>JARCFY010000002.1:11244461-21099461 GCA_029233225.1 Lepidodactylus listeri | reverse complement strand
CGAGACTCCGGCTAAGTAATCTTCCTTCACAACACGCCAGGTCTGAGGCCAAGGCATGCTGTGAATCTGGAAGTAGCTGTGGCAGAAGCACTCTTGTAAAGCTCTGCGAACATCCCTGGGAGCAATTAAAAACACAGCCTCGTCCCTGCTGGAAAAGAGTCTCGGATTTTAATGAGGTTAAAACGGAGTTTTGAGTACCTGTGTTGTGGTTTCGGTATGAGTGAATGTTTGGCCGGATGATCGCCGGCTGCTTCTCAAGCGTTACAGGACAGGGTGGGACATCTACGATATAAAGAAGGGTTTACTTGTGTGTGTGGGAAGGGGTTTCCCCCTGAACACAGCAGAGTCTGGCTTACAAAGAGCTGGCTAAAGCTGAACGTGAGACCAGTGATGCAGAGGCCAAACGACACTGTCGATCCATGTTCTCCGGATACCTAATCTGATCTGCGAAAAAGCAGTTGTGGCCGGTGTATATTCTATATGGAGCGGGGCCATGGTGCTGTAGAAAGGCGCGGTAGAGTGCTTAGCATGTCCGACCAGCACTGGGTGCAAATGTTCATTCAGCCTTGAAGCTCAAAGGGTGATGTTCGGCCTCCCCCCCCCCCGCCAAGCCTACCTCGCAGGCTTGTTATGAGGATAAAATCAAAGGACCTTGCCTGCCACCCTGAGTTACTTGGAGGAAGGGTAGGATAAAAATGTGACAGCTAGATAGAAGAGTGCATTTAACTCTTTGGTGCCATGCCATTTCCCTTATCGAAAATACTGCCACCCGCCTTAGCTGCTTTGAGTCCTGGGAACAACTAGAAAAGACAGATATTGGTACTGTGCCTGTCTTTTCCTCTCCTGGAGTTTACAACTGTTTCCACCCCAGGCAGTTATTTCTCACTGGGCGAGTGAGATTTGCTACTAAGGCCTGAATGGAGTCTTCGTGAGAGCCAGTTTGGTGTAGTGGTTAAGTGCGCGGACTCTAATCTGGGAGAACCGGGTTTGATTCCCCACTCCTCCACTTGCACCTGCTGGATGACCTTGGGCAAGCCATAGCTCTGGACCAGCTGTTCTCTCAAGGACTGCTGTCTCAGAACTCTCTCAGCCCCACCTAGCTCACAGGGTGTTGTGGGGAAGGGAAGGGAAAGGAGTTTGTAAGCCGCTCTGAGACTCCAAGTGAAGGGCGGGGTATAAATCCATTCTCTTCTTCTTCTTCGTGTTCAAAAGCAGCATGCCTCTGCATGCTAACAGCTGGGTTCCAATAACAGAGGATATATATTTTTATACCAGCTTATCAGAGGCATCTGTCCGGCTACTTTTGAACACACAGGGTTGAGAAGAGGGAGTCTTAGTCTAATTCATTGGGACTTGTCTTACACGTGGATGTGCTGGGTCAGATGCGACAATCTATGGATGCGCCGATCATGGAATCCGTCCAGCATTCCCCTTCCTCGTAACTGACCCTGGGAAAGCTAAGCAAGGGAGCGATGGGCCAGGGGAACCACATGGATTAAGAACATCAAAACAGCCCTGCTGGATCAGACCAGTGGTTTATCTAATCCAGCATCCTGTCTCACACAGTGGCCAACCAGTGCCCCTGGGAGAGCCAACAACCGGGCAGAGAGGCTAAGACTTTCCCCAGTGCTGCCTCCTGGCTCTGGCATTCAGAAGAGAAGAGGAGGAGGAGGAGATTGGATTTATTTCTTCATATATATAGCCTGGTCTTCCCACGAGTGGGCTCAGGGTGGGTAACAACATTTCATTATACTCCACCCTTCACTATCTGAAGGAGTCTCAGAGCGGCTTACAATCTCCCCCTTCCCCTCCCCACAACAGACACCCTGTGAGGTAGGTGGGGCTGAGAGAGCTCTCCTGAGAACTGACCTTGAGAGAACTTGTGACTGACCCAGGGTCACACCAGCAGCTGCATGTGGAGGAGTGGGGAATCAAACTGGTTCTCCCAGATTAGAGTCAAGGCTCCTAACTATGCCAAACTGCCTCTCACTGAACTGAACTGAACTGAACACAAATACAACACTCTGATGTAGACTTTGGGTATCGGTTGGTCTGCCTACTTTACCCAACCACCTACCGCTGTAGTCTTGCATGACTCCCAGGGCCTCCAAAGGGGCTTCCCGGTGAATGACGCTCCATGTCTCTTTTCTGAATCTGGGGTTGTTGGGGTTTTTTTGTTCCTGCCACGCAGAGAATTAACATCTGTCATCCTGCACAAATTCTGGAAGGGAGAGCAGGTTGCGCAGAGGAAAGCTTTGGCACGGCTTTCTCCCTTTCCCATCCTTATGAGGGAGCGATTGGAAGCCTTCAGTGATGCGCAGTGGGGAGGGCACATTCACTAATTAATGGTGGTATTTAGAAATGTGGCGCACGTTTGTGGTTTTCGCCAAGGGGGGCTAATATGGCAGCGTGTAGGTAACTATCAAACAGACGCTCGAATCATGGGATGCTCCTGTCTCAGGAATTTGGAAGTGCTCCGAAGATTATATGGCCCTGCTGAGAAAAAACAATCCTTTTTATTAAGGAAAGGGAAAGGGGGGGGGGGAAAGGAAAGGTTCCCCTGTCTGTCTGAGCTTCTGCAGCAAACTCTGTTCAATTGTTCCCCCGTTCTACCCTATTATTATAGCCTACAAATTATAGATGGAGAAAATAATCAGAAATGAACGTTAGAAGAACATGGCCCAGATATGCTTCTGGGCTGCATGGTAGAATAATTTTTCCCCCCTGTCCTCCATAGAGAACCAGATTTGAACTATCTCATTTTTTTTTTTTTAAAAAAATAGACTTCCCTTTTCTTGGACATTGGATCAGAATGCTATAGTTACAAAAGTATTAGCTACTGTAAAGGTAAAGGTTTCCCTTGCTCAAAAGCCAGTCGAACCCGACTCTAGGGGGCGGTGCTCATCTCAAGCCAAAGAGCCAGTGCTGTCTGAAGACTTCTCCATGATAATGTGGCCGGCATGACTAAATGGCGAGGAGTACGGAACAATAAACAACCATCAGTTATGGAACAGCGATCACTGGGGGTGTGGAGCAGGAGGTATTTGTGAATTTCCTGCATTGCGCAGGGGGTTGGACTATATGACCCTGGAGGTACCTTCCAACTCTATGAGTCTATAATTCTATTTTGTTGTCAATCTGTCTCTGAAAATTGGCAGGGAGCCCTGAGCAAGGGCTAAAATCCTTGAGGATTTCATTCCAGTTGGGTGGGAAACCAAGAAATTACTACTGAAAATTTGGTTCCCACTGGAATCAGTGAAATGGTCACATGCATTCAATAATATGAAAAAAAAAATCTAACAAAACTTTAAATGAACAAAATGATCTGAACCTGAATCCAGATCAAAAGCCTTCATACCTGTCTTCTTCCTCTGCATTCCCTCTTTCTGAAAACACAGATGAGTCAATAAGGCTGTGGAGTTGAGTTTTGTCTATACTCTCCTTCTAGGCTGGCCATTTGCCCCACCCATGGTAGGTAAACCCTTGCCCTTGGCCCCATTCCCCTGCCCTTAAGAAACTCAGGAGTGGGAGGGGAAAATGGCCTCTGTAGCGATGCTCTAGGAATTTCCCAATGTATCTATGGTTTTTACCATAGAGATAAGGAGAAGTTTCTAGAGTGCCATCCAGTGTCACATCCTCCCCAAACTCCAGCCTCCCTGGGCACAGCCCTCAACATCTCCTGGCATTTGCTGAGACAGTGCTGGCAAACCTATGGCTCTCACACTTGGCTATGCATTTCTTGCGGAGGACCTCCTCCCAGTGCATCCTCTAAGCTGCGGATTCTTATGAGCAAAAATTCTACTTTATGAGCTACTGGCATTAAAGTTGTGAGGGAGTGATTTGGCGAATGCATAAATTAGTTTGCTCTGGAGCCATCCTTCCTGAGCGAAGACAAAAATCTGTGAGCTGGAGGCTAAAAAACTGTGAGCCAGCTCACATGAACTCAGCTTAAAGGGAACACCGCCTCCTCCCCCATCGACAGCTCTTTGCTGATGGGTGAAATGTGGCTTTTTGGGAAGGCATTTCCTATTGGCTGAGTTCATGCGCTTTTAAACCATGTTCCGCTTTTGTTTATGGTTTTAATCAACTGGCAAGGTTTGTTACCTGGCTGTTTTACTAGTGTATTGCTTCTTTATAGCATTTGTATATTACTTTTATGACTGATGGTTTGGGGAGGGTTTATTTGTTCTAAATTCTGTTCTGCTTCTGGTGCCATTTACAGCAGCTAAAACGTCTGGGTGAAATACATAATAAATACATGGGCACTGGCTGCTCCTGCTAAAATTAGGCATAAAATGCCACCAAAGTACCGATAACTAGAGAAAAGAAACATGGTGCTGTCCAATGTCCCGAGACCCGTCCAATAGTCATCTCTATGGCTGATCATATATTGTATGCCTTTTTTTATAGTGCTGGAGTGAGTGACTCAGCATGCCTAGACATAGGGGGGGCTACATCACTCTAAGTGTGTATAGGTGTTACCTCCTTGAATGGGATGCCTCTCTTCATCTTAACCTGGGAGCTGCCCTCTGACCCCTCTTCTCCCTCTCCCTTTGTCCTCTCACTCTCTTTACATGGCCTTCCATGGAGACACATGTCTCTGCAGGTCTCTCCTTCAGATACAATGTCCTCATACTCCCACACACATGATACCGGACAAGCTGGCCATTTGTGATGGGGAAAGTACTCTTTAGATCCTAAATGGTCAGGGACTTACATACCTAAGGGACCTTTCCCCACGTTCCCCAGAGAGCACTGAGATCAGGATCTCAAAACCACCTTGTTCTCCCAGGCCCTAAGAAGCCAGGCTGGCTGCAATGAGGGCCAGGGCCTTTTTTGTGGTGGCCCCTGACTGGTGGAATGAGCTCCCGGATGACGTCAGGGCCCCGCGGGACCTTCAACAGTTCCGCAGGGCCTGTAAATCGGAGCTTTTCCACCAGGCTTTCGATTAGGTTGCCACCTTTTAATATCATGGCCCTGGCCCTGACGTCGGCATTAATACCAATCGGACGACCATCAACCTAGCAGGAGCCTGGACTTTGGTGGGAGGCGACCGTGCAAATGTGGAGAGAATGTTGCCATCCTTTATCAACATCTATATTTCACAAATTTATGATTGTATCTGCTGTGATTTTAACTTAACTTATGTTTTAGCATATCTTCGTGTTTTAATGTAATGTTTTTTTTTAAATTATTCTTTTTATAAGTACACAAGATGAGGGACCCATGGAATTTGTGGGGGGGGGGGGGGAGAGAAGGCCTTGCTGCTCTTCCCCCCTCCCGCCCCCAGATTGCCCCGGCGAGGCCCAGAGCTGCTGGGCCTTGCTGCTCCATCCCCTCCTGCCCCCGGATCGCCCTGGCAAAGCCCAGAGATGCCGGACCTCACCGCCCTCCCTCCCTCCCACCCCTGCATTGCCCCGGCACATGTGCAGGGAATGCTTTTAGTTTTCAGGGGATTTAAATACCCCCCCCCCAATTTTTTAAAAACTTTTTGAATTTTTCTGCACACAGGGGGAGTGCCCCCCCATGTGTAGGAAAACCTCCCTCCCCCCCAAGTGCCCCCCTGCACGGATTTAGCTATCCGCTTGGGGGGGCACTTGGCTATTAGTATATAGATATTCGTATAAGTAGCCAGGGGCGCAGACTTTTGGAAATTCTGGGGGGAGGCGATGTTCTCCCCCCTGGGAAACCACCGCGCCTCCCCGGGTCCTTCCAAGGCCTGCCAGCCGCCGCTGCTGGTGCCTCTCTCACCCCCTGCCACCCCTTCCCTCTTCCTCTCCAGCAGTGGTGGCCAGGCCTCGGAAGGGCCCAGGGAGGCACCACGGCAGGTGCTCCGTTTTGCCGGGGGTGGCTGAGCCTCCCCAGGAAATTTCGGGGGTGGCTCGAGCCCTCAAGCCCCCCCATTCTCTACGCCTATGTATGTAGCACATTCCATAGCATAGAAATGTATATACAAAGTATAACCCAAGTCTATTTGCACATAGCTTTACCTTAAGTAATTGCATAGCATATCTAGTGGTTTAAGAGAATTTATCCTGTGTATAAACTAAACATTTCGAGCCTTCCTATTTCTAAGTTAGTAGTAGGTGTTGTTTTAGGTGTGTTTTAAGTAGAAGATCCGTGTTTTAATATATTGTGAGCTGCCCTAATTCTGCCAGTGACGGGGAGGGCGGGATATAAATTTAACAAACAAACAACTGAGTTTGGTGTAGTAGTTAAGTGTACGAACTCTAATCTGGGAGAACTGGGTTTGATTCCCCACTCCTCCACTTGCACCTGCTGGATGACCTTGGGCAAGCCATAGTTCTGGCACAGCTGTTCTTGAAAAAGAGCAGCTGTCTCAGAGCTCTCTCAGCCCCACCTACCTCACAGGGTGTCTGTTGTGGGGAGGGGCAGGGAGAGGAGCTGCTCTGACACTCCCTTGGGTAGTGAAGGGTGGGGTATAAATCCAATCTCTTCTCTTCTCTAAATAAATAAATAGATTAGGTTTCTCTTTCTGCGATCACACACACTAAACAATCCACTTTCAATCCACTTTCAATGCACTTTCCAACTGGATTTTGCCTGTTCACCCAGTAAAATTTAGTTGGAAAGTGGGTTGAAAGTGGATTGTTTAGTGTGACCGATTTCCCACAAGGCGCTGCCCCGGCATCGTTCTTCCGGTTTCCCCGATTGCCTGCTTCAATTTCTCACTATTTGCCGCGGGGCGCATTTTGACTGGGGGCTTTGCACACTCTCCTCCGATTTCCTCCGCAGCTTCTGTGATCCTCAAAAAACAGGATCACTGAAGCCACGGGAAATTGCGCAAAGCCCCGGGTCATAATGTGCCCTGCGGCAAATAGTGGGAAATTCAAGCAGGCAATCGGGGCAAACAGAGGAAGGACGCCGGGGCAGCGCCTGTGGGAAATCGGTCAGACTGTGACTGCAGCCCAAGTTTACCTTTTCTGCAACATACTTATTGGGAGATTTATTTACTGCACTCAGTATCACACTTCTATGATTGGGTGAACTCTTGCTATATTAACCAAATATCCCGTGAGGTCAGCCTAGGGATTGAATCAGCCTGGGAAGGATTTTAACTGGGATACTTTTCAGACCAGCCCTTAACTTGAAACATCCTTGACTCCTACAGGCCAGAACTGACTTTCAGCTGCAGTGCACTCCATGCAACAAATCCCACTACAGCATTCAACAAATCCCACTCCATTCAACAAATCCAGCAACAAATCCCACTACAGGCCCTGACCCACCTTCAGACAGCTGCCTCCCCCCAGTGTGGTCAAAGGTATCAGTGCAATGCCCAGTGCTGGGCTTCAAGCCATGTTATTATCCCAAGCTTACAGCCACCAGAGAAGAGAACTGCTAGGCTTTTTTCTTTCCAGAACACATTTCTTCCTAACAGGTAAGGATTAATGTTTTATACCTTGCTCTTCACCAGATGTGGGAAAATAAGATACAGCAAGAGAATAGGGAATTATGTGTCAGGAAGTATAAAAACAAGCAGTCCTCCTCCCATCTTGCAGATCCCCCCCCCCCTCCAAACTAAATCTGCTGTGGAAAAGGAACAGAATCTATTCCTGGACATTGAATTATCAAGAAGGGGGGGAGATAATTACATTGCAAAGAGTCCTGTTTGCTGCAGATGTTGGAAACCACCAAGTCTATGAGCCAGAGAGGGCGGTCCCAGGAGGAGACTATAGCTTGGTGGAAGGGCATCTGCTTTGCAAACTGAAAGTCTCAGGTTCCATTTTTGATATCTCCAGTTAAAGGTGATAGCAGGGCCAGGGTCCGCATAACCTGAGGCAGGGTGGCTGCAAGGGCCCAAGGCTTCTCCCAGGACCCACTGACTCCCTCGACCCACATTCTTCCCCAGCCAGCTACCGGTGTGCCCTTCTGCCTCTCTTCTCGCAAAAAAACTCCTGGCTGAATATGCTGTCCAGTGCCACCAGGGAAGAATGTACAGGTAGTGCACAGTGGTGAAAGGACTTCTGACAGCCATGGAGGCAGCACTGCCAGCTGCAGGCAGCACCCTATGCTGGCAGCAAAAGGGCAAGAGGGATGGTGGGCAGGCAGGGAAGAACAGGCCCGGGGAGTATGCAGCTGGGCAGGCAGACAGGAAGAGCAGGGTAAGCAGAGAGCCCGGGGAAGGCAGGAGGGTCATAGAATCCTAGAGCTGGAAGGGACCTCCAAGGTAATCTAGTCCAACCCCCTGCACAATGCAGGAAATTCACAAATACACCCCCCTCCACACCCCCAGTGACCCCTGTTCCACACCCGGAAGAGGACAAAAAAACCTCCAGGATCTCCAGCAAAACTGGCCTGGGAAAAAATTGCTTCCCGACCCTAAAGTGGCGATCAGCATTTCCCTGGGCGTGTAAGAAAGGGCCACAAGAACTAAGCACTGGTGCAACCCTTCCTGCCCTCCCTCTCATGATCTGCCTCAGTTCACAGAATCAGCATTGCTGTCAGATGGCCATCTCGCCTCTGTTTGAAAACCTCCAAAGAAGGAGAGCCCGCCACCTCCCAAGGAAGCCTGTTCCACTGAGGAACCACTCTAACCATCAGGAAGTTCTTCCTAATGTTTATCCAAAGACTCTTGTGATTTAATTTCAACCCATTGGTTCTGGTCCGACCTTCTGGGGTGACAGAAAACAGCTCCGCACCATCCTCTATATGACAGCCCTTCAAGTACTTGAAGATGGCTCTCTCTCTGGTCCCCCCAAAACCTGAGTCCAGCCCTGGATGCTAAGATTATGTTTAGCAGGTAAACATACTTTTTTTTTTTTTTTGGCAACTGCGATTGCAAATGAATCAAACTTCAGACCTCCTCGTATTGCCACCATCTGATTCAAGAAGCTTTGTGGATGCTTTATCCTTGAACTGCATGATACAAAACTGACTCCCTGCTTATGACTGGTGAGCAGAACCAGCATGGGCTAGAGCATCCCTAGTCAGAATAGCTGATACTGGCTAGATGGGCCACGGGTCTGATATAGTATAAGGCCTCTTGACTTGATACACACAAGACCAGCCTTGTTAGCAGAAGATAAGAGACAGTTGCCTAATACCAGTGGTGGAGGAGGACGGTGCCATCAAGCGGTGACAGATTTATGGCAACCTCATAAGGTTTTCAAGGCAAGAGTCAAGGAGAGGTGGTTTGCCAGTACCCGCATCTGGGTAGCAACCCCAGACTTCCTTGGTGGTCTCCCCTCCAAGCAATGCTCCCTCTAAGCTGTGGAGTCTCGTGAGCAAAACTTCTACTTTGTGAGCTACTGGCATTGAAGTTGTGAGCGGGCGATTGGGCTGCTGCATTAATGATTTTGCCCGGGAGCCATCCTTCATGAGCCGAGACAAAAACATGTGAGCCGGAGGCTAAAAATCTGTGAGTTAGTTCACACTAACTTAGCTTAGAGGGAAAAGTGGCCAGGGCCCAGTGCGAGTGCACTTCTTCGATAATTAGCAGCAGCTGTCATCAGAAATCCCCCCCGAGCAGCCGACTGACAATGCCTTCTCTAGACGGTGATATGATTTGACTAGAACTTCCATGGAACGGCGTAGGAAGTTCCTTTTGTTTAAAGGGACTTTATAACTCTTCGAATTGTGTTGTCATAGTACTTTGAGTCTGTGGTGCATGTGTACATAGATATATGCTTCTTTTCCCTCAATAAGGAAGCTGGGTGGGTGGGCACCCTGGGAAGCATTAGAGACGGAATTATTTTTGCATGAGGCTGGTGGGAGCAGAGCCCTGGTTTGCCACTGAGTGATTCTCTGGGAGAAATATAAATGGAGAATGATTGGAGCTGAAATTTTATTGCCAAGTTATTTATCTTTGTTATTACTGGGGAAGCTTTTGCTGCCGTTTGTTAGCTACGACACGTGGAGCGAGCTTTATATACTGTTCAAGAAAGGAACCGTACTCTGTTCCCCCCGCCCCGTGGTATATGCAAAAAGGAAAAGGAAGATGTTACACGAGGGGGGAAACGGTGACAATTTGATGGCCTTACAGAGGAATAGGACGGCTACCCATCTACCACTGTTCTGTTGTTGGCTGCGATCCAGATAGCCACAGGTTGGCTTGCACATAAAAAAAAAAAAAGCGGCGGAGTGGGCTCTGTGAGAGATTGTGATCTCAACACATCCTTCCTGTTTACCCTTTTCATCCTGCTGCTGTAACTCAGGGTGGACTCTAGTTCATGGGTGAATGGAATGTTGGGGGCTTGGTGGCCTGCAGCCTGAGAATGAGAGAGAAGCTGTGGCTTAGTGGCAGAGCATCTGCTCAGCATGCAGAAGGTCCCAGGTTCAATTCCCAGCACCTCCAGTTAAAAGGACCAGATAGTAGGTGATGTAAAAGACCTCACGTTGAGATCCTGAAGAGAAGGAGGAGGAGGAGGAGGAGGAGGAGGAGGAGAGATTGGATTTATGCCCCGCCCTTCACTCAGAGCGGCTTACAATCTCCTTTCCCTTTCCCTCCCCACAACAGACACCCTGTGAGGGAGGTGGGGCTGAGAGAGCTCTTTCGAGGACTGCTCTTGAGAGAACAGCTCTGAGAGAACTTGTGACTGACCCAAGGTCACAGCAGCAGCTGCATGTGGAGGAGTAAGGAGTCAAACCCGGTTCTCCCAGATTAGAGATTAACCTCTACACCAAACTGGCTCTCAGTCTGAGTAGACAATAATGACTTTGATGGACCAAGGGTCTGATTCAGTATAAGACAGTTTCATGTCTTCATGCTGTGAGCTGCCAGTGTGATGCAGCAGCAAAGAAGGCAAATTTGATCTTAGGGTGTATAACAGATGTGTGTGTAACCCTGTGGGTTTCAGCCCTCTATTGGAGTTGAGGGGGGGGGGAGTATTTTGTTCCTTTGGGAGAGCTGTAGGAGAGGGCTGAGGAAAAGGACAGTCCTGATTGAAAAAGGAGTTCTGAGGGGGTGGGAGATCTCTGAGGGGGGAAAAAGGAGACAGAAGCCATTTGGGTCTGAGGGCAGAGAAGAGAGTGACCTGAGAAGGAGCCTCAAGAGAGCTGCAGCCACCAGAGATCTGCAGCACCACAAAAGCCTGAAGAACAGCAGCAGCAGCAGCACCACCACAGCCAGCCAAGCCACAGCTGGCAGAGTGGGAGAGACTTCTGTTATGTATTGGAATTGAATCATCCCTTATTGAATCACCCTGATTGAATCACCCTAGAGACTGGCTGAGCTTGGAGCACAAGAACAATAGCTGATCAGGACTCTGTAGTAAACCAATCAAGTAGTGATGTTTTGTAAATAGCCTATCACGGGGAGTGGGTGTGTGTGGTGGAGTGTTTTGCATGCATATAAGCAGGGCTTCGGCCCTGCTAGTGTTGTCTTGTTCTGGCTTAACTCACTTAATAAACTATGAGCTGATCACTCTACGTGTCTGAACCCAGTACATTTCACTTTGAGGAGGCCTGAGAAAGAGAGAGAGAGAGAGGGAGGGAGAGAGAGGGAGGGAGGGGGAGAGGGGGGAGAAAGAGGGGGAGGGGGAGGGGGAGAGATGGGGGGAGAGTCTAATAATTTTTTAGTTCCCACTCCCCGTTGTGTTGTCCAAGTCTGAGTTTGCATGACTGTCTCCTGTTTTTATTCCCCATCCTTCTCTTTAAATTAAACCCCACTTCTGTTTTAATTTCTACTTCTGTTTGGTTATGGGTGATTGGAGGGTCTGGGAGTTGGGAGTTGTGTTTCAATTTTCCTCCTTCTTTATTGGCCTGCTGGCTGTCCCTCCTGTTAGGAAGCGGAGGCACCACTGCTTTCTTTTTCCTTGTCAACACCCCCTCCCCCCCTTAACAAACCCAGGTCCCATAATTTCTTCCCTCAACTGGGGTTGGGTGGAGAAGCTGGGGTCCATGTGTATCAATAGATGATGGTGTCTAGGACACCAGATGTGACCAAACCACTGGGTACTGCACTGGTCTGACCCCATTTGCCGTATGGCATCCAGTTCTTTTTATAGGAGGAATATAAAGTTTTCTGTGGGTGCAGAAGGACTGACGAGGATGATCCGGGTCCTGGAGGAAGAGGAGGAGGAGAGGAGGAGATTGGATTTATACCCCACCCTTCACTCGGAGTCTCAGAGCAGCTTACAATCTCCTTTCCCTTCCCCTCCCCACAACAGACACCCTGTGACGTAGGTGGGGCTGAAAGAGCTCTTTCAAGGACTGAGAGAACAGCTCTGAAAGAGCTTGTGACTGACCCAGGGTCACACCAGCAGGTTCAAGTGGAGGAGTGGGGAATCAAACCCAGTTCTCCCAGATTAGAGTCTGCACACTTAACCACTACACCAAACTGGCTCTCAGTTTGGAGGCTAAGCCTTATAAAGAAAGGTTGCAGGAACTGGGAATGTTCATCATGGAGAAGAGGAGGTTGAGGAGGGGTATGATTACTCTTTTTCAGTGTTTGAAAAAACGGCATCCAAATAACCCGGGGCAACGGCAGGCTGAAACCGGGCTGACCACTGAAGGGAGGTAATGTAATGCAGAATGGGGGGGAAACCCAGAATAAAAAAGGTTGAATGTGATATTAGTGCAGAATTGGGAAAAAAACCCTGGATTAAAAAAGAAGGTTGCATTTGATTTTAGTGCAGAGTTGCTTGGAGGACACTGCGGTGAACATGGATGAAAAGGAGAGTGGAGAAAGGGCCACAGTGTGATGACATCACTTCCTGTGCATGCTGGCAGAGACATAGCCAAGTCACCATCAACATCGCCTGGGGCTCCCTCCCCCTCATGGTAAGTCCCCCCCCCTTACCCCATCCTACTCACAGGCTTTGATCTCACCCCATTCCCCCCTCCCTTGGCTGACCATGGTCCAATCTGCATTGGTCTTTCCCACCGCTGTGCCAACAATCCCAAATCGTCTCACAGATTTCTGTCTGCATCTCATGCCGCATCCACGCTCCTATTGTTTCATCTCAGCATCGGCTGCCTGCATCATTTTATGGCCATTTAGTGGTGACTCCGAGGTCACTACGGCATCTCACCGCCTGGATCTGGTTTTAAGGTGGTACGTTGGCTCCTCCCCACCCTTGAGCTGCTGTGAGCAAAAAGCAGACAACTGGAGCCGAATTCCCCCCCCCCATCTTTTCTAAGGAGACACGTAAATTGTCACAAAGGGAACAAGTTAGCTGAAAATCCAGTTGTCTGCATTTAAATGGAGCCAGGGAACATTTTACTGTGATCATGGGGGGGGGGGGAGGGCGGGTTGGAAGCACGCCCACTCCTGAACCATGTGTTATTTCCTGGGGCAGCCCCCAGCACGCCCTGCCCGGCAACCACCAGGTGTGTTGTGTTTTACCCAGCTTGTTCCATCTTTCCTACCCTCCTCCCCCTCTGCCAGGTCACCCCTGTTTACTTTCTGTGTGGGGGGGTCATCAGTGCCGCTTCCTCCCCGCAGTGTAGCACAGTGCGGGGAGGCCGCTCCTCCCCCCTCTCTTATGCGGTCTCCCTAAATTACTTGCATCCTGATGCAGACAGAGGAGAGCTTTATACTGAGCCGAATGGGAAGCCGGTGCCACAGCAGCACGGAACAGCTTCACATAGCAGATGCAGACTGGGCCGATTGACAAGATTCACCAGGGGACATAGGCGTCAGCTTCAGGGGGGCTGGGGAGCTGGAGCCCTCCCCGCCCCTGAACTTTCCCAGGACATGCTGAGCCTCCCCTGGAGACAATGGCCTGTAATGTCTCTGGCCCAGCCCCAGCCCCCCACCCCCGGAACTTGGAAAGTCTACGCCCTTGCCAGGGGACCCTGAGAGACAGGCTTCCTTTTCCTCCTCTTGCAAGCAGCCTACCCGATTGGGACTTTATATATTTGGCATTCTTCCAAATATCTGGAAAGATACAATTCAGATTTAGAATTATTCATAACGATTCAGAATTATTCAGTGCTTCTGCATATTTCCAGATCCAAATGGCACATCCCTAGCAGATTCCTGAGTTGGTGGACTCAACAACACCCCTCCAGTGTACCAGTGAGGAACTGCATTTTTTTTTTAAAAAATGTTTCCCTAAATAAACTTCCTGTGACTGCAGAATCCAGCACGCCATACTAGATTGAAACCTCTCTCCTGGCTGCCATAGTGAAAATTAAGAAACCCAAAGCCATGCGCAGATTAGTTTTCCCTGGTTCCTCAACTGTATGTATATTTTGTGGTCTGGGCCATCACGTAGCATAATATTATGTCCATTAAATAGTTTCCCCATCTAAACAATAACTGGAAATGTAACAGATAAAACCAATTTCCTTTATTTAATGGACCTAGCATAAAAGTGAACATAAACACAAGCGTGGGTAACTTTATGGAGAATGGGAATATTGAAAGGGGATGATTTTGTCAAAATTAATAGGAAAAGAGCTTTTCTCCAGCTACTATTTTATTGGCGAAGGCGCCGTTCAAAATTATACAGCCCCGATATTCATATTCTGTTTGGCGCCGGATGCTACTTAAATGAAAACAACGGAGATGAAAAAGAATCAAGTCCTGAAGTTGATTATTATTATTTTTCGGAAACGTGGACAGACTCCACTTCATTCCGATAGATGCTAATGAATTGTGGACACTCTCCCGGGATTAAGCTTGCGGCCCATGTATTTGCACATCCAGTTGGCCAGCGTGATTTGTTCCCCTTTTCCAGGTTTGCACAAACTGCAAAAGTGTCATGCTAAATTTGATATTTAGAGGCATGGCACCACGCCAAAATAAATAAATAAATAATAGCGGGGCTTCATGTAGCCAAGGTATGATCTGCCCTGATAGTCATGAATAATGCAGTATGGAATGCAAAGAGGCGGAAGTTAACTGTGAATGCTTATAAGGTTCTGACGCAATACAGTTTGGAGAAAACGCTGGAAGCAGGTCATTGGTCATGAAGAAGACATCCTTGACAATGAGAGGGGCTGTCTCATTCTGCATTTTAATGTTTTGTTGCCATAAAGTATGTTCGGCGAGTAACTGCACAGCAGTGTTCTCTCTAAGCTGAGTTAGTGCGAGCTAGCTCACAGTTTTGTAGCCTCCGGCTCAGACATTTTTGTCTTAGTTCAGGAAGGAGGGCTCCAGAGCAAACTAATTTAGGCAGTAGCCAAATCACTCGCTCACAACTTTAATGCCAGTAGCTCACAAAGTAGCATTTTTTGCTCACAAGACTCCACAGCTTAGAGGGAGCATTGCTGTACAAGAATCAGATGAGGTACTCTTTCTCAGCAAGGGCAGTTGCTCGAAAACTTCACGTGGAGTTCCACAGTGTTCCCTCTAAGCTGAGTTAGTGTGAACTAGCTCACAGTTTTAAACCTCCGGCTCACACTTTTTTGTCTTCGCTCAGGAAGGATGGCTCCAGAGCAAACTCATTGGTGCGGCAGCCAAATCGCTCGCTCACAACTTTAATGCCAGCAGCTCACAAAGGAGAATTTTGGCTCCCAAAACGCCACAGCTTCGAGGGAGCATTACACATATCCACACATATTAGGCGTGTGTGTGTTTTTGTGTGGAAATAGAAGAGGGGGGAGGGAATCTGAAGAATCCGACTCTCAGGGGTGTGGTCTCCCATCCAAATACTAACCAGGGCTGACCCTGCTTAGTTGCTGAGAACTGATGAGCCTGGGCTAGCCTGGGCCACTAGGGTGAGGGGTGAGAAAAGACCTGGGACGTCTCCTGTTATGGCGACAGACCTTCCCACTTACTGTTTTGCCACCCTTCGGTCACATTTTTTTTAAAAAAAAAAAACTAAAAAGGGTTCCTTCATGTCATTTTAATTTGCTTGCGCTCCCAAGTAGAATAAATTAATAAATTAATAAATCTGATCCGTGCGCTCATAGATCAGGGGAAGGGTGGTGTACCGGCCACCTGTGTGTTGAGAATAACAGTTGCCGAAAAAAATTCAGCTTATACTGAATGGATCGATGGCTAGGCAGAACAGTTGATTCACCGCCACACATCTCCGCATTCCCACACGACGCAAGAACCTACGGTTTAGGACAGTCGGCACCTGCAAACAGCTTGTGCTTGTGTAAAGGGCCGTCTAGTTGCAGCCAATTTATGGAGACCCTGGAGGGTTTCCAGGGCAAGGGATTCAGCAGAGGTGGTTGGCCACTGCCTTCCTCTGCAAAGCCTTCTTTGGCGGTCTCTCATCCATGTACCGACCCTGCTTAGCTCCTGAGATCAGACGAAATTGGGCGACGGGAGAGCCAGTTTGGTGTAATGGTTAAGTGCGCAGACTCTAATCTGGGAGAACCGGGTTTGATTCCCCACTCCTCCACTTGCACCTGCTGGATGACCTTGGGCAAGCCATAGCTCTGTACCAGCTGTTCTCTCAAGGACAGCTTGGGAAAGAGCTCTCTCAGCCCCACCTACCTCACAGGGTGTCTGTTGTGGGGAGGGGAAGGAAAAGGAGTTTGTAAGCCGCTCTGAGACTCCCTTGGGGAGTGAAGGGCGGGGTATAAATCTAATCTAATCTCTTCTCTTCTTCTCTTCTTCAGGATCCCATTCCACATCCCGCCCAGAGCTTAGTAGCTACAAAATGATTGGCACCGAGTGGGAAGGTTTTCAGGAAGGCCTGGAAGGCCCAGGAATACCAGGACCCGTTAGCTTGGCTTGGTCAGAAGACTGGAGGCTGTTTCAGTGGGAGCAAAGGGTGGAATGGCAAAGGAAACGGAAGCGAGCGAATGAGAATGGAAGGCAACGTTAAGAGTTTGTTAGCTTCAAAGCATCCTGGAACATGCATATAGGCACCCCCTGTCCTGTCTGCCCCTATACTCAAAGGGGAGAACGGAGATTTCCTTTCCATGGGGTTGCCAGGTCCCCTCGTTGTTCTGACAGGGGGATTTGGGGGGCGTTCCAGGTGTGGGTGAGAACACCCCAAGCCCCACCCCAGGCCCATAGCTACAGTGGGGCATTCTGGGGCCCAGCCTCCTGACTTTCCACTGGGCCCCCCCAACTTAACACTGGGTCCCACAAATCATTTCTTGCACTCGCCACCGCTGTCAGGGCAGCAAATCAAGCCTCTCACTGTCTTTCTTCCTCCCAGCTCTCTGAATCTCTCCTCTGCAAAGAAAACCCCACCCTACACTTCCATGCTGCTACTCTGCTTCTCGCTGGCCAGCAAAAAAGGCCCTGCCTCTAGTCCCACTACGCTGCTAATTTTATTGCCATTTACCTCTTTTTTGCTTCTCTTGCCTGCAGGCAAAGCACAAGCCCTGCCTCGCCTCTTCTTGCTGTGTGTTGCCTCTCTTCCATTTTCTTCTTGCTGGCAGCGAGCAAGCCCCACTTCAGTCCCACTCCGCTATTCTTTCGTCACCAAAACAAGTAAGCAAGTCCTGAGTCAATTCCCGTGCTGCTGCAGTGATTTTCTCTCTTGTATTTGCATGCAACCCCCAGCTATCTCCATCCCTCCATTTCCCAAGCTGGTAAGTCAAGCCCCACACAAGTGGGCTGAAGTTTACTCACTAGTTTTGTTTTGCGGGGGGGGGGGAATGCCAGACTCCAGGCAGGACCTGGGGATCCCCTCCCCTGAATTACTGTTTAAAAATCCCAACAACTTGTATTTATTATATATTTATTATTTTAAAGTATAAACATAATGGGTGCCCCACAAGAAAAAAAAAATTGCCCCACAAAATGAAAAATCTTGGTTACAGGCCTGCCCCACCCCCAAGAGGAACCACCCACCCACCCTTCTCCCTCCCCTCCTGCCCAGTTTAAAGGGATTCAGCTGATCTGCGGGGACCATGTGGCCCACCAATCAGCTGGAGGGCCCTTTAAATCTTGCAGGAGGGAAGGAGAGGGGCGGTTATGGGCTGCACGCTCGGCTCACAAAAAGTTCTTTAAAGGGTCTTTGAGAGTGATGTGGGGGATGTGGCGCACGGGGCCAGGGGAAATCAGCCCTGCATGCTGCAGCCCCCCCACGCTTGTAGAAAGACCCTTTTCAAAGGGTCTTTTTGCAACCTAAGCGTGTGGCCCGTGACCAGCCCCCCTCTCTCCCCTGCTAGATTTAAAGGGCCCTCCAGCTGATTGGTGGGCCACATGGTCCCCGCCGATCAACTGAAGCCCTTTAAATTGGGAGGGAGAGGGGTGGCCAGTCAGGTGGCCTTTCTTGGGGGCGGGGCTTGGTGGAAGGACTTCCCCCACCGGCCACCTGGCCAGGGGTGGATTAGAGCCACCCAAAGCAGAGGAACCGCCACCCGGACATGGGGGCTAGCAACCCCACCTTTCCATATAGAGTACTCATGGTGGGCACACTTAGCTTTCCAAATGGCAGAAGAGAGTGCTTGGAATTGAATGAGCCAGGAAGGGGTGGAGCCTCTAGATGCAAAAGGGTGCATAGTGTGTGGAAAGCAGAAGAGGGAAGCAAAGCCAAGACTGTCCCGCTGGGGGACTTTAACCTTAATCACAGGCTCTTAACACCTTCTTTAAGTGAACTGTGATTTATGTATGGAAACTGGTGAGGGAGGGAGACTTTTGCTCTGAACTGTGAATCTTAGAATTATTGTTTCAGGGCTGTGTTATTGTTACGTTCTCTTATGTTGTTTTACGTTGCATCATTAGAGCTCTGGTATCCTAACTCCCTCATTCCGATTGGCTGCCTAATAAAGACTCCCATTGGTCCTGAAGCCAATCTAGGGAACCAGTCACAGAGCCCTGCTTGGGTCCAATAGTATTGCTTGTAAATATTTACAACGTTTATAGTTAGCTGTTTGGAACCATGTAAGCTAGAGTGCCGCTCTACCAGAGCTGTCTTTGAGCTGAACGACGTTTAGAATAAAAGCCTGCATTGGATTCATCGCCTCCTGGCTCAATACTTAATAGTTATCTAGCAGGGAGTTCAGCTGGGACCCTCATTTTGGAAGCCGGATCACAGAGTGTTCAGCTGGAGACTTCTTGGGCCACCAACAAGAGGGAAAAGATGGACTTTTGTAAAGTACTGGGTTCGGACACTCGTTGAGTGATCAAAGCTCATTGTTTATTTGAAGGCTGGAACAAGGCTACCGTGCTGGACTCGCAGGTCTGTTAATATCCCCATTCTCAACCACACCCATGCACACACCCAACACCCGTGATTTGCTGTTCACAGTGATCCTGCATCCTAGTGGTCAGTCTACAGATGCAGGCTTCCCCATTGGTCCCTACCAGGATCCACTGGGTCTATTGTCTCTGGAGGTGAAGCTCGACGGCTTCGCCTGGCCACGTGTTTGGCCGACCGCGTACGCGGCTCTTAGGACAGAACATAACAACTTTGGAAGTGGCAAGCTGTGAAGGGGGGAGAAGTTAATGGTTTGGACTTTTAAAAGATCACTGTTCTGTTGTGTTACTAGGATCTGTGTTTTTGTTACATGATATGAAGTTAAGTTAAAAGTTAAAAAAGGTTTCTTTCTATTTGAATGATTGCAAGATTCTGCCCCACAGAACCCGCGAGCTGAGGTTACACTTGAGAGACTGTTGAAAGGAGGTGCAGAGAAGAAGAAGAAGAGGAGGAGGAGGAGGAGATTGGATTTGCACCCCGCGCTTCACAACCCGAAAGAGTCTCAGAGAGGTTTACAAACTCCTTTCCCCTCCCTACAGCAGACACTCTGTGAGGTAGGTGGGACTGAGAGAGCTCTGAGAACAGCTCTGAAAGAACTTGTGACTGACCCAAGGTCACATCAGCAGCTGCATGTGGAGAAGTGGGGAATCAAACCCAGTTCTCCCATATTAGAGTCCGTGCTCCTAACCACTACACCAGACTGGGAGAGGATACTCCCAGTGTATAAAGCAAGATGGGAGGAAGATCATTCCTTCCTCTCCCCATAGGATGAGGGTCATTCCTTCCTCTTCCTGTAGAACAAGGATAGAAAGCACAATTAGAGTTGCCAGCTCCGGGCTGGGAAATACCTGGAGAATTTGGGGGTGAAGACTAAGGAGGGCGGGGTTTGGGGCATAATGCCATTGAGTCCCACCTCCAAAGTGGCCATTTTCTCCAGGTGAACTGATCTCTGTCGCCTGGAGATGAGTTGTAATAGCAGATCTCCAGCCACCACCTGGAGGCTGGCAACCCATGTCTGTTTGTCTATCCTATCTTTCTCCCCATTGGTGACCCAAAGCAGCTTACATTGTTGTCCTCTCCTCCAGTTTATGCTCACAACAACCCTGTGAGGTAGGTTACGCCGAGAGCGTGGGACAGGCCCAAGGTCACCCGACGAGCTTCCATGACAGGGTGGGTTGTTTTTTTTTTCAGATTTGGGTTGCCCAGATGAAGCTGCCTCATACTGAATCGGGCCACTGGTCCATCAAGGCATTGTCAACGCAGAATGGCCACGGCTTTCTGGTGCCTCAGGTACTAGTCTTCCGTATCGCCTGCCACCTGATCCTTTGATTTGGAGTTGTTGGGGATAGAAACCGGGACCTTCTGCATGCTAAAGAGACACTCTTGTCACAGAGCCTCAGCCCCTCTGCATAAGGGAGAAATGTCTCCCCTGTTCTGGCAATCTGTTTGCAATTCTCATATAAGCGAGAGAACATTTGGGGGGGTGGGGGGGAAGCAGAACATGATCTGCCCGTTGTATGTGTGAAGATAAAAATATCCTTTCAGCCACTTTTGATCAGTCACTGCTTGAAGCCAACAAAAGCCAAAATCACTCCGATTCAAGCACATCCCAGTTTTACAAGAAACCCTTTTAGGAGCTGGAAGGTTTATATGTCTGATTCTTCAGGGCGACTGGGCCATTTCTCTCCTCCCTTGCACTGCATGCAGATGGGCAGAACAAATAAACGTTTGGTAATGGATTGTCCTGGCCTTTGAAAGGCACCAAATAATTTCCCCTTTAAAGGCAGGTAGTAGAAGGAAAAGGAGAGCTTGCAGAAATCCGGGGCTGCTGACTTAAAGCAAATCTGAACAGTTCCAAGGCCAGAGATTTGAGTTCCTAATTCAGCAGTTTTAGGCCATGTCTTGATTAAAGCTTCACAAGCAAAAGAAGAAGAGACTGGATTTCTACCCTGCCCTTCACTACCCGAAAGAGTCTCAGAGGGGCTTACAGTCTCCTTCCCCTTCCCCTCCCCACAACAGACACCCTGTGAGGTAGGTGGGGCTGAGAGAGCTCTCTCTCAAACTGCCCTTGAGAGAACAGCTCTGAAAGAACTTGTGACTAACCCAAGGTCACACCAGCAGCTGCATGTGGAGAAGTGGGGAATCAAACCCGGTTCTCCCAGATTAGAGTCCGCGCTCCTAACCACTACACCAAAAGGAATGATTAGGTAAGTGGTCCCCTGTGGAGACAGGGCGTGCAGCGATGTCAATTCCATTGAGGGTTGGCAGCTCCTGGTTGGGAAAGCCCTGGAGATTTGGGCATGGAGCCTCGAAAGAGTGGGGCTTGGGGGGGGGGGGCTCAGTAGGGTAGAATTCCACCCTCCAAAGCAGTCATGTTCTCCCTCAGAACTGGAGATCTCTAGCTACCACCTGGAGGTTGACAACTCTTAACTCTTGTATTGATGTGTTTCCTGCTGCCCGCTTGCTTCTTGAATACTGGGGATGCAATCCAGTGTGGCTTGTGAACTGAACAGAGGAAAGCACCGATAAGCTTTATTTTGGTGTAGTTTGGTGTAGTGGTTACCAGTTTGGTGTCGTGGTTAAGTGTGTGGACTCTAATCTGGGAGAACTGGGTTCGATTCCCCACTCCTCCACTTGCACCTGCTGGATGACCTTGGGCAAGCCATAGCTCTGTCCCAGCTGTTTTCTCAAGGGCACTTCTGGAAAGAGCTCTCTCAGCCCCACCTACCTCACAGAGTGTCTGTTGTGGGGAGGGGAAGCGAAAGGAGTTTGTAAGCTGCTCTGAGACTCCTTTGGGTAGTGAAGGGCAGGGTATAAATCCAGTTTCTTCTTCTTCTATTTCTTTTTCTTTAATATATTTTAATGCCGCCTTTCCACCCAGTCAGGGTCCCCAGGGCAGCTCACATAAAACATTAGAAAAATCAAAAACAACATTAAAATGATAAAATAATTTGATAAAAACACATCAACCAACAACACCCAACCAGGGAGAAGGGTCAATAATAATTATTTGGGGTGTGCCGTATGGAACAACAGAGATGAGGGGAAATTCCTAGAGTATCACCCAGATGTGATGTCACATCCTGTCCGAGCTCCGCCCTCCCCGGGCATCAATCTCAAAATCTGGCCTTTGCCGAGGGAGCGCTGGCAACCTTCTCAACAACTGCTTTTATCTGAAAGAACATAATTCTTGGAAGGAAGAATAATTCATCCGAAATAGGGCTTATAGTTATTGGCATGTTAAAAAATGTTTGGTGGTCTTCCCACTGCATTATTTAGCTGCCAGGCTAGCTCCTTAGCAGCTCATCCTGAATTATGCTATCTAGCCGTTCCTTCTGTCTGATGAAAGCTGGCTGGAGAAGGAAGATGAGACAGAAAATAATTTTTCCCTCTTCCCAAGATCTGTAATGCATTAAAGGGGAAGGAATTAAGTCCTGACAAAGAGGCTTCTGCAGGATATAAATCTCCCAAGATTTGGCCTTTGCTGCACTTTCTTCCTCAATCAGAGCTAAGTTTAGAATAATTTATGCCAATTTAAAAGCATCTTCAATAAATAAGGAAGAAATGGATTCAGGCAGGGTAGGGACCTTCCTATCTAGTGCCGAATTGGATTTTATTCTTTTTTTTTAAAAATGGTTCATTGCTCACCGTCTCCTTTCGATTCATCAAACGTGCCATGCAGTCAGTGCATGCCAGCTATGGAATAAGAGAAATGAGCGACTTAATAGCCATACTGAGTCGCTCAAATCCAAGACAGACTCTCGCACAGTTCTAAACCAGGAAAGTCAATGAGATGGGGAAAGGAACAGTGTTACTGTCATGGATAGGAAGCAGGGTTCCTGCTAAGGTGCGCCAGGTACTCCCGGCACACAGGTTTTTAGCTCTCAGCGCAGAGATTTTCAGCACGGCGCAGGGGTTCTTCTCCTGGGGAGGCCCCACCCTCCTGCTCAGCCAGCGCCTGTGGTGGTGCTGGCATCCGTGCCCAGCAGCCCTCCGCCTGACGGCAGAGCAAGCCCTCTTGGGAGCCCACTGCTACCCAACTTAGAGCGCTAGCCAAGCCCAAGCTTACTTCTGACTGTCATCCTGCGGCTGCCCTGGCCCGCCGCCATCCACGTGGCCAAGCTACCTTGCTCCCACCGCCTCTGCCATGCCCCTGTGTCCAGTCCACCTGAAAGAGAACATCAGGTGAGTCGAGACAAGAAAGTGGAGTTGAAGGGATGGGGGAGGCGATGATGGAGACCCCCTCAATTAGGCATTATCCCCACCTTCTCCCTCGATGGCCTTGGGCTGGCAACATGGCCCAGTGCTTCTCTGTGGGCCTCCCCTGCCAGTGCCATGGGGGAGGGGCCCGCAGGGCCTGTCACTGCTAAGAATGGAGGTCCTAGTCAGCTCTGAAGCATGGCCTGGACCTGAACCGAGGTAGACCTGTCCTCCAGAGGCCAGGTCTACCACCCTGGAGGCCTAGGACGGGTAGACCTATTCTCTGGAGGCCAGGTCTGTCCCATAGGAACCTACAGCAAGTAGACTTGTTCTCTGGAGGCCAGGTCTACTTGATAGCAGACTGGGGCCGTAGACCTGGTTTCCAGAGGCTTCCCCATAAAAGCCTACAGTGGGTAGACCTGTTCTCCAGAGACTAGGTCTACCCCATAGAAGCCTACAGTGCGTAGACCTGGTGGTGCATGCTGGATGTGATGTTGCTGCAAAGCTGGCCTAGGCCTCTCTTTGCTGCTGGTAAGTTCCTTCCCCCACCCCTCTGGTTGCCAAGGGGTACCTGGCAACCCTAAGACCTGGTGCCGTTTAATCTGACCCGTGGGAAAGAGCAGGCTGGTGTTGCTGGAGTCCTGTGTTTGTGAATAGATCCAACCTGGTGGGTAGGCCATGAAAGCCTGTTTGTAGCTGCAAGCGTTAAAGGGAATTCAAACCATAACCTGAAGCCATAACTACTATAAGTTTAAGTGCCTGAGCCAGACTTCTCCTGTGACTGTCTGGGGACTAGGGATGGGCAAGAACTGGCAGGGGAGACACCTTGATCATGAAAGAGGGTTTCCCAGGGTGAGGCTCATCCATTGCACTCCAGGTGTGCCGACCCCTGCGATTTCCCCAAATGCGGGAAACTCGACTGCATAATTTGTGGTAGTGGGGGACTGCGTGTACGCTTTCCCCTAAAGATTTTGGGAGCCAGTTTGGTGTTGTGGTTAAGTGTGCGGGCTCTGATCTGGGAGAACCGGGTTTGATTCCCCACTCCTCCACTTGCACATGCTGGATGACCTTGTGCGCAAGCCATAGCTCTGTACCAGCTGTTCTCTCAAGGACAGTTGTCTCAGAGCTCTCTCAGCCCCACTTACCTCACAGGGTGTCTGTTGTGGGGAGGGGAAGGGAAAGGAGAACTGAAGAACTGAGGCAAATTGACGTGACAAGAGATGAGGTTCTAGACCTATTACCATGGTGACTGAGGGGAACCTCGACAGAAGAAGGAGGAAAAGGAAGAGGAAGAGGAAGAAGAGAGAGCTGGAGTTATACTTAGAGTCTCAGAGCAGTTTACAGTCTCCTTCATTTTCTGTCCCCACAACAGACACCCAGTGAGGTAGGTAGGCCTGGGAGAGCTCTGAGAGAGCTGCTTGTGAGATAAGAGCTCTGAGAGAACTGTGAGTGACCCAAGGTCACCCAGCTGGCTGCATGTGGAGGAGTGGGGAATCAAAGCTGGTTTCCCCAAATTAGAGTCCACTGCTCTTAACCACTAAGCCTCTGAATCCCAGAGCCAGGAGGCAACACTGGGGGAAGGCATGGGCATATATGTCCTATTGTTGGCCGTTTGGTCACCTTGTGAAACAGGATGCTGGACTAGATGGACTATTGGTCTGATACAGCAGGGCTCTTCTTATGTTCTTATGGAGGGGCCTTGGGGCTGGGGGATTACCCACTCTGGGTACTCAAACTGAAAGCCTAGCATTAAGGAGATTAAATGTTGATGCACAGCCATCTGATGTACACAATAACAACAAAGCAAGAGCCTTTGCACATGCGCAGAGTTTCTACACTAAATAATGCACTTTCAACCCACTTTTAATGTACTTTCCAACTGGATTTTGCCGGTGCACACGGTAAAATCCAGTTGGAAAGTGCATTGAAAGTGGATTGAAAGTGCATGATTTGCTGCGTGTGATCGCAACCGTACTGATTCATCATTATGTCCATATTTCAATACTGGAGAGGGCTGGCATATCTGCTTCCTCCATTATCCTAAAAGTAAAGTGGGAACTTTAATTACCAATTTGCAAATGAGATAAGAAGTGTAATTGAAACCTGGACGTGAATTTCCTGTTGTGGATGAATAATGAGCGTTAATTAATTCAATTAGGTTTACCGTGATTAAAAAGGGGGCTTCCGTAAATATTTTTTTTATAATTGGGATTTGTGTTTGATTTCATTTGAAAAGATCCGCTACTACTAAGAGATTTGGTTCAGGTGTGTACTTTGCTCCATCCTTCCGCCAAAGTGAAGTACTGCATTAAGTGAAAACGTCTTACAATTCAATATCATGCTTGAATTTTATAACTCCCCCCCCCCCCCCCCCGTTCAAATACCTCGGTGTTCAGGAAGGGAAGAATGCTGCCCTGCACAATTTAATAAAGAAGAGGTGTTTTAGCCTGTTGTAAATTTAAACACATTTTTGAATGTTTAATATTTAACATGGAATGAATGTTAAGCAAATTAAATTTTTACCCTTAGTCCTGTTGGAAGAGTGTTTGCAAATGTACCCAGTGTGCATGAAATGAAGGTTGTGAGCAAACTGACATGACCTCTCTTTTTTTTGCCTACACCATTTCTTTATTACAAGATGGCATGAGGAAGATCCACAATGAATCCGAGACTCACTTCTGAGTCTGGACGGCCGCCATGAGACGAGGCAGGGGTAGCACTGGGAGGCCGCCTCAGTTTTGTTCATACTTTCCAGTTAGGGCTGCCAAGTCCCCCCGGGAGGTGGGGATTCCCCCGCTAAATAGGTCCCCAATCTCCTGGTCCAGATTCGGCCGGCGGGGAAAACCCCACCCCCGAAATGGCCACATCAGGCCAATGTGCCCGGCGCAATGACTTTGCCCAGAAGTGACATCATCACGCTGGGCACGTCGCAGAGCGACGCTCTAGTAATCGCCCTGAAAACTCTGTGGTACCGAACCAGGAGCGGGACTCCCTCGCTCAAACTTGTAAGTTACTTGGCAACCCTACTTCCAGTTTGGTGTAGTGGTTTGGTGTAGTGGTTCAGTGTGCGGACTCTAATCTGTGAGAACCAAGTTTGATTCCCCACTCCTCCACTTGCTGCTGGATGACCTTGGCCAAGCCGTAGTTCTGTCAGAGCTGTTCTTTCAAGAGAAGTTCTCGGGAGAGCTCTCTCAGCCCCACCTACCTCACCGGGTGTCTGTTGTGGGGAGGGGAAGAGAAGGAGATTGTAAGCCACTCTGAGACTCCTTTGGGTAGTGAAGGGCGGGGTATAAATCCAATCTCCTCCTCCTCCTCCTCCTCTTCTTCTTCTCCCCCATATTAACCCTGACACCAGCATTCATCTCTGTATTTGCATCAAAAAGATTGCCAGGCTGAGCCTGCTAACTGGCAGGAGGGCTGGGGGAAGGGACAGGAGGGGGAACAACATCAGCAACACCAGTGATGTGACTACATCACTTTCAGGCATAACCCAGAAGTGACAAAAGATAGATCTAGGAATTTGCCAGAAATTCTATGGTTTTACCCAGGGGTCATTTCGAGCAGGAGCTCGGGGGATCTCAGCTCCGGGAGTTGGTGCCAGCCCCACCCCGTGGGGGAATGCCTGCTTGTGTCATGGCTGCAGCAAAATGACCCCGTCCCCTGGAAAGGTTCTTGTTCCTCCGACCAGCCTTCTGAAGGCTTCAGCCACCACTGAAGCTATCCTCCCAGAATAGTGGTATTTCTGAGGCTTGGATTAGTAGCTGTCCCCTCTCTGCCAGCCCTTCCTTCCTTCCTTCCTTCCTTTTGACATACTTCCGGTGATGTCAGGTGGTGTAGCATATGCAAATAAGTTATGCTAATGAGTTATGCTAATGAGCTTTTGCACCTCTTTTTCTACGAAATGACCCCTGGTTTTACCATAGTGTTTCTGGAATTCCTAGAACTTCCCTTTGTCACCTTTGAGTATAACTGTTGGTGATGTTGTCCCGTCCCCCCACACTACTGCTCCAAGGGGTGGTAGGCAAAGGAGCTCGGCATTGGGCTTCTTGGTCACCCTAATCATGTAATTAAACTTGAGTGTATTGGCCTTCCCAGATTGCCATACTAGGACATGCTGGAATTCAGCTTTAGGAGTTTACAGTTCCAGATCAGTTTGGCTCTCCTGGAGATCTGAATGAAATATAATCATGTAGTACTCTATATAGGATTCCCAACACTGCAGAGGCAAATGACAGAAGGTTTGGCGGGAGGGGTGCTGGAGTTTGAGGAGGATGTGCTGTCACTTCCGGGTGACTCTCTAGGAATTTCCCCTAATCTCTGTGGTAAAGGCCACATTGACTAGGGGAGATTTCTTGAGCATCATTATAGAGGATTTTTTCACCTGCTCCTCAGTTTCTTCACGGCCGCAGCCTTGGACGGGTGGGGTTTCCCACTAGGCCTGGGCAATTGATCAGGGGTCATGACTTTTGAAGAGTGATGCATTTTTATATAAATATATATATAATACTAGGACTCAAGGGCATCCAATGAAGCTGATAGGCAGTAGGTTCAGGATGGACAAAAGGAGATACTACTTTATACATAGAGAAATTAAAATATGGAATCTGGCAGCAGTGATGGTGACAGGAATAAGAAGCTTTAAAGGGGGATAGATTCATGGAAGATAAGTCATGGTGGCTGAGGGGAACTTCTGCCTTCAGAGGCACTAATCCTCTGAATCCCAGAGCCAGGAGGCAACATCCAGGGAAGGCCTCAGCCTCTCTGTCCTGTTGTTGGCCCTCCAGAGGAACTGGCTGGCCACTGTGTGAGACAGGATGCTGGACTAGATGGACCACTGGCCTGAAGCCAATCCTGGGAGGGAGCTGCACTGTCAGGGGTGTGGCCTAATATGCTAATGAGTTTCTGCTGTTGGGTGTTGTCTATTATGCTAATGAGTTCCTGCTGGGCTTTTTCTACCAAAAAAAGTCCTAGGCAAAGGGGTAGAGCTCCTGCTGATGTATTGGTCTTCATTTTAGAATATCAATTTTGCAGAGTTTCAAGCCTGGTGTAGTCTCAATAGACACTGTAAAAAGGCCCTGACCTGGATAGCTGTCAGCTATGCTGTCATATCCCGCCTGGGAGTTGAGACTCAATCAGTGACCCCGCGCGTTGGAATGTGCTCATGTGCTGTTTAGCTGTCTGGCTTCCTTATCATGCTCCACTTTAGTTCGCTACGCTCCCAGCTTGCTTTCTTCGCTCCCAGCTTGTTCAAGGCCTGGGACAAATCCTCCCCAATGATATTATTGCTTTTGTAGCTGCTCTCGAAAACATTTAGTAGAAGTTCCCTGGGAACTAAAACATCATAACCTGTTTGCCGCCATTTTCGTGTGAAACCTGTTCAGGGGTTGGAATAACCTTTTACATTTTATGACTGGTCTAGATGAAGTGAGGGGACTTCCAATTGCTTAGTATAAGACTGTTTGTTTACAATAAAGTCATTACTAACAGGAAAAGTGTAACCATTCCAATAAGTAACTCTTTGCAAATAAAGGACTTTCTGGTTAAGGAGACCTGTTGCAGACTGCATCTTTTGGGACAATCTCACAGGCAAGCCCAATCTCATCAGATCTTGGAAGCTACGAAGGGTTGACTGTGGTGTGCTTGGATGGGAGACTTCCTTGGAATACCATGTCGGGAGGACAGGGGCAGGCTTTATTCAACCACCTCTCTGAATATCCTCCGGGCCCCCAGTAGGGGTCAGTCACCAGAGGTCGCCATGACTTCCAGGTGCAGACACACCACACACACAAAATACAAAAATACCAAAAAAAAAACCCACTCTAAAAGCAAGCAGTGACATACTTGTAGCTGTACCTGATGCCTAGCTGAAGCTCCTCCCCCTAGCTATCTTTATACATTGTCTTTATAGGTAACTAGGAGTAAAACCCGTTGTGGAAATAAATACAACAGCTCTAGAAAGAGGCTCTGGGAAAGTGCCAAGGCCTTGGGCACTGAGCGTCATTTTTCTGTGGCAACCCCAGCAGGGAATAATGACACAGAGTCCACCATCTTCTCCAGGGGAACTGGTCAATGCCATCTGGAGAGCAGTTGTAATTCGGCATTATCTCCAGCCCTCACCTGGAGATTGGCAACAGTGGTTCCCCAGGAGGGAATGGCTGGTTTGGAGGGCAGAGTCTATGGCATTGTACCTGTCTGAGATCTGATCCCTCCTCAAACTTCACCCTCTCCAGGCTCCACCTGCAGCCTCTACCATGGCTCTGAAGCCCTGACTGCCACGTCACATTAGCTGTCATGGGGGGGGGGCATCTCAGCAGGGTATAAGGACACAGAGTCCACCATTTTCCCCAGGAGAACTGATCAATGCCATCTGGAGAGCCGTTGTCATTCTGAGTGATCTCCAGCCCTCACCTGGAGGTTGGCAACAGTGGTTCCCCAAGAGGGAATGGCTGCTTTGGAGGGCAGAGTCCATGGCATTGTACCTGTCTGAGGCCCCATCCCTCCTCAAACTTCACCCTCTTCAGGATCCATCCCTCAAATCTCCTGGAATTCCCCACCTGGAGTTGGCAACCCTATCTCCTTCCCAGCCTAGCCTCAACCTACCTTTATTTCTCCCTCACTGTTCAGTTTTCCATCTGTTCAGCTCCCCGCCCCCCGCATCTCTGGCTTGTAGCCTCTGGGTCAGGACGGGCAGCAGGAGACTTTCCTAACCTCCTGCAGGATGAATGGATAGGCTGGAGTCTATATAGATGGTGCCCCACCACTTGAGAAGGTCCCTCTTTTCCTGCAGTTTTTGGCCTTGGGGCAACTGGGAACTGTAAGCCAGCAGATGAGAAAGCCCCATTCAATCCAGTCAATGATACCCCTGCAGGCCCCTCTCTGGAACTACAGCTTAATTGAACCTTATGGGGGAACACTTTACCACAGACAGCAGCCATCTTACAAACACAGGTAACTGACATTTTGTTACACCTTCCAACAGCCACTGAGGGAACAGTTAGTCCCACACAGAAGGCAAGCAGGAGAAGCGTCTTTGTCAAGATAAAAAGCCATTTGCAAGAAATTCTGACAGGGCACAGTGGCTGAACGAGAGGGCGGGGAAGAGGAGCAGACCCAGCACCCAGCCAATGGCACATAAGTACTCAGAGCCAGTGGATAGGGACAGCTTCTGAGTGACACATCAGGGAGCCAACTGATTTGGGAGCGTGTGGAATGTTCAGGAGAGTGCCACTGCCAAATCAGGATTATTATATATAGAGATGCCAAAGTTCCTCCCCAGACCATGACATCAGGAGATGACTCACACTCTCCTGGGTCCTAGTTTCCCTCCTTGACATCTTGGTGAGGATTAGAAAGGGACCGCTGACACCTTAGCCATTGGCATAGTCCTCAATGTTGTTCAACAACCACTGTGTCCTGGGTTCTAGGTCTGCATCCCACTTCATACATAAATGGTCCATGTTCATTATTAGGGTTGCCAGCTCCAGGTTGGGAAATACCTGGAGATTTTTGGGGTGGAGCCTGAGGAGGGCAGAGTTTGGGGAGGGGAGGGACTTCGATGGGATATAAGGCCAGAGAATCCACTTTCCAACGTGGCCATTTTCTCCATGTGAACTGATCTCTATCATCTGGAGACCAATTGTAATTCCAGGAGATCTCCAGCCACCACCTGGAAGTTGGCAACCCTATATGATAACTATATGGTGAAGGGGTTGTGCATTTTTTTAAAAGTTAATTTCTTTCGCAGGGAAAACAGTGCTGTGTTCCATAGACCAGTTAGTCATTTGGTTTGGTGTAGTGGTCAGGAGCGCGGACTGTAATCTGGAGAACCAGGTTTGAGTCCCCTCTCCTCCACAAGAAGCCAGTTGGGTGACCTTGGGTCAGTCACAGTTCTCTCAGAGCTGTTCTCTCAAGAGCAGTCCTTGGAAGAGCTCTCTCAGCCCCACCTACCTCACAGGGTGTCTGTTGTGGGGAGGGGAAGGGAAATGAAGCCAAATGAAGCGGGAGCTAAGACGGCTAGAGAGACGGTGGTGTCGCGCTCGCAACGAAGCATCAAGAACATCTTATAGGACGTTTATGAAAGCCTATGAGATGGCAACCAAGGCAGCGAAGAAAGAGTTCTTCGCTGCCGAGATTGCATCCGCTAGCTCACGCCCAGCCCAATTATTTAGGACAATTCGATCGTTAACAGTACTGCCGGGTGGCAGAGTAAATGCTAGGGAATTGGAAATTGGCTGTGAGGCATTTGTGAGCTATTTTGCGGAGAAAGTCTTGTCGCTCCGCCGGGACCTCCCTGCCACAAATGATACAGTGAGTGAACTCGAGGCCCCTTGCACGTCTTCGTTTCCGGGGTTAGATGGGTTCAACCTGCTTGATCTAGAGGAAGTTGACAGACTGCTCTTGACTGTTCGCCCAACCACGTGCATCCTTGATCCGTGCCCCTCCTGGCTTATAAGAACAGGCCACGAGCGGCTACGAGGTACCGCCCGGGAAATAATTAACACCTCCCTTTCAGAAGGGAAATTCCCGGGGGCTCTCAAGGAAGCGATGGTCCGCCCATTCCTAAAAAAGGTTCATCTGGACCCGGCAGATTTGGCAAATTATAGGCCGGTTTCCAATTTGCCCTATTTGGGCAAATTAATAAAGAGGGCGGTGGCGTTACAGTTACAGAGGTACCTGGATGACGCTTCGGTTCTTGACCCCTTTCAGTCTGGCTTTCGCCCGGGATACGGGACGGAGACTGCTCTGGTCACCCTAACTGACGACCTCCAACGACATCTGGATCAGGGCGGTGGGGCGGTGTTGCTGTTGCTCGACCTGTCAGCCGCGTTCGACACGGTTGATCATCAGCTGCTGTCCTGCCGCCTTGCCGACGTGGGGATAAGGGGGCGGGCCTTGCAATGGCTCGTCTCATTTCTCCAAGGTCGGGGACAAAGGGTGGTGCTAGGGGAGCAGCAGTCCTCAAGGCACCCACTTGACTGTGGTGTGCTGCAGGGGGCAGTGCTCTCCCCGATGCTGTTTAACATCTATATGCGCCCCCTTGCCCAGATTGTCCGGAGGTTTGGGCTGGGATGCGGATGACACCCAGCTCTATCTGATGTTGGGCGGCCGGTCGGACTCCGGCCCAGACGACCTAGACCGGGCATTGCACGCCGTGGCTGACTGGCTCAGATCAAGCAGGCTGAAATTGAACCTGGCGAAGACGGAGGTCCTGTGCCTGGGGCGCTGTGGCCTGGGGCGGGTGGTCCTGCTCCCGAGCTTCGACGGGGCGCCGTTGGTGCCTGCGTCAAGGGTTAGGAGTTTGGGAGTGCTCCTGGAGCCCTCCTTATCAATGGAGGCCCAGGTAGCAGCCACTGCTAAGTCGGCCTTTTACCATCTGAGGCTGGCGAGGCAGTTGGTTCCCTATCTCGACCGTGGCGACCTAGCCACAGTGATCCACGCGACAGTCACCTCGAGGCTTGACTACTGTAACGCTCTCTATATGGGGCTGCCTTTGGTGCAAATTCGGAAGCTGCAGCTGGTGCAGAACGCCGCGGCCAGGCTGCTGATGGGTCTGGCAAGGCAGGACCACATCGGGCCTCTGCTGGCAGCACTGCACTGGCTGCCTATAGCATACCGAGTTCGCTTCAAAGTGCTGGTTAAAAGGGCGGGATAAAAATCCAAAAAATAAAATAAATAAATAAATAAATAAATAAATAAAGGAGATTGTAAACTACCCTGAGACTCCTTCGGCTAGTGAAGGGCGGGGTACAAATCCAATCTCTTCTTCATTGTGAGACTCCCTTTTTGTTCTAAACTAGGTAATTTTTCCCCCTTTACACAAACATGCAGGGGCTTCCTTAAAGCTTATTTCACATCTGTGCCGTTCTCACCAGCTGGTCTCCTGTCCCCTTCCCTCTGTCTTTTGATGCCGGCTTATCATTTATTTATTAGAATGGCTTAATTTTTAATTGGACTTTCTTCGTTTTTTAAGCTGTTTCTGCTGCACAGCCGGCTCCCCGGTGAAACATTCCCCCATCGCTGCGCTGACCTGAGCTCTCAAAAAAGATTTTTTTTTGTCCTCAGTTTCATCTTGTTTCTTGGACCAGACCGGACGCTTAATCTAGAGAGAGCTGCCCTCAGGGCAGCAAAGTTCACTGCTGATATTTAAATATGTCCTCGTTCCTTCGTCTGAACAGACCTGATGTCGCTCACCTTATTTTTAGCCTCCTCAGACCAACAGTCTGCTAACGGAACCAAAAGTCTCCAGCAAACTGGATCGGATGTTACTTGTGTTGACTCGTTTGGAGAGAGAGGGAGAGCCACCAGGCTCCTTGATTCTGTGATTGGTCGATCCAGGGGTCCCCGACCATTTTGAGGCACCTTTGGGATCCGGATTCGGGGAGTGGTAGGCGCAGCCACAAAATAGCTGCTGCACGAGGCAGAGCCAGCTACACAAAGGAAACCCAAGTGCAGGGGAGATGGAGGGTAATTTAACTAGCATTGCCAACCTCCAGGTGGTGCCTGGAGATTTCCCGTTTTTACAACTGATCCCCAGTTGACAGAGATCAGCTCGCCTGGAGGAAATGGCTGCTTTCAAGGGTGGACTCTACGGCCCTGGACCATGCTGATGTCCCTCCCCTCCCTAAACCCCACCCTCCCCAGGGCTCACCCCAAAATATCCAGCTATTTCCCAACCAGAGCTGGTAACTCTAGTATAGGTTCCTCCAGCCCAACTTCCATAATTTCTGTCAGATGGCAACTGCTGGGAAATAAGTTCCCACGTGTCTCAGGAGCCTGATTCAGACTGGGACTATGATGCATGTAGAGAGGGGGATTTGGACTTCTTCCTCATGCTGTTTATGCTGCATGCACAACCCAGTGGGCCTAATAATGCCCCCCTGGGGCCATTTTGGGTTGGGACAACTGTGAGGGATGGGTTAAAGTCCTTCTCCCCCTGTGTCACAGTCCCGATCTGAATTGGGCCCCTGTGGTGCTTGGGAAGGCAGCTGCCATCTGACTGCAAGAGTATGACAGCTGATTCTAGGGTTGCCAGCCTCCAGATCTCCTGCTTTTACGACTGGTCTCCAGCTGACAGAGATCTGCTCCCCTGGAGAAAATGGCTGCTCTGAAGGAAGTTGTATGGGTCGAGCAGGTAAAGAAAGGGAATTAATACTTATCTTTGCTTGCTAGACATTCCATCCCATTGAAGGGCTTTTTCCATGGCTAAATGGAATATTCTCCCCTTCACGGTAGTTGAAGGGCGATAGAAAAAAACCTCCAATGATAGAGGGAGTCTGCCCTTGTGGAGCAAGAAAGGTTGAGACAAACAAGCATTTAATGCTGCATTTTATCATGAAACTTGAGCTAAGGCTATTACACCTTTACTGGGAAGGTTTCCAGCTTGTTCCCCCCCTGAAATCATTAAGAAATTTGATAAGTATTGGAGTCGGGAGTCCATGGAATAGTGAAACAGCTAGGTGTTTATTGCTGGTTCGGATGAAGCATACAGCCCAGGGCTCCGAGCCCTCCTTTTATGCTGGTCAGGGACAATCCCCTGACCTCACCCAACTGGCCTGATAGGCTATTAGAAGTCTATTTACATCTCATAGGTTCCCTGGGAGAAACCTAGGTACATGATTGGTGGCTGGTTTGAATCCAACTGGCCTTTGTTCTACCTGGCTGAAGCTCAGGTAGTTTCTTGGCCATGTGCTCTGGCCACATGGCGGTCGCCATTACTGGAGCACATGGCGACCGCATGGTCAATACATAACAAAATTCATATTGTGTAAATCCACATATCACACTCTCTTGTGCCTGGTTTTCTGCAGCAACCTGTAAAATTCACAAGAAATTAGTCGGAAGCGCAGTTGACATTCAATGATCAGATGTTTTGTAATTATCATAGGAAGGCCGCGGCTTACAAGGGAAATGAGGGATCGAGATGTTACTCTGCCTTATCTCCCCCGTATAACCACATCTCTGCTGTATAATATCTAAAATCTTAAAATTCTTGTAAAATTGTAGATACTATTTTGCTCATCACAATTTTAACCCTATATTCAGATTTTACGACTTTTTGTTTATTGTTTTTAACTGATCTTAGGCTGGCTTGAACCGTATTAAATCTTCTGAATCTGGGGGAAAAAACCCCTCCTCCCCAGTACCTTGATGGAGTAACAATACATGGTCTTTAGAACAGAACTGAAGTATTCGCCAGGACTCTTACTTATGGCCTTACCACAGAGTTTCTGGCATTTCCTAGCATGGTGTGACATCACTTCCTATTTTGTTGTCGAAGGCTTTCATGGCCGGAGTTCATTAACTTGTAGATTTTCCAGGCTGTATGGCCGTGGTCTTGGCATTGTAGGACCTGACGTTTCACCAGCAGCTTGCTTTCTTTCTCTCTCTCTCTCTCTCCCCCTCCCTCCCTTCCTTCATTCCTCTCTCTCTCTCTCTCTTTCTCTCTCCTTTCTTTCTTGCCTTTTGACATACTTCCAGTGATGTCAGGTGGTATGCAAATAAGTTATGCTAATTAGTTATGCTAATGAGCTCCTGCACCTCTTTTTCTACGAAATGACCCCTGCCTATATGGCTCGACCCACTTTCTAAAAATGCTTGGTGGGGGCCAGGAGAGGCGTTGGCAGATACCGTGAAGCCCCATGGTCACAACACTGGGGAGCCCTGATCCAGCCTGAAGGCATTTTGAAGTGGGGATGAGCTGATATGACCACCTTCATTACTTTTGGTTTGACTGCGTTGTCATTGGGAGCAATTTCACTTCTCCCCGTTTTTGTTACTGTCCTTGATTTTTTTTTTGTTATTATTTCGGAGTGTGTCTGCACCATTTCCATGCTACTTTTATGCGGTGTGTGTGCAACGGACAGAAAAATAAATCCATTTCCCCATAAATATTAATGGGGGAAATTAGGCATGAGGAAAGAGAAGCCGGCACAAAAAGAAAGACTCGGGGTTTGATTTCGCACAAGAGGGAAACAAAATCAAAACAGGACTCGGAAAATCAAACTCGACAGCTATCAACATTCAGTCTCATCCCTGGTCAAAATGCAACTGTCTTGCACAGATTATGGAAGACAAGCCCAGACTTTGGTGAGTCTCGGGGGCGGGGGGGGGGGTAGTGGGAGAGGAATTCCAGCAGCCAGTAAGAGCATCTTTGTGTAACAAGGTCTTCCTGGCTCTATACCTGTCCAGGTCCTGACCTGGCTGGCCCAGGCAAGACTGATCTCATCAGATCTCAGAAGCTAAGCAACGTGAGCCCCAGTTAGCGTCTGGATGAGAGACCACCAAGGAAGCCCAGGGTTGCCATGAAGAGGTGGGCAACAGAAAACCACCTCTGGTCTTCTTGTGCCTTGAAAACCCTGCAGGGGTGCCATAAATCGTCTGTGCCTTGACTGCACTTTCCACCGCCACACCTGTACAGAGGAGCTAAGTGGGCTCCGTTTGGGGTCGTGAGAGCTGTTTTGGTGTCATGGTTAAGGGCCGCGGATTCTAATCTGGAGAGCCGGCTTTGATTCCCCACTTCTCCACATGCAGCCAGGTGGGTGACCGTGGGTCAGTCACAGTTCTCCAGGAGCTGTTCTCTCAAGAGCAGTCCTTGAAAGAGCTGTCTCAGCCTCACCTGCCTTACAGTTGTGGGGAGAGGAAGTGAAGGAGATTGAAATCCGCTCTGAGACTCTGATCGAAGGGCAAGGTATAAATCCAATATCTTCCTTCTCTCCTCCCCCTCCTCCTCTGCCAGTTTGGTGTAGTGGTTAAGTGCGTGGACTCTAATCTGGGAGAACCGGGTTTGATTCCCCACTCCTCCACTTGCAGCTGCTGGATGACCTTGGGCAAGCCATAGTTCTGTCAGAGCTGTTCTCTCAAGGACAGCTCTGGAAAGAGCTCTCTCAGCCCCACTTACTTCACAGGGTGTTTGTTGCGGGGAGGGGAAGGGAGAGGAGTTTGTAAACCACTCTGACTCCAAGTGAAAGGCAAGGTATAAATCCAATCTCTTCCTTCTCCTCCTCCTCCTCCTCCTCATCTTCTGCCTTGTCCTTTCTCAAGGGATGGGCAATGTTGGCATAGGAATGTGTTCATCATCCATCCACCCACCTTTTAGATATGCTGCTGGAGTTATGGGATTGAACCAAGCAGAAGCAGCTCACCTGCCAAACACCCCGATTCATACCAGTCACCCCTAAAGCTGTAGATATTTGGATTCTGGCAGTGGAGTTCTAGCAGACCGAAACAGCACACCTGTAAAAGTATTCTCCCCCAACACAGCTCTGTTCCATCCCTGATTTGCGGTGGCCTCTTTGTGTTCGCTTTCTCGGCAGTAATTGTAATTCACGTTGTGATGGGATAATGCTTCCTTAAGAGAGTCATAAATATCGCCCACCGCTGCTGGCTGGATGGCAAAGAAAATTTGCTCTCACCAGAAGAAACCAATCTATTTTTACTGCTTGGAGTGTGGCCTAAGCAAAATAATTGAAATGTCCTTAGTCTCTTGTCCCTTCCTTAGAATTACTCATTGTCTAGATTGCAGGTCAGTTTGCTCTGGGAACGAGCTGATTTCCCAGTCCCAATTTCTTTATCCTTTTGGAGTTTCTCCCTGTGCTCTGTTGCATTCCTCCATAATTCTGGTTTAATTAGGAGACTCTCTAAAGCTGTATCATGTGCTGTTTTGAACAGTGGTCATTGACCCTCCCTCCACATTACGGGTGTGTACACACACTCATAGGCGTCAACTACGGGGGGGTTCGAGGGCTTGAGCCACCCCCGAAATTTCCTGGGGGGGACTGAGCCCCCTGGGAAAATGGTGCGCCCTCTGCTGCGCCTTCCTGGGCCCTTCCTAGGGCCACCGCCGTCTCTCTCTCTCCCCCCCGGCTACTCTGTCCCTCCCTCCATCCATCCAGGGGCCAGCTAAGCAAATGCCCAGCTGGCCCCTGGACAGACGGAGGGAGGGACGGAAGCAGGAGAGGTCAGGCGGGGGGGGGGAGGTGGCGGTGGTGGCAGGGGGAACATGGTCCCGGCAGGCGCGCGTGCTTCGCGCACGCGCACGGAAGAGCTCCCGCCCCCCCCCCGGGATTTTGAAAACTTGACACCCCTGCACACACTGTGCAGAGGGTTATATTAGATGGCCTGTGTGGCCCCCTCCATCTCTGTGATTCAGTGTGCACTGAAAAAAAAAACCCTGCAAAAAAGCAATGTTGCTGTAGTTGACCACATGGTCGTATCAAGAACCTTCTTGTACAGTAGATTCAGTTGATCTGAAGTAATTGAACAAAATTTGAGTCCAGTGGCACCTTCAAGATCAACAAAGTTTAACTCTGGATATAAGCTTATCTGAAAAAGTGTGCATGCACACAAAAGTTTATACCCAGAATTAAATTTTGTTGGTCTTAAAGGTGCCCCTCGACTTAAACTTTGTTCTTCATGTACAGTGTTTTCCTGATGTGCATAGGGGATACAGGATGTTGATAAAACACTGCACTGGAAAAAAATCTGGTTAAACAGTACATATAAACACATCATTATTGCTTTTTTGTGGTGTTTTATCAGTGGGTCTGCATGTCAGTCCCATAGTGGGGAACAATATTCATAAAACCTGAAGGAACTGAAACCTGTAATAAACCACATGCACAATTATCTGTGTAAAAATGGGAAATTAAAAAAGAAATAATATAGTGGTTGATGTGCTCTACTCAGACTTGAAAAACTTGGATTCAAACTGGTCTCAGACTTATTTTGACATATTTATTGCTTGACAGGTGTTGACCTTATAACCTTAGCTTGTTATTTAATTCTGTTTTTGCATATCTTAAAGCATCTTCATCATGTTACATGTTAATTTGCTGTTCAGCCCGTCTATAAGTCTGAACCTTACCTCCCATTCCATTGTATTCGAAAAAGTGTGCATGCACACAAAAGCTCCTAACTTGAATAAGCCTTTGTTGTTCTTAAAGGTGCCACTGGACTCTAAATTTGTTCTCTTGGACTCAAACCCTCACACTGCTGCAAAGTTCACTGAATAGGGTCAGATTAATTTACAGCAGCTTATTTTGCAGGGTTTTTTTTTTTTTAAAAAAAAAGAAGATAAAGGGGGGCATGTACAGTATGTCACAGAAGATGGGTGCCATACATATTAAAGTAACTGTGCATTTAACACATATTAGGTATACATTAACACATTACGTATACATTATGCTCATGTGCTTACTTCATAAAATTAGAACATGTTAATGGTACACAGAAATTCTAATAAAATGTTTGAGCCATGTAGCACTTTAGAAACCAACAAGGTTTGGGGGGCATAAGTTTTTAAGGGTCAAAGCTCCTTTTGTTGGATACGGGCAGGCATGGAGATCCCTAAGCCCTTCTACCCTAGTGATAAGGTGGGAGGGGTGTTGCAAACAAGGAAGTTAAAAGTTAACCACAGAGGAATTAGGGCAGCCTACCACTGGCCCAGGATACTTTCAATTCTATCTTCACCATCTTATAGGTATACTTCAATTGACGAATTCTGTCCTTTCGTTCTCATAAAGCTTCTTGGCTGTGTGAAGTCCCACCAAGTTGCTGCTAACTAATGGCAACCCCAGCAAGGGGTTTTCCACATGCAGCTGCTGGCATGACCTTGGGTCAGTCACAGTTTTCTCAGAGCTGTTCTCTCATGAGGAGTTCTCAGTGAGCTCCCTCAGCCCCACCTCCCTCACAGGGTGCCTGTTGTGGGGAGAGGAAGGGAAGGAGATTGTAAACCGCTCTGAGACTCCTTCAGGTAGCGAAGGGTGGGGTATAAATCCAATCTCCTCCTCCTCCTCCTTTTTCAAGGCAACTGGGAAGCAGAGGTGGTTTGCCATTCCCTTCCTCTGCAGAGCCCTCCTTGGTTGTCTCCCTTCCAAGTAACCCCACTTAGCTTCTGAGATCTGATGAGATTGAGCTGTACCATGCCACCTTCCCTCCCATAAAACTTCTTACCTCCAGGGGTCATTTTGTAGAAAAAGAGGTGCAGGAGCTCATTAGCATAACTCATTTACATAACTCATTTGCATATGCCACACCCCCTAACATGCCGGAAGTGTGTCAGAAGGCAACACCCACCCCCAGGCTCCACTCCACAGGTGAGTGAAACTGACCTGCTCTTCCTCCATTCCCTTCCCCATCCAATACTTTGTGCAATAAAAATAAGTGTGAAGAACATACCCTCATTTTCTTCCTGCTCCCTTGAAATCACCAGGTTTCAAGTAGACTTGAGATACCCAGGACATGTGCACCACCCATCCTTTTCCCTTCCCCTCCCCACAACAAGACACCTTGTGAGGTAGGTGGGGTGAGAGAGGTCCTTTGAGAACTGCTCATGAGAGAACAGCTCTGAGAGAACTTGTGACTGGCCCAAGGTCACACCAGCAGCTGCATGTGGAGGAGTGGGGAGTCAAGCCCGGTTCTCCCAGATTAGAGTCCAACTCCTGACCACTACACCAAACTGATGGGGTGGAAGCTGCTGAAGGGTTGGTGAAATCTCTCCAGTACTTATGTGCCATGTGCCCAGATAAAAAATGGTATACTTAGAAAATTTATATGCCACCTTGAGCAAGTCTCTGGAAAAGCAGCACACAGTCATAAAAGGAACAATGATAAAATTATCAATATTAAAACAAAACATTAAAAACAATAAAGACCCCAGCAGGGCTTTCCCCGAGGCACTGCACCTCTGCACTGCTTGAGGAAGCTGAGGAGGGGGCTGGGCTTGGTCATGTGCCCGCCCCCTGGGCTCCTCACTCCTGGAGCTGTGCTCCTGTGCGCTCCCGCTCCAACGGACCCCTGCTTACCTCTATAACATTATGACTTTGGTCACACCACTTCTGTGTATTGCAGTGTGAGCACAACTGATATATGGCACAATTCCTATTCCACTATCAGGAAAAGTGTTGCTGCTCCTGGACGTTGAACTGAATGGTTACTTGCTCAAGAGCATGTTATCTGCTAAAAGAGAATCCACTCTGTTTCTCTCTTCCCCAGGGCCAGTCTTAGGAAGACGAAACCCAATAAGCTTTGGATATATTATATGTTCCTGCACTGTACTTTTTTGATTTCCCCCCTCTATCCCCTTAATCTCCTGGCATCAGGTTTCTCATCTAATTCTTTTCTCTGCGTCCTGATGCTCCGTGAATACATTTCCCTGCCTTGTCGCAGTTCATTATAATTTTGCAGGGGTGTGAACCAGTTCCACGGCCAGGTTCTTGGTTTTGGTAAGCCGTAGGCTAAGCCCATTTATTGTCAGGCTCTTCTAGATCAGTCGCATCAAGGCTTCAGTCTCTTCTGCGTGTTATTACTTTATTACATTTTTAATCTTTCATAATAAAATCTCCCCCCCCTCAAGTGACAATAAGATTAGCATGTGCATACTTTTCCTTGCAAGTTCCATAGGTGTTCAAATCTAATCTGTTGCTTTCTGTATCCCAGGCAGCAAGGTTAGTAAAATATTAGTGTTAGGTCCGGGATGAGTGTTGTGTATGGATTAGTTCAGCGTTTCTAAGGAAGTGAGCTCTGACTCACAAAACTTATGCTGGAACAACTTTTGTTAGCCTGTAAGGTGCCACCGGACTCCTGTTTTATTTCGTAGCGATGGATGAAATCTACCCATCACTGACTTCCACTCTGCCAGTAGCATATGTGACTTAGTAAGTAAAGGTAAAGGTTTCCCTTGCTCAAAAGCCAGTCGAATCTGACTCTAGCGGTGGTGGTGCTCATCTCCGTTTCCAGGCCAAAGAGCCAGCGCTGTCTGAAGACATCCCCGTGGTCATGAGGCCGGCGTGACTAGATGCCGAGGTGCACGGAACGCTGCTACCTTCCCACCGAAGCGGTACCTATTTCTCTGCTTGCAATTTCTTGCTTTCAGACTGCTAGGTTGGCTGGAGCTGGGGCCAGAGATGGGAGCTCACTCTGTCCCGTGGCACTTGGGTCTCGAACTGCCGAGCTACTGACCTTCTGGTCTGCATCTCAGCGTCTTAACCTCTGAGCCACCATGGCCCTAGATGGTTTAGTAAGCGCTACTATATGTTTTGTGTAGATTACAGTAGATCACAGCCCATGTCAAGATAATAGGGAAGATCTTCCCTGCCTTCCCTACTAGCCCCCTAAGGTTGCCAACCTCCAGGTCGGAACTGATGACAGGGATCAGTTCCCCTGGAGAAAATGGTTGTTTGGGAGGGTGGACTCTGTGGCATTATATCCCACTAAAGTGTCTCCCCAAGACCCACCAACCTCAGGCTGTACCCCCCCCCCAAATCTTCAGGGATTTCCCAAGCTGGAGTTGGCATCCCTACCAATGCTCCCTCTAAGTTGTGAAGTCTTGTGAGCAAAAATTCTATTTTGTGAGCTACTGGCATTAAAGTTGTGAGCGAGCGATTTGGCTACTGCATCAATTAGTTTGCTCTGGAGCCATCCTTCCTGAGCTGACACAAAAAATGTGTGAGCCAGAGGCTAAAAAACTGTGAGCTAGCTCACACCAACTCAGCTTAGAGGGAACATTGATCCCTACCCCCCATGACCCTCCCCAAAAACCTGAAGCTGAGAGTTATGTATCACAGTGGGTTACAGTGAGGAGGGAGAACTGGGCAAAATCAGCCCTGGGGTATGATGGGGTAAAGGGGGCCTTTATAATTTATATAGTGTTTTCAAGCATCCAAATGCAATGTTTTTATTGTAAGAAGGTATGCAACATTTTTATTTTAAGAAGATATATCAAATAAATGAAAACACTGTGCGGAGTCATTCATCATCGTGAAAGGTATTGTTCCAAAACATAACAAGCCAAGACCAACTTTGTATAAAGCAATTATGAAGTTAAGTTCTTATGGTATGTCCTTGAGGGGACCTTGGAGAATTGTATTATAGCTAGACCAGGATCTCATTAATATTTCATTCTCTGCTGCGGGGTGGGGGTGGGGGGATGTCTAGTGGCCCCTTAAACGCTTACTGATTTATTATGACATAAGGGATTGACAGCTGCAGTCCCCTTCATCTAATGTGTGTAGGAAATCAAGGTTCACTTCATACATCTAGCTCTGTTCACGTAGAATCATAGAATTAGAGTACCTCCAGGGTCATCCAGTCCATCCCCCCGCTCAATGCAGGAAATCCACAAATATCTCCCCCTCCACACCCCCAGTGACTGTTTCATGCCCAGAAGATGACAAAAAAAACCTCCAGGATCCCTGGCCAAACTGGTCTGGAGAAAAATTGCTTCCTGACCTCAAAGTGGCAACCAGCATTTCCCTGGGCATGTAAGAAAGGGCCGTGAGAACTAAGCACTGAGGCAACTCTTCCTGCCCTCCCTCTCATGATCTGCCTAACTTATCCATGAATGGGTCGGTGGGTGGGTGGGTATAGATCATAGAGTCATAGAGTTGGAAGGGACCTCCAGGATCATCTAGTCCAACCCCCTGCACAGTGCAGGAAATTCACAAATATCTCCCCCACACACACTCCCAGTGACCCCTGTTCCATGCCCAGAAGACGACAAAAAAAAACCTTCCAGGATCCCTGGGCAAACTGGGCAATATTGCAATATTTTGCAAATTTCCTTTCCTTTCCATGCCGTTTCTTCTTCTTTTTTTAAAAATATGCAAAATACTTAACCTTCGTTTTCACAACCTCGGCACCGGGTGTTATTGCAAAGGGCAGGAATCAGGTGGTTGTTTTTTTTTTTTAAAAAAAAATCTGATTTCTAGAGAACTTCACTAAGGTCTTCGCTTTGCAAACCCTGTGTAAAACCCAGTAGTAGGTTTCATTAATATGCAAGGTCAACAGCCTTCACATTAGAGAGCTCCATTTGATCATGTATTGAAACTGAATTTGGCTGGCCTCCCATCCATCCATCCATCCATCCATCCATGGATAACTTGGGCAGACCATAAGAAGGGAGGGCAGGAAGGGTTGCCTCAGTGCTTAGTTCTTGCGGCCCTTCCTTACACACCCAGGGAAGTGCCGATTGCCACTTTGGGGTCAGGAAGCAATTCTATTCACAGTCTGCTTAAAGAGTCCATAACAGGCATGTTAGAAAGGGTGGTGGAGGAACATAACAATTTCAAATTAGGAATGTAGGTCTGTGTATTTTTTAAAAAAAATTGTGACCGTTTTCAAGGCTTGTTTTTGTCTCACCTATTTTCTTTGGCCGTATTTTCAAAACTGCCTTTTAACACCATTTCATGCCATTTTGATGTTATATAGTTCTCCTTACACTGCTAGAACGGTGTGATACAATTCGTATGCAATTGATGCGGAAAACAAAACAAAAAACTTTAATGTGTTGAATTTCATTAAACTCGGTTGGTAAACAGGATGGCTGCCTTTCCATCCCGAGTGTGGAGAAAACTGAATCTGAATTGTCAAGAAAGTCGGCATGTCGGCAATAACAGTGAAGTTGTGGCTTCTGCTCCGCTGTGGCAAACTTTCTGCTTCCAGTATAGCTTTTGATTAGACGACAAATGAATATTCAAAGAAACCCGTGGGTGTGCAGATCTTGTTTTATGTATTTGTTTTCATTTAAAAATGTTAGTCATTTGTCATATTTCTTGTCACAGATGCCTTTCATTTTTGTTGCTGCTGACTTCAATGGAAAACACATTTCTGGCTGCCATTGTTTTTGTTTTTGGTCCCTTTTGGATGAGATTTTTCAGGTTCTCACTCCTTGACCTACTATGGATAATCTTTCCAGTACAGTATAGTACAGAGCCTCCTTAGGCATCTGGTACAGACACTAAACAGTCTAAAAGACTACATAGCCAGTTAAGAAGAAGAGGAGAGGAGAGGAGAAGAAAAGAGAAGAAAAGAGAAGAGAAGAGAAGAGAAGAGAACCCTCACTGGTCAGACTAGAGTGGTGGTGGTAGTGATAGTGGTAGTGGTGGCAGCTCCAAAGGCCTGGCGGAAGAGCTCCGTTTTACAGGCCCCATGGAACTGTAAGAGGTCCTGCAGGGCCCTGATCTCCTCTGGGAGATCATTCCACCAGAAAATAGTCACCCTTCCTTTGCTTCAGCTGTTTTGGATTAGATTCTCTAGTTTGTCGTTGGTTGCGTTCGGTTGGCCACCTTGGCCTCTGGGTCTGCCGGGATTCTCTGGTTTGACATTGATTCTTTTGAGCTTCTTGGTTCGGTTTGCATTGGCCAGTGGTTACATTTTCTGCTATTTGCTCCAGTGAGAGCAAAAATCAGGGGTGGGAAGCAACGTTACAGCTGGCTAGGAATCCCCCAGATTGTATGGTTTTTAACCACAGAGACTGGGGAAATCCTAGAGCATCATGACTTGTGCACACTTACAATGGAAGTGATGCCACAATGTTCCTCTGCCCCCCATTTCTGTTCCCACTGGAGTGAAGACGTTGCTTCGCAACAGTTAGTACTTCCATCTTGTTCCGCAGCAGGTGGGCAACTGGGAGAATGATCGTTTGGGAAGTTAAGGACTTAGCAATGGTACAGAAAGCACAGCAGTACCTCAGAGGGGGCTATAGAGCTAGAAAGGCTAGATAGATCAGTTCCTATATTCCTCCTCTTGTTCGACCTGCAGTTGTCTTTTTGTATACCCAGAAGGCTATGCTTAGGGGCTCCTTCTTTCCACTTAGCTCCTTGTCTTCCTGCTTCTCTTTTTAGCTCCCATGCGGTCAAGGTGTGGCCTTTGCAATCTCTTTCCACCCTAGTCCAGACAGGCTCAGGAGATTGCCCACCGTGGCCACCGATCTAGTGAGGCTTCCTAGCAGGGTGAGACAGGTGCTGCCACCTCCTCCCCTCGAAAGCAGACAGCCTGACACAGCAATAGGGATGTGCACCAGGAAAAACAACAGCCGTATTATTTTGGATCGGGATTTCATTGAGTGCACAATTAACAGTGTTCCAGACTATTCAGGTTCCCAATACCGGTTCAGTATTTGGATTCAGGGTTGTTGTTTTTTTCTGGATTCCAAAATTATTTGAGTCCATTATTCCCTATGAGAGCCAGTTTTAGTGTAGTGGTTAAGAGCACAGACTCTAAACTGGGAGAAGCAGGTTTGATTCCCCACTCCTCCACATGCAGCTGCTGTTGTGACCTTGGGTCAGTGACAATTTCTCTCAGAGCCAGGGGTGTGTTGGAGCGGGAGCGCACAGGAGTGCAGCTCCAGGAGTGAGGAGCCCAGGGGGCGGGCACATGGCCAAGCCCCACCCCCTCCTCGGCTTCCCCGAGCAGTGCAGAGGCGCAGCGCCCCGGGGAAAGCCCTGCTGGGGTCTTTATTGTTTTTAATGTTTTGTTTTAATATTGATAATTTTATCATTGTTTCTTTTATGACTGTGTACTGCTTTTCTAGAGACTTGCTCAAGGTGGCATATAAATTTTCTTAAGTATACCATTTTTTATCTGGGCACATGGCACATAAGTACTGGAGAAATTTCACCAACCCTTCAGCAGCTTCCACCCCATCAGTTTGGTGTAGTGGTCAGGAGTTGGACTCTAATCTGGGAGAACCGGGTTTGTTTCCCCACTCCTCCACATGCAGCTGCTGGTGTGACCTTGGGCCAGTCACAAGTTCTCTCAGAGCTGTTCTCTCATGAGCAGTTCTCAAAAGACCTCTCTCAGCCCCACCTACTTCACAGGGTGTCTTGTTGTGGGGAGGGGAAGGGATGGCTGGTGCACATGTCCTGGGTATCCCAAGTCTACTTGAAACCTGGTGGTTTCAAGGGAGCAGGAAGAGAATGAGGGTGTGTTCTTTACCCTTATTTTTATTGCACAAAGTATTGGATGGGGAAGGGAATGGAGGAAGAGCAGGTCAGTTTCACTCACCTATGGAGTGGAGCCTGAGGGGTGGGTGTGGCCTTCTGACACTCTTCCGGTATGTTAGGGGGCGTGGCATATGCAAATGAGTTATGCTAATGCATTATGCTAATGAGCACCTGCACCTCTTTTTCTACGGAATGACCCCCGCTCAGAGCTGTTCTCAAAAGAGCATTTCTCGAGAGAGCTCTCTCAGCCCCACCTACCTCACAGGGTGTCCGTTGTGGGGAGAGGAAGGGAGAGGACATTGTAAGCCCCTCTGAGACTCTTTCGAGTAGTGAAGGGTGGGGTATAAATTCAGTCTCTTCTTCTTTGTCTATGGAGAATATTTCCAGGGGGATGGATTGGCTTCTTTTTCAAGAAAAGGACACCAGAATTGCCCCAGTGCTGGTGCTGCCTGTACACTAAAGACTCCCCAACTTTCAAATGGACTGGACCAAGAGCTCCAATTCTACGGGCTCCTGAGCAAGGGACCCCCAGCCATCCTCCATTGTTTCCTACAAGGGAAAGATATCCCATGCTTTCACCAGGGTAAAGAATAGCCAAACACACAAGAAAAAGACAGACAGGATGACTGTTCTTCTTTTCCTAAAAAAGTATGGAATTCCTTTACAATAAAGGTCTTCTGTTTCTTTCAGAGAGAGCCAGGTTAGGAGTGTGGATTCTAATCTGGGAGAAGCAGGTTGGATTCCCTACTCCTCCACGTGCAGCTGCTGGTGTGACCTCGGGTCAGTTACAAGTTCTTTCAGAGCTGTCCTCTCAAAGGCAGTTCCTGAGAGGTCTCTCAGCCCCGCCTACCTCACAGGGTGTCTGTTGTGGGGAGGGGAAGGGAAAGGGATTGTAAGACCCTCTGAGACTCCTTTGGGTAGTAAAGGGTGGGGCATAAATCCAATCTCCTCCCCCCCCCTAAGATAACAAGCCTTGTGTGGGTTTTACTCCTCAAACAGCTTTCCCCTTCTGTAGGACCAACCAAGCCCAAAGCAAGCAGTATAGGACCTCGCCAGAAACCAGGTGGGAGAATGCGGCAGTAGCAATATCTCCATTGCGGTGGGAGAATTAATGGTCAACCGATTTCCCTGGGTTCCAACCTGGCAGCCTCTAGCCTTGGCTGACCTGGTTGGTTGTTAGATCTCTCCCCCACCCCCGCCCCCTTGCCCCTCTGTGCAGCTCCCAGGCTGGCTGCAAACTTCTGTCTCAGCAAAGGAGAGGCCTACTCCGCATTGATCTTCTGGCCCTTGGGTAATGACCGCCTCTGTTTGGTCCGTTTTAATGGCACTCTCCATCAAACGCACCGCCAGCGCCTCATCCAGTAATTGAAGCCCAGCATGTCCTCCTGCGAATGAGGGTGACATCACAAACAGGAGATTATTAATAGCCCCAAACTGCTCAAGCACCTTTTCTGTGAGCAGCTACATGTTAATAGCGAAGAAGTTTTTTTTAAAAACACAGTTTCTCTCTCGCCTCCTCTTTTAGCTGGGCGTGAGAACCTGTTCCTTTCAGCGCTCCTCACAGCTCTCTTTTTCCTCAGCTGAGCGCCCCGAACTGAGTTCAGCAATTTTATTCCACAGAAAGGCAAAAGTTTAGTTGTTCGACGGGGAGGGCCAAATATAAAGGCAGGATCTGCCAGAATGTGCAGTTTTGAGTGCCGATAACAGAGGAGCGAAGATTTCCCTCCGTCGCCAATTAATTTCTCTCAACAGTCTGTTTTGCTCTTTTTGCCGGCAACTCACAAATGTGACTGCTGACATCTTGCAAATGTTCCCTGCCTGTTTGCAGTTCTGTGTGTAGGGCGGGTGGGGCTGGGGGGAGAGGTAGCACTGAAATGCTAAGAAGCATGTCGCCCATAAGCTTCTCATTCCTAAATTCATCTAGCAAAAGAGAGAGAGAAAGACCTATAAATAGATGGGGCTATTCGTCTTCCACAGCTCTACACATATCGAATTTCACACAGGCTCTGATACCTCAGCCACAGAGACCTGAGAGTCCATATTTATTATTTTTTTTTAAAAAACAAACAAGTTTCTAGTTCTCCACAGGGAGGATGGAGGAAAAAAACTTCTGTGATGTCACTGCAGACCGGCCAATGGCCAAGGAGGACTCACTGCAGACCGACCAATGGCCAGGGAGGACTCACAGATGGGCAGCTTGTGTTGAACACATGAAGCTACTAAATCAGACCATCAGTTCACCAAGTTCAGTACTGTCTATTCAGACTGGCAGTAGCTCTCCAGGGTCCCAGGCAAAGGCCTTTCACATCACCTACTGCTTGATCCTTTTGACTGGAGGTGCCGGGGATTGAACCTGGGGCCTTCTGCATGCCAAGCAGATGCTCTGCCACTGAGCCACAGCCCCTTCCCTATTGCCACCTCTGCTTTATAGCAGAAAGAAACACAACTGCCAAGGGAGAGAAAACCCCTTTTTGGACTGCTCCAAGTCTCTCTTTGTCAGCCAGATGGTGGTCAGAGGAGAAGGAGCAGGCTTTTCTTTTTTTCTTTTTTTTTTAAAAAGGGTATTATTAATACTGCAGTGCTCATACACCACACCTCTAATATGAAGTCCCTTCTGACGCGTTCTTGATCGGCATAGTGGATTGGAAAGAGACTCAGTGTAGAAGAAGAAGAGAAGAAGAGATTGGATTTATATCCCGCCAATTAATTTCTCTCAACAGTCTGTTGAGAGATTGGATTTATATCACCCACTCGGAGTCTCAGAGCGGCTTACAGACTCCTTTCCCTTCCCCTCCCCTCAACAGACACCTTGTGAGGTGGGTGGGGCTGAGAGAGCTCTTTCAAGGACTGCTTGTGAGAGAACAGCTCTGAGAAAACTTATATGACCCAAGGTCACATCAGCAGCTGCATGTGGAGGAGTGGGGAATCAAACCCAGTTCTCCCAGATTAGAGTCCGCGCTCCTAACCACTACACCAGACTGGTGAAGAGACTTACAAGGTAGCCTCGGACAAGACAGCCACTTCCTCACCTCCCTTGCGAGGTCCCTGTGTGAACCAATTGGGTTGTCCCTTCCTAAGCTGGTGGTGGAATCTGCCATCAAGTCACAGCTGATTTACGGCGAACCTACAGAGTTTTCAAGGCAAGAGACGTTCAGAGGCAGTTGGCGCCCTGACCTGGATAGCCCAGGCAAGCCCGTTCTGGTCAGATCTCGGAAGTGAAGCCGATCCTGGGAAGTACTTGGATGGGAGACATCCAAAGAATACCAGGGCCGGGAGGCAGGCTATCAAACCACTTCTCTGAACATCCTCTGTGCCCCAGTAGGAGTTGCCAGAGGTCACCATGACTTCCAGGCATGGGCACACACATGCAAAAATAGGAGGAGGAGCAGGGAAAGAGAGATAAGAACCCATGGTTTGCCTTTGCCTGCCTCCACCTAAGAACCCTGGAACTCCTTGGTGGTCTCCCATCCAAATACTAACCAGGGCCAACCCTGCTTAGCAGCCAAGAACTGCCGAGGCTGGGCTAGCCTGGGCCATTCAGGCCAGGGCCAGGTAGGTTGGGCCTTTCCAAGCTATCCTGAAGGAAAGGCGAGACAGACAGAGAGAGAAGCTGACTTGAAACTAGGGCTGCCAGCCTCCAGGTGGGGCCTGGGGATCTCCCGCTTTTACAGCTGATCTCCAGCTGACAGAGATCAGCTCCCCTGGAGGAAATGGCTGCTTTGAAGGGTGGACTCTATGGCACTGTACCTTGCTGAGGCCCCTCCCCTCTCCAAACCCCGCCCTCTCCTGGCTCCACCCCCAAAGTCTCCAGGTATTTTCCAAACCAGACTTGGCAACCCTACTTGAAACCACAACAGTGGGTAAACCTTTAAACTAGACATGTGCTTGCCTATTCTCCCCACCATGACCCACATCATTAATCTCTTTTTTTTTTTTAGCAAAATCCCATGAAAGAATCGCAGGAACAGCCTTTGCATTCTTTTTGTAAATCTTAACTCCCCAGTGAAATTTCAACTCCTCTGATTTGTCCACTTACCGGGAATTAGGCTAATTGATCCCTCAAAATAGCCACCTGGATATTTTGGCTTGAAACTGGTCTTCTTTTCAGGAAATCTGTAACTGAGGGAGCTAAGTGCCTCTTCAGACTCTCAGGGACCAAGGCCTTTTGTTTGGGGGGGGGGGGGCACAGGAAACTATTTAAAGTAGGCATTAGCAGTAGTAAAACCGCAACACTCCTGCCAAATGTTTTCAAGTGTGCTATATTTGCTACAAAAGTCTCTTCTTTTCCGTGGGCTTCTCTAAGAGCCCTGGCTATACCACTTAGGCATCCAGCTGAAAGTCCTTCAGATCTGCTTAGCTCTGGAAATTAGTTATCAGTTCTTCCTCCCCCCCTTTCTAAAGTTTACTCGTCTTGTGAAGAAAAGTCCATTTCCTACTTGCAGCTTCCTGATTTAATAAGGGAACGGAGAAGGAAAAGCAATGCGACCACCCCCATAAATAAAAGGCTTCCATTCTGAGGGTTGCCAACAGGCCTGGAGAACAATGGTCTGTGCCTTTAATAGGGGCTCTTGTTGTTGTCGTTCAGTTGCACAGTCGAGTCTGACTCTTCGCAACCTCATGGTCAGCATCACACCAGGCCCTCCTGTCTTCCGTTGTGCTCCGGAGTCTGCATAATTTCATGTTTGTTGCATCGATAACACGGTCCAACCATCTCATCCTTTGCCGTCCCCTTCTTCTTTTACCTTCAGTCTTTCCCAGCATCAGGGTCTTCTCCAGGGAGTGCTCCCTTCTCATTGGGTGGCCAGAGTATTTGAGCTTCAGCTTCAGTATCTATCCTTCCAGGGAACAGTCGAGGTTGGTTTCTTTTAGCTGGTTACAGGAACGGGGGGGGGGGGGGGGGGGGGCGTCAGGAGAGGCCAGGGGTCATTTTGTAGAAAAAGAGGTGCAGGAGCTCATTAGCATAACTCATTAGCATAACATTTGCATATGCCACGCCCCCTGACATTGCTGGAAGCGTGTCAGCAGGCAACACCCTCCACTCAGGCCCCACCCCAAAAATATCCAGGTATTTCCCAACTCAGAGCTGGCGAGCCAGCTTTACACTTTGACTAAAGACATTTTAGGTTTCCTTTGCTCTTGCAGGGAAGCTACCCTACAACAAGCATGAAATTATAGATCAATTTAATATGCTTTTGTTTTTTTCCACAGCGCCTCACCATATGTGCCAGCATATTGTAGAAAAAGCCCAGCAGGAACTTATTAGCATAATAGGCCACTCCCAACATCATAAGCTCATTAGCATATTAGGCCACACCTCTGACAGCACCGCTCCCTCCCAGGATTGGCTTCCCCAGGTGCCCCGCGGCTTGTGGGGTGCATGGGGAACCCGAGGGAAGGAAGGCAGTTTCTGGATCGGCTTCCCCAGGCACCCCGCAGCTGCAAGGCACCTGGGGAACCCAAGGAGTGGAAGCAATTTATTTATTTATTTATTTAATCATATTTTTATCCCGCCCTCCCCGCAAGCGGGCTCAGGGCGGCTCAAAGAGGCACACAGTGCCAAATCCAGTACAATTTAAAACATTTAAAAACACACAGCTATAAAACAATAACATATAACATATAATAAGTAACATGCTTCCATCAATGATGTTATTCAGTGCTCAGATGGCTCTCTCCCGGATCGGTACCCGGCCCTCCATACACATCCAGTCCGGCTGCATTCCAGGGCCAGCCCACATCACCGATGTCATTCACGATGGAGATGGTACTAGTGGTGGCGGCTCCTAGTCGAAAGCCTGGTGGAAGAGCTCCATCTTGCAGGCCCTGTGGAACTGCATAAGATCCTTCAGGGCCCTGATCTCCTCTGGGAGCTCATCCCACCAGACAGGAGCTGCCACTGAGAAGGCTCTGGCCCTGGTACCGGCAAGCCTGGCCTCTCTGGGGCCCGGCACACAAAGCCGTTGTTGTAACTCCAACCGAAATGCCCGCTGGGGTATGTGTGGGGAAAGGTGGTCCTTCAGGTATGTTGGACCCTGGCCTTATAGGGCTTTAAAGGTAAGAACCAGCACCTTGAAGTGAACTCGGTACGCTATAGGTATCTAGTGCAGCGCCGCCAGCACAGGCTGGATGTGGTCCCACTTTGTGAGTCCCATCAACAGTCTGGCCGCGGCATTCTGCACCAGCTGCAGCTTCCGGATTCGCACCAAGGGCAGCCCCATGTAGAGAGCGTTACAGTAGTCCAGCCTTGAGGTGACCGTCACATGGATCACCATAGCTAGGTCATCATGGTCGAGGAAGGGATCCAGCTGCCGAGCCAACCGAAGGTGGTAAAAGGCTGACTTGGCAGTGGCTGCTACCTGGGCCTCCATTGTTAAGGAGGGGTCCAGAAGCACTCCCAAACTCCTAACCCCCGACACCAGCACCAATGGCACCCCGTCGAGGCTCGGGAGTGGGACCCCCACTCCCCAGTCCGCCCCGACCCAGGCACAGGACCTCCGTCTTCGCCAGGTTCAATTTCAGCCGGCTCAGCCTGAGCCAACCAGCCAATTTAAACTGCCTTCCCTCCCTGGATCGGCTTGGCTTCCCCCGGTGCCCCATGGCTTGTGAGGTGCCTGGGGAACCCCGGGGGGGGGGGGGGAGGCTGTAGGTGTGGCCAACTTGGAAGCCAGCCGGAACTCCGTTCCTGTGTGTTCCTGGCCCAAAATAGCCCTGTGCCTGCTCCTGAACTTGTTACTCCCAGAATGGCATTCCTGCACGTTCCTGCTCGAGATGACCCCCGGGAGAGGCCACTCAGAGCCCAGAGGCATACGCAGAGCTGAAACCGGAATGGGTGGCCAGCCGGATCACTGGATGGCAGCAAATTAGCACATCAATGCAAGAGTTGACAAAGAGATATAAGAATGAAATTGGAGTCCAGCTGCACCCCCAACACAAACCAAGCTCTACCCTGGGTACATGGGAGAACAAAGACTCAGTGTGTGCACACTTCTTCACAAACATTGAAACATTTCTTCAAATATTACACCCAGATTTTTTTTGGGGGGGGGGGGGTTAGTTGCCACGAAGAGCTAATTAGAGTCAAGATGCATAAGTAAATGAGCAATAAATAGAAGAGAAGAAGAGAAGAGATTGGGTTTATATCCCGCCCTTCACTACCCAAGGGAGACTCAGAGCAGCTTACAAACTCCTTTCCCTTCCCCTCCCCACAACAGACACCCTGTGAGGTGGGTGGGGCTGAGAGAGCTCTGAGACAACTGTCCTTGAGAGAACAGCTGGTACAGAGTTATGGCTTGCCCAAGGTCATCCAGCAGGTGCAAGTGGAGGAGTGGGGAATCAAACTCGGTTCTCCCAGATTAGAGTCCGCGCACTTAACCACTACACCAAACTGGCTCCAATACCCACTCTCCAATACCCACTCTCCAATACCCACTCTGGTGTAGTAATTAACATATCGGAGTAGGATCTGGGACAAACCGGTTCAGATCCCCACTCTGCTGTGAAAGCTTGCCAGGTGACTTTGGCCCTTCCTGTACTCTCCTTTTAATCCATGCTCACCACGGGGTCCTCCCAGCAATTCTGCACTAAAATTGAGTTCAACCTTCTTTATACTCTGGTTTTCCCCACCCCCCATTCTGCATTACATTACCTTCCTTCAGTGGCCAGCCCGGTTTCAAGCCTGCTATTGCCCCGGGTTATTTGGATGCTGGTTTGCTGTGGATTTAAATTGACTGGACTAGAACACTGAAAAAATGCGGAGAGCAGAACTTGCGAACTATGCTGAGTCCCCATCGGGGATCAAGGCAGGGTATCAATAAAATTAAAATAAAGAAGGAACAGGCTCGGCTATTTTTTTTCTTGATCAGTTGGTAATGTTATTTCGTTCCATTTGGTTTCTTAGCACCGTAATTGAAAGTGGGGTTCCGTAAAGGCACAGGCATTGATTTGCAAGTGCCACATAAATAGTATCCCCCCCAAAAGCCCTGCTCAGAATTGCTTTCCGACAAACAAGCCCTGGAAAAAGAGACTTCAGTCTCCCATTTCCCCCATTATCTTTGGTTTTTCCTCTGCATTCTTTTCTGTACTTTTAACCCAGCCACAAAAGGAGATCAAGTTTTCTTTGACTAGCTTGAACATAAATGAAGCTCACAGGAGGGGGAACCATTTTATGGGGATTATTACCATCCATCGCGTTAGCCTGTGTGACATCCTATTTTCAGCAAACTTTTCAACAAACTTTGCAACAACTTCCTCCCTGCGGAGGTCCACTTTGATATTTTTATAGAGACGTGGGCTTCCTGATGCACTTATCAAGGGCTCTGTACACATTTTCCTGCTAAGCTTTAACTGCAAGACGGTGGGAATTTCATTTCTGCTTTGTTGTCCAGATGTCAGGATCAGATTAGCCATCACCTTCTGGGGTCAAGACACTGAATTAAGGACCAAAACAGAGTAGTCCTTAGGTTACCAAGTTTGGATTTCAAAAGATCATGTTCAGAAGTTCTCTTCTCCGCTCTTCCCAGCTACAGCTGACCTGGAAGGGAGATCTACTCTGAAAACTTTGGAGCATTTCTCTCATATAGGGTTGCCAGCTCCAGTTAGGGAAATTCCTGGAGATATGGGGGCGGGGACCTAGGGAGATAGTGTTGCCAAACTCCAGGTGGTTTCTGTGAAAATTGCGCTTGTTAAAGTCTTGTCTGTCTTTGAATGGTAATTGGATATATTGCAGGGCTCATTTCGTAGCAGGAGCTCCTCTGCATATTAGGCCACACCCCCTGACGTAGCCAATCCTCCAAGAGCTTACAGTAGCCCCTGTAAGAAGAGTTCTGTAAGCTCTTGGAGGATTGGCTACATTAGGGGTGTGTGGCCTAATATGCAAAGGAGCTCCTGCTATGAAATGAGCCCTGGATATATGGATTTTGTTCTGTTGCCTCTTTGAAAAAGCTGAGAAGAAACGGAATTAAAGGTTGACAGGTCCATCAGAGGCTGTATTAGAACGTCCATAAGTCATCCGCAATCACTGGATTTGAAAGAAGAAAGGACATAAAGACTGTTTACAGCACAAGCACTTCAGTCTTGGAAAGAATATTTACAGGCACTTTCAAGCACCACGTGAACAGTTAAGACTGGACTGTTGATAATGATAATGAATTATTTATTGTGACTGAGATATGTACTGCTGTAGAGAAATGTGCACTGTAATAAGATCCTATTGAAATAGTAAGGTTGTCATAGTTATAATGTCACAGTTTTTGTATTTTTTGATTAAACTCCAGGTGGTGGCTGGAGATTTCCCGGGATTACAACTGATTTCCAGGCAGCAGTGATCAGTTCACCTGAGAAAATGGCTGCTTTGGAAGATGGACGCCATGGCATTATCTCTTGATGAGGTCTCTCCCCTCCCCTTCCCAAACCCTCTCAGCCTCAGGCACCACCCCAAACTCTCCAGGTATTTCCCAACCCAGGGCTGGCAATCCTATGGGGAGAGCATGACTTCGGGAGGAGATGAGTCTCAGCAGGGTATAATGCCATAGAACCCACCTTCCAAAGCAGCCCTTTTCTTTAGGGGATCTGTCATCTGGAGATCAGTTGTAATTCCAGGTGATCTCTCTGCCCAGGCCTGTAGCCAAGATTTTGTGGCTTGTAGGGCAAATTTTGAGAGCCAGTTTGGTGTAGTGGTTAAGTGCGCGGAGTCTAATCTGGGAGAACCGGGTTTGATTCCCCACTCCTCCACTTGCACCTGGCTGGATGACCTTGGGCAAGCCATAGCTCTGGACCAGCTGTTCCCTCAAGGACAGCTTGGGAAAAAGCTCTCTCAGCCCCACGTACCTCACAGGGTGTCTGCTGTGGGGAGGGGAAGGGAAAAGGAGTTTGTAAGCCGCTCTGAGACTCCCTTGGGGAGTGGAGGGCGGGGTATAAATCCAATCTCTTCTTCTTCTTCTTCTTTTTTTTTCTGGTGGGGCTGAAGTTCTCAGTGCAGAAAGAAAAGCTGTTTCGCCAATAGAAAGCTGTAACCACTTTAGATGACAGTTCTCAGCTGCTGCAACTTAATCACTTCTGCCAGCCTGTGCAACAATTCTTAGAACAAGCCGGCAGGTGGGGGTGACGACTTCGATAGTCAAGAAAGCTAACACTAAGGCAGAAAAACCATCTTTTTTTAAAAAAAAATTATTTGTCAGATTTTATAACAATACACAAAAGAAAACTACAAATGATAACTGTTTACATACGTTTGAGTCATACTTTTAACTAGTATCCATCCACTCATAAAATCTTGACCATACATCCGAAAAAAAGGCTTTGTCTTTTCCATGTATTACGATGCTCAACCTATCCATTTCAGCTAAATGCATTAATTAATATTTCAACTCTTCTAAAGTGGGGAAAGCACCGGATTTCCAATATTTTGCCCAAATCATTCGAGCTACAGTCATATATATCAAAAAAGTTGTATCATGTTGATTAAGACCTTCTGGTATTATATTTAACAAATATGTCTCCGGATTTAATGTCAAATCAGTGTTTGTTATCTCTAGTATTACGTTTTGAATCTTTCGCCAATACATTTGTACTTTCATACATTGCCACCACATATGATAAAATGTGCCCACATTTGATCAACATTTCCAACATGGGTTAGAAACATTAGGATGACATTTGGCAATGCTATCCGGAGACCAATGCCACCTATAGAACATTTTATATATGTTCTCTTTAAATGCTGTGGCCTTCATAAGTTTTATTGACTTCCATATCAAAGAAAACCCTCTTGAGGGAGACCAGTTTCTTGACACAGAGTTAGAAGGGATCGTAGAGGTCACCTACTCCAACCCCCTTGTTCAGTGCTGGAATTAGTCGACTACAGCACCCCACTCCGCTTAAAGGAGCACATGCCTTTAAAATGTTTTAAAATGATTGAAAAAAGCATTTACAGGAGAAATTCTTGTGGGGCTGTGCCTTTAAGAAAGGCAGCAGAGCCCCCCAAAGCCCCACTGTAGCTACCTGCCTGTCTGGGCCTTGCCTGGAGGTTGGTAACCCCTGCTCTCTGTTTTTTCTACCTTTGCCTCTTGTTAAATAGGAAAAAAATAAGGATCAAAGTTGAAGGTTTCTCAATTCCTATAAAGCCGGCTCTGTGGGAGACAAAAATAGCAAGAGCTGAGATCACAGTGCCCTCCCCCCCCCCCCACAAAAAGTGCTAATGGTGTGAAAAACACTAGTGTTATTGTGCTAATGAATGGGTGCTGAGGAACCAGATTTGCTTCCTAATGGGTTCTTTAAGCTTAAAATGACCTTTTTAGGAACAGATTCGCATCAAGGCAGAGATCATCATTATTGTCTAGCTGAGGCGATCTATATCTTAGGGCTGAGATTTTGAACTGTTGGGTTTTTTGGTGTGACAGTGGGGGATTCTATTGATCTGCAAAGAAAACAATACTTTTCAAAGGATATGTTTTCCTTACATTCCGAGAAGATTACTTTGGTGCAATATTTTGCAAGTTTCTTTTCCTTGCTGTTTCTTCTTCCTTTTTTAAAGTATGCAAACTACTTGACCTTAATCGTTTTCACAGCCTTGGCACCAGGTGTTATTGCAAAGGGCAAGAATCAGGTGGTTGTTTTTTTAAAAAAAGATCTGATTTCTAGAGAACTTCACTAAAGTCTCCGCTTTGCAAACCCTGTGCAAAACCCAGTAGTAGGTTTCATTAATATGCATTAAGGAATAATTAATTTCCCCACTTTACCACTGAGGAACTTGGGCTGTGAAGTGCTTCAGATGACATCTTGAAAAGGAAAACAAACACTTTTAGAAACAAATTGTGTGCTCCTATGTCTTTCCCCCATATATTGGGGTTGCCAACTCCAGGCTGAAAAATTCCTAGAGATCTGGGCATGGAGCCTGGGAAAGGTTACCACTCCCCAGTTTGGGGAAGGGGATCCCCTGCTTTTGCCGGCTACCCCCAAGAGCAATGTTGGGTAATGTGCCGACATCACCTGGAATTGACTTAGGCATGTCGGTGACATCATGGGGTAACACTCTGGGTTTGGGCAAAACTCTTTGGTTTGAAGTTGATTTTACCATAGAGTTTTGCCCAAAACCCAGAGCATCACCGTCAATGTGACCACATCACTTCTGGGTGATGCATGACGTCACTTTCGGGGATGTCGGCATGTTGGGGGCGATCAGGGCTTTTTTTGTAGAAAAAGCCCAGCAGGAACTTGTTGGTATAACAGGCCACACCCAACACCAAAAACTCATTAGCATATTAGGCTACACAAGTGACAGCACAGCTTAGTAGCATATTAGGCCACACCCCCATGTTGCCAGAAGAGTGGTCATCCAGCCACACCCACCTTTAGCTTCTTATTCTGTTTACCTTGTTTGCTGTCAAAACCCAGGGCTTTTTTTGTAGCAGGAATTAATTTGCATGTTAGGCCACATGCCCCTAATGTAGCCAATCCGAATGAGTTTCTGCTGTTGGGTGTGGCCTGTTATGCTAATGAGTTCCTGCTGGGTGTGGCCAACTCAGGAGCCAGCTGGAAGTCCGTTCCTGTGCGTTCCTGCCCAAAAACAGCCATGGGGGCAATGCTTTTGGGTCCTGGAGCATCTTGCCCATCACCCTGCCGGTGTTTTGAAGAGATCTGGCAACTCTAGAACCTGGGGAGGGCAGGGTTTGAGGAGGGGAGGGGGATCAACAGGGTATAATGCCACAGAGGCAGCATTGCCAGCTCTGGGTTGGAGATACCTGGAGATTTGGAGGGTGGAACATGTGGAGGGTGAGGCTGGCGGAGGATGTGAGACTTCAATGGATTGTAATGTCACAGCATCCACCTTGCAAAGTGGCCCTGTTTTTCAGGTGAATCGATCTCTGTCGCCTGGAGATCAGTTATAATAGCGGGAGATTTCCAGCCGTCACCTGGAGGTTGTGCATATAACAACCCAGTCGAAAACTGTAACACTGTACCCCAAAATACTTGACACTTGGTTCAAAACATTCTTATATTCCGAGTGTAGATCTCTAAATAACCATACAAATCCATTGCAAAGACACCAATGTAAAATAGTCAAATGCAGTTCAATGAATTCCTAACAGTTAGTAAATATCCGCAAAACTAAGAGGAGCAACAGCTGATAGATGTCTACAAAACACAGTTTCTATGAGGTGTGGTGACGGACTGCCCGGGTTCCACATCCGTTTCCTTCCTGGACTTCGTCAGGCCACATCCAGATGGCCTGAATACTGCAGTCTATATCTATTCCAACCAGCTTGAATAACAGAGGCTCTGAAAGTTTAGTTCAAGAGAAATATGTAGAGCTTGGTGCTCCATCACTGGAGGTGGCCTGACAAAGTCCTGGAAGGAAACGGATGGGAACTTGGTTGGTCTGTCTTGCCATACCTTTTAGCAACTGTGTTTTGTGGACATCTATTAGCTGTTACTCCTCTTAGTTTTGTGGACATTTATTAACTGTTAGAAATTTGTTGAACTGTATGTATTTATGTTGGTGTCTTTGGAATGGATTTGTATGGTTATTTAGAGTTCTACAATCGGAGTATAAGAATGTTTTGAACCAAGTGTCAAGTATTTTGGGGTACAGCGTTACAGTTTTTGACCGCGTTGTTATATGCACAACCCTCTTTGCTGTACTTCCCTTTATTTGTTCATCACCTGGAGGCTACATGGAGCCCACCCACCAAAGCAGCCCTTCTCTTCAGGGGAACTGATCTTTGTAGTGTGGAGATTTGTTGTAGTGCCAGGAGGTATGAAGGCCCCTCCTTCACGGTAGCTGACTCGTAACTTGCCCTTATGCGACAAGAAACAGTCAATACAAACCAAGCACACTGAAGAAAACTCACTATTCAGTCATTAAAAGTCAAATGAAATAGATCAGAAGTATTTACAATGCTGTTAAAATGTCCTAATGAAAAGAACAACTCAGCTACAAAAAAACCACATCAACCCAGAACAATGACAAAAATGCAACCGTACCTTCTCCTGCACATTTTCCAACAGGTTGGCAGTGTGGTGTTACACGGTATAGTGCAGGGGTGGCCAAACTGTGGCTCGGGAGACACATGGGGCTCTTTCACACATATTGTGTGGCTCCCCATCTATTTGCTCTCTCTCTTTTCTTTCTGTCTGTCTTCCTTCATCCCTCCCCCATCTATATGCTGTCTTTGTTTCTATCTCTCTTTCTTCCACCCCCTCCCCCCCTTAGACACATAAATATCATTAGCAAACAAATAAATGTCACTGGACAAATAAATATCATTATGAATTTCTGTTTCCCCCCTTTTGTTTTTTATTTTTGGCAGTCTCATTTAATGTTAATGAAAAGCAAACTTGCATATTTTCCAGTAAAAACGCGTGTGTAACATTTGTAATGTCTTGTGGCTCTCAAACATCTGACCTTTATTCTGTGTGGCTCTTAACATTCAGCAAGTTTGGCCACAACCGAGCCCGCTTGCAGGGAGGGTGGGGTGTAAAAATGAAATATAAATTAATTAATTAATTAAATAAATAGTGTTTTATTCATTTTTTAAAATTTGTAAGCTGCCTTGGGCCCTGATTCGCAGGAGAAAGTCAGGGTAAAATAGGGCTGCCGAGTCCCCCGGTAGGGCGGGGGAAACACCGATTTTTAATACTTACCCCCGCTTTTTCAAAATTGGCCACCGGGGGACAAAATGGCTGCCCTGCCCTGCCTTAAAAGGGAAATGTCTGCAGAGAGCCTGCCCTGCAGTAAAAAGCCTCACCAGACATTTCCCCTTTAAGAATAGAGTCAGCAAGAGAGCTCCGCCCAGAGATTAAGGAGGGACTGAAGGGGCTGCTTTTGCATGTGGCTGGGGTAAGGTTGCAAGGTTGCTGTGGTAAGTTTCTCTTACAGCTCTTTTCCTTCTCTCTCTCTCCCTCTTTCTTTCTTTTTTCTGTCTGTCTGTCTGTCTGTCTGTCTGTCTGTCTCTCTCTGTCCCCATCCAGCAGAGGTCTATCAGTGGCTATTATTAGCCACAAGGTCTAAATGGAAGTAAGTGCCTCTGCCAGTTTTTTTCCTTCTCTCTCTCTCCTTCTTTCTTTTTTCTGTCTGTCTGTCTGTCTGTCTCTCTCTCTCTCTGTCCCCATCCAGCAGAGGTCTATCAGTGGCTATTATTAGCCACAAGGTCTAAATGGAACACTTTGTCTGGGGCAGTGATGCTCTGCATTCTTGGTGCTTGGGGGGCAACAGTGGGAGGGCTTCTGGAGTTCTGGCCCCGCTGCTGGACCTCCTGAGGGCACCTGGTATTTTTGGCCACTGTGTGACACAGAGTGTTGTACTGGATGGGCTGTTGGCCCGATCCACTGTGGCTTCTCTCCTGTTCTTATGATATGAAAATCATATTTAGCACTTGTGTAGCACTTAGTGCTTCATATTCTGCCGAGATGAGGAAGGATTCACTAGGGCTGTTGCTCAGTGATAGAGCATCTGCTTGACATGCAGGAGGTATCAGCCTCTTCAGCTAAAAAAGGATCAGGTAATAGGTGACATTAAAGATCTCAGCCTGAGACCCTGGAGAGCCACTACCAGTCTGAGTAGTCAATACTGACCTTGATGGACCAATGGCCTGATTCAGTATTAGGAAACTTCATGAGTTCATGTGTCAGCATGTGGAAGCAACATCACAGGATCTGACATCACAAAATGATGTCACTTCCTTTCTCCTGGCTCCACCCCCAAAGTCTCCTGGCTCCACCCCCAAAGTCCCCAGATATTTCCCAAGTTGGACTTGGCAGCCCTAGGGTAAAAAGACACACAGACCATGAAAACTGTGCTGGAGATGCTACCGGCTTTCATGACCTTGCAGTTTCAACTTGAGCCAGGGTAGGGCGGTGGCAAGTGTCCTGGACTAGGGTCGGGGAGGCCTGAGTTTGAATCCCCACAGTGCCACGGAAGCTCACTGGGTGATCTTAGGCCGGTTTCTCAGCCTAGCCTACCTCACAGGGTTATTGAGAAATTCCTGGAGGTCAGAGAAATTTCTAGAGATTTGGGAGGTGGAGCCAGAGGATGGGCTGGGTTGGGAGAGGGGAGGGAATTGAAGAGGGCATAATGCCATAGAATCCACCCTCTAGATCAACCGTCAGTTCTCTCAGGGAAGTGGTCTCCGTAAGCCTGGAGATCAGTTTTAATTCCAGGCCTCACCTGAGGGTTGGAAACCCGGGTTTTAGTGACGATAACCTGGAGGAAGGGAAAATGATGTTGGACACCGCTTTAAATCCCCACTGAGGAGAAAAGTGCAGTAGAAATACCTAAATAAATAATAAATATGCACTTTTATATGTGTACTTTCTGTGTATGGCCTTGAACCACAGAATACCAGCAAATAAAAAATGAACTTGGAATGTTGTTGTTGTTGTTCAGTCGCACAGTCGAGTCCGACTCTTCGCATCCCCATGGACCACATCACGCCAGGCCCTCCGGTCTTCCATTGTCCTCCGGAGTTTGCTTAACTTCATGTTTGTTGCATCGATAACACTGTCTAACCATCTCTGCAGTCTGGAGATAACTTGTAATCCCAAGAGATCTCCAAGACCCGCTTGGAGATTGGCAACCCTTGTAGCAACCCATGAAAGGGCCTTCGCCCCCCCCGGGAGATTTGACTGTCCCCTTCTATCATTGTCTTCTTCCAGCAGATGAAGACTTCTCCGTTTTGTCTGATGTTCCCTCACAGATGTTTGTTTTAATGGTTTTGTATATAGCTATATGTGGTTTTCACTTGTTTCAATGTTTTCTGTGTTGACCACCTTAAAGATCCGGACTTGGGAGGAAAGATGGCCTTAAAATATTTTAAACAAATATGAAACAAACTAAAAAACCCCAAACCCAAAATGAAAAGCATTTCATTACCACTTAACCAGAATTTGGTTGCAAGTAACCTAGTATATAAGAGGCTCTTATAGACCAGGTTACTTGCTTTCAGCTTTTAGAAACCTAACCCCACCTCTTACCCTGTGAAAAGCAATGCATTTTAAGCATGTTTACTATTAGGTAGGGCTGCGGTGGCTCAGAGGTTAAGATGCTGAGCTGCAGACCGGAAGCTCGGTAGCTCGGCAGTTTGAGATCCGAGTGCCACATGTCGGAGTGAGCTCCCATTTCTGGCCCCAGCTCCTGCCAACCTAGCCATTCGAAAGAAAAAGTAAGGAAGTCAAATTAAATTAAGGCATGCAAGTTTTACAGAGAAATTTGAAGCAGACTTACAACGTTCTACATCCACTGAAGTAAATGGGCTTAGAAGAGTGTAAGTCTGTTTAGGGTCGCATTGTTGGTTTGGGCACATATGTGCAGAAGGACTAAGGAGCTAGCCAGAAATTTAGGTGCTTCAGAAAATAACAATATGGGGTGAAGAAAATAAGTGAAATCTAGTGTTACCGGATGTCCTTTTTTAAAAGACTTGCCCTCTTTCTTTGGTGTCCATCTTCATAGAATCCTAGACTCATAGAGCTGGAAGGAACCTCCAGGGTCATCTAGTCCAACCCCCGGCACAATGCAGGCAATTCACAAATATCTCCCCCCCCCCCAAGTGACTGCTGTTCCACGCCCAGAAGATGACAAAAAACCTCCAAGATCTCCAAACTGGCCTGGAGAAAAATGGCTTCCTGACCCCCAAAGTGGCAATCAGCATTTCCCTGGGTGTGTAAAAAAGGGCCATGAGCACTAAGCACTGATACAACCCTTCCTGCCCTTTTGGACTCTTTAAAAAAACTGATGAAAATGTCCTCTTTCTGGTTGGAAGATTAGGAATTTTACTAGTTAGTAGCAATTATCACAGCTTAAATAGTCGGTGTATTTAAAACGAGCTTTGTCCTTGTGATAGAGTAGCCAGGTCCTTACCTGCTGCTGGCGTAGGGTTGCCAAGTCACTTACCTGAATTAGCGGGGGAGAGTTGGTCCCCGGTCTATGGTACCATAGAGTTTCCAGGCTGATTGCTAGAGCATTGGCTGGTGATGTGCCCAACATGATGACGTCACCCAGAAGTAGACGTCATCACGCCGGGCACATTGGCCCAAGCAGGGCACTTTTGGGGCAGGGTTCCCCTCGCTGGCGGGATCCAGACTGGCAGATTGGGGGCTGTTTCAGCGGGGGAAACCCCGCCCCCTGGGGGACCTGGCAGCCATATGCTGGCGGGAGAATTTGCAGGGCGTTCTGGGGGTGGGCAGGGACATTGTCAATGCGATGATGTCACTTCTGGAAGCGACATCATCGCATTGGCGATGTCAGGGTGATGCTCTACTTTTTGGGCAAAACTCTGTGTTAAAAATGGCTACAAACTATAGAGTTTTGCCCAGAAAGTAGAGTGTCACCCCTGATGGTGCCGACATGACGACATCACTTCCGGAAGAGACATCTTCGCATCAACGCCATCACCGAGGAATGTCTTTTGGGAAGTGGGATTTCTCCCAACGGCCAGCTGGCTGGCAGGGGGCCTGAGCCTGCAAAAGTGGGGGGAACCCTGCCCCCATCTGGAGGCTGGCCAGCCTACATAGTGATCATTTTTTTGAAGTTGTCAGTTGGGAAATATGCCCCCTTTTTTGTTTTTCAATATGGTAACCCTAATGAATACTCTCCCTTCTCTTCCTGAACTTGAGAAGGCACAGTTCTCTGCTGCAGAAAAGTCTAAATTCTTGCAGAAAAAGTCTAATTTTTTAAAAAGTCAATTATATAAACCCATGTAGCCAATAAAGCAGGTTGGTTCATGTTTACTCAAAAGATGCACGTTTGCTAAATTAATGCATTTCTGTTGCGCTAAATCTAATCATCTACCGAATCCTGCTGACTCTTTCAAGCGCTTGTTCAGTAGTGCAGTAAACGTGTTACAGGAAGCACCAGCCAATGCATCAAAAAGTCAATACTGAATAGAGATGCACACACAAAAAAATTTGGGCTGGACTTGGATTTGGTTATTTTGTCATTCCTTAAAACAAAAATTGAGTTGCGTTCCTTGATACTGGAATTAAGTTGCTTGAAAATCAATCTGATAGTAATTTCTAAGAAACACATTTCTAAGAGTAATTTCCCCCAGGTATTCTTTTAGACTTCTTGGGGTAAGGTAACAACAACTAAGCTGACTGAGAGGTTTGAACGATAAGTTTAATTGGATAAGAATGATATCAAACAAAGGGGGAAATTATGCACTCTTTGCCATTGAAATGGGGTTTAAATAGGAACGTGAGAACATAAGAAGACCCCTGCTGGATCAGACCAATAGTCCATCTAGTCCAGCATCCTGTCTGAAACAGTGGCCAGCCAGTTCCTCTGGAGGGCCAACAACAGGGCATAGAGACTGAGGCCTTCCCCTGATATTGCTTCCTGGCTCTGGGATTCAGAGGTTTAGTGCCCCTGAGTGGGAAGGTTCCCCTCAGTCACCATGGCTAGTAGCCATTGATAGACTCATCCTCCATGAATCTATCTAACCTCCTTTTAAAGCTGTGTATTTCTTTGGTCATCACTACATCCTATGGCAGCAAATTCCACATTTTAATCAGTCTCTGTATAAAGTAGTATTCCCTTTTGTCCATCCTGACCCTACGGCCCATCATCCTCATTGGAGGCCCTTGAGCCTCCAATGTGTTTTGGGAGAGGGAGAAAAATGTCTCTTTGTCGACTCTCTTCACCCCATGCATAATTTTATTAACCTCTATCATATCCACCCCATCCCAGACTGTTCAACCTTTTTCCACAGGGAAGGTGCTCAAAATAAATAAACAAACAAACAAACAAACAAATAAAAATTAACTCCAATAAATAAACTTCAATGTTACTTCAATGTTACTATGTTTTACATGAAAATCAGTTTTTTTGTCGTTTTTGCCATCAAGTCACAGCTAAATGGTGACCCCATAGACATGCAGAGGTGGTTTGCCATTGCCTGCCTCCCCATCACAACCCCGGTATTCCTTGGAGGTCTCCCATCCAACTACTAGGAAGGGCTGAGCGTGCTTAGCTTCCAAGGTCCGATGCGATCGGGCTAGCCTGGGACATCCAAGCAGGTGACCTCCTCCAAACATCTGCATGGAATGAAAGCAGAAGCACAGCTGTTAAAGATGCTTAAAAGAGCTATCAAGACATAATAAAAATCAGTGAAATCAGGAACATTGACGGAAGCGGCGAACCTAAAAACACTTTCCTGGGAGCAAGCCCCATTTCAGCCCCTGCCTGGTAGAATGTTCTCCCCACTGAGATCAGGGCCCCACAGGATCTTCTGAAAATCCACAGGGCCTGTAAGATGAAGCTGTTCCGCCAGGTCTTTGGCTGAGGCAACGGGCGTCCCTATATGGCCACCTGAGGTTATTGTCACCCATCCAACAATGGCTGGCTATAACCATTTGCTGGGACCACCAATTTTAATGTTATTGCTGTGTTTAAAATTTTCATTGTTTTTATTGTATTATGTTGTTACCTGCCCTGAGCCTGCTTGCGGGGAGGGTGGGCTATGTATATGAATAAATAAATAAATACATTTTTAAAAAGTTCTGAGTGAACTGGGGTGCTGTAAAGTCACATGGCGAGTGTTTCTATGTGTATGCACGCATGCATGCTCCGTCAGTGTTTGTTTAAAAATCCCCCACGCTTCTGCTTGAGCATCTGGGGACGGGCGGAAATATTCGCTTTTCACAGCCTCATTATGCCCCACAAAGTTTATACTGTCCCTAGTGCCTGTATTCATGCTGGCTCTCAGTCATGCTGACAGCAACCTCTTGCCCCACAGAACCCAGGCTGCCGACTGCCTGTCAGCCGAATTTCCTCTGGAGTCCGAGTGTTCGTGAACATTCCGTGCCTTCCTATCAGTTCAGCCATTCCCTCCCACTCTGGATAATTGCCCAGGTCAAGCATCGTGGTCTCAGACACTGCAGGTCACATGATTAAGCAATTAATTCCTTTTATTATTGCAATGTGCCCGGTGCTCGGCACATCCTGAATGGCAGACGCTTAAAGCTCTGTAACGTTGAAAAGTCACAGCTAAAGTGCAAATCAGCCATTGGCATCACAGTGAGGCGTAGAGCTTGTTTCACTCAAATGTATGCATGCGGCTTCTGTGGACATTAATCTGCAAGGCTGTCATTAGATGGGAACAGGGTCGAAGAGGGAGCTGCCTGCAGAGCCGGCCTGTTTGCCATTAAATCCAGCTACTTCTGCACATCTCTAATTAAGAGACTCCGGCTTGAGTTCCAATTGACAAACCACTACATCTAGATGACAGACACTCAAGAAAGCTTGAGGATCTAATGCGGTGCGATGGGGGCGGTGGTTGGAATGATTCTGGCAAAGACTTCTAATTGCTTTCCACTCTTGAGGTTAAACGCAGAGCCGGATGGAATTGGCCACTTCAGTTCTCATGTATTTCTTTCAAGGTATTTGGTGACCCTCTGAGCTCAGCTTGGTGTAGTGATTAAGTGTACGGAGTCTAATCTGGGAGAACCGGGTTTGATTCCCCACTCCTCCACTTGCACCTGCTGGATGATCTTGGGCAAGCCATAGTTGTGGCACAGCTGTTCTTGAAAAAGAGCAGTCTCTGTCAGAGCTCTCAGCCCCACCTACCTCAGGGTGTCTGTTGTGGGGAGGGGAAGGGAAAGGAGTTTGTAAGCCGCTCTGAGACTCCTTTGGGTAGTGAAGGGCGGGGTATAAATCCAATCTCTTCCTCTTCTTCTTCCTGAATTTTGCTATTTCGTGAATCCAGTCCTGCGCCTCCTCATCTCTTCCAGCATTCATTCTTTGATGTATTGCTCTTTCATTGTTCTGTCATTTGGTGTATCAGCACTGTGTTAAACTCAATTTTTCAGCATGTAATACAAGTTAATCGATGCTTACTTTTCCTGGAAAAAAGGGGGGAGGGAGAAAGAAAAGCTGGCAAGGTGAACTAACAATGAAAAGACCCAATGACAAGCAAACAAACACAGAGTGTCTGCTTGTATTAATCTTGACAGATGAACAATGTAAATCCAGGGAACAAAATCACAGGAAACGAGAATGCAAGTTGCACGTCCAGACCAATGAAAACAGAGCCTGCAAAGCACCATTTGCTATGTTTGGAAGAGTAATGAAAATAAAGGGGAATCTCAGTGAATGTGTACAGTTTATTTAATCTGAGGGGAGAGGAGGAAAGCCAAGAGAATCGAAAGGATAAGAAACTGACAATGAAGTGCTCCAATCACCAAAGCCAAATAGGTCCTGCAACAGGTGAAATTGTTCTGATATCTCTTTCTTTCAGCCCTGCTTCCCCCTGGCTTGGGGAGAGCTTTCTTCATTCTATTTAAATAACAGTAGTAGGCACCCTTTATGGTCCTTCTTTGTATGTTTGTGTTTTTTGAGACAAGGTATTTTCAGGTTATTTCTGATCCTTGGCTATTAGGGATGTATAAATGTGCCCTTTACATTTCTTTACGTTTTCGTATGTTGATCTTAAGAGCCTGTTTGTTTCACTCATTTCATTAATGATTTTGATTCATTTATTTATTTTATGCAATTTTATTTATTTATTTTATTTATATTATTCATAATCTGCCTTTCTTACTTGGACTCAAGGCAAATTACACAGAATGTCGATCTATCTGTCAATCTATCCTGATGCATTTTATCCTGCCCTTCCTCCTGGGAGCTCATGGAAGCCTACAAGGTTCCCCCTTTGCTACTTTATCCTTACAACAGCCCTAAGAGGTAAGTTATATTGAGAGTATGTGGTTGGCCTAGGGTCAACCAATGTGCTGCATGGTGGAGCGGGGGTCTGAACCCAAGTCTCATAGATTCTAGCCTGACACTCTAACTTGGAATGCTGTGATGAATATATGTCATCTCATTCTGACAAACATAAGTGAGATGAGTTCCTACTTGGATTACCTAAATGGTCATTGTTAAAGTCCATGTTGAGTGCTTTGAGCTTGCACAGTAGCTACTTCTTCTACAGGACCAGGTCATGGTAGTTTCACTTCTTTCAGTTCCAGTTTGGTAGTCATTATTTTTGGTGTAGTGGTTAAGAAGACTGGATTCTAATCTGGAGAACTGGGTTTGATTCCCCAGTCCTCCACATGCGGCTGCTGGGTGACCTTGGGTCAGTTAAAGTTCTCTCAGAGCTGTTCTCTCAAGAGCAATTCTCTCAGAGCTCTCTCAGCCCCACCTGCTGTGGGGAGAGGAAGGGAAGGAGACTGTAAGATGATCTGACTCTCCGAGTGAAGGGCCGGGTATAAATCCAATCTCTTCTTCTCTTCTAATTTTGAAATCATTGCCTCTACTGCACTATGACTTTATTTCTACCTTTAGGCCATTTCCCTGGATTAATAACACTAATATATGAAAAAGTGACACACACACACACACACTTTTGACATTAGTCTACATAAAGGAAAGTAGATTCACGATGTTAATGGGTAGACACCAGAAGCACACAGAGACAGGTCAATAGGAAGTCTCAGTTCAGACAAAATCTTTCCCTTTCAACAATGTAGTTTCTAAAGCTTGGAGACAGTGTTAGAGCACTGAGGGGAAGGAGCTGCTACTGTAATTGGTAATCCAATAGCTCTTCTTCCTGAAGCTGGCAGAAGTTTACCTTGTAATCCCTCCCCTCCCCCCGGTTTGAGTGGATTAGCGTTATTACACTGAGTCACGACAAATATTTCCTGATAGTAGAAATAGTGTGATAAGTAGAGGCTCGGCGCTGCCTAGTGCCGGAGGATCGGGGCTCAGAGCGGCTTGCGGCGAGGCGTTGGAGCACTGGGGCTTGGAGATACCTGCGGCCGGCAGATGGAGCTCGCTGTGCTGCTGCGGTCAGCTGGAGAGTCGCTCATCGGGATCCCATCCTCGTCGCCACTGAAAAGTATTGGAGTCGGGAGTCCATGGAATAGTGAAACAGCTAGATCTTTATTGCTGGTCCGGATGAAGCATACAACCCAGGGCTCCGAGCCCTCCTTTTATGCTGGTCAGGGATAATCCCCTGACCTCACCCATCTGGCCTGATAGGCTATTATCAGTCTATTTACATCTCATAGGTTCCATGGGAGAAACCTAGGTACATGATTGGTGGCCGGTTTGAATCCAACTGGCCTTTGTTCTACCTGGCTGAAGCTCAGGTAGTTTCTTGGCCATGTGCTCTGGCCACATGGCGGTCGCCATTACTGGAGCACATGGTGACCGCATGGTCAATACATAACATAGTGTAATAGTATAACAGCAGACAGAAGAAGGGCCTCTTAGGTGGGCGGAAAGTTTTAAACTTTGCTGAGGTGAGTGGTAGGCCATTCATAGTACAGAACAGGTCAACAACACTTTCCAAAAGAGCTGCTAGCTCTGGGTTGGGAAATCCCTGGAGATGTTGGGGGTAGAGCCTGGGGAAGGTGGGGTTTGGGAAGGGGAGGGGCCTCAGCAGGGTATAATGCCATAGAGTCTACCCACCAAAGAAGCCATTTTCTCAAGGGGAACTGATTTCTATTGTCTGGAGATCAGTTATAACAGCAGAAGTTCTCCAGGCCCGACCTGAAGGTTGGCAACGCTACCTTCCAATCGAGGGCCATTAAAATCTTCAGAACAACCAAACTGATGATTCATTTTCAGTTTTCTGAAGAAGAAAAAAAAACCCAACAGGGAGGGGATAGCATCTGCCAGTGCGCTGCCCACAGACCATCCCCAAGATAATTCAGACTGTGGTATTCCCCGTTACGATGTATGGATGCGAAAGTTGGACAGCGAAGAAAATGGACAGGAAGAAAATTGATTCATTAGAAATACAGTGTTGGAGGAGAGTTTTAGGGATACCAAATAAGTGGGTTCTGGATCAAATCGAGCCGGAATTCTCCCACAAACTGGAAGTGCTTTGAGAGCACATAATACGCACAAAAGCCTGGCTGGGGGGGGGGGGGATGTGTTTTAGCCTGGTGCCTAAAAGAAAGTATTCAATGGAGGGCTTTTTCAAAAACGGGCAATTGGTAGAGCAATGTACCAAATTACATACATATATGCATGCATCTGCTGTGCATCTAACAATGGCAAGAAGGTGGGCAGCTGAGTCCAAAGACCCCATAAACCTGTAAAACACCTCCAGTGGCACGGCAGGAAAGATGGTGGCTGTTTAGGGATACCAACTACCAGGTGAGGCCTGAAAACATCCCAGAATTATGGGTTTGTTTTTTTTACAGACTATGGAGTACAGTTTCCCTGTACAGACTACAGAGCTCATTTCCCCTGGAGGAAATGGCAACTTCTGGGGACCGAGTCTATGGTGTACCATAGGATATATGGATAGGATTGGGGGGGGGGGGGGGGGGGTGATGTCGCAGCGTGCAATGTTCCCAATCTGATTATATCAAACGGAAGTAATGTCATTACATCAGGGAAACCATATGGCAATACTCTGGTATTTTGGGCAAAACTCTATGGTTACCGTAGAGCATTGCCCAAAATACCAGAGTGTCACCATGTGATGTCCCTGGCATGACGATGTCACTTCTGTGTGATGTCATCATTCCGGGGGTGTCGTACTGGGTCAAGGTGGGGCTTCCCCCACTGGCCAGCTGGCAGGTGGCAGACAGGAGTCTTTGAAACACAGGGGACCCCCCATTCCCACCTGGGGGCTGTCAACCCTAGATTCAGAAGTCTTTGAGTGACACCATATCCCTGCTGAGCTCCCTTCTCTCCCCATATTCTGCACTCCATAGGCACCACCCCTGAATCTCCAGGAATTTCCCAGTCCAATGTTGTAAACCCTATGGCTGTAAAAAGTGAAAAGTCAGGGGGACTTTCAAAAATTGACAAACCGACTGCTCAGACGGTGTTAGAACACATCTGGACTGCACATCTGGAACAGCAAACCAAGGATGGAGAAAAAGCTGGGAAGTGGATTATTAAGGGGAGGACAACATCATGGGGCTGCTACAACAAAGAGAGCTCCAGTTTGGGAGCAAAAGGTAGAATGTAACAGAGTATATTAGAAATGCAGTTTGTTGGTAGACCAGAGGGGGCGACAGAGTGCTCACTCTTTGTAAGGTAATGTTCAAAATGGCCGAATAAATAAGTTGCTATTCTGTTACTGAGGCCTTGTGGTGCAGCCTTCTTTGTGCGAGACCAGATGCATAACACAGAGAAAAAAGTCCATGTGCAAACAGCCAGGCTAGCCTGATTTTGTCACATTTTGGAAGCTAAGTAGGATCAACCTGAGTATCTGGATTGGAGACCACCAAGTGCAGTTGCCAGTCCGCCCTTGGCTTCCGGCAGGGAATTGTGTGTGTGCGTGTGTGTGTGGGGGGTAGAGTTGCCAGATCCAGGCTGGGGTAGAGAGAGTTGAGAAAGAAAATTTTTTCTCCCTCTCCCAAAATGCTAGAACTCAAGGCCATTCAATGAAACTGTTGACCAGTAGGATGAACAAAAGGGTGAACTTTACACAGCGAGTTATTAAAATGTGGAATTCACTGCCAGAGGATGTAGTGATGGCCACAGGAAGAAACAGCTTTAAAAGGGGATTAGATAGATTCGTGGAGGATAAGTCTATCAATGGCTACCAGCCGCGGTGACTGAGGGGAACCTTCACATTCAGAGGCACTAATCCCCTGAATCCCAGAGCCAGGAGGCAACATCAGGGGAATGCCTCATCCTCTATGCCCTGTTGTTGGCCCTCCAGAGGAACTGGTTGGACGCTGTATTAGATGGGATGCTGGGCTAGGTGGACCAGGGGTCTGATACAGTAGGGCTCTTGTTATAGTCATATGTCCTGGAGATTTGGGGATGTAGCCTGGGGAGGATAGGGACCTGAGTGGAGTACAGTGTCATAGAGTTCACACCTCAAAGCATCCATTTTCTCCAGAGGAACTGACCTATGTAGCCTGGAGATGAGCTGTAATTCTGGGGGATCCCCAGGTACCTCCTGGAGGCTAGCATCCCTACCACCATGGAAGTCTAGGGTTGCTGCATAGAGGCAGGCAATGGCAGGCCAGCTCTGCTCATCTCTTACCTTGAAAACCCTACAGGGTCAGCTGTGACTTCATGACACTTTCTACCATAGGGTTGCCTGGTCTTACCTGGCTGCTGGCATGGGGTGTGTGGGTGTCCCTCTCTCTCTGCCCACGTGAAGTGCGTGTGCCGTGATGATGAAACTCTATAGTAACCATCGTTTGAGGAAAAAGCCGCTCTGAGCCTGCCTTTTGGCGGGGAGAGCGGGATATAAATCCAATAAATAAATAAATAAATATAAATAAATAAAACTCTATGGTAACCATAGACATTTTTCTCAAACGATAGATCATCCCCACCCACAACATGCCCTGCATGATGATGTCACCTGGAAGTGATGTCAATGCACAGGGCATGTTGGAGGGGGACGCTCTATCATTTGAGGGAAAACTCTATAGTAACCATAGAGTTTTTCTCAAACGATAGAGCATCCCCGCCTGCAACATGCCCTGCATGATGATGTCACCTCTGGATGACGCCATTGCGCTGGGAATGTTGGCACAAATGGGGCACTTCAGGGGCGGGGTTCCCCTGCTGGCTGGATCAGGGGCAGTGGATTGGGCCCCCCAAAAGTGGGCACCCCCCACCCCCATCGAGGGAATGGCAACCCTATTCTACCACCATAAGCAACCAGAGCTAACAATGCTGGGTTAAAGCTATTTGGAGAGCTGGGTGTGTTGTGTATACCGTGAATATCCTACAAACAAAACAGCCCTTTGCCTTTGGAAGTCCCCTTTATGGCAACCAAGGCAGGTAACCCATCCCTCATTTACCAGTTAATTGGGCCACTATATGTAAACCTGTAACTTCAGGGCTAAGAAACCAAAGGTCTTAACTGAAGATCTGAAAATGCACATCATCTGCAAAACCTGTTATGGCCTGTACAAATCTATCTCTAGGACACATGTTCCTTCTAAAAGGGAAAAAAAAATCCATGCATGATGTTTACTTTCAGCTGTGGTTTACTTTACTCATGCTCAGACCTCCACAATGCCACACACAGGAGCCCTCATTAACACCGACCTTAATGGAAGATATTTGTTGGAGCAGCACAGTCATTTACACTTACATACAGCTGCCATTGCTGACAAGCAGGATAATAGCATCTTTGAGCTTTTTTTAATTAAAAATTAATTAGGAGATTTAAGAACAAACTCATTGGGGGTTCTGTACAATGGCATGTTTACAAAATCAGGATGAAGGGCGGTCTTTTTTTTTGGTGTGTGCGTGTGTGTTTCTGCTAAGCGTTTCAATCAATTTCGTGTCTATTAAATATAATTATGGACGAGGCGTCCTCAAAATTATAATGCGGTGTTTTTTTTAAAAAAAAGCAGCTGGGAGAAAGTCTGCCGTTTTTACATCAGAATGAAGGCGGCCATTGACATGCAAATAGGCATGAGGAGCCATTTCATCGAGGAGGAAAGACCTCCGCATAAACATTGTTACACATTAATCTTGCGTTTGCAATGCTACTCTATTAGATGTAGTTCATTATCTTGGCTGGGCTGGTATTGCTGTGAAAGGCGGTGGCAGGGATGCTCAAGAATGCACATGCGTATTGCCACTTAGGCGATAAATATACAAGGGGCGAGGAGAAGCCGCACGCCGTTTCCGCAGAGAGCTGTCGCAAAATGCCTCCCCTCTGCGTGATTTTCCCTGCAGTCCCTACAGAAACCTTCGCTTGCTCCTTGACATAAGGTTGAATCCCGTGGATATGTTCCACCGGCACTTTCCACTGGCACATAGAAACGTCTGCGAAGGCCAGAGGCTTTGAAGAGATCCACTCCACTCCACCGGCCTGTGCCCTCAGTTACTGTGGCACTTCTCCTTGCGGCTGACTGGCTGAGGAGCTGTGATTGGATGGTATCGCTCACGTGACCAAAGCAGGAACAAAACAACAGGATGACCGAAAACAGTGGAGTATTCCTGGGGGTGGGGTGGGGAATATTGACACGTAAAAAGTTAATTTTTGCCCCGTTACTCAGCACAGCTCTGCAGTGGGGTTGCCAGGTCCCCACTGGTGGGGGTTGGGGGAGCAGGGTTGCCTGATCCAGGTTGGGAAACTCCTGGAGATTTGGGGGTGGAGCCTGGCGAGAAGAGGGTCCTCAGTGGGACACAATGCCACAGAGTCCACCCTCCAAAGCGTCCGTTTTCTCCAGGGGAGCTAATCTCTGTAGTCTGGAGATGAGTTGTCATTCGAGGGGATCCCCAGGTCCCACCTGGAGGCTGGCATCCCTACAAGTCCACAATGCGCACTTTTCCTTTTAGCTGTTTTACATGCAGAAGGTCCCAGGTTCAGTCCCCGGCATCTCTAATTCAAAGGATCCGGTGGTAGGGGGTGTGAAAGATATTTGCCCGAGACCCTGGAGAGCTGCGACCAGTCTGAGTAGAAAGTGCTGACCTTGACGGACTGGTGGTTTCATTCAGTGTTAGGCAGCGTCATATATTTACGTACACAGGGGAAAAATATGAAATTTTTGGGGGCAGAGTTGTGATTCCTCTGATAATATCATGGTCTGTCTGTCGCTGGGAAAGATCCGACAAGAGGAAGCAGAGCGTCCAAAGAACAGTCTACCCCCCCAGCATCATCTTTCAAAATGGAGGCCAATTTGTTGCAGTAATCCGTATAATCTACATTTAGGGATGCCAGCCTCCAGGGGGGACCTGGGGATCCTCTGGAATGACAGCTCACCTCCAGACTAGAGAGATCAGTCCCCTTGGAGAAAATGGATGCATTGGAGGGTGAACTCTAGGGCACTGTACCCCACTGAGGTTCCCGTCCTATCTAGGGATGCCAGCCTCCAGGTGGGACCTGGGGATCCCTGGAGTTACAGTTTATCTCCAGACTACAGAGCTCAGTTCCCACGGAGAAAATGGATGCTTTGGAGGGTGGACTCTGACATTGTAGCTCCCCAGGTTCCACTCCCAAATCTCCAGGAGGTTCCCAACCTGGATCTGGCAAGCCCTACTCCCCCCTTCTCTGCTGGTGGCCAAGGGGGATCTGGCAACTCAAGTCCTCCCCAGACTCCACCCCCAAACTTTAAGGAGTTTGCCAGCCTGGAGCTAGCAACCCTACCCCCCATCCGCACCAGTGGCCAAGGGGAACCTGGCCACCCCATCTACCTTAACTGATTGGAAAGATGTGTGTCTGGCTCTTGGGAGTTAACAATGTGAACTTCCTTTTCGGGTTGAGACATATTCATTAGCATTCATTGAGAAACTGAAGTCTATAGAATATATTGACTTTTTTGATGCATTAGTTGTGGTTTCTTCTAACGTGTCGACTTCCTTACAGAACAGACACTTGAAAGAGTATCAGGGCACGGCTGTACATCACTGAACTGCCGTTCCAAGGAAATGCAACAATTCAAACGGGTTTCGTCATCGACTAAGAATGGATTGGCCTTCGGTTCTGTCTGTTTGCGTTTACTCATAGCCACAGGGATATTTCTGACTTGATTTTTTTTGTTGTTGCTTGCTCGCATCACGTCCATTTTTCTGAACCCTGCATGCCATTAAAATGATAATAGCTGTTAAGGAATCTGGCAGCAGCTCTGGCTTGATGTGCCTTTGACTAAACCCTGTTTGAAGCATAAGCTGTTGCTTAAAAGAATGAGGAACAGAGCCAGAGTCCAGTATTTCCTCTAAGTTGAGTTATGAGTTAGTGTGAGCTAGCTAACATTTTTTTTTTAGCCTCCAGCTCACACGTTTTCGTCTTGGCTCAGGAAGGATGGCTCCAGAGCAAACTGATGCCGCAGCCAAATCGCTCGCTCACAACTTTAATGCCAGTAGCTCACAAAGGAGAATTTTTGCTCACAGGACTCCACAGCTTAGAGAGAGCATTGCTAGAATCCCCCTCTGTTTATTTAAGACATTTTGATCCTGCCCTTCCACTCGAGAAAGGGTCCCCAAGAAAGTGAACATCTATGCCTTAATTTTTTTAAAAAAAATATTAAAACAGCATTATATATACACACACACACACATATATATATATTAGTACAATAACATACATACATAGACACCAACAAATGTAACCGTGGAGGAGGGCCAATAAAGTGTTCACTGAGGGCATGCCGCTGGCAGAGTACAATGACAGAAAAAAAAAACAGTTGAGTCTCCCTAAGAAAGTAGTTCCAAAGTCTTGAGGCCACCACCAAGAAGGTCCTGTCTTGGCTTGCCACTTGCCACCCATCTAGCCTCATATGGTCGGGTCACCTGAAGCAAAGCCTCTGAAGATGATTGGGGTAGATGAGTAGGTGCATGTGAGGAAGGCGGTCCTTAAGGTGACACCTTGTTTATTTTCCCAGTGGCACCCTATTTATTTATTTCTTGCCCAGAACGGTGCCAAGAGGTTCTGAGCCCCCCATCAACTTCTCTCCATTATGTACAAAGACTAGGGTTCAGTGGAGTGCCACCCAGCCCCAAGGGAGGTGCTTGGGGAGAGGGCAACAGTGGAAGGGCTTCTGGAGTTCTGGTCCCATTGGTGGACCTCCGGATGGCACCTGAGTTTTGGGCACTGTGTGACCCCGAGCGTTGGACTGGATGGGCCATTGGCCTGATCCAAAATGATCCAACATGGCTTCTTTTATGTTCTTATGGGTATAGCACAGGCCCACAGCCAGGATTTTGTGGCTTGTGGGACAAATTTCTTTCTGGTTGGGCTGAAGTTCTCAATGCAGAAAGAAAAGCCATTTAGCGAAGAGAAAGATGTTACTAGGATAGATCTCTAAACTGCAGGCTGTCAGCCACTTTAGATGGCAGTTCTCAGCTGCTGCAAGTTAATCACTTCTAGTCAAGGAAGCTTACAGGCAGAAAAACTCTCTTAAAGGGACCAGTTTCTTGACACAGAGTTAGAAGGGGTCCTAGAGGTCACCTACTCCAACCCCTTGCTCAGTGCAAGAATTAGTCAACTACAGCACCCCACTCTGCTTAAAGAAGCTCACACCTTTCAAAATGTTTAGAAATGATTGAAAAAAGCATTTACAGGAGAAATTCTTGTGGGGCTGTGCCTTTAAGAAAGGGGGCAGAGCCCCCCAAGCCTGACTGTAGCTACAGACCTGATGGACTCCCTCCCTGTGTCCCCAGCTGTACAGCTGATAAGCAGTTCATTTATTTATTTATTTATTTAGATTTTTTATCCCGCCCTCCGTGCCTCATGGCGGGCTCAGGGCGGCTAGCAGCATAATTCACACAAAACATACTATAAAATACAATACAGATTTTTAAAATCCAGTACATAATGGCGACATTCAGTACCCTTGCCCAAGTGGCGTTTCCAAACTTCTTCTGGCATTCCAATTGGTGCTGTTGGTCCATTGCAGTTTTCAGTGATTGGGCCAAGGCTATAAAGTTGAGGGAGCCCCTACTTGAAAGCCTGGCAGAAGAGCTCCATCTTGCAGGCCCTGCAGAACTGTAAGAGGTCCTGCAGGGCCCTGATGTTATCTGGGAGCTCATTCCATCAGGACGGGGCTGCCACCGAAAAAGCCCTGGCCCTTGTTACTTAGGTAAACCCCTTTTATGCCTCTCGGTGCTCACCAGGTTTTCCTGCTTATCTCGTTTTTTAAAAATCTGATTATTTATTTTAAATCTCTGCTTAAAGCAACAAATCAGACTGGGGTTACTAGGGTTGCCAGCCTCCAGGTGGGGCCTGGGGATCTCCCGCTTTTACAACTGATCTCCAGGTGACAGAGAACAGCTCCCCTGGAGAAAATGGCCGCTTTGAAGGGTGGACTCTTATGGCATTGTACCCTGCTGAGGCCCCACCCCTCCCCAAACCCCGCCCTCTCCCGGATGCACCCCCAAAGTCTCCAAGTATTTTCCAACCCAGACTTGGCAACCCTAGGGGTTACCAAGCTTCAACTGCGGCCTGGATTTTACCTGAAATTGCAGCCGAGCTCCAGAATACAGAAATCAGTTCCCCTGGAGAAAATGGCAACTGCAGAAAATGGACTGTATGATAGCACATCCCTGCCGAGCTCCCTTCTCCTCCCAAAACTCTGTCTTCTCCAGGCTCCACCCACAAATCTCCAGGGATTTCCCAACCCAGAGCTGGCAACCCTAAATCAGATGATGACACACATTTTATATGTATTCATTTGTTTTCCAAGAAGGACTCCTCCGAACCCTGGCATGAGTGGCCACGATCAAGATGCCGACAAAACTTGGGGCGAGTCCTCCTTTTCTCTGAATGGGGCCAGCATTACTGCTCAGTTAGGACCTTACCAGTTGAATCGAACTGGGTTTATTTTATTTCCTTTGAAGGACCAGTCACAAAGAAGTTTTCCTAAAGAAGGGCAGATTTTTTTGATGCGGCTTTGGAATGGGAGGACCTTCCTTTCATGAGAGCAGTTTGATGCATATGGTATTGCTGGGTAGTAGCAGCAGCGAGGCCAAAATTCCTGAAACCCTCCCACTATTGCGCCCCCCCCCCCAGCACCAAGAATAGAGAGCATCACTTGCCCCAGACTGAGAGTTCCTATCTATGCCTTGTGGCTAATAGCCACCGATGGACCTCTGCACCATGTGTTTATCCAATTCCCTCTTGAAGCTGCCTATGCTTGTAGCCGCCACTACTTCCTGCGGCAGTGAATTCAATGTGTTAATCACTCTTTCGGTGGAAAAGTAGCATCTCCTCGAAAGCCACTGTGAGAGATTTCAAACTGCAGGACAGTTAACTGGCTGCTATGTACCTTTCTCCAAACATGTGGTGTTGCATTTTTTGGTGCTTCTGTGTCACGCTGTGTCCTTCAAAGTTTCGCTTGTTCCACTTAGAAAAGCTTTCCAGCCAAAGGTTAATTAAGCCTAAAAGGTCTGAGTTGGAATATGGTGTAACCTCATAAAAGATAATGAAGAGAGAGGCATGAAGCCCCGACCTGGATTGCCCAGAAGCTAAGCGGGGTCGGCCCTGGCCAGTATTTGGATGGGAGCAGTGTTCCCTCTAAGCTGAGTTAGTGTGAGCTAGCTCGCAGATTTTTAGCCTCTGACTCACACATTTTCATATGAGCTCAGGAAGGATGGCTCCAGAGCAAACGAATCGATGCCCTAGCCAAATCGCTCATTCACAACTAATGCCAGTAGCTCACAAAGTAGAATTTTTGCTCACAAGACCCCATAGCTTAGAGGGAGCATTGGATGGGAGACCTCCAAAGAATACCAGGGCCAGGAGGCAGAGGCAGGCTATCAAGCCACTTCTCTAAATGCCCTCCACGCCCCAGTAGGAGTTGCTATCACTTCCAGGCATGGGCACTCACATACACAATATAAAAATACCAAAAATGAGAGAGAGGGAGCAGGGCATGAAAACACTCTAAGGTAAATAATAAAATAAACGAGGGAACAAAAGACAAAATGACCACCAGGAAGATGACCTTTAGGAAAAAGGCTCAACCTTTTTTGTGCATGCTGTGGCTTTCCAAGCCTCAAATGAAAACAAAATCGCAAAGTGGTGTGGCCAGTGACATAAGTGACAGCCCTGTCTCTCACCCCTAGAAGACAAAGCATGTCCCACGACCTCCTTCTTGCTTTGTTTGCCCCCTCCGTTGCCCTTTGGTTATTTTAATTTTTAAAAATCTGATTTGCATTTGAAACACAAATGCGAAAGGATTAAATCCGTAACTATTAAAAAACACAGTGTTAATAAGAAGCAGCACCGTACTGTGCCCCGCTTTAAGAAAGATGTAGTGAAATCTGTTCAGAATTAGGTTGCCAGGTCCCTCCCAGCCACCAGTAGGAGATGGGGAGGTAGAGTTGCCCTATCTAGGTTGGGAGAAACTCCTGGAGATTTGGGGGTGGAACCTGGGGAGAACAGGGCCCTCAGTAGGGTATAATGCTCTAGAGTTCACCTTCCAAAGCTGCTATTTTGTCCAGGGGGACTGATCTCTGCAGTCTGTTGATGAGCTGTAATTCCAGGAGATCTCCAGGTCCCACCTGGAGGCTGGCATCCTTAGTTCAGATTGGTCACGCAATGCTCCCTCTAAGCTGTGGAGTCTTGCGAGTCAAAATTCTCCTTTGTGAGCTACTGGCACTAAAGTTGAGAGCGAGCAGTTTGGCTGCTGCATCAATCAGTTTGCTCCGGAGCCATCCTTCCTGAGCAAAGACAAAAATGTGTGAGCTGGAGGCTAAAAAACGGTGAGCTGGCTCACACTAATCCAGCTTCGAGGGAACACTTGGTCAGGAGAAGTCTGGAAGACAAGCCCTGCGGCAGAGTTGCCAACATCCTGCAGGAAAACCTGCCCAGCCCCTTTAGGAGGCTTAATGTATGGAACCGGGCAGTTGAAGAGAGCCAGGCCCAGGACAGACTGGCAATCTGGAGCGCAGTGCGAGCGGGCGAAAAAGACAAAGCGGGCCAAGCCGTCCCGTGGCTGCCCATTCGCACTGGCTCCAGTGCTGTGGGACCTTACCTGAAAGGAGGTGGACCGGCGTGTCCACTCTTCCTCAGCCGGCCCCTGGAGCCTCCACTGGGGTGGTGAGCGGCGTGCGGCTGTTCCGGTGAGGCACGGCCGGGACAGCCGGTTCGCACTTCTGGCCCCGCTTTCTGACGCGTCCACACTGCCAGGAAGCGGCAGGGATGTGCGCCCAGACGGCCGGATACCAGCTCCAAGAGGTCTCCGGCTGCAGCGCGTGGAAAGCACCTCACATGTGGGTAAGTGCGGCCCACTGACGGGGGACAGCTGCAGCAATCTGGACGTCCTCTCTGCCTCCGCTTCTAAAGTGGAGGCAGAGCGGGCCAGATTGCCAGTCTGTCCTCGGCCCCAATGTGATGTAGTGGGTAAGAGTGGCAGACTCTAATCTGGAGAAGAGGGTTTGATTCTCCACTCTTCCACAGGAGGACCTTGGACAAAACATTGGATGCGCCAAAACTGTGTGGTGCACATAAATATATTTCAAAAAACTTGTATGTGATCTAAATACACAAAAATACAAATTATAATGTTACTAAGGTCCTTCTGTACTGTAGATATTAGATGTTCCTGGCCCCAGAGACGCCAGGCTGGCCAGAACGAGGACCAGGGCTTTCTCGGTGGCGGCTCCTATCTGGTGGAACGAGCTCCCAGAGGAGATCAGGGCCCTGCGGGACCTGATGCAGTTCCGCAGGGCCTGCAAGACGGAGCTCTTCCGCCAGGCTTTTGAATAGGAGCCGCCACCGACGATACTAGGATACCAGCTGACATCGCAACCATCTTGATGTGCCCTGGTCCAACACGGTCTCAGCGGTGGCCGAGGGGGGGAGGTAGATCTGCCACTTGGTCGCCATCGAACGCTGTTTTAAGGAAGCTTTTAGGAGTATTTATTTGTTGTATGTTATTTATTGTTATTTATTGTAATGTTTTAATCGATTTTACAGGTCAATGTACCGAACAGGCCTTTGGCCCATGTAAGCCGCCCTGAGCCCGCTTGCGGGGAGGGCGGGATATAAATACGAAAAATAAATAAATAAATAAATAAATATTGATGAAATTTTCCAGAATAGACTTCCATTTCGAAGGTCTTCTTCTGAACTGGACCATACAAGAGTTGGACGACGTGAATCAGAATATCTTAAAGATTCATAGAGAATGTACAAAACCTCATCCAGGCATAACAATGTCTTCTCAGGGGAAAATCATAACCGGTCACAAAACCTTTTTCAGTATCATGAAGGCTACACCATCATTCTAAGATTTTCCAATAGCCTTGGGCCAGGCACAGTTTTCTCCTTAAGGTAAAGAAAAGTGGGGTATAAAAACCTACTCTTCTTCTTCTTCTTCTTCTTCTTCTGCAGCCTTTCATGGCAGGGAAGCAAATAACATCAATGCCCTGTTAAGCCTCTGTTAAAGAGGCAGGATGTTTGAATTTACCAATAAGGAAAGGCTGAAGGAACTGGGACTGTTTAACTTGCAGATAAGAGGAGTTCGGGTCACGCAGCTAGGTCTGAGGATAAAGAAGTGTTCTTTGCCACTGCAAAGGTGAAGATAACTATCGAACACACATGAACAGCTATGACACTGCCTTATACTGAATCAGACCTTGGGTCCATCACAGCCAGTATTACCTGCTCAGGCTGGCAGCGATCATCAGGGTCTCAGGCAGAGGTCTTTCAGATCACCTAGTATTTGGTCCTTTTAAACTCTAGATGCTGGGGAGTGAACCTGGGACCTTCTGAATGTAAAGCAGAGGCTCTTCCACTGAGCCACAGGATGAGGTCTATTGGGCTTAAGTTACAGAATGTTACTGTGGTGTTTATGACAACTCTGTTCCTTTAATCTGGGCCAGTGTTTTCAATTTCCTGAGTCCACTCCGAGACTTGGTTTGGGGTACAACTAGGATTGGTAACAGCAGCTTGGGGAATTCTTGGAGATTTGGTGGGTGGAGCCTGGGAAGGGTGAGGTTTGGAGAGAGGAGGGACCCCAGCAAGGTATAATGCCATAGAGTCTGCTCTCCAAAGCAGCGCTCTTCTCCAGCAGAGTTGAGCTCTGTAATCTGGCGACCAGGTGTAATTCCAGGAGATCTCTAGCCCCCACCTAGAGGTTGGCAACCCTAGATAAAATAGAGAAAAGGCAAAGTTATTGTTTACTGCAACTACACACAGAGAAAGAACCAGGCTTATTAAACTGTGCTGCTGTTTGAAACTATATGGCCTCCTTATTCCGATACCTAGCATTAAGGACACAACAAGTACATTTGGCTTTGAGAAGAAGAAGAAGAGAAGAGATTGGATTTATACCCCGTTCTTCACTCACTTGGAGTCTCAGAGCGGCTTACAAACTCCTTTCCCTCCCCCTCCCCACAACAGACACCCTGTGAGGTAGGTGGGGCTGAGAGAGCTTTTTCCCAAACTGTCCTTGAGGGAACAGCTGGGACAGAACTATGGCTTGCCCAAGGTCATCCAGCCAGGTGCAAGTGGAGGAGTGGGGAATCAAACCCGGTTCTCCCAGATTAGAGTCCTCCCACTTAACCACTACACCAAACTGGCTCTATGAGCAATATGAGATGCTTCCTGACAGTGAACACAATTTGAAAGGTGGAACCAGTTACCTGGGGTGGGGGAACAAGACTCCCCCATTATCCAGCGGTCCTGAAAAATCCCAAAAACTTTCAGGATATTTGGGACTCAGCTATTTCAGACAGCTGAAAAAATACTGAGATCTATATCTGGCTGAAGGAATAGCCGGAAAATACTGATAAGGTATTTTTTGGCTCTTTTTTCAGCTCAGGTATAGCCAAATGCACACCCCTACTTGGGAGCTAAGCAGAGTTGGCCTTGGCTAGTATTTGGATGGGAAACCATCAAGGAATATCATGACGCAGAGGCAGGCAATGGCAAACCACCTCTGAACTTCACTTGCCTTGAAAACCCCACCAGGGGTCGCCATAAATTAGATGTGACTTGCTGGCAAAACAAACAACCCCCCCCCCCCAATAACCAATGATGTACAATGGTGGCAGAGAAAGACTATGGCATAATGACACCACATCATGGGGAGTTACAGAAGAGAACTTGGCATGGGCAAGTCATGTTTCTCATAAGAACTGGGGGAGGGCAAGTCATGTTTCTCATAAGAACATAAGAGAAGAGAAGAAGAGATTGGATTTATACCCCGCCGTTCACTACCCAGGGGAGTCTCAGAGCGGCTTGCAAACTCCTTTCCCTTCCCCTCCCCACAACAGACACCCTGTGAGGTAGGTGGGGCTGAGAGAGCTCTTTCCCAAGCTGTCCTTGAGAGAACAGCTGTGCCAGAGCTATGGCTTGCCCAAGGTCATCCAGTCAGGTGCAAGTGGAGGAGTGGGGAATCAAACCCGGTTCTCCCAGATTAGAGTCCACGCACTTCACCACTACACCAAACTAGCTCTTGTTGTTGGATCAGGCCAGTGTTGGATCAGGCCAGTGGCCCATCCAGTCCAACACAACAGTGTTCCCTCTAAGCTGAGTTAGTGTGAGCTAGCTCACAGTTTTTTAGCCTCTGGCTCACACATTTTTTGTCTTAGCTCAGGAAGGATGGCTCCAGAGCAAACTAATTAATGCAGTAGCCAAATCGCTCACTCACGACTTTAATGCCAGTAGCTCACAAAGTAGAATTTTTGCTCACAAGACTCCACAGCTTAGAGGGAGCATTGGCAGTGGCCAAAAACGCCAGGTGCCACCAGGAGGTCCACCAGTGGGGGCCAGGACACTAGAAGCCCTCCCACTGTTGCCCCCCCCCTCCAAGCACCAAGAATACAAACTGCATCAGGCCCCTATCTGACTAAAAGTTGGCTGATGAGGTTGGAATGAACACAGCTTCTAAAACCAAACCATTCCAGAATCCAAGCCAGCGGTAAGGGGATTGTTGGCGGATAGTTTAACTTAAATGAAGAAGTACAACTAATTATGTAGGAGGAGGAAAAAAAACGCCTTCAGGTTTTAGAACATGAAAGAACAACTGTTTTGCTGACGTTCATTTTGGCCTCTTTTATATAATAGGGCATTATATATTTATGAAGCATAAACAGAAGAGCAATTTCCCCCACAATGTTGAGGGCATTCTCCTTTTTATATATTCAGCGTTTTCAGTAAAAGAGAAATTGGAAATAAGATTGCCTGGGTTTACCTCTCTCTGTGTGGCCTCAGTTACTGATCAAACATTTAAAACTTAATTAGGCTTCTGATGACCCATAAATACCACAGGCAGGGAGAACGTAAACAAATTGTTTTTCAAATGGAAGCTAATCTGTTGGGTCACCCTCCTGTTGAAGACAGCAAGGAGAAAAAAGAGGCAAAACTTTGTTCCAGTAATGAAACTGGGCCTGAACTGAAAAGAGGGTGTCATTAGGATAGATGTTTTGATCAGTCAATAGGCTCCTCCCCTTTTGAGAATTTGGGGGTACAAGTGGGGGCCCATGAGACTTCTGGTGGGCATCCCATCTGTCCCCCCATCACCAAGCCGAGGATGGCTTAAGACCTCTTCAATGTACTTTAAAAAAAAAAAATCAGATTTTTCTGCAAATCTTGGGGGAGGGGTCCTCCAAGTTTGCAGAACTGTCAGTTTATAGTCCACGTGACCCCGATCCACAGATTTAGATATTCGCAGATTGGGTCACAACTATTAGAATTTATGATATCTCTGGATAACTTAGGGTTGCCAGGTCACCTTGCTGCTTTGGCAGGGGGATTTGGGGGGCATTCTGGGACATCCCCAACATGATGACATCACCTGGAAGGGACATCATCATGCTGGGAACATCACATGGGGATGCTCTGGTTTAAGGGCAAAACTCTATGGCAAAACTGGCTTAGAATCATAGAGTTTTGCCCTTAAACCAGAGCGTCCACACTTGGGGTCCCCGGCTCGATGATGTCACTTCCGGGTGACATCATCACATCAGGGAAGTCACGCGGCGACATGGCTGTTTGTGGGTGGGGTTTCCCCCAGTGGTGGAAAGAAGCCGGTGGTGGGAGAAGCCCTAAAAACTGGGGGGGGGGGGAACCCACCCGGGGGGGGGAACCCACCCCAACCTAGGGACTGGCAAGCCTAGGATAACTGTGGAAAACTATGAAGTTTGTAACAACTGGCTCTGAGGATGTAGCTGGGCACACAGCTCCACCTCTCAGAGAAGTTGCCATGGGTAGGGGGGAATTACTCTTTGTGGGACCCTGTTTCCTTCTCCCTCCACCCCTTAAAGCTCTGAAGATAATCAATCACATTTGCAACTGCCAAGGTGTTAAGGTTTTTCTCCCTCCCCAGGTTTGTTCGAGCACGATCACCCTGGATTTCTCAGGTTCTTTCTCTAAATATATTGTGCCACACTGTAGACCTGGAACAGCTGCACGGGAGGCAAACCCAGACTACTCTCAAGATTGCTTTTCACACAGAAGTGGGAAGAAAGTAGGAATTTATTGAAGGATAAAAAAAGAATCTGAGTCAGGACAAATTAGCGTACATAAATCTCTCAGGGTTTGGGGGAACGTAGGCACTTAATAATGCAACTCAAGGTGGTAAAGTTACAAAAAGGACGCTCAAAAGAACATAAAAGACTTAATGCACCCAGCTACCATCCGTTACATTTTCTGTCGCCTTCCTCCCTCTCTCCTGAGGATGAAATACCAGATTCAGTCACGGATGCTGTGTAGCAGTGGAACGAAACACACAGTTCTTTCCCAAGTGTCACCAGGGGTCCCTGGCTGCCTTAGTTACTCTGGACAGGGTCGGATCCAAATTTCCATTTGTGAAGTCGAGCTCATATTAGGGAGCTTTGCCATCTTTCTTTCTCCAGAGCAGGGCGCTCCTCAAAGAAGCCACTTCTGAAAGCTGAAGGATCCTGAGGACAAAGGATGAGTATGGGCCAGAGAGCTGCTGTAGGAGAAACGGGCAGAAATCACACACCACTCTACTCTTGCATGAGCAATGCAGGAATACAGGAGAGCAGGGGATTTCTACCGAGGCCCCCTTCCTACCAAAGCCCTCCATAGGACATCTCACAGCATCCCTGATAATTCCACGACCATCTGTCGAGGTTTTGCAAGGATGTGAGGAGCCAAAATTGAGAAGGGAAAGGGGCCAAGTTCCCATTTGCAGGCTCTGTTTGGCTCGCAGAAGTGTGGCTCCCACCCACAGGGTATGAAAACATAAAAAATTTAAATGTAAGTTATTGGTAAAGAAAACATCTTCAGTTATATTTTATAGAGGACAAATTGTTAAGCTGATGATGAATAGAACTATCAGGATGATACCCAGGGGTCCGTTGGAGCGGGAGCGCACAGGAGCGCAGCTCCGGGAGTGAGAAGCCCAGGGGGTGGGCACATGACCAAGCCCCGCCCCCTCCTCGGCTTCCCTGAGCAGTGCAGAGGTGCAGCGCCCCGGGGAAAGCCCTGCTAGGGTCTTTATTGATTTTAATGTTTTGTTTTAATATTATAATTTTATCATTGTTCCTTTTATGACTGTGTGCTGCTTTTCCAGAGACTTGCTCAAGGTGGCATATAAATTTTCTAAGTACACCATTTTTGATCTGGGCATATGGCACATAAGTACTGGAGAAATTTCACCAATCCTTCAGCAGCTTCCACCCCATCAGTTTGGTGTAGTGGTCAGGAGTTGGATTCTAATCTGGGAGAACTGGGTTTGATTCCCCACTCCTCCACATGCAGCTGCTGGTGTGACCTTGGGCCAGTCACAAGTTCTCTCAGAGCTGTTCTCTCATGAGCAGTTCTCAAAAGACCTCTCTCAGCCCCACCTACCTCACAGGGTGTCTTGTTGTGGGGAGGGGAAGGGGAAGGGATGGGTGGTGCACATGTCCTGGGTATCTCAAGTCTACTTGAAACCTGGTGGTTTCAAGGGAGCAGGAAGAGAATGAGGGTGTGTTCTTTACGCTTATTTTTATTGCACAAAGTATTGGATGGGGAAGGGAATGGAGGAAGAGCAGGTCAGTTTCACTCACCTGTGGAGTGGAGCCTGAGGGGTGGGTGTTGCCTTCTGACACACTTCCAGTATGTTAGGGGGTGTGGCGTATGCAAATGAGTTATGCAAATGAGTTATGGTAATGAGCTCCTGCACCTCTTTTTCTACGAATTGACCCCTGATGATACCATATTCACTTTTTTTTTGCCATCAAGTCACAGCTGATCTATGGCTATCCAACGGGGTTTTCAAGGCAAGAGACATTCAGAGGTGGGCTGCCATTTCCCGCTTCTGCGTCGTGACCCTGGCATTCCCTGGGGGTCTCCCATCCAAAAACTAGCCAGGACCGACCTGGCTTGGCTTCCAAGATTCGAAGAGATTGGGCTAGCCTGGGCCATCCAGTTCAGGTCCCATATTTACTATTCCTTTTTTAAATGCAGTGTTAACTGACTTATGCAATGGACTTATGGCACCCCCTCGGGGAGGGGGGTTAAGGCAAGAGATGGGCGGAGGTGGTTTGCCATTTCCGTCCTCTGTGCAGCAACCTTGTCTTGCTTGGTGCTCTACCATCCATCTATGTCTGAGTTACCGGACGTGGGCTCAGAGGTTTCCCAGGCTGCTGCTAGATTTTGGGCAGCCTGTCTTGCAATACATAGAGAGAAGATGACTCTTACTCCATAATTTATGTATCCTAACTTTGGACAATTCTATTTGATGGTACACTGTTTTAACCCCTATCTTATTTTGTGTACTTCATTTTACTCTCGGTATTATAAGCTGGCGAAAGCCGTTAAATGAACTTTTGAACTTTGTATGAGTTACGCCTGGATCCTATGAAAAAAAGTTGTAGATGTGTTAGACTGCCTCTGCCATGGACCTTTCTTCCACCTCTGCCTGTACAAGGGCTGATTGGAAAACACTGATCTTGTGCAAGCAGAAGTGCTAGCGGAAGTACAAGAGAGCTCCTTGGCACAAGCTGTCTAGCATATCCGGAACTTGCTCATAGGATCCAAGCCCATCTACCTACCTACCTTTCTGTCCATCTATTATCCATCTATCATCATCATCATCATCCATCTAACATCATCATCATCTATCATCCTTCTATCTCTTTACCCATCCATCCATCCATCTCTCCATCCATCTCTCCATCCATCAATCCATCCATCCATCCATCCATCCATCCATCCATCCATCCATCCATCCATCTATCGTTTTTCCTTCTGAACGAAGAAGGGCATTGTCACTGCTTTCCACAGGATGGGGACCAAAGCTGACAAGCTTAGCTGATCTGAATATCACCATTTTGATTTCGTTTCTCCCCTGTGATACACCATTGTCTGTTTGCTCAAGCTGAACTGTTCCTATAAAAACTGTATGCATTTCCCAATGTTGCTTCTGTGTTGACTGCATAACAATGACATATAAATGGCACAAAAGTTTTTTAAAATGGGGGGAAATTTACTTGCCAAAATAACCCATCCAAGGTAATGGCAGGGGAGGGGCTCAGTGGTAGAGCATCTGCAATGCACCCAGAAAGTCCCAGGTTCAGTCCCCAGCATCTTGAGCTGCATATGTGGTGTAACAGAAAACTACAAAGACAAATCAGAGAGAAACAAAAGAGAAATACTTCTTTTGAAAGAGAACAGAGAAAATGAGAGGAATCAATGGTTGTAGCTGAAACAAAAGTGAATTCTGGAAAAAAGAAACCCCACTCCTCATAACAACGCTATGGGGAAGAGGCCGATGGCTGACTGGCAGTAGCTGTATAAGGTCTTAATGGAGTTTGTTCTCTGCTTACAGGTATCTAAGGCCTGGGAACGCACAGAGGTGTGGGTTACAAGCTGAAGGGCAAGAACCAAAGTAGATTCAGGATGGACAAATGGGAAGACTTCTTTAAACAGTGAGTGATTAATAGGTGGATTTCACTGCCAGAACATGTGGTGATGGCTGCAGGCATAGACAGCTTCAAAAGGGGATTAGACAGAGTCATGGAAGAGAGGTCTATCAGTGGATACTAGCCATGGGGACTAAAGGGAACCTCCACTTTTAGAGGCAGTAAGGGGTTAACACCAGGAGAAGTCCTCAGCCTCTGAACTAGGGTTACCAGCTTTCAGGTGGGGCCTGGAGTCTCCTGGGCTGATGACTAATCTCTAGACCATAGAGATCAATTTCCCCAGAGAAAACGGCTACTTTGGAAGGTGGACTGTATGGTGTTCTGTCATGCTGAGGTCCCCCTCCCCAAGCCCTGCCCTCCCAAGGCTCCATCTCCAAACTTCCAGGAACTTCTCAACCTGGAGTTGGCATCCCTGCTGTTGGACCTCTAGAGGAACTGGTTGGCCATTGTGTGAGACAGGATGCTGGACTAGATGGACCACTGGTCTGATCCACAAGGCTCTTCATGTTCTTATGAGGGCCTCGGTCTCTATGCCCTGTTGTTTGCCCTCCAGAAGAACTGCTTGGCCACTGTGTGAGACAGGATGCTGGACTAGATGGACCACTGGTCTGATCCACCAGGGCTCTTCTTATGTTCTTATGAAGGCCCCAGACTCTATGCCCTATTGTTGGCTGTCCAGGGGAACTGATTGGTCACTGTGTGAGACAGGATGCTGGATTAGATGACCCACTGGTCTGATCAACCAGGGCTCTTCTTACATTCTTATGAAGGGCCTGGACTCTATGCCCCGTTGTTGGCTATCCAGAGGAACTGGTTGGCCACTGTGTGAGACAGGATGCTGGACTAGATGGACCCTCACTGGTCTGATCAACCAGGGCTCTTCTTACGTTCTTACAGAGGCCTTGGCCTCTATGCCCTGTTGTTGGCCATCCAGGGGAACTGGTTGGCCACTGTGTGAGACAGGATGCTGGACTAGATGGACCCTCTCTGGTCTGATCCAGCAGGGCTGTGCTTATGTCCTTATACTCTAAAGGGTTCTTGTCCTTTGGCTCTCAGCCTGTGGGTTATAGGACAGAGCTGGTGGAAGGCCTGGCAGAGGGGAAGATCTGCTCTTCACTCAGAAGCTCCCCTTTCTTCTCTCATTTGTTTTCTGCTGTAGATTTTATGTTGTGCGTTGCTTTGAGTCACTGTTAGGGGGAAAATATAGACAATGAAATGAAATAAAATAAAAGTAAAGTACGAACAGTCCTGCGTGCACTGATAGAATGCCACAGGCCAATGATGTGATTGTACACATCGCTGTATCAAGGTTATTTTGATCTAGTGTTTTCAAAATAATTTTTAAAATACATTTGCGTTGTTCCCAAATGGCGGTACTGAAAGATAAATATCCTATTGTATCCCAGAAAAAAACCCATTGAACATGTATACATTCAAACTGAACCTTCATTTGCAAAAGTTCACGAAGGTTGCCCATACTCAAAGGAAAATAACTTCTTTCCTTCTGTATTTCAACTCACAGTTTCAATGACTTTGAGTGTTCCTCCTCTTTCTATATTTTCCATATCAGTTCTTTTTATATGCAGTGGATGGGAGCAGCATTAGCCATAATTTTAGCTGCTCTTAAAAGCTACCAGTGGGATCTGGGATGGCACGTGTGGCCCAATCTCGGAAGCTAGGCAGGGTCGGCACTTGGATGAGAGGCTACCAAGGGAGACTCTGCAGAGGAAGGCCATGGCACACCCCCTCGGTTCATCTCTTGCCTTGAAAACCCTTGCTGGGGTTGCCATCAGCCGGCTGGACTAGATGGATCACTGGGCCTGCCCCCACTGCTGGACCTTCTGAGGGCCCCTCGTGTTTTTGGCCACTGTGTGACAGAGTGTTGGACTAGATGGGCCATTGGCCTGATCCAACGTTGGTTTCTCTTATGTTCTTATGGACGGCAGCTCCAGATGTATGTATTTGAAAACTGTCAAACTATTGTTTGTCTTTATCGGTTGGATTTTCTCGACATCCTGATGGAATGAAAAGAACTCCCTATGGAAAATCTTTTTTTTTTAAATGAAATATTTTTTATTGAAGTTTGTAGAGCTACACATAAAAAGAAATAGTTTTAACATCTTACAAGTATGCTTTAACATTTTTCTTAACAGTGCAACAATCATAATGTAACAACTTTGTTCCATACTATTTCTATTTTACTTTATCAAGGATCAAATGTGAGGTTTATAAAATATAAGAACTATGAGTGAGAGATAGGGGTTAGAGGTCCTCTGTTTGATGACGAAAAGTGTGTGAGTTTTATATATTGTGTATTATGTATTGTGTTTTGTGGGCTTAATATTATTTAACTTAATGTTGCAATAGGGCTAGATAAGTATTGTTTTGCGGCTGAATATCTGTCGCTGAGATGAATTCCATAAACTGATTCCATTTGTCCTTAAAATTAGAGGGTCTAGGATATAATTCTGACTTTTTAAGATGGTCTGTAATCTTTTCCATTATTAGATGATCCCATACTTTGTTGAGCCAGGAAGAAATAGTGGGTGCCTTGTCCTCTTTCCATCTGGCTGCAATAGATGTTTTTGCCGTTACTAATAGACTAGTGATGAGTTCTCGTTGTAGTGTAGGTATGTCTTTTGTTCTCCAAATATCCAGAAATATTAGGGTAGGATCCAATGGGATGACTTGACCTGTGATAAGTTTAATTTGAGATAAGATGTCTTTCCAGAATTCCTGTATATGTTTGCATTTCCACCAACAATGTGCGAATGTTCCAACTTCTCCGCATTTCTTCCAGCACATTGGTGAGTGTGATGAGGTTATTTTGGATAAAAGTTCAGGTGTCAAATACCATCTTGAAATGATACGATGAGTTTGCAATTTTGTCGATATCACTGGAGAAGTTAATAGTTTTGACGTCCAGATTTTTGTCCACTGTTGGTTGGTAATATCTGCTTCACAATCCTTCTGCCATTGTATTTGGTATCTTAGAGGTTTGTCTCCTTGAAGACGGATCATAATATCATAAACAGATGAAATTATTCCTTTATAATTTTGATTAGTTGGGTTAATTAGTTTTTCGAATGGCGTGAGCTGTTCTTTAAGTATGTTTTGTAGCTTGTGAAAGATGATCATATGATTTAATTGTAAGTAAAAATACCAGGGGATGGGTTTTTGTATTTTTTCTTCTAGTTTTGCTTTAGGTTGTAAACCTTTCTTTGTTAATATATCTTTTAGAGAATATATATTGGCTGATTTCCAATCAGCAGCCATTTTTGGATCATTTCCTGGTGAAAACCATGCTTGATTAAAAAGGGATATAAATCTAGAGATTTCTGGGAGTAGTTGTGATTTATGCGCGTCCCAGTTTTTTAAAATGGCAGTCAAGAAAATATTGTCTTGGGCTGGTTTTAGGCGGGCAGATGAGTTGTTCCAGATTATCTCTTCAATCGAATTTGATGATGTTGGAATAAGTTTAACCCAGTCTAAGTTTTTATTGCCTTTGAGTATTTTGATCACAGGTAGCATCAGAGCTGATTTATAGTATAGTGATATATCTGGATAGTTCATACCTCCTTGTGATGTTCTACGCCTCAGTACATGAAAGCTTGTTCTTGGTCGTTCGTTGTTCCATAGAAAGGAATTTAACATTTCTTGCCATTGATTAAGAGTGTTTCTTGATACTGTGATTGGAATCGTGCGAAATAAAAACAACATTTTGGGGAGAACAAAGGATTTAATAAGGTTTAATCTATCTAGGAATGTGAGATTTAGTTTTCCCCAGTTTTGAAGATCTAGTTTTATTTCATCAATTTTTTGTGAGTGATTGATTTTGAACAAGTCAGATAATTTATTAGATATTCGTATTCCCAAATAGGGTAGGTCCGAAGTGGTCCATTGGAATTCAAATTCCTTTTTAAGAGAATTTTCAGTGTCTGTTGATAGATTTAGAGGCATTATGCATGATTTGGATTGATTTATTTTGAGTCCTGAGATTTTATTGAAATTTCCTAAAGTTGATTGAAGATGTCTTAGAGATTCTTTCGGGTTTGTGATATAAACCAACATATCGTCAGCAAATAGGCTTAGTTCAAAGGCATATGAGTTATAAGATATTCCTGAGATTTGTTTGTTATGTCTGATCTCAGCTGCTAAGGGTTCAAGCACTATAGCGAATAGAATTGGCGAAAGGGGACAGCCCTGTCTCGTTCCTCTGGTAAGCGATATCTTTTCTGACGTTGTTCCATTCGTTTTGATATATGCTGTAGGTTTCGCGTAGATCGCTTTTATTGCTTTTAGGAATTTGGGACCAAATCTCATGCATTGCAGTAGATGTATCAAATAAGTGTTCTCCAAGGAGTCAAAAGCCTTTTCAATATCAAGTGATATTATTATAGAGTCTTGTTTTGAGTTCTCATTTGCCGAAATAATATTCAGTGTTTTGTAAATATTATCTGTTAGGTCTCTTCCTGGTATGAAGCCCGATTGATCCTGATGAATGTATTGTGAAATTAATGAATTAAGTCTCTTGGTTAGAATTGCCGTAAAAATTTTATAGTCCTGATTTAATAAGGAAATTGGGCGATAGGATTCTGGTTTAGTTGTATCTTTACCCGATTTTGGGATCATTATGATTGATGCATCACTCCATGACAGAGGTATCTGACCCGTAACCAAGATGTTGTTGCAGGTTACTGTTAATGGTCCAACAAGTAAACTGGAGAATTTTTTATAGAACTCTGATGGGTATCCGTCTGGTCCTGCTGATTTGCTGTTCTTTAGATTTTTTATTACGTCAAGAACTTCTTGTTTTTCAATAGGTTTTTCCAGAAATTCACTGTGCTCTTCAGAAAGTGTTGGTATATTTAAGTTCGTTTTGAAGTAAGCGAGGATGTTCTTCTCAGATGGGTTAGTTGATGTATAGAGCGTTTGATAATAGTCTTCAAATATTTTGCTAATTTTTGATGATGCTGTGTGCAAGTTGCCTGATTTATCTTTTGCTGCTAATATATGACGTGAGGATCTTTTATCTTTGACACGCCAGGCCAGCAGTCGTAGAGATTTTGTAGAGTTGATCCAGTATTTTTGTTTTGTGTAAACTAGATTTTTTTGGATTGATGAGCTTTCAATGAATTCAAGAGCTTTCCGTTCAGAAAGGAGTTGTTTATATATTTTCTTACTCCTGGTTTTCTTGTGTTCCATTTCTAGGTCTTTAATTTTGCTTGTTATGTCATCCGTAAGGGCTTTTCTTTCTTTTTTAAACCTTGATGACATCGCTATGAGATGTCCTCTAAGGACTACTTTTAATGCATCCCAGATGATGGATGGTGAGGTTTCATCATTGATGTTATCTTGTAGATACTGTTGAATATGATGGTCTATTAGTTCTGTATATTTTTCGTTAAAAAGTAGAGCTTTGTTGACTGACCAGGATCTTGACGCTTGAGTTTCCGCTAATGAAGATAAAACACAAGTGATGTTGGCATGTTCTGACCATGTGATGTTCCCAATGCCCGAGTCTCGAGCTTTGTGGACAAGATTATTAGAGATGAGTATTGCGTCTATTTGGAAAATCTTCATTGATAATTAATTTCATTGTGTACAGTACCTCCCTCTTATGGGGCAATTTCCCCCTCATCTGGGGCCCTTTCTGCAGTCTCCTTTTGATCCATGTTCACCGTCGTGTCCTCCAAGCAATTCTGTACTAAAATCAAATTCAACCTTCTTTTAAATCCAGGTTTCCCCCCCTTCACATTCTGCGCTCAAATCAAGTTCAATCTTCTTTTTGTTCCATTTCCCCCCCAATTCTGTGTCACATTGATCCTTTGGGGTCATTTCGAGCAGGAACGCACAGGAACGCCATTCCGGGAATAACAAGCTCAGGAGCGGGCACATATGGTGATGCGCTGTGGAAGAAAGCAAAAGCATACTAACTTGATTTGTATTTTTATGCTTGTTGTAGAGTAGCTTCCCTGCAAGAGCAAAGGAAACCTTAAGTGTCTTTAGTCAAAGTGTCAAGCTGGCTCGCCAGCTCTAAGTTGGGAAATACCTGGAGATTTCTGGGGTGGAGCCGGAACGGTGGGTGTTGCCTTCTGACACACAGCCCCGGTGATGTCAGGGAATATGGCATATGCAAATAAGTTATGCTAATGAGTTATGCTAATGAGCTCCTGCACCTCTTTTTCTATGAAATGACCCCTGGCCGCATTTGCCTGCCACTTTGGATTTTCTCAGTGTTTGAGTGGAGGCAATTTGTCCACCACAAAACAACATCCGAACAATCCAGGGCAATAGCAGGCGGCACCCAGGCTGACAACTGAAGGGAGGTATCAAAATGCAGAATGGGAGGAAAAAACCTGGAATAAAAAGAAGGTTGAACTTGATTTTAGTGCAGAATTGGCGGAGGGGGAACCTGGATTCAGAAGACGACTGAATTGGTTTTTAGTGCAGAATCGCTTGGAGGACACCGCAGTGAATTTGGATTAAAAGGAGAGTACAGAAAGTGGTCAGCTCGTTTTCAGCCTGCTGTTGCCCCGGGCAGGGGTGTAGACTTTTGGAAATCCCGGGGGGGGCCCTTAGCGTGTGCACTTTGCGCGCTCGCTCACTGGAGCGATGTTCTCCCCCCCGGGAAACCGCCCTGCCTCCCCGGGTCCTTCTGAGGCTCGCCAGCCACTGCTGCCGGTACCTCTCTCCCCCCCCCACCCGCCACCCCTTCCCTCTCCCTCTCCAGCGGCGGCGGCTGGGCCTTGGAAGGACCCGGGGAGGCGCGACGGCAGGCGCTCTGTTTTCCCGGAAGGGCTCAGCCCCCCCGGGAAATTTCGGGGATGGCTCAAGCCCTTGAGCCCCCCCCCCCCGGTACTCTATGCCTATGGCCCCGGGTTATTTAGATGCTGTTTTGCCTTGAACTTAAACTTCCTCGACTCGAACACTGAGAAAATCTGGAGTGGCAGACAAATGCGGAAAGGACCTGTGTTCCACAGCTGCAGTTCTTACTTTTAGGGGGCAGTGACATTGACATGGCAGAAGTATGAAATGCAGGCAGAGCAGAAGATGTCGGCACATGGAGAAAGCTGCAGGAAAGGATGCAAGCCAAGGCAGATTGATCTCTGGTTTACTGGGCTGAGAAGGAGACTGTCTGGGAACTGCAGCCAAGGGGGTGGTGGAAGTATGGCTCTGTCACTACATTTGATCTTAGCCGAAAGGTGAAGAAGCGCTCATCATTCACCAACCAGTGTGCCCATAAAGGGGGTGCAAGTGAGATGATCACTCCACACACTGCTCAAACTTGGAACCTCAGTCAGGGGAAAAACGGGTGTTCCTTAAGGTCAGCCTCTCCTTGCTGGGCTCCCCCATTGTTCCTTTGGAGTAGGAGTGACTGGCACACGCCAGCCCTTGCTCATAGGGCAAAGCATGCCATGCTTCATCTTGCTGCCTCCGCCAACGGCTGCTCCAGGATTGTGCCTTCACACTCTGCCATGCTATGTTCCACGCTGTGGGTGTAGCGGCCTGGTATCCAGTGCTTCAGCTCTGCCCAGGACATTTGCCTCCCTCCAGTATTCTGACCTGACCTGGCTAGCCCAGGCTAGCCTCATCTCATCAGATCTTGAAAGCAAAGCAGGACTGGCCCTGGCTAATATCTGGATGGGAGACCACCAAGGAATACCAGGGTTGTGTCGCAGAGGCAGGCAATGGCAAACCACCTCTGAATAGGGTTGCCAAGTCTTCAGTACTCACTGGCGGGGGGAGTCCTCCTCCGGCCGGGAGATTCCCTGGTGCGCGCGTGCCCAGCAACATCACTGGAAGTGACGTCAGCACGTTGGGGGCATTGCCAGGGCATCATAGAGTTTTGGGGCGATTGCCAGAGCATCGCCCTGGCAACACCCCCAACGTGCTGACGTCACTTCAGGTGACGTCATTACATCGTCCTGGCTGGACGACTTCGGGGGTGGAGTTCCCCCCGCTGGTCGAATGCTGGCTGGCGGATCGGGAACCCCTTTAGCGGGGGATACCCCGCCCCCCGGGCTGCCTACCTCTGAACCAGGGTTGTAGCCAGCGGTGGGCCTTTTGGGACTGAGCCCCCTACTGTGTACCCCCAAAGCCCCAGCGGGCGCATACCCTGAAAGCCCCTCTAGGTGCCCTAAAGCCCCCCCCAGTGCCTCCCTCCCAGAGAGATACCTGGCCTTGCAGGGCTGCTGAAGCTGCACTGTCTCGGGCTGCTGCCCCACCGGCTCAGAGGCCTTCCTTCTGTTGCTGGGGGGGGGGGAAGGAAGCCTGGGGTACCCTCCCCCCCGAGAAGCCCCTAGCCTTGTGAAGCTGGCTCAAGGCAATTCCGGTAAGACTCCTTCTTTCCTTGAGCTCACTGAGCAGCTAGCAAGGGAGGTGAGAGGGAGAGCAAAGCGAGCCGCCTGAGGAGAGAGAAGACTGTACTACCCAAAGGAGTCTCAGAGCGGCTTACAACCTCTTGGGCTTGGGGCTCTTGAGCTTGGAGAAACGGCGACTGAGGGGTGACATGATCGAGGATTACAAGATCATGCATGGGACAGAGCAGGTAGAGAAAGAAGTCCTTTTCTCCCTTTCTCACAATACAAGAACTCGTGGGCACGCCATGAAATTGCTGAGCAGTCGGGTTAGGACAGATAAAAGGAAGTCCTTCTTCACGCAAAGAGTGATTAACACGTGGAATTCACTGCCACAAGAGGTGGTGGCGGCTACAAGCATGGACGGCTTCAAGAGGGAATTAGATAAACTTATGGAACAGAAGTCCATCAGTGGCTATTAGCCACAAAGTATAGATAGGATCTCTCAGTCTGGGGCAAGTGATGCTCTGTATTCTTGGTGCTTGGTGGGGGGGGCAACAGTGGGAGGGCTCCTAGTGTCCTGGCCCCACTGCTGGACCTCCTGAGGGCACCTGGTGTTTTTGGCCACTGTGTGACAGAGTGTTGGACTGGATGGGCCATTGGCCTGATCCAACATTGTTCTTATGTTCCCCTCCCCACTACAGACAACAAACTGCTTGGCAGGCAGGCAGTGCGTCTCTGGTGCTGGGCCAATGGACAGGCCATGGCTGGGGCAGCTCCACTGAGGCCAATGAAGCTGCTACTGTGTGAGTGGCACCGTGGGGGGGGGGGGAGATGGGGAGACACACGTCCCAGGTGCATTAACTAATTTAATTTAATTAGTGCTCCCCGGAGCTCCTCCCTTGGCTACGGGGCTGCTCTGAACATCTCTTGCCTCGAACCCCTCCCCTGGGGGTCACCATGAGTCCATGGAAAAGAAAGGGCGTTCTGCTTCACTGTGCCACGCCCAGCACTGCCCTAGTGATACTTGCTCTGTCCAGGTTCCTGAAATTACAGTGGCAACAGATCACCCCCATCACCTCGTGGGTTTTTCACCAAACTCTTTGGGCTTCCCCCAACGGCTCTCATTCATACCGGTTTAGAAATCATCTGGAATTTCATTGCAGGCAAAATGTGGAGACAACTCGGACTCAAATACGTAGGCGCTGCAGCCCAGATTTAAAAATACGATTCGCCAATATATATATATTTTGGTTCTGTCATCCTCAGCTAAAGTCCCCTCTTCCTTTCTTTCAAACTGAGGTTGTGATCTGGGCAGACAAAAAAAATATATTAGCACGGCTGACCTTCACAAGTAGCGCCACTCGTTTCCCTTTGATCCGCCACCGTTGCTAAAAATGACTTCAAGGCCACGAAGTTTCTCCCACTGATCTGCACTTCTTGATAGGAAACTTTGCCGGAGATGATGAGGGGGACTTGAAAGGAAGTTAGTCAAGTTCGGTGCCATGACCCCGCAAGGCTTATTTTAAAGTATGGAGCTTAATTAGAGAGGATAATGAGCGGAGATAACGGGGCTTGCACTGTTCTTCACTGGCATTCATTCCTTAACTTTGGTATCGTGCCTTAGTTTTGCAAAATGATTTGGATCAATTAAAGCGGCACTTCTCCCGCTGCCCACTTTGTAAAGGAGCTCATCTTTTTAAAAGGGGTTGCTTGGCACTGATTGCAGCCAATATTCCGTTTCCAGCCTCTGATTCCGAGCCTGCAAGGCCTGGGATACTTTTAAGAGGTAAAATATTGCTCCTGTTGATAGCTTCAAACTTTGGCACTTGTTCGGCAATAAAAAACATGCTGCATGGAAAAGGAGCGATTTACGGCAGCAAATAAAAGAGAAGAGTTTCTAAGCAAGTCACTGAACTTTAATTTAGTGATGGAAAGGGTAGATTGAGGAGTCTCTTTGAAACGGTGCTTTCTTTCCTCCACGGTGAATGTTGTCTTCCCTTCTGCCCCGAAAGGCCTATGGATAAGAAACTGCCAAAGCTCCCCTTCCTACTCCCCTTGCCTTGGACACCACAGAGAGTTTTCATGAATGGAAGGATATCCACCCATGGGGTTGGGTTCAGAGTAAATTATCCACTAATGGAAGGCAGTTCCATCAGAGAGAGAATAGATTAGATTTATACTCCGCCCTTCACTTGGACCGATTTCCCACTAGCACTGCCCCAGGTCCTCTGTTTGCCCTGATTGCCAGCTTGAATTTCACACTATTTGCCATGGGGCGCTTTTTGACCCAGGGCTTCACGCAATTTCTCCGTGGCTTTGGTGATCCTCAAAAAACAGGATCTTCAACTGCTATTCAGTGGGAATCAATCTGGTCCTCATATGCACTTAAATCTAAGACAATTAATATACAGGAACAGAACTATAAAATTTTGGCTAGGTGGTATTTAACACCTAGAAAGCTCAATCATATTAATAGAAATATTTCGCCAAGATGTTGGAAACGATGTGGTACAATTGGTACTTATGTGCACTGTTGGTGGGAGTGTCCAGTGATCCAACAATTTTGGCAAACAGTGATACAGGAAATTAAAGGATTAACAAGTTATGATATCCCCTGTTCACTTGAAGTGGTTTTATTAAATTGTTGGCAGAATGTATTGATACCACAAGTACATAAAGAACTATTAATGATACTCTTGACAGCAGCTAAAACCACAATAGCGGAATGCTGGAAAGACTATGCAGCTCCCTCTGTGAAAAAAATGGCTATTCAGAGTTTGGGACTATTTATTAATGGATAGAATTTCAGATTTTCTTTTGTGTCAGGACCCATCTGGCACTCCATCAAAGTATAAACATAGATGGCAACCGATTTTACAGAATTTAGATAAAATACTTCAAAATCAGAGAAATGTTCAGGGGTATAGATTTTACAGTTTTATGAAATCCAGTTGGCTACTTGTATAAGAACCAAATCTGTATATAGCAATGAAAATAATATGCCAAGCATAGCCATTGAAATTAATTGAACAAGTTAAGTTTGTTTGAATGTTTTAATTTTATTATTATTATATTTTTTTCCCTTTTTTGTATTGTGTAAATGTAGGTCTGTGGTTATATGTTATATGAAAATAAAAAATTATCTATTTAAAAAAACAAACAAACAGGATCACTGAAGCTGCGGAGGAAATCGCGCGAAGCCCCGGGTCAAAATGTGCCCTGCGGCAAATAGTGGGAAATTCAAGCTGGCAATTGGGGCAAACGGAGGACCTGACGCTGGGGCAGCGCTTGTGGGAAATCGGTCTTGGAGTCTCAGAACAGCTTACAATCTCCTTTTTCTTCCCCTCCCCACAACAGACACCCTGTGAGGTAGGTGGAGCTGAGAGAGCTCTGACAGAAACTGCCCTTTATTTATTTATTTTTAGTTATTTTTCACACTTTTACTCCACCCTCCCTGCAAGTGGGCTCAGGGCGGCTTACAATGTGGGACACAGTGCCAAATCAGCATATAAAACATTTAAAATCATATTAAAATACATCAACAATATAACAAATTTGCAATAAAGATTTGCAGTTAAAGTGCTCGCAGTGATGGCAAGTGACAAAAAATTAAGATGGCGTCCAGCAAGTTTCCTTAGTGGTGTAGCACTAGGGTCATAATCCGGCCCTCCATGGCCACTGGGCTCGAGCTTCCTTCAGGGCTAGCCCTCACCACTGATGTTAGTAGTGATGGTTGGTGGTGAATGGTGGCAGCTCCTAATCAAAGGCCTGGTAGAAGAGCTCCGTCTTGCCCTTGAGAGAACAGCTCTGAAAGAACTTATGACTGACCCAAGATCACACCAGCAGCTGTACATGGAGGAGTAAGGAATCAAACCCAGTTCTCCCAGATTAGATCGGTGGAACAGAACCTTCTTGCCATAACCTCAGCTCATGTATATCCCTGAAATCCTGCTCCTGGTAGTTGTTCAGTCACACAGTCGAGTCCGACTCTTCGTGACCCCATGGACCACATCACGTCAGGCCCTCCTGTCTTCCGCCGCCCTCCTGGTAGACAGAGGACAAATTCAAGGTCTGCAGCAGGATGTCAGAATCTGCCAATTCAGACAATGTATTAATCTTGCATGCATGCTTTCACTATCTTATGTATCTATCATGTATTGGGGTCTATGTAACCATGATGTATTATGCTTGTCCAGGCCGGGAGGGTGACAACAATGATTTGTTAGAACAAGGAGGTCTTACATCCCTGCCTCCGCATTCCAGCTGCTCCGGCAGTAACTTCAATGGAGGATGCCTTCACATCTCTTATCATATGCAAAGAACCTTGGAGCCATTGATTGTTATGTGAACTCGAAACATCTGAGGGGTCTGGTTTGGGAGAGGAAATTTACTGCTTAACACCTCACTTTTTTCCTGTGAGAACCAAACGGTCAGGACACCTTTTAGCCCGCCAATTTTCCCTTACAGGGATTGGCTATCTATGGGTAATTCAAACTCCTTGGAATGGTATAATAGACCCGCTTGTATAATCTGTCTCATCTCTGACAATAATCCGAGATGCTGTACTAATGTAGAAGTAAGGAATAAAGAACTGTGGTTAACCAACCAAGATCTGATCCTTGACTACTTTGAGCAGAACTCTCACAGATTGTCAGAGATCTCTGAATGGGACTCAGCTGTTCCTGACCATGTCAGACGACGACACGGTCCCCATCAACCCTACCCCCGAAGATGCTCCCGTTACCCCGAAGGACCCAGGGAACGGGGGTGGTGGCGGCGGAGGAGGCACCGAAGTGCCGGTTACTACGAGCCAGGGGGCTCACTACATCCCGCGCCTACATCCTCATCAGAGCGTGACCCCCAAGTACGCCTGGAGCCATTTCGGTCATCGGACCGTGGATTCGTGGGTGCACGACCGGAAAGGGGTACGGGTTTCGCTCACCGGAGACCAGCTCGATCGAGGGAGACCGAGTTACCTCGGAGACAACCGCGAGCCGATCTACCGTGGAGAGCCGCGTCGCCCGCCTTTCGAAGGAGAGGGGACGGGTCCGTATGGGCCCGATCCGTACCGAGAGGAGCAGATGGTCCCCTTGGATCAGTTGATGGGAGAGTTGCGACTCCAACTTACCACAGAATTGCGCGAATTGGCCCTCGATCTCCAGCACCAATTTCGAGACGCTATGAGGGCAGTGCAAGGAGCTCTCCCCGGTCAGGGGGTGGGAGTCCAACAACAACCAGCGGCGCCTGGAGGGGTCCCGGTTCAGCCTCAGGTGCCCGCTCTGCCGGCCCAGCCAGTCCAGCCGGTCGTCCCGGCCCCGGTGCCAGGGCCCGTCCCAGCACCTGCCCCGGTCCCGGTCGCGCCAGCCGTCCGCCCAGCCCCCTCCGACCCTTTGACGACCACTTTCGATGGGGACCCGGAGAAGCTACGTTTCTTCATGCTGGAGATAGAGAGATTCCTGGACAGCTGGGGCCACCTCTATCCCACCGAGAGAGAACGGATTGGTTACATCGGTTCCAAGCTGAAAGACACCGCCAGCGATTGGTACGTGAGCCTGCACGACTCCCCAGGACCTGAATTGCGTTCATTGAACAACTTCATGTGGGCCCTCCGTCATCAGTTCGAAGACCCCCTGGGTGAGGAAAAGGCTCGTAATCAACTGAGGAAGCTGTTCCAGGGGAGATCGACGGTGAGGGATTACACTGACAAGTTCCGGCGCATAGCGGCCAAGATCCACGGCTGGCCGGAGGAGTTATTCATGGAGAAGTACTGGGAGGGCCTTAACCCGGAAATCTACGAAACCGTGCTACTAGGGGGCCGCCCGGGCACGTTGGCCACCTGGATGAGAGCCGCCACCGACATGGAAGAGAGGTTCGCCTTGATCAAAATGGGAGCCTCGGCCACGGCAGCCAGCAAAGCAGTCCCCAGAGCGAAGCCCCGATCCAGTGTGCAAGACGTCCGGGATGCCAGGTTTCGTCAAGGGCTGTGCATGAAATGTGGGGAGAGTGGCCACTTCGCCTCAGCCTGCCTGAGAGGAGGAGGGAGAGGCCCGAAGACCTCGACGCCGGTGGCGGGGAGCACCCCTAGCCGGGGAAAAACACCGATCAAACCCCGGGCTTTGCAGCTGGAGGGAACTACTAGTGAACAGGGGGAGCTGGAGCTGATGGAGACGCAGATGTCGGGAAACTCCAACGACCTGCAGTAAGCGGCGCAGAACCGCAGGTCCCCCGCCAAGAAGCGCCGTCTCCGGTGAGCATCCCTGGCCCCCTATTATATATGGTAGTGACTGTGGTGACCCCTGAATCGGGTACCCACATGAGGGTCCGCGCATTAATTGACTCTGGGTGTGCGCGGGACCTGATTAGCCCATTGGTAGTGGAGGGGCTAGGGCCAAAGGTGACCCCACTTGCAGAACCGCTAAAATTTACTCAGATGGACGGGTCCGAAATGAAGGAGGAGTGCATAGCGGAGACTGAGAGCCTGATTTTGGGGACGGGGGAACATTGGGAGAAGCGGGCTTTTGTTATCACCCCAAATGCCCAGTTCCCTATGGTGTTGGGAAGTCCCTGGCTCGGTGCCCACGACCCCTATATTAAATGGAGTGAGGGGAAGATCTCTTGGGTGGATGAACGCTGCCTCACGCATAGATGGGACCTGGAGTGGGGACCCGGACCACCGACCACTCCTCCCCCGACCCCCGCGCTCGCTCTCACCCCCACCTTGGTGCCTAAAGAGTATAGAGACTTGTTAGAAGTATTCAGCGAGACCGAGGCGGATGAGCTGCCCCCCCACCGACTGTCGGACTGTGCTATTGAGCTACTCCCCGGAGAGAAACTCCCGAAGGGGAAACTGTACTCCATGAGCCCGCCAGAGCAGGAAGAGCTGCGAAAGTTCCTGGATAAAAATCTGGCGCGCGGCTTCATCCGCCCAGCCAAGTCCCCCTTTGCTGCGCCCGTGCTGTTCAGGAAGAAAAAGGACGGGGGTTTGCGATTATGCACCGACTATAGGGGACTGAACGCGGTCTCCACTACCAACGCTTACCCCCTCCCTTTAATAAAGGACTTGTTGGCGGAAGCCGCTAAGGGGAAGGTTTTTACCAAGCTGGATTTACGAGACGCCTATTTCAGGGTGCGCATTCGGGAGGGGGATGAATCCAAGACTGCCTTCAACACCCCCCTGGGACAATTCGAGTACCTAGTGATGCCGTTCGGCTTAAGTGGCGCGCCCGGGGTCTTTATGAGTTTAATCAATGAAGTGTTGCACAAGCACCTATTTAAGGGCGTGTTATGTTACATAGATGATATCTTGATCTATTCTACTGATAAGAAAGAGCATGTGAAGCTAGTCAGGGAAGTCCTGGCCACCTTACTGCAAAACCAGCTCTATGTTAAGCTATCTAAGTGTGAATTCCACCGCGAGGCTGTGGACTTCCTGGGCTATCGCATTTCTCAGAAGGGGCTGGAGATGGACCCAGCTAAGGTGGAGGCGGTGGTGCAATGGGAGGCTCCGCGAACGAGAAAACAATTGCAGAGCCTGTTAGGATTTTGCAACTTCTACAGAACCTTCATAAAAGACTTTGCTAAAGTTACTCTCCCCTTAACGGACTTACTAAAGACTAAGGGGAGGGGGCCCGAAGCAGGGAAGCCAGGAGAAAAGATTGCCTGGGACGGGGAGTGCCAGAAGGCGTTTGAGACCTTAAAGACTCTTTTTACTTCTGAGCCCATCCTAGCACACCCTGATGAAACCAAAGAATTCATAATTCATGTAGACGCGTCGGATGTGGCCATGGGGGGGGCTATACTGCAAAGCGGGCCGGAAGGGAAGTTACACCCCCTGGCTTATATTTCGAAAAAATTTAATGACACGGAGAGGAATTGGTCGGTTTGGGACAAAGAGGCGGCGGCCATTAGATTGGCGCTCACTACGTGGCGGCATTGGCTGGAGGGCGCGCAAACCCCGTTCGAAATATGGACTGATCATAAAAATCTGGAGGCGCTGCGCACTCAGAGATCCCTCAATGCCAAGCAACTGCGATGGGCTGATTTTTTCTCAAAGTTTAACTTTGTGCTTAAGCATTTTCCTGGGAAGGCTAACTCCTTGGCAGACGCACTGTCCAGATTGCCCCAACATGAGAGTGTCAAGGAGGAAGTGTTTGATTCTATGTTCTCCCCTCAGCAATTGGGGGGGGCTGTAGTCACTCGGAGCCAAACTAAGAAGGCGCAATTGGACGTTGGGAAATGTGACTGGGGGGGGGATTATGCCCCTGAAGAGGTGGAAGAATTAGAGGCTTTGGGGGAATGCTCCAAAAGAGAAGATCAGTGTTGGCTTCATGGAGACAAACTAGTGGTGCCAAGGGTCAAACGTAAAGAAATACTATTGACATGCCACTCGTCTAAATTAGCAGGGCATTTTGGCTTCCTAAAAACGCTTAATTTAATCCAGCGTCAATTCTGGTGGCCGCGCATGCGCCGAGACGTCTCCGACTTCGTCTCGGCTTGCCAAACTTGTCTAATGTGCAAGAAGCGGGGGGGGGGGGGGGGAAGGTTCCTGGTCTCTTGCACCCATTACCCACCCCTTCTCGACCCTGGGAGGCCATAGCCATGGACTTTATCACTAACTTACCCCCCTCCAAAGGGAAAACGGTCATTTGGGTGGTGGTAGACACATTTTCAAAGCAAGCACATTTCACCCCCTGCAAGCAATTGCCCACCGCCAAAGGGATGGCCAAAGCGTTCTTTAATCACGTGATAAAATTACACGCTTTCCCGAAGAGAGTGGTATCCGACAGAGGCAGTCAGTTCGTTGCCAGCTTCTGGCGGGAGCTCCTGAAAATGATGGACATAGAACCTGCCCTAAGTTCTGGTTACCACCCAGAAACCGATGGCCAGTCCGAACGAACTAATCAAATATTGGAACAATTTTTGAGATGCTACACCAATTACCACCAAGACAATTGGGTGGAGTTGTTGCCATTTGCTGAATATAGCTACAACAACGCAGTGCACTCTTCCACGGGAGTCTCTCCATTCATGGCGGTAGGAGGGTTTGAAGGGAAACCACTGCCTACCATTGAGAATGTTCCTGGTGCTTCCCCATCGGACTTTAAAAATTGGTGGTCTAGCCTCCAAGACTCCTGGCCATTAATAGGCAAAGCACTGGACCAGGCTAAAGAGGATTATAAAAAATATGCTGATCGAGGACGGGCAGCAGGCTGGGATCTCCAACCCGGGGAGTCTGTCTACCTCTCTACAAAGAATATCCATGGGTTGCAGCCCAGCAGAAAACTAGGATGGAAATATGTTGGACCCTATAAAGTGTTACGTAAAATATCAGATGTGTCTTTTGAACTGGAATTGCCTAAATCATTGAGGTCTATACACCCTGTGTTTCATTTCAGCCTACTGAAGAAAGATCCTGGGCCGAATGCATGGCATCCAGTTCCTCCAGTTCCTCCTCCACTGATGAAGGAGGGGGCCCCCCACTTCGAGATAACTGAAATCCTCGATTCCAAGATGCGAAGAGGCCGATTATATTACTTAGTTAAATGGCTAGATTTCGGCCCAGAACACAACGAGTGGATTCGCTCAGAACATGTTCATGCTCCCAAACTGACGAAATTGTTTCATAAAATGTTTCCTGATAAAGCTAGGTGAAGTGAATTATTAGGAGGGCAGGGTGTCAGAATCTGCCAATTCAGACAATGTATTAATCTTGCATGCATGCTTTCACTATCTTATGTATCTATCATGTATTGGGGTCTATGTAACCATGATGTATTATGCTTGTCCAGGCCGGGAGGGTGACAACAATGATTTGTTAGAACAAGGAGGCCTTACATCCCTGCCTCCGCATTCCAGCTGCTCCGGCAGTAACTTCAAGGGAGGATGCCTTCACATCTCTTATCATATGCAAAGAACCTTGGAGCCATTGATTGTTATGTGAACTCGAAACATCTGAGGGGTCTGGTTTGGGAGAGGAAATTTACTGCTTAACACCTCACTTTTTTCCTGTGAGAACCAAACGGTCAGGACACCTTTTAGCCCGCCAATTTTCCCTTGAGGGGATTGGCTATCTATGGGTAATTCAAACTCCTTGGAATGGTATAATAGACCCGCTTGTATAATCTGTCTCATCTCTGACAATAATCCGAGATGCTGTACTAATGTAGAAGTAAGGAATAAAGAACTGTGGTTAACCAACCAAGATCTGATCCTTGACTACTTTGAGCAGAACTCTCACACAGGAAGGCAGAATTGGTCAAAATTAGACCTCCTTTTCTATTGGTGGAAAATCTCATCTGGACCCAACCCCCAGAGCACAACTTTCTCTCCTCCCCCAGATAGGGCAGTCATTTGCCCGTGGACAATCACCATAAGTCAGAAGCAACTGGACAGCACATAGTAGTAAATCTCCTGCCTCTAAGCTCCAAGCCCTGCTGGGGCTCTTTGCTCCAGCAGGAACAAGAATGGGGTGGGGTGGGAGGAAAGGCAACACTGCACAGTATCGCAACATCACTTCCCATCGTACCTGGAACTGGAAGTGACATCATGATGCTAAAGAAACCCACCCCCCGCAATCTCTACAGTTTTACTGGCAACCTTACACAAGCCCACTGCCGCCCCGAATGCCCAGCACTGGGATCACTTTGGGCTGCAGCAAGAAAGAGGAGTCACGCTTCTTGGGTACAAATCCTTTGGTGCCTGGAAACACCCCAGTGGATTCAACCCTTTGGATCATCCCTTTATCAGATGTCTTCCATATTTTCTGTTTTGGATTGTTGTCTCCGTAGGCCCGTAGCCAGGAATTTTTGAGTCAAGGGGCATTTACATTTCTGGGGGAGGGGGGCACTGGCTAATTGAATCAAAGTTAATTTAATTAAATGGTAGATCTGGGAGGGAAGCCCCGGGCCAAGTGAGCCTGGCTCAGGGCTCACTCCCCACACCACTCTGCCAGGGCCCTCAGCGGCAGCAGCAGCGCTCCGGGCTCTCCATGGGGTAGAGCTCAGGCGGTGGCACAGCATCCTAAGGGAGGTGTACTTTGGCTTCCCAGGCTCCTTTTGCATGCCCCCTGCCTACCGAGCACCTCGGGGGAGAGAAGACATGCAGAGGAGGGCAGAGCTGGCAGCCTCCTGGCCCTAAGTTGAGGGGCTGGGCCCCAAGGGGCCCCACCATAGCTATGGGCCAGCCACAGTGGTTCTCAAAACTGTGAGCTGTGGCTCTCTCCTGGGTAAGTTGTGGGGCTTAAACTCCAAAATACTAACTGAGGCCCAGCCTGCTAAGCATACAAGTTCGGATGAGATGGGGCGAGCCTGGGCGATCCAGGTCAGGGCATTGTGGGGGGTAGGTTAAGAAAAAGATCCCGTTTCAAAAACTTGAGAACCTCTGACAGTAATGCTGATTGTGTGAACTGAGGCAGATCATGAGAGGGAGGGCTGGAAGGGTTGCCTCCGTGCTTAGTTCTCGTGGCCCTTTCTTCCACGTCCGGGGAAGTGCCGATCGCCACTTTGGGGTCAGGAAGCAATTTTTCTCCAGGCCAGTTTGGCTAGGGATTCTGGAGGATTTTTTGTCATCTTCTGGGCATGGAACACGGATCACTGGGGATGTGTGCTGGGGGAGGTCTTTGTGAATTTCCTGCAATGTGCAAGGGGTTGGACTAGATGACCCTGGAGGTCCCTTCCGACTCTGTGATTCTGCCTTGGTGGAAACAACCAGTCACCTTTTTCTGTTCTGGAATGCTACAAAGCATTCCAGAGAGCCAGTTTGGTGTAGTGGTTAAGTGCGTGGACTCTAATCTGGGAGAACCGGGTTTGATTCCCCACTCCTTTACTTGCACCTGGCTGGATGACCTTGGGCAAGCCACAGCTCTGTACCAGCTGTTCTCTCAAGGACAGCTTGAGAAAGAGCTCTCTCAGCCCCACCTACCTCACAGGGTCTCTGTTGTGGGGAGGGGGAGGGAAAGGAGTTTGTAAGCCGCTCTGAGACTCCAAGTGAGTGAAGGGCGGGGTATAAATCCAATCTCATCTCATCATCATCTCATAATATACACTGATGGTACCACTGAGAAAAATGATCAATTATGAGACCCCCCCTCCCCGCAGGCTCGATTTGCCTCCCTTAAATCGAGCGATCAGGTGTCCTTTTAACTCAGGGGTCATGAGGCACCTCATACACAGCTGGAAAAAGTGCATTTGGGATTACCTGAAAAATGTCAACTGAACTGATTCACGCAAGACAGTTTCAAAGGATAGCCATGCTGGTTTGCAGTAGAAAAGCTACTGGACTTGAACCTAGTGTTCATGCGAGTTGGCACTTGCCCAGCTCTCATTTCAACTTGGTTGCCATCAATGCTCCCTCTAAGATGTGGAGTCTTGCGAGTAAAAAATTCTACTTTGTGAGCTACTGGCATGAAAGTTGTGAGCGAGCGATTTGGCTACTGCATCAATTAGTTTGCTCTGGAGCCTTCCTTCCTGAGCGAAGACAAAAACATGTGAGCCAGAGGCTGGAAAACTGTGAGCTAGATCACACTTACTCAGCTTAGAGGGAACACTGGTTGCTACCCATGCAAAGCAACCTCATGTGCTTACCCTAGCCAAGGACTGGCAATCCAGGTGGGTGTTGCAGTGGCATATTTATTGACCATGGCATCTCCTTTGGACAGGTCAGTCATTTTGCCTTCCTGGTGTCACATTTGAAACAGGCCTTAAATATTTGGATGGAAAAAGTAGCAGGGGAGGAGGAGGAGGAAGAGGGGAAAATCTTTCCTGCAACCATCCATTGGTTGGCCAGTCACAAGGCTGCCTCTTGCTTCAACAGCAAAAGCAGCTAACTTTGGGGGTAATGGTTAGGAGCAGCGGACTCTAATCTGGGAGAACAGGGTTTGATCCCCCACTCCTTCACATGCAGCTGCTGGGTGACATTAGGTCAGTCACAAGTTCTCTCAGAGCTGTTCTCTCAAGAGCAGTTCTCTCAGAGCTATCTCAGCCCCACCTACCTCACAGGGTGTCTGTTGTGGGGAGAGGAAGGGGAGGAGACTGTAAGCCACTCTGAGTGAAGGGCGGGATATCAATCTAATCTCCTCCTCTTCTATTTATTTATTTTTCAGATTTCTACCCCGCCCTCCCAGTCAAAGCTGCCTCCTCCTCCTCCTCCTCTTCTTCATCTGATTGCAGGGAGCTACAAGAAAGAAGGGGGAGAAGAAGAGGACAGTTTCACTTGGGCTATGCAGTCGGAGATGAAGAAGAATTTGGAGGGCATGGGTGAACCCCACAAGTTCATTAAAGATAAGGAATTTGGTTTTGTGGCACCATATATCTACTTCCCGTGAAGAACAAAAAAGGCAGTTCACACCATGGGGAAACTTTAGGCTGGTGAGATGTTTCTGCAAACCTGAAGGAACCTCAAGGTGTGCAGAAAAGTCCAGGAACTAACCCCCCCTCCCAAATCCAACTAACTGCCCCTCCCATTATGGTGACCAAGATCTCATAAGACTTCCTCATGAGATCTTGGCCCTTACCATTCATTGAGGCCTTTGCCTCAAACGGAGTGTTCCACACAGGGATCTAGAGCTCTTTCCTAAGTCATAAGGTCATAACATTGACCCAATGCTTGAGAAAGGGCCCTAAAGCATCACATTCATTCTGCACTCTTTCAGTTATTCTGGCGCCTCACTGTCTGATTTTCTGAGGCAGGGAGGGGCAGGAGGAACAGGAGGAGAGGGGAATGGCTCGGTAGATACCTGCCTGTCAAGACCACCATCTAGGGCTGCCAAGTCCCCCAGTAGGGCGGGGGAAACACTGATTTTAAATACTCACCCCCGCTTTTTCAGAGTTGGCCACCGGGGGGACAAAATGGCTGCCTTAAAAGGGAAATGTCTGCAGAGAGCCTGCCCTGCAGTAAAAAGCCTCACCAGACATTTCCCTTTTAAGAAGTCAGCAAGAGAGCTTCCACAGCAAGAGAGGTCCGCCCAGAGATTAAGGAGGGACTGAAGGAGCTGCTTTTGTATGTGGCTGGCAACGTTGCTGTAGTAAGTTTCTCTTCCAGCTCTTTTCCTTCTCTCTCCCTCTTTCTTTTTTCTGTCTGTCTGTCTATCTGTCTCTCTCTCTCTCTGTCCCCATCCAGCAGAGATCTATCAGTGGCTATTATAGCCACAAGGTCTAAATGGAACCCTTTGTCTGGGGCAGTGAGGCTCTGCATTCTTGGTGCTTGGGGGGCAACAGTGGGAGGGCTTCTGGAGTTCTGGCCCTGCTGCTGGACCTCCTGAGGGCACCTGGTATTTTTGGCCACTGTTGTGACACAGAGTGGTGTACTGGATGGGCTGTACTGGATGGGCCGATCCACTGTGGCTTCTCTCCTGTTCTTATGATATGAAAATCATATTTAGCACTTGTGTAGCACTTAGTGCTTCATATTCTGCCGAGATGAGGAAGGATTCTGTAGGGCTGTTGCTCAGTGATAGAGCATCTGCTTGACATGCAGGAGGTATCAGCTTCTTCAGCTAAAAAAGGATCAGGTAATAGGTGACATTAAAGATCTCAGCCTGAGACCCTGGAGAGCCACTACCAGTCTGAGTAGTCAATACTGACCTTGATGGACCAATGGCCTGATTCAGTATTAGGAAACTTCATGAGTTCATGTGTCAGCATGTGGAAGCAACATCACAGGATGTGACATCACAAAATGATGTCACTTCCTTTCTCCTGGCTCCACCCCCAAAGTCTCCTGGCTCCACCCCCAAAGTCCCCAGATATTTCCCAAGTTGGACTTGGCAGCCCTACCACCATCCAACTACGACAGCAGATTTTCCCACAGGAGAGGACAGCCCGGACTGGCATTTCCGCCCACAGCATTTTCACTTTCTGCCGTTCATCGCACCATCTCAGTGACTAAGGTTTCTGTCAATAACAGACAGCCACACTTCCCCCTCCAGAGGAGACAGCAGCAGAGGCTTTGCAAACATATGCTGGCAGGCAGGGTTGCAGAGACAGGAGGGAGGATAGAGGCAAAGTTCCAGGCTTTGTCTATCTCATATGATTCGTAGAATCACAGAGTGGGAAGGGGCCATACAGGCCCTCTAGTCCAACCCCCTGCTCAGTGTAGGATCAGCCTAGAGCATCCCTGACAAGGGTTTGTCCAGCCGCTGCTTGAAGACTGCCAGTGAGGGGGAGTTCACCTCCCTAGGCAGCCGTTTTCACTGCTGAACTACCCTGACTGTAAAATTCTCCCCTAATATCTAGCTGGGACCTTCCCACCCTTTATTTAAACCCATGCTTGCGAGTCCTATTATCCTCTGCTGCCAACAGGAACAGCTCCCTGCCCTCCTCTAAGTGACAGTCCTAAATACTTCAAGAAAGCCATCATGTCCCCCCTCAGCCTCCTCTTCTCCAGACTATTCCAAAGTCCCTTAGCCTTTCCTCCAGACAATTTCCAAAGTCTCCAGGCCGCCCCGATCATCCTCATCGCTCTCCTCTGCACCCACTCCTTTCTGTCCACATCCTTTTTGAAGAAGAAGAATAGGTTTTTTATATCCTGCTTTTCTCTACCCTACGGAGTCTCAAAGCAGCTTGCAGTCGCCCTCCCTTCCTCTCCCCACAGCAGGCACCTTGTGAAGCAGGTGGGCCTGAGAGAACTCTGAGAGAACTGTGGCTGGCCCAAGGTCACCCAGCAGGCTTCATGTGGAGGAGGAGCGGGGGATCAAACTCGGTTCTCCACATTAGAGCCCGCCCCTCTTAACTGCTGCACCACGCTGGCTGAAGAGAGGCCTGCAGAAGTGCATACAGTACTCCCAGTGCGGCCTAACCAGCACGGTGTACAGTGGGACTGTGACAGCTCGTGATTTGGGTGTTAGGCCTTTTTTTGGATTGTCAGCTTTCTCCCCTCCAGAGAGGCTTAGAGGAGACGGATCTGTAAGTCTCCCCTTGTAAAGAGCAAGCATGGTACACACAGGCTTTGGAAATACCAGAGAGATCTATAATGACAAGTGATCAGATCACATGAAAGAGAACCACTAATCCAGGATCTGAAAACACTTTGACATCTTTATGTCAAGGAGCCAGCTTGGTGTAGCAGTTAGGAATGCGGACTCTAATCTGGGAGAACAGGGTTTGATACTCTACTCCTCCGCATGCAACTGCTGGTGTGACCTTGGGTCAGTCATAAGTTCTCTCAGAGCTGTTCTCTGAAAAGCAGTCTTCGAAAGAGCTCTCTCAGCCCCCCCCCCCCCCACCTCGCAGGGTGCCTGTTGTGGGGAGGGGAAGGGAAAGGAGTTTGTAAACCGCTTTGAGACTCCTTTGGGTAGTGAAGGGCAGGGTATAAATCCAAACTCTTCTTCTTCATGTCATTTTAAAAGCAGCAATGGAAGCTTTAAATATGCATAAACCCACCCATTCAAATACCTAAATCCACCCATTAACATGTGAAAAGTACTGAGGTCGGAGACACCGAGTGAAAACAGCTCATACTTTATTTAGAGGTCAGAACAAGACTGGTTTACAGGACCCGAAGGTCTGCGTAAATCCTGTTCCAAACCCCACCCACACCCACACCAACACCCGTGATTGGCTATCTACATCGTTGTCTTTAACCATTGGTTTCTCTCAGGATCTGGTGCCCCCTATTGGCCCGCACTAGGATCCTGTCTGGCTATTGTCTTTTGGGATGAAGCTCGGTAGCGTCACCCAGCCACATGTGTATCCGACCGCATGCACAGTCTCTTGTGAGGACACAACAACATGCATAAACCATATGCAGAAATATGCGTATGCAGAAGTCCCCCTATTCAAATATGCGGAGTGTGTGTATGTGTTTGTGTGTTGTTTTTTTAAAACAAAGCAAGGCCACCTCCGCCCTGCCTTCTCTTGCTGCACCCCACCCTTTGAAGCATCTTTTCTTCTGCCTAATCTTTGATCCCCAAAATCAGCCCACTGGGGAAGGCTTGAAGGTAAATTCATCCAGTGTCACTTTATCATTCTGCCCTTCCTCAGGCTCAGGGTGGGTAACATCATTATAATAAATACAATTACAGTTTAAAAACACAACATATACATTATATGCATTCCTACATGTATTTCAGTGGGGACACTTGTACAGAACTTCCTGCTTTGGTATAAGATGATTCTGGTTGAAGGTCAATTTTTACCACTAAAGAACTGTTGATAAAGCGGTCCTTTGTGGTCTCCATCTGAGAGCTTCACACGCACCTCCTTCACTCAGTGATCCTCCTAATCTTCCCATGTGGGACTGCACAGAAGCCACGATGGTGAAAACAAGGTTGCACTTACCTGTAACCGTTGTTCATCACGTGGTCTTCTGTGCAGGAACACATCCCTCCCTCCTGCCCTGTTGTGAACTCTCTGAAACTTTGGTTTTCTAGGGTCTCTGGCGGAGGAGTTGCATACATAGTTCTTCCTTCAAGATTAGCCATGATGGAGGAAGTTTCTCTTTTGCCCAAAAGGACCCATCAGTATGTACAAGTAGGGGTAGAGTTGGGTGCTTGGAGACCTTTGGGTTGTATCTTTCCCTGACTTCGCTAACTTAATAATAAGACAAGGTAAATTCCTTCTACCAAGTTCCCAAGGATGAAGTAGGTCAAATGAAAAGAGAAAATATACCAGTTCCTCTCTCTCTCTCTCTCTCTCTCTTTGCCAGCTCTCGCAGTATTTCTAGGCAATCCCTCCCAACTCATTCCGACTCTTACGATCAACCATAGAGCAGGCAGCGAGCATTTTCATCTATATTTCACGGGCGAAGTTATAGGAACAGAACCCAGAAAGTGATGGATTGTCCAAGCACATAATCTTCCTGGTGTTGAGAAGGCCCCTGCTACATTTCAAACTAATATACTTACTGAGATGACTCTGTCATGTCAGCTATTGTCACCATCCCTGGCAAAAAAGTGTTTAATGACACAGTCAGGATGGATTTATAAATGGAACTTCGGGCTTGCAGCTTTGAGCAAACACATCGTCGCCCTCCGTTCCAGAAGCAGCTGAAAGTGCCAGTGAATATGTTAACACCTACAAAAGCAGGATCTTACTCACAATATTATATATATATATATATATAGAGAGAGAGAGAGAGAGAGAGAGAGAGCGCACTCCGTTGGGGCTGGGGCACCGCTCCAGGAGAGAGGAGGTCGGGGGCGAGCAAATAACCAAGCCCCGCCCCCCAGCTCGTTTTCCCCGGCCTGTGCTTTGGTGCGGAGCCAGAGGAAAGCCTGCCTCCCCGCTCACCCTTCCTGGGCTGCGGCAGTCCGCCAGCCCGGGGAGAAGCCCCCATCCCTCCCCCCTCTCGCTCTTCCCGGGCTGCGGCAGGCTGCTGGCCCGGGGAGAAGCCCCCATCCCTCCCCGTTCACCATTCCTGGGTGGGAGGGGGCAGGAGGGAGGGAGGGAAAAGCTGGGCCCCAGTGCCCAAGCAAGAGGGGGGGAAGGGAGGGAAACACAGCCACTCGGCCCGAGGGTGGGGGAGAGAAGCGCCTTGTCTGTCTCTTTCTTTCCTTTTCCTTTTCCTTTTCCTTTTCCTTTTCCTTTTCCTTCCCTTCCCTCTTTCTTTCTTTCTTTCTTTCTTTCTTTCTTTCTTTCTTTCTTTCTTTCTTTCTTTCTTTCTTTCTTTCTTTCTCCTCTCCCCCCCCCACCTACCTACCTTCCTTCCTGTTCCTTTCCTTACTTCCCCCCTCCCTCCCTCCCTACAATGCCAAGACCATGGCCCGGAAAATCTACGACAACTAATTCCAAGGAAGACTTCAGAGGAAGGCTGTGGCAAACCAGCTCTGCTTCTCACTTGCCTGGAAAGCCCCTTGCTGGGATGGCCATGAGTCAGCTGTGACTTTACACACACATGGGCACACACGTGAATTAATGACCTCCACAATGTCCTGTCATTCACAGCCTTGCTCAGGTCTTGCATAGCAAAGACTGAAGTAGGATTCTAAGTTGACTGCAGTAGGATTGTACTGGTAAAATACTTAGGATTGTACTACTTTTCCAAATTTTAAAAAAACAGTATTGGGAGGGAAGGTGGCATAATAGAGCCTGGTCTTGTCTGATCTTGGATCCTAAGCAGGAGAGAAAGAAGAGGAGGAGGATGAGCAAATGTGAATTTGTCACACTCCACTCCTTCTTCCACAAAGCTATGTATGCAGACCACGAGGAGGGGCAGTACACATTCTGGAGGGGGCGGTGCTCAAGGACATCTGCTTAGGATCCAAAATACCTGGAGCTGTTTTTGTGGTACATTATTTGACTTCACACTAGCCATTTTGAGTAGGTTAGAGAATGGAACAGGTATTTATTTATTGTTGTTGCTGATGTTGTTATTCATTTCTAGTTACAAAATGCACCAAGAAAATTCTCTGTACTGTTAAAAGTACAGGACTGTCACCGTTTTCTGGCCACCCAAAGTAAGGGGCAGAAGGCGGGGAACTGTGCATGGGGAAGTGGAGATACACGGTTCACAAGCTGCTGTTGAGGGTAAAAGGGGCATGCTTCTGGTCCGCCCAATCCACCATCTGTTGTGTGTGTGAAGTGCCAGCAAGCCACGGTTGACTTATGGCAGCCCCATAGTGCTTTCAAGGCAAGAGATGTTCAGAAGTGGCTTGCCATTACTTGCCTCAGCATGGCAACCCTGGATATCTTTGGTGGCCCCCCATCCAAGTACTAACCAGGGCTGACCCTTATTTTTATTTTATTTATTAAATTAGATTTGTTAGGCTGCCCTTTCCTACAGGTAGGGCTCAGGGCGGCTTACAACAGAGTGATAATAAAAATCTTTGGTTTAAAACAGCATGAAAACAATTTAAAACAGATTAATACATAGAAACAAAGTACATATACCAGATGCTAGAGGAATTGGCTCCCCTAGCCTCCTTGCGGGGAGAGGCCGCAAGTGATGGGGAAGGGCATGAGGGTAAAATATAAACGATGAAAAGCGCTAATCAACACTAATAGGAAATAAGCAATGCACTCAAACGCAAGCAAAACAGGTATGCATATTCAACTACTAGACTATGTTATAACAATTCTCCACAAGACAATACATTATTATCACAAACTCATGTCATAATCATATTACAATAATGTAGCAAACATCAGTGAAACTTATTAACAACAATAGCTAAGACCAAACGTATTAACAACAATAGCTAAGTCCAACGAAGACTCAAGATTGCGTTCTCCGTTTTGATTGGATCTTTATCAGAAGACAGGGTTCATAAACTGGTACATGTTCATTCCACAGGTTTCACTGAGATAAGCAAACTTCATCCTTATATAAGATACATAACTAGTACATGTTCACTTCATATTTCACTGAGCAGAAATTGCTTCATCCTATTATTCACTAGCAAGGAAAAATGTAAAGTCGGGCTGCCAAGTTGACAACGGAACTATTCTTCAGTGGCCAGCGTGACTTGATGGTAGTTCCCCATCCAAGTACCAATCAGGGTTGACCCTTATTTTTATTTTATTTATTCAATTAGATTTGCTAGGCCGCCCTTTCCTACAGGTAGGGCTCACAACAGAGCGATAACAAAAATCTTTGGTTTAAAGCAGCATTAAAACAATTTAAAACAGATTAATAAATGGAAACAAAGGACATATACCAGATGCTGGAGAAATCGGCTCCCTTAGCCTCCTTTGGGGGAGAGGCTGCAAGGGATGGGGAAGTGCGTGAGGGTACCAGATGTCATCCTATCAGCCCGCCGCTGTCCTCAGTCAAATGCCCAGCAGAACATTTCTGCCTTACATGCCCTGTGGAAAGGTAACAACGCCCACAGGGCACGGATGTCTTCTGGAAGAATGTTCCACCAGGTGGGGGCCAAGGCTGAAAAAGTCCTGGCCCTGGTTGAGGACAGCCGGATCACTCTTTGGCTGGGGACCACCAGGGAATTCTTATTTCCGGTGTGCAGTGCTCTTCCAGGGGCATTCTGGGATAGGCAGTCCTAAAGATATGGAGGTCCCTGCTTAACTTCCACTGACTGACAAGATCAGGGGAGCTGGGCTACCAAGGTTCGGGCCATCATATCTTAGAAACCCATATTCAGGTCACCTTCTTACACAGACTCCTGTTGGGGATGGTTAGTCAAGAATTCTGCACTTCTCCCAGCTTTGCTTTATAGATCCTTTCAAAATACATGGCCAGAAGTCTTCCTCATGTGTATTACAAAGGCATGGAAGGCAAGGAACTTTCCTTTAACAGTGGGCTGGGATAAAACGAAATGTGCAGAATCAACTGCATGGAAATGGTGTATTATGTATACATGGTCTACTCGTGATGTTAAAATGGCATAAGAAAACTCCCAAACTGGAGACAGAAGAAAACGAACAGAAGAACATCAGAAAACAAGAATAAATGGGATGTGTTAAATAGAGACATTTATCTTTTTAAAGAAATACTTTCATTTTGTTTTGTTTTATTATCCTTTCCCGATTTCCTGGGGACAAGGGTTTTCCAGACGTCTCTTTATGAAAATAAATGTCTAGATCCCCCTTCCTTCCATATGGAAACCTAATTCTTTTATTTAGGACGTGGATTTCTTTGGAAAGCCACAGGTTCTATTTTTGCCATACAAAAGCTAGCACCCCCCCCCCATTGACTCCGATGCAGTCAAATGTCAAGTCAACAGTACCAAATTATGACATGATTTTAAAGCAGTTTGGACAGCTAATCAAATTTGTTTTAATTAGTCTCACAGCATCGAGTAACCCTCTGAAAGCAAGCTAACAATCCCATGAAGGGGAGATCATTAAAGTGAGCTATAATGATCCTGTTCTCCAACCAGCACATGTGGGAAAGGGGCTAGATTCTTAATCCTGCCCCCCATTACACCCTTAGTCTTCCAGACTGACAAATGCAAATTTTACATACAATAGAGGAAGAAGAAGAGATTTGATTTATCCCCTGTCCTTTACTACCCAAAGGAGTCTCAGAGCGGCTTACAGTCTCCTCCCCTTCCCCTCCCCACAACAGACACCCTGTGAGGTGGGTGGGGCTGAGAGAACTCTCTTGAGAACTACTCAGTGAGACAATATCTCTGAATGAGCTTGTGACTGACCCAAGGTCACACCAGCAGCTGCATGTGGAGGAGCAGGGATTCAAACCCAGTTCTCCCAAAGTAGAGTCCACACTCCAGTCCTAACCACTACATCAAACTGGAAGCAGTGGGGAGCAATGGGGAGACGAAAGGCAGCAGTCAAAGGGGGATTTCCATTTGTAAATTTTTTTTTAATGCACTAGCAGGGAAGTATTTATTAATGTATGTTTTGTGGAAGCAGGGATGTTGAAGGGCTGAGCTGGGAATGTTTATCTACCCTCACCATTTCTCCAGCAGAGAGGAAAAATCTAGTTTGGGATTATGCTACCTAGCCGCTCCTGTTTCCCTAACAAGATTCCTGATTCTGAGATTATTGGGAGTGATAGTATTGTGTTGGGGGTGCAAGAACAGTATCAGAGATTACTGAACCAATCCCTGAAATAGTAGTCATTTTATTGGGTCAATAATATCTGACTAAGGCCATGGTGGCTTAGAGGTTAAGACGCTGAAATGCAGACCGGAAGATCGGTAGTTCGGCAGTTCAAGACCCGAGTGCCACGTGATGGAGTGAGCTCCTGTCTCTGGCCCCAGCTCCTGCCAACCTAGCAATTCAAAAGCAAGAAATTGCACGTAGATAAATAGGTACTGCTTCGGTGGGAAGGTAGCAGTGTTCCTTGTGCCTCGGCGTTTAGTCATGCCAGCCACATGACCACAGAGAAGTCTTCAGACAGCACTGGCTCTTCGGCTTGGAAACAGAGATGAGCACCGCCCCCTAGAGTCGGATTCAACTAGCTTTCGAGCAAGGGAAACCTTTACCTTTAATATCTGACTATACAGCCCTAGTGGCCAGCCAGATATTTCTGGTAGTGCACAGACAGGGTTTCCTGATTTGGATGGCTCAGGCTAGCCAAATCTCATCAGATCTTGGAAGCTAAGCAGGGTTGGCCCTGGTTAGTCCTTGGATGGGAGACCGCCAAAGAATTCCAAGGTTGCTATGCAGAGGCAGGCAAGGGCAAACCACCTCTGTCCGTCTCTTGCCTTGAAAACCCTACAGGGTCACCATAAATCAGCTGTAACGTGACGACACTTTACAGATACTGAGGGTATGATGGTCGTTTGCCCCTCACACATGGATCTCAGAGTGGGATATAAATGAAGTAAACAGATAAAGAAAATGAAATACTGTCTGTGTACGTGGATGCTGTACATATGATCATGGTTAGCAGATACTGGTAGATCACTCCTTTATTAACATCTAATGTTTTCCACGAGCCGTCTAAGCCTTTGCAACAGGGTAACAACTTTTACAAGTTCAGGGCTATTTTTGGGCAGGAATGCACAGGAACGGAGTGCCGGCTGGCTCCTGAGTTGGCCACACCCAGCAGGAACCCATTAGCATAATAGGCCACACCCAACAGCAGAAACTCATTGGGATTGGCTACATTAGGGGTGTGTGGCCTAACATGCAAATTAATTCCAGCTACAAAAAAAGCCCTGGGTTTTGACAACAAACAAGGTAAACAGAATAAGAAGCAAAAGGTGGGTGTGGCTGGATGACCACTCTTCTGGTAACATGGGGGTACGGCCTAATATGCTAATAATCTGTGCTGTCAGCGGTGTGGTCTAATATGCTAATGAGTTTCTGCTGTTGGGTGTGGCCTATTATGCTAACGAGTTCCTGCTGGGCTTTTTCTACAAAAAAAGCCCTGCACAAGTTAATGCTGCATTGCTCAGAGAAATGCTTCCTTTTGTCAGGCCAGAACCAGTTGTTTATTTTTTAATAAATCTTTGGCAAACACAGAACTTCCCAATGCATTTAATCATAACAAGCTCTCCTTCAGGCGGAAAACAGCCAGTGGAAATAATTGCTGCAAAAACAATAAACAGTGTCCTTAAAAGCTTATTCAAGGAAACTTCGAGTTTGGTTTCTTTTAAATAAAAAACTTTGGACATTGTTACTGGGGAATGAAAATTCATAGATTCCCACCTCCTCTGCCCTTGTGGCACCAATCATATAACCCTCCCCTTTCACCCAGTAGCCCCCCACATCTGGGTCTGGCCTGACCTGTTTCCCTGGCGCGGGGGTCCCTCTTCAATCCTCTGCCGGCTGGCTCCTGTAGCTTCTCTCGTTTGCCGTAGATTTTCTCCCGTTTTCTATTTTTTAAATATTAAGCTTAAAACTTTATACGCTACCAATGGATCATTAACATACAATAAACTTGTATGCAACAATATTTCCTTGCTGTGGCAATGTGCTGTCATAACGACATAACAATCCCCTCCAGAATTCAATCCAAGGGCAACTTTCTAATTACAATTTTATTCTGCATCAATAAGGAGATTTAACATATATTGGCGGCCTTTACTCCGACGTGCGGAACTAGAAATATAGAAGGCCATTCACTCTACAGTTAGAAGAAGAAGAGATTGGATTTATATCCCACCCTTCACTCACTTGGAGTCTTAGGGCGGCTTACAAACTCCTTTCCCTTCCCTTTCCCACAACAGATACCCTGTGAGGTGGGTGGGGCTGAGAGAGTTCTGAGATAGCTGTCCTTCAGAGAACAGCTGGTACAGAGCTATGGCTTGCCCAAGGTCATCCAGCAGGTGCAAGTGGAGGAGTGGGGAATCAAACCCGGTCCTCCCAGATTAGAGTCTGCGCACTTAACCACTACACCAAACTGGCTCTCCGGTTACTAGGAAGTATATTATGGGGTTCAGTGTGGCCAAGTGCAAAGTGATGCACATTGGAGCAAAAAGTCCTAACTATAAATACATGTCGATGGGGTCCGAACTGGCAGAAACTGACCAAGAGAGAGATCTTGGAGTCGTAGTAGATAACTCAATGAAAATGCTGAGATAGTATGCGACTGCAAGGGAAAAGGCCAACGTTATGCTGGGGGTTATTAGAAAGGGAATTGAAAACCAATCAGCCAGTATCATAATGCCCCTGTATAAGTCGATGGTGCAACCTCATTTGGAGTATTGTGTACAGTTCTGGTCGCCACACCTCAAAAAAGATATTATAGCACTGGAAAAAGCGCAGAAAAGGAAACTAGAATGATAAAAGGGTTGGAACACTTTCCCTATGAAGAAAGGTTGAAGTGCTTGGGGCTCTTTAGCTTGGAGAAACAACAGCTGAGGGGTGACATGATTGAGGTTTACAAGATTATGCATGGGATAGAGCAGGGAGAGAAAGAAGTCATTTTCTCCCTCTCTCAAAATACAAGAACTCGTGGGCACTCCATGAAATTGCTGAGCAGTCGGGTTAGAACAGATAAAAGGAAGTCCTTCTTCACCCAAAGAGTGATTAACATGTGGAATTGACTGCCACACTGTGCTATTAGCCACGAAGTATAGATAGGAACTCTCAGGCTGGGGCAAGTGATGCCCTGTATTCTTGGTGTTTGGTGGGGGGGGGGCAACAGTGGGAGGGCTCCTAGTGTCCCGGCCCCACTGCTGGCCCTCCTGAGGGCACCTGGTGTTTTTGGCCACTGTGTGACAGAGTGTTGGACTGGATGGGCCACTGGCCTGATCCAACATTGGCTTCTCTTATGTTCTTATTTTCTTATTATGCTCTGCCATATTGTCTAATACCAGATATGATTTTTCAGCAAGTGTAGAACAGTAAATACTAGAAGTATCTGTTATTTTTTTAAGTAGCTTTCCTTCCCTCCGATGGCCACAGAACAGGTAAGTAGCCTGGCTCTGGGGCCTGGGTGGGGGGAGGAGGTTGAGATCAGTCACAAGCTTCTGTCAAGACAGTCCCATTAATGTTATGCAGCTTTTGCTGAAACACACAAAGTAGTGGTGGTGGTGGTGGTAGTAGTAGTAGTAGTAGTAGTAGTAGTAGTAGTAGTAGTAATAGGAGGAGGAGATCAGATTTATACCCCGCCCATCAATCGGAGTCTCAGAGCAGTTTATATAATTCCCTTTCCCTCCCCTTCCCCACAACAGACACCCTGTGAGGTTGGTGGGGCTGAGAGAGCTCTTTCCAGAACAGCTCTGAGAGAACCTGTGACTGACCGAAGGTCACACCAGCTGGTTGCATGTGGAGGAGGGGGGAATCAAACCCGGTTCTCCCAGATTAGAGTCCGCACACTTAACAACTACATTGAACTGGTAAAAAAAAAAAAATTAGGAATCCTGCTATATCCCAGTCTCCTGTTCCTGTCACACCAGTTGTGGCCTAAGCAGTCTACTGAATCACGCCTTTTAATATCATAATCCCAAGCATAGTGGAGAACAGGTTAAAAAAGGTCTTCTTGCAGCCACTTCGAAGGAAATTCCAGATATTTCTGCTTGGCTCCATGAGACAACAACAACAACAACAACAACAAAACCCCACGTCAACAGGGAGAGTGGGAAGGCCAGTTTGCCTAGGGTTGCCACCCTCCAGGTGGGGCCTGGAGATCTCGCAGAATGCCAACTGATCTCTATACTACGGGTATCAGGTCCTGCAAAGAAGACAGCTGTTGGGGAGGGCAGATGCAACATTATACTCCACTCAGGTCCCTTCCCCTCTCCAAATCCCATCCCCCCCCAGGTTCTGCTTCCAAATCCACAGGAATGTTGCGACTCATAGTGAGCAACCCTAGCTTGATGCTAAAAGCCTGAAGTACAAATGCAGAACGGACTTAAGTAGCCACTACAAATGCCCCCTTCTAGGTCGGCTGGGCTGCATGAGGAAAAAGGGCCCCAGAAATGGCCCAATGGGAGTCCCACACTCCTCTTCAGAATCGGACAACGGCATCCCCACACTTCATACCCAGGCAACTGACTTCTGCCTCTCTACCTGGGCTACCACGTACGTGATTTTGGAAACCTCTGGAAACCGCCAAACTCATCCTCACTCTCCTTTAGTGAAGGGGCTCCACCCCTTGCTTGCTTTGGTCACCTGTCCCCACACCTTTTTCCGGCTCTACCACCCCTTTCTTGAGTTAACAGAGAACTAGAATGGGTACAGGAAAGAGTACGGGGGCGAAAGTGGTGGAACACCTTGCCTATGCAGGAAAGCTTTTGCTCAACCCCTTGAGGCTCCAATGTCTTTATGCCTTCACTTAGAAGGCCTGGCACTCCTCCGTCTGAGCACGGCTTCTTTGCAGACATCCCCAGTCTCCTAAGTTTTCCTCGTTGTAATGCTCATTTCTTTCCCCCCCTAATGAGGTTTCCCCTTCTTTCTGCATTCATACTGTTCCATCTTCATTACAACATGAGCAACAAATGGTGTAGCATTCAGCCAATTTCTTCTTCTTCTTCTTGTCCGGACTGTGGATTTCCAAATGGAATGGACCCTCTGTGAGCCATCAGATGCGATGCCAGCTGTTTAAGACGCTGCAATACTCTGAAACTGCCTCTTCTGCCAGCACTCCTGCTGTTCTGCTCCTTTCTGGATACGTTGAGTCTGTCTTCCGAATCTGTGGCTTAGCGACGCTGGAAGTTGATGACTTCCAGCTAGATAGGCAGAGCCCACTGCAACAGTCCATTGGCTTGGGTAGCAGAGCAATTACTCCAAATGTGTTGGACAGCACTGTATGCCACTGTGCCTTGATAAACTGATCTAGATTCAGACCAAAAGGAATAAGATGCATCCATGTAACCTATAATGTGTATCCGGCCATACCTGGTAGGTGACCAATCTCCTGGTGCGGTTTGGAGTTCTTTTGGAATGACAACTGATTTTCAGACTACAGAAAACACTTTCCCTAGAGGAAAAGGCAGCTTTGGAGGGCAGACACTACAGCATCACATCCCCATTGAGCTCCAACTCCTCCCTTATTTAAAAACAGACTAGGCCAGTGTGGTGTAGTGGTTAAGAGTGGTGGACTGTAATCTGGAGAACCGGGTTTGATTCCCCACTCCACCTCCACATGAAGCCAGCTGGGTGACCTTGGGCCAGTCACAGTTCTCTCAGAACCCTCTCAGCCCCACCTACCTCACAGAGTGTCTGTTGGAGGAGGAGGAGGAAGAAGAAGAAGAAGAAGAAGAGAGATTGAATTTATATCCCATCCTTCACTAGCTGAAGGAGTCTCAGAGCAGTTTACAATCTCCTTTCCCTTCCCCTCCTCACTACAGACACCCTGTGAGGTAGGTGGGGCTGAGAGCTCTTTTGGGAACTGCTCAGGGGAGAACAGCTCTGAGAGAACTGTGACTGACCCAAGGTCACACCCGTAGCTACATGTGGAGGAACGGGGAATCAAACCCAGTTCCAGATTAGAGTCCACTACATCAGACTGGCTCTCCAAGCCACGCCACGCCACGCCACTCCCACCTGCCTCTTGCTTCAGCTTTCTTCTTCTGCCAGCCTCCTCTCACTCCCCCTTCCTCCTTTTTTATATTCCCAGCTTCACACCACTACACCAAACTGGAGCTCAAGAAGGCGATTGTAAGCCACTTTGAGACTCTTTAAGGTAGAGAAAAGCCGATATAAAAATCTACTCTTCAGAGCCAGTGTGGTGTAAAGAGTGGTGGACTCTAATCTGGAGAACTGGGTTTGATACTCCACTCCTCCACATGAAGCTAGTTGTGTGACCTTGGGTCAGTCATAAGTTTTTTCAGAGCTCTTTAAGGCCCACCTACCTCACAGGGTGTCTGTTGTGGGGAGAGGAAGGGAAGGTACTTGTAAGCTGCTCTGAGACTCCTTCTGGTAGTGAAGGGCGGGGTATAAGACTAACTCTTCTTCTTCCTGCTTCTTCTTCTAGTGGCCATAGCCACATCAAACTCCAAAAGGCCATCATATATGAAAAAGAAACTTTAATCATGTCTGCCCAAGAGAAGACTGAAAGTAAATATTTCTGAATAGATAAGGCTTTCCCTTGTGTTCCATTAATTACCCCTCTGTTTCTTCTTGTTGTTGTCCTTCCTAGGGATGCCAGGAAGGACAATTGATGCAAACAACCATCTGCAATTGAGTTACTGCTAATGGTTACCGAATGCCTGTAAGAGGTCCAGCAATTAATTAACACCAAGGGAGAGAAGCTGCTCAAGCAAGGGACAGGACAAGAATGGTTGTAGTTGAAAATGTTGGCAGAATTTAGATAGGCAGCAAAGTGAAGCACAAACTGTTTAAAGAATTAAGTCAGTTTATTAAGAAGAGAACAAACTTTGTAAGAAAGAGGAAAGAGAAAGATGTCTAATTGTCTAACTAAGCGGGAGAGAGACAGTAGCTAATAGATCTTGGCAGGAGCAAAAAACCCCCACACCCCAGTTGAGCCAATCAGGAGACAGGAAGGAGACTATTTGAAAATAGTAGGAAGTTTCTAATCTCACTATGCTAACTAGTTGTCCCCTCTGCTGCCCCCTGCAGGATGTTCTGGTCATCTTCTTTATCTATGTACGCTAGACCTTGCATATTCCAACAAAAAGCTGAGTCGGTCTCTTAAGTCATAGAAGTTGGAGGGAGGCGTCTCAGGCTGGAGGAAGCCTTCAGATCTTGACTGTGCAGTGTGGTAGGATACCTGTCACTAGTTCCCAGAAGTTGTTTTACCTCAGGATGCTATGATGACCAAAGGTGTTAAGCAATGAAGTAAGCTGTCTAAGCCTAGTGAGGGGTAAGCTGCCTCCAGTAAGGTTATGTCCTGACCTGAATTGCCCAGGCTAGCCTGACCTCATCAGATGTGGCAAGGTAAGCAGTGTCATTCCTAGTAAGTATTTCGATGGGAGACCACCAAGGAAGTCCAGGGTTGCTATGCAGAGGAAGGCAACGGCAAACCACCCCTGAATGTCTCTTGCCTTGAAAACCCTGCAGGATAGTTGATAAGTCAACAGAGACTTGACAACATGTTTTACCATCATAGTAAGGTTACACAATCTTCTTTCTTGGAGAATCAGTCTTGGGATGTGTTAGATAGAGTTCTGTTAACTTCTATCATTTCTTGAGTTCCATTCCGACAAAATACTTGCCCTTATCATTTTTAAATCTTTAGGTGAAAGATAGATTGCTCCCCAGAAGCGTGTTTAATTCACAGGAGGTCTAAACTATATGAGCTAAAATAGAATGAATATGCTGTGGTTTTCATGGGTTGAGTTAAATTTCATGGGTTTCGATCTGCGCAAAATTGAATGAGGTTTTACTGTTGTGAAAAACAGGAGCTGACATGTGCTTGTCTTTTGGGGAGTCTCAGTTAAGGCCCCAGACAAATGAATCGAATCTTTTGATGGGGTGCCCCAAACCAGGGGCAACCTCCACATACATGAGTGCATACACCCCTACCAGTTCTTGTTAAAATGGGGGACTGATATATATGTAAAATGGAAGGTATGTTTGATAAATCACATTTGTTCAGTCTAGAGACTAGGTCTAAGTTCATATCAATGAAAAATCAAGATCAGATCAATGAAATTAATTGGTTTTCTTTCCAGCTATACTCTGCGGGTGGTTTGTATGGTCCCCTTCTTCCATTTTTTAATGGTAATAACTCAATGAGCAGGGTTGCCAACATCCAGATGGGACCTGGAGGTCTCCCAGAATAACAACTGATCTCCAGATGACAGAGATCAGTTCCCCTGGAGAAAATGGCTGCTTTGGAGAGTGGACACTATGACATTATAACTTACTCCCCAAACCCTGTCTGTTGGATGATTTGTTCTAAAACTTTCTCAGGTATAGACATTAAGCTGACAGGTCGTAGTTTCCCGGGTCCTCCTTTCCCCCCTTTTTGAAGATGGGCCAACATTTGCCCACCTCCAATCTTCTGGCACCTCACCTGTTCTCCAAGAATTCTCAAAAAGAATGGACAGAGGTTCAGGAATTACATCTGTAAATTCTTTTAGTACCCTTGGATGCAGCTCATCTGGCGACGAGGAGGTTCTTGAGACTGCAAGCCCAGTCACTGTTTCTTTAAGCGGTTCTGTTATTTGTCATAACAATCCTCCTGAAGGTGTGGTTCAACTCATCCACCTCAGGATTACATGGTATTACACTGGAGGAGGAGGAGAAGGGGGGGGGGAAAGAAGAGATTGGATTTATACCCCACCCTTCACTTCCCAAAGGAGTCTCAGAGTGGCTTACAATCTCCTTTCCCTTCCCCTCCCCACAACAGACACTTTGTGAGGTAGGTGAGGCTGAGAGAGCTGTATTGAGAACTGCTCCCGAGAGAACAGCTCTGAGAGAACTTGTGACTGACCCAAGGTCACACCAGCAGCTGCATGTGGAGGAGTGGGGAATCAAACCCAGTTCTCCCAGATTAAAGTCTGCAGTCCTAACCAATACACCAAACTGGTTCTCCAAGCCACACCACTCTCTCTTGCTTCAGCTTTCTTCTTCTCCTGCCAGCCTCCCCCCATTCCCCTTTCCTCCCTCTTTATATTCCCAGCTTCACACCTGGACCTCGAATCAAGCTTGCCCTCTCCTCCTCTTTTCCCTTCCTTGCCTCACAATACTTGGACCTAGAGAGCCATCACAGCCTCTGCCCTGTTGCTGGGAGACTGCACCTTTCTGCCCTTGTTCCCACCCTGCTCCACCCAGGGGTGGCCTGCTGCTGGGTCCAAGGGCCTGCCCTGCCCTGTTTGTTTCTGGGTAGCCTTCCAGAGGAACCGTAGTTGAGTTCTGAAGTCAGTCTGACTGCTAGATAAGAGACAGCCTTTTCACATTTCCAAAGAGTGAACACAAAGAAACAACTGACAGGAAGCAGTGAATAAGACCAAGAGCAATTCGGCATATTTCCACAAGTCTCCCCCCCCCCCCACAACTATTGCATAGACTAATAAAAATGCAGATAAGACCTTCATTTTTGTGCATAGAATTGGTACGGTAGAGCAGCTGGGGGGAAAAGTGTCAGGTAGAAATCAAGAGCATTCGCCTTCTGCCATAAACCAGTTTGGGTCAACACACAATAGACCCCATGGCGAAATGCTCACTGGGTCAACGGCAGGGATTGAGTTTGTTCAGTGATGAGGCCGTCTCAAAGGAGGTGCAGTTTCGTTCAGTCCTGAGGCATGAGAACTGCGCACAGATAATAACTGCCACTGGGCAGAAGTTCCAACAGGAGGCTGCTGAAGGGAAGGGGGAACTGGTGGCAGTGGTGATGGAGGAAAGTGCCTGCAAGCCACAGCCAATGTCGGACAAACCTGTAGGGTTCTCAAGGTGGGAAACAAAATGGAGGTGGTTTGCCATGTCCATGCCTCTGCATAGCAACCCAAATCTTCCCTGAGGGTCTCTCTCATCCAAGGACTGTGCGTTAAGTGCCATCAAGTCGCTTCTGACTTATGGTGGCCCTACGAATTAATGTTCTCCAAAATGTCCTATCATTAAGAGCCTTGCTCAGGTCTTGCAAACTGAAGGCTGTGGAGGAGGAGGAAGAAGAAGATGATGATGACGATGACATTGGATTGATATCCCGCCCTTCGCTCGGAGTCTCAGAGCAGCTTACAATCTCCTGCATGTGGGGGAGTGCGGGAATCAAACCCGGTTGTCCCAGATTAGAGTCCACGCTCCTACCCACTACACCAAATCTCATGTTGGGTCTTCCTCTTTCCCTGCTGCTATTGACTTTTCCTAGCATGACTGTCTTTCCCAGTGTGTCTCGTCTTCTCAGGACATGACCAAAGTACAATAGCCTCAGTTGAGTCATTTTAGCTTCTAGGGAGCACTCAGGCTGGAGTTGATCACGAGTCCATGTACTTCCCAGGCTTGTCCCTGCTTAGATTCTGAGACCTGGGGATGTCGGGCTAGCCCTGGTCATCCAGGTTAGGGCAAAGGGGTAACTAGTAGGGAAAATTCTGTGGCCTCATGGAGGCATCCAGTTCATACTAATCAGACCAGTGCTGGCCAGTCTACAGGCTTCAGTCGTTTCTCAGGTCAGGAAAGATAATGTACAGATCAAGGACAGTTATTGTATGGCCTTCTAGTGCTTGTGTTGCAGCACTTGTAGAATCTCAATCACTTTCTCTTCATGGCTCCTAGCGCTCGGGAATGAAGTGAAAATCTTGAAAACTTGAGAATTGCATGATCCTGGTGCAACGTGCCGTTAAATTAACTCGTCTCTTTGACAGCGTGTGAAAACTCTTGAGCTAATGTTTTCACTTCTTTAATAAGTGTCACATGAGATCTCAATTAACTGATTACCTGCCGAACATTTGGGAACAGCCACACGTGGCATTGCCAAAGTGCAAATGTGTTCCCTGTGAAAAGCACATCGGAGAGCTGCTCCATCTCTTGAAACACAGAAGGGCCCGACTCATGGAGTAAGAGGGGGAGCAGATGGATTTGAACAACACATGGGGGGGGGAGTGGGTGAAAAGTGAGGAGTCTTTCCCATCCGTGCTACTCACCTTGCTGGGGAGACACAACCCAAGCACCGTTTGCCTGGCCGAACACACTTTCATAACTCAGGAAAAACACAAAGATTAGAAAAGAAGATGTGGGGAGGCTCTAGGCTAGTCCTGCATTGAGTGGGGGGTTGGACTAGATGGCCTGTATGGCCTCTTCCAACTCTGTGTGATTCTATGATTCACTATTTATTTACATTTACATGGTGTAGTGGTTAAGAGTGGCAGACTGTAATCTGGAGAACTGGGTTCGATCCCCTCTCCTCATCCGCATGAAACCAGCTGGGTGGCCTTGGATCAGTCACAAGTTCTTTCAGAGCTGTTCTCTCAAGGGCAGTCCTCAAAAGAGCACTCTCAGCCCCAGGTCTCTCGGAGCTGTTCTCTCAAGAGGAGAGCTCTCAGAGCTCTCTCAGCCCTACCTACCTCACAGGAGGTCTGTTGTGGAGAGAGGAAGGGAAGGTGATTGTGAACCGCTTTAAGACTTCTTCGGGTAGTGAAAAGTGGGGTATAAAACTACCACCTCCTCATCCTCCTCCTTCATTTAGACCCTGCCTTTCTCCCTGTTGGGGACTCAAAGTGGCTTAACATCATTCTTCATTGTATCCTCACAACAACTCTGTGAGGTAAAGTTAAGTTTGTAGGGATGCCAGCCTCCAGGTGAGGCCTGGGGAATCTCCAGAAATACAGCTCATCTCCAGATAACAGAGATCAGTTCCCCTGGAGAAAATGGATACTTTGGAGGGTGGACTCTGGCATTGTACCCCACTGAGGTCCCTGTCCTCCCCAGGCTCCATCCCCAAATCTCCGGGAATTTCCCAACCTGAAGCTGGCTTTCCTATCTCCCCCATCCCTAGGGTTGCCAAGTCTGGGTTGGAAAACACCTGGAGACTTTGGGGGTGGATCCGGGAGAGGGAGGGGTTTGGGGAGGGGAGGGGCCTCAGCGTGTCACAATGCCATAGAGTCCACCCTTCAAAGCAGCCATTTTCTCCAGGGGAGCTGATCTCTGTCAGCTGGAGATCAGTTGTAAAAGTGGGAGATCGCCAGGCCGCACCTGAAGGCTGGCAGCCCTACCCACCTCCTGCCAGTGGTCAAGGGGGGGGGGCCTGGGAACCCTAGCTAAGAGAGTTTGACTGGCCCTCAGTCACCCAGCAAACTTCCATGGCACAGTGGGGATTCAAATGTGGGTCTCCCGGCTCCTATTCCAATGCTGTAGCCACTAGACACTGGTTCTCCTCCTCAGCTTCCTTTCTATAGAAAGACAGGTAGGGCTGCCCATCTTGAAAGTGGCCCCTCCAACTTTCCCTTTAATATCAGTTCAAGCTGCAAGCCACAATCAGGTGAGGTTATTTAATGTCATAGAACGCACAGCTTCAGACTTTCCCATTTTCACTCACCATCATCACCACCATCACAGACCTTTATTGGCAGAACAGCACAAAACCAAATAAAATACACTGGAATCTGTGGTCAGAAAGAACATCTCCTCCTAGAGGCCTGGGAGAGGAACTTTGCTACGGATTCAGTGATTTCGCTCTTATCTGAGGCTAGAAGTATAAAGGTCTTGCGATCCTCAGATCGACCCTTTAAAGGTAGCAGGAAAGGCTTTAAAAATGCAGCACGAAGATCATCGTAACAGTTACAGTGCAGAAGAACATGATCGTTATCTTCAGTCTCACTCATCCCACATGGACACAACCTATCTGTATATGGAATTTTCTTGGATCTCCCATATAACACCATAGATGGGAGAACATTAAAATGGGCCAACGTAAAAGCCCTATGAAGATGAGGATCATACAGACAGGAAGGGATCCATATTTTCACTCATTAAAGCTCTCCTGAAGAGAGAGGACATCTGCGGCAGATGTTTTTAGCATCTTTTACTCCATTTGTGGGTAAAAAGTGACTGCTTGCATTGGTGTTGCACCAAAAAACTTTCTGCTGCATCAAGGCTATGCCAGAGTCGGTGGTGGTGCCCCCCCCCCCAGCACTGTGGTTAGGGATACCAGGCCTTCTGATATAGTGGTGGTGGGGCTCCTGGTATGCCATTTTAATAGACCTATCCTCTATGAATTGGTCTACGTACTTGAGTGCCCTCAAGTCACAACTGTCATGGCAACCCCAGCAAGGGGCTTTCAAGGTGTGAGAGGCGGAGGGGCACTGCACAATTGCCTTCCTCTGTGGAGTCTTCCTTGGTGGACTCCCTGCCTAGCTGGGGTTGACCCTGCCTCACTTCTGACATCTGATGAGATGGGGCTATGCCATGCTGCCTGCCCTCCCATGAACAGGTCTAATTATTTATTAAAAAGCCACTGAAGCTCCTCGCTGTCACCCCAGCTTGTGACCAGGAGTTCCATTAGTTAATTATTCATGGGAGACATGCAGCGGCCTTCTGCCAAGTCATCCCTTTGGTCTTTCAAAATCCACATTATCTACTCTGACCAGCAGCCGGTGACCAGGTCTTAGGCAGAGGTCTTTCACGTCACCTGTTATCTGATACTCTGAACTAGAGATGTGGGGGAATCGATCCTGGGATCTTTTGCATGTAAAGAGCCAGTTTGGTGTAGTGGTTAGGAGTGCGGACTCTAATCTGGGAGAACTGGGTTCGATTCCCCACTCCTCCACATGCAGCTGCCAGTGTGACCTTGGGTCAGTCACAAGTTCTTTCAGAGCTGTTATTTCAGGAGAAGGTCTTGAAAGAGCTCTCTTAGCCCCACCTACCTCGCAGGGCATCTGTTGTGGGGAGGGGAAAGGAAAGTAGATTGTATGCCACTCTGAGACTCCTTTGGATAGTGAAGGGTGGGGTATAAATCAAATCTCCTCCTCCTCCTCTTCTGGGTCATGGCCCCATCCTGAACACCATCATAAAATAGTTAGGTCATCACTAGTGAGCATGTATGTTGCTCCTTTCCCCAGCCCTGTTCTAACGGGCTCTGGAAATTCGGCACATAAACTGCTATTATCACTTCATTATTTGCCTAGCGCTGTTAAGTAAACAAAGCACTGCAAAGAGATGGCAAATCCCTGGCCAAAGGAGTACAATCTAAGTATCAACATGACATGTAAAGAAAGGATAAGGATGGCAGAAAAGGAAATTAAAATGTGCAAAGATAATGTATCATTTAAAAATCAATGCATCTTCATACGAGTAGACAATTATAATTACAAGTCATTGGATGTTTCCTCTGTCGGGGGAAGGAAAGGTCTTTTGTTAAAAGAAAGGATGAAAACAGTTAGGGAGGAAAAGCAAGGGGGAAAAATGAAATCTTACGAGGCCCTTAAGAAGAAGAATGAGAGATTACGGGCATGGAGAGGTAAAAGATGCAAAATAATGAGATGTCAAATTCAAAGCAACGAATGCAGAATAATACGAGGACAGAGGCCAATTACCCTCTGGATTGGATTCAAAAGTGTCTTCTCTTCACGGAAGTACTGTTTTCTACCGCACACTGGAATGTTGCACAAGAAAAGTGACACCAGTTCAAAAGATGTAGCGCTTGTGCTGCTACCAAGGGCCAAACTAGATGTTACAGCGGCCACGAGTTTGACACAAAGTCACCAATGCCATTTTAGAGAAGAATTTGGCCATTTAAAAATGCCATGATGGCCCTTCCGGATGGGGCCTCTGGTGTGGTGGGTAGGGTTACCAGGTCCCCCCTGGCCACCAACAGGGGCTAGGGGTGTAGGGTTGCCAGATCCAGGTTGCGAAACTCATGGAGATTTGGGGATGGAGCCTGGGGTCTTCAATACCAAGGAGTGGAGTTACTGCCATAGAGTCTACCCTCCAAACTTACAAAGCATCCATTTTCTCCAGGGGAACTGATCTCTGTAGTATAGAGATAAGCTGTAATTTCAGGTGTTCCCCAGCTCCCACCTGGAGTTTAAGTCAACCACAAATCAATGTACAACATATGCAAGTATGCAAACCACTGAAAAAAACAACAACACTGTACACATAAAGTATTAGACAACAAACTGTTCCCTTAAAATGAATTAGTATTTTCTTTTACAGTCCTTTTCTCACAGCAGTTATTGATCACTCCCTTTTTGTCTCTGAACACCGTCACAAATGAAGTGACTCCGGATCACCTAGGTTGCTGTCCGTTTCTTCTGACTTCTTCAGGACGCTGTCTCAATGGCGGAGCTGTGAATACATAGTGATGCTTACAAACAAATCCCATGCTATATACAATAAATCATGTATACATGATTAAAATACAGTTAGGGAGCCAGAGAATCTTACCCCCAAAAGCTCTAGAAGTTAACTCTGACTTGGCAGTCTGTCTGTAAAAGAAAATACTAATTCGTTTTAAGGACACAGTTTGTTGTCTAATACTTTATGTGTACAGTGTTATTTTTTCCCGGTGGTTTGCCCACTTGGAGTCTGGCATCCCTAGATGGGTAGGGCCAAGTGATCTTGTCTCCCCTTCATGCCTTTTCAAGCTCTGAAACAGCATTTTAAAAAAATCATTTAGATGGAAAAGCACCTACAGAGTCTGGCTATCTGTATCCATCACGAATAAAGGAAAATAAGGCAGTTTTGAGACGTTGCTGTACAATAAGACAGTTTGGAGGCATTATTGGCTGAGAAGTTGTTCCTGTGGCGGTGCCTCTTTGGGAGTTCCCGTTTGCAGTCCTGATGAAGGGATCAAAAACTCACTGAATAATCTGGAGGATGAGTTGACTGCGGCCTGTTTCTTATTGTCTGTTTCAAGTCCTAAGGGCTGGATCTACTTGCTGATTGCAACGTACTTCATGTTGTTTATCTTAAGAAGTGGATTTGCTTTGTTTCATAGACATTTGTTTTTCAGTCCGTTGAAATTGTGAAAATTCCTTTGGGGAGTGTTAAAGAGTAAATGTTAAATATTGCTTTAAATCTCCAGCCTATCTATTGTATTTCTGGTACGTCATGTATTGAATACTATTGTATGTTTGAGCAATATTCGGAGTCTTTTGTGACGTTAAGTCATACGTGATTGATATTTACTCATCTATTTCCTTAAATAATTATTTGTTAGCCCCCAGGTCCCGGCAAGAAATCTCCCAATTTCAGGGGCTTCTCCCTGCTGCAGACCAGCTGGCCAGTGGGGGGAAACCCTGCCCCTAAACAGGGATGTTTGCAACTTGGGCAGCCTCAGCCAGGCCTCAATAGGGCAGCATGTGAAAAATGGGGGGGGGGGGGGGGACAGCTGTCACACCAATGCCACAATGTCACCACTGCCATGCACAGACAGGAAATAGCCCCTAGTACTGTTAAACAAAAGTATTCTGGCAGGTAGCCTCAGGGCCAAACCACATGTGACAGTGGCCACATATCTGACCTGTGGCCATCTTTGTCATTTTAAAAAAGAATTTAGCTGTTTTAAAAACGATGTTTCAGAGCTTGAAAAGGCCTGGAGGGGAGACAAGATCACTTGTCCCACCACACCAGAGGCCCAATCAGGATGGGCCATCATGGCATGTGATGATGTCACTTCCAGGTTTGCACCAGAAGTAATGTTGTGGTGTCAGTGTGATGTCTATTTGCGTGTGTCCGCCTCCTAAAATTCTTGCCAGTTCCCAGCATTAGTATAAACAAGGGTTGCCAATTCCAAGTAAGGAGATCCCTGGAGATTGGGAGGTGGAGCCTGGGGAGGGTGGGTTTGAGGAGCCAAGGAACCCTATAATGCCATAGAGTCCATCTTCCCAAACAGCCATGTTCTCCAGCGCAACTGATTTCTGTTGTGTGGAAATCAGTCATTATTCCAGGGGATCTCCAGGCCCCCTGGACGATGGCAATCCAAGTGTAAACAATGACCAAGATCTCACATGGGGAACTTTGGTGGTGAGAGTCCAACAGAAGATTCCAAAGAAGACTTACACCCCAGGAGGATTCATCTACCCCTCTGAATCATTGTCTTCCACCGACTGGTAAAAACCTTTCTGTCTGAGGTTTCTTTTGTTGTTGTTCTTCAGTTGCACAGTTGAGTCCGACTCTTCACGACCCCATGGACCATATCACGCCAGGGCCTCCTGTCTTCTACCGTCCTCCAGAGTTTGCTCAATTTCATGCTCATTGCATCTGTAACACTGTCCAACCATCTCATCCTTTGCCGTCCCCTTCTTCTGTTATCTTCAATCTTTCCCAGCATCGGGGTCTTCTCCAGTGAGTGATCCCTTCTCATTTGGTGGCCAAAGTATTTGAGCTTCAGCTTCAGTATCTGGCCTTCCAGGGAACAGTCAGGGTTGATTTCTTTTAGGATTGACTGATTTCATCTCCTTGCTCTCAAGAGTCTTCTCCAGGACCATAATTCAAAAGCATCTATTCTTTGGTGCTCAGCCTTCCTTATGGTCCAGCTCTCACATCCATACAGCGGACTTTACTGAACCTCTTTCTTCATTGTTTTTGACTGCTGCTTTTATATATGAGTACTGTTTTTAAAGTTGATTTTTAATGTCTTTGTAATTGTTCCCCCCTTTGAGGTCCCTAATTGGGCAGAAAGGTGGGATATAAATGTCTTAAATAAAATCAAGGATATAACAGAATTGCCATGGCCAGAGCTGCTGTTTGCCCAGAACTTCAGGGCTAGAAGTGACCAAGTTCTGATGGTGATCAGCACCTTAGGGTTGCCAAAGTCCAGGTAGGAACCAGTTAGTAAGCTGAGTTAGTGTGAGCTAGCTCACCGTTTTTTACCCTCCGGCTCACACATTTTTGTCTTCACTCAGGAAGGATTGCTCCAGGGCAAACTAATTTATGCAGTAGCCAAATCACTCACTCACAACTTTAATGCCAGTAGCTCAAAAAGTTGAATTTTGGCTCACTCCACAGCTTAGAAGGAGCATTGGTAGGAACACAACCCCCTTAATCTTGTATTGAACAGCGGGTTGGACTAGATGGCCTGTATGTGTGAGATTTCTGCTCAAAGTAGTCAAGGATCAGATCCTGGTTGATGAAACACAGTTCTTTATTTCCAATCTCTACATTGGTACAGCTTCTCGGATTATTGTCAGAGATAATACATATGACAGAAGCAGGTCTATTATACCTTTCCAAGCAGTTTGAATTACCCATAGGTAGCCAATCACTACAAGGGAAAAACGGCGGGCAAAAAGAGGCTCTGGCCGTTTGCTTCCCACAGGAAAGAAAGTGAGGTGTCAAGCTGTAAATTTCCCTTCCCAAACCAGACCCTTCAGATGTTACCATTTCACATAACAATCAATGGCCTCGAGGCTTTCGCACGTTGATAAGAGATGAGACTCGTCCTCCCTTGAAGTCCCAGCCGGGCTGAATGGAATGCAGAGGCAGGAGTGTGAGAGGCCCATTGTTCCCATACTTTGAAGTTGTCATCCTCCCGCTCTGACAGTTACACAAACCAGGCCTGGTCAGGCACTTAAACATGGGGTCACATACTCTACATGTATACTGGCCAAAGGGAGGGACAATTACATGGCAAGGGTTATGGCAGCATCTACAATACATACATGGCACTAGAATATAATATGGCATACAAACATGACAGGGTGAAATCAGAAGACACAGCTGTAAGCAATAGAAATCCTTTGTCTGAATCAGCAGATTCTGACAGTATGGCCCCTTCCAACTCTGTGATTCTATGATTGTAACCCTGTTTAGGGTTGGACTGTAAATTCAAGCAGGCAGGGGCTATAAGGTCTATCTGCCTGTCTGCCTGCCTGTCTGCCTGTCTATCTATCTATCTATCTATCTATCTATCTATCAAATTTATACCTTGCCTTCCCAGCTGCAGCCTTCCAGCTCCATGTTTGGAAATTCTTGGAGATTTGGGGCAGAGCCCCGGAAAGGCAGGGTTTGGCAAGGGGACTACCCCAATGTGGTTATGATGCCATAGACTCCACCCTCCAAGGCAGCCATTTTCTCTTGGGGAACTGATCTCCATAGTCTGGAGATCAGTTGTGATTCCTGGAGCTCTCCAAGCCCTACCTGGAATTTGGCAACCCTAAGGTGTGGGTCACTGTGAGAACTTGGTCTCTTCCGGCCCAGAAGTTCTGGGCAAACAGCAGCTCTGGCCATGGCAATTCCGTGCCATGGCATTAAAAATGCCAGATTTGTTTCAATGCACTCGGATCGCCTGCATTATTTTGCAAGGCCAAGGGAAGGAAAAGAACCCCTTCACATCCACTGCCGCTCATGCTTTGCGTGCCACCAAAGAGTTTGTTCTGGGTCCAAAGAAACAGAATTATGAATGTGTCCTCTGAGCAGAACATGAAATAACTCAAACAGGCAGGGAAAAAAGGACAGACACAAAGAGAAACGTCTTTGTAGTCGAAAGAAATCTACAAAGCAAACGTATAAGCCTGTGAGAGTGATGTCGGGCTTTAAAAAAAAAATCTGTCTGTGGAAATTAAGGGTTAGATAAACACAGAGACTTCAATTTCCCCCCTCAAAAAAAGGGTTATGTTAGAATAACACAACAAGATGTGAGGGAGGTAAGGGGACTTGTGGGAAATGGGCTCCATTGATGGAAAGGAGCGACCCTTTGCCTCCTCTAAACATCAGTGGTGTTCAAACACCAGCAGGGGAGCTGCATTTAAATCCTTACACCTTGATCCTAAGCATTTGAGATGGAATATCTTTGCCCACAGCACTCTCCTGAGCATCATGCTTAACACTGCAGTGGCATAACTCTAAGCCTAAAGACTATTCTCTTCGCCATGTTCACCAGCATAATCATTATCATGGTACATTGGTAACATTGTCACAGAATCTGGGTCAAATCTTCACTCTGCCATGAATCTTACCGGGTGATTTTGGGTCAGCTGGTCTCTGTCAAGTGGAATGTACTGGAGTCGGGAGGCCGTTGGAGTGATTTCAAGAACAACTCTTTTTATTAGCAGGTCCAAAACAAGCATAGCAACCTGGGCTCGGGGGCCCACTTTTATTTAGGTCGGGGCCACACCCGCGACCTCACCCAAATGATCGGATAGGACCTAACGAGAGCGGTCCCCATTCATAGGTCCCCTGGGGAAAACCTAGGCGTGCAATTGGTGTCCCATTACGATCTGGCCGGCTATTGTTTGCCTGGATCCATGCTCAGGCTACTGGCTGGGCCAAGTGCTCGGACCACGTGGCGGTCGCCATTACCGGAGCACATGGCAAGTGTCCTGGTGCAAGCCAAGTACATTACACAAGTCTTGCCCTCCCCCTGTCACCACCCGGGACAAAGGCCATTTCTGCACTTGGACCTCACCCTGGGTTTTCTCTGTGTTCTACTCGCAGCCATTTACCTTGCAGTTATCTCTGTTTATCTGTTTTTTCCTGCCCTAATTTTGTCTCACTCCAGTTTGCTTGCCTGCCCCGGGTTATAAATTCTGCATTGTGAACAGGGGTGTTTGTCCTAGGTATGGCGTGAAAGGGGCGGGGAACATCAAAACTGAGTGAAAAATTCTACACTTAAATCTGCACCAGGGCCACTCCGGATTGAGGGGGAGCTCGTGGCAAAACAGGATCCATATACCCTGGGCTGCAGTGGCTCAGAGGTTAAGACGCTGAACTGCAGACCGGAAGGTCTGTAGTTTGGCCATTCGAGACCCTAGTGCTGCATGACAGAATGAGCTCCCGTCTCTGGCCCCAGCTCCTGCCAACCTAGCCCTTCAAAAGCAAGAAATTGCAAGTAGATAAATAGATACTGCTTCGGTAGGAAGGTAACAGTGTTCCATGTGCCTCAGCGTCTAGTCATGCCAGCCACATGACCATGGAAACATCATTGGATAGCGCTGGCCCTTCAGCTTGGAAACAGAGATGAGCACTGCCCCCTGGAGTCAGATTCGACTGGCTTTTGAGCAAGGGAAACCTTTACCTTTACCTTCTACCCCAACGCAATGGCGAACTGAACTTGGGGTGATCACAATGTAATGCAGAATTGACAAATAAGGGGAGGATAAAAAGCGGGGTGAACTCGAACGTAGTGCAGAATAGGTAGCAGGAGGCAGCGTTGAAGCAGGATTAAAGGTCTAGTGCAGAAAGGGCCAAAGACTCCTCCAAAGTGTCCTAAGAAGAGGACCATCCCACGGTTTCTTCTCTGGCCAAGGCTGTCTGAGTTCCAGGAGTTCCCAAAGAAGACTTTTCTGCCTCCTCTCCAACAGCAGGTGAGGAAACCCCTGAGCCGAGCTGTCCACCTTCTATACCTTCAGAGTCTCTGGGAACTGAGGAGGCAGAGGGGCAAAACCAAAGGCTAGATCGGGCAGAGGGGTGGGTGCTAGGCAGTTCAGGCTCTCCCACACTGTAGCCTCTCTCAGGAGGAAGCAGCAACTCTATGGATCTTTGCAGGATTGGGGACCTTGTCTTGGCTGCAGGAAAGGGAAGGACTCTCCATTCCCTTTATAATCCTGTGGTTGAGTCTCAACACTTCTTGACTGAAGAGTACTGGGAGTGGAGTCCGGTTGCAGTGAAATCAGCTTACATTTTATTGAGCAGGATCAGATGAGGCATGAAGGACGGAGGTCCGGGGGCCTGCTCATATGCACAGGTAAACCACACCCCTGACCTTGCCCAAACAAGGTAATTGGCCAAAGGCTATCATAGGACTATTTGAATATTCTAAGCCTCTGATACGGGGACATTTAGGATCCTAGTGTACTATTGTTCTCTGGCCCCAAGCACAGGGCTTAACCAGGCCATGTGCTCTGTGGGGCCATGTGGCTGCTGCCATTACATACATTACACCCCTCCCCCCATAGTTCAGACACCGCCCTAGTTGCACACATAGTCTTTTAAGTAGGATAGTGACTTGCGCTCTCGACCCGAGCGCTGCAGGGCCGCTGGCAAGGGGGTGGCCTCTGGCGTCGTTGTGATGGATGCTGGAGGAGTTTCTGGTTCAGCTGTGGCTGGACTGGGGTCTGGTGGCGGCTCGCGGATGACAGGGTGCTCTGTTGTCTCTGGCAGTTGCTCCAACTGTTCTCTCACCTCGGGTGTGTGTGTCTGTGGTTCCTCGTCCAGGACTTCGGGCATCTCGATGTCCAGTGACAGGAGGCGATGGCACAGCTGGTCGATATGTTGCTTCCATATCTGTCCCTCTTCCCCCGACACCTCATAGGAGAGAGGACCCGTCACGCGGATGATGCACCTGGGCAACCACGTCAGTCCTGCTGCATAGTTCCGGATGTAAACTGGGTCTTCTGGGAAGAACCCTCACCATGCCTTGCGCTGCTCTACCTCGCCGCTGTGCTCTGGGGCCTGGTCCAGATGTAAACGGTCCAGCCGTGTTGTGAGCCTTCTTCCGATAAGGAGCTCCGCAGGGCTGCGTCCTGTTGCCGTATGCAGAGTTGACTACTGGCCAAAAATGTGGCCAGCTTGTGGTGCCAGTCGCCTCGGTCCATTATCCTCAGGGCCTTTTTGGTCATCCTGACCATACGCTCCGCTTGGCCATTTGTGGCAGGGTGAAAAGGAGCAGGCCTCACATGGCGAATGCCATAGTACTCCACAAAGTTCTGGAACTCCTGCAAAATAAAAGCTGTCCCATTGTTAGTCACTAAAGTGTCCAGAATGCCGTGGGTACTGAATATGCACCACATTTAGGATCCTAGTGTACTATTGTTCTCTGGCCCCAAGCTCAGGGCTTAACCAGGCCATGTGCTCTGCCCTGTTGCTATGGCAACTGTTGCAGAAGTACTTCCTTGGAGTCTCACCCTTTGCCCAACTGCCACTGGTTACTGCAATACTCCATGGCATTTCTGTGGCCTGCCTGAACACTGGGCCCAAGCTGGTTTCCATTGGCTTGGAACTCTTTAGACTAGAGTCCGCCGCTCTTAACCACTACACCAAATTGGCTGAAGCCCCTCCCCTGGCTGTGCTCCAAGCTTCACCAAGAGACAGAGAGGGTTTTTAAAAGGAGTTCCCCTGATGAGCCAGGGACTCTGACACATGTCAAAGATAGCTAGGCCTTCCCTGCTATTCTTCTCTAGCAGAGTAGGAAGCAGGGAAGAGCCTGCTGACTGGCTAGGAGCAGCTGAATAAAATCTAGCTGAGTGAGTTTGTATCGTAAATGGCTTCACGTCCCTATCGGGGAGAAAAGGGGGCTATGAAAAGGGAAGAAAGAAGGGATGAAAGGCTGACTGGCTATATTGTTCGGCCTTCAGTGGAAAACTTTCTAGAATAATACAATCCTTGCTTTCCCGAGACACTTGTCATGCCGATCAAAAAAAGGAGAGTATGCCTTGAAATGACTAGGTCCCCTTTTTTGCCTTCAGACATGTTTAATTAATAAGGAAAATAGCCCATTCTTGGCGTGTCTGTTGGCTTTAGGCAGCAGCCGAGCTTAGGGTGTCAGGTTACATTATCATTTGGCTTCTGAGTGACTCTGCGTAACAGGATGAGGTTTAATGGGCTGCATCAGAAAAGTTGAGACATGCAGGCGAGTTTTTCTTTTTCTTTTCCCCCCCTGTTTGAGGCTCTCTTAACTGGGAAGGTGCTCCAGGTTGGCTGAAAAGGAGATGACAAGCAGACAGGTCGAAATGGCTTACACAGTCCTGATTTAGTAATGATCCCCATCACCTAGGACAGATAGTGCTCAGCAATGGCTCCCTTGCTCTCTTGAGCGGCATGTCAGTGCATTGTTACAGGCAGACAACAGGACCGTGCCCTCCCCTTTCTTTGCTCGCTTGCAGCTGTCTCTCAACAAGACACAGCACCCGTGACAGATTCGGGAGGTTAAATCATAGAAGCAGTCAGAAGTGAAAGGGAATAAACAAATGGCAGACTCTCTGGTTGCAGTGCTGCCTTGGCCTTTTGGCAGTCCCCTTGGTATGCAGATGGGACATGCCGCCTGATCCTAGTGCCCTTGCTGCGCTTGTCTTTTCCCTTGGTTTCTGAGCACAGCTCAATCTTCCATTTTGCATTCCCTCCTGTTTTCAGTGCCACTTAGTGTTGGGGCTTCTCCTTGGTTCTGCCTTTATTTTAGTAGGATCGGCACTCGGACCACTTTCAGCATGCTGTTGCCCTGCGCTTCCCCAAAAGTGCTTTTGCCGCAAACCTTTGTTCTGCTCCATTTTGAAACTGATACTACTATTTAAAGTAGAATTGTTTCTGCGAATATTTAAGCGCTGTCTTATGCCCTCCCACTTCAGCCTCTTTCTTTTTGGTCTGTTAAGCAGCCAATTTACAGGCTAAGGGGTTTCCTCATGGGCAGTTGGTGAACATTTACATTTGTTTCGAGTCCACGACGGTTTGGAGGATGGGAGAGTTACCGGGAAAAACTGTTTTTTTCCCCCCAAGAAGCACTTCTAAGCCAAACCAACTTTGATCACAAACATTTCCCTCAAAACAAAGGTGGATGCATGGATTGATGGCTTGCATTTTGATTTGATAGTCAACACTGATAATTGTATATTATTCCTGGGTTATTCTGTTAGTCGAATTGCTTAAATTTAAACTTAGCAATTGGCAGAATACCGGGTTCTTGCCAGCTATACCAAGGTCCCGCTCCCTCCAGGAGTTCCCAGAAAATAGGCGATGAGGGTGAGTAATTTCTTTGAATGATGTTTACTATAAAATGTTGTTCAAGCACACAAAAACGTAATCACACACACATACATACAAGACCTAGGAAAATCAGACAGAAAATAGCACTGTTGCATTAGCAGGAGTTTCGTTGAGGGGTAATACTGTTACCTGTCCGGGAGATAGGTGGTCCACTTCCACAAGAAGATTGAGGGGAGATGAGAAGAAAAAATGGGGGACGCGATCTGAACCTGCAGATACACGCCTCATCCTGGCTGTGCAAACTAGGGATTAAAGATGGAGGCAAGGTACTGGGAATAGATAGCTGGACATGAGAGGTTGATAAGAAGATAGGGGTCGAAGGTGGCTAGCAATGGGTTTCTGTTGTGCAAGATCTTTTATCAGGTAGTATTGGGGCGGGCTGCGCTGACCACATCCTCTTGACACACCTACTAGTTGGTCCATCCCCACTAGCCTTACTATTGGTCAGTGTCATAAGGAGGAGGAGGTAGGAAGGAGTGGTCAATATTGCAAATCTAGGTGCTAAGCAGGAACTAACACCTGGGCCATCTGGTAGGTTTCTTGGCGCCAATCCTTGGTCTCATGATGGCTTCAGCCATGTCACTCGATGGTCGACGATTAGTTGCCAAGCAACGTCACTTAACATAATCTCTTACAGGAACTTTGGGGGAAGGTGTGAATTGGCCAGCTTAAAGGAGAGGAGACTTTGAAATGGAGTCCTGGTCTCCCTGTTGGTGTGAACACGTGAAGGAGACAGAAGGACTCTTTGAAATGGAGTCCTGGTCTCCATGTAGGTGTGAACTCTGAAGGAAGTCTCCTGCTGTGGGCTGGAGCCTCTCACTGCAATAGAGAGTGCATTTCGCCCTTAGCAAGATAATAACCCAAAGTTCAAACTTATGATTTTAACAGTTCATAAGAGCATATAATATGCCTTGCTGGCTTACAATTCCCTTTACATAATGTTAGTGAACACTGCCCCATTAACACTGAAATGCCTTATCCACTCAATGTCATTCCGGTTTTCCTGGAGGAATTCCTCCCTCCAGCCAGAGCTCTGAAAAAGGGAGAGAGAACACAGGACATTGAAGGGAAGGGTGAAGCATCATGCTGGCGCCTTGGCTACTCCTTCTCCGAAGGGTAAGAGCAACCTGGACTCAAAACACACTTTCTTCCATGAGTATGCAGAAAGCATAATCCACAGAGACTTGCGTTTCCTCCATGAAGTGCCGAAGAATAATTACATATGCAGAATGGAAGGGAATGATTCGAAGCAAAGGCATACTGCCTTGAGTTCTGGAGAAACTGGGCATAAAGACTGAATGCAGAAAGGCCCTAAATGTATTCTTGCTCAGTTCAATAAGCCTGTTCCCCAAAGGCAGAAGGGCCCAGTCCTTAATATTTTGAATTTTTACTTGACTTCTTGAATATATAGAATCATAGAGTTGGAAGGAACCTCCAGGCTCATCTAGTTCAACTCCCAGCACAATGCAGGAAATTCACAAATACCTCCCCCCACATCCCCAGTGACCCCTGCTCCATGCCCAGAAGATGACAAAAAACCTTCAGGATCCCTGGCCAAACTGGGCTTCCTGACTCCAAATCACTTCCTGACTCCAAAGTGGCGATCGGCATTTCCCTGGGCGTGTAAGAAAGGGACACAAGAACTAAGCACTGATGCAACCCTTCCTGCCCTCCCTCTCATGATCTGCCTAAATTCACAGAATCAGCACTGCTGTCAGATGGCCATCTAGCCTCCGTTTGAAAACCTTCAAAAAAGGAAAGCCTACCATGTCCTGAGGAAGCCTGTTCCACTGAGGAATCGCTCTGTCAGGAAGTTCGACCTAAAGTTTAGCCGAAAACTCTTTTGACTGAATTTTAACCCGTTGGTTCTGGTGTGATCTTCTGGCTTTTTTGTTTTGTGCTTCAGTTTATATGATCACTTTTTAAAAAGCTTGCATGTGAATTCTTGATTAAATACTTGTATATTTTGTTTTTAAACTCACTAATTCCAACTGCATCCAAAGATGGTAAAATGTATTTACACTGTCTTGAGTCAGTTTGCCCGGCAAGGCAGGATATAAATCAAAACAAAGAAACAAATAAATATGCTCCATCAAGCCGCAACTGGACCCAGCAAGGGGCCGAGGACAGACTGGCAATGTAAAGCGGGGCAGGCACGCTTCGGAAATGGAAGAAAGGAGCACGTTCAGACATGCGCATCTGTCCGTCGGCTCCGTTTCATACTTACCCGTCTCCCAGTCGCTTTCCATCCGCTTTACCAGGACCGTCCTCCGCATGCCTCCCGCTTCCAAACAGTGTGAACCGGAAGAAGCGGGAGGCATCCGGAGGTAGCACGCGCCGGCTCCGCGGCAGCCTGAACGCTCTGTGGTAGTCTGAACGCTCCGTATCACCGCTGGTCCGCATTGCTCTGGCCAGTATGAACGGCCAGCTCCGTGGAGTTTTTCCCCCGCACCAGTTCCCTCCGCTTTGCCTCCGCTTTAGATTGCCAGTCTGTCCTCGGCCAGGGTCTCTCAAGGAAAGTGAAAAGCAGAGGTGGTTTGCCATTGCCTTCTTTTGCAGAGCCTTCCTTGGTGGTCTCCCATCCAAGTACCTACCCCGTTTATGGTACATGAGATCCGGCTATACCATACTATTCCACATCCCTCAAAAGCAGTAATACTGGGTAAAAAAATAGGAAAATACAGGTTCAAGCTAAGCAGGTTTCCCCCTTGCATTTTTTCAGCTTCAATGCCATTATTATCTAGACATATGTGGACTTCACAGAGAGTTGCAGAGACTTTTCAATATCCACATGTAATTCAAATCATGTAGTGCCTACCTACGGGGAAGGTTTGAAGGTGAGCCTGACTTCTATGTTCTTTTGAAATCTATATATTGGATATGTATTATTAAAGAATGATTAAAATGTGGAATTTGCTGCCAGAGGATGTAGTGATGGCTGCAGGATTAAACAGGTTTAAAAGATGATTAGATAGATTTATGGAGGATAAGTCTATCAATGGCTACTTGCCATGGTGACTGTGGGGAACCTCCACATTCAGAGGCACTAATCCTCAGAATCCCAAAACCAGGAGGCAACACTGGGGGAAGGCCTCAGCCTCTATGCCCTGTTGTTGGCTGTCCAGAAGAACTGGTTGGCCATTCTGTGAGACAGGATGCTAGACTAGAGGGACCATTGGTCTGATCCAGCAGGGCTCTTATGTTCTATACGATCTATGTGCACAGATGGCAGATGCCTGGTCTACACCGTTCCCAAATCTGGTCTCAAATTTTGTGATGAACTGACTTACAGGCAGAGGTCCTTTCGTAGAAAAAGAGGTGCAGGAGCTCATTAGTATAACTTATTAGCATAACTCATTAGCATATGCCACGTTCCCTGACATCACCAGAAGTGTGTCAGAAAGGGAATGTCAGTTTCAGCCCCATTATACCCTATGGGCCATTGAAATCAATGGCAAAAACTCATAGGGTATATGAGGGGCTGGAGGAAAGGGGGTTTGAGGGAGAGTCTCCAAACTTGCAGGGTAGCTGCTGGGGCCTCTCCTTGAAATACCCACCAAGTTTCAAGAACATTGGACCACGGGGTCCAATTCTATGGGCCCCCAAACAGGTTGTCCCATCCCCTCCATTGTTCTCTATGGGAAGAAAAAGAGTTACTTTTTTCCTGCCATAGAGAACAATGGAGGGAATGGGGGCAACCTGTTTGGGGGCCAGTAGAATTGGATTCCCTGGTCCAATCTTCTTGAAACTTGGTGGGTATTTCGAGGAGAGGCCCCATCAGCTACCCTGCAACTTTGGAGCCTCTCCCTCAAACCCCCTCTCCTCCAGTCCCTTTTAAAGTTTGGTGGCAATTCGGCAGCGGGCTGAATCAGATCAGAGAATCTGATTCGGCCTGTGGCTGCCCTAGTGGCCACTCCTCAGCTGGCGGAGCTTTGCTCCGCCTCGCTCCAGCCCCAACGGACCCCTGCACAGGTATGGGTTGAATGCTCAACAAAGGGATGCAAGGAAGGTGTGGAGACAGGGGTGATACATCTTGCAAGAACGGTGATGGGACATCCAGTTCCCCAACTGTGGATACATTCTTTGAGATTCAAGACAGATGTTAATAGGGATATGGCAATTTATTTCTAAATGTTCAGCATCAGTATTAAAGGTCTGTTCAAATCAGGAAATATTTAGCCTTCTTACGAGAATATTTACACGATTGTGCCTCTGAAGGTTTAGAATTTTTTTTTTTTGTAAAGAAATTTTTATTTTCCAAAAAAAACCCCATCAAAAATAATACATTTACCTTATACAAATCCCTTTTTCCATATTATATAACATTTTGTTCTATTTGTACATTCTATTTTTATTTTGTTTTGGTGGTTTCCCACCACATCTGAAGCATAACACATTTTCCATTTTATTCAAAATAGTAATACTTATATCTATGTTTCATTTCTGGTAACGGTTATATATCTTTAAAATACTTATACACCAATTCTTATTTTCTATACTTTTATGTATTTCTAAATAAAAACAGCTTCATTGTCTAATTTTAACTAAAACATTCATATAATATATTTCTATTCCTTCTTATATAATTCTAAAAAACAAGTTCATTATCTAATTATCCTTAGTACATTCATATACTCAATTTCTATTCTTTTATGCTATTATAACCATGTATAAATGTAGTTTTTCATATCCCAGTATTTTTCAACATATTCTTTCAAATCTTTCCAGTCTTCTAGAAAGGTCTCTGAGTAGAGATTATTCAATTTTCTAGTCCATTTATCCATTTCAGCCATATATAACAGTTTTTTCAACCATTCCCACACCTCTGGTATTTTTTCATTTTTCCAATTTTGTGCATACACCATTCTTGCTGTTGTAATCATATACCATATTATTGTTCTTTTCTTTACATTTATCTCTTCTAGTTTAAGTCCTAGCAATAACATTTCAGGCAACTTCTTAAATGCACATTTCAAGATTTTTCCCATTTCTGCATGTATTTTTGACCAATAAATCTTTGCTTTATCACAAGTCCACCACATATGATAAAAAGAACCTTCTTTCTTTTTACGCTTCCAACATTTGTTAGACATATTCTGACCAATATTTGCAATTTTTTTTGGTGTCATATACCATCTATACATCATTTTAAAACAATTTTCTTTTAAGTTATAACACGTAGATATACTCATATCATTCTTCCATAAAAATTCCCAAGATTCCATTTCAATGTCTTTGTTAAAGTTTATCGCCCATTTTACCATTTGTTCTTTTACCATTTCATCTGCATTAAACCATTTTAGCAAGACTTTATACATTTTAGAAATCATTTTTCCCACCTTCCTCCCAAACTTGTTCTATTTCATTATTTTTTCCCCTGAAACCATGGTTTTTATCACTTCTATACAAATCATATATTTGTCTATATCTTAACCAACCATAATCAAAGTCAATCTGATGCTGCTCCTTCAGTTTGAAATCTTTGCCATGTCTTATTAATAAGTCTCTATACTTCAGCCAATCTTGTCCTTTATATCTTGATGTTGGATGTAAGACTTCTGCGGGTACAATCCACATGGGTATCTCTTCTGAAAAAAAGTTTTTATATCTTGTCCACGTATCCATTAGTGTTCTTCTCAAATAGTGATGTTTTAACATATTGTCCATTTTTGTTTTGCCATAATACAAATATGCATGCCACCCAAATCTACAATCATGACCTTCCAGGGACAATAACATTCTATCTTGTAACATAGTCCATGTCCCTACCCAGGTCAAACATATTGCATCATGGTATAACCTTAGATTTGGTAGTTGAAACCCTCCTCTTTCTTTGGCATCACACATTATTTTCATCTTAATTCTTGGTTTTTTCCCTCCCCACACAAATTTAGACAGCTCCTTCTGCCAACATTTGAATGTTTTTACATCTTTCACAGTTGGAATAGTTTGAAACAAAAACATTAATCGTGGTAACACATTCATCTTGACCACCGCAATTCTACCCAGCAATGACAAATTCAATACATTCCACTTTTTAATATCCTGCATAATTTGCAACCATAATTTTTCATAATTATTCTTATAAAGATCAATATTTTTCATAGTTAGGTTTACACCCAGATATTTTGTCTTTTTCACCACCTCACATTCTGTAAGTTTTTGTAACTCGTTTTGTTTCTTATTTGACATATTTTTGCACATTACTTTCGATTTGTTCTTATTTACATAAAATCCTGCTAGGTCACCAAACTCTTTTACTCTCTGTAACAAATGTGGTAATGTGGATAAGGGGTCTTCCACTATAAACATCACATCATCTGCAAAGGCCCTATATTTGAAAGAAAAACCTTTAGTTGTTAAGCCTTTAATATCTTTGTCTTCCTTCACATTTAACAGTAGAACTTCTAAAATCCAAATAAATAGCAGCGGCGAAAGTGGGCATCCTTGTCTTGTTCCTTTTTCAACTTTAAAATCGTCTGTCTTTTCGGTATTAATTATTAATGAGGATTTCTGTTCTTTATATATTGCTTTAATGAAGTTAAGCATATATTCACCAATCTCAAGATGTTCTAAAACTTCAAACATAAAATCCCAGTTTAAATTATCAAACGCTTTCTCCGCATCTAAAAAGAAAAAGCCCACTTCCTTTTCAGGATGTTTGTTGTAGTATTCTATAGCATCCACTACTACTCTTAGATTGTCCCTTATTTGTCGATTAGGTAAGAACCCTGCTTGTTCTGTTTGTATAGTCTCTTTAAGGTGCTCTTTTAGTCTATCCGCTATAATCTTAGCAAAAATCTTATAATCATTATTCAGTAAAGAAATCGGTCTATAATTCTTAACATTGGTCAAATCTTGATTTTCTTTCGGGATCAGTGAGATGGATGCATCTTTCCAGGTTTCTGGTACCTCTCCAGTAACTCTTATATCGTTCATCAATAGCAGTAACACCAGTGAAACTGACTCCTGTAATGTTTTGTAGAACTTCGCTGTAAATCCATCCGGTCCAGGTGCTTTACCTAATTTTGAGTCATTTATTGCATTTTTGATCTCTTGTAATGATACTGGATTATTAAACAGTTCTTTAATTTTCTCTGTTGGTTTTGGTAACTTTAATGTTTGCAGGTATTCTTTAATCTTTCTTCTGTCTTTGTTTTCCTTCTTAAAAAGTTTTGCATAGTATTTAAAAAATTCTCTTTTTATTCCTTTGTTATCTATTATCTCAATATTATCTCTTATCACTTTAGTGATAAATTTATTTTCACGTTTTTTCTTTAATTGCCATGCTAAGTATTTTCCGGGTTTATTTGCACCTTCAAATGCTTTTTGTTGAAGTTTTTTTAAGTTCCAGTACATCTCTTGGTTCAAAATGGCTTTTGCTTGGTCTTGTAGCATCCAAATTTCCTTTTGCAGTTCCTTTTTCCCTGGTTTCTTCTTCAGTTCTTCTTCCTTTGTTTTAATGGCTTGTAGAATATTTTCATATTGCTCTTTTTTCTTTTTATTATCTTTAGCATTTAGCGATATCAATAGTCCTCTCATCACTGAAGGTTTAGAATTTCGAACTAATTTTCCATTATTATCAGCTCTTAGCATCAAACACTTGGCTTCCCAGACAGTTTCAAGCACTAAACAGTAATTAATGAGTCACAAGGGATGCTATTTTTTAAAAGACTCCTCAGGTCAAAAAACCTAATTAACCTTCCTCCTGCATTTTGAGAGGCGAACAATAATAAGAGCTTTTTCTTCCCCTTTTGTTTTTCTTAAGGAGAGTGCTATGAATTGTTTCTGTTATTAATTATTAGCACTGTTGTTAATTATTAGCAGTATAATTGAATATGTAAAAAAAATAACAAGGAAGGATCTTCACTTGAGACAGTAAAACAAAATGTCTGCTCTCCTGAAATATAACTTCCATTTTGAAATTCAGGGACTGTATTGTTGTTATGCAATATTTACATTGGCAGTATTAGGTTTCCCTATAGCGCAATTTTATACAAATGACATATAATTTAAAGTAATATATGCATCAGGAAAAACAATTTATGGACATTTCTTGAGAACGCTTGTTTATGAGAATTAATAATGGTTCCTTATTAGAATAACTATTAATTCTCCTCACATTTCTGACCCAAGTTGAGTTAGTCAGCTTCAGTGGCATAATGACTTTCTGATTTTTTTTTAAAAAAAAACCTTTTAAAAGGAATTGTTACAGCAGCCACCTTTGCAGGCTACTGAGTAGATATGTTATCCAATTTTTCACCAACTTTTTGAGAAAAAAAAGCTTTTGCTTCTCGATGATTTTTCAGCTGTCTTTGTAGAAATGTTTGTGTTACACTGCCTTCACTCTCCATTGTTAAATGTTACACTGCCTTCACTCTCCATTGCTGTTCTTTGCCCTCAGTAGCCACGCGCAGGCACATCAGATTGGCTATGTAATGGCATGACATGATCCCATTTATTGTTTGATCCCTTATTAGGATTGCCAGTTCCAGGTGAGGCCTGGAGAGCTCCTGGAATTACAGTTTATGCCCCAACAACAAAAATCAGTTTCCCTGGAGAAAATGGCTGCTTGGGGGGGGAGGGGTGGACTTTATGTTAGTATACCCCACTGGGTTTTCAGTTTCCACGCAGCCTTGTATCTCACTGGGTGACCCAGTCATTCAGACTAACCTACTTCACAGGATCGTTTTGAGGATAAAATTAAGGGGATAGCAGAACAGTGCATAACTCCCCGAACTCCTTAGAGGAAAAATTACCTAAAAACAGACAAATATAATTCATTTATACCCCACCTTTCTACCTAATGGGAACCAAAGTGGCTTATGTCCTTCTCCTCTCCTCCATTTTATCCTCACAACAACCCTGTGAGGTACCTTGGGCTGAGAATGCCTGACTGTCCCAAGGTCACCCAGCAAGCTTCCATGAGTGAAGATTTGAACCTACGTCTCCCAGATACTAGTCTGACACTCTTAACCACTACACCACACTGCCTCTCTATGAGCCTTCCTGGGCTATTCTGGATAGGTAGTTAACTTGAGTATATACCACTCTGATCCATTCCATTTGAAGGCCTAGCAATCTTTTTACTTTATTGATTTTAACACTGTTCACAACATTCACCAGGGAACTTATTTCATTAGCTATGTGTTCCCGCTACAGGTACCAGCTAACACACACTGGTGATTGACACATGAATACGTTACAGGTACTTGTTGTGATGTGGTGCCTGAAAGCAGTGGCATTTCAAGCAAATGTCTTTGTGAGACCGGGGGACAAATTGTGTTGCCATCCAAACGGGGAGGTGATACAACATGACACAGGTAATTGGAGGTGTCAGTCTGCATAATGTTATGACAGGTTGAGTGCGCTGACAGGAAACCAGCGAGTACCACATAACCTTTTACATTGTATTTACCTGTTTAAAGAGGCAGTTTAACTTCTTTGGGTATGTACCAGGGAACAGCATCTAAGCAGCTTCTAGCTACCATCTAGAATTGCCAACCTCCATCTGTTGAAGCACAGAAGGGAGTAAATAATACAAAAGAAACAAACTGCAGAAATAACAAAAAACATTCATTATCTTGTAGACAGATGAGATATATCACAGTATTTGGCTTGACACTGAGAATGTAAAAAATGCTATGTCATCTATAACAATATTGAAATTGGGTGGTTTTGGTGTTCCACTTTTGAGGAAGCAATGCGATAGGACAATAGCAAGCTAGCAGTGCCGTCAAATGGATCCACAAGTGGCGAGAAGAGCTTTTTGAAGTATAATTATAAACTTTGATGTTTGGACTTTTCACTTGAGGAATTTGATTTGGACTCTCTGAAGGTTATTTGTGTATTTTGATGGTGTATTTTTGCACATTTCTGAGTTTTTGACCATTACATTATATTTTTGATAAGCTACACTATTTATATAGGTTCAGATTGTTATAAGTGTTGACTGATGCATGTTTTTCGTTTTTTCTGCATGGTTTGTTTCTTTTGTATTATTAACCTCCAGGTGGTGTCGGGAGATCTCCTGATTACAACTGATCTCCACGCGACAGAGATCAATTTACCTGGAGAAAATGGCTGCTCTGGAAGGTGGACTCTATGGCATTATACCTCATATCTCCAGGTATTTTTCAACCCACAGCTGTCAACCCTACTATCATCTCATCTGAACCGATAGCAAAAAAAGAACATTTCCAGACTGGTATGAAAATATACTTATAATGTTATGAGAAACCATGCGGACTGCATTTGGGAGCTTTGTACATATAGAAAAAAATATACCACAAACAGAGTTGATTTTCTGTTTTAAAATATAATTTTTCTTATGAGTTTTCCAGCTTAAGAAAACAAATATAAACAAACATAAGGAATTGAATTAAAACAGTTTCTCAAAGAAAGTTATGCACACGAACCAATAAACAAAAATATTAAAGGATTGCTAAGTAATGATCGTATTTAGCTATTTGTCTTTGGTATTAATAAGAAGTAATTTGCTGTGCCTTCTTCTTTGTGTTTAACATTCTATCCACACAAAATAAAAAAATCCAGGGAGAAAAATAACAAAATAAGGGTTATAGAAGAATGCCTTACTGGTAGGAACCCTTCGTTGAGTACAATCTGAACCCCAGTTTGATGTAAGGTTCCCAGATTTGGGGAGCAGACTGCATGTGACCCTGGAAGTGACATCAATACTTTATGAACCCTCCCAAATGTTTATGGTAAGTACCATAGAGATTTGAGAAATTCCTAGAGTGCCATCCAATGCAATGTCACTTCCAGGGCCAGACACCATATCCTGCCCTTTTCCCCCACTGTGACCATCAGTGACAGCAGGCAGGTGAGTGTGGCAGTGAGCAAAAGTTTGCAGCACTTGACAAGCCTGATCAGATGCTAGGAGCCTCATGGCCTGGGATGCAAAGCACAGATTAAATCATAAACAGTGTTGTTGTACAAGCTTCCTTTTGGGACAGATGTAGGGTTGCCATCCCCCAGTGAGGCCAGGGGATCCCCTGATTTTGGGCCCCCCAATCCACCTCCAGCCAGCTGGCTGATGGTCAGAACCCCACCCCCGTGGGGATGTCTCTGACACAATGATGTCGAAAGTAGTGATGTTATCACTCTGGGGCTGCCAATGCTTTAGCATTCAGGGGGACTCTATGGTTACCATAGAGTTTTTGTGCCAAACACTAGACTGTCACCATACGATGGCCCAAGGGTGGTGATGTCACTTGCATGCACACAGCAGAAGAATCCTGACAAGGAGCCAGGAGCTCCCTGCCGCAGGTAAGAAGGGACCTGGCAAACCTAGATGGCTGTTCAGTGACCAGGACTTGACATGTTTTATCCATCTTACACACCCACATGCACATTGTCCATAGCACCTCCCCTAAATGAAGACACAAGACTTGGGTTCCATTAGTTTATTTAAATGACTGATCTGTACCACAAACTTGTTAACAAATCTGAGGGCAATGAGGTAGGCAACCAAGCAGCAACTCCTCTCTGGCTTCAAGCTTGTCCAGCACTTCTACTGGTGGTGTTTATTCTTGCCTGCACATGAAATCTGCTGAGAGGTCCTGGAAGTGACATTATTGCATCAGAGGGAACCTAGAGTTTGGGGGGAGTCCTAGAACGTTACTCCAACAAGATGATGTCACTTCCAGGAATTGCACTGAAAGTGATCGGGTTGAATCCTGTTTTCCACCCTGCTGCTCTACTGAGCCATAGTGGGAGATTTGGCAGCCTACCCCTCCCACACAATGCACAGATAACTAAGGGCTTGGTTGATTCTACTCAGCACAAAGGGCATTCCCTGCAGTACCTCAAGTGATGATCTAGCATGTCCTCTCTGGTACATCACCTCTGGTATGTCCCAGGGAGAGCATTGTGCTCTGCTGAGAGTAATCTGCTGGTGATCCCTGGCCCCCAAGATATTCAGCTGTCCTCAACCAGAGCCAGGGCTTTCTCACCCCTGGCTTGACCTGGTGGAACTCTCTGCCAACCTCCATCAGTGCCCTGTGGGACTTAATGCCATTCCACAGGGCCTGTAAGGCGGAGGTGTTCCACCAGGCTTTTGGTTGAGAACAGCGATGGTTTCCATCATACCTGGCATCCTCCTCTTTACTCCTACCCTGCCCGCTCCGGCCTCCTTCAGTAACCTGCCCATGAGATGGAAGAACAGTCCAGAGGAGGTGTTTTTTTTTTTTTTTAAAGTTAAATTATAGACGCCATTTGGAGATTGTGGAATTAAGATAAATTGATTGTTGATTTTAATCTGTATTTTTGTATGTTTTAACCTGTTGTAAATTTATTTATTATTACAAGCTGGCTCAGAGCCAGAGCCATGTGTTCTCAGGGATTGGGCGATTCAGAAATCATCATCACTGGCGGATGCATGAATAGTCCTTCCCTGAATGATGCCTCAGGGTGCTTGCCTACCTATATTAAGCAACCTCGCCTATCCCTGTCAGCACTAGTGATAGTCTAACCAGCCCAAGGACCAGTTTCAGATGAAAGGGGAATCCATCTGTCCATCCATCTACATTTGTATCCTTTTTTTCTTCAAGGACCTCAGGTTATCCCACACAAGATTACCTGTGTTATACTCCTAACAATCCCATTAGGGGGTGTATCTTGAGGGTTAGTGAGACTCCATTTACCTGGCATGCAGGGAAAAGGTTAAGTGTCAGCAACTGTTTCGGCTTGCGGAGAAGACAAATAGCATTGAGGCCCAAGGCTGGGCGTTGTGCCATTTTTGGAAATTGGTGGAGATGATGGCCAACTGAAGATGGCCTTCAGATAATGGCCTTCTACCTGGCAGAGAAAGATAAAAGGAGGACAGGAAAGCTGAGAGAAGGAGCGAGGATGCTGGAGGCCAAGAAGTAAATTGCCTGCTCTGGGTTGGGAAATACCTGGTGATTTAGGGGTGTAGCATGGGGAGGGAGGGTTTGGGGAGGGGAGAGCCCTCCGAAGAGTGCAATGCCATAGAATCCACCTTCCAAACCAGCCATTTTCTCTAGGGGAACTGATCTTGGTTGTCTGGAGACTAACTGTAATAGTGGGAGATCTCTAGGTGCCACCTGGAGGTTGGCAACCCTATGGAGAAGATGGTGGCGTCTCCAAGGCAGCAGCACTGTGATGGAGCCCTGAACAGGAAGACTCCTTTGAATGGAGAAGTTCTCTTTCCAGAGAGCAAAGAGCAAAAATTGGTGAAGTCAAAGAATGTGACTTGCCTGCATCTTACCTAAATGGGAGGTTCTGATGCCCCCAGTTATCTTAATGGATGAGAGATCTGGCTTTATGGCTTACTGGTCCAAGCACAACACTACCTAATACATCCCACTGACTCTGTCTTAAGGCACTAATATCATAATCATGATATCTATCTAATGGGAAGGAAACTCTTTATTACCCAGAACTCATCAGAGGTTTTAGAAGAGTTGCTGTTGGTGAAGAAAAGCAGACTGAAGCCTAAGGAATAAATATAGTTAAGGTTTGGAGCACTTTACTACGTGACCTACATTGCGGCACATGAATTATTTTGGAACAATTTGGCATATCTGTAAAACTAACATTCTGCCCCACCACCACCGCTGAATGATAAATTAAAAGCAATTCCACTCTCGGTATTGCAAACAGCCAGCTAGTTCATTGCTTTTGTAAAAGGGCTTTCAAGATAAAATATGTCTGTGTTAGTTTCTGCATAATTCTTAAAATGTTGCATCTTTTCCTCAGCTTGAGAGGCTGTGTGGAAAGGCAGGAGGGAAGTTAAAAAAAAAACCCACACAACCCAATCATATGAAATGAGCTCTCCCTTGACATTTAGAGCTCTTGAAAAGAGGTTTATTATAGATCTGGTGGACATTTAGATATTTAATTAAATGTCAAGTACATATTTGCCATCCGTGTAAGAACGGAGATGAAGATTTCGCCCATTTGAGGTCTGTTTGTTATGTTTTTGGGGCATCTCACGTAGGCGCAGAAATTTATCAGTTGCAGCCAACTCATCAGAGGCACTTACACATTTTAGGGGTCAAAAATCTAATTAACTCCACCAACTGCACATAAAATGTTGAATAACACGACATTGGCAACCGAATGACCATTTGGGTTCAGTGATACGTTTATAGGGTCCACCCACTTGCCCCGTCTATGGACAACTGTCCTTTAGTATTGTTTTCCAAAGAGCTGCAGAGGGAAAGAGCAGAAATAGTATGGGAATGAAGTCACTGATGTTAATTTTAGCCCCTGCCAAATCCCTTGAAGCTTAATTTAAAAAAATAAAATAAACCCGGCTGCATTGCTTCTGTGGCGGAACAAGCCAGCTCCCTCTGTTTGAAGGTGATTCTTATGATGGTGGGCTGAGGTAAGTCTGGAAAGCAATTGGACTGACTTCCTCCCTTCCTGCCTGTTCTCTGCCCAGAGTGGGGGGGGGAAACTTTTAAAACTCAGAGCAAAGGTTTTGCTCATTTCAAACCTCCAAAGAAAAAAAAATGCATTTCTTCACATCTCCCCCTTCCAAGATTCCACATGGGAGATAATCCTTTTACAGAAGGTTGCTCTGCAGTGAACCCAAACCAATCTGTTGTAAGAAATTTATAAGTTACATAGTACACAGTAAGGAATCTACATGAGGCCTCACTTCAAAAAGGATGTGGACAGAATGGAGTGGGTGCAGACGAGAGCAACAAGGATGATTGGGGGCCTGGAGACCAAGCCCTGTGAGGAAAGACTGGGGGACCAGGGGATGTTCAGTCTGGAGATGAGGTGGTTGAGGGGGGACATGATTAGTCTCTTGAAGTAGTTGAAGGGCTGTCACTTAGAGGAGGGCAGGGGAGCTGTTCCTGTTGGCAGCAGAAGAGAGGACTCGCAAGAATGGGTTTAAATTAAGGGCAGGAAGGTACTGGCTAGATATCAGGAAAACCTTTTTGACAGTAAGAGTTGTGTCACAGTGGAATCAACTGCCTAGGGAGGTAGTGAGCTCCCCCTCACTGGCAGTCTTTAAGCAGCGGCTGGACAAACCCTTGTCAGGGATGCTCTAGGCTGATCCTGCATTGAGCAGAGGGTTGGACTAGATGGCCTGTATGACCCCTTCCAGCTCTATCATTCTATGATGCAGGGACTTGAGGCATGCTTGTCCACACTCCAGTTTATAAGGGAAGGTGAAGATTTCATGGACAGAACACACGAGGCACTCCTGAGAGGGCAACAGGAGGCGGAGGAAAAGGTCTCTCAGCAAATGGAGGAACACCCGTCACAGGAGGTGGGCATATGGAAGAATGTAGCGCACGGGAGCAGTGGAGAGGGAAACAAGGGGATCTGCTACCTTGGACTTGATTCTGACCAACAGGGAAGAACTGGTTGACGAGGTGAATGTAGTGAGCACCCTGGGTAGTAGTGACCATGTATTTTTGGAATGTACAGTCTTGGGGAAGCTAAAAGCTGTACATAGTCAGACATATAGGTTGGACTTCAGAAAAGCAAATTTTGACAGACTTTAAGTCATGCTGGGTAGAATCTCATGGTCAGAAATACTTAAGGAGAAGAGAGTTCAAGGGAGATGGCAGTTTCTTAAAAGCGAAATACTGAAGGAACAATCACATATGATTCCTATGAGAAGGAAAAATGGGAGGAGCCCAAAGAAGCCAAGGTGGCTCCATAAACAGCTTTCTAAAGACTTGAGAAATAAAAAAAAAAGACTCATTCAGAAAGTGGAAGGAGGGCCTTATGACCAAGGATGAATATAAACAACTAACCAGTGCTTGTAGAGAGAGAGTTAGGAAAGCTAAAGCTCAGTATGGGTTTAGGCTAGTGAGAGATGCTAAAAAAAAAGAAAAAAAAGTTATTTTCTTATGTTCAAAGTAAGAAAAAGAGCAAGGACATGGTAGGCCCATTGTGCGGACAGGAAAGTGAAATTGTAACAGGTGATGAAGAGAGGGCAGAACTGCTCAATTCCTATTTTTCCTCAGTATTCTTTTGCGAGGGAAACGGTGCTCAACATGGCAAAAAGAGAACACATGATGAGGGAAGGGAGTTGCAGCCTAGGATCGGCATAGGGGTAGTACATAAGCACCTAGTTCCTTTAAATGAAACTAAGTCCTTGGGGCCAGATAAACTGTATCCAAGGGCACTAAAAGAAACTGAAGATGTCATTTCTGAGCCTCTGCCCATTGTTTTTGAGAATTCATGGAGAACAGGTGAGGTGCCAGGTGGGAAAATGCTGTCCCCGTCTTCAAGAAGGGGGAAAAGGAGGACCTGGGTAACTACCAACCCATCAGCTTGACTTCTATACCTGGAAAAGTTTTAGAACAAATCATCAAACAGACAGTCCTTGAGAATTTAGAAAGGATGGCTGTGATTACTAAAGAGCCAGCATGGGTTTCTCAAAAACAAGTCATGTCAGACTAACCTTATCTCTCTTTTTGAGAAAGTTACTGCCTTGCTGGATCTGGGGAATGCTGTAGACATAGTTTATCTTGATTTCAGTGAGGCTTTTGACAAGGTTCCACAGAAGAATCTTGTTGACAAATTGGTAAAGTATGGTTTGGCTCCTATATTGTTAGTTTGGGTCCTATATTGCAACTGATTGACAGATCACACCCAAAGAGTGCTTGTGAATGGTTCCTCATCCTCTTGGAGAGGAGTAACAGCTGGGGTGCCTCAAGGATCTGTCCTGGAACCTGTTTTCTTCAGGGTCTTTATCAATGATTTGGATGAAGGGATAGAGAGAATGCTTGTTAAGTTTGCAGATGATACTAAATTGGGAGGGGTAGAACAGTGATCACTGGGGATGTTGAGGGGGAGGTATTTGTGAATTTCCTGAATTATGCAGGGGGTTGCACTAGATGACTCTGGAGGTCCCTTCCAACTCTATGAGTCTATGATTCTAATTGCATGCTCTCTAGAATGCTTAGTGTGCTTGTAATTAGGGAAAATTTTCAATATTTTTTTAAAAATTTACTCTTCAGATATGGAGTCTTCCCACTGTACTGGACCTTGGTATGTATAGGTGTGCGGTCCCTGGTACCCCTCTGGCCTCCTTTGTCTCATAGCTAATTTCCCTCAACATTAAGGCAGGTCACTGGTGGTAACAATCCCTCCCAGCCAATCGGGAGCTAGGGCTAGATCCAACCACTGTAATGTTCAGCAATCAATTTCATGTATTGTATTAGTTTCAGGGCAGTAGAATCTGCAATATTTCCAATCCAGGTTTTACTCATGTAATGAAGCAGGCTACAGGAACTGCTGTGAAGGACTCTGGTTGACCATGTGTTCTTTCATTCATTTCTCCTGAATAACATCACTGTATGTTTGTTAAAAAGACCATCAGCGTCTTTCTGGATGATTGCAGCATCTTATAACCCCCTCTTATGCGACTGGGATAGGAGGGAGTCCCATCTGATTATAGAACCTGCATGGACCAATGCCATGTGAGACATGGGCTGTAGTAAGGAGGGAAAACAAGATGTAATCAAGTGAAAACACTTGCTGGATCCAACCCACAATGTGGGTGATACCATGCAAGTTAGATTTAGCTTTGTGGTGAGCCACAAAGCCAATGCAGAGTGAGAACAGAATGTATAGCTTTCTCCCTCAATCAGTGAAATACTTTCACTCTTGTTTAAATACATAAGTGCTGTCAGGTCACAACTGACTTATGACAACCCCAGCAAGGGGTTTTCAAGGCAATCGAGAAGCAGAAGTAGTTTGCCATTTCCTTCCCCTGCAGAGCCTACCTTCACAATGATGGCTGGAACCTGGGGTGGGCTGGGTGAAGCTACTGAAGATCCATCCCTGCTGTGCCCAAGAATTATCACTGATTATAAGTAGGGTTGCCAGCTCTGGGTTCAAAATTATCTGGAGATTTTTGGGGTGGAGGCTGGGGAGGGCAGGGTTTGGGGAGATGGCAACCTCAGTGGGGTATAATGCTATGGAGTCCACCTTCCAAAGCAGCCATTTCTCCAGGGGAACTGATCTTGGTCATCTGGAGATCAATTGTAATAGTGGGAGGTCTCCAGGTACAACCTGGAAGTTGTCAACCTTAATAAGAACTGTGAAGAATGCATCTTTGGGTGGAGGTCTGAACTGAGTAAAACCTTCACCAGGAGTTTCTCAGAAGTTTTCCTCTCTGGGCAGAGAACAGGCAGGAATGGGGAAGTCAGTTAAATTGCTTTCTAGACTCACCTCAGCCACTCTCTTAGAAATGCTAATAGCAAAAGACAATGGGATGGTCAAGCTCCTCCCCCTCCAAGCAAGGAACAGAGATTTGGAGGTATTAAGTACTAGGAGGATGTCAGGAAGAAATTCCTGGAGACTGCAGGAAAAGCTTCTTTGACCCAGCCTGACCTGGGTCAGTGGGTGGAGAAAGTGGAAGGATAAAACTCCTGGGAGCAAGGAGGAAGCCCTCTTTTGTGCTGATTCCATCAAGGCAGACAGAACTTTTAACTGAGGTCTGGAGGAGGCAGCCATTGCTGTGTGGTGGACTGCAGACCTGAAGGAGGACTGAAGATACGAGAATGCCTGAAAAAATCTGTAACTTTCTAAGTTAAGGAGCCTGCCTTATATTTAACAACTGATGGGGCATGTATAGAGGGAGGGGCAAAGGAATTGTGCTTTACCCTTTTCTTTTGAATCGCTTGCTCAATCTGGTGCTGTGCTAAAAGTATGCTTGCAAACATTTTCTTTTTTTAAATAAATACTTTATAACTTTTGACCCTGGTGGTGGTTCTCTGCACCACATAGACCTCCACTGTCTTGGATATACTATTTTAAAAGGAGCACCAGGAGAAGGGGGAGAGCAGTTAGTTGGCAAGTGGCTACTCCCCCAGTGAAGCACAAGGCAGTAAGCTGTCCCTGTGGTGACCAGGGGCTGGGCAGTGGGAGACACAGAGGCAAGGCCTCAGAACTTGGAAGGGAAGCTGGGAGTCCCGACCCTCCCAGTGGGCAACCCCTACAAAGGTGAGTTACAGGAGAGAGAGAAAAAGCTTCTCCAGGTGTTGGGGAAATCTTGAAGAGCAAGATGAAGCAGGGCCTGCAGGCCAGAGAAGGACTGTTCCGCCACCAGGGCAATGCAGTCCAGTCATCTGGGAAGGCCACAATAACAGTGTGACTGCAAGTACAACTTCTAATCTATTCCTCAGCCAACCATCAGCATCACATACCCTGTTAGGCATCAACTAGTTTTTATAAAGGCCGTGGAAATTGGCACCAAAAACATGAATGGTTACTGTTATCTGCAAAATGCTCAAATGTCATGGTGATCTAAGGCACTTGATGTGGCAGAACATTTTTTTCTTCCCCAAAAATGTGAAGTGCGGTCATGATATTTATTCTTTGCTTGGTCAGATGCAGAGCAAGTTAAGTGCAACCTGCCGAATGAGTTGTATGCCCAGGATCAACATTCCATCCATTCCGAAAGCTTTGCATAAACTCCAGGGAGAGTCATCAGTTCCCTCCTGTCGCTGTCTTCCACCTGTGGGTGAAAACTTTCTTGTTTTATTTGGCATTCCCTCAAGGATTCCCACTTCCGACGCTTTAACTGCTCTTTTTATGTACTGTTTGCATTTTAATTCTGTTTTTGATTGTTTTAATGATGTGTGTTTTTTCCCCATAAGGGAGGTGTGATTTTCATGGTTCTAAAATGTGATTTTTACCATGTGTCTTTCAAATGGTTCGCTGTCTTGGTGGCCCACGTAAGGGCAGAAAGGTGGGATGCAAATGTTATAAATGAATACATAGTAAATAAATAATAATACACTGGATTTTTTTTAAGGAAGGGTTTGCCCAGTTTCGTGTATTTTCTCATTGCCAGTCATGTGATCAGACGCCCCCATGCTGCTACCAGCAAACTGATGGACCTGATCCAGGGAGGAACTCAGCTCAGCCTCTCAGTCCTCCTCCAAAACAACTGTTGGTTGACATTTCACACGAACAGAGGAAGCTGCCATATACTGAACCAGAGCTTTGGTCCGTCAAGGTCAGCATTGTCTACTCAGACTGGCAGCGGCTCTCCAGGGTCTCAGGCAGAGGACTTTCCCATCACCTCCTACCTGATTCTTTCAACTGGTGATGCCGGGGATTGAACCTGGGACCTTCTGCGTGCCAAGTAGATGTTCTGCCACTGAGCCACAGCCCCTTTCAGCTTTCCTCTTTGAACTATGTGCCCACAGCTCTGCTCATGAAACATGTTCACCATCTGCCTGGAGCCCTAATGGCATTCTTCTTTCTAAGGTTTAAATCAGTTTGCATTGTAATTGGCATTGAATGTAAAAGCTGCACCAATCGGAATAGCCATGCATTTTTTTTAGTGTTCTGTATCTAGCATGAAGAAGAAGAAGAGACAGGATTTATATCCTGCCCTTCACTCACTTAGAGTCTCAGAGTGGCTTACAGACTTCCTTCCCCTCCCCACAACAGACACCCTGTGAGGTAGGTGGGGCTGAGAGAGCTCTGAGAGAACATCTGGCACAGAGCTATGGCTTGCCCAAGGTCTCGAGGACTGCCCTTGAGAGAACAGCTCAGAGAGAACTTGTGACTGACCCAAGGTCACACCAGCAGCTGCATGTGGAGGAGGGGGGAATCAAACCCGATTCTGCCAGATTAGAGTTGGCACACTTAACCACTACACCAAACTGGCTCTTAACCACTATACCAAACTGAATGGAGAGAGACAACTTTTTAGCAGAGCACATACAATGATTCAGCTGATTGGTGGTGATGGAGGAAAGTGCCATCAAGTCACAGCTGTCATGGAGACTCCGTAGGGTTTTCAAGGGAAGAGACTTTCAGAGGTGGTTTCCCCTTGCCTGCCACTCTGTAGCAACCCTGGGCTTTCTTGGAGGTCTCCCAGCCAAATACTAGCCAAGGCTGACCCTGTTTAGCTTCAGAGATATGATGATGCCCCCAACGTGCCTACTTCATTTCTGTTGTGATGTAGGTATGCAGCCCCCAATGTCCCAATGTTGTCATGTTTATTTCTGGCTTCTTCTCTCCCTGGTAAGTGCCCCTCCATCCCCTGGCAACCCTGGTTGGCTCACCTGTCCCCCCCCCCCCCCATTGCACTGCTGCACTTTCTTCTCTCTCTTCCCCAAGTACCAGAACTCTTTTGGGCTTTCTGCCTTCCCTTCCATCTCTAGCCCTGCCCATCACAACCAAATGGGCTCAAGCTCTTACAGGGACCTGTTTGGGAAGGGAAATTTCCCCAGGATCTATCAAAGAGGGTGTGAGGTCCTTGCTTATTGGGGAGACTGTTTCTCCATGTACAAAACACACTCCGTGTACATGAACTTAGTAGATTTATGCTCCCACCAGGAATTAAAAATTCCAATTCTCTCTATTTTGGTAGAAAGACCCAGTGTCTGGGTGCTTCAGAGGACTATGTGGCCCTGAGGAAGGACTGATCTGAATGCTGGGATAAGTTTAAACAAATAAGGATTTATTTATACAAGAACAAAATAGGTTTCTGGGTATTTTTGAACTGTTGCTGAAGAAAGAAAATAGACAAAGCTTAGTGTTATGTATTGACCATGCGGTCGCCATGTGCTCTCTTAATTGCGACCGCATGGCCAGAGCACATGGCCAGAGCATGGCCAGAGCACATGGCCAAGAAACTACCTGAGCTTCAGCCAGGTAGAACAAAGGCCAGGTGGATTCAAACCGGCCACCAATCCTGTACCTAGGTTTCTCCCAGGGAACCTGTGAAATGTAAATAGACTGATAATAGCCTATCAGGCCAGTTGGGTGAGGTCAGGGGATTGTCCCTGACCAGCATAAAAGGAGGGCTTCGAGCCCTGGGTTGTATGCTTCATCCGGTCCAGCAATAAAGATCTACCTGTCTCACTATTCCATGGACTCCCGACTCCAATACTTATCACTTAGCATCACACACAGTCACTCAAACACCAAAACTTGACTCAGACAGGCTTAGACACTCAGTCTAAACTCTCATTCTCATATAGCCATGCAGGCTGAACTGTTTGTCTCTCTTAGCCACACAGGCTAAACTCTCTTGCTCACAGCCACACAGGCTAAACTATTATCACAACTCTCCACATTTGTCTCTTCAAGAACACTGAATCTTCTCAGAGACATCTCTCCTCCCACACTCTCAGTCATCAGCCAATCACATCACACTTGTCTCCATCTAGCATTCTCTTTACATTACTGCAGTCACACTAAACATTTAAAGAAACACACACCAAAACATGAAATCATTACAGAGGGCTATAACATAAGCAGCTAGTTGATGTCTCTGACAGAAGGGGCAGAATGCGGTGGTCTGCAAGTATATTTGGCACAGAGAGGAAGAGAGAGAGAGAGAGACTGGCACAAGATCATTCAGTCAGCTTCATAGCTGAGCAAGGATTTGAGATGTGACCTTTCACTCTCTTTAGCTGGTCCCACAGAATCACTCCTGGCCCTGTTCCTTGTTCAAAGCTATCTTCCCAACCAAACCAACAACTTTCCCTTCCCTCACAGAAGCTGGCCTGCAACTATTCATATGCTCCTTTCCCCCTGAGCAGTGTTCCCTCTAAGCTGAGAGTTACTGTGAGCTAGCTTATAGTTTTTTAGCCTCCAGCTCACACATTTTTGCCTTAGCTCAGGAAGGATGGCGCCAGAGCAAACTAATTCATGCAGCAGCCGAATCGCTCGCTCACAATGCCAGTAGCTCACAAAGTAGAATTTTTGCTCGCAAGACTCCACAGCTTAGAGGGAGCATTGCCTTCAAGCACTTGGAATGTTCATAAACATTCTCTGACATCACAGCAGCCAAGTCAAACAATCATAAGCTTAATAATATGGGTTGGCTCCTCCACATGCATCCTTGCATAAGAAATCCTTCTATTGGAGCATGTGGGACAGGAGCAGTTTGCACCAGATATCCCTTTCACTGCATCCCCCACCCCCGGGAAGCAGATTTTAAGGGCACAGGGGGGCGTCAGCAAGGAAAAAGAGGTCACAAAAATGGATTGTATGAGCAGTTCTCAGGATCTAAAATATCTATAGATTGCTCCATCCTCTCTGACTAGCTATATGCTACGAGCTACCAATTTTAGACAGAACGATCAGTTTGTCAGTACTTTCCATGTTCCAGCCAGATGAAGGGCTGTTTTTGTGCATGTGAAATATCTTTACATTCAGCAGCTCTCAACCATCCTTCCCTCTCCCGACTACAAAGACTCTGCTGTTCCAAAAACCGCATGGTCGGTCATGGGACTCTGCCACCGGATCGCTAATATTGTTTCCAGTGAATTTTAATTGCATCTGAAGCACACAAGATCCTTCCGAATGACGCAGCAAGCATATTCCCATCTGCTTTGTAAATTTTTAATATACTCTTTTGCGCCGAGTGACAGCCACATCTCCCCCTCGTTACGCTCGTCTCTGTTTAAATAAATGTATTCAGCACAACTCGGTTGAAAAAGTATTCCAGGCCTACGGGGAATATTTACAGCTGTTTTGTACCGTTTTCCACAAGTAATTACGTTCCATGAACATCAGTTTTCTGGACAGACAGAAAGCTAAAAATCTGGACCATTTTTTTTTTAAAAATGAAACTGTAATCCTTTCTCTTTTAAAAATATATTTTCTCAGGGGTCCTTTCATAGAAAAAGAGGTGCAGGAGCTCATTAGCATAACTCATTAGCATTACTTATTTGCATATGCTACACTACCTGACATCATCGGAAGTATGTCAGAAGGCAAGAAAGAAAGAAAGAAAGAAAGAAAGAAAGAAAGAAAGAAAGAAAGAAAGAAAGAAAGAAAGAAAGAAAGAAAGAAAGAAAGAAAGAACTGGCAGAGAGTGGACCGCTACTAATCCAAGCCTCAGAAATACCACTATTCTGGGAGGATAGCTTCAGTGGTGGCTGAAGCCTTCAGAAGGCTGGTCCGAGGAACAAGGACCTTTCCAGGGAACGGGGTCATTTTGCTGAAGCCATGACACAAGCAGGTATTTCCCGCGGGGGTGGGGGAGCTGGCACCAACTCCTGGAGCTGCGCTCCCCCGAGCTCCTGCTCGAAAGGACCCCTGTATTTTCTGCCTATAATATAGATGTATGAAGTGGCCTTATCCTAGGCTGGACCATTGGTCTATCCAACTCTGTGTCATTGGTCTATCCAACTCTGTGTCATCTCCCATGACCAGCAGCACACGAACACATGAATTTATGAAGCCGCCTAATACTGAATCAGACCATCGAGATCGGTATTGTCTACTCAGAGAGGGAGCAGCTTTCCAAGGTCTCAGGTGGGAGGCTGGTCTGGTGTAGTGGTTAAGAGTGCGAACTCTAATCTGGGAGAACCAGGTTTGATTCCCCACTCCTTCATATGCAGCTGCTGGTGTGGCCGTGGGTCAGTCACAAGTTCTTTCAGAGCTGCTCTCTCAAGGGTAGTTCTCTCAGACCTCTCTCAGCCCCACCTGCCTTGCAAGGTGTCTGTTGTGAGGAGGGGAAGGGAAAGGAGATGGTAAGCAGCTCTGAGACCCCTTTGGGTAGTGAAGGGCGGGGTATACATCCAGTCTCCTCCTCCTCCTCCTCCTCCTTCCTGGTCCTTTTAACTGGAGATGCCAAGGATTGAAACTGGACCTTCTAAATGCCAAGCAGATGCTCCACCACTGAACCGCAGCCTCTCACCAGCAGTGGTAGTGTCCTTTTGGGGCTGGTGTAATAGAGTAATAAATGGCATGCTTTATGATCCAGGAGTCTCCAGTTCCCTGGGCAGACCTCAGGCAAAAGGCAGTGCAGAGTAGTGTTTAGTGTCAGATTGGCATCTTGTAGATTCAAATCCTCCCTCAGCCAGGAAGTTCATTAGGAGAATGTGGACCTCTCTCTCTCTCTCTCTCTCTCTCACACACACCTACCCCATAGGATTGATCAAAGGATGAAACAGAGGAGAACCTAAGTTCTTTAAAAGAATCATTGGATAGATATTGGATCATATATAGCTGTTCTGCTGAAGTCTCTCACATTGTGAAATGAGGTAATACTGGTCTACATTGCAAGGTGGTTGTTAAATATTGCCACCAGTTACTCTATGAGCAGTGCTTTGTACCATGAAAATGCTACATACATTAATTTATTTGTTTAGTGAATTTATAGTACGGGAACGGAACGAGAAAGGATCTGAAAGATCAGTCGGATTTTTTAATGTCCAAATTAACAGAAATTAAATTGTGGATTCTTTATAAAAATGTAATATGTCATATCTGTTAACATTGCTTTGGTTTTCTCGATAGCAACAATTTATTATGAATTGCACTCTGGACATGCTCCGTGAAAATGCCGTGTTTTATCATTGTCCAAGCCAATTTGGCCAGGAATCCTGGTGCTTTTTTGTCATCTTCTGGGCATGGAGCAGGGGTCACTGGGAGTGTGGGGGGAAGTATTTGTGAATTTCCTGCATTGAGCAGGGGATTGGACTAGATGACCTCAGAGATCCCTTCCAACTCTATGATTCTATGATGCTACTGGATTTTAATCCTGCATTTTTATTGTTGTTAAACTGTTAAATGTGCTGTATGGATTTTTAAAAAATAAAATCACCAGAATGGTGGCACATTTTATTTCCTACAAAAGAAATGTCAATTCACTTCCTAGTTGGGCTGCTGTATTATATTAGGAATATTACTGCCCTTTTCTTTCCTAGCCACCAGGTTCCTACGAACTAGATTCTCGCATCCAACCATGTCAGGAAACCGTCCCCACCCCCCAACAAACCACCAAAGGTGTGAAACAAAACTCTTTATTGACTGGAAGAACTTTTGCCTACTCCTAGGAGAATTAATGTGTTAGCATCATATACTGTAATCAAAATGTGTTAAATGTTCACGCACATGTGCTAGGTAATAGCCTCAGAGGTGGCAAGGAATTTTCTGCTGGAAAAAAACCCCACATGTTCCAGGAAAACAACATCTGCCACGCTGAAAGCTTTGTAAGCTTTTCTTGAAAAGTTTCAGAACATCCCGAAGTGCGCCTGCTTCTTTTGCAGCTGTCCAAAGCTGAGATATATTGGCTGGCCAGGAAATTCTCATTTTGCTTTACACAGATGACACGGTCCTTTTGTCGAGATCAGAAGTAGGACTCCAGAAAATTTTAAAATCATTTACAGAGGCTGAGGACAGACTGGCAATGTGGGGCGGGAGAGCTCTGCTTCAGAAGCGGGGAAAGGGAGGGAGTTCAGACAGCCGCAGCTGTCCTCTGTCTCCCTCCCGTACTCACCTGTTTGTGAAGCAGTTTCCTGCCGCCTCAGATGGACACCGGCAGAAAGCGGTGTCCAGGGGCCTTCCTGTGTTTGGATCCCGCTTCCCGGCTGTGTGGACGGGAGGAGGCAGGATTCAAGCGGAGGTGGCGGTGTGCAAGCAGCCCCAATACAGGAGGTGGGGGATTTTAAATTTGTGGACTGCTGCTGCGGCCATGCACCTATGTGCTTAGACACCCATGCACCTATTGCTGAAACAGCCCTGCCACGAGCTGCGGAGGCCTGCCTGCCCGGGGCCACTCCGCAGCAGTCTGAATGCTCCGTTCTGGCATGCTCCCACAGGAGTCTGGCCAGTGTGAACAGCCAGCCCCGGGCCAGTCTCCCCCCGCGGCTTTTGGCCCCGCTGCGGTTCGGGGGCAGATTACCAGTCTGTCCTCAGCCAGAATACTGTACTCAAGAGGGGTCAACAATAAACTATAATAAGTCAAAAATAATGCTTTTTTTCCCAAACCATTCCTCTTGCAGAAAGAAATCCTGGTCTGTCATGGGCGAGAAACTGGAAGAGGTGACCCAATTTAAATATTTGGGAGTGACAATTAGTCATAATCTATCTTGGAAACCTCATATTAGTGCAGCATCAGAGACTGCTAGAACAAACTCAAAAGCAATACTTAGATTTTTTTTTTTCTAGGGGGTGGGGGTCAGTATGTACCGATGGCCACTGCAGCCCTTAATGCTAAAGTAACATCTCAGATTTTATTCAGGGTGGCTATTTGGAGTTTCTGAATCTCTTGATTGTATACTTCTTTATTTTTTGCGTAGAATGGCAGGGGTTCCTAGATGTGTGCCTGGAGCTGCACTTAGAGTGGAATTTGTCCAACATTCCTTGGACTCTAGAGCCTGGATTGCAGCTTTCAAACTGAGACTCAGGCCGCGGTCACACGGCCCCTTTAAATCCGGGAGGGCTCCCGGATTTAAAGGGGCTGCATTATTCAACCGCGGGTTGGGATGTCCATACATCCCAACCCCTGCGGCAGCACCAGCAGCAAAAGCAGCAGCCGTGGCCGCTGAAGAGGCGGCCGCGGCGGGAACGACTGCTGCGGCGGCGGCCGCTGAAGAGGCGGCGGAAGTGGCGGCGGCCGCTGAAGAGGTGGCAGCCGCGGAGCGAACAGCGGCCGCGGCGGAGGCGGCCCCAGCAGCAGGAGAGGCGGCTGTGGCAGCCAAGGACCGCCAGCCGCCTGGGTAAGTTTTGGGTTTTTTTTCCCCCCCTTTTACACTTGGGCGCATGAGTAGCCATGTGCCCAAGTGTAAAAAGGGGGGGGGAAATGGAGGGGGGAGGCCATCTGGACAGCCCTGCTCTCGCAACGCTTGCGAGAGAGGGCTGTCCAGATAACCTCCAATGCGGGTTCCTCCCGCGACTCCCGGGAAAACACTAGTTTTTCCCGGGGTCAGTAAAAGCAGGAGCAACCCGCATTGGAGCCCGCTTCGCTGCGGGACTCGCTGCAGGGCTATATAGACGGCCCCTTTAAATGCGGGAGGAAGCAGCCCTTCCTCCCACATTAAGGGGCCGTGTGACCGCGGCCTCAAAGTCCTCTATTCAGTACCATATGCCCAAGGTTTGTTCTTTGTTTGTTAAAGGAGGACAATCATAAAAATCAGCTGGGAAAGATATCTAGATGCTAGACTTGAGTTATTGGGCTTTCCTCCAACAGTATGGAATAATTTAATTTACCAGGAAGCCTTAAAGCAGACTAGAATAAAACTGATTAATCTTGATCGGGCTAGTACCTTAGCTCGAGCAAGACGTGTATGTTCCACTCTTGCCTTAGGTATTCCTCCTCCGGGGTCTCTTCCTTCATATACTAGATCCTCTAAAATACCTAGTTATAGACGTGTTTTCACTCTTGCTAGGCTTAACTCTTTTCCCACTGCTGAGTTAACAGGTCGCTTTTCTAAAGTTCCATACTTGGATCGTTTATGTAATTGAGAGACTGGAGTTGTGGAAACACTGGGCCATCTTCTATTATTTTGTCACCAATGGTCGATTCCTAGATCGATTTGGATCACTCCAGTTCTTACCAAACACTGATTACCTACTGAACTCTGGGTGGTCCCCTACTTGTTGGCAGATATTAATTCTGAAACTACTTATTTTGTTACAAGATTTTTGATGATGGTTTTATCTTGAAAGCAACACAAATCAGGCTTGACCTGATTGTAACAGAATTTGTGACACTTGAATAATATGATCTATTTAAATTAATTATAGTTTTTTTATCAGCAACTTCTGTTTTAACATTTTAGATCTTTTAGATTTGATTATTTTCACTGTAAATTCTGATTGCATATTTCGTGTCCTGGGGCTGATGCTGTGTGCCCATGTTTGATGGTTGACTTGTTTTGGCTGAGCTTAAGACCTTTGGTCATAGAAGCTAATAAACGTAACAGTAAGCTGAGATATAACCCTAAAGCAAAGAGGTAACTATTTTGTATTGCAAGGTTGGGACTTTTGATTTTAAGACACCACGTAGAACAAACGGGGAATGGAAACCAGAGTTTTATACACCGTTTTTCTCCCTGATGAGAAGCCAAAGGAGCTTACAATATCGTCCTTCCCCCCACCTATTTTGCCATCACGGCACCAATCTTGTGAAGGATGTTAGGCTGAGAGTAAGGTCCCAACCTCCAGGTGAGTCCTGGAGACCTCCCAGTATTACAACTGATCTCCAGACTATAGAGATCAGTTCTCCTGCAAAATATGGTTGCTTCGGTGGGTGGACTCTATGAAGAGAGAGAAAAGAAGAAGAGATTGGATTTATACTCCACCTTCACTCAAAGTCTCAGAGCGGCGAACTCCAAGTAATACCAGGGCTGGGATGCAGAGGCAGGCAATATCAAGCCACCTCTCTGAAACGTCCTAGCCCTACTAGGGGTCGCCAAAAGTCAACTTCCAAGCACACATGAGCTCTCACACACAATACTCACACATGTAAAAAAAAACAACCCCAGCCCAACAGGTCTGGGTACAGTAACGGGAGATTTCCTCAGGAGGCTGCAGACAAACCTGAAAATATTAAAAGAAAGGCACCGGTGTGTGTGTGTGTGTGTGTTAAATTCCCCGAAGTTTTCAAAAGTGAGATCTCATGGCAGTGTGTCATGCAATCTCTGCCACCATCTTGGGGGCCAGCAGAGAAAGTTGGGACCAGCAGAGGGATTTTCTTGCAAATCTCTTGTGGGTCCCCTCATGTCTAACTTAATGTGATGCAGTTTCAGTGTCAAATAGCCCTATCTGTGCTCTTACATCCCACACTGAACTCTATAAGGAAACTGGCTAAATCCATGTTATTCCCTAGAATGGATGAGTCAGTGCGCAGCAAATCGCTGCTTGATAGGTGGGAGTGCGGGAACTTTCACCCCATGCCCATTGTCGACCTTCACTCTGATGAGCAGTGGGTGGAAAATGTGGGGGCAGGCACAGCATCCCTTGACATCATGGTGTCATTTCCAGCCAGATGATCAGAAGGGTCTTACCATAGAGTTTTGAACAAATGCTAGACTCAGGGGTGTCAGGTTTTAAAATCCCTTGGGGGGCTCTTGCGTGTGCATGTGCTTCGCGCACATGCACACTGGGACCATGTCCTTGCCACCTCTCTCCCCCGGGCCTGGCCACTCCTACCTCCATTCCTCCCTCTGTCCATCTAGGGGCCAGCTGGGCAAATGCCCAACATGCTGGCATCACCCGGAAGTGACACCATCACACTGGACATATCGCCGGGGTGACGCTATGGCAATCGCCCCGAAACTCTATGGTACCATAGAGTTTCGGGGCAATTGCTAAAGTGTTGCCCCGACAATGTGCCCAGTGTGATGGCGTCACTTCCGGGTGATGCCAGAACACTGGGCATTTGCCCAGCTGGCCCCTGGACAGACGGAGGGAGGGAGGGTGAAGGCAGCAGTGGCCTGGCCAGGCCGGGGGGGAGAGGCGGCAGCAGTCAGCTGGTGGGTGGGCAAGCGGGCAGGCCTAGGAAGGGCCCGGTGGGCGCTCCATTTTGCCAGGAAGGCTGAGCCCCCCCCCCAGAAATTTTGGGGGTGGCTCGAGCCCCCCCGTAGTTGACGCCTTTGGCTAGACTAGCCATTGATGTGGTGACATCACTTCCAGTTATATGGCCAGAAGTGATTTCATGACACGGGAGATGCCATTCTGATGAATCTCCATCCCCCCCTCCCAAGTCTCCCAGAGGTTGCCAACCAGGGGCTGGAAACTCCATGAGAAGTATCTAATGAACCGTCCCTGCCAAGGCTGGCCCTTCAGGAGCATGCCATTCATTCAGAATCAGGGTGGGACACCAGGATGCAATCCTGCTCAAAAGACAAGAAAGGGTCTTCTTAGTAAGGAACATGAGTTGCTTCCTGTGTGTTGATGCTGTGTGTTGATGCTCTGTAGTTTGAGGTCTTGAAATATATTATAGATTGTCAGAAGCTCTGACCTGGATAGCCCAGTCTAGCCCTATCTCATCAGATCTTGGAAGCTAAGCTGGGTTGGCCTTGATTAGTATTTGGATGGGAGACCACCAAGGAATACCAGGGTCCTGACACAAAGGCAGGCAGTGGCAAACCACCTCTTGCCTTGAAAACCCTGCGGGGTCACCACAAGTCAGCTGTGACTTGACGGCACTTTTCACCACTGCATAGATGGTCAGTATTTTTTTTTGGACGTTTATATTTTTATCACATTCTCCATCCATTCCTGTGCAGAACAAGTGGAATACATTTCAAGATATATTTAAATTTAAAAAGCTGTATGGATCAACCATCTTAATCATTTTTTTGGAGCGTACAGCCTATAAATACTTCAAACAAGCCAAACAGCTTAGAAAACTGATGTTTCATTTCCTGAAGGGTTTTTTCCCCTTAGGTTTCTTCCTTCCTAAATACAAAAAGCATTGTTTTAGTTGGCCAAGATGGAGGAGAAAATGTGGCTAGGTTTCACTTTCGCAGAAAAGGACACTTAAGGCTGCGGTCACACGTACCAGTTGAAGCGGACAGGATGAGAGGCTGTTTCCCCTGGAGGAATTTGACACACAGTTGTGAGATCACACAGCGCTTTGAAGCTGTGGGCTTAGCCCACCATTGTGTGATCAGATGCAGCTGTGGGTGATTAATTCCCCCCCATTTGTTTCCCTTGTACATAAGTGAGGAATTGCACTTCCGCACTGAATATGCGATGGTGCACATACTGCAAAGGGGAGTATGCGATGATGCACATACTGCAAAGGGGAGGGGGAAATACAGCAAGGAATTGAGATGGCCTGATCAGACCATCCCGGCGGTATGAGTGTGCTTGAGCAATCAGACAGGGGAAAGTCCACCTGTGGCCTGCCTTATCTGGATAACACCATACTTTCCCGAGTGTCTTTTAACTCAGCTTCTGTGGCAGAGCAGCACGGGTTGCCGATGACTGCGGGACGCTTCCCAGATGCTGCTGTCTGATCACTCCCTTTAGATCCATCAGGCATTTGCAGCTATGTCAGATCTAAAGGAGTGTGTGATTGCAGCCTTAAGGCCCTGCAGCTTCTAGAGTTGTCAGCTCCGAATTGGGAAATACCTGGAGATTTGGGGGGGTAGGACCTGGGGAGGGCAGGGTTTGGGGTGGGGACAGACCACTGCAGGATGTAATACCATAGAGTCCACCCTCCAAAGCATCCATTTTTTTCAGAGGAATTGATCTTGGTCATCTAGAAGTCAATTGTAATCACAGGAGATCTCTAGGTGCCACCTGGAGGTTGGCAATCCTATCTTATTTACAGATTTTTCTGGTATGGGAACTTATACTCATTGTTTTCCTAAGAGACTCTGAGAAATGCACATTGTGCATTTATAGGATACTTGGGGGGGGGGGGAAGCCTATGAGTGGTTTCTTCTGTCTTTATGAACAGACACAGAAGGGAGTGAGTGAAGAGGGAAAAAAGATTTCTGCTTTCTCCTCTCAAATCTAGGCAGCTTTAGAGGGGAAAAGTACCCTCTTACTTCCCCCCTCCCCAACAGAAAAATATAAACAGGCTGTCCAGATGGAGTTTCTCAAACATTGCTCTCTCCAGATTTTAGCATTGGCCTCATGTTACTCCTTTCCAAAATAAAATATTCATGGTAACTGTGTTTTAACCTCCCTCGTGTATGTGAAGGATAGCTGAAGTATTTCCTTTCCATGAGTTGCAGTGGGGAGTTCAAATCATTTCTGTCCATACAGCTACGAAGACAGAATCCCTGACAATCAAGGGCTGCAACATTTTTCAAAAGCTGGCTCCTCCCCAGAAGGAAGTCGAGGAGAATGAAACACTTTGCAGATTTGGTATTTAAAAGCAGCATATCTCACCAAAACCAATAGTCCCATAGTACTAGAACTTGGGGGGATCCAGTGAAGTTGATGAGCAACAGAGTTATGACAGAGAAAAGGAAATACTTCTTTATTCAATCAGTAATTTCCAGTTGTGGAATTCACTGCCAGAGGGTATAGTTCAAGATCGGTAGCCGTGTTTGTATCAATAGAAAAGAGCTAGAGTCCAGTAGCACCTGAAAGACTAACAAAATTTGTAGTAGGGTGTGTGCTTTCATGAGTCACTGCTCACTTCTTCAGATACAGTGTTCACCTGGAGCATGGATGGCTTTAAAGGGGGATTAGACAGATTCGTGGAGGAGAGGTCCATCAATGGCTACTAGTCATGGTGAATCAGGGAGCCTCCACATCCAGAGACAGTAAGGTCAAATTTACATCTGACTTTCCCGCTAGAATCATTCTAGTTTTTTAAAAAACCACTGTCTATACCTGTTTCTAGTTTCAAACCATACTGGTTCTAGTTTATAAATTACTGTTTACATTCATTAATTGCCCTCCTGTGGTCAAGCTAGCATCATACTGCTTTAAACAAATGCTGTTGCTTAGTACTCTTCAGACCCCCTGGAGTGAAATTTGAAACCAGCATGAAATGAGCTTGGGAAAAGACAGCAGTCAAACTACTTCAGAGGGGAGGTGTAAATTGGGCCTAAATCATTACCTAGGATGTTATCCAAATCAATACATGTATAGGGCCCATAATTTTCTACTCACTGGCTTTGAGCAGGTATGTCGCTGAGCAGTTTGGCTATTCTTCAACAGTTTGAGCCTGTTTGGCCAGTTATGGTCTGCCTTTTAAACCATCACAGTACAGTGCAATCAGCAGAATTCCGCGCAAATGCTTTCTTACACAGCCCAATGAGAGGCTAAGTCACCTCCCACTAAAATGTCATCACCGCATGTAGCTCAGCAGAAAATAATTTAAATGAAGGGTCAGCAAGCCAGTCAGCCCAATAGTGATTGTAAACATCATTTTAAAAAGGGTTTTCATCTAAGTCCATGCCACTGAACAGTCCTAGGGGAGTTGTAGTTTCCCATAGTTAAATAACTGACCTGACCATCGGTGGCCCAGGGGAAGAGTCGATTTCACCTACTGTGCAGATGCAACAGTAGAGTTGAGGCAGAAGGGTTGAAAGTCCACCATCACAGGTACTGCCCAGCCACAGAGCTGTGCAGCAGTTATTTGTTGGCAAGGTGAGGAGGTAGTGGTGGCAGCCAATGGGTGGTTAGGGAGGAGGTGGCAGCAAGAAAATCTATACGGTGGAATTGCCCAAATCAGAGGCATTCCTTTTTTGCTTGAATCACCTCAAAAGTTCACCTGAACAATCGGCTCCCTTCTCATGACTGGTGAGCAGGACATTACTTGAACTGGCCCCACTGGTGGACCTCCTAATGGCACCTGGCATTTTGGGCCACTATGTGACACAGAGTGTTGGACTGGATGGGCCACTGGCCTGATCCAACATTGGCTTCTCGTATGTTCTTAACTGGCAAACGATCAAATGGAAATGACTGAAACAACACAAATGCAAGACAAGATAAGCAGCATTGCTTCCTTTCCATATGCAACAACTGGGAAGGCATTCATTAGAGCCCCTTACTCTACAAAGAGAGTGACTGGACGTGCTGGGACCATCTGGATTTGATAGACAAGGAGAGAGACAGAGAGAGACAGAAACTCATATTATTAACCACTAGTCAGTTAGTGATGGGTACAGTAGTACTCTAGACTCTGGGGAGCTCCAAACTTTGCACCGATTAATTATTTCACTTCCTTTCGCAGAGGTGTTTGGTCTTGGGGGTGGGGTGGGGTCTGTTCTAGGCTTTCATCACAAGTTGCTCCAGTGCTCTGGAGTGTTATTTCCATGAGGGTCAGCTGTCCCCTCCATACTTCTATTTAGGAGAGCAAGTAACAAGGACCTCCTATCAACACGGTATGGACTGTGGATTTGGAACAAGGTTGGAATCCTCAAATGTAATGGACATCCCTTCCTGTCCTGATCTACCCCAGAGAGCTAATTATGTTCCTCTAACTACCTCTTCCGTTCTGCACCTTCCCAGAGGTGAGTCCACTCCTTCCCAACTTGGGCAAAGTCCATTGTCACTCACTGGAATTACATCATGGGCCTCTCTGCTGGAAGAAGTGAGAAAGGGACTGTCACTCCCCATTTCCTGAAGGGCTCTGTCATGTTCTACTGAACTTTCTCAGGAGGATGATTGTCTTGGCAGCAACTTGGCTGAAAGGTGCCACAGGCTGATTTATTCTTTACTGGTCAAATTCTGTGTTTGTTAGCTCGAAAGGCAGGGTATAACTGTGTTAAACAAATAACCTGGTGTGGACCTGCTCAGTGTGGTGGGAAGTAAGTCAGCCATCTCTTAGCTGAACGTTGTTCAATTCTATGTGCCTAGGTCTATTCATCGGATGCAGCTGTTACAAGAAAAGGTTGTCCTGTTTGCAATGGCTGCTGTCAAATTATGTCAAAAAAAATTTTGGACTACTAATGCTATCGACTGCCACCAAGTTGATTATGGATATCCGTCACACTGCTCTGCCTAGAGATGGCCACGTCCCACTGTTTTCCATAACAAACATGATTAAATTTCAGGAATTTCAGCCAGTTTGCTCTTCAGTCATAACCTACTTTCTCTCGATTAGAGCTCTTTTGACGGTATCTGTTGCGTCTTAATTAAAAAAAAACACAAGGAAAAGCTCAGAATGTGCTTTGCTACAGAATGAAACAATTAGCTGGACGGCAAGTGAGGAACTGAATTAGAGCGCAGGCATAGCACTTGGCACATACCGAATGGACACAAAAAAGAAGAGGGTCTATAAACCGGGGTCTGCAAAAACACCCACAGCGAAGTGCCTCAGTTGCCCAGTTCTAGTGCTGATGAGATCATTTTGGTGTGGGGTTTTTAAAGCTTTTCAGCAATGTTTGTTCCCAGCCTCCTCCTCCTCCTCATTTCAGCTTTCAGAAACCTCTCTTCCAAAGCCATAAAACCACTAACAGTGAGATTGCCAAGGCGCATTTAAGTTCCTTCTTTTGAGCCGGAGATAAAAACTCTGGCTGAATGGCAGGCAGTGACTTTCCTGAAAGGAGGAACACTTGATTTGTCCATGTGAAAGCTTCACTTGCTGCTTTCAATCATTGGTGATTTAATGCTCCAAGACAGAGGGAGGAGAAACGACAAAACAGTTACTGAACTACCCCTTTCGCCCCAGCTGGGGGGCACCTATAATGGCATCTTGGGATGGGGAATGGGATGGGGCGCGGGGCTTCAGAAAATGGGAGTAAGCTGATCTTACACAACCACTTCAATCAAAAGGAAAAGTGTTTGTAAGTAAGGGCGTTGAATTCTGTGACAAAAGAATAAAGTGCTAAATCTTGTGTTGTGACCCAGCTAGGCTCCACCCCACCCCCCCGGCCACAAGCCATTGGCAACATGGTTGAAATAAGCTTTCAGTAGGATAAAAGGAAGACTCGATGCTTTCCTTAGTCTAAACCCAATGCTCTCTTTTTTTAAAAAGAAGAAGTAAGTATCAGTTGAATTTGATCATTTGAAACTGCTTTATGCAGGAATCAGAACATTGGTCCACTGAGCTCCGTACTGCCAGCTTTGACAAGCAGCAGCTATCCGGGGTCTTGAGCAGAGGCTGCTCTTTGGCTGCATTAACCCGGAAGCTTATGCATTCAAAGCAAGTGCTCCTCTGAGCTCTGGGCTCTGGGACAGATGGACAGTTAATGACAAAGTCTGCCTCTCACTAGTTGGGACACACTTTGGCCTGCGAGCTCTGCCTTCTGCTGTTTACGGACAGATTTTCAGTGACTCTGTCCCACTCTGTTCCTTCTCGAGGATGGTCCATCACCATCGTGCTTTTTTATCTGCTTGTTTTTCATATATTGGTCCTTTCCACACTAGACCTTAAATCCTGCTTCGACCCTGTCCCCGAACTTACATTTTACGAGTTCACCCCTGTAATTATCTCGGGGTATTTTTTACATTCTACACTACACGCGAGTTCACCCCTGTAATTACCTTGGGGTATTTTTACATTCTACACTACATGCGAGCTCACCCCTGTAATTCTCTTGGGGTATTTTTTTTTGTTTCCACATTATATTGAGGTCACCCTGGTTTTGCCCCACACTTGTCCTGGGATAAACGCATGCGGTTATAACCAGGGATAAATGCAAGGTGTTGTGTCGCGAGTTGAACTCTGATAAAACCAGGGATGAGATCCAAGTTTGGAAAGGACCATTGCCACATTCTATCGCTTTCAAGAGCTGGACTCAGAAAGGAAAGAGGGGGAAGCTTAGTTCCCTGGATGATTTAGGTGTACAGGAGGACTCTTCCACCGGCCCTAGACAGTGCATGCTGGGGGCAGGAGGAGTCAACAGCCCCTGGTGGGGACCCTGGGATGCAAGTCAGAGAAGAAGATGCAACTGTCGTCGGATTCTGAGTCCAGAGGCATTCCCAGTGCCCCACACTTTGGCTCATCCCCAAGTCAGGAACTCCACAGGCTGCCAGCAATGACGAACTGAAGAGCTTTAGTGGAATTCAGTGCTATGAGTCTTGTCTCATAGCAAGGAAATTTAAGGCCCGGTGAAAATTCCAAGGAAAAATGGTATACCTAAGTCTGACCAGGATCCGAGCCAGCATGTTGTAGTAGTTAAGGGTAGTGGACTCTACTCTGGAGAACTGGGTTTGATTCCCCACTCCTCCTCCACATGAAGCCTGCTGGGTGACCTTGGGTGAGTCACAGTTCTCTCAGAACTTTCTCAGCCCCACCTACCTCACAAGGTGCCTGTTGTGGGGAGAGGAAGGAAAAGGTGATTATAAACCACTTTGAGACTCCTTGTGGTAGAGAATAGCATGGTATAAAAACCTCCTCTTCTTCTTCATCATCATATAGGAAGAGCTGCAGGTAAAGCAATCCACTACCTCCCCCATCTTACTAGTACAACACTTCTTTCTGAGCAGTTACTTTTATTTCCCATCTGGCTCTAGCTACTGGGCCGGAGACCTTGGTGTTCCAGCAGTTGTATTCCATGTCTAAGCATGGCCCTTTTAGCCTTGTTCACAGATGGGAGTCTGAGCTGTAGATGGGAATATCAGTCTTTTTACTAGTGGGGATGTAACACATATAAGGTATTACCATATTAGGTTTGTTTTGGAGCTTGGGAATGAGAATGGAGAAGCTACAAGTAAGAAATTCCAAAAGGCTTGGGTAAATTCTTCATTGCAAAGAAAGGTCCTATAAAATCTGTGCATATATTTAAAAACTACCCCATGAGACAACCCTAAGCTGATTTCAGTCCATTGGTCTATTGTTTACTATGACTGGCTTGGCTTTCCAGGATCTCAGGCAGAGGTCTTTCTCATCACTTTGATCCTTTAATTGCAGGTGCTGGGAACTGAAGCTGAGACCTTCTGTATGCATGCCATGTTCTCTACCAATAAGCCATTGCTCCTGTCCCCCAGTAGCTTTCTTGTATGTATAACCAGTCAATACATTAGCAATCACAGAAGAGAAAGTGCAAATTATGGCTTGTTCACCAGTTCTCCAAATATTGCTCTGTTAGAATAAACACTTCCTCCATGTCCTGTAGTTGGACATGGGTTCCATGGTCCATATTTCCACCATTCCCCAGTTTTATAAACATGCACTAAACTGTTTCAAGTTGATGCTGAGGTGTTATGTCCAGTGCTTGACTCTTTGTCTGCAGCCAGGGGACATGTTTGGGCATGTTTGCCTGTAATGGGATGTGATAACAACAGAGCTTCCTTCCCCAGAGAACAATGGACCTAGGGATCCTGCCAGTCCCCCTATCAGGGGCTGAGGATATTTGAATGGACCTATGATAGCCCCTGGTGGGAGAATAATCCCTGTTGGACCAATCCCCCTTGAGGGGGTGGGACGGTCAAGGTGTGGTTTACCTGTAAATGTAAGTGGCTTCCCCATTCCTTTGTCCCCATGCTCGATTCTGACCTGCAACAAACCACCATGCTGTGTATATGATCCAGACTCCATAATAAAAGAGCTATGATTGAAATCACTCCAGTGGCCTCCCGACTCCAGTACTGTTCATGAGGTTAGAATGGAGGTGAGATACCTTTCTTCCACTTTTTAATCTGACCCTTTCTCCAAGGACCTCCATGTTCAGAATCCCAGTGGCAGAAGGAAATATCAGAGGAAGGCTTAGCCTCTGTCTCCTGATGCCTGTCCTCCAGAGTAACTGGTTGGCCATTGTGTAAGACACTGGATAGGGATGGGCATAAACTGGCAAAATGTGGTTTGGTTCATGGTTCGTGGTGTGCTCGGTTCATGAGCCATGAACCACCATGAACTTTTAGGCATCAAATGAATTGGTTCGGTTCATGATGTGGTAGACCCCCCCCCCCCCAAAGGGCTAGAGACACCAAACTCTCAGAGGGTCTCAATCAATACTCTTTTACCTGGCTTCCATATTTGGTGAGGATTGGATTTACAAGGTCTGAGTGATGGCCCTCAAATGAAGGTGCCCCCCAGGAAACTCTTTCTGGGGAAATGACAGGCACAGTTTCAGGACGTTCAGGAGTCTATAGAATGGACCCTGTGCAAGCTAGAGACATCAAGTTCACAGGGGACCTTCCCCTGATGCTCCTCTACATACCCTCCAAATTCAGCCCTCCTGTTCCTTTCAACTTTGTTAAAAATTTTGATTGAGCAGAGACAGTCTGTCTGGAAAAGTATCTATTTATGAACAACTTTAAAGTTCATGGGAAATTCATGCCAGTTGACCTGCCATGAACTTCATTTCACAAACCACAACCTGGCCAAAATTCATCACAAACTTTAGTTCATGTCAGTTTGTGTCCATCCACACTAGATGGTCCACTGGTCCAGCAGGATACTTCCTATGTTCTTACTGCGTGAATTCTTGGATGGGAGACCTCCAAGGAGGACTGCAGAGGAAGGCAATGGCAAACCACCCCTTCTTCTCATTTGCCTGGGAAGCCCCTTGCTGGGGTAGCCATAAGTCAGCTACATCCTGAGGGCACTTTACACACACATGTATCTGAATGTCCCAGTTGACTTTCCAAACTTTGCCACCCTCACCCTCACTCCAAAAGCTTACAGAGCTCTTCTTACAGGGGCCACTGTAAGCTCTTGGAGGATTGGCTACAACAGGGGTGTGTGGCCTAATATGCAGAGGAGCTCCTGCTACGAAATGAACCCTGGATATGTGGAGCCTGAAAGGCTTTCTTTCTTCCTCATGGACACCTGGAACATTAGCGCCCCAGATCTCAGAAGCCTAGGGAGATGAAGTGCTCTCAGAGGTCCAATCTGCATTGGTGTTTTGCACCGTTGTGCCAACTATCTCATATCGTCTCACAATTTTCTGTCTGCATCTCATGCCGCATCCACTCTCCTATTGTTTCATCGCAGCATCGGCTGTCTGCATCATTTTATTGCCATTTAGTGGTGACTCTAAGGTCACTACGGTGTCTCATCGCCTTATCTGGATCTGGTTTTAAGGGGCTACAATTGCTCCTCCCCACCCTCCAGCCACTGTGAGCAAAAAGCAGACAACTGGAGCCAAATTCTCCCCCCCCCCCAATCTTTTCTAAGGAGATACGCAAATTGTCACAAAGCTGAAAATCCAGTTGTCTGCATTTAAAAGCAGCCAGAGAACTTTTTTCTGTGATCATGTTGGGGGGGGGGATTAGAAGCATGCCCACCCCTGAACCATTTGTTACTTCGTGGGGCAGTCCCCAGCACACTCTGCCTAGCAACCGCCAGATGTTTCATGTTTTTTACCCAGCTCATTCCATCTTTCCTGCCCCCCTCCCCCAGGTCACCCCCTGTACTTTCTGTGGGGGGTCCCAGGTGCTGTTTCCTCCCCACAGCGCAGTGCAGTGCACTGCTGGCGCCCCTGGTAGGCCACTCCTCCCCCTCTCTTGTGCACCCTCCCTAAACAACTTGTGTCCTGATGCAGACAGAGGAGAGCTTTATACTGAGCCAAATGGGAAGCCGGCGCCACAGCATCATGGAATGCTGATTGGGCCAGAGTTTGCGAGGGTCAAACATGTCAACTGTTGGGTGGGCTGGGGCTGTTCACTGAATGGTGGTCTATAAATCTGAAAAAGCATTCTCTGGAACCAGTAGGAAATGACTGAAGCTCAGTTCTATATTCACTCAGGAGCAGCCATTAAAAGCTCTCAAGCAGTAGGTACCGGACCTTTCTCTGCCTGCGCTCTTATACAGCTGCTGCCAGACAGAGAAGACAATGCTCAGAAAGGATCTTCAAACATGCTCCTTTTTGTTTCTTCTTATTTTTTATAAGTTGTTGTGGGCCTTTTCCATTCATGTTTTCTCATGGCTGCTGACCTTGGTTTCTTTGATGCAATGTTTACAGTCTTGCCATGTAAACATTTGCAGTCATCGATGGATAGGAAATTCACATTATAATGTTAACAATGGGGACATTTTAATGGGGTAAATGTGGTCTAAGAAAAGAGAAGGATTCACAGGGGAGAAGCAAAATGGAAACAGGGACTTTGGAGTCAAGGCAGTGGAGCCGGGAAATGGGAACTCCTCTCTCACCCCGATTAGTGTTCTTAAGAGGAATTCTCTTAATTCCTCTTTATCTGGTTTCTTGTTGAAATCAAACAATCCATTTATATGCTTCTCTTTAGGAAACCAGAGTTTGTTTTTAATCGGTTTTGTTTCGATCAAAAGGGAAATTCAAAGAGAAGAAGGGCAGGAAGGGAAGTTCAACGAAAATTCAGAATTTCATTCTGTAGATGCTCAGAGGCAGGCAGCGTCTTCCCAGATCTTCCTTGGGTTTCCTCTGGACTGGGAAACACCTGGGGATTTGGGGGATGGAGACTGGTAAGGGTGGGGTTCAGGGAGGGGAGGGTATAATGCCCTAGATTCGCCCTTCCAGAGCAGCCATTTTTTCCAGGAGAACTGATCTTGGTTGTCATAAGCTGTTCTCTCAAGGACAGTTGTCTCAGAGCTCTCTCAGCCCCACCTACCTCACAGGGTGTCTGTTGTGGGGAGGGGAAGGGAAAGGAGTTTGTAAGCCACTCTGAGACTCCAAATGAAGGGTGGGGTATAAATCTAATCTCTTCTCTTCTTCTCTTCTTCATAAGAGAAGCCATGTTGGACCATGCCAGTGGCCCATCCAGTCCACCACTCTGTGTCACCCAGTGGCCAAAAGCCAAATGCCCTCAAGAAGGCCACCTCTGGGGCCAGAACTCCAGAAGCCCTCCCACTGTTGCCCCCCAAGAACCAAGAATGACTGGAGATCAATTATAACAACAGGAGATCTGCAGGTGCCACCTGGAGTTTGGCAACCCTATGGACACTCTGTGGTATGTAACAAAACCCCTCACAAGGGTGAAATTACAAACAGGCACACAGAGATATAACAGAACACTACAAAGTGCAATGAAAGAGAAATTCTTCTTTTGAAGAAGAATAAGAGGAATCAACTGCTCTGTAACTAGGGGTGATTCTGCATCTAGCAGTTGCTCCACATTTTCTCAACTGGGGCACTGGCTTTTCCCTCTGTTGTTTTATGAAACCCACATTGGACCAGAAATTCCCCTCTGCATCCTTTGATCATCAGATTTTATGGTACCTTCTGCATAGATTTATGGCCATTTAGGGGTGACTTTTCAGTCAGTATGATGTTGCCCCGAAGTATTTGAATGTGCTTTTGAGCTTCACTTGTTCCTCCCAGTTGAGAAAATGTGGAGCGAATGCTAGATGCAAATCGCCCTGGGAGGAAAAAGATGCGGCTCAAAACCACATTCTAATACCTCAGGGCAATGCCATATTGACTGCAAAGTCACCCCTGAACGGCCATAAATCTATGCAGTTGTTGTTGTTCAGTCGCACAGTTGTGTCCGACTCTTCGCGACCCCATGGACCCCATCACGCCAGGCCCTCCTGTCTTCCGTCATACTCCGGAGTTTGCTTAAGTTCATGTTCGTTGCATTGATAACACTGTCTAACCATCTCATCCTTTGCCAGCCCTTCTTTTACCTTCAATCTTTCCCGGCATCAGGGTCTTCTCCAGTGAGTGCTCCCTTCTCATTTGGTGGCCAAAGTATTTGAGCTTCAGCTTCAGGATCTGGCCTTCCAGGGAACAGTCAGGGTTGATTTCCTTTACGGTTGACTGATTTGATATCCTTGCAGTCCAAGGGACTCTCAAGAGTCTTCTCTAGCACCATAATTGAAAAGAATCTCTTCTTCGGCGCTCCGCCTTCCTCGTAGTCCAACTCTCGCAGCCATACATTACTACTGGGAATACCATTGCTTTGACCATACGGACTTATTGGCAGAGTGATGTCTCTACTTTTTGTTATGCTGTCTAGGTTTCCTCCCAAGGAGCAGGCGTCTTTTAATTTCATGGCTGCAGTCACCGTCTGCAGCGATCTTGGAAAATCTATGCAGAGGGTACCATAAAATCCGATGACCAAAGGAAGTGAAAGCAGCGTGCAATGCAGAGGGGGATTTCTGTTCCAGTGTGGGTTTCGTAAAACAATGGAGGGGAAAAGCCAGTACAGAATCACCCTGTGCTAACCCTCAGTTCAATGGCTCAGCGATCTGAGTTGCTATAAAACAGCTACACTGTGTTCAGGCTCTCCGCTCCACCTCTCCGCAACTGGAGCAAAACAGTCCACTGCTACTCTGGTGTCTCTCTCTTCATGCATTAATGGGATGTTGTAAGGAATCATACTGAGCTGCACTGAGATATTCAAGAGAGCTCAGAGGACGTCTTCAGTAATGTCATGTGAACAGGGGGATTATTATCAGATACCAGGCATTTAAAGCAGAGAACCACGTAAATGGGATCAGAGCCCAATGATCTCTTGAAAATAATTAAAAAGAGCAAAACATCAGTAATACCGCCGAGATCACTGATGTTCTTGGTTATTTTGCTTTTAAATGTTAGAGTCTTAGCGGTTCTCATTTAAGCTTCTGCTCTAATACTGCCATAATTCTAATTACTTTCCCCCTGTGTTTATCATTGTTCAAGTTTGCTGTGATCAACGACGTATTTTGTTTTCTGCAGTCTCTGCTCTGATCTGCAAGTCCTGCTACCTAATCTCCAGTTATTAGATGTGGATTCGATTACTCCCTGTAGAATGAAAGGTGTCCTGCATATGCTCAGAGATACCCTTTCACGCTTAAGAAAAATGGCCTCGTGAAAGAGTCCGGGCAAACAAAAAGGAAGCATTTTGTTGTGTAAGACATAACGATCGTACAGAATTTGTTACTGGAGGAAATCAGAATGTGAAGGGCTTACATTAGCTTCTGGCAGGCCCATAGCTACGGTGGGGGCTTTGGAGGGCTCTGCCCCCTTTCTTAAAGGTACAGCCTCACAAGAATTTCTCCTGTAAATGCTTTTTTCAACCATTTAAAAACATCTGTAAAGGCATGCGATCCTTTAAGCAGAGTGTGGTGCTGTAGTTGACTAATTCCTGCACTGAGCAAGGGGTTGGAGTAAGTGACCTCTAGGATCCCTTCTAACTCTGTGTCAAGAAACTGGTCTCCTTCAAGAGAGTTTTCCTGCCTGTTAGCCTTCTTGACGATAGACGTCATCACCCCCACCTGCCGGCTTGTTCTCAGAATTGCTGCTTCCGCTGGCAGAAGTGACTAACTTGCAGCAGCTGAGAACTGTCATCTAAAGTGGTTGACAGCTTGCAATTTAGAGATCTATCCTTGTAACAGTTTCCGCACTGAGAACTTCAGCCCCACCAGAAAAAAAATTGCCCCATAAACTGCAAAATCCTGGTTACAGGTCTGGCTTCCGGGATACCTACTCTCATTTTTGTAAACATGACTCTGGGCCCCTGGGCCCTGGGATGCTGCCCTTTCAGTATCTAGGGCACTGGAGAAGAAGGGAGCTGCTTTGCAGGCCATTTGGAGTCACCACATGAGATGGAGTGCTGGTCAGTGCCGGATGCTCTTTTTAACCACAGCTAGCCTGCAGGACCAAATAGAATAAAACGCTGCAGATGCCATGCACTTAGACGGCTTTATAAAACATCAGGCAAATTTATTCCTCTTGGCAGCTACTAGCAGGGCAGCCAAGCAGAATGTCTGTGTCCCGAGTTAGTATACCTCTGACTACTGAAGTGGGATCCTGGCTTGGGTGGCCCCAACAAGCCTGATCTCATGAAATCTTGGAGGCTAAGCAGGATTGGCTTTGGTTAGTACTTGGGTGGGAGACCACCAAGGAAGTCCAGGGTTGCCAAGTCCCTTATGGACACGGGTGGGGGATGGGGTCTCATAGGGTCACCAGATTCAGATTGGGAAACTCCTGGAGATTTGGGGATGGAGCCTAAGGAGGAGAGGGGCCTCAAGGTGAGTACAACGCCACAGAGACCACCTTCCAAAGCACCCGTTTTCTCCAGGGGAACTGATCTCTGTAATCTGAAGATGAGTTATAATTCTGGGGGATCCCCAGGCCCCATCTGGAGGATGGCATCCCTTGAAATGGCAAACCACCTCTTTTCATATCTTCTTTCAAAAACCCTTTAGGGTAGGGCTGCCAAGTCCCCCGGTAGGGCGGGGGAAACACCGATTTTTAAAGCTTACCCCCGCTTTTTCAAAATTGGCCACCAGGGGAGGCAATGGCTGCCAGCAGGGGAATGTCGGAGTCTGCCCTGGCCTCTCCCTGCCAGGCCTGAACTTCTTAAAAGGGAAATGTCTGCAGAGAGCCTGCCCTGCAGTAAAAAGCCTCAACAGACATTTCCCCTTTAAGAGCCGAACGAGCAAGAGAGCCCCGCCCAGAGATTAAGGAGGGACTAGGCTCTTGCTACTGAAGGGCGTGCTTTTGCATGTCGCTTGCAAATAGGCCTGCCAAGTCCCCCGCTTGGGCGGGGGAAACACCGATTTTTAGAGCTTACCTCCCGCTTTTCCAAAGATGGCCACCGGGGGGACTAAATGGCTGCCTTAAAAGGGAAATGTCTGCAGAGAGCCTGCCCTGCAGTAAAAAGCCTCGCCAGACATTTCCCCTTTAAGAAATCAGCAAGAGAGCTTCTTCCACAGCAAGAGAGCCCCGCCCAGAGATTAAGGAGGGACTGAAGGAGCTGCTTTTGCATGTGGCTGGCAAGGTGAGTTTCTCTTCCAGCTCTTTTCATTCTCTCTCCCTTTCTTTTTTCTGTCTGTCTGTCTGTCTGTCTCTCTCTCTGTCCCCATCCAGCAGAGGTCTATCAGTGGCTATTATAGCCACAAGGTCTAAATGGAAGTAAGTGCCTCTGCCAGTTTTTTCCCCTTCTCTCTCTCTCCCTCTTTCTTTCTTTTTTCTGTCTGTCTGTCTGTCTCTCTTTCTCTGTCCCCATCCAGCAGAGGTCTGTCAGTGGCTATTATTAGCCACAAGGTCTAAATGGAACCCTTTGTCTGGGGCAGTGAGGCTCTGCATTCTTGGTGCTTGGGGGGCAACAGTGGGAGGGCTTCTGGAGTTCTGGCCCCGCTGCTGGACCTCCTGAGGGCACCTGGTATTTTTGGCCACTGTTGTGACACAGAGTGTTGTACTGGATGGGCTGTACTGGATGGGCCGATCCACTGTGGCTTCTCTCCTGTTCTTATGATATGAAAATCATATTTAGCACTTGTGTAGCACTTAGGGCTTCATATTCTGCCGAGATGAGGAAGGATTCAGTAGGGCCGTTGCTCAGTGATAGAGCATCTGCTTGACATGCAGGAGGTATCAGCCTCTTCAGCTAAAAAAGGATCAGGTAATAGGTGACATTAAAGATCTCAGCCTGAGACCCTGGAGAGCCACTACCAGTCTGAGTAGTCAATACTGACCTTGATGGACCAATGGCCTGATTCAGTATTAGGAAACTTCATGAGTTCATGTGTCAGCATGTGGAAGCAACATCACAGGATGTGACATCACAAAATGATGTCACTTCCTTTCTCCTGGCTCCACCCCCAAAGTCTCCTGGCTCCACCCCCAAAGACCCCAGATATTTCCCAAGTTGGACTTGGCAGCCCTACTTGCAAAGTTGCTGCTGGGGTAAGCTGCTGGGGTCTGCCAGCTCTTTTCCTTCTCTCTCTCTCTCTCCCCCTTTCTTTCTTTCTTTTTTCTGTCTCTCTCTCTCTCTCTCTGTCCCCATCCAGCAGAGGTCTATCAGTGGCTGTTATTAGCCACAAGGTCTAAATGGAACCCTTTGTCTGGGGCAGTGATGCTCTGCATTCTTGGTGCTTGGGGGGCAACAGTGGGAGGGCTTCTGGAGTTCTGGCCCCGCTGCTGGACCTCCTGAGGGCACCTGGTATTTTTGGCCACTGTGTGACACAGAGTGTTGTACTGGATGGGCTGTTGGCCCGATCCACTGTGGCTTCTCTCCTGTTCTTATGATATGAAAATCATATTTAGCACTTGTGTAGCACTTAGTGCTTCATATTCTGCCGAGATGAGGAAGGATTCAGTAGGGCCATTGCTCAGTGATAGAGCATCTGCTTGACATGCAGGAGGTATCAGCCTCTTCAGCTAAAAAAGGATCAGGTAATAGGTGACATTAAAGATCTCAGCCTGAGACCCTGGAGAGCCACTACCAGTCTGAGTAGTCAACACTGACCTTGATGGACCAATGGCCTGATTCAGTATTAGGAAACTTCATGAGTTCATGTGTCAGCATGTGGAAGCAACGTCACAGGATGTGACATCACAAAATGATGTCACTTCCTTTCTCCTGGCTCCACCCCCAAAGTCTCCTAGCTCCACCCCGAAAGTCCTCAGATATTTCCCAAGTTGGACTTGGCAGCCCTGCTTTAGGGTTACCATACATTGGCTTATATAGAAAATAAGCACTGCACAAAAACGCAATAATAAAGGTATGCAAAACAAAATTATTACAGTGTATTGTCACAAATTGCCACAATACAATAAGAGTAAGATATACTCATAACATTAGTAACATCACCGACATGCCCAAGATCATTAATGAAATTTCACACCAACAAATTCTAATTCCATAATGAGTGGTCATCAGTGATCAAAACGACAGTCCAACAAAGACTCCGGATCACATGCTCCGTTTCGATTGGCTCTTTATCGAAAAATTTAAAAAACTATGAAATACAAATGCACAATCAACAATATTTAAGAGACAATTCAGCAAACAAGTCAAATATTCCAGTAAATAGGACTTAAGGCATACCTTATACAAGGTTCATAAACTAGTACATGTTCAGTTCACAGAATTCACTAAGAGGAGATGACTTCATCCTATCAGGTAGGGAACAGAAAATTGAGAAACCCGAAAATAACGGGTCAAACAGTACATCCGACACTACATTATGCCATCCTACCCGACAGTTTCATACAAACAGCTCACCAAGAGAAATTTCAAGACGGGCTGCCGATTCTACCGACGGAACTATTCTCTATGGGCCATAGTGTTACATTGGCTGCAACATGACAACGCTTTCCATCCCCACTGAAGTGGGGCAGGGACAGGCCCATAGATACAGTGGGGCCCCCTGGGGCCCAGCCCCCTGACTTCTTTCCAAGCCCCTCTGACTTTGGGTGAGAAGCAGGGGGAAGCAGCAAATCCACAGCTTGGCATTGCAGGCGTGCCCGGGGCCCTCCCCTGCTTCTCACTCAAAACATTTCCAGGGACCCTTTAAATGCATTGAGGGAGAAGTGATGTCATGTATGGGGGCCATGGGCAAATTTCAGTGCCCCCCAACTTTTTAAAAGGCCCCCCCAACTAAAAAAATCCTGGCTGCAGGCCTGGGCAGGGAGGGGCCAAACAGCATTCTTGCAAGCCTCCTAGAGGGACCCAGAAGTCCCTGTCAGAAACACAAGGATGGCCTAGCTAGATAATCAGTCTTTTTTAGTCTGAGAGAGCAAATCTCTCCTTATGTGCTCATACACGCAAATGTTCTAAGCCATGTCCATTTTCGTCAACGGTGCACTTTTTATAAAAAATCTCTTAGCTAGCATTTTTTTTAACGCCACACATTGCACCCCAGCTGCGAACACATTGCTCTCAACTTCTCACCTACGTACCGATAGGATTTTCTGTTTTTCGCTTAGTTGTAGAAATTGATGAAAAGGGGGCGAGATGGAAGCCGGTGTGGGAACTCGAGCTCGCTCCTTAAATACGGCTGCGTGACATCAGAAACTTCCTGCCAGAGAATACTGATTCTTTACGAGCAGCGACTTCCCTCGGCAACTTCTTCCCCCCCCTTTCCATCATGTCAAATGTCCCTTTCCTCGCGGTATTCATTTGGTATTCAGCAGCCATCGTCACGAATTTGCTTGGTATTCATGGGGATGACACATATCCTTCCCCTCGGTTTTCCCCAATGCTGTTTAGGATTAGTTAATGGGCACTAAAAATAGAGCGTTGCCCTCGTGGGAGGAAAGTAACTTCAGTCCCGGCGAAGGAGTCCAAAGTATAAGTGATCACATTATGCTGAACTTGTTTCAGTCAGTTATTGGCTTCTCAAATCATACGCTAACAACTCTTCTTGAGGAGAGTGAACCTTTCATGCAGAGGGAGGGGAGCCAGGAGGAGAGGAAACTGTGGAATTATAAACCTGGGAGCCTCTTTGAGGACTAAACCGCCTCAATATACTTAAAACTAGTTTTTATTTTTTTTAAAAAATGGCTAAGTTTGAGCCAGAGCTGACCAGAGCACTGTCTATCACCTTGGCCTACACATTGCCAGTTCCTTGTTTCACATGGAGAGCGGTAACTCCCCCTCTGCTAGGGTTGCCAGCCTCCAGGTGGGGCCTGGGGATCTCCCGCTTTTACAACTGATCCCCAGCTGACAGAGATCAGCTACCCTGGAAAAAATGGCTGCTTTGAAGGGTGAACTCGATGGCCCTATATCATGCTGAGGCCCCTCCCCAAACCCTGCCCTCTCCCGGATCCACCCCCAAAGTCTCCAGGTATTTTCCAACCCAGACCTGGCAACCCTAGCCCCTGCCTAGAGACGATTGAAAGACCCGGGGCTGAGGAGGCAAACTCTCTGTCCATAAACTATGCAAAATCCAAAATTGTAGTATTCTCAAAGTCTTGGAAACCACAAAGCTGGCATGTCAAAGGAAATAATATCGAACAAGCAGGGGTCATTTTGAGCAGGAGCTCAGGGGAGCTCAGGTCCGGGAGTTGGTGCCAGTCCCCCTGCCCCACGGGGGAATGCCTGCTTGTGTCATGGCTGCAGCAAAATGACCCCGTCCCCTGGAAAGGTCCTTGTTCCTCCCACCAGCCTTCTGAAGGCTTCAGCCACCACTGAAGCTATCCTCCCAGAATAGTGGTATTTCTGAGGCTTGGATTAGTAGCTGTCCACTTTCTGCCAGCTCTTTCTCTCTCTCCTTTTCTTCTTGCCTTCTGACATACTTCCGGTGATGTCAGGTGGTGTAGCATATGCAAATAATGAGTTATGCTAATGAGCTCCTGCCCCTCTTTTTCTATGAAATGACCCCTGCAAACAAGTGAAATCTTTTAAATACTTGGGGGTTTCTTTCCAGTACAACCATAATCGGACAGAACAATGCAAGCAAGCGGTCATCTCAGCAAGGTGTAGTTCATCTGTGGTGGTTAGTTTCTTTTATAAGAAGGGCGATCAGTTTGTTCCAACTGCCATTCTTGTTTTTAGAGAGCCAGTTTGGTGTAGTGGTTAAGTGCGCGGACTCTAATCTGGGAGAACCGGGTTTGATTCCCCACTCCTCCACTTGCACCTGCTGGATGACCTTGGGCAAGCCATAGCTCTGTACCAGCTGTTCTCTCAAGGACAGTTGTCTCAGAGCTCTCTCAGCCCCACGTACCTCACAGGGTGTCTATTGTGGGAAGGGGAAGGGAAAGGAGTTTGTAAGCCGTTCTGAGACTCCCTTGGGGAGTGAAGGGCGCGGTATAAATCCAATCTCTTCTTCCTCTTCTTAATGCCAAAACAATTTCTCAGCTATTATATGGGATCCCCATTTGGGTTAGTGCCCTTGGCCCTGGACAGACTGAAAGTCTGCGGGGCGGGGGGAATTCCCCCCACGGCGCAGTGTTCGCACGCCGCCGGAAGGAAGCTGCCCGCAGAGTTCAGACTGCAGGTGGCTTCCTGAAGTGGTGGGTGGACGCCGCGCGGCTGCCCCTGCCCGCGAGCGTTCACACCCGCTCTGGCGGGTGGAACGTGCGCACGTGGCACACCGCAGCAGCCAAGCACCACTTTGAAGTGGTGCTCGGCTGGTGCAGGAGGAGCGCGGCGCCGGACGCGATGCGTCCAGGCCGCCTCCTGGGGGCAGATGTGGCCGTCTGAACGGCCGCTCTGCCTCCGCTTCTGAAGCGGAGGCAGAGCGGCCGAGACTGCCAATCTGTCCTCGGCCTTCAATACCCAGCTTGAGCAAATTCAGGCAATGTTCTTACGCCATATTTGGGGGGTCCCCAACTGCGCTAGCTATGCTACAATGTGCTTAGAGACTGGAATGAATCTGATAGAGACTCGGGAATGGCAACTAACCTTAAAGTTTTGGCTACGCCTACCCTTTAGGGCTGAACCCGCTAGTTATATCCATATGATGCAAGCTGATTCTTTTGTTTCCAAGTGGTATAGTCAGATCCAGAAGAAAATACATTCTATTTGGACAACCTCTGCATGTTAAGCAAAATACAGTCTCTTTGGACAACCTCTGCATGTTAAGCGGAACGCGGGCATTTAGAATCTTGAAACAGAGAATTCCGGATATTGAGAAACAGACTTTCTGTTCTCTTGAAAACAAAGCCTGTTCCCCTTTAGCATTTGGTATCTTTCCAGACTATGGACTGCCTGCTGCCTACCTTTCCCAGATTACCTCACCCCAGTTACGCCACTCTTTTATGTTAGCAAGACTCAATGTCTTACCCTCAGCGGTATTGTCTGGGAGGTTTGTCAACACTCCCTATCAAGAAAGACTTTGTCCATGTAAAAGAGGGTGCATAGAAACACTAGCCCATGTTTTACTTCATTGCGGTTTTTATGGGGAAGTGTGGGACTGTGTAATTAAACCTCTTGTGTCTAACTTTCACGGTCTATCTGAGGCAAAGTTAGTATTCCTTTTACTATCTGACCAATGTTCCCATACCACAAGTTCAGTTGCAAGGTACCTCTTAGCTGCCATAACAATCAGGGAGCAAAAGTTTAGCTCCTATCTGATGTTTGATGGTTTTTATAATTGAAACTCTCTGTAAATTTGCCATGTTGTACCTTTTTTCTTTTTATGCCAATAAAGGTATTTGGATTGGATTGGACAGAGTGGCTGTGTACCTAGGGTTTCCATCCTCCTGGTGTAGGACTGAAGAAGCCATGTATAGAATTTCTTGACTTGTGCCCTGTAGCATTGTGAGTTTTGGTTCCAGGATAAATAATTTCCCTGAAGAATTCCTCGAAACATGCAACTTTTTCCTGGGAGGCATGTTGCATGATGTTTGCTGCCAGTGTTCCTTCTAAGCAGAGTTAGTGTGAGCTAGCTCACCATTTTTTAGCCTCCGGTTAACACATTTTTGTCTCAGCTCAGGAAGGATGGCTTTAGAGCAAACTAATTTATGCAGTAGCCTCTCACTCACAACTTTAATGCCAGGAGCTCACCAAGTAGAATTTTTGCCCACAGGACTCCACAGCTTAGAGGAGCATTGTTTGCTGCAGGGGCGTAATTTTGGAAATTTTGGGGGGGGGCTCCCCCCCTGGGAAATCGCCGCGCCTCCCTGGGCCCTTCCAAGGCCCGCCAGCCACTGCTGCCAGTGCCTCTCTCCCCCCCCCCCCGGCCACCCCTTCCCTCTCCAGCAACGACAGCCGGGCCTCGGAAGGACCTGGGGAGGCCCGGCGGCAGGCGCTCCATTTTGCCGGGGGTGGCTGAGCCCCCCCCCGGGAAATTTCAGGGGTGGCTCGAGCCCCCCCGTACTCTATGCCTACGGTTTGCTGCATCTCTTTTCTGAAGGCAAGACAGCTGCAACATTGAACCTTGTCTGCATATTCATCTCTACAACTCTGGACAGTCCTTTAAGACTGAATATTATTACATTTTTTTCTATATTCTTTAAACCATTGTTGCTAGTGCACTATAATAATCAGGTTGTACTAGGGTCTATTGCATATTATAAGTACATGCTTTAATTCATTAATGAAGTTATAGTAGCATAACAGACTTGTGTGTTTTGTTTGTGTTGTTACATGGTGCTTTTCCATGCTCTACTCAACCTTGCCGTGTTTCCCGTGTGTTTGTTGCCAAACCTCCAGGTGGATGCAACTAAAGGACAACGCCCAAGCCGTGTTTGTAGATGCTGCTAATAATTTTATCATCAAAGGAAACCTATTCAAAACTATGATTTTACAACATAAATATAAGGAATAAAGAACTACAATTGCTGTCCAGTTATTGTGTTGTTTTCCATTTATTGTGTTGTTTGATCAGTCAAAGTGCTGGTCACATTCACAATGATGGTGCCGGTTGTGTTGACAGGATTCTCCGGAATATGAGTCCTGTTTCAAGATAAGGCTACAGAACCTGATTGTAATATGATAAGGAGAGAGTGTGGATTGGATGCATATTCCCTGAGGGGCAACTAATATTCAAAGGCACACTAATATTGTTCCATGCCAGATGTAGAACTTCATCTGCTTTTTGACTAGACATTGGTTCAGAAGAAGATATTTATATGTTTGACTGATCAAACAACACAGTAACTGGAAAACAACACAATAATTGGACAGCAATTGTAGTTCTTTATTCCTTATATTTATGTTGTAAAATCATAGTTTTGAATAGGTTTCCTTTGATAATAAAATTATTAGCAGCATATACAAACACGGCTTGGGCGTTGTCCTTTAGTTGCATCTTTTAGCTGTGTTCCTCTTGAGTACCAAACCTCCAGGTGGAGCCTAAAGACCTCCCGCTGTTACAGCTGATCTCCAGATGACCAAGGTGAGTCCCCCTGGAGAAAACAGCTGCTTTGGAAGAAGGACTCTATGGCATCGTACCCTGCTGAGGTCTTTCCCCTCCCCAAACCCCACCCTTCCCAGGCTCCATCCCCAAAATCTCCAGGTATTTCTGAATCCAGAGGTGGCAACCCTAATCCGTCACATTTTCTATGTTTTGTTTCCATGTTTTAAACTTTTTAGCTTCACAGCTGATTTTTTGTCTTCCTGGCTGTTTTTTTGCTTGCCTGGTGGTTTTCTCCAGTTTTGATTTTATTTTTATTTTTTTGTGGTAATGGAGATGTGAGCAAGACATGTTTTTATGTATTAGAATCTGAAGTAACTATACACATCTTAAGACAATCATTATGGCAGTTTGTGTGGTATAGCCAAGGGATGATAAGACTGTCTGGCGGCCAGAACTTCTAGCTCAGTTTGCATTATGCACCACTAGGTGGCGAGCTGGACTTGGTTTTGGGCTGAGAAAAAAAAGTCCCACATTCCAGAAGAAAAGTGACACATAGATATGCTAAATAAATAAATAAATATACAGGACTTCAGATCTTGTTTTTGATGCTCAGATTCAGCACATATGTGATCATTAAGAGTATCTCTGAGCATATGCAGAGTTCCTTCAGCTGCATCTCGTCCTTTTAGGAGTCATGGTGAGCCTACACTGAGCCTCTTTGAGGATCTGGAGAGTGAAATGGCAGGATAAAGTATTATTAAAAATGCAAAGACGCCTTAGATTAGCAGAAGGGTTCATAGTTGGCTGAATAGAATACAATCCAATGAGAGAGCCAGTTTGGTGTAGTGGTTAAGTGGAAATATCATGCTTAATGCCAGTGAGTTCTCAAGGACCACAGAGGGTATACAGGCTAGTATAAAGGGAATCTAGTAGACCTGCATACAGAAACTCTATAGTTGGAAATAGTGGGCCAAAAAGAAAGCTTAACTCTGGCTGCAATCACACACACTAAACAATCCTCTTCCAGTCCACTTTCAATGCACTTTCCAACTGGATTTTTACTGTGGGAACTGCCAAAATCCAATTTAAAAGTGCACTGAAAGTGGATTATTTGGTATGTGTGATCGCAGCCTCTGGGAGTTTGTTAGCACCCACCAAATCAAAGGTTAGAGAATGGTTTAAAAATTGCAAAAGAATTAAGGAAAGCAGTTAGACAAATTAACTGTGTCATAATAGGTGATTTTAACTACCCACACATTAATGAGGTCAATAGGTGTTCAAGTAAGAAGAAAGAGACTGAGTTTCTAGATACGCTCAATTATTGTGACATGGGGCAGATGGTCACAGAACCTACCACGGGGGAAGGTAATCTCTTCCTGTGCCACAGTTGAAAGGTTTGTTTCTTGTTTGCATCTGTGGTTGTAAGCAAGCCTTATTTGAATGGAAGTTGTCCCAGTTCAGCCTCAGTACAGAATCCACTGCATGGTGTGGAATCTTATACAGTTCAGGGAAGTACAGAGCAGGCAAAGAGAGAGAGAGGCAAAGAGTACTGAGCTGTGCTTCTCTTGCGAGCCAACAAAACTCGACATATGGTTTTAACACATCAAATTGAAGTGGAATGAGGTAATTGTCTATGACAGTCCCTTACTGATGGCCGCAAAGCGATCGTATAATCTCCCAGTAACCCTGAAGCTGCGCTAGCAGTGCATAGGTGTCTCCGTGCTCAGCAACAATAATATGATTAACCTTATTATTTTCCAATCAGTTCACTGTGTCCAATGACGGCCCCTCCGTATGGTCCAATCATCATGTAAACAATGTGCCTACGCTTCATGTGGGAGCTCAATGGATGGGTGGGTAACTTATGTATTATGACTCACAGTTAAACACCAACCCCCCAATGAAATTCCTTTCCTCGGGGACTATTTAGAATGTTTCTGTATTTTATAAGAGGCAATGGATCAAAGAGGGAATGCGAAGCCGCTCTGCGTACTTAATGACCTGTTCCAAGGAGTAAATTACAGCACGAATTGTCGGAGTATTAAACGTAGCGGAGCAGAGTTTAAGTAACTGAGAATGGGTTTTTTTCCCCCCTTCCCCAAATATAGTTCATTCTTTTACAGTGACACAATAGTAAAATAAAGTAACCCCTGACAATATGATTTATTGAAGAATCTAAACAAAAGATGTTGGTGCTACCGCACAGCAAAGTTATTTCTCTGTTCTATTACTTTTAATGAATAGCCTAGATCACTGAATATATTCAGCGAGATAAGGCTCAGTGAATTTCTGATAAGGGGGGAAATTGTGAAAAAGAAAAGTTGCTTCCATTTTTCATTCAGGGATATGGGTACACAAGCCGCACACGCACACACTCACACGCTTTCCCCCCTCCGGGCTTTACAGCGAAGGCCTCTATAACAAAGTACACCTTCATGATACCGTTTAGAGGGGAGGGGGAAATATGCTTGAATGAGACCTAGGGATGGACTGGAATCAGAAAACTGGAGGATGAAATACTTTTTTGGGGGGGGGGGGGAGGGGTGCATAAATAAAGCATAAACAAAAAACCACACCAGCCAATGAATGGTGTGTGGATTTCCCTTTTTGACTGCCCGACTCTTTTGACTGCCAAAAAGATGATTCCTGGAGCTATGGCACCTACATGGCCAAAAAGCTGTGCTGGTTGCAGTGAGGAGGGGAAGGGAATAAAATCCCTATGAGGAAAGGCTGGGGGACTTGGGGATGTTCAGTCTGAAGAAGAGGAGGTGGAGGGGGAACAGGATTGTTCTCTTGAAGTATCTGTAGGGCTGTCACTTAGGCTGTTTTTACATCTGACTTTCCCGCTGGAATCATTCTAGTTCCAAAAAAAACTGCCCACACCTCTGTGCGGTGTGAAACCGTGCTGCTACCGAAATGTCCACATCTACTAATTGCCCTCCTGTGGTCAAGCTAGTATTCAACCAGCTTTATTCTGCTTTAAACAATTGCTGTTGATTAGTGCACTTAGACCCCCTGGAGTGAAATTTCACACCACTGTGAAATCAGCACAGGAAAAGACAGCAGTCAAACTATTTTAGAGGGGAGGTGTAAAATGACCCTTAGAGGAAGGCAGGGAGCTGTTCCTGTTGGCAGCAGAGGAGAGGACTCGCAAGAATGGGTTTAAATTAAGGGCGGGAAGGTACCCGCTGGATATTAGGAAAAACTTTTTGATGGTAAGAGTTGTGCTACAGTGGAATCAGCTGCCTGGGGTGGTGGTGAGCTCCCCCTCGCTTGCAGTCTTCAAGTAGCCGCTGGAGAAATACATGTCAGGGATGCTCTAAGTTGATCCTGCATTGATCAGGGGGTTGGACTAGATGGCCTGTGTGGCCCCTTCCAACTCTGTGTGATTCTATGATTCTAAGAAGGAAACGGGGCAATTTCACCCATTCTTCCTCCTCACTGCTGCTCCATGACCTGTGTGGCTTTTCGCCTCAATGGGTCCTACGAGCTCAGGAATAATTTTTCTGGGGGTCGAAAGAGAGTGTGATGGAGTGGGTGTGGGAGAGAGAGAAACCGAGGGGGAAGTCACTGTCCCACTATTGATTGGCTGGAGACAAGGCTGCATTTCTGTGGTGTGACGATCCATTTCTAATTAGAAAATGCTTTAAGCGATCCCTGTCATACAATTTGCTGCATACATCCCAACAGGGCGGGGAACAGTGCCATCTTTTGGTCTATAATTGGTGTCAAAGGAAACAGTGATTTCATTAATTATGGGGTGACCATAATGAGAAATTATTTATTTTTTTGTCACCAGTTTAAGTTAAGGCCTGGATCCTAGAAATCAGTTCTGTGAACACCAGATAGCCCCAGATGTGGAGCACATGTATTCTTGTGCTGGCACATCTGTTATGCCAGGCTCCCTGAAAACTATTGGTCTTGTGCTTGTAAAAGTCTTAGCACAGGAGGAAGCATGCTCCATGGCAGAGGCTATACCATTCTGCTCACCAACCTTGTGCACAGGAGCCGAGCTTAAGAGTTCATGGTAAATGTCGAAAATTGATTATGTGTTAATTATACATGGTATCACTGCTGCAAGACTTCTTATATGCCAAATATTGGAAATTAGATAGTGTTCCAAATAGAGAGGAGTTTATTCAAAAATGACTGGAGGTAGCCGAAATGGACAAATTGACCTCTATATTAAAAGGCAAAGAAGATGTTGTATTTGATTTAACTTGGAATAGAATGTATTATTGGATAAATAATTATGTAAAATAGTTTTATTTGGTTTTGAGTAGTTAGGTTATTGGATAGTGGTTGATGTTATTTCTGGTTTTGGCGATTCCTAAGATTTCTCCTTTGTTTTACGAGATGCTTCTTGTTTAACAGGAAGAATAGCGGATGTAATGACAATATTACAAAAACTATAAATAAAATTGTGAAAAAAAAGAGTTCATGGTAAATGACAACGTTCACCAGACTTTTGAAACACAATTCACAATATTCATGTATATGCAGTCTTCAATTATTTGAAGGTCTGTCATGTAGAAGATGGAGCAGATCTATTCTCCCTTGCTCTGGGTTGCAAGGCTAGATCTAATGGGTGGAAATTACAAGGGAGTCGATACCGGCTACATATCAGGAGGAACTTCCTAACTGTAAGAGGGGTTGAGCCGTGGAAGAGACTGCCTCAGGAGGTGGTGGGTGCTCCTTCGCTGGACATTTTCAAGCGGAGGCTGGATGACCATGTTTCGGGTATGTTGTAGGGCTATCTTTCGTCTGTGCTCCTGCAGAGTGCAGGAGGTTGGACTAGATGACCTGCAAGGTCCCTTCCAACTCTAATATTCTATGATTCTATGAATTCTATGTCTATCCCAGGGTGATAATCATGCAAAATGGTCTTCTGTGCATATATTCATAGAATCATGGAGTTGGAAGGTACCTCCAACATCATCTAGTCCAACCCCTTGCACAATGCAGAAAATTCACAAATACCTCCCCCCCACACACACACACAGTGACCCCTGTTCCACACCCAGAAGATGACAAAAAATCCCTCCAGGATCCCCGGCCAAACCGGCCTGGAGAAAAATTGCTTCCTGACCCCAAAGTGGTGATCAGCATTTCCCTGGGCATGTAAGAAAGGACCACAAGAACCAAGCACTGAGGAAACCCTTCCTGCCCTCCCTTCTCGTGATCTGCCTACATTCACAGGATCAGCATGGCTGTCAGGTGGCTGTGGAGCCTCTGTTTAAAAACCTCCAGAGAAGGTTTTGATGGGCAACTGCGTGTACGAACACTGCTTTGCACATGATTTTCCAAACCCACCTTCCATTGGGAAGTGGGGTTGTTCAGTGGTTCAACAATGGGAAGACGTGATTTACAACACGGTCCAAAGCGGACTGACCTCTTTTTTCCATCTTGGGCTTAGAAGGGCGTAACTCTGCTTAGGACGACACTGTGAGTCTCCCAACCCTGTTCCTACCCACTGAACAGCTGATTAATGCTATTCTGAATATATAACCAGAACATGTAGCCTTGGTGGCGGCTGATGCATAGTGGCGGCCTGAGGTCTTGATCCTTAATAAGAATTCAAATATTTATGCTTGTTTTGAATGACTTGCTTGGGCACTTTTGAAATCTGACCTTTCTCTCTGCTCTGCCTTGAAGTGGGAATAAACCGTAGAGGCAGCTGAGTATGAAATGAGTTGTTCATCCTGTGTCAGTCTCGAATTGACAAGCAGGTGCACACATACAACATTGCAACTGACCTCGACAGACCTTGCCCCCTGACTATCTCACCAGAGCCCCTACGCCCAGGTAACATCAACTTGATAGTTGTGTATGTTAGGAAAGGATAAACGTGCTTTTGGAATAACAAAGGCTTATCTACTAGAATGGGGGCGATTAGATCCTAAGTTACATTCCTGGAAGGGAGGGACAAGTATCTGATGGAGCAGGGAAAGGAAAACAGAATCACATTCGCAATTTCACAATTTAGTTAAGCTGTCAACTGCCCTTCAGGGATTATTACTGGTTTCCCCTTTGGAAGGCTAAAACCCTTTAATCCAGATTTTTGCAATGATCAGTCAAGAGTTGACTCAGAGGGGAACTTTGAACCTGCTCTCTAAATGCTGGTTGGCTCAGGAAAAGAGCCCCCAGGCTAAAGAATGTAAGCATGTTAGTCTGGGCAGAAGTTCAATGACAAGATTTTGGAACCAGAGGCACAAGGTCTGACAGTCTGTGTCTCTGTCTTGGACCCATACTCCGTACGGAATGTAGAGGCTGTAAGCGAAGGCTAGATCGCAACAATCTTTTCTGTTTTCTTTCTGTAATGTTGTGCTTAAAGTTTAAAGATACACCGTGGGGCATCGGCCTGTTGTCATATGACCCTGCCCCCACAGTATAGGACAACTGGCTAAGCTGGATTTTTAACAGTTGATGGGCAACCCTAATTAATAATAACCGTGGGCCATCAAGCCACAGCCAACTCAGCCCTGACCTGGATAGTCCAGGCAAACGTGATCTCATCAGATCTCAGAAGCTAAGCAGGGCCGACCCGGGCAACCTCCAAGGAATACCAGGGCTGGGGTGCAGAGGCAGGCAAATATCAAGCCACCTCTGTGAAATGTCCTAGGCCCACCAGGGGTTGCTAGAAGTCACCATGACGCCCAGGCATGCAAGCATGCACATACAAAATACAACAAAGGTCACAACCAACTCATGGCAACCCCTGAACCATGGGGTGTTCAATGCAAGAGAGAAGCAGAGGTGGTTTGCCACGACCTTCCTCTGCATAGCAGCCCCAGTCTTCCTTGGTGGCCTCCCATCTGACCAAGTACTGACCTATGCTGACCCTGCATAGCCCTGACGTGTTCAGGCTCAGCTAGGCTATCAGAAATGAAGAAGAGATTGGATTTATACCACACCCTTCCCTACCTGAAGGAGTCCAAGTCCTTTCCCTTCTCCTCCCCACAACAGACACCCTGTGAGGTAGGTGGGGGTGAGGGAGCTCTTTCCAGAACTGCCCTTGAGAGAACAGCTCTGAGAGAACTTGTGACTGACCCAAGGTCACACCAGCAGCTGCAAGTGGAGGATGGGGGAATGAAACCCGGTTCTCCCAGCTTAGATTCTGCATTCCTAACCACTACACTGAACTGGCTATTGGGCTGGCAACCCAATCCAGGTTTATTATTCTCAGCTGAAGCGGCGGGAGACACACACAATCCCAAACAGAACAGACACATCTGCCCACAAATTCAAAGATCGTTTTTCCTGTCCTCGTTGTTCTCAGTTGGTCGCAGGGAATCCTCCTTTTGTTTACAAATGGGAACCACACCTAATGTTTCATGGAAGAAATAGCAGCTAATTTGAAATGATCTCACACCAAAGTACCCTGGTGCAATTTATGGACACATATCTATATATCTAATAGCGAAGGGGGGCCCCCCTGTGCGGATATCTAAATCCGAGCTAGGGGGCCCTTGGGTGGGGGGGAGAGGTTTTCCTACACACAGGGGGCACTCCCACCATGTGCAGAAAAATCCAAAAAGTTAAAAAAAAACCCTTCAGGGACCATAGAATCCCCCAAAATACCTTTTGAAATGGCCTCAGCTCCAGGCGTCAGCTGTGAGGAGATTAGAATGTTCGGGGGAGGGGGGGAGGTTCCAACTGTTTCTGTCAGTCAAAGGCAGGGATTTTACTGGCAGCAGTCTGGGGAGGACAGGGACCTCAGTGAGGTACAATGCCATAAACTCCCCCCTCCAAAGCATCCATTTTCTCCATGGAAAGTTATCTCTGTAGTCTGGAGATGAGCAGTAACTCCAGGGGATCCCCAGGTCCCATCTGGAGGCTGGCATCCCTAGGCAGCACCCTCTGTGTGACTTGATACCACCTGATTTGCATGACTTAATTAGGCCCAGCTGTTTTGCTACAGTTCATCAGCAGCCACCTATGAAAGCCATTGTGGTGCAACAGTTCGAGCTTCAGACTGGGATCTGCGAGACCCAGGTTCAGATCCCCATCTTGCAGTGGAAGCTGACTGGGAGATTTTGGACCAGTCACATACTTTCAGCCTAACCAACCTCACAGGGTTGTTGTGCAGATAACAAAGAGGAAATAATAATGTAAGCTGCTTTAGTCCCCATTGTGGAGAAAGACTGTAATTTTCCTAGGTGCAGGGGAGGGGGGTGGAGATAGAAAGCTGAAGACAGATAAAGGTAGGTTGGCTGTTGGGTGGGAAGGAAATAGGGTTCCCAACTCCAGGTTGGGAAATTCCCAGACACTTGAGAGGTGGAGCCTGGGGAGGGTGGGATTTGAGGTGGGAGGCAGAGAGAGAAAGAGTGATGAGGTGGGGAGGCAGAAAAACAAAGGGAATGATGACAGGTCAGAAAGAGAGAGGAAGTAACATACATGGAGGAGAGCGAGAGAGTAAGAAAGGGGGGCAGAAGGGAGAAAGAGTGTGAGAGAGGTAGGGGGAGAAGGGAGGAAGCAAAGGTGTGAGGAATGGGATAACTATCCTGCAAGTTTCTTGCAGGTCTCCACTTGTATATCTATATATTTACGAGAGATCCTCTCATTGTCAAATGGCCCCGCTCAAGTCTAAATCTTGGCTAACTGGCTTTTGTGACAGGACTCGCTTGGGCAGAATGAAATCTGAAGACAGTTCCGCTTACTGGGACTCGATTATGTGAACAGTGGCTGTTCCAAACAGGCCCATTGTGAGAGAGAGGCAATGATTTTTCACAGCGCTCCTTACATCGGGGAGAATCCTTGTGCTACGAAAGATTTATTAATCCAGAACCCCTGCTGACATCATTGGGGATTTCTTCTCTCCCCGGTCTCCAAACAGTTGATGTCCCCAGAGAGTCATGGCACGGATGATTATTATTTTTTTTAAAAAAATGTACTGTATTAAAGTAATGCTATATATCTGTTCTTAACTCCCAGAAGTGTGAGCCAGGAAATGAAGGAAAAAGAAACCTTGGAAATTTCCCTATGTCCACAGAAGAAGAAGAAGAAGAAGAAGAAGAAGAGATTGGATTTATATCCTGCCCTTCACTCACTTAAGAGTCTCAGAGCGGCTTACAAACTCCTTTCCCCTCCCCTCCCCACAACAGACACCCTGTGAGGTAGGTGGGGCTGAGAGAGCTCTTTCCCAAGCTGTCCTTGAGAGAACAGCTGGTACAGAGCTATGGCTTGCCCAAGGTCATCCAGCCAGGTGCAAGTGGAGGAGTGGGGAATCAAACCCGGTTCTCCCAGATTAGAGTCCGCGCACTTAACCACTACACCAAACTGGCTCCAATCTGTGCCAAAGTGGCCGTTTTCTCCAGGCGAATGGATCTCTGTTGTCCGGAGATCAGCTGTCGTCCCAGGAGGGCTCCAGCCACCCCCTGCCAAAGACCCACGACAGATTAGTCTGGAGTCACACACACTAAATGATCCACTTTCATTCCACTTCCAATGTACTTTCCAACTGGATTTTGCCAGTTCACACAATAAAATCCAGTTGGAAAGTGCACTCAAAGTGAATTGAAAGTGGATTATTTAGTGTGTGTGACCGCAGCCAAATAGACAAATGGCCCATCCAAAAACTGGCTCCCTGTTCATAACTGGCATGTGAGAGGTGAGCTGCTGAACTGGTCAGCGTCCAAGCATCCCTCATCGTGGGCATAGCTCATGCCATCGCAAGCTCCTTGAACGACAGTGGGATAAAAGAGAGACAGATGGACAAAGACAGATATAAAGGGAATTAGGAGGGTAGGAAGGACTACAAAGCCTTTTATGTAAAAATATAGTTTATTTTATATTGCACACTGCAAATGCTTCAGAAACCTTCCCGTCTCATTCCTTGTTATCAAAGACCTGTACATTATCAGCATCACTCTTCCCACAGAACAGATAGGTGGGAAATCCACATCCAAGGCTAATCCTGGACCCCCTGGCTTAGCTTACCTATCTATCATCTATCTACCTTTGTGAAGTGGTTAGGAGCACGGACTCTAATCTGGGAGAACCGGGTTTGATTCCCCACTCCTCCGCATGCAACCGCTGGTGTGACCTTGGGTTAGTTCTAAGTTCTCTCAGAGCTGTTCTCTCATGAGCAGTCCTTGAAAGAGCTCTCTCAGCCCCACCTACCTCACAGGGTGTCTGTTGTGGGGAGGGAAAGGGAAAAGAGATTGTAAGCCGCTCTGAAACTCCTTCAGGTAGTGAAGGGTTAGGGTATAAATCCAATCTCTTCTTGACAATGATGGAGGAATTACACGCAACATGTAGCTCAGCCCCACTACTAATCATGTACCTCACGGTCTGACAATAGCCAGAATATTACTTTGTGCTGGACAAGAACAGCACTGTGTCAGGGCGTAACATCCGGGAATCTAGTCTGCTTTAAACGTTGACAAGTGTTTTTCTGGGAAACAGGGAATAACCTTCCACGGTATCAGTGCGAGATTTGCTCTCTCCGTCTCTCTTTTTTGCATTTCTGGAACCACAAAAACAACCAACGATGAGTGAGTAATGGATCCCCTGAAGTCCCTATCAGGGTAAGATAATGAAGCATGAAATGATGTTCTGAGATGAAATCCATCTCGGGAGAAGCTCTGGGTGGTTGTGAATTAACAGCTTAAGCTCAACATGGATCACACGCACACGCACACACATATACACAAGGACCATTTATAATTAGATAGAGATTGCCATTAAGTCTTCTTTTTAAATTTCTCTCTGTGGAATTTGTGTAGCCCCTAAGGGTGCATTCAGCAGATATACTCTGGCACTGGGGCAGGAGCTGGCACGAGAAACAATTCAAACGTTATGGAAAGGCACGTGGTAGAAGCCATGTGGAACTATGCCACTTCCAGATGCCGTTTGGTAGAATGGCAGGGCTGAAGCTTGGTCATTATCAGGAGCTAAGTGGAGAATACATATTCTGCATGGATCAAGGCCATGAAGGACTTTCTATCTTCGGGACCGCCTCTCCTTGGTGGAACAAGCTCCCACTTGTGATCGGGGCCCGGAGGGATCTATTACAATTCTGCAGGGCCTGGGAAATGGAGGTGTTCCGCCGGGCTTTCAGTTGAGGCATCAGACGTCCAAATCCATCTTGGCCTCCCTTGCTGACAATGCTGATTTCTTAATCTAGCGAATTATCCAGTGGCACCACTCTGAAATGCTTCCATCTGAGCTCTGTTATCAAGGCAAGCTCGCTCTGGTTTGCTGCACCGTTGATTTTGATATTGATTTTATGGTTACACTTTTATCCGTTGTTCTTGCAGTCACAATCTTTATGTGGCTTTGTGATCCGCCCTGAGCCCACTTGCGGGAGCACGGGATAGAAATCAAAGGAATAAATAAATAAACAGTAGATGATAGCCAATATCTTGAATGGACCCTGGTAATTGTGGGCAGCCAATGGCATTACTGCATTTTTTACCTAACTCTTGATAATAACCAAGCTTCAGCATTCTGCACCAGCTGGAGTCCCTGAGTGAATTTTGAAAGGAGACCTATGTAGAGCGTGTTACAGTAGACTAGTCTTGATGCTACTGTGGCCTGGATTCAGAAGGAAGCATAACGTCCTTCAGGATTTCCACCTTCCCAACTAGCGTCACTTTTGTCTTGTCTGGGTTGAGTGTCAGTTTGTTCAACATTTGACCACAGCAGTCAGGCAGCATCTCAAGACCTCTAGTGGACAGAGAGAAGTAAAGTTGGATGCCATCTGCATACTGATGACACCCAGTTCCAGATCGGCAAAAGATTTCTCCAAAAGGCTTTGCGCAGAGATATGGAGGATAAGATGACACCCTGTGGACCTCCACAAAGTAACTCCTGCACTGAAAGGTGGATTCAGTCCGTTCCATGAGGAACAATTTAAACCAGCCCAAAACACACACCCTGATACCTACTGCTGCCTCCAAACACCTCAACAGGATGGCACGATCTACTGTACCAAAGGCTGCAGATGGAGCCAGGAGGAGCAACAAAGAAGCATGGCCTTCATCTACATTCAGACAGTGATCATCAACTAAAGCCTCCAGAGCTGTCTCCATCCCATAGAATAGCCTGGAATCAGACTTAAAAGGGTCCGGGCAACATGAGTTATCCAAGACCTAGAGTCTGTCTGCTACTGCTTTCTAAGGTTGTGATCACATGCACAATTAGCCCTGACATAGGGGTGAATGCTGGGTGGATTAAAGGTGTGCGATCACACAAGAACATCTGGGAAGAGCCCCACAGCTGCCAGCAACCTGTTTTGCTCTGCCACACAAGTGGATTTAAAAGACACCTTGGAAAGTCCAGTAGCAAATGGGTTGCTACGGGCTGCAGATGGACTTTCCCACATCTGATCACTCCAGCATGCTCTCATGGCATCGGGATGGTCTGATCAGGCCACCCTGACTCCATGCCATTGTTTTTTGCCCTTCTCAGTATGCACATCATCACACACTCCATAGGGAGCCCTCAGTGCTGAGGTGCGAATCATCGATCCCTCTTTTAAGTGCATAGAAGACAAACGTCAACCCCCCCGACTCACGGTTGCGTCTGATCACGCAGTGGCAGGCTGCGCATGCAGCTTCAAAAGACTGTGATCATGCAACTGCAGGTCAACTTCCGCGGGAAGAAATAGCCTCTCTTCCCCCCTGCTTTATCTTGCGCGTGTGACTGCAACCTAAATCACTTTGCCTAGAAAGGGCAGATTAAAGACTGGGTGATAATTGGCCACATCGTTTTTTGTTAACGGATGGTTTTATAAGTACTGGACAGATAACAGCTTCTTGGAGTGGCTGAGTGAGGGCATCCTGAGTGAGTGATCGATCTATGATGAACCGTCAAGGACTTGCAGCCAAGATGGGCAGGTGCACAAGTGATGGCCTTCACAGTTCCCAGGACCTTGCAACTGGGTCAAAATGAAGATTAGAGCTAAAAAAAGAAGAGTAAGGAAACTCAAAGAGTAGTCCATCCTTCTCAAGCACCAACAGCTGGCACATCTGTCAGCACATCTGTATTTGGAGACACAGTTTGCTAGCTCAGTAATGTTCAGCCAAGAAAGGAAGGAAGGAAGGAAGGAAGGAAGGAAGGAAGGTCCTTACTGCTCAGGCCTTGCTTGTTCTTCACTTCAGAAGGCCACAAATAAGCAGTAATTAGCAGTTAAACTTTTGGGACTACATTTTCATGAGGAAGTTTGGGGTAGTGGTTAAGTGCATGGACTCTAATCTGGGAGAACTGTGTTTGATTCCGCACTCCTCCACATGCAGCTGCTGGTGTGGCCTTAGGTTAGTTACAAGTTCTTTCAGAGCTGTTCTCTGAAGGGCAGTTCTCGAAAGAGCTCTTTCAGCCCCACCTAGAGAGAAGGAGATTATAAACCACTCTTGAGTGAAGGGTGGGATATAAATCCAATCTCCTCCTCCTGCTTCTTCTCCTCCTCTTCAGGGGTAGACAAAAGGACAAACCTTCAAGAGGGATAATTAGCTCATTTCTGTACTCTGAATGGTTACAGCAATCAAGTGGGATGTGGTCTCTTCTCTATTTTCCCATTGCCACGCGGGCATAACCTTTCTGAATACGGTTGGTTTACACAGTGTAACTGTTGAGTGTCATACATTTAGATGTCCAAGGACAAAAGCTCCTCTCTGTTTTGAAAGTCATGAATGTATCATTTTCGAGGGAAATGAAGTTGGCTCCCTAGACGTCATACACTGGCCAACCCATACCATACGAAAAGGAAAGCTGGCCACAGATTGAAAAAGCCAGTCACGGTGTGTGGAGTGAAGGGGAAGTGGTGGAAGGAGAGCCCAGGAACAGTCTCGGCCAGAAGGGCAGGAGCTGAGGAAAGGCAGGAACACGAAAGGCCAGAAAAGCTTTGGAGGCCATGGATACGGAATGCTCAAGACAGGAGAATCATCGATGAAATATGCAGGGGGCCGTGGGTCGGGGAACTTGCACAAGGCAGGGCGGTGGAAGCCCCCGTAGTTGGCGCATGCGGGATCAAAGGGTCTTCAGTGTGGGATTGTATTTGATGTTAAATTAATCCCATCGTGAGTTCGGAGCCCAGTCCGGAATTTAAGATATCCTTCTTTGCCCACGATTTGATTGCTTTAAAGGAAACGCAGATGCGTATTGCTCCTGGGTATAATCATATCCATTACTAGGACTGATTCAGATGTTCTCCCAATTGTTTAAAAACCTTGAAAACAAAGAAAAAGAAACCCCAAGTTTTTAAATCCTCCCTTAAAATGTTTGTTTGGAATTATTTGGTTTTATTGTTTTCCAGCCCCGTAGCCACAGTGGGGCATCTCGGGGCTAGGCCCCCTGACTTACTGGCCAGCCCCCCAAACTTCCCATCCAGCTCAGGGCATCATGGCCTTCTCCCTGAGATTAATTTGATTAGCCAGTGCCCCCTAAGAAATTTAAATACCCCTCAACTTACAAAATCCTGGCCACAGGCCTGTACAATGTTTTCCATGGTCCATGGGGTCACAAAGAGTTGGACTCGATTGTGCGACTGAACAACAACAAATTGTTTTCCAGTTCAGTGTCATTTTTTTGTCACATTTCTTTATTGCATTTCCCTTTGGTGATCCTGGCCAGTCAGGAATCATAGGTGTGTGTGGACAAACAATTTTCCCTGACTCTGTTCTGTCTGTCTTTCTCTAAGGCTGATTTTACATCTGACTTTCCCGCTGGAATCATTCTAGTTCCAAAAAACCCTGCCCATACCTCTGTGCGGTGTGCAACTGTGCTGCCACTGAAATGTCCATATCTACTAATTGCCCTCCTGTGGTCAAGCTAGTATTATACCACTTTATTCTGCTTTAAACAATTGTGGTTTCTTAGTGCACTTAGACCCCCTGGAGTGAAATTTCACACCACTGTGAAATCAGCACAGGAAAAGACAGCAGTCAAACTACTTTAGAGGGGAGGTGTAAAATCAGCCTAAGTATCTGCTTACAGCTTTTTGGGTCTTTTGGCCTCCATGGCTCTCTTTAGAACTTCTCTCTAAATGGAAGAGGGTCATACCATCTGGAAGAAAGGATAGGTGACAAGGTGATGGCACAGGTTGTCTTACATCCTATCAAAGATGTGTAAAATGTATCAATCATAGTGGTAGATCAAGACAGGTAAGCATGTTAGTCTGTCTGTAGCAGTAGAAAAGAACAAGAGCCCAATAGCACTTTTAAAGACTAACAAAATATGTGGCAGGGTAAGAGCTTTCACGAGTCACTGCTCAATTCTTCAGATAAAGCTAGAATGGGAGTCTATCCGTCCTATTCATTGGAAAGTGGAGTGATTTCAGATATCGAATGACATTAGCAAGCAAACGGCAATAGCAGGTGAATGACAATAGCAGGTGTGATTGGATTTAGGTGTGATATGCAGATGGGTAATAAACATGGAGAAATCAACATTGGTAATGAGACAGGAAACCTAGGTCTCTGTTCAGTCCGGGAGGATGCATTATCTTTAGCTTCATTATAAGTTGCAATTCAGCAGTCCCTCTTTCTAATCTCCCTTTGAAATTCCTTTGCAAGAGAACTGCTACTCTTAGGTCAGCAGCTGAATGTCCCCCCACTGGGTATTTCTGACTTCTTCAATTTGGAGTTGCATGTCCAAAACACAGCTGCAAAAGCAAACATGCATCTGAATCACTGGTGGTGCATCCCATTCAGATTACGATCCACAGCAGCGCACGAAAACCCACATTTCAAAACACAGCAGCCACACAGACCTCTCATCACATGCTCATCTGCTTAAACTGCCTACCATTTATTATCAACCTCTCACATCCCATTCCTCGAGCAAAACACAGCTTCACAGGTTAAGCAAGATCTGCATCAATTGGCACTCTTCAGATGCACAATTAGCTTAACTGTATAATACGGTGCATATTTAAACAACCACTTTCCTTTTTCCTTTTGAATCAATAAAATTCAAGGATCTTCTGCCTATGCAGTATGCTGAATATATCATTTTTGCCCTGGAAGCAGAAAAGCACAGATAATTAGGTACATCTCTAACCTTACTCGAGGGCAGACTTATAGATTACCTTGATCCCAATGATATGCTTGCCAGTCAATGATTGTTTGAAGACGGCTGAAACATTTTCACAAGAGTATCGGTGTGTGGGCGGGTGGGTGGGCGGGTGGGGGAGTGTTTCACCCTTGTTCCTCGTCTTACTTCTCTGCCATCCACCCTCCCAAGAATTGTGTCCTTAATGCTAGGCATCAAAACAAAGAGGCAGCAGAATATCAAACCACACAGTTTAATAAGTTCAGTTCTGTCTGTCTGGAGCTGCAGTGAGAACAACTTCCTTTCTCTCCTGCTCCTGCCCGCACCAAATCCTGGAGTGGACTCTGTGTGTGTGGCTGTCAAGTTCCTTCCAACTTAGGATAACCCTATGAACTAACGTTTTCCAACACATCCAATCAGTAACAGCCTTGCTTACAAATTTACAAACTAAGAGCTGTGGCTTCTTTCATTGAGTCAATCCAACTCATGGTGGGTCTTCCCAGTTTGGTGTCGTGGTTAAGAGTGTGGACCAGGTTTGATTCTCCACTCCTCCACATGCAGCTGCTGGTGTGACCTTGGGTCAGTTACAAGTTCCTTCAGAGCTGTTCTCTCAGGAGCAGTTCTCAAAAGAGCTCCCTCAGCCCCACCTGTTGTGGGGAGGGCAAGGGCAAGGGATTGTAGGCTGCTCTCAGAGTCCTTTGGGTAGTGAAGGGTGGGGTATAAATCCAATCTCCTCCTCCTCCTCTTTTCCTGCTGCCTTCAACTTTTCCTAGCATGATTCTCTTTCCTAGTGACTCTTGTCTTCTCATAAGGTGACCAAAGTACGACCACCTCAGCTTGGTCATTTTAGCTTCTAGGGGGAGTTCAGGCTTGATTTGATTTAGAATGTACTTATTTAGGAACATAAGAGAAGCCAATGTTGGATCAGGCCAGTGGCCCATCCAGTCCAACACTCTGTCACACATGGCTTCATGAGGGAATTGGACAACACATGGAGCAGAGGTCCATCAGTGGCTATTAGCCACAAGGTATAGATAGGAACTTTCGGTCTGGGGCAAGTGATGCTCTGTATTCTTGGTGCTTGGTGGGGGGGGGGGGCAACAGTGGGAGGGCTTCTAGTGTCCTGGCCCCACTGCTGGACCTCCTGAGGGCACCTGGTATCTTTGGCCACTGTGTGACAAAGTGTTGAACTGGATGGGCCATTGGCCTGATCCAACACTGGCTTCTGTTATGTTCTTAGGGGTTGTATTTCAGGGTAGAAAAAGCAGATTAGGCTCATTTTCTGCCCCACCAATTCTACCCTGAAAATTCTTACCTCACTTCCTTTCATAGCAGGGCAAATTGCAGGTGGGGCAGGGCTGTGTTTGCCTCCTAACACCCACTTTTGTGTTACAAAGGCTTGCTTGTGAGTCCTGACTTCAGCTCACGATACAGAATCTCTCTCTCCGCGGTAGCATTGTTTGCTGCCGGATGGAACACGCGCCACCCTGTCAAGGCATTCATCACCATTATTATATCCGAGCAGAAGATTGGTAAATTTGTTCAGCCCTGTAAGATAGATATTATGGCATTTGACAGATGATTTCAGCATCACAATGATCTTTTTGGAAGTGCTAAAGACACCGGCACTCCATTAGGCAGCGCAGAGCAAAATTTCCTCATGGCTCCTCCGGCAAACAAGCTTTGCAAAGTGGGGGTCGTTGGAGAAGAATGATCCTTAATGCTCGAAAACGGATTTTTTTTCTGAGCACACCAAGGTTTTAGTACTAATTCCCATATTATCGCACAGCTTTGGCCACCACTGGCTTGCACTCTGGTTCTAATTAGCTAGTGATGGTCTGAAGATGGTGTCGTTTCGCTTCAAGATCTCCAGAGAAAATGCGGCTCAGAAATGATGTCACTTTGTCCATCACTTCATTTCCATATCGGGGGATTACGGTTCTCTGTCAGAGCTAATGAGAAATCAGGGATGGGAGGGAGACAGCAAAAAATCAAAGGGAGGGGGGACTGGAAAGGATTGTCTATCCCTGCCTCCCTCCTAATCTCCTGCCCCATGCTCGGCACCAAACTTAAGGGTGATTCTGCATCTAGCATTCACTCCACATTTTCTCAACTGGGAGGAAAAAGTGCAGCTCAAAACCACATTCACATACCCTGGGCCAACACCATACTGACTGCAAAGTCACCCCGAACAGCCATAAAATGGACATAAATCTATGCAAAAGGTATCATAAAATCTAATGATCAAAGGAAGCGAAAGTGGCATGGAGTGTGGAGGCTGCCATGAAATCTGATGATCAAAGGAAGCGAAAGTGGCATAGAGTGTGGAGGCTGCCATAAAATCTGATGATCAAAGGAAGCGAAAGCAACATGGAGTGCGGAGGCTGCCATAAAATCCGATGATCAAAGGAAGTGAAAGCAGCATGGAGTGCACAGGCTGCCATAAAATCTGATAATCAAAGGAAGTGAAAGTAGCGTGAAACGCAGAGGGGAATTTCCGTTCCTATGTGGGTTTGCTAGAACAACAGAGGAAAAGCTGAAGCAGAATCAGCCTAGCAGATAAAAACTAGCAGCAAATGAGCAACTGCAAGAATCAAGTAGTGAAAAGACTTTCCCCTTATAAAACCACTCAGGAGCCACATCTTTGGACTGTGAACTGCCTTCCACAGAGCTCCAGAAGGCAGCCTGCTTCAAAACGCCCGTGATGTACGTAAGGTGAGCTGCATGAAACCCAGCTAATCAATCCATATGGCGCTCCTGTTAAGTAGCAAGACTCAATTATCACCATCCCACCTATGGGCAAATTGAATCACAAAGAGGTTAATTTTCTACATTAAGCTGTTGCGGCTTTCCTTTACATTTGCATGCATAATTCCCCTGCAAATTCCTTCCATTTTTCTCGCATTGTTGGTTTGTTTCCCAGCATCGTAAATGGTGGCTTCTGGAGATGGGGTAGTCAATGTTGTAGATTGCATCAAGCCACCGTGGACTGATCCCCTGCCTTTATAAAGAGCATCAGACGTTCAGACATTCCTTGATATATGGTGACCAATGTTGTTCTCTCTCTGAAGCCTCTAAATAAGTGGCTCCATCGGTTCCACAAGCAAGTCTTCCTTATCACGTTGTGATCAGATCATCCCCAAGTAACCTTATGAAGCATTTTAGGTCAAATCTACACCTCCCCTCTGAAGTAGTTTGGCTGCTGTCTTTTCCTACACTCATTTCACACTCATGTCAAATTTCACTATGGGCCTTTTCGCACATGCCATTAGCCTCTCATTTCCTCCTCATTTCCCCCGTGAGACTCCTCCTGAGCAACCGTCTCCAACTTTCCACTACAGCAATCAGCTCCTCTTTCCCCCCCGCAGTTTTCTGTTCACAGTAGTGGTTGCTGCGAGGCTTTCTGCTGCTGCCCCGTCCATTTCCCCTCCCCTTCCCTCACCCCTGCTCCTCCCTTGGTCCCCACTTTTCCTTTTTTTTAAAAAAAAAATGCATGCGTGGTAACGTTATAACGACATAGTGGAATGACGACAGTGCATCACCGGCCTTCCTCTTCCCAGAATTTATCAAGTCCCTCCTCAGTATTCAAATTTTCCCGCCGGTCTGGGTTGAAGCAAAACGATTGGCGGGCTACACGGACTTCCAATGTCACTGGAGGACCCCCCCCCCCATGGGTGGATTCTCCGATGTGAACTGAAATGTCGTGTGCTTAACTGCCAGGATCACGATCAAGGCAACAAAATGGAGGATGGGCAACATGGCGTCAGCTGGCCCCTGTAAAGTAAAAACAAAAAAATACATAAATGGTGGTGGTGGTGGCGGAAGCTGAGGAGGAGCAGCATGACACGCAGACCAGTCTCCCTGCTCCGCAGGAATAGTTATAGCCCCTAGAAAACAGTTCAACCCATTTCTGTGACTTTTCTGCAAAGAAGCGTGCCCAGCCTGCTCCGCAGGGGCTGCTGCTGGGGCCCGATGGCACCCGGCTCCCAAATGGCCAATGGAAGGCTACCAATAAACGGCAAATTAACCCCCCCCCATAATAGATGTGAACGTGTGTGTATTATATCTTCCCTTGCTGCATCAATATGTCGTTATGTCGATATGACGTTATAAGGATTTTCTTTTCTTTTTTTTAAAAAAAAGAAGGGGGGGAAATGTTGCTTCAGGATCGTGGGACCGCACACAGGGAGCGGAAAGGAAGGCAAGCGTCCCCGGCCCGCCCGCTTGCTGGCCGCGGCTTCTCTGCAGGTTTCTGGAAGAAAGCACCCACCGCCAGCTCTGCAGGGGCTGTTGCCGGAGCAGCCCAAACACAGGGCAGCGCTCATCTGCAAGCACAGGGAGCTCTCTGGTCAATGGCGCCCGGCTCATGCTACCAAGAAACGGCAAATCCATCCCCCCCCCATAATAGATGTGAACGTGTGTGTATTATAAAAAGATAACAATTGTGCCATCTTCCCTTGCTGCATCAAAATTTCATTATGATGTTATAACGTTATAAGGGCCTTTTTTTAAAAAAAAAAAGAGGAGGGGAGTTATGCTTCAGGATCGTAGGACTGCACACAGGGAGCGGGAAGGAAGACTCGCATCCCCAGCCCGCCCACTTGCTTGCCGCGGCTTCTCCGCGGGTTTCTAGAGGAAAGCACCCACCACCAGCTCTGCAGGGGCTGTTGCTGGGGCAGCCCAAAGAAAGGGCAGCAGTCATCTGCAAGCACAGGGAGCTCTCCAGCCAATGGTGCCCAGCTCCTGCTACCAAGAAACGGCAAATCCACCTCGCCAACGCAGTCCCTGTGGTGGGATCTTGCCTCCCTGCCTCCTTATTTCAATATAACGTTAGGAGGGCTCGTTTCAAAAAAAAAATAAAAAAATCAAGAAACGCCCACCATGGGGCAGGCCACATGGAGGGCGGGCGAGTGGGTGTTTTCCTCCCAGCTTCTCCACCGGAGTAAACAGGAAACACCGCTAGAAACAGGATTTTCTTGCTCCAGGGATACTTCGGAGCAGTGCGGTGATACTCTGGAGGAAATTGTTAGCACGGAGCAACTGGTGGGAAACGGACCAAAAGCTCCGGTGCTAGCTTTGGTGTAAACCCCGGGAAAAAGCTAGTGCGAAAACACCCTATGTTTTTTCCCCCTGGGTCTGAAGAGCAGTAAGCAACAGGATCTGTTTAAAGCAGTATAATGCTAGCTTGACCACAGGAGGGAAATTAACGAATGTAGACAGTAATTTTTAAACTAGAAACAGGTATAGATGGTTTGAAACTAGAAACAGGTATAGATGTGTGTTTGTTTGTTTGTTGAAACTAGAATGATTCCAGCGGGAAAGTTAGATGTAGATTTGACCTTAGAGTACTCAGATTATTGTACATATATGATCTCAACGATACTTGCAACAACCCGATAAGGTATGTCAGTTCCCCTGCATTACAGATAGTGGGCCTGAGAGTCAAGGTTGGAAGGGTTCATTCAGCCCAGTTCAGAAATGGGGGAAGCAACCCTATGGCCTATTTGGATAAGAACATAAGAGAAGCCATGTTGGATCAGGTCAATGGCCCATCCAGTCCAACACTCTGTGGCACATAGTGGCTAAAAACTGGATGCCATCAGGAGCTCCACCAACAGGGCCAGAACTCCAGAAGCCCTCCCACTGTTGCCCCCCAAGCACCAAGAATACAGAACATCACTTGCCCAGACTGAGAGCTCCTATCTATACTTCATGGCTAATAGCCACTGGTGGACCTCTGCTCCATATGTTTATCCAGTCCCTCTTGAAGCTGTCTATGCTTGTAGCCATCACCACTTCTTGTGGCATCCCAGGGGGCTTGCAGGTATCCTTTTAATATATTTGTAATGTAAACATCTAAGTATATGAATTGGGGGGGGGGGGAGCAGTTTTAGTATAGTGATAGTGTGTCTTTGGTCCAATCAGGCTTTGGCCACCAGCTAATGAGGAGACCTTAGGAAGGGCTGTGGCTCAGTGGTAGAGCATCCACTTGACAAGCCGAAATTCCAGATTCAGTCCCCAGCATCTCCAGGTAAAAGGATCAGATGGTAAGTGACATGCCTCTGCCTAAGACCGTGGAGAGCTTTTGCCTGTCAGAAGAGACCATACCAAACGTGATGGACCAAGGGTCTGACTCAGTAGAAGGCAACTTCATCTGTATTCATGTGTCCATGTGTAGAGTGACCTGGTTTCATTGGCCTTTGCCCTGGATATTGTCGTGTACGGTTGGTTTCACACATAATTCAAGATTGCAGATTACTCAAAGTTAGGGGTATGCCTGTGGGTATACTCGAGAAGCTGAAGAGTTGGATTTATACTGTTGTGTTTTAGTTATGCTGCAGTTGCTTGATGCAGACTTGGGTATCCTGATACTCAACGTCTCATTGGTTGGGAGTTAGAGATTTCTCATTGGACCTTAAGCCACTCTGGTTACCCAACCAGAGGGCCCGGCTTGGGTCCAATAGAATTGCATGTTTATTGTTACTTTGTTGTTATTATGGTTGGAACAAGGTATAAATTCAGTGCTGCTCCCACAGGAGCTGTCTTGTGTTGAACTGAGTGTTTTCTTGAATGAAAGCCTGTTTTGATGATTCATCGCCTCCTGATCAATACTTAATATATACCCTGCCCTTTACTCAGAGTGGCTTATAATTACCTTCCCTACCTCTCCCCACAACAGACACCTTGTGAGGTAGGTGGGGCTCAGAGAGCTCAGAGAGAACTGCTCTTGAGAGAACAGCTCTGAGAGAACTTGTGATTGACTGAAGGTCACCTAGCTGGCAGCATGTGGAGGAGTGGGGAATCAAACCTAGTCCTCCAGATTACAGTTCACCACTCTTTACCACTAGACCAAAATGGCTGAAAAATCAGGTGGTGGGTGTTTTTAAGCGCACCTCCCTCGTTTAAACCCACCTGTTGAGTCATCTACTGATCCTCTTCCTACAAAACCCTGTGTTAGAAGGATGCGGAATAAGACTGAATCGTGATGGCGGGTGGAAGACAAACAGGACATTATTTCGTCCAGTTGCTCACTGCTGAACCCTGCAATGTGGGACCTTTTGTTAACAAGGCCTTCCAGTTTGCTGAGAAAGGGATGGGGGATGGGGAAGGCAGAGAAACTTATACATGAGCTCCAACCCACTGACCCTCCAGAATGAGTTCTGCAATTTTAAGGTGGACAGGAGAAGTGTCTCTGTCTCCATTACCCAGCACAGTTTCAAAACAATTGACACTGGAGTTAAAATACATACAAAAACGTAAAAATAATAGCTAAAGCATTGATTGAGAAGGAGGGATCTCCTAGGGAATGCCAAGAAAAAACCCAAAGCCTTCACCCCGTAGCAGAAGATGGCAACAGAAGGGGGCAGATGGGTTTCCCTGGGGAGGAAGTTTTAGAGTTCTGGTGCCACAACCAGGAATGCCCTCTCCTGGGTCATCGCCCACTTAATGTCAGAAGGCGGGGGCACCCAAAGCGGGGCCTCAGAAGATGGCTGTAGTGATTGGATGGGTCCAATTTGGTGTGGTGTTTAGGAATGTGGACTCTAGTCTGGGAGAACCGGCTTTGATTCCCCACTTCTCCTCCACATGCAGCTGCTGGTGTGACCTTGGGTCAGTCACAAGTTTTTTTTTCAGAGCTATTCTCTCAAGAGCAGTTCTCTCAGAGCTCTCTCAGCCCCACCTACCTCACGGGGTGTCTTTTGTGAGGAGGGGAAGGGAAGGAGATTGTAAGCCACTCTGAGACTCCCATTGAAGGGCAGGGTATAATCCAATCTTCTCCTCCTCCTCCTCTTCTTCTTCTGGGTTGCCAGCCTCCAGGTGGTGGCTGGAGATGTCCCAGAATTACAAGAAGTCTCCAGATAAGAGAGATCAGTTCCCTTGGAGAAAACAGCTGCTTTGGAAGGTAGACTGGATGCCAATATACCCTGCTGAGATCTCTCCCCTCCCCAAACCCCACCAGTTCCAGATTCCACCCCTATAATCTCCAGCTATTTCCCAAGACAGAGCTTGGAGTCCTTGTTCATAAGGGAGCAGACGGTCCTTCAGAAAAGCTTACACTCTCTTGGCATACATTTCTGAGCGCCAAACTGTAGAATGGCCCATTATCTCTCTCCCCACACAGGATTTCAAACATATGTTTGCTAGCATAGATACATATCTGGACTCTCACTTGGGGAAAAGATATTTGGGGCAAAGCAGTATAGGAGTGTGTGCATGATTTGGAGTGGTTCCGTTAACAAGCACAGTGGGTAGTCCTCTTGTTGACAGACTGCGCGATCTCCCATCGTGTGCTGGAGTACAACTAACAATTATTTTTGTAGCTTTTTAGGGTGTGACAAGACGCAATGGAAAAGAAAACCACTCTAGCGGAAGTTGAAGGGCAGTAGGAAAAGAGGAGGACCTAATACGAAAAGAATTCATGGAGGGTAGCCATGTTGGTCTGAAGCAGCAGAACAAAGTTTGAGTGAAGTGGCGCCTTTGAGACCGAAAAAGTTTTATTCAAAACTTGATCCAATTTCAGCTCGGCACATGCATCTTGGCTCTGAGTAGCCCCTCCTAATGGCTGCCCCCCTCTTTTTTTCCTGTCAGCAGCCCTTGAGATTTTATTCCAATTTGCCTGAAGAAGTACGCTTTGCACACAAAAGCTGACACTTTGAATAAAACTTTGGCTGTGGTCACACACAGGGTTCATTTCGTAGCAGGAGCTCCTTTGCATATTAGGCCACGCCCCCTAATGTAGCCAATCCTCCAAGAGCTTACAGAGCTCTTCTTACAGGGGCTACTGTAAGCTCTTGTAGAATTGGCTACATCAGGGGTGTGTGGCCTAATATGCAGAGGAGCTCCGGCTACGAAATGAGCCCTGACACACACGAAATAATCCTCTTTCAATCCACTTTCAGTGCACTCTCCAACTGAGTTGGAAAGTGCACTGAAAGTGGATTGGAAGTAGGGTTGCAAAGTCTTGCTTCCCTTTTAGTGGGGGGAGTTCTCCTTGTCTCTGGGAGTCTTCTGGTGTGCATGCTTCACGCACACTGCAATGATGTCACCCGAAAGTGACGTCATCGCATCAGGCATGTTGGGGGTGGGACTTCTATAATTCGAGGGGAAACCATAGAGTTTTCCCTCTATGATAGAGTATCCCCCCAAAAAAACATGCCCGATGTGATGAGATCACCTCCGGGTGACGTCATCATGCCGGGCACATCTCTGCAGCCCAGCAATTTTGGGTTGAGGTTCCCCCTGGTAGCCCGATTCGGGCCAGCGGGGAGCGGGCTAATCAAACGGGGGTTTCCCTGCCCCCCCGGGGGGACTTGGCAACCCTAATTGCAAGTGGATTATTTAATGGGTGTGACCTCAGCCTTTGGCCCATTCTGCATCTAGCATTCGCTCTGTTGCTTTCCCAAACCCACGCTGGAACAGAAAAAGATGCAGCCCAAAACCACATTCAGATACCCTGTGCCAACACCATACTGACTGCAGAGTCACGCCTGAATGGCCATAAAACGGCCATAAATCTATGCAGACGGTTACCATAAAACCGAGAAACCAAAAGAAGTGAAACCGGCATGCAGTGTGGAGGCTACCATAAAATCCGACAGTCAAAGGAAGTGAAAGTGGCGTGCAATGTAGAGTGGATGCTCTGTTCCAACGAGGGTTTGGTAAAACAGCGGAGCAAATGCTAGATGCAGAATGGGCCTTTGCTGGTCTTAGAGGTGCCACTGGACTCAGACTTTGTTCTAATATGAGAAGGACTGACTCTGTAAAGGAGCCACAGTTGTCAGTTTGCAAGACCTGCTCAAGACTGTCAATGATACAGTGTTTGGGAGGTAATTAATTCATGGGGTTGCCATAAACTGGAAGCGACCTGATGGCACTTAACAGGCACACACAGTCCCCTCCAGGAGTTGGTGTGGGCAGGAACTGGGAGAAAGGAAGTTGTTCTCACTGCAGCTCCGGATAAGTCGGAAGGCACTTGATGGCACATAACATAACATAAATCACTTGGCATACAAGATTTCGATGACACTTGAGACAGCTTTCTAATGTACATGTCAGTATTACTATCCCTGTAGTGTAGGTGGTGGGGCTGAGGCTGGAAGATTACAGATTGCCTAAAGCCACCTCCCGGAGAGGACTGATCATCCTGTTTTTAGGTGGAATGAAATTATCTTTGCTTAAGCCGACAGAAGGCTTCGGCATACTCCTAGATTGCTCTGACTTGGCTGGCCCAGATTAGTCCGATCTCATCACATCTGGAAACCTAAAGAGGGTTGGGTCTGATTAGCATTTGGATGGGAGACCACCAAGGAAGTCCAGGGTCATGATGCAGAGGCAGGCACAATGGCAACCCACCTCTGAGTGTCTCTTGCCTTGAAAACCCTACGAGGTTGCCATGAGTTGGCGGCCACTTGATGGCAGTTGACACCCCCACTCCCAGATTCTTTGTTTTTCTTTGAGAAGCAAGGGTAGGCAGTGATCAAGAGTGCCTCCTTTCACCCTGACTTGGATAGCCCAGGCAAGCCTGATCTCATCAGATCTCAGAAGTGAAGCAGGGTTGACTCTGGCAAGGACTTGGATGGGAGACCTCCTTAGAATACCAGAGGTGGGAGGTGGGGGTAGGCTTTATTCAGCCACCTCTCTGGATATCCTCCAGGCCCCCAGTAGGGGTCAGTCACTAGAGGTCACCATGACTTCCAGGTGCACATTGTCAGGTTCCCTGTCATGTTTTGCTTCCCTTTTTTCAGTCCCTGTTGCAGGTCCCGGCGGGAGATCGGTATCGGCTTCCCTTCTGGCGGTTCCCCCACCCCACCCCTCCTTCCTCAGAGTGAGCTCAGATGTTTTGCTAGACTTCAGTTATCTCTGTTACTGCACTTGTAACCTTGGGCAACTGGGCCTCCGCTCTTCCAGGTGTCTTTTGCGTGGGAATGCATGTAGATTACACACACAGGGCCGGGGATGGGAATATAGCTCTGCTTACGCGCCTTTTTTTTCCCGAGAAAGTAACGGTAGCACATTTTGGTGCTTGATATTTTTATTCTCATTGGCACCCGCGCTTTTACCCTTGTTTGAATACAGTATATCAATTCCTCCCATTCTGTATCTGGTATCACTAACAACGCAAGTGTTTCCTGAAAGACCATTAAGAATAAAGACTTTGATTTGAAATACAAGGCCTGGCTTATTGGATCTAATCAGAAGTCTCACACACATACGCACACATGTACATATGGGGGAAAAAAGAGTGCCTCCTTTCAATTGTATCTGGTTCTTCTTTCTAGAATCAGCTAAGCAAGCAAGCTATGCTCATCGATAGTACAGTAACCTCACGGTTGCATTCACTCGATGTGCTCTTTGTGGAATGTTTTTGAAGACCCCTCAGTAGGGTTGCCAGCTCTGGGTTGGGAAATATCTGGAGATTTTGGGAGTGGAGACCTGGGGAGGGTGGGGTTTGGGGAAGGGTGGGATCTTGGCAAGGTATAATGCCATACAGTCTACCCTCCAAAGCAGCCATTTTCCCAAGGGGAACTGATCTTGGTCGGCTGGAGATCAGCTGTAATAACAGGAGATCTCCAGGTGCCACCTGGAGGTTGGCAACTCTACCACTCAGAAACATGATTGTTTAAATTGTTGCTCCCCCATTGCTATCTAGTTTGGGTCACTATGAGTAAATTATATCCCAGCAGAAAAAAGGTCACCTTGTTCTATCACACGCGACTGTGATGGTCACTGGATAGCTGGCTTGAAAAGAGGTTTAGACACAAATCATGGAGAATGGGTCTAGCAATCGTAGTAGGGTTGCTGGTTCCTGCTTGGGAAATACCTGGAGATTGGGGGTGGCACCTGTGGAAGGTGGGGACTGGGAAGTGGGAGGATCTCAGTGGGTCATAATGCCATGGATTCCATCCTCCATAGCAGCCATTTTCTCCAGGAGAACTGATCAGCTGTAATTCTGGGAGACCTCCAAACCCCACCCGCCACCTGGAGGATGGCAACCCTGAACAGTGGCCCTGTTACCTTGAACGACTGATGGAACCTCCCTGTTCAAACCTTCCTCTGAATACCAGGGCTAGGGAGATGAGCAGCAGTAGAGAAAAGCTTTGGGCTGTGTGTCCTTCTGGTAGAACTTCCTGGGGCATCTGGCTGTCTCCTGTGCCTAATCCTGCCCAACTGCTCTTGTGCTCTCAACTCCATTGCTGAACGATCTGCTTCCAGTTTCATTTCACATAGAACTACAGAATCACAGAGTTGGAAGGGGGCATACAGGCCATCTAGTCCAACCCCCTGCTCAGTGCAGGATCAGCCCAGAGCGTCCCTGACACGTGTTCGTCCAGCTGCTGCTTAAAGGCTGTCAGTGAGGGAGAGCTCACCACCTCCCTAGGCAGCTGATTCCACTGTGGCACAACTCTGACTGTCAAAAAGTTTTCCCTCATATCCAACCAGTACCTTCCCACCCTTAATTCAAACCCATTCTTGCGAGTCCTCTCCTCTGCTGCCAACAGGAACAGCTCCCCTGCCCTCCTCTAAGTGACGGCCCTTCAAATACTTCAAAAGAGCAATCTTGTCTCCGTCAACCTCCTCTTCTTCAGACTAAACATTCTCAAGTCCCTCAGCCTTTCCTCACAAGGCTTGGTCTCCAGGCCCCCGATCATCCTCGTCGCTCTCCTCTGCACTTGCTCCGTTCTGTCTGCATCCTTTTTGAAATGAGGCCTCCAGAAATGCACACAAAACTCCAGGTGCGGCCTGGTCAATGAAGTGTACAGCCCTTATTTTCACAGCCCGTCATGACTTGGTGCCTGCATACCTCACTTGATTCTTAGCCTCTTAGATCTTCCCAGTGGGCCTTGATTTCCATAGGGTCTCTCTCCCTCACTCCTCTGGCCTCTGTGAGGGATCAGGCCTTTCCCACTGTTGCACCAACTTTCTGGAACGGCCTCCCTCAGCCATTCACTGGCTCCCCCCCCCCCCCCCCCCGGCCTTGCCGTCCTTCAGAAGGGCATGCACAACAGGGCCTTTTCTGCTGATGTTTATAGGATTGTATTGATTGTGTAATTGCAATTCTCTGGTGGGTGTATTAGATTATATTTTATGACTGACATTATTTCTAGCTCTCTGGATGGATGGGCTAGCTTTGCGATTGGGCTGGGGTGTTTTTTCTTTTCTTTTTGTGCGTGTTGTATTTCGTGGTGTTCAAATTAGCGGTTGAGCAGCGCTGAGTTCTTTTAAAATAGGTGGGATACATTTTTTTTTAAAAAAAACACACAAAACAAAACAATACATCGAAATGGCTGAGCTGCTTACATCCCAACTACCCATTACAAAGTCCTCGTGTTCGTTGGCTCCGTTGTTGTAAAAATCTTGTTACTTACACAGCTATACCGAAGTTTTACAGTGACACTAATAATGGCGCCACAGCTAGGAATGTCAACTCCAGCTTGGGACATTCCTGGAGATTTGGGGGTCGCGCCTGGGCACGGTGGAATTAGGGAGGGTTCATGGTGGTAATTATTGCCATTGTTGTCGTCATCATCGTATGGTAGCATGCATAGTATAGCCACGAGAACCTAAGCTTGTCTGGCAGCCAGGTCTAGTTCTGTAGCATTATGCAGAAGAAGAGTTGGATTTATACCCCACCCTTCACTTGAAGTCTCCTTTCCCTCCCCCTCCCCACAACCGACACACTGTGAGGTAGGTGGGGCTCAGAGAGCTCGGACAGAACTGCTCTTGAGATAAGAGCTCTGAGAGAACTGTGACTGACCCAAGGTCACCCAGCTGACTGCATGTGGAGGCATGGAGAATCAAGCCCAGTTCTCCAGATTAGAGTCCACTGCTCTTAACCACTATACCAAATGTCGATGGAACATGAGCCACTACATTAAGGTCAAATTTACATCTGACTTTCCCGCTGGAATCATTCTAGTTTCAAAAAAACCCATCTATACCTGTTTCTAGTTTCAAACCATACTTGTTCTAGTTTAAAAAAAACTGTTTACATTTGTTAATTGCCCTCCTGTGGTCAAGCTAGCATTTTACTGCTTTAAACAGATCCTGTTGCTTTGTACTCTTGGACCAGGGAGTGAAATTTGAAACCAGCGTGAAATGAGCACAGGAAAAGACAGCAGTCAAACTACTTCAGAGGGGAGGTGTAAATTGGGCCTATGTTGCCCATCTCTTGTTCACTTACCATCAATTCTTAAACCCCAGTGCAGCCCCTGCTATCTATTGTAAGAATGCGGGTGTCCCACATTTGCTTTGGAGATGGGACTTTGGGAAGTTCTCCTTCCAAAACCAACAGGGGAACACTCTGATCCGATCATTTGGATTCGCTTGCAAATAGCAAATGTTTACTCTGTTTGCTAACAATTTGCCTTTCCCAATTCGTGGGTGCTCCAGCTTAAGTGATTCTTCAATTATTTTTAAAGATGGAGTGTTCTGTTTTGTTTGGTCTTCCCACAGTCCTGGTAATTAACGAATGTGGCAGAACATTTGTCTTAATTGCACAATGAAAGCCCTTCGCAACAGTAATTGCTCTATAAAAGACCAATAAAAAAAAGATCTACTTAGCTTGTAAGAAAACACCCTCACATAAAATACTGACTGGAGGAGGAATGGGTTCCTCTCACACATGTGTCAGTGGCCAGTCCACTTCAGGAAGTCAACCCAATCCTCATGCCTTGACTTCATCCAAGATAATTACCTCAAGAGGACAAATGACCACCATGATCTTTTATTGGGCTAGATTTCTTTTAGGCACAAGGACCTTGGTCCTAATGCATGGGATTCGATGGAGGAAAGTCCTATCATCTCAATCTTTTACAGCTTTATGACTCCATAATTCTCACCATATACCTCCATCAATCTTGGATTATCTAAAGCTCTTGATTATTCATGCCTTACGCCTAGATCAAGCCTGAACGTTCCCTAGAAGCTAAAATGACCAAACTGAGGCTATTGTACTTTGGTCACCTTATGAGAAGACAAGAGCCACTGGAAAAGACAATCATGCTAGGAAAATCAGGAAAAGAGGAAGCGCCAAGATGAGATGGATGGACCCAACCAAGAAAGCCATGGCCCTCTGTTTGCAAGGTCTGAGCGAGGCTGTTAATGATAGGACATTTTGGAGGCCATTAATTCATACAGCTGTCATAAGTTGGAAGCGACTTGACAGCACTTAACGTACACACACCTGGGAGACTATGTAAGTAGTTCTGAGCTTGCTAACTGGAGAGCCAGTTTGGTGTAGTGGTTAAGAGCACGGACTCTAATCTGGGAGAACTGGGTTTGATTCCCCACTCCTCCACATGCAGCTGCTGGGGTGACCTTGGGTCAGTCATCATAAGTCCTCTCAGAGCTGTTCTCTCAAGGGCAGTTCTCAAGAGAGCTCTCTCAGCCCCACCTACCTCACAGGGCGTTTGTTGTGGGGAGGGGGAGAGAAAGGAGATTGTAAGCTGCTCTGAGAGTCCTTTAGGTAGTGAAGGGCAGGGTATAAATCTGATCTCCTCCTCCTTCTTCCAGAAGAGTGAGAGAAATATGAGCACATTTGATAAATAATTATACAATCCTCCTCATGTATAACCAGACAAAAGTTCAAATCCAGTGACCCCTTTAAGATGAAGTTTTATTCAAGGTATAAGCTTTCATGTTCACGCACACTTCTTCAGATACACTGCAATGGAAGTTACCAGTCCATACATATAGGTAGAGGGTCAGCCGCAAGTTACCATCCAACATAATGCAGAAAACTTTGTTGGTCTTAAAGGGTCCACTGGACTCGAACTTTGGTCTGCTGCTTCAGACCAAGATGGCTGCCCACCTGAATCTATCAGACAAAATTCCTACTGAGTTCAGTGGGCCTTCCTCTTGGGTATGTGCATTTAGAACTGCAGCCGAATCACAAAATCCTAAGCGATCAAACATTTGAACTGTTGACTGAACAGGTAGATGGCAATCTTAGACAGAGGTAAAGTCCACTGATATCATGTAAAGTGCGATCAAGTCGCAGCCGACTTCTGGCAACCCCATAGGATTTTCAAGGCAGATGATTAAGTAGAGGTGGTCTGCCATTGCCTTCCTTTGCAAAATCTTCCTTGCTGGTTTCCCATCCAAGTACCGACCCTGTTTGGCTTCTGAGGTCTGATGAGAGTGGGCTGTACTATACCGTTTCACAAGCCATCAATGGGTCTTACAAGGGTATAAATCTGTTTAGGGTTGCACTGTTTAGGATTTAGGTTACCTCATCATACAGAACTGTCATCATTAAGTCAGCCCGCTGGCCCATCGAGTTCCATGTGGTCCACGCTGGCCATAGGGTTGCCAGGTCTGGGTTGGAAAATACCTGGAGGCTTTGGAGGTGGAGCCAGGAGAAGGCGGGGTTTGGGGAGGGGAGGGACTTCAGCATGGTACAATGCCATAGACTGTACCCTTCAAAGCAGCCATTTTCTCCAGGGGAGCTGATCTCTGTCAGCTGGAGATCAGTTATAAAAGCGGGAGATCCCCAGGCCCAACCTGGAGGCTGGCAACCATAGCTGGCCGGCAGGGCTCTCCAGAGTCCCAGGCAAAGACCATTCTCATTCTCGATGTTTGAGAACATGCTCTGCCACTGAACTATGTATGGGTCCTCCTTCTCACAGACCAGGACCCGAAAACAGACTCCCGAAAGTCACTGAAATCAAAAGTGATACAAAAGTGATGCTCTGTATTCTTGGTGCTTTGAAGGGGGGCAACAGTGGGAGGGCTTCTAGTGTCCTGGCCCCACTGGTGGACCTCCTGATGGCACCTGGTATTTTGGGCCACTTTGTTGGACTGGATGAGCTATTGGCCTGATCTAACATTGGCTTCTCTTATATTCTTATGAAACTTTTTCATGGCCTACCGCAACAAATTCCATGGATCTTTCAGTAAAGAGTGGAGACTATGGCTGCGGTCACACACACACTAAATAATCCACTTTCAGTCCATTTTCAATGCACTTTCCAATTGGATTTTGCCAGTTCACACAGTAAAAATCCAGTTTGGAAGCGGACTGAAAGTGGATTATTTAGTGTGTGTGACTGCAGCCTATGCTATGCATCACCAGGTCCTGGGATTTCTTCCTTTTTGAGAATCTGCAGGATAACAGTGATTCGTTACCAAAAGATGCCCCCCCCCAGCCCTAAGCAGCCTGATTTGATTATGACAGCCTATCTAGAGGGGGCCACAGGCAAACCACAGGCTGAAAACAGACATGACATGAAAAATCTGTGATTAAATTTTTTTTTTTTTTTAAAAAAACAGCTAAGTTCTAGCTTCAGGCCGTGGCTTTGAAGATCAGGAAAGAGGGAGAATGTTTAACTATTTCTTTCTATGTGTCTTCCATTATTTAACACCCTCCCCCATGGTGTACTGTTTAAGGGCGGGGAACTCCAATCTGGAGAACCAGGTTTGATTCCCCGCTCCTCCACATGCAGCCAGCTGGGTGACCTTGGGTCAGTCACAGTTCTCTCAGAACTCTCTGAGCCCCACCTACCTCATCATAGGTTGTGGGGAGAGGAAGGGAATGGTGATTCTAAGCTGCTTTGAGACTTCTCAAGGTTGAGAAAAGCAGGGTATGAAATCTAACTCCCCCTCCTCCCCCTCCCCCCTCCCCCCCCCCTCCTCCTCTTCTTCTTCTTCTTCTTCTTCTTCTTCTTCTTCTTCTTCTTCCATGTCCACGTCCACATCCACATCTACATCTTCTTCTATTGGGTGTGGGAAAAGCCAGGTTCAGGCCCTTCCACCAGTATTTCCCCTCACTTAGAGAGAACTCCAGCTTTGGAAGGATGTTTTCCATTATTTGTGTCTTAGTACGTCAGTATTCCATAGTAGCTCTAATAGCCCAGACTACCTTGTTCTCAGCAGAGCTCAGAAGCTAAGCAGGGTTGGTACTTGGAGGGAAGCCCACCAAGGAAGACTGCGGGTGCTGTGCAGATGAAGGGACTGGCCAGCCACCTCTGCTCAACGAGTACCTAGAGAACCACATAAGCTGGAAGTCCATGGGGTAGTCATGAGCAAACTGCAACACAATAGCACACTACCCTTTTAAAACCGACTTTTACACAATTCATATAATATTGTCATAAATTATGTAATCTGAATATATAAATTGGACAAAGTGATATCGTGGTTAAAATGTTGGCCTAGGACTTGGGAGACCCAGATTCAAATTCCGACTGAGCCATAAAATTCCAAGGCTAGTCACTCTCTCAGCCTTACTCTCCTCACAGGGTTGTTGTAAGAAAACCGAAGGATCTCTCCGAATAACTTATGCTCCAGGGGGAGGGAGGGATAAAGCCTGTTAAATAACATGAGTACACACTATGAACAACAAATACACAAGTTTTTTTTAAAGTGGATATTTATGTTTCTTGTTGGGGAAAGTGACTTTGCCCTTGGATATTTGAGAATGGTTTTGATTCATTTTATGCTATTTATATTATTTGTTTTTAATCACCTTGGGGATCTGTGTTGATGTCTGAAGGATGGTTTAATAAGGGCTCTAAATAGATAGAAAATAATCTAATGAGAGGCGGAAAAATGGAAAGCTGAACTCACGGATGTTAAGAACACTGAATCTTAACATGGACAAAATAGGGAATGTTTGCTTCTCCTGAATCGGATGACCCACAGAACCAGTCCAGCTCCATCTGGCCCTAGAAAGGCCTGGGGCCTGCCCATCCATCTGGACAAGGTGTCCTAGAGTGAAGGCCCTCACCAACTGATAACCCCCTTACTAGTCTCCCACCCAATGCTCCCTCTAAGCTGTGGAGTCTTGTGGGCAGAAATTCTACTTTGTGAGCTACTGGCATTAAAGTTGTGAGCGAGCGATTTGGCTGCTGCATAAATTAGTTTGCTCTGGAGCCATCCTTCCTGAGCCAAGACAAACAATGTGTGAGCTGGAGGCTAAAAAAAGTGTGAGCTAGCTCACTCTAACTCAGCTTAGAGGGAACACTGCTCCCACCCCCTCTCTTGCCCACTACCTCCAGTTCTCTCCCTGTCTCTTTGACATCCTCTCCCTCACTGCCCCTCTCTCTAACCCCCATCTTTTTCACTCCCTCTCCCTCTCCCAACTCTTTCAATCCCTCCCTGTCCCTGCCTCAGTCCCTCTATTCCCTCCTCCTCTCCTTCCTTCTTTACCTCTCCCCTCCTCCCTACTCCTCTCTGTCCATCTCTCTCCCCTCTTGTCTGCTTCCTTCTCTCAATCACTTTGTCTCTCTCCTCCCTTCCTCTCATTCTTTCCCCCCTTCTCTGCCTCTCCCCTTCTTTCCTTCCCTCCCTGTCCTGCTCTGTCTGTTCCCTCTCTCTCCCTTCCCTCTCTCCATCTTCCTCCCACCTGTCTCCACAGTAGTTCCTGTTCGTGGAGCCCATTTCTCAGCCTGACCTGCCCTCTGTCTACTGGTTGTCACTTCAGGATTTTGACTTTTCGCTAGAAGCTGTCACTGCCCACTTCAGTGACAGCTCACTCCTCCCCCGTTTTTGAATCTAAGCTTTGGAGACAAAGCCCCACTGGTGAATCAGAGACCAAGAAAATTGCAAAACAGACCAAAGACCTGCTGTTTTCTGGCAGATTGCGGACTTGTTCTGGAAATCAAAGAAGGTCTCCGGGATAGAGAGGGGAGGTGTCTTTGCTTCCTCAGACACCAAACAGTTGCAGTAGATCCTCACCTCATATGTGTATCTCAGGACTAAGATCCTGGAATTAAAATACACCCTTCAGATGGGACCTTCAGATGGGAGCTAAATATGGTACTTGGAAGCTGCATGGATCCTGACCCAATATTTTGATGGTCCCCAGTTTAGCAGTGAAAAGTGCTTCACTCCCCTTGGTTGGATCATAAGCCTAAGGGGAGCTAAGGAAGCCTGGCCAAGATCTCTAAATTAATGGAATTAGTACATCTAAGAGATGGGAAGTGGGTTTTTTTTAAAAAACTTCTACGTGTTGGAAACTCATTAATTTTTGGCTTTGGGAAGTTCAAGTATCTTTCGATCTGTAACCTGCACAACCCTATTCTAAAATGTTGGTTACTATGATAATGCCTCTTTGAGGATAACTGCATTCTTTTTGCTTTTCTTCTGCGCTCACTGATTCATTTATTATCTTGTTTATCTTATCGTTGTGTTGTTGGAAAAATACACTTCAAAAAGGAAAAAGGAAAGAGACCCAGGGTACGTTTCGTATCCTAGCACAGAAAGCTTGCGCGCAAGTCCTGAGATATCAGTAAAATTGGATCCTAAGGTTAGACTGGGAAACAAAGGATGGAGGCCTGGATTCCTTGTCCCAGAGGTTTCAGATCCAGGTCAGGGAAATGTCTTCTCCTGGCTAGATGCTTGGACAGGGGTTTTCACAGAAGGCTTTTGACTCCAATCAGGGGGAAGTATGAAAAGCACCTCCCTTTACATGGATAGTTCATGTGTAAAGTCATATTGGTTTGCAGTAGAAGAGCAAGATTCGAATCCGGTAGAACCTTCAAGACCAACAAGATTTCCAGGGTATGAGGTTTCAAGAGTCAAAGTCCCCTTTTCCAGATCTGTCAAAGGGCGTTTTGACTCTCAAAGGCTGTGATCACACACACCTTTAGATCTGACATAGGTGTGAATGCCTGACGGATCTAAAGGGCACGATCAGACAGCAACATCTGGGAAGCGTCCTGTAGTCGTCGGCAATCTGTGCTGCTCTGCCATGGAAGTGGAGTTAAAAGACACCAGAGTGAGTCTGGTTCTAATGGGTTCCAATGGGCCACGGATGGACTTTCCCCTGTCTGATAGTGCAAGCACACTCTCATGCCATCAGGATGGTCTGATCATAGTATCCGATCTTGGTGCCATTCCCTCCCCCCCTTTGCAGTATGCACACCATTGCATACTCCATAGGGAGCCCTCAGTGAGGAGGTGCGATTCCTCATTTATGTGCAAGGGAAACAAGTGGCAACCCCCCCCCCCCAACTCACTCGCAGTTGCATCTGATCACACAGTGACAGGCTGAGCCCACAGCTACAAAGGGATGTGTGAGCTCGCAACTGCATGTCGGATTCATTGCTTCCCCTCCGCTTCAGCTGGCATGAGTGACCGCAGCAAAAAGCTTGTATCTTGGAAATCTTGCTGGTCTTCAAGGTGCTGCTGGGTTTGAATCTTACTTCCTCTATCTGCATCCCAGAGCTAGTGAATCTGCCATATATTGTCTACTTAGACTGGAGTGGATCTCCAGGGTCTCAGGAAGGGATCTCTCACAGCACCTACTACCTGAACTTTTTCAGCTGGAGATTGAACCTGGGGCCTTCTGCATGCAAAACAGAGATTCTTCCACTGAGTCACAGCCCCTTCCCTTGGGAATGTGACAGGAGATGTGGGGGAGGACACAGTTATTGTTGTTGCCATCAAGTCACAGCTGTTTTATGGTGACCCCATAGGGTTTTAAAGGCAAGAAGCATTCAGAGGTGGTTTGCCATCGCCTGCCTCCACACATCACAACCCTGGTATTCCTTGGTGGTCTCCCGTCCAACCCTGCTTAGCTTCCGAGATATGACTAAATTGGGTAGCCTGGGCTAGCCAGGTCAGAGCAGAGCATGCAGAACCTGTGCTATATTCCCCTTCCCATCCAGAGAGTCTCAGATTTTACTGTGTGAGAGGCATTTATTAATTGTTCCTTACTGGACTGGAGTGCTACACCAGCTTCCATGATGGAACAGGTGGAACCAGCTCTGCATCAAAACACTGTGGAACAATGTCGGGTGATTCTTCCTAGCATCGACAATTCCTAGGCCCTTTAATAAAGGGAGATCCTCTTACTTGGTGGATGTCAAATTTTACTAAAACCCTGAGTGACTGACACTTATCACAATACATCTGCCCATCTAATCTTGCCTTGGCTTCAGTCTCTACGCATGTCGGTCACCAAGTTCTCCACAGTCAACAGCCAGCTGCACATTTATTATTTATTTTAAATATTTATACCCCACCTCACCACAGAGGCAGCCAGAAGTCTGTTCTAAAACAAAGGCATGGAAAACACGGTGGTCGAAATGACAACGGACAGCATTAAAATTTCAACAGCCCAGAGCGATCAGCTCACCACAACAGTGAAAGCAGCAACAGCATAAAACAGGGACATTCCATCCAATCAAAGCAACAATTACCACCCTGACCTGGATAGCCCAGGCAAGCCCGATTTTGTCAGATCTCGGAAGCGAAGCAGGGCTGACCCTGGCAAGGACTTGGAAGGGAGTCTTCCAAAGAATAACAGAGCCAGGGGGCAAAGACAGGCTATCAAGCCACTTCTCTGAATGTCCTCCATGCCCCAGTAGGAGTCACCAGAGTCACCATGACTTCCAAGCATGGGCGTGCGCACACACGCACACACACACACACACACACACACACACACAGAGGCTGCGACCACACACACTAAATAATCCACTTTCAATGCACTTTTGGATTTTGCCAGTTCATGCAGTAAAAATCCAGTTGGAAAGTGCTTTGAAAGTGAATTGAAAGTGGATTATTAAGGCCCAATTCACACCTCCCCTCTGAAGTAGTTTGACGGCTGTCTTTTCCTACGCTCATTTCATGCTAGTTTCAAATTTCACTCCCTGGGTCTGAAGAGTACAAAGCAACAGGATCTGTTTAAAGCAGTAAAATGCTAGCTTGACGACAGGAGGGCAATTAACGAATGTAAACAGTCATTTTTAAACTAGAACAAGTATGGTTTGAAACTAGAAACAGGTATAGATGGGTTTTTTGGAAACTAGAATGATTCCAGCAGGAAAGTCAGATGTAGATTTGACCTTAGTGTGTGTGATCGCAGCCACACACACAAAGCAATAATTACCCATCATGGAAAGCCTGTATGTATGTATGTGTGTGTAATTCCAGGACAACTTAAGATCCTACCTGTGTGTTGGTAACCCTACAAAGAGTAGGCACTGGGCAAATGGATGCAGGAGGGGGCAAACCTGTAAGCATGGAGGAAATGAACAGTGCATTCCTAAGAAAATTTATACCTATCTAAGTTCAAGTCAGTGGGCTTAGAGCAGTGTAACATTGTTTAGGGACTGTACTAAAAGTTGGTGGTAACTACTCATCTCACTTCCTAGTGCCATGCAATAAATCAGTCTCACTCCCTAGGAAGGGAGCACACAGATCCAGGTTTTCCATGAGCATCATAGCTACTGGGCAGGTTTATCCAGGTTTTCCATGAGCGTCTTAGCTACTGGGCAGGTTTATACACATCATGGGTGGCAGGTGAATGTGTGAAATGATTCCACAGAAATCTTGCCCCATCACTGTGTCTAACAACAAACCGTGTTGCTTGCAATGCTCCTTCTAAGCTGTGGGTTCTTGTGAGCAAAAAATCTACTTTGTAAGCTATTGGCATTAAAGTTGCGAGCAATCCATTTGGCTACAGCATAAATTAGTTTGCTCTGGAGCCATCCTTCCTGGGCGAAGAATAAAATGTGTGAGCTGGAGGCTAAAAAAACTGTGAGCTGGCTCACACTAACTCAGCTTAGAGGGAACATTGGTTGCTTGTAGCAATCACAAAAGCTGCAGAACTAGGCCCAGTCAGATAAGCTCAAGATTTCTATATACTCAGAGGATACCCCTTGGGTATCCATAAAATTAAGATTTTGTAAATTAGTTGTGAGAAGACAAGAGTCACTGGCAAAGACAATCATGCTAGGAAAAGTGGAAGGCAGCAGGAAAAGAGGAAGAGCCAACATGAAGTGGATTGACTCGATCAAGGAAGCCCCGGCCCTCATTCTGCAAGACCTGAACAAGGCTGTTAATGATAGGATACTGTCCACTTTGGAGGACATTAATCCATAGAGTTACCATGAGTAGCAACAGGGCTCATTTTGTAGCAGGAGCTCCTTTGCATACTAGGCCACCCCCCCCCCCGATGCAGCCAATCCTCCAAGAGTTTACAGAGCTCTTCTTACAGGGGCTACTGCAAGCTCTTGGAGGATTGGCTACATCAGGGGTGTGTGGCCTAATATGCAGAGGAGCTCCTGCTACGAAATGAGCCCTGAGTAGGCACCATGAGTAGCATGAGCCCTGAGTAGGCACCATGAGTAGCAACAGGGCTCATTTTGTAGCAGGAGCTCCTTTGCATATTAGGCCACACACCCCCAATGCAGCCAATCCTCCAAGAGTTTACAGAGCTCTTCTTACAGGGGCTACTGTAAGCTCTTGGAGGATTGGCTACATCAGGGGTGTGTGGCCTAATATGCAGAGGAGCTCCTGCTACGAAATGAGCCCTGAGTAGGCAGCAGTTTGACGGCACTTCACACACACAAATTACTCAACAGAAACAAAAGTAACAACCCCAAACGTCCTTATGTGAAGTCAAACATTCTGTAGGAAGCATGGAATGCTGATGTGCTTGACAGTCACCGAACACACACACACACACACGAAGGTGAGGAAGATCACAGTGGGCAGTTTGAGCCCAGTGGCACCTTTGAGACCAACAAAGTTTTATTCAAGGTGCGAGCTTTCGAGTGCATGCACATTTAGTCAGGCAATGAAAATGGAGTTACAGATTGTAGTCCTATATATAGAGGGTGGCTTGTTAAATTAGCATGCAAAATAGTGAAGATGTTTTTTTAACAGAGAAAAAGAATGACAAGCTTGGTTTCTGGTTATCATCTGTTTGGGTTCAACTGGGGGGGTGGGAACGACGTAGGTAATAAATATGTCAGAACTGGAGACTGATGTACCCTAGATTGTGAGAATCCAGTCATTAGATCTCATCCATCTCCTTTCTAGCATGGAGGCAAACTTTACAGCATCTTGGCCGGGCAGAGTATTTTTCTTGTCTCCAGAACAGAGAATTACATTTAAATCTACCATTCCAAGTTACATTGCATATTCAATTATATTCTTAATTGTTAAGAATAGTAAACTGAGATTTTTCTAGAGTAACACTTTGCTTCACTAAAATCTGCCTGCTTATACCCCACAGAGCTTAAGCATGTAAGCACGGTCAAGTTGCAACTGATTATTGGTGACCCTGGCAAGGGGCTTTCATGCAAGGCTGCCAAGTCAGGGTTGGGAAATACGTGGAGATTTTGGAGGTGGAGCCTGAGGAGGGTGGAGTTTGAGGAGGGGCGGGACTTCAGTCGGGTATAATCCCATAGAGTCCACCTTCGAAAGCGGCCATTTTCTCCAGGTGAACTGACCTCTATTGGCTGGAGATCAGTTGTAATAGCAGGAGATCTCCAGCCAACACCTGAAAGTTGGCAACCCTACTTTCATGTCAAGAGAGACGCAGAGGTGGTTTGCCACTGCCTTTCTCATCAAAACCTTCATTGGTGGTCTTCTACCCAAGTGCTGATCCTGCTTGGCTTGGCAAACCACCTCTGCTTAACTTCTGGTATGTAATGATTCCAGCAGGGGGCTTCCAAGGCAAGTGAGAAGCAGAGGTGGTTTGTCGTTGCCTTCTTCTGCAGAGCCTTCCTTGGTGGTCCCCCATCCGAGTACTGATCCTGCATGGCTTCTGAGCTTGGACGAGATCGGGCTATACCATGCTGTCTTCCTTCCTCCTTAGGGCCTATAGAATCCTAAAAGGGGAGTTTTAGGTATGGGCTTTTAAATCACCCCATCCCTTGTGAATCGTCACTAGCCCTGGGCTTGTGTGATGTAACTCAAAATTTTGTCTGTGCTATTATTGTAGCAGGTCTCCCGCTCCCCCTCACCTGCCACTCCCCCCCATCAGGAGGCTATGGGAAGTTGCAATTTTCTGTCGAAATTCCTTGCCATCTTGGAATAGCCTGTTTTATTTATTGATTCTGTGCTGTATTTTATTACTGGTTTTAATTTAACCCAGATTATTTATTGTCCCGTTCTGTTGTAGGCCGCCCTGAGTCCTGCTCACAGGGGAGGGTGGCCTAAAAGTCCAAATTAATAATGATGATGATGATGATGATGAAGAAGAAGAAGAATTGGATTTATACCCCACCCTTCACTACCCAAGGGAGTCTCAGAGCGGCTTACAAACTCCTTTCCCTTCCCCTCCCCACAACAGACACCCTGTGGGGTAGGTGGGGCTGAGAGAGCTCTTTCAAGGACTGCTCTTTTCCAAGAACAGCTCTGATAGAACTATGGCTTGCCCAAGGTCATCCAGCAGGTGCAAGTGGAGGAGTAAGGAATCAAACCCAGTTCTCCCAGATTAGAGTCCGCGCACTTAACCACTACACCAATAAACGAACAAACTTCACCCCCTAAGAAATCATAGGCAGCCCCCAAAGCTATGTTGTTGTTGCTGTAATTTCTTACTGTAGCTTCTATGTTTTTTCTTCCATTCAGACATCCAAAGCACCGCACAGCGTTGCAGGCAACCGTGAACCAGCCTTCAACAGAAGAGGACTGACTTCAACTGAGCATTTTCCAGATCAATCTGTGCTGAGGACCTAACAAAGTAGCAAAACCAGGAGCATAAAAACAACTCCATCGAGCTATTTACATCTTCAAGATTAGTCTTCCTTGTTCTACACACTTTTTTATTTCTTTGAGGGGTGCCGCTGCTCACTTAACTAGTTTTCTTTTCCACATAAAACCATTGGCAGCATGCCCAGTGGTTGTTTCTGCACAGTCCCAAAATGTACATCAGTGCGCTGCTAATGTGGGAACAACGGAATACAAATTGATGTGGCTCAGGAAGAGAGCAGCGGGTTCTTTAGGTTCATCAGCCCCGCGCCTCGCTTAACACGTCCTTGTCTCGGTGAATAAATAATATTACTGATAGCTCAATGATCAGTCTTGGGGCTTGACTGTCAAGCTGGATGGCAGCTCAGGGGCATCTTTGATAGTGATATGCATTTTTTAGACTTAGTGCCGTGGTTAAGAGTGGTGGATTCATAATTTTAGGGAAAGGATAATTTTAGGAAAAGATACTTACCAAGGGTGTCCTCTTGTTCTACCTTTACCAATCAAATGTGGTTCCCTCCTGCGCTGGGTAGTACTTCTTATATGATCTAAGATTTATTGATATTGTTAAAAATGGAATGATGTGTAGTAAATTGCAGCTAGAATCTAAAATCCAGGAGAACATCCCCTGAATAGAGTATTTCCAATTACAGCACTTATGCATCACACCAGAGATTAAGAAAGACTTGTTAAGACCTGTCACCCCTTTTGAAAAATTGCTTAGTACTCTGTTAAATTCTTCAAAAGGCTTGATTTTGAAAATTTATAATATTCTAATTTGCTATGGCAGGTCAACTCTGTTATCTTTTCATAAGCCTGGATGTGTGATTGAGAGAATTGAGAGCTAACCTGGGCTCAGGGGCCCTCTTTTATTCCGGTCGGAGCCACACCTCTGACCTCGCCCAAATGTCCCGACAGGACCTTATGATTCTGGTTACATGTCATAGGTCCCCTCGAGGATCCTAGGTACTAGATTGGTAACAAGTTACAATCCGGCCAGCTATTGTTCTGCCAGACTCAAGCTCAGGTAGGTGGCCTGGCCATGTGCGTTTGGCCATGTGGCGGTTGCCATTACACAGAGCACATGGCGACCGTCATTTCATACATTACATTCTATGTCAATTTTTTATGATATGTTGCTACTTGACAGGTCTCTGATCATAATAAATGTTGTTGTTGTAAATTCATTGTTGGTGGTTTTGCCCAATGGTTCTTAAGTTTTGGAAAGATATTGCTCAACAAATAACTTATGTTACTGGATGTACAATTCCTTTTACGATACACTCAATACTCTTGAATGTTTGGCCTGACTTAGACATTCTTGACATACAATTTTTTAAAAATTGCAATGCTGTTATTGGTAGCTAAAAAAGTAATTGCCTCTCATTGGAAGGCCTCCCAGATACCTAAGGTAATGGAGTGGTGTATGTGTCTGTGGGATTATGTAACTTTTTTGATAAAATAGTGGATGTTAAGGGGTCAAATGAGTATTCCATGTCTGAGTCAAACTTACTGAATAAATGGAACCTGGTATTGGAAAATCTTTTAAAGAATATAGATTCCCCATATTCCTTTAACAATCATCGGTATTTCAAATTTATTTTGTTAATGTAACAATTAAGATTTGTATAAGGTAGAATTGAAGTCTGCCTTGTAGTATAGGTATTTCTGTTGCTGATGATGTTGATGTTCAGCTACTGGTTGATGTTATTTTTGAGTCTTTTTCTCAATTTTTTTTAAAGCAGAGGGCTCTAATCCAGAGAACCAGGTTTGATTCCCCCCTTCCACATGCAGCCAGCTGGGTGACCTTGGGTCAGTCACCGTTCTTTCAGAGCTGTTCTCTCAGAGTTCTCTCAGCTCCACCTACCTCCACCTTGTGAGGAGAGGAAGGGATAGAGAGTGAAAGCCACTCTGAAACTTCATCTTCGTCTTTGTCTTCATCTTCTGTTTTTTAAAACATCTGTTTCCTGCATTCAGTGGGCCCAGGTGCCCATTTTGGCTCCACCTTTCCCCCCAGAATGAAGCACAAAGTTCCATACGACCTGGGCTGGATCATGTGTCTCAAGTAGTCAAAGCCATGTGGCAGAACACAGGGAGTTGGTTCGTTGTCTCTGCTGTGTCCCTTGGCGAGAGGCCTTTGGGTTGCCAAGCTCTAGTTCCACTTTTGAGGAAACAATGCAATATGGCAATAGCAAGCTAGTGGGGCCGTCAAGTGGATCCACAAGCGGCGAGAAGAGCTTTTTGAAGTATAATTATAAACTTTGATGTTTGGACTTTTCACTTGAGGAATTTGATTTGGACTCTCTTAAGGTTATTTGTGTATTTTGATTGTGTATTTTGACTGTGCATTTCTGAGTTTTTGACAATTACATTATATTTTTGATAAACTACACTATTTCTATAGGTTCAGTGGTGTAAGTGTTGACTGATGAATGTTTTCCGTTATTTCTGCACGGTTTGTTTCTTTTGTATTATTTAACTCCCTTCCGTGCTTCTCTGCTGTTTGGGTAACTCACAGAATTACAACTGATCTCCAGACTACATAGATTCCTTGTATAGTTATTATTTATTTATCTAATAATAATTATTTATTTATCTGTTCCACTTCTCCTGGAGAAAATGACAGTTTTGAAAGGTGGACTGTAAGGCATTGTACCCTACCAAGTTCCCTCCCCTTCCTAAACTCCAGCCCCTAGTCTCCACCCTCAAATCACCAGGTATTTTTGAACCCAGAGTTGGCAACCCTTACAGTCCTGTATCCACTGAAATAACCCACATGCTCTTTAGGGTTCCTAAAACTGCCTCGGCAAATTGCAAGACAGTTGGAGGGCAGAACTTGGGGAGGACAGGCTTTGGAAAGGATGTGATGTCACTTCTCAATGATGTTCTAGCCTGATTTCTTTAGTCTCTAGGATCTTTACCATAGAAGCTAGGGGAAATTCCTAGAGCGTCACATTATGGAGGCCATTTTTTTCTTCTACTTCTCAACTCCTCAAGGGTTGGAAATTGGAGCTGGGGATAGGTAATTGTCCACTCTGGGCTGTTAAATGGGAGGCCTACCATGCATCCTAGGATAGGAAATGTAGAAATACCTGGTTGCTATGGGGGCGTGTTACTGATGGCATAATGGCTGGGATATTGGTAGTGGCCCAGAAAGACCTTTGCTTCAAATCCCAGCAGCTAGGTTCAGCTAACTTATAGCTGCCAACTGTGGGTTGAGAAATTCCTGCAAACTTGGGGGTGGAGCCTGAGGAGGGCAGGCTTTTTGGAGGGGAGGGACCTCAGAGGGGCACAAAGCCACAGAGTCCACCCTCCAAAGAAGCCATTTTCTCCAGGGGAACTGATCTATGTCATCTGGAGATCAGTTGTCATCTGGGAGATCTCCAGGCCCCATGTGTTAGCTGGCCATCCTAATCAATGAAGCCACATCTGTGGACATACACCCGTTATGTAAAGTCATTGTTTTATTTAAAACCTTTCGAAGCCACCTATCCACTGATACAACGTTCTCAAGGAGGCAAACATCAAAACACTGCAAAATTAAAACTAAATCCTCCAGACGGACTTCTTCTGGCTTCCTCTCTTAGGACTGGTTTTCCATATGGCTACAGTTGGGTCAGACATTTTCTGCAATAGACCCAGTCATCTGGAATGGCTTATCAGAGTGAGAGCAGGTGGGGAGGGGATGCAGAAGACCTTCAGTGTAGAGGAAATTGTTTCGGGTCCTCACCTAGATGGTCCAGGTTAGCTCAACTTTGCCAAACAGGGTCCGTCCTTGTTGGTCCCTGGATGGGAGGCCACCAAGGAGGACCAGGGTTGCTACGCAGAGGCAGGCAACAGCAAACCACCTCTGTTCATCTATAGCCTTGAAAACCCTATGGGGTTGCCATTCATTAGCTGCAGTGAAGGCACTTTCTACCATCAAATTATCTTGGTAAATTCGGTTGTGTTTTTTGTTGTTGGAGAGAGCGACTCAGCATGCCTGGACATTGTGGGGGTGCCACATCACTCTAAGGCAGGGATGGGCAAATTGTGGCCCGGGGGCCACATGCGGCCCACCACAGAGTTTTTTGTGGCCCGCCAAGAAGATTTCAGGACTTCAAGAAAATAGAGCCTAAATTCAATTTGCTCTCTTATCCCATCATTGCTGATATTGATACAGCACCTGAGGAGCTGCAGCTTGAACTTATTGACATGCAGTCAGATCACACTGTGAAAGAAATGTTTAATGCTGTGACATTAGTTGACTTTTACAAATCTTTGTCTGCTGAAAAAATTTCCATGTATGAAGAAATTTGCTGGGAAAATGTTCTCTATATTTGGGTCTACATATATTTGTGAGCAAAGTTTTTCTTGCATGAAGATCAACAAGAGTAAATATAGTTAGATGCTCTTTTACAGACATTAACTTGCAGGCTGTGATGAGAATCTCAACAAGCAATCTCACTCCTGATTTTAAAAAAATTGTAGAAAAGTGTGATAGGGTACATTTGTCTCATTAAACTGATTCTAAAATTAAATGTGCCTGCAGTTATAGATGATATGAAATTAGCACAATAAATACATTGAATAAAACTACCACTATTTTATTTAATTTATATTTATTGATTTTTATGATACAATTTATACCTTTTCTGAAATGCAAAGTTAACTAATGAATACAATCATTTTAAAAGGTGCGGCCCTCCGCTATCCTCCGCTCCCACAAAGTGGCCCCCGAGCCAAAACAATTCCCCACCCCTGCTCTAAGGGTATATAAGTGATATCGAACTGGATGCTTCTGTTTGTCTTTGCCTGGGAACTGCCCTCTGATCCCTCCTCTCTTGCTTTGTCCTCTCACTATCTTCACATGGCCTTCCCTGGAGACACACGTCTAAGCAGGTCGTTCTGTAGAGACCATGCCCTCATACTCCCACCCACATGATGCTGGACAAGCTGGCCATTTGTGATAGGGAAAGGACTCTCTCTTTTTTTTCAGCTGCAACCTGAATGTAAACTGAATCTACGTGAAGAAATGTCAATTTACCTTTTTTTTGCAATATACTTCTTGGAAGATTTATTTACTGTATTCAGTAAGTCTCACACTTCTATGACTAGGCAAGCTCTGCTATATTAACCAAATCTCCCAATATTTTAAACCAGCACATTTTAAACCCATGCAATGTTTTTTTTTAATCTTGACAATGGACAGTTCTTTTTTCTGCATTGGTTGTTGCCGCATTCTTGCTTTGTTAGCTCCTGGAGGCTAAAGCACTAAGGATATAAACATCTTAAATACACTGAAATGCTTGAAGCAAATTGCACGCTCAGTCCCACCTAAACTGCGAGTCTGTTGCACAAGTAAACGAGATCATGCCGTGTGTGCTGTCCCGAGCTCTTGGGAGGAAGGGCACAACTGAAATCCAATAAAGCCCAGAATGTGATAAAGGCCCTCTTGCCCTCTGCCAGGAAAAACGTGAAACTCTTCCAGCAATTTGGCATTTCCTCACAAATAACCCCAAAGAGGGCGAGTTCAGCTCACCAATATTTTTCAGGGGGTGGAGGGGGGAAAGTTAAATAAGGTGCATGAATTATTCATTGGACATTATTTGCTCGTTTCTCATAGCATGATTGACTTCGATGGCCCCTGCCTTTCATCAGATAGAGGCTGTCTTTTGTTGATTTTCTTACCTGATCCTGCCCCCCCCCCCCCCCCCGTACAAGCAAAGCCAGCTGGAAAAGCCAGTTAGCAAAAAGGAGAGTCTCCTTGCTTAGATCTGAATTTGGAAATCACACGGCTGCGGTCCCACATGCTACATAATCCACTTGCCATCCACTTTCAATGCAATTTCGAACTGGATTTTTACTGTGTGAACTGTTTAAATCCAGTTGGAAAGTGGATGGCAAGTGGGTTATTTAGTGTGTGAGACCACAGCAAATACACCTTTTGTCAGTCTCTTCACAAAGGCGAGAATCCCATTTGGGAAGTGGTCTGGGGGAATAAATGGTTATAGTTTTCTCACCTCTGTGCCCGCAGCCCTAGGTCTGCATACAACTGAATTATGAAACCGAAAAGAATCCCCACCTTTTGGAAAAATTGAAATGTATTGACGGGGTGGGGGAGATACTCCACACAACAATCCGATGCTGTTGTGCAACCAAGGCTGTGGACAGACTGGCAGCTTGCCGCAACATAGCACCGCCTCTAACTGACCCAGTTTAAAATGTTGCAGGACATATCAGCCACACCGCACACCCTATTGCGGATTATCCATAGAGACATCCCGTGGGAAAGCATCCACACTGCTGTAGTGCAGCAGCCATGAGCACACTGCAAAATGGCCAATATTCATGCACACATGCACATATGCGCATGTGTGCACATGCACACATGGGCAATTTTTTTTAAAAAAAAAAGCTGTTCTGCGTGCGCGCCCCCATGTTCAGACAGCTGCCATGCGTGACGAATGCACGAGGAAACAAAAACTCCACTTCGGAGGCGGTGGCTTTTTAACCCGGCTCCAAGTCATCCTCGGATGGGGTGAGTACGCCTGGGGAACGCCTGACAGCTGTGGCTGTGTGAACTGGCCCATTTGATCCGTTTCTGAAAGGTGCCTATCTCGGGCCAAAATGCCAGTCTGAATGCAGCCCAAGAAGTGACTTTGTGGGATTGTGTTGTTGCTACATTTCACCTCCTAAAATCAAGTCCAAATGACAATTAAGCTAATGATCTCCTGGTGTGTGGAGTATATTTCTAAGACTTGACAATATTTGCATTGTTCCTATATAGGGTTGCTGACTCTGGGCTGGGAAAATTTGGGGTGTGGAGCCTGGGGAGGGCAGGGTTTGGGGAGGGAAGGGACCTCAGTGAGGTACAATGCAATAGAGTCCACCCTCCAAAGCAACCATTATCTTCAGGGGAACTGATCTCTGTAGTCTGGAGATGAGCTGTAATTCTGGAAGATTTCCAGGCCACATCTGAAGATTGGCAACCCTATTCCCCTGAGATCCCCAGTTGCCAGTTTTGATTTGGGAAATATCTGGGAATTTGGGGGGTGGAGCCTAAGGGGTGTGGGGTTTGGGGAGGAAAGAGACCTCATTGGGATATAATGCCATAGAGTCCACCTTCCAAAGCAGCCATTTCTCCAGATGAACTGATCTCTGTTGCCTGGGGATCAATTGTAACCCCAGGAGATCTCCAGCCACCACCTGGAGGTTGGCATCCCTAGATTTGCCATGCTTCTGACAGCTGAGGAACAATTTTTTCTGAATGAAAATGGAAAGCATACTTTATTTTTTACGCTCAAAAAGGATGTATTTTACAGTATCGAATTACCTGCCTTTGGGGTATTTTTGGCTCATTTCAAACATGCCATTCATTTGTGCTGCATTCAGCATTCGCTAGTTTTTCTTTCTCACTGGTTATGATGCAGCACTTACAATCCAATCCCATCCAATAAAACACAATACAATAAGACACAATGCTGTTTCCCATTGGCTATGCAATTGTGATTTCTTAGGCTGAGGACAGACTTGGATTCTGGAGCGGAAGGAAAGTGGGGCCAAAATCTGCGGGGGGGAAAGTGCTCAGTCAGTCAGACTGCCACGGAGCGGCCCCGGGCGGGCCAGCCGGCCTCCGTGGCTCGTGGCGGGGCCGTTTTGTCAATAAGCACATGGGCACATATGCGCATGCCTGCATGGCTGCAGCAGCACTCTAAAAATTTAAAATCTCCCCACCTCCTATATTGGGGTTGCTTGTGCACATGGGTGCATGAGCGCGCATGCACTCATTTGCATCTCTTCATGGCAGCGCGTTCACACCGCTGCCTCCACTTGAATCTCACCTCCTCCCATCCACACTGCTGGGAAGCGGGATCCAAGCGGCAGATGGCCCCTGGACACCGCTTTCTGCTGGTGTCCCTCTGAGGTGGCAGGGAAGTGGCTCCAAAGCGGGTGATAAACTGAACGGAGCTGGGGAACAGCTGTGGCTGTTTGAACTGGCTCCCTTCCCCCACTTCTGGAGCAGAGCTCTCCTGCCCCACATTGCCAGTCTGTCCTCAGCCTTAATTTCCCATCTAGTCAGGAGAAACCCTTAGGTTGTCTTCTTCTTCTTCTTCTTCTGTAACTCTTTATTTATACATTTTCCAATTCAATATAGAACATGTATCAAATAACATTGAAAATGTTAACAATTAAGAGTATACAAAACTTAATAAATACATAGGAACCACTCTTTCAATTCAATATTAAATTTCAGAAAAACAGTGTATATATTCAATAAAAGGCAAAATCTATATATTTCTTAGGTGTCACATTGGGTGTTGTTTTGCTCATTGTAACATATTGAAAAAATAAATATCATTTCCCCATAAAGTTAAGTCGCTTTGTAGAGTTTTCTGTTATTAACAATTGCATTGCCAGTTTGTCCATTACTATGATGTCCCAGACTTTTAGAAACTATTGGCTTACAGTTGGGATTTTAGGCAGTTTCCAGTTTGGGGCTTTAAGGATTTTAGCTGCTATTAATAAAAGAGTTGCTATCTCAACTTTTATTTTAGTTAATGTTGTGCTTTCCCAGAGGTTTAAAAGAAGAGATTCTGGAGTGTTCGGGATGGGATGTTCTACGATTTTTTTCTATAATTGGCAAGAGAGATTTAGGTAGTCTTCTTATTATTGAAGGAATCCCCCCTTTTGAACTTTAGGCAGATGGGAAAAGGTGATCCGGTGTTAAAGGGAAATGTAGGCAAAACATATTGGTTTTGACATCCATTTGGAGATTGGATCTCATAGGCTGCGTTCAGACTGGCATTTTGGCCCGATATAGGCACCTTTCAGAAAGGACTCAAATGGGCCTGTTCACACAGCCACAGCTGTCAGGCGTTCCCCAGGTGTACTCACCCCATCAGAGGATGACTTGGAGCCAGGTTAAAAAGCCACCACCTCTGAAGTGGAGTTTTGTTTCCTCACACATTCATTGCACATGGTTGGCTGCCTGAACCCGGGGGAGCGCACGCAGAATGGCTTTTTTTTTTAATTGCCCATCTGTGCACATGCGCATATGTGCGTGCATGAATTTTGGCCATTTTTGCAGTGTGCTCATGGCTGATGCGCTACAATAGTGTGGATGCTTTCCCATGGGATGTCTCCATGGGTAACATGCAGTAGGGTGTGCTGTGTGGCTGATATGTCCTGCAAAATTTTAAGCAGGGTCAATTAGAGGCGGCACTGTATCACAGCAAGCTGCCAGTCTGTCCGCAGCCATAGAATGGTATTTTTCCACTGCCTGTCCTAGTGCAGCCCTCCCCCAGCCTTGTTCTTGGGGGTCAGGGGACCTTCGGGCACACCATTATGGCCAAAGTGAGGGTTTGTGGCAGGATAGAAGAGTGAGCAGAAAACATAACCTCATCTTCCAAAGCCCTTGGAACTGTGTGCTTGGACTCCAGCCATTTCCAGCTGTAAACTTCTCCCTTTTACATCCAACTGGGATTCTTAGATTATAGTGATCAGCAAAAGAATCCTCTGTAAAGGGATCCCGCTCCACCCTGTTTATCCCATTCCATTTGGTGTTACTGATGGTGATTTCTGCCCACTGCCCAGTATTTGGTTCACTGTGGGTACCCTTAAAAGTAAAATTTTGGGAGCATTGTTCATCAATGCCTGACTGCCATCTGGTATTCTGTGTTATCTGTTATGTATAGTTTTAATAATTGGAACGTTAGTTGTACATTTTCCAGGCTGTATGGCCATGATCTTGGCATTACAGTACCTGATGTCTCGCCAGCAGCTGTGACTGGCATCCTCAGAGGTATAACACAGAAAGATGGAGTACTTTCTGTGTCCATGTGAGAAGTAAAATGGTAGGCAGGTAATTTATATCTACTCAGGAAGGTGGGGTAGGGCTGAGTAGACCCCCATCCATGAAGTATACATTCACTTCATTATTGGCATACCCAAAGAAGACAAGTTCTAGTTTGGTGGCACTCACCTTGAGTAGGAACTCCCTCAGGTTAGCCAGTGGTGGGACAGATGAAAGGGGATGCCTTACACCAGCCCCCCCCACCTTTCTGAGCCTGCAGACACCTTTAGAAACCTGACACGGAGTGGCCACAAAATGGCTGCCCCACAATGGCTGCTGCAGAAGGCAGCAACACAGTCTGCCTCAGGTCCAACTGAGAAAGGCAAACTATAAATAATGTCAATAACTTTTGAAAAAAATACAAGGGCTATGGCAGCGTACCTTGAGTCAGTGAAGATCCCTGAGATATGGGGGCAGCTGCCGCTGATCCAGTGTTTTTAAGAAAACTTGCACAGCCAATCAAATGTTCAACAGCCAGTAAAAAACCCGATCGGCAAAAGCTCCACCTGGCCTGGCCCACTTTCTGGCCCACTGGGTTGCCAGTCTCCTTGGAGGTGGTGGGGATTCTGCACTGCCAGGTCCTGCCCACTAGCCACTTATCAGCTGTGTAGTGGGGGGGAGCTTATTAGTAGAAGAAGGAAGGCCCAGGCCACATTGCCTGAGTCACACAGGTAGTGACATTACCAGTGTTCCCTCTAAGCTGAATTAGTGTGAGCCAGCTCCCAGTTTTTTAGCCTCTGGCTCACACGTTTTTGTCTTCGCTCAGGAAGGATGGCTCCAGAGCAAACCAATTTATGCAGCAGCCAAATGGCTTGCTCACAACTTTAATGCCAGTGGCTCACAAAGAAGAATTTTTGCTCACAAGACTCCACAGCTTAGAGGGAGCATTATCACGCCACTGATTTCTAGGTGACACTGCAGTATTTGGGCAAAAACTTTACGGTAGAAGCCAGTTTTACCATAGAGTTTTTTCCAAGTACCAATGCATTGCCCAGAAGTCATGTTTACAACCAGTAAAAAAATTGGAGTACTGTATACCATTCTGGTCACCACACCTCAAAAAAGATATTATAGCACTGGAAAAAGGGAAGAAAGGGGCAACTAGAATGATAAAAGGGTTGGAACACTTTCCCTATGAAGAGAGGTTGAAGCGCTTGGGGACACAGACACTTTCTTCTTGGCCTTTCCCTTAGGACCTGCTGTCGCTGTAGCCGATGGAGCATCTTCCGGCATGGCCCGGTCTTGAGTGGGTCAGCGGCTCCTCTTTGCTTGGAGAAACGACGGCTGAGGGGTGACATGATCGAGGTTTATAAGATTATGCATGGGATAGAGCAGGTAGAGAAAGAAGTACTTTTCTCCCTTTCTCACAATACTAGAACTTGAGGGCACTCCATGAAATTGCTGAGCAGTTGGGTTAGAACGGATAAAAGGAAGTACTCCTTCACCCAAAGAGTGATTAACACATGAAATTCACTGCCACAGGAGGTAGTGGCGGCTACAAGCCAGTTTGGTGTAGAGAGCCAGTTTGGTGTAGTGGTTAAATGCGCGGACTATAATCTGGGAGAACCGGGTTTGATTCCCCACTCCTCCACTTGCACCTGGCTGGATGACCTTGGGCAAGCCATAGCTCTGTACCAGCTGTTCCCTCAAGGACAGCTTGGGAAAGAGTTCTCTCAGCCCCACCTACCTCACAGGGTGTCTGTTGTGGGGAGGGGAAGGGAAAGGAGTTTGTAAGCTGCTCTGAGACTCTTAAGTGAGTGAAGGGCGGGATATAAATCCAATCTCTTCTCTTCTCTTCTCTTCTCTTCTCTTCTCTTCTCTTCTCTTCTCTTCTCTTCTCTTCACTTCTCTTTTCTTCTACAAGCATGGATGGCTTCCAGAGGGAATTGGATCAACATATGGAGCAGAGGTCCATCAGTGGGTATTAGCCACAAGGTATAGATAGGATCTCTCAGTCTAGGGCAAGTGATGCACTATATTCTTGATGCATGGGGAGGGGGCCAACAGTGGGAGGGCTTCTAGTGTCCTGGCCCCACTGCTAGACCTCCTGATGGCACCTGGTATTTTTGGCTACTGTGTGACAGAGTGTTGGACTGGATGGGCCATTGGCCTGATCCAACATTGGCTTCTCTTATGTTCTCTTATGTTCTCTTATGCTCTTATGTACCACATAACATGTTCTCTTATGTTCTCTTATGCTCTTATGTACCACTGGAAACATGGCCTCAGCCTTTCTCATTCTCCAGGCAGGTCCCCCTATCAGTTGGCAACCCTAGACACCATGGTACTCATGGACGCCATGGTGGGGACTCCTGGCTCACACCATCTTTCCTTCTTGTTGTGTCTAGACTATTGCCACACCCCCACCTCTTCTCTGCATCCCATTTCCACCCCGTCCATGGGGATCTTGGGTTGCTATACAATTACTTTGGGGTCTCATGTTACTAAAGGTAACACCTGGCGAATGATGCTTTCTGTAGAGGCACATGTTAAATCACCGAGAATTAAAGCAGTACTTAACTATAAGTTATCAAGCCTCATGATTCATAATTAAAGCATTTAACTTATATAATTGTAGACAAATATAGGCCTCACTGGAGGATACATTCATTTAAGTGAATGAAGTCAATTTCTTACCATTAAGGAACCAATCTCTCTCATATGCTCAGAAAACACTTTGGAATATGGGGAGACTGACGAATGCGGAGGCGGTATGTTTACCATTAATTAAACTGGCAGCTAATTACTCATAATCACTCAATCCAAGAATTGTAGCGAAATTAGAAGATGTTGTTTTCCAAAATCTGTATCAGGGGTTTAAGTCAGGATGAGTGGATTCGCACCATTCTGTTGCTTTATTGTTTTTGCGGGTCTTCTCTGGCCAGTGTCCCACTCCTCTTCGTTACGGTTTTAAAACTAGGAGAATTTCTAAAATTAACTCTGTAATCATAGGAGGTGCTGTTGTCTGCATCTTTCATCTCCTTAGGTTTAACTCTGTTTCTCCCTATCTATGTTATCCATGTGTAGATATTAATAGGAGGAGGGAAAGCACTGAATAAAAGGCGGGGGGGTCTGATGTGATCATGCTTAAAGATTTGATCAAGGTTCTTTTTTGCGAAGCGCCCCATTGTTGCACACATGAACTCCTGTGCACTGGTAAAACACTACCCAAAAAACCCAAAAAACCCCACACCCAATCTGCATGCAATAAATCATATAACCACAGTAATATTGCTGGTGTACACAAGGATGATCGGGGGCCTGGAGACCAAACCCTGTGAAGAAAGGCTGAGAGACTTGAGAATGCTCAGTCTGGAGAAGAGGAGGTGGAAGGGGGACATGATGGCTCTCCTGAAGAATTTGAAGAGCTGTCACTTAGAGGAGGGCAGGGAGCGGTTCCTGTTGGCAGTGAGGATAATAGGACTCGCAGTAATGGGTTTAAATTGTCGGAAGAAAAATTGGGCTCAAGTCCCCACTCCTTTACATGCAGATGCTGGTGTGACCTTGGGTCAGTCATGGCTCTCTCAGAGCTGTTCTGTCAAGAGTAGTTCTCAAAAGAGCTCTCTCAGCCCCACCTGCCTCACAGGGTGTCTGTTGTGGGGAGGGTAAGGGAAAGGAGATTGTAAGCCACTCTGCGACGCCTTTGGGTAGTGACAGGCGGGGTGTAAATCCAATCTCTTCTTCATCATCATCTATATCCCATCCTAAGTGGTAGAATAGCCAACAGATGGCTGCCTGAGGACCATAGTTGGCACAAGGGAACATATGGAAGGAGGGCCCTATAAATATGTGCATTCCAGGTCATGAAGGGCTTTAACTGTCATAACCTCCCTCTTGAACTGAACTCCAAAACAGACTGGCAGCCAGTGTGGCTGTTTTAAAATGGGCAACATATGTTCCCAGCAGCTACCCACGAACAATGGTGGGCTACTGCATTTTGGACCATTCATAATATACAGGCTCTCGTTTCAAAGTTCATGGCTGTTGTATCCAATGCACTCGCCTTGTGGTGAATTTCCCAAACCAGTTCTCGTAGTCTACTGCTATCACAATTCTCCCGTAGATATAAAGATAGCTGAATCCATCCCAGTCGAAATTGGTGGTTATCCAGGAGAAATCAAATCTGCCACAAGATTGCCGGTGACACTGGGTCAGATCCAAATTACAGTTTAGTTCATAAAAGTCTGCTTAAAGGAAGGCAATGGGAATTTGTCTCTCTCTTAATGGAAGGGTTGACCTCCTCTCAATGAGGCATCCTCATTTACAGTTTGGAGCAACGGTGTCCCGTAATTACATTTCCTACATTTTTATTGCAAGCCCCGGATTATCGTTATTAAGTTAAACCGTCATGACAGATGATATTCCGTGATGTCCTGAGAGATCAAAAGCCACACTTCCTCCGAGTGATATGGGAATGAGGCCGTAGACACGCTTAGTATCCCAGAGCAGTTTGGCAGTAAAGTTCTATTAATTTATTATTTAATTACGGAACAAAGCAGCAGAGGGAACTGAGCTTGTGGATGCTGCAGGGTTCCATACAAAATCAACCGAGTTTATCCAACACACAGGGCTTTGAGTGGGCATGCAGAGATGGCCCTCCGGCTTCTCTTTCCTTCCTTTCTTCCGTTCATCCAAATGATCATCCTCATTAACCACCGTTAAGTACCGGCTACGTGTGTGTTTTAAGTGCTGTCGAGTTGGTTCTGACTTCTGAATTAATGCCCTCCAAAACATCCTATTGTTAACAGCCTTGCTCAGGTCTTGAAAGCTGAAAGCTGTGGCTTCCTTTAGGCTGTTTTTACACCTGACTTTCCCGCTGGAATCATTCTAGTTCCAAAAAACCCTGCCCATACTTCTGTGCGGTGTGAAACCGTGCTGCCACTGAAATGTCCACATCTACTAATTGCCCTCCTGTGGTCAAGCTAGTATGCAACTGGCTTCATTCTGCTTTAAACAATTGCTGTTGATTAGTGCACTTAGACCCCCTGGAGTGAAATTTCACACTACTGTGAAATCAGCACAGGAAAAGACAGCAGTCAAACTACTTTAGAGGGGAGGTGTAAAATGACCCTTAGAGAGTCAATCTGTCTCAGGTTGAGTCTTCCTCTTTTCCTGCTGCCTTCCACTTTTCTAGCGTGTCTCCTCCAGTGACACTTTTCGCATCATGTGACCAAGGTATGAAAGCCGCAGTTGAGTCAATTTAGCTTCTAGGGGGAGTTCGAGTTTCAGTTGGTTTTTTTGGTCGTCTATGTTATCCCTAAATCTCTCCTCCAATGCCACATCAAACAGATCAAGTTTCTGCCAGCTTTCGTTATTGTACAAGTTTCACACCCATATTAGAAGAAGAAGAGGTTGGATTTATATCCCGCCCTTCACTCACTTGGAGTCTCAGAGCGGCTTACAAACTCCTTCCCCTTCCCCCTCCCCACAACAGACACCGTCCTGTGAGGTAGGTGGGGCTGAGAGAGCTCTGAGACAACTGTCCTTGAGAGAACAGCTGGTACAGAGCTATGGCTTGCCCAAGGTCATCCAGCCAGGTGCAAGTGGAGGAGTGGGGACTCAAACCCGGTTCTCCCAGATTAGCGTCCGCGCACTTAACCACTACACCCAACTGACTCTCTATTAATTTGTGTCTCTTCTTTGGCAATGGCAAATGCTGTCCCGTTGCAGCCAACTAATGGTGAACTCATAAGGTATTCAAGGTGAGAGACAAACAGGTGATTGGCTGTTGCCTGCCTCTGTGTAGCAATCCTGGACTTGCTTTGTGGTTTCCCATCCAAGAATTCACCTGGACCGACCCTGCTTAGCTTCGGAGACTGGGCTAGCCTGGGCCATCCAGGTCAGGGCATCTCTTCTCTAGTACCTTTTAAAAATCCCCTGAAATCATAGGGTGATAAAAGCAGAATGCCCCAAGCATGTGCAGAGTGTAGATCCATAGAATGGAGAGGTGCAGAAGAGAGTGATGAGGATGATTGGGGGCCTGGAGACCAAGCCCTGTGAGGAAAGGCTGAGGGACTTGGGGATGTTCAGTCTGGAGAAGAGGAGGCGGAGGGGGGACAGGATTGTTCTCTTGAAGCATTTGAAGGGCAGTCCCTTAGAGAAGGGCAGGGAGCTGTTCCGGTTGGCAGCAGAGGAGAGGATTCGTAATCGTGGGTTTAAATTAAGGGCAGGAAGGTACCAGCTGGGTATTAGACAAAAACTTTTTGACAGTCAGAGTTGTGCCACAGTGGAATCAGCTGCCTAGGGCATCTGCTTGGCATGCAGAAGGTCCCCAGTTCAGTCAGTGGCATCTGCAGGTGATGTGAAAGACCCCTCTAACCCCCCCCCCCCGCAGAACTGATGTGGGGAGGGGGCACGGCTCAGTCGCAGAGCATTTACTTGGCAGGTGGAAGAGCACAGGTTCATTCCCGCATCTCCAGTTAAAGCATCGGGTGGGAGGTGATGTGAAAGACCTCCATTTAAGACCATGGGAAGCTGCTGCCAATCTGAGTAGACAACACTGACTCTGATGGATCAAGGGTCTCATTCAGTATAAGACAGCTTCATGTATCCATGTGTTCAATATTTCCCTCTGGCATTTGGCACCGACTCTAGTCCTGCCTCCTGGCAGAGACTGGGAGGCCTCCAAAGAAGGAGAGCCCACTGCTTCCAGAACAGGCTTCCTCGGGAGGGGGGGGGGCTCTCCTTCTTTGGAGGTTTTCAGACAGAGGCTCGATGGCCATCTGACAGCAGTGCTGATTCTGTGAACTTAGGCGAGAGGAAGGGCAGGAAGGGTGGCCTCAGTGCCTAGTTCTTATGGCCCTTTCTTACACGCCCAGGGAAATGGTCATCGCCACTTTGGGGTCTGGAAGCAATTTTCCTCCAGGCCAGTTTTGCCCAGGAATCCTGGAGGTTTCTATTTTGGTCATCTTCTGGGCATGGAACAGGGGTCACTGTGTGTGTGTGTGTGTGTGCGTGCGTGCGCGGGCGGGAGGTATTTGTGAATTTTCCGCATTGTGCAGGGGGTTAGACTAGATGACCCTGGCAGTCCCTTCCAGCTCTATGATACTATGATTCTATGATCCCTTCTTGATTGTCTCATCAATGGACTAAGACTCATAGGCTTGCCAGCTCCAAACTGGAGAATTCCTGGAGATTTCGGGGGTGGAGCTTGGGAAGGGTGGAGTTTGGAGAAGGGACAGTAGGATATAATGCTATAAGTTCCACCATCCAAAACAGCCATTTTCCCCGGGGGAACTGGTCTCTATAGCCCGGAGATCAGTCAGAATTCTGGGAGATCTCCAGCTACCACCTGAAGGTTGGTAACCCTATAATTAGAAGAAGAAGAAGAAGATATTAGATTTATACCCCGCTCTTCACTCACTTGGAGTCTCAGAGCGGCTTACAAACTCCTTTTCCCTTCCCCTCCCCACAACAGACACCCTGTGAGGTAGGTGGGGCTGAGAGAGCTTTTTCCCAAGATGTCCTTGAGAAAACAGCTGGTACAGAGCTATGGCTTGCCCAAGGTCATCCAGCCAGGTGCAAGTGGAGGAGTGGGGAATCAAACCCGGTTCGCCCAGATTAGAGTCTGTGCACTTAACCACTACACCAAACTGGCTCTACACCAAACTGGCTCTATAAGACAGCAACCCTAAGAACAGTTTTCCTGGGAGGAAGCCTTGTTGGATAAACTGGGAAGTCTTTTAAATAGACCTGAGTAGGATGGCCTTCTAACTACTCCAACACCCTAAACATAAGAAGGATTCTAATTAATGAGCTTTACTTTCCAGGTCATGAAGGATAGGAAACTTGGACAGGAACTGAAGAATGGAATCCTTCCTTTGTTTTAACACTCTCCATAACCAAGACGCATTTCTTCTGTATTCCTCCTGAAAATGGCTCTGACACTCAGTGTGGTTAACGCAAGTTCTTACACCGATGTACCACTTGAGGGAAGTGTGGGTACTCCAGATGGGGTGTCTCCCCCCCCCCACCAGAAAAGTAAGTGCCTAACAGTTAAATTTTATTTTTATCTAGTTAATGGATTATGAATGACACATAATTATTTTCCCTTGGAAATCATGTTAATTTTCGGGAGAAAATGCACGGCGGCAGAGTAAGCTATTGACATGTGATAATGTAACACTGTTTATTAGGGAAAACAGAACAGCTTTTCTAATCCACCATAAGTAATTTCTATCAAGCCAATCACAGGTGATGGTATGGCAGTAATATGAATGCACTTTGTCCTCCAGGCATAGAGTACAGAGAAACAGATTTTAGCTTCTGTATCTTTAGCAGGTGACTATTTGGGGCTGTGGTGGCTCAGAGGTTAAGACACTGAGTTGCAGACCAGAAGATCGGTAGCTTGGCAGTTCGAGACCCGAGGGCCACGTGACGGAGTGAGCTCTCATCTCTGGCCCTGCCAACCTAGCAGTTCGAAAGCAAGAAATTGCAAGCAGACAAATAGGTACTGCTTCGGTGGGAAGGTAACAGCGTTCCACATGCCTCGGCGTTTAGTCATGCTGGCCACATGACCATGGAAAAATTCTTCAGACAGCGCTGGCTCTTTGACTTGGAAATGGAGAGGAGCGCTGCCGCCTAAAGTCAGATTCAACTGGCTTTCAAGCAAGGGAAACCTTTACCTTTTGTTTGGGGTAGAGATTTAGCCAGTTGTGCTTTTCTCAGACTCAAAAATCAAAGCAGTACTGCAGGTCTTTTGTTGCCAGTACATTCAAGTGAATTTTAGTAAAGTGGATCAAATTTCACAAAGCAACTCAAATCTGTCCCTTCCAGCTCTCGGAATCTGGAACGTAAATATTGCACCTTTAATTTGAGATGGGAACTAGAAGTACGGCAAATTTCTCAGCGGGGCAATTTGGCAGTTGGATTGTTTGACACAATCAGACCATGAGCCGATCAGGGATCTGTTTTGATTCTATGGACATTTTAAACAGTTGCTGAACAAGTTTGAAACTGCCCGTCGACTGGAAGATGGCCCAGAGCTGATCGGGGGATTGTCTTGGAGGTGGGTTTTTATCCAACCTGCCCCCTCAGCAAAACCGCTACATAAGGGCAGCCAAAACCCTAGGAAAGCTGCAAGCCAGGTCCCCACCCCAACCCGGCCTGATCCTGGCATGTGCAGAACCACTGTGAGCCAGCAGGGGGCAGAGCGAGCTGGAGGGCAGGGGAAGATGGCCCAAGGAGCCCAAGTGCAGCAGTGGCATGGCGTAGCTGCCATTTGCTAGGGCACTCACCGCGATGGGGGAAAGGCCCTGGCGCCGACTGCCTGGCTCCAGCAGCAGCTGCAGTGTGGCCCCGGGGGCTGCTGTTGGGTGAATCGGGTGCATTTGCATTTTGCGACTGGCCGCTTGGTTTGATGGTTGTCATAACTGGCTGCTCCTGGAACGACACAAACGTCCTTCAGGAAATTCTTTACTTTGGAAAACATACTAATAAAATTTAGTTAAACGACGTACACAGTCTGACACTGACAATTTTATCAGTATACACCGGCCGCTTATTTTATTTTGGAGATAGACACCATCACAATTAAGTTTAAAAAAAAAAAAAAAAACAGACGTGCCATCAATATCAAATGTTCCTCTGGGAGGCTTTTTCGTTTTGTGAACTCCAGTTCTGGCTGTCTCTAAAAGAAATCTGAAGAATTTTCTGAAAGATATCCTTCTGGGTGCAATTCAAAGGGCTGGTCGTGACTTTTAAAGCCCTCAACAGTTTGGGACCAAGATACTAGAAGGCCCATCTGTTCCCGGGTAGTCCTGCAGATGCCTGTTCCCTGAGGTAGCTCTTCTGGGTGCCTCCTCCAGCTGAATTAGGACAGCAAATGAATGGGGGAAGTGCTTTTCGGTTCATTTTTTCCCCCATCGTGGCGCTGGGTGGAATAGCCGCTGCTGAGAGACTCACCTGGCTTCATTCCTACAATTATTCTGATGCTACACAAAGACATTTTTTTCTTTCATTTGTCCTGAAGCTTTGTTACTGATTATGAGTTTACTTTGGTTGTGTTCAGACTGGCAGTTTGGCCCGATACAGGCACATTTCACAAACAGATTAAATGGGCCTGTTCACACAGCCACATCTGTCAGGCATTCCCCATGTGTACTCACCCCGTCAAAGGATGACTTGGAGTCAGGTTAAAAAGCCACCACCTCCGAAGTGGTGTCTTTGTTTCCCCACGCATTCATCACACGTGGCCGGCTGTGTGAACACGAGGGAGCGCGCACAGGATGGATTTGGCAGTCTGAACCTGCAGATCTGTTCTGCTACTGGAGACGCACTTTTTTCCTGTGCATGCATGATTTTGGGAAAATTTTGACGATGCGCTCCATGGCTGATGTGCTACAATAATGCGGATGCTTTACCACAAGATGTCTCCGTAGGTAGCTTGCAGCAGGGGGTGCTGTGTGGCTGATATGCCCCACAATACTTTTACCTGGTTCAATTAAAAACAGCACCATATCGCCCCAAGCTGCCAGTGGGGTCACAGCCTCAGTCTGGCCCTTTCCTTGGATTTTTCACTTCACCTTTTGTTTCTAATCTTTTTAATGTTATTTTCTTCTGTTGTTGTGGAATTTGGTTGCTATATCTCTATGAACCTTTCCACAGTTGAATTTCATCCTTGGTTATAACAGCATCCATTTATCCCAGGACAAGTGTGGGGTGAAACCAGGGTGACCTCAATGTCATGTGGAAACAAAATGTAGGTTTTTGTTAAATGCTTGTTTGTTTGCTTTTGTTTGTTTGACACTAAAATAAAAAAAATATTATAAAAGAAAATACCCCAAGATAATTACAGGGGTGAACTTGAGGGCATGGCTGTTGAGTGGCAAAACACACTCCCGACTGAGATCTGAACTCTGGTATTGCTGGAGATTGCTGACACTCACCATTCTCCATTGACCCTGTGGCCTTGGTTTGCAGCATTGATCACTATGCATGTGGAAGAGTGGGGATGCTCTGGTATTTGGGCAAACTCTACAGTTTAAGGGTGAAAAACCCATAGAGTTTTGCCTAAATACCAGAGCACCCCCACACAATGTCCCCAGCATGATGATGTCACTTCCGGGTGATGTCATCACATCAGGGACGGCATGCAGCATCCCTGCCCACCCCCTGCTGGAGCAATGAGGGGTCCTGGCAACCCTACGACAAGGAGAAATAAGAAGGCCTAGGCCTCATCACCAGCACCCCACAGTAAGTGACATCATCAGTAAGTGACATCATCATCATTACAGTGATGTGTGGGTGACACTCTGGTATTTGAGCAAATTCTCTACGGTAGACGCCAGTTTTACCATCAAGTTTTTACCCAAATGCGAGAGTGTAACCTGGATGTTGCCGGCATGATGATGCCACATCCTGTGCAATGCTGGCAACAAGGCTTAGGCCTTTCTTCTCATAAGTCCCCCCCACACATTGCTGGTTGCTAGGAGGGACCCAATAACCCAATCCCGAACAGCTAAATTCAAGTCTAGTAGAACCAGCCAGATTTTCAGTGTACAAGATTTTGAGAGTCAGAGCTCCCTTTGTTAGATACTCCCAAAATCTAGCAGGTCTCTAAGCTGCTATTGGACTCAAATCTGATTATCAGCAGAACGAATAGATAGCCAGATGGAGAATGGCATGATGTAGCCCAACTGTGTCCGGTCTCAGAAGCTAAGCAGAGCCAGTACTTGGATGGGAGACCACCAAGGAAGGTTCTGCAGAAGAAGGCAAAGGCAAACCCAGGGCTCATTTCGTAGCAGGAGCTCCTCTGGATATTAGGCCACACACCCCTGATGTAGCCAATCCTCCAAGAGCTTACAGTAGCCCCTGTAAGAAGAGCTCTGTAAGCTCTTGGAGGATTGGCTACATCAGGGGTGTGTGGCCTAATATGCAAAGGAGCTCCTGCTACAAAATGAGCCCTGGACGCTTTCATTGAAAGCCCCTTGCTGGGGTCACCGTAAGTCAGTTATGCCTTGTCGGCACATAGATACATACATGACAGATAACCTCTGACCCATTAGCTGTAGTGAAGCAGGACTGTGCCCATTGTTAATGCTTCGTTTTTTCTTTGGCCACTTGATCTGTTTCTCTTGCAAAGCTATTACGCCGTCACACCTTGAGAACTTTTGGAGCCTGATAGTATCAAATTCTCTCCGGACTGTAATTTATAAATTGATTTGGAACTTGGAACACAGTATTGTTTGTCACACCAAAAGTTCCTTGGGAAAGAAAAAGAGGGGGTACAAAGTCGTAGACCATTTCTCCTCACCAGCATCCTTCATCTCCTTGTTAACAGTTACAACAGTATAACTGCCTGTAGAAATAACTCCGTGCAGCATATCTTGGGATGTGGGGTGTTACTTTTGATTTCAGCGACTCCTTGGAAACCTGTTCTTTGTTTAATAAAAATTATGAATGAGACACTGGGCTCTGAGCTATTATTTACAGGCTTGCTATATTTCCATGAAATTGTTTTTGATTATGGCTTTCCTAAATGTAGCTGGCAAATCACATTTCAGCCTCCCCATTAAATTCAAATATTGATGGGCCCGATACAGGATACAGGCATGCTTTGTCACTGGAATAGTGGCTATATGATATCCAGGAACAGAGAGCAGATATGCAATTATCAGAGGCCATTTTATAATCTTGGGTTGGCTTCATACCAAAGCATACCACTGCCGTTGTCTAAAGAATCTTGGGAACTGTAGTTGGCGACAATACAGAGAGTTCCCTGTGAGTTTCCTAGACACCCTTAGAAGAATTTTTTCAGAGATTTCTTGGAAGTTGAAATGATTTGACATATAGATATGATACAGTTTGGCGCAGTGGTTATAAGTGGTGTACTGTAATCAGGAGAACCAGGTTTGATTCCCCATTCCTCCACATGCAGCTGCTGAGTGACCTTGGGTCAGTCAAAGTTTCCTGAGAGCTGTTCTCTAAAGAGCAGTTCTCTCAGAGCGCTCTCAGCCCCATGCACCTCACAGGGTGTCTGTTGTGGAAAGAGGAAGGGAAGGAGATTGTAAGCTACTCTGAAACTCCGAGTGAAGGCCGGGGTATAAATCCTCCTCCTCCTCCTCCTCCTCCTCCTCTTCTTCTTCTTCATCTTCTTCTTCTTCTTGTCTTTTCACAAATTTGTGTGCCGACAATGACTTCCCATCCTAGTCTGAAAGAATGAAACTAGAAACTAGAAAATATTCCAGTCACATGAACACTTGACACTGTTTTATACTGAATCAGACCCTTAGTTTCATCAAAGTCAGTATTGTCTACTCAGGCTGACAGTGGCTCTCCAGCATCTCAAGCAGAGGTCTTTCCCATTACCTACTATCTTTTCCTTTCAACTGAAGGCTGAATCTGTGACCTTCTACATGCCAAGCTGATGCTCTCCCACTGAGCCACATTCCCTCCACTCAAGTCAAAGCAAGTATATTTACTAAGGCAGCTAAGTTAATGTTTTTGACTGTCAAAGGCTGCGATCATATGCACAATTAGACCCAACATAGGTGCGAATACCGGGCAGATTTAAAGGGTGCAATCAGACAACAACATCTGGGAAGTGCCCCACAGTTGTTGGCAACCCGTTTTGCTCCACTGCAGAAGTGGAGTTAAATGGCACCGGGTAAAATCCAGTGGTAAATGGGTTGCAACAGGCCATGAACAGACTTTCCCGTGTCTGATCACTCCAGCACACTCTCATGGCATTGGGATATTCTGATCAGGCCATCCTGACTCCGTGCTGTTGCCCCCCCCCCTTTGCAGTACGAGCATCATTGCAAACTCCATAGGGAGCCCTCAGTGCGGAAGTGTAATTCATCGATTCCTCATTTAAGCGCATGGAAAACAAACAGCACAAAAAACCCTCGATTCACCCACAGTTGCGTTTGATCACACACTGACGGACTGCACCCTCAGCTTCAAAGGGAGGTGTGATCGTGCAACTGTGGGTCAAATTCTTCCGGAGGAAATAGCCTCGCTCCCCCCACCACCCATTTTATCTGGCGTGTGTGACCACACCCAAAAAGCATATCCTCTGTTTTCATCAATGACACTCATTCTAAATAGAATCATATTTTAAATGTTGGTTTTCAGTGCCCTTTTGTTCCCCTAGATCCTTTTACTTCCAGACTCTGCTTTCCTTTTTCCTTGTCTTCATGGTTCATCACTACATTTGACCTCTCTCATTGGCTGTGGTGGCCCCCTATATTTAAGACACTTTTGATGTGATCACAGATGCCCCAAAGCAAAATTTTCTGGGTTACTACAGCTAATAGAGTTAACAGCAGTATAGGCAAATGAAGGCCAAGGGCAGTGAAGGCAAAGAAAGAAGAAAATAGCAATGCTAAGAAAGAGTCACCAGCCCGTCTAGGCAACAAAAGGATCCTGAACAGCATGAAAACAATGCAAATGCGCCGCATCGTTTTCAGGGGAGAAATGCTAAATCTCGTGACGGTGCCGAGTGTGCTACTTTGGAGGGGGTAGTTCAGATTAAAGAATATTTGATGCAGCTTTAATACGGAGCTCAAGAGATTACTGTCTAAACCCGGCAAGATTTCAGTTGCAACAGTAATATTACTGTAGCCGTCTCTATGCTACAGTACAGAATACGGGTTCCAGAATATTCTCATTTGTTACCTGGATACCCAACAGAGTATTTTTTGCCACAGGATATATCTCAGGCAAAGTGGAAAGGGAAAGAGTGCTTCGAGAATAAACATGATACATGGTAACTCTCTGAGCAGATTCACCTGAAAAATTGCTTGCCTTTTATTAAATAACACTTATTAACTTACCATATTCTTCCTGAAATGGGAAACAGAGGCTGACCTTTTCAAACCCTCCTTTTGTGGCAGTTTAAAAGGAACATTATAAATACCAGGAGATATTGTGCCGAACAAGAAACACGACCGATTGAAACAAATTTAACGTTGATACATAACACAGAAGAGTAATTCAACAGGCATATGTATACATTCCACATTATTGTATTACTTTCCTCTCAGAAACTGACATTCAGAGCACTGCAGAAATGCGTATGCCCTTTCCTTCTTCAAATTTGTATTTATTTCCATTTTTTTTCCCGGTGCAATGTTTATTTGACCTTGCATTAATGTCAAGACATCGGAATTTAGTTGTGATGAAAATGAAAATCCTTTCTTTGGCTTTTGGGGTTCAGAGATACGGGACTGATCTCATTATGGAAAGGCAAAGATAGACTCCAAGTCTGATGAGCGAATAGCGATTTTTTTTTTTTAGGCTGCATTTTCAGTTGTTTACACTGGATTTCCTTGTTGGCACCTATGGCTTTTAACAGCCTCTTGTGCAAATACATAAATATAGCTTTTATTTATAGACCCCCGCCCAAAGAGCTTTCTAAAGGTGACCGGCTGTTATTTACCTTATGCTAGCAAAGGTCAAGACCAAGGTTCTTCCTAGTGTTTGAATGTTGTGTGAGGCATGGAAGAAAGAGCACGTTTAAGGGGCAACAATTTCCACAGCTAAGACAGTAATAAATGTTCCGTGGCTCAAACCAGAGATTGAATTCCCTACTTGAACTCTTGAACATTCGACAAAGTTGGTGGAAACTTTTTGGGTGTATGACTTCACTGACCTGGATGGCTTGGGTTAGCCCAATCTCGTCAGATCTCGAGAGCTAAGCAGGGTTGGCCCTGGTTAGTGTTTGGAAGGGAGACCACCAAGGAAGTACAGGGTCACTCTGCAGAGGCAGGGAATGGCAAACCACCTCTGAATGTCTCCTGCTTTGTATACACTATGAGGTCACCATATGTTGGCTATGACTGGACAGCACTTCCCGCCATCACCATCTCTCTCTGTCTCTCTGAATCCACAGGCCAAGCAAGCCAAGACTTCATATTGAGTCCATGAATACTTAATTCTGACAATATAAACAAGAGTATAAGAATAACCCTGCTAGATCAGACCAGTGGACCATCTTCTCCATCTTCTCGTCTTCTCCTAAATATCAGTTCAAGCTAGGTATGTCTACATACTGACTTAAAAGGTCCCAACACCAAGTCCAAGGAAATTAGCCTAATAAAAGTGATTGGTATTTGGGGGCAAACCCACTGTATTGCCCTCAGGGGGGCAGGGGAAAATCATGCCAGGGGGTCCATGATGGAAGCAATGACATTGACTCCCAGAGATGCAATGCCAACGCAGTGTACTTTGGCAGTTCTGATTCTCCAAAGCTTCTGCCCTGAAAATCTTATTGGTCTCTAGAGTGCTACTGGACTCAGATCTAGCTATTCTATTGAAGATCTAGCTATTCTATTGAATGCCCTCTGAAACTGACTTAAATAATCACTCTGGTTATTGGCTCAGTTGCACTAGGCTTTGAACCCAACCCTGCTCCATAGGAATCTCATCCTCTATTTCATACAGGGATGAGAAGAAGAAGAAGAAGAAGAGATTGGATTTATACCCCGCCCTTCACTCACTTGGAGTCTCAGAGTGGCTTACAAACTCCTTTTCCCTTCCCCTCCCCACAACAGACACCCTGTGAGGTAGGTGGGGCTGAGAGAGCTCTTTCCCAAGCTGTCCTTGAGAGAACAGCTGGTACAGAGCTATGGCTTGCCCAAGGTCATCCAGCCAGGTGCAAGTGGAGGAGTGGGGAATCAAACCCGGTTCTCCCAGATTAGAGTCCACGCACTTAACCACTACACCAAACTGGGATGAGGGCTACCATGTCCTCAACTTTCTGCAGCAGGCAATGTCCTTACTCTGGAATAACAGCTAACTATTAAGAGTAGGGATGTGGACAAACTGGAAAAAATTCAGTTTGTGTTGGTTTGCGGTTCATTGCTGAAACACAAACCAAACCGCAACTGCAGAAGAAAGCCAAAAAGGGACTGCAGAAGAAAGCCCCAAAACAGCTGAGCAGCTGGGAGGTCTTCCTCACCGCTCAGCTGTTTTGCTTTCTTGTGCACAAGACTGCACAAGAAACCCTGAAAAACAGATGAGTGGCAGGGAGGTGCTCCCATCGTGAACTTCGGTTCTCAAACTACGAACAGGGAAAAAGTCATGACGAATTTCGCTCTGTGGTTTGGTTTGTGCCCGTCCCTAGTTAAGAGAGAGGCATCCTGGCTGAGTGTTTGGTTGATGTTTTTGTATACTATCTAGCCAAGAAGCACTGAAGGAAGCTGGTCACATTCCCTGAAGAAGTCAATGAACTACTGTAAGAAAAATAAGAAAACTCAATTATAAAAATGGACAAATTAATGGCCATTTCAAACTGTGGGAAATGTTTCTGTGAACATGTTTGGGAAGAGGTGGGGAGGGGCCAAATACATCTTAGACCCCTCTTACTTTGTTCAAAGCTTTTTCACCACCTTATCCAAAAAGGACACTACAGAGCTGGGGAAAGTACAGACGTGGGCAACCAAGACGATTAAGAGGCTGGAGCACCTTTCTTATGAGGAAAGGCTGTAGAGTCAGGGACTTTTCAGTTTAGCAAGGAGATGACTAAGGGGGAGAGCATGATAGGTTTATATAATTATGCATTGGGTGGGGAGAGTTGACAAAGAAAAAGTTTTCTCCCTCTCCCAAAAGACTAGAACTTGAGGGCATCCAATGAAGCTGATGGGCAGGAGGTTCAGGACAGACAAAAGGAAATACTGCTTTGCACAGAGAGTGATTAAAATGTGGAATTCGCTGCCAGAGGATGTAGTGATGACCACAGGAATGAACAGCTTTAAAAAGGGATTAGATAGATTCATGGGGGATAAGACTATCATTGGCTACTAGCCTTGGTGACTGAGGAGAACCTCCACATTCAGAGGCACTAATCCTCTGAATCCCAGAGCCAGGAGGCAACATCAAAGGAAGGCCTCGGCCTCTATGCCCTGTTGTTGGCCACTGTGTGGGACAGGATGCTGGACTAGATGGACCACTGGCCTGATCCAGCAGGGCTCTTCTTATGTTCTTATGTCCTGGCAGCTAGTTTCTCTGATCTGTGGCTTCAGAATTCATGACCCCCCCCCCTCAAATTCCTTTAGAGATAGTTCTAGCCAACTGGTGAATCATTTAATAAGTACAATGATGCCTAAGTTCCATATAGATGCAGATTTCCCTCCTTGCCTTCCTTTATTGACCTACCAATTCATTTTGCACTGCGTCCTATTCTTCCTGAATTCCAATTGGAAGAATTTCTAAAATTAATTTCAGAACTGGAGCATGCTCAGTTTGATGTAGCTTTGCTTCCCCCCCCCCCATTCCGTTCGTATCTTCCTCCCATCTTTTCTGTTTCTGATGCATGTGTGTAAAACAACACAAAAAAGCAATCTTGGGGTGATGCTATGCATGTATGTATTCATTTAAATATTTATTAGCCGCCTTTCTGCCTTATGGAGACTGAGGTGGCTTGCCGCATAGATGAAATAATAAAATAAATAAAGAAAAAAGAAAATTTGAAATGATAACCCAGGACAGCTAACCATCTTAAACAAATGTGGTCCTAAATAAACCATTTCCCACAGCCTCCTAAACATAAAAAATCAGAGGGCACGCCCATCGTTTCTGTTACATGTGTGCATGTTAATTAACCAATACAAAAAAGTGATCTTGGTAGGATGCAATGTATGTATTTATTTAAAAAAATATTAGCCACTTTTCTTCCTTATGAACCTTAAGGTGGCTCACAGCATAGATAAAATACACAACCCCCTGAAAAAAAAAATTAAAATCATAATTTAGGACCGCTAGTAAACTTAACCAAATGTGGTCCTAGATAAAACTATCCAACTGCCTCCTAAAGATCAAAAATGAGGGGACCAGGGCCGCCTCATTGGGGAGGTGGTTCCACAATGATGGGGCTGCCAGCAAAAAGGCCCTCTCTTGTGTACCGACCAAACTAACTTCTTTGGTTGATGGGACAGTCAGGAGGGCCACTCCCTGTGATCTCAGTTCCTGGGCAGGAACACATGGAAGAAGATGGTCCTTCAGATATGCAGTCCCAAGCCATGTAGGGCTTTGAAGGTGAAAACCAACATCTGGAATTGCTGTAATATTGTGGTCACATGCTCCTAGTAGCTGGCCCCGACCAGCAGTTTACCTACAGCATTCTGTGCTAGCTGCACCTCCAAATGCTCCTCAAGGGTAGTCACAAGTAGAGTGCATTGTGGTAGTCCAGTCTAGTTGCAACTAACAGAACAAAGGATGAGTCTAGTGGCACCTTTAAGACCAACAAAGTTTAATTCTGGATATCAACTTTCATGGGCAGGCACACTTTTTCAGATCACAAGATGTAACTAAGTTAGTTAGATGTCACTAAGGCACGGATCACTGTGGCTAGACCTGACTGACCCAGGAACGGGCACAGATGATGCGCCAGAAAAAGCTAGGCAGATGCAAAGCCACCTGGTTTTGTAAGATGGTTGCTGGGTCTAGTGGCACTGGGTCTTCAGGGGAAGACAGGAGAGATCTCAAGTCCCTGGCCTACCTTTCTGTTAACCAGAGAACCTCTACCAGGAATAAGTTCCAGCTTGTTCACCCTCATCCAGCCCATTACTGACACCAAGCACTGGCTCAGAGCATCAACAGCATCCTCAGAATGAGGTGGGAAAGACAGGTAGATCTGGGTATCATGCAATGTGAAATTGCATTGTGGTTTTGCATGGTATTTTATCAGGGTCCACAAGAGCTCCCCTAAATCAATAAAACAGTATACGGTAAGAATCCTGATGTGATCATATACATGACCACGTTAAAAAAAATCCGTTTTTCAAAATGTTTTATTGCCATACATGTGCCTTTTGATAATTTTTTTTTGGGGGGGGGGGGGTTGCTGTCAAGTAACAGCTGACTTATGGCAACCCTCTGGGGTTTCCAAGGCAAGAGACATTCAGTGATTTGTCATTGCCTGTATCCAGATCACAATATTCCTTGATGGTCTCCCACCCAAATACTGACCAGCTGTACTGTAGATAGGGTTTTTTTTGGGGGGGGGGGGCTTGGGGGAACACAGCTAATTAAATCAAAGTTAATTAAATTAATTCAATTTGGGGCCAGCCTGGGAGGGAGGGGCCCCAGAAGAAACACTATGGGGCTGGACCCTGTGGGCCCCACATTAGCTACGGACCTGGGTCCAGCCCTACTTAGTTTGGCGTAGTGGTTAGGAGCGTGGACTCTAATCTGGGAGAACCGGGTTTGATTCCCCACTCCTCCACTTGCAACTGGCTGGATGACCTCGGGCAAGCCATAGTCCTGTCAGAGCTGTCCTTGAAAGAGCAGTTTCTCTCAGAGCTCTCTCAGCCCCACCTACCTCAAAGGGTGTCTGTTGTGGGGAGGGGAAGGGAAAGGAGTTTGTAAGCCGCTCTGAGACTCCGAGTGAAGGGCAGGGTATAAATCCAATCTCCTCTTCCTCCTCTGCCAAGATCTGATGAGACTGGGCTAGCCTGGTCCATCCAGGTCAGGGTTTTGATAACACAGAGGGTGGGTGGGGGGAGAGACGTGAAAGAATACAAAATGGAGCCACGGAGGATTTGTGACACATCTGTTTCTCTTTCAAAAACAAGACCAGATCATTCAGAAGTCCAGAATCCAAGGGGGGATTTTGGAAGTGTTCTTACTTATTATTTTCGATGGGACTGAGTCATGACCTGAATGGCTTCTGCTGGATTGGAAACCTCCAAGTGACGCGGGAAGTGACAGGCTGCCAACTGCCGTGTCTCAAAACTCCATCTGTTCGTTCTTACTTCCCTTCTCCCCCTCTGTGAGGCACATTTCCACCCTGAATCTGAAGTGTTCCCATCTGACAAGAGCGACTCCTTCTCTTCTCTTCCCCCGCAGTTTCTTCTCCCTTAGTACTGCTCAGTTAACTTGTCACCAAGCAAGGCGGTTGTAAGTTGAAATCGGAATTTCAGATCACAGAATAAACCCAACCTCCAGAGCAGACACATTCTGTTTTTGTTTTATAAACCCGAGAGACGAGTCTAGAAGGGTTGATTCCTGCCCTCCCCCAGCTGTTGTCTTCTACGGGGCCAGACAAGTTTGCCAAAGAAAGATTTTGCCACAAGCCATGAACACAATTCATTTCTCTGTTGCCATGGTTGAACATATAGGAGATCAGCTCTGGGATTTGTGGAGCTCTCCTCTTCCTCCAGTTTGGTGTAGTGTAGTGGTTAGGAGCATGGACTGTAATCTGGGAGAGCCGGGTTTGATTCCCCACTCCTCCACATGCAGCTGCTGGTGTGACCTTGGGCCAGTCATAAATTCTCTCAGAGCTGTTCTCTCAAGAGCAGTTCTCGAGAGAGCTCTCTCAGCCCCACCTACCTCACAGGGTATCCGTTGTGGGGAAGGGAAGGGAAAGGAGACTGTAAACCGCTCTGAGGCTCCTTCAGGTAGTGAAGGGCAGGATATAAATCCAATCTCCTCCTCTCCCCCCACCTACATAAATCTGTCATTACCCTGATGGCCAAAAAACTTTGGAGCAGGAGCAATGGAATGCTAAGAGACTGCAACTAACTGCCACGTGAGCCAGAAAAAAGGGCTTTGAAAAGTCCTCCACCCAGAGTTGGCACCTGGATAGCAGACAGAGACCATGCATGATGGGGAGTAGTGTGCCTATTTAAACCGAAGTAATGATGTGCAGACTTGAATGGTAATTTGCTTATGCAAATATTGTGTATTTCCCCTTCCTCTTTTGCCTCTCTTTTTTGAAGGTCCTTGTCTTCTTTTTCACGTATCCATAGATGGCCATCACAGTCTTCCTACCACTCTTAGGTAGGGTCTAACCTATCTCTAAGAACCAAGTCTGATTTTTTTCAGTTTCCAACCCCAACAGATAAGAGGGGTGACAGGTGACAGGCCAAAGGGAGCTCATTCAGCCTCAGTGCCAACCAACAACCCCCAAATTGTTGATGCCAGGACAGGTGGAGAAACAGCTGTTGTGACTGAAGGGGTGTGGCCAGGATGGAAGGCCTAGTCTGCATAGCTGCTCCCGGTTTCCCTACCCATTCTCTCTCTTTGTGCGGGACGTCCTCTCCTCTGTCAAGTCTTTGTACCTTCTGCCCACACCATGGGCAACCATATCTATGGTATCTGTCTCCCACTGATCCTGACCTTCTCCACCCTTGCTTCTTCTATATCTGATCCTATCTTCCTCATTCTTCCCATCCTTCTGTCAGCTAATGCTGCCATCTCCTGCCCGGGAGGTGGGATGAGGGAACCCTTGATGTCATGACTTTGGAATTTATATTTCTCATGGCATGCTTAGCGCTCTTTGAACTACTCCGATTTTGAGACACTGTTGGTGCCGGCCTATGTATCTCTTTTCCTGCCTGACTATTATTCTTCCCGCTTTTTTCCCTGGGAACTGTAAACCAGTATTTAACACACCTTTTACCCTGGGAACTATAAACCAGTATTTCAAGTGCCTTTTCTCTGACATGATGATTGGTTACCTTGCTTTACCTGATCCCGTTTTGAATTCTGCATCATTGTCCTGATTGAGGCGGTGCCTGCCATTACTAACACAAGAAGTACAGATGACCATAGCACACCTTTCTCAATAAAGCATTCCTATTTAAGGACACTTGTTGGTGACTGACTCTGTAGGACTCTCACACCTTCCTACAATTTTGAGCTGACTGCATTACTTTTTTTTTGTACAACACCTAACAGATTGTTAGAGTTGCCAACTTTGGCTTGGGGAAATTCCTGGAGATTTGAGGGTGGGTCCTGGGAAGGGCAGGGACCTCACCAGGGGTATGATGCCACAGAGTCCACCTTCAGAGCAGCCATGTTCGCAAGGGGAAGTGATCTCTGTTGCTTGGAGATCAGTTGTAATTCTGGGAGGTCTCCAGGACCCACCTTGAGGTTGTCTCCCCTCTAGCAGAATGGTGTGAGAAATCAGTTTATTTATTTATTTATTACATTGGATCTGCTAGGCCGCCCTTCCCTACAAGTAGGGCTCAGGGCGGCTTACAACAAAATAATGTACAAATTCTCAAGTTAAAAATCTAAATTAAAACCAGCCAATAAACAACAATAGATCAAAGCAGCATACATATACATTACAAGATGGCGGAAATAAATTCAGCTACCCAGCCTCCCTGAGGGGAGGGGTTACTGTCGATGCTGTGTCATCAAGGGTCTATTCCCCCCTCCCTCCTTAGATATCTGGGTAGTTATGGTGTGACTGTAGAGTTTTCTCAATCCAGGGGGGGGTCCAAACTATGGCCCTGGGGCCATCACCAGCCTGCAGATATGAGAAACCAGCACATGAGAAAATGAGTTGCTTAAGAGGCAAGGCTGGAGCTGCCAGGACTGGGGAGGGCAGGGTTTGAAGAGGGACCTCCGAAGGGTATAATAACAGAGGGTCCACTGTCTAAGGCAGCCATTTTCTCCAGGGGAACTGGTTTCCATGGTCTAGAGATCAGTTGTAATTCTGGGTGATCTACAGGCCCCAACTGGAGGCTGGCCACCCTAATACCACAGTTCACAACAGTGTGCCTCATCCTGTTGATCAAAATGGTGAGTACCACAGTGCCACAACCTTAGAATCACAGATCAGGGCAGCACAGATTTTTATTATGATTGGGTGGTGGTGGTATATAGAACTTTGGACTTTTCATGGTTGCTAAAATATTGCAACACTGAATGGTCATAAATGTTGAGACAGTGGTCCTTGTAAAAAGGGGTAGAACCCCATCCTAGCCTGAAAGCCAGTGTGGCTTAGTGGTTAAAAGCAGCAGACTCTAATTTGGAGAACCGGCTTTGATTCCCCACTCCTCCTCCACGTGAAGCCTGCTGAGTGACCTTGGGCCAGTCACAGTTCTGTCTCAGAACTCCCTCAGCCCCACCTACATCACAAGGTGCCTGTAGTGGGGAGGGGAAGGGAAGGTGATTGTAATCCACTTTGAGGCTCCTCACAGTAGAGAAAAGCAGGTATAAAAAGCTACTCTTGAGAGCCAGCGTGGTGTAAAGAGTGGTGGACTTTAAGCCAGAGAACTGGGTTTGATTCCTGGCTCCTCGCATGAAGCCAGCTGGGTGTCTTTGGGCCAGTCCCAGTTCTCTCAGAGCTCTCTCAGCCCCACCTACCTCACAAGGTGCCTGTTGTGGGGAGAGGAAGGGAGGGAGACTGTCAGCCTCTTTGAGTCTCCTTAAGGTAGAGAAAAGTGGGGCGTGAAAAACTGCTCTTCTTCTTCTTGACCCACCAAATGGTTTCTGTATCTCTTTATGGCTCCTGGATCATAACCGTAATCCATTTGTACTGAAGAGCTGATGCTACCGGAGACATCGTAACATATTTGCACAGCCTGATGGATCTATCTTCCTGTTCCCGTGGATAAGCGCAAAAGGCCACCACTGCCTATTTGCCGGCTCTCCTGCAAAACCTCCGAATCCAAGCAGCTTACTTTGCCATACACATTCCCCCTACTGTGCAGATACCGGAGTGCCATGCAAATCTTTACATATAAGACCGAAAGGGTAATGTTGATAATGTCTTTGCAAATCTCATCTTAAAACTTTCCTCCTTTTCATTTCTTTTCTTTTCTTCTGTGAACCAGAGCTCTTTGCTTGGAAAACAGATTATACCAAAGATGTCTGGAGAAGGCTGGGATGAGGCATGGAGGCTCCGGAGGGAAGAACACAAGCGCTCTTTACAAGAAAGGGGGGGGGGGGATAGAGATCGAAAGCAAATCCTCCGCTTAGAACATAACTGCTTCTTAGTGTCGTCCCCATTGTTCAAAGGGCTTGACAAACTGGCCCCGATCCAGCTGCATACTGTGCCACAGCTGGGGCTCCCCGCATGTTGCCCTTTCAGAAAATTGGCAAGTTGAGATTGCCAGCCGTTTGGAGAGAAGAGAGGATTCAGTCCAGCTATTCCCCCTCCCCTCCCCTGCAGCTGATCGGCCGCAGTGCCAACTTGCTAAAAGGGCAAGGTGCCCATGCCCATGGCCTGGACAGCTGGATCAGAGGAGGGAACCAGACATTCAGCACCCATTTGCAAACCTGGGGGAGATGCCTGGGAAAGATTGCTTCTAAGCACTTATGGCCCTAAATGGGATTGGGGTACACAAAAGAGCGATCTCATAGTAACTGTATGCTAAGGTAGTTAGAGTATGGTCGGAGCCAGTTTGGTATAGTGGTTAAGAGCGCAGACTTGAATCTGGGAGAACCGGGTTTGATTTCCCACTCCTCCACATTCAACTGCTGGTGGGACCTTGGGTCAGTCACAAGTTCTCTCAGAGCCACTGTCTCAAGAGCAGTTTTCTCAAGAGCTCTCTCAGTCCCACCTACCTTGCATGGTGCCTGTTGTGGGGAGGGGAAGGAAAAGGAGATCATAAGCCACTCTGAGACTCCAAGTGAAGGGAGGGGTATAAATCCAATCTCTTCTTCTCGATCTCGTCTTGTTGATGTAAGGTGCACATCCCTCCTAGGCTTAGGGATTCTACCCACCCCTCCATTATATTTTTACATGGCCTGTCCCCTAAGGAGCTTAGGGTAGCTGACAGGGAGTCTCCTCTTTGGAGTTGGGAGCCAACAAAATAGGGTTGCCAACCTCCAGGTGGAGTCTGTAGATCACTCAGAATTACAACTGAGCTCCGGTCTACAGAGACGTGTTCCGTTTAGGGTTGCTACCTTCCAAATGGTGGCTGAAGACTTCCTGGGATTACAGCCAATCTCCAGGAGGCAGAGATCAGTTCACCTGGAGAAAGCGGCCACTTTGAGAGGTAGACTCTATGGCATTATACCCTATTGAAGTCCCCCCCCCCAAAACCCCACCCTCCTCAGGCTCCACCACCCAAATCTCCAGATATTTCCCAATCCAGAGCTAAGAACCCTAGTTTCACCGGAGGAAGTTATTACTTCAGAGGGTGGACATGACATCCCTAGTTAACATACCTAGATTAGGGACCTCCCACTTTTTCAAATTATGTCCTTCCTGTCTCCTGATTGGCTCTTCTGGAGACTTCCTGCTCCTGCAGCACTTCTGTTGTTGTTATTCTTCCCACAGCAGTAAGGTTAGAAGAAGGTTAGTTAAAATTGCCCTGCCTTTTATGTTATGTTCTATAGCAGTCTGTTCGTCTTTAATCAACTGGCTTATTTTTCTCTAAACAGTCAGTGCTCCACTTCTTTGGCATATTTACACTCTGCCAGTAGAAAGTGCTGTAGAATCACAGCTAACTTATGGGAACCCCATAGGGAGGGAAGAGGTGAACAGAGGTGGTTTGCCATTGCCTGCTTCTGTGTAGTAACCCCAGATTTCCTTGGTGGGCTCCCATCCAAGTATTAACCAAGGCCAACCCCAATTAGCTTCCGAGATCTGACAGAATCAGGCTAGCTTGGGCCATCCAGGTTGCTTTATATTATTTTGCTTCAGTCCACAGAGAAATCTCAAGCAGTTTGGATTTTTTCGTTCCATTATGCTCGATTGCCTGCACCCTGCACCACCCTTTTCATGGTACTAGACAGCCAACTAGGAAATCTGGATCCAAAAGGTGCTGCAATAATTGCAAAATGTTGCTTCTGTTGATCGCAGTTCTTACACCGTTCCGTCTGCTTCTCCAAGTGCTTTATAGCCCTTTCAATGCCAGACTCCCACAGGGCCTCAGTGTACTTAAGCCTTCACTGGAGAGCCATTTTTCCATCCCTTTCCTCTTTGCTTCTTCTATGTTCATAACATTCTAGGAACGAGAAGAAATACAAGAGTAAAACCCAAAGATTTCAGGGAAAATGTGTATGATTAAAGCAACAAACTCTGCCTTATTATTAGGGCTGAAATTTCGAGCATATTTTTTTTCCCCCCAGAGAAAAGAGCCTCTCTAGCTACCTTTTACTTCTTGCTGTTCCTGAGATGAAAAAGGAAGTGTTTGTGGGAAATACACAATGTGATTTATGTGTTATTAATATGCAAGAACTTTAAAATTTCTTTTTATAACTCTTTGTTTCTTGTCATGATCTGTAAAGTTACCGGCACCAAAGTACAATTTAAGTGCAGGGCTCGAGGTATAACGAACAATAATTGCACCCCATTAAACATAGCTCACAGCTCTCCCTTTCCCTCTAGGTGCTGATTAACAAAGGTTATATACCTCACTGCAACAGCATCTTTGCAGCCTTAAGAACATAAGAAGAGCCCTGTTGGAACAGACCAGTGGTCTATCGAGTCCAGCATCCTGTCTCACACGGTGGCCAACCAGTTGCTCTGGAGGGCCAACAACAGGACACAGAGGCCGAGGCCTTCCCCTGATGTTGCTTCCGGGCTCTGGGATTCAGAGGCTTAGTGCCTCTGAATGTGGAGGTTCCCCTCAGTCACCATGGCCACTAGCCATTGATAGACTTATCCTCCGTGAATCTATCTAATCCCCTTTTAAAACTGTGGCAGCAAATCCCCCATTTTAACCACTCTTGGTGTAAAGTAATATTTCCTTTTGTCCGTTCTGAACCGACTGCTTATCAGCTTCACTGGATGCCTTCTAGTCTTTTGGGAGAGGGAGAAATATGTCTCTTTGTTCACTTTCTCCACCCTATGATTAATTTTATAAACCTCTATCATGTCCCCCCTGAGTTGTCTCCTTTTGAAACTGAAACGTCCCACGCTCTTCAGCCTTTCCTCATCATCCTGAGCCCTTTGGGGGAGGGCAGTTTATAAACTGAATAAATCAAATCAGATCATAGTGAAGGTGCTCCAACCTCCTGGTTGCCCTCCTCTGGACTTTTCCCATTTCTGCAGTGTCCTTCTGGAGATACGGTGACCAGAACTGAACTCTGTATTCCAAATGAGGCCACACCGTAGATCTAGAGGTGTGTCTTCCTCTAGTATTTGCTGCCTGACTGGGCAGAACTTGTTGCCATCATCAAGAGACTGGTCTTTTCAAGGACAGTGGATGGGCCAGATTGGTGCCTGGACCTGCTGGGCTGGATGAGACCCAATAAACTGTATGTCAGTCCAGATGGTGGTATGGACCCAACCTCCCTCCAAGGAGCCTTCCTCCAGCTTAATCTTTGCTTGGCACCCGAGACATCCTGTGGCTCCTCCCCCCATGCCCCAGACAATGATGACTCACCTTGATCATCAGAAGCCCATGTGCCCCTCTTGGCCCAGTTCCTCATTTAGCACCATCTTGGATTACTACAATTTACTTTGCATAGGTAAGGTTGCCAGCACTGTCTCAGCCAGTGCGGGGAGATTTTGAGGGTGGTGCTTGCAGAGGGTGAAGTTTAACAGGGATGTGATGTCACTTCCAGGTGATGGCCTCAGAGCTCCCCCAGATCTCTGTGTCAAATACCATAGAGATATGGGGAAGTTCCTAGAGTGTCATCATGGAGGCTGTTTGCCGGACATTTTTTTCTCCTGCTCTTCAGTTTCTTGATGGCAGGGATTTGGGGCTGAGGGTGGGGGTCAGCCACCACAGGCAGGTAAATGGCAAACCTATGGGTAGGGCTGCCTCTGACCTGCTTCAGAATGTGGCAGTTAGGCTGTTAATTTTATCGTGCTTTCCAAACAGGTCCAAGCGGGGGTTCCCCCAATTTTTTTAGCTTCTGCCTGCTGCCGGCCAGCAAAACTCTATGGTTTTAGTCCAAAAATACTTTTAAAAAGTAGTCCCATCCCCCTTACCTCCTCTTCTCCAGGCTGAACATTTCCAGCTTGCATAGCCTTTCTTCATAAGGCTTAGCCTCCAAACCCCCAGTCATCCTCATCACTCTCTGCCGCACCCACTCTGAAGTTTATAGGTCCTTCCTATAAAATGGCCTCCATAACTGAAGTAACATCTAGCTTGACTCTAGGTTACTGTTCTGACTTCAGGTTTCAGCTGGTCTCCCCAAGAGTCAGGACTTACTGGGCCCATAGCCAGGATTTTTTATTCGGGGGGGCCTTTAAATAAGTCAGGGGGCACCCCACACACACTCCTGCACACACTTCCAAAAGAGCGCCTGGGCTGGATGGGAACTCAGGGGGCCTTGACGGTAAGCTACAGGCCTCAAGGGTGTCCTTCTTCACCCAAAGAGTAATTAACATGTGGAATTCACTGCTGCAGAAAGTGGTGGCAGCTACAAGCAGACAGCTTCAAGAAGGGATTGGATACACCTATGAAGGAGAGGTCCATGAGTGGCTATTAGCCACAAGGTATAGATGAAACACTAAGTCTGGGGCAGTGATGCTGTGTATTCTTGGTGCTTGGGGGGGGGGGGGGCAACAGTGGGAGGGCTTCTGGAGTTTTGGCCCTGCTGGTGGATCTCCTGATGGCACCTGATTTTTTGGCCACTGTGTGACACAGGCTGTGGCTACACAACCCTTTAATACGGGAGGAAGTGCTGTTTCCTCCCACATTTAAAGGGACCGTCCACAACAGCCGCAGCTAGACTCACACTGAAGCAGGCTCAATTGCGGGATCCTCCCGCGTTTTCTGACACAGGGAAAATCAAGTGTTTTCCCAATGGTTGCGCAAGGAACCTGCAATTGCGCCTATCTGGACAGCACTCTCTCAGAGTCATTGCGAGAGAGGGCTGTCCAGATTGTCCCTCCTCCATTTTTTCCCCCTTTTACACTTGGGCGCTTGGGCACTCAAGCGCCCAAGTGTAAAAGGGGGGAAAAACCCCATACTTAGCAGGCAGCCAGTGGGGCTCGGGGAATGGTGCCTCCCCCGTCTGCCGCCGCTGCCAGCCGCCACAAAAGCCACTGCCAGCCTCCTCCTCCTCCTCCTCTGCTGCACGCCTTTAATGATGCTGCCTGCCATCGCCCGCTTCTTCCGTCGCCTCCTTTGCCACCTTAGCTGCCTGCCGCCGCCTCCTTCGTCAGCTGCCGCCCGCTACCACCGGGGTTGGCATGTGTGTACATCCCAACCTGAAGTAAAAAAAATGTGGCCCCTTTAAATCTGGGAGGGCTCCCGGATTTAAAGGGCCGTGTGACCACAGCCAGAGAGTGTTGGGTTGGATGGGCCATTGGCCTGACCCAGCATGGCTTCTCTTATGTTCTTATGTTTCCTTAAAGGGTCTGGCAAGGTGGCCCCTGTGCTAAGGAGGCATCATCTGCAGATGGTTCTGCTGTGCTGGGCCCTTCCTGGCCCCTCTGGTCCTCCTGCATCACTCACCTTGGCGCTTTCCCTGGGAATTCCAACCCAGGTTTGAAGAAGAAGAAGAAGAAGAGATTGGATTTATACCCCACCCTCCACTCCCCAAGGGAGTCTCAGAGCGGCTTACAAACTCCTTTTCCCTTCCCCTCCCCACAACAGACACCCTGTGAGGTAGGTGGGGCTGAGAGAGCTCTTTCCCAAGCTGTCCTTGAGGGAACAATTGGTCCAGAGCTATGGCTTGCCCAAGGTCATCCAGCCAGGTGCAAGTGGAGGAGTGGGGAATCAAACCCGGTTCTCCCAGATTAGAGTCCGTGCACTTAACCACTACACCAAACTGGCTCTCTCTGGTTTGAGGGGGTCATGGCAGTTATGGTGAGTTTGTAGGCACAACTCCAAGTGCTGGTTTTGACCTGTAAAGTTCTAAATGGCCTGAGACCAGGACAACTGAAAGACCGCCATATCCTCTGTAAACCTGTCTGTTTGCTGACTTCCATCACCTGCAGGAATACGACTGAATTTAGCAAGCTTGCTGGTTTGAATTGAATATCATGTGGATTTCCCTTCTGCCTAGTCAGAAACCAACCACCGCATCTTTATTTTCGCTCCATTTTCCTCTTGACTAATTTCTTTTCCTGTTAAAAAGTACACATTTTCCAACACTATTCGTGTGTTGTTTGGCAGAAATGGCATGTGAAGGGTTAAGAATAATTTATAATTATCTATTTATTTTTGACTTTTTATTTTTTTTATTTTAACCATTTATTTGTTTTTTAGATTTTTAGTTGCTGCTCGCGCAAAGGGTCTTGCGGTGACTTACAATGGCATAACCGTATAATAAGGTAAAAGCATCATAAAAAAATAACAAATATAAAAAATTAAAATGAAGAAGAAGAGGAGGAGGAGGAGATTGGATTTATACCCTGCCCTTCACTACCTGAAGGCGTCTCAGTGGCTTACAATCTCCTTTCCCTTCCCCTCCCCACAACAGACACCTTGTGAAAAGAGGAGATTGGATTTATACTCCGCCCTTCACTACCCAAAGGAGTCCCAGAGTGCCTTACAATCTCCTTTCCCTTCCCCTCCCCACAACAGACACCCTGTGAGGTAGGCGGGGCTGAGAGGGCTCTCTCGAGAACTGCTCCTGAGAGAACAGCTCTGAAAGAAAGTCACACCAGCAGCTTCATGTGGAGGGGTGGGGAATCAAACCCTGTTCTTCCAGATTAGAGTGTGCGCTCCTAACTACTAACTACTACACCAAACTGGCTCTATTAAACTATTAAAATATGTGGATAGCACCACACCACTAATTAAAAACAACCCAACATGTGGATTACCCTCCAAAGGTCAACTCAAATAATTTGGCCCTGCGTGCCCAGCAGAAACGAAACAAGACCATGAGACCCTCACTTCTGTCAGGAGATAACTATTTTGTAATTTCAAGGCTCGGGTGGCTTTTTAAAATCTTTGGTTGCCTTGCTTATATTTTAGTTACTGGCTCCATTCATGTCTTCTCTGTGTCGAGACTGATTGCTTTAATTTCTGTGGATTTTTAGCTGATGTCTTATTTTGGATCATAAACGGCCTCGAAGGCTTTGTGGTGGAAGGCGGGATATAAATGTTTAACATCCAATTAATTAGTGAGTAACTGGGAAGTTGTTGGGGCTTTCCTCACACGCTAACAAATGTTCAGATATGAACAGTAATGGTGGGGAGTGTCTTCTTCTTGTTATGTTTTCTGTAGATTTCAGACACGGGGATCAACGAGACGATGTTCATCAAGGCCTTCTGTCTTGTAAAATGGAATTGTTGCCGGCTGGCATCTGCACACGCGGAGAGTGCTTCAGTCAACTGGCCCATTTCCCAGAATGCAGCTCTGAGGGGGGCTGCTGACTGGAAAGTGGCTATTTGGGAGGTGTGGGGGTTGTTACCGGAAGGGGGAGGCTGAGAACAGCCAAGCAAGATCTGTGCCTTGTGAAGGCAAGTTTGAATTGTGTTTAGGAAAAGCATGCACAGAAAATGAATTCGATGTTTTGCAAGTTAATTTGCACTAAGAAAAATTGCACATTTTTGCCTCCAGTATTGTTTCTATTCAACTCTATATTACTACTACTACTAGTAGTAGTAGTAGTAGTGGTAGTGGTAGTGGTAATAGTAGTAGTAGTAGTAGATGTTGTTGTTGTTGTTGTTGCTGCTGTTTGAAGAGGAGGAGGAGGAGGAGGAGGAAGAGTTTGGAATTATATCCCGCCCTTCACTCAGAGTCCCAGAGCAATTTACAGTGTCCTTTTCCTTCCCCTCCCCACAACAGACACCCAGTGAGCAGTGTTCCCTTTAAACTGACCGGTTTTTTTAGCCTCTGGCTCACACATTTTTGTCTTAGTTCAGGAGGGATGGCTCCAGAGGAAACTAATTTATGCAATAACCAAACGGCTCGCTCACAACTTTAATGCCAGCAGCTCAGAAAGTAGAATTTTTGCTCACAAGACTCCACAGCTTAGAAGGAGCTGTGAGGAAGGTGGGGCTGGGGGAGTTCTTTTGAGGACTGCTCTAGAGAAAACAGCTCTGAAAGAACTGTAATTGACTCAAGGTCACCCAGCAGCTGCATGTGGAGAAGTGGGGAATCAAACCCAGTTCTCCAGATTAGAATCCACTGCTCTTAACCCCTAGACTATAAGCACCTGACTTATGGTGACTCAATAGGGTTTTCAAGGCAAGATATGGTAGTGACTGATAGATAGTGTTCTGTAATTTAAGATCTAGCCAAGTTCTTGGGAACCGCAGATGTATCTCTGCAGGATTCTTGCTGTTCCAAGAAATACTGTCTCCTGGATCTGTTTTCCAGAGCCTTAAGTCTTTTCTGAGTTATTACCAGAAGATGTCCAGGTTTGAACCTGGGGTCTTCTGCATACAACACCTGGTCTACCACTGACCCACGGCTCCATCATTCCTGTGTTGGTGAGCTCACATTTCTCTGGATGAGGTGTAATTCAGAGGAAAGCAAACGACAATGCTGAACATCTTCCACTGATTCCCATAAGAATTTAATGTACCTACCTTTCTATAATTTATACCTCTCCATGCTTGTGTATAGTTTCTACAATGCTGAGCCTGGAAACCACAGGAATATGTAAATGGTACCTCCTAAGTACCAAATCTTGAATAATATTGCCTTGTTTTAAGTATGGGTTGATTTCGTTTCGACATCTCTGTCCCCTTCCTAACCTTGCTCTCTGTGAAAACGCCTATGACCTAATCACAGAGAGGGAAAGTGTTAAACCCGGCAATCTTCCCAGTATAAAAAAGAATGCCGAGATGAAAGAATAATCAATCTTTCATAAATAATATACAGGGATGGATACATTACATATTCAAAGTTACAGTCAGATGGTCGAGGAGAATGATAATTTATGTCGTTGGATATCTCTGGAATGAATCTTAGGCGCAGATCAAACAAAAAAGTTATAAAATAGGAATTATGCGTAATGAAGTGCTCCTTGTATAGCAGAGGCGTTCGTCTGCCTCCTATGCATAATTAAAAAGAGATGAGGTCAGAGGGAAGCTTAAAGGTGATTATGTCAGGAATCGCTTGTTATTCTTTTATTAAGCAGTACCCGAGCTGTGTTTATTTTGTGCCACGATGGGTTGGCATGAAATGATTGGCATTAAAATGCACTTTTTAAAATTTAGTGTGTCGTGATGAAACTCAGTGTAGGGGAGGCAGAGGACTTTCTTGTTTGTTTCCTATTGGCTTTGCCCACCAGCTTACTGTGGCATCCTCAGCGGAGTTACACTCCTCTAGGCCCTTCTGTATCAATGGGCTTTAAAGGGCCAAACTCTGGTTAGGATGGCACTGGAAGTGAACTGCCATTGTATCAAAATGGAAAAAGATCCTGATAGGGTTGCCCACTCTGTGTGGTGAATTTCTGGAGATTTGGGGGTGGAGCCTGATGCAGTTGGAGTCTGAGAAGGGGAGGGAGCTCAGCACGGATGTGATGCCAGACAATCGTCCTCTGAAGTTGCTGTCTTCTGCAGAAGAGCTGGTCTCTGTCACCTGAAGATAATTCTGGGAGAATGCCAAGCCATCTACCTGGAGGCTTTTTTTTTTTGTGGGGCTGTACTTTTGCTATCAAGTTGCACCTGACTTATGGTGACTCAATAGGGTTTTCAAGGCAAGATATGTTTGAAGGTGGTTTGCCATTGCCTGCCTGTGCATTGCAATCAAGGTATTTCTTGGTGGTCTCTCTTTCAAATATTGACTAAGGCTGACCCTGCTTAGCTTCCAAGTTCTGATGAGATTGGGCTAGCCTGGACTATCCAGATCAGTGTCTGGAGGTTGTCAACCCATAATCCAGAAGACATTGTTTTCTTGAGACAATGTCACAAGAGTACAAAACTTTTGCCTTTTTACACTGTAAAAGCACTAGGGTTGAACTCAAATTGGGGGTGGGATGAGAGCTGTTTGATGGGGGGGGTGTCTGTTTGTGAAATAGGTTCTGTCTTCCTCACCTCTTGAATTTTGGTGATAATTTTGTGGCCCTATGAAATGATTTAAAATATTTTTTTCCAGTTAGTATATGGTTTGGTTTCATAATATTACTACAAACCCACATCTGATTGGCTACACAGTACCACAACATCATTAAAATCCCTACCTTATGAAAAAAGAATCTACTATTTAATTATTATTTTTTTGAAAAAGCATCATCTGAGCGAAATTATTTTCGTGTATAAAAAAAGAACAGAGTGGGTGCAGAGGAGAGCGACGAGGATGATCCGGGGGCCTGGAGACCAAGTGCTATGAAGAAAGACTGAGGGACTTGGGAATGTTCAGTCTGGAGAAGAGGAGGTTGAGGGGGACATGGTTGCTCTCTTGAAGTATTTGAAGGGCTGTCACTCAGAGGAGGGCAGGGAGCTGTTCCTGTTGGCAGCAGAGGAGAGGACTCACAAGAATGGGTTTAAATTAGGGGTGAGAAGGTACCAGCTGGATATTAGGAGCAACTTTTTACAGGAAGAGTTGGGCAACAATAAAATCAGCTGCCTAGGGTGGTGCTGAGCTGCCCTTCACTGGCGGTCTTTAAGCAGTGGCTGGGCAAACACTTGCTCTAGGCTGATCCTGCATTGAGCAGTGGGTTGGACTAGATCACCTGTATGGCCCCTTCCAACCCCTTCTAACCCTTCTATGATTCTGAGGTTTTCTGAGCATATTTGGAGAAGATCTGGAGCTCCTCAAAACTCTTCTTTTCTACATCAAAAATGTTTGCATGTGAAATTATGGCTGCCCTCTGAACATTACTTTATTGTGGCTATGGAATAAGGGTTGATGAAAAGGACTGCTATGCCACAGAGGCTGGTGACTTTTTAATCTGTCTGACTCCAATCTGATCTGCCAAAAAATGGATAAATCAAGAGGCCATCTTTTGGATGTCTAAAAACAAATCCAGTTGTATTGTTTATTTGTTTAATTCATCCATATCCCACCTTTCACTCCAATGGGGACTCAAAGGAATTTACATCATTCTCTTCTCCTCCATTTTATCTTCCTAACCCCCCGTGAGGTAGGTTAGGCTGAGGCCGATTTCGCACTGGCCAGTTGCCTCTCATTCTCTCTGGAATTTCCCCTCCCAGTTTCCTCCGGAATATTTTCTTCATTTTCCCACTTGGAACCTCAGCCCTTTCGATATAGCATGATGAAGGGTTTTCTCCAAAAAGATTTAGAAACTCCCACAATGGGGCAGCCCTGATGAAAGGCGGGCAAGTGGGCGTGTTTTCATTTTGGGTTCTCCCCCGGAGCAAACAGGAAAATCCTCTAAAAACAGGATTTGTTTGCTCCAGGGAAACTCCGGTTCAGCAGGACGATACTCCAGAGCAAAACGTGAGCCAGGAGCAACTGTTGTGAAATCAACCAGAAGCTCCAGTGCAAGCATGAGGGCAAACCTGGGGCAAACGCTAGTGCGAAATAAGCCTGAGAGTTTCCATAGCACAAGTGGGGATTCGAACCTGGGTCTCTTAGATGCTAGCCCCTTCACCACACTGGCTTTTCCCTTGTTCAGTTCCAAAAATTGGTCTTCCTATGTTATGCCTCTTGGTGTAGTGTAGTGGAGAGCCAGTTTGGTGTAGTGGTTAAGTGCATGGACTCTAGTCTGGGAGAACCGGGTTTGATTCCTCACTCCTCCACTTGCAGCTGCTGGATGACCTTGAGCAAGCCATAACTCTGTACCAGCTGTTCTCTCAAGGACAGTTGTCTCAGAGCTCTCTCAGCCCCACCTACCTCACAGGGTGTCTGTTGTGGGGAGGGGAAGAGAAAGGAGTTTATAAGCCGCTCTGAGACTCCAAGTGATTGAAGGGCGGGATATAAATCCAGTCTCTTCTTCTTCTTCTTCTTCTTCTTCTTCTTCTTCTTCTCTTTCCATATCCTGAAGTGTCATCAATAGGGATGGGCATGAACTGGAAAAATGTGGTTTGGTTCATGGTTCGTGGCGTGCCTGGTTCACCTACCATGAACCATGAGGAACTTTTATCAGCCAAACAAACTAGATCAGTTTGTGAGGTTCTTGACCCAGTGGAATGGATCCTGTGGAAACTAGAGATACCAAACTTGCAGGGGATCTCTGGCTGGCTTTCCTATACCTGTCCTCCAAGTCTGGTGAGAGCTGGATTTATGGGGTCCAAGTTATGGCCCCCCAAAGAAGAGGCCCCCAGGATAATGCTTTCTGGAGTAATGACAACCTGTAATTTCCCCAAAAAGCACTTTCCTGGGGGCACCTTCTTTGGGTAGCCATAACTCAGACCCTGTACAATCAATACTCACCAAACTTGGAGGGCAGGTAGAGGAAAGGCAGCCAGAGATCCCCTGCATGTTTGGTGACTCTAGTTTATACAGGATCTGTTTTATACTCTCTCGAACCTCCTGAACTCATGCCTGTCAAAATAACGGCCTGTAATTTTAACAGGTGCAGGTTCAAAAGATTCAGGAATGTATAGAATGGATCCTGTGCAATCTAGAGACATCAGAGTCACAGGGGACCTCCCCTAGATGTTCCTTTATATCCCTCCAAGTTGTCACTTTGAAGTTTATTAAACATTTAGACTGAGTGGAGACAGTCTGTCTGGAAATGTATCTGTTCATGAACCAGCATGAATCTCCACAAACACCTTGAAATTTCGTGCAACGTTCATGCCAGTTGACCTGCTAGAAAATTCACTTCGCTAACCATGAGCTGGCCAGAATTAACCATGAACCTTAGTTTGTGAGCAGGTTCGTGCCCATCCCTAGTCATCAAGTCTATCAGCCCAGCATTTCTACTGGCATGAAGCTGACTCACCTTAGCAGCCATCTATACTTTGTGTTAACTTACTCGGTAACAAGTACAGAAGGCCGTTTCACGATGTATGATTTTAGGGAAGCAATGTACACCACGGTACTTGCACAGCCCATTCCGGATGGCTGGACACTACTAGAACCTGCCAGTGCCAGTATAGTAGACTTCTACCTGTATAGTGCATATAATGATATCTCTAGGTGTGGAATCATTTCCACCCTTTTCAAGTTCACTTTGGACATTCAGCCTTTCCAAATGGGTACTAACATGAGGGTTTTTAAGTCCTCAAAAATATAGCTTCTGGAGCCCTCTGTTGTGAATTCTAGAAGGAAGTATAATTTGCTCAAATCAATAATACATGTTATGTCCAATGTTCCCTCTAAGCTGAGTTAGTGTGAGCTAGCTCACAGTTTTTTAGCCTCCAGTTCACACATTTTTGTCTTAGCTCAGGAAAGATGCCTCTAGATTTGTGCAGCAGCCAAATCTCTCACTCACAACTTTAATGCCATTAGCTCACAAAGCAGAATTTTGGCTCACAAGACTCCACAGCTTAGAGGGAGCATTGGTTATGTCATGATTTTACCCAGGGATCATTTCGTAGAAAAAGAGGTGCAGGAGCTCATTACCATAACTCATTTGCATATGCCACACCCCCTAACATACTGGAAGTGTGTCAGAAGGCAACACCCACCTCTCAGGCTCCACTCCACAGGAGAGTGAAACTGACCTGCTCTTCCTCCATTCCCTTCCCTATCCAATATTTTGTGCAATAAAAATAAGTGTAAAGAACACACCCTCATTCTCTCCCTGCTCCCTTGAAACCACCAGGTTTCAAGTAGACTTGAGATACCCAGGACATGTGCACCACCCATCCCTTCCCCTTCCCCTCCCCACAACAAGACACCCTGTGAGGTAGGTGGGGCTGAGAGAGGTCTTTTGAGAACTGCTCATGAGAGAACAGCTCTGAGAGAACTTGTGACTGGCCCAAGGTCACACCAGCAGCTGCATGTGGAGGAGTGGGGAATCAAACCCGGTTCTCCCAGATTAGAGTCCAACTCCTGACCACTACACCAAACTGATGGGGTGGAAGCTGCTGAAGGGTTGGTGAAATTTCTCCAGTACTTATGTGCCATGTGCCCAGATAAAAAATGGTCTACTTAGAAAATTTATATGCCACCTTGAGCAAGTCTCTGGAAAAAGCAGCACACAGTCATAAAAGAAATAATGATAAAATTATCAATATTAAAACAAACATTAAAATCAATAAAGACCCTAGCAGGGCTTTCCCCGGGGTGCTGCGCCTCTGCACTGCTCGGGGAAGCCGAGAGGGGGCCGGGCCTTGGTCATGTGCCCGCCCCCTGGGCTCCTCACTCCCGGAGCTGCGCTCCTGTGTGCTCCCGCTCCAACAGACCCCTGATTTTACCTCTCTTATATAGCTCCTTTGTAGAATGTTTGTTTTGACCTCCATTCTTAAAGTAAAAAAAATGTGAATGTTGTCAGACTCTAACCCTGCCCTTGATTTGGAAGTGAAAGAAATGTTTAAAGAATGGCTGCTAGGTCAACAGTGTGATGTCACTTCTGGGGAGAACCCAGAAATGGCATCCATCCTCTCTATGAATCATTCTAGCAATTACTGAACAGGCATGACAATCACTTCAAGGTTTTCCCTGGAAGTAAGTCCCTCCATCACTGAAGGTTATCTCCCATGTTCCTGCCCTATTTCTGGTAACCTTAACTGAATGTTAGCTAAGGATGATCTTCAGTTTCTCGGTTCTGATGTTTCAATCCCCAAATCCTCATTTTGATTCCATTTGACCCTCATGGGCAAATCCATGATTCTCTGTTTTCATGATGTTTTCTGTTTCCTCACACTCCATTTTTCTCATAAAATGGACACATTTTTTCAATATTATTTGTATGTCAGCAAATTAGTTTTGTATCTTGTACACATATGTATAAATTATATACATGATATGTACAAATGCCATCTACACTGTGTATAAAACATTCAAGAGGTATATGCCATAGGTTGGGTCCTAGTAGCTTTCCCTCTGGCCCAAATGGCAAAAAAGCCTTTTGCTAACTCCTAAAAAGTCTATGCTGAGGATCATGAGACAAGCATGAAGGAAAAGGGACCTGGTGGGTGGGGGAGCTGTGGTGAGGAAGAAAATCATATAGGGGTGCCAGACTCCAGGCAGGACCTGGGGATCCCTAGAATTACAGCTTATCTCCAGACTACAGAGGTCAGCTCCCCTAGAGAAAATGGATGCTTTGAATGGTGGACTCTGTGGCATTGCACCCCACTGAGGTCCCTGTTCTCCTAACTCTCCATCCCCAAATCTCCAGGATTTTCCCAACGTGGATTTGGCAACCCACCCTCCCATCCTCTGCTAGTGACCTGAGGAGACTTGATTCCATGTTGGGTTGGGTTGCCAATCTCTAGTTGGTAGCTGGAGATCTCCCGCTATTATAATTGATCCCCAGGTGGCAGAGATCAGGTCACCTGGAGAAAATGGCTATTCAGGCAGCTAAAGTCTATGGCATTATGCCTCAAACCCTGCCCTCCTCAGACTCCACCCCTAAAATCTCCAGACATTTGCCTAACCTTGAATCGGCAGCCCTAATGCGGTGCCCTCTGAAAAGCTATATGATCTAACTCACTACAAACAAATCTGTGTAATCAGGAACAAGAAGCAGAGAACTGAAGCCACTGATGAAAACATAAGTGAATATCCAATGAAAAGAAACAGTAAACATCTGTTCACCCTTAATGTTGACTCCCTCCTTTTTGTTTTTGCTTCCAATGCCCCATTTGTGTCAATTTACTTGGCTCCGTAGGAAAGACTCGTTCAGTTAGCTGATCTAAAATGGGGAAACTTTAGCCACTGGAGACGATTCTAGCCAAGCGCAGCCCAAATTAAACCTAAGGTTACGAGCCATACTGGAACCGCAGGAGACCACCGTGTTGGCTTTGACCTCCTGGTTGGAGAGAATTTCTTCCAGCCCGCGGTTGTTGTCCAATGCAATTTCGTTTGACTTCTGTTTCTTGCCTCCCTTCATTGTGTGTTCCAAGCACAAGGAGGTGCTTTCAAAGAACTGTTGCGTTGTCTCCCTACTTTTCATCCTGGTTGCTTTTTCTTCAAAGAACAGTGCATTCCTCATTGATCGAGATGTTTTTTAAGGGATTATACAAAGTGAATATCTAAATGCTTTTAAAGCCTGCTATGTGACAATCTGTCAGGGAAATGTAAGGATAAAGACTCAAGGAGGGTTTATCTTTATTTTGGTTCTTCTCTTCTTTTGGCACTCGGAGAAACATAAACTATTCTCTTAGTTCTGGCCACATAAAGGATCCCCCCCCTCTTTCCCTGAGAAGTATGTAACAGCTGCAGCTATACAGCATTCACGGGTCTTTCACTCCATCTCAAAAACAACAAATTTGACCTTATCAGAAATGCACCTTAGAGCTACAATCAGCCCAAGGCATCTTAAAGCTATCATGAAATTCATCTTCATAGACAATCACTTCTCTGAGAAAAGCGCATATTATTCAGCGCTTCTAACCCAAAGTGTTTTGAAGATGGTGTGAGCAGGCAGATGAAATGGAAACAAAGGGGGAGGCACTTTTAGAAGCCCCTTCCGTTATTTCTGGTGTGTTTGGTGGCTTTTTGAGAATGCTGATGGACACGTACTGACTGTCAGCATCAGTTCAGAGACATGGGAACAGGACCAGGGAGGGAAATTGGTTTCATGAGGAAGGATCGTTTTTCGATTGCTTCGCATGTACCCTTTCAATTCAGCACTATGTCTAAACTGCACAGTGGGATATGAAGAATGGACTGATGGGGAACAAGTTAAAACTATGAGCAACACGCTTGGGCAATGGGAAAAATGAGACTTTTTATTAAGCCCTCCAAGTTGTTTAGATCATTGTGTGTGTGTGTGTGTGTATTATGTGCCCTCAAGTCGCTTTCGACTTATGGTGAAGCGATTAATGAATGGCCTCCAAAGTGTCTTCTCATTAACAGCCTTGATCCGGTCTCACAGACTGACCATGATGTCTTCCTTGACTGAATCCATCCTTTTGATGTTGGGTCTTCCTCTTTTCCTGGTACCTTCAGCTTTTCCTAGTGTTATTGTCTTTACCTATGAGTCTTCTTATAATTTTTTTTTACAAAATCCTTTCTTTCAAGTTTCTTTCAAACAAACAAAAAATAATGGGGAAAAAGAACAAGGGGAAAAAACTTAAAACCAGCAACTACATAAGATTTTTTTAAAAAATAAAGAGGGGGGGGGGAGACCTACATACAGTAAAGGCAAAAATACAACAACAGTGGTGATGGATCTACATATAAGTGTCTACACACAGTTTCGGAATATCTAAAAATAAGTCTATACCCAATCGCTATCTATATGCCACACATATGCTCGACTTGACTGAGCTCCAAGAGCTCAGTGCATGAGTGACATGAGCTCACACTTGGAGCTCATGTCACGCCAGCCTGACCTGGAGGTGGGCTTCAAAGGCATTTAAAAGGCACTTCTGGGTGGGGCTGTGACCCCACAAACTACCCGAAGCACGAACCGGTTCATACAATGGAGAACTTTGTTGAAGTTTGTGGTTCGGGGTTCATGAAGACCCCAAACCACCCAGCCCTAGTCTCCACTGAAGATTCATGGAGAAAGCAGGTATACATTTTAAGGACATACTAAATCCAAAGCAATGGGATATTGTCTTCTCATGATGTGACCAAATTCTGCTGGTCGTTGACTGTATGTATGTATGTATGTATGTATGTATGTATGTATGTATTGGTTCAATGTATACCCTGCCCTCCCCGCAAACAGGCTCAGGGCGGCTTACAAAATTAGTACACAGGTACCATTAAGGTACACTAAAAGCATCTAAATAATTCAATACAATGATCACTCAATGATGGGACCAAAGTACAATAGCCTCAGTTTAGTCATTTTGGTTTCTAGGGAGAATTCTGGCTTGATTTGATCTAGAACCTGCTTATTTAGTAGATTCTTATCCCACTTTTCCTCCAAGGAGCTCATCGTGGCATCCACCCACCCTTCATTCTACCCTTACAACAGCCCTGTGAGGTAGTTTAGAACGAGGCAGAGTGACAGGGCCCAGGCCACACCGTGAGTTTCTTAGCACACTGAGACTTTGAAATGGTCTCCCAGAACATAGTCCAATTTCCAGACATCACAATCATCCCAAGAGATGTTTCATGCTGCATGAATAGGGGCAGCGCACATATACCATGCACGTATAACTCTGGTACACACAGACGGATCATTGGATTTTCCAGGATTCACATTCATGCATACTGCAGCTGTACATGCATGGCAAATACAAATATTTCCTCCATTTGCTGCATTAGCATATTAGGAGCATGAGTAGCATGCAGTCCCAATATATGCACTTGGTCTATGTGATTACAATGCCTGGAAAGGGCTACTTTAATCGCTACACCACACTGGCAGTTTAATTGTTTTAAATTGAATGGCAAATGTTTGCACTGTCTCACACTGTGGCTGACCCATTCCTTCATTCTTTAAGTGCTATCGACCAAACCTAGTCCGACACTCTAACCCAGGAGTCCCCAGTGCGGTTCCCAAGCACACCATGGCACCCACTGACACCTTTCCTGGTGCCCACCGTGCTTTTATAGAGTGGGTGGAGCTAGGTGGGGCTTTTGCCCAGTGTGGCTTCTGACTGGCTGAGCAGATTAAAAGGCATCCTTTTCAAGGGAGCGTCTGCCTGAGCTGTTGAAGACTTACTACGAGAGCTCTGCGCAATTTCACTCCCTGACACGTTGCGGCTGGCTCCGCCTCCTCCAGCAGCCATTTTGTGATTGGGCCCACTGCCCTTTTTTCAGAATTCTAAAGGTGCCCATAAACTCGAAAAGGTTGGGGAACTCTGATCTAACCACTACAACATGTTCTGTACGTGGGGCTGCCCTTGTCCCAAATCCGGAAGCTGCAGCTGATACAGAACGTGGTGGCCAGGTTGTTGTTGGGCCTCCCTATGCGGAAGCACATCCAACCTGTGCTAAAAGCACTGCACTGGCTGCCTATAGCATACCGAATCCAGTTCAAGGTGCTAGTTCTTACCTTTAAAATATGGTCAGGGACCTGCATACCTAAGGGACGCCCTTTCCCACATGTTCCCCAGAGAGCTTTACAATCAGGGTCCCAAAAACATCTGGCCCTGCCAGGCCCTAGAGAAGCCAGGCTGGCTGTGATGAGGGCCAGGACCTTTTCAGTGGTGGCTCTGCACTGGAGGAATAAGCTCCCGGAAGACACCAGGCAGGATCTGCAAGACAGAGCTCTTCCACCAGGCCTTTGACTAGGGAGCCATATCATACAACCGAGGCTCTGGCCCCAATATTAACATCAATAGCAACATCAACAGCTGATATAACCCAGACCCTGATAGGAACTGCCTGCCTGTTTGATGGATGCTGCTGCATATGAATTGTTTCAGCACTAGCACTTCGTAATGTTTTATGTTTATATTGTCATGATTTTACTTAGTTTTGTTTTAGCTGTGTAGTGTTTGTGTAAGCCGCTCTGAGCCTGCTACGGCGGGAAGGGCGGGATAGAAATTTGATGATGATGGTGATGATGATTGCTCTCTGGTATCCCAGCCCAGTTGTCTACCTAACCCCAAAAACTGAGTATGTCCATTGGGTTCTAAATTGGATCACACACTAGTCACCCTGGGGGCGGGGAAACCCCTGTTCCAGCAGCCAGCTCCCCGCCAGCCCAGACTGGAACGCCGGAGGGAACCCCGCCCCCAATTGCCGGGTGGCGGCAACGTGCCTGGTGTGATGACATCACCCAGAGGTGACATCATCGTGTCGGGAATGTTTTGAGGGGGACGCTCTGTAATTTGAGGGGAAACTCTATGGTTTTCCCTCAAATTTCAGAGGTCCCGCCCTAACGTGCCCGACATGATGACGTCACTTCCGGGTGACGTCATCATGCCATGTACGCTTCACGCGCACGGCACAGGACTCCCAGGTGGGCAAGGAGTCCCCCTGGCATCACAAAGGTAGGACTTGGCAACCCTATCACTCACACACACACACACACTGTATATTTCCTCATGGCCCCTTGGAAAAGTGGTTTAATTTAATAAATTCTGCATATGCTCGGACATAATGAATGCCACCCACTAATAATTGCTTCTGATCATGGAAGGGGGGAAAGTAGCTCATGCACTCAAAATGTAACTCATTTTTTAAAAAATTAGGCATGACCTGCCCTTGATGACTCTGGGGGCACATCCAACAAATTCTGAGTTTGCACCAACACCAGATTCTGTCTTGCCACCCTGAGGAGCATGGTGTCAATATAAAACCTCTCAGTATACAGTTCTGATGGTAGAAAGTACGATAAAGTTACAGCCGACTTCTGAGGACCTCGTAGGGTTTTCAAGGCCAGAGATGAATAGAGGTAGTTTGTCATTGCCTGGTCTCTGGGCGGAGCAACATTGGACTTCCTTAAGGGTCTTCCATACAAATATGAAGAAGAAGGAGGAGGAGGAGAAGAAGAGGAGGAGGAAGAGGAAGAGGAGGAGGAGGAGGAGGAGGAGGAGGAGATTGGATTTATACCCCGCCCTTCACTAACCAAAGGAGTCTCAGAGTGGCTTATAACCTCCTTCCCTTCCCACAGCAGACACCCTGTGAGGTAGGTGGGACCGACCCCACTTAGCTTCTGAGATCGGATAAGATTGGGCTGGGCTAGCTTAGGCTTAGGGCATGTCTGAGTCTGTGGTGGGGGAAAGTGTCATCAAGTTGCAGCCAACATATGGCAGCCCTGGAGGGGTTTCAAGGCAAGAGACGAACAGAGGTGGTGTTGCCATTTCCTGCCTCTGTGGAGTGACCCTGGGCTTCCTTGGTGGGCTCCCATCCAAATATTAAAGAGGGCCGACCCTGCGTAGCTTCCAAGATCAGACGAGATCAGGCTAGCTTGGGCCCTCCATTTCAAAATGTGAACATGTCGTCAGGGAGATCATAGGGGATGCTGAGCTACAGAGAAAACAGGCATTCTGAGCAGGCTGTTTCTTGGTTTCTGAACCTGTGCCTTCTGTGAAGTCTGCGGCATGGCTGCTTCTTGATTATAAAAGTTTCAGCATTTGCCAGCGACTCGATGGCCAGGCATCAGTATGCAGGACATATCCGCAAGTTCAGATGCACGGTATCTATCATGTTTAAAATGTGATTAAAAACTTTAGATGAGGTAATTAACTTGGGGGAGTAAATTAACTGTTAAAGAGCAGTTCATTCTTAATGGCAAGCTCTGGGAAAAAAAATAACATCCTGTGTAGAGGCAATTGTGCATACTTAACCACGTTCCTCGAATTTTGTCAGGATGAGACTATAAATGTGAAAATGCAATCCTCTTTTCTTCCAAGGTTCTCTAAACCTAAGGAGAAAGGAATATTTTGGAATCTTTAGAATTTTTTTTTGCTCTCTCTCCCTTCCCTCCCCCCCTCTACCCCACATATATCATAGAGTCAGAAGGGGTCATAGAGGCTGACAAGTCCAACCCCCTACTCAATGCAGGATCAGCCTAGAGCTGCTGCTTGAATACTGCCAGTAAGGCAAAGTTCGCCATCTCCCTACACAGCCAATTTGGTACCTGGCACTCTGCCATATTAGCTAATGGGATGTAATGGCTGAAGTTTGTACCTGGGTCTGGGAGATCCAGGTTCGAATCCCCACTCTCCTGTGGAAACTTGGTGGGGGGGCTTGGGCCAGGCACATGCTGCAAGCCTAATCTACCTCACAGGATTGTTGTGAGGATAAAATGGAGCAAAGGAGACCATTGTTGGCTCCTTTGGGTCCCCATGGGGAGAAAGGTGGAGCATAAAGGAAGCAAGCAAGAAGTAAGTATGTATGTATGTAAGATAAATAAAATAAATACTGAATAAATAAATGAATAATTTAGTTGGCCCAGCCCTATTAATGTGTTTTCACAGCAATATTACACTGAGGCAGGGTTGCAGCTGCTGGCCCTGAGAATAAGATTCTCATAGAGTTGCTACCACTGTCATAGTCCCGGCCTTATGTTTAAAAATGTGTATCAAAAAGCTACTGGGAAATGCCAGCAGATATGGTTCTTGGAAGTATCAAAAGAGTCGGATGTAATATGATGGTTTAAAATGTAGCCAGTAACTGGCCAAACAGGCTCAAACTGTTCAAGAACAGTCAAACTGCTCAGCAACGTACCAGTTCCCTGCTCAGATCCAGCAAGCAGAAAATGATGGGCCCTATACATGTGTTGATTTGGATAACGTGCTATTTAACAATTTGCTGTCTCTGGATGCAGAGATTCCCTGATTCACTATGGCTAGTAGCCACTGATGGTCCCCTCCTCCATGGATTTGTCTAATCCCTTTTCAAAGCCAACCATGTTGATGGTGATCACCGTATGTGAATGGTGCAGTAGGGATGGGCACAAACCAGGAAAAGGCGGTTTGCTTTGTGCTTCGTGGCTGAACCATGAACCAAATCGATTTAGGAGGATTGTTCATGAACTGAACCAGTTTGTGCCGTCTGTGGCCCCACAAACCCCTTTGAAAAGGACCACAGTCCCTTTAAATGGGGTTTGCAAAAAGCCCGAAAAACAGCTGCGTGACAGGGAGCAGCTTGGGACTGCAAAAGATTGCCCAGAACAGCTGAGCCACGAGGAGCACATCCCCACAACTCAGCTATTTTTTTTGTGGATTTTGTGTGGAAAAGAAAACAGAAAAATGGGAGTTGGAATTCCTTTAAACCTCCACTTTCTGCTCCATCCACAAACTACCATGAACTGGCAAACCACTCTAAAAGTTTGTGGAAGTTTGTGACAGTGAACCCGATGGAGGCAGAAGCATGGAGTCTGCTGCAGAGGAGCTCAGCATAGTGCCGGAGCCCAGACTCAAGCAGAGGCACTGTCTCCCCCCTCTGCCAGCCTGTCTGAAGGCGCCTCTGGGGCTTCTGCACTTCATGGCCTCACTCTGGCAGGCTGGGAAGGTCTAGAGCCCGAAGTCCCTTTCCATCAGGAGATGCCTACAAACCTGAAAAACTGATTTTTCCAAACGAGGAGGGGAAATCCCCCGCTCGAAAAAAGGATACTCAAAGTTTAAACTCAGCATTTCATAACTCGGCAGCTGAGAGGTCACAATGGGAATTTCAGTGAGTTCCAGAAATTCGCTCCTGTTTTTACACTTATGCAGTCCATGCTCCTTTTAACTCCAACGCTTCTTGTTTTTTTAATCAATAATACATTAAATCCAATGCAAATTCTCAGGCAATGCAGGCCTGCTCCCATCATGTTGTTGTTTTTTGAGCAATCGCGGGAGCGAGAGAAGGATAAGAGGCCTGAGCCAAAATGTATCCTAACGGCATATTGTTTTGTTCTTTTGGTGGTTGTTTTTTTTTTTTTTAAGGAGGTGCTGCTAGCTGCTCTTTAAAGGTCACATTGTATTACCGCTGTTTATTTTCTCATCAGTTAGTTAATCAAGTGGGGTTCTTTCTTTTAAGGTCATCGGCAGCTGGTAATTGATGCCTAAGAATGTGGTTGCTTTTGAGAATGTGTGCAGGTATCTATATGTGTGTGTGTGTGTGTGGGTACGCTTACGTATTCAGCTCTATCAATTAAAAGTTGTCTATCCTTGGAGCCAAAACGACAGATGGAAGGGCTGTAACGATGAGACTGCAGCTGTGGGCAGATTCGTATTTTCATTCATTCCCAAATAAATGATGTTGGGTCCAAGACTACTTGAGGTTCACGCCTTCTGACCTGCAATCTGTTTCCTCTGTTCTCAGATGTGTGACAGTTGGTTCCGACCTCTTTCTCTCTCTCGCTCTCTCTCTAATTTCTAGTTTTTATTGATATGATAAAAGAAGAGAAAAAGAGAAAAAAGAAAAACATACATAAAACAGAACATAAAATAAAAAATAGACTTCCGATTTTCTCTACAACAAATGTACGTTTGATTACAAAGCTTTTCCTTGCTAGATATGAAAAATAAAGGACCCTCCTTTTTTGTATCCTACTATCTTAATCATCAAAACCACAATATCATCAAATGATCATTATCTTTTTCCTGCAAAAAGTGTGGTTCTGACTTCTCTCAAGAAAGGAAACAAAATCAGGGTGTGCTGAAATCAGGGTTGCCCACCTCCAGATGGTGGCTGGAGAACTTCTGGGGTTACAGCTGATCTCCAGACAACAGACATCTGTTCATCTGGAGAACATTGAAGTCCCTCCCTTTACCCAACCTTGCCCTCCTCAGGCTCTACCCTCAAAATCTTCAGGTATTTCCCAACCCATAGCTGGCAACCCTAGCCAAAATAGCTCTGGATGGTTTTTGTCTACTTCTGAATAAATCCTGAAGAATGTCAAACTGAGCAAATAACACATTATATTGTTGAAGGCTTTCACGGCCGTAGCTCTTTAGTTGTTGTAGATTTTAAGGCTATATGGCTGTGGTCTTGGCATTGTAGTCCCTGATGTTTTGCCAGCAGCTGTGGCTGGCATCCTCAGAGGTATAATACAGAAAGCTGGAGTACTCTCTGTGTCAAGGTGAGAAGAAAAATGGTAAGGTGGGTAATTTTTATCTACTCAGGAAGGTGGGGTAGGGCTGAGTCATTATCTTGTAGGAGTTTCCCAGGCTGTGACATGCTAATGGAGGAGCTTTCTGGAACAGTTTCTTTTGCATATGGATTGGCTGTTGAAATTCCCCTCCTTCCGTCCTCCCTCCCAGGCTCTTGGGTGCACCACTAGAGTCTGACACGTGCTGCTGCAGGTTCAGAATGCATGCTCCTCTTTCCTTCTTCCTGAAACACCCCTTCTTCCAGCAGGACCAGACCAGCTCTCTGGACAGGTAATTATCGCCCTCGACGGATACCAATGATTTTCCTGCTAATGCAACCATCCCTTTAACTCTATCTAACTTCCTAGAGCTGTATAAATGTGTGTGTGATTCTGTAACACTTGAATTAGATATTTTGATATTCTTTAAGTAAAAGAAACAACTTTTTGCATTGCTTTAAGTCTCCATGTCACTTCTTGGTTGTCTGGAAGAAGTGCAGCCTCTCTCCCCAATATTATGAATTAAATAAAGCAGTTGGGCTAACAATATGGAGCAGAGGTCCATTAGTGGCTATTAGCAACAAAGTATAGATAGGAACTCTCAGTCTGGGGCAAATGATGCTCTGTATTCTTGGTGCTTGGGGTGGACAACAGTGGGAGGGCTTCTAGTGTCCTGGCCCCACTGGTGGACCTCCTGATGGCACCTGGTATTTTTGGCCACTGTATGACAGAGTGTTGGACTGGATGCGCTATTGGCCTGATCCAACATTGGCTTCTCTCATGTTCGTATGCCCTGACCTGGATAGCCCACACTAGCCCAATCTTGTCATTAGCCCAGCAGGGTCATACCTGGTTAGTATGTGGACGGGAGATCAACCAGGAATTCCAAGGTTGTTCTGAAGAGGCAGGCAATGGCAAAACACCTCAGTTCATCCCTTCTCTTGAGAACCCTTTGGGATTGTCATAAATCAGCTGTGACTTGATGGCCAAAAAAAGAGAGAAAATACGTAGGATTTAATTTCCTTAAAATGAAGTATGCCCAGGGGTCCTTTCGTAGAAAAAGAGGTGCAGGAGCTCATTAGCATAACTCATTAGCATAACTAATTAGCATATGCCACATCCCCTGACATCACCAGAAGTGTGTCAGAAAGGGAATGTCAGTTTCAGCCCCATTATATCCTATGGGCCATTGAAATCAATGGCAAAAACTCATAGGGTATATGAGGGGCTGGAGGAAAGGGGATTTGAGGGAGAAGCTCCAAACTTGCAGGGTAGCTGCTGGGGCCTCTCCTCAAAATACCCACCAAGTTTCAAGAAGATTGGACCAGGGGGTCCAATTCTATGGGCTCCCAAACAGGTTGTCCTATCCCCTCCATTGTTCTCTATGGTGGGAAAAAATGTTACCATAGAGAACAATGGAGGGAATGGGGGCAACCTGTTGGGGGCCTATAGAATTGGACCCCCTGGTCCAATCTTCTTGAAACTTGGTGGGTATTTTGAGGAGAGGCCCCAGCAGCTACCCTGCAAGTTTGGAGCCTCTCCCTCAAACTCCCTCCCCTCCAGTGGCTTTTAAAGTTGCTGCTGAATTTCGGCGGCAATTCGGCAGCAGGCTGAATCAGATTAGAGAATCTGATTCAGCCCGTGGCTGCCCTAGTGGCCAATCCTGAGCTGGCGGAGCTTTGCTCCACCTCGCTCCGGCCCCAACAGACCCCTGAGTATGCCCGAATGTATCCTGCTGATTTGCTGATGCACTGATGCTGAAAAGATAAAAAGTCATGGTAAAAGGAAGCCCCAAAGAGTGCAAGATGAAATATCGCGGGATCAATTTGCACAAGGCAGAGGTGAAATCAAAGCAGGGATTTTCAGGTCTACAGAGAAGAATTTGAAATCAGCTGTCGTCTGCTGGAAAAACAATTGGAAACTCTTTTTTTTTTTGCCAAAGACTTTTGTACATACAGAGCAGTACCTCCAAAGGTGCCAGCTCCCCGACTCACTCATTCCGTGCATCCAAAATAATGAACCTGCTGTACATCCTTGGTCTGGTGTGAGGTTCCCCATTCAAATCCTCCAATTGCTCCAGTTTCTCAGACGAATCTTGGTGGCTGTGCTGTTCTCCTCTTCCCTGCAAAAGATGATGTGCTCCTCACTAGACAGCTCCTAAGCTTACAGATGAATAACATCTGGCACCCCACCCCCACCCCCACCCCTCCCCCACACATGCTTCTGGTCTTTTCTGGACTGAGCGCACTCATCCCTTGCCCCTTTAAGTCTCTCCTCCTTTTAAAACCCTTTGTAATTAAGCTCTGCCTTGGTCTTAAGAGTCTGATAGGATTTTTCTTAAAATATTCCTTTGTTTTTCCTTGGATCAAAAGGAAGCGTTTGTTGGCAGGACTTGCATTCTGCTCATCCTTTTGCAGCTCCCGTTGGGCTCATTTGAAAAGATAAAAAAAACCCTCTTCCCCCTCTGCCTTGAATTTCAGAAATAAGCTTCGGCTCCCCCCTTCCGAGTGACCGATCTGGCCAGAGGTCCAGTCTTGGGTGCCAGTTTCAGACTTCAAATGTTCCGGACGGTGGGGATGCAGAGAACTTCAATGCAAACAGAGTGCCCAGCCAGACTTAACTTGATCAGACTCCTCATTGGCATGCGAGTTGGGCTTCCTCGCCAGATTGCCTTGCTGTTGTTTGGATGTCTGCCTCGAAGGCCGTGCTGAGAGCTTTGCATGACCTACACGGTAGTGACTTGCGCTGCCTGGTCGTGGTCAGCTCATCCTTTGATAAACAAGCTACGTTGGTAATACAGATGCGGGCTGTGGCTCGGTGGCAGATCATCTGCTTGGCATGCAGAAGGTCCCAAATTCAATCCCTGGCATCTCCAGTAAAAAGGCGTGGGGGGGAATCAGGTAACAGGTGATGCTGAAGGCCTCTGCCTGAGACCCTGGAGAGCTGCTGCCGGTCATCAGAGACAACCCAGACTTGGATGGACCAAGGGTCTGATTCAGTATAAGACAGCTTCATGTATGATCCTTTTTTTTGTCTGGACAGTCACTAACACTGCAACCCTCAGCAGAGTTATGCCCTTCTAAATTCATCGGCTAGCATGATCTTGTCAGATCTTGGAAACAAAGCAAGGTCAGATATGGTTAGTACTTGGATGGGAGACCTCCAAGGAATTCCTGTGTCATTATGCAGAGGAAGGCAATGGCAAACTACCTCTGTAAGTCTCTTGCATTGAAAACGCGATGGGGTTGCCATGTCAGCTATGACTTGACATCACTTTACACACGTCCATTGAACTTACTGCCTGTAGGATCATGGAATCATAGAGTTGGAAGGGACCTCCAGGGACATCTAGTCCAACCCCCTGCACAATGCAGGAAATTCACAAATACCTCCCCCCCATACCCCCAAGGACTGCTGTTCCGGACCCAGATGATGACAAAAAAAAAAAAAACCCTCCAGGATCTCCAGCAAAACTGGCCTGGAGAAAAAGTGCTTCCTGACCCCAAAGTGGTGATCAGCATTTCCCTGGGCAAGTAAGAAAGGACCACAAGAACTAAGCACTGAGGCAACCCTTCCTGCCCTCCCTCCCATGATCTGCCTAAGTTCACAGAATCAGCATGGCTGTCAGATGGCCATCTAGCCTCTGTTTGAAAACCTCCAAAGAAGGAGAGCCCACCACCTCCCAAGGAAGCCTGTTCCACTGAGGAACCACTCTGTCAGGAAGTTCTTCCTAATCTTGAGCTGAAAACTCTTTTTATTTAATTTCAACCCGTTGGTTCTGGTCCAACCTTCTGGGGCAACAGTGGGAGGGCTTCTAGTGTCCTGGCCCCACTGGTGGACCTCCTGGTGGCACCTGGCATTTTTGGCCACTGTGCCAATGCTCCCTCTAAGCTGTGGAGTCTTGTGAGCAAAAATCCTACTCTGTGAGCTACTTGGCATTGAAGTTGTGAGTGAGCGATTTGGCTGCTGCACAAATTAAGTTTGCTCTGGAGCCATCCTTCCTGAGCTCAGACAAAAATGTGTGAGCCGGAGGCTAAAAAACTGTGAGCTACTTCATACTCTCAGCTTAGAGGGAACTCTGGATACTTCCCTAGCTGAGCTAGAGGAGTGCAAAACGCAGCACATGGTGAAACTATAGAATGATTTTTAAAAAATAGAACGAGGGGAAAAAACCCTCTCATCTTGAGTAAACAAATTTCTTCAGGGTTTCTACTCCTTGATACAAAGTACGGCGATGTCCAAATAGCTCTCTGATTGCTCCAAGCTTCCGAAGGGTCATTAACCGAAGAAAGCGATGTTTGACTGTTGACTCTTGCTAATGACCATTACCTCCAGATAACGAGTTATTTTCCTTCAATTAAAACAGGGAAGATACATAGAGCAGAACATTTGTTCAGCGAAAACAGAATAAAGGATGTCTTCACAATAATAATTATACCCCTAGATGTGGAAGAGCTCATTTACAGAGCTCCGTCGACAGCCGGACTCGTGATTCTACAGCTTCGCCAATGTTTGCGCTTCCCCTCCCCAATTTAAAAGAAGGCAGCCGGCTTTTAAACAAAGGTTCTGTGAGCTAACGTGAAATGGTTTCATGCGGACACCGGAAAACAGCTTATTCTGAGTCCAGCCTTCAGACACCCAGGTTTGTGATTGCCAGCATCTCCCCACAGTCGCAAATGAATGCACCCTTACTTGAAATCTTTTGCCTGGAGGTGGTGGGGATGTCAAAACGGAGCCAATTGTAGGGTTTTCAAGGCAAGAGAGGCGGTTTGCCATTGCCTTCTTCTGCGTAGCAACCCTGGTTTTCTTTGGGGTTCTCCCATCTGAGTACTAATCAGGGTTTAGCTTCTGAGATCTGATGAGATTGGGCCGGCCTGGGGCAATCAGGGTTTGCCTGGAGGTGCCAGGGATGCAACCTGGACACTTTGGCTTGCAAATCACGTGCTCTGCAACCAAGCCATGGTCTCTTTCTGCCGGAGCACCCCACTCTGTATCAACCCATATGATTTCCCTTATCTGCAAGGCTTAGGGGCTGAGATCCTGCCTATATTTCCACAAATGTGAGGAAGAAGAAGAAGAAGAAGAAGAGATTGGATTATATCCCGTCCTTCACTCACTTGGAGTCTCAGAGCGGCTTACAAACTCCTTTCCTTTCCCCTCCGCACAACAGACACCCTGTGAGGTGGGTGGGGCTGAGAGAGCTCTGAGACAACTGTCCTTGAGAGAACAGCTGGTACAGAGCTATGGCTTGCCCACGGTCACACCAGGAGGTGCAAGTGGAGGAGTGGGGAATCAAACCTGGTTCTCCCAGATTAGAGTCCACGCACTTAACCACTACACCAAACTGGCTCTCCAAGAAGAAGGGGGATTTGTGGCAATCCCCACTCCTGTATGTCCACTTGGAGGAGATGCCTCTTGGTGGGAACAGGGGAGGGTTGCCAGGTCCACACCCCTTTTTTAGCGGGGGCAAGAGGTTCCTGGTCTGGGAGTTTTGTGTGCGTGCATGTAGTGCACGCGTGCTACGATGGTGTCACCTGGAAGTGACATCATTGCACTAGGCACGTCACCGGGGCTCTCTAGCATTCAGCCTGAAACCTCTACGGTACCATAAGAGTTTTCAGGCTGAATGCTAAAGTGCCCCCCCCCCCCCCCGCGATGTACCCGGCATGATGACGTCACCACACTGAGCACAGCCGCCCACTCCAGGCATGTTGGACGTGGGCTTCCCTTGCCAGCCGGATCTGGGCCAGCGGGTCAGGGGCCGCTAGAGCGGATGAAACCCCACCCCCCAGAGGATCTGGCAACCATAGAACAGGGGAGGGGAGGAAAGAATGTGAACATTTGAATGAGGACAGGGAACTTGATAGGGGGAGTGCTCTTGACATGAGGACAATTTATTCAGGTCTTTTCTAGGCCACCTTAGTAGGTGGGCTGTGGATAGGGCTGCCAAGTCCCCCGGTAGGGCGGGGGAAACACCGATTTTTAAAGCTTACCCCCACTTTTTCAAAATTGGCCACCGGGGGAGGCAATAGCTGCCAACGTCGGAGCTTGCCCTGGCCTCTTAAAAGGGAAATGTCTGCAGAGAGCCTGCCCTGCAGTAAAAAGCCTCAACAGACATTTCCCCTTTAAGAGAGAGCAAGAGAGCCCCGCCCAGAGATTAAGGAGGGACTAGGCTCTTTCTGCTGAAGGGCGTGCTTTTGCATGTGGTGTGCTGCTGGAGTAAGCTGCTGGGGTCTGCCAGCTCTTTTCCTTCTCTCTCTCTCCCCCTCCCCCTTTCTTTCTTTTTTCTGTCTGTCTGTCTGTCTGTCTGTCTCTCTCTCTGTCCCCATCCAGCAGAGGTCTGTCAGTGGCTATTATTAGCCACAAGGTCTAAATGGAAGACTTTGTCTGGGGCAGTGATGCTCTGCATTCTTGGTGCTTGGGGGGCAACAGTGGGAGGGCTTCTGGAGTTCTGGCCCCCCTGCTGGACCTCCTGAGGGCACTTGGTATTTTTGGCCACTGTGTGACACAGAGTGTTGTACTGGATGGGCTGTTGGCCCGATCCACTGTGGCTTCTCTCCTGTTCTTATGATATGAAAATCATATTTAGGACTTGTGTAGCACTTAGTGCTTCATATTCTGCCGAGATGAGGAAGGATTTAGTAGGGCCGTTGCTCAGTGATAGAGCATCTGCTTGACATGCAGGAGGTATCAGCCTCTTCAGCTAAAAAAGGATCAGGTAATAGGTGACATTAAAGATCTCAGCCTGAGACCCTGGAGAGCCACTACCAGTCTGAGTAGTCAATACTGACCTTGATGGACCAATGGCCTGATTCAGTATTAGGAAACTTCATGAGTTCATGTGTCAGCATGTGGAAGCAACATCACAGGATGTGACATCACAAAATGATGTCACTTCCTTTTTCCTGGCTCCACCCCCAAAGTCTCCTGGCTCCACCCCCAAAGTCCTCAGATATTTCCCAAGTTGGACTTGGCAGCCCTAGCTGTGGAGCCAGAGATGCCATCTGGAACATGGTGTTCTACCAGCCAGCACTTCCTCATAGTCCCTGGCCCGAGGGGTGTCTGATTTGCCTTGACTAGGGACAGGGCCTTTTTGGCCCTGGCCCCTGCCTGGTGGAATGAGCTACTTTATGAGATCAGGGCCCTGTGGAACCTGTTACAGTTCCACAGGGCCTGCATGATGGAGCTCTTCTACAAGGCCTTTAGTTGCGACAGAGGGCATCCACTTTGATTTGGCCTCCCCACCCCCAGTGACTGCAGGTCCTAAAAGCCAGATTGGGACAACACTGTCAGCTGTTGAGATGCGTTGTTGTTTTAAATGCTGATAATTTTATTGATTTAATGTTGACGAGTCTATTGATTTTAATGAATTATTATGTTTTAATTTGTAAATCTGCATTGATTGCAGATATATATGTTGGGACCCACCCTGAGCCTACAATGTGGGGCAGGTGGGATAGAAGCCTAATGAAATAGATAAATACATGATGGAGATAGATAGATGATGCAACCAATGGTCCTTCTAAACTGTGGAGTCTTTTGAGCAAAATCTCTACTTTGTCCTCTACTGGCATTAGGTCTGTGAGTGAGCAATTTGGCTACTACATACATTAGTTTTTTTATTTATTTATTTTTCGAATTTATATCCCGCCCTCCCCTCTCTGGAACCATCCTTCTTGAGCTAGGACAAAAATGTGTGAGCCAGAGGCTAAAAAACTGTGAGCTCACGCACACTAACTCAGCTTAGAGGGAACACTGGATGCAGCCCTTCCTGCCCTCACTCTCATGACCCCCTGTGCAGGGCTCAGAACAGAGGACCCATCCAGAGATTCATCCACAGCTCTCCCCAATGTTTTTAACCTTCAGGAACATCCCTATCTGATTTGGCTGGGTCACAGGAGGAGGGACAGCTGGCTTGACCCTTCCACTACTGCTTGGTGTTAACCTGTTGAAACCACATTTTCCTTGTAATTCTGTTAGGCTTGGAAGGAAAAAGAAGAAGAAGGGTAGGATAAATGGATGCTTTTGCAGCAGCACAAGGAGGGTGGATGGCGAGAAGCAAAAGCATGCAAGAGGTGGAAGGATTTAACCATCTCCCCCCTCCCCATGGGACCTCTGTCTGAATCAGAGCTTTTGTGCACCTGGTATTTATCTTCAGAGTCCTCTTGGAGATATTTGAGCACGCTCAGGAAACAGAGAACCCAGGCAGCATATACGTCTTCTAATGAAATAAAATGAAAACACTGAAAACGAATGATCTCTGTCACTGTGTGGGGCAAGAGTAGCCACTGTTTTGTCCCCCTTTTTCACTGCCGCTGCCACCACCTTGGATAAGATCCAGTCCCCTTCTCTCTCGTGGGTTGTCCAAGGTCAGCTTCACAGGGGTGTCACACTGTACCATCCCCAGCAACCAGACAGGTGGAAAAGGTATCTGAAGAAGTGAGCAGCGACTCACGAAAGCTCACACCCTGCCACAAATTGTGTTAGTCTTTAAGGTCCTGCTGCACTTTTGGACTGATTTCCCACAAGCACTGCCCTGGCGTTGGGTCCTCCATTTGCCCCGATTACCTGCTTGAATTTCCCACTATTTGCTGCGGGGCCCATTTTGACCTGGGGCTTCGTGCGATTTCTTCTGATTTCCTCCACGGCTTCAGTGATCCTCAAAAAACAGGACCACTGAAGCCGCGGGGGAAATCACGTGAAGCCCCGGGTCAAAATGCGCCCCGCGGCAAATAGTGGGAAATTCAAGCAGGCAATTGGGGCGAACGGAGGAATGATGCCGGGGCAGCGCTTGTGGGAAATCGGTCTTGCTCTTTTCTGCTGCTCCAGACAGACTAACAGGGAAGGGGTCAGCAGGCACTATGGGGACCCCTGATCTAGGGTTGCCAGGTCCCCCCTGGCCACCAGTGGGGGATGACAGGGTAGGGTTGCCAGATCCAGCTGGGAAATGCCTGGAGATTTGGGGCTGGAGCCTGGGGAGGACAGGGACATCAGTGGGGTACATTGCCATAGAATCAACCCTCGAAAACATCCATTTTTTTCCAGGGGAACTGAGCTCTGTAGTCTGGAGATGAGCTGTAATTCCAGGGGATCCCCAGGTCCCACCTGGAGGCTGGAATCCCTAGGTGACACCTAGAGATCTCCTGGAATTACAACTGGTCTCCAGATGAATGAGATCAGTTCCCCTGGAGTAAAAGGCTGCATCAGTGGGTGAACTCTATGGCATTACACCCTGCTGAAGCCCCTCTCCTCACCAAACCCCACCCTCTCCAGGCTATACCCTCAGAATCTCCAGGTATTTCTCGACCCAGAGTTGGCAAAGCATCCATTTTCTCCAGGGGAACTGATCTCTGCAATCTGGAGATGAGAAGTAGTTCCAGGGGATCTCCAGGTCTCACCTGGAGGCTGGCATCCCTAGCTAGCTCTGGCAAGGCAGGGTTGTTGTTTTTTTTTAACAATACTGCTAACAAATATAGTATACCCAAGGCTCAGATCCAGAACACCTGGGCGAGGATCCAGACAATCCACTGGGGACCCACTGAACGAATTATATGGCTCTCTTGTATCCTGGCCTTATAAAAGATGCTTCGTTCTGACAACAGTGGAAATGGCTTGTCATAAGCTCCAGGTGGAAGAATTGTGAATGCCGGCAGCAGAGATCTGAACACAAATGGCAAGACAAAAGATTCCAAGAGCGTGGTGATTGTTTGGGCAGCCGAGGGAAGAATGAGCCCCATTCAGTTTGGCTGTGCTAGTTTTATACAGCTCATAAGTCTGAGTGCTACCAGGCATATGTTGAGTAGTAAATACAAGTGAAAGTCAAATTAAGTTTTACAACACATATTGTGCAGCTGGGAATTCAACACTGGTATCGGCAGAGATATACAGCAAGCAACCACTTTTCTCATCAAGTTATATTATATAGATGTTGCTATCTCGGGGGGGGGGGGGGTTCCCCCTTAAAGGGACACGCAGGGCTCCAGGCAAAGGGAGATTCAGTCTTTTCACAGAGCGGGCATTGAAAACCTGTGATCCATCACAATGAACACAACACGTGAGCCTTGTATAGGTGAGCGGCCCTCTAAGAGCTAACGGTGCTTAGAGGAATGGGCAAGGGCTGGGGAGACTTGGGTTCAGATTCACATTTGAGGGCTAGATATATGTTATGTTTTCTCCAGGAACCTCCTTGGTCAAGGCACTGACCTGGCAGCTCCATGCAGCTCAGGCACATAAGGGCTGGATCTGGTTCTAGATTCTGGCACACAGGGAGAGGAGACTTAGACTTTACTCCTGCAGCATTTTCGCCACTTGCACCACTCTCAGCAAACCACTGTGGTGAAACCAATCTGGTGTAGTGGTTAGGAGCACGGACTTTAATCTGGGAGAACCGGGTTTGATTCCCCACTCCTTCGACACATGCAGCTGCTGGAGCGACCTTGGGTCAGTTACACGTTCTTTCAGAGCTGTTCTCTCAGGAGCAGTTCTCAAAAGAGCTCTCTCAGCACCACCTACCTCACAGGGTGTCTGTTGTGGGGAAGGGAAGGGCCACTCTGAGACTTCTTCGGGTAGTGGAGGGCGGGGTATAAATCCAATCTCCTCCTCCTCCTCTCTTCCGATTCTCCTCACTGTATCTGCTGTCCCATGTGGCTTTTTTTCCTACATGGGTCCCACAATCTCCGAAGCCGTCAAAATAGCCCAATCTCATCAGAGTTTGGAAGCTAAACAAGGATCGGCCATGGTTAATACTTGGATGGGAGACCACCAAGGAAGACTAGTGTTGCTTTGCAGAGGAGAGCAATGACAAACCATGTCTACCCACCTCTTGCCTTGAAAATCCCAGGATGGGGTCACCATGAGTTGGCTGTGACCAATGCTCCCTCTAAGCTGTGCAGTCTTGTGAGCAAAGATTCTACTTTGTGAGCTACTGGCAGGAGATTGTAAGCTGCTCTGAGACTTCCTTGGGGTAGTGAAGGGCAGGGTATAAATCCAATCTCTACTTCTTCTCTTGATGGCAATCCACCAAGAAGGCAATAGCGTGCAACTGACTTGGAGCTGGAGGCCTAGCCAGATGCCCCGTTTCTTTTTAAAGCGATCCCAGTGGCTCCCTCCGGATAACTGGAAGGTATTTTTATGCTAAACGATCCAGTGGTGCTGTCCTTGATGATTTATAAATCCATTTACAGCTGTAATCTCGGTAACAAAGTGAATACTCCATCACTGTACTATGAATAGTAAATTAGCCCAGATAAAAGTGTTGGACACCCAATCAAAATCATTAAGGGGGCCCGAAGACTAAGATTGGTGGGGACTTGGCAGAGGCAATTATAACTAATGAATACATTAACTTCAAGAGGGAGGAGAGGATGGTTGGAGCCATGCCCCGATGAAATAAAGTGGGGAGGAGAGTGGGGAGGAGAGGGGCGCCATCTCCAAAAAGAAAAGAGTACCCCATTCAGGTGATTATTTGGCAGATGTGGCTTTCAAAGATTTTACAAGAACATGGTTTAAGATTAGTATAGCCAAATGTGTCAGGAGAACTTCTGCACATCTGAGCTTTTGGTAATGTGTCCTGAAGTATATTGCAAGACCGCAACACATTAGAAAGAGCGAAAAGAAGAAAGGAACAACTGCATTTCATTTTCGTTAAACACAAATGAATGGTGACTTCCCTCTAAGCTGTGGAGTCTTATGAGCAAAAAATTCTACTTTGTGAGCGACTGGCATTCAAGTTGTGAGCAAGTGATTTGGCTACTGCAGAAATTAGTTTGCTCTGGAGCCATCCTTCCTGAGCAAAGACAAAAATCTGTGAGCCGGAGGCTAAGAAAATCTGTGAGCTAACTCACACTAACTCAGCTTAGAGGGAACACTGCTTACCAGTATTGTTATATAATCCAGAAGGATGGAATGTCTACAGCTAAATCACTGTACAACCGCCCTGAGCCCATTATGGGGGTTGTTGTTGTTCAGTCGCAGTCGAGTCCAACTCTTCATGACCCATGGACCACATCATGCCAGGTCCTCCTGTCTTTTGTCATGATCTGGAGTTTGCTCAATTTCATGTTCGTTGCATCAATAACACTGTCTAACCATCTCATCCTTTGCCGTCCCCTTCTTCTTTGACCTTCAATCTTTCCCAGCATCAGGGACTTTTCCAGTGAGTGCTCCCTTCTCATTTGGTGGCCAAAGTATTTGAGCTTCAGCTTCAGTATCTGGCCTTCTAGGGAGCAGTCAGGATTGATTTCTTTAAGGATTGACTGATTTGATCTCCTTGCAGTCCAAGGGACTCTCAAGAGTCTTCTCCAGCACCATAATTCAAAAGAATCTATTCTTTGGCACTTGGCCTTCCTTATAGTCCAACTCTCGCAGCCATACATTACCACTGGGAATACCATCGCTTTGACCATATGGACTTTTGTTGGCAGGGTGATGTCTCTACTTTTTAATACACTGTTTAAGTTTTGCCATCGCTTTCCTCCCAAGGAGCAGGTGTCTTTTGATTTCATGGCTGCAGTCACCATTTGCAGTGATCTTGGATCCCAGGAAAGTGAAGTCTGTCACTTCTTCCATGACGTCCATTCTATTTGCCAAGGAGTGATGGGGCCAGATGCCATGATCTTAGTTTTTTTGATGTTGAGTTTCAAGCCAGCTTTTGCACTCTCCTCTTTTACGCTCATCAAGAGGCTCTTGAGGTCCTCTTCACTTTCTGCCATTAGAGTGGTATCGTCTGCATATCTGAGGTTGTTGATATTTTCCCCAGCAATAATCTCCTCCTCCTCCTCCTCCTTATTACAATATGCTCACAAATTCAGCTTAGTTTAGATTGTATGCTTCTTGGGGCAGGCAGCCATTGCCTTCTGCTTCTCTCACAAAGGATCATGCACATCAAATGTTGCTGTAGAAATAACAGTCATTATACCAAATCAAGTGAGTTGTCATCCATTTAAATATTTATTGTTAATATTAAAGCAAAAGGAGTATTGAACTCAGGAACCATTTCCCCCTGTTTTCATTTTTGTTTTATCTTATTAAATTCTGGAGTTGACTTTCTAAGGGATTAGACTGGTGCATGGAGGAGAGGTCCGTCAGTGGCTGCTAGCCGTGGTGACTTGTGGGGACCTCCACATCCAGAGGCAGTAGACCTCTCAATACCAGAGATAGGATGCATCTTTTGCCCCTCCAGGGTAAACAGGTGATTGGCCACTGTGTAAAATACAACACTGGACTAGATGGACCACTGGTCTAATGATCCATCAGGGCTCTGCTTATGTTCTTATGTGGAGTTGTGTTTAATGAAAATGAGTAACCACAGAAGAAATGTTACCCTATGCAAATTGCCAAATGTCAGACAAAACAGCTAAGGAATTTCGAAAGACCTCAATGATGTTTTAATAAAACTAGGGACATTTCTCGGTGGGCTCTCACATGTTTGTCAACATCACTTCACATTAACAATTTTTGTGACTCCAGTGATGTATACTAAGGCTGAGGACAGACTGGCAGTCTGGCCTGCTCTGCCTCTGCTTTAAAAGCGGAGGCAGAGCGGCAGTCCAGACTGCCACATCTGCTTGGAGGAGGCGGGCCGGACGCAACGCGTCCAGCGCCGCGCTCCTCCCGCAGCAGCTGGGCACCACTTAAAAGTGGTGTCCTGGCTGTTGTGTGTGCGTTCCACCCACTTCCGGTGGGTGTGAACGCGCACCAGCCGGGGAAGCCGCGCGGCGTGCGAATGCCGCGCGGCGGGGGCAATTCCCCCCACCTTGTTTTGCCGCACCACGGAGGGGCGGCAGAACATGAGTCTGTCCTCAGCCCTAGTCTACACAAACAGCACATGGAGTTATAAAACTATTTCTGAAGGGTACTACTTCCAGCTGCAGAAGGAGGACTGTACAATTGCTATATCATTATAGAACCAGTGTAGTGGTTCGGATGCTGGAAACAGACTGGGGATACTTGGTTTTTATTAAGTATTGATCAGGAGGCGATGAATCATCAAAACAGGCTTTTATTCAAGACAACACTCAGTTCAACACAAGACAGTTCCTGTGGGAGCAGCACTGAATTTATACCTTGTTCCAACCATAATAACAATAAAGTAACAATAAACATGCAATTCTATTGGACCCAAGCCGGGCCCTCTGGTTGGGTAACCAGAGTGGCTTAAGGTCCAATGAGAAATCTCTAACTCCCAACCTATGAGACGCTGAGTATCAGGATTCCCAAGTCTGCATCAAGCAACTGCAGTATAACTAAAACACAACAGTTTTAAATCCCTTCCTTGCTACGAAGCTCTCTAAGTGACCCTGGGCCAGTCACTCTCTTTAACAGAAGAACAGAAGAACAGAAGGGAAGCCAGTGTTTGATCAGGCCAGTGGCCCATCCAGTCCAACACTCTGTCACACAGTGGCCAAAAATACCAGGTGCCCTCAGGAGGTCCACCAGTGGGGGCAGGACACTAGAAGCCCTCCCACTGTTGCCCCCCCCATCAAACACCAAGAATACAGAGCATCACTTGCCCCAGACTGAGAGTTCCTATCCATACTTTGTGGCTTATAGCCACTGATGGACCTCTGCTCCATATGTTTATCTAATTCCCTCTTGAAGCCTTCCATGCTTGTAGCCACCACCACCTCCTGTGGCAGAGATTTTAATCTTCCTCACCTAGGGGAGGGGATTCCTCCATCCTCAGCTCCCATTTCCTGCCACTGTTTGGAGGAGAAGATGGGGGAAGATGCAAAAAAAGAAAAAGAAAAAACACTGTTTGGCTAATAGCGTGATCACCCAGCAGTGATATCAGTCCTCTCAAGGAAGTGCCAGAAACTCTATGTTTTTACAAAAACAAGCCGAAGAAGAAGAAGAGGAAGAGGAGGAGGAGGAGGAAGAGGAGGAGATTGGATTTATACCCGGCCCTTCACTACCCAAAGGAGTCTCAGAGTGACTTATAAACTCCTTTTCCTTCCCCTCCCCACAACAGACACCCTGTGAGGTAGGTGGGGCTGACAGAGCTCTGACAGAACTGCTGTTTCAAGAACAGCTCTGCCAGAACTATGGCTTGCCCAGGGTCATCCAGCAGCTGCACATGGAGGAGTGAGGAATCAAACCACTACACCAAACTGGCTCTCAACCATAGAGTTTCTGGTGATTCCTAGGGAAGATCACTGATAGCTATCCCTTGATCTCTCACTGGTTGCCAGGCCATGGGGAATCCCTTATCACACTGGGAAGCTGGTAACCCTAGTGGTTAGGCACAGAACTGCTATAATCAAAGCCTTAGTTGGTGTATATAAGGAACGTTGATTAAAATAAGTTGTTTTGTTATAATTTTTACTACAATTGTTTTTGCTACGGTGGGAAGGAAAATAAGCCCTTAAGTAGTAATTTAGAATTACCTTAATTAAATACAGTAGAGAATGGGTTTTTTTTCTCTCTCCGCCTAACCAAAATAACCTGACAGTACCTTCCTTAAAGCTGGTTACCTGTCAGTTCATAATGAGCTGGTAATTATTCACTTTATATTAGGGCAAACATTAATGATAAAGTTTTGAAAAGTACGGGTTCTGCGGAGCTATTTTCATTGTGAGCATGATGCATAAGCAATTAAGACATACTGGTGTGAAACAAAACACCAGTGAGCTTGATACATAGGCTTATTTTGTTCTTGACAATATGATTTAAATGGCTGTTTTCCACCCTTTTCCCACAATCCATTCAAAGCATTTTAGCAGATATGTGCATTAGAACGTGTGCTTTTCCATAGCAAAAGTAACTGATGACTTAACCGAGATGTGGGTTTAACAGTTTCTTGTACCCTTCTTTGAAGGTCTTGTTCACATGTATGGCAGTCGGGGTGTACATACAGAAATTTCTGAACTGATAATATGCCTGAAAATCCCCTTTTCAGGTTCTTAGTGTGATTTTCTAAAATGGTTATGGAAATCCAAGATTCTTAAGCATTACAAAAAACACCCCCTGCCCAAATCTGTGTAGTTTTTCATGTTCAGGTGCTTATCACCATCAGGCATCTTGTTTTTCTTTGATTCTCTGAATTTCCCAGGCAGCAGCCAGCCTGTAACATTCTACTGTGCAGAGACTCAGCTCTGTTTTCACAAACTATGCAGGCTGTGACTTTCTCAGAACCTCAAACTCTCTTGACTCTGGGGGGGGGGACCCTCCGATCTCACCCAAAGGAATCGGAGTCATTCTGAACCCACGGAGGTCATGGGTTGAGCCTGTGGTTGGATGGAATCCAGCACAAACGTTTGGGAATAAAACTGCACATTCAACATATGCATTTGATTTTTGACTCTGAAAATTGTGGGCAGCTGTGAGGTGTGTCCCATGTTTGTCCCAGGGACCTTCCCTCAGCCATGACCTCAACCCTGCCTCGGGAAGGCTTCCCAGGCTTCAAAATGGGTGCAGAAGGGAATTAAGCATATCCTGCTAGTTCCTGCAGTAGAGAACTCCTCCAGCCTTCTTCCTCCCCAGCCTTTGGTAAGCTTCCCTATTTCAAGGGAGGTTGCTCCACCCCCTTGCTCTTGGGATCCAATAGGATCCTTTCTCCCAGGTTGCCCTTTCCTTCTACTTCCTTGACCTCCTGGTCGCCTTACCCTTCTACTGTCATCACCCCGGGTAGGGGAAAGCCCTGTCGATCATCCTTGTCTCTGCCTTACCCACACCAGTCCCACTGCACCCTGCCCAGCCCAGGGATGGTTCAGATAGCTATGCTTGGGTGAGCCGGCACATCCAACCCCAACCCATTCCCTTTCAGCCACTTCCATCCCTGCCAGCTCACAGAGGCACGTGCCTATCTGTGTGGCTGTAACAGGTGGGGCCGCATCTTGCCAAGCTCCTGCTGCCTCAAGTTTCCCTGCCAGTCTTGCTCGATCAGCATCTCACCACTGTTGACGTTTAGAGGTGCACTGGGCTTGTCAGTGCTTGGAGGTGTGCCAAGCCTATCGCTCCCCTCCCCTGATGTATATTTCTCCCATCTCCTAGTTAAGGAGGAGTAGGAGGATGGCTGTCCTGGAAGGTCCAGGGTGTCCAAGGACCCTGGACAGAGGCAGTAGAGTAAAAATGCAGGTAAATGTAGCGAATTATGGACACCCAAATTTAGATTTCCACCCAGGTAGTCAGTCTTGCTGAGCCCGAACTCCTTGAGAGCCAGTTTGGTGTAGTGGTTAAGTGCACGGACTCTAATCTGGGAGAACCGGGTTTGATTCCCCACTCCTCCACTTGCACCTGGCTGGATGACCTTGGGCAAGCCATAGCTCTGTACCAGCTGTTCCCTCAAGGACAGCTTGGGAAAGAGCTCTCTCAGCCCCACTTACCTCACAGGGTGTCTGTTCTGGGGAGGGGAAGGGAAAGGAGTTTGTAAGCCGCTCCGAGTCTCCGAGTGAAGGGTGGGATATAAATCCAATCTCCTCCTCCTCCTTTCATTTGTGCGGAAAAAATGAGGAGGGAGAGAATCATGTATGTTCCTCTGTCATCCTTGGAGGAAGGATGGGATAAAATATATACTCAAGATCTCACATTCGACATCTGAGCGGCGGAACTGGAAAGGTGGTAAAATTTCCAGAACGCAGAGCAGAAGTTAATGTAGGACCAAGTCTATAACCACTACGCCACTAAATCAATACATGCAATTGCTCTGAGCCATGTGTGCCTGTGTATAATAGTTATCCTACTAATGTTGTTTTAGAAACTGATTTCAGCACCAGCAAGCAGGCGATCCCATGGGGGGGGGGGGAATTCAGCGGCGCCTATTCCTGTCATGCCTTATCATCGAAATTGCCGGCACATTTCTGATCCCAGGCACTTCCTTCTTAACAATGATCTATGAAGCCACCACGGGAGAGCTTAATTTTCAGATACATGGTTGAGCTTGCACAACTGTCACGAAACATCTCGTCTCGACATGTAAACGCCGCCAATTCAATACGGAAGTCACTGATGGAGAAGAAATGTGGAATTGCTAAGATGTCATTTCGCTGGTCACTTTCTGCTCGCCGGTGCACTTTCCAATTGACAGGCCACTACTTTATCATTCCCGGCGATATCAGACCTCTTCGCCATTCCAGCTTCTTGCGCTACGTACCATTTCGAGACCATTCGGTTGCTGCTTTTGCAAAGCAATTCATCAGCGCTTGCATTCGTCGGAAATGCTCACTTTTCAGCAAGGGGCCTAATTTATTTTCAGCATCTGTTTGCAGAGGGCTGTGTACCCTGATCTAGAGCAGACTGGCCTTTTAACTTGCTGGGAAAATCCCCATGGAGGAGGAGGAGGAGGAGATGAGGAAGAAGAGGAAGAGGACAAAGAAGAAGAAGAAGAAGAAGGCCATCTGACAGCAATGCTGATTGTGTGAACTTAAGCAGATTATGAGAGGGAGGGCAGGAAGGGTTGCCTCAGTGCTTAGTTCTCGTGGCCCTTCCTTACATGCCCAGGGAAATGCCGGTCACCACTTTGGGGTCAGGAAGCAGTTTTCTCCAGGCCAGTTTGGCTGGAGGTCCTGGAGAATTTTTTTGCCATCTCCTGGGGATGGAGCAGGGGTCACTGGGTATGGGGGGGGAGGTATTTGTGAATTTCCTGCATTGTGCGGGGGGCTGGACTAGATGGACTCCAGTAGAACTTCCAACTCCATGATTCGAAGAAGAAGAGGAGGAGGAGGAGGAGGAGGAGGAGGTGGTGGTGGTGGAGGAGATTGGATTCATACCCTGCCCTTCACTTGAAGTCTCAGAGTGGCTTACAATCTCCTTTCCCTTCCTCTCCGCACGACAGACACCCAGTGAGGTAGATGAGGCGTAGAGAGCTCTTCTGAGAACTGCTCCTGAGAAAACTTCTAACTGACCCAAGGTCACACTAGCAGCTGCATGTGGAGGCGTGGGGGATCAAACCCAGTTCTCCCGGATTAGAGTCCACGCACTTAACCACTACTCCAAACTGAACAAGAGCAGGGTCAGTCCAACCACTAGGTGGACCTAGGTAATTGCCTACAGAGCCGGTTTGAAGGGAGACAAAAAGTGGCACACCAAGCTGAAACTTCTCTCTGCCAGGCTCCTCAGCCACCCTTGCTCTTGTCCTGGTGATGGGTTGCTGTAAACTGCAGCCGCATGCCCAGTAGGGCCGGTGGGATCATGAGGGAGAGATGGGGATGCCAACTTCCAGGTGGTGGCGATGCCCCCAGTCTCCACCCCCAGGACTCCAGGTACTTCCCAACCCAGATCCGGCAACCCTAGGGAGAGAGAGAGAGCAGGCACAGCCTCTGTGCCTGGCTACATCTGCCCACTAGTGGAGACTCCATTCAGGCAGGGCTTTGTAGGCGGTGGTCCGGGTTCTAGCTCCAGATGTTGCTGCTCTCCCAGGCAGTGACTGAGTGGATTGTACACTGAGCACTTGGAGAGATGCCAGGTGGTTCCTCCTCAGCCTCTTCCTAGTGAGGGGTACACAGAAGGTGCCCGCCCAATATAGGGTCTCCACTTCTTCCCAGCTGGAGCAAGCTAGGTGGGGAATGAAAGAAGGGTGTGACCGCCATATCGGGCTGTCCCGCTCTATGTTTTGGTTCCCTGCCCCCCTTCCGAGGGTTCCTGCTTCTTGTAGCATTGTAGGAGGCTTCACCTCTGATACTGTCGGCTGGGCATCTGGCCTAACTGCCACCCTCATTTTTCTAGCTCCGATAGCAAGGGCTTGAAGCAGATTCGGTGGTTGGGAGCTGGGTTCCTTCTCATGGGTACCATGGAAGCTAGCCCAGGTGCTAAGACCACAGAGGGAAGGCCCACTTGGCTGTCCCAGCAACCAAAGGCATTCGCTGGATGGGGTACATGAGCAAAGGCTTTTACAGCTGCAGCCTCATGGCATAGGGGCAAGAGGCCTCACCTGTTCCTGGGCTTCAGCTGGCCAAGGCTTGGTGGAGTCCTAATCCTGCAAAGCACTATGGGCACTTAAGCAGAGATTCAGGTAAGTAGCTGGCCCATGGGCTGCCGGCCCGGTGCTTTTCTGTCACTGAATGACCTTTGGTGAGCCCACCATCTATGTCAATCTCACAGGGTGGGGGAAGAACTTGGGGGACTGGTAGTCAAGGATCTGGTCCTAAAGGGCTGCTCTGGATTCTGGCATGTTGGCAGCTTTGCCTGGAGCGAAACCTTCAGGGATAGGTCCTTTCACTAGGGTTGCCAGCCTCACTGGTGGAGGTGGGGGTTCTCCACCAGGCATCACCCCCCATCACCTATCAGCTGGCTGGGGAGACATACCAGGAGAAAGAGGAAGACCCAGGGCTGGGCCATCATTGTCAAATTTTAGACCCTCACCTAGGGCACCGGCTCGACGAGGGCACCATGGGCCTGCCTGCTGCCCCACCTTCCCCCCATCCCTCGCCTTGTGCGGTACGCCCTGAGTCTCCTAGTCACATCCATCCCCCTCCCCGTCTCTTGTTACTAGCAGGCCTGCTTGGGGGCTCCCCCACCCCAAACCTGCTCTCTTTTCCACCCACCCCCTGCCCGGCATTTCTCTTTCCTCTCCTTGCCTCTCCTCCTCTGCTCTCGGCCTGTCTAGCGATGGTGGCAGTAGCTTCCCAGGCAGAGGCGGCCTGGCAGGGGCTCAGCTGGATGTGAAGCCTCCCCGTGGCGAGCAGCAGAGCCCTCGCTGGTCTCAGGAAGGAGGTGCCACTCTTCCAAAGAGTGACAGGCAGCCTCAGAGGGGCCCCACCGCCCTCCCCCCGCTCCCCACATGGAGCTGCAGGCCTTGCTGGCCCCCGGGGCCCTCCCTCGCCAAAGGGCTGCTGGCCTCATTGTGGGCCATTCCTTCCCCAAGCTGGCACGGTCGGGAACCCGCAGAGAGGGAAAGGCAGGAGAGGTGGTGCTGGCTGCCTAACACAGTTCCTTCCCACCAGTGGCAAGGCCGGCCTTTCCAAAGGCAGAGTGGCTCTGAGATGATACCAGTAGACCCCTAATAGGTGGACCAGAAGGCCACTTTCCCAGTAGCAGAGTATGTGACCTGCAAACTGGCACGGCACAGGGGGGGGGGGATGCACCACAAGGTAGCCTCACCTAGTGTGTAAAAAAACCTGGGGCTGGCCCTGGGAAGACCCAACTGACGTCACTGGTGACATGGCAGTCTCTTCTGGTGTACACAGGAAGTGACATCATCGTGCCAGCAATGTTCAGGCAATTTGGGCAGAATATGATAGAAACCTTTTTTACCATAGAGTTTTTGCCCAAATACCACAGCGTTGCCATGATGGCGCAGTGGGATGACATCACTTCTGTTCTGATGCATGATGGAAGTGACTTAGTAATGGTACCGAGGACATCGCCTGGGCCTCCCTCTCTTGGTAAGTCTCCTCCCCCCCCCCATTCCCCGCCAGTTGCCAGGAGGGATCTGGCAACCCTACCTTTGACTGAGGTTCTGGGTCTGGCCCTTCAATGATGAGCTATCTCTTGACCAAAACCCATTATCCACAAGATACACATAACCATGGAGTATGTGTAACAAAAGCTCACACACACTTTAGTTTGATGCTGGGGCCTAGCTGAAACTAATGATGACTGCCGCAGACTGGGTGAAAATGTTTGTCTCTGCTAAACCGCAGTGCTGCAAATCTGCCACAAAGCAAGTGGTGAAAGTACAGCAAGTGGAGAGTACACACTGGAAAATTCCACAGGATAATGCACCCAAATCAAATGACTCAGACTGAGGTGCCTATATTTATTTCTTTGTTTATAAAATGCACATGTCACCGTTTCAGAGTAGGGCTGCCAGCTGTGTGCTGGGAAATACCTGGAGATTTGGGGGTGGAGCCTGGGGAAGGAGGGGTTTGGGAAGGGGAGAGACCTCAACAGGGTACCATGCCGTAAAGTCCCCTCTCCAATGCGGCCATTTTCTCTAGGCAAACTGACCTTTATTAGTATAATAGCGGGAGATCTTCAGGTCCCACTGGGAGGCTGGCAACCTTACAGAGACCCCGCTAGGGTTGCCAAGTCCGGGTTGGAAAATACCTGGGGACTTTGGGGGTGGAGCCAGGAGAAGGTGGGGTTTGGGGAGGGGAGGGGCCTCAGTATGGTACAATGCTATAGAGTTCACCCTTCAGAGCAGCCATTTTCTCCAGGGGAGCTGCTGTCTGTCAGCTGGAGATCAGTTGTAAAAGCGGGAGATCCCCAGGCCCCACCTGGAGGCTGGCAACCCTAGACCCCGCTGAAATAATCAAATTTACATGGAGGGAGCACTTGCCCAGAAAATACTATGTCTTCTTTCTTTAATATTTATTTAATAGACTTGCTGCATGTTCTCAACCTGGGTGGTCCAGCAGTCTCCCATCCAAGGAACGGAGCATCTCCTTTTGAGAAAACTGTACCCTCAGGCAGTTCCGGATCACTCTTTGAATCCCAGTATGGTACTTGTGAAGTTAGTTCTCTAACTTCGCACAGCTGCCTCTCTTTAGAAGGCATATGAGGTTTAATTAATTAAAGGATGCAAAGTATTCTGAGATCAGGGGAGGGAAAGTGATCTTCAGACACAAGACAATATGATTGGAACAGCAGCAACCACAGTGCATTTGTTTTCCATTTGATTGATCGCCATTCACACGCAGGCACAAACTATTGTCAAGAGTGGGACCTCCGGGGTTGTTAAGGAGGGAGAGAGGCACTTCATAAGCCTTCTCTTTTGGAAAAAAGCACGTCTCTCCTTATGCCTTTCCATAGTGGTGGCGACGGTGTTTATAGATCAGGGATTTAGCCATCCCCACACAGAATCAGCTCTCTTGTATGGTATGCAAATCATCACCAAGGGTTGATGGGACAGAACCTTATTATCTTTTGCATAATGTAACAGTCTAGAGGTTCTTCTCAGGCGAGCAAGGCGGGCATTGGCACCAGCTAGCATTTATCTTTAAGCTGTAACAGAGAGTGAAAGGGGGGGGGGACCCCCCACAAACCCTCATAATTTATCTTGAGAGATTTCTCGCAGCCCCGGGGTAACGTCTACGGAATATGAGTTGCACTTGCAATTTGCTTTGCTGTCCCCACTGTAAAAAGAGGGGATATTGGATGGAGATCGTATGCAGACTTTGCTCTGCAGAGCAGGACCGGAGGAGTTTGTCAAGCCAAACCAAAGAGGCATGATTCTGCAGAATATTTTTAAAATAGGTAATTTTTGATGGGTGGAATGATATTGTATAGATCAATCTCGTCAGATCTCAGAAGCTAAGCAGGGTCGGTACTCGGTTGGGAGACCACCAATGAAGGCACTGCAGAGGGAGGCAACAGCAAACCCGCTCTGCTTCTCACTTGCTTTGAAAGCCCCTTGCTGGGATCACCATAACTCAGTGGCAACTTGATGGCACCAATATACATCATGTTCGATTGGCAATAGAATGAGATCAAGTTCCGGTTCTTTCTCCAAATCCATTTCCCACCCATTGAGGATACCCATTGCATTAGGTGTGGCAAGGTCAACCCTTTCTCTGCCCCAAAGTTATCTTCAGGACAGGAGACAAGAAGCAAGGTTCTTTTTACCATATGTGGTGGACTTGTGATAAAGCAAAGTCCTACTGGTCTATGATACATACAGAAATGGAAAAATTTTTGAAATGTACATTTAAGAAATTGCCGGAATTGTTACTGCTTGGACTTAAATTAGAAGAGATAAATGTTAAAAAAAGGACACTAATATGGTATATGATTACAACGGCAAGAATGGTCTATGTGCAGAACTGGAAAGATGAAAAAATACCGGAGGTGTGGGAGTGGTTGAAAAAATTGTTGTACATGGCTGAAATGGACAAATGGACGAGAAAATTGAATAATCTGTACTCAGAGACTTTCTTAGAAGATTGGAAAGATTTGAAAGAATATGTTGAACAATATTGGAATATGAAAAATTACATTTATACTTGGACATAATATTAAAAAGAGATATTTGAATGTACAAATGGCAGTTAGAAAATAAGGATATTTTTAGAATTGTATAAGAAAATAAGAATTTATATGATGGATAGTTTTATAAGGTTGTATACGTCATTACCAGGAGAGTAAAATATATATATATGCATATAAAGAATGGTTAAAGCTGAAAATGTTAAATGCTTCAGATGTGGTGGGAAACCACCATTACAAGATGATAACAAGATTATACAATACAACAAAAAATGGATATAATATTGAAAAAGCGTTTGTATAAGAAAAATATGTAAGAGTGTTAGAAAATAATAAAATTTATTACAAAAAAAAAAAAAAAGGACAGGAGACAAGAAGCAATGAACTGAAATATGAACTTCCAGAACTGCTTGGGACTTGGCTTGCTCCAGACAGCCTGAGTCTGGGGCTCTCCCGTGTAGAGGCTCACCACAAACATTCCTGGTTAAGTTCAAGAGCCAGCAGGTCCCTGAACTGCAGCCATTGGCTGCTTTGCTCCACCTCATATGGTTTTGTGATCACACTAAAGCATAAGACATAATGTTGGCAGAGTGGGATGGGGTGTGGGAGAGCTGACCAGAGGGAGAGAGAGAGACCCTCAACATACAAAACTACTGACACTGAAATCAATGTACATAGAGGGGAATCGGGCATAAGCATGCTGGCTTTGCTACCCACCCACGTAAGATCTTAGTGAGGTTGCCACGTCCTACTGTACTCCTGGTGGGGAGCTCCAGGCTGCCGCTCAGGATCTTCTGATGGCACACTGTGATGACATCACTTGGAAGTGATGTCATCACATTGCCGACGCTGGGGGGTGACGCTCTAGTTTTTGGGCAAAACTCTATGGGTTTTTTTGCCCTCAAAAGCATAGAGTTTGTGCAAAAACAAGAGCATCACCCTCTGACATTGGCAACATGATGACATCACTTCCAGGTGATGTCTTCATGACAGGAATGTTGCATGGCAACATCCCTGTTTGGGCATGGGGCTTCCACTGCCAGCCAGCTGACCAGCGGTGGATTGGAGCCCCAAAGACCAGGGGAATGGCAACCCAAGATATCAAGCTTCAGAGCGTAAGAGTCTACATGTGAAGCGAGCGGCCGCCATGATAAGTGTGGGCGAAGCCGAGCGCAGGCGCGGCAACTTCTCCGCGCCTGATTGGCCGACCCGCACCGGCCTCCAGGTTGCAAGAGCGGCAGCTCGCCGGTCCGTGTGGCGCAGTCCTAGCCGGCCTGAGCCAGCAAAGGTGAAAGAAAACAGAAAGGGTGGAAGAATTCTGGGCTGGTTCTCGTGAAGGAGGCTGCAGTGCATATGCACTCCCTCCTTGTGAGCCAACACTTTAAAAAAAACCCACCAGTGTTCCCATAGGAACATCAGAAGAACCCTGCTGGATCAGACCAGTGCTCTATCTAGTCCAGCATCCTGTCTCACACAGTGGCCAACCAGTTCCTCTGGAGGCCCAACAACAGGGCACAGATGTTATTGATGCTGCTTAACTTTAAGTTATGGTAAATATGTTGTAGTTACCTATAAATTTAATTTTTAAAAAATCTAAGGGTGTGCCTTTGTTTATGGAGAAGGATAGGTGATAAAATACCTTTGGGTAAATTTTATTTCCTTATTCTGGAGTCCTGGTATCCATTCCACATAGCCAGTGCTCTGAATGGTGGTATTCATTTGTATTTTTCAGAATTCTTCCAGTACCGTCACTGAATACCATCAGGCCCTCATCAGTCCTGGAAACCAAGGCTGATGGACAAATGGGAGCCTTTTCCATTCATTTTGTTTTCATGCATTGCCATTGTGTTTTGTCCTATCTTTTTTCATTGTTGGCTTAGATGAGACATTTATTCCTTTTAGAAAGGCATTCTACTTGGAAGCAAGTTCCATTTTATTCAGTGGAGTGCGCTCCCAGAAAGGTGTTCTTGGATTGCAGTCATAGTCATTTATTGCATTTTTTCCCCTCTCACTTCTGTGGAGGGGCTGCTGCTCAGTGATAGAACATCTGCTTGGCAGGCAGAAGGTCCCAGTTTCAATCCCTGGCATCTCCAGCTAAAAGGATCAAGTGGGAAGTGATGTGAAAGAGCTCTGCCTCAGACCCTGGAGAGCTGCTGCCAGTCTGAGTAGACAATACCGACCTTGATGGAGCAGCTGTAAGCAGACAGACCCTCCCTCTTTACTGAGGGGCAATTTAGAAGTGAACACCCCTCATTTAATAGCACCCCAGGAGTTCATATGCCAGACAGCTTGATCAAAATTCATACAAGATGGAAGTTAGCCCAGCAGGCCTCAGAGTCATGTCTAGGCAAAGACCATGGAAGGTGTCAGAATCTTGGACTGATCCTGCTGTGGCCCCTCCACCCATTCTACAGGCTTGCATACACAAAAATGATGGACTTGTCTCACACCAGAGCTAACGCTATTTACCTGGATTATTAATCTTGTCTACCCTGCCTCACCTTCCCCATTCCCACATTTACATCACTGCAGTGGCTCAAGTGGTTAAGACACTGAACTGCAGACCGGAAGGTTGGTAGCTCGGCAGTTCGAGACCTGGGTGCTGCATGATGGAGTGAGCTCCCGTCTCTGGCCCCAGCTCCTGCCAACCTAGCAGTTTGAAGCAAGAAATTGCAAGTAGATAAACAGGTACCGCTTTGGTGGGAAGTGATACCGGGGTTCTGTGCACCTCGGTGTCTAGTCATGCTGGCCACATGACCATGGAAATGTCTTCGGACCGTGCTGGCTCTTCGGCTTGGAAACAGAGATGAGCACCGCATCCCTAGAGTCGTATTCGACTGGCTTTCGAGCAAGGGAAACCTTTACCTTTACCTAAAACCTACCACTTTCCCACCTAACACAAAGGAGGGCTGTCAAACAGTATTTTTGCTTTTGATTAGTTTAATTAGATAACCATGAATGCGTCACCAGAGAAAGCAATCAGAGTTTCAATTTAAGTGTCATTTTAACATCAGAATAGCCTTCCAACCACCTCTTATTCCTTTGTCTTTTCCTGGGAACACTGTTCAGCGTGGTCCCAACACACTGTTTGGTGCAGTGGTTTAAGAGCATGAACTCTAATCTGGTTTGATTCCTGGGTTTGATTCCCTACTCCTTCACATGCAGCTGCTGGTGTGACCTTGGGTCAGTCATAAGTTCTTTCAGAGCTGTTCTCTCAAGGGCAGTTCTCTGAGAGCTCTCTCAGCCCCACCTACCTCACAGGGTGTCTGTTGTGGGGAGGGGGAGGGAAAGGAGATTGTAAGCCGCTCTGAGACTCCTTTGGGTGGTGAAGTCCGGATATAAATCCAATCTCCTTTTCCTCCTCCTCCTCCTCCTTCTTCCAGCCAATTCCATCAGAATATTGTTTTAGGCGGGCAGTGCCTAAAACATCAGCATGCCCTCAGCATGCCCTCAGGTAGCCTTTTTGCCTATAACTGGCCATGCTCAGCCCCATTGCTATGTGTGTGTGTTTCCTGGATCCAAACTGCACACCCACCAAGATGCTGGATGTTTTGCTCTTCCCCTGGACCTTGCCTCTTCTGGACCTGTAGCTATCACCCCATCCCTGCCTGTATTTCCGCAACTCTCTTTATTCCTCATTTTGATTTTGTTTATGTGTTGCCATGGTGGCTCAGAGGTCAGGATGCTGAGCTGCAGACCAGAAGGTCAGTAGCTCAGCTGTTCAAGACCTGAGTGCAGCATGACACAGTGAGCTTTCGTCTCTGGCCCCACCTCCTGCCAACCTAACAGTTCGAAAGCAAGAGATTGCAAGTTGTTAAATAGGTACCACTTTGGTGGGAAGGTAACAGCGTTCCGTGCGCCTTGGAGTCTAGTCATGCTAGCCACATGACCATGGAAAAAGTCTTCGGACAGCGCTGGCTCTTTGGCTTGGAAATGGAGATGAGCACCGCCCCCTAGAGTCAGATTTGACTGGCTTTCGAGCAAGGGAAACCTTTACCTTGTTAGTCTCTGTTTGCTTCTTGTATGCTAATATTCTAATTTCCTTTCAAATAAAATTCATTCCTATTTTCTTTGGAATGGTTATTTCTGAGAGTTTCTCTAAAGGAAAAATCCCCATGAAATGTAAGTGGAGAATCTCACTAGTTACCCTCCTCTTGCAAGCCTGGTCTCCTTGCTAACCCCACCCCCCAATATAATCTAGGAGACAGCCCCTCTCTTGGGCAACAAATAGCATTTGGGGTAACACAACTGCCTGAACGTGAAAAGATGTATTGTCGACTTACTGAGGCACCAATGATGTTCAAAATGTATACATTTTATGGAAGAAATTCAGCAGGCAGAAACAGAAAACAGTGTAAAAATAAGTCTCTTGGGTTCAATTTGCATGACAGAGAAGCCAAATCAAACTGAGGATTTAGAATTGAGCCAGCAAGCTTCCAAATGCAGTGGCATCCCTAGGTGAGTTAAGGCTGCCCCGTCTGCAGGAGTTCCCTGCATGAGGCCCCAAGTATACCATCTGTCTCAGGTTTGAACATTTCACTGTGAGATCATAGCTGCTTTTATCTACCTGGTCACGTTGCCAGACATCTAGCCTCACTCCCTGCTCCCATGTCTTGCTGGATGACTATTTAGGGTGGGTTTGGTGTAGGGGTTGCCAGCTCTGGGTTGGGAAATTCCTGGAGATTTGAGGGGGGGCGGAGCCTGTGAAGGGCGGGGTTTGGGGAGGGACTTCAGCACGGTACAACGGTAGAGTATATCATCCAAGCAGCCATTTTCTCCTAGGGAACTGATACAGGGAGAGCCAGTTTGGTGTAGTGGTTAGGAGCATGGACTCTAATCTGGGAGAACTGGGTTTGATTCCCCACGCCTCCACGTGCAGCTGCTGATGTGACCTTGGGTCAGTTACAAGATCTTTCAGAGCTGTTCTCTCATGAGCAGTTCTCAAGAGAGCTCTCTCAACCCCGCCTACCTCGCAGGGTGTCTGTTGTGGGGAGGGGAAGGGAAAGGAGATTGTAAGATGCTCTGAGACTCCTTCGGGTGGTGAAGGGCAGGGTATAAATCCAATCACAGAGTGCCATTGGGTGGAGACTGGCGACCCTACTGTCATGTTTTGCACCCCGGCTAAAAAGAAGAGATCATATTTTGCACTTGACAAGCAATACCTCCAAAATGTCAGCATTTATATCTTTAGATCTTCCCGTTATCTCAGGACAAAATCTACTGTGTTGTGACCAATTGTTATAGCGCTATTGACTTCTAACTAGTTTGCTGGGCCGCATTCATTTCATTTGAGGTGGGGCTCATTTCATAGCAGGAGCTCCTCTACATATTAGGCCACACACCCCTGATGTAGCCAATCCTCCAAGAGCTTACAGTAGCCCCTGTAAGAAGAGCTCTGTAAGCTCTTGGAGGATTGGCTACATTAGGGGCGTGTGGCCTAATATGCAAAGGAGCTCCTGCTACGAAATGAGCCCTGGGTGCAACTAATCAGGAAAGTAACAGTGTTGTCCGTCAGTTGACAATCTACTTTTGGAACACAATATTTCCTTTAGCTGTTCATGGAATCGGGACTCCTCCCCATCCCCGCCCAGCTTCCTGGTTTTCTTAAGTTATAATCGGCGTTTTGGCGCAGTGAGAAAAAACAAATATGCACGACCCACAAATAAGAAACAACAACAACGACGAGGAAAGAAAAAGGCGTGGAGGGAAAAAGGTACACAACATCTCTTTATCTAGGGTATTTTGCAATGACTGAAAGGAAAGAGGGTGAAAATAACATACACTTAGACTATGCAATCAGGCAGAATATTATAAACCCCGATTTTCCTGTTTTATGATACCTCTCTGTCCCATCTCTGTGTCACTGTAATTTTTCATTACAAACCAAAGAGTGGAATTGAGGTTGCAAAAATGCATCTGTTTATACCGGGGGGGAATAATGTATCTATTTCCTTGCCTGATATTTTTCTCACTCTTTCCCTCATTTCGTCTTTGCCCTTCATATAATTATCTCACATTAATTTTTTTCTCCCGAAAGCAGAAAACCACGGGCTGTCGTGGAGAATGATGTTGCTGCCTAAAAGCATCGAGTTCAGAATTAGCTATTAAGTGCTCTTTCCTTCCATTAACCTGGATTCAGGTCTTATTCCCATGAGGACCCCCATTTTGGAAGGTGGGGGGGGGGGCGTTGCCGTTTGCTATCACATTGCTCGTACTCTCTTTGGAAACGTGCTCAGAACGTAAGCCACATGGGTGCCGCAAACATGCCAGATTGTGTACTCAGCTCAGCCGTCGCATTTCATTCAGTCAGGTCCAATCGTCAGTTTCCTGGTTTCCCACTTTAGAAGGGGTTACGGGCCGCTTGGAATCATTAGTTTGTATCTGCAATTTGGAAGGAACACCTGAGACAATGAGCAGGTGGGTTTGCGTGCCTGTTAAGTGCTGTCAAGTCGCTTCCCACTTATGGTGACCCTCTGAAGTAATGACCTCCAAAATGCCCTCCCCTTAACAGCCTTGCTCAGGTCTTGCAAACTGAGGGCCATGGCTTCCATGGAGACCCAGTTAGGTGTAGTGGTTAGAGCGCAGACTCTAATCTGGAAGATAAATCCAACCTCCTTCTCCTCCTCCTCCTCCTCTTCCTTCCTTCCTTCCTTCCTTCCTTTATAGAGTCAATTCATCTTATGTTGGGTCTTCCTCCTTTCCTGCTGCCTTCAACTTTTCCTAGCATTATTGTCTTTTCCAGTGACTCTTGGCTTCTCATAATATTAGTGATTTTAGTTTCTAGGGAGAGTTCAGGCTGGATTTGAGCTAAAACCCACTTATTTGTCCTTTGGTGCATTCCATGGCATCCGTAAAACTCTCCTCCAACACCACACCAGACAGGTTTAACTAGGTGTATCTACTGTTGACCCACAACCGAAAACTGAACCTAACTTTCAAGCTGGGCAGCTACTACTAGCAGGCAGTTGGTAATGGCTTGGCCACATGGCAACAACCCCACCTTGTCTCCAAACTTCACCAGCTTTGTTTATCCTCGCCTGCACATCAAAACTGGGCCAAGAGATGTGAAACCTCCCCCCCTCCCCATGTGCCTATGGCTGCCAAAGCCCCTGGTTGCGGCAGAGAATCCCCTGCTGCCGGCTCCTGTTGCCCTCCACTTCTATGATATTTTGGGATATATATATATATATATTTTAAAAAACCATGACAGCAGCTGTGGTATCATGTCACTTCTTGTTAAAAAACAAACAAACAACTCCCCCCCCCAAGATATCCTATGTTATATATCCTATGTTATATCCTATATATCCTATGTTATATATCCTATGTTATATCCTATAACATAGGATATTATTTATTTATTTACTGGGTTTCTGAATCACCCAATCCCTGAGTACACAGGGCTCTGGGCAATTTATGACAGATTAAAAATATACAACAAGTATGGATTAAAATCAGCAGATCAATTAATTAAGAACATAAGAACATAAGAGAAGCCAGTGTTGGATCAGGCCAATGGCCCATCCAGTCCAACACTCCATCGCACAGTGGCCAAAAACACCAGGTGCCCTCAGGAGGTCCATCAATGGGGGCAGGACACTAGAAGCCCTCCCACTGTTGCCCCCCCAAGCACCAAGAATACAGAGCATCACTTGCCCCAGACTGAGAGTTCCTATCTATACCTTGTGGCTAATAGCCACTGATGGACCTCTGCTCCATATGGTTATCCAATTCCCCCTTGAAGCCATCCATGCTTGTAGCCACCATCCATGCTTGTAGCCACCGCCATCTCCTGTGGCAGTGAATTCCATGTGTTAATCACTCTTTGGGTGAAGAAGTCCTTCCTTTGATCTGTTCTAACCCGACTGCTCAGCAATTTCATGGAGTGCCCACGAGTTCTTGTATTGTGAGAAAGGGAGAGAAGTACCTCTTTCTCTTCCTGCTCTATCCCATGCACAATTTTGTAAACCTCAGTCATGTCACCCCTCAGCCGTAGTTTCTCCAAGCTAGAGAGCCCCAAGCCCTTTAACCTTTCTTCACAGGGAAAGTGTTCCAACCCTTTTATCATTTTAGTTGCCCTTTTCTACTTTTTCCCCAGTGCTATAATATCCTTTCTGAGATGTGGTGACCAGAACTGTATTTTGGATAGTCTCCAGATAGCATCCATAATTGAATCTAAAACCTGCTCTGGACTGTTCTTCTGTATCATGGGCAAGTTAAGGAGGAGGCCGAAGTAGGCAGAATTGAAGAATGGAGGAGGGTGCCAGCCATGATGGAAAACCGCTGCTTCCCTCAACCAAAAGCCTGGCAGAACGTCTCTGTCTTACAGGCCCTGCGAAATGGTATTAATTCCCGCAGGGCCCTGATGGAAGTTGGCAGAGAGTTCTATCAGGTCAAGGCCAGCCAGATATCTTTGGGGCCAGGGATCACCAGCAGATTGCTCTCAGCAGAGAGTGACCCTCTCGTGGGGACATACTAGAGGAGACAGTCCCAAAGATGGTCTATGGTTTTACCATACTATTGTGTACTGGGTTCTTAGCATTGAAGAGACGGACGGCATTGTAGCAAACAGCTTACTTATTAGTACACAACCTAAGATAAAAAATACTGGCCGAGATGACCAACTTTATGCACCACCTGGGACACACCCAAAAGCCCTATTGGCAGGTTTGAATTTCCCATCAGAAATCTTATTGGTAGACTAATGGTGGCCTAGGATCCTTGGCTCCTGTTATTCTAGGAGTCAAGCTCTGGGTGTCTGCCGCTGGACCCTAGTGGTGGTCAGCATACATAACACATACAGTTTTCTTTTGATGCCTAGAGCTACCCTATGCCACTTCTGCAAAACCATAGACTTTTCAGTGATTCCTAAAGCAATCTGTGTCCCTTCCTTTTTTTTTTTTTTACCAGAAGTGATGTAATTCCAGCTCCTCTACAAACACTGATGGCGTCGTGCGGGGAGCCGACGTTGCCTCCTTTGAAAGGAGAGAGAGGCTGGCTGCATTTGCAGCCGGGACCTCGAGTGGGCGGGGCCAGCGCTGTGTTAACGGCTGGCCCCAGCGACTCCCAGGCAGTCTTTGCCTCGTGCTCGGCCCACCCACCCACCCTGGAGGTAGTGCAGGCTTTAGGCTGTTTGCCCTATTTTATAGGGGGCGGGCGGGTAGGAATTTTTTTACCTCTTATCTGATTGGCTGTGGATGAGGGGTGTTTTTTTTGCCTACCCTGCACTGCATTCAGTGGACTGAGGAACTGGCAGGGCCTGTAAGACAGAGATGGTCTATGACAGGGGTGGTGCCGGTGGTTAGGCTATCACTTTATGGTAGGGCTGAGTTTGGTTTTAGAAAATCCGTTGCAGCTTGGTGAGCACATATCAGCAACCCTGGAGGGTAGAGGGGTCTGTCAAGATCATCACTGTGGCCGTGCGGCCGGGGATGAGGGCAGACTGCCTTTTGGATAGCTTTGATGGATCCTCTTCGCAGGCTGTGTGTCTGTGGGGAGGGCTCGTCATGGCATATTCCATGGCTGGGCTGCCCGGGTTTTGAACCATTTCTACAACGGGCTTCATCCTGGGGGCCAGGTGCATTGCCCATATGAGGGCAAGGGTGGGGTTTGGGTGACCATGCTGCTGCATACTGCTTGCTCTTGCCATTGTTTTAAGTTAACAAATAAAGTGGCCGTCATTTTTCCCAACTACTGTTGTACATCTCTTTCTTTCATCTATGGGGGCAAACTGTAGACAGTGTGGCGGGTCCCTCATAGCCCCATCCACAGCCCTCCCACTGCTTGCCAGGGACAGCCATAGGATCTGCGGCCAATGCGCCTGCTCCCCCTCCACGCACACTGATTTCAGCGCATGCAGTGCCATCTGTAGAAGGCTACTACGAGGCACCTTCACGTGTTCCAAACTCTGGAGTCGCATAGCTTTTAGGGAGGCAGTGAGTGACAAGTAAAACATAGCTCTTGCTAAATCATGGCTAATAATAATCCCACATATATTTCTCTCTACTGAGGTGGGAGGGTGCAAAATGATAATACGTGGAAGGAAGGAGGAAAGGTGTTTCATTATCAAGCAATAATGTCTTCTTAATAGATGCCATCCATCACTCTGCCGAAATGATTAGATGTAATCAGGCATTCTCATTCACAACAACGTCTTGTGAGTAGGATGCTTAAAGATGTTATGTAAGACAGTAGAGTTGGCCATAAGCATCCGCCCGCCCCCCATTATATTAAAAGGGTGACTTATTAATGAGGATCTTGGAAGTCTGCAGCATGGTAGCTCCTTCTTCTGAAACCGGCCCTGTGTAGCTAATGCACGTGGTTTCTGTGCTTTAGGGGATGTGGTAGAACAACTGTTCTGCACACAGAAGGCCCAATCCCTGACATCACCAATTAAAAGCCTTTATTTTGTCCTGTTCAGTCAATGTATTTCTGTATCGATCTTTCCACATGCCTAACCGCTGACTCCGTTTGGTTTCTTGGATCTTGTGAAACAGGTCTCTTGTACTTCCTAAATGGGACTTACTGGCCGAAGCCTGCATTGCTGGCAATGCAGCAATGTCCCTTCATGCATGTACCAAAAGTAATGTCATCACATCAGTAGTGATGCAGGGATGCTCTGTTATCTGGGCAAAATATAGTAAAAATGGTCTCCATCCATGACTTTTTGCCCAAATACCAGAGCGTCTCCAACACTGCCACCAATGTGATGATGATGTCATTTCTGGTGCATGCCGGAAGTGATGTCACTACGTTGTTGGCAGAGCGGGTCTAGACCTCTCTTTGCTCCTGGTAAGTTCCCCAACCCCTCTCCCCCCCCCAAACCCTTATGATGCTTGCAATGCCAGCCCCACACAATTTCCCCACTGCTAGGGTTGCCAAGTGCTTACTGGGTGCCGGTGGAGGGGAGTCCTCTTCTCGCTGGGATTTTCCTGGTGCGCACTCTGTGCACGCGCCGCAATGATGTCACCAGAAGTGACATCATCATGCTGGGGAACGTTGCCGGGGTGACGCTCTGGCAATCGCCCCAAAACTCTATGGTACCATAGAGTTTTGGGGGCGATTGCTAGAGTGTCGCCCCAGCAATGTCCCCAGTGTGATGATGTCACTTCCGGTGACATCATCACGCTGGGGCAGTCGTCCTGACTGGACGACTTTGGGAGTGGGGTTCTCCCCACCGGCCGAATCCAGGCAGGCAGTTTGGGGACCCCTGTAGTGGGGAATCTCTCGCCCCCCAAACCGACTTGGCAGCCCTACTCACCACACACCAGTTGCCAGGTTTGGCCTGGCCACCCACTTAAGGATGAGGCCTAGAGAGTCTCCACAGTCACTTATCAGCTGTTTCCCCAGCAAATACCCACCTCTTTTCTAAAGTAAATTTAACTTAAAGTTTACTGTGTGTCCTTTTAAAACTTGCCTTGTTTCCTTTATAACAACAGATCAGGAACCCTAGTTTTAAAATGGAGTGGGGATTGAAAAGTTGAATCTACCCTTCCTATGAGACTCTGATCTATACCACGGTTGCATGCCTCCCATTTATCTTTTACAGACTGACAAAGATGCATGATCTCGGTCGTGTCTGCTTTGGTCCTAAATGTCCAGTGCTATGAAATGTTAATCTGGTCTTGTTTCAGGTCCAATCATGTTAAAGAAATCAGGATAGCCCGATGCCATGGCCCCAAGATACCAAGTTAGCAGGACTTAAGGTATTGAGTCCATAAAGAGTTGCCAAATCCAGGATGGGAAACTCCTAGAGATTTGGGAGTGGAGCCTGGGGATGGCAGGGTTTAGAGAAGAAAAAGAAGAAGAGAAGCGATTGGATTTATACCCTGCCCTTCGCTACCCGAAGGAGTGTCAGAGCAGTTTATAATCTCCTTTCCCTTCCCCTCCCCACAACAGACACTCTGTGATGTAGGTGGGGCAGAGAGAGCTCTTTCAAGAACTGCTCATGAGAGAACAGCTCTGAGAGAACTGTGACTGACCCAAGGTCACACCAGCAGCTGCATGTGGAGAAGTGGGGAATCAAACCTGGTTCTCCCAGATCAGAGTCTGCGCTCCTAAACACACCGAACTGGCTCTCGGTGGTGTATGGTGTCATACAGTCCACATTCCAAAGCACTCATTTTCTCCAGGGGCACTGATCTCTGTAGTTTGAAAATCAACTGTAATTCTGTTAATTTTATTGAGTTGCCCCATTATATATGTTTTTGCAGCTTTTACTGTTTATTGTTTAATTGCTCTTGTTTTTTATTGAATGCATTTGATTTTATTAAAAGCTGCTTCTAGCAGAATAGTAGGGAAAGTAGCTAATAAATAAGCCAAGTGAATAGGTTCATGAAAACTATCTCTCCCTAGCTTCAACCCAATTACTCCATCTCATATTTTCATGGAATGCTACAAGGGCAAATGGAGGAGGCGTTATTTCTCCCGTGTTTGTATTAGTGGTGGGGAGGGGGACGACTGAGGTGCGAGAGAAGCTCCCTTCTGCCCCGCCACCTCTTTGCAACTCCTGCCTTTGATGTCTTGTTTGTGTGTGTGGCCAAGTGGGGGCGGTGATTCAGCTGTGCTCATCTGCGCATGGACAAAGCAATTTTTTTTTAAAAAAAATCTTGCGGCTATCTGGACGGTGCCAGGAGCCTCATCCTATGATGCAGGCGGTTTGGGGAGAGATGTGTGGTCATCCCAACCTGAAAAAAAAAATTCCCGGATCAAATTTATCATGGGAATAAATCTCAAGAAACTTGCAGTGTGACTACGGCCTGACATAAATGTCTCTTTGTCAGGCCGGGCCATGTGTGCCATAAAATGTAATGCCTGGTACTGGAGATAGAAACTGTATAAAGGACAGCAGCTGGTAAGCTCCGAGTTGGTGTGTCCTCACTGCGAGGCCCCTTGGGGTGGGAGTGGGGTGCAGAGGAAAACCCACAGAGGTGATCTGGAGAGGAAGCAGTGCAGTGCTGGGTAGATGCTCCCACGATGTTTGACTGCTGTAGGCGAGGTTGTTCTGTTGGGCTAAAGCCATAGCAGAGTGGCTCTGCCTGCTCCCCCCATTACTCTCTTCCTTGCATCAGTGGCTCGCGGGCTGCATAAGAACCCTAGATGGACCTGATCCAGCCCTTGGGCCTTCTGTTTGACACCCTGTTCTAAGGTCTTGAGTCCTTTGGTTGTATTCCTTTGATAACAACACAAATACAGCCATGCCCACCCCCATACTAGGCACCTTCTATGCATGCCTTTGTTATCAAGTCACAACCGAATTATGGCGATCCTAGCAAGGGGGTTTCAAAGCACGTGAGAAGACCTCCCAGATGGTCTCCTTCTCAGCCAAGTAAGCCAGAGATCAAATCTGCTTCGCCTTCCATTTGTGATTCCATATCTTTCTCCATTCACCAACATCCTCCAACACGCCTGTATTTCATACTTCTGCCTTTGCCCCTAAAAAAAACAAAACAACAACTGCTGCTATGAAATGCAGATGGGGATATATTGTCACACAATGAGTAAATATTGTACATGATAAAATTAATTCTCAAGTTAAGATTTTCCATATGCACTTCTGTCAGTTTCATTGAGATATCTAGATAAGTCAACTGATAAAGACGAGATAAAGACAGAGATGTTCCGCCGGGCCTATGGGTGAAGACAGCAATGGTTTGCCGTCAAGCCTGCCCTGCCCCATCTCCCCCCTCTAGGGAAGGATACATAATGTTTAACACCAGGGGTCCTTTTGTAGAAAAAGAGGTGCAGGAGCTCATTAGCATAACTCATTAGCATAACTCATTAGCATATGCCACGTCCCCTGACATCACCAGAAGTGTGTCAGAAAGGGAATGTCAGTTTCAGCCTCATTATATCCTATGGGCCATTGAAATCAATGGCAAAAACTCATAGGTTATACGAGGGGCTGGAGGAAAGGGGGTTTGAGGAAGAGGCTCCAAACTGGCAGGGTAGCTGCTGGGGCCTCTTTTCGAAATACCCACTAAGTTTCAAGAAGATTGGACCACAGGGTCCAATTCTATGGGCCCCCAAACAGATTGTCCCATCCCCTCCATTGTTCTCTATGGAGGGAAAATGTTAACTTTTTTCCTACCATAGAGAACCATGGAGGGAATGGGGGCAACCTGTTTGGGGGCCTGTAGAATTGGACCACCTGGTCCAATCTTCTTGAAACTTGGTGGGCATTTCGAGGAGAGGCCCCAGCAGCTACCCTGCAAGTTTGGAGCCTCTCCCTCAAACCCCCTCCCCTCTAGTGGCTTTTAAAGTTGCCACCGAATTTCGGCGGCAATTCGGCGGTGAGCCGAATCAGATTAGAGAATCTGATAGAGCCAGTGGCTGCCCTACTGGTCAGTCCTGAGCTGGCGGAGCTTTGCTCCGCCTCGCTCCGGCCCCAACAGACCCCTGTTTAACACCATCTGATTGGTTTTGATTGTTGCTATTAGCCACAACGTACAGATAGGGACTCTCGGTTTGGGACAAGTGATGCTCTGTATTCTTGGTGCTTTTGGGGAGGGGCAACAGTGGGAGGGCTTCTAGTCTCCTGGCCCCACTGCTGGACCTCCTGAGGGCACCCGGTATTTTTGGCCACTGTGTGACAGAGTGTTGGACTGGGTGGGCCACTGGCCTGATCCAACATCGGCTTCTCTCTAATGTTCTTATGTATTGTTTTTAAATTTTGATCTGTGTGTGTGTATATATATATATTGTATCTATTAGAACTACCTATAAACTGGCGTTAACCACCCTTAGCCCCATTGGGGGAAGGGTGGTAGATATATCTAAATAAATACATAAAATTACTGAAGTTGACCGTTTTTACATGTATACATATGTACTTGCTGTCAAGTGACAATTGGCTCATGGCAACCCCAGCAACAGGCATCCATGGCAAGTGAGAAGAAGAGGAGGAGGAGGAGGAGGAGGGGATTGGATTTATACCCCGCCTTCCCTACCCAAGGGAGTCTCAGAGCGGCTTACAAACTCCTTTCCCTTCCCCTCCCCACAACAGGCACCCTGTGAGGTAGGTGGGGCTGAGAGAGCTCTGACAGAAACTGCTCTTTTTCAAGAACAGCTGTGCCAGAACTATGGCTTGCCCAAGGTCATCCAGCTGGTGCAAGAAGAGGTGGTTCACCATTGCCTTCCTCTACAGAGCCTTCCTTGGTGGTCTCCCATCAAAGTGCCAATCCTGCATAGCTTCCAAGACTGAATGAGATCAGACCGTACTATGCTGCCTTCCTTCCCAAGCACCTTCTAGGACTCCTGAAGTTTCTGTATTCTGCAGCTAACATTCAGGTAGATCTGGGGCACCACCGTTCCTAACTGGCAGCCCAATGCTAAGGATATCTGTTGGTTTGCTCCATCCATCCATCCATCCATCCATCCACCCACCCACCCACCCATCAAATCAAATGCATTTAGGATTAGAGATCCAATTTAATCCTGCACTGTTGCTATCCTTGCTGACTCTCCTAAAGTAGCCCGCAGCTCTGAAAGTATTAAAAATGCATGCCTTTATTGTTGTTGCATTAGTGGAGGTTGCTGAACAGCACCACAAGAAACGAGAGCCAACAAATCAATTCATGGGGAGCTAAGTAATACACCACATCTCTCGTATGGTGTTGTTAACTAAAAATTAAATAATCAAGGCAGTTCATAATGCACCTCATATAGCGAGCAAGCCAGCTCAAGAATGTATTGCTGAAATGCTGGTAGAAGGGATGATAGACAGCCAGTTGTAGTGTCATGGTTAAGAGCGGTGGACTCTAGTCTGGAGAACTGGGTTTGATTCCCCACTCCTCCACACACTGGGTGACCTTGGGTCAGTCCACAGTTCTCTCAGAGCTCTCTCAGCCTACCTCACCTACCTCACAGTGTATCTGTTGTGGGAAGGGGAAGGGAAAGGAGTTTGTAAGCCGCTCTGAGACCCCTTTGGGTAGTGCAGGGCGGGGTATAAACACCTCCTCCTCCTCCTTTTCCTCCTCCTCCTCCTCTTCTTCTTCTTCTTTACCAGGAGGAGGAGGAGAATCAAGAGCAGTGCGGTCCTCTCCACACTGCTTGGGGGAGAGGACTATAATCAGGATTTCTAGCTCGATGGCAGGAATGAATTGGTCAGATACCTGGAGAGAGTGGCATTGCAGTTCTTCAGTGAACGTCTTTGCAAGAGCCAGAGGGTGCTTTTGAGATTGGTTCCACACCATATCGGATATTGTGCTATAGTAAGAGCCAGTGTGGTATAGTGGCTAGAGCACTGGACTAGGATCTGGGAGTCCTGGGTTTGAATCCCTATTCGGCCATAGAAGCTCTCTGGGTGATCATATACTCTCAACCTAACCTACTTTGTGGGGGTTATTTATTTATTTATTTATTATTTTATTTAAAAGGTTCATTAGCCACTTTTCTTCCTGATGGAGCTCAAGGATGGCTCACAACATAGAGAGAATCATAGAATCACAAAATCATAGAATCATAGAGTTGGAAGGGACCTCCAGGGTCATCTAGTCCAACCCCCTGCACAATGCAGGACATTCACAAATACCTCCCCCTCCACACCCTCAGTGACCCCTGTTCCACGCCCAGAAGATGTCCAAAAAAAACCCTCCAGGATCTCCAGCCAAGCTGGCCTGGAGAAAAATTGTTTCCTAACCCCAAAGTGGCGATCATCATTTCCCTGGGCATGGAAGAAAAATACATAGAATAAAATATGTAAAGACACAAAGACCAAACTTTAAAAACCACAATGCAGGACCTTTAGTAAACTTAACCAAATGTGGCTCTAAAGAAAACTATCTTTAGCTGCCTCTTAAAGAAGGGGCCAGAAGCACCTCCCTGGGGAGGTTGCTGGGAGGATAGAATGGAGGAGCAAAGAATTATGTCAGCAGCTTTGATGCCCCACTGAGCAAAAAGGGAGGAAATAGGTAAAGTAAGAATATAAATAATTATTCGCTCCTGAATTTTCTGGAATGTGAATGATTCTGATGCGACCATGTCGAGTGACACATGAGAAATTGTCAACAACGAGCCCGAATCAGAGAAACGTTCCAATTCTGAGAAGTGTCACCACAGCCAGAACACTGCAATTATGTGCATGCACATCAAGACTCATGGCCCAACATGATAACACAGGGAAGGACTCCGATAAAGAGGGCAGGTGATATATATTTTTTTTTTAAAAAATCAGATAACTGGAGATGAACTGAAAGAGGAGGCATGCAACGTTTTGCTTTGCTCCTGCTATGTAGATCATTCAAGGGGCTTGTAAAATAAGGTGACAAGCTTCTTCCCATTCAGAGTGAGAACAGGAAGCATTGCCCTCACTCTGATTGGGCCTCTTGCTTTCCCATGCAGCAATATCTGATTGGCTCAGTGTGTTATGATGTCCGCGTAAGCTTCTTCCCATTCCAAGTGAGGACAGGAAGCATTGCCCTCACTTTGACTGGGCCTCTTGGAATTCTCATGCAGCAATATTTGATTGGCTCAAGGTGTTACAATGTCCGCGTACTAGCAAGATGAGCTCTGAGTAGCTGGATCACCTAATGACTCCAGTTAAGACAGAAAAAAAGCCCTCTTTTTTTAAAGGTAGTAACTGATGATAGGTTCAAAAAAACCAGGAAAGAAACTAAGGAAAATGCTGTAAATAAGGCATTTGTTGTTGTTTGCTTGCTTGCTTGCTTGTTTATGAGAATCTTCCAAAGAACATGTCAGATTCCTTGAAACTCCTGCAGGAAACGTCTGGCCCTGAAACTTTAGCTCAGCCCTGTGGTTGGCTGTGGAATGGTAAGGATAGGCCACAATGAATCAGATTGAAGGGAGTCTGTGTGTCACTAATCATAAGCTACTGTCCCTTTTCTAGTTGAAATTACAAATTCTTCTTTCTATCGTGACAGAAGGCCTTATCAACTAGCCGCAATGTTTGCTCCAAGACAGGTCTGTGTGGCAACTGTGAGTCTGCAGGATTCAAAGATATGCTCGAAAGAGATAAGGGCTCTGCCTGGCGAATTACAAAAGTCCATGGAGTTGCCGCATAGCTCAGTGCCGGTTTCCAAGAGTAGCAGAAACCAAATAAATGACACAAAGCCCGGGGGGGGGGGGGGGGGATTCCAAAATAAGGTATAGCATGCAAAGAGGCCATGTCTGCATAAGTAAACGGCTGCAGAATGGAGTGTTTATCATAGCTGTTTTGGACTCTTGGACCAATTTCGCACTACCGTTTGTCCTGCGTTTGCCCTCACGGTTGCCCCGGGGCTTCTGCACAATTTCACACCAGTTGCTCCTGGCTAACATTTTGCACCAGAGAATCACACTCCCCCCCCCCCGATTTTCCCTGGAGCAAACAGATCCTGGGTTAACAGGATTTTCCAGATTGCTCCAGTGAAAACTTGGAAATGAACACTCCCCTTTCCACTCCCACTCGCTCGCCCTCCACCTGGTCTTCCCAGTGGTGGGATTTTCTTCGTTTTTAAAACAAACAAACAAACAAACAAACCAGGCGGGGCAGATGAGGGCTGCGGCTCCAAGTGCGAAAATGAAGAAAATACTCTGGAGGAAACTTGGAGGGGAAACTCCGGAGAGAATGAGAGGCAATTGGCCTGTGTGAAATCAGTCTTGGGTTTTTAATCCTAAGAAGGGGAGGGGATGGACAAACTCTGCTTGAAGAGTTAAACCAGGGAGGTTACCGGAGCGATTTTTACTCAGTGGCAATTTAAGGCTATCTCTCAACTTTCCTGAAAGATAAATTAATACATATTGGGTCGACTGCAGGACAAAGTTCAGAGCAGGAGAACCCGAACAGTAAGATATAATCGCAAAACAGCCTGAAGATGCTTCACTGGGGCCGATTCCACACAAGTTGTTGCCCCGGCGTCACTCCCTGATAAAATCCAGGGTAGAGCAACAGTTCTCCTCTTGTTGCTCCGGGTCTGCAGTTGGCCTGAATGTAATCCTCGGTTCCCCGGATCTTCCATTTCCGGGATTTTCAGGGGTTTTGTTTTTTTTTGCCATGGGAGTGAAGTCAGGGCATTCAAGTGGGGAACTCCGAAATCAGGGTTTCTTGCTCCACCCCTTTAATCCCCCTCTGCTTCTTTCCCTCCCCTTTCCCGCCTATCCTCTCTCTTTCCCGCCCTGGCACGAGCGGGGTTTTTTTTTTTTGTTCCCCCCTTTGTTGCGTTACAGCAACACGACACGACATTGATCCACTGTTGACGGGCATTTAAATGTCTTTTAAAAAATGTACTTCTGTTGTTGATGATGTCTCCACATTTCTGTTTTGCATTGTTTGCACAAAAGTTGTGCCTGAGTCATGCCACTATAAAAATATGTATTGATGGCTTTGAGGTGCAGCACGAGCTGTTTTTTCGTCCCCCCCCCCCCCCCAATTGCAATTACAACAACACAACACAGCATTGATCCATTGTTGTGTGGTTAACATTTTGTGCAGGGCCAATGTATTGCGGGTGGCATGACGGTGTGGACACAATTTTTGCAGGGGTTACATGTGTTGTGTTGCATGTCCCCCCTCCATTTCCCATCCCTTTCCCACCCTCCATTTCCCCTCCAACCCTGCCGCAAGCTTTTTTTTTTCTTTTCATGGGCTTTTCCAAATGGCGAAAGTGATAACGTGATGCAGTAATGGCGGCATGAAGGTTCGCCTACGTTAAACTCTGCCTATGTTAAAAAAGGGGTGGGGGAAGGGGCGGGTGCATGATGTACTTTCCCGGGAATTATGAAAAACCTTGGCCAATCATGACTTTGTTGCGTCACAACGTCATAATGAAACTCCGCCTACTTTTTTTTTTTAAAAGAGGGGGGAGATGGGCAGGGGATCAAGATTTGGGGCAAGAAAAGATGCAGAAATGAAGAACCGGCATCAACCCGGGTCAGATTCCTGTAATGCGGAAACGCGCACACTGATTCGGACCAATTAAACCCGGGAGGAAAGAGGAGCAAAGCACTTGTGCGTAATCGGCCTTAAGCATCCTTATTCCTTAAGTTTCCTATCAGATCACTTCTCTCTCCACCCCTTCACCCTTAGTCTACTTTTATTACAATTTTGCAGACAAACCTTACATAATAATATCCCAGGCCTTTCCAGGTCTGTCTTCCACCTACTCCTAAACCCCTTTATCAGCACCAGCAGGAGACGGGCTGTCTGAAAGCTGAGAAGGAGAGAATAATAGGCTACCTTGAGCAGAGATTCTTCTTCCCCCATGAGATACATAAGCAAACAGCAACCCACCCATGTTTATGGGGAAACTATGCTGTCATTAGGAAGGCCAAGCACGGAAGAAGAGATGTTTTTGAATTAGGGTGCTGGAGAAGACTATTGAGAGTCCCTTGGACTGCAAGGAGGTCAAATCAGTCAATCATAAAAGACATCAACCCTGACTGTTCCCTGGAAGGCCAGATCCTGAAGCTGAAGCTGAAATACTTTGGCCACCAAATGGGAAGGGAGCACTCACTGGAGAAGACCCCGATGCTGGGAAAGACTGAAGGTCAAAGAAGATGGGGACGGCAAAGGATGAGAGGGTTGGACAGTGTCATTGATGCAACAAACATGAAATTAAACAAACTCCAGAGCACAACAGAAGACAGGAGGGCCTGCTGTGCTGTGGCCCATGGGGTCACGAAGAGTCGGACTCGACTGTGCGAATGAACAACAACAACAACAACAACATGCTGTTATATTAGCAGGAGCCGGTACACCTATACTCACTCTCATCTCAAATCTATTTGTGACCGCAGCAATCAACAAACATAGCTCTCAGTAAAGGAAGAGACAAGTTATGTCATGCGAAACAAGCCTGGATGTGAATGAATTCTCAGGGATAGCACACCTCACCCCAGGGAGGGCTCATCTGCATGTTCATTTTAATTGCTGGTGTTTTTCTATTGCTCTTTTTCATACATATTTTGCTCCCTCCAGTGATTGATTTGATATTACCTTGCTGTATGTCCAGCATAAACACTTGCCATTTAAACCTTAAGGTAAAGGTTTCCCTTGCTCGAAAGCTAGTTGAATCCAACTCTAGAGGGCAGTTCTCATCTCTGTTTCCAAGCCCAAGAGCCAGCACTGTCCGAAGATTTTTCTGTAGTCATGTAGCCAGCATGACTAAACATCGAGGCACATGGACCACTGTTACTTTCCCACCAAAGCAGTACCTATTTATCTACTTGCAATTTCTTCCTTTCAAACTGCTAGGTTGGCAGGAGCTGGGGCCAGAGACGGGAGCTCGTTCCATCACATGGCACTCGGGTCTCGAACAGCTGATCTACAGACTTTCCGGTCTGCAGCTCAGCATCTTAACCTCTGAGCCACCATGGCCTCATTTAAACCTACAGCAATGTAATATAGTTTCCGGTGGGTAGCTGTGTAGATCTGAAGCAACAGAACAAAGTTTGTGTCCAGGGGAACCTTTCGGAACAACAAAGTTTTATTCAAGGTATAAGCTTTTGTATGTAAGCACACTTCTTCAGATGCCATCTATGCGAAGAAGTGTTCTTGCATATGGAAGTTTATACCTTGAATACAACTTTGTTGGCCTTAAAGGTGCCACATTACTCAAACATGTAATATGGAATTGACCACTAGAGGGAGCAAAACAAATATGGGGGAGGGGGCACCGGAAACAACAGATACAGACAAGCAAGGATGCAGAAGAGCCCAGATCCTCCCATTCAGATTTTAGGCAGAGATGATGATGATGATATTGGATTTATACCCCACCCTTCACTACCCAAAGGAGTCTCAGAGCCGCTTACAATCCCCTTTCCCTTCCCCTCCCCACAAAAGACACCCTGTGAGCAGTGTTCCCTCTAAGCTGAGTTAGTGTAAGCTAGCTCACAGTTTTTTGGCCTCTGGCTCACACGTTTTTGTCTTAGCTCAGGAAGGAGGGCTCCAGAGCAAACTAATTTATGCAGTAGCCAAATTGTTTGCTCACAACTTTAATGCCAGTAGCTCCCAAAGTAGAATTTTTGCTCACAAGACTCCACAGCTTAGAGGGAGCTCTGCCTGTGAGGTAGGTTGCGCTGAGAGAGCTCTCTTGAGAACTGCCCTTGAGAGAACAGCTCTGCAAGAACTTAGGACTGACCCAAGGTCATACCAGGATAAAATATTTCTGTTTTATAAGCAAATGAAAGTATCACTTGCAGAGAAGGTACAAGGACATTTGCCTTGGCACCTGAGGGAAACTTCCCCTCCTTTCTTGGGATTCTCAAGTGGGGGGGAGGTCTTTATTATTATTGTTTTTACAGATATGCAATGTGAGGGTGAGGAAAGCTAAATCTTGCTCCCACCTCATCATAGCTCATTGTGCTTGGTGGATTTCCGAAGTCTTCTTCCAGCCCTGCTGATGTGCCACACGAAAACTTGGGTGAGAAGAGATTATGGATCTCGCAAATTTCACCAGGAGCACAGTTGATGGTTGAACTTTCTTTGCTTGAAGGCGGGGATCAGATAGGAGCCGATCGCCTGGTCTGTTTGGTTCTTGCCAATCAGCCGCGAAAGCCCGCCAAACCAATTTGCATCCTTTCCCCCCAAAACCAATTTCCATCATATTTCCCCAAAACTGGGCATATGCAAAGACACTGCCAATTCAAACTGATTGGCAGTTGTCAAGAGTCGCCAAGGCCTTAGATGGACATTGAAGGGTAGGACTGTGTTGAAACAGAGCATTTATCGATGACTGATTTGTCGCATTTGTAAGTGATCTAATTGTCTATTTAAACAATTACTGGCTGAGCAGAGCAGTTATGCAGCAGGGATGGAGGAGGGGGTGGAAGTACTCAATCAGGCTATGTAAGAATACATATGCTTTAAAAGCCAATTGGGCTATTCTGCCTGGTTAATCAGGAATACATTAAAAGAACCTGCCAATCGCCCAGGAAGATATCAATGAACCATTGAACTGTTGGTCAAAAAAAAAAAATCAGGTCTCTGTTCACAAAGGAAACAGATCTGTCTTGCAGACAGAGTTGATCGAAGCCTTTCCTCATTGCTGGCTTCTCCTGCATCTCCCAAGTGGGTGTTTGCATTTTCTTTTTACTGTGATGGGGATGAAGCCTTAAGCCTCTGCCTCCATCCTCCGTAGTCTTCAGGATTGGTGGGCTGCCTGTCACTGGGGGCAAAGAGCCAGTTTGGTGCAGTGGTTAGGAGTGCGGACTCTAATCAGGGAAAGCCGGGTTTGATTCCCCACACCTCCACGTGCAGCTGCTGGTGTGACCTTGGGTTAGTCACAAGTTCTCTCAGAGCTGTTCTCTCAAGGGCAGTTCTTGCCTCACTTACCTCACAGGGGGTGCACTCAGACAGGCAGCCAATCCCACCATTGGCCCTGCTGTAATTTAATCTAGATCTTTTTTATCCAGCGTTGCATGACCAGATAGCTCTCCTGTGAATCTCTTTACCGTGCGTGACTCCATGGTGGATTGTCTCAATGGCATCCACCTTATGGAGCTGTGCGGTTGCCTTTAAAAAATAATCTGTTTACACATGCGCATATGTGCCTCACCGTCTACTTGTTTTCTCCACGCATGCACAGACTTAAATGGTAAAAGCACCACCAGCGGTACCTTCCTCTAAGTACCATTTCAGTTGATAAAGTTCACGGGACGGTCAGAAACATAAAATTGTCCTGATCATTTGAGTGGAGCTCTGTGGACGTCGCATGTTTAAGCGGTTATGCGATCATCACTAAGACTTTTTTTTAAAAAATGGCGGCCGTTCAGGATGGTCTGGAGACCATCCTTATGGGCTGATTGTGCGGTGGTGGAACAACCTGACGGGGGAAAGTCTGGCATTGGCCCGTCGGCCAGCTTAGGACCAGATTTTCACCACTGTCTTTTAAGTACGGTTCCTCGATGGGGATCGATGGACTGATTGCGGAAGCGGCGTGATTCCCAGATGTTGCAGTCTGGATGTGCCCTTTAAATCCCCCAGGCGCTCGTGCCTGGCGTGGCTCAAAAGAGCCGTACGAACACAACCAGGGTGTCTGTTGTGGGGAGGGGAAGGGAAAGGAGATTGTAAGCCGCTCTGAGACTCCTTCAGGTAGTGAAAGGCGGGGTAGAAATCCCGTCTCCTCTTCTTCAAAGCCTTTCCCTCTGCCTCTATTCCCTTGTCTCTCCAGTGCTGCCTGCCAGGCATCCTGTGTGAGTGATGAAGCCTTTATCCTTTCTTTCTTACTGCAGGCAGGTTTGGGAGGGTGGGTGGGTGGGGGGGTCACAAGGACAGTGCAGTCTGAGTCATCTATCCTTCTTCCATGCCCTGCTTTGCAGAGCATGCAAATATAGCCTTTGCTATTATCTGGCAGTTGTGATCCCAAAGAACAAAGCAGCGTGAACTAACATAACTCATGCTTAGAGTCAGAAAGTGCAAACCAGTGATGTGATGCAATGATGGAAGGGAAATGGAAATGTTATACCCAGATGAGCTAACTGGGGAAATCCTTTTGGTGGGGAGATGCGCTAACTGTTCTGGTTGGATGGTATCCCCATCAGGGGCATACTTGATCTTCTGGCTCTAGCTGTACAGGGAAATGTAACCAGACAGCGAGGCACCAAAATAGATGGTTAGCTGGGAAGGTTCCTGCTCACTCCTGACTATGGGAAATCATTGTGTTCTGATATTTCAATATACTGACGATATTCAGGAATGAGCACTGTTTGTATTAGTGTTTGATTAGTTATCTTGACTTACTGGTCCAGCTGAAGTCCTGGTAATCTGTCATGAGCAGAGAGCCAGTCTTTTTGTGAGCACAATTACACTGCATCTCACACAATTACAGTATTTTCTTTTATCTCTCTCTCCCCCCCCCCCCAGCATATAGCTGAAATCAGTTTAAGAATTCTGAGATGAGATTTACTACTCAGGGGTCTCTGTGTACCTTTGGTGTCTCTCCCTGAACCTGCTTACTTCTCAAGTAGATGCTGCTGAGTGTGCAGGTATGAAAAGAAGGCAGTGTAATCTGTCCAATGTAGTATGGATTTCACTAAAATATTTCTTTTCCCCGTCCCTTTGAAATTATCATCACAAAGCCTGAGGCAAGAAAGGTAAGATTCATAATGGTGTCTTCAGGGATCAGTTGCAAAACTGGCAAGTCGCAGTTCACCTGCGCCACATTTCAACAAGAGTCACGAACCCTTTCTAACTCAGTTAGTGCCTTGAAGGATAAATATGTTATTGGGGAGGAAGCAATATATTTTCTTAATAGATACTCATGATAATTTGTGCCCTGAAAAGTTTTGCAAACACTCGCTGGGAAAAATAATATAACACAGTCTGTTTATTTTTTTCACAGCATTACCAAATGTGTGCAGCAATTAGAAATAACAGCTTTTGAATGTAAGATAGTTACTTCCAGGAATGAGTAAGTGCAATCATGTGAAGAACCTCACTCAAGCAATGAAAGCAAAGTTTTTTTTCTTCTTTCTAAAATTCAAACATCTTCTTAAAGACGGATCATTATGTCCACAGGTTAATTGATGGCGGCTTCCCCCCCAGTTATTAAAGCTATCATAAAAAGTGAATCTTCTGCCCTGTTAGATTCCCTCAGGCATCCCTTGATCCTTTTAAAATGACTTGGAAAGAACAGAATGTATCCTACGAGATCTGCTGGTGTGGCGGAGTGAAGCTCTCAGAATGACACTTTCCTACACTCCCTGAAACGGGGCTTTTTGAGGTCATAGGGGGCCAAGTGGAGATCTACAGTAGGAGGCAGGGTTGCCAAGTCTGGGTTGAAAAATACCTGGAGATTTTGGGGGTGGATCCAGGAGAGGGTGGGGTTTGGGGAGGGGAGGGGCCTCAGCATGGTACAGTGCCATAGAGTCCACCCTTCAAAACAGCCATTTTCTCCAGGGGAGCTGATCTCTGTCACCTGGAGATCAGCTGTAAAAGCAAGAGATCTCCAGCCCCACCTGGAGGCTGGCAACCCTAGTAGGAGGGGGAATACAAGTCAATCTGTTTTTGCTCCCCCCAGGAGGATATCATTTGTTTTTTTCATCTCTGTCCTATTGGCCCTCGAGAGGAACTGGCTGGACACTGTGTGAGATAGGATGCTGGACCAGATGGACCACTGGTCTGATCCAGCAGGGCTCTTCTTATGTTCTTATGAAGGCCTCGGCCCCTATGCCCTGTTGCTGGCCCTCCGGAGGAACTGTTGGCCACTGTGTGAGACAGGATGCTGGACTAGATGGACCACTGGTCTGATCCAGCAGGGCTCTTCTGATGTTCTTATGAAGGCCTCGGCCTCTATGCCCTGTTGTTGGCCCTCCGGAGGAACTGTTGGCCACTGTGTGAGACAGGATGCTGGACTAGATGGACCACTGGTCTGATCCAGCAGGGCTCTTCTTATGTTCTTACGAAGGCTTCACCCTGTCTGCCCTGTTGTTGGCCCTCCAGAGGAACTGGTTGGCCACTCTGTGAGACAGGATGCTGGACTAGATGGACCACAGGTCTGATCCAGCAGGGCTCTTCTTATATTCTTATGGTTGTGCTCCAAACTCTACACACCTGATGTAGGGTGGGTTATTCAAGATTCCTGTCAGACATGCATGACTAAAGTGATGCTTTGATGAGGACACTCCCAGCCTGGAGAGCACTGCACCTCCTCCCTATGCATTGACCTGAGAGGGCTCTCCTGCTCCCCCAGTAGCACACGGGGGAACCCAAAGGGCTCTGGGGGGGGGGACATGTCTCCTCCCACAGCCATGTCCCATTTTGGTACCACACACCACTTCACTGATGGAGAGTGGAAGAGCCAGCTAGAAAGCAAGGAGGAACAGCCATGTTCCCCCTCCTCAGCAAACAAGGTCAAATTGTTTGACTTCTGAAGAAGGCCCCCAAGGGGCGGAAACGCATCAGGTCACTTGTACTGGCCCTTGAGTTCGGGTCACTTGCACTTTGTAATAAAGCTTTCATTGGGCCCTTATATGTTTTTCACTATCTTTCTAATAAATACCAGTATTTTTGTATATAATGAGTATACACTAGATTTTTAATATTGGCCCTTTATCAGGCTTTCTCCATTATGGTAGCACAGAAAAGTTGCAATGAAAATGTGGAAAGGGTTTAGAGAAACCTGCCCTGGGCCTAGAATGGTAGCCCCCAGAGTGGAATAACAGTCCCTGGGACCATATAACCTGCTCTGCAACTGGAACAACCACCTCCAAAGTCCTGATTCCAGTCCTAGAGACTGCCATTCCACTCCAGGGACTGCCATTTGAATCTCAGAGCATTTTATCTTGACCCAGGGACTATAATTCTACTTCCAGGGCCCATCATTCTATGCTGGAGGCTGGCTTTGCAGGCCCAGGACAGGTTACTTGCAATCCATTTAGGGCTGCTAGATCCCCTGGGGGGCATGCTCTAGCGATCCCCGACCTGCCAGCCTGGATCCGGCCAGCTGGGGAAACCCTGCCTCCAAAGGGCCTGGATCGAGCTGACATGCCCAGAGCAGTGACACCACCCGGAGGTGACGTCATCACGCCGGGAACATCACTGAGGGAACGCTCCAGCATTCGGCCTGAAAACTCTATGGTATTATAGAGTTTTCAGGCTGAATGCTAGAACATCCCCTGACCAGTGCGATGACATCACTTCCAGGTGATGTCATTGTAGTGTGCATAGGGTTGCCAAGTCTGGGTTGAAAAATACCTGGAGACTTTGGAGGTGGAGCCAGGAGAGGGCGGGGTTTGGGCAGGGGAGGGGCCTCATCAGGGTACAATACCATAGAGTCCACCCTTCAAGGCAGCCTTTTTCTCCAGGGGAGCTGATCTCTGTCAGCTGGAGATCAGTTGTAAAAGCAGGAGATCCCCAGGCCCCACCTGGAGGCTGGCAACCCTAGGTGTGCAAAAAACTCCTGGACACGGAGCTTCTCCCCCCTGCTGGAAACAAGTCAGAGACCTGGCAACCTAAATCCATTCCACATTTTCATTGCAACTCTTGAGTGCCCTAGTGTATTTAAATAAAGCCTATGCAAGTCAATAGGCACTCGTGGTTCTCCCATTATATCTCACGGGCCTTCAGACAACACACCTCTTCCCTTGTTCCCAACAGATATTCTTGTCATTTATTTTGGTACATCCCCATAATGGTAGACTGACAAAAAGGGACCCGGGGGGGGCACTTTGGGAAAGGAAACAAACAGCCCACAACAAGGAGGGGTGGTAAATGTGCAGTTTTCACTGGAAAGGTAAGTACTATTTATTGTCCCTGAAAATGCAGACTTTTTTTTTAATGTCAGCCCTGGCCAGCCGGACCTCTTCTGCTGCAGCTATTTTAGGAATCAGTGGAGAGAATGGAGAGGAATATGCTTCAGGGATCAGTAAAACTGAAACCCGTGGTCCAATTCACTTGCAACTGGGGAGGAGTGCAAACGTGAAAAAGTGCAGAGAAGGGCAACTAGAATGATAAAAGGGTTGGAACACTTTCCCTATGAAGAAAGATTGAAGCGCTTGGGGCTCTTTAGCTTAGAGAAATGACAGCTGAGGGGTGACATGATCGAGGTTTATAAGATTATGCATGGGATAGAAGCAGTTAGAGAAAGAAGTCCTTTTCTCCCTTTCTCACAATACAAGAACTCGTGGGCACTCCATGAAATTGCTGAGCAGTCGGGTTAGAACAGATAAAAGGAAGTCCTTCTTCACCCAAAGAGTGATTAACATGTGGAATTCACTGCCACAGGAGGTGGCGGCTACAAGCATGGACGGCTTCAAGAGGGAATTAGATAAACACAAGTGGAGACCTGCAAGAAACTTGCAGGATAGTTATCCCATTCCTCACACCTTTGCTTCCTCCCTTCTCCCCCTACCTCTCTCACACTCTTTCTCCCTTCTGCCCCCTTTCTTACTCTCTCGCTCTCCTCCATGTATGTTACTTCCTCTCTCTTTCTGACCTGTCATCATTCCCTTTGTTTTTCTGCCTCCCCACCTCATCACTCTTTCTCTCTCTTTCTGCCTCCCACCTCAAATCCCACCCTCCCCAGGCTCCACCTCTCAAATGTCTGGGAATTTCCCAACCTGGAGTTGGCAACCCTATTTCCTTCCCACCCAACAGCCAACCTACCTTTATCTATCTTCAGCTTTCTATCTCCACCCCCGTCCCCTGCAGCCTCTACCTAGGAAAATTACAGTCTTTCTCCACAATGGGGACTAAAGCAGCTTACATTATTATTTCCTCTTTGTTATCTGCACAACAACCCTGTGAGGTTGGTTAGGCTGAAAGTATGTGACTGGTCCAAAATCTCCCATTCAGCTTCCACTGCAAGATGGGGATCTGAACCTGGGTCTCGCAGATCCCAGTTTGAAGCTCGAACTGTTGCACCACAATGGCTTTCATACGGTGGCTGCTGATGAACTGTAGCAAAACAGCTGGGCCTAATTAAGTCATGCAAATCAGGTGGTATCAAGTCACACAGAGGGTGCTGCCTAGGGATGCCAGCCTCCAGATGGGACCTGGGGATCCCCTGGAGTTACTGCTCATCTTCAGACTACAGAGATAACTTTCTATGGAGAAAATGGATGCTTTGGAGGGGGGAGTTTATGGCATTGTACCTCACTGAGGTCCCTTTCCTCCCCAGGCTCCACCCCCAAATCTCCAGGAGTTTCCCAGCCTGGATCTGGATCCGCTGCTGGTGGCTGGGGGGGGGTACTTGGCAACCCTAGACTGCTGCCAGTAAAGTCCCTGCCTTTGACTGACAGAAACAGTTGGAACCTCCCCCCCTCCCCTGAACATTCTAATCTCTTCACAGTTGATGCCTGGAGCTGAGGCCATTTCAAAAGGTATTTTGGGGGATTCTATGGTCCCTGAAGGGTTTTTTTAACTTTTCGGATTTTTCTGCACATGGTGGGAGTGCCCCCTGTGTGTAGGAAAACCTCCCCCCCAATGGCCCCCTAGCTCAGATTTAGATATCCGCACAGGCCCCCCCCCCTTCGCTATTAGATATATAGATATGGAACAGAGGTCCATCAGTGGCTATTAGCCACAAGTTATTGATAGGAACTCTCAGTCTGGGGCAAGTGATGCTCTGTATTCTTGGTGCTTGGGGGGGGGGGCAACAGTGGGAGGGCTTCTAGTGTCCTGGCCCCACTGCTGGACCTCATGGTGGCACCTGGTGTTTTTGGCCACTGTGTGACAGAGTGTTGGACTGGATGGGCCACTGGCCTGGTCCAACACTTACTTCACTTATGTTCTTATGATTACGGGAAGGATTGTGTTGTGTGCAGACTTGGTGGCATTATCTTTATATCATTTCCCCAGACCTGCATATCCCTTTGCCATTTAAAAGAATGGTCCTGAACTTTGAGACCACACTAGGGCTGCCAACCTCCAGATGAGGGCTGGAGATCTCCTGGATTTACAACTCATCCCCGGACTGCCAAGATCAGACCCCTGGAGCAAACAATAGCTTGGCACTATAACCTCCTGAGGCCCCTCCCCTCCCCAAACCTCACCACCCCTAGGCCCCTCCCCCAAATCTCCAGGAATTGCCCAACTCGTAGCTGGCCACCCTACCACATAGATTTGAATCCTGAAATAATAATGTCCTACCCCAAAAAATGAGCAGTTATGGTAAAAATTCCCCCGCTGAAGCCCAGTTCCAAAATTATAACAACTTTTTTCTCAGTTCACACCCATAATTACAGACCTCCTGACCAATGCTCCCTCTAAGCTGTGGAGCCTTGTGAGCCAAAATTCTACTTTGTGAGCTACTGGCATTAAAGTTCTGAGCGACTGATTTGGCTACTGCATAAATTAGTTTGCTCTGGAGCCATCCTTCCTGAGCTAAGACAAAAATGTGTGAGCTGGAGGCTAAAAAAATGTGTGCTAGCTCACACTAACTCAGGTTAGCGGGAATACTGCTCCTGACCACAGAGATCAGCTTGCCTGGAGGAAATGGCAGCTTCGGGTAGTGAACTCTGTGGCACCATGTTGCCAGTGAGTTTGTTCACCTTCCCAAAATTGCCCCCTTCCCCTGTGCGCTGCCCCCAACTCGCCAGGAATATCCTAAACTGGAATTGCCAACAGCCTCTAGGACACGAAACCGGCCATCAGTGACTTAAAAGTAGATTCTTTGCAAGCTCGCTTGGCTTTTACATCACCTTCAGATGGGTGGCAAAAGGGCGACAGCGATCACCAAGGGTGCTTGCATGCTATTAAAGGGCTTAATTGGTATGAAACAGAAACAGAGCTGTCCCTTAGTTTAAGATGTCCATAATTAATGTTTCTGCGATACCTCTTTTCAGGGTCAAACGACACTGTAGACAATATGGAACTCCGGAGCGTCGTCTTCTTCTGCTGGGAAAACATCTACAGAGGAAGCAAATGGAGTAAAAAAAAAAAAAAAGGTCTTAAGTCTAGGGTTGCCAACTCTGGCTTGGGCAATTCCAGAACTGACCTCTGTCACCTGGAGATAAAATTGCAAGGTCTGGGTTAGGAAATACCTGGAGATTTGAGGGGGGTGCCCCGGGGAGGGTGGGATTTGAGGATGGGAAGGAAGTCCGTTTGGCCAGATAGTACCTTCCAAAGCTGCCATTTACTCCAGGGGTACTGTTCTCTGTAGTCAGGAGGTCAGTTGTAATTGCAGGAGGACTTAGGGTTGCCAGCCTCCATCTGGGGCCTGGAGATCTCCCACTATTACAATTGATCTCCAAACAATATAGACCAGTTCCCCTAGAGAAAATGGCTGCTCCAGAGGGTGACGTCTACGGCATTATACCATGCTGAGGTCCATACACTCCCCAAACCCCACCCTCCCCATGTTCCACCCTCCAAATCTCCAGGTATTTCCCAACCCAGACCTTGCAATCTTATCTCCAGGTGACAGAGGTCAGTTCACCTGGAGAAAATGAACATTTTGAAGGGTGGACTATATTGCATTAGATCCCGCTGAGGTCCCTCCCCTCCCCAAACCTGTCCCGTCCCAGGCACCACCCCCAAAGTCTCCAGGCCCCACTTGGATGCTGACAGTCCGTTGCCTAACCCTTTCGTCTCCTCATTTAGTGCTTCTGTTTTTCCAGCCGCCCCCTCCCAAAGCAGTTTTTGCAGCAGAAAAAAAAGACTGTTGGTCTGCCGTTACACACTTTTCGATGTGATTTGGCTCATAGGCAGCCTGAAGAAACTCATTTGTAAGGGCCGTCCTTTTTACAGACAATATTTATGGCTTTACGAAACAGTGTTCATTACAAGTAGTTAAGAGCTCGAACTCAACTTACACGTTCCCAATGCTGACAATTCATCGATGCTAGGGGCATAGGGGGAAAAAAATTGGAAACGATTCAGTCGTCATTTTTAAAAATGCAAGTGGGAATTAAAACAAGCGAGCCTTGCAAAGATAGTGCATCGTGCCCCTTGGTTTCAATGGGAAACACATTTCAGGGTATAACTCCCCCCCACCCCCAGCTGGTAGGAAATCCTGGGGGGCTCTTGCTGACCAAATTGCACAAAGAGAGAGGTCCCCATTTTAAAGGGCATTAAAATTTGCCTTTGCAGGTCAGACACAGGGAAGAAGCAGGGTTGCCAGCTCCACTTTGGGAAATACCTGGAGATTTGGGGGACTGGAGCCTGGGGAAGGCAGGGTTGGAGGAGGGGAGGGATCTCAGCAAGGTATAACGCCATATCATCCACCCTCCAAAACAGCCCTTTTCTCCAGGGGAACTGATCTTGGTCATCTGGAGATCAACTGTAATAGCAGAAGCTCTGCAGGTATCACTTCGAGTTTGGCAACCCTAGAAAAAAGAGTGAGAGTGTTAATGTATGATGGAATGAGGACTCTCCTTTATCACTGAAATTCTTGTGCAGAGTCAGGGTGCCAACCCTCAGGTGGGGCCTGGAGTTTCCCCAGAATTAAGGCTAATCTCCAGGCAAAATAAAATGTTAGGAAAAGGGTAAGGGAGGCGGGAATCCAATGGACTCCGTATGCTTTTGAATTACCTTCATCTTGTAAGTGAAGCAAGGGGGGAAACCACCACAAAAGCACTCTCAGAAAACACGGGAAAACAGTGACCGGAAAATGAACTGAGCACTGAAGGATGAAAAAGAAAACCCGACAGACATGCATGATGAAAGCGAAGGAAAACACCCATGCCATAATAGGCCTATGACATTACACCCCATTGAGGTCCTGCCCCTCCTCAAACCTCTCCCTCCCCAGGCTCCACTCCCCCCCTCAAATCTCCAGGTATCTCTCAACCTGGTGTTGGCAACCCTAGAACACAGGATGAGAATATATGTTTTTCAAAAAAAATAATAATACAGCAAACAGGCATAGGGAATAAAAAGCTAACTACCCTGGGGTCTCAATTGGCTATGCTTTGCTGCTTACAGCATTTCCCCGTCACAGTATGACTTCCGTGTATGTGGTTGGTTGGTGGGTGGGTGGGAGGGAGGGAGGGAAAATGTGCTTCAGGCTGGACCCCTGAGCCAGCAAAGGTTTCTTCTTCCTCATTATGCCCCCTTGCTTAGGGTTGCCAGTTTCAGCTTGGGAAATTCCTGACTTGGTGGTTGTGTTCAGAGAGGATAGCATTGGGGAATGGAAGGGAACGCAGTGGGGTGGGATGCCACTGAGTCTGCCTGGCAAAGCTGCCATTTCCTCCAGGAGAAGTGGTCCCTGTAGACTGGAGATCAGATGTAGTTCCAGGAGAACTCCGAATCCCACCTGGGATTGCAACACAATGGTACTAACCGATGACTCATCGCATCCTGCCCGGTGTCTCTGCCACAGGTTCAGTTAGAAGTTCAATATTGACCAGCCCCTTAAGCCCTATCCCCATTGTGGACGTGACTTTGGGAACGGACCACAAGGAGGGCGTACCTAGGGAGGTGGCCAGCAAAGCCCTCCCCCAAAGCCCCCTAATAAAAGAGGACACCCAGCAATGTGTTCTCTCTCTTGCTTTTACCCTGACGTATAACCTTACCCTACCCTTGCAACTCTTGGTTTGCGCAGCCAGAGTGTCATGTGCTTCTGCCAGTTCAGAACACAATCCTTATCCCCACCTAGCCTCCCTTATTCTTCCAGTTGGGATCGCATCATCTCTCCGGACAGATAAATATTGCCCTCGACGGATACCAACGATTATCCTGCTAATGCAACTATACTATCCCCTTCTACCTAATTTTCTTAGATCTGTGTAATTGTGTGTGAGCCTGTGTATGGTTTGTTTGTGACAATTTGCTTAGTAAAAGAAACCATTTCAACCTGAAACTGGTCACTGCGTCCATTTCTGGTATTTCTGGAAGAAGCGGGACCCCTGTATATATAGGTGATTGCTCCTGTCTTGCCTATTGATATATTTATATCAATATTCCCCAATATTAATAATAACTAAGGGCAATCAGGCCAACACTAGTGCCCCTGTAAAACAAACATTATCTAATAATGCTATTAGATAATAGTGTCTAATAGTAATCTAAAGCTGCAATCATATGTACAATTAGACCCAGCATAGGTGCGAATGCTGGGTGGATTTAATGGGAGCAATCAGACAACAACATCTGGGAAATGCCCTACAGCTGTCGACAACCAGTTTTGCTCCACCGCAGAAGTGGAGTTAAAAGACACCAGGGAAATTATGGTAGTAAATGGGTTGTGACAGGCCACGGGCAGACTTTTCCCTGTCTGATCACTCCAGCATGCTCTCATGGTGTCGGGATGTTCTGATCAGGCCATCCCAACTCCATGCCATTGTCTTTCTCACCCTTTGCAGTATGTGCATCATCACAAACTCCATAGGGGACTCTCAGTGCGGAGGTGCGATTCATCGATCCCTCTTTTAAGTGCATGGGAATAAAATGGGACAAAAAAACCCTGACTCACCCACAGCTGTGTCCAAGGGCATAGACTTTCCAATTTCCTGGGGGGTGGGGCTGGGCCAGAGACATTACAGGCCATTGTCTCCAGGGGAGGCTCAGCACATCTTGGAAAAGTTGGGGGGGGGGCTCCAGCTCCCCAGTCCCCCTGAAGTTGACGCCTATGGCTGTGTCTGATCACACACTGATGGACTGCGCCCACAGCTTCAAAGGGAGGTGTGATTGTGCAACTGCGGGTCAAATTCCTCCAGAGGAAATAGCCTCTCTTCCCTCTCACTTTATCTTGTGCATGCGACCGCAACCTAATAGTATCTAACAAGGGGTGGGGCCTGTGATATTCGCAGGGGGGAGAAGCTGACAGCTGCTCCTCCTTCCTCCGCCCCCTTCCCCCCTTCCTCTGCCCCCTCCCCCCCCAGAGACTCCCGGTGGGCCTCAGCATGCCAAGCCTCTACAGCCACCCGCCAAGGCTCCCCCCTGTAAGGCGGTGGCGGCAGGGAGACCGCCGCCTGCCGAGGCTTCCCCCGCCTTCAAAATGGCGGCAGCGGCAGCAGGGACACCCGCTGTCCACTGAGGCTTCCCCCCCCCTGCTTTCAAAATGGCGGCGGGGGCATAGAGACCTGCTGCCCGCCGAGGCTCTTCCCTCACTCCCCCCCGCAAATGGCGGCGGCGAGTCCTCGTCACGCCGCTTCCCACCCCCCTCCCCTACAGCGGCCACAGCGTTCTTTACGCATGCGCGGAGAACGCTTTAACTTTTCGGGGGATTTAAAGATCCCCCGAAAAGTTTTTTAAACATTTAGGATTTTTCTGCACATGGGGGAGTTCCCCCCATGTGTAGAACCCCACCCCCCATGTGCCCCCCTCGCGGATTTAGGTATCCGCACGGGGGAGGGTACTTGGGAATTAGATATATAGATAGTGACCACTGGGTTTTGGCCACTGTGTGACACAGAGTGTTGTACTGGATGGGCCATTGGCCTGATCCAACATGACTTCTCTTTTGTTCTAACTCTTCAACTTTTCAGGCATAAGATCGGCAACACAGGATGCCTTTTAAAATGTAAATATTGTTTTTAAATATTTTGTTGTGTACACCCAGTACTTCAGTTTATTCCAGAACAGTCTACACTTGTTTGGGACAAAAAAAATAAGAAAGTTAAAATACAAAGCAACTGAAAATTATTCCTGAATTTAAACGAAGAAAAATGCACACATTGTAAAAAGAACATAAATTAAAACACACTCAAAAATCAACAGGCTTGTTTCTTGATTATCCTAACGCTGAATTAAAGGCAATGGTTTGAATTTTAAGAGCAGCTGAAATATATTTGGCAACAGCCAGAGTGGTGTGAATTTCGTTTCCAGACAGGAGATTAAGTATGTGATAATAAACTGAATGGTTGGGGAATATTACAAGAAAGGGGGGTATTGGGAGAGCTCTTAAACTACCACAGAATTTGCATTAAAGGGAAAGGTATGTAAGGGACCTGAGCACACACAGACATATCCTTTGGCCATATGGGAGAACCTACCATATTGGTCTAAAATTGATAATCCATTCAAATGAGCCAAGAAGAAAAAAAGTGGCAATATGAAGGAACAGTAAGGAAGTGTAGATACCTACAGCTTACCTTCAGTCACCCAGTGAAGATTCTTGTGTTACGGTGGCAGCTGCTGTGAATACATTTTTTATAAATTTGCACAGCTGATCGGATGTCCAATGGCCAATCAAAAGCTCTGCTAGCCAAAAGCCCCCTTCTGGTCCCTCCCACTTTCTAAAAACACTTGGCAAGCACCAGGAGAAGTGTAGGCGGGAGACCCCAGAACTAGTGCTATTAAAACTCAGTAGGGTAGAATTGACATTAAGCAAGGTGACAATATTGTCACCTTGCTTATTTAATTTGTATGCAGAGTACATCATGCAAAATGTCGGCCTGGATGAATCACAAGCCAGAATTAAGATTGCTGGGGCAGACATCAACAATCTCAGATATACAGACGATACCACTCTAAGGGCAGAAAGTGAAGAGGACCTTAAGAGCTTTTTGCAAGGGGTGAAAAAGGAGAGTGCAAAAGTTGGCATGAAACTCAACATCAACAAAACTAAGATCGTGGAGCATCCAGCCCCATCACTCCTTGGCAAACAGAAGGGGAAGTTGTGGAAACAGTAACAGACTTCATGTTCCTGTGATCCAAGATCACTGCAGATGGTGACTGCAGCCATGAAATTAAAAGACGCCTGCTCCTTAGGAGGCAAGTGATGGCAAATCTAGACAGCATAATAAAAAGTAGAGACATCACCCTGCCAACAAAAATCCATATAGTCAACACAACGGTATTCCCAGTAGAAATGTATGGCTGTGAGAGGTGGACTATGAGGAAGGCCGAGCACCGAAGAAGAGATGTTTTTGGATTATGGTGCTGGAGAAGACTCTTGAGACTTCAAGGAGATTGAATCAGTCAATCCTAAAAGAAACCAACCCTGACTGTTCCCTGGAAGGGCAGATCCTGAAGCTGAAGCTCAAATACTTTGGCCACCCAATGAGAAGGGAGCACTCACCGGAGAAGACCCTGATGCTGGGAAAGGTTGAAGGTCAAAGAAGAAGGGGACAGCAAAGAATGAGATGGTTAGGCAGTGTTATCGATGCAACGAACATGAAATTGAGCAAATTCCAGAGCACGACGGAAGACAGAAGGGCCTGGCGTGATGTGGTCCATGGGGTCGCGAAGAGTCGGACTGGACGGTGCGACTAAACAACTACAGGGTAGAGTTGCCATGCAGTGCCTGGCAACTGGCAAGATGGCTGTGGGTGGGGACATGGGGAGGTGTTCTGACACCAGCTGCAGATGACAGAAAGAATGACATGAAATCTCTAGGAATTGCTGGAAACCTCAGTTTTACCATAGAATTCCCAGCGATTCCTAGAACTACCCTATGCCACTTCCTTTTTAAAAGAAGAAGAAGAAGTGGCGTGACACTACAGCCAGTGTCACCGGGGGTATTTTTCTCCCACTGCTTGGCCGCCCTATAATAGCGACAGGTGCCATCTCTGCTCCCAACAAAAAGTCTTGCAACTTCACTTGAACTGCTTCAGACATTTTGATTGAAGAGAATCCTCAGGATGTTGCTTTAGTGACTGCGCCCCTGTAAAACTAATGTATTCATTCAGGAAGTGCATGTTCCAGGATCAGCATGTTTTGCACAAACACAAGCCAGGGAGCTGGGACTGGCGAGCGGTGTTCTTGCATAACATGAAGAAAAAATAGTAGACATCGTACATGAAGTGTCCCTTGAGTGAAGAAGAAGAGGAGGAAGAGGAAGAGGAGGAGGAAATTGGATTTATACCCTGCTCTTCACTACCTGAAGGAGTTTCAGAGCAGCTTACAAACTCCTTTCCCTTCCCCACCCACAACAGACACCCTGTGAGGTCAGTGGGGCTGAGAGAGCTCTCTCGAGGACTGCTCATGAGAGAACAGCTCTGACAGAACTTGTAACAGAACTTGTAACTAGCAGCTGCATGGGGAGGAGTGGGGAATCAAACTCAGTTCTCCCTGACTAGAGTCCGTGCTCCTAACCACTACACTAAACTGAGAAGGAATGCAAGGAGTCCACAGCACCTATTTTTAAGGGGACTGACACCATGGGGGACAGTCAGGAGTGACGGGGTTCAGGACTGGCTGCCACATCTGCTTGTTGGAAAACTGGAGATAAGGACTCGACCGTGCAACCAGATTCTCCTGGCAAAGCTCCCACTTATTGAACAGCTCCGTGTTTTTTTGCTTCCCCCTCAAAATATTCAAACAAGCCATGCCCGCAACTGTTCTTCGGAAATGCAAAAATTGCCGGCTCCGCTACCTTGACTGTGTGCACAGATTAGATAGCTGTGAATAGCAGTGGGTAATTAGGCACACTGCCATGCACAATGACAGTAATTGTGTGGTCTAATTAACTTGTTTGAATCCCCAGCCCCACGAGATCGAAGATGGGCTGAAGTATTCTTATGCTGAAGGAGTGCCACATTGTTCTAATGAGAGGTGCTGGTATTATGGGATGGCTTTGGCATTAATTAGGATTGAACCGTGTCCCGTCCATGTAGAAACTGTATCCTGGGAAGTGATGTCACTGACAAAAAGATCGTTAAAGTCGGGGGGGAGGCAGAATCTTCAAATGGGAGGTCACAATGTTAGTTACACTGGAGTAGGTAAGTAATTGCTTTGGGATGGCCACCGCCACCCCCCGTCTGAATCATAGAATCATTGAGTTGGAAGGGACCTCCTGGGACATCTAGTCCAACCCCCTGCACAATGCAGGAAATTCACAACTAACTCCCCCCCCCACCCCCAGTGACTTTTCTTCCATGCCCAGAAGATGACAAAAAACCCTGCAGGATCTCCAGCCAAACCAGCCTGGAGAAAAATGACTTCCTGACCCTAAAGTGGGGAATCAGCATTTCCCTGGGCATGGAAGAAAAAGCCACAAGTGCCCAAGTTTTTTTTAGAAAGAGGGTGGGAGCGGGTGGGGCTTTTGCCCAGCAAGATTTTCAATTGCCCATTGGAGATTTGACTGGCTGTGCAAATTTTTATAGCTTTTTTAAAAAAGGGGGGGGGGGTTATGTGCATGTGTGTGCACCTGGAAGTCCCGCTGCCCTCTGGTGACTGACCCCCTACTGGGGGCCTGGAGGATATTCAGAGAGCTGGCTGAATAAAGCCTGCCCCCACCTCCAATCTGCTAGTATTCCAAGGCGGCCTCCCATCCAAGTACTTGCCAGAGTCAACCCTGGTTAGCTTCCAAGATCTTGTGAGACTGGGCTTGCCTGAGGTATCCAGGGCAGGACAGGCGGTACAAATTTTTAAAAATGTTGCTTTTGGCAGCAGCTGCCACCACAGCCCAAGGATCTTCACTGTGTGACTGACAGTCAGATGTGGCAGCCATAGGGTTGCCAAGTCTTATCTTCATAACAGTGGGGGAGTCCTGGTCCTTCTCTGGGAGTCCGCACATGTGCTTCACACGCGCTGCGGTGACGTCACCTGGAAGTGACGTTATCACGGCCAGAGCGACGCTCTGGTAATCACGGCAATTGCTAGAGCGTCACCTGGCAATGTGCCCAGCGTGATGACGCCACTTCTGGGTGACGTCATCATGCCGGGCACATCGGCCTGATCAGGCCACTTTGGAGGTGGGGTCCCCCCCCCCGCCAGCTGGATCCCGACCGGAGGACTGGGGACCCATTTAGCTTGGGAATCCCCGCCCCCGCCCTAGGCAGCCATTTTGTGGCTGTGCCCGCCACGTTGTGTCAGAATTCTAAAGATGTCCACAGGCTCAAACAGTTCGAAGAACCACTTAATGTAGAATGGAAAACCACCTCTGCTCATCTCTTGCCTTGAAAATGCCATCAGGTGGATGTGACTTGATGGCAGACTTTATCCTTGTTTTAATCTGTGGGAATGGGGAGCTGAGGTCACTGAAGCACGCAACCTTCCCCTTCTGCCTCTCTTCAAGGGGCAGAATGTGGAGAGGGATTGCCATAGCCAGGCACTTTCAAGGACATCTTTAGTGTTTATGATATTAGAGTGAAGTAGGGGAAGAGAATTGTAAGAACAGTCTCTGAGGAGGGAGCCAAGGGGAACGAGGGAAGAGTTTGCATGTGAGGAGGAAAGTAGGAGGACGTGGAGACAGGTCTTTGTGGGGAGAGGGGTCAGTCCATATAGTGTTGCCAGTGTTGGGAAATACATGGAGATTTGGGGAGTGGGACCTCGGGAAGGCAGGGTATTTTATTTAGAAGAAGAGGAGGAGGAGGAGGAGGTAGGTGGGGCTGAGAGAGCTCTTTCCAGAACTGCCCTTTCAAGGACAGCTCTTGTCAGAACTATGGCTTGCCCAAGGTCATCCAGCAGCTGCAAGTGGAGGAGTGGGGAATCAAACCCGGTTCTCCCAGCTTAGAGTCTGCGCACTTAACCACTACACCAAACTGGCTCTCTTTATTTATTTGATTGATTGATTGATTGATTCGGTTTTTATCCCGCCCTCCCTGCCGAGGCAGGCTCAGGGCAGCTTACGTTAAAAGGTTAAAAATATATTAAAACACAAATGTATTCATACGACACAGTGTCAGCAAACACACAGACATAACAAGTCACACACAATACAGAATAAAGTGCTGGTGGCAGAAACATGAGAAGACGATCCGAAGTACGGCCCTCGTTGGCATCCAACACGTAACAGGCTGTTGGTGTTGACATAAAGGGCCTGGACATTTCGGTTGTTATGATTAGTAGTGGCTCTTAGTCAAAGGCCTGGTGGAAAAGCTCTGTTTTACAGGCCCTGCAGAACTGCAAGAGGTCCCGCAGGGCCCTGATGCCTTCTGGGAGCTCATTCCACCAGTGTGGAGCTGCTACTGAGGAGGGGGGACCTCAGCAAGCTATAATGCCATAGAGTCCACTTTCCAACACCAGTATGAAAGCCAGTTTAGTGTAGTGGTTAAGTGCGCAGACTCTAATCTAAGAGAACCGGGTTTGATTCCCCACTCCTCCACTTGCACCTGGCTGGATGACCTTGGGCAAGCCATAGCTTTGTACCAGCTGTTCTCTCAAGGAAAGAGCTCTGGAAAGAGCTCTCTCAGCCCCACCTGCCTCACAGGGTTTCTGTTGTGGGGAGCGGAAGGGAAAGGCCGCTCTGTAAGCCGCTCTGAGACTCCAAGTGAAAGGCGGGGTATAGATCCAACCTTCTCCTCCTCCAAAGGGGCCAGTGTTCTCCAGGGGAACTGACCTCTGTAACCTGGAGACCAGTTGTAATTCCAGGAGATCTCCAGCCACCACCTGGACACCGGCAACTTTACTTAACCCTGGAGTCAGAACCATTTTACAGTTGGCTACTACACCTCAGTAGGTGAAACCTTGCAGGAACTCCCCCCTCCCCGAAAACTGATATTCTGAAAGTACTAATTTCCCCTCCACCTGACCCTAAACCAGGACATCTGGCAGGGAGAGCCCAGTGCAGCCATTTCAGGTGGGCACTGCAGATGGCGGCTCATTCTGTTTATCCTGCTCAAAAGATGCAGCTTTTCTTCAAAGGAACCGTAGCTCTAGCTTGGCGTACAGCAAAGACAGCTGATACAGCACTAAACGCCCCTCCCAGCCTTCCAGTTCAGCCACAAAGACAGAGGCGGGTTTCGATATTCATTGGGACTTTGTATAGCCCGACTAGGCTCTGCTCTGATTGGCCCAGCTACTCGGCTGACCACTTCCTGACACTTGCCATTTGAAAAATGCAGTGCCAACAGCTCAGGTTATCCCAGTGGAGTCGGAGCCCTTTTGTATGAGAATTTAAATATGGAAATATTTCGTAGGCACCCAGATTTAGAGGACACAACTATTCCCCCCCCTCCCTTTTTGTTTCAGTACCTAACAATATTGGTTGTAAATGCAGATTGCAGTTTCCTTCCCTTGGCAAAAAAAAAAAACCAAACTAATTTTAATAACTGCTTGAGAGCTGTGTGAAAGATTAATTCCAGGAAAGCCAAAGCTTTAGTGAAATTCCGCCCGGCTCTTTGGGTTAATGATAGACAAGTTGTGCCACAGAATAGTTTATGGAATGGCATTTGCATGCGGGGCACAGCTAATGCCAGTCTGCGTTGTATGGTTCACTGTATTTTTTACAAGAACACTCAGAATGGGTTTTTAAATCCCCTTCAATAGGATAGTAAACACTTGTCTGATCAACAGAAAATAGGCGTGGGAATGGGACTTGGGCCGTAATATTGAGTTGGATGTGTGGTCTAAAATTTGGTCGAGAAATATTAAAATGACCAGAGCTGTTTCGTATAAAGAGAACGTGTACAAAATGTTTTATCGGTGGCATTTACCTCCGGCCAGACTCGCTAAATTTTCACCCTTGATTTCTAAAACATGCTGGAAATGTAAAAAGAATGTCGGCACGTTTTTTCATTTATGGTGGCTTTGTGATTCCGCACGTAAATTTTGGCTGATGGTAAGGAAACTGTTGCAAGAGGTTACATTGACTAGGATTGACTTTAAACCTGAATCGTATCTTTTAAGTATCATTCCTGATGTATATGCAAAGGAAGATAGCCATTTTCTTGTACACGCAGTAACAGCTGCCCGAATTTTATATGCAAGTAAATGGAAATCCGAACAAACACCTGACAGACAACAATTTGTGGATAAACTATATAGTATTGCAGAATTGGATTTGTTAACAATAAGGCTTAAAGGAAGAGAAGATAAGGATTATTTTGAAAAATGGCACAAGTGGTATGAATGGCTGAATTGTATTGTTTGAAAAGGATATAACTTTTTATTTGCCTTTATTTCTTTGTATTTGATATGTTAAAGACAACGTTTCGTTAATACGTTTAAATACAGCTTTGAGGTATAATTGTTGGAATACTTCAATAAAAAGATTTATGAAAAAAGAAAAGAAAAGAAAATAGGCGTTCTTTTGGCCAGTGGTCACAAGGTGATCGCTTCCTCTATGGCTATCTTTCCATGGTTACTGAGAAGCAAAGGCAAAAATAGTTTGATTGGTACACTGTAGCATTGTTACAGGGAGGAGAATTTCTTTTCCAAACTGCGTTTTTTAGATATAGGCATCGATCCCTCTTATTCTCTTTTTGCTCTTTTAAAAGAAGGATTTCGCTTTGATTTCTCTATGTAGAGCAATCAATGCACCTTTTTTGTAGCTTCAGCCCTTGTAGCTGTTTTATGTGGGTGGGGTTGTCAGGCTGCAGCTAGCAACCCCCGAGAGCGATAACTATAGAGGTTCTGCAAATCCTAGAGTGTCTGTGATATCACTTTTGGTAAAACCCAGAAGTGAAATCACAGATGTTCTAGGATTTGCAAAAACTCTATGATGTCAGTGGCTGTGATCACACACACTAAATAATCCACTTTCAGTCCACTTCCAGTGCACTTTCTAACTGGATTTTTACAGTGTGAACTGGCAAAATCCAGTTGGAAAGTGGATTGAAAGTGGACTGAAAGTGGATTATTTAGGGTGTGTGACTGCAGCCAGTGTACTACCATGATGCTGGCACTTGCCCCAGTTTTCACCCCTCCATTTTCTCTCACTGGCCTTTCAGGAGAAATTAAAAGAAGGTTTCTTAACAATGATTCAGAATGCTTGATGTTGAGTGTTAATTGACCCATAGATGAAATATGCTTCTTTGGGTTGCTTTGTATGTCTTCTGGGGACAGCTTATTGTCTTTTAGTTGTCATTTTAGGAAGAGCCACTGTGGTGCAGTGATTAAGAGTGTCGGACTAGTCACTGGAAGACCCAGGTTCAAATTTCCTCTTGTGCCATGGAAGCTCACTGGGTGACCTTGGGCCAGCCACCCTCTCCTAGCCTAACCTACCTCACAGTGATGTTGTGATGATAAAATGGAGGAGAGGAGAATGATGTAAGCCATTTTGGGTCCCCACTTTGGGGAGGAAGACAGGTTGTAAATGAATTAAATCAATTTTAGTTGTTTTCTTTGGTGCAGTGGTTAGGAACACAGACTCTAATCTGCAGCTGCATGTGGAAGAGTGGGGAATCAAACCCGGTTCTCCCAGATTAGAGTCCGCACTCCTAAACATTACACCAAACAGGCCCTCCAGAAGGAGAGCCCACGACCTCCCAAGGAAGCCTGTTCCACTGAGGGACTCCTCTTACTGTCAGGAAGTTCTTCCTAATGTTTCGCCGAAAAGTCTTTTGATTTAATTTCAACCAGTTGGTTCTGGTCTGACCTTCTGGGGCAACAGAAAACAGCTCCACGCCATCCTCTATGTGACAGCCCTTCTCCTCTCCAGGCCAAACATACCCAGCTCCTTCAGCCTTTCCTCACAGGACTTGGTCCCCAGACCCCTGCTCTGACCAGTTCCCCCAGATTTGGGGGTGGAGCCTGGGGAGGGTGTGGTTTGAGGAAGGGAGAAGCCTCAGCAGGGTATGATGCCAGATCCCCTCCTCCAATGCACCCATTTCTCCAGGGGATTTTATCTCTGTAGTCTGGAGATCAGTTATAATTCTGGGACATCCCCAGGCTCTACCAGGAGATTGTCAACCCTAACCGTTCCAGTGTAAAAACCCGGTGTCATGTGTTCCACCAAACAGCTTATGGGCAGGACTGCAGATTTTTGTTTTGTTTTGTTTTTGAAAGCTCATGTGCTTCATCTGCTGGTCATCCCCAGGACGCTTTGTTCAACCACAGCACTAAGCCAAGATGGGCAGGGGTAGGAAAGAGTGAATAAGGAGATGGGTAGGATCTGGGCGATCTTTTCTTTACTTAATTTTGACGAACACTTACTCAGTTCCTCTTTTGTTTTGACTCCTTCCCTTGAAGCCCAATTAGTCCCTACGTCCTTTCGCATTGTGCCTGATCTACAATTGTATTTCTCACTATCATCTTTGTGAGGGTGCGCCGCTGTTTCCTCTGGTCTCCTCTGATCCCTTTTTATGTTTTCACTTGTACAAAATTAATTACATTGTACCTTCAAGCATAATTTTTAACAGTGTCTCCATTGCGCTTTGCCTGCCTTTAATTAATGCTCTTCTAATGTAGGTTTTAGAGCCAAATGGTGCAATATTCGAAGCATCAAAGAGACAAAAGATCTAACAAAGCAGAAAAGGGAACGGGCAAGACAAAGCAGCTAGCAATGTATTCTCATTGGGGGTGAAAAATATGTCACTTTGACTTTATTTCAGATATCACAACTGAAGAACAATTTCCCCCCTACTCTCAGTAAAATTGCTAGGGAAGGTATATGCCAAACTGGGAGATGAAGCTATAATGTGGCATCGCATATGGAATGAATTCTGTTCCCCCCTCCTCCTCATGCATAGCTCTTTTGGTGTGTATATATCTATTTTTTTTCTCTCTAATAGCAAAGGGGGGGGGGGCATTGGTGCCCTGTATGACTGGAAAAGGATGGATGAAGGAGAGATGGTTTCTTCATATGGAAGGGATGCCCCAGATATACATGGCAAAGTGCTTTCCATACCAGCAAAGAGAAGATCCTTGCATGCAAGTTGAGAGACAGTGGCTGTGAGCACACGCACCTTCAGATCCGACATAGCTGTGAATGCCTGATGGATCTAAAGGAGATGATCAGACAGCAACATCTGGGAAAGGTCCTGCAGTTGTCAGCAACCCATGCTGCTTCGCCACAGAAGTGGAGTTAAAAGACACCGGGGAAAGTCCGGCTCTAACTGGTTGCAATGGGCCATGGACAGACTTTCCACTGTCTGATTGCTCAAGCACACTCTCATGTCGTTGGGATGGTCTGATCATTCCATCCCGACTCCATGCTGTTGTTTCCCCCCCTTCACTGTATGTGCATAATCGCAAACTCCATAGGGAGCTCTTACTGAGGAGATGTGATTCCTCGTTTATGCACAAGGGAAATAAATGGCAAACCCCCCAAATGACTCACCCACGGTTGCATCTGATCACACAGTGACGGGCTGAGCCTGCAGCTTCAAAGGGATGTGTGATCTCGCAACTGCAGGTCAAATTCCTCTGGAGGAAATAGCCTTGCTTCCCCACCGCTCCAACTGGTACATGTGACCACAGCCAGTGTGGTGTGGTGGCTACAATGCTGGATTTGTAGCTTAGGTTCAAATCCCCACTCAGCTATGGTGGAAGCTTCCTGGGCAACCTTGACCTAGCCACTTGCTCTAAGTCTAACCTACCCCACAACATTGTTACTGTGTAGACAACATGGAGGGATGGAGCTTGTAAGCTGCTCTCAGTTCCCATAGGGGGGAAAAGAGGGGAATAACTAACTAATTAACTAAATATGCAAATTGATTCCTAGAGTGTCCTTGACAGAGGGTGCAGTGGCATACCTAGCCTATTTGGTGCACAGGGCAGATAATCTTTAATACTCCCCTCCTTTTTTTTGCCATCAAGTCTCAGCTGAATTATGGTGACCCCGTAGGTTTTCCATGGCAAGAGATGTGCAGAGGTGGCTTGTCATGGGCTGCGGTCACACACACTAAATAATCCACTTTCAATCCATTTTCAGTGCACTTTCAAACTGGATTTTGCCAGTTCACACAGTAAAAATCCAGATTGAAAGTGCATTGAAAGTGCATTGAAAGTGGATTATTTAGTGTGTGTGACTGCAGCCATGGCCTGTCTCCACACAGGCCCTGCTTAACTTCTGAGATCTGAAGGGGAAAGACACAGCAAAATTAGGTGAAGGAAGGCAGAAATGAACTGGAATATATGGAACCCTAAATGTATTTTGGGGGGGACTGCAGTGGCTCAAGTGGCTAAGACACTGAATTGTAAACCAGAAGGTCAGTAGTTCAGCAGTTTGAGACCCAATTGCAGCGTGACGGAGTGAGCTCCCGTTTCTGGTCCCAGCTCCTGCCAACCTAGCAGTTTGAAAGCAAGATATTGCAAGTAGATAAATAGGTACCACTTCAGTGGGAAGGTAACAGTGTTCCATGTGCCTTGGCATCTAGTTATGCTGGCCACATGACCACATAAAAGTCTTTGGACAGTGCTGGCTCTTTGGCTTGGAAATGGAGATGAACATCACATCCCTAGAGTCGTATTCGACTGGCTTTCGAGCAAGGGAAACCTTTACCTTTACTTAAATGTATTTTTAAATACTGAGCCATCTACTTCCAGTCACTAAACAATGGAATCTAATTCAAGTGTTGTAATTCCTAATCATGGTCTTTTTGAAAGAAAATAAAATCCTAGATACACATACAGATATCTAATTTATTTCCCCTCAGAAATAAGCCAAAATAATTTCCTTTCAATTCTCCTTTCCCTTACCTCAAATCATCTTTTCCCAGCACTCCTTCCCTTTCTTTTAACGTACGTGTGGGTGATCAGGTCTTAAAGTAAACAGCAGAGAAGGTTGATCTCAATGTAAAGTTCTCCTTGTTAGAAGAATCCCCCCTTCTCCTTCCACCAAAGAACCATGTGTGCACGCGAAAGCTTATACCTTGAATAAAACTTTGTTGGTCTTAAAGGTGCCACTGAACTTGAACTTTGCTCTCTCTCTGGCAGTTACTGTAGAAACTATCAGCGTGATCTGTTAAGGAAGTCTGCTTAAGTCTTGGAGAAAAAGGAAGCTTAGCCGATCCTAGAGCTTTTTGCTAGGCTCAGACTTCTCTGCGCCCCTGGTGGCCGCAGCCAGAGCTGTGTCTTAAAAATGAAAGGGAAGATGTTCAGCTGCAGGCAGCAGGACAACGCTGGCTTTGAGGGACCCCTTCAAAGGCCTTCCTTAAGATGCACCCCAGGTAAACCACACCCCCTTAGTACACCACTGAAAGAGTGTCATTATGAATGAGAGCCAGTGGGGTACATTCAGGAATCATGTAGTCTCCTGCACAAATGTAACTCACATATATAAAAAAAATCATCTTGTGTGAATAGACCCCCCCCCATTCTTTTGGATCTAGAGAGTCAATTTTCTCTGTGCCTCTCTTATATTGAGAGCCAGTGTGATGTTGAGATTAAGAGTGGCAGACTCTAATCTGGAGAACTGGGTTTGATTTCTCCGTTCCTCCTCCACGTGAATCCTGCCCCCAAACAGCTACCAAGGAAATCCTGGGAAGCTGCTGCCAATCTGAGTTGACAGTACTGACTCTGATGGACCAAGGGTCTGATTCTGTATGGCAGCTTCATGTGTGCTCATGTGTGTGGGCATGGGTTTGGGTGTGGCATCTAGATTTGGATCTGCCAGACCATACCTGGCAACCAGTGGGAGCTTTGGGGGCAGGGATTTGGGGTCATGGTGTAGCATTCCCAGTGATTCCTAGAGTGATTCCTAGAGCACCTGGTTTTTTGCCCCTGGGTGACATAGACTATTGGACTGGATGGGCCATTGGCCTGATCCAACATAGCTAGGGCTTCCAGGTCCCCCCCGGGGGGGGGGGGGGGTTGCCTGCTCTAGGGTCCCCGAACCTGTCAGCTGAGATTCAGCCACTGGGGGGGAACTCTGCTCCCAAAGTGCCTGAATAAGGCCGATGTGCCTGGCGTAATGACATCACCCGGAGGTGACATCATTGTGCCGGGCACATCATCGGGGGACGCTCTAGTATTTGACCTTAAAACATTGTGGTACCATAGAGTTTTAAGACCAAATGCTAGAGCATCCCCTGATGACATGCCTAGCATGATGATGTCACTTCTGGGTGACGTCATGGCAGCGTGCGCATGCTACGTGTGCACGCAAATCTCCTGGAGACAGAGCTTCTCCCCCTGCTGGATGCCAGGTAGGGACCTGGCAACCCTAAACATGGCCTCTCTTATGTTCTTGTGCCTGGGACAGTGATGGTCTGTATTCTTGGTGCTTGGAGGGTGGGGCAACAGTGGGAGGGCTTCTGGAGTTCTGGTCCCACTGGTGGACCTCCTGAGGGCACTTGGGTTTTGACCACTGTGTGACACAGAGTGTTGGACTGGATGGGCCGTTGGCCTGATCCAACATGGCTTCTCTTATGTTGTCCCCTCTGTCACTTCCATGTTTTCCCCAGAAGTAATGTAATGGTGCACGTGATCATGTGATCCCTTCCTGCCGCCACTCAGAGTAGTAGCAGGTAACATGGAACTCCCTGCCAGTCCTTACAGATTCACAGGAGCTTTCTGTTATTTTCCATATTGCCACACACACACACACACGCACCCCCAATAAAAAGCAGGCCTTTATACAAGTGGAAGTAGCAAGTGGGAGCAGCACACACACAGTTCTGGGGGGAAAGGGATGCATCTGTGGAACTCCCCCCTCCATACCGGGGGGGGGGGGGAAATGCCACAGACGTGGAGCAGCCTTACAAAAATGCAAAAAGAACGACTTCCGTGCAGCCCATTCCAGTGCGCTCTTTCCCAGGGGCACAATCAAGAGGATAAGCTGGCTGCATAAAGAGGGTTATTTTATGTAATTAAAAAGGTTATGTCTGCTTTTTAGTCACGGCTGGTTGGAAGCTCTTGTCATTCAGCGCTCTGAAATATGTTCAGCAGCCCTTTCCCTGCAGCTACGTCTACTGTTCAGCGGAGATGGCTGACCCAAGATAAACAAATCTGGGCTCAAACGCTCACTGGTGTTCATGGTGAATTGATGTTGGGGTGTCCCGATTCACAAGGCAAACGACCAGGGTGCCCATCCTTTCTACCATGCACGTCTCTCATTTCAGGTGGGAGCTCCATGCGCAGCAGAGAGGTGCATGGGTGTCATGTGTCATTTTGTATCTTTAGCCATTCATTAATTTAGCATTTCTTGTTCACGTAGATTATGGTGTCTAATTGTTCTGCCTTTCTTGCATTCTGCCCCCCCCCCAGGGTTTGTTCTTTTAGATTCTAGATACATTTTCTGCACCAGTTAAATGTATTTGTCCCAGATGTGTAGAGCTAACAGTAAGAAATCATTACAACAGATATAAAAGAAAAAGATTTAGAGATGTGTATTCCCTGAAGGGAGATATTCAAAACAGAGGGATACAAAATAGTAGAAAGAGGTTTTCCAAATGTTCCTCATGATGCAAAGAAAGAATGAAAAGAGGGGTTCGATTTGGAACATAAGAACATAAGAAAAAATAAGAGAAGCCGTGTTGGATCAGGCCAATGGCCTATCCAGTTCAACACTGTGCCACACAGTAGCCAAAACCCAGGTGCCACCAGGAGGTCCACCAGCAGAACCAGAACTCCAGAAGCCCCCCCCCCCCCACTGTTGCCCCCCAAGCACAAAGAATACAGAGCATCACTGCCCCAGACATAAGAACACAAGAGAAGCCATGTTGGATCAGGCCAATGGCCCATCCCGTCCAACTTCAAACTTCAGCTGGTTCAAAATGCAGGGGCGCGTGTCCTTACTGGGACACCACAAAGAGCACACATACAACCTGTACTCGGTCAGCTGCATTGGCTTCCAGTTGAGTACCAGATCAAGTTCAAGGTTATTGTATTGACCTTTAAAGCCCTGTGCTGTCTGGGACCAACATATCTGCAGGACCATCTCTCCCAGTATGCCCTCCACAGAGCATTACACTCAGCAGATTAACATCTGCTGGTGGTCCCCAGCCCAAAGGACATCCACTTAGCCTCAACCGGAGCCAGAGCCGAAAAGGCTCTGTCTCCGGCCTGGTAGAACACTCTCCCAAGTGAGATCCGGGCCCTACAGGACTTGCTACAGTTCCTCAGGGCCTGTAAAGTGGAGTTGTTCCACCAGACCTATGGTTGAGGTGGCGGGTGCCTAATTACATCGGCCTCCCCTGCTCCACTTGGCACCGTTCCGAGGAACTGCTATTGTGGTCTGCCCATTCTCCCAGGACTTGGGTCATCTGAGCATTCATACAGGTAGTTCTGAATTTTTTATTAATTGGTAGATCGCCACCTGGGTTGTAGGTTTTATATCTGAGATTGTGTTTTAACTGTTTGAATTGTTGGGATTTTTGTTGGGATTACTGTTGTTCATTGTTATTGTGACCCACCCTGTACCCGGCTGTGCAGCGGGAGGGCGGGGTAGAAATCCAAGTAAATAAACAAAGGGAAAAACCCCCACTAATGATTGCTTTCATGTTTTAAGTCATTCCCAAATCCCGAGCATACCAAACCCTGAGATACTTGGAGCGGGCCCCAAGGACATCATCTGTTTTCACAATGCAGCCTGCTGAATCCAAAACGAGGTTGATTCTGGCTCATGATGTTACTGTTCTGAGTTGGGCTTTTTTGTTTTGTTTTGTTTTTGGAAAAGAAAGTGCCAGAACTCTCAAGAGTAGGATTGCCAGGTCCGGGTTGGAAAATATCTGGAGACTTTGGGGGTGGATCTGAGAGAGGGCAAGGTTTGGGGAGGGGAGGGGCCTCAGCATGATACAGTGCCATAGAGTCTACCCTTCAGAGCAGCCATTTTCTCCAGGGGAGCCGATCTCTGTCAGCTGGGGATCCGTTGTAAAAGCGGGAGATCTCCGGGCCCCACCTGGAGGCTGGCAACCCTACTCAAGAGGGAAATTAAGTTTTCAGTGTGTATACTGAAGACTCATGAACTTTTAAACATTTTTTAAAAGAACTTTGTCAAAGAGGTTCCGGAACTCTGTCCCGACACGTTCCCCCAGAAAAAAGGCCCTAGGAATCCCTAGTTTAAAACCTGAGGACTTTTGAGTCTGTTTTCATCGTAGTGACAATTAACTGTTATAAGCTTGTTCAAGAGGCCAGTGGTGCTGGTTAAGTGGTCTAATTTTTCCAAGGGAAAAAATGAATAAAACTGTTGGCCTTAGATCCCTGTAGTGTGCCAATGGAGTTTCAACAAGTGTCCAAAAACATTCAATATGACTCATATCTGTTACAGGGAATGTCACCAGTATGAGATCTAAAGCTGCCGTACTCTGAAAGGGGCTCTTTAAGTTGAAGGAGCAGCCGATTTAGTCAAAGTTCTGTCTTTCATTTTCTTAGAAAATGTCAGGAGAACTACACTTCAAAGGACCGCACTATAGAAGATGGGTCGTATTCAATGATGCCAAAAAACCCTTTTATTTCAGAAACAAAAGAAGGGGGGGGGGGGGAGAACGTGAAGCATTGGATTCAACACAGGTGTATTTCAGGCACCACGAATCAAGGCGAAAAAGCAACTTGCCCTCTTATTAGCTGGAGCCAAGAAGAAAGAGTTCTGGATCATCTTTGAAATTTTCTGCCATTTGAAGCTGGCTAGTCGGAAGGAGCCTGAACTACATTTTGTAAGATTTCGGCGCTTCAGATTGCCCTTTGTGTCTCCATTTTTTGCTTTTATCCCTCAGTTTCATCCTCTGTACGTTTCACAATGAAGACAAGTCATTTCCCCCCATTTGTAGGGTTCCCTTCTAAATCACCAAAAGGGGAAATGTTCTGTGTCATTTTTTTAAAAAATCACAAGGATTGCATTGTACATAACTTTAAAAGACAAAGGATTGTGGAGGGATGAACATTTGTTTTAACTGCATTCACTGCATTTAACTGCATTTAACTGCTTTATATTTAAATATTTATACTTAAATCACACCATTTGACCCCATCCCTTCCATTATCTCCTTTCTTTGCAGGGAACAAAAAAAAAAATCTTGCTGTATAATATATGGTGTTATAGCACCTAAAGTCCACAGTGCTTTAATGCCAAGGTAATGTACACATTCGCATAACTGCGTTTCATGCTTGAATAGTCTTTACTGTTTATGGGGTGGCTATTAATAAACCCAACTGTGCCCTGGAAAAATAATGTTATTTGGGGAATGTCATTGGCTAGCTGAGTGGGTTTTATGCAGATTAGCTTAAATAGGGGTTGGGGGGGGAGAATTTGTACCAGCAAATCCTCTGAATTTCCTTTAATAAAAATTAAAATAAAATTTCTAGTACTTCTGGTTACCTGGAAGAAACCATTGTGCATGCAAAAATGCAGGAATTAAAACAGCTCCATGGAGGTTTCCTAGGGTGCATTCACCCATCCTAAAATATAGCATTATGCTTTAGAATATTGTTTACCTTCTGAACTTTCTCATGTCAAAAAGAAGAAGAGATTGGATTTATACCCCACCCTTCACTCAGATTCTCAGAGCAGCTTACAAACTCCTTTCCCTTCCCCTCCCCACAACAGACACCCTGTGAGGTAGGTGGGGCCAAGAGAGCTCTTTCAAGAACTGCTCCTGAGAGAACTTGTGAGCAAGCTCTGAGAGAACTTGTGACTGACCCAAGGTCACACCAGCAGCTGCATGTGGAGGAGTAGGGAATCAAACCCGGTCCTCCCAGTTTAGAGTCCCTGCTCCTAACCACTACACCAAACCCCCAAAAGATTTCTATAGCACAGTAGGGAAATATCCAATCATGTGAGGATGCAGCCTTCATGTGTCAGTTCCTCTTTTGGAACTCCAAACCCTGAGACGTTCCAATGGAAAGAATTTTGGGAGTGTCCTTATAACGCCTTGAGCCCTGTTGATCAGGAGAAAAACAAGTGCTACATATTTTAAATAATTTTTTTTTAAAATGTTGTTGTTTTCTCCATCACGTCACAGCTGTCATACGGTGACCCGTGCAGGGTTTTCAGGGCAAGAGACATTCAGAGGTTCTTTGCCATTGCCTGCCTCTAAATCACAACCCTGGTATTCCTTGGTGGTCCCCCACCCAACTTCTAGCCCGGACTGAGCCTGTTTAGCTTCTGGGATCTGATGGGATCCAGCTAGCCTGAGCTATCCAGGGAAGGGCAATTAAAACAGTTAATCTCATGTATATGATGGTGGGTGCTAAACAGTCTCATTTGGTGTCGTGGTTTGGTGTCATGGTTTGGTGTAGTGGTTAAGTGCACGGACTCTAGTCTGGGAGAACCGGGTTTGATTCCCCACTCATCCACTTGCACCTGCTGGATGAACTTGGGCAAGCCATAGCTCTGGCACAGCTGTTCTTGAAAAAGAGCAGTTTCTGTCAGAGCTCTCTCAGCCCCACCTACCTCACAGGGTGTCTGTTGTGGGGAGGGGAAGGGAAAGGAGTTTCTAAGCTGCTCTGAGATGCCTTCAGGTGGTGAAGGGCGGGGTATAAATCCAATCTCTTCTTCTTCTTCCCATGAAATGCAGTAATGAGAAATTGCCCCCCCCCCCACCTCTGTTCATATCTAAAAGGCCTCTGTTTTGGACATAAGCTACCCTGGATTCAGTCAGAGTTGTGACCGAGGAAAGATGCTTAGGTTCCCAGTAGTTTTTGCCCACTTTGGTCAACATTTTCTTCCTTGTTTCACCTTCCATTACAAGCCTGCTCTATAATTTGTGTCATCACCCCCTTGCCAACATTTTTGATTCCCTGAGTAGTCTCTGTTTCGCCACCCCTTTGAGGGATTCTATTTGCTCAAATGCATCATATATGCTTCTAGGATTGGCTAAAATATCAAAGCCTTACAACTGCTTTAACTGTTTCTCAGATATCGCTAGGGTTCACACTTCAAAGACGTCCATGTTTTTTTCCCTCTTCATGTTCCAAAAAGACTTGAGTTTGCACAAAAGAGGGATGCTTAGCAAAGTAAGCAGACTTTCCTCTGGTTATACGTTACTAGGAAAACACCATGGTTATGGCACTGCAGTGTCTGTGGAGGTGAATTCTACTTCCTGGTAGTCTGTATGCTATGTTTAAGGATGGGCACGAACCGTGGTTTGGTTTGGTTCATGGTACGTGGCTAATCCACAAACCAGACCATGAACCCAGAAGAAGAAGAGGAAGAAAAAGAAGAATTGGTTTTACCCCACTCCTCACTACTCAAAGGAATCTCAGAGCAGATTACAATCGCCTTCCCTTCCTCTCCCCACAACAGACCTGTGAGGTAGGTGAGGCTGAGAGAGCTCTGAGAGAATTGTGACTGACGAAAGGTCACCCAGCTGGCTTCATGCAGAAGAGTGGGGAATCATGGTGGGAACAGCCACAGAATTGCTACCACACACAGTCACACCAGAAGGATTCTTGTTCTGTGGTGGCCAAAGCAACATTTTTAAAAAATCTGTGTGAAGAAAGGAATTTTGGGAGGGGGGAGGTTTGAACTGAACAAAACCTTCACTCTGAGTTTTAAAAGTTTCTCTCTGTGGGCAGAGAATGGGCAGGAGAGGAGGACTCAGTTCAATTGCTTTCCAAGTTCACCTCAGCTACCTTTTAAGCAATGTTAATTGGTCTAGCTAGAGACAAGGGATGATCCACCCCCCCTCCCCCAAGCAGGAAACAGAGTTTTGGAGGAATTAAGACTAGAAAGACTTCAGGAAGAAACTCCTGGAGACTCCAGGAAAATTTTCTTTGACCCAGCCTAACTTGGTCAGTGGATGGAGAAAGAGGGATGATAAAACTCCTGGGAGCAAGGAGGAAACTCTCTTTGATGCTGATTCCATCGAAGCAGACAGAACTTTTAACTGAGGTCTGGAAGAGGTGGCCATCACCATGTGCTTGCTTGCACCCCTGAAGGAGTCTTGAAGGTAATGGGAACACCTGTAAAGATCGGTGACTTTCTAAGCTAAGGACCCTGCCTTATATTTCACATCCAATAGGCATGTATAGAGGGAGGGACAGGGACATTGCATTTTACCCTTTTCTTTTGAACCCCTTGCTCAGTTTGGTGCAGTGCTAAAAGTATGCTAGTGAACAGTTTCTTTTTAATAAATGCTTTCTCATTTTCGATCCTGGTAGTGGTTCTCTGTGCCGCACAGACCTCCACTGTCTTGGTCATGCTCTTTTAAAAAGGAGTGCCAGGAGGAAGGGGAGGGCAGGCAGTTGGCAAGTAGCTGCTCCACTAGTAATGCACAAGGCAGCAAGCTATTCCCATGGTGACCAAACTCTGGGAAGCAGAAGACCCAAATCAAAAGCCTCAGAACTTGGAAGGAGTGCTGGGAGTCCGGCAGGCAATTCCTACAAAGGTCAGGTGGTGGCAGCAGTTGAAAAGAGAGAGAGAGTAAAAAGCCCCTCCAGATTTTGAGAAAACCCAGGAGGGCGGGGTGGAACAGGGCCTGCAGGCCAGGGCAGGCCCGTTCCACCACACTCTACACACCAGGGGTCCTTTCGTAGAAAAAGAGGTGCAGGAGCTCATTAGCATAACTCATTAGCATAACTCATTAGCATATGCCATGTCTCCTGACATCACCGGAAGTGTGTCAGAAAGGGAATGTCAGTTTCAGCCCCATTATACCCTATGGTAAATTGAAATCAATGGCAAAAACTAATAGGGTATATGAGGGGCTGGAGGAAAGGGGGTTTAAGGGAGAGGCTCCAAATTTGCAGGGTAGCTGCTGGGGCCTCTCCTCGAAATACCCACCAAGTTTCATGAAGATTGGACCATGGGGTCCAATTCTGTGGGCCCCCAAACAGGTTGTCCCATCCCCTCCATTGTTCTCTATGGTGGGAAAAATGTTTTTTCCTTCCATAGAGAACAATGGAGGGAATGGGGGCAACCTGTTTGGGGGCCCATAGAGTTGGACCCCCTGGTCCAATCTTCATGAAACCTGGTGGGTATTTGGGGGAGAGGTCCCAGCAGCTACCCTGCAGGTTTGGAGCCTCTCCCTCAAACCCTCTCCCCTCCAGTCGCTTTTGAAGTTGCCACCAAATTTTGGCGGCAATTCGGCGGTGGGCCGAATCAGATCAGAGAATCTGATTTGGCCGGTGGCTGCCCTAGTGGCCACTTCTGGGCTGGCGGAGCATCGCTCCACCACGCTCCGGCCCCAAAGGACCCCTGCTACACTCCCTGTCAAATCTCCAATAGCCAGTCTGAAGCCTCACTGGGCAAATGCCCCACATGGTTCCAGAAACAAGTGGCAGGCACTAAGAAAGGTGCTGGTAGGACGATGGTTCCCAGAGGAATCATGTTCTAAGTAAAGATCCTAACCACTATACCACACCATCTCTCCCAGTGTTTCAACCAGTTTGATACCAGGTCTGTTCCTGTCCTGCTTGGGGTTCTGTCTCTCAGCTACACCACAGTGTGACAGAACCCCATAGGGTGCATTCAGACGGCGGGCTGTAGCCAGCTCAAATCACCCCGCTTTGATGCAGTTTTTTTTTTACTCCAGACAATTGCAATCACACGGAAGTGTATGCCATTTTTTTTCTAACTTTGCACATGTGCATAGGCGCTTATCTGGAGATCTGGGGAAAAAAAAAACCTTGTGCATGCGCAAAAGCAGTACAGCAAATCCTGTCAAAGTTCCACAAGCACCGTGATTTCACCACCCTGACAGAACACATCCCTTTAAAATTTTCACCTGAAACTGGCCTCCTTGGGATCCTGAACTCAAAACTAGTGGCCATTTAATTTTTTTAAACAGATGCGTGGGTGGAGGAGCGCTTATGCACATAAGCTGACGCAAAAATAAAAATGGTGTGTGAAAAGCGAAAGCCAGAAGCTTCCATGGCGGAGGGTTTTTTTTTTAAAGACTCGGAAGTGGCTCGACCACGGTTGAGCGATCACACAGGGGAAAATGCACTTTCAACCGGGAGAGCACAGAAAACCCCACATAGGCAGATTGTGTAGATGGGCTGACCATCTGCCTGATGCCAGGGTTCAGCTGACTGCCTGGGCGAACATGAGTGCTGATCCACTCTTCCTTTCACTCTGGGAGTCCTAGACCTCAATTACCAAAATGACGACCCACACCATTATTTCTTAGGCAGGAAGGAAGCATGAACAGCTCTTTCGGAGTAATGAGATGTGAAAAGGGGTGGGTGGAGGGAAGTAGGCTCGATAACCTAAACAAAAGAAACGGCAAAGTGCAAAGCGAAAGAGCAAATGCTCTTTACTCACTGTATCATTTACATGTCACATAAAATCTCCTTTGACAAAACTATATAAATATACGTGGAGAAGCATCCACTCCTGCCAAGGAGCATCGATTTTGGCAGGAGCGAATCATCCTTTCCTTTTATAGATTTAGCTCTCCCACTCTCTCTCTTTCTCTCAGTTTCTTCAAGAGTACCACGATGGAATACACAGCTACACAAAGACAGATGGTCGGCCTTACACTGAATCAGACCCTTAGTCTATCACAGTCAGTGCTGTCAACTCAGACTGGCACCAGTTCTTGAGCATCTCAGGTGCCTACCACCTGACCCCATCAGTGGCCGTTAGCCACAAGGTCTAGATAGGAACTCTCAGTCTGGGGCAAGTGATGCTCTGTATTCTTGGTCCTTGGGGGGGGGGGGGCCACAATGGAAGGGCTTCTAGTGTCCTGGCCCCACTGGTGGACCTCCTGATGGCACCTGGTGTTTTTGGCCACTGTGTGACAGAGTGTTGGACTGGATGGGCCATTGGCCTGATCCAACATTGGCTTCTCTTATGTTCTTACCTTCTGCATGCCAAGCAGATGCTCTACCACTGAGCCACAGGCAGATAGGGTGGTCTGATCCAGAATAGCTATTCCATATGCACACATGCCTATGTGCCATATTAGAACATGGTTTCAGAGGATAGCTGTGTTGGTCTGCAGTAGAAAAGCTAGATATAGGGACTCAGACATCTCAATTCCAGCTTGTATCTGATGAAGGAAGCTTTGATTCTTGAAAGCATATTGGTGTCAGAATCTGCAAATTCAGCCAATGTATTAGCCAGCTATAGAGTTAATTTCTTGCCTGCATGTCTTTAACTATCTTGTGTATCTAAAGTGTATTTGAACCTATGTAACCATAATGCATTGTGTCTGTCTTGACCGGGAGGTGACAACCATGATTTGCGAGAACAAGGAGGCCTCTCATCCCTGCCTCCGCATTCCAGCTGCTCCGGCAGTAACTTCAAGGGGAGGATGCTTCTCATCTCTTATCAAATGCTAAAGAACCTTGGAGCCATTGATTGTTATGTGAACTCAGAAACATCTGAGGGGTCGGGTTTGGGAAAGGAAATTTACTGCTTAACACCTCACTTTTTTCCTGTGAGAACCAAACGGTCAAGACACCTTTTAGCCCGCCAATTTTCCCTCCAGGGGATTGGCTACCTATGGGTAATTCAAACTCCTTGGAATGGTATAATAGACCCGCTTGTATTATTTGTCTCATCTCTGACAATAATCCGAGATGCTGTACTAATGTAGGAATAGGTAATAAAGAACTGTGGTTAACCAACCAAGATCTGATCCTTGACTACTTTGAGCAGAACTCTCACAGATTGTCAGAGATCCGTAATTGGGACTCAGCCATTCCTGACTATGTCAGACGACGACGCGGTCCCCCTCAGACCTACTACTCCCGAAGAGACTCCCGTTACCCCGAAGGATCCGGGGAACGGGGGTGGTGGCGGCGGAGGAGGTCCCGAAGTGCCGGTGACCACGAGCCAAGGGGCTCACTACATCCCGCGCCTGATTCCTCACCAGAGCGTGACCCCCAAGTATGCCTGGAGCCATTTCGGTCGTCGGACCGTGGATTCGTGGGTGCACGATCGGAAAGGGGTGAGGGTTTCGCTCACCGGAGACCAGCTCGATCGAGGGAGACCGAGTTACCTCGGAGACGACCGCGAGCCGATCTACCATGGAGAGCCGCGTCGCCCGCCTTTCGAAGGAGAGGGGACGGGTCCGTATGGGCCCGATCCGTACCGCGAGGAGCAGACGGTCCCCCTGGAGCAGATGATGGGAGAGTTGCGGCTTCAACTCACCGCCGAGCTCCGCGAGTTGGCCCTCGATCTCCAGCACCAATTTCGAGACGCCATGAGGGCAGTGCAAGGAGCTCTCCCTGGTCAGGGGGTAGGAGCCCCACAACAGCCGGCGGCCCCCGGAGGGGTTCCGGTTCAGCCGCAGGTGCCCGCTCAGCCGGCACAACCAGTCCAGCCGGTCGTTCCGGTTCCGGTACCAGGGCCCGTTCCAGCACCCGCCCCGGTCCCGGCCGCTCCCGCCGCCCGCCCAGCCCCCTCCGACCCTTTGACGACCACTTTCGATGGGGACCCGGAGAAGCTGCGTTTCTTCATGCTGGAAATAGGGAGATTCCTGGACAGCTGGGGCCACCTATATCCCACCGAGAGGGAACGGATTGGTTACATAGGGTCCAAGCTGAAAGACACTGCCAGCGATTGGTATGTGAGCCTGCACGACAACCCAGGACCGGAGTTGCGTTCCCTGAATAACTTCATGTGGACCCTCCGCCATCAGTTCGAAGACCCCCTGGGGGAAGAAAAGGCCCGTAACCAGCTAAGGAAGCTGTTCCAGGGGAGGTCGACGGTGAGAGATTACACCGACAAGTTCCGTCGCATCGCGGCCAAGATCCACGGATGGCCGGAGGAGTTGTTCATGGAGAAGTATTGGGAGGGCCTGAATCCGGAGATTTACGAAACCGTGTTGTTGGGGGGCCGCCCGGGCACCTTGGCCACCTGGATGAGAGCTGCCATCGACATGGAAGAGCGATTCGCCCTGATCAAGATGGGAGCTTCGGTGACGGCCTCCAGCAAAGCAGCCCCCCGAGCGAAGCCCCGATCCAATGTGCAAGACGTCCGGGATGCTAGGTTTCGGCAAGGGCTGTGCATGAAATGCGGGGAGAGTGGCCACTTCACCTCCGCTTGCCCACGAGGGGGGGGAAAAGGCCCGAAGACCTCAACACCCGTAGGGGGAGGCACCCCTAGCCGGGGAAAGACGCCAATGAAGCCCCGGGTGCTGCAGCTGGAGGGAACGGCCAGCGAGCAGGGGGAGCTGGAGCTGATGGAGACACAGATGTTGGGAAACTCCAACGGCCTGCAGTGAGCGGCGCAGAGCTGCAGGTCCCCCGCCAAGAAGCGCCATCTCCGGTGAGCATCCCCGGCCCCTTGTTATATATGGTAGTGACGGTGGTGACCCCTGGTTCGGGTACCCACATGAGGGTACGAGCGCTAATTGACTCTGGGTGTGCGCGAGACCTGATCAGCCCCCTGGTAGTGGAAGGGCTCGGTCCAAACGTCACCCCATTAGTAGAACCCTTAAAGTTCACTCAGATGGATGGGTCGGAGATGAAAGAGGAATGTATAGCCGAGACTGAGAGCCTGATTTTGGGGACGGGGGAACACTGGGAGAAGCGTGCTTTTGTCATCACCCCAAACGCCCAGTTCCCTATGGTGTTGGGCAGCCCGTGGCTAGGGGCGCACGACCCTTATATTAAATGGAGCGAAGGGAAGATCTTGTGGGTGGATGACCGCTGCCTCACCCATAAATGGGACCCGGCGTGGGGACCCAGGCCCCCGACCCCTCCTTCCCCGGCCCCTGCGCTCGCGCTCACCCCCACCATGGTGCCCAAGGAGTACAGAGATTTACTGGAAGTGTTCAGCGAGACTGAGGCGGACGAGTTGCCCCCCCACCGACTGTCAGACTGTGCCATAGAACTGCTCCCTGGAGAAAAACTCCCAAAAGGGAAATTATACTCCATGAGCCCGTTGGAGCGGGAAGAGTTGCGAAAGTTCTTGGACAAAAACCTAGAGCGCGGATTCATCCGCCCAGCCAAATCCCCTTTTGCCGCGCCGGTGCACTTCCGAAAAAAGAAGGATGGGGGTTTGCGACTATGCACTGACTATAGAGGACTGAATGCGGTCTCCACTACCAACGCTTACCCCCTCCCTTTAATAAAAGACCTCTTGGCGGAAGCTGCTAAGGGGAGGATTTTTACCAAACTGGATTTACGAGATGCCTATTTCAGGGTGCGCATCAGGGAAGGGGATGAATCTAAGACTGCGTTTAATACCCCCCTGAGACAATTCGAATATCTAGTGATGCCGTTCGGCTTAAGTGGCGCGCCCGGGGTCTTTATGAGCTTAATCAACGAAGTGTTGCACAAGCACCTATTTAAAGGCGTGTTATGTTACATAGATGATATCTTGATCTATTCTACTGATAAGAAAGCACATGTGAAATTAGTCAGGGAGGTCCTCGCTACCTTGCTAAAAAATCAGCTATTTGTAAAACTGTCTAAGTGTGAATTCCACCGTGAGTCCGTGGACTTCCTGGGCTATCGCATCTCTCAGAAGGGGTTGGAAATGGACCCGGGGAAGGTGGAGGCGGTAGTGCAATGGGAGGCTCCGCGAACAAGAAAACAATTGCAGAGCCTCTTGGGGTTTTGTAACTTTTACCGCACCTTCATCAAAGACTTTGCTAAAGTTACTCTCCCCTTAACAGACTTACTAAAAACCAAGGGGAGAGGGCCCGAGGCAGGGAAGCCGGGAGAAAAAATAGCTTGGAACGGGGAGTGTCAGAGGGCGTTTGAGACTTTAAAGACTCTCTTTACTTCGGAGCCCATTCTGGCGCACCCTGACGAAACCAAAGAATTTGTAATTCATGTGGACGCGTCAGATGTAGCCATGGGGGGGGCCATACTACAAAGTGGTCCGGAAGGGAAATTGCACCCGCTGGCCTATATTTCGAAGAAATTTAACGAAACGGAAAGAAATTGGTCGGTCTGGGACAAAGAAGCCGCGGCCATTAGATTGGCGCTCACTACGTGGCGGCATTGGTTGGAGGGCGCGCAGACTCCATTTGAAATATGGACTGATCACAAGAATCTGGAGGCGCTGCGCACTCAGAGATCCCTCAACGCCAAACAGCTGCGATGGGCCGATTTCTTCTCTAAGTTTAATTTCGTGCTCAAGCATTTTCCTGGGAAAGCTAACTCCTTGGCAGACGCATTGTCCAGATTGCCCCAGCATGAAAGTGTCAAGGAAGAAGTGTTTGACTCAATGTTCTCCCCCCAGCAGTTGGGAGGGGCGGTGATCACCCGGAGCCAAGCAAAAAGAACTCAGTTAGACATTGGGAAGTGCGATTGGGGGGGGGATTATGCTCCGGAAGAGGTTGAGGAGTTGGAGACTCTGGAGGAATGCTCCAAGAGGGAGGATCAATGTTGGCTACATGGAGATAAACTGGTGGTGCCAAAAGTTAAACGTAAAGAGATTCTATTAACCTGCCATTCGTCTAAGCTCGCCGGGCACTTTGGCTTCCTGAAAACGCTCAATTTGATCCAGCGTCAATTCTGGTGGCCGCGCATGCGCCGAGACGTTTCCGACTTCGTCTCGGCTTGCCAGACTTGTCTAATGTGCAAAAAGCGGGGGGGGAAAAGTTCCGGGCCTGTTGCACCCCCTACCCACCCCCTCAAGACCCTGGGAGGCCATCGCCATGGATTTTATCACCAATCTGCCCCCCTCTAAGGGAAAAACGGTTATTTGGGTGGTGGTGGACACCTTTTCGAAGCAAGCGCATTTCACCCCTTTTAAGCAATTGCCCACCGCTAAAGGGATGGCCAAGGCTTTTTTCAATCACGTGATTAAATTACACGCTTTTCCGAAGAGAGTGGTATCCGACAGAGGAAGTCAGTTCGTTGCCAGCTTCTGGCGGGAGCTCCTAAAAATGATGGACATAGAACCAGCCCTGAGTTCGGGTTACCACCCAGAGACCGATGGCCAATCCGAACGAACTAATCAAATATTGGAACAGTTTTTGAGATGTTACACTAACTACCACCAAGACAATTGGGTGGAATTGTTGCCGTTTGCAGAATATAGTTACAACAATGCAGTGCACTCCTCCACAGGAGTCTCTCCCTTTATGGCAGTAGGGGGATTTGAAGGGAAACCGTTGCCTACCATTGAAAATGCCCCCGATGCTTCCCCATCGGATTTTAAGAGTTGGTGGTCTAGTCTCCAGGACTCATGGCCATTAATAGGCAAAGCATTGGACCATGCCAAAGAGGATTACAAAAAATACGCTGATCGAGGGAGAGCACCAGGATGGGATCTCCAACCTGGGGACTCTGTCTATCTCTCCACCAAAAACATTCATGGGTTGCAGCCCAGCAGAAAACTAGGGTGGAAATTTGTTGGACCTTATAAAGTGCTGCGCAAAATATCGGATGTGTCTTTTGAACTGGAATTGCCTAAATCACTGAGTTCTGTGCACCCTGTGTTTCATTTCAGCCTATTGAAGAAAGATCCTGGGCCGAATGCTTGGCATCCAGCTCCTCCAGTTCCTCCTCCACTGATGAAGGAGGGGGCCCCTCACTTCGAGATAACTGAAATCCTCGATTCCAAGATGCGAAGAGGCCGTTTATATTATTTAGTTAGATGGTTAGATTTCGGCCCGGAACACAACGAGTGGATCCGTTCAGAACATGTGCATGCTCCTAAACTGACTAAACTGTTTCATAAAATGTTCCCTGACAAAGCTAGGTGAAGTGAATTATGAGGAGGGCAGGGTGTCAGAATCTGCAAATTCAGCCAATGTATTAGCCAGCTATAGAGTTAATTTCTTGCCTGCATGTCTTTAACTATCTTGTGTATCTAAAGTGTATTTGAACCTATGTAACCATAATGCATTGTGTCTGTCTTGACCGGGAGGTGACAACCATGATTTGCGAGAACAAGGAGGCCTCTCATCCCTGCCTCCGCATTCCAGCTGCTCCGGCAGTAACTTCAAGGGGAGGATGCTTCTCATCTCTTATCAAATGCTAAAGAACCTTGGAGCCATTGATTGTTATGTGAACTCAGAAACATCTGAGGGGTCGGGTTTGGGAAAGGAAATTTACTGCTTAACACCTCACTTTTTTCCTGTGAGAACCAAACGGTCAAGACACCTTTTAGCCCGCCAATTTTCCCTCCAGGGGATTGGCTACCTATGGGTAATTCAAACTCCTTGGAATGGTATAATAGACCCGCTTGTATTATTTGTCTCATCTCTGACAATAATCCGAGATGCTGTACTAATGTAGGAATAGGTAATAAAGAACTGTGGTTAACCAACCAAGATCTGATCCTTGACTACTTTGAGCAGAACTCTCACAATTCCTCCCAAATCTTGTTAGTCTCAAAGGTGCTACTGGACTCAAATCTAGCTAAGTTTCAGCTGGGTTGCCATGCTGGGAAAATCTGCAATATAAAAGAGTTGGTGTGAATAACTAAGAACCCATAAATGATTAAATTCAATAATATCATTATATATTAATATATATATAACCTATATATAAAAATAACCTATAAATACAAACCTATAAATACAAACTCCATAAATCCAACACAATAAATATTCCATACAAATGGCGTTAATGATATACAAAATTCTTGCCAAATTATTTGTATTTTATGAAACACACAATCCCCAGACTACAATCGTCTCTAGAGCTGCTGTAAATAATACATGCGTGTTGGGTTCCAGATGATGCATGGGACTCTTTGAGGTAGTCCTTGACAAATTTCACAGCTTGCAATGTAACATACTTGTGCTAAACCTGTTGGATTCCAAATAATGATTGTGGCTCCCTTAAAGGTCCTTGCCAACTTTCGAAACCTGCAAAATAATAACAGTTGTGTAAAGCCTCCTGCTGGATTCCAGATGATGCATGCAGCTCCTTTAAGCAGTCCTTGCTAGTTATCAAAACTTGCAACATAATATAGTTGTATATTGCCTGGACAGAAACACCAGCATAAATCTTTTTTATTTCTTTTTATTTTATTTTATTTATTAAATTTATACCTTGACCTACCCCAAGAATTGGCCTCAGGGAGGCTCACAACATAAAACCAACAAGCAATAAAAACAGTAAAATAATAAATAGCAATAGCAGATCAAGCAAACCCAGGCATTATGAGTCCCCAGTGTCTGGATGGTATCAGAACAGTCGGGTGCTGGGAAAAGGTCATACATCTTCTTCAGAGGTTAGTGGCTCACTGTCACGCTTATGACAAGAAGAAGAGCATAGTTTCAAAGCGTAGCCGTTTCAGTCTGCGATAGAACAGCTCGATATAAGGACCCTGACATCTCCATTCCAACTTGTATCTAACAAAGGGAGCTTTGACTCTTGAAGGCTTATACCCCCAAATCTTGTTGGTTTCAAAGGTGCTCCTAGACTCAGATCTAGCTAAGGCCATAGTTTCAGCTGCGTTGCCATGTTGAGCTCCCATGGAAGAGCAAGACTGAAGTCCGCTAGCACCTTAAAGGCCAACAACATTTTGTCCCCCAGGGCATAAACTTCTGAGAGTCAAAAGGAGCTTTCAACTCTCAAAAGCTTCTACCCTGGAATCTTGTTGGTCTTGAAGGTGCTAGTGGATTTGAATCTTGCTCATGTAAGAACATGAGAACAGAGGTACATAAGGAGAAGCCATGTTGGATCTGGCCAGTGGCCCATCCAGTCCAACACTCTGTGTCACACAGTGGCCAAAACCCAGGGGCCATTAGGAGGTCCACCAGCAGGGCCAATCTGGATCAGATCAATGAACCATTGTTCACTGTTTCTAACAGCTGCCAGTGAATTGCCACTGGGAAGCCCATGAGCAGAGTCTACAGGCAATTGCTCTGTCCTGCAAACTGCTCCTTGGCATTTGACTGTCAAAGGCTTTCTCCTTCTAAAACCAGTTTAGAAAGATTAGACCAGTTCAGAGAGCCAGTTTGGTGTAGTGGTTAGGAGTACAGATTCACCATTCCTCCACATGCAGCTACTGGTGTGACCTTGGGTCAGTCATAAATTCTCTCAGAGCTGTTCTCTCGAGGGCCGTCCTCAAAAGAGTTCTCTTAGCCCCACCTACCTCACAGGGTGTCTGTCATGGGGAGAGGAAGGTAAGGAGATTGTAGAACTCTAGCACAACTGGAAATGTGAGAAAAAACACAGTGGGAGTCATTTGGGCTCAGTCAAACTTACTGTATCCTAGGGTTTCCAAATCTAGACTCAGAAATACCTTCTTCCATGAAACTTCTATTTTTCAAAAATCAGCTAAGCTGGTCGCCATCTTGAAATCTTGTGTTAAGGAATCCCGTTCACTGATTAGATGTCACATGAAGGAATGCTTTCTTTTCTCTGCCCTGAAAGGTGCAATCCCATCTAGGAATGAAGATATGGCATACCAAATATGGGTTTGACCTAGGGATGCCAACACTGGGTTTGGAAATACCTGGAGATTTGAGGGTGGAGCCTGGAGTTTAGGGAGGGGAGGGACCTCGGTAGGGTATGCCATGCAGCCCACCTTCCAAAGCAGCCATTTTCTCCAGGAGAAGTGGAATGAGTGTTTTAAATAAATAAATAACGACTGAATCAGTGATTTATATAGTTTGGAGATCATTTGCAATTCTAGGAGATCTCTGCCCCCCCCCCCTTATGCGGGGAGGGCAGGGAATAAATCAAATAAATAAATAAATAAAATATTATAACTGTGTGCTAGAGGATCTGAGAGGGAAGGGGTTAAGAGAATTCTCTCACTCAGGTACACTTGGCAGTTGATCACATTCTTTCATCAGTTAGATGTTGAGCCTCTTCAGCACTTGATTGCCTTCTGTTTCCATCTTATATAGGACGTCTCTTCTCTCTTTTACCCAGGCTTGGAGCTGTTGTAAGTTTCTTCCTCTTGTTACCACTGGAGTCAGATCATCTTTGTAATTTGTTTGAACAACATTATCCTGTAACTGGAAAACATGGAGGATAGGAGATCCTGCAAAAAAGCTTCTGTGCTTCCAAGTCAATTTTTTTTTTTAACATTTAACCCAATAACCTGAAGGCTGATAACCCTACTGTATCGCCATATATATCTTTCTAATTATTTTTTTTTTAAAAAAATATTTTCTCAAGGGGAAAAAGAGGTGGGATACAGAAGGGGAGGGGGGAAATATAGATTCGTGAACTGAATAGCCACCACGAATGTCCACAAATTTTAAAGCAGTTCATGAAGTTCATTTAAACCCCAGCTTTCTGCTCTTCATGAAAAAACCGCTGAGTAGCGGGGAACAGAAAGCTGGGGTTTAAATACATTGGCAGGGAGCTAAAAGAGGGATCAGTTCATGAATCAGCCTCCTAGTTTATATTAGTTGGTGTTTTGCTTCATGCTGCAGCCAGCCCCAAACTCAAACAAACTGAAAAACTGTGGTTCGTGTCCACTCCTACTGCTGACCAACATGACTAGCCAGGAAACAAGCTTTACTGGAGAATTATTGAGTATGGAACTCTTGCTAACTGGTTTCTATTGAGCACTTGTTTGACGTGGTGTGTTTTTGTGTTTGTTCTTCATGTATTTTTACATTTTAAATAAATGATACCATTCATTGAAAAAAAAATCTTTCTCTAGTCTTTTACACGTCGGGGTTTCCTTTTTGATAATGAGATGGAAATTGCCATCTGCTTTTATTTTGATTGTGATCGTGTTAAATTGTTTTAATAATGACTTACAATGTTGTTTTTAAACCTGTTGTTACCTGCCCTGAGCCTTCTGGTGCAGGGGAGGGCAGGCTAGATGTCGAATACATTAAATTAAAAATAAATAAAATGAGGAAATTATTACAGCACAAAGGCGTAATATTGGCTGAGGACAGACTGTTGTTCTGTAATTGCTACAGGAGCGTGGCAGAACAAGCTGGGGCAAACTGCCCCGCAGCGTGGCATTCAGACACCGTCGCAAGGAAGCTGCCCACAGCGTCCACACTGCGGGTGGCTTCCAGTGGCAGCAGCAGAACACTGCATGGCTCCGCCCGCCCATGCGCATTCACACCTGCCGGAAGCGGGTGGAACGTACGCGCAGCCGCCGGGACACCACTTGGAAGTGGTGCCCCGGCTGCTGCGGGAGGAGCGCGCCGCCGGACAAGGTAAGTCCAGGGCGCCTCCGCGGGGCAGATGCGGCAGTCTCGACGCCCGCTCTGCCTCTGCTTTTAAAGCGGAGGCAGAGCGGGCCAGACTGCCAGTCTGTCCTCAGCCATTGTTCTCCCACCCAGCATTTCAGAGGAAAGTGACCATAACTATCACTGTTTCTCCTTCTTCATTCCATTTCTGCCTCCTTCTCCTAGAGGACAGATTCATGTAACATAAAGTGAGACTCAATATGAAGAGACAGTCAAATGTGTGGTAGAAAGTGTCTGAACATTCGTCCACAGGCATGTGATTCAGGGCAGAGGACATGTATTCCAACCACACTGAAACTTTAGAACCATCTTCGTCCATATGCACTGAGGGGCCATGACTCAGTGGTAGAGCCGTCTGCTTGGCATGCAGAAGATCCCAGGTTCAATCCCCAACAGAAAGACCTCTAAAAGAGACTCTGGAGAACCACTGTGGGTATGAGGAGTCAGTACTGACTTTGATGGACCAATGGTCTGATTGAGTATAAGGCAGCTTCATGTGTAGAGAGAAGCATACAGGATCCTTAGATATAGAAGAAGAAGAAGAAGAAGAAGAAGAAGAAGAAGAAGAAGAAGAAGCCGCCACCAGTTTGGTGAAGTGATGGGGAGCATGGACTGTAATCTAGGAGAACCGGGTTTCATTCCCCACTCCTCCAAATGCAGCTGCTGGCATGACTGTGGGTCAGTCACAAGTTCTCTCAGGGCTGTTCTCTCAAGAGCATCCTCAAAAGAGCTCTCTCAGCCCCACCTACCTCACAGGGTATCTGTTGTGGGGAGGGGAGGGGAAGGGAAAGGAGATTGTAACCTGCTCTGAGACTCCTTTAGGTAGTGAAGGGCGGGGCATAAATCCAACCTCTTCCTCCTCCTCTTCCTCCTCTTCCTCCCCCTCCTCCTCTTCTTCGATATGGAGAACAGGAGTCAATACAAGAGCATGCAAGACTCACAGTAGAGTTACACCATTGACATCAGTGGCCTTGAAGTGGTGCAACTCTGCTTAGGATTGCACTGTCAGCAGTGAAAAATTAATTTTTCTTCCCTTTCTCCCCTCTATGGATGTTTCACAACATATTGATTTGCATCCAGTAGGCTTCAATATTGAAACAGCAGATGCTGAAAAGGAACTACACAGGGATTCTGTGAGCAGTTCTGTGATGGGTTCAGGTTGTGGAGGGCGGGGTATTATTATTATTATTAATAGTAGTAGTAGTAGTAGCAGCAGCAGCAGCAGTAGTATTAGTGTTATTATTAAAAAAAATGATACCAGCTCTCCTTGGCAGTGGTGGAAAGTGCTGTCAGCTCATAGCTGACGTATAGTGATCATGGTAGGGTTTTCAAGGGAAGAGACATTCAGAGGTAGTTTGCCCTTGCCTGCCTCTATGTAGCAGTCCTGGCCTTCCTTGGTGGTCTCCCATCTAAATACTGACCAGTGGGGATGGGCACGAATCGGAAAAAAAATGTGGCTCCTGTCGGTTTGTGGTTCATGGTTGAACCACGAACTGAACTGGGAGGTTTCATGGCCCTGCAAACCCCGTTGAAAGGGGTTTATCCATGAACCATCACAAACTGCCATGAGCGGCTTTAAAAGGTCATGGAAGCTTGTGATGGTTCATGAACTTTGGCTCATGAACCACGAACAGGGCAAAAACTGGGATGAATTCTGTTTCGTGGGTTTGGTTCATGTCCGTCTTTACTGACCAGGGCTGATCTGCTCAGCTACCGATATCTGACAAGACTGGGCCAGCCTGGCCCATCCAGGTCAGAATCAAGAACCACAAGGGTAAGAGAGGTCCAATACAGGGCCAATATTAAAAACCTAGTTAGAACTTACACAAAAACACAAGTATTTATTAGAAAGGTGGTTAAAAACAAATAACGGCCCAATGAAAGCCATGTTGAAAAGTTCAAGTGACCTGAACACAATATTGGCCCTGTAGTAGACTTCTTTTTTACCCTTGGGACTCTTGATTCTTGTTTTTGGGTCAAGTTTGTTCCCCCCTCCCTGTGTCCCATCCAGATCAGAACCAGCTCTCCCTAGTCCAGCCTCATCAAATTTTTCTCCTCATCAAATTTTTCTAAACTATCTCAATAAAAACATTAGACTTGAATATGCCCGAATATTAGAGCTGCTGATCACTAGCCAATACAAGCCAGCCGAAACAACAAAAGGGGTTGTATTGTTTCCAGAATACAGTCATGCACTTTCAAGAGAAGGGGATGTCATAGTTTGGATCCTGCCAATGAGAACTCATTCTCACTTGCCCTTGATGTTGCATTTTGGTGCACCACTGTTTTGCCAGGTCCCATCAGCACATGGATGGGAGGGGACCTACCCTGGCAGAAGGATCTTTGTAGGGACAGGATGTACCAAAACTGCCAGTTCTGTAAATGAAAGCCATGGGGGAGGGGTCATGATGTTCTTGGACTTAAAATTAGGTCTGATTTAAATGGGACTAAATGGAGCTAGCTGGCATGAGGCTTATAGCCACTGGCCAATACATATGACACTGTTGGATTGCCAGCATCTATTAAGGTTTTTCGTTCGCGAGGATTCTCTTGCAACAATATCGAAACAGCAGATGCCGAAAAGGAACCACACAGGGATTCAGTGAGCAGAAAAAAGGTCTCTAGCTGTTCCTGAATGCTTACAGATGTCTACCGAAAGAACACTCAAACAATGAACACAGCGGCGAGCGTAAACAGCAAGAGGGTTTTAAACGGTGCTCTGACAAAAACCGGCTTTCTCAAAATATTCCTTTTCTTGATGGCGTTTTATGCTTCTTGCCAAGGGGAAAAGGCAGTGGAGGCTTGGAAAAACTGTGCCTTTAAGACGGAGGGTTGGTCGCAGGCATTGGTTAAAAAAAACCAACCTGAATTTCATTTTCAGTTCTCTTTTGCTGGCTCCCCGGCCGCAGATTTCCATTGAAAATCTATCTATTTAAATATTGGCTGGTCGCAGCTTAGCCGCTGTTCTTTCAAGAGCATCAATCATCTGCTTCAATTTTTAAAAAATGAATGTTGAGGCGCTAATATCAGCTAAGCAAAGAGGGTGGGCTAGGAATCTTCGGAATAGATTTTTTTAAAAATAGCAAGCTGCTGAATTCAATATTTGTATATATTTGTTCCTAAAACCCTAAATCCAATTGCATCCATAATGAGGATGGGGGGGAATACTCGTTTTGCACACAAATTATTGAAATCAAGAGGGTTTTTTGGGGGGAGGGGGATATTTCCCCCCGAATCCATTGCAATTCTGTGCAACTCTAGACTCGTCTTTGCATAATGCAATCAACTTTGTTTAAAGTAAAGCTATCAACGGAATTATAGCATTTGCAGTTGATTAATCACCAGCCTTTAAACAAATTAATCAATTAAATTTAAATAAATCTGCATATTACCAACACCTCGATAGAGGTGTTTGTAGAGAACTTGACAAATGTGTGAGAGCTTACAGTTCAATAAACAAAAAGCCGCCACTCGTTATTAAGAGAAAATGCTATCTTCATTTTCCTTTTTTTTTATTACTCATTCGAGTTGTTACAGTAAAAGCCGAACTAGATGTGTTGGGAGAGATGTGCTGTTAGGAACTCTCCTGAGTTTCTTTTTTTAAAGAAGAGATTGGATTTATATCCCGCCCTTCACTCGCTTGAAGTCTCAGAGCGGCTTACAAACTCCTTTCCCTTCCCCTCCCCACAACAGACACCCTGTGAGGTTAGGTGGGGCTGAGAGAGCTCTGAGAGAACTGTCCTTGAGAGAACAGTTGGTACAGAGCTGTGGCTTGCCCAGGGTCATCCAGCAGGTGCAAGTGGAGGAGTGGGGAATCTGGTTCTCCCAGATTAGAGTCCACACACTTAACCACTACAGGAAACTGGCTTTCTAACTAATTGCCAACTCCATTCAGCTGCTTTGAAGACTGGGGAAAGGTCACTGGGGGAGAGAATATTCCATCATTTCATCTCTCTCTCTCCCTTACATGTTTTAAGCAGCCCTTTGAAGCTCTTTGGAGGAAGTTTTATGGGTCAGTGCCAAAACATCTGCTTGGCATGCAGAAGTTCCCAAGCTCAGTTTAGAATTTATTCTTACCTACATCATCCTTAAACCCCTCCCTTAACCCAAAATGCAGGTTGATGTCTAACAAACAGTCAGCTTAGCTGCTGGTTAGCAATGGGGGCTGCAGCTCAGTGACAGAGCCTCTGCTTGACATACAGAAGGTCTCAGGTTCAATCCCTGGCATCTCCAGTTAAAAGGACCAGGCCGGAGATGAAGTGAGAGACATCTGCATAAGACCCTGGAGAGCCACTGCCAGTCTAATGGACCAAGGGTCTGATTCAGGATAAGGCAGTTTTGTGTGTGTTCATGTGGTGTTAGGTAAACCCACCCTGCCTTTAAGTTTGCCCAGTGCTTCCATTGGCTTTGCTTATTCCACCCTGCACATAAAACAGAGTCTAGAGGTACTAAACCTTGTGGGCTGCTGCAGAAGCTATGGATTTGGCTGATGATATTCAAGGATACTTCATAATCCACCTGACTGTGTCAGTCAGCGATAGCTGGCTCATGAACATCCCTTCACCTCCTGAAGGGTGCTCAACAATTGCCTACCCTTAGTCACATCCTGTATACAAAATTCCTACCTACCAAGTTATGGGGGCGGGCCCGTAGCCAGGATTTTTTTTAGTCAGGGGCATTTAAATTTCTTAGGGGGCGCTGGCTAATCTAAATAGAGGTAATTTACTCTGTCCCCTTGCACTGGACAGCTGAGCAGGAGCACCCGGCTCCTTCTTTGCACTTGCTGCCACTCGGAGGCCTTGGGCTGAATGGGAAGTCATGGGGCCTGGGCAGTAAGTTGGGGGCCTAGCCCCGAGATGCCCCACTGTAGCTATAGGCCTGCATGGGGGCCTAGTTCAGTGGTAGAGCATCTGGTTGGCATGTAGATGGTCCCAGGTTTAATCCCCAGTATCTCCAGTAAGGATCAGGTTGTAGGTGATGTGAAAGACCTCCACGAGAGACCCTGGAGAGCTGTTGCCAGTCTATGTAGACAGCACCGACTTGGATGGACAAATGGTCTGACTCAGTAAAAGGCAGCTTCTTGTGTTCATGGCCTAACTTATCCAAGACCAGGCTGAATCAGAATTATCATCACCAGCGCTAACCCAAGAAGACAGTGGAGCAGACCAAAAAATGACCTCTCCTGTACCATTCTGAAAGTTGGGGGGGGGTGGTGGTGGGAATCCTGCTTGGCTCCAAACAGGGTGACCAGCAAATCCCATATTATTATATACCTTTCAGACTTCCTGAACTCTCACAAATTTGGAGAAGAAGGATCCTTATGCTCTCTTGCTCCCTCTCTGCTGAAGGAAGGGATGGGGAAGCAACCTGCCATATTTTCATTAGCCACGTTGCCAGGTATGATGGCAGAAGATAGATGGTTTGTAGGTAGGTGGCAGGTAGGGTTGCCTGGCGACTGGTGGGGGATTGGGGGGTGGACTTACCAGGAGCAGGAGGGAGGCTCTGCCGACATGCAGTGACATGCCCACGTCACTGCCCACATGACTCGGAAGTGATGCCATCCCTTCTGGGACATTGGGGGGGACGCTCTGGCATTTGGGCAAAAACTCTATGGTAGAAGCCAGATTTACCACTTTTTTTTTGTAAAGAAATTTTTATTTTTCAAAAAAAAAAACATCGAAAATAATACATTTAACCTTATACAAATCCCTTTTTCCATATTAGATAACATTTTGTTCTATTTGTACATTCTATTTTTATCTTGTTTTGGTGGCTTCCCACCACATCTGAAGCATAACACATTTTCCATTTTATTCAAAATAGTAATACTTATATCTATGTTTCGTTTCTGGTAACGGTTATATAGCTTTAAAATACTTATACTTATACACCAATTCTTATTTTCTATACTCTTATGTATTTCTAAATAAAAACAGTTTCATTGTCTAATTTTAACTAAAACATTCATATAATATATTTCTATTCCTTTATGCTATTATAACCATGTATAGATATAGTTTTTCATATCCCAATACTTTTCAACATATTCTTTCAAATCTTTCCAGTCTTCCAGAAAGGTCTCTGAGTAGAGATTATTCAATTTTCTAGTCCACTTATCCATTTCAGCCATATATAACAGTTTTTTCAACCATTCCCACACCTCTGGTATTTTTTCATTTTTCCAGTTTTGTGCATACACCATTCTTGCTGTTGTAATCATATACCATATTATTGTCCTTTTCTTTACATTTATCTCTTCTAGTTTAAGTCCTAGCAATAACATTTCAGGCAACTTCTTAAATGTACATTTCAAGATTTTTTCCATTTCTGCATGTATTTTTGACCAATAAGTCTTTGCTTTATCACAAGTCCACCACATATGATAAAAAGACCCTTCTTTCTTTTTACACTTCCAACATTTGTTAGACATATTTTGACCAATATTTGCAATTTTTTTTGGTGTCATATACCATCTATACATCATTTTAAAACAATTTTCTTTTAAGTTATAACACGTAGATATACTCATAGCATTTTTCCATAAAAATTCCCAAGATTCCATTTCAATGTCTTTGTTAAAGTTTATCGCCCATTTTACCATTTGTTCTTTTACCATTTCATCAGCATTAAACCATTTTAGCAAGACTTTATACATTTTAGAAATCATTTTTTCCCCACCTTCCTCCCAAACTTGTTCTATTTCATTATTTTTTTCCCTGAAACCGTGTTTTTTATCACTTCTATACAAGTCATATATTTGTCTATATCTTAACCAACCATAATCAAAATCAATCTGATGCTGCTCCTTCAGTTTGAAATCCTTGCCATGTCTTATTAATAAGTCTCTATACTTCAGCCAATCTTGTCCTTTATATCTTGATATTGGATGTAAGACTTCTGCGGGTACAATCCACATGGGTATCTCTTCTGAAAAAAAGTTTTTATATCTTGTCCACGTATCCATTAGTGTTCTTCTCAAATAATGATGTTTAAACATATTGTCCATTTTTGTTTTGCCATAATACAAATATGCATGCCACCCAAATCTACAATCATGACCTTCCAGGGACAATAACATTCTATCTTGTAACATAGTCCATGCCCCTACCCAGGTCAAACATATTGCATCATGGTATAACCTTAGATTTGGTAGTTGAAACCCTCCTCTTTCTTTGGCATCACACATTATTTTCATCTTAATTCTTGGTTTTTTCCCTCCCCACACAAATTTAGACAGCTCCTTCTGCCAACATTTGAATGTTTTTACATCTTTCACAATTGGAATAGTTTGAAACAAAAACATTAATCGTGGTAACACATTCATCTTGACCACCGCAATTCTACCCAGCAATGACAAATTCAATACATTCCACTTTTTAATATCCTGCATAATTTGCAACCATAATTTTTCATAATTATTTTTATAAAGATCAATATTTTTCATAGTTAGGTTTACACCCAGATATTTTGTCTTTTTCACCACCTCACATTCTGTAAGTTTTTGTAACTCGTTTTGTTTCTTATTTGACATATTTTTGCACATTACTTTCGATTTGTTTTTATTTACATAAAATCCTGCTAAGTCACCAAACTCTTTTACTCTCTGTAACAAATGTGGTAATGTGGATAAGGGGTCTTCCACTATAAACATCACATCATCTGCAAAGGCCCTATATTTGAAAGAAAAACCTTTAGATGTTAAACCTTTAATATCTTTGTCTTCCTTCACATTTAACAGTAGAACTTCTAAAATCCAAATAAATAGCAGCGGCGAAAGCGGGCATCCTTGTCTTGTTCCTTTTTCAACTTTAAAATCGTCTGTCTTTTCAGTATTAATTATTATTGAGGATTTCTGTTCTTTATATATTGCTTTAATGAAGTTAAGCATATATTCACCGATCTCAAGATGTTCTAAAACTTCAAACATAAAATCCCAGTTTAAATTATCAAACGCTTTCTCCGCATCTAAAAAGAAAAAGCCCACTTCCTTTTCAGGATGTTTGTCGTAATATTCTATAGCGTCCACTACTACTCTTAGATTGTCCCTTATTTGTCGATTAGGTAAGAACCCTGCTTGTTCTGTTTGTATAGTCTCTTTAAGGTGCTCTTTTAGTCTATCCGCTATAATCTTAGCAAAAATCTTATAATCATTATTCAGTAAAGAGATCGGTCTATAGTTCTTAACATTGGTCAAATCCTGATTTTCTTTCGGGATCAGTGAGATGGATGCATCTTTCCAGGTTTCTGGTACCTCTCCAGTAACTCTTATATTGTTCATCAATAGCAGTAACACCGGTGAAACTGACTCCTGTAACGTTTTGTAGAACTTCGCTGTAAATCCATCCGGTCCAGGTGCTTTACCTAATTTTGAGTCATTTATTGCATTTTTGATCTCTTGTAATGATACTGGATTATTAAATAGTTCTTTAATTTTCTCTGTTGGTTTTGGTAGCTTTAATGTTTGCAGGTATTCTTTAATCTTTCTTCTGTCTTTGTTTTCCTTCTTAAAAAGTTTTGCGTAGTATTTAAAAAATTCTCTTTTTATTCCTTTGTTATCTATTATCTCAATATTATCTCTTATCACTTTGGTGATAAATTTATTTTCACGTTTTTTCTTTAATTGCCATGCTAAGTATTTTCCGGGTTTATTTGCACCTTCAAATGCTTTTTGTTGAAGTTTTTTTAAGTTCCAGTACATCTCCTGGTTCAAAATGGCTTTTGCTTGGTCTTGTAGCATCCAAATTTCCTTTTGCAGTTTCTTTTTCCCTGGTTTCTTCTTCAGTTCTTCTTCCTTTGTTTTAATGGCTTGTAAAATATTTTCATATTGCTCTTTTTTCTTTTTATTATCTTTAGCATTTAACGATATCAATAGTCCTCTCATCACTGCTTTATATGCATCCCATACGGTTTGAATTTTAACTTCTTTCTGCATGTTTACTTGGAAGTATAGGTCTGTTTCTTCAAGTAATTTTTTAATTATTTCTTGATTATCTAATAAGTCCTCGTTTATTCTCCATCTCTTTTGTTTTTTAATCTGCCCAGCTGTCCATAAACACGGATTGTGATCTGAGATTATTCTGGGTAAAATTTCCACTTTTCTTGTCTTAAAGGTTAGGTTAGTAGTCATCCAAATCATGTCAATTCTTGAATGTGAGTCATGTCTGTTAGAGTAAAAGGTAAAGTCTTTTCCTTGTGGGTTAGCTTTCCTCCAAATATCTTCCAACTTTTCTTGTTTTATCAGTTCAAAAAAGTTTTTTGGAAGCTTCCCTAACGTCTCATCCTTTCTTTTAGAGCGCCTGTCTAGTTTATTATCTACAGTTCCGTTGAAATCTCCTAACATCATAATTTGATCATAATTTACATTGTCCAATTCCATTTGAAGTTCTTTAAAAAAAATTTCTTTAGCTCCATTCGGAGCATAAATGTTCACAATCAAAGTTTTCACTCCTTGCAGTAAAATTTCAATAGCTAAATATCTTCCATCTTTGTCTTTGAATATTACTTTGGGTTCCAAATCTTTTTTGACATATGTTACAACACCATTTTTTTTATTGCTTGCTAAAGAATAAAATTCTTCTCCCAATTTTTTCCTTATTAAATATTTATGGTCTTGGTTTTTAAGATGAGCTTCTTGCAAGCAAATTATATTACATTTTTGTTTTTCCAACCAGTGACCTACCATTCTACGTTTTTGGGGTGAATTTAGTCCATTTACATTCCATGTAAGTATTTTGTAATCCATTTTGATATATTCTTAAATATCTCCAAAATCGTCTTTATTCTCTCCCAGGAATGCATACATTTCTTCTGTGCTTTTAATCACCACTCTGGAGCTGCCATAATAAAAACTTAGTCCTTGAGGTATTTCCCAACGAAATCTGATTTTTTTCTCCTTCAGTTTATCCGTCAGACGCTTGAATTTTTTCCTTTCTTGCAGTATTGCTCTAGGCAATTCTTTCATTACTATGATTTTCTTTCCATCTATTACAAAGGGGTCAGTAAAGCACTTCCTGTAGATTTGTTCTTTTGTTCTTTTCATTGTAAATTGGACAACCACGTCTCTTGGTATGTTTTTGTCTCTTGCATATGTAGAATTAACTCTATAAACAAGATCCATGTGTTCTTTAACAACTTCTTCCTGTTCTTGTAAAAAATCTGCTATTGCTTCTTGCATTCTTGTAAAAATATCCTCATTCAATTTTTCCTCAATCCCTCGAAATCTCAAGTGGTTTTGCATATCTTTATAATGCATCATCTTTTCCATCCTCTCGTTCTCTCTCATTGTCTTATGGGTGTTTTCTTCCAGTTCTTTTACTTTAGTTTCTATATCTTGTGTTCTTGTGGATAATTTTTGAAATTCTGCTTTTAATTCCATGCAATTTTTATCTGCTTGAGCCGCTATATTATTCATTTTAACATTTACCTCTCCTATAGCGTCTAACATTTTCTTTTCCATTGCTTCCATAACAGCTAGTAGCTCTTTTTCTTTTTTTGCTGCCATTGTAGGAGAGGACCATGTGGCTGCTCTCGATCTTAGTCCTCGGTCTGTTTTGCCTCTTTAAAAAGGATCGATTTTATCTTGTCTTCCAAATCAAACACCAATTAGTGCATTCAAACAAGCTAATCTTGCCAAGTCAAATTATGTTGGTTTCAGCCTTCTACGTTATATAATCTTTGAGATATTGCAGTTTAAAAATTTTATAAATCCAAAATGGCGGCCGCGACTTCTCTATGGTTAATGTCAAAGGTTATAGTCTTTTTACCTTGCTTCTGGCTTGCCGTAGTTTCCTTTTGTCCCTTCCTTTTCTTTACTTGTCTGCTCTCTGCACGTCACTTCCTGTTATGGTCTTTCTGGTCCGGCAGTATTTAGAGTCCCCTTTCTGGTCCGGCAGTATTTAGAGTCCCCTTTCTGGTCCGGCAGTATTTAGAGTCCCCTTTACCTTCTTCCGGTTCTTCTCCTTTTTCCTTCTTGTCTGCTCTTCTAGCCGTCACTTCCTGATTCAGTCCTCACGTCTTAATCTCGCGATGCTTGGTTCCCTTCTCCCTCTTTGTCTCGCGATGCTTGGCTTCCCCTCCCAACTCCTTTTAACCGCAGGAATGTTAAACAACTTGTTTTTTTGGCTTTTTAAGTTCAAATTCGGTTTTTTAGCACTTCAAAACTGCTCTCATCCAATCAACATCAGTCTATTGCTTCACCCGATCTGTTTTTCATCTTTCAAAACGCGGCAATGGTAAGGCAAAAAACTTTTTTCCGTTACCTTTTGTTGTTACTTCGCTTCAGATGTGGTCCCAACGTTTAAACTTTGTCTTCTTTGTTAAGGAATCAGGGGAATTGGAGGTTTTATGCTGAATTTTTCAGCTCAGCTCGGCTCCTTAGAGATACTCGCAAGAATCCTCTTCGGCTGCAGTGCTCAAGGTGTCGGAAGAATCCTCTTCGGCTGCAGTGCTCAAGGTGTCGGATCAAATACTAGAGTGTCACTCCAACATCCCAGAAGTCATGATGTTACTTCCGGGTTGCGTGGGCAGTGATGTAGACACATTGCTGCACCTTGGCAGAGCCTCCCTCTTTTTCAGGGTAAGTTCCCCCCCTTCAGCAAACTGATTGGTGGTTGGGCAGTGGGGCATGTTCGCAGGGACCCCTACCTGTACCAAGGGCTCTGGGAACCTTATTTATAGTTGTCGGGGGTGGTGGTGCATATCGGACTGTAATAAGAACATAAGAGAAGCCAATGTTGGATTAGGCCAATGGCCCATCCAGTCCAACACTCTGTCATTCAGTGCCCAAAAATAGGAGGTGCCCTCAGGAGGTCCAGCAGCGGGGCCAGGACACTAGAAGCCCTCCCACTGTTGCCCCCCCCCCCATCAAGCACCAAGAATACAGAGCATCACTTGCCCCAGACTGAGGGTTCCTATCTATATCTTGTGGCTAATAGCCACCGATGGACCTCTGCTCCATATGTTTATCTAATTCCCTCTTGAAGCCGTCCATGCTTGTAGCCGCCACCACCTCCTCTGGTAGTGAATTCCATGTGTTAATCACTCTTTGGGTGAAGAAGTACTTCCTTTTATCTGTTCTAACCCGACTACTCAGCAATTTCATCGAGTGCTCACAAGTTCATGTGAACAAGATATCCAGGATGGTAGCAGCCTAAATTGCATGCTGCAATAACTCCACAGTACCTGGTACTAAAACAGGACAGACCTTTATTAGAAGATGGGCAAGGCCAGGTCTGGGCCCTGCTAGGCCGTAACCAGCCACAGTAGGGTTACCAGCTCTGGGATGGGAAATTCCTGGAGATTTGGGAGGGCTGGAGCCTGAGGAGTGCAGGGTTTGGGAAAGGGAAGGGCCTCAGCAGGGTATAATGCCATAGAGCCCACCCCCCAAAGCTGCCATTTTCTCCAGAAGAGCTGATCTCTATAACCTGGAGATCAGTCAGAATTCCAGGAGATCTCCAGGAAGGTTGGCAAACACAAGCCACAGCCAGCAACCACTATAACAAGTGAAAAGGAAAACTAAAATAAAGGCTTTTTCCCTTAAGAAATCGTTAACATTATTATACAATAAGGGAATATCACCAAAATCACAACTACCCATGATACAACACATTCCATGCAGATGGGAGGAAAAGGGAAAGGGTGAATGAGGAGTGATCAGTGCTGAAGCACCCTTGTAAACATTTGTTCAGTGAATGCTTTGATCTTGGCCTTTCTCTCCCAACATGGGCATTTCAGAGGTTTACGAAGTCTCCATGGAATCGACTGCCAGATGAATAGTTGAGAAACTTCATAGAGGCACCATGGCTGACTCCAGCACATCAATTCGAATGAGTTAGCAAAGCAAATACAAGAACAGAATGCAGGTTTGTCTGGTCCAAAGGATGTTTGGAAAAGGTCACGGGCAACATCTTCCATCCTACGGCTAATGGTATCTCAGGGGGGGTGAGGTTATTGCTGTTGTGAACCTGAGAACATGCAAAGGCTTAGAGCATTTGCAAGAATCTGAACATGAAGAGAACCAAAAAGAGGTAAAAAGGGTTGCCAGCCTCCAGGTGGGGCCTGGAGATCTCCTAGAATTAGAACCCGTCTCCAGACGATAGAGATCAGTTCCCCTGGAGAAAATGGCTGCTTCGTAGGGTGGACTCTATGGCATCACACCCCGATGATGGCCCCCCCCCCCAAACTCCACCTTCCTCAAGTCCCCCCCACCCAGTCTTCAGGTATTTCTCAACTTGGAACTGGCAACTCTAGGTAAAAAAAGAAAAGGGGTCTTTGGTTTCTTGTCTGTACAAAATGGTTAAGTTTTAATGGCTTTGTTTTTAATGAGTGGGTCTATGGGTTTTGTCTTATCTTAGATTCAAGTTTCTTCAAGCAGATCCCTTAAGTGGTAGCATATATATTTTTCTAAACAGGCAAAATAACGGCCAGATATATTAAAAACTATATTAAGTAACAACACAATTGAACACACATGAAACTGCTTTATACTGAATCAGACTCTTGGTCCATCTCTCCAGGGTCTCAGGCGGAGGTCTTTTGTATCACCTACTGCCAGATCCTTTAACAGGAGATGCTGGGGATTAAACCTGGGACCTTCTGCATGCCAAGCAGATGCTCTGCCACTGAGCTATGGCCCCCATCCCCCTAAATTGAGTTTTCTGTAACTAAAGTGTTCTTGGTGGCTGTTCCCCAGTAATGGAACTTCGTCCTTGTGTAACTGACTATTGTTTTTGTTAAGAAGCAATTCTAAACCAAGGGCTTATAACATGGATGAAACACTTACAATGTGTTAGAAACATAAAATCAAAATTTAAAATTTAAAATAAATTTTAAAAAATCAAAATTTAAAATCACAACTCAGGACTGCTAGTAAACTTAACCAAATGCAGTCCTAAATAAAACCATCTGCAACTACCTCCAAACGATAGAAAAGCGAGGGGGCCAGGCGTGCCTCCCTGGGGAGGTTATTCCATAAACCTGGGGCTGTCACTGAAAAGGCCCTCCCTCTTTGATCAATGGAACAGTCAGGAGGTCTTTTCACTGTGGTCTTCATTCCCTGGGGAGGAACAACTGGGGGAAGACGTTTCTATGGAACTTCTTCCTTGTGTAAATGACTGTCTTCCTTTTTGTTGATAAGTCGCAATTCTAGAGATCGTTTCTGTTTACATTCCTTCAGCCAGCAAAAGACCTTCTTGCACCAGTGGAAGTTTCCTTGCAGCAAAAGAAAATGCAAACATTAGCAGAAAACATCCATCAGTCCCGACCTATTCGTAGTCATGACACAGAAGTGTAAGTGAGCATTGCAGATACAGGCCGCGGTCACACGGCCCCTTTAAATCCGGGAGGGGTTGCAACGTCGGCGGCCGCAACAGCCCCTGGAATGGAGGCCCCGGCCGCTGAAGAGACCGCAGCGGGAACAACGGCCACGGGCACGGCAGAAGCAGCGGCAGCTGCGGCAACGGCAGCAACGACGGCAACGGTGGCCGTGGCAATGGTGGCAACGGCGGCCACGGGCGCGGCAATGACGGTCGCGGAGGCGGCAACGGCCAAGGGATGGCTATGGCGGCGGCGGCAGCAGGAAAGGCTGCCGGTAACGTCAGTGGAGGCCGCCGCAGCAGCGGCGGCCTGGTGAGTGGGGAGTGTTTTTTTTCCCCCTTTTACACTTGGGCGCATGAATAGCCATGCGCCCAAGTGTAAAAGGGGGGGGAATGGCGGGGGGGCCATCTGGACAGCCCTGCTCTCGCAATGCTTGCGAGACAGGGCTGTCCAGATAACCTCAAATGTGGGTTCCTCCCGCGACTCCCGGGAAAACACTAGTTTTTCCCGGGGTCAGTAAATGCGGGAGCAACCCGCATTGGAGCCCGCTTCGCAGCGGGACTCGCTGCGGGGCTATGTAGACGGCCCCTTTAAATGCGGGAGGAAGCAGCCCTTCCTCCCGCATTAAGGGGCCGTGTGACCGCGGCCACAGTTGCCAGCTCCCACTTGGGGAAAAAGCTGGAGATTTGGGGGTGGATCCTGAGGAGGGTGAGGCTTGGGAAGAGGAAAGACCTCACCTGTGTACAATGCGATACAGTCCACCCTCCAAAGCAGCCCTTTTCTCCCGGGGGGACTGATCTCTGCTGCCTCTGCCATCCAAGCGATACTGAGAATCATATGATCAGTTATCCCATCTGGAATGACTTTGTCTTTGAGCCTTTCATCCATGTTAAGTGTACACACAAGGGTGGTTCTTAAGGTATGTCTTAAATTATGCCAGTGTAAGAGGATAACCAGTCTCTTCACATCAGAAGAAGAGGAGGAGGAGATTGGATTTATACCCTGCTCTTCACTTGGAGTCCCAGAGCAGCTTATGATCTCCTTTCCTATTGTGTACTGGGTTCGATGCATGGAAAGCCCGGACTACGACGTAGTGATCAGCATAGGTTTACTGAGTACACAGCAAGCACGCAGTACCAGCCGAGATGGCCAACTATATACAGTCCCTAGGACACGCCCAAAAGTCCTATAGGTGGGTTTGAATTTCCCGCCAGAGTTCTTATTGGTGGGCTAGTGGTGGCCGAGGATCCGTGACTCCTATTGTTTCCAGGAGTCAAGCTCAGGGGGTATGTTGCTGGTGCCCTGTGGCAATCAGTGGACATCACATTTCCCTTCCCCTCCCCACAACAGACACCCTGTGAGGTAGGTGGGGCTGAGAGAGCTCTTTTGAGAACTGCTCCTGAGAGAACAGCTCTGAAAGAACTTGTAACTGACCCAAGGTCACTCCAACAGCTGCCTCAGGGCCCTGCTGCTTGTTGCTATTTATTTATTTATTTTGCCCTCAAGTCACTTAGGGTTTTAAAGGCAAGAGACGCTCAGAGGTGGTTTGTCACTGCTTGCCTTCACATCATGTCCCTGGTATCCATTTGGCGGTCTCCCATCCAGGTGCTAACCAGGACAGACCCTGCTTAGCTTCTGAGCCCTGGCAAGATCGGACTAGCCTTGGCCCTCCAGGTCATGGCTGCTGCTATTATGATTAGCCTCCGATCACGAGATGCAGACTTTTTCTGAGCAATTCCCAAGCAAAAAAAAAAAGTATACTGGTGCTACATCACTGGGTTATCTTTTTACAATTCTGACTTAACCGTAGGTTCTTCCTTTTTGTATAGCAGCTTTATGCTTGGTTGTGCTAGTATTATTCTTTAGGCACTGCATTGGGTATGCTGCTTTGAGCACAGCCGTGTAGTGAGATTAAAGAAATGTAACCAAAAAGGAATTTGAAGAAGCGGCTCTGGGGAACTAAGAGCATGTGTCCTACTCTGGGGCAACGGACCCTAATTGAGCTGTGGCCTGCAGCAGTCTCACAATGCACAAGCTGTTTCTTAAGGCTATGGCTCCCCTATTATTTCCATCACTGTACTGTTCCGCGGACTGCGATTTGCCTCCTGAACTTCTTTCAGATCTTTGATTCTACACGGTTCTCCATAATGTAAACAACTGTCAGATCTTCGCTTTTAATCTTTTGTTCTTTCGCCTTTTTTCTCCCTGACGGATTCCTGCTGTGTCGTTCCTTTTTCGACTCTCCACGCTCAAGACGCTTACTGTGCCATCCTAAACAGAGTTACTCCTTTCTAAGCTCATTGATTGAAAAGGTAAAGGTTTCCCTTGCTCGAAAGCCCAGTCGAATCCGACTCTAGGGATGCGGTACTCATCTCTGTTCCCAAGCCAAAGAGCCAGCGCTGTCCGAAGACTTCTCCGTGGTCATGTGGCTGGCATGACTAAACGCCAAGGTGCACAGAACACTGTTACCTTCCCACCGAAGCAGTACCTATTTGTCTACTTGCAGTTTCTTGCTTTCGAACTTCTAGGTTGGCAGGAGCTGGGTCCAGAGACGGGAGCTCACTCCGTCCCGCAGCACTCGGGTCGCAAATTGCCGAGCTATTTAGGATGGTGCTATTATCATGCAGCCCTGTGCAATGATATTCCAGTCTAAACCCAATTGAAATTAGTGGGTTTTGGGAGACTGGAGATGGTAACTAGTAATATGGGACATGAGGAGATAAATAAACAGTATAAGATGGGGAGGTGTAAATTTGGCCTTAGACAGATGTAAATCAAGCTTAAGGGGTCACAGTGGCTCATGGGTTAAGACACTGAACTGCAGTCTGGAAGACCGGTAGTTTAGGAGTTTGAGACCCAAGTGCCGTGTGATGGAGTGGGCTCCCGTCTCTGGTCCCAGCTCCTGCCAACCTTGCCGTTTCAAAGCAAGAAATTGCAAGCAGATAAATAGGTACTGCTTCAGTGGGAAGGTGACAGCGTTCCGTGCACCTCAGAGTCTAGTCATGTTGGTCACATGACCAGGGAAATGTCTTCGGACAGCGCTGGCTCTTTGGCTTGGAAATTGAGATGAGCACCGCCCCTTGGAGTCAGATTCGACTGGCTTTCAAGCAAGGGAAACATTTACCCATACCTAAATCAAGCTTAGGGAAATCAGGCCGTTCTTCCTGTTTTCTAGCAAGAGTTTATGCCCAGTGCTAATTGGCCGCCTCCTATGGCAACTATGAAGTCACTACCTGCACAGTTGGAGCAGCTTTCAGTTTTGTGCCTGTAACTTGCAGTGTTTCCTAACAATTAGAGGCAACGTGCTAGGCTGGGACTTTTGGTCTTGCCCATTTGCCTCTGTGTACTTACGCAATTAATGTGAAGTGTTCATTCACTCCAGCGTACGGGGAACTTCCCGAGAAGAAGCAGCTCAGGGTGGTGATATTACTGAGATGTTTGCCTAATTAAACTTGGCCGGCATTACAGTCCCATGGCTTCCTCATCAGCATGAAAGACCTTCCTGTAACATTTACAAAGTTCTAATTTGAATCTCTCTCTTCATCATTAACAGGCCGCAAAATGGATCAAAATATTTCCGTTCAATGAAATGGGGAAAAAAAAAAGATTTAGAGGGAATTTAAATCTGTCTTTTATATGGAGAGAGATGGATAATTTCCACAGATTCGGTAGGAGAATTAATTTAAGCGAGGCAAAGGAAAGGTCAAGGCAATGCAAAACTCCAGTGCAGCGGCTTCTCAGAGCCCAAGTGTTGACCACGGCCAGCCGCCTGTCCTGTTTTGCATTAACAAAACCTATGATTCCTTTTTAAGGATAATATCGACTAAGCTAAGAGGCTTTGGGTGTCTGGCAGAAGTGCCAGTCAGCAATTGCATCACCGGTTCTGCATTTGGTAGGTAACGGTGCTCCTCAACATCTGAATCGAACTTGGTGTATCTCCCCACTAGAGTCATTTCAAATGTGTTTAATTCAGGCTAAGTGACTTCTCATATGCATTGTCTGTCTCTGCTCACCAACCCTGGTAGTTTCCCATACAAGTATAAACCAGGGCTGACCCTGCTTAGCTTCTGAAATCCGGTGAGACCAGCCTGGCCTGGGCTATCCAGGTCAGGGGCATATAGCTCTAGAAAGCTAAATACCTACCTCTTAGGTGCCACCTTGCAAATGTGAAGGAAGTCCAGGGTTGCTATGCAGAGGCAAACCACCTCTGTTCATCTCTTGCCATCAAAAACCCATGAGGGGTCACCATTGGTTGGTTGTGACTTGATGGCAATGTTTAAATACAGGTTTCACATTATCCTATGGTGCATTAGAATATGGAGATGGGCTTGCGGAAGGAAGGAAGGAAGGAAGGAAGGAAGGAAGGAAGGAAGGAAGGAGGGGAGGGAGGGAGGGAGGGAGGGAGGGAGGGGAGGAATAGAATAGAAGAGAATGGATTTATACCCCACCCTTCACTACCTGAAGGAGTCTCAGAGCGACTTACAATCTCCTTTATTTATTATTATTTATTAGATTTTTATCCTGCCCTCCCTTCCCCTCTTCACAACAAGACACCCAGTGAGGTAGGTGGGGCTGAGAGAGCTCTTTCGAGGACTGCTTGTGAGAGAACAGCTTTGAAAGAAATTATGACTGACCCAAGGTCACACCAGCAGCTGCATGTGGGGGAGTGGGGAATCAAACCCGGTCCTGCCAGATTAGAGTCCGTGCTCCTAAGTACTACAACAAGCAGGAAGGGAGGGGGGAGGAAGGAAGGAAGGAAGGAAGGAGGAAAGGAAGGAGGAAAGGAAGGAAGGAAGGAAGGAGGAAAGGAAGGAAGGAGGAAAGGAAGGAAGGAAGGAGGAAAGGAAGGAAGGAAGGAAGGAAGGAAGGAAGGAAGGAAGGAAGGAAGGAAGGAAGGAAGGAAGGAAGGATTTGGAGACAACAATTCAAATGTGAAGGAAGGATGCATCATCACATGTATGACCCGAACCCGATACAGGGGCAATTCTTCCCATGGAAATCTTGTGATGTGGAATGTAATTCCTATAAAATCTGGAGTGGAGTGGTAGTTAGCGGAGGGCTCCCCGATGTGATGCCCATGGGTGACATGGCACCACTATCATGTTTCCTGGTACCAGCCAACTGTATTCAGCAAGTGGGTGGGGCCAGGTGGGGCTTTTGTCCAGCATGGCTTCTGATTGGCCATTGGAGATTTGATTGGCTGGGCAGATTTTACTTTAAAAAGTTGCTTTGGCAGCAGCTGCCCCCACAGCACAAGGATCTTCACTGTGTGACTGAAGGCAAGCTGTGGCAGCCATTTTGTGGCTGGCACCCACCATACTATGTCAGAATTCTGAAGGTGCCCATAGGCTGAAAAAGGTTGGGGGACCCCTGAGTTAGCATGTCAGACTAGGATCTGGGTTCAAAGTACAAAGCTACTGTGATGTTTGGCAGGTAATATTAGGCCATTCTCTCTAACCCCCCCTCCCCCCCCCCCCGTGCTTGAATATCATTAGTTAGGCTCACATCCTGTTTGCCAATTGCAGAGACTTGGTTTTTTTTCCAGCAGTCATTTTGATGGTTCTTAAGAACAAGAGAGAAGCCAATGTTGGATCAGGCCAATGGCCTATCCAGTCCAACGCTCTGTCACACAGTGGCCAAAAACAGCAGGTGCCATCAGGAGGTCCACCAGTGGGGCCAGGAGACTAGAAGCCCTCCCACAGTTGCCCCCTCCCAAGCACCAAGAATACAGAGCATCACTTGCCCCAGACCAAGAGTTCCTATCTATACCTTGTGGCTAATAGCCACTGACAGACCTCTGCTCCATATGTTTATCTAATTCCCTCTTGAAGCCGTCCATGCTTGTAGCCGCCAGCACCTCCTGCAGTGAATTCCAGGTGTTAATCATTGTTTGTTTGTTTGTTTTTTTAATATATTTTATTGCTTTAAAACAAAGTAACACACCATAGTATTTACTACATTTCAATACAGAGATGCACTCTAGAATATATTAGAATGGGCACAAATAAAACTTATCACTAACATATAACAATAATATAGATACATAACACTCAAATAATTGAATATTACATATATATATTTTAAATTTTGTTTGACACTATACACAATTTACCTTCTAAATGAACCAAATTTATCGTCTAACCAACTATACATTTTTGCCCAGACTATCTTGTATGAGTCATTATCCTTACCCTTTAACATTTTGGTTAGTTTATCCATTTCCATTACTTGGAAAAAAAATTGTAAAAATTCCTGAGTACCTGGAATATTCATAGTTTTCCAATGTCTCGCATAAGTAATTCTAGCGGCTGTAATACCATGTAGATCTATTATCTTGTCTACTGTTTTAACATGTTCCGGAAGTATATTGAGAAGGAAGGTTTCTGGTTTCAGGACCATTTTTCCTTTTGTAATTTCTTGCAATATTTGTAATATCATTAACCAGAATTTTTTGGCCTTTTCACAATGCCACCACATATGTATAAAAGTGCCTGAATTCTTTTGACATTTCCAGCAAACATTCGGGATCGTTTTTATATATTTGGAAAGTCTTTCCGGGGTTAGGTACCATTTAAAAAACATTTTGTATAAGTTTTCTTTGAACGCTACTGAGCTAGTTATTTTTATATTTACTGTCCAAATTTTATGCCATACATCTAGATCTACCGTATGACCCAAATCTCGCGCCCATGATATCATGTTCAGTTTAACTTCTTCCTCAGTTAATTTCAACTCCATTAAAAGATTATAGATTTTTTAAATATTCTTAGTTGTAGCTACCAACCAAACCTTGTCAAGGCTCGTTATATCTTTATAAAAACCAGTTTGTTTATCTATATTATATCTAGAAGTGAGTTGTAAGTTCTCCCACCATGTTAAACTAATTCCTTGTTTTTGTAACTCGTCCTGAGCAATTAACTTATTATTTTTATCTAAAAGTTGACCTAGGACAGTTTTTTTTTCTTCAGTTAACAAAGTTGGTCTGATAAATGCTTCACAGGGTGATACCCAAACTGGAATTTTTGTAAAAAAATGATGTCTAATTTCTTCCCAAACCTTAAACAATGAGCCTCTAATTATATGGTGTTTAAAAAGGGCACTTTCCTTGCTATACCAGAAAAAGGCATGCCAGCCCATCGGTAGATCATATCCCTCTAGGCTCAAGGTTCTGTAATCTTTCAACATTGCCCAGTCTTTAAGCCATACCATGGCTGCCGCTCTGTAATATGTTAACCAGTCTGGTAGGCCTAACCCTCCCCGGTTTGTCTTATCCTGCATATCTTTCAATCTGATCCTAGGTTTTTTATTTTGCCAGATAAACCTCGAAATTAATTTTTCTAGTTGTCGAAAAAAACTTGGTTTCTAATAATCGGGATAGTTTGAAATAAAAATAATATTTTAGGTAAGAGGTTCATTTTAATTGCGGCTATTTTGCCTAACAACGAAAGTTGAAGCTTTCCCCATTTAGTTAAATCTTTATTGATTTCAGTGAGTAAAATCTTATAGTTATTTTCAAATAAAGAGCTGGCTCTATTCGTTAGATTAATTCCTAGATATTTGACTTTTTTAACTATTTCAAAGCCGGTCTTGTCTTTCAAAGCTTGTTTTACTTTCTCCGAGCAGTCCACTACTCTCCCGAGTCCACTTTACTTTCTCCCGAGTCCACTACTCTTCACTCCCCAAGCACCAAGAATACAGAGCATCACTGCCCCAGACATAAGAATATAAAAGAAGCCATGTTGGAGCCATGGGCCAATGGCCCATATATTAAATAAAATTATATATGGGCCAATGGCCCATATATAATATAAAAGAATATAAAAGAAGCCATGGGCCAATGGCCTATGCAGTCCAACACTCCGGGTTCTAGTAAATGGAGAGAATACTGAAATTTTTTTATAACAAAAGGTACTAGACAGGGGTGCCCTTTATCTCCGTTATTATTCATTTTCATGGTTGAAACACTTTTGGATGAAGTTAGGAAAGAGACAGAAATAAAAGGAGTAAATACTAGAGGCCAACAATACAAAACTCAAGCATTTGCGGATGATGTAGTTTTCATATTAGAAGACCCTCTCTCTTCAATAGATAAGCTTCTCCAAGTTACCCAAGGGTATGGCCAAAGGGCAGGCTTTAAGGTTAACAATAAGAAGACAGTTATATTAACAAAAAACTGCTCCTGTTTATCGTAGATCGCACTAACCATTTTATAAAAAATTTTGCCGCATTCCCAGTGGTTTAATTGAGATAAAAGAAATTGCCAGCTAACGTTGTCAAACGCTTTCTCTGCATCTACAAAAACAAGAGCAAGCTGTTTGTCAGGTCGAGCTTCACTAAGAGACAAACCACCACCTCCTGTGGCAGTGAATTCCAGGTGTTAATCATTCTTTGGGTGAAGAAGTACTTCCTTTTATCTGTTCTAACCCGACTACTCAGCAATTTCATCGAGTGCACATTTTCATTGGCCGAGGACAGAATGGCAATCTAAAGTGGAGGCAAAGCGGAGGGAACTGGTGTGGGGGAAAAACTCCACGGAGCTGGCCGTTCATACTGGCCAGAGCAATGCGGACCAGCGGCGATACGGAGCATTCAGACTGCCACGGAGCGTTCAGACTGCCGCAGAGCCGCTGCGCTTTTTTGTTTTGTTTTGTTTTGTTTTTTTTGTTTTCCGTTGATGTGTTTCGCATATGCGCATAACTTTGTGCGGCGTGTTCACACTGCCATCTCTGGATGCCTCCCGCTTCTTCCGGTTCACACTGTTTGGAAGCGGGAGGCATGCGGAGGACGGCCCCTGAACACCAGTTTTACCCGGTGTCCTGGTAAAGCGGATGGAAAGCGACTGGGAGACGGGTAAGTACGAAACGGAGCTGATGGACAGATGCGCATGTCTGAACGTGCTCCTTTCTTCCATTTCCGAAGCATGCCTGCCCCGCTTTACATTGCCAGTCTGTCCTCGGCCATTGAGAACCCAGAATCTGTTCACTGATGTTTGGCAGGTTCTTTCCAAGTACTCCTTTTTAGCCATGCAGGACAGTGCAACTGGCTTTCCATGCATGCAAATTCTCACACAGCGTGATCGAGATCTTCTGCCTCCTCCCCCAGCCACCACATTTTTGCTGAGTAACTGCTCATCTCAGAAGGCAGTTGGCTAAATAAACAATTAGATGACTCGCAAATCCTACGAATCAGTCATCAAGAAATGCTGTCACTAAAATACTACCTTTTCATTTGTCTAAGTAGTCCTCGGTGCCGCTAATAGCCTCTAGTCATTGTGCATGCTCAGAAGAACATAAGAGAAGCCAATATTGGATCAGGCCAGTGGCCCATCCAATCCAACACTCTGTCACACAATGGCCAAAAATACCAGGTGCCATCAGGAGCTCTACCAGTGGGGCCAGGACACTAGAAACTCTCCCACTGTTGCACCCCCCCCCCAGCACCAAGAATACAAAGTGTTGCTTGCCCCAGACTGAGAGTTCCTATCTATACCTTGTGGCTAATAGCCACTGATGGACCTCTGCTCCATATGTTTATCTAATTCCCTCTTGAAGCCATCCATGCTTGTAGCCACCACCACCTCCTGTGGCAGTGAATTCCAGGTGTTAATCATTCTTTGGGTGAAGAAGTGCTTCCTGTTATCTCTTCCGTTTTGACCCGACTGCTCAGCAATTTCATTGAGTGCCCACAAGTTCTTGATCAGTTTTGGGGAAACCCAATTGTCTTTCTCTTGAACTTATTTCACAAAGGATAACATGGCGAAAGGACACACTCCATGTATTCCACCCTGTGCTTTTCTGGAGATAGGGTAGGATTAAGAAATTGATAGATTATTTCTGTGCTAACATGCTGTATTAATCAGAGGCATCAGCTTACAATAAAAACTGCATTAAAGATTTTTATAAAAGTTTGTGTTATTACTTCTAAATGTACCGCTAAGTATCCGTAACAGATCTAAATAAGCAATTCTACAGTTAAAGCTTCCATCCACCCCCCCCCCCAAAATAATAACTTTACTTTGGCTGAGGACAGACTTGTGTTCTGCCGCGCCTCCGCGGTGCGGCAGAACAAGGCAGGGGGAATAGCCCCCGCCATGCGGCGTTCGCACACCGCTGCAAGGAAGCTGCCCACAGCATCCAGACTGCGGGCGGCTTCTGCCGGTGGCGTGCGAATGCCGTGTGGCTCCCCCGGCTGGCGCGCATTCACACCCGCTGGAAGTGGGTGGAACACGTGTGCAGCAGCCGGGATGCCACTTTTAAGTGGTGCCCGGCTGCTGCGGGAGGAGCACGGCGCCGGACATGTTGTGTCCGGCCCCCCTCCTCCAGGCAGATGTGGTAGTCTGGACTGCCGCTCTGCCTCCGCTTTTAAAGCGGAGGCAGAGCGGGCCAGACTGCCAGTCTGTCCTCAGGCTTTGGCATTTTCCTTCTTTCTTTAAAGGACAATCCCTATATGATATTTTAACTTTTTATGTTACATTATTACCACTCTATGCTGTGTAAATAACACTCCTAGTACCCTGTGCTTTCCTTGTCTAACAATAAAAAATGAAATCTGTTATTTAATGGCTCAGGAGTTTTTGCAATGCATATGTTCCAGAGAAGGGAGCAGGAAGCATTTAATCATGGAAACTGGAGGAGGGGGGGGAGGTCCTCAAGTTATTTTTCTTCATGACAACCAAAATGCACATTTTATTGTTTGTGGATCTGTAGATCTGATGTCAGCATGCATTTCTGTTTATTGACTCGTTTTATCATATGCAACTGTCACGGATTCTTATTAATCTGTCTTCAAAGGATCAGAAGAGTTCTGTAATAAACACCTTTGTCCCTCTAAAGCTGAGACTGAAATGAAACTGATAGAAGAAGAAGAAGAGATTGGATTTATACCCCCCCCCCTTCACTACCAAGGGAGTCTTCCAATGTGGGACCTAGGTTCTCCCTGGGGAGCCAATGCAATCAAAGGCTCCTCCAGGGAAGCTATGACAAACATGTGCATATGTTAAGCCCCTATCAGGTCTTTTGGGTGTGGCCAGAGGTGTGGCTCCGGCCAGCATATAATGAGGGCCCTGGAGCCCTGGAAGCATGCTTGTTCTGACCATCTACTGGGCATGCTGAATCACTCAATAAAGGCTTCATGATTTCACCATTCCTGGTCTCCCGAGTCCACTACTCTTCACTCCCCAAGCACCAAGAATACAGAGCATCACTGCCCCAGACATAAGAATATAAAAAAAGCCATGTTGGAGCCATGGGCCAATGGCCCATATATTAAATAAAATTATATATGGGCCAATGGCCCATATATAATATAAAAGAATATAAAAGAAGCCATGGGCCAATGGCCTATGCAGTCCAACACTCTGGCTGTGTTCACACTGGAGTGCTGGAGCCTGCTGGAGCCGGCTGCAAACAGCTGGTTCTGTAAAATCACGATCACACTAACCTCTCCTTGTGTCACCTTCAAGCGGCTCCCCCACGTTCACACTAATGATGGGGGTGGGTGGGGGTTTCGGGTTTTTTATTTTTTTTCGCCGCTTGCGCATAAGCACTCATGCAGGCGGATGGGAAAATTTTTTTGTGCACGCGTAGCACCATCTGACCGAATCACTGCTTCCTTTAGACACTTGAAAACACTGTGATATTTCAACCCGAAAATAGCCACATCGTGACCGCAAACTCATGTACATGGTAGAACTAGCCTCCATTTGCACATCTGTCCTTTAAATGTAGGTTCATATGGGCGCTCATGCGAATCTCGCTAAATGCAAAAAAAAATGGTGGTCGAAAAGCGGAAGCCAGAGGCTTCCGTGGGGAGGGGAGGGGAGTTACTCGGAAGTGCCTCGGAGACGGCTCAGCGTTTACACAGCACACAAATGCGGCTGCAGGCAGAAGAGGACGGCTGAGACCAATAGGGGAGCTGGTCTAGGATTTCAGACACTTTTTCGCACCCTGAGTGACGGCTGGGGACGGGAGCCAGCTGTTACAGTGTAAACGTGCAGATTGGAGCCGGCTGCAGCCAGCTCAAATCTGCAAGTGTGAATGCACCCCCTTTGTCACACAGTGGCCAGAACCCAGGGGCTATCAGAAGGTCCACCAGCAGGGCCAGAACTTGCTGTCCCTATTCCTCCACTCTTCACTGGTAGGGTACATTTCATAATAAGTCTAGCCCAGGGTTCTCCAAAACCCTAAAGCCAGCCATGGAATTGACCTCTTTTATACCACACATGCATATACAGACTTGGATTTTCCTTCCCTTAAAGTGAGGCTACATTTACAGAGAAGGTGGCTTTCAACTCGGTCTTCAGCTCCTGCCTACCAATACGCCCTTCAGATTTACAACAGCTACTTGGAGAAGATGCCGACTCATTTTCTTTGCACCACTAAGGCAGGCTACGACATTCGGAGAGGCATCTCTCTAGCCCCTGTTTTATCATCAGTCGGGGTCTGTGAATCTGTTCGGAATAAATGAGGGAAACTTTTGAAATATTAATAAGGCCTTCGTTGTGAGGAGCTTTGATTTGTACAAAACTGGTACCTCCTTTCCCAAACCACCGTGGACCGGGGCCAGTTCCTTCGGCGCAACACGCTATCCTTTGTGTACAGCTGCAAATGTTATCCTGCTGGCACTTAGAGAAAACAAGAATATATTGATTAATTGATAGGACTCTTGCCATCTCAGCTGCTCGGAAGTTAATTACGGGAGGGCATCGTGGAGAGAGAGAGAGAGAGCGCAAAATCCATCACCGCTTGCCCAATGTAACAAAAGAAATAACAGCTAGGATCCATACGCTTGTTAAAAAGAAGAAAGACAAATAGAAATGTTGCACTAGATGGGCAATTAAGTCGGAGATGGGAACACAAAGGGAGCTGACCCAGTTTCTGGGGGAGGAAGAGCAACTTAGTGGGGCTGGTTCAATTTTTTGTTGTTGTTGTTGACACAAGCAAGGAACACCTGTCCTTTCTGGGGTCCACATGCCAGGTGCTTGAGGCAAGCCCCTCCAGCAATACTTGCACCCAGCTGTGTGGCAGTGTGGGCTCACAAGTGGATGATTGCCAGTCGTGAATGGTTGGAAGAAAGGTGAGCCATCGAGGTGCATGGGCGCCCTCCTTGTAAGAGCTAGGAGAGCCAGTTTGGTGTAGTGATTAGGAGTGCCGGGTTTGATTCCCCACTCCTCCACATGCAGCTGCTGGTGTGACCTTGGGTCAGGCATATGTTCCCTCAGAGCTGTTTTCTCACGAGCGGTTCACAACAGAGCCCTCTCAGCCCCACCTACCTCACGGGGTGTCTGTTGTGGGGAGGGGAAGGGGAAGGAGATTGAAAGCTGCTCTGAGACTCCTTCAGGTAGTGAAGGGCGGGATATAAATCTGATCTCCTCCTCCTCCTCCTCTTCTTCATTTTCTTCCTCTTCTTCAGTAGGGGAATTCCTGGATCTGGCACAATGAAGGCCTTATCAGATGTACTTCCTCTGACATCAGGATTATTTAATGCCGATGCCCAGTTGTACCTGAAAACAGGATTCCCCCCTCCCTTCAGCTTGGGAGGAGGAAGGAATAGAGCGCTGCTGGGAAGGCCTGGCGCTTTGCGGAATTCTGTTGGTTATTAAATGTTAGCCTACAGGAGAAGAAGCCGCCGAGCCAATAACAAGAAAATAAATAACAGTGGGATGTTTGAGGAGTCTCTGGACCTCCATTGTTAAGTGCCATATCTTCATAATGAGTGTTATTTGGCTCTTGAAACATTTCTTGGGGAACTGAACCAGTGAGTGTAATCATTCGTTACGGTTTCTATAGAGCTCCCTATTGATTTTCATCCAGACATAGGGCCTGACTGTGAATTACTTCACATTAACCCTCTGTATATTGACAGAGACAGGCCCCGGAGGGCCTTCAATGCCCACTGGTTATTGCAGAGGCCTACTATAACCCGAACTCCAATCCTGTTGCTCAGGCCATCAACCCACCCTCCCCATTATACAGAGGGTTGCCAACTCCGGGTTGGGAAATTCCTAGAGATTTGGGATAAAGTTGCCAGCTCTGAGTTGGGAATTACCTGGAGATTTAGGGGTGGGGAGGGTGGGTTTTGAGGAAGGGAGTCCACCCTCCAAAGCAGTCAGTTTCTCAAGGGGAAATGATCTTGGTTGTTTCGAGGTAGTGGGAGGTGATGCAATAGTGGGAGATTTGCAGGTGACACCTGGAGGCTGGCAGCCCTAGAGTGAAGCCAGGGGAAGGTGGCATTTGGGGAGGGGAGGGACTTCTTTAGGGTATAATTTTATATAGTCCACCCTCCAGAGGAGGCATTTTCTCCAGGGGAACTGATCTCTGTAGTCCGGAGACAACAGTGTAATTCTCGGAGATCTCCAGGCCCCTCCTGGATGTTGGCAGCCCTAATTTAGCACTGATCTGGGTCAAGGTTCTGCAGAAACTTTCCAGGACAGCAGCATTCACTTAAGGCAAGGGCCCAAGAACATCTGAGACTATAATGTACCCAGTAATCTGCTGGCCTTCAGGAGGGCTCATAAGACAAGTTTAATTCAGGAAGTTTTTTTTATCGTAGCATTTTCGGAGACAGAGGTCCAATCTGCACTGGTATTTCGCACCAGTGTGCCAACAATCTCACATCGTCTCACAAATTTCTGTCTGCATTTCATGCCAAATCCACTCTCCTGTTATTTCATCTCAGCATGGGCTGTCTGTATCATTTCAGTGGTGACTCCGAAGTCACTATGGTGTCTCATCGCCTTAACTGGATTTGGTTTTGAGGTGCTACAATCACTCCTCCCCACCGTCAAGCTGCTCTCAGCAAAAAGCAGCCCACTGGAGCTGAATCCCCCCCCCCCCCAATCTTTTCTAAAGAGATACGCAAAGTGTCACAACAGAAACAAGTTAGCTGAAAATCCAGTTGTCTGTTTTTAAAAGCAGCTAGGGAACATTCTGCGATTGTATGGAGGAGGTTTTTTTTGGAAGCATGCCCACTCCTGAACCATTTGTTATTTCCTGAGGCCACTCCCCCCCCATGAGCTTTCCCTAAATAACTTGTGTCCTGACAGAAGAGAGCTTTATACTGAGCCAAATGAGAAGCCAGCGCCACGGCAGCATGGAACAGCTTTACATAGGGAATGCAGATTGGGCCAAAGTTGGTTGGTTGGTTGGTTGGTTGGTTGGTTCCTTCCTTTCTTCCTTCCTTCCTTCCTTTCTTCCTTCCTTCCTTCCTTCCTTCCTTCCTTCCTTCCTTCCTTCCTTCCTTCCTTCCTTCCTTCCATCCATCCATCCATCCATCCATCCATCCATTGGAAGACATCTCTGTCTGTAAATTTATTGTGCCTGACCTGGCTAACACAGACTTGTCTGATCTTGTCAGATTTTAGAAGCGAAGCAGGGCTGGCCTTAGGTAATTTGGATGAAAGACTAGGGATGGACACGAACTGCATTTTTGCAGTTTGTTTCAGTTCGTGGTCGAACCATGAACTGAACCACGGACCAACATGAAACAGGGAGGTTGGTTCACAAACCGAACCGGTTCACAGCGGTTTGTGACCCCTGCCTTCTTCTTCCTGCTGGTTTTCACAGCATTTTTTTTTTTAATGTGAATAAAACAAATCACAACTACATGGAAGGTTACCTCACGGAATCTCTGACTGATGGTTCCCTGAACCACGAGGCAACTGGCTGTTTATGGTGCAACAAACAAACTCTCCAGGCAAACAGCCTCCACCCACGTTCTTTGAGAACTGGTTCCATAATGTGTCAAACCAATATCAAATGACTTTTGTGTGTTGAGATTGATTCCATTTAATTATTTATTAGTGATTTAAATAATTATACAGAATTCCACAGATAAACTAAGCCAGGAAAATAAAACAAAAGGGGGAAAAAAATCATCTCTAACTGCTGTCGTTTGGATTTCTGTACTCTGAATGGCTACTCTCGACATCGCTGTCTCTGGAACATTTGTATGTCAGCCTTGTTCTCTTTTCTTGGCTGTTTTATTTTCCGGGATTTTTCCCCCCAGCTGTCTTTCTTGTTTCTTTCCCTCAGCTTTCTCATGGTCACTGTCTTAGAATTTTTAAACTGTCTGCCGACCTACTTACCATCCCAGACTATCACAAGTACGCCAAGGAGTGACTAATCCCATTTCAGTTCCAAAACTCCTTCTTCACTCCCTCTGTTGACATTGGAAAGAACTTCCTGACAGTCAGAGTGATTCTTCCATGAAGCAGGCTTCCTCAGGAGGTGGTGAGCTCTCCCTCTTTGGAGGTTTTTAGACAGAGGCTAGATGGCCATCTGACAGCAGTGCTGATTGTGTGACCTTAGGCAGATCAAGAGAAGGAGGACAGGAAGGGTTGCATCAGTGCTTAGTTCTTGTGGACCTTTCTTACACGCCCAGGGAAATACTGATTGTCACTTTGGGGTCAGGAAGCAATTTTTCTCCAGGCCAGTTTGTCCAGGGTTCCTGGAGGTTTTTTGTCATCTTCTGGGCATGGAACTGGGGTCACTAGGGGTGTGGGGGGAGGTATTTGTGAATACCTCTGCTCAGGGGTCATTTCAAACAGGAGCTCGGGGGAGCGCAGCTCCAGGAGTTGGTGCCAGTCCCCCCCCCTCCCCGCAGGGGAATGCCTGCTTGTGTCATGGCTGCAGCAAAATGACCCTGTCCCCTGGAAAGGTCCTTGTTCCTCCGACCAGCCTTCTGAAGACTTCAGCCTCCACTGAAGTTATCCTCCCAGAATAGTGGTATTTCTGAGGGTTGGATTAGTAGCTGTCCCCTCTCTGCCAGCTCGCTCTTTCTTTCTTTCTTTCTTTCTTTCTTTCTTTCTTTCTTTCTTTCTTTCTTTCTTTCTTTCTTTCTTTCTCTCTCTCTCTCTCTCTCTCTCTCTCTCTCTCTCTCTCTCTCTCTCTCTTCTTTCTTTCTTGCCTTCTGACATACTTCCGGTGATGTCAGGTGGTGTAGCATATGCAAACAAGTTATGCTAATGAGCTCCTACACCTCTTTTTCTACGAAATGACTCCTGCCTCTACTCCATATCTTTATACTCTTATGAGGTCCCTCCCCTTTCAAGGCTCCATCCCTAAATCTCCAGGAATTTCCCAACACAGAGTTGGCAACCCTAGGTCACTATGAGTTGGTTGTGGCTCGACAGCACTCTTCACCTTTACACTAACATAATGTTCCTCGAAGCAGCCTGATATGAATGAGAAGATATATTTGGCTTGGCTATCGGCAATAGGCCTGAGTCAAATTCACCTAAAATTGTCAGTTTTTTACTTAATTGGTCAAACAAATGATCAACCTGACCCACAGGATATAGATGACATAGATTTTTCACACCCTGAACAAGAGTCCTCCATTTCTTTCAAATATAATGATGCTGTTGACCAAGACAAAGAGTTAATTATGGACCTGCTCAGCCCCTGGAAGAATCATTTAGGCTTTTATGCTTAAATTTTCTTTCCCAGCTGGGCTGGGCCTTAAGGGAGATGCTGTTTGGCGTTGGAATGAGAAGCTGCCAGCGGAGCTGTCTGTTAATGCCCCGTCAGTGACTCTTCCTCATCTTCTGTTAAATGACATTTGTCACACAAACAATTATTAATAATTTTCATTTCATTAGGAGCACTACAATGAAATGTCAACAGCTTCTTAAAAATGCAGCAGGAGTGTACAAATTAATTTTGATTTTCAGAAGTGTAATTATTTTTTTGTAAGTACCAGACTGTGTAATCATTTTTTGGGTGCTATTACTTCTGCAATCAATTACCCAGAGATATACTTATCTGGTTTGTAACATGATTTCCTACAGTCACCTGTTGGTGGGGATTGATGTTTGCCGAGAGAAGCGCATTAGGAATCAGTTTCTAGATTTGCATACATCCCTTGGGCTTTAATGAAGAGCCAGTCATTCTGTAACCATCCATTTTAATTTTGCAATTAAGTCTGTAGATCCATATACGATGGCATCAAGAGGGGAGAGGGAGGGAATACATTACAACTTGTGTCTTCAGTTATATTGTTACATATCAGATACGGCAGTGACATACGGTTGTGGGCATTCTGCTTGGGGTTCTCCAGGGACAACGCCGGAGTTCTATGCAAAGGATTCTCAAATTTCTGATCTCTGCTGGTGGGACTCCCATATCCTCATCGCAATTTGGCTTCTCCCTTGGACAAATCAAACTCAGGGTTCTTTATCTTTGTGTCATTTCGATTTATTTGCACCAAACGGTTCCCATAAACCGGAAGCCCTTTTCCAACATTATTTGTGTGCGGATAAATCTTTGTTATACATTTAGTGCGAACTGGGTGGTATTCCCTCTGTGGCCCATATACAACCCCATTTGCAATTGCTACCAACCAAAATAGCTCCATTTACATCTATTCCTGGCATGAGGCCTGCCTCACAGGAAGGCTCGCAGCTTACCTGTTCCTCTGTTTCAAGGTGGAAACCACCTGCCAAGCTCACACACACATCTGGTCAGTGGCCTTGCCCTTTTTTCTGAAACACAAGGTAGGGAACAGACTGGGGGAGAGTGCTCAGGAGAGCTGCAGGTGGCATGCGAAAGAGCCACAGGTGGTTTCCAAGTCACCAAGAGTTTCAGAAAGGACACATTTCATGTATGTGTCACAGGTGCTGCGTATCAATCCAGACAATAGTCCACAAACAAAACTGGGAAAGCCAACGGCATGAAGTAGAGAATTCTTTTTAAAAATGGCAAAATATAAAACGATGTAAAAATAACAAAACGGGGGATGGTTTTGCTAAGTATTATGAAACAACCTGAATCAAACCACAGGTCCAGAGGATGTAGTGATGGCCATGGGAATAGACAGCTTTAAAAGTGGATTAGGTAGATTCATGGATGAGAAGTCTGTGGATGGCTACTAGCCACGGTGGCTGAGGGGAACCTCCACGCACAGAGGCACTAAATCTCCGGATCCCAGAGCCAGGAGGCAACATGAGGGGAAGGCCTTGGCCTCTATGCCCTGTTGTTGGCCATCCAGAGGAACTGGCTGGCCACTGTGTGAGACAGGATGCTGGACTGGATGGATCACTGCTCTGATCCATCAGGGCTCTTTCTTATGTTCTTAACCTCCACATTCAAAGGGAGTGAACCTGAATCCCAGAGCCAGGTGGCAACATCAGGGGAAGGCCTCGGCCGCTATGCCCTGTTGTTGGCCCTCCAGAGGAACTGGTTGGCCACTGTGTGAGACAGGATGCTGAGCTAGATGGACCACTGGTCTGATCCAGCAGGGTTGCCAGGTCCTCTTCACTCCCTGACAAGGGGGTGGGAGGGAGCTCTCCAGGAGGGCAGGGGGTGTGGCAACATCTCCAGGAGGGCAGGGGGTGTGCCCCAGTATGATGACATCATGCAGAAGTGATGTCATCATGCTGGGGAAGTTGTGCTGGGTGGTGGATGCTGGAGGCAGATTGGAGCACAAAAAATTGGGGGATCCCCTGCTCCCACCTGGGGGTTAGCAACCCTACTTCTTCTGTTCTTGTGTTCCATTCCACCCAGAATTAATTTCTAGGGCTAACAGTGGCTCTTCAGAGTCTCGGGCTGAGAGAGGTCTTTCCCAGCATCCGCAACCCCAGAACGTTTAACTAGAGCTATCAGGGACCGATGGGGGGAATGTCTTGAGTGCAACACATGCCTTTCCCCTTGCACCACGCCCACGGCCATGAACAACTGTCAGCATAATACATTTTGCTGCCTACACAATATCCTCCAACAAACCAAGAGGAATATGCACGCACCGAAGCGACTCAATTGTTTTATTTATTTCAAAGGTTTAGATCCCATCTTGCTGTCGCAGAGGTTCAAGCTGGCCACAATAAAAAAAAAGGCAAGGGAAAATACCAAAACCAGATTTACCATACTGAGTCTGTGAATTTTTTTTTTTTGGGGGGGGGTGGGGGGAAATAAAGGATTTTAATTTAGAACTGGGGGAAAATGTATAGGTCAGAGTAACAACAGCATTTGAAAAAAAGCAAGTGAGTGAAAAAAAGCAAAAAAAAAGTGGGTGAGTTGTAAGGACTCATAGAGGGCGGAATCTCATTTCTATATCCCTTTTTGCCCTCTTGCTTTCCCCTGGTAGTGCCTAAAGCACTCCCCTTTCCTCCTCCCACTTACCTACCTTCTTTCTTTCTGTCTCTTCCCCTAACAATCTCTGACCCATTCAGAGCCAGTTTGGGGTAGTGGTTAAGTGTGTGGACGCTAATCTAGGAGAACCGGGTTTGATTCCCCACTCCTCCACTTGCAGCTGCTGGATGACCTTGGGCAAGCCATAGTTCTGGCACAGCTGTTCTTGAAAAAGGGCAGTTTCTGTCAGAGCTCCTCTCAGCCCCACCTACCTCACCAGGTGTCTGTTGTGGGGAGGGGGAGGGAAAGGAGTTTGTAAGCCGCTCTGAGACTCCTTTGTGTAGCGTCTGCAACACCCCTTCAGAAGTTCCAGCCACTCCAGCCCCTTGCAGCCACTCCAGCCACTTTCAGCACCCCAGCTTTCCCAATTCTCACCAGCATTCACTCTGCTGCAACTCCTTATAGCAACCACACTTACACAGTCCTGTGGTAAACTATATACAGGATTTATTATTTACAGGATCAAAATGCTTCGCCAGAACCGTGGTACAAGAGAATGGACATACATCAGTACTGTACAATTCCATATATACATGTAGTGACCAATCAGCTTCATGCTGAGTCATTATGACTGACCTTACTTCAGTGCCAGCCATAACCAGTTTAGACCTGCACTACACAGCTACCAATTTGACAGATAGCTGTCAAATAGATCTTGCTGATCTTAGTGCTGGAGCTTAACACTGTCAACACTCCCCCTTAAGATTCAGCACACAAGATCATGTTAAGACTCCCCCTAAGAGTTAAGAACTTTGTTTCATCCAAACTCTTAGTGAACATGTCTGCAATATTTTCCTTAGATACACAATGTTGTAGAGTAACTAATTTCCTCTGAATAGTGTCTCTTACATTTTGGTATCTAATGTTGATGTGTCTGGATCTAGGCCGGATACCTTGGGAGTCTGCTAATAATTCAGCTGCTGTGTTATCACATTTTACAATCATAGGCATGCTACATTTCACATCAAAATCTGTTAGCAACTGTTGTAACCATTCTAGCTGAATAACACATTCATTGATGGCTGCAAATTCAGATTCACAGGTACTTGTTGACACAAAACATTGTTTTACAGACTTCCATATCACCAAAGATCCATTTACAAATATCACATAACCAGTTGTTGACTTGGCATCCTGATTAGTGCCCCAATTGGAATCACTGTAAGCTAGAACCTGTTGAGTATTGTTCCCTTTCAACACTAACTTACACTTCAAGGTTCCTTTTAGGTATCTTAGAACTCTTTTAGCAGCATTCCAGTCACGCTTACAAGGTTTGGCACTCTTTTGACAAAGAATATGAACTGCATGACTAATATCAGGGCGAGACCATGTTGCCAAATATGTTAAAGATCCTAACAGTGATTGATACAATCCCTTTTGGTCAAAACTTTCATCTTCTGGCTCCCTAGCATAACCAGTAGACATTGGAGTAGACACAGAGTTAGCATTGACCATGTTATATTTTTCCAGCAACTGTATAATTTTGTTTTCTTGGCTTATCTCAAAATAACCATCAGTGTTTCTACTGATATCCATCCCAAGATAATGACTGATAGTACCTAGGTTTTTCATTTTGAAATATTGCTTTGTTGTTTGTTCAAACCATTGTAACTGTTCCACCTGTTTGTACATGAAACACAAATCATCAACAAAAACCATAAGGTAGCATTTGTTTCCACTGATTACCTTGCTGAACATACAGGGATCTGCAACACTCTGTTTAAACCCCATGTTTGTTAGAGTTGTAGTAAGGCATAAGTTCCAGAGATGACCACTCTGCTTAAGACCATATAAACCCTTCTTCAATTTCAATACAAGGTTAGTATTCTTATCCACAAAACCTGGAATTTGTTGCATGTATAGTTGCTCATCCAAATCAGCATTCAGATAGGCGGATGTGAAGTCAAAGTGTTGAACAAGCATCCCCTCTATTCCTGCCTTTGTCAGAGCCACATTCAAAGTATTGCTTTTTACAGTTGGTGCAAATGTCTCATCAAAATCTTCCCCAAACACTTGAGAAAATCCCTGAGCCACTAGTCTGGCTTTCCTTTGAGGCATCCCACCCTGCACAGGTTTCAGCTTATATAACCACCTGCACCCAATAAGCTTTTTCCCTTCTGGCAATTCAGACAATTCAAACACGTTATTTTCACACAAAGAATCATATTCAGTTTGCATAGCTTGCAACCAAGTTTGTTTTTCACCTTCAGGCAATTGAGTAACATCATTATAACATGAAGGTTCTTTTGCACAGACAAAGTTAGCCACTTGTGTCTCAAAACCATATCTTTGTGGAGGAATCCCTTTGTTACTTCTCTCAGACCTTCTAGGTGTACTAGGTTCAGACTTAATACCACCTGAAGCAATGGGTTGAGAAGAAACACTAGGTTCAGGACTAGAAACATTTTGTGAATCACCTGTTATTGGCAACACTGCCTGGTCTGGTAATGAGTTAGCATGTATTCTGTGCCAATTCCTGCCTTCAGTGAAATTGGCAGACCTGCTAAAACTGACTTGGTGATGATCATTTGAGAACCTATATGCTTTCATACCAGATTGACATCCTAAGAAAGTCATTTGTTTTGATCTAGTACCACCTTTCCTGCGCTGATTCAAAGGTATGTTCACCCACGCTTTGGAACCAAACACACGCAGATAATTTAGCTTTGGCATTTTCCCATAGAGCAATGCAAATGGAATATTGTCTATCACCCTTGACCAGGTTCTATTAGACACATACACAGCATATTTTAAACTTTCAGCCCAAAACTGTTTAGGTAACTGAGCATCAGCAAGCATTGCATACATGATGGTTTGTAAAGTAGCATTTTTTCTTTCTGCCACACCATTTTCCTGTGGAGTGGCCACATTTGCTACACGGTGCTTTACCCCTAACTTGAGTAACCATTGTTTCATTTTGTTTGACATGAACTCTGCTCCCATGTCAGACTGCAGTGATTTTAAATCACCTAATTGATTTTTGACCTTTTTGTACCAATATTTCAGAGTTTCAAATGTGTCAGATTTGTTTTTCAGAATATATGCCCAAGAATATTTTGAAAAATCATCAGTGATCACCAGTGCATACCTGTTGTCAGATATACTGGGTGGAAAGGGTCCCAAAAGATCTACATGCACCAATTCTAAAGCATGAGTAGACTCCCTCTCACTGCTGCGAGCTACAGGGAAAGCCTGTGATTTGACCTGCTTGCAAACCTGACAGTCTAGGAACATATTACAGTCATTTATCCCTTCTCTACCTGTCAAAGCAAGAGTTTTGTTAATAGCATGAAAAGAGGCGTGTCCAAGCCGGCGATGTAACAAGTGTAAGCATGAGTTATGAGGAATTTTGTTACCTGGCACACTAGCTGTTGCTGCCGTAACAGAGTTATCTAATACATACACTCCATTTCTCAAACTTGCTTTTGCCACTTCCCTCCCACCTTTCTTAATAACACACAGTTCCTTTCCAAAAGTTACTTCAAACTTAGCACGGTCCAGTGCCAAGACACTAAGCAGATTACTTTCGAGCGTGGGTACACAGAGTGCGTTTTGAAAGGTGTAATTAAGAACTGATAAAGTTAGTTCACCTCTGGCAGTCACATCTGCTGTATGACCATCAGCCAGACTCACATGACGTTGCTGAGCCTCCTGTAGATTCCTTAACATTTCAGGGCTTTTGCAGATTATATGGCTAGCCCCACTGTCAAGAATCCATGCCTGGTTTTCTGTGTCACCTGTAACAACAAGAGATGCATTGGGACGGCCCGACAACATGTCTGAGCGCCCAATGTTTTTTATCTTCTTTTGCTGTGATGGACAGGATTTCTTTAGATGGGAAGTTGAACCACAGACGAAACATTTCCTTACACGCAGAGCCTTGACCGGTTCCTCACGTTCAATCCTCACATCCCTCCTGCTGCTGCCAGCTGACTCCACCGTCTGGGCTCGCTGCATGGCTACTGAGGAATGTTGAGACGTTAGTTTCGCTTCATAGTCTAAAGCACGACCTATGATCAACTGCAGAGTTAACTGATCAGGCTGCAGTCCTTCAAGTGAAGTAATTAAAGTGTCAAACGCAGGAGATAAGGAACTCAAAAGCAAATAACATCTGTCTTCAGCAGAAATCACCTTGCCGCGTTGTTCCAACTGCTGATAAAGCTGAGTCAAAGCATTTACATGCTCCCTAATTGATTCATTAGGCCCTTGGATTTTTCTGTACAAGCGACGAGTCAGAGACATTATTGTGCCAGCAGATTTTTGCACATAAACTTGTTTAAGTGAGTCCCATGCTTCTTTAGCGTTGACAGAGGATGAAATATGAATTAATTGGTCGTCACTTACTGCCAAAACGATGCTTGCCAGCGCCCGCTCGACCTTCGGCACGTCTCCCACTGGAACTGGATCCGGAGGGTCATTAACATACAGCCAGAGGCCCTCTCTGATAAGATAGTGTTTCATCCGAAACGCCCACGTATCATAGTTTGTGGAAGTCAGCTTGTCCACCACCTGGGTAGTCGGCACAAGAGCCATAATTTCTCTCCGCTCCCCCGACACTCACAAGCTGGATCTGTTATCTCCACTCTCGGCGTGTCACACCGCTGCCAAGGCTTCTCCGGGCAAGTCACACTCCCCCACTCCTGGAAGAAGTCAGCAACCGTCCTCCCACAGCTACACAGCTGGACACACACTCTAAGCACGGCTCACCGGCGTTTGCAGAATGCAGAGCTGGTTCTCCACCGAACTGGGTCTCCTTCAGGCTGGGCTGAATCTCCAGCAGGCTGGGCAGGCTAGGCTCTCCGTCAGGCTGGGCTCCGTCAGGCTGGGCCCATAACCCTGTTGCGCAGCGCGTCTGCAACACCCCTTCAGAAGTTCCAGCCACTCCAGCCCCTTGCAGCCACTCCAGCCACTTTCAGCACCCCAGCTTTCCCAATTCTCACCAGCATTCACTCTGCTGCAACTCCTTATAGCAACCACACTTACACAGTCCTGTGGTAAACTATATACAGGATTTATTATTTACAGGATCAAAATGCTTCGCCAGAACCGTGGTACAAGAGAATGGACATACATCAGTACTGTACAATTCCATATATACATGTAGTGACCAATCAGCTTCATGCTGAGTCATTATGACTGACCTTACTTCAGTGCCAGCCATAACCAGTTTAGACCTGCACTACACAGCTACCAATTTGACAGATAGCTGTCAAATAGATCTTGCTGATCTTAGTGCTGGAGCTTAACACTGTCAACAGGGCAGGCTATAAATCCAATCTCCTCTCCTCTCCTCATCCTCCTCTTCATCCACCCAACCACCATTTTCTGTTTCCCTCCCTGATCTTGATGCTTGGGGGGAACAATGGGAGGGCTTCTGGAGTTCTAGTCCTGCTGGTGGACCTCCTGATGGGTTTTGGCCACTGGATGGGCCATTGGCCTGATCCGGCATGGTCTCTCTTATGTTCTTCTCTTCAGAGTTTCCTTCCCCCCTTATTTTGAATCTCCTCTGCCATCTTGACCTTCCCTTCCTCCCAATTTTTACTTTTTTAAGTCTGTTTCTCTTTCCATGCTATCACTAAACAAGGTTTGGGGGTTACCTAGCAACCCTCTAAATGGTCACTGAGAGCTCACACTGTAGGTTCTTGAAATCTCAACAGCATTCATTTCTCCAAGAAACAAAGTTCTATGATTTTAGGGATTTTTTTTAAAAATCTAAAGTATATTTTTCAATATCCTGGTTTTCTGCATACCCGGTCATGTATAAAACCATCCCTTTTCTGTACATGGCCCCATTCTATTGATTTTTTGATCCACACTCTTGAGACTATTGTTTAAAATTAGATATAATAAAATCTGAAGTCAGCACAAAAATTAAAAGCCACGAGAAGCTTTAGTGAACGCACCCAGAGCAAGACCTCAGCTAACGTTGTCAACATGAGAGAAGATTCATTTAGGAGATGGTCGTCTTTCAAATATGTGCATTCTCACATTACCACCTGGAAACTGCAGCTCAGTGAATTCTGTGCATTTGCCAATATGATAAAATTCCCTTGACTGGGCAGGTACAAGGTACAAAAACACCCCAAATGAGGTTGATACTAAATGATGCATGACTTGCCCCATGAGAGCAGCATTCAGACTGGCTGAAAGACTGACCTTTTAGAAAGGAAACTTAGGGCTCCCTAGTTATATGAATTTTTCTGAGAACATAGGGTTTTTTGGGGGGGAGGTTGTATTTTTCATATGTGTGTGTGCACACGTTTGTACAAGTGTGTGTGCACCTGGAAGTTGTGGCAACCTCTGGTGACTGACCCCTACTGGGGGCCTGGAGGATATTCAGAGAGGTGGCTGAATAAAGCCTGCCCCTGCCTCCCACCTCTGGTATTCCAAGGAGGTCTCCCATCCAAGTACCAAGCACAGTCGGCCCTGCTTAGCTTCCGAGATCTGATGGGCTTGCCTGGGCTATCCAGGTCAGGGCCTGGGGACATCGTTTTGCCATACAGTTCATGTGTTTTATTTTGTTTTTTATAATATTTTGGTTTTTATGGTCTTTTTTTTTTAGAAATGAGGCTCCAGTTTGTTGTTTCTCATCTTGAATTTCCATATTACTGAGGAAGGCCATCTGATGATCTTTAAAATAAATAAATAAATGAATGACCTGAGGCATGCAAGCCCCCCTCCGAATCCCATAGATTGTAAGCATGTGCCAACAGTGGATACTTTCCAGCTCCCATCCTTCGTTCTGCCCACTGCCGATGTGCAAAAGCATTAAAACGCTGCTTGTTTTGAATTACTCATTAATGCAAGTGCATGAGGGTGCTCGACAAGAGAGAAAACAGACACCGCGAGCCAGCCCAGTTAAACGGCTGGACACATTTCCAACAGAGATCGCAGCATCACTCGGAGGCAATGCAGAACACAAGCGCCTTGCAGGCTGGGAACTTTTCAGCCAACGGGCTGCTCACGAAAACCCACTCTTTGGGCTTGGGCTAGAAAAACTGAATTGGCAGTGAGATGCCTTTTGTGGGTTTCGCATATCTGTAGGCGAGAGACTACCTTCCGAGGTACATGGAGAGGATAGAGAGGTTGAAGGTTACACACCGCGGGCAAAACAGTTGTAGAGGAAAAGCAGCGATAGGAGGAGCTCTAAAGACAGCTGGAATTCATAGAGCCAATGCTGATATCTGGGAGTGTGAAACATGAACAGAACACATAATCAAAACGTAATTGGTATCGGCTGAAGTGGAAGAGCAAGATTACAAAACTGTTGCTATTAAAAATCAAATGAAGGGTCAATTACGTTTTCTAGTAAGACAACCAGCTACAATTCTGGCCCCCCCCCCCCCCCCTCTTTTTAAAAATCATGAGATACAGCATGACGTTTCTTAATTAATTTCATGCATGGGAACGAACAGGCGCAAATTGAACATCAGCCGTGGAAACATACGGAAACCAGTGGGGCAGCATTTCAGTCTTCCTGGAGATTTGAGCTCTGGTCTTGATAAGTATCCTTTCAGGAGAGGGGAATTCAGCGTAACATAAAGTGTCAGAGTTAGAATTCATCAACAGGTTTGATATTGCACTTGATTTATTCAATTATCTTTGAGTAATAGCTATTGGAGTCAGCTCCAGTTCTTGATTAGTCAAGGCCTACGCTTATATTGCTTCAGAGGCTTGGGAGCTGCTTAATTACTTCCTGATGCTATATCACAGATCACTCCAGTAACATCTGGATGGAAGCATCCACATGAGCAGGGCACCTCTTACACCCCCATAACCTTTCCTTGGGTTCAGGTGGCATTTGCGTGGAAAGGAGCCACGTCATTTTTACTTGCACAGGGTTTCCCCATCTGTATACTACCAGAATGGCACAAGAAGAATTCATGGGCAGTTACAACTCAAACAATTAAATGACAGGCAATTCATCAGTGAAGACAGCTATTCTTTAAATACTATTGGAAGAAGTCACATGCCTTCTCTAGCAGCACAGCTGCCATCGTTTCACCCCCATCGGTATTCCTGCTCCTCTCCAATGCAATGTCCACTTCTGCCTCCATTCGTATAGATTTTGGAGGAAACTTATGCAGGCAAGCTCCATCACCATGGTAAATAATTTAAAATTAGCTTCACCACATGGATGCAAAGCCAAGGGCTTTTGGATTCCAAATGGCCAGACTTCTTTCTGATAGAGACAGAATTTGTACTAGAACTCGAGGGCATCCAGTGAAACCGATGGGCAGTAGGTTTGGAACAGTCAGGAGGAAATACTGCTTCACTCAGAAACTGCTTCAAATGTTGAATTCATTGTTAGAGGAAGTAGTAATGGCCACAGAAATGAACAGCTTTAAATGGAGATTGGATAGATTTATGAAGGATAAGTCTATCAAGGGCTACTAGACATAGTGGCTGAGGGGAACCTCCACATCCAGAGGCAGTAAGCCTCTGAATCCCAGAGCCAGGAGGCAACATCAGGGGAAGGCCTCGGCCGCTATGCCCTCTTGTTGGCCCTCCAGGGGAACTGGTTGGCCACTGTATGAGACAGGATGCTGGACTAGATGGACCACTGGTCTAATCCAGCAGGGCTCTTCTGATGTTCTTATGAAGGCCTCAGCCTCTATGCCCTGTTGTTGGCAATCCAAAGGAACTGGTTGGCCACTGTGTGAGACAGGATGCTGGACTAGATGGGCCACTGGACTGATCCATCAGGGCTCTTCTTATGTTCTTACATTAGGAATTTTCTATTCTCTTTTTTATTTCTGAATTTTGTACGAGGCCCTGCACATGCACAGTTTTCTCCCACTTCAATTTGGTTCCATTCCTGTGTATTTTTTCCTTGCCTTTACATTATCACAAAGTCCAGTCCAGCCCAGACTGAGCTTTCACCTGGGTATTGTCCTTTTTTCTGAGGTCTCCTCTTTGAACAAGTGCCACAAAATCCTCAGTGACACAGTCAAAAGACCTTATGCTGAGAGAAAGCTGACAAGCTACTTGCTACTGCTGACAGAAAGAAGAGGAGGAGGAGATTGGATTTATACCCCACCCTTCACTCAGAGTCTCAGAGCGGCTTGCAAACTCCTTTCCTCTCCCACAACACACCCACCTGTGAGGTGGGTGGGGCTGAGAGAGCTCTCTCGAGAACTGCCCTTGAGAGAACAGCTCTGACAGAACTATGGCTTGCCCAAGGTCATCCAGCCAGGTACAAGTGGAGGAGTGGGGAATCAAACCAGGTTCTCCCAGATTAGAGTCCGAGCACTTAACCACTACACCAAATTGGCTTTCTCGAAACAGAAACTGGACTTCCAAATGCCTTGCTTAGATGATTCCAAGGGTGGATGTGGAATCAGAAGCTAGATATCAGAGATTTACAAAGTTATGCTCGGGATAGAGAAGGTAGAGAAAGAAGTACTTTTCTCCCTCTCTCACAATTCAAGAACCCATTGAAAAAATTAATGAACAGTAAGCTTAGAATAGGTAAAAGAAAGTACTTCTTCATCCAAGGAGTAATAACACATGGAATTCACTGATGTAGGTAGTGGTGGTGGCTACAAGCATGGACAGCTTCAAGTGCTGATTGGATATACATATGGAGCAAAGATCCATGAGTGGCTATTAGCCACAGGTATAGATGTAACACTATTTCTGGGAGCATCATGGAACACAATGTTCTGTATTCTTGGTGCTTGGGGGGCAAGCGTGGGAGTGTTTCTGGAGTTCTGGCCCCGCTGGGGAACTGCCTGAAGGCACCTGGGTTTTGGCCACTGTGTGACAGTGGTCCACCTAGTCCAGCATCCGGTCTCACACAGAGGCCAACCAGTTCCTCTGGAGGGCCAACAACAGGGCAGAAAGGCCTAGGCATTCATAAGAAAAGCCCTGCTGGATCAGACCAGTGGCCCATCTGGTCCAGCATCCTGTCTCACACAGTGGCCAATCAGTTCCTCTGATGGCCAACCACAGGGCATAGAGGCTGAAGCCTTTCCCTGATGCCTTCTGTTATCTATGTCACACAGTGGCCAAAAATTCCAGATGCCATCAGGAGGTCCACCAGTGAAGTCAGGACACTAGAAGCCCTCCCACTGTTGCCCCCCCAAGCACCAAGAATACAGAGCATCCCTTGCCCCAGACCGAGAGTTCCTATCTACACCTTGTGGCTAATAGCCACTGATGAGATCACACCAGCAGCTGCATGTGGAGGAGTGGGGAATCATACCCGGTCCTCCCAAATTAGAGTCCGCGCTCCTAATCCTGAGGAAAAAATGAGTGTCACTTGAAGTGAAATACTTCAAAATTTATAGTTTGGAAAATAGTTCAAGCTGATCAAATGTATAGTTTCCTTGTTGGGGAAGAATGTACAAAACCCCAGCATTCCCACAGACAGTTTCTTACGGGCCTCCAGTTTTCAAACAGGATTGAAATCAGTAGCATCGGAATGCAAGAAAAGATGACGTTAAAGAAAAGAGGATGTCGCCACCAGACAAGCAGAATGTGTGTGTGTTGGTGCAAGGTTTAAACCATCTTTGTAGGTTATACCCTTGAGGCAGAAAACATGTCGGACGCTGGCGCAGCAGATCTGACAGTCGTTTGCCTATCCCTGCAAGGCCAAAAACAGTTGATCCGCCTCCAGCGAGAGAATTTGCCAAAACTTTACTCTAAGCAAGAGACCTCCAACTGGTTCAGATTGCATGTGCCATATGCTTGAGAGACTTCAGAAGCAGCATTATGCAGCTTGTGACTGCTGTTGCCAGGCCAAACGCGGAGGAGATGCTACCTTCTTGCCTCTTATATTGGACTGCAGTTGCGAGCTCTGCAAAAAGGGCTTGGCTTCCAGGAACCATTCGAGTCTGAGCCTTTTGCACAGCTTGCTGCGTGCAGGATGAGCATCTGCCGATGAAAAATAAATAATGCAAAGTGGATCTGCAACAAACGGAAATGCCACCGTAGTCGTTCCTGGCCTTCCAGAGGCCTTCCAGATGCCAAAAACAGAGGGGAGATGTGCTGAAAATATGCTTTGTCTTGTATCACAAATGTGGTCGTGGCAGCAGGAAGCCTTTTTAATCCCATTCCGTTGCCACAGAAAGCCATACCATGATGCTTGGCTGCTTCTGCAGGCCTCCTTCCACCTCTGTTCTGCAGCTACTGGTTGAACGTGTCATGCTATGCAATGCCATGGAATGTTCAGAAGCATTTTGATCACCAGCAGAATATAGACAAATGGTGCAGGTTCCGGGAAAGATGGGAAATCCAAGTTTGGATGGGAAAGACTGATATAAAGCTGAAACAGTAGGGGAACTTTTGTGTGTGTGCAAACCTCTTTACACTGCAAAAATAAACACTTTCTAGTTAGGCTTACTTCCGATTTGCCACTGGTGATCAGGAAGCCAATTAATGGAGTTGTTTGGCAGTTCACAACCAGTTTGTGTATATTGCTACTTGCAGGTATTAAAAGCTGATGCCCAGTTTATGAGTGACCAGCTGGGAGTTGGCTTCTGATCTACTGTTGAGGATTTTTTTTCTCTGTATCCACTGAAGTCCCACTCCCCCAAGAAGCTGAATCCCAGCCAAGCAGCTGGATGCCCGGTTCTTCTGATCTCTCCTCCTAGATACTTTCCAGACTTGATGAGATGCGGTAGATTTAGCAGTGCTGGTAGTGTGATCAGAATCCCAGCTGATCTTTCCTTTCTTTCCCTACTCCAGGCTGTTGGCTTGGGCTGCAGAGAAAAGGAGAGGAACCAGCCCTTTCTCCTCTCCCTTTTGAAATAGCAGATATTAAAAGCATTGCTTTGTCCCCACCCGGTTTGGAGGCAGGAAGAGAAAGGAGCACTTTCTCCTCTCTCTTTTGCATTGCAAACATTAGAATCCTTGTATCTGTGCCCACCACCACCTGTCTTAGACAGAGGTGAAGAGAAACAAACTTTTTCTTCTTTCCTTTTGCAATGCAGTGATCAAAAGCATCGCTTCTATCCCCACCCAGTTTGGAGGGGATGAAAGAGAAAAAAAACCTCTTTCCCTTTTGCAACACAGAGATCAAAAGCATTGCTTCCCTCTAGTAGCTGGTAACTATTGGGAAATTGGGGGTGGGGTGGGGATGACACTGAAGAAAACACTGTCACTCAGCACAGTTAGGTTGCTTGCAGATGTCCACCACATTACACAATGCTCTAGGAATTTTCCCTCTCTCTATGGTAAAAACAACAGAGACTGGGGAGCTGGATTCCTAGAATGTTGCTCAACGCATTGATGCTGCTTCCTAGTCTCCCCTCCCAAGTGGCATGGACCCATTCTTCATCTAGCATTTGCTCCATTGTTTTACCAAACTCACACTGGAACAGAAAAAGATGCAGCTCAAGACCACATTCAAATACCCCAGGCAAATGCTGTACTGATCGCAGAGTCACCCCTGAAAAGCCATAAAATGGCCATAAATCTATGCAGATGGTACCATAAAACTGAGAGATCAGAGGAAGTGAAAATGGCATGGAGTGTGGAGGCCACCATAACATCTGACAATCAAAGAAAGTGAAAAAGGCATGCAATGTAGAGAGGAGTTTGTGTTCCAATGTGAGTTTGGTAAAACAGTTGAGCGAATGCTAGATGCAGAATTGGCACATCGAGTGATGCTGATCCCCCCCCCCCCCAGCAAGGGTCAGGGGACCACTGGCAGACATTTGCCAACTGATATCAGGCAAGTGACTTCCTTACTTTTGTCCCCACCCATTTCAAAGAAGAAGGAAAAGCTCCCATTTGCAGGTTTACAGGGTTGTTGTTGTTATTATTATTATTGTTGTTGTTGTTGTTGTTATTATTATTCATGCTGAGTTCTCTTTATCGAAGTCCTATGACCTTCATGGGGTCATTTAACTAATTGACCTAACAATCCACAACTGCGGGAGTAAATCAATTTTACCCGCTCTGCAGCTGCAAAGCTGTTTAGCAGCTACTCAAGGTGGATGGCGTCAAGACAAGGATCTCTGAGGCTTGGTTCATGAGTGATTCTGGCTGTCAAACTTGGTCTATTTGACCGCTGAACCTGTTCATGCCATCCTTGTTATGATAGAGCTATGCAGGATACCTTGATTAACACACAAAAGGCACTGGCCCCGCAATATGTCATCCTCTTTCCTGGGCACAAAGACATGGACTCCGTGGTTTTCAGGTCGAGAGGAGATGGCTTCTCTTATGCAGACAAATGGGCAGGATGCAAGTGAACCCTTGCCCACCTGCTTGGAAGAAGCAAAATAGATTGTTGTTTTGGGTACCTTGAGTTGGACCATAAATGTCAGGGACAGGACTTATTTATAATGAGATAGAGGGGATTTGGCAGGAACCAGGGAAAATTCATCCTCCAGTTCTGGATAGGTCAGAGAGAAGCCACCCCCCCCCCCACAAGCTGGGGAGGAAATGGTTAAAAAGCTTAGCATTGTCTGGAAGCATGCAAGGAAGAACTGGGCGAAGGAAAGAAATGGATGAAAGTCTACCTTGGCCAACCTCTGTTTCATGCTTACCTCTGTCCATTCCCTGAAACAGCATGCAAGGTAAAACTAGAGGCTTGTAAGTTAGACTTGTATTTTGTACGGTTTTCTTAGTTCTGCAACACCTCTCTAATGTCTGATGCAGTTTTCCGGAGGCTCTGTGCTCTAGCGCATAGGGATGCATGCTAGTAAATAAATATTTCTCTCCCCCCCCCCTTCTAAAGATCTCAAACTGTGTTCAAAGATGTCACCCAGGGCACCTGGCAGCTTGTCTATGTAGAGATGCCAAAACGCCTGATTGGGCTCAGGTCGGTTAAGAGGCAGGGGGAGATGGGGGGATGTAGTAGCTGACACACACATACACAAAGCCTGTATCCGTGACTTAAATGATTAAAATGTGGAACTGGCTGACAGAGGATGTAGTGATGGGCACAGTAATAAGCAGCTTTAAAAAGGGATTAGATAGATTCATGGAGGATAAGTCTATCAGTGGCTACAAGCCATGGTGACTGAGGAGAACCTCCACATTCAGAGGCACTAATCCTCTGAATCTCAGAAATGGGGCAACGTCAGGGGAAGACCTCAGCCCTGTTGTTGGTCATACAGAGGAACTGGTTGGCCACTGTGTGAGACAGGAGGCTGCACTAGATGGACCACTGGTCTGATCCACCAGGGCTCTTCTTAAACCTTGTACAGGTAAAGAAAGGGCAGAATTTGAGTAGTGGCAGCTACCCAAACCAGGCAAGAAAAGGGAGGGCCATCTCAAACACACAGAGTCCTCCACACCCCCTCTTGTGTATTCTCAGGCAAAAAGAATCCATAATTCTGAGCAATAAGGAAAGGTGGCATGGTATAGCCCAATCTCATCTGATCTCAGAAGCTATGCTGAATTGGTACTATTGGGGCATTCGGGTAATATAGCAGAGTTTGCCCAGTCATAGAAGCAAGATACCGAGTGCCGTAAATAAATCTCCCAAGGATTATAATGCAAAAAAGATAAATTTACATTTATTCATGTAGATCCAGTTCACATTCAGGTTGCAGTTAAAAGAGGAGAGAGAACCCTACTGTAAAGAGTACTTTCCCTATCACAAATGACCAGCTTGTCTGACACTGGGTGTGTGGAAGTATGAGGACATTGTCTCTACAGGAAAGACTTGCAGATTCATATGTCCCCATGGAAGGCCATGTGAAGAGAAAGGCCATGTGAAGACAAAAATCAGGATGGAACATCAATTATGACATGTGGGGGGTTGCATACAACCTTTTTTTTTAAAAAAAAAATACATAATTGCCACATCACAGCTGTGCAGTAGCATCCAGCAAGCACTGCCCATTTAAATCCTTGTGGTTCAGATTTTGTGCATGCATTGTAGCATCAGTTCACTGAATGGAAGAGAACAAAAAGGGATGCAGGCAAAGTGGGAAAATCCAATGTTGAAACTGACCAGACTTTTGTTTTTGAAACTGACAAAGTACTGTGTACTGCGAAGCACTAGGGGATTCTCTGCTGTGTTATCGGCCACTTTGAAAAATAGGAAAGTCACATGATCTCATGATTTCATAACATGGGGAAACATGTTGAGTGGACAGAAAGCATGGTAAAACCCACTGACTCTGGCATTGCAAGCTGTGATCATTGGGAGTGTGTGTGTGCATGTGTGTGTGTGTGTGTACACACTCCTGTGCAAAGTCAGCTGAAGCTCCACCACACTTTGTACAGGGCTGCAATTTGTATGAGGGAGGAGTCCTCTGGCGGAAACTCTGGAGAGCTTTTTTAGTCTTGTGCCACTAAACTGAAAAAAAGAGAGAGGAATTTTTGCCAATGCCCTAGTGTAGCTGCCTAGTAACACTAATTTCCTGCCCTTGCTTGCAAATTTGTGTGGTTTTCTATGTGTGATTCTCTAATTTGATCCTGCACACTGGTCGTGATCTTGGCAGTTTTTTAAAGCCTATCCTGTGTGGATTGCACTCTGTCCTCCAAATGGATTGCTTTATTATTTTTTTTATTCAGCAATCCGAGACTAGTAATAATCTCATGTCACTAGACTCATGCCACTTGTAAAAAAAAATTAAAAAGAGGGGAAAATGGAGCTTGTACACCAATGAAGGGGGAAGAATGACGGAAGGTGCTGAGTGGCAACAATGACTTCAGTGTGGGCAAGGTGCTGACCTTTGAGGGGTGGCAAAAGGGTATGTGTGGGAAATCTGAGGGAATCTGTACACTTTTGAATGACCTTTGGCTTGGAAGCAAAAGAAGGGGAAAATCGGCACAAAAACACACTCAGAAAATGTGGGGACACAGCTGCCAGAAAGTGAACTGAGCACTGAAGGGAGGAAAATCAATGCAGAATGACAAACAAACAAACAACAAACAAAGAGTGGACATGAATGGTGCAAGCAAGGGGAAACACCGGTGCTTAATAGGCCCACGTCTTATGAAGGGACCAGCAATGTGCATTTGTACAGAGCAGGGGGCGGGGAGTGTGAAAATGGGTCCGTCAAAATGAACAGGGAAAAAAAAAAGGAGCACACCTTGTCAGCTGCAATTACATTTTCCAAGACTAGCAGCTGAAAAATAATATAATTCAATGTCTCTGTTAGCATTCAACATTGTTAATTCATGGACAAGTAATTTAGATGAATTCTCAATGGGAAATTGAATTTGAGGTTGACTCAGCAGGAAAATTGGGGCATTCTATTACTGAATGGAAAACAGTTATGAGTTATCACTGCTTTTGCCTTTGATATACTGTGGATGGCAGGGAAGGGGCCTTCCACTTTGACAACTGTTCATATTTTCTTGAAATAATGAGGAGGCAAACCAGAACAAGGGAAGGGCAACCACAGATGGGAATTGAATAACAGATGCTCAAGGGATAGCAGAGCCAAGCACTGGAAGGTGTTAGCATAAATGTTTTTGGCACGTGCGCCATACTGGTATGTGGCACTAAAGAAAAGATTTGGGAAAGAAGCAAGACCATCTAGAAGAGGTTAGGGGTCTGCAGTCAGATAGTTGATGGGCTGTTTCAAATAGGGATGCCAGCCTCCGGGTGAGATATGGGGATTTCCTGGAATTACAGCTCTTCTACAAAGGTCAGATCCCCTGGAGAAAATGGATGCTTTGGAAGGTAAACTCTATGGCATTGCACCCCACTGATGTCCTTGTCTTCCCACCCCAGGCTCCATCCCCAATTCTCAAGGAGTTTCCCAGCCTAGATCTGGCAACCCTATTCCCCATCTCCTGCCAGTGGCCAAGGGGAACCTGGCAACCTTAGTTTCCAATCGAACTTCTCTAGCCCTTGGTCATCTGAACCATTCTCCTCTGGCTTTTTATTTATCCCCATTTTTCCTTCCCCTCTAACTTCCCCCCACCACATTACCTTGGAGTGAGCACTTTTCCTACTCGGTCTTTCTGCTCACTTCCTCTGGCCTGCCGCTTCCTCTGGTGCCTGCCTTTTGACACCACAGCTTCCCTTGGAAATTAGAGGTGCGGGGCCAGTAGCAGCCCAGGACTGCTGAGAGGAGGCTGCTAGAGGGACAAAATTCTGCGGTCCCATTGAACTGGGGAAGCCATGTGATTTCACAGGATGTTTGGATTGGTCTTGGTGGGAAGCAGGGGGCTGAGCGGAGGCCAAGAGGGAATCTTTGTCTGTGGGCAAATTACAGGGCTCAGCAGCCCTGGCTGAGACCAAAAGAACAGCCCTGATTCCCCGTGGTCCATCTAGTCCAGTGCCTTGTTTCCCACAGTGGCCAACCACCAGTTAGTCTGGAAGGCCAATGGACAAGGCCTTCCAGTGATGTTGCCTCTAAGCGCTGGTTTTTAGAAGTTCACTGCCTCTGAACACACAGCTTCCTTTTTGTTGTCATGTTGAGTAGCCATTGTTGGATTTATCCTCCATCAATTTGTCTAATCCCCTTTGAAACCTATCTACTCCTGTGACCTTCATGTGAACCAGTTTGTTGTAATGGTTAAGTGTGCGGTCTCTAATCTGGGAGAACTGGGTTTGATTCCCCACTCCTCCACTTGCACCTGCTGGATGGACCTTGGGCAAGCCATAGCTCTGTACCAGCTGTCCTCTCAAGGACAGTTGTCTCAGAGCTCTCTCAGCCCCACCTACCTCACCGGGTGTCTGTTGTGGGGAGGGGAAGGGGAAGGAGTTTGTAAGCTGCTCTGAGACGCCAAGTGAAGGGCGGGGTATAAATCCAATCTCTACTTCTTCTTCATTATGTCCACTGGCAGTTATTTCTATAATTTAATTATAGTTTAATGACTTAATTATAAGACCTCCTATCTGCTTCCATCTTAGTGCTACAAGAGCCTCAAGCTAAGAAAGTATGAACTCTGCACAAGCTGGGCTCGAACTCTGATGATCTGAGTGGCTTCTTTGAAGCCGGTGAACAAAACTGCAGTTGAAGTTTACATTGAGGGATGAAATTGTAGCTGCTGAATATGTTCTCCTCAGAGTTTGGAGACTAACTTTAAAAAAAACAACAACAACCCTAACCTGCTCTTCTTATGGCTGTTCTAATATACCTGGTCATAGGCGAGTTGGGGTCTAAGTAGTTTGCCAGGAAATATGCAGGTTACTAGCCTATAGACGGAGCTAATCTCTGAGGCATCTGGGGATGATGGATGCATTCCCAAGCCAATTGATCTTCGGTGGTGCCACCAAAGGGTAATGGAAGAGGTTCCCTTGGTGCACATGGGCAAAAGAGATGGCTTAGCATGTCCTAGTACAGAGTTTTGTCCACACCAGCTTAAACAAGGCCAGAGGTAACCCCATCTGACTTTAGGGCCAGGGTGGTGTTACCCAGAAATGCTCCTTTAAGGAAACCCACAAAAATGGCAGGATTAACAATATGTAATTTGTTTTGACCTGTATGGTCAGGCTAGCGTGATCTCGTCAGATCTGAAAAGCTTTAGACCAGGGGTGGGCAAATGGCGGCCCGGGGGCCACATGCAGCCCGCCACAGAGTTTTTTGCGGCCCACCCAAGACAGTTGGTCACTGTCTGCACCTGAGGAGCTGCAGCTTTAACTTATTGACATGCAGTCAGATAATACTGTGAAAGAAATGTTTAATGCTGTGACATTAGTTGACTTTTACAAATCTTTGTCTGCTGAAAAATTTCCATGTATGAAGAAATTTGCTGGGAAAATGTTCTCTATATTTGGGTCTACATATATTTGTGAGCAAAGTTGCTCTTGCATGAAGATCAACAAGAGTAAATATAGACATTAACAGACATTTGACAGACATTAACTTGCAGGCTGTGATGAGAATCTCAACAAGCAATCTCACTCCTGATTTCAAAAAAAATGTAGAAAAGTGTGATAGGGTACATTTGTTTCATTAAACTGATTCTAAAATTAAATGTGCTTGCAGGTATAGATGATATGAAATTAGTACAATAAATAAATTGAATAAAACTACCATTATTTTATTTAATTTATATTTATTGATTTTTATGATACAATTTATATCTTTTCTGAAATGCAAAGTTAACTAATGAATGCAATCATTTTAAAAGGTGCGGCCCTCCACTAACCTCCGCTCCCACAAAGCGGCCCCCGAGCCAAAACAATTGCCCACCCCTGCTTTAGACCAACATGGCTACCCACCTGGGCCCCCTCCGCCTCCTGCTCGAGGCGCTGCAACTGGGTGTCTCTCTCTCTCTCTCTCTCTCTTGTGTTTCAAAGTAGGTTTCCAGATGTCCAGGGAGGGAAAGCCCTGTCCCATAGAGGCATAATATTGATAGATGGGCAGCTGAAACTTTTCATGGCAAGGAGATAAATAACAACACCTGGTATTTGCTGCAGATCGAACTGATATTAAAGGGACAGCAAGAGGGACCAGTTTAAAAAGTTAGGGACCATTATTTAAACAGAGGACAATTTAAAATAAGATCTGAACTAAAGAGTAACCTATTCACTCAGCATATGTGTGGACTCCAGATCTTAGCAATTGGGGGCAATGCCTACCCCAAAAGATGTTATACTGCCCCAATGAAATAAGAGCTTCCAGAGCTGGTTTTTGTAAAGAAAGCCTCTAGCTCTTGCAGATATATAAGGGGAAACAGTAAGGTTGCTAGCTCTGGGTTGATGAGAACATGGGCCTAAGAGCTTCAAGACCAGAGAACTAAGAGGAAGTTTCACCCCCACATTCTGTCTCATTAGCCCACAGTGCCCTGTGGGGGAAGGGGCGGGTTGCTTAATTCTAAGTACATGCAGCTGCAGAGTATCTGGCCACATGTCCTAGCAACACACCAGCCTTTTGGACTTTTAAACTCTATTTGTATTGTGCACTGGGTTCGCTGCATGGAAAGCCTGGACTATGACGTGGTGAATGATACGAATCGGTTTATTGAGTACACAACTAGCATGCAATACCGGCCGAGAAAGCCAGTTATATAAAGTCCATAAGACACACCCAAGAGTCCTATTGGCGGGTTTGAATTTCCTGCCAGAGTTTGTATTGGAGGGCTAGTGGTGGTCTAGGATCCCTGACTCCTATTGTCTCTAGGAGTCAAGCTCTGGCTAATGTCACTTATGCCCAGTGGCGGTCAGCGAACATAACAATTTGTATTTTTGTATTCTGTGCCTCATTTTGGGCACATAACGTCTGAATCAGAGAACCAAAGCTTGTAAAAGTATTAAACCATCTCTGAACGTCTCTTACCTTGAAACCCTTTGGGTTTGCAATAAGTTGGCTGTGACTTGATGGGAAGGGAGGGAGGGAGGGAAGATCTGTGTTATTTTCTTCTTGCTTTGTACTTGCTCTTATGTTGCACATTTCTTTTAATAATATTTATTAATAATATTCTGTTGTGTTCTTTGGGTTTCGGGGCTTAAGTCTAAATCCAGGACTTCGGCCTACATTGGCTACATCTTACCAAAGCAATTGTTTTTTTGGAACTCAACTTGCAAGTTTCCTACCATGCAAAGCTGACCTCTTGATTGACACAGGGTAGGGCAAGAGATTTGGTTCCTTGGTCTCTTGGCTGAAGGGTTAGTTAGAAGAACTGGTGGTAAACTGTTACCCTGGACAGTGAGGATTGACTTCCCAGCACTTTTGTGTTTGCCTGATCTGTCACCTAGTTTGAAAGCCAGTGTGGTGTAGTGGTTAGGAGCATGGACTCTAATCTGGGAGAACTGGGTTTGATTACCCACTCCTCCACATGCAGCTGCTGGTGTGACCTTGGGTCAGTTACAAGTTCTCTCAGAGCTGTTACGGAAAGAGCAGTTCTCGAAAAGAATGCTCTCAGTCCCACCTACCTCACCAGGTGTCTGTTGAGGTAAGGGAAAGGAGATTGTAAGCCACTCTGAGACTTCTTCAGGTAGTGAAGGGCGGGGTATAAAACCAATCACTTCTTCGCTTCTTCTTCTCTTCTTTAGGTGATCCTTGCATGCTTAATATGGTGCTCAAGTTGAATTTTGAGCAGAGCCTGACTTCAATGTAAGCAAGCAGTCCAGTCATGGCAAATTTAAATAAAATCATATTAGTACAGCCAGGGCTATTTTTGGGCAGGAACGCACAGGAACGGAGTTCTGGCTGGCTCCTGAGTTGGCCATGCCTACAACCAAAACCTCTGGCTTGCATGGCTACAGGGCAGGCTGCCCTCCCCACATTACACACAAGAGGGAAAGGCAAGTTAAAATGCCCTCTTTGTGGGGATTTCCTTGTCAATTTCACTCCCCACCAGTCAGCTGAGAGTGAAATTGACAAGGAAAAGCCTCTCTCTGCCTTCCCTTCTTTAGCTGACATGTCCCAGCTGAAAAAAGGCAGGCAGGGAACCCAAGCACGTTGAAAATGCCTTTCTTTTCCTCCCCAATCTGAAGGAGGAAGAGAAAGGCATTTAACCATGCCCCCTCCCGCACTTCCCTGAGTCTCTCTGCAATAGATCCCAGGCACTTTCTGATCCCAGGCACTTCAGCAGCGCCTTTCCCCAGCGGTCTGGTTTGGAGGGGGTGGGTAGACTAGAACGGTGATGCTGAACTAGGGCAGAGAAGTTGGGGGGGGGGGGAGAGAGGCAAGCTTCCACACCTGCCCTGTGCTTTCCCAGCCCCTCAACATGCTAATGAGCTGCACTGTCAGGGGTGTGGCCTAATATGCTAATAAGTTTATGGTGTTGGGTATGGCTTATTATGCTAATGAGTTCCTGCTGGGCTTTTTCTACAAAAAAAAGCTCTGAGTACAGCTGTTCACAGTAGTACAGGGATTCTAAGCTTTTCCAGTTTGTTGCAGATGGCTGTTGGGTTTTTTTGCCAATAGTCATTTGTAAGTTACGTGCAGATGGGCCTACTTGGGTAATCTAGCTACAACACCTCTGTCTTATTTTAGCACAGGGTGTCTCAGAGCAAATATTTCCTTAGCCTACACATTCCTCCCTGTGGGAAAGTTTGTGTGTCTGCATGGGGAAGGAAGAAATCCCAGGAGACAACTGGCTTACAATGTAATGCTGAACAGAGTTGCAACTTTCGAAACCCATTGACTCCAATAGACTGAGAAGCATGTAACTCTGCCTGGGATTGCCCTGTTAGCTGGCGGATTCTCCCAGGAAGCAGAAGAAACGCTTTGGCAACGTCTCCGAGTCTCTCCCTGTTTTTCCAATCAATATTATTGGTTGGTACAATTCTCTGCTGCCCAGAGCTTAAAAAGAGCGATCAAGAAAGAATGTCCTAACTCTTTACTTGTGGGTTTTTATATCACATCTTATATTCATGTAGCACAGAAAGGGGGTGGTTGAAAGCGGCCTCTTTCCCAACACCATTAGCCTCTCAAGGTTTTCCAGTTCAGCAGCAAAAGGCGGGAGGCAGCTCTGATCAGAGCCTGTCACAGAATTCTCCACGGTGTCTCCTGAACTGATGGTCACTCCCTTTCAAAAGCTCTTTCTACTGACGGGACACTTCCGCCATGTGGGAAACTCCGCGCCTCGCTTCTAAGGCGAGGCAAAATGTTTCTGTGAACGCAGTTTTGAAGCTGAAGTCGGAGTGAGCTCTCCCTGCGGTTTTGATTCTGCCCCATCTCATGAATATTTCCCCCCTCCTTCTTCCCGTTAGCGTACTTATTTGAACAAAAGGTTACATCTCGGATGCCCATTCTAATCCGGCGTCTCAGCAAAATAGCCTCTCAACAGGTGTGCGGCAGGCCTGTGAAACATCCTTCTGATCAAAGAGAGAGAGACACGCTGTGATGTGACAGATCCTTTCCCAGAGAGAGTGTCAGTTCATTTGCCCGCAGGGCTGACGGAGTTAGGAATGTCATTCAGTTACTCGGGAGAGGCTAAAGATGGTGGTACCGAGCAATTCTATAGGGTTCTCTCTTCTGGATAAAATGTTAGCGTTCTTGAAGAGGAAAATTGTTCACTTGGGGTATATGCGTGTGTGCGTGCGTGTGTGTGATATTTGAAAAAAGAGCCTTCCAGCTACACAGTAATATTATATTTAGACAGGTCATTAAGGTTAGGGTGTGAAGTAACTTTCCAGTGCCTGCCTGCAATTTAATTTAATCTGAGGGGAACCTCCCCATTCAGAGGCACTAAGGGCTCTTCTTGTGTTCTTATGAAGGCCTCGGCCTGTATGCCCTGCGGTTGGCCCTCCAGAGGAACTGGTTGGTCACTGTGTGAGACAGGATGCTGGACCAGATGGACCATTGGATCCAGTAGGGCTCTTCTTCAGTTCTTGTGAAGGCCTCAGCTTCTATGCCCTATTGTTGGGTATCTAGAGGAGCTGATCGGGCATTGTGTGAGACAGGATGCTGGACTAGATGGGCCATTGGTTTGATCCAGCAGGGTTCGTCTTATGTTCTTATAGACAGAATCACAGAGGATAGGTCTATTAGTGGCTACTAGACATGGTGACTAAAGGGAACTCTTGTGTTCAGTAAACCTCTGAATCCCAATGCCAGGAGGCAACAGCAGGGAAAGGCATTGGCCCCTATGCCCTGTTGTTGGGCCTCCAAAGGAACTGGTTGGCCACTGTGTGAGACAGGATGCTGGACTAGGTGGGCCATTGGTCTGATCCAGCAGGGCTCTTCTGATGTTCTTAATTGTACAATGATTTGCTTTGTGATCTAGTTTGGTGTTGTGGTTAGGAGCATGGACTCTAATCTGGGAGAACCAGGTTTGATTCCCTACTCCATCACATGCAGCTGCTGGTGTGACCTTGGGTCAATTACATTTCAGAGCTGTTCACTCAGGACCAGTTCTCAAAAGAGCTCTCTCAGCCCCACCTAGCTCACAGGGTGTCTGTTGTGAGGAGGTATAAATCCAATCTCTTCTTTGTTTGTAGTCCATTTTCGTTGCTGAGATCTAAAGTAGGTTACAAAATTAGAAAACAATGCAATAAAGTATAAGACATACCATAAATAATGCAAAAACTGGATTATGAGAATTAGAGGACAAGAAAGGGAAAACAGTTATTAACTGTTTAATTAACAGTATAATAAATTACAATCCCTTAATTTAAAAAAAAAAAAAGTTAGGTGTTTACACTACATCATGCTCAGTTCCTCCCCCAAACATCTTCCCTAGAACTGTTGTCAGAGTATACATGCAATATAAATACTTTTGAATAAAAATTAACAAGATGTGGTATAGCACAGCAGCTAAGAAAGAAGTGATGTGGGCAAATTTGTGGTTCGATAGGAATATCGGTGGTTCATAAGGATTCTGTTAACTCATGGGTTGAGATTAGGTTTTGTGAGCATAATATATTTAAAAATGAATTTTGGGAGAAAATGTATCAATTTAATTTGTTTTTTGGATTTCCTCCGGAGGAATTGGACACACAGTTGCGAGATCACACCTCCCTTTGAAGCTGCAGGTGCAGCCCATCAGTGTATGATCAGACACAACTGCGGGTGAGTCTCTCTTTTTTTTGCCGTTTGTTTCCCATGCGCTTAAATGAGGAATTGAGGAATCGCACCTCCACACTGAGGGCTCCCTATGGAGCTTGCAATGATGCTCATACTACAAAAGGGGGGGGGCAACGGCACAGAGTCAAGATGGCCTGATTAGACCATCCCAATGGCTTGAGAGCGTGCTTGAGCGACCAGACAGGGGAAAGTCTACCTGTGGCCCGCCGCAACCCATTTACTATTGGATTTTCCTTGGTGTCTTTTACTTCTGCTTTTGCTGCAGAGCAGCACAGGTTGCTGAGTGTGGGATGCTTCCCAGACGTTGCTGTCTGATCACTCCTTTTAAATCCGCCTGGCATTTGTGCCTATGTCGGATCTAATGGTGCATATGATCACAGCCTCTGAGTTGCAACTCTGGACTTCTTTGGCAGTCTCTCATCCAAGAAGTAACAGGGACGACCCTGTGTTATTTCCAGGATCTGATGAAATCTGGCTAGCCTTCTATACTTCCTTACTCAACAAGTAATTAAGTTGTGGAATTTACTGTCAGTGGATGTAGCGATGGCCAGGAGCATGATGTGGTTAGACAGATTCATGGAGGATAGGAACACATGAAAGGAGCCTTTATATACCGAGGCAGCAAACCTCTAAATACCGGTGCTGAGAGGTGGCATCAACGGAGGGCCTTGGCCTCTATGCCCTTTCGGTTTGGCCCTCCAGGGCAACTGGTTGGCTGTTGTGTGGTGCAGAATGCTGGCATTGTTAAAACATTGCCCTGATCCTGCAAGGCTCTTCTGGTGTTCTTATGTAAATACCCACGCACTCTAAGAGTGTTCAAAAATAGCTAAGAATGATTATGAATAATAACCACCATAATAAACATGATGGAAAATTTCACAGAGAAATAGAGCTGATGCACGAATTCCGATGACTTGCAGTGACGGAGAGGAATTCAGATGGCTGCGTTCACTCACCGTTCCAATAATATGGCTCTAAAAAATGACCCATCAACAAAACAGTGTTTCAAATGAAGCTGTTGGAAGGGAATCAAGGCTGCGTTCCTACATGCTCTGACTCAGGAGTAAGCCTCATTAAAATCCTTGGAACTCCTGTCCAAGTAAACGTGGACTGGGAGGATGATGTTGTGAAATGTAATGGTTTAAATATCATCATTACTGGTGGTATTATCTCTCCTAACAATGAGCCAGATGTAGTGTGCATTGCTTCACTGGAAGAAGCCCAGTGGCCATTATTACTGATACAGGGGTAGCGTTGGAACGGGAACAGGCTCAACCAGAAGCCGGAAAAAGGAATGCTGAATAATTTCTCTGTGCAACTGACAACGAGGTAAAATAGAAGTGTGTTGAGAACAAAATTACTCATTTTGTAGGGAATTTTTTGCTCAAAAGAGACACAAAAGACTGAAGAGTTCGATGCTATTTGGGTCGTTCGATCAAAATACGGACCCATCATGCAGACTTGTGAGGGAATGTGCATTATGAACCAATTCATTTCAGTCACTGGACAACAAAAATTCTTCCTGTTATTTCTCCTTCCTCCTTTTCCTTGCCTCTGGCCATTGCTGCATTTGCTATGCTGCTGGGCAGCTGTTCCCTAGCCAGCAAGCAAGCAGATGAGGAAAGAGACACTTTTTCTTTTCTCAACTTCCTCTGGCTCTTCCGATGGTTGGGTGGTACTGCACCACCATGAATTTTGGGTAGTCCTCTGGGTGTCCAGATGAAAAGAAATTGCACGCAAGGAGCAAGGAGAGAGTGGGTGAAGGGAGGTTCTTTCATCCTGCCTGCTAGATGTATTGAGTTAAATATAATTTTTTTTTAATCATTTGCCTGGTATTGTGTATTGATGCTGCGGTCGCCATGTGCTCCCGCAATGGTGACCGCCACGTGGCATTTCGCACGTGGTCCGAACCTACCTGAGCTTTGGCCAGGTAGAACAATAGACTGTCGGATCCTGAATGGCCACCAATCCTGTGCCTAGGTTTCCTCCTGGGAACATATGAACTGCAACCATGAACTTAAGGTCCTATCCAGACAATTGGGTGAGGTCGGGGGATTATCTCCGACCGACATAAAAGCAGGCATGAAGCCCAGGGATTCTAGGTACCATCTGAACCCACAATAAACCACCATGCTGTTTTCACTGTTACCAGCCTCCCGACTCCAGGACCTTTCAGTGGTGATGAAGGTGGGATCTCGATGAGCGACTCATCAGCTGAACTGAGCAGTGGAGCACCGAGCAGCGATCCGCCGGCAACAGGCTTCGTTGAGCCCCAGCGCCCTGAAGGACTGCTGCTTGCCCCCAAGGACATCGCTCGCTGCGCCGCTCCTGCTTCGGTAATTATGGCTGCCGCCGCGGGACAAATCACTCCCTTCGACTCTTCCGAACCCGAGACCTGGGATGCCTGGTCCAGGCAACTCGGGTTTCTCCTGACTGTGCATGGGGTCACCGAGGCTGACATGAAGCGGGCCTGGCTCCTGGGCCACTGTGGCATTGAAACGATGTGCCCCACCAGAGCCTCATCTCGCCCCAAGACCTGCTGGATGTCACCTACGACAACCTGATAAAGCAGCTCAAGGGCTACTTCGCGCCAAAGCCATCCATGCTGGCGCTCCGTGTCCAGTTCCTGTAGAGGACCCAACAGCCAGGTGAGAATGCCACCACATTCCTTGCCAACCTCCGCCAGATGGCAGTTGGATGTGAGTATCGGCATGTGGAGGACCATTTACTGGGCAGTTTTGTGGGGGGGGGGGGTGCAAGAAGCCAAGCTTTGCGGCAGCTAATCACGCTCACAGAGCCTGCTCTCGAGAAGGTGCTGCAGACCATGGTCACATTCGAAATGACCCACAAGGACAAAATGGCCACCCGCTCACACAGCACCGCAGTCTCCGAATCAGATGGTTCAGAGGCAGAGGACGTCCACCAGCTGCAGCCTCGCTCCCACAAAGGTGTGTCCCATCCTTCCAGTTCCTGTTCCCACCACGCGGCTCCAGCTGTGGCTTCCTCTCCTGTTTCCCAGCACAGGCCGCCCCCACCGTGTGCAAGCTGCAGATACCCCCACGAGAGAGGTTCCTGTAGGTTCCTGCCACTCCCAGGACAACCGTTGCTCCCAAAACACCCACTTTGAGGCTGTGGACAGCATCACAAATGGACACCAACAGGTACTGAGCTTGCCCCAGCCCCCTCCCGGGAAGATTATGGTCCACGTCCAGATCAAAGGGCCCCCCTGTTCCCTTGAGCTAGACACGGGGTCTTCCTACTCTATAATTTCAGCTGCCACATTCAAGCGGCTCTGTCCCAAGGGGGGGGGGGCCTTCACTGCATAAGCCCACAGAACTAATTATCCGGGATTTTCAAAAGAACCCGGTCACAATTAAGGGGCTTTGGAAATTCAGGGTGCAGTACTAGAATTTTGACGGACTCCTGGACCTTTTGGTAGTGGAGAGAGACCTGGTCAGCCTACTGGGACTCTAATGGTTCAAGCCCCTAGGACTAGAGATAAGGGGGGGTGAATCGAATTGGATTGGTGGACTCGGTCTGCACCAAATTCCCCACTGTTTTTGACAGCACCTTGGGCTCCTACCGGGGGCCACCCATCACCCTAGACTTAGACCCTAACATCTGCCCCATCCTCATAGCTGCATGACAGCCCCCACTTGCAATACAGCCCAAGGTAGAAGCGGAGTTGGATAAGCTCGTGGCACAAGGGGTGCTGGAGCCGGTCTCCCACGCGAGGTGGGAAACCCCGATCTTTATTCCCATGAAGGCGAACGGGGAAATCTGCATCTGTGCGGACTATAAGTGCACCTTGCATTTGGCCCTCCAAGACCATGCTTATCCAGTGCCTGTGGTCAGCCACGTCTTGGCCTCCCTCGCAGGAGCCAAGATTTTTGGTAAGCTGGATCTGGAGCAGGCCTACCAGCAACTCCCTGTGGACGATGCCACAGCAGAGGCACAAACAATCGTCACCCACAAGGGGGCATTTAAAGTAAAGCAGCTCCAGTTTGGGGTGAGTGTCGCCCCCGGGTTGTTTCAGCAGTTAATGGACTCTGTTCTGAAAGGCCTTCCAGGGGTAAAGCTATTTTTCGATGACGTCCTGATTGCGGCTCCGGATGTCGCCACCTTCAAGACCTGACTACGAGCCATGTTGCAGCATTTCCAGGACGCCGGCCTGAAGGTGCGCAAGGATAAGTGCATTTTGGGCGTGCCATCAGTGACTTTTCTGGGGTTCACTGTTGACACTCAGGGCATCCACCCCACCAAGGAAAAAGTGTCGGCCATCACGGAGGTGCCTTCGCCCAACTTGAAAGCGGAGCTGCAGGCATTCTTGGGCCTCCTCAGTTTTTACCATGCCTTCCTCCCCCACAAGGCGGTGGTGGCAGAGCCACTGCATCAGCTCCTGGACAAGGGGGCAAAATGGAGTGGGGGCTGAGACACTCGGTGGCGTTCCAGGCCGTCAAAGACTTGCTGGTGTCCAACGCAGTCCTGGCCCACTTCAACGAGGTGTTCCCGGTGGTCCTGGCATGTGATGCAACTCCCTACAGCGTGGGAGAGGTCCTCGGCCATCAGCTTCCCAACGGCTGGGAGGTGCTGGTGGCATATTATTCCAGGACCCTGTCAGCGGCGGAGAGGAACTACGCCCAAATAGACAAGGAGGTGCTGGCCATAGTTGTGGGAGTAAAAAAATTCCACAACTACCTGTACGGTAGATCGTTCACTGTGGCCACTGACCACAAGCCGCTCCTGGGCCTCCTTGTTCCGCACCACCAAATGCTGCAAATATCCCCGCAGGTGCTGCGGTGGTCTATTTTTCTTTCAGGGTACCAGTACTCGTTAGTGCACACCCTGGGAAAGCGATGGGCCACAGTGATGCCCTCAGTCACCTCCCGCTGCCGACCTGTGATCCAGACCCAGTGCCAGCGTTCCACGTGGCTCTCATCGAGGATCTCCCGGATCGGCCCGTCCAGGTACGGGATGTAGCCTGTCACACGGCCTGGGATCGAGTCCTCTCCCAGGTCTCAGACTGGGTGGGGAGGGGTGGCCCGATCACCCGGGCCCTGATTTTGCCACCTACACTGCAAGGTGGAATGAGCTGTCTACCCACAAGGGGTGCATACTATGGGGGATAAGGGTAGTTATCCAAAGTACCGGTGGCCCTACACGAGTCCCATCCTGGAATCATCCGGATGAAGGCCCTGGCACGCAGCTACGTGTGGTGGCCAGGCATGGACAAAGAGATTGAGGACCTGGTCCATCGATGTGGCATCTCAAGAGTCATGTCCTGACCCTCCTTACGCCCCCATTTGGCCTTGGGAGTCGACCAACAAGCCCTGGTCGTGACTCCACCTCGACTTTGCAGTTGTTTTTTTCTCGTTGTCGACAGCTACAGCAAGTGGCTGGAGGTAGTCCCGGTGCGGGCTACCTCAACCGATGCGGCCATCTGAGCACTATGGCATATCTTTTCCACCCACGGACTGCCCGACACCCTCGTGATGGACAACAGGATGACATTCACCTCAGTGGGGTTCCAGCACTTTGTGGACTCCCTCTGTATTCGGCACATCCGGTCAGCGCCTTCCATTCTGCAACCAACAGCCAAGTGGAGCGAATGGTGAGAACCACGAAAGATGCTATCAAATGCATGGAGCAAGGGGACTGGGAGTTCCAGCTGACAAAGTTCCTGTTTAGCCAGAGGAGCACTCTGCACGCTGGCACAGGACGCCGGCCAGTGGAACTGCTGATGGGCCAGCGTCTTGGCTCCATGCTGGACTGGCTCCGCCCTGACCGTGCTGTCAACAACCAGACGGGGTCTGAGTTCTGGCAAGCTCCCCGTGGTTTCTCCCCCGAGGACCCAGTCTATGTACGGAGCTACACCAGAGGTCCTGCCTGGGTCCCCAGAAGGATTGTGCATCCCACAGGTCCTCTCTCATACAAAGTCCTCACGGAGGATGGAGTGATATGGCGATGCCACATAGACCATGTGCAACGGCACCTACTGAGCAGCGCACCCCAAGTTCCTGCAACTCCTGCACCTGAGCAACTGGACCAGCAACCACTCCAGGAACCCTGCCCTGAGACAGAACCCATGGACCGCCTGCCTCCCAATGAGCCAAGAGAGACAGCGACACTGGAACAAGCGCTGGACCTGCCCCGAGACTCGCCAGAGCAGACGCCAGCTGCCCCTCTCCCGGAACCCTGTGATGCCCCGCAACCTGCAACTCCCCGGTGCTTGGGATGTGAGCATCCGGCTGGACTACCTAAAAGACTATGTGTGCTGGGGTTTTCTGGACTATGGGGGGAGCGTGTTCTGTATTGACACTGCGGTCACCATGTGCTCTCGCAATGGCGACCATCATGTGGCATTTCGCACGTGGTCCAAACCTACCTGAAAGAGAAGGAAAGAAAAATGTTTCAGGGGGCATTTTTATAAAGGGGTTAGAATTATGATAGAATAGAACAGTTGAGCAGGATGCTTTTATTAAGGAATAGGACTCTGGTCTATTGCAGTGTTTATTGTATCCATATGGGGTTGCCAGCCTCCAAATGTAGAACAACCAATACCAGGGCTTTTTTTGGGCTGGAATGTGTCGGAACAGTGATCCGGTTGGCATCTGTGCGGAGACCAGGCATCAGGCGCCTTCTAGCTCCGTGCACTTAAAGGGGATGCTTTGGGGGTGGCAGTGGAGCCTTGATGGGGGGGAGAGCCTCCCTCCCCCCATGTCTTTGCTCTCTTTCTTTCTTTCTTTCTTTCTTTCTTTCTTTCTTTCTTTCTTTCTTTCTTTCTTTCTTTCTTTCTTTCTTTCTTTCTTTCTTTCTTCTCTCTCTCTTTCTGTCTTTCCCTCCTTTGGTGGGGGCTTGATGGGGGGCATGGGGGTGACAGCAAAGCCTTGATGGGGGGGAGAGCCTCCCTCCCCCATCTCTTTGCCCTTTTTCTTTCTCTTTCCCTCCTTTCCTTTTCTCTTTCTTTCCCTCCTTTTCTTCTCTCTTTCCCTTCTTCTTTTTTCTCTCATGCTTTCACTCTTTTCGTTTTTTTCCCTCCTCCTTTCCTTTTCTCCCTCCCTCTTCCTTCCTTCTCTCCTTCTTTCCCTCATTCCTTCCTTCTCTCTCTTTCTTTCTTGCCCTCTTTCCTTCCTTCTCTTTCTTTCCCTCTTTCCCTCCTTTCCTTCTCTTTGTCTCGTTCCGTTTCCCTCTTTTCCTTCTCTCTTTCTTTCCTTCTCTTTTTTCCTTCCTTCCCTCCTTTCTTTCTCTCTCTCCCTTGTTCCCTTTCCCTCTTTTTCTCCTTCTTTCCTTCTCTCTCTCTCTCTTTTTGCACTGTCAAGGATGTGACCTAATATGCTAATGAGTTCCTGCTGGTGGGTGTGGCCTATTATGGTAATGAGTTCCTGCTGGGCTTTTTCTACAAAAAGAGCCCTGACCAATACAAACTTACACAAACAACTGTGATATAAATACTAAGATGTTATTTTATAGAAATTTATTTTATTTATTTATTTTTATTTATTCACACAGTGAGAGCTAACATTGGAACACAATTCACACAGTGAATTCACACAGTGAGAGCTAACAATTCACACAGTGAGAGCTAACATTGGAACACAATATAAAAAGCATAATAATGTGATTTCCTTGGACTATTAAAAAAAGAGAAAGAAATGAAAACAATAAGCTAATTAACCGGAAACTGTTCCATGATAATGTAGGGTTGGAGGGTGGGACATGCAAATATGGAGGGGAGGAGAGGGTTGAAAAACACCAGATGAGAAAGATTTCTATGTATTTACTGTGAAGATTTTTAACATAAATAGAAACTAAAGGATTTTACAATACGTATGATTCCTCTATGATGAATAAAGCTCTGAGGTCAAATAACTGTCCATAACAGTTCAATTTATGACATCACCCACCCTGTTTTATCCTCATAACAGCCCTGCCAGGTAGGTTGGACAGAGCAAAATTGACCCAAGGTTACCCAGCAAACATCCATGGTAGGGTGGGGATTTGAACCTGGGTCTCCCAGATCCTAATCCAACAGTCTAACCACTATACCATGCTGTGAATATCTGCTCTTAATTTTATTGGCTTGCTGAAGTTGTCGTAGGGTCCTCTTGGGCAGGACATGCATCTTTTAAACATCGATGATATTGGAGTGGGGAAGGCGATGATATTGGAGTGGGGAAGGCGGCCTGTCCTTGTCAGCTTTTAGATGCTTATCAGGGTCTGTACTTGGATGGGTTTCCACTAAGGAAGGCTCTGCAGAAGACGGCAATGGCAAACCACCTCTGCTTCTCACTGGCCTTGAAAGGCCCTTTCTGGGGTTACAATAAGACAGTTTCCGCAGTGCATCCTTACCGCTCTGAAGCTCTGCGGGGAAGTCTGTTTTAATGCTGCAAGTCTGTAGCACTACTTCTGCGGTAGGGGCTTTCCCATGGGGTTTCCTTTCGTTATCACAAGTCCCCATGCATGCTCAGGGAAGACTGCACATAACTGAATCCCCCCTCCCCAGAAGAGATTTATTTCATTACATCAGTTTGTGCACTGTTCTTTACAGTCAAATGTGAAATCCTTCTTTAAAAAAAAATCGCACAGTGAGAGCTAACATTGGAACACAATATAAAAAGCATAATAATGTGATTGCCTCGGACTATTAAAAAAGAGAGAAAGAAATGAAAACAATAAGCTAATTAACCGGAAACTGTTCTATGATAATGTAGGGTTGGAGGGTGGGACATGCAAATATGGAGGGGAGGAGAGGGTTGAAAAACACCAGATGAGAAAGATTTCCCCACTGGGTTGACATGGGTTCAATGCTGGGATTACAAAAACTTCCCAGAAATGGGATTCAGATACCTTGTGGCAGGGGGAGGGGAAAGTGTGCTTTTACACCTGGGACAGCGGAATCATCTGTGGAAACCATGGAAAGCCACAGATGAATAGAATTGCCGGTGTGGGGAAATTTGACGCTGCAGAATCAGTCTTAAATTGGCTGAAACTGGATGCCATCTGCATACGTATGTTGGAGTATCTATGCAGTTGTCACCTATCATCAGTTGGCAGCGATTGACAGCTTGGCACATGCTCAGTAGATGTTAGATGGAACAAACTTCAGTTCCCAGGAGGTAGTGCAAGAATGTGCAAAGCATCGTTGGTCCAATTTAGAACTCTCCGTTTACAGGAACAGCTTTTGAGAACCAAGCAGGCAAAATGGGTGAGTCAGCAGTACTAAAGAGAAAAGGCCATTCAGAAGAAATTTTATATTGCAAACTTCAGCTTTCGATAACAACAAGCAGGGCTATTTTTGGGCAGGAACACACAGGAACGGAGTTCCGGCTGGCTTCTGAGTTAGCCATGCCTTCAGCCTCCCCCTCCTTGGGTTCCCCAGGTGTCTCGCAAGCCGTGGGACACCTGGGAAAGCCAAGCTGTGTTGGCACAGATAGGATGGTGTATATGAACAGAATGTCCAGAACGCCATGATGAAGTAGAGTATATACAAGGATTTATTTACAGCTATATACACAGTCTTATATTGCACTCGCCAGACAGTTGGACAAAGTGCTTCGCAAGGCAAGGGGATACCATTACTGGCACACTCAGGCATATACAGAGTTCATTATATGCTGTCATACAGCCAATCAGCAAGAAGTGCTGATTCATCTTGCACCTCCTCTGGCTGATGCAATCTGGCTGTCAGGTGACCTATCTAGCTGTCACCTAGATCCCCATGATCTATCTGACTCATCTGCTATCTTGCCTGCATATTTGGTCTCCATATGCCGACAAGCTGATCCAGGAAGGGAAGGCTGTTTTAACTGCCTTCCCTCTCCTCAGGTTTCCCAGGTGCCCCACAGCTGCGGGGCACATGGAGAAGCTGATCCAGAAACTGCCTTCCTTCCCTTGGGTTCCCCATGCGCCCCGCAAGCTACGGGACACCTGGGGAAGCCGATCCTGGGAGGGAGCTGCGTGGTCAGGGGTGTGGCCTAATATGCTAATGAGTTTCTGCTGTTGGGTGTGGCCTATTATGCTAATGAGTTCCTGCTGGGCTTTTTCTACAAAAAAAACCCTGACAACAATAATGGCAAATGCTTAAGTTCCCGGCTTCTCTGAACGAGGAACAAAGGCCGGAGATCAGAGAGGCCTAACGAAGCCCCTTGCTCTGATTACAAGTGGCCCGTCACAATCAGGTCGACTGCACTTTGGAAGCCTCACAGCTGCAAAAAGCCATTTCTGAATTTGCAGCCTGAAAACAACATGGAAATGAGGGAGCGAGAGGAACCATTTCCAAGCTGCCTGGCGCAGGGCTGATACCGAGAGCAGGCTGACCTTCCCCACTGCTGTGAGCCGCATGGGTAAGTAGCTCTCTCGTAGGAGTCATTAAAACCTCGGATCTGGAGAGCCGCCATTTCGGCTGCCACTGTGCTCTCAGCAGTGGCGCGAATCAGTCGCTCTGCCTTGCAGCCATTTAAGCCTTTACACATCCTGCTCGATATGCCGAAGCTATTTGGTGGTGCATGGCTTTCTCCCAGCTGGAAAGTGCCTCCTGAATGGCGCCACCTCCCCACCAGGCCTCCGAAGAGATGGCAAGGAGGAAAAAGCAAGAAACAATATTTAACTCTGTGGCATTTACAAATAAATGGAACACACATGGATTCTTTGAGTGATGGAGGGGTATTCAGACGCCAACTGCATATTCAAAGGATGAAACTGAATGTGTAAGGATTAACTACTTTACTGAAGCTGAAATTACCATTAGTAAACCCTTTTTTCCCCCAAAGGGGGGGGGGGAGAGAGAGAGAAAGCAATGGAACAGGTGGTGCTTTAAGTGTAACCAAGATTAACCCATATTCAATAACTTTAAAGCTTTCCCATTGACTCTAATAAACGTTCCCTAATTACGCATTCTCGGGAAGGATGTACGTTACGTCGAGGTTTTTCCAATTAGAATTTGCAAGCGGCACCAGTTATCTTCCTCCTGCAGTTTGGAGTGTATAATCAGCTCGAAGATTCGGAGGGGAGGGGGCGAGGCATTGAAAGTGCGTTGCTTTCCGAGCAGCTGTGGTTGGTTGCCCGCATGGGGTAATCGTTGTATTCTCCCCCCTCCTTCTCCCGAAGGTGGCAGTTAAATAACTATCTCTGCAAGTAAGATACTTGTGTCAACGCTGAGGTCCTGCGCTATCGCGAAACCACGATAAGACCTCACTTTGTGCAATCGGCCGGCCATGTCAGGGAAAGGGGAAAGCTGAAGCACGCTGTGTTAAATGTAAAGATGCGGGGCATAAAAACCGGTCAATAATCTTTATGGCAAAGCCACTTTTTCCTACACGAAGTAGAAACAAGCACATTTCTCCCCCATATAGCAGAAGTAATGATTACAGCCCTGGCTACCTCTAGGAAGATTCTGGAGGACCGAATTATCCTGTGATTATTTTCCCCCATGGATGGCCTTAGAAGCCAGAGGTCCACACATTTTAAACCTAGCTGCTTTCCCATGTAGTGGCCACTTGCCTTTTCCTTTCCTTTCCTTTCCTTACAGTGCAATGCTAAGCAGAGCTGTTTCCTCTTCAGCTCAATGGATTTCTAAGGGTCTAGCTCAGTTCAGGGCTGCACTGTTAATTGTCTATCCAATTGCTGAAGTGGATTGGAAGTTCACTGGCCCTTTCTCTTCCCATCATGCTTTTTCTTTCAAAAGGGACACATGCCTGAATGGGGGTTGCTGGCTAGCCAAATATGGCCATAAATACATCCAGAGACACTTTGAAATTCAAAGGAATCGATTAGCTGTATTTTGCACGGGGATAATTAGACGTTTGCAAAACAGATGTTGGGGGGGGGGGAGGGAAGCACTTACCTTATTAAACTGCTCCGTTGACTTGACCGTCTCTTACGTTTACATTTATGATTTGCTTGTGGAAGTGAGAGATTATATTAAAGCTCCATACATTGGGGGGCTGATTTGGGGGTACTGGAATCATGTTCTTCTTTCATTTATTATCTGTATCATTTGGGGCAGGGGAGAGATTGTATTATTCCTTGAAGGGATAACATCCGGCTAGGGATAATTTTAAATTTCTCATTCCTGCTCTTTTGAGCAATTTTGCTTTCGCTTCTCCCTTATGCAAATAAAATTTGTGTTTTTAATTTTTGTTCACTGTTTCCTCACACTGAATTTCTCTTTTCTCATATATATAAACACACACACAATATATATATTTATTTACATACAGAGAGAGAGAGAGAGAAAGAGAGAGAGAGAGATGTAAAAATACAGTTTCAATTGCATAGACAATTTCAACATGTCTGAACAGGCTTCCTCGGAAGGTGGTGGGCTCTCCTTCTTTGGAGGCTGTCAAATAGAGGCTGGATGGCCATCTGACAGTAATGCTGATTGTGTGAACTTAGGCAGATCATGAGAGGGAGGGCAGGGAGGGTTGCCTCAGTGCTTAGTTCTCCTGGCCCTTTCTTACACGCCCAGGGAAATGCTGATTGCCACTTTGGGGTCAGGAAGCAGTTTTTCTCCAGGCCAGTTTGGCCAGGGATCCTGGAGGGTTTTTTTTGTCCTCTTCTGGGCACGGAGCAGGGGTCACCAGGGGCGTGGAGGAGGAGGTATTTGTGAATTTCCTGCACTGTGCAGGGGGTTGGACTAGATGACCCTGGAGGTCCCTTCCAACTCTATGATTCTATGGTGGTGGAAAGTGCCATCAAGTCAGAGGTTACCCCGTAGGGTTTCCGAGGCTAGAAATGTTTCAGAGGTGGTTTCCCATTGCCTGCCCCCCCATGACAGCCCAAGTGCTCCTGGGAGTACTCCCATCCAAGCACTGACCAGGGTGGACATTGCTTAGCTCCTGAGATCTGACGAGATCGGGCCAGCCTGGGCTATCCAGGTATGCAGTGTGCATGCATGGTAGAAATGAACCTACAAAACCAGAAGCAAAAAGCTGATAACAGAAGTTATTAACAAAAGGAGAAAGAAAGAAATGAAACAAGGAACATTTCCTAATTCCTGCCAAGGTCCAGGCAGATAGCAGAAATGCTCCCAGTTTTATAGGCAATGGAGGACTCGTATTTCATGCCGTAAAGCATTTCTTTCTCACAGATTTAGATGACAGTTTTAGAAATTATACTCCTCATTCGAGTGATCCTCCCCGCCGAATTTCAGGCAGACAGAAGAATGGGCAGTTGTTTTACAGGCAATTAAAAATCTCATTTGCAGAATGGCAAGTGTTTCTCACTTCCAGAAGGCAGGCAGTGGTACAGAGTGGGCAGAGAGACACTTTTTGGTATCCCTTAGCAGGCAGACTCAGGTACAGAAGCTTGTATTTGACAATCCAAGGAAAGAGACAGGAAAGGAAGGATTTTTGCACCCCATAGAAGGGCAGGAGCTTGGGAAAGCCAGCGTCCTTGCCTTGAATTACAGAGATCAGTTCCTCTGGAGAAAAAGGATGCTTTGGAGGGTGGACTCTGTGACATAGTACCCCCACCAGGGCCCCTGTCCTTCCCAGGCTCCATTCTCAAATCTCCAGGAGTTCCCCAACCTATATGCGGCTGGCTGGGTGACCTTGGGTCAGTCACAGTTCTCTCAGAGCTATTCTCCTGTTGTGGGGAGGAGAAGGGAAAGGAGAGCCACTCTGAATCTCCAAGTGAAGAACAGGGTATAAATCCTGCTCTTCTTCTCTTTCTCTTAATTCTCCTTCTCTCCGCCAGAGGAATGCAAAAACTCTCCAGGATCCCTGGGCCAACCTGGCCTGGAGGAAAATTCCTTCCTGACCCCAAAGTGGTGAGGGGAGACATGATCGAGGTTTATAAGATTATGCATGGGATAGAGCAGGTAGAGAAAGAAGTCCTTTTCTCCCTTTCTCACAATACAAGAACTCATGGAAACTCCATGAAATTGCTGAGCAGTCAGGTTAGAACGGATAAAAGGAAGTACTTCTTCACCCAAAGAGTGATTAACACATGGAATTCACTGCCACAGGAGGTGGTGGCAGCTACAAGCATGGACGACTTTGAGAGGGAATTAGATAAACACAGAGAGCAGAGGTCCATCAGTGGCTATTAGTCACAAGGTATAGATGGGAACTCTCAGTCTGGGCAAGTGATGCTCTGTATTCTTGGTGCTTGGGGGGGGGGGGGGTACAGTGGGAGGGCTTCTAGTGTCCTGGCCCCACTGCTGGACCTCCAGATGGAACCTGGTGTTTTTGGCCACCGTGTGACAGAGTGTTGGACTGGATGGGCCACTGGCCTGATCCAACACTGGCTTCTCTTATGTTCTTATGATCAGCATTACCCTGAGCATGCACGGAAGGGCCACAATAGCCAAGCACTGATTTATCCCTTTGTGCCCTCCTTCTCATGATCTGCTTAAGTTCACAGAATCAACATTGCTGTCAGATGGCCATCCACCCTCTGCTTGAAACCTCCAAAGAAGGAGACCTCACCACCTCCTAAGGAAGCCTGTTCCACTGAGGAACCGCTCTGTCAGAAAGTTCATCCTAATGTTTAGCCAAACTCTTCTTTAGCTTTAATTTTAATTCATTGATTCTGGTCCAGTTTTCTGGGGCAACAGAAAGCCACTCTGCTCTATCTTCTATATGACAGCCCTTCAAATACTTGAAGATGGCTATCGTATCACCTCCCAATCTCCTCACCAGGCTAAACATACCAAGTTCCTTCAACCTTTCCACGTAGGACTTGGTCTCTAGGCCCCTCACCATCTTTGTTGCCCTCCTCTGGACATGTTCCAGCTTGTCTACATCCTTCTGAAATTGTGGTGCCCAAAACTGAACACGATACTGTAGATGAAATCTAACCTGAACAGAGTGAAGTGATACCATCACATGGCATGATTTGGACACTGTACTTCTGTTGACGTAGCCCAATATAGCATTTGCCTTTTTAGCTGCCGCATCACACTGCTGACTCATTTTCAGTGTGTGGTCTACTAAGACCCCTAGATCCTTTTTGCATGTACCACTGCCAAGACAAGTCTCCCCCCCCCCCCCAATAACTATGTATTTGATTTTTCCTAACTAAAAGCAGAACTTTCCACTTATCTCTCTCGGTTTGTCCTCATTCTCTCCGCCTCTCTCTGGGTCTGAACTCTTTAAAACAGCCAGAGGGCAGGTTAGTATTTATGCCATTAATATTCCAACTCATTTTCATGACAAAGACGACAGCGATAAAGAGCTCGTTTTGGTTTCATTTATTCATCTGCCACAAATGAAGATGCAAGATACCAAAGCACGGGCTGCACCTGGTTTTATCCGTGGCCCGTCTGCCATCATGCCAGGCAGTGACATGACATCACTTCCGGGTAGCCTTTTTGAACCTCCCTCCCCACTGGCCCGTCAAGGCCTGGCAGGCGACAGAAAGGGAGGTCAGGAGACCCAGTGTCCCTTTGTGGCCAGTCCATTGGATGCCAGCAAAGCAAGTTTAAACAGCCCCTCCAGTTTGGTGGAGTGGTTAGGAGTGCAGACTTTAATCTGGGAGAACCGGATTTGATTCCCCATTCCTCCACATGCAGCCAGCTGGGGGACCTTGGGTCGGTCACAAGTTCTCTCAGAGCCGTTCTCTCGTGAGCAGTTCCTGGGAGAGCTCTCTCAGCCCCACCTACCTCACCGGGTGTCTGTTGTGGGGAGGGGGAGGGAAAGGGGATTGTAAGCCCCTCTGAGACTCCTTCAGGTAGTGAAGGGCAGGGTATAAACCCAATCTCCTCCTCCCCCTCCTCCTTCTCCCAGTCTCCCTTCTATTGGCTGGACCTCACAATGCACCAATCCAGCCCTGCTGCTAAGGAAGCTCATAAAACATTTGTCATGGGGCTGGGTGGGATAGAACCACCCCATGCTCCTACTGGGCAAGTGACGAGGTAGTTGATTAGTTAATAAACAAATGCACATTCCTGTCAATCACACAGATTTATGAGGAAGTCGTACTTTGCCATTTTGCTCCTGAATCTGATAAATGTGAAAATAGGCAGGAGCACGCACACACACACACACACACACACGAAAGAAAAACACAGAGAACCTCTGCAGCTGTTAACTGAAACCAAGCTGTGTGAGTACAACACATGCAAGAAATACTGCATGTTTCCACGGGACTGGACTGTTTGAATACAAGAAGAAGAAAAAAAAAACCCTACCGAACATGCATGAGCTGTTCACAAAGAGCAGAACATCTCACCAAAAAAATGGCACCCTGCTCACAGTGAGCAAGCAGAATGCAAACTGAACCAGCAGGGTTTCAGGAACCTTAGACCCAAACTACTGAGGTGCTATGGAATGTTTATGGAGATTCCAGCTGCTCCAAACTGATTTTAATTATCAGCACAGAAGGCTGAGGGTTAGACAGGACTACTGGTACAAGGGAGAGCACAGAAGGCAATAGGTATCACAACGTGACCTAACCAGCTATTAGACAGGGTTTTTTTTTTTTGAAGAGTTCATGTGTCTGAGAAAGTTGTATGTAAGTGAAAGGCATGTAACTCCCGTGGACCAGCATGGATGCGTCAGGTAAAGGTTTCCCTTGCTCGAAAGCTGAATCTGACTCTAGGGAGTGGGGCTCTTCTCCATTTCCAAGCCAAAGAGCCAGCACTGTCCAAAGACATTTCCACGGCCAGCATGACTAGACATTGAGGCGCACGGAATGCTGTTGCCTTCTCACCGAAGTGGTACCTATTTATCTACTTGCAATTTCTTGCTTTCTAACTGCTAGGTTGGCAGGAGCTGGGGCCAGAGACGGGAACTCACTCCGGCGCGCAGCACTCGGGTCTTGAACTGCTGAGCTACCGACCTTCCGGTCTGCAGCTCAGCGTCTTAACCACTGAGCCATTGCGGCCCTGGTATGGATGCATTAGAAAGCCATAAACGTTGGTGGGGTATTCAAGCAGGAGTTTGTGTGCAAAGCTTATGGCGAGCGGCATAGAGGGAGTATTTCAAAGAAAGGTCTGAGAATATTCGCACGTCTCCATTCATAAGTAATCTAGTAGATATATTCCCTCGGCCCCAGCTTTGTCAGATTATCTTGGTGGGAATGATGTTACCTAGCGTGTGCATGAAATCATGCCCATATTGAATTAACAGCCAGTTCAGTTTGATAAATGCTGTAAAGGGGAACTGGATGATAAGAATATCCCCGATCACTTTCCCTCATCTTTGTGAAATTAACTGGCTTTTGTGAGAGAAGAAAGGAAAACTACTGGCTGATCCAAGCCGAACTGTGATAAAAGTATTATAGTAGTTGCTTGCTTCTGCTGTAGCACCGGGTGGCTTCGGGCTATTTCTTATTGGTCGTGATAAAAGAAAAGCTTATGCTTTAATTCTGAAAAGGACTTTTGTTTAGTGTGTGACTCTTTGCTACAACTATATGGAATTCTGCCAGCTTTTTTTTTTGGGGGGGGGGGTTCCCAGCTATGGACTTTTTTGTTTTTAGTGTTTGTTTGGGTTTTTTGCAATTTTGCTCTTCCTGCGATTGTCATAATTTTGATGGTATATCTCTTTTTTGCAAATAGGAGATGAAAACCAATTCCACGTCAATAATAAGAATGTTCACACTGGGGGGAAAAAGAGATCCAATTTCACTGTGAAATGGGCCTGCCTTTCCCGGTGCTCTAAATAGCTGCGTTCTGAAATTGCCAGGGCATATTGGTGCCTCCTAATGTATTTCCTTTTGAAAATGCTGGGAGCAGGGAGCTCATCATTCTCTCTGTCTGGACATTCCACAGTCCCATTCAGAGTACAGCCTGACAATGTTATCCACAGAAGGACGGTGAGATGTCGCTTTTGCAAGGCCACCCCAAAGGCTTTAGCTATGATGTCGCTCCATACTAAGGTCACCTGGTCCGATCTGGCCACCGGCTGGGAAGGGCCAACAAGCGGCCAGATCCAGGCTGGGGAAGTCCAAGAGCAGAGGTGTCAAACGGTTACAAGGGCCAGACCTGACATAAAAGTTACTTTGTTGGGCCGGGCAATGTCTGCCATAAATGAGATGCCGGGTACTGAAGATATAAACTTTATAAATGACACAGGCAAACCTGATTAACGGTATTATTTTTTACTCAAAGTACAAACAAAAGCAATTGAGAGCCAGTTTGGTGTAGTGGTTAAGTTCGCGGACTCTAATCTGGGAGAACCGGGTTTGATTCCCCACTCCTCCACTTGCACCTGCTGGATGACCTTGGGCAAGCTGTAGCTCGGTACCAGCTGTTCTCTCAAGGACAGTTGTCTCAGAGCTCTCTCAGCCCCACCTACCTCACAGGGGAGGGGAAGGGAAAGGAGTTTTTTAGCCGCTTTGAGACACCAAGTGAGTGAAGGGCAGGGTATAAATCCAAGTTCTTCTTTTTCTTCTTCTCAATTGGTTTACTGCGGAATCCACAAAAGCCCCAATAAATGTATTTAATCTTATGCAAAACTAGTTTTTCTCCCCTAGGGGTACAATACCCATACCCTAGCCATTTCCTTTAATTTCTTGGCAGCTTTGATCACAACTCGCTGTGTGCACCTGTGCACCTACCCCACTCCCCAGCAACTGCCTGCCTTCCATCTCTCAAACCAGTCGCTCATGAGCCGGATAAGAGCCCTGGATGGGCCAATTCTGGCCCCCGGGCTGCATGTTTGACACCCCAGTCCTACAGATTTGGGGACTGAGCCTGGGGAGGACAGATACGTGAGTGAGGTACAATGCAGAGAGTCCACCCCCCAACACAGCCATTTTCTCCAGGGGAACTGATCTCTATAGTTTATAGTATATAGTATATAGTTTTATAGTATATAGACCCCGGCCAACCCTTTGATTGCGACCAGGTTCTTTTGGAAATCCCGGAGAACTAGACCCGATGGCTTGCGTAGCCCCCCCCCCCCCTTGGGCAGTTGCTGCGGAGACTATGGAGAACATGGACCCGGAGTCCAACTCCATGGGACAGGGGGTACCCTCTATCAGCAGGTTGACCGTGATCGCATTGGGCAGGGGCTGGGGTAATAGCAGTACCTGCATTGCCATTGTGAGGCTATCCACTGCCTCGTGGTGCGCGGTGGTTGGGCAGCGGTTGGTCCGGGTGCGACAGGCCTTTGCAATGTGCCCTGTTTTCCCACAGGCTCGGCAGGTCGCGTCTCGGAATTGGCAGGAGTGTCTCTCGTGGGGGTCTCTGCAGCTTGCGCACGGTGGGGGCGGCCTGTGCTGGAAGACAGGAGAGGAAGCCATGTCTGGAGCCGTGCAGCAGGGACAGGAACCAGAAATACGGGACGCACCTGTGTGGGAGTGAGGCGGCAGCTGGTGGGCATCCTCTTCCTCTAGCTCAAAAGCTAGAGTGTCACCCTCAATATCAGCAATGTGATGATTTCCCTTCCAGGTGACATCATCACGCCACATGTGCTTCACGTCTGTGACAAAAGATCCCGATGAGGAATTGAGAGCCCCCCACAGGATCAGAAGTAGGACCTAGCAACTCCAAGCCAGGTTCTACATGCAGATAGGCCGGTTTTATGTAGTCAGGACCTTGTAAACAGTTTGAAACCTACTAGCATGTACAACAATCTGTTGCCATCCTGGCTGCCTCTCTCCACAGCACAGTTGTAAGACCTGAGTTTGAATCCCCTGTCTGCTACACAAGTTGCCTAAATGACCTTGGGCTAATCACACTCTGTCAGTCAAACCCTAATTCACAGGGCTGTTGTGAGGGTAAGCCAGGAATGCTAAACTGAGCTCTTTGGAGGAAGAGTCATGAAGCTCACCAGATGACCTTGGGCTAGCCGCTTTTGTTCCAGACAACCTACTTCAGTAGGGCTGCCGAACCCCTGTGGAGCCCTTGTGGGGCCATTTCCTGCCAGTTTGGTGCAGTGGTTAGGAGCGCAGACTCTGATCTAGGAAAACTGGGTTTATTCCCCACTCTTCCACATGCAGCTGCTGGTGTGACATTGGGTCACTCATAAGATCTTTTAGAGTTGTTCTCTAACGAGCAGTTCTCTCAGAGCTCTCTCAGCCCCACCTCCCTCACAGGGTGTCTGTTGTGGGGAGGGGAAGGGAAAGGAGATTGTAAGCTGCTCTGAGACTCCTTTGGGTAGTGAAGGGTGGGGTATAAATCCAATCTCCTCCTCCTTTTTCTTCTTCTTTTTCTGTTGCTCAGAATGGCAATAGGAGAAAAATAAACAAAGAAAGGGAAAGGCCTTCTGCCCAACCGCGTGATGTCACTTCTGAAGAAAACCCAAAAGTGATGTCAGTCCCCTTCAGGAATCATCAAAAACTCTATGGTTGCACCACAGAGTTTTCCAGCAATTCCTAGAGAATCATGATATCACTTCCAGGTTTTTCCTGGAAGTGACATCACGACATCACTGACTGCGGCTCCGCCATGTCCTTCCATCTCCTGTTCATATCTGACAGCCCTATAACTCATAGACTTGTTGAGAGAAGGGGAGAACGGTATACCCTGAGCTCCTTGGAGGAAGGCAGCATAAAAATAAACAGAGAGATTTTATTGAAATAAAAGTTCCAGGATAATGACTTTTTTTGCCTCAGAGAGCAGTTCAAGCACCTGCCTCGCTGTCCCTCCGTCACCACAGTGCGAAAGAGTAAAAAGAAGCTGTCAGTGTGGGGGGACGGGGGCGGGGGTGGGGAGAGAAAGGGTACGAGAAAGAAAGATGCTAATGACTCCAGCTTCTTCCTCTCCCAATAATGAACGTGATTAATAACAAGCTCTCCTCACAATGCTGTGTCTCCACAAAGTCTAGTGCAGGGTCTCTGTCATCTCTTAGCATGGGGCTGTTGTTAATGATAAGCCAGAATGAATCATAAGAATTATAATCTGATTCTCTAATGGCCTCCCTATAAATCTGTTGTTTTCATCAGAGGTCAGAACTGATGACCGCTGAGAATGAATATTAATTAATGGCTCCTGAAAGAATTCTGTAATACTTTAAAAAAATCAGATATCTTAAGATAAGGCTTCTGGGGGACGTATTCATCGTGGTAAAGAGCAGGAGTCAGAGTTCTGGACAGGGATGAGGACGATTTGGATGCCTGTCTCTGGTCCTGACCTTTTGTTACATCTTCAGAAAACTGAAACAAAAACGCAGAGAACAGGGCCTGCCTGGCAATCTGATGGTTCGCTGCTGTCCTCCTTGGCTCCGAAGTGATAACCTGTCTGTCCCTAGTTTTCACTACTGTTTTATCCTGCCTCTGCCTTGCACATCGTAGTGTTCACAGTTATATTCATAGGGAACGGACATATACATAAATGCATGCATTTGCCCAGGGGCGTAGAGTTTTGTAAATTCGGGGGTGGGTGGGCGGGGTCTCTTTCGCTAGCTGGGGCGATGTTCCCCCTCCCTGGGAAACCACTGTGCCTCACCGGGCCCTTCTGAGGCCAGCCAGCCGCTGCTGCCAGTGCCTCTCTCTCCCCCACCCATTCTGGCCACTCCTTCCCTCTCCCTCCCTCTTTTCGGGGTGAAATGCCCAGCGTGGTGACGTCACCCGGAAGTGACGCCATCACGCTGGGCACATTGCCAGGGTGACGCTCTGGCAATCGCCCTGAAACTCTATGGTGCCAGAGTTTCAGGGTGCTTGCTAGAGCTTCGCCTAGCAATGTGCCCAGCGTGATGGCGTCACTTCCGGGTGACGTCACCACACTGGGCATTTTGCCCAAAAAAGAGGGAGGGAGAGGAAAGGACGGAGGAGTGGCCAGGCCGGGGGGGGGGGTGAGAAGCAGCAGCGGCTGCCAGGCCTCAGAAGGGCCCGGGGAGGCGTGGCAGCAAGGTGCGGTGGCAGGTGCTACATTTTCCCAGAGGGGCTCAGTCCCCCCTGGGAAATTTCGGGGGTGGCTTGAGCCCCCCATAGTCTACGCCTATGCATTTGCCGTCTAGTGAGTAAGAGGAGGAGGAGGAGGAGGAGGAGGAGAAGAGGAGGAGGAGATTGGATTTATACCCTGCCCTTCACTACCCAAAGGAGTCTCAGAGTGGCTCACAATCTCCTTTCCTTTCCCCTCCCCACAACAGACACTCTGTGAGGTAGGTGGGGCTGAGAGAGCTCTCTTGAGAACTGCCCTTGAGAGAACAACTCTAAACAGCCCAATGTCACACCAGCAGCTGCATGTGAAAGAGTGGGTAATCAAACCCAGTTTTCCTAGATCAGAGTCCGTGCTCCTAACCACTACACCAAACTGGCAGGGAATGACCCCACAGGGGCTCCACAGGGATTTGGCCGCCTTACTGAGGTTGTGTGGAATTCACTGCCACAGGAGATGGTGGTGGCTGGACCCACTCAAAATGGCTAAGATAAACTATGAATCCATGAAAGATTGTTAGTTTCTGCCCTCATATGTGCCCTAACACATACAGCAATGTGCTTCCGGGTTCTATCCTGGTCCCAGGTTGACTCAAGTTTGGCATTCTATATGAGGCAAGCATGGGTCGAATGTCAGACTAGGGCTGGATAGATCAAGTCTCAAATTCCCACTCCACTATGAAGGTCACTGCATGACTTTGGACGCGTCAAGTTTTTTCAGCCCAACCAGTTCCAGAGGGATGCTGTGATGATAAAATGGAAGCATGGAAACAATTGTTTGGATCTTACCATCTTTTCTGAGGACGTCAGAGAGAGGCCCCACAAAAGATGGAGTCAGGAGACCTTCATGGACCATGTAAGACATCCGCAGTGATGAGAGGGAATTGGACAAGGTCATTCTTCCTCCTTGTGCAAGTGGGAAATCTGGCGGGATCCAGACCTATGTATGCTGTGTTGATAGGGTTGCCAGGCAGAACCTGAAAGCCAGCAAGAGTGCTGTGGCTAGGGATGGGGTGGGCGGGCGTAACACTGGCTGCTGTGTCATGTGACAGGGGCAACAATGGGAGGGCTTCTCGTGTCCTCGCCCCACTGCTGGACCTCCTGAGGGCACCTGGTGCTTTTGGCCACTGTGTGACAGAGTGTTGGACTGGGTGGGCCACTGGCCTGACCCAACATTGGCTTCTCTTATGTTTTTATGTAACTTCAGATTTTAAAAAAACCAGAAGTGACATAGGTAGCTCTATGAATCGCCGAGATCTCTGTTGTAAACCATAGAGTTTCCAGTGATTCCTAGAGCTACCTATGTCACTTTTTTTGAAACTGGCGTTGATGTGACACCGCAGTCAGTGTTGCATTTTAAAAAGTCCCCCCACTGCTGTTTAAAGTACAGGGGGTGTAGGATCCTTTGCCCAGAAAGGGACTTGGATAGCTCCTTGGAGTTGTTCTGACTGCAAGAATTTAACACCCCTAGGCTGTAACCTGCAGCCAGTTCTCCACACAAGCCACCCAAGCAGGAATGAGGAGGGTGCCCAATGCTCCCTCTAAGCTGCGGAGTCTTGTGAGCAAAAATTCTACTCTGGGAGCTACTGGCAATCAAGTTGTGAGTGAGCAATTTGGCTGCTGCTTAAATTAGTTTGCTCTGGATACATCCTTCCTGTGCTAAGATGAAAATGTGTGACCTGGAGGCTAAAATACTGTGAGCTAGCTCACACTAACTCAGCTTAGGGGGAACACTGGGACATGCTGCAGGGATCCTGCTCCTGGACAGCCACCAGCAGAAGGTGATGGGCACTTCCTTCTGGACTTGCATAGCTGCAGCAGTTCAGCTTGGTCCCAGTCAGGGTCATTGTGGGAGAAGTCAAAGGGTGTTCCTTGCTTGGGGCATCCAATGAAGCTGATGGGCAGTAGGTTCAGGGCAGACAAAAGGGAATACTACTTTAAACAGAGAGTGATGAAAATGTGGAATTCACTGCCAGATGATGGCCACAGGAGTAAACAGCTTTAAAAGAGGACTAAATAGATTCATGGAGGATGTCTATCAGTGGTTACCAGCTATGGTGACTGAGGGGAACCTCCACATTCTGAAGCACTAATCCTCTGAATCCCAGAGCCAGGAGGCAACATCAGGGGAAGGCCTCGGCCTTTATGCCCCATTGTTGGCCCTCCAGGGGAACTGGATGGCCACTGTTCAAGACAGGATGCTGGACTAGATGAACTATTGGTCTGATCCACCAGGGCTCTTCTTATGTTCTAATGCCTCCTCAAACTGCACCAGGAAGATAGTATAAGCTGTAGTGGCATGTTTGAGAATTAAAGATGACTAAACTCCCCGGGGTTTAAAACTATGTGCAAGTCAAGTTTTCATGTCTCAAAAGTGCCTTATTAAAAAACTGTTTAAAGTTGTCTAAAGTGCTCATATATAATCCAATAGTGCAGCTGGCTATATTGGAAACCTGCAAAGTGGATAGAGAACAATGGAACGGATCGATAACCCACATCCAAGCAGTCTGAGAACTTTTCGGCCCAATAAACTTCAGAACTCACCCGGGGAAAAAAGAAGAAGTTTCTACCAAGTGGTCCCCAGCAGCTGAATAATTAGAGACAAATGGGATGTTTTTGGATTTACCCACATTTCATTGCTGGGGAGAAATAAAATATATATTGACAGATGAGTTATGAGAATAATAAAACCCTTGAAAGTGATTTTACAAAAATGATCTCATATGAGCTCATATAGATTTATTTTCCCACAAAGATAACTAATAGTATCACTCTGTGAGGCACTCCCATGTTTCATTACAGCAAGAGACAAAGAAAGTTTGGGCTCTCTCCTCCTTATCTTGTTTAGCACGTCCTAGATGAGAAGAACTCGTTTATATCCTCTTTGGCCAGATCAAAATGAAGCAGCAGAAGCAACCCCTCCCTCCCAAATCAGATGAAATGCCAGAAGAGTAATACTGCTGCTGTTTAGAATAATAAATCATAAGTATGTTTGGGATTGGAAGGCTGGGACAAGAGATGTACATATGAGCTTCCAGAGAATATCCGAGTGCCAAAGAATTCTTGAAACAAAGATCACTGCAGGCATGGAATGGGACAGAAGCTGTGGAGTCTTGTGAGCACAAATTCGACTGTCTGAGCCACCGTTAGCCAAATTTCTCTATTACTTAAAAATAGATTGGGGGATTCTGTTATTAATGTGCAATTGGTATAACTATTTATTTATTTTGATTTATTTATGAATTCACATTTTTACCCCGCCCTCCCCACGAGCGGGCTCAGGGCGGCTTACAGACGGCACACATCGTGCCTACACAAGGTAACGATTTAAATCAATTTAAAATACATTTCAAAATACAGCAGCAATAAAACATATACAGACGAATGCTCATCGCGATTGTGATGATCAGCATTCCAATGGCGTCTTACGGTTTCCCTTTAAACCAGTATCGGGATCAGAGTCCAGCCTTTTATGGCCTCCTGGCCTGGGCTGTATTCAGGGCCCGTTCACATCGCGGATGGTACAAACGATGGTAATGATGGTAAGCGATAATAGTGGGCAATGAAGTGGGTGGAGGCGGCTCCTAATTAAAGGCCTGGCAGAAGAGCTCCGTCTTGCAGGCCCGGCGGAACTGCATGAGATTCCGCAGGGCCCAGATCTCCTCCGAGAGCTCGTTCCACCAGATAGGAGCCACCACTGAAAAAGCCCTGGCCCTGGTTCCGGCGAGCCTGGCTTCCCCGGGGCCTGGGACATGAAGTTGATGTTGCGACCCCGGCTGAAGTGCTTGCTGGGGTATATATGGGGAAAGGCGGTCCCTCAGGTATGTTGGACCCTGGCCATATAGGGCTTTAAAGGTAAGTACCAGCACTTTGAAGCGAATTTGGTATGCTATAGGCAGCCAGTGCAGCGCTGCCAGCACAGGCTGAATGTGGTCCTGCTTTGAGAGACCCATCAATAGCCTGGCCATGGCATTCTACACCAGCTGCAGCTTCTGAATAAGCACCAAGGGCAGCCCCATGTAGAGAGTGTTACAGTAGTCCAGCCTCGAGGTGACCGTTGCATGGATCACTGTGGCCAGGTCATCACAGTCGAGGAAGGGGACCAACGGCTGAGCCAGCCGTAGATGGTAAAAGGCCAACTTGGCAGTGCTGTTACCTGGGCCTCCATAGTTAAGGAGGGATCCAGGAGCACTCCCAAACTCCTGACCCCTGACGCTGGCACCAATGGCGCCCCGTCAAAGCTCAAGAGTGGGACCCCCCACCCCAGACCCCCCTGGCCCAGGCTATAGGATCAGACCTGTGTAACTGGAGTTTGAATTCCCAAGAACCCAGGAAAAGACACAGAGACTGGGTGGCTAAAATAATGATTTCTTTACTAAATATTCTCAAGCATACAAACATAAAATCAAACATTCATATACACAATACAGAATTAAGAACGCAGAGGTGATTGATCAATAATAGAGGGGTCAGTTGTGGGGTGATACTATCCGTCCAGATGTGCAGAGGTCCATGAAATAGGGATTATGGCCTAAACCCAGAGGTTTAGGGGTGGGCTGCCAGTTGGCATCAGGGCAGAAGCACGTGATCTGGAGGTCATGTGCTGACGGATATAGACATTGGGAAATAATGCAGACCAATGGAAGGTCTTGGGGGCTGGTCTCATGTGAGAACTAAAGATTACCTGGACCAGTGATGAGTCCCAGGGGTACGTGGCCTCAGGATGGGTAAGGCCTAGATGGGACCAATGAGATCTCAGAGGGGGCAGAGTCTGGATAAACAAGAGAAGTAGGGTTGCCAAGTCAGTTAAACTTACCGGCGGGGGGGAGTCCTCCGCTAGCCGGGAGCTTCCCCGGTGTGCGCGCTTTGCGCGCGCGCTGACCAACATCACCGGAAGTGACATTAGCACATTGAGGGCGTTGCCAGGGCGACGCTCTGGCAATTGCCCCAAAACTCTATGGTATCACTTCCGGGTGACGTCATTACGTGGGGGAAGTTGTCCAGGCTGGACGACTTCGGGGTTGGGGTTTTCCCCGCCAGCCAAATGCTGGCCAGTGGATTGGGAACCCCTGCAGCGGGGGATCCCCCACCCCCCGGGCTGACTTGGCAGCCCTAAATAGAAGCCAGGTGTTGGATGTCTATACTGGGGCTAACTGAAAGGATTTTATGACCATGGCTCTGCCAAGGCAGTTGAATACAGGATACAGGTTGCTGGGTACAGACAAAAGATGGGAGATGGGTCCCTGATTAGTGTCAGGAAGGACTGTTAATAATTTGATTGCTTGATTGGTCACTTGAGCTGAACACTTGGCCAACACTTTTTAGGTCTATAACTTTTTAGTTACTACTTCTGGGGTTAGAATGGTTCATAGAGCGTTTTGGTTCCGTTTTAGCAGAGAATTATTTAAAATCTTCATTCGTTCGTTCATTCAGACCAGCAGGAGGGAAAAAGAAGAGATAAATGGTATTGCCCATTTGCTGGTGGACATCTAGAATGTATAAGAAAGGTGGGAGGGAGTCCTAAGTGATGAAACTGGTGCCGTGGCTACATCACTTCTGGTGGGTACCAGAAGTGACATCATCTCGCTGTGACATTACAGCGATGTTCTGGTATTGGGAGGGGGACACTATGGTAAAAATGGTGCCTACCATAAGAGTTTTTGCCTAGATACCAGAGCGTCACTGCAACATCACTAACGTGATGACGTCTGTTCCAGTGCACACTGAAAGTGACATCACCACATCCCGGGTGACATAGCCTGAGCCTCCATCCCTCTCCTGGTAAGTCCTCCCACCCAACCACCTGATTGGCGGTGGGGGGTGGAGCTTGGTGATGGGGGATTCGCCACCTCCACCATGGAGGCTAGCCACCCTAGAGGGATCCCTTGAATCACAGGCCAGTCTATTAACTGCTGTGGCTGCCATCCTAAGATTACTTGGGGGAGTAAACCCTGTAGAATACAATGGACACTTCTAACTAGACCTGGTTAGGATTGCTCTTTAGGCTACATCCATTCTACATAGGGTTGCCAAGCTCTAACTAGGGGCTTGAGAGCTCCCAGAATTACAACTGATTCCCAGACTGCAGAGATCAGTTCCTTCCTGGAGGAAATGGCGGTTTTGGAGGCTGGACTCTACAGTGTTATACTCTGCTGAGGTCCCTCCCCCAACCCCACCCTCTCCAGGCTCCACCCCCAAATCTCCAGGAATTTCTCAGACTGGAGCTGGCAAGCCTCTGGTCCCTGCCTCTGATCCTGAGGTTCCCAATGCAAACCCCGGAAGAGATTTCAAAAGCTGCAGTTTTGCAAAGGGGCTTAAAGCCTGCACTTCCGACACTGATACACCTGCCTCGCCACCAACTCTTTCCCTAAACGATGAGGGCCATTTTGTCAGACTAAATTGGCACAGCCCCATTGATTCCATTTAAGCCTCGTTTCCTGGCTTGTTTGACATCAGCACAGCTGAAGCCATTTGCTTCATTAGCAGTCATTTGTAGGTAAACAGCCTTTTCAAGTCAAAGGACTGAACTTCAGGCAGGAGGGGGGAGGGGAAGGAGAGCAGATTCGCTTTTCTGTTATGTATTTATCTTGTTTTACGTGTTAAGGAGCTCCTTCTGGGGTAGGTGCTGAAGCAGCTTTGATCCCAATTATGCTCTCCTGCCAAACGTGGAATGACAGAACTGTTGATTGCGTATAGGTAATTGGGAGCCCTGACATTAATTGACTTGAACAGCATCCAGTGCCTCTCCCTAAACTGAGGAATGTGCTTGGTCGGAACGGAGAAGGGTAACCTTGACTGCAGGTGGAATTTGCCAGTTCCTCTCTGTTTCAGTGGCTGAGATCTAGGCCATCAGTGAGCTCCAGGGACTGGAAGGTGCCACTGCGATTGGCCGTGATTAGTTACAACTTCTCTTACGAGCATCCTTGGCCCTCCTTTTACAAGAACTCTTTGACCCAAATGTGGGTCAAATAAATTTGGTCCAATAATTTGCAGTGCAATCACAAGGGCAATTTCCTGGTCAAGACTGCCCGTGGGGGGGGGGGGGATGACTTGCCCGCTCCATGCATATTCATATCCTTTTTTGGTATTTTTCATATGAGTGTGTGTGCATGCATGTGCACCTGGAAGTCATAGTGACCTCTGGTGACTGGCCCCTACTGGGGGCCTGGAGAATATTCAGAGAGGTGGCTGAATAAAGCCTGTCCCCACCTCCAGTATTCCAAGGAGGTCTCCCATCCAAGTATTTGCCAGAGTTGACCCTGCTTAGCTTCCGAGATCTGATCAGATCGGGCTTGCCTGGGCTATCCAGGTAGGAGGTATATTCATATACTTATTGAAAATTCTTACAGGAAGTGACAAAGGGTAGCTCTAGGAACTGCTGAAAACTCTATGGTTTTAATTTTTCTCCCACAGCCCTCTCACTGGTTGCCTGGCAACAGACCCACTGTGTAAGACAGGATGCTGGACTAGATGGACCATTGGTCTGCTCCAGCAGGGCTCTTATGTCCTTATGGGAATAGATATGAATCACTTTGAACACAGCGACCAATTCTGCAAAAGCAGGTGTTCCACCCTCGGTCGCCCGTTTCCCCCAGTTGTACCGCTCAATTTCCCACTATTTACTGTGTGGCAGCATTTTGACCAACATCTCCCCCCAGTTTCCCCCACATCTTCTTGGTCCTTATTTTTTTAGGATCAGTATAACCGAGGGAAACGGGTGACCAAGGGTGGAACAACTGCTTTTGCGGAATCTGTCTGAAAGTGCTATACAAACGCTAGGTAGTATTACAGCACTTCACCCTGCAATTCCCTCTTTCTTGTTGATACTAAGATATAACAGCTTGTTAGTGGTAGCTGGAAAGGAGGAAGATTCCACAGTGGTGGCAGGGTAGGGTTAGGGATTCCAGCCTCCGTTTGGAGCCTGGGAATCTCCTAGAATTACAGCTCATCTCCACTCTACAGAGGTCAGTTCCCCTGGAGGAAATGGATGCTTTGGAGGGTAGACTCTATGGCCTTGTACCTCACTGAGGTCCCTGTCCTCCCCAGGCTCCGCCCCCCCCAATCTCCAGGAATTTCCCAACCCAGAGCTGGCAACCCTAGGTCAGGTGCTCCCTTGCACTTTCCTAAGGCCCAGGAGTGTTCATTGCTCTTTCTGGACACTCAGCCTTCGCTGTTTGCCTTTGTGCTCAGCTCTCTTGAGATGCTCTGACTGCCTCTTTTCCGGCACCCAAAGAGGGAATGTTTTTTGCTTTTGTGGGCAAGGCTTTGATTAAAAGACAAACCCATGCACACTAGGGCTGCCAAGTCAGCCCGGGGGGCAGAGGATCCCCCGCTATAGGGGTTCCCGATCTGCCCGCCGGCATTCGGCCGTCGGGGGGAACCCCGCCCCAGAAGTCGTCCGGTGAGGACGACTTCCCCCGTGTAATGACGTCACCCGGAGGTGACGTCATTACATTGGGGGCGTTGCCAGGGCGACGCTCTGGCAATCGCCCCAAAACTCTATGGTTTGGGGGCGATTGCCAGAGTGTTCCCCTGGCAACGCCCCCAATGTGATGACGTCACCTCCTAGTGACGTCATCACGTCGCCGTGGCGCACGCGCAAAGCGCACGCGCCAGAAGAGTTTCCGGGGGGAGAACAACTCCCCCCCGCCGGTAAGTAGACCCTACTTGGCAACCCTAATGTACACACTCCCTGATAGTGTGAGAGCTAGATTCGAATCCAGTAGCACATTAGTGAAGTTATCTGGCAAAGGGAGTTTTGACTCTCAAAAGCTTATACTCTGAAAATTTTGTTGGGCATAGAACAGGGGTCCCTGGGTTTTTTTTTTTGTGGGGGGGGGGTATTTGTGAATTTCCAGCATTGTGCAGGGGGTTGGACTAGATGACCCTGGAGGTCCCTTCCAACTCTCTGATTCTATGATTCTAAGGCACTACTGGATTCAAATCTAAGTCTCCCTGATAGTGATATATCACTATAGGATGTGCTTGTGCCTTGATATCAACCCCCCTTGGCATGTTTATTTTTCATGGGATATTGATATTGTATGAGTTTGGGGAGGGAGTATTTGTTATCACTTTCAGTTCTGGTGGGGACTGTCTCAGAGCAGCCCTGCTGGCCCTCTACATTGTTCTCCGCTTGCTAGAAACATTTACGTGACTAAACATTAAGTACTTGCCACTTGGAGGGAATTGATTCAATGGGTAAGCAATTGACTCCAGTCTGTTTGCCTGCTGTTTATGGACAGGAAAACTTTGGGAAAGCACTTTACATCCCAAACATCCAAACATGGGGTGAACCTTCCAGTGGAGTGCATTCCTCCATAGGGACAGTACAAGGACAATTCTCACGCATGTGCATGCATAGCCCCTCTTCTAGCTGTATATTAGGGTTACCAGATTCTAGGTAGCGACTGGAGATCTCCTGGAAATGCAACGGATTTGTAGATGACAGAGATCAGCTCTCCTGCAGAAAATAGCTCCTTTGAAGGGTGGACTGTATGAGAGCCAGTTTGGTGTAGTGGTTAGGAGCGTGAACTCTAATCTGGGAGCACCGAGTGTGATTCCCCACTCCTCCACATGCAGCTGCTGGTATGACCTTGGGTCAGTCACAAGTTATTTCAGAGCTGTTCTCTCAAGGGCAGTTCTCAACGAGCTCTCTCAACTCCACCTACCTCTTTTGGGGAGGGGAAGAGAAAGGGATTGTAAACCGCTCTGAGATGAAATTCCTTTGGGTAGCGAAGAGCGGGATATAAATCTAATCCGCTCCTCCTCCTGGGGAGGTTTCTCCCCTCCCCAGACCCCCAATGTCCAGGAATTTCCCTACCTGGAGCTGGCAATACTACATATTGATATACCACGTGCACAATCCAAAAAAGCAGGGTTTGGCATGGTGATTCTGCTGATGACTGCAGTGCCCTCACTCAAGACTCCTGATTTTTAAAGGCACACCTGTGAGAAATGAAACTGATGTGCCAACTAGAAATGTGTGGAGGGAAGGAAGATGTGTGGGAGTAGGGTTGCCAGCTCTGGGGTGGAAAATACCTGGAGACTTTGGGGGTGGAGCCAGGAGAGGGTGGGGTTTGGGGAGGGGAGGGGCCTCAGCATGGTACAATGCCATAGAGTCCACCCTCCAAAGCAGCCATTTTCTCCAGGGGAGCGGCTCTCTGTCAGCTGGAGACCAGTTGTAAAAGCGGGAGATCCCCGGGCCCCACCTGGAGGCTGGCAACCCTGTGTAGGAGCCCAGTGCTCAGTGCAGTCCTGATGCTAGCGCATTGATTGCTAGGAAAAGCAGGAATAAGCTGCAGGTGTGGAAAATCCCTACAACAAGAACCAGAAGGATTAGAGACCTCTAGTATCAGCGCCTTTGGTCAGCAAGCACAGTGAAGTCTGTGGGACTGAGCAGGTCTGACATAAATGTCAGAAGCCAGGCCTGACTGTGTCTGGTCTGTGGAGTAGTTATGTGTTCTGCAGGCTGCATTTCAAACAGAGTTTCTTGTGTAAACTGCTGATTTCAGGCACCTTGAATTGAGGAGGAGGAGGAGATTGGATTTATACCCAGCCCTTCACTACCCAAGGGAGTCTCAGAGCGGCTTACAAACTCCTTTCCCTTCCCCTCCCCACAACAGACACCCTGTGAGGTAGGGGGGCTGAGAGAGCTCTGACAGAAACTGATCTTTTTCAAGAACAGCTCTGCCAGAACTACAGCTTACCCAAGGTCATCCAGCAGCTGCAAGTAAAGAAGTGGGGAATTAAACCCAGTTCTCCAAGATGAGAGTCTGTGCACTTAACCACTACACCAAACTGGCTCCTTCTTCCAACTCTAGGAGTTGGCCAAAAAACAAACAAACAAACCCTGTATATGGAGCTGTGGAGTGAGTATCACTGGACTAGGCAGACCACTGGTCTGATCCAACAGGGTTTTTCCTGTGAGCCAGTCTGATGTAGTGGTTAAGTGCATGGACTCTAATCTGGGAGAACCAGGTTTGATTCCCTACTCCTCCACATGCAGCTGCTTGATGACCTTCAGTCAGTCAGAGTTCTCTCAGAGGTGTTCTCTCAAGAACAATTCTTTGTGAGCTCTCTGAGCCTCACCTACCTCACAGGGTGTCTGTTGTGTGGAGAGAAAGGGAAGGAGATTGGAAGCCACTCTGAGACTCCAAGTGAAGGACAGGATATAAATCCAATATCCTCTTCCTCCTTTTCTTCTATATATCCACTCCATTTATATTCCACTATTCTTACCAGAGTTAGTTAATATCTTCTAATTTAAATTATGCACGGGTGTTTTCAGTGTGTCTGTTTTGCTGGACTCCATTTTGAAATGTTGATACCATGGTGTCTACATGTTGCAAAGAAACCCCATTGGGAGTGAGCAGGCAAGGCAGCCCTGTGAAGACAGAATTCTGGAGAACAGCTCCCAGATTTTAGGTGACCCCATTTCAATCTTGTCTACTGTGAACTCTTCCAAGTATTTCATTATGATATCCCTGAGCGCTATTGAGATTAATTAGATCGAAAGGAATCATGTTATAAAGTAACAGGGAACGCTCTAGATCTGCATAAGGGCAACTGCGATCAACTCAACAAGGAAGGCAGTAAGGCGGTAGGAAAGACAGCATTTGAAAGATTATTATTGGCTGGCACAGCTACAGTTTGAGCTGATGTTTAGGTTAGTCATGATCATCAACCATGATTATGTGAAGTAGGCACAGCTAAGAATAGCGGGATATATAGAAATGCTGTGAAATCTGTTACTGCAGATCTTGTGCCTGTTGGATCAGGCATGGGGAAAAGACCTGGGAGCATAAAGAGCAAAGCAGCATAGTTCAGAAACAATCATCTGATACAATAAAATCACACACAAAAACCCTCCCTGCATGCAGAAAATTAGCATATTAAGGGAAGAGTGTCAAGACAGACAAAACAATGTTCTTCACTCAAAGAGTGGCTGACTTAAGGAATATGTCTTCTTCCTTCCTTCCTTCCTTCCTTCTCTGAAACATTTTTATGCTGTCTTCCCACCTGATCAGAGCCTCCAAGCTGGTGAACATGAGACTATTAAAACACTCCAGCAATTAAGAACAACATTTAAAATGATAAAATAATCAATACAAACAATGGGCCTGATCCAATATGGCTGTTCTTCTTTATTTTATTTTACATAAATTATACATAGTCTGCCTTTCTCACAGACACTCGAGTAGGGTTGCTGGACCCCTCTTGGCAACCAGCAGGGGATGGGAGGGGACTTACCAGGAGAAAGAGAAAGGCCCAGGCCACGCTGCCGGTGTTGCACAGGAAGTGACACCATCACACCAGCGACTTCCAGGTGATGCTCTGGTATCTGGACAAAAACTCACTGGTAAAACTGGCTTCAGCCACCGAGTTTTTGCCAACATACCAGCATGTCACTCAGAAGTCACTGGCATGATGATGTCCCTTTCTGTGTGATGCCGACAACATTGCCTGGGCCTTTCCCGTTTTACTGGTAAATCCCTGCTAGCCAGCTGATCGGCAGCTGGGGAGTAGGGCGTGGCGGCAGGGAACCCCTGCCTCCACTAGGAAGCCTGGCAACTCTAGACTCAGTGTGGATTAAAAAATGTCACAAAAAATGTACAATCGCAAAAGATGGCACACTCAATAACTAATGCTTAGAGTTTCAGTTTCCTAAAAGCTACCATTCCACATCTAGGGAGGCCATTTTGTGTTAAGCAAGGTGCAATGGCCAAGAGCAGTGGACTCCAATCTGGAGAACTGGTTTGATTCTCTGCTCCTCCACAGGAAGCCTGCTGGGTGACCTTGGGCCAGTCATGGTTCTCTCATCAGGACTCTCTCAGCCCTGCCAGGTGTCTATTGTGGGGAGAGGAAGGGAAGGTCCAGCCACTGACACTTTGAGACTCCTTACTGCAGAGAAGAATAAAAGCCTCCTCCTTGAAGAGCCTTAGGACAGGGGTGGCCAAACTTGCTTAACGTAAGAGCTGCATAGAATAAACATCAGATGTTTGAGAGCCACAAGACATGAACAAATATTACCTGCTATTATCGGAAAATAAGCAAATTTGCTTTTTATTAACATTAAATGAGACTGCCAAAAATAATAACAAAAGGGGTAAAAGCAGGACTTCCGGCAAGACTTGCGACCATGGCAGACGTGCTCCTCCGCATCTGCGGGGAGCGCAATCCGTACCCGGCGGGAAGAAGGGGCTTCGGACTGGTGCTGAGCCCCCAGAGACCCTAGTGAAGGGGCTCTGCCTGGGGTGGCACGAAGGGGATCTCTCCCTACGGTGGCGACCGAGGGATCGAGGTCCCTTTTCATCACCCCCATAGGTTCCCCCGTCCGTGGGATCCGTACGGCTAAAAGCGCAAATCCGTGAAGCAGCAGAGAGTGCGAAGCCTTGAAGCTTGAACTTATAGTTATGCACGGAGAAAACGTGAGTCTGAAGTAAAAACAAACAGAACACAGCGGGAAAGGCGGGTGGAGTGAAACCCCCCCCCCTTGAGACTGGCGTACTTTACGTGACGTTACTGCATGAAAAAAAGTATGTTCGGCTTGCTAGATGGCGGCATCGCGCTTTAGAGGATATGAACTTTAAAAAGTTATAAGCGCAGTCATAGAATTTGCTTCTTTCGTCCATCTTATCTAACTATCAACAAAAAGCGCAGCCTCAACAATGGCGGGGAAACCGAAACCTTCCCCCAAACTAGGAAGTACAGCTCCGAGTTCAAAGGTTGATACCACAGAGATGAGCACTGTGTTCTCCTCATTATTGCGACCTCTAGTGGACCAAATGACAGCTCTCAACGTCAAGATGGATAAAATGCAGCTGGAACTGAAGGAGTCGAATAAAACTACAGAAAAGCTGCAGTGAGAACTTCAGTAAAAAATCATGATTCAAGGCTACAAAAAGCAGAGAAAGAAAAGGCCTTCCATTCTGATCAGCTCTTGAAACTACAGATGGAAAGATCGAATTTTTTCCTAAGACTTCAGAATGTGCCAGAGGATAAAGGAGAAGACTTTAAAAATCTGCTAAGTGAAGCGCTTGAACCAGTGACAGGCTTAAAAGCAGCGGAAATAAAAAGCGACATGGATATGGTTTACAGAACCTATCCAGATTATACCAAAAAGAAAAGCCTGCCTGGTGAGATTCGGATAAGGTTCTCCAAAAAGTCAACAAGGGACGTGGTGCTTAGGACCACAAATAAAGCGGTTCTGAAGATCAAAGGAAAAGAAGTTAAAGTGATGAAAGATATTCCATTTGAAATAAGGAAAAGAAGGAAAGCCTATGGAAAACTGACATCTTGGCTACAGTCTGAATCTATTATCTACAGGTGGAACGTTCCGGAAGGACTGAGCTTCAGCATCAAAGATAAAAAATACAAGATTGACTCTGTTCAACAGACAAAAAGTTTTTTGGAAAAAAGCAAAGAAAAGAAAAAAGAGAGAGACTCAGATGGTTCGCTGACATCGCAAGAAAGTATGTATGGATTTGATAGCTCAAAGAGTGAAGAAGAGATTTCTGACTCGGAAAAAGGAGCAGCAGCTCCAAAGGTACAAGAAGAGACTGTTAAGACAAGAAGAGGACGAAAGAAGAAATAAGGGCTGAATTGTTTTTATTGAAAATTGCACTTATATATTTTATATAATTTGTATAATTAAGCATTCCTCCAAAAGAGCATGTCTGTCAAACAGCTTTTTTATTTTTCTTATATCATCAGTAACAATGTTAATTGAAAATCAACCAAGGTTTAAAATGCTTCATATGTATTAGTGGTAAGGTAATATTAAGCAAATGCTAAAGCACACTCTGTATAAGGTAAATGTAGCTTAGAAAGTAGCGATGTAGAGGTAGTTATAGAAAAAACCAATAAAAATCTTTTTTTTTAAAAAAAAAAGGGGGTAAAAGTAGATATTGATAATGATATTAATTTGTCCAATGATATTTGTTTGCTAACGATATTTAGCTTCCCCAGCTGCCCTGCCGGGAGCCATATAATATATGTGAAAGAGCCGCATGCGGCTCCCAAGCCACAGTTTGCCCACCCCTGCCTTAGGACATGTGATTCCACCTGGCATTCGGAAATGGGGCCATCCTATGCGGGCTGCACCAGCTGATGTTTCTCTAAGCAGTTTGCAGTGTTTGTGTCAAACAGCATGCTCAGAAGCTCCCATGTGGAGGCCCTGCATTTCAGCCGAAGCAAATGATTACTGAGCCCACCCCACAGCCTTCAATTTCCCCTTAATTACATCCCAACCCTGCTCTCCAAGTAGCACTTCTGTGGCCCTGTGCTACATGCCGCCGCCCCTAATTACAAGAAGTTCAGAACCCGAGATGGAATTGTTAAGCAAGGCTTCATTAGTTTCTGCCTCCAGGTTCTTACCATACCTGTTTTTATCCCACAGCGCAAAGCGCTCTCTCTGTCCCCCCTGACTCTTCGCTTGTTCCTAGGCTTTACTGGGGTTAAATCGGTGCATGGATAGCTGATTCCTCCTGGTCTCCCCCCCCCCCCCTTGAGTGTTTTATATTTGAGAGGATATTTCCTCTTTCAGTTTCATGTCCCTTGCTGCATTATTTACATTTAGCGTGCTTTCCAACAAAACTCCCCTCCCAGTCTCGGTTTTTACTGTTCTCTTCTCTTGCTTTCTTCCTTGTATTGACCTTTAGTTTTTGTATCATGTGCAAATTCCAACAAGCTTTCCTCACCCCAGTTTCTTAGAAAAAGGAGGAGGAGGAAGAGAAGAGATTGGATTTATATCCCGCCCTTCACTACCTGAAAGAGTCTCAGAGCGGCTTACAAACCCCTTTCCTTTCCCCTCCCTACAACAGGCACCCTGTGAGGGAGGTGGGGCTGAGAGAGCTCTTTCCAGAACAGTCCTTGAGAGGACAGCTGTGACAGAATTATGGCTTGCCCAAGTTCATCCAGCAGCTGCAAGTGGATGTACAACTGTTCTCCCAGATTAGAGTCTGCGCACTTAACCACTACACCAAACTGGAGGAGGATTTATACCCCACCCTTCACTTGGAGTCTCAGAGCAGCTTACAGTCTCCTTCCCTTCCTCTCCCCACAACAGACACCCTGTGAGGTAGGTGGGGCTGAGGGAGCTCTGAGGGAACTGCTCTTGAGAGAACAGCTCTGAGAGAATTGTGACTTGCCCAAGGTCACCCAGCTGGTTGCATGTGAAGGAGTGGGTAATCAAACCCGGTTTTCCCAGATGAGAGTCCTCCACTCTTAACCACTAGAGCAAACTGGTTCTCTTAGGCTACTGCAAGATAAACTATCAGTACCTTGGAGGAGGGGCTTTGCCTTGGAATATCCATGTGGATGGAAATGCGATCCAATATTAGACATCATTTTGTAGAGTTTCTTTTTGTAGTCGATAGGCCTTATCAGGAGCACCATTGGGGGTGGTGGGTAGTGCCATCAAGTTGCAGCTGATTTATGGTGACCCCATAGTGTTTCCAAGGCAAGAGACATTCACAGGTAGTTTGCCATTGCCTGCCTCTGCATAGCAATCCTGGACTTCCTTGGTGGGCTCCCATCCAAGTACCAACCACGGCTGACCCTGCTTAGCTTCCAAGAGCTAATGAGTTCATACTAGCCTGGGCCATCCAGGTCAGGGCTGCTTCACTGATTGATGAAAAATGAGGAAGTGTGGCAGATGGTCTGATCCTATAAACAGGATCCTGAGAATTCTTGGGTAAGGAAAGTCTTCAGGCCACCTCTGAGATCTTGTCCAAAGCTCCTGCTGCAGACGTCATCAGCATTTATAAGACAGTAATGGAATGCTGTATATTGTATTGGGTCCAGTGATCCATTTGTGATACGATCACAGACCTTCCCCACTTTCTCTTTCAACCAGCAGTCACTTCTGCTACCAGGTAGATTCCTAGGGTTATAGACCCTCAGAGAACACGATCCATTCTGAATGATAGGATTGTTCCAGTTGGAAGATAGAAAAATGGTGTTCCATTAGGAATATTTGCAATTGCCTGTGAAGAATGTCTTTGAGATCAGTTTGAAGAATCTTCTAGGATCATATGAGTCCAGGTCATGATGCACTTTCAAGGAAACTGATGATTCTTGAAGAAGAAATTATGTGAAACAGACATTTACTATAAGTTAATTGAAGTACCTTGTCTATCCAGCTTTGGAAATCACACTGCAGTATTCAGGTTCACTTTTTTGAAAGCAGTGATATAAGTACATCAAATAATTTTCAAGAATACAACAAACTGAACCAATGAACTTATATTCTTTATTGTAAACATAATAGTAGATTTTGATTTGGCACTACATGGTAGAAGGTTGTTATCTGTGTGAATACATATGGTTTACACAATTCATATTTATGTTGTTGTACAATTACATATTGTTTTGTGTAAGAAAATTGTCTATTATACATTTGTTAGTGTTCCTAATAATTTTTTTAAAAAAAATATTGTTTGCATGGTGCATTTTTGTTGGGAATAATAACCATGCAGGTCAGTGAACTTAACGAGGTTGGGAAAGGATGAAATCACTCCATTTTCTGGAAGACGCAGGCAATGCAAGCCAGCATGGTGTTATAGGGCTCGAGGTCTGGTTGACCCAGGTTCAAATCTGCACACATCTGTGGAAGCTTGCTGGGTGACCTTCGGCAAGTTACTCTCCCTGCCACCCTAACCTAACTCAAAGGGCTGTGGACGTGGCAAGAAAATGGAGCAGGTGAGAATAATGCTGCAAGTTCCTTTACATCCCCACTGAGGAGAAAAAAAAAACTTTGTCAGAGTTAGAAAGGAATGCTGGAAGAAGTGGAAAGCAGGACATATCTACCGCCACTGGTGCCTTCTGCAGACCCAGGATCCAACCTAACAGCCATCCTGACCAAAAAATAGGAAGTCCCTCCAAGGTCTGAGAGTCTATGCACTGCAGCATGACCAATAGGGATTATTTTATATGTTTCATCTCTGGAGAAGTCCTAGAAGGGGAACACTTTGTTTACTGTCATAGGGTTACCAAACCCCCAGGGGTACCTGGAGAACTCCCAATATTGCAGTTGAACTCCAGATGATCAAGATCCATTCCCCTGGAGAAAAGGGCTACTTTGGAGGGTGGATGCTATGGCATTGTACACTGCTGAATTCCCTCCCCCCTCCCCAACCCCCCCCTCCCCAGGCTCCACCCCCCCCCCCCCCCCAATTTGGTGTAGTGGTTAGGAGCATGGACTCTAATCTGGGAGAGCCGGGTTTCATTCCCCACTCCTCCACATGCAGCTGCTTGGGCCAGTCCTGTCTCTCTCAGAGCTGTTCTCTCACAAGCAGTTCTTGAAAGAGCTCTCTCAGCCCCACCTACCTCGCTGGGTGTCTGTTGTGGGGAGGGGAAGGGAAAGGAGATTGTAAGCCGCTCTGAGACTCCTTCGGGTAGTGAAGGGCGGGGTATAAATCCAATCTCCTCCTCCTCCTCCTCCTCTTCCTTCTCCTCCAGGTATTTCTTAACCCAGAGTTGACAACCCAGCCTGCATACCACACTGGTAACATTTCTTGGCCATTAAAGATCAGTAAAATCTTTATTTTGTTTCCTTTTCAACTCATCAACAGTTTTGGTTCTCCCTTTTGGGTGACAGATTTTGTAGATCAGCTTGATCTTTGTATGAACACTGTATGCATTTGTAATTTATACATAAAGTGTACATCATTTGTATGCATGGTATATAATGCTAGTTTCTTCATGTCCCAGTAATGTTGAAAATTGGACATGTCTTTAGCTTCAGCATCAGTAAAGCATATTAATGGCCCTGTAATGGCCCCATACAAACATACCTGTTCTTATAATCCTTGGGGGCCTTGTTTTGGGGGGGGCCCTTGCCATCTGTGACTAGGTGGATGGCCAGACCACCCAAGAAAGGGCCTTCTCGGTCATGGCACCAACAACCTTTGAACTCCTTCCCCAGGGAGATTTGTCTGCCTCCCTTTCTCATTGTCTTTTGCTGGGAAGGGGGAGACTCTTTTGTTTGGTGTACCGCCCCCAAAAAACTCTTATTGGCCCTCCTCCCTGGTTGTGTTGTATTTGTATGTCTATATGTTTTTGTTGTACTGTTAAATATTTTACATATACATTTTAAATGCGGTTTTAATGTTTTATTGTCTTCATGTTCACTGCCTTGTGGACCCTAAATTAAATAAGTACACATTTAACAGCCAGCCTAGCAGTTCGAAAGCAAGAAATTGCAAGTAGATAAATAGGTACTGCTTTGGTGGGAAGGTAACAGCGTTCTGTGTGCCTTGGTGTTTAGTCGTGCCGGCTACATGACCATGGAGAAGTCTTCAGGCAGCGCTGGCTCTTCAGCTTAGAAATGGAAATGAGCACTTCCCCCTAGAGTCAGATTCGACTAGCTTTTGAGCAACAGAAACCTTTACCTTTAGATTTTCAAAAAGTAGGAGTTTGTTGGAAGTCCATGTCTGAAATTCAGCAGGCTCCTGCGACCCTGATATGGGACAGAGGAATGCATTTCCTGTTATTAACTAATACCAGAAAAGTAATTTGGATTTTGACAAATGTATCTCTATGAAACAGTGATATAAACAGAAAACTAGGATGCTCTAATACCTGCTGGTTATTTATTCATTATTTATTACTTTCCATTTATATTGTGAACCAGGAGCCAATTTTTCGTTGATTGGTTTGACTGTTCATCAACCTGTTCATGGCTGTTTGGCAGGTGGCTTCACTGTGTTACTTCATAACGCTACAGTATACAGCACATTCAGTTTTTCCTCTTCTGCTGCCACTGTTTTCTCTGTTGTGCCACTGGGGGGCTTTGGAAAAATCATTTAAAAAAAAAATTGCTGTAGGAAAAAATGCACACTAACATCCTAATGCTGTATTTCTATGATCTCTGAATTGCCAACTTTTCTTTTCTTTTTTAAAGTAAGTCTCTTGTCCTTTTTATTTTGGGGTGGGGGTTTTTTTTGCCATTAACTCACCGCTGACATGGCAACCCCATGTTTTCAGGGCAAGAGATGTTCAGAGGTGCTTTGCCATTGCCTGCCTCCACATTACAACCTTGGTATTCCTTGGAGGTCTCCTATCCAAATACTAGCCAGGGGCAATCCCGGTTAGTTTCTGAGAGCGGACGGGACTGGGCTAGCCGGGGCTATCTAGGTCCAGATTTATAAATGTGCCAGAGACTTTTAAAAAAAATAAAAGCTAGAAATACAGAGATCATGGCAATTGGCTTTTAGAAAGTTAGTGAACACTTTCACAAAAGCTGTTATCTTTAAAAAAAAAAAATCAGGTGGCAGGGAAGAGGGAAATGCCAGGAAACTGGTGGCTTGTTGCCTTGGATGGAGCTGTGGACAGAAAAAAAATCAGATGAATTAGTCATATGTAACTGCTGTGTTATTTTGTTTTTTTTTTAAAAAACTCATAAATAGTCCTTGGCAATTTTAATGCCTGCTGATCTGCTTAGAGTTTTGCCACATGCCCTGTTTTTTGGGGGGAAATGGATGCAAACGCATTGGGCTGGCATTCTACTGATTTTTTTCCCTCCTTTTGAGCGGCAGCCCCTCTTTAAACTATGTAGAGATCTTCCGGGAGCTGGTTCCTGTATTACTGTCTCTGGAGAAATAGTCTGTAAAGTATTCCTTAGCAGTGTTCCTGCTTTATACGCTTTGCAAGTGTTTCAGTATACTGAGGAAGTTCAAATGAAACGAAGAATACAGGCCGGCATCTTCGTATCTTCGTGGCTGGATACTTCTCTTTGGTCTTTGTGCCTGTAGAATATTATATTGCACAAGGGTTCAGATACCTGGATACTTTGGTCTTTGTACCTATATAACAAAAGTATCTTAGTACATATTGCTCGTATTGTATAAAGGTTTAGAGCTTCATGGCTGGATATTTTTCTTTGGTCTTTGTACCTGCAGAGTAATTATATAAAGGTTTGGATACCTGGATATTTTGGTCTTTGTACTTGTATAATAGCATGTTAGTACACATTGCTTGTATTGTAAAAGGTTTAGACCTGGAGTATATTATTGTACACTTTGTTGTATTCCTTGCTTATTGTATTTTGTGTCTAAATAGATTTCTCTGCGTTATTTACAGGTTTGGGTTTTTTTGCTGTACTACTTCTTACTGTGTTTAATCGCCTTTGTATGTCATTCTACTTAACCAAACAGACCAGGTGATCCGCTTGTATTTGATTATCACATCTGAACATGTTAAGTGTGATGGTTGATTGAGTTTGCTGGGGGGGGAATGGCATCATTCCTATGGTGGTGTCAGTGGTCCCTCTAAGCTGAGTTAGTGTGAGCTAGCTCACAGATTTTTTAGCCTCCGGCTCACAGATTTTTGTCTCAGCTCAGGAAGGATGGCTCCAAAGCAAACTAATTTATGCAGCAGACAAATCGCTCGCTCACAACTTTAATGCTGGTAGCTCACAAAGTAGGCTTTTTGCTCACAAGACTCCACAGCTTAGAGGGAACATCAGGTGGTGGTGGTGGAAAGTTTCATCAAGACACAGACAGCTTAGGGCAATGTTTTAGAATTTTCAAGGCAAGAGACATTTAGTGGAGGTTTGCCATTGCCTGCCTTTGTGTCATGACCCTGCTCTTTGGTGGTCTCCCATCCAAACACTAACCAGGGCTGACCCTGCTTAGCTTCTGAGATCTGACAAGATCTTCCTATCGTGAGCCATCCATTTCATTCTTATACACCCCCCCCCCCCAAAAAAAAATGTATCTGGCTGAAAGATAGGTAAAACAGGGCAACATCTTTCATATCATTCCAAAATCTTCCACACCATTCCAAAACACTGGACATAGACTATCCACAGACTGCTTAGCGATGTTACTAAACACATTCTTGGATTATACTGGATAAGAACATAAGGAAAGCCCTGCGGCATCAGACCCATAGTCCACCTAGTCCAGCTGAGGCCTTCCCTGATGTTGTGTCCTAGCCCTGGGATTCAGAGGTTTAAGGTCTCTCTGTCACCATGGCTAGTAGCCACTGAAAGTTCTAGCCTCCATAAGTCTATCTAAACCCCTTTAAAGCTTTTTATTCTTGTGGCCATCACTATATCCCCTGGCAGTGAATTCCACATTTTAACCACTCTCTATGTAAAGTAGTATTTCCTTTTGTCCATCCTGAACTTATGGCCCACCAGCTTCATTGGATGCCCTTGAGTTCTAGTATTTTGGGAGAAAGAGAAAAAGGTCTTGTCGTCAACTCTCCCTGCCCCATGCATAATTTTATCAACCACTATCATGCCCCCCCCCTCCAGCCATCTCTTTTCTAAACTGAAAAGTCCCAGACTCTTCAGCCTTTCCTTATAGGGAAGGTGCTCCAACCCCCTAACCATTTTGGTTGCCCTCCTCTGTACTTTTTCCAGCTTTGCAATGTCCTTTTGGAGATACGGTGACCAGAAATGTACACAGTGTTCCAAATGAGGCCACGCCATAGATTAGGGTTGCCAGCCTCCAGGTGGGGCCTGGGGATCTCCCGCTTTTACAACTGATCTCCAGCTGACAGAGATCAGCTCCCCTGGAGAAAAATGGCTGCTTTGAAGGGTGGACTCTATGGCATTGTACTATGCTGAGGCTCCTCCCCTCCCCAAACCCCGCCTTCTCCTGGCTCCACCCCCAAATTCTCCAGGTATTTTCCAACCCAGACCTGGCAACCCTACCATAGATCTAGACAGGGGCATTACAATATTGACTGTTTTATTATCAGTCCCTTTCCTAAGAATCCCTAAGGTTCATGTTGTCTGGAACACAAGTCCCCAAATGTTCTGATACCAATCAGTAACAGAAGGAATCTCTGGTGTGGAGGCAGCCGCTTCACTAAGGTAAGCTAAACAATGTCGGTAGTCCCTCTTTTCTAGGTATGCACTGCTGGAGAGTATCCAAGTCCTCTTCTGCCCCTGGTATCTTACCTCCTCTGCTTCTGTTTCTTCAGCAACTGATTAATTCCCCCCCCCTTCACCTTTGCTTATCCCCCTGCAACTCCGCCATCCTGTTTCAAAGTTGATTGCAGGGTTTTTTTTTTCTCAGTAAGAAAAGAGCTAAAGAGTGACCATGACCCTTGGGAATGTGTTTATGGATGTGGTACAAAAACAGCTTTACAAAACACACACACACAGAGACATACACACACAAACCTTTCTGTTGCTCTGACATAGCCTCTCACTTCACGATCAAGGAAGAACACTGTAGAAGGCTTAGAGGCAAAGAAGCACCATGTACGGGGGCAGGATATCTTCGGCTACAGAGATCGTTGGTATTTCGATTAACACGTTAAAAGCTGTCCTCCTGTCAGCAAGGCATGCATGCCTGTAAGGAAAGACCTCCTTCAGATGTCAGCCAAGCTGTATTGCTACTTAGGAAGATATGAAAGCACTGAAATCTATAATGGAACACTGGAGTTGTTGTGCCCTTTGAATATTTATTGTGAGTGACGAATCCAAAGCGCTCAGCATTTCACCTGAATGCCCCCAAGGAACTGGAAGTTTTAGCGAATTAAAATATAACTCGATATTTGTTTCTGATTATCTCAGTTTACGGTAGCGCAGGACAAGGTTACTTGGGGGTTTCAGCAGTATACTTTCCTCGCTTTTTGCAAGACCTCAGTGCAAGCCTATGGTCTCCGTTCTTGAATTGACAGAGATCTTAGGAAAAAAGGATTCAAGGTTTAATTTATCTCATTTGGTAAAAGCTTTCATGAAGACAGGTTCTTCCCCCCCCCCCCCCCCAACCCATTCTGGACTAAAACATGACATAAGTGGACTAGAACGTGGGTGGTATTGAGTGATTTACAATAAGGTCTGCCTCGAGTTCTTCGTTCTTGACACCACAAGATGGCTCGCCATGACTAATGTTACTCTTCAATGAAAGATCATAAAATGGGATCTACCACCTCCCTCCCCTTGCCTCACATGGGCTCAGCTGAGTGCTGTTGTGTACCTCACCTCACATGGAATTGGGATGTTTTCACACAAATGGATCTCTCTGCTTCTGCATTTTTTATTCCTCTGCCTCTTTCACTCACTTCTGCAGTGGTATTTTCAGTCCAAGGTGCAAAACTAAAGTTTGTCCTCTCCTGCAGCACAGCATCAGACTACCCTATTTCCGGGAATTCCCTTGCTACACCACAAGAGAGAGCAAACTGTGATTGATTTCCCACAAGGTGCTGCTCCGCCACTGCTGTTCCCTTTCCCCTGATTGCACGCGTCAATTTCCCACTATTTGCCCCGCGCCACATTTTGACCTGCGGCTTCGCCTGTTTTCCCCTGCGGCTTCGCAATCCCCAAAAAACAGAATCACAAAGCCGTGGGGGGAGACGGGCGAAGCTGTGGGTCAAAATGCAGCGCAGGGCAAATAGTGGGAAATTGACACATGCACTCAAGGGAAAGGGAAGAGCGGCGGCGGAGCAGCACCTTGTGGGAAATCGGTCTCCGTTTTTGCTCCTTGGACTGAAAATACCTCTGTGGAAATGAAAGAATTGGAATACAAATGCAGGAGCGAGGAGACCCATTTGTGCAGAAAACGTCTCAGGAAAGCCAGGCGACTTGCCATCATCCAACTTGCATGACTCACCCAGACCTTTCTGCCGGCTACTGTTCAACAGCAGCCGCCCCACAAAAGCCAGTGTGGTGCACGGTTTACAGTTTAGGATCTTGAATCCCCATTCTGTTGTGGAAACTCTGCGAGTCACCTTGGGCCAGTTACATGTTATCAGCCTAATTTACCTCACAGGATGGGGCGGACTGAGCACCAGGAGGAGGAAGTGGAGGAGGAGGAGGAGGTTGGATTTGTACCGTGCCCTTCACTACCCAAAGGAGTCTCAGAGCAGCTTACAATCTCATTTCCCTCCCCCTACTCACAACAGACACCCTGTGAGGTAGGTGGGGCTGAGAGAGCTCTCTTGAGAACAGCTCTGAATCTGGCCATTCCAGTCCTGGCCATTCCAAGTCCTGCTTCCTGTATTCTTTGAAACAGAGAGGTGAGGTATTGAACCTGGGACCCTTTGCATGCTAAGTAGTTGCTTTACCACTGAGCTATTGTCATCATCAGAACACATGACCATAATGCTACACTTCCCTTGGGGGTCAGAATCCCTAGGGCATGTTCTCTATCTCCTAGAGATAGTTAAGTAAAACCATATCATTGCTGTCCATCGCCTGGTGAACTACATTGTCCATTCCAGTCACAGCTGCTAACATGAATTGCAATTACATGCTAGAGAGGGTTTATTTGATTCATTGTACTGAGTTTGGATAGGGTTGGAAACTGATTGTGAGATGCCAGTGCTGGCAAGTTTCAGAAGAGCTTGAGCAGGCCAAGAGCTTGGGTACATCCACGGGCCCGTACTTGCCGGCTGAAAAAAACAGGTTGGTGTCGTGGCCTAGAGCACCTTCCATCAGCTGTGTCCAGTTTGCCAAGCTCTCTGCTTGCTTAGCCTCAGACAAGCTGGCCATGCTGATACCCACTTTTGTAACCTCAGGGTCGGGCGACAGGAATGGACTCTGTGGTAGGCTGCCCTTGGAGACAACTCAGAAACTGCCGCTGGCTCAGAATGATACCCACCCAAATATTGTCAGGGGCCAGATGATGGGAACATACCTTGCCTGTCTTAAAAGAGTACATCGGCTGCTAGTTTGTTTCTGAGTCCAGTTTAAGGGGGTGATTATGACCTTTAAAAACTTTTCTGTCCTAGGACACATCTAAAGGACTGTCTTCTCCTGTATGTCTCCATATGCAAATTCCAATCCTCAGACTGCCACCTACTGGCTTATTCCCCTTTTTAAGGTAGTCCTCCTGACATCTCCCTGAAATGAAGAAGAGGAGGAGGAGATTGAATGTATACCCCATCTTCACTACCCAAAAGCATCTCAGAGCAGTTTACAATCTCCTTCCCCTTCCCCTCCCCACTCCAACAGACACCCTGTGAGGTCGGTGGAGCTGAGAGAGTTCTTGAGAACTGCTCATGAGAGATCAGCTCTGAAAGAACTTGTGACTGACCCAAGGTCACACCAGCAGCTGCATGTGGAGGAGTCGGGAATCAAACCCGGTTCTCCCAGATTAGAGTCCACGCTCCTAACCACTACACCAAATGAGTAGGCTGTGCAAGGAGGCTGTGCAAGGACATGGAGGCTGTGCAAGGACATGGGATTTGCCAAGGCTTTGGTGAGCATTGCAAGAAAATTCTGAAGTGGATTGTTACTTAGAAGTGTTTCCCTTGATTAATCGGACAGAATGTTGTTGAACTGCAAAACAGTTCTGACTTTGAGAAAGCCTTGGTGAAACACGGTCTTTTGTAGCTAGCTCACCTGTTGGCTGGGATCGTATCAGTGGAGACCACCATTAAGCTACATGGAGCGAAGTGTCCGAGGATGGTGTCCGAGGATGGTTCTCTCCACACCAGTGGGATCTCCAGTGGACGGGTTCACAGATGGTGACAGTCTGAATGTTCTCATGAACTTGTTTGAGTGACTTAATTGTTGGCTATGGAATCTGTATTTCCCCTGTTTGACTATATTCCTTTGTGGATATTTGTTTGCATATTTGTATATAAATAGTTGTCTTTAATTCATTTAAAAAAATACAAAATGCACAATTGTTTTTGGATATTATAATGTAATGTTTGCATCACATGCATTAATCAATTCCAATAACTGTGCATGGTTTTCTTCCTCTAATTCACCTTTACTGCGTATCTCACCTGTGTTTGATAAGGGCTTTCAACGGGACATAAACTTCAGTCATCTCTTGTGGAAAGGAGTTACGTGGGATTTTAGTTTTAAACGGTGACGTTTTTCATTTCTGACATGTAAGTCACCTCGTGCCACAGGATATAAATATTTTAATACATATTTCTAGATTAGATTACTGCAATGGGGTCTGCTTGGGGCGGCCCATGAGAACTGTTCAGAAACTTGGTACAGAATGCTGCAGTCAGGATGTTGATCTGAGGGGGTCAGAAGGACCATATCAGTCCAGTCTTAGTCCTTCTACACTGGCTCCAAGTTTGTTTCCAGGAACAATTCAATGTGTTGGTCTTGACCTTCAAACCTTAGAGGGTTTGGGAGTGGGACTAACATACGGGAAGGAACGCCTACTCCCTTAAGTACCATCCTGCCTATTAATTTGTTTTAATGATGTGTGGGTTTTTTGAGGGGGACTGTAATGGTTTTAAAATGGGATTTTATCATGTATAAATTTCAATTGTTAGCTGCCTTGGTGGCCCTTGTGAGGGCAGAAAGGCAGGATATAGTTTATAAATGCATACAATTAAAAGAGAAGCAGAAGAGAAGAGATTGGATTGGATTTATATCCCACCCTTCACTACCTGAAAGAGTCTCAGAGTGGCTTACAATTTCCCAATTTCCTTTCCCTTCCCCTCCCCGCAACAGACACCCTGTGAGGTGGGGGGGGGGGGCTGAGAGAGCTTTCTTGATAACTATCCTTGACAGAACAGCTCTGAAAGAACTTATGACTGACCCAAGGTCCCACCAGCAGCTGCATGTGGAAGAGTGGGGAACCACTTAACCACTACACCAAATTGCATGTCTTAAATAAATTAAGATCTGAACCAGTGAAATAAATTAAGATCTGAACCAGTTCTCAGCTGTGAACTATCATGACAAATTACCAAGTAAAGCAGATATGTTTGTCAATCAGCCCTAAGTTAGATGGTTATTGAGAACACTTCTCTTTTACAGTTCCCAATTAACCGTGATTGAACCTTCTGCTGTTCTTCAGAAATGGCAAAGCAATTAGAAGACCAAGGAGGAAAGAAATCCAACTTCTGCCTACAGGAGTCAAGGCTTAGGGACCTCTGGAAAGTTGTTTAGATATGCGCAGGAGAAGAAAGAAAAAGGAAGGAAGGAAGTTAATTTTGTGTAAAACTGGTAGCTGTTTGTTCCTGGGGAAAAAAAAGGAAATTAAATTATTTTCCAATAACATGAGCCAGGATCTAACAATAATCGGAGGGTAATTGTTTAACAATTAAGAGATGTTTGGAACCGAGATTGCCGAAGTCATTTTAATAATGTGTGCAGCGAATCGCATGTGTTTTGGCTTTCTGTTGTGGTTGTGTTTTTTTTTTTACAAAGGCAATTCAAATAAGTAATTTAGTGGTAGAAATAAACTATGAATTTAATTTATATGTTCATTAATTGTACAATTAAATAGAATACTAATTGACTGTAGAATTATAGCTAAACGGAACACTGAACTAGGGTAATTAGTTCTACTTCTGCTTTTTTCCCCCATTGCAGACATAATTTTTGGTAGTCTCACCCTACCCAATTAGTTTTTGTTTGGTTTTATTGATGCATAAATCATTCCCGCATGGAGGTTTAATCTTGCAAAAATACGGCTCCCTTCTTGTTCTGCTGCTGTAAGAAGTGGCCGTCCCTTGCAGAAGGGCAACTGATTGAAAAGCGTGAGTGTCGGAACATGGGCATGCTTATAAAATATCTCAGCAAACAGTCTTGCACTGAAGGGCATGTGAGTGGCAGTTGTAGAGGCTTCTAGTGATAAATCAAGAGAATTTATTTGAGGTCATTGCTTATGCCAGGGTTCCCCAATGTGGTGCCCTTGGGTGCCATGACATCTGCTGGTACTGACTTTGGATCCCCCCAAGCTTTTCAGAAAGTGGGAAGAGCCATTGTAAGGTAGGGCTTGTTACTGGCTGCCCTCATTCACATTAAAGGGTTTACACTGGAGGATCAGGAGGACTAGAAAGCACCTGGGCTTTCCTTGGTCAGTGTTTGGGTTTATTCCCCCTTTCAGCTTTTCCTTCAGGGGTTTATTCCCCCTTTCTGCCAGTTTGGTGTAGTGGATAAGTGCGTGGACTCTAATCTGGGAGAACCGAATTTGATTCCCCACTCCTCCACTTGCACCTGGCTGGATGACCTTGGGCAAGCCGTAGTTCTGGCACAGCTGTTCTTGAAAAAGAGCAGTTTCTGTCAGAGCTCTTTCAGCCCCACCTACCTCACAGGGTGTCTGTTGTGGGGAGGGGAAGGGAAAGGAGTTTGTAAGCCGCTTTGAGACTCCCTGGGGTAGTGAAGGGTGGGGTATAAATCCAATCTCTTTTCTTCTTCTTCTTCTTTTTCCCAAGAGGCGTGGGAAGGGTGATATTCCATTTGGTACCACGTCCCAAGGCAGCCATTTTGGATTTGGCTTCACCTCTTGTGGCAGCCATTTTGGGGTAAGCACTCACCAACCCTCTCCATATTTAAAGGTGTGTATGAGCTCATAAGTTCAGTGATCCCTGGCATAAGCCAATAGCTGGCTACATAAGGAAGATCTCCCACTATCTGAGAATTTGCACCTGATTTCTGAAGGGTTTTCTCCCCTACCATTGAAGCAAAGGATACATGAATCTGTCCTACACTCAGTCAGAGCATTGGTCTAACAATAGGGCTGCCAGGTCTCACCTCTGGCGGGGGGCTCCCGGATCCTCACTGGGATTTTACTGCTGCTTGCACAAAGCATGCATGGCGTGATTATGTCACCAATAGTGATGGCATCATGCTAGGGCTTTTGTGTGGCAACACTCTAGCATTTGGGGCAAAAACTCTATGGTAGAGTTCACCTTGCGATGCCCCCTGCATGATGATGTCACTACTGGTGACATCATTGCATCAGCAGTGTGGCTTTCCCACTGGCCAGCTGACCAGCGGTGGATTGGGGGCCCAAAATCAGGGGATCTCCTGGCCCGACTGGGGGGATGGCAACCCAACCCAACAAAGTCAGTATTGCCTACTCAGACTGGCAGCAGCCCTCCAGGGTATCAGGCAGAAAGGGTCTTTCACATCACTTTTTATCTGATCCTTTCAATTGCAGATGCCAAGGATTGACCAGAAATCTGCATGCAAAGCAGACGCTCTACCCCAAGCCACAGCCCCTCCTTCAGATAGCCACTGATAAGCAAAGGCATATGAAATCAAACTCTTTCTTGTGATGGATATTTTCCCCCCCTTTCCTTTGTAAGCAAACACAGCTGTACAGTTTTCACAAAACAAATCTGAATCACTGCTGCACATGACAATGGCACATCATATCTCCCAGTGAAAAGCACCTACAGGAAGTGCATATCCGGATTAGTGTTTGCATTGCATGCGCAATTGTTATACTTCAGCAACAGCTTGAGTGCGCAAATATCTGGGGGTGTTCCTGGCAGATCCAACAATAATATGAGACAACCTGCTGCCATTTGAGACACTGCAATGAATATATAGCTTCATTTGGAAAGCAGAAAATCAGATACTTATGGCATTGTTACAGGGTTGCCAGGTCTGGGTTGGAAAATACCTGGAGACTTTGGGGGTGGATCCAGGAGAGGGCGGGGTTTGGGGTGGGGAGGGGCCTCAGTGCGGTATAATACCATAGAATCCACCCTTCAAAGCAGCCATTTTCTCCAGGGGAGCTGATCTCTGTCAGCTGGAGATCAGTTGTAAAAGCAGGAGATCTCCAGGCCCTACCTGGCGCCTGGCAACCCTACATTGCCAGGGGCAAGAAATGATCTGGTTGGCCCCCCAGTTGATGATTTACATCAGACTGGCAATACAGTCAAATGTTTCATTTGTTTTACACGTCTTAAACCTCATCTTTCTGCCCTCATCAGGGCCACCGAAGCAGCTAACAAATTAAAAACATATGTAATTTTAAAAGTCTTAAAAACCATTAAAACCAAAAAAAAAACACGATTAAACTAGTAAACTGAAATAACTTACAAAAACTGAAATAACTTACAAAAAAAACATAAAAAATAATATTTTAGCTGTTTTTCTTCTGCCAGTAGGGATTCGGGGACCTGGAAATCAGTTATGACCATTTAGGAAATTGGAGGTGGGACTTTTGGGCACAGAAACCGATCAAGCAAAGGCCCTAATGCCACCTGAAGGGGAGAATAGAGAAGACAGCAAAGGCTTGAGGTGAAATGATTAAAATGTGGAATTGGCTGCCAGAGGATGTAGTGATGGTCACAGGAATAATCAGCTTTAAAAGGGGATTAGCTAGAGTCACTGAGGATAAGTCAATTGGTGGCTATTCATTTATTTATTTGTTAAAATTTATATCCCATGTAACCAGCAAAGCTGGCTCAAGGCAGCTACTAGCCATGGCAACTGAGGGGAACCTCCACATTCAGAGGCACTAATTCTCTAAATCCCAGAGCCAGGAGGCAACACCAGGGGAAGGCCTTGACCGCTATGCTCTGTTGTTGGCCCTCCAGAGGAACTGGTTGGCCACTGAGGGAGGCAGGATGCTGGACTAGATGGACCACTGGTTTGATCCAGCAGGGCTCTTCTTATGTTCTTATGAAGACCTCAGTCTCTATGCCCTGTTGTTGGCCCTCCAGAGGAACTGCTTGGCCACTGTGTGAGACAGGATGCTGGACTAGATGAACTATTGGCCTGATCCAGCAGGCCTCTTCTTATGTTCTTTTCAAATATTTGAATGCTGCTAATATTTTCAATCTCACCATTCATATTGAAAATTTGATTCAGAGTTGCATTTTCAATCTGATTTTTTTTTGTCTCAGAATTCAGATGGATTGGCATCACTTCAGTGTTTTACTTCTGAGAGGATTCACATATAAAAACACATTGAAAAAGAAGACATCACACGCTTTTCACTGTCAAATACAAATCACCATTTCTTATTACTATTTACCTAATGTGGTCAGAAAAAAAATTATAATTACCCATCAATGATCAAACGTTCTGAATATGAAACACTGCTGAATGTCAATCATCAAATGCTGTCAGATATGATATACCAGCCATTTTCAAACTGTCATATAAAGGAATTCAGGATTCTTGGGTTATATGCTGGGCCAAAGCTAGATGAAACCCTAGAAGATCTATATTTGGAAACCCCCAATCTTTATATATGTTGTAAACTGCAGCTGTATTAGGGAAAGGGGATTCTCTAAGGAATTAGGGTGAAGGTTAGATCTGAAATGGTGGTTGGAACTCTCATTCCATTGGGACAAATGTAACGGGTCCCAAATGCTTACATGTTTTCACTACTGGAGAAATATAATTCCATGGGGGCAGGGCTCATTTCATAGCAGGAGCTCCTCTGCATATTAGGCCACACACCCCTGATGTAGCCAATCCTCCAAGAGCTTACAGTAGCCCCTGTAAGAAGAGCTCTGTAAGCTCTTGGAGGATTGGCTACATTAGGGAGGTGTGGCGTAATATGCAAAGGAGCTCCTGCTACAAAATGAGCCCTGCATGGGGGTATTAAAGTCTGAGAAAAGAACGTGTGTTAGAGTTGTCAGCCTCCAGGTGGGGCCTGGGGATCTTCCGCTTTTACAACTGATCTCCAGCTGACAGAGATCAGCTCCCCTGGGGAAAATGGCTGCTGAGGCCCCTCCCCTCCCCAAACCCCACCCTCTCCCGGATCCACTCCCAAAGTTTCCAGGTATTTTCCAACCCAGACCTGGCAACCCTAACGTGTGTGTGTGTGTGTGCGTGTGCACGCGTGTCAGGTGCTGAACCCAAATCAAGGTGCAAGACCAGTAGAACAACAAGATTTCTAGGGTATAATTGACCTGATTTAGATAGCCCAGGCAAGCCCAATCTCATCAGATCTTGGAAGCTAAGCAGTGTTGACTGTGGTTAGTACTTGGATGGGAGACTACCTTGGAATACCACGTTGGGGTGACTGGGGCAGGCTTTTTTCAACCACCTCTCTGAATATCCTCCAGGCCCCCAGTAGGGGTCAGTCACCAAAGACCGCCATGACTTCTATACGCACACACAGTCAGTTACCAGAGGTCACCATGACTTCTATACACAATCACAGTCAGTCACCAGAGGTCGCCATGACTTCTATACACAAACACAGTCAGTCACCAGCAGGGTTCCCTCTAAGCTGAGTCAGTGTGAGCTAGCTCACAGTTTTTTAGCCTCCAGCTCACACATTTTTGTCTCAGCTCAGGAAGGATGGCTCCAGAGAAAACTAATTTATGCAGTAGCCAAACTGCTTGCTCACAACTTCAACACCAGTAGCTCACAAAGTAGAATTTTCCCTCACAGAACTCCCTATCTCTCTCACACACATGCATGTTTAAAAAAAATACAGGGAAATATATATGTATGTATATGTACATACATCTTCAGCAGTCCTGAATATATATATATATATATATATATATATATATATATATATATATATATATGTATGTGTATGTATATATATATATATATACATACATATATATTCCAGGATATAATCTTTTATCAGACATCTGACAAAGGGAGCATTGACTCTCAAAAGCATATGCCTTGAAAATCTTCTTGGTCTTTAAGGTGCTCCTGGACTCAAATCTAGCTCTTCTAACTGAAGCATAACATGGCTACCCATCTGAAACCTAAATCAGGCTCCTCTGGCCCGCTACAGATAAAGTAAAAACACTTTGGCACTCTGAGCATGGAATTCCCAGCTCCTCTTCTAGCTGGGCTCAGGGTTTTCTCCATTAGAAGATCAATAATAATGATCAAGCTTTCCAGAAAGACAGCTTACTCTTGGATGACAATCAGAGGCATTTCACACAGCACCCCATTGTGCTTCAGGACCGGTACAAGAACTGAAGAATGCTTGGGAGGAGGTTTCAAGGTAAACTGGCTCAGGAACCCTTCCCCAACGGGAGAGGCACGTTTCTGTGTGAAAGGGCCAATATGTTCCATTTGGGAACTGGTACTAACACGGTTCTGTGTGAAATGCCTGACGGAAACCGTTACTGAGGAGTTCCTGAAATGGAACATATTGGCTGTGTGAAATTCCTCACAACCTTTTTTGTATAAAACACCTCCATAGGGCAATGTTGGCTGTGAACACTGTTTGAATCCACAATGGTGAAGCCATCGTGGACGTAATGTACATCCAGCTGCAGTTCTGCTATTAATAGCCGGCTATTGGTAAGAGCTTTGTGGTTTGGCCACAGCCCAGTTGCTCCCAGCTTTAGGACTGCTGAAGATGTAATTGCTGCTATGCCTACCTTTTTAACCATTTTTATTGTTCGATATTCATTGTCTATTGATTGTAATTTTTTTGTGGTCACTTGTCCTGAGCCCACTTGCAGGAAGAGCGAGATATACATTGGAATAAATAAATGAATAACCCAAATATTGAAGAGGCAGAGGGTTTGCTTTGTATGCAGAAGGTTCCAGGTTCAATCCCGGGTGTCTCTTGTTCAAAGGATCAGGTAGCAGGTGATGTGAAAGACCTCTGCCTGTGGAGAATCACCACCAGTCAGAGAAGACAATACTGGCCTTGATCTATTGAGTAGAAAGCATGCATTCCTGAGATATAGAATACTCAGTTTCTCCATGGTTTGGTCCTGGCGCTTCAATATCGGGACGGATGTATTTTTTTAAAGACCTATTTGCATAGTTGTTAATGAAGGCTTACCTCTGACTGTTTCAGATCCATTCGGCATGAGAGAGATGCCAGCATGCCCTTGATGGTGCAGCTGGAATGGCGACTCCCTTCTGACCCCTGCTGTGTTCAAGGAAGCCATGGCGACAGAAGGCTTGGCTGTTCCCTTCGCAGCGCAGAAGAACCATTACGATTCTCAGCGTTCATCAGAAAATGCTCAAGCTCTTTTAATCATACGACTCCGAAGAGTCAAAAAGTACTTCTGCCATATGTGTTCATGCCTGGAGCTGTCGGGTAGAGAGAAACTATTTCACACTATAAATTTTTCAACTTATCTGAGGAACGTCTCTGCGGTTAATGAGGCCCTCTTTGACAGTAGAGAACAGATATGAAGATGGTGTTACAGTCAAGAGAGATAGCTATAAAATTGCCCATTACACGACTGATCTCTTTATTTAGCAACTGCTCCTCTATCCGAGCACAGAGGATAATGTGTACTATAATTTACTAAACTAGAGAAAGCATTGGGAATTTTGTTTCACTTTCTGAATAACTTTTTTTTTTTTTGGTAACAAGTACACATTAATGACCTGGACCCGAGTGGTCCTAGCTAGCCCAGTCTCGTTGGATCTCAAGAGGCTAAGCAGAGTTGGTCCTGGTTAGTCCAGGGATTGGAGACCATCAAGGAAGTTCAGAGACAGGCAGTGGCAAGCCTGCAGGTTGGCATAAGTTGGGTGTAACTTGATAGCACTTTAAACAAGGAGGAGGAGGAGGAGAAGGAGGAGGAGGGGAAGGGGAAGGAGAAGGAGAGGAGGAGGAGAAGAAAAAGAAGAAGGAGGAAAAGAGTAGGAGAAGCAGTGGAGAAGGAGGAGGAGAAGAAGGAGGAGGAGAGGAGAAGAGGAGGAGGAGATTGGATTTATACCCCACCCTTCACTACCCAAAGGAGTCTCAGAGCAGCTTACAAACTCCTTCCCTTTCCCCTTTCCACAACAGACACCCTGTGAGGTAGGTGGGGCTGAGAGAGCTCTTTCAAGAACTGCCCTTGAGAGAACAGCTCTGAGAGAACCTGTGACTGACCCAGGGTCACACTAGCAGCTGCAAGTGGAGGAGTGGGGAATCAAACCCGGTTCTCCCAGATTAGAGTCCGCGCTCCTAACCACTATACCAACTGGCTCTGATGACACCCGACATCAGGGGTCCCCAGCCTTTTTGAGCCTGTGGGGGCACCTTTGGAATTCTGAGGCAGCATGGTGGGCACAGCCACAAAAGGCCTGCCATACAATGGCTGCTGCAGGAAGTGGAGAAGGGATTGCCAGGTCACCCTCGGCCACCGGCAAGAGACAGGGGTGTACGGTTGCCAGCTCCAGGTTGGGGAAACCTTAGAGATTTGGAGGGCAGAGCCTGAGGAGGACAGAGACCTCAGTGGGGCACAAGGCCGTAGAGTCTACCTTCCAAAGCATCCCTTTTCTCCAAGGGAACTGATTGATCTCTGTAGTCTGGAGATGCGTTGTAATTCCAGGGAATCCTCAGGTCCCACCTGGAGGCTGGCATCCCTAATAGTGGCGCCACCCACAATGCTGCCACAGCTTACCTAGATGCACAGCCAGATAGCCAGTGGCCCATCTGAAGCCTTGCTGGGCAAAAGCCCAGCTGGCTCTCTCTGCTTTCTAAAAACACCTGGTGGGCAACAAGAAAGGTACTGGCAGGCGCCCCTGGGCACCATGTTGGGGCCCTCTGCCCTGCATCTAGATCACACATGTGTGCATGCTCTGCGGTTTCCCTGTACTTCATTACGGCACACTTGGGGCCAAACTAGATGTGACATCTTTCCATGATTCAGGTCTGGATTCCTTCAACCCAGCTCTCACACTCAGTCAAATGGCAGCTTCTGGGAACTGGGTTTGCAAGTGGGGCATGTAGGTAAGTGCTGTCAACACACAACCAGCTTATGGCATCCCCAACAAAGGGTTTTCAAAGCCTGTGGGAAGCAGAGCCTTCCTCTTCACAGACTTCCTTGGTGGTCCTAGGGTCACCAGATCCAGGCTGGGAAACACAAGGAAATTTGGGGATGGAGCCTGGAAAGGACAGGGACCTCAGTCAGGTAAAGTGACACAGAATCTACCCTCCAAAACCTCAATTTTCTCCAAAAAGATCTGATCTCTGTAGTCTGGAGATGAGCTGTAAATCCCAGGAATCCCCAGGTCCCACCTGGAGGCTGGCATCCCTAGCTGGCCTCCCATCCAAGCACCAACCCTGTTCAGCTTCTGAGATCTGACAAGATAAGGTATACCATGGGCAATTCTGCATCTAGCATTCGCTCCACATTATCTCATCTTGGAGGGGAAAGTGCAGCTCAAAGCCGCATTCAAATAACCCCGGGGCAACACCATACTGACTGCAAAGTCACACCTTGAATGACCATAATTCTATGCAGAAGGTATCATAAAACCCGATGATCAAAGAAAGCCAAACCGGCATGGAGAGTACAATAAAACCCAAAGGTCAAAGAAAGTGAAAGCAGCATGCAGTGCAGAGGGAAATTTCTGCTCCAGCGTGGGTTCCGTAAAGCAACAGAGGGAAAAGCCAGTGCAGAACCAGGCCATGCTGCTTTCCCTCCCTGCAAGTGGTGTGGGGGTCAACTTTCATTGGGACCATTGCTTAGGAAGTGGAGAGGCTCTTTTCTTCTCCCCCATGCCCTTTTCTTGACCCAAAAAGGATCCGGGAGGGGGACATGACAATATTTGCTCCAGTGGGAGGGGTCTGCTTGTGCACTGAATACCGCACAATGCTCCAAACAAATGAAGAAAGAAAGAAAGAAAGAAAGAAAGAAAGAAAGAAAGAAAGAAAGAAAGAAAGAAAGAAAGAAAGAAAGAAAGAAAGAAAGAAAAAAGATGGGAGAATTCTAGTGCACCGGTTCCTCTTTCAGACTCTAAAATCTGCAGAGAAATCTGGATGAGGAGAATTTCAGAAGCATCGCTAGCTGCTATAGATTGTTTTCTCCACCATCAATATCCTTTGGGCTCTCATCCTTTTGTCTTGTATCTTTCAGCTTGTGAAGGAAAGACCCAGCCCTAACCCACCCCGGAGGAGAGAGACTCAAAAGGGAAAGAGGAGGAAGGGGAAAAATCAATCCTGCCGCTGACAAGGGAGCTGTGTGCGACGTTTCGCGTTTTGCATTATTTAGGACGTTCCAAGGCTAAAGCCGCATCAAAGCTAATTGACCTCCCGACTGGAGTTCTGGAAGCCAGGAGAGGATTGAAGAGTTGAAAGCCTTCTTTGCTGGTTCCTTAAAGGTCATGTTCATTCTTTCTATCTCTGGTGTCATCCTCGGGGAAATTGGAATCGCCCTGAACTTGTCCTATGCATGTAAATTTACTGTTAAAAAAGTCTCCGGTTTGATTTGACATCTTTTGGATCCGTTTCATAATTGCTGGCTGTTCTGTTGATGAGCGTGCTAGACGGAGTAGCTAAGTCGATCATTCATTAGGGAGCAGCAGAGGCTGTGAGACAGGCATTGTACCGGAGGCAGCAGGAACAGACAAGAAAAGGATGGATAGAAAACAATCATTCTCGATATACAAGGGACGGTTCCAGTGTCGTCATATGCCCGAAAAGTGCTTGGCCTGGTGTGGCTCCCTGACTGCTGTGATCTCCCAACAAGGTGTCAGATCCAATATAATGACTCCCTACTGCTTACTCGCTATGTCCTTCTTCTGTTTTGTCCCTGTCCTCTTTGTGGTCCATGGCTTCAGGGGGTAGCTGTGCTGGTCTGCAGTAGAACAGCTGGACTGGAGAAGAAGAAGAGTTAGTTTTAATACCCTAATTTTCTCTGCTCTAGTGTTAGCCAGCAAGGCACTTTTCTGTGCTCTTATGGATTTTTATCCATAAGTTTGAACTCTGTGTCGCCAGCAGTGGAAGGGACTTGCGCTTTCTTCTTCACATAGGAGCCAGCTCCAGCCCAAGCCAGGAGGCTGACACCCCAAGCAGTTCACCCAAGGCAAAGACAAAGGATTCCTCTTGCCATGAGGCCTCCTTCTGTCAGACATCCGCTGGTTGACCCCCACTCTCCCACTACCCATCTGAATAGTTATGCTAACGAGACTGCCTAGCAACCAATGTGCCAGCCATCAGATACTTGGCTAAAACCATCAACTGACAATAGGTATGGCCAGGTGAGTCATCGGACCCCAGACTCAGTGTCTGTTTCCTGGTGAAGTCATACTTTTGCAACACTGACCAAACCCCTGGACCTCCTCCCTTTGTTCACCTTTAACCTATGGAAGGGTCCAGAAGGGACGGACCACCTAAGAGGTGTGTTAGTGGGATGTGGTCTGTGCAGCCTCCCCAAGACCACCTAATAAAAGACCTTGCGCAGAGGCATTCGCTCTCTTAAGCCATAACTCTCTTAAGCCATCGTCCCCTATCTGCTTTACCCCCCTCCTTTACCCCCCCCCCCCCAGCTTGCCTTTCCAGTCCCTCTAATCTTCTGTTGGAACTTCCTTCGGTCAGACAACTCCTCTTTAGGATAGGTAATGTATTGCTTCCCCACCAATGAACTCCTGCAAATTGCAACAGTGCTATTTTCTATCTTTATTTCCCTAGACCTGTGTGTATGTGTGTAAGAATCTGTTTTTGTGTGAGTGAACAACATCATTTAGTAAACATCATTGAACTTGGAACCTGCCTCACGTGCCTCTTTCCTTGAGAACTCCCGGGAGGGGTGGGACCCTGGTATAGTTGGCAAGAACCCGTGTATTTTGCTGATTGCTAAAGGTAAATTAAAGCAATTCGGCTAACAGAATTGGGGGCTCGTCCGGGATTGCCCTGAGGGTTAAACTTCGCGCCATAGTCGACAGGCGTGTCTTTAACCCACAGACGTAAGGGAAAAACCACTTCCGGAGCTCTTGGAGAGGCTGTATGATTGGTTTCTGTCTGCGTGCCTGGCTCTAGCGAGCAACCTATCGTGGGTGGCTTCCCCCTTCTCTCTCTCTCTCTTTGAACCCCAGGTCAAACTGTGTGACCGTCCGCGCGTCTATTTTGTGGGAAGGGATCCAGAGAAGACCAGAGTAGGGCGCTAGACCAGTTGCACCAACACTACATACACTACATACACCCGCTGAGTCCGAAAAAGAACTTTTTCTTTGAGCGCACCCTCGCTCCCCCTCCTTGCTTTACTTCACTCAACGAAGTGAAATCAATTGATTTTGGTTAGGGGTCAGCCTGTTGGAACATATTGTTTCGAAACCCCGCTGGTTAATAGGTTATCCAGTGAGAGCTTGCGAGCCCAAAACCTTCATTTGGTTGTGTGGTTATCCTTAGGACGAGAGGTTTGGCCAACCCGTTCTTGAAACCCTCATATAAAGAGACTGGGTGTCTCTGAGACTGGGTGTCTCCTTTTGGGTTACGAGTAATCCCTGGGTGTCGTGTGGGTGTGAGTCCCCGGCTCTAGAAACCGAATTAAGGCTGAGAGTGCCGCGTTTTGGGTTAAGAGTAATCCCAGAGTGTCGCGAAGGGTGTGAGTCCCCGGCTCTAAAAACTAAATTCAGGCAGGGAGTGCCTTCTGTAGGGTTAAAAGTAATCCCCGAGTGTCGAGAGAGGTGTGAGTCCCCGGCTCCAAAAACTAATTAAGGGCTGGGATAGCCTGTTCTGTGGTGCGTTGGCCACCTTGTGCCAACAACAGTAACTGTATAAGTATGGAAGAAGGGAGACGACTCCCCTTCCAGTGCCCCTGTTTGAGGTAAAACAGGAGACTCTCCTTGACATACTCCTTTTCCCCAAGGTTAGTTCCTCAGATCAGTGCATCTGAAGTTAGTTAGGGGGACTCCAGAAATCAGGGTCTTTTCCCTTTGGTGGCCATAGGCCAATTTGGTAACTGTAACTTAAGTTTGCTCCTCAGATCCGAGAATCTGAAGTTTGTTTAAGGGAGGCGCCTGGAAACAGGGTCTTTTCCTTTTGGTGACTGTTCAGCCATTTGGGTGTTGTGATAAACCACACAACATGTGCTTGGACTTTTTAACTGTGTAACAAAGGAGTCTTTAGGGCTTCCTTTTTGGATGTGATAATTTAAGAGAGTTAAGGAGTATTCTCTCTTTTGGTTAGGAACTGAACTAAGCAAGTGAAAATGTGCCCTGCAAGGAAGGCAGAGGTCTAAAAATGCTGTCTTAAGGAAACAGAAAAACCCAGCTGGCAGAAATAAGATCAAGTTCCCCTAGAAAAACAGCAGCTTGAGACCCTAATTGCATTTGAACCCTGTGAGACGCTGCTAGACTTCCCATAAAAGAATAGGAAAAAAAATCCCTAAAATCCCTGTAATCTTAAACAGAATAGTGAAAATTCTGCACCTTTTGTTAAATTAGGCAAACGGGAGCCTAAAATGCCTCAACTAAAATTCCTGGGAAAGCCCAGCCAACTCTCAGTAGTTGGAACAGAAGCAGGCATTCAGTACAGCCAGAATGGCTGCAGCAAAATGAAATCTCCCCCCCCCCCCCCTCCATTCCAACCCCAGGGAAAGAAACTGGGTAAGAGATGGGGAAAGAATCCTCAGGAAGCAAGCGCTCTCCTTTTAATCCTTTGTAAATGAAATTTGGAGGGAATGGTGTTAATCCCCAAGAGACTGCTGCACAGAGAATAGCATTTCCCTGTGGCAAAGTCAGTCTCCAGGCAAGTCCTGGAGCTCTCCTGGAGCTCCCCTGGAGTTCTAACAGATCTCCAGACTACAGAGTCTAATTTCTCTGTAGAAAGTGAGTGCTTGTGGGAGGAGGGAAGACTTCATGGTTGTTGCCCCACTGGAGTCTCCATCCTTCTTCAAACCTCAGCCTGAATCCCCAGGAATCTCCTGCCTGGACCTGACAACCTTAAACAGAGCTCGAGACCAACAAGTCCAACTTTTGTAACTGTAAGATGAGTGATCAACCTTAGCTGTAGAACACATGCCCCCAGAAAGAACTTAGATTCAGGGCTATAAAACAGCACAGCTATGTTACCAAATTTTACACATCAAGCTTAAATGCCAAGAATAATCTTCCTGTAATTATGGCCATAATTGAGAGAAATTGAGAAAAATTTGTACCTCTGTTTTTACCTTTTAAAATATAGAACCCTACAAATTCCAGTCTCTTCCCAACTGCCTTTGGAAGAGAACTGGACCCCATTTGAGCCACATTTGAAACAGCCTCTGAGCTTGCACAGAGGTCAGCCTCTTGCCCAGGGGAAAACATAGTACAAACAAATAGGGTTTTTCTGCCTGTTTCATTCTGGCCTATGCAGGTCAAATGAACACAGAAAAGTTCTTAAAAAAAAAAAACCCAGAAGACTGACAATTTAAAATTAGCTTAATCAGGAGACTTTAACAGCCCCAAAAGAAATGGAGAAATTTATTATCCCCTCCTCAAAATGGGCAGGAATCGCAGCAGTAAAATCATGAGAAATGTAACTTTTATTTTTGGAAAATGGAAGCTCCTAAGCTCCCTTCTTTCTGTAAACTCTCTATAGTCCATAGAGATACTAATCTCCAGGTCAGACCTGGAGACTTCCCATTGAACTGTTGGGGAAGGAGAAAAACCTCTCCTTCCCCACCACAGAACCTTTTTTCATTTGAACCCTCAGTAGGTACAATGTGTTTGTTTTGTGTTATAAAGCCTTTAAAGGCTGCCCCTTCTAGAGGGTGTAGAAAAAGCCACGTTTTCCTTTGACATATTTTGTTTTAAATATTCATCTGGCCCACAGTTCAAGAGTAACTGAGGGACAAACACCTTTTTTTTAAAAAAAAAAAGTGGCACATTTTCAAACTTTTGAGCTCCAGCAGTGAGGTAGTTTCCCATGTCTGCAAGAAGCAGCAAATTCTCCATTTTGACTACAATGTATTTTTACTTTAGTGGCTCCTGATACAGCATGAATTGGCAAAACTCAGGCAGGCTCTCCTTCCAGCTGCCTTTGTAAAAAAAAACAAAACAAACTGAGCCCACTTTGGCCTTAAGATGCTGAAAGAAGTTACATTCTAAAAACCTCATGGCAGGGCAAACTGCCCTCATCTCCCCTTTTGCGACATTTGCATAATCAAAGAACTAGCAGCATGAGATAAGATAAAGGGAGGTGCACAGTGAAAAGAAATATGGAATGGTTTTTCTTTCCCTTTTACTTTGGCTCTGTTTTGTGAATTCAAGGGGGGGAGTGCAAGGGGAGTGCAGGGAATTTTTAGTGCAAGAAATTTTTGGTACAAGGATTTTTTTATTTTGTTTTTAATTTTCCCTTCTTTTAATCTGGCCTGAAAAAGACCCAAACTTTGTGAACTGTAGCAGCAGTCCTGTTAAAATCTTTTGAGCCTCATCAGACAAAGACAGTCTATCTGGAAAACCTTGCCATCCAGCAAAAGTCTCCTCTCATCCCCCATCGTTTCCCCTTTTGTGAAATTTGCATTATCAAAGAGCCAGCAGCTCTGAAATGAGATGGAGAAGGAAGTTCTCCCTCCCTCTTTTGTTAAGCATAATTTCCCTCTACAACCAGAGACAAAAGCCCCCCCCCCCTTTTTTCCCTCTCTAAGGCAACAGGGAGGGGGTGGGTAGTGAATATTTGGATTTTTCCCTTCCTTTTTTTTTGCTAAGAATGTGGCCACTATTGCGAGAATGTCAGTCTCCAGGAGAGCCCTGGAGATCCCCCAAAGCTACAGCCTTTCTCCAGAATGCTAAAGTCAGTTTCTCTGGAAACGGGTTGATTTGATGCAGTATTAATTTTATGCACTGTTCTTTTTTTAAGTTGCATCTCCTAATCTACAGGAGTCTCCTGGACTGGAGTTGGCAACCCTACCCTTTGTGATGAAAATTTTACTGTAGAATGCTTTGAAAGGAAGGTTCCCTTCCCTCCCTTCTTAAACTAGGTTTAAATTCCCTTTTTGGGCAAACTGCTCTAGAGTTGCCCCTCTGCCAAAAGACAACAGATCATTGCTTAGAAGTTAATATTTCTTTTTGTTGTTGCAATTTTTATAGCTTTAATTCTTTAAGAACAAAATGATATTTCTAGAATTTTACAGTTTTTGGTAACTTTGCTTTTATTTGAAATCTTAAGATTGCTTCCTTGGCATGCTTTCCTTCTAACTTTTTTAGTACATCACATCTCAGGAATCTCTAGGAGAGACAGTATGGTGTAATGGTTGAGTGCATGGACTCTTATCTGGGAGCACCGGATTTGATTCCCCACTCTACCACATGCAGCCGCTGATGTGACCTTGGGTCAGTCACAAGTTCTTTCAGAGCTGTTCTTTCAAGAGCAGTCCTCAAGGGCACTCTCTCAGCCACTCCTACCTCACAGGATATATTCAACAGAGATACTGTTTCTATTTCCTTAAATGTGTTACTGCCTCTCATTCTCAGGCTTTGTCCTGTGTAGTATCAGTTTTTTTTTAGATTTCTTTCTCATCTCACAGAAGTGGGTCCTGCTAGCTCACTCTTTTGCTAGTTTTCCTTAGTCTTGAGATACTATAGCAGTCAGAATGTTTATACCATCCTTTTTGCCATCTTGCTACGACTTGGCTTTTTCATCTGAAGTGTTTATCATGCAAATCCATTCTTCTGTTCTAGTTCAGCCTGGTTTCAGCCAGCGAGTTAGGAGACTCTTTCTCTGCTCAGAGGAACTGTTTGCTGGCACACAGCTTATGCCAGAGACCATGCTTTTACTTGGGTTATGATCTTTCTGACTGACTTCTTAATCCATAAAGAATTCTCTGAGCCTTATCAAGGGCCACTGCTTGTTCTATGTCTTGGATTTTCCATACAGTTTATATTCCAGATGCTTGGTAAAATTATGCCTCGGTCACTCAGGCTGTATTCTTCTATCTTTGTCTCATCTATACTCTGTGCATGCACAGAGTACGCCTTCAAATATGTTTCTTTCCTCCCTATTGGTCACGAAAGAAACAAAGGGGGGTGGTAGAATACTTCTAAAACAATTTTCTTTTTGCCCAGCAACAATTGTTTTTTCGTTTTAGGGCAAGGACCATGCCTTTCTTTGGTACAAACCGAGGGCAGTCATGTGCACCCATGTCATTCCAAGCCACAATTTAACCTTGCTTCTCTTTCAGGAACAGTCCAGCAGCATGAAGTCCCTAATTGGACTAAAGCCACTTGGTTGGCAACTGAAAAAGGGCCTTTTCAAACAAGGTCTACCCCTTAAAGTTGCAAACCTGAGAGCATCTCTCTCTGGTATTTAATCCTTGAATCACTGGGCCTGAGCCAAGGAAGGCTCTCATATAGTAAAATCATGTTGTCTGTATGGTTTTTTTTGTGTGTGTACTAATCATTTATTGCTTTTCAGATTCCTACCAGTTTTATTTTTATTTTTAATTCCTCTCTCACAACATGGGAGAAGTCAGATGTTTTGATGAGTTTTGTTATATTGTCTTTTTACATTCTTTGACTTTTTATTTTTTGGGAAAGTCTAAGCCACTCCCACAAGCCGGTATTTATCTTCTTTTTATTTTCTTTTTAAGGGCGCCCAACGTTTGCTACAACCTTATAAGCCATGGCAATACAATTTAAATTTTGAAAAAAAAAATCTTTTCTGTTCTGAGCGCATGTATTATTATTATTTTTATTGTCTCCGGAAGACACTCTATTAAATGTGATCACATGTCTAGCAAAATGTCAGTCTTGATACAAGGGGGGGAGAGACACTGTCAAATGTGTCCCCTCTTCCTATAAACTGCCAGTACATTGCATTGTGTTCTAATGGGTGATTGGGTGTCATATCCCAATCCTTCAATTTTGTGTTGCAATCATGCTTTTGTCTATATTTACTATGATCTAATATGTGCTACTAATCATTAAGAGTTTTTTCCCTTCTCTATGTGTGTGCTAAGGTGATTGCATTTGATTTGTTCTTATATTTATTTCTGCTGCCCCATTGTGCTCTTCAAGTTCTCAGAAGTTTTGCATATACAGGACCCCATGGACTGTACAATGGACTTCAAGGGTGGAAGACTTCAACATCATATGTCATATGCTGCTCAGAATTAACCAAAGCCACAGACGTTCAAGCCTTGATACACCTAGCAACCAAGGTTTCTGACTCCTAACCCTCCTCCCCCTCCTCTGATATGCCTTTACTGTTGCCCCCTATATGTGCCTTTTTCTCGCTTAGAACTATTCCCATGTATGTCCATATTTGTGTTCTATTCTTTACTACAATTGGGTAGGCCTTTAAAGGCCCATGAGGTAGAAAAATTGGGTCGTAGCAGCTTTACATTTTCGAACCCAAGGAAGCATAGGCGAACACTACAAAGGCAACCGAAGGAAAACGGTTTCCGCCTCCTGCACATATTCAGAAGACCTTAAAGAGCCTTCACCTTTTTTGTGCAGAAACACTGCAATATACGAAAAACTATACTGCCAAATTGCCAAGACATCAGCGGGGCATCCCCCGGATGACAGACCTGTTTGACAGTGTAGCCATGCTTTTGAGTCCAGTAAAGCAGACCCAGAAAGGAGATACTGTGCAGGCTAGCTGAATTATCAGCCAGAGGAGCGTGCACCTTTCAATTGGGTTAAAAGGCGGCCTGTGGAACGCCCGCGTGCCCTCCTCTGCAATGACACTGAGACTCACAGCGAATAAATTTTTCTTTTGCCTTTTGCTTCCAGGACTCCCCGATTTGAAACCTCTTAAATTATATCAAATTGTGCCATTGGTATTTTTCAAATATTATTTTCCAATAATTTTCTCCAAATTTAAGGAAACAAGTCCCGGCATGCACTGCGGTATTGCCACTTTGCATACGCAATAGCATGCCGTCCACCAAATTATTTTTCCCAAAATTTTTTTTATTATTTCAGTATAAGCAGGCTCCCTTTTAGTCATTGCTTAAGTTTCTCTCCCTTTTTTATTTTTACTGCAGCCTAGTTTATCCTTTTGCGTCCACAGCAGCCAGCGCCCCATGCTTACTAAACAAGCCTCATTTTCAGTTTCGCTTTTGCAAACTATCCTACTGTATTGTTTTCTTTCAAGGCAGATTGCAAAACAAAGCCCTCCTGTTAATCCAAACATTATTGCTGGCCTGCACAAACAAATTTTCTTTTTGCACCAACAGAGTTTCCTCCAGTAACTCATAATAAAAACCCCCTTTTCAATCGCTGGTTCCCTTTTGCTTTTATTTTTCCTCCGCCTTTGACAGCTTATATTTGGCAACTAGTCTTTGCAACACGCCTCTGCTTGTTCCAAATATTTTTTTTTCTTTTTCTATTCTTTAACCAGTGTTGGGAGGGCCGAAGCCCGAACGAACCGTAGGGAGTCATTAGTGAGAAGGGCAACAAGGGTTGGGAGGACCAATGAGCTGCGACATGGAAGCCCAAGAGAGAGCTCCGTCAGGAGTAGGTACAAACAAATTCTTTGTCCCCTTCTGGACGGCTTCTGAGTGTGATCAGAGGATGCAGCTGGATTTGCAGGTCCAGACTGTATCAAGAAGAAGCCACTCGGAAGGACGTGCAGAAGTTGGGCTCGGAATTTAAGTCTGGCCCTTGCTCCCCTTACACCAGGCGTGCAAGCCCTCCCTGCGCATGGCAGCGGAGAGTGCCTGGGAAAGACTCCAGGTTAGCTCGTGCCACCCGAAAAAGCCGTCATGCCCCCTTTTCCAACGTTTTTCTATGTTAAAGGGAGATTTTCAACAGCTCTCCTCCTGAAGCGCCCACGGTCCAAAACATGTCCATGCCTCAACACTGGTGCCTAACTCAATCTTTTTGATTTTTAATACATTTATTTGTCTCAGAATGTTTATGTATCCCACAATGCCTAAACAATTTCCTCATTTGCATATGCGACAGCCTCTAGCCCAAACGTATACAGCCAAGTCAACAGCATGCGACCTTTAGGGGTTCTGCCTAGTAACTAGCTGCCCAGTCCGCTCCTCATTGGGTATAGGACGGTACCACTGGGATCAGGTTTAGGGGGAAAAGATTGTTCTATTTTTGTACAGTATTAGGGGAGGGCCCCCCGAAGGGAGCCCTCCAAGCTAAAACGGGTACGCAGCTGGCGTCCCCGCGGAGCCACCCGGCTCCAGATAAAAGGTCAGAGTCGACCGGACGCAACTCCCGAACCCAGCTTTTGCATGCCCTGCCTGTGAGTGTGTGCGCGTCTGAGCCACACAGCTCACAAATGCTCCCCAGGGTTCGGGAGGCGTGCCCGGAGACTCCGCCAACCCCGAAGGGTGAATACCTGGCCTGTGATTATTCCAGCCAGGACCCCAAGATGATGTGTCTTTCATAATACAATGATTCCAGATGTCTGACCTGTTTTGACCTTTTCCGTATTTCTTGAATGCCTTTAGACACTCTGCTTGCAAAATCATTAAACTATGTTTTATTTTAATATCCTTTTTTTTCCTAATGTAAGTAAGTACCCATGATGCTTTTAGATAGCAAGGGGGGGCGACTCCTCAATATGCAAACCGGTCTCCTCCTTCCCGGCCGAACTGACTCGTGTCCGTGCCGAGAAGTGACGGGCGCAGCCGAGAGCTTCATGAGCTATTGATCAAGACCCGAGTGGCTTCCGAAGAGCCGAAGATATACGAGTCCTGGTGTTCCATTAGATACAATGTAAAGCGCGCCTCTCTCCTGCATAGAGACACCAGTAGCCCGGTTCCAGCAGAAAAGCCTTGCCACTCAGGAGAGATGGACGAAGAATTGTTTGTAACCATTTTATTTTCTTGTGCATTCCTTGTGGAGTATTTTTATTGATACAAATGTGTGTACTTCCGCTATAAGTATTAAATGCTTTATGTATAGATAATACCCTTATAAGAAACTTATAATGCTTCTATAAGGCTTTTTACAATAAGGAATTTTTAGAATTACTTTTAATATTTCAGTTAAGGATGTTTCTGCTAATTAGAGACTTAAATATTTCTACATAGGCTCCCTTGGTGGTCTAATGCACAAAGCCTTGTTTTTATGTCCGCCCCAGCAACAATTTGGCATTTTTATTGCAATAGATTTTTGTCATCTTCTGGGTCCGTCCCTTGCCAACTCTTTCTTCCAGGATCGCCATCATGCAGTCCGTCTCAGTTTTCATCATCATATCATTCAAATTCGGAGACCTTCACCTGACGCCTTCAGGTCTCCGAGGGGGGGAAATGTTAGCCAGCAAGGCACTTTTCTGTGCTCTTATGGATTTTTATCCATAAGTTTGAACTCTGTGTCGCCAGCAGTGGAAGGGACTTGCGCTTTCTTCTTCACATAGGAGCCAGCTCCAGCCCAAGCCAGGAGGCTGACACCCCAAGCAGTTCACCCAAGGCAAAGACAAAGGATTCCTCTTGCCATGAGGCCTCCTTCTGTCAGACATCCGCTGGTTGACCCCCACTCTCCCACTACCCATCTGAATAGTTATGCTAACGAGACTGCCTAGCAACCAATGTGCCAGCCATCAGATACTTGGCTAAAACCATCAACTGACAATAGGTATGGCCAGGTGAGTCATCGGACCCCAGACTCAGTGTCTGTTTCCTGGTGAAGTCATACTTTTGCAACACTGACCAAACCCCTGGACCTCCTCCCTTTGTTCACCTTTAACCTATGGAAGGGTCCAGAAGGGACGGACCACCTAAGAGGTGTGTTAGTGGGATGTGGTCTGTGCAGCCTCCCCAAGACCACCTAATAAAAGACCTTGCGCAGAGGCATTCGCTCTCTTAAGCCATAACTCTCTTAAGCCATCGTCCCCTATCTGCTTTACCCCCCTCCTTTACCCCCCCCCCCCAGCTTGCCTTTCCAGTCCCTCTAATCTTCTGTTGGAACTTCCTTCGGTCAGACAACTCCTCTTTAGGATAGGTAATGTATTGCTTCCCCACCAATGAACTCCTGCAAATTGCAACAGTGCTATTTTCTATCTTTATTTCCCTAGACCTGTGTGTATGTGTGTAAGAATCTGTTTTTGTGTGAGTGAACAACATCATTTAGTAAACATCATTGAACTTGGAACCTGCCTCACGTGCCTCTTTCCTTGAGAACTCCCGGGAGGGGTGGGACCCTGGTATAGTTGGCAAGAACCCGTGTATTTTGCTGATTGCTAAAGGTAAATTAAAGCAATTCGGCTAACACTAGGGGGCTGCGGTGGCTCAGAGGTTAAGACGCTGAGCTGCAGACCGGGAGGTCGGTAGCCCGGCAGTTCAAGACTCGAGTGCTGCATGATGGAGTGAGTTCCTGTCTCTGGCCCCAGCTCCTGCCAACCTTGCAGTTTGAAAGCAAGAAATTGCAAGTAGATAAATAGGTACCACTTGGGTGGGAGGGTAACAGCATTCTGTGCGCCTCAGCATCAAGTCATGCTGGCCACATGACCATGGAGAAGTCTTTGGACAGCACTGGCTCTTTGGCTTGGAAACAGAGATGAGCACCGCTCCCTAGAGTTGAATTTGACTGGCTTTCGAGCAAGGGAAACCTTTACCTTTACCTTTTTTTCTACCCTAAGGAGTCTCAAAGCAGCTTACAATCTCCTTCCCTTCCTGTCCCCTCAACAGGCACTTTCTGAGGGAACGGTGACTGGTCCACGGTCACCTAGCAGGCTTCAGGTGAAGGAGGAGTGGGGACTCAAACAGGGTTCTCCAGATTACTGTCTGCCACTCTTAACCACTATACCAAACCGGCTCCCGTCTAGGGTTTCCAGGTCTCACCTTTTGTCCAGTGGGGGGGCTCCTGGCTCCTTTCCGGGAGTCTTCTGCCAAATGTGCGAAGCACATGTGATGTGATGATATCACTGGTAGTGGCATCATCACGCTAGGGCTGTTGCACAGTGATGCTCTAGCGTTTGGGGCAAAAACTCTATGGTAACCATAGAGTTTCCCCCAAAAGCTAAAGTGTTGCTGCGTGATACCCCCCAGCAGGATGACGTCACCGCCGGTGACATCATTGCATTGTCAGAATCCCCACAAAATGCTGCTGTTCGGGGATGGGCTTCCCCCAGCAGCCAGCTGGCCAGAGGCAGATTGGGGGGCCCAAAAATCGGGGGATTCCCTGGCCCCACCGGGGGGATAGCAACCCTACTCCTGTCCAGTAGCCCCTTAGAGACCTAGAATATTCGAGGGGTATAAGCTTTCAAGAAGCTGACAAAGAGAATGTTGACTCCTGAAAACTCATACCCTGAAAATATTGTCCGTCTCCAAGGGGCTACTGGACTCCAATCTAGCTGTACTAAAATATATATCTATGGAAGTCACTGGGCAGATGCATTATCAAGAGACCCCCGTCTTGAAGAGATAAAGGGGTGACTAACCAAGAAAAAATGGGAGACAGGAAAGCCTCCAGCCTCCTTGGATGCTCCAAGCAAAAGTTAGGGATGCTGACAAAGGTTGCCGATAATGAGCCTGTAAATGCTTTTCAGGCTCCTGTTGCTTAGATTTTCTTTCCAGTTCTGTTCAAATCCCTTTATTCTGATAGTTCTCCTCTGTAATTAAGAATGCGTCGTATCTGTGCTGATGCCCCACGTTGGCACCTCAAAGCGTCTGTATCCCCCTGCCAGGAATTCATCAGGAAACATTAAAAAGTTCGACGCACGGATTAGACTTAGTAATGCACTGCACACAAATGTTTGGGTGAATGACTCTCCATTAAATCAGGCATGGAGTAAGGGAAAAAAATGAATAATTCGAGAAATCATAAAGGTATGAAATCCTTCATTTCTTATTTACCACCTTCGGGGCCAAACAAGATGATGGTGATGATGATTCTAAGATGATGAGAGCCAGTCTGGTGTAGTGGTTAAGTGCGCGGACTCTAATCTGGGAGAACCGGGTTTGATTCCCCACTCCTCCACTTGCACCTGCTGGATGACCTTGAGCAAACCATAGCTCTGTACCAGCTGTTCTCTCAAGGACAGCTCGGGAAAGAGTTCTCTCAGCCCCACCTACCTTACAGGGTGTCTGTTGTGGGGAGGGGAAGGGAAAGGAGTTTGTAAGCCGCTCTGAAACTCTTAAGTGAGTGAAGGGCAGGGTATAAATCCAATCTCTTCTTCTTCGTCGTCTTCTTCTTATACCCCGACCTCGCCGCCAGGGCAGGCTCAGGGCGGCTTACACAAGATATTAAAACACATAAATACCAGTTATAAAACACTCATAAAACCTTCTAAAACAATCCAGTATTATAAAGGCCTAGTAAACATTAGTTCTCATCTATATATCTAATAGCCAGGTGGCCCCCTCCATGCGGATATCTAAATCCGTGCGAGGGGGGCACATAGGGGGCAGGGAGAGTTTTCTGCACACGTGGGGGACTCCCCACAAGTGCAGAAAAATCCTAAAAGTTAAAAAAAAACTTTTTGGGGGGATATTTAAATCCCCCCCAAAGTAAAAGTGTTCCCTGCGCATGCTCAGAGAACGCTTGGGCTGCTGTTGGGGAGGGGGTGGGAGACGGCTCAGCATGCCTCAGGCCTCGCTGCCGACAGTTGAATGGGGGAGTGGGTGGGAGGCAGCTCAGTGCGCCTCGAGCCTCGGCGCTGCCATCACCAGTTGAACAGGGGAGGGGGTGGGAGCCGGCTCGGCGGGCCGGCAGCTGTGAGCCGCTCAGCCTCGCTAGTGCTGGGGGGGGAGGAGGGAAAAGGCTTACCTGCTGTTGGTTTCTCCGCCTGTGGAGCTCCTCCTGCTTCTGCAGGCCGGGAGCTGTGGGGAATACTCCCCCCCTGCAAGTATCGCGGGTCCGCCTCTTGTATTAATAATTTTGCTTCGTGTTGGCGGCAGCAATCATGTTGGTGTATTCAATGGTCTGTCCTAATAATCAGCTCATTGATCTGTTTCTTAATGCGGTGGGCACAGGCTGTTGATGGTAGCTCCAGGGGTCAGGGCTCCATACCTTTCAATTACTGGGGGGCGGCTCCTTGGTTGAAGGCGCGGTGGAAGAACTGCATAAGGGGATGAGGTAGTGTGCTCATGTCTACCATCAGGCCACTGCCACCACTGTAAAGTGATTTGGAAATGTTGTGATTTTAAAAATGCCAGTTCTGATCGGATCCATAGCTTGGCAGGCTGAGGTGCTCTTGTTTCCACCCCCTGCCCCACACCTTTTCAAATCCTAAAACAAGTTTGGTTAAGAACATAAGAACAGAAGAGAAGCCAGTGTTGGATCAGGCCAGTGGCCCATCCAGTCCAACACTCTGTGTCACACAGTGGCCAAAAACATCAGGTGCCCTCAGGAGGTCCAGCAGTGGGGCCAGGAGACTAGAAGCCCTCCCACTGTTGCCCCCCCCCCCCCCTTGTCAAGCACCAAGAATACAGAGCGTGATTTGCCCCAGACTGAGAGTTCCTATCTATACTTTGTGGCTAATAGCAAATAGGTTTGGGCATTTCAAAAAAGTTCTGACCCTTGAAAAGGCATGGGCGGGGCAAGAGTGCCTCACCCACTGTCCTACGTAGGTTTGGGTTCTTGTAGCATTTTTAAGGCTCTTTGAAAGGGCAGTGGCTTCCCTGTGGCGGGCATGAGGAGCAGGCATGTCTCGTTTGGCCCTCACATAGGGTTGCCAGGTCTCCCCCTGGCCACCAGTGTGGGATGAGGGGGTCCAGTTCCAGGTTGGGAAACTCCTGGAGATGTGGGGATGGAGCCTGGGGGGCAGGGGCCTCAATGGGGTACAATGCTAGAGTCCACTCTCCAAAGCATCCATTTTTCCCCCCAGGGGAACTGATCTCTGTAGTCTGGAAATGAGCTGTAATTTCAGGGGATCCCCAGATCCCACCTGGAGGATGGCATCCCTAAAGAGAGTATATGCCAAAAGAGTCCCCAGAACCTGAGGACATTCCTCCTTTGAAAGCCAAAGGCTCGACCAGAGGTGTGAGCTTCGCCATGGGCTGAAGGGTTCTTGTCGTGCGGCCTTTAGCCTTGGGCCCAGGAGCCCTGTTCCAACAAGAGGGTAGCAAGGAGAAAGATCTACCCATATAGGGATGCCAGCCTCCCAGTGGGACCTGGGGATCCCTCAGAATTACAGCTCATCTCCAGACTACAGAGATCAGTCCCCCTGGAGAAAACGGATGCTTTGGAGGGCAGACTCTATAGCATCGTACCTTACTGAGGTCCCTGTCTTCCCCAGGCTCCATCTCCAAATCTCAAGTAATTTCCCAACCTGGATCTGGCAACCTTACCCTGCCCGTGGCCAAGTGGGAACTGTCAGCTGCAAGGCTGCACATCGTTTTTATGAACTTTTCTGATGGTTTATGAGAGCAGTGAATGGACTATGATGCCAGTTATGTGAGACATGAAAGTATACTAGGTAACCAGTGGGAAGATGGGGACAGACACCTACACTGGAGGGTCAAAGCACCATTTTCTGATGTTACCGCCTCCAGGCGGGAGGTTAACACAGAGAACAAAGACATGCTCACACACAAAGCCATGAGGTTACAGGCTGTATCAGCAACTCCATATAGGTACGCACTCCAGGCACGTACACAGGCTTATGCCCCCCCCCCCAAGATCTCATTTGCATTTGCTACATCAAAGAACTTCACACCTGGGTGCGAAGACAGCGGGGTGCTTCCTGAGAATCGGTTCCCATGCCCAGCACTCCTGTGATCCAGAAGACTGGTGCCAGATGTAGCTGACGTCAGCATCCTGCCCTGACCATCAGGTAGATCTGAATATTGACCACTCCTATAGCACCCCCTTAGTGGATAGAGATAGAGAACGGACCATCTATAGGCTCTTCTGAGATGGCAAAGATTCTGTTCTCTGTGTTTATGAACTTTTCTGATGGTTTATGAGAGCAGTGAATGGACTATGATGCCAGTTATGTGAGACATGATTCTGACAAAGATTAATCGAAACGAAGATACAATCCGGAGTCTTCGTTGGATTGGAATTGAGCTGGATTCAGCTATGTTATTTATACTTTTGGCTTTATTAGCTTCTGTTAACAAGTTTCATTGCTTCTTATAAAATAAGAGTGATAATGATATGATATGTTATAATATATCAGTAGTTATATTCACACAAGTGTTTTGTTTGCGTTTGAGTGCAGTGCTTGTTTTCTAATAGTCTTTATTACTGCTGTTTATCGGTTATATATTTACTGGATGTTGCCTTCTGACACACTTCCGGTGATGTCAGGGGGTGAGGCGTGTGCAAATCAATTAGGCTAATGGGTTATGCTAATGAGCTCCTGCACCTCTTTTTCTATAAAATGACCCCTGCACATACACCCAACAAAGTTTTAGTTCTGATGGCTTGTGAAATTGTTAGGTGACAGGCTTTTTCACCCACATTATACTGCATTGCTTAGTGGATTCATTATACTGTCGGTAGTTCAGTATCCTCTAAATGTGAAATCCAGATTATTGGGTCTCAGTTCTCTCATTGTAAAATCCAGATTAAGCAAAAATGTTATACTGTTTCTATTTCACTCCTCTTTAATTTGTGTAATCCTGTTTGCAGTCACACGCATGAGAAAAAGCGGGGGGGGGGGGAGGAGGCGAGGCGATTCACTCCGGTGGAAGTTGACCCACTGTTGCACGATCACACCTCCCTTTGAAGCTGTGGGCACAGCCTGCCACTGTGTGATCAGACACAACCGCCGGTGAGTCGGGGGTGGGTGGGGTTAAACCATTTGTTCCCGATGCGCTTACGCAAGGGATCAGTGATTCACACTTCTATCTATGGAATGTGCGGGGGGAGTACACTGATTCCCCACTCCTCCACTTGCACCTGGCTGGATGACCTTGGGCAAGCCATAGCTCTGTACCAGCTGTTCCTTCAAGGACAGCTTGGGAAAGAGCTCTCTCAGCCCCACCTACCTCACAGGGTGTCTGCTGTGGGGAGGGGAAGGGAAAAGGAGTTTGTAAGCTGCTCTGAGACTCCCTTGGGGAGTGGAGGGCGGGGTATAAATCCAATCTCTTCTTCTTCTTCTTCTTCTGGTGCGACCTTGGGTCAGTTACAACTTCTTTCAGAGTTGTTCTCTCACAAGCAATTCTCAAAAGAGCTCTCTCAGCCCCACCTACCTCACAAGGTGCCTGTTGTGGGATGGGGAAGGGAAAGAAGATTGCAAGACACTCTGAGACTCCTTCGGGTAGTGAAGAGTGGGGTATAAAACCAACTCCTCCTCCTTGTGGTACATTTCATAAGAACATAAGAACATAAGACAAGCCAGTGTTGGATCAGGCCCATTGTTAGCCTGACTGCTCTTTTATGTTATTAATATCTGGGGGAATATTAGCTCTTAACAATACGCAGCAGGCGTTGCAGATCTCGCCCTGTGTCTACAGAGGCTGCGCTTCACCGAGACTTCTCAGGAACTGACACAAGACTCAAGTTGAGTCATAAAGATAAATTGTTTACTATAAAAAGGATAAAAGATTCATAGGCAATATTATACAATTATACACACATGTGGGAGTGTAGACCCTGTGGGAATACAGCAAGTCTTTTCAGTGGATTTCCAGGGTTTTTTAAAAGTAAATCTGTAGCCAGGGCCAAACTAAGACATATGGAGACCCTGAGCTATGTCAGGTTTAAGAAGTCACATAGAATTACCCAAAAAACCCCCCCACCTGTGCATAATTTTATGTAGGGTTGCCAACCATGGGTTGCAAAATTCCTGGAGATTTGGGGCACAACCTAGGAATGGCCAGGTTGGGGAAGGACCTCAGTGGGGTATAATGGCATAGAGTCCACCCTCCAAAGCAGCCGTTTTCTCCAGGGGAACTGAGTCTGGGAGATCTCCAGACCTAACCTGGAGGCTGTCAACCCTAGGTTTTGGGGGGGGGGGGGTTAAATAGAGGGCTGTCATAATGTGAGGCCCAAACTGTGGTTTATTTTGTGTGTAAATCCGGCTGCAGTTCTAGTCCTCTAGTCTTCTGAAGTATAAGGAACAACACACAATGAAGGGATTAATTTATCGTCTGGATGATCCACTCCAGCACCATGTTGGCTTGCTTTTCTTTCCTCTTCTCGGATAGTACTTTGGAAAGAACTGACACTTTCTGTGCATAATTGTCATTCCTCCAACTGTTTCGAAGCTTCTCCGTTACCTACCACTGAGCCGGGCCAAACGTTATTACTGCTGCTAATGAAGTTGTGCTTCTGAGGCACACAAAAGAGGTTTTGTCAAATAATCCTGCATGGGATCGCTACTTTGAGACTTTCTTTTATTTTCTTTTGAAGGGGAAATCAGTCCATTCTTGAAGAAACTGTGGCGCTGGTCTCTCTTCTTCGTGGCTGCTGTGTTCCCTGATTGGCTGTGGGAAGGTGATTATATTGCTGTTCAGGAGACCTGCTTCCCCCAAAGTGAAAGGTTTCGCCTCCAGTCCTCATGCATTTTCCTTCATAAAGGTCACTGTGTGGTCTGGAGGTAGTGGGTTATTCGATGGATTGCTCACAGTCAGTTGTAGATTGATCATAAGGGTCTTTTTGACTCAAGCCATATCCTCCAGGCCTGTGGGCAAAAACTTTATGGTGAGTGGGTCAAAGGGTACATGGGAGGGGGGAACAATCTCATGTCATCCCAAAATGGCAAAACTTACATAAATCTGATATTCTTAAAGTTACTTCAAGTACGGTCCTAAGCAGACTTACACACTACTGAATCCATTGAAATCAGTGGGTTTACGAGAGTGTAACTTTGTTTAGGATTACACTGTTAGTTTGCATGTTTACTGTGACTTACTGCTGAATGGACAAGGTTGGGAGTAAAGTATTAATTTATTGACACAGAATTAGATTTTAAATGCCACGTGCAATATTGAGCCTTTCTTCCCATGAAGGACAGATTTTATTTTATTTTTTCTGTGAATGGATTGGCTTTGCAATCAGTATACGAATTGTTATGAGGTTCTACATGGTTGTAATGGTTACGGTATTTGTCTGGATCTTATATAGGTGCACAAGGCAATAAAAAAGAAATTAAAACCCTCACACAAATCACAGATGTCCAGAAAGACATGTTGGCTCCTAGAGATCACAAAAAGCCAAAGGGCTCTTCTGCACTCTCATTTTCCTCACTTGTGTGTCCCTATTGTTTCATTTTTTTCCCTGCATGTGTTTTGCTCACTGTAGTGATCCATTGATGTAACATTGCTGTATGTCCGGCAGTAAAACCCGCAGATTTAAACTGCAGGTTTTTATGCTGGATATACAACAATGTAACATCAAATCAACCACTAGAGGGAGCAAAACATGTGCAGAAAGGAAAACACACACACACACACACACACAAAGCAATTGTCACCGCCTGCGTGCAGGCAGGGTGAGAGAGAGCGAAAGTCCAAGTCCAGTCCGAGGTCAGAATCAAGGGGTAGCAAGCAGGAACCAAAAGAACAGAGTCCAAAGTACAAACCGAGAGCGTAGTTGTTGGAAGCCGGAGTCAAGGAGCTGAGAGCTCAAAGCACGAAGCAGGAATCAGGAGCACGGGCTAGGGAGGTGTAGAACGTTGTCAAAGTGACTAGTTGCTGGCACAAGGAATCTGCATCAGGAGGGGAAGCTAAATACCCCTCAGGTGCCGGGTTTAATTAGTGCTCAGCATGTGCATCCTGCCTTCTGTTAGAACTCAGGGCTGAGGGACCACCTGCCGCGCAGCTCCACCGGGATGCTAAGTCTTGCCTGAACTGGTTCCACAAATGCATCAGCGGAGGAGGGGAGTTGGGGGGCTGCCTGTCAGGCATTGTTCTCCCACTGCTGTTGCTGGGACAGGTGGTAGGGGTACGCTGGCGAGATCTGAGGTTTCATCAGGGTCAGGTGTGAGCTCTGCTAAAGCCGGGAGCGCGGGCTCAGCTGGAGCCTGGGCCGCATCCTCAGCAGGACTCATGACAGCAATAGGAACACATGAGAGAGTAAGATGAGAATGCTTAAAAGCCTGTTTATTTCTTTAAAAAAGAGAATAATGGTACTGCATGGGCTACATACTGCAGCCAAAGCTCAAATACTGAAACACTCATATGCTCAAATACTGAAGCTGAAGCTTGGATACTTTGGCCATCCAATGAGAAGGGAGCACTCACTGGAGAAGACCCTGATGCTGGGGAAGACTGAAGGTAACAGAAGAAGGGGACAACAAAGGATGAGATGGTGAGACAGTGTTATCGATGCAAAAAACATGAAGTTGAGCAGACTCTGGAGGATGGTAGAGGACAGGAGGGCCTGGTGTGATGTGGTCCATGGGGCCGCAAAGAGTCAGACTTGACTGTGCGACTGAACGACAACAACAACAACAAAAACATGGGCTACAGTTGGTTTACAAATGCATTGCTGAATTCTCAGCATCCCAGTGGATCTGAACCGCAATGTTTTAAAAATGAGGAAGGCATGAGGAAGAGGACAAATTAGGAGTGACCACTGAGGTCATTGAGAGTTCAGAGGGAGAAGATAACCTTGAGGAGATAATTTGGGGTTGGTGGAGTCAAGCAACAATCTAGGGCAAAACGCATGCTGTGTAAATCCTGTCCTTCACAGTTGCTCTGTTCTTGAGTACAGGAAGCTGAAGACCATGGTTAGAAAGCAGGAGTTTGCCTGTCAGCAGAGGTGGAATGAAAGTCCCACTTACCAGGAAAGTTCCAGGTGGGCAACTGCCCATTACGTTCATGAAGCTGCCTTATCCTGAATCACACCCTTGGTCCATTAAAGTCAGTACTGTCCAGTCAGACTGGCAGAGGCTCTTCAGGGTCTCAGGCAGAGGTCTTTCATATCATCTTCTGCCAGATTATTTAACTGGAGATGCTGGGGATTGAATCCGGGACTTTCTGCATTCCAAGCAGATGCTCTGCCAACCAGTGGCAGCTAGGAGCAAACTAAATCAAGTGGTCCCTATTGTGCTGGTCATGTTGCGAGTATTGCTTGGCTCAGCCTGCACCCGGGTTCTTGCACCATCCCAGTCCTTCCCTGAATACCACCAGTCATTGGCATCCCAGCTGAGCTCAGTCTTGGACAGGCAAACGTATAGATCCCTGGGGACCGTCTGAATCTATTGCACTGGCTGAGGGAACGAGTTTCAAATCTGACTTGATGGCAAAATGGTACCCTTTCATAGATCATATTCATAGCCAGCACCAGTGTTCCCTCTAAGCTGAATCAGTGTGAGCTAGCTCACAGTTTTTTAGCCTCCGGCTCACACATTTTTGTCTTAGCTCAGGAAGGATGGCTCCAGAGCAAACTAATTTATGCAGTAGCCAAATCGCTTGCTCACAACTTTAATCCCAGGAGCTCGCAAAGTTGAATTTTTTGCTCACAAGACTTCACAGCTTAGAGGGAACATTGGCCTGCACCCCAGTCAACATAGCCAAATGCCCAAAAGATACAAGGAAGTACTTACCTGTATACAGGGCTATTTTGGGGCAGGAACGCACAGGAACAGAGTTCTGGTTGGCTTCCAAGTTGGCCACACCTACAGCCCCCCCCCTCAGGTTCCCCAGGTTCCCCGCAGCTGCGAGGCACCTGGGGAAGCCGATCCAAAAACTGCCTTCCTTTCCTTCCCTCGGGTTCCCCATGCGCCCCACAAGCCGCAGGGCACCTGGGAAAGCCGATCCTGAGAGGGAGTTGCGCTGTCAGGGGTGTGGCCTAATATGCGAATGCATTTCTGCTGTTGGGTGTAGCCTATTATGCTAATGAGTTCCTGCTGGGCTTTTTCTACCAAAAAAAAGCCCTGCCTGTATAGTGTAATTACTGTCTTCACCTGTATTTCTGACCCTGCATTTTTTTCCTCGGATTACTAGCTCTATGTTACTGTGCAGAACTGTGTAACTGAAACCTTAATATGTGTGATTTTAGGGTTAACCGATAGGTGTTGATATGTTAATCTAGTTACTGTTGTTCATGTTTGTATTGTTAGTTGATGGATTTTATATTTATTTTCACTGTTTATTTTTTTCTTTTAAAAAAGTTCTTTTCTTTTGCATAACAAAACCAAATAAAAATTTCTTTCAAAAAAATATTTTCCAGGACAGGCTGAGCAGACTCCAACATATCTGAGGACACAATGGATCTGTTTGGCCCCTTCTGTGGTGGAGATCTGGCCGTAGAAGCCCTGTTTTTCTGCTGTGAAGACCCAAAGCACTGGAAGTGGTTCATGAGCACAACTCATCTGTAAAGGAAGGGGCTGTGGCTTGGTGGTAGAACGTCTGCTTGATATGCAGAAGGTCGTGCGTTCAATCCCAGGCAGTAGGTGTTGTGAAAGACCTCTGCCTGAGACCCCGGAGAGTAGACAATACTGTCTTTGAGGGACCAAAGGTCTGATTCAGTGTAAGGCAGCTTGAAATGCATGTTCAAATGTGTGTTCGAATGGAAGCATCAGACATGTCCTCTCTTATGTGCGCAAGGAAATGTTGAAGGGTACTTTATTAAGTGTGTCTACCACTGCAAATTGTAGAATTCCACTGCATGGACTGAAATGACAGGAGAAGAGAAACTGAGACCCAACAGCCCTTTATAAAAGATGTCTCCAGGAGCGTGTGTCTTGACAGGTGCTGCTTGAAGCTGTCTCAACTGTCCTACCATTGTCTCTCCCTTTGTGCATTTGATTAAAAGTGAAATTGCTTTTCACAAAATAAAATAACCCCCCTAACAGGTTAACATTTTAAAAACCTAAATCTTATCTGTCTGGCGGGTGTTTTTTGTTTCTGTTTTGGCTCATTAAAGGAAAGCTTGGGAACTGGTTATAATGGACTGAGAATGTAAACGTAGCCCTCGTGAGCTACTGAGATCCGCTGACCAACCCTTCACAGGATAGGAATATGGAAACCATCCTGCCATCCACAGCTCCTTCCTGCATTGCTCGGTAACATCATTTTCAGTTTAGAAAAGAGATGACTAATGGGGTTTATAATATATGATAGAGGTTTGTAAAATTATGCATGGGGGTGGAGAGAGATGACAAAGAGTAATTTTCTCCCTCTCCCAAAATCGTAGAACTTGGGGCATCCAATGATGCTGATGGGCAGTAGGTTCAGGACAGACAAAAGGAAATACTACTTTACACAGAGAGTGATTAAAATGTGGAATTCGCCACCAGAGGATGCAGTGATGGTGCAAGAATAAACGGCTTTGAAGGGGGATTAGATAGATTTGTGGAGGATAAGTCTACTGATAGCTACTAACCATGGTGACTGAGGGGAACCTCCACATTCAGAGGCACTGATCCTCTGGATCCCTGAGCGATGAGACAACATGAGGGGAAGGCTTTGGTCTCTCTGCCCTGTTGTTAGCTATCCAGAGGCACTCATTGGCTAGTGTGTATGAGATGGGATGCTGGACTAGATGGACTATTGGTCTGATCTATCAGGGCTCTCTTATCATTTTTATGTTCTTATTTTTCCCATTTGTCCCTGAGTACCAGCTGCGGTCTTCTGGTTGCCATCTTCTAATTATCTTCTCTCTTTTTCCCACTCACTGACCAGGTCAGACTGGGTCATAAAGGCTTTTCCTGGAGATTTCTAGTTTTTTCCTCCCTGAAGCCTCTCTAGTATTCAATTCCTCCAAATCTCTGTTCCCTGCTTGAAGGGGGGAGGGGGGCTTGCCCATCCCATTGTGTGTGTAAACCTATTAACATTTTTATGAAGGTGAACTGAGGTAAGTTTGGAAAGCAACTGGACGGACTTCCTCCCTTCCTGCCTGTTCTTTGCCCAGAGAGGAGGGAAAAAATCTTTTAAAACTCAGAGTGAAGGTTTTGCTCATTTCAAACCTCCAAAAGGGGGGGGGGGGATACAGTTCTTCACAAACACCATCTACTTAAAAACTGCTCAGGTTAATGAGGGTATAGCTTTTCACTGGGGGAATGAAAATTCCTGGCTCTGTTTAGGGCTGCAAAGGTAAGGGTCGGGGGGAGGACATTATCTTCCTTGCCTCTAATGGGAGTTACTGGTGTAATGAATACATGTGTAAACAAGGGATAAGATCATGGGGAGCTTTCACACATCAGATTTCTCCCTGGTGGACTGGCTAGCCAGATGAAAGACGCAGCATTAGATCACCGCTTCCTGCATTCTGACAGTCACAGCAGCTCCCTCCCATTGATTTCTTGAAGGGAAGAGGGGGATAGAGAGGGTGAGAGATCGATAGCTCTCTCCCTCTGAAGACTTCAGATATTTGTGGAAGACCGGCAAAGTCATGCTTGTGGTGGTGGCAAAGACGTCAGCCCAGAGTTCAGAATTACCTGATTAAATAACCATTACTTTAGTGCTTATTGATAAGTGACAGGCCAACACAGGTGCAGATATTTGCCATGATTAACGAGGAACAAGAAACACCTGCATTGACCAGCGCTTCTCTCCCGCCTTTCAAGGGAGACAATTTGTCACCTGCAGCGTTCGGATTGTCCCCATCCCTCTAATGAGCTTGGAAGGCCATCTTTGTTTATGGAGATTGTAGTACATGGTGGAGATGACAGCATACAAATCTTCCTTGTGTGCCTGGAGACACCAACGACACTTCTAATCTGTATGGATGCTAAGAACAAAGTTGCCAACTGACCAAGAAAAAAAAGAACTTTTGTGTGCGTATCAAGAGCTCGGAGCAGTTTGGCTGTTCATTCTATATGCAAACGTCATATGGGAGCCAGTTGGGTGTAGTGGTTAAGTGCGCGGACTCTGATCTGGGAGAACCGGGTTTGATTCCCCACTCCTCCACTTGCACCTGCTGGATGACCTTGGGCAAGCTGTAGTTCTGGCTCAGCTGTTCTTGAAAAAGATCAGTTTCTGTCAGAGCTCTCTCAGCCCCACCTACCTCACTGGGTGTCAGTTGTGGGGAGGGGAAGGGAAAGGAGTTTGTAAGCCGCTCTGAGACTCCAAGTGAAGGGCGGGGCAGGGCTATTTTGGGGCAGGAACGCACAGGAACAGAGTTCCGGCTGGCTTCTGAGTTGGCCGTGCCTCCAGCCTCCCCTCCTCTTGGGCTCCCCAGGTGCCTCACAATCTGCAGGGTGCCTGGGGAAGCTGATCCAGAAACTGCCTTCCTCCCCTTGGGGCACCTGGGGAAGCCAATCCTGGGAGGGAGCGGTGCTGTCAGGGGTGCGGCCTAATATGCTAATGAGTTTGTGCTGTTGGGTGTTGCCTATTATGCTAATGAGTTCCTGCTGGGCTTTTTCTACAAAAAAAGCCCTGGGGCGGGGTATACATCCAATAGCTTCTTCTTCTTCTTTATTGGCAGTATAGTTACTTTCAGCGGTGTGTGCATTCAAATAGGATCCAGGTTTGCATCCCACTGAAAGTATCAGATGGCTACAAAGAAGACAGGAAAATGCAAAGTTGTCCCCCCCCCACCTAACCCCCTGCCTTGCACCTTCAATTCATTTTCAGGACACAACCAAGCATCCAAAGCCAACACAAACCTTCTCAGAACTACAGGCTGCCCCCTCCAAAAATCTCGGTCCTGGAATCCGCATCTGTCTCCATGGTTCTGGAAGACTACTGAGTTATCATAGAAACAAAAAAGGGAAATATCCACGATGAGAAGCTGGACAGCACCAAATTCAGGCACACAAACTGGAGTCGACTAGGTGTCCTGGGTGATAATTTGGCAGAAGCCTCACCCAGTACTTGTCATTCAGTCAGAGCCAGTTTGGTGTAGTGGTTAGGACTGCAGACCCTAATCTGGGAGAATCGGGTTTGATTCTCCACTCCTCCACATGTAGCTGCTGGTGTGGCCTTGGGTCAGTCACAAGTTCTTTCAGAGCTGTTCTCTCAAGGGCTCTCTCAGCCCCACCTACCTCACAGGGTGTCTGTTTTGGGAGGGGACGGGAAAGGGATTGTAAACTGCTCTGAGACTTCTTCGGGTAGTAAAGGGTGGGGTATAAATCCAATCTCCTCCTCCTCCTCCTCCTCCTCCTCTTCTTCTTCTTCCCCCCAAAATTAAGCAGTGTGTCTTCAGATGCTAGCAGAACCTGTTGAAATTACCATTCCCATGACCTAAACAAAGAACCCATGCAACCATGGCTGGATGAGACTTTGTCTTGTTCCCCACCTTGGACTACTTCTCCATAAGAATGCCCAAACACCCACTCAGTCGCCTCATGTCCTGTCCACCCGTTGCGAGTGGGAAGCCAATTCTTCAATAGGCAGCTCAGCTTATTTGCAACAAGTTTAAGCCTGTTTGCCAGGTTACTTTCCAGAAACACACAATACACATTAAACACCCCACTGCCTTCCATTGCTCCTACTTCACAGTGATCTGCCGCTAATTGTTTAAATGTAGAATGAACAACTGCCTGTTGTATACAAATAAACATGATGTGATTTTTTAAAAAGTCTGATCATGTGGTGTTCATCTACATCTGTATAATCAATGCGCCCCTGTAGGATCATGTGACTAAAAACCTGTGGTGCCTGAAGAGGGGCCAAATGAGTTTGGCAGCTGTTTCCACTAGAGAAAACAGCCTGGGAGTGAAGGCAGAAGCCCCTCCTCCTCCCCCCTTGCAGCACTCCAAGCCATTCTGAGCAACTGAGAGATTTTTTTAAGGCGAGTCCCCCAATGTATGACTATAAGTAGGCTTGGGGGAGTCCTAACCCAACTCGCATTCCCACGTCACATGTAGTTGGACCTTAGCATAGTTCTTGTTGTATTACATGACTGCATTCTTGGATTTAAAAAAAAATCATTTGAATGTCATGTCAAATCCTTTCTTTTTACATACCGCTCCTCATATCCTTGCTAAAGGACAGGGATCAATAATGCAGGGGTCTGCTTCCTAGTTTGTTCTCATGTACACGGGTGCTTTAGAAACAAAACCAAGGAGGTAGTCATGGTGTTTTAGCTTTTCTGATCACAGCACTGCCCTTATGAATGTTGGATATTCTGTTCAACTCATGATTCTCTTCCCCATCTCATTTCAAAGCCAGGGCTTTGGGCTACCGTGACATGAAATGAGCCGGACCTTCAAAGCAGCCCCCCTTGCTAAGGTAGGGAAAGCAAGGAACATGTGTTTGGGGACACAGAGGGATTTCTACTCTCCCTGTTGCCACTGCAGATAATGCTGACTCCTTTTAGATGGCCCACTTCATTCAAATAAATGAAGATGTTTTATTTACACTTACCCAGATGCTCTGATTATTTTTTAATGAGGACTCTGCCCCCCAACCGAGGTCTGGCTACAAAGTGAAGATACCTGCTTGCTCCTGTTGAGATTTTCAGACGCTTCGTAGCATTCGAGGGGGGTTATGCTTTTGCATTTCCCAATCAGTCGCCGCATCCTCTTTGCTTCAGGATTTCCTGGGAGAGCAGGCGAGCTGTCTCCCTCCATCGCTATGAGGAAGAGAAGGCAGCTCCAGTCCTTTGGCGTGCCCCGGGGATGGAGGTGTGTGTCTCACTTTCTCTGCCAAGGCTCAGTGGGACTTTCCGAGAAGCCAAAGACACCACAAGCCACCATATGTGTAAGCCTCGAAACAGTAGTGCTAGAAAGTTACGCTCAGGCCTGCCTGTAGGAACCAGATGATGCAATAAATACGTCAGGAAGAATAGCCCATTCTGAGCATTGTGATCCACCTCTATTTTTTTGGCACTTGTAAAGCAAAGTGTGTTTGTTAAGCGCCATCAAGTTATAAGAAAATAAGAGAAGCCAATGTTGGATCAGGCCAGTGGCCCATCCAGTCCAACACTCTGTCACACAGTGGCCAAAAACACCAGGTGACCTCAGAAGGTCCAAAGGTGGGGCCAAGACACTAGAAGCCCCCCACTGTGCCCCCCAAGCACCAGGAATACTTGCCCCAGACTGAGAGTTCCTATCTATATGGCGACCCTATGAATTAATGTCCTCCAAAATGTCCTATCGTCAACCATCTTACTCAGGTCTTTCAGACTGAGGACTGTGGTTTCCTTTGTAGGGCTTTCCCTCCCGTTGTTTTACAAAACCCACCCTGGAACAGAAATTCTCCTCTGCATTGCAGATGGCTTTTGCTTTCTTTGATCATTGGATTTTGTGTCTTTAAACCTCCATAGACTGCAGAGAATCTACCCCTGGTGGGCCTGAACGATCCACAGGGTCCTTTTCTATATGTTTCAAAGGCACCTCTGTTAGCAGCACGGGGACCAGTCCTTACGATTTGGTTGTTTTATTGCTCCGTCAAAGTTGCAACCACCTTCTGCCCATTTTAGAAACCCCCAGAACAACTTTCCCCGGTGTGCTAGATGATTAGTTAAAAGTGCATTTACAAGACAGATGTGGAATCTTCATCCGGAATGGCAAAGGCGGCAGCAGCGGCTTGACAGTTTCCCACTCCAATGGAATAAGTTTTTAATATATATTGTCAAGAAAGTAGGCCGTGACTTCCTATCCAGGAACGAGATATCTTCAGAGGAGGGCCATGTTGGTCTGCAGTGGAAGAGCCAAATTCAAGTCCAGAAATACCTTAGAGAGCAACCAGATTTTGGGGTAGGGTTACCAGCTCTGGGTTGGAAAATACCTGGAGATTTGGGGGGTGGAGCCTAAGGAGGGCAAGGTTTGGGGAGGGGAGGGACCTCAGCAAGGTATAATGCCATAGAGTCCACCCTCCAAAGCAGCCGTTTTCTACAGGGGAACTGATCTTGGTCATCTGGAGATTGACTGTAATAGTGGGAGATCTCCAGGTTCCACCTGGAGGGTGGGAACCCTATTTTGGGATTATGAGCTTTCCAGAGTATCTGACAAAGAGAGCTTTGACTCTCAAAAGTAGGGATGGGCATGAACCACATTTTTGTGGTTTGGGTTGTGGTCTGTGGCTGAACCACAAACTGAACCATGAACCAATATGCCAGTTCGCTAACTGAACTGGTTTGTTTCGGTTTGCGAGCCATTTAACGTTTAAACCCCTGCTTTTTGCTCCCCACAAAAAGTGTCAGGGAGCAGAAAGCAGGGGTTCAAAATGGCTCACAGCCATTGACACCAGACAGCTTGGAGCCATTTACACCCATGCTTTCTGCTCTCCACAAACCACCATGAACCTCATGAAACTGCTTCAAAATTTGTGGAAGTTCATGACCGTTCTTCAGTTTATGAACATCTTTGCAAACCACACACTAGCAATGTCCAGGCAACACTCTGGTATTTGGGCAAAACCTCTATGTCAGAAACCATTTTTGCCTTAGAGCTTTTGCCCATTTATTAGAGCGTCACAGTGACATTGCAGCGTGATGACGTCACTTCCTGTGTAACACTGGCAACGTGGTCTGGACCTTCCTCTTTCTCCTGGTAAGTCCCACCTGTCCCCCACCATTGACAGGAGGGACGTGGCAACCCTACCCAGGCTCCACTCCTAAAATCTCCATGTATTTTCCAATCCAGAGCTGGCAACCCGCCAAGAAAGAGAGGGAGGTGAATTCTCATTTTCTTTTGTCATTCTTAGTTGACTGTAGATGTAGTCTGAAGAAAGTAAAATGGGGGCAACCATACCATTTAAAAATGTGCATAAAGAAAAGAAGAGGAATGGAGCAACATCTGTGCAGTTCTTTTCTGCTGTCTGCATCCCTGCACTGTGGCAGGTGTTCCCCACCGTTCTGCTTTAGTTAAATTAGTTTCTGCAGGCTTAAAGAGCTGAAATTCTGGATGATCCTGTTCCATACATACAATAAATAAATAGTCATGAAAGAAACATTTCTCTTATGGGGTTAAGTGTGTGGACTCTGATCTGGGAGAACCGGGTTTGATTCCCCACTCCTCCACTTTCACCTGCTGGATGGCCTTGGGCAAGCCATAGTTCTGGCACAGCTGTTCTTGAAAAAGCAGTTTCTGTAAGAGCTCTCTCAGCCACCTACCTACCTCACAGGGTGTCTGTTGTAGGGAGGGAAAGGGAAAGGAGCATGTAAGCAAGTCTGAGACTCTCTAGTGACAGGTGGGGTATAAATCCAATCTCCTCCTCCTCCTCCTCCTCCTCTTCCTCTTCCTCTTCTTCTATTTCTTAAAGCATGGGATAGGTTGGATGTTTGGTGGTATGTGCTCCTAGATATCTGGGGAGTGGGAGGCAGTATGATTGCTAGCTGCAGGTTGGAAATTTCCTGGAGATTTGGGAGTAGAGCCTGGGGAAGGCAGAGTTTGGGGAAGGGAGGGATTTCAGCAAGGTACAATGCCACAGAGTCCTTCCATCAAAGCAGCCATTTTCTCCAGGGGAACTGATCTCTGTCATCTGGAGATCAGTTGTAATGTTGGGAGCTCTCCAGGCCCCATCTGGTGGTTGGCTGTTGTGGCCAAGAGTGTCGTTGTAGTACGTTGGTCTGATATGCTAACTGGTATGCTAACTGAGTGGTGATTAAGTGATTAATCCACTGAGCGGTGGCTCAGTGATTAAGACACCAAACTGCAGACCGGAAGGTCAGTAGTTTAGCAATTCAAGACCCAAGTGCCGCGTGGCAGAGTGAGGTCCCGTCTCTGGTCCCAGCTCCTGCCAACCTAGCAGTTTGAAAGCAAGAAATTGCAAGTAGATAAATAGGTACCGCTTCGGTGGGAAGGTAACAGCATTCCACACACTCTGGTGTTTAGTCACGCCGACCACATGACCATGGAGAAGTCTTCGGACAGCGCTGGCTCTTTGGCTCAGAAACAGAGATGAGCACTGCCTCCTAGAGGCGTATTCGACTGGCTTTCGAGCAAGGGAAACCTTTGCCTATGCTCACTGCAACCTTCCTTGCAAAAAGTCTCCCTTAGTCCCTATTCCACATACTTGGACAATGCCCAGATTGGACAGTTGAGACATCATTTATACAAAACTGACTGAAAAGATCTCAGAACCTTCACCTGGTCAAGGAGGTAGCTGCCAGGTTCTGTTGACAAGGTCTTGCTCTGTTAAGCACACACAACAATCTTGATCCATCTTCACTGGCTCTCGGCAGTTTTCCAGGACCAAATCGTAGTGCTGTTCTTGTAACCCGAGATGGTTTTAGTACATTCAGGACCTCCTCCAACATGAACCTACCTTTCCACTCAGATAATGTGGAGAGATCTTACTCCCCCACCCATCGACCCACCTGACAAAAGCCAGTTGGGTTATATCACCAGCCTATTTCGGTGGGTGTTATCCTCTCCTTTCCACTTTCAATATATTAGCCCCCTGGCTGCTCTATTTCGTATGTAATTTTTGGTGATCTGCCTTGGAATGGCAGATACTGGATGGGGCCTAGGGCTGCCAGCCCCCAGGTAGGGCCTGGGGATCCCCTGCTTTGACAACTGATCTCCAGCTGACAGAGATCAGCTCCCCTGGAGAAAATGGCTGCTTTGAAGGGTGGACTCTATGGCATTGTACCCTGCTGAGGCCCCTCCCCTCCCCAAACCCCACCCTCTCCTGGCTCCACCCCCAAAGTCTCCAGGTATTTTCCAACCCAGACTTGGCAACCCTAATGGGGCCATCTATAGCTTTTTCCTCTCAAGAGGCCTTTAATGTCCTAGCAACCAGGCAGGCATTGTACTACCTGAGGTGATTTTTAGGGTGTATTACACATTTGGGCTTTATAAACAGTTCTTTACACACAGAGTGACTACAATGTGGAATTCAGTGCCAGAGGATGTAGTGATGGCCCCAGGCATCAACAGCTTTCAAAGAGGATTAGATAGTTTCATAGACTACCAGTGCCTACTAGCTATGGTGACTAAAGGGAACTTCAGTGTTCAGAGGCAGTCTACCTCTGAATCCCAGTGCCAGGAGGCAACATCAGGGGAAGGCCTTGGCCTCTATGCCCTGTAGTTGGACCTCCAGAGGAACTGGTTGGCCACTGTCTGAGACAGCATGCGGAACTAGATGGACCACTGGTCTGATCCAGCAGACCTCTCCTTATATTCTTATGTTTTATTGATCACATTTTTTTTAAAAAAGTCCTGCCTATCTTCTGAGAAACTCAGGGAAACCTACATGGTTATCCCCTGTTTTGTATTCACAACAACCCTGGGAGGTACATCCAACTGAGAAAGAGTGATTAGTCCACGGTCGCCCCATGAACTCCACAGCTGACTGGAGATCTGAACTTTGCTCTCCTCCACCCAACACTCTGAGCTCTTCATTAGTTTGATACGACTCCACTGGTGGTGCTGATGGCTCCGTTCTTCTCTCGCACGTTGTTGGTCTTCCTCGTGTCCTTTTTTTAATATTGATTTTTTTGGTGTGTGATTTATAACCTATTTTTAAAATGGATTATTTTATTAGCAGGGGTTGCTTTGGGGGAACGAACAGCAGGATGGTAACTTTTGAAATAAATATATAACTGAATAAATGCAGACAGATGCTGCCCGCTAATAGAGAGTGACAAGCTTGTATTCGGTGTGGCGCCTCGCTCGGCTACATGGCCTTCAAACGGGAACATTGACCCAGGGCCTGTTATGCACTTCTGGCTGTTTCTGCTTGATTTGGACCCAAGTGGTTTCAAACTTTTGTCAGACCCAGCGGTAGGCCAAACTGAATCTTCCAGTGTGTGCAAATCCTGATCTAGAAGTTTTGTATGGATAGTATATGTGTGTGTGTGTGTGTGTCTATATATATAGATGATCTATAGATATAAAACAAGTTTCCATGATCATTATGTAAGTCTGTCTTCCTTGTTTCAAGGGTAACTGCCGCCACAGGTATCGCTCACACTCCCCAGGAGACGCAAGAAAGAGATTTTTAAAAAAATGAGAACAGAACAAAACTGTTATCCCATGTTTTTCTGTTCTGGAAGTATATATACTGGAGGACAAAATGGGTAATGGAGAAACATCCTGAAGAGAGATCTACATTCGGTACTGCAGAGACACTTTTCTCCTGTATGTACTTTATTTAAAGTACAAAGAGTACAATTTAGCCTCATCCATTCCCCCCTCCCCCCAGGAACGGGGCTGAAGAGGCACTGGAAGCCACTTCTCATAGTCACCTTGTAGGTCAGCTGTGCACATAGAAGAATATCTGAGGGGGCTTCAGGTCCACACATGCTTCTCCATGTATACAGTTTCAGAGGGTAGCCATGTTGGTTTGCAGAAGGGAGCTTTGACCCACAAAAGCTCATATCTTGAAAATTTTGTTGGTTCCTAATGAGCTACTGGACTCAAATCTAGCTCCTTTCCATTAGGATTGCCAGGTCCCCCCTGTTCTCCGGCAGGGGAATGGGGGGGGGGGGGGCTGGGTTGCCAGATTCAGGTCGGGAAACTCCTGGAGATTTGGTGATGGAGCCTGGGGATGACTGGAACCTCAGTGGAGTATGGTGTCATAGGTGGCTTCAAGAGGGAATTGGATCAACATATGGAGCAGAGGTCCACCAGTGGCTATTAGCCACAAGGTATAGATAGGAACTCTCAGTCTGGGGCAAGTGATGCTCTGTATTCTTGGTGCTTGGGGGGGGGGGCAACAGTGGGAGGGCTTCTAGTGTCCTGGCCCCACTGCTGGACCTCCTGATGGCACCTGGTATTTTTGGCCACTGTGTGACAGAGTGTTGGACTGGATGGGCCACTGGCCTGATCCAACATTGGCTTCTCTTATGTTCTTATGTTCATAGGGTAGCATCCCTATTTTCTATTCATGTTGACCTCTCATATTACTAGGAGGCAACATCAGAGGAAGGGCTTGGCCTCCTCCCTGTTTATTGGCCCTCCTGTTCTTCTACCTACAAAGACATTAGTGTGCTAGCAAACAGAATGGTCTGTTTGCCTACCCTTGTTTTGACCACTACACCTCAATAGCTCTCGTGTTCTAAGGCATCTTGATATGGAAACCCATCAGCAGGCGCCATGTTGGGGACAACTGTTCTGGCCTATGGTGAAAAAGGAAAAAGACCTGCAGGTCAGTTTTGAGTTTAGAAGTCCCATGGGTCGCATCCGGCTCTCAAACCCTTGTCACTCTCACCATAAGGATAGCAATCAAATTGGGGCCTCCCCTCAGCTATGATAATGTCACAGAGCTGTCACAAAATGTCTCATTTGTCCCTTATCTCTGAATATAGATGAATGTCAGCAGGCCATGAGATGCTGGTGCATTGCGGCATTTTCCCCATTGCTTTGCATGTGGGCTTTTGAATGGTTCTAGCTCTTGTCTTAACTCTGTACTTAATGGAGATACGGGGAAGGGTTTTTGTTCCCTTTTTTGCCACTGAATATGAGGTCAACTGACAGATTGCTTGTGGAATGGAATGATGCTTCCCTTTTTCTATTTAAAACAGGCAAACACATTTTTAGTTGTTGTTTTTTTAAGCTGAGTTAGAGAAAACAGTTTATGTAAAACCGGGTTATCCATAATTTATATCCTCAGTTCACAGGGGGAAAAAAAAAACAGTGACAAGGAAGTATCCTCACTTGCCTTTCCCAAAGCCCTCATGCACCACAGGCCTACATCTTGCTAGGCAAGGTGCTTTCTGCCATCACCTCACCCTCATTCCTGAAACAAAACCACACAACTCTCTGGTATCCTGCTTACTGTCCATGGAGACGAGTGTCGCCAGGTCCCCCTTGGCCCCCCCATGGGAGATTAGAGGGACATGGTTGTCAGAACCAGGTTGGGAAACTCCAGGAGATGTGCAGAAGGAAGAAGAAGAGGAGGAGAAGGATGGAGATTGGATTTATACCCTACCAGGGCTCATTTCATAGCAGGAGCTCCTTTGCATATTACGCCACACACTGGGGCAACCTGTTTGGGGGCCTGTAGAATTGTACCCCCTGGTCCAATCTTCTTGAAACTCGGTGGGCATTTTGAGGAGAGGCCCCAGCAGCTACCCTGCAAGTTTGGAACCTCTCCCTCAAATTCCCTCCCCTCCAGTGGCTTTTAAATTTGCTGCCAAATTTTGGCGGCAATTCGGCGGTGAGCTGAATCAGATTAGAGAATCTGATTCAGCCCGTGGCTGCCCTACTGGCCAGTCCTGAGCTGGCGAAGCTTTGCTCCGCCTCACTCCGGCCCCAACGGATCCCTGAGGCCACACACCCCTAATGTAGCCAATCCTCCAAGAGCATACAGAGCTCTTCTTACAGGGGCTACTGTACGCTCTTGGAGGATTGGCTACATCGGGGGGGGGGGGGTGGCCTAATATACAAAGGAGCTCCTGCTACAAAATGAGCCCTGTACCCTACCCTCCACTACCCGAAGGAGTCTCAGAGCAGCTTACAATCTCCTTTCCTTTCCCCTCCCACAACAGATACCCTGGGGCAGACAGGGACATCAATGAAGTACAATGTCGAAGGCTGTGATCACACTGTCTTGTGTCCATGTTGCTGCAGCTCCCTAATAGATCTAAAATGCATGATCAAATGGCCTCATCTGCATCCCATCTGGTACTTGTCACCCTCCTGCAATCAACCCTCTCCCATGGCAGGTTTCTCAACACTGGAAAAATCAGGTACTTTATGGTTGTTTCCAGCTTCACCCCACATTTCCACCTGTCTGGACTGCCTCCTAGCAATCTGAAGCCGTTTAGGATGTCTGAATTTTTTTTCTTGTGCTTTTGCCATTAAAAAACCAATTGGTGATGTGCGCATGACTGGATCACCGCTCCTGTGTTTCAGCTGTCTCCTGCCTACAACTTTGCAGCACATGGAGTAGGGAAGGGGTTAAATGACAAGATGAGTTTGTTTCGGGAGGGAAAGAGGGTGAGGGAGTCAGAGAACAAAGCCAGTGACTCCAGCTTCGCTCAAAGAAAAGATAAAGCACACAGGGCATAGGATGAAGCTTCTCTATCCCCCACCCCGATTTTAAACATTTGAAACGTGGAATTTCTCAAAAGCAGTTTCAAAAACACTGTCCTCACACTGGACTCCATTTCCCAGCAGCTTCCTCCTGTAATCCCATTGGCCACCAGCTGCTGCCATTCTGCCAGGAGTTTGAAGTGCTAATTCATATCAGTGCTTATGCACGTTCTTGGAAGACTGATAATTTTAAACAAGCTGCACGATTGCCCCATTCCCTGCATTCCCTGCATCAGATGCTGCTGCATCTGATCAATCAAGGATGGGGTGAAAGTGTGGTGAGGAGGGCTAAGGAGGTCAGTTTGATCAAAACTCTACATTACAAAAAAAAATCTGGATCAATTAGAACCAGGGGTTCATTGGGGCCGGAGCGAGGTGGAGCAAAGCTCCGCCAGCTCAAGAGTGGCCACTAGGGCAGCCAGGGGCCGAATCAGATTCTCTGATCTGATTCGGCCCGCTGCCAAATTGCTGCCGAAATTCGGTGGCAACTTTAAAAGCAACTGGAGGGGAGGGGGTTTGAGGGAGAGGCTCCAAACTTGCAGGGTAGCTGCTGGGGCCTCTCCTCAAAATACCCACCAAGTTTCAAGAAGATTGGACTAGGGGGTCCAATTCTACAGGCCCCCAAACAGGTTGCCCCCATTCCCTCCATTGTTCTCTATGGCAGGAAAAAAGTAACACTTTTTCCACCATAGAGAACAATGGAGGGGATGGGACAACCTGTTTGTGGGCCCGTAGAATTGGACCCTGTGGTCCAATCTTCTTGAAACTTGGTGGGTATTTCGAGGAGAGGCCCCAGAAGCTACCCTGCAAGTTTGGAGCCTCTCCCTCAAACCCTCTCCCCTCCAGCCCCTCATATACCCTATGAGTTTTTGCCATTGATTTCAATGGCCCATAGGGTATAATGGGGTTGAAACTGACATTCCCTTTCTGACACACTTTTGTTGATATCAGGGGACATTGCATATGCTAATGAGTTATGCTAATGAGCTCCTGCACCTCTTTTTCTACAAAAGGACCCCTGATTAGAACTGGTGCCACACTGGATCAAATTGCCCGTCTGACTGAAACCATAGAGTCCACCCTCCAAGGCAATGCTCCCTCTAAGCTGTAGAGTCTTGTGAGCAAGAATCCTACTTTGTGAGCTACTGGGATTAAAGCTATGAGCAAATGATTTGGCTACTGCATAAAATGAGTGAGCCAGAGGCTAAAAAACTGTGAGCTAGCTCACATTAACTCAGCTTAGAGGGAACACTGCTCCAAAGCATCCATTTTCTCCAGGGGAAGCGATCTCTGTAGTCAGGAGATGAGGTGTGATTCCAGGGGAACCCCAAGTCCCATCCAGAGGCTGGCATCCCTAATTTCCTTCATTTTTTTTTAACAACAACAACAACAAATACCTTTTATTGGCATAAAGTATTAAAAGCAATTCCCATTAAGATAAAACAGTCCCCAAATCTGTCGAAAATAGTTAACCATTAGCTTATCTCCCCAGTGGACCCCAAAGGAAGTTACAACAGTTTCCTCTTCTCCGTTTTATCCTTACAACAAACCTGTGAGGTAGTTTAGGCTGAGCGTGTGACTGGCTCAAGGTCACCTGGGAAACTTCCATGGCAGAGTGGAGGCTCGAGCCTGAATTCCCCAGTTCCCACTTTGACCCTCTATTGGCTACACCACACTTAGGGCTTAAGGAAGAAATCAACACATATTTACTTTAAAAGATGACACTGGGAACCGTCACCTGGAGAAATGTGAGATAGCATAAGCATTACCACATGCTCATGCTTATGCTATCTCACATTTCTCCAGGTGACGGTTCCCAGTGTCATCTTTTAAAGTAAATATGTGTTGGTTTCTTCCTTAAGCCCTAAGTGTGGTGTAGCCAATAGAGGGTCAAAGTGGGAACTGGGGAATTCAGGCTCGAGCCTCCACTCTGCCATGGAAGTTTCCCAGGTGACCTTGAGCCAGTCACACGCTCAGCCTAAACTACCTCACAGGTTTGTTGTAAGGATAAAACGGAGAAGAGGAAACTGTTGTAACTTCCTTTGGGGTCCACTGGGGAGATAAGCTAAAACCATTACAGAGGTGTATTGAATTTATAAACTTAAATTATAACGGGATAAATTCAGCCATATCATAGGAATCTTTAAATTCTAAAAGCCTTAAAATTAAATATGAGGGGAGGGATGAATTGCTTCTTTTACAGCCTGCTATGAAGCAAGTTTACTCAGGAGTATGTCTCTCCAAATTCAAAGGAGCTGATTTCATAAGAATTGCGCTTAGAATCAGAGCTGAAATGTGAATTTACTGATTGACTGACATTGTCCTGCTTTTCTAGAATCTGAGTTATCTTCCTGGTATTGGGGAGGGGGGCTTTAGCACCCAAGGAGGATGCGCCATTTCCTTCCCGCCTTCCTTTGTATCAGGCCACCCTCCCCACCCCCCCACCCCCGCTGTTTGAGCTCCTCAGAGTCCCAGAATAGCTTTTCTTTTCAGGTGCTTCTTCATTGTAATGGCAGATTCTTCACATCTTTCATGTCCTCTGCTATGCTTGCTCTCACCTTTCATTAGTGAAATCATGTGCTCTCATATCTAAAGGATGGACTCCAGTTCCAAGAAGAAAAAGCCTCCTTCTTACTTCTCTTTTGTTTCCGCCCTTTGAATGCCATGCTTTGAATTCCATATGTATTAGGTCTCCCCTTTAAATCAAAAGGCAAGACAGATAGGGTTGCCATCCTCCAGGTGGGACCTGGGGATCCTTCAGAACTGCAATTATCTCCAATCAACGGAGATCAGTTTCCCAGGAAGAAATAACAGCTTTGGAGGGCAGACCCTATGTAATCATGCCCTGATATGATCCCTCCTCAAACCCTGCCCTCCCTTGGCTCCACTCTCCAAATCTCCAGGAATTTCCCAAGGTGGAGTTGACAACCCTAGAGGCCTGGCCTACACATGCAAGAATGAGGTAGTAATGAGGTGGCAGAGTGCTGAGGTGGTAGAAAGGACTGTACCACTTCAGATTGCAGGGAAAGACTGCATTGTTTGATGTCCCCCTACATTATTTCTGGTCAGTAGACAACTAGCATAGCATGCAAAGGGGTAGGCTAGAACTTTTCTTCCTGGTGTTTTGGTTTGTGCTTCTCAGGGGCTCTTTATACTGTGTAGTGTAAAAAATGGTCAGTCTCCCCTCCTGCAGTATGAAGTGGCGCAGACCCCCCTATCCCAAGAGAATGATGCCTCATTTTCTTACTCCTTCTACCCCAGCTTGGTGTAGTAGTTAAGTGCACAGACTCTCATCTAGGAGAACGGGGTATGATTCCCCACTCCTCCGCTTGCACCTGCTGGATGACCTTGGGCATGCCATAGCTCTGTCAGAGTTGTTCCCTCAAGGACAGTTCCTGAAAGAGCTTTCTCAGCTCCACCTACCTCACAGGGAGTCTGTAAGCTGCTCTTCTTCTTCTTCCTCTTCTTCTTCCTCTTCTTCTCCTTCTCCGGCAGTCCTCTCAAAGCTCTCTCAGCCCCACCTACCTCAGAGGGTGTCTGTTGTGGGGAGGGGAAGGTGATTGTAAGCTGCTCTGAGACTCCGAGTGAAGGGTGGGATATAAATCCAATCTCTTCTTCTTCCTCTTTATCTATAAATAGGTGTGACTTTTAAGGTTCCCAGCACCCCCAGTGGAGGTGGGGTTCCTTACCATCAAGCCCCACCCGCTGTACTGGCAGCATGGTGATGTCACTTTCAGTGTGCACAGGCAGTGATGTCATCACACCAGCACTGTCCAGCAACGTTCTGGTATCTGGGCAAAAACTCTATGGCAGAAGCTATTTTTGCCACAGAGTTTTTGCCCAAGTACCAGAGCATAACCAAGATCTTAGTTGGCCTCCCTGCTCTAGTTCCCAACTCAATGAAAGGGCCCATTCTGATTCCACCTTGTGGCCTCAACAGATTTGTATTGTTGCCACCAATTGTATTGTTTATTTTTAAAATTATTTTAATGTGATTGTTGTAATGAGTCTTTGACTCGATTAGTTGTGATCCACCCCGAGCCCGCTTTGGGGAAGGTGGGATAAAAAAAATCCCTAAATAAATAAATAAATATGTTGCAACTTGATGATGTCACTGCTGGGCTGTACCGGTAGTGACGTCCTGATGTCACCTGGGCCTTCCTCTCTCACCTGGGAAGTCCCCCACATCCCCTGCCAGTAGTGACTTTGCTTCTCTCATACACACCTAACTGAGCTGGGCAAGCAATCCAAATTACTTCTGACATTTTCAGAGAAATGTTTTATAGCTAGGGCTGCCAAGTCAGCCCGGGGGGTGGGGGATCCCCTGCTACAGGGGTTCCCGATCCGCCGGCCAGCATTCGGCCGGCGGGGGAAACCCCACCCCCGAGGTCGTCCAGCATGGATGACCTCCCTCACGTAATGATGTCACCCGGAAGTGACGCCATCATGTTGGGGGCGTTGCCAGGGCGATGCTCTGGCAACGCCCCCAACGTGCTGATGTCACTTCCGGTGACGCCGCCCGGCATGCGCGCTTGCTCCTGGCCAGCAGAGCTTCCCCCCCCCCCCCGCTGGTAAGTTTCTTACACTTGGCAACCCTATTTATAGCCCATTGAAACATTTAAGTATCTCTATTTCTGTGACCAAATTTGGCTTGGGTGGAGGTGTCTCTCAGGCATAAGGTGTGAGAGATGGGGCCAGAATAGATGTTTTCCTCATTCACCAGCACCTCAGGAGCCGGTGTGATGTAATGCCTAATGTGTTGGTGTAGGACTGAGAAGGGCCGTGTTCAAATCTCCATTCATCTCTCTCTCTCTCTCTCTTCATAACCTACCTCACAGGGTGAAGTGGAGAAATAAGCATCACTGAAACAAAATAAAAGTTAGGAAATTTATTCAGAACAGAACGATGGACATAGGGAGAGTCTTTAGAGAAACTCAGAAGCTCTTCAGGTGTGTCTCTGTAAGATCAGCCAGTGTTCCCGAACAACAAACTTTTCAAGATTTTGTCAGAATTGCAGATGTTGAAATGGGTGAATATGTGAAAGCAAGCAATGAAGTTTAAGTGTTTATAGCTGAATCCTAAGAAGGAAAGCAAGAAGCCTTAACATGACACCAATGAAAAGAACTCTTATTGGCAGCACCAGAGAAAAGCTCCATTATCATCAACTGCATTGTTACATGCTGCCTAAAAATAAACGTTTTTGTTTATTGGTTTTTTAAAAAAGAGAGAAAATGAATCCCACCTTGGTACAGAAAACGTCAGATTAAATAGACCGTCATAAAGGGGGGTCAAATACTCATGTGTCCAACATCCAAACGGTGTAAATTAACAGAACAATGCCTAGTTTATTGTTCCAGAGATGAGTGTTGGTTATAGCCAGATTCCTGGGGTCAGGATGTCCCGCTGGGCGTAAAATATGCAAGGCTACACATATTTGGAGGCCATGATCTGGATGTCTCAGGCGAGTCCAATCTCATCAGACCCCAGAGGCTAAGCAGGGTCAGTCCTGATTCGTACTTGGATGGGAGTCGACCAAAGAAGTCCAGGGCCGCCCCACAGAGCCAGTCAATGGCAAACCACCTCTGAAGTCTCTAGCTTTGAAAACCCTGTGGCAGAGAAGTCAAAATCACGTGTTACGAGGGCCAGATCTGACAGAAATGTCAGTTTGTTGGGCCGGGCCATGTGGGCCATAAAATGTAATGCTGGAGACACAAACTATAAAGTGTCCTCACTGCAAGGCCCCATGGGCTGGGGTTAGGAACAGAGAAAAACCTGCATGGGTGGACTGGGGAGCCTGTGGCGCAGTGCTGGGCAGATGTCGCCATGCTGCCTGGAGGGGGGACAAACCCCTTCCTCAGCCTGCTCCCACCGCCAATGCTGTGAGCCTGGGTCCCAGGGTAAAAACATGAAGTGACTGGGTGTTGTGAGCTCCCCCCTGCTCCCAAGCCACCATGGAAAGGGACTGGGAAGACATTGAACTACCCCGCTCCCCTGATGGGACCCAGTCCAAGGAAAGCTCTATAAGTTGGAGATGCCCATGCAGCAGCAGCAGCAACAGCAATCACCTCTGGCCAGGACCACCAGGCAATCCACGGTGGGACAATGGTGGGGGTTCGAACCAGAGATCATCAGCAAGCCATGCCACCCCTGTGTGCTGATAGCCACCCCAGGCCAAAGGCCTGATGGGGAAGTGGGCACCACATGCACGTGGCCACACATGTGGCAGAGGCTCCAGGCCACCTAGTGACCAGTACAGCTGAAGATCACTGGGATACCCCCCATGAGGCAGTTGCTGCCTACAGCTGAAGGCCACTGGGGAGGGAGTCGTGGCTGCTGAGTTGAGTGCTTAGTGGCAGGACTAGGCCCCTGGTGTGTAGAAGAAACTGCCAAAGAATGCCCCCCCCCATAGGCCAAAGCACAGCGACTGCATGGGGGGCACAAATATGGTGGTGGCGCTTGCCCCAGCAGAGGATCATCTGTGCCCCACCATGTGCAAATACTGATACCCACGGCCATCTAAGACAGCATCCCCAGGGCTGCAGGCCGAGCGGAGAGGCATGTGACCTCACTTTGGAATCCTGAACCAGCATGAATGTGGCTGCAGCAGCTCCCAACTTACTGGTGAGGCTGCCACTGAAGTGAAGGGGTTCTTGCTTGGCTGCTGTAGACAAGGTTGTTCCACCATGCTGAAGCTACAATCAGAGTGGCTCCATCCACTCAACCCCTGAGTAGCCTCTTGTTCCTTCCCTCACACCAGTTGCTTGCGGGCTGGAGAAGAGCCCCGGACAGGCCAGTTCCAGCCCACAGGTCTTATGTTTGACACCCCTGCTCTATGGGATTGCATAAATCTGCTACAACTAGGGTTCCCAAGTCCCCCCCCCAAGGGTGGGGAAACCCCTGCTCCAGCGGCCTGCTCCCCACCGGCCCGGATTGGGCCACTAGGGGGAACCCCACCCCCAAATTGTCAGGCTGCAAAGACGTGCCCGGCGCAATGACGTCACCCAGAGGTGAAGTCATTGCGTTGGGCATGTTTCGGGGGGGACGCTCTTTAATTTGAGGGAAAATTCTATGGTTTTCCCTCGAATTAGAGAGGTCCCGCCCCAACGTGCCCGATGTGATGATGTCCCTTCCGGGTGATGTCACTGTGGTGCATGCACTTTGCATGTGCGCCAGAAGAACCCCAGACCAGCAAGGACTCCCCCCCACCAAACCACAGGTAGGACTTGGCAACCCTAGCTACAACTTGATGGCACTTTGCACCACCGTTATCGGAGAACGAGAAGAAGAGGAGGAGGAGATTGGATTTATACCCCGCCCTTTAGTACCCAAGGGAGTTTCAGAGTGGCTTACAAACTCTTTTCCCTTCCCCTCCCCACAACAGACACCCTGGAAGGTAGGTGGGGCTGAGAGAGCTCTGACAGAATCTGCTCTTTTTCAAGAACAGCTGTGCCAGAACTACAGCTTGCCCAAGGTCATCCAGCAGGTGCAAGTGGAGGAGTGGGGAATCAAACCTGGTTAGAGTCCGCACACTGAAACACTACACCAAACTGGCTTAAGGTGGAAGAAAACTCCTTAGGCAGGAAGAAGGCTCCTTGGAGGATGGCTTCATCCACCTTGGAGAAGAATTGCTATCTTGTGTTCTGTTGGGTTCATGAGCCAAAGTTCCATAAAGCTCTTTTGGGAGAACACTGTTCAGAGTTCAGACCCAACCCCCAGGGGTAATGAATGTACCTGCAAAGAGAGTCCCAGTCACTTGAAAAGAGTAAGAGCCCAGTAACACCTTAATGACTAAGAGAATTTGTGGCAGGGTAGGAACTTTCATGCACCCCTGCCAATGCTCCCTCTAGCTGTGGAGTCTTGTGAGCAAGTATCCTACTTTGTGAGCTACTGGCATTAAAGTTGTGAACGAGCCATTTGGCTACTGCATAAATTAGTTTGCTCTGGAGCCATTCTTCCTGAGCTAAGACAAAAAAATGTATGAGCTGGAGGCTAAAAAACTGTGAGCTAGCCCAAACTAACTCATCTTAGAGGGAACACTGGTCACTGCTCATTTCTTCAGATACCTGTTGCCAATTTTGTTAGTCTTTAAGGTGCTACTGGATGTTTACTCTTTCTACTGCTACAAACTAACACGGCTACCCATCTTGATCAGTCACTTGAGTGAGTGTGGCCCATAGAGCTGGCCTCATCTTCACCCCCAGGAAAGCTCCGCCAGCGTCCCATCAGACCTCCTATGCCATTGTGGCATCATCTCTGTCAGACAGACAGATGTTGCTTCTTATTAAATTCAAAAGCCCAAAGAACATGCGTAATTTCATTCTTGTCCCCCCGAGTAGGTGCTGATAATCTCATTCTTTCAAATGGATGGTGGGAGCTGAATGTACGAAAGGGGGAGGGAGGGAGATGTGTGTATGACTGAGGGCACAGCTGAAGTGAGAGATATTAATTATCCTGCCTCAGCGGATGTTTGTCACTTTCTTTGACTCGCCTAATGAGGTGATAAGGATTTGTACAGGATTCGTTCCCGCGACATGCGATCGTTCATACGGCGGAGATGTCTGCTAAAAACAGATCAATTTTGATTAGGAAAATTCGGGAGCTGAAAGAGAATGGAAACACATTTGATACTGTTTTCCCCTTCACCTGACTGGAGATTCTTAACCTTCTTCTTCACTTTAACTAAGCAAAAAAAAAAAAAAGTGTGGGGGGGGGGAGGATGAGAAAGCTGGGAGAATTGGATTTCGGATGAAGCCAAAGGAACCCTTGCTGTCTAAAGAGTGAGAGGAAAACCCACCGATATTCTGCACAGGAAGCTTCAAAAGCAGTCTATGTAAAATGAACCGAATGGGTATTCAAGGGGTTGCCTTTGCAGTCAGCACACTATTTGGGACGAGCCTTTAAAAAGAATAAGAAAGTTGAGTTCAGATTCCAGTTATTTTGCTATTTTAAAATCTTGAGCCCGGTTCGTTAAACCTGGGGGTCAAGCAAGCTAAGTTAGGTGATAGATCTGATAGTTATTTCTCTTGGTTTCAAGAGGAAGCACATCTGTGGGTGTGGCTCCCTCCTCCAGCCAATCACCAAACCAGGATTAAATGATCAGGGATTTCCCTCCACACCCAAATTGTCAAGGAAATATTGTGATGGGATGAATTGGCTTGTGAGTGAACTTTGCTATCCTTTCTTGTGAAGGGATGGTGAAGGGAGGTCTGGGTAATTTTTTTACAAAGAAGAAGTAGAGATTGGATTTATACCCCGCCCTTCACTATCCAAGGGAGTCTCAGAGTGGTTTACAAACTCCTTTCCCTTCCCCTCCCCACAACACCTACCCTGTGAGGTAGGTGGGGCTGAGAGAGCTCTGACAGAAACTGATCTTTTTCAAGAACAGCTGTGCCAGAACTACGACTTGCCCAGGGTCATCCAGCAGGTGCAAGTGGAGGAGTGGGGACTCAAACCCGGTTCTCCCAGATTAGAGTCCACACACTTAACCGCTACACCAAACTGGCTACACCAAACCACTACACTAAAAATGGAGAGCAAGGTGCTAAACCCCGGTCCGGACGGCTTTTGCTTAAATTTAAGAGAGAAGAAGAGGAAAAGATTGGATTTATACCCCGCCCTTCACTACCCGAAGGAGTCTCAGAGCAACAGACAATAGAATACTTTAACATAACTGTTGCCACCATCCCTAAGTATTTAGTCGACATCTAGCTAGTACTTTATGATATCGGATTTTTTTTAGTTGGTTTTAGCTATATTAAAATTGTTTATTAATGTTTTATCCTTCTGTAAACCACCCTGAGCATGCTCTGGCGGGGAGGGCTGGGTATAAATGGCATCATCATCTCCTTCCCCTTCGCACAACAGACAACCTGTGAGGCAGGTGGGGCTGAGAGAGCCCTTTCAAGAACTGCCCATTGAAGAACAGCTCTGAAAAAAACTTGTGACCGACCCAAGGTCACACCAGCAGCTGCAAGTGGAGGAGTGGGGAATCAAACCCGGTTCTCCCAGATTAGAGTCTGCACTCCTAACCACCAGTGTTCCCTCTCAGCTGAGTTAGTGTGAGCTAGCTCACAGGTTTTTAACCTCCGGCTTGCACACTTTTGTCTTAGCTCAGAAAGGATGGCTCCAGAGCAAACTTTTTTTGTTTTGCAGTAGCCAAATCATTCACTCACAACTTTAATGCCAGTAGCTCACAAAAAGTAGAATTTTTGCTGACAAGACTCCACAGCTTAGAGGGAGCATTGCTAACCACTACACCAAACTGGCTTTCAAACTGTCGACAATATCTCCAACCCACCCCCCACAAAACCCGGGCTCATTTTGCCTCAGCTTGAATCTCAATCCTTTGTCATTTTTATTTGCTTTATACTAAAAAGTACATGGGTAAGTCAACAGCCCGTCCCCCGGTGAGGGTTGGTCCACCCCGAGTAGAAGTGCCATGCACAGCCCGTGGAAAATGGCATGCAGCCCAGGCAAGCCGCACACAACTAGGGTGAACTGCACCCAGCCAGAGAAAGATGGAATCCAGCCCATGAAAGCTGTGCTGAGCCCAGGGAAGGTAGCTCCCAGCTCCCAGCAAGAGACCCCCACCTGGCCTGAGTAAGGCACTCGCAGATGCACTAAACCCAGCCAAGCCAGGCACAGTATGTTGATGGCAGAGCCTGCCAGATGGCCGAACTTGGAGCCCGGCCAAGCCACCTGAGGTGCAAGGTTGGGGGTCTCTTTCTCCTTCCATCCTTCCCTCCCTCATTTGTGGGGGCACAGTTGGGGTGGGCTGGGGGTGGGGTGGGGCCCTTGTCCTTGGCTGCTTTATCTCCCGGTCTGTTCTTCCTTCTATGATAAAAGGTAAAGGAAAAGGTTTCCCTTACTTGAAAGCCAGTCAAATCTGACTCTAGGAGGAGGTGCTCACCTCCATTTCCAAGCCGAAGAGCCAGAGCAGTCTGGACGTTTTCCATGGTCATGTGGCCAGCATGACTAAATGCCGAGGCGCACGGAACACTGTTACCTTCCCACCGAAGCGGTACCTATTTATCTACTTACAGTTTCTTGCTTTCAAATTGCTAGGCTGGCAGGAGCTGGGGCCAGAGACTGGAGCTCACTCTGTCATGTGGCAGTAGGGTCTTGAACTGCTGAACTATCGACCTTCCGGTCTGCAGCTCAGCGTCTTAACCTCTGAGCCACCATGGCCCTATTCCTTCTATGGTATTCTCCTTTTAATGCCTAATTTCTGCTCCCCGATACCTGCTTGATACCTGATAAGTGGCCCTGCATATGAATATGGGGGGGGGGGGGGATCCAAGCCTTCAAAGTATTTAGTGGGGAAAAAAGATACCCACAAAAATCTTAATTAGCAGGAAAATATGAAACAGGATCATACTGCAGGTAGAGTTACCTACCTACGTACCGGAATGAGAGCCCATGCATAATTTAATATAATTGAATAATGGAATTAAAATATCATTTCCCCCCCCCTCTGCCATCTAATGACATTATTCTTTAGGGACATCACCTCAGCCAAAAGGTGACAATTCCCTTGTCAGTTCGAGGTGAGAACAGAATTTAATAGAAAAAGGAGGGGGGAGGGTCAGGGCAGACAACGTTTATGAAGTTGGGGGTTAAGGAGATGATTAGAAGTGGCCTTGAACAGTATTTAAACATTCATGAGGTAATTTTAACTGGGGAACAAAATGAAGGTTAAACTTGCCCTAATAATGAAGGACTCAGACCTGCAGAAAATGGTATTGGCAATGAATGAACTTACATGGAAGAAAATGATGGGACAGCTTAAAGGATTTGCAACGAGTGTTTCAGGCACTGCACCCAAGCAAATAGGCTTGGACATAAGTTGCATCAGTTGCATTAAACTCAGTAAGACTGACTTCCAAGCATGTGGAAGCTGCCACCGGGCAATAAATTTATTCAATGGCTCCTGAGAGGGAATCATAAAATCAGTGCATCCAATGTGTATTATGTACTGCTGATATACTTGACTGCTGATCTCAGACTGTAATAATAATAAACAATTTTGTTACCTCCTACATTATCTGTTTATATATTGATATAAACATTTTTGTATAAGTATTCTGCATTATATTTAAAAATGTATTCTGTAGTTTCTTCCAATGTGATTATATGCTGATAGTGTTCATTTACTGAAATCTTCCAGCCATTTATAAAATCTTGACCATGTATCTTGAAATCTTCCTTCCTCTTGTCCTCTCGAAATTAAAGTTAGTTTATCCATCACAGCAGTTGCCAGAATTTTATTTATTATTTCTTCTTTTGAAGGTACATAATTTTCCCTCCAATATTTGGCATATAATATTATTGCTGTGGTCACTACATGTATAATAAGGTGAGTCCTGGTTTTTTTACAGTTTTCTGGCATCATATTCAATAAAAAATAGTTCAGGAATAAATGGTATAGTACATTCTAACATTTTTTGTGACATTTCATGAATCCAAGCCTAATACTTTTTAACTCTATCACATGTCTACCACATATATAAAAGATGAACCAATAGTGTTTTGATATTTCCAACAATAATTTGATAAGTCTGGATAAAACTTTGCCAGTTTATCTGGAGTCATATCTCTCTATATTATAAAGCCAATTTGGGGTGGCCACGCACAATGCACTCCCTCAGCCATAGGCTGAATGAGCCGCCACTCAGTCCGGGGAGCCTGGCCACTGGCCAACGTGGCACTGGCCTGAACATGCCCCACCATTCATCCATGCCATGCCATAGTCCTGACCCTCTGCTCACGGACCCGCTGCTCAGCCTCAGTAGGCTGCGAGCTCACGGACGGGGCACAGGCTCTGCCAGTGGCTGAAAGGGGCAGCCGCCGAAGCCCGCACATCGCAGGACAATGGAGCCGGCTGGACACCACACTGCAGCCCACTCCTGCCGCTGCCTGCAGGGATCACCAGCCAGCACAGGCAGCCACACGCACAGGTACCTGGGTGGGCAGTGGGTGGCCACGGGAGGAACGCCAGCAGACTCAGGTGGAGCCCCGATGGCTGCTAGAGCCCATTGTATTGCGGTACAATGGGCCTTGCCCCTAGTACCATCTAGAAAACATTTTGTAAATATTTTCTTTATATGAGATTGCTTTGGTAATTTTTACCTTTGTTTTCCATATTTGTAACTATTAATCTAAATCAATATTATGGCCTAAGTTTTGGTCCCATTTAACCATAGAATTTTTAACTATTTTATCTGGTGTTTTATTTTCCAGCATTATTACATACAATTTTTAATCCATTTTTCCTCAATATATGGAATTCCCAAACTTGTATGTATTTATGTTTGTTTGATATAAAATTTGAAAAAAATCTTTTTTTAAAAAAAAAAAGTAACAAAAATAAATGATTACTAGAACTAAATTAAATAATAATCCATTTGGTTGAACACTTTTTGCAAGGAAATGTTGCCATAACCTGTCCAGTTCAAAGGCATCTTTGCTTCTTTTTAAGTTAGTCAGTTTAACAGAAGGCATTTGAATTGTAACTAATTTTATTACCATATTTACTAAGAAGTAAGATGATCCCGAATAAGTACATAACAGAAGCCATGTTGGATCAGGCAAATGGCCCACCCAGTCTAACACTCTGTGTCTCGCGGTGGCCAAAAACCCAGGGGCCATCAGGAGGTCCACCAGTGAGGCCAGAACTCCACAAGCCTTTCCAATGTCCCCTGACCACCAAGAATTGCCCCAGACAGAGTGTTCCATCTACACCTAGTAGCTAATAGCATTCATGGACTTCTGCTCCATATGTTTATCCAGTCTCCTTTTGAAGCTGTCTATGCCTGTAATTGCCACCACTTTCTGAGGCAGTAAGACAACCCCCTTAAAAATGTTATACCTTTTCAAGTCTACTACTGTAACTACTAAAATAGCAATACTTTATGTGCAATAAAGTCGATATTTAAACTGTATGTAATAATCACTGATAAGGTTTAATTCTTGTGTAATTTTGAAAAACCAATCAAAATTAAAAGAAGGTATATACACGCAAATCTATTATTGGACATAACCCTAACTTGTATGCGAATGTAAAACAACTCCTCTATTTTTTGTTTGTGATAGCATACTTGTGAAAAAAGCCTAGTCTTGCATTTGAGAAAATACTTTAAGTACTGTAAACAAATGTTACATCTTTTGGTATATAATGTATCAATTAATTGTATATAACAATATATAACCATAATAATATTTAAAAAAAACTGAATCTCAAATATTAATTAAAAATAACAAATAATTGTGGACACAAAAAAACAAAACTATTTTTTTGTAGTAAAGCTTTGTTGTATACTACACTGATAATCCAACCACTGGGCACGAAAATAAATAGTTTTTTCTGCCTCTTTCTCTTTTTTATATAACATTGTCCATGTGCGAAGGAAGGGTTTTACAAATCAAGGCCAACTGTTTCTTTTTAATAATTGTCCTTGAGCTTTATTGATGCTGATTGCAAAACTTTGTCGGATGGGAAACTGAAGCCTCTTAAACTGAAATGGAAAGTCTGCAGGTATTATAGAAATTCTTGGAATAAATGGATCCCGGCTATGTGGCCTCTTAATCATTGTTCTCTGTTAATCACACTGACAGAATCATTTCTAGGTGCTTGAACGGCCCTTTCACATAACCACAGTCGATTCATATAATGGTGTGTGATATTTGGAAAGGCTGAGCTCCAGGGTGGCCAGCCCAAGGCTAACAGCTGTCGGGTGACTCACTGTCTGTGGGGGTGTCTTGCTGGCAACATCAAACTGTCACCAGCATTCCTTAAATATGTGGGGTCCCTCAGGGAACGCTTCTCTCCGCAGTGTTGTTTAACATCTATATGGGTCCCTTCACCCAGTTGGCACGGCGTTTTGGGCTTGGGTGTCAACAGTATGCTATCAGTATACCATTTTGCAGCAACAGACTAACACAGCTAACTCCTCTGGATCTATGGCTTCCGGAAGAATTCCAAGTCAAGTGTACATTTTGCTGTGGTCTTTAAGGCCTTGAGCGGTCAGGGACCAATGTATCTGCAGGACCATCTCCTCTGATATGTCCCTGGGAGAGTGTTACACTCTCTGAACAGCAACCTAATGGCGGTCCCTGGCCCCAAAGATGTCCAGCTGTCCTCAGTCAGGGCCAGGGCTTTCTCAGTCCTGGCCGCATTTTGGTGGAACTCTCTGCCAAACACCACCTGGCCCCTGTGGGATCTTATGCAATTCCATAGGGCCTGTAAGGTGGAGATGTTCCACCAAACATTTGGTTGAGGACAACAGGGATTTCCACTCTAACTGGCACCCTTTTATGCTCTCCAGATCATTTTATCCCCCTCTTCTTCTTCCTATGACAGTCTGGAAATGGGGGGGGGGGATTTAAACCGCTCTCTGGAGTTTTAATTTATCTACTGGTATTAATGTATTTAGGGACTGTGGTGGCTCAAGAGGTTAAGACGCTGAGCTGCAGACTGGAAGGTTGGTAGCTCGGCAGTTCGAGACCCGAGGGCCACGTGATGGAGTGAGCTCCCATCTCTGGCCCCAGCTCCATGCGCCTAGCAGTCTGAAAGCAAGAAATTGCAAGTAGATAAATAGGTACTGCTTTGGTGAGAAGGTAACAGCATTCCATGCGCCTCGGCATCTAGTCATGCCAGCCACATGACCGCGGAGAAGTCTTCAGACAGTGCTGGCTCTTTGGCCTGGAAACAGAGATAAGCACTGCCTCCTAGAGTCAAATTCGACTGGCTTTACCTTTACCTTATTAATGTATTTAATTTTTTATAAATTGTTTTACATTGTTTTTATAAATTGTTTTACATTACCCATTGCAGGGACAGGTGATTCAGAAAACTAGATGATGAGGATGATGTTGTGGTTGTTGTGGTTGTTGTTTTTGGCATGACCTGGAAATGATATCATTGCACCTCTGGTGATGTTCTAGCATTTGGCCAAAATTCTATGGTTTAGCCATAGGGTTTGGAGGGAATGCTGGAGTGCTGCTCAGTTTGATGACATCAGTTCCATGTCATGTCGTGACACAAAAAGCATTGCGATGCTGCTGATTGTCCCACATTTCCCCCCATAGCCCACCTGAGTGGTGGTAGGAAAAGCCGCTGAGGGGCAGGTGAATTCCTACTGAAACAGGAAACCTGCCAATACTTATGAATTTTGTAGATCTTCCAAGTTATTTACAGTATTTCCAATGTTTCCCATGGGTATATATCCATCTCTGCCAGGTTTTACAGCACCAGTACCTAATCTCATAGAATTACAGAATTGGAAGAGGCCCTACCGGCCATCTAGTCCAACCCCTCTGCTCAAAGCAGGATCAGCCTAGAGCATCCCTGACAAGTGTTTGTCCAGCCACTGCTTAAAGACCGCCAGTGGGGGGGGGGGGGAAGCTCACCACCTCCCTAGGCAGCTGATTCCACTGTTGCACAGCTCTTACTGCCAAAAAGCAGTTTTTTAAGATCCAGCTGGTACCTTCCCATCCTTAATTTAAACCCATTCTGGTGAGTCCTACTATCCTCTGCTGCCCACAGTAACAGCTCCCTGCCCTCCTCTAAGTGACAACCCTTCCAATACTTCAAGAGAGCAATCATGTCCCCCCTCAGCCTCCTCTTCTCCAAACTGAACATTCCCAGGTCCCTCAGCCTTTCCTCCTAGGGCTTCTTGGTCTCCAGGCTCCCGATCACCCTCGTCGCTCTCCTCTGCAGCCACTCCATTCTGCCCACATCCTTTTTGAAGGGAGGCCTCCAGAACTGCACAGAATACTCCAGGTGTGGCCTGGTCAGTACAGTGTACAGTGGGACTATGACATCTTGTAATTTGGATCTTATATTTCTGTTGATACATCCCAAGATCACATTAGCCTTTTTTGTCACTGCATCATACTGGCTGCTCATATCCAACTTATGGTCCACCCACACCCCAAGATCTTGCTCACTGAAAAGTATTGGAGTCGGGAGTCCATGGAATAGTGAAACAGCTAGATCTTTATTGCTGGTTCAGATGAAGCATACAGCCCAGGGCTCCGAGCCCTCCTTTTATGCTGGTCAGGGACAATCCCCTGACCTCGCCCAACTGGCCTGATAGGCTATTAGAAGTCTATTTACATTTCATAGGTTCCCTGGGAGAAACCTAGGTACAGGATTGGTGGCCGGTTTGAATCCACCTGGCCTTTGTTCTACCTGGCTGAAGCTCAGGTAGTTTCTTGGCCATGTGCTCTGGCCATGCTCTGGCCATATGCTCTGGCCATGCGGTCGCAATTATGGGAGCACATGGCGACCGCATGGTCAATACATAACACTCACACATATACATACTGCAACTCAGAAGTGTACCCCCCATCCAGTATGCATGTTCCTTATTTTTGTTACCCAGATGTAAAACTCGGCACTTGTCCATGTTAAATAGAGGAGGAGGAGGAGATTGAATTTATACCCTGCCCTTCACTCAGAGTTACAGAGTAGCCTACAATCTCTTCTTCGTCTCCCCACAACAGACACCCTGTGAGGTAGGTGGGGCTGAGAGAGTTCTGAGAGAACTGCTCTTGAGCGAACAGCTCTGAGAGCAGCTCTTATTCACATCTGCCCACTTTTCCAGTGTGTTCAGGTCTTATTGTATTCTATCTCTATTTTCCGGTGTGTTCACTGCTCCTCCCAATTTGGTGTCAGCTGCAAATTCACTGAGTAGCCCCTCCACACCCTCATCCAGATCATTTATAAAAATATTGAAAAGTACTGGACCCAGAACTGAGCCCTGTGGCACCCCACTGGACACCTCCCTCCATTCAGATGAAATGCCATTGACAACTACTCTTTGAGCGTGGTTCTCCAAAAAGTTCCTTATCCACCTAGCTATTCTTTAGCTTACCCATCAACATTCCTCTACTTTACCCATCAGAACATCATGGGGAACCCTGCCAAAAGCTTTACCGAAATCCAGGTCCACAACATCAGCAGCATTCTCGTGATCTAGTAAGCTCATCACTCAATCAAAGAAGGAAATGAGGTTGGTCTGGCAGGACCTGTTGGGGACAAAGTTGCCCTTTAGATACTCACAAATCGATCTCTTTAAAATCTGCTCCAGTATCCTCCCTGGGACCGAGGTCAGGCTGGCTGGCCTGTAGTTTCGTGGGTCATCCTTCTTCCCTTTTTTGAAAATTGGGATAACATCTGCCCTCCTCCAGTCTTGTGGCACGTCTCCCATCCTCCAAGAGGTCTGGAGGATGATGGACAAAGGCTCTGCAAGTTCTCTAAAAAGTTCTTTGAGCACTCTTGGGTGCATACCATCTGGTCCGGGGGATTTGTACTCATTCAGTGCAGCCAGAATCCAGAGATTCTTTCCAAATTCATGCATCTATAGCATAGCTGGCAACTTGTACTCACACATTTTCCCTCAAGTAGCCTTTCTGAACACTACGCCAAATGTATGACAATTTGATGAAGGCCTTCAAGTAATCAACTTTAGTTCCTTTCAGAATAAGAGGAAGTGTTGGTTGGAAGTACCCAACTAATTCAACAGCAATCCACAGAGACTTCTCCAATAGTTATGTCCTCACACATCCTTAAATGTGCACTCCAAAGCTTCTAACATTGCCTTGAGAGATGTGGTACATTCATCCCATACTATGAGTCTGCCCTCCTGGAAAATTTTTAGCTTTTGCTGTTTCTGTACATAAGACCATAAAAACATAAGAGAAGCCAATGTTGGATCAGGCCAAAGGCCCATCCAGTCCAACAGTTTCACATAGTGGTCAAAAACACCAGGTGCCCTCAGGAGGTCCAGCAGTGGGGGCAGGACACTAGAAGCCCTCCCACTGTTGCCCCCCCCCCCCCCCAGCACCAAGTGCAAGTTTCCTGGTCAGCAGTTGACATATTTGTGCAGAAAAGGGCAACTAGAATGATAAAAGGGTTGGAACACTTTCCCTACAAAGAAAGGTTGAAGTGCTTGGGGCTCTTTAGCTTCGAGAAATGACGGCTGAGGAGTGACATGATTGATGTTTATAAGATTATTCATGGGATAGAGCAGGTAGAGAAAGAAGTCCTTTTCTCCCTTTCTCACAATACAAGGACTCGTGGGCACTCCATGAAATTGCTGAGCAATCGGGTTAGAATGGATAAAAGGAAGTACTTCTTCACCCAAAGAGTGATTAACACCTGGAATTCACTGCCATAGGAGGTGGTGGCTGCTACAAGCATGGATGTCTTCAAGAGGGAATTAGATAAACATACGGAGCAGAAGTCCATCAGTGGCTATTAGCCACAAGGTATAGATAGGAACTCTCAGTCTGGGGCAAGTGATGCTCTGTATTCTTGGTGCTTGATGGGGGGGGGGGGGGGACAGTGGCAGGGCTTCTCATGTCCTGGCCCCACTGCTGGAACCCCTGATGGCACCTGTTATTTTTGGCTACTGTGTGACAGAGTGTTGGACTGGATGGGCCATTGGCCTTGTTAGCCAAATTGCTCTGTTTGCTTTAATAAAAGGTTGGGGAATTATGATATTAATGTGCAATTGGCATAACTACAGGATCATGGCCTTTACATACCAGAGTCCCACTTTATCCAGGTCACAGAAATAGACACAGAGACTAGATAACTAAAGCAATGATCTCTTTACTGAAGAATTCTTAAGTCCTTATAAACAATAATCAAACATTCAGACACACAATACAGAACTAAGGAAGTAGAGGTGATTGATAGGGAATAGAGGGGGTGAGTTATGGGGTGATACTACCTGTCCAGATGTGCAGGGGTCCTTGAGGAAAGGATTATGGCCTAAACCCAGAGGGTAAAGGGGTGGCCTGCCAGTTGGCATCAGGGCAGAAAACACACACTCTGAGGCAATGGACCTAGATAGTTAAAGGCACTGGAAAACAATGCAGGCCAATGGAAGGTCTCCGGGGCTGGTCTCAGGTGACAACAAAAGACTACCTGGGCCAATCAGGTGTCCCAGGAGGTTTGTGACACCAGAATGGGCAAGGCCTAGATGTGGCCAATGAGCTTTCAGAGGGGGCAGAGTCTGGATTAACAACTGGAGCCCGGTGTGCTGGGGCTAGCTGAATGGATTTTAAGACCACTGATGGTTCTGCCAAGGCAGTTGAATAGGTTCCCAGATACAGACAAAAGACGGAGATGGGCCCCTGATTAGCATCAGGAAGGTTCGTTAATAATTTGAATGTTTGGTAGGTTTATCTTGGTATCCCGAGGGATGAAGAGCAAGGAAGGACAAGTACCACACATAGACAAGATACAAGAAAAGGGGCTGGGTGAGGTTCTGGAGACAGAAGGACTATTTGCCAGATGGCCTCTGGGTAGCCTTTAGAAATGTAGATACTTCACCTGGTGGAACCCAGTGTTATCCCGTAAGCATAATCTCTTCTGGGTGGAGGGGGAAGACTGGAGGTTTGCTTTGAGGGTGCCTTTTGAAACCTGAATGTGAAATCCCTGTTTCCAGAGCTATGGCTTGCTCTGTGTTCCAGGACCAGGAGTGTCTTCCTTGGCCTGAGTTTTGTGGGTCTCTGGTTCAAGTTAGAAGCAGGGTGCCCCTTGCAGTTGGGGCTACCCAAGAGTAAAGACAGCACCTCTGGCAACAGCCTGATCCAACATTGGCTTCTCTTATGTTCTTATGTGTGTTTGTGTGTAAAGTGCTATCAAACTGCAGCCAATTTCTGATGACCCCAGCAAGGGGTTTTTGAGTCAAGCAAGGTGGTTTGCCATTGCCTTCCTCTGCAGAGTCTTCCTTCCCCTGCTTAGTTTCTGAGATCTGACAAAATCGGACTATACCATGCTGCCTTCCCTCCCAGTTGATATAGTTACTGGCAATTTAAATAGCGGATTAGTGATTCAGCCTCCTGACTAAATAGACAGAGCAGGACCTGTTGACGCAGCAGCAAGAATGCTCATTCTTTTTTGGCAAACTGTAGCCAGAGGTAGATTTTGAATAAATGTCTTTCCTGTTTCCTATTGAAAACAGCAGCGGTAATTTCTTTCAGCATGTTCTTTTGGTGCAATATTAAGTTTGGCTCATTTTCCTGTATGAAGTGGTACAGGATGATGTGCGATCTCCATTACAAATTCATTTGCAAGCGCGTAACAATCATTTCTCTGTGGTTCGGGAAGACCTTGTGTTTTTAAATGAGAGCCTCCCATTGTTAGAACGCAATCTTCAATCATTGTAAGTGCTCTATTAAAATCGGCATCATTATGTGTCATTTTGATATCTGGATTTATTTATTATTTTTTTTCATTCCGGCTTGATTCAAAATATCTTCTGAGAGCTGATCCTGATATACATTCTGTAGATGACAAGAATTTGAAATGGCACAAACTTGGAGCATAATAGCAAACAGATTTCGTAAGAATTTTGGTGGTGACGCTACTGCGGCTTCCAATGAACATCACACTTAAGAAGACCTCTTAACGGGCAAAGCTTGTCTGAAGGTTTGTTATGTGAAAGAAGAAATATTCCCCACTCTCCTTGTCTCTGCCACATCCATCTCCTTGGCTTCTAATGAGTAGACCATCCCTTCCATTGCAAATAGTGGAGGGATGTTCTGTGAATGATATAGGCTGTGATGTTCTAATTCCCCACATTTTTGGGAACCGCAACTCCCATGATCATCCTGAAGCTGGTGGCTGATGGTGAGGTGTCACAGAATTAGGGCTGGATTGAGCGTCAGCCTTCTGCTAAACCTCTTGTACATCTACGATTCTTTAATTTCTATAGCAACTAGCCTCTATAGTTGAATCAGTGGTTCTGTTTCCCAGGAGGCTTCAGGACTCTGCTGAGTGCTGTGGCCTTCTGGTACCGATAACCCTGTACACGACTTCAGCCTTATATGACTTTTGCCTTTCTGGAATGTCTATACATTATCAAATTCTAAATGGCTAGAGCATCTGAACCTAGCTTCCTGGGACTCTCTTAGTCAGCCTTGACTCTTTGAGTCAACCCAGCTCAACCCTGACTTTCCTGGACTTTCCTGACCCCAGAGATCGAAAGAAAGAGCTGACCATGTTGTATACATTAGATGTACGTCAAATGTTCATCACAGACTTGACTGACACATTAGCCCCTATGGTTGGAAAAGGGTACTTATGGTTTGGATTTTAGTTTTGTTCCTTGTTGTTTTGGCCAGCTACCCTGTGTTATAGGTCTGTTATAGGTCCTGACAGAGCAACCGAGGATAGCCTTTAAATAATTACAAGCACCTATTTCTGTATGGGGGTTGTGTTGAAATATTCTGTGTTGAATGTTGAAATGCTACAAAAGACTTAAGAGTGTGCAATGGAATACATTCAGTTTTGGTTTAAAACATCTCTCTCTCTCTGCCATTGGGAACAGTGGAGATGGGAGGGCATGAAAAGATTCCTGCACCCCTCATTTCCCCAACATGAGACTCCTAGACTGATTTCACACAAGCCGCTGCTCCGCCCTGCTCTTCCCTTTCCCCCAACTGCAGGCATCAATTTCCCATTATGTACTCTGCAGCCACATTTTGACCCACAGCTTCGTCCGATTTCCTCCGCTTCTTCACAATCCTGTTTTTTGAGGAAGGTGTGAAGGAGATCAGGCAAAGCTGTGGGTCAAAATGTGGCCGCGGAGCACATAATGGGAAATTGACTTGTGCAATCGGGGGAGAGGGAAGAGCGGGGGCAGAGCAGTGGCTTGTGTGAAATCGGTCCTAGCTTTATTTTTGGAGGAGTTCTGTCTGCCACAAGCAACCTTTGTTTCCATTGCACATAGTATCAGGGGGCTACTGGAGATAACTTGGGTCAGGAGTCCCAATACTCAAACCATAACACTAGACTGGCTCCCTGAGCGATCTGGTATAGGATGTCGAAGGCTTGGATCCAAATGAAGAAGAGTGGGTTTTTATACCCCCCTTTTCTCTACCCTAAGAAGTCTCAAAGTGGCCTGCAATTGCCTTTCCCTTCCTCTCCCCACAACAGGCCCTTAGTGAGGCAGGTGGGGCTGAGAGAATTCTGAGGGAACTGTGATTGGCCCAAGGTCACCTAGCAGGCTTTGTGGGGAATCAAACCTGGGTCACCAGATTAGAGTCCACTGCTCTTCATCACTACACCAAACTGCTCCCCAAAGCTCCTCCTCCTCCTCCCTTGCAGCTCTTGGTGCTGTGCCAAGTGACTCAGCCCTTTTTCAAGGTTTTTCAACTTCCAGTTTGCCCCCTCACACTGTTCCTTTGGGCTCACTGACCCGGAAGAGCATGACTGGGGGAAGGGAAGAGATGGCTGCAGGGAGAGGAGGGAGGAAGGGAACTAGAACAACTCAGTTTGCCCTGCTTAGGATCTAGGGTTGCCAAGTGTAAGAAACTTACTGGCTGGGGTGGAAGCTTTGCTGGCCGGGAGCTTCGCGCACGCTCCGGGCAGCATCACTGGAAGTGACGTCAGCACGTTGGGGGCGTTGCCAGGGCGACGCTCTGGCAATTGCCCCAAAACTCTATGGTATCATAGAGTTTTTGGGGCGATTGCCAGAGCGTCGCCCTGGCAACGCCCCCAACGTGATGGCATCACTTCCGGGTGACGTCATTACGTGAGGGAGGTCGTCCAGGCTGGACGACTCTCAGGGGTGGGTTTTCCCCCGCCGGCCGAATGCTGGCCGGCGGATCAGGAACCCCTGTAGCGGGGGATCCCCCGCCCCCCGGGCTGACTTGGCAGCCCTATTAGGATCTGAGCCAAATTCTATGAAATAGCCCCAGTGCCCTTGCTTTTTTCCAGATAGCCTGGGTTGCTTATAGAAACTGAAACACATGCACCTTCCGAAACGAGGGAACTCACTGCTGCAAGGCACGCCAATCACGTTCCGATGCTGCCACCAAAAATGGCTCGACAATTGCAAATATTTCCAAAGATAAACAATTAACAGGAGCAGCCCGGCAGCTTCGTCCGCCTTTTAATGGGAAAGTAAATGAGATTTGGAGCTTGTCAGCGGCATTAATGGGACTGTTAGTGCCTTGTTAGGTGTCTTCTAATGACAGTGGATGTTTTCATTTCGCTCTGCAACCCAAGTACCAAATTCAAGAAACGATGATTTATGGACCACGGAAGGAACCACAGTGTAAGCTGTTCTGATCAGAGAATTCCCTGAGCTTCCGCTCGCAACTGCACTATCCCCTTACCACCAAAGGATATTGATGGATGGTTTTATGACTCATTTGGCAAGATCTATGAAGGCAATTACTTCATAAGGTGGCATTTTATCACAGTTGCTTTCGACCTGCCGGAGCTGACTCATTGATTGGAGTTAGTCAGGGAAAGCAAATGTTACAGACTTGGAGGTGTAAAAAACTGCTGATATTTGTATTTAGGCTTCAGCCTTATTGTTTCTGACAATTTGCCTCTGATTATCCCATGTGTCCGCTTAATTATTCTGTCATTAGGCAAGGTTTCCTAATATTTCTTGGCTGTTGAGTCTGATATTAACAGATGCTCCGAATCTTTTAACACTTAAAAAAAAAATAATAACCCTTCCATTTCACCCATACATTCTTCTAGGCTCATCCATAAAGCAGATGAAGCTGTACTTTAAATCTATATGACTTTATGCTCCATTTTCAGAGTGTATTCAATTAAAACTCAATCACTGTGCGCACTCACATTTATGTAAGCTGTATCAGGATTTCTCAGCACACACACACACATTTCTAATAGAACAATTCTTTTAAAGTAATACTTATTTATGAACTTTAGTGCAATTGCTAAATTTAATAGATTTATTCCAGTCAAATGAAAAAAACAAACAATTTTCATACAGAATAATGTTGCCATTAGTGGCTGCGGTGGCTCAGAGGTTAAGATGCTGAACTGCAGACTGGAAGGTCGGTAGCTTGGCAGTTTGAGACCCGAGTGCCATGTGACGGAGTGAGCTCCCGTCTCTGGCCCCAGCTCCTGCCAATCTAGCAGTTTGAAAACAACAAATTGCAAGTAGATAAATAGGTACCGCTTCAGTGTGAAGGTAACAGCGTTCCATGTGCCTCGGTGTCTAGTCATGCCAGGCACATGACCACAGAGAAGTCTTCAGACAGCGCTGGCTCTTTGGCTTGGAAATGGAGATGAGCACCGCCCCTTAGAGTCGGATTCAACCGGCTTTCGAGCAAAGGAAACCTTTACTTTTAATGTTTTCATTCACTCTTGTACTTTGCTGAATAGATATTCTAATTAAAATGATACTTTTGGTCTCAAAAGTCGAAGGTGTCTAGTCGCTCCTGAAAACCTTCAAGGATGAACGTTGCTGTTCTCTGCTCACACTAGCCTTGATTCTCCATGCACAGAGGGACAGTAGTCACGAGTGCACTGTCCCCAGCCCTATGGGATTGTTGAGTCACCTGCACAAATGCATGGAGGAAGTGCCCCAGTGCACGCCCCCTTCTTGTGATCAGCAGCATTTGGAAAGCAGTATCACTGATCATGGGGCGAGGGGTGTACGTGCAGGCACTTCTTCCATGCGTTTTCATTATGCAGGTGACTTGGCCAATACGCAGAGATGGAGGGCCTGGCCAGCATTCTTGCGCCTGCTCTCCCTCCCCATGAAATGAGCCAATGTTCAGACAGGGCTCCCCAAAACGTTGCCCCTGGAGGTCAGGAGATCCTCAGGAGCAGCTCTAGGTATAATCTGGGAGGAGGGAATCTATTCACACCTCCCCCTCTTCTGATGTAAGTAGCCTTGTTGCAGCAACCTCTGGTTTGGGAAGTTCTTTTGAGAACTGCTCTTTTAAGAACAGCTGTGCCAGAACTATGGCTTGCCCAAGATCATCCAGCAGCTGCAAGTGGAGGAATGGGGAATCAAACCCAGTTCTCCCAGATTAGAGTCCACGCACTTAACCACTACACCAAACAGGCCAAGACTCAGATTCTTTCAGTCCTTCAACTGAACTCTTCCTCAGAACAGTTTTTCAACAGTTATGGACCAGAATCGTCTCTCTTCTCTCAAATCAGGAATCTGTCAGAATGCCCAATCCTCAACAACACCCGGCTAATAAAAAAAAATTCTGCCCTTAGCTGGAGCTGGCCAATCAGAGTGCTTCGAGTAGCCTGTCACTCAAAGTTCTCCATTAAGGAGGAGATTTACTGCTTCACTTCCAGGTACTCTGACAGTGCAGTATTTTGAAGCTTGTTTTAAAGGCTGTCCATCACAGTGGCTTCAGGCACACTTCTTTGACAGTGCCACAGTGCCTTTCCTTGCTCCTGTGCCATACTTAAGTAATGCAGATCACAATGCAAAAATCGATAGTGGTCATCAGCAGGAAGCACATGGTTGGATCCAACACAAAGATCACAGCTCTCCCTCTTTCCCTTCCACCCAGCAGTCTTTTCTGGCCCAGGGGAAGTTGATTCCCAGGTCAGTGAGAGCCATGAGGAAGGGCAAGGAGGAGGAAAAACAGCTTCCCTTCCCTTCCTTCCTTTCTTTCTTCCTTTCTTTCTTTCTTCCTTTCTTTCTTTCTTCCTTTCTTTCTTTCTTCTTTTTGGCCAGTGGAGCTCCAGGGATGAAAGGGGCAGGAAGGCTGATTTTGTCACCTTCTCCCTCCCTGCTACAGTGTAGCTCTTAGGGTTGCCAGGTCCCCTCGTCATTGATGATGTCACCTGAAAGTTATGGCATTGTGTCAGTGGCACTGGGGGAGACACTCTGGGTTTTGGGTGAAACTCTATTGGAAATTCACCCTCAAACCATAGAGTTTTGCCCCAAAACCAGACTGTCCTCATGCAACATCCCTGTTGCCTTGAGATCAGATTATTATTATTATTTGGTTTGGTGTAGTAGTTAAGTGCGGAGACTTTCACCTGGGAGAACCAGGTTTGATTCCCCACTTCTCCACTTGCACCTGCTGGATGACCTTGGGCAAGCCATGGCTCTGTCAGAGCTGTTTTCTCAAGGACAGATCTGAAAAGAGCTCTCTCGGCCCCACCTCCCTCACAGGGTGTCTGTTGTGGGGAGGGGAAGGGAAAGGAGTTTGTAAGCTGCTCTGAGACTCCGAGTGAAGGGCGGGGTATAAATCCAATCTCTACTTCTTCTTCTTCTTCTTCTTCTTCTTTCATAGACCATCCTCCCCAGTCTATAAATAGTGGGAGCTCTCCAGCCACTACCTGGAGGTTGTGCAAATAAATAACCAGAATAATCCGTCACGCTGTGCAAATCACACTTGTGACTTCTGTCTTCAAATAAGAAGACAGAAGTCTCAGGTGTGATTTGTACAGCATGACAGGTTATTCCGGTTATTTGTTTGTACAACTCTATTTGCTGTATTTCCATTTTCATGTGGTTCCTACCTGGAGGTTAGCAACAGTAGATGATAATCATCTGGGCTTTTTGGGGGGGTAGGAAGAGGTGCCGGAACTCTCAAGAGGGAAATGAAGTTTTCAATCTGTATACTGAATTTTGTCCAAGAGGTTCCAGAACTCCATTCCAGGGCGTTCTTGTGCAGAGTCCTGCAATATGCAGATCCAGACCCATTTTATTCAGACTAGAGAACAGAACACAGAGCTGGTTAGGATTCCCCCATGAGGAAGAGCGATCAAGAGATGCTGTGACAGCTATGGTGATAGACAGAGATCTTCATGTCTCTTTAGCTACTGGGGGGGGGGGAGGTGCCTGTCAGCTATGCTGCCATGGAGAATGTGGGAGAGAGTGTTCACCTCTGGTATTCGAAGTTTCGATTCTCCTGCATCCTTTATCTCCTGCTCTGACAGAGCCTGACCTTGGAGGTTTGGGAGACGCTCACTGCTTTCCCCCTGGGAACTGAAAGCTGTTAGTTTAAGCACGAATGTAACTTGCTGTACATTGCCTTGCATCCATCAGAAGACCCTTGTTTGAACCTAGTATATTTACCCCTTCCTGCCCTTGTAACAGTAGTCTTAACACGAAAAGTGTTTAGAGCAATACAGTATGCTGACTCAATAAACTGATCGTGTTGGTTTCTGATAACTGGGGACTCTGACAGTGCCCTTCACTGGGCAGAGAGCATCCTCTCCCAACTGAGCCTTTTGATGTGTTAAGACCTTGCTTGGAAGGTGCATGTCCAGATCTGGTGAGCCTGAGCCCCAAGACCTGGCATCCAGATTGGCCAAAGGCCCTGGAGCACTTGTGGGGTGGGGTCTGAAAAGGGAAGCAATTCCTTTGCTTGGGTGGGCGTTTTGGAGTCAGTTGGAACTGGGTTTTGCCATTCCTCAGGGAAGCTGTCCCTTCTGTGTGCTTTGCTATGAAGGATGATCCAGGGGAGTGACGCTAAAGAAGGTTGCAGATGCCCCATGGACGGGGGCATCCTGCAACTAACCACAACCAGATATACCATAGGTTGTAATCACCTAGTGCAGGGGTGGGCAATTGTTTTGGCTTGGGGGCCACTTTGTGGGGAGTGGAGGTTAGCGGAGGGCCGCACCTTTTAAAATGATTGCATTCATTAGTTCACTTTGCATTTCAGAAAAGGTATAAACTGTATCATAAAAATCAATAAATATAAATTAAATAAAATAGTGGTAGTTTTATTCAATTTATTTATTGTGCTAATTTCATATCATCTATAGCTGCAAGCACATTTAATTTTAGAATCAGTTTAATGAGAGAAATGTACCCTATCACACCATGTGGCCGACTGTCTTGGCGGGCCACAAAAAACTCTGTGGCGGGCCGCATGTGGCCCCCGGGCCGCAATTTGCCCACCCCTGACCTAGTGAATAACAGTCCTTTTATTTTGTTCAGTGCACCTAGACTCTGTTCCTGTAGCACTCTTGAGTGCGTGCCTTGCAGAAATAAAGTTGCTTAATTAGAGAGAGTCTGCACGTGTCCTTACCTACCTACCTTGGACCCTTGGCATGCCACCATAATACATCCCCCGTGGAGTGGTCCTGAGGTTACCCATGAGAGAGGGAGGTCTTAGGCTTTCCCTGACGTGGTGGCAGCAACAGTGCAAAGGAAGAAGAAGAAGAGATTGGATTTATACCCCGCCCTCCACTCCCCAAGGGAGTCTCAGAGCGGCTTACAAACTCCTTTTCCCTTCCCCTCCCCACAACAGACACCCTGTGAGGTGGGTGGGGCTGAGAGAGCTCTTTCCCAAGCTGTCCTTGAGGGAACAGCTGGCACAGAGCTATGGCTTGCCCAAGGTCATCCAGCCAGGTGCAAGTGGAGGAGTGGGGAATCAAACCCGGTTCTCCCAGATTAGAGTCCACACACTTAACCACTACACCAAACTGGCTCTCTGGGCAAGGCAGTGGCTAATCTTGCCCCACAACATGTCAAGGATCACAACAGCCCCCATGAACATTTCAAGGAGTGTCAGGATAGAAATGTTTGAATAAATAGATAAAAATATGTCCCAGCAGTAGCTCATAAAGGAAGGCCCCATGACAGCTTTGCACTAAGCTTCTGAATCCCAGAGCCAGAACCCCTGGCTCTGGGATTCAGAGGTTTAGTGCCTCTGAATGTGGAGGTTTCCCTCAGTCACCATGGCTAGTGGCCATTGACAGACTTATCCTCCATGAATCTATCTAATCCCCTTTGAGAGCTGTTTATTCCTGTGGCCATCACTACATCCTCTGGCAGCAAAGTCCTCCTCCTCCATCTGGTGTAGTGGCTAGGAACACAGGCTCTAATCTGGGAGAACCGGGTTTGATTCCTCACTCCTCCCCGTGCAGCCAGCTGGGTGGCCTTGGCCGAGGACAGACTGGCGTTTTGGCCTGATATAGGTCTGCTTTTCAAGCAGATTAAGAGAGCCTGTTCAGACAGCCGCAGCTACCCGGCACTGCTGTGCCATACTCATCCAGTCCGGAAGCACTTCCATCCTGCGTTAAACAGGTACCTGGTGAAACCGGTGTTAAGCCGTCTGGGTGCACGTCCGTCCCGCTTCCTGGCAGTGTGGACGCAAATAAGCCACACATCAAGTGGCGCTGGTAATGTAAACCCGCTGGTCCAGCTGCTGTGCCCATGTGCCCATGCACATATGTGCACTTCCGCAAAACAGACCAAAGCCGTGCACCACCACGGCACCACTGCCAGGGGCTGCCCCGCAGTGTGAATGCTCCGTTCCGCCTCCTCCCCAATATGGTCCAGCATCAGTATATGCAGTGCAAAAGGTAAGCCCCACAACAACTCGGCCTGGGTCCTTTTGCCCCGCTTCCCTTGCACTTCATTTTGCCAGTCTGTCCTCAGCCCTTGGGTCAGTCACAAGTTCTCTCAGAGCTTTTCTCTCAAGAGCTGTCCTCAAAAGAGCTCTCTCAGCCCCACCTACCTCCCAAGTTGTCTGTTGTGGGGAGGGGAAGGGGATTGGGATGTGAGGGCGATCTGGCTGCGCCATCTGTCACCCCATTGATCGCCAGGGTTGATTCAGCTGATCTGGCTGGCTAGGCGAGTGTCCCCTACCTCCATCACCACTCCATGTGCGAACCTCCTGAAGCTGCATGCTTGGTTGAAGAGGACAACCATCCCAGATAGAAGGAGTGTACCGTTCTTTGGTCAAGGGTATACGATAGCTGTGCTCAGGGGTCATTTCGAGCAGGAGCTCAGGGGAGCTCAGCTCCGGGAGTTGATGCCAGCACCCCCCCCCCGCCCCACGGGGGAATGCCTGCTTGTGTCATGGCTGCAACAGAATGACCCCGTCCCCTGGAAAGGTCCTTGTTCCTCTGACCAGCCTTCTGAAGGCTTCAGCCACCACTGAAGCTATCCTCCCAGAATAGTGGTATTTCTGAGGCTTGGATTAGTAGCTGTCCCTTCTTTCTTCCTTCCTTTCTTCCTTCCTTTCTTCCTTCCTTCCTTCTGACATAACTTCCAGTGATGTCAGGTGGCATAGCATATGCAAATAAGTTATGCTAATGAGTTGTGCTAATGAGCTCCTGCGCCTCTTTTTTTAATGAAATGACCCCTGGCTGTGCTCCCTTGCTAGAACCTCCAAACAAGCTCAAGGAAAGGAGATAGTAAGCTGCTCTGAGACTCTGAGTGAAGGGTGGGGCATAAATCCAGTCTCTTCTTCTCATTCCCCTGATGATCTCAGAAGCCTTTTTGGGCTCTCCTGGACAGCCATGTGCTTGCTGCCCTTCTGACCCCTGCACCCCTCTGCCTTCATGGCCACCTTGCTATACCTACTGATAAAGGTCAAGTTGCCTTCTCCTCCTCCTTGGTCTCCACCACTCCCCTAAGGAGGCCTCTTCCTACCTGCCGCGCCCTTCCACGAGCCTCGCTGTTCCCCCCCTCCTAACACCTTATGCGGCAGTCTATACATAAGGCAAGCGCGTGAGATCCCCACTCGTCTTAAAAAGGGATACTGAAAGTATTTGATAAAAGAACCAATTTGTCCTTTTCCCCACCGGGTTTAGATCTGAGTTAACAAAAAGCCACAACAGAAGTAGCTGGTCATACATCAAAGAGTTTAGATCTAACAGGCCTTTGAATAGATAGTGTAAACATGTGGGAATAGAGGTTTAAAGCAGCTATGCTCTCCTTTGGAACAGGAGCTGCCTTTCATGATCCCGGGCAGTGTTTAAATTTTAAATTGTTTACAAATCAATACTTTGAATGCAAGCGCCTCTGTTTCTTGCTCCTCATTAGCGGTCGGATATGCCCAGCGAATTTATATCTGCATGAGGATGAGCCAGTTTTGATCAATGGAAATTCAACCCATTTCAGAACATGCTTAGTGTTTAACTCACTCCCCCCCCCTCTTTTTTTCTTTTCTCCTCTTCAAAGAATAAATAAGTTAGTTTTCTGAGGGTCGGAACAGACCGGGAATAAGAACTTTTGTACTTTTAACATTTTCTCCCCCCCTCCCCCCTTCTTCTTCAATGAAACTTCTCCACTAGGGCTGCCAACCAAGGGTTGGAACCCTTCCCCTATGAAGAAAGGCTGAAGCGCTTGGGGCTCTTTAGCTTGGAGAAAGGATGGCTGAGGGGTGACATGACCGAGGTTTATGCACGGGATAGAGCAGGTAGAGAAAGAGGCACTTTTCTCCCTTTCTCACAATACCAGAACTTGTGGGCAGTCCGTGAAATTGCTGAGCAGTCGGGTTAGAACGGATAAAAGGTAGTCCTTCTTCACCCAGAGAGTGATTAACACGTGGAATTCACTGCCACAGGAGGGGGTGGCGGCTACAAGCATGGGTGGCTTCAAGAGGGAATTGGATAAACACAAGGGGAGACCCACAAGAAACTTGTGGGGAGGGGGCATTTCCCCCACCTTTGCTTTCCTCTCCTCTCTTCTCTGTCAAAGAACCCTCCTGTCTTATCTATCAATCTTCCCTCCCCTCCCCTTCTTCTCTCACTCCTTCTTTGAGGTTTCCTCCCCATCCCCTTCTCTAGGAATCCTTTCTTACCCCCTTTCTCCTCTCACCCCTTGTACGTCTCACCCCTCTTATCCCAGCCCTTCTCAATGTCCTCTTTTCCCCACCCCTTCTTAGTCTGCCCCTCTCTCTCCCCACCCCAACAATCTCCCCCTCTTCTGCCTCCCTTTCTGTGGCTTCTGGCCATGGGAAGTCTGCTTGCCTAGGAAGGACTCAGCAGTGGCATCCCCTGCCCCACAGCTCAAGGCCTGTCTTGCTGGCTTTGGGGAGTACCCTAAGTGTGCACAAAACTTCTTTACCCTCCATGTGCCCCAAATTGTTGGAAATAAGTATCCGCACACAGAGGGACCCTTGGCTCTTAGTATATAGATATAGAGCAGAGGTCCATCAGTGGCTCTTAGCCACACAGTATAGATGGGAACTCTCAGTCTGGGGCAAAGGATGCTCTGAATTCTTGGTGCTTGGGGGGGGGCAACAGTGGGAGGGCTTCTAGTGTCCTGGCCCCACTGCTAAATCTCCTGAGGGCACCTGGTATTTTTGGCCACTGTGTGACACAGAGTGTTGGACTGGGTGGGCCACTGGCCTGATCCAACACTGGCTTCTCTTATGTTCTTATGTTAACCGTCAGCTGGGGCCTGGAGATCTCCAGATGACAGCAATCAGTTCCCCAGGAGAAAATGGCTGCTTGAAGGATGGATTCTATGGCATTATACTCTGATGAGGTCCTGGACAGTCTCGCTGCCTCATGCCTTAACACTACAGGAAGGATGCAGAGGCCTGAGGCAGGAGGTTGCAAGGATTTGGTGAAAGCAGCCCCAGAACCTGAGTGGAAGCAGGTGGAGATGATGATAATTGAACCAGGTTAGCTCCAAGGTGACCATTAACTTCTGGCATTGTAAATGAACTAAGCAATCAAAGTGAAATATCTGCATGGAGAAGGTTATCTTGTACTTGATGACTCTGAAAAAAACATGCCCCCCTTCCCTGGGTTTTTTACAGGAGCTGACATAATCCCACTGCTTATTGGCCATTTTGGCCAGAAAGCTTTGGGGGTGTGGTTCTAGGGATGCCAGCCTCCAGGTGGAACCTGAGGATCCCCTGGAATCTCACCTCATTTCCAGACTACAGAAATCAGATCCCCTGGGGGAAAATGGATGCTCTGGAGGGTGGATTCTATGGCCTTGTACCCCACTGAGGTCTCCATTCTCCTCAGATCTCCAGGAGTTTCCCAACCTGGACTTGGCAACCCTATACCCTCCCATCCCCTGCTGGTGGCCAGGGGGGACCTGCCAACCTTAGGTGCTCCCTTGGTGCTGAGCAGCTTCAGCTGAAGGGCTCAGGGAAGGACTGTTGCTCACCAGTACAGCATCTATTTTACAGGTAGAAGGCAGCTAGTTCAATCCCTGACATCTGCATTTTAGAAGCTCAGGTAGCAGAAGATACGGAAAATTTCTACCAAAGATCTTGGAGGCCTACCACCTCCTTGATGGACCAATGATTCGACTCAATAGTCCTGTTCACAATTTACAGTGATCTCACATACAGTCCATGCTCTTTATATGTACATTGAGTAATTCTCATATTCAAGCATGAACAGCTGAACAGATGATATGAACCTCACTTTTAACCAGGTTCTAATCCTGGCTTTCATTTGTAAAGTGAGTGTGTGTTGGTTTTTCCCAGGGGTCATTTCGTATAAAAAGAGGTGCAGGAGCTCATTACCATAACTCATTTGCATAACTCATTTGCATATGCCACACCCCCTAACATGCCAGAAGTGTGTCAGAAGGCAACACCCACCCCTCAGGCTCCACTCCACAGGTGGAGTGAAACTCAGGCTTCACTCCACAGGTGAGTGAAACTGACCTGCTCTTCCTCCGTTCCCTTCCCCATCCAAATAAGCGTCAAGAACACACCCTCATTCTCTTCCTGCTCCCTTGAAACCACCAGGTTTCAAGTAGACTTGAGATACCCAGGACATGTGCACCACCCATCCCTTTCCCTTCCCCTCCCCATAACAAGACACCCTGTGAGGTAGGTGGGGCTGAGAGAGGTCTTTTGAGAACTGCTCATGAGAGAACAGCTCTGAGAGAACTTGTGACTGGCCCAAGGTCACACCAGAAGCTGCATGTGGAGGAGTGGGGAATCAAACCCGGTTCTCCCAGACTAGAGTCCAACTCCTGGCCACTACACCAAACTGATGGGGTGGAAGCTGCTGAAGGGTTGGTGAAATTTCTCCAGTACTTAGGTGCCATGTGCCCAGATAAAAAATGGTATACTTAAAAAATTTATATGCCACCTTGAGCAAGTCTCTGGAAAAGCAGCACACAGTCATAAAAGGAACAATGATAAAATTATCAATATTAAAACATTAAAATCAATAAAGACCCTAGCAGGGCTTTCCCCAGGGTGCTGTGCCTCTGCACTGCTTGGGGAAGCCGAGGAGGGGGCGTGGCTTGGTCATGTGTCCGCCCCCTGGGCTTCTCACTCCCGGAGCTGTGCTCCTGTGTGCTCCCGCTCCAACGGACCCCTGGTTTTTCCCTATAAACAGATGTATGTGTGTCCACTATCCTGCGTGTACAGGATTATTATGAGACAGCGGCCGCTTTCACTCACACTAAATGATGCCCTTTCAATCCCCTTTCCATGCACTTTGGAACTGGATTTTATTGTGTGAAATTTGAAAATCCTCTTGCAAATAATTGCTAAAGTGCATTAACTGCACATCATTCAGCACGAGTGAAAACACCTAGCATGTTCATGTGCTGTATGACATTGGAGAGGAAAGCAGAAGGGGGCTTGTTGGGAGCTTTCAGCAGAAGATGCCATGCAGTCAATGAAAGGCAAGACTTGGCTGCATTGACCGGGCTTAGGTTTGAGCCAGGATGGGATTTCTCATGCACAGGTAGGGATGCCAGACCACATACCCCCCTGCTGGCCAGACCACATATCTAGTCTTGGAGGGGGTCCTCTGCTGCCAGGCCCCACCTCTCCACCACAGATCAGCTGGCCGGCAGGACGAATTACCCCCAAAATGAGGGAGGAACACCCAATGTTTCAGTGACATCCCAACATGACTTCAGTGTGACCCAGAAGTGATGTGGGGATGTCGGGGCAATGCTCTGGTTTTGGGGCAAAAGCTCTATGGTAGAATCTAATTCTACCATTAGATGGGGGGATGCTCTGGGAGAAAGAACTTTTTCGGAGATTGGATTTCTACCCCGCCCTTCACTTGGAGTTTCAGAGTGGCTTACAATTTCCTTTCCCTTCCCCTCCCCACAACAGACACCCTGTGAGGTAGGTGGGGCTGAGAGAGCTCTCTCCAGAACTGGTCTTGAGAGAACAGCTCTGAGAAAACTTGTGACTGGCCCAAGGTCACACCAGCAGCTGTATGTGGAGGAGTGGGGAATCAATCTAATTCTACCATAGAGTTTTTGCCCCAAAACCAGAGCATCCCCCCATGTCCCCAATATGCCTACATCACTTCCAGGTCACATTGGAAGTCACGTGGGCACATCGCTGAAATGTGTGAAGAAACTCCCAGCTCCCAGTAAGCTCACCCCCCGCCCCCCACTGGCTTCCAGGAAGGACCTGGCAACTCTATACACAGGAAGTCCATGGAGGTCAATTAGTAATGACCCTCACTGGTGTGTGGGCTACTGCTGTCAAGTCATCCCCCCCCCCCCAGGCAGTACTGCAGTCAAACTAAACATTTAAAGGAACACATACAAAAAAACCCATGAAATCATTACAAGGCCACCAAGGAAATCCAGGATTGCTACACAGTCTCTTGCCTTGAAAACCCATTGGATTGCCATAAGTCAAATACAACTCAATGGTACTTTACATGCACAACCTGCTGTCAAAGTATTAAGTTGTGGGCCTATCCAAATAGCATATGCTGGTGTGCAAGAGAAGTCTTTCCACACAAGAAAGACTGCAGCAGCTTTACAGAAGGATTTCTGCATATTATCCCCCCCCCTCCAAAAAAAAAAATCAGAGTTTTAATTTTTGTATTTATCTCTATGTGCGTCACTTTTAAGAAAGTTCTCCTCTTTTTGCTTAACACAATGTACAGAAGGTCATTTGCATAGTGCCTCATTCTCTTGAAAATGTCATGCTCGGGTATGGAGATGATTAGACACAAAAAAGGGGAAGGGGAAAGAGATTATATGCCTGAGCGGAAGGCGGGGAACTCGCTGCTTGGAGAGGTTGGAAGGGGTGGAGAACATCATCGAATTAAAGGTTTAAAGGAGGCTGTGCATTGGGCGCAAGGTATTTTTCAAGTGAAATGCATCATTTGAAATACAATACTCTCATTGACAGGCAGTGTTCAGAATGTCAGCATGAATCCCCCCCACCACCACCACTTAGTAATTTCACAAATTCCCATATTTTGCTATTGAAGAGAGAGGCATACAAGCTGTCTGTTCCGAGGTCAGGCTACAGTCACGGAGAAAGAACTTTTTCGGAGATTGGATTTCTACCCTGCCCTTCACTTGGAGTTTCAGAGTGGCTTACAATTTCCTTTCCCTTCCCCTCCCCACAACAGACACCCTGTGAGGTAGGTGGGGCTGAGAGAGCTCTCTCCAGAACTGGTCTTGAGAGAACAGCTCTGAGAAAACTTGTGACTGGCCCAAGGTCACACCAGCAGCTGTTTGTGGAGGAGTGGGGAATCAAACCCAGTTCTCCCAGATTAGAGTCCGCGCTCCTAACCACTACACCAAACTGGCTCTCCACCTCCTGTGGCAGCAACTGTGTGGTAGCCATTTTATGGCTGTGCCCACCATGCTGCTTCAGAATTCCAAAGGTCCCTGCATGCTTTAAAAGGCTGGGGACTCCTGTCTCTGTTAATTTGATGACAGTATACAGATTTGAACCCAAGTCTCCCTTATTCTAGTCTAGCATGGACCACTGTACCATTCTGCCTCACATGTATCATTCTTGGATCCCAGCATTACACTATTCCCCCCGTTCCCAGTAAAATGGGGGAATCATTGTCTACCTGCTCAGCAATACCTATGTACTAGAACAATGATCTACTATTATGGATCCCCCCCCCATGTGACTATTTTCTGCTGCTTGTCTAAAGCAGTCATTAGGCTCATTCATGTACTCATCCTGCAGATATTGACTTCAGTATGAAATTAATTTTTTCAGTGGACCTGGAAGGTTGGTCCAGAACCAGTGGGCTGAAATTAAATCAGAAGAGTTTTTGGCTGAACATGAGGAAGAACTTCCTGACAGTTAGAGTGGTTCCTCAGTGGAGCAGGCTTCCTCGGGAGGTGCTGGGCTCTCCTTTTTGGAGGTTTTCAAACAGAGGCTAGATGGCCATCTGAGAGCAATGCTGATTCTGTGAACTTAGGCAGATCATGAGAGGGAGGGCAGGAAGGGTTGCATCAGCGGTTAGTTATCGTGGCCCTTTGCCCCCATAGACGAAAGACGCACTTGGACAACATAATTTGGGATTATATGGCCACTTTATTTATTTATTTACATGACAAAGGCAAATAGCTACCCTTAAACGGCACGGTCAAGGCCTGGGGTTGACAACCCCACCCTTACCATATTACGGGCAATGCACCTGACCCCCGGGGCCCAGCCCGCTGTTGGAGGCTGGAACCCGGGCGGCCCAGCCTTGGGGGCATGCCGTGATGATACCTCACCCACATCCACCAAGTCTGTGTTGAGTATCCATCACCAGCACTCCCAAAGGGGCAGCCTGTTCACCTCATCCCTGGCCGCAAGGCAGCAGTTATGATCAAAACAGACCCCCTCACCCCACCGGGTTGCTGAAGATTCTTACCGAGCCGTAACCATTATCAACCAAATTCTGCCCAAATAAAGTGACAAGCCTACAGCAGACCCAGAACCGGAGCTAAAGCTCTAACCAAAGTATGCAATGTGGGGTAGGCGAAAAACTCCCCTTCTCCCAGCCAATCGGATCGGGGTAAAAAATTCCTACCCGGCCCCCGTCAACAGGTGACCAGTCAAAACCCACATTACATACAGGGCGGGTGGGCGGGTCGACCACGAGGCAGAATGGGCAACGGAGGCGAGGGGGACAGCCTTGGAGTCGCTGGCCCCCGCCCCCAGCCTCGCCTCACCTTCATGTCCTCCTTACATGAAGGCAACCACGCCCCCCAGTGCGAGCCTTCGGCCGCTGCCGGGGAATGATCTTTGCCCCCATAGACGGAAGAAGCACTCGGACAACATAATTTGGGATTATATGGCCACTTTATTTATTTATTTACATGACAAAGGCAGATGGCTACCCTTAAACGGCACGGTCAAGGCCTGGGGTTGACAACCCCACCCTTACCATATTACGGGCAATGCACCTGACCCCCGGGGCCCAGCCCACTGTTGGCTGCTGGCACCCGGGCGGCCCAGTCTTGAGGGTATGCCTTGATGATACCTCACCCACATCCCCCAAGTCTGTGTTGAGTATTCATCACCAGCACTCCCAAAGGAGCAGCCTGTTCACCTCATCCCTGGCCGCAAGGCAGAAGTTATGATCAAAACAGACCCCCTCACCCCACCGGGTTGCTGAAGATGCTTACCGAGCCGTAACCATTATCAATCAAATTCTGACATCGCAAGGGTCAAGCCTCAGCTTAGGCCCCTGCGCCCACCAACACCTAGAATAGCCATTAGCCCTTGCCTTAGGTCCCTGAGGAAGAGGTCATTTCCGCGCTCCGATAGGTGCACCCTGTCACTCCTGTAGAGATCCACAGAATCTGACCGAATCATTGGACGAGGTATAAAGTGGCCACCCTGACTCATTCAATTGTATCACACAGTAACCAAAAATACCAGGTGCCATCAGGAGGTACACCAGTGGGGGCAGAAGTCCAGAAGCACTTTCACTGTTGCCCCCCTCCCAAGCACCAAGAATACAGAGCATCACTGCTCCAGACATAATGTTCTACCTACTTGTGGCTAATAGCTACTCAGGAACCTCTGTTCCATATGTTTATCCAAACCCTTCTTAAAGTTATCTATGTTTGTAGCCACCATCACTTCCTGTGGCAGTGAATTCCATGTGTTAGTTACACAAAAGCTTAATTGCCTTAACCCTTCCCCTCCCGGATACTCTTGCATGCAGAGTTACAATAACCAACATTAATGTGCACAGATCCTTTTAAATCCATGGGCTTCCTGTTGCACAAAACATTTGGGTGAATCATCCCATACAATTTTAAGTCCATCTGTTTATTGCCCGGTGCCTGGCAAATTTGCTCCACTAGCTTTTATTCCAATCCTTCACACACCATTTGTACAGTAAAACTTTGTAACACTCCTAACTCGATCATATTTGAAATAAAAACCTTTGCAATTTGTAAACTGTCTGCCTTAATATGGGATCTTGGCATTAATAGGATTTTATTGACATCTAGCATCAGCAGAAGAAAAGGCTTGATGGAGTGCCGCGAAGGAAATGAAAATGCAATACTCATTTTGCCGATGTCTCCAGAGTCACATGTGTATGGTGGTTGAATTTGAAATGCGCCAACTTTACCAGCTGGTTCTTTCCTCTTTGTGGGATAAAAAGGAGAAAAGATATCATAATGCCCCTGTATAAATTGATGGTGCGACCTCATTTGGAATACTGTGAGGAATTCTGGTCACCACACCTCAGAAAGGGTATTACAGTGCTGGAAAAAGTGCAGAAAAGGGCAACTAGGATGATAAAAGGGTTGAAAAACTTTCCCTATGAAGAAAGGTTGAAGTTCTTTAGCTTGGGGAAATGACGACTAAGGGCTGACATGATCGAGGTTTACAAGATTATGCATGGGGTAGAGCAGGTAGAGAAAGAAGTACTTTTCTTCCTTTCTCCCAATACAAGAACTCATGGGCACTCAATGAAATTGCTGAGTAATCATGTTAGAACAGATAAAAGGAAGTCCTTCTTCACTTAAAGAGTGATTGACACGTGGAATTCACTGCCACAGGAGGTGGTGGCGGCTACAAGCATTGACAGCTTCAAGAGGGAATTGGATAAACGTACGGAGCAGAGGTCCATCTGTGGCTATTAGCCACAAGGTAGAGATAGGAACTCTCAGTCTGGGGCAAGTGCTGCTGTGTATTCTTGGTGCTTGGGGGGGCAACATTGGGAGGGCTTCTCGTGTCCTGCCCCCCACTGCTGGACCTCCTGATGGCACCTGGTGTTTTTGGCCACTGTGTGACAGAGTGTTGGACTGGATGGGCCACTGGCCCGATCTAGCATTGGTTTCTCTTATGTTCTTATGATACCAAGTGACATCATCAGAGCTATCAAATCAGTAGATTCAGGGGCTTTCTTGTGGAGATGGATTACAGGTTTGGTGTCCAGTTTGTTGGAGTGAGAGTCTCAGTGTGCCTGGACATTGGTGGGTGCTACCAGGGGCGTAGACTTTTGTAAAATCTGGGGGGAGGGGCTCTTTAGTGTGTACGCTCGCTGAGGCGATGTCCCCTTCCCCCCCCGGGAAACCTACACACTTCCCCGGGCCCTTCCGAGGCCCACCAGCCACTGCTGCCGGGGCCTCTCTCCCCCCCCCACTCCTTCCCTCTCCCTTCCCTGGGAAAAGAGGGAGGAAGAGGGAAGGATGGAAGTGGGGGGGAGAGAGGCACCAGCAGCAGCAGCTGCCGGCCTCGGAAGGGCCCTGGGAGACGCAGTGGCAGGTGCTACGTTTTCCCAGGGGGGGCTCAGTCCTCCCCCGGGAAATTTCGGGGATGGCTCGAGCCCCCCAGCCCCCCCCCCCCATAGTCTATGCCTATGGGTGCTACATCACTCTAAGTGTGTATAGGTGCTACCTCCTTGAATGGGATGCCTCTCTGTGTCTTAACCTGGGAGCTGCCCACTGACCCCTCCTCTCTCTCCCTTTATCTTCTCTCTCTCTTTTCACATGGCCTTCCATGGAGACACAGGTCTCTGCTGGCCTCTCCCGTAGATGATACAAAGCTGGACATTTGTGACAGGCAAAGTGCTCTTTAGATGAGGCTTCTCTTTCTCTTCCTTTGACGGCAACCTGAATGTGAACTGGATATACTTGAATAAATGCAAGTTCACCTTATTTTTCCAACATGCTTCTTGGGAGGTTAATTGATTGCACTCAGTATCACGCTTCTATGACTGGGCGAAACTCTGCTGTATTAACCAAATATCCCAAGACAATTACAGTGAAAAACACAGGAATGCATAGGACATCGCCCCCACCCTTCCATCGCTGGATTCCTGCCAGTTTTGGCATTCTCTCCTTTCACTTAAAAATCCATTTGCCCAGTTATTTTCCGCTGAAGGCTGCTTAACCCAGGAGAGGAAGTCAATGGAGAGCTAAAGAACATTTAGAGCAGTGGTTTCCAACCTGTTCAGTATCGTGATCCACAAATCCAAATGTACTTTGGTGCCAGTTTGGTGTAGTGGTTAAGTGCGCGGACTCTAATCTGGGAGAACCGGGTTTGATTCCCCACTCCTCCACTTGCAGCTGGCCTGATGACCTTGGGCAAGCCACAGCTCTGTACCAGCTGTTCTCTCAAGGACAGCTTGGGAAAGAGCTCTCTCAGCCCCACCTACCTCACAGGGTGTCTGTTGTGGGGAGGGGAAGGGAAAAGGAGTTTGTAAGCCGCTCTGAGACTCCCTTGGGGAGTGAAGGGAGAGGTATAAATCCAATCTCTTCTTCTTCTTCTTCTTCTTCTACTTGGGATGGTGAACCATCTAGAGCTGCTTCTTTTTTGTGTTCCCTAGACAGACTATGAACTCGGCACCTATCTGGTTCAGCATTCTATTTTTGACAAACGCTTCTGCGAAACCAACAAACATTGCACAGAACATGCCACTGCTTCCACTATGAACCACCAGCAAGTGGCACTTCTGACATACCCCTGCCTATGGAGGTTACATTTTAGCCTTTGACCACCTTCTCCTTCTCCATGACTCCCTCCAATCTCTAATTGCCTCGGAAGCACAGAAGCTTTACACAGTATCCTCGATCCTTGCTGCTTCCTGGTTAAAGGAAAATGCTGCTCAAACAAATTACAAAGATGGTCTGATCCCAGTGGTAACAAGAGAAAGAATTTTTACTTACAAAAATAGAAGCACATCTTACATGACTTGCTCATGTAGGTATATTTAACTGATTGTGAACAGGTTAACTCCAAAAAAGGTTAACTTGCTACAGCTCCAAGCCCAGGTGTGTGAGAGAGGTCCCATATAAGATGAAACAGAAGGCAAGCAAGGGCCAAAGAGGCTCACGGTTTAACCAATGAGAGCGTGGGGCCAACAGCCAACCATATCCGAGTGGGAGAGAATTCTCTTAACCCTTTCCCTTCTGTAGCATGGATGAGAATACATAATGATTTTTGCAATTCAGATTACTCATATTCTTATATTTTTCTGGTTTTCTTATGGATTTTTATATTCAGATTTTATAAGGGTTTAGTAAGGGCCTATTAAATGGTAAAGCCTCTCTTTTGTAGGTTAAAGGGCCTTTCTAGCTGATGCCAGCAGACAAAAAATGTTTTCTTTTTAACAGGTTTTCAGTGTAATGATGCTGGTACAGCAGGAGATAGGTATTTCAATAAAAGTAGTTGCTTGAAGTATAAATAGGTATTTCAATAGAAGTACTTGCCTGAAGTATAAAGTTCATGGTTTTAGTTGTTTGGGGTAGGGGTCATTTTGAGCAGGAGCTCAGGGGAGCGCAGCTCCGGGAGCGCAGCTTCCACAGGGAAATGCCTGCTTGTGTCATGGCTGCAGCAAAATGACCCCATCCCCTGAAAAGGTCCTTGTTCCTCCGACCAGCCTTCTGAAGGCTTCAGCCACCACTGAAGCTTATCCTCCCAGAATAGTGGTATTTCTGAGGCTTGGATTGGTAGCTGTCCCCTCTCTTCCTTTCTTCCTTCCTTCCTTCCTTCCTTCCTTCCTTCCTTTCTTTCTTTCTTTCTGTCTGTCTGTCTGTCTGTCTGTCTGTCTGTCTGTCTTTCTCTCTCTCTCTCTCTCTCCTTTCTGTCTTGCCCTCTGACATACTTCCGGTGATGTCAGGTGGTCTGGCATATGCAAATAAGTTATGCTAATGCATTATGCTAATGAGCTCCTGCACCTCTTTTTCTACGAAATGACCCCTGGTTTGGGGTAAAACTCTACAGTGTCCGGATTAAAGAGGGCTTTTAGTTTCATATCAAAAAAACAACAACTTTTGTTTGGGTAGGAAGGATCCTTGATTAGTATTATTAAGGTTACGTTAAGTAAACATTAAAGATATTATGTAGCCACACCTTTTTCTGTAACTAACCAATGAATGTCTGGTTGCTCAGATGATGCTGTATACCTTTGTGACCAATTATGATCTCTGCACCTTATCTCTCTATGTCATGTTGGGTATAAAACTTCATATGCTCCCTGATGTTATGGAGAAAGCAGTCAATTTTTGGAAGGCTAATTTAGCCTTATTCTTTTCCTGGTATTCCTTGCAATAAATACCAGAAAGAACTTTCCTCCTCATTGTGACTTCAATTTAATTTTGGCTTGGAAATTTATTTATGTAACACTTCCAGATCCTCTTGCATGCAGAGTTACAATATCCAACACTAATGTCTACTAAGACTCTAAGAAACTCACCCTAGTAGCCATCAAGACAGATTTTACTTGATCAACCTGGACATGTAAGGAAGAAAAAGAATGCCAACTGATGTCTGACATGGGAAGTTACTGTTTCCAGGGTCCGATCTTGGTTTGCCAAATACAAAAGAGAGCAGTGGAAATGACAGGGATGGCCATTAGGGAGAGCTGACCCATGATCCACTTTCAGAGGCTTCACAAGCCACTTTTGGATCCCGACCCACAGATTGGGAAACGTGACTTTAGAGGAACCCAGGGAGAAAGCAGGACGTAGGCTCCATCACGCTGGCAAATGGACTTTCCCCCCACCTCCTGTAAAGAAACACAATTTTAAAACATGCACTTAAACATTAATATCTTTCACCAAACTGGAAGCAATGCTCCTTCTAAGCTGTAGAGTCTTGTGAGCAAATATTCTATTTCATGAGCTACTGGCATTAAAGTTGTGAGTGAGTGATTTGGCATACATTTGTTTGCTCTGGAGACATCCTTCCTGAGCTAAGACAAAAATGTGTGAGCTATCTCACACTAACTCAGCTTAGAGGGAATACTGACTGAAAGGAACATTTGGCTTGAGATCCCGAATCTGGATCTGTGATCTGGTTTCTACCTATTGCCTATCAATCATCCCTCTTGGATACAGAGAGCGAGGGAGCTGAAATGCCCCCTTCTCAAAGGACAGTTTGGGAATCTGCAGTGGCTGTTGCCAAGGGTTTTCGCGGGAAACATGGGTAAAAAAAAGAAGACACAACCGAGGAACAGCTCTTTCCCCTTCTGAATTAATCATGTGCTTTAGAGGTCATAACATGTTTCCGCAGCTGCACATGATGGGAGTTTCTCTTTCACCGGGTCTGTGACTCTCGCGTGCCAGTTCCCGAGGCAAAGAGAAAAGAACTCACAAAGCCAGTTGCAAAAAGATGTGGACTCGTCATGCAAATGATCACAGCTCATAACACTAGTTTTTATTATGAGTCAAGCATCTTTACCACGGAGTAAATCTTGCTCGGTTTGTCAGGAATAATGAGGTGCATGAATTTAATGATTTATTTGCATAAATTATTTTTACCCTTCCTTTCTCTTCTACAGGTCCAAGCAGGGTTGACATCTCTGGGTTGGGAAATACCTGAAGATTTTGGGGGTGGAGCCTGAGAAGATGGGGATTGGGGAGGGGAGGGACCTGAGCATGGTACAGTGCCATAGATTCCCCCCTCCAAAGCAGCTATTTTCTCCAGGGAAACTGATCCTGGTCATCTTGAGATCAATTGTGACAGTGGGATATCGCCAGATGCCACCTGGATGTTGGCAACCCTTAGCCCGAGAGGCCATAGTGTGTGCATGCAGGGGTGTGTGTCTTGCATGCATATCGTGTGTCTAAATGTTCAACTTCATCAAACCAGACTGCTGAAGTCAGTAACTGTTTTTGGTGCATCCTGAGAACTTATCTACTTACATTAACCTCTTGAAATGATCCATCATGGCAGCTGGAATTTACTAGAGGGTTTTTTTGTTTTTGTTTTTTAAACCCTCTAATACCACAGTCCTATGAAAGTCTCCTCAGCATTGTATTCAGGCTTGCTGAAAGGGACCTACTCCCCGGAAAATGTTTTATTTGTGTATTTAAAACATTTTAGTTTTCCTTTCCATCCAACCGAGGATCTCCAGGGTGGCGAACAAGAAAAATGCATACAGGTGTGTACAAGACTATTAAAACAAATATGAATGGGAAGCAGGGTCAGAAATTGAATCAGGGTCAATCAGAACTGGAGGATCGGTAAATCAATGCTGGGTGAAACAGAAAAGTCTTTACCTACTGGCAGAAGACAATGATTGAGGGGACAATTGAATCTCCCTGGGGAAGGAGTTCCATAATTTTGGTGCCATGGAGGAGAATTCCTAGGGTTGCCAGGTCCCCCCCCCCAAAGGTCCTTTCTCAGGTTGGCCCCATGTCTAGTTTTGTTTTGTTTTTCAGCAGGAAGCCTGGAGCCAGCTTTGGAACCCCAAGTTATGAACCTGCTCCTTTAGCATGAGTACAACCTCATCCAGAACAGGAGACACCTCAGTTCCTTTGCTAATCCTTCATTCCACCAGCAGCACCTCCATTTTGTCAGGATAAAGTTTCAGCTTGTTAGGGTTCCCAGCAAGCAACTGGCAAGCAATGGGAAACTGGGGGAGGGCACGGGCAGTCCACCGCTAGTGTGATGGTGTTGCTTCACTTCGTGGGAAACCCTGAGAGTGATGACAGCCTACTGTAGGAATCACCAGAAACAATAGTTTTACCATAGAGTTTCCAGTGAGTCCTAGAGGGGGCTGATACCACTTCTGAATTTTCCCTGGAAATGATGTAACACCACCATTCTAACAGTGATTTTTTTGTCCTGCCAGCTGCTGGCAGGAAACAAGAGCCAGGAGGAGGGGATCTCCCACTCTCAGCAGGAACTTGGCAAGCTGAATTATCCCACATCCATCCCAAAACTGCCTCTAGGCAGGAAGATAATTTGTTTATTTGCTTGTTAGCTTGCTTGCTAACTGACTGACATTTACACACTGCCGTTCTTTCCAGTGGGAATGCAAAGTGGCTTGCATCATTTTTCTCACTTCTGTTTTATCCTCACAACCACCCTGTGAGGCAGGACAGCCTGAGAGGGCATAATCAGCCCAAGGTCACCCAGGAAGTTTCCATTGGGGAGTGTTCCATCGGAGAGTGTTCCAAGTCGGATACTCTAACCACTACACCAAACTTTTATCAGAAAGACATTCCTTCCTGTACCCACACAAGGACTTACGATAGCCCTCCCAGTCAACAGGGGGAGCTATAGCAAAAAAAAAATCCCTGACTCTACAAGGAACTGAAAATGCATCACCAGGAAATAGATCAAAGGGAGTCTGAGCGACAGCCTGCATTTCCTGTAGCTTTAGCAATGAAGTCTACATTGCTGAAGCTAGGCAACTGTGTTTTCTTGAATAATCAAGCATTTTTTCAAAAAAAACGGCCAACCCCCCCTTTTAAAAAACCATATGCTGCAACCACTTCAACTTTAAATAGGAAGCTGAAGATAACCTGAGCTAGTAAAGGCTGCCAAAGAAGTCTGTTCAATAGTTTCATTTTAAAAAAAAACCCTTTTAAAAAAAGTATTAAGTGGAAAACTGTCTGGCAGATGTAATCAAAGCATGACACAGGTGAGCAAAGGATGAAGGCACAGTTGGAGATGACCAAAAAAAAAGTTTTGTGAAAGCAAATCAGAAATTAACATGGGAATGCTTTTAAAGGTCGGAAGCAGAAAGACGATAAAAAGGCAACAATATTTTTTAAAAATACAAATATTTCTTCTTTGCTTGGTGCCAGATGAAAGTCTAGGCAGGGCTCAAAAGATTGCTTACAAAGGGTCTTTTGTTGTTGGTTCGTGAATCATGACAAAACTTTGGGGATGAAGTGGCCCTGCTGGAGAGAACTTCAAGCACATCCACCATAACACCAACAATTCCCCCAACAGTCTCCTCCTTGCTCTTCTTCTCAACTTACAAGAGACACAAATGTATGTTTCAGGTATATTGAAATCTATCGCCTGGTGGTAAGATTGCCAGCTTCCAGGTGCTTCGCCCAAAGACCTCCCAGGGTTACAACTGATCTCCAGACAACTGAAATAGGTTCCCCTGGAGAAAATGGCTGCTTTGAAGGAGGACTCCATGGCATCATATTCTGCTGAGGTTCCTCCTCTCCCCAAACCCTGCCACCAGCTCTACTTGATGGGCTTGTCTATCAACCCAATGAAATAATGGATAATCACAGCCAACGCTAGGTTGGGAAATTCCTGGAGATTTGGAGCTGGAGCCTGGGGAGGGCTCTCAGTGCATATAAAGCCACAGAGTCCACCCTCCAAAGCAGCCATTTTCTCCAAGAGAACTGATATTTATAATCTAGAGACTAGTTGTAATTTCAGAAGGTTTCCAGTCCCTGCCGGGAGGTTGTCATCCCTAATCACAAAGAATATGATACAATATGTTCTTATTCAGGGGCACTCAATTAATTTAATGCACAGTAGACAGAAAAAAAGGAGTATTTCTTCAACCAAAGAGTAATTCACCTGTGGAATCGCTGCTGCAGGAAGTGGTGGCAGCTACAAGTGTAGACAGCTTCAGGAGGGGACTGGGCCAACACATGGAGCAGAGGTCCATCAGTGGCTATTAGTGGTCCCCAATATGTCTGGGGTGGGACAGAGATGCTCTGTATTCTTGGTGCTTGGGGAGCAACAGTGGGAGGGCTTCTGGAGTTCTGGCCCCACTGGTGGACCTCCTGATGGCACCTGCTATTTTTGGCCACTGTATGACAGAGTGTTGGACTGGATGGGCCACTGGCCTCATCCAACATGGCTTCTCTTATTTCCTTATGTTCTAATAAGGTGATATCATATTCACATTTGTGAGTGACCATGTATCACTTCGATGCACCAAGGTGATTCCATTCACCCCCAAGGAAGTTCCGGAAGGAAACAAAGGTTTTGTTGTTGGGTTGTTGTTGTTTTTTACCCAAGCAGCTTTAGAGCATCTTCAGGGAGCCTTACAAGTCAAACTTGGAAGACCTGGTTGCCATTGAGAGTGACAGATGTAATGGAAGCTCCTCCTTTTGCACATCATTGACCAGGTTCCTGACAAACAAAATGGACAGGCTTTGAAGCTATGTCTGAAACGACTTGGCCATATCAAGAATGACAATTGAAGAAAGGAGAGAAGAACCATTCCTATATCTAATGTGTAATGATATTTACTAATTATCATATTGCAATGTGTGTAATATTGCCAGTACTTCCCAAGATCGCCTGGCAGCCTTAAGTTCTAGCCCTTTTAGCATTATGCACCACAAAAGTGGCAAGCTAGACTTATTTTTTGGGCTGAGAGAGCTCTGAAAGAGTGGTGACTGACCCAAGGTCACCCAGCTGGCTTCATGTGAAGGAATGTGGAATCGATCCTGGTTCTCCAGATTAGAGTTTGTCAAGTGCTACAACACACTGGCTCTCTTATCTAATGTGTGCACAGTACATGACAAGTTCAGTTCTTGATAAGTAAAGATATGAGTCCAGATTTCTAATATGCCTCACAACATAGACGGCTACAGATCAGGACTAATAAGAGGAGCCAAGAAATGAAAGCCTCTGGCTTGAGCCAAAGAGCAAGAGCCTCTTAGTCCTTGGCTCTTGACCCAGTTCTGGAGGCCTCACTTCAAAAAGGATGTGGACAAAATTGAGAAGGTACAGAGGAGAGCGATGGGGATGATCAGGGACCCGGAGACTGAGCCCTAGGATGAAAGGCTAAGGGCCTTGGGAATGTTTAGTTTGGAGGAGAGGAGGTTGAGGGGGGACATGATTGCTCTCTTTATATTTGAAAGGCAGTCATTTGGAGGAGGGCAAGGAGCCGTTCCAGTTGGCAGCAGAGGATAGGATCCGAAGCGACAGGTTGACATTACATGCAGAAAGGTATCGGCTGGATATTAGGAAAAAACTTTTCCATGCTCTGAGTGGTTCAAAGGTGGAATCAGCTGCCTAGGGAGGTGGTGAGCGCCCCTTCACTGGCAGCTTTCAAGAAGAGGCTGGATGAATATTTGTCAGAGATGCTTTTGGCTGGTCCTGCATTGGGCAGGGAGTTGGACTAGATGGTCTGTACGGCCCCTTCCAGTTCTATGATTCTGTGACTCTGGTCCAAGGGATTAAGGACCAGCCTGAGCGCTGGAGTTACGTTGTATTTTTATTTGTCTAAATTGTATTTTTGTCTTTGACAGCTACTTTGAATTTTCCGGTGGGAAGTAGTAATATTGACTGAAAGCAGCTCCCCACAGGGTAAGCAGCAGTAATCTAATCTGGATATGTAACTGTGTAACGGATACGTGGCCAGATCAGCTTTTTTTCTGTAGGAATTATCACAGTTGACAAACCACCCTAAAGTGGAATAAGACATTCCTAGCAACTACAGGCTAGCCCAGTCTCATCAGATCTTGGAAGCAAAGCAGTATCAGCTCGATTAGTATTGGATGGTTAGAATTTGGATAGAAGACTAATAAGGAAGTCCAGGTTTGCTATGAGGTAGGCAATGGCAAACTACCCCTGTTTCTCTCTTCACTTGAGAGTTCGGTGGGCTCACCAAAGTTGGCAACAACTCGATGGTACTTCCCACCACCATCAGCTTCTACTGCCTGTATCTCCATGGGCGGTGCAGCCTCTGAGAACACCCCCAAGCTACCTATCTGATTTTTCAGGGAGTGTAACTCCATCTACTAAGGGGCGTACAACTCTTTCTACTTTACCGGTTTACTGCACTTCAATCGTGTTCGAATTAAGTCTGCTCTTTCACAGTGTTCAGATAGTGGTTTTGTACTTGTACCACCTCTCTGGATTGACATGGAAAAAAGAGAGGGAGTTGTGAGTCACCTGCGCTGTGTGACGATCACTCCCAGAAGCTTCGCATAGCTGTTGAAAAGCCTGGAAGCTAATTGGGTATTGTACTATACGCGGCTCTCCTTAGAGTTCTTCAGAATGACATTAGGAATATTCCTGTGAAAATTTTGCTACAATTGGACTTACTTGACCTTCTGGGGAATGTACGTTTTCCGTATGAATATTGTGCAGTTTGCGTGATAGCCCCAACCTGACGAAGACTTCTAGAAATGAAAATGACTAATGGAAACTTCGTTGTTATTTATATGGACCTTTATTGCTGAATAGACAGTCGTCAAACATTTTGTATTAAAATCTTTATTGTATCAGTATTGTTAGCGCTCAAACAGCTATATTGGGATATAAAATGGGAACTTCGGGAATCCCAAGGCCAAGGGGGCAGCATGTGTTGTGATGTCTCAGCCGACTTACGGTGACCCTGCCAAGGGCCCTTCATGGCACATGAGAAGCAGCAGTGGTTGGCCATTGCCTTCCTCTGCCGAGTCTTCCTTGGTGGTCTCTCTTCCAAGTACAGATCCCGCTTAGCTTCAGTTCGGTGTAGTGGTTAAGTGCGCGGACTCTAATCTGGGAGAACTGAGTTTGATTCCCCATTCCTCGATTTGCACCTGCTGGATGACCTTGGGCAAGCCGTAGCTCTGGCACAGCTGTTCTTGAAAAAGAGCAGCTTCGGTCAGAGCTCTCTCGGCCCCACCTACCTCACAGGGTGTCTGTTGTGGGGAGGGGAAGGGAAAAGAGTTTGTAAGCCGCTCTGAGACTCCTTCAGGTAGTGAAGGGTGGGGTATAAATCCAATCTCTTCTTCTTCTGAGATCTGATGAGATCGGGCTATACTATGGTGCCCCTCAGGGGCAGCATACACAGGTACATTTATTTATTTAGAATCATGGAATCACAGAGTTGGAAGGGGCCCAACAGGCCATCTCATCCAACCCCCTGCTCAAAGCAGGATCAGCCTAGACTAGAGCATCCCTGACAAGGGTCTGTCCAGCCGCTGCTTAAAGGCTGCCAGTGAGGGGGAGCTCACAACCTCCCTAGGCAGCTGGTTCCCTTGTTGAACAATTCTTATTTACTTACTTACTTACTCATTCATTCATTCATTCATTCATCTGATTTATATCCTGCCCTATCCCACAAGCGAGCTCAGGGCTGGTAACAGCATATAGGTTAACAAACATAAAAGCGTTGAACATAAAAGCTAAAACAAGTTTAAATAAAGAGGTAATGGCAACAATGACAACAGGACAAAGAATCCAAGTGCCTCATGCAGTTGGCAATCTTCTAGCAGGGTCTGTTTGAATGAGACACAGTGACAAAGGCCGCAAGCAGGGGAGGACGGAATGGAGTTGACGTCTGCTGCCTCAACCAAAGTCCTGGCGGAACAGCTCCATTTTGCAGGCCCTGCGGAACTGTAATAGTATACTTGCATATGGTCTGACTCCACGGTCACCCATTTATCCATAAATGACACCCCAATAAGGGAGGAGAGAATAATAGCTAATCGGCTGGATTTTTTTTTAAAAAAAATGGGTTCATTTCAGCTCAGTTCTATTGTGTGAGTGAATCTGGTGTAGTGGTAGGAGTGCAGACTCTAATCTGAGAGAACCAGGTTTGATTCCCCATGCCTCCCTATGCAGCTGCTGGTGTGACCTTTGGTCAGTCACAGTTCTCTCAGAGCTGTTCTCTCAAGAGCAGGTCTTGAAAGAGCTCTCTCAGCCCCAACTATCTCACAGGGTGCCTGTTGTGGGGAAGGGAAGGGAAAGGAGAAAAGAAGAAGAAGAAGAAGAGAAGAAGAGATTGGATTTATACCCCACCCTTTACTACCCAAGGGAGTCTCAGAGTGGCTTACAAACTCCTTTCCCTTCCCTTCCCCACAACAGACACCCTGTGAGGTAGGTGGGGCTGAGAGAGCTCTTTCCCAAGCTGTCCTTGAGAGACCAGCTGGTACAGAGCTATAGCTTGCCCAAGGTCATCCAGCCAGGTGCAAGTGGAGGAGTGGGGAATCAAACCCAGTTCTCCCAGATTAGAGTCCACACACTCAGGGCTCGATTTCAACAGGAACGCACAGGAACGCCATTCCGGCTGGCGTCCGAGCCTGCTTCGCCCCCTCCCTGCCGGGCCTGAGCTGTTTACACTTAAAGGGAAAGTTCCTGCAGAGAGCCGGCAGGAAAAAGCTCCACCGGGTGCTTTCCCTTTAAGAGCAAACAGCCAGCAGGAGAAAGCCCCACCCAGAGATTAAGCACAGGGGCTAGCCTTTCTGCATTTGGCTTGCTGACCTCGCCTGGCTTTCCCTGCTCCAGTAAGTGCCTCCCCATATCTTTTCCTTTCTCTCTCTCTCTCTCTCCCCCCACCTTTCTGTCTTTCTTTCTGTCTCTCTCTCTGTCCCCACCTTTCTTTCTTCCTTTCTCTTTCTCTCTCTCCCTCCCCCCTTCCTTTCTCTCTCTCCCCCCCACCTACCCCTTCCTTCGTTCCTTCCTTCCTTCCTTCCTTCCTTCCTTCTATTCTTTCTGTTTTTATTTAAAAAATTATTGAAAGGGGGGGATGTAAAAAAGCAGAGAGCCCAGGAAATGCTGGTTTTGACAATAGCTTTAATTTTTGAGCATCTCTTTAGTTTTCTCATGGCATCTTCTGCTTAAGAAAAGTAAGTTTGAAGCTTGAGTTCATTGTTGTGTCTTGTTGGGAATGGCTTGCAAATATATGTGTGTCTAAAGTCTGTATTAAAATGGTTTAGTGCTTACTGCCATGTAAGAGAAAAATCTGAAAAAGTAGCTTCATTGTTATGTGTGTTGGCAGAACACTTAACTGTTGCATGGGGCACTTTGGGGGACATCTGCAGAGAAACAGAGTTGTAACTAAAAAGGAGCATGGTCAGCTGCACTTTGGTGATTGCCTGTTTTGTGAAATGTAAAAAAGTGGGCAGAGTTTCTGAAGAAGATGATTGTCCCTCTTCTCCTGCCACTGGACTGACATCTGCCTTTAATGGGCCAGCAAAGTTGATGTTCTTAAACTTCCTAATAAGAGAGATTTCCGCTTCTGAGGAGTTCCAACGATTGGTGATCTTGTGATGATAGTGATACTTTTATGTGGTAAAGACCACCTGTTCACAGGATAATTTTACCTGTGGGACAGACTCTGCATGGTAACCACTCCATTGGTACATAATTGCTTGTAAAAAGTATTAAAGTGTAATAATTCAGGTGGGTAGCCGTGTTGGTCTGAAGCAGCAGAACAAAGTTGGAGTCCAAAGTTTCATCCAAGGTATAAGCTTTTGTGTGCATGCACACGTCTTCCATCTGAAGAAGTGTGGGTGGCACATGAAATCTTATACCTTGAATAAAATTTTGTACCTTGAATAAAATAGTCCACAAACTACTCCCATCCAGTGTATCCACAAACCTAGAAGAAGAAGAAATTGGATTTATACCCTGCCCTTCACTACCCAAGAGAGTCTCAGAGCATCTTTCAAACTCCTTTCCCTTCCCCTCCCCTCCCCACAACAGACACCCTGTGAGGTAGGTGGGGCTGAGAGAGCTCTGAGACAACAGCTGGTACAGAGCTATGGCTTGCCCAAGGTCATCCAGCAGGTGCAAGCGGGGAGTGGGGAATCAAACCCGGTTCTCCCAGATTAGAGTTCGCGCACTTAACCACTACACCAAACTGGCTCCTAGCGTTGTTCTGCCAGTGAACTAGGGTTGCCAACTCCAGGTTGAGGAAATCCCTGGAGATTTGGGAGTGGAGGGTGCAGTTTAGGGGAAGGAGGGACCTAAGCAAGGCATAATGCCATGGACTCTACTTTCCAAAGCAGCCATTGACCTGATCTCTGTAGTTTGGAGCTCAGTTGTAATTCCCGAAGATCTCCAGACCCCACCTGTAGGTTAGCAACCCTAAAAAATCATATTCAGCGTACTAGTTCTGCAGGAAGACAACCTGATTTCCATGGGAACCTAACCCTTAGGAATTGATTCCAATCCAGTGTGGGAATAATTGTTGGACATAAGATATTGGTTCAGACAAGGTTTTGTATAGATGGGACAGAAAATAATGTTTTTATTGGTTTTGTCAAAACTGTTTTGACAACAAGGTAAACAGAATAAGAAGCAAAAGGTGGATGTGGCTGGATGACCACACTTCTGGGAACATTGGGTGTGGCCTAATTTGTTAATGAGCTGGGCTGTCAGGGGTGTGGCCTAATATGCTAATGAGTTCCTGCTGGGCTTTTTCTACAAGAAGAGCCCTGCACACACTTAACCACTTCACAAAATTGGCTTGTAAGCAACTCTGTGACTTCAGATAGTCAAGGATAGGGTATAAATCCTATCTCCTCCTCTTCTTAATTCAAGCAAGTGAACCCCATTGAAAAGTGCAGTGCTTTTGTGTGTAAAGGTAAAGATTTCCCTTGCTCGAAAGCTAGTCAAATCCGACTCTAGGGATGCAGTGCTCATCTCCGTTTCCCAGCCGAAGAGCCAGCGCTGTCTGAAGACGTCTCCATGGTCATGTGGCCGGCTTGAGTAGATGCCAAGGTACATGGAACGCTGTTACTTTCCCACCAAAGCAGTACCTATTCATCTACTTGCAATTTCTTGCTTTCAAACTGCAAGGTTGGCAGGAGTTGGGGCCAGAGACAGGAGCTCTCTCCATCAAGCAGCACTCGGGTCTTGAACTGCTGAGCTACCAACCTTCCCGTCTGCAGTTCAGCATCTTAACCACTTGAGCCACTGCAGCCCTGTTCATTTCAATGGTGTATACTGTCCCTGGATTGCACTCTGTGGGTTCTAGAAAGCTGCCAAAACGTCTCTGTCTCATCATTGATTTCAAGATATCCTACAAGCTGTTATAATTGCAAATTATATTGCAAACTTTTGCAAAAATATCTTCTTTTGGCAGTCAGCTTCCATCAAGTTCTAATAATAATGATGATGATAATAATAATTCCCCCTATTTATGATATTTCCACTCCTGATCGCCGATCCCCACGAACGAAAGCATATGTTACATAATTCATTAAACCCCCAAAGGCTTATTACATGCATTACCATGCCAAAAGAAGTGCTAACACTCGGGGCAAATGATTTTAAGGATAATTAAGGAAATGAATTGTGGCAACTTAACAGCAAGACTCGAATAACCAAAAAACCAACAACAAGTTCCGCATCTTTTTAATCTCATTTTGTGTAGAGCTTTTTTTTTTCCTTTTCAACCTGGGAACGTGAGCCAAAGAGCAAAATAAATGTTATCAGAACATTAATAACCTTCTCTTTCGCCCAAAATCCTTTCTCAATGCCAAATTATTTAGAAGATGTGCTTTCTTTATAGCCCCTGATAAAACCTCTGCAAATAAATTTCCGTGTCTCAGTCATTCTCAGTAGAACTACAGGTAGATAAAACAGGTGGAAACAGATTGCAAATGGTATGTGTCGGCCCTCCCAGCCAATATCTTATTAGGTCTTTTCACTGGTAAACTTTTATTTTTAAGGTATGAAACCCCATCTGCTGGGTAATAACCTATTGTCTATAAAAAAGTGTGTATATTTCATCTTCTTAAAAGTGACTAATTCAATACCTAATTAGCAGGGAAGATTCAGAAAGGGGCGCAATGGAGATGTGGAAAGCACTCGAGATGAAACAACTGTAGCCCATAATGCTCTTCTGCAACTGTCTTATTTCGCAGAGATGTTGCTATCTCTGGTTCTTAAATTGTCCTGTGATTGCTGATTTTATTGGCTGTTGGCCGCCTAGAGCCAGCCTTGCTGGCTAGGCGGGGTATAAACCTAAATAAATAAATAAATTAGAATGTCCAGTGCTGATGTCACTGGATGCACGGTCTGAGCTCCTGATCTAGATACCAGCGAACACACAAAAGAAAGAGAAATTCAGGGTGGCAACTGTATTACTGGGGCAGCATTCATGAGTTGGTGGACTTTGTTATGTCGTTGTATGCTCAGAAGTTACTGGTCAGAACAGCAGGTACCAAGCAGCTGTGCAAAGTACACAAAGCATTTGCAGTCCAATTTGAAGCAATGACTAAGATCACAATACACATGATGCAGTACAACTTCAAGCAAGCTACATTTTTTTTGCTTACAAAATTGATCTCCCACATTATGTGAAGGCTCTGTGCAGATACTTAAGACTACCAACCCAATGAAGCAGTGTAAAGGTGAGAAAATAGCCTGTGTACAAAGTCCCAAGATCTATTATAGCACAGAGAGAGAATATTGATCAAGCTGAATTGCAGCTAACTGGGCTAAGATGTATGTTCAGGTGGAGCTTTCATGGAATTCTGCTGCTCAAATCCAAGAAGATAGAACTAATACCAGAAATGTAGTCCCAACAAAATGGAGGTGCTACTTAGGGTGGACAGCTCTCAGCTGGGAAATACTTGGAAACTTTGGGGGTGGAACCTGGAAAAGGAAGGATTTGGGGAGGGGGAGGACTTTAATGGGATATAATGCTATAGAGTTCACCCTCCAAAGCTTGAAAAACCCTTGAGGGGTTGCCATAAGTTGTGACTTGATTGCACATATTTTATTTAATTAAAGCCATTATTGGCCATCTTTCTTCCTTATGGAGTTCAAGGCGGCTTATAGCATATATAAAACACACAGAATAATATACATTAGATCATTAAAAAAAACAAGATTTAAAAACCATCTTCAACTGAAGTTTGAAAGTGAGGAAGCCAGGCGTGCCTCCCTGGAGAGGTTGTTCCATAATCGAGAGGCTGCCACTGAAAAGGCCCTCCCTCATGTACCCACCAAATGAGCTTCTTTGATGAATGGGACAGTTGGGAGAGCCTTTCGCTGTGATCTCAATTCCTGGGCAGGGACATATGGGATAAGACAGTCCTTCAGATACTCCAGTCCCAAGCTGCATAGGGTTTTAAAGGTCAAAACAATACCTTGAACTGGGCAGAAAGCGGAGGGGGTGATGATAGCCGTGTAAAGCACTGCAAGAATGCACATTCACAGACCATTTGCAATACAATTTAGAACCATTGTTGAGAGCTCGGTAAAAAGTATTCAAAATCCAGTATTCAAGAGAACAGTTCATCATTTGTGACCCAGTTGGTCTCTGCATGGTGGAGTGATCACCTATCACCAGAACAGTTTACTGGAGATAATTTCTCCAAGGAAGGCCACCTTCTACATCTCTCCCCTCAGCAGCTCTAAGTTTCTTTATCTGTGCTTATTCAGCAGATCGCCCTTTGTCTTGCTGACCTTGGCAGCGCTGAAGAGGCTTGTTTTCACAGGGCTGGAGTGGAGCTCTTCAAATATTCTGCTCGTGTATTAGACACAAAGAGAGGGATTCCAGCCAAGGCGTGTGCCCACATCTCTTTTATCTCTCTGTAAACACAGTGCCACAACGGAGGGGATTTTTTGGTTTTGCATTATGTTAGCATTCCTGTCTTTAACATTTACGATATTGGTTTAACAGGCTTTGTTCCCTCATGCACGATTCAACAAAAGTGGCTTCCAAAGCACAGGGATTTTTCAAAAAAATAAAAATAAAATGTTGCCTTTCCCCCATTCACTAGTTCCCTTGTCTGATGAAGACTAAAGTGCAATCCGACATTCCTGGAAGTAAGGTTCACTGAATTGGCTGAGACAGATTCTTCATAGGGTTTATTAGGAAGGGAACTGAAAACAAATCAGCCAGTATCATAATGTCCCTGTATAAATTGATGGTGCAACCTTATTTGGAGTAATGTGTACAGTTTTGGTCGCCACACCTCAGGAAGGATATTATAGCATTGGAAAGAGTGCAGAAAAGGGCAACTAGAATGATAAAAGGGTTGAAACACTTTCCCTGTGAAGAAAGGTTGAAGCACTTGGGGCTCTTTAGCCTGGAGAAATGATGGCTGAGGGGTGACATGATCGAGGTTTACGAGATTATGCATGGGATAGAGCAGGTAGAGAAAGAAGTCCTTTTCTCCCTTTCTCACAATACAAGGACTCGTGGGCACGCCATGAAATTGCTGAGCAGTTGGGTTAAAACAGATAAAAGGAAGTACTTCTTGACCCAAAGCGTGATTAACAACATGAAATTCACTGCCACAGGAGGTGGTGGTGGCGGCTACAAGCATGGGCGGCTTCAGAAGGGAATTGGATCAACATATGGAGCAGAGGTCCATCAGTGGCTATTAGCCATAAGGTATAGATAGGAACTCTCAGTCTGGGGCAAGTGATGCTCTGTATTCTTGGTGCTTGAAGGGGGAGGCAACAGTAGGAGGGCTTCTAGTGTCCTGGCCCCACTGCTGGACCTTCTGGGGGCACCTGGTGTTTTTGGCCACTGTGTGACTCAGAGTGTTGGACTGGATGGGCCACTGGCCTGATCCAGCACTGGCACCTCTCTTATGTTCTTATGACCTGGTTGGGATTGCTGTAAACTATGCAGCTGAATCATACTGATTTTTGAGTGGAGTTCACTCACGTTTCCAATTTCAGGTGGTAACAATAATCTCACATTACATTTATTAATTGCCAGATCCCTGCGATTGTGGGGCTCTAGGTGATGTGTAAATTCTAAAACTGTAAAAACATAAAACCATATCCAGCATAAAAAGGTAAAGGTTTTCCTTGCTCGAAAGTCAGTCGAATCCCACTCTAGGGGGGCGGCGCTCATCTCCGTTTCCAACCTGTAGAGCCAGTGCAGTTGAAAGATGTTTCCGTGGTCATGTGGCCAGCATGCGCAGAACGCTGTTACCTTCCCACCAAAGTGGTACCTATTTATCTACTTGCAATTTCTTGCTTTTGAACTGCTGGGCTGGCAAAAGCTGGGACCAGGGATGGGAGCTCACTCCATCCTGCGGCACTTGGGTCTCGAATTGCTGAGGTACCGACCTTCTGGTCTGAAGCTCAGTGTCTTAACCTCTGAGCCACTGTGACCTTATAGCCAGCATAGTATACAATAATTAATAACGTGGTGAGAATTTTTGCAGTTCCCTCCCATATCTAGTCTGTGAGTGCTTTGGAAGCCCGGGGAGGGAGTAAACTTTGCAGGGATCCAGGTAGGGTGCCAGCTATGATGTAAACCGAGGCTGTCCGCAACTGAACTCCTGGCAAAACATTTCGGCCTTACAGGTCCTGTGGAATTGCATAAAATCCCGCAGGGCCCTGATGTTATTGGGCAGAGGTTTCCGCTAGGTTGGGGCCAGGGTCAAAATTTCTCTATAATTCTACAAAAGGTCTTGATCAGTTGTGAACCTACACATGTGTTTCACATCCAGAGCCAAACATTTGAATTGCCTTTTCCAAATCGTACCATGCTGGTTATGAAACATGAAACATTCTTGTCTTTCATGAATGGCATTTCTATAATCTGTTGAGATGTGAAATTTTAACTTTTGGGTGCCAAATCATTTTCTCACAAGTAAACTACATGAGCATGATAACTTGTGTTGTCCTAAGATCACAAAATACATGATGCAGTGTGATTTTCAACAAGTGATGTATAAGCAATAAAGACTCTATATGGAACCTTAGGACTACCAACTCAATGACGCAATGTGAAGATGAGAAAAGTGCTTGTGCATAGACAGCAGTGTATGTATGATTGCATCATCAACAACAAAAAGGTGATACAGAACATGGATTCTTAACCTGTGCCACGAACAGGGTGCAAAACAAGATTTTCTTCCATTTCCTTCCTGTTACTTTAAAAACTATCTTCGTGGGGGGAAATCTGTATGCGAAATTAAGTTATTAAGGTATTGCTTCACTCCAGAGAAGTGTAGGGTGCCATGGAATGCTACGGTACATGGTCAGGTAATGTACAATTGTACCCTGTGAGTCAGCGTTTTCAGCATTTGCTGCCATCAAGATAAAAAGGTTGGAACTGATTGGATGTCAAAGATGACCTGTCAAAATGTGTGTGGTGTTAAGTGCCGTCAAGCCTCTTCTGACTTTTAGCAACCTGATGAACTAATGACCTCCAAAACTTCCTATCTTTAATAGCCTTGCTCAGGTCTTGCAAACGGAGGGCCGGGGCTTCCTTGATGGAGTCAATCCATATCATCTTGGCTCTTCCTCTTTTCCTGCTGCCTCCAGCTTCTCCTGGCATTACTGTCTTTTCCAGTGAAATGAAGTTTGAGTAGGGCTGCCAAGTCCCCCGGTAGGGCGGGGGAAACACTGATTTTTAGTGCTTACCTCCCGCTTTTCCAAAGTTGGCCACCGGGGGGACAAAATGGCTGCCTTAAAAGGGAAATGTATGCAGAGAGCCTGCCCTGCAGTAAAAAGCCTCACCAGACATTTCCCCTTTAAGAAGTCAGCAAGAGAGCTTCCACAGCAAGAGAGGTCCGCCCAGAGATTAAGGAGGGACTGAAGGAGCTGCTTTTGCATGTGGCTGGCAAGGTGAGTTTCTCTTCCAGCTCTTTTCATTCTCTCTCCCTCTTTCTTTTTTCTGTCTGTCTCTCTCTCTCTCTGTCCCCATCCAGCAGAAGTCTATCAGTGGCTATTATAGCCACAAGGTCTAAATGGAAGTAAGTGCCTCTGCCAGTTTTTTTCCCTTCTCTCTCTCCCTCTTTCTTTTTTCTGTCTGTCTGTCTGTCTGTCTGTCTGTCTCTCTCTGTCCCCATCCAGCAGAGGTCTATCAGTGGCTATTATTAGCCACAAGGTCTAAATGGAACCCTTTGTCTGGGGCAGTGAGGCTCTGAATTCTTGGTGCTTGGGGGGCAACAGTGGGAGGGCTTCTGGAGTTCTGGCCCCGCTGCTGGACCTCCTGAGGGCACCTGGTATTTTTGGCCACTGTTGTGACACAGAGTGTTGTACTGGATGGGCTGTACTGGATGGGCCGATCCACTGTGGCTTCTCTCCTGTTCTTATGATATGAAAATCATATTTAGCACTTGTGTAGCACTTAGTGCTTCATATTCTGCCGAGATGAGGAAGGATTCAGTAGGGCCGTTGCTCAGTGATAGAGCATCTGCTTGACATGCAGGAGGTATCAGCCTCTTCAGCTAAAAAAGGATCAGGTAATAGGTGACATTAAAGATCTCAGCCTGAGACCCTGGAGAGCCACTACCAGTCTTGAGTAGTCAATACTGACCTTGATGGACCAATGGCCTGATTCAGTATTAGGAAACTTCATGAGTTCATGTGTCAGCATGTGGAAGCAACATCACAGGATGTGACATCACAAAATGATGTCACTTCCTTTCTCCTGGCTCCACCCCCAAAGTCTCCTGGCTCCACCCCCAAAGTCCCCAGATATTTCCCAAGTTGGACTTGGCAGCCCTAAGTTTGAGTCCAGTGGCACTTTTAAGCCCAATAAAGTTCTATCTTCCTTTTCCAGACAGCCATTTTGGCGTAGTGGTTTGAAGCGAGGACTTTAATCTGGGAGAGCCAGGTTGGATTCCCCACTTCTCCACATGCAGCTGCTGGTGTGACTTTGGGCCAGTCATAAGTTCTTTCAGAGCTGTTCTCTCAAGGTCAGTTCTTGAGAGAGCTCTCTCAGCCCCACCTACCTCAAAGGGTGTCTGTTGTGGGGAAGGGAAAGGGTTTGTAAGCCGCTCCAAGACTCCTTCGGGTAATGAAGGGTGGGGTATAAATCTAATCTCCTCCTCCTCTTCTTCTAATGTGACCAAAGTACGATAGCCTCAGTTCAGTCATAGGGAGAATTCAAGCTTGATTTAATGTAGAACCACTTATTTAGCATACCGAATTCAGTTCAAGGTTCTTAGTGCTGGTTCTTACTTTAAAGGCCTATATGGTCAGGAACCTACATGCCTAAGGGACCACCTTTCCCCACATGTTCCCCAGACAGCACTAAGATTGGGGTCCCAAAATTGTCTGGCCCTTTCAGGCCCTAAAGAAGCCAGGCTACCTGTGATGAGGGCCAGGGCTTTCTCAGTGGTGGCCCCGTACTGGTGGTATGAGCTCCCGGATGACATCAGGGCCCTGCAGAACCTTTTACAGTTCCACAGGGCCTGTAAAATGGAGCTCTTTCACCAGGCCTTCAATTAGGGTGCCGCCATTCTAATAATGAGGCCCTGGCCCCAATACCAACATCAACTTAACAGTATGATCAACAGCCTGACAAAACCCAGACTGCAGCGGTAGTTGATTACTTGGATGCCGAGAATGCCGCCATCGGTTATAAATGTACTAGCACTTGATAATACGTTTTATTCTGTATTATTGTGATTTTATTCAAATACTGTGTTTTAGTTGTTTTAACATGTTGTGTATAAGCCGCCCTGAGCCTGCCTTGGCGGGGAGGGCGGGATACAAATTAAACAAACAAATACATAAATTTGTCTTTTTGGTGGACCACGGTACCCATAAAAATCTCCTCCATCTCCGCCATGTCAAAGACCTCCCTACAATTTCAATTTCGTATTCAAACAAAGCAGAGTCAGCCCTCGCTAGTATTTGGATGGGACACCCCCCAGGAATACCAGGGTCATGGACGCAGGAGATGACACGTCACCTCTGAATGGCTCTTGCCTTGAAAATCTTATGTAATTTGACGGCACTTTCCACCGCATTCAAGCTCAACAGCAATAGCAGCCTTATCATTTAAATTTACTTTTGAGTGGGATTAAAGCTTACTTTTTATTTGCACAATCTGCACCTTTTTTTTTTCCAGGCAATGACTAATAATTAAAATAAATCGGATGCACATTTTTTCGGGGTGTGTGTGTGTGTGTGTGTGTCCATGGCTTTTCTCAGATTCTCAAAAGGACCCATATCCTTAAAAAGGTTAAGAACCATTGATATAGAACAAGATGGGCCAAAATGCAAATAGGCAGATGGGAGTTTTCACGGAATTCCACTGCTCAGATCTAGGAAGATGGATCTAAAAACAGAATTTCTCCGTTGGGTTTTCACGTATTACTATGAATTGCAAGCTGCAGATGTTATACTTGCTAATCTTATGGTCTCCATACACTGGTGGGTGATTAGAAGGAAGGTAGGAATGGATGAGTCATGTCATCTCTACCCCACATGAGTCCCCCTTCTTCATTTTTCAGGCCCAGCTGCAGCTCTGGAGTTAAGGTCCCTGAAAGGTGTTAACATCTGGAATCTTGGGGGCTCGTAAAAGTTAGTGGGAGTACATTAGTTTGTATATGAGTGTGTACAGAGTACTTCCTAATGAAAAAGTGCCCTGACCTGGATGGCTCAGGCTAGCCTCATCTCATCAGATATCTGAAGCTAAGCAGGGTCAGCTCTGCTGAGTAGCAAAGAATAACAGAAAACAACTGTGCGCTGAATTTCCCGCAAGACGTACACAAAGGAGACTTCAACAAAGTGAAATGCATCTATTGTCTGGAATAAATCTACCCATATAATCCATCACAGGAAAATGCAGAAGCCAACAAAGTCTGTCATAGGAAAACACAGAATCCAAAGAATAAATATACAAGATAAACACCCCCCAAAAGGCCAACACTTTTCCTAGGTAATTTTCCAGTGTTTCAGACTTCTGGTCCTTCCTCTGGAACAAAGAACTGGAGAAGTACAAAATGCAATAATACTTTTTTTTTTTTAACGATCTTTCAAAAAGATCAGTCCCAATAATACAAAAGAGCCCTATAAAATTAGTAACATTATTATACTGATATCACTGTTACACAGGGCTTTTTTTGTAGAAAAAGCCCAGCAGGAACTCATTAGCATAATAGGCCACACCCAATGGCAGAAACTCATTAGCATATTAGGCCACACCCCTGACAGTGCAGCTCCCTCCCAGGATCGGCTTCCCCGGGTGCCCCGTGGCATGTGGGGAACATGGGGAACCCGAAGGAAGGAAGGCAGTTTCTGGATCGGCTTCCCCAGGGGTCCCGCAGCTGCAGGGTGCCTGGGGAAGCTGAGGAGGAGAGGCAGGAGGGGAGGCTTGTGAGGTACCTGGGAAACCCAGGGGGGAGAACTGTAGGCATGGCTAACCTGGGGGGGAGTTGTAGGCGTGGCCAACTCAGAAGCCAGCCGGAACTCCGTTCCTGTGCGTTCCTGCCCAAAAATAGCCCTGCTGTTACATACAGTCTCAAAACTAAAGTCACGTTGAATCTTACCATCTACTGAGAGTCTTAGTACCTGCTTAGTACCTGGATGGGAGACCACCAAGGAAGTCCAGGGTTGCTACACAAAGGTAGGCAATGGCAACCCACTCCTGTTCATCTCTTGCCTTACAACCTGCTGGGCTGACGGGTGACAACACCCGTGAAAAGGTCCCCATAACCAAAGTTTGGGGTGGATCACTTCCTCTTTGGTCCATTTTGTAAATAGTTCTACATCTGGGGAGCATCCAGCATTTTGTTCTGTCTCTTTCCACCACAAATCCCTTGAGGGGTTCTCCGAAATGGCACGCATGGGGACACATTTGCTATGCCCTGCTCTGTCTAGCAGGGAGGTGAAGTCAGGGTGTTCTCACCAGAAGCCTAAGCAGTGTGCCTCCTTGCAGGCTTAGTCAGATTGACACAGGTATATGATGAAAACTAAGGGCAGCTTTAGGCTGCAGTGGCTCAAGCGGTTAAGACACTGAACTGCAGACCGGAAGATCAGTAGTTCAGCAGTTCAAGACCCGAGTGTTGCATGACAGAGTGAGCGCCCGTCTCTGGCCCCAGCTCCTGCCAGCCTAGCAGTTTGAAAGCAAGAAATGGCAAGTAGATAAATAGGTACCACTTAGGGCTGCCAAGTCCCCCGGTAGGGCGGGGGAAACACCGATTTTTAAAGCTTTCCCCCGCCTTTTCAAAATTGGCCACCGGGGGAGGCAATGACTGCCAGCAGGGAAACGTCGGAGGCTGCCCTGGCCTCTTAAAAGGGAAATGTCTGCAGAGAGCCTGCCCTGCAGTAAAAAGCCTCAACAGACATTTCCCCTTTAAGAGAGAACAAGAGAGCCCCACCCAGAGAGGCTCTTTCTGCTGAAGGGCCTGCTTTTGCATGTGGCCTGCTGCTGGAGTAAGCTGCTTGGGGTAAGCTGCTGGGGTCTGCCAGCTCTTTTCCTTCTCTCTCTCTCCCCCTCCCCCTTTCTTTCTTTTTTCCTTCTGTCTGTCTGTCTGTCTGCCTCTCTCTCTCTCTGTCCCCATCCAGCAGAGGTCTATCAGTGGCTATTATTAGCCACAAGGTCTAAATGGAACACTTTGTCTGGGGCAGGGATGCTCTGAATTCTTGGTGCTTGGGGGGCAACAGTGGGAGGGCTTCTAGAGCTCTGGCCCCGCTGCTGGACCTCCTGAGGGCACCTGGTATTTTAGGCCACTGTGTGACACAGAGTGTTGTACTGGATGGGCTGTTGGCCTGATTCACTGTGGCTTCTCTCCTGTTCTTATGATATGAAAATCATATTTAGCACTTGTGTAGCACTTAGTGCTTCATATTCTGCCGAGATGAGGAAGGATTCAGTAGGGCTGTTGCTCAGTGATAGAGCATCTGCTTGACATGCAGGAGGTATCAGCCTCTTCAGCTAAAAAAGGATCAGGTAATAGGTGACATTAAAGATCTCAGCCTGAGACCCTGGAGAGCCACTACCAGTCTGAGTAGTCAATTCTGACCTTGATGGACCAATGGCCTGATTCAGTATTAAATAAAATGATTCCATGGCACTGCAGGGATTTGAGCCAGGCTCTCCCAGATCCCAGCCAAACAAACTGACTGCTACATAACACTGACTCCTGTTCAGCGACAAAAAACAGTGGCATAAAAGTCACAGTCTGGGTAATGCTGCTTGCAAGCCTATAAAGCTCAAGGCAGCAGCAGAAGCTCAGTATTAGGAAACTTCATGAGTTCATGTGTCAGCATGTGGAAGCAACATCACAGGATGTGACATCACAAAATGATGTCACTTCCTTTCTCCTGGCTCCACCCCCAAAGTCTCCTGGCTCCACCCCCAAAGTCCTCAGATATTTCCCAAGTTGGACTTGGCAGCCCTAGTACCACTTCGGTGGGAAGATAACAGCGTTCTGTGCACCTCGGCATCTAGTCATGCCAGCCACATGACCACGGGAACATCTTTGGACAGCACTGGCTCTTTGGCTTGGAAACAGAGATGAGCACCGCATCCCTAGAGTCGTATTCGACTGGCTTCCGAGCAAGGGAAACCTTTACCTTTACCTTTATCTAAGGGCAGCTTTATTTAACCTTCCTTCCTTCCTTCCTTCCTTCCTTCCTTCCTTCCTTCCTTTCTTCCTTCTGACATACTTCTGGTAATGGCAGGTGGTATAGCATATGCAAATAAGTTATGCTAATGAGTTATGCTAATGAGCCCCTGCACCTCTTTTTCTACGAAATGACCCCTGAGGACAATCATCCCAGATAGGAGTTACAGTGATCTGTGTGTATGTTACGTGCCATCAGTTCACTTCTGATGTATGGTGACACTATAGATTAATGTCCTCCCAAAACATCCCATCATTAATAGCCTTGCTTGGGTCTTGCAGACCGAAGGCCATGGCTTCCTTGATGGAATCTATCCACCTCATGTTGCGTCTTCCTCATTTCCCGCTGCCTTCCACTTTTCCTAGCATTATTGGCTTTTTCAGTGACTCTTTGTCTTCTCATAATGTGACCATAATGTCATAGCCTCAGTTTAGTCATTTTAGCTTCTAGGGACAGTTTGGGCTTGATCTGGTGTAGAACCCACTGATTTGTCTTTTTTGGTGGCCCCCGGTATCATGATATAGTCAGGGCTCATTTCGTAGCAGGAGCTCCTTTGCATATTAGGCCACACACCCCTAATGTAGCCAATCCTCGAAGAACTTACAGAACTCATCTTACAGGGGCTACTGTAAGCTCTTGGAGGATTGGCTATATCAGGGAGGTGTGGCCTTATATCCAGAGGCGCTCCTGTTATGAAATGAGCCCTGGATATAGTGATCTGGCAACTGCCAACTGGGGGGGGGGGGAAGCTTGGGGAAGGTCTACAGAAGCATGAATGGGAAATGGTAGCCACGGGGATCCGAGGCAAAGCAAGTGCAGAGGAAACTGTCATGTGGACGCCCCATTACCATTCTGGATGCCTCTGCATCCGCAGCAGCGAGACCGTCCTCAAAATGCCTGATGGGAAATCAGCATCTGTTAGACAGTTTTGTGCCACTGCATGAATACCTTATTTACTTACTTATTTATATAGTACCTTATTTACTTGAAAGGAAGATGATCCTGAATATAAGACAACCCACTTAAAAAGGTCACAGAGACGAATTATTGGACATAACTGTATGCCAATGTATGATGACCCCCTCTTTTTAATGGATAGCATACCTGTGGGGGGGGGGGGGGAACTAACCTTGCCTTTGAGTAAATACCATATTCTATTCTGAAGGAATCATACCTTTGCATCATATATTTGCATACATTTTCACCACACATTTGCATATATTTGCAACTGAAGGAATGGAATTATCTAATTTTGTAATTATCTAGCTTCTCACATTTTGATTTCTTTTCAGGGGTGTATTGTTTCTTTCTTCCTCATTCATATTGTGGTTCTTCATGGCACTTTTGTTGTTGTTGTTCAGTCGCACAGTCGAGTCTGACTCTTCATGACCCCATGGACCACATCACGCCAGGCCCTCCTGTCCTCCGCTGTCCTCTGGAGTTCGCCCAACTTCATGTTCGTTGCATCAATAACACTGTCTTAACCATCTCATCCTTTGCCGTCCCCTTCTTCTTTGACCTTCAATCTTCCCCAGCATCAGGGTCTTCTCCAGGGAGTGCTCCCTTCTCATTTGGTGGCCAAAATACTTGAGCCTCAGCTTCAGTATCTACTGGGTTTTTTTAAAGACAATTCCTTCTCTGGCTGCATTATTTCTGCCCCCAGATAATTTATTCTGGTAAAACTCATCCCTCTACCTGTGTTTGAGCTTCTTGTTTTCTCAGAACAACATGGCCAGGAGAGACTATATGGATTTCCTGAGGTGGGATGGTGTAGAATCTGACCTCGGAAGAAGCAAGAACCCCCGGCATCATGGACTAATCCGTTCCATATGCTTCAGATTGTTTCTGTGAATGTTCATGCCCTAGATGGTTGTCACGACGAGAACAAGTCAGTAGACATAGCAGCGTGTGATCTTTTTTGTCATTTAGCTTTGGGGCCTTGATTTTTATTCAAGTGTAAGCGGCACTTATGTCACCTGTGTATGAAGCAGAGAACAGACTTCTTCCATGTTAATTAAAAAAAGGTAAAGACTAGGACAAATCCTAGAAATATTACCATTTCTCCCTTGAGTCGTCCGAGAAAAATCAAGACAGTATCAGATAAACATACAGAATCATAGTCCAACCCCCTACACAATGCAGGAAATTCACCAATACCTTTCCCCCACACACACCCAGTGACCCCCTGCTCCACACCAAGAAGATGACAAAAAAACCTCCAGAACCCCTGGCCAAACTGGCCTGGAGAAAAATTGCTTCCGGCCCCCGAAGTCGCAATCAGCATTTCCCTGGGTGTGTAAGAAAGGGCCACAGGAACTAAGCACTGAGGCAACCCGTCCTGCCCTCCCTTCTCATGATCTTCCTTCTCGTATATAGTCATACTTGCATGGGTCTGCACGCGGCGATCTGATTCTGTTGATGGCAAAGCTTTCTCCTGGCAGAAGGAACTTTTGGACATCTAAGGAGCCTCTTCTGCTGGAGAAAAAGGCATGCCCTAAATTTCTTTGTTTGTTTCAAACATTTTTATGTCACCTCTCTAGAAGACCAGCTTGAGAGGTGGCTTACGAATAAAATATGATAAAAACACACAAAGATAAAATTAGTTCAAAATTAACCAACATAGCTGTCTCTTTTGCCACCTCTACGCTTGGCCTCAGACCAGGGGCCCCTCTGAAACACTCACAAGGCAACTCTTCCCAGGTTCCTCCTTGGCCCCATATTACAAGGCAAAGTATGTGCCCCAGAGAGTACTGAGGTCAGGCACTCAACATCGCCTGTCTCTCCCCAGTCCAAAAGACGTTCGGCTGGCCTGTACCAGGGCCAGGGCTTTCTCGGTGGCGGCTCCACACTGGTGGAATGAGCTCCCGGATGACATCAGGGCCCTGCGGGACTTATTGCAGTTCCGCAGGGCCTGTAAGACGGAGCTCTTCCGCCAGGCCTTTCCATAGGAGCCGCCCCTGGGGCGATGTAGGTTATTATTATTGCCCAATCTGCTGAACCTTCTGCCATCGCCTCTCACCAGGAGAACCCTGTTGCTGCCAGTGTTGATTGTTGCTTATATTGTTTTATTGTTGATGTTAAATTGATTGTTTTATTGTTTTATTGTTGATTGTTAAATAAGCTTTGCTTATTTAAGTTTGTAAACCATCTTATGGTATTTTATGGTTGGTAGCCGCCTTGAGCCAGCTTGCTGGATAGGTGGGATAGAAATTTAATTAATTAATTAATTAATTAATTAATTAATTAATGTACACAACATATACGAACCCTGATTTCTGTGCTCTCAAGGGCCCCTTTCAAGCTGCCTTTACAATCCATTTTAGCAGCTGGTTGCCAACAGATTTTTCAGACACAAGAATTTTGCCCCCATGACTACTAACAGATCTTTTAAAAAACATTTCCATAAAAAGTCACTTTTGTCCCATTGACAAACCGGGACTGAGCAAACTGCTTCCTTACATTTTCAGGTCTTCTTTACACTTCTGAATTGCTGTATGTAGTGTCTGAAATGTCTGAGATGCTTCTGAAAGTATCGTTTCCCCCCCTGCTTTTTTTCATGGCACATACTCTGGGGCCTTTCTTTTTTGAATGTTCTAACTATTGCGCTATAGCACTAGACCGGTATAGCAATTCTGTGCTCTATGGCCAGCATTCGAAAAAGCTGAAAAAAGAGTGCATCTGAGCTTTCAGATCCAAGTTTGGGGCAGTCATGAGGCATGATACTGGGATTTGAGAATTACTGATTATAGAGCATTAGTGATCCACTCCATTTTTCTATTTCTAGATTTTGTTCGAACTGCTGCCTGTGTGCCCACAGTTTTCAGTTTGCATCTTCCACCTGACGGGTTATTATCGGTGAGCACCAGAGCGCATGAGCTTTGATTAGAATCAGAATCCTACACTCTCATCAAGATTCCTTTTCCCACTGTGATTTAATCAACACAATTTGCATCGGTGCACATCAGTAACGTGGAACACGAATGGAGAAGAGCACTATATGGCATGTACATCAGTTCCAAAATCATTTTTTTGGAAATTCTCCCAGTTGAATTAGAGGATAGGGGCAGGGGAATGCAGGGCAGAGCATGCTCACAGAAAAAGGGAAATGCATCTCTCTATATATAATAGGGATGTATGGCTCCCACCTGCCAATATCTAAATCCATGGATCAGGCCACACCAACATATTTTTCTGAAAACTTTCCAATTTTAGAATACGTGCTGCCAAAGCCTACCAGGTTTGCAGAAAATCTGAAATGTTAGAAAATCAATCCCCCCCCCCCCCAATTAAAAATAATCATTCTTCATTCTACTGGGTGAAGCTGGGAGCCACTGCAGCTGAGCTCAGAGTGGCTCCCAGACAAAACTGCTTCTGAGCTCCAAGGTGAACAGTACAACCTGGAGCCATGCTGGGTACAGCGATGAAGGGGGGGATGGGATTCCCCCCATGAAGACAATAGAGAAGAGATTGGATTTATACACTACTCTTCACTCCGAGTCTCAGAGCAGTTTATAACCTCCTTTCTCTTCCCCTCCCCACAACAGACACCCTGTGAGGTAGATGGGGCTGAGAGAGCTCTTTCAAGAATTGCTCTTTCAAGAACAGCTCTGACAGAACTATGGCTTGCCCAAGGTCATCCAGCAGGTGCAAGTGGAGGAGTGGGGAATCCAACCTGGTTCTCCCAGATTAGAGTCCGTGCGCTTAACCACTACACCAAACTGGAAGGGGAAAGACTGTGGCCCAATCTGCATCTAGCATTTGCTCCGCTGTTTTACCAAACCCATGTTGGAGCAGAAATCCCCCTCTGTATCGCAGGCGGCTATGGCAGTGTCCAGACTGCATGCCACTTTCGCTTCATTTGGTCTCTTGGTTTTATGTCTGCATAGGTTCATGGCTGTTTTATGGCCGTTCAGGGGTGAGTCTGCAGTCAGTCCAGCATTGGCCCAGGGTATCTGCATGTGGTTTTGAGCCACATCTTTTTCTGTTCCCATGAGGGTTTGGTAAAACAACAGATCAAATGCCAGATGCAGAATGGACCTGTAGCTCATTGGGAGAGGATCTGCTCTGCAGCTTTTGGGCATCCCACACCCAGGCCTTGGTATCGCCAGTGGAAGTTTATGCTGCTTATGGTGGTTCCCTGTTGTTTTAACAGCCTACAAGGAAACAAACGCTAGTGGCTCCCCTTTCCAGACACCTGCCCATCCAGGATTATCTCCCACCCCCCTCTTTTTGCTTAGACATTAGCTGCCAAACAATAGTACAAACAGAACAAAAGGATGGACTTTTTAAATGCCACACCATTGTTTTAATTATGTTGTCCTGCTGACACCTCTAATTTAGCCTTAGGGTGGGTGATTTATTCTAAACAATATGACGTTTTCCTGTTTCAAACTTTTATTCCTCGTGAGCGCTGATGGCAACTCCCAGTGTGTGGGCGTAGAAGCATCCTGCCCATTTGAACTCATACCTAGGTCTGCGATACCAAGCATTTACAGATTTATTCACCGTAAGTAATACAGCATGCTCAGCTCTTTTCCCCATCTGTGCCAATCCTTCACAGACTTATCCTGAGCTTTGCTAGCATAGCTGTCAATTTTAAGTTGGGCCTAGGAACTTTGGACTAACTAGGGTTGCCAGGTCCCTACCTTCTGCCGGCGGGGAACTCCTGACTCCTCCTTAGGGTCTTCTGGCAAGCATGCTATGCACATGTGCCGTGATGATGTCACCCAGAAGTGACATCATCACACAAGGCACATTGCCGAGGGGACACTCTAGCACTCAGCTAAAAAACTCTATGGCAACATAGAGTTTTTTTTGGCTGAGTGCTAGAGTGTCCTGTTCCTCCCGGGGTGACGTGCCCATTGCAATGACATCACCTCCAGGTGACATCATTGCACTGGGCACATTGGTGCAATCCTGGGACTTTGGGGGAAGGGTCCCCCCACCAGCTGGATCCAGGCCAGCAGACTGGGGGCCCTAAAAGCGGGCAAACCCCCACCCCCTTGGGGGAATGGTAAGCCTAGGACTAACAGAATGTGCAAAGTCTACTTTTGGGCAGCCTGCAAGATATGTTTTATCTGATCAAGCTAATCACAATGTAACACTTGCCGGTCTTGTGTATGAATCAGGGCTGGCCTCCGCATACCCTGAGGTGGGGCAGCTGCCAGGGTCCCATGCTTCTGGTGGAATGCACTGCTTATGGTGCCCACCAATGTACCAGGGAATGGGGGGGGGGCTTGCCAGTGGAAGAAGGATACACAGGCAGGTTGGGGGGCACAGGCATGGAAGCAGAAAGGGAGGCATGAGAGGGGCCTGATAGTGGCAGACAGAGGGCCTGGGGCACTTTCTGCCAAGGGCCCCCCTAAGCCTAGAACTAGCCCTGCTTTAGATGAAGTATATTTTGAGGCTCTAAAGGCCAACATTCTTGCATGAAAGTCCTCTCCTCCAGTCTCCCTGCAACATGAAGCTTCCTTTGGCAAAAGCCATGGTTCAGTGTGGTGGTAGAACATCTGTTTTGCTCTGATTAAGAGTTTGCATTGCATGAAAGTGAGTTCAATCAAAGTAAATTGTGTGCATATGGAAATTCTCAGTGTCCTTGGTTGAAGCTGGCACTTTTGGAGGTCGCCTACTCAATATTTTCCGGTGCTTTACAAGGAGCCCAAGAGATTGACAACCCCAGTAACCCTTAGCAGGGGGAATGGAGGGGGCAGAATCCAGGGTGCGAGCACATGGCCCTTTAATGTGGGAGGAAGGGCTGTTTCCTCCTGCATTTAAAGGGGCCGAATACACTGGCCACAGCAAGTCCCTTGCCGAAGCGGTCTCAAATGCGGGTTCCTCCCGCATTTTCCGACCCTGGGAAAATCGACAGTTTTCCCAGGAGGAACCCGCATTTGAGCCATCTGGCCAGCCCTCTCTCACAATCATTGCAAAAGCAGGGCTGTCCAGATGCCCCCCTGCCATTCCCCCCCCCCCTTTTACACTGGGGCACTTGGCCACTCAAGAGCCCAAGTGTAAAAGGGGAAAAAAAAACCCAAACTTACCAGGCGGCCAGCGGGGCTCGGGGAAGGGTGCCTCCCCCAGCTGCTGCCGCCACAAACAGCTGCCGCTGAACTCCTTGGAACGCCATCACTGCTTCCACCGCCGCCGCTTCCACTGCCAAACTATAGGGAACGCCGCCACTGCTTCTTCTGCCTCATCCGCCGCCGCTGCCACCTCCTTCGCCGCCGCCTCCATCGCCTGCTGCCTCCTCCTTCTCCAGCCACCACCAACCGCCGCCGCAGGGATTGGGATGTGTAAACATCCCAACCCGAGGTAAAAAAACACGGCCCCTTTAATCCGGGAGGGCTCCCAGATTTAAAGGGGCCTTGTGACCACAGCCCAGGACTCTTATTTCCCTCTTCGGCAGCATCAGAGATGACAATACAAGCCGGCTCAAACATAAATTGACCTGTATTTAGGGGAAGACAAACTCCAAGGTTCTCCAGAAGCATAACTTCAAATATTCATGCCATTCACCAATCTGCGAGATGTAAAATCCTATTCAAACATTTTCTTTTGGCTCTCCTTTTTGGAGTCTGATTAACTGGATGATTAATTGTTCGGATGTAATAAGTTAACCACCTAAATAATCTTAATAGAAAGTAGCTTTAATCAGCATGGACACATACCCATTTTGAAATTGATTAGCTTCAGTTCGTCGTGGCCTTTTGGTGCCACAGATGCTGAATAATGAGATCTTTGGGAATACCTCATATTTAGTTAAATGGATGGCTGATCTTGCCCAGTGCTTTCAGCTCTGATGGGAGTGACAAGATTGAGATATCCTTGCAGGGTGCCTCAGCAGATGTTTCACCAGTTCCACTACCCAGAATCCTTTGGTAACTTGCAGTGCTAAAGACCAAACCTGGGACCTAAACAGACCTGTTTGCTGATCTACAGCCTAGGGTTGCCAGGTTGGGCTTGGCAATCAGCAAGAGAACCGGAGGGTAAGGAAATGAAGGGTGGCCACTGGCAATGTCATGAAGCCACTACTTGGACAAATTCAGAAATGACGTCATACCTCTCTAGGAATCACTGGAACCCTTATGGAAAAACCATAGAGTAGGGATGGGCAGAAACCAGGAAAAATGTGGTTCAGTTCGAGTTTTGTGACAGAGCCATGAACTAAACCATGAATTGACCCGAACCAGAAGGCTCATTCATGAACTGAACTGGTTTGCAGGGTTCATGTCTCTGCAAACCCCACTGAAAGAAGAAGAAGAGATTGGATTTATACCCTGCCCTTCACTCGGAGTCTCAGAGTGGCATACAAACTCCTTTCCCTTCCCCTCCCCACAACAGACACCCTGTGAAGTAGGTGGGGCTGAGAGAGCTCTTTCCAGAGCTGTCCTTGAGAGAACAGCTGTGACAGAACTATGGCTTGCCCATGGTCATCCAGCAGCTGCAAGTGGAGGAGTGGGGAATCAAACCTGGTTCTCCCATATTAGAGTCTGTGCACTTAACCACTACAGCAAACCACTACACCAAAGGGACCCCAGTCCCACTAAACGGAGTTGCAGAAAGCCCCAAAAAACAGCTGAGTGGCTGTCTTGTGTTCTCAGCTGTTTGGGCTGTCTTGAGCAGTCTGTTTAAACTGTGGGGCAGGGAAGTGTTCCCTGTCATGCAGCTCTTTCAGGCTCTCATCTGCAGTCCCTTTAAAGTTTAAAGGGAATGCACAAGACAGCCCGAAAGTGCATCCGGGCAGCTGTAGTTTGACCCTTAGTTTTGACTATTGTCAGTTGAATCAAAAAGGTGTCTAGTGGCACTCTAAAAACCAGCCGACTGATGGCAGCACTGGCTTCCAATAACTCATGCTTACTGTGGATTCTGCTACAGTCCATTTGTAAGCCTTTCACTTCCCACAAGACTCCTTTTTTTTAGTTTTAGCTGCAAGACACTAAAGTGACTACCCTACCAGAATTAGCTGGATCACAGATTTTCTAATACTTTGAAAACATGCAAATATGAACAGAATATCACGTGGGAAGCAGTTGTGCTTAAACAATGTCACTAGACATGAACTTATTTAATTCTAATTAGATCGTATTTTTTGCTATCAAATGCCTGGAGATTGCAGGCATGGTGTTTCACATTGCACCAAAAACATGAATGTACCTCCGTGGTCAGCAATTAGATGGGCTGGTTGCCCAGACCAGCACCAAACATTGACTTGATAGGTTTATAACTTCCCTCCCTCTCCTAGCACTGAGCATTACCAGTGGGGCTACTCACAGGACCGGGGAGTCACAATAACGGGGCTGGCACAGTTCCCAGCACTACCACCGCTTTAAATTAAGGCACAGCAGGGGCCAACACAAAGTGTTCTAACCATGATAGTGCCAGCTGGGCTACTCTGTATCAAGCTTTGGGAGAAGTATTAAGGAGGGGAAGGGGGGGGGGACAACAACAACAGAAGAATCTCCTAACGTTTCCTTATTAACCCAGGAAAACAAAGAATCACAAGCGGCTCTTGCTGTGACCAACAATGGCCAATGAATCTACCGAGAAGAATCCTAATGGGGTAGCGACAATAGCGCTGCAAATGCAAAGTCAAGTGCAGAGAAGTCACCGACACAAAGCAAATTGTCGGGAAACAAGGACACAATCAGGCAGGAGAGACAGCAGAAGTATGTGCTCGGTAATAAAATGCACAGAGACAATGAGTGCATGTTGGCATTTTCTTATCTGCTGAGTGAGAGAAGGAGGGGAACAATACTCAGCCTAGGCCATTTTCTATGGGGATGCTGCAGCTGTTGTCCTCACAAATGATGAAGACTGAGGGACTGTGGCTTAGTGGAAGAGGGACTGCAAGAAGGACTGTGGCTCAGTGGAAGAGCCTCTGTTTGGTATACAGAAGGCCCCAGGTTCAATCCCTGGAATCTCCATTAAAAGGACCAGGTAGAAGGTGATGTGAAAGACCTCTGTCTGAGACCTGGAGAGCTGTTGCCAGTCTGAGTAGAGAAGGCTGACCTTGATGGACTAATACTGATTTTGATGGCCTTATTCAGTATAAGGCAATTTCATATGTTCATGATGTAGTGTTGGATTCTTTCTTTCTTTCTTTCTTTCTTTCTTTCTTTCTTTCTTTCTTTCTTTCTTTCTTTCTTTCTTTCTTTCTTTTCATAAGAAAAGCCAGTGTTGGATCAGGCCAATGGCCCATCCAGTCCAACATTCTGTCACACAGCAGCCAAAAATACCAGGTGCCATCAGGAGGTCCACCAGTGGGGCCAGGACACTAGAAGCTCTTCCACTGTTGCCCCCCCCCCCCCCCAGCATCAAGAATACAGAGCATCACTTGCCCCAGACCAAGAGTTCCTATGTATACCTTGTGGCTAATAGCCACTGATGGACCTCTGCTCCATATGTTTATCCAATTCCCTCTTGAAGCCGTCCATGCTGGACATGGTATTTTTGGCCACTGTGTGACACAGAGTGTTGGACTGGATGGGCCATTGGCCTGATCCAACACTGGCTTCTCCTATGTTCTTAAGTTCTTAGATAAAGAGAATTTCAAAGCATCCCTGTTTCCCCTATAAAGCAGGAAGTGGGGGTGGATGCTTGTGTGGTTTCCCAGCAACTGCACACATCTGAATTTCTTCTGTTTTCTTCCTCCTTTTCCCAACTTTTAACTCTTGCTGAACATGTTAAAAATTGGTTTGCTTGAGCTGCTATTCCACATTAGTTTGACATGGTGGCAGTGGGAACATCATTCATGAATGCTATTTTTGACCCCTGATGCTACCAATGAGCTTCCAGTCTCCTGTTAGGTCCTTAGGGGGGACATGAGCCTTCCATTTTTTTTAAAGTAACAGTATCTTTTAAAAACAGCCATAGAGCTGCCAACCTCCATGTGGTTGTACAAACAAGTAAATAGAATAATCTGTGGTGCTGTACAAATCACACTAGAGACTACTGTCTTCTTATAGACAGTTCTTGAGAGCCAGTTTGGTGTAGTGGTTAAGTGTGCGGACTCTAATCTGGGAGAACCGGGTTTGATTCCCCACTCCTCCACTTGCACGTGGCTGGGTGACCTTGGGCAAGCCATAGCTCTGTACCAGCTGTTCTCTCAAGGACAGCTTGGGAAAAAGCTCTCTCAGCCCCACCTACCTCACAGGGTGTCTGTTGTGGGGAGGGGAAGGAAAAGGAGTTTGGAAGCCGCTCTGAGACTCCCTTGGGGAGTGGAGGGCGGGGTATAAATCCAATCTCTTCTTCTTCTTCTTCTTTTTCTTATACAGTTCTACTTACAATCAAAATTAATGCACACAATAAATAGTTTTGCCACCATGCATAAATGACAACTGCACCAGTTGAAGAGTGACCTGATAGTCCTTGAAAGTACAAGTCTCTCTTCAGATTGATGTGGTCACCGGCTCATGGCGCGAAGAAGAGTTTCCAAAAGAAAGCATGAGCTCAGGACCAGCTGTAGTGTGAACCAAAGGAGTGGTAACAGCACACCTAGGTTGATTTGCCATTTCTTGGGGTTTCATCAGGCCGTTTTTGTTTAGCGATGGAGCTCAACCCAGCTCTGGCAAGATTCAAAATGACACGAAGTCTACAAGTATGTTCCAAGTAGCTAGGAATCAGCCTCTCAGCTGATCGCTGGTGCAACCGATCCCCAGATGACAAAGATGAAGGTGGACACTATGGTGATACGCCCCATCAAAGTCCCTCCCTTCCCTAAATCTTGCCCTCCTTGGACTCCACTTCCAAAATCTCCAGCTATTTCCCAACCCAGAGCTGGCAAACCTAGGAAGAAGAAGAGGAAGAAGAGATTGGATTTATATCCCACCCTTCACTCAGTGTGGCTTACAAATCTCCTTTCCCTCCCCCTCCCCACAACAGACACCCTGTGAGGTAGGTGGGGCTGAGAGAGCTCTTTCCAGAACTGCCCTTGAGAGAACAGCTCTGAAAGAACTTATGACTGACCCAAGGTCACACCAGCCAGGTGCAAGTGGAGGAGTGGGGAACCAAACGCGGTTCTCCCAGATTAGAGTCCGCACACTTAACCACTACACCAAACTGGCTCTCACACCAAACTGGCTTTGGAGGGGATCAGAAATAAATGGCAGCTAAAGCTTTTTGGTGTATGATTCATACTGAAATGGAAAATTGTTTGAAATGTACTTTTAAAAAACTGCCTGAAATGCTATTGCTTGGTCTTAAGTTCGAGGATGTAAATGTAAACAAAAGGACACTGATATGGTATATGGCAACTATAGTAAAGATGGTCTACGCCCAGAATTGGAAATGTGAGAGAACCCCGACTTATGGGAATGGTTGAAAAAATTGCTATTTATGGCAGAAATGGATAAATGGACAAGAAAATTGAACAATCAAGACTCAGAGATGTTTTTAGAAGAATGGGAAGACTTGAAAGAATATTTAGAGCAATACTGGGATATGAAAAATAATATTTTTACACTGTCTAATTACTGATTTTGGATGTTTAAAATAATATTAAGAAAAGAAGAAATAGTTTTCTTTAATGAAAATATATTGAACGTTTGATGTGATAAGAATGGAAGCCAGATTACATATAACCGATATTTAGATAATATTTTTAAACGTTTAAAATTTTTTATAATCAAATATGTTACTTGTAAGAGATAATATTTCTAAATCTTTATAATTGTTGTTATATATATAATGGTGTAGGTGAGGTGGGAAGTCATAAAGAGTTTGAATTGTAATCGGAATACAAAGTTATATAGAAAATATGATAGTGATGAAAATATTCTGAAGGTAATTGTGTAAAGTTTTGGATAAGAAAAAATAAAATTTGTTTTTTTTTAAAAAAAGAAATAAATGGCAGCTGATAAAAACAAACAAATCAAACAAGGCTTCCTCTGTCTTAATAGAGAAGATTATGTTAAGTTGCCTCTTTAAGATATCACTTTCTCTTGCCCTGGGCTCGATGAGGGGGGGGGGGGGGGGAATGGCACTTGCAAATAGAAAGACAGCTCTTCGGGCAAATGGAAAAGAAGAGAGCTCAAGCTCAAATATCAGCTCAGCTGAGTCAAATGGCTTTCCTTTGCACAGCCATGGAATATCAGCAACCTAAGGACATAAGCAAACTGTTGTGTTGGGCTGCTGATGCCTTGCTCAGCCCCTGGCATGCTACCAGAGCCCCCTCTGATGAATTCAAATCATCAGCCTGTTGGCAAATTTATTTCTTGGTGCCTTTCACTTGGTAATGTCTAGAAAGGGCAGAGGGAACTAATCCCACTGTGGGCTGTTCTTTTGTCTTCTCAGAACCAGGTCAGAAGCCCTGTCCACTGTCAATGTCAGGGGTCCCCACTGTGGTGTCTGTGGGAGCCGTGGTGCCCACTGGGAGCCAGTTTGGTGTAGTGGTTAAGAGCGTGGACTCTAATCTGGGAGAGCCGGGTTCGATTCCCCACTCCTCCACATGCAGCTGCTGATGTGACCTTGGGTCAGTCACAAGTTCTTTCAGAGCTGTTCTCTCAAGAGCAGTTCTCTCAAGAGCTCTCTCAGCCCCTCCTACCGCACCGGGTGTCTGTTCCGGGGAGAGGAAGGGAAGGAGGTAGCTAGCCACTCTGATACTCCGAGTGAAGAGTGGGGCATAAATCCAGTCTCTTCTTCCCCTCTTTCTTGATATACATCAGAACAATAGCTCAGATTCAACAAAAACAGCCTTATTATTACCCCCCCCCCCCGAAAAAGGATATAAATGGAAGAGACTGGATAGCTCATGAATAGCTGCTGTAAAAGTCCATATGCTCCTCAGCGAGAGTCAATTAATCTCCTACATGAGAGGCCTTATTTGAGCCATATATTGTTTTTTTTTTCTAAATTAAAAACAATCCCCCCTCGCCCCCCTCCAATTCCTGCTGAAAGAAGTTTATTGAGTCTTGTCCTCAGGCTATTTACACAGCCAAATTAATTTGGCTGACCAGGTTTCTTCTTCAGATGCCTCTCTGATCTAATTCCTCCCGTGTATGAAAAACAACAACAACGGATTAATAGGAATCTAAGACGCTTTAATATCATTTGACAACAAACACTTATCTTTAGTCTTTGACAGCATGCTGACAATACTTTATGTATTCCATGTTTCCCACCCACCCCTTCCATCTCTCTCAGTAGCAGGGAAATGAGGGGTCTTTGTGTGTGGGTTTCTTCCCTAACAAGAGCCTTTAGGTGACTGCCCTGATTCAAATACGTTTGGTTTCATCGGGATTGATAATAGCAAGAGACTGAGTCACAGGGGAACGAGCTGAGGGATACGTTACTGCGAGCTTCTGCTCCAACTGGTTCATCTGCATGACAACGATGGGTATGTGCATTTCCGGGAAACATTATACTATCATGCAGAGAGCATCGATCCCAGCCTGTATGGAAAAGATGCCACCATCTCACAAGCCAGGGTTGATGGACCACAGTCATTACTCGCATGAACAGAGCTTAACAGCATTCCTAGAGGAACCGCCAATGCTTCTTAATAATCCTTACTGGCACTGGACTTCAAGGTAGCATAGGCATGGATAAAGTAGAACCACCCATCATGACCACACAGGTCATGCTTATTTTAAAGGTTGAGCCCAGCTGGTGTGTGTGTGTGTGTTAAGTGCCATTAAGTTGAGTCCCACTTATGGTGACCTGATGAATTAATGTTTTCCAGAACGTCCTATTGTTGATGGCCTCGTGCAGATCTTGTTGTGGCTTCCTTTATTGAGTCAATCCACCTCATCTTGGGTATTCCTTTTTCCTTCCTGCCTTCAGCTTTTCCTAGCACTATTGTCTTTTCTAGTGACTCTTGTTTTCCCATAATGTAACCAAAGTATGATGAACTCAGTTCAGTCGTTTTAGCTTCTAGGGAGAATTTAGCCTTCATTTGATCTAGAACCCTACAAAGGTATTATTTTCTGGGAGTCTCAATCTTTTACTATGGCTGCCTTTCTCCCTTGGGGAACTCAGGCGGCTTACAAAATAACAATTGTAAAAAACAAATTAAAACACTATAAATAAAACTGCAATTATAAAAAAGCACACAGAAGGTCACGGTTCAGATTTAAACACTCCTATTTGAATTTCCCTGACCTTAATAGTGAAGGCTAGCCCAATATTGTCAGATCTCAGAACCAGCCCTGGTCAGTATTTGGATGGGAGACTACCAAGAAATATTAGGGTCATGGCTCAAAGGCAGGCAATGGCAAATCACCTCTGAACATCTCTTGCTCTGAAAACTGTAGGGTCACCATAAGTCAACTGTGACTTGATAGCAAAAAACAGGGGGAGAGAGAGACTGTCAATAAATAAAAAACTAAATCAGTCAAATGTAGTCCTAAATAAAACTTTCTTCAACTGCCTCCTGAAGATCGACAGTAGGAATGGGCACAAACCAGCTGATGAACAAAAGCTCTTCATGAATACTGGCCAGTTCGTAGTTTGAGAAGCAATGTTCGCAGACTGAAGAGCCACCACGAACTTTCATGAATTTTGATGCACTTTGTGGTGGTTCATGGAGGTTGCTGAAGAACAGAATACAGGGGTTTGAACTCCTGCTTTCTTCTGTTCACGAAGTTTTACATCACTGAAAGCCACTTAAGCCACTGCTTTCTGCTCCCCGTGAAAAGCAGAAGGGAGCAGAAAGCAGGGGTTTAAACTTTAAATGGCTCACAAACCAATATGAACTGATTCAGTTTGTGAACCAACCTCCTGGTTCATATTGGTTTGTGGCTCCGTTGAACCACGAACTGAACTGCAAAAATGTGGCTTGTGCCCACCCCTAATCGGCAGTGTGCAGGCCAGGCAAACCTCGCTGGGGAGGTTGTTGCATAATCATGGGACCTTCTGCATTCCAAGCAGATGCTCTACCTCTGAGCCATGGCCCCTTCACCTAAAGATTCTCAGTGGGCAAGCCGTGAGCCATAACAACATTTTTATGGACTACGGGAACGTAATGAGAAATCAATTATGCTTGCAGGAAAACTGTGCGCCTTGACAAGCCTCCACGTCTTTGATTGTCAGCTGATATATTTTTACAGACATGTCAGCTGAAGGGCTATAAGAAGCCCAGCCCGCGCAGCTCTTCATCTCAGAGGACGGAGTTGATGCTTTCTGACTTCCCGGTGGCATGTCACCGAACAATGATTTAGTAGGCTGTCAGCTTTGTTATTTCTGGCACATTTCCAAACGGGCCACGAGGATCGGAATTAATTTGGATCATAATGAGGTCACATCAAACTATATATCGGAATGCTGAGACAAAGTGGCCCCCAAACTCTTTGGCCACACCGTCATTTTTTAACTGGATATTACCACGTATTAAGCAAGTTCACGGCGCCAATGCATATTCAGGGAAATGGGGATTTTGCCTTGCAGATCTGCTGGCTTTGAATCATTTCTCTCTCAGTAGGATATTGGGCATGGCTTTGATTCCAAAACTAGTAGGCAAACTGAAGGCTATTTTGCTGCTGCCCCCTCCAACACGCTCACACTGCCTTTCCTTCTGGAAAGGGAGGGGGGAAAGCTCCATAGCCCTGATTAAATCTTTTTTCTAACCATTTCTCCCCAGAGGTCTCATTTACGACCAAGAAATTTGAACGTTATTTTTGAACCGAAGGAAATGGCAACACAAGCAAGATTTTAATGATTACCTGGTTACATTTAACATCCATAAAAATTCTCTTGTTTGGGGAAGTTCGATATAATTGGAAATATATTGTTGTTGTTGTTTTAATTATGCATGCACTCCAGAATCGGAGCAGAATCAAAACTCAAATGCTCATTGCGAAAGGGGGGGGGACGACAGAGTCCCAGCTGACGCAGAAAATCAGACTCTTGTGTACCCTCGTTATCAAACGCAAATCTTTAAACAATTCATCTCTCCATGTCGCACACTCAGAGGAAGAGCGATTTCAAGATAGCTAACCTCAGCCGCTGCAAAAATACATCTGAATCGTCAGTGTAGAGACTCCCTCACATTGATTCGCTCCCCCCCCCCTTCTGCAGTGCTAAACAAAATAACAAGGAACAAGTCAGCCGATGTCCTTACAAGGCTGGCTATTTGCTCCATGACTATGCTGATCTTTGTGAACACCCTGCACCTCCTTGCACGTACATGCCCCATGCTTGTATTTAGAAGAGAAGAAGAAGGAGAGATTGGATTTATACCCCGCCCTCCACTCCCCAAGGGAGTCTCAGAGCGGCTTACAAACTCCTTTTCCTTCTCCTCCCCACAACAGACACCCTGTGAGGTAGGTGGGGCTGAGAGAGCTCTTTCCCAAGCTGTCCTTGAGGGAACAGCTGGTACAGAGCTATGACTTATTTATTTTCATTTGCTCTATGGCTTCCTGATTTTTCGTCCTCTCAGCAATAGAACCGTCAGAAATTCAGCGTCAGAAATTCTGCCCCTAGAAGACTTCCACCTCTTTTTTTTACGTCTCATCCCACTCTTTTCCCAAGGAGCTCTGATAGAGTTGCCAACCTCCACGTGGGGGGTCGGGATATCTCCCAGATGCAGTTACCAGCCTTCAGGTGGTACCTGGAGACCTCCTGAAATTACAAGTGATCTTCAGATGATAGAAAGCAGTTCTCCTGGAAGAAAATGGCTGTTTTGGAGGGTGGGCTCTAGGGCAATATAACTCACAGAGGCCCCTCCCTTCCCCATACCCTGTCCTCCTCTGGCTCCTGGAATTTTCCAATCAGGAACTGGCAACCCTACTCCCAGAATTATAACTGAAAAGTACTAAGGTCGGAGATGCGTTGAGTGAAAACAGCTCATACTTTATTAAGAGGTCTGAACAAGACTGGTTAGCTGGACTCGCAGGTCCGCTTTTTATCCCTGTTTTCGGCTGCACCCATGCATGCACCCAACACCCGTGATTCGCTATTTACAGTGTACTCTTCAATCATAGGTTCCCCTAAGGATCCAACTCCCCCGATTGGACCTTGCCAGGATCCTCTCAGTCTACTGTCTAAGCGTGCGAAGCTCAGACTTCACCCGACCGGGTGGTCACCCGACCACATGCACAGACTTTGGATAGGACACAACAATAACTGATCTCCAGACTACAGAGGTCAGCTCCCCTGAAGAAAATGGCTGTTTTGGAGGGTAGACTTTATGACATTGTACCCTGCTGAGGTCCCTCCTCTCCCCAAACCCTACTCAATCCAGGGTCTACCCCCAAATCTCCAAGACATTACCCAACCTGGAGCTGGCAACCCTAAGCTCAGAGTGACATAGATGGTTCTCTCCACCCACTTATATTTTATGCTCATAACCACTCTGTGAGATGGCTTAGGTTGAGAGACAAAGCCATACTGAACCTAACCCAGCAGGTGATCTGAACTCACATATTCCCACTCTTCGTTTGATACTCTAGTCACAGTATCGCACTACCTAGGAATCAACTTGCTGTAAAGTCTGGCCCAGCCTAGCAAAAATGCTGTGATGGTCCTCTTCCTTCCACATAATACTCCATTATGGAATTGATGAGTTTGATGGAATTCCTCGTATGTCCCTTTTTAGAAAAAAAAATACATAATGATAATATGTGTTACTGAAAAATGTAGGGTTGCCAGACCCCCTGGTTTGGCAGGGGTTGCCCGATTTGAAGGGGGTCCTTCCCACCCACCAGCCAGCTCTTGAGAGTGACCCTGGAGAGTGACCACCCAGCCTCCCCCCCACCTCTCCCCAGCAGCATTTAAAGGATGGCTTTAAATGCTGCTGGGAAGAGGTGGGGGTGCTGCTTCCCAACATGATGATGTCACATCTGTGTGATGTCATCACATTAGGGACTCCCCACCCCCTCCAGTAAAGCCCCTCAAAGTCCCCCACTGGGAACCTTGAGGGGACCTGGCAACCCTAAAAAAAAAAAGGATAATACAAGTATAGGCCTGTGAGACTTATGGGGAGGGATACCAGCTCTCCCCCCACACTTTCTCACCACCCCAGCACATCTCCTAGGCTGCAGCATGACCATCAGGCCCAGTGTGTCTACTGTGCTGCAGTGTTGCTGCCGGGCCCAGCGCATCTCCTGGGCTCCACCATCCCGGGGTCCTCCGACACCACCACCAACTGCCAGGGGTAAGTACAATCTCTGTGTTTGCACAGGGAATGCTGTTTTATTTGGGGAGGATTGAACCCCCCCCCAATGTTTGCTTTTTAAAGATATCAGATTTTTCTGCAAACCTAGGGGGTTCCCCAAGTTTGCAGAATTTAGATATCCACCAAGGGGGGCCAGACTAGCGGATTTAGATATCCACAGATGGGGGCCTCGCTAGAGAAACGGATATCTGGATCCTGACTGTTGTTTTATCCACACAGCGATGCATGAACAGTTTGTTAGTGCTAACCCAAGATGCAAACTGACTCCGGCTGGAACTGCTTGAAGAAAACAATGTTGTTCCATAATGCAAAGTGTATTTGTTTGTTTGTTTTAAATTAAAATTAAAAGATATAGAATCGGAGTGCCTTTTTGCCAAATTCCAGAGGATTGCACAACGCCGATAAAAGGTATAAAATTACCATCATTGGGGGGGGGGGGCACACACACACACACACACACACAGATTGATGAAAAATTCAGAGCCAGATGCAGAGCAAGGGTGGATGGGGCATTAATATTTGATCATGTTATTCTGAAATCCTCGCGGTTGCTGAAATATGGATAGTTGTCTGTTTAGGGTGCCAGTTATCCAGAGGCAGAGATCTTCCAGGCCTGAGCTCCAGCCCTGTCTTGTTCGACTGGATATCGTTTGTATCCAATCAGCTCATCCAAGTACAGCAGTCTGCAAACAAAAAATAGGTATACCCAAGGGGATGAAAGCTGGCATCCAGAGTCTGGCTTAGGCTGCCAACTTCCAGGTGGGGTCTGGAGGTCTCCTGGAAGTATAAACAGATCTCCAGACCCCATCAGTCAGCTCCCCTAGAGAAAATGGCTGCTTTGAAGGGTGGATTCTATGGCATTATAACCCGCTGAGGTCCCTCTTCCCAAGGACTGCCATTCCCCAGGCTTCACTCCCAGAGTTCCAGGAATTTCCCAGCCCAGAACTGGGAATAATTTTGCCAGTCCTAGGTTGGGAAACTTCTCAAGGTTTGGGGGGTGGAGCCTGGGAAGGGTGGGTGTTAGGGAGGGATAACTTCAGTGGGGTACAATACCATAGGAGTCCACCTTCCAATTCAGCCATTTTCTCCACAGGAACTGGTCTCTATAACCAGGAGACCAAGTCTAATTCCTGGAGATATCTGGAGACTGGCAGTCCGAGTTAAGAACTGCAATCTGGGGTGTACATGATACTCCTATTTTATATGCCCTAAGATATTATCAGTGTTCAGCTCTTACAATGTCAGTCATTTAATGGTGGATTTGGGAAAGTGGGCCAGGACATAGTATATCTCCCTTTCCCATGCCTCAACAGGCATGCTCAAGCAACCCCTGTTTCTGCTTGCATCATGACTGGGAGTGGTGATCACAGAGCTCATCAACTGATGGGCAGCTCAGGTCACTCCCAAAGTCTGTTCACCAGTGTGTATGTGTGCATTCCGTGAAGTGAGCCCTTAATGAAGTGAGCCCTTCTTTACCACACCTGGATTCCAACAGTTGCTTAAAGAAAGACTACAAGAAGACACAGAGAGAAATAAGTATCTGCAGGGGGAAAAACAACAACTGTGGCTTGTTGTTTGGTACTCCGCTGAATCTGGCAGCCATTTTAATGGCTGTCAATCTGTCTGGATGAAGAGAAACTCACACATTGCATTCTAGCACAGGGTCATAACTTATTCCCTCACATCATTAGATGACAGACAGACAGACAGACAGACAGACAGACAGACAGATAGATAGATAGATATTCTGTACAGAACTGATAAAGGGTTTCATGGCACCTGGAAATCTCCTGCTATTACAACTAAACTCCAAACGACGAAGATCAGTTCCCCTGGAGAAAATGGCCACTTTGGAGGGTGACTCTATGACAATATACCCTGCTGAGGACCCTCTCCTCCGCAAACCTCACTTTCCTCATCCTCCACTCCCCCCCCCCCCAATCTTCAGGTATTCCCCAACCCAAAGCTGGCAGTCTTAGTTGTATGTGTGTGTGTGTGTGTGTGCATGTGTGCATGATACACACAAAAAGAAGTTTGTTTTGTTTGTATTTTTTGTCATCTTCTGGGCATGGAACAGCGGTCACTGGGTGTGTGGGGAGGAGGTATTTGTGAGTTTCCTGCGTTGTGGGGGGGGGTTGGACTAGAGGACCTTGGAGATCCCTTCCAACTCTATGATTCTGTGATTTATTTATTGAAAATATTTTTATGCTGCCTTTCTGCCCAAATAGGGTTCCCAAGAGGCAGATATTGAACATTAGAATACATCAACATTTAAGACATCTAAAATAAAGTGTATGTATATATACACACACACACACACACACACAATAATTCAATAAACCATTATAATAATTCAATTAAAACAATATTCCATTAAAAAAATCAGTACAAATATATACACACCCAGAAGCACCTGAACCTGGCCATGGCCATGGCTCAATGGAAGAGCCTCTCCTTGGGATCTAAAAAATCCCATGTTCAATTCCTGGCACCTCCAGTTAGGGGACAGGCTGTGGCAAAGTGGAAGAGCCTCTGCTTGCCATGCTGAAGGTTCCAAGCAATGCTCCCTCTAAGCTGTGGCATCTCATGAGCAAAAATTCTATTTTGTGAGCTACTGGCATTAAAGTAGTGATTGAGCAATTTGGCTACTGCATAAATTAGTTTGCTCTGGAGCCATCCTTCCTGAGCTCAGACAAAAATGTGTCAGCCGGAGGCTAAAAAACTGTGAGTTAGCTCACACTAACTCAGCTTGGAGGGAACACTGGTCTCCCAGGTTCAATCCCCAGCATCTCCAGTTAAAAATGGCCAGGCAGTAGATGATGTGAAAGACCTCTGACTGAGACCCTGGAGAGTCACTGCCAGTCTGAGTAGATGATTCTGACCTTGATGGACCAAGATGATAAAGCAGCTATGTGTGACTGGGGATAGATTCGGCTGCACAGTCACTGCCTTACAGGAGTTCTCTGGGGAAGCCTTGGCCCTTCCCAGGCGAGCAACCGTGTCATAAGGAACAGCTACTGTGACTGGCACAGCAGCACATTTTCCTTTAAAAAAAGCCAAGAGATGCACAAAGCCAAGATGTTCAGGCACAGAGAAACAAAACATGTCAGCTATCAAAACATCATCAAAACACTGATGCCCCGCTTTTCCTCTGGGTTCAAGGTGGCTTACAATAACAGTTTAAAAAATCAGTTTAAAAACAGGAATAAAGCAGCCAACCCCCAACTCTTTCCCTCCTCACCCCTTAAATGATCCCTGCTGTTCAACCCTCCTGAAAAACCCTTGCAAACGCAGCTGAAGATCTCCAAGGAGGGACGAAGAGCCAGTTTGGAGTGGGAGCCAGTTTGGTGTAGTGGTTAGGTGTGCGACCTCTAATCTGGGAGAACCGGGTTTGATCCACCACTCCTCCACTTGCAGCTGCTGGATGACCCTGGGCAAGCTACAGTTCTGTTAGAGCTGTTCTCTCAAGGACAGTTCTGTCAGAGCTCTCTCAGCCCCACCTACCTACCTCACAGGGTATCTGTTGTGGGGAGGGAAAGGGAAAGGAGTTTGTAAGCCGCTCTGAGTGAAGGGCAGGGAATAAATCCAATCTCTTCTTTGTCTCTTCCAAGTAGGGCTGTCAAGTCAGCCCCGGGGGCAGGGGATCCCCCGCTACAGGGGTTCCCGATCCGCCGGCCAGCATTCGGAACCCCACCCCCGTAATGACGTCACCCGGAAGTGATGTCATTACGTTGGGAACGTTGCCGGGATGACGCTCTATGGTACCATAGAGTTTTGGGGTGATTGCCAGAGCGTCGCCCTGGCAACACCCCCAACGTGATGATGTCAGTTCCAGTGATATTGTTGCGGCGCGCGGAAGCGCACACGCCGGGGAAGCTCCCGGCACCAGGATGACTCCCCCCCGCCGGTGAGTAAAAAGGACTTGGCAACCCTACTTCCAAGGTGGGCCCCTCTCAGCTCTTCAGGGAGCCGATTCCACAGAATCAGGCCATGATGGGAAAGACCCAGGCTCTGATTGGGCCACTGTAAGTGGTGAGATAACCAATAGGTGGCTCCCTGATGACGGTGGTTGACACACAGGGACACAAGGAAGGAGATGGCCCTTCAAATGAGATGGACTGCTCCAAGGCTCGACTTGTGAGGGAGGCTCAGCTGACAGAGAAGGCGTATAGCTGACAAATACATTCAAGACAAAAGTTCTCAGTGTAGCTAACCATCTCAAAGGCGGGCGAGAACTGTCAGTGCTGATTAGGGCAAAATCAATGCGCTTTGTGAATTATTAAAAGCAAAGCTGTAATACGGTGGGGAGGGGATAGCCATGATCTTATCAGATCTCTCAGCAGGGTCGGTACTTGGATGTGAGACCACCCAAAAAGGCTCTGCAGAAGGCGGCCATGGCAAACACCTCTGCTTCTTGCTTGCCTTGAAAGCCCCTCTCTGGGGTCACCATAAGTCAGTCATTGTGACCTGACATCACTTACATATGTAATAAGGTAAAAGGTAAAGGTTTCCCTTGCTCAAAAGCCAGTCAAATCTGAATCTAGGGATGCGGTGCTCATCTCCATTTCCAAGCCAAAGAGCCAGCGCTGTCCAGAGACTTCTCCGTGGTCATATGGCCGGCATGACTAGATGCCAAGATATACGGAACTTTGTTTCCTTCCCACCAAAGCAGTACCTGTTTATCTACTTGCAATTTCTTGCTTTCGAACTGCTAGGCTGGCAGGAGCTGGGGCCAGAGACGGGAGCTCACTCCGTCATGCGGCACTCGGGTCTCGAACTGCCGAACTACTGACCTTCCAGTCTGCAGTTCAGTGTCTTAAACACTGAGCCACCATGGCCCCCTACGTATGTAATACAATGTATCTATTTGCCATATTTTTTATCTCATGATATCTCAGCGGCATACAGTGTTACCCTATCCTCTGTTTTATCCACACAACAATCTTATGAGGTAGGTTAGGCTCAGAAAGAGTGATTTGCCTAAGGAAAGTCAGTGAGCTTCATGGGTTTATAGATATATGTATCCAGGGCCCAACACACTATACCACAGGGAGCTGGATCCCAGCCATGACCCACCAGTGGAAGAAGATAAGGGTCCCTCACAGCTATTCCCTGTCTTCCACTCCCATACAGTAGTCTGGGTGGTTGTGAGCCTGCAGTGGGGAGGGAGAGTCTTCAAAATTACCCCTTCTGCCCCTTTGTTTCAAAAGGCATATGGTTAATTTCGGGCGGGGGGGGGCTTCGAGTACAGGTCTCAGTTCATGTAAAATGTATTGCCATTTAAATCATAGTAACCAGGGGTCTGTTGGGGCTGGAGCGAGGCAGAGCAAAGCTCCGCCAGCTCAGGAGTGGCCACTAGGGCAGCCAGAGAATCTGATTTGGCCTGCTGCTGAATTGCTGCCGAAATTCGGCGGCAACTTTAAAAGCAACTGGAGGGGAGGGGGTTTGAGGGAGAGGCTCCAAACCTGCAGGGTAGCTGCTGGGGCCTCTCCTCGAAATACCCACCAAGTTTCAAGAAGATTGGACAAGGGGGTCCAATTCTATGGGCCCCCAAACAGGTTGCCCCCATTCCCTCCATTGTTCTCTATGGCAGGAAAAAAGTAACACTTTTTCAATCCAATCCAATCTCCAATCCAATCCAATCCAATCCAATCCAATCCAATCTCTTCTTCTTCTTTCTCTTCTTCTTTTCTCTCTTCTCTTTCTCTTTCTCAACCCTTTCCACCCCACGTACTCCATGCTCTGCCCCTCAAATCTCCAGGAATTTCCAATCCTATTAGCTACACTGAGAATTAGCTGTATTGATGAAATTACCAACACATATTAGTTTGAGAACTACTCACCATGGAACTCAAGATTCTTATCCCTTTCCAAAAAAACCCCTCACAAAGTCTCCCTCCCTTATCAAACCCAAGGAGTTAGAATTCCGGCAAAAGGGCATAAAAGTTCTATTTTAATTTTTTATATGGGCAAACATAAAAAATTTAAGCCAACAACAACCCTTGAGTGCTCATAAACACCATTTCAGTCCCAGCATCTGCCTTCCCCCACAAACTTGAAGAGAAAAACCACGTTCAGTCCTGGAAAGAAACGGACTGTTCAGTGCTGAATTAACCGCACCATATGATGGGATGATGTCTCGCGGAACGTCGCACGTCCATACAGGCCGGGTGGCAAAAATGCTCATGTATTGTTTATAGGGCGGTCACACATTATAGAATTCCACTTGCATTATTTAGGCTTGCCTTTATTTTATTTTTTTCAAAATCAAATATTTATGCACAAGTGTGGACTTTTTAAAAAAAATGGATGGGGGGAGGGGACTGATCTATCAAACGTTGCAGCAGAAGTTGAGCGGAAGACCAGGTCAAATAGCCCAGAAGCTGAGATGGAGGTTACCCTATGATTAGTATAGTGGCTAAGAAACAGTTTGGTGTAGTGGTTAAGAGCAGTGGACTCTATTCTGGAGAACTAGATTTGATTCCCTGCTCCTGCACGTGAAGCCAGCTGGGTGACCTTGGGTCAGTCACAGTTCTCTCAGAACACTCTCTGCCCCACCTACCTCACAGGGTGTCTATTGTGGGGAGAGGAAGGGAAGGAGATTGTAAGCCGCTCTGAGACTCCTTCGGGTAGAGAAGAACAGGGTATAAATCCAACTCTCCTTCCTCCTCCTCCTCCTCCTCTTCTTCGTGTAGTGGTTAAATGTGTGGATTCTAATCTGGGAGAACCGGGTTTGATTCCCCACTCCTCCACTGGCACCTGCTGGATGACCTTGGGCCAGCCATAGTTCTGGCACCACTGTTCTTGAAAAAAAGCAGCTTCTGTCAGAGCTCTCTCAGCCTCACCTACCTCACATGGTGTCTGTAGTGGGCAAGGGAAGGGAAAGGAGTTTGTAAGCCACTCTGAGACTCCGAGTAAAGGGCGGGGTATAAATCCAATCTCCTCCGGCTGCTCCTCCTCCTGATAGAGACAAGCAAAACCTTACTCTTGTGAATATTTGCATTGTTTTGCACACAGACATCGTGTTTGCAACCTTTTGTAGAGTTGCTAGCACTGGGTGGGGAAATACCTGTAGATTTGTGGGGTGGAGCCTGGGGAGGGTGGGGTTCAGGGAGAAGAGGGACCTCAGCAGGGTACAATGCCATAGAGCCCACCCTCCAAAGCAGCCATCTTCTCCGGGGGAACTGGTCTCTATCATCTGGTGCTGAATTGTACCATAGTGGGAGATCTCCAGGCCCTACATGGACCTTGGCAACCCTATTTATTTGTGATGATGTACATTTGAGTCTCACAAGGTGGATTTGACTCCTTGCGGCCCATTGCACACATATTCTTTTCCACATTTGTGCATCACGTTCTCCCCTTCGAAAGCACACCCAACAACATAATTGCAGTCCTGATTCATTCATTGCAAGCATGCTGGACTTAATGGCAGAAGTTTGTCCAATTAACCTGCTGCTTCCCTGCCCCTTCCTGGATCCAATTATAGGAGCTACAAATCTTCAGCTTGTTTAAGACATTTACCTGCTACAGGGAAAGCGGTTTTTCTGTCACCAAAAGAAAAGCTTGGATAGGTGCATCACCCCTAGTGACTGCCCTTGATGCTTACATTCTCCTATTTTTCCTGTCTATCTGTTACATTATTTATCCTGCCCTTATTCCAAGGTGCTTAGGGTGGGATACAAGGTCTACCCATCCTCCACTGTATCCTCGCAACAAATCTGTGAAATAGGTCTGACACGGAGAGAGATATCCTTGGTGGGCTTCATGGATGAATGGGTGAACCTAGGTTTCTCCAGTCCTAGTCCAAGGCTGTGGTCACACTGGAGGCTTGGTGTGATCTGGCAGCATCACTGCATGCTTACCCTGTGGTCAATTGTTCAGATTATTGCTGCAGGGCAACCACAAAACGGGTGGTCAGGTGACTTCTTTATTTTTTTAAGTGCTTTTTCAAAGCACCACTCCATTTTGATAGCTAGAGGAGGCTGCCTCCCCCTCTGAAAAAAGATCATATTTTCAAGTAACCCCTTCCCCACGCTGTGTGCTGCAAAGCTGTAGGCAGAGGAACCAGCATGAAAAAAGACAAAGGAGGCTTCTCAGCCTGTCCTTCCTTCCCACCCCAGAGAACAGCTGTAAGCTTGCTGGTGTGCACGAAGATGAAGAACAAGAAGTGAACAGAGCAATCAGACTTCTCAGCTGGGTTGAGCTCACACTGGGGGAGTTCAGACATCCGGAAGTGTGGGGTGAAAGCACTGATATCCGTAAACACCAGACTTTCCCCAGTGCCTGATTATGCTGCTTCCAAAGTGGGGCAGAATGGGGTGGCGTAGACTGGGGCACAAAAGGCAGATGTTGCTGTCTGATTGTGCTCTTTAAATTCATAAAGATACCACAATAATTTTGGTACAAGCTGCTCGTGTGACCGCAGCCCAATACTCTAACCACCTTATGACACTGCTCCTGTGGAATGACACGGCATGTGACAAAAACTGCCTGTTCAGGGTTCTGTATGCTCAACAACTTGTTTAAACTCAGATGCAGGAATTACAGTTGCCAGGTCTCCCGCTACAGCTATTGCGGGAGATCTCCTGGCAAATTCCTTCATTGCCCGCTGGTGGCTGAAAGAATGGCGGGAGGGGCACATACTGGCATTGTGTTAGAATGATGATGTCACTTCTGGCAAAAACAGCAGTGACGTCATGAGAACACTTTAGGATTTGCAAAAACTATGGTTTTACCATAGAGTTTCTGCAAATCTTAGGTCCTCCCCCAATGTCATGACACCACTTCTGGTTTTGCTGGACGTAATGTCACTGTCCTGGCTCATCAGTCTCCACCCTCAAAATATTCCTGGGGATTGTAAGCCGCAGCCTGGCAACCTTAGCAGGTTAACCTTAGTATGCAAATTCCCCTCGACTCTGTTCACAATAGACCCCAAACAACACAGGCCTGTAGAATCAAGCTGAATTCCCAAAGGGTTCTTCAATACAAAACAATAAGAACTGCAAGAGGAGATACTGAACCTTAGCTTAAGCAATGATGAAATGGAACAGCACCACCTGTTGGTTGGAGGTGTTGCTTATATAAACGTTACAAGACCCCTATAAGACAAAAATGCTTGGAACACTATTCTGTCTGTCCATCAGTTCCACTAAGACACAACATAGTCAGTTGGACTGCTGAACTATTGAGCATCAGGTGCCTCAACCAGGGAGTCAATTGACCAGAACACAGAATTTTGACTGCGGTCAGAAGGCAGGTCTGGATAAGGGAAACTCCTGTGTCAGTCATGTTTATCTTGGATGAAGGCGTTCCATCACTGTTTGTTGGGTTCCACCTCTGAATTGGGATAGAAGGGAAATAACAGTGTGTCCTCCTGGACACCACTGTCTACAGAGGACATGCCTGGAATTAATTTCAATCTATGTCCCTTACTGCAGGGGAACACCACAGTTATAATTTGAAGAGTCAGGTTTTCTCTGTTTCTGATGTTGGGGAATCTTCAGGAGTTTTTCAGGCAGATTGTTGCTCACCACAGAAAATGATAGCCTAGACTAAACCAGACAGACTTGTTCCTGGGGAAAGAGGATTGCCTTGCCTTCTCATTTATATGGCTTTTCAAGGGGAGCCGTACATAACCATAGAATCATAGAGTTGGAAGGGTCCTCTAGGGTCCTCTAGTCCAACCCCCTACACAATGCAGGAAATGCACAAATATCTCCCCCACCCCCACCCCCAGTGACCAATGTTCTGCACCCAGAAGATGGCAAAAAAAACCCTCCAGGACCCCTGGCCAAACCGGCCTTGAGAAAAATTGCTTCCTGACCCCAAAGTGGTGATCAGCATTTCCCTGGGCATGTAAAAAAGAGTCGCCAGAAATAAGCCCTGAGGCAACCCTTCCTGCCCTCCCTCTCATGATCTACCTAAGTTCACAGAATCAGCACTGCTGACGGAAAGAGAAGAGAATCCTATAATCTGGCATTTGTCTGGGCCACTGTGGATTACTTTAGCAGGTAATGGTGTGCAAATTCCCCTCAAATTCTGGGCCTACATACTCTCGGGTAAAATATGTTGTCCTGCTCTGCCATTTTGAGGGGGCGGAACATCAGGAAAAAATGTTTCTTTTTCTCATCAACATTGTACTATTAAAAACAATTTTAAAAAAAAGATTCCCTCTATAGCAAGATGAAGTAAAGGAAGTGGAGTTGCACCGAATATTTCATGTTCTTGAAAACGGCACAATAAACTGAAGAGCTGTCGGTCGATGGAAAAGCTGCTCAAGGTATGTGGACCCAGCCTGTTCTGGAGGAGGTGGCACTCCCCCTGAAGGAGTATGTTGGTAGATAGGGTTCCCAGCCTCCAGGTGGTGACTGGAGATCTCCTGGGTTTACAACTGATCTCAAGTGACAGAGATCAGTTCACCTGGAGAAAAATGGCTGCTTTGGGAGGTAGACTCTATGGCATTATACTCCACTGAAGTGGAGAGGAGAGAAGGAGATTTGATTTATACTCCGCCCTTCAGTACCCAAAGGAGTCTCAGAGTGGCTTACAATCTCCTCTCCCTTCCCCTCCCCACAACAGACACCCTGAGAGGGAGGTGGGGCTGAGAGAGCTCTGACAGAAACTGCTCATGAGAGAACAGCTCTGAAAAAACTTGCAAGAGACCCAGAGTCACACCGGCAACTGCACATGGAGAAGTGGGGAATCAAACCCGGTTCTCCCAGATTAGAGTCTGTGCACTTAACCACTACACCAAACTGGCAATCCCAATTATTTCCTGAATCAGGGGAGATTCGGGTCAACATGCGACCATGCAGTGAATAGTGTGAAATTGACCAATGCAACCGGGGCAAACGAAAGAACGAGGGTGGCACAGCTGCTTGTGGGGAATCGGTCAGAATGTTGGACTAGATGTACCATTGATCTGATCCAGCAGGATTCTTCTTATGTTCTTCTCAGTCGAAGGCCTCAGCCTCTATGCTCTATTGCTGGCCCTCCAGATAAACAGGTTGACCACTGTGTGAGACAGGATGCTGGAACAGATGGACCATTGGTCTGATCCAGCAGGGCTCTTCTGATGTTCTTAACATAAACATGCACCAAAGTATTCAGAAACTTCAAAAGGCTAGATAGAAACTTGTGTCATGTCTCTGTAGAGGATAAATCTCCAAAGACTGGAATCAATCAGCTAATGGGGGTCCCAAGGACTTCCATCTGCACCGCCATCTTGCTTTCTGCATTTGGTGATTCACAGCGTAATCCCAAACAGAGTTATGGCCTCCAAAGTCCATGGACATCAATGGGCTCAGAGGGACATAACTCTGGTTAGGACGACACTGTCACTAAGCATCACATGGACTAAACGGTGAGACTATTATAAAAAGCGGAAGGCTTTTCACATGGACTGGCTATGGGTATGCTGTGAGCACATTTGACAAAAGCGTAAGGATACAGGCAAAGACCTTGGTAAACTTGTGGGGGTAAAAGATTTGGATATGTTGTCAATACAATAAATAAGTGATGCATTTAAAAGGTCTGATCAGAAAAAAATAAGAATTTGCCTGTAGCTAAATGTAACTATTGTCTGGACCCTGGAAAAAGTCCATTCCAATTCAGATGCCTCTATCATTTTTATAGAAAACTGTTACTGTAAGAAAGAGGAGCCGAAGGCTATTGCATGACATTTGCCCCCGCCGCTCCAAAAATGCTTTTGGCGGAAGTTTCTGAATTGAGTAAAAACATTTGTCGATGTGGGTGTTGCTTGGCATTTTTCTTTAAATGACAGATAAAGCCTTTTTAATCCGGTTCCGTGGGTAACAATTATGTGCATTTCTTCCCCGAATGTGAGCCTTCCACATTGAGCTGTTTACCACTTCTCAGAAAGTGCTTGCTCGTATTGTTATGAATCAGCTTCTCAGAGAATGAATCACTCTGTCTAGTCAATCAATCAGACAGCCAGTTCCTGACAGTCTCAACACAATCTGAAGCAGAATCGCACCTTGGGAGTCCATTGAAGTCCCCACAAGCGGAGAAGAAGAAGTCTTTCATACCTCGTGGTTCTCTACCCTAAGAGGTCTCAGAGCGGCTTACAAACTCCTTTCCCTTCCTCTCCCCACAACAGACACCTTGTGGGGTAGGTGGGGCTGAGAGAGCTCTGAGGGAGCTGTGACTGGGCCAAGGTCACCCAGCTGGCTTCACATGAAAGAATGGGGAATCATATCTGGTTCTCCAGATCAGAGTCCACTGCTCTTAACCATGCTGGCTTTCTAAGAAAGGCATAATTCTGTTTAGGACTGTGCTGCCTCTCTCTGGGTCTTTCTTGTGTATGACTAAGAAAGGGCAATGTCCGGTGGGCTGATGTATGCAGATAGCAGTGGGGTCTGTTGCCAGTGGGTCGCCTCAAGTACTATATGGCAAAGGAAGAAGAAGAAGAAGAAGAAGAAGAAGAAGAAGAAGAAGAAGAAGAGGAGGAGGAGGAGGAGGAGGAGGAGTCAGTTTGGTGTAGTGGTTAAGTGCGCTGACTCTAATCTGGGAGAACCGGGTTTGATTCCCCACTCCTCCACTTGCACCTGGCTGGATGAATTTGGGCAAACCATAGCTATGGCACAGCTGTTCTTGAAAAAGAGCCATTTCTGTCAGAGCTCTCTCAGCCCCACCTACCTCACAGGGTGTCTGTTGTGGGGAGGGGAAGGGAAAGGAATTTGTAAGCCACTCTGAGACTTCAAGTGAAAGGCCGGGTATCAATCCAATCATTAGTACTATACTACTACTACTAATAATACTACTTCTTCTTCTTCTTCCTCGCCTTTCACTCATAGTCTCAGAGCAGCATACAGTCTCCTACATACAAAATGGAAATGAACAACCATACATGAGATAAAGGAAAAGCGATCAGCACATTCAGCTAAAGATGGAATAGTTCTAAAGATGTGATAACCGCAAGGAGGGAAAAAAGTTCATTCAGTAACAATTAACAGTCCAGTACTAAGAAGGGTTGCATCCTTCCAAGTCCACTGATTTAGAAGGGTGCGAATCTACAGCAGGAAATTAGGAAGCCCCGAGATCAGAGGGATTGGCTCAACAAAGGAAACTGTGACCCTCAGTTTGCAAGGCCTGAGCAAGGCTGTTAAGGATAGGACATTTTGGAGGTCATCAGTTAATAGGGTTACTATAAGTCAGAAACAACTTGATGATAGGCTAATGTGACAAAAAAAAGGCTAATGCAATCTTGGGGTGTATCAGCAGAGGCATAACATCCAAATCGTGAGATGTCATAGTCCCGATGTACACTGCATTGGTCAGGCCACACCTGGAGTATTGTGTGTAGTTCTGGAGGCCTCACTTCAAAAAGGATGTGGGCAGAATGGAGCAGGTACAGAGGAGAGCGATGAGGATGATCGGGGGCCTGGAGACCAAGAAACCCTATGAGGAAAGTCTGAGGGACTTGGGGATGTTCAGTCTGGAGGAGAAGAGGTGGAGGAGGGATGTGAGTGCTCTCTTGAAGTATCTGAAGGGCCGTCACTCATAGGAGGGCAGGGAGCTGTTCCTGTGGGCAGCAGAGGAGAGGACTCACAATAATGCGTTTAAATTAAGGGTGGGAAGGTATTGGCTGGATATTAGGGAAAACTTTTTCACAGTCAGAGTTGTGCAACAGTGGAATCAGCTGCCTAGGGAGGTGGTGAGCTCCCCCTCCCTGGCAGTCTTTAAGCAGTGGCTGGACAAACACTTGTCAGGGATGCTCCAGGCTGATCCTACATTGAGCAGGGGGCTGGACCAGATGGCCTGTATGGCCCCTTCCAACTCTGTATGATTCTATGATTCTATAGTTCACATACACACAACTCTACTTTGGACAGCACTGTGAGTCAAATAAGTCATAGAGCCTGAACAACAGAATAAGTAAAGAAAAAATATTTCAATAGGCAGCAAAGAAAACATGAAGCCATCCAAAGTGGCTAATGGGAAGCAGTTCTCTCCTTGTAGGTGAACAATCAAGAACTTGATCAGTGGATTGAAAGATCAGCAAGTGGGGGCTCTAGTGCTATTTTCTACATCAGTGACACCCCCCCATCCTTGGACTGATGCTATATGCTAATTTCTTCGAACCAAATAGGCAGGGGTCCTTTGGGGCCGGAGCGAGGCAGAGCACAGCTCCGCCAGCTCAGGAGGAGCAGTAGGGCAGCCACCGGCCGAATCAGATTCTCTGATCTGATTCGGCCCGCTGCTGAATTGCCGCCGAAATTCAGTGGCAACTTTAAAAGCAGCTGTAAGGGAGGGGGTTTGAGGGAGAGGCTCCAAACTTGCAGGGTAGATTTTGGGACCTCTCCTCGAAATGCCCACCAAGTTTCAAGAAGATTGGACCAGGGGGTCCAATTCTATGGGCCTCCAAACGGGTTGCCCCCATTCCCTCCATTTTTTCCCACCATAGAGAAACTTGGTGGGTATTTCAAGGAGATGCCCCAGCAGCTATCCTGCAAGTTTGGAGCCTCTCCCTCAAACCCCCTTTCCTCCAGCCCCTCATATACCCTATGAGTTTTTGCCATTGATTTCAATGGCCCATAGGGTATGATGGGGCTGAAACTGACATTCCCTTTCTGAACCACTTCCAGTGATGTCAGGGGACATGGCATATGCTAATGAGTTATGCTAATGAGTTATGCTAATGAGCTCCTGCACCTCTTTTTCTACGAAAGGACCCCTGCAAATAGGTAAAGGTTCAGCTTTAGCCACCCAGTTGGAATAGCGTTATTCCTTGTGCAGTGGTTATGTCCCTTGTTGACTTGGGTTTGGTCTATGTGCCAACAGTGGGCGATGGGTAAAGTTACCCCTTTTAGGGTTGCCAGGATGGCCTTGGCAAACACTGGGAGATTTTGAATATGAAGAGGGAGGAGTTTGAGGAGGATATGATATGATGTGGTCAGTCGTAAGTCCTTTCAGAGCTGTTCTCTCATGGGCAGTTCTCAAGAGAGCTCTCTCAGCCTCACCTGCCTCACAGGATGTCTGTCGTGGGGAGGGGAAGGGATTGTCAGCCACTCTGAGACTCCATCAGATAGTGAAGGGAGGGGTATAAATTCAGTCTCTTCTTCTTCATCATCATCACTTCCGGGTGAGACACTAGGAGTTTTCCCTAATCTCTATGGTAAAGAACCTAAAGACACGGGGAAAGTCCTAGAACTTTGCTATAGAGGCCAATTCCTGTTCGTTTTTCTTCCTTCTCCTTAGTTTCTCAAGGGTGGTGGAATGGGGCTGGTTTTGTAGCTCGGAGAGAACCGAGGGTGGATTCAGCTCCCTCTCCGAAAAGAGAAGTATTCTAAAAACGGATAAGAAGAAAAGCAAAGAAGAGTCTACTTTCTATCGCCTTCCCCCCCCCCCCCATTCTGAGTAGCACTGAGAATCTTAAACTTTGATGTGAATATATTAGAAAGATTCATTCTCCCCTCATCTCTCCAGTTTCATCGGGGGGGGGGGGAAGCTATTAATAGCACAGGTGTTTTTTTCCAAAGCACTTAAAATGTATTTTGTTATGAGAGCCATGCGGCTGCTTGTTAGAAGAACACCAAGGCCAGGAAGGTTCCTGACCGAAGACTATCTGCCATCTGCATTAACTAGAGGTTGCTATAGAACATTTTAATGGGATTCTGGAATGGAGAAATTGCCTTTAAAAGTGACTTCTTGTATTTAATTTTTTTCCCCCTCTCGTATCCAGTGGAGACATTTCTCACTTGCGTGCCTCCTTTGGAGGAAAAAATACAAAAAAGGAAACTCGTAAAAGTATTCAGGGCCCTGTGGTTCGCAATCTGCATGAATGCGTCAACTTGTTTTCCCCCCTCGCAAATGCTTTGCCACGCTCGGCAAAAAAAATAAAATACCACGGAACGTCCTTGAATGGCAGCCCAACTCTATAGGCATCTCTGCTCCTCCCCTCCGTCATTTTCTAACTTCTTGCTTTGGACTGACCAAAGGCTTGTTAAGAGCGAGAGCGGGAGGGGGAGAAGAGACAAAGGAGAGGAAGCCGAGGATATTAAGAGAGCAGCCAAGTTGAAAGGATTACCCTTCCTCACTCCCAAACTATAGACTGTGTCGGAATATGCAATTGGTTGCTTTGGGACGTGAGGAGCAATGTGCACTTTGAAGGCCTTCGCAAACTCAGAAGTTCAAAGACTAAACAGGCTTGGAAGCCTGATTCCCCAAACATCTTCGGATGTGTTTGGCAACTAATACATAGTTTTTATTTACTGCACGCCTAATCCTTAAACCGGGGCCTTTCTGAATGGGAGCTGGAGAAAAGAGCTTGGATCGACAAGGGCTGGAAATGGAAATTGACTGCTTATTGAGAGAATAGGCGTGGGGATGTCATCTAGACTTATCAGCATAGCAGTGAATTGGAGCCCCTGAACTGCGCTAGAAACCCGGCAGCAGCTGCCATGTTCTGAAGACTGTGCCAGTTGGCACAGCTGTATGGGATGCGGCACTTATTCCTAGCACCTACAGTGGGACTGATTTCTCATGAGGAGCTGCTCTGCTGCTGCTCTTCCCTTTTCCCCAATTGTGTGCATCAAGTTCCCACTATTTGCCCTGGCCACATTTTGACCCACGGCTTCGCCCTATTTTCCCTGTGGCTTCGCAATCCTGTTTTTCGAGGATTGCAAAGCTGCGGGGGAAAGCGGGCGAAACTGAGGGTCAAAATGTGGCATGAGGCAAAGAGTGGGAAATTGACACACACAATCGAGGGAAAGGGAAGAGCGGTGGCGGAGCAGCACCTCGTGGGAAATCGGTCTTGGATTTTAAGCAAAGTTGCATCATTCTAGGCCCATTGAGTTCAATGGGCATAGAAGGGTGTAACTCTGTTTAGGATTGCACAGTCAAAAGACATTTGCCTGGTCACCAGGAGGTAACAGAGGCTGTGGATCCATAGAGAAGTTTTCTAAAAGGGGCAATCCTCCTTTCCTCTGAAGTTTAGGGAAGCTTTTGAACTTATAATAGGGATACCAGTTTCCACATGGGACCTCGCTTGTCATATAATGTTGCCTAACTACACTCAGGCTCTGTGGCCTCAGGGGTTAATTGCTTTCTCAGAAGTACTCAGTCCATTGTTTTTGTCTACCTGCTGTTTATCTTCCCAGCTAGAAGGAAAGGGAGTGTGTGAATGTCCGCTTATGCTTGTGAAGCTTGAACTAGTCTGCAAGTCCCTGGGAAACGTATCAGTCACTGTCCACCCTGACCTTGGGTGCAGGGAATGTCTAGATAATATAACTGTTAGTGGCAGGTGTGGGAGGCTGGCCTTTAAGGCAAGTTTGGATCTTTGGCAGGCCGAGTGAGAATGTTGATTGGGTAATTTGGCTTAGGGGGAATGTCTTGCATGTAGTATAGGGTCGGTCCTGGCATCTGCATGTCAGTTCTGACACAGAACATGTCCATGCTTGGAACCTTTCCACTTCTCAATAAACAAATCTTGCTGATACAAGAGTGTTGTGAGAGTGACTGTATCCAAGACCTGACAGGATCCCTTGGAGGTACAGCTCATCTCTAGACTACACAGGAAATGGATGTTTTGAAGAGTGGACTCTATGACATTGCACCCCATTGGGATCCCTATCTTCCCCAGGCTCCATCCCCAAATCTTCAGGTGTTTCCCAACCTGGATCTGGCAACCCTACCCCCACCTCCCCATTGGGGGAGAGGGACCTGGCAGCCCTAAAATTTCTCATCCTTGCTGTTTCTCACCCGTGTTTTCCTGTTGCTTCTGCATTCTGCAGATCAAACCTGTGACTCCTTATTTTATGCCTTGTTCTCTTTCCTTGTACCAATAATTTCTGACAAAATGTGTGCACTGAAACCAGCTTTATACGTTGAGATGGTGGGTGGATAGACATAGCATAAACAGTGCATCTGACCCCTGTCCCACCTGAATGGGATCCCGTATTGCTGGCTGCACTATTTGAAAATGTAGGTGCCAGTTGAATGGTCAGCCCTGTTACTGGAGCTCTTCCTGGCCAATTAGAAATTTGGTGTCAGGAGGTTTTTAAGTAGCTTCCCCAGTATATTGCCATGGAGTCCACCTGCCACAGCAGCCATTTTCTCCAGAGGAACTGATCTTGGACATCTAGAGATCAGTTAGAGCCAGTTTGGTGTAGTGGTCAAGTCCGCAGACTCTAATCTGGGAGAACCGGGTTTGATTCCCCACTCCTCCACTTGCACCTGCTGGATGACCTTGGGCAAGCCATAGCTCTGGCACAGCTGTTCTTGAAAAAGAGCAGTTTCTGTCAGAGCTCTCTCAGCCCCACCTACCTCACAGGGTGTCTGTTGTGGGGAGGGGAAGAGAAAGGAGTTTGTAAGCTGCTCAGAGACTCCTTCGGGTAGTTTAGGGTGGGGTATAAATCCAATCTCTTCTCTACTTCTTATAATAGCAGGAGATCTCCAGGTATCACCTGGAGGTTGACAACACTACTTGTGTAGCTAAATAGGCATGTTTTATACTAGTTAGTCCTTAGCTAAGGGACAGCCAGGATTAGTACAAATCAGGTATTTCTTAACCTAATTTGGTCATCAGCATTTGTTAATATTACCTTTCATCAATGATCAACTGATATTTGATGGCTCTCATCCATCATCGCTCCTTGACAGCATTCGATAGTTGACTTGTGATATCATTTCATACATTTTGTGATAAATACCTCCCTCCCATCAACTGGATGTTGAACGGTGCAGGCCATGGAGTGTTGAATTTAGCTGCCAAACACATCATCAAATGGTTGAATTAGGGGCCGAGGACAGACTGCCAATCTAAAGCGGAGGCAAAGCGGAGGGAACTGGAGCGGGGGGAAAAACCCACGGAGCTGGCCGTTCACACTGGCCAGAGCAATGTGGATCAGCGGCAATACAGAGCGTTCAGACTGCCGCGTAGCCAGCGCGCGGCTTGCGCTTGCCGCTGCTTTTTTTTGTTTGTTTTCCGTTGATGTGTTTCGCATGTGCGCATAACTTTTTGCCGGTGCGTTCACACTTCCTCCGGATGCCTCCCGCTTCATTCAGTTCACACTGTTTGGAAGCAGGAGGCATGCGGAGGAAGGCCCCTGAACACCGGGAAAAACCGATGTCCTGTTAAAGCGAAAGGAAAGCGACTGGGAGACGGGTAAGTACGCAACGGAGCCGAGGGACAGATGCGCATGTCTGAACGTGCTCCTTTCTTTCGTTTGCGAAGCGTGCCTGCCCCGCTTTAGATTGCCAGTCTGTCCTCAGCCAGGAAGTTTGGAAATGGGTCTGGTTTTCTTGTTTTTAAATGTTTTGGCTCTGTAAAAGTTTGTGACCCAGCTGCTGCTGTGGGAGACATTCACTGAATTCCCCTGTACCCAATTTCTCCCTGAAATCTGTAAGATGCTGCAATTATCCAGGAAGATGCTGATGATCTTTTTAATAAACATCTAGCAACTTTATTCAGGAGAGATGAATGAAGGAACACAAGGCTTACCAGAGTCCTTCACAGCATTTCCTCTAGCCAGCTTTTCCAGAGACATGAGTAAAACGTGGACTGGAGCTGCTCTAAATTCTCGTACACGGAACTAAAATAAAACATGAAATATACTGCTGAACATTACAAAAGCCAGATTCAGGTGGGTAACCATGCTGGTCCTGAAACAACAGAATGAAGTTTGAGTCCAGGGACACCTTTAAGGCCAACAAAGTTTTATTCAAGGTACAAGCTTTTGTGTGCATGCACACTTCCTCAGATACACTGAAATGGAAGTTACCAGTCCATACATATAGTTAGAGGGTGAGCAGCAAATTAGCTTACAATATAATGAAGATGTTTAACAGATTCAAGGACCAAACAGGAATAACAAGCTTAGTTGATATGTTGTCAAAGGCTTTCATGGCCGGAGTTCATTAGCTGTTGTACATTTTTTGGGCTGTATGGCTGTGGTCTTGGCATTGTAGTACCTGATGTTTCGCCAGCAGCTGTGACTGGCATCCTCAGAGGTATAACACAGAAAGATGGAGTACTCTCTGTGTCGATGTGTTTATATGGTTACCATTTGTTTGGGTTTAATTCCGGGGGGGAGGGGGGATAGTGAACGAAATAAATATATCAAAATTGGAGATTAAAGGGCAGATGAACCCTTCTTAATTGTGGAATGCTGAGAGTAATTAACTGAGACCTGGCCATTACACTCCATCCATCTCCTCTCATGCATGGAGGCGACCTTACAGCATCCTCTTCTTTGAGGTGGGGTGACCAGAAAAATACATTTTAAGCTACCATTCCAACTTACAATATACAATTCCAAATAAAAAATAAAATAAAGGACATGTATCCCTTCTGGGGGATTGGTGAGAATACAGATGTAAGGACTGAATGAGGTTAGCATTTGAGGTGAGATAGTAAACCAATATCCCCGTTAAGTCCTGGGGATTCTATTGTTCTGAGTCTTGTAATAGCTTGCAACTCAGCAATGTTCCTTTCTAGTCTGTTCTTGAAGTTCCTTTACAAAACAGCCCCTTTGAGGTCCCCGTTGAATGTCCTAGAAGACTTGAAGTGTCCTCCTAAAGGTTTCTCAGTCTTGTCATTCTTGATGTCAGATTTGTGTCCATTTATCCTTTGGCGTAGGATTTGACCTATTTGCCGTATGTGGAGAACCGAAGGGCATCTAACTTGAACACGGACACTGGTACCAGAGCTTGCAATAAATCCAAACACCAACTTTGCTGCCACGTACACCCAGACAATGTGTTCACTGGAAAATCTGCCTGGGATGGTGGTGACTGTTCCTGAATAGGAGCTCCCTGCAAATGCAAAGATGATGCTTCCAGGATTCTTCTAAAGCACCACCTGCTCCAGTAAGTTGGAGGAAAGCAAGGACTAGCCATTTGCTTTGGGGAGGAAGAAAATGGATACTAGGAAACCCCTTGGCACTAAATGATAGGAATTAAAAACAGCAGCTGGGATACGGTTGCCATGATCTCCTGTCACAAATCTCCTGAGTTGTGGTACAGTGGCTAGAGGAATGGAGTAGGATTTTGGAGACCCAGGCTCAAATCCCTACTCCGCTATGGAAGCTCCATGGATGACCTTGGGGTAGTCACTTTCCTTGTGAGCCTAGCCCACCTCAAGAGGGTAGTTTTTGTGAGGATAAAATCCAGGCAGAGAGGGCAATGTTGTAATTTGGGATGGGCACGAACTGGCTAACTAAGTTTGTCTCAAATTTTGGCTGGCTCGCAGTTCGCAAAGCAACATTTGCAAACTGAAGAACTACCATGAACTTCCATGAATTTTGATGCATTTCATGGCTCTTTGTGAAAAACACCTGACTGGCTGGGAGCTCCCTGCCACTCAACTGTTTGGTTTCAGGGGTGGGCAATTGTTTTAGCTTGGGGGCCACTTTGTGGGAGCGGAGGTTAGCGGAGGGCTGCACCTTTTAAAATGATTGCATTCATTAGTTAACTTTGCATTTCAGAAAAGATATACATTGTATCATAAAAATCAATAAATATAAATTAAATAACATAGTGGTAGTTTTATTCAATTTATTTATTGTGCTAATTTCATATCATCTATAGCTGCAAGCACATTTAATTTTAGAATCAGTTTAATGAGACAAATGTACCCTATCACTGTTTTCTACAATTTTTTTGAAATCAGGAGTGAGATTGCTTGTTGAGATTCTCATCACAGCCTGCAAGTTAATGTCTGTCAAAGAGCATCTATATTTACTCTTGTTGATCTTCATGCAAGAAAAATTTGTTCACAAATATATGTAGACCCAAATATAGAGAACATTTTCGCAGCAAATTTCTTCATACATGGAAATTTTTTCAGTAGACAAAGATTTGTAAAAGTCAACTAATGTCACAGCATTAAACATTTCTTTCACAGTGTGATCTGACTGCATGTCAATAAGTTCAAGCTGCAGCTCCTCAGGTGCTGTATCAATATCAGCAGTGATGGGATAAGAGAGCAAATTGAATTTAGGCTCAATTTTCTTGAAGTCCTGAAATCTTCTTGGCAGGCTGCAAAAAACTCTGTGGCGGGCCGCATGTGGCCCCCGGGCCGCAATTTGCCCACCCCTGGTAGAGCCATTTCAACCACTGCTTTTTGCTCCCCACGAAAAGTCTCGGGGAGCAGTAAGCAGGGTTTAAATGAATCTGAGCCATTTAAACCAAACAGCTAAGTGATGGAGCTTGATGCTCAGCTGTTTGGAAACCCCTCCTCTTTGCTCCTTGTGGCTTTTTGTGGAAGCAGAAATCAAGGTCTAAATGGCTCTGAGCCATTTAAATCAAACAGCTGAACCCACCACTTAGCTGTTTGGAAACCCCTGCTTTCTCCTCCCCATGAAAAGTCATGGGGAGCAGAAAGCAGGGGTTTAAACTCTAAATGGCTCACAAACCAATATGAACTGATTTGGTTCATGAACCGGCATATTGGTTGTGGTTTAGTTCATGGTCCAGCCAGAAACCACGTACTGAACTGCAAAAATTTGGTTCATGTCTAGCCCTATTTTTAAGTTGTTTGGCATCCCTACTGGGAAGAAAAGAAGGGTATAAATATTTAAATAAATGGATGGATCAATATCTGGCCAATTTGGAGATAAAGATTCCACTCTAGATGCACTGTTGTTCTGACAAAGCAGTGTTCTTGATTTTGAATAGACAGATTTCCTCTTCTGTGTCAGAGTTCGGCTATACAAAAAAATATCTACCTTGAAAGGAGGGGCCATGGGTTGGAGGGACCTTGTCTTGGTGGCAGAGCATCTGGTTTGCCTGCAGAAAGTCCTAGTTTCAATCCCCAGCTTCTCCAGTGGAAGGAGAATAACTCTACCTGAGACCCTGGAGAGTTGCTGTCAGATACAGAAGACAATACTGACCTTAACAGATCAATAATTTAGAAACCAGCTTCCTCTGTTCATATGCAGGCCATAATTATGGAGCGCAGTGGCCATTTGCTCCTCTCGGAGTCACGGGAGTCCTGAACCGCTGCTCTTCTTCCGAAACTGCAGCGGTTTCGAGCTGCTGCAATGCTGTAAAATATGCTGCATCCATCCTCCGTTCATTAGCCCCCCGTGTTTGGTTTCCTTAGTAAACTGCTCAGCAATCGGAGCTGTTATTTTTATCATTGCCTCTTTTCATGTCGGCATGACCAGGGAAAAGCAAGTGTCATGGAAACACAGGCGTAATGAAGGGAAAAGGAATCGACAGCGTAGCATACAAATGGTGCTACATGCCAGCTCACCTGAAATGCTTTATGTAACATAACATGGAGAAGCTGGCACCGACTGTGAAGATTTATAATAAGGAAGCTTTAACCTTTCTGCAAAGCACTTTGTTTTTGTTGGAGATTTAACATGCAGAATCGGAGACCCGTATCAAGCAGCAGCCTAAACTAGATTTTGGCCAACGGAAATATTCCGGGAGTGTTCGGGAGAATGAGTTTTAGGGGTGACAATGTCACATGCACACCCGTGCTGGAGAGTGACACTTCCCTCAAACAGGCACCGGGGGGCCAACCTTTTCTTGCTTCTTGTTGTTGTTCAGTCTCACAGTCCAGTCTGACTCTTCGTGAGCCCATGGACCACATCATACCAGGCCCTCTTGTCTTCCGCCATCCTCTGGATTTTGCTCAGCTTTATGTTCATTGCATCAAAAACACTGTCTAGCCATCTCGTCCTTTGCCGTCCCCTTCTTTTACCTTCAGTCATTCCCAGAGGTCATTTCGTAGAAAAAGAGGTGCAGGAGCTCATTAGCATAACTCATTAGCATAACTTATTTGCATATACCACACCCCCTGACACCACCGGAAGTGTGTCAGAAGGCAATACCCACCGCTCAGGCTCCACCCCAAAAAATCTCCAGGTGCTTCCCAACTCAGAGCTGGCGAGCCAGCTTTACACTTTGACTAAAGACACTTTAGGTTCCCTTTGCTCTTGCAGAGAAGCTCCCCTACAACAAGCATGAAAATACAGCTAAAGGTAGCATACTTTTGCTTTTTTCCACAGCGCATCACCATATGTGCCCACTCCTGGACTTGTTACTCCTGGAACGGCGTTCCTGCACATTCCTGCTTGAAATGACCCCTGGTCATTCCCAGCATCAGGGTCTTCTCCAGTGAGTGCTCCCTTCTCAGTTGGTGGCCAAAGTATTTGAGCTTTAGCTTCAGGATCTGGCCTTCCAGGGAACAGTCAGGGTTGATTTCTTTTAGGATTGACTGATTTGATCTCCTTGCAGTCCAGGGGACTGTCAAGAGTCTTCTCCAGCACCATATTTCGAAAGCATCTATTCTTCAGCACTCAGCTTTCCTTATGGTCCAACTCTTGCAGGCATATGTTACTGCTAGGAATACCATTGCTTTGACCACATGGACTTTTGTTGGCAGGGTGATGTCTCCTCTTTTTATCATGCTGTCTAGGTTTGCCATCACTTTCCTCCCAAGGAGCAGGCATCTTTTAATTTCATGGCTGCAGTCACTATCTGCAGTGATCTTGGATCTCAGGAATACAGCCCTGCTAACCTAAAACAACTTCTCATTCATGAGGATAAACTACCTAACAGTAACATGGACTCTGGTACCAAAGCCTGCAACAAACCGAGATCCCAACTTTGCTCCCATACAGAACCTGGCAACACCGTCAGTGGACCCAGCGTCATCAGCCATATCATCTCAGGTTCATACTCCTGCTCATCCTCTAAGGTGATTTATGCCATCATGCGTCAGCAAAGCCATTCCATGATCTACAACATTTAAAAACCAGTGGGGGAACATTTTAACCTTCCGGGACAATCAGTTAGGTCATCAAAAAGTAGCAGATATCTTACAAAGGAACTTCAAAGGGAGACTAGAAACAGAGACTGCTGAATTGCAACTGATAATGAAGCTCAAGACAATGCATCTTCTTGGACTGAATCAAGACCTAGGTTTCCTGTCTTATTACCAATGTTGATCTCTCCATGCCTACTACCTGTCTGCAAGTCACACTTAATCCAGTCACACCTGCTATTGTCATTTGCCTGCTGATGTCATTTGGCATCTGAAATCACTCCACTTTCCAATATATAGGATTGATGGACTGTATCTGAAGAAATGAGCAGTGACTCATGAAAGCTCCTACCCTGCCACAGATTTTGTTAGTCTTTAAGGTACTACTGGACTCTTGCTTTTTTCTACTGCTACAGACAGGCTAACATGGCTACCCATCCTGATACTTACTTAGCTTTTTCAGACGCAATTCATTGCTGATGGTTCCTCCCCCCCTCCAACTGCATTTTTATGCCATTTTCCCTTAAAACCCCACAGGCTTCTTCTTGGGGCAGTTCTAATCAGCCAGGGATCATATAGGCAATGAGATAATTAGAATCATTCAGCCAATTAGATTATTTATTTTATTTTATTTACTTTATATCCTGCCTTTCTTCCCCGTTGGGGACCCAAAGCGGTTTGCATCATTCTCCCTTCCTCCATTTTATCCTCACAACAACACTGTGAGGCAGGTGAGGTTGAGAGTGTGTGACTGCCCCAAGGTCACCCAGCAAGCTTCCATGAAAGAATGGGGATTCGAACCTGGACTTCCCAGATCCTAGTCTGACACTTTAACCCCTGCACCACACTGGCTACATGATGATGTCATTACACCAAATTATTAGAGAAGAATGTTCCCTGCCTTTACTTTGCATGGGTGTTAGGGTTGCCGCCTCTGGGTTAGGAAGTACCTGGAGGTTTGGGGGTGGAGCCTGGGGTGGGAATGCTTCGGAGATCAGTTCTAATCCGAGGAATTCCCCAGGCCCCATCTGGAGATTGGCAACCCTAATGGCTGTACATTTTGGAGACACCCACCCCCAAGCCCTCCAATATGGAATGTGTGTGTGTGTGTGTGTGGTCTTGGGTCCCACCTCCGGCCCGAAGCAGGGAGCAAGGAGTGTGGGTTCTCTCAGGAGGATTGGGCAGGGTCAGGTGTCCATGTACCCCAAGAACAGAACAAAGACTCCAGGTGTTTCTGAACAACCAGCTGATTGCCAGAGAAGACCACCTTCTTCTTCTCCCTCACAGGGGAGTTACTTCACCCCCTGCCTTGGCCACCTTGTGCTCCTTCACTGACATGGCCTCATGCCTGCCCCAGGCTCCACCTCTTATCTTCTGTGTGCAACCACCTTTAAATCCCTCCCTCAAAACTGTGATCACCTTGGATACCAATGGAATGGCCCCTTGCCCTGTCTCAGCTGCCGATACCCCACTGGTGTTTTGATATTGATGTGCTGGTAACCAGGGCTCATTTCATAGCAGGAGCTCCTCTGCATATTAGGCCATACACCCCTAATGTAGCCAATCCTCCAAGAGCTGACATTAGCCCCTGTAAGAAGAGCTCTGTAAGCTCTTGGAGGATTGGCTACATCAGGGGTGTGTGGCCTAATATGCAAAGGAGCTCCTGCTACGAAATGAGCCCTGCTGGTAACAACAAGGGTCTCCGGAATGATGTCTTGTTTCGAATCCCAAGAGTCTTCATCTAAACCATATCATGAGTCACTGTGTTCAAATGCCGAGTACTATTCACAGTCAGGCTCAAATGAGCAAGCGCAGCCTTCGTACACTTATCGTCCAAAGAATCGTAGCTACAAAGTCTTCTCATTTCATCACTACAGAAAGAATTGCCATCAAGCCATCCACAGCCTGCATTTGAACACAGTGACTCATGATATGGTTCAGATGAAGATCCTTGGAATTCGAAACGAGACATCATTCCGGAGACCCTCGTTGTTACCAGCACATCACTGATCAGTATCAACATACCAGTGGGATATCAAAAATTTTATTGTGCTTTTTTTGTATAGCATTAGCATTGTTACGTCTAAGTTTTCCTTACTGTATACAATCATTGCGGCATACACACGGTTTTGTTTCCGTTCCTCTCTCTTTATCACCAGCTGTGTTCCTCTTATCTCTGCTGCCTCAGCTGCCAACATTGGCAGCCCAAGAGTATGCCCCTGTGCTCAGTGTTGTGGCCACACCCACCAGCCAGCTGTGTCCAATCTAGTGGCTGTTGGGCCAAACCTGTCCCACTGGCTTAGAATCACAGAGTTGGATGGGACCTCCAGGGTCATCTAGTCCAACCCCCTCAACAATGAAATTAAATTGAGAGCCAGTTTGGTGCAGTGGTTAAGTGCACGGAATCTAATCTGGGAGAACCGAGTTTGATTCCCCACTCCTCCACTTGCACCTGCTGGATGTCCTTGGGCAAGCCATAGCTCTGTACCAGCTGTTCTCTCAAGGACAGTTGTCTCAGAGCTCTCTCAGCCCCACCTACCTCACAGGGTGTCTGTTGTGGGGAGGGGAATGAGTTTGTAAGCCGCTCTGAGACACCAAGTGAGTGAAGGGCGGGATATAAATCCAATCTCTTTTCTTCTTCTTCTTCTTCTAAATCTGAAGAGTTTTTGGCTAAACATTAGGGAGAACTTCCTGACAGAGCGGTTCCTCAGTGGAACAGGCTTCTTTGATAGGCTCTCCCTTTTTTGGAGGTTTTCAAACAGAGGCTAGATGGCCATCTGACAGCCATGTTGGTTCTGTGAACTTAGGCAGATCATGAGAGGGAGGCCAGGAAGGGTTGCCTCAGTGCTTAGTTCTTGTGGCCCTTTCTTACACGCTCAGGGAAATGCTGATTGCCACGTTGGGTTTAGGAAGCAATTCTTCTCCAAGGCAGTTTGGTTCAATCCCCAGCATCCTCCAGTTAAAAGGCTCAGGTGGTAGATGATGTGAAAAAATCTCTGCCCAAGGCCCTGGAGAGCTGTTGCCAATCTAAGTAGACAACACTCCCCTTGATGGACAAATGGTCAGATTCCGTATAAGGCAGCTTCATGTCTTCAGTGCCACTGTTTTCTCTTATGTCTTTGTCTCGGAAATATGAATGCCCAAAAATGTACTCAAGAGGGGACCGTGACACGATTTGGTTTGGGAAGATAAAGACACTTTTCTTTGTTTGTTTTACGAGACAGCGGGGTGACCTGCCAGTAGCAAAAAAAATAACACTGATAAATGCGCATTCTCAAATGTTACTGCGCAATATAATTTTCAGATAGATGGAGAAATAATGAAGCCTCTCTTCTGAATGAAAAGCACTGTTTATTACTTAAGCCCAAGGACAAGTAGCATTGTATCAGTAATAATGCAGATTTTGTGCATATATTGCGGATTGCGTTATTTGTTGAGCGTGCATGAATTAGCATTAATGGAAGCTAATTTAATGGAAAACAGAAGGTGGGCCCATTTACAATGCTACCCCAATATTAACCATAAATTTCATTTAATTCACACGTGTTGGATTTGCTCTCTCTCTCCCCCTCCCTTTCCTGCTGAAACAAACCCAAGCATCAATCATGAAAAGGCACTGATGGGATGGCGCTCTTAGGACTGTAATGGTACTGGTTAAAGAATTCAGTTTTTAATACATTGTCGAGCAAAATTGCAATGAGCGCAGAGCCCAAAAACACAAGAGACCCATCCGCTTTTTGATTAGCTCCCATTCCTGCTTCATCATCACAAAAAACAAAACCAAACATTGATTTCTAGTGCCTTGGAAGTAAGTGCTCCAGAAACTGGGTAGGTTTAACTTTGAGAAAAGGATTTTAATGGGGGCATTTAAGAGTGGGAGAAAAAACAAAAACAAAGGGAACAATGGTTTTGCTGTATTGACAGAAGTTAAGATGAGAGAAATGCAAAGGAAGTTGCTGCGTTGCAGCTCTTGGACCCCTTCGACAGTGCCCTGGTTCAGGAGTCCTGAAACCGATCCACCAAAATATGGTTTGGCATCTCTGGGAGATGCCACGGTCTCAGCTGTCCCCTCCTCCACTTCAGTTTGGTATAGTGGTTAGGAGTGCAAACTCTAATCTGGGAGAACCAGATTTGATTCCCCACTCCTCCACATGTAGCTGTTGGGTGACTTTGGGTCAGTTACAAGTTATTTCAGAGCTCTCTCAGCCCCACCTACCTCACAGGGTGTCTGTTGTGGGGAGAGGAAGGGAAAGGAGATTGTAAGCCGCCCTGAGACTCCTTTGGGTAGTGAAGGATGGGCTATAAATCCAGTCTCCTCCTCCTCTTCCTCCTCCTCTTCTTCTTTCTCCTCCTTCTCCTCCTCCTCCAGGGAAGATCTGTTCACAGGTGGTGTGATGTCCCAGACTGCCATCTGGTCTCTGATCCTTCAGAGGAAGAACCTCGGCTCTCAACTTTGTTACCCCAGCACCTTCAGTACTCTGTGAACATCCCACTCCATTCTGTTGGCAGGAACTGGGAGTCCACCAGCTGCATGCATCAGGATCAGTTGCCATCATGCGTAAATTGGGCAATGAAGAGATTTTCTAGGCAGGTATCTTCCCCCAGGAGGGAAGGCAGCATGTCAGACAGTCTTGTCAGATCTGAGAAGCTAAGCAGGGTTGGTGCTTCAGTGGAAGACCACCAAGGAAGACTGAGCAGAGGAAGGGAATGGCAAACTACCTCCGCATCTCACTTGCCTTGAAAACCCCTCACTGGGGTTGCCATAAATCAACCGCGCCTTGACAGCACATTTCACGCATACACGTACCTCTTCCTAATATGCATGGTGGGTGGACTCCCGGTTCATGCAAACAGAATGAAACATCTTCAGGGGGCTTTCGATTGTCCTAACTGCTGTCTGCTATGGTGTGCATTTGTAGAAGAGGAGCAGCAGCTCTCGACTGAGACTGCAAAGAGTCGCCGTAGAGCTTTGGGCCAGTAGGTGGCTCTTTCTGCTAATTCACTATCAACGTATACCCTGCCTTTCTGCTTTGACAAGCACTCAAGGTGCCTGGCAAAGAAAGGTAATTACAAATTAAAGCACAGCATTAACGCAAGCATAAATACTTGCAATTAATCACATTTGAAAGCAAACCCGCATCAATGCAGGCACCCCCCACACATTTCCCCAACCCCCGCATAGTATCGGAAAATATAAATCTCATCTGCTTTTAAAGACCACCTGGGGGGGGGGGGACCCACAAATTTGCAGACAATGCTAGAAGGCTAAAAGGAAGGAGAGGAATCAGATAGACGTTGGAGACAGAGAGTTCCACGTCAGGGCTGCTCCGCAAAGAAGAAAAGGCAGGAAGTTGCTTCAAGAGGAAGTTGTTGCCTACGGTGTTCTGTGCATGCACAACTCTTAAATGGAGCAAGAGACTCCTCCCAGGGCTGTTTGGCTCAGGAAAATGGTATGGAGGGAACAGCCCATCCCTCCCCCCCCGCCCCCAGTGCACAGTCCTGGGCTGAATTGGGCCCTGTAGGCTTTTCAAATGCTATTCCCCATAGAGCTATGTCACTACAGTTTGGTGTAGTGGTTAAGTGCGCGGACTCTAATCTGGGAGAACCGGGTTTGATTCCCCACTCCTCCACTTGCACCTGGCTGGATGACCTTGGGCAAGCCATAGCTCTGTACCAGCTGTTCCCTCAAGGAGAGTTCTCTCAGAGCTCTCTCAGCCCCACCCACCTCACAGGGTGTCTGTTGTGGGGAGGGGAAGAGAAAGGAGATTGTAAGCTGCTCTGAGACTCCCTTGGGGAGTGGAGGGCGGGGTATAAATCCAATCTCTTCTCTTCTTCTTCTTCTACAGGGAAAGTAAGTTGGGTCCGGGGAACCTGCACTTGGCTTGTTAGAGATCATATCTCATACTTTTTCACCCTGAACTTCTAAGCTAAGCTGTGAGTTACTCCAAAGCTTGCTTCTGGTGGACATGATGCAGCTAAAATTAAGCATCTTGATTCCAGTCAATGGCGATGGAAAGAAACTTAGACACCGTTGCCACTGTTCCAGTTGGATTTAAGCCTGCAATCCTGAGAGCATTGACTTGTGAATAAAATGGAAACATCTCAGTAGACATACTTAGGACTGCACCCCAAAAGACCTTAGCCCAGTTCTCGAGTTACAGTGAATGCATTTACAAACTGTGTACAGCGTGCATTTGATTGTTCTGTGTACGTGTGTTGAGTAATTCTCATATTACATCCAACACACATGCAGCTGAACGTGTGATGTATACGCCTCATGTTTATCCAGGTACTGGTTCCTGGTTTCAGTGTCAAGTGAAGTTTCTGTTCCTGTTGTCAGCAGAGGACTGGACTCACAATCATGGGTTTAAATTAAGGGCAGGAAGATACTGGCTGGATCTTAGAAAACTCTTTTTGACAGTAAGAGTTGTGCAACAATGGAGTCAGCCGCCTAAGGGGGTGGTGAGCTCCCCCTCCCTGGCAGTCTTTAAGCAGCGGCTGGACAAATACTTGTCAGGGATGCTCTAGGTTGATCCTACATTGAGTGGGGTGGGTGGGTGGACTAGATGGTCTGTATGGCCCCTTCCAGCTCTGTGATTCTAGGATTCTAAATGTTGTCAAGCCACTTCCAACTTATGGTGACCCTATGAACGAATGACCTCCAAAACAGATTATCATTAACAGCCTTGTTCAGATCTTGCAAAACTGAGGGCCGTGGCTTACTTGATTGAGTCAATCCATCTCATGTTGAGTCTGCCTCTTCTCCTGCTCCTTCCAGTGTTTCATAGTATTATTGTGGCTCTTGTCTTCTCATAATATGGCTTTTCCAGTGGCTCTTGTTTTCTCATAATATGACCAAAGTGCAGTAGCCTCAGTTAAGTCATTTTAGCTTCTAGGGAGAGTTCAGGCTTGATTTGATCTAGAACTCACTTATTTGTCTTTTGAATGTTCCACATTATCTGTAAAACTCTCCTCCAACATCACATTTCAGAGGAATCAGTTTTCTTCCTGACAGCTTTATTCATGATCTAACGTTCGCACCCATACATAGTAATGGGTGTACTGTGATATAAATTAGGGATGGGCACAAACCTGATCACGAACCTAATTTTGTGATGAACATTGTCAGTTTGTGGTTCCTGAACTGGAGGTTCGTGCCCATCCCTGTCTATGATCCTTCCACAACCTTCTGTGGGATTTTGTAGATTTGTGGGGTTCATGGTGGGAACCGGGGAGCGAGCAAGAGGGATCACTGAAATGTTAGGCTGAAATAGATGCAAGCCATTTAAAGGGAACATTATCTTTAAATGGCTTTTGCAAGCGGGCAAAACACATGAGTGAAGTTCAATCAGCAAGTTCACCCAGAAACATAGGCGTCAACTTCGGGGGTGGGTGGGGAGCTGAAGCTGAACTTTTCCAGGACATGCTGAGCCTCCCCTGGAGACAATGGCCTGTAATGTCTCTGGCCCAGCCCCAGCCCCACGCCCCCGGAAATTAGAAAGTCTACGCCCTTGCCCAGAAGTGGTGAACTCGCTGCTTGGACTTCACTTGCACACAGCACCTGCTTGCAAAAGTCATTTAAGGGAACGTTCCCTTTAAATAGCTTTTGCAAATACTCTCCCCCCTCCATTCTGCTGACCTCAAGGAGCCACAGCCAGCAGAAAGAAGGGAGGGAAGATCTCAGATCTTCCCCCCAACCTCACAAACCACAAACCAGTTTGTTGACTGAGAAGGTTCATGGTTTGTGAGACCTCCACAAACCACGAAGCTCCACAAACGTACATTTCCCCAGTTTGTGCCCATCCCTAATATGGATTATCTTGATCTTGGGCACCACTGACACATTCTTACATGTCCAAATCTTGCACTGAGCTTGTATTGATCCTTTCTTACAAACAGATGTGCAAAAGTACGTACAGAATGTGTATACATTCACCCTAACATGCAAACAGGGTTCTTGACCTTGGCTGAATCACACATGAAGCTGCCTCATACTGAATCAAATGCTTAGTCCATCAAAAGCAGTATTGTCTACTCAGACTGGCAGTGGCCCTCCAGGATCTCAAGCAGAGGTCTTTCACATCACCTACTGCCTGGTCCTTTTTAATTGGAGATGCTGGGGATTGAACTTGGAACCTTCTGCATGCCAAGCAAAGGTTCTTCCACTGAGCCACAGCTCTTCTCCAGTCATCCCTAACACATTTTTAGAGCCTACTTGGTTCTCTAAGAAGTATAATCTGACTTCCTCTGTGTTTCAGATGTTCCGTGTTATGCAGTATGAGTGACACACAAATTGAATTCCATGATCTATTAAGAATTAGCAAAAATCCAGGGATGATTTGTGTGTGTGTGTGTGTTGTTGCTAACGAGTGTAAGGAATGTTAGAGCAGAGAGAGGTTAATAAGCAGAACAGGCTTCCTAATTATGAAGTGAAATTTTGAGTTGAGTGAAGGGTGAATAATCAGAGAATTAATTACAAGCATTAATAGTAATTATTATAGCAGAAAATGATATTTAAAATGCGGGAGGTAATGGATTTAAAATTTGGAGTGTTGGGGAAATACTCCGCTATTCCAGGTTATCGGTTTGCGGCTGTATCAGATCCCGTTCTTAGCTCCTGTGCCCTGACTCACTCCCCCCAGGCTCTGCAGAATTCCCCTCGAGGAGAATATGTAAGTCAAGAGGAAGATCTACATGGCTACACAAGCTGAAATCATACTTTCCCAGACTACAAAACCATGTGTTTGGAATTAACTGATCTCAGGCTCACACATGGTTTGTTCTACCTTACAAAACTCAACAGTGAATACTTACTTGTGCGTTTTCTCAGCTGTGCATTTTTAGCATGCCCACAGTCCTTATTTAAAGGCGTTGCTGGTGTTCTTCCCTGGCCTGGATAGCCCAGAACATCCTGATCTCATCAGATCTTGGGAGCTAAGCAGGGGCAACCGTGGTCAGTAGTTGGATGGAGGACCACCAAGGAATATGAGGGTTGTGAGGTGGAGGCAGCCAATGGCATAGAGTTTTTACCCAAATGCTAGAGTGTCCCCCACACAATGGGCTTCTGGTTTTGTACCAGAAGTGATGTCACATGTGAAATCAACATACACTTGGATATCCCTGGCCCCAAAAACCCTCCGTGAGTTGCCAGCGCTGGGCTGTCAGCCCTAGTAGGAAATGACAGGAGGCACACTTTATGTAAGGAAAAAGACGACCACCCTGACAGAAGAATCCTTTGCTTCACAAAGGGCAAGGAGAAACAAGAGAAAAATGAAAGCCCCTGTGTATTTAATTGCAGTGCCAAAGAAGGTGTTCATCTGCATACCGCCTGTGATCCTATCAGTAGTCAGAGGGAGGGCCTGAAGCAGGCAGAGAAATGAAGAGAGTCTAAAAGGGGGATATTTGTACATCAAAACGGGAGGCCTTAATCCAGCTCTGCTGAGAATCCCCTCCCCAAGGAACATTTAAACTTTAATTGTCATTCGTATTAGACTTTGATTTTTGTGTGTGACTTCCCTCATGTGACTGAAATGCAGACAATGGCAGAGCCAGAAGGAACAGCAGACATTTCCAAAGATGTCTGGAAATTACTGGGTGTAATAAATTTCGCAATCAAAGTGCCAGAATAGAGAAAATGGTTATTTTTAAAGGTACGCCTTTAATAAATCCCTGCGTCCACATGGCTACCTTTCGTGCCTCCCATTTTGATGTGTAACTATTCCAGTTGCAGACTGTTTTCATTGTCAGGGGGAAATGTGTACTAAATACTGGCTTCCTCATTAGCATGGAAGTACCTTAACACTTTGGGACATTTTGACAGGTGTAAATGTACACCAGATTGCATTGGCAGTCAGTACGTTTTAGACAACTTATATCTGGCTCAAGTTTCAGTTTCGTATTTAGTGTGGGAGTTGCTTTGTCCTCCATTTTGAGAGATAAGTACTCAAATGTCTAGTTTTTAGATTTTTTAAAAACAGCTGAAGAGGCTCTACCTTGTTTGTAAGTGCCATAACAATTCTGAAACTCCCATGATTAAATTGGTGAATAAATGAGGACTGGACATCTATGTCTATGTAAAGGTTGTTTTCCCCACAACATTTCATCTCACCCACCCACCCAGCACTTTAAACAAAGAAAAATAACCCTTCACTTTAGGTAGGCCTCCCATTTACTCACCCAGGTTGGGGAATTTCCTGACCCCAGCCCCAATTTCCTGCACCGGAGGAATAAAGGAATGGGAGAAGAAATGGCCTCCACATAATGACTAGGGGTGCACGAATATCCACCAGTTTAGCATGTGTCCTGTTTTCCAGTTGCTAACAAGGACCCGATTTTTCAATAATCAGTTTGACAGTTCATTGTACATCCACAGTTTTTGGGAAACCCAGTGTAAAGCAGTTTGGCAGGTGTTCAAGGCAGGTGGACCAAACACAGTATAATTGGCTCACATCTGATTGCTGTCTTCAAGCATGATAAGTCTGACAATAAACATGCTCATAGTGAAACTAAGAGTATCCTTAATAAAACAAAGTTTGAGCCCAGCAGCACCTTTAAGACCAACAAAGTTTAATTCAAGGTATAAGCTTTTGCGAGCAAGTACACTTCTTCAGATGCAGATGATACAGCTTGTGCACAAAAACTTATACCTTGAATAAAACTTTGTTGGTCTTAATGACACCACCGGACTCAGACTTTGTTCTGCTGCTTCAGATCAACATGGTTACCCACCAGCATCCCTAACAGTGACGCTTCAGGAATATTCCCTAGATTCTGTGGTACATATCATAGAGACTAGGAGAGGCAGCCTGGAGCATCATCCTGAAGTGATGTCTCACCTTCCCCAAACTCTGCCTCCCCTACCCCCCCAAATAAATGCCCCACCATGGGGATGGGCCATGGCTCAATGGCGGAGCATCTGCTTTGCATATAAAAAGCCCCAGGTTCAATTCCCAGTATCTCCAGTTAAAAGGACCTTGTACTAGGTGACGTGAAAGACCTCCCACTGCCTGGGACCCTGGAGAGTCACTGCCAGTCTGAGTAGCCAAGATTGGCCCTGATAGACCAAGACTCAGTAGAAGGTGGCTTCGTTTGTTATACTCATAAGGAGTCATACAGGTATAAGCAGGCTTGATTATCAATGGTTGAGTCACTGGGATCACTGTAACATCTCTGTGGTGTTTCCCCAAGTACACCTTCTTACCTGCTCTGATATAAGTGAGTGGTTTGCCATTCTACTATATAAGGAGAAATAAAACACACTAAACCTAACCTCCATCTCTGCCATTTGACCGGACTTTCATTGACAAGAACTTCACATCTGCATATGTGATCACCTCTTCCTCCGCCATATTATCCTCATAATTGCTCTGTAAAAATAGGATTGGCCATGAGAAAGCGACTTCCATGGCTAAGTAGGGATTTGAATTCTGGTCTCTCTACTCTTGTTCTGGCACTGTCTACAACACTACATGTCACTCCCACAGGGATTATATCACTACATTATAAACTCCACAGGGGGAACAAAAGGTGATGGGATGAACAACCCCCCAAGTGTAAGTGGGCCCCATACAAACACGGGGCTCTGTCTTTCTCTCACACACAATTACATACCATTTAATGAACCATGAAATAAAATTTTGTTTGTGAAATAATGTAAATGGACCACATCAGGGTAATGGGATTGCGGCCTGTACCAAGCCCCTTCCTTGCCTTAGAGCCAGGCCCCAGGAATGAGTCTCTGTTCCCCTCATGGGAGCTTAGGGCCTGTATGTCTCTGAGGTATTTTTTTCCCCTGTAGTACATGGCTCAGTGGTGGAGCACCTGCCTGGTATGCAGAGCGTCAAAGGTTCAATCCCTTAAAAGTGATTAAAAGTGATCAGGTCATTGGTGATGCGAAAGACCTCTGCCTGAGACCCTGGAGAGCCATTGCCGGTCTGAGTAGACAACACTGACCATGATGGACCAGTGGTCTGAGTCAACTGAAGGTTGGCAAACTTCCTTTATAGTGTGTATAGGAGGAGAAGGTTTTTGGGTTTTTTTCTGTCAGATTGGTTAACTGTTTTGGCCTCTTTCCTTTTCTGTATCCCTGAGTTAAGGCTGTTGTTGTTATGCCAATAAGGTTTGGTGATTTGATTTGATCCACCTGAAGGCAGTTTCATGTGAATTCAATGTTATCCCACTCTTCCACCAAGGTGCTCAGGGCAGCATACACGACTCTCCCTCCCCCATTTTACCCACACAACTTAATCTATATGGCCCAAGGTCACTCAGCAAGGTTCATGCCATAGTGGGGACACAAACCCAAGATCTAAGTCTGAAATGTTAACCACTACACCACTCTGGCTACTTGTTACATGCAAACTGCTCATCCATTCTTACATCACCCACCAAAATGACAGGTGTTTTGCTAGCAAGTCATAATGATGGGGGAACTGGATGTTACTTCTTCACAGGAATTCAATTAAGGCAATTGCAGCATATTTAATGTGCGCAAAGACAGCAACTTTGGGACCTAAGGTCTCAAGAGGAGGCTTAAGATGCCCTGGGGTTGCTTTCTAAATGTTTGCTGGACCCCTAATTCTAAATTTATTTGTGGAGTTGCGGAGGATTGGTTTTTGGGTTTTTTTTTAAAGCTGCATAGGCAAATGGCAGGATCATTCCATGTAGAGTTTCATTAAAATGTTATTTTCTTCTCCACTTTGATGATTTCTTTTCTCAATGGCTCTGTCTCAGCCTGGGCTTTTTTGCAATTTGCAGGAGGCTTTATTTATTTTTCACTTTTGCAAACAAACAATTACATTTTCGAGAGCCCTTAAAAAACGTTACCCTCAATATAAATGGGTTGCACTTTGCCTCTTGGCTGATCAAGAGTGTCACCTAATTAAACAACTTTGTGTCCCTGCCATAGGCTGGGAAGGAAATGAAATAAGCAAATATAACCAAACAATCTCATTTCCATAAACTGTAGGACACAAGCAGACTTTCAGTGGATTTAATATCCCTCCCCCTTCTTAATCTATGTTTACTGCTTGCTCACAAAACGGCAAGCGGAGGGCAGATCCGCACATTACTTTATCAAGAATTGGATCAGTTTTCTGAATTATTCAGAATTTATTTACTGATGAAAATTTAATAGAGCTGGATTCAAATTAGGGGGATAGTATTTTGCCAAAAAAAAAAAAAATCACCACAACAACACATAATCAAAGCAGGCCACCTTTTCATTGATTTTCTGCATGTTTAAGCAGAAGCATTCATAATGAGATCCCTGATTGGCTAAGTTTACTTATGTGACCCATTTCATTGCTTCCCCCTAAATAGGTTAAATTTGCCAGGTGTGGCATCAGTACATGTGTCCATATCTAATTGGGGGTGTATTATCATGAAGCCATCAAAGGTATTAGAAGAAGAAGAAGAAGAAGAAGAAGAAGAGATTGGATTTATACCCCGCCTTTCACTCACTTGGAGTCTCAGAGCAGCTTACAAACTCCTTTCCCTTCCCCTTCCCACAACAGACACCCTATGAGGTAGGTGGGGCTGAGAGAGCTCTTTCCCAAGCTGTCCTTGAGGGAACAGCTGGTCCAGAGCTATGGCTTGCCCAAGGTCATCCAGCCAGGTGCAAGTGGAGGAGTGGGGAATCAAACCTGGTTCTCCCAGATTAGAGTCCGCACACTTAACCACTACACCAAACTGGCTCTCCCTGATAGGATCCCTGATAGTTTGGAATCATTCAAGAAGGAATGAAATGGAGAAAATGAGGACTTAAAGTAGCAGCCAAAGAGATAAACAATTGCTACCAATTTTATCCCAAAGTTTTATCTCAGTAGCCTGAGTGACCCTGCAGTTGATCATACTAAGGGATACTTAGTGTTTTAGCTAATTCGGTTTATATACTTTTCCCATGTTATAGAATCATAGAGTTGGAAGGGACCACCAGGATCATCTAGTCCAACCCCCTGCACAGTGCAGGAAATTCACAAATATCTCCCCTTCCACACCTGCAGTAACTCCTATTCCATGCCCAGAAGATGTCAAAAAACAACAACAAAACCCTCCAGGATCTCCAGCCAAACTGGCCTGGAGAAAAATTGCTTCCTGACCCCAAAGGGGTGATCAGCATTTTCCTGAGTGTGTCAGTCCTTTTCTTCCGCATTAATAACTATATATACATTGCACTCCCCCAATCTTTTTTTGATCCTTGCCATGCACATAAGTAAATATGTGACATAATCCAGCCACAGGTAAAAGTGTCTAACTTTTAAACTCTGCCCAATGCAATATAGCAGTCAGGATCCAAACATCTGCTGAGGTCTATGCATATATGCAAATTTCCTTGAAGACATAAATTATGCAAAGGCAGAATATAAATTTTTGAAATAAATATTAAATAAGTACAGGGCTTATACTAGCCCAGAGAAACCCTGCCCCCCCTTTGAACAGCTGGTTTCTATCTCATATCACAACATGCTTTAAAAACTCCTCTTCAGTTTCAAAAGCAATTTTGCATATGGCTTCTGTTGCAGAGACACAAATTCAAAAGCCTCTTGGGCCTGTTGGTAGCAGCCTGGTTCTTTGAACAAAACTGAAATGTATAACATCTAATCCACAAAGCTGCCTAGATAACCTGTATGTGTTTCTAATCTGGAACAGTCGCTAGAAGGGTCAGGTTTTCACATACCCAGGGAGACTGTGTGGTCTTCATTATCTCGCAGCATAACTTCTTGCGCTAGGTTGTTGTGAGGATAAAATGAGATAATACCTTATAATCCACCCTGAGCTCCTTTCAGGGGGGGAGGAGTTCTATATGGCAACCTTTTTGTGCTGTTCAGGCATTCCTTTCCCACATTCAGCTGTTTGAAGGATTGCAATGGAGGGTCTGTTTCATGAGTGAATATTGCATCCTGAAATCATTCCATTCTCAGCAAAAGAATTAAGGGAAGCAGCCAGATGAAATAATTCTGTTGTAATAGGTGATTTTAACTACCCATACATTGATTGGGTCAATAGGTGTTCAAGTCAGGAGAAAGAGATTAGCTTTCTAGGTACTCTTGATGACTGTGCCATGGAGCAGATGGCCACAGAACTTACCAGGGTGGGGGGAAGGGCGACAGTCCTGGACTTGATCCTAAGTAATGCCCAAGGTCTGGTGAGAAATGTCAGTGTAATAGCTCTGGTTGGGAACAGTGACCACAATGCTGTTAAGTTTAACATTTATGTAAATAGGGAACTGCTCAAAAAGACCAACACAACCACATTTAACTTTAGAAGGGGTAAATTCTCTCAAATGAGGGGGCTTGTGAAGTGGAAACTGAAAGAGAAGCATCCAGTTTTCTCAAGATTTTTTTTTTACTCAGCCGATGCTAACCAATCAGATTGCTTAGAGGAGCCTATCACTCAAGGCTCTCTGGCTCTTTGAAGAATTAACCCTTGTTGCCTGCCTTTCTCACGGGGACTCGAGGAGGAATCTACAGAGTGAGTCAATATAATCAACAGGATGAGACATTCAGTAATCGATAAAATGGGATTTGGGTTGTAAAACCAAACAGAAATGTAAACAAACAAAGAAACCCAGAACTGAAGTAGAGCAAAATGATGCAAAATTCCATAAGGTAAAGGTTTCCCTCACTCGAAAGCCAGTCGAATCCGATTCTAGGGGGGCGGTGCTCATCTCCGTTTCCAAGCCGAAGAGCCAGCGCTGTCTGAAGACATTTCCATGGTCACGTGGCTGGCATGACTAGATGCCGAGGCACCCGGAATGCTGTTACCTTCCCACCAAAATGGCAACTATTTATCTACTGGCAGTTTCTTGCTTTCGAACTGCTAGGTTGGCAGGAGCAGGGGCCAAAGAGGGAGGTAGGGGACATCCGCCTAGCCAGCCAGATCAGCCAAATCAACCCTGGCTATCAATGGGGTGACAGATGTCGCATCCAGATCGCCCTCACATCCAAGTCGGAGTAATGGACAGGGGCATCTTGGTGTGCATCTAACAGCTAAAACAGAAATTCTTCTGCGCGTTTATTAACTGCCATGTTTTAAAAAAAAAAAAAAAAACCAAACCAAAGTGGACCTGACATCTGTTGCCTCATAACATTTATCATCTGAACTAATTCTATTAGACCTATGGACAAATGATGAAGTCCCAAAAATAATGCAAGACTTAATATCAACTCTCTTTATGGCTGCCAAATCGGTTATTGCATCCAATTGGAAGAGTACTAACTCTTTAAGTACTCATCAGTGATATATGAAGGTGTGGGAATACTACACCATGGAGAAAATAGCATTGTCTTATTCCAAATGGCTCCCATACATTGAGGCCACATTTAATGACCGTATCCCAAGCGGCACTATTCCAAAAAGATATTTTGAGATTATTTCATTGTTCTAAGAAAGAAGGCAATAACATAATTGATAGTACTAGTTACAAATGATTTATTTTGTATAAAAATGTAAAAAAGCAAAGTTAAAATTATGATGCTTCTCGCTCTTTTATATTTTATGAAAGTCAATCTTATTCTTAGATTGTATAAAGTATTTTGTAATGCAGGAATTACAGACTAGATGTTATATACATAATGCTCTATGTTTTGGAATCTTAAAATTGTAAACGTTATAAAAGTTATAAATAAATATTTTAAAAAATTAATGGGCTGAACGGTGATCTTAAAAGAAGAATGTTTGACCCAGGTCATTGCTTTTATTGGAAAATATTATCATTTCCATCCCAGTTGTCTTGTTAAGAAGTGGCATTACTATTTATGGAGGGGGAAAAACATGTGGTTGTAACTCTAAAAACCTAAGAGTAAGCGCCTTTGAATGAAATTGGACTTACTTCTGAGTAGACCTACTTAGATGGCTGCTTCTATTTCCTGTCTTGCAATATATACATAATTCAGTAAGTTTTGATAATTCCAATTTTATTCGGTCCTATTTTGCATTCACACTTTAAAGGATTGCCCAATGGATTAATTTAGGTCCTATGAACATCTGGCTGCCCATGGAACAGAAGTATTCAATTATACCACTCAGTTTACTTCCCTAGCCTTATTACAGCTGGTACGAAAAGAGTGATCCAGCTATTGGATTTATTCCTTGCATTGCTACAATATTACAAGCTTGGGACCAATACAAAATCAGTGCTGATATCTCCAGATTGATTTCCTTTATTTGTTTGGAACTATTATTATGTTCTTCCATTTAAAGAAGATGCAGTAGACCAATAATGCTTACTGAGAGATGGGAAATCAATTGGGCAACAATGTCCCCTCTTGTCTCCAGTGTTTACAATTTACAAATTTCAGGAAGTATGAATAATGGTATTAATAATCAAGTAAGCAGGTATTACAAAGAGTTTGCCCTCTTCTTGGTAGCCTTTCAGATATTTGACGATTGCTACCATGTGCCCCTTTGATCTTCACTTTTCCAGACTAAACGTACTCAGTTCCTTTAAGCTTTCTTTATAGGATTTTTATCCAGACTTCTGACTATCTTCATTGTGTGAAGTGCGGGGCCATGGCTCAGTGGCATAGTGTCTCCTTTTCATACAGAAGATTCCAATGAATCCCAGGCATCTCCTCTTTTTTAAGGGATAGCATGGTGCAGTGGTTAACGTGTTGGACTGAGATCTGGGAGATCCAGGTTCAAACTCCCACTCTACCATGGAAACTTCCTGGGTGACCTTGGCCCAGTCACACACTTTCAGCCAATCCTACCTCATGGGGTTGTTGTGAGGGTTCACTGGAGCAAAGAAGAACAGTTGGCTACTCCTTGAGGACAAAGGTGGGGTATAACTGAAGTAAGTAAATAAATGAATTGCCCTCTGATTCTCATTTGTCTCTGTCTTTCTTAAAGTGTGGTGTTCAGAACTAGACCCACCATTGGCTTCTGGTGGAGATGTAATGGTGGGCTGATGTCTTCATGGGGAGTGAAGACAAAATGCAGCTAATTACCAACAAGGAGGGCTCTCCAGTTGGCAAAATCTCCCTAGTTCAAAGGGAGATAAAAGAGATAAACCATGCACACCTCTTTAGGTTGCTCCTTGGGTGTCTTCTGCTGAGTGGAGGCTTTACAGGCACCTCCCAAGTTAGAGCAATCTGAGGTCTTGGAATTTACAATGTTGGCCCCGACTGCATTTGAAATCCTTATAAGGAGGAAAGCCTGACCTCCTCTACCTCTTAAGATTTATAGACACAATTATCTACAGTCAAAGAGAGCGTTTCCTGAAGACAAAAGAGACAACCCTCACTAAGGTAACCTCTTTAAAGAATTTTTTTGAAACAGTAACTTTGGCAATTAGTGTAATTAAGGAATCAGGAAAGCCAAATGGATGAGGGATTAATTCATTTTGCCAGGAAGGGATAGTTAGAGTCAAGATATAGCTATAGCTGTATTTATTGCTCAGTTAGAAGAAGAGAAGAAAAGATTGGATTTATACTCTACTCTTCACTGCCCGAAGGAGTCTCAGAGTAGCTTACAATCCCTTTCCCTTCCCCTCCCCACAACAGACATCCTGTGAGGTAGGTGGGGCTGAGAGAGCTCTGAAAGAACTGCCCTTGAGAGAATGGCTCTGAGAGAATTTATGACTGACCCAAGGTCACGCCAGCAATTGCATGTGGGGGAGTGGGGAATCAAACCCACTTCTCCCAGATTAGAGTCCACATTCTTAACCACTACACCAAACTGGCTCTAATTAGTCCCTGACTTGAATTAGTCCTTCCTGGCAACTATCCCTCCCCTACTTATATGTAGCATTTGAGGAAATCTGTCTCAATGTATCTAAGAAGTCTGCATCTAAGCATGCTGAGTCTCTCAGTTCTTGCTTACATCCAGAATTGAACTGCAGTCATTATGCAGTCATAACAAAAACAATTAGTAGAGCAGACATCAATAATGAGGAGTAACATAGCCAGTAACAGTGATACAAGGTCCCAGTTTTCTTTCCTTGCTTCTTTTAAAAAAAAAAAATCTTCCTCAGTCGCTATCACAGAGACAATGGCCGAAGACAGACTGGAGCTCTGCTGCGCCACAGAAGCAGAGGCGGAGCAAGCTGGGGGTGAAGCGTCCCGGAGCTTGCTGTTCACACCGGCTGCAGCGCACACATTCTGGGTAGGAGGCACACTGCGGGTGGCGCCTGGCGGCGGCGGCGGCGGCATGGTGTGTGGCTGTGCGCTTCCGGGCGCATTCACACCACCCGGAAGTGGGAGGAACGTGCGCCCAGACTGCTGGGCACCAGTTCCTCCTGGTGTATGGCTGTCGCGGGAGGAACGCGCTGTGGGACGGGGTGAGTACAACGCACCTCTGCCAGGCAGCTGCGGCTGTGAGAACAGGCCCGCCTCATCCGCTTGCACAGCGAACCTGAAGTGGGCCCGAACTCCAGTCTGTCTTCAGCCAATGATTCTGTATTTGGTGAAACAATGAACAGATCTTTTCATTTCAAGCCTCCCACAGGAGTAACGTGGGTGAACCCTCCTGGTCTCCTGTCCAAAGGTTTCCATTTTTGAATCTTACCAGGCTGTGCTGATTTGACTGTGGAGTATGGGTTCCCTGTTGATGAGTATATAAGTTCTAAATCCCAGATGGGAGACCAGGAGGAGGGCAGGGTATTAAACAAACAAACAAACAAACAAATAAACAAAACTACGTTCTATTGGATTAAGTTGGTACCTGGAATTTTGTAATTTTGTGAATGCATTAATATTGATGTTACAATTGACCGAAGCGTAGTATTTTTTTTTTCCATTAGAAACTTTAGATGTTACTGGTATAATTTACAAATCGTTTGGCAGTATTTGGAAGGCAGCCCACTCTCGGAGTTATCTTAATTGGTCACAACAGTTGTTAGACCTCTTGGCAGTGTTCAACACGGTCAATCACCAGTTGCTCACCCACCACCTTGCTGACACAGGGATCCAGGGGCTTGCCTTGCAATGGCTTATCTCCTTTCTCCAAGGTCGGGGACAAAGGGTGGCTCTTGGGGAGCAGCTGTCCCGCAGGCACCCACTAATTTGTGGAGTGCCTCAAGGGGCGGTGCACTCCCTGATGTTATTTAACATCTATATTCGCCCCCTTGCCCAGATTACTCGGAGGCATGGGCTAGGGTGTCACCAATATGCCGATGACACCCAGCTCTATCTGTTGTTGGGTGGTCAGTCTGACTCTACTCCAGAAGACCTGGACCGGACATTGAAGGACGTGGCTGGATGGCTTAGACTGAGCCAATTGAAGTTGAATCCAATGAAGACAGAGGTCCTGTGCCTGAATCGGAGTGGGCCGAGGTTAGGGATCCCACTACTGGCCTTTGGTGGGGCGCCATTGGTGCCAGCGCCGAGGGTCAGGAGCTTGGGTGTGCTCCTGGATGCTTCCTTGACAATGGAGGCCCAGGTAGCAGCCACTGCCAAGACAGCCTTTTACCATCTCCGGCTGGTTAGGCAGTTGGTTCCCTTCCTCAAACGCAAAGATCTGGCTTCAGCGATCCACACAATGGTCACCTCGAGGTTAGACTACTGTAATGCTCTCTACATGGGGCTGTCCTTGGGGCAACTCCGGAAGCTGCAGCTGGTGCAGAATGTGGCGGTCAGGCTGCTGATGGGTCTCCCTATGCGGGAGCACATCCAGCCTGTGCTAAAGCTACTGCACTGGCTGCCAATAGCATTCCAGATTCACTTCAAGGTGCTGGTTTTGACCTTTAAAGCCCTTTATGGTCAGGGACCTGTCTACCTGAGGGACCGCCTTTCCCCGCATGTTCCCCAGAGAGCACTGCGATCAAGAACACAAAACCGCCTGGCCCTCCCTGGGCCTAAGGACGCCAGGTTGATATCGACCACGGCACTCTCCCTGGTGGCACTGATGTACTTGAATGAGCCCCCTGCAGAGATCAGGGCCCCGCGGGACCTCCAGCAGTTCCACAGGGCCATGAAAATGGAGCTTTTTCAACAGGCATTCCAGCAGGAGCAGCACCTATCGACTGAGCCGGTGCTGACCTGCTACCAGAAGTTATCTAAAGTGGCTGCACCGTAGAACGTGTTCTAGATGCACTTTATTATACTGTGCCGCCAATGATATATATTATGGTGTTAAATTGATTGTGTAATTTATATTGGAATGTATGGTTTTGCTGGTTTTATGTAAGCTGCCCTGAGCCTGCTTCAGCGGGGAGGGTGGGGTAAAAGTGGACTTAATAAATAAATAAATAGATAGATAATTGTCCAGTTACTGATGCATCTTGATTCTAACTAGCCTTTCCAGGCAACTAACCCCATGTAATGCTCTTGTTTAACATTATCTGAAGAACTGTGCATGCACATGACCTGGATGACCCAGGCTAGCCTGATTATATTGTGGCTCCTAAGCAGAGTCATAGAATCATAGAGTTGGAAGGGAACTCCAGGGTCATCTAGTCTCACCCCTAGCAAGATGCAGGAATTTCACAACTACCTCCCCCCCACACACACACAGTGACTCCTGCTCCATGCCCAGAAGATGCCAAAAAAAAAAAAAACCCTCCAGGATCATTGGCCAATCTGGCCTAGAGAAAATTGCCTCCTGACCCCCAAAGAGGTGATGAGCATTTCCCTGGGCGTGTGAGAAGGGACCCTGGTTGGTATGTGGATGGGAGACCACCAAGGAATTCCAGAGTTGCTATGCAGGAGCAGGCAATGGCAACCCACTTCTGCTCTTCTCTTACCTTGAAAACCCTAGAGGGTCACCATATGTCTGACTCAGCTAATTGAATTTCTAGAATTAGTAATGGAGCTTGTGCAGTATGCTGTAGTCTTCAGTTCACGTTTCCTTTTCCTTTATACCAATGACACATGCACAGTGAAGAAAACACTGCAAAAATGTGATCATGCCTAAGACTTTCATGAAGAAGGAGGAGGAGGAGGAGATTAGGTTTATACCCGGCCCTTCACTCAGAGTCTCAGTGCGGCTTACAAACTCCTTTCCCTTCCCCTCCCCACAATAGACATCCTGTGAGGTAGATGGGGCTGAGAGAGCTCTGACAGAAACTTCTTTTTCAAGAACAGCTGTGCCAGAACTATGCTTTGCCCAAGGTCATCCAGCAGCTGCAAGTGGAGGAGTGGGGAATCAAACCTAGTTCTCCCAGATTAGAGTCTGTGCACTTAGCCACTACACCAAAGATTCTTCTTTGTGCAGTTTTTGTATTTATTTGCATATGCACTCCCATGCATTGATAAAAGGTCACATAAAATGAATCTCGGAACAACCACATATAAAATGACATTCAAGATTGCCTTTGAAGGGGGTAGTATTTTATCAATGCAAACACAGGAGGGGAAGGCACAGACAGAAAAAAAATCTAGCAGGCGGGTGGTGAGCTCCCCCGCACTGGCAGTCTTTAAGCAGCGGCTGGGTAAACACTTGTTGGGGATGCTCTTGGCTGATCCTGCACTGAGCAGGGGGTTGGACTAGATGGCCTGTATGGCCCCTTCCAGCTCTGGGATTCTATACACATGGAAATCACTTCGTTTTTAGTTGTAAGTCCTCTCAAGAAGGTCTCACAAGGGGAGGCATAGATGTTTTCTAAACAAATGAACGAATAATAAGTTCAGAAATCAAAAAAAGTAGAACAATGGGGAATTCCTAATGCATCCATGTTACTTCAGGGTGGGGCTGGCATCTGCCCTGTCCTCCTCGGCTAACTCTGTGGTTCTGGATTGACCCCCTAAGAGCAGCAGAAGACCTCTGATGCAGAGAGGAGAGGAGAGGGTTCTCTTTTCTGCACCGTGTCCCCCCTCCTCTCTTCCCAGGGTTGCATCAGTGCTTAGTTCTCATGACCCTTTCTTACACGCCCAGGGAAATGCTGATCACCACTTTGGGGTCAGGAAGCAATTTTTCTCCAGGCCAGTTTGGTTTGCTGGAGGTTTTTTGTCATCTTCTGGGCATGAAACAGCGGTCACTGAGAGTGTGGAGGGGGAGGTATTTGTGAATTCCCTGCATTGTGCAGGGGGTTGGACTAGATGACCCTGGAGGTCCCTTCCAACTCTATGATTCTATGACTACTTCCTAGAGGGGTCCCAGAGTTTCCTCCCCAGCTTGCTGCTTGGCCTCTAATATGGGGGTGTGCCTGTCTGCATGCAGACCCAGTCACCAGCTCAGACTCCTCATGAGATTGCCATCTTTTACACAAGGATGGCAGCCTCCAGGTGGGACCTGGGGATCCCCCAGAATTACAACTCATTTCTGGACTGCAGAGATCGGTTCTCCAGGAGAAAATGGCAGATTTTGAGGGTAGATTCCATGGCACTGTACCCCACTGAGGTCCCTGCCACCTCTAGTCTCCACCCCCAAACTTCCAGGAGTTTCCCAACCTGGATGTAGCAGCCCTAGCCCCCACCCCACATTCGTGGCCAGGGAGGACCTGGCAACCATACTCTCACGAGAGGCTGGGTGGTCCATTCCTTGCATTCACAGCTGAAGCACACTCTTTGCCTGACCCTCATCTTCACTCACCTTGCCTCCGGTGGCTGAGACTACTGGCCCCTGCTGTTACTTTGGCCAGTAGCCCTTTAAAGGGGATGCCCAGCAGCAAAGAGATGCCATGTGTCATTCAGCTGGGTGGCAGCTGGCATTGCAGAGGTGGTTCAGTTGCTGTGGCCCTAACTAGACTGAAGAATGGCGTCAGGGCCACGCCCATCTGCTGCTGAGGTGAGTTCTGTTTGGTGTAGTGGTTAAGTGCGCGGACTCTAATCTGGGCGAACCGGGTTTGATTCCCCACTCCTCCACTTGCACCTGGCTGGATGACCTTGGGCAAGCCATAGCTCTGGACCAGCTGTTCTCTCAAGGACAGCTTGGGAAAGAGCTCTCTCAGCCCCACCTACCTCACAGGATGTCTGTTGTGGGGAGGGGGAGGGAAAAGGAGTTTGTAAGCCGCTCTGAGACTCCAAGTGAGTGAAGGGCGGGATATAAATCCAATCTCCTCTTCTTCTTCTTCTTCTTCTGGGGCATTGCCAAAGGTGGGGGAAAGTCCAACGACCCTGAAGACCAGGTCATCAAAAATTCCAGGCAAGCCCAATCTCGTCAGATCTCGCAAGCTAAGCAGGGTCAACTCTTGCAAGTACTTGGATGGGAGACCTCCTTGGAATACCAGCAGCGGGAAGCGGGGGCAGACTTTATTCAGCTGCCTCTCTGAATATCTTCCAGGCTCCCAGTAGGGGCTCAGTCACCAGAGGTTGCCATGACTTCCAGGTGTACACACACTCAGATGTTCATGCACGTACGCACACACACACACACATTTAAAAATCCCCCCCTGCAAAAAAAATTCCAAAATCCAGGAAGGACTTTGAAGGGAGAACTTGGGGATCATCTTTATGCAAGACACAGTTTTGCCAAGCCTTTTTTTTCCTTCCGCCAAACGGTGGCGAATTCTGCTTCCAAGTGGAGAAATTTCCAGTGATTCTCCGAACCAAATACTTGGCCACCAACATTACATCTGACAAGTTCTCCTTGACTGGAAGTGGTGTCAATTTGAATTCCCAGTGCTGTTTACATCTGCAGTCTTTGCCTTCAGATGGGGCTGAGGGTGTTGACAATGCCACCATTGTTTGTGAATTACTAATTTGCTATTAGGTATTTATGCCTTTAGTGCTGTGTAGCTCATTGATGTAGCTTGTTGCTGGTTGATTAGGTGTCACATTTGCCTAAGCAGTGAAAACAAAACATCTGCTTTAATTTCACTTGTTTTCACAGCACATTGAGCAGAAATCAAGGCTGGCAAAGGGAATGGAACAAAGTAGGAGCTGATGAAGCGAACGGAACAAAACAAAAGGAGTGGGTGATTCAATCCGGGAGTTCTCCAAGGCTGAAGTGGGCTTTTCAATATTTCTCAAAGGAAACAAAGAATCATATCGGGATGTAATGCTGAAAGGGCACGCTCTACAAAAGTTCATTTTGCACAGCTCTGAGCTTGCCCCCCCCCCCCCATGACAGCAGACAGATGAACCCTAGCAAATGCAAAACATGCTTAATTTCAGGTCCTACACAGGCTGGCTACCATGTAACCATCACCCCTACTGCGGTGACTGAAACTAGAGCATTTGAAAATCTTCCAGCCAATTGACAGAGGGCTGCAGGGCTCTGGCTACCTGCCAGAGGCTGTTGAACATGGGAAGCTCCTCTATAATAGCCCACTGAACAAGACATTGCACTGATAGTAAGTGTGGAGGTGGAGCAGAAGGGTTCTAACATCGCTGCCCCCCCCCCCCCGGCCTATGTACAACTGCTAGCTGCTGGCCCATCTAGTCCAACATAAGAGAAGCCAATGTTGGATCAGGCCAATGGCCCATCCAGTCCAACACGCTGTCACACAGTGGCCAAAAACACCAGGGGCCATCAGGAGGTCCAGCAGCGGGGCTCTGTGTCACACAGTGTCAACACCCTGTGTCATACAGTGGCCAAAATCCAGGTACCATCAGAGGTCCACCAGCGGGGCCAGAACTCCAGAAGCCCTCCCACTGTTGCCCCCCTCAAGCACCAAGAATACAGAGCATCACTGCCCTAGACAGAGGGTTCTATCTATACCTTGTGGCTAATAGCCACTGATGGACCTCTGCGCCATATGTTTATCCGATCCCTTCTTGAAGCTGTCTGTGCTTGTAGCTGCCACCACCTCTCCTGGCAGGGAATTCCATGTGTTAATCACTCTTTGGGTGAAGAAGTGCTTACCTGTATCTGTTCTAAGCCTACTGCTCATTAATTTCATGGAGTGCCCATGAGTTCTTGTACTGTGAGAAAGGGAGAAAGGGACTTCTTTCTCTACCTCCTCTACCCCATGCATAATTCTGTAAACCTAACCTGTCCATCGCACACTTGTAATCAATCAGCATAGAGGTGAACCATAAGGACTCTGGCTTTGCTCCTTGCTTCTGTACAACTGCTAGCTTGCAAGACTGCATGCGCAAACTGCAGCCCCATCATAGGAACCAGTCAAAAAACCAGGAAGGGGGAATAAAAACTTGTGCCTGCTCACCCTCTACATGTACTGATTTATAAGTGGGTAGTATTCTCTTGCCCTGACCTGGATGGCCCAGACTAGCCCAGTCTTATCAGAACTCAGAAGCTGAGCAGGGTCAGCCCTGGTTTGTATTGGATGGGAGACCATCAAGGAAAGCCAGGGTTGCGACACATAGGCAGGCAATGGCAAACCACCTCCAAATGCCTTTCCTTGGAAATCCTATGAGGCTACCACAGATTGGCAATGCGTTGATGATGCTTTTCACCACCAAAAACCCAGACACGCTTCCCCCCCACCCCAAAAAAGTTTAAGTTCTGATGCAAGCCGAACAAGTTTTGTTAAAAGTTATAGAATTTCTCGGGGAAGACTTGGATATCCCTAGCTACCTCATTTCACACAAATTATTGATTCAGCCTAAGGGCGAGGAAACAAACACATTCAGTAGGGCAAAGGAAATGCCTCACCAATAACAGATGTTCCATTCCACGGGAGTAAGCTAACAGAGGTTTAACAGAAAGCCTAATTTGGGTAGAATTAATGCACTTGTGTTAAATTTGATCTCACAGCAGCATGTGACACAGTCAACTACGACCTTCTGTCCCACCGCCTTGCCAATGAGTGAGTTCATGGGGTAGCCCAGAAATGGCTGTCCTCATTTCTTCTTGGTCAGGGATGGAGGGTGGCACTGGGAGAGAGGGTATCAACTAGGTACCCCCTTAACATGTGGGGTTCCTCAGGGGGCAGTCCTTTCCCCGATGTTATTTAACATTTATATGTGTCCCTTGCCCAGCTGGTACAGAATTTGGGGCTGGGATGCCATCAGTACATGGATGACCCCCTGCTATATCTGTTCATGGATGGCCGCCCAGATAGTGCCCTGCAAAATTTGGCCATGGGGTTAGAGGCTGTGGTAGGATGATTAAAAAAAGAGGCGAGTGAGACTGAATCCAACAAAGATGGAAGTTCTGTGTCTGGGAGGGAGGACTTCGGGGTTGGGGCATAAACTTCCCACTCTTGACAGGGCACCATTGTTATGGCATGAACTATCAGGAGTTTGGGCGTGGTCCTGCATACTTCCTTACTAATGAAGGCCCAGGTCACAAATGTTGCCAGCCTGGCGTACTTCCATCTACATCAAGCACAGCAACTAGCCCCTTACCTGTTGCGCCCTGACCCAGCCGCAGTTATCTATGCAATGGCCACCTCCAGGTTGGACTACTGTAATGTGCTCAATGCTGGCCAGCCCTTGAGGATGACCTGGAAATGCCAACTGAACCAGAATGTGGCAGCGTGAGTCCTGACGGCAATGCTATGGATGGCACATATTCAAACTGTGCTGTGCCAGCTACACTGGCTTCCAGTGAAATATTGAGTCAGGCTCACGGTTTTGATAATGACCTTCAAGGCCTTGACCGGTCTGGGAACCATGTATCTTTGGGACTGCTTCCTCTGGTATGTCCCCCAAAGAGCGTTACACTGTGCTGAAAAGAATCTACTGGTGGTCCCTGGCCCCAAAAACATCCCACTGTCCCTGACCGGAGGCAGGGCCTTCTTGGCCCTGGCTCCGACCTAGTGGAACTCTCCACCACATGACACCAGGGCCCTACAGAACTTAATGCAATCCCGCAGGGCCTGCAAGGCAGAGGTGCTCTGCCAGGAAGCAACAGTTTTTATCTGGCTGGCACCCATCACCCTGTTTCTCTCTTCTGTCCTTTTCCGCTGTCTCCTCTTTCCCCTGCACATGAGGTGACACAGTCCGGGACTGGTTGAAGATAAATTCATGTGCCATCTGGGGATTGGTTTATGAATGTGATGAGTGTTTTAAAGTTTAATTTATATTAAAATTTAAAACTGTTATGATATATTTTATCTTATTGTTGTTTATCGCCCAGAGCCCTATGAACTCAGGGATTGGGTGATTCATAGATTGAAAGTATAAATAAAATAAATAAATCAATATATTTTTTAAAAAAAGAACTGAGAAGGTAGGTTGATGAAAAATGGCCAGAGACCCGCAGCATGTGTGTGAGATGTGGAGAATGGTCTTCGATCCATCTGAGTTTGGTGACTGCCTCAAATCAATCAGGGAATTAGAGAAAAATTAAGTGTTAAATTCTCTAATCTCTCATGAGAAGCTTCTCTGAAGACTATCTCGTGCTTTAAACTAATCCCAGTGAAAACCCATTCCCAGTTCTCCACATTTCCAAAAAACAAACATTTTCAAGAGCAGTAGATCAAAAAAAAGGAGTTCTCAAATTTAAATATTTTGTCAGGGATGCATATTTTAAACCGAAAAGAGTTTATTTATGGAATAATGCAGGCCCGAGGCAGTTGTATCGTACACGTTACAAAATTATGCAAGACACATACATGGTGTTTCTCTAATTCTATCTGCCATTCAATAACAAGTCAGCTGGTGTCTTTATGAGAACATTGGTATCACAGCAGGTATAGAGCTTCACTTATTAAAAGTCATTAAAATTCATATTGTAGCTCACAGCCTTGACTTTGTATAACTTAGCTAGATTCTGGAGTAGGGCTACCAACTTCCAGGTAGGGACTGGAGTTCTGGAATTACAACCGGTCTCTAGACTACAGAGGACAGGGCTCATTTCGTAGCAGGAGCTCCTTTGCATATTAGGCCACACACCCCTGATGTAGCCAATCCTCCAAGAGCTTACAGAGCTCTTCTTACAGGGACTACTGTAAGCTCTTGGAGGATTGGCCACATCAGGGGTGTGTGGCCTAATATGCAGAGGAGCTCCTGCTATGAAATGAGCCCTGACAGAGAACAGCTCACCTGGAGAGATGGGGAGAAACGGAAGAGCTAGATCTGAGCCCAGGAGCACCTTAGAGACCAACAAAATTTCCGAGGGTGAGCTTTTGAGAGTCAAAGCTCCCTTTGTCAGATACAACTGGAAAGTAAGAAACACTTGAAACCTTTGAAATGCAGTGTCGGAGGAGAGCTTTATGACTACCGTGGACCACCAAAAAGACAAATCAGCGGGTTCTGAATCAAATCAAGCCTGAACTCTGCCTAGAAGCTAAACTGACTAAACTGAGGCTCTCGTATTTTGGTCACTTAGTGAGTAGACGAGGGTCACTGGCAAAGACAGTAGTGCCAGGAGAAGCTGAAGGCGGCAGGAAAAGAGGAAGACCCAACATGAGATGGAGCAACTCCATCAAGGAAGCCAAGGCCCTCAGTTTGCAAGACCTGAACAAGGCTGTTAACCAATGTTCCCTCTAAGCTGTGAGCAAAAATTCTACTTTGTGAGCTACTGGCATTAAAGTTGCGAGCAAGTGGTTTGGCTAATGCATAAGTTAGTTTGCTTTGGAGCCGTCCTTCTTGAGCTAGGACAAAAATGTGTGAGCCGGAGGCTAAAAAACTGTGAGCTAGCTCACACTAAATCATCTAGAGGGAACACTGCTGTTAACAATAGGACATTTCGGAGAACATTAATTCGTAGGGTCACTGCAAGTTAGAATCATAGAGTTATAGAGTTGGAAGGGACTTCCAAGGCCATCTAATCCAACCCCCTGCACAATGCAGGAAATTCACAAATACCCTCCCCCCCAACACAGTCCCAGTGACCTCTGATAAATGGCCAGAAGATGATAAAAAACAAAACAAAACAAAACAACCCTCCAGGATCCCCGGCCAAACTGGCCTAGAGAAAAATTGCTTCCTGACCCCAAAGTGGTGATCAGCATTTCCCTGGGCGTGTAAGAAAGGGCCACAAGAACTAAGCACTGAGGCAGCCCTTCCTGCCCTCCCTCCCATGATCTCCCTAAATTCACACAATCAGCATTGCTGTCAGATGGCCTCTGTCTGAAAATCTCCAAAGAAGGAGAGCCCACCACCTCCCGAGGAAGCCTGTTCTACTGAGGAACCGCTCTAAAAGTGAGGAAGTTCTTCCTAATGTTTAGCTGAAAACTCTTTTGATTTAATTTCAATCCCTTGGTTCTGGTCCAGCCTTCTGGGGCAACAGAAAACAACTTCATACCGTCCTCTCTATGACAACCCTTCAAGCACTTCAAGATGGTTCTCATATCACCTCTCAGTCAGGGGTCATTTCGAGCAGGAGCTCGGGGGAGCACAGTTTCCGGAGTCGGTGCCAGCCCCCCCCCCTGCAGGGGAATGCCTGCTTGTGTCATGGCAGCAGCGAAATGACCCCATCCCCTGGAAAGGTCCTTGTTCCTCCAACCAGCCTTCTGAAGGCTTCAGCCACCACTGAAGCTAGCCTCCCAGAATAGTGGTATCTCTGAAGCTTGGATTAGTAGCTGTCCCCTCTCTGACAGATCTTTCTTTCTTTCTTTCTTTCTTTCTTTCTTTCTTTCTTTCTTTCTTTCTTTCTTTCTTTCTTTCTTTCTTTCTTTCTTTCTTTCTTTCTTTCTTTCTTTCTTTCTTCTGACATACTTCCGGTGATGTCAGGGGGTGTAGCATATGCAAATAAGTTATGCTTATGAGTTATTCTAATGAGCTCCCACACCTCTTTTTCTACGAAATGACCTCTGCTCTCAATCATGAATTTCCTGTATTGTGCAAGGGGTTGGACTAGATGACCCTGGAAATCCCTTCCAACTCTAAGATTCGATGATTCTAGGAAGGGAGAAAGACACGCGGCCTCGATCCTCTTCAGCTGACAGCCATGCCCCCCCCCCCGCTCCCTTCTACATGCTCTGTAGGATGCCCTAGCCCAGGGGTGGGCAAACTTGCTCAGCGTAAGAGCCACCTAGAACAGGGGGGGGGCAAACTTGCTTAACGTAAGAGCCGCATAGAATAAACATCAGATGTTTGAGAGCCACAAGACATGAACAAATATTACCTGCTTTTATTGGAAAATAAGCAAATTTGCTTTTTATTAACATTAAATGAGACTGCCAAAAATAATAACAAAAGGGGTAAAAGCAGATATTGATAATGATATTAATTTGCCCAATGATATTTGTTTGCTAATGATATTTAGCTTCCCCAGCCGCCCTGCCGGGAGCCACATAATATAGGTGAAAGAGCCGCATGCAGCTCCCGAGCCCCAGTTTGCCCACCCCTGCCCTAGCCTAACTTTACAACTCAAGATGTCCTTCTAGGTGAACGGAGCTCCCAGCAAGCCTTTCCACTCATCCTGCCATCATCAGAGACGTCAAAGGACTCGGCACTGGAAATTTGCTTGCTTGGAAAAGAGCGCCGAAGGTAGCAGATCAGGAATCAAGGAAGCCGAGTCACCTTAAAGATGTGTTTTGTTAAGCTAGCAAAACATAAAACCTTCATATCCTTTCTGATTGATTAATGACCCCCCCCCCCTTTTTTTTCTTGCAAAGACTCTGCTAACAGGAACAATCGAGGGAGACAAGAGCAATTAGGGAGTTTCTGTGTAGGCAGTTCACTTATCAAAATGAGGGAGACAGGCGCTCACCTGGATCGTTGGCCCCTTCTGCCTTAACGACTGTCAAATCAAGTTCGAATGGCACCCCGGCAGGCTATTTCTGGCACATCAGCAAAATGCCACACTGAACTTTTAGTGGCAATTATAGGCATGAAATACATTTGGCCTTGCGGTGATTTAAGATGAATCTCCAACAGCATCAGCCCAGACATGATTACCTTACCATTTCCCTTCCATATGGTGCCTGAGAGGTGCCAGCCCTTAAGTTAATATTAGCATTTTTTTTTGCACAGAGAGGGCAGCAGATTTTTCCAGTAGAAGAGTAAAGATAATCATAATGGTATTGAGCATTTATGCACACCGACTACGACCTAATTCAGATGGCAAACGAAGAGCTGGAACTATTTCTAGGCGGCATGGCTTCCAGATACTGGAGCTGAAGCTCCGATACTTTGGCCACCCAATGAGAAGGGAGCATTCTCTGGAGAAGACCCTGACGCTGGGAGTGATTGATGGTAAAAGAAGAAGGGGACGGCAAAGGCTGAGATGATTAGACAGTGTTGTTGATGCAACGCACATAAAACTGAGCAAACTCCGGAGGACGGCGGAAGACAGGAGGGCCTGGTGTGATGTGGTCCCTGGGGTCATGAAGAGTCGGACTCAACTGTGCAACTGAACAACCACAACTTCCAAGTTTGGGAGGGGGCTCAAAGGACTGTGTTCCTCTAGGCAACCCATTTTTTAAAAATGCAATAAATCCATGCATATCGGGAAATTATGACAATTGCGGGTGGGAAATATGCTTCTCAGTAATATCTAGATTTCCATGTTTGGGAAATGTTGCATAAAGGAGGACAAAACCCTGTGAATTCCCACCAGCATACAGAAAAGCTGCAATCCAGAAAGAGGTCTATGATTTACCCTAAAGTGGGGCTATATTTATTTCTATTATCTGTGCACCGATGGAGACCCAGAGTGGCTTAAAACATCATTCTCCCCTCCTCTGTCGCCATTTTTGCAACAACCCTGTAAAGTAGGAGAGACTGAAAGAGAATGACTGGTCCAAAGTCACCTTATGAATCTGCATGGTAGGGCGGGAATTTGAAACTTTGGCTTGCACATCCTAGTCTGACACTCTCACCACTGCACTACCTGAAAACAGTAGAGAAGCCAATGTTGGATCAGGCCAATGGTCCATCCAGTCCAACACTCTATGTGACACAGTGGCCAAAGCCCAGGTGCCATCAGGTGGTCCACCAGTGGGGCCAGAACTCCAGAAGCCCTCCCACTGGTGCCCCCAAGCACCAAGAATGCAGAGTATCACTGCCCCAGACAGTCTGCAGTCACAGACACTGAATAATCCACTTTCAGTGCACTTTCCAACTGGAATAGAGTAATGCTCTGTATTCTTGGTGCTTGGGGGGGGGCGGGGGGCAACAGTAGAAGGGTTTCTGGTGTCCTGGCCCCACTGCTGGACCTCCTAATGGCGGCTGGTGTTTTTGGCCACTGTATGACAGACTGGATGGGCCACTGGCCTGATGCAACATTGGCTTCTCATATGTTCTTATGATTTTACTGTGTGAACTGGCAAAAACCATTTGGAAAGTGCATTGAAAGTGGATTGAAAGTGGGTTATTTAGTGTATATGACCGCAGCCGTAGTGTTCCATCTATACCTCGTAGCTAATAGCTACTGATGGACCTCTGCTCCATATGTTTATTCAGTCCCCTCTTGAAGATGTCTATGCTTGTAGCCGCCGCCACCTCCTGTGACAGTAAATTCTAGCTGTTATTTTATTTTATTTTATTTATATCCCTTCCCTCCCTACTAAGGCAGGCTGAGTGTGGCTTACACAAAACATATAGAAATACATTTAAAATCCATCATAAAATTCATCATAAACAATCAAATCATAAACAGTTATCCTAAAATGACTCTTTGGGTGAAGAAGTACTTCCTTTTTTAATCTGTTCTGTACGTACTGCTCACTAATTGTATTGAATACTCATGAGTTCTTGTACTGCAAGAAAGGGGGGAAAGTACTTCTTTCTCTGCCCTGTCTATTCCATGCATAATTTTGTAAACCTCTATCATCATGTCACCCCTCAGTCACCAAACACTGGCTTTAGTGACAGGTGGAGTAACAGAATGGCTAAAAGACTGAATTGTACAATGGGAAGTTATCCTTGATACAAATCTTACTTCTGCTATGAACTCATGAGGTGAGACAATCCTCCCTTTTGCAGCCTCAGGTCTTTATCTGGCTCATCCACTGAGGAGTTTAGGACAGGGTTTTTGCCTTCCTCTCTCTCTCTCTCTCTCTCATCTCTCTCTCTCTCATCTATCTATCTATCTATCTATCTATCTATCTATCTATCTATCTATCTATCTATCTATCTATCATCTATCTATCACTGTGATGACACACACAAAATAATCCACTTTCAATGCACTTTCAGTGCACTTTTCAACTGAATTTTGCCAGGTCACACAGTAAAATCCAGGTGGAAAGTGCATTGAAAGTGCATTGAAAGTGGATTATTTTGTGTGTGTGACTGCAGTCTATCTGTCTCTGGCTGAGGACAGACTGGCAGTCTGGTCCGCTCTGCCTCCGCTTTAAAAGCGGAGGCAGAGTGGCAGTCCAGACTGCCACATCTGCCCGGAGGAGGCGGCCCGGATGCAACACGTCCGGTGCCGCACTCCTCCCGCAGCAGCCGGGCACCACTTCAAAGTGGTGTCCTGGCTGCTGTGCGCGCGTTCCACCTGCTTCCAGTGGGTGTGAACGCACGACGGGCCGGGGGAGCCGCGCGGCATTCTGCCGCCGCTGCCGGAAACCACCCGCAGTCTGGACGCTGTGGGCGGCTTCCTTGCAGCGGCGTGTGAATGCCGTGCGGCGGGGGCAATCCCCCCCCACCTTGTTCTGAACCTGAGTCTGTCCTCAGCCTTTGTTCATCCATCCCACCTTTCAACTCAACTCAGAGCAAACATTAAACCATGCCAAACATTAAAAATATCACTTAAAATACAACTATATATATACAATACTTAAACCAAATGAAAGACATAGATGTGTATCTTCAGAACAACACTATGAGGCATGTTAGACTGAAAGAGCAATTGGCCAAAAGTTTCCCAGGGAGTTTCACAGCATGTGAGAATTTGAACCTGGGTCTCTCTTCTCCTAGTTCAGCACTCTAACTATGACACCCCACTGGCTCAACTGTCCTAAGATTATTTTGCCTGTTATCATAAGAAATACGAAGATAATGTAAATGGCATTCTAGTTCAATGTAATTCTTGAGTACATCCACCCACCTCAGGGCAAATTGCTGCTTAAGTGCAATCTCAGATGGGGGTGTGGCTGAAACTTGGCTGGACATGGACTGAAAAGCAATGAGTTGCAAAATGGGATGATCGAAACTCTGTTCAGCTTCAAAACCAATTAGCTTCTTATTAGATAGCAGAAGACTGATTTCAATCAAGATGAATTTCTATTGATCTTGGGGGGGGGGGGGGGTGTCTAGCCATCCCTGGAAGCAAGTAAGGCAGGATTCTGGTATTGCCTGCTCAGTGCCCAGCCAACATCTGGAGAGGCCCTGGGTTCACTGGGAACATGTTGCCCCTGCACACGTTCATCAGCACTCCCGGACGCTGTCAATTTCGCCATAAATTGTGCAATAGTTGCAGGGCCAGTGCCAGGTTTTTTTGCACACTACGTGAGGCTACCTTCTGGTCCCCCCCCCCAACGGTGTGCTCACCAGTTTTCAAACATAAATGCTTTTTAGGAAGAATGAAAATCACAAAGGCGAGGATTCCTGCTCATAGTCAGGGCTGCTCTCCCCATTGTCCTCACCCCAGTTGCTGGCCTCTGTGCCCGTCAGGGTTCTGCGCCCCTAGGCGGTCGCCTAACCTCACCTTCTGGTAGCACCGGCCCTGAATAGTTGAACTTGCGGTGTTTGGAGGCGTCCACCAGATGTAAGTCGATCACCCGATCTGTTCAGTGTGTGCCTAACAGCTGCAACTGCCTGCTGGACTGGTTTGCATCAGGGTTTTGCCAGACTGTGCATGCACAAAGATGCTGTGGATTCAAAGTGATTGATGTGTCACTCAGGACTACTGTGACAAATCCTGAACGGTGGGATTTTACTGAAACATGGCATTTATTCGTGTCTGATTTGCGAGCAATCTAATTGTCTATTTAAACAAGTCTCTGATGAGCATAGCAGATACACAGCCAGGATGGGGAAGATACTACAAGTTGATCAGGCTGTGTAAGAACATGCATACGCAGGAAGCCGACTGAGCTATGCTCTGTGGCTAGGAAGGAAGACAGTGAAGGAACATGCTGAAGCTACCCGACAAATGCTGACAAACAGATAAAGGAACTATTGAAGCATAGAGCCGCAATGTTGGTCAGGCGGGATATAAATCTAAATTAATAAATAAAATAAATAATAAATCTTTGAAAATCAAGTGCCTGTCTGCTATCGGTGAACAGGATACGAGCCAAGCTGTTGGGTGTTGGAGCATCTGTATTCTCTACTTGCAACCTGCCTTATGGGGAAAAGGGGCACCGTTTGCTTAAGGAGAAGCTGTATGCATAGAACTTACATACATGCATAGAACTTGCGTAAGAGAAGCCAGTGTTTGATCAGGCCAGTGGCCCATCCAGTCCAACACTCTGTCACACAGTTGTCAAAAATACCAGGTGCCATCAGGAGGTCCAGCAGTGGGGCCAGGACTCTAGAAGCCCTCCCACTGTTGCCCCCCCCCCAAGCACCAAGAATACAGAGCATCACCTGCCCCAGACTGAACATTCCTATCTATACCTTGTGGCTAATAGCCACTGATGGACCTCTGCTCAGTATGTTTATCCATATGTTTATTGTGAAACTGTCTTCTTTTCCAGTGTCATTGGTTAGTTGCTGTCACAAGACAGAGGTTCTCCTCTAATGTATGTAATAATAGCCATAGGTGTAATAGGCTAGCAAGATTTGGGGTACATTCATCTTTTTTATTTTTGTTCCTTAAGGGGGTTCAAATTGCATCTTTGTGGGGCAGCTTGGTAGGCAGGCAAGCCAACAAACTGGACTCTTCACATTGGACATCACTCCCTATCAACCTCCACAAACTGCCCTATGGGGGGAAAGGGGCACTGTTTGCATAGGGAGAAGCTGTATGCATACATAAGAATGTGAGAGAAGCCAATGTTGGTTCAGGCCAGTGGCCCATCCAGTCCAACACTCTTGTGTCACACAATGGCCAAAAACAACAGGTGCCCTCAGGAGGTCCAGCAGTGGGGCCGGGACACTAGAAGCCCTCTCACTGTGGCCCCCAAGTACCAAGAGTCCAGAGCATCACTTGCCCCAGACATAGTGTTCCACCTATACTGTGTGGCTAACAGCCACTCATGGACACTTTGAGCTCAGGGAGGGTCAGGGGTCAAAATCTCAGTCTCCTCCCACATGGTTATTCTGTATGGATATTTCACAAGAACTGGGCTTGTGAGATCCTGGTTGTCCACTTGTACATGTCACACAGTGTAATCGCTGCTCTTTTTTCTTTTGCAGGCATGGGGGGGGGGTCCTTTCTCAGAGCCAGGGTGGTGCAGTGGTTAAGAGCAGCAGGCCATAATCTGGAGAACTGGGTCTGATTCCCGGCTCCTTCGCATGAAGCCTGCCGGATGACCTTGGGCCAGTCACAGTTCTCTCAGAACTCTCTCAGCCCCACCTCCCTCACAAGGTGCCTGCTGTGGTGATTGTAAGCCTCTTTGAGACTCCTTCAGGTAGAGAAAAGTGGGATGCAAATGCCAACTCTTCTTCTTCTTCTTTGTCGTCGTCTCAGGATGCACACCTAGAAAATACTACTGCATTCACCTGAAATTACTGTTTTTCAGGATATGATTGGCTTAAGATTTCACAGAGGCAAAGGATGCCAGAATGGCCCCATACCTGAATGACAGCTGAGGTGAAGCATGTAGGATTTCAAAGAGCAGTTTTCTATCTTTCTGCCAAAAAAGCCTTTCTGTTTTGACACTGGTGCTGAAGCCTCTCTGCCTGTCTGCCATGAAACCCCCAGGGGATTGCAAGGGATTCTGGGAGTGTTCAAGGATACACTATCAGCCCATACAGAACCCTGGCGAGGCCCTTTGGTGTGTGTGTATGTATGTGTGTGAAGTGCCGTCATGTCACTTCTGATTTATGGGGGACCATATGAATTAATGACCTCAAAAGCACCCTACCTTTAATAGCTTTGCTCAGGTCTTGCAACCTGGGGACTGTAGCTTCCTTGACTAAGTCCATCCATCTCATGTGTAGTGGTTAAGTGCGTGGACTCTAATCTGGGAGAACAGGGTTTGATTCCCCACTCCTCCACTTAAAGCTGCTGGATGACCTTGAGCAAGCCCTAGCTCTGGCACAGCTGTTCTCTCAAGGACAGTTGTCTCAGAGCTCTCTCAGCCCCACCTAACCTCACAGGGTGTCTGTTGTGGGGAGGGGAAGGGAAAGGAGATTGTAAACTGCTCTGAGACTCGTTTGGTTAGTAAAGGGCGGGTATAAATCCAGTCTCCTCCTCCTCCTCTTCTTCTTCTTCCTTCTCCTCCTCCTTTGGCCCTTTGAAGCTCACAGTAACCCTGCAAGAAACAAGAGTGCAATTCTAGAATGCTTCTAACACTCCCTTTTGGCTACACAGTGTGCACTGGAAGAGGATTAGTTTTAAAGGAAGCTTATTCCCTATTACTTTGGGTAATCTGAGACAGAATGCTGGGATATCCATAACAGAATCATGTAATTGGGTCATTTGGCCAGTCAGTCCCCCAGCCCCACACCCTTTTCCCCACACCAGTCTGATGTAGTGGTTAGGAGTGCAGACTCTAATCTGGGAGAACCGGGTTGATTCCCCACTCCCTCACATGCAGCTGCTGGGGTGGCCTTGGGTCAGACACAAGCTCTTTCAGAGCTGTTCTCTCAGGGGCATTTCTCAAAGAGCTCTCTCAGTCCCACCTACCTCACAGGGTGTCTGTTGTGGGGAGGGGAAGGGAAAGGAGATTGTAAGATGCTCTGAGACTCCAAGGGAAGGGTGGGGTATAAATCCAATCTCCTCCTCCTCCTCCTCCTCTTCTTCTTCTTCTTCTTCTTCGTCTGTTAATAACTACTATGGGTCCTGACCTGGATGGCCAACGCTAGCCCAAGCTCATCAGATCTCAGAAGCTTAGTAGGCTCAAGGTCAATATTTGGATGGGAGACCACCAAAGAAGTCCAAGATTGCTCACACCAAGTGAGCCAGTTTGGTGTAGTGGTTAAGTGCGCGGACTCTAATCTGGGAGAACCGGGTTTGATTCCCCACTCCTCCACTTACACCTGGCTGGATGACCTTGGGCAAGCCATAGCTCGGTACCAGCTGTTCTCTCAAGGACAGTTTCCTCAAGAGCTCTCTCAGCCCCACCTACCTCACAGGGTGTCTGTTGTGGGGAGGGAAGGGAAAGGAGTTTGTAAGCCACTCTGAGACTCCAAGTGAGTGAAGGGTGGGGTATAAATCCAATCTCTTCTTCTCTTCTTCTTCTTCTTCTTCTTCTTCTTCTTCTTCTTCTTCTATGCAGCTCTGTTCGTCTCTTGCCTTGAAAACACTATGGGGTCGCCATAAGTCAGCCATAATCTGATGGCATTTTCCACCACCACCACTACCACGGAGAGCATTTTGACTGGCAAAGCAACATGGAAGAGATAAACGTTCTCTTCTCTTTCGTAACGCAGATCAAAACTGAGCCTGGGTTTAACATTTCCTTTTCTTCTTCTTCTTTTTTTGCCATCAAATTGCCGCTGACTTATGGCAACCATGTGGGATTTCCAAGGCAAGAGAAAATTGCCTGTCTCTGCATAGCAACCCAGATCTTCCTTGGTAGTTCCCCTTCCAAATACTGACCCGGGCTGACCCTGCTTAGCTTCCAAAATCTGACAAGATCAGGCCAGCCTGGGTAATCCAGGTCAGGGATTAGCATCTAACAGCATTATAAAAATGGCAGGAGAATTTGCTCTTAGTTACCCCAATCTTTTGTCTGGGTTGACCTTTTCTGACTGAGAAGAACTCCTGAAAAACTACTAAGGTGGTACTCCTGGGCCCCGGGACACAGCTTGAAATCTTCCGCCGACAATCGTCTGGAATTGGCCCCAGCTCGAGCCTCACAAGAACCTTGCAAAGTCTCTCCTCTTTTTCAAAGGAGACAGTAGAACAAGAAGGAAATGATTCACACAGAACAGAGCGTGCCAAAATCACACGTTGCCCTAAGGCACACAGAAAATTGTTACCTCCATTTCTGAAACCATTAAGGAGCCCGTCTACCTCCAGATGGACAGGAAAGGCAACGAACCGTAAGAGGTCTCGGCAACCTTGTCACAATGACACACAAATACAAATAAAGGAACCAGGAAAAAAAAATCTATTGTCCTCTTGAGATTTTTGTGAATGATGAGAGAGACCAGCCAGAGAGGGAAAGAAGTTAATCAGCTCTGGGATGTCTTTGTAATAGTCATTTGCTCTTGTCACGGAAATGCCGAAACGGTTCAAAAGGAGAGCTGGAAATTTTGTATAACGGTAACTGGATCTGCCAGCAACACTGAATTTAAAAAGATACACTGAAGGAGATTTAGGGCTACCAACCTCCAAGTGGCACCTGGAGATCTCCAACTATTACAGTTGTTCCCTGGCCAATCAAGATCCATTTCCCTGGAGAAAATGGCCGCTTTGGAGGGCGGACTCTACGGAATTATGTACATAACTGGCAGTGAAGCCCGTTGTGAAAGCAATACAATGGGCTCTAGAAAGATATGTAACTAATGCATGGGCTGGAAGCAGGTAAAGGGAGGGAGAGAAAGGGAATCCAGAGGGCTTCTGCCTGACAGAGGGGCCAGTGCACCAGCCCCTCTGATAGGCAGAAGTGCCCAGGATCCATCTCCCCCCCCGTTCCCCTCACCTGACTTCCAAGCGGGGCAAGGGAAAGACCGAGAGAGAGAAAGGCAACCCAGAGGGGCCAGTGCTGGCCCTACTGCCAGGCAGAAACATCTGGAAGGAATGTGCCACCTCTTCGGACCCATGGCATTTTTATTTATTTATTTATTTATTATTTATTATTAGATTTATAGGCCGCTCTCCCTGCGTTTCCAGGCCCAGAGCGGCTTACATGACTCGGCAAGCCAAGATTCATAAATACATTAAAACAGTTAAAACGTTTTAACAATTGCAACTAAAACATTATCAAACAAACTTACAGTAAAGTGCTCAGTGATTTATCAGATGGTAGGCCTCTCGGCGGCAACCTGAGGTGTCGGCGGGTCTGGAGTGGGGCCACCTCTGTGGACCCACGGTAGGCCTGGGGGCGATGGCAGCAGCAACCTGAAGCATTGGTGGGTGTGGAGCAGGGCTGCCTCTGCAGACCCATGGTAGGCTTGCAGGTGGCGACGGCATCAACCTGAAGCATCGGTAGGTCTGGAGCAGGGCCGCCTCTGCACACGCACAGTAGGCCTCTCGGCAGCGGTGGCTGCAACCTGAAGCATTGGTAGGTCTGGAAAGGGGCCGCTTCTGCGGACCCATGGTAGGCCTCTCAGTGGTGGCAGCAACCAGAAGCATTGGTGGGTCTGGAGCAGGGTGGCAGACAGGGGCAGGCAGCACCGGAGTGTCTGTGTTCTTTGGGATCCCGGCACAGTGTGAGGTAAATTATGTGGGCAGGACTAAGGCAACACAGCCAGTGGATAGAGACACCTTTGGGAGTGTGCGGAATGTTTTGGAGAGTGCTGCCACCAAAACACAATTATATATAAGGAAAGATACTGTTATGTATTGACCATGCAACCGCCATGTGGCCAGAGCACATGGCCAAGAAACTACCTGAGCTTCAGCCAGGTAGAACAAAGGCCAGGTGGATTCTAACCGGCCACCAATCATGTACCTAGGTTTCTCCCAGGGAACCTATGAGATGTAAATAGACTGATAATAGCCTATCAGGCCAGTTGGTCAGGGGATTATCCCTGACCAGCATAAAAGGAGGGCTCGGAGCCCTGGGTTGTATGCTTCATCCGGACCAGCAATAAAGATCTAGCTGTTTCACTGTTCCATGGACTCCCGACTCCAATACTTCTCAGATACCGAACTTGATGGGCCAAGGGTCTGATTCAATAGAAGGCAGCTCTATGGCTCCATAAAGGTGTCCACTGATCAGAAGTGGAAACAATAAGCAGACCAGCCATCCACCATGACTACGAGAAAAATGCATATTCCTGGAAGTTGTGTACAGGTGAATGCTTCTAGTTTTCCATGCTACCCCGTATGTCATTGATCCATAATGAAAACCACTATGCTAAAAGTTGTGAAAGTTGGCCATGGCTGTGTCTTGTGACAGCAACTAACCAATGACGCTGGAAAAGAAGACAGTCTCATAATTTGGTTAGATAGATTCTAGTTAGAGGACCATAGTGGGCAGAGCTCCTGATATACCACCTCCACCTCTTATGGCTTTCTGTGACCAGAGCCATTTCTACATATGTCTTGGTGGCCTTCTTCACTATCTTGTGGGTCAGCCAAGCAAACATTGTCAGCATGCTTTCCCACCCTTCTGAAAAAAAGATGGATTGCTCCCATTATAAGATGGCTCCTTTCCACCACAATGGCTGGTGGCCTGGCACAATTACTAGAAGAAGATATACAAAGCCCTGGCATGAGATAATGTCCATGGTTTTGAATGAGCAGTAATATATATATTGAAGAATAGACGTTTTTAAGGGTGCCTAAAAGCAGGCTAATGAAATATTCATCCCATAACTCTCTCCCCCACCCCAAGCCAAATCCAGTCTTCACTGCAACTGCAAAAGGGTCAGCTAGGGTGGAGGATGGGTTTATCAGGGGCTAGGAGCCATGGAGATTAAGGGAAATTCCATGTTCAAAGGCAGTCAACCTCTGAATCCCAGAGGCAGAAGGCAACATCAGGGGAAGGCCTGGGTGTTTATGCCCTGTTGTTGGCTGTCCAGAGGAACTGGTTGGCCACTGTGTGAGACAGGAGGCTGGACTAGATGGACCGCTGGTCTGATCCAGCAGGGCTCTGCTTATGTGGTGTAATGGTTAGAATGTCAAACCACAGTGTGGAAGACTAGGCTTCAAATCTCCACTTAAGTTTGCCAGGTCTCTTCTGGCAACCAGCATGGGATGGGGGGACAGCAGGAATGGGAGGTGACATTGCCAGTGGTATAATTACATCACCTCTGGCATGCACCAGAAGAGGAGGAGGAGGAGGAGGAGAGGAGATTGGATTTATACCCCGCCCTTCACTTGGAGTCTCAGAGCGGCTTACAAACTCCTTTCCCTTCCCCTCCCCACAACAGACACCCTGTGAGGTAGGTTTGACATCATCATGCTGTGACATCACAGAAACACTCTGGTATTTGAGCAAAAACTCTATGGTAAAAATGGCTGTTACCATAGAGTTTTTACCCAAATACCAGAGCATCACCTGTATTTCACTGGTATGATGACAGCACTTCCTGTGTGCATCAGAAATGGCATCGCCGCATCACCAGTGACACCACTGGGCTGTCCTCTTTCTCCTGATAAGTCCCCCCACTGGCCAGCTAGGAATGGGGCCTGGTGGCGAGGGATCCCCCACTCCACCAGGGCGGCTGACAACTCTCTCCACTCTGACATGAAACATTCTGGGTGATCTTGGGTGATCAGACTCTTCCCATCTAACCCACCTCACCAGGCTGTTGTCAGGCGAAAACTAGAGGTGGTAGAATGATATTTACCCCTCTGAGCTCATTAGAGAAAGGGTGGGATAAATAAGAGGACCTGGGCCTACAGTCTGCGGTATTCACCTGACGCTTTGGGCTTGACAAGAACTATTCCTAAAGTAATGTGTCATTTCCTAACAACTGACATTCACAGTGCTTCACACACATTAGTTCAGTCACCCCCACAACAGCCAGGTAGAGTATTACAGTATACTGTATCGTCATTTTGTTGAGCCAAATTCGAGCCCAGGAGCTCCTCAGAGACTCTTTTCTTGCAGACCAACATGGCTACACTCCTGAAACATTCTTCATTTTGTTTAGAGGAACCACCACTGACAGCAGACAGCTTTCCAGAGGCCACCAAGTGAGGTCACGATGAAAGTGAGATGTGAACTGAGGACCTCTGGCCTAAAGCACCGTTTCTCAGCTTCTAAGCTGCATCACCAGATATACCCATCTGAAAAGGTTGGTAGATACAGATTTCTTTGTTTGAAGATACCTTCAGAACAAAAACTGCATGTAGGTTGAAGGTCGAACTTCCTCTATTTACTGAACTCATGAAGTTTTCTTTCCGTGAGTGAAACTAGGTTGCATACAATATATATCAAAGGAGGTTTTTTTTAAAAAAATTAATAAATAAGACATTGGCTGGACTTTGTCTGGAAATCTTGTTTAAAGGCCTGGTAACTATCCAACACCCTTTAAAATATAGATCGCTTCCTTTGGGGGATTACAACATACAGTAACGAAGACCACAAGCTTAGTAGTGTGGAATCATAAGGTGAAGGGGGTCATCTATTTGAGAAAAAGCAAGACGCTTTGTTCTGGGTTTTATTTTATTTTTTGTCTGTGAAACAACACCACAACTTGGCCAAGTTGTTTGATGGTTTATCCAAGAATATAGAAAAGTTAAAACGAGAACTCCTTTTTGTGGTGTTGCTTCAGACGGCGTTCACATTTTTCATCGGCTTCTCTGTGATGTGGTGCATTGGCAACGGACTAGTGCGTTTGCCCTTTGGAGGTACTTCAGATGTTCCATTCATATCCAGGAACGCGCATCCAGCCAGCATTTGCTCTCCGTATGGTCCAGTTCTCTTCCTTATTGCAATCCCCATCTAACATAGCATTTGTTTGTGCAGGTCCTGTGATTCCCAGCAAAAAAGGGATGCCTCCTCCTGTTTCTTAACAACAGAAAAGCTGGTTGAGTCCAACTCACAGTCTCACTGATAAACTCCACACACGGCTCAATATTAAGCTATTGTAATAATTCACTTTCTAAATTTGTCAGCGTGGACAGAAAATCCATAGGGTGGACATGAAGCTGCCTTATATAGAGTCATACCATTGACCTACGAAGCTCACCATTGTCTACTCAGACTGGTGGCAGCTGCTGGCCAGATCTTGGGCATCCTTCGCATCACCTGCCACCTGATCCTTAACTGGAGATGTCGGGGATTGAAGCTGGGGACTTTTTGCAAAGCTGATGATCTACCACTCTGCCATGGCCCCTTCCAACACTCCAGGACTCAAAATATTATAGCAGTGCAATATTTGACTGTGTGGATCCAGTCTGTTCTCTTGTATAGATCTGGTGTGCTTCAAAAACAAATTCCTTCAGATTCCTTTTTCCTGAAGGACGCTCAAGCCATTTTTTGCATTTAGAGCCTGCCAAGTATGTAAGATTCTGCATTGGCCGTAATCAAAATTAATGTAGTATTGGTGTTTCTGGATAGACCAATAGAGCCAATTTGGTATAGTGGTTAGGAGCGTGGACTCTGATCTGGGAGAACCGGGTTTATTCCCCCCTCCTCCGCATGCAGCTGCTGGTGTGACTTTGGGTCAGTCACAAGTTCTCTCAGAGCAGTTCTCTCAAGGGCAGTTCTCTTTTTTTTTTGTAAAGAAATTTTTATTTTTCAAAAAAAAAAAACATTGAAAATAATACATTTAACCTTATACAAATCCCTTTTTCCATATTAGATAACATTTTGTTCTATTTGTACATTCTATTTTTATCTTGTTTTGGTGGTTTCCCACCACATCTGAAGCATAACACATTTTCCATTTTATTCAAAATAGTAATACTTATATCTATGTTTCGTTTCTGGTAACGGTTATATAGCTTTAAAATACTTATACTTATACACCAATTCTTATTTTCTATACTCTTATGTATTTCTAAATAAAAACAGTTTCATTGTCTAATTTTAACTAAAACATTCATATAATATATTTCTATTCCTTTATGCTATTATAACCATGTATAGATATAGTTTTTCATATCCCAATACTTTTCAACATATTCTTTCAAATCTTTCCAGTCTTCCAGAAAGGTCTCTGAGTAGAGATTATTCAATTTTCTAGTCCACTTATCCATTTCAGCCATATATAACAGTTTTTTCAACCATTCCCACACCTCTGGTATTTTTTCATTTTTCCAGTTTTGTGCATAGACCATTCTTGCTGTTGTAATCATATACCATATTATTGTCCTTTTCTTTACATTTATCTCTTCTAGTTTAAGTCCTAGCAATAACATTTCAGGCAACTTCTTAAATGTACATTTCAAGATTTTTTCCATTTCTGCATGTATTTTTGACCAATAAGTCTTTGCTTTATCACAAGTCCACCACATATGATAAAAAGACCCTTCTTTCTTTTTACACTTCCAACATTTGTTAGACATATTTTGACCAATATTTGCAATTTTTTTTGGTGTCATATATCATCTATACATCATTTTAAAACAATTTTCTTTTAAGTTATAACACGTAGATATACTCATAGCATTTTTCCATAAAAATTCCCAAGATTCCATTTCAATGTCTTTGTTAAAGTTTATCGCCCATTTTACCATTTGTTCTTTTACCATTTCATCAGCATTAAACCATTTTAGCAAGACTTTATACATTTTAGAAATCATTTTTTTCCCACCTTCCTCCCAAACTTGTTCTATTTCATTATTTTTTTCCCTGAAACCGTGTTTTTTATCACTTCTATACAAGTCATATATTTGTCTATATCTTAACCAACCATAATCAAAATCAATCTGATGCTGCTCCTTCAGTTTGAAGTCCTTGCCATGTCTTATTAATAAGTCTCTATACTTCAGCCAATCTTGTCCTTTATATCTTGATATTGGATGTAAGACTTCTGCGGGTACAATCCACATGGGTATCTCTTCTGAAAAAAAGTTTTTATATCTTGTCCACGTATCCATTAGTGTTCTTCTCAAATAATGATGTTTAAACATATTGTCCATTTTTGTTTTACCATAATACAAATATGCATGCCACCCAAATCTACAATCATGACCTTCCAGGGACAATAACATTCTATCTTGTAACATAGTCCATGCCCCTACCCAGGTCAAACATATTGCATCATGGTATAACCTTAGATTTGGTAGTTGAAACCCTCCTCTTTCTTTGGCATCACACATTATTTTCATCTTAATTCTTGGTTTTTTCCCTCCCCACACAAATTTAGACAGCTCCTTCTGCCAACATTTGAATGTTTTTACATCTTTCACAATTGGAATAGTTTGAAACAAAAACATTAATCGTGGTAACACATTCATCTTGACCACCGCAATTCTACCCAGCAATGACAAATTCAATACATTCCACTTTTTAATATCCTGCATAATTTGCAACCATAATTTTTCATAATTATTTTTATAAAGATCAATATTTTTCATAGTTAGGTTTACACCCAGATATTTTGTCTTTTTCACCACCTCACATTCTGTAAGTTTCTGTAACTCGTTTTGTTTCTTATTTGACATATTTTTGCACATTACTTTCGATTTGTTTTTATTTACATAAAATCCTGCTAAGTCACCAAACTCTTTTACTCTCTGTAACAAATGTGGTAATGTGGATAAGGGGTCTTCCACTATAAACATCACATCATCTGCAAAGGCCCTATATTTGAAAGAAAAACCTTTAGTTGTTAAGCCTTTAATATCTTTGTCTTCCTTCACATTTAACAGTAGAACTTCTAAAATCCAAATAAATAGCAGCGGCGAAAGCGGGCATCCTTGTCTTGTTCCTTTTTCAACTTTAAAATCGTCTGTCTTTTCAGTATTAATTATTATTGAGGATTTCTGTTCTTTATATATTGCTTTAATGAAGTTAAGCATATATTCACCGATCTCAAGATGTTTCAAAACTTCAAACATAAAATCCCAGTTTAAATTATCAAACGCTTTCTCCGCATCTAAAAAGAAAAAGCCCACTTCCTTTTCAGGATGTTTGTCGTAATATTCTATAGCGTCCACTACTACTCTTAGATTGTCCCTTATTTGTCGATTAGGTAAGAACCCTGCTTGTTCTGTTTGTATAGTCTCTTTAAGGTGCTCTTTTAGTCTATCCGCTATAATCTTAGCAAAAATCTTATAATCATTATTCAGTAAAGAGATCGGTCTATAGTTCTTAACATTGGTCAAATCCTGATTTTCTTTCGGGATCAGCGAGATGGATGCATCTTTCCAGGTTTCTGGTACCTCTCCAGTAACTCTTATATTGTTCATCAATAGCAGTAACACCGGTGAAACTGACTCCTGTAACGTTTTGTAGAACTTCGCTGTAAATCCATCCGGTCCAGGTGCTTTACCTAATTTTGAGTCATTTATTGCATTTTTGATCTCTTGTAATGATACTGGATTATTAAATAGTTCTTTAATTTTCTCTGTTGGTTTTGGTAGCTTTAATGTTTGCAGGTATTCTTTAATCTTTCTTCTATCTTTGTTTTCCTTCTTAAAAAGTTTTGCGTAGTATTTAAAAAATTCTCTTTTTATTCCTTTGTTATCTATTATCTCAATATTATCTCTTATCACTTTAGTGATAAATTTATTTTCACGTTTTTTCTTTAATTGCCATGCTAAGTATTTTCCGGGTTTATTTGCACCTTCAAATGCTTTTTGTTGAAGTTTTTTTAAGTTCCAGTACATCTCCTGGTTCAAAATGGCTTTTGCTTGGTCTTGTAGCATCCAAATTTCCTTTTGCAGTTTCTTTTTCCCTGGTTTCTTCTTCAGTTCTTCTTCCTTTGTTTTAATGGCTTGTAAAATATTTTCATATTGCTCTTTTTTCTTTTTATTATCTTTAGCATTTAACGATATCAATAGTCCTCTCATCACTGCTTTATATGCATCCCATACGGTTTGAATTTTAACTTCTTTCTGCATGTTTACTTGGAAGTATAGGTCTGTTTCTTCAAGTAATTTTTTAATTATTTCTTGATTATCTAATAAGTCCTCGTTTATTCTCCATCTCTTTTGTTTTTTAATCTGCCCAGCTGTCCATAAACACGGATTGTGATCTGAGATTATTCTGGGTAAAATTTCCACTTTTCTTGTCTTAAAGGTTAGGTTAGTAGTCATCCAAATCATGTCAATTCTTGAATGTGAGTCATGTCTGTTAGAGTAAAAGGTAAAGTCTTTTCCTTGTGGGTTAGCTTTCCTCCAAATATCTTCCAACTTTTCTTGTTTTATCAGTTCAAAAAAGTTTTTTGGAAGCTTCCCTAACGTCTCATCCTTTCTTTTAGAGCGCCTGTCTAGTTTATTATCTACAGTTCCGTTGAAATCTCCTAACATCATAATTTGATCATAGTTTACATTGTCCAATTCCATTTGAAGTTCTTTAAAAAAAATTTCTTTAGCTCCATTCGGAGCATAAATGTTCACAATCAAAGTTTTCACTCCTTGCAGTAAAATTTCAATAGCTAAATATCTTCCATCTTTGTCTTTGAATATTACTTTGGGTTCCAAATCTTTTTTGACATATGTTACAACACCATTTTTTTTATTGCTTGCTAAAGAATAAAATTCTTCTCCCAATTTTTTCCTTATTAAATATTTATGGTCTTGGTTTTTAAGATGAGCTTCTTGCAAGCAAATTATATTACATTTTTGTTTCTCCAACCAGTGACCTACCATTCTACGTTTTTGGGGTGAATTTAGTCCATTTACATTCCATGTAAGTATTTTGTAATCCATTTTGATATATTCTTAAATATCTCCAAAATCGTCTTTATTCTCTCCCAGGAATGCATACATTTCTTCTGTGCTTTTAATCACCACTCTGGAGCTGCCATAATAAAAACTTAGTCCTTGAGGTATTTCCCAACGAAATCTGATTTTTTTCTCCTTCAGTTTATCCGTCAGACGCTTGAATTTTTTCCTTTCTTGCAGTATTGCTCTAGGCAATTCTTTCATTACTATGATTTTCTTTCCATCTATTACAAAGGGGTCAGTAAAGCACTTCCTGTAGATTTGTTCTTTTGTTCTTTTCATTGTAAATTGGACAACCACGTCTCTTGGTATGTTTTTGTCTCTTGCATATGTAGAATTAACTCTATAAACAAGATCCATGTGTTCTTTAACAACTTCTTCCTGTTCTTGTAAAAAATCTGCTATTGCTTCTTGCATTCTTGTAAAAATATCCTCATTCAATTTTTCCTCAATCCCTCGAAATCTCAAGTGGTTTTGCATATCTTTATAATGCATCATCTTTTCCATCCTCTCGTTCTCTCTCATTGTCTTATGGGTGTTTTCTTCCAGTTCTTTTACTTTAGTTTCTATATCTTGTGTTCTTGTGGATAATTTTTGAAATTCTGCTTTTAATTCCATGCAATTTTTATCTGCTTGAGCCGCTATATTATTCATTTTAACATTTACCTCTCCTATAGCGTCTAACATTTTCTTTTCCATTGCTTCCATAACAGCTAGTAGCTCTTTTTCTTTTTTTGCTGCCATTGTAGGAGAGGACCATGTGGCTGCTCTCGATCTTAGTCCTCGGTCCGTTTTGCCTTTTTAAAAAGATCGATTTTATCTTGTCTTCCAAATCAAACACCAATTAGTGCATTCAAACAAGCTAGTCTTGCCAAGTCAAATTATGTTGGTTTCAGCCTTCTACGTTATATAATCTTTGAGATATTGCAGTTTAAAAATTTTATAAATCCAAAATGGCGGCCGCGACTTCTCTATGGTTAATGTCAAAGGTTATAGTCTTTTTACCTTGCTTCTGGCTTGCCGTAGTTTCCTTTTGTCCCTTCCTTTTCTTTACTTGTCTGCTCTCTGCACGTCACTTCCTGTTATGGTCTTTCTGGTCCGGCAGTATTTAGAGTCCCCTTTCTGGTCCGGCAGTATTTAGAGTCCCCTTTACCTTCTTCCGGTTCTTCTCCTTTTTCCTTCTTGTCTGCTCTTCTAGCCGTCACTTCCTGATTCAGTCCTCACGTCTTAATCTCGCGATGCTTGGTCCTTCTCCCTCTTTGTCTCGCGATGCTTGGCTTCCCCTCCCAACTCCTTTTAACCGCAGGAATGTTAAACAACTTGTTTTTTTTGGCTTTTTAAGTTCAAATTCGGTTTTTTAGCACTTCAAAACTGCTCTCATCCAATCAACATCAGTCTATTGCTTCACCCGATCTGTTTTTCATCTTTCAAAACGCGGCAATGGTAAGGCAAAAAACTTTTTTCCGTTACCTTTTGTTGTTACTTCGCTTCAGATGTGGTCCCAACGTTTAAACTTTGTCTTCTTTGTTAAGGAATCAGGGGAATTGGAGGTTTTATGCTGAATTTTTCAGCTCAGCTCGGCTCCTTAGAGATACTCGCAAGAATCCTCTTCGGCTGCAGTGCTCAAGGTGTCGGAAAAGTCTCCTCCGAGACTTTCCCTTCACCGAGGTTGCTCAAACCTGGATTATATTGCTTGCTGGTCCTCACACTACCTGTGTGAGGTTGCGTCGGGTGGATTAACCCACCCAAGCTGTCAGGAAGAGCCGCTGTCCGCCTTGCGCATTTGCAAAGCGTGTCAGACCTCCATTCTCCCAACTGGAAACCCTCTCAAGGGCAGTTCTCGAAAGAGCTCTCTCAACCCCACCTACCTCACAGGGGGGCCTGTTGTGGGGAGGGGAAGGAAAAGAAGATTGTAAGCCACTCTGATACGCCGAGTGAAGGGCAGGATATAAATCCAATCTCCTCTTCTCATGTTCTTCTCTAAAACAAGGGTCCCCGATGTGGAACCTGTGGGTGGTCTGGTACCCACTGACAGCTTTCCTGGTGCTCACCAGGGATTTTTAGAAAATGGGTGGAGCCAGGTGGGGCTTTTGCCCAACATGACTTCTGATTAGCCACTGGAGATTTGATTGGCTGTGCAGATTTCTAAAAACATTGCTTTGGCAGCAGCTGCCACCACAGCACAAGGATTGTCGTCGTGTGACTGTACATAAGCTACAGCAGCCATTTTGTGGCTAGTCCTGCTTCCATTCACAGCCATTTTGCGGCAGCCATTTTGTTGCTGCATCCACCACACTGAGTTAGAATCCCAAATGTGCCCACAGGCTCAATTAGGTTGGGAACCTTTGGTCTAAAACATATCTGCAAAAGGCTGTCTTTTCAAAGTGGGGCCATTGGGGACAGGCCCGTAGCCAGGATTTTGTGGCTTGTGGGGCAAAAAAAAATTCAGGTGGGACTGCCATTATTTGCCATAATGAAGGGGAGTGGTGTGCGCCTCTCTCCCTCCCCTCCTGCAAGATTTAAAGGGCTCGTCAGCTGATCAGCAGGAAGCACGTGGCCCACCGATCAGCTGGAGGGCCCTTTAAATCTTGCAGGAGGGAAGGAGAGGGGTGCACACCATCCCCAGCTTCTTCTCAAAAGCATTTAAATGATCCCTTTAAATGCATTTGGGAAAAAGCGGGGGGGGGGGGCTTTAAGGAAGGGAGCTGGTCCTTTAAGGAAGGGACAGAGCCCCCACCATAGCTGTGGGCCAGATTGCGGATGAAGTACCAGCATGGGGAAACATGTCCTGGAGACATGCCACTCGATGCCATTGTCTCCAGTATCCGAGACGTGCTGGTTGCCAGTAAATCGAGAAACATTTCCCAAATGAACAGCTCTGTGACCCAGTCTGGGAAATGAAGCGAGGCCTTCAAGGCCAATGTGTGTGGGGGGGGAGAGAGAAGAAGAAGAAGAGAAGAGATTGGATTTATACCCCGCCCTCCACTCCCCAAGGGAGTCTCAGAGCGGCTTACAAACTCCTTTCCCTTACCTTCCCCACAACAGACACCCTGCGAGGTAGGTGGGGCTGAGAGAGCTCTTTCCCAGGCTGTCCTTGAAAGAACAGCTGGTACAGAGCTATGGCTTGCCCAGGGTCATCCAGCCAGGTGCAAGTGGAGGAGTGGGGAATCAAACCTGGTTCTCCCAGATTAGAGTCCGTGCACTTAACCACTACACCAAACTGGCTCTCAAGAGGGGTTTTCATTTCCCCTTGGTTTCTGGTGGGTGCAGCAGGGTCCAATCATGAAAAGGGGCTGGGCTGGTTCTCTGTGCATGTGCAGAGTGGATCATGAAAACCATCGCCTGGGCCATGTTGCTGACAACATTGGGACCCAATGTACAGAACCTCCGTACAGAGTCTTCTCATTTCTCGTGCTCTAACCCTCCGTCCCACATTCCCAAGATCTGCACCAGCAACGGACATACAATTACACCGCCGCGGCGATAAAAGTAGGATTCGGGAGGGGGTTGTGCATGCAGTTTATTTCATGCAAGAAGAAACAAATTACTAGGGAATAATTTACCAGTCAGGGCTGTTGTCGAGTCAGGGAGCATCAATGCATTCAGGAGAGAATTGGACAAGTTTTTTTGAACAAAGCGTGGAGAGCAAGTTTTGGGAGAGAAAATGGGAAAATGGAAATGAGGCAAATAAAATGTGTAAGCATGATGAACTCGGCCACCTCTCCTCTTATTTCCCAGGATTTTTTTTTTAAAAAAAATGTGTGTTTGAGTTTGCTATTTCAAAGAGAGGCAAAGCAGGTGAGAGCAAAGGAGCGTTCTTGAAGCTCTGTGTCATCAAATTAAAGTCACCTCTTAGGTTATGTCATCTTCCCGACGGCACATGCGGAATCCAAGCACACATGCAGGGGGATCAAAGAAGGCAATGCTTCCGTGGAAAGACACCTTTCATCATCCCGCCAATTGGCAGAGATTGCTTGATGTTCCATCAGCTTTGTCTAATTGAACAGACACGGAATACACGCACTGTTGCCTTATACTCCACCAGACCCTTGGTCCATCAAAGTCAATATTGTCTACTCAGACTGGCAGCAGCTCTCTGAGATCTCAGGCAGAGCTCTTTCAGATCACATCCTTTTTACTGGAGATGCCAGGGATCGAACCTGGGACCTTCTGTGTGTCAAGCGGGATGTTCCACCACTGAGCCACAGCCCCTCTCTGAGAAGGGGATACCATCAGCACACATCTTTATAATGAATTGTGCTTCTCTGGTCAAGCTTCTGCTAGAATTCTGTGTTCCTCCTCAGTTTGGGCGTGATCTTTTTCAGCAAGCCATAGAACTAAGGTGCTTCCAGAAGAAGAAGAGAAGAGATTAGATTTATACCACACCCTTCACTACCCAAAGGAGTCTCAGAGAGGCTTACAAACTCCTTTCCCTTCCCCTCCCCACAACAGACACCCTGTGAGGTAAGTGGGGCTGAGAGAGCTTTCTCGAGAACTGCCCTTGAGAGAACAGCTCTGAAAGAACTTACGACTGACACAAGGTCACAGCAGCAGCTGCACGTGGAGGAGCGGGGAATCAAGCCCAGTTCTCCCAAATAAGAGTCTGCACACTTAACCACTACACCAAACATAAGAAGAGTTCTGCTGGATCAGACCAGTGGTCCATCTAGTCCAGCATCCTGTCTCACACAGTGGCCAACCAGTTCCTCTGGAGGGCCAACAACAGCACAGAGAGGCCAAGGCCTTCCCCTGATGTTGCCTCCTGGTGCTGGGATCCAGAGGTTTAGTGCCTCTGAATGTGGAGGCTGAGGACATAAAAAGAGCCCTGCTGGATCTGACCAGTGGGCCATCTAGCCGTGCATCCTGTCTCACACAGTGGCCAGCCAGGTTACTAGGAAGGGCCAACAACAGCACATAGAGGCCCCTGGCTCTGGGATTCAGAGGTTTATTGCCTCTGAATGCAGAGGTTCCTTTCAGTCATCCAAACTTTAGTCCTCATTGGGGATGATTCCCCATGCTGCACTCAATGCTGCTGTGAATGCAGAGGCCAAGAATGTCCTTTGGAACCGTTAGCAGCCAGACCCCTTCTTGCAGAAGCACAGTTTGTAAAGGATGCCCCTCTTTAATTATCATCCCCCAAATCTTTTGGTGTACTGCACAGTCTGGTCCGGAAATGGAACCCAAGAGAGAGATGAAAGACACAATGGACAGAAACAAGCCTGGGAAACTATTTTTGGGAAGGTGACTCAGGGTCATAGATTTGCTAACAGCTTTCCTCCCCACCCTAATTGAGATATTCAGTCTCCCGGTGTTTTTTTGAGAACCCCTCCCAGCGCCTGGTCTTGCTTTCCCGTACTCACTGCCCTTAGTTAATGGGATGTTCATATACTCCGATAGCCTCTCCCATTCCGTATTCTGGGGTCATTTAAAAAAAACCCCACACTAATACATTTAGTTTACATTCAGCAGTTCCATCAGAAAAATAGTCACACTTTCTGTCTACACCCAACAATCTCATCAAGTACCACTAACTGCCCTCACTGCAAACTGTCATGGGGTTCCTTCAGTCTTTGTCCATCTGTGGGAGAAGCCATTCAACCTCTCCCAACATATTGTTTTATCCCCAACAAGTCAATCATGGTATTGTTTTAGGGGGCACACATGTCAGATTGCCTCAGGGTCAGTTTTTGCTATAACTGGGCTCCCCAGGGCCCCAGTTTTGCTTGTGTTCGCCTGGATCCAGACCTCACACCCAAAATGCAGATCATTTCATCCTTTCTCTGTTGACTTCATCTGGTAGATAGGTAACTATCTCTCATTCCCAGTCTGTATCTCTGCTACTCTCTTTGGTCTTTGTTAGCCTTGTGTGTGTGTTTCCCTGTGTGCTCTCATTTATGTTTTACTTTTTGAATCCTTTTGAATAAGATCTTTCCTATTTAAATTGGACTGGTTTATTTGCAGAGTTCTCAAAGGGAAAAATCCCTGTAAATGCCAATGGCGATCTCGCTCATTACCACCTCTCACAAGCTCTGTCTCCAATTACGATAATTTCTTCCAATAGATTTGGAGACTACCCCGATTTGGTTAACAGAATCAAATAAGACCATAAGAGAAGCCATGTTGGATCAGGCCAGTGGCCCATCCAGTCCAACACTCTGTGTCCAAAACCCAAGTGCCATTAGGAGGTCCACCAGTGGGGCTAGAACTCCAAAAGCCCTCCCACTGCTGCCCCCCAAGCACCAAGAATACAGAGCACCACTGCCCCAGACAGTGTTCCATTTATACCTTGTGGCTAATAGCTGCTCATGGACCTCTGTTCCATATGTTTATCTAATCCCCTCTTGAAGCTGTCTATGCTTGTAGCTACCACCATTTCCTGTGGTAGCAAATTCCATTTGTAAATTACTCTTTGGATGAGATAATGGTCTTCTGGAAGTGGTTTGGAGAGCAACATGATCATTGCCTGTTTTCAACAAGAAGATGTTTTATTGAGGTTATTTCTGAGGACTGATGTGGAGAAGAATAGACAGCTTCAAGAGGGGACTGGATAAATGTCTGGAGTCAAGGTCCATGAGTGGCTGTTAGCCACAAGGAATAGATGGAACACCCTGTCTGGGGCAGTGATGCTCTGTAGTCTTGGTACTTGGGGGCCACAGTGGGAGGGCTTTTGGAGTTCTGGCCCCACTGATGGACATTCTGATGGCACCCGAGTTCTGGCCTCTGTGTAACAAAGAATACTGGAATGATCCAAGATGGCTTCTCTTATGTTCTTATGTTCCACCACACCTTCCTAAAGTGGTTTTCATTCCTCACACCAGAAGATGATTATATACCGGAACTACTGGTTCTTATTGAAAATGAAAAGATAACGTGCCACCCATTCTCTTCAGATATGCCACTTTTTGTTGCAGAGAGTTGTAAAAGAGAGAGAATGAGCATTGTCCATTGCTTTGTGAATGAATGAACAGAACACTCAACAGATGCAACAAAGCGCTATTCACTTGCAGGGTTCTGGCGACATGAGAGATGTATTTTTCATGGTGTAAAAAAATTATCTATACAATTCTTATACAAGGGTAGGAAACCTCATTTTCAATATTGCCAGCCCACCCTCTTCTAGAAGATGTTTTGTCAAGGTTGCTTCTGTGGACTGATGTGGAGAAGCATTACAAGATTGTAAAAGGGAAGTAATCTACTCCTGGAATTTCTTATGCTGGTATTGATGGTCTTGTCTGTCACGTTGGCGTCCTTGAATCACAAGTGAAAGTTGGGATATAAAATTTTAAGGGATCAATAATAATCAACTCACTGGAGCCACTGATGGTAAAAAGACTCTTTAGAAGGGAAGAGTGCTGTGAAAACATTGGGGGGGGGGGTAAATCAAAGTACTGAAATACTAACAATGTCTGAAGCCTTAATTCAGTTAGTTTAAGGACCTCTTCCAGATGATCTGCCTAATTCATATGAATGGAGAGCCAATTCCACATGCCCAAGGATGGATAGGCAGAGCTACCCCCTGCACTCTCCTTTTAATCCATGTTCACTGTGCTGCCCTCCAAGTAATTCTGCAAGCAATTCTGCACTAAAATCAAATTCAATGTTCTTTTTAATCCATCCCCCCCCATTCTGCACTAAAATTGAGTTCAAAGTAAAAGGTAAAAGTTTCCCTTGCTTAAAAGCCAGTCGAATCTGATTCTAAGGCACGAAGCTCATCTCTGTTTTCAGGACGAAGAGCCAGTGCTGTCTGAAGACTTCTTCATGGTCGTCTTGAAATTTCTTGCTTTCGAAGGGCTAGGTTGGCAGGAGCTGGGGCTAGAGACGGGAGCTCACTCAGTCATGTGGCACTCAGGTCTCAAACTGCTGAGCTACAGACCTTCTGGTCTGCAGCTCAGCATCTTAACCTCTGAGCCACTGTGGCCCCAACCAATTGAGTTCAACCTTCTTTTTATTCCGGGTTTTTCCCCCCATTTTGCATTACATTACCTCCCTTCAATGGTCAGCCTGGTTTCAGCCTGCTGTTGTCCTGGGTTTTGGATGAGGTTTTGCAGCGGACTTAAATTGCCTCAACTCGAACCCTGAGAAAACCCGGAGTGGCAGGCAAATGTAGAAAGGATCCTTGCCAGTCTGTCTGCAGCAGTAGAAAAGAGCAAGAGTCCAGTAGCGCCTTAAAGACTAACGACATATGCAGCAGGGGATGAGCTTTCGTGAGTCACGGCTCCCTTCTTCAGACAAATGAAGAAGATGTGGACTCTAATCTGGGAGCACCAGGTTTGATTCTCCACTCCTCCACATGCAGCCAACTGGGTGACCTTGGGTCAGTTACAAGTTATTTCAGAGCTGTTCCCTCAAGAGCAGTTTCTGTCAGAGCTCTCTCAGCCCCACCTACCTCACAGGGTGTCCGTTTTGGGGAGAGGAAAGAGACTGTAAGCTGCTCTGAGACTCTGATTGAAGGGCTGGGTCTAAATCTAATCTCTTCTTCTTCTTTGAGTCCTGCCTGGTCCACTTCTGTAGGGTCTTGCCACCTGAAAGTTGGTCCTATATTCCTTTCCCAATGCATGAAGTTCTGTGTGTGGTTGATAGGGTTAACCCCCGTAAGTTTACGAAAGGAAGCCCACAAAAGCTTACGGATCAAACACCGAGGTGGTGAATACCAGACAGCTAATGTGCTGAATATTGCACACTTAAGAAGGATCATAAATTCAGAATCAAGCGTTCGCAGAACCACATGAATACCAGAAGTGAATCCATGAATTCCAAATGGCCAATTTGTTTCAATTTACTTCCAGTTGATATTGTTAAGCTTGACATATGTAATGTGATTGTGCTAACTTGCAAACAAGATTTGACCTCGCAGATATAATACAGGGCCAGATTGCCTTGCTGGAACTCTCTGTGCATATTAGAGCTATCCTCTCTTACCGCTTCCCTCTCCTCCTCTGTATCTAACTCCCAAACGGATGTCTCACAAAACTATTACTAGCTTTCTTTAACCTTGCTTTTCACACGTTGTCTTCTGCCATCAAGCCCTACAATGTTATTGTTAATTATACCCTCTTCACTACCACTCTTCATTGAGCCAGTTTGGTGTAGTGGTTAAGTGTGCAGACTCTAATCCAGGAGAAATGGGTTTGATTCTCCACTCCTCCACTTGCAGCTGCTGGATGACCTTGGGCAAGCCATAGCTCTGTCAAAGCTGTTCTCTCAAGGGCAGTTCTCGAAAGAGCTCACTCAGCCTCACCTACCTCACAGGATATCTGTTGTGGGGAAGGGAAGGGAAGGGGATTGTAAGCCGCTCTAAGACTCCGAGTGAAGGGTGGGGTATAAATCCAATCTCCTCCTCCTCTTCCTCCTCCTCCTCTTCTTCTTTCTCCTCCTCCTTCTCCTTTTTTCTGTATCTATTTTATTTATCACATTTAGCTACCTCTTCCCTAAATGGGACTTGAGGTGGCTAACAACATATAAAATACGGCTGATAAAACACTACAAAAGATACAATAAATAAACGTTAAAATATAAAATGATTAAAAATCTATCTCGGTTAAAATCTATCCACTATCAAGCAGGGTAGGATGCATGGATGGTGAAGACACAGCTGGAGCATAATTTACTAGCTTTCTGGTCATGGTGGAGTACAATCACCCAAAGGCCACCCGAAAAAGAGTGGCCTTGCATGCCCTGAAGAACCTAGGGAGGTCCCACAATACATACACTATACTACTACTACTACTACTACTACTATTTCTGCTGCTGCTGCTTCTTCTGGCAGCTGGTTCTACAGGATGGGGACCACTACAAAGAAGGCCCTTGCATTTTGTTGACGGACAATTTGCAGACCTTGGACCGTCAATAGATTCTGATAGATCCAGATGGGCAGCCCTGTCTGTAGCAGAAGAAAAGAGCAAGAGTCCAGTAGCACCTGAAAGACTAACAAAATATGTGGCAGGGTAGGAGCTTTGTAAGTCACCGCTCACTTCTTCAGATACCATCATCTAAAGAAGTGAGCAGTGACTCGTGAAAGCTCATACCCTGCCACATATTTCGTTAGTCTTTAGGGTGCTATTGAATAAATTCTGAAGTGAAGATTCGATCCAAAAGGCTTTCCACTCAAGTCTTTGGTTATTCTAGAGAGTTTTCGACACTCTTTGAATGTGTGAAAGGGGCAAGAGATTGAATGTGTTGACCCTGTTTCTGACTTTGCCATGTTCGCTTGAACATCGCCTACCATTATTGCCAGCTCCGGCTTGGGAAATTTCATGAAATTTGGGGGTCGGTGTCTGGGGAAGGTAGTTTTTGGGGAGTCAAGGGAGCTCAGCAGGGATGTGATGCCACAGAGTTCACTCCCCCCAAACTGTCATTTCCTCCAGGTCTCTAAGGTGCCACTGGACTCCCACACACTATGGAATACCATAGCTTCCACCACATGAAGCTGCCATGTTCTCCAGGTGAACTGATCTCTGTATTCTGGAGTTCAGTTGTAATTCCAGAAGGACTCCAGACCCTACCTGGATACTGGTAACCATATTTCCTCCACATATTTCACTGTCGAAGGGTGTGATAGGGTCTGTTATTGATTATGGCAACTTGTTGGTCTTCCAAGAAGTCCGTGGATAATAGATGAACAGAACGCGTTGCCATCCTGGCTGATGAAATTCGTACCAAGCCAGATTTTTGAAATATTCACATTGCTGTTTGCTCTGTCAATGAAATAATCAAATCAGTAGAAAATAGGAGGGGGGGGGGGCTTATTTTCAAACCTGGCTTGATGGAGTAGGTTTCTGGCTTTACAACCACATACATCCTGAGAATCTGAAACACAGAAAACTCACAATATCATTATCTAGTGATGTCATTGTTGAGGAATTTTGTGTCTTATAATTTTGAGCCTATGTTGGTTTGCCAGATTTTAGAAATGTTGTGTTCCTACCTGACTCCCCCCACTGTAAATCTGCTCTCAGTTTTTTTTTGGGGGGGGGGGGGATTTTTGAATTTGTGTGTTTGTGTGTGAGTGGCGACCTCTGGTGACTCCTAGTGGAGCATGGAGGATGTTCAGAGAAGTGGCTGGATAGCCTGCCTCTGCCTCCTGGCCCTGGTATTCTCTGGCGGTCTCCCATCCAAACACTTGCGCGAGGGTTGGCCCTGCTTAGCTTCTGAGATCGGGCTTGCCTGGGCTATCCCAGTCAGGACATGGATCTGTTCTTTTTGACCTCTGTTCCCTTAGCAACATTATCTCAGCCAAGAGTTGGTGCCAAATGGTCTTTCAGGGAAGAGTTTCATGGTTTGTTTTTCTTTGGGGGATGTAGAATGTATTTGAAACAGAGGATAGAGAGAATTATGATTGGGGACAGAACTGATGAACTCTCTTTGAAATTGTAGACCCTGACCTTTTACCGACTTTATCTTATAAAGGAAGGACTCTGTGTCTTGTTCAGTGTGCCTGCATGATCTGCTCTTGCAGGCATAGGGCTGTCAAGTCCCACCGGGGGGCGAGGATTCCCCTGATAAAAGGCCCCCCAATCCGCTGGTCCGGATCCGGCCAGTAGGGGGAACCCCACCCCCGAAGTGGCCAGATCAGGCCGACATGCCTGGTGCAATGATGTAGCCCAGAAGTTACGTCATCACGCTGGGCACGTCACCGGGCGACACTAGCAATCGCCCTGAAAATTCTATGGTACCATAGAGTTTTAGGGCAATTACCAGAGCGTTGCCCGGTGACATGCCCAGCGTGATGATGTAACTTCCGGGCAATGTCATCGCGGTGCGCACATGCGAGGATTCCAGGAGAGGGTCCAGGACTCCCCCACTATTAAAACAGTAAGACTTGGCAACCCTATGCAGGCAGCCGGATGATCTTCCTTATTAGGGAATTTCTCTCCCCTTAGGGTTGCCAAGTCTTCCTTACTTACTGGCGGGGGGGAGTCCTCCATCGTCTGGGAGCTTCCCCGGCACGCGTGTGAAGCACGCGCTGCCAGTGACATTACCCGCAAGTGACGTCAGCATGTTGGGGGCATTGCCAGGGCGATGCTCTGGCAATCGCTTCAAAACTCTATGGTATCATAGAGTTTTGGGGCGATTGCCAGAGCGTCGCCCTGGCAATGCCCCCAACGTGATGACGTCACTTCCGGGTGACATCATTACATTGGGGAAGTCATCCTGGCTGGACGACTTCGGGGGTGGGGTTCCCCCCGCCGGCTGAATGCTGGCCGGCGGATCGGGAACCTCTGTAGCAGGGGATCCCCCGCCCCCTGGGCTGACTTGGCAGCCCTATCTCCCCTAGATATGTTCTCGAAAAGGGGGGGCTGCCTATTCTAGTCAGTCATGCTGATAGCAATACACATAATAGGAGCTTTCTTGCATCACTAGTATATATACCATGAAGTACCTGCAAATGTAGTCATAATCCCATAGCTTGAAAAGCTAGACTATTCACCATACATCCACCCCCAAACTGGAAAAATTAAAAATAACATAGAACAGAACTGTGTAAGATGTAGCAGAGCCAGATTATTGCCTCCCACCTTCAATTTGCAGGCACAGCAGTGACCACAAGTTAGGGCTACCAACTTCCAGGTCAGGCCTGCAGTTCTCCTGGAATTACAACTGATCTTCAGAATTCAGAGATCAGTTCCTCTGGGGGAAATGGCAGCTTTGGAGAATGGACTCTATGGTGTAACATACAGTCTAGGAGAAACTGAAGAGACATTGCACCCCTCTGAGTTTCCTCCCTCCCCAATTCTACCCCCACCTCTCCCAAATCTTCAGGAACAAACCAGAAAATGTGAGTCTCACGGCCAAAGCCTAAGATGTGATCACCTGAAACAGGGATGTACAACATTAGTTCTAGCAACTTCTGAACCATGTGAAGCCCCTGGACTGGCAATGCCTGTGTAAAGGACTAGAAGCCTAGGCTTGCCTGGCACCTAGCTGGGGTGGGGGATACCCTGCCTGCTATTTCTCCAAGTAGCAATGGGCTTGGGGGGGGGGGAGGACAGCAGCAGCATGTGTGTTATTATGTCACTTCCATGGAAAACCTGGAAATGACAAGAGGGGGCTCTAGGAATTGCTGAAAACTCTATGGTCTTGCAATCGAGTTTCTGTCGATTCCTAGAGCTACTCTCTGTTGCTTCTGGGGATTTTCCTCCCTGGAAATGACGTCATGACCCATGTGCTGTTGTGCCTCCCCATGTCCCTGCCCCCCAAAATCTTTTGCTAGTCTGAAAACCTATAGAAGCCTGATCTTTTATCTTTGCTGGTTTGACAACGTAAAGCCTTCAATTTAGGCTGCTGCTTTCAGGTAGCTTGAGCTGAAGGGCACATACGCTGGGTTTGGGTGGGTCCATTCACAGCCCCAATACGGAACATAACCCAACATAAGCATCTAAAATACTCAAAATTTCACCAACAATGTAGCGAATGGAGCATTCAAGAGAAGGGACAGGCAGTGGACTTGGAGGGGGAAGAACTTGCAGCTGCCTTATTGTTGCTGCAATATTACTCTCTATTATATCTTTCACACTGGAATTACCAGGAAGTGCATGATGTCCCCCAGTGGTAACAGAAGTCTTTAATTAAAGAGATCATAGGCATCCTAATTTATTGGCTTAGTGGCCTGTGGACTAATTCTTCTAATAGCTTCACCCCCTCCAGCAAAGTTTCAGATGGCAGACCGTTCAGCAGGGTGCACTTGCATTCCAAATCTTATCTGATCTCGTGAGCCAGTAAGGTTACAACTAGCAATGCTGGCACTCCTTGCATCATTGAAACTGTGCAAGGGGAGGGGGGAATTAAGTTGAGCAAAATGTCATTTAGAATAATAACAACACATTTCCCTAAAGTGTTTGGCATTCATCACGCCAGAAGATATGTGCTTAAGTCAGGAGAAAGAGATTGGGTTTCTAGATAGCCCCTCTCTCTTTTTTAATAAACTTTTTTATTAAACATTTTCATAGACGTATAAAAATCAAACTTTAAGAAAAATAAGACTGAAAAAAAAGAGGAAACAAAAAAAAATGAGTTAGTGGGAAAGAGGAGGAATGAAGGAACGTATCCTTAAAACTTCCAAATGTTCTTGATGACAAAGCCAAATACAATCACTTATTGCTAAAATATAAAGGTTTAAACAGAACCATTTACTCCAATATCGTAAGCATTACAATAATACATCCTTATTCATTATTCTTGTCTGTTATTTAAGTTTCTACTTACTCATCAGATCCACAAATCAGCCTTCTACCACCTATGGCTGATGAGGCAGTTGGTTCTCTTCCTCGAACGTGATGACCTAGCTACAGTGATCCATGCTATGGTCACCTCGAGACTTGACCACTGTAACGCTCTCTACATGGGGCTGCCCTTGTCTCAGATCTGGAAGCTGCAGCTGGTGCAGAATGCTGTGTCCAGGCTGTTGATGGGCCTCTCCATGCGGGACCACGTCTGGCCTGCATTGCGGTCACTGCACTGGCTGCCTATAGCATACCAGATCTGTTTCAAGGTGCTGGTGCTGACCTTTAAAGCTCTATATGGTCAGGGGCCTGCCTACTTGAGGGACCACCTTTCCCCATATGTGCCCCAGAGGGCACTGAGGTCAAGCACACAACATCGCTCGACTCTCCCAGGTCTGAAAGACGTTAGGCTGGCTGGCACTAGGGCCGGGGCTTTCTCGGTGGCGGCCCCATACTGGTGGAATGAGCTCCCGGAAGACATCAGGGCCCTGCGGGACTTATTACAGTTCCACTGGGTCTGCAAGATGGAGCTCTTCCACCAGGCTTTCAATTAGGAGCCGCCACCGGGGGAATCGCAGGACAACATCACCCTGGAACCACTGGCTGAACCTTTTGCCGCCACTTTCCACCATGAGAACTCTGACGCCGCCAGTATTTGCTGCTGTATATGTTGTTTAATTACTGATGTTTGGTTTTTATTATTTAAACTGTAAACCATTTTGATGGTATTTTATTGTTGGTAGCCGCCTTGAGCCAGCTTGCTGGAAAGGCGGGATAAAAATGAGGAAAAACAAACAAACAAACAAACAAACAAATAAAATATTCATTTTCTCATTTGCATGCAGAAAGTCAATGACGGGCTTCCAGCTGGCAATAAAAGTGGATACTGTCTTTTCCTGAATCAGAGAAGTAAGTCTGGCCATGTCCGTAAATTCAAACATCTAAACCCACCATTCTTCTACTGTAGGTATTTTCGTAGATTTCCAGTTCTGTGCATAGAGAAATCATGCTGCTGTATTCATCTCAAGAAACAAAGTTCCATGACTGTTTTCAAGCTGTCTATCAGTCCTAAAAGAAAGGCTTCTGGCTTCATTTGTATTTTAATTTTTAAAATCTTCTGTATTAATGAAGTTATTTGTATCCGAAACTTCTTAGGTTCGTTACAAGTCCACCATGTATGATAAAATGTCCCTTCATGCTGTTCACATTTCCAACACTTATTCAACATATTTTCATACATTTTAGCCAATTTATTTGGAGACGTACCAACGAAACATTGTTTATAACACTTAATGTGAATTTCAAGCCATTCAGAAGAAGAAGAAGGAGAAGAGATTGGATTTATACCCCACTCTCCACTCCCCAAGGGAGTCTCAGAGCGGCTTACAAACTCCTTTTCCCTTCCCCTCCCCACAACAGACACCCTGTGAGGTAGGTGGGGCTGAGAGAGCTTTTTCCCAAGCTGTCCTTGAGGGAACAGCTGGTACAGAGCTATGGCTTGCCCAAGGTCATCCAGCCAGGTGCAAGTGGAGGAGTGGGGAATCAAACCCGGTTCTCCCAGATTAGAGTCCGCGCACTTCACCACTACACCAAACTGGCTCAACCACCGTCTTTCCCACTGGTCCATTCGTATATCATGTCCAAAGTTCTTAACCCATTTTATCATGCAGTCTTTCACACTGATCAAGTCAATATGCGCTTAAGTCAGGAGAAAGAGACTGGGTTTCTAGACACTCTCAATGGAACAGACTGTCACCGAACCTACCAGGGGGGCAGGAGATCCTGGACTTGGTCCTAAGTAATGCTCAAGACTTGGTGAGAGATAAAAACATGATAGTACTGCCAGTTGGGAACAGTGCTCATAATGCTATTAAGTTTAGTATTCATGTAAATAGGGAGTTGGATGGGCCACAGTGACTCAGAGGTTAAGACGTTGAGCTGCAGACCGGAAGGTTGGTAGCTTGGCAGTTTGAGACCCAAGTGCCATGTGATGGAGCGGGCTCCCGTCTCTGGCCCCAGCTGCTGCCAACCTAGCAGTTTGAAAGCAAGAAATTGCAAGTAGATAAATAGGTACCGCTTCGGTGGGAAGGTAATAACGTTCCGTGTGCATCTGCATTTAGTCATGCTGGCCACATGACCATGGAGAAGTCTTCAGACAGTGCTGGCTCTTCAGCTTGGAAACGGAGATGAGCACCACCCCCTAGAGTTGGATTTGGCTGGCTTCCGAGCAAGGGAAACCTTTACCTTTAAATAGGGAGTTGCCCCAAAACATCAATATAGCAACATAAGAGAAGCCAATGTTGGATCAGGCCAGTGGCCCATCCAGTCCAACACTCTGTCACACAGTGGCCAAAAACACCAGGTGCCCTCAGGAGGTCCAGCAGTGGGGCCAGGACACTAGAAGTCTTCCCACTGATTGCCCCCTCCCCAAGCACCAAGAATACAGCCCCAGGCTGAGAGTTCCTATATATACTTCGTGGCTAATAGCCACTGATGGACCTCTGCTCCACATGTTTATCTAATTCCCTCTTGAAGCCGTCCATGCGTGTAGCCACCATCACCTCCTGTGGCAGTGAATTCTATGTGTTAATCACTCTTTGGGTGAAGATGTACTTCCTTTTATCTGTTCTAACCTGACTGCTCAGCAATTTCATGGAGTGCCCACGAGTTCCTGTATTGTGAGAAAGGGAGAAAAGGACTTCTTTTACATTTAACTTTAGAAGGGGTAACTTCTCTCAAATGAAGGGAGTTGTGAAGAAGAAACTGAAAGGTAAGTAAGGAGAATCAAATCCCTTTGGGAAGCTTGAAGACTACAATACTGGAAGCTCTGATACAATGTATACTGAAGTTTAGGAAAGATACTGTTATGTCCGCTGATGACCACGGGGCGGCAGCGACATAAGGCTCGAGCTTGACTCCTGAAACAATGGGAGTCAAAGATCCTAGACCCTCACTAGCTCGCAAATAAGATCTCTGGCGGGAGATTCAAACTCATCAGTAGAACCAGGGGGAGGTCGGGGTGACTGTATATAGTTGGCCCTCACGGCCAGTACTGCATGCTGTGTTGTGTACCAATAAACTAGCTGATAGTTATGTCATCGTCCGCCTCCTCACTGCCTTGAACCCAGTACACAAAAGTGGCAAGGAGGATGGGATCCCGCTGAGTGACCCTGCTGCGGCGCCCAAGGAAGCCGATGTCCGCCGTTGCTGCTCCCACAGAGGGCAACCAAGGCGCCCAAGGAAACAGCAGCCAAGACGCCTAAGGTAACGCTTTCACGCCGGGTTAAAAAAAAGGCTGCATGGTTAATGAGCCAAGTAATGGAAGCAGTAAGAAGTAAGAAGGATCCCTTTAAGCGGTGAGGCTAGTCTGAGTGAGGTAAATAAAAGGGAGCACAGGCTGTGGCAAATAAAATGAGAGTCAGTGGCTGAAGACACATTGCCATTCTGCCGCGCCTCCGCGGCGCAGCAGAATGGGGCGGCGGGAATTTCCCCCGTGGCGCGGCGTTCACACGCTGCCGGAAGGAAGCCGCCCACAGCGTTCAGACTGTGGGCGGCTTCCTGGAGCGGCGGGCGGATGCCGCGCGGCTGCCCCTGCCCGCGCTCATTCACACCCACTCCGGCAGGTGGAACGCGCACGGGGGGCGCGCCGCAGCAGCCGAGCACCACTTTGAAGTGGTGCTCGGCTGGTGCGGAAGGAGCGTGGTGCCGGACGCGATGCGTCCGGGCCGCCTCCTGGGGGCAGATGCGGCCGTCTGAACGGCCGTTCTGCCTCCGCTTCTGAAGCGGAGGCAGAGCGGCCGAGACGGCCAATTGTCCTCGGCCAGTGGTCAGACAGGCCAAAAGAGAAAGACCAACAATAAAATTTTCTTCTAACGCATTAGAAGCAGAAAACCAGCCAGGGAGGCAGTGGGGCCCTTGGATGACTAAGGGGTGAAAGGACTACTAAAGGATGATGGGGAAATGGCAGAGAAACTGAATGCGTTTTTGGTTTTTTTTTGCCTCTGTCTTCACTGTGGAAGATGGGGGGGGGGGGGGTGCCTGCCCACTCCAGAACCACCGATTTTGGGAGTGGTATTGAAAGACCTGAGTCGGACTGAGGTGATGAGAGAGGAGGTCTTATGACTGATAGACAAATTAAATACTGACAAATCACCAGCCCAGATGGCATACATCCAAGAGTTCTGAAAGAACTCAGATGTGAACTTGTGGATCTCCCGACAAAAATATGCAATTTATCGATAAAACCCATTCCCAAAGACTGGAAGGCAGCTAATATAACCCTCTTTAAAAAAAAAAAGTTCCATAGGAGATCCAGGAAATTACAGGTCAGTCAGTCTAACAGATACCAGGTAAGTTGGTGGAATCCATTACTTAAAAGTAAGAATTAGTAAGCACATTGATGTACAAAAGCTATTGAGGAAGAGTCAGCATGGATTCTGTAAGGGAAGATATTGTCTCACTAACTTTGGTATCCTTGGTGGTTGGGGGGGGCGGTAACAGTGGGAGGGCTTCTGGAGTCCTGGTCCCACTGGTGGACCTCCTCATGGCACCTGGGTTTTTTGCACTGTGTAACAAAGAGCGTTGGACTGTATGGGCCACTGACCTGATCCAACATGGTTCTTATGCTCTAACACACTCTCCTAAAGTGGTTTTTTCCCCCCATTCCTATACCAGAAGATGCTTATATATTGGCACTACTGAGTGTTATTGAAAATCAAATAACACGTGCCACCCACTCTCTTCAGACCGGGCCACTGTTTGTTGCAGAGAATTGTGAAAGAGAGAGGATGAGAGAGAGCACAGTCTGTAACTTTGTGAATGAATGAATGGAACACTTAACAGATGCAGCAAAACACAATTCGCTTGCAGGGCCTTGGCAGCTTAAGAGGTGTATTTATCATAGTGTAAAAAATTATGTGTATATAGTTCCTATACAAGGATACGAAACCTCATTTTCAAAAGTCGCTTGCAAAATTGAAAAAAAAAAAGTATTTAACCAATTTCAGATGGTCTCTATGAGCCATGGGAGTCTCCTGAGTAGGGTTTCCAGCCTCCTGGTTAGAGCCTGGCTTTACCCAGAAGGACATCTCCAGATCTGAAGACTACAGGGATGACAAAACAAAAATACCCTGTGGTAATAACAAAAAGCTCAAGGTCTAATAACATAAAGTTTTACTTAAAGGCAGGGGTCATTTTGTAGAAAAAGAGGTGCCGGAGCTCATTAGCATAACTCATTAGCATAATTTATTTGCATGTGTTACACCACCTGACATCACCGGAAGTATGTCAGAAGGCAAGGAAGAAAGAAGAGAGAGAGAGAGAGAAAGAGAGAGAGAAAGAGAGAGAGAGAGAGAGAGAGAAAGAGAGAAAGAAAGAAAGAAAGAAAGAAAGAAAGAAAGAAAGAAAGAAAGAAAGAAAGAAAGAAAGAAAGAAAGAATTTATTTGCATGTGTTACACCACCTGACATCACCGGAAGTATGTCAGAAGGCAAGGAAGAAAGAAGAGAGAGAGAGAGAGAAAGAGAGAGAGAAAGAGAGAGAGAGAGAGAGAGAGAGAGAAAGAAAGAAAGAAAGAAAGAAAGAAAGAAAGAAAGAAAGAAAGAAAGAAAGAAAGAAAGAAAGAAAGGAAGGAAGGAAGGAAGAAAGGAAGGAAGGAAGAAAGAAAGGAAGAAAGAAAGGAAGAAAGAAAGAAAGAAAGAGCTGGCAGAGAGGGGACAGCTACCAATCCAGGCCTCAGAAATACCACTATTCTGGGAGGATAGCTTCAGTGGTGGCTGAAGCCTTCAGAAGGCTGGTCGGAGGAACAAGGACCTTTCCAGGGGACAGGGTCATTTTGCTGTAGCCATGACACAAGCAGGCATTCCCCCACAGGGGGTGGGGCTGGCACCAACTCCCAGAGCTGAGCTCCCCTGAGCTCCTGCTCAAAATGACCCCTGCTTAAAGGCATATGTCTCAATATAACTTATTAAAGCACTAATGCTTAAAACAAATATACATATCCAAAGAGATGAGACTGTGGTTTCTGTTATAGTATTTTTATATCCTTTTAACCTCTGGCTTCAGCAGTCTTTTTGAACTGGCAGATAATGGCATTCCTAGCATAGCCAGCATAGTGTAGGGGTTACAATGTTGGTCTAGGATCTGGGAAACCAGGTTTCAAATCCCTACATGGTCATAAAGCTTGCTGGATGACCTTGGGCCATTCTCTCTCTTTCTCTCTCTGGTCCAATCTGCACTGGTCTTTCCCACTGTTGTGCCAACGATCCCACATCATCTCACAGACTTCGGTCTGCATCTCATGCCGCATCCTCTCTCCTATTGTTTCATCTCAGCATCGGCTGCCTGCATCATTTTTATTGCCGAGGTCGCTACGGTGTCTCACCGCCTTATCTGGATTTGGTTTTAAGGTGGTACCATTGCTCCTCCCCACCCTCGAGCCGCTGTGAGCAAAACACAGACAACTGGGGCCGAATTCTCCCCCCCCTCCATCTTTTCTAAGGAGATAACGCAAACTGTCACAAAGGAAACGTGTCAGCTGAAAATCCAGTTGTCTGCATTTAAAAGCAGCCGGGGAACATTCTTCTGCTATCATATTTTGGTGGGGGGTGTTGGACACATGCCCACCCCTGAACCATTTCTTATTTCCTGGGGCAGTCCCCAACACGCCTTACCTGGCAACCACCGGGTGTTTTGTGTGTTTTTACCCAGCTCATTCCATCTTTTCTGCCCCCCTCCGCCTCCCTCTCCACCTGGTCACCCCCTTTACTTTCTGCAGAAGGGGTCACGGATGCCGTTTCCTCTCCGTAGTGCAGCACAGTGCAAAGCCCTGTCCGCACCCCCCAGGAGGCCGCTCCTCCCCCTCTCTCTCACACTCTCCCTAAACAACTTGCGTCCTGATGCTGATGGAGGAGAGCTTTATACTGAGCCACATGGGAAGCCGGCGCCACAGCAGCACAGAACAGCTTCACATAGCAGATGCAGATTGGGCCTCTCTCTCTCTCTCTCTTTCTCCCTCCCTCCCTTATCTTAATCTACTTCACAAGGTTGTTGATAGGACAAAATGGAAGGAGATGAGAATGACATATGCCACCCTGAGCTCCCTAGAGGAAGGTTGGCATGAAACTGCTGAACAAATAAACAAGTGAATGAACGAAATGAACAAATGAATGGATGGATGAATGAGAGAAGAGAATGGATTTGTGAGGTCCAAGCCATTGTATACCATTTATATGCCTTTCACATTCAATGGACACCAAATGAACACTGGGAAAACTGCATTAATTTAAAGAAGAACTGAGTATGAGCTTACAGACTCCCTAGTTTCTCACAAGGGAAGAACACAGCTGAAATAGAAATATTCAAAGGGAACCAGAAAGTTTTCAAAATCCGGCCTCACCCCTAGTGGGCCCCTTCCCTGGGCCTTTTTCTGGGCCAGATGTGTGTTTTTTTTCTGCAGCAGGTTTTCTATCGTATCGGAAAAGCCCAGCACAACCCTCACGTTCTTGGGAATTCCGTGAGAAGTCAAAAGAATTTGAATCAGCTTGGCAATGTTCCCCTGAAATCTTCTGCACATCACTAAGTTGCTATTGGATTTTGCCCAAAACAAAAATGAAGGGGGAATCAAGAGGTTCTTGGCTCAGGTGGAACTTCTGTAAGTTTCTTTTTTAAAAAGGAAGTTGAAAAGTATTTCTGCTATATTCTCCAGGTGGAGGAGAGTTGCATACTGGACACCCTGACAATTCTTCAGCCAAGTAATTAATTTTTGGAAACTGAAGCTGCCCACCTTTAGCTTAGCATTTGCAAACTTCCTGATTATTTACTCGCCCCTTTCCTGTTTGTCTGGAGAGCTTAAGTGCCCACCTGAATCTCAAGAAGAGTTGCTTAAGCATTTTGCTGTAAATACTTTAGTGATATTTAGCCATTTTTTTTCCATCCAGAGCCTTGCCCAGTTTTACAAACTATACAGGAGGCCTGCCAAAATGGATTGGGCACCATTTTGGAACCTTGCTTCTAGCCTCAAGTGCTTGCTGTAAAAACTATAGTAATTGTTTATTTTTTCCCCCTTCTTGGTTCTCTTTGGCATCTTGGTCATCCTCCTTCTTGTGAAATTATGCTAAGTATGGATTTAGAGACTTCCCGAGGGACTTAGGGTTGCCAGGTCCCTTCTGGTAACTGGTGGGAGGCAGGTGCATAGTCATGGTGGGGCACTTAGGCGCACATGCCCTATCACTGGTGGGTATCCAGGGGTCCCAAAACCTTGTGTGCACTGTTCCGTGTGTTTTCTCAAGTTGGGTTGGGGAACACAGCCAGGGACACACAGTTCGTGTCTATCGATCTTGTGTTTTCGAGCCAAGCTTTTGGATCCTAGCTGGAGAGCCAGTTTGGCATAGCGGTGTGACGATGAGCCGCCTTACTGTATATGTTTTCTATCTGATGTTTTATTGCTTTAGTGTTTAATTGCGTTCACTACATAATAGCCTACAGTCGTTACCCCAAGTGCTATGAGAATGGTTTATAAAGTTTTGCATACTGAGTTGCAGGTATTTTTAATAAGATGTGACTTTATTGCCCATGGTTTGTAGACCTCATCGATGGAGGCCCAGATAGCTGAACCCCATGATTTGGTCTAGCGGGGGGGGGGGGGCATGATCATGGGCCTATTGTGGTACGGCCTACAGGCTCTGGGGAGGCTTAGTGGCTCCAGGGAAGCCTGTACTATAGTAATCATCAGGGCCTACATTTCCCAGGTTCCCTCTGGACTCTGTGATTGGGTAACAGGAGATTATGGAGGGAAAACTACATCAGCAGGGGAACAGAGGTTGGTGCCTGAGAAAAGGAGATACAAGGCCTTACCCAGAGTGGGAGGGTGATGTCATCATGTCACCTGGAAGTGATGTCATCGCATCAGGCACGTTGGGGGCAGGATCTGTATAATTTGAGGGGAAACCAAAGAATTTTCCCTCGAATGATAGAGCATCCCCCCCGAAATGTGGCTGACGCGATGACGTCACCTCCGGGTGATGTCATCACGCCGGGCATGCCTCCTCAGCCCAGCAATTTGGGGGTGGGGTTCCCCCCGGCGGCCCAATCTAGACTGGCAAGGAGCAAGCCAATCAAGCAGAGATTTCCCTGCCCCCCCGGGGGGGACTTGGCAACCCTATTAGGAGAACTGGTTCGATTCCCCACTCCTCCACATGCAGCTGCTGTTGTGATCTTGAGTCAGTCACAAGTTCATTCAGAGCTGTTCTCTCAAGAGCAGTTTTCGAAAGAGCTCTCTCTGCCCCACCTACCTCATAGGGTGTCTGTTGTGGGGAGGGGAAGGAGATTGTAAGCTACTCTGAGGCTCCACATGAAAGGTGGGGTATAAACCCAGTCTCTTCTTCTTCTAGCTTGTCCTGCTGCCAAATGCTTCCCAGAGAAGCAGTTTGTCAGTCTGGAAGGGGGCGGGGGGGGGGGAGGCAGAGAGGACAGGGTGATTTAAATAGGCCTCAACTTGAAATGGGGTAAGGCCGTTGCAGATGGGGAAAGGTTTTATATCATCACTGCTTCCTAGATGCAGGGTGATGTGTTTCCCGTCTGAAAGATGCCTTGAGGACTTCAGACTACAATTCTTTCAAGCAACCTGGATGATCTTTCTCCATCAAGCCTATTCAACCCTTTTCTTGGCCTTTGATAAACTTGAACTCATCCTAAGTGATAGAAGATACCTTCTAATACAGGCTGTGTCATTTCGTCGTTTGGCAGGGCCCTTTCTCCCCATTAGAGCTCCATTTGTTCTTCAAAGCATTTCATATCTATTGTATTCCTGTGGCTTTTTTCTATTTTTCTTCTGACCGGAATCAAAGAGGGAACTTGTCTTTGGAACAATTGTTTTTTGAGGGAGGAGGTAATGCTGCCATTCACATCTGAATGAAATATATCTTCAGGCTTGTGTGACATCGGGAAAGGGAGAAGGCAAGAGCAGATAAAAAGGAAAATGGATCGACTGCAAAGCTGTTCTTGGAAGAAAAAGTAATTTTCTGAGATTCCTAAATAAATTGCTCCCTAATTCACAAATAATACAGTACATATTTAAGTTGTCATAAAGAATGATTACTGAATGCAGGGCCTAGAATATATAATAAAGAAAACACAGAGAGGAAAAGAATTGCTGGAGAAAAACTCGGCTGTATAAATATGGAAGTCGTAATATTTAACTGCTTTTTTCCATAAATCATTTGCCAATAAAATGCAAAACAATGGGAACTCAGCATGGTAATTTTTTTATTTGTATTACCAAAAAAAAAAAAACAGAAAAGAGAAGCCAAGTTTTTAAAAGACTGTTCGCTTCATAAATTTTACTGCCTACAAAAGCGTATAATATCCCATTTTACCAGAGAAAATGAACTACCTTTCCATGGATGATCAGAAATTAATGGTCAATTGATTGTCATTGAATATTCCTTTGCAAGAAAAGCCGTTCCAGGGTTCACATTTGTAAAGTATGAACTGAGATGTAAACTCAGTGTAGGTTGGGTATGACTTCCCCGCAATTTGGATGAGATTGATTGTTTCTCTCTACCTGATCATCGTATTCTCACTGGAACTTCTGAGCTCTGTATTTTGATGCTGCAGCTGTTCTTCCTGGAGATGCGCAAAACCCGTAGGAAAATGTGCATACATTTCTATGGCATCTGGAAGATTCCCTGGGAGCTAAACGGACATCAACAACCCTTCCAGCATCATGGTGCATTGTGTTATGACTTGCACAGACTGGAGCCCACGAGACCATCCAGGAAAAGGGAAAGATAATTTGTTTTTAGAAAGAGAAGAATCTCATGATTTGAAAAAAAATGTGTGCGCACATGAAAGCTCATACCTTGAATAACCCTTTGTCAGTCTTAAAGGTGTCGCTGGACTCTAAATTTGTTCTACTGCTTCAGACCAACATAACTGCCCACCTGGAACTATCTTCATGATTCACCCAACACTGCTGTGTTATGCTAACCAGAGGGAAACACGGCTGACGGACAGCTCTGGTGGAGAGAGATACAGACACAGTGGGGTGGGGAGAGAAAGGAAGGGGATGCCCAAAAGCTGTCTCTCACCCTCATGCAGAACATGCACCCATGCATAAACTTCTTTGCAAGAGAACCAGAACCAAAGATAATCTTATATTCTAATACAATGTGGGCCTATCTGTGGATACTTAAATCTGTGGATTGGGGCCAAGTTGACACAAAACAGATAATTCTGCAAATGTGGGGGACACACAAAGTTTGCAGAAAAATCTGGAAACCTTTAAGAAAATATGTTGGAGGCTTTCAAATTCTCCCCCCCCCCCAAAAAAAAGCATTATCTGCTCATGTGGAGGCAAAAATATCTACCTTTTTGGGTCAGCAGCTGGGAGCCAAAGAGGTGATAGCATCAGAGGCCAGGAGACAGGCCAAGCCCTGTGGTGGAGGCTAGGAACCAAGCCATGCCAGCAGGTTGCAGAGGCTGGGAGCCATGTAGGGCTGTCTGTCTGCTCAGGTCAGAAGCCGCACTGGGCCCAGTGAGACTCTGCAGGCAGGGCCCCCCATCCCACTCAAACCCAGCTCCTCTGCCTCAGTGGCAGTGATGGGGTGCAGGGAGCCATAGATGTGCTTAAGCTGAGCTTGGGCAGGAAGGGGAGGTAGATGTTGCAGCTGTCACTACCACTGAGACAGCAAATATGAGGTTAGATGCGGAAGAAGAAGAAGATGATGATGAAGAAAAAGAAGAAGAAGAAGAGGAGGAGGAGGAGAGTTGGATTTCTACCCCGCCCTTCACTCAGAGTCTCAGAGTAGTTTACAATCTCCTTTCCCTTCCTCTCCCCACAACAGACACCCTGCGAGGTAGGTGGGGCTGAGAGAGCTCTGAGAGAACTGCTCCTGAGAGAACAGCTCTGGGAGAACTTATGACCGACCCAAGGTCACTCAGCTGGCTGAATGTGAAGGAGTGGGGACTCAGACCCAGTTCTCCAGCTTCGAGTCTGCTGCTCCTAACCGCTATATCAAACTGGCTCTCCTCTGACTCTTGCACATTCCCACCTGTAATAAAGAATTCTTGTGCATGTGGCAGCTAACACCGGGGGAGGGGGGAGAGTTCCTTGCTCTCTGGGGAGAGGGGGTGAAAATAAGTTTCTAAAATGCCAGACCCCTGGGTTCTTGGCCAGCTGGGAACGCACAGTGAGCCCCAAACTGTGGGGTCAGTTAGGGCAGTTGAAGGATACTGATGAGCAGAACATGCGCTGGACTGGTGATTTCAGAAGGATGCCTCATTAGCAGCCCTTCAGTCATCTTGACATCAGGATTTCAATGAACTGTTCCTGATGTTTGTACCGGTAACATCAGAGTGCCTTAAAATGACTGCCTTGAAGTTGGACCTGTGAAGGCAAGACCAATTTTCACGTCCCGCTCTCCATGTTCTCCCCAAAGTTCCTCTCCTGTCACTGAATCCTTGTTCATCAAATCATGGCTGTTCATACCCTAAGCTCTTTGTGACTTGTGACATATTCCCTAGCTGCAGTGAATTTTTTTTTAATCGCTGCCAAAGTCAGAAATCTCACACTGGCTCTTTCTCTCTTCACCCACTCATTAAAAAAAAAAAAAATGAAAGGAGATGAAGAAAACGATTTTTTTTTTAAAAAAAAAATCTCTTTTCTGACTCAAAAGTGGTGCTCGGTGTGATTTCCATGACAAAATAATGTGCTTCGTCTCTTTAACACTATCAAGCGCATGTCACACCTTTGTCTCTCTTCAGAGGCAAGAGGAGAAAATATCATTAGCACACCACATTGTTCCTAATAACAAGATGAGATTTGATGAATTCCATGTGCATTCCCAATCATTTCATTTGGCAGATGGGTGGCAGTTTAAAACAGCACCGTTTCACAGGAAACTTTCATGAGGAATTAGTAGAGAAAATATATTTTTTTTTCAATAAAAGGGGGGGAAAGTTATTATCGCACAGTTTAAGTTGCTTGTTAGGATGGAACTTGTTATGCTTACCCAAGGAATCATTTTGTACAGTGGTATACTATCACACTTGTCAAAAGCATACTAAAGAGATGTCAGTGTGGGAACCCAACGGTCTGGCAAAAGGTTGCCATGTTGCAAAGGGGGGGAGAAGAAAAAGAAGAAGAAGAAGAGGAGGAGGACGACGAGGATGAGGAACTTGGATTTATACCCCACCCTTCACTACCCAAACGAGTCTCAGAGCGGCTTACAATCTCCTTCCCCTTCCCACAACAGACACCCTGTGAGGTAAATGGGGCTGCGGGAGCTCATTGAGAACTGTTCTTGAGAGAACTGCTCTTGAGAGAACTACACTTGAGAGAACTTGTAACTTACCCAAGGCCACACTAGCAGCTGCATGTGGAGGAGTGGGGAATCAAACCCGGTCCTCCCAGATTAGAGTCCACACTCCTAACCACTATACCAAACTGAGGAGTCTAGACTGGGGAAAACAGCTGCATGGGAACAGAGCTGAATTAGAGATGCTTCTAAAACCCTCATACAGGTTTCTCCCTAGTCACTGGACTTCTGAATTACCTGGTCTCATTTCTGAAGTTTAACCGATGCATTAGGAAGCCTCCATGGTTCCACTGGTTCCACTCTGAACTGTACACATTGAACTGCATAGGTGCCGTTTTGTACAGCAGCAGTCCCCAACTTGGTGCCAGTGGACACCCCGGCTCCCGCCAAAACCTTTTATGACATCCGCCAAGTGTTTTTTAGGAAGTGGGTGTCAGGGGGTGCGAGTGTTGAGCTGGCGTGTTAGCACCAGAGTAGAGATAAACAGCAACGTGCACAGTAAAGTGCAGAGCTTACGTCCCACAGAGTCCAATGTCCACACAGCCAAGTAGGGAAGGAATATATACAGGGTTTATTTACAAAAGCCTGGTGTTAAATGCAGGTATACGCAGTTCAGCAGAATCACTATACAAACTGACAAAGCGCTTCGCCCACATTGGAATACATAGAAGATGGGGTTCCTGCCAGATGGGAAGTGTGAACGGTGTTATCAGAGCAGAGCAAGAAAAGCTCCAATTAATCTAAATTTCCTTCTTCCAATCTGCTATGATTCTGTTGATTTGCTTTGTACCACAGTCTGTTTTCGGATCTCCAATTCAACTAAGAGACTTCCTAAAACATATTCCAGGATTGGAGCTTACTGATATTGTTTTTGTGCAGTTTTTTTACCTAGGTTCCTCTGCACTGAACGCAAAAAGGATCTCCTTGCAATTGCGTGTACCGTCTCATCAGTATTGCTCTGTTGCAGATTCCTCAGTGGGCATGTGCTCGCTAGCAAGACAGGGAGGGAAATATTTACAAATAAACTCCAATGGTGGCAGCACAAGCTGTAGGACAGGGGGGCCAAACCTTTTTGAGCCTGCGGGTACATTTGGAATTCTGAAGAGGCACGGTGGACGCAGCAACAAAATGGCTGCCTTAAAAAGGCTGCTGCAGAAAGTGGAGCCTGCCACAAAATGATTGCCACAACTTGATTTCAGTAATGTAGTGTAGATCCTTGTGCTGTGGTGGCACCTGCTGCCAAAACAACATTTAAAGAAATCTGAGCCCTGACCTAGATAGCCCAAGCAAGCCCAATCTTATCAGATCAGGAGTCATGCCAGATCTTTTGTTGGCCATGGATTTGTGCTAGAAGATACCATCCAGGCCAGTGGCCATCACCACTCTGGTGTGCATCATGCAAAGGGATTCTCTTTGTCTTTGCAGAAGCCACTTCTTTTTTTCTCTTTTTTTGCCGTCAAGTCACAGTTGACTTCTGGTGACCCCTTGGGGGTTTTCAAGGCAAGAGACATTCAGAGGTGGTTTGCCATTGCCTGCCTCTGCATCATGACTAGGGATGGGCACAAACTGAACCACGAAGCAAAATTCATCATGAATCCTGCCCTGTTTGTGATTCGTTAACAGAAATTCATGACAGATCTACTGTCTTGCACTTTCGTGAACTTTTAAAGCAGTTTGTGGTGGTTCATGGTGGTTTGTAGATGGAGCGGAAAACAGGAACCCCTGCATTCTGTTCCCACAAAAGCAACAAAAACAGCTGGGGGGTGGGGAGGCGCTCCACTGCTCAGCTGTTTTGGGCTGTTTTGTGCAGTCCCTTCAAACTTTAAAGGGACTGTAGAAGAGAGCCCCAAAACAGCTGCAAGGTGGGGAGCACCTCCCCACTGTATAGCTGTTTTTCAGCTATCTTATGCCCTCCCTTTAAACTTTAAAGAGACTCCACAAAACAGCCTGAAACAGTGGAGCAGTGGGAAGCACCTCCCTGCCACACAGCTGTTTTTCAGGCTGTCTTCTGTAGCAGTGGGGAGTGCAGCTATTTTTTGAGCTGTCCTCTGCAATCCCCTTTAAAGTTTAAAGGGATTGCACAAAGCAACCTTAAACAGCTGAGCAGCAGGATTCACATACAAATCTTCTCATTCGATTCAGTTAGTGGTTCGGTTCATTGCTCGACCATGAAGTGACACAAACTGCATTTTCCCAGTTTGTGCCCATTCCTACTTGTAAGATGCAGTGAGACTGGGCTAGCGTGGGCCATCCAGGCCACAATCCAAATAAGGCCTTATTTTTTTTTTCTCCTGTGCACTGCCTATCAGGAAAAAGCAACCATACCCAATATCTTCTTGTGCCATGCAGTTTTCAGAATCAGAGTAACTAGATCAAGCTGCTGCCCTTAAGACGTTATCAGGTTCAAATGCAAGAGAAGAAAGCTACATAAGGAAAGGATTCTTGTGGTTTGAGCTCGCCAGGCAATTCACTAAGGCCTTTCCTGATAAGACTGCTTCATATCGGCCCGTGCATCACTGCATTTCTCCAGAAAGAAAACTCTTGTTCAGCAGTGTGTACAATGAATGCACATTGAAAACAGGAGCCACAGCTGTAACATATATAGGTTTACTATGAGTCTGAATGTGTACGTCCACATGTACACACCTACAGGTCCTTCCATGTGATCGGGAGCCCTGTTTTTTTGTTAGGTTGCTTTTTAAAGTTTGTGATTTAATTTTTTTTTTCTCATGTTCCTTTCCTGGGCTTGAACACTGACGACGTGCATTTTTTAAAAAAGGACTACAAAACTGCAGTTGTAGAACCTGTTCCACTTACGCATAAACGTTGACCCCAAAATGTAGATCTCAGTACTGATGATTGTTTCAGGTGGGTACCCGTGTTGGTCGGCAGTAGAAGAGCAAGACTCAAGTCCAGCAGCACCTCAAAGGCCAAAGAAGCTTTTGAGAACCAAAGCTCCCTTTGTCAGATACAAGTAGGAATGGAGATCCCTGAGCATTAATATCCCAGTCAGAAAGTGGGAGGGGTGTTGCAAAGAAGGAAGTTGGTATCCAGAGGATGCCTCTCTTTTGGGATTTGGAATATAGGCTTTGATCTTATAGAGATAGGATCTCTCAGTCTGGGGCAAGTGATGCTCTGTATTCTTGGTGTTGGGGGGGCAACAGTGGGAGGGTTTCTAGAGTCCTGGCCCCACTGCTGGACCTCCTGATGGCACCTGGTATTTTTGGCCACTCTGTGACAGAGTGTTGAACTGGATGGGCCACTGGCCTGATCCAACACTGGCTTCTCTTATGTTCTTATCTTATGAACAAGTTCTGAGATTGCTGTTGTAGAAGTAACAGCCTGCGGAGAGTCTAGTTACTGTAAATACTTCTGAAAGAGTGGTTTAGTTTAGTCCACTTGTACCCTAGGGGGAGCTGTGGAGCATTCTCTAGGGGTTTAGGGTGTTTTCTCTTGCCGTTCAGCCTACCTCTTGTTGTTTTCTCTTTCTGCTGTGTGTTAATATGCTTGTGCGATGAAGGGATCTCTGTTGCATTCATGGCCTGCAGTCTGTTATTGCCTTTTTGCAAAATCCTGTTGCAGTGAATTTATTGAAAGCAAACTCCAAAGTGTGGAGTGGATTATTTCTTAAACTGTGCCAACAATTGCTAGATAGCCACTGCTGTGGAGCATCTTTCTTCTTGTGCTAGTATTTTCGATTGTACGTGATGAGTGGTTTTCAGTGAACCTTGTGCAAATGGAAATGCTAGTGCAGAAGGAAGCACGCTCCTTGGCAGAGGCTGTCTAGTGCAATGTTTCCCAGCCTGTGAGTCGGGACCTAAAAATGGATCGCAAAGCCTCTAAAACTGGGTCTGACCCCTGGAAAGAGAATCTTCTATGTCATATATTAGTTGATATTTTTTTTGCCCTGCATAGATCCGTGGATGAAGTGAAATGTGTCCTGATGGTTACTAGAGTTAGTTTTTTTTAGCATTTTAGGAAGGAGGAGGAGGAGATGAAAAAGAAGAAGAAGAGATTAGATTTATACCCCGCCCTTCACTTGGACCCTCAGAGTGGCTTACAGACTCCTTTCCCTTCCCCTCCCCACAACAGACACCCTGTGAGGTAGGTGGGGCTGAGAGAGCTCTTTCCAGAACTGCCCTTGAGACAACAGCTCTGACAGAGCTATGGCTTGCCCAAGGTCAGCAGCTGCAAGTGGAGGAATGGGGAATCAAACCCAGTTCTCCCAGATTAGAGTCCAAGCACTTAACCACTACACCAAACTGGCTCTGGATTAGAGGGAGTCATGGAGAAAGAGGGGGGGGGGTCAAAGGCCGGGATGTTACCTCCATATGCAAAAGCTGTGTGTACTGAATGCCACTTGCTTGGGGTTCATAGTGGAGACAGCTGTGCCCTTTATGTGACGGTGGGTGATTCCGCACTAGACCTTAAATCCTGGTTCAACCCTGTCCCCAAGCCTACATTCTATACTACGTTCGAATTCACCCGTGTAATTATCTCAGAGTATTTTTTTTTTGTTTCCACATTACATTGGGGTCACCCCAGTTTTGCCCCACACTTGTCCCGGGATAAATGGATGCTGTTATGACCAGGGATAAATGCAAGGTATTGTGTCGTGAGCTGAACTCTGATAAAACCAGGGATGAGATCCAAGTGCAGAAAAGACCTATAGCTGGTTTCTCAAAAACATCCAGTTAGCCACTGTAGAAAATGGAATGCTGAACTAGATGGATGCTAAAGTCATAGGTTGCCTCGGGCACCAGACAACCTTGGGCCAGCCCTCCATGGGTCAAAATTTGGACTTGTGGGTCATCATACTGGAAATGTTGGGAACCGCTACTCTAGTACACATGGAACTCACATATAGGATCTAAACCTAAGTTTTTAAAGCAGCTGGCAGCTTGTTCTTTTGTTATGCTAATAGCTCCAGAATGGCTGGAAATGACTGGGCAAGGCCTTCTCAATGGATCAGAATTAGGAGCTTCAGGCTACAAAGGTTCAATAGTGCGGAAATGTTTGGTTTAAAGAAAAGTAACCCAGACAGTTTCAGAAGCTTTCTCTTCTAAGAGAGCCAGTTTGGTGTAGAGAGCCAGTTTGGTGTAGTGGTTAAGTGTGCAGACTCTAATCTGGGAGAACCGGGTTTGATTCCCCACTCCTCCACTTGTACCTGCTGGATGACCTTGGGCAAGCCATAGCTCTGTACCAGCTGGTCCCTCAAGGACAGTTGTTTCAGAGCTCTCTCAGCCCCACCTACCTCACAGGGTGTCTGTTGTGGGGAGAAGGGAAAAGGGTTTGTAAGCCGCTCTGAGACTCCCATGGGGAGTGAAGGGTGGGATTTAAATCCAATCTCTTCTCTCTCTTCTCTTCTTCTTCTAAATAATTTGTCATCACCTGCAAACTTTGCTCACTCTTCCTTTTGCCTGATTGTCCCCAGAACTGCTTAGCTGCCAATACATGCAGAAAGGCAGAATATCAATGCCCCAGATACATAAACCATTAAAAATAAATTTATTAGTTGTTGTAGATTTTCCGGGCTGTATGGCCATGGTCTTGGCATTGGAGGACCTGATCTTTCACCAGTAGCTTCATCGCTGCTGGCGAAACATCAGGTCCTACAATGCCAAGACCACGGCCATACAGTACAGAAAATCTACAACAGCTAATGAACTCTGTCCATGAAAGCCTTCGACAACAAATTAAAAATAAGTTTTCTCCATGGCTCCAGGTGTCTCACCTATAATGGCTTTTTTAGGCCAAGAATGGTTTGAGCCAGGGAAGAATGTAGAATCATTCAAACTTTGGAGGGAAAAAATATATTTAGGCTAAATCAAATAAGCAAGCAAGGAAAACTATGGCCTAAAGCACAAATAGAACTAAAATTTCAGTTTCAGATACCATGGTTGCAATACCATCAACTACACCATGTATTTATAACAAATGACCTGACACATGACCTAAATAGACCACTTACAGGATTTGAGGAACTCGTTAAAAATGAGGTATGCGGAAAGAAAGGTATTATTAAAACAATATACTCAATATTAAATGAAAAACAATGGACCCAACTGTCATCACAACAAAGAGCATGGCATAAAGACTGTAATATCCATTTAACTGAACAACAATGGTCAAAAATTTGGGCTTCCTCCCTATTTTACACAAAAGCTTCAAATCTTAAACTACAAAACTATAAACTATATACTAGGTGGTACCACCACAAAGATTATTTTATAGCCAAGCAACCAAATCACCTACACGTTGGAAATGTGGCAATGAAATCGGGTCTTTTCTACATTGTTGGTGGATGTGCCCTCTAGTCTGTTCCTTTGGGGACAGGATTCTACCAATAATAAGAAAAATAGTTGGGGTTAGTATCCCAACGACACCAGAATCTATATTATTAAATCATTGAGAGCTTGAATCTATGACCAGAACAGATGCTGATTTGATAGCTTTGTTGTTAATCGCAGCTAAGACTCTTTTAGCACAATGTTGGAAATCAACAAAAATCCCAACTTTGAGGTAATGGTTTTTGAAAATTCGGGGTGTGATTGTTCACGATAAAATTGCAAGTCAACTACTGACAGTAGAGAACTCAACTCCAAAATCTAATTTTATGGGAAAATGGTATTCCTTTTTTCATTATATTGAGTCTGAACAGAACGATATGAATGTACTCCCTGACAAATATAAAAACTTTGTTTTTTAATTAGTTTATAAAATGATTAATGTTAAAACAGAAAGTAAATTGGAAAGATGCCCTGTCATAGTTATAGTTAAATGATTGGTTGTATCGGTTGGTTTGAGTTTTATGTTATAGTTGTTTTGTTGTATTGTATGTTGTTAAAAAATTAAAAATTAATAAAATATATAGTTATATAAAAAATAAGTTTTCTCAGGTGTCCAATGAGAGGGATTTTGGCGCCACTCTCCACAGGCCTTTGAACACAGATCTAGGTAGCTTGTTTTGCGAAATGCTCCTCTGCTGGCTAATGATAATTATTTTGTTTTAGGCACTGATTGTAAATTAGGAGATAGAGTAAAACTCTAGGCTACAGTCAACAGTGTGGAAACACCTGGTTTGGTCCTGGGACCCATCAGTGGAAGGTAACAACAGTCATGGATCTTTCCCACGTAGCCCCTCCCCAAAGCAGCTTTTACAACGCCAGGAAAGTTGTTCTACACTTAGGGTTGCCGGCTTTCGGTTGGGAAATACCTGAAAACTTTTGAGGTGGAGCCTGAGGAGGGTAGTCTGTCTCTGATTCTGTACCCCCCCCACAGATGTTTTCACATCAGGTCAGCTGCCCAACACCAGAAAAAAGATGTAACACTTGGCCCCCATGGTCCCACATTCTGCCCAATCTGCCAGCCAGCAGGTTCAAATAAAGCCTTTGTCTCTAGCTGGCATACTCCACCCAGAAGAAGAGGAGGAGGAGGAGATTGGATTTATACCCGCCCTTCACTACCCTAAGGAGTCTCAGAGTGGCTTACAATCTCCATTCCCTTTCCCTCCCCACAACCTGTGAGTTGTGGGGCTGAGAGAGCTCTTCCGAGAACTGCCCCTGAGAGAATAACTCTGAAACAACTTGTAACTGACCCAAGGTCACTCCAGCAGCTGCATGTGGAGGAGTGGGGAATGAAACCTGGTTCTCCCAGATTAGAGTCCGCGCTCCTAACCACTACACCAAACTGGCTCTCAGAATCAGAAACTGTTGAGTTGTCAGTGAGATAGTACAATGTTTGATGGGAATTGAAAGTTTTGTGGATAGTCTCTCTCTCACACACACACACACGGGGGGCGAGAAGAGATGCATAGAAAGCTAACTGGGATGATCCTGTTTGGTTAAAACATTCACTAATTATCCCTGTTGGCTGATGTCCCAGTCAGTCATGTATCTGCTGAATGACTCAATCTTCACAGCCCAAGAAAATGACACCAGATAGCAAGGCACCGATCCTTATCACTCTGGAAAATTTCTGACCCCTACTCAAAGCCGGAAATGGTTCTGTTTGGACTCTGACCATTTACAATAGCAAAAGATAGGTGATTTCCCATCAGAAGTGGATGAGCAATAAATAATCTAGCCGCATGAGCTTTTCTTGTGATAAAAGCCTCCAAATGTGGTGATACACCCGGGGGCTGCTAGGTGTGCAATCTCCCCCAAGTTTCCCATTTTGCCTGGCTGTGTATATATTTAACATTCTAGTTGCTCCGATAAGGGAGACACCTCCCCCCCCCCCCCCCACAGCTTGGCAAAGGGGAAGGGGAGGAGGAGAGGAGATTGGATTTATACCCGCCCTTTACTACCCGAAGGAGTCTCAGAGTGGCTTACAATCTCCTTTCCCTTCCCCTCCCCACAACAGACACCCTGTGAGGTAGGTGGGGCTGAGAGAGCTCTCACAGAAACTGCTCTTTTTCAAGACCAGATGTGCCAGAACTACGTCTTGCCCAAGGTCATCCAGCAGGTGCAAGTGGAGAAGTGGGGAATCAAACCCGGCTCTCCCAGATTAGAGCCCGCGCACTTAACCCCTACACCAAACTGGCTGGAGAATAGTACGTTCTCGTTTCAGCTCAGAGACACATAAACTGGATACCCGATGCAGAAACTTACATCTTAGAGCCCATTAGGGTGGTGTGCAGCTATTTTAAAATACGATTGATCAAATCCCTTTTTATTATTGACAAAACTGTCACCAGCCCTCAAAGTACATGGGGATACTTTGTAGACGATTGAGTTACCTTCTGATCTTTCATTCAGCGCAATGTTGAGTCCGATATCTGTGATGGTTGCCTGGATACATCTAGGGAGAAAAGACAAAAAAATCCATGCGAGCTGATTGTTGTTGTTGTTGTTGTTTTTAAAAAATGCCATTGTTCTTGTCATAATTCAGTTTAGTTTATGACTTATTCAGTTTGCAAATGCGGTGGGCGGATAAAAGTTTTGAACAAATACAAATGAAAGGATAGAAAGCCCTTTTTGCTAACAGGCCAGGAATATTCAACAAAAGCAACTGCGGCCCATAGAGAAGGATCTAGCGCATTGCTCTTGAAAAATGTTCAGGCTGGTACTACGGCAAGGAGCTCAGCAGGGGCTGGGAAATAATAATAACCATAAATAGGAGCAGCAGCAATGGGGATAAGCCTTATACAAAGGACACAAGCCGGATCGAGGGCTGGGACCAGACTGAGGGGTTGGATGGGATGGGATGGGAAATGAATTCTCCAGGACCCTCCTTGCCCTGCCATGCCAACAGCATCCTGACCTACTCGGTCCAGTCATTAATACAGAAGTGGAGGAGGAATTGGTTGGCCACTGTGTGAGACAGGATGCTGGACTAGGTGGACCACTGGTCTGATCCAGCAGGACTCTTCTTATGTTCTTATGAAGGCCTCAACCGCTATGCCCTGTTGTTGGCCCTCCGGAGGAACTGGTTGGCCACTGTGTGAGACAGGATGCTGGACTAGATGGACCACTGGTCTGATCCAGCAGGACTCTTCTTATGTTCTTATGAAGGCCTCAGCCTCTCTGCCTGTTGTTGGCCCTCCGGAGGAACTGGTTGGCCACTGTGTGAGACAGGATGCTGGATTAGGTGGACCACTGGCCTGATCTAGCAGGGCTCTTCTTATGTTCTTATGAAGGCCTCAGCCTCTATGCCCTGTTGTTGGCCCTCCGGAGGAACTGGTTGGCCACTGTGTGAGACAGGATGCTGGACTAGATGGACCACTGGTCTGATCCAGCAGGGCTCTTCTGAGGTTCTTATGAAGGCCTTGGCCTCTGTGCCCTGCTGGTGGCCCTCCAGAGGAACTGGTTGGCCATTGTGTGAGACAGGAGGCTGGACTAGATGGACCACTGGTCTGATCCAGCAGGGCTCTTCTTATGTTCTTCAGTGGGCAGGCAGAGAGGCTGTTGCTCCTTCCATTTATTGTGACACCACACCTCCCATCACTGTAGACAAGGCAGGCCAGAGTGGTCCTCCCAAGGCAACCCAGTCCTGTCACTGCCATCAACAAAAAGAAAAAGAAACAAACAGGTAGTGGTAGCTGCTTAGGGCTGCCAAGTCAGCCCGGGGGGCAGGGGATCCCCTGCTACAGGGGTTCCCGATCCACCGGCCAGCATTCGGCTGGCGGCGGGAACCCCACCCCCGAAGTCGTCCAGCCAGGATGACTTCTCCAACATAATGACGTCACCCGGAAGTGACGTCATCACATTGGGGGCATTGCCAGAGTGTCGCCCTGGCAACGCCCCCAACGTGCTGACGCCACTTCCAGTGACGTCACCGGGTGCGTGCACACTGAGGAAGCTTCTGGCGGATGGAGGACTCCCCCCCGCCGGTGAGTAATACAGACTTGGCAACCCTATAGCTGCTGCTACAATGTAGTAGTCGACCCTCCATACATTGTCAGGCACTTTCACACATGCTGAAAAATGCACTTTCAGTTCACTTTCAATCAGGGGTCATTTCGTAGAAAAAGAGGTGCAGGAGCTCATTAGCATAACTCATTTGCATATGCCACACCCCCTAACATACCGGGAGTGTGTCAGAAGGCAACACCCACCCCTCAGGCTCCACTCCACAGGTGAGTGAAACTGACCTGCTCTTCCTCCATTCCCTTCCCAATCTAATACTTTGTGCAATAAAAATAAGCGTAAAGAACACACCCTCATTCTCTTCCTGCTCCCTTGAAAACACCAGGTTTCAAGTAGACTTGAGATACCCAGGACATGTGCACCACCCATCCCTTCCCCTTCCCCTCCCCACAACAAGACACCCTGTGAGGTAGGTGGGGCTGAGAGAGGTCTTTTGAGAACTGCTCATGAGAGAACAGCTCTGAGAGAACTTGGACTGGCCCAAGGTCACACCAGCAGCTGCATGTGGAGGAGTGGGGAATCAAACCTGGTTCTCCCAGATTAGAGTCCAACTCCTGACCACTACACCAAACTGATAAGATGGAAGCTGCTGAAGGGTTGGTGAAATTTCTCCGGTACTTATGTGCCATGTGCCCAGATAAAAAATGGTATACTTAGAAAATTTATATGCCACCTTGAGCAAGTCTCTGGAAAAGCAGCACACAGTCATAAAAGGAACAATGATAAAATTATCAATATTAAAACAAAACATTAAAAACAATAAAGACCCTAGCAGGGCTTTCCCCGGGGCACTGCGCCTCTGCACTGCTCGGGGAAGCCAAGGAGGGGGCGGGGCTTGGTCATGTGCCCGCCCCCTGGGCTCCTCACTCCCGGAGCTGCGCTCCTGTGCGCTCCCACTCCAACGGACCCCTGCTTTCAATGCATTTTAGTGGTCATTTGCAAGTGGGTTTTGCTGTTTTCACACAGTAAAATCCAGTTGTGAAGTGCATTGAAAGTGCCTTGAAAGTACATTATTCAGTGTGTGTGACAGCGCCACGTAAGGTCAAAGTATTATCCTTGAACTGAAGCTGGCTCATAGACAATGTTGTTGACTCTCCAGAGGAACTGGTTGGCCACTGGGTGAGGCAGGATGCTGGACTAGATGGACCACTGGTCTGATCCAGCAGGGCTCTTCTTACAGTGGCTTTCCCAGGGCCATTCAGTGAATCCATACCCAGATAATATTTCTGGTTTGCAGTTCTTTTTTTTTCAAGTTGCTACATGCCCCCAAGCAGAACTGTAACACCAAAAACAATTTTTAATTTGAAAAGCTTAAAAAGATAAATTCGACCTAAGCATCTCTAGGAGGGGACCGATCATAGACCAGCTCATGAAAAATCACCAGTTTAGTGGAGAGGGAGTTCGAGAGTCTTGCAGTGCCATTCTGCGAACACTTTCCTGGGAGTAAGTCCAACTGGATAGACTTGAGCAGTATACTGAGGGAACCTCCTTAGGATTCCTTTCTTGGTGCCACAGCAGAAGGGGCCCTGCCTTTCATCCACCTTTCTTCTGATACTGAGCTTACAGGCCCTTGGAGGAAGAGTTTAAATAGCAAGCTTAACCACACAGGACCAAGAACCGGTTGGCCTTTATTGGTGGTAGCCAGAACTGAAACCAGAAGCAGGCTGGCAGCAACTGCCAAGATTTGGTTCCCTCTAATCTATGCCAGTCAAGCTCATACTGACTTAAACCAGGAGGTCATATAATTCTGGCTTGAGGAACCATTGGGGTGTAGTGGTAACTATATCAGACTAGGATGTGGGAGACCCAAATTCAGATCCCCACCCTGCCATGGAAGAACTCAGGGCACTTACTTTCAGCCAAGCATACCTCACAGAGATGTTGTGAGGAGAAAATATGGAGAACGATTGTCTTACCCTCAGTTCTTCAGAGAAATGATGGCACAAAAGTGGGTAGATAGGTAGCATTCTCTAGGGATGGGCATGAACGTCATTTTTGCAGTTCAGTTCAATTTGTGGTTTGTGGTTCTGCTACCATGACTTGATATGAACTGGGATATTGGTTTGTGGATGCAATCAGATTGTATCAGTTCGTGAGCCATTTAAGGTTTAAACCCCTGCTTTCTGCTCACCATGAAAAGTAGTGGGGAATAGAAAGCTGGGGTTTAAATGGCTCCAAGCCATTTGAACTAAACAGCTGAGCTCATAGCCATTTAAACCCCTGTTTTCTGCTCCCTGCAAAAAGCCATGGGGTGCAGAAAGGAGGGGACCATTTAAACCACTATCACAATTGATCTCCAAACCACTATCACAATTGATCTCCAAACCACCAAGATCAGTTCCCCTGGAGAAAAATGGCTGCTTTGGAGGGTGGACTCTATGGTATTATACCCTCCCCAAACCCCATCATCCCCAGGATTTACCCCTAAAATCTCCAGGTATTTCCTAACCCAGAGCTGGCAACCCTAATCTGAACCCAGAAATGGCAGGTGACCCTCTAGGAACCCCCCGATCTCTATTGTATTGCCTGGAAATGATGTCATTTCCGGGTTCAGTCCCAAGCCCACCACCATTTTCTCCCGTCTCGATGGCCATCAGCCCTGGCAACTCCAGTAAGGGGGCCCCAATTGCAATCTTCATCCTTGCTCGCTTCCCCTGCTCTTTTACCTGGGTCTACGAAGTTGCTCCTGTTCTCTCCGATATCACATTACAGGCCCCCCACATAAGATATCTCCCAGTTCTTCCAAATGAACAAATTTATAGTCTCACTTTAGTGTGTGACTCAGCCGAAGCTTTGATGAATGAGATCACAGGCCAGATAGGTAAATAGGAGATGGTTGAAGGATGTACGGCGCGCCATGTATAATTTATTACAAGAGCCACCAAATCCTAATGATGAGAGAAAACAAATTATTGCCCTCTCCTGCAGTGACCATGAGAACATGATAAATATTGCATTGCCTGCGAGTCATCAGACATTTGAATAGCTCATCTGTCCTATTTATGCCAGCGAAAATGAATTCAACCTATCAGTGGCAAAATGCATTTTTAATGCTCCTCTTTACTTTCTGTGGCACCGGCTGCTCCAAAAAAGGGGGGGGGGGGAAGGCCCGTCTTCCACACGGATTGCATTATTCATTTTATTACATACTGTAAACTGTTGGTGCTCAAATAGGCTCTTTGCTCTTGAAAACAAGCGCTTTACATCTAAGCAGGAAGAAAGATCCCCGTTATTCCTTTTCTCGGTGACTTTATTCAGACAGAAGCTATCGCTTTTCAAAGATTTTTTTGTAAGAAGGATTTTATCATAGGAAGGGAAATGCTTCTAAAAAAACCCAAAAACATGTCCCTCCGCTCAAGTTGTAAACATTCTGCAAGCATCTATGGGGACGTTCTCCATTTGTGAAGAACAAGGAAGCGAAAGATGGCAGTGGGAAGATGAAGAAGAAGAAGAAGAGGAGGAGGAGGAGGAGAAGACGGAGGAGGAGGAGGAGATTGGATTTATATCCCGCTCTTCACTCAGAGTCTCAGAGCAGCTTACAAATTCCTTTCCCTTCCCCTCCCCACAATAGACACCCTGTGAGGCAGGTGGGGCTGAGAGAGCTCGGACAGAAACTGCTCTTTCAAGAACAACTCTGACAGAACTATGGCTTGCCCAAGGTCATCCAGCAGCTGCAAGTGGAGGAATGGGGAATCAAACCCGGTTCTCCCAAATTAGAGTCTGCACACTTAACCCCTACACCAAACAAAGAAGAAGGAGAAGAAGAGTTGGTTTCTATACCCCTCTTTTCACTACCCAAAGAAGTCTCAGAGAAGCTCATAGTCTTATAATCACCTTCCCTTCCTCTCCTCACAACAGACATCCTGTGAGATAGGTGGGGCTGAGAGAGCTCTGAGAGAACTGCTCATGAGAGAACAGTTCTGAGAGAACTGAGACTGACCTGAGATCACCCAGCTTGCTTTGTGTGGAGGAGGAGGGGAGAATCCAACCCAGTTAGAGTCCGCCCGCCGCTCTTCACCACTACACTACACTGGCTCTCAGTATTAAAGCTGAAGTGGTCTTTTAAAAGTATTAAAGCTGAAGTGCTTTTTAAAACCCGAAATGTCATCTGGCATCTACCAGCAAAGCAACAATTCTGCCATTGTTTAATGTGTCAGGTGGCCATGGTTATGACATGTCAAAAGGTTTTATAGTCGCATGCGCTGAAGGGACGGAAAAAGCAGGGTGCAAAACTGCCTCCCTGAACCTGGGTTTGTGGACCTCGTGAAAGATTTAAATGTCTTTGCCCTCGTTGATTTCTTAAAGAATTATGGAGAGCCCATCCCCATACAGGAACATACATGAAGCCACCTTATACTGAATCAGACCATTGGTCCATTAAGGTCAGCATTGTCTGCTCGGATTGGCAACAGCTCTCCGGGGTTCCGGGCAGGGTTCTTTCACATCCCCTACTGCCTGGACCTTTTAACTGGAGATGCTGGGGACAGGACATGTAACCTCATGCATGCAGAACAGAAGCTCTTCCACTGAGCCACAGCCCCTCAAGAAACATCAGTGGCTACTAGCTCTGGTAACTAAAGTAAACCTCTGAATCCCAGAGGCAACAATAGGGGAAGGCCTCAGCCTCTATGCCCTGTTGTTGGCCCTCCAGGGGAACTGGTTGGCCACTAGATGAGACAGGATGCTAGACTAGATGGACCACTAGTCCAACCCACCAGGGCTCTTCTTATGATCTTATGAAGGCACCAGCCTCTATGCCCTGTTGTTGGCCCTCCAGGGGAACCGGTTGGCTACTAGATGAGACAGGATGCTAGACTAGATGGACCACTGGATCAGGTCTAGCAGGGCTGTTTTTAAGTTATATGTTTATTTGAAGACATGAAGCTGCCTTCTACTGAACCAGACCACTGGCCCATCCAGGAGAGTGTTGTCCACTTAGACTGGCATTGGTTATCCAGGGTCTTGGTCAGAAATCTTTTAGCTGGAGACACCAGGGATTGAACCTAGGACCTTCTGCATGCTAAGCAAATGCTCTTCCACTGAGCCCCTCTCGTTCGAAACACAGAAGGTCCCAGATTCAATCCCCAGCATTTCCAGTTAAAGGACCAGGTAGTGGGTGGTGTGACCTCTGCCTGAGACTCTGGAGAGCCACTGCCAGTCTGAGTAGACAGCACTGACCTCGATGGACCGATGGTTTGATTCACTATAAGACAGCTTCATAAGAAGGAGGAGGAGGAGGAGGAGGAAGAGGAGACTGGATTTATACCCCGCCCTTCACTACCCGAAGGGGTCTCAGAGCAGCTTACAATCACCTTCCCTTCCTCTCCCCACAACAGATACCTTGTGTGGTAGGTAGGGCTGAGAGAGCTCTCTTGAGGACTGCTCATGAGAGAACAGTTCTGAAAAAACTTGTAACTGACCCCAGGTCACACCAGCAGCTGCATGTGGAAGAGTGGGGCATCAAACTTGCTTCTCCCAGATTAGAGTCCGCACTTCTGACCATGACACCAAACTGGCATTTCAAGAGCCGAGGACAGACTGGCAATCTGGAGTGGGACGGCCCTGCTTCGGAAGTGGAAGAAGGGAGCCCGTTCAGACATGCGCATCTGTCCATCGGCTCCATTTCACACTGACCCGTCTTCAAGCCGTTTTCCATCCGCTTTAACAGGACACCGGGACAAACCGGTGTCCAGGGGCCGTCTTCCGCATGCCTCCTGCTTCCAAGCAGTCTGAACCAGAAGAAGTGGGAGGCATCCAGAGGCGGCAGTGTGAACGCGCCAGAACTGAGTTTTGCACATGTGCACATATACGAAACACAGATGAAAGGGAAAAAATAGGAAAAAAAGGAGGGGGGGAGGGAGAGAGAGAGATAGTGAATGAACCTTGAGTGCACTTTCGAAATAGACCATAGGAAGTTAGAAAGTGCATTGAAAGTGCATGGAAAGCCCATTGTCCCCATCTCTTGCCATTTCGCATATGTGCCACCAGTGCAACGGAGCCACGCGAGCCATGGAGCCGGCTCCGCAACAGTCTGAACGCTCCGTATCAGCACCGCTGTGCACTACGCTGGCCGGTGTGAACAGCCAGCCCCGGGGAGTTTTTCCCCCGCAGCAGTTCCCTCTGCATTCCTCCCGCTCCACATTGCCAGTCTGTCCTCAGCCAAGGGAAAGCAAAATTTTATATTGTATTGTGCCTGTGGCCCTGAGGCCTCGCCACAAACTCAACGGTCAGAAGGCGTCTGATGCTGTAGAACTGTGGAAGAGAGGCAGGTGTGGAACTGATCGATATCTTGATGGAGACCAGTGGAAAAATCACAGAAGCCATTCTGAGGGTTTTTTTGTTTAAGGAAATGTAAAAATCATGTATTGTGCTTGTGGCACCCTGAATCGATCATCCATCAGGCCTGTGGACAAGAGGAAGGAAGAGCCAGTAGGGCTGCCAACCCTGGGTTGGGAAATTCCTGGAGATTTGGGGTTTGAGCCTGGGGACAGCAGGGTTGGGAGAGAAGAGGGACCTCAGTGGGGTCCAATGGAACAGGCACCACCCGCCAAAGCAGGCATTTTCTTCAAGAGAACTGATCTCTGTCATCTGGAGTTGTAATTCCAGGAGATCTCCAGGGCTCCTACGAGAGAGGCTCCGAGCAGCAGATAGACTTGGCTGCAGCAAAATGATGACAGTGTAGCAAAAGGAAGGCATTAGGATTGCCAGTTCTGGGTTGGGAAATACCTGGAGATTTTGGAAGTGGAGCCCGGAGAGGGTGGTGTTTGGGGAGGGATCTCAGAATGGGACAGGGCCATTGAGTCCACCCTCCAAAGCAGCCATATTCTCCAGGGGAACTGATCTGGGTAGACCAAGCCCCACAGGACCATAGACAGGATTTTGTGGCTTGTGGGGCAGTTTTTTTTTCTGGTGGGGCTGAAGTTGTCAGTGCAGAAAGAGAAGCCATTAAGGTTGAGGTCACATGTGCCAAAAAAATGGGGAGGGGCGAGGCTATTTCCTCCGGCAGAATTTGACCTGCAGTTGCATGATCACACCTCCCTTTGAAGCTGGGGATGCAGTCCGTCAGTGTGTGATCAGACGCAACTGTGGGTGTTGGGTTTTTTTGTCCCTTCCCCCCCCCCCCCCGTGCGCTTAAAAGAGGGATTGATGAATCACTCCTCTGCTCTGAGGGCTCCCTATGGAGTTTGTAATGATGTGCATACTGCGAAGGGGGGGGGACAACGGCACGGAGTCAGGATGGCCTGATCAGACCATCCCAATGCTATGAGAGTATGCTGGAGCAATCACACACAGGGAAGTCCATTCATGGCTTGTTGCATCCCGTTAACTACCAGTTTTTCCCTGGTGTCTTTTAACTCCGTTTCTGAGGTAGAGGAAAATGGGTTGCCGATGGCTGTGAGGCACTTCCCAGATGCTGCTCGTGTCTATTTCAGTTTTAATTGTGTGCAGGATCACAGCCTTAGCCAATAGAAAGCTGTTGCTAGGATAGATCTCTAAACTGCAAGCTGTCAACCACTTTAGATGGCACTTCTTAGTTGCTGCAAGTTAATCACTTCTGCCAGCCTAAGCAACAATTCTGCTAGCAAGCCAGCAGGTGGGGGTGATGACTTCTATAGTCAAGAAAGCAAACACTTGGGCAGAAAAACTCTCTTAAAGGAGACTGGTTTCTTGATGCAGAGTTAGAAGGGATCCTAGAGGTCACCTACTCCAACCCCCTTGCTCAGTGTGGGATTTATTTATTTATTTATTTATTGTATTTCTAGCCCGCCTTTCCAGCGAACTGGCTCAAGGTGGCTCACAACACAAACATAAACACCGAAGTGGTTTACAATTTAAAATCATAAATACACAACATTAAAAAATGACTAACATAGCCGTTAGTCAACTACAGCACTCCACTCTGCTTAAAGGAGTGCACACCTATTAAAATGTTTTTAAATGATTGAAAAAAAAGCATTTACAGGATACATTTTTGTGGGGCTAGGCCTTTAAGAAAGGGGGCAACGCCCCCAGAAGTCCCAACTTAGCTGCGGGCCTGAAACCCATAGGAGGATGGCAACCCCTTTCTAAGCATGTCTATTCCTACTTATTCCCATGTAACTATGCACAAGATCACAGACTCCACCTGCTTTGTCCTCTCTTCAGATGGAAAAAAAGAGGCAAAACCATGACCGTGCCCCGTTCCCAGATCAATCTGACCAGTCTGTTGCACTTGCAGCCATCTTCCTAAGGAAACTGCTCCAGAAATAGGTTTTCTCACGGTGACTGCTGACAGAACAAACAACGGACATCATCGCTGCAAACACCGTTGCGATGACAAAAGGACAGATGGACAGGGAGAACAGGCCACAGCAGCTTCTTCGCCTCCTTCTCTCTCCTGGCCAGACCGTAAAACAGCAGACAAGGTAAACAATTCAAGACTCAATCCAGTGCACAGGCCCCTGGGGGGGGGCAATCTCTGCTGAATCCACTTGGACTCACTTCCAAGTAACCACACACAAGATACTAAAGAAGTGTGTGGAGGAGGCGGTTTCCCTTCTACACTCGCAGTCTCTGGCATTAGAATAATAATGGCCATTAGAATTATAAATAGACATGAGCATTTCTGCTTCTGTTCCTTAATTCCACTTTTCCAATTCATCGTGTCCTCCCCTCCACGACGCTTTTGTGTTACATCATTTCAGCAGGGGGGAATAACTCATACATGAAAATGAGCTTGGTCTATACTCACCTGAATATAACAGATGTTGAGCCTCCTCAGCGCTTTTGCATGAGGACGATCATTGTTAATTCATCATTGATGGAGTGCGCCGATGGTGGAAAATGCAACAGGGTTCTTATTCTCGCAAGAGTGTCGTTTCACAGATGAGGATCCAAAGCGAAGGGAAAGCGACGTGCCTGCAACTACCCAGCCAGCCCGTTTCTGAGATGGAACGTGACGCTCACGGTCCTAGATACTTTGTGGAGCACCCTGAACCCTTGGACAACTTGGAGTTGGTGGGCTCTCCTTCTTGGGAGGTTTTCAAACAGAGGCTGGATGGCCATCTGGCAGCAATGCTGATCCTGTGAACTTAGGCATGAGAGGGAGGGCAGAAAGAAGAAGAAGAAGAAGAGATTGGATTTATACCCCGCCCTCCACTCCCCAAGGGAGTCTCAGAGCGGCTTACAAACTCCTTTCTCTTCCCCTCCCCACAACAGACACCCTGTGAGGTAGGTGGGGCTGAGAGAGCTCTTTCCCAAGCTGTCCTTGAGGGAACAGCTGGTCCAGAGCTATGGCTTGCCCAAGGTCATCCAGCCAGGTGCAAGTGGAGGAGTGGGGAATCAAACTCGGTTCTCCCAGATTAGAGTCCGCGCACTTAACCACTACACCAAAGGGCTGCCTCAGTGCTTAGTTCTTGTGGCCCTTTCTTACACGCCCAGAGAAATGCTGGTTGCTACTTTGGGGTCAGGAAGCAGTTTTTCTCCAGGCCAGTTTGGCTGGAAATCTTGGCGGTTTTTTTGTCAACTTCTGGGAATAGAATTGTAGTCACTGGAGGTGTGTGTGTGTGGGGGGGGTATTTGTGAATGTCCTGCTTTGTGCAGGGGGTTGAACTAGATAACCCTGAGGTCCCTTCCAATTGGTCCAATTTGGTGTAGTTGTTAATCTTGGAGAACTGGGTTTGGTTCCCCACTCCTCCACTTGCAGCTGCTGGATGACTTTGGGCAAGCCGTAGCTCTGTCAGAGCTGTTCTTGAAAAGGAGCAGTTTCTGTCAGAGCTGTCTCAGCCCCACCTAGCTCACAGGGTGTCTGTTGCGGGGAGGGGGAGGGAAAGGAGTTTGCAAACCGCTCTGAAGGGTGGGGTATAAATCCAATCAGGGGTCATTTCGTAGAAAAAGAGGTGCAGGAGCTCATTAGCATAACTCATTAGCATAACTTATTTGCATATGCTGCACCACTTGACATCACTGGAAGTACGTCAGAAGGCAAGAAAGAAAGCAGAGAGAGAGAGAGAAAGAAAGAGCTGGCAGAGAGGGGACAGCTACTAATCCAGGCCTCAGAAATACCACTATTCTGGGAGGATAGCTTCAGTGGTGGCTGAAGCCTTCAGAAGGCTGGTCAGAGGAAGAAGGACCTTTCCAGGGGACGGGGTCATTTTGCTGCAGCCATGACACAAGCAGGCATTCCCCTGCCCGGGGGGGGGGGGCTGGCACCAACTCCCGGAGCTGAGCTCCCCTGAGCTCCTGCTTGAAATGACCCCTGAATCCAATCTCTTCTTCTCTTCTTCTCTCCCTGATTCTATGATTCTAACAGTTATAAAAATCAGTTAGGTCAGATCACCATTTGGGCCAAGCCAATTCCTGCTTGCAAAGAATCCAAATGTCTTTATATTCTAGGGTTGTTAAATATATATATATATATATTTCTCCCTGATTATGTCACCTATGTTGGTGGTAGAAAGTGCCATCAAGTTGCAGCCAACTTATGGTGACCTCGTAGGCTTTTGAAGGCAAGAGACATGCAGAAGTGGTTTGCTTTCCCTTCCTCTGTGCAGAGATCCTGGACTTCCGTGGTGGTCTCCCATCTAAATACGAACCACAGCTGACCCTGCTTAGTTTCCAAAATCTGATGAGATTAGGCTAGCCTGGTCCACCTATGTATTTCTCCTATACACCTCACACAATACACTTAAGAACATAAGAGAAGCCAACGTTGGATCAGGCCAGTGGCCCATCCAGTCCAACACTCTGTCATACAGGGGCCAAAAACACCAGGTGCCCTCAGGAGGTCCAGCAGTGGGGGCAGGACACTAGAAGCCCTCCCACTATTCCCCCCACCCCCGTCAAGCACCAAGAAGACAGAGCATCCCTTGCCCCAGACCGAGAGTTCCTATCTATACCTTGTGGCTAATAGCCACTGATGGACCTCTGCTCTTGTGGAGGCATAAATAGAGAGATAAGTGCCTTTCAGCCCTGAATTCTTAGAAATCGGAAGCTCTGTATTTAAATGGCCCTGAAAGATGTTTTGCCTTACCTTCTTATTCCGGGTGACTATCAGAAGTCATCTGCATGGAATGCAAAGGCGACTCACTTCCCTCAATTACTTGGGAAACTGTAAATCACTCAAGAGTGTTCCGGAAGCTGACAAAGTTCATTCTTCACTGTCTAAAAAGTCTTTAGGGACATCTCGTCTCTGCTAAATCCATAATCCTGCCAATTAATTTCTCATGACAAAAATCATTCAAGATGGACAGCTTGAAGGATTCTAAAGTGACCTTCTCCTTTGGAAATATACATCAACTAAAGACTTTCCTGTCCCATTTTGCAGAAGGTGCCACCCATATTCTAAGTATATGGCATAGGTGGGCTTTTGGAGTTCTGGATGTTTTACTGCCCCCAAAATTCATTGAGCAGGGTCATAGAGTTGGTGGCTCTATTCCACCAGGACAAGCGGAGCTCCACCAGGGCTCTGTATCCAGAGCCCCTTTAAGAAACACTGAAATGCCACAAAAGCATGAGAGAAAGCGTATCTCATGAGCCAATCAGCAGAATTTCACCGTAAAATTTTTAATGGCTATAGATATAGGCAACCTTGGCTGTTGAATGGGGCTGAGAAATCACATGGATAGAATCCACGTATGTGTTCTTCCATTTTAGATGTATTGGTTTTTGTACAGAACATGCGTATCACGACTTTCGGAATGTCACATTTTGTTTTGTTTTTAATGAAAGCAGTTTCCATGGATACAAGGATTTATGCCCATGGGGCATGGATTTCACATCTCTCTCTTTCTTTGCACATAGGTATGGTTGCCAATTCCAGGTTGGGAAATTCCTGGAGATTTGGGAGTGGAGCCTGGGAAGTTGAGATTCGGAGAGGGGAGAAACCTCAGGGGAGTAGAATGCCTGGGGGTGCCAACTTTCAGGTGGGACCTGTTGTTAGGGTTGCCAGGTCCCCCAGGGGGTGGGGATTTGTCCGCTCAATGGGCCCCTTACCCTCTGGCTCTCATTGGGCCACCGGGGGGAACCCCACCCCCAAAGTGCTGGGATCGCAGCGACATGCCCCAATTGATGACGTTTACCCTGAGGTAACATCATCGCGCTGGGCACATTGTGGGGGGACACTCTGTTATTCAAGGGGAAACTCTGTGGTTTTCCCTTGAATGATAGTGGTCTTGCCCTCGACATGCCCGATGCGATGACATCACCTCTGGGTGATGTCATTGCGGCACACATGCTTTGCGCACATGCCGAAGAAGTCCTGGAGAGGGGCCGGGACTCCCCACCACAACTATAGGAAGAACCTGGCAACCCTACCTCAAGTTCTGGAATTACAAATCTCCAGATGACAGTGATCAGTTTTCCTGAAGGAAATGGCAACAGTGGAGGGTGTTCACTGTGATTTCAGATGGCTCCTGAGCTCCCTCCCCTCCACAGACTCTGCCATCCCCAAGATCTTCCCCCAAATGTCCAGGATTTTCCCAGCCTGGATTTGGCAACCTTTCCCCCACCACAGCTGTTGTTTTCTCTAGAGCAGGGGTGGGCAAACTGTGGCTCCCGGCAGGGAAGCTAGGGAAGCTAAATATCATTAGCAAACAAATATCATTGGACAAATTAATATCATTATCAATGTCTGCTTTTATCTCTTTTGTTATTACTTTTGACAATTTAATGTTAATAAAAAGCAAATTTGCTTATTTTCCAATAAAAGCAGGTAATATTTGTTCATGTCTTGTGGCTCTCAAACATCTGACGTTTATTCTATGCGGCTCTTACGTTAAGCAAGTTTGGCCACCCCTGTTCTAGGTGGCCCTTACGCTGAGCAAGTTTGCCCACCCCTGCTCTAGAGGACTGATCTCTTTTTTTAAAAAAAAATATTTATTTTATTTTCCACTTAAACAAATAACAAAAACAACATCAAAAAAACAAACACCAAACATACAGAGGAGACATTCTCCACAAACTTTCACCAAAAAAAAATTACTGATACAGAATATATATACACACACACACACACACATACATACAGAGAGCGAGAGCAAGCACCTACTTTATTTAACTATCCAGCTGTTAAAACTATATAGCTGTCTTTGAAAATATTTCTCAGTCCATGTATACAACCTTGCCCATACCTTTTCAAAGATATTTTCTACATTACCTTTTAACATTAAGGTTAATTTATCCATTTCTGCAGTTTCTAGTAACTTATATATTATTTCTTCCTTTGACGGTAGGTTTTCCTTTTCCTAATATTTGGCATACAGTATTCTAGCCACAGTAATAACATGTGTTATCAAATAACCATCTAACTTATTAAATTGGTCTGGAATGAAATGTAGTAAAAATAATTCAGGTAAGAAAGGTAAATTCACTCCTAACATTTCTTGTAGCATCCTGTGTATCCAAATCCAATATTTTTTTACTTATATCACATGTCCACCATATATGAAAAAAGTACAGAGGACTGATCTCTGTAGTTGTCATTTTGGGAAATTTCCCACCTCAGACACTGGTAACCCTATATCGCAGCCTAAAATTCCCCCTGAAGTCCCGTTTCTAGGTCTCCGGTCTTCCCAAGAACTGGATTGGGGTGCATTTGGAGCTGCTACAAGAGAGAGGAGGTGGGAAGAATTCTGAAGGATTTTGGAAATCCTTGCATGGAAATGGCTAGTCTGAATCCAAGCCACTATGTTTTGATTTTTGTCTCTGTGAGCTGCCTTGAGAGTTATAAAAATAACATTCAAGTTGTCTTACAAAGACAGAAATTAAAACGTAATAAAAAACTGTTTACAAAAACCTAAAACGAGAAGATCAACAAGAGCACAAAGGCTTATAAAACCATGGCAATGATATGAAAAAAGAGATAAAGGCAGCAATCAATAGATCATAATGGCAGTCTCAGAAAAGAAATCACTCCCAGCACATTCAAAAACCAACAAATCGCAAACTAAAACCAGCAAATCATCGAGAATCACTAGTTTCTAGAAGTCTAAGAATGAGTCTCTCAGGATCAGGAGCTCCACAGCTTAGATGACCGCCCCAAAACTTCGGTCCTTTGTACCTGCCATCTTCAGTTCTATGTGTAATGCAAAGCCATAGAACAAGGGACCAACAGACAATGTTAGATGCTAGGGTTGGCAACTCCAGGTTGGGAAATACCTGGAGATTTGGGGGTTAGTGCCTGTAGAAGACAGAGTTTGGGAGGGGAAAAGCCTCAGCACAGTTCCGTGCCATAAAATCCACCCTCCAGAGTTGCCATTTTCTCCAGGGGAACTGATCTCTGTTGTCTGGAGAACAGTTGTAGTTCCAGGTAGGGCTGCCAGGCCCTCTGGGGGGGGGGCAGGGATTTCCCTGCTGAAATGACCCCCCAATCCACTGATCCAGAACAGGCAGGTGGGGGGAACCCTGCCCTCAAAGTGCCCGGTTCAGGGGCTGACGTGCCCAGCATGATGATGTCACTTCCGGGTGGTGTTATCACACTGGACATGTCACCGGCCGATGCTCTAGCACTCAGCCTGGAAACTCTATGTTACCCGGTCACTTCCAGGTGATGTCATCGCACCTGCGCATACTCTCCCCTGCTATTTACGGTAAGTGACTTGGCAGCCCTCATTCCAGGAGATCTCCAGGCCCCACCTGGCTCCATCTCCACATCTCCAGGGGTTTCTTAACTTGGATCTGGCAACCCTAACCCCCACCACCACCACCAATCCCCTGCTGGTGGCCAGGAGTGACCTGGCAACTCTAATCCATCTATTTTTTTAAAAAAATGGTGCCATTTTCTGTGTTCTCAAACCAAATCTTTCCTGTTAAAATCACAGCACTTTTTTTTTCCAGAAGTATTTTTGGGCCACTCATCTGTAAGCGGTATATAAATAGCCTGTAGCATATAAATGGCACTGAAATAGAATTGGAACGGAGTGGGAGACATGAATCAGGAGGACCAGAACCAAGAAATATGGTGTGATTTTAAAAAAAAAAAAAAAGCTCACAAAGACAACCCCCCAAAAGCAGAGGGCATATTTCTCAATCCCTCGTCTAGGTCAAACGCCGTCTGTGAAAATTGTATTTTTCAAAATGGGAGTGAAAGAGCGGATTTCTTCCCGAGTAACTTCTCCTCGACTTATTTCTCAACCTTGACCTCAGAATGCAGGTATTTATTCTGGTGTGCTGCGTTCCCTGGCCTTGTAATCCTCAGAGAGCACATTTGGCCTTCAAGCTAGTCAAGCAGGGTACAACAGTGACGCCTCAGTCAATAACAGAGGAAATGCATCTGCATTGTTCCATGGCAGTCTCCACTTTGGTCTAGTTTCAAAGAAGTTTCCTCAAGGAAGCTGATTGAATAAGTACATAAAATCTTTTAGCAAGACATCTATAGAACTTTTACAAGAGAGCCTGCAAGGCAGAGTGTCAGAGGGCAGCCATGCTGGTCTGCAGTAGAATCATAGAGTTGGAAGGGACCTCCAGGGTCATTTAGTCCAACCCCCTTGTCCAATCTAGAAGAGTGATATTCGAGTCCAGTAGCACCTTAGAGACAAACAAGATGCTGGGGGTATACGCTTTTGAGAGCCAAAGCTCCCTTCATTAGCTACATGGTAGAGTGGTAATAGTAGAGCCAATTTGGAGTAGTGGTTAAGTGTGCGGACTCTAATCTGGGAGAACCGGGTTTGATTCCCCACTTCTCCACTTGCACCTGCTGGATGACCTTGGGCAAGCCATAGTTCTGTCAGAGCTGTTCTCTCAAGGACAGCTCTGGAAACAGCTCTCTCAGCCCCGCCTACCTCACCAGGTGTCTGTTGTGGGGAGGGGAAGGGGAAAGGAGTTTGTAAGCTGCTCTGAGACTACGAGTAAAGGGTGAGGTATAAATCCAATTTCTTCTTCTTTTTCTTCTATTATTGTTGTTGTTATTGTTGTTGTTGCTGTTGTTGTTATTATTATGATTATTATTATTAGGCATTGTGTGTAGTATAGCCAGGAGATCCAAAGATTGTCTGGCAGCCTTAAATTCTAGCTCTTTTGGCATTATGCACCACTAGGTGGCGAACAATTTGGGGGCTGAGAGAGCTCTGAAAGAGCAGTGACTGACCCAAGGTCACCCAGCTGGCTTCATGTGAAAGAGTACAGAATTCAGAAGAATCTGGGAGGCACTGGTTCATATCTCCCCTCTGTCATGAAGTTTGCTGGGTGAACTTGGGCCAGTTCTCTTCACTCCTTTTTTCCCCCTGAAATCAAGCAATCTGTTTCTTTTCCTCTTTGGTTTAGTTTCTTTTCCTCTTTGCAGGAATTTGGAGTCTTTTTTAATAACAGAGAGTACTGAGTTGGGAAATGCCCTGGGGATTTGGGGGGTGCAAGCTGGGATGGAGTTTGGGAAGGGGAGGGACCTCAGCAGGGTCTATAAAGTCTACCCTCCAAGCAGCCATTTTCACCGGGCAAATGGATCTCTGGTACCTGGAGACTGCTTGTAATTCCTGGAGGTCTCCAGGCTCAACCTGGAGGTTGGCAACCTTAATTTTTAATCACTTCCATTTTGATTGGGGAGAGGTTCAAAAAGCGGAGGGGCACAGAAAGAGGTCCTGCAAAAGTTTCAGGATTTTGCTCTGTGGATGCTCAGAGGCAGGCAGTGTCTTCCCAAACCTTTCTGTCCTCTTTCTGGAGCACCACCCTGTGGCATGTACCATAAAACAACGGCAAGGGCTGAGGTTACAAATGGCTGCCTTTCTCTACAAAGAGTAATCAAAGAGAAATTCCTCTTTAAAAAAGAGAATGAGAGAGAATAAGAGCAATTACATAAGTCAGAAAAAGAATCCCCCACCCCCATAACAATGCTAGCACCAGGCACTGTCAGCCCAGCCTACTTTGCAGGGCTGTTGTGAGGTCAAAATGGGGGAAAGGGAGCCCTGACTGGGATAGCCCCGGCAAGCCCAATCTTGTCAGATCTCGAAAGCTAAGCAGGGGTGACTGTGGTTAGTATTTGGATGGGAGAACTCCTTGGAATCCCAGCAGTTGGGAAGACAGGGGCAGGCTTTATTCAGCCACCTCTCTGAATACCCTACAGACCCCCAGTAGAGGACAGTCACCAGAGGTTGCCATGAATTCCAGGTGCACACACACATCAAAAAATGGAGGAGGGGGAACAATGTGTGCTGTTCTGAGAAGGGTGGGATAAAAGTGTACAAAAGGAATAAAAGGCATTTCAGTCAAATCATCGCTACTAATTGAGAGCATTTGGGGTGAGAAGAGCCAGAAAGTATGTTTATGCTTCTCACACTCCTTTTTGCCAGAGTCAAATGAGGTTGCCTTCCATTGCACACGTCATGCACACAAGTATAACGACAAGCAGCTGCAACCCACAACCCGCAAGTCTTCTTTTTCTGCTTAATTAAATGTACAGCTGCATCACAAGTTCATTGCTTAGCCCTGGAGGTTCCGCCACCACGCATCTAATTGCATAACACCACACAGGAAGAAGGGAAAGGATTAGAAGGGATCACGATGCCAGGTCGATAAGGCAGGGAGCCGTACAGCGAGATCTGCTCGGTATCAGCTTATTGCCAGAGACTCCTCAGGGACAATCCCACATGCACACAACAAAGAGAAAGGGATGGTGTTGATCACAAAATTAATAAGAGCAAACCCTGAAAGGGAAGTGGCTGCGACTCAGTGGTAACAACAGGCTTTACGATTTGCAAGTTCCAAGTTCAGTCCCTGGCCTTTCTAGTGAAAAAAAATGGTTTACACAGCAGGGAGAGGATATTCATTCAAGGCTCTGCTTGAGTCAAGGATGTCGTTGTGCCTGTCCCTGTAACTCACATGTACTGTGAGACATCATTGGCTAAGCTGGGCTAATGCCCAGCCAATGGGGAGGCAAGAAGAAGAGGAGGAGGAGGAGGAGGAGGAAGAGATTGGATTTATACCCCACCCTTCACTTGGAGTCTCAGAGTGGCTTACAAACTCCTTTCCCTTCCCCTCCCCACAACAAACACCATGTGAGGTAGGTGGGGCTGAGAGAGCTCTGACAGAAACTGCTCTTTTGAAGGACAGCTCTGAAAGAACTATGGCTTGTCCAAAGTCATCCAGCAGGTGCAAGTGGAGGAGTGGGGAATCAAACCCGGTTCTCCCAGATTAGAGTCCGCACACTTAACCACTACACCAAACTGGTGTAGTTTGGAATGCATATAAGCAAACTCCACCCTACCCATGCAGGCATTTGACTCATGCTGCTAATATATCCACCTTCACATTTGGACCAAAATGGAAGGAGCTAGTTGTCATTAAGGGGTGAAATACAAATACTCTGGGTGGCTTAACAATTGACTCAAGAAAGGGATTTTGTGTGTGTGTGCACTTCAGTTTGAGTGTAGCTATAAATAGGACTGGTGTTGTGGACTATTGGGCCATAACTGGGGATGCCAGGCAACCCACAAGAAACTAGGAAGTGAGGAAATGGAAGGCCAGCCATCAGTAATGGCATAACATCACTCCCCGGGGAAAACCCAGAAGTGACATCACACCTCTCTAGGAATTGTTGGAAACTCTATGGTAAAACCATGGGATTTCTGGCAGTTCTTAGAGAGGACCAGCAACACTTCTGAGTTTTCCTGGAAGTCATGTCGCACCATCTTCCCAATGACCTTTTTTCCCTTCTCCCACTGTTGCTCACAGCAGCAGCAGGGGATTCTCCATGTGCTGTCTTGGCTGGTTGCCATAGAGACTACACACTGTGAGCTGGAAACATGGCCTGAAATCAAGTAACAAAGCCAAAGGTTGGATAGCCGGGAAGTCAATTCAAGGTTGCAGGTTTCAAGGAAAAGGAGCAGCTGCTACATACAGAGAAGCAGGTCTGAATATGCAGAGTTGCTGCCATGCTGAAGCAGGTGCACAGAGTGTTTTTGAGCAGGTCCTCCCTTCCCTGGGAGTTGAGTCTGCAAAGGCTTACGGCTCCTCCCGTTGCCTTTGCAGGAGCTGCAGTCTGGCACTCCTTCGCTCCTGCATAGTCAGCCTCTGGCATGCCTTATGTCTGGGGCACTCAGGACAATTAGGCAGAGAGTCTATCCTTGAGGTGTCTGCAGCTGGGAGTGCTGGGCCAGGCTCAGGATCAATCACTCCTTCTGGTTGCACCTCCTGTGCAGCTGCTGGGGACCCTTCCTCATCAGGTACTGTTGAGGGCTCTTCTTCATCTGGGCTGACTCCAGAGGAGGCTGGGTTGCTCCCTGCCGCTTCCTCATCTGAGGAGTCGTCAGCCTCCGCAGAGCCAGTCCCCATGACACTCCACCCCACTAGAGAGCTGGCAACCCTAGATGGCAGAAATCGTGTGGGTTGCTAGCTCATGGAAAACATGACACGAGCTAAGGCTGCAGTCACACATGCTAAATAATCCACTTTCAATCCACTTTCAGTGCACTTTCCAACTGGATTTTTACTGTGTGGACTGGCAAATCCAGTTGGAAAGTGCACTGAAAGTGGATTATTTAGCCTAAATCAGTGACTGTTCGAGCACCCTTACAGGCCATAGGTTCAAGTTTCACCACTGCCACCCACTCCCTAGTGAAGCGGCTTGCTCAGTCTTTGTTCTCTTCTTACAATATGGAAATGGTAATGCTAGCTTTGCTGCACCCATATGGCAGATGTCCCTTGAATGTGCTAGGCAAATGCCAAGTACTGTAAGTATAAAATTATACCATTATGAACACAGCCACTTCCCCCAGACTTGCAGTGGGTTTTTTTTTTTTTTTTGGCAAGGTACGAACACCTCCAGAAATAATCATCCGCATCCGGTGTGAAAGTCTTGCTAAATGCCAGGTTATTCAGAGCACAGGGGAAGGGTTTTAGTTAGCCAGGATTTGAAATATTTAAAACCTCCTCCTCCATCTATCCTCTCTCTACCTTCCCCATCAGCGTAGCTTAAAAGTTTCTCCTTTTAAAACAAATCGAGCAGAAGTTGAAAAACTGTCCGTTACGATTAAGAACGGAGACCACTGCCATAAGCGCGGGGCAGTAATTGTCAAAATCAGTAACTGTCAGTTTTTATTTTGTTCCGAACTTACAGCTTAAACATGTTAGGGGGCGCATAATTGTCCATTCCCACCTCACACCGACCCGCCCGGCTTACCGATATCTGATTCCGTAGTCAAAACATCCCAGCGAGGGAAAGACGGTATGGAATGCAATTCAGCAAAACTCTCCCCTTAGCTATTAAGGGAGATCTGGATTGCATTTCATTCTGCGACGTATTTTTTCAGAGCACCTCTGAGTATCCGGCGCTTCAAATCTAATTGTTGTAAACACAAATTGAAATAACTCCGGGAGGCTGCATAGCCCATTAATCTTTTGTACTGGAATTATTGTTAATAAAAGCTTGGGATGTGATGGCAGGGCTCGGCTGAACTTGCATGAGTGTTATAGACAGTCCTGGGGAACTCAGAGATGATGACTTTCACATTCCAGGCTCAAGCCTTCAGAGACTTGGACCAAGAAATTAGCTCGGTGCTCCCAAGTGAGCCACAGAGAGTTTAACATCAAGAACTGCCTTCAGCCTCCAGCCAGAAAGTCAGGCCAGGGATGGCCCCAGAATCATGGGAAAGGACTCCATTAGAGCATTTCAAACAACCCTGAGTGATTTGAGTGACCTCACACTACACGAGACACTGTAGACATGCTACCAATCTGAGTAGGCGACTTTGAGCTAGATGGATCCAGGTGGCCCACCCTGTTGTTCTGAAGCAGTAGAACAAATATTGAGTCCAGTGGCACCTTCAAGACTAACAAAGGTTTATTCAAGGTATGAGCTTTTGTGTGCATGCACCCTTCTTCAGATAAGAGGAGGAGGAGGAGATTGGATTTATACCCCACACTTCACTTGGAGTCTCAGAGCAGCTTACAAAATTTCCCTTCCCCTCCCCACAATAGACACCCTGTGAGGTAGGTGAGGATAAGAGAGCTCTTTCGAGAACTGCTCTTTCAAGAACAGCTCTGACAGAGCTATGGCTCACCCAAGGACATCGAGCAGCTGCAAGTGGAGGAGTGGGAGAATCAAACTCGGTTCTCCCAGATTAGAGTCCACGCACTTAACCACTACACCAAACTGGAAATAGATATAACAATCATACTTATAGAGGGTGGGCAGTAAATTAGCATACAGAACAAAGAAGATTTTTTTAACAGGTTAAAAGAATAACAATGGCTATCATCTGTTTGGGTTCAACTCATGGGAGAAAAATAGCAAGGAAATAAATATGTCAGAACTGGAGACTGATGTATCCTTAATTGTGGGATGGTCTTTGAGCTAGATGGTTTGACTGAGACTCAGACCGATTTCCCTCAAGGTGCCGCTCTGCCACTACTCTTCCCTTTCCCCCGATTGCATGTGTCAATTTCCCACTATTTACCCCATGCCACATTTTGACCCACGGCTTCTCCCGATTTTTCCCACAGTTTCGCAATCCTGTTTTTTGAGGATCACAAAACCACAGGGGGAAATGAGACGTGGGGCAAATAGTGGGAAATTGACACACGCGATCGGGGGAAAGGGAAGAGCAGTGGCGGAGCAGCACCTCATGGGAAATCGGTCCCATACTACATATTATAGTTGACACGGGTCCAACCCATGGCATCTGCCACCATTTTAGAGGAAAATCAAGACATTTAAAAATTGCCACTAGGACCTGATCCCTATTGGGTCTGTGGCGCCATGGCAACAGGCGATCTTGATTCTCCCCCCCCCCCATGCCTTTTAAAGTGTTGGAAGAGCCCTTCACTTGAAAAGGTGGGGGTGGATACAAGATTACCTGGTGATGCCACCACGCAGGCCCAATTAGGATCAAGTCCTCACAACATTTTAAAACAGATTTATCTCTAAAATGGCAGCCATGGGTTGGACCTGTGTCCTCCTTAATGCATAGTTTGGCCCTCTTTAGCCATGTTTAAATGACCTGTGAATGTACAGGGCACTGTTCTTATAGGAAGACTGGAACTGAGGATGCTCTGCTCCCAACCCTCATCCATGGCTCTCTGCAGTGGCTCCATCTCATTTTGATACGCTTTTGCCACAACTCGGGCACAAAACCTATGCACATTTATTTAATGGATTTAATTTTTAAAAATATGTATATCCTGGTTTTTTCCAGATCACAGAATTATAGGGTCATCTTGTCTAACCCACTGCACAATGCAGGAAGTTCACAAATACCTCCCACCCCCAGTGACCCCTGCTCCACGCCCTGAAGATGGCAAAAAATCTTTAGGATCCCTGACCAAGCCTTCCTGGAGAAAAATGGCTTTGTTATGTTTTATTATGTTATGTTGCATTGCATTGTCAGGGCTCTGGTATCCTAACTCCCATGTTCCTATTGGCTGCTGAATAAAGACTCCTTATTGGTCCTGAAGCCAATCCAAGGAACCAATTGCAGAGCCCTGCTTAGGTCCAATATGACTGCGTGTTTCCAGTTACAATGTATATAGTTATTTGTTGGAACACTATAAGTTGAGTGCCGCTCTTGCTAGAGCTGTCCCTGAGCTGAACGATGTTTGAATAAAAGCCTGCATTTGATTTATCGTCTCCTGACTCAATACTTAATAGGCTTCCTGACCCCAAAGTGTCAAACCAGCATTTTCCTGGGCATGTAAGAAAGGGCCGCAAGAACTAAGCACTGAGGAAGCCCTTCCTGTCCTCCCTCTCCCTCTCATGATCTGCCTAAGTTCATACAATCAGCATTGCTGTCATATGGCCGTCTAGCCTCTGACTGAAAACCTCCAAAGAAGGAGAGCCCACCACCTCCAGAGGAAGCATGTTCCACCGAGGAACCTGCTAACTATCAGGAAGTCCTTCCTCATGTTTAGCCGAAAACTCTTTTGATTTAATTTCAACCTGTTGGTTCTGGTCTGACCTTCTAGGGCAACAGAAAACAACTCTGCACCATCCTTTATATGACAGCCCTTCAGGTACTTGAAGATGGTTATCATATCACCTCTCAGTTGTCTCCTCTCCAGGCTAAACAATCAGTGGGACATGCAAATTACATGTTCAATGGCTCTGTCCCTAGAATGGCCTGTACTGTGAGCTTCATGCACTGCTAAAAAAAAAAAAAAAAAGTTCTGGGAGCATGATTCGGGGCTGGCATTGGCAGACCTCGTGGTGGGGCATCTTCCGGGGTCCAGGAACCAGAACATCTGGCAGGGCCCACTGCCTCCATCCCCAGCTGGACCTGCCCTCCCACCGACCATGCTCCTGGCCACACCTGGTGCCCAGAACACTTAAGGAAAAGGTATGCACGTGGTATGTGCAGCTGGGAATGTGAGCAGTGGGAGAATATCAAGCATTTGAGGATGCATGACCATGTCATTAGGGAGGAGAATGCAGGCAGGTGGGTGGGGAGAGGGGGATGATCAGGGCAGGTGGTAGTAGGAAAGGGGCCCCCCAACTCTCTGCCTGGGGTTCTCAGGCACTGTCTGCCCAGGACTGCAGAACATCTGGAACTGGCCCAGTCATGAACAGTCCTACCCAGTAGGCAGATCAGACACAGGCCAATGGATTTCCAGAGTCAAACTTGGATTTACAGTGTACATCCTACACCAGCTTTTCTGTCTCTGTGTTCATTCCTACATTCTGCATCCAAAACCTTCCCAAGCATCAACCCGCATGAACACACACACACACAAACACAAAGCTGCCTTGTACTGAATCAGACCATCTGTCCATCAAGGTCATATTATCTTTTTGAGCCTGGCAAAAGGTCTCCAGACCTCAGTGCGGTAGGGTGGTTAAGAGCGGCAGACTCTAACCTAGAGGGTTGGGCTCCATTCCCCACTCCTTCATATGCAGCCTGTTGGGTGACCTTGGTGGCCAGTTGCAGTTCTCTCAGAGCTCTCTCAACCCCACCTACCTCGCAAGGTGCCTCTTGTGGGGAGAGGAACGGAAGGAGATTGTAAGATGCTCCAAGACTCCTTCAGGTAGGGAAGAGCAGGGTAGAAAACCCAGCTCTTCATCTTCTTCTTGTTGTAGACGTCTTTCCTATCACCTTCTACTTGATCCTTTTAACTGGAGATGCCAAGGATTGAACTTGGGATCTTCTGCATGCAAAACCAGGGTTCGTCTGCTAAGCCAGAGTTTCTCACCAAACCTACCTGTCTCTCATTGGTGGTAGCCAAGTCAGTAGAAATGTACCTCCTAAAGAACTACAGATGCCAGTAGCCAGGGAGGGTTGCTTTGTGTTCCAGCCACAAGGCAGCTGAAGGTTTTAGAATGCACCACCAATTAGGCAGTCATTCCACCAGCAAGCTTGAAAAGCATCTAATATTTGCTTTCACTAATAGATAAGAAGTCACACTGTTGATAATGTTCAATTGCATCATGTCCATGAAGGGGGCATTCTAATCCTGCAGTGCACTGATTGGATGATGGACAAATTAAATGTTAATAACACAATTAATAACCTCAGACTAGGAGGATTCACCACCCCTGCTTCCTGGCAAATGTCAGCTCTCTCTCTGTGTGTGTGTGTGTGTCATTTGCATCCTCATTTAAAGAGTACAGAGCAATGTAGTCTTCAATCTCAGTCTGTCCCAGATTGTTTAGCTTCAAAAAAAGAAGAGTATACCTTCAGAATATTTAGCCATTCTCTATCTGCTAGACTAGCAGAGTTCGTGAAAATCACTACAGCCATTAGGGGGCAAAATATAATTCAGTGTTCATAGAATGCAGATAGTAGATTGGGGGATTCTTCACCAGTTTCTCCAAACGTTCCCTGGAAGAATTCTCTCTGACTGATTTCCCACAGCTGCTGCTCCGCTCCCACTCTTCCCTTTGCCCCGATCATAAGTGTCAATTTCCTACTATTTGCTGCACGGCTGCATTTTGTCCCGCAGCTTCACCCAATTTTCCCCGCATCTACTTGATCCTGTTTTTTTGAGGACTGAGTAGACACTGGGAAAATTGGCCAAAGCTGTGGGGCAAAATGTGGCTGCACAGCAAATAGTGGGAAATTGACACTTACAATTGGGGCAAAGGGAAGAATGGGGGGTGGAGCAGCAGCTGTGGGAAATCGGTCTTTGAATATGTGTGTGTGTGTGTAGACAGCTAGCTAGCTAGCAGAGAGAGAGAGAGAGAGAGAGAGTTTGGTGTAGTGGTTAGGAACACAGCCTCTAATCTGGGAGAACCAGGTTTGATTCCCTGCTCCTCGACATGCAGCTGCTGGTGTGACCTGGGGTCAGTTACAAGTTCTTTCAGAGCTGTTCTCTCAAGGGACCATCATTCCACTGTGGTGGCAGCTGCTGCCAAAGCAATGGGTTGTTGTTTTTTTTCATAATCTGAACAGCCAATCAAATTTCAAATAGCCATTCAGAAGCCCTGCTGGGCAAAGCCCTATCTGGCCACACCCACTTTCTAAAAACACTTGGTGGGTGCCAGGAAAGGAGTTAGCAGGCAACATGGTACCCATGGGCACTGCACTGGGGACCTCTGAGGTAGATCCTCATATGTGTTCCCATCACTCAAGCACATTTTCCAGCTTCCATTGAGATGAAAAAAGGGGGGGGGGAACAGAACATGGGAAGAGAAACAAGGTCATTTTATAATATACACAGCTTTTGTAATCAAGCTTTGTGACAGCAGGTTTATCCAGCCGGACTCTCCCTCCATATTTCCAGGTCTTCGAATCAACTCCAGCATGAGAAACTCAAACTCACAATTTCCTACGTGGTACCCAAATAGGTACAAACCGTTCCTCCAGTATCTGGATACAAAATAGGGAAAGGGATTGCAAGAACACTGAATTATCACCCTGTCGTACATCTATACAGCCCGGGTATCACACAGATAGATATGCTTTGGTTGATCATAGCGTCAAAGTTGGAAGCCTAAACTGTCGTGCATAGTTTTACAAGAGGGAGAAAATTCGGTGTTCTTGCAATTCAGAGAAAATCCGGTGTTCTTGCAATCCCTTTCCCTATCCAGATACTGGAGAAACACTTTGTGCCTGTTTGGGCACCAAGTAGGAAATGGTGAATGGTGAATTCTTCATCCTGGGTATCGTGTAGATCACAGCTTCAAAACTGGGAACCCAAACTGTTCTCGCATGTACACAGGGTTGAGCTTGGTTCATCTTGGGGGGGGGGGGGGTACTGCTGGGCTCTAGCTTCATTCTCACATCTTTTTGTTAACTCTTGCATTTACATGCAAATTTGATCTTGCCAGCTGCCTGATCCAATTTCAGCTCCGCATATGCATCTTGGCTCTGAGTGGCCCCTCCTAACGGCTGCCCCCCTCTCCCCCCGCCCTGTAAATAGCCCTTGAGGAGATCTTTTTCCATCTGTCTAAAGTAGTGTGCTTTGCACACAAGAGCCTGCATTTTGAACAACACTTTGTAGGTCTTAAAGGTGCTACTGGACTCCCAACTTTGCTCTGCTGCTTCAGACCAACATGGCTACCCACCCAAATTTTTGACATGCATAGTCTTATAGATTTACAACAGGGGAAAAAAATCCAGTGTTCTTCCAATTGACTCCTCCAAAAAAACAATATTTACATAATGAAAGGCATTCCTCCTGAATCTGCAGATGCACCAGAAATAACCTTGTTCGACGATTCCTTTTTGTCTCCCTTCCAGAAATTCTTTTCTAAAGAAACATCAAATATTTGGTGGCATTAAGGCTAAACCTAAAATTGTTTTCATTTCATGCTTAATTTATTTTGTAATTATAAATCTGTTGGTAAACAGAGCCCTCGTCGTGTTCTTTGCATTTTGTCTGCTGAAGCTGTTGAACTATTTAAGTCTGAATACGCTTGTCACTTTGGAAACAACATGATAATCAGTTACTGTTCTTGGAAATGGCTCAGCAAGAGGACCAACTTGCTGTTCGCAGCCCTGTAGGCTGTTTCTGCATCTGCCTACTAACAGAAGACCCTTTCCTAAGAGAACACTAGAATAATTCTAATGGACTGAGACTGTATTCTGGGGCTAATGGCAGGAGTTATAGCAGTTGCTATAATTTGTTAAGCCCTGACCAGGATGACCCAGACCATCTGGATCTTGTCAGATTTCAGAATTTAAGCAGGGTCGGCTCTGACTAATATTTGGATGCAAGCCCTCCAAGGAAACCCAGAGCCACTATGCGGAGGCATGCAATGACAATCACCTCTGAACATCTCTTTACTTGCAAACCTGGTAGGGCGGCTGTAAATCAGCTTTTACTTGACGGCCCTTTCCACTGACTGCATTATTCCAATCTTAGCTGTACTTATGCATCTTGACTCTAATTAGCCCTTCCTGGCAACTTAACCCCCCCCCCCCCATATGTAATGCTTGAGGAAATCTGTTTCAACGTATCTGAAGAAGTATGCATCTACGCATGCTAAGCCTTTCAGTTCTTGCTTATACCCAGAACTGAACTTCATTGGTTTTGGAGGTGCCACTGGACTCAAACTTAGTTCTCATACCTGTTTGTTAATTCTTGTATTTGTATGCTAATTTGCTGCCATTTACAGGTCTACCAACTGCTTTAATCCAGTCTCAGCTATACTTATTGCCCAGTTACTTATGCATCTTGACTCCAACTAGCCCTTCCTAGCAACTACTTATATGACTGTGGTCAGACTGCAGGGTTTGCGCAGTCTGGCCCTGGCTCTAGGTACCCCATTGCAATTTGTAACAGAAAGTTTTAAGAATACATCCCACCCTGAAACGGTCTCACTGCACACTTGCCCCCATAGTCGACCATTCATATTATTGCTGTGTGGCAACCATGGAGTGGGTGGTTGGGTGGCTATGTTTTGACAGCTGGAGGAGGCTGATTCCCCCTGTGGAAAAAACTCATATTTTCAATTAACTCTTTCCTGACCCTGTGTGCTGCAAATCTCTAGGTAGAGGAACCGGCATGAAAAAAGACAAAGGAGGCTTCTCAGCCTGCCCTCCCCCCCCCCCCCTTTTCACCTAAGAGGACAGTTGAAAGCTTGCTGGTATGCATGAAGATGTGATTACGTACACATCACTAACTGACTAAAAATAACAAGGAGCAAAAACAGAACAGAGTGATCAGACTTCCCAACCAGGTTGAGCTCGCACCAGGGGAGTTCAGACATCCAGAAATGCAAAGTGAAAGCACCTGTAACCTGTAAACGTTGGACTTTCCCTGGTGTCCACAAACTCCAATTCGAGGATGGGTGAGAACGAGATGGCAGCAACTGGGAAACAGAAGGCACATGTGGCTATAAAAACCACGTACATATGTGCAGTCAAGTCACAACCAACTTATGGTGACCCTAGCAAGGGGTTTGCAAGGCAAGTGGGAAGTAGAGGTGGTTTGCCATTGCCTTCCTCTGAAGAGTGTTCTTTGGTCTCCCACCCAAAGTTTATGGCAACCCCAGCAAGGGGCTTTCAAGGCAAGTGAGAAACAGAGGTGGTTTGCCATAACCTTCCACTACAGAGCCTTCCTTGGTGGCCTCCCAGCCAAGTATCAACCTTGCTTGGCTTCCAAGATCTGGCGAGCCTGGGCTATACTGTGCAAACTTCCTTCCCCCATAAAAACAAGCCAGGGGCATAAAAATACAGCTCTAATACAGTATTTGGCAGCATAAAAGAGTATCCATAAAACAGACTAGAAGAATCCCATAAAACATTTTTTAAAAGATGGAGCCCTTCAGTTAAAAACCCCCTAGTGGAAAAACCTGGAACCTCAAGGAAGAAGAAGAAGAAGAGAAGAGACTGGATTTATATCCCACCCTTCACTCACTTGGGGTCTCAGAGCGGCTTACAAACTCCTGTCCCTTCCCCTCCCCACAACAGGCACCCTGTGAGGTAGGTGGGGCTGAGAGAGCTCTGACAGAAACTGCTCTTTTTCAAGAACAGCTGTGCCAGAGCTATGTGCCCAAGGTCATCCAGCAGTTGCAAGTGGAGGAGTGGGGAATCAAACCCGGTTCTTCCAGTTTAGAGTCCGCGCACTTAACCACTACACCAAACTAGAGCTTTGACTCTCAAAAACTGATCTCCCACTACCCAAAAATCATGTTGGTCTCTAAGGTGCCACTGGACTCGAATCTAGCTGCTTGGACAAAACATATGAGCAACGGTGCTAGAACTGTATGAGGGCCACAAACTGTGCACAGCACCCTGGAACATTAAAAAAAATCCCACTCTCTTTTCGACGAGTGTTTTCATTTTCAATGCAAACGCTTTGTGCCTACATGTCCTCGCATGGCCGCTTGGGAACTGCAGCTCGCACACAAGGGAAGGTGCTGCACTGCCGAGGCAAAGGTGCAATTATCTGGGGGTGTGTCAAACCACAATACCTTGTACCCGGTTTCTGAATGTGACTTAACAGCCGCTATCAGCCAGCTCCCCAGTGGGATGATGAATCCAGCCAGCTGCGCAGATGCCAAGGTAGCAAATAGACTTGAAATACGGCTTGCGTTGAATCACTAACAAATCACCAATATGAGTGTATGGAGTGCTCAGCTTGAGAGGGAAAAGAATGCTGTGAGCAAATAGGTTCTTTTTTTCGGAAACCTGTATTTGAGCAGATCGTAGCAGCCGTTGTGAGGAGGCTTGAGGGAAGTCCAAAGGGTTCCAGTAAGACCTGCAAAAGGTGGCCAGGGACACTTCACATAAGCCACCTTAAGAGGAGGAGGAGGAGGAGGAGACTGAATTTATACCCTGCCCTTCACACAGAGTCTCAGAGCGGCTTACAATCTCCTGTCCCTTCTTCTCTCCATAACAGACATCCTGTGAAGTAGTTGGGGCTGAGAGAGCTCTTTCGAAAACTGCTCATGAGAGAACAGTTCTAAAATAACTTGTAACTGACTCAAAATCATCCAGCAGCTGCATGTGGAGGAGTGGGGAATCAAACCCACTGTTCTCTCACAAGCAGTTCTCGAAAGAGCTCTCTCAGCCGCACCTACCTCACAGGGTATCATTGTGAGGAAGGGAAGGGACAGGCGATTGTAAGCCACTCTCAGACTCCTACAGGTAGAGAAGGGCAGAGTATAAATCCAGTCTCTTCTCTTAAGAACATAAGAAGGTAAGAGAAGCCAATGCTGGATCAGGCTGATGGCCCATCCAGTCCAACACTCTGTCACACAGTAGCCAAAAATACCAGGTGCCATCAGGAGGTCCACCAGTGGACCTCCTCTTCTCTTCCCCACCACTGGCCAGCTGGCTGGTGGGGAGAAATCCCACCACCAAATGTGACATAATGACATCACACCAAAGTGACATCATCACATTGGTGATGGCATGTGGTGAAGCTCTGGGTTTGGGGGCAAACTCAAAGGTAACCATAAAGTTTTGCCTAAAATACCAGGGCATTGTCAAGCAACACTGCCAACGTGATGACATCATTTCTGCTCAATATCTATATATCTAATAGCCAAGTGGCCCATCCCCGTGCAGATACCTAAATCCACGCGGGGGGGGGGCACTTGGAGGGCAGAGGGGGGGGTTCTGCAGAAGTGGGGCAGTCCCCACGTTTGCAGAAAAATGCCAAAAGTAACAAAAACTTTTCGGGGGATATGCGCAGGGGACGCTCTACTAACGGCCACGGCGGGGCGGGGGGCGAGCGGTGGGCCCGGCGAGGCCCGCTGGGTCTCTTTGGGGAGGGGAGAGGAGGGGGCAAGCGGCGGGCCCGGCGAGGCCCGCCGGGTCTCTTTGGCGGGGGGAGGGGGCGAGCGGCGGGCCCGGCGAGGCCCGCCAGGACTCTTTGTGTGTGGGGGGAAGGGGGCGAGCTCCTTCTCTCCCCCCTCCGCGAGTATCGCGGGTCCCCACCTTGTCTATATATCTAATAGCCAAGTGGCCCACCCCCGTGTGGATACCTAATTCCGTGCAGGGGGGCACTTGGGGGGAGGGGTTTTTTTTCTACACACAGGGGGCACTCCCCCCATGTGCAGAAAAATCCTAAATGTTAAAAAAAACTTTTGGGGGGATATTTAAATCCCCTCAAAAGTAAAAGCATTCTCTGCGCAGGCGCAGAGAATGCTTTGGCTGAGTGGAGGGCTCGGTGGGCAGTGGGCCTCGCCGCCACTGCTGCTTTCAGGGAGGGAGGAGGGGAGGAGGCTCGGCATGACATCACTGCCACCGCCGATTTTTGGGAGGGGAGGGGGGAGGGGCTTGGCGTGCAGCCGCTGCCAATTTTTGGGAAGGGAGGGGGGAGAAGGGAGGGAAGAAAGGCGGCTCGGTGCACTGCCGCCGCCGCCATTGATTTTCAGGAGGGAGGGAGGGGGAGGAGGCTCGGTGCATGGCTGCCGCCAATTTTTGGGAGGCGAGGGGGTGGAGGCTCGGCGTGCATCCGCCACCACCGCCGATTTTGGGGAAGGGAGGGGGGAAGGAAGAGGGAGGGGGGAGAGGAGGCTCGGTGCACGGCCACCAATTTTTGGGAAGGGAGGGAGGGAGGGGAGGAGGCTCAGCGCGTGGCCACTGCCACCACCAATTTTTGGGGAGGGAGGGGGGAGGGAGGGGAGAGAGGCTCACCTCCCCCCCCCGCGAGTATCACAGGTCCTACTGCTTGTCATTACATAACACACACATCACCCATTCCCCCACCTCCCAGAAAGTCCCTCCCCCACCACCAAGTTGATCTGACCAGGCAATCCTATTTCTACCCCATTACCTGCCTCCCAACAACTTCTAAACTACTGACAGGAATTGTAGCCAGTTCCATTCAGGAATATCTACAGTTCAATTCAATGTTACCACAGGGACAAAAAGGAATTTTCCAAAAATCCTGAAGCACTAAAGATCAGTTACTGATTGATGAAATGGTCTTACAAAATTGTAAAAGGTGGAAAACCAACCTGAACATTGCTTGGACTGATTACAGGGAGGCCTTTGATCCACTCCATTATACATGGATCCTGAAAACTCTAGGAATGATAGGCATCAGCAAAACTGTAATGATGTTTATCAAAACTGCTATAAGGAAATGGAACACCAGGTTGGCAGTGAATGGAGAAGAAACTGGAACAGTTAATATCAAACAAAGAATTTTCCAAGGAGACTCACTATCACCACTACTCTTTGTCATTGCCCTAATACCACTCACCATCATTCATAAGAACATAAGATAAGCCAGTGTTGGATCAGGCCAATGGCCCATCCAGTCCAACACTCTGTCACACAGTGGCCAAAAACACCAGGTGCCCTCAGAAGGTCCAGCAGTGGGGGCAGGAAGCCCTCCTACTGTTGCCCCCCCCCCAAACACCAAGAATACAGAGCATCACTTGCCCCAGACTGAGAGTTCCTATCTATACTTTGTGGCTAATAGCCACTGATGGACTTTTGCTCCATATGTTTATCTAATTCCCTCTTGAAGCCGTCCATGCTTGTAGCCGCCACCACCTCCTGCGGCAGTGAATTCCACGTGTTAATCACTCTTTGGGTAAAGAAGAACTTCCTTTTATCTGTTCTAACCCAACTGCTCAGCAATTTCATGGAGTGTCCACAAGTTCTTGTATTGTGAGAAAGGGAGAGAAGTACCTCTTTCTCTACCTGCTCTATCCCATGCATAATCTTGTAAACCTCGATCACATCACCCTTCAGCAGTCGTTTCTCCAAGCTAAAGAGCCCCAAGCGCTTCAACCTTTCCTCATATGGAAAGTGTTCCAACCCTTTTATCATTTCAGTTGCCCTTTTCTGCCCTTTTTCCAATGCTATAGTATCTTTCTTGAGGTGTGGTGACCAGAACTGTACACAGTACTCCAAATGAGGTTGCACTATCCATTTATACAGGAGCATTATGATACTGGCTGGTTTGTTTTCTATTCCCTTCCTAATAACCCCCAACATAGCGTTGGCCTTTTTCATTGCAGTCACACACTGTCTCGACATTTTCATTGAGTTATCTACTACGACTTCAAGATCTCTCTCTTGGTCAGTCTCCGCCAGTTCGGACCCCATCAATGTGTATTTATAGTTAGGATCTTTGGCTCCAGTGTGCATCACTTTCTCACATTCTCAACAGCTCAGGCCTAGGATACCCGCTTTCAAAGACAGGCTCAAAGATTTCAAACGTATTGTATATGGATGACCTGAACACGTATGGAAAGTCAACCTCAGAGACTGATTCTTTACTAAATACAGTTTGAATATTCAGCAAAGATTTAGCAATGAAATTTGGCCTTGACAAGTGTACAGCACCGGCACGGAATAGAGGGAAGATCGTTGAACAAGAAGGAATCAAGATGCCAAACAGCAACAATGTCAAAACACTGGGCTCTGAAGAAAACGACAAATACCTTGGAATTTTGGAAGCGGAAAACATCAAACATACCCTTGTTAAGAGAAATACAACTAAGGAATGTTTATTTATTTATTATTTCAGTTGATTTCCCACCTTGCTGGCTCAAGGCGGCGCACAGCATAAAAGTAATAAAGCAATAAACACAGTAAAATTCATATGTACAACATACAGTAATAATAAAAGCAATACAAATGATAATAGCATTCAGTATACAATCTAGTAGTAGGCACTGTCCGATGGTATATCATAAGAGCCATATGATAGTCCAGGCTCGAATCATCAGTGGCGGCTCCTAATTGAAAACCTGGTGGAAGAGCTCCATTTTACAGGCCCTGTGGAACTGTACAAGGTCCAGCAGGGCCCTGATGTCCTCCAGGAGCTCATTCCACCAGTATGGGGCCAGCACTGAAAAAGCCCTGGCTCTGGTAGTAGCCAACCTGGCATCCTTTGGGCCAGGGAAAGTCAGGTGGTTTTGCGTCCATGAACTCAGTGCGCTCTGGGGCACATATGGGGAAAGGCGGTCCCTCAGGTAGGCAGGCCTCTGACCATATAAGACTTCAAAGGTCAAATACAGCACCTTGAAACAAATCCGGTACCCTATTGGCAGCCAGTGCAAAGCCCTCAGCACGGGCTGGATGTGGTCCCATATAGAGAGACCCATCAACAGACTGGCTGCTGCATTCTGCACTAGCTGCAGCTTCTGGATTTGAGACATGGGCAGCCCCATGTAAAGAGTGTTGCAATAGTCTAATCTCGAGGTGACCATAGCGTGGACCACTGTCGCTGGGTCATTGCATTTGAGGAAGGGAATCAACTGCCTAATCAGCCGTAGGTGATAAAAGGCCACCTTGGCAGTGGCTGCTACCTGGGCCTCCATTGTTAAGGAGGCATCCAGGAGCACTCGCAAACTCCTAACCCTTGGCGTTGGCACCAATGGCACCCCACCGAAGGTCAGTACTGGGATCCCTACCCCCGACCTGCTCCAACTCAGGCACAGAACCTCCGTCTTCATTGGATTCAATTTCAATCGGCTCAGCCTAAGCCAGCCCGCCACGTCCTGAAGCGCCCGCTCCAGGTCATATTACCAAAGAAGGAGAAAGGTATTGTGAAGAAAATTAAATGGAGGCAACACAGTAAAGGCAATTAACACATGGGCGGTCCCAGATCCAAGATACACAGCTAGCATTATCAACTGGAAACAAGCAGGATTAGAAGCAATAGATCACAAAACTCATGAGATAATGAAAACACTTCACTCACTACACCTAAAAGTGATGTTAATCTTCTTTACTTACCAAGAAAATTAGGTGGAAGGGGTCACCTGAAAGTTAAGCAAGCCATTGAAGAAGAAAACGAGCACTGAATGACTACACCAAGGAAAGCAAAGAGAAACTTCTAGTTGAAGTATACAAGGCAGAGACTTATTGAAGCTTTCAGACACCAAAGACGATTACAGAAAGTTTGCAGTCAAAACTCACTTTGACATCTGGAAGGAAAAGCACTTGCATGGGCCATGTTTGAAAGACACAGAGAAGTGAAGCTGATAATGAAAACACCTGGAAGTGGGTCCAAAATGGGCCCTTGAAGAAAGAAGTGGAAGGATTCGTTCTAACTGCACGAGAGCAGGCACTGCAAACAAACAGTATGCAAGCCAAGTTTCAGAAGACCAGTGATGACAGCAAATGTCAGCTTTGCAAGACAAAGGATGAAACAGCCAACTGGATGGTCACAGTATCTACAGTAATATTGCTCAAACTGACTAGAAAGAATGTCACGATAGAGTTGCTGCGATGTTGCACTGGAATCTTTGCAAGAAGTTCAGCTTACCATCGGCCAGAAATTCATGGGAGCGCAAACTAGACAAGATCATGGAGAATGATGAAACAAAGATTCTTTGGGACTACAAACAGATGAACACTTGAAGCGTAACACCCCTGATATCACAACTCTAAGGGGGGGGGGGGGGGATGAGAAATAGGGTCTGGATCATTGACACTGCCAGGGGTCCTTTCGTAGAAAAAGAGGTGCAGGAGCTCATTAGCATAACTCATTAGCATATTCCACGTCCCCTGACATCACCAGAAGTGTGTCAGAAAGGGAATGTCAGTTTCAGCCCCATTATACCCTATGAGCCATTGAAATCAATGGCAAAAACTCATAGGGTATATGAGGGGCTGGAGGAAAGGGGGTTTGAGGGAGAGGCTCCAAACTTGCAGGGTAGCTGCTGGGGCCTCTCCTCGAAATACCCACCAAGTTTCAAGAAGATTGTACCAGGAGGACCAATTCTATGGGCCCCCAAACAGGTTGTCTCATCCCCTCCATTGTTCTCTATGGTGGGAAAAAATGTTAACTTTTTTCCTCCCATAGGGAACAATGGAGGGGATGGGGGCTACCTGTTTGGGGGCCTGTAGAATTGGACCCCCTGGTCCAATCTTCTTGAAACTTGGTGGGCATTTCGAGGAGAGGCCCCGGCAGCTACCCTGCAAGTTTGGAGCCTCTCCCTCAAACCCCCTCTCCTCCAGTTGCTTTTAAAGTTGCCACCAAATTTGGTGGCAATTCGGCAGCAGGCTGAATCAGATTAGAGGATCTGATTCGGCCCGTGGCTGCCCTAATGGCCCCTTCTGAGCTGGCGGAGCTTTGCTCCGCCTCGCTCCGGCCCCAATGGACCCCTGGACACTGCAATCCCAGGAGACAGCAGAATAGAAAAGAAAGAACAGGAGAAGATTATGAAATACCAAGACGGATGAATAGAGTTAGAGTGCTCCTGGGAGAAGAAGGTGACCATTGTGCCAGTTGTCACTGGAGCCCTTGGGGGAGTGCCTAGAAATCTCGAGAAACACCTGGGCCTTCTGGGCATTGAGCAAATAACACCAGCACAGTTCTAGAAGATGGTGTTGCTTGGAACAGCAAGACTCCTGCGAAGAGGCCTCTGCCACTCCCAAGAACTTGGCTAGATCTCGAATTGCAGAACACCATCTACCAGTCAAGAATCTGACTGTGACAATTCATAACAACAATAATAATATGAAGGGGAAAAAAAAACCCCTCACAGATGAGAGCTACAGGCAGGTCCCGAATTAATGCCTACCCGGATGGCTGTTTAACATGTGAAGCTGTTTCAAGGCTAGCTCTGAAAGAAGAGATTCTTATCACATAATTCTTGTCATCTTCACATCTTTGTCAGAGAGAGAAAGGAAAGGCATTATATGAAATTGGCAGCTTATCTTTGAGACAGGCGCAAGAATAACTATAAAAAAAAAGCTGCACTCCTCACTCTGCTGAAGGAGGGAGTGGGGTAGCGTGTCTTCTTTTTCACTGAAGGTAGCGCATAATGTCAGCTAATGTCTCCGTGCTAGTTGGCAGTGTGGACCAAGTGGGAAGGGAATCTGCTAAACATGGTCACATCGCCTCCCCAGCCTCAGCTGGAAGCAGAAACTCTCTTAACATGCAGGCATGGCAGGGTTACACTTGATCTTAGCATGACGGGGTTAACTGGTCTCCAGAAGGGATTGAGCAGGAATTTTTCTTCGGTTCAGTGGGAACAGATGAAGTTCTCTTATACTGCCGTGGGGCATTGATCTATCAAGGTCAGTAGCACTCCAGGGTCGCAGATGGAAGTCTTTCACACCATGTAGCACCTGATCCTTTTAAACCAAAGATGCTGGGGATTAAAACTTCTGTGTGCAAGTCCTATGCTCTGCCATTGAGCCATGGCCCCTCAAAGAGAGCCAGTTTGGCACAGTGGTTAAGAGCGCAGACTCTAATCTGGGAGAGCCGGGTTTGATTCCCCACTCCTCCACATGCAGCCAGCTGGGTGATCTTGGGTCAGTAACAGTTCTCTCAGAGCTCTCTCAACCCCATCTACCTCACAAGGTGCCTCTTGCGGGGAGAGGAACAGAAGGAGATTGTAAGCCACTCTGAGTCTCTGAGTTTGGATTGTGCCAGAAGATGATGGCTCCCTAGGAGGGACGTACAGTACTGGAGCCTGCCATTTTTACGGCAGACACCAACAAACGATTCCATCGAGAGATTCCCAAGCAACAGAGAATTCAGACTGGGAGCAACACAGGTTTGCCGTCTACTCCTTTATGTTTCAAGGACAGGTTCTTTTAGAGCAGATTTAAGACCCAAGGCCGAGGAGGAAAAGCTAGGAGTCAGAGGAGAGGGGTTGGAAAGGCAGGAAGAAGATTCCTTTGCCAGGCAAAGAGTCCAAGCGCAATGTCCCTTGGATTACTTCACACTGACTGCCTCATTCCGGTCCCAGTTTGCCAGTTTGGTGTAGCGGTTAAGTGCACGGACTCTGATCTGGGAGAACCAGGTTTGATTCCCCACTCCTCCACTTGCACCTGCTGGAGTGACCTTGGGCAAGCCATAGTTCTGGCACAGCTGTTCTTGAAAAAGAGCCGTTTCTGTCAGAGCTCTCTCAGCCCCACCTATCTCACAGGGTGTCTGTTGTGGGGAGGAGAAGGGAAAGGAGTTTGTAAGCTGCTCTGAGGCTCTGAGGGAAGGGCAGAGTATAAATCCAATCTCTTCTTCTTCTCCAAATGGGGTGGAGGGAAGGAGCAGCTCCAATGTCACTGCTGAGCACCCTGAAGGAAGGGGTAGAAAACTCCTACCGAAGCTCCAACGCCACCGGGCCAACTCAGGAAAAGGAGATACACAGCAAGACGCTGATGCCTGCCCTGCTGAATGGCTTTCAGAGGCTATCATGGCCAGAAGGGGCAGGCAGCCGGGCTAAGAGAAAAGAGGGCCACTGGATCAAAATCTAGCCCAGCACCCTATTCCATACAGCTGCCAATCAGGTGACCCAGAAGGCCCCGGAGAGGGTCACAGAGGACAAAACTGCCCCACTTGCCAGATGCTCCCCAGCAACTGGTGTTTTGAGGCCTTCTCACTTTCAGTATGGGGGTCCTGTTTAACTATAATGGCTGATAACCTCTACAAATGGGATAGGGAATGTGCCAGATGAATGGGAGCTGAGCTCATAGACAAAACACAGCTCCTTCCCTGGCCTCCAGCAGATTATCCATGAACAGAACCCAGTCTGTAGAGTACCCAGCAGCACAAATGGGAACACAGGGAGCTGCTATAGTAAGGGTCATTCTTGCATGCCCTTGCTGAAAGAAGAAGGAGAAGAGATTGGGTTTATATCCCACCCTTCACTCGGAGTCTCAGAGTGGCTTACGAACTCCTTTCCTTTCCCCTCCCTACAACAGATGCCCTGTGAGGTAGATGGGGCTGAGAGAGCTCTGAGAGGACTGCTCTCGAAAGAACAGCTCTGACAGAACTATGGCTTGCCCAAGGTCATCCAGCAGCTGCAAGTGGAGGCATGGGGAATCAAACCTGGTTCTCCCAGATTAATGTCCATGCACTTTACCACTACACCAAACTGATAAATGATGTTTAATCTAGAGAAACTGTTGGGCAAATCAGGGCTTGTCCTGTACTCAGTCTACAGATTATCACAGGTACGTTACCCAAACCAACCTATAAGTGCTTACTAGGTGGTGATCTTCAGATGTAGAACATCTCAAGGTTTCCTTGACCACAAGGCTCATCAGTTGAGGGAGCTTATAATGCTGAAAAGGCCTCCTCCATGTACACTTAAGGTAGAGTTGCCGGGCCAAACCTGGTAACCAGCGTGGGGTGGGGACATAGGAAGTGTGTGATGTTGGCAGTGTTGCTGATGTCACTACGCTGCTTCCAGATATAACCTGGAAGTGATTATGTGTAGCTCTAGGAATCAATGGAAACTCTATGATTTTACAATAGAATTTCTGGAGATTCCTAGGGTTACCCATTGCCACTTCCAGGTTGCACCCAGAAGGATATCAGCATGTTCCCCTCCCGCCTCCACTCCAAGTGGTAGCAGGCAATGACAGCAATCTACAGGAGGTTTCATGCCATAGGGGGAGTCCTGAGAAACCTACACTAATGTGAGTGGACTGTAAAAAAATAAAATCCAGTTTCGAAGACTGTTCTGAAGGTGGGGGGTCACCAGAACCAAGTGGGCTACCAGCAGGTAACCCAGTCTGAGGAGGGCAGGGGGAAGGGTGTCTGCTAACTGTGCATATTACTGCAAACCAATTTAATAAAATATTTCATTTCACTGTGTGTGTCTCATATCTGTATTCTTGGGCATGAGGGCAAATGTATGTTTACAAGTTACGCTCTATTTCCAGTTTAGGTTTCCTGCAGAGAGATTCTAGCACTGATATTTCTTAGAAATAAGTCCCATCACTTTCAGTGGAACTTATGTCTGAATAAATTTGCTTAGGAGGATCAGAGACTCACATAATTTTCAGAAACATAGCGTCAAGGTCACCAGCTGGGAATCTGGGGGGGGGGGGGGGGGAGAGACGAATCAGTAATGTCGCTTGTTTGAAAAACAAACTTTTTCTTTCTTCTTGTTTTAAAATCATATTAAAAAGTACACAACTAAACACTTGATTGAATTAGGCCCAAATGTTTCCAATAAGCGGTTATTCTTTTTTAAATTATTTATTTCCTATTGTAGTGCAGCCGTATGCTTGGGGGAATCCAGTGCAGAGAGTAAAATCATTTTAAACCTGATTGCTGAGTGACTAACAGAATGTTTCCTTAATGAGTGCTTGTACAGTGTTATTGCTGTGATTGTACGAATTGTGTGACCAGAATTTTAATTACCCTTCCATCCCAGACATAAGTCTCCAACCTCTACTCAATTATATTAAAATCTATGTGTTTCTTCTCCATTCCCTCCCCCCTCTCTCTCTCTCATTCTGGTCCTGTTAAGGCTGTAAAATATTAGCTGCAGGCTCTGAAACCATAAATGGAATTGTGTGGATATTTGAAATCCAGAATGTATCCTTAAAAAAAAAAAAAGAAGCATATCTTAGGGCGGGAAAAGGCACAGAAAATGGCAGCCAATATGACTGTTTGGTGTAGTGGTTAAATGTGCAGACTCTAATTTGGGAGAACCAGGTTTGATTCCCCACTCCTCCACTTGCAGCTGCTGGATGACCTTGGGCAAGCCATAGTTCTGGCACAGCTCTTCTCGAGAAAGAGCAGTTTCTGTCAGAGCTCTCTCAGCCCCACCTACCTCACAGGGTGTCTGTTGTGAGGAGGAGAAGGGGAAGGAGTTTGTAAGCCGCTCTTGAGACTCCTTTGGGTAGGGAAGGGCAGGGTATAAATCCAATCTCTTCTTCTTCTGATGGAATGGAGCACCTTCCCTACAAGAAACCGTGAAGGAGTGTGAGGCTTTATAGTTTAGGGGAAAAAATGTCTGTAACAGAGTAGAGGTTTATGGAACCTGGTATGCTCAGTCAAGAGAACTTTGTCTCTCTGCCGTAACTCTGGAATCATAGTTTCCCAGTGAAATTGACAGATACAGAATTCAGAGCATGCTCTCATCTCCTGCTTGTGGGCCCACTGAAGACATCTGGCTATATAAAAAAAAAAACAGACTAGATAAACATTTGGTCTGAAACAACAGGGGGTTTTCTTGTATTCTGAGTTGCATCCACTGAGGTCTGGTCTGAATGATATACTTAGCACATTCTTGGCTGGTGATTTGATGTCTGGCAAGAGTACTTGCCATGAGTGTTGATTATTGCAAATGACAATCTTTATTGTTCGCTGTAAAGCATTTCTTTAAAAAACAAAAAACAAACTTGTCCTGGAGCTCCAGAAGTTTTGTATTCTGTAAGTCACTGCAAGCTTTTTTAAAGGAACTTGTAGAAGCCGGTAGTTTGAGAGTTCATGAGCTTTCAGTATACAGACTGAAAACTTCATTTCCCTCTTGAGTGTTCGTGTTCCCTCTAAGCTGAGTTAGTGCGAGCTAGCTCTGTTTTTTAGCCTCTGACTCACACATTTTTTTGTCTTAGCTCAGAAAGGATGGCTCCAGAGCAAACGGATTTATGCAGTAGCCGAATCGCTCGCTCACAACTTTAATGCCAGTGGCTCACAAAGTAGAATTTTGCTCACAAGACTCCACAGCTTAGAGGGAGCATTATATTATCTTCTTCTTCTCTTTACCATTCCAACCACTGCGACCATCACCACTATCATCTCTCCATCTGCTTTTTGATACATTCTTTAGATGCAATATGAAGACTACACAGCTAGTGATTTAGAGCTCTAAGGTGTTGCCCTATGTTTCTTATTACTACCTGACTGGATGATCATTGATGGCAAAAGTAAACAAACTGTCTGGATCTGGATTAATTTGCACCTGTGCGCATTGGCACTGCCTCATGGGAACTGTAGTTTTTTTTCTTCCCAATGTCATGCTTCACAATAACCAAAAAACACACAAAAAAGAGGTTGTTTGTGGTGAAGAAGACCTAGTGTTCAATAGGCAACAAGGCAACTCTCACCTTACAGCTTGATGAAGAGCTGTTCTGTTTTGGCTGCATTCATGTGTTCATGACCGTGTTGTATACAAAGCAGCTTACACAGGAAAGCTTGTAGTCTTTTGTGTTTTAATTGGTGGATTCATTGATTTACTGCTGCAGAAAACTTCAGATTGGAAGGAGGGCTGGAAACCAGATTTCAGATGTCTGTAGTTCTCTCTGCATCTATTAGCGAAAAAACTTTAACCCAACTAGGCTCCGTAGTTAGCACTCAGACCCCTCTTCCTGCAAAGGGGCAATTTAGAAGAAGATATTGGATTTATACCCCACCCTTCACTACCTGAAGGAGTCTCAGAGACGCTTACAAACTCCTTTCCCTTCCCCTGCCCACAACAGACACCCTGTGAGGTAGGTGGGGCTGAGAGAGCTCTGAGACAAACTGTCCTTGAGAGAACAGCTGGGACAGAACTATGGCTTGCCCAAGGTCATCCAGCAGCTGCAAGTGGAGGAGTGGGGAATCAAACCCAGTTCTCCCAGATTAGAGTCTGTGCACTTAATCACTACACCAAACTGGTTTAGCGGTTAGAGAAACACATAAACATCCTTCATACAATAGCACCTCAAAAATCATAAATGTTCACTGCCTGGCCCAAAATGACACAAAATGGATGCCAGCCAGAGTCAAGCCTGGGAAAAATAATTTTGAAGGTGAGTCAAAAGCAGCTAACTGAATAAGGGCCCTCTTAACACCCCGATGAAAGACATAATTAGGAACAATAATTTAACAATTCTCCTTAGACCAGTTTTCCAAATCCAGTCTCCCCATTACAATGTTGTTCTTTCTGTTGACAATACTTCTACAATACTGTGATGGAATTGTTAAATTATCTTTTGATTTCACAGCTAGAGAAGTATCAGCTATCTGAGGAAGCAGGAAGCAAACGTGGCACTGAAGCTGGCTGTGTGTGGCTGTTACTCCCTGAACGTGGAACTTTTGTTTGCCTATGGAACTTACACTTTTTTGAAGCGTCTGCTCTCCTGAAGCACCTTATACAGAAGATTGGAGAACTTTATTTGGAATTTGTCTTTTGTATTAAGTACTGTTGGATCCTAGCCCTTTAAGAAATTATAAGAGTGTTTGCATTGGAGAAATAAACTGTTAAGAATTGTTAAAATTGTCTTGGTTAACATATTCTGTCTACTTTTGTTTGTAAGTTATTCGTGGAGTGTTTGTGTTTTGGTACAGCCTCCTCCTGTGAGCTGTCTTTTGATGATAACCTCCAAGTGGTGGCTGAAGATCAACTAGGATTACTCCTGATCTCCAGGCAACAGAGACCAGTTCACCTGGAGAAAATGGCTGCTCTGGAGGGTGGACTCTATGGCAGCGTGTCCCACTGAATCCCTCCCCTCTCCAAACCCCTTCCGCCTCAGGGAGTAGTAGGGTTTTCTTAGAAGGATGATAACGCATCATTTTACGTGGCCTATTAATATACCGTTGTACTTCAAAGTGAGCAGTGATCGCTCTAAGCAGCCCTGAGCCAAGGATAAAGGGTACGATTTCCCCCCAAATAAATAAGTAATGATGCCTCTTCTGATCCTTCTCTACATTTTCGTGGTAGCCGTCCATCGGCATGCTCGATTTGCATAGCTAGCAAACAATTTGCATAACATGCCTATCAAACTACCCACTTTTCGGAAAGTGGGATATGGCAACGGTACTTTTGGTACAGTCTGTTGACATTCATGTTCTGATGCGCCTTCCTGTGGGAGGCTTGCAAGATGCACTCGGTCATCGGGAGACTTGTTAAGACACATTTTCAAAAGGCCTTTGAGTGAGCGGGTGCTTTTTTAAAGTTCTCCAAACTAGGCTGAAAGCTTGCTCGGCTGCTGACTTCACAGCTGTTTCTCATGAAGTTTTGATGGGTTAAATACTTTGATGAGATTTTAGTCATCTTCCTCCCAGTTTGGCACGCTGATATGATATCGACGTTGGGGTGCCAGCCTCCAGACAGGGCCTGGGGATTTCCCAGTATTACAGTTCATCTCCAGACTGCCGAAATCAGTTCCTTGGGAGAAAGTGGCTGCTTCGGAGGGTGGACTCTAGGGCATTAGAATCATAGAAGCATAGAATTGGAAGGACACTTCAGGGTCATCTAGTCCAACCCCCTGCACTATGCAGGAATTTCACAAATACTTCTACCCGACACACCCCCAGTGACTGCTGTTTCATGCCCAGAGGATGACAAAGAACCTCCAGGATCTCCAGCCAAACTGGCCTGGAGAACAATGGCTTCCTGACCCCAAAGTGGCAATCAGCATTTCCCTGGGCATGTAAGAAAGGGCCACAAGAATTAAGCACTTCCTGCCCTCCCTCTCATGATCTGCCTAAGTTCACACAATCAGCATTGCTGTCAGATGGCCCTGTAGCCTCTGTTTGAAAACCTCCAGAGAAGAAGAGCCCACCACCTCCTGAGGAAGCCTGCTCCACCGAGGAACCGCTCGAGCTGTCAGGAAGTTCTCCCGAATGTTTAGCCGAAAACTCTTCTGATTTAATTTCAACCTGTTGGTTCTGGTCTGACCTCCTGGGGCAACAGAAAACAACTCTGCACCATCCTCTATGTGACAGCCCTTCAGGTACATTGTACCCCACTGAGGTCCCTGCCCTCCCTAGGCTCCATCTCCAAATCTCCAGGAGTTTCCCAACCTGGACCTGGGAACTCGACAGCCCCCAACCCCTCCTGGAGGCCAGTGAGGACCTGTCAGACCGATATCAATACAATAGTGTCAATACTATAAGAGGATTGCTTAAGTTCTTCAGCTGAGAACAGAAATGATGCCTCATCATTATGGTCTATGTTCTTTGAACAAACACAGAAGAGGGCCAGCCTCCCTTATAGGATTGTCAACTCCCGGTTGGGAAAGTCTTGGACATCTGCGGGCAATGCCAGGGGAAGGTGGAGTTTGGGAGGGAGCTCAACAGGGAGTTTATGCCTATGAGTCCTCCATCCAAAGCTGCCATTTTCTCCAGAAGAACTGACCTTTTGTGGTTGGAAGATGTAAATCTAGGAGAACTCTAGGCCTCTCCTGGAGCCTGGCAACGCTTCGCCCGTATCTGAGCAGCAACATCCAAGACAGAGACTCCTGTTTCATTTTTTCCGCAGGCTTCTTTGCTGAGGTAGTAAAAGCCGCAGTGGCAATACAGCATTCCCTGGAGAGTCCTAACACAAGGAGGACAGAGAGGAAAACTGACAGACCTAATTTCTCATCAGCTTCCCTGTTCCATAGAAATGGTAGTTAATGGCAAAACTGTATGTCTCTGTCTTTTTTTCCACTCACGGATACAGACATACTTGGAGGGGGGGAAGGAAAGAGGGATTTCAATGAACAGGAAGAGCATAGGGTTGTTGTTGTTTTTTAATGAATCGGGCAAAAGCAAGTTTCAGAATGGTTTTAATTCAGAATCTGTCTGCTTGTCAGTGATAGAAACAGTTGAATGGAGAAGCACAGGAAAATACATTCATTCCCATTCTTTAAGATCTGGCTGCCTCCCTCCATGCTCCTTCTTGGACTGAAGAGAGATGAATCAGGATCTTCACCTTAGTAGCCTACTGCAAGCCATAACTCTTGGGCTTTCCCCTGTGTCTGTAACACAGAGGTGATAAAAACACCTGCCTGCCTGCCAAGTACGAGTGCCAGTTCTGGGCTGGGAAATACCTGGACATAAGTACATAGGAAGAAAAGAGAAGCCATACTGGATCAGGCCAGTGGCCCATCCAGTCCAGCACTCTGTGTCACACAGTGGCCCAAACCCAGGTGTCATCAGGAGGTCCACCAGCGGGGCCAGAACTCCAGCCCTCCTACCATAGCACCCCTCCAAGCACCAAGGATACAGAGCATGAAGGGCGTAGATTTTCCAATTTTCGGGGGGGGGGGGCTGGGCCAGAGGGGTGGGAGGGAGGGGGAAGAGAAACACAGAGAGAGAGAGAGAGAGAGAGAGAGAATTTTTGGCAAAAGTTTACCTTTTAAACTTGATTTCTCTGTGCGTGCGTGCGCAAAGCGTGCTCGCACCGGGATGATGTCCCTACCGCCAGAGCCTCTCTTCCCGCCTGGCTCCCCCACCTGGCTCCCCCGCACCCCTCTTCCCACCCACTCCTCCCCCCCTCTCTCTCTCTCCCTCTGGGTGACTGCCCAGCATGATGATGTCATCTGGAAGTGACATCATCACGCTGGGCATGTTGCCAGGGCAACGCTCTGGCAATTGCCCTGAAACTCTATGGTCCCATAGAGTTTCAGGGCAATTGCTAGAGCGTCAGCCCGGCAACATGCCCAGCATGATGGTGCCACCTCTGGGTGATGTCATCACGCTGGCCCGGAGGGAGGGAGAGAGAAGGAGGGAGGAGTGGGTGTGGGGGAGCCGGGTGGGGGGAAGAGGTTCTTGAGGTGGTGGCAGCAGCTTCTTAGGGGGAGAGGCTCTGGCGGCAGCAGCTTTCTTAGTGAAGAAAGCCCTGGAAGGCAGAGAGGCGGGCACCTGAAAGATGGGGAGGCACGGCGGTGCTCCATTTTGCCCGGGGAGTGCCTGCACCCCCAAGCCCCCGCATAGTTGACACCTATGCAGAGCATCACTTTCCCCAGACTGAGAGTTCCTATCTATACCTTGTGGCTAATAACCACTGATGGACTTCTGCTCCGTATGTTTATCTAGTCTCCTCCTGAAGCTGACTATGCTTGTAGCTGCCATCACTTCCTGCGGCAGTGAATTCCAAAATCAGTCTTTGGGTAAATGAGTACTTCCTTTTTTTCTGTTTTAAACCTACTGCTCACTGATTTAATTGAGTGCCCACAAGTTCGTGTATTGTAAGAAAGAAGAAGAAGTTGGATTTATACCCCGCCCTTCATTTGTAGTCTCAAAGCGGCTTACAAACTCCTTTGCTTTCCCCTCCCCACAACAGACACCCTGTGAAGTAGGTGGGGCTGAGAGAGCTCTGAGACAACTGTCCTTGAGAGAACAGCTGGTACAGAGCTATGGCTTGTCCAAGGTCATCCAGCCAGGTGCAAGTGGAGGAGTGGGGAATCAAACCCGGTTCTCCCAGATTAGAGTCCGCGCACTTAACCACTTCACCAAACTGGCTCTCAGTACTTCTTTCTCTGCCTTCTCTATCCCATGCATAATTTTGTAAACCTCTATCATGTTGTTGCTTCTCCAAGCTAAAGAACCCTAACCTTTTCAACATTTCATAGGGAAAGTGTTCCATCCCCTTAATCCTTGAGTTGCCCTTTTTTGCACCTTTTCCAGTGCTATAATATTTTTCTTGAGGTGCGGTGACCAGAGCCGGCACAGTCCAAACTGCCAATAATACTTAGCATTTTCATACCATGGTTTGAGAGTCCAAAATGCTTTCATCAAGCATTAGCGCAGTTACTCTTACACCCTTGGTAGTAGGGTTGCCAGCCCCCAGGTGGGGTCGGGAGATATCTTGCGATTACAACTGATCTCCAGACAATAGAAATCAGTTCCCCTAGTGAAAATACAGGGTGGGCTCTATGTCACTGTAAACATTTTGTGTACATAAAGAGACAGTTTGGTGTAGTGGTTTGGAGCACAGACTCTAATCTGGGAGAACCAGGTTTGATTCCCCACGCCTCCATATGCAGCTGCTGGTGTGACCTTGGGTCAGTCATAAGTTCTCCTAGAGCTGTTCTCTCAAGAGTAGTCCTTGAAAGAGCTCTCTCAGCTCCACCTGCCTCACAGGGTGTCTGTAGTGGGAAGGGGAGGAGAAAGGAGATTGTAAGCCACTCTGAGACTCCGAGCAAAGGGCAGGGTATAAATCCAAACTCTTCTCTTCTTTCAGAGAGTATGGGGTTCCTAAAGCAGTGCCTTCAGTGATCTCAGTGTGTATGTATGTATGTTTAGTGCCTTCAACTTACAGTGACCTTATCAATTAATGAATACAAACACGTATATATGGTTGGAGATCATCCTTCAGGTAATTTGAAATGCATAATGTTGCCAGAAACACAGGACTACTGGTGAAAATGTTATAAGTCCTGATGTCTGTGACACAGGTGGGGAAACACTGCCTTCTCCCTTGAAGCTAAAACAACTAAATGGAGGCATTAATACTGAGGTCACATTATGAGAAGACAAGAGTCACAGGAAAAGACAATAATGCCTTGAAAAGCTGAAGGCAGCAGGAAAAGAGAAAGACCCAACATGAGATGGACTGACTCTAGTCAAGGAAGCCACGGCCCTCAGTCTGCAAGACCTGAGCAAGGCTGTTAACAATAGGATGTCCGGGAGGTCAATAATGCATAGGGTTGCCACATTAACACACATATAGACACAGGGAAACACCCAGGGAAAGAGCACAAGGCCACTACAGAAAGGAACAGGGAAAACTTAGTACGGGTTTTCTACCTTTGGCGACAGCCCTTTGTGTATTGGACTGTGTATTTCCATCCTGAAACCTTTGCTCCTGTAGGAACAATCAGCTCTTATTTTTATGGAGTGTAGCACACAGATAAGCTTGAACTGTTCATCACTTTTTTGACCTGAAAGTCCTCATTTTGATTTCACCTCTCCCTTGTGTGAAGCAAACCTGTGACCCTTTGGTGGTGGGAAGTCCGGTCAAGTCACGGCTGACCTGGGGTCACCCTGTAGGGTTTTCAAGGCAAGAGACGTTCAGAGGTGGTTTGCCCTTGCCTGCCTCTGAGTAGCAGTCCCCATCCTCCTTGGAGGTCTCCCATCCAAATACTCGCCAGGGCCGATCCTGCTTAGCTTCTGAAAACTGACGAGATCAAACTAACCTGGAGCCGTTCGGCAAATGCCTTGAAGATGTGGGGAACCAATTGGCTCAGCCAGTAGGAACCAGCCCCTCCGATCGCCCGCCTGCCTGCCTGGCTCTTCTGTGAAGGCAGAAGTGCTGAGCCAACAACTTCCAGAAGGTCCATCAAATCCCCTCGCACACGACATCATTGATTTGCTTGACTTGTTTTTGCCGATTTCAGGATTCTGCATTGTTTCAACAAGGGTGCCCCATGCACGAGGCACCGGCTGTCGGCCTGATTCACCAGAGCCGCATTTATCATCCGCCAGGGTCCCGTTTTGAGTCTTCTGCTTGTCAAAGCTTTTTGTGTGCATGTGTGTGTGTGTATAATTTCTCATTATATGTGATTTGAGGCACATTTGATGAGACTAACTGTATTCAGAATGGGAGCCCATTTGTTCTATTACAGAGATTAATAGAAAATGTGCAGAGACGATTGCCCTACTGGGGGTTAATTTAGAGGAAGAGGGAAACGATTGCCATCTCAGAGCTCCAAGGATTTTTTCTTTTCTTTTAGCAGGACATCTTCAAACGAGAGCACAATGCAATGGCCTGGGAGGATCATCAATTAACTGGCAACCTAATGAGACAATGGAGTGTATCACCAGCCAGCAAAAAAAACCCCTAAAGACTGTAGAGTGAGCAGCTGTGCTTCTATATGCCCCCGTTTCAGTGCCTTGGTTGGGCCAGCAGTTAAGGGTTAGATCCAAAGGGTAAAAGGTCATGGAAAGCAACTCTGGGGTCAGGAAGCAATTTTTCTCCAGGCCAGTTTGGCCAGGGGTCCTGGAGGGGTTTTTTGTCATCTGCTGGGTGTGGAACAGCAGTCACTGTGGGTGTGGAGGGAGAAGTATTTGTGGATTTCCTGCATTGTGCAGGGGGTTGGACTAGATGACCCTGGAGGTACCTTCCAACTCTATGACTCTATGAAAGAATTTTTTTTACTTTGCTGGTGGTGGTGGTGGTGGTGGAAAGTGCTGTCAAGTCGCAGCTGCCTTATGGCAACCCTGTAGGATTTTCAAGGCAAGAGACAAACAGGTAGTTTGCCATTGTTTGCCTCTCCATAGCAACCCTGGACTTCACCGGTGATCTCCCATCTGAGGAGGAGGAGGAGGAGGAGGAGGAGAAGAAGAAGAAGAAGAAGAAGAGGAGGAGAAGGAGGAGGAGGAGGAGATTGGATTTATACCCCCCCTTCACTACCCAAAGGAGTCTCAGAGCTGCTTACAATCTCCTTTCCCTTCCCACAATAGACACCTTGTGAGATAGGTGAGGCTGGGAGAGCTCTCTCGAGAACTGCTCCGGAGAGAACAGCTCTGAGATAACGTGACTGACCTAAGGTCACACCAGCAGCTGCATGTGAAGGAGTGGGGGATCGAACAACGTTCTCCCACATTAGAGTCCATGCTCCTAACCACTACACCAAACTGGCTCTAACCAAGGATGACTCTGCTTAGTTTCCAACATCTCTGGCAACACTGTGTAAAGAAGTGTTTCTCTTTGTCTGCCCTGTTGTGCATTGACTCCTTTAGGTGTCCTTGTATTCCAGTATTACAGGAGACATTCCCTTGGTTGGAGCCAGTTTGGTGTAGTGGTTAAGTGCACGGACTCTAATCTGGGAGAACTGGGTTTGATTCCCCACTCGTCCACTTGCACCTGCTGGATGACCTTGGGCAAGCCATAGTTCTGGCACAGCTGTTCTTGAAAAAGAGCGGTTTCTGTCAGAGCTCTCTCAGCCCCACCTGCCTCACAGGGTGCCTGTTGTGGGGAGGGGAAGGGAAAGGAGTTTGTAAGCCGCTCTGAGACTCCTTTGAGTAGTGAAGGGCGGGGTGTAAATCCAATCTCTCCTTCTTCTTCTTCTCTGAAGAAATCTTTGAAGTCAGTTCCTGGTTTCCACATCACTGGTTTTCGGCTATAGCTTTTTATCATTTACATAGTTTTTTATATCAAAGCATTATTTTGGGTGTCATCATTATTTTTTTTAATTTTTCCACTTGTTTATTTTGAACCCTGGGCATGGCCAGAGGGATGAGTTAAAGGACCCTTCATCCTCAGCTCTTAATCTGCATGCCAGGGTGAGTCATCCCAGTAGAACTGGAACAACCTGGGATATGGGACTCGCCATGTGGTTGACGTTAGTACTGGGGGATTGCTCTGTCCATTTTATGTAGATTTTTGTGTACATTTCATATGGCAAGCTGTTCTGAGTCTCCAGTGTATTGTAGGAATACCAGCCTCCAGGTGGGGCCTGGGGATCCACTGGAATTACAGCTCATCTCCAGACTACAGAGATCAGTTCCCTTGGAGAAAATGGATGCTTTAGAACAGGGGTGGGCAAATTGCGGCCCAGGGGCCACATGCGGCCCGCCACAGAGTTTTTTGTGGCCCGCCAAGAAGATTTCAGGACTTCAAGAAAACTGAGCCTAAATTCAATTTGCTCTCTCATCCCATCACTGCTGATATTGATACAGCACCTGAGGAGCTGCAGCTTGAACTTATTGACATGCAGTCAGATCACACGGTGGCTGAGGACAGACTGGCAATCTGCCCCAGGACAGTTCCGCTTGGGAAATGGGGGAAGGGAGCCCGTTCAGACATGTGCAGCTGTCCCTCGGCTCCCTTTCGCACTTACTCACTTTGAAGCCAGGTTTCTTGCGCTTTAGAAGGACACCGGGAGAAACTGGTGTCTGGAGGCCGTCTTGCGCTTGCCTCCCGCTTCCAGGCAGTGTGAACCGGAAGAAGGTGGGAGGCAAGCGGAGGCGGCAGTGCAAACGCGGCAGTGCAAACATGCACACATTGCCGAAACAGCCCTATCACGAGCTGCGGAGGCCGGCCCACCTGGGGCCACTCCGCAGCAGTCTGAACGCTCCGTAACGGCATCCTTGCGCAATACACTGGCCAGTGTGAACAGCAAGCCCCGGGGAGTTTTCCCCCCGCAGCAGTTGCCTCTGCATTCATCCCGCTCCAGATTGCCAGTCTGTCCTCAGCTTGTGAAAGAAATGTTTAATGCTGTGACATTAGTTGACTTTTACAAATCTTTGTCTGCTGAAAATATTTCCATGTATGAAGAAATTTGCTGGGAAAATGTTCTCTATATTTGGGTCTACATATATTTGTGAGCAAAGTTTTTCTTGCATGAAGATTAACAAAAGTAAATATAGATGCTCTTTGACAGACATTAAATTGCAGGCTGTGATGAGAATCTCAACAAGCAATCTCACTCCTGATTTCAAAAAAATTGTAGAAAAGTGTGATAGGGTACATTTGTCTCATTAAACTGATTCTAAAATTAAATGTGCTTGCAGCTATAGACGATATGAAATTAGCACAAAAATAAATTGAATAAAACTACCACTATTTTATTTATTTTATATTTATTGATTTTTATGATACAATTTATACGTTTTCTGCAATGCAAAGTTAACTAATGAATCCAATCATTTTAAAAGGTGTGGCCCTTCGCTAACCTCCGCTCCCACCAAATGGCCCCCAAGCCAAAACAATTGCCCACCCCTGCTTTAGAAGGTAGAATCTGTGGAACTGTACACCACTGAGGACTCTGTCCTCTCCAGGCTCAATTCCCAAATCTCCAGGAGTTTCCCAGCCTGGATCTGGCAACCCTACCCCATCCTTCCCCCACTGGTAGCGGGGAGGGGGGGTTACCTGGTAACTTAATAACAACACTGAGGTAAAATATATAAAGCCACCTTGAAGCTAAAGCCAGGTAGAAGTGTTTCAAATAAATAAAAAAGTAAATAATTAGGTAAGTAAAGAAATTATGCACTTTGAATTGTTACTTTTTGAATTAAATTCAAAATGATTCTTCAGATTCTGAAAATTCAGTTCTGAGATTGAACTAAATTACCAAAGGAAAACTTTTGACTCTATCGTGAAAGGAAATATTTTTTTACTTGTATCCTGTTTCATAGATCTCCTGATCTTGACGTACTTCAGAATTCTGTGTATGTTTTGGCCATGCTGTTCCAAAAACTGGCATGTACAGGGAGAAAGAAAGAAAGAAAGAAAGAAAGAAAGAAAGAAAGAAAGAAAGAAAGAAAGTCTCAAATACTGAAGACACAAAAGACACATTGTCTCATAAATACTGAGCCGTGGAATACAGAATATGAATTTTCTGAATGAAGATATTGAGTTTCCTTTTGTGTAGACTTTTGGCCTTTCTTATGCAAAGTATAAATAATGTTGCAAGCAAGAAAATCAGACCCTGAGATCAGAATAACTTATGCAAATTAAGTTTGTCTACATATATTTGCTTAAATGTTTTCACAGTTTAGTTTTTTATATTCTTTTGGAATTATTTGGCTAGAGGGTGGGTGACATAAGAGAATGCAGGGAAGGAAATGGCAGGAAAGTATTTCTAAACGTCTGCTGCAACCAGGAGAGCTGTAAATTGGCCATTCTCAGGAAGTCCTCAGGAAGCCATATTCTGTATCTGAGCAAAGACTCTGCTTGTGCAGAAGACTGAGGGAACCGTCAAAGCTTGGGTCAAGCTCAACATACCATCTTTTGTGTTTCGACCATTGTCTCTCGGCTGCCTTTTGTCCCAGTTGGTTTGTTGTTTGTTTCCTGGGTAAGCAAGCCGAAATGGAGGCAGTCTGTTTTCTGTCGAATACCGAGCGCAGCGAAAACGGCCTGCAGCTAGAGGACAAATCATTTCTATGCATGATGAATCCTTTTCAATATCAAGAGCCCTGGAAATGTGAGAGCAGCTCACTGTTATTAGCTCTTGGCACTGTTGTTAAATAGAGGGGAGAGCAATCCTAACAGCATCCAGCGTTCGTCAAGTATCACACAAACTAGTCAATGTTTAAGTGAATAATTTTGTCTCCTCGTGAATGTGGTGGCGTAATTGCCACAAATGAGCAATCAGATGGAGCATAACAAAGGAAAGCCCTTCATGAGAGAGGGGGGGGAATCTCTTTAAGCAGATGATGGACGCGTATTAAAACGAGGAGCCAAATTCACCCTCGGCACAAATGTACCACTTGACTCGTAATGACCAAATATTTCCCCATTTTGTTTCTTTTGAATTTCACTGATATTTTTGTCATTGTTCTTCTGTTCTTTACTTTTGGATGATGATTTTTCGATCCATTCAGATCATGAGCACCCACTGTATTATTTCTGCAGATGACCTATAGAATAGTTATCTGTTCAATGTACGATGTTTAAACTTGATTATATATCATGTGAATGTATAGATAGTATTGAGATTTATTTATGGAAAGAATATTCAAAGACACACATGTGTTAATGGAGAAAGATTCTATATGAAGGAATAAGAACTCACATGGAACTCACCTGGATAGCTCTGACCTGTTTAGCCCAGGACCATTTCCCCTGTACTGAAATCCCCCACAGAGACGTTTTTAAAACTGAACATTATGTGAAATTTTCCACAGTAGATTTTTTCTTAACAGGCACAACCTCAAAGTTTTCTCCTTCTTACCCTGTATTTTCAGAATCCTCAGTTCCAAAAACATGGGGTAAGAAGGGGAAAACTTTGGGTTTGTGCCTGCTGAGGAAAAATCTACTGTGGAAAATTTCTCCTTAGTATACAATTGAGTTTTCATGTGACTCTTTCCTCAACATTCCACACACCACCATAGCCTTTGGCCCCCTGACCTGTCAATCAGAAGCTGTCCCTATCCACTGGCTCTGAGTGCTCTGAGTGCTACGCTCGCTGGGAGCTGGGTCTGCTCCTCTTCCCCACACACTCCTTCAGCCACTGTGCCCTGACAGAATTACTGGCAGATGGCTTTCTCTCTTGACGAAGACACTTCTCCTACTTCCCTCCTGTGTGAGACTAACTGTTATCTCAGTGGCTGTTGGTAGGTGTAACGAAATGGCAGTTACCTGTGTTTATAAGATGGCTGCTGTCTGTGGTTTGTTTAAAATGTTCCCCCATAAGGTTTAATTGAGCTGTAGTTCCAGAGAGGGGCCTGCAGGAGTATCACTCACTGGGTTGAATGGGGCTTCCTCATCTGCTGGACTACAGTTCCCAGCTGCCCCAAGGCCAAACAGTGCGGGAAAAGAGGGACCTTCCCAAGGGGTGGGGCACCATCAATATAGACTCCAGCCCATCCAGGGAGGATTGTGTTTAACCCCTGTTGATTTATGTTCTGTTGGTTCATAGTGAGTGCTTACTCTTACAGTTGTGCCTTATTCATTTAGTGTGTGTGTGTGCTCCATAATTGTGTAAATAGTAAAATAAATTCTTCTATTTGGGCTAATAATCTGTGTTGTGCTCTGACCGCACAGTCTCCCCAGCTCTGTACCAAAGGGAGGGGGTAGCCCAGGGAAGCAAGGAAAGACCAAACCCCTGGGTTGCCAACTTACCAGGGATCCCCCAAAGATTGGGAATTCCATCTCCAAATAGAGAGATTTGGCCACAGGGGTCTCACTGTCCCTCTAAAAAGGCAGTGACAATTCAGTGACTGGTGGCAGGGAACTTAAGGAGTAAGATACGCCCACGGGACGAGGGTGGGAGGCAAACAGCTGAGTTGTAAACTGGAGCCCGTTTTGCCACAGTAGGCAACCAAGCTTGGTTCAGACCAAGGAAGGAAACCCTTTGCAGGCCTTTGTGAGGAACTCATTGGGACCAGTCCTGACTTGGCTTGCCAGCTCCAGGTAGGGAGATTCCTAGAGATTTTCTGGTAGAGTCTATGGAAGCCAGGGTTTGGGGAGGGGAGAGGCCTCAGCTGAATAAAATGCCATAAAGTCCACCTTTCAAAGCAGTTATTTTCTTCAGGTGGGAGAGATCTGTTGTCTGGAGTTCAGTTGTGATACCTGGCGATCCTCAGGCTCCACCTGGAAGTTGGCTACCCTCGGCATGGGAATCAGTGCTTCAAAGCAGGGTCTGCTAGATCCAGGTTCTTGCTGTAGAAGCTGAGTGGGTGATTTTAAACCAGTCACAGACTTTCAGCCTAACCTACCTCACAGGATTGTTGTGCAAATCAAAAGGGGGAGAGGGGAATGCTGTAAGCTGCTTTGGTCCCCATTGCAGAGAAAGACTACTTTTCCTCCTGGGAAATTTATTTATTTAAAATTCTATCCCGCCCTCCTGGCCAAGAAAGCCATGTTGCCAATCTCCAGGTGAGGGCTGGAGATCACTCAGAATTACAACTGCTCTCCAGATGGCAGAGATCAGTTCCCCTGGAGAAAATGGTGGACTCTGTGTCCTTATACCCTGCTGAGATCCCCCCCCCCCATGACAGTCAATGTGACGTGGCAGTCAAGGCTTCAGAGCATGGTAGAGGCTATGGGGGGGAGGGGGGAGATGGAAAGCTGAACAGTGAGGGGGGAATAAAGGTAGGTTGCTGATTGGCTAGGAAGGAGATAGGCTTGCCAACTCCAGGTGGGAAATTCCTGGAGATTTGAGAGGTAGAGCCTGGAGAGGGTGGGGTTTGAGGAAGGGTAGGACCTCAGACAGGTACAGTGCCATAGACTCCCCCCTCTAAACCAGCCATTTTATCCTGGGGAACCATTGTTGCCAATCTTCAGGTGAGGGGTGAAGATCACTCAGAACTACAACTGATCTCCATGAGGGAGAGCAGAAGTCAGCTGCAGTCAGAAGGGTAGATAATGGTAGGTTGATGGTTAGCTCGGAAGGACATGGGGTTGCCTACTCCAGGTTGGAAATTTTCTGGGGATTTGAGGGGTGGAGACTGGAGAGGGTGGGGCTTAAGGGAAGTTGGACTTCAGACAGGTACAATGCCATAGACTCCACCCTCCAAACCAGCCATTTCCTCTTGGGGAACCATTGGTGCCAATTTCCAGGTGTGGGCTAGAGATCACTCAAAATTACAACTGCTTTTCAGGTAGCAGAGATCAGTTCCACTGGAGAAAATGGTGGACTCTGTGTCATTATACCCTGCTGAGGTCACCACAGCAAACTGACACTGATTGCCCAAAGCTGGGGCACTCTCCCAGAGCCTTTTTCTAGAGCCTGTTGTATTAATTTCCACAATGAGCCTTATTCCTAGTTTCATATAATGTCCAGTTTTTAAAATGTCAATGTGGGGAATTTCACTACTGCAGAAATGGTCAGGGAAGGAAGGAAGGAAGGAAGGAAGGAAGGAAGGAAGGAAGGAAGGAAGGAAGGAAGGAAGGAAGGAAGGAAGGAAGGATGGACAAGTCTCTTGAGAAGACTCAACAGGGGAGTTTGAAAAGACTGAGAAACTGAAAAGAACCTGGAGACATGAAGCTTAGGAAGGCTGACGTTCACAGTAAGAGCGGTTCCTCAGTGGAACAGGCTTCCTCAGGAGGTGGTGGGCTCTTCTTCTCTGGAGGTTTTCAAACAGAGGCTAGATGGCCATCTGACAGCAATGCTGATTCTGTGAACTTAGGCAGATCATGAGAAGGGAGGGCAGAAAGGGTTGCAACAGTGCTTAGTTCTCGTGGCCCTTTCTTACATGCTCAGGGAAATGCTGATCACCCAAAAGATTGAAAGAAACCTCTGGATGAAAAAAGTATGGGATCAGTGTCTAATGGAAAAAATAACATACCGACTACATCAAACAGAAATCTACCCGAAAACTACAAACTTCATAGAAAAATGGTATCTTTTCTATGACTATGCTGTTAAACACGAAACACTGCCACAAAACAAATTTTGTAAAGATCTAATACTAATGTAATACACTAAATCTTTACTCCTTAAAAGAAACACTTGCACACTATACAACACTCAATCGTGAACAACCAATTTCAATGTTAAAAATACTAGAAACACAACTACTAGATATATTGGAATAACCAAAGGTTAGTATAAGAAAATAGAAATAGGAATAGGAAACTGTTTATTGGTAAATTGTCAAAAGCTTTATTTTAGATGTTAACTATTTTTGAACAATGTAACAGCTATGTAAACAACCACCTATGCTGTATGTTATATAAATATCAATAAAGTTTATTTATTTTTTTAAAAAAGAAAGAAAGCAATTTTTCTCCAGGCCAGTTTGGCCAGGGATCCTGGAGGGGTTTTTTGCCATCTTCTGGGTATAGAACAGCAGTTACTGGGGTTGTGGAGGGAGAAGTATTTGTGAAATTGCTGGGTTGTGCAGGAGGTTGAACTAGATGACCCTGGAGGTCCCTTCCAACTCTATGATTCTGTGTAGCCTCCATCTTGTTTCCTATGTTTTCAAATATCTGCACAAAAACACGGGAAGATGTCATCCAGAGATCTGAGCATGGGACCATCAATATGCCAGTAAGATACTACACTTCTTTCTGTCTGAATCCCAGTAGGCAGTGGAACCCCCTAAGCCGATGCCTGGAGGCAGTGCAGGGCTGGATGGGAGAAAATAAATAGAAGCATCCATAAAAGCAAAATGAGGACATAACACAGCAGGGCTTCCTCAGCTGAATAAATTAATTAGATTAGCAGCAATAGGAATGCTTGCCTTCCATGCAGTTGTCTAGCAGACCTCCAATGGTACCAGATCAGGAAGGGAATAAGTTTCATTAGAATCAACAGTTGCTTTCAACTGGAGAAATAAATGGCTAGATCTCAAAATAATAATAATAAACAGTTGGGTTCTTATTTACTTCTTCCATTCTTGCTGTCTATATATATCATTTCTACTTTCACTCAAGTTTTTTTTTTCAGGGAAATGCCACCAAAATGTTGGGTTTTTTTTAATGGCCATGGTGACTCATAAAGTGCCCAGTGTAGTAAGGCCAGATCCAATGCTCCCTCTCAGCTGTGGAGTCTTGTGAGCAAAAATTCAACTCTGTGAGCTACTAGCATTAAAGTCGTGAGTGAGCGATTTGGCTGCTGCATAAATTAGTTGGCTCTGGAGCCATCCTTCCTGAACTAAGACAAAAATGTGTGTGTGGACTCTAATCTGGGAGAACCGGGTTTGATTCCCCACTCCTCCCCTTGCAGCTGCTGGATGACCTTGGGCAAGCTATAGTTCTGTCAGAGATGTTATCTCAAGGATAATTCTGGAAAGAGCTCTCTCAGCCCCACCTACCTCACAGGGTGTCTGTTGTGGTGAGAGAAAGGGAAAAGAGTTTGTAAGCCACTCTGAGACTCCGAATGAAAGGCGGGGTAGAAATCCAATCTCTTCTTCTTCTTCTTCTTCTTCTTCCTCCTCCTCCTCCTCCTCCTCCTCCTCCGTAAGCTACCTCACACTAACTCTGTTTAGAGGGAACACTTGAGAGATGCAACCATAAGGTACCACTAGTTTTCAGTAGAAGAATTGCAGATGGTTCTCTGTGCTTTGCCATGTATGGTTGGGTGCACCTATTAATACCATTTTCCAAACACATTGGAGTTTTTTTTTTTACCATCCTGCAAAATTCAGGGTTGTTAATTTGGTCTTTTCCATCTATATTTATGAGAAATAACCATAGGCTAATTATTGGGAAAGTTTTCACCTTGTAGCGACACTTCCTTGCAGAAAATGGATGGTCCCGGCTAACCTTGCTGTGGATCTCTGGAGCATTATTTTAAAATGCCTGACCTTTGACCTTATGCTATAGCTACCTTAAAAAAAAAAACCAGCCACAGCTGGAAACACTCCAGAAAGAATTCCAAGAAGACTGGCCTAGATAAAGCGAGTTTATTTTTCAAGGTTGTATCATTATCTGGTTTGACTATTGCCATTTGTTAAACCAGAATACATCCCCCTCCCTCGGGAAAGTCAGGTATACTTAGGCTACGGATCTGAGATTTGCTGTTGCCTCTGGACATCTTGGAGTCCTGACGCTTCATCCTCAGGAAGGGAGGGAAGGGATTGTAATCTACACTAGATCTCCTCCCTTTCTACTTCAGATTCGTGGCGGCAGAACCGGGGAGCAAACAGGGACACGGCTGCGAACTTCGTTATATTTTATTCATAGGGTGACTTGCTTGCCCTCAGCCTTCTGTGGTAAGGAGGGGGTCTGGGAAGAGGGTTGCCAGCTCTGAATAGGGAAATTCCCGGAGATTTTTGGAAGTGGAGCCTGGAGAGGGTGGGGTTTGGGGAGGGGAGGGACTTCAGCCTGGTCTAGGTTGGAAAATACCTGGAGACTTTGGGGGTGGATCCGGGAGAGGGTGGGGTTTGGGGAGGGGAGGGGCCTCGACATGGTACAAGGCCATAGAGGCCACCTTTCAAAGCAGCCATTTCCTCCAGGGGAGCTGATCTCCATCAGCTGGAGATGAGTTGTAAATAGGGCTGCCAAGTCAGCCCAGGGGGTGGGGGATCCCCCGCTATAGGGGTTCCCGATCCGCCGGCCAGCATTCGGCCAGCGGGGGAAACCCACCCCCCTTCCCCAATGTAATGATGTCACTGGGAAGTTTGCCTCCTCAGCCCTGGGTCTTTTGATCGTCTCTAGGCAGGGGCTAGGGTTGCCAGGTCTGGGTTGGAAAATACCTGGAGACTGTGGGGGTGGATCCGGGAGAGGGTGGGGTTTGGGAAGGGGAGGGGCCTCGACATGGTACAAGGCCATAGAGGCCACCTTTCAAAGCAGCCATTTTCTCCAGGGGAGCTGATCTCTGTCAGCTGGAGATGAGTTGTAAAAGCGGGGGATCCCCAGGCCTCACCTGGAGGCTGGCAACCCTACTTCAGCTGGGTATAATAGCATAGAGACCAACTTCCAAAGCAGCCATTTTCTCCAGGGGAACTGATCACTGTTGTCTGGAGGCCGATTGTAATTCTGGGAGATCTTCAGCCACCAACCACTTTGAAGTTGGCAGCCCTATCTGGGAACAAGGCTGCCAGTGGTATAATATCAGGGCTCAGGGCCTATCACCGGGGAGGGGGAGCATTTGGCCCAGGCTTCCCATTCACAGAGGTCCTCGAGACTTCTGATCTTGTCTCCAAACAAGATTATACATAACAGTCACAGAGAAACATTGACATGTAAATTTGCATCATAAAAAAGCTAGGAGAGCACTTATGAAACAAAAAATAACATTTCATACAAATCATTACATTGTATTTGTGTGTGTGGCTCAGAGGTTAAGACGCCGATTTGCAGACTGGAAGGTTGGTAGTTCGGCAGTTCGAGACCTGAGTGCCGCATGACGGAGTGAGCTCCCGTCTCTGGCCCCAGCTCCTGCTAACCTAGCAGTTCGAAAGCAAGAAACTGCTAGTAGATAAATAGGTACTGCTTTGGTGGGAAGGTAGCAGCCTTCTGTGTGCCTCGGCGTTTAGTCATGCCGGCCACATGACCACAGAGAAGTCTTCAGCTTGGAAATGGAGATGAGCACCGCCCCCTAGAGTCGGATTCGACTGGCTTTTGAGCAAGGGAAACCTTTACCTTTACCTTTATGTGTGAAATGCATTAATTTGTTAAATGTGAACATTTTAAATATACTGCAATTTTTGTAATCCTGTTTTGGCACTTCTTCATTCTTTGATATACTGGCAGCCACAAAACATGGAAGTGGCCCGGGCCTCTCTCGACCTCTGAGAGGCCCTGTCGAGGCCAGATTCCCCCCCCCCCCCTTGTCTGCAGCTATAAAGCCTGGGCATGGCTGGAGGTGTGGGCTTTTTGGAGTAAGCCAAAAGACAGGAACCCAAAGGTTCTTAGACCTTCACTTCCAGCTAGGGCTGCCAAGTCTGGCGAACTTACCAGCGGGGGGGGAGTCCTTCCCTGGCTGGGAGCTTCTCCAACGCGCGCGCTTTGCGTGCACGCCGGACGACATCACTGGAAGTGACATCAGCACGTTGGGGGTGTTGCCAGGGCGACACTCTGGTATCATAGAGTTTTGGGGCGATTGCCAGAGCGTAGCCCTGGCAATGCCCCCAACGTGATGGCGTCACTTCTGGGTGATGTCATTACGTGGGGGAAAGTCGTCCAGGCTGGACGACTTCGGGGGTGGGGTTTCCCCCGCCGGCCGAATGCTGGCCGGCGGATCGGGAACCCCTGTAGCGGGGGATCCCCCGCCCCCCGGGCTGACTTGGCAGCCCTACTTCCAGCCCACTTCCCACAACCTTTGACTAGGGTGACCACCTCTGGGTTGGGAAATTCCTGGAGATTTGGGGGATGGAGCCTGGGTAAGGTGGAGTTTGGGAGAGGAGGGAACCTAGCAAGGTATGATGCCATAGAGTCCACCTTCCAAAGCAGCCATTTTCTCCAGGGGAGCTGATCTCTGTTATCTGCAGATCAGTCAGAATTCTGTGAAATCTCTAGTCACCACCTGGAGGTTGGCAGCCCTGCCTGTGTCCCCTGAATGAAACAGCCTACCAGGTCCAGAACATCTCTAGGGTATAGGAATTTTTTTTTAAAAAAATGACATATTTCAATTGTTTAAATTCCTCCTTCATCAAAATTGTAATTACATTTTCAAGTCTCTTTGGATCTCCATCATGTAGAAAAGTGGGGCTATGAGAGAGAGAGAGAGACAGAGGAGATTGGATTTATACCCCGCCATTCACTACCCAAAGGAGTCTCAGAGTGGCTTACAATCTCCTTTCCCCTCCCCTCCCCACAACAGACGCCCTGTGAGGTAGGTGGGGCTGAGAGAGCTCTGACAGAAACTGCTCTTTTTCGAGAAGAGCTGTGCTAGAGCTATGGCTTGACAAGCAGGTGCATGTGAAAGAGTGGGGAATCAAACCCAGTTCTTCCAGATTACAGTACACGCACTTAACCACTACACCAAACTGGCTACACCAAACTACATTACTACACCAAACTACACCAAATCTATCGATCGATTGATCATGTCCCAGCCTGCTTCACCACCACCACCAGCATGCCCAGCACAGCTCCCAGGCTGCATGGCCACTGTTAGGCCCAGTGTGAAGTCCCAGGCTGCTTTAGGGTTGCCAGCCTCCAGGTGGGGCCTGGGGAATTCCCTGCTTTTACAACTGATCTCCAGCTGACAGAGATCAGCTCCCCTGGAGAAAATGGCTGCTTTGAAGGGTGGCCTCTATGGCATTCTACCATGCTGAGGCCCCTCCCCCTCCCTAAACCCCGCCCTCTCCTGGATCCACCCCCAAAGTCTCCAGGTATTTTCCAACCCAGACCTGGTAACCCTGGGCTGCATAGCCATTGCCACCAATGAGTACAGTGCAGAGTTCTGGGCTGTGCTGCTGCCACTGCCACTGCTAGGCCCAGTAGGGCTGCCAAGTCCAACTTGGGAAATATCTGGGGACTTTGGGGGTGGAGCCAGGAGACTTTGGGGGTGGAGCCAGGAGAAAGGAAGTGACATCATTTTGTGATGTCACATCCTGTGATGTTGCTTCCACATGCTGACACATGAACTCATGAAGTTTCCTAATACTGAATCAGGCCATTGGTCCATCAAGGTCAGTATTGACTACTCAGACTGGTAGTGGCTCTCCAGGGTCTCAGGCTGAGATCTTTAATGTCACCTATGACCTGATCCTTTTTTAGCTGAAGAGGCTGGTACCTCCTGCATGTCAAGCAGATGCTCTATCACTGAGCAACGGCCCTACTGAATCCTTCCTCATCTCGGCAGAATATGAAGCACTAAGTGCTACACAAGTGCTAAATATGATTTTCATATCATAAGAACAGGAGAGAAGCCACAGTGGATCGGGCCAACAGCCCATCCAGTACAACACTCTGTGTCACACAGTGGCCAAAAATACCAGGTGCCCTCAGGAGGTCCAGCAGCGGGGCCAGAACTCTAGAAGCCCTCCCACTGTTGCCCCCCAAGCACCAAGAATGCAGAGCATCACTGCCCCAGACAAAGGGTTCCATTTAGACCTTGTGGCTAATAATAGCCACTGATAGACCTCTGCTGGATGGGGACAGAGAGAGAGAGAGACAGACAGAAAAAAGAAAGAAAGAAAGGGGGAGAGAGAGAGAGAGAGAGAGAAGGAAAAGAGTTAGCAGAGGCACTTACCCCAGCAACCTTGCAAACCACATGCAAAAGCAGGCCCTTCAGTACAAAGAGCCTAGTCCCTCCTTAATCTCTGGGTGGGACTTTCTCTTGCTGCCTCTGCTCTTAAAGGGGAAATGTCTAGTGAGGTTTTTTACTGCAGGGCAGGCTCTCTGCAGACATTTCCCTTTTAAGAGTTCAGGCCTGGCAGGGAGAGGGCAGGGCAGGCTCCGACGTTTCCCTGTGTTCCTGCTGGCAGCCATTGCCTCCCCCAATTTTGAAAAAGCGGGGGTAAGCATTAAAAATCGGTGTTTCCCCCGCCCTCCCGGGGGGCTTGGCAGCCCTAAGGCCCAGTGTGGAGCCCCGGGCTTCACAGCAGCTGCCTTTGGACCCTTTGAAGCTCCCTGGCACCACTGCCATCAAAGGTAAGTACTTTTCAGGGGATTTAACGCCCCCCCCCGGGTGCATTTTTTAAATTTTCAGATTTTTCTGCACTCCTGGGGAGTCCCCCAAGTGTACAGAAAATCTGTTTAGCCTCCACATCGCCCCAATCTGCAGATTTAGATACCCGCAGATCACAGCCATGGGTCGCTAATTGGATGGAAGGATGGATGGATGGATGATGATGATGATAAATAGGTGGTGGTGGATATTGTCCATTTTCGTTCCTAAGATTTCCAATTTCTTTGGGACTTTCTGGGACATGACTACACAGTCGTTTTTAAAATGGTGCATTCATTTCAACAGTAATGATTCTATCAGATGATGTTGGCTGTGCGTTGTTAGCTGTGTGTTGCTGACTGAAGATCAGCAGCAACCATCCATATCAGAAACTGAGAGTTTAGGGTTTAAAAAAAAAAAATCAAAACAGCATGTTCGCAAACTCTAGTCACATCCCTAGAGACAGAGACCATCCTTTGTGGACCCTACTCCCTTCCCTCCCTCACGTACATAGCTCGCACCAAGCTGTGCTTACTCCCTCGGGTCTCACCTCCTACAATGGAAACATCTGGAATTCCCTGGAAGCCAGGTATCACTCTGGTTGCCACAGCAACCAGCGAAGCAGCCTTTCCTGGCAAGGGCCAAGATCTACCCCTGCATCCCTGTGACTCAAGTAGTAGGGAGGATGAGTCACATGGTGAGATGGGGCAGAAAACCTCAGCAGTTTCCACTTTGGCTCAGGCTTAGCTATGGGGGCACTGGAGTTTGTGAACCCAGAGAGCTGCTAGAATTGATTAAAACCGTGTTTCGATCAATGGTACTTGCTTGTAACCGGAGGACTGTAGGCTTGGGCTGGTATTAGAAATTGCTTTGCGTAAACTGCATTTGTGGCTCTGCATGACTAATTGGCTGTATCTCATTTGGTCCTTTTGCCACTTTATCACTATCAATTCTTAGGGGAAGCATTGGGGTGAACGTTTTCTCCTTGCTCCGGAATCACACCGTCCTTCATAGCTCTGTATTATAGCTCCATGCAGATTAGACATGCCTGCGGAACTTTTCAAAGTCTCGCTGGAAAACACGAAGCAGGTTGGTTGCTGCAGTTCCGTGCTTCCAGGTTAAGGTTGCCACCCTCCAGTTGGGACCTGGAGATCTCCCGCTATTATAATTGCACTCCAGGTGGCAGAAATCAGTCCCCCTGGAGAAAATGGCTGCTTTGGAGGGTATGAGATATGGATTTGTACCCTGCAAATGGATTTATTCCCTTCTCTTTGGTGTAGTGGTTAAGTGTGTGGACTCTAATCTGGGAGAACGAGGTTTGATTCCCCACTCCTCCACTTACAGCTACTGGTTGACCTTGGGCAAGCCATAGTTCTGGCACAGCTGTTCTTGAAAAAGAGCAGTTTCTGTCAGAGCTCTCTCAGCCCCACCTACCTCACAGGATGTCTGTTGTGGGGAGGGGAAGGCAAAGGAGTTTGTAAGCTGCTCTGAGACTCCCTTGGGTAGTGAAGGGCGGGGTATAAATCCAATCTCCTCCTCCCCCTCCTTTTCCTCAACTTCTTCTCTTCCCAACCTGAGCCCTCCCCAGGCTCCACCTCCAAAATCTCTAGATATTTCCACATCCGTTCTGTTCCACAGAAGCGTCTCTTCTTCATTCTACAACAATATTCTTTCTGGCCAGCTACGGCAGAGACACCACTTACAAACGTCAGTTTGTCTAAGGGTGGAAGTGCACATTATCAAAAAAATTATACTTCCACCTGGAAACCCTGAGCTGACCTCTGCTTCCCTGGCACGCATTTCCTTTTGCCTTGTATCCCATGACCACTACGCAGAGAATTCCCGAGACCTGTCCCTTGGCCAACTCTGACAAAGGTGGAGGTGAGATGGCCAAGGCACAAGTGGTGATAACAAGGGGGGAACTTACACACGAGGCTGCCTTAAACTGCACTTAATCCAAAAAGTACAAAGGTTACAAAAAGGAACAATGTATAGTGCATAGTACAGTCACAGCGCAGTGTGTAGAGTACTATTGAAGTCACAGCGCAAAAACACAGCGCAATGAAGAGTCAAAATCAGTGGTTCTCAACCTTTCTAATGCCGCGACCCTTTAATACCGTTCCTCATGTTGTGGTGACCCCCAACCATAAAATTCTGCCAACACACACAACAATGAAGCTACTTTTTCAGATGTTTTCTCTTGCATGGCAGTTAGCACCAAACAACTTTAATACAGACTTTAGACACACACATATATTTGCAAGCGATTCCCAACAAGACACAACAAACACTCAGGCTTCAGACTTACTTTTCTTCAGCAGAAGATGCCATGAGAAAACGAAGGTAGGTGGGGGGGAGAGGCTGTTGCAGGTAGGGGGAGAGAAAGAGAGAGAGAGAGATAAAGGTAGGGGGAGAGAGAGAAAGGGGGAAGAGAGAGCGGGGGAGAGAGAGAGAGAGAAAGGGGGGAAGAGAGAGAGGGGGGAGGGAGAGAGGGAGGGAGAGAGAAAGGGGGAAAAGAGAGAGAGAGAGAAAGAAAGGTGGGGGAGAGAGAGAGGGGGGAAGGAAGGTAGGTAGGTGGGGAGTGGCTTTTGCCACTTTTCCTGGGCTCTGCGCCTCGGCGCGGAGCCCAGGGAAGGCAGCAGGGGTGGCTTTTGCTGCCTTTCCTGGGCTCTGTGCTTCGGCACGAAGCCTAGGGAAGGCGGTGGAGGGGGCAGCTTTTGCTGCCTTTCCTGGGCTCTGTGCTTTGGCGCGAAGCCTAGGGAAGGCGGTGGAGGGGGCGGCTTTTGCTGCCTTTCCTGGGCTCTGTGCTTCGGCGCAAAGCCTAGGGAAGGCGGTGGAGGGGGCAGCTTTTGCTGCCTTTCCTGGGCTCGGTGCTTTGGCGCGGAGCCTAGGGAAGGTGGGGACGGGGCGGGCTCAGATGCCAGCCGGCGACCCCTGTGAAATGGTCGTTCGACCCCAAAAGGTTTTGCGACCCACAGGTTGAGAACCACTGGTCTAGATACATGCTCCGTTTCGCTGTCCTTCTTCCAAGGTGACTATGGCAGTGGAGTTAATTCTCCTTCAAATCATAATAGTTTGGTCCGTCTGTATAAGAATCGTTGGAATTATTACTCCCTGAAAGTCTTTGGACTACAGTGATGTGTCACTACTGTAAACAGTTAATGTTGGTCACCTTGAAAGAAGGACCACGAGATGAAGCACATATCTATATTCTTCGTTGCTTTATACATTCTTACTTTTTGTAACCTTTGTACTTTTTGGATTATATTATACTTTATGGGAGATTGTTTAGCGTCCTTTGTTACACAGGTTTCATTTTGTTTCTCTACTATACTGTGTATTCCGCCTTGTTTGCTGCTTAAACTGAATTTAGGCAGATTATGAGAGGGAGGGCAGGAAGGGTTGCATCAGTGCTTAGTTCTCGTGGCCCTTTCTTACATGCCCAGGGAAATGCTGATTGCCACTTTGGGGTCAGGAAGCAATTTTACTCCAGGCCAGTTCGGCTGGAGCTCTTGGAGGTTTTTGGTCATCTTCTGGGCATGGAACAGTGGTCACTAGAGGTGTGGAGGGTGAGGTATTTGTGAGTTTTCTGCATTGCGCAGGGGGTTGGGCTAGATGACCCTGGAGGTCCCTTCCAGCTCTATGATGCTATGATCCAGACCATTAATCCCTTTAGCCTCGTAGTCTGACTAGCATTGGCTCTCCAGATTCTCAGTCTTTCCCAGTGTTTCAGCCAGGAGTTGCCCAGCCACTGAAGCAATGGTCTTCACAGCTGAAGTTGTTCAGGGGTTAAAAACGCTGAACATATACCAAGGATCAAACTGGGTTATTTTGGGGGGGGTGGACAGTGCTGTCAAGTGATAGCTGACTTAAGGTGACCCTACAGGGTTTTCAAGGCAAGAGACATTCAGAGGTGGTTTGCCGTTGCCTGCCTCTGCGTAGCAACCCTGGTCTTCCTTAGCGGTCTCCCATGCAAATATTAACCACCCACATCTGACCCTGCTTAGCTTCTGAGGTCTGATGATGGCTAGCCTGAGCCATCCAGGTAGGGTTGCCAGCTCTGGGTTGGGAAATACCTGGAGGTTCTGGGGGTGGAGCCTGGAGAGGGCGGGGTTTGGGGAGGGGAGGGGCCTCACCAGGGTTCAATGCCATAGAGTCCACCCTCCAAAGCAGCCACTTTCTCCAGGGAAGCTAATCTCTATTGACTGGAGATCAGTTGAAACAGCGGGCCGCACCTGGAGGCAGGCAGCCTCCAGGTCAGGGTTATTCTGGCCTTGTCACTCTTTCCTTGTCTAGCCTACATGACATTTTAAGAATGCAGTGGATAGGGAGCCCTACTTTGGAGGAGGGAATAAAACTGAATTAGTCCCAGGGTGGATCCAACCATCCTGCAAGAAGCCTTTTTTGGTGTCATGGTTAAGAGCAGCGGACTCTGATCTGGAGAACCGGGTTTGATTCCCCACTCCTCCACATGCAGCCAGCTGGGTGACCTTGGGTCAGTCACAAGTTCTCTCAGAACTTTCTCAGCCCCACCTCCCTCACAGGGTGTCTTGTTGAGGGGAGAGGAAGGGAAGGAGACTGTAAACTGCTCTGAGACACAGAGTGAAGGGTAGGATAGAAATCCAACCCTCCTCCTCCTCCTCTTCCTCCTCCTCCTCTTCTTCTTCTTCTTCTCCTCCTTCTCCTTCTCATTTTCTTTCTCCTTCTTCTTCTTCTTCTTCTGTCTCCAGCCTAAGGAATCTTAAAAAAAAGAAAAGAAAGGCCATGCTGGATCAGACCAGTGATTCAGTGGTTTACTGCCTCTGAACAGGGAGGTTCCCTTTAGTCCCCGTGGCTAGTAGCCACTGATTGGCCTATCCTCCACTGAATGTGTCCAATCACCTTTTCAAGCTGTCTATGCCTGTGGCCATCACTACATCATCTGGCAGCAAATTCCACAGTTCGAACCCTCTCTGTGTAAAGTAGTATTTCCTTTTGCCCATCCTGAATCTAATGCCCATCCGCTTCATGGGTTGCCCTCAAGTCCTAGTACGTTGGGGGAGGGAAGGAAAAGTTCTCTTTAGCAATCAGTGCTGCCATTCATTGCTGAAATCGCGTTATTCCTTGTGCAGATGGTTACCTTTTGGGCAGTAACTTCAGACACAAGTTGAAGAAGAAACGAGGATCTATTTCAGATTTGTTATTTCCACAAAGAGAGAATCAGATGTTCAGAGTCTAACATAAACCAAATAAGGCACTAGATGAGAAAACCCTAAGGGATGAACAGGAAGAAAGGGGAAGACTGAGAGAGAAATTCAAGTCTCCAATTTGCCAGTACAATCAGACCGGTTGGGGGAAAACAGATCTAACAAAGCTTCAGCCACTTGTCTTTCTCTGACACAATTCACACATGCAAGTTGTGCTGCTCAAAGGTTGCCTGAGAAATGGCTGCCATTATGCATCTTCGTGATGGTTGTGTATTGGTTCTTTTATGCAGTCCTAACAAGGGTTGCCAGCTCTGGCTTGGAAAATACCTGGGAGACTTTGGGGATGGATCCGGGAGAGGGTGGAGTTTGGGAGGAGGGGCCTCAGCAGGATACAATGCCACCCTTCAGAGCAGCCATTTTCTCCACAGGAGCTGATCTCTGTCAGCTGGGGATCAGTTGCAAAAGCAGGAGATCTCCAGGCCCCACCTGGAAGCTGGCAACCCTCGTCCTAACGCCAAGAAAACCAAAATACAAGATGTGGGGTTGTTGCTGTTGTTTTCCTTTGTAAGTAGCAGCCAGACAAGAGTCTACTCCCTGCCTCCATTTTCAGAGGCATTAAGCCGCTGAATCCCAGAGCTAGTAAGCAATGCCAGGGGAAGGCCTTGGCCTCTATGCCCTGTCGTTAGGGTTGCCAGGTCCCCCCAGGGGGGCGGGGGTTGCCGGCCAGGACCCAGCCACCGGAGGGAACCTCACCCCCAAAGTGCCGGCATCGGGGGGGGGCGTGCCCATTGCAATGACATCACCCGGAGGTGACGTTATCACACCAGACATGTTGCGCGGGGGGGACGCTCTATCATTCAAGTGAAAACTTTATGATGTTCCCTCGATTGATAGTGGCCCTGCCCCAACATGCCCGACATGATGATGTCACTAATTGGGAGGACTGGATTTGATTCCCCACTCCTCCACATGCAGCTGCTGGTGTTACCTTGGGTCAGTCAAAGTTATTTCAGAGCTGTTCTACCAAGGACAGTTCTTGAAAGAGCTCTCTCAGCCCCACCTACCTCACAGGGGAGGGGAAGGGAAAGGAGACTGTGATCTGCTCTGAGACTCCGAGTGAAGGGTGAGGTATAAATCTAATTTCTTCTTCTTCTTCTTCTTCTTCTTCTTCCCAATAGTGGGTACCCAGGCAGCTATCATGCTGAATGCCACCAACTGGGAAGCTAGAATCCCCTTGTCATAGTGGGCATTTTAAATCTGGAACACTTTTCTGATGTCCTTGCATGGGGTTCTCAAATCAAATGGTCTCTGCAAGACAAACAAGCTTGATTTTCCCCCCAGTGTCTCATTTGCAAAAACTGAATCCTCACTGCATATTCCGTAGGTGCATCCACAAAACAGTAGTGAAGGGTGGGTGTCCCTGTCCAAGAGAACCTAATGCTTGCAAGATGGGGGGGAAGTCATTTTTTCCCCTTTCAAAAGCGAAGGAAGAAAAGTGACAATAACTCATCAAGAAGCTGAACGTGTCATCCGTCTTGTTTGCCAGGTGCTGTGTCAGGTGAATCATAAAACTGCAGCGATGATGCCGGCATGATAGTCAGCACCCCCTCCCCTGCTACCACGTCAAACCACTTATTGTCTGAGATCATCAATTTGGGTTGTGATTTATAGGAAGTTTAAAGGAACTTTTCTGGGTTTCCCAGGGATGAGTTATAGTGGAGTCATGTAAAGCAGATTGAAACGCATGGAAACAAGGGACTCGGAGAAGGTGCACGCTGTTGCACGATCCTTCTTCCCACTCTCCTGACTTGTAATTCTTTCAAGAGGCTGATAGGTGGGTATGCGTGTATGGTCTGGATCCTGAATCCATCGAGAGTTCTAGCCCTGTCATCTGGGCAATTGGGATGACTTCCCTAACTGTCCAGAAAGGGTGGGGTGGCATTGGTAGTGATGCTCTAGGAATGTACCCTAGTCTTTATGGCCTTTACCAAAGAGATGAGTGATATCATATCTTCATGAAACTTCACCCTTAGAATCATAGAGTCATAGAGTTGGAAGGGATCTCCAGGGTCATCTAGTCCAACTCCCTGCCTGAAGCAGGAAATTCACAAATACCTCCCCCACACACATCCCCGGTGACCCCTGTTCCATGCGCAGAAGATGGCAAAAACCCTCCAGGATCCCTGGCCAAACTGGCCTGGAGAAAAATGGCTGCCTGACCCCCAAAGTGGAGATCCGCATTTCCTTGGGCATGTAAGAAAGGGTCACAAGAACTGTTCCTGCCCTCCCTCTCAGGATCTGCCTAAGTTCACAGAATCAGCACTGCTGTCAGATGGCCATCTAGCCTCCATTTGAAAACCTCCAAAGAAGGAGAGCCCACCACCTCCTGAGGAAGCGTATTCCACCGAGGAACTGCTCTAACTGTCAGGAAGTTCTTCCTAATGTTTAGCTGAAAACTCTTCCTATTTAATTTCAACCCCTTGGTTCTGGTCTGACCTTCTGGGGCAACAGAAAACAACTCCATACCACCCTCTGTATGACAGCCTTCAAGTACTTCCCAGGCTCCAATATCTCCCAGCATTTGCTGGTGCAAAATTGGGAACCCGATATATAAAGCACTCTGTACTCTAACCCCAAAACAATAAAGCATTAACAACAACAGCCCATTAAATCTGCACTGGACATTAGAAGCAAGTTCCTCCTTCAGCTCCAGCAATGGATCCAGAGCAGTTCTCTTACACTGTTGATCATGCAGCTACAGGCCTCTTCAAATTCCCTCTCCATCCAGTCTTACCTCCTTGAAAAACTGTGATTGCGCTGAATGTGCGCCTAAGCCTCTCTGTGATGCGGCAGGTAGCTTCCCGCGGTGCCATCTGCCCGCTTCCCCTCTTAACAACTAGCCAGTTTTAAATGGTGTCAGAAGTAACAAGAATCCATGACACGCTTAAAAGATTGTCTGTTTTGAAATGTTCATTTCCTAGGCTCCAAAGGCAGGGAGGTACACACGGCATGTCATGAAATAGTGTAACCAAATGTCACTCAATCACCAAGTCGCATTATGAAAGCATCGCCGGGGTTTTCTTCAAAACTGTCACTTTGAAAGGTCTGTCTGAACAGAGAAGCCAATTTTGTCACATACACAGTGTTGCCAAGCTTGGAGAAGTGTTGTAATGACACTTTAGACCCAGACGTTTTCCAAACCTGTGGCTGGCTTAAACGAGGAGAAATGAGAGAGAGAGAGAGAGAGAGAGAGAGAGAGAGAAGGGTTTCTAAAATGCCTTTCTCAAAACAGATTTTTTCCGAGAGGCTTTAAAGGGGTTCTTCCGCATTTCCTGAAGGTTGGGTTCCCGACTCCCTGCCTTTGCAAACTGGAACCGTCGCTTGCTCCAAGTAAAGATGAGATTTGACTGCGCTGAGGAAGCTGCAGTGTGTAGCTGCACCGGTGCATGTTGTGGACTGGCCAGGCTATTTAAAGCCTGCTCTGTAACTGTTGCCAAGGGATTGCTGGCAAAAACTGTCCTGCCCACCTTTCTTTCATAATGTTCATGGGGATTCTTGGTTGCCGGTTGGATCCGAGAAGAAACATCGGCTTTTCTCATCACCACACATGAAGCTGTCTTATGCTCAGTCAGATACGGAGGCCAGCCTCCAAGTGGGACTTGGGGACCCCCTGAAAGTACAGCTCATCTCTAGGCCACAGAGATCAGTTCCCCTGGAGAAAATAGATGATTTGGAGGGTGGACTCTATGGCCTGGTACCCTACTGAGGTCCCTGTCGCTCCTGGGCTCTACGACCAAATCTCCAGGAGTTTCCCAACCTGGGTCTGGCAACCCTACCCTCCCACCCCCATTGGTGACCAGAGGGAACCTAGCAACCCTACAATCAAACCATTGGTCTATCAAGGTCAATATTGTCTTCTCTGACTGACAGGGGCTCTCCAAGGTCTCAGACAAAGGTCTTTCTCCTCACCTACCATCTGATCCATTTAGCAGGGAATGCCAGTGACTGAACTAGGGGACTTCTGCATGAGAAGCAGATGTTCTGCTGCTGATATACACACTATGTGTATTAGGTGGTCTGTGAACAAGTCTGGCCTCAGTATGACTGGCCAGGCCCTAAATCTGGGAGGACTGGTACATGTTTGGTGTTATATTTCCAGTCAGATTGGCAAGCACCCTGTAGCATCTTAGGACAAGTAGTAATAACCAAACTGGACACAACAGATTAGAGTTGCCTGACTGAGCCTAGAAACCAGTGGGAAGTGTTGGGGGCGGGGACATAGCGGGGGTGGCATTGTGAGCGCAGTGATGTCACTTCTGGGGAAAACCCAGATATGATGGTGGTAGCTCTAGGAATCACTGAAAGCCCTATGGTTTTACCATAGAGTTTTCAATGATTCCTAGAGCTACCACCATTCACAATGCAAATAGTTTTTAAAGAAAGTTTTCTCCTGCCACCACTTGGAGTAGTTGTGCATATAACAACACAGTCAAAAACTGTAACACTGTACCCAAAGATACTTATCACTAGGTTCAAAACATTCTTATATGAACAGTGTAGTACTCTAAATAACCATACAAATCCATCTCAAAGACACAAGTAACCAAATACAGTTCAACAAATTCCTAACAATTAATAAATGTCCACAAAACTCAGTTACTAAGAGGAGTAAGTCCACAAAATACTGTTGCTAGGAGGTATGGCGACGGCCCACCCAGGTTCCCATCCGTTACCTTCCAGGACTTCGTCAGGCCACCTCCAGTGATGGAGCACCAAGCTCTACATATTTCTCTTGACTGTATACAGAGGTCTATTTCTATTCCAGGGGTGGCCAAACTGTGGCTCGAGAGCCACATGCGACTCTTTCACACATAGTGTGCTGCTTCCAGCAGGGCAACTGGAGAAATGAAGGGGAGGCACGCTTTTCCTTCCTTCCTTCCTTCCTTCCTTCCTTCCTTCCTTCCTTCCTTCCTTCCTTCCTTCCATTTGCTTTCTTTGTTTCTCTCTGTTGCTCTTTCTTTCCACCTTTCATTTTTCTTTCCACCTCTCTCACTATTTCTCTCTCTCTCTTAGACAAATAAATATAATTAGCAAATAAACAAATACCATTGGACAAATAAATATAATAATCAATATCTGTTTTTACCCCTTTTGTTTTTATTCTTGACAGTCTCATTCAATATGAATAAAAGGCAAATCTGCATATTTTCCAACAAAAACGCGTAATATTTGTTCATGTCTTGCAGCTCTCAAACATCTGACGTTTATTCTATGTGGCTCTTACATTGAGCAAGTTTGGCCACCCCTTATTTATTCTAACCGTGACTGATCCAAGGTGACCCAGCAGGCTTCATGTGGAGAAGGAGTGGGGAATCAAGCCCTGCTCTCCAGATTACAGTCTGCTGCTTTTCTCTATCCTAAGGAGTCCCCAAGTAGCTTAAAACACCTTCCCTTCCCCTTCCCGATACAGGCATCTTGTCAGGCAGGTCGGGTTGAGAGAGTTCTCTGAAGAATCTGCAACTGGCCCTAGGTCATGTGGTGGAGGAGAGAGGAATCAAACCCAGGTCTCCTGATCACAGCCCACTGCTCTTAACCACTACATCACATTAGGTATAGCAGTCTTCTTTATCTGTAGACCGTTGAGAAGCCCTCGTTATGATTAAGATGTTTCCAAGTGCTGAGGACTCCATCCGTGGCTGTGTCTTAAGGAAGAGAAATTTAATCAACTTGTATTTAACTGCCCCAAGGATACTCCAATCAAAACACAGATGTTGTTTGTCTTGGCTTGCTCTATTGATCTCAGGAGAAGCAATATATCTTTTTTAGCCAGTGCAATCTATAAACATTTAAATGAGCTGATGCACTGAGCGCAATTAGAATAACGAATTGAAAATAGTTGTGCTCTTTGTTTCAAAAGTGGATTTCTTAAAAAAAAAAAATCCCAAAAGTGAATCAGTGCTTCTCTATCCTTCTTCCTCTGTCTGCTGACCGTCATTTGCTTTTAGATTGACTAGAATTCTCTTCTTTAAGCAAAAACAACACGCCCCTTTCAATTAATGTTTAATTACCTTGCTGCTTTCTATATGCATCTTAGGGAGACGGATTAGCCCATCACTTAATATATTTTCCCATTTCTCAGCTACGCCCTTCGGGCAGGAATTTATCCATCACAGCATATGTCAGATAAATAATAATATGATATTCAGTGAGTCCATTATGCCCTTGGAATTTATTTCAGACTTAGATGAAGTTCATAACTAGCCCTGGACAAATCTGAGGATTTATCTCTGCTGTTGAGGGATAAATTTCATCAGCTCGGGTGATTCAAGAAGGCAGCTGTCCGGGGTGACAGAAACAGTGTTCAGCTGAACTTCTCCCCTCCCCCCGCTGCCCGAGTCAGGTGACCATTTCCAAAGAGATGGAATATCAATGCATGGAAGCTGGGAGAGCCTTTGCTTTTGAACAAGGAAGCAAACTCTAGCATTCCGCCAAGCTCAGCACTCTGAAAGTTCAGACTGAAGAGAGACCTTTCCACCGTGTCTAACACGCAATTCGATATCTTTAAAGTCAACTGCAAAAGAAGGCCGGTGTCATCTTTCTCCAAGAACGATGTCAGCCAGGGTGGAATTATGCACGATTTCAAGTTGCACTGAAATCTTCATTGGGCAGAAATACTGAAAATACGTTGCCTAGTTATTACAATATGAACGATTATTGCTCGTGCACATCAGGTTGAAGGGACAAGAGAATAGCAGGCGTTGAACGTGGTTTTATTAAAAGAATGTTCTGCAGTAACTTATTTTTTCAAGGAGTTATTTTTTAAGTCATCCCATCTGGTTAGAGCTGTCAGCCTCCAGTAGAGCTGCCAGGTCCCCTGGGAGGGCGGAGGTTCCCCCGCTAAAAGGGTCCCTAATCCACTGGTCCGTATTCGGCCGGGGGAGAACCCCTCCCTTGAAGAGACCAGATCAGGCTGACATGCCCGGTGTGATGATGTCACCTGGAAGTGATGTCATCATGCTGCACATGTCACCGGGTGACGCTCTAGCAGTCACCCTGAAAACTCTACGGTACTACAGAGTTTTCAGAGCGATTGCTAGAGCGTCGCCCAGTGACATGCACAGCATGCTGATGTCACTTCTGGGCGATGTTGTTGTGGTGCACGCACAAAGCACACATGCCGAGGGACTCCCAGAGCCAACCAGGAGTCCCCCTGCTGCAGCAGAGGTAGGACTTGGCAACCCTAGCCTCCAGGTGGTGACTGGAGATCTCCTGGGATTACAACTGATCTCCAAGTGACTACGATCAGTTCACCTGGATAAAATGGTAGCTTTGGAAAGTGGGCTGTATGGCATTACAACCCACCAAAGTCCCTCCCTCAGGCTCCACCCCCAAAATCTCTAAGTAGTTCCAAACCTGGAGCTGGCAACCCTAGACCCAGTGTGGGTCAATTCTGATTCGTATATAAGCAATCCTGTCCTGGTTACCAGTCCATGTGGCATAACTGTTGCTATTGTGCCTTGGCCTTCATTAGAATCATAGAACAGAATCACAGAATCACACAGAGTTGGAAGGGACCATACAGGCCATCTAGTCCAACCTCCCCTGCTCAATGCAGGATCAGCCTACAGCATCCCTGACAAGTGTTTGTTCAGCCGCTGCTTGAAGACTACCTCCTGATAGAATCTGCCGAACAGGAGGACATGAGTAACTGATTCCACCCCATTAGCCATGCACGGGCATGTATGTTCATGCCCTGGAACTCGAGTGAATTTACCTTGCAGCACAGCGGAAGGGAGTGCCTCAAAACGGGCTCTGGAAAAGGCCCATCTATAGGGCTCATTTGTTGTTGTTCAGTCGCACAGTCGAGTCTGACTCTTCGTGACCCCATGGACCACATCACACCGGACCCTCCTGTCTTCTGCCGTGCTCCAGAGTTTGCTCAGTTTCATGTTTGTTGCACCGATAACACTGTCTAACCATCTCATCCTTTACCGTCCTCTTTTTCTTTGACCTTCAACCTTTCCCAGCATCAGGGTCTTCTCCAGTGAATGCTCCCTTCTCATTTGGTGGCCAAAGTATTTGAGCTTCAGCTTCAGTATCTGGCCTTCCAAGGGAACCGTCAGGCTTGCTTTCTTTTAGGACTGACTGATTTGATCTCCTTGCAGTCCAAGGGACTCTCAAGCGTCTTCTCCAGCACCATAATTCAGAAGTATCTATTCTTCGGCACTTGGCTGAATGATAGGAGTGCAGACTCTGATCTGGGAGAACGTGGTTTGATTCCCCACTCCTCCACATGCAGCTGCTGGTGTGACCTTGGGTCAGTCATAAGTTTTTTCAGAGCTGTTCTCTCAAGAGCAGTCCTTGAGAGAGCTCTCTCAGCCCCACCTCACTCACAGGCAATGCTCCCTCTAAGCTGTGGAGTACTGTGAGCAAAAATTCTACCTTGTGAGCTCCTGGCATTAACATTGTGAGCAAGCAATTGGGCTACTGTATTAATTAGTTTGCTCTGGAGCCCTCCTTCCTAAGACAAAAGCCTGTGAGCCAGAGGCTAAAAAAATTGTGAGCTAGCTCACACTAACTCAGTTTAGAGGGAACACTGCTCACAGGGTGTCTGTGGTGAGGCGCGGAAGGGAAAGGAGATTATAAACTGCTCAGAGACTCCTTAGGGTAGAGAAAAGCAGAGTATAAAAGCAATTCTTCCTTTTCTCTGGTGTGGATTCACAACAAATGATTTTTGTCACATGCAGATGTCGTCCTACTTCTTTCCCCCGCAAATTTTCTGGTTCCCCTTAGTGGGACAGCAGTGCAGATATGCTGTGTGCGCTGTTACAGAATGGCCTGGCACAGAGGCATAATTCCCACAGCAGGACTCGAACCTTTCTCCTGAGACGCTACTGAACTTCCTCCTTAACTTTGAATAACTGTAAATGAGAAGCTGAGTTCTGATAGCCCATTAAATATTAAAGTCTGTATAAAACTTAATCCCAATTTATAGTTCGGCTTCCTCTAATTTACTACATATTGCACAATTTCCTTTACAGATCACTTTTAGTGTGCTATATAAATAATAAATCAGTTCTCATGATTCTCAATTGTTTTAATAGGGCTTGATATTAAACTTGCATTTGCTATCACTTAAATATCACCACACCAATTTATTTTTATATGAACTCACTCGCTCTCTCCCGGCGCCTTCTCTCTCCACCCCCCCCCCCTTTCATTCTTCCTGCACATTTAAAATCTGCTGTAACATTACATATTATGTCCTGGGAAATGCACACAGTTCCAGTAAACTAAGGAACTTTTTTTTAAACAGAAAAGAAAAGTCAAATGGCTTGTTTTGTTACATCTCATGAATATATATTTAAAAATTCCCACAAGTATATTCAAGGTTCAGCTCCTGTTATTATCTATTTAATTAAAATATTTCTACACCGGCTTTCTACCCAGACAGGGTCTGGAAGGTGGTGAACATTAAAACATTTAAAACAACATTTAACATTGGTGTTGTTGTTCAGTTGCACAATCAAGTCTGACTCTTCGTGATCCCACGGACCACATCACGGCAGGCCCTCTTGTCCTCTGTCGTCCTCCAGAGCCTGCTCAACTCCATGTTTGTTGCATCAATAACACTGTCTGACCATCTCATCCTTTGCCATCCCCTTCTTCTTTGACCTTTGATCTTTCCCAGCATCAGGGTCTTCTCCAGTGAGCGCTCCCTTCTCATTTGGTGGCCAAAGTCTTTGAGCTTCAGCTTCAGTATCTGGCCTTCCAGGGAACAGTCAAGGTTGATTTCTTTTAGGATTGACTGATTTGATCTCCTTGCAGTCCAAGGGACTCTTCAAGAGTCTTCTCCAGCACCATAATTCAAAATAATTTATTCTTTTGCGCTCAGCCTTCTTTATAGTCCAACTCTCACAGTCATACATCACTACTGGGAACACCATGGCTTTGACCATACAGACTTTTGTTGGCAAGGTGATGTCTCTACTTTTTAATACGCTTTCTAGGTTTCCCATAGATTTCCTCCCAAGGAGCAGGCGTCTTTTAATTTCATGGCTGCAGTCACCATTTGCAGTGATCTTGGATCCCAGGAATGTGAAGTCTGTCACTGCTTCCACATTAGGTATATATAAAATATGCAAACAATTCAATAAAAGCATAAAGACATACAGACACCATAGTCTTACACTCGTTGGCTGAGGATAGGATTAATACTAAATCCCTTATGCCATTCTCACTCTAGATTATGATGGCATAGTGACATCCTGATAGGTCTCCTACTGACCTGCCCAGGGCAGGGAATTAACAGCCCCGAGACCCAATTTCCAGGCCAAAAAGAACTGAGGAGTGGAAGAAAAAATGACCTCCATGTAGCGATGGTCTAGGAATTTCCTCTAGTATCTGTGGTAAAGGCCATGGAAACTAAGGCTGAGGACAGACTGGCAGTCTGGCCCGCTCTGCCTCCACTTTAAAAGTGGCTGGACGCAACACATCTGGCGCTGCGCTCCTTCCGCAGCAGCCAGGCACCACTTAAAAGTGGTGTCCCGGCTGCTGCGCGCGCGTTCCACCCGCTTCCGGCGGGTGTGAACACGCGCCAGCCGGGGGAGCTGCGCGGCATTTGCACGCCGCTGCCAGAAGCCACCCGCAGTCTGGACGCTGCAGGCAGCTTCCTTGCGGTGGCGTGCGAACGCCATGCGGCGGGGGCAATTCCCTCCGCCTTGTTCTGCCATGCTGCGGAGGCGCAGCAGAACACGAGACTGTCCTCAGCCTAAGGGAGGCAGCCTACAGTTTCACCCTGAAGTGACTTCACATCCTGCCCAAACTCCACCCTCCCCCAGGTACTGTCCCCAAAATCTCCTGGCATTTGCCAAGGCAGTGTTGGGAACTCTACATCACAATACCATTGAACCTCGAAGGCACTATAATTCCTACAGTGTTGACAGTATAAGGGGAAAATAGAGTTGTGGTGTGTGGTTGGGCTGGAGTGAAGGAGCAGTGATCTTGGTAAGGGATCCTAGTCAAACCCTAGAGCTTGGTCTCACATTCCACACCAGCATAATATTCCAACAGCTGAACAGGTGCCATAAATTCATATTGTATGATGTTGTCAGTCTAACACATAATCTATTCAACAAGTTCTTTGGGCTTTTTCTAGTCCAACGAGCATTACCAGAGTGCCTCCCTCACATTGTTACTCACCTCAGCTGTCTTTAGGATGTGGGGACTCACTATGGGAGAGGACAGCATGTTTGCTACCAGGGGCTAGAATGTGCAGCTTCTCCCCACAATGTGTGCACATGGTGGGAGAAGACAGGGAATTCCAGCAGTTCAGTATCCCCCCTGAATACTTCCATATTATTGAGAGCATGAATGGGAAGGAGGAAAGTAGCAAGGTATGATGGATAAGCACAGAAGAATGGAGTTGTCCAAGAGGAAGAAGAAGAAGAGAAGAGATTGGATTTATACCCCGCCCTCCACTCCCCAAGGGAGTCTCAGAGCGGCTTACAAACTCCTTTTTCCCTTCCCCTCCCCACAACAGACACCCTGCGAGGTAGGTGGGGCTAAGAGAGCTCTTTCCCAAGCTGTCCTTGAGGGAACAGCTGGTACAGAGCTATGGCTTGCCCAAGGTCATCCAGCCAGATACAAGTGGAGGAGTGGGAAATCAAACCCGGTTCTCCCAGATTAGAGTCCGCTCACTTAACCACTACACCAAACTGGCTCTCAACAGTAGATGGTAGCAGTCAACCACATTGAGATGAGGGAGGTTTGTCCAGAAGGAATGAAGGAAGTTAGTCAAAAAATTCAAAGTATCCCAGAGCATGGGCAATGGACGGGCAAATCCATTACCTGGATTTTAGCCCATGTATCGATATGCACTTGCTGTTTCTAGCGTATAGAGACTGTTGTTCTTGGTCTCTTCTCCTGCGCATTCATAGCAGAGGATGAACATGGGATCACTTAGGTGCAATGCTTATGTTTTGCTACTAACATGCATCTCCACAGAGGTCCTCACCCTTTTGTTCCAGGCAACATGACTGCTTCCATGTATGAAGGAGCGGTAGCAAGAAGGAGATCATGAATTCTGGCAGAAAAGACTTCACTGTTCATATGAAGTGAAGGAGCCTGCTAAACTGGTCAGGTTGGAAAAGCTCTTCTCGATTTAGAAGGGATGCAGCTCAGTGGCGGCGCATCTGGTCTGCATGCAGAAGGTCCCAAGTTCAATCCCCAACATCTCTTCTTGAAAGGAAGCGGAAAGGACTGTCTGCCTCTAATAGAAGGAATCTCCTAGCAATGGAGAATTCCTCACTCAGCTGAAAAGAAACACCGATTTAAACCCAAACAGCAAGGGCCTAGCTCAGACATCACACAAAACTATGTCTTAATTATACTATTGTCCATGTGATTGTGTAATATTTACATAGGTCACATCTCTAACTGCAGTTAGTTAAGGTCTTTCAAACTAAGACCTGTGGTTTAGGAACCCAAGTTGGTCTTAACTTGGGTTTCATGCTGGCTTGTTTCCCAGCATTATCCACACCGCAATGCAGGTCAGGATGGGGCCATGGCTCAGGGGTACACCTTCTGCTTTACATGTCTTGGGTTCAATCCCCAATGCCTCTTGTTTTAGAAAGAACAAGAACCTCTAAATCCCAGTGCAAAGAGGCAATGTCAAGCAAAGGTCTCTATTCCCTGTTGCTGGACCTCCAGAGGAACTGATTGGCCACTGTGAGACAGGATGGTGGACTTAGATGGACCACTACTCTAATCCAGAAGGGTTCTTCTAATATTCTTGGGATCATAGAGTTGGAAGGGACCTCCAGGGTCATCTAGTTCAACCCCCTGCACAATGCAGGAAATTCACAAATACCCCCCACACCCCTAGTGACCCCAGTTCCATGCCCAGAAGATGGCAAAAAAACACACACTCCAGGATCTCCAGCCAAACTGGCCTGGAGAACATTTACTTCATGACCCCAAAGAGGCGACCCACATTTCCCTGGGTGTGTAAGAAAGAGCCACAATAACTTACCACTGATGCAATCCTTCCTGCCCTCCCTCTCATGATCTGCCTAAGTTCACAGAATCAGCACTGCTGTCAGATGACCATCTAGCCTCTGTTTGAAAACCTCCAAAGAAGGAGAGCCCACCACCTCCCAAGGAAACCTGTTCCACTGAGGAACCATTCTGTCAGGAAGTTCTTCCTAATGTTCAGCTGAACACTCTTCTGATTTAATTAGAAGGATCTCCACTCAAAACCTGAAAGAGCTTCTGCTAGTCAAAGAAGACAATATTGACTGTGGTAGACTCCATATAAGGCAACTTCTTGTGTTCATATGTCTCAGTCTGGTCTCTGAAGAGGAGGTATAGCAAAAGGGTAAAGATGGGAGAATCCAGCATTTTCAAGCAAAAGCAGGACTTAAATGATCTTTGTGAGCTGAACCCTGGTTTCACAAACCAACCATAGTCAAAATAAACCTTCAGGTTATTTTGGCACCCGTCCAATATGTGAGCGCATGCAGTGGTGCAGGGTCTGATAATGACAAGTCCCACCAGAGATCTGTACTCTTGCTGTCATTATTAACTGCAAATACCTCAATCAGTGAGAGCTGTAAAGACATTTTAATTCCAGACAAGAAATCCGAGAGCAGCATTATATTTCCTCATTCACTTCCCTTTAAGCAAAATGTGGAAAACAATGACACTTCTGTTTGCCCTGGCACGGAACGTATTTGTAAAGAGAAAAACGCACAAGTAACCAGCAGCAACTTGAGATGAGTTAAAGTGTTATTTCATGACGAGAAAAATAGTCATCTTGCGGGCATAAAAGATCTTTTAAAACTTCATGCTCTCTTGAATTAAAAAAAAAACAGGGAAGCAGCGGGGAAAAACTGGATAATTAACAAAGAAGCTACAGGGGATCCAACACAATCTAAATTGGAGATAGAAATGAATGCAGCAAGAACTGGTAATGTGCTTCGAGCGTCATATCTTGGTATTTTGATTTTTTTTAAACTACTCTGCTCTGAACAGGTGGCTTTGACATTATGCACATGCGTTTACCCCAAAGCACTGGTACATCTATAAGCACATGTTCTGTGGAGTTGCTGACTGGTATTCTAACATATTTCCTTCGTCCTCATGAACTTGACAATTTGTTTCTCTCCTTTAAAAATGCCATCTTTGCCTTCCTATAGAAATGACACCTAAGGCAATATACAAAACAGACAATAAAGGAACCCCCATTATCCCTTGATTCACTACTTGTATGAAGTGGCACTCGGTTACCCCAACCTGGAAAATAAGAAGAGGAGGAGGAGGAGGAAGAGGAGATTAGATGTATACCCCACCCTTCACTACCCGAAGGAGTCCCAGAGCAGCTTACAATCTCCTTTCCCTTCCCCTACCCACAACAGACACCCTTGTCAGGTAGGTGGGGCTGAGAGAGCTCTTTCCAGAACTGCCCTTGAGAGAACAGCTCTGAGAGAACTTGTGACTGACCCAAGGTCATACCAGTAGCTGCATGTGGAGGAATGGGGAATCAAACCTGGTTCTCCCAGATTAGAGTCCACGCTCCTAACCACTACACCAAATTGGCTTTCAAGTGCAATTCCCACATACCAGCAGATGTCCATGTATGACTTTCCTTGAGGATCAGAATTTGCATGTTTAGGATTGAACATGCATTCCACTTCAAATCATTCTTATTCATTGCGACTATGAATTTTCGTGCAACGAAACTGAAGGTGTGGGCTCTACTTTTGTTCCACTAGCAGAGAATTAATTCTGTCACATCTCATAGATCTGTCTGGTTGTATGTGAAGATAGTTATGCACAGGCAAGCATGCACACTGCAAAACTGTAGATTCATAGATCTAATAGAAAAGGAATACAGACACGAGAATCTAATCTAATAGCCTAAGCTAAATGCTATATGCTTTTTTAACCATAAATATTCAAATAACAAGTCTAAGTGTTTTTTTTAAATTATTAGACTAACAGCTTTCTATCATGTGATTGGTTTATGTTATTATATTTTTTCATTGTGTATCCAACAGAAAATTGGATATTAGAATACTTATGAACATTTCATAATACAAAAAAGACTTGTTATTTGAATATTTATTATTTATTGTTAAGAAGAAGAAGAGATTGGATTTATACCCCACCCTCCACTCCCCAAGGGAGTCTCAGAGCGGCTTACAAACTCCTTTTTCCCTTCCCTTCCCCACAACAGACACCCTGTGAGGTGGGTGGGGCTGAGAGAGTTCTTTCCCAAGCTGTCCTTGAGGGAACAGCTGGTACAGAGCTATGGCTTGCCCAAGGTCATCCAGCAGGTGCAAGTGGAGGAGTGGGGAATCAAACCCAGTTCTCCCAGATTAGAGTCCGCACACTTAACCACTACACCAAACTGGCTAAAAAGCATACAGTATTTTGCTTAGGCTAGTAGATTAGATATACATAGATCTAAGCGTCAAGGCCTGTGCCTCGGGAATTTTTTACAAAACTCTCCAAAGGCAAACCCAAACAGACCACAGACAGCTTTTTAAAGAAAATGGCAGCTTCCGTCTCTAGAGTGTGCATTGTTGGTAGTTGTGTGTTGCTCATGTGCAAACAGATCACTGTGATGCACTACTGAAGACCCTAGGATTTTCAGGTCTACAAAGATTATCCATAACTGGACCTACGCAGATCTGATCACGAACCCCCAGGATGACTTTTTATTCCAGTACAGGAACATGATGTGGAGATAAGGAAAGGAAGAAAAACTAGTGCGTTGATTATTTTACCATCATAAATTATTATCAGCATCCCTGATACAGCGATATTATTTGTTCTGTAGACATTTTAGACTCAGCAATAATGCTGATGAAATCTAGGCATTGCACAACGATATATTAAGAAGAACAAGTCCTGTTTGAGGTCCACAAAAGAACTTTTCCAAGCTAGTGCTAAAGCACTCTGTTCGGTTATAGGGTTGCTGACCCTGTGCTGGCAACTCCTAGGAGCTTCAGGGAGGGACGGAAGATGGGGGTGGGGGTGGGGAGTGTCACTGATTTGGCAGTATCAGTTCTGGATGATTACCCAGAAGTGGTTTCACCACCACCCTCATCCTATGCTGCTCTAGGAATTCTCCCAATCTCCATGGTAAAGACCATAGGGGAAATTCCTAGAGCACTGCGAACAAGACAACCAGAAGTGACATTGCTAGGTCTGTGATGTCACCCCCATTTTGTTCCACTGCAAGAGTGGGGGAGAGCTGGAGGGGATGGGAGATTGCCCCCCATGAAGGGCAACCTGGTGTGAGAGTCCTACAGAGTCAGTCACAACAAGCGTCCTTAAAGAAGGCTGATCTTTATTGAGAAAGGTCTGCGGTGGTCATCTACACTTTCCGTGTCAGTAATGGCTAGACGGTTCCCTGGCAGGGCAATTATACAGAATTCAAAGAGGGTCTCGCAATGGAATGCAACCAATCACATAAATCAGTAAAAAGGCACCCAATATACTGGCTGCAGGTTCTCATAGGAAAAAGTGGGAAGATACATCAATAGGCACTAACAATCTACCAAGGTCAGTGCTAGGTGGCGAGCGATAAGCAGGCAGGGAGAGAGAGAAAGAAAAGTGAACATTCCAAGGATCCTACATTGCAGGGTAACCCATGCCACCTCCCGGGCAGGGGATAGCAGCATTAGCTGACCCCTGGCAAGTCTTTGCTCTTTTTCCCATAAACCACTTGCACTGATTGTAACTGGGGAGGGGGGGAGAGATGTTTCAGAGAGTAGCCATGTTGATTTATAGTTGAACAGCTACACTTGAGTCTAGTAACACCTAAGAGACTACAAGAATTTTGAGGTATAAGCTTTTGAGAGTCAACACTCCTTTCATCAGATACCAGGGGTGAGAATGGAGGACTCGAGTCAATTCTCAAACCCGTCCCTTGCGTAAAACCTGCATTGGCCATGGCTGGTTGAGGGATGGACAGAAGCCCTCTGAGAAATGTTGGTGATCTTATTGAAACATGAATATTATTGAATACGAGTCTTCTCTCAAATCCTTTCTAACCCGTATGAGTACTGATGTAATTTAAAACCGTGCTTTCCTCCCTGATAGGGTCCCAAAGTCGCTCACAGAAACACCCAATTGGATAAGCAACAATATCAAGAAGTAACCTCCAACTGATAACAAAGCTGACAACAGTCTCACAAACAATACACTGTCCCAGAACCTTCAAATGCATGTTGAATGGGAGCTAGGCCGAATTTTGTAACAACCTAGAAAGCCCCTGAGAATTGCTCTTCTTCTTTTCAGAACTCCGTTGATTTCCCTAGACATCCCTCGGGTGATACATCTAACAAGGAGCCCTTAAATTTGAAAAGGTCTCATTTCTGCCTCTTTTACTGGCAGGGCTCCAGGGACCACTACAGCCTCCCAGATAAAGAGCCCCTCTGGGTGTCGCCCAGCCTCATGAGGCTGTAGGGTGACCAGCAGTGCAATCCTAGGCAGAGTTGCCCCTTTCTGATTCCATTGACATAGATGGGCTTGGAAAGTTGTACCTGTGTTGAGAATACTTTCAGAGGCAAGCTGTGTTGGTTTGCAGTAGAACAGTTTGATTCAAGTCCAGTAGCGAAGAAGGAGGAGGAGGAGGAGGAGATTGGATTTATACCCTGCCCTTCACTTGGAGTCTCAGAGCAGCTTACGATCTCATTTCCCTTCCTCTCCCCATAACAGACACCCAGTGAGGTAGGCAGGGCTGAGAGAACTGTGACAGAAACTGCTCTTCAGAGAAAAGCTCTCAGAGAACTTGTGACTGGCCCAAGGTCACACCAGCAGTTACGTGTAGAGGAGTGGAGAATCAAACCTGGTTCTCCCAGATTAGAGTTTGCCACTCTTAACCACTACACCAAGCTGCTCTTCTTAGAGACCAACAAGAGTTTCAGGGTGTAAGCTTTCGAGAGTCAAAGCTCCCTTTTACCCTGAAATTCTTGTTGGTGTCTAAGGTGCTGCTGGACTAAAATCTAACAGCTTTGTTTAGAACTGCACTGTTGAACTTCCAGAATTTCATCCCCGTTGTCTTCTTCTGCCATGCTCTGGATGGCCCAAGCTCACGCAGTCTCATCAGTTCTCAGAAGCCAAGCAGGGTTGTCCCTGGTTAGTACTTGGGTGGGAGACCCCCAAGGAAGTCCAGGGTGTCTATGCAGAGGCAGGCAATGACACACCACCGCTCCTCATCACCTCCCTTGAAAACCCTATGAGTCGGCTGTGATTTGAGGGCACTTTCCGCCACCAGCATTCTCCTGTCTCAGAAGCCTTGTGGGCTGGTCTTGGTTCTGTGCCTTAAACAGCAGTCAGGCAAGGAAATCCATCAGGAAAAGCTTTTCCAGGAAGGCAGATGTGGTGAGAGAAAAATCTTCACCAGCTGAATTTATGTTGTGCTGTTAGGACAACAGGAGAGGATCTACAAGATTCAGCTGGTCCAAAAGATTGGCTTGAGTTAGAGGAGGAGGAGGAGGAGGAGATTGGATTTATACCCCACCCTTCACTACCTGAAGGAGTCTCAGAGCAGCTTACAATCTCCTTTCCCTTCCCCTCCCCACAACAGACACCCTGTGAGGTCAGTGGGGCTGAGAGAGCTCTCTCGAAGGTTTCCCTCGAGAGAACAGCTCTGAGAGAACTTATGACTGGCCCAGGATACAACCAGCAGCTCCATGTGGAGGAGCGAGGAATCAAACCTGGTTTGTCCACACTCTTAACCACTACGCCAAACTGGCTCAGGGCAACAGGAGTGGGTCCACAAGACCCAGCTGTTCCAACAGATGGGCTTGAGTTAGGGTACTTTCTGTGCATCTTCTAGTAAGGGAAACACTTAACAGCAATGAATTAAAAACCTCTCCTTGTCTTTGCTGCTGTTGTCTTAGTATTTAAGAGGAGTGCAGCTTTTGATTACGACAGCAAAAAGTGGAAGACCGGGGGGGGGGGGGGGGGGAAGCAAACATCCGTTACCTGCACTGGAAGCAAGCACTGCAATCCTTTATGCTAATGTCTCGATTGTTTAACCAAGAAACAGCACTTAAATTAGATAAATTTAAGGACTTTGTATTCCCCGCAGTATATTTAATGCTCAATGATTGAGCTAAGTATTGATTATTTGATGGTTATTACCCCACAACTGGAATATAACTGAGACCTTTATCGTGGTTTATAGCATAGTTTGAACCTCTATATTTCCACTTGACGTGGCGGTTAATTTGTCTCTAATCCAGGCTCATCTCCATTTCTGTATGCCTTTTATTCACTTGATTTATCAGGACAAGAGGAGAGGCCTGATTTCCCAGTAACTGATGCAGCCCTCTTTATAAATATATCCATGAGGTAAACCAGAATCTGGAAATAGGGATCGTTTCCGATACTGGAAGAACTGCTGTTCGGATGTGAAAGTCTCAGAGGACACGATTCCTCAGCAGCAGCCCTTTTGTTTCCAGTAACTAAATGTGTTGTGCTTTCGGCAACAAATGCCTTCAGGAGATGCACTGATGCTGGTAGCAGACAACGGACGTTCCTTAGCCTCATCTCTGGCTCATTTTTCAACCAATGGTTGTATTCTCTGATCGTCTAGGCGGGGCTACATGTGCCACTGACAGAGGAGAGAATCAGGTAGTGGACTACTGAGGAAGCATTCAAAAAGAATGTTTTAGCCTGAACGTGGTCTTTTTTTTCTTTTGCGGTCAACTCACAGCCGACTAGTAGAGACACCACCCTGCCGACATCGTGCCAACAAAAGTCCATATGGTCAAAGCAATGGTATTCCTAGTAGTAACATATGGCTGCGAGAGCTGGACCATAAGGAAGGTCAAGCGCCAAAGAATAGATGCTTTTGAATTATGGTGCTGGAGAAGACTCTAGGGAGTCCCTTGGACTGCAAGAAAATCAAACCAGTCAATCCTAAAAGAAATCAACCCTGACTGTTCCCTGGAAGGCCTGATACTGAAGCTGAAGCTCAAATACTTTGGCCACCAAATGAGAAGGGAGCACTTGCTTGAGAAGACCCTGATGCTGGGAAAGATCAAAGGTCAAAGAAGAAGGGGACGGCAAAGGATGAGATAGTTAGACAGTGTTATCGATGCAACAAACATGAAAGTAAGCAAACTCCGGAGCTCGGCAGAAGACAAGAGGGCCTGGTGTGATGTGGTCCATGGGGTCTCGAAGAGTCAGACTCGACTATGCAACTGAACAACAACAACACAGCTGACTGACTGGAGAGCCAGTTTGGTGTAGTGGTTAAGTGTGTGGACTCTAATCTGGGAGAACTGGGTTTGATTCCCCACGCCTCCACTTGCAGCTGCTGGTGTGACCTCGGGTCAGTCACAAGTTCTTTCAGAGCTGTTCTCTCATGGGCAGTGCTCGGGAGAGCTCTCTCAGCCCCACCTACCTCACAGGGTGTCTGTTATGGGGAGAGGAAAGGAAAGGAGATTGGAAGCCACTCTGAGACTTTGAATGAAGGGCAGGGTATAAATCCAACTCTTCTTCTTCTCTTCTGTACAAGGGAACACTGGAAGGTGCTAAAACCCCAGCCTCCATCCCAGCTCCAATGGATCTGTCAGTTACTTACCTATTTCAGATTTTACTCAAACTCTTACTGGGCATTCATGAGGGAAAGAACAATCAAGGGTCGTCAAGTCACTATGGAGGCCATAATGACCAACAAACAAACAAGCCCTGTGATAAAATGACAATTATATTTAATAACTCTTAGAAACATCAATTATTTTACTTTATTTTTACTAAAAAGTCTAACATCCTCATCTTCATTTAATAACTCTTATGTGCATCAATTATTTGGCAAAACAAGTCAATGACCACCTGGTTATACAGTCATTTCACCAATCTTCCTCAGGAGTAACTTTACACAGAGTAAAAGGTGTCAGCCTCTAGGTGCAGCTTGGCTTCTATTATATTTCCTTCAAAGTTTTTCAGCCTAAGTTCTTTTTAGTTCTCTTCATATCTTCTGATTTTCATAATAGCTACTGCTTCCACTACAGTCCTAGAACAAACATAATTATTGAGAGGAACATGAAGCTGAATGGAATGTTATTCTATAATCTTTAAGATAATTAATAATCTATGTCCTATAACTTACTTTAAGTTCCAAAAGTACTTAAGTTAGGAGCAAGCCAGTTAATTTATTTCTGAAAAAGTAGCAACCAGTCTTTTCTTCAATACCCGGCTAAAGCCTTCCTTATTTTTAATAGCTGGTAAATGCTCTCTATTTCAAATGCTGGCTCAGTTGCTCTCTAGGTGTACCTGGCCATAATGACCACACACCCAAGAGCCAAAGTGGAGTTGCGACAGAGCATGAGTGGAAGTTGGGGGAAAAGAGGAAAGTTTGTAGAAAACCTCGGCACAAGGAAGCTGTCTCCAATGCACATCCCTCTGTATCTGTGGCAGCAACGCAATGGATATGAGAAGTCTCACTGTGCAGAATCAGTCTCTCTCTCTCTCTCTCTTCCCTTGTTCTGATATTCATGCTGCACTGTCTACCTCTGCTTCAAAAAAAAGCAAACCCTACTCGTGTTTGATCTCCCTTGTGCTTTATATAGTGGAATTTTATTTCCCTGGCTCAGCTCCTTTTCACTTTCCTCTACTCCCCATTCTTTATTTTACTCATCTCCTGTATCTACTAGATTGTAAGCCCGAGGGCAAAGACCATGCAGAGCTATCTGATCTATGTATAGCTCCTAGCTGCTCTTGGCAATTTTTTTTTTTAATTTTCTTTCTTTCTTTCTCTCTCTCCCTCCTCCTTCCTTTCTGTCTCTCTCTCTCCTCCCTCTCTTTCTTTCTTTCTCTTTCTCTTTCTTTCTTTCTTTCTTTCTTTCTTTCTTTCTTTCTTTCTTTCGGCAGAGATGCCATTCACCTGAGCAAATCGTCATCCCGGATAATTAGACTCCACATGGTCAAAGGTCTTGCCTTAATAGTTTCAACGACAGCCATGATTCTTCACTCTTGTATAATTGTTGAGTCATTTGCCGCCGCACAAGTGGTTGACATTTCCATTATGAGTCCCTGGGACGAAGGGAACTACTTGAACTGTAGTATCCTTGATTATGAAAGAGCCGACCTGGGAATCAACCTGGACTATTTTTCTGCTGGGCAACTGTATGGTTTCAGATCAGTTATAGCCAACCCATCTTTTACGTTCTGCAAACACTAGCATGGTCACCATTTTTCTAAACTTAAGGTGACATTACAAGGCAAATGTGGAAGTTCTGCTTAGGTGAAGCTAGCAAGAAATTTGGAAAGGAATGAAAGAAGTGTTAGAACCAGGCCTGGAGCCATGGGGAGTATTTAAAGCAATGCCCCCTCCTGAATTTGCCCTGCCTGCCTGCCTCTCCTGATGGTTCCAGGTGGGAGAGGAACTCTGGGGTGAGCACTGTGCTGCCATCCTCCCCCACAATGGAGCACTATATAGCCTTCCCCCGCTGCCTCTTAGACCTGAGGATCAACCAATCAGTCCTCCATTCCACTAATTGCCTTAATGAACCCTCACACCCAGCTTCTCCCTATGCTTCGGAAGTAACTCCCACTATAAGTGTACCAACATAAAGATCACCCACTAAACCCCATTAATTTTTGAGAATTCTTGGAGAACAGGTGAGGTGCCAGAAGATTGGAGGCAGGCAAATGTTGTCCTCATCTTCAAAAGGGGGAAAGGAGGACTCGGGTAACTACCCACCCATCAGCTTTATCAGCTGAGAAAGTTTTAGAACAAATAATCAAACAGACAGTGCTTGAGCATTTAGAAAGAACAGCTGTAATTACTAAGAGCCAGCATGGGTTTCTCAAGAACAAATTGTGTCAGACTAACCTTATCTCTCTTTTTTTGAGAAAGTTACTACCTTGCTGGATCAGGGGAATGCTGTAGACACAGTTTATCTTGATTTTAGTAAGGCTTTTGATAAGGTTCAACATAGTATACTTGATGAATTGAAAACTGTGGTTTGGATCCTATGACTGTTAGGTAGAGCTGTAACTGGTTGACAGATTGCACCCAAAGGGTGCTTGTGAATGATTTCTCATCTTCTTGGAGAGGAGTGACAAGTGAAGTGCCTCAAGGATCTGTCCTGGGACCTGTTTTGTTCAACATCTTTATCAATGATTTGGATGAAGGGATAAAGGGAATGCTTATTACATTTGCAGGTGATACTAAATTGGGAGGGGGTAGCAAATATGGTAAAAGACAAGAGACAGGATACAGGATGATCTTGACAGGCTGGAAAACTGGGCTAAACCAAATAAAATGAATATCAGTGGGGATAAACGTAAAGCTCTGCATTTAGGTAGGAAAAATCAAATGCATAATTATAGGTTGGGGGAGACTTGTCTTGGCAGTAGTATGTGCAGAAAGGATCTAGGGGTCTTAGCTGACCATACACTGAACATGAGCCAGCAGTGTGATGTGGTTGCTAAACAGGTTTTATGTGATTTCAAGCTGTATCAACAGAAGAATAGTGTCCAGATCAAACAAAGTGATGGTACCACTTTACTCTGCTCCGGTTAGACCTCACCTAGAGTATTGTGTTCAGTTTGGGGCACCACAATTTAAGAAGGATATAGACAAGCTGGAACGTGTCCAGAGGAAGGCAACAACGATGGTGAGGGGTCTGGAGACCCAGGTCCTATTAGGAAAGGTTGAAGGAGCTCTGGGTATGTGTAGCCTGGAGAGGAGACAACTAAGAGGTGATACGATCACCACCTTCAAGTTCTTGAAGGGCTGTCACATAGAGGATGGTGCAGAGTTGTTTTCTGTTGCCCCAGAAGGTTGGACCAGAACCAGTGGGTTGAAATTAAATCAGAAGAGTTTTTGGCTAAACATTGGGAAGAACTACCGGACTGTTAGAGTGGTTCCTCAGTGGACCAGGCTTCCTCGGGAGGTGGCGGGCTCTCCTTCTTTGGAGGTTTTCAAACAGAGGCTAGATGGCCATCTGACAGCAATGCTGATTCTGTGAACTTGGACAGATCATGAGAGGGAGGGCAGGAAGGGTTGCTTCAGTGCTAAGTTCTCATGGCCCTTTCTTACACGTCCAGGGAAATGCTGATCTCTGCTTTGGGGTCAGGAAGCAATCCTGGAGGGGTTTTTTGCCATCGTCTGGGCATGGGTCACTGGGTGTGTGGAGGGGCAGGCATCTGTGAATTTCCTGCATTGTGCAGGGGGTGGACTAGATGACCCTGGAGGTCCCTTCCAACTCTTATGATTCTATGATTTTAAACTCCCCCTTTGCAGCTGGGGAGGGGAGAGGAAGCCAGTTTGCTTCAACCCTAGGCAATGCACAGGTGCCGCAGGAAACACTCAGGCTTGCAACCATCTTTGCGCAGGAGAGCTGGAGAGTGTGAGGGCAATTTGAGTCCTTGGGGTGTCAGACTGCCCCCCCCCCCCCAGATGTGTAGTAAAGATCTGTAATAAAAAGATATTGCTGGAATTCCTTGAGTGTTGTGGGGAGCTGTGATGTCCCTTCTGGGCTTTTGCCTTGAAATGACATCATGGCATTAGTAACATCATTTCCTCTCACACAGACACCCGGGCCAAACTGGTCAGCTGTGGGTGCTTGGGTGTGGCAGTGGGGGACTGACTGCAACGTGGCACCCGACAGCCATAATGGCAGCCTTTGAAAATTATCCAGAAACTTCAGCTGGTCCAAAGGGCACCAGGAAAGCTCCAGGCAGGGGCAGGATACAGGGACTGTATCACCCCGTGCTGAAAGATCTTCATTGGCTGCTCATCCGTTTCCAGGCACAGTTCAAAGGGTTGGTTCTTAATCGTAAAGGTTTTAAAAATTTTCAAAACAGAGTACTTGAGGGACTGCCTCCTCTGACAGAATCATAGAATCACACCGAGCTGGAAGGGTCTCTGTGGGCCATCTAGTCCAACCCTCTGCTCAACGCAGGATCGGCCGAGAGCATCCCCAACAAGTGGCTGTCCAGCCGCTGCTTGAAGACGGCCATTGAGGGGGAGCTCGCCACCTCCCCAGGCAGCTGATTCCCCTGTGGCACAACTCTGACTGTTACGTCCCGCCTGCCTTTTAACAAGCCTCCTCCCAAGCCATGCTCTTCATGCCCCGGTTTGCAGAGGTGAGGCAGGCAGCAGCAGGGATTTTTCAGTGGTAGCCCCTTACCTGTGGAATACCTCACCCGCTTGAGGCTCGCCTGACACCTACCCTAATCTTTTAGGTGCAAGGCCAAAATGTTTATTCTTTCACCCTGGTCTGATCTTTGTAATTGTGTTCTAGACTTATGAGTCGTCTGAGAATCATTTAATATATTATTCTATGCTCTGGTTTCTTTTTCAGTGCTTTATGCTACCAGGGTGTTTGTATGTGCTAATAAAGAAGACGAGAAGAGATTGGAGTTGTACCCCACCCTTCACTACCTGAAGGAGTCTCAGAGCTGCTTAGCATTTGTTTGTTTGTTTGTTTCATTATTCAAATTTATATCCTGCTCCCCTCATGAGCGGGCTCAGGGCAGATCATAACATAATATCAAAAAACATATCAACATTTCAAACATATAAAAATAGCTATAAACAATGTACGATGATTTAAAACAGCATCAATTAAAACCTTACAATCACCTTTCCCTTCCCCTCCCCTCAACAAATACCCTGTGAGCAATGCTCCCTTTAAGCTGTGGAGTCTAGTGTGAACCAAAATTCTACTTTGTGAGTTGCTGGCATTAAAAGTTGTGAGTGAGCAATTTGGCTACTGCATAAACTACTTTGCTCTGGAGCCATCCTTCCTGAGCTAAGACAAAAAATGGGTGCCAGAGGCTAAAAAAAACTGTGAATTAGCTCACACTAACTCAGCTTAGAGGGAACACTGCCTGTGAGGTAGGTGGGGCTGAGAGAGTTCTTTCGAGAACTGCCCTTGAGAGAACAGCTCTGAGAGAACTTGTGACTGACCCAAGGTCACACCAGCAGCTGCATGTGGAGGAGAGGGGAATCAAACGCAGTTGTCCCAGGTTAGAGACAGCGTTCCCACCCACTACACCAAACTAAGAGTTTTATCGTTTGGGGGTTTAGTGATAGTTAATTTTTTATGTTCATGATCTTCACTTGTTTCACTTTGTGAGTTGTCTCGAGCAGCTCTCCGAAGAGGCAGCACATACCTGTTTTAAATAAATAAGGAATAGATTCTAATAAACCGGGAGTCCATGTCTGGTGAAGGAACTCTCTATCCAGTGGACAAGGCTGATAAGACTTGGAAATACAGTTGCTAATGAACAGAGCCTCAAGCAAAAATTTTGAGTTGAATTAAAGGTTTTGTCATGGGGGGGAAAGAGTAATATTTGCTTATCTATTTATATAAGCAGTTGTAACCTGGTTTTCTCCATAACTGGAGACTCAGAAAAGCTTGCAAAACAAATGCAAAACATTTAACGGAGAAAAACATACAAGATCTGGTAAGCGTAACAAAATTCCTCAGAAACCTTCTGTACCACCTTAAAAAAAAAGACCTGAAGTAAAGAACATCTCAGGAACAATGCTCTCCATAAACATTATTCCAATACAGAAAACTTGTTTAGCCAAGAGTAAAACAATATCACAGCAAATCACTTTATTGATCTGCATCCCTTTATTTAATATTTATAGAAGGCTAAAGATGACACGTCAGCATTTCAGGGCAGCCGCACAATGGCCTCCAAAGGCACTTTTGGCCATATCATCGAAAGAGATCTTAATTTTCTGAGGGTCACAGGAAGCATTAAATTAATCATGAAGATGTCTCTGAAAACAACCTCTGAACAATCTCAGTCCTTCCAGCAACCAGGAGACCAAGCCTTAGGAGGAAAGGCAGAGGGACTCGGGAATGTTTAGTATGGAGGTGAGGAGGTTGAGGGGGGACATGATTGCTCTCTTGAAGTATCTGAAGGGCTGTCACTTAGAGGAGGGCAGGGAACTGTTCCCATTGACAGCAGAGGAGAGGACTCGCAATAATGGGTTTAAATAAAGGGCAGGAAGGTACTGGCTGGATATTAGGAAAAACTTTTTGACAGTAGGAGTTGTACAACAGGGGAATCAGCTGCCTCGGGAGGTGGTGAGCTCCTCCTCACTGGTAGTCTTTAAGCAGCGGCTGGACAAGCACTTGTCAGGGATGCTCTAGGCTGATCCTACATTGAGCAGGGGGTTGGACTAGGTGGCCTGTGTGGCCCCTTCCAACTCTGTGATTCTATGATTTTAAGTTGCACATGAAGAGTCATGATCCTTCCTCCCATTTATGTCTGGTGTGGATTGGAAACTGTAAGCAGCGCCCTTGGGCAATAAAAAAAGTTCCTTTTTATTGAGCACCAAACATTGTCTATAATTTTACGGTGCATGTTTTGGCAAAGGCCTGTAGCTCAGTGCAAGAGCCTCTGGTTGGCATGCAGAAGCTCCCAGGTTCAATCCCAGGCATCTCCATTTAGAAGAACCAGGCAGTAGGTGATGTGAAAGATCTCTGCCTGAAACCCTGGAGAGCCACTGCCAGTCTGGGTAGACAACACTGTCTTTGATGGACCAGTGTTCTGTTTATAATTAGGCCAGGTCTTTGACTGGTTAACTTATAGCTTGGGTTGGCAGGAACAAGCCAGAGGTAGGCTTATTTGATGACTACCCTGGGGCCTCTATGGATGAAGGGTCATTCCCAAGCCAGCCCATCACGAGCTAGAGTGGCCAGCTGTGTTGGGGAAGGGATTTTCTGGCTGCTAAGCAGAATCAACCAAGCCCTTAACTGCTTGAGTGGCAAGTGTGGGAAGGAAGATGAAGCTTAACATCTCTTGGCACATTTCGGATACGCAGGCTAGGCTAAAATGCCTCAAGCCACAAGGGAAAGGTGGGCTATGCATATTTTAGGAATTAAATAAATCATAAGCTAAGCCCTTGGTAATGCTGGCCCAGTTTGGAGCCAGGGTGGAATTGTTCACAATGCCAGTACCTGTTAAAGGCTATTTCTTACTAGCAGTTCCTGCACTTAAGAGGAGGTGATGCTTTATTGATGCTTTAGACCTGTCAATCAGCCAAGAATAAAATCTAGCTTAACCCGTACTCCGGTGTCTTGTGTCTTCATTTGGAGAGTATGTAATCCTGATCTTTCATTGATGTAAACATAGGAGATGTTCATAAGAACCTAAGAGCCCTGCTGGATCAGGCCAGACCACTGGTCCACCTAGTCCAGCATCCTGTCTCACACAGTTGCCAGTCAGTTCCCCTGGAGGGCCAACAATAAGGCAGAGAGGCCGAGGCCTTCATAAGAATCTAAGTTGAGCCCTGCTGGATCAGACCACTGGTCCATCTAGTCCAGCATCCTGTCTCACACAGTTGCCAGTCAGTTACTATGGAGAGCCAACAACAGGGCATGGAGGCTGAGGCCTTCACCTGATGTTGCCACCTGGCACTGCGATTCAGAAATTGACTGCCTCTGATCATGGAGGTTCCCTTCAGCCACCATGGCTATATAAAGATGCTTTATACTACTTTGTTAGAGGGAAGTGGCTCCTATCATACATTCCTTCTCATTCACTATTTTAAACAATTCTTAGTGAGTGAATCTCTCTGAAAAGTATGGGAAGAGGTTAAATGTACCTTTTATACAAAAATACTTACATGGGTTTCACTTTTAGAGGCTTTTGTAAACCCCAACCTTCTCACCAAGGAACATTGATGGAGATATGAAGACTGGTTAGATAAGAAGAACTTAAGGGTGTTGCTTTAGACTGGTGGGAAAAGGTGCAACTAGATTCCAGATATGTAAAAGATAAGTCACCATGGCTAGTGGCCACTGATAAGACCTCTCTTCCATGAATCTATCCAATCCCCTTTTAAAGCTGTCTGTGCCTGTGGCCATCACAACATCCTATGGTTACAAATTGCACATTTTAATCACTCTCTGGGTACAGAAGTACTTACTTTTGTCCATCCTGAATCTACAGCCCACCACCTTCATCTTGGTATTGTGATCTAAGTGAGGAGAAAGAAGATTGCTTTGGATGTTGCTGTACGTGACATTTCAGTGCAGGCTCATATCTAAGATTTTGTAGTTTGTGGGGCAATTTCTTTCCCCAATGGGGCTGAATTTCTCAGTGAATAAGACAATCCTTTTTTGGCTTCAGTAAATATGACTCTTTCACCACCAGCAGTCCACCTGTCAACTTTGACACTGTCAGTTTTGCTTCTTCCTCAGTTTTTTTTAAATGTCTAAAAGGATTTTTAAGGGAAAATCTTGTAGGGCTGTCCCTTTAAGAAAGGGGGCAGAGCCCCCAAAAGCCCCATTGTAGCCGCAGGCCTGTTTCAGTGGCAACTTTAGCTGGGGCTGAAAGCTCTGTTTTCTTCAGAACAATTATCCTCTCTCATTTCAGGTACACCCAGAAGGTGACTCCACCTCATTTGAATTCCCACAGCTCTGAAGAAACTACTGATAATTTCTGGTTACCTGTTCCTCAGATTTGCACCATGGCAATGGTTTCCTGCAGTCATTCTTCCTGGGGAGTCCTTCCACCTTTTCTGAAGGAAGCTTCTTTTTTGTCATGCTGATGATACACCAAATGATATGATGTTCTCTCCCAGCAAGAAATCTGCCCTCAAGGGGAAAAAAAAATTGAAGTAACAACCTCTGAAGAGGATGTGTGTCCTCATCAGACCTCTTAACACTGAAGTGTCATAAACTCATTGAGAAGAAAGAAATGATTAAAAAAAACCCTCTCTAATTTATTCAGAGATAAAGGAAGTACTTAAGCGGCTCACACTTTCTCTTCAATGTGTCAGTACCAGTTACAGAAGCATATGTCCCTCAGATTTAGCATGGCTAGTCTAGTCTAGGCATTTTTTTTTAATAGTTTGATTGGACTGATCAATTATACAGGCTCGTGTTCCCAGAAAAGAAAACAAGCAAACTCTTTCAGTCAAAGCAGAAATAAATACGGAGTATTTCCCCTGGTGTTTTTCCTACAACCTAATGCCTGACTGGGAATTAAAATACAACAACTGGGACAAAAGAAAAGGCAGTTCATGGAACATAAGAACATAAGATAAGCCCATCCAGCCCAACACTCTGTGTCACGCAGTGGCCAAAAACACCAGGTGTCCTCAGGAGGTCCAGCAGTGGAGCCGGGACACTAGAAGCCCTCCCACTGTTGCCCCCCCCCCCCCCAAGCACCAAGAATACAAAGCATCACTTGCCCCAGACTGAGAGTTCCTATCTATACCTTGTGGCTAATAGCCACTGATGGACCTCTGCTCCATATGTTTATCTAATTCCCTCCTGAAGCCATCCATGCTTGTAGCCACCACCACCTCCTGTGGCAGTGAATTCCACTTGTTAATCACTCTTTGGGTGAAGACGTATTTCCTTTTATCTGTTCTAACCTGACTGCTCAGCAGTTTCATGGAGAGCCCCGGATCTCCTCTGGAACCCCTTTTAAAGATGGGAGTGACATTCGCTACCTTCCAGTCCTCAGGAATGGAGGCAGATTTTAAGGAAAGATTACATATTTTTGTCAGGAGATCCACAAGTTCACATTTGAGTTCTTTCAGAATTCTCGGATGTATGCCATCTGGGCCAGGTGATTTATTTGTTTTTAAGTTGTCTATCAGTCGTAGGACCTCCTCTTTTGTCACCTCAATCTGACTCAGGTCTTTCAACACCCCTCCCGAAATCAGTGATTCTGGAGTGGGCAAGCACTTCTCATCTTCCACCATGAAGACAGGCAAAAAATGCATTCAACTTCTCAGCCATTTCCCTATCATCCTTCAGTACACCTATTACCCCTTGCTCATCAAAGGGCCCCACTGCTTCCCTGGCTGGTTTCCTACTTTGAGTGTATTTGAAGCAAGTTTTATTGTTGGTCTTTATGTTTGTTGCGATATGCTCTTCATGTTCCCTTTTTGCCTGCCTGATCGCAGACTTGCATTTTATTTGCTACAGCCTGTGTTTCCTTTTATCAGCCTCACTGAGACTAGCTTTCCACCACTTAAAAGAATCCTTCTTACCTTTTACGGCTTCCATTACTTTGTTTGTTAACCATGCAGGCTTTTTTCCTATACCTCTTTGTGCCTTTCCTAACCCACGGTATATATTTTTTCTGAGCTTCTAGGATTGTAATTTTAAATAGTCTCCAAGCTTCCTCAGTGGTTTTGACCATTTCTGCTTTGGAACCAAGGTATTTGCTGGTGAGGTCATTTCAGTGGTAAGTTATCCTGGCTGCATCGATGCATCTTTGGATATTGCATTATTGTTGCATTTAGAATTATTTATTTATTTGTTTGTTTGTTTGTTTGTTTGTTTGTTTAAACTTATATCCCGCCTAGCCAGGAAACCAGCTCTAGGCAGCTAACAACATAAGATCAAACATACAGAGTTAAAATACGCAACATATAAAATCACATTAAAATACATACACTCATACATACATACATACATACAATCAGCAATTATTGTTTCTAACTAATTTGGCTTGTCTCTCAAAAGAATCCTGGTGAAAATGATTACTGTAGTGCAACCAGACATTATCCAATGATGGAGGGCATAGATGGACTGTATACCACCCCACCCTAAGAGTGGGGCTTGGGACTTCAGCTTACTGTGGTGGTGGCTGCCCACACAGCTTGAGGTGAAGGCTAGCAGCATGAGGCAACAGTGGCTTCTGCCTCATATGGGGCCAGGGCCATCTTTTGCTTGGGAGCGGGGTGGCCCCAATGGAAAGTCAGCCTCCCCAATCCATCACACACACACACACACAGATTTTTCTCAGTGGCCTTAATGGCCAGTCTTCTCTGGGTGTGTAGATAACCCAGTCAACTGAATCCGCTTGGATGAACAGATAAAGCACTTCCTCTTGACAAAGGTCATTGAGTCAGGGCTTGAAACAGGCCTCAGGGCTTTGTAGAGACACATTCTTTTGTGTTAGAACAGTTAGATTCAAATGTCCTGTAGCACCTTAGAGGCCAACAAGAGTTTCAGAGTGTAAGCCCTGACCTGGATAGCCCAGGCGAGCCCGAACTCATCAGATCTTGGAAGCTAAGCAGGGACAACCCTGGCAAGTATTTGGATGGGAGACCTCCAGAGAATACTAGAGCTGGGAGGCAGAGGCAGGCTATCAAGCCACTTCTCTGAACATCCTCTGTGCCCCAGTAGGAGTCACCAGAGGTCGCCATAACTTCCAGGCACGGACACACACACACACACACACACACACACAGAGTTTTAGAGTTTTCAAGAGCCAAAGCTCCCTTCATCAGACACAGCAGAACAGAAATAGATACCTGAGTCCTTTTGTCCAACTCAGAAGGGGGGAGGGGCACTGTAAAGAATGCTTGTAAAGGAAGCAGAGATACGATGCATATCGTAATCAGCTTGATTGTGTGTCTGCATCTGTGTAGGGGCAGATATAGACTTTCTGAGGCCCTAAATTACGTCAGCTTTAAGAGGTCCCATAGGGTTGCCAGCCCACCCGGTGAAGGTGGGGGTCCTGCCCCACCAGGCCCTGCCACTGATCATCTGGCCAGCAGGGGGGCTTACCAGGAGTAAGAGAACGGCCCAGTCCACACTGCCAGCGTTATGCCAGCAACATCAGGGCAACGCTCTGGTATTTGGGCAAAAACTCTAAGGTATGATACCATCATGCTGTGATGCCACTGTGACATCCTGGTAATCTGGGCCAAAACTTTATGGCAGAAGCCATTTTTACCAAAGAGTTTTGGCCCAAATTACCAGAATGTCACAGTGGCACCACAGCGTGATGATATCACTTCCTGTGCAACACCAGGAACATGGCTTGGGCCTTCCTCTTTCTCTCAGGAAGTCCCCCATCCCCTGCTGCTTGCCAGAAGGAACCCAGCAACCCTACCCGTAACATTACCCCAACATTTGTTTTATTCTAACATCGAAATTTAGTCTCTCCCCCCCCTTTTTAGAGATCATTTGTAAACTGAGGTCCTAAACTGCAATTTACTTACTGAGCCTGCCTTGGCAGGGAGGGCAGGGTATAAATCGAATTAGATTGACAGAGACAGACAGATAGACAGACAGACAGACAGATAGATAGTCCAGCTCTGTGCCTGGGTGTGTGCGTGTGAGACTCTTCCCAGGGAACCCCCTGCAAAACCTCAGACACCAGCACCATAACGGCACAAAACATTTCCTTTGTCTAGCACGTTCCAGTGGGGAAAATAGCTTGCACAAGACAGGTGAGCTATTCTGAGCAAAGAGATGGCTGAGGAACAACCTCATCCAAGGTAAAACCGCTTGACCTTCCCCCCCCCCCCCAAGGTTGCACAGCAAATGCTGGGAGATGGTTCTAAGCCTCCCATTCATCTTTCGGTGTCCTTCCTAGCCCCTGCAGAGACCAGGAGAGCTGACGGAATCATCCACAGAAATCTAGGATGCCGCCGAATGCCGTACTTCCCAGGCAGCTTCCAACATCTTTATGTCCTGTCCTTCTAGATGCCCTTCTAAGCTCTGCCAAGGGGGCAGGAAGGTAGAAGGCTTCTGTGCGCCATCTTATGATGTCGGCGTACATATTATGTCAGTCGGGTATACTGATGCATGACATGTATTTGAATGGGGGAAAGGACATGTTGAGATAAGTTTGGTTGCATGTGGGTGAGAGGAGCAGCTGGGGTGATCGATCATTGGTGACATCTGAGATCAGGAAAAGGGGATCATGACCCTGTCTGGACACATGAAATTGCAGTTGTGTGGCATTTCTTTTTTTGCTGTCAAGCCACAGATGACTTATGACAACCCCAGAGGTTCTTCAAGGCCAGACCCATTCAGAGGTGGTTTGCCATTGCCTGCCTCTGCGTACCAACCCTGATATTTTCCGGCGGTCTCTCATCCAAGTGCTAACCAGGGCCAGCCCTGCTTGGCTTCTGAGATCTGATGAGATCAGGCTAGCTTGGACTATCCAGGCCAGGGAAATGGCATATAGTATGTGTGGACTGATCAGAGGTTGTTTGGAGTTATGGGCCAGAGGGTCACTGGGGGTGGACTGTGTGCCAGGGGTCACTGGGGGAAGGGGTTATTTCTGAATTTGCTGCATTTTGCAGGCGATTGCATTGGATGACCCTGGCAGTTGATGCACTGCACAGCTGATGCAGTGACTGCAGAGTGGGAGCAATATGAGCGGCCCACCTAGCCCTTGGTGATAACCGAGCTGCGGCATTCTATACCAACAGGAGTCTCCTAGCTGTCTTCAAGGGGAGACCTGTGTGGAGTGTATTACAGTAGTCAAGTCTAGCTATTACAGAATGGGAGTAATGTGTACAGTCCACCTAGCCATTGATGATAACTGAGCTCCCAGACGCCTGGCCCCCGCCGATAGCACCCGGGTGCTGCTTTGCCGCGCCGTGGGAGGGCAGGGCAGCAACAGGAAGGACGCACAGCGACCTGCAGCCAGTGGGGCGGGGCCAGCCTGTTAAAAGGCCGAGCCCCGCTCTAGCTCAGCCTCTTGGTCCACGTGCTCGCCCACCCACCCGCCCTGTTCTTAGTGTAGGCTATGGCTGGTCGCCTATGGGGCCAGGTAGGAATTTTTCACCTCTTCCACAATTGGCCATAAGGCAGAGATGTTTTTGCCTACCTTGCACTGAGGGCAGCGGATTAAGAGCTATAGGTGGTGGTTAGGGGCTTAATTAGGTCACTTGGCAGGTTGTGCAAGCAAGTAAACGGAACTGGTGAGCACCTCATGGCAGATCCCGTTAGGGAACAGGAGGTCGTCAGGAACTGCCTTCGGGTTTTAAGGCCCAGGGCAGGAAATGATGATCGCCTCTGGGAACCTCTTAGGTCGGCGCCTGCCTGCAAGTTGTAAGGCTTCAGGGGTAGGCGCTCCTAGGTGGCAACCAGCTTGCCAGGCTGCCGGGCACGAGCCAGATCGGTGGCTCAAGACCGGAGCTGGGGTGACCCGCCCGACAAGGGCAAGGAGGCCGGTCAGGGAATGACGCCTGCCTTGCCTGTTCCAGGCTTGCTTAGGTTTGGTTTTGTCCCGTTGCTGCAATGTCTTGTAAGTTAATAAAGTGGCCCTGGTTTAATTCCAAGACTGTTGTCTGTCTCGTTATTCCCGCTGGGGTGGCAACTGAGCTGCAGCATCTTATACTAACTAGAGGCTCCTAGCTGATTTCAAGGGGAGACCTATGTAAACTGCATTACAGTAGTCGAGTCTTGATATAACCATGGTATGGATCTGTTGCTCTAAGCCCCTCCCTCCTCCTGATGCTCCATTATTCCTTCCCATTCATATTGGATTGATAAAATGGGCACTGGATTGGGCCATAGACTTTAATCTACCACGAGGCAGTCCTGTTTCTTAGCTATGTACTACCGACTGCTTCGTTCTGTTTATAGCTCTAAAACAAAATTGCGGGTTAGCATTGTGATCTGCCTAGGTTAGTATTTTACTTCCAGCTCGCTCATTAGAGAGAAATAAAAAGTATGCAGCGCTGTTTAAGAGGGAAAATATCACATCGGGGCATACAGTAGTCGCACACTAGGAATTAAATAATAGCGCAGTGAGTCATCGAGCAGATGAGATCGATGATAAAATTCAAATGAGTGCGCCCGTGGTAAACTGATGACGCTGATTCACACTGGAGGGCAAGCACAGATTTATAAAGAAAATAAAATAAAAAAAATGAATTTATCATACTCTTCTTCACCCCAGGCAAAGGAGGAATACTTGTTAAAAGGAAATGTACACACTCGAAAATGAAGAGATTACTACATGGTGCTTCTTTATGGGGTCCTCGTGTTCCCACAGAAGTGGCACGCTGGAAATTATTGGTTTCCTAAACACAGATGCCCCAATCCAAAAGAGGACTGAGGTTAGGACAAGGGTTTCTTTTTACTTCTGTGTGTGTGTGCTTGCTACCCTTCCTGGAAGTCATGGCGACTTCTGGTGATGCCTCCTGGGGGATTGGATGTTTTTCAGAGAAGTGGCTTGATAGCCTGCCTCTGCAAACTGAACACTGGTATTCCTTGGAGGTCTCCCTTCCAAATACTTGCCAGGGTCAACCCTGCTTACCTTCCGAGATCTGACAAAATCGGGCTTGCCCAAGCTATCAAGGTTAGGGCGTTAGGAGACAAATTTTGAGCTTTGTTACTAGCTGTGGTGGTTCAGAGGTTAAGATGCTGAGTTGCAGACTGGAAGGCAGTTCGAGACCCAAGTGCTGCGTGACAGAGTGAGCTCCCTTCTCTGGCCCTAGCTCCTGCCAGCCTAGCAGTTCAAAAGCAAGAAATTGCAAGTATATAAATAGGTACCGCTTCGGTGGGAAGGTAACAGCATTCTGTGTGCCTTGGCCCCCTAGAGTCGAATTCGACAGCTTTCAAGCAAGGGAAACCTTTACCAGTTGCACCAGAGATGGCTGACATGTTCCCCCAACTGAAAAAAAAAATCCCATCCAAATCTCTGCTACTGTATCCTGCTGTCATCTCTGCATGTCCAGACTCAAGACAAATTTGGACTATTGCTGACAATTCTCTGGTTATAAGAGGACTATCCTGGACAGGGCTACCTTTGGGATCTTGAGGATTCTAGACAAGAGACCATTGGTGAACACTCTGAATGCACGATGGATGGGCTGGGGGGCAAAAAGAGATGGACTGCGCAAACTATCCAGATGTCTTGTGCAAATCTAGGACCCCATTTGTCAAATTCCCTTTCTTTCCTTTTTTAAAGTAACGTTCCAGTTTCCCCTTTCCAGTGTGGTGTAACTAAAGAGCATCTTCATCATTGTCCATAGCTGTGCTGCTCAGGAAACATGCCAGACTCTTTCCCTCAGTCTTTTGGGTATTTCTTTACAGTCTGCCTTAATTCAGAACAGTGAGAACCTGGCTCAGTGATCATAAGGACATAAGAACATAAGAGAAGCCATGTTGGATTGGGCCAATGGCCCATCCAGTCCAACACTCTGCGTCACACAGTGACCAAAACCCAGGTGCCAACTGGAGGTCCACCAGCAGGGCCAGATCTGATACTTCCTTTATTTATTTCATACCAGTCTCACCTTTCTTCCATTATGAAGCTTAAAACAATGTGTCTAGAGAGTTCTCAGGAGGTCTCCTATGCAAGTACTAACCAGACCTCCTTAATTACAAGCAACAGAGCTTAGATATATCATTGACCTCCCAACTATGCCTTTATGTGCAGAAAAATACCCTGGCATCACCAGTTAAAGTCAGTCTTACACATGTTGGGAATATTAAGGACTTCTCTCTTCTTGAGACCCTGGAGAGCCACTACCAATCAGAGCAGAGAAGACTGAGTGAAATGGACCAATGTCCTGACTCAGTATTAAGTAGCCTTGTATATCCAATAGTAGCTTGTGCAAGCCTAGTTTACACTATAGCCCAGTCATTATGGTTGGGGTAAAGAGAATTCCCTGCCCTGAGCTCCCAATGCCCACTGAGATTTAAAAAATAACAAAAAACCCCTAAAGACACTACCATGAACCATGATGTCACTTCTGGGGGAAACCCAGAAGTGGTGGCAAGTCGCTCTAGGAATTGCTGAAAGCTCAAGAAGAAGAAGAAGAAGAAGAAGAAGAAGAAGAGATTGGATTTATACCCCGCCCTTCACTCACTTGGAGTCTCAGAGCGGCTTACAAACTCCTTTCCCCTCCCCTCCCCTCCCCACAACAGACACCCTGTGAGGTAGGTGGGGCTGAGAGAACTCTTTCCCAAGCTGTCCTTGAGGGAACAGCTGGTACAGAGCTATGGCTTGCCCAAGGTCATCCAGCCAGGTGCAAGTGGAGGAGTGGGGAATCAAACCCGGTTCTCTCTATAGCTTGTCCATAAAGTTTCCAGCAATTCCTAGAGCTACGAACAGTAATTTCTGGGTTTTCCCCAGAAGTGACAGCATCACGTCTGCAACTCTACCCTCCATGTCCCCGCCCCAGTACTCTCACTGGTTGCCAAGCTCAGCCTGGCAACCTGAATCTCCGCCTATGTTCTAGAAAAGACTGACGGCATGGGCAGACTCACCGTAGCATTTATGTGAATAAAAGAAACTTTGCTCACAGAAAATTAGGTGTCAATGAGAAGATTAGACTGGGTTCTTTCTCTCTGACATTTAATTTTCTACCTAGTTGGGATTTTTTTTTCCTGAGTGACCATTCTATTATATGAGCCCTTGAACCACAATCTATCATGGTAGTGTCCAGACAATCATTTACCGTTGTCGTGAAAACTTGACATATGGAGAAAGTAACAATCGTCATGTAGTTATTTTTGTTTGCAGATTTTATCCAGCAGCTTCATCTGACCTTCTCAGTCACCATCAGGACCTCAGCAAGCACCTGCCCTTGCAGACTTCAAGCCAGGCATAGTAAGGGTTAGGGCTTTCCTGTGACACAGAAATGATTAAGAAAGAACTTGATAGATAAATGTGAATGAAGTCAGTGTTTAACAGGTGTCAGAGTCCCACAGCAATCAGTCCTAACAATGGTCCTTAACCAGGATTCAGTTTATTGAGATCAGGAAAGGCAGGTCTTCTGTACACACTTTGTGTCAAGAATGGCTCTCCAGGCGGGAGTTGGGAAGTTATACAGAATTCAAAAGACACCCTGGGATGGAATGAAGCCAATCACAAATAAGCAAGCAAGCGTGCCTAAAATAATGCCTATAGGTTCCCAGGGGAATAGGAGAATCCAGGCACCAAGGTCAGACACAGGCAGGCATACAGATAAGACAGAGAGCAAGAATTGAAAATTAAAATACCAAGAGACATCCGTCTTCAATACAGGCTTCACCCAACCGCCATCACCCACAGCCCCCACTAGACAGGGTCTAGTTAGCAGTCCTAAGTAGAATTACAGCCAGTTTGGTGTAGTGGTTAGGAGCGTGGACTGTAATCTGGGAGAACCGGGTTTGATTCCCCACTCCTCCACATGCAGCTGCTGACGTGAACTTGGGTCAGTCACAGTTTTCTCAGAGCCGTTCTCTCAAGAGCAGTCCTCGAAAGAGTTTTCTCAGTCCCACCTACTTCACAGGGTGTCCGTTGTGCGGAGGGCAAGAGAAAGGAGATTGTAAGCTGCTCTGAGTCCTTTGGGTAGTGAAGGGCGGGGTATAAATCCAACCTCCTCCTCCTCTTCCTCCTTCTGTCCACTGAAGTCAATGGACTTAAAAGGCTCTAACTCTGCTTAGGGTTGTACTCTACAACTAATAAAATGAATATTGTGGACAGTGTAAACACATGACTCAACTGAGGCTATCGTACTTTGGTCACATCATGAGAAGATAAGAATCACTGGAAGCAGCCGTAAAAGAGAAATTTTAGAGAAATTTTAGAGAAAGCAGCCGTAAAAGAGGAAGACCCACCTGAGATGGACTGATTCAGTCAAGGAAGCCAGGTCCCTTAGTCTGCAAGACCTTAGAATGGCTGTTAACAATATGGCCTTTTAAAGGTAAAGGTTTCCCTTGCTTGAAAGCCAGTCAAATCTGACTCTAGGGGGTGGTGCTCATCTCCGTTTCCAAGCCGAAGAGCCAGCGCTGTCCAAAGACTTTTCCATGGTCATGTGGCCGGCATGACTAAACACCACTGCTGTTACCTTCCCACTGAAGCTGTACCTATTTACCTATTTGCAATTTCTTGCTTTCGAACTGCTAGGTTAGCAGGAGCTGGGGCCAGAGACAGGAGCTCATTCCGTCATGCGGCACTCAGGTCTCGAACTGCCAAACTACCGGCGTTCTAGCCTGCAGCTCAGCGTCTTAACCTACATTTTAGAGGACTTTAATTCATAGGGTTGCCCTAAGTCAAAAGCACTTGGCACACACACACAAACTGATGGTATGAACCCATTTTCTGCAAGCTTTGTCAGCATTTCCAGACATGCAATGCCATCCTTAAGACATTGATGCCTTTACATAGACTTTCCTGCCTTTTTTCGATGTGTGCAGCCTTGAACGTGCTTATCTTTGGGCCGGTCATCAGTTTGGATGGATGGTTAAGCTTCAATTTCATATGGCAGAATTTCCTTTCAGCTCCGGGTTCCTCCTAATTCAGCACAAAGCAAGCTCATCGGCGTCTCTGTTTCCTTCATCTTTACAGGCTGTGTTTTTTTTACTCCGCAGACACCTCTCCTCCATGTAAAGTAGCACGTAAATGCGAACATTCATACCATTCGGCCCTAAATGAATGTGTACGATCAATGAACACACTCTTCCATTTGCTTGACAGAAACAAATTGTATCAAATAGAACTGAAGTCCCAATAAAAAATACCCTACGAAATACTAGTGCCTTACCAATTTTCTGCATGGCTGACCTTGTCCAGATCTGTTGCCCCTTGATTAACTTTCATTTTAAATTCTCAATTTACTCACCGAGTATCATGAGCAAAACATTCACAGAGGCCAAATGCATTCCAGACAGTCTCGGGCGAGTTTGCTTCACTAGTCTCATGCCTGTGTACATTTTCCCTTTTTAAGCTGGAAATAATTAACTAAATACCTTAAAGTAGTGGTCTTATTGAAGTTTATATTTCCTCTGGGTTCCCGTCACAAAACAGGCACACTCCGCATTATAAATATTACACTCAATAAATGGCTTTGAAAAAAAAATCACAGACAAAGAAAAAGTTTCTTTTCAAATGATCAGAGGAGATCACACTCCAGGGCTGTGCTTTGAAAAGCTTGTACCAATGTTGTTACGTTATGTGTGTGTGTGTGTGTGTGTGTGTGTGTGGCTGGAATGGCAGTCTGTTTCTGTTAAGCATTAGTCCAAAATGTGTAACTAGGAAATAAAAATGATGTGATCAGTCCCAAATAGCTTTGGAACCATACAGATCAGAGACATTGTTCCACTGTGAGATGGAGAACAAATAATATTGTTCCATTCATACACTTAGCAAAATATCCACTACCTTAGTGTGTGTGTATCTGGTGCCATCAGATCACTTCCCACTTACGGCAACCCTATGAATTCATTCATTCATTCATTCATTCATTGGGCTTGTAGACCGCCCTCCCGCCTTCACAGGGCTCAGGGTAATTAACAACATTTCAATATACATAATTACAAATCAGTTAAAAGTTAAGAACAAGTAAAACAATGCATAATGACCTCCAAAACATCCTGTCATTAACAGGTCTTACAAACTGAGTGCCATGGTGTTGCCCTGCAAGGCGCTTATTGCGCTCTTATGGACTTGGGAGTTCATAAGTGTTAAAAAGAGACTGTGTTAACACATGTACCAAAAGGGACTGAACCGTGTGGTGACCCAAAGTGATGCCAGCTATAAACACACGCCAGCAGGAGATGCTGCTTTGCCTGGGATGTTGTGCCAGTGGTTCCTGAGGTCACCCGTCAACATATCCCTAGATACATGAAACACCCTGAACTGTCACCCACTATTGCTGTGCCAAGCAGGGGATTCCAGATGCCATTAAGAAAGTCCTTCTTCATCATGCAGGCAACCCCCCCCCCTCCCCACCAAAAGCATTTCTGCTACAAAGGCAAAAAAGCCACCTTTGTCCACCTCCAGTTAATACCAAACTTTGCCCTGAGAAACTGGAGTCACTCGCTCTGAGACTAAGGATGAAACTGCCGAACAATGGGTTCCAGCCAGATGACCCTCTAATCCTGTCAGGTGTCTCTAGCACAGAAACCAGAAATCAATATTGACCAACCCTTTAGCCCCTTCTCCCCAGATTCCGTTTCAGTCACATGATTTTTGGGATGGATCACAAGGAGGGCAGACCAGGAGGAGGCAACCAGTCGAGCCCTCCTCCAAGCCCCCTGATAAAAGAGGCCACCCCACCATACGTGGGTTACCCTTCTCTATTCTACCCCCTCTCTAACCCTACCCTATCTTTACGACTCCCGGTTAGCACGACCGGAGTCTCCACATGGTCTGCTGGTTCAGTCCACAGTCCCTGATCCCTTCTCTTAGTGTCCCCTCATTTTCCAGCTGGAGCCCATCATCTCATCAGAAAAGGTAACTATCACCCCTGAACGAACTTCCTGCTCAAGCGAACATCACTGTCCCTTTCTACCTAAGTTTCCTAGCTCTGTATAACTGTGTGTGTGATTGTGTATTGTTTGCTTGTGAAGACTTATTCAGTAAAGAAACCATTTCTACCTAAAATTGGTCTCTGCTTCTGTTTCTGGTGTTTCTGGAGGAAGCGGGACCCCTGTATACAAAGGTGTCTGTTCTCATATTTACCTGTTGCCTTCTTATAATATCTCAACTCTGCAATATTAATAGCAACTAAAGGCAATCAGGATAAGAATGGCTCCCTTGGTGGATTCCATCCATCTCATCTTGAGTCTTCCTCTTCTCCTGCTGCCTTCAACTTTTCCTAGCATGATTGTCTTTTCCAGTGACTCTTGACTTCTTGTCATGTGACCAAAGTACGATAGCCTCCGTTTAGTCATTTTAGGTTCTAGGGATCGTTCCGGTTTGATTTGATTGAAAACCCACAGATGTGTCTTCTGGCGGTTCACAGTATCTGTAAAACTCTCCTCTGTATCTGTAAAACTCTCCACATTTTAAATGAATCAGTTTTCTTCCTGACAGCTTTCTTCATTGTCCAGCTTTCACACCCACACTTTGTAATAGGGAATACTACGGGAGGAAGAGAAAGAGGAGGAGGAGATTGGATTTATACCCCACCCTTCACTACCTGAAACAGTCACAGAGCAGCTTACAATCTCCTTTCCCTTCCCATCCCTTCAACAGACACCCTGTGAGGTAGGTGGGGCTGAGAGAGCTCTCTCAAGAACTGCCCTTGAGAAAGCAGCTCTGAAAGAACTTGTGACTGACCTGAGGTCACACCAGCAGCTGCATGCGGAAGAGTGGGGAATCAAACCCGCTTCTCCCAGATTAGAGTCCACACTCCTAACCACTACACCAAACTGGCTCTCAGCTTGATCTTGGCCACCAGCAACACATCCTTACACTGAAGAATCTTTTTTAGTTCTTTCATGGCCACCCTTCTCCAGTGTCAAATTTCCTGATTTCTTGGCTGCAGTCTCCCTTTGGGTTGATGATGGAGCCAAGGTACATGTTCCTTACAAAATTAATAGACAGAGGTGAGATCATAAAAATGGGGTATAGTTAGAGTCATTCAATTTTTTATATCCCTGTACATTTTGGACCCTTTGCTTTCAGGTTCGATAAGCACAGCCAATATTTGTCCCTTGGTTGCAACCATGTAGATAGTTCTGAGAAGATGACAGGATTGGTGCGAAGGATGGTGATGGCTTAAATGCCTTGATCTCTTCCTAAGGGATCCAAAGACATTCATGGCGGCAAAAAACATTCGTGGGCTCATATCCAGGGCTAAGTCTACAGGCCCTTCCCTTTCTTCTGAGCTTACATAATGGCATTTTCCTTGCTTATATTGGTAAAACAGCTCAGGTGAAGAAGTGGATAGACTGAGCTAAAGAAGTGCAGGGCCATATATTACAAGCTATTCCAGCTGAAGGTCAGGCAAGGGAGAAAAACTGCATGAAGCCGGAGGTTACATTTTACAGCATACACCAAGATGGCAGCTCTGTTCCAGAGTCTAAATATTCCACCGTTTGCAAAATGATCCGTTTCCAGGATAGGGGAGAGGTGAGGATTGCAAACTTGTTTTCGATAAGACGGAAGTCCATACAACACAAGTACATCTTTTTAATTTGACAAAGTTACATTGGCAAAGGACCAAGGAGCCCTCCAAGCTACAAAGCAGTCATCCAGCATGATGCCTGCTATAGAGGCACATGCAGGAAGTACACCTGCAAATTCGAGCATGGTGTTTCCTGGAACTGGATCGGTAGCCAGAGAGAAGGGAAAGGCAGCTCACTCCTTGCACTGCATTCAGCCAGGTTGCTTTTGTTTTTAGCCTCTCCCAGAATGAAGACAAGAGACACAAACATTTACGGGGCTATAGTAATGGTGGATCTACATCAGTAAGAACACCGCTCTAGCTCTTGAGCGTGGGTTTATGCCTAACTTACAACCTACCATGGCTGCCAGCATTTGGGGCAAAACCACGCTGGCTCGAAAGTTAGCTTGCATTCCCACTGCACATAAAACAAAATAGGAAGGTGTTAAGCCTCATCTCCTTCCTCTGGGTGCCACTTCAACAACTAAGGCCCTTTCTGCACTCTCCTTTTAATCCATGTTCACTGTGGTGTCCTAAAATCAATTCTGCACTAAAATCGGACTCAGCCTTCTTTTTAATCCAGCCCTCCCCATTCCTCACTAAAATCAAGTTCAACTTTCTTTTTTATTTCAGGTCCCCCCACCATGCTGCATTACATTACCTCCCTTCAGTGGTTAGCTGGGTTGTCCTGGGTTATCTGGATGCTGTTTTGACATGGACTTAAATTGCCTTGACTCGAACACAGAGAAAATCTGGAGTGGCAGGCAAATGCGGAAAGTGTTGGGATATGGCAAAATCTAAATTTCAGTCATTATGGGGTTAACATATTGGCTATGATTCTACGAGAGATCTGACTTGGAAGTGCAACCTGGCTTAGAGCCAGTCATGTATGTTATTTGGTATGTTTGAGAAACTGATTGGATGGTTTTAATTTACCAGTGTTTGGGTTGGCTAATGAGCTTGAGCTTCTTCCTGTTAAGGCTCTAGAAGAGAGGTTACTTGCTCAGCAGCCTCGCCCTAGGCTTTTACCTTTTTCTTCTAAGAGACTTGTGGTATGTATCAGCCTACTTTGCTGTATGAATATGTAGTTTAGGACTTTGTTATTTTATTAGGACTTCCCTGTTTTTCCCCTTCCTAATAGATTTAGATAAAGACCTTTGTTTTGATTAACATCTCTAGTCTCCGTGCCTTATTTATCCAACAGAAAGGATCTAAAGCCTTGATTGATTATGCTCAGCACCATGGACAGCTCACCCGCAAACCAATTGCTCTCCTTTACCATATACACTGAGACCGATTTCCCACAGCCCCTGCTCTGCCCCCGCTCCTCCCTTTGCCCGGATTGTAAGTGTCAATTTCCCACTATTTGCTGTGTAGCCACATTTTGCCCCAGAGCTTCACCCGATTTCTGCCGTGTCTACTCAATCCTCGAAAAACAGGATCAAGTAGATGCGGTAGAAATCGGGCGAAGCTCCGGGGCAAAATGTGCCCACATGGCAAATAGTGGGAAATTGACACTTACTGTCGGGGCAAAGGGAAGAGCGGAGGTGAAGCAGCAGCTGTGGGTAATCGGTCTAGGAGTAAGGCCCATTGTGGGAAGAAATACAACGGGCTCTAGAAGGAAGCTCCAGATGAGTGTCCCAGCTGTGGCTGGTGGGGCAGCAGAGGGAAGGGGAAAAGAGAGGGAGGCAAGCCATGTTTGTTTCCTTCTGTTTAGCTATAAGTCAGGGCTGTCTCAAGTCATTTTGCTGCCTCAAGTGGGTAGTATGGGAGGACAGCTTCATGATAACAGGTGTGGTTCCCTCCACCCCTGACCTATGTTGATTTGGGGCTATGCAGTGGCAGCTAAGGTAAAAAAGCACCTCCGCCTATGCCATGTCTTCTGGGTTCCAAGGGTCTGGAAAGCAGTTCCATAGCCAGTTACAGGGTTGCCAACTCTAGGTTGGGAAATACCTGTAAATTTGAGGGGTAGAGCCTGGGGAAGGTGAGGTTTGGGGTATAAAGCCATAGAGTCCACTGCCCAAAGCATCCATTGTCTCCAGGAGAACTGATCTTGGTCATCTGGAGATCAGTTGTAATAGCTGGGAAATTTTCTGTAGGGGAAATGATGTGCTGTGGCTGCAGAACACAGTGATTGGCAACTCCAGTGACCATTGAAGGGAAGATTGGGAAATGTATTTTACCTCAGAATACATTCAATGACTCCCAACAGCAACAGCAAACTGTTTAGAATGTCAGAGGCAAAGGTCAATCAGGCCACATATGCAAATGACTTCTGTGTTCCGACTGGCTATGGGGGGGGGGGACAGCAAACTATTTAGAATGTTAGAGGCAAAGGCCAATCAGACTGCATATGCAAACAACCTCTGTGTTCCAACAGGCTGTGGAGGGGAGAGGAACAGCAAACTGTATAGAATGTTGGAGGCAGGGCTCAGGCAACAGAGCCAGTGGATGGGGACATCTTGAGTGACACATCATGGAGCCAACTGATTTAGGAGCATGTGGAATGTTCAGGAGAGTCCATGACCAAAACACAATTATTATATAGAAAGTTTTGCATTGGTCCTACCACCTTAGAGATGGACTAAGCAGTCCTAACATTAGGCCAAAATACAATTAAGTACCAGCACAGAAAGAATGTGGAACAGGTGAAAAAGGTCCCATTCCTTCAGGAGGGAGAAACCCTCCAAAATTCCTGCTGAGCCTTGAACGCTGACCAGCAAGCCTTACATTATTCTACAGGGCAGGTGGGAGGGCCAGTTTGCAGAAAGCTTGCTGAAGCAAGGCAGCACCCCCTGTCCCAAAGCCCCTCATTCTTTGGATGACCCACAGAAAACCGTTTGCCAGCAGTTTGCCAAATTGAATATCAAGTTTGTTCCCAATGGTTGAAGCCACAAAATCATACATTAACTCCATAGACTGTGAACTGGACATTCGAGGAGCAATCTGAAGCAGGTTTACTCACAAGTAAGTCCTCTGTTATTCAGTGGGGCTTACTTCCAGGACAGTGTCCTTTGGATTGCTGCCTTGGTCATTCCAGTGCTCTAACAGCTTAACGGTTAAAAGGCTTAACACTTCTGCAACAAACAGTGAATGGTTAATACATTATCCTGGTCTAACAGGATGTTCCAATGGAATTCGACAGTTGAGAGTGGCAGTTAAAAGTCCCAGTCCCAACCCTGGATAAGGGCTGTTGGTTACAAGGAGGGTGCATCGAAACAAAGTTACAAAACACTAGAGAGAGATTAATTCTCACCCTAGTCTTGGTAGGTGCCACCAGTCCTTTCTGAGTCTATCCCAACTATCCAGGAGAGAAAGGACAAGTCTCCCAGCTTCTCAGGGAATCAACAAGAAAAGTTGGCCCTACAGAATGGGACTGCAGACTGAGTTTTCACACACAAAACAGTTAGCTGGTAGGTTGTCAAAAGTCAAGGCCCTGGACAAAGGCTTTGAGATCACTGAAGGCAAAAACCACAACCAAATAAAAATACAATTATTTATTTAAGGGGCAAAAAATATTTAAAACAAGACAAGACAGTGAAGGAAATAAAACAAATAAACCTAAACTTTTCCAGTGTAGCTAACATGTAGAACCAAGGTTCCAGTTACCATTCAGGTTCATTCAAAGGCAGTCAGTTCCAGCAAGACAAGATGGTCAAGGTTCGGCCCTTCCAAGCAGCAATCAAGTGGGATGCCAAGTCTGGAGTTGTAGGACCACTGACATATTGCTGTGCTGTTTTGTTGTTGTTGTTGTCACACAGTTGAGTTTGACTCTTCGTGACCCCATGGACCACATCACGCCAGGCCCTCCTGTCCTCCACCATCCTCCAGAATTTGCTCAACTTCATGTTCATTGCACTGATAACACTGTCCAACCATCTCATCCTTTGCCGGCCCCTTCTTATTTATTTATTTATTTAGATTTTTATCCCACTTTGCCCCCAAGCAGGCTCAAGGTGGCGGCCGGCTTCTTTTACCTTCAGTTCTTCCCAGCATCAGGTGAGCGCTCCCTTCTCATTTGGTGGCCAAAGTATTTGAGCTTCAGCTTCAGGATCTGGCCTTCCAGGGAACAGTCAGGGTAGATTTCCTTTAGGATTGACTGATTTGATCTCCTTGCAGTCCAAGGGACTCTCAAGAGTCTTCTCCAGCACCATAATCCAAAAGCATCTCTTCTTCGGCACTTGGCCTTCCTTATGGTCCAACTCTCACAGCCATACGTTACTAATGGGAATACCATTGCTTTGACCATACAGATTTTTGTTGGCGGGGTGATGTCTCTACTTTTTATTATGCTGTCTAGGTTTGGCATAGCTTTCCTCCCAAGGAGCAGGAGTCTTTTAATTTCATGGCTGCAATCACCATTTGCAGTGATCTTGGATCCCAGGAAAATGAAGTCTGTCACTGCTTCCACGACTTCCCCTTCTATTTGCCAAGGCGTGATGGGGACGGATGTCATGATCTTAGTTTTTTTGATGTTGAGTTTCAAACCAACTCTTGCGCTCTTCTCTTTCATCTTCTGCAAGAGGCTCTTCAGGTCCCCTTCACTTTCTGCCATTAGACTGGTATCGTCTTTTGCTACTGTCCATGGGGTTTTCTTGGCAGAGATACTGGAGGGGGTTGCCATTTCCTTCTCCAGTGGATCACGTTTTGTCTGTGCCAAGTAGTTACCGGCTCCTAGCTTCGAGCTATAATGCAAAGACTAACTTGATTTATGGAAAAGGTCTCTGACTGACCTTAGGCCTTTGGACCAATTAGACACCTGAGAGATGACGTAACTCTCTTTGGCTGCTAGGCACATGACATCCAAGGATGGACAAGAGGGAGGGAGAGAAATGAAACTGTACTGCAGATAGGTCACGCCCATTCCCACACAGGTGTCCCTGTCTTTGGTTGTTTGGAATGTGCTAATTAATTGGAAAGACCAGGGCAGTTGGTACTACCTAGCACTTCAGCTGCAAACAATTTAGCTGGCAAGGTCACTGTGCACTATCTGTTTCAGAACCGTCTCTTCACTATCTCTGGGAAGATCCTTGTAGGCCTCTCAGCAACCTGAACCAAGGAATTTATTGTACAGAATAAAGCAAGGAACCATTTTTCTTTACAGAACTGTTACGGAGTACAGTTAAGCAGAGTGAAGGATCAGGGAAAGAGGCGGAATTAGGGAAGTGTGGCTGGTAGGCATTCCCTGTGGGAAATAGCCCCTAGGAAATGGGGGTGATCCCTAACAAGAATTTTGGAAAGAAAACTGGAACCTGTGTGCCAAATCCCTACACATGAGGTGTGCTGGGTGACCTTGGGTCAGTCACAGTTCTCTCAGAGCTCTCTCAGCCCCACCTGCCTCACAGGATGTCTGTTGTGGGGAAAGGAAGGGAAGGTGATTGTAAGCCACTTCGGGTAGTGAAGAGCAGAGTATAAAAACCAACTCTTCTTCTTCACTGTTCCTATCCCTTTATCAAAGCATCTTTATGAACCGTAAAGGATCTTTATGAACCTTGGGCCAGTCACAGTTCTATCAGAGTGCTCTCAGCCCCACCTACCTCACAGGGTGTCTGTTTGGAGGAGAGGAAGGAAACAGTGATTGTAAGCTGCTTTGAGACTCCTTAGTGTAGAGAAAAGTGGGATATCAAAACCAGCTCCTCCTCCTCCTCTTCCTCCTCCTCTTCCTCCTCCTTCTCCTCCTTCTTCTCTTCCCTTGAGAACCCCACGAGGGCTTGCCATAAGTCAGCCAAGACTTGAAAGTACATTATACACACACATACACAATTAAAATCAGGAGTATTACAAGCCTATGGTCCATTTTCCACCCTTGGTTATCTGCATTCCTCATGTTAGGTGCTCCAAGACTACCTTGGCTCCTAAACCCTGGATCTCCAACCTAGGAATCTCTACATTATGCAATCTCACCAATGTTCCAAGGATGGGGTGTGTAGATGTGTTATGCAACTCAAAGGATGCCTTCCTTTGCCAGAACAAAAGCATTCTCTCATGATCATCTGGGGGAGGAGATGGGGGACCAAGTCATTTTGTCCAGTCTTCTTTCCCATCTGCTTTCGCCTGCTGGACCGGACCTCCTGATGATAATGAGGTATTCATCCCGGCCACGTTTTCCCGACAAAAGGGCCGGGCACATATGTGCCCATCTTAAGTAGGCTGTCTGGTACATTTTCTTCCAGCTGTGCCAGAGCAGAAGCAGCAGCTGATGATCCAGAGACAGCTTTGGGAATTAGGCAGCAATGCAAATGATTTTGATTGCAGGTTGTTGAACTTCTGCTTTCAGCTTGCTGATGATTCCCCCACTTCTCTTTTGTCTTGTATAGCAGGGGAATTTGGAGGGGGGGGGATTCCAACTCTCAGATAGGGTTCCGCAAAGAATGCGCCCTGACCTCTCATTAGTGTGTTGTCTGCAAGCACATTGTGTTTCCTGTGCAGGCTACAGGTGAGGTTGTTTATTCTCTTCATCCAACCAGCTCGAGAAGCAAACTAAACAAATGATTTATTTCATAAGGGTTCTCCCCCCCCTCCCCCCGTACCGAGAGAAAGCTCAAGCGAGTGAGATGTTGCCTTCCCGGCTTTTCAAAAGCAACTGACTAATAGGGACTTGGTTAAGCTCATGAAGACACAGATATCAATGCGGCACAGAGAGAAAGAGATGTGCCAATTAGTGGCGCGTGTGGAAGACTAAAAGCACACCTAGATGCGGTTTCATTGATTTTTGCCGCTCTTTCATCTCCCCATCAGCTTCCCCATTATTGCTTTAAAAGGCCCTGGGTTTTGTGGCGAGGTTGTTTTTTTCAGTTGGGTAGTCCAGTTAAGTCCTAGTGATACGCCGGCTCAGCAGAGCCCATTTAAAAAGGAGCACAGTTAGGGAGTGAACCTATTATCCACAAAACACAGATGCTTGCAGGACTTCACTGTGGAAAATCACTTAATGTTGACACTTTGGTAACCTGGCAAATGATGAACAGTCCACTCTCAGAAGGACAACATACTGCAGAACCTGGACACACATGAAGCTGCCTTGTACTTGATCAGAGAGTTGGTCCATCAGGGTCGGTGCTGTCTATCCCAACTGGTAGTGGCTTGCTGGTATTTCAAGTAGAAGCCTTTCACATCACCTGCCAGCAGATTCTTAACTGAAGATGCCAGGGATTGCCTGTTGTGGGGAGAGAAAGGGAAGACATTTGTAAGCCTCTTCAGAGACTCCTTCGGGTAGTGAAGAGAGGGGTATAAAACCTCCTCTTCCTCCTCCTCTTCCTCTTCTTCTGTTCCTGCCTTCACAATTATGTAATTTTGAGACAAAGAAGCTTATGCCTGTTTATTTAAGTAGTGACTGCTAACAGATCTCTCTCCACAGTTATATTAAAGACCTGTCTGTATATGTTTTGAGATATGTTTAGTGACATGGGTGAGAGGAGCAACAAGGGTGATCAATCATTGGTGATATCTGAAAATAGGAAAAGGGGGGTATGGCCGTGTTGGAACACATGAAATTGCAGTTGTGTGGATACTATCCACAAAACACAGGATTGAATCTAGGACCTTCTGCTTGCCAAGAAGATGCTCTGCCACCGGCAATTGCTTCATCTAGTATTGTTGTAGCTCTTTTGGAGGTGGCCAGACTGCTCTTTCAGTATTCAAACCACCCTTAAATATCATGAGTATAGAAAGCTGCGGAGTTGGCGAGTGTTGCAAGCATGGGTGAAACCTCTACCAGGTAGCATGAAGCAGTTGGGAAAAGAGTCTTCTCCTGACCAATCTCAGTAGAAATTCCTACTGGGTCCTGAAGCAACTGGCCAATATGCATGGCCTTGATAAAGAACATGTGGATAAGCTCCTCCAAGTTTGGTGCGTGGGGTGCAGGGCCACCAGACTTTTGGGTGAGGCAGTAGACATCAAATATCATCTGGCCCCTACTGTTACCATTGTGTTACCTCTCTCTTACCATCTATATCATGGTCTTCAACTTTTGAGGGCACAGAATGATAGCCAGCTTGGTCTACCCAAAACAGGGTATCCATAACCTGGAATTTCTTTTCAGATCCAGCCCTTCTGCTTTTATTGTCTAACACCAGGATACCACTGAAATAGCTGTGATGTAGTTTGATCGCCATCGTCTAAGGGTTAAGTTTATAGTTTTATCTTGCTTTTATTGGGTTATGTTAATGCTGCAATCCACCCTGAGCCCACTTGTGGGAAGGGCGGGATAGAAATCAAATAAATAAATAAATGTTTTTGATGTTGTAGGTTGCCATCACTGTCCATCATGGTTTGCACCATTTCCAGTCTTTAGTTCCTGCCTTTTCATACCATGCATTTGGGTTCAAGGGCCCTACCCTGAACTTGCCTGGGCCAGTGGCTGGAGCAACTATGATGGGCCCCCAATGGGAGCAGGTGAAGGAGGGCTAAAAGAGCCACAGCACAGAGAGACTTGGCTGGAATGCCCCCCAGGCCAGCTGCATCATCTGCACCGCACCAAGAGGAAGCAAACTTCTGCCACAGAGCTGAGCACACAGGCAATCCCATGAATGAGGCTGGCAGCATCCCCACTCCTCTTAGACCAGCTTGGAGCACAGAAGACACACCTGTTGCCTACATGCAGTAAGATCACACCCCCTTTCCTGGGGCTTTAAAGAAGCCCAGGGCTACCCCACCCACAGGAAGTTCTGTAAAAGGCAGGAAGCAGGGGGGTCAGGGAGGATGAGCCAGATAAGAACAAAAGGACATAAGAGAAGCCAATGTTGGATCAGGCCAATGGCTCATCCAGTCCAACACTCTGTGTCACACAGTGGCCGAAAACACCAGGTGCCCTCAGGAGGTCCAGCAGTGGGGCCAGGACACTAGAAGCCCTCCCACTCTTGCCCCCCCCCAGCACCAAGAATACAGAGCATCACTTGCCCCAGACTGAGAGTACCTATCTATACTTTGTGGCTAATAGCCACTGATGGACCTCTGCTCAGTTATCTTCATGATAACTGATGGACCTCAGTTTATCTTCATAGGAAGGGCTGGCCATTGCTGCATCCACAATAAGTTTTCTGGTGTTCGTTAGGGGCTATGACCATAATGAAATATGATCACTGTGGGAACCGGTGGGAGGGGCAAGGCTTGTCTTATTTTCTGCTTCAAAGGCAAATCCAAAGGCCTTGAGTGCAACAGCTACTCTCCTAGAAGGCAAACGGAACAAAAGATATGGACCTCTTTGCGTGGAGGAGAGTGCTTTCTAACTATGAAAAATCTGCTGGAACATGCCTTTTGTCTGTAATGGATTCTTAATACTTTTTCTGTCATTAATAATCCCCATCATCATATTTAACAGTGCGTTCATTCCTCAAGGAGCAAAAGTAATATTTTACAGCTGTGGAGGAATATCGTTATCTGTGCTTTGAACGATGGGTGAAATATCAAGGTCACTGTGACACTGAAGTTGGTGGCTGGCTAAGCATGTTTTGAATTTCTACATCCTAGCCTAGCATAACAGAGAGACCCCAAATACATACTCTTTTCAGGGCAAAAAGCAGCAGTCCTGGAATCTTTCAGTGGATATGCATTTGTGCAAGTTGTATCTGAAAATCTAAAGGAATCCTGTCATTATCTTTTTTTTTAAGGATCATCTCTTTGTTGTGGTGGTATGTTCTACTATAACGTAGTAATTTGTTGTTGTTGTTCAGTTGCACAGTCGAGTCCGACTCTTCACGACCCCATGGACCACATCATGTCAGGCCCTCCTGTGTTGTGTTCCGGAGTTTGCTTAATTTCATGTTTGTTGCACCGATAACACTGTCCCACCATCTCATCCTTTGCCGTCCCCTTCTTCTTTGACCTTCAATCTTTTCCAGCATCAGAGTCTTCTCCAGTGAGTGCTCCCTTCTCATTTGGTGGCCAAAGTATTTGAGCTTCAGCTTCAAACATGGTAATTAGGGGGTATGCAAAAAAAAAAAAGGGTTATTTCGATTTCGGGTCTGTTGGACCCGAAAACTATCCACGTACCCGAGTATACCCAAATACCAGCATTAGTATTCCAGTGGTATTTGGGTCAATATTTGGGAACCCAAATATATTCAGATCCATTACACCCTGTGGGGATAGTTCCCCGTAGGGTATAATGGAGAATTTCACCCGCCGCACCTCACCATAGCGCAACTTGGCAAGTGAAGGGAAGGTATTTTAACTTTAAATACCTTCCTTAGTCCTAACTTCTGGGGCTTGCGCCACCTCTGTGGTGTGACACGCCAGTGAAGTAAAGTTTAAATACCTTCCCTTTGCTGAGGAGTCGCAACATGGAGGCAGCACGAGCCCCAGAGAATGGTCTTCAATTTAAAGTTTAAATACTTTCCCTTCACCGGGCAGGGGCTGCAGGACTCTGTGAGTAGCTGAGCCCAAATAAAAGCCAAATAATATTGGCTTTTATTTGGGGGCAGCTACTTTGGAGGTATTTATTCAGCTCGGTATGTATCGAGCACACACCCCTAATGGTAATCAAGTTTTGACTTTTTAAAATCAAGCCACTGAACTGACCAGAGGATGACTAGAGATAGTTTATAATTTCTCTTCTTCACTGCTTTGATCCCCAAATCCTTATTTTGATTTCAATTCTCTCACCTACAAATTGAACCTGAGGCTCTCTATTGTTATACCGTATCTCCCCCTTATAAAATGTATGCACATATCAATACTGTTTGAGCTCAAATAAGCATTGGATCCTCTGAATTAATCCATTCTGCTAATGGCATTCTGCGCATATAACCCATGTACAAATGTAAAGTTGCCTTACACTGAATCAGACCACTGGTCCATCAGGGTTAATACTGTCTACTCAGACTGGTAGCAGCTTTTTAGGGTCTCATGCAGAGGTTTTTCACAGCACCACCTATCAGATCCTTTTAACTAGGGGTGCTGGGGGGGGGTTGAATTTGGGGGCTTCTGCACGCCAAAGAGATGCTCTACCATTGAGCCATGGCCCCTCCCAATAAAAACAGAGATATATTCTCAAATACATGAAGATGAATACAGGAAGCTGACCTTATACTAAATCAGGCCGTTGATCCATCAAGGTCAGTATTGTTTACTCAGATTGGCAGGGGCTCTCCAGGGTCTCAGCTGGAGGTCTTTTGCATCACCTCTTAACTGATCATTTTAACTGGAGTGGCCAAGGATTGTACCTGTACCTTCTGCATACCAAGAAGATGCTCTATCCCGACCCACAGCTCCTCCCTAAATACCCAATGGACCTTTTCTCTGAGGATCCTTCAGGCATCACCCTAAACCAACGGATTTAGAAGGGTTTAATCTCATTTAGGATGACACTGTTGTTCTAGCAGAACACATCTCTTGTGCTCCATGTAAGCTCTTTGTATTAGCAGAATGGATTCTGAGGATCCAACACATCATATCATTATGTGCATATTTTCTGTATTCTACATATACTACATAAGTACATGTACGTAAGTACATTCTACATGTGTTACGGAAGTACAAAGTATCTAAGGGACTGTCTTCTCCCATATGTTCCTGCCTTGGAATTATGGTCACAGGGAGAGGCACTCTTGACTGCCCCTGTCCCATCAATCAAAGATGTTCATTTGGTGGGTACACAAGAGAGGCCTTTTTTCAGTGGCAGCCCCCTGACTATGGAACAGCATCCCCATGGAGATGCACCTGGCCCTCTCACCTGTGATATTTAGGAGGTAATTGAAGACCATTTTATTCAGAACTGCATTTAATTACATCAGTCCTAAATTGTGGTTTAAAATTCTGTTTTTCATGTTTTAGAGAGTCAGTTCAGTGTAGTGGTTAGGAGCACAGACTCTAATCTTGGAGAACCAGGTTTGATTCTCCACTCCTCTACATGTAGCTGTTAGTGTGACCTTGGGCCAGTCACAAGTTCTCTCAGATTTGTGCTCTCCAGAGCAGTCCTTGAGAGAGCTCTCTCAGCCCCACCTACCTCACAGAGTGTCTGTTGTGGGAAAGGAAAGGGACAGGAGATTGTAAGCTGCTTTGAGACTCCAAGCGAGGGGCAGGGGTATAAATCGGATCTCTTCTTCTTCTTATGTATTTTATTAATATTGTAAGTCAGTTTGAGCACCGTAGGAAGGAAGGCATCAAATAAACGTTTCAAATAAATAAATACACGCATAAATAAAAACAAAATGCATGCTAAAACTGTACAACAGATGTAAACCATACAAATAAATCTACAGAGCCAAGAGCAAAAATTAGAGTGCAAAAGTGTTAATTTGCTTTATGAGATCATTTGGCGATCCCTTGTTTGTCTCTCATAAAGTTCCGTATGGGGAGATAAGCGGAGCTCTTTTCCTAGGGCCTAAATGTGCAGTAGCATAAATCTTGGACGAATGTGCTAAGATTGCTCTCTCCTGCAGAACTGGTGTTCTCAGCTATCATGCAGTGGCAGATGATAGCTGGAAGGAGCAGGTCAAGGAATACATTTAACGCCCTTCTGGTCACAGGAAGCAGGCTGCTCAAGGAGCCAAGTAATTGGACCTGTTGTTTGGAAGAAGTACTTTCTCTCCCGCTCCAATGGATCGGGTGGGAAGGAAGGGAACACTATCAGACAGGCGTCCTTTAATGGATTAGACACGTTTATAAATCCGAGAGGATTCAAAGGGGAATGGCTGATACAAAGTCCAAAAAGAGACAGTGAGACTGATTTTTAAAACAAACAAACAACTAAAGGTAGATAAAACCTGCAGTCTAAGAGTCTGATTCTGAACTTCAGCACAAAGTGCAAATTAAAAAATCCACACAATGGGGCTACCTAAGGATAAGGGGGAATGTTTTTACAAGCCTCTTGGAACCCCCAGGTTTGAGGGGGAGAGCTGTAAATGGGGAAATCAAGGATGGGGGAACTAACAAAAAAAAACCCTATGGTCAGACCAGTAAAATATTACCTGGTTGGTGGGCTTATGAATTCATGGAATCATAGAGTTGTAAGGCACCTCCAGGGTCATCTAGCACAACTCCCTGCACAATGCAGGAAATTCACAAACACGTCCTCTCTATACCACAAGTCCTCTCTTGTGGACTGCTGTTCCATGCCACAAGAACTAAGCACCGATGCAACCCTTCCTGCCCTCCCTCTCATGATCTGCCTCAGTTCACAGAATCACCATTGCTGTCAGATGGCCATCTAGCCTCTGTCTGAAAACCTCCGAAGAAGGAGAGCCCACCACCTCCTGAGGAAGCCTGTTCCACCGAGAAACCACTCTAACTGTCAGGAAGTTCTTCCTAATGTTTAGCTGAAAACGCTTTTGATTTAATTTCAATCCCTTGGTTCTAGTCCAACTTCTGGGTCAACAGAAAACAACTCCATACCATCCTCTATATGACAACCCTTCAAGTAATTGAAGATGCTTATGCTATCATTCCCCAGCTGTTGAATAACTCTTTCTTTTCTTTTCTTTTCTTTTCTTTTCTTTCTTTCTTTCTTTCTTTCTTTCTTTCTTTCTTTCTTTTTCTTTTTTTATACTTTTACCCCGCCCTCCCTGCGAACGGGCTCAGGGCAGCTTTTCCTTCCCCTCTTACATTTTGGTTAATGTAATAGGATGCTTTTCTGACAAACTTATCTAGAAGCTCCTGGCAATGTTGTCCTTCTGACCCTGCAAGGTTTCCATTCAGATTCACTTTTGGTATCTATTCCTGGGGCTGATGGCTTCATGACATGATAGAGGTTTATAAGATTATGCACAGCATAGGCATCAACTACGAGGGGCCTCGGGGGCTCAGGCCACCCCTGAAGTTTCCCAGGGGGGATTGAGCCCCCCTGGTGAAATCGGGCACCCTCCCGCCACCACGCCTCCCTGCTTCCCTTGCTAGGCCCACCTGCCCACTGCCACCGCAAGAGCCGCCCACCCGCCCACCCAGCCAGCTGGCCAGCTCCCCTCTCATGAACCCACTCCCTCCCTCCCTCCCTCCCTCCCCCCTCCCAGGGCCATCCAGGGATCTGCCCAGTGTGATGATGTCACCTGGAAGTGACCTAATCACGCTGGGCAGACCCCAGATAGTCCCGGGAGGGAGGGAGGGAGAGAGAGAGCAAGTAGGTTCAGGGGAGCCGGGTGGGCGGGCCGGGGTGTGGGGGGAGGCTCTTGCGGCGGTGGCAGCAGCAGCAGGGACATTGTCCCAGCACGCCCACATGCAAGAGCCCCCCCCCCCCCCGGGAATTTAAAAACTCTACACCCCTGATGCACGGGATAGAGCAGATTGAGAAAGAGGTACTTTTCTCCCTTTCTCACAATACAAGAACTCGGGGGCACTCCATGAAATTGCTGAGCAGTCGGGTTAAAACAGATAAAAGAAAGTACATCTTCACCCAAAGAGTGATTAACATGTGGCATTCACTGCCACAGGAGGTGGCGGTGGCTACAAGCATGAAGGGCTTCAAGAGGAAGTTAGATAAACATATGGAGCAGAGTCTCGGTCTGGGGCAAGTGATGCTCTGTAGTCTTGGTGCTTGTGGGGGGGCAAGAGTGGGAGGGCTTCTAGTGTCCTGGCCCCATGGGACAGAGCAGGTAGAGAAAGAGGTACTTTTCTCCCTTTCTCACAATACAAGAACTCGTGGGCACTCAATGAAATTGCTGAGCAGTCGGGTTAGAACAGATAAAAGAAAGTACATCTTCACCCAAAGAGTGATTAACATATGGAATTCACGGCCACAGGAGGTGGCGGCGGCTACAAGCATGGACGTCTTCAAGAGGGAATTAGATAAACATATGGAACAGAGTCTTGGTCTGGGACAAGTGATGCTCTGTAGTCTTGGTGCTTGGGGGGGGGGCAAGAGTGGGAGGGCTTCTGGTGTCCTGGCCCCACTGGTGGACCTCCTGAGGGCACCTGGTGTTTTTGGCCACTGTGTGACAGAGTGTTGGACTGGATGGACCACTGGCCTGACCCAGCATTGGCTTCTCTTATGTTCTTATATAATTATTATAATATTTTATTTTCGGACCAGAAAAATTACAGGACTTTTTAAAATATTGTGATAGTGCTGGGATGCTCTCCCTTCCCCCCCCCCCCACACACAAAAAAAACCCTCACTAAGATCTGAGTCCCTAATCCAATGTTTGCAGCAAGATGTTTCACTCTCTTCCTTACAGGAGAAGAGCAGAATGGGGGGAGGCGAGACAACTTGCAAAAGCCTGTATACAGCAACTTTTCAGATCAGTGGAGCTCTAATAGTTCCCCGCTCAGGAGAATACGGCAGCAGCAGCAGCCTCCCCAACAGTGGGCGAGCAAGAAACAGACAGCTGCTGTACTGACTTCACTGCAATGAAGCCTGATTACTCGTTAAGTTGCCCTTCTCCAGATATTTAGAGAGTGACCATCTGGGAAGTCAGTAACAATTAGGTATTGTTTAGCCAGAGCGTGCCAGAATTCAAGTGTCTATCCAGATCTGCAAATTGAGCTGAGACTTATTGTGAATAATAAGGGGGGATTTTGATCTCGCAGCGCACGATGCATGCATCCGAAGGCAGGGAGAGCCTTCTGGTCAGGAAATTTAGTATAGGAATTGACAGCGATTTTTTTTGGCCCGGTGTCCTACCATTCCACTCGGCAAAGTCGGAAGCCTTCCTTGTGCCCGTGAAGCTCTCTTCCAGCTTCCGTGGAAGAGGCACTTAAGTGGGAGGGAGGCTCTCTAGGCTGGAAGGCGGCTTCTGCTTTGTGAGTGGGATGGCAGGATATGGGGGTATGAAGTGGCAGCCAACTCATGGGGACCTCAGCTAGGGGCTTTCTAGACAGGTGAGAAGCAGAAGTGGCTTGCCGCGGCCTTCCAGTTTGGTGTAGTGGTTAAGAACGCAGACTGTAATGTAGTATGCTCTGTGTTCGAACCAGCCTGCCATGTGCTCCCAGGTAATGGCGCCCACCGCATGGCCAGAGCACATCGTCAGGCAGAGAGGGGAGCTTGAATCTGGAGGAACAGTAGACATCGGATTCAAAGCCTCCACCAACGTGGGACCTAGGTTCTCCCTGGAGAGCCAATGCAATCAAAGGCTCCTCCAGGGAACCTATGACAAACATGCACATATGTTAAGCCCCTATCAGGTCTTTTGGGTGCGGCCGGAGGTGTGGCTCCGGCCAGCATATAATGAGGGCCCTGGAGCCCTGGAAGCATGCTTGTCCTGACCATCTACTGGGCATGCTGAATCACTCAATAAAGGCTTCATGATTTCACTGTTCTTGGTCTCCTGAGTCCAGTACTCTTCACAGACTCTAATCTGGAAGAACCGGGTTTGATTCTCCGCTCCTCCACATGCAGCTGCTGGTGTGATCTTGGGTCAGTCACAACTTCTCTCAGAACTGTTCTCTCAAGGGCAGTCCTTGAGAGAGCTCTCTCAGCCCCACCTACCTCACAGGGTGTCTGTGGTGGGGAGGGGAAAGGAAGGAGATTGTAAGCCGTTCTGAGACTCCAAGTGAAAGGTGGGGTATAAATCCAATCTCCTCCTCCTCCCTCTTTTTCTTCATCCTCTTCCTCCCCCTCCTCCTCCTCGTCTTCCTTGCTGGTCTACCTTCCAAGTGCCAACCCCACTAGGCTTCCAAGATCTGGTGAGGTCGGGCTATACCATGCTGCCTTCCCTCCCATAGTAGGATACACACCTTTGCCAATATATTTATTTATTTCATTAAACTTACAGCCCGCCCTCCCCACTGTTTAGGCTCCGGGCAGGTAACAACACTGATGTCTCTGCACTTAATGCAGATTTACAATTTCAAAAACATCTTACAATATTACATCATCAATTTAAAATCCATAAAATCGTCATCCAAAAGATCCAGGTTATTTTCAGTTTTTAAAGTGACAAACAATATCTTGGATTGAAGAAGAGAGAAGAAGAAGAAATTGGATTTATACCCCCCCCCCTTCACTCACTTGGAGTCTCAGAGTGGCTTACAAACTCCTTTTCCCTTCCCCTCCCCACCACAGACACCCTGTGAGGTAGGTGGGGCTGAGAGAGCTCTTTCCCAAGCTGTCCTTGAGAGAACAGCTGGTACAGAGCTATGGCTTGCCCAAGGTCATCCAGCAGGTGCAAGTGGGGGAGTGGGGAATCAAACCCGGTTCTCCCCGATTAGAGTCCGCGCACTTAACCACTACACCAAACTGGCTCTCCAAACTGGATTGGACCCAGAAACCAAGAAAAAGGAAGCAAAGATGTGCAAGGACTGTAATATTATGCTTCCTGAAGCTCACTTCCACTCTAAGATGGGATCCAATTTATTAAAAAATAATCTATACTTGATGCGTAAGAGAAGCCAACGCTCTGGCCAAGGACAGACTAGCAGTTTGGCCCGATATAGGTCCACTTTGCAAGTGGATTAAGAGAGCCCATTCAGACAGCTGCAGCTGCCTGGCGTTGCTGTGCTGGACTCACCCAGTCCTGAAGCACTTTCATTGCACTTTAAACAGGTACATGGTGAAACCGGTGTCGAGTCGTCTGGATTCATCCCACTTCCTGGCAGTGTGGATGCAAATAAGACGCACATCAAGAGTTCTGGTAATGTGAACCCGCTGATCCAGCTGCTGCGCCCATGCGCCTATGCACAGGTCGGCAAAAGAGACCAAAGCCATGCACCACTATGGCACCACTGCCAGGGGCCGCTCCACAGTGTAAACACTCCATTCCGCCTCCTCCCCGGTATGGTCCTGCATCAGTCTAGGCAGTGCGAATGGAAAGCCCCACGACAACTCGGCCCGGGTCTTTTTGCCCCGCTTCCCTTGCGCTTCATTTTGCCAGTCTGTCCTCAGCCCCTATGTCACACAGTGGCCAAAACCCAGGTGCCATCTTGGAAAACATTCCATGTGTAACTGAAAAGCTAACTCTGGAGGCTCCTCCTTTTTAAGATATTGCCCTGTATATTTATGGCATTCTTTAAATCTTACTTTTCATCCAAAGAGCTTGTGGAAGCATACATGAATCTCTTCTCCATCACTGTATCCTCACAATCACCAGACAGGTTAAGATGAGAGTCTGGGACTGGCCTGATGTGACCTAATGGAACCTGACAGGGGAATTGTTTTCATACGATGTTTTCGTTGGTTTTGGAGAAGGGGAGGCCATCTTTATCTGAGGGCCCTTACTGACTTCTGGCAGCTGTGATAATGATGGTATTTGACCATCTTAGCCACCGTATATGAGCCAGTTCTGTTGTTCCATGTCCATACTTGGCTGAATAGACTTTTGAAGCACCACGAATATAGACATAAAACAATGTCATTATGTTTTGTTTCAGCCATCTTTTTCCCCCGGCGGATCCACATGGCAGATCAGAGTGGCATGCCTACTCATCTTCGGCAACCACACCTCCTCCAACACTCTGTAATAAAGCTATTCCCTATATCTACCTCTGTAGGGAAGATCTGAGGCTGGTATGCTAGCTGGTCAAAGTCCATGCTTCTCCCCCCTCCCTGCTACACAATGAACAATGGCAAATCCCTTTGGCTACTGGCAAATCCCTTTGGCAAATAACAGACTATCTCCTCATGTTAAAATCCTTATAATGATTCTCTCACTGTACTGTGTATTGAATGCTGACGTAGCTGTCTGTAAGTGTGTTGCAAGAATGTTAGCAGGCTTGAAATAAACCACCACTGCTCAAGTTGGGCAGACTTGGGTTGTTCTCCTTCCAACTCACTTGTCTCGTGTGCAAGTCCTTCATACCTCTCTGAAATCTCAGAAGTATGGATGAGGAGCAATTAACATGTTTATTTTGAGGTGATAAAATCTACATATGGTGGATTTCGTGTATTATTTTCATGTGGGGAACTATTTGTGTGAAAGAGCCCTGACTTCGGGGGCGGGGGGAAGAGATGATGAAAAGTTAGCTACTTCAAGAGGAAATGCTAGTTTTCAAGTACTTTCTCTGACACAGTCATTTTTCATTATTGTCTGTGAGGACTCTTTCATACAAATGGCTCCCTGCATGAAAATGCAGTGGGAAATCTGTGCATTCACCCTCAGATAACAGCTGCAAAGCATTTAGCATGCTAAAGAAGTGCTTAAATAAATGAGAAATAATCATTTTAAGTCTCTTTAACCAAGCTGGGGGTGGGGAGAATGTATCAACGTTTCATTGTTTGACCATGTTTGCCAAGGTCATATCAGTGAGTAAAATGGCCAGGATTTTGACAAACGCTTCTTCTCTCTAACTTCCCCCCACCTGCCAGGGTCCCTGCAATTTTGACGTCTGGATGAAGGCCAAAATTTCAACTACTGTAGTTTTCTGTAGCACGGGGATTGGGGATGATTTCAAACTTCTCACCCATACACTTTTGACAGGAGGTGGAATGGTATAATACAGCTTGATTCTGTCAGATCTTGGGAGCTAAACAGGGTCATCTCTTGGATGGGGACATGTTAGGGAGGGAGGGAGGGAGGGGAAAGAGGAGAGTTCTTTTTTTATACCCCCCTCTTCACTAACCAAAAGAGTCTCAGAACAGCTTGCAATCTCCTTCCCTTCCTCTTCCCACAACAGATACCCTGTGAGGTAGGTGGGGCTGAGAGAGCTCTGAGAGAACAGCTCTGAGAGAACTAGTGACTGACCCAAGGTCACCCAGCTGGCTGCATGCAGAGGAGTGGGGAATCAAACCCAGTCCTCCAAATTAGAGTCTGCCGTTCTTAACCACTACACCAAACTGGCTTTCAATGGCAGTCCACCTCTGCTTCCCTGGAAAGACCCTTGCTGAGATAGCCATAAATCAGTTGCAATTTGATGGCACTTACGTAGGCACATACCCTTTAACCCCTAGATCCCTATTTTGATGTTGTTTCTTCCTCGTGCAAAACAATCCTGAGATTTTTTGCTGCCCAACTATTTCCTGTTTCTTCATCTTGGTATTTGTCACTGTCTGTTGTGATTTCACCCTTCCTCCATGGAGCTCAGGGCAGCTTACAGGGTGCCTTGGTAAGTTCAGCTGAGACAAGGTGACTGGCCTCAGGGTCACTCGGTGCCATCTTCTGCAGAACTACCCGAGTCCAAACCCATTGATAGGACTGGCAGAGACTTCATGACTGCCAACGGCACTTACCCGGATCTTCTCAGTCCCAGTGTGACTACCAGGACCAGTCCTAGTCTGAACACATCGGTTCATCCTGCAAATTGTGTGAATCTTAGACATTATTGTGCCTTAGGAAAAACAATATTACACTATATGGCGGATGCATAAAGCTGCCTTATAAAGAGTCATGTTGCTGGTCCATGAAGCACACATGCATACATGCAAAAATACCGGAAGGAAGGAAGGAAGGAAGGAAGGAAGGAAGGAAGGAAGGAAGGAAGGAAGGAAGGAAGGAAGGAAGGAAGGAAGGAAAAGAAGAAGAAGAAGAGAAGAGACTGGATTTATACCCCGCCCTCCACTCCCCAAGGGAATCTCAGAGCGGCTTACAAACTCCTTTCCCTTCCCCTCCCCACAACAGACACCCTGTGAGGTAGGTGGGGCTGAGAGAGCTCTTTCCCAAGCTGTCCTTGAGGGAACAGCTGGTACAGAGGTATGGCTTGCCCAAGGTCATCCAGCGAGGTGCAAGTGGAGGAGTGGGGAATCAAACCCGGTTCTCCCAGATTAGAGTCCACACACTTAACCACTACACCAAACTGAAAGGAAGGATGGACCTGGGTCAAAACTATCTGTTGTTTGAGTTTCCCATCATGAGCTTAAGGACCACTTTCACTGAACTTCGCCATGCACTTTGGTCACCTTTGGAGGCCTTGCTTCAGGTGCCCTGCCATCTGAGGCTTGGTGGGTAGCCATCTGAGAAAGGGCCTTGTCAGTGATTTCACCAAACTTTGGAGCTCCCTCCCTGGGGAAAATCGTCTGTCTCCCTCTACCGTCATCTTCCACCAGCAAGAGAAGACTGTTGTGTTCTGTTTGGAATGACCCTCAATGACTGTCATTGGACCTCCTCCCTGGTTTTGGTGTTATGGTTGTTTATGTGTTTCTTTGAAATATTGTTTATTTGTGTGTGTGATTTGAAATGTTTTTAATGATGAAATGTTTCAGTGTTTGATGTTTACTCCCTTGGGGATGCTATATAAGTGGAAAGGTGGCAAAAGCAAAGGAAGAATGAAAGAACGAATGAATGAATGAAAGAACGAATGAATCTTTCTTCCTATCCACGAATCTTTTGTGCTTCAAACCATTCACCAGCTCATTCAGCAGCAAGCTAGGGGGTAAGGTTAAAATGTAATTATTTCAGAACATGCATTCAACAAGCACATGAATGCTTGTTGATTCTACTAGTCGTTCATTTTGTCAATATATGTTCCTTAATGATCGTCTACCCCACTACATCATGTTTACTCCAAGTATGAGCAATAAGAGATTTACAATAAAGCACTGGCACAACCAGTGAACCTTGAAATCTTCTTCATACATTAACAATGCTCTAGTCTTATAAATAATCTGGCAATTTTTATTCTCTGTTTCCTATCTGTTCTGGCCCTTTATCTATATTTGTCTAGCCATCCAAATGAAATTCTTCTTCCCTGCAAACCACCCTGTTGCTAGACCTCTGTAATGGACCCCCCCATCTTCTTGGAAATGAATCCAAAACATTCCAGCAAGGGTACTGACATGCTATCACATGGGTGGCTAAACTGTGGCTCTTTCACACATATTGTGTGGCTCCCAGCAGGGTGGCTGGGAAAGTGATGAGGAGGCATGCCTCCCCAATTGGTCTTCCCTTCCCTGGCTAGTGTTCCCCACCCTGGGTAGGATTGAGGTGGGGGAGGGGAGCAGAAAAAAAAGCAACTTTACTTTGGAGAAGGCATCTGTCTCTTTAAATCCCATCTCCAAGCCAAACTAGCCAGCATAGAGGCAGGGGGAAGCTGAGAGGATGCATTTAAAGTTAAAGTTGCTTACTTTCCACCCCTCCCTCCCTCCCCATGTATTTGCCTGCCTGCCTCCCTCCTTCCCTCCTTCCCTCCTTCCCTCCCTCCCTTCCTTTCTTTCTTTCTTTCTTTCTTTCTTTCTTTCTTTCTTTCTTTCTTTCTTTCTTTCTTTCTTTCTTTCTTTTTTCCTTCCTTCCTTCCTTCCTTCCTTCCTTCCTTCCTTCCTTCCTTCCTTCCTTCTCTTGAATCTGCCTGAGACAGCTATGATCCAACATATCATTGTTGTAAGATCAACACTAGGGCTGTGGTCACACTGGTGGCTTAGAGCGATATGGTGCCACCTCTAATTGTACCAAGTTAAAATGTTGTGGGGCATAGCTTCCAGACAGCACACCCTGCTGCAGGTTAACCGAGCAGACATCCCATGGTCAAGCATCCACCCTGATGCAGCGCGTCAGCCACAGAGTGTGCTGCCTGAATATTTTTCAAAATTCACCCGTGTGCATATGCGCACATGCACATCTGCACAAGTGCTCGTGTGTGTGCATGCACCTGCACATATAGGGGAAAAAATTAAAGCCTCCCTGGTGGCAGGAATGGATTTGCAGGCTCAGACTGCCAAATCTGTTCTGCGCATGCTCCCCTGTGTTCAGACATCCTACCATGTGCAATGACTGCATGGGGGAACCAAAAACACCCCATGTGATGTGGTTCCTTTTTAACCTGGCTCCAAGTCATCCTATGATGGAATGAGTATGCCAGGGGAATGCCTGACATATGTGGCTGCGTGGTTGCGCTAGGGTTGCCAAGTCCCCCTGGGGGGCAGGGAAATCTCAGCTCGATTGGCCCTCTCCCCGCTGGCGCAGATTGGGCCGCCGGGGGAACCCCACCTCCAAATTGCCGGGCTGCAGAGACATGCTTGGTGTGATGACGTCACCCAGAGGTGATGTCATCGCATCGGGCATGTTTCGGGGGGGGACGCTCTATCATTCGAGGGAAAACTCTATGGTTTCCCCTTGAATTATAGAGGTCCCGCTCCCCAGCTATAAGGTAAGTTAAACTTGGCAACCCTAGGCTGCGCCCATTTGATCCGGAGGATCCGGTGTCTGTGTCAGGCTAAACTGCTCATGAGCTCACAGCCTAGATCTCCGCGTGCTTCCAGTCAAAACAAGAAAATTAGATCTCTCTCAGCTGGAATTCATTTTCTCTTTACTTGACTTTTTACTCGCTCAGACTTTCAACCAATCCCTCTCAGGTTCCAACTGAAAGATAATTCTGTCAGGCGTCCCATGCTACAAACAAGGAGTGGTCTGGTGAACAAGGTCAGACCTCTTGACAGACCTCACCTCTGCACCTCCCCTCCCCCACAGACCTACCGTCACTGCCCACCAGCTGTTTTCCCCACCTTCTCCCTATAGGCCCACTACTCCATCAGTTGTCCCCTACACCCCCACCCCTATAGACCCCCACTCTATAGACCCACCACATTGCTTACCATTCAGCAGTTGCTGCATGCCAGCTGTGGTGAGGTGGAAAAATCTTAGGCTTGGTCCAGAGGTAGTCATGGAAGATGAGCATAGTATGCTTACCAGCCGGACCTGCCCACAGCAGCATTCGTAGACCAGGCTATCTGAAGCTGACTGTCTCTCGGAAAACTGTACTTGGGGTTGGGAGCACTGCCTTTGTAAATATCAGGGGATTTTGGGGGTGGTACCTGAGAAGGGTGGCGTTTTGGATGGATATGATGTCACTTCCTAGTGCCAGTTTAGGGTTTCTTTTAATCTCTATGATATTTAGAAGAGAAGAAGAAGAGATTGGATTTATACCCCGCCTTTCACTACCTGAAGGAGTCTCAGAGCGGCTTACAGTCTCCTTTCTTTTTCCCGTCCCCTCCCCACAACAGACACCCTGTGAAGTAGGTGGGGCTGAGAGAGCACTTTCGAGGATTGCTCGTGAGAGAACAGCTCTGAAAGAACTTGTGACTGACCCAAGGTCACACCAGCAGCTGCATGTGGAGGTGCAGGGAATCAAACCTGGTTCTCCCAGATTAGAGTCCATGTTCCTAACCACTACACCAGATTTACCACAGAGACACTGGGAAATTCCTAGAGTATCATTATGTAGGCCTTTTCCCCCTCCTGCATCTCAGTTTCTAGAGGGCTGGAGACTGAAGCCAAGCACAGCGGTTTACTGCTATGGGCATGCAAATGGCATGCCTAGCTGCACGACAGTCACGTTTTTTTAGGTTGTGGTCACACACACGAGATAAAGTGGGGGGGGGGGGAGCGAGGCTACTTCCTTTGGTGGAATTTGACCTGCAGTTGCATGATCACACCTCCCTTTGAAGCTGTGGGTGAATCTGTCAGGGTGTCATCAGACGCAACTGTGGGTGAGTCTCTTTTTTTGTCCCTTTTCCCCCATGCGCTTAAACGAGCGATCGATGTACCACACCTCCGCATTGAGGGCTCCCTATGGAATTTGCGATGATATGCATACTGCGAGGGGGGGGAACGGCACCGAGTCGGGATGGCTTCATCATACCATCCTGACACCATGAGAGCATGCTGGAGTGATCAAACATGGAAAAGTCCATCCATGGCACGTTTACTACCGGTTGTTCCCAGATGTCTTTTAATTCCACTTCTGTGGTGGAGGAGCAAATCAGGTTGCTGACAGTTGCAGGGCCCTTCCCAAATGTTGTTGTCTGATCGCTCCCATTAAATTTGCCCAGCATTTGCGTCGGATCTAATTGTGCGTATAATCACAACCTCACTTTCTCTTTCCTTCAAAATGCCAGCACATGTCTCTCCCCTCCTCCATTTTAGCCTCCCAGTAACCCTCCAAGTTGGGTTAGACTGGGAGGAAATGACTGCCCCAAAGTCAGCTGGCAAGCTGTACGGGGCTTTGGCTTTGGACTCATATCTTCCTCCCCGCCCCTCAACACACACACCATACAACAAATATACCACACAGGCTCCAACAGCAAGGGGGAGTCATTTCTTGCAAACCTGCTTCTATAAATCACAGCGAAGCTCAGAAAATATCCAAAGACCAGGCAAAAGAGTCCCTGGGGCTTATCGCTTATCACATCCTGTGCATTTTCAGAGGATGCAAGGGGATTCTTGACTTTCTCTCCATGCAAACCTCATTAGCACCATTATTTCCTTGGCATTCAGTGTGCTTCTTTTCATCTGCTTCAGCTCAGAAGGGTGCTTGGTGAGTCAAAGATCAAGGTCGGAGTGGAGAGGAGTCTCGTGTTCGGCAGCCCTGATGAAGCAAAACACTTTGGCAAGTCCTTAACATTTGGCATCAGGGATGTTTCCCCTTGACATCAGCGGGAAAGACAAATTGATTTCTGAAGGCTCTGGGAAGGACAAACCTCATTCCGTATCCACTATGAGTTAGTTACCAGCCCGCATTATATGGGAGAAGTTTGAAACCGGAGACGAGAGTCCTCAGTTCATTTCTGTCTCAGTTGGAGAAAGTTTTTACATTCACTGCACAGAGCATGATTAGTGCAGAAGTGGGGGGATCGCGCCACACACTGCAGCAACGTTTGGGGATATTTTTTTGTTCCAGCAAAGTCAACGGGAATTGAGTTAACCAACCAGGCTGTATTCACATTGGCCAGAAAAGGGATTTAGATCATTTGTCTCAATGCTACAAAGACGTTAACATTAGGCCTGGTCAGTTTGGTGTAGTGGTTAAGTGCGCGGACTCTAATCTGGGAGAACCAGGTTTGATTCCCCGCTTCTCCACATGCAGCAGCTGAGTGACCTTAGGCAAGCCATAGTTCTGCCAGAGTTGTTCTTGAGAGAGCAGCTCTCGAAAGAGCTCTCTCAGCCCCACCTACCTGACAGGACGTCTGTTGTGGGGAGGCAAAGGGAAAGGCGTTTGTAAGCTGCTCTGAGACTCCTTCAGGTAGTGAAGGGTGGATATAAATCCAGTCTCCTGCTAAGAACATAAGAGAAGCCAATGTTGGATCAGGCCAGTGGCCCATCCAGTCCAACACTCTGTCTCACAGTGGCCTAAAATACCAGGTGCCATCAGGAGGTCCAGCAGTGGGGCCAGGACATTAGAAGCTCTCCCACTGTTGCCCCCCAAGCACCTCCTCCTCCTCCTCCTCCTCCTCTTCTTCTTCTTCTTCTTCTTCTTCTTCTTTGTTAGGCCATAACTAGGGTTTGGCAGGAGGAATACAGGGAGCTGCAGCATAAGTAGGAGTATCCGCAAGCACCCGAGGCATCGTCTGATAAAGGGTCATGTCCAAGCCAGCCTATCATTGACTGAATGGTTTGGGAAGAGGTCCTTTTAGTGCTGAGAAGCATTAACCTGACTTTGAGTTGCTTTAGGAGGGAAGGCGGCATGGTATAGCCCGAGCTCATCAGATCTCAGAAGCTAAGCATGGTCAGTACCTGGATGGGAGACCACTAAGGGAGACTCTGCAGAGAGGACAACGGCAAACCACCTCTGCTTCTTACTTTCCTGGAAAGCCTGGGCTCGCCATAAGTCAGCTGTGACTTGACAGCACTCCGGTATGTACATAGTTGCTCTAACAGCCTATAGGGAGAGGCAGATGAGTCTCAAAAACTCCTGGCACTGTTAGATGAGCAGGCTTGGATAAATGAGGCAGCGCTGGTCCCCAGGAGGCTTCCTATTAGCAGCAGGATGCAGCTCAGCCATAAATAAAACCCTAGCTTCGTCCAAATGTTGACGTCTCCTGCCATTGTTCTGCATTCAGGGACAATTATCTACCTCAGTGATCTCCATGAGTGCCATGCTCTCCACTGATTAGAGTTGCCAGACTGCCCAGTTTTTTTTGGGGGGGGGCTCTCCTGCTTTCAGGAACTCCTCTTCCCCCCCCCCCCCCCCCAATCACCCCCTCTTACCAGCAGGAACCCGGGAATCTTTGTGATGTGCCTACGAAACCCGAAAATGATGTAGGCACTTTGGGACACAGTGGGGGGACACTCTGGTTTTTGGGCAAAACTCTATGATTTGAAGTGAATTCCACCATAGAGTTTTGCCCATAAACCAGAGTGTCGCCCTCCCAACATGCCTATATGACTTCCTGTTTCCTCCCCACTCCCGGAAAGTCCCTCGTCCTCCCCTGCTGGTGCAACAATTGGACCTGGCAACCCTCCCACCGATGTGTTCCCTGCGGTCCACTTCCTCCTTCCTGAAAGCATCTCTTCTTTAAAACAGACAGCCAGTCCTGTCTTTCCTCTACCTTACTGAAGCAGTTGGTACTTCAGGAGAACCCAAGAGGCATCACTTTTGTGTCTGCAGGGAACACCTATGCAGAAAAAGCGGCTTCCGATACAGATCTATACCTGGCTTGGAACCTCATGGCATTTTATGACTGACTCCCAACTTCCATGGTGGTTCCAAAAGTGCCTACAGGATCAACAAGCTGGAGGACCACCTCATATATTTTTATCCCACCTCATATAGTTTTATCCCTCTAAGCAATGCATGCTTCTCCTTTCCCGCACCGTATCCTCTCAATGACTCTGTGAAGAAGGTCAGGCTGAAGCAGATAGAGTGGCCCAAGGTCACTCTTCATTATAGCTGCTGGTTTCATCACCCACCAGTACTTCACTCTGAGAGCTGCGCCCCAATTCTGCTTTAAGGCTAATTTACATGTTGCAAAGCCCTTTGATTTGCTGGGAAACAACATGAGAGCTTTGAATCCATGGGGATTTTGAACGTCCCAGACTAACGCATGGCCTTTTTTGTTGATGACCAAGATGCTGAGGCACGAGTAACCTTTAGTGGAATGACACTGTGTTCCGGTAGCACCTGTGCAGAAGGAACATCAGCAAGTGTGGTTGGTTGTGCTTTGGGGTTTGTTTTCCATCTCTGGGAAGAACAAATTTTGCCATCAAGTCACAACTGGCTCATGGTGACCCCATGGGGCTTTCAAGTCAAGAGACAGTCAGAGGCAGCTTGCCATTGCTTGCCTCCATGTCAGAACCGGGCTTGATTCCCTACTCCTCCACATGCAGCTGTTGGTGTGACCTTGGATCAGTCACAAGTTTTTTTCAGAGCTGTTCTCTCAAGAGCAGTCCTTGAAAGAGCTCTCTCAGCCCCACCTCTACCTACCTCACAGGGTGTCTGTTGTGGGGAGGGGAAGGGAAAGGAGATTGTAAGCTGCTCTGAGACTCCTTTGGGTAGTGAAGGGTGGGGTATAAATCCAATCTCCACCTCCTCCTCCTCCTCCTCCTCCTCTTCTTTTAATTTTTCTTTTTCTTCTTCCTCTTCTTTGTGGTGTCCCTTCCAAGTACTGACCAGGTCTGACCCTCCTTAGCCTCCAAGTTCTGATGAGATTGGGCTATCCAGATCAGGGCTCTACATATATACTAAGGCTGTTTTTACATCTGACTTTCCCGCTGGAATCATTCTAGTTCCAAAAAACCCTGCCCACACCTCTGTGCGGTGTTAAACTGTGCTGCTACTGAAATGTCCACATCTACTAATTGCCCTCCTGTGGTCAAGCTAGTATTCAACCGGCTTTATTCTGCTTTAAACAATTGCTGTTGATTAGTGCAATTAGACCCCCTGGAGTGAAATTTCACACCCCTGTGAAATCAGCACAGGAAAAGACAGCAGTCAAACTACTTTAGAGGGGAGGTGTAAAATGACCCTGTGTTTTCTAATTTCCCTCTTTCTCTGGTGTCCTCAAGCTAATTCCTGTTTATTTACTGATGGTTTCCCACATTTCCTTCAGATCTTGTCTCTTTAAGAGGGCATCAAGTGTGGGAAGGAAAGGGCTCTCAGGGAATTTTGTTTGTAAGCAGCAGACAGGATCGCAGGAGACAAGGTGTTTAAGCTTTTCAGCTGGCACTTTCTACCCGATTAAATCAAGTGATATTGTTCAAGAAATTGCTGTGTTGACAGACTGAAGGAGGTTCAAAATCCCCATTGATTCAAAGTACTACCATCCCGAGACAGGTGTCTAATTTTAAACCACAAAATTATTAGGACGGATTGAAATGATTCGCCGTTCTCCACAAAGTTTCAGCACTGTCAAAAAAAACCACCTTCCTTTTTCTGATGGTCTTTCAGCTCTCCTCGTAACAAATGTTCACCTGTTCATACAGAGCTGAATTGGACAGCTGGGTTTCACTTGAATAACCTTGCCAGCCCCTTCTGTGTGAATCATGAGGTTCTCACTTACATGGATCAAACAGTCTGTATCTTGAGTAGTTTTCACCCTCTGAATTCCAAGAAATGTGACTGGTTTTGAAGGAACAATAAGCTGAAACTTTTAAAAAATCATGCTTCAAATGTCCTCTTAAAAAAAATTCTGTACAAAGATAGCCCTGACCTGGATAAACCAGGTAAGATCCTGTCAAATCTCAGAGTCTAAGAAGAGTCAAGAAGAGGAAGAAGAGATTGGATTTAGACCCCGCCCTTTGCTACCCAAAGGAGTCTCAGAGCAGTTTACAATCCCTTCTCCTCCCCACAACAGACACCCTGTGAGGTAGGTGGGGTTGAGAGAGCTCTCTCAAGAACTGCCCTTGAGAGAACAGCACTGAGAGAACTTATGACTGACCCCAGGTCACACCAGCAGCTGCATGTAGAGGATTAACCTGGTTAGTTAATCAGCCCTGGTTAGAACTTGGATGGGAAACCACGAAGGAAATCAGAGGCAGGTAAAGGTGAAACATTGGGATGTGCATGAATCAGGAAAATGTGATTTGTTTTCATTCACAGTTCATGACATGCCAAGCTCGTGAGCCACAAACTGTCATGAACTTTTAGGTGCCAGATGAACCAGTTTGGTTCATGATGTGGTAGAAACCCCCCCCCCCCCCCGCCCCAAAAGAAGGTGCCCCCGGAAAGTGCTTTCTGGGGAAATGACAGGTGCCACTTCAGGAGATTCAGGGGTGTAAGGAACAGACCCTGTACAATCTAGAGACATCAAACTTTCTGGGGACCTCCCCCTGATGCTCCTCTATATGTGCTCCAAGTTATATGATAGAAGAAGAGGAGGAGGAGGAGGAGATTAGATTTATACCCCGCCCTTCACTACTCGAAGGAGTCTCAGAGCAGTTTACAATCTCCTTTCCCTTCCGCTCCCCACAACAGACAACCTGTGAGGTAGATGGGGCTGAGAGAGCTCTTTCAAGAACTGCTCTTTCAAGAACAGCTCTGATAGAACTATGGCTTGCCCAAGGTCATCTAGTAGCTGCAAGTGGAGGAGTGGGGAATCAAACCCGGTTCTCCCAGATTATAGTCCACTTAACCACTACACCAAACTGGCTACTTGTACTACACAACTATGCTGAAGCATAATATTTCTGAGGGGGCACGGCCCCTACATGCACCCAAAGAACTGTACTGTGGTGTATTACTTCTGGCACTTTTCAGAAACATTCCCATACATTCAGATTTACAGCATGTGAGCTGCCCAGAGCTGATACCATTGATGATGGGTGGCATGCCACCACAGTCCACTCATAAACAGAGATTCTGTTGCTGCTCTTCCAGGAAGTGTGGCGTCATTCAGTTCAAGACAATGATCCAACCATCTGTTTACATGGGGAAAAGAAATAAACTATATCTTGAGTCATCTGAAAGAGGGAGTTGAAGGCCTGTGAGTCTCTTTCAGTTGTATGGCAGTGATAAATTAAATTGCCTGCTCAAGCTCGCCAAACACTCAGAATCCATCAGCGCATTGTCAGCGCATTAAAACATCTTGCACTTTACCCCAGAGCTAGAACACCTCCACATGAATGTACAGGAAGCTGGTGTGTGTGCATGCGTGTGTTTTCTTCCATTTCTTATAATGTAAAATGATGGACTGTTGTACAATAATTTGTAGTTGTAGCTTTGAATAAACAAAACCTCGTGTTAAGAAAAAGTTATACACTTTCCACACTTCCTTTGAAAGTCTCACGCGAGCTTCTCTTCACTCTTTCATAGAAGGGGGTGGGGGCTGAATCTTGTAGATTGTTGCAGTCTACAAAGAATTATATAGTTTGAAAAGTTTTTAAAAAGTTTTGTGCCCAACTTAACTCTCACGGATGCAATGAAACACACACACAAATGGATTGGGTGTGTGTGTTAGGTAGTAGGTTTCTGTGCTACATACACTGTGCCACATCTTTCCTATTATATAAAGCCATTTTAAGATTCCAAGGGGCAAGATTCCATGGGGCGCCAAAATCAGTAGGCTGGACGGACTGCCACTCAAAAGGGGGACCCTGGCCACTGGCTGCATTCTCTCCGTGCTTTGCCTCAGTCCCGCCCACAGAGCCACCGGCCAGCATCCCGGCCTCAGTCTGGAGGGAGCCAGCAAAGGGGTGCTGGGTCCACTCTTCTCTGGGTGCTGGGTCCACTCTTCTCCTCCACCCACTGCCAGGTGGGTCTAACTGTCCCCTCAGTGGCCTGTTTCTGTCAGTGAAAAGACAATGGACTATCAGCATAACCCCCTCACCCCCGCCCACTGACTTTTCTGTCAGAATAAACTGTCAGAAAACAGCTCTCTCTCCTTCTAAGCTCCACCATGGCTGGCTGGCTGGCTAAGGTGGGCCAGCAACCATCAAATCATTCCCTTCAACCCCCTGCTGTGCGGCTGACTTTCCCCCTAGGGTTGCCAAACTCCAGGTGGTAGGTGTAAAGAAATGGCAGTTACCTGTGTTTATAAGATGGCTGCTGTCTGTGGTTTGTTTAAAATGTTCCCCCATAAGGTTCAAATGAGCTGTAGTTTCAGAGAGGGGTCTGCAGGGGTATCACTAACTGGGCTGAATGAGGCTTCCTCATCCGTTGGACTACAGTTCCCAGTGGCCCCAGAGCCAAAAAGTGCGGGAAAAGAGGGACTGTCCCAAGGGGTGGGGCACCATCAATACAGACTCCAGCCCATCCAGGGAGGATTGTGTTTAACCCCTGCTGATTTTATGCCCTGTTGGTTCATAGTATGTGCTTACTCCTACAGCTGTGCCTTATTCATTTAGTGTGTGTGTGTATGTGCTCCATAATTGGGTAAATAGTAAAAAAAAATCTTTTACTTGGGCTAATAATCTGTGTTGTGCATAGTCTCCCCTGCTCTGCACAATACCAAAGGGAGGGGGTAGCCCAAGGAAGCAAGGAAAGGCCAGACCCTTCGGTTGCCAGCTTTTCAGGGATCCCCCAAAGATTGAGGATTCCATCTCCAAATAGACAGATTTCGCCACAGGGGCCCTCTAAAAAGGCAGTGACAGTTCAGTGACTGATGGCAGGGAACTTAAGGAGTGAGATGGGAGGACGAGGGAGGGAGGCGAACAGCTGAGTTGCAAACTGGAGCCCGTTTTGCAACAATAGGCAACCAAGCTTGGTTCAGACAAAGAAAGGAAACCCTTTGAAGGCTTTTGTAAAGAACTCATTGGGACCAGTTCTGACTAGGGTTGCCAGCTCCAGGTAGGGAGATTCCTGGACATTTTCTGGTAGAGTCTATGGAAGCCAGGGTTTGGGGAGGGGAGAGGCTTCAGCTGAACAGAATGCCATCAAGTCCACCTTCCACAGCAGTTATTTTCACTGGACAGGAGAGACCTGTTGTCTGGAGTTCAGTTGTGATACCTGGCGATCTTCAGGCTCTACCTGGAGGTTGGGTACCCTAGGTGTGGCAATCAGTGCTTCAGAGCAGGATCTGCTAGATCCAGGTTCTTGCTGTAGAAGCTGAGTGGGTGATTTTGAACCAGTCACAGACTTTCAGCCTAACCTGCCTCACAGGGTTGTTGTGCAAGTCAAAAGGGGAAGAGGAGAATGATGTAAGCTGCTTCGGTCCCCATTGCAGAGAAAGACTACTTTTCCTCCTGGGAAATTTATTTATTTAAATTTCTATCCTGCCCTCCCGGCCAAGGAAACCATTGTTGCCAATCTCCAGGTGAGGGCTGGATATCACTCAGAATTACAACTGCTCTCCAGATGGCATTGATCAGTTCCCATGGAGAAAATGGTGGACTCTGTGTCCTTATACCCTGCTGAGATGCCCCCCATGACAGCCAATGTGACGTGGCAGATAGGGCTTCAGAGCACGGTAGAGGCTGCAGGTGGGGGGGAGATGGAAAGCTGAACAGTGAGGGGGAAATAAAGGTAGGTTGATGCTTGGCTGGGAAGGAGATAGGGTTGCCAACTCCAAGTGAGGAATTCCTGGAGATTTGAGGGATGGAGCCTGAAGAGGGTGAGGTTTGAGGAGGGGTGGGGCCTCAGAAAGGTAGAATGCCATGGACTCTGCCCTCCAAACCAGCTATCCCTGTTGGGGAACCACTGTTGCCAATCTCCAGGTGAGGGCTGGAGATCACTCAGAATTACAATTGCTCTCCAGATGGCATCGATCAGTTCCCATGGAGAAAATGGTGGACTCTGTGTCCTTATACCCAGCAAATTGATGTTGAGTGCCCAAGGCCTTGGCACTCTCTCAGAGCCTTTCTAGAGTTCGTTGTATTTATTTCCACAACAGGCCTTATTCCTAGTACAATATATATAAAAAATTAAACTCTTATTAGAATACACAGTTGCCATGGCGCCTGAGATTAACGGTTTCATGCAAAGCAATTTTACCAGATGTGAAAATGGAAAAAAAAATGGAGCAGAGTAGCAGGTGTTCTCTCTCCCTCTCCATTTTTTCAAAAAATGATAAAAGAACGAGGCTCAGAGCTTTTAAAAAATATAGCATAATCAGAAAGGATGGCTTTTTCCATCTTTGCAGGTGTTGTTCCTTGTCGAGCACTCCCTCCAAAATAATAGACCGCCCTGTACTAGTTATGGCACAAGCATTCATATTGCCTAGATCGTTTCATCCTGCTGTTTCTCCAAGAAGCTTGGGACAGCTTGAAAATTCCCTTCTGTTTAATTCTCACAGCCAGCCTTGTGAAGTGGGTGAGGCTCAGAGAAGGTGGCCTGTCCAGTGTCACCAAGGGCGATTCTGTATCTGGCATTTGCTCCACATTTTCTCAATGCTGAGGAAGAGGGGCAACTTAAAACCACATTCGGGCTGCGACCACATGCACAAGATAAAGCAGGGGGGAAGTGAGGCTATTTGCGCCGGAATAATTTGACCCGCAGTTGTGTGATCACACAGTTCTGTGAAGCTGCGGGCACAACTCGCCACTGCGTGATCAGATGCAACCACGGGCAAGGTGGGGCGGGCTTTGTCATTTGTTTCCGATTTGCTTAAACGGGAGATCGATGAATCACATCTCCACCCTGAGGGCTTCCAATGGCAGAATGCGATGATGTGCATAGTGAGAAGGGGGGAGGAAACAACGCCGTGGCCTCGGGATAGCCTGATCATACTATCCCCAATGCCACAAGTACGCACTGGAGCGATCACACGGCGAAACTCTGTCTGTAGCCTGTAGCAACCTGTTTGATACTGGATTTTTGCTAGTGTTTTTTTTACTTCGCTTCTCCGGCAGAGCAAAACAGCTTGCCGATGGGTGCAGGATGCTTACCAGATATTCTCTCGTGATCGCACCCTTAAAATCCAGCTGGGAGTCGTGCCTATCGCACGGCTAATTCTGCGTGTGATCAGGGCCTCAGATACTCCGGGGCAATGCCGTACTGACTGCGAAGGCACCCCTGAACAGCCATAAATCTATGCAGAAGGTACCATAAAACCCAATGATCAAAGAAAGTGAAAGCGGCATGCAGTGTAGAGGGCAGCATAAAACCCGATGATTAAAGAAAGCAGCACGCAATGCAGAAAGTATCATAAAACCCGATGATCAAAGAAAGTGAAAGCGGCATGCAGTGTAGAAAGTACCATAAAACCTGATGATCAAAGAAAGCAACATGGAATGCAGAGGGGGGCATAAAATCTGATGTTCATAGAAAGTGAAAGTGGCATGCAATGCAGAGGGGGCCATAAAGTCCAATGGTCAAAGAAGGTGAAAGTGGCACGCAATGCTGAGGTGAATTTCTGTTCCAGAGTGGGTTTCATAAAACAGCAGAAGGAAAAGCCAATGCAGAATCGCCCCCAGGCTGTATCCATGTGGGGATTTGAACCTGGCCTCCCACACTATAACCACGAACCCACAATGGCCGCCAGAACAGCACGCAGCTCCAGGTCTTTTGGTCCGATTCTGTGTACCAAAAAGAATACTGAAGTTTGAACTGAACCCTCATCTGCAGCGTGGCTATTTATGGGAGCTAGATGGAGCTTGCATATCACTCCCATCCTGCTGATGCTCCATTGGCTGCCTATTTGTTGCTGAGCTCAGTTGAAGGTACGGGCTAGCAGGTACCAAGCCATTCATGGCCTTGGCCCACGCCCGTAGCTACACTGGGATGTTTGCCCCCACCCCACAACTTCCTAACAATGCCCCCCAACTTCCATCTAGCCCAGGCCCATTGCCCCTTCCTCAAGCCCATCTTGCTTCCTACCGCTGCCCCTTCCCCAAGCACAGCTTGTGAAGTTTTTCTAGTAGTTAGGGGTAGGTGTTCAGCATCGCACCATCATGTGAAAGGAAGCCTTTTGTCCCCTCTGCTCTTCCTGCAAGGCTAGGACAAGGAGCCCTCTAGCCACAGCGACGCTGAACGTTACTTTCCCCTTTCCACAAAAGCTGAGCCGCCGCCGCCCTCCCCCAAACACAGCTTTCTTCCCCGCCACTGCCGCCCCTTCTCGAGTGTCACCACTGCAGGAAGCAGCATGGGGCAGCCAGGCAGGCTGGGGCTGGTGGGCTTTGACAGCGCAGGAACTTCCCGCGGGGCCGAGGCACTTGCACTGTGTGATCTGGGAGTCTCTTCCTCCTCCTCTTCTGCCTCCTCCTGCATTTGGGTGCCCAGCCGGAGGGCTAGTGGAGGCCAGCTCCAAGGCGCTTGGCTTCCAGGGCACACCGGCACTCACTCACCCGCCCCCTCGCCCTGTTGCTGCTGGAGCCCCTTGTCCTGCCATGGGAGACCTCCATGGATAAGCGACTGCCTGCTCCAACTGGTGAGTGTGAGTCTTTAATTTCTTTTATTATTATTTTTGAGATGCCAGTGCCCCCTGACTTATTTGAAGCCCCCCCCCATTACAAAATCCTAGCTACGGGTCTGCCTTGGCCCCTCTTATCTGCAGGACAGTCTCCCTGCCACTGCCGCCACCACCACCACCGTGCTTTGCCATGACAACTTTGCTCAAATCAGCAGAGACTTCTGCAGGGGTCAGCCTGCACACGGGCAAAATCAACAACGGCCCATCCACGTGTTTCCTCCATTGTGGTTCCTGCCTTGCAGAATGGCCGGCCCAAGGAAGATAGGAAAGCGCTCACGCTCCTGGCTTCCCGCCAATGATGTAAAACTGAACTATTCGAGAGGGCTTTTCTGCCCAGGCAATAGGGTCGCACTGTAGAAAATGGTTTTAGAAACTTGCTTGGATAGTTATAAGATGGGGGAGACTTGTCTTGGCTGTAGTATGTGCAAGAAGGATCTAGGGGGTCTTAGTGGACCATACCCTGAACGTGAGTCATCAGAGTGATGTGGTAGCTAAAAAGGCAAATGCGATTTTGGGCTGCATCAAGAGAAGTATAGTGTCCAGATAACGCAAAGTGATGGTATCATTTTGATCTGCTCTGGTTAGACCTCACCTAGAGTATTGTGTTCAGTTTGGGGCACCTCAATTTAGGAAGGATACAGACAGTATGGAATGTGTCCAGAGGAGGGCAACGAAGATGGAGAGGGGTCTGGAGACCAAGTCTTATGAGGAAAGGTTGGAGGAGCTGGGTGTGTTTAGCCTGGAGAGGAGACGACTGAAAGGTGATATGATCAGTATCTTCAAGTACTTGAAGGGTTGTCATCTAGAGGATGGAGCAGAGTTGTTTTCTGTTGCCCCAGAAGGTCGGACCAGAACCAAGGGGTTGAAATTTAATCAAAAGAGTTTTGGGATAAACATTAGGAAGAACTTGCTGACAGTTAGAGCGGTTCCTCGGTGGAGCAGGCTTCCTCGGGAGGTGGCGGGCTCTCCTTCTTTGGATGTATTCAAACAGAGACTAGATGGCCATCTGACAGCAGTGCTGATTCTATGAACTTAGGCAGATCACAAGAAGGGAGGGCAGGAAGGGTTGCCTCAGTTCTTAGTTCTCGTGGCCCTTTCTTACACACCCAGGGAAATGCTGATCACTACTTTGGGGTCAGGAAGCATTTTTTCTCCAGGCCAGTTTTGGCCTGGAGGGGTTTTTTGGCCCTCTTCTGGGCATGGGACAGTAGTAGCCAATAGCATCGTCAATCTGGTGTAGTGGTTAGGTGCAGGGACTCTAATCTAGGAAAACTGGGTTTGACTCCCCACTCCTCCACATGCAGCTGCTGGTGTGACCTTGGGTCAGTCACAAGTTCTCTCAGAACTGTTCTCTCACTGAGCAGTTCTCGAAAGAGCTCTCTCAGCTCCACCTACCTCACAAGGTGTCTGTTGTGGAGAGGGAAAGGGAAAGAAGGAGGGAAAGGGAAGGGAAAGGCGATTGTAAACCTCTCTGGGACTCCTTTGGGTAGTTAAGGGCAAGGTATAAATCCAATCTCCTCTCCTCCTCCTCTTCTGCAGAAAAGGTGATTTTCAGACAGACAAACCTTTATTGGCATATACATATAGATACAATAGAAAGTCAAACTGATTACAGATTAGGAAACTACAAAATCCCTGCAGAGTAAAATTAGAATTACAGGATAAAAAAACAGTAATAGCATAATAAAACCTAATTCATAGTATTACTTAACAGGACGTAGCACTGCAAAGAAACTCCCGTGGTAAACAGAGCTTATGAATATCTACTATTTTAGACTCATTATAATTAACCACCTCCAGTACAACAAACTGTAACTCTTCATATGTATGGCCTCTTTCCATATAGTGTTGTACAAGGGGCACATCCAAATACTTATGCTTGATGCGCGATTTATGTTCTGAAATGCAAGTTCTTAAGGAACGTGTGGACTGACCTACATACTTGAGTCCACACGGACATCGGATAAGGTAGACAGTCCTCTTGGTTGCACAAGAAGAAGAAAAAATGAAATTTCCATGCTAAAATTAACTTCAGGAAAATCTAAAGAACAAGTCTCCCAACTCTGAGCAACTTTGCTGCTATTTCAGTTATTTCTGTATATGGATTATCAAGCAAGAAAAGGACCTTAAAATCATCAGAGGTCTCCAAACATTGGGCTAATATGGGATATAAAAGATCCCAGCAGGATGCCAGATAGAGTGGGCACTGGAGGAAAACTGGGAAAACAGTTTTGACACAGTCCTTCATACAAGAGAGCCAGTCTGGTGTCGTGGTTAAGTGCGCGGACTCTGAGCTGGGAGAACCAGGTTTGATTCCCCACTCCTCCACTTGCACCTGGCTGGATGACCTTGGGCAAGCCATAGCTCTGGACCAGCTGTTCCCTCAAGGACAGCTTGGGAAAGAGCTCTCTCAGCCCCACCTACCTCACAGGGTGTCTGTTGTGGGGAGGGGAAGGGAAAAAGGAGTTTGTAAGCCGCTCTGAGACTCTTAAGTGAGTGAAGGGCGGGGTATAAATCCAATCTCTTCTCTTCTCTTCTCTACAAGGACAGCACCTGCTAGGATAGGGAATCCTTTGGAATCTGCCAGATAAGATAGCTGAAGGAAGAACATTAAATCTAGTCGAGGAGATGGCTCTACACAACTTTGGAGCTATGAGTTGATAGAGGTATACAGCTGGAGAAAGGGTGATTCTTTCTCCTCCACAGTCTCCCAACCCACATGACTAGTACTCTGTGTTGGTATTACAACCCCAGGAATACGCTTTCCTAGTGTTGGAAAGGACCACTGTTGCAAACAGGATTGCTAAAAGGATCCACAATGGAGCCTTGGGTACAACCCAGTGGGTGTTCACAAGCCCTCTGGATTCAAAGTAGCACTTTGGAAATGAGCCCCTCTGGACTGTATACAGAGCAGAGAAGAAATTGGAGAGAGAGCAGCAAAACAAAGTTCGTATACAGCTTACAAATGCTCTCTACCTAGACCTATGTTTCAGAGCAGCAGACACAAAGCTTACCTTTGTCTGAACCGCTGTGTTGCTAGAATAATTTGCTTCAATTGTCTTCCCCCCCCCCCCCCCAAGCTGACATATTCTGTTGTGGAAAGTCATTTCAAATTGTGTCACTCTCCTTGAATTGTATCACACAATGGAACATGACTGATGCAAGCTGACATCACATGTCCCCTCCGCAATGCTTCTGCTGAGAAACTGTAGCTAATTCCTTTTCATCCAGAGCTGTAGGATTATTAACATTAAGGTCATGCGTGATAGGGGAGGGTCCACTTTCATTTCTTTGCAGTTAAAAACACATCAGCCTTCACTCATCTGGAATGATTTCCTTTGAAGAACCATGCCAATCAACCTGAAATATGAATAACTCAGAATTTAGGGATGCATCTGAGATTCTCCCCATCCAAATTTCTCCCCCAATGTTTCAGTTCCAGTTTGCCCAGTCTTGCTTCTGAAGTAGAACTTTTACTTCGGAGATGGGACAAGGTGATTAGAGAATTTCATGGAGAACAGGCCCATTAGGGGCCTATCAGCCACACTGACTTCATGAAACCTTCCTGTTCAGAGCCAGGGACACTGGTGTAGGGGGGAAACGACAGGAAGAGGCTTTGGTCTCCATGCCCTGCTTCTGGCCCCTTCAGGGCATCTATTTGGCCTCCGTGTGTGAAGGAATGTTGGACTACATGGACCATTGGTGTGATCCAGTCCACCTTCTGTTATGTTCTAATATTAGGAATCTGTCTTTTTTTTTTTCTTTTTTGGTATTTAGTGTGTTTGTGTGGATGTGTGCTTGCGACCCTGGAAGTCATGGAGATTGGACGTATACCCTGCCCTTCACTCAGAGTCTCAGAGTGGCTTACAATCTCCTTTCCCTTCCCCTCCCCACAACAGACACCCTGTGGGGAAGGTGGGGCTGAGAGAGCTCTTTCCAGAGCTGTCCTAGAGAGAACAGCTCTGACAGAACTATGGCTGAGGACAGACTGGCAATCTGCCCCGGGACAGTTCCGCTTGGGAAGCGGGGGAAGGGAGCCCGTTCAGACATGCACAGCTGTCCCTTGGCTCCTTTCCACACTTACTCGCTTTGAAGCCGGGTTTCTCGCGCTTTAGAAGGACAGCGGGAGAAACTGGTGTCCGGAGGCCGTCTTGCGCTTGCCTCCCGCTTCCAGGCAGCGTGAACCGGAAGAAGGCGGGAGGCAAGCGGAGGCGGCAGTGTGAACACGGCATTTTGCCAGTTTGCGCATGAGCGCTCATGCGCACATAAGCACATGCGCACATGCACAAATTGCCAAAACAGCCCTATCACGAGCTGCGGAGGCCAGCCCATGTGGGGCCCCTCCACAGCAGTCTGAACGCTCCGTAACAGCATCCTAGCACAATACACTGGCCAGTGTGAACGGCCAGCCCCGGGGAGTTTTTCCCCCGCAGCAGTTGCCTCCGCATTCATCCCGCTCCAGATTGCCAGTCTGTCCTCAGCCTATGGCTTGCCCAAGGTCATCCAGCAGCTGCAAGTGGAGGAATGGAAAATCAAACCCAGTTCTCCCAGATTAGAGTCCATGCACTTAACCACTACACCAAACTGGCTCTCTACCTGCAAAGATCCTGGGGTGCAGAACAAAAGGGAAGGGAAAGCGGAGGTACTCAGCCAAGCACACTGGGAGCAATCTAAGTTCCAGGGATGCTACAGGTGTCTTGTGGCTCACCTTGGTCCCTTGGGCAGAGGAACAGCCTTACATGCCAAGCGAGATCACTGGGCATGCCACTGTTTGGCACACCCACTAAGGGTGGCATACCCCTGGCTTAACATCATTCCATGGAAAGACCTTGGCATAGAGTGGCCAACATTGGGCTGATAGATAACAGGAGATTTGGGGGGTGGAGCCTGGGGAGGGAGGGGTTTGGGGAGGGGTGGGACCTCAGCGGGGTTCTGTCACCTGGAGATCAGTTCTGATACCAGGATATTTCCAGGCTCCACTTGGAAGCTGTAGCAACCCGAGCTGCAGTGTTGGGAGAGTCAAGTGAACTGAATGTTATTGTTATACTAAATGGACTGAATATATGTACCCGACAAGGATGTTATAAACAGCCCATAATGCACTTTATAGACTGATAAGTTACAAATAGAACACGTTAATTTACAAAAATTTCTTGCAGTGTATATTTTTCATTACTTGACTCCACCTGGAAGCTGGCAAGCCTACCTTGACCTGAAGACCCATGAAAGATAGCAGAGAATATTACACCAGTAAAGCCAACTTAGGGCAGTAGTGGCTCAGTGGTTAAGACACCGAGCTGCAGACTGGAAGGTCGGTAGTTCAGCAGTTCAAGACCCGAGTGCCGCGTGACGGAGCGAGCTTCCGTCTCTGGCCCCAGCTCCTGCCAACCTAGCAGTTCAAAACCAAGAAATTGCAAGTAGCTAACTAGGTACAACTTCGGTGGGAAGGTAGCAGGGTTCCGTGCACCTTGGTGTCTAGTCATGCTGGCTACATGACCATGGAGATGTCTTCGGACAGCGCTGGCTCTTCGGCTTGAAAACAGAGATGAGCACCGCAACCCTAGAGTTGGATTCGACTGGCTTTCAAGCAAGGGAAACCTTTACCTTTGCCTTTACCTTTAAAGCCACCTTGGGCCAATACGGAGATGCCAGCCTCCAGGTGGGACCTGGGGATCCCCTGGAGTTATGATTCATCTCCAGACAACAGAGATCAGTTCCCCCTGAAGATGCTTTGGATGGTGGTCTTGTCCCCCACTGAGGTCCCTGTCCTCCCCAGACTCCATCCCCAAATCTCCAGGAGCAAGGGCATAGACTTTCCAATTTCGGGGGGGGGGGGGCTGGGGCTGGGCCAGAGACATCACAGGCCATTGTCTCTGGGGGAGGCTCAGCACTTCCTGGAAAAGTTTAGGGGGGAGCTCCTGCTCCCCAGCCCCCCTGAAGTTGACACCTATGTCCAGGAGTTTCCCATCCTAGAACTGGCAACCCTATATACACACCCATCCCCTGCCAGTGGCCGGGAAGACCTGGCAACCGTAGGCCACGAGGAAAAGCAGGGTACAATTCTTTTTAAAATAAATAAATAAATAAATATTTAGAAATAAAGAATATTACCTATTAGGAAACAAATAATATTATGCCAGCCAGGACAAATAAGAAGATAAGAGAGAAGCGTTTTGTAAGGCAGCTGTGGAAATGGAGTCACAGCATTATGGCCACTGTAATTCAGTCCTACAGAGACCTTCAAACATTTCCCTCAAGTAAATGAAGCTGAAATTGTTCACTCGGATGGGCTAAAATAGGCACGCTCTGCTATTTCTCTTCTGTTCTACGAAACAGGCCTTAATGTGAATCAGCGAAGGTAGACAGCTTGATAAAATGTCTAGCCTGTATAATGCTATTAAAGGCGTTATGATGGAGCAAAACAGAACCTCGTGTCAAATCAAATTGTCCTGAGTGGCAAAAACTATATCATGAATATTATTAAGGGGGGGGGGGAGACTGTAGATGCTGGAAATGTATCTTTGTAATGTCCATGTGGGGGTAATAAAGTACTCCAGGCTCCTGGTCAGCCACAACAGTAAAGCACAGAGAAGTTCAAATGTAGTTTCTCCAGTGTCTGTTGGAAAGTATATTTTCCTTCCCCCCCAATTAAAAAAAAAAACACTTTCAGACCTGCAGTCTGAACAGACCTGCAGTCAGAGGCCCAGTTAAAAGGATATAGATAAAAAACCCTCATAAATGTGTCTGTCACAATAGGAAATCTTCCATGTCCACCTCTCCCTTGCTGTTTAAAATTCAAAGAGGCCTCAACAAATTTGTTAACAAAATTAGGAAGTATTAGAAGCAAGAAATTTGACAGGAAAACACTCAAGAGCAGTTAAAGGCTGCAATCATATGCACAATTAGACCAGGCATAGGAGCGAATGCCAGGCGGGTTTAAAGGGTGTGATCAGACAACAACATCTGGGAAGCATCCCACAGCTGTCGGCAACCTGTTCTGCTCCGCCGCAGAAGTGAAGTTAAAAGACACCGGGGAAAATCTGGTAGTAAACGGGTTGCAATGGGCCACGGATGGACTTCCTTGTGTCTGATTGCTCCAGCGTGCTCTCATGCCGTCGGGACAGTCTGATCAGGCCATCCCAAGTCCGTGCCATTGTTTTTTCCCCCTTCACAATATTTGCATCATCACAAACTCCATAGGGAGCCCTCAGTGCAGATCCCTCATTTAAACTCATGAGGGGGGAAAGCCACCCTGAGCTCATTGGAAGAAGGGCGGGATAAAAAAATGTGATGGATTATAATCTCAGCCCTAATTTCATTGTTTCCAATTGTAACAATGAAAAAAAAAGTTTTCTCTATGCAATGTTGGGGAGGAGCTACGGTGGCCAGCTCTGGGTTGGGAAATACCATGAGATTTTGGGGGTGGAACCTGAGGAGGGTGGGGTTTGGGTGGGGGAGAGGCTTCAGTGCCATAGAGTCCATCTTCCAAAGTGGCCATTTTCCCCAAGTGAACTGATCTCTGTCAGCTAGGGATCAGTTGCAGCCCCAGGAGATCTCCAGCTACCAACTGGAGGTTGGCAAACCCAGAGAAACCCCACTGTGCCAGTTAGTTTCCTATGGTCTCCCCCTCAGATACTCAGCGTGTGAGTTGGTGTGTGTGCGTATGTGTTGAGCAGGCCTATTACTTAGTTCAAAGTAGAGTGGGGAGGCCCTGAAGCCAAAGTTTTATTAGTTTTTAAAGCATTCCCAATCCTGGATTTTTTTTTAAAAGGAGAATATTGTTTTGTTAAATTGGCAACAAACAATATTGATTTTTATTTTTTAAAAAAAATCCATCAGATTAGGGCAGCCCTGTGCTTTAGAGCAGTTTCTGCATGCTATACCTGTCGTTCTCTTGCAACCTGGAAGCAGTCACAACTGAAAATATGACAAATCAGCAGGAATTGGGAGGGAAGGGGATGTATATTTAATAACTCCCGCCAGGTATTTCACAAAGCAACATGCAAAGACAATATCACAATACTTTATCTCAGTGTATGACATTTCACCCCCCCCCAAAATGTTGTTTGCATTTGCTTACCTTTCATACTGGTTCACTGACTACATTTTGGGGGGAAAAATTATTGAAACATCTACAAAAAGGGAGGGAGATGTTAATGTCAGAAAATCTATAGATAAGTAAAAGGGTACGTATCCTCAGTGTTTATAGATCGTTGAAGAATGGCAAGGAAGTACCATGCAACGCAAACCACTCAACAACCTGGCAACATCTCTACTTTTCACAGGATATATTTTCTCCTCCTTTGGTCATCAAATTGCCTCCTTCTAACTCAGTGGTTCTCAACCTGTGGGTCAGGACCCCTTTTGGGGTCGAACGACCCTTTCACAGGGGTCGCCGGCTGGCATCCAAGGCCGCCCCGCCGGCAGGAAAGGGCCCCACGCAAGCTGATTGCCATTGGAACCTAACTTTTAGGAACTGATTCCAATCCAGGGTAGGAATAATGGTTGGACATAAGATATTGGTTCATAAGATATTGGTTGTATAGATGGGACAGAAAATAATGTTTTTATTGGTTTTGTAAAAGCCGTTTAGACAACACAACAAATAATTTTATGGTTGGGGGTCACCACAACATGAGGAACTGCATTAAAGGGTCACAACATTAAGAAGGTTGAGAACCACTGTTCTAACTGGTTTCATCTTTGGAGTTTCCTAATGGAAAAATTGCTAAACTGGATCAGAGCAGATTCAGTCTCTCACACCTTCCCTGTTCCACCAGTATTTAAAAAGTGCCCATTTCCCTAATCTCCCTTTCCATCTCAAGATCTGCCTCATGGCTTGAATAGTACACCCCCACTTTTAAGTATCCATTAGGGCCCAAATATCTCCACTGATAGCAATTCCATGGGGAAGGTCATCCACCTAATGTTTTCTACTGTATTTGACTACGCCCTCTTTGATATACAAAGCAACAGGAGTCCCAGCTTCCTGTCCTCAGGCAAGGTTGCCAGCTCTGGGTTGGGAAATGCCTGGAGATTTGGGGGGTGCAGGCTGAGGAGGGTGGGGTTCAAGGAGGGGAGGGACTTCAGTGGGGCACAGTGCCCTAGAGTCCATGTTCCAAAGCTGGCATATTCTCTAGGGGAGCTGATCTCTGTAACCTGGAGGCCAGTTGTAATTTCAAAAAAATCTGCAGCCATCACCTGGAGAATGTAGCAACCCGAGCTGCAGTGTCAGGAGAGTCAAGTAATGAAAAATCTACACTGCAAGAAGCTTTTGTAAATTAATGTGTTCTATTTGTAAGTTATCATTCTATAAAGTGCATTATGTGCTGTTTATAACATCCTTGTCAGGTACATGTATTCAGTACATTCAGTATAAGAATAACAATCAGTTCATTCAATTTAACAACTACCAGTCAATTTTGCATCAGTATTTTAAAAGTCAAGCCCCAACGGGAGTTTCCAGAATTACAAGCCTGCTTCTACTTGCACAAAGTCTTCCAAAAAATGGGGGGGGGGGGACTTTTATTTATAGTTGTATTGACGCTCATTGCTGGTCCTACAAAAGACACATTGTGCAGCTAAGCTCCTGTCATAGCGGCACATAATGCACTTTATAAAATGATAAGTTACAAATAGAACACGTTAAGTAGACTCAGGGGGAGGGTCATGATAGAGGTTTATTAAATTATGCATGGGGTGGAGAGAGTGGTCAAAGAAAACTTTTCGTCCCTCTCCCAAAATACTAGATCAAAAGGGCATCAAATGAAACTAATAGGCAATGGATTCAAGATGGACAAAAGGAAATACTTTACAAAGAGAGTGATTAAAATGTGGAATTCACTGCCAGAGGATGTAGAGATGGCCACCGAAATAAACAGCTTTAAAAGGAGATGAGAGAGGTTCGTGGATTCATGGAGGATTGGTCAATCAGTGGCTGAGGGGTGAAATATGGTGACTGAGGGCAAGGGTGTAGACTTTCCAATTTCGGGGGGGGGGGGGCTGGGGCTGGGCCAGAGACATTACAGGCCACTGTCTCCGGGGGAGGCTCAGCATGTCCTGGAAAAGTTCAGGGGGAGGGGTTCCAGCTCCCCAGCCCCCCTGAAGTTGACGCCGATGACTGAGGGGAACCTTCACATTCAGAGGCCACTAATCCCCTGAATCCCAGAGCCAGGAGGCAACAGCAGAGGAAGGCTTCAGTCTCTATGCCCTGTTGTTGGCCATCCACAGGAACTGGTTGGCCACTGTGTGAGACAGGATGCTGGACTAGATGGACCACTGGTCTGATCCAGCAGGGCTCTTCTTATGTTCTTATGATCCTCACCCCCACTGGTCCTTCAGTTTCCTTACACAGCCCTCCTTTACTGCCCTATTTTCATTCTCAAGTTCTAGCCCTCTCCGACTGTTATTCTCCAAAGAGTTTACCACAGCACTGCCTAGGGATGAGTTGTTCCTAAACACAGGCTCCCCAGCTCCTGTCAGTGTTCCCCTGAGAGCTAGTTTAAAAGCTGCTCTGCCAGCTTCTTGATACTAAGCATTATCAGCCTCCAAGCGAAGCCTGTCTCTTTTGTACCAGTTTGGTTGTCCCAGAAATTTCCCAGGATCAGGCAGTAAGTGATGTGAGAGACCTTCGTCTGAGACCCTGGAGAGACTTCTGCCAGAGCAGACAAGACTGAACTTCGTAGGCCAAGATTTTACTCAGTATTGGGCAGCTTCACAGACACCTTCCCTAAATGTCGCCTTTAGTATAATGCCACTTCAGTACAAGAACAAATCACCTCAGTTCACTTTTATTGCTGGAAGAACAATTTCTGTATGGTCAGAATTTATATCAAATGGAAAGGAGCAAAAATGAAGCATCCAAAGCAGTGCAGAATTTTAACTCACTGAGATTTACGTGTCACAATAGAACTTCGGAACAGAGCCCTGAGGCCATTTTTTTTGTCCTTACAGAAGAAGAAGAAGAAGAAGAGATTGGATTTATACCCCGCCCTTCACTCACTTGGAGTCTCAGAGCGGCTTACAAACTCCTTTCCCTTCCCCTCCCCACAACAGACACCCTGTGAGGTAGGTGGGGCTGAGAGAGCTCTTTCCCAAGCTGTCCTTGAGAGAACAGCTGGTACAGAGCTATGGCTTGCCCAAGGTCATCCAGCCAGGTGCAAGTGGAGGAGTGGGGAATCAAACCCGGTTCTCCCAGATTAGAGTCCGCGCACTTAACCACGACACTAAACTGGCTCTCAGAAGTAGTAGTAGTAGTAGTAGTAGTAGTAGTAGTAGTAGTAATTGTAGTAGTAATAGCAGAATAGGAGGAGGAGGTTTTTATACCGATTTTCTCTACCTTAAGGAGTCTCAATGTGGCTTACAATTGTCTTTCCTTCCTCTCCCTATAAAAGGCACCTCGTGAGGTAGATGGGGCTGAGATAGCTCTGAGAGAACCGTGACTGGCCCAAGATCACCCAGCCGGCTGCATGTGGAGAAGTGGGGAATCAAACCCTGCTCTCGAGATTAGAATCCACCGTTCTTAATCACTATACCATACTGATTCTCCATGATGGTCAGATGAAAATATTGCAGCCATCAGTTAAACAGGGATCCCATGATGACGTAAGAGGTTCTAACTCTGGGGCCCCCTCCTCCTTTCCTCGTAGGACTTGGTCTCCAGTACATGCCAATTTCATACAAAAAACAAATCATATGATTTGCCAGTTTGATGGACACCAGAGAGTGGTCGTGGTTCCCAAAATTTGCCTCCAAAGTGTTACACAGATACATTTCCAAGCCAAAATTAAACTGACGTCACAATGTGGAGGAATACTGGGGAAATAATAAGGCCAAATTAGCCTTCCAAAAACTGACTGCTTTCTCCATAATACCAGGAGGTTTTATACCCAAAATGACGTACTTAGAAAGAGAATGTCCAGATATCATAATTGGTTCCAAAAGTACAGAGCATCATCTGAGCAACCACACATTCATTGGTCAGCTACAGAAAAAGGTGTGACTACGTAATATCTTAAATGTTTACTTAACCTAACCTTAATAATAATAATCAAGGATCCTTCCTCCCTAAACAAGAGTTGTTGTTTTCTGATATGAAGCTAAAAGCCCTCTTTGACCCAGACACAGCAGTTTCACCCCAAACCAGTAAACCCATGAACTCTGTACTTCAAGTGAATACTTCTGTGCTGTACCAGCATCATTACACTGAAAACCTGTTTAAAAGAAAACTAAAAGAGACACCAGACAGCTAGATAGCCGTCCCTTCCAAATAACCTGAAGAGGAGAAAAGAATGTTGCTTCTTCTCTGCTGGCATCAGCTAGAAAGGCACTTTAACCTACAAAGGAGAGGCTTTCCCATTTAATAAGCCTTTACTAAATCCTAATAGAATCTGAATATTTAAAAAAATCAATTTAAAAAACCCAGAAAAATATAAGAATCTGAATAATCTGAATTGCAAAAAAATCATTATGTATTCTCATCGATGCTACAAAAGTCCCTTCTTTTGGCAGGCATTTTGTCCTGAATCCCTGGACCCAGATTCAGTGTCACCATCCCCCCTTCCCATGCTTCGCTTGTGTCTTGCTGCTCCCACAGGCTTGGTCTGGCATTACCAAATTGGCTCCTGTAGCACACGTTTTGAACAGGCAGGTTCTCCCAAATGCTCCTTTTGGTCCTGCCAACAGATGGTTTCCTTGAACAAGCTGTGGAAGATTCTCTCCGAGCACAAATACCCGCAGAAGTGGTACCTTAGAGGAACAGCGTCCCTTCACTTTGGTGAGCTTTGATATACACTCTTCTAATCTGCCGATGCTATCAGCCAAAGAGAAGTAACCAATTTGTCATTGTTTAGTCATAAAAAAAATTGTCAGACTCCTTGAGGCACAAGGAAGATAACAGGATTTCCTCGTTCCTCAAATGAAAATATCAGAAACTTTGCAGGTAACAGTCTCATAACCTCCTCTTCCAGATCGCCAACCAAGATAAGAAATGTGGAAACAAAAGGAAAACTCCGGATGCCTGTAGAGACAGAGATGGCCAGTCTTCGAGCTATTTTCTTTCATTCCAGCATCCACTCTGGTAACTTGAGGATGGTTTCCCCCGCCTCCCGGGTATATCTTATTCCTTCCATTTGTCTTTTAAAACTCTCCGCTGTGGGATTATATTGTATTACGTAAATGACATTTGCACTTAAGAGCATCAGTTGTTGGGGGATTCTAGAAATACCAGGGCACTCGATATACATTATTTCTTTCCTTCCCTGAGTGTCAAATTACTGAGGGAATGGCAGTCTCTCTGTGGTAGAGAACATGCTTAGCATACAGGAGATCACCAGTTCAGTCCCAGCATTTGCATTTCAAAACTGCTCTCCCTTGCAGTCTCATGGAGCAGAATGAGGCGTGACCTCTCTCCCTCTGAGGTCAAGATGTGACCATTTCTGGGGAAATGTTCTCCCCAAAACTTAGTCCTTCAACTTGAGTATCCTGGAAGCCACATAGAATCTAGTCCCATTTAACTGCAGCTGCATTTAGCAAAGTCCTGATCGGTTAGACACATGTTGTTGTTGTTGTTGCTGAATTAAAATCAAAAGTGTGTTTATCTCAAAAGATATTGATTGATTGATTCGTTCGATTTATACCCCACCCTCCCCGCCAAGGCCGGCTCAGGGCGGCTTACATAAAAAGCATATATAAATACAGCTAAAAGCCAGTTTGGTGTAGTGGTTAAGTGCACAGACTCTAATCTGGGAGAACCGGGTTTGATTCCCCACTCCTCCACTTGCACCTGGCTGGATGACCTTGGGCAAGCTGTAGTTCTGGCTCAGCTGTTCTCGAAAAAGATCAGTTTCTGTCAGAGCTCTCTCAGTCCCACCTACCGCACAGGATGTCTGTTGTGGGGAGGGGAAGGGAAAGGAGTTTGTAAGCCGCTCTGAGACTCTCTTGGGTAGTGAAGGGTGGGGTATAAATCCAATCTCCTCCTCCTCCTCCTCCTCCTCCTAAAACATACATAAAACATCCATAAACAATCAATAATCCATTTCCCTAAAATGCCGGAAGCAGTTCAAGTGCAATTAACGTGCAAGAGCAGAGATTCCTGAATCAAGCCATACCTCTTCTTACGTGATAGTCCTGATGGTATTCTCAAATCAGCTCCATTTGATCGACTAGTTCATGTGGCGAGATAGACTGAGATGGTAAAACCAGGGCACAGGGCCATTCCTCTGTGTTTAAGGCGGCACGTCATCGAAAGCCTGCTGGAAGAGTTCTGTTGTACAGACCCTGCAGAACTGTAAAAGGTCCCACAGTGCCCTGATCTTCTCCAAGAGCTCATTCCACCAGTATGGAGCCACCACCAAGTAGACCCTGCGCCCTGGTTATTGCCAGTCTAGCATCAGTGGTAGAGCATCTGTTTGGCATGCAGTAGGTGTCAGACCCCCAGTCAAGTTACTCTCAGTGACTCCCTCTTTGGCAGTGATAAGTTTATTGAGGAGTATGCATGATCCAGAACATCACTTGTGTTAGAACTGAAGCATTTTGGTGGGTACATACTTCATATAGGTAATGCAAACATAAGCCCCCTCCCCAGTCATACGTCATTCATACACCCAGCGTTGCCATCCCAACCAGGGAGTGAAGATGCATATTTGGTTATCTCCTGACCAGCCCGGCACCAAGCTGCTTCAAGGACACCTTTCCGTGAGAACGAGAAAGGAGGCACGCTTGAAAGAAAATTATGGCTGCTGAAGTGAAAGGTCTCATTTATTCATTCACACTCATTCACACACACCCCTCCCCACAGGAATTCTCTCCCCCCTAGATCACGGCAACCCAGTGCAAGCGAAGCGAAGGTTCAATCCCCCATCATCTTCAGTAAATACACCTAGGCAGTAGGTGATGGGAAAGACCTCTGCCTGAGACCCCGGAGATCCACTGCCAGTCTGAGAAGACAATGCAGACCTTGATGGACCAAGGGTCTGATTCAGTATAAAGCAGCATCATGTGAGCAATATCTATTTACCTTCAAAGAAAACGTGTGTTTCTGTTTGATTATTCTGACCATGCTCCCTACATGGAAGGAAGGAAGCCCGAAGCAGTGAATCTCACAGAGATAAACTGGGCAGCCTATTCTGAGGCTATGAAAATTCTGTTTCATTTCTATGTCAAAAACCTCTAAATGACTCTGAAGTAGAGCACTGAATAACCCCACTCCCTTAAAAAAAAAAAGATGTGGAGGAGGCAAGGCTGGCTCAAGGAACCATGCAGAGACACAGAACTGGGTTTGATGCCCCACTCCTCCACATGCAGCCAGATGGGTGAACTTGGGTCTGTCCCAGCTCTCGCAGAGCTGTTCTCTCAGGAGCAGTTCTCTCAGAGCTCTCTCAGCCCCACCTGCCTCACAGGGTGTCTGTTGTGGGGAGGGGGAGGGAAAGGAGACTGTAAGCCACTCTGAGACTCCAAGTGAAGGGCAAGGTATTAATCCAGTCTCCATCTCCTCCTCCACCTCTTCCTCTTCTTCTGTACTTCGGATTCCCTTTAATTATTCAGCTGACTTCCCGTTCCCCTCACAGCACAGTAGCAGTTCTCAGGAAAATGCACATGTGTGCAAGGTGCCAGAGGCTTAAAACCTCTGCCACTAGAACCTGGCTGACTCAGTCTTTCCACTTCCATGGCGGTGTAATGGAGGAACAAATCTCTGGCCTGCTGTCCATTGCACTTCAGCACGACCACGAAAGATGGTCAGACAACAGTATTATAGGTGTCAGTTAAAGAAGGATCACGTGGTGACATAAGAGGCTCTGGGGTCTCCCAGCTGGGTTCTGGAAGTGGGAAACGCCATCAAGTCAATGTTGCCTCACAGCAACCCTTGTTCCTTTTTCTTTTTCAAGGCAAGAGATGAACAGAGGTGGCTTCCCATTGCCTGTGCCTGCATAGTGATCACAGACTTCTGTGGTGGTGGTCTCCCGGCCAAGAACTAACCAAGGCTGATCCTGCTTAGCTTCTGAAATCTGATGAGATCGGGCTAGTGCAGGGGTGGCCCAACTTGCTTAACATAAGACAGAAGAAGAAGAAGAAGAAGAAGAAGAGATTAGATTTATACCTCACCCTTCACTCAGAGCGGCTTACAAACTCCTTTCCCTTCCCCTCCCCACAACAGACACCCTGTGAGGTAGGTGAGGCTGAAAGAGCTCTTTCCAGCTCTAACAAAACTGGCTTGTCCAGGGTCAACCAGCAGGTGCAAGTGGAGGAGTGGGGAATCAAACCTGGTTCTCCCAGATTAGAGTCCGTGCAATTAACCACTACACCACTCTGGCTAGAATAAAAACCAGAAGTTTGAGAGCTGCAATACTTGAACAAATATTACACACAGGGTTTTACTGATAAATATGCACATTTGTGTTTGTTTTATTAACATTGAACAAGACTGCCAAAAGGGGGGGGGGGCGGTAAAACAGATATTGATAATGATATTTATTTGTCCAGTGATGTTTATTTGATTGCTAAAGATATTTATCTGCCTAAGAGAGAGAGAATGGCAAAGGAGGAGATGGTTAGACAGTGTCATCGATGCAACAAACATGAAATTAAGCAAACTCCAGAGGACAACAGGAGACAGGAGGGCCTGGCGTGATGTGGTCCATGGGGTCGTGAAGAGTCAGACTTGGCTGTGCAACTGAACAACAAACATGAGCTTTCGTGAGTCACTGCTCATATCTGAAGAAGTCTGGCAGACTTTAAGCAGCAGCTGGACAAACACTTCTTAGGGATGCTCTAGGCTGATCCTGCACTGAGCAAGGGGTTGCACTAGATGGCCTGTATGGCCCCCTTCCAGCTCTGCATGATTCTGTGACCCTATGATTCTGTGACTCACGAAAGTGCATCTCCTGCCACAACTTGTGTTAAGTCTTTACGCTGCTATTGGACTCTTGCTCTTTTCTGCCACTCCTAAATGTGTTCGTCCCAGTCGCTGACTTGACAGCCGCTGTTCACTCCATCACATAGTGTGGGATTTACTGCTGTACAGTGACTATCCCTCAGGCTTCTCGCAATGCATATAGAGTGTGAAAGCAGATACCGGTGGAAGACTTTTGCCAATTGTCCATAATTGTGAATCTACTTCCAGATGCCATCCCTGACCCTTTCTGCTTCTCCTTGCCTCTCTTTGCAGGCAGGAGGCCTAAATTGAGTTCATTACTGGCCATGAATCTTCTGATGATATTAAAGTTTGACCACTGGAGTCACTCTTTACGATCCGAGTGTTTTTCTTTGCCCTGCATTACCTCTCCAAAGAACTATCACTAAAGTTGCTGCCTCAAATATATCCTCCGGGAAATCAATAACAAATCAAGCCAGCTATTCCCTCAGATTTATTGGCATAACCAGGTGAGGCTGCCAAAAAATCTCCGGGAGCCGGGTTGTTGATTATCCAGAAGGCAGCGGAAAGCGACTCATGGCTGACTCTCAAGCTGATTTGATAAACTTCACCTGCAGCCAGTGATAATGCCGGCGCTAACTCAGATGGACAGATCTTCAGCTTGGAGCGATACACTTTCTTCTGCTCCCTGTGTGGATCAACCTGGCAAATACTTCATCCATAGTGGGTCACGGAAGCCATCTTGGAAACACGTTACAAGTTGGGAATGGTAACTGGGCAACAAATTCAAATTCCAAAATACACATTTTTAAAAAAGGTTAAATTAAAACCTTGAGAAAAGCTAAATTTGAGTCCAGGGGCACCTCAAAGACCAACAGGGATTTCCAGGGTATAAGCTTAAGAACATAAACCAATGTTGGATCAGGCCAATGGCCCATCCAGTCCAACACTCTGTCACACAGTGGCCAAAAATACCAGGTGCCCTCAGAAGGTCCACCAGTGGGGCCAGGACACTAGAAACCCTCCCACTGTTGCCTCCTTTCTCAAGCACCAAAAATACAGAGCATCACTTGCCCCAGACTGAGAGTTCCTATCTATGCCTTGTGGCTAATAGCCACTGATGGACCTCTGCTCCATGTGTTTATCTAATTCCCTCTTGAAGCTGTCCATGCTTGTAGCTGTCACCACCTCCTGTGGCAGTGAATTCCACATGTTAATCACTCTTTGGGTGAAGAAGTACTTCCTTTGATCCGTTCTAACCCAACTGCTCAGCATTCGAAGCTCCATTAATCAGGTATCTTGCTGTCAGCATCAAGCTCTTCTATGGCAGACCAAGACGGCTGCCCACATGAAATAAACATCAACAAAGAAACACTTGAAAACTTGAATTGAGAATGGAGATTGACTTTGGAGAGCCTCCTGTCCATTTTGGTAGCGGTGGAAAGTACAGTTGGGTCTCAGCTGACTTATGGCAACCCCGTAGGGTTTTCAAGGCAAGAGACGGTCAGAGGTGGTTTGCCATGGCCTGCCTCTGTCTCTGGAGCCCTTCTCCCTCCTCACAATCTCAAATGAGCAGAGGTGCACTCAGTGCTGATCCTGTGAGCTTAGGCAGATCCTGAGAGGGAGGGCAGGAAGGGTTGCATCAATGCTTAGTTCTCATGGCCCTGTCTTACACGCCCAGGGAAATGCTGATCGCCGCTTTGGGGTCAGGAAACAATTTTCCTCCACACCAATTCGGCCAGAGATCCTGGAGGGTTTTCCCTCCTCTTCTTGTCATTGAGCAGGGGTCACTGTGTTTGTGTGTGTGTGGGAGTGGTATTTGTAAATTTCCCTCATTGTGCAGGGGATTAGACTAGATGATCTTGGAGGTCCCTTCCAACTTCCTGATTCTATGGAAATTTTCTCCTTCAAAGGGAGATCATGGTAGGTGTGCTTCACTCTAGGAGGTGTGGCCTTCCTGGCACTGCCATCTCCCAGCTCTTAGAGTTTTTTCCGCATGTGTTATCTCAGTCTCTTGTGTGCCTGTACTGCACTGGGGATTCATTCTGTTTCCAGATGTTTTGCTTACTCTAGTGGATGCTCCAATCTTTTATAGGTGTTTCTCCAGTTTCTTTATGCGCCTTCTTAAAGTACTTATAAAGGAGCCGGAGAAACAGCAAGGAAAGATTGAAGTGACCACTAGAGGGAGCAAAACATGTGTGGGAAAAGAAACAAAACCCGCTGCAGCAGAGGCACACAACCGATAACATAACATGTGTGGAAAACCTCTTAGATTAGGAGGGGAGGGAATTTCCGGAAATCTTGTCCTCCATTTCCCACTGGCACCCATCTGGCAATAACCATAGAAGGGGGCTGGCCTCATCCTCCCCCCAAGTCCATTCTGAAACAAGCCACGCACACTCCCACTCCTCTTCCAGACTCTTTGGAGACTTGTGTTTCTTGCAAGACGTCAGAAGTTATTTCAGCTATAGAAGAAGCTGAGCTTGGCTGACATCCCTTTTTCACCACCCCAGTAGCCATCACTCAGCTAATGCAGCAGGAGTTATGCTAATGAGTTATGCTAATGAGCTCCTGCACCTCTTTTTCTCCGAAAGGACCCCTGCCTAGGAGGTGTTGTCACTCACCTGAATCATTTCCAAAGGATTCCCCACCACATCTACCAGAAAAGGACATTTTATTTGTGACCTGTCACTTTATTTTTTAAAATAAATTTTATTTAATGGCTTCTCAAAGCACAATACCACCAACATCAAAAAAAAGGCTCATATAAATACATAGCTTGTTGGCAGGATGTGGAGACACATTTTTAAAAAGGCACTTAAACACATCAACAAAGGCTCTAGCAGTGCCGTTGTCGTAACTATTTAAAATTGCTCTAGATATCCAGGCCGATGAAACGAAGAGGCAGCTGGATGAAAAGTCTTGACTGAAGTTCACAAACACGGTGATGACAACCGAACACAAAGTGCAGGATGCAGTGAACTGTCTCTGTCCTTTCAAATGTGGCTTCCAAGAGCAACCAAACAAAAATGAACTACCATGGGTTAAAAAGAGTTTGACAAGTTGAAATTCTTAAGAAAATCTCACAATCCTCTTTCAGAAGTTCTAACTTCTGAATTTTTCTACTGGCCATTATTTCCTGTCACTTTCCATCTAAAGAATGTAAGCTTCTTTTCTAGTAAATGCCTGCCTTTTTTAAATGAATCCTATTTTTGGTACAATGACTTTGTGGGGAAGAAGAAGAAGAAGAAGAAGAAGAATTTATACCCAACCCTTCACTACCCAAAGGAGTCTCAGAGCAGCTTACAATCCCTTTCCCTTCCCACAACAGACACCCTGTGAGGTAGGTGGGGCTGAGAGAGCTCTCTCAAGAACTGCCCTTGAGAGAACAGCTCTGAAAGAACTTATGACTAACCCAATGTCACACCAGCAGTTGCATGTGAGGAGTGGGGAATCAAACTCAGTTTTCCCAGATTAGAGCCTGCGCTCTTAACCACTACACCAAACTGGCTCTTGGTAGTTCAGTGCAGGGTAGTTCAAAGCAGGGAAAGCCAACCCCTTCAGTCTGGTGACAGAATAGCCCCTGAACTAGCTCAAGGTCACTATGTCCCTTTTAAAATTACTTCGGGGGGGGGGGGGTTGGGCCCTCTTGGTCATTTGGGGGGGGGGGGAACTGAGGCAGCCCCACCTACTGAGGAAGGCTGTCTGTGGCTTCACTTGGACAGATTAACCTTTGCCGCTTCTTCCCATTGGGCCATGATTCAGTCCCCATGGGAGGCAGCAACTGAAATGCTTCACATGGACTGGGCTCTTGGGATTGGGGATCCAGCTGAGAGCCAGACAGGAAGCTCTGGGGAGGCGGGAACAGAGCCCTATAGTCCTGCCAGCTGCTTATCCCTGCCTTAAATCATAGAATCATAGAGTTGGAAGGGACCTCCAGGGTCACCTAGTCCAACCCCCTGCACAATGCAGGAAATTCACAAATACCTCCCCCACACACACTCCCAGTGACCCCTGTTCCACACCCAGAAGATGACAAAAAACCTCCAGGATCTCCATCCAAACTGGCCTGGAGAAAAATTTGCTTCTTGACTCCAAAGTGGTGATCAGCATTTCCCTGGGCGTGTAAGAAAGGGTAACGAGAACTAAGCCCTGATGCAACCCATCCTGCCCTTCCTCCCATGATCTGCCTATGCTCACAGAATCAGCATTGCTGGCAGATGGCCATCTAGCCTCGGCTAGAAAACCTCCCAAGAAGGAGAGCCTACCACCTCCTGAGGAAGCCTGCTCCACTGAGAAACCACTCTTACTGTCAGGAAGTTCTTTCTAATGTTTCAACCCACTGGTTCTGGTCCGACCTTCTGGGGCAACAGAAAACTATTCCCTATATGATAGCCTTTCAACTACTTGTATATAGTTATATATATCAAGAGAGAGAGAGAGAGAGAGAATCAAAGAAGAGAGAAAGAATCAAAGAAGAGAGAGAGAGAGAATCAAAGAAGACACTGTCAGATGAGAATCGGCCATCCTGGGGAGAATGGCCAGAGGTGGGTGTGTCACTCTTAATTGGTTTGTTAATACAAGCAAGGTGGCTGGAAACAGCATTTAAAAGGCACAGTATTTAAAAAAAATAATAATGAAGGGTGAGAGGCAGCTAATTTTCATTGGCAGCGAGGCTGCCAAACCAACAATTAATTTTCTATTATCCTCAGACATTTTGAAAGGGCTGGATGCTTCTTACCGCCTTGACCTTGTCTTTACTTTGTTTGCGATTGCTTGTTTGGGTTGGCAGCCGTCTCCCGGACTTAATTGGGGGAAAAATGTCACCTGAATGTTAATTTAATAATTCAATATATTATTACAGTTTCCCTTTGGCTAATTGGCCTCCCTCCTTGCTTTGCAGGAATAATTAGAAAAGGATGACTAATTAGAAAAGGAGCCCTTGTGTAAATCTCCGAGCCGCTTCTTTCAAGTTCGTGTGCCAGTGGCTCCTTAAGCCTCGGCAAAGAAAGTCGGCAGCGCTGGAGAGGGTTGGGGCAATGGTGGAAGTCATTTCTGTGCACGGTGTGGAAAAAATTCTGATCTAGCCCTTATCCACGGGAGCTGGGTTGCACATGTGGCATGTGAAGGTGCCTTACACTGAATCAGATCCTTGATCCCTCAAGGTCAGTGTTTTCTGCTCGGACTGGCAGCTGCTCTCCAGGGTCTCAGGTCAAGATCTTTCAAATCACCTACTGCTCAGTCATTTCAACTGGAGATGCTGGGGATTGAACCTGGGACCTTCTGCATACCAAACAGATGCTCTACCACTGAGCCATGCCCTTGCCGCGTGCGTCTCTGTCTCCTAGACAATATGGAATCCCTTTAAAGAAAAAAACATGCCTAGTGTAAATTCCTTGTTTGTGCTACAGTGTTGCAGAGTGGCGAAACCTGGCTTTTGTAGAGTCAGTGTCAAAAATGATGATGTCCTCATCACAGTGTAATTCTTCACAAAAGTGTCCTTGTCTCCCAAGCTACTTTATTCTACCTCTTAAGGAAGATAAAATAGATGAGGAGCGAACAGCGTTGAAGGACCAGATAAATACTGGTGCATAATTTTGTGACTGGGTTTCACACACTCAGAAATACCTTTAGACCTTGATTTATTTCTGCACGGAGTTCAGGAGACGTATGTGTTGTGGGTAAAGTAGATTTGAAAGGAAACTCTTTTGTGGCCCCTCAGTTCAGGAAAGCTGATACTTCACCTATTCTAAAACAGAACAAAGAACCAGCACTGTAATCTCTGAAAAATCTGTTCTTTCATGAAGTCTCAAGCTACAATGAGTGTGAATAAAAAGCTGACTTATCTAAAGTTCAGTTACTGTTTTTGCAAAGGTGAACATTGGATCAAGATTCTACCACATAATGTGAGGAGAAAAAAAAACATTTTCCCGACCAAAATGGGCCATGGCTGGATCCACACATCATGGGACAGGAAAAGCATGAGGTTAATTTTAATAATATTCATCTATGGTGGATGTAGCTACTGGGGAGTCTAATACTGTTATTGTTGAGGACTTAATGATGAACTTATCATTCATGTCCTTTTCCATAACATCTTAGGTTTCCCGCACAGAATGTTACCCCTGGGATCCTTAATCTGTCCTTATTTATGGCATCAAGCTTCAAAAGTTTGGATGATATAGTCCAAGTGCCCACGACCCCACAGAAAACAGAACATCCAGGATTTGCTCTGATCCACAACCCCAGAGTCGATATAGTGTAGTAGTATAGTGTAGTAGTTATAGTGCCACACTAGAATTACCTCAGGTTCTGCCTCAGGCCGATCTACCTCACGGGCATTGTCTCAAAAATAAAACAAGGGGAGGGGGTAACTATGTATTCTCGCCTGGGGTGATATTAGCCATGGGGCAGAATTTGGGGGCCACCTACAGCTGATTGCTGCCCCAGTTTTGGAGCAAGTGATGGGAGGCAAAAACAGCCCTGGAAAGGGCCTCGCCCTCCGGCCTGTCCACAGAGCTGGGCCACTCATTCATGGCAGCAATTTATGTCCACCTGCAATGATGGTTGCTCACTCCTGCTCTGACCAGGGCACCGACAGACAGTTTTTAGTGACAGCTTCCACACACACCCTCACGTGGGGCAATGGCTGCCCCTTATTTTGGTCCAGAGTGGCCCTAGAAGAGGGGTGGCAGTGATTCTGAAGCACTTTTCCTGGACTCGTGCCCAGGGCCTCAGAATCGCTAAGATCACCTCTGACTCTACCCTGAGATACTTGCAAGGAAGATAGGATAAAATCAGATAATCAGGGATGAGCGGACGTTGCTGCTTTTGTGCCTTTTTATATGCATTTATATTTTGTCAGGGGTTTCCGCTCTCCACGGTTTCTTGTTGGCTTTGCAGATTTGTTTGTGTTCCGCATGTGAGTTCTCTCTCTCAAGCCATCAAGTCACTACATACACACACACACACACACACACAGAATGTGCACACCAAATACAAACGAATCTGCAAAGCCAACAAGAAGTTCTGGAGAATGGAAAACTCTGACAAAATAAGTGTCTTTTTTATACATTAATATTTTCTGTTTCCGTTCTCCAGAGTTTCTTGTTGGCTTTGCAGATTTGTTTTTCTTTAGTGCCCGTGTTCTATGCCCTTCATATTCAATTTGTATTCTATTTATACATATATGTCTTCTATATAGAAAATATACCTATGGGGTTGGAGCCGAGTGAAAGGTTTCCCTGTGCACTAGAGCTCTTGAGCAAACTACCAAAAAGACTATGCTGGCAACTGGTGCTAAGTTAAAATAACTATTTCTTACCTTTCATTTAGGGATGGGCACAAACCACATTTTTGTGGTTCAGATCAGTTCATGGCCAAAACATGAACCAAACCATGAACCGATAGGCCCATAGTTCTTATCAGTTTGTGAGCCATACAAAGTTTAAACCCCTGCTTTCTGCTCCCTTTGAAAAGCAGCAGGGAACAGAAAGCATAGTTTAATGGCTCTGAGCCATTTCAGCCAAACAGCTGAGTGGCGGGGAGCTGTTTTTTGTGAAGAGCAGAAAGCAGGGTTTTAAATGGCTGAGATAGGGTTGCCAGCCTCCAGGTGGGGCCTGGGGATCTCCTGCTTTTACAGCTGATTTCCAGCTGACAGAGATCAGCTCCCCTGGAGAAAATGGCTGCTTTGAAGGGTGGACTCTATGGCATTGTACCATGCTGAGGCCCCTCCCCTCCCCAAACCCCGCCCTCTCCTGGCTCCACCCCCAAAGTCCCCAGGTATTTCCCAACCTGGACTTGGCAACCCTAGGCTGAGAGCAGGAAGGAGTGTGAGAGAAGGAGGGGGAGATGGGAAGAAGCAGAGGTGTAGGAGGAGGGGAAGAAGCAGAGGTGTAGGAGGAGGGGATGGGATAGCCAATCCCACAAGTTCCTTGTGGGTCTCCACTTGTAGGTTCTATTTGCAAAGGCAGAGGTGAAGTCAGATTGGTGTTTTGGAGGTAGAAGCTGCAGGGAAATGTACTGCCTGAACTAATTTGTGTTACTGGAAGAAGGGACGCTATGATCTATCAGCAAACTCAGCTTTTGCCAGCTACAAAGTCTCTCTGCCTTGTCTCACCCTGACCTCCGTTTTATGGCAACCAGGTCTGACAAGGCAGAGTTAGCCCTGTCAAAGGTAAGACTAGAGTTAAATTACATATAACATAAGCATGTTCACCTCCAGCGCCGGGAGGCCTAACTTCAGCTCAGAGTCACTGCGGCAAGTTCTCCAAATAGTGCCTCATCAGCTGTATCTTTTTGGAGTGCCCTGCTTGGCGATTTGTGTCTTTTGCCAGGTGCGGTTGCCATTGGAGAGGTAACCCTGAAGCACATCTGCCTTTAAATATTTTACAGCATTGACAGAAGCCTGTGCATCTGTTCTTGGCAAGGATTCTGAAGGCTCCCAAACCCCTGCTCTCAGTCAGAAGGAACTTTAAAGTGTTTTCTCAGAATATGTGTGCATGTGCGCGCACACACCGGAAGAGAGAGAGAAACACACATCTGAGAGTATTTTAATGATTGCTAGCGAGACTAGACTTGATTCCAGCTAGTTACATCTAGAAAATACTTTATTTCATGTTACTGGGATATTAATCCACATCTGTTTTTTGCAACGGCCAGTCACCAGAGTTTGATAGTAATGTCAGATGCAGGGTCACATTCCTTGATCTAATCCTCTTTGCCTCTCCTGCAGATTAAAGCTGGGAACAAGAAGAAGAAGAAGAGACTGGATTTACACCCCGCCCTTCACTACCCAAGGGAGTCTCAGAGCGGCTCACAAACTCCTTTCCCTCCCCCTCCCCACAACAGACACTGTCCTGTGAGGTAGGTGGGGCTGAGAGAGCTCTGACAGAAATGGCTCTTTTTCAAGAACAGCTGGCTTGCCCAAGGTCATCCAGCAGCTGCAAGTGGAGGAGTGGGGAATCAAACGCGGTTCTCCCAGATTAGAGTCCGCCCACTTAACCACGACACCAAACTGGTTTGATATGAGGTTTTGTCATAGATTTTTGTTGTTGTTTTTGCGGAGGGAGGTTGAATGTAGGAAAGGCTAAATACCCTATAGCCTCTATGCACAGTCTGAAAAACATGGTTAGGGATGCCAGCCTCTAGGAGGAGCCTGTGGATCCCCTCAAATTACAGTTCATCTCGAAGAAGGAGGGGGAGAGGGAGATCTGATGTATACACTGCCCTTCACTCAAAGTCTTACAAACTCCTTTTCCCTTCCCCTCCCCACAACAGACACCCTGTGAGGTAGGTGGGGCTGAGAGAGCTCTTTCCCAAGCTGTCCTTGAGGGAACAGCTGGTCCAGAGCTATGGCTTGCCCAAGGTCATCCAGCCAGGTGCAAGTGGAGGAGTGGGGAATCAAACCCGGTTCTCCCAGATTAGAGTCCGCGCACTTAACCTCTACACCAAACTGGATCAGTTCCCCTGGAGAAAAGGGATACTCTGTGGTGTTGTACCCCATGGAGGTCCCTGTCCTCCCCAGGCACCACAACCAAACCTGGATCTGGCAACCCCATACCCTGTCCCCGTCGGTGGTGGCTGGGGTGGTGGCGGCTGGCAACCAGTGTTCCCTCTAAGCTGAGTTAGTGTGAGCTAGCTCACAGTTCTTAAGGCTCTGGCTCACACATTTTTGTCTCGGCTCAGGAAGGAGGGCTCCAGAGCAAACTAATTTATGTGACAGCCAGATCACTCACTCACAGCTTGAATGCCAGTAGCTCACAAAGTAGAATTTTTGCTCACAAGACTCCACTGCTTAGAGGGAGCATTGCTGGCAACCCTAGCCGTGGTCCACCAGTACTCATTTATCCCTTCTGCCTTCTATTACTATGTCTCTTTTTTGTTGTCCAAGTGAAGGAATACATTCTTTCTGGATTCTATATGTCATCCATTTTAAGCCTATAACACGTGTCACATTTAGTTATTGACATAAGGGCCCCCCCAAATATGGTTACGCTCAGGGGTCCTTTCGTAAAAAAAGAGGTGCAGGAGCTCATTAGCATAACTTATTTGCATATGCCACACCCCCTGATGTCACCGGAAGTGTCAGAAGGCCACACACCCCTGACATCACTGGAAGACTGTTAGAAGAAAGGAAGGAAGGAAGGAAGGGAGGGAGGGAGGGAGGGAGGGGGGAAGGAACGAAAGGAAGGAAGGTAGGTAGGTGGGGGGAGAGAGAGAAGAAAGGAAGGAAGGAAGGAACAGGAAGGTAGGTAGGTAGGTGGGGGAGAGAGAGAGAGAAGAAGGAAGGAAGGAAGGAAGGAACAGGTAGGTAGGTAGGTGGGGGGAGAAAGAAAGAAAGATAGAAAGGGAGGGAGGGAGGGAGGGAGGAAAGGAACAGGAAGATAGGTAGGTAGGTAGGTGGGGGGGAGAAAGAAAGAAAGAAAGAAAGAAAGAAAGAAAGAAAGAAAGAAAGAAAGAAAGAAAGAAAGAAAGAAAGAAAGAAGGCGCTTCTCTCCCCCCCTTTTGTTTGGGCACTGGGGCCCAGCTTTTCTCTCCCTCCCTCCCTCCCCCCCCCAGGAATGGTGAGGGGGGGATGGGGGCTCCTTCCTGGGGACATTGAGCAGGAATGGGTGGGTGGGAGGGGGTTTCTTTGCGCGGGGGGGGGGAGGGTTTTTTTTTAGATTGCACAGGGATGGGTGGGTGGGTGAGAGGGAGGGGGTTTCTTTGCGGGGGTGGGTGGGAGAGGGGTTCTTCCCCGGGAGTCTCAATGGGGGGGGGGAGGAGGGAAGGGCCTTCCCGGGGACGGCGGCTCCGCCGTCCCCGGGAGTCTCAATGGGGGGGGGAAGGAGGGAAGGGTTCCCGGGGACGGCGGAGCGCCGCCGTCCCCGGGAGTCTCAATGGGGGGGGAGGAGGGAAGGGCCTTCCCGGGGACGGCGGCTCCGCCGTCCCCGGGAGTCTCAATGGGGGGGGGGAGGAGGGAAGGGTTCCCGGGGACGGCGGAGCGCCGCCGTCCCCGGGAGTCTCAATGGGGGGGGGGAGGGAAGGGCCTTCCCGGGGACGGCGGAGCGCCGCCGTCCCCGGGAGTCTCAATGGGGGGGGGAGGAGGGAAGGGCCTTCCCGGGGACGGCGGCTCCGCCGTCCCCGGGAGTCTCAATGGGGGGGGGAAGGAGGGAAGGGTTCCCGGGGACGGCGGAGTGCCGCCGTCCCCGGGAGTCTCAATGGGGGGGGGAGGAGGGAAGGGCCTTCCCGGGGACGGCGGCTCCGCCGTCCCCGGGAGTCTCAATGGGGGGGGGGAGGAGGGAAGGGTTCCCGGGGACGGCGGAGCGCCGCCGTCCCCGGGAGTCTCAATGGGGGGGGGAGGAGGGAAGGGCCTTCCCGGGGACGGCGGCTCCGCCGTCCCCGGGAGTCTCAATGGGGGGGGGAGGAGGGAAGGGTTCCCGGGGACGGCGGAGCGCCGCCGTCCCCGGGAGTCTCAATGGGGGGGGAGGAGGGAAGGGCCTTCCCGGGGACGGCGGAGCGCCGCCGTCCCCGGGAGTCTCAATGGGGGGGGGAGGAGGGAAGGGTTCCCGGGGACGGCGGAGCGCCGCCGTCCCCGGGAGTCTCAATGGGGGGGGAGGAGGGAAGGGCCTTCCCGGGGACGGCGGCTCCGCCGTCCCCGGGTGTCTCAACGGGGTTGGGGGAGGAGGGAACGGCCGGGAGTCTCAACTGGGGAGGGGGAGAGGAGGGAAGGGCCTTCCCGGGGGGAGCGGGGCTTTGACGGGGGGGAGGCCAGGGGGGCAGGGCTTTAAGTGCCCGCCCCCCCGGCGCCTCTCTCCCGGAGCGGCGCTCCGGCGCGCCCCGGCCCCAACGGAGCCCTGGTTACGCTCATAAAAGTGGCTTACACCAGCCCAATACGTTTTTTGACATTTTCTTTCAGCAGGTTAAAACCCAGAGTCCTATAACTAGTTGCTTCTGAAATCCCTCACTGTTTCAAAAGTAGCTTATGGTGCAGTGCTCTTACTTCAAGAACCCCCCTTTCCAGGAGGTGTATTCTGGTCATGCAGGAAAATGCCATCAAATCATAACCGATTTACAATGACCCTGTAGGGTTTTCAAGGCAACAGATGTTCAGAGGTGGTTTGCTGCTACCTGTCTCTGCGTAGCGACGCTCAAGTTTCTTGGTGGCCTCCCATCCAAGTGTTGACTTGGGCCAACCGTGCTTAGCTTATGAGATCTGATGAGATCTAGCTAGCCTGGGCCATCCAGGTCAGGGCAACTGTGTTTTAAGCCCCCGCAAATACTCATGCCTTGTGCCCCCAGAGGTGGAGAGATATCCATACTTGATATAAAACCAGGCAAGCAAAATCTAGCTTCATGCAATCAAGAATCTAATGAAAGAGGGCGGAGCCTGATTCCTATGAGAACCATGAGAATTTCAATACACCCTAATCAAGGTTTATTTCTGTGACCCTACAAGGCTTCAGACATCTCACTGAGCTTTTGGTTTTGTTTTTGCTGTCAAGTCACAGCTGACTTACGGAGATCCCCGTGGGGTTTTCGAGGCAGGAGATGTCCAGAGGTGGTTTTTCTTTGCCTGCCTCCACATCACGACCCTGGTATGCCTTGGTGGTCTCTCTCCAAATACTGACCAGGGCCAACCCTGCTTAGCATCTGAGATCTGATGAGATCCAGCTAGCCTGGGCTATCCAAGGCTGAGGACAGACTTGAGTTCTGCCGCGCCTCCGCAGTGCGGCAGAACAAGGCGGGGGGAGTTGCCCTCGCCACGCGGCATTCACATGCCGCCAGAAGGAAGCCACCTGCTGTGTCCAGACTGCAGGCGGCTTCCTGTGGTGGCGTGCGAACGCTGTGCAGCTCCCCTGGCTGGCACACGTTCACACCCACCGGGAGCGGGTGGAACGCGCGCCGCAGCAGCCGGGACACCACTTTTAATGGTGCCCGGCTGCTGCGGGAGGAGCGCGGCGCCGGACACGTTGTGTCCAGCCCGCCTCCTCCAGGCAGATGTGGCAGTCTGGACTGCCGCTCTGCCTCTGCTTTCAAAGCGGAGGCAGAGCGGGCCAGACAGCCAGTCTGTCCAAAGCCCAGGTCAGGCTGGACAATGACAAGGCACTCCATGCCCTCAAAAATCTCCATTACAAAGGAGAATTCACTGAAAAACTAATGAAATGCTTAATCAAACCCATAAACCTGTTGCCTGCCTCACCAAGACTGAGTCATGCAAGGTTATGGTTTTCTTTGTTCCTCAGTCGTAAGAGAACAAAAGAACACAAGAAAAGCCATGTTGGATCAGGCCCATGGCCCATCCAGTCCAACACTCTGTGTCACATAGTGGCCGAAACCCAGGTGCCATCAGAGGAGAGAGAGAGAGATTGGATTTATACCCTGCCCTTCCTTTCCCAAAGGAGTCTCACAGCAGCTTACAATCTCCTTTCCCTTCCCCTCCCCACAACACACCCTATGAGGTAGGTGGGGTGAGAGAGCTGTTTCAAGAACTGTTCCTGAGAGAACAGCTCTGAAAGAACTTGTAACTGACCCAAGGTCACACCAGCAGCTGCTTGTTTAGGAGGGAGGAACCAAACCCAGTTTTCCCAGAATAGAGTCTGCGCTCCTAACCACTACACCAAACTGGCTCTCATCAGGAGGTCCACCATCAGGAAGTCCACCAACGGGGTCAAAGCTGTATGACCTCCCAAGAAGGAGTCCCAGATAATAACACTGCACAAACAGTTATGCGGCTACTTCTCCCTCCAGAGCTACAGCTCTTGGTGGGAGGGGCCGTCTTTGCCGTCCCGAAGGAGGGAGACAACAGAGAGCTGGGAGAGACTTTGATGTCACTCCGTTGCTGCATGGGGGTGGAGCGTTGCCTTTAAGATGCTCCACCTCCTCTAGTTCTGCCTCTTTTGAGGCGTCGTTTGGCCCACCCGCCCACCCATTTGACAGTGCAAGGACGGCTGGTCGCCTATTGGGGCCGGTTAGGAATTTTTTGCTTCTCCCTCGATTGGCGTATTTGGGGGAAGTGTTTTCGCCTACCCTGCACTGTTTTGATTGGCTTGTAATTGGGGCATGGTGGGCTTGTTGATTGAGTTGGTCACTTGGCGGTTTTGGAGTAGTTTTATGCAGATCCGGTGAGCACCAGTTGGTTATAGGGAATTAGGGTCCCTCACAAACAGCCTGCAGGTTTCAGGGCCCAGGGTTGGGGTTGAGGGACCTTGGTAGGGCCCTGAACGGTTCCTCTGGCAGGTTTTAGGGCTTCCAGAAGGGGACACAGGGTAGCCTAAGCATGGCCAGGACGGGGTCATGAAGTATACCCCGGCAGGGGTAAGGTGCTCAGCCGTTTGAAGGTGAGGAGCTGGTCCTGGTGGTGACCAGCTCGCTGATTACGCACAATGGTTGGTTAGTTCCCTTGCCGCAAAGTTAATTAAATAATAAAGTGGCCCTTGTTTAACCCAATCTTTGAGTCTGTCTCTTTTTCCGAATGGGGCGGCAATAAAACAAGAGTCTTGGCAACTCCCCAACTTGTCACCAGCCAGGAAAAAAGGGATATAAAACAAGCTCTCTGACCCTCCCCCCCCCCCATTTTGAGCTGGGTTTTCATCTAGAACTTTCTTCCTTCATTGACATAGGACAACAGGACACCTTCTTTAGGACCTTCCCCCTCCCCTTATCCATTTTTGTTTCCTGCTACACCTTTCTCTTCTTCAGGAGGTTTTTGTTCTGTGAAATAACCATTCGGAGGAAAACAATAATTCAGGTTAAAATAACTACAGCTGGACACCAGGACTGTGTAAACGGACTATTTTATTGGACTGCGACAAGGGAATTGTTACTGGGTTTTGCTATTGAACTGCCTAGGTCTGCAGTCTTATATTGCTGCATTGGGATGATATCATCTCACTTTCCGTTGTCTTTTGGTTAGGACAATAAAGTTATTATCTGCTTAAGCATCTGTCTCTCCCCCTTCATGCTCCTCTGGAGGGATATTCAGCTTGGCTTGGAGCTGTGTGTACAACAGATGTCAGATGTCAAGATCCTTTAGTATCTGAGTTTAGACCTTACACATCTGGGAATGCTCAGGTGTGTATGCCGTGGCATGGGTGTCCTTTTGGGTTACAGTACAGTGTGTGTCTCTCTCTCTCTCTGTGTGGAGGGTAGGTGCTGGAGAACACAAATGTCAACCATCCCTTTTGGCCATTTATATCTAATTTCATGGTTCTCCAGATCCTGGACTTGATGTCTCATTCCAGGCACATTCTAGGTTGAGGGCATAAAAGAGATGTTTGCGCCTCCCCCCCGCCACCACCCATGACTCCCTTGGGTGGATTCCTTCACACTTTGAAAACTCTGGCCTCAAAGGCACGGAAAGACATAATCCTGTGACACAGGCCTTTCATGCCTGACCAAGCTCGATAGAGCTATCGACATAAATTGAAAGATGACGAAAGTTCACCGGTTGATACGAATCAGCTCGTCCAGCCGAGAGGCAAAGATGACAGCTGCAAGATTCGTGCTTTGGTACGGGAGGCACATTTTCCAGGAGAGGGAAATGCTGACATCCCCGATGAGTTATGAGATGAAAGGACTGCTATCACTGAACAGATGTCCCCTTTCTTTCCCCCCTGTAATACAACTACTATCATTGTGGTGATCCCATGGGAAGAACCAAATGATAGCAGTGATAGAACTCTGTGGGTGTATGTACACATGTGTGTGTGAGTGTGTGTTTGAGAGAGAGACTGATTGCATGTCCTTGATTCACTGAAAGCAAGACAAATCATGGCTCCGGATTGCAGTTCAAACGAAACAGTTTTGTCTGTCCAAAGCAGCAGCCAACATAGATCCAAAAGTTCATTAAATCGTATAGAGCTGGAAGGGTCCTCCAGTGTCATCTAGTCCAACCCTCTGCGTAATGCAGGGAATTCACAAATACCCCAAACACACACACTGGGCTCCCCGCCGCCCAGCTTTGCCGCCCGGCTTTGCGTCGGCGCTCATTAGATCATGGGGGGGGCGGGGCTTGCTCGATTTGAGCCGTTGCCCCGCTCCCATCTGCGCAGTCGCCTGGAGAGCTCGGGTACAGGAGCACGCGTCGCGTGCTCTCGTCGAGGCCAGGGCGGCTGTGGAAGGTCGGCTGACGGCGACGGCGGCTGCTTACGGGGCTCCGGGGGCGAGCAGTCGGCTCGTTGGAGGATCCTTTTGGGAGGCGGCAGCGGCGGAGGCGCCCAGCGGCTGATTGCGGGGCTCCAGGGGCGAGCGGCTGCGCTTTGGCGGCGCTTTGGAGGATCCTTTTGGAGGCGGCAGCGGCGGAGGCGCCTTCCCCCATTTTCTGTTGGTGGGGTGGTCGGGTTGAACAGAGGCGCCGGTGATCGCCATACCCCCCCCCTTCCCCTCGGCGGCCCCCCTTTAGTTCGATACGGCCCGCCCCTTGCTGGAGCCCACGGACCAGGGATAGCGGCGGCAAGCGTGGGCACATTCGGAGGCTCCTGTGGCTTTCCGGAGCTTGCCCCCCCCCCGTTTCGTTTAAGGGCGTGTGGTGGGCGCCCCACACCTCCTGGGGCTATATTGCCAGGAACAGCACCGTTTTGACTCCCCCCCCCCCATTGCTGGGACGTTTGGCAGGCTAGGCCTGTGGGCTGCAGGGTGGGCCCAGTGATAGGGGGCCGGGAGTGGCCTAGTTCTGTGGGGCTGATTTGTGATCCTTGGGGAGTGGCTGGCCGTTCTGCAGGAGGGCCTACGGTGGCCATTTTGGTGGGGGCTGCAAGCCGCATGTTCAGGGGCCATTTTGGGTAAACTTTCTGGCAGCCATTTTAGGCGGTTTGGATATCTTCTAGTCAATATTGCTGGTTTTTTTTTTTTTTTTTTTTTTTCTTTTTCTCTCTTGGTCAATTGTTGCCTTACGGTTGGGATTGTATCACTGACAATTGTATTTGTTTATATTATTAGAGTTCGTAGTCATGGCACCTGGAAAAGGTAAGGGCAAGGGCAAGGGCAAGAACCCAGCACCAAAGAGACCTCCTGCGCAGCCTGATCCGGTGGTTCCTTCCAGTGATGAAGAGGAGGATGTGATAAATGTGGCTATCCTTCAGCGGTTAGAGGCGCTGGAGAAAGAGCGTGATATGCCCGTAGGTGGTTTACCAGTCGACAATAATGCTAATATGTCTTTTAAAGCGCAGGTGCTGGCGCGGTTGGCCTTTCTTGAGGACAGGCAGGATGCGGCGGCTTCAGGTCCGGCGGGAGCGGTGTTTGGCCAGCAGGGTCCAGGTGCGGGGGAGCAGCAGGTGGCTCTTTATTCGCCTTCTCAAGTTGCAGGAGGTAAGGAGCTGGCACTGGGTAGGCTTGGATCAACGTGGCCTTGGGGTCCAGGTGGCCAGAATGCTGCAGCGGCGCCTATGCTCCACGTTAGCCAGCCTATTGGTCAGGCCCCCGAGCAAAGTGCCTCCACTTCCCATTTACCGCAGTTTAATTGGCCAGCATTTCCTTATTCCAGCCCTCCTTCGGTTTGCCAAGGAGCTTGGCCGGCGTGGGGTTCCTTGCAGCCTGGCGTTGGCTATCCTTATGGGGGCGGGGCATCTTATGATGCGGTGGCTGCGGGGGCCATTCCAAGTGGCGATACAGACCTGCCTTTAGGTGACCACCTTTCAATGGCCACTAAAGAGAAGATTTTAAAAGGGGAGTATGTTGATGTGTTTGGTTTGCTCTATCGGGAGGTAGAGAAAAAGGACAGGGATAATTTGGATGACCGGGAGAAGGAGCGCTTGAAGCGCCGTGTGGTAGATAGGACGTGGGCCAATTGGCTTCCGGGTTTCATAATCTACGCAGCCGTCATAGTGCGACACCAGCCATGGAGGGCTTTGTCGATGCTCCAGTATCTGGACATCATTTACAAGGCATTTACAGACTTCCCAAGCCCGGCATGGTCGCAATATGACGAAGAGTTTAGGATGAAGGCGGCCATTAACCCAGCCATGCGGTGGGACAGGATCTGCTCCAATTTGTGGTTGCAAATCATGTCTCCGGCTAGGTCTGGGGGGGGTGAGCGGTCTCATAGTGGCCACTCAGTTAAGAGGGCGTTGGTGCAATCAGGTTCCCGCCCGGTGGCGGGGCAGGCGGTTCAACGACGCCAGCTTTGCTGGGAGTTTTCTTCCCAGGGAACCTGCGGTCGTAAATCATGCACCTTTAGGCATGAGTGCCCTTTATGCGCGGGACCTCATCCCTTATCCAGTTGTCCACGGCCCAGGGGCCGTGGGGGAGGCAAAGGAGGCAAGTACCCAGGGGGGGGGAAGCCACACAACCCCCATCCTGACAAAGGGTCCTAGCCCGATTAAACTGGGAGTTTTGAGACGCTGGTTGCGTAGTTACCCAAGGAGTGGTGATAGGGCCTATCTCTTGGAGGGGTTCACTGTTGGTTTTCGCATACCGTTTCAGGGGGTGAGGGTGCCCTATTTGGCTAGGAATTTAAAGTCGGTTTTGGGCATGGAGGACATAGTCAGGGCCAAGATTGCCAAGGAATGCAGGGAAGGCAGGGTTTTGGGCCCGTTTGTTAGTCCGCCAGTGGCCAGTTTAAGAGTCTCTCCTTTAGGTGTAGTTCCAAAAAAGGCACCTGGTGAGTTTCGCCTCATTCATCACCTGTCCTACCCTCGGGGAGGGTCGGTGAATGACGCCATACCTGGTGAATTATGCTCTGTCAAATATACTTCCTTTGATCAGGCCATGCGGGTGGTCCGCCTCTGCGGTGTGGGGGCCGAATTGGCTAAATGTGATATTAAATCAGCCTTTCGGCTCCTCCCGGTGCACCCTGAGGATTTTGAGCTACTCGGATTTGCCTTTGAAGGGCACTTTTACATGGATAGGGCCCTACCCATGGGCTGCTCGGTGTCCTGTTCTGCTTTTGAGAGGTTCAGCTCGTTTTTGGAGTGGGCCTTGGGAACCAGGACTGGTCTCTGTAGTACCGCCCATTATTTGGACGATTTTCTTTTCGTGGGCAAGAGGGGCTCTGGCCAGTGTCGTTTCCTGCTCGACAGTTTTGTTTACATGGCTGATGAGCTGGGTGTCCCTCTGGCTCAGGAAAAGACTGAGGGCCCGACATCCACATTAACATTTCTAGGTATTGAGATTGATACGGTTAGTATGTGCTGCAGGTTACCCCAAGAAAAATTGGACGCGTTAAGGACGCGGGTCATCTCTGTTAGGTCCCTTACTAGGGTCACTCTTTTGGAGCTGCAGCAGTTGGTAGGTCACCTCAACTTTGCATGCAAAGTGGTGGCGCCGGGTAGGGCATTTGTGAGGAGGTTATGTGACTTAATGAGAGGCCTCCGTCTCCCGCACCATAGGACCAAAGTCTCCAAGGGAATGAGGGAGGACCTCTTTGTTTGGGAACAGTTTCTGGAATCGTTCAACGGGGTCTCTATGTGGCGGGATGAGCTCTTGTTAGAGGCTGAGCTTCAGATTTCATCTGATGCGGCCGGCTCATCTGGTTACGGAGTTTATTTTAGGGGGCATTGGTGTGCCGGGGACTGGCCTAAAGATTGGTTTCGGGCAGGTTGGGTCAAGGACCTCACCTTCCTGGAGTTTTTTCCAATTGTCGCAGCGGTGTGGATCTGGCCTGACGATTTGGCTAATAGGACCGTCCACTTCTGGTGCGACAACCAGTCCACGGTTCATGTCATCAATTCCCTTACATCCAAATCCCCTAGGGTCATGGCTTTGGTTAGGGCCTTTACTTTACAGTGCCTCAAATTTAACATCCTGTTTAAGGCCAGACACGTCCCGGGGGTCGCTAATGGGATCGCTGACGCTCTCTCTCGTAAACAGATGGAGAGGTTTCGTCAGCTGGCTCCAGAGGCCGACCCGCTCCCGGCACGGATGCCCCCGGAGGTGTGGGGGATTGGAGGGCTGAGGCCGACAGGGCAATGAGCCTGGCACTTGCCCCTTCCACCAGGAGAGCTTACCTGAAGGCCGGTAAGCAGTTTCTGTCCTTCAGGGCGGGAGTGGGTTTGCAGCAGGTCTGGCCTATTCCTGTGTCACACCTGATGCAATTTTGTGTGTCACTACGGAACGGTGGCCTTTCAGCTCACACAATCAGAGGCAAGCTGTCTGCGCTGGCTTTTGCCAGTAAGGCTTCGGGTCACAAGGACACCACGGGCGACTTCCGTCTCCGGAAGATGCTCGAGGGGTGGTCTCGGGAATCACCTAGGGCAGTAGACACCAGGGAACCTTTGACACCCACAGTCCTGAGAGGGCTGGAGGGCCACTGGCCCTCTTGTTGTAGTGACAGCTATGAGGTGGGCCTGTTCCATGCCGCTTCGCTGACCGCCTTTTTTGGGGCACTCAGGATTAGCGAACTGGTGGCAGGCTCTCAGACTGACGCTTCTGGTGCAGCTTTGGAGCTTAGGGATGTATCAATCAATAAGTTTCAGCTACGGATCAGGTTGCGTAGATCCAAAACCGATCAGAAGGGTAAGGGGAGTGTGCTGGAACTAGGGTCTAGTTCGGAGGCAGCACTGTGCCCAGTCGCCGCCATGCGGCGGTACTTGGCACTTCGGGGTGATGGCCCGGGCTATTTGTTTCGGCATAGCGACAGCACCCCTCTTACGAAGTTCCAGTTTTGGACCGTGACTCGGAAGGCATTGATCCGGTTGGGTCTGGGCGGTGTTCGTTTTTGCTCCCATTCTTTTCGAATTGGGGCAGCATCGACTGCGGCCGCAATGGGGTACCCTGATAGGACAATACAGAGGATCGGGCATTGGAAATCTGGATGTTATAAGAGTTACGTTAGGCGTTGTACCGTGTAGGTTCGTTGTAGTTTCATTCAGACGTTTGTTAATAAAGTTCTTGTTACAGGTGCTGCAGGCCGTGAGACAAGACGAAGAGTCATGGTCTGCGGCCACAGCATGGTCTTTTGGGCGGCTCATCGGGCGAGGAGAACCTCTTTCGGCTCCCAGCTTGGCCTCAGCGAAGTGGCGAAGGTTGAGTGGTTGGGGAGGAGGGGCATGGGATGGCCGGCGCTCCTCCCGTTGTTGTTCGAGGAGAGGCGGGCCCCCCCCCTCATGTGCTAGTCATACACCTGGGGGGCAACGATTTGGGTTTGGTCAAGGGCGTGGCCCTTGTGATGCAGGCCAGGGCCGATTTGGCACTGATCAGGTCACGGTGGCCTGGTGTGCAGATAGTCTGGTCTGCCATGCTCCCCCGTCTGGTTTGGAGGCATGCCGGTGACCCCAGGTGTATGGACAGGGCTAGGCGGAACGCTAACAGCCAACTTCGCACGGCCATGGAGTCCGGGTTGGGTCTCTTTTTGCCGCACCCTAACATACAGGTCAAGTTCCCGGACCTGTATCGCCCTGACGGGGTGCACCTTTCAAACAAGGGCAATGGGTTATTTCTTGAGGACTTGCAGCACGGGATTCGGATGGCTCTCGATTGCCGTGTGGGGTAAGCAAAGGCCAAAGCAGAGGCTTGGATTTGCATGTGGTAGGTTTATGCAAGCAGGAAAATGGAACTGGTGGGTACCTTACGGCATATCCCTGTTGGGAACAGGAGGTCACCAGGAACCACCCTAGGGCCTTGCGGTCTGGGGAGGTGAATGGTGATCGCCTCTGGGAACCTCTCAGACTAGGCTCCTCCCTGAAGGTCTGTGCAGCCTCAGGGGTAGGCGCCCCTGGGAGGGGATGCCAGTATGCTGGGCCGCCGGTTACGAGCCAGAAGCTGACTGGGTCAATACTGGGGCTAGGTTACCTGCCCATTACAAGGGCAAGGAGGCTGGGTCTGGGAATGACGCCTGCCTTGCCTGTTCCGGAGCTTGCTTAGTTGCCCGTTGCTGCATGTCCTGTTTAAATAGTTAATAAAGTGGCCCTTGTTTGATTCCAAACTGTTGTCTGTCTCGTTATTTCATGCTGGGGTGGCAAACACACTCCCTCAGTTACCCCTGTTCCATGTCCAGAAGATGATAAAAAAACCCTCCAGGATCCCCGGCCAGACTGGCCTGGAGAAAAATGGCTTCCTGACCCCAAAGTGGTGATCAGCATTTCCCTGGGCGTGTAAGAAAGGGCCACAAGAACTAAGCCCTGAAGCAACCCTCCCTGCCCTCCCTCTCATGATCTGCCTCAGTTCACAGAATCAGCATTGCTGACTGGACAATCAATGAAGTACATCACATTTGAAATTATCATTTGGCAGTTGATGCTTAGAATTTCAGCAGCTGATGAAACTTGGCCCTGTACTGGCCATTGGATATTTGACACTGGGAAGTTGATCGTCTTTATATGGTACTCACTAATCGGTGTACTGAGTTAAGAACTTGATGGCACTCGTATGTGTAAAGTGCAATCAGCTTGCAGCTGACTTATGATGACCCCTTAGTGTTTTTAAGGCAAGAGACTAAGGGTGATTCCGCACTAGACCTTAAATTCTGGCTCAACCCTGTCCCCGAACTTACATTCTACACTACATTCGAGTTCCCCCCTGTAATTATCTCCCGATATTTTTTGTCTCTACATTACATTGAGGTCACCCCGGTTCCGCCCCACACTCGTCTTGGGATAAACAGATGCTGTTATAACCAGTAATAAATGCAAAGTATTGTGTCGCGAGTTGAACGTTGATAAAACCAGGGATGAGATCCAAGTGCAGAAAGGACCTAAGAGAAGTGGGTTGCCATTGTGCCTGCCTCTGCATAGTGACCCTGGACTTTCTTGGTGGTCTCCCATCCAAATACTAACCAGGGATGACCCTGCTTAGCTTCCAAGATCTGATGAGATTGGACTAGCCTGGGCCATCCTGTTCAGGGCTGCTTTCACTTACTTTCTGAATATGAACATTCATAGGCAAGAAATGCACAAGGACACAGTAGTACAGAGCCAGTTCAATGCAGCTGTCACAGTGTCAAATCAAGATCTGGGAGTCCCACGCTCAAAGCCCCACTCCTACCACGCACCTTACTTGGATGACTTTGGGCCGGTCACTCTCTTGGTCTAACAACAACGTTGTGAGGATGAAATGGAGAATGGGAGAAGCATGTATGCCATGCAGTGCTCCTTGAAGGACAGCAAAAGGGATAAAAATGTACTAAATAAATAAGGAGAACTGATCTAACAGGGACTCTGGATAAATCTGTTCAATGAATGATGGATAGATAAAATACAAGGGAACACAGTGTAAAGAATGGACATAAAAAAGAAGAACCACCATGTCTAAAGCAAGAACTCTACTTGTGGAAGTTACCAAACCGTTCATAAGCCCTGGCTGTACACCGTGTGATAAGTCATGTGTGTGATAAGTACAAGGTGTGATAAGTCATGTCCCATAACAACGAACGGCTCCGTAGACAAAATATATTGCTTGCAAAGTCCCAACTGGAAATGTAGCCAAGATTAGTTTATGACTTGCATGAAGTAGCCAAAATTAGCTTGCAGCCTTCAGCTTGTGACTTTCGAGAAGTCTAAAACCTCACAGCTTGCTCTCTGCAGTAAGCTGGAAGCCTGATGAGATCCCTAGGTGGATCTCTCATTTCTGTTCTTCCTCAGAGTAACATTCTGCAAGCAGTTTGAACCTGGAGCTGATAACAAATAAGCACGCAGATCTGTTAAATTTGACTCTGACCCTGAGCCACAGTCCCTTCCCACTGCCAGCTGCCTCTTGCACTGGGACAGAATGGTTGTGATTGGCAAGGGTTAGGGGTTCCAGTCCCCTGGTGGTGGTGGGGAGGTGCCCCTGTCTCTACTCCTGTTGTCTGGCACTGCTCCGAGATACAGTACGAGATTTTTATTTTTATTTTTAAAAACCCTGTGATGTCACGTCACTTTTGGTAAAACAACAGAAATGACAAAAGGTAGCTCTAGGAATCACTGGAAACTCTGTTGTTTTACCCAGATGTGATGGTGTCACTTCCGCCCCCCCCCCCAGTTTCTCTGTTGAATAGCACTTGGGAACAGGTGTCCAGGCCATGAAGGATAAGGTGGAGCAGTCCCACTCTGTCCAGTATGCCCTCTCCTGCCCTCTGAGACATCTGGGCTCCAATGGCCATCCAAGGTCTCTGCATGGCATGTGCCACCCAGCTGGCATTTGCAGAATTTGGAGAGGCTTTTTCCTCCCTCTCTTAGGTCAAATCTACTCCTCCCCACCTGAAGTAGTTTGACTGCTGTCTTTTCCTACACTCATTTCACACTGGTGTCAAATTTCACTTTGTCCCCCCCCCCCCCCCGGGTCTGAATAGCAATAAGCAACAGGATCTGTTTAAAGCAATATAATTCTAGCTTGACCACAGGAGGGCCATTAACGAATGTAGACAGTAATTTTTAAACTAGAACAAGTATGGTTTGAAACTAGAAACAGGTATAGATGGGGGGGGGGGCATTGAAACTAGAATGATTCCAGCGGGAAAGTCAGATGTAGATTTGACCTTAGTTCAACCACTACCACCACCTGGCCTTTGTAGGAACTACCTGCTGAGAGGACCAGGGCTCCCAGCTTCCTTCTCCTGTGAGTGGAGAGAGCTGGACCACAGAATTGCCAAGAGTAGGATACGACTGAATGGCTAACAACAAGAAGAAGCCTTTTATAGGCAGAAGGAGCAGAGGCAACTGCAGAAGCCACCACTGGGAGGGGCCGTGATGTGTTATCCCTTCCAACTAGGGTTCCCAGCTCTGGAAATTTGGGGGGGAGCAGGGGTTTGGGGAGGAGAGGGACCTCAGTAAGGTATAATGCCACAGAGTTCCATCCAACAAAGCAGCCATTTTCTCCAGGGGAACTGATCTTGCTTGGTTGGAGATCAGTTGTAATTGCAGAGGATATCCAGGTGCCACCTGGAAGTTAGCAACCCTTCTTCTTCCAAGGTTCATAATGGGTGAGTAGGAGCACAGGTGTAAGACCTCCTATTCTACATAAGCCTGAGCAAAGCTGGGCCAGGAAATCCAAGCTGGAGGAGAAAGAGTGAGAAGCAGGTCAGAGAGCGCTGTTGACTCCTCAGGCTTCACTCCCAAGTCCCCAGGTATTTCTTGTCCTGGAGCTTGAAGTCCTACTGCCCATGCTCACAGCAGCCTGCAGACCTTTCCCCAGTGGAGGACCTACATTTTTGGGACCCTGAAGCTTGATCTGTTACGGGGGCTCCTTCTCACTGCCACAGGAGGTGGTGGCGGCTACAAGCATGGAGGGCTTCAAGAGGGAATTGGATAAGCATATGGAGCAGAGGTCCGTCAGTGGCTGTTAGCCACAAGGCATAGATAGGAACTCTCAGTCTGGGGCAAGTGATGCTCTGTATTCTTGGTGCCTGACAGGGGAGGCAACAGTGGGAGGGCTTCTAGCAGGGCTTTGTTTGTAGAAAAAGCCCAGCAGGAACTCATTAGCATAGTAGGCCACACCCAACAACAGAAACTCATTAGCATATTAGGCCACACTCCTGACAGCACAGTGTATTAGCATATTAGGCCACACCCCCATCTTACCAGAACTGTGGTCATCCAACCACACCTAACTTTTGCTTCTTATTCTGTTTACCTTGTTTGTTGTCAAAACCCAGGGCTTTTCTTGTAGCAGGAACTTCTTTGCATGTTAGGCCACACACCCCTAATGTAGCCAATCCTAATGAGTTTCTGCGGTTGGGTGTAGCCTATTATGCTAATGAGTTCCTGCTGGGCGTGGCCAGCTTGGGAGCCAGTCGGAACTCCGTTCCTATGCGTTCCTGCCCAAAAAACAGCCCTGGCTTCTAGTATCCTGGCCCCACTGGTAGACCTCCTGATGGCACCTGCTATTTTTGGCCACTGTGTGACAGAGTGTTGGACTGGATGGGCTACTGGCCTGATCCAACATTGGCTTCTCTTATATTCTTATGTTTTTTTTAAGCAAGTGCCTGACAGGGGAGGGTGAAGTGTGCTCAATACATGCTCAATCAATCTTCCCTCCCAGTTGGACAGGCCACACGAGGCTCCTGAACATGTCCTGTCTATAATAAATCGATGGTGCGACCTTATTTGGAATACTGTGTGCAATTCTGGTCACCACACCCCAGAAAGGATATTATAGCACTGGAAAATTGCAGAAAAGGTCCTGGCCCCACTGGTGGACCATCTGAGGGCACCTGCTATTTTTGGCCACTGTGTGACAGAGTGTTGGACTGGATGGGCCACTGGCCTGATCCAGCATTGGCTTCTCTTATGTTCTTGTGTTCAACCGGCAACAATAGGGCAACATCCAACAAGGTCCAAAGGGCCTTCTGGCCCTTGCAAGGACCTCAAGGCCCAAATGGCAAAGAACAGGGTGGTGAGGTGGAGCCCTTGAAAATGGGCCATACAGTGAACTCCTTCCTACCAACAATGAGGTCTGGGTAACCACGATCATCCTCTTCAATGGGGGTGTTCCATGGAAGATCAGCACAATTTAAAAAAAAAAGTTAACCACCACATCTCAGATGTTGATTAAAATTGCTGTGCTGGCCATATGAAACAGGTATTAGAGCATATTCTAAGGTCAGTAATGAAGTACTTCAACCCACTGGCTTATGATTCTGTCACTAAAATAGCCTCATTTTAAAAACAAACACTTTTAAAAACTCCATTAATTTTGTTGAAAAATTCACCCCTTCAAAAATAAAAAAGTTGCTTTGGGGCCCCTCCAGGATTAGGGGCCCTGAGGCTTAAACTTCATTAGTTTCACAGTAGATCCACCCTTCCCTTTCCCCCGTGGCACCTTGCAGTGCATGCAGCACGGAGCGTGTTTGGTGGCGTGCTAGCAAGTGAGTGGGCAGGGAGCACTGCCAGCAATGGGTCCTGCAAGAAACCTTGGGCCCTGGAAGAAGAAGAAGGAAGAGTTGGTTTTTATTCCCCACTTTTCTCTACCTGAAAGAGTCTCCAAAGCAGCTGGCAATCGCCTTCCCTTCCTCTCCCCACAACAGGCACCCTGTGAGGAACGTGGGGCTGAGAGAGCTCTGAGAGAACTATCAGCATCATCCAACAAGCTTTGTGTGGATGAGTGGGGAATCGAACCTGATTCTCCAGATTAGAATACCCCACTTTTCTCTACCCTAAGGAGTCTCAAAGTGGCTGACAATTGCCTTTCCCTTCCTCTCCCCCCAACAGGTGCCTCGTGAGGCAGGTGGGGCTCAGAGAGTTCTGAGGGAACTATCACTGGCCCAAGGTCACCCAGTAGGTTTCATATGGAGGAGTGGGGAAGTGAACGCAGTTCTCCAGATTAGAGACTGCTGCTTTTCTCTACCTTAAAGAATTTCAAAGTGGCATACAAGCGCCTTCTCCTTCCTTTCTTCACAGCAGGCACTTTGTGAGGCAGGTGAGAGTTCTGAGAGAACTGTGACTCACCCAGGGTCACCCAGCAGGCTGCATGTGGAGGAGGAGTGGGGAATCAAACCCAGTTCTCTAGATTAGAGTCCACTATTCTGAACCACTACACCATGCTGGCTCTCACCCTGGCATCTGCCCCACCTCAGGGTATGATGAAGCTGGCCCTGATTAGAGACCCCAAGTCACAACTCCCTTAGTTTAGGAGCATGGACTAATCTGAGAGAACCGGGTTTGATTCCATACTCCTCTACATGCAGCTGCTAGTGTGACCTTGGGTCAGTCACAAGTTCTCTCAGAGCTGTTGTCTCAAGGACAGTCCTTGAAAGAGCTCTCTCAGCCCCGCCTACCTCACAGGGTGTCTGTTGTGGGGAGGGGAAGGGAAAGGAAAATGTAAGCCACTCTGAGACTCCGAGTGAAGGGCAGGGTATAAATCCAATCTCTTCCTCCTCCTCCTCCTCTTCTTCTTCCTGGGTCTGGTATGCATGTGGAGCTTACAAGGTTTGACTGGGCCCCATAGAAGCAACTGTTACCATGTCTTTGGATGTAAGACAAAGATGTAGACTTCGGCTGGGGAGAAAAAAAAAATAAAGCCGTCTTTCTCAAACTTTACTCCATGCAGTTGAACATCAGACGTTTGACTTTCTCCTGCAAGGATCTGAAAAAATGCCCGGAAACCAGCCTCGTAATTCTCTTCTGCTTATCTTCAACCGCTGCGCCTTTATTTATCACAGCACCTCCGACACCTTTTATTTTCTTTCTTCTTTTGCTTTTTGCTTAACCTTCCCTTCTTCATCCTCCTGTTGCTTTCTGGAACAAAGAATCGCATCCCTATTTCATCTCTTCATCCACACTTAAGCGCCTTTGATCTGTTGCTGTGTAAGGGTTATTTATTCGCTGGGACTAAGGAAGGGGAAGGGAGAGTCACACAGGAATACAATAACAGAGATTTCACCCTTTCATGAATGTCTCACATCCTGCAAGGTTTTACTTTCCCTGATTGTCTTTGGCATTCATTTCGAAGCCCTTGCGACTAAACCCAACCATTTTAGCATGTCGGCGTTTCATTTACAAGGATGAAGCCGTGTCCTTTGAACCTGTATTGTTTTATTATCCATCTTCCCCTGTTCCTGAACAGCAGAACCTTCCTTGCCTTTTATCAGGGAGACTTCAAGACCTTTAATTTTGTATTTCTTAAACAGGAGACCCACATTTATTTCATACACGTGTTGCCAACTGCTTGTGATTGGGCATGGCAGACAGCCTGATCTTTATATGCTCTGGGATGGAACTTTGTAGCGGCCAGTAATTTAGCTCATAGGCGTCAACTTCAGGGGGGCTGGGGAGCTGGAGCCCCCCCAAAAAACTTTTCCAGGACATGCTGAGCCCCCCCCCCCCCGAGACAATGGCCTGTAATGTCTCTGGCCCAGCCCCAGCTCCCCCCCCCCCTGGAAATTGGAAGAAGAAGAAGAAGAGATTGGATTTATACCCCGCCCGGCCTTCACTCACTTGGAGTCTCAGAGCAGCTTGCAAACTCCTTTCCCTTCCCCTCCCCACAACAGACACCCTGTGAGGTAGGTGGGGCTGAGAGAGCTCTGAGACAACTGTCCTTGAGAGAACTGCTGGTACAGAGCTATGGCTTGCCCAAGGTCATCCAGCAGGTGCAAATGGAGGAGTGGGGAATCAAACCCGGTTCTCCCAGATTAGAGTCCGCACACTTAACCACTACACCAAAATGGCTCTCAAGTCTACACCCTTGATTTAGCTAACTCCTATGGCCAGGATAGATGGCAGCTCCAGTCTCCAGGGAGGAGCTGTGGATCCATGGTAGAGCATCCACATTGCATGCAGAAGGTCCCCAGTTCAATCCCCATCAGCTTCAGCTAAAAGAATCAGGTAGATGGTGGTGGGAAAGGCCTCTACCAGGGAACTACTTCCAATCAGACAGTGCTAACCTCGACAGAACAAGAGTCTGACTCATTCTAAGGTAACTTCATGTGGTCGTGTGCTTTCAGAAGTCCTTTTTGCGGGCCCATTGGTTGCAGATTTATTTATTTATTTATTTTACTTCCACTTATACCCCGCCCTCCTCACAAGCGGGCTCGGGGCGGCTGACAAAATTGGCACCCGTTGCCAGTAAAAACAAATATAACATTTTAAACATTGTAAAACAGTTAAATACAATGATTCCTAAAATCCTAAAAACAGAGCTGCTATCACAATGGTATGCTGAAGTATCTATAGGTGCTGCAATCCAGCTCGATGTCGTCCCAAATCACTCAGTATCCTGAGCCAGATGTTAACGCTGAGGGCCAGGCTCGTTAGTGGTAATCGTAGGGCGGCTCCTAGTTGAAGGCCTGGTGGAAGAGCTCCGTCTTGCAGGCCCTGCAGGACTGCAGAAGGTCCTGCAGGGCCCTGATCTCCTCCAGGAGCTCTTCCACCAATAAGGATTTATCTGAGACACCAGACTAAGATGCATCCCCCCAGGGGCATAGACTTATTTATTCCCTGGGGGGCAGGGGCTCTTACCTGTGCATGCACGCTTTGCACGCACACAAACCGGGACCATGTCCCTGCTGCCGCCGCAGCCTCCATCCACCCCTCCCTCCTTCCGGGGGCCATCCGGGCAAGTGGCCAGCATGATTGCATCACCCGGAAGTGACGCCATCACGCTGGGCACACTCTAGCAATCGCCTCGAAACTCTATGGCACCATAGAGTTTCGGGGTGATTGCTAGAGTGTCGCCCCGGCAACGTGCCCAATGTGATGGTGTCACTTCCAGATGATGCCATTATGCTGGGCATTCGCCCAGGAGGGAGGGGGGAGGAGTGGCCAGGCAGGGGGGAGAGGAGGTGGTAGCAGCCGGCCGGCCGGCCTCCCGGCCGGCCTGCAAAGGAGGCCTGAAAGGCGTGGCGGCAGCAACGGCGGGTGCTCTGTTTCACCGGAGGGACTCAGCCCCCCCTGGGAAATTTTGGAGGTGGCCCGAGCCCTTCCCCCCCGTAGTTTACGCCTATGCTTCCCCCCCACCCTGCCCTCTTCAGGGATCACTAGCCACATCAGCAGAAGAGAACAGAAGACTCTAATAGTGTGGGGGGGAGTGGAGGAATTCTTGAAGGGTAGCTACTGGGCAGCAGGAGCAGGATATAGAAACATAAGAAGAGCCCTGCTGGATCAGACCAGTGGTCCATCTAGTCCAGCATCCTGTCTCACACAGCGGCCAACCAGTTCGTCTGGAGGTCCAATAACAGAGCATAGAAGCCGAGGCCTTCCCCAGATGTTGCCTCCTTGCTCTGGGATTCAGTGCCTCTGAATCTGGAGGTTCCCCTTAGTCACCATGGCTAGCAGTGGCAGGTGACACTGGGGGAGGATCTTTCAGCTAACTATGATTACTGGTGCACAGAAGAAGGCGATGGCAAACCCCTTCTGCTCATCTCTTACTTCAAAACCTTATGATGAGACAATACAAAAAGAGGGTGCTTTGGAGTTCATTAATGTATAGGATCGCCATGAGCCGGAAGCTCAGAGCAGTGTACCTGCCCCTCCCCCCCTCCCCCCCCCCCGCACACACACACACATTTTGTCCTGACACTGGCTGTAGGTGGAAGGTTAGGCTGAAAAACAGTGGCTGTCCCAAGGTCACTCTGTTGACGTAATGGATGGGGAGAGATTTGAGCCTGGGTCTCTCTCTGTGGTCGATGTTGATTCCTATTGTGCTGTGAATCTGGTCGTGAGCCGTAAGAAATACACTAAACCTTGGTCTCCGGGGTTCTCAATGGGTTGCTTTGGCTTTTTCTCCCCACTTTCTATTTTGCTGGAAGTGAAGGACAATGCAATACCTCTTTGCGACAAATACACCAGTACTGGGGGGGGGGGGGGCAACAGACCTATCAAGGTAGACAGGTCAAAACCTGTCTACTTATCACTTGTCTGTTCTGCTGTTGCCCGGATCGCTAATCTCCAAGACTTCCTTCATTCTAGTTTCCCCTCCTCCTCCTTCTCCTCCATTTCTGGCCTCTGAAAGGGCAACGTATGTTCTCTGTCTCTCTTCCTTAGATAGTTACTTAGAATGCCTATCTCGCCTTTCCTATCACAAGATCAATTTCTTTATCAATAAAGAGTGTCCTTTTCTTTCTTAAAGCATCAAGCCTTGTGTGCGATTTATCTCAAGGCAGGTGCCCCTCTGTTTGCACAAAACCATCTCAAGCTAACCCTTTTTTCAGGTAAGTGCCTCTGCCAGGTGATAACAGTATTAGAAGGCTATTTCTAGAAGAGGAGGAAATCATAGGAATCATATCACGCCAGTCTTGGTCCTTTTACCCTGGCTCTCAGTGCATTGCCAGGTCAAATTTAAGATGCTGGTGCTGTTCTTTAGGTCCCTATATGGTTCGGGACCAATATACATGAAAGACTGCCTACTCCTATACAAACCTACTAGACAAGCTTACTAGACTATGGTAGGGTTGCTAACATACAGGTGGGGGCTGGGGCTAGTTTGGTGTAGTGGTTAGGAGTGTGGACTCTAATCTGGGAGGACAGTCTTTGATAACCCACTTCTTCACATGCAGCTGCTGGTGTGACCTTGAGCGTTGCAGTACTCTAATTTCGAGGTGACCATAGCATGGATCACTGTCACCAGGTCATTGTGTTTGAGGAAGGAAACCAACTGCCTAATCAGCCATAGGTGGTACAAGGCCGCTTTGGCAGTGGCTGCTACCTGGGTTTCCATTGTCAAGGTGGCATCTAGGCAACCCTAGGCTATGGTCATCTCCTGAGGCTCTGTTTTGGGTGCTCCACCTTCTGAGGTTAAACAGGAGGCAACCTGCAAGCAAGAGAGCCTTCTTGGTTGGGGTATCAAAATTATGGAACTCTCTCCCCTGGGATAGTCATTTGCCCTTTTCTATTACTGTCTTCTCCTAGTGGGTGAAAAAAACATTCCCCGTATTCTGGCATTCCCTGAATGACCCCCTCCTTCCTGCCCTATGTATTAATGGCTGGTTTCTGTGCTTTTTAATATGTTTCTTAGCTTTGGTTTGATTGGTTTTACAATGTACTTTTATAATGTTTTTGTTAGCCACTTTGGTGGCCCTGATAGGGCAGAAGGCAGGACATAAAAGTTGTACATTATGATTGAATCATAAAAATTAAAATAATGATAACCAAAATGATGGATAATACATTATCGATTAAAAGGGAGAAGTTCTTGAAACAAATTTCCAGGGCTTGAATCCAGATGGATCTTCCCGCAGACAGAGGGGCTTCCTTCCACAGAGGACAATTTCCCCCTCCCTTCCCTCAGTAGCTTGAAACACTCCTGGGCAATTCTTCACCCTGGGCAAGAGCATTTCATCTCCTGCAGAACCAGGATTTCAAGGGACATTTGGGAGTAGGAAAATTATGCTCTGTGGACAGAAGTCCTTGCAACTATAGAAATGTTAGCCTGAATCCATACTTAAGGCCAAATGAATGGGGATGATCAAGGGTTGCTTGCCTCCAGGTGGTGGCTGGAGATCTCCTGGGATTACCAATGATCTCCAGGTGACAGACACCAGTGCATCTGGAGAAAATGGTCACTTTGGAAGGTACACTGTATGGCATTATACCCCACTGAAGCCCCTCTCCTCCCCAAACCCTGCCTTCCTCAGGCGCCACTCCCAAAATTATGGAAAGGCATGAACCAAACCACAAAGCAAAATTTGTCATGGATTTTGCCCTGTTTATGGTTTGTGAACTGAAAGTCGTGATGGATCTACTTTTAAAGCAATTTGTGGTGATTCGTGGATAGAGCAGAAAGCAAGCCCCAAGCTCCACCCTTCCCAGACTTCACCTCTCAAATCTCCAGGTGTTTCCCAACCCAGAACTGCCAACCCTAGGAAAACCTCAGTGCCTGTATGGTTGAAATTTATGAATTGGTTAGGAGAACATTAGTGCTCATATACTCTGTGATATGTTGGATATAATAAGGTTTGTACAATGTGGTACAACTTTGAAAATGTTAATAAAATTTGTTCAAAAAAAAAGAAAAGAAAAAGAAAACCTCAGTGCCTCCTTGTCTATTGAGTTTGGAAGTTGTACACCCACCTGTTTCTCAGAGGTAGCCCTCATTTTCCTAGCACTATTCTAATTTTATCACTTGGCTGTGGCAGCTTGAAAGCTAACTACTCACAGTCACACCAATACGTATGTTCAGATTTTTCTGTAATAAAAGGCTTCTTTTAATAGAAGTTGCCTTGCATATTTTAATGACTCCCTGCCCTTTGCTTTTAATTCTTTATTGAAGGTACCTTTGCAATGCCAAGAGAAATGAATTCCTGAAAAGGGGCTCCGGAGCATCCTAAAATAAATGCATTATCGACCAATGTACAATACAAAGATCTATGATAACACTTTGTCCTAAAGAATTAGGGGATGAATAACGCTCATATCGCTCCCTCGGTTTTCGTTATCTAATGATTAGCTGAGGGAAAATTTCTATGAGTGATTTGCTCTATGAACAAGAACACCCAAATTACTTAAACTAATAAGTATATTATTGCTAGACTTTCTATATTATTTAAACATTTTGGGCTCGGCTAGTGTGATTTATCCTTTCAATACAAAAAGTCTCAGATGCTTTACATGCCCATTTATTAGTCTCTCTCAGTGAAAATTTCCTTGCTTTTCTGCCATCTCAAGGGGACCTAATTTGAATATGAATAAATGGGAAAACACTTCAAGAAATTTAAGCAATTTGAGGAAAGGGAAGAGGAGACAACAACTGAACCGATTTTCCTGGTATTAGTCAGAAATAAGGAGAGGGCAGCCTTAGCCTTAAACGGCATTAGGCCATGGCAGCCGTCGTTGCCCTGGCCCAGCTGGGGCATTCTCTGCCCCCCCACACACACACCATTTCTACTGCCTTGGGGGGCAAAGCAGTACGAGAACCAAAATTACATTTAAATTTAGGGTTTTTTTTAAGGGCATTAAATTCACATTTCATTATTTCTATTCCCTCCCCCCCCCCCCCCAAAAAAACCCACACATTGTCCCCAAATGGATTTCTGGAATGTTTCACTCCTGAAACTTTGGGATAGCAAAAATCATGTGTGTGTGTAAAGTGATGTCAATTCTCAGATTTTATTTATTTATTTATTATTTTATTTATACCCCACCCTCCCCGCCAGAGCAGGCTCAGATGACTTACGGAGACCTCAGCAGCTGTCTTTCAAGGGAAATGAAAAGCAGAAGTGGTTTGCCATTGCTTTCCTCTATGGAGTCTTCCTTTGTGGTCTCCCTTCCAAGTATCAATCCTGCTTAGCTTCTGAGATTGGAGGAGATTGGGCTATGCCATGCCGCCTTCCACCCCCACGAAAACCATGCCCTTCCTGAAATCCTGAAATGGAACAAATTTTCTTTTAAGTGTGCACACATCGAGGGAACACAGCACCCAGCATTGTAAGCAAGAGTCGGTTCAATCCGGAAAGACCAATGAGCTGAATACCAAGTTAATTTACAGAATGTATGATGCCATCAATATGATATCTCTCTTATATATAAAGCTGTTTTCAAAGCGGCAAGATTCCATGGGGCGCCAAAATCAGTAGGCTGCAAGAACTGCCACTCAAAACGGTGTCCTTGCCCACTGGCTGCATTCCCTCCTTGAGTTGCCTCACTCCTGCCCACAGAGCGTTGCACTTTGGGAGTTGTAGTTCTCTGCTGGCTTTACTGCAACCATAGCAAAGGGAATTAGAACTACAACTCCCAATTTGGGAGTCCCAAGAGGCGGTTGGCCAGGATAACTAATTAGCTGGTGTTAAACGGGAAGCAGCTTTGCAATTGAATGGGCTTGCGGGGAAACGAAAGGAAAACATCCAGCACAGAAGCTTGCAGTCAGTTCACTGTGCATCCCCATGAAAGGCTACCTACAGTTAAACTTCATGGGTCTTAAAGGTGCAACTGGACTCAAACTTTGTTCTAGAAATCAGTTAAGTGCTGGCTTGTAGCAAGTCTCTGGCTCCACCACTCTGCACCATCCTCTGGGGATTTCTGTAGCTTTGGGAGATGAGAGAAGAGCGGCAGATGGTGGGGCTCAGCACAGGAGGAAGCATTTATTTGCTTTCAAAATTGATGACTGGGGAGAGCCCCTCTGCAAGCCCTTTTGCGGTGCCTACAAAATGGAAATAGGTGAGCCAGCCCCAGCTTTAGCCCTAATAGTGTGTGTGTGTGTGTGCACAGCCTGTTTACTCGGGAGTAAGTAAGGAAGAGAGATGCACTCCGACACCCACTCAGTTAATAAATGCAACAGCCTCTACAAAGAGGCTCTGTTGGGGGGGGGGGGAAGACAGCAAGGGTGCGGGGGGAGGGCTGAGAGGAAGAGGGAAAGAAGTTGAGATGAAAATAATTGCTTCCTTCCTTCTTTTTCTTCCTCTCGCTAGCACCTGTTGCATTGTTGCCTTCAACGGGCCTTGCCCCTAGTTATAATATAACTGCTAGCACTTAATATAAATGTCACATTGTTTTAATGAATTGTTTTAAATGTCTATGATTTTTATTGTTATTATGTTTTGTTATGTAAGCCACCCTGAGCCTGCTTTGTCGGGGAGGATGGGGTACAAATTTGAAGGAAGGAAGGAAGGAAGGAAGGAAGGAAGGAAGGAAGGAAGGAAGGAAGGAAGGAAGGAAGGAAGGAAGGAATAATGAAAAGAAGATTCCATATATCCTCCCGTACTTGTGGAGAAAAAAACAGTGGACTGGATCCAGCACAGCGGTTCTGTGGGCACAAGGGCTTCTACCCAAGAAGCATAACTTTATTGGTTTCCCCCTCCTGTAGCAGCCTGAAATGCTCCCTGGAATTCTGTTCCTGGGAGGGGTCCCCTCTCCCCTGGAAGCAGGAGTTCAGGTTACTCTGGGAAGGGGAAGCTGAGGAAATTGCACTCTATGGGCAGGCTTCTTTGCTCTGACAGGAAGACTGTCCTAGATACGAGTCATTTCCTGGTGGCCTAAGCTTAGGGATCATTTGAAAAGTGAAGTTGGAGGAGAGTTTCATGGATACTATGAACCAAAAAAAAGACAGACAAGTGGTTCTAGATCAAACCAGTCTTGAACTCTCTCTAGAAGTTAAAATGGCTAAACTGAGGCTATCACGCTTTGGTCATATTATGAGAGGTCAAGAGTCAATGGCAAAGACAATCATGCTAGGAAAAGTTGAAGGCAGAAGGAAAAGTGGAAGACCCGAGATGAAATGGATGGACTCAATAAAGGAAGCTATGGACCTCAGTTTGCAAGACCTGAGCAAGGCTGTTAAAGATAGGACGTTTTGGAGGTCATTAATTCATAGGGTCACCATAAATTGGAAATTACTTGACAGCATTTAATTCGTGTGCATGCACGCACACAAGCTTAGGGTGAGGATCTTTACAGCTTTATGCGCAAATTGCCAGATGATACATTCACACACTCTAGCCCAAATTGCAGACTTGATGGCAAACAAAAGTTTCTAATCATGGCAACATGAACACTTCAGACCTGTCAGTAAAGGTTTAATGCCTCTCTGTGCATTACTGAGCATAAAGTATTCAGAACTTTTAGACTAGAGTCCAGTCACACCAACCAGGCAATCCTGATCTCCTCAGACCTCGGAAGCTAAGCAGGGTCAACTCTGGCAGGTACTTGGGTGGGAGACCTCCTTGGAATACCAGCAGCTGGGAAGACAGAGGCAGGCTTTATTCAGCCACCTCTCTGAATATCCTCTAGGCCCCCAGTAGGGGTCAGTCATCAGAGGTCACCATGACAGTCAGTTATCAGAAGTCGCTATGACTTCCAGGTGCACACTCACTTGCACACACAAGCACATATGAAAAATACAAAACATCCCCCCCCCAAAGTATAAGCTTTCAAGAGAGAAAAATCCCATTGTCAGATAACTTTGACACTGGAAAGCCTCTACCTTCAAAAATCTTGGTCTCTTGGGTGCTACTGGACTTGATTCTAGCGGTCCTACAGCAGACCAAGATGGCTACCCTCTGAAACTATTCAGACCTTTTAAATAGTTAAATAGAAACATGGATATTTTTTTTTAAAAAAAAACAGTTTATAGATGTTGGGTTGACTATTTGAAGCCCAGCTAAAAAAATTCCCTTCCTGAAACTGTCCTCACAACTTTCCGCCATGGTGATTAATATCTGTCAGGATCTATCTGGGTGTGCAAACATTTGGCGGTTATTTTCTCTCTCCAACACAATTTTCAACCCAAGATTCTACATCAGCTGTCAGAATTTGTGCCTCTATACAGACACACACTCACACAGACACACGCTGGGTTGTGCTTCTCACACCCAGACTGTCACATGCACAATGGGCACATGGATTCCTAAAATGTATACATACCCACTTATGTGTGTGTGTGTGTGTGTGTGTGTGTACAGATAAGAATACATCTGCCCAATGGAAGTAGATTTTGATGTTTTTGGCAAAATGAGCTCTGCTCCATGAAAATTTATGCCACCATACATCTGTTCTTTTTAAAAACACTACAAGTCTCCGTGTTACTTTTATGGGGCCCTAAAACCTTTGGCTTGCATTTGCTTAAATAATCATCTATCCTGTCAACATTATTCAAGATTGATACAGCAGATTCTTTGAGTCCTAAGAATGTTACTACAAGCTCAGGTGTGAGAGACTGACAGCCTTCCCCATTCCCATTTTTCCTCCTTGTTGTGTGTGTGTAACCTAACATTGTCCTGGGGCGGGACAATTCCTTTTCCTGGGGCGGGACAATTCCTTTGTCCAAAATTCATTTTTTTTTCCTAAAAATACAGGCATTGACACCTCTCCTTCCTTTTTTCTCCTTTAAAAGAGGGATTTCTTTTTCATTTCCCTTTGTAGAGAAACCAGTGCACCCTTTTGTAACTTCATCGCTAGCAGTTGTTTTATGTTACACACCACAGGGGGCTGTTCTAGCAGGATGGCAGGAAGGTTTGGGGAGACATTATTGTCTGCCTCTGAGCATCTACGAAGTGAAATTCTGACATTCTGCAGAACCTCCCATTCTCTCTGTCCTTTCTTTGACATTATGTGTGATCATAATCGAACTGATTAAAAATAGACTCCGAATTCAGAAGAAGAAGAGGAGGAGGAGAGAAATTGATTTCTGGATTTCACGGAGACCCTGAGAGCCAGATTGGTGTAATGATTAGGAGCACAACCTCTAATCTGGGAGAACCTGGTTTGATTCCCCACTCCTCCACATGCAGCTGCTGGTGTGTGTGACCTTGGGTCAGTCACAAGTTATTTCAGAGCTTTTCTCTCAAGGGTAGTTCTCAGAGAGCTCTCTCAGCCCCACCTACCTCACAGGGTGTCTGTTGTGGGGAGGGGAAGGGACAGGAGATTGAAAGCTGCTCTAAGACTCCTTCGGGTAATGAAGGCTGGAGTATAAATCCAATATCTTCTTCTCCTTCTGGGTAAAGAGGAGGGCAGGGAGCTGTTCCTGTTGGCAGCAGAGGATAGGACTCGCACTAATGGGTTTAAAGGAAGGGTGGGAAGGTACCAGCTGGATATTAGGAAAAAAAAATTGACAGGAAAAGTTGTGCAAGAGTGGAATCAGCTGCCTAGGGAGGTGGTGAGCTCCCCTTCACTGGCAGTCTTCAAGCAGCAGCTGGACAAACACTTGTCAGGGATGCTCTGGGCTGATCCTGCATTGAGCAGGGGGTTGGACTAGAGGGCCTGTGTGGCCCCTTCCAGCTCTTGTGATTCTTTCTATGAATTAAAAGAATATCTCTTGTTAATGCTGGTCTATCCCTACATTCCAAAAGGCACACAATTCTATTAGCAATCAGCATTAATGAGACTACTGTATGTGTGCATTCCCCTCCTTCCATACCATCCAGCTTGCCAACTAACATCCTCTCAAGTTAGAATTGCAAACATCCAGATGAGGAGGCCTAAAGATCTTTCAGAATCCCAACTTTCAGAATTACAACCAGAGATTTCTTCCCTTGAGAAAATGGCTGCTTTCAACGGTGGACACAGTGGCATTATACCCTGCTGACTGAAGTCTCTCCCTTCCCCAAACCCTGCCTTCCCAGGGCTCCACCACCTGTTATCCAAGAATTTCCTGACCCAGAGTTGGCAACTCTATCTCAAGCCCTGTTCTCTGTGTACCTGCTGCAGAGGCGAGGCTGGCAACAATAGGAAACAGGGCTTTTTAAGTGGTGGCACCTTTATAAGCGGTGGGATGCCTTTCCCCTTGGGGCTCATCCAGGGCCCACTCAACTCTCTTTTAGGTGCTAGGCCAAAATTTTACTTTTTACTCAGGCTTTTAATTGAGGGGTTGATCTTTTAAAATTGTTTTAACATTTTGCTTCTAGCCTGGGCACTGTTTAATGAGACACCTTGCATACCATTGCAAGCAAACTGGGGTTTTTAATAGTTTATTAATTTATATTTTTGATTTGCTTCTATTATGTTTTGCTTTGTAAGCAGCCTCGAGCATGTTCTCTGGAGAGATGACAGAGAAATTTGCACTATAGGTCAGGGGAGAGTGCTGTTAGACACAGAAAAATCTCAAGAGGAGGAGGAGGATGGATTTATATCCCACCCTCATCACTATCTGAAGGAGTCTCAAAGTGGCTTACAATCTCCTTTCCCTTCCCCTCCCCATAACAGACACCGTGTGAGGTAGGGCTAAGAGAGCTCTTTCGAGGACAGCTGTTGAGAGAACAGCTCAGAAAGAACTTGTAACTGATCCAAGGTCATGTCAGCAGTGTTCCCTCTAAGCTGAGTTAGTGTGAGCTAGCTCATAGTTTTTTAGCCTCCAGCTCACACCTTTTGTCTTAGCTCAGGAAGGATGGCTCCAGAGCAAACTGATTTATGCAGCAGCCAGATTGCTCACTCACAACTTTAATGCCAGTGGCTCACAAAGTAGAATTTTTGCTCACAAGACTCCGCAGCTTAGAGGGAGCATTGTCAGCAGCCGCATGTGGAGGAGTGGGGAATGAAACCCGGTTCTCCCAGACTGGAATCTGTGCTCCTAATCACTACACCAAACTGTCATATATAGGATGGTACAGAGCTGTTTTCTATTGCCCCAGAAGGTCGGACCAGAACCAACGGGTTGAAATTAAATCAGAAAGGTTTTCGGCTAAACATGAGGAAGAACTTCCTGACAGAGCGGTTCCTCAGTGGAACAGGATTCCTCGGGAGGTGGTGGGCTCTCCTCCTTTGGAGGTTTTCAGAGGCTAGATGGCCATCTGACAGCAATGTTCCATGATCCTATGAAACTGGCTCTGCCATGCAATATTTTTTATTACAACCAACCAAAGCCACATGAAAGGGTGTGCCACCTTTCTAGATCTTTAAAACTGTTCATCTGTCTAGAATCATGTTAAATAACAAACAAAAAAAGTGATAAGGGGAGAGAGGAATGATATTTCAGGCCCTGAGCTTATACTCTTGCCATCTGCATGTTGAATAAAATGCCATGCACTCTCGGTAGGTCATATGTTTTCAGGAAGCACTGATATCAAGTGACAGCTTTGCCACTGTGGTGACCAGGTTACAGCATTGGACTGCTGAACGACCTTGGGCAAGCCACAGTTCCATCAGAGGTGTTCTTGAAAAGAGCAGTTTCTGTCAGAGCTCTCTCAGCCCCACCTACCTCACAGGGTGTCTGTTGTGGGGAGAGGGAGGGAAAGGAGTTTGTAAGCCACTCTGAGACTCCTTTGGGTAGTGAAGGGAAGGGTATAAATCCAATCTCCTGCTCTCTTCTCCTCCTCTTTTCAGTTTAGAAAAAAAAAAAACAGCTAAGGGGGGGGATAAGATAGAGGTTTATAAAATTACACATGGGATGGAGAGAGTTGGCAAAGAGAACTGAGGGGAACCTCTACATTCAGAGGCACTAAACCCCTGAATTCCAGAGCCAGGAGGCAACATCAGGGGAACTGGTTGGTCACTGTGTGAGACAGGATACTGAACTGGTCTGATCCAGCGGAGCTCTTCTTATGTCCTTAAGTCAGAACAGAATTATGGGTGCTCTCTCACATGCTAAATAAATTAGGATTGCCAACCTCCAGGTGGGACCTGGAGATCTCCTGAAATTATAACACATCTCCAGATGACAGAGATCAGTTTTCCTGGAGAAAATGGTTGCTTTGAAGGGGAGACTCTATGGCATTATAACCCACTGAAGTCCTCCCAAGCCCCACCCTTCCCAGGCTCCACCCCCCAAATCTCCAGGAATTTCCCAACCCAGAGCTGGCAACGTACCCACTTGCAATACACTTTAACAGTAATTTGGAAGTGGATTTTGCCACTGAATGCCATAAAATCCAGTTGCAAAATCGACCGCAAGAAAGAAAAGTGGGGTATAAATAAATAAATTATAATTTTCTATATCGAGTATTTGGCAATTTCTTTATGTGCTATAGTTGTATATTTAGATTTGCTATCTTACATTTGTTATATGATTTTTCTAATTTATTGGGAGAAAGAAAGAAAGAAAGAAAGAAAGAAAGAAAGAAAGAAAGAAAGAAAGAAAGAAAGAAAGAAAGAAAGAAAGAAAGAAAGCTGCCTCCAACTGCAAATGTGAATGCTGGTAATTGATCAAATACATCTCTAACACTCAACAGAATACCCAGATGCCTTCAAAAGGCCAAAAGCAAAAGGAAAATATGGCAGTCATCACATCAGCAAACTGGAGATTGATTTAGATGAGACATTCAGTAAAAAAAAATCAAAGGAATATATATGGGGATGTCATTATCTCCTTCCTAATATATATGTAGCTTGTAACTCTTTCTATTTATCTCCTCAGACTGAATGAATATATTCAAAGCTCACCAAAGGCTCCTTTGATTGGACTTGATTCAAAATAAAAAAAAATCCACTGGGCGTATACATTCCTTTTTTTAAAAAAAAAATGGAAGGAACGTGTTTTTAAAGTCAATTATTGGGGCTATTATTTCATCATTGCGATTAGCGCCTGTCACAAAAGCCGAAGAATGAAATGATTGACGCCATTATACGTCTAAAGCAAGCTAAAATGTATGTGCCAGAAATGTTTCGCGACTTTTTGCCTTACCTCCCCAAATATTTTCATTGGGGATCTAATTGAACAGTTAAATTGCTGTAATGCAATTTACAGCCATTCACGGCTGAAGCGTGTGGGGCTTTCTAGTTAAGAAAAAAAAAGGATGAATAGGGGGGAGAGTTGAAAGAGGCCTCGGCAATTATGAAAGGCATGAAGAGAAACAGGAGAGAGATTGTTCTCTCTCTCAGATTATACTTCAGGGTCACCCGTTGGCAGACAGTAAGCTTGCCGGGGGGGGGGGGGGGGGAGAATGCACTCAGTCACAAAAAAACCCCTACATAATTAACCGACAGGATTCACTACCAGATGAAAAGCGCTGGCCAGAAGATTAAATTGGAAGCAACTGTGGGTAAATGGTAGAGCAAATGCCTTCTAGGCCAAAGGCCCCAAGTTCAGTCATGGTTTTATAAGGTGGTTAGACAAATGCATGGAGGAGAGGTCCACCAATGGCTGCTAGCCATGGTGAGGAAAGGAAACCTTCATACACAGAAGCAACAGTCCTCTGAATAACCACAGGGAGTCAACCATAGAGGAGAACCTTGGCTTCTATGCCATGTTTGCTGGCCCTCCCAGTCAACTGGCTGGCCACTGTATGAAACCGGATGCTGGACTAGATGGATCATTGGTCTGATCCAGCAGGGTTCTTCTTGCATTGTTATGTTCTTGATCTGTGGTATCTCCTGTTTGAAATTATTTTTAGTGACTTATACCTCTCTTTCCTTCCCAATAGGGACCCAAAACAGCTTGTAACATCCCTCATCCCTCCTCCATTTTAACTTCACAACAACTTGTAAACTAGATTAGAGTGAGAGAGGCTGACTGGCCCAATGTCACCCAGCAAGCTTCCATGGCAGAATCATGATCTTGGGTAGCCAACGGTAGACTGTGTAATTGTAAACTGCCTATTATAAGCCACTTTAGATCCCTTTGAGGTAGGACTGCCAGGCCAAGCCTGGAAACCAGCAGAAGGGCACAGGTAGGGACATGGGAGATGGGTGTGATGTTTGTCATGTCACTGACATACCTATGTCACTTCCAGGTAAAACCCCAAAATGACAAAGGGTAGCTCTCGGAATCACGGGAAACTTACCATGGAGTTTTCAGAAATTCCTAGAGCTACCCTTTGCCACACCCAGGTTGTACCCAGAAGTGACATTGTGATGTTGGTTGTTATGATCGGGGTCTCTGAACCCATGGCAACTGTTTTTTCCCCCCCAAGGGGGTGAGTCAGGGGAAAAAACCCACAGGAATTTGGGTTCAGCGGAAAAACCAGACCATCTAGTCCTCCCTGCAAAAGGGATTTGATGGGTATGCATCATAAAACTCGATGTGACAGAAGGGGGCAAGGGCTATGTGCTGGAGACCGTCATTGGCAGAGAACTGAGCATCTCACAGGAGAGAGGCAGGATTCCTACCTCTGGATTGGAAGGCATGAAGGTTTCACCTAAGCAGGCAGAACTGTTAAAAAGTGAAATCTTCCTTTGTTCTGTGTTCAAACACTTTGCCCAGTGGGCCTCATCCTCATTTAAAACAGTATGTGAGTGCGTGTGTGTTCTCCCTCTAAGATAACTGTCTTATAATGCAAATCAGATTGTTGTTTTTCCTTTATTTCCTTATATCTGTATTCTTCTACTCAGGGGTTTTTTTTTTTGTAGAAAAAGCCCAGCAGGAACTCATTAGCATAATAGGCCACACCCAACCGCAGAAACTCATTAGCATATTAGGCCACACCCAACTGCAGAAACTCATTAGCATATTAGGCCACACCCCCATGTCACCAGAAGAGTGGTCATCCAGCCACACCCACCTTTTGCTTCTTATTCTATTTACCTTGTTTGTTGTCAAAACCCAGGGCTTTTTTTTGTAGCAGGAATTAATTTGCGTGTTAGGCCACATACCTCTAATGTAGCCAATCCTAATGAGTTTCTGCTGTTGGGTGTGGCCTATTATGCTAATGAGCTTCTGCTGGGTGTGGCCAACTCAGGAGCCAGCCGGAACTCCGTTCCTGCCCCAAAATAGCCCTGCTTCTACTATGATAGCTATTTCCTTGCATGTGCTCTCCTTCAGTCTTTAGTCACAATGCTTCTTTCCTGTTTCAGAAAACAGACTGTGCCTGAAATCCCACCCACATGCTGAAGACCGCTTTTACACATTAAGGGCATTCGCACACAGGGGGAGATAAAGTAATTGGAAGCTCTGCCCTTTGTACTTGTTCAGAGGCAGCCTTACAAGGGTACCCCCAGGCACTGGTTTCTTGACAGGCTGGGTTTTATATCTTGGGAGTGGTGGCAACGAAGTAGAAACACACTTTTGCGTGCAGGCAAACATTAAACATGCACGTGTGAACACACAGACAGGATTGTGACGCGGTGACACTGCTTTTAAAAAAACCCTTCTGCCATCATAAGTGGCAGCGGGCAGCTTGAAGACGGTCAAGACTGTAGGTGTTGAACTCACTTGTTACGAGTGCCAGATCTGACATAAATGTCACTTTGTAGAGCCAGGCCATGTGTGCCATAAAATGTAATGCCAGGTACTGGAGATATAAACTTTATAAAGGACACGGGCAAACCCAATTAACGATATTATTCTTTACTCAAAATACAAACATGCTTAAAACATTAACACACTTAAAACATTAACACTCTGTCATCCAGCAATAATGCCCAGCGTGGTGCAGTGGTTAAGAGCTGTGGACTCTAATCTGGAGAACCGGGTTTGATTCCGCCACATGAAGCCAACTGGGTGACCTTGGGTCAGTCACAGCTCAGAGCTCTCTGAGTCCCAAAAAATAAGTCTAGCTCGCCACCTAGTGGTGCATAAACACTAAAAGAGATAGAACTTAAGGCTGGCAAACAATCTTAGGGTCTCCTGCCCGTTCGACACACAATGTCACACAATAATTAATTAATTAATGGCAATCAGTTGCTCGTGGGCCTTGTACCTGACATCAAGGTCTGTGGTTTGCAAACTGGTCATGCCATGATCCATGAACTGAACTGCATTTTCCCATTTCATGCCCATCTCTAGAGAGCCAGTTTGGTGTAGTGGTTAAGTGCGCGGACTCTAATCTGGGAGAACCGGGTTTGATTCCTTACTCCTCCACTTGCACCTGGCTGGATGACCTTGGGCAAGCCATAGCTCTGTACCAGCTGTTCCCTCAAGGACAGCTTGGGAAAGAGTTCTCTCAGCCCCACCTACCTCACAGGGTGTCTGTTTTGGGGAGGGGAAGGGAAAAGGAGATTGTAAGCCGCTCTGAGACTCCCTTGGGGAGTGGAGGGCGGGGTATAAATCCAATCTCTTCTTCTTCTTCTTCTTCTTCTCTAGTCATTTGTATTATCCAGTTGTTTTAACTGGAAGTGCTGGGGCTTAAATCTGGGGCTTTCTTCATGCAGTCATTCTCTAGCATTGAGCCGTGGCTCTTCCCCCAGTTCTCCTAGTTAGCAGACAGAGCCGTATGCCTTGAAGGGATACAGTGTTGCAGTGAGCAACTCAGCATGCCTAGACATTGTGGGGCACTACATTAAGGCCCAATTTACACCTCCCCTCTGAAGTAGTTTGACTGCTGTCTTTTCCCAAGCTCATTTCACGCTGGTTTCAAATTTCACTCCCTGGGTCTGAAGAGTACTAAGCAACAGGATCTGTTTAAAGCAGCATAATGCTAGCTTGACCACAGGAGGGCAATTAACAAATGTAAACAGTAATTTTTAAACTAGAACAAGTATGGTTTGAAACTAGAAACAGGTATAGACATTTTTTGAAAAACTAGAATGATTCCAGTGGGAAAGTCAGATGTAGATTTGACCTAAGTGTGTATAGGTGTTATCTTCTTAATGAGATGTCCCTCTTTGTCTTAACCTGGGAGCTGCTCTCTGACCCCTCCTCTCTCGCTTTGTCCTCTCACTCTCTTCACATGGCCTTCCACGGTGTGACACATATCTCTGCAGGTCTCTCCTGTAGAGACAGTGCCCTCATACCCCCACGCACATGATGCTGGACAAGCTGGCCATTTGTGATAAGGAAAGTACTCTTTAGATTAGACTTCTTTCTCTTCTTTTGACTGCAACCTGAATGTGAACTGGATCTACTTGAATAAACGTTATTTTTTACCTTTTGAGCAATATGTTTCTTTGGAGATTTATTTACTGCACTCAGTATCACACTTCTGTGATTGGGTAAAACTCTGCTATAGGAACCCAATATGCAGCTCAGTAGAAGAGCACAGAATTTGTATGTCCATGGTGCCAGGTGTGAACCCCAATTAAACAATGTCAGCCAGCATGCCAGAAAATGTTTCTATTTCAGTCCTTGGAGAGACACGGCCAGACAATTGTGGGAAGCCCTCCTCCAGGTGGACCAGCGGATCATTGGTCCATAGAAGATATTAGGCAGTTAATGAAGACTGGGACCATAACTTCATGGGAGTCTGGTAGCACCTTAAAGAGTTCATAGGTCATACCTGCACTACAGACTTCTATCGGCCTTAACATGGAGAGAGGGCACATAGCTCAGTGGTGCACACATGTTCAGTCCCTGGAATTTCCAGATAAAGGACCAGAAGCAAGTGCTGGAATCAGCCCCCTTGACTTCCTCTGACTGAGATCCTGGAAAATTTCTGCCAGTCAGAGTAGATAATGGTAGATGAAACAGACCAATGGTTTGACTCTTCATAGAACAGTTTCAAGTGTTCATTTATTCCATAACCACCATTTTCCTGCTTCCCAGTATGAATTATTTGAGAACCCGGTTAACGGAAACCACTTGGTATTTTTTCTGCATGCAAGATCTTCTGAAGATTCCTTCCCAACATAACTCAGTAGGACCTTATGTGGATTGAGACTTCCCCCCCTTTAAATCACTCAAACCACTGCCTTTGTTAAGTCTGTCAGTCTTTCACAAGACAGCTCCCTCCTCCCCAATCCCAGATTCGATTCTCTGGGGGACGGCCATGGCTGCCTTTGAAGTGAGGTCATCAGAATGAAGCCCCATCATGGATGGTGACAAATGCTCTCATTGCTTGCATTCGGCTTCCTCTACTCCCTCACTTCCTTTTTCTGCAGACACAGACGCTTTTTTCCTCCAGCCTTCAAAGAAAATCTTGAAAAACTACCTTCTTGCGGCTTTCGCAGAGCTGTAGTTAAACTTTTTCAGCTGACGCGTCACCCTGGAAGATGTCGTTTCAGATTTGATTAAACAGAGGAGAGTCGCACACGCTACAGTAGATTAAACCCAGAGCTGATCTTCGGGGACTTGGCAAGCGAGTGGAAGAGGGCCATAGAAAACATGCAGGGAGGCCTCCAGTCTGAGCTGAGCTTCCTAACCGTTCCCATTAATTGTTTTGTGCATTTGAGATCCTTTTGTCCCCCTCCCTTTTCTAAAGCTTTAACTTGATAAAGTATTGTTGTGGATAGGCACCATTAGGGCTTGATTGGTGGCACTAATTAACCAGATGCTTGTAAACAACCCCTTGGACTTCAGCCATATCAAAATTGCAGAGAACGAGTCGGTGAGAGGAACCTTTATTATAAAAGGCCTCCTACCCTAGATAGGCATAAGCTATGTAACGGTGGTGCTAAGGCTACAGAAAATATTCTCTCATTTCCATATAGGGTTGCCAAGTCTGTTGAACTTACTGGCGGGGGGGAGTCCTCCGCCCACCGGGAGCTTCCCCGGCGCATGCGCTTTGCACGCGCGCCGGGTGACGTCACCGGAAGTGATGTCAGCACGTTGGGGGCATTGCCATGGTGACACTCTGGCAATCGCCCCAAAACTCTATGGTATCATAGAGTTTTGGGGCGATTGCCAGAGCGTCACCCTGGCAATGCCCCCAACATGATGGCGTCATTTCCGGGTGACGTCATTACGTGGGGGAAGTCGTCCAGGCTGGACGACTTCGGGGGTGGGGTTTCCCCCGCCGGCCCAATGCTGGCCGGTGGATCTGGAACCCCTGTAGCGGGGGATCCCCCACCCCCCGAGCTGACTTGGCAGCCCTATTTCCATAAATCCTTTCTAAGTCCTTTCTAAGGTTGTCAACTCTGGGTTGATAAGTTCCTAGATATTTGTGGGGGGGGGGGGTGGACAGGAATGGGAGCTCAGCAGGGTATAATGCCATAGACTCTACCCTCCAAAGCAGCCATTTTCTCCTCACTTAGCTATGGGGTTGCCAGGTCCCCCCCTGGTAACTGGCGGGGGATGGGGGTGGACTTACCAGGAGTGGGAGGGAGGCACAGGGTATGTCACTGGTGATGTGTCGATGTCACTTCCAGCGTGTGCCAGAAGTGATGGCATCATGTTGCACCATTGTGATGATGCTCGGGTATTTGGGCAAAAACTCTGTGGTGAAAATGGCTTCTACCATAGAGCTTTTGCTCAGATACTAGAGCATCACCATGATTTTGTTGACGTGATGACATAATTTCTGGTACATGCTGGATGGGACATTGTCAATTCACTAGCAATGTAACCAGGCTTCCCTCCTGCTCCTGTTAAGTCCCCCCCCCCACCAGCCAGCTGATCAGTGGGGGCGGGGCCTGGTGGTGGGGGATCCCTCACTTCCAGCAGGGGGCTGGAAACCCCATTTAGCTAGAAGGAGCATACTAGTAGCCCCCAATTACAGCTTCAGTCAGGCCAGGGGAGGAATAAAACTTCAGTATTAGATGTATTAGTCCCTCTTTATACCTATCTTTCCTTCTCCCTGGCCAGGTGGGGGCAGCAGTTCTCCCAGAATAACAAGAGATCTCCAAACTATAGAGATATTTTTTTTCCCTAGAGGAAACATAGAGTTGAGGAGAAATGAAGTCCTGGGCCCCGGTCACATGAGCAAGATAAAGCAGGGGGGGGAGCAAGGCTTTTTGCACTGGAGTACTTTGACCCAAAGTTGTTCAATCACACATTTCTGTGGAGCTGCGGTCGCAACTCGTTACTGCGTGATCAGACGCAACCACGGGCAAGTTGGGGGAAGGGGTTCATTCCTTTCCGATTCACTTAAACGGGGGATTGATGAATCACACCTCCACTCTGAGGGCTTCCAATGGCAGTATGCGATGATGCGCATACGGAGAAGGGGAAACAAACAACAGCACGGTGCCGAGGTAACCTGATCAGACTATCCCTGATGCCACAAGGGTGCGCTGGAGCGATCACATGGGGAAAGTCCATCTGTGGCCTGTAGCAGCCCGTTCGATACTGGATTTTCCCTACTGGTTTTTTTTACTGCGCTTCTTCGGCAGAGAGCAACGGCTTGCCGACGGGTGCAGGACGCTCCACAGATGTGCTTTTGTGATCGCGCCCTTAAAATCCAGCAGGGAGTCACCCCTCTCATGCGGCTAATTCTGCATTTGAGTGGCAACATAAAAGCAGAAGCTCTAGGATTTCCGTTTCTCCTTCACTGTATCATACAGACTCTAGGATGTGCAACAGAGACTAGAAGAAACTGATTCATAGCCACCTGTACAGACACTGATGGCCAGAGGCTGGTTGGGGATTGAGAGAGATGGGAGTGCGGCTGGCTGGCATCCTCTTATGGTTCTTCAGACTAGATTCTTCTCTTAACAGTGAATGGGGTGGGTGGGGGCGGGGCTGAAGACTTATTTTGAGAGGGTTTTTTTAAATGGTTCAGTGAGATCTTACATGAAGGGAAAAAGCTGGAGGAACTGATCTTTGACCTGGATGTGCACATCACAGAACATGACATCACATCCCCACCGAGCTCCCTCCCTTCCCCAAATCCCGCCCTCTCCGGGCTCCACCCCCCAAATCTCCCAGAATCTCCCAAGCTGGTGTCGGCAGCCTCACCTCTGACATCCGTGAATTCTAAAACAGACAACAAGGCAGCAGAATAAGGGAGAGGTATGAATATCAATTGTTAACATTGTTATTTTTTTTTTATTTTAAAAATCTTATTCGTTACCATAATACTCAAAGCAGCAAATACTCAGTTCATTATTTGATTAGTCAATATCTGAACGCAGACTGACTTTTGGAGAGCAGGAAAATAATGAAAAATGAATAAATAATGAAACACAAATAACTTCACTATTGAAATAGCTAAAACAAAGAAAGGTTGCTGTGCTTTTAATGAAAACATACTCCCCCCCCCCCCAAAAAAATGAAATGCAACCGTTCAAAACCTTATTCCTTATACATTGTGTGTTTTATTTGTAGGTCTTTGAATGCACAAAGTAAATATAATAATAGTACTGCCTTACTGGATAATAATACCAATTATGTGGGAAAACTTTTTTTTACGAAAACTGGGACAACCACGTTCTTTATCATATGAACTGGCTCTTAGACAGAAATCAAGAGAGATTTTCGAATTTGTGCAGAATGAATCATTTTGCCATTTGTCCAGTCCAGAAAATTGAAGAAAGACCATTGCAGTAGTTAGACATCCAGAGAAAACATCCATCACTCAGGCTGAGAAATGACCTTTCCCTAGACCTGACAAAATGGCTGGCAGCAGTACCATGGTTGGCCAACCCAAATACCCTATCGATGTAGTACACAGGGAGTTTGCTTACTAAGATTTGCACCTCATCCTAATAGCAAAACCAGTAGATAAGCAAAGCTCAGCATGGGACACGCATGCACATTTGAAAATTGGTAATGTTCGTAGCCTAGAGTTCATCAAATATAAAAGGGAAAGAGACATAGTACTGGCCAGTCTTGTCAGATCTTGGAAGCTAAGCAGTGTCAGTACGTGGAAGGGAGACCACCAGTGAAGATTCTGCAGAGGAAGGCCATGGCAGACCACCTCAGCTTCTCATTTGCCTTGAAAGCGTCTTGCTGGGGTCACCATAAGTCAGTTGGGACTTGATGGGATATATGCAGAGTTCATCTGACTTTACTCCACAGCCTACGCATGCTAGCTTTTGTTAACTGAAACAGACGAAGCAGCAAGAAATGTTATTTAACATCTATACCCACCCTCTGGTGGAGATTATCAGGAGATTTGGGGGTGCCATCAATACGCAGATGACACCCAACTCTAACGCGTACTTAAGGAGCGACCAATAGCTGGAATTCCAGTCTTGGGCTCCTGCCTGGATATAGCAGTGGAATGGCTAGGTAAGAGCTGGTTGAAGTTAATCTGTGATCTAAGACAGAGATCATGTGGCTGGGGAAGCCCGGACCACTGGGGTGGCCACTTCTACCGACCCTTGATGGGGCCGGTCTTTCTACAGTCAACTTGGTTAGGAATTTGGGATTGTGGCTTGATTATTTGCTCTCCATGGACAACCATGTATCTTTGGTGATAAAGACTGTGAGTTTTACCATCTACGCCAGGCCCACCCACTGGTTCCATATTTATTTTATTTTATTGTTTCAATTTGATTTCTACCCTGTCCTCCCCTGCATGTAGGCTATCTGTCTCAGGAGGACCATGCTACAATAATGTTATGCAACAATCACCTCAAGACTGGACTACTGTTCCAACTTCACAGGACCACAGCCTCTAGTGACCCTTCAGATCCGATCCTATGTGAGCTGCCTTTCCTTTCACTGGTTCCTGATGGCCAGTGTGGCAAACCTTCTCTGCTGAAGGGAACCCTGCAGTTTTGTTTTTAAAGTGAAGTTTTAAAAAAAAATTAATTTGTGCTTGTCCGATTGAATCATCTTCATTATAGGTTAGGATAACAAGCCAGCCCCAGGTATCGCTGAATCCAGACATCCCGTGAAGCAAAGTGACACATTTAGATGGTAGCAACAAAGCATTTTGACGGCAGCCCAAATAAACTGATGCTAATGAAGAGTGGAGCAGCGTCAAAATAATCTATTTCATTTTGTTTTGCCTGTTAACAGAAAGCACCTCCCTCTTTCAGTGTATTTGTGAGCATCCCACTGATATTTATTTGTCTGTTTTTTCACATCCTGAACACATGAACACAGAGTTCCCAAAAATGGTTTTGAAGGTCCTAAGAGACCATGCACTCCTTGAGCTATCCATGGGACACAGCGCGAGGAAATCCCTGAGTCTTTTGAACAAGGATTGAGATGAACTTGTCTGAGCATATGTTGCTCCCTTATTCAGACATGTGAAACAGGGATGAAGACAAGTGACAAAGGGAGGGAGCAAACTGCCATGAGATTAGGGTTGCCAGCCTCCAGGTGGGGCCAGGAGATCTCCTGGTATTACAATTAATCTCCAGATGATAGAGACCAGTCCCCTCCAGGCTATGAGTATGAAAATAAAAGTTCTCTTTTCTGTAGAGGGCCATGGGCTATTAGCCAGAGTAAAGCAAGACCATTATGGGAGCAGATAGTTCCAACTTACTGATTAAAAAAATAAGAATGCTTGAAATAGTTTGGTCATGTTTCATCATGGCCAAAATAGCAGTTTATTCTAGGCAACTATACTCTATAAGAGCATATGATAATTCCATCACAATATAGTTTCCAATTGTTTAGTTTTAAATAGAAAAAGATATCCTCCCAGATAACTTGGTTTATAAGGACATGATCCTTTTTAAAAGAGTTATATTTGATTTATTTGGTTTTTTTTTTTTTTTACTGTTACTGGTTTAGATTTATGGTACACCCTCTTGTTTTTTGTGTGTAATTTCAATTTTAATTAATGTTAACTCTTAACTGGTTAATACTTTTTTAAAAAAAATAATGTTCGGTTTTGCTCGAGAATGGCTCTGAAATTTTGTAATGCTTTTGAAATTTTCAGTTATTTTTTTTAAAAAAAAGAATGCTTGAAATAGAAATGGAAACCCTGCAGACGTTGGGTAATCTCCCTTCTGAAAAGGGGAATAATAGATTCAGATAGGATAAGCATATCCTCTAGAACAGGTAGGGTTCACTGTTCCCTCTAAGCTGTGTGCATGAAAAGCCGCTCATTAACACAGGAAGCCCCGCTCAGTAGCAGTCTGGAGTCACCCACAGTCTTGCACTGCCCTATTCCATTTTAAGATGACAGCAGTTATACTGGTAGGATTTGTTCATTATTTTCAACTGGTCTTCAGTCTCCATCTGCCCTGCCAGCCTATTTGAAATTTCTATCAATTCACACCGATAGTCAAATCTTTTTTCTGGCAAGATGACTGAGCTTCTGTCAGCAATTCTATGGGCGGAAAAGGGGGGGGACTCAACCCAACAAATAGCTGCGGACTGAGAGGGTCAAGCTAACAAAATAATTATTATGAAAAATATAGACATTTATTAGGGTGTACACATAAATAAAACAAAATTAAATTAAAAGAGACAGTCCAAGTATCAGACATTTAAAACTAAGTTCATTAAGAACTAATTGCAGTACATAATCAACCGGTGGATAAAACCTTGGACCTAAGGACCATACGCGTTTCGGCCCCTACGGGCCTTCCTCAGCAGTCAATACACCTTATTATAAAGTGACACACACCCAAAAGTACATGCATTCAGAATTTTGTATATACATATATAAATAAGACCAGGTGTTGCTGTCTTGAATGTCTTGTGGCAGCTAATTAGTCTGGTATCAAACATCAAGTGACCATTTCACTGGACAGAAGTAACACACATCCTGACAAATGGGACATTTGATACCAGACTAATTTGGAGAATTCGCGCAACTACCACAATCCTATTTTACTAGTTGTAGCAAATATATAACATTCAAGACAGCAACATCTGGTCTTACTGATATATGTATATACAAAATTCTGAATGCAGGATAGCGAAACCGCGGGGGGAAACGGGCGAAGCCGCAGGTCAAAATGTGGGTCAGGGCAAATAGTGGGAAATTGATGCACCCAATCGGGGGAAAGGGAAGAGTGGCGGCGGAGCAGTGCCTCATGGGAAATTGGTCCTTGGGTCAAATGAGTCGAGTAGTAAAGGGAAAAAAGGGATCAGTTCCCCTGGAGAAAATGGCCACTTTGGAGGGTGGGCTCAATGGCATTGTACCTGATGAGGTCTCTCACTTCCCTAAAACCTGTCCTCCCCAGGCCCCACTCCCCAAATCTCCAGGGGTTTCCCAACCCAGAGCTGGCAGTCCTACCTGTGACGCCACAAAACTGAGAATCCCCAGTGAATTAGTGCATATTGGCTCAGGCTAGTGGACAAAGTTGCCCCCTCCCTCAGAGTTTACATCCTTGACCTTCAAGGCAATGGCTAACCGAGTTAAACAGAAAGGGGGTCTGGCTTCCCTAAAGAGGAGTGAACTTCATGCATCACTCTGAGCTCCTTGGACCTCATAAAAATGTGATAGATGGATAGCTCAGGCCTAGAATGGCTGCTAAGGTCACTGCTGCAATCATGGAACAGGGCTGGCAACGTTGCACCCTAAGGTGGAGCAACTGCCTGATCCCTGGATGTTTGGCAGGTCCCACTGCTACTGATTCCACCCCCCTCCCACATGCCACTTCCCTGCCTGCTCACTTGTGAGTGCTGTGCTACCTATGCATCTGGCTGCATGGGCAATGGGAGGGGTGCATGGGCAAGTAGTAAGACAAATGGTTCAGTGGGCAGAGCATGGAGGGGTGCATGGGCAAGTAGTAAGACAAATGGTTCAGTGGGTGAAAGGGGGCCCCTGGGTTTGGTGTAGTGGTTAAGAGCACGGACTCTAATCTGGGAGAACTGGGTTTGATTCCCCACTCCTCCACAAGCAGCTGCTGGTGTGACATTGGGTCAGTCACAAGTTCTTTCAGAGCTGTTCTCTTAGGAACAGTTCTGGAAAGAGCTCTCTCAGCCCCACCTATCTCACTGTTGTGGGGAGGGGGAGGGAAAGGGATTGTAAACTGCTCTGAGACTCCTTCAGGTAGTGAAGAGTGGGGTATAAATGCAGTATCTTCTCTTCTTCTACATCTAAAAGAAAAGAAGCGGAGCATGGAAAGATGCATGGGCCAGTAGTGAGACAAATGGTTTAGTGGGTGAAGAGGACTTTCTCTTCTTCTTCTCTCTGCCCAGGACCCATAAAATGGAGAACTGGCCCTGTCTTGTAGTACTTGTGTTGATCAGCTAATCAGTGCCATCTAGGGTTGCCAACCTCCAGATGGTGGCTAGAGATCTCCTTCTATTACAACTGATCTCCAGGCAACTGGAGGAAATGGCCACTCTGGAAGGTTGACTCTATGGCAGCAGTTCTCAACCTGTGGGTCATGACCCCTTTGGGGGTCGAACGACCCTTTGACAGGGGTCACCTAAGACCATCGGAAAACACATATTTCTGATGGTCTTAGGCAGGGCTCGATTGAGCACAAGGTCTGGCCTCCCAGCTCTTTGCCCTCAAAGGGAGATTTCCCTTTAAAGGCAAAGAGCAGGGGTTGGTTGGGGCTGGAGCCCCGCCCTCTGCTTCCAGCAGCCCTTCCAGCAGGGGCCACAAGGAGGAAGAAGCTAGCAGGTAAGTCAATGGCCGCTTCCCCCTCCCCGCCGCCATGTTTAGGGCACTCCGCCATTGCCTTTCCTGGGCTCCACGCCGAGGCGCAGAGCCCAGGAAAAGCAGCAAAAGCCGCCCCCCGCCCCTGCCTTCCCTTGGCTCCATGCCGAAGTGCAGAGCCCAGGAAAGGCAGCAAAAGGTGCCCCCCACCATTGTCTTCCCTGGGCTGCATGCCAAAGTGCAGAGCCCAGGAAAAGCGGCAAAAGCCACCCCCCCCCGCCGCCCCTGCCTTCCCTGGGCTCCACGCTGAAGTGCAGAGCACAGGAAAGGCAGCAAAAGCCACCCCCACCTACCTACCTACCTTCCCCCCCTCTCTCTTCCCCCTTTATATCTTTCTCTCTCTTCCCCCTTTCTCTCTCTCTCTCTCTCCCCCCTACCTGCAACAGCCTCTCCCCCCCACCTACCTTCATTTTCTTATGGCCTCTTCTGTTGAAGAAAAGTAAGTCTGAAGCCTGAGTGTTTGTTGTGTCTTGTTGGGAATAGCTTGCAAATATATGTGTGTCTAAAGTCTGTATTAAAGTTGTTTGGTGCTAACTGCCATGCAAGAGAAAACATCTGAAAAAGTAGCTTCATTGTTGTGTGTGTTGGCAGAATTTTATGGTTGGGGGTCACCACAACATGAGGAACTGTATTAAAGGGTCACAGCATTAGGAAGGTTGAGAACCACTGCTTATGGCATTATACCAAATTGAAGTTCTTCCCCTCCCTAAACCCCACCTTCCTCATGCTCCATCCCTCAAATCCCCAGGTATTTCCCAACCCAGAGCTGGCATCCCTAGTGCCACAGGCAACCACAACTGTGGGAGGGGCCATGGCTGGGTGGCAGAGCACCTACTTGGCATGCAGAAAGCCTCATGTTCAACCTCCAGCATCTCCAGAGTAAAAGAATTAGGCAACAGTTGAGATGAAAGACCTATACTTGAAGCCCCAGAGAGCCACGGCCAGTCTTGAGACCCAGAGCACGATCACTCACACAAGTAGCCCCGTCATAGACAGAAAAGCCAGGTGGATTTAAAGGGTGCGATCCGACACAAACATCTGGCAAGTGCTCCGCAGCCATCGGAAAGCCGTTTTGCTCCACCGGAGAAGCAGTGTAAAAAAAAACAAAAAACCACTAGTGAAAGTCCAGGAGCAAACTGGTTGCTACGGGCCACAGATGGACTTTCCCCTGTGTGATCGCTCCAGTGCACACTCATGGCGTCAGGATAGTCTGATCAGGCTATCCCGATGCCATGCCGTTGTTTTTTTCCCCTTTCTAATTATGTACATCATCACATACTGCTATAGGAAGCTCTCAGGGTGGAGATGCGATTCATCAATCCCCCATTTAAGCGAATCGGAAAAAAACAGCAAAAAAATTTGACTCACCTGCAGTTGTGTCTGATAACGCAGTGGCGGGCTGTGCCCGCATCTACAAAACTCTGTGTGATCATGCAAATGTGGGTCAATTTCTGCCGGAGGAAATAAAAGCAGAAGAAGATTTTTATACCTCGCTCTTCACTCACTTCGAGTCTCAGAGCGGCTTACAAACTCCTTTCCCTCCCCCTCCCCACAACAGACACCCTGTGAGGTAGGTGGGGCTGAGAGAGCTCTGAGACTATGGCTTGCCCAGAGCTATGGCTTGCCCAAGGTCATCCAGCAGGTGCAAGTGGAGGAGTGGGGAATCAAACCCAGTTCTCCCAGATTAGAGTCCACACTCCTAACCACTACACCAAACTGGCTCTCACTACACCGAATAGCCTTGCTTCCCCCACCCCCCGGTTTTATCTCGCATGTGTGACCACCACCCCAGTTTAGTGTAGTGGTCAGGAGTGCAGACTCTGATCTGGGAGAACTGAGTTTGATTCCCCACTCCTCCAAATGCAGCTGCTGGTATGACCTTTGGTCAGTCACATGTTCTCTCAGAGCTGTTCTCTCAAGGGCAGTTCTCAAAAGAGCTCTCTCAGTTCCACCTACCTCACAGGGTGTCTGTTGTGGGGAGGGGAAGGGAAAGGCGATTGTAAGCCCCTCTGAGACTCCTTCAGATAGTGATGGGAGGGTATAAATCCAATCTCCTCCTCCTCCTCCTTCTGTCAACAATACTGACCTTGATGGATCAATGTTTTGAATCAATGTAAGGCAGCTTTGTGTACTCACCAAGTTGGGGTTCTGCCCCTCAGAATATCTTCTGAAAAGCTACCAGAACGTTTGCTTTTCCTAACATGGCAACTTCCTGTCGGTTTTTTGAAAAAGGATTATGTTCCTCTTCTTGTGTTGCGAGGCCAAGAGGCTTCACTGTCCCTGCAGTGCTACAAAGCATCACTGGGGTGACATTATGGCTTAATAAATATATTGCTTTCCATTTCCTCGGCCATTGACATAATGTTCTTGGTGGATTTCCTTTACCCAACTTTTAGTATGCCTGTCAGAGCCGAGCTGCCCTGTAGCTGCTCCCATAACAAGGGGATTTGTTCCCCCTAATTCCAGTCACATGGCCTCTCGGGCATCGATTCATCACTTAAATTTGTCATAAGTGCATTAAACCGAACATTGAAATTGTTCTTGTCAAATCATCTCTCTGAGACGCGGAAAGCCAGACTCCACCGCATCTCCAGGATGCGGCCGCAGACATCACTGCTTCATCAAAACAGAGCAGGCAATTTTTTGTCCTTTTTAAAAAGTCCTTAAGCCATTAAATTACATTATCGTTTCCACATTTTTTTTTTATGTAAGTTCTTATTTGCATTGGATATAGCCACGGATCTGTCAGGAGGATTTTCCCCCTCACTTATTAAACTCTTCCCTTCCCCATTTCCAAGGATCTCGACAGTAACTCAACCATAGTAATTTGCTCAGGGCGAAAACTTAAAATGCAGAGTCTCAGACGGAGATACAAAATGAAGCAAAAGTTAAAAAAAAAATACAGCAAACCGTTCTCCCCTAGTTTTAATTTTTTTTTTAAAGACTTTTTTTCTTCACTACTCTCAGCGTTACTCCGGAAGAATAGCGGTTGCATAGAAATGCATCTAATTCTGGGCCTATGCTCACTCACAACTTTGGATCTTCCTTTCTTGACCAAGGGAGCCAGAGTTCACTAGGAGACGAGGTGGCTGGAATAAGAGCTTACCTCTGACACCCGCTAAATAACTTTGCATTGGCTTCTGTTTGTTAGTTCCATAACGGTAAGTTGGAGGAAGGGAAATCAGGGAGCAGTATGAGGGCAGTAATGGGATAAGGCTAAAGGGAATGCTCAAATACTTGAGCTAGAGGGCATCCCATGAAGCTGATGGGCTGGGCAGTAGGATTAGGATGGACAAAAGGAAATACCACTTTACACAGAGAGTGATTAAAATGTAGATTTGCTGTCAGAGGAAGTACTGATGGCAGGAGGAGGAGGAGGAGATTGGATTTATACCCCACCCTTCACTTATAGTCTCAAAGTGGTTTACAGTCTCCTTCCCTTCCTCTCCCCACAACAGACACCCTGTGAAGTAGGTTGGGGCTGAGGGAGCTCTGAGAGAATGGCTCTTGAGAGAACAGCTGTGAGAGAACTTTGACTGGCCCAAGATCAGCCAGCAGCTGCATGTGGAGGAGTAGGGAATCAAACCCTGTTCTCCGGATTAGAGTCCGCTGCTCTTAACTGCTACACCAAACTGGGATTAGATAGATTCATGGAGGATGCAATGGCCACTAGCCATGGTGACTGAGGGGAACCTCCACATTCAGAGGCACTGATCCTCTGAATCTCAGAGCCAGGAGGCAACATCAGGGGAAGGCCTCGGCCTATATACCCTGTTGTTGGACTTGCAGAGGAACTGGCTATCCAGTGTGTGAGACAGGATGCTGGACTAGATGGACCACTGGTCCAATCCAGCCAGGGCTCTTCTCATTTTCTTATGTGAAAGCAGCTGCTGTGCCTGCTCTGTTTTGAAAAGATCAAGTAAAGAAAACCAGTTCAACTGAAACTGCCTGGTTGTGGAATATGGATTGAATATCTGATTTACAGAAGTGGTGAAACCTTTTTTTAAAGCCTGAAAGTCTTGCAGAATTGTACAGTGGTTCCATCAAATCTCCTCCGTAAAAGTAGATGGAAGAATCTCTGTTTACTTGTGCAGGAACAGACATGTGACAATGGTATAGCACGCTGGGTTGCCAGGTCCTTTACCTGTTTGCAGTGGAAGGAGAAGCTCCCGTGATGCGTGATGTGTGATGCAATGACATCACCCGGAAGTTATGTCATCATGCTAGGCACGTCACCAGGGACACTCTAGCATTTTGCCTGAAAACTCTATGATACCATAGAGTTTTCAGGCCGAATGCTAGAGCGTCCCCCCCCCACACACAACATGCCCAGCAGGGATCCCCCTGCTGGCTGGGTCCGGGCTGGCGGGTTGGGGACCCTTTGAGTGGGCAAACCCCCACCCCCGGGGGACCTGGCAGCCCTAGTATCACTCCAAGCATTTTCCAGACCAAGGCCCTTGATTTCTGCATTCATTCTTAATAAGTTTCAGCGACAAAGATGAAATGAAGAGTGTCCTGAGAGATTCGGAGTAGAACTCTTTTCGATGGGTGAGTAGATCACGGATCATAGCACTGATGTCCTGTAAACGTAATGCTTCCTAAAAGTTTTTGTTCTCCACTTCTTTCCCTCTTCCCATGGCCACATTACACACAAGCATTTATTTATAAATTCTGTTCCCTGGGATATCGTGCTCTCTATGTAGAACACAGGCCTATAGGGAGACGTTGCATAAACTGGGTATGCTTAGCCTGGAGAACAGAAGACTGAAAAGGCATGGGTTCGTACATGTGTAGCTTCAGTGTACATGAATGAAAATCCTGAAAAAAATTAGGCATCTGTGGGGCCAGAACCTGAAAGTATGCTTTTTCCTGCTGTTCCGACAACTCGGTGACTGTTTGGATCAGGAAGATCTATGTTTGGTTACCAGCTTCCTGGTAAACAGAGATGTGGTATCTGAAAAAGATCTATCTCACAGCCTAATCCATGATGGTCATGTGATGTAGCTGGATTAGAGGCCCTGACCTGCATGGTTCCAGCCACCCTGATCTCATCAGATCTCAGAGGCTAAGCAGGGTCAGCCCTGGTTAGTATTTGGATGGGAGACCATCAGGGAAATCCAGTTGTTAGGCAGAGGCAGGCAATGGCAAACCACGTCTTCATCGCTTGCCTTGAAAAACCCTACCGGGGCTACAATTGGGCAGCACTTTCCACTCAGCCGTAACTTTGGGCCAGTCACTGTTTCTCAGCTCTGCCTACCTCACAAGGTTATTGTGAAGATAAAGAGGCAGTACCATGTATGCTTCCTTGAGCTCTGTGGGGGGAGGGCAGGATTAAAATACAATCAACTGATAAGGAAAGGGGTTTTTTTTTAAAGCAAATTTTAATCAGAACATGTTTGCAGCGGAAAGCTATTGTTAAGGAAAGCTTGTGTCTCCTTCCTTTCCCTTCCATTCGTTATTTTGAAAGATCTGCCCTGATGTTTAAGCATTCCTGAGACAAGAAAGTTCCAGAGCACAAAATGGTTTCCGCTTCGATTAACTGGTCCCTGTGAATTTTCTCCTCAAAGGAAAGTGAGAAGAGAAATGGGGTATTTCTGAGAAATCCGGCAACCAGGTTAGAATTGACCTTGCTGCAATGAGACTTCTGTGAGCTCTTGAGGGGAGGGAATCAAATATATTAACCTTGTTCTTCTGCTTCTACACTGCCTGGAGAAGTCCTCCTGGGGCACACATCGCTTCTCATCTTCTTTCCATTTCTTCTTGCATGTATCGTATTGACCACAGTTTGCACTGGTCTCGGTTTTAACTTTTTAAAAGTGTCACACCACAGTCCGACACCCCCTTCCCTCATTACTATGAGGATTCATGAAATGAAGTGGCACAAAAGCCTAATATAATTGTAAGATAGGGACTAGTGTCAGCTAAATGCTGCCATTCCCAGGCGGGAGGTGGATTCCCACAAGCGTTTACGTCAGGGCCCCTCACCCCCACCTTTGGAATGTATCTTTCTTCTCACAGTCTGAATGTTATCCATCATGCCTCCCTAACCTTGGAGATGGGGAACTTTCTCAACAGCTTAGCTGCTTTGCGTTTGCAGGTGTCTATTGTAACATTTTCCTGCCTTTAGCCTGAGAACAAAACGTCTAGCATATCTAAATGTATTTTTCATGCTCCAGGACTGGAGACCCCCCCCCCCCCCTTGGCATACCCAGTTTGAATGCACTTTAACTGTAACCTCTCAACCCTTTCCTTTTATTACTGACTCAAGAATGTGTACACAACTATTGGATCCACTGGAATAAAGAACTTCTTAGTTAAGAACTTTGTTGACAGTTTGAAATCTCTTAGGCTGATTCCACACTAGTTGTTGCCCCGGCATCACTCCCCAATAAAATCCGGGGTAGAGCAACAGTTCCCTACTTGTTGCTCCGGGTCTGCAGTTGGCACGAATGTAATCCTCAGTTCCCCCAGATCTTCCGTTTCTAGGATTTTCAGGTTTTTTTTTGGGGGGGGGGGGGGTTGCCACGGAAGTGAAGTCAGGGCATTCAAGTGGGGAACTCCAAAATCAGGGTTTCTTGCTCCACCCCTTTAACGCCCCTCTGCTTCTTTCTCTCCCCTTTCTCTCTCCTTTCCTGCCTATCCTCTCCCTTTCCCGCCCTTTTTTGTTCCCCCCTTTGTTGCGTTACAGCAACACGTCACAACATTGATCCAACATTGACTGGCATTTAAATATCTTTTTTAAAATGTACTTGTGTTGTTGATGTCTCCACATTTCTGTGTTGCATTGTTTGCACAAAAGTCGTGCCTGAGTCATGCCACTATAAAAATATGTATTGATGGCTTTGAGGTGCAGTGCGAGGGTTTTTTTGTCCCCCCCCCCCCCCCGTTACATTACAACAACAAAACACGACATTGATCCATCGTTGTGTGGTTAACATTTTTTGCAGGGCCAATGTATTGCAGATGGCGTGGTGGTGTGGACACAATTTTTGCAGGGGTTACGTGTGTTGTGTTGCATGTTCCCCCTCCATTTCCCATCCCTTTCCCACCCTGCATTTCCCCTCCAACCCTGGCACAAGCTTTTTTTTCCTTTTGCGGGCATTTCTAAATGGCGAAAGATATAACATGATGCAGTAATGGCGGCATGGAGGTCCGCCTACGTTAAACTCTGCCTACATTAAAAAGAAGAAGAAGAAGAGATTGGATTTATACCCCACCCTTCACTCCCCAAGGGAGTCTCAGAGCGGCTTACAAACTCCTTTCCCTTCCCCTCCCTACAACAGACACCCTGTGAGATAGGTGGGGCTGAGAGAGCTCTTTCCCAGTCTGTCCTTGAGGGAACAGCTGGTACAGAGCTATGGCTTGCCCAAGGTCATCCAGCCAAGTGCAAGTGGAGGAGTGGGGAATCAAACCCGGTTCTCCCAGATTAGAGTCCGCACACTTAACCACTACACCAAACTGGCTCTCAAAAGGGGGGAAGGGGCGGGTGCATGATGTACTTTCCCGGGAATTATGAAAAACTTTGGCCAATCGTGACTTTGTTGTCATAACGAAACGCCGCCTACATTTTTAAAAAAGAGGGGGGAGATGAGCGGGTGCCCAAGATTTGGGGCAAGGACAGTTGTGGAAATGAAGAACCGGCATCAACCCAGATCAGATTCCTGTAATGCAGAAATGCGCACACTGATTTGGACCAATTAAACCCAGGAGGAAAGGGAAGCAAAGCACTTGTGCGGAATCGGCCTTAGACTCTCACAACTAGTTCCTTCCAGGATCAATTTGAAATGAGTTTTTGAACAAATCCCATATCCATCTTTAGACCCACCCCACCCCACCCCGCCCCCAATTGCCAAGGGCCACTACCTAAGGAGTGTTGGGAAATTTGGTAAAAATAGATAGATATTCAGAGCTTGCAATGAATCATTAACCACTGGAGAGGAGGCAGATTCTTTCTATGTAAAAAAAAATTACTTCTAAAGGGAAAGGTACAGGGGAAATCTACAAAACAACAAACACTTAAGACTACATCCTTACTATTACAAGTACAACAACAGACTGGCTCACATGGTTAGTAATGGAGATTCTTCTTTCCTCTTGAACCTAGAAGGAAATCACCTGAACACATTAACCAATGGTTCTTAGTAAATAAACTCCAGTTTCCCAGGCTTTCTCCCCATTGGCTTTGTGCCAGGTTACCTTCCAGGTCAGGTTAACAATAGCACACAAGGTAAACACATTAACCCTATAATGACTGGATTTAGACCTTGCGGCACACATGTTTCCAACACCCCTTCTCAAGGTCTAATACGTATGCCATTATACACGCACATACAACAGACACCGCTCACGATTCACTTCAACACTTGGATCAACCGTATTCAACATTTCACGAAGACGTTCAGATTTTTCTTCGGTCAGTGGCTTAGTCAAAATGTCAGCCACCATTTCCTCTGTACGACAATGTTCAGTCTCAATTAGCCCCTTCTGGTACAGATCTTTCCCTAGTGCACACTTAATTCCAATTGATCTACTTAATTCCAATTGATCTACTTTTCGCTGTGGTGCTTTCTCCCTTACATGTAGCAATACAAGCTTGATTGTCCTCAAACATAACTACAGGTACAGGTTCTCTTATTCTCTGAAAAATCCATTGAAGTTTCTTTTTTAAAAAATGGGCGGGGCTTTTACCCAGCAAGGCTTCTGATTGGCCATTGGAGATGTGATTGGCTGTGCAGGTTTTTTAAGAATGCTGCTCGGGCAGCAGCTGCCACCGCAGCACAAGGATCTTCACTGTGGGACTGAAGGTCAGCCGCGGCAGCCATTTTGTGGCTGGTTCAGGCCCACAGCTATAGTGAGGCCTCCCGGGGCATGCCCCCCGAACTTCTTCCCAAGTCTCCATGCCTTTTGGGGAGAAGCTGGGGGAGGCCATGTGCACCTACACTCCAAGCTGCAAATTCGTGCCTTGGAGTGCGGGCGCATGTGAAGTCTCCCCCTGCTTCTCCCTCAAAGCGAGGCAGTGTGCAAGGGCTGCGCATGAATTTCAGTGCCCCCCAACTTTCTAATATGCCCCCCAAACTAAAAAAATCCTGGCTATGGGCCTGGGCTGGTTCTGCCTTTTGCAGCAGCTGTTTTTTGGCTGTACCCACCATACTGAGTCAGTATTCCAAAGGGGTCCACAGGCTCAGAAAGGTTGGGCCTCCCCTGACTTGGATGAACACCAAAGGGTAGAATTTTTATGAAGAAGAAGAGGAGGGAGGAGGAGGAGATTGGATTTATACTCCACCCTTCACTACCCAAGGGAGTCTCAGAGCGGCTTACAAACTCCTTTCCTTTCCCTTCCCCTCCCCACAACAGACACCCTGTGAGGTAGGTGGGGCTGCGAGAGCTCTGAGACAACTGTCCTTGAGAGAACAGCTGGTACAGAGCTATGGCTTGCCCAAGGTCATCCAGCAGCTGCAAGTGAAGGAGTGGGGAATTAAACCCAGTTCTCCCAGATTAGAGTCCGTGCACTTAACCACTACACCAAACTGGCTCTTGTTGTTAAAGTACAGCATTTATTTAGGGTTTGTATGATTTATATGACTGGTTTAAGTTCTCTGTGAAAAGATGCCTACAGAGGGGCACTGTTGTGCAGCAAGGACGAAAGAAGTAGTAGAACTCAATTGTATGCTGATTTACTTGAATTATACCAATGGTGCTTTCCACACACACTAAATGACGCACTTTCAACCCTCTTTCAGTGCACTTTGTAACTGGATTTTGTTGTGCTTGAAATGGTAAAACCCACTCACAAAGGGTTGCAGAAGTGGATTGAATCAGGCCCATGTTTATTAATGATTTGGAGTTGGGAGTAAGCAGTGAAGTGGCTAAATTTGCAGATGACACGAAGTTGTTCAGGGTGGTGAGAACCAGGGAGGATTGTGAGATACTCCAAAGGGATCTGTCAAGGATGGGCGAGTGAGCATCAGTGTGGCAAATGGGGTTTAATGTGGCCAAGTGCAAAGTGATGCACATTGGAGCCAAAAATCCTAACTATAAATACACGTTGATGGGGTCCAAACTGGCGGAGATTGACCAAGAGAGAGATCTTGGAGTCATAGTAGATAACTCAATGAAAATGTCGAGACAGTGTGCGACTGCAATGAAAAAGGCCAATGCTATGCTGGGGGTTATTAGGAAGGGAACAGATAACAAATCAGCCAGTATCATAATACCCCTGTATAAATCAATGGTGCAACCTCATTTGGAGTACTGTGTACAGTTCTGGTCGCCACACCTCAAGAAAGATATTATAGCACTGGAAAAAGTGCAGAAAAGGGCAACTAAAATGATAAAAGGGTTGGAACACTTTTCCTATGAAGAAAGGCTGAAGCGCTTGGGGCTCTTTAGCTTGGAGAAATGATGGCTGAGGGGTGACATGATCGAGGTTTATAAGATTATGCATGGGATAGAGCAGGTAGAGAAAGAAGTCCTTTTCTCCCTTTCTCACAATACAAGAACTCGTGGGCACTCCATGAAATTGCTCAGCAGTCAGGTTAGAACAGATAAAAGGAAGTACTTCTTCACCCAAAGAGTGATTAACACCTGGAATTCACTGCCACAGGAGGTGGTGGCGGCTACAAGCATGGACGGCTTCAAGAGGGAATTAGATAAACATATGGAGCAGAAGTCCATCAGTGGCTATTAGCCACAAAGTATAGATAGGAACTCTCAATCTGGGGCAAGGGATGCTCTGTATTCTTGGTGTTTGGGGGGGGGGGCAACAGTGGGAGGGCTTCCTGCCTCCACTGCTGGACCTTCTGAGACCACCTGGTGTTTTTGGCTGCTGTGTGACAGTGTGTTGGACTGGATGGGCCACTGGCCTGATCCAACATTGGCTTTTCTTATGTTTTTATGTGCACATATAAAGACAGAAACTCCTGGGAACTTCATTCATGACACTCCCAGTCAGTGTTCCCTCTAAGCTGAGTTAGTGTGAGCTAGCTCATTGATTTTTAGCCTCCGGCTCACACATTTCTGTCTCAACTCAGGAAGGATGGCTCCAGAGCAAACTGATTTATGCAGCAGCCAGATCACCCGCTCACAACTTTAATGCCAATGGCTCACAAAGTAGAATTTTTGCTCACAGGACTCTACAGCTTAGAGGGAGAGTTGCCCCCAGTATCACACCTGGTTTGGTCCTGAACAATATGAGGAGGAAGAGAGGAGGAGGAGGAGGAGGAGATTGGATTTACTCGGAGTCTCAGAGCAGCTTACAAACTCCTTTCCCTTCCCCTCCCCACAACAGACACCCTGTGAGGTAAGTGGGGCTGAGAGAGCTCTTTCGAGGACTGCTCTTGAGAGAACAGCTCTGAGAGAACTATGGCTTGCCCAAGGTCATCCAGCAGCTGCAAGTGGAGGAGATGGAAACCAAACTCAGTTCTCCCAGATTAGAGTCCCCGCACTTAACCACTACACCAAACATGACGATGATGATGATGATGACGACCACTACCACTACGGCAGCATCAAGAGGAGGTTTACAACCTTGTGAGAAATCAAGCAAAGATCTGGCACAGAAGTTTTACTTTTTGCTAACACTCTGTGGATTAATTCCTCCTCCCTCATAATGTAAAATATTTGTGAACATTCCATTACATCACCTAAGTATTAGTTAAAGAAATAAGAGGGGATGAAACACAATAGCAACCAACTACCCTTATTGGTAAAGTTGTGGGAGAAAAGGAAGGGTATATCATTACAGAGTGGAGCTCAGCCATTGTATTTCCCAGAGCAAAGAGGAAGGATCTCTCTATATAATAATTCTCTGATGGTGGTGGCACTCTCTAGAACATTCCACATGCCACCCCAGCCTTTGGTCCCCTGGCCTGTCAATCAGAAGCTGTCCCTAGCCACTGGCTGTGAATACTTGCATGCCATTGGCTGGGTCTGCTCCTCTTCCCCGCCCACTCCTTGAGCCTCTGTGCCCTGTCAGAATTCCTGGCAGATGGTTTTTGCTCTTGACGAAGACACTTCTCCAGCTTCCTTCCTGTGGGGGGATTAACTGTTACCTCAGCGGCTGTTGGTAGGTGAAACAAAATGGCAGTTACCTGTGTTTATAAGAGGGGCTTCAGAGCACGGTAGAGGCTGCAGGTGGGTCGGGGGATGGAAACCTGAAGAATGAGGGGGATATTAAGGTAGGTTGATGCTTGGCTGGGAAGGAGATGGGGTTGCCAACTCCAGGTGGGGAATTCCTGGAGATTTGAGGGGTAGAGCCTGGAGAGGGTGAGGATGGAGGAGAGGTGGGGCCTCAGACAGGTACAATGCCAAAGACTCTGCCCTCCAAACCAGCCATTCCCTCTTGGGGAACCACTGCTGCCAATCTCCAGGTGAAGGCAGGAGATCACTCAGAATTACAACTGCTCTTCAGGTAGCAGAGATCAGTTCCCCTGGAGAAAATGGTGGACTCTGTGTCATTATACCCCACTGAGGCTGCCACAGCAAATTGACACTGAGTGCCCAAGGTGTTGGCACTCTCCAAGAGCCTCTTTCTAGACCCCGTTGCATTTATTCCCACAACGGGCCTTATTCCTAGTCTAACCATAAAACCTTACTTTCTTCCTCCTGCTCCTCCTCCTCCTCCTCGTCCATGTTATCTGGAAATAAATTAAGTTTCCTGTATTTATACGTAAGTGTTTTGAAAGTAGACTGTGACTTCTTTTTTTCCACAGCCTTGCTGTGTGTCTTTCTATCCCAAGAGGTTTTTGGTAATTTAAAGAGGCAATTGTTTTGTGAGTTTGTGGTACAAAATTAAAGCTAATAGAGTTATGGTCTTCATTGTCTGATCCTCGGGGGGAATGAATGCAATCGAAGAAATACTTAACTCTGCGTAACAGCACACTCTTCTAAAATAGCAGCTACATGTTTGAGGCTGCTGCCAGCATCCTTATAAACCTCTTTCTTTGTTATAGAATTCACCTTCAGATTGGTAGGCAGAAGAAGAAGAAAAGCTCTTTTTTATGCCCCACATTTCTCTATCTTATGAAGTCTCAAAGGGGCTTACCACTGCATTCCCTTCCCCTCCCCTCAAGACGAAGAGTAGGTTTTTTTATACCCCGCTTTTCTCTGCCCTGAGGAGTCTCAAAGCAGCTTACAATCACTTTCCTTTCCTCTCCCCTCAATGTGAGGTAGGCTGAGCTGTGAGAGTTCTGACAGAACCGTGACTGGCCCAAGGTCACCCAGCAGGCTTCATGGGGAGGAGGCAGGAATCAAACCCAATTCTCTGGATCAGAGTCTGTCGCTCTTAACCACTGCGCTATGCTGGTGCTCCCATGCTGATTAGGCTCTAATCTGGGAGAACTGGGTTTGAATCCCCACTCCTCCACATGCAGCTGCTGCTGGGACCTTGGGTCAGTCATAAGTTCTCTCAGAACTGTTCTCTCAAGGGCAGTTCTTGAGGGAGCTCTCTCAGCCCCACCTACCTCACAGGGTGTCTGTTGTGGGAAGGGGGAGGGAAAGGAGATTGTAAGCCGCTCTGAGACTCCCTCGGGTAGTGAAGGGCGGGGTATAAATCCAATCTCTTCTCTTCTTCTACATCCAAAAGGAAAAGGCTACTTGAACCATATACCAGACTCTATTCTAAGCTTTTGTTTCTCTTTGAAGTTAATAATCTATCATTAATTGCTTTAGTTTAAGGATATCACATCATATACTAGAGGCAGAAGTGCGTCTATGGAGGCCATAAATCCAACCAATGTCGTGATCTTCAGGATGCACCCTCAAAAGCTGGTGGAAGTTGTGGTCATAAACAATAAAGGCTGGGATGTCTCAGTAAGGGCAAATCCCCATGACCATATTCAATATATTTAACAGTCATTCCCTCCTCTCCTGAGGGCCAAACTAGAGATGATAGGAGCAGCGGGTGTGATGCAGCGACAAAAAAGGCTAATGCAATCTTGAGGTGTATCAACAGAGGCATAACAACCAAATCACAAGAGGTCATTGTCCCACTGTACACTGCAGCTGAGCAAGATCAGTTCCCCTGGAGAAAATGGCTGCTTTGGAGGTTGGACTCGATGGCATTATACCCTGCTGAGGTCCCTCCCCTTCCTAAACCCCACCCTCCTCAGGGCCCACCCCAAAATATTCAGCTACTTCCTAACCCAGAGTTGGCAACCCTAGTATAGGTTCCTCCAACCCAACCTTCATAATCTTTATCAGATGGCATCTTCTGGGAACTGAGTTCCCATGTCTCAGGAGCCTGATTCAGACTGGAACTATGGTGAATGGAGAATGGGGGATTCGGACTTCTTCCTCATGCTGTTTATGTTGCATGTGCAGCCCAGTGGGGCTAATAATGCCCCCGCAGGGCCATTTTGGGTTGGGACAACTGTGAGGGATAGGGTAAAGTCCTTTCTCCCCCTATGTCACAGTCCCAATCTGAATTGGACCCCTGTGGTGCTTGGGAAGGCAGATACCATCTGACTGCAAGAGTATGACAGTTGAGTCTAGGGTTGCCAGCCTCCAGGTGCGACTTGGAAATCTCCTGTTTTTACAACTGATCTCCAGCTGACAGAGATCAGCTCCCCTGGAGAAAATGGATGCTTTGAAAGGGGGTCTCTATGGCATTATACCATGCTGAGGCCCCTCCCCTCCCCAAACCCCGCCCTCTCCTGGATCCACCCCCAAAGTCCCCAGGTGTTCCCCAGACCTGGCATCCCTAGTTGGGTCAGGGAAAGTTATAGGAAACTGTCACCTATAGTTTGGCCTCGAGACCCTGGGGATCATAACGCCGTTTGGCCCATTTCCAAAAACACGACTTCTCAAGATTCTTTGGAGAGCGAGACGCGTGACTATTAAAATGGCAGAAACCCAATATCAGCTGGCCCTTTCTCGACGAACGCAACAATCATGTCGGCAAAATTGCTGCCCATTTGGGATCGTTATCCCCAGTCGCAATTACACGGCTTTGCTTCAGCAATGGAAAATTGCATCTATTTGTGGCATCCCTAGCCCTGAAATTCAAACCCTTAGCAACCAAAATTCCAGCAGCTCTCTAGTCAGGCTGGATCAGTCCAAACAGGAACTTCTCGGTGACAGCTCAGACAAAAGCCTGCAATCACACAGCTGTCCACAGCTGACTTTACTATATACCATGTAAGTAAATTTGTGTATTTGAGATGTGCAGGGGTCCTTTCGTAGAAAAAGAGGTGCAGGAGCTCATTAGCATAACTCATTAGCACATGACATGTCCCCTGACATCACCGGAAGTGTGTCAGAAAGGGAATGTCAGTTTCAGCCCCATTATACCCTATGGGTCATTGAAATCAATGGCAAAAACTCATAGGATATATGAGGGGCTGGAGGAAAGGGGGTTTGAAGGAGAGGCTCCAAACTTGCAGGGTAGCTGCTGGGGCCTCTCCTCGAAATACCCACCAAGTTTCAAGAAGATTGGACCAGGGAGTCCAATTCTATGGGGCCCCAAACAGGTTGTCCCATCCCCTCCATTGTTCTCTATGGTGGGAAAAAATGTAGCAGCTACCCTGTAAGTCTGGAGCCTCTCCCTCAAACCCCCTCCCCTCCAGTGGCTTTTTAATTCAGGGGCGGGCTGAATGTAGCAGCTACCCTGTAAGTTTGGAGCCTCTCCCTCAAACCCCCTCCCCTCCAGTGGCTTTTAAAGTTGCCGCCGAAATTCGGGGGCGGGCTGAATCAGATTAGAGAATCTGATTCGGCCCGTTGCTGCCCTAGTGGCCACTACTGAGCTGGCGGAGCTTTGCTCCGCCTCGCTCCGGCCCCAACGGACCCCTGGAGATGTGTCATGGAAAGGGTTTTTTAAACGCACATTTTAAAGTTCAGTATAAATGCTCCGTACATTCCAGCTCTTGAGTTTTCCAGTTTACAGCATCAAATCCCCTTGAAGGAGATGGCCTGGTATGTGAGCATCCCAAGTTCAGTCCCTGGCACCTCCAGTCTAAAGGATCAGGCAGCAGGTGATACGGAAGAACTCTGCCTGAGATCCTGGAGAACTGCTGCCAGTCTGAGTAGACAAAAACGACCTTGATGGACCAGTGGTCTGTCTCAGTGTCAAAATAGCTTCATGCATTCTTTGGCACGTTGCAGACATCATGTAACTGCTTCAACAGCAGTCATTATAGAATGATTTGTTAGAATATACAAGATCTGCTGTGTGCATGAAGCAGAAAGGATAAGGAGAATATAAGAATATCCTGCAGGGGGCGCTGGAGAGGTTAAGTAGCTAGCACAGTCAGATCGAGGACTTCCTGATATTTCCGGAATGTTCCCCTCCTGCCTCCTGATTGGCTCATTGGAGACATCCTCCTCTTTTGAGCCCTCTTCCTCCCTGGTTGTTCCTTACACTGTTAGATGGTTAGATAGGTAGAACCTTCTCTCTCCTTTCTCCCAGCACAGTTGTTTCCCTTCTAAAAAAACACACACACAACCGTTTAATCTTTCAGCAGCTTGAGCTCCGCTCCTTTTTGCACATTTAAAACGCTGCCAACATGATTAACATGGTGGTGAAGCTTCACAAGAATGTAAGAAGAACCTAGACCAGTGGTCCATCTAGCTCAGCTTCCTGTTTTACACAATGGGCAAATGGCTGCCTTAGAGGACCAAAGGACAAGGCACAGAGGCCAAGGACGACCTCCTAGCCCTGGTATTCAGAGGTTTGCTGCCTTGGATGTGGAGATCCTCTTTAGTCATCATGGCTAGTAGCCACTGATGGACCCTCCATGTGAGTCTATCCAATCCCCTTTTAAAATGGTCTGTGCCGCCATCTAGAAGAAGAAGAAGAGATTGGATTTATACCCCGCCCTTCACTCACTTAAGAGTCTCAGAGCGGCTTACAAACTCCTTTCACTTCCCCTCCCCACAACAGGCACCCTGTGAGGTAGGTGGGGCTGAGAGAGCTCTTTCCCAAGCTGTCCTTGAGGGGACAGCTGGTACAGAGCTATGGCTTGCCCAAGGTCATCCAGCCAGGTGCAAGTGGAGGAGTGGGGAATCAAACCCGGTTCTCCCAGATTAGAGTCCGCGCACTTAACCACTACACCAAACTGGCTCTCTATCACTATATCCGCTGGCAGTGAATGCCACAATTCAATTACTCGTTAACTAAAGAGCCCGGTCACACAAGCAAGATAATGGGGGGGGGGGGGCAAGACTTTTTGTGCTGAAGGATTATCACGATCAGATGGTCTCCCGAGGCTCCGTGCTCAGGCCGTCAGCCGCTGATCATGTGGTGATGGTGAAGCGTCGCAAAGTTTAGCGCTACTGCATTTCTGCGCATGCACAGGTCCACGTTTGTGCGTTTGTGTAATCCTTCAGTTTTTCCTCTTTACAAACGCGTTGAATAAAGAAGAACTAACTATCAAATTTCCTTAGCTCAGTGAGATGTGTGCTGTCAAGGGTAAAACAAGGACATTTCTCTACAAACGTATTTCTCCCATGTGGAATAGAACATTTTATCTCAGCCAAGATGGTTGAACACCTCTGCGTTATTTAGGAATGCCTGCCAGTCCTTGGAAATCCAGATACACCTTCTCCTCCTCCCAGACCATAAATGTCTCACATCCTTCTTGTTCCCTACGTCATCCCTGTGATTTAATTCTAAACGGCATGGAAAGAGTACAGTATTTTTCCCCCTCCTTTTCATTGTAATGGGCTCACTGAATAATATTGATTTCAAGAAGGTAGGGGCCTGACAAAAGAAATTTCTTCTCACAAACAACAAGAAGAAGAAGACTTGGTTTTTATATGCTTCTTATCTCTACTCTAGGGAGTCTCATAGCGACTTAAAATCACCTTCCCTTCCTCTCCCCACAACAAGCACCTTGTGAGGCAGGTGAGGCTGAGAGACTTCTGAGAGAACTGTAAGATACTGTTCTCCAGGCCAGTTTGGCCAGGGATCCTGGAGGGTTGGGGGGTGTGGTGGGGAGGCATTTTTGAATTTCCTACATTGTGCAGGGGGTTGGACTAGATGACCCTGGAGGTCCCTTCCAACTCTGTGTAACTGCCCCATGGTCACCCAGCAGGTTTTGTGTGGAGAAGTGGGGAATCAAACCTGGTTCTGCAGATTAAAGTCCACCGCTCTTAACCACTACACCACACTGGCTCTCCAGCTTGCCAGGACAACTGATAATAACCTCATATGGCTTTTTAAAAAAGGCCTAGACAAATCCATACAACACTGGTAGGCTTGCAAACCTGGGTTTTGGCTACTGTGTGACACAGTGTTGGACTGGATGGGCCATTGGCCTGATCCAACATTGCTTCTCTTATGTTCTCATGGTGGCTGGAGAGCTCCCAGAATTCCAACTGATCTCCAGGCTATAGAGCTCAGTCCCTCTGGAGAAAACTGCTGTTCTGAAAAGTAGAATCTATGAAAGTAGACTCGATGGAAGTGGACCCTGCTGGGGTCCCTTTCCTCCCCCAACTCCATCTTCCCCAGTCCCCATCCCTGAAATCTCAAGGAATTTCCCAGCTGGGTTGTCATGTTCTATTAAGGCAGTGTATCTGAATATACACATTCTCTGAATAACACATGGTTATTCTAACAGCAGAAGGTACTCATCACCTCACTCTGCTGTGTGAGCTTAACAGGGACATCTGGTTTATTGCTGCTGGAAATAGCCTGAGAACGCCATGGCAAACAAGGTCACCAGTTGAATGTACCTCATTCAGACTCCTTCAATTAGATGTCAGGTGAACTCTTGATTAGATGTCAGGTGAACCTTGGTGTTCCCTTGAAAAGTTCATCACCAGACCAGTACCGTGCCAATCAGCTTTGTGGCAGCAGCCACTTGCTGTTGTAGCTTCTAGCTTCTTCTTCTTCTTCTTTTGGCCAGGTCAAGCACTAAATCATCTCATTTACCAGAAAAGAGGTGGTATCCCCAAGAGTCATTGCCATTCGGATCATTAAACCGATGGACTTGTATTCAGCCCCGAATCACTTGCCATTCATTCCTTTCCTTGCACCTGCACAGCGAGATGTGTCCTTTAAATGACTGACATCAGGCAGAATGCATTCCTTTCTCCCCCTTTTTTTGGACCTGTGGTGCCATAGAATCATAGAGTTGGAAGGGACCTCCAGGGTCATCTAGTCCAACCCCCTGCACAATGCAGGGAATCCACAAATACCTCCCCCCCTCCACACCCCCAGTGACCCCTGCTCCATGCCCAGAAGATGGCAAAAACTAAAAACACAGAATCCCTGGCAAAATTTCACTTCAAACAGAGGGAATGGTCAAGCATTTTGGTGTAGTGCTTAGGAGCATGGGTTCATTCCCCACTCCTCCACATGCAGCTGCTGGTGTGACCTTGGATCAGTCACAAGTTCTCTCAGAGCTGTTGAGAGCCAGTTTGGTGTAGTGGCTAAGTGCGCGGACTCTAATCTGGGAGAACCGGGTTTGATTCCCCACTCCTCCACTTGCACCTGCTGGATGACCCTGGGCAAGCCATAGTTCTGTACCAGCTGTTCTCTCAAGGACAGTTGTCTCAGAGCTCTCTCAGCCCCACCTACCTCACAGGGTGTCTGTTGTGGGGAGGGGAAGGGAAAAGGAGTTTGTAAGCCGCTCTGAGACTCCCTTGGGGAGTGGAGGGCGGGGTATAAATCCAATCTCTTCTTCTTCTCTCAAGAGCTGCCCTTGAGAGAGTTCTCTCAGTCCCACCTACCTCACAGGGTATATGTTGTGAGGAGGCGAAGGGATTGTAAGCCACTCTGAGACTCCTTTGGGCAGTGAAGGGTGGGATATAAATCCCTTCTTCTTCTCCTCCTCCTTCTCCCCCTTCCCCACCTCCTCCTCCTCCTCCTCTCCCCCTCCCTCAGTGGGGGTTTGAATAGGGCTCACCCTGTGTTAGAACAAAATTCTCTTGCATGGGAACTGCCCATTATTCCACTGTCGTGCTCATAAAGGGATCATCTCCATAACTTCTGCATACCAGGTGGCTCTTTGAGATACAAGAGCTAGGCCAGTAAAACAGCTGGCAATACTACTTTGCGTCCATTCCTTTTTTAATTCCCGTATTTTCTTCCTGTGTCTTCACCATCTCTCTGGGGAAGCCCAATGGCATCACTAAACAAGGCCCGTGATGCAATGGGGGGAGCCAGATAGCGACATTTCGTTTGACAGCATTTATGTCCATTTAACAAGTGCATGACAAGGAGACATTCTTCAGATATAGACTTCCGTGTCTCTGGAGTTCCATACCGAGAAAGCAACAATCCTCAGAGGAGAAGAAGGAATCTAGAATTTTGTCAGCCTGTATTAGTATCAATATATCTAATTCTCAACATGGCCAAAGCTGTGGATACTTAAACCTGGAGAATGGAGCCGTGAACAGACAAGACAAATCTTTCTACTGTTGGCAACGTAATTATGCAGCAGTCAGGACACTGACAGGATTGCCAGGTACCCCCTGGCAACTGGTAGTGGGATGGGGGAGGTACCAGGAGCAAAGAGACACCTAGGCTGGCATTACCCGGTGATGTCACTTCTGTTGAAGTAGTGTGATCACATGTGGGGATTCTCTGGTATCTGGGTAAAAACTCTATGGTAGAAGGCATTTTTATCATAGAGTTTTGACCATATACTAGAGTATCCCTGCATTGCTCAGATACAGACTTCCGTGTCTCTGGAGTTCCATACCGAGAAAGCAACAATCCTCAGAGGATAAGAAGGAATCTAGAATTTTGTCAGCCTGTATTAGTATCAATATATCTAATTCTCAATATGGCCAAAGCTGTGGATACTTAAACCTGGAGAATGGAGCCGTGAACAGACAAGACAAATCTTTCTACTGTTGGCAACGTAATTATGCAGCAGTCAGGACACTGACAGGATTGCCAGGTACCCCCTGGCAACTGGTAGTGGGATGGGGGAGGTACCAGGAGCAAAGAGACACCTAGGCTGGCATTACCCGGTGATGTCACTTCTGTTGAAGTAGTGGGATCACATGTGGGGATTCTCTGGTATCTGGGTAAAAACTCTATGGTAGAAGGCATTTTTATCATAGAGTTTTGACCATATACTAGAGTATCCCTGCATTGCTCACAGTGCAATGATGTCACTTCCGGTGTACCCTGAAAATAATGTTGCTGCATCACTGGGGATGCAGGCCTACGTTGCCTTTTGCTGCCGGTAATTCCCCTGCCAGCCAGCTGATTGGTGCTGAGGGGGAGGAGCCCTGGAGCAGGGGATCCCTTCTCCAGTTTGGTGTAGTGGTTAGGAGTGTGGACTCTAACCTGGGAGAACTGGGTTTGATCCTCCACTCTTCCCCATGCAGCTGCTAGTGGGACCTTGGGTCAGTCATAAGTTCTTTCAGAGCTGCCCTTGAGAGAAGGGCAGCTCTCAAGAGAGCTCTCTCAGCCCCACCTCCCACACAGGGGAGGGAAAGGAAAAGGGATTGTAAACTGCTCTGAGACTCCTTCGGGTACTAAAGGGTGGAGTATAAATCCAATCTCCTCCTCCTCCTCCCCCTAACCTGGGCAAGGACCACTCTAGATACTGAACTGATAGTAAAGAAAGCTTTACTTAAGAATTAACAAATTGGATAGTGAAGAGAAAGATAAACCTAGCTGCCTTACTAGCTGAGAGAGAGTTCTAGGCCATTCTAGAAGAAAAGCTTAAGAGCAGCATTCCGCAGGCAAAAAAAGGACAAACCCCTTCAGAAATAAGGCACTGCCCTACAGTCCTGTCTAGCTAGAGCTTGCTGCCCCTTGCATGATCTTCTTTCTCCTTCTTTGTACACAGGACACTGCTATATTGTAACATCTACAACCCTGGAAAAGCCACAGGTCTGCAGAAAAATCTGAAATCTAGTGAAGGAGGGAAAGCTAAAGATAGGGGGCAGGTAATGAGAGGCTGGCTGGTGGGTGGGAAGAAGAAAAGAAAGCAGGAAAGGGGGAGATGATATAGGGATGGTGAAGCCCAAGCTGCCTTATGCGTGGGTAGTCCTAACAGTAGGGGCACCCCACTCCAGACCTGAACCAGAGACCCACAAAAATCAGGCCAAAGGAAGGCACTCCTTGCCTGAAACACAGAGTTAGCCACAGCTCTGAGAGGAGGGTCTCTGTTTTCAGGTTTTCATACAAGGCAGCCCTCCAAGGCAATCTTCAACCTCCCCTCCTCCAGCAGCAACAATGAAGGCAAGTTCCTCCAGGTGTAGTAGGTGCATTTCTACAGCTATTCAGAGGCCACCTGGTGAATAGCCCTTCTATCTCTAGAACTTCACCTAGCCCTTTTTGTGATTCCAATAAATCCTTTGTCCCAACACCTGTCCTTCCTGCCCCATCCCTCAGGATACTGAGATAACTAATCAAACTGAGAAGTATTGGAGTCGGGAGTCCATGGAACAGTGAAACAGCTAGATCTTTATTGCTGGTCCGGATGAAGCATGCAACCCAGCGCTCCGAGCCCTCCTTTTATGCTGGTCAGGGATAATCCTCTGACCTCGCCCAACTGGCCTGATAGGCTATTATCAGTCTATTTATATCTCATAGGTTCCCTGGGAGAAACCTAGGTACATGATTGGTGGCCAGTTTGAATCCACCTGGCCTTTGTTCTACCTGGCTGAAGCTCAGGTAGTTTCTTGGCCATGTGCTCTGGCCACATGGCGGTCGCCATTACTGGAGCACATGGCAACCGCATGGTCAATACATAACACAAACATTCAAATTATTAGTGATCCTTCCTGGTGTCTATCAGGGACCTGTCCTACCTTTTGTGTTAATTTGGGAACCATCAGTGGCCATTCAACTAGCCATCCAGCACCTGGCTTAATCCCATCAAGGCTATTGTGCAGCCAGACTCTGCCCCTCTGGAAGCTCATTGGTCACACCTGAATTATGCTCCGCCTGGTACCACACACCCATGGCCTCCTTATTGGTCTAAAAAATCTATTCTTCTCACCTGAGACCAGCCCCCAAGGGCTCCCATTGCTCTGCATTGTTTTCCAATGTCTATATCCATCAGAACACACAGCCTCAGATTTTGTGTGTCTGCCCCTGATGCCAACTGGCAGTTCACTCCCAAACTCTGATTTGGGCCATAATCTCATCTCCATGGACCCCTGCACATTTGGACAGGTTGTATCACCCCGTAACTGACCCCTTTATTTGACATCAACCACCACTGTTTTCTTAGTCCTGTATTGCTTGCTCTTTTTAAATGCTTAGTGTACTTGTAATCAGGGAAATTCTTCAATAAAACCTATTTAATCTACTCTTCAAATCTGGAGTCTTCAAATCTGGAGTCCTCCTACTGTGCCAGATTTTGGTATACAAGTGGTGTGCGATTCCTGTACCCCTCTGGCCTTGCCTGCTGCCTAGCTAATTTCCCCAAAGAACAAGGCAGGCCATTGGTGGTAACAATGGATGGAGGGAGGGAGGGAGGGAGGGGTGGGTGGGTGGATGGATAGATGGATGGATAGATGGATGGATGGATGGATGCAGGGCTTTTTTTAAAAAAAGAGGTACCAGAACTCTCAAGAGGGACGTTCCCGAAAAACCAATGCAACAAGAAAAGTAAGGAGGATTGCAAGCTTTCTCTCAGCCATGTTAGGTTTCTGTTTGCATGGAGGCTTTTTTTTAAAAATGTGAAGGTTCATTAAAAGCCCAGAGTTTCCAGCACATGCTAGAGTATTGTGCTGACACTATGAACTTCATTTCCATAGTCACCCAAGAAATATTATGCTGTTGATATGACAGCTATTGGGGGCTGTTGCCCCTTCTGCCCTACCAAGCAATAATCAGGGTCAGGAGCTTTCAATAATTCTACCACCTCATTCCCTGACATTATGAGGGAGATTGTAGGGGGGCAAGTTGTAGGAGGAAACAATGGAAATGGGGAGACCTGAGGCAATGAACTGGAAATGTTTGTGGCAATCCCCTACCTTTTCCCTCACATATATAAAAAGACAGAGAGATGGTACATTGTTTACCATCACGGGGGAAAGAAAAGCTGAGGAGCGATCTTAAACCGTACTTCTGTTTAAGAAAGCTGACAGGAGAAATCAATAAAAGAGGGAATTGCTTGTCTTGTTTTCGTTTCTTTTCTTTTTTTTCTCCCACAAGAAAATAATACTGAGAGAAAATATGATAACATATCTTGAAGGCAGGTCAGTCAGGAGCAGGTTTACCCGAACTGAGCAGGAACAAAGGGTGTGACTAATCCAAACATTCCTTTATTGTTTGGGGCCCAGCTCCTCAACACCGCTGGATCGGATTCAAGCAAAACTGATTTTGGAGATTACATTTTGTTTACTCTGCCTTTGCCGCAGCAGGTGTTTATCGCCATTAGGTTTGCAAAGGTTCCTTGGTCAGTAGAGAAAGCTGCAGGTTGGAAATATTTATTTTCCATCAGAATGAGTTCAAAAATCCCGTTGTGCCATGATCTTGCTTGTGGTCTAGAAAAAATCCAAATCCAACCTTGCCATCAGATATTTACCGCTCTGTTAGAGACATAGTCTCCTGTCCCACCTGGGTCTTTGCAAAATTGGACCAGAAATCCAACTTCTTTTGCAAACCTCTGGAACAAAGAAGGGATTACAAAATTCTAAACTCCTTCTTGCCTCCAACATCAGCACCCAGGTGTTGTGCAGATACAAAATAAAAATTACTTATTGCCGGTTTGTGACCCAGGGTGGCTGAGTTTACAGAGTTGGTTTATGAAATTGAGCAAGGGGACGAACAGCAGAGGAATTGGGAAGTGGATGAATTGGGGGAAACTGAATTCAGGAGGTAAATAAGAAATCAGCATTGCTTCCTCAACAGACATGCCAGCTCCAGGTTAGGAAATACTTGGAGATTTTGAGAGTGGAGCCGGACAAGGGTAGAGTTTGGGGAGGAAGGGACTTCTGTAGAGTCTTTAGAGTCCACCTTCCAAAGCAGCCATTTTCTCCACGTGAACTGATCTCTGTTGCTTGGAGATCAATTGTAACCCCAGGAGACCTCCAGCCACCACCTGGAAATTGGCAACCCTATTCCTCAACCAGGAGACAGCCATTGATTATATCAATATCTGAATACAGTCCACAGTTTATTATCCCATGACTGATTTTATGATTATTGAATTTGTGGGGCGGGGGGTTTCTTAACAGTGTTTATTTATTTTTATTTATTTTTATTTATTTATTTACATATATTTATAGATCCATTCAGCCTGGTTTGAAAAGATTGGACCCCAACAGGTCCTCCGAACCAACCTCATTTCTTTCTTTGATCGAGTGACGAGCTTACTGGATCGAGGGAAGGCTGCTGGTGTTGCGGACCTGGATTTCAGTAAAGCCCTTGACAGGGCTCCCTGTGATGTTCTGATGGGTAAACTAGAAGAATGTCGACTGTCCGCTAGGATAGTTTGGTGGGATAGGGAACTGGTTGGAGAACCGCACTCAAAGAATAGTTGTCAATGGCATTTCATCTAAATGGAAGGAGGGGTCCACATTGTGCCACTGGGCTTGGTTCTGGGCTCGGTACTTTTCACTATTTTTATAAATGATCTGGAGGATGGTGGATAGCAGGAAAACCTTTTTTGACAGTAAGACTTCAGCAGTGGAATCAGCTGCCCAGGGAGGTGGTGAGCTCGCCCTCACTGGCTGTCTTTAAGCAGCGGCTGGACAAACACTGGTCAGGGATGCTCTAGGCTGATCCTGCACTGAGCCGGGGGGGGGGGGGGGTTGGGCTAGATGGCCTGGATGGCCCCTTCCAGCTCTGTGATTCTAGGATTCTATGTCAGATGCTTTTCAATCTACGTCTTCCTAATCAAAGTTGCTGACATTTTAATGTCCAGTATTTCCATGATTTAAAATGTTCAGAGCACGATAAGAGCCCTCTGGCCTCTCCACGTTCACGTCCTATTCAATTCTCACGGTCCGGTTTAAAATTTCTCTGTACATATTTAACGTAAGGATGTTGCATGACCCTTCATATACTCAGATTTTAGTTCTATTTGCTTTGAAAAACATCGATGAGTTTCTACACCCCGTTTTCTCTGAGAGAAAAGAGGAGGAAGCAAAACCATTACTGACACACATCACCTATGCTGCACTCCTGGGTGTGTGTGTGTTTGTTGTGTGTGTTTGTTTTTTAAAAAGTAACATTTCATCATTTTCTTCAGCAGCAGCTGATTTTGCCTGACTAGTCAAGGCAGTTGCCACAGGAACAACAGATGAAATGTTTCTTTTATAAAAGAGGCCTACATCTTCATAACACCCAACGCTCCACAGTTGGTTCTTCAGTGCCTCTTACAGTATTGGGTGGAGATGATCCTGTCCGTGGTGGTCAGAGAAATACAAGCTGGCTCCCTTAAATGGGAAACAAGACTGATACCCATGATTCTCCCAGGTCATTACTCTGGATTAGTACCTGGTAACTGTGATATCCTGGGTGACTTGAGACAGTAGGAGGGTTTGTGACTCGGAAGGACAAGAGATGCTGTGGAGAGCTCACTGCCAGCATTCCAAGAGATCAGTTCTCCTGGGAGAAAATGGCTACTGTGAAGGGTGGACTCTATGGCATTACACCCCATGGAGGTCCCTCCCCAGGTTCCAATCCATATCTCCAGGAATTCCCCAATCCAGAGCTGGAAACCCTAGCATGGGTTGATACCTAGCATTTGTTTTACTTCTGGATTAGTAAATACAGAGATGGAAAACAGGTTGCTAATTAGTGAACAGTAAGAACAGTGTCCTGGATTATGTCAGAATCAGGCTTTGAACAAAAGGAACTATAGTTGAAAAGCACACTTAAACCAATAAACCATATAACAGAATAATGCAAGAATATCAATTTAATACAACAAACAGGGGTCCAAGAATCATCAACGAAACATCCGGTAGGTATATTTGTTTCTGGCAGTCTTCATCAGGAAGGACCATCATATGACTTCATGAATGACAAAATAAGCAATATCCAAGAAAACAATCCTTAAAATCAGACTAGCCCAACACAGTCAATTCAGTCAATTATTCATTCTGGAATCATACAGGGAGTATTCATGCAAAGTTATACATAGCTAGGCAAGCTTCACAATGGGTTTGAGCATACTTAACTATTTTCTGGTGAATCAATCAGCAGATAGCTCCAATTACCCCTTACTGCAAATGTGCACACTCCTAGGATACACCTTGATGTCAGTGGGAGCCCAATGGAGTTTAAAAAGGCAAATGTGATTCTAGGCTACATCAGAAGAGAAGAGAAAAGAGATTAGATTTATACCCCACCCTTCACACGGAGTCTCAGAGCAGCTTACAAACTCCATTCCCTTCCCCTCCCCACAACAGACACCCTGTGAGGTAGGTGGGGCTGAGAGGGCTCTTTCAAGGACTGCCCTTGAGAGAACAGCTCTTGTCAGAACTATGGCTTGCCTAAGGTCATCCAGCAGGTGCAAATGGAGGAGTGAGGAATCAAACCCAGCTCTCCCAGATTAGAGTCCGTGCACTTAACCACTACACAAAACTGGCTGAACTTGAACTTCATGAACTTCAGTGGAATCTCTATCACCAACACCTGGCATCTTATGCATCCACTTTATGACATTATACACATCAACTTCAAGTTTCAGAAAGGGGATGACAATCAAAATAGCACCAATTATTGCATTTGTAGAAAATAGTTTACTCTTATTCATTTGTTGGAGTTTTCTGAACGTACACTTATTGTTGCTCTTCACTCTTTTCCCCAGATGTATATTTTGGAAACTGAAGACAGGATTGATTGACATTTGTTCCAACAGTTCTGTCTTCACCAAAGTAGTCAAGCTCTGTGCACAATAATGTCTTCTTTTCAAACCTTTATTTACAGAGCTCTCAAGAAATACACATCCTGCAAAAATTATGTGCAGATGAATTGTCACCTAAGATTCTATTGTCATTCCTCTAGAACCATTTTTTAAAAACAGGAAGGACGCACATTTGCTGGGCAAAAACAGAGACATTCATTCACCTGTACAATTTAAGCACTCATGGTGGCCTACAAAAATTGAAACATATAAGCAATATATGCTGAAAACAGCAGTAAGTAAATGTTCTAGAACACATGAAGCTGCCTTATACTGAATAAGTCCAAGGTCAGTATCATCAGCTTTGACTGGCAGCAGCTCTCCAGGGTTTTAGGGAAAGGTCTTTCATTATCACTCATACCAGATTCTTTTTAATGGAAAGGTTTGAACTTGGGACCTTCTGCATGCCAAGCAGATGCTCTATCACAGGAGTCTCCAAACTTTTTGAACCTGCAGGCACCTTTGGAATTCTAACAAAGGGTGATGGGAACAAACACAAAATGGCGGCCACAGGACGTGTAGCCAACCACAGAATGCCAAGAGACCCCATGTTCAGCCCGCCCTTAAAATTAGGAAAATCAATTGTGACACTGCTCAGCCATTTCATAAACTAGCTGGTCAATAGGATTGCCAGTTTCCATGTGGTGGTTGGAGCTCTCCTGGGATTCCAACGGATCTCTAGGAAACAGAGATCAGTTCACCTGGAGAAAATGGCCACTTCGAAGGACACTGTGGCATTACACCCCTCTCCAAACCCCACTCTCTTCAGGCTCCATCCCCAAAAACTCCATGGCCGATTTTGCACTAGTGTTTGCCCCAGGTTTGCCCTCATGCTTGCACTGGAGCTTCTGGTCGATTTCACACCAGTTGCTCTGGTCTCACGTTTTGCTCTGGAGTATCGCCCTGCTGCACCGGTGTTTCCCTGGAGCAAACAAATCCTGTTTTTAGAGGATTTTCCTGTTTGCTCCAGGGGAGAACCCAAAATGAAAACACAGCCACTCGCCTGCCTTTTATCAGGGCCACCCCATTGTGGGAGTTTCTAATTATTTTTTTTTGAGAAAACCCTTCGTCATGCTATATCGAAAGGGCTGAGGTTCCAAGTGGGAAAGTGAAGAAAATACTCCGGAGGAAACTGGGAGGGGAAATTCTGGAGAGAACGAGAGGCAACTGGCCAGTGAGAAATCGGCCCATGTATTTCCCAACCCGGAGCTGGAAACCATACTGATCAACCATTTAATAAAATTTGACATCTCAGTTTGGAGATTTTGTGTCTTATTTGTGAGGGGTACCAGGGACAATTATATCTCCCTGCAGATTTGCCTGAAATTTCCTCTGTGTTTGGGGCCAGGTGAAGATTTGACTGAGTTTATTTGATTGTTCTCCCCTGTTCAATGACTGTCAGGATCCTCAAGATGTGGTTGTTGTTTTTTAACTCTAAAATGGATGCTGTACATCTGGGTTTATCTGTTGCTCATCTCATTTAATGTTATTAGTGGTTACTGCGTTGGATTGGATTTTTATTCTCAGTTGGTGGAGCCTTCCTCTAGAACAAGACACTTCTGCTGGCAGATCATGTTTCTTCCTTGTTGGAATAGGCAATGTCTCATGTACCAGGAAATGAGAGAAGAAGACCCTCCAGGGAGCAGCAAGAAGACAATTAGATAGGACAGTGATGTCAGCACCTTCTCTCCTGTTAAGTGTCATTCCTGGTCTGCCTCCAGATTGCTGCTCTCAGGGCAATTTCCTCCTTCTCAGAAGTTCCACAACTTTCCCTCTCCCTCCCTCCCCGCCCCAGCTAGTAATATAGCTAGGAACCGGTCTCCGTCTCTCCTCTTCCCTATCGAGTGTATTAGTGCCTGAATAACACTTAAGGTATACTTCAATAACTTTAACAGAATTTGTTGGCAAAGTATGAGCTTTCGTGAGTCACTGCTCACTTGTGAAGATACAGTATCTGAAGAAGCGAGCAGTGACTCATTGTAATGTACTGAGCAGAGACGATCCCGTTGGGATAACTAAACCAGGCAGAGCTTGAGGATGCATAACAATAGCCGGCTAGGATCCTAGAACGGACCAGTAGGGAAACAGGGATCCTAGAGTAAACCAGTTGAGAAACAGTGTAATGTAAATAGCCTATTGTTGGGAGTGGGGGAGGGCGGTGTTGGGGTGTAATTTTTTGCATGCATAAATACCCAGCTTCGGCCAGGCAGTTTCTGTCTCCTTTCTCATAGCTGAACTCACTAATAAACTATGAGCTGATCACTACACATGTTTGAACCCAGTATATTTCACTCATGAAAGCTCATCCTGTCACAAATTTTGTTAATCTTTAAGGTGCTATTAGACTTTTGCTCTTTTCTGCTGCTACAGACAGACTAACACGGCTACCCGTCTTGTTTCAATCAGTTTGGATTTATACACCAACCTTCATTTGAAGTCTCAGAGCATCTTACAATCTCCTTTCCTTTCCTCTCCCCACAACAGACACTCTGTGAGGTAGGTGGGACTGAGACAGTTCTTTTGAGAACTGCTCTTAAGAGAACCACTCTGAGAGAACTTGTGACTGACCCAAGGTAACACCAGCAGCTACATGTGGAGGAATGGGGAATCAAACCCCGTTCTCCCAGATTAGAGTCTGCGCATTTAACCACTACACCAAACTGGCTCTGGGCATCTCTGCTGTGTTAATTACTCTACCAACATTCCTTTGAGTCAAGACTCCTTGCATTGGAAGAAGACTCCTCGAGCTGATGGAAGGTGCCATCATCAGCGGTGTGGAGCACAGGATCCTTCCCCTGGTAACTTCCTTCTCTGAAGAGCACATGGCCAGAGCATGGCCAGAGCACATGGCCAAGAAACTACCTGAGCTTCAGCCAGGTAGAACAAAGGCCAGGTGGATTCAAACCGGCCACCAATCCTGTACCTAGGTTTCTCCCAGGGAACCTATGAAATGTAAATAGACTTCTAATAGCCTATCAGGCCAGTTGGGTGAGGTCAGGGGATTGTCCCTGACCAGCATAAAAGGAGGGCTTGGAGCCCTGGGTTGTATGCTTCATCCGGACCAGCAATAAAGATCTAGCTGTTTCACTATTCCATGGACTCCCGACTCCAATACTTATCAGTGGCGACGAAGGTGGGATCCCGATGAGCGACTCTCCAGCAGACCACAGCAGCACAGTGAGCTCCGTCCCGCCGGCCGCAGGCATCTCCGAGCTCCAGCGCTCCAACGCCTCACCGCAAGCCGCTCTGAGCCCAATCCTCCGGCACTAGCCAGCGCCAAGCCTCAGCGCTCCCCGGCACCGCCGCAAGACACGAGGACATCGCTCAAACAGCCGCCGCCGCTCCTGCTCTGGTAAATATGGCAAACGCTCCGGGACCAATTACCCCTTTCAATACGTCTCGCCCCGAGACGTGGGAGTCCTGGCTCAAGACGCTGGGTTGTGCCTTTAAGGTCCGCAGAATCACAGATGCGGACCTGAAGAGTGCCTGGCTCTTGAGTTCCGGAGGGGTGGAGGTCATGCGGGTGGCCCAGAACCTACTAGCCCCGCAAGACCCCACCGAGGTGTCTTACGACGTGCTCACCAAGACCCTCGGCGATTACTTCGCCCCGAAGCCATCAAAACTGGCCAGGCGCTGGGAGTTCATACAGCGCCAGCAGCAGCCGGGGGAGTCAGCCGCCACTTTCCTGGCTGAACTCCGTCGACTAGCCGTGGGCTGCGAATTCCACCACATGGATGACCACGTGGAGACCGCCTTCATGGGAGGGGTCCGGGAAGCCAAGCTCCGCCGGCGCCTCATTGCAATGCCGGAGCCAACCTTGGAGAAGATGCTCGAAACTGCGGCAGCCTTCGAGACAACGCAAAAGGACAAGGCAGCCACCAAAGTCCACCAGGCGGCTCCTCCCGAACCCGACTCAAGCGAAGAAGAGGACGTCCACCGGATGCAACCACGCTCAAAGAAGGGTGAGCCCGGCGTCCCCAGGCCCAAGGGCCGGCGCCCAGCATCTGTCTCTGTTCCCTCTCCTGCTTCCCTCAACAGGCAGGCCCCAACGTGCGCCAGCTGTGGGGACCCCCACGACAGACGGACATGCCGCTTCCGTGATGCCATCTGCCGCGCCTGCGGGAAAGCAGGACATCTCGCCCGGGCCTGCCGCCTGAGGAACAGCCACCGTGCCCCAGCAGCGAACTTCGAAGAAGTGGGTAGTGTCGTTCCCACGGCCACGGTAATGAACTTGCCTCAGCCCATCCCGGGCGCAATTTCCGTGTCTCTCCGAATAGAGGGAGTTCCTTGCTCCATGGAACTGGACTCAGGGTCAGCATATTCAATTGTGTCCGCAGCTACGTTCCGCCGCCTCTGCCCGAAGGGGGCACGCTGGCTGCGGCTGCCGGCTGGGTTGGTCCTCCGGGACTTCCAGAAAAACCCAGTGGCTATTAAGGGGCTAGCCAGGGTCCGGGTCCAGTACCATGCCTTTAATGGCCTGCTGGACCTTCTCGTGGTGGAGCGCAATCTAACCAGTCTCCTAGGTCGCGCCTGGTTCAAGCCGCTCGGAGTGCAGTGGACCGGAATACACCGCATGGGCTCTACTGACTTCTCATCCATCTGCGAGGAATTTCCCGCCGTTTTTGATGGCTCATTGGGCTGCTACAAAGGACCCCCGGTTTCCTTCGACCTGGACCCGGCAGTCCGGCCCATCCGCGTGGCCGTCCGCCGGCCACCACTCGCCTTCCAGCCCAAAGTGGAGGCAGAGTTGGAAAAGCTCGTGGCACAAGGGGTGCTCGAGCCGGTCTCCCACGCCAAGTGGGAGACTCCCATTGTGACCCCCCTCAAAGCTAACGGGGAAGTCCGCATCTGCGCGGATTACAAATGTACAATTAATAAGGCATTACAGGACCACGCGTACCCGGTACCAGTGGTCAGCCATGTTCTGGCCTCCCTCGCGGGTGCCAAAATATTTGGAAAATTAGACTTGGCCCAAGCCTATCAGCAGCTTCCCGTAGACGAAGCAACGGCCGAGGCACAAACGATTGTGACTCACAAGGGAGCGTTCAAGGTAAAACGCCTCCAATTTGGGGTCAGCGTAGCACCCGGAATCTTTCAAAATCTAATGGATTCTCTCCTAAAAGATGTTCCAGGAGTGAAGCCGTTCTTCGACGACGTCCTCATCGCCGCCCCGGACGCCGACACGTTCGCAGCTCGCCTCCGGATGGTGCTGCAAAGGTTCCAGGACGCGGGTCTCAAGGTTCGAAAAGACAAGTGCACCCTGGGAGTCTCCTCGGTGACCTTCTTGGGGTTCCAAGTCACCGCAGACGGCATTCACCCTACAAAGGAGAAGGTAGTGGCAATTACAGGTGCACCCCGCCCGTCCTCAAAGGCGGAACTCCAGGCGTTCTTGGGACTTGTGAACTTCTACCACGCCTTCCTTCCGCACAAGGCGGCAGTCGCTGAACCCCTGCATCGTCTCCTGGACAAGGGAGCGGCTTGGGCCTGGGGTCCCAAGCATGATGCAGCCTTCCGGGCCGTCAAAGACTTATTAATTTCAAATGCGGTCTTAGCGCATTTCGATGAGAGGCTCCCTGTCATCCTGGCCTGCGACGCATCCCCCTACGGCGTTGGGGCGGTCTTGGGACACCGGCTACCCAACGGAAAGGAGGTACCGGTTGCCTACTACTCCAGGACCCTGTCGTCGGCAGAACGGAACTACGCCCAGATCGACAAGGAGGCCCTAGCAATCGTAGCTGGCGTCAGGAAATTTCACGACTATCTCTACGGACGGTCGTTCACCGTGGCCACAGATCACAAGCCGCTGCTGGGTCTCCTTGCCCCCCACAGGCAGACCCCTCACATGCTGTCCCCGCGGGTCCTGCGGTGGTCAATTTTTTTGTCAGGCTACTCCTACGAATTGGTACATCGCCCGGGGAAGGCGATGGGTCATGCAGACGCCCTCAGCCGTCTTCCCCTCCCGTCCTGCGACCCTGATCCGGCTCCCGCTTTCCACGTCGCGCTCCTAGAGGATCTACCGGAGCGCCCCGTACAGGTATCAGATGTGGCCCGTCGCACGCGGCTGGACCGCATCCTTTCCCGTGTCTCGGACTGGGTGGGAAGGGGGTGGCCGGAAAAACCGGGACCAGATTTTGCCGCTTTCACGGCACGCAGGCACGAACTATCGGCCCACAAGGGATGCCTGCTATGGGGATCTCGAGTGGTGATCCCCGGGCCCCTGCGGCCCCGAGTGCTAGAGGCCCTCCACGAGGCTCACCCGGGAATTGTGCGCATGAAAGCTCTGGCCCGGAGTTACGTATGGTGGCCAGGCCTGGACAAAGACATTGAGGGGCGGGTCCAGAAGTGTACCAAATGCCAGGAGTCACGGCCAGATCCGCCACACGCTCCTGTCCGATCCTGGGAATCTACTAACAAGCCCTGGTCCCGCCTGCACCTAGACTTCGCGGGACCGGTCCAGGGCCGGTTGTTTCTTATCGTTGTTGACAGCTACAGCAAGTGGCTTGAGGTAGTGCCAGTAGCTTCGACCTCCACCAACGCTGCCTTAAGAAGTCTCTGGCCGATCTTCGCGACACACGGAATGCCAGAAACTCTCGTGACCGACAACGGGACCGCCTTCACCTCCGGCGAGTTTCAACGGTTTGTGGAAGCCTGCGGTCTGCGCCACATCCGCTCCGCTCCGTTCCACCCCGCAACCAATGGCCAGGCCGAGCGCATGGTGAGGACAACGAAGGACGCGTTAAAGAAGATGGAGCATGGCGACTGGGAAGAGCAGCTGTACAAGTTCCTGTTCTGCCAACGGAACACACCCCACTCAGGGACCGGGCGCCGGCCAGCCGAACTTCTGATGGGAAGACGACTGGGAACCGTCTTGGACCGCCTACATCCCGACCGAGCAATCGAGGGGAACCCGACAATGGAGGACCGGCCAGCTGCCCGAGGATTTGCTCCCGAAGACCCCGTATACGCAAAGAACTTCGCGCGGGGTCCGACATGGCTCCCCGCGAGGATCGTCCGAGTCACAGGGCCTTATTCCTATGAGGTCCTTACGGAAGATGGCGTAGTCTGGAAACGGCACATTGACCAGATTCGACGCCGTACCCAGAACCACGATGATACCCAGGCCCCCGAACTCCCTGCACCAACAGACCGTGACATCAACACGACTCCAGAAGCAGCGCCAGACCCTGATCCGGAGACTGCGGAGATGCCGCTCCTGCCCGCGGACGAAGCAGTCGCACCATCCACACCTGAACAACCCCCGAGCAGACAGGCCCCGCCAGCAGAACAACTACCCACACCGCAACCTGCCGACACTAGCAACACGCCCCGCCTTACAACCCCCCGGCGCTCTGGACGTGAGCGCAGACGCCCGGACTATCTCAAAGACTATGTGTGCAGAGGGGTTCTGGACTATGGGGGGAGGGGTGTTATGTATTGACCATGCGGTCGCCATGTGCTCTCTTCATTGCGACCGCATGGCCAGAGCACATGGCCAGAGCATGGCCAGAGCACATGGCCAAGAAACTACCTGAGCTTCAGCCAGGTAGAACAAAGGCCAGGTGGATTCAAACCGGCCACCAATCCTGTACCTAGGTTTCTCCCAGGGAACCTATGAAATGTAAATAGACTTCTAATAGCCTATCAGGCCAGTTGGGTGAGGTCAGGGGATTGTCCCTGACCAGCATAAAAGGAGGGCTTGGAGCCCTGGGTTGTATGCTTCATCCGGACCAGCAATAAAGATCTAGCTGTTTCACTATTCCATGGACTCCCGACTCCAATACTTATCACTCCTCGAGCTGATGGAAGGTGCCATCATCAGCGGTGTGGAGCACAGGATCCTTCCCCTGGTAACTTCCTTCTCTGAACTCCAATGTCAGGGTTTGCTCATCCTTTGGACGGAGTGTTACAAAAACAACAACAGGCTAGTTTAGTATAATGTTAGGAAGACATTCTGCATATGCTCTAGCGAACATGCAAGTCTTAGGTAAAATGTTGAGAGGCTGCCCAAGCTGAGGACAGCTATGATCCGGACTCACCCATGCGAGGAATGCCAGGAGAGGGAGGCAACTGGGGCCCAGACAGATCACTCCAATGTAGCTGAGAACAAGACCAGGAGTCAGAGAGCAGTGGGGAGAGGTGTGGCCAGAAAATGAGGCCAAGCCCAGACTCAGGAAGGTCAGGATGAAAAGGCTAAGAGGCAGCCCTGAGAAGCAAGGGGAAGGAGGAGGGCAGAGAAACAGGTGGTGGCAGTGGGGAGGTAAGGAAGGCTTCCCTGTCCTTTTATAGTCTCCCAGGTGGAACAGGGGAAAGGGGATTGGATCCAGGTCAGGTGGGGATGGAGGTCAGGCAATCCCATCAAAGGGAAGGTACCGCATCTGGTGGAGGATGAAATAACAGACTGAACACAGCCTGGGAAAAGACAGTGGATAGCCAGTCTGGGAAAGGAAGAGGAGCTGGGTTCCAGAACCCCCTCGCCTTCGCAGTTCTGAGGCCAGTGGGCTAGAGGCCCTCCTTGCTGGGAGACCGTCTCACTGGCCGGGGAGCCTAACAATGTGGAATGAGATGAGAAGCTTGAGAGAGCCAGCATGGTGTGATGGTTAAGAGAGCCAGTGTGGTATAGTGGTTAAGAGCAGTGGACTCTAACCTGGAGAACCAGGTCTGATTCCTCACTCCTCCACAGAGAGGAGAGCCAGTTTGGTGTAGTGGTTAAGTGCGCGGACTCTAATCTGGGAGAACCGGGTTTGATTCCCCACTCCTCCACTTGCACCTGGCTGGATGACCTTGGGCAAGCCATAGCTCTGTACCAGCTGTTCCCTCAAGGACAGCTTGGGAAAGAGCTCTCTCGGCCCCACCTACCTCACAGGGTGCCTGTTGTGGGGAGGGGAAGGGAAAAGGAGTTTGTAAGCCGCTCTGAGACTCCAAGTGAGTGAAGGGCGGGGTATAAATCCAATCTCTTCTCTTCTCTCTTCTTCTTCTTCACATGGAGCCTGCTGGGTGACCTTGGGCCAGTCATAGCTCTCTCAGAACTCTCTCAGCCCCACTTACCTCACAAGGTGCCTGTTGTGGGGAGAAGAAGGGAAGGCTATTGTAAGCCACTTTGAGACTCCTCAGGATAGAGAAAAGTAGGGTGTAGCAACCAACTCTTCTTCTGCTATAAGAAAGTAATCTTCTGTATGACGGACAAGTGCCTCAGTAAATCAAATTCCTTTTCTTACTGTTCTCCAAGGATAGGGGTGTAGAATATTTCCCTTTCTCCTTCTGATATCATTTTTGATATATCTGTAGACTCCCCCATGCCCCTCATCTAACCTGCCATCTTCCATTTTGTTCTGAGTAACCGGTCAATTGAATCAACGTCTCATCTCTGTTCGTCAGCTTTTTTGCTGGTCTAGTTTGAGAGCCGTCTCAAGACTCAAAAATTCTTCAAAAATGAAACAGCACTAAGCTTAGAAATATGAAGCATACAACTTTGCTAAAATTAGGGCTTGTTTGAAAGGAAAAGTTCTTTCACTCAGGGTCATGCAGGATACAACAGTGATCCAAGGTCTCAGTGCTGAAATCATCAAAGACTTCAAATGAGTGGATAAAAAACAAACAAACAAAAAAGCCACGTGTAAACTGTGGCTTCTGGCCTGGTACAAAAAAATTAATATGCCACCACTTGAAATTATAAGGGTTCGTTTCTTATCCATCCTCACCTTTTGAGGCTTCTGGCCTGAATATTTGGAACAAAAATGATGAGGCAAATAAATCCTGTTTCAAATATAAGAAGAGGACTTCAGCAGGGGCTGGAAATATTCTGCTTTGTCTTTTCTGTTATTTCTCACATGCATACAACTATAGGCCATATTTAGTTAATGATGTGCAAACTTCCTTACTTCGTTTCTTGTTGAGACTCAAGGTGGACTACAGACTTAGAAAAACAATTGTTCTGTTGTTAACCATTCAGTAGTGTCCGACTCTTGGCAATTCTGAGGGCCAGCTCTCTCCACGTTTTCCGATCTTGTACTGTTGGGGCTTTTTTTGAGATGTTCCATGCTCAGGTTAGGGTTGCCAAGTCTGGGTTGGAAAATACCTGGGGACTTTGGGGGTGGAGCCAGGAGAAGGTGTGGTTTGGGGAGGGGAGGGGCCTCAGCAGGGTACAATGCCATAGGAGTCTGCCCTTCAAAGCAGCCATTTTCTCCAGGGAAGCTGATCTCTGTCAGCTGGAGATCAGTTGTAAAAGCAGGAGATCCCCAGGCCCCACCTGGAGGCTGGCAACCCTAAGTCCACCTGTTAGCAGTCAGACTCCTCCTCCTGCTGAGGGGCAGTATAGCTAGAAAATCACAAACACCCTTCCTAAAACATCAGCTCAAATATCATGTGCAGTACACTACCTGGCCCAAAAATGACAGAAGATGTATGTCAGCCAGAGACATGCTTGGACATAGTTTAGATTTGTGAGAAATAGTAACTGGCTAGCTAACCACCCTTCTCCACACCCTGAGGAGACACATAATTTAGGAACAATTGGTCTGCCAAGAAACTATTGCCTTACATTGGACTAATCCCCAACAATATCCAACTTCACTTCCCCTCAACCATTAACCTTAATTAGACAACACTTAACACTATTCACCAAACCTGGTAGCTGTTCCCATCCGGTATTTACAGGGTCATCAAAAACCATTTACACCTATAGTCCATCTCAGAAAAACCCATCAAGTAATTATTGTTTGGGGGGCAAATACATCAGCCTGCCTCAGGTAGCATTTTGCCCTATATCTGGAGTACCCAGTCGCCAGTCTGTGTGTGTGTGTGTGTGTTCTTGGACTCTCTGCACATCCCCTCTTGTGTGTGTGAACCTCCTTTGTGTGTGTGTGTATTCTTGGACCCATACGTACACCCCCACTTGTGTGTGGGCCCTCCTCTCCCTCACTTCCCAAAACGCTGTTCATTTGGCTGCTGTTTCCATGGACCTCTTTCTTCAAGACTGGTAATTATAGCCTCCCTTCAATTGCTTTCTCCCCTCTCCTCCCAGATTTCCTCTTAGCTAGCTTGCATGTTTTAAGTGTGTGTATGTTGCTCATTTCTATTTCTTTTTAATAAAAACCTTACTGATAGAACATCAGCTTGGTTTGTTTCAAGAGTTCTCTTGAGGGTAAAATCCCTGTAACATTGGTAGAAAATCCCAGTTAACACCCCCACACACACTCTTTCTCCTTAAAGTTAATTCCCCCAACTAATTAGAGACCTCCTTTCTGGGTAACATACCCTCCAGAGCAGCCATTTTCTCCAGGGCAAGTGATCTTTGTAGTCTAGAGATCAGCTGCAATAGTGGGAGATCTCCAGCCACCACCTGATGGCTGGCAACTCTACTTATAAATATAGCTAAAACACATTTAAAAAACTAAAAACATAAAGCCAAAATTTTAAAATCAGTACTCAGGACTGCTACTAAACTTAAACAAATGCAGTCATAAATAAAACCATCTTCAACTACCTCATAAAGACTGAAAGTGAGGGGGCCAGATGCACTTCCCTGGGTAGGTTGTTCCATAATCATGAGTTGACCTCTGAAAAGACCTTCTCCTGTGTACACACCAAATGAGTTAGATACATAATTTAAGTTACTTTTAGTCTGAACTGTGCCCATCTCATAGGGCTGGTCCAGAACAAACCAACCTGGAGAGAAGACACAGGTGAGGAATTTGGGGGAATAAAAAGGGAAAGGTTTTTTTAAATAAAAACAAAGGAGTCCCTAGCCAGTTGAAGATGCAGTCGGGTGGCTTTGTGACAATAGGGCAGACCAACCAGGAATGGGGAGCAGAGAAGCTAAAGAGTGGACAGCAAGTGGGAAAACATGGAGGATTGAGTTTGGGAAGCAAAGCAGAATGAGAGAAAGTAAAACATACTCTGCTTATCTCGATTAGGAGGGTCCAGTGATTTCAACGCGCTCATGGTTATGGAGCTGAACCAACTACAAACATGGGGGGCTTCGGATGCCCATCTTTTGCACAGATTTACCTAGGGCAAATGGGGTAGCACTGCTATTGGCTGAACCTGATGCAGAATTAGAATCCACAATGACGTTGGGCCAAAAGTGCAGCATTTGGAGTCCATTGGTGGAACTGGAGTTGGCCCTTTTTTGAATACTCAAGTTACCCGGGATTTTCATGGGACTCAGTCCATAAGCATTGGAATTGGTTTCAGCAGGGTTCTTCTGCGTGTCTGCCCTCTCTGTGCATTTTTACAGTTGTGGAGTCTGTTTTGTTTTCTTCCACACGCAGATTAAATGATGAGGATTTTCAAGGGAGTGTGTTGTATCATCATCAGTGTTGTTATTGCTGGTGGGGGTCAGAGCACACACACCCCTATTTGTTTAAACAGCCCTAAAATATTGATGTATCGCCGTAGTGTTGCAATGATAGTTTGAGCAGGTCCTCTGAATTCCCAGCTTTCTTTCTTTTTTTAAGTAAGTCTCTATCTTCTACCCTCACAGAAATATGAGGGGAAATGGCATTTCTCCATGAGGGCAATTTTGTGTACTGGGTTCACGGCATAAATGAGACAGACAACGACATAGCTATCACTAGTTTATTGGTACACAAAGAGTAATGGCGTACTGGCTGCGAGGGGCCAACTATATACAGCAGCCTCAACTTCTCCCGGCCCTATCCCTGGGCCAGAATTTCCCACCAGAGATCTTATTGGCGGGCTATATGCCACTGTCGCCTTGCGGCTGTCAGCAGACATAACAAGCAAAGGCTAGAGACTTTCTTTAAAAAGAAAAAAAAGAAAGCTGGGAATTCAGAGAACCCGCTTACTCTATCATTTCAACACTATAGTGATATATAGATATTTTAGGGTCTTTAAAATAAAACCCTGAACACTCATCTTTGGGAGAGGGGGAGTGATTTAACTTTGACTATAGACCAATCATTGAAAAGCAGGTGGGACAAAGAAAACAGAAACACTAGGGAAAAAAGCCAACTCAAAATCAGCTTCCAGGAAAACAATGAGGTTAAAGTGGTCTTAAAAGATCTTTTTTGGGGGGGAGGGAACCCAGGAAAAATGCATGCAGAAATCAGGGGATGAACCAAAGTAATATGAGGCCAGAACTGAGAAAAAAGGAAAACATACAGAAAAGCTCTTGCACTGTTATTGGTGCGAGTTCTGAGCCCCCATTGATGTTGCCAACTGGCAAGGCGGGATATAAATGAAATAAATAAATAAATAAATAAATAATGTGAGGGTCAGGACCAATGCTCCCTCTAAGCTGTGGAGTTTTGTGAGCAAAATTCTACTTTGTGGGATACTGGGATTAAAGTTGTGAGCGAGTGATTTGGCTGCGGCTTAAATGAGTTGGCTCTGGAGCCATCCTTCCTGAGCTCAGACAAAAATGTGTGAGTTTGAGGCTAAAAAACTGTGAGCTAGCTCACACTGACTTAGCTTAGAGGGAACACTGGTCAGGATCCAAGTTGTCATTTTCTATTGTAAGGGGTACCAGAGAAGAGTACAAGGGTGTTATAACAGACCAGGAAACGTTATCTAGTTGCACCTGGTTAATTTAGGATGGGTGGCTGGCTTGCACATCTGCCAACAATGACCTGAGATGGGTTGATGAGCCAGTTTGGTGTAGTGGTTAAGTGCACGGACTCTAATCTGGGAGAACCGGGTTTGATTCCCCACTCCTCCACTTGCACCTGGCTGGATGGCCTTGGGCAAGCCATAGCTCTGGACCAGCTGTTCTCTCAAGGACAGTTGTCTCAGAGCTCTCTCAGCCCCACCTACCTCACAGGGTGTCTGTTGTGGGGAGGGGAAGGGAAAGGAGTTTATAAACCGCTCTGAGACTCCAAGTGAGTGTAGGGCGGGGTATAAATCTAATCTCTTCTTCTTCTCTTCTTCTTGAGCTTATGATAGGATTCCCAAGGAGGTCTGTACAGTGAAGAAGATTGTGGGAGCTTTGGTTATTATCCTGCAAACCTGACTCATTACTCATGGCCATAAGTGTGAGGAGCTTTGGAGAGTCACACAAAGGAGCCTTGATTAATGTCCTCCTAGAGCACCCAGGCAGGCAGCCTCCTTCCTCTTGAAAGTACACGGGAGAAGCCCTGCTTTAATCAGGAGACGCTTCCTTTTTATCAAAAGAGATGTATTCATCCATGCCTTTGACTTCAGAAGGACAGATGCTCTTGGGGTATACAGGACATGGGTCTCGGGGGCAGGAAACAATCCAGACAAAGTTGGGTTGTTAAAGTTAAACATACATGCTCCATTTTGTTTATTTTTCTTACATCCTGCTGTTTTGAGATGACGAATCTGCCAAATGAGTTCAATAAAAGTAAACCAATATTTTTAAAAGATGAAGTGGAAACAACAAGCGACACAGAAACAGCACAGAGAACCTCATCCGTGGAAGAAGAAGAAGAAGAAGATTGGATTTATACCCCGCCCTCCACTCACTTGGAGTCTCAGAGCGGCTTACAAACTCCTTTCCCTTCCCCTCCCACAACAGACACCCTGTGAGGTAGGTGGGGCTGAGAGAGTTCTAACAGAAACTGCTCTTTTTCAAGAACAGCTGTGCCAGAGCTATGGCTTGCCCGAGGTCATCCAGCAGGTGCAAGTGGTGGAGTGGGGAATCAAACCCGGTTCTCCCAGATTAGAGTCCGCGCACTTAACCACTACACCAAACTGGCTGAAGAAAGCCTCATTCAATGGGCAAAAAAAGAGAGCCTTTTTCATCCCTGCCGTTGCGACTTGAGAATATCCATTTTGAGTTTGTTTCTCCCTTGTAGGAATTAAACCCATAATTTTCTGTTTTGATATCATTTTGCATTTCTTTGCAGCCAAGGTACATATTTTTTCAATATTCTCTGTGCATCAATAAATATGCATTATGCACATAAATGACAAACACTGGTTTACATCCAACAACGTAGCTCAGTGGCAGAGCATCTGCTTGGCGTGCCGAAGGTCCCAGGTTCAATCCCCAGCATCTCCATTTAGAAGAACCAGGCAGTAGGTGATGTGCAAGACCTCTGCCTGAGACCCTGGAGAGCCACTGTCAGTTTGAGTAGACAGTACTGATTTTCATGGAACAGTGGTGTGATTCAGTATAAGGCAGCTTCATGTGTTCATTTAAAATAATCTGTAAAACTGTGACCATCAGTGCAGATTTACCCCATGTTCCCTTTCTCTCTGCTGTCCTTTTTGACTCTCCGATGATGAATAGGGTCTCCAATTCTGGATTGGGAATTACCTGAAGATTTGGGGGGTGAAGCCTGAAGAGGGTGGGGTTTGGGGAGGGAAAGGAACTTAGCAGGGCCGCAGTGGCTCAGAGGTTAAGACGCTGAGCTGCAGACCGGAGGGTCGGTAGCTTGGCAGTTCGAGACCCGAGTGCTGTATGACGGAGTGAGCTCCCATCTCTGGTCCCAGCTCCTGCCAACCTAGCAGTTCAAAAGCAAGAAATTGCAAGTAGATAAATAGGTACCGCTTTGGTGGGAAGGTTACAGCATTCCATATGCCTTGGCATCTAGTCATGCCAGCCACATGACCACGGAGAAGTCTTTGGACAGCACTGGCTCTTCGGCTTGGGAACAGAGATGAGCACCGGCCCCTAGAGTCGGATTCAACTGCCTATCGAGCAAGGGAAACCTTTACCTATTAATGCCATAGAATCCACCCTCCAATGCAGCCATTTTCTCCAGGGGGACTGAGCTTGGTTGTCTGGAGATCAACTGAAACTGTGGGAGATCTCCAGGTACCATGTGGGAATTGGAAACCCTCACAACCAGTGATGGGAGCCACGTCGTCTGGCGATCAAAGAGGCTCTTGTGGAGGTATCTTGTGAAACTGAACTTCTTCTCCCACTGCCGCATGCCACGTTCCAAGAGGGAGCGGGAGGCTGTAAATATTTGCTGTTTGGGGGTAAGAAGGTCCAATTTTATTTATTTATTTATTTATTTGGAAATGTCATATGCCTCCTTCTTTTCAGAGAACGTTTGATCAAAACTCCATTTCATTTCCTGGGACAGGGCTTGTCAGTCTCAAGCTAGCTGCCTGTCAGTCTGTCAAATGCACCTCCAGTGAGAAGGGAACAGTGATGAGCCCCATCCAGTTTGGTGTAGTGGTTAAGTGCGCGGACTCTAATCTGGGAGAACCGGGTTTGATTCCCCACTCCTCCACTTGCACCTGGCTGGATGACCTTGGGCAAGCCCTAGCTCTGCACCAGCTGTTCCCTCAAGGACAGCTTGGGAAATAGCTCTCTCAGCCCCACCCACCTCACAGGGTGTCTGTTGTGGGGAGGGGAGGGGAAAGGAGTTTGTAAGCCGCTTTGAGACTCCAAGTGAGTGAAGGGCAGGATATAAATCCAATCTCTTCTTCTTCTTCTTCTTCTTCTTCCATACTTGATGGGCCCTCTTAAGAAAGTTTCTCAGTCTGACAACAGTGGGGTATGCTGCCCAGGGTAGCTTTTTAGTCCTCCCCCAGCATCTGTACCCCGCTCCTAGCTCTGCGCATTACCCCCCCCAAGGGCCGAGTGCAAAACTCGCATGAGTTTTGGAGTTAACATTCGCATACAGCCCCCCTTCTTTTTTTTAAAAAAAACAACCCTTGATTTTTTAATTTTCCAATTTATAAAATGCATAAACATAACTTTGTACAACCAACTTATAACTTACAAATAGGATTTTCCCAGAAGCAATCACTTTTACATGCATGCAACAATACATTTAATAACCTTACTTCAATAAAATACTAAATCAACATATTTCTTTAGGAGCGCTCCCTGGTTGTTCTGTTCTTTAGTTACATATTCAAAAAAAAGAAAACCATTTTTCTAAGAAATTATTTTTCTTCGTTGGTGTTTCTATTATTAAGATTTGAATTGCCAGCTTGTCCATGACTGCCAGGTCCCAAAGTTTTGAGAACCATTGGCTTATCCTATGGGGAAAAAGAAGATAGCAACCGAACCCACTGAACTTTATGATATTTTGGAACATTTTCAACTCGGAGATGTTTGGAGAAATGTGAATTCTGTCAATAGACAGTATACATATTATTCTTCAGTACATGACACATACACCCCCCCCCTTCTTGAGAGCTAGTGTGGTATAGTGGTTAAGAGCAGCTGACTCTCATCCAGAGAAGTGGGTTTGATTCCCCATTCCTTTACCCCATGAAGCCTGCTGGGTGACCTTGGGCCAGTCACAGTTCCCTCAGAGCTCTCTCAGAACCACCTACTTCAAAAGGTGCCTGTTGTGGGGAAGGGAAGGGAAGGTGACTGGAAGCCGCTTAAGATAGAGAAAAGCAGAGTATAAAAATCTTTTCTTCTTCTTCTTGTTGATTAGTCAGGGGGGAAAAAAAAACCAATCTCCTTCCTGTCGCCACCCTTAAACAAGGGCTAACCAGAAGGGGTTCTTTGCCGGCTTACAACTATGGACACTGGAACACACGGCCCACCTACAAAGTAGCCGGAAGAGGTCGGAAAGCCCCGGAAGCTCCAATTTAATTAGAAACAGTTCTTCCACTTTTGTTTTGCGAGTCCTGTTGTTTCTTTCTTCCCAGTCCCCCTTGCTTGTCTGTCTCTGTGTGTGCTCAGAATAAGCTTTTTTTAAAAAATCACATACTAGCCCTCAGAGGCCTTCTTGAAGGCTAAACTTCTCCTACCATTGGCTCTTCAGCTCACACTACTTTACGGACAGGAAAGGAGGAAGAAGGAAAGGCTGGAGACAAATAACATACCCAGTTCTCCCTTTTGGGAAGAGAAGGGAATTTCTCTGTTGCACGCACACACACCAGCTGCTGAGACGCCCCCCTCCCCCCCCCCATGGTGGTAGGTTTATCACAGAGCAAAGGATCCAAAGGGAACTGGGCGGGCATCATGAATAAGGCAAGCCAGTCTTATTGAATGCCCAGCAGATCACATGGTCCTTCAGGGGTTGATCTCCCCTGACCTCCTGTCCTCACTGCAGCCTTCTGACTGGTGTTTTTTTTTTATCTTCAGGCACCATTGTTCTGGAAGTCCAAGAAAACATGGAGAAAACCTGTGTCGATTCCACCGATGTCTGGTTGGGTACTACCCACTGGGCACAGAAATTCCATAACAGCTGCAGAGAAAGACAATTCAGTGGAGATCGACAATAACAACAAACTGGCAAACCGACCAAGAACCGAGGCTGAGGCAAAACAACAACAACCCTAAATCAATATACAGAGGAATGAAAGGAGGAGTGTGTGCTGATACCCAGCCTGAAGGGAATGAAATGTCACTCCCGGAAAAGATGCTGCCTCAGTCTCAGTGCAGGCCGTAGCCGGGATCTTGTGGCTTGTGAGGCAAATTTTTTGCTGGTGGGGCAGCCATTATTTGCCGTAATGAAGGGTGGTGGTGCGAACCCCCTCCCTCCCCTCCTGCAAGATTTAAAGGGCCCTTCAGCTGATCAGCAGGAAGCAGATGGCCCGCCAATCAGCTGAAGGTCCTTTAAATCCTGCAGGAGGGAGGGAGAGGGGCGGGTGCCATCCCCCGCTTCTTCTCCAAAGCATGTAAAGCAGGGGCGTCAAACATAAGGCCAGGGGCTGGAACTGGCCCATCCAGGGCTCTTATGCGGCCTGTGAGCAATACTAATGTAAGGGAGGCAGCAGGAGACTGTTGGGGGAAGAGTGGGCGGAGCCACTCCCATGGTGGCTTCAGCATGGTGGAACAACCTCATCTGAATCAGTCAAGCAGTGTGGGTGCATCTGCTCAGTGCTGCAATGCTGGCTCTCCAATCTGCCCATATGGGTGAGGACACACCAACCCGGAGCTTACCAGCTGCTGTCCTTTACACAGTTTATATCTCCGGTACCCGGCATTACATTTCATGGCACACATGGCCCGGCCAAGTGGCATTTATTTCAGATCCAGCCCTCATAACAAATGAGTTTGACACCTCTGATTTAAAGGATCCCGTTAATTGCTTTGGGGAAGAAGCGAGAACCCTTTAAAAAGGGGGGGGGTCTTTAAGGAAGGGGGCAGAGCCCCCAATAGCCCCACTGTAGCTACAGGCCAGCTGGCATGTGTAAGCTGGCCTTGGGACTACTATCTGGAGGACCCTAGATTAGCATTTCACTCTGCCTTAAAGCTTGGTGGGAGACACCGGTCTCTCTCTTTCTCAGCGAATCCTCCCCCACAGGGCTGTTGTGAAATCTGTTAGGGAGAGAAAGCATGCCTAGTCAACATCATGGCTGAGCAAGGATTTGAATCAGGCTCATTTATTTATTTTTAAAACATTTATGAGCCACTGTTCTTCCTTACGGAGCTCAAGGCGGCTGACAGATGTTGATAAAACGCATCAAATAATATACATTTTTTAAAATACACAGAACTGAAATTTAAAACCTCTTTTCAGGAGACTGCTAAACTTCAACAAATGCAGCCCTAAATAAAGCCGTCTTCAGCTGCCTCCTAGAGACTGGAAGTGAGGGGGCCAGGCCATCTCCTTGGGGAAGTTGTTTGATAATTATGGGGCTGCCACTGAAAAAGCCCTCTCTGGTAGTGTTGCCAGGTTCCCTCTGGACATTTGTGGGGGATGGGGGCTTAGGGTTGCTAGATCCAAGCTGGGAAGTCCCTGGAGATTTGGGGATCTAGCCTGTGGAGGGCAAGGACCTCGGTAAGGTACAATGCCACAGAGTTCACTAGGGTTGCCAGGTCCCCCCTGGCCACTGGCAGGGAAGGGGAGGGGGGTTGTCAGATCCAGGGTGGGGATTTCCTGGAGATTTGGTGATAGAGCCTGGGAATGGCAGGGACCTAAGTGGGGTACAATCCCCACTCCTCCACATGCAGCTGCTGGAGTGACCTTGGGTCAGTCACAAGTTTTTTCAGAGCTGTTCTCTCAAGGGCAGTTCTCAAGAGAACTCTCTCAGCCCCACCTACCTCGCAGGGTGTCTGTTGTGGGGAGGGGAAGGGAAAGGAGATTGTAAGCTTCTCTGAGACTCCCTTGGGTAGTGAAGGGTGGGGTATAAATCCAATCTGCTCCTCCTCTCCTCCTCCTCCTCCTCCTCCTCCATTTTCTCCAGGGGAACTGATCTCTATACTCTGGAGAAGAGCTGTAATTCTGGGAAATCCCTGAGTCCCACCTGGAGGCTGGCATCCCTCCTCTCTCGTGCACCCAACAAATGAGCTTCTTTGACTGATGGGACAGTCAGGACGGCCTCTCCCCATGATCTGAATTCCCAGGAACAAATGGGGAGAGGGTCATGGGGGGAGGCACTCGGACCAGTAGACCTTACCGTCCCTTTCAAGAAAATCTACAAAACCAACCACATCAAACAGAGAGGAAGAGATTGTCGACGAATACTTAAAAGGGCTATAAAAAGAACTGAAATCGGAAATGTCCACTTATCCATAACACAATTATTGTAGTCATTCCTGGAGTCATAAATATGAAGGTGATGGGGAAACTGCACAGTGCAAATGCTGTAGTTTCTGCTTCACATTATTGTAACTTGGGGGAGGGGGGGAGCAGGCATATCTCGGGCACTTTTGTGTGTGTGCAACAGCCCCCCCCCACTGGAAACGTGACTCTAAATATCCATCTTCTGTAATGTTCTTTTCTGTGGAGCCGGGCTCATATTTTATCACAAACTATGGTTCTCGCTCTCTCTTTCAGACTGACATCTTGCCAGGAAATGTTTGCTTCCCCGTGCATTTCACTTACGATCACAAATGTTAGCAGGGCTAACACTCCCACTTAGAAATTTGGGATGTGGGGAGGGAGGGAGGGAGAGGTTTTTGACATTTTGGGGACTTCTTTTTCCCCAGTTGGAAATAATGTGGAAATCTCCTGCTGCATAAATGGAATGAGCAGGAGAGAAAACACCGGGTTCTGGGCAATTAACAGTGGAATAAAACATACAGAAATACAAATTCAAATCAACAAATCCATTAGTCCTAATTTTGTAATCTCCAGATGAAATCTATAATTTAGTCAAAAACCTGCTCTGGACTGTTCTTCCATCTCATGGGCAGGTTAAGGAGGAGGCCAAAGCGGGCAGAATGGAAGAAAAGAGGAGGGTGCCAGCTATGATGGGAAACCATTGCTATGTAAACATTTACAGAAAGCCATTACGTTATATATATATATATATATATATATATATATATATATATATATATATATATATATATATATATATATATATATATAAAGAGAACAGCAGTGTGACGTGGTAGCGAAAAAGGCAAATGCGATATCGGGCTGCATCAACCGAAGTCTACTGTCCAGATCATGTGAAGTGTTGGTATCTCTTTGCTCTGGTTAGACCTCACTTGGAGTATTGGGTTCAGTTTTGGGCACCGGAGTTTAAGGAGGATGTTGACAAGGTGGAACTTGCTGAGAGAAGGGCTACGAAGATGGTGAGGGGGTTGGAGACTAAGCCCTATGAGGAAAGGTCAAAGGAGCTAGGCAGGGCTTTTTTGTAGAAAAAGCCCAGCAGGAACTCGTTAGCATAACAGGCCACACCCAACAGCAGGAACTCATTAGCATATTAGGCCACACCACTGACAACACAGCTTATTAGCATATCAGGCCACACCCCCATGTCACCAGAAGAGTGGTCATCCAGCCACACCCACCTTTTGCTTCTTATTCTATGTAGCTTGTTTGTTGTCAAAACCCAGGGCTTTTTTTTGTAGCAGGAATTGATTTGCATGTTTGGCCACATACCCCTAATGTAGCCAATCCTAATGAGTTTCTTCTGTTGGGTGTGGCCTACTATGCTAATGAGTTCCTGATGGGTGTGGCCAGCTCAGGAGCCAGCCAGAACTCCGTTCCTGTGTGTTCCTGCCCAAAAATAGCCCTGGAGCTAGATATGTTTAGCCTGGAGAGGAGGCAACTATTAGGAGATACGATAGCCATCTTCAAATACTTAAAGGGCTGTCATATAGCGGATGGAGCAGAGCTGTTTTATGTCGCCCCAGAAGGTCAGAACCAGAACCGATGGACTGAAATTAAATCAAACGGGGTTTTCAGCTTCCTGACAGTTCAGAGCAGTTCTTTAGTGGAACAGGCTTCCTCGGGAGGTGGTAGGCTTTCCTTCTCTGGAGGTTTTTCACCAGAGGCTAGATGGCCATCTGACAGCAGTGCTGATTTTGTGAACTTAGATCATGAGAGAGAGGGCAGGAAGGAATGAGTAATCGCTCAGCTCTCATGGTCCTTTCTTACATACCCAGGGTAATGCCAATCGCCACTTTGGGGTCAGGAAGGAGTTTTCCTCTGGGACAGGCTGGCCCAGGGATCCTGAAGGTTTTTCACCCTCCTCTGGGCATAGAGCAGGGGTCACTGGGGGAGTGGGGGTGGGAGGTAGTTGTGAATTTTCTGTGTTGTCCAGAGGGCTGGACTAGATGACCCTTGAGGTCCCTTCCAGCTCTACGCCTCTGTGTTTCTATTATACTAGATCAGCACTGAACCACAGTAGACTCTGGCGGCGGCACCAAATCCTGCAACTCTATCTGTAGTCGCAGGGTCAAAGTCAAGGTCCACTAAGGGAGGTATAACATTCCTCTGATCTTCCATGTGCGTTTTGAAGGACAGGAATGTTATGGTTGCCAACCTCCAACCTGGCAGTCTCCCGCTATTATCTCCAAACAATAGAGATCAGCTCCCTTGGAGAAAATGGCTGCTTTAGACAGTTGAATCTATGCCATTGTCCCTTGCTGAGGTCCCTCCCCTCCCTAAACCCCTCCCTCCCCAGGCTCCACCCCCAAATTTCCCAATCCAGACCTGGCAACCCTAGGATGAATGTACATGTTGAGATATTCATAGAAAGGAGAGTGCAGCAAAATATCCCCCGTTGTTTCAATTTCCCTGCTTACACGAGGGCAAGTATATTCATGGAATGGTACATCGCGGTATTTTCCTTCTAAGTGTGCAGACGGAAGAGGATTGAACCAGAGGAAAAGCTTTCCTGTATTTGGGGATGAGGAACTTCTTCTATAGCTCACACCTGACCATTGCACATTGCAATTTTTAAAAAGGCTGAGAGTGGCAATCATACAACTCCTAGCATCTCGCCTGGTTTGGCCCCACACCTCAAGCCAAGGCAGAAAAGAACCGGACCGGAGGGAGAAGAAGGTGTGGATATACTCTGGGAGAGTATCAGGTAATCCTACTGACATGTGCTTAGGTTTTGTCTCTGTAAAAAAAGGGAACATTGGGCTTGTGCCCAAGATTGCAAGGAAAAGGTGGGCTCATGCATTTATTTAATTCATTTATACCCCACCTTAGTCTTCACTGGGGACTCGAAGTCGCTTACAACATCCTCCTGTCCTCCAGTTTGGTGTAGTGGTTAAGTGCGTGGACTCTAATCTGGGAGAACCAGGTTTGATTCCCCAGTCCTCCACTTGCACCTGCTGCATGACCTTGGGCAAGCCACAGTTCTCTCAGAGTTGTTCTTGACGGGTGTCTGTTGTGGGGAGGGGAAGGGAAAGGAGTTTGTAAGCCGCTCTGAGACTCCCTTGGGTAGTGAAGGGTGGGGTATAAATCCAATCTCCTCCTCTCCTCCTCCGGTTTATCCTCACAACAACCCTGTGAGGTAGGTTAGGCTGAGGTTGTGTGGCTGGGCCAAGGTTGTCCAGTGAGCTTCCATGGCAAGAGTGGGGGCAGGGGGTTGAACCTGGGTCTCCCAGATATTTGTCCAACACTCTTAACCACTGCACCACACTGGGACCGATTTCACACGAGGTGCTGCTCCGGCGTTATTCTTTCCTTTGCCCTGATTGCGTGCTTGAATTTACCACTATTTGCCCCACACCACATTTTGACCTGCGGCTTCGCCCGGATTCCCCCGCGGCTTCGGTGATCCTGTTTTTTGAGGATCACCGAAGCTGTGGGGGAATTCGAGCGAAGCCGTGGGTCAAAATGCGGCGCAGGGCAAATAGTGGGAAATTCAAGCATCCAATCGGGGCAAAGGGAAGAACGATGCCGGAGCAGTGCCTCATGGGAAATCGGTCTGGGTTTGAAGAAAGAGGCAATTATGCAAGTGTGTGCACATCTTTATTTTTAGAATCTTCTGTTTTGCATGTGGATATTGCCATAACCAGCATCTTCACAGGATGCCTTTTGAGTAAAAATATACATTTTTTTTTTGTTCTGGGTGGCCCCTGAATTCTAGCCATGTGGCTAAGGCATCAAAGGACCTCAGATGATATCAGGTGTGCTCCATCATTCATGAGCCAATATCTTTACTCAAGAGGGTACCTCTCAGTTCTGCAGCTGTCATTAAAGCTTGCTGGGGGGAACAAACACAAGTGTAAATCTATGCAAATCAAATGCATATTTTCATTTCAGTGAATATGGTTATCAAAGAATGAGTGACGAGTCTTTCTTGCTGAAGACCCCCTGGAGTGGGTATGTTCTGTCGTTCCACTACCTGCTCACAATCCTGCACTTTCCATTTCCCCCTTCCTGTCAGAATCTGCGGATTCAGACAAAGTATTTCTATTGCTTGCTGCTATGTCTTCTGTCTTGCTGCTATGATCTCTGTTGCTATATATGGTTCTATAGCACCTGCCATGTAGTTGCCCCCTCCCCCATGTAAACCCTCACTTTGGCCAGTATGTATGTAAGCTATATGACCCCAGGTTTATGACCCTGACCAGGCCTGGTTTGTGTAACTGTCAGCCTGGGAGGATGACAACTTCAAAGTATGGGAACAATGGGCCTCTCACACTCCTGCCTCCGCATTCCATTCATCCCGGCTGGGACAGCAAGGGAGGACAGGTCCCATCTCTTATCAACGTGCGAAAGCCTCGAGGCCAACGATTGTTATGTGAAATGGTAACATCTAAGGGGTCTGGTTTGGGAAGGGAAATTTACAACTTAACACCTCACTTTCTTTCCTGTGGGAAGCAAACGGCCAGAGACCCTTTTTGCCCGCCATTTTTCCCCTTTAGTGATTGGTTACCTATGGGTAATTCAAACTGTTCTGAAAGGTATAATAGACCTGCTTCTGTCATATGCGTTATCTCTGACAATAATCCGAGAAGCTGTACCAATGTAGAGATTGGAAATAAAGAACTGTGTTTCATCAACAAAGATCTGATCCTTGACTACTTTGAGCAGAAGTCTCACAGATTGTCAGAGATCTGTGACTGGGACTTGGCCGTTCCTGACTATGTCGGACGACGGTACTCTTCCCATCCCTACTCCCGAAGACCCGCCGGCCACCCCTGGGGATCAGGGTGCCGGTGGTGGAGGCGGCGGAGGGGAGCCCGAAGTACCAGTGACTACGGTTCAAGGGGCTCACTACATCCCGCGCCCACCTCCTCTTCAGAGCGTGACCCCGAGGTACTCATGGAGCAATTTCGGTCGCGGGACCGTAGACTCCTGGGTGCACGATCGGAAAGGGGCACGAGTTTCGTTCCAGGGGGATCACCTTGACCGAGGGAAGCCGAGTTTCCTGGGAGACGAACGCGAGACGACCTACGGAGGAGACTCGCGTCTCCCGTCCCTGGAAGGAGAGAGAATGGGGCCGTACGGGCCCGATCCCTACAGAGAAGACCAGACTCAAGCCCTCGACCGGATGATGGGAGATTTGCGGTTCCAGCTTACTACCAAGCTGCGAGAGCTAGCCCTCGATCTCCAGTATCAGTTCCGGGACACCCTCACGGCTATGCAAGCAGCTCAGCCAGCACCAGCCAGGGTAGGACCTCCCGCGGGGGGAGTCCAGCAACCAGTGGTGCCTCCCGGAGGAGTCCCCGCACAAGTGCCGCCGCAAGTGCCGCCGCAAGTGCCGCCGCAGGTCCCCCCGGCCGGTCCCTGCCAGGTGCCCACACCCATACCTGCGCCGGCCCCCGTGCCGGCAAGGCCGGTGGTTCGCCCAGCCCCCGCCGATCCGTTGACGGCTACTTTCGATGGGGACCCCGAGAAGTTGCGGTTCTTCCTGCTAGAGATCGAGCGGTTCCTAGACACCTGGGGACATCTCTACCCCACCGAGAGGGACCGGATTGGCTACATCGGGTCCAAACTGAAGGACACCACCAGCAATTGGTACGTGAGCCTGCACAACGCCCCCGGGCCTGAATTGCGCTCGCTGAACAACTTCATGTGGGCCCTCCGACACCACTACGAGGACCCCTTGGGAGAAGAGAAAGCCCGGAACCAACTGCGGAGGCTGACCTAAGGGCAGTCCTCGGTGAGGGACTACACCGATAAGTTCCGGCGCATCGCAGCCAAGATTCGCGGCTGGACACAAGACCTGTTCATTGAAAAATATCGAGAGGGCTTGAGTTACGAGGTGTACGAGGCAGTGTTGCGGGGGGGGAGACCCGGATCGTTGGCCGCGTGGATGAGGGCGGCCGCGGACGTGGAAGAACGCTTCACCCTCATTAAGATGGGAGCTTCATCGATGGCTCAAGGCAAAGCGGCGCCGAAGGCGAAACCCAAGCCCAACTTGCAAGAGATTCGGGACGCCCGCTTCAAGCAGGGGCTCTGCATGAGATGCGGGTAGAGTGGCCACTTCGCCTCGGCGTGTCCCAGAGGAGGGGGAAAAGTTCCGAAGACCTCCACCCCGGTGACCGGGAGCACCCCCAGCAGAGGGAAGACCTCGTTCAAACCCCGGGCTCGGCAGCTGGAAGGGGCAGCGAGCGAGCAGGGAGAGCTGGAGCTGACGGAAGCGCAGATGTCGGGAAACTCCAACGGCCTGCAGTGAGCGGCGCAGAACTGCAGGTCCCCAGCCACGACGCGCCATCTCTGGTGAGCATCCCTGGCCCTTTATTGTATATGATAGTGACTGTAATAACCCCTGGGACCGGGACCCATGTCCGGGTCCGAGCCCTAATTGACTCTGGGTGCGCCCGGGACTTGATTAGCCCTTTAGTAATTGAAGGGCTGGGACCCAAAGTCACCCCGTTGGGGGAGCCACTCAAGTTCACGCAAATGGACGGTTCGGAAATGAAAGAGGCGTGTGTGGCAGAGACCGATGGACTAATTGTGGGGACGGGGGAACATTGGGAAAAGAGAGCCTTCGTCATCACCCCCAACACCCAATTCCCCATGGTGTTGGGGAGCCCCTGGTTAAGCTCCCATGACCCCTATATCAAATGGAGCGAGGGGAAGATCTCCTGGGTGGACGAAAAGTGCCAAGGCCACAAATGGGATCCGGGGTGGGGGCCAGGACCTCCAGCGCCTCTCAGGGCGGCGGCCCTCACCCTGGTGCCCGCGGCCATCCCCCGGGAATATTGAGACCTAATGGGAGTGTTCAGTGAAACCGAAGCGGACGAACTACCCCCCCACAGGCTCTCGGATTGTGCCATAGAGCTGATCCCGGGTGAGAAACTTCCAAAGGGAAAACTTTACTCCATGAGTCCTCCGGAGCGGGAGGAACTAAGAAAGTTCCTAGACAAGAACTTGGAGCGCGGCTTCATCCGCCCCGCTAAATCCCCCTTCGCGGCCCCCGTTCTGTTTCGAAAAAAGAAAGACGGGGGGTTACGCTTGTGCACGGACTACAGAGGACTAAATGCGGTGTCTGCTTCCAACGCCTACCCCCTCCCCCTCATTAAAGACTTGTTAACGGAGGCGGCCAAGGGAAAAGTGTTCACTAAGTTGGACCTCCGAGACGCATATTTCCGGGTGCGCATCAGGGAGGGGGATGAGTTCAAGACTGCCTTTAATACACCGTTGGGACAGTTCGAATACCTGGTGATGCCATTTGGTTTGAGTGGCGCGCCAGGGGTCTTTATGAGCTTAATAAATGAAGTGTTGCACAAGCATTTATTCAAGGGGGTGTTATGTTACTTAGATGATATCTTGATCTACTCTGCTGATAAGAAAGAACACGTGCAATTGGTCCGGGAAGTGCTCTCAACCCTGTTGAAAAATCAGTTATATGCAAAGTTGTCTAAATGTGAATTCCATCGGGACTCCGTGGATTTCTTAGGGTACCGCATTTCTCAGAAGGGACTGGAGATGGACCCTGCCAAGGTAGAGGCGGTGGTTCAGTGGGAAGCCCCCCGAACGAGAAAACAACTCCAAAGTCTGTTAGGATTTTGTAACTTTTACCGCACCTTCATAAAAGACTTTGCCACAGTTACCCTCCCGTTGACTGAGCTGCTAAAAACCAAGGGGAGGGGCCCAGAAGCGGGGAAGCCCGGGGAGAGAATTGCCTGGACTGCAGAATGCCAGAAGGCGTTCGAGACTCTTAAGACTCTTTTCACTTCGGAGCCCATTTTGGCTCACCCCGATGAGACCAAAGAATTTGTAGTTCACGTAGACGCGTCAGATGTGGCCATGGGGGGGGCATCCTACAGCAAGGGCCGGATGGGAAGCTGCACCCGCTCGCCTACATTTCGAAAAAATTTAACGAGACAGAAAGGAATTGGTCAGTTTGGGACAAAGAAGCCGCCGCCATCCGACTGGCCCTCACCACTTGGCGGCATTGGTTGGAGGGAGCGCAAACCCCTTTTGAAATTTGGACTGATCACAAAAACCTAGAAGCGCTGCACACCCAGAGATCCCTGAATGCGAAGCAGCTCCGCTGGGCAGATTTTTTCTCAAAATTCAATGTTGTGCTTAAACATTTCCCCGGGAAAGCCAACTCATTAGCAGACGCACTCTCCCGTTTGCCCCAGCACGAGAGTTTAAAAGAGGAGGTGTTCGACTCCATGTTCTCCCCTCAGCAGCTGGGGGGTGCAGTGACCACCAGGAGTCAAAGTAAGCAGACGACGGTAGAGCCGGGGAAGAGCGATTGGGGGGGGGATTATTCCCCGGAAGAAGTCAAAGAGTTAGAAACCTTAGCAGACTGCTCCCTCCAGGAAAATAAATGCTGGTACCACAGGGATAAACTAGTGGTGCCCCGAAGCAAAAGGAAAGACATATTGCTAACCTGCCATTCCTCTAAATTAGCAGGGCATTTTGAATTTCTAAAAACGCTTAACCTAATTCAAAAGCAGTTCTGGTGGCCGCGCATGCGCAGGGATGTCTCGGACTTTGTAACTGCCTGCCAGACCTGTTTGATGTGCAAAAGAAGGGGGGGGGAAAGTCCCAGGACTATTGCACCCGCTGCCCACCCCCTCTCGCCCTTGGGAGGCGATAGCTATGGACTTCATCACTAACCTGCCACCCTCAAAGGGAAAGACCGTAATTTGGGTGGTGGTAGACATGTTTTCGAAACAAGCCCACTTCACCCCCTTCAAGCAGCTGCCTACGGCAAAGGGAATGGCCAAGGCTTTCTTCAACCACGTGATAAAGCTGCATGCTTTCCCCAAACGTGTGGTATCCGATAGGGGCAGTCAGTTCGTTGCCAACTTCTGGCGGGAGCTTCTGAAACTTATGGACATTGAGCCAGCCCTGTGTTCAGGATACCATCCAGAGACCGATGGGCAGTCCGAACGAACTAATCAAATTCTGGAGCAATTTCTAAGGTGTTACACTAACTACCACCAGGATAACTGGGTGGAGTTGCTTCCGTTCGCTGAATATAGCTATAACAATGCGGTACATTCCTCTACTGGCATTTCTCCATTCATGGCAGTAGGAGGCTTTGAAGGAAAACCCCTGCCCACAATTGAAAACGCGTCAAATACCCCCCCACAGACTTTAAGCGATGGTGGGCATCCCTGCAAGAGTCATGGCCCCTGATAGCCAAAACCCTGGACCAGGCAAAAGAGGACTACAAGAAATATGCGGACCGTGGCAGAGCTGAAGGCTGGGACCTCCAGCCCAGGGACTCCGTTTACCTATCCACAAAAAACATACATGGCTTACAACCCAGTAGGAAGTTGGGGTGGAAATTTGTGGGCCCTTACAAGGTGTTGCGTAAAATCTCTGATGTGTCTTTTGAACTGGAGTTGCCCAAATCACTGAGTTCTGTGCACCCTGTTTTTCATTTCAGCTTACTGAAGAAGAATCCTGGGCCGAATGCATGGCATCCAGTTCCTCCGACTCCTCCTCCACTGATGAAGGGGGAGGCACCCCATTTTGAGATTTCGGAAATTCTTGATTCTAAACTGCGCAGGGGCCGAATATATTATTTAGTTATATGGCTTGACTTTGGCCCAGAACAAAATGAGTGGGTTCGTTCTGAAAATGTGCATGCTCCTAAGTTAGTTAAAGCTTTTCATAAAAAGTTCCCGGACAAACCCGGGTAGATTTATTTTCGGGGTGCCAGTGTGTCAGAATCTGCGGATTCAGACAAAGTATTTCTATTGCTTGCTGCTATGTCTTCTGTCTTGCTGCTATGATCTCTGTTGCTATGTATGGTTCTATAGCACCTGCCATGTAGTTGCCCCCTCCCCCATGTAAACCCTCACTTTGGCCAGTATGTATGTAAGCTATATGACCCCAGGTTTATGACCCTGACCAGGCCTGGTTTGTGTAACTGTCAGCCTGGGAGGATGACAACTTCAAAGTATGGGAACAATGGGCCTCTCACACTCCTGCCTCCGCATTCCATTCATCCCGGCTGGGACAGCAAGGGAGGACAGGTTCCATCTCTTATCAACGTGCGAAAGCCTCGAGGCCAACGATTGTTATGTGAAATGGTAACATCTAAGGGGTCTGGTTTGGGAAGGGAAATTTACAACTTAACACCTCACTTTCTTTCCTGTGGGAAGCAAACGGCCAGAGACCCTTTTTGCCCGCCGTTTTTCCCCTTTAGTGATTGGTTACCTATGGGTAATTCAAACTGTTCTGAAAGGTATAATAGACCTGCTTCTGTCATATGCGTTATCTCTGACAATAATCCGAGAAGCTGTACCAATGTAGAGATTGGAAATAAAGAACTGTGTTTCATCAACAAAGATCTGATCCTTGACTACTTTGAGCAGAAGTCTCACACTTCCTCACAATCTCCACTCATTTTGTTCCTTTCTCAGTATCTCTCTGCAATGCTTTCATCCATCCGGCATCCCTCACCCCAACCAATCTCATACCCACCTTCACAGAGCTACAATATGTCTTGTACAAGTATGGCCTTTCAAAACAGTTTCTTCCTTCTCTAGGGTTGTGGTCACACACACGAGATAAAGTGTGTGTGGGGGGAGCAAGGCTATTTCCTTCCGAGAAATTTGACCCACAGTTGCACAATCACACCTCCCTTTGAAGCTGCGGGCTTAGTCCGTCTGTGTGTGATCAGACGCAACTGTGGGTGAGTGGGTTTTTTTGTCCCTCCCCCCACCCCACGCTTAAACGAGGGATTGATGAATCGCACCTCCGCACTGAGGGCTCCCTGTGGAGTTTGCGATGATGCACATACTGCAAAGGAGGAAAAAACAATGGTGCGGAGTCGGTTGGGATGTTTCCATGAGAGCGTGCTGGAGCGATCAGAAGGGGAATGTCCGCCCGTGGCCCTTCACAACTCGTTTACGACCAGATTTTTCCCGGTGTCTTTTAACTCCATTTCTGCAGCAGAGCAAAACGGGTTGCCGATGGCTGCGGGGCGCTTCCCAGATGTTGTTGTCTGATTGTGCCCTTTAAATCTACCTGGCATTCACACCTATGTCAGGTCTAATTGTTCATATGATTGCCGCCTAGGAATAGAGATTGGGGATTTCCAGAACACAGGAAGGATGCCATATTCTCTTCAATGGGAGGGTGGTGGTGGTACCAAATGCTATGCTTCCATGCACGGGAGAGCATCTGAGGTCAGGATTTTGTGAAATTAAAGTGCTCAGTGTTCCCTCTAAGCTGAGTTAGTGTGAGCTAGCTCATGGTTTTTTAGCCTCTGGCTCACACATTTTTGTCTTAGCTCAGGAAGGATGGTTCCAGAGGAAACTAATAGCCAACTCACTCACTCACAACTTTAATGTCAGTAGCTCACAAAGTAGTTTTTTTTTGCTCACAACACCTGGAGCACATGACTGACAATGCAATCCTAAACACAGCCCCACCCTCCTAAACTCAATAGATTTAGAAAGGATGAAATTCTGCTAAGGGAGGACTTCTGGAGTTCTGGTCGTGCTGGAGGACCTCCTGATGGAACATGAATTTTAGCCACTGTGTGACACAGAGTGTTGGACTGGGTGGGCCATTGGCCTGATCCAACATGGCTTCTCTTATGTTCTCATTGGCTGCAATTGTTTTAAAGGGTGTTACACTTACTTTCGGACTGAATGATCCACCTTTCTTTGGGTAGGAGCTGTGGCTCATAAGACCATAAGAACACAAGAAGTGTCCTGCTGGATCAAACCATCTAGTCTAGCATCCTGTCTCACACAGTGCCCAACCAGTTCCTCTTGAGAGCCAACAGCAGGGCATAGAGGTCGAGGCCTTCCCCTGATCTTGCCTCCTGGCTCTGGGATTCAGGGGTTTACTGCCTCTGAATGTGGAAGTTCCCCCAGTCACCATGGTTAGTAGCCACTGGTAGACCTATCCTCTATGAATCTATCTAATTCCCCTTCAAAGTTGTCCATTTCCATGGCCATCACTACATCCTCTGGCTCAGTTGAGCATCTGAGGGCCCAAGACAAGTAACAACACTGAGAAAATAGCATAAAAATAGGTGGGTAAGACAATCGACATTGAAACAAGAGATACAAAATACACTGAAACCATACTAAAAACCAGTCCAAGAACACCTTTGGAATCCTAGCACAATATTTTTTTCTCCTTTGCCCGGGCTCTCCAGAATAACTCTGTGTTGCCATCTTTCCAGAAGACAAAAGAGTAGCATCCCGCTGACCTCTTCCAGGCGGTTGTAAACATGCGCTCGCCTCCGTCATATGAATGTTTAATGCATTCGCCATTGATGTCAGGAAAACAAAGCGAAGGGCTAAGAAATTCCCCATCACATCTTGAAGTATCCTTCGAGGGGGGAAGTTTGTAATTATCATTATTGAAGCCTGCCTTGTGCCTTTGGGGTAGGCTGACATCTCAAATCAATGGTAAAGCAAATATACGCTTCTCAAGAGGATAACGTCCCCAAACCCTCCATCCCACTTAAACCGAATGGCAAATGCATATTTGGAAACTACATTGTAGTATAATAAACATACTGCATTGCAACTTAGTCCAGACAGCTAACTTTGCACTGAACCGCCTGTTCTTTACTATTTAGCTAGGAGAAATTTTTCACAAAATTACTTAAGAGTGTGTAGGGCTGGCACTGTATTTTCATGCTTGTTGTAGGGTGGCTTCCCTGCAAGAGCAAAGGAAACCTAAAGTGTCTGTAGTCAAAGTGAACATAAGAACATAAGAACATAAGAGAAGCTAATATTGGATCAGGCCAGTGGCCCATCCAGTCCAACACTCTGTCACACAGTGGCCAAAAACACCAGGTGCCCTCAGGAGGTCCAGCAGTGGGGCCAGGACACTAGAAGCCCTCCCACTGTTGCCCCCTCATCAAGCACCAAGAATACAGAGCATCACTTGCCCCAGACCGAGAGTTCCTATCTATACTTTGTGGCTAAGAGCCACTGATGGACTTCTGCTCCATATGTTTATCTAATTCCCACTGGGGAAAGTGTAAAGCTGGCTCGCCAGCTCTGAGTTGGGAAATACCTGGAGATTTTGGGAGTGGAGCCTGAGCGGTGGATGTTGCCTTCTGTCACACTTCCGGTGACGTCAGGGGGTGTGACATATGCAAATAAGTTATGCTAATGAGTTATGCTAATGAGCGCCTGCACCTCTCTTTTTTACGAAATTACCTCTGGTAAGACTGGGTGGGCCATCCTATTCTGGGGCAACTTCTCTCTTTTCCCATCAGAGTGATACTGGAGGGAACGGAGGTACAGTTTTGTTCCCATCAGCAGCTCCAAGCTCAGAGAGTTAGCATGAGTCTGTGTGCAAGAAACAGAAAAACAGAATGAAAAATGACATGGCATCATTCGTTAGCAGGGGGAGCTAGCCCAGAGCAATTCCAAACCCCAAGAAAGGCCCTGTACAAATATGCACCTTTCTCTGATGATGTAAACTGATGCTGCTGAAGTCAGCAGCCCCACCCCAGCGGACACTTACTGCTCTCTTACTCCATTAGCCAGGCAGATTGTCTCCTCTGCACCCCCCCCCCCCGCATTAAAGATGATATGTGCCACGGGATGAAACACCACCACCATGTAGCCAATTAGCTTGAGTTGTGCAATGACCTCACTGAGGACACGAGGGTGCTTTAAATGAATATGGAAACCTTTCTTTCTATGGCATGCCGGGGGGGGGGGGGAGGGAGGAAATCGAAAAAGAATGGATCTTTTCCCCCAGTACAGCTGGAAATGTTTGCAGAAACCCCATGAACAGTCTGCTTTCAGTTTCTTCACCTCAAAATTGCAGTGCCCCCAGTTTGCAGCTCATTTGAAATTTGCACTTAGAGTAACCAGAATGGTAACTGGACATCTGTGGCCTTGTGCAGCTAGTCTCTCTCTCTCTCTCTCTCTCTCTCTTTCCATCTGATGTTTCTTCCTGCACCAGCCTGAAATCTGAGCTTGCTGTCAGAGCTGATCTAAATTAACAACTAAAATAGAGGAGTTTTATTGCCCAAATAGGATTTCTGTTCCCAGAATGATAAGGCTATTATGACAGGTATTGATCTCCTAAGATGGCAGTCGGCATTGAAAGATGGATCTTCCCATTTTCCCTTTTTTGTCCTCACCCTATTATTATATTTATTGAGAAGCTGTCTAGATGGCTGGCACTAAAACTCCAGTATACAGATATACCCTGTATTTATAGGACATAATGACTGATCAATGTATATTAAATAGCGGCTAGGCTGGGGAGATGGAACTCCTTCTGTTTTCGTCCCGGAGCGACAGCCAAACTCACCTCCTAGGTATTTCCGAGTAATCTTCATCAGCCGAGCCCCTCCAATTAATTACTTTTGCTTTGATGATGAGCGTCATTTTTCTCATGGGGGATCGCGAAGTCAGAAGTACACCACTCGAAGAAGAGGAATCGTCGGGCGGGGGACCACGGCACGCTCCTTATACTAATTACATTTTGTCCCCTCCCGCTCGTGTCGTACTCTTGTTGGAAAGTACATTTGGCAAACCCAAAGATGAACTACAAGACTGGAGGATACGTACATTAACAACAAGATGAAAGCAAACAGTGCCCTTTATTTCGCCAGTGCAAGAAATCGGTTTAATCAGCAATATAGCATAGGAGACAGCATCCCATAAAACGTAAATGGCACAGAAACTTCATCAGTCTGAAGGGGAAATGGGTCTAGGATGCAGGTGGAGGAGTTTAGTGTAGTGGTTAAGTGAGCCAGTTTACTGTAGTCGTTAGGAGCACGGACTCTAATCTGGGAGAACTGGATTTGATTCCCCACCCCTTCACATGCAGCTGCTGGTGTGACCTTGAGTCAGCAACAAGTTCTCTCAGAGCTGTTCGCTCAAGAGCAGTCCTCAAGAGAGCTTTCTCAGCCCCACCTAGCTCACAGGGTGTCTGTTGTGGGGAGGGGAAGGGACTGGAGTTTGTAAGCGGCTTTGGGATTCCTTTGGGTAATGAAGGACGGGGTATAAATCCAATCTCCTCCTCCTCTTCTTCTTTTTCATGCCAAGTGGCTTGACAACTATGGGTTGAATCCTGCATCTCTCTTCTGTAAACTCCTCCTTTTATTGAAGGGTTGCCAACCTCCAGGTGGAGCCTGGATGCCTCCTGGCATTACAGCTGACCAGTTCCCCTGGAGAAAATGGGAGCTCCAGAAGGGTGGATTTTATGGCACCTCATAACTGCCGGACTCCCTCTTCTCCCCAAACCCCAAAGTCCAGGATGGTGCCCCACAATCACAAATGGGAGAAAATCAAACCGCAGAGATCAGTTCCCCTGGAGAAAATGGCTGCTCCAGGAGGGTGGACTTTATGGCACTTCATACCTCTTCTCCCCAAACCCAAAAGTCCAGGGTGGTGCCCCGCAATCACTAAGAATGTCCCTGAATGCTACAACATTTCAGCATACTGAATTTCTGACTCAAATGGCAAGCAATTTGCTTGATGGGGGAAGCATGCAGGTAGAGGGCAGCTGAAACTGAGACCACGGCAGAAGGGAATAAGTGAAAGTCCTCTTTGCAAGCAGCTTGGCCCTGTTCTGTCACCCCCTCCCCATAGCTGCATTTCCCAGTTTCTTTCGGGGGGGTTTTAAAAAAAACAGCCAATGACAGCTTCCTTGCTGTCTCAACTGATTTGGCTATAGAACGAGGAGTGCCAGATGAAATTGGAAGTTCATGCAAACACATGCCCATGATCTAGGCTTCATTAGCACAAGATGTTGCTATGGCCTCAAGCTTCGATGACCTTCAATGAAGGTCAAGGCAATTTCATGACAATTTCATGCCCATATAAAACATCCGTATTTCTGATTATGAGATTCTGGAGACTAACAAGGGTGGTGATCGCCATGCCTTGAGAGCCTCTCAGGAGTTTACTGACCTGAATAGTGCTGGAGAGAGTTGAGAATTAGAGGGACTCCTAATCTGATCTAGTATAAGCTTCTGGAGTTCTGGACCTGCTGGTGGACCTCCTGATGGCACCTGGGTTTTGGCCACAGTGTGACACAGAGTTCTGGACTGGATGGACCTTTGGCCTGATCCAACATGGCTTCTCTTATGTTCTTATGTCTGGGGCAGTGATGCTCTATATTCTTGGTGCTTGGGAGACAACAGTGGGAGGGCTTCTGGAGTCCTGGCCCTGCTGGTGGCCCTGGGTTTTGGCCACAGTGTGACACAGAGTTCTGGACTGGATGGACCTTTGGCCTCATCCAACATGGCTTCTCTTATGTTCTTATGTATGAGGCAGTGATACTCTATATTCTTGGTGCTTGGGGGGCAACAGTGGGAGGTGGGGTGACCACTTAAAGAGCACAGAAAGCATTTATTTAGGAAGTTACATTCCCAGACTGAGAGAGATGTTTAAGCTTCCAGCTACATAGCTGACAGGGTGTGAAGAATCAGGAAGCCAGCCTGAGAATTGCATTCTGGGGATGAAGAGTACTGGACTCGGGAGACCAGGAACGGTGAAATCATGAAGCCTGTATTGAGTGATTCAGCATGCCCAGTAGATGGTCAGAACAAGCATGCTTCGGGGGGGGGGGGGGGTTTCCGGTCGGAGGAATGGAGGTCTGACACGCTTTGCAAATGCGCAGGGCGGACAGTGGCTCTTCTTGACAGCTTGGGTGGATAAATCCACCTGACACAACCTCACACAGGTAGTGTGAGGACCAGCAAGCAATATAATCCAGGTTTGAGCAAGCTCGGTGAAGGAAAAGCCTCGGAGGAGACTTTTACAACACCTTGAGCACTGCAGCCGAAGAAGATTTTTGCAAGTATCTCTAAGGAGCCGAGCTGGGCTGATTAATCAGCATAAAATCTCCAATTCCCCTGATTCCTTAACAAAGAAGACAAAGTTTAAACGTTGGGACCACATCTGAAGAGAAGTAACAACATAAGGTAATGGAAAAAAACTTTTTGCCTTACCATTACCGTGTTTTGAAAGACGAAAAGCAGATCTGGTGAAGCAATAGACTGTTGCAGATTGGATGAGTGCAGTTTTGAAACGTTAAAAAGCTGAATTTGAACTTAAAAAGCCAAAAAAAACAAGTTGTTTAACATTCCTGCGGTTAAGAAGAGTCGGGAGGGGGAGCCAAGCATCGCGAGACAAAGAGGGGAGGAGGGAACCAAGCATCACGAGACCAAGCTGTGAGGACTGAGACAGGAAGTGATGGCTTGAGGAGCAGACAAGAAGGGAAGCAGAGAAGAACCGGAAGAGAGCAAAGGGGACTGTAAAAACTGCCGGACCAAAAGGACTACAACAGGAAGTGACGTGCGGAGAGCAGACAAGTAAGCAAGAGGAAGGGACAAAGGAAACTACGGCAAGCCAGAAGCAAGGTAAAAAGACTATAACCTTTGACACAAACCATAGAGAAGTTGCGCCCGCCATTTTGGATTTATAAAATTTTTAAACAGTAATATCTCATAAACTATATAACTTAGAAGGCTGAAACCAACGAAATTTGACTTGGCAAGACTAGCTTGTGTGATTACACTAAACGGTGTTTGATTTGAAAAATAAAATAAAATCGATCTTTTTTAAAGAGACAAGACGGATCGCGGGCTAAGATCGAGAGCAGCTACATGGTCCTCTCCTACAATGGCAGCAAAAAAAGAAAAAGAATTACTAGCTGTTATGGAAGCAATGGGAAAAAAATGTTAGACGCTATAGGAGAGGTAAATGTTAAAATGAATGGTATAGCTGCACAAGCAGACAAAAAATTTATAGATTTAAAAGCTGAATTACAAAAGTTAACCACTAGAACACAAGACATAGAAATTAAAGTAAAAGAACTGGAAGAAAATACTCAAAAAACAATGAAGGAAAATGACAGAATGGAAAAGATGATGCACTATAGAGACATGCAAACCATCTGAGATTTAGAGGTATAGAGGAAAAATTAGGTGAAGACATTTTTACAAGAATGCAAGAAGCATTAGCAGATTTTTTACAAGAGGAAGAGGAAGTTGTTAAAGAACATATGGATCTTGTTTACAGAGTCAATTCTACATACGCGAGAGACAAAAATATACCAAGGGACGTGGTAGTTCAATTTACAATGAAGAGAACAAAAGAACAAATCTACAAAAAATGTTTTACAGACTCTTTTGAAATAGGTGGAAAAAAAGTTATCGTAATGAAAGAACTGCCCAGAGCAATTTTGCAAGACAGGAAAAAATTCAAGCATCTGACAGACAAACTGAAAGAGAAAAAAATAAGATTTCGTTGGGAAATACCACAAGGACTGAGTTTTTATTATGGTAACAACAGAATGGTGATTAAAAATTCAGCAGAAAAGTACGCCTTTGTTGGTGAGAACAAGGAAGAATTTGGTGATATTTAAGACTACAACAAGATGGATTACAAAGTACTCTCATGGAATGTAAATGGACTTAATTCACCCCAAAAACGTAGAATGGTAGGACACCGGCTGGAGAAACAAAAATGTAGTATAGTTTGTATACAAGAGGCCCATCTTAAGAAACAAGACTACAAATATTTAATAAGAAAAAAGTTGGGAGAAGAATTTTTTTCATTGGCAAGTAATAAAAAGAATGGAGTGGTAACATATGCCAAAAAAGACTTGGAACCTAAACTAATATTTAAAGATAAAGAAGGAAGATACTTAGCTATTGAAATTCTGTTACACGGACAGAAGACTTTGATTGTAAATATTTACGCCCCCAACGGAGCTAAAGAAATCTTTTTTAAAGAACTACAAATGGAACTGGACAGTGTAAACTATGAACAAATCATAATGTTGGGAGACTTTAATGGGACTGTGAATAATAAAATAGATAGGCGCTCAAAGAGAAAAGACGACACACTAGGGAAACTTCCAAAAAAATTTTTTGAACTGATAAAACAGGAAAAGCTGGAGGATATTTGGAGGAAGGTTAACCCACAAGGGAAAGACTATACTTTTTACTCTAACAGACATGATTCACATTCAAGAATTGATATGATCTGAATGTCTATTAATCTAACATTTAAGACAAAAAAAGTTGAAATTCTACCTAGAATAATCTCAGACCACAATCCTAGTCTATGGACTTCTGGGCAAATAAAAAGGCAAGGGAGATGGAGAATAAATGAGGACTTATTAGACAACCAAGAAATAGTTAAAAAATTACATGAAGAGACAGATTTATATTTTCAAGAGAACATACAAAAAGAAGTAAAAATTCAAACTGTGTGGGATGCGTACAAAGCAGTTATGAGAGGATTATTGATATCATTGAACACTAAAGACAATAAAAAGAAAAGAGAACAATATGAAAACATTGTACAAGCCATTAAAATAAAAGAAAAGGAACTGAAGAACAGACCAGGAAAAAAGAAACTGCAAAAGGAAATTTGGATGTTACAAGACCAAGCAAAAGCTATTTTGAATCAAGAGATTTACTGGAACCTGAAAAAATTGCAACAAAAAGCATTTGAAGGTGCAAATAAACCTGGAAAGTACTTAGCATGGCAATTAAAGAAAAAACATGAAAATAAATTTATTACTAAAGTGATACGGGACAATATTGAGATAATAGACAATAAGGGAATAAAAAGAGAATTTTTTAAATATTATGCAAAGCTTTTTAAGAAGGAAAATAAAGACAGAAGAAGGATGAAAGAATACCTACAGTCATTAAAATTACCGAAACCAACGGAGAAAATCAAAGAACTACTTAACTGCCCAATGTCACTACAAGAGATTAAAAATGCAAGAAATGATTCAAAATTAGGGAAAGCACCTGGATCAGATGGATTTACAGCTAAGTTTTATAAATCACTACAGGATTCGATCTCACCAGTGTTATTGCTATTAATGAATGACATAGGAGTGACAGGTGAGGTCCCGGAGACTTGGAAAGAAGCAAGCATTTCACTCATTCCGAAAGAAGGTCAAGATTTAACCAATGTTAAAAATTATAGACCAATTTCTTTGTTAAACAATGACTATAAGATTTTGGCCAAGATTATAGCTGATAGGCTTAAGGAACATCTTAAAGACACTATACAGACAAAACAAGCAGGATTTTTACCTAATCGCCAAATAAGAGACAATATAAGAGTAGTAGTGGATGCTATAGAGTACTATGATAAACATCCGGAGAAGGAAGTGGGCTTTCATTTTTTAGACGCGGAAAAAGCGTTTGACAATTTAAATTGGGATTTTATGTTTGAAGTGTTGGAACATCTTGAAATTGGAGACTATATTCTTAATCTTATTAAGTCAATATATAGAGAACAGAAATCCTCTTTAATAATTAATACTGAAAAAATGGATTACTTTAAAGTGGAAAAAGGAACACGACAAGGATGCCCACTCTCGCCGTTGCTATTTATTTGGATTTTGGAAGTCTTGTTACTAAATTTGAAAGAAGATAAAGAAATTAAAGGCTTAACAATAAAAGGTTTCTCTTTTAAATATAGAGCCTTTGCAGACGACGTGATGTTTATAGCTGAAGACCCTATGACTACACTACCATATTTGTTGCAGAAAGTAAGAGAGTTTGGTGATTTGGCTGGGTTTTATGTAAATAAGAACAAATCGAAAGTGATGTGTAAAAATATGCCAAATAATAAGCAAATTGAATTACAAAATCTTATAGAATGTGAAGTGGTGAAAAAGACAAAATATCTAGGTGTAAACCTAACAATGAAAAACATTGATTTGTATAAGAATAATTATGAGAAATTATGGCAGCAAGTTATGCAAGATATTAAAAGGTGGAATGTATTAAATTTGTCACTGCTGGGTAGAATTGCAGTGGTTAAAATGAATGTGTTACCAAGAATAATGTTTCTGTTTCAAACTATTCCAATTGTGAAAGATGTAAAAACATTCAAATGCTGGCAGAAGGAATTGACTAAGTTTGTGTGGGGAGGGAAAAAACCAAGAATTAAGATGAAAATAATGTGTGATGCTAAAGAGAGAGGTGGGTTTCAGTTACCAAACTTAAGGCTATATCATGATGCAGTATGTTTGACTTGGATAGGGACATGGACTATGTTACAAGACAGAAAGTTATTGTCCCTGGAAGGTCATGACTGTAGGTTTGGGTGGCACGCATATCTGTATTATGGTAAAACAAAAATGGACAATATGTTTAAGCATCATTATTTGAGAAGAACATTAATCGATACATGGACAAGATATAAAAACTTTTTTCCAGAAGAAATACCTATGTGGATTGTACCTGCAGAAGTTTTAAATCCATCATCTCACTACAAAGGACAAGACTGGTTGAAATATAGAGACCTGTTAACAAGACATGGTAAAGACTTTAAATTGAAGGAGCAGCAGCAGATGGACTTTGATTATGGCTGGTTAAGGTACAGACAAATATATGATATGTACAGAAGTGATAAAAAATCTGGTTTTAGAGAAAAAAGCAATGAAATAGAACAAATTTGGGAGCAAGATGGGAAAAAATGATTTCTAAAATGTATAAAGTATTGTTAAAATGGTTTAATGCTGATGAAACGGTAAAGGAACAAATGATAAAATGGGCGATAAACCTAAACAAAGACATTGAAATGGAATCTTGGGAATTTTTATGGAAAAATGCAATGAATATTTCTACATGTTATAATCTAAAAGAGAACTGTTTTAAAATGATGTACAGATGGTATATGACACCAAAAAAAATTGCAAATATTAATCAAAATATGTCTAACAAATGTTGGAAATGTAAAAAGAAAGAAGGTTCTTTCTATCATATGTGGTGGACTTGTGATAAAGCGAAGACTTATTGGTCTATAATACATGCAGAAATGGAAAACATTTTGAAATGTACATTTAAGAAGTTGCCTGAAATGTTACTGCTTGGACTTAAACTAGAAGAGATAAATGTAAAGAAAAGGACAATAATATGGTATATGATTACAACAGCAAGAATGGTGTATGCACAAAATTGGAAAAATGAAAAAATACCAGAAGTGTGGGAATGGTTGAAAAAATTGTTATATATGGCTGAAATGGATAAATGGACTAGAAAGTTGAATAATCTGTACTCAGAGACTTTTTTAGAAGATTGGGAGGATTTGAAAGAATATGTTGAAAAATATTGGGACATGAAAAACTACATTTATACATGGTTATAATAGCATAAAGGAATAGAAATTGAGTATATGAATGTACTAAGGATAATTAGATAATGAACTTGTTTTTTAGAATTATATAAGAATATAGAAAATAAGAATTGGTATATAAGTATTTTAAAGATATATAACCGTTACCAGAAATGTAAACAGAGAGATAAATATTACTATTTTGGATAAAGTGGAAAATGTGTTATGCTTCAGATGTGGTGGGAAACCACCAATACAAGATAAAAGCAAGACTATACAAATAGAACAAAATGTTATATAATATGGAAAAAAGGATTTGTATAAAACAAATGTATTAATTTTAATGTTTTGAAAAATAAAAACTTTCTTACAAAAAAAAAAGAACAAGCATGCTTCCAGGGCTCCAGGGCCCTTATTATATGCTGGCCGGAGCCACACCTCCGGCCGCACCCAAAAGACCTGATAGGGGCTTAACATATGTGCATGTTTGTCAGAGGTTCCCTGGAGGAGCCTTTGAGTGCATTGGCTCTCCAGGGAGAACCTAGGTCTCACATTGGTGGAGGCTTTGAATCCGGATGTCTATTGTTCCTCCAGATTCAAGCTCCCCTCTCTGCCTGACCATGTGCTCTGGCCATGCGGCGGGCGCCATTACCTGGGAGCACATGGCAGGCTGGTTCGAACACAGAGCATACTACATTACGAGGGATAAAAGCAGGGAACCTGCAGAGCAGATGGGGAGAAGTGCACTTGTTGCTATCTCTCTGCCTCTACATAGCAACTCCTGAAACTCCTTGGTTGTCTCCCATCCAAATGTAACAGGGCCGACCCTGCTTAGCTTTAGAGATCTGACAAGGTAACCTGGGCATTCCAGGGCTATCTGACTAGCATTCTAGCCAGTTTGGTGTAGTGGTTAAGTGCATGGACTCTAATCTGGGAGAACCGGGTTTGATTCCCCACTCCTCCACTTGCACCTGCTGCATGACCTTGGGCAGGCCATAGCTCTGGCACAGCTGTTCTTGAAAAAGAGCTCTTTCAGCCCCACCTACCTCACAGAAAAAGAGCTTCTGTCAGAGCTCTCTCAGCCCCACCTACCTCACAGGGTGTCTGTTGCGGGGAAGGGAAAGGAGTTTGCAAGCCGCTCTGAGACTCAGAGTGAAGGGCGGGGTATAAATCCAATCTCTTCTCTTCTCTTCTTCTTCATTTGCTGCCTCCTGTAGGAACTGGACTACTTTTGTATATGTGATGGTCCAAAAGGTCTCGAAAGGAACAGTGAGGAAAAAAACAGGGATTTGGAGGCTATGTCGTAACAACTGACCGACTTCAAACGGCAGAGCTCATTTGTGGAAGACCCTTCATATCTGCATTCTCATCTTGGACTCAGGTTTCCAGCCTCCAGGGGAGTCAAGGATGAGAGATGACGGGACAGGCTGAACTTCATAAGAAAAACAACCATGACATGATAACAAAGTAATGTTTAGAGAAAAAAATATATCTTCTTTAATTATCCAGTGAGTAACAAATCATTACAGTTGTTTCCTTTGAAGTAAATTGGTCTCAAATCTTTCTGACGTACAGCGCTCAATAGACCATTTCACTCAAGGTTTCATCAGATGAGACCAGGGGATCATTTGGGGCCAGAGCGTGGTGGAACACCGCTCCACCAGCTCAGGAGTGGGCAAAAATGGCAGTGGCGGCAAGCCTCACCCCCAGCTCCCAGCGGGCCTGCGGAGGAAGTGAAGCGAGAAGGGGTTTAAAGTTTAAACCCCATCTCTCTAGAGTCGCACTGCAGCAGTGGCACGATCTCCTATTGTATCCTATGGCCCCATAGAATACAATGGAAAGATTGTACCGCCAATGCAGCGCGACTCTTTAAACCCCTTCTCTCTTTGCTCCCCCACACCGGCCTTGGCAGGCCTGCTGGGTAGTGGAGGGGAGGCTTTTATTTATTTATTTATTTCATGAGACTTATATCTTGCCCTCCCCGCCCTCCCTGCCAACAGCGGGGAGGATGAAGATGCCCCCCCCCCCTTTTGCTTCCCCTTCTGACACACTTCCAGTGATGGCAGGGGTGTGTGGCATATGCTAATGAGTTATGCTAATTAATAGGTATGCAAATGAGCTCCTGCACCTCTTTTTCTATGAAATGGCCCCTGGATGAGACCTCACGCCTTTCATATTTTTTTTCCTGCAACTTTTTTCTGCTCCCTCTTTCTTTCTAATTTACATTCTGACTTACCTCACCACGGTTTGTTTTTTTTCTTACGAAGTTCCACCTCCAGGGGAGGGCTAGGGATCTCCTGGAATTACAGCTGATCTCTAGACTACATAGACAATTCGGGTGTTTATTATATATTTATTTAAAATATATATTCCACTTCTCCTGGAGAAAAGATCTCGTTAGGATGGTGGACTGAGGCCCCTCCCCTCCCTAAAGGCCATCTTCACAGCCTCCACCCTCCAAATTCCAGGTATTCCCAAACCCATAGATGACTACCATAGCTTGCTCATAGACATGGACTTTATTTCTCTGGGAATGGCAACCTCTGTCTTTGGGTGTATAAGGAGCAAAAAAACCAACAACAACCCTTCTTTTGAAAGTGGAACCATCTATCTACCTCATACTTAACTTAAGGTTCTAAGCAGATGATGAAATTATAGAAAAAGCTAGGTCCCATTTGAATGGCTATGAAAATGTATGGCAGAGGCATAAAATTTTGCAGCTAAAAGGGTGATAGGTCTGCTATAGTCTTCTAATGAAAGAAATAATGTCTCCACATTAAACTGGAACCAAAGAACATTGGTTCCCCAAAGCGAGGAACCAGTCCACAGCCATTTGGTGGCTCCCTGCATACCGGTCATTTTACAGTGGCATCCCTTACACTTTCTCAAAATTCCAAAGGTATCTGTCTGGGGCCAGGGCCTGGGGAAATGGTGTCAGTTCCAGATAATGCTCTAGGAATCCTCCCAAATATCTGTGGTATAAAACATGAAGACTGGGAGGATTCCTAGAGTGTCACCTGAATGTTTCATCACTTCTCAGTCAGATATGTTCACCTCTCTTTTCCTTCTGTCCCTGTGAACATCAGAGGCAGTGGGAATGTAGGGGGATGCTAAAAAAAAAAAAAGGGTGGGGACCCCTGACTTATATTGTACCACTGTACCCCACAGGACAATGTACATTAAGTATACACCATTTAAGATTATTCCTCTGTACTTTTTATTTTGGGGACAAGCACTGAATTAGACTATTGCTTTTACACTGGGGATCTAATGTATCTTGTTCTGGAACTGCCAACAACAATATATGCCATTTCAAAAACACCTCTGGTAATACTGTTACGGAAATACCATTTTAACCCAGACCTGGATGGCCCAGGCTGGCCTGATCGTGTCAGATCTCAGAAGCTAAGCAGGGTTAATCCTGGTCACTATTTGGATGAGAGACCACCAAAGAACACGAGCGTTGGAGCACAAAGACAGGCAATGGCAAACTACCTCTGAACATCTCTTGCCTTGCAAACCCCAGGAGGGGTTGCCATAAGTCAGCTGTGACTTGACCAGGGCCATTTCCCCAGTAGGGAAAAATTCCGGGAGAAGCATGAGAGACTTTTAATTTCCTTTGGGAGGAAAAAGAATTAGAGACTTGCTGCACTGCTGTGGTATTTACTTAATTCCAAATATACAAGTTGAGCCTGGAGAAACACAGAGCTAGGCAGTGCTAGCCTGTAAAGCAGCAACCATCTGTCATCGGTTCGCCATCATTTCCAGCCGATAACTGGAAGTGATGTTATGGCGTCTGCATGACATTCTAGGAATCACCCTCCAAAAACTATGGTTTTACCCTAGAACTCTAGGTGGCTTCTTGAGTGCTACAGTGATGTGGTGATGTCACTTCCTGCTATCTGCTGGAAGTGACATTGTGCGGTCAGTGCTCTCCCATTTTCCCATCCACTTTTCCCCCACCACCCAGCCAAGAAATGGTGGGCAGAGCAGGTGGATGGCAGGACAACACTAATCCAATCCCTGGAAAGAAGAAGAAGAGGAAGAAATTGGATTTATACTGTGGCCTTCACTACCCAAAGGAGTCTCAGAGCAGCTTACAATCCCCTTTCCCTTCCCCTGCCCACAACAGACATGCTGTGAGGTAGGTGGGGCTGAGAGAGCTCTTTTGAGAACTGCTTTTGAGAGAACAGCCCTAAGAGCCATGACTGACCTTACGCTGCATGCGGAGGAGTAGGGACTCAAAGGCAGTTCTCCCAGATTAGACTTTGCACTCCTAACCACTATACCAAACTGGCTCCTAACCACTACACCAAAAAGATCGTTCCTAGGGATACAGGATCCATGAAGAGTCATAGCTGTGGATATTGGAAGGCTGGAGCAAAGAGGGAGAAGGGGGTGAATTTAACCCTTTTCTTCAGTGGAACTAGACTTGCAGAAGCGGAGGGAAGAGTACTTTCAGACTCCTGTCCTTACCCACTACAACCCCCCCCCCCATTCCACTGGCTGCTCCTCCATGCAGTAGACATGACCTTAAAAATGATTTTTCAGTGGGCTGGAAATTAGGGTTTCAAACCTCCAAGTGGGGCCTAGAGATCTCACACTATTACAATTGATCTCCAGCTGACAGAGATCAGTTCCCCTGGAGAAAATGGCTGCTTTGCAGGGTGGACTCTAGGGCATTGTGCCCTTCTGAGGTCCCTCCCTCCCCCCCCCCAGGTTCCACCCACCCCCCAAATCTCCAGGTACTTCACCACGCATAGCTGGCAACCCTATGAAGGCGCTACAGAAACATAAATGTCAGGGAATTCTGCCTTTGGTATGTTTGGATCCACAGCAGTCACTCAGATCCTGGGTTACTCTGAGAAATACAGGATTCAGTTCCTTCTCTCAGTTGGCTGGGAGGGTGTCACCAGGAAACAAGCCAGGGTTAAGCTGACATATCTGCATTCAGGCATCACATAAAACTGTGGTTAAAATTAACTACGGCTTGTTGGGGTATTGATGGGGGCCATGCTCAGCTAGCTGGTTCATGTGTCCAGATCCTGGCTGGATATATCTAGCTAACCGTAGTCAGTGGGGCGGCTTGCTATGCAGACAATCACCCTGCCTATCACTGGTTTCATTCAAGCCATGGTTTTGTGGGTTGTTGGAAGGGAGCCTCTCTGTCAATCTTTCTGACACACACACCGCAGAATATGCATCTTATGCCAGCCTCCAGGTGGGACCTGGAGATCTCCCAGAATTACAGCTCATCTCCAGACTACAGAGATCAGTTTCCCCTGGAGAAAATGGATGCTTTGGAGGGTGGGCTCTGTGGCATTGTATCCCATTGAAGTCCCTATCCTCCCCAGGCTCCATCCCCAAATATCCAGGAGTTTTCCAGTCTGGATCTGGCAACTCTACCCCCCCCCCCATCCACACCAAGGCTGATGGGCATAGCCGGCTGTTAGAAGCTGTGGATCACTGCAATCCACTAAAGAATCATTTAACAAGTGGTTGAGCGTACTAAAATGGTTTCTTCGTAGAGTTGCCAATCTCCAGGGGGTGGATGGAGATCTTCCAGAACTGTAACTGTTCTCCAGATGACACAGATCAGTTCCCCGGGCAAAAACGGCAGCTTTAGAGGGTGACTCCTATGGCATTGTACCCTACTGAGGATCATTCCAGTGTTCCCTCTAAGCTGAGTTAGTGTGGGCTAGCTCACAGTTGTTTAGCCTCCGGCTCACACATTTCTGTCTTAGCTCAGGAAGGAAGGCTCCAGAGCAAACTAATTTATGCAGTAGCCAAATTGTTCACTCAGAACTTTGACACCAGTAGCTCACAAAGTAGAACTTTTGCTCGCAAGGCTTAGTGGGAGCATTGGTCCATTCCCTCCCCAAACCCCACCCTCCCCAGTCTCCATCCCCCAAATCTCCAGGTATCCCCCAACCCAGACCAGGCAACCTTACTGAGTCACAACTTCTACTGTAAAGCCACATCTGAGAAACCGTGTCAGCTCATCTTTTAAAACTTTACGCCTGCTGCTCAATTTTTTTAAATTCAAAAACAGAACTTTCAGTGGAGTCCCTTCCTCCAAATGTTCTTCCGGAGCTGAACGGCAATGGGTGATGGGAGGGAGGGAGGGAAGACAGGGGAAAAAGCTAATCTGCTTTCTTCTTTAATAAAATAATTACAATGTTTCCCCCCCGATCCCTATTGTATAGTTCAAAGTAATCCCTTTATTAAAACCCATTTATATTACTTTCCAGCTCGAGGTTGCACAGACGGCGTTCTTGCTGATGGTGTTACTTTCTTCCTCAAAATTGCATTCTGATGGGTTTTTCTTATCCCATACCTGATTTCCCCCTTAGATAGAACAGCACACTTCCCATCACTCTTCCTCTTCATAAACTTCATTTCATTGTTAGTAATATTACGAGACTTTTAGGTATCGACCATGTTTGTGCCGGCCTGGCATTACCGTCAGACTAGGATCCGGAGTGACCAGATTTCAAATGTCAGCTCTGCCGTAATTCTACGGGCCCCCAAACAGGTTGCCCCCATTCCCTCCATTGTTCTCTATGGCAGGAAAAAAGTTAACATTTTTCCCACCATAGAGAACAATGGAGGGGATGGGACAACCTGTTTGGGGGCCCATAGAATTGGACCCCCTGGTCCAATCTTCTTGAAACTTGGTGGGTATTTCGAGGAGAGGCCCCAGCAGCTACCCTGCAAGTTTGGAGCCTCTCCCTCAAACCCCCTTTCCTCCAGCCCCTCATATACCCTATGAGTTTTTGCCATTGATTTCAATGGCCCATAGGGTATAATGGGGCTGAAACTGACATTCCCTTTCTGACACACTTCTGGTGATGTCAGGGGACATGGCATATGCTAATGAGGTATGCTAATGAGTTATGCTAATGAGCTCCTGCACCTCTTTTTCTACTAAAGGACCCCTGGATGTAGGTTAGGTTGAGAGTGTGTGACTGGTCCAAGGTCACCCAGCAGGCTTCCATGGCACGAGTGGGGATTCGACCCTGGGTCTCCAAGATATACTACTCCAACACTCTTAGCCACTACACCATACTGGCTGTCAGCCTACTTTACAGGGCTGTTGTTAGGCTCCCTGGGAGAGTGTATGTGAAATGCTCCAAGCGCTTGGGGAACCATGTTGTAAAACTGAACTGTCAGTATGACTCTCTGTGTGTGATTTCCCCCTCCCCTTTCCCCCCTTGCAAGATATCCAGGAGCTGCTCAGCTTCACAACAATTTGAATACCAACAAAATGGTCTCTCCTGACAGCCGGAGAACTTGACAAGTTAGCATAAAGCGCCTTCCCTGAATTCTTGGTCTTGTCATGTTATTTCTCCTGGTAATGGGCATGACTTGAGTTGATAGTGACTCAAACGTCTAAAAATAGACGAACGGAAGAAGAGGCCTTTCGGATCCGCAGCCAGAAGCCGCCGTTTTTATCACCTTGGCACCCTCTGCCATTACACGGTGTAATGTGATAGCTTAAAATAACTAAGTGCCAGTTTTGTGCCAAAAAAATATTAAGTGTCACTCAGTATTACAGGATCTATTTCAGCCAGGAAAGCCGGTATCGCTTTCGTAAGAGTCGCTTGCCTGGCAGAAATCATCTGAAGGGCTGCCCCGGACTGGAGGCTGGCAAAAGGACCTGCTTCTTCTTGTTATTATTCATTCGGAACATGGGGCAAGATAAACAACCAGGCCACAATCTTTCCCTCCCGGGATTGATGTTCTGAAGAGGCTCTGCTTTCTGTTCATTCCGGGCTTGATGCTCGACTTGTGTGGTGCGCAACAGAGATGTCGACAACAGTCCCTTCTTTGTGTTCCTACGAGAATTTTGTGCTCTCTCCGGAATAGACGCAGCCGGATCTCTCGAAGTACATCCGAATTTCAGGATGCACCACTGGTGCCAGCTTCCCAAGGGAGGCTTTGAGAAGAGGCTCGGGGGTTAGACTGCGTGGGAGTACAAAATCGGCACTTCTACTTGCCAGCTTGCTCCTGTTCTAATTTTTGTTGATCCGGGGCTCATTCATGCATATGATGAATCCACCGTTGGTTTCAATGAGCTGGAACTTTTCCGCCTGAGAGGTCGTTCAGCCACTTGCTTCCCTGCGCAAATGCAGACAAAACGTTTCCCTGCGCAAATGCAAGACCACGGATTTTTCCCCCCACAGGCCGCTGAAAAATACATCACGCGAGGAGTTGTGTCCGCAACATTTGCTCACTTGCCATTTCAGGCAGGCCTAAAAGACATAAGATCTGTGAGAAGGATCCTAAGCAAGTTTACTCAAAATCTTACTCAGATATACCCATGCCAGTTTGGTGTGGTGGTTAAGAGCATAGACTCTAATCTGGGAGACGCGGGTTTGATCCCCCACTCCTCCACATGCAGCTGCTGGAGTATTCTGGTGTCAGTCACATGCAGTGTTCCCTCTAAGCTGAGTTAGTGTGAGCTAGTTCACAGTTTTCCAGTCTCTGGCTCACACATTTTTGTCCTAGCTCAGGGAGGATGGCTCCAGAGCAAACTAATTTATGCAGCAGCCAAATGGCTTGCACACCACTATAATGCCAGGAGCTCACAAAGTAGAATTTTTGCTCACCACACTCCACAGCTTAGAGGGAGTATTATGTTCTCTCAGAGCTGTTCTCTCAAGGGCAGTGCTTGGGAGAGCTCTCTCAGCCCCACCTACCTCACAGGGTGTCTGCTGTGGGGAAAGGAAGGGAAAGGGATTGTAAGCTGCTCTGAGACTCCTTCAGGTAGTGAAGGGCAGGATATAAATCCAATCTCTTCCCCCCCTCCTCCTCTTCTTCTTTGGAATGAGTGTGTGTGTGTGTGTGTGTGTGTGAAGTGCTGTCAAGTAACTTCTGATTTATGGCAACCCAATGAATTAATAGGGTTGCCAGCTCCAGGTTAGGAAATAACTGGAGATTTTGAGGGTGGAGCCTGAGGGGGGTGGGGTTTGGAGAGGGAAGGGACTTCCGTGGGATATAATGCCAGGGAGTCCATCTTCCAGTGTGGCCTTTTCCTCCAGGTGACCTGATCTGGAAATCAGTTGTAATCCCAGGAGATCTCCAGCCACCATCTGGAGGTTGGTAGCAATATATGAGAGATCAAGGAAAAGCAATTAAGAAGAACGAAAATACAGCTTCAGTGATATAATTCCTCCGTGTAACACTGTATAATCAATTATATTGTTTACCAAGCACATGCATATAAACTTATACATGCAAAGGTTATAATGGATAGGCATTTTAAATAAATAAAGTCCTTGTGCCAAAGTTCAGCTCTAATTGTTTCTTTATCAGTTGCTGCTCATGTATGTTTAGTCCAAGCATAGCAACTGTTGATGCTTCTAACAGGCCACCTAGAGGCGGGCAACCCTATGAATTAATTACCTCCAGAATGTCCTAAGGGCTGCGGTGGCTCAGAGGATAAAGATGCTGAACTGCAGACCAGAAGGCCTGTAGCTTGGCAGTTCAAGACCCGAGTGTCGCGTGACAGAATGAGCTCCCATCTCTGGCCCCAGCTCCTGCCAACCTAGCAGTTCGAAAGCAAGAAATTGCAAGTAGATAAATAGGTACCGCTTCGGTGGGAAGGAAACAGCGTTCCGTGCACCTCGGCATCTAGTCACGCCGGCCACATGACCACGGAAAAAATCTCTGGACAGCGCTGGCTCTTTGACTTGGAAACGGAGATGAGCACCACCCTCTAGAGTCGGATTCGACTGTCTTTCAAGCAAGGGAAACCTTTACTGTTATACCTTCACCTTTAAACCTTTACACATAACCGCTTAGACATGTGATGTCCCCAGAGCTCTGCTCAAGCGATCCAAACAATGTTATGTTTCTGACGGTCCCCTAAACCCAATCAGCTTTATTAAGTGAAACGGTACCTAGAGGAAGGTACCGCTGGCGGTGTTTTTACCATTTTTAGTACGCACATGCACAGAAAAACAAGTATATGGTGAGGCCAACTGCATGGAAGCTGCTTGGAGGCTGACTGATTTCCCCAAATCCCCCCCCCCCCCAAGCCCAAGGCTGGGTCTTTGTCTTTCAGTGAGTCCTGGGCTCCCGGGTGCCCGGCAACGCCGGTAGCGCCCAGGGACCGCTTTGCCGCCACGCTGGGAGACGGACAGCAACAGCTGCACCTAGTGCGTGGCTCGGAGCTGGCGGAGGCAGGGCTAGCTACTTGAAGAGGTGGCGCCCCGCCCCCGCTCTTGGCGGTTGCTCCGCGTGCTCAGGAGAATTCAGGTAAAAGTATATTTAGGATTGCTCTCTCTGCTGCTGATACATGTTCTGACACTTCAGGGCAATGTTTATAAGCATTTGATCCAGGGCTGCCAGGAACACTGGAAAGGACACAGAGAAACCTCTAGCCCTGATTCCAGATGATGTGTTGTTTGGCCACTACAGGCATAGGCGTAGACTACGAGGGGGCTCGAGGGCTCAAGCCTCCCCCGAAATTTCCCGGGGGGGGACTCAGCCCCCCCCCCCCCGGAAAATGTAGCGCCTGCTGCTGTGCCTCCTGGGGCCCTTCCAAGGCCAGCAGCTGCTGCTGCCAGTGCCTCTCCCCCCCCCCCTCCTGGCCACTCTTCCATCCTTCCCTCTCCCTCCCTCTTTTCCTAGCGAAGGGAGAGGGAAGGAGTGGGGGGGGGGAGAGCCCCGGCAGCAGCAGCTGGCGGGCCTCGGAAGGGCCCAGGGAGGTGCGGAGGTTTCCCAGCAGGGAGGGGGACATTGCCCCAGCGAGCGAGCGTGCAAAGCACGCACGCTAAAGCCCCCCTCCCCCCCGGAATTTGCAAAAGTCTACGCCCCTGACTACAGGTCACTGTTTGGGCAGTGGGGGGGTTCCACCTGCTGGCCAGGAGACTTTTTCCTGCCAGGATTTCCTCCTGCTGGCCAACTGGCCAGCTGAGGGCAGAAGTACTCACCCCCACCTGGGGAATGGTATCCCCACCATCTTTCATGGCCGCCATTTTGTAGTTGCCCTGACCACCCTGTGTCAGAATTCCAAAGGTGCCTAGAGGCTCAAAAATTGGGGCGACCCCTAATCTATGCATTTGTATTCGGAAGGTATGTGAGGCTCTTCCCTCACCCCCATTTTGTCTTGGCAACATATTAGCAAGATAGGTTAGGATTGGCAATTCAGTGAGCTTCGATGTGGAAGGGTGATCTGCCCAGAAATCCCTCAGACCCTAGCTTGACACTCCAACCACTATATCACACTGGGTCTTAAAACTGGAATTAATTTTAGAAACTCTGCAAGTGAAACTGCCCTGACCTTAATGGCCCAGGCTTGCCCAATCTCATAGATCTTGAAAGCTAAGCAGGGGTCAGTCCTGGTTACGAGTCCAGTGTTCCCTCTAAGCTGAGTCAGTGTGAGCTAGCTCACAGTTTTTTAGCCTCCAGCTCAGGAAGGATGGCTCCAGAGCAAACTAATTTGTGCAAGAGCCAGATTGCTCACTCACAACTTTAATGCCAGTAGCTCACAAAGGGGAATTTTTGCTCACAGGACTCCACAGCTTAGAGGGAGCTTTGGTTACGACTTGGATGGGAGCCCCCCAAGGCAGCTTAGAGTTACTACACAGAGGCGGGCAACGGCAAACCACCTCGTTTCATCTCTTGCCCCGATCTGAACAGCCCCGGCTGGCCCAATCTCACCAGATCTTGGAAGCTAAGGAAGATTGGCTCTGGTTAGTATTTGGATGGAAGACCACCAAGGAAGTCCAGGGTCTTGCTATGCAGAGGAAGGCACTGGCAAACCACCTCTGTTGGTCTCTTGCCTTGAAAACCCTACTGGGTCTCCATGAATCAGCTGCAGCTTAATAGCCCTTCACACGTACAGATGCACACATTAGGGAAACTGAAATAAAGAAGTAGAACACGAGGCTGAGCAAATATTTGGAACCGTTATGGAGTTAAACAGGGGACGTCCACCCATCCCTAACCAAAGACAGTTCAGTCCCTTTCCGAGCCTGGAACAGCAATGAGTTGATACGGCGGTTTTACTTTCTCTTCGACTTCACATTTCTATCACCGTAAGCGGTTCCATTCTGCGTGCTTTCACCGTTACTGTTCCCAGCTTGTTGGAGGTTTCTTTAACATCTCTTTTTTTTTTACACCATTGATATGATAGACATCATCTCTATGTAATTTATATGCCCAGCTAATACAAAATAACCATCAAATGCAGATATAAATTGAGGGGAATGATGCAAGGAAGCATGAACTAGCAGAAAACACGGCAGTTCTCCAAAAGGAGAAACAAAATCAAAAGGGGTTTTCAGAGCAGGGCCACATGGAAGCAACACGGTTGCCAAGTATTACTTGCGATTTAGAAGGGGGAGTCCTAGTCGGGTTTGGGAGTGTTCTGGTGTGTGTGCACTGCGATGACATCACCTGGAAGTGACGTCATCACGTCAGGCACATTGGGGGTGGGACCTCTGTAATTCGAGGGAAAACCATAGTTTTCCCTCAAAATATAGTGTCCCCCCTGAAATGTGCCCGGTGTGATGGCGTCACCTCCGGGTGATGGCATTGCACTGGGCACGTCTCTGTAGTCCAGCAATTTGGGGATGGGGTCCTCCCTGGTGGCCCGATATGGGCCAGTGGGGAGCAGGCCGATCATGCAAGGGTTTCCCCGCCCCCCAGGGGGACTTTGCAACCCTAGGAAGCAATGAGGGGGTCCTTGGTGAAGTATATACTAGGAGCCTTTCCCCCCTCACCATACCATGGGAACACGCCTAAGCAGGTACTCAGAGGTAAGTGTAGCGCTCTGCGGCGATAGGCCTCGTCTGGTAAACAACAACACCCAGTAGTTGTTTACAGAACAGCTTTGTCTAGTAGTACGAGACGCCAGGAACAGAGAGCCAAGAACAACATCACACCGCTGGAGAGTTCTGCAACCCTGACCCATTCCATCAAGTTAAATACATCACAATGGAATGGAAAGCCACACACTTAAAGTTACACAAACACACACACACACACACACACACACCACATCTCTCCCTCCAAGAGACAAGAAATATTCGGACTGCCAATTAGGAATTAAAAATTAAAGCACATAACATTCACAATAAACCACACAACAACAAAGGTTCACATATCCTGAACAACAAAATGCATACCAGCACAGACATTATGGCGTGTATCTCTCTGGAGAGAATACATGTCTTCACCTACTATAAGACGTTGTACAACTAGGAATCCTTTCTGTTGTCTGGGGCCTATTCAGTTCCTGATTTTCCTTTTCTGTCACTTGACGATTATACCACTCCTGACAGCTATTTGGTTCTCCTTATTATCTTGTCCTTGTTCCCTGTTAAAGATTCTCGCACACATCACAGTAAGTCTCATGTTGTTAAAACCAAAGCCAAACCCCTGTAGCCTAACACCAGCTCAATGGGTTATGCCATGAGAGCCAGCATGGTTTAGTGGTTAAGAGTGGAGGACTGTAATCTGGAGAACTGGGTTTGATTCCCCACTCCCCCTCCTCCACATGCAGCTGCTGGATGACCTTGGGCAAGTCACAGTTCTCTCAGAACTGTTCTCTCAAGAGCGGTGATCAAAAGCGCTCACAGGGTGTCTGTTGTGGGGAGAGAAAGGGAAGGAGATTTGTAAGCTGCTGTGGGGCTCACAGTGAAGGGTGGGGTATAAATCTAATCTTCTCCTCTTCCTCCTTTTTTGGGGGGCAGTAAGATAGATCCCTGTCCATTGAATAAAACAGCCCTATTTTCAGGGCAGTCCAGCAGGGGTAAAAATTCTGAACCATCCCTACCCTTGAAATTCCTGAAGCAGTGTTTTGGGGGGAAGGTGCCACATTGCATATGATAGTCTCTGAACAGTTCACACATTTTTTTCAGCAATTACTTGAGGCAGGACTCAAACGTTAATCAGATTTTTCTTCCCATGAAGAGAATCATTGGCTGTATAAGCCTGGGAAAGAACCCATAATCCAGGGGCCCTCAGCGTGGTGCCCACGGGTGCCATGATGCCTACCAACACCTTTCCTGGTGCCCACCAAATGTTTTTAGAAAGTGGATGGAGTCGGGGGGGGGGGGCTTTTGCCAGCAAGGCTTCTGATTGGTCACTGAAGGTTTGGTTGGCTGTGCAGATGCTTTTTATGCGCTGCTTTGGCAGCAGCTGCCACCATGGCACAAGGATCTTAACTGTGTGACTGAAGTTAAGTTGTGGTGGCCATTTTGTGGCTGGCTCCACCTCCTACAACAGCCATTTTGGAAGCCATTTTGTCTCTGCCCCCACCATGCTGTGCCAGAATCCCAGGGGTGCCTGCAGGCTGAAAAATGTTGGGGACCACTGGCATAATGCATTCTTTTGTTGAGTTTCTTTACATTTCTACTGACTCTGGCCTGGATGGCCCAGGCTAGCCCAATCTTGTCCACTGTCAGAAGCTAAGCAGGGTGTCCCTGGTTAGTACTTGGATGGAAGTCCACTGAAGAAGTCCAGGGTTAGTACAAGAGGGCGATGGTGACTCACCACTGTACATTTCTTGCCTTGAAAACCCTGCAGGGTCGCCATAACCCATAACAGAGAGCCAGTTTGGTGTAGTGGTTAAGTGTGCCAGACTCTAATCTGGGAGAACCGAGTTTGATTCCCCACCCCTCCACTTGCAGCTGCTGGATGATCTTGGGCAAGCCACAGTTTTGTCAGAGCTTTCCTTGAAAGGGTAGTTTCTGTCACTCAGCCCCACCTGCCTCACAGGGTGTCTGTTGTGAGGGAGGAGAAGGGAAAGGCATTTGTAAGCCACTCTGAGACTCCGAGTGAAGGGCGGGGGTATAAATCTAATCTCTTCTCGTCTTCTTCATAAGTCAGCTATGACTTAACAGTAGTTTCCACCACCACACATTTCTACCTGGCTTTTCTGCCCTCTCCACCACTAACAATACAAATTTCAAACAAATATAATATTAATATCCAAATATACAAATTAATTAAGTCTTGTAAGCCGCTCTGGGCCTGCAACAGCGGGAAGAGCGGCCTAGAAATCAAATAAATAAATAAATACATACATACATACCACAATGAAAAGCACGCTGATAGAAAACAACTGAAAACCAAAATGAAATCTTAGCAGCCAGCAATACTCAAGTCACTGCAGCTTTTTGTAGCTAGTAAAGAATTACGGAAGACACTATGGCAAGGTGGCACAAGAAAGAGGGAAAGCCAGGACAAAATCCCCTATTCACACAGTGTCTCACCATTCTTTCTGTCACTGTTTTGACTCTACTTGGCCTTTCCTGGCAACTAACCCCCCCCCCCCCTTCCTATATGTAATGGTTGAGGAAATTCCATTGCACTGTATCTATACCTTGACTAAAACTTTGTTGGTCTGAAGGCGCCACTGGACTCAAACTTTGTTCTGCTACTTCAGATCAACACGGCAACCCCACCTGAATCATTTCAATTGATAATTAGCTTTCTCTGCTTGTCTTGCAAGCAGGTTTAGTAGCTAATCTAACAACAGCAGTTTGTTTCCTACACACCCATCAGGTCATTAAAGAGTATTTAATAAGCTCTTCAGAAATTTACAAAAACATAGATACAAATGCAAATTTCAGCTAAACATTAGGAAAAACTTTCTGACAATTAGAGCGGTTCCTCAGCGGAACAGGCTGAGGTGGCGGGCTCTCCTTCTTTGGAGGTTTTCAAACAGAGGCTAGATGGCCCCCTAACAGCAATGCAGATTCTGTGAACTTAAGCAGATCATGGGTGCGAGGGCAGGAAGGGCTGCCTCAGTGCTTAGTTCTTCTGACCCTTTCTAACACGCCCAGGGTAATGCCGATAGCCACTTTGGGGTCAGGAAGCAGATTTTCTCCCAGTCAGTTTGGCCAGGGATCCTGGAGGGTTTTTGCCATCTTCTGGGCATGGAACAGGGGTTACTGGGTATGTGGGAGATAGGGTTGCCAAGTCCCCCTGGGGGGCGGGGAAACCCCCGCTCCAGCAGCCCCCTGCCCGCTGACTGGAATCGGGCCACCGGGGGGGGACCCCACCCCCAAATTGCCAGGCTGAGGAGACATGTCCGGCGCAATGACGTCACCTGGAGGTGACGTCATCGTGTTGGGCACGTTTCGGGGGGATGCTCTGTAATTCAAGGGAAGACTCCCGGGCAGCAATGGACTCCCCCCTGCTCCAATAGGAGGTAGGACTTGGCAACCCTAGTGGAGGGGAGGTGTAAGGGATGAGGGCTGAATAAGCCTATAATTTGCTAAGCCCTAACGACTGGAAGAGGGTCATAAGTTTGGCAAGATCCAACCTTGGAGGCCGGAACGTAGCTTGGTGGTGGTAACTGTCGGCCACTGCAAGGTCCTGTTATCTCAAGGGAGTGGCAGTAGCCCCAGGAAGACATTTTTCTTTCCTTCAGCTCTCATGAGCACAGGGATTAACTTGGCAGGAAGGACCAGAGCATCTTTGACTTTGAAGTGAGAAGCCCCCCCAGAACATGGAACTGCCTCTTGTTTTATGGCGACTTTGCAACAGAACTTGTCATGAAGACATAATCTGTAAGGAGCTGCAGCCTTCCTTTTAAGAATTCTCACCTATCCTGGAACTTAAATGTTTTATCGTCATGAGAGAGAGGGGAGGAGGGGGGGTGGCATCAGTGCTTAGTTCTTGTGGCCCTTTCTTACACACCTAGGGAAGTGCTGACCGCCACTTTGGGGTCAGGAAGCAATTTTTCTCCAGGCCAGTTTTGGCCAGGGATCCTGGAGGTTTTTTTTTTTTTTTGCCATCTTCTGGGCATGGAACAGGGATCACTATAGGTGTGAAGGGGGAGGTATTTGTGAATTTCCTGCATTGTGCAGTGGGTTGGACTAGATGACCCTGAAGGTCCCCTCCAACTCTAGGATTCTATGTTTCTACATACCTTGATAGACCAGTGGTCTGATTCTGCACAAAACAGCTTGATGCGTTTATTATAAAATAACTTGCAATACTCACACTTGTAAAACCAACAGCAAAGTTAATAAAACCATCACAGCAACAGGGAACAAGGGTCACTGGGTGTGTGGAGAGGGAGGTATTTGTGAATTTCCTGCATTGTGCAGGGGGTTGGACTAGATGACCCTGGAGGTCCCTTCCAACTCTATGATTCTATTCTATGTTTCTTAATATAAAAAACTAACAAATACTAATTAGCCTACATACCCTAAAAGTCAATATATTCAATTGTAATTATGGGGGAGGGGTTTACCATAGTAAATTGTGGGGAAAGGGGGGGGGAATTGTATCCTGCCTCCTTTCCAGGAGCTTCCATCGCTATTTGTTATGCATGTTGTATCTGTAATATTGGGGCAAAATCAAGATCGTAGTGGCCATTTATCTTCCCCGAGCAGCCTGTGAAGTTCACCCCGGTTATTGCAATCTGTTTGCTGAAGCATCAAGGACACCTGCCACTTGTATCCATCAGATAAGGACCGGCAATGGGAGCGGGAAGTGCAAAGCTGAACCAATTTAGATATTATTAACCTCAATTCAAGTTGAGTACACTCTTTTGAAAGCCCCAGGCCCCCCCGGGGAAGGAACTTACTGCTTCTTCTGAGGAATGGACCACATAGTCCTCCTGGCTGTCCTTGAAGTTTGAGCACTCGATTATTTTTCTGTCTTTCAGTGAACTTTCTGCACCAGACGGTACTGCTCATACAGCCATACTCTTTTCTTTAAAGTATTTTTATTTCAATAATAAAAAACAAACAAAAAGCAGACAAACATAGATACACATAAAAGGGAGATTATAACTACAACCAGGGGTCCGTTGGGGCCGGAGCCAGCTCAGGAGTGGCCACTAGGGCAGCCATAGGCCGAATCAGATTCCCTGATTCAGCCTGCTGCCGAATTGCCGCCGAAATTCGGTGGCAACTTTAAAAGCGACTGGAGGGGAGGGGGTTTGAGGGAGAGGCTCCAAACTTGCAGGGTAGCTGCTGGGACCTCTCCCCCAAATACCCACCAGGTTTCAAGAAGATTGGACCAGGGGGTCCAATTCTACGGGCCCCCAAACAGGTTGCCCCCATTCCCTCCATTGTTCTCTATGGTAGAAAAAAAGGTAACATTTTTCCCACCATAGAGAACAATGGAGGGGATGGGACAATCTGTTTGGGGGCCCATAGAATTGGACCCCGTGGTCCAATCTTCTTGAAACCTGGTGGGTATTTCGAGGAGAGGCCCCAGCAGCTACCCTGCAAGTTTGGAGCCTCTCCCTCAAACCCCCTTTCCTCCAGCCCCTCATATACCCAATGAGTTTTTGCCATTGATTTCAATGGCCCATAGGGTATAATGGGGCTGAAACTGACATTCCCTTTCTGACACACTTCCAGTGATGTCAAGGGACGTGGCATATGCTAATGAGTTATGCTAATGAGCTCCTGCAGCTCTTTTTCTACGAAAGGACCCCTGACTACAACTATATCATTTTAACCCATGTCTGGTATATATTGTAGTGAGCCAGTTTGGTGTAGTGGTTAAGTGCGCAGACTCTAATCTGGGAGAACTGGGTTTGATTCCCCACTCCTCCACTTGCACCTGCTGGATGACCTTGGGCAAGCCGTAGTTCTAGCACAGCTGTTCTTGAAAAAGAGCAGTTTCTGTCAGAGCCCTTCCTAACAATCCTAATAATCCCCAGCATAGTTTTGGCCTTTTTCATTGCAGTCGCACACTGTCTCGATATTTTCGTTGAGTTATCTACTATAACTCCAAGATCTCTCTCTTGGTCAGTCTCCGCCAGTTCGGACCCCATCAACGTGTCTTTATAGTTAGGATTTTTGGCTCCAATGTGCATCACTTTGTACTTGGCCACACTTAACCCCATTTGCCACGTTGACGCCCACGCACCCATCCTTGACAGATCCCTTGGGAGTGCCTCACAGTCCTCCCTTCTCATTTGGTGGCCAAAGTATTTGAGTTTCAGTTTCAGGATCTGGCCTTCCAGGGAACAGTTAGGGTTGATTTCTTTTAGGATTGACTGATTTGATCTCCTTGCAGTCCACGGGACTCTCAAGAGTCTTCTCCAACACCATAATTCAAAAGAATCTCTTCTTCGGCATTTGGCCTTCCTTATGGTCCAACTCTCACAGCCTTACATTACAAAATCTCGTACTGTGCCACAAATTTTGTTCATCTTTAAGGTACAAATGGACTCTTGCTGTTTTCTGTTGCTACAGACAGATTAACACAAGTACCCATCTAAATAAATAAATGTGAAATATTTCTACCCAAGACACTGTGGAGCCTCTGCTAGTCTGGGTAGATGATACCGAACTTGATGGAGCAGTCTTCTAATTCAGTATAAGATTTATTTATTTGTTCAATAGGGTTCCCATATTTTGAAAAGCAAAAAGGAGGATGTATTTCCCAACTGACTACTTCAGACAGGTGATCACTCCGACAAGTCTCATTTTAAGAACCCCAACTATTTAAGCTGTGATAATTGCTACTAACTAGGAATATTCCTAACTTGCCGACCCCCAAAGGAGAACATTTTCATCAGTCTTTTAAAACGAGCCCCAAAGAGGATGGACACCAGAAAAAGATGACTTGTCCTCTAAAAAGAGGATATCTGGTAATCCTAGTATAAGACACCTTCCTATGTTTATTTGTGTTCATAGGAACAAAATGCAGCTTCCACAGAAAGAGGCACTGTATCATTGAGGACTGGATGCTGGGGACAAAAAAAAACAAGGGGCAGCCATCTCTTTCATGCTCCATTTGTGAATTTGGCCCACCACTCTCAGCAACAATATGTTGATATTGATCGACCAGTAACACATTTTTTTTATATTCTTATGCATATGTATTCAAGAGACGTCAAGACTCTCCTCGCTGATTGATTAATAAGTGCAACCCAATCTACAAAATCATTACTCACAAACCCAAATTTGCCTTTTGATTAATCAGCATAGTTCGCAACAAGGAGGATTCTACGGGTTGGATCATACATTACCTACATCAAATAGGAGCGGCTGCCACAAGGCTTCTCCCAAACATTTCAAGTCACCAGGTCATGTGGGTGGAGCTGGCAGCAGCTGCTCCTTATGCGAACATCTGGAGAGCCCAAGAAGAGGGTGAGAACTGTGTGGAAAAGCTTTTTCTGGACTATACGAAACCATAAGACAATAAAGGCAAACAACAATGTTGGTCCATATGCTGCGCGGGGTGGGGGGTGGGGGGAGTCATGCTGTGCCTTTTATGAGGACTTACCAAAATAGAATAGAGTAGAGCTACCATGTTTTGAAAAGCAAAAAGGAGGACATGTTTCTCAACTGACTACTTCAAACAAGTGATTGCTATGCCAAATCTCATTTTAAATACCACAACTATTTCAGCTGTGATGATTGCAATGGACTGGGAATATTCCTAACCTACCAACACAAAAATAGGACATTCTCATAAGGTGTTTTTTTAAAGGAGCCCAAAAGAGGATGGACACCAAAAAAGTGGATATCTGGTAACCCTAGAATATACAAGCAAAACTTGTGCTTCTTTTCCTAAAAGTGTGAGACATTTGGCTTGGGGGAGGGGTGGATAAGAACTGCTGCATCTAACTCCCCACCTTGCCTTCTTAGAATCATAGAATGTTAGGCTGCGGTCACACAGGCCCTTTAAATCCGGGAGCCCTCCCGGATTTAAAGGGGCTGCATTTTTCTACCGCGGGTTGGGATGTCTACACATCCCAACCCCTGCGGCAGCAGAAGCGGCGGCCGCGGAAGCGGTGGCCGCGGCAGAAGCGGCGGTGGCGAAAGTGGTGGTGGCCGCATTAGAGGTGGCCACGGTGGCAGCAGAAGCGCCGGTGGCCGCGCCGGCGGCTGCAGAGGCGGCCGCGGAAGTGGCGCCAAAGTTAAGTTTGGGGGGGGGTTCCCCTTTTACACTTGGACGCTTGACTGCCCAAGCACCCAAGTGTAAAAGGGGGGGGGAGGCCAACGGGACCATCTGGAGAGCCCCGCTCTCGCAATGATTGCGAGAGAGGGCTGGCCAGATGGCTAAAATGCGGGTTCCTCCCGCAACACCCAGGAAAACTGTTGATTTTCCCGGGGTTGGAAAATGCGGGAGCAACCCGCATTTAAGCCCGCTTCGGCGCGGGACTTTCTGCAGCCGTTGTGGACAGCCCCTTTAAATGCGGGAGGAAATAGCCCTTCCTCCCGCATTTAAGGGACGTGTGACCGCGGCCTTAGAGTTGGAAGGGACCTTGCAGGTCATCTAGTCCAACCCCCGGCATTCTGCAGGAGCATAGCTGAACGATAGCGCTACAACATACCCAAAAGATGGTCGTCCAGCCTCCGCTTGAAAACGTCCAGCAGAGGAGCATCCACCACCTCCCGAGGCAGTCTGTTCCACTGCTCAGCCACTCTTACAGTTAGGAAGTTCCAGCAAGTACAAGCAAAAACATTGACTTTCAGCACAATTAAACTAATCCTAGTAGCTGGAATATCTTCCCTGCTTATTTATTTATTTGATTAGACTTTTTTCCTGTCTCTCCTCCAAAATGGGGCTCGGGGTGCCTCACAACATGGTGTTAGCCTGACTGCCTTTAGTTATTATTAATACTGGGGAATTTGAGATATTATAAATATAGCAATAAGGGAACAAACACCGGGGTCTCGCTTCTTCCATAAGCACCAGAAAAAGACACAGAGGCTGGCTTCAGTATAAAATGGTTTCTTTACTAAAGGAACTTCACATTCAAACAATACACAAGCACACTCACAGTTACACAGATCTAGGAAACTTAGTTAGAGAGAAAAGGGATAGCTACATTTGCATTAGCAGGATGTTTAGTTGACGGACAATATTTACCTGTCCTTGGTGTGATGTTTTCCACTGGAAAAATAAAGGAGACAAGAGGGAACTAGTGGTCATGTACTGAACCAGCAGAACATGTGGAGACTTTGGTTGTGCAGACCAAGAGTCATGAGGGTAGGGTAAGTCTAGAGGTCGGGGGGGGGGTGGGGAGAGAGAGAGAGAGAGCACATGGTGGCTCCTTTTATAAGAGGGCTTTGGAAGAGGGTTTGGCTGGTTGCCTCCTCCTGGACTTCCCTTGTGGTCCGTCCCAAAAAGCATGTGACCTGAAACGGGGTCTAGGGGAAGGGGGCTAAAGGATTGGTCAATACTGAACACTAGCTACTGTAGCAAAGACACCTGAGGGGATTAATGAGTCATCTGGCTAGCAACTTTTTGTGTTGTAGATACATCCTCTGTCTCAGAGTGAGCAGAACCGTTTCCTTGAGCGGATTAAGAAGGCCAAGTCCTTCTTCAACAGAAGGCAGGAAAGAGTCTTTTGTGCCTTCGGTGCAGAGAAGGTTAGGGGGGGGGAGTTTGTCTGTGTTGTAGAGAAGACTTCCCTAATGGCGTCAGGAAGTATATGTTTGAACCACAATGGTGAGTGGCTGTCCTGTGTTTCTGTGTTTAGGGATACATCTTGGAACGGGCGACCTCGGACACCACTGGCACATTGTCTCAGATTTCTGCTGGTGTGTGTGTACAGCTGGCTTCACAATCTGGTCACCTTACATCTCAGCCCCTTTTTGCACACGTAAGAACTCAGTCCCAAGTCCATAAGAGTGCAATAAGCAACTTGCAGGACAAAAATGGCAATACAGTAACAATAATAAAGGCCATAGTTTTAATAAAATCCAATTAAATTAAAATCCAATTAATTTAACACACAGCTTTTGGCATAAAAATCGATCATGTTGCTGGTAGAGTCCACCATAATTACATGACTGAAATATCCAGTGGAATAAAAAGAAGAGATTGCATTTATACCCCGTCCCTCACTACCTGAAGGAGTCTCAGAGCAGCTTACAATCCCTTTACCCTCCCCTCCCCACAACAGACACCCTGGGGCTGAGAGAGCTCGTCCGAGAACTGCCCTCAAGAGAACAGCTCTGAAAGAACTTATGACTGACCCAAGGTCACACCAGCAGCTGTGTGTGGAGGTGGGGAAATTACAGTCCGTGTTCCTAACCACTACACCAAACTGCCTCTTTGTCTTACCTGCCATGCAGAATGCAGACAAGTCCTACAGACCATCCTGACTCCATGAGAGCATGCTTACGCGATCAGACAGGGGAAAGTCCATCCGTGGCCCGTCGGAACCCATTAGAGCTGGACTTTCCCTGGTGTCTTTTAACTCCGTTTCTGTGGTGGAGCAGCATGGGTTGCCGATGACTGCAGGATGCTTCCCAGATGTTGCTGTCTGATCACACCCTTTAGATCTGTCAGGCATTTGCAGCTATGTCGGATCTGAAGGAGCGTGTGATTGCAGCCTCAGTCTCACCTACCTCATAGGCAGTGTTCCCTCTAGGCTGAGTTAGTGTGAGCTAGCTCAGTTTTTTAAATTCCAGCTCACACATTTTTGCCTTAGCTCAGGAAGGAGGGCTCCAGAGCAAACTAATGTATGCAGCAGCCAAATTGCTCACTCAAAACTTTAATGGCAGTAGCTCACAAAGTATGGGGCCTACTTACTTGAAGGACCGCCTCTCTCCATATGTGCCCCAGCGAGCACTTCGGTCTGGATCCCAAAACCGGCTGGCCCTCCCAGGGCCAAAGGAGGCGCGGTTGGTGGTTACTAGGGCCAGGGCCTTTTCTGTGGCGGCCCTGCGCTGGTGGAATGAGCTCCCGGATAACATCAGGGCCCTGCGAGACTTATTACAATTCCACAGGGCCTGTAAGACGGAGCTCTTCCACCAGGCATTCAAGTAGTGGCCGCCTAATGTTGTCAGTTCTGGCCCTGGCCCAGCTATTCGATCTTATCCGCCAACCTACTGTGACCATCTATAAGGATCTCATCTGGGCTCTGTTAGGATATACTGAGCTGTAGGTATGCCATCTTTACAGATAAGCATTTTTATATTTAAATTGCTGTATGAATTTTGTATGGTGTTTTGTTGTGAGCCGCCCTGAGCTCCCAAAAATCCCAAAAATAAATAAATAAATAAATAAATAAATAAATAAATAAATAAAGTAGCATTTCTGCTCACAGTACTTCACAGCTTAGAGGGAACCTTGCTCACAGGGTGTCTGTTGCAGGGAGAGGAAGGAAAGGTGATTGTAAGCCACATTGAGACTCCTTCGGGGAGTGAAGGGCGGGCTATAAAACCAACTCTTCTTCTTCCATTTTAACCCTCATAAGAACCCTGTGAGGTAGGTTAGGCTGAGAGCGAGTGACTGGCCCGAGGTCACCTAGCAACCTTTCATGGCAGTCGGGATTCGAACCTGGGTCTCCCAGATCCTAGTCTGACGCTCTAACCACGACACCCTTCCAAATTTCTGAGGGGGCCACCTTGCAAGCGCTTTAGTATTGCTTTTGCAGCAGCTGAATACGAAAGGCATATAAAGGGTGTGTGTGTGAATAAATGGTGCATCGGTGGCAGAAAAGAAACAAAAGAATAATCAAGAAAAAAAAGGTGAACCGAAACCAATTATGATAGTATACATTTTGTAAAAAAAAAAAAAAAAAAAGATGGACGCATCTGTAGATTTCTACCTGTGTCATTTGGATTACTTACCTTTCCAACACTGACAAAAGAGATGCATTCAAGTCTGCATTTTGAGTAATTGTGTTCTGAACGCACATCCTGACTCTGTTGTTTACCTGTTATGGATTGTCAGCCCTCTGGGCAAGGACAGTTGCTTCTATATGCTGTCTAACATCTATCACACTCCCAACACTAAATAAATTTAGTGATAGTAAAGGAAATGTGACACACATCTCCGACTGAGGGGTTAAAGATACACAATAGAATTAGAACTGCATTGCATGAACAAATAAAGGAAATAATACAATTACCAAAAAAAAAAAAAACACACCCTCTATGGAACATAGGCAACACAAGTGGTGGAGCATTATCGCTGGAGGAAATGAAAGGCACAACAGAAAACAACAATAAAATAATATTAAAACACTCCGGTAGGAAGCTGAACCTGAGAACGGGGGAAGGCAAACGTTTGGGCCCCCATGCCACCCTCCCTCCATCTTCACATGTTTGTTACCAGCGAATAAAACCAGGAGGAGGAGGATATTTTTATATCCTGCTTTCCTCTACCTTAAGGAGTTTCAAAGCAGCTTCCAATCACCTTCCCTTCCTCTCCCCACATCAGGCACCTTGTTGAGGCGGGGTGGGGGGGCCGAGAGAGTTCTGAGAGAACTGTGACTGGCCCATGGTCACCCAGCAGGCTGCATGGGGGAGGAGGAGTGGGGAACCGAACCTGGTTCTCCAGATTAGAGTCCGCTGCTGTTAACCACGACACCATGCTGGCATGTATGGGGGTGAGGGTTGTACCCGGGGAAAGCTGAGCCCCAGCAGCACCTTGGGAAGCACACCTCGGACCTGGTGCATGCCTGCATAGTTGCGGAAACTAATGGGATAAAATATGCCCATCACCTTCTCCCATGCTGGATGCCCCAGCAGCACTTCCAGAACCTCAGAGACTGTCAGGAACTGGAGTAAATATTTCTCTTCAAGCAAAGAGATCAAAGACTCAGATGTGGAGGAGACTTAGGACCTGGCACCACCACAGAAGGAGACAGCTGTAGGGCTGCTAGCCCTCCCACTACAGCTGATGTCACTATCTTAGTTCCAGGTGAAACCATAGAGTTTCCAGCAACGTCTAGAGCCACCCATTTTCACTCCTGGGTTGTACCCGGAAGTAATGTTGTAACATCAGCAATTTCACAGGTGTCGCACCCCCTCTGGGTCCCCGCCCTGCTCCTCCCACTGTTTGCCAGGCTCAGCCTCAAAACCCTAAGGCAGTTGAGACACCTCTGAGAACCCCCTTGGACTAGCATTGCCAGGTTCCCTCTGGGCAGCTGGCGGGGGATGGGAGGGTGGGCTTCTGAGGAGGAGGGAGTTTCATCCCATGTTTCAGAGATGTGCCCATCAGTGCTCCCTCTAAGCCTCCGGCTCACACATTTTTGTCCTTGCTCAGAAAGGATGGCTCCAGAGCAGACTAATTTATGCCGTAGCCAAATCATGCTCTCTCAACTTGAATGCCAGTAGCTCACAAAATAGAATTTTAGCTCACAAGACTCCACAGCTTAGAGGGAGCATTGGTGCCCATGTAACTTCCAACGTGACCCGGAAATGACATAGGCACATTGGGGATGTTGGGGCAACAGTCTGAGTTTGGGGCAAAAACCCTATGGTAGGATTAGCTTCCACCATAGAGTTTTTGCCCAAAAAGCAGAGTGTCGCCCGGATGTCCCCGACATGCCTACATCATTTCTGGGCCACATTGAAGTCATGTAGGCATGTCACTGAAACGTTGGATGTCCCTGCCTTTTGGAGGGGTAAGTCCCCTCGCTGGCCAGCTGATTGGCGATTGAGAGGCCAGGAAGTGGGGGACCCTCCACCACAGAGCCCACTGCAGCACCTGATTTCTCTTTCCAATTGGCCACGCAAGTCCCACAAAAGGAAGAACCACCTGAACCCTATCAGAGTACTTGCCATCATGACCAGGCAGGGCCTCTTTAAGAATGAGTCACTTATTGAGGTTAACCGGTGTGGTTAGTCCAGTCACCACTAGTTAGCAGACTGCTTAAATAAAGTTACAAACTCAGGGGCATCATTTGACCCGGTTACTCAGCTTACAAAACTACATGGTGGCTGCAATCACACACACTAAAATAATGCACTTGCAATCCACTTTCAGTGCACTTTCCGACAGGATTTTGCCAGTTCACACAGTAAAATCCAGTTAGAGAGTGCACTGAAAGTGGATTGAAAGTGGATTATTTAGTGTGTGCGATCACAGCCAGAGCCATGTTGCAAGTTTAACAGAGGAATACTTCTCTCTTTATTTGAGAAGAACACTTTTGGATAGGAAAGAGTAGGGACACAATAGAGTACTAACTTACTAGCTAAAGGATGGAAGCAGAGGGCAAGAGGGTTCCATCTGCCTCATGGAGCCAAGAGAGGATTGCGTGTCTCTCTCTTGGTGCATGCAGGGAGAGAGATCGTCTTCATCCAGTTTGGTGTAGTGGTTAAGTGCGCGGACTCTAATCGGGGAGAACCGGGTTTGATTCCCCACTCCTCCACTTGCACCTGGCTGGATGACCTTGGGCAAGCCATGGCTCTGTACCAGCTGTTCTCTCAAGGACAGCTTGGGAAAGAGCTCTCTCAGCCCCACCTACCTCACAGGGTGTCTGTTGTGGGGAGGGGAAGAGAAAGGAGTTTGTAAGCCGCTCTGAGACTCCCTTGGGTAGTGAAGGGTGGGGTATAAATCCAATCTCTTCTTCTTCTTTTGTGGACTGCTCTTGAGAGAACAGCACTGAGACAGCCATGACTGACCCAAGGTCACACCAGCAGCTGCATGTGGAGGAGTGGGGAATCAAACCCAGCTCTCCCAGATTAGACACTGTACTCCTAACCATTACACCAAACTGGTGTAATTCTGGGAGAACTCCAGGTTTCCCCTGGAGGCTGGTATCCCTAAGGACAAGGCCTCACCTTGGTTGCTGGAGCAGAGAACCAGCCCTGGATGCTGAGCAAAACGGCCTGACATGTTGCTAGATGGGGGCTGCCTGCCCCTGCCTTGGAAGCAAACTTTAACTTAACTAGAACAGCCAGGAATATCCTCATTAGTTCTCTTTTCTTTTGCAGAAGGCGATAATAGCCATATTCCCCAAAAGGCTTGTTCAACTATTCACTAGGATGCTACCATGGAGATCCCACCTGTCTTTCCTACCTGACTCCCATTGGTAAACCTCGCCTTCATAAATTTCCCTTACCTTTTTCTTAAAAACAGTCTGCACCATTTTTTAAAAAAAAAATTATTTGAATAAATCCATACAAGGATATGCATTTTATTTATACATACGATACATGCACAATGCTGATTTAGTGGTGCTCAGTGAAGAAACCCATTTATATTTTAAAGGGGGGAATTCAGTGCAAGGGGGGGAAAGGCTGCAAGAGAAGAATCGTAAATTCAGTTTGTACGGGGGGGGATTTAAATGGAGATTTTCAGATCGAAATGACAGAGATGTTATTTGTTTATTTACTTAATTTATACCTCCCCACCTATTAGGGTTGCTAACTGATTTCTAGGAAACAGAGATCTGTTTACCTGAAGAAAACAGCCGCTTTGGATGGTAGTCTCTATGGCATTATATCCCACTGAAGTCCCTCTTGTCTCAAAACCCGGTTCTTCTCAGGCTCCGACCCCAAAATCTCCAGCTATTTCCCAATCTGGAGCTGGCAGCCCTACCTTTCTTCCTAATGGGAACCCAAAACAGCTTACATTGTTCTCCTCTCCTCCAGTTGGTGTAGTGATTAAGAGCAGCAGGGCTGTAATCTGGAGAACCAGGTTTGATTCCCCACTCCTCCACATGCAGCTGCTGGGTGACCTTGCATCAGTCACAGTTTTCCCAGAGCTGTTCTCTCAAGAGCAGTTCTCTCAGAGTTCTCTCAGCCCCACCTACCTCACAGGGTGTCTGTTGTGGGGAGAGGAAGGGAAGGAGACTGTAAGCCACTCCAAGACTCTTTGGGGGAGTGAACGGTGGGTCTAAAACCAACTCTTCTTCTTCTTCCATTGTACCCTCATAAGAACCCTGTGAGTTAGTTTAGGCTGAGAGCGAGTGACTGGCCCGAGGTCACCTAGCAACCTTTCATGGCAGAGTCGGGATTCGAACCTGGGTCTCCCAGATCCTAGTCTGATGCTTGAACCATGACAGCCTTCCAAATTTCTGAAGGGGCCGCCTTGCAAGTGTTTTAGTATTGCTTTTGCAGCAGCTGAATACGAAAGGCATATAAGGGGTGGGTGTAAATAAATGGTGCATCGGTGGCAGAAAAGAAACAAAAGAATAATCAAGAAAAAAGGTGAACCGAAACCAATTATGATAGTATACATTTTGTAAAAAAAATTAAGATGGACATGTCCGTAGATTTCTGGGTCTCCCAGATCCTAGTATGACACTCTAACTACTACACCTTTCCAAATTTCTGAGGCCCTGTTTCTGGTCCCCCAACTTCTGAGATTAGGTGCTTGGCAATCTGGGAGAGGGCCTTCTCAGTTGTGGCCCCCAAACCTTGTAACCCTCTCTCTAGAGAGACTCGCCTGTCTTCTTCTGTTGCCATCTTCTGTTCCATCTAGCATTCCTTTAGTGATCCCACCTCCCTGTGTAATTTTTAATGGTTGTTTTTTTAAAAAAATATGTTTGCATGTATATTTTCAGCTTGGTTTTAACTTTCATGATTATTTATTTAGATTATTTGCCTTTCTCATTGAGACTCAAGGCAGATTACACTGAATGAGCCGACAGAATCAGCAAGACGGAACATTTAGTGAACAATAATTCTGATCTTGGATTGTAATAAATCAACTGAGTGAACAATAAAGTAGGATTTGGGTTCTAGAAACAACCAGAAGTCTAAAAAAACAGGACTGAAGCAAAGCAGAAGTGTTAACATGACACATTAAATGGTGCAAAAGTATACAGTGGGACCCAACCCACAGCAAACTATACCCAGTAGCCCAGACCAAAGTCCCCAATCATTTATCCAAGTAACTTTCTCGAGCCTTTCTGCTTTATTGCCTGAGTAGAAAAGCCCTCTGGAATAACTCAGCTTTGCATAGTTTGCGGAAAGCAAGGCGAACGAGAGCCTTCCTTGACTTCCTCAGGCAGGCCATTCCCCAAAGTGGAGGCCACAACGGAGACAGCACATGTACAGGAAGCTGTTGATTTTGTTTGGGTTTAATGGTTTTTAAGTTTTCCTACTCCTCCACATGCAGCTGCTGTCGTGTCCTTGGGTCAGTCACAATTTCCCTCAGAGCTGTTCTCTCAAGAGCAGTCCGCGAGAGAGCTCTCTTGGCCCCACCTGCCTCACAGGGTGTCTGTTGTGGGGAAGGGAAGGTGATTGTAAGCTGCTCTGAGACTCTGGGTAAAGGGTGGGGTATAAATCTAATATCTCTTCTTCTTCTTCTTCCTCTTCTTGCATGTTTTTAATCTGTTAGCTGTAGGGCTGCCAGCTCTGGGTTAGAAAATATCTGAAGCTTTAAGGGGTGGAGCCTGGGGACAGCGGGGTTTGGGGAGAGGAGGGACTTCAGAGGGGTATAATACTATAGAGTCCACCTTCCAAAGTGGCCATTTTCTTTGGGTGAACTATCTCTGTTGCCTGGAGACCAGTTGTAGGGCTGCCAAGTAAGCCCGGGGGGCGGGGGATCCCCTGCTACAGGGGTTCCCGATCCGCCGGCCAGCATTCGGCCGGTGGGGGAAACCCCACCCCCGAGGTCGTCCAACCTGGACGACCTCCCTCATGTAATGACGTCACCCAGAAGTGATGCCATCACATTGGGGGCGTTGCCAGGGTGAGGCTCTGGCAATCGCCCCAAAACTCTATGATACCATTGAGTTTTGGGGCGATTGCCAGAGTGTCGCGCTGGCAACGCCCTCAACGTGCTGATGTCACTTCCGGTGATGCCGCCCGGCGCGCACGCTTCGCGCGTACGCTGGGGAAGCTCCCAGCCAGCAGAGCCTCCCCCCCCCCACCGGTAAGTTTGATACACTTGGCAACCCTAACCAGTTGTAATCCCAGGAGATCCCCAGCCACCACCTGGAGGCTGGCAACCCTCATTAGCTGCCTTGGTGAGGGCAGAAGGTGGGGTACAAATTTTGAAAAGAAATATTAAAATCACCCCTGCCTGAAATTCAGCCACAGGACTGGCAAAACTACCCCCGTGCCACGTTCCCAGCCCTGCAAGGACATGGCCACTACCATGCCACTGACATTCAGGCTTCTCTGTGGCCTGCAAACCACGAGAAGTCGGACATGTTAAGCGACAATATTCAAATGTTCGGAGCATTATGCGACACCTCACAGCTTTCCGATATTAAGTGCCATTCCCCGCCATCATATCAGGCAATGTTATGCTCCCCCCATGTAGTAGTAGCGGCGGCAGCTTCGGCAACATCCTCGCTTTGAAAAAGTGCGTGTCAATCACGTTTGAATTCTCAGCACTCCGAACTTGCCGGTTGCCTGGTAACGGCCCTTTTTTTCCCCTGCAGGTGCACTCAAAAGTGTTTTCTGAAAAGAAGATAGCTTTAAAAGCTGACAGCAATTACAAGCACGGCAAAGCAGTGCTTTCGTTTGAGAAACCAATATACAAATGGGGCCTCCTCGTCTGTTAGCATTTCATTATGATTTAAATTGCCCTCCCCCCCCCTTCTGCTCTAGAAGTGGTAGAGTGTTACGGTAATAGACCTGGGAATTTGAGTTTTTTTAAGTTACTACAGTCTCCCACTTCTCCTATATCTCAACTAGTTCCGAGGGAGTGATATTGGGGGGGGGGGGGTAGGTGAAAGAGCAGAGGGAAACAGAAATGGAAATTAACGTCGGGGTGCTTTTTCTCCTGGGGCGAACTTCTGTGGTGTTTCCAGAAGATTTAAAAGAGATGTGCCTACAGTGGAACCCCCCCCCAGGTAACTCACAAATTATAGAGTACAAGATGTGTCCAAGGTCCATACCCTCCATCCAATGTGCCCTCTAAGCAGAGTTAGTGTGAGCTAGCTCAATTTTTTAGCCTCCAGCTCACAGATTTTTGTCTTAAGGACGGCTCCAGAGCAAACTAATTTATGCAGTAGCCAAATCGCCCGCTCACAACTTTAATGCCAGTAGCTCACAAAGTAGGATTTTTGCTCACAAGAGTCCACAGCTTAGAGGGAGCCTTGCCTGCATCCTATGTAACAGTCAGCTGCATAAAGTTGACAGCTCTGGGTTGGGAAATACCTGGAGATTTTGGCAGTGGAGCCTGGAGCGGGTAGGATTTGGGGAGGGGAGGGATTTCAGCAGGTTATCATTGCTGGATATTGTAGCTCTGCGTGCAAGAGGATCTGGGAGGGAAAAGGTTAAGAGAATTCTCTCACTCCGGTACACTGGGCCGTTGGCCCCACCCACTCACTGGTTAGACGCTGAGCCTCTTTGGTGATTGCTTGTCTTTTGTTTGTTCTTACACAGGACCTCTCTTCTTCTCTCTCACACCTGGGCTTGAAGCTGCAGCAAGTAAACCTTTTTTTGTAAATTAAATTTAAATTTTTGTAAGTAAAAAATTTATTTCTCTTGCTACCATTGGAGTCAGATCATCTTTGTAATTTGTTTGAACACCATTTCCCCTTTAACCAGGGAACATGGAGAACTGGGGATACTGCACAAAGCTTCTGTGCTTCCAAAGCAAATTGATGTGTGTGTTTTTTACATTTAGCCCAATAATAATGCCATAGAATCCTCTCTCCAAACTAACAATTTTCTCCCTGGGAACTGAGCTTGGCCATCTGGAGATCAATTGTAATAGCGTGAGATCTCCAGGTGTGACCTGAAGGTTGAACCCTTGAGTTGCAGGTTCTTCTCAGTTCCTGGCACCCAGTTCATATCACAACTGTAGTACATGTTAAGAAGGGACTTCAGCATCCTCCCACAATATGTGGCACCCAATTCAGATCACAACTGTAGTATGTGTTAAGAAGGGACTTCAGCATCCTCCCACACTATCTTCCCAATTTGAAATGGCCTGAGGGCACTATTTGGCCTGTTGGAGAAAACCACCAGTGTCCACGTGGGCTTCCCAAATGGGCCAGATAGTGCCCCCCAGGACCATTTCAGATCAGGAAATGGCTTTGAGAAGCCATTTTTGAGGAACACTCATGATTTGAATCTGGTTACCACACTTGCTGGAACTGAGAAGAACCCACAACTCACATATGAGTTACATATTTACATATGAGTGTTACACAAGACTCTGCAATGAGTCCAAGAGACTGTTAGCTAACCTGAACATAATTTGTAAAGAAACATTTGTGAAGGCATCCACTGTAGTGACCCCTTGCTAGGACAAGCCCAAGATCATGTAAATAATGTCAACATAAATGAAGGCAGCTCCCACAATAGGGAGATAATGGACCTACAGTACTTGTAAATTAAGGTATCGAAAATTCTAGAACTTTCTTGTGGGGATTGTGCTTCTGAACCAGAGGCCTCAGAACACATGAAGAGGGAAACTAAGGCAGTGTGGTGACATCAACAGACCACACTAGACCCCACACACACACACCTCACACTGGGGGTCTTGTGCATCCCCCATTGGTCTCTTTGTGTACTCCTGGAATGGGCTGCTACAAAATCATCCACTCCAGACTCTACTGAACCCTCCAGAGTTTTGGCAGAGCAAATTGAATTTGTTCTGTGCTCTGCCAAAGCCTCTCCAAGTGGAACCAAGTGGTTCTGCTTCTCTCCAGTGAGACCGTCGTATAATGAACCCATTACCTTAACCAGGCCCAAGCATCATTGACATCTTCTTCCATTTCACAGATGGGTTCTGCCAGGATTCAATTTTCACCTCCTCCCCCTCCAAACAAGGGTAGAGGGACTCTAATCTCAGAGCTGAACAGGCCTAGCTACAGTGTGAAATGCTGTTTAGATGAGAACTATAATCCATGTTTAACAACTTAAATGTTTTGCATGTCATAAAAGAGGTATTCTTTTTTTTTTTTAAATGGATTGACTGAGACATTCCAGCTACAGATGACTCTGTCCAGGTGTGTTCTTAAACAATCATAATGACTCTTAATCCGGGAGACCCTCCTCCTCATTAACTCCACTTGGATCTATTTATCAATACAAGGAGTTGGAAAGGAAACATAGAGGCTTAATCATTACTGGGTTCTCCTAAATGTTTCCTCTGTTTAAACTGTACTGAAGAACAAACATAAAAAGAGGCAGAGGAGGAGGAGGAGGAGATTGGATATATACCCCGCCCTTCAGTACTTGAAGGAGTCTCAGAGTGGCTTACAATCTCCTTTCCCTTCCTCTCCTCACAAATAGGCACCCTGTGAGGTAGGTGGGGCTGAGAGAGAACAGCTCTGAGAGAACTTGGGCCTGACCCAAGGTCACATTAGCAGCTTCATGTGGAGAATTGGGAATCAAACCCGGTTCTCCCAGATTAGAGTCCATGCTCCTAACCATTACACCAAACTGGTTCTTATAGAACAGGGGTGGCCAAACTGCAGCCCGGGAGCCACATGCGGCTCTTCCACACAGTCTAATTTAATTAGTTGTAGATTTTCTGGGCTGTATGGCCGTGGTCTTGGCATTGTCGTACCTGACGTTTCGCCAGTAGCTGTGACTGGCATCCTCAGAGCTATAATACAGATAGATGAAGTACTTTCTGTGTCAATGTGAGCAGAAAAAAGGTAGGCAGGTGATTTAGGCAGGTAATTAAGGAAGGTGGGGTAGGGCTGAGTAGTAGGAGTTTCCCAGGCTGTGACATGCTAATAGAGGAGCTTTCCTGAGGAGGTTCTTTAGCATATGGATTGGCTGCTGAAATTCTAATCTTATCTGTAGTGCTGTTGTAAGATGTAGAGCCTTTTGTGCTTTTCGGGACTGGAAACCGCAGTCTAATTTAATGTTAATGAAAAGCAAATTTGCATATTTTCCAATAAAAAATATGCGTGTAATATTTCTTCATGTCTTGCGGCTCTCAAACATCTGACGTTTATTCTGTGTGGCTGTTATGTTAAGCAAGTTTGGCCACCCCTGTCATAGAAGAAACTGTTCTTATAATGGCTTTTCAGTGATTTCATCTTTCATCTTTCATTGATATTTGTCTATTTTAAAGGTCCTGTCCTGCTTTTCATGTTCATTCACAGCAGCTCATGCAATGCAGAGAGGGCCAGGCCTTCCTCAGTGCCAGTATGTCCCTTCCTGGAAGGACAGCAACATCAGTTACTTCACGGATGTCGTTCCCTCTAAGCTGAGTTAGTGTGAGTTAGCTCACAGTTCTTTAGCCTCTGGCTCACACATTTTTGCCTTAGCTCAGGAAGGATGGCTCCAGAGCAGACTAATTTATGCAGTAGCCAAGTCACTCACTCACAGCTTTTAATACCAGTAACTCACAAAGTAGAATTTTTGCTCACAGGACTCCACAGCTTAGAGGGAGCTGCTGGATGCCCCTTGTGTTTGTAACCCTAAGAGGTGGAGGTGGCTCAGAGACAAAGCACCTGCTTGGCATGCAGAGGGTCCCAGGAGGAAGTTTTAGCATTGCCAATTGCTAACTCCAGCTTGGGAAATTCTTGGAGTTTTGGGGGCGATGCCTGGAGAGGACAGTTCGGGGAGGGAGCTCAAGGGACAAGTGGTGCCCTGGACTCCTTTCTCTGTGTGGGCAGAGTTTAAACATGCAGAGGAACGGAGCACCAACTGTTTAAAGAAAATAACTCAGTTCATTAAAGAAGAATTAAACTCTGATAGAACAAAGAGGGAGAGAGGCTTAAGTAACTGCCTAACTGCTGTGAGAGACAGGAACGAAGGGGGAGGGCTCAGTTGGAGCAAGAAGTCTCCAAAGAGCCAATCAGGAGGCAGGAAGGACATAATTTGAAATTGTGGGCAATCCCTAGTCTAGCTATGTTAACTAGCAGTCCTTCAGCTGTCTCCCCTGTAGGCTCTTCTTCTGATCTTCTTCGAGTAGGTGCACTATAGACCTTGCATATTCCAACACTCTGAAGCTGCCATTTCCTCTAGGGTTGCCAGCCCCCATGTTCAAGTAGGGTTTCCCCCACTTTTGGATGCTCCAATCCACCCCCCCCCCAAGAGCAACCACCTGCCTGGCCACACCTTTCCCTCTCCTCCTGCCAGACTTAAAGGACTTCAGCTGATCAGTGGGGACCATGTGGCCCGCCGATCAGCTGGAGGGCCCTTTAAATCTAGCAAGAGGGGAGGGAGAGGGGTGGCCAAGTGGGTGGTCACTCTTGGGAGCGGGGCTTGGGGCGGGGCTTGGGGTGTCCCCACCCACCCCCAGAATGCCCTCCAAATCCCCCCACTAGAGCAACAAGGGGACCTGGCAACCCTGATTTCCTCCAAGGAACTGATCTTTCAGCTGTCTGGAGATGAACTGTAATTTTGGGAGAATTCCGGGCCCCACTGGAGGTTGGCAACACTAATTGCCAAGGACCAGAAAGCAGAGGATGTACACACCTTCCTGATGTCCTAGCGGGCCACTACTAGTCAGAGAAAATAATACTGATCTTGATAGGCCAATGGTGTCAATTGATGTAAGAGGCTCAAGCTATCCAAAGAAGTTATTATAAAACTACAAATATTTATTATGGTGTACACATTAGTAAAAGATAAAATAGGTTTAAAAAATGATCCAAATATCAGACTCTTAAAACTAAGATGAACAAAGTCTTTTTTCATATATTTATTTCTGGATGTGTATTTATTGTTTTATTATTATTATTTATTTATCATTTTTTTAATTTGTAACCTGCTTTTCCCGCACGAGCAGGCGCAAGGTGGCACACAACACGTTAAAATACAATAAAACACAAATACATAAATACACTACTATAAAATTCATATAACCAGATATACATACAAAGTGCAATTAAGTGCAGGTGGCGGTTGCTGAATTGTTTTACAATAGTAATCTTGACCACTGAGGAAGGCCCTAAGGGGCCGAAACACGTATGGTCTAATGGTTGTAAGATATGCCCATCAATTGTATATGTGAAACTAACAGCTCTGTGTGTCATAAGTTTTAAGAGTCTGATATTTGGACCATTTCTTTTAACCTGTTTTCTTTTACTAATGTGTACACCACAATAAATGTTTGTATTTTTATAATAACTTATTTTGCTAGCATGACCCTCTTAGATCATAGCCATATCTTGGGTTGAATCCCCCCCCCCCTTCTCATTTTTGTCAATTGGTATAAGGCAACTTCATGTGTTCACACAAGATTAACATGGAGTGTGGTGATGGAGGAAAGTGCCATCAAGTCACAGCTCACTTCTGGTGACCCCATGGGGTTTTCAAGGCAAGAGACAGTCAGTGGTGTCTTGCCATTGCCTGCCTCCCCATCTTGACTCCGGTATTCCTTGGAGGTGTCCCATCCAAATCCTAGTCAAGGCCAACCCTGCTTAGGTTCTGAGATCTGATGATACTGGGCTAGCCGGGTCAGGAGCGTACCAACAATCAAATCCAAATGAGCAGATCCAAAACAGCCAGAATGAGCAGTGACCCCCACAAACCAAAGGCCCTCAGAAAAGACTACGCTGACCTGGCAAAATGAAAACGGGCAAGCCAACTTTCAGCAACGAGCTCTTCCATAGTTTCAGGGCCATGAGGGTGAAGGAACAGACCCTCACTGAAGCTAATCAGAGTTATGATCTGATCTGAGCTGTCAAGCGGGGGTACAGGGCTCCCTTCCTCCTACTTTATTCTCATAAGAGCCTTGGGATTTGGGGCTGAAAGAGAGTGAAGGACCCGAGGGCATCCAGGAAGTACACAGCTGTGTGAGGAAGTGAACCCAGATCTCCTTGCCTAACTCCAGTATTCTGAGGGCCAAATTAGATGGGCCTGGCCTGTGGGGGCTATTTTAAAAGGCTTTAAAATACTGTGAGGGCCCAATCTTGATTGGGATTACGGAGCAGTGAGCCGAGGTACTTGTATTTCTATCTATTTATTAAAACACGTCTACCCAGCCTTTCCTCTTAGTTCGAGGTGGCTTACCATAATAGTTAAAGTATCCCCACCTAAAACCGAAGTTGAAATAGCAAGCCCAAGTAACCTCCCCCTTTAAAAACTGTCTACCATTCAAATGCTGCCAAAAGCCCCGGCAAACAGCATCTCTTCAGGGAGCCCATCCCACAAAGCTGTCACATCTAGCAGCTTGGGCATAAATCCTGCACTACAATGGCTGTTAGGGCTGCAAGGCCCTCCAGTGAAGGTGGGGGACCCCCACTGCCAGGCCTCACTCCCCCCCTGGCCAGCAGTGGGGAAACTAACCCCCCAAAAGAGGGAGATCCATCTGACATCCAACGTCACTGCTCATGTGACCCGGAAGTGACCTCATCATGTCTTGGACGTCAGGGCGATGCTCTGGTATTTGGGCAAAAACTCTGTGGTAGAAGCCAAATTTATGATAGAATTTTTGCCCGAATACCGGAGTGTAGCCCCAATGTCCCAGAAGTTATGACCACTTCCAAGTCATGTGGCCAGTGACACAGACATGTCATCGATTGAATGGGCTTCCCCGATGCTCATGGTAAGTTCCCCCCCCGTCCCCTGCCTCCCACTCTAATGGCTGTTGACATGTTTTGTTCAAGGCTGTATGTAGTTTGCATATCTACCTCCCAGTTGTGGAATTATACCATCTGTCATCTTATGTGGCGACACTGTGAGAGAACCGCAGTGTTCTTTCTTTCTTTTATTTTTTTTATAACACAACCTCCAGCAATCACTCCATTGGCGTCTCCGATCAGGCAAAGCCTTAAAGATGTTAACGCTCAATACCAAATGGGATTTCTGATAATTAACAAGATTTAAGAGTTTCATTGTTCCAGAGGGCTTTTATATCATTTGAACAGGTTGTTATGGAACTAATGGATGCCCAAAACTTTATCAATACTTTTACATGAGAAATTTGCGTGTAAATCATTTTGTTAACTTGAAAGGAGATACTGAATTCAAAAAAAAATATTGGCAAATTCGGGAGAGTAATTACTCCTGGTGGCTCTGCTAGGATGTGAGAATTTAAGATTTCTGTAATAGCACCCTGGAAGATCTACAGCCCTTTCTATTTCATCGTGGGGCCAATTCTTAGCAAAAAGCTGTAGAACTGGGAAACCACCCAAGGCATGAAATTACTAATTACAGGTCCAACACCAGCCACAAATTTGATTACAGTCCTTCCTTCCTTCTATTCCTTAGTACTATGAAGCTCTTTGCCAAATTATTTACAACATAGAACCTCAAAAACAGTGTACATTATATTAGGATTCCCAGTTCTGGTTTGAGAAATATCTGTAGGTTTTTTGGAGGGTGTATCCTGGAGAGGGTGGGGTTGGGGGGGGGGGGACCTCAGCAGGATATAACACCGTTGAGTCCACTCTCCAAAGTGGTGATGTTCTCCAGGTGAACTGATCCTGAGTATCTGGAGATTAATTGTAACAGTGGAAGATCTCCAGGTGCCACCTGGATGGGGATGGGCACGGACCACAAAAACGTGGTTTGGTTCAGAGTTGTGGGTGAACCATAAACCCAGTTGGCTCACATACACACTGAATCAGATTTGTGAGGTTCGTGTCCAAAGCAGCTGAGCCACGGGGGCAGCCCACTCCCACGTCTCAGTTGTTTTGAGCTGTTTAGATCGGAAATAGCCTTGGGGGGCAGGCTGCTCCTGTGGTTCAGCTGTTTAAAGGGGCTTTCTTGAGCAGCTGGCCCCAGGAGCTGGTTGCCCAAAAAACCCCTTTAAACAGTTGAGCTGCATGGAGCGGTTTACTGCCCAAGCCAGCACTGCAAAGAAAGGCCCTTTAAAAAGCTGTTTCTGATCTTTTGGCAGCTTTCACAGGGAGGAGAAAGCAGGGGTTTAAACCTCTGCTTTTTGCTCCCCACGAACCACCACAAACTGCCTTAAAATTTTATGGATGGGCTGCAGTTTGTGAACTTCAGTTCACAGATCACGAACCGGCCAAAATTTATCACAAAGGTTCATGAGCCAGCCACCTGGAGGCTGACAAGAGCCAGTTTGGTGTAGTGGTTAAGTGTGAAGACTAATCTGGAAGAACCAGGTTTGACTCCCTACTCCTCCACTTGCATCTCCTGGATGACCTTGGGCAAGCCATAGCTCTGTACCAGCTGTTCTCTCAAGGACAGTTGTCTCTGAGCTCTCTTAGCCCCACCTACCTCACAGGGTGTCTGTTGTGGGGAGGGGAAGGGAAGGGAGTTTGTAAGCTGCTCTGAGACTCCCTTGGGTAGTGAAGGGTGGGGTATAAATCCAATCTCTTCTTCTTCTTCAACATTATGTACAACTAAAAAAAATAGTAGATACACGAGGGCTGTGGTCAGACCACAGAACCTGGCATGGTCTGGCCACTCCTCTAATTTATCCGGTACTATTTGTTCTGGAGAGTTTTGTTCAAACACGCCAGCTTTATCCCACCTCACTGCTCACCCACCCTATGGTCAACCGTTCAGACTTCTGTTGTGGTAACCATGGAGCAGGTGTTCAGGGGGCATTTTTTTTAAAAAAAACTTCTTTTTTGCACATTCACAGAAGTCTTATTCACCACTGGGCAATGATTCACAACCCAGGCGTGAATATGCACTTATGCATGCATCGCTGAGTAAAAAAATGGTGGTCACGGAGCAGAAGCTTCAGACTTCCCTAACAGCTTGCGCACACAATGGAGCGATCAGACATCTGGATAAGCACTGTGAACCCAGTAGATTCAGTAAATACCAGACTTTATCTGTTGTGTTTGTGTTTTGGATCATTGAAGCAGCAATAGCTTGAAAGGGCTCTGGTATCCTAAAGCTCCACGTCCTATTGGCTGATGAATAAAGACTCCCATTGGTCCTAAAGCCAATCTAGATATCCAGTCGCTGAGCCCTGCTTGGGTCCAATAGTATTGCTTGTATATTGTTACTTTGTTGAAAGTTATGTGTTGGAACAGTAAAAATTAAGGTGCCGCTCTCATAGAGCTGTCTTTTGAGCTGAGCAATATCACTGAATAATATTCTGTTGTTTGAATTCACCGCCTCCCGCTCAATACTTAAAATTATCCATTATCCGGAAAGTCAAAGTGAGCACAGGGGACTGACGACTGCAGGATAGGATACAAATGTTGCTGTCTGAACAAGCAATTTAAATCTATTGGTGAGAAGCAATGACAATGGATCAAAGTGCTCGTCGGACCACACCTTTAGGCAGCAATCCTGAAGACACTTTCCTGCGAGCAGGCCCCATTGACTACCAAGGAATATACTGCTTCTGAGTAGACTTGCTTCAGATTGTTCTTAGTTTGGAATTCCCATTCATGGACTCCCCACTCCCACTATGAAAATAAAACCCTGAACTTGGGCTGAGATGTCTGCTTTAGTTTGTTAAAAGCTAACTTAATTGGACATAATGATCTTTCAATCTAAGTGTGGCTATACTGCCACAACATATCCTGTCAGTGGATGGACATGACCCTGCTAGGCAATTCACCAAAAAGGATCATATCACTGGGAGGAGTACAGCAGAGAATTATGGCGAGGCTCTGTTTTCCATGGGATATCAAAACCAATTCAGTCATGCAGCTGAGTGTGTCATATGATCTTTTCACAAGATTCCACCACTGAATAGGGAGTGTCCCTTTGGAAGTGTGTTCTTGTCAGTGTCTCCTCACACAAAGGTATCTTACGAATAAGGCAGAGAGTCATCCTGATGCTTCCCATCAGTAGGGGGGAGAATTAAAAATGGCAGTTTCACTTGCACCGATGCGTTACTTCCAGCAAAAACCTGCAAATGACATAAACCAGTTCTAGGAATTGCCACAAACTCTGTGGTAAAACCATAAAATTTCAGTAATTTCTAGAGCTACCCTACGTCATTTCTGGGGTTTTGCCCAAAGTGATGTAACACTTCAGCCTCTGTTACGGCCTCCCCCTTTCCCCATCCACAGCTTTCCCATTGTGCAAGGAGATATTGCGAAGAAGCAGTCCTCTAAGTGAGATGCAGTCTGATGGCTGAGATGATGCAAAACCCATGAGAGAACTATACAACATCATAGATACCAGATTTTAAACTATTCTCAGTCCAGCAAGCATGAACTTCTTTACAATTATTCATTTTATTTGTTATCTAATCCCACCCCCCACGCCCGAGCCAAACAATCTTTTAGACGTTGACTGGTCTGTTGAATAGTGCATTAACTTGATTTAAAGAATTAGTTGTCAAGGGATACCAAAAATGACCACAGATGACAGAGAAGTTATCCATTAGGCCTGAAAGTGGTTCAAATCATCATTCCCAGTGCAGAGGTTACAATAGGGTTGCCAAGTCCTTGTGACTTACCGGCGGGGGGAGTCCTCCTGGGTCCGGGAGCTTCCCCGGCACGCGCGCCACAATGATGTCACCCGGAAGTGACATCATCACATTGGGGGTGTTGCCAGGGCGACGCTCTGGCAATCGCCCCAAAACTCTATGGTACCATAGAGTTTTGGGGCGATTGCTAGAGTGTCATCCCGGCAACGTCCCCAACGTGATGATGTCACTTCCGGGTGATGTCATTACGCTGGGGAAGTCATCCTGACTGCATGACTTCAGGGGTGGGGTTCCCCCTGCCGACCGAATGCTGGCCGGCGGATCGGGAACCTCTGTAGTGGGGGATCCCCCCCCCCCAGGCTAACTTGGCAGCCCTAGGTTACAACCAGGATGAGAAGCCATTTGTGCTGCTGTCATTTGTATATTTTCAAGATAATCATATAATTCTTTCAAGTATTTGTGGGGATTTACTTCAGCAGCATAATCATGCATGTGAAGTTCAGCAATGGGAAATTACAGGTAATTTCTGTTTGTTTGGGTTCTGTTTCTACAGAAATAAGAGTAATTACCAGTAAACAGACCACTTGGCTCTCTGATATCTCGCTAATACCAGGCCCCAAACAGTAAAACAGTGCTACCGAGACACAGCCACTACCCACTCAAGAAACTAATCCTATATGCTTTTCCTCCACATCAGCTAACCCATTTCACTTGACTAAATTCCCAAGGGGATAGAGATTTACAAACAGGAATCAGTCCGTCATTCCAGCAACACATCACCAGTTTAATCCATCTGAAGGGGTGGTGCCAGTGCTCATCCCTGATAAATTCTGTACAACATTTGATCATATGAAATTGCCTGCCACCAAGTCTGACCATGCTCCATCTTGCTTGGGGGTACCCAACCTTTTTGAACCTGCGGGTAGCTTACAACATGCAGTAAAACAATAAAACAGTAAAAGCAGTAAAACAATCGATGGCACAATAAACAATATCATCTAACCCCATGCCTCATATCAGGGGAATATAGGTGCCCCAGTGCCCAATAGTATTATCCGTCAGCAGGCACTAGGAGAGGGGCCATAAACAGGGGAGGCCAGAATGGTTGAATGTCCGCCACCTCAGTCAAAAGCCTGGTGGAACAGCTCCATTTTATAGGCCCAGCCACAAAATGGCTGCCACAGAATGGCTACTGCATGAGGTGGAGCCAACCACAAAATGGCCACCACTGCTTACCTTCAGTCAGTCACAGTGAAGAGCCTTGTGCTGTGGTGGCAGCTGCTGCCAAAAACAGCTTTAAAAAAAATCCACACAGCCAATCAGATTTCCAGTGGCCTACTAAAAATCTTGCTGGGCAAAAGCCCCACCTGGCCCTGCCCACTTTCGAACAACATTTGCGGGGCGCGAGGAAAAGGGTTGGTGGGCGCCACATTGGGGCTCCCTGATCTAGCTTCACATTTTCTACTGTGTTTGGCAGAGGTGCTCCAGGATTTCCAGCAGAAAGGAATCGTGCCAGCATCTGCTCCTCTGACTCTTGAACTGGAGGGGGTGCAATGACTTTAGGACCTTCTCCATCCACAACAGGCACTCTGCCACTGAGTAACAATCCCTCCCCGAAATTAGACTTTAGGAGTAATGTCTGCTGTGACCAGTAAGAACTATCTGGGTTCAGAGGTAAGAAAAGAATTCCCCAGACCCTTCTACCTGTTATCATTTGGAGTGGGGATGCCAAGGACTGGTGCCAGGAACGTCAAAGACAAGTGCTGTACCACTGGGCCACAGCAAGAGATCTTACTGCTTATTTTGTTGCCACATCTTCTTCTACCAGCCATTGACTTCAAAGAAGTTAAGAGAGGGTAACTAGGGTCACCCACTTCCAGGTGGGGCCAGGAGACCCCCAAATAACAACTGATCTCCGGGCTGTACAGAGTTATGAGCAGGAGCCAATCAGTAGGGTTGCCAACCTCCAGGTGGGACCTGCAGATCTCCTGCTATTACAATTGATCTCCAGACAGCCAAGATCAGTTCCTCTGGAGAAAAGGGCTGCTCTTGGTGGTAGACCCTATGGCACTGTACCCCACTGAGCTCCCTCCCTTCCCCAAATCTTGCCCTCCCCAGGCTCCACCCCCAAACCTCCAGGAATTTCCCAATCCAGAGACAGCAACTCCTGGTGTACCTCTGCTAAGACTGGCATTGTAAACGTGCAACAGGAAAAAAAATCATTCCTCATTTGCTGCGTATTCATACCAAGAGGCCATAACCTCTTCAAATTTTTCTCCGTCGTGTACCGGCTAAATGCAGCAAGCCTCGGAAGAAAAAGAAAGATAGTGATCTTCCTTTCTGAAAGCCAGCCAGTTCTGGGTGATTTTCACCCCTACGTGTGAAATTAGGTTGGGATACTTCTATTGTGTCCTTCTTTTCCTGAAGCCATACCCCCGGGGGTCATAAATATTAAAAGAAATCCACAAAGGGAGTGCCTCATTTGAACACAGTTATGCACGCGTGGCTTTTCTATACAATATATTCAAAACAATAAAGCAGCCCGAAAGCCGGCATCCTGAAATCTGTAAGCAAATGTTTCCTATTTTGTTGCTTTTTATATGCATTTATATGTTTGTCACCACTTTCAGTTCACACCGTTGGGCTTTTATAGATCTGTCTGTGTCGTATACGAAAGTTGCGCACATTTTTTTTTATGCAGTTGATGGAGAGTTGGATCCAAAGTCCCATCAATATAGTGACTCGACAGAAGCAATTTTATAGATCAGCTTTCCCCCAACAGCCTCCCGCATGCCTTGAAATGCCACGGCTGGGAGTTAGGGGCCATAGCTCAGTGGTAGAGCATCTGCTTGACATGCAGAAAGTCCCAGGCTCAGAAAGTCCCAGCAATGCTCCCTCTAAGCTGTGGAGTCTTGTGAGCAAAAATTCTACTTTGTGAGCTTACTGGCATTAAAACTGTGAGTGAGTGATCTGGCTTCTGCATCAATTAGTCTGCTCTGGAGCCATCCTTCCTGAGCCGAGAAAAATGTGTGAGCCAGAGGCTAAGAAACTGCGCTTGCTCACACTAACTCAGCTTAGAGGGAACACTGGTTCCCAGCATCTCTTGTTAAAAGGATCAGGTAGTAGGGGATGTGAAAGACCTCAGACCCTGGAGAGCTGCAGTCTGGCCCATAGCTAACGTGGGGCTATTGAGGCTCCGCCCCCTTCCTTAAAAGGCCAGCCCCATAAGATTTGTGTGGAGATTTTTTTAGAGGAATAGAGGGGCACACATGGGCCCCCTGCTTTTTCTAAAAAGCATTTAAGGGATCCATTAAATGCTTTTGAGAAGAAGTGGGGGGGATGCCCCTCTCCCTCCCTCCTGCAAGATTTAAAGGGCCCTACAGCTGATTGGTGGTCCACGTGCCCCCCACCAATCAGCTGAAGGGCCTTTTAAATCTTGCAGGAGAGGAGGGAGAGGAGTGGCCACTGGCAGTTGGCTTGAAGGTGGATTGGAGCTGACATAACAATAATGAGAGCCCCACCAGAAAAAAAATTCCTCACAAGCCACAAAATCTTGGCTATGGGCCTCGTTGTGGTCCATCTGAGAAGGCAATATTGACCTTGATGGACTGATGGTCTGGTTCCATATGAGGCACCTTCGTGTCTTCAGGGGACCTTCTGGAACAGGATGCCATATAGAAGAAGGAGCTGCAGTCAGGCAGGGGATTCAGCTGGAATTGCCATGTCTCTGTTTTTTTTTCCTGGACAGTGTAATTCTGGGCAAACAGAGGCTACATACACAGAAGAGAAAGGATGGGCATTTCCAGCCAAATTCCTCTCCTCTCTCACAGCCCACAGTGCCATATGGCATTCCATTCTGGAGGGTCCCCCGACTCTCAGCTGTGGCATCTCAGGGGGCACAGGGAAGACATTCTTGGGGGAATGTGAAAGCAAATTAAAAAAATCGCTTCCATCAAATTGCTCTGTTGATCCAACTTTGGATCCAACCCCCCGGTATGTCTATATATATATCATGTACAAAATTTCTACCTATATTATGCGTCCAGTGTTCAGTGCTGTTTTATTGATGCATGACTAATGTTGAAAAATGTGCAGACTGTATGGAACAAAATGTAGCCTAAAGGAATGGGAAAGATCTGGAAATTAAAGAATCCATAGGGTTAATTTACACAAGGGAGAAACAAAATCGAAATGTGGATTTGAGGGGTTAAACCAGCAGGGATGAAACAAATTGAAAGGATCTGAGATTCAACTAAATACTTCTCTTCTTAAAGGATCCCAGAAGAGGATTCAAAAATTTATGGGGGAAATTCAGATTGGGAGACTATTGAAAGCACCTCTAGTTCTGGACTAGCCAATCCGTAGTACAAATGCTCTGTTCAGGCGTAAAGAAAAAACCACGGTCTATTTTAAGTGTGGTTGACTGGTGAAACCAAGATTCAACTCACAGATTGTTATTCAGATTATAGTCTGTCCAATAAATGCTGATTTCCTCATAAACTCATAATTGGCCCTCTGACAGCAGGAAATTCCCCACCCTAGATAATTTAATGAGTGGGAGAAAAAATGGGGTGAAATGGCATTCATGGTGTTGTTTTAGGAATCAATATATCTAATTCTCAGAGTCCCCTTTTTATGGATACTTAAATCAGCAGGCTGGAGGTTTGGAGAAAAATCTGAAATCTTAAAAAAAGGAGGATGGTTAAGCCTCTCCAAAATAATGGAAACAGCACCTGTGGCTTTAAAAAATAATCACCCTTCCTGACTGTCACTAAGCAACTACAACAGTATTGCCAGTCAAAAGCTGAGGGAGCAGGGCCCTTTCCAGGTCTGTTTGGGCCTTTTAGGGAGGACTCATTGCACAGGTAGGCTCAGCAGCAACCTCAAGGCAACTTGTTACCTTCTTAATTACATGACTAGGGGTGTGCATTTGGCTATATCTGAGCCAGGAAAAAATAGCTGGTATTTTCTGGCTATTCTTTCAGCTGGGTATACATCTCAGTATTTTTTTCAGCTGTCTAGAATAGCTAACTTCCAAATATCCTGAAAATATTCAGAATTTTTCAGGAACACTGGATAGCTGAAGTTTTCAGCCTCACCTCTCTCTCAGAGCTGCTGGGAAGATAAAATGGAGGAGGGGAGAACGATGTGATCTACTTTGGGTCCCTGTTGTGGACATAGGTGGGGTATAAATGAAGTAAATAAAGAACAAATAAAGATGAGGGGCAGGTGAAAGGTAGGTTGGTTTGTGAGTGGGAAGAAGAGAATGAAGCATGGAAATAGGAGGACTTGTGGTCCCTTTAAATACCTTCCAAGTGTTTTTGTGGCTTGGAGAAGGTATTTAAAGGGATTACAAGCCTTTTAAACACCTTTGAAGTTCACTCACAGCTTGCAAAAGACATTTAAAGGGACGACATCTATATATCTAATAGCCAAGTGCCCCTGTGCGTGCGGATATCTAAATCCATACATCGGGGGCACTTGGGGGGCAGAGAGATTTTCCTGCACACTTGGGGGACTCCCTAGGTGTGCAGAAAAATCCTAAAAGTTTAAAAAACAATATGGGGATATTTAAATCCCCCCCAAAGTAAAAGAGCATTCCTTGCACATGCGCAGAGAACGCTCTGGGAACTCCGGCAGGCCGGCGACTGGGAGCCACTGAGGCCTCACTGCTGGTGCCTGGGGGGAAGATCGGCGGGCCTGGCAGCTGAAAGCTGCTCAAGCCTCACCACTGGTGCCCAAGGGGGGGAATCAGTGGGCCCGGGCCTCATCATCAAAACCAGGGGGAAAGATTGGTGGGACTGGCAGCTCAGAGCCATGCAGGCCTCACCGTTGGTGTGGTGGGGGAGGATTGGCAGCCTGGGCCTTGCTGTTGTTGTCCGGGGGGGCGGGGAGAGAAATCTTACCTGTGGCTGCTTCCTCCTCCTCATGGAGCTCCTTCTTCCTCCCCTGCGACTATCATGGGTCCCGCTTCTTGTTCTCTTTAAATGCCTTTCCCCCTTCTGTTGAAACCAATGGAGGATGGGGGCATCTTATTTGGGGGCTCATAAAATTGGACTCCCTGGTCCAGTCTTCTTAAAACTTGGGGAGTTTTTTGAAAAGAGGCACCAGCAGTGATGCTGAAAATTTGGTGCACCTATCTCAAAAAAAGAACCCCTGGACTCCCAGATATGCACAGATTGATTCCCCATTATATCTGATGGGGACCATTGACTATAATGGTCCCCATAGGGTATAATGGAGCCAGGAAAAAAAACAGGATTTCTGAAAAATCCAGAATCCAGATGCCATGCCTGTACTGAGATTAGGAAATATTGGAAAATACTGATATTTGGGGGGTTCAATATACCCAAACCTGAAAAATACCATTTTTTTTTGCACACCCTTATACATGACTCATCTAGGCTCATCTGCTTGCTACTGTTCGACAGCAGTCACTCCATGAAAGCCAGTGTGGCATATTAGTTAGAGTTTCAGACTACGTTCTAGCTTTGAATTCCCAGCCTGCCATGAAAGTTCACTGGGTGACCTTGGTCCAGGCACATCCTTTTCAGCCTCACCTCTCTCTCAGAGCTGCTGGGAAGATAAAATGGAGGAGGGGAGAACAATGTGATCTACTTTGGATCCCTGTTGTGGACATAGGTGGAGTATAAATGAAGTAAATAAAGAACAAATAAAGATGAGGGGCAGGTGAAAGGTAGGTTGGTTTGTGAGTGGGAAGAAGAGAATGAAGCATGGAAATAGGAGGAGATGGGGGTTGCCAGGAATAAGAAAAGAGGAAATGGTATGGAGAGGATCATACAGGGGGAAATGAGGTGTGTGTGTCTCCCCCCACCCCAAAGTCCTTGCGAGTTCCCTATCATGCAGCTGGTCCCTGCTTGGCAGCTGGCACTGTGCAGCTCCACCAGACTTTCCACAGGGAGAGACTGCCAGGGGTAGGGAAGGAGGGGAAAGTAAAGATGAGAAGGGAGTAGGTTGGCTGGTGGAAGGTAAGGAAAGAAGGAGGCAGGAAAGGGAGAGAGGCTATGGGAGCTTTCAGGGAAGCGAAAGAAGAAATAGCAGGGGGAGGGGAAAATGAGATGCCCTCACAAGTCTTTGCAGGTCCCCCACTTATTTCCCCAAGTATCTATAACCTCTACCACAGAGATTAGGAAAATCCCTAAAGCATCACCCGGAAGTGACATCACTTCCTCCTGAAAGTCCACGCTCCCCAGGCATCCCCAAAATCTCCTGGCATTTGCCAGCACTGGGCTGGGAACCCCATTTCCTTACCTTTGCCTCTTCCCCTTGCCTCCCCAGCAGAGAATCAGCTGGCATCCCAGCTGGCATTGCAGCAAAGGTGGCACCCAAGGGGCAAGCCAGAATGAAGCCACAATGTCTGCATTCATACCGTTGTGTGTGTGGGAGAAAACAGTTAAAATTGTGGATCATTAACTCACTTCAAACTATGGTTTCAGATCCTACTCTAACTATCTGTAGTTAGTGGAGCGGCCCATTCCCACGCACCACATTAGTTTAATTCATCCATAGTTTTGTGGAGACATCTGAACTGACTCCAAGGAATACCCTGTAACAAGTCTATCATGGTCTTCTCTTCCAAGAGACAAACACGCTATCTCCCCTCCTCCTTTCCTGCTTGAACAAAAAACCTTCCCACCCCAAGGCTCCCCTCTCATCCCTCCTTCGTACTGTGAAGTCAGTTCTTCTTCCTGCCCTCTGCTCCCTCCTACCTCCTACTTTTTCAATACATGATATAAGGGAAGAGTCTTTGATTTCAGACTTTCCTTTCCAGGTTGATCTCCATATCACCTTGGAAAAGGGGTAATGCACAGTGATGTGCCTGCAGAGCTTGATTTGTTCATAACCTACATCTCTCCCTAATTTATTTCTCAACTGACTTTTGGCATACGCAGTCTAATTCTGTCTTAAGCATTTGCTCCAGAAATAAATGCTCGAGGGGGAAATTATACCTCAGAAAAATCCCTCACAGGAATCTGAATGTTGATGTAGAAATGCTGAATGTTTCGCCCAAGGGGGGAAGAAAAAATCTGTGTGTATGGAAAACTCGATGTCAGTGCAAAAGATTATTCTGGAGCCTTCTCCCCAATATGCTGGTTCAAGTATGGTCCCCAGCTTCATGTGCCTTCTGAAGGATGCCAACAGGAACACGCATGAAGCTACCTTACACTGAGTCGGCCCATTGACATTGGTCTATCAAGATCAGTATTATCTGTTCTGATGGGTGGTGGCTTTCTAGGGTCTCAGGCATGGACTGGTCCGTAGCTATGGTGGGGCTATTGGAGGCTCCACCCCCTCCCTTAAAGGGACAGCCCTTAAAGGGACAGCCAAAGGGAAGCCGGCGGCACCGGCGGCACAGGGACTCAAGAAGCTGGCAGGCGGGGGGGAAGAGAGGGGAGGTGCAGCCTCCTGCCGGTGGAGTCTTCGCCCTGCTTACTAGCATGAAGAAGACTCGGTGGCCAGCAACGGAAGCCATGCAGCCACCCCCTCTCTTCCCCCATGAGCCAGCTAAGCAGAGAGGGGGTTTAAACTTTAAACCCTCTCTCTGCTCAGCTGGCTTGGCGGGGGAAGAGAGGGGGCCGCTGTGTGGCCTCCGTTGCCGGCCACTGAGTCTTCTTCATAGGGGATGATAATAGGTCACACATGTTCCCTTATGTTTATTTAGGATTGCCAGGTCCTGTACACTCCCCGGCGGGGGACTTTGGGAGGCATCCCTGGTGGGGAGGGGATGTTCCCAACATGCTGATGTCACTCAGAAGTGATATCATCACAATAGAGAGGCAGCCTGAACAGCAAGTGGCAAATTCGCTGCTTGGAGTTCAGGCGCCGGCAGGCCCAGCTTGTAAAAGGCATTGAAAGGGTCCTTTTAATTTGCCGCTTGCCGTTCAGGCATGTGGCTGGCAACTGCCCCCTCCCTCCTCTCCTGTGAATTTTAAAGGGCCCTCTAGCTGATTGGTGAGCCATGTGCTCCAGCCAATCAGTTGGAGTTTCCTTTAAATCTTGCAGGAGGGGAGGGAGAGGGGTGGCCACCCATGGTCACTCGTGGGGCTTACCCCTGCCAGCCAGCCAGCCAGCCAGAGCCACCTTCACATTCATTTAGATGGCAAAGCACCTACAGTCTGGCTTTTGGGAGGGTTAAAGAGTAAGTATTAAATATTGCTTTAAATCTCCAGCCCATCTATTGTATTTCTGGTATTTCATGTACTGAATACTATTGTTATGCCTGAGAAATATTTGGTGTCTTATGTGATGTTAAGTCATACATGAGTGGCACACATTATGGAGCCCACAAAACTGGGGGATCCCTCACCCCAACCTGGGGACTGGCATCCCTATGTTTATTATATTTCACTATTTTCCCCCCACAGATGGACAGGTCCAACACATGCATGCATTTCTATTCATAAAGAAAAAGAAGAAGAAGAGATTGGATTTATACCCCACCCTTCACTTGGAGTCTCAGAGTGGCTTACAAACTCCTTCCCCTCCCCACAACAGATGCCCTGTGAGGTAAGTGGGGCTGCGAGAGCTCTGAGACAACTGTCATTGAGAGAATAGCTGTGACAGAACGATGGTTTGCCCAAGGTCATCCAGCAGGTGCAAGTGGAGAAGTGGGGAATCAAACACGGTTCTCCCAGATTAGAGTCTGTGCACTTAACCACTACATCAAACTGGCTCTCCCACTTGTCTTTGTTTTATTAAAAGAATGGAATTGTGGCATCTTGAGTGACTCCATCAAGTTCCTTAATCCCATTCGATAGTAGTTTGCTTAGCAGGGTGGCCATCTTCATACCCAATGAGGCTTTGCTATTCCAAATAACACAGCTTGAGAAGAGTAATAACTCCGCAGCTTGGGGAAAGCACATTAGTCTTTGGGGAAGAGAAAAAGGGAAATAAAGCCATCCTTTAGGAGGGCTATGAATACATGTTGATTCGAGACAGGTTATCAAGAAACATGTCATCGATTCACCATTCCCAAATCTCATTCACATTTTGAGGTGGTGAACCTGTCCCTGAGATGCCTTGCTTCCGATTGCAGGCAGTAGGCGCTGTGGTGAAGAAGAGTGTAATACTGATTTAGAGAATGGCCGTACTGGTATACAGAAGAGCAGCTAGGTTCAAGTCCAGTAGCCCCTTAGAGACCTACTAGCCATGGTGACTAAAGAGAACTTCCAAGTTCAGAGGCAGTCAACCCTTGAATCTCAGTGCCAGGAGGCAACATCAGGGGAAGCCCTCAGCCTCTATGCCCTTTTGAGCCAGTCTGGTGTAGTGGTTAAGTGCGCGGACTCTAATCTGGGAGAACCGGGTTTGATTCCCCACTCCTCCACTTGCACCTGGCTGGATGACCTTGGGCAAGCCATAGCTCTGTAACAGCTGTTCCCTCAAGGACAGCTTGGGAAAGATTTCTCTCAGCCCCACCTACCTCACAGGGTGTCTGTTGTGGGGAGGGGAAGGGAAAAGGAGTTTGTAAGCCGCTCTGAGACTCTTAAATGAGTGAAGGGCGGGATATAAATCCAATCTCTTCTTCTTCTTCTTCTTCTTCTTCTTGGCCCTCCAGAGGAACTGGTAGGCCACTGTGTGAGACAGGATGCTGGACGAGATGGACACAGGCACGTGGCTGCATTGGGGCATTTGGGGGCTCCGCCCCCTCAAATGTGAGGCCTGCCCCACAACAGCTGCTCCCTCTCTCCCCCTCCTGTGACATTAAAAAAGCCCTCCAGCTGATCAGTGGGAGCATGTAGCCCACCAACCAGCTGGGGGCCCCTTTAAAACTTGCAGCCACCCCTCCCTCCTCTTCTCCAATATTTAAAGGGCCCTCCAGCTGATCAGTGGGCCCTTTAAATCTTGCAGGAGGTATGGGAGAGGGGTGGCTGCCGGCCGCATGACTTCCCTGAACTCCAAGTGGTGATTTCGCTTCTCCTTCTCTTCCTCCTCCTCTTCTGTCTCTAAGATGCCATTGGGCATGAATCTAGTGTAATAGTGTTCAGATTTGAGCCCATGAGTGCATTGCCATGGATACATGCAGAAGTCTCTCCTCCTCTCAGCTGTGCTCATGATGGCAGAGACAGCAGAAACTGTCCCCCATGACTCCACCAGTTTGATGTAGAAGAAGAAGAAGAAGAAGAAGAGATTGGATTTATACCCCACCCTTCACTTGGAGTCTCGGAGCGGCTTACAAACTCCTCTCCCTTCCCCTCCCCACAACAGACACCCTGTGAGGTAGGTGGGGCTGAGAGAGCTCTTTTGAGAGCTGTTCTTGCAAGAACTACAGCTTGCCCAAGGCTGCCCAGCAGCTGCATGTGGAGAAGTGGGGAATCAAATCGGGTTCTCCCAGATTAGAGCCCGCGCACTTAACAACTACAGCAAACTGGCTCTGTAGTGCAAAAAGGACCAAAGATACAACACTTCTTTAGAAGTTTGTCTGTACATCTACTGGCCACCCTCTTTTGTCCATGCATTCTGCTGAATATCTGCAATGAGACTGTGCCCACATACCAAGTGCAAGTTCATGCAGTGGTGAACACTGGGTTCCAGCTGTGCAGAGAAGCTGCTCAGCAAACATGTAGCTGAATGAGCTGATATTGAGACATGGCCGGGAGGCATGAACCTGCTTCCCACTGCATGAATCCCGCAAATGAACCAGGGAATGTCTGAAGGGGGCCAAAGCCTTTATCAGACTGAGAGCCAGGGGTCATTTCGAGGGGGAACGAGCAGGAACGGCATTCTGAGAGTAACAAGCCCAGGGCTAGAGAGTCACAGGCTCACTTCAGAGCCCAGTTCCCTTTATGGTGCGTGCTGGCGCATGGCCATAATTTCCCCTGCTGCCGGCGCAGCTCCAGCGCACCCAGGTCTCCAGTTCTGAGTCTGAGGAGCGAGTGCTGGTCTCGGGCAGCAGCCCCGCCCCCTCGTTAGTAGCCTTCCGACTATAGGGCACCCCACTCCCAGCAGCCCTCACTTGTGGCGACACATGGGGGGGTCTGCTGCTTGTTCTTGCTGTTGTCTTCGTTGTCCCTCCATGCCTATTTTCTTTGTGCTTTTGAAGCAGTTTTTCTCCAGGTAGGTTCGCCAGCCCTGGCGATTTTTGGGGTGCAGCCTGAGCAGTGGGTCTTGCCTCCTGACACACTTCCGGTGATGTTAGGGGGTGTGGTATATGCAAATAAGTTATGCTAATGAGCTCCTGCACCTCTTTTTCTACAAAATGACCCCTGTTGAGAGCTTTTCCACATGCTCAACTTTACTCTGATTTTCTTGGCAGTCGATCCACAAGCACTGGAACTGGTTTGGGCAGGGTTCTTCCTTCTGTCTGACCTCCCTGTGAATTTTTACAATTGCGGAGCCAGTTTATTTTCTTCCACATATGCCACCAGTGATAAGGACTCTCAGGGGAGGGTGCTGTTAGGCCAGGCAGGTTCCCTGAATTCCTAGCTTCTTTTTTTTTAGAAGTAATTCTCTAGCGGCGTCCCTCACAGAGATATAATGGAAAATGCATATTTCCATGAAGGAGGGGGATAGAGACTTAACTTTAAAAAAAAAGAGAGAGAGTTGGGAATTTAGAGACTTTGCCTACCCTATTGTTACAAACCTCCAGGAATATATCGATATTCTAGGGCCATTTAAAAGAAAAAGAAATCACTCGTCTTCAGGGTGTGGGTGATTTGACCACCAGGGTCCAATTATTGAACAGTGAGCTGGAGGTGGGTAGGAGTGGTTGGACAAAGAACATAGACAGAAACTTTACATATGAAGAAAAAGCCAACTCACAATCAGCTTCCAGAAAAACACTAGGGGGAAAGTGGTCTCAAAAGAACCGGTGGTGATGGAGTGAATAGGGGGAAGACAATAAAACAAAAATCAGCATGAAAATTAAAAGTGCAAAACTGCATGCAGAGATCAGGGGAAAAACCAAAGCAGTATGAGGCCGGAACCAACAGAAACCCCCCTTGTAGAAAGCCCTGGGAAAGAAAATTATTAGCAGTCTTACTTAGCTTGATTCTATAAATCAAGGGTGTCCAACTTTTTTGGGGAGAGACGTCATCACGTCAGTGACGGGGGCATCACTCTGCTTTTTGGGCAGACTCAGTGGTTAAAATTGGGCTCAAACCATAGAGTTTTGCCTAAAAAGCAGAGTGTCATCATGCAACATCGCCAACGTGATGACGTCACTTCCACATGATGTCATCGCTGCATGGCAACATTGTTTGGGGTGGGGCTTCCCTTGCTGGCCAGCTGGCTGGCCGCAGGCAGAAGCCCTGAAAATCAGGGGATCCCTCGCCCAGACTGGGAGTCTGGGGACCCTAATCAGAGCAAGCTACAAAATGGTTGCCCAGGCTTACTTTCAGTCCCATAGTGACAATCCTTGTGCTGTGGTGGCAGCGGCTGTCAAAGCAACATTTTTTAAAAAATCTGCACAGATGATAAAATCCCCAGTGGCCAATTAGAAGTCTTGCTGGGCAACCACCACCACCCAGCTCCAAAAAAGACATTGGCAGGTGCCACTCACGGGCACCATGTTGGGGATATAAAGTATATTTACAGCAAAATCTTTGCTTCCTTAAGGGATCTTTGCTTCCCTAAGCTGTTTTTTTCTAGAGTTTTCGCTGCAACTGTGTTGTGTCCACCATCTTCCAGCCTAACCTCTTTCTTGACATGCTGGTTATCATCTGCTGTGATTATTTTTGTACGGAGGAGCTGCGTAAATTCTGCAAGCCCCACCTGAAGCCTGAAACAACAACACCTGGACTGTTCGCCCCTCCACGAGAATCGTATCCTGGACGAGGAGCAGCCCTGCGTGTACCTACAGCAGTCTCTCTCGCATCTCCGGCAGCAAATGAACTCATTCACGCAAGTGACATCAAGTACAGAACAGCTTCAACTATCTGGGTGAAAAACTGCTGATTACACAATCACTAGAAATATAGGGGGTGGGAAAACAAGAGCCTTTTAATAGTATAGGCATTCTTTGTTATTCAACACACATTTAAAATATTTTAACCATAACGGAAGCCAGGAGAGAGAGAATTATACCAATCCAGATGGTGGTTCTGAAGATATATATCCTCCTTTTTTGCCAATAACTTATCAGCTCGCATCTGTATAGCATGACTACTTATCGCAGGGAAAGCTATCATTATATGTGATTGAACATCAAACAACTATTTCATTATTGGTCCCATTATCAGAAAACACACTGACATTAGACTACCTGCATGCTGTTACTATAGATACCTGGCATCTCCATAACAGCTCTACAATATCTCTATGTGCAGAGACCTGGAGAGCCTTCTTCAAGCATTTTGTACAGACGTTAGCATACTTTGATAGACATAATTACCCGGGGTGTGCTAGACAATCTTTCTTTCCACGCTTTGAAATCGCACAAAAAGTGTCATGAATACAAACACACAAGGAAGCGATTTTGTGCTTCGACACATCTCTGAAAGAGATGTTTCCTGCAAGAGCCTGTAAAAATTAATTCAAGTAGGGCATTGCTGTTCAGGGCACAAAGAAACCCACTCGATGACCATATATAACAGCCCATCAAGGGCCACATTATCTTTCTTGCACATGTTTATCCCGCCCTTCCTCTGAGGTGCTCAGAGTGACGTACATGGTTCTTTCTCCATGTTCTCCTTGCAACAGCCTCCTGAGATTGGTAGGCTGAGAGAGAGAGAGTGGCCCAAGGTTACCCAATGAAGATGCATGGCTGTGTAATGTTAGATATGCTTAGCAGAGCGATGCTGCGGAGAGGAAAAAATGACGAGGACACAAACACATGTGTTTAGCTTGTGAGAAAAAGTAAAGTTTACTAAAAGATTAGGAAGGGTTACATGTAAGAAAATAAGAAACACCCAGGGTCGGCCCGTCAGTGACAAAGTTTAGGGAGCTGCCTACGGGCACTGGCTTGACAAAGGCGCAGCGGTGGGTCTTCTGGTGAGGGAGGCAGCCTTTGCCACCAGCAGGGATGCTGTTTCTGGCCTCCGGGAATGCGGGGAGGAGAGGCGGGGATGTGGGGATATCCCTGCAGGGTGGAGGAAAGGGGTCCGGCAGCCGCCCCAGGCAGGAGAAGCTTGCTCTGGCTGCGCTCCTGCTCCAGAGCCATTGTGCAAGTGGCCCCGTCCTGCAGTTCCAGCCAGGAGGGACTGCAGCAGGCTGGGCAGCCTCCCTTTCCCCCCACCTCCCAGTGGCAGCCCGGCTCTTTGGGCCCAATCTCTGCCTCCTCCCCTCCCCCCCAGAGCGCCCCCCATTTTTGTTGTGCCCCTGAAACAAGACCGCTGACACTCGTGAAGGGGGGGGGGTGCCAGGAAATTGGTGGGCACATGGGGGGGCGCCAGAGCGGGGGGGGCACCTAGTGTGCAAAAAACCCCAAAACCCTGGGGCCAGCCCTGCAAACACCCTAACAAACTAGTCTCCATCTTGCTTGTTCATTTGCTCAGATTCATGTGTGTTTGGGGTCAGGAAACCATTTTTCTCCAGGCCAGTTTGACCAGGGATCCTGGAGGCATTTTTTTTAACCTCTCCTGGGACATAGAGCAGGGGGTGTGCAGGGGGAGGTATTTGTGAATCCCCTGCATTGTGCAGGGGGTTGGACTTAGATGACCCTGGAGGTCCCTTCCAACTCTGTGATTCTACGTATGGGAGAACAAAGGGGAAAAAAGTTTCCCCCAAAAGGACCACCTCTTGTGTATGTGCCAAACTGCATGAAGCATCCTCAAATAAACTGATCAGCCAATAGACATTCCCAAGCTCATCTTAATTAGGAATGACACTTCCCCTTCTCTGGGGGGGAAAATATGCCTAACATCTAATTGGTTATAAGTTAACTAACATTAGAAGAAGAAGAAGAAGAAGAAGAAGAAGAAGAGATTGGATTTATACCCCGCCCTCCACTCCCCAAGGGAGTCTCAGAGTGGCTTACAAACTCCTTTTTCCCTTCCCCTCCCCACAACAGACACCCTGTGAGGTAGGTGGGGCTGAGAGAGCTCTTTCCCAAGCTGCCCTTGAGAGAACAGCTGATCCAGAGCTATGGCTTGCCCAAGGTCATCCAGCAGGTGCAAGTGGAGCAGTGGAGAATCAAACCCAGTTCTCCCAGATTAGAGTCCGCGCACTTAACCACTACACCAAACTGGCTTTATTAGCATGCATCAACAAAAGGTTAACTCTTTTATGACTGAAGTGGTAGATACTTGCATAATCTAACATGTAAGGAATTGAACTGGGTCTACCAGATGCTATCAGAGACTCTAACTACGACACTGCACTGGTTTTCTTTAGACTGGGATCTCCAAGCATGTTGAACCTGTGGGTACCTTTGGAATAGTAAGCAATCAGCGATTACACAGCAATGTAAGACTTTGGAGATTTTCCCCTATGAATTCTGACTGGCTGCCCTATTAATATTTTTTCATTGCAAATTGGAAAGCTGTGTTGCTGATGTTTACCTTGGAGATAGTTGATGTGTCCTTAAAGAGTTCTATATCAACCTCTACTGAAGGAGACTATTCAAAACAATGTTCTGAAATCCAGAGCCTTCATCGTCCATTGAAGACTTACCTATTGGCCAGTGATGGCCCCAGATTTTTCCGACCTCTAGGTGAGGACACTTTCTGGCACACACACACACTCCCATGTGGGAATGGACACCCCCATGCGGGGTGGGATGGGATGGGGGTGGGCACCAGAGAATGGGCAGCCTGAATGGTGCTCTCGTCAAGCCATCGCCCTAGGTGATGGTCTAAAATTTAACAATAACGGGCCGGCCCTGCTGTTGGATCAATAATATTACAGATTTACAGTCCGGACAGTGTTGCTTCACACTGCAGACAGGAGAACAGAATGCTTGAGTGCTCACAAATTCAAGACCTGCACATATAAAACGTGTACATGTTAGAGAGGGCTTGTAAGCCATTCTTTCCCTTTGCATATTCAGGGATGTGTTTTGATATGAAGTATATTAAGTAGTGAGACAAGGCAGCTCTTTTCATAATAACATGCTTCTTTATTGAACTTCCGAACCAAAAGACACAGGGTCAACAGGAACCAATTTATACTTGTAAAAACCACACCCACCTTAAGCAACAACCAATACCAAGTAGGCAGCTGGGATCCTTCATTTGCATGAACCATATATAAAGTAACTATGGACAGTGCAACTATTGGATTATAAGCAACCAACGTGATTGGCCATTACTGGCAACACAACCAATAGTCTTGAAGGCCTTTGGAGGCTTCACTCAGACCCAAGCTCCATCAGTACATAACAAGGGACGCATTCAAAAGTGAATTCTCTCCCCTGTTGACCATCTACTCCAGTTCTTAAAACCACACTTCCTTCAGATTGTACGAAGAAAGTTATCAAGCCCTCTCTTCCATAAGTCACTCCCTGCGAGGCTATTAAGCCTAGCTTTCCTGCCATGTGTTACATGAAACAGTGTAAATCTTAGCAGTCTTCTGGTTTGCTCTCTCCTATTTTACCGAAATCACTCTCAGGTTTGAAAAGTACTGTACTGATGCCCTCTAATAAGCACCTGCCAATGCAACATTAGCTTTAGTGGTAACCAACAATAAAATATGGTTTTAATAGTGGCATTTGATGATCTGTGAAAACTTCCCACCCACTTCCAGGGACTTGTGAGCTCCCTTGGCAAAGAAATTCACAGTTGCAAACAAAAACCTCTCCCCTAAAATTCTGTGGGAAAACATTTTACCCTCTCAACACCGCTGTGAGGCAGGTTAGGCTGAAAAAGAATGGCATGCTTCATGGCCTACCAAGGATCTGAACATGGTCTCCCCACTATATAGCCCCACACCCTTTCTACGATAACGTGCAAATAAACAGATAACTAGGCAACAAGGGGTTTGTGGCCAACCTCCCAAGTGGAGCCTGGAGTTCTCCCAGAATTACAACTCAGCTCCGGACTACAGACATCAGTTCTCCTGGGGAAGAAGAAGAAGAAGAAGAGATTGGATTTATACCCCGCCCTTCACTCGGAGTCTTAGAGCAGCTTACAAACTCCTTTCCCTTCCCCTCCCCACAACAGACACCCTGGCCGATTTCGCACTGGCCAGTTGCCTCTCATTCTCTCCAGAATTTCCCCTCCCAGTTTCCTCCGGAGTATTTTCTTCATTTTCCCACTTGGAACCTCAGCCCTTTCAATATAGCATGACGAAGGGTTTTCCGGAGTATTTTCTTCATTTTCCCACTTGGAACCTCAGCCCTTTCAATATAGCATGACGAAGGGTTTTCTCAAGAAAAAATTAGAAACTCCCACAATGGGGCAGCCCTGATGAAAGGCGGGCGAGTGGGTGTGTTTTCATTTTGGGTTCTCCCCCAGAGCAAACAGGAAAATCCTCTAAAAACAGGATTTGTTTGCTCCAGGGAAACTCCGGTGCAGCAGGGCAATACTCCAGAGCAAAACGTGAGCCCGGAGCAACTGGTGTGAAATCGACCAGGAGCTCCGGTGCAAGCATGAGGGCAAACCTGGGGCAAATGCTAGTGCGAAATCGGCCCCTGTGAGGTAGGTGGGGCTGAGAGAGCTCTGACAGAAACTGTTTTAAGGACAGCTCTGACAGAACTATGGCTTGCCCAAGGTCATCCAGCCAGGTGCAAGTGGAGGAGTGGGGAATCAAACCCGGTTCTCCCCGATTAGAGTCCGCGCACTTAACCACTACACCAAACTGGATGAAGACGATCTCTCTCCCTGCATGCACCAAGAGAGAGATACACAGTCCTCTCTTGGCTCCATGAGGCAGATGGAACCCTCTTGCCATCTGCTTCCATCCTTTAGCTAGTAAGTTAGTACTCTATTGTGTCCCTACTCTTTCCTATCCAAAAGTGTTCTTCTCAAATAAAGAGAGTGTGGCAGCTTTGGAGCATGGGACATTACATCCTAATTAGGAGGGCTAATAAACTAAAACTTAATCCCAACAAAACGGAGAAGCTACTTGTGTGTGTGTGGGGGGGGGGGGGGGAAGTCTGACCTGGGAAATCAGATACCCCCTGTTCTGGATGGGGTTGCAGTCCCCTTAAAGGAGCAGGTTTGTAGCTTGGGGGTACTCCTGGACCCAGTCGTCCTGCTGCATAAAGAGGTGGCAATGGTCATCACAAGTACCTTTCAGCAGTTTGAGATTGTCAATTCCTGGACAGAAAAGTGGGTGGCAGCAGTGGCCAGGGGTGCCTTGCACCAGCTTCTGCTAGTGAGCCTACTGTGGCTGTTTGTGAGCAGGAAAGCTCTTGCCACAGTGGTGCATGACCTGTTAACATCCAGATTAGATTACTGCAATGCACTCTATGTGGAGCTGCCCTTGAAGACTCAGTTTGGTGTAGAGGTTAAGAGTGTGGATTCTAATCTGGAAGAAGTGGGTTTGATCCCCCACTCCTCCACATGCAGCTCCTGGTATGACCTTGGGTCAGTCAGAAGTTCTCTCAGAGCTGTTCTTTCAAGAGCAGTCCTCAAAAGAGCTCTCTCAGCCCCACCTACCTCACAGGGTGTCTGTTGTGGGGAGGGGGAGGGAAAGGAGATTATAAAATGCTCTGAGACTCCTTCAGGTAGTGAATGGCGGGGTATAAATCTAATCTCTTCCTCCTCCTCCTCCTCCTCCTCCTCCTCCTCATCTTTTTCTTGAAACTACAGCTGGTGCAGAATCCTGTGGCCAGAATATTGACCAGACTGTATCATTCCAGTCTTGTTCCACCTTCCAATATGCTTCTGAGCTCAATTCAAGGTGCTTGCATTGACTGTTAAAGCCCTGTACAGCTTGAATCCAACATATGTTAAGGACCACCTTAAGTGGTTAAGACGCTGAACTGCAGACCAGTAGTTCAGCAGTTCAAGACCCGAGTGCTGCATGACAAAGTGAGCTCCCATCTCTGGCCCCAACTCCTGCCAACCTAGCAGTTCGAAAGCAAGAAATTGCAAGTAGATAAATTGGTACCGCTTTGGAAGGAAGTTAAGAGCATTCCATGTGCCTCGGCGTCTAGTCATGCTGGCCACATGACCATGGAAATGTCTTTGGATAGCGCTGGCTCTTCGGCTTGGAAACGGAGATGAGCACTGCATCCCTAGAGTCACATTCGACTGGCTTCTGAGCAAGGGAAACCTTTACCTTTACCTTCTCTCATACAAATTTACCTGCTCGCTTCAGTCATCATTGGAAGCCCTGCTTCAGTAGTTGCCCCTTCCATCTGAAGCTAGCTGCCTATTGTTTTAGAAACAGTCTGCTAATGGATTTTATTTACTTTTTCATACAAAGCTGCTTGTGTCCGGTTAGCAAAGCATGGTTGAGCCATTATTAGTAGTCAGGTAAACTGCTTTCTTCCATTTTTACCTCCTCTTTGCGCTTCTGAATCACTGTAGTGTCCTGTTTAAAATGTCTGCAGCGCTTCCAATAGTGCCGCACTTTCCCCCAGCACTTTTTCATCATGCAACCCTCCTTGAACTTTTAAAAAACATTCTGAGGCTACAATCAACAACAACAACAACAACAAATACCTTTTATTGGCATAAAGCTACAATCATATACACAATTTGACCCAGCATAGGCACAAATGCCGGGCAGATTTAATGGGAGTGATCAGACAACAACATCTGGGAAGCGCCCCGCTGCCATCGGCAACCCGTTTTGCTCCACCTCAGAAGTGGAGTTAAATGACACTGGGGGAAATCCAGTAGTAAACAAGTTGCGATGGGCCACGGGTGGACTTTCCCATGTCTGATTACTCCAGCATGCTCTCATGGCGTTGGGATGGTCTGATCAGGCCATCCCGACTTCATCCATTGTTCCCCCCTGCTTTGTAGTATGCATATCATCACAAACTCCATAGGGAGCCCTTAGTGTGGAGGTGCAATTCATCAATCCCTCACTTAAGCGTATGGGGGGGAATGGGACAAAAAAACCGACTCACCCACAGTTGTGTCTGATCACACACTAACGGACTGCGCCTACAGCTTCCAAGGGAGGTGTGATCTTGCAACTGCAGGTCAAATTCCTCCGGGGGAAATAGCCTCCCTCCCCCTCTCACTTTATCTCATGTATGTGACTGCAACCTAAAATGAGCGCTATAGCACTAGACCAATATAGCACTTCAGTGCTTCGCCAGCAGCACTGAGATGCTTTGGCACCATTGAGATACACTGAGAAGTGCTACATTGGCTCAGCGCTATAGCACTCGACTTAGAAGGTTCCAAAGAAGTTCAAGGAAGATCACATGGCAAAAAAGGGGGAGGGGGAGGGTGGTGTTGTTTGAAATGGCCAGGTCTCTTCAGAGATGGATCATTACCAGACTGAAATCTGATGTATGAAACCCCCATTCCTTTATCACTTTGTTTGGAATTGGGCCAACAATGGGCCAACATCCAGTTTAGAATGGGAATGTGAAAGGGGCCAGTGTGCAAGATTTTGACCTAGGTCCCTGAAGAGGGGCTGCCAGTCAGAGTAGACATATCAGGTACCTGAAGGGCTATCATATAGAGGATGGTGCAGAGTTGTTTTCTGTTGCCCTAGAAGGTCGGACCTGAATCAAGAGGTTGAAACTAAATCAGGAGAGTTTTCGGCTAAACATTAGGAAGAACTTCCTGAGAGTCAGAGTGGTTCCTCAGTGGAACAGGCTTCCTCAGGAGGTGGTGGGCTCTCCTTCTTTGGGGGTTTCCAAAAAGAGGCTAGATGGCCATCTGACAGCAATGCTGATTCTGTGAACTGAGGCAGATCACGAGAAGGTAGAGCAGTGCCTAGTTCTCATGGCCTTTTCTAACATGCCCATGGAAATGCCCATCACCGCTTTGGGGTCAGGAAGCAATTTTTCTCCAGGCCAGTTTTGCCCGGGAATCCTGGAGAGGGTTTTTTTTGGCCATCTTCTGGGCATGGAACAGTGGTTACTGGGGGGGGAGGATTTGTGAATTTCCTACATTGTGCAGGGGGTTGGACTAGATGACCCTGGAGACCCACTCCAACTCTATGACTCTTTGATCCTACATACTTCAATAGAGCCGTGGTCTGCTGCTGCACAAAACAGTTCCATGTGTTTATTATAAAATGACGTGCAGTACTCCACACTTGTAAAACCAGCCGCAAAATCAATAAAACCATCACAGCAACAGGGAAGTTATAAAAACCATTGGTTAAAACCAACATGATTAAGAGCTGCGTTAAAATATATTATTAAAACTGGCATGGACTTTAAAGCTGGCAAGATGAATGGAATCATCCTGCAGTGGAGAGCTACAGCAGCCCAACAGGGCCAAGGAAGACAGGCTGAACAGACAGGACCCACAACCGCAAAACATCGGTCCAAACCAGAGTCAATGGAGTTACCTGGAGCAATTCTGGAGAGGCACACAAGTGAGATAAGAGACTGGCTGATGCCCATACAAAGGACATAGCTTGAGGTCTGGTCAAGGTCGAGTGTGGTGAAGCTGGGGTACAAACAGGAAGAAAATTGATTCCTTTGAAATGTGGTGTTGGAGGAGATTTTTATAGGTCCCATGGACTATCAAAAAGACAAATCAGTGGGTTCTAGATCAAGTCAAGCCTGAATCGTCCCTAGAAGCTAAAATGACTAAACTGAGGCTACTCTAGTCATATGAGAAGTCCAGACTCACTGGAAAAGATAATAATGCTAGGAAAAGTTGAAGGCAGTGGGAAAAGAGGGAGACTCGACATGAGATGGCTTGAGTTTGCAAGACCCGAGCGAGGTTGTTAACAAAAGGACATTTTGGAGGAAATTCATTCATAGGGTCACCATAAGTTGGAAGGAACAACACAGAGAGACATATTGCTGTTTCTTCCTCTGCCACTCCTGACTTCTGCCCAAAGGGCACCAGAGGAGGAGGTGAGGAAGAGATTGGGTTTATACCCCACCCTTCACAACCCAAGGGAGTCTCAGAGCGGCTTACAAACTCCTTTCCCTTCCCCTCCCCACAACAGACACCCTGTAGGTACGTGGGGCTTAGAGAGCTCTGACAGAAACTGCTCTTTTTCAAGGAAAGTTGTGCCAGAGCTACATCTTGGCCAAGGTCATCCAGCAGGTGCAAGTGGAGGAGTGGGGAATCAAATCCGGTTTTCCCAGATTAGAGTCTGTGCACTGGCTCTCAGAGCAGCAGCAAGGGTCCTTTCCGCACTTGGATCTCATCCCCGGTTTTATTAGAGTTCGCGACACAATACCTTGCATTTATCCCTTGTTGTAACAGCATCCGTTTATCCTGGGACAAGTGTGGGGTGAAACCGGGGTGACCTCAATGTAATGTGAAAGCAAAAAATACCCTGAGATAATTACAGGGGTGAACTCGAGTGTAGTGTAGAATGTAAGTTCGGGGACAGGGTTGAACCAGGATTTAAGGTCTAATGCGGAATTACCCCTCCCAACCAAACCCCAGTCCGGCCAGCACATGGCATTTCCATTCCACACTGTTACCCCACAGGCAAGAGCTTTCCATAGCCTCAGACGCTGGTCCCTTCTTGTCCATCCTGCAGAACAACCGAGTGGCACCCCACATACAGGGTGACTGCAAAAGCCACCTCGTCCACTGGTCCCTTCTTGTCCATCCTGCAGAACAACCGAGTGGCACCCCACATACAGGGTGACTGCAAAAGCCACCTCGTCTTGGGGAAAACACAGCCCTGTGAATCAACCCTTCATTTCAACTTCAACTGAGGCCAAGTTTTAGCAGAGGGAAAACAAGTGCATTAAACCCGGCATGTCACCTTGCTCCCATTTGGGGGGAGGGACATCACCCACACACCCTTTCTTTTCCAAAGAAAACCTGTGATCTCATAAATTGCAAGTAACAATACAGCCTGATTTCAGGTCTCCTTGACCTGGACTTTGATCCCAGATTTGTATGCCCCCCCCCCCAAATAATTTAAAAAGGAGCCAGCGCTCATCTTTCAGGAAATATATAAAGAGCCTGAATACCTTAAGAGCCTTTTTCTTCTTTTAGTAAAAGGGTGCTTAAAGGTAATTCTGACATTTTCTTTCTGACGACTCCTTTATTAACGTTGCGCCGCTTCCCAGGAAGAAGGACGGGTGGCCTGAAAAAGAAAAGAAATGCGGTTATTACATCGAGCACGGGGGATTTGAGCTGCCGGAGACAAGTAGCTTCCTTCTCCTCCCCCCTTGCTCACTTCTTTTCAGGAGTCTTCGTTTTCACCCCCACCCCAAATGAGACACCCAGTCACACAAAATTGAGTTCAGTCTGGATTAGTACATGTGAAAATCAAGTGGATTTATAACGCCTCCCCCCCCCTTGGTTGGGAGTGTTTCTCTGAGGACCAAAGAGAATCCAAGAAATTATGAGTGGTCTGAGTTGCTCGTGGAAGCAGAGGGTCATGGGAGCTAGTGCGCCTCTGATGCCGACAGGGGTGTTTTAAGGCTCAGAGGATCGGTTTTCCCATTTGTCTATGATTTTGTGACTGAAGTGATGGAAGAATTCAAAGGAAGGCGTGAGATTCAAGTCACTAATTAGGCAATTAGCAGGGCTGTCAACTAGTTAAAGAATTTTTGTTTTGGTCCATTAATATTTTGCCTCTTAACTGATTGATAACATTGAAAGAAATCTGCATATCACCAGAACCTCAATGGAGGACCCTTTTTAAGGGAAAGCTTAAAATGCCATCATGGTAGATTCGAATCCAGTAGCATCATGGAGACCAACAAGACTAACAGGGTATAAGCTTTCAAGAGTCAGATATGGGAGGAGAAGGAAGCCGTGTCTGATGGAGGACGCTCTGACTCTCAAAAGCTTATACCCCAAAAATATTTTTGGTCTTTATGGTACTACTGGACTTGAATCTAACTCTTCTGTGGTAGAACAAAATGGCTACCCTCTGAATCTAATGTCATAAAGCTACCACTTAAGAGGAGGAGGAGGAGGAGGAGATTGGATTTATGCCCTGACCTTCACTACATGAAGGAGTCTCAGAGTGGTTCACAATCTCCTTTCCCACCCCCACCCCAAAAAAGGCACCCTGTGAGGTAGGTGGGGCTGAGAGAGCTCTTTCAAGGACTGCTCTTGAGAGAACAGCTCTGAGGGAACTCTGGCTTGCCCAAGGTCAACCAAGAGCTGCAAGTCTCAAGTTCTCTCAGAGCTGTTCTCTCAAGAGCAATCTTCAAAAGAGCTCTCTTAGCCCCACCTATCTCACGAGGTGTCTGTTGTGGGGAGGGGAAGGGAAACGAAATTGTAAGCCGCTCTGAGACTCCAAGTGAAGGATGGGGTATAAATCCAGACTATTCTTCTTCTCTCTTCTTTGTCTTCTTTCATTCCCCCACACAAACACTGCTCGCCAAAGTGAGGGCTGGCAACTGGGGGGGGGGGCAGGAGTTCCACCTGAGAAATGGGAACCTTAGTGTAAAAAGACTGAAGTGAAGCAGTGAAGTGTTGCAAAAGAGTCCACCCTCCGACGCTGCCATTTCCTCCAGGGGAACTGATCTCTGTAGTTGGAAGATTGGTTGTAATTTGGGGAGATACCCACACCCCATGGAAGAACCCTGCTGGATCAGACCACTGGTCCCTCTAGTCCAGCATCCTGTCTCACACAACAACCACCCAGTTCCTTTGGAGGGCCAACAATCGGGCAGATAGGTTGATGTTGCCTCCTGGCACTGGGATTCAAAGGCTGACTGCCTCTGAATATGGAGGTTTCCTTTAGTCATCATGGCTAGCAGCCACTGATAGACCTCTCCTCCACAAATCTGTCTGATCTCCTTTTAAAGATGTTTGTGTCTGTGGCCCTCACTACACCCTTTGGCAGTGAATTCCACATTTTAATCACTCTCTGTGTAAAGAAGTATTTCCTTTTGTCTGTCCTGAATCTACTGCCCATCAGCTCCATTGGATGCCCTCAAGTTCTAGTATTTTGGGAGAGGGAGAATTTTTTTCTCTTTTGGTAGCTGTATCACTGAATCACTGGCAGACTTACCGGGGATTGGCTCCACTTATTTCTATCACCCGCCCTCTAGGACAGTGGCCTACCAGGGATTATCCCTTTTTAAATTAAGTGACCAGTCTACCCTTGGTTCAAAGGAAACCAGTCTTCAGCATCTTCTGTTTTGTTCTGTTTCAGGGACACATCACAACTTAATCAGCTGCCTTTAAATATGCCTTTAACGCACAGCCCTATATAGTAAAATCTGGTCTTTCCAATTAATTTTACCCCCCTGCTGATTAATCAGCTAAAACTTTGATACATCGATTAAAACTCACAGTGTTAGTAATGAGTAAGACCAATAATGGGTATAAACAGACACTGATTGAATAATAGCCCAATGTTTTTCCATCTATAAAATGCTATTTTGCAAAAGGCAAAAAATAGACTCAAAATTAGGAGTCGTTTGTGCAGGAGCTACAAATCGACAAGACTTTTACTTTTTAAAGTGTAACTTTCATGGAACAGCCCATTTGATCAATGAGTCCCTTTCTGTTTCAGCCTCCTAAGACCCAGTGGTCTCCTGATTCTTCCCATGGTGATGCACTTTTCTCCTGAGTCTGCCTGACTCTCAAAGGGGCTTTCCCAGGCTTCTCCTTCGGTACAGTGCCAGCAGCTTTCCTACCAAGAGGGCCTGCACTTCTAGCTTTCCTTCTGTGTCACCATTTAAAGTCTTGGCTTAGTGCCTGTGTCTCCTGCAACCCAATGGCTGGTTACTGAGGGGATAGCTTACCACACCTATACACTCCTTGGGAAACAGCAGTCTAGCAACCAGCCACCTCCCTTACCCTGTCAGTTGTTTTAGATGGCATGTTTGAACAGTGGAAGCCTATGTCTTCCAGAAAGCAACTACCAGCTTTTAAAATAGGAAAGGATTTACTGGGGGAAAAAAGGCTCTACAAAATCACAGCAATGGATCAAGCAAGAAATACAAAGAAAAGGTGCAACTATCCCCAGTTGGAATAAGCCAAAATGGATCCCATTTCCTCCATGCAAAGGGAATTTATCTCCTGTGCTTGCCCCCTCTCCCTTCCTTTGTTCTCCAGGATGATGCCATCTAGCCTCCCATATCCCAAGTCTCTTTCACCTTCTAAGTTTCAGATTCCAGCTAAGGCAGGGGTGTGCAAATTGTGGCCCGGGGGCCACATACGGCCCGCCACAGAGTTTTTTGCGGCCCGCCAAGAAGATTTCAGGACTTCAATAAAATTGAGCCTAAATTCAATTTGCTCTCTTATCCCATCACTGCTGATATTGATACAGCACCTGAGGAGCTGCAGCTTGAACTTATTGACATGCAGTCAGATCACACTGTGAAAGAAATGTTTAATGCTGTGACATTAGATGACTTTTACAAATCTTTGTCTGCTGAAAAAATTACCATGTATGAAGAAATTTACTGGGAAAATGTTCTCTATATTTGGGTCTACATATATTTGTGAGCAAAGTTTTTCTTGCATGAAGATCAACAAGAGTAAATATAGATGCTCTTTGACAGACATTAGCTTGCAGGCTGTGATGAGAATCTCAACAAGCAATCACACTCTTGATTTCAAAAAAATTGTAGAAAAGTGTGATAGGGTACATTTGTCTCATTAAACTGATTCTAAAATTAAATGTGCTTGCAGTTATAGACGATATAAAATTAGCACAATAAATAAACTGAATAAAACTACCACTATTTTATTTAATTTATATTTATTGATTTTTATGATACAATTTATACCTTTTCTGAAATGCAAAGTTAACTAATAAATGCAATCATTTTAAAAGGTGCGGCCCTCTGCTAACCTCTGCTCCCACAAAGTGGCCCCCAAGCCAAAACAATTGCCCACCCCGGAGCTAAGGGGTGAGCTGGCTATTTCACTGTCTTCCACTGTGAAACTCATTTGCGTTTTTAAATCTTTGTGGGTTGAGTACTCATCAAAGCAATTGACAGGATAGAGTGATATGATAACCATCTTCAAGTACTTGAAGGGCTGTTATCTAGAGGATGGTATGTAGTTGTTTTCTGTTGCCCCAGAAGGTCGGACCAGAACCAACAGGTTGGAATTAAATCAGAAGAGTGTTCAGCTGAACATTAGGAAGAACTTCCTGACAGAGTGGTTCCTCAGTGGAGCAGGCTTCCTCGGGAGGTGGTGGGCTCTCCTTCTTTGGAGGTTTTCAAACAGAGGCTAGATGGCCATCTGACGGCAATGCTGATTCTGTGAATTTAGGCAGGTCATGAGAGGGAGGGCTTCATTCTTGTGGCCCTTTCCTACATTCCCAGGGAAATACTGATGACCACTTTGGGGCACAAACTGGCCTCGAGATCTTGGAGGTTTTTTGTCATCTTCTGGGCATGGAACAGCGGCCAATGGGGATGTTGGGAGGGGGAAGTATTTGTGAATTTCCTGCATTGTGCAGGGGGTTGGACTAGATGACTCTGGAGGTGCCTTTCAACTCTTTGATTCTATGTTTCTATTCTATGATAATATGTTTGGGAGTAACCAATTTTATTTATTTATTTATTTATTATGTCATACTTTTATCCCGCCCTCCCCACAAGCGGGCTCAGGGTGGCTTACAAGTGGCACATAGTGCCAGATCCAGTAACAGCTAAAACATTCTAAAATACAACAGCAACAACAGTAAAACAATTTCTGATAAGGTGCTTCCAGTAATGATGGTATTCAACATTCAGATGGCATCCTCCCAGGGTCGATATCTGGGCCCCCTGTGGCCGTCCGGCCTGGGCTACATTCACAGGCTGACCCTCATCGCCGATGTTGCTCACGATGGTAGACGGTGATGGTGGTGGTGGCTCCTAGTCAAAGGCCTGGCAGAAGAGCTCCATCTTGCAGGCCCTGCAGAACTGCATAAGATCCTGCAGGGCCCTGATCTCCTCTGGGAGCTCATTCGACCAGACAGGAGTCGCCACTGAGAATGGCCTGGCCCTGGTTCCAGCGAGCCTGGCCTCCCTGGGGCCCGGGATAGAAAGTCAGTGTCGTGAGCTCAACCGAAGTGCCTGCTGGGGTATATGCGGGGAAAGGCGGTCTCTCAGGTATGTTGGACCCTGGCCATATAGGGCTTTAAAGGTAAGTACCTTTACTTTCCCCTCCCCACCTGGCTTCTGCCAAAAAGGGGGAAAAAATAAAACTCTGAGGGTTTTGCACACTTTCAGGCTCAGTACAAGAAGGGCTAACCTTGAAAAAGAGAAAGGATATACGAATAAGCATTTATATAACCTGACTGCATGTACATCCTCCCCTTGGTCTTCCAGGTATTTACAAAATGAGCAGTGCGATCCTTCCTGTGGAGCAAGCCCCATTGCACAAACCTGAGTGTGATGCTGAGTAGACCTCCTCCATTCTCTAACAGTGTGATCCTAAGTAGAAGTCAACGGGTTTAGAAAGGTGTAACTCTGTTTTAGGATAGCACAGTGGGCATCTTCCTTTGTTGGGCTTTTTTTACCTTGTAGTGATAAACCTGTGAGAACAGCCTCCTGCTGTGCTACAGCCCTATTATGTAGCAAATTTAATCCTTCTAATGTTCTGTCCTCTCTTTCAAATCCCCAGACTGACAGTCGTGCGCCGGACTAATGCAAAGGGTGTGGGGTCTGCCAGAAAGCCCTCGTAAGAACAGTTGGCGGCTGCTCACCTCGAACGAAGCCGGACTGCCTGCACAAGCGTCCTCCCTAAAGGTTTGAAATCTTGGAGGCTACCGTACGGTTCCAGCCTCGGATATATTTAGAATAGTGGAACAGATGCTGCCCATGCAAGCAAAGATATAGTGCAAGCCCACAGAGAGCGCCTAGCATCCTCCATCCAAGTGCGGAAAAACATTTCAGTAATCTCTACTGTCAGATTATTTTTAATGGAGGGGAAGACTCTTACAAATGTATTGTTAAATCAAGGTGGGCAGCCGTGTTGGTCTGAAGCAGTAGAACAAAGTTAGAGTCAAGTGGCACCTTTAAAACCAACAAAGTTGTTTTCAAGGTGTGAGCTTTCGCGTGCACAAACTTGTTGTCTGACGAAGTGCGTGTGGATACGGAAGCTCACACCTTGAATAAAACTTTGTTGGTCTTAAAGGTGCCACTGGACTCAAACTTTTTACAAATGTATCATGTGTGGGGAGACATCTCTATGAATCAGAATATACGGAAGTCAGAGAAAATTAGTTCCCCCCCTTCCAAGTAGGGTCACCAGCAATATTTCCTCTAAGCTGAGTTAGTGTGAGCTAGCTCACAGTATCTTAGCCTCTGGCTAACATATTTTTCTCTTAGTTCAGGAAGGATGGCTCCAGAGCAAACTAATGTATGCAGCCAAATCGCTCACTTAGAACTTTAACACCAGTAGCTCACAAAGTAGAATTTTTGTTCACAATACCCCACAGCTAAGAAGAAGAAGAAGAAGAAGAGATTGGATTTATACCCCACCCTTCACTACCCAAGGGAGTCTCAGAGCAGCTTACAAACTCCTCTCCCTTCCTCTCTCTACAACAGGCACCCTGGTGAGGTAGGCGGAGCTGAGAGAGCTCTTTTGCGAACTGCTCTTGAGAGAACAGCCCTGACAGAACTATGGCTTGCCCAAGGTCATCCAGCAGGTCCAACTGGAGGAGTAGGGAATCAAACCCGGTTCTCCCAGATTAGAGTCTGCGCACTGAACCACTACACCAACACTGGCTTAGAGGGAGCATTGGTCACCAGGCCTGCTGATTGGCATGGCGGGAGAAAGGGGGGAGGGATTTTATCCAAACTCAGAAGTGACACCTGCTAAACCACTCACTTACCCGCCGATGCTTATTGCCACAGTGGGAGAAAGTGGAGGGAGAATTATGTTTGAGCATGGAAGTGACATCTTACACCCCAGTAATTCTCCCTAAGCTGATGTGTCATCAATTTTCCCATCATGCTCATACTATGCCTTTCTTTCTTCCCACAAGCTCTGGTGCACAGTCTGGAGGATGATGTCTGAGCACCTAACTTTGCTTTCCAGAATACTTCTTTACAGCCAATAGGAGGGAGGTTTACTAGTCTAGCCTGCCAGACTCCAACATGGGATCGCTACCAAATCACTTGGTTTGTGTTAAGTGATGTCAAGTCACTTCCAACTTCTAGAGGCCCTATGGATTAACATCCTCCAAAAGGTCCTATTGTTAACAGCCTTGCTCAGGTCGTTGCTAAGGGCCATAGCTTCTTCAGTTGAGCCAATCCATCTCATCTTGGCTGTCCCTCTTTTCCTGACGGCTTTCAACTTTTCCTAGCATTATTGTCTTTCCCAGTAACTCTCGTCTCCTCATAACGTGACCAAAGTCTGAGAGCCTCAATCTAGTCACTAGGGAGTAGGAGAGAAAGCTCTGAGATCCTACTGAGATCTTTTCTTCTTAAAGAAGGTTCCCAGGTATGTATATGAGATTTCAGTAGGGAAGACTTTAATAAACTCAGAGGCAGGACGAGAATCATTCCATGTGCAAGATGGCTGGAAGGGAAAAGAGCAAGTGAAGGGTGGCCTCTCCTAAAACAAGAGCTCTTGCAGGCTTGAGCCACTGCTGTTCCAACACTCACTGGTAGGGCTGCCAAGTCAGCCCGGGGGGCGGGGGATCCCCCGCTATAGGGGTTCCTGATCCGCTGGCCGGCATTCGGCCAGCGGGGGGAACCCAACCCCCGAAGTCGTCCAGGCTGGACAACTTCCCCAGCGTAGTGACGTCACCTGGAAGTGACATCACCACGTTGGAGATGTTGCCAGGGCGACGCTCTGACAACGCCCCCACGTGGTGACGTCACCCGGAAGTGACGTCACTGGGCACGCACGCAGGGAGGCTCCCGGGCAGCTCTTGGACGGTGAAGGACTCCCCCCCACCAATGCATGAGTACGACTTGGCAGCCCTACTCACTGGGGATGGGCAGAAGGCAAACATAGTCCCAAGGGATCCAAGGTAGTAGTAAACTACTACCATATGAGCCTTCCTGCCTGTTAAGATCACAAACTCAGGTCCCTTTCTGTGTGTCCCCAGAGATGAGGTGAGTGGTCAGTACAGGTGGTATGACTTTCTCTGAGATCTCCATGGAACTGATCTTTCACCATAGCTACTTGAGAGCCAGTCTGGTGTAGTGGTTAGGAGCATGGACTCTGGGAGAACTCCTCCACATGCAGCTGCTGGTGTGTCCTTGGGTCAGTCACAAGTCCTTTCAGAGCTGTTCTCTCCCGAGCAGTTCTCGAAAGGGCCCTCTCAGCCCCACCTACCTCACAGGGTGTCTGCTGTGGGGAGGGAAAGGGAGAGAAGATTATAAGCCACTCTGAGACTCCTTCAGGTAGTAAAGGGCAGGGTATAAATCCAATCTCCTCCTCCTCCTCCTCTTCTTCTTCTTCTTCTTCGAGTGACCTCACCTGATCATCCAATTGCTACTCTCAGAAAGCATGCAGACAGATGCAGTAGGCAAAGCACATAGTTAAAATAGAGAGGGAATCAGCAATAATCTTAAAATCCAACAGATCTTGCCAGAGGACATAGTAATAACAGTGGTAGAATCAGTGCCTGATTTTTGAAACAAAAAGGTTTTCCTGGTTTGTCAGAAGGCCAAAGGACTGGGAGCCAGAACACTGTTGGCAATCAGGGGGACATAGTGAAAAAGGCTCTGTCCTGAGCAATTGTTCAGTGGCTAATGCTGGCTCAGAAAGCCAAACCTCCCAACAGACCTCCAGCCTTTGTGTCAAGATTGCTTTCATTCTGTTCTGTTCATTCATTTTACTCGGAAGCCCAAAGGGGCTAAATTCCTCTAGTTTACACAGACCAAGCGGGGATCCCAGTTAGAGTCAACTCGGTTCTCTCTTCTGCTGTATAATCATTTCAAAACTGGGAAAGTTTCAAAAGACTTAAGAAAACAGGTGTGACCGATTGCTAATATACAAAAAGCAGTTTTGGGTCACTTTGATGCCTAGTAAAATTAGCACACCAAAGTTGCAATGTGGGAGACCATTTCACCATGTAAATTAGGCCTTCGATTCAGTACAAAACCCAGAGAAAACACAACAATGCCTTTGGTGCTGCAGTAATCAGAGTGATTTTCTTGGGCTCGCCGGTTTCTGTTTGTATTGCACCTCGGGCTAACCTGGGGGAGAAATTTCATCCGAGCAGCTCCTTCCCCCTCCTTCTCTGAAAACAGATTGCATTGTTCCCTCCCGCTCAATAGGTAAGTGCATTTCTAAAGATCCCTGGTGCCAGATTTGATATCCTAAACATTTTCATTAAGTTCATTCTTTTGGGTACGCGTTAGCTCTTCAGGCAGCAAGCAGCAGGGAGTTTCCCTGCTGTGGACGTACACGGTTAGCTTCCCTCAAGCATTTGTGCAATTGACGGTGGTTTTGCCAACAGAACAATGAAAGGGCAGCTTGCATCTGGCTTGGAAGAGCTCAGTATGCGGGGTTTGGATACAAGTATATATATAGTCATAAGAACATAAGAGAAGCCAATGTTGGATCAGGCCAGTGGCCCATCCAGTCCAACACTCTGTCACACAGTGGCCAAAAACACCAGGTGCCCTCAGGAGGGCCAGCAGTGGGGCCAGGACACTAGAAGCCCTCCCACTGTTCCCCCCCCCCCCTTCAAGCACCAAGAATACAGAGCATCACTTGCCCCAGACCGAGAATTCCTATTTGTGGCTAACTGCCACTGATGGACTTCTGCTCCATATGTTTATCCAATTCCCTCTTGAAGCCGTCCATGCTTGCAACCGCCGCCACCTCCTGTGGCAGTGAATTCCATGTGTTTATCACTGTTTGGGCGAAGAAGTACTTCCTTTTCTCCATTCTAACCTGACTGCTCAACAATTTCATAGACTGATGAGTTCTTGTATTGAGAGAAAGGGGGGAAAAGTACTTCTTTCTCAACCTGCTCTATCCCATGCATAATCTTGTAAAAAAATGTCATCTAGAACCTCTATAGATGATGACAATTGCAGTGTAACTGACTGGGTGTCAGTTGTGGACAGGGCCGGTGCCAGGCTTTTTTGCGCCCTAGGCAAGGCTAACTACTTGCGCCCCCACCCACTGCTAACCAATTATCAAAAACAGACAAATTCCAGGGGAAATTAAAAGCACAAAACTTGACCCTGCTAAGTTTAAAAAAAAATTGTGTGGCCTTGGGCAGGCAGGGTGAGAGGCAAAGCTGAAGGGAGCTGCAGTTGCCGTGACTTTCTGGAGGAGGAAAAGCATGGGAGAGCCAGGGCTGGTGAGTGAGTAAGTTTGAGAGCCTGTGGCCGGTTGGAGGGGCGCTGATTGTCCGTTTCTGCACTCCTCTGAGGTCTGTGCCCTAGGCGGTCGCCTAACTTGGCCTAATGGTAGCACCGGCCCTGGTTGTGGAACCGCCCGGGAGAAAAGAAGGCACAATGCTGATAGTTGTTTTCAAATGGGTCTTGTGATGTTGCACACACAAGAAAGAGGGATGACTCAGCTGATCCCTGCAGACTCCATGCCATGTCTCATACAGTTTCTGAAGTTCTCCAGAAGTCCTCATTTTGGGGGAGCATGGGCCGCTGCATCAGAAGAAGGAATGTGAGAAAGAAGGAACTCCACTGGAACTCCACTCCCAGTAGTATGGATGGAATCCACCCAATAAACGGATAAGTTTAAGTTCTACAGCTATATGCACTGGCATTAAGTTGCTCTATCAAAAATCTATGTTGTTGCATTTCCAAGTGAGAATTACATTTCTGCTCATCTTCTCTCAAGAACTACAGAAATGACACTGAACCCCTCACCTATGCTCTGCAATGAATGTGGCAGTCAGACAAAAATCAATCAAGTCTCAAAACCTTTGGGGACAAATACACAAACTACGGGAATGGGCCAAAACCTGGAGTGTATGATTGTATGAAAAGCTTTTAGTACAATGTGTGCTTTTTGACTCAGAGATATAGATTTCTATCCTTTCCTTTGTGTGTATTGTACAATAGTGAATGTACCAGAGATACTTCAGGAGACAGAAGTGCTTGTTCTATCTTCTGGTTTTCTTGGTGGCTATACAGGCGTTTCATGTAAACAAGTGTTTATTTCATGACAAATCTTTCCTTGGCGCCTTAGATGCAGGCTGTTTCTGAAGTCTAGGAGGGGGTGCGTGGGTGGATAGGACCTTCCTTATAGGGTTGCCAGCCTCCAGGTGAGGCCTAGAGATCTCCCAGAATTACAACTGGGATCTTGAGATGACAGAGATGCGTTCCCCTGGAGAAAATGGCTACTTTGGATGGTGGACTCTATGGCATTATAAACCTACTGAAGTTCCTCCCCTCCCCAGTTTGGTGTAGTGGTTTGGAGAGCCAGTTTGGAGAGCCAGTTTGGTGTAGTGGTTAAGTGTGCGGACTCTAATCTGGGAGAACCGGGTTTGATTCCCCACTCCTCCACTTGCACCTGGCTGGATGACCTTGGGCAAGCCATAGCTCTGTACCAGCTGTTCCCTCAAGGACAGCTTGGGAAAGAGCTCTCTTAGCCCCACCTACCTCACAGGGTGTCTGTTGTGGGGAGGGGAAGGGAAAAGGAGTTTGTAAGCCGCTCTGAGACTCCCTTGGGGAGTGGAGGGCGGGGTATAAATCCAATCTCTTCTTCTTCTTCTTCTTCCCCCAAACCCAGCTTCCCCAAAGAATTCCCCAGCCCAGAGCTGACAACCATGTCCTTAACCCCTTCAGAACTGCACGGCACTGGCAGTTTAGGGATTTGAACCGTTGTCTTCCAGATCCTAGTCTGAGACTCTAACCGCTACACCACACTGGCTCTCGAGAACACAGATAATTAACGGAACTAGTCCTTATAGGGATCCCGTCTTCTCAGAGACAGTTGAGTTATTTATTCGCCATTTGGAGCCCAATCTTCCTTATACCAACCCAGCGGAGAAGGTTGCATACCCCATTCCTTGTGTTTGTTGGCAATTGCACAAGATAGCAATCCTCATATGCTTCTTCAAGATTTTTTTTTTTTTTTGCTTCGTTAGATTCTTCTCCGGAGGGCATGTCAAGCATTTCATTTTCATTGCTCGGTTCTCTTTCCACTGTTGAAGTACAAGAGCAAATAATTGCATTCAATCTATCTGGCTTTGTTTCATGGAGGATCATGCAGCTGTTTTCTGGACTCTACCGAGCATTATTGTCCAGTGCTTTGTGAGCAAAACAAGCAGTTCCATCTATGACTGGAAGGCAACTGGAACAGAATTCCCTGTGCCTTTAGTTGACAATAGGGCTGCATTTGTTTCTCCACTGACCATTACATTAGGAACAAAGGCACTCATCTAGCAAGGGATATCTCTGGGCAGAAATAGCCTTCTGTGTAGAAATTCTGTTGCTGCGTAGGAAAGCACATGTATCCACTTGTGTGCATATATTCATATTGTGATAAACATTAAGCGAAGAAGTATCTAGTCTGATCCTCACCTACATTGTTGGGTATGGGCTGCCCATTCCTGTTAGGCAAGATATGAAATCCTACCAGGGCACATTTTGCCGTTGAATCTTGGTCCTCCCTAGGGGTGGGCACAAACTGGGTCACAAACTAAAGTTTATCACAGATTTTGACTGGTTTGTGGTTTCATGAAGCAATGTTCGTGGAATGGTAACCGCCGTGAATATTCGGTGTACTTTGGTGTTGTTGGCGGTGGTTCCTGAATGGATACGTTTCCAGGCAGTCTGTCTCTGCTCAATTAAACTGTTTACAAAACTGCAAAGCAATGAGGGGGTGGAATTCTCCAGCCTTGGAAAGACCAATAGGAGGCCTCCAAAGTTCAGCAGGCACTCCTGACTGCAAATAACAGAGTTTCCATTTTGCCCATGGAGTCAGAAAGCTATATATCAGCTTAGCTCCACACCCTCTCCTCTGTTGGCTGTTGGCAGTTAGACAGAGAGGCCAGGGAACTTGTTCAAAGCAGGCTAGCAGAGTACATTTATTTATTCCCTCCTTATTGTGAACTTCTTTTTCCTGCTGGGGTTTAGGTGTTAGGTGGACTCAGGCCTCTGAGCCACCCAGTCTCTCTGCTCACACCAAGCAGAGGGGTTTAGCTAAAGGGTGCCTTGGCTGAGGACCCACATTTTTTACCCTCCTGATTGTGAACTTTCCCCCCCTGCTGAGTTTTGGGGGTTAGGTGGACTCAGGGTTCTGAGCCACCCCATCTCTCTGCTCACTCTGAACAGAGGGGCTTAGCTACTGGGTTCCTCGGCTGAGGACCCTCATTTTGATTGTGAACTTCACCACCAGGTGAAGCGTGTGCACCAGGCAAATGATGCCCTTGAGGCACACACACCTCACCTCTGCCAGCATGTTGGCACCGGCATCCATGACCATGTAGCCATGGACAATGTCCCCACTGCCTACCCACTCCCTTAGGCTACTCTGTATCACAAGGTGGTGATGTTTTGTGCCATGTAGTCTGCATCCATCCCCTGCACATGAAGCAGAACCACTTTGTGGCCCATGGTAGGACTGTCCTCTTCTGAGGCCTGGGCCATGTCCCAACAGTCCTGCTGGCTGCTCCAGAGGTCTGCCATGAAATGCATAGTTCTGCCTTGTGCTCTGGAGAGCTGAACATTGACCATCACCACTGCAGCCAGTGAAAGGCTATGTCCTCCACAAGGGAGAAGGGTTGGCCGTCCACAGCAATCATCTTGCAGATTAGGCGAGTGACTGCTTCCCGGGCCCTGCACATAGGCCTTTTGACCTCTTGAAGGGTGGCCCACCTTGATATCCTACCCATGGCAGCCAGAGTGCAGGGACTCTTTCTTGGAGGGGCCTCTTGCCCCCTCTCTACTTATCCCTGCTGAGAAGGAGTGGGCCCCTTCTTCCTCCTGCTGGCCACCACTCTTTCCTCCGACAGCAACATAGTTGGGTGTGCCCTTTGCAGGTGCCGGTGGAGGAGGACAAATGTTGAGGGGTTGTGCCACTCTGCCACACCGGGGTCATTGGGAAGGGTGCATTTTTTTTCCAAACTGTGGCCTTCTCCCCAGTCTTTGAATCACTGCTGTCAGAGTCCTCCTCTCCAAAGAGTGTTAGCAACTGCTAGTGTTCTGGGCAGCGGTAATAACTCTATGTAGACAACCCCAGGGACAAATCGGGGGAAGGAGGCTCCAGGACTCCTGGGGATGCCCTGCTAGAGCTGTGCTCCAGTGGGCAAGCAGGAAAGATTTCATGCCCAGGGATCGGGGCCTGCGGTATGCAAAGGCAGAGGACTTCTCCCCAAGGTGAGTGCCCTTTGCACCCACTTTCACCCTCACAGCACACAAAGGTGTTTAGGAATTCGAAGCAAGCGGAGGAGTGGCTTTTAACACTTTGTAATGCATAAACCGTATTTTGTAGTACTGGGAGCAATCCTTGCTCGTGTGGTGTGGCTGGGGTGCCCGACAAGCTGTCGTGGGGTTACTTTGGGGAGCCCCTGTCAAAACTTGGGGAATTTCTGCCTTTCTGTTCTTCAGAATCTGCCTTTGGAGACTTGGGGGTGGCCCGGCCAGCTCAACATGTGTTTCCATTCCTTTGGTGTGTAGAAGAATACACCCCAGTTAGTGGGTGTGTTCAGGACCTGTATGTTTTAGCAGGGGTGGGCCTGTGAGAGTTGTGGGGTAAGGTGCCTGCCACCCTGCTGTGGGGTTACTTTGGGAAGCCCCTGTCAAAACTCTAGGGGTCTGTCTGTCTGTCTTTGTGTCCTTCAGAAGCTGCCTTTGAAGATTTGGGGGGGGTGGCAAGCATAGGAGAAATGCTTGCCTTAAGAACATAAGAGAAGCCAATGTTGGATCAGGCCAGTGGCCCATCCAGTCCAACACTCTGTCACACAGTGGCCAAAAACACCAGGTGCCCTCAGGAGGTCCAGCAGTGGGGGCAGGAAGCCCTCCTTTCAGTGCCTGGCTGGGCGGGGGCTGCTTCACTATAAGTTTGGTGCCACTGGCTTGTTCCTGAACCATTCCATAGACTCCTGTAACTGCAGCTGTCTTTTCCAGAGAGAGCACTGGGGAGACCTTTTTTGGGGAGGAGGGTCCATAACTAGGACCCAGAAATTTTACCCATCCCCAACTTGGAGAGATTGTAGAGGAGTAGGTGGCAGGGTGAGGTCCCCTGTGCGTTTGGTGTGTGTAGCTTGCAGGGGGTCCATTTTTGAACCTGCGCCTGACATGTCTCCCAAAAACACTTTCCTGGCTTGACCTTGGCCCTCTTGGGTTTGCAGTGCCACAGCAGCACTGGTTTTGCTGGACACATTGCTCTGGTTCTGCTGGGCTTGTAAAAATGTTCCCCCCCTTCAGTTTCCACTGCAGACATTATCTTGGACTTTGTTCTCCAGAGCTTCTATTGCCCTTGCATCTTGCTGTTGTTTTTTCCTCCATTGGAAACAATGGAGGATGGGGCACCTCTTTGGATGGCTGTAATTTGATCCCCGTAAACCCAATCCTCACAAAACATGTAGGTCAGGTAGAGGAGAGTAATCCAGAGATTCCTTGTGATTTTGGTGTTTCTAGCTTCCACAGGATTCGTTCTATTCGCTCCTGAACCTCCTGCACTTTCACCTGTCATTTCCCCATAAAGCACTTTCCTGGGAGCACCTTCTTGGGGGGGCTGTAACTCAGACCCCATATATCCAGTTGTCACCAAGCTTGGAAAGCAGATAAAGGAGTGTCACCCAGAGATCTCCTGTGAGTTTGGTATCTCTAGTGTGCTGGGTGGCTGTTTTACTGTATCACAAACCTTACCAGTTCATTTAGCACCAAAAAGGTTGTGACAGTCCATTGTTTGTGAACCAGGCATGCCATGAACCACAAACCAAACTGCATTTTCCCAGTCCGTGCCCATCCCTAGTCTTCTGCCACTGGACTGCTGCTGGATGGAAACACAATCTATAGGAGATGAACAGGGTTTTGCATTTTTTAGTGTTTCCCACCCCCCAGTTTTTTGTGTCAACATAGACCAAGGACACGGGAGATTTTTTTTTCTTTGTCGTCCCCTAGGTGCATCTGTGACCCTGAGATTCTGGGATTCCATTAAAAACACACCAGTATCTTGTAAAAGAGAAAGAAAATATAAAGAACCAGCCCTTTGTGTCCAGAAAAGCATACTTTTTTAGGGTTTTAAAAACTGGCACACATCGGACTAGTTTTGAAATTGTTTCTCTTTTTTTTCCTTTTTCGTTCTGTGGTACAAATTAGTACAATTGGACACTTCCGCACTATAGAAATTAAAAATAGTAAAAAAAAAAAAAACCCTTTCCAAATTAGCCCTTTTGTGTGCTGAAAGATTTTTTTTTTAGTTCTAAGAACATAAAAGACTAAGTTTTAATGGTTTCGTTTATGACTTCTTTTGTTTCTGTATTGCAGAAGTGTACCATCATGCTCTTCTATAATAAAGCAACAAAAAATACCTTTCACTTATATTTTTAGATTTTTTTTTGTTCAAACTTGCAAATAATGAGCTAGTTTTAAAGGGCTTCTGTTCAATGCTCCCTCTAAGCTGTGGAGTCTTGTGAGCAGAAATTGTGAGCTACTGGCATTAAAGTTGTGAGCAAGCGATTTGGCTACTGCATAAATTAGTTTGCTTTGGAGCCATCCTTTCTGAGCGAAGGCAAAAACATGTGCGCTGGAGGCGAAAAAACTGTGAGTTAGCTCACACTAACTCAGCTTAGAGGGAACACTGCTTCTGTTATTCCGTTGTTTTTATATTGCAACACACAAATGGCACACACACACTCACAGATTCCCAGTTTTTGGGATTATGGAAGCACACAGGCCCGTGGGATTTAAAATCTTCTCCTTTCTTGGTGATCTCCACAAATGCCAAAGAAGCAGAGAGGAATATTCTCTTTCAACCTTGGACTCTGCTCCTTGAAGTTCAGTGAATTTCAGGGGGCAGTGAAATTCCTTTATTGAAGATAGAACAAATCATAACTGGGGCAGAGCTGGAGACATCATCTCATTTCTGCTTCCCATGGGTTGTGTAATGTTCATCTGCACTCAGGGTCTCAGTGTGGCAATGAAACATCCAAAACACAACTGTGAAATTGTTGTGTACTAACGAAGACCACATGTGCAGTCGGGCTAACTACCAAAGCTTCGCATCAGTAGACAATAGCTAGAGTGGATCCTAGAATAGACCAATCGGTTTAGCAGGATCCTAAAAGGGACCTATGGTTATGGGTACACTGTAAATAAACCCATCACGGGGGTTGGGTATGTTTGTGGGTGTGACTTGTACCAGCTTTTAAGCAGACCCCCTGGTCCTGCTAATCAGTCCGAGTTTCCTTGTAAATAAACTATGAGCTGATTTGTGTCTGGACCCAGTATATTTCAGAAACACTTTGTCAGGACCTACGAACATCCAAACTGCTAACATTGGGACTGGGAAATTAGTGAAAGTGTGATAAGGAAATTGGATTTATACCCCACCCTTCACTACCCAAAGGAGTCCCATAGTGGCTTACAATCGTCTTCCCTTTCCCTTCCCCTCCCCACAACAGACACCCTGTGAGGTAGGTGGGGCTGAGAGAGCTATCTCTCAAGAACATCTCTGAAAGAGCTTATGACTGACCCAAGGTCCCACCAGCAGCTGCATGTGGAGGAGTGGAGAATCAAACCCGGTTCTCCCAGAATAGAGTCTGTGCTACTAACCACTACACCAAACTGGCTCTCCGAATTGCTCGTAACAGCTAGAGCAGAAACTCTTTTCTTTATTGATTGATCATGAGCAAGGAAAGCATCTATTCCTAAGAAAGTTCAAGATGCTGACACTGTTACCTCATTCATCTTTGGTACTCATAGCAAAGCTTAGATCTCAAGACTGCAGCATCTCAATGTGTAAGCAATCAATGAATACCTACTCAATATTGCAACCAAATCTAAACCAATTAAAAAAATCAATCTATACTTCCTTAAGAATACTACAAATGAATCTATTGTATGCTACAGGCACGACACGAACGGCTGTCTACTGTAGTTTAAGAACACGGAATATGGGTCAAAGGTTAATTTGCTCTATGAGGCAAGGAACGCAGACTTCTGGAGACTTCAACTAAAAGCACAGATTACAGCACTGGATCATCACTGGGTCAAACGTTCCCCTCAATTCTTTACTCGGCCTTCACCGACACGGCTACGGTATGACTCATTCACATTTCGCCTTTTCCCCATTTTAAGTGGAAGCCAATAAAATACGTGTACTTGGGGGATAAGATGTGCCAAAGAATCACATGCAATTCAGTTAATAAGAACCACGAAGACTGGGCTATCACGCAAAAGTAATGCATGATGTTTCTCCAGCTTTAGAGAGGCATTGATAAAGAACAATTTATAGTAAAACAAACTCGGAGTCCAAAGGCACCTTAAAGACCAACAAAAAAATTCCAGGGTATACACTTCCATGAGTCAAGGGTCACTTCATCAGATACAAAGATATGGTTTGTATCTGACAAAATGACCTTACAGACCAACAAAATCGTTCAGGGTATAAGCTTCCATGAATCAAAGCTTAGTTAATCGGATACAAAAAATGTGATTTGTATTGGACAAAGTGACCTTTGACTCACTAAAGTTTATACCCTGGCAATTCTTTGTTGGTCTTTAAGATGCTACTGGACTCAAATTTTGTTCTACTGCTACAGACTAACATGGCTAGCCACCTGAAATTATAACTAGTGGTCTCATTTGAGCAAAGAAACCTTAATCATATCAGCTAATAACTAAACTGCTTAATGAACTACTTAAGTGAACAATTCAATGTTCATGTGGATCAAAGAATCATTCTGAAGAATAACTAGATGGGGGCCCAGAAGCACCTTGGAGACTAAGATATTTTAGGTGTGAGCTTTTGAGAGTCAAAGCTCCCTTGATCAGATACTTGTATTTGGTATCTCATAAGAACATAAGAGAAGCCATGTTGGATCAGGCCAAAGGCCCATCGAGTCCAAAACTCTGTGTTACATAGTGGCCAAAACCCAGGGGCCATCAGGAGGTCCACCAGCAGGGCTAGAACTCCAGAAGCCCTCCCACTGTGGCCCCCTAAGTACCAAGAATATAGAGCACCACTGCCCCAGACAGAGTGTTCCATCTATGCCTTGTGGCTAATAGCCGCTGATGGACCTTTGCTCCAGATGTTCATCCACTCCCCTCTTGAAGCTGTCCAGACCTGTAGCCACCACCACCTCTTGTGGCAGTGAAATAAGAATACCAAACAGGAGCCAGTTTGGTGCAGTGGTTGGGAGTACGGACTTTAATTTGGGAGAACTGAGTTTGATTCCCCACTCTTCCTTGGGCAAGCCACCGTTCTCTCAGAGATGTTCTGTCAAGAGCAGTTCTCTCAGAGCTCTCACAGCCTCACCTACCTTGCAGGTTGTCTGTTGTGGAGAGAGAAAGGGAAGGAGATTGCAAGCCACTCTGAGACTCCGAGTGAAGGGCAGGGTATAAATCCAACATCTTCTTCTTCTTCTGACAAAGGATGCTTTGTCTCTCAAAAGCTTGTACCTAAAATTTCTTGTGGGTCTCTAGGTTGCTAGAGGACTCAAATCTAGATATTCCCCCACAGGCTAACATGGCTACCCTCTGATACTAGTGTCTGAAGAATAAAGCATCCTTGCTTTTTAGATGATGCACTCATGCATTGCAGTAGGCCCTGCCTTGGAAGAAGCATTCCAGGCCGTGTGACAACAACAGGGGAATACCTCTTCTAAGATGGTGCCTGCCACCTACAATATTTTTGTAGTTCTACTAATCATAAGAGATTTTTTTTTTGAAGTCTACTTCTTGGTTAATTGAAGGGCACCTTTTAGTTGATAGAAAGGATTTTAATCCATTCGTCTAACCAATTACCAACCGGGAGAGAGTATAAAATGGCATAATTCATTGGTGTGAACCACGGTGGCCATTCTTACGTCCTCCCATGATCAATGGTACCCATTGTCTGGGAGGCCTAATGGGGAGGACTTCAAGAACCTAAAAAAGATCAATGCGAGAAAAGTTTGAAAGGAGCACGGGGGGGACAGCAGGAGGGCAGCGGAAGCATACAGTTAAGTTAACTGAAGTTTTTCGTTGGACACAGGAACTCATTAGGTTTTGAATAGGTTGTCCTCGGGATTTTAAAACCAGAGCGGTAATGCTTCCTGGTGATTCAGAGGAAGAAAAGGAACAGAAGAAAAAGTGTTCTAAAAAGCCTATAAGGAGATACGGTGTCAGAGTTAGAAGTCTATGTTACCAGGGTCAAGAGCGAAGAAAATGGAAAAAAACGGTTTCCAAAAACCTGAGCATTAGAAAACATCGTTTTTAGGCCTCATGCCTCAGTTCAGTTTCTCCTGACAGGTTTTTTAATAAGTGCAGTATTTTATTTTATATCCAGGGGGTTAGGGCCTGAAACGTTCTCCTCTTTACCTATCCTTCCTTTCACCGTTACGGTATGCAGGATCATGTCTGACCCTGCAAGAACTATATATCCAAAAAAAATGTGGTAGAAGGAAGCCTTCCGTCTCCTTTGTACCCTGCTGTGTTGTGGGGCAAAACAAGAATCCTGCTAGCTGAAGATTTCAGGAAGCGCGTGTGGATGGAACAGAGTTGTGGAGCAAACAGTGGCTGCTCATTAAGAGCCTAATTAGACATTCCATGCACCACGAGTCAGGACACGGCCCAACACACTGCCACACACATGAACTGAGGAACCTACCTTAAGTCCATTCAGCTCCAGAGGGCTGTAAGGGCAGAGAAGGGGCTTCCGGCTTCCCTCCTGTGCTGCTTTTGTCAGCGGAAATGGCCATGCTATGGGAGGGAGGCTTTTGCCCCTTTTCTCTGGCTCCATGTATCCTAGCAGTGCATGTGGAGCTGCATGAAGGAGCAAACAGGATCCCCACTACCATTTCTGCTGATGAGAAAGGTGCTGGGGGGGATCCAGAAGCCTACCTAACTTCCCCAAACAATCTTTCGGAGCCAAATGGAGCAACAGAGGGTTTTTAAGGGAAATTCCTCAGTTCATCCATGTGACAGTGAAATGGGTCAGGCACCCACGTCCGGCGTCATGTTATATGTAATATCTAGTTTGGCTCTGAGTCTACAGAATAAAATAGATGCACTCTGGGTCATAGCTGAGAGGAAGGAACACTTGTACTTACTCAGACATTGGGGTCACCAAGGGCATCCCCCATGCTGGAAGAAGGAGGAGGAGAAAAGCTAGTATAGTGTCAACTGTTGGACAAGGACTCAGGAGATCCCGGTTCAAGTCTCTGCTTCACTATGAAACTCAGCTAAAGTTGCCATCCTGAAGCTGGGCAACAGTTGGGGTTCTCACCATGGGGGAAGAGGCCTTCATGGTAATGTAATGATGTTGCCAGCAACAAGCTGATATCACTTCTGACATGGCCGGAAGTGGCATCAGCATGTTGCTGGTGAAGCTTGAACACTCACCCAAAACTTATGGCTTAACCATAGAGTTTGGGCCGAATGCTAGAGTGTCACCTGTGATGTGCTGATGTCACTTCCAGTCCCTTATGGCTGTGTCCCTCCCTACAGCAGGAACCCAGCAAACCTAAACGTGGCTTCACCTAACTCACAGAGACATTGGGAGTGTAAAATGGAGATGGAAACCATGACCATTTTCCTGAACTACTCAGAGGAAGGATGTGATAAAAATGCGACAGATGGATTTAAAAAAAAAGAATGCCTTATCTATTTGGAATGTTCTGTGCTTTCAAACACTGACATAGGAAGCACTGCAACAGCTGTTTTTTCTCCAGTAGCTTGCTATCCCTCCCTCCCCCTCCCTCCCTCTTGTGATTTTTTCCCCTTTTAGTTTAATACAGATACAATCTAACAGATCATAAATCAATCACTATTTTGGTTACGGTTTTTCTCCCCCTTTAGTGAACAGATGTCCTCTTTAGGGAGGACCACATAAACGCTGTTACCCCCTGAATTCTCTCTTTTTTTTTTGAAGAAATGCCAGTGATAAAAGAAAGCCAATTGGCACAGCCATTCTTTGAACATATGATTTACTAAGCACTGTGTTTTCTGAATGACATCCAGGGAGGAGTGAACACAGAAATGATGGACCCAGCTGCTATGGTTGTCCATCTGAATCTTCAAAAATGATAATCACATCTTTTAACACTGATGATGTCATCAGATGGGACCCAAAAAACAATGCTCTCAGGAGTGTAAGAAATCAGTCACTGATGTTGGCACTTTAATAAACAGCTGTCTTCTGAAATGGTTTGGAATAAACACTGATCATCACCCGCTTGTTTTGAAGAAAAACCATTCGGCACTGAAACGGCTCATTAAAGCTTGAGAGAAGTCTCCTGGAATGCCAGCTAGATGTGATCAGGTTGCCACCAAAACCTCTCATTTGGTATTCAGATAGTGCCAAGAAAGAGCATTCCCGCTGACTGACCTGATGGAGCATAGGGAGGAAGTGGGCCTTCAGATAAATATCACACTTTGGGAAACCCTCGCCCAACAAGGGAACAGAAGTGACCTCTTGAAACTTCTGACTGTGGCTCAGACTAGGTCATGGACTTAGCACCAGAAACTATCAAGTTCCTTCTTCCCTCCCTTGCAACATGAGGTTATGAAAAGATGTGATGTGACATCATGAAGTTATACTTTTCCCTGCCCCCCACCTCTACTTTTGGTCAGATAAAGGCAGCACATATCTATCTGAATGATCAACTTCTCCCATTTGAAATCTTACAGAGGAGTCTCTCTTCATAATTAAGCAGAGGTGGTTTGCTGTTGCCTTCTTCTTTGGTGGTCTCCAGTCCAAGAACCAGGCCTATAGCTACAGTGGGGCCCCTTGGGGCCTGGCCCCCTGACATACCACCAAGGCCCCCTGACTTCCCATCTAGCCCAGCCCCACAACTTCCAATTTTTAATTTTACTTATGGCACTCACTTTGGGCGGGGGATTTCAGGGTTGCCCCCAACTTATTTAAAAGCCTCCTGAGTTACCAAAATCCTGTCTATGGGCTTGCACAAGAACCAACCCTGCTTGGCTTCCGAGATCTGGCTATACTATACCATTCCACACACACACACCCAAGCTACAGTCACTAGTATTATAAAGAAAATGGATAAGACCACTGAGTTCCAGGATTCAATGAGCAGGGAGCTATTCCTCTAACTTCAGAGCCCAGCCATCTTCTTTACAAGGAGAGGGAGGTTCCCCACTGTTTATATCCATCTCCACAATTCTTTGTGGTCCCCGACTGGCCCATAACCATTTGAAAGATGGTTCAGCATACGGCCCAGCTGTTTCTATTGACCAGTGGCATTCACTGTGTTTTGGTATTCGTCTGTGATCAATTCCTGCCCCTTGTTTTATACCTCTCAGGATGCTTCTTGGAACATTCTCTTCGTAGGTGCCCGTTGGAGCCCTCGCTTCCACTCCCCCGCCACCCCATAATTGCCTATCAAGATCAGAATTGTTTCAGAACAGGCCTGAGTTCTATAACAAGCACAACCAGATCCAGTACCAGATTGAAGATAGCTGAGTTTCAAAGAAAGGAAACTGTGGTAGTTAATTTATTAACACCGCCTTGCTTCAGAAGCCGGCTCCGGCTACCCTATTGTGGAGAAAATTACAATAGCATGAAGCAAAGAGCTTTCCTTACCGTGTAAGGATGGAGGGAAAGTTTCACACAGTTATGTTTTCTGGAAAGAGTGCCAATAGATCTATCTGTGTGTGTGGGGGGGGGTTTAATTCCATCCTCCTCTCAAGGAGCTCAGAGCATCAAATGGGACTCCCCGGCCTCCATTTTACCCTCACAAAATAGTCTGAGTTGGTTAGGCTGAGAGTGTGTGTGACTAGGCCAGGGTGACTTGCACAGTTAATGGCTGGGTAGGGGTTTGAACTCCAACAGGTCTCAACAGTTACTGTCTGACATTCTCATGAGGATAGATTCAGGTGGGGTAGCCGTGCTGGTCTGAAGCAGCAGGACAAAGTTCAAGCCCAGGGGCACCTGCACACCAAAACTTATACCCCGGGATTGAACTTTGTTGGTCTTAAAGGTGCCACTGGACTCAAACTTTGTTCTGTCTGGCCATCCAATGGCTGTAGAACTCTGCCTCAAGAGCCCAGTGTGGTGTGGGGGCTTAGGGGGTCAGAAGAGGACCTGAAAGGCCCAGCTTCTTCTGAGGAAGCTTGCTAGGTATCAGCCAGTATCATAATGCCCCTGTATAAATTGATGGTGCAACCTCATTTAAGAGAGCCAGTTTGGTGTAGTGGTTAAGTGCGCGGACTCTAATCTGGGAGAACCGGGTTTGATTCCCCACTCCTCCACTTGCACCTGGCTGGATGACCTTGAGCAAACCATAGCTCTGTACCAGCTGTTCTCTCAAGGACATTTGTCTCGGAGCTCCCTCAGCCCCACCCACCTCACAGGATGTCCGTTGTGGGGAGGGGAAGGGAAAGGAGTTTGTAAGCCGCTCTGAGACTACAAGTGAGTGAAGAACGGGATATAAATCCAATCTTTTCTTCTTCTTCTCTCATTTGGAGTACTGTGTACAGTTCTGGTCACCACACCTCAAAAAGGATATTATGGCACTGGAAAAAGTGCAGAAAAGGGCAACTAGAATGACAAAAGGGTTGGAACACTTTCTCCATGAAGAAAGGTTAAAGCGCTTGGGTCTCTTTAGCTTGGAGAAACGACGGCTGAGGGGCGACATGATTGAGGTTTATAAGATTATGCATGGGATAGAGCAGGTAGAGAATGAAGTACTTTTCTCCCTTTCTCATGGGCACTCCATGAAATTGCTGAGCAGTTGGGTTAGAACGGATAAAAGGAAGTACTTTAATCAGCCAAAGAGTGATTAACACATAGAATTCACTGCCACAGGAGGTGGCGGCGGCTACAAGCATGGACGGCTTCAAGAGGGAATTAGATAAACATATCGAGCAGAAGTCCATCAGTGGCTATTAGCCAGCAAATCTGGAAAGCACAACGGTGGCCACAGGATTGGAAAAGGCCAGTTTACATTCCAATCCCAAAGAAGGTCAATGCCAAGGATTGTTCAAACTATTGCACAATTGCACTCATTTCACACATTAACAAGGTCATGCTCAAGATCCTACAAGCTAGGCTTCAGCAATACATGAATAGAGAACTGCCAGAAGTACAAGCTGGGTTTCAAAGAGGTAGAGGTACTAGAGATCAAATTGCCAACATTTGCTGGATTGTGGAGAAAGCAAGAGAGTATCAGAAAAACATCTACTTTGGCTTCATTAAGTATGCTAAAGCCTTTGATTGTGTGGATCACAACAAACTGGGGCAAGTCCTGAAAGAGATGGGAGTACCAGACCACCTCACATGTCTCTTGAGAAACCTGTACGAGGGTCAAGAAGCAACAGTTAGAACCAGATATGGAACAACATTGGTTTAGCATAGGAAAAGGAGTACGGCAAGGATGTATATTGTCACCTTGCTGATTTAATTTATATTCAGAGTACATGCCGGCCTGGATGAATCACAAGCCAGAATTAAGATTGCTGGGGGAAACATCAAAAACCTCAGATATGCAGACGATACCACTCTAATGGCAGAAAGTGAAGAGGACCTCAAGATCCTCTTGCTGAGGGTAAAAGAAGAGAGTGCAAAAGTTGGCTTGAAACTCAACATCAAAAAAACTAAGATCATGGCATCCAGCCCCATCACTCTTTGGCAAACAGAAGGGGAAGTCATGGAAGCAGTGGCCGACTTCACCTTCCTGGGGTCCAAGATCACTGCAGATGGTGACTGCAGCCATGAAATTAAAAGATGCGTGCTCCTTGGAAGAAAAGTGATGGCAAACCTAGACAGTATAACAAAAAGTAGAGACATCACCCTGCCAACAAAAGTCTGTATGGTCAAAGCAATGGTATTCTAAGGAGTGATGTATGGCTGCGAGAGTTGGACTATAAGGAAGGCTGAGAGCCGAAGAATAGATGCTTTTGAATTATGGTGCTGGAGAAGACTCTTGAGAGTTCCTTGGACTGCAAGGAGATCAAATCAGTCAGTCCTAAAAGAAATCAACCCTGACTGTTCCCTGGAAGGCCAGATACTGAAGCTGAAGCTCAAATACTTTGGCCATCAAATGAGAAGGGAGCACTCACTGGAGAAGACCCTGATGCTGGGAAAGATTGAAGGTCAAAGAAGAAGGGGACAGCAAAGGATGAGATGGTTAGATAGTGTCATCAATGCAACAAACATGAAATTAAGCAAACTCCAGAACACGACAAGACAGGAGGGCCTAGCATGATGTGGTCCATGGGGTCGTGAAGAGTCGGACTCGACTGTGCAACTGAACAACAACAAATAGATAGGAACTCTCAGTCTGGGGTAAGTGATGCTATGTATCCTTGGTGCTTGCCAGGGGGGCAAGAGTGGGAGGGCTTCTAGTGTCCTGGCTTCACTGCTGGACCTCCTGAGGGCACCTGCTATTTTTGGCTATTTTGTGTGACAGAGTGTTGGACTGGACGGGCCACTCTTATGTTCTTATGCTCTCATGTGACCCTGAGCTGGTCACACACCCTCAGTCTAACCTACCTCTCAGTCTTATTTTGACACGTTTATTGCTTTACAATGGCCTTATAACCTTAGCTGGTTATTTAGACTTCTTTTTGCCTATCTTAAAACATCTTCATCATGTTACATATTAATTTGCTGTTCAGTGCCTGTCTATAAGTTTGAACCTTACCTCCCTTCCAATGTGTTAGAATAAAGTGTGCGTGTGCACGAGAGCTCATACTTTGAATAAAACTTTATTGGTCATAAAGGTGCCACTGGACTCTAAATTTGTTCTGCCACTTCAGACCAACATGGCCGGCCATCTGGATCTACCTCACAGAGTAGTTGTGAGGGTAAAATAGAGAAAAGAAGAACAATGCAAGCCACTCACTTTGAGTCCCTATGAGGAGAAAATAATGTGAATAAATACATATTTTCAATTCTGAAATGTTGGGAGATGTGCAGCTGTGAGAAATGAAGAATATCAGAATTGGCCTTTTCTTCCAAAATCTAGTAGATAGAACATTATGTCATATTTATTCCGGCAGCAGCAGCAGCAGCAGTAGTAGTTTCAATATTATTGCATCAGATGTATGTACCCACAAGCTGAACATTGTATCTGCCTTTCACGCGTGCCATACATTGCTTATTAAGTCATTAAATGAAGTAGCACATTTCTGTAGGTTTATATATTCATTCTTGGCAAGCCCTCCCTCCCCAGATCACAAACATTTGTTTGCTAAAAATGTTCCAAGAACTTGGATTCAATGGCCAGTTAGTGATGATACTGGCATTTACCAATAGGCGCCTTTCACAGCCAGCTTTCTCCTATCCATGCTGAGCCAAAAGAATGGCAAGAATCCGGTTGTTGTTGTTTTTCTGCCCTGAGAAAGGGGAAAATGTACTGTTGTTTTATTATTTTGGTCTGGTGTAGTAGTTAGAGCACGGAGTCTAATCTGGGAGAACCGGGTTTGATTCCTCACTCCTCCACATGCAGCGGATGGTGTGACCTTGGGTCAGTCATAAGTTCTTTCAGAGCCGTTCTCTCAAGGGCAGTTCTTAGGAGAGCTCTCTCAGCCCCACCCCCCTCACAGGGTGTCTGTTGCAGGGAAGGGGAGGGAAAGGAGATCGTAAGCTCCTCTGAGACTCCTTCGGTAGTGAAGGGCAGAGTATAAATCCAATCTCTTCCTTCCTTCCTTCCTTCCTTCCTTCCTTCCTTCCTTCCTTTCTTCCTTCCTTCCTTTTTTATCCCACCCTCCCAGCGAGCAGGCTCGGGGCAGCTTACGGAGTCACATAGAACATTGTGACAGTAAAACAACACATAAAATTCAACAATTAAATTTTTAAAATTTAAGATTTAAAAAATTCAAAATTTCACATAAAATAATGGAGTAAAAGCTGCTTCCGTAGCGGCGCAAGCCGTGGTGATGCTAGCAAGCCACCACTCTTCAAAGATCCCAACTTCATCTACAAATGACAACCCAGAGAGCTGAATCCTTTGTGTGTGTGTGTGAATAATAGGCAAATTTCATGGGAGTGTCAACAGAGTGGTTTTATTTGTCCACTCTGAAGCAACACTGATAACGTAACACAAAAGCCATCTGATGACTAATGCTCTCCCTCTGTATAGCTAAAAATTACTTCATTAATGTCGCCCATCAAAAGCATCAAATATCGGCAGGCAGTTGGCTTGCCAGCCATCTGGAAAGCTGATATGCTGTTGGCTTTGCATAAAATTACCCTCTGAAACAATGTTAAATAATGGGGAAATCTCTCGCAGCTGATCTGGACCTGTGTGGAAGTGAGAGATGTGAAATGCTTCTGTTGCGTGTGGTAATAGCAACAGAATCACAAGTACTGTTGATATATTTTTTTACTTAATTTATTGGGGGGGTGTAATTTAATGAACATGGATTACTTTAAAAAAAAAGCTGAGGAAAATAAATGTCACATGAATCCACTAGAGGGGGAAATATAGTTCTAACGAGGGAATATTTCAGTCATTCCTCTGCAAACAATTAATCAAAACCCTAGAGCTAGAGACGTCTGACATCTGGAGCCTGAGAATGTGGGGTTTACCATCTACGCCATCTGATTCATCATTGAGCACTTTAGCCTTACTACTATTGTTGGAATATGTTTTATCATGTTTTAATTGATTTTAATGTATTTATGTATCTTGGTTTCACCAAGTCGCGTAAGCCGCTCTGAGCCTGTGTTGCGGGGAGAGCGGCCTATAAATTTAATAATAAATAAAATAAAATAAAATAAAGTTTTATTTTGCATTGATACCTGGTCCTTGATCACTTCTGAAAACCAGTGTGGCGCAGCGGTTAAGAGTGGCAGACTCTAAGCTGGAGAGCCGGGTTTGGTTCCCCATTCCTCCACATGAAGCCAGCTGGGTGACCTATGCAGCTAACCGCACCTTAACATGAGCCTAAGAAACAGCAGTGCTGATCCTGTGAACTCAGGTATTTTATGGGAGGGCGGACAGGAAGGGTTGCCTCAATGCTTCGTTCTTGTGGCCCCTTCTTACACACCCAGGGAAATGCTGATTGCCACTTTGGGGTCAGGAAGCAATTTTTCTCCAGGCCAGTTTTAGCCAGGAATCCTGGAGGGAGGGTTGGCCATCTTCTGGGCATGAAACAGGGGTCACTGGGGGTGTGGGGGGGAAGTATCAATGAATTTCCTGCATTGTGCAGGGGGTTGGACTAGATGACCATTCTCTATGATTCTGTGGTTCTAATGCATGTTTTAAGAACTATGTATATAAAAATCAGGGATGCAGAGTCCTTCAGACGGCCGGTTGAACAACTCCATATTCCCGCACTATTTATCACCCCCTGATGCTGAGGCCTGGCGCAAACAAAATCCTTAGCTTTTTGCCAACAATCATTTTGAAAATCAAACATCTCCTTTCCAGTTTCTCTCAAACCAAGCCCCCGTCCTTGCATTTGCATTGATGGCTTGCTCAAATCGAGCATTGTTTTCAAGTGGTTTTGCCACTGCGTTGTGGGTGGCATTCGACAAGATGTCTGGATGCTTACGGCAGCAAAAGCTGTAATAGCACAGCATTGGAAGGATAAATCTCCCCCTAACTTGGTACAATGGTACAGTAAAGTTTGGGACTATTTTATGTTTGAAAAATATTCTATGTATAATGGAGGGAGAGAAGCAGAATGGGAACTGTTCAACCCTATAGACAAATGGTTTCCTTTTTCTGGATAAAATGGCAAAGGATAGAGAGAATTGTGAAAGCTGGTCTCACTATAAATACTGGTCTTTTGTTAATGCTTAACTTGATATAGATTTCAAGAGTAATGAGATAAGGGAAATATAAGAATGTAAGAAATCAGAAAATCACTATAATGTTACTGTGCAAATGTTAATTGACCCAAGACTGGCATCAATACACTTGGTAGTTATTTTTAATGTTCTGTCCAAGAAATGTTGTATTGGTTATAATTTTTATACTTATGATGTTAATGTAGTTACGTGATGGGGAAGTTTGTTTGTATTATGGCAACATGCACATCTATCATTGTTTCTGTTAAAATAATAAAATTAATTTTAAAAAAGGAAAATTAAAAAAAAAGATGGCTGGATGGGTCGCTGGCGGTGGTGGTGCACACTCGCAGGTTAGGGGGTTGCTGTATGGCAGTGGGCTCCAAAGGGGTGCCCATGGGCACCAGAGCACCAACTGACACCCTTCCTGGAGCCCGTCAAGTGGTTTTAGAAAGTGGGCAGGGCCAGGTGGGGCTATTGGCCATTGGAGATTTGATTGGCTATGCAGATTTCTAAAAATGCTGCACAAGGAGCTTCACAGTATGACTGAAGGCAAGCTGTGGCAGCCATTTTGTGGTTGTTCCCACCACACTGTGTCAGAATTTCAAGGTGTCCACACTTTGAAAAGGTTGGGGACCCCTGCGGGGTCATCATGAGCAGGTCATGCATCATTTAGTACCATGGCATTTTGGGTATATGCGCAGGTCTTTTAACTTGCAGGTCTTTTAGCCAAAAGACCAGGGGTCTAGGGTTTCTAGCTCTGCCTTGGCAAATGCTGGGAGATTTGAAGGCAATGCCTGGGGAAGGCAGAATTTGTGACCACATCTGGATAATGTTCTAGGCTGCCTCCCCTAGTCTCTGTGGTCTTTACCATAGAGGTTAGGGGGGAAACAACAGATTAAAATGCATGTTGTGTAACATTTATACGTAAATAAACACAGTAATCATTCATAACAGCTGAAATTGATTCTGACCAAAGCTGCTTAGTTATATTAAGAAACGCACAACCTATAGGGTGAGAAAACTGGCAGAGGTGTTGAGACCATAGCAAAGGCTGTCAGACCTCTTGATGTATTCTGTTTCCATACTTTCCCACTGCATATTTTCCCTTTGAAGTTCCCCTACTGAAGCATGTTGACCTTCAGTTAGTGACAGTGTCCTGGAAGATAGATCAAGATGGGTAGCCATGCTAGTCTGTCTGTAGCAGTAGAACAGAGCGAGGGTCCAGTAGCACCTTAAAGACTAACAAAATTTGCGGCAGGGTATGAGCTTCCGCGAGTCACTGCTCACTTCTTCCAATATTCACGAAAGCTCATCCCCTGCCACAAATTTTTGTTAATCTTTAAGGTGCTACTGGACTCTTGCTCTTTTTCACAGTGTCCTGGAAGACAGACAAGTTCCGTCACATGCATTTGAATGTCGCTTCTGCTTATGTTAATTTTTTCCTCATTTAGTCATTTGCGGGTTACTAATTGACTTGTTCATTCTATGTAAATCACTGAAGGGAATGGTTAGCAGATGGCATGGCAGCACTGACCATGTTGGGTGATGAGCTGGTGGAAGAGTCCCAGAATATTGCAGCCAATAGCTGGGCTTGTAATAATGGTGGTGTCTGCGTGGAAACGGTGACAGAGTTAGCATCTGGGCCTGCTACAAGGACTATCTCTGCTTGGTAGTTCATTGCCGGTAATGGGTAACTGTGATTGTGGGTGATGGTAGGGTTACCAATTGCCACAATTTCCCGAATCACTACTGTTGTCCAGGTAACAGATCCATTCCCCTGGAAAAAAACAGCTGCTTCGGAGGGTGAACGTTATGGCATTTTACCCCACTGAGGTCCCTCCCCTCCCCAAATTCCTCCAACCTCAACCCCGAAATCTCCAGGAATGTCCCAGCTTAGAGTGGGCAACCCTAATCGATGGATTTCTGTACCCCTAAACACGATGCCTTCAAAGTAGGCCTCAGGCTACACATTTACGTGCTACAGGAATAAATGCTTTAGCCTTCAAGGTGCCACAAGGCTCTTCCTTTGTTTTTTACTGCAACAGATTAACCTAGCTGGACTCTATTCTATGTATACTGCATAGCTGGGGATAGTACAGATGAGGGCAACCAAGATTATTAAGGGTTGGAGCATTTTTCCAACAGCGAAACACTAGAGACTGAGGCCTTTTGGTTTAGAAGGAAGGTGACTAAGGGCAGCCATGACAGAGGTGGAGTGGAGTGGAGTGGAGTGGAGTGGAGTGGAGAGGTGGGTGGAGAAAGTGGAGAGAAAGAACGTTTTCTCCCACTCCCAGAATTCTAGAACTCAGGGGCCCCCAAAGAAGTTGATGGGCAATAGATTCAGGATGAACAAAGGTAAGTACTTTACTCAATATGTGATTAACAATGCAATTGAAAGCAGAGTTGCACCCTGCCAGATCTTTTGAAATCACTGAATGCATTACCAGTGGATGGATGTAGGATTAGCTTTCAAGTGGAATCAGCTGCCCAGGGAGGTGGTGAGCTCCCCCTCACTGGCAGTCTTTAAGCAGCATCTGGACAAACACTTGTCAGGGATGCTCTAGGCTGATCCTGCATTAAGCAGGGGGTTGGACTAGATGGCCTGTATGGCCCCTTCCAACTTTGTGATTCTATGATACTATGAGACTACCACTAGCACAGAGGGCTTTAAATGGGGATTAGATCAATTCCTGGCAGATAAATCCACCAGTGCCCAGTAACAATGCGCAGTAACAATGATGACTGAAAGGAACCTCTACATCCAGAGGCAGTAGATCTCTGGATATCAGTGCTAGGGGATAACATCAGAGGAAGTCCTTGGCTTGTATGCCCTATTCGCTGGCCCTCCAGTGTGACTGGCTAGCCACTATATTTATTTATTTTTATTTATTTATTTATTCCATTTTTATCCCGCCTTGCCGGCAAACTGGCTCAAGGCAGCTAACAACCATAAAATACCACCAAAGTGGTTTACAAATTAACAAATAAAACTAACATACAACCAACATTAACACATACACAAATGTAAAGCAAGCATTATAACAGGCAGCATCAAAGTTCTCCTGGTGACCAGAAGGCAGCACACGTTCGGCTGAAAGGACCAGGTCAATGTTATCCCCCCGGTGGCGGCTCCTAGCTGAAAGCCTGGCGGAAGAGCTCCGTCTTGCAGGCCCCGCGGAACTGTAATAAGTCCCGCAGGGCCCTGATGACATCCGAGAGCTCATTTCACCAGTACGGGGCCGCCACCGAGAAAGCCCTGGCCCTAGTACAGGCCAGCCAAGCGTCTTTCAGACCAGGGAAAGTCAGGCAATGTTGTGTGCCTGACCACAGTGCCTTCTGGGGCATATATGGGGAAAGGCGGTCCCTCAAGTAGGCAGGCCCCTGACTATAAAGGGCTTTAAAGATCAACACCAGCACCTTGAACCGGATCCGGTACGCTATAGGCAGCCAGTGCAGCGACTGCAGCACAGGCCGGATGTGGTCCCGTGAAGAGAGACCCATCAACAGCCTGGCCGCAGCATTCTGCACCACCTGCAGCCTCCGGATCTGAGACAAGGGCAGCCCCATGTAGAGAGCGTTACAGTGGTCAAGTCGTGAGGTGACCATAGCATGGATCACTGTAGCTAGGTCTTCGCGTTCAAGGAAGGGGACCAACTGCCTAATCAGCCGTAGATGGTAAAAGGCTGCTTTAGCAGTGGCTGCTACCTGGGCCTCCATTATTAGGGAGGCATCCAGGAGCACTCCCAAACTCCTGACCCTCGGCGCTGGCACCAAAAGCGCCCCACTGAAGGACGGAAGTGGGAACCCTATCCCCGACCCGGTCTGACTCAAGCACAGGACCTCCGTCTTCGTTGGATTCAGTTTCAGTCGACTCTGTCTAAGCCAGTCCGCAACGTCCTGAAGCGCCCGCTCCAGGTCACCTGGGGTAGAGTCGGACTGGCCACCCAACAGCAGATAAAGCTGGGTGTCATCTGCATATTGATGACACCCAAGCCCATGCCTCCGGGCAATCTGGGCAAGGGAGCGCATGTAGATGTTGAATAACATCAGGGACAGCACTGCCCCTTGAGGAACACCACACACCAGTGGGTGCCTCTGGGAAGTCTGTTCCCCAAGCGCAACCCTCTGTCCCTGATCCTGGAGAAAAGAGGCAAGCCATTGTAAAGCAAGCCCCTGTATCCCCGAATCAGCGAGGCGGTGGATCAGCAACTGGTGGTCAACCATGTCGAACGCTGCCGACAGATCCAACAACACCACTGCCGCCATACCGCCTCGATCCAGATGTCTCCGGAGGTCATCCGTGAGGACGACCAGTACGGTCTCCATCCCATGACCCGGCCAGAAGCCGGACTGAAACGGATCTAGCATGGATCTATATGAAACAGGAAGCTGGTTTAGATGGACCATTGGCCTCATTCAGCAGATCTCTTCTTATCTTCCAAAGCTAATGCACACAAAGCCATCTGAACACCAAAAGAACTATGTTCTCCTTTGATTCCCAGTAGTCCCAGGGAGGATCTGATCTGATATCTTGAGAGCAAAAAAAATAATCTATTTGTTCTCTCTCTCTCTTCCTTCCTTCCTTCATCCCTCCCCTGTCTATTTGCTTTCTTTGTTTCTCTCTCTTTTTCTTTCCACCTCTTTCATTCTTTCTTTCCACCTCTCTCTCTCTTAGACACATAAATATCATTAGCATACAAATAAATATCATTATCAATATCTGTCCCCCCCTGTCTTGTTTTTATTTTTGGCAGTCTCGTTTAATGTTAATAAAAAGCAAATTTGCATATTTTTCAATAAAAACGTGTGTGCAATATTTGTTCATGTCTTGTGGCTCTTAAACATCTGACGTTTATTCTGTGTGGCTCTTACATTAAGCAAGTTTGGCCACACCTGTTCTGGAACCATCCTTCCTGAGCGAAAGCAAAAAATGTGTGAACCAGATAGGGCTGCCAAGTACCAGCGACTTACCGGCGGGGGGGGGGGGTTGTTCTCCCCCTGGAAGCTCTTCTGGTGTGCGCGCTTTGCGCGTGCGCCACGGCGACGTAATGATGTCACCCGGAGATGACGTCATCACGTTGGGGGCATTGCCAGGGCAATGCCCCCAACATGATGACGTCACCTCCGGGTGACATCATTACATGGGGGAAGTCGTCCTCACTGGACGACTTCTGGGGTGGGGTTCCCCCCGCCGGCCGAATGCCAGCCGGCGGATCGGGAACCCCTATAGTGGGGGATTCCCCGCACCCCGGGCTGACTTGGCAGCCCTAGAGCCAGAGGATTAAAAAAACTTTGTGCTAGTTCACACTAACTCAGCTTAGAGGGAATACTGCTCAAGACTCTTTTTGTAAAAAAGAAGTATTAGTTGTTGTTGTTTTTTTGCCATCTGAACAGCAAAAGAACTACGTTCTCCTTGGGTTCTCAAGTAGTCCTAGTTGTTACACAAGTGAGGATCTGATCTGGTATCTCAAGACCCTTTCTGTAAGAAAGAACTATTGGTGTTTTTGTTTTTTTTTTGCCAGAATGGCCTGGTTACATAAAACGTCTTTCAGAATGCACCGCATGAAGAGGAACAGTCAAGAGTACTTTCGCCAAACTCTACAAATGCTTGTTTGCGAGAAATGAAGGGTGGTGGTGGGGAATCAGCTATCTACTTAGGTTGAAGTGTTTTCAAAACTTGTTGCATCGTGTTAATTATTTATGGGGGGAAATGTATTTGATATTATGGCGAGAGATACTTAAAAGGCACTTGAAGTAACTGATAGGCCTTTGAAGACACAGTATGAGACCTGGGGAACGGTGCTCAGATTTGCCAAGCCTCCTGGAGCTCTGGAGCTTACAGAAACAATGATCATGGGGTGAATGAGCGAAGCTTTCACTTTGATAGTGGGTGTCTGACTATGGGACGAACGTCATCAGGCAAGGTGGATGGTGTAGGGGATTTGGCTGACAGGACTGTCAGAAAGTTTCATCACTGGGAGGGAGGGGGAACCAGGAAGAAACGAAGCATGGTAGCTCAAATTTGGAACAGCCGTGTAATTGAATAAAGACACCCTACTATGTTTAAAGTATTATACCTCCTTTTGATGTCAAATCAGCTCCTTCTTTGTACGTCATGAAAGAAGAGAGACAACCTTCTGATGATTTTCTCCTGATTGAGCTGGGTTTTTTTTCCCCTTTCAATGCTAATGATGAAACCATAAAAAATATAACCCATCCTTATTTTGAACATTTCCTGATAAATTACAGAGTGGCTGATTGTACTGATTGAAGGCCACCGCAATCTGGTTGACTTGACCCAACCTTGTCCACATTAACTTAGACCTATTCAACAAACATGCAAAGTAGATTTTTTTTCCTCAGTCATTTATAAAGAATGTTAAAGCTGATTAAAAATTGGGTGGGCTAATGTTTGGGTCAATTGGTTTTCGAAGCCCTCAATTATTTACAATGGCATTGCTCTTGAGTGTCGCTGAGAATTTCTCCCAAGTTTCAAACAAACACAAAAATGGCTTTCCTGCATCAGAAGCATCTATGGCCATGCTGAATTTTTCGGTACACTCCAAAAGAATTTTTGGTGTACTTCTAAAGAATCTTCTCTGTGTACTTTGTACTTGGTAGTTAATGCCCCTTTATGGTATGACCTCATTTGGAATTAAGGACTGGCATGAACTGGCTCACAAACTAAAGGTTATGATGAATTTTGGGTGGTTTGTGGTTTGCGAAATGAAGTTCATGGCAAGCCAACCAGCACTAACTCTCCACAAACTTTCAAGCTGTTCGTGGTGGTTCATGGTGGTTCAAATCGTGAATGGATGCATTTCCAGACAGAATGTTTACCAAACTCCAAAGTAACATGTAGAGGACCATCAGGGGAGGTCCCCTGCAAGTTTGATGTCTCTAGCCTGCACAAGTTCCATTCTATACACTGCTGAACCTGCACCTGTCATTTCCCCAGAAAGCACCTTCCTGGAGGCACCTTCCTTGAGGGACTGTAACTCGGACCCCATAAATCCAATCCTCACCAGTCTTGGAGGGCAGGCAGAGGAGTTAGGTATTCCTAGTGACTTTGGTGTGTCTAGCACACCGGGGTGGAGGGTTCTACCACATCACAAACCTCACTAACTGAACTAGTTCATTTAGTACCTGAAAGTTTGTGATGGTTCATGACTCAGGAACCAGGCACACCATGAACTGAATAGCATTTTCCTGGTTCATGCCCATTGCTGTTTGGAATACTGTGTGCAGTTCTGGTCACGATATCTCAAAAAGGACATCACAGAGCTGGGAAAAGTACAGAAGAGGGTAACCAAGATTTTTAGGGGATTGGAGCACCTTCTCTATGACGAAAGGCTGCAGAGTCTGGGACTTAGTTTAGAAAAGAGACAACTGAAGAGAGACATGATAGAGGCTTATAAAATTACACATGTGATGAAGAGAGCTGGCAAAGAGACCTTTTTCTTCTTCGTCCAAAATACTAGACATCCAATGAAGCTGATGGGAAGTAGATTCAGAATGGACAAAAGGAAATAGTTCTTTACAGAGAATGATTAAAATGTAGTGATGTCCAGAGGATGTAATGATGTCCAGAGGATGCCAGAGGATGTAGTGATGTCCACTGGAATAAACAGCTTTAAAAAGGGATTCGATAGATTCGATAGGGAGCCATTTTGGTGTAGTGGTTAAGTGTGCGGACTCTAATCTGGGAGAACCGGGTTTGATTCCCCACTCCTCCACTTGCACCTGGCTGGATGACCTTGGGCAAGCCATAGCTCTGTACCAGCTGTTCTCTCAAGGACACCTTGGGAAAAAGCTCTCTCAGCCCCACCTACCTCACAGGGTGTCTGTTGTGGGGAGGGGAAGGGAAAGGAGTTTGTAAGCCGCTCTGAGACTCCAAGTGAGTGAAGGGTGGGGTATAAATCTAATCTCTTCTTCTTCTTCTTCTTCTTCTTCTTCTAGATTCATGAGGGATTTGTCTATTAGTGGCTACTAGCCATGGTGACTGAGGGGAACCTCCAAGTTCACAGGGAGTCAACCTCTCAATCCCAGTGCCAGAGGGCAGCATCAGTGGAAGGCCTCAGCTCCCATGCCCTATAGTTGGCCCTCCAGAGGAACTTGTTGCCACTTCATGAAACAGGATGCTGGACTTATCCAGCAGTGTTCTTCTTATGTTCTTAAGATCTGTGGGATTTTTATCCCATGTCCAAGTGTACAAGTGTTGAATTTACCATGAGAATCATATGGATTGTATGTTTGTTCAGAGCTGGAGTCTCCATTACTACAGACAATATATTTGTGGGTTTCAGATATTAATATGTATCCTACCACTCCACTTAGAGAAGCCTTCCTCTAGCATATGTAGCTCTTCCTCTTAAGGAGCCACTTAAGTTGGAGTAAAGCTTCTTTGGCTGAAGGAAGGCAGCAACCTTTGCTGAGTAGGACTGATGTCATTGTAGACAAACAGGACATAACTGTGCTTTTTTGTAAAAAAAAAAAAAAAAGGGAAGGGGAGTGCTAGTACTCATTTATAAGATTGCTCTTTATTTCCATCAGATCACAAACACATGAAGCTGCCAGACTATTGGTCCATGAAGTATTATCTACTCTGACTGGCAGTGGCTCTCTGGCTTTTCAGGCAGAGGTCCTTCACATCACCTACTGCCCAGTCCTTTTAACTGGAGATGCTGAGGATTGAACCTGGGACATTCAGCATGAAAAGCAGAGGCTCTTCCACTGAGCCACAGCCCCTCCCATCAGGATTTGGGAGAGCCCCAAAGAAGGTGCCAGTATTCAGTACCAGTGAGCACTACCCAAAAAAAAAAAAAAAGGAGGAGGTCTGACCAACACTATAGATGCAGCTGTTGAGTTAGAAAGAGGCTAGGGTAAAAGACTGGAATCCAGCATTTCAAGTTTGGAGTGACAGTGAAGGCACCATCCTTTTAATCTTCTGTTGCCTCTTTTCATGGCATCAGCCACTGAAGAATGCCATCCCACCAGCATGTATAACCTTTGTAACTCCATCTTTGTTAAAGGCGAGTGCTTGACCTTTAGTTGCCTTGAGTTCTCTCTCATGCTTGTTAACAGCTCTTATCTAGGAAGCCTGATTTATTTCCTCTCACCACTAGAAGCCAGGTGTGAGATGGCCTGGCTCATCCTAGTGATTGGAATAGCTTGAGTAATGACTTCTTGATTCATAGCCAGCAATTAGGATATAAGATGCTTAGTTTTAGCTATGTGTCTCATCCCAAACTCACTGTGCGGGTGTGTGTGTTCGAGACCCAGTGGATGGGAGTTTAGCCTGCTTGGTAATTGCTTATTAAAATCTCCTCAAAAGCACACCTGGATCTTGTGTATCATTTCCTTGGGATTTCTGAGAACCTTGGAGCTCCTGGTCAGAGCCCCAAACACAGTATAGTCATGGGTTGTCTTCTTCCCCCAAAGGAAATATCTATGACTTAGTCAACCAGACTCTTATGCCAATGTAGTATCATGACTAGAATGCTGGGATGGGGGAGGCCAGATTTCAGATCCTCACTCTTCCATGAAATGTCCCTTCATTGACTGTCCAATGTAGGGAGGGAGAACGGGCACCAGGAAACTGGCCTTGCCCACCTGCCTTCATGAAATCATTTAGTTGTTGTCACAGGCTGTGTGTATGCTCTCCTCCCCATGACCACTGATGATGCCTTCCAAACACTATTAATCACAGGGAGAGAACATATCCGTGGACACTTCCTCCATGCATCTGCACCTTTCAGACTACTTTGTGACCACAGAGGTGGAGAGCAGGGCAGCTGCCTGCTCCCCCTCCCCATATGGTCAGCCAACCTGTGAATGGGTCCTCTCTCCAGGGCTACTGGGTGGCTTTAATCCAGTCTGCCTGACTTTCTTCACTAGGCTGTTGTAGTGATACAGAAAAGGAGAGAGCCATGTATCCCAGCCTGAGTAACTTGGAAGAAGGGTGGGATAAAAACATACGGAGATCATTGCTGATCAGTCTGCAAGTTGTTTCAATAGTTGCAATTGTTATCAATATTTATATTGCATTCAGTTCAGGATCTGAATTGTAAACAACTTTGGACATCAATCAGGCTGAAAAGCAAGGTATAAAGCTAAAAGAGAGATCAAGATCGTGCAATGCCCTGCTTCAGAATGTCATAAGAACGTAAGAACATAAGAGAAGCCAATGTTGGATCAGGCCAGTGGCCCATCCAGTCCAAAATTCTGTCACACAGTGGCCAAAAACACCACTCCACCAGTGGGGCCAGGACACCAGAAGCCCTCCCACTGTTGCCCCCCCCAATCAAGCATCAAGAATACAGAGCATCACTTGCCCCAGACTGAGAGTTCCTATCTATACTTTGTGGCTAATAGCCACAGATGGACTTCTGCTCCATATGTTTATCCAATTCCCTCTGTTTATGCCAATAAAGATATTGTAATTGTAATTGTAAAAAAAAAAATCCCCTCTTGAAGCCATCCATGCTTGAGCCGCCATTGCCTCCTGTGGCAGTGAATTCCAGGTGTTAAACACTCTTTGGGTGAAGACATACTTCCTTTTGTCTGTTCTAATCTGACTGCTCAGCAATTTCATGGAGTGCCCATGAGTTCTTGTATTGTGAGAAAGGGAGAAAATTACTTCTTTCTCCACCTGCTCTATCCCATGTATAATCTTATCAACCGCGATCATGTCACCCCCTCAGCCATCATTTCTCCAAGCTAAAAGCCCCAAGTGCTTTAACCTTTCTTCACAGGGAAAGTGTTCCAACCCTTTTATCATTCTCGTTGCCCTTTTCTGCACTTTTTCCAATGCTATAATATCTTTTTTTGAGGTGTGGCGACCCGAACTGTACACAGTACTCCAAATGAGGTCGCACTATTGATTTATACAGGGGCATTATGATACTGGCTGATTTGTTTTCAATTCCCTTCCTAATAACCCCCAGCATAGCACTGGCCTTTTTTCATCACAGTCGCACACTGTCTCGACATTTTCATTGAGTTATCTACTACGACTCCAAGATCTCTCTCTTGGTCAGTTTCTGCCAGTTCGGACCCCATCAACATGTGTTCATAGTTAGGATTTTTGGCTCCAATGTACATCACTTTGCACTTGGCCACACTGAACCCCATTTGCCACACTGATGCCCACTCGCCCATCCTTGACAGATCCCTTTGGAGTGCCTCACAATCCTCCCTGGCTCTCACCACCCTGAACAACTTTGTGTCATCTGCAGATTTAGCCACTTCACTGCTTGGTGTCAGGATCATAAGATCCTAACAGGGTTTTCATTGTGCTTTCTGTAACTTGCTATCGCTCAGCTAAAAGTGTAACCATTGTTATCTCTTTCAAGCTGTCTCCTGTTTTCCCCCAACCGTTTATTGCTCTGAGTTATATTGCTCTTTGAAGGTCTGGTCAGTGTAACCATTTCATCCGGGAGAGTGGCGACCCCGCATACTTGCATGTCACCAAAGAACAAATGGTCTTTCCTCCCATGCATTCCCTCCTCCTCCGTCCCCGGAGACACAGAACTGTCTTATCGCTATGTGAAGACCTTGAAAGGCCGCGGCAACCACTTTGTTATATATATGCTTCACACATCTGGGGCGCCCAGTTCAGGAGGGGAATTTTTATAACTTTCACACTTCACCTTTCCTGTGGGAAGTAAAACGGCTAAGATCTTTTAACCACGCTTTTCTCCCTTTTTTGTGATTGGCCGAATGTCGGGGTTCAAACTGTATAGGAGGGTATATTAACTCTGACTGTTCTTTTTTTTTTTTTTTTTTTTTTTTTCAATGTATAATACTAGCATTTTATTCAGTATCTTAAGTCCTTCATACAATGGCTTTATATGGATAAAATGCCACTGCATCCACAAGAATACATAAGTAAACCGTTATTCAGTTGGCTCAAAATTGGTGTAAGAATTACCAACTCACAGGGGGGAAATCTTCTGCGTTGTTCCAGTACCATCAGGTGACAAAGAAACTTTCTAAGATGTTCCACGTTTTAGCCCCACCAACCTCAACCTCTGACTGTTCTTTATGTGGCATCTCTAACAAACATTCGAGAACCTGTCAAGCAGTATTAAGAAATAAAGAACTCTGTTTCATCAACAAAAGTCTGATCTTTTGCTGTTAAGCGCAGAAGCCTCACACTTACTCCCAACTCCAAATCATTAATAAACAGGTTTAAAAGCATCAGACCGAGTACTGATCCCTGCGGTACCCCACTGCTTACCTCCCTCCACTGAGAAAATTGCCCATTTATACTCACTCTCTGTTTCCTTTTAATTAGCCAGGTTTTGATCCACAAAAGGACTTGTCCTTTTATCCCATGACTATTGAGCTTACTTAGGAGTCCCAAGACATTGGGTTGATCCCTGTTCCTCTTGGAGGACTGAATTAGCTGGACCAATAGTACAACCTACCGATAAGGTTATGAACCACCAGGTGAGGCTTGGAGTTCTCCTGGAATTACAACTGATCTCAAAGCTACAGCAATCTATTCCCCTGTAGGAAATGGCAGCTTTGGGGGTGGACTCTAGGGCTTCGTATCCCTGCAGAGCTTCGTCCTCTCACCAAACTCCTCCCTCCCTAGGCACTGTCTCAAAATCTCCAGGAATTTTCAAAGCTGGAGTTGGCAATGCTGCCCACCGAAGGGATGTGTATGTCGTTAATGAGAAAGAATCACAGGAAAGGTCCATTTTCTCAAATGGAATCTCCACCAAAACAGGATCCAAACCATTGACACACAGCTAGAAAATACAATTGCAATTCCGCTAACATTGTGTGTGTTTTTTTAAAAAAAACCCCAACCACCAGAAGTATTGTTTTTGTAATCCATTAGAAAGCATGTAAATAACAAGAGTAAAGAGGCCTCTCATTTGCATAGCACTCATTTGCATAATGCCGCTTGTTTACATACTGGCCCCAACTCTCAGCCTCTTTCTTCCACTCTCTGTCTCTGGCAATGACAAAACACCGCATCTGCAGTGGATATTTACTGTGGCAACAAGAGGCTTAGAATTATGTTCTTTCTGAATACTTCATGACCTTGGCTTTTGGTATCGAAGCTGTTAGACTGAAACTGTGAAGTTCTGAGCAATGGTTTTTCCCCCCTTCTACCCCGCATCTTGGCTTCCAGTAATTAGCATGGCTTGCATTAATTATGGCACTTGGCTATCCATATCGGGTAGATTCGAGAGCAGCCGCTGAATTCATTTTCACAGCAGGAAAGCTTGCAACTACTTAAAGTGGGTCATCGCATTTGTACAGATCTGGATAAGAAATGTATTGAATAAACAAAAATAAACTTTCTTAGGGACCTATTGCCTGCCTGAGCCCTCTCTAAGATTTGATCACCTCAGACAATTATGGTCCAGAGACCATCACAGCTGCCCACCCTTTCTGTGACATCAGAGCAGTTCATCCAATTAACTATTAGAAGCTTCCAATGCCATCATGACTACCGCCAAAACAATAAAGTATTTCAAAAGAGTTTGGATGTGACATGTTAACTTTGGGATCAGCCTTCAGGTGCCCTGTTCCTTTTCGGCAAAGAAATGGGTGAAGAAATCGATGACTTATCCCTGGTTTTATACTTGAATAATGCAGTAAGGAATTCATTAATCAAGTCTACATTTGCCCTGGCTCCCGGTATGTCAGTGAAGACTTTTAAAGTGAAAGAAACAAAGTTACCTCACTTTTTTCTGAGCCGATTTTTGGAGGCAAATGATGGAGTTCACAAATGGGTCTTTGCAGTTCCTGGCCAGTTCATTAATCTGCTATTCTTCAGAACAGGTTTGATTTCAAGAGTTCAGGTATTTTACAAACCTATTCAAAGCAGCCAGCAAGAGAGATTTCCCTTTGAAATTATTTTTCATCTGAGGCAGCCCAGAATTATACCTTTTCTAACATGGCACAGCTGTGTTAATAGCAGAATCCAGCACCAGCTCTCCTGTGGGCCTCATTTTCCCTGGCGCACACCTTTGAAAGTGTCGATGAATGTCCAACAAATCACAGCACAGGGGCACCGATTTCTTTTATGCTCCAGCTAATGAAACCCACCAACTACACACTATGATTTCACCTGGATTTCTAAAGAATGCTGGGAAAGTTCCTAATGGCCTATGAGGCCTATTTGACTCAGTGCAAATGATAACTCCTTTTGCTACAGACATGATTCGAAACCAGGAGACATGTCACAATGGCGGTCACAACTTGTCAGTCTGAAGAAGATACCGTTTCCACAGCCCCCCCCCCCCCCGAAACAGCAACGTCGTGAGATTCCAGAACATTCCAAGGGAGGAGATATGTAAATGAAGGGGAAGGTTATGTAGATAGAGGCTGGTTCTGTTCTCTGAACTGACTATCCCTATTAGGGATGCCAGTCCTCAGGGAGGAGCCAAAAATGAGAGACCATGGGAGGAGGAGGAAATCAAACACAACATCTGTGAAAAAAATAATGAAGAGTCAATAAAGATAGGTATGCAAAATCATTTACTGTAGTAATTCTGTAAAAACACTATTATCACTCACATACAATGGATACTGTGCACTATAAAAAATCCATTTTACAAGAATTGCTTTATCTGAGCATGCAGCAATCATAATTCTTATCAATTTCTACTTATCAACTCTGGAAGGAAACATCCCATGTTGACTCCCTAATAACAGAACCCAAGGTCTTCACAAGGTCTATTATTAGAGAGTCAACATGGAAGTTGGTAAGTAGAAAGTTGGTAAGTAGAAATTGATAAGAATTGTGATTGCTACACGCTCAGATAAAGCAATTCTTGTGAAACGGGTTTTTTTTATTGCGCAGTATCCATTGCGTGTGAGCTATAATAAAAGAGATTTTTCTACAGAATTACTACAGTAAATGATTTTGCATACATATCTTCATTGACTCTTCATTATTTTTGTCACGGATGTTGTGTTTGGTGTCCTAGTCCTCAGGTAGGGGCAGGGGATCCCCCATTTTTTTTGGGATACCCCAAATGCTGGCCAGCTGGCCCAGCAGGGGGGAAGCCCCACCCCCAACTGTCCTGGAATATAGGCAGAGCAAGGCAACAAAACACCCACCAAAGGAAGGCCATCCACAATTCACAACTATATATGCTCAAAACTGTATATTGCATTCATTGAAATATAAAGAAGGGTTAATGGTCATAACCCAATAGAATGTATAGGCACTTATCCAACAGATTGCTCATAAGTAACAATTAAACATATTTTACAAAAAGAACGTGTTCAAAACCAACAGTAGGCTCCTCTGTAATTCCATATATAGATAGTGTCCATAGATCTCCAAACAGAAAGTAGCTGCAGCAGAAGACGCCCACCATGGAAAGAATAACAGCCATACATCTCTCCCAGGTACAGATCAAAACGTTTCAATGAACTTCAACAGCAGCTGGTAAAACAGAACTGTGAGGCAATCATAAATACACATAGAAAGACAAGACTGACTACATATTGCATATATCAGTTCAGAACCACAGAAAAAATTTAACACAGAAATTTGTTGGTCAAAGCAGATGCTGCCCTTTTAAGAACCAGGGGAAGTACCACAATTAAAGGCTTTCACAGGTGCAGGAAATGTGGATGGTCTTCCCTTGGTGGATGTTATTTGTGGCTATACTTGAACACTAAAGGTTCTCTGTTGTCTTCACAAGCCACAGAGCAAGGTAACAAGAGCTAGATCACAATCCAGAGATCAAACACTGGTTTAGCAGCAGTCAGAGTTCATGGGTTGTAAAGAAAAGCAGATCAAGGCAGTCCAATGCCATTGAGGGCCAGTCCAAAGGTCAAAGGAGGTAGGCAGAGCCCAGAGTTGTGGTCACAGGGTTGTGACATGTTACTTCCACAATTTCCAGTTCTCCAGGTCTGATTTATATAGGCATTCCTTAAGAAGCCTGATTTACAGCCATCTGTTCAGAGGTGCTCCTGCACTTAATTCAGAACTGCTATCATTAAGCAGTTTGGTGTAGCAGTTAAGTGCACAGACTCTAATCTGGGAGAACCAGGTCTGATTCCCTACTCCTCCACTTGTAGCTGCTGGATGACCTTGGGCAAGCCATAGTTCTGGCACAGCTGTTCTTTAAAAAAAGCAGTTTCTATCAGAGCTCTCTCAGCCCCACCTACCTCACAGGGTGTCTGTTGGGAGGGGAAGGGAAAGGAGTTTGTAAGCCGCTCTGAGACTCCAAGTGAAGGGCAGGGTATAAATCCAATCTCTTCTCTTCTAAGCAGCCGGCGCCGAGCCAAGAGGTGAGCACTCTGTCTGCATGTCTTTAAGTCTTGCTGGAGCTTTTCCCTTCACAGTTCAATTAACTGAGGGGGGGGGATCCTGGTGGTCTACTTTCCTGCAACTGTGCTTCATTGGCTACTTTAGAGCTAGGCATGGGTGGGTTAAGGTCAGCTGCCAGCAATGAGTCTTGAGGCCCCTGTATCTCTAATTCACTAACTTTATCTGGTTCAGAGCTGGCTGCATACAGCTGCATACAGTCAGGTTGACCCATGACACCATGGGCGTCAACTGCGGGGGGGCTCGAGCCTCCCCCGAAATTTCCCGGGGGGGGCTCAGCCACCCCCGGCAAAATGCTCGCCCAGCCGGCCGTCGCCGCCTCTCCTTCACCCCCGGCCTGCCCTGCCTCCCTGAGGCGGGGGGGGGGGGGAGAGAGGCAGCGGGGACATAGTCGCCCGCGCTCTTCGCGCGGGCGGCAGTCCCGGCCAGCTGGCTGCCGTCGCGGGTCTGCCTCCCTGGGCCGGGGGGGGGGACGGAGCGGCCGGGACATAGTCGCGCACGCGCTTCGCGCGGGCGGCAGTCCCGGCCAGCTGGCTGCCGTCGCGGGTCTGCCTCCCTGGGCCGGGGGGGGGGACGGAGCGGCCGGGACATAGTCGCACACACACTTCGTGCGGGCGGCAGTCCCGGCCAGCTGGCTGCCGCCGCGGGTCTGCCTCCCTGGGCCGGGGGGGGAGGGAGCGGCAGAGACATGGTCCCGTGCGCGCGCGCGCACGAGAGAGCCCCTGCCCCCCCGGGGATTTAGAAAGTCGACGCCCCTGCATGACACCAACACTCATGCGTGGCCCCACTTGAAAAGAGCAGGTGCCACAGATTGGAAGGAGACCGAGCTCGCACATGTCTCTGCCTCCTTCCCTCATTCTGTCTGGTCCCACCACCATACCTCCCCTTCCCCAGGAGCACCGGGATCCCTTGGCTGCTCATGTATCCATCGGTGGCCTTTGCCAACTGGCCTCGGCCACCGGCGGGTCACTTTGCAGCTACGACGGAACCAATGCCCTGGCCCTCCTACCCGCTGACTGTCCAAAACAGGTGCTGCTTAGTCCTCATCTACTTCAGCTACAATTTAGTTAAAAGCCCACACAGCAAAAGCTGACTAATAACAACAATTTCCCACCCAGTTCCACCCACCTACCTACCCCCCCACCTAACTAAACTAATTTAACCCCAATTAAGGGGTGGGAACAGCTACAATATAATTTCAAGGGCCACTATGCTAACTAAAATAACATAACCTAACTACTACTAGCCGATAAAAGTGGAAAGAAGGGCTAAATGGCCCCACCCCACCCTGCCTCCTGACTGTACAAGTAGCTCCGTAATTAAATAGGTGGTATCCACCTTGCCTGACCTGCAAACCACTGGCCTTGAGAGAACAGCTCTGAGAGAACTTGTATCTGACCCAAGGTCACTCCAACAGCTGCATGTGGCGGAGTGGGGAATCAAACCCGGTTCTCCCAGATTAGAGTACACACTCTTGACCACTACACCAAACTGGCTCTCCAGAGGTGGTTTGCCATTGCCTGGCTCTGCCTATCAACCCTGGACTCCCCTGGTTGTCTCCCATTCAAGTTCTTACCAGGGGTGACCCTGCAGAGCTTCCAAAATCATATGATATTGGGCCACGCTGGGCCATCCTGGTCAGCGTGGGGGATCAAACCCGGTTCTCCCAGAATAGAGTCTGCACGCTTAACCACTGGACCAAACTGTCTCCTAGAGCTGCATTTCCATCTTCTGGAATAGGTTCGTATGGTTCTCCCCGCCCACACCCTTAGTCTTCAGCTATAAACAGGTAGCATGTTATGGAAAGGCTTCAACTATTTCACTAATGCTTTTTTTTGGGGGGGGGGGTTTCCCCATTCTGCAGACTGCAAAAAAAACCCCTCAAACTAAAACTCATTTTCTTTTTGTTAGTCAAATAAAAACCTCTCTTATTTTTAAAAGACTATTCCCCTTATTCTTCCGAGTGCCGATCTGGATCTTGACCTTGGGATACACAGGGTTAAATATCTCAATAGTTAATCCCCTGCAATTATGCCCGTTTACTCTTTGCTGGCACGGGGATGCTTTTGTTCATTATAGGAACTGCACATGGCAATTTGGGCAAAAATATGCACAGCACTTCCCCCATACACTCGCCCCATGGATACCACTGGGTAATCACAGGGGGCAGGGAAGCTGCTCTGAGGCCTGCTCTACCTCCCCATACAGTGAGTAAAACATGTGGATAGGCGGTCTGCATGGAACTGGCGTGTTATGGTCAAAAGACAACCCGAGAGACCAAAGAGAAGGACCAACTTCTACCTCTTACCCAGCCCCTCCCTGAGCATTTCTTCATCTTCACATAAGAAAGACCTGGAGCATTCCGTGATTGCACTCTATCGACGCAAAACGTCTTACTGGGTGCAATTTCTATAATTCACTGGAGGAAATTATAGGGAAAGTTTTACACCTGCTGATTTTCTGGGTTTATTCAGTTTGTTCCCACCCTGAGATCACAGTTCCGTGCAGTGTAAAAAAAAGGGATCATTAAAACCAACAAATTAGGCCAAAGAGTGCAACGGTAGTACACCTTCGTGCCTGCAGTTCACTCCCTCTCATTCCAAATGGCATGAAACATTTGTGACCGGTAACTTCTCTTTTTATGAAGCTGGCAAAATGTTTTGTGGCGTGTCAATAACTCGGGCATTTATTGTGGCATAAGCTTTCTGAAGCCTTGAATTGGGCCCAGAAGCAAACTGGGAGCCACTATATGTCAGAACAGCCCTAGCCTGGATGGCCCTGGCTAGCCTGATTGCATCAGATTTTGGAAACTAAGCAGGGTCAGCTGGACTTAGTACTTGGATGGGAGACTCAGGAAACCCATGGCTGCTACACAAAGGCAGGCAATGGCAGAGCACCTCTGCTTGTCTCTTGCATTGAAAACTCTACGGGGTCTCCATAGGTCACCTGCCACTAGATGGCACTTTCCACCATGGGTGGAACATGACTGGAGTGATGTGTTTCCTATGACCCACTCACCATTCTGGCTGCAGCATTCTTGCCCTGATAAATTTGTCCAAGCTGGTCTTTTTCTGCAACGCCCTCCCCCTTTTGCTGTTTGTTACTTTGAGCATGTATAATGTATACATACACATACACACATGTATGTATGTATGTGTGTATATGTGTGTGTATATGTAGATATAGATATACACATACATACACAGTAGGGCTGCCAAGTCAGCCCGGGGGGCGGGGAATCCCCCACTACAGGGGTTCCCGATCCGCCGGCCAGCATTTGGCTGGCGGGGGAAACCCCACCCCTGAGGTCGTCCAGCCTGGACGACCTCCCTCACGTAATGACGTCACCCGGAAGTGACGCCATCACGTTGGGGGCGTTGCCAGGGCGACACTCTGGCAACGCCCCCAATGTGCTGACGTCACTTCTGGTGACACCGCCCGGCGCACGCGCCGGGGAAGCTCCCGGCCAGCAGAGCTCCCCCCCCCCCCCCGCCGGTAACTTTCTTACACTTGGCAACCCTAATACACAGACACACCTATAAACCTATGCATGCATGAGTGCCAGCTAACGACACATCGTGCATGTAACCAAAGCTTATGAAAGCTTAGGCCTAGGGTTGCCAGCCCTCCCAGTGGAGAGAAGGATCCCCCACCACCAGGCCCCTTCCCCAGGCCCATAGCTACAGTGGGGCATTTTGGGGGCCTGCGCCTTAATTAAAAGCACCACCCCACAAATAGTCAAGCCAGAAACCTTATTTTTGAGGAGAGACTCTTCCCCCCAATCAGCTGATTGGTGTGGGGGATTTATCAGGAGAGAGAGGAAGGTCCAGGCAACATTGCCAGTGACATGACAATGTCACTTCTGCCTCACACAGGAAATGACATCATCATACAGGTGGCATCCAGATGACACTCTGGTATTTGGGGGAAAACTCTATGGTAGAAAAAAAAATTTTTTACCATAGAGTTTTTGCCCAAACGCCAGAGCACTGTCTGGTGCACACCAAAAGTGATGTTGCCATGTTGTCAGCGATGTCACCTAGGCCTCCCTCCCACTCTTAGTAAGTCCCCCCCCCCATCCCCTGCTAGTTGCAAGGACAGACCTGGCGACCCTTCTTAGGCCACCATAAATTTGTTAGCCTTTAAGTTCCCCCAACACCCTTTTATCATTTTGGTTGCATCAGATCAGCACAGCGACTTGACTGTAGTTTCTATTCTATTCTACACAAGGTGGGGGGGTGGAGAAGAGATTCTGTTTTTAATGAGAATTGAACAGAAAAGTTCCTAAGCATTAAGTGGTTTTAATTAGAAACTCTACCTGTAACTACATCTCAACAATGGGTAGCAAAGTCATTGAATACTTCTAATTGTGATCATTATACTGTTTTCTTTTCTTAGGCAACCAGGTTCATTAATTACCTGGGAAAATGTCGAGGCTTTTATTAAGATACTTTCCATGGAGTAGAAAACTGGTTTCTATTTATATTTTGATAGTCTCTCTCTCTCTCTCTCTCTCTCTCTCTCACACACACACACACACACACACACACACTAGTAGAAGAACACTTTATACCACTAATTAAGCAGTGCAAGCAAGCAAACATTAGTAGGTTGCATCAAGAAATATGGCAACTCGGCCTCTCCCAGAACTTGTCCACTTCTTTCAGATTAGTAATTGCCTTTTTCAGATACCTTGCCATTCATTTATCCAAAACATGGCATTCTTGCATGCCCAAGCTATCGTTTGTAATTATATTATAACTTAGAACAGAACACAGGTTGCAAGGGACCCAGGTGTATCCCAGAACTGAGCTCCCGGGCGCCCAGCAAGGCCGTGGTTCCTGGGGGCTGTTTTGCCGCCTTGCCGGATGCGAGGCAGCAACAGCGACGTGGTCCCGTGTGTCACAAGGCAGGCGGGGGCGGGGCTTGCCTGTTAAGAGCAGGCACTTTGTAGTTGCTCCGCGTGCTCACTCACCCGCCCGCCCGCAGTGTAGGCTATTGCTGGTCACCATCTGGGGCCAGGTAGGAATTTTTGCACCTTTGCTTTGTTTGGCAAGTTAGGTAGGGGTGTTTTTTTGCCTACCTTACACTGTGGTCAGTGGTTTAAGGGCATAGACGGTGGTTGGGTATTAAATTGGTCACTTGGCAGGTTTGTGCAAGCAAGAAAATGGAACTGGTGAGCTCCTCACGGCATATCCCGTTTGGGAACAGGAGGTCATCATGAACTGTCCTTGGGCCGTGCGGTCCAGGGTGGTGAATGGTGATCACCTCTGGGAACCTTTCAGGCTAGGCTCCTCCCTGAAGGTCTGTGCAGTCTCAGGTGTAGGTGCTCCTGGGGGGCTACCAGTATGCTGGGCTGCCGGTTACGAGCCAGAAGTTGGCTGGCTCCAGACCGGAGCTAGGTGTCCCGCCCATATCAAGGGCAAGGAAGTGGTGTCAGGGAGTGACGCCTGCCTTGCCTGCTCCAGTGCTTGCTTAGTTTGCCCGTTGCTGCAATGTTCTGTTTAAATTGTTAATAAAGTGGCCCTTGTTTAATTCCATATGGTTGTCTGTCTCGTTATTCCGGCTGGGGTGGCAAAAGAGGCAGCCCCCTTTCACGTTCTGTCCCCAAACCTTCCATTACCTTATCCCAGGCCTCGACGTAATCAGGCTGTCAACAACAATAGACGGGAGCGCCAAACTGCACAGCATACTGGCTTTAGGATGCGAGGTATAAGGGAGAACTCAAGCCAGGGGTGCCATTTCCAGCAGCCCCTCTGTGTCCCTTGGAAGCTTCTGCCAAACTATACATCAGGGATCCACGACTAAAGCAGCAAGGGCTTCAGTCTGTAAAGAAAGTTGTTCCTTGAAAACTTTGGTCTTTGCAAAAAAAAGCTTTGGTTCAGGCTGTGAGCAATGCTCCCTCTAAGCTGTGGAGTCTTGTGAGCAAAAATTCTACTTTGTGAGCTTACTGGCATTAAAATTGTGAGCGAGCGATTGGGCTACTGCATACATTAGTTTGCTCTGGAGCCATCCTTCCTGAGCGAAGACAAAAATGTGAGCCGGAGGCTAAAGAACTGTGAGGTAGCTCACACTAACTCAGCTTAGAGGGAACACTGGCTGTGAGTGTGGCCTAGAGAGTACTCCCAGAGACAGTTAGAGACACAGAGAGGAAGCTGACCTTGCTTCGATAAGATGCAGCTGGATGGAGAGAAGATCTGTCTTGCACCAGCTACCAATTAACATTCCAAGCAATTGAGGGCTATCTATGGATTTCACCTGTGGGAATGTGGTGGCGCAATCGGCAGTGAGTTTTGTTTCTTTCCCTCTGGTCAAGTCACCCCATGGATCATGTGCCCAGCAACAGTTATGTCATCCCCCTAAGGGTTCTGATTGGCACAACAGGCCTGGAGCCAACTAAGAGACCATCACCCACAAAATAGTTGGTTGCTGTTTGCCATTAGCTGTTAGCCTCTTGCTTGATGATGACTGTGCACCATGCAGTACCTATCCTCCTGGCAGCCGTCTTGTGTGTGGAGAGGGCGGGGTATTAAATAAATAAATAAATAAAATTAATTGCTTGGTCATGAGGGCCATACGGTTTGGGAGAAGGAGGAGGAGGAGTTGGTTTTATACGCAGCTCTTTACTACATGAAGGAGTATTGGCGCAGCTTACAATCACCTTCCCTTCCTCTCCCCACAGCAGGCACCTTGTGAAGTGGGCGGGGCTGAAAGAGCTCCGAGAGAACTGAGGCTGACCCAAGATCACCCAGCTGGCTTCATGTGGAGGGGGAGTGGGGAATCAAACCCAGTTCTCCAGGTTAGAGTCCACCGCTCTTAACCACTACACCAATCTGGCTCTGCAATTGTCTGCATCCTTCTTAAGGACACGATATCCAGATGTGGTCTGACTAGTGCAGAACACAGTGGCTATATTACTTCTAGGGCCTTCAATACTAAGCTTTCATTCACACAGTCTAAAATCACAGGTGGGTAGCCATGTTGGTCTGAAGCAGTAGAAGAGAAGTACCTTTAAGACCAACAAAGGTTTATTCAAGGTATGAGCTTTCATGCACACACACGTATATTACTGGACTCAAAATTTAGTCTAAAATCACATTAGCCTTTTTTGCAACCACATCACATTGCTAATTCTGGTTCCACGGATGGATTGATTGCCATCCCAAGATGGTTTTGAGATACACAGCTTCCAAGCCAGGTATCCCTCATCCCATATCTGCACATCTCATTTTTTTCCCTTAAATGCCGTACTTGCATTTGTTTCTATTGAATTTCCCTCTCATTGAAGGCTCAAGAGGATAAATACCATGCCCATAATGAGTGTTTTGAGACATTTTTCCTCCTGAGCTGATGGATTGATAATTTCCATCAGAGTACTGAATGCACGTAATCAGCTTATCAATTACATGGGGAAAAATGCAAATGAATCGATGTCCTCTCACCTCCCCTCATTCCCATTCTTGACCTATTCATAGAAAAGCAGCCAACTATCTAGGTGGGATTTGAACGTAAGATTTATGACAAATACAGTCAGGTATTGATAGTGCTAAAACGTCGCTCGTGGCTACGAGCGCAGCTCTGCCAGTCTTTGTTTCTCTGTAATTTGATGAATTGCCTTGTCAAAGCCTTGTCAAAAAAAAAAAAAACCTTCTCTAGGTGAAAAAAAAAATCAGGCCGACACTCGATTTATGCCATTCTTTCCTCCTCCCCCCCAAAGCAATCCTCTTCTAAATAGGAAGAGGGAATCGTTAGCATTGTTTGTGGGCACCACTATGTGGTCCTGTTTTCAGTCCCATTGCATCATTAATCAGCTGTTCGTATTGACGTTGCATGGCCCTTTTGTCAATCCCATAAAGGCAACAAGGCTGCGATCAGATGACAAGCGTGGCCTGCTCTGATCATGCCCAACTTTACACCGGTGTTCCCTGTGCTGGGGAATGTCGATCACACATCCCCCCCCCCCCCGTAACGGGCAGAGGTATGCAAGCACTCCATGGCCAGCCATCCAAACATGCAGAAAGGGAGTCCCGTGCCCACATGCGCAGACATGTAGTCTTCTGGTTGGCAGGGACTTCCAAGCTGGACATGCATAGACGCCTATGCACACCTCACTTACTGTAGAAAAAAATGGCAACCATGAACCGGAAGCTCCAGGCGTCCCCCAACGGCTTGACTGTGCAATGTCAATCACACCTCCGGGACTGCGGAGTGCACCTTTTAAGATCAGACTTTCTCCAGTGTCTGTTCACTTCATTTGGGGGATGACTGGGAGCCCGAGGACTGGGGACCAGGAGCCAGATGTTGCAGTCTGATCATCCTCTTTTAATCCACTTGAGAACAGTGAGGGACACAGTTGAAACAGCCTATCTGACAGCAGCCCAAGACTGGCATTTTGCAAATGACCGATTGAGGCATCAGTAGGACTTGAGAGTGGCTCTGCACCTCACACAGCAAACATTGTTTAGCTGTGCTGATCCCAGCATTTCTTAGTTCCAGGCTGGGTTTCTGTCACATGTGGTTTGGGTGGGCTACCACTAAAAATGACTCCCAACTTTCAAATGGTAAGAGATGAGCAGGAGCAATCTGCCATTGCCTTCTGCTGCATAACCACCCTGATCTTTCTTGGTAGTCTCCCATCTAAGTACTGACCACAGCCAACCCTGCTTGGTGTCATAAACTCTGATGAGATCAGGGCAAGCTGGGCTATCAACCTGCATTTGCCCTATTTTTATACACTATCAATACCTTTGGGTTGTGTTCTGGACTAAATGCAAGATTCTGGTTCTTGCCTTCATGTCCCGGGACCTCCACACTTGAAGGAAACCTCCTCTTCCTGTATCAGCCCACTTGCCAACTCAGCGGTAGTGCTACAGCTTGGTAGAATCATAGAGTCACATAGTTGGAAGGGACCTCCAGGGTCATCTAGTCCAACTCCCTTCACAAAGCAGGAAATTCACAAATACCTTCCTTCACACACCTGTGACCCCTGTTCCATGCCCAAAAGATGCAAACCCCCCCCCCCCCAAAAAAAAAACCTCCAGGATTCCTGGGCAAACTGGCCTGGAGAAAAATTGCTTCCTGACACCCAAAGTAGTGATCAGCATTTCCTTGGGCATGTAAGAAAGGGCCATGAGAACTAAGGGCCATGAGACAACCCTTCCTCCTCCTCTGCCTAAGTTCACAGAATCAGCACTACTGTTAATCGTAGAGCATTTGCTTGGCATGGAGAAGGTCCCAGGTTCAGTCTCCAGCATCTCCAGTTAAAAGGATCAGGTATTAGGTGAGGTGAAAGAGATCTCTAGCAGTGTGACCATACACAGAGTTAAACCCATATAAGCCCATTAACTGGGAAGGAGGGCTGCAGTAGCTTAAGTGGTTAAGACGCTGAACTGCAGACCAGAAGGCCGGCAGTTCGGCAGTTCAAGACCCTACTGCCGCATGACGGAGTGAGCTCCCATTTCTGGCCCCAGCTCCTGCCAACCTAGCAGTTCGAAAGCAAGAAATTGCAAGTAGATAAATAGGTACTACTTCAGTGGGAAGGAAACAGCGTTCCGTGCGCCTCGGCATCAAGTCATGCCGGCCACATGACCACAGAGAAGTCTTTGGGCAGCACTGGCTCTTTGGCTTGGAAACAGAGATGAGCATCGCCTCTTAGAGTCAGATTCGACTGGCTTTCGAGCAAGGGAAACCTTTACCTTTACCTAAGCCCATTAAATTTAATAGACATTTATTCATTCATTCATTCCTTTTCTCCCCCATGGGGACCCAAAGCTGCTTGCCTTCTTCTCCTTTCCTCCATTTTCTCCTCACTATGGTAAGGTAGGTCAGGCTGAGAGTGTGTGAGAGGCCCAAGGCCACCCAGCAAGCTTCTATGGCACAAGTGGGGGTTCAAAACCGGATATCCCAGAACCTAGTCCAACCGTGTCGCCGCTGTGCCACACTGGGTGAAACTGTTTAAAACTGCACGGTAAAAAAAAATACCTCTGTGCTTTTGTGTATGACTGGCTGGAGGCTGCTCTAATTTCAATTAAGAATGAAGGGATAAGATCGGAGGGGGGGGGGGATGAAATTAACATGCCAGTCTTGCACTGGTGTTCCCTGTCCAAACACATGAACACCTGGGTACACTCAACAGGTCCACCAAGCCAACACAAGTTCATTTAAACTTGTGACAGGGCAGGTTTCTTCCCCAACATCAGAAACACACCCCATCAGGTAATTATTCATCTAAGGCAGAGTTCCCCAGCATGGTGCCCATGGATGCCATGGCAACTGCCAGTACTTCCTTTGATATCCACTAAGGTTTTCAGAAAGGGGGGGGGCATTGTTAAGGCAGAGTTTGTTACTGGCTGCCCTCATTCAAATGAGAGTAGGGTTGCCAAAACCGCAGTCCAGCTGGGGATTCCCCCAATATTGGGGCTTCAATCGGCCACTGGCCATTTGGCTGGTGGGTGAAGCCCCACCCTGAACAGGAACGTCACTGCGTGAAATCCTTGTCATGATGATGTCACCTGGAAGTTAGATCATCTGACATCAGGGTGTGCCGCTCTAGTTTTTGGGCAAACTATGGTTTTGAGGGCAAAAAAACCCATAAGAGTTTTGCCTAAAAACTAGAGCAGCACACACACCCCGACAATGGCAACAAGATAACATCACTTCTGGGTGACGTCATCATGGCACTTTGCACGTGCACCAGAAGATCCCGGAGAGCAGCCTGGATCCCGCTGCCAGCAGCAAGGTAGGACCTGGCGACCCTCAATGAGAGGGTTTTCCCACTGGAGAACCAGGAGGACTGGGGAGTACCCAGGGTTTCTTTAGTCAGTGTGTAGTTCTATTTCCCCTTAAAGATTTCCTTCATCCCAGGAGGCATGAGGAGGGAAGCATTCCTGTTCAGGTCGGCCTCTTGTGGCAGCCATTTTAGATTTGGCTCTGCCTCCAGCAGCAGCCATTTTAAGGTGGTGCTCACCACCCCCTCTCAAAATTTTAAACATGTCCACAGTCTCAACAGATTTGGGGACCTCTGATAAGAGATGCTGGACTCTCCAATATGGACTCAGGAAAACAAGAGTAATTCCCGGGCTCCTTGCTTTTAATACTTGACAAGGGTTGCTGCAGGTGAGGTCAACTCTTTCAGATCCGTGTTCTCTCGCATATGAGATTTCCCTTCCATCTTCTGGGGCTCTGGACACAAACCGAAGCAGAACTGAAAGCATACAGCTGAAGAGCTTGCTGGTTAGTTTATATCAACATGTGAAAGCGAGCACTCTTCCCCCTCAATCTTTGGGTTGTCACTACCCTCTCAAGAAGGATGTGTCTCAAGGCAGACAGCAGAAGCTAGAGGCAACCAAGCTTTCTGGGCAACTGGAGGCATAACAATATAGGCTGTGTCTCCACTCTGTTCTCTTCATCACTCAGTACCTAAAGGCTTTTCCTCACACCTCCTTCTTATCCTTTGCCCTCAAGTTTCTCTCTCACACACTAATGCCTACTCTGCTCCATTTCTTCAGTTATCTTGGCTTTGACCTCTGGAAATGGATGATTCTCCACTGGGCTTGTCAGAACTGCATTTGGCAAATCACTCCCTTTTTTTTCCTGGGCCCAATTCCAAATCTACAACATGGCTCAGGAAGCCCACGGCATCCCTGATGACGCCACTGAGAGCAACTGAAGTTTCCCTTTGGCAGTGTCCAATGCTCCACAGATGCCCTGGGAAATGTAGTCCCTAGGGTACCTAACACAAAATGTCAGATACCTGGGGGACTACATTTCCCAGAGCACACCTGTCACCTCAGAGGCTGTCAAAAGAGAATCTGAAGCGCCAGCAGTTTGGGGGGACAGAAAAGGGAAGCAGGGAGATAAACAGAGACTCCCATCCTCTGGCCAGGCTGATGGGTACCTTTGCTATGGCAGGAACAAGAAATGTGGGGAACGGCCGGGGGGGGGGGGGGGTTTGAGCAGCACAAAGAGAAACAGCTCTTTTGTGGCTCAGAGATACAACCGAAGCTAGAGAACAGCTTGGGGCTGTACTGTTCACCTTTCATATTAGAAAATAAGCATGACGCTCCACTAAGGATTGTATTATGAATCAAGATGTCTCAGAGCATCAGAGCTGGGCTCTCGGTATGGTGGGGGTGGCTGTAACTATGCTATTCCCTAAACAACTGGAATGTTCAAGGACAGCAAAACCATCTAACAGTTGAATGAACCTACTTGGGGATTTTTTATTTTTTTTTAGGAAGTTAAGTAGGGTGAAAGAAGCAAAAGAGGGCACCGTTCCTGCAGAGAAGAGGAAAATTTGACAGCTGTAGCCTTTTGCATCTTTTTATCCCACTGTGACTCCAGGACACCTCAGGCAGGCTAAAGTGTCTCTCCCCACAATTTATCCTTATAACAGCCCCATAAGGTAGATTAGGCTAAGAGAGGAAATGCCCTGTTTGCTCAATGTCACCACGTGGAGATTGAAACTGAGGTCTCTCCAGTCTGATGCTCTAACCACTAGGCCACACTGGCACTGGCTCACATGACAAGCAGCACCTGATAGAATCCTCACTCCTAGTCAGCTGCTAAAGGCACATGCGGAAAACTGCATTTTGTGCTGGGGGGGTTGAAATGAGCCAAACCTCCATTTTACATTTTAAAAAAAAAATTCTGGGCGGAGAACAGGCCGAGGGGGGAATCAGTGCAATTGCTTTCCAGATTTACCTCAGCTCCCCTTCATACAAGTCCTGATAGATCTAGCAGGAGATATAATGGGTGATTCAGGCTCTTCCCTTTTTCCAAGCAGGGAACAGTGATTTGGAGGAATGAAGTACTAGAGGAACTTCAGGAAGGAGGTTCCTGGAGATCTCTAGGAAACACCTCTTTGACTTGGTGTGACCTGGTCAGTGGGTGGAGAAACAGACATGATAAAAACTCCTTGCAGCAGGAAGGAGATCTCTTTTCCTTGGGTGCCGTGCCCATGAGAGCAGGCAGACCTCGTCACAGGGAAGGCAGCCATTGATCATGTGGTTGCCTAAAGAGCTGGAGCAAGCTTCGAGGTAATGGTAACTCTGTAGAGATCTAGAACTCCTGAGTTAAAGGGCCTGTCCTAGTTTACCATGTAGGTCATGTATAGAGAGAAGAAGAAGAGAAGAAGAAGAGACTGAATTTATACCCACCCTTCACTACCCAAAGGAGTCTCAGAGCGGCTTACAATCTCCTTTCCCTATGTATGCTTATGAACATTTTTAAAAATAAATACTTTATAACTTTTGATGCTGGTAGTGGTTCTCTGTACCACACAGACCTCCACTGTCTTGAACACACTATTTTAAAAGGAGTGCCAGGGGAAGGCAGGCAGTTGGCAAGTGGCTATTCCTCCAGGGGTGCACAAGGCAGTAAACCGTCCCATGGTGACAAGGTGCTGGGCAGCGGGAGACACAGAAGCAAGGCTTCAGAACTTAGAAGGGAAGCTGGGAGCCCTGACCCACCCAGAGGGCAATTCTGTATGAAGGTCAGGTGGTGGTGGCAAGTTACTTGAGAGTGGAAGAAAAGCCTCTCCAGGTGTTGAGAAAAACCTAGGAGGGCAGGGTGGAACAAGGCCTGCAGGGCCAGGCACACAAGCCCTGACCAACTTGGAATACTGCCTCTTGGAAAAGACAAAGAAAATGCCAGCACAATTTGCAAAATCTCTTAAAGTTGGTGTAGTGGTTAAGTGCACGGACTCTAATCTGGGAGAACCGGGTTTGATTACCCACTCCTCCACTTGCATCGGTTGGATGACTTTGGGCAAGCCATAGCTCTGTAACAGCTGTTCCCTCAAGGACAGCTTGGGAAAGAGCTCTCTCAGCCCCACCTACCTCACAGGGTGTCTGTTGTCAGGAGGGGAAGGGAAAAGGAGTTTGTAAGCCGCCCTGAGACTCCCTTGGGGAGTGGAGGGCGGGGTATAAATCCAATCTCTTCTTCTTCTTCTTCTTCTTCTTAAAGTGAGGGGCCACATCTGACTGGTGCTGCTGGAAAGTGCCATCAAATCACAGCCGACTTATGGCAACCCCACAGGTTTTTCAAAGCAAGAGATGTTCAGAGGTGATTCAGCTATTGCTTGCCTTTGCATAGCTACCCTGGCTGCATGAACAAAAGCACTGTGTCCAGATCACGGGAGGTGCTAGTTCCACTCTCTTCTGCTACGGTCAGGCCTCACCCAGAGTGCTGTGTCCAGTTTTCGGCACCACATTTTAGGAAGGATGTTGACAAGCTCAAGTGTGTCCAGAAGAGGGCAACCAGGATGGTGAGAGGGTTGGAATCCAACTCTTATGAGGAAAGGCTGAAAGAGTTGGGCATGTTTAGCCTGGGAAAGAGAAGGCTTAGAGGGGACACGATTGCAGTCTTCAAATATTTGAAGGGCTAACAGAACACTGTAAGTTGTATCACAATTAATGCACATTATTCTCTATCTTTTTAAGGCACTGAAATTGTTTGAAAGGATTATGTGTTTAGGATCAAATTGTATCTCGATGACATGCATTTCAAGATACTATGATTGTTAACTAATTGTTTTCATTTCTATATTGCTACTCATTCTACGTATGGATTATACTCTTTCCTATTTGTACTGTTTTTGCATATGTTTAAATTAAATAAAACATAAATAAAAATATTTGAAGGGCTGTCATGTAGAAGATGGAGCAGATCTATTATTTCTTGCTCTGGATTGCAAGCCTAGATCTAATGGGTGGAAATTACAAGGAAGTCGATAGCGGCTAAATATCAGGAGGAACTTCCTAACTGTAAGAGTGGTTGAGCCGTGGAACAAACTGCCTTGGGAGGTGGTGGATGCTTCTTTTCTGGACATTTTCAAGTGGAGGCTGGACAACTATCTTTCAGGTATGTTGTAGGGCTATCTTTCGGCTATGCTCCTGCAGTGTGCAGGGGATTGGACTAGATGACTTGCAAGGTCCCTTCCAACTCTAACATTCTATGATTCTATGACTTCCTTGGTGGTCTCCCATCCAAATACTGGCCAGGGTCGACCTGGCCTGGGCCATCAAGGTCTGTTAGCCGAATTGCTCTGGTTTTAAGATTAGCAATTGGCAAATAACCGGGTTACAGCCAACTATACCAAGGTCCCGCCCCTTCCAGGAGTTCCCAGAAAATAGGCACTGAGACGGAGGTCCGTTTAAGTGATGTTTACTGTAAAATGTTCTCAAGCATACAAAAACAGAATCACACACACTAACACACAGTTCTAAGATAGAGAAATATCACATTTTCATGAGCAAGAGACACGTTGGTTGGGAAATACTTTACCTGTCCTGGAGATGGGTTGTCCATTCCAAAGGAAGAATTGAGGGATTGAAAGGAAAATAGGGACCGTGTTCTGAACTGGCAGAAACACGCCTCTCTCTGGCTGCAGACTCAGAGATCAAAGATGGAGGGAGGGTATTGGGATAGCAAGCTGGACTTGAGAGGGGTAAAAGCAGATAGGGGTCGTGGAAGCTCAAGAGACCGGCCGCATGGTAGGCGACCTCTTTTATTAGGTGATTTGGGGGCTGGCAGTGTTGGCCACATCCCCCTAACACACCTTCCAGGTAGTCCGTCCCTACGAACCCTAACATTGGTTCAAGGAAAAAGAGGAGGGGATGCGGAGGGGTGGTCAGTATTGCAACACTAGGGGCTAGACAGGAACTGACACTTGGGCAAGCTTGCGATGAGTCACCGAGCCATCCTATTGTCTCTTGATGGCCCTAGCTCGGCCAGTTGATGGGCTGAGGATTAGTTGCCAAGCAACCTCATTCACAGTCCAAAGTTCAGTATCTCTCTGGAATGTGTGGAATTCCGCAGGTATGTTGGGGGGGGGGATGGGGTTGCCTAGCGTGAGTTGACAGAGGAACCCTTTTGCAATGGGATTCTTGTAGCCATGGCGGGTGTGTGCTTCTTGGAATATACTGGAACCTCTTACAGCAGTGAAGAGTGCATGTAGTCCTTCAAGGCATAACAACCCAAAGTTCAAACATATGAACATTAAAAGTCCATAAGAGCACGTGATGTGCCTTGCTAGGCAACAGGTCCACCACCATCATATTTCACTAATGGCAAAATATGAGGCAATGTCAGAGGATCTTTCTCAGGCAAGTCTTTTCTATGGATTCTGAGAAAAGAATTTCTAGAAGATATGTGGAATTTCTCAGGAGGTTATCACACATCCTTATTGGAACCCATGAATTCTAAAAAAAAAGAACTCTGAACCACCAAATCACTGCTTGATACATTCCTTCTCCTTTCTGAGGACGAAGGGCAATGTTGTCTGAGATCACACTGAAACCAACAAGGGAGAGAGCCAGGAGGAAGGCAGAGAACAGAAAAGCCCAACTGCTGGAAGAGAAATGCTGCCGCGTCTCATCTTTTTCACTCTGTGGAGATTTGTTGTACATCTCCGATGCAGCGTCCTCGAAATGTGTAATCTTGATGTCTATAAAGGAGGCATCTTTGCTATCAATGCGAATATGTTTAGAACACTTGTGTTCCTTCTGGCGCTGTATTTCAAGTTTGCTTTGCCCTTACATATGATGACGGAAACTAGGGCCGAAAAGTCGCTCCGTGCTTGGAGGTTACATCATCATTTTGTGCGCGTTTTTTGTTGGTTTGTTTGTTTTGGCTTTGGGAAGGAACAAAAATACCGCACACGAGCAAGTTGTTTCCCCCTGCAGTTTATAGAAAGGGAGGGGGGACCTGGCAGTACATTAAATCAATATTATACAGCAGACGATGCTCTGGAATACTGAAGTCAACACGTTCACTTTCTATTTGACTACAGTCGGAGCTGAACGCCTCTAAGTACATCAGAACTGCCCTGCAGATCAGATTGATGGACCCGCTAGTTCTCCGTTCCAGTTCTGTTTCTGGCCCCTAAGATATCTCTGGGGTATTCATATTAATATTAATGAGCTACTGTATTTACAAATGCAAACAATAGGTCCTTAACCCAATTTTTAAAAATGTGCCATGGTCATTTACCTCGTGTGATCTTTGTATGTTCTGCTCTGACCAGGGGTGGCCCAGGGTGGCCCAATATCATATGATCTTGGAAGCTAAGCAAGGTCCTGGTAAGAACTTGAATGGGAGACAACCAAGGGATTCTAGGGTTGATAGGCAGAGCCAGGCAATGGCAAACCATCTCTGGAGAGCCAGTTTGGTGTAGTGGTCAAGAGCGCGGACTCCAGTCTGGGAGAACAGGGTTTGGTTCTGCTGTCATCCACATGCAGCTGTTGGAGTGACCTTGGATCAGTCATGAGTTCTCTCAGAGCTGTTTTCTCACAAGCAGTTCTTGAAAGAGCTCTCTCAGCCCCACCTACCTCACAGGGTGTCTGTTGTGGGGAGAGGAACAGAAAGGAGATTGGAAGCCTCTCTGAGACTCCTTCACATAGTGAAGGGCGGGGTATAAATCCAATCATCATCATCATTATCTCCTCCTCCTCCTCCTCCTGGGATAGCCCAGGCTGGTCCAATCTTATCTAATTTTGGAAGCAGGGTCAACCCTTGCTAGACCTTCGATGGGAGACCACCAAGAAAGGCCAGGGTCGTTGCGCAGAGCCAGCCAGTGTCAAACCACTTTTGAACATCTCTTCCCTTGAAAACCCTATGGGGTCGCCACAAGTCAGCTGTGACTTGACAGCCCTTGACACACTCGAACTGCCAGTCTCTGACTTTCCCGTAATGCTTCCATTTTTTATTGGTGCGTCAAGTGCCAGTCCCTGCTGCCTGCTGCCCTCTCTGTCCTATCGCCTTTTTTCAGTCCCAGGGCTGTGCAATAGACCCAATACTTTCTCAGCCCTGAAGTAGTATTCCCTCGTAGAAAGATGTGGAGCATTTTATTGCCCAAAAAAGCAGTTATCCAGACCTGTATATAGAACAAGTTCCTGGGGATGTCAAAATGCCACTCTGATGTATTTATTATTTTTACATTATGGATAGCCCACCTTTCTCACAGGAACTCAAGGTGAGTCAGTGCAATCAACAAAACGGGACATTCAGTAGGTCTGGAACCCCATAGAAAGAACTGAAGCATGTGGTAGGGTTGCCAGGTCCCTACCTGTTGCTGGCGGGGGGACAGAGCTTCTTTACCAGGATCTTCTGGTGCACTAGACACACCCAGATACATCACCCGGAAGTGACGTCATCATGCTAGGCATGTTGCCAGGAGGATGCTCTAGCATTCAGCCAGAAACTCTATGGTACCATAGAGTTTTAGGTTGATTGGTACCATAGGGTTTTAGGTCGAGTGCCAGAGCGTCCCCCCAGTGACATGCCCAGCGCGATCCCAGCACTTTGGGGGCAGGGTTCCCCCACCATCTGATTCCAGGTTGGCAGATTGGGGGTGCCTAAAGCGGGCAAAAAACCCATCCCCCAGTGGAAATGGCAAGCCTAGTGTGTAAGTGGGTGGGTGGGTGGGTGTTCAGTGCTGTCAAGTCACTTCTAAGGTCTCCAGCTCTGAGTTGGGAAATACCAGGAGATTTTGGGGGTGGAGTCTGAGGAGGACAGGATTTGGGGAAGGACTTCAGTGGGGTATAATGCCACAGAGTCCACCTTCCAAAGCAGACATTTTCTCCCGGGGGACTGATCTCTGGTGCCTGGAGATCAGTTGTAATCCCAGGAGATCTCCAGCTACCACCTGGAGATTAGCAAACCTAGTCACTTCTGATTTATGGCCACCCTATGAATTAATGAGCACAATGAGTCCTATTGTTAACAGCATTGCTTAGGTCTTACAAATGGAGGGCCATGGCTTCCTTAGCTGTGTCAATCGACTTCATGTTGGGTCTTCCTCTTTTTCTGCTACCTTCCACTTTTCCTAGCATGATTGTCTTTGCCAGTGATTCTTACCTTCTTGTGATGCGACCAAAATATGATAGCCTCAGTTTGGATGTTGACCTGCAGTTGCGCGATCACACAATCTTATGAAGCTGCGGGCACAGCCTGCCACTGCGTGATCAGACACAACTGTGGGTGAGTCAGGTTGTGGGTTTTTTGCCGTTTGTTCCTGATGTGCTTAAACAAGGGATCGATGAGTCACACCTCACCCTGACTAGGGATGGGCACGAACTGACTTATGTGCTAAAATTCAGACTGAACTTGGGCCGGTTCGGAGCTTGGGAACCAATGTTCAGGGAAAGCACATTCTCTGAACATTCACCAGACTCTTGTCTGGTTCAGTTTAACTGTTCGGGGCCACCCATTTAAACTAAACAGCTGAGCAGTGTGGGGTCCACAGCTCAGCTGTTAGGGTTAAATGACAGGCAGCCATTTAATCCTTCAGTTTTGCTCCCCGCCACTTGGGGGGTGAGAAGGGGTAAATGAAGCTCCTTCCAGGGTGATCCCCACCACCTTTCTCCCAGCCACAGCAAGCCATGGCCAGGAGAACTGGGGAAAGGAAGTCCTTTCCCAGGCAATCCCCCAACCCCCTTTCAACCAGTTGTGGCTTGCTGTGGTTGGTAGAAATGGGGAACTGAATTTTCTGGACCCGTTCAGTCTGTGTGGCAGCCATTCAGTTCAAACCGAACCGCCTTTTTCAGGTTCATGACCATCCCTATTCCTGACTTTTAGTTCAGACTTGCATCTGCCTCTGACCTTAATTTCTCTCTCTTCATTTTAGCATCTATTTGATGTCCCTCCTTAATTTCCCTGAACTGTAAGTGGCACTGGTCTGGGATGATTTAGTTTGGTCTGGTTTGATATTGGAGGCTCAGAAAGATGGGGTTTTTTAAAAGGCTTTGCTTGAGTGGCGCATTCTGAGGAGTGTGTTTGTTGATGTTTTAATTATAGTACTGTAATATATAATGAACTTGCTTGGGATTTTTTGTGTAAAAAGAAAGATGGGATATAATTGAATTCAATTGATCTATCAATCATTTCAAAACTCATTCTGATGTCTCTGTGTTGATGGATTCCTTACAGAATGGGGTTCATTCCCTGCTCTTCCTATCAGTGCCAAGAAAAGAACTGACTCTTATTTATTAAGTACATTTATTCCTCCACAGAACTCAAGGTAGTATGCATGGGGTACCCAGGAGGTCTTCCAACCAGTCACTGTAGAGTTGCCAAGTCCTCAGTTGGGGTGAGGGGATCCCCTGCCCTGCCATCTATTCCTATTGCCAGCCATCACTTAGACTGGTGGTGATACTGAATTTTTTTTAAAAAAAAAACAACACAACACCAGTTTCAGTATCACATCACTTATGGTAAAAACAAAACAAAACCTAGAAGTGACAGAGGGTAGCTCTGGGAATTACTGGGAACTCTATGGTAAAGCCATAGAATTGTCGGCAATTCCTAGAGTTACCTATATCACATCTGCATTTTTACCAGAAATGACATGAGTCATGCCCCCCATATACCTGCCCACAGCTCTCCCATGGTTGCCAGGCACCTGTTGCCTGGCAACCCTAAGTCACTGACCAGATCCTAGCTTACTTAGGGCCTAACTACATGTTACCAGAGGACACCGCCAGGTCAGCAAAGAGGCATGTTCTGAAATTCTATGCATTCCAGGTGTACACAGGCCCAGTTTGGACAGAGACTATGGTTCATGAAGAGATAGAATTTTGGCTTTCCCTGCACCACTTTCCTGGCCTAAAACAGCCCAAGGAGGTGCTATTAGCCCCACTGAGGAAATATAATGTGTATCACATAAATACACATTCCACTAGGGTTGCCAGGCTCCGGGTGGCACCTGGCGATCTTCCGCTATTACAATTGATCTCCAGACGACCAAAATCAGTTCCCCTGAAGAAACAGGGTGGACTTTATGGCATTATATACTACTGAGGTCCCTCCCCTCTCCAAACACCGCCCTCTTCAGGCTCCACCTCCAAAATCTATTTCCCAACCCTGAGCTGGCAAGTCTACGTTCCACAATCATCAGTACATACACACCCCATTTCAGGTTGGGGAAATAGCCCTGGAGGGGGAAGAAGAAGAAGAGGAGAAGGGGGAGATTGGATTTATACCACACCCTTCACTCCCTGAAGGAGTCTCAGAGCAGCCTCCAATCTCTTTTCCCTTCCCCTCCCCACAACAGTCACCCTGTGAGGTAGGTGGGGCTGAGAGAGCTCTCTCCAGAACTGCCCTTGAGAGAACAGCTCTGAAAGAATTTATGACTGACCCAAAGTCACACCAGCAGGTGCAAGTGGAAGGGTGGGGAATCAAACCTGGTTCTCCCAGATTAGAGTCTGTGCTCTTAACCACTACACCAAACTGGCTCTTAAGCCCTTAGCTTCAACTGAGTTACTGTCGTGTGTGCCCTTCATACCCTCTCAGACCAGGGTAATTCTAAATATGCAATACATAAGCAAACGTAGAAAGTTCTCTGATTCTTGAACAGAGCAGATGCATGTGTCTTCCCTTATATATAGTTCCAAGCCATAACTTTTCCAGAGAGAGGTGTCTAAATACTATCAGTTAAGTGATTCATAGCTCTGGATACAAGTTTCGCATCGAAATATAACATCTCCTTTAAAATGAGCATTTTGGGGTGGATTTTTTTTTAACTTGCAACATTATCACGAATCGTGAACAGAATCCTAGAGTCAGTGGCTTGCCTGCAATTGATTTTTACAGAACATTAGGCCTGTCTCTTCATTAAGTGCTCTGCTTTCTTGTAAACAATGCTAACATAAAAGATAATAGGAGGCAATCGATGAATGAGTGAAAGTGCTTTACCTTGGTGGGGTTTTTTTAAACAAATATATTTGTTTATATTTTTGTCAATGGTTTTAGCTTTCTGCTTTTCACTCTTGGTTTTACAGATTTATGTCTATTGTGTATGAGGTGTGCAAAGGATGTCCAATGGACGTGTGTGTATAAAGTGCTCTCAGGTCTCTTCCAGATTATGGCAACTCTATGCATTAATGATCTCCAGAATGACCTATTGTTAACAGCCTTGCTCAGGTCTTGCAATCAGAGGGCCTTGGCTTCCTTGATTGAGTCAATCCATCTCATGTTGGGTCCTCCTCTTTTCCTGCTGCCTTTAACTTTTCCTAGCAGTATTGTCTTTTCCAGTAACTCTTGTCTTCTCATAAATTGACCAAACTACAATGCCTTTAGCTTCTAGCAGAGCTCAGGCTTGATTTGATTTACAGCCTACTTGTTTGTCTTTTTGATCATCCACAGCATCCTTAAAACTCCCCTCCAGCACCACATTTCAAATGAACACAGCAAGAGTCCAGTAGCACCTTAAAGACTAACAGAATCTATGGCAGGGTATGAGCTTTTCTGAGTCACTGCTGTTGCCCTGCAAGGCGCTTATGCACTCTTATAGACCCAAAGTCTATAAGTGTTAATAATGGACTGTGTTGCTAAATGTGTAAGAGGGACTCAGATGCAATATGACCAGATCGTGATGCCAGCTGTACACCGACACCAGCCAACGCCTGAGACGATGTGCCAGTGGTTCCCGAGGTCGCCAGCTCCCAGAGACATCCTTTAACGCAGATACTCACACAGAAACTGCTACTCACCATTGTGGTTTGAACATGTGCTTCTAGACACCATTAAAGAAGCCCTTCTTCATCATGCAGGCAACCCCCTCCCCAACCTTCTCTGCTGCGAAGGCACAAAAGACTCTTGCCCACCTTCCGTGAACAATAGACTCAGCCAGCTATGAAACTGGTTCTGCAGCTTGAGACAATAAGAGCAATCAGCAAAACAAAGGGTTTGGCTGATGAGTCACATCAACCCTCCAGGTGTCTCTGTCACAGTTCAGGTAGAGTTTAACATTGCCCAACTCCTTAAGCCCCCTCCCAATTGCGAATGTGACTTTTGGAGCAGACCACAAAGGGGTGGTCTCAAGGGAGGTATCCAGTTAAATCCTCCCCCAGAGCCCCCTAATAAAAGAGGGCACCCAGCAGTGTGTTCTCTCTCTAACTTTCCTATTCTGAACTCTACCCTGTCCCAGAAGACTCTTGGTTGCACAGGCAGAGTTTCCACATGTCTCTGCTGGCTCAGAACATGAACCCTAATCCCTTCTAGCCTCCATCATTTCCACTGGGACATGCCATCTCTCCAGACAGGTAATTATTGCCCTCGACGTGGATACCAACGTTTTACCTGCTAATGCAAACGTCTTTTATCTATCTGTTTTTCCTAGTTCTGTGTAATTGAGTGTGAGACTGTGTATGGTTTGTGTGTGAAGATTTACCCAGTAAAGAAACCATTTTTAATTGAAACTGGCCTCTGCATCCATTTCTGGTACTTCTGGAGGGAGTGGGACTCCTGTATACATAGGTGATTGCTTCCTATTGCTGATTGCTGTATTTATAATATTATAAATCCCCAATATTGATCATAAATCAAGGCAATCAGGCTAACACTGCTCACTTCTTCAGATACAGCTAGAATGGGAGTCCTTCTGTCCTCTATATTGGAATGTGGAGTGATTTCAGATGCCGAGTTACATTAGCAGGAAAATGACAATAGCAGGTGAATGACAATAGCAGGTGTGATTGGATTAGGTGTGGTATGCAGATGGGTGGTTGCTGTTGTTCAGTCACACAGTCAAGTCCGACTCCTTGTGACCCCATGGACCACATCACACCAGACCCTCCTGTCTTCCATCATGCTCCAGAGTTTGCTTAACTTCAGGTTCACTGCATCGATAACACTGTCTAGCCATCTCATCTTTTGCAGTCCCCTTCTTCTTTTACCTTCAGTCTTTCCCAGATGAGTGGTAGGTGTGCAGAATGCAGCATTTCAGATTTCCATTGCTGTATCTGTATGTAGCTGTATCTGAAGAAGTGAACAGTGACTCATGAATGCACATAACCTGCTACAAATGTTGTTAGTTTTCCAGGTGCTACTAGACTCTTGCTCTTTTCTGCTGCTACAGAAAGACCAACATGGCTACCCATCTTGATGTATTTCAAATGACCGATAGACATATAACATGTAAAATGTCTCCTTCAGATACCCTTTGTGGACAATGTAATACCATCCTAGTTTTGGCCTTTAACAAAGGAAAGAGTTATATTTCTTCTCCTCCAAATGACTGCCTGCCTTCTGGTTTTCCCAGAAACCTGAACCAAGTCCTCTGTGTCCTGGCCTGAACTGGCTTTTGTTTCCTGCTGACCAGCCTCATTTGCACTAGGTGCTGCCCGTCTCCCAAGGCCTTTTGGGACTGGCCTCAGTCCCTCCACCATCATGGAGGTGAGACCATTAGGCTTGCTTGCCCCATGATACCACCTGGGATCCTCAACTGGAGGGTGGAGTCCTGTCACATCCAACATGTCTGGTGTTGCAGATGGTTTATCAGGGTGTCATCCCTATAATTCAGTGGCTAATGCCATCCCACACATCTAGCAGACATGCCTTGACTGCATCCAGCCTGGTGACTATAGCTGAAATCCAGGCGTTCACAATATGCCACCAGGTGAGTGCTGGTGCCCTTTCTCCCAGGATACACGCCCATCTGGTGGTTTTGGCCCCATGCTTTATCCTATGGCTGCACCATACCTTGGCCACAATGGGTGGAGCCAGCAATGGTCCTCGGGTTTTATTTATTTATTAGTTCAATTTATACCCCGCCCTCCCCATGAGCAGGCTCAGGGCAGCTTACATAGATCGGTAACCGGTACCATAAAACCATATAAGAAAGTTAAAACATTTTAAACATTAAAACAATCAAAATTAAAGTGCTAGTAGTAATAATCAACTTCCAGTGAAAAAGATGGCATACTGTGTAATGTTCTACCAGATCATTGACCTTCGGGATTGCGTGATGGTATGGCCCAATCTCTAGGCCAGGGCCGGCCCATAACCACAGGTGTTGATAGTGGTGATGTTGGTAGTGTGGTGACTCCTAGTTGAAAGCCTGGTGGAAGAGCTCCATCTTGCAGGCCCTGTGGAATTGTAAAAGGTCTCTCAGGGCCCTCATATTTTCTGGGAGCTCATTCCACCCTGGCCCTGGTGGCTGCAAGCCTGGCGTTCTTCAGGCCTGGAATGGTCAAGCGGTGTTGCGACCCCAACTGTTGCCACCTACTTGCTGTTCCATCACTTAAGGAAGTCCACCTGGCATCCACCACAGTTTTTTTTATAATAAAAACATAAGAAAAGCCAATGTTGGATCAGGCCAATGGCCCACCCAGTTCCCATAGGGTTGCCAACCTCCCAGTGGGATGTGGAGTTCTCCTTGAATTACAACTGATGATCAGACTACAGAGATCAGATTACCCTAGAAAGAATGGCAACTGCAGAGGGTGGACTCCATGGCATCACATCCTTGATGATCTCCCTCCCCTGCCCAAACTCTGCCCTAGGCCCCACTCCCAAATCTCTGAGCCCTTCCCAACCCAGCATTAGTAACCCTAGTTCCTGAAGGGGGTGGAAGGGGGTGCCATCTTTAGAAGTTTTTGGAAGAGTTTTTAATAGGGTGTAGGTATTTCTGGGGGTTAGGTTAAGGTTCAATTGTACCGTATATGGTTATAATTTTAAATTGTAAGCAGCCTTAAGTCATGTAGGCAGGGCTAAGTATAAATATTTTAATTAATAAGTAAGTAACTATCCTCGCACACAAAGACCACATATCTTCCCCAGGTTCTACTACTACCAGCAGTCTCTTCTAATCCCAAGAAAGATGATTCCTGGAGTTGCTGGATCTTCTGTGGAGTCATTTATGTTTAATTGTTTTACAGATTTCTACCCCACCTTTCTGCAGTCATAGGGTCACCAAAATAATAAAATTTTGAAAGCCATTAAAACTCACAAACACATCGTTAAGACAATTAAAACCAGAGCTAAAATAAATGCAAAACATACAAACAACAAAACATTGGTCAAGGAAGGATCACTGAGGGAACACGGAACAGAATTTTAAAAGTCTTCACCTGCCCTGCCCTGGATAGCCCAGGCAAGCCCAATCTCATCAGAAGCAAAGCAGGGCAGATCCTGGCAAGTACTTGGAAGAGTGACCTCCAAGGAATACCAAGGCCGGGATGCAGAGGCAGGTAATATCAAGCCACTTCTCTGAATCATTCTAGCCCTACTAGGGGTTGCCAGAAGTCACCATGACTTCCAGGCACACAAGCACATACACACAACCCCCCCACCCCAAAAAATTTTTTAAGTATTCATCTTCTGGCAGAAGATGGCTACAGAAGATGGCTACAGAAGGGCAGGCAAGTCTCCCCTGGAACAGAGTTCCAGAATTTTGGTGCTACTACTGAGAAGGCCCTCCCCTGTGTTTCTACTCATCTAATATCAGTTGGATGGGGCACCTGATGTAGCACCTTTAAAAATTATTGTGATGGTCAGTTAGGTTCATAATGCCGTAAGCAGTCCTTTGATAACAGCATGTGGGTCAGTGAGGAGAGTGCAGGGGCATTACTGCTCTCTTCCTCCTCTTCCATCAGCACAGCTGTACTGACAGAAGAGGCAAGAAAGCTAAGCATTCCATCTGGGTCCTGCATCCCCAGGAATCAATTTTCCTGGGATTGGAAGGGATTGGGGGGGTAAGGTGAAACTGGGGAAGATCCACAACCTTCAGTGCCTTTCATTGTTGTACCACTGGATCCAACCCAGCACACAAAGCTGATTTATTGATGTGCAAATAACATTAAATATTGCAAACAGGAAACAAATGGCGTAAGAAGAACAGGAATTGGGGGGGGGGGGATTTCATTTGCACGGCAAAGTGAAATCAAAAAGAAGTCTTTCAAGTGGAAACAGCAAAGAGGAAAAATCTGAAAGCACCTCTAGAGAATGTGTATCCTTCCTGTCTAGCGCACCAAAAGAAATCAGCATTACTCACATGGATCCTGATAGAAAAGAGGCACATACATATTTTAGATAAATAATAGTCAAAAATTAAGTGGTTTGTGATGTGTTTTGCACCCAATGGATTTGTTGGACTCAAGGAACCAGGAAGCAAGAGACTCCTCAGTAATTTGTGTTTGCAAAGCACCAAAATGTACAAATTACAACTGTAGCGTCCTTAGCTGTCCATTTTTGAAAAAGCAGGGGGGGGGGATTAACTTCTTTAATTTTCTCTTCTATATTCTCCAGTTTCCTAGGTTATCAAAGGTACTTGTGAGAGTTGCCAGCAAATTTAATTTGAAATGAAATGTCAAGGAGAATTTGGAGGTTCCTCCTGAGAAAAAAGATCTAAGAATTTCTGAGAGAAGCCAAAAGAAAAAAAAAAGTGGGATGTGGGAGAGGAGAGACAGTTGCACATCTACTGTGGAGGACTCAGGATGTGCATAACTTCCCATGCTGAAATATATGCAAGGAAATTTTTATATAGATAGCCAATAAAATTTTGGTTTCTACACTGATTTCCCAGAAAGTTAATACAAATCTGGAATTGTTGGTATAACATAACCCCCTTTGGCAAAACAATCTGTGTTGTGTGTGTGTGTGTGTGTGTGTGTTTTCTTAGTTTGGATTCTTACCAGCAATGCAGTGTGATCTTGTCTTTTTCTTTGATTCTACTGATTTCCAGGGCAAAAGCTTTTCTCCCTCCCAATCAAATCCTTGCAAGGGAGGAGAAAAGAGAGCTGTCAGCCAATCACCTTTGGAGAAAAGCTGCAGAGAGCTGCCACTCTCCTTCACTTCCTCATTTGTGGGGGCAGGACCCTTTACCCCTCCATGGGGAATAATAGAAACGTTACTTATCTCCTTCCACACTTTGTAAAACAGACTATAACAAGGAAGCATGGCAAACATGGAATTTTCAGAAGATGGGAAGAAAATATTGTCAGTCACCATAAGAGTAGGAAAATAAAATGAATGCAGACAAGTTTTTAAAAATGTGATGAGTCCATCGCATTTCCACCCCAATAGGAATCAGTGGAGATAACTGAGCCTCCACCAACAGGCATCTATTTCAGGGGTCTGTAGAACTGACCCCACCCCTTCATCCAATTCACTTGAAACTTGGTAGCTCTTTAGATTAAAGGGAGGAGTGTACTCTGTGCAGATTTGGTGCCATTATGTTTATAAACAGCTGTCTCAGACCCACCAGTAGATTCGCAAATTGATAATAATGTTTCCAAAGCTCCAAAAAACCCACATGGATTTGAATTCTGAGCTGGTACTGTCCTACACTGACATGAGCATTTATGGAAATAATCCCCCCTGAACCCTGGATATGAAAGTATAACTTTTTTTTCTTGGTGGACACCCCTACTGGAGACTCTCAGGAGGGTTAACACAGGTTGTTACCAAAACTGTGCTGGAGGAGTCATTTTTCTCTCTATAAGCACTGCATGTCCTGCTGGGAGTCTTGAGATGAAGAAGAAGGTTGGACAAGAACCAACAAGTTGAAATTAAATCAAAAGAGTTTCTGGCTAAACATTAGGAAGAACTTCCTGACAGTTAGAACAGTTCCTCAGTCAAACAGGCTTCCTCGGGAGGTGATGGGCTCCCCTTCTTTGGAGGGTTTTAAACAGAAACTAGATGGCCATCTGACAGTAATCTGGATTCTGTGAACTCAGGCAGATCACAAGAGGGAGGGCAGGAAGGGTTGCCTCAGTGCTTAGTTCTCATGGCCCTTTCTTACACGCCCAGGGAAATACTGTTCACCACTTTGGGGTCAGGAAGCAATTTTTCTCCAGGTCAGTTTGGCCAGGGTTTTTGCCACCTTCTGGGTATAGAACAGGAGTCACTGGGGGTGTGGAGGGGGGGGAGGTGTAAGGGATGGATAAGCCTATAATTTGCTATGCCCTGACAATTGGGAGAGTGTTCTAAGTTTGGCAGGATCCAACCTTGGAGGTGGGGACGTAGTTTGGTGGTGGTAATTGTGGGCAGCTGCATGTTTCTGTTACCTCAAGGGAGTGGCAGTAGCCCCAGGAAGATGTTTTCCTTTCCTTCAGCTCTCATGAGCATGGAAATTAACTTGGCAGGAAGGACCAGAGCATCTTTGGTGTTGAAGTGAGAAGCTCCCTCGGAAGATGGAACTGCCTCTTGTTTTATGGTGACTTTGCAACAGAACTTGTTATGAAGATGTAATCTGTAAGGAGCTGCAGCCTTCCTTTTAAGAATTCTTACCCATCCTGGAACTTGAACGTTTTATTGCCGATGGCTCATACGCTGGATGTTTTCTGCAGTGCATACATCCTGAGTGTTTGCATGTTTTTACTCAATTAAATGAAACAAGGGTTTGGGGTTTTTTTTTTACATTTTGCTGCATGATGAAAGTTTCCTTTCTGCTGGCGAGCTGCATATATATCTGCTGAAGCGAACCTCAAGGTCAGTTGGACCTGATAGGAGGTATTAATGAATTTCCTGCTTTGTGCGGGGGGGTTGGACCCTGGATGCCCCTTCCAACTCTATGATTCTTTGATTCTAAGATCCTCTCTATGCAATGGCCAAAGTCTATAACAATCCTTGAGCCTTTTGAACGTCTTAATTTTTGAAAGACTGAAAGTTCTGTTCTTTTAAAAATATTTGTATTTTTAAAGTCTTTATCTAATTATTACCAGTTTAGCAGCTGTGTGCCTAGAGTATGGTATCCAATTACATTTCTTACTGATTTCTGCTGATTACATACCAAAAGAAACTTGTTGTTGTTATAACTGCCAATGAATTTTAACTATAAGTCATGTGCTAGGCAGTGGACATATTTCCCAGGAAGCAACACAGTATGTGGGATTCAAGTTGCACAGCATCTGTAAAGCTTTGGTGTTAAGTTTTGGACATACTCTCCCCTTCCTTTTCTCTGAGTATTTCCATGCTAGAGGTCTCCATTAATGAATGTATATTTTCCATTTGGTTTTCAATAAATGTGGGGAGGGGCTTTCTTCCTCCTGTAATCAATTCAGGAACTAGTCCTGAATTAGTATTAGATTTTTCCTTCTGTTTAATTAACGCTAATTAAACAATGCAGACATCTTCCTGTCACCTGTGGTGTGATTACATTAAATATTTAATGCTTGTGAAGGATTAGACTGCGCGTCTAATCTATATCTCACAATCTGTTCCCCTCTCTGGAGTATTTTTTTTATTTAGTTCTGCTTTTGTACAATGAGTCGTATTTCAAAGGAAATGGATAAATATGTGGGTGAAAGGGGGAATGGTCTGGAGGCCGTTTGGGAAGGGGCAGGATAGTGCTGAGTTGGTGCAGATGGCATTCAGGTGATATATTGTAAAGCCTGTACTTCAGGGTCATCGGAAAGGGGTGAATGCTCTGTGTTCTGTGCTCTGTGTTCAATACCATTGTAAAAAAATCAGAAATTTAGCTAGGGCTCATCCGTCCCGAGAGACTGCCAGAAGACTGGTCTTATGCCAATAACAGTTTCTTTTAAGATGACTAAGATCCAAATCAGACATTCTATCTATTGGCTCATTTGTACAAATGAAGTATTGGATGCCCACACTGGCACCTAATGCACCCCACAATGGCTTGAACCCCTCCTGACCTGGACAATAACTTATGGTGGACTGTTGGTGGAGGCCAATGAAGAAGGCCTCACTGGGTGGATTCATTCCCATGTATGGGATTTTGGAGGTCATTTTCCAGGAAGAGTAGTAGTAGTAGGAGATTGGATTTATACCCTGTCCTTCACTACCTGAGGGAGTCTCAGAGCAGGTTACAATCCCTTTCCCCACTACCCTTGTGAGGCAAGTGGGGCTGAAAGAGCTCTCCCGAGAACTGTCCTTGAGAGAACAGCTCTGAAAGATCTTATGACTGACCCAAGGTCACACCAGCAGCTGCATGTGGAAGAGTGGGAGATCAAACCTGGTTCTCCCAGATTAGAGTCTGTGCTTCTAATCACTACACCAAACTGGCTCTCTGGGAGAGGTAATCCTTCTGCCCCTGGAAACACTCCATTGGATCCCAATCCATGGCTTCCAAGCAGACTCCCAAATAGGGCTGAAAAACAGCCTCCCCACTTTTGAAGGGTAGATCTTGGGCTGAGTACTGAAAAATCACTCCATGCAAAATGAATGAATGAAGTTAAATTAAAATGCATCCCATCCTTTGCAAGTCAGCTGTCTGGTAGTATCTAATACTGTCTGCTACTGCATGTTAGCTCTTGGATGCTTGTCAGATAACAACCGCTAGTATGTCACATGCTGTCAAAAGTTGACTTCTGTTGCATGTCAGCTGCCAGAGACACTCAAACGTTGCCTTTCTCTAACAACTCAATGGATGTTTATTGCCGAATCAGTGGCCGAATATTAACTCAATGACGGACTCTCTACACATCCTCTGTGGCAGGGAATTTCGAGGCTATCATGTCTGCCCCAGTATTGGAAGGAGCAAAAACACAGCCTCCTGAAACCAGACATGCAGATTTCTTTACATTTCAGATTATTCTAAGGGTTCCTGCAGGCCGGCACAGCCAAATGACTGAGAACTGCGAAAATAAGAATGCAGGGTTCACATTGAAAATATCCCTGGCAGTGTATACACACATCTCAAGGTTGCACATTTCTTTGGCTTGTTTTCCCAAGGCGCTGTCAACTGTGTAATAGAAAAATGTATTTGTACATCTTCCCCTTCTGCCCCCCCCCTCCTACCCACCCCTTCCCTTCCCCGCTCCCACTCCTGTGAAACAAAACAACACATTGCTAAATATTCAGTCACTCTTGGGAAGAAAGAAATTGAAAGGGGAAGTGGTGGGTATACATGTGAGAGCAATCACTGTATAATATGGATGGTTTTGGCAGGTCTTCACGATTTTTCCCTATAAAGAGATGCTGGTCACCAAAAATAGGGGTAGGAGTAAGAAAAGCATCCACTTAAAAAAAATCTTGGAAATATATGGCACTATCTGTGCGATGACTAGCAAGGGGAAATAATTCACAGAGTCTTTATTTGTATTGCCCATTATTGCATCTAAGAACAAAAGATAAATTCCTATAATTATTTTCCAGTTGGTTTGGTCCATGCCTGTGTAATCATTTTTTTTTATTTTCCCCCCTTCCTCGTCTTGTACTGTGCCTTTCCTCCATAAAGCATAGCGGTTAATAGCTTCTTCATATTTACTGCTCAGAAGGAAGAAGATCCAGCAGTCAGATTTTTTTTATGATGTGGGGTGAACTTTTGAAAAAATTAAATTAGCAGCGCGAACAACGGTGGTACATTGTAAACTAATTACTTCTCCCATTCTCTCGGCCGAGACGGTCTCAGCGCTCTCCTTTTCATTTTTAAGATTTCTGAGCAAATTGGAGGGAGGACTCAGGGGTTTACAGTCGGAATCCAGGTTGAAGACACAGGTAGATTCCGGAGGCAGAACACAGGTGAGAAGGAAGCACATTGAGAGGCAGCAACGGAATGTTTGAAACATCCCTCCTCAAACAGGGAAAGTCTCATTTGACTGAACCAGGAGAATTTCTCTTTTATTTTCCTTCCCAATCCCGCACAGTCTCAGCCGCTTCAATCCATAGCAGCTTTGTGATCTTTGCCGATAAACCCACATGTTTTGATCTCCAGAAGTTGTTTAATGTTCGGAAGGGGCTTTATTAAATGGAGCTCGGTAGGGGGAACTTTGGTCAGACAATAAGCCTCAAACGCATGAACACACCCACTGTTCGCCTTCTGCACGGGAGGGGGGAGCGCACAGCTGGAAGAAAAGCCTCCTTGGCACCTGTTGGGAGGCAGGATCATGTATATTCAACAGCCTAACCGGCTTTTTGAGAAATAACTTTGCACTTATGCAAAATTAATAGGGTATTCATTATAGAAATCCAGGCAGAGTCTTATTTAAATGTGCTCTGTCACTGAAAGGAGAAGTCAGAAGGAGAATTTGGGAGGCTTTTTAAGCTGGAGTTGGGTTGCCCTCTAGTGAATGAGGTCAGCATTATGCACGGGGAAATTATTTTTGAAGGCTGCATAATTAATGTTTATTGAGCTGGTACCAAAAAAAGCACAAGTTCCAGAGTCTGAGCTCTGACTGTAGAACACACGCAGAGCAAGAGAGACGGAGAAGCCCCGTCCTGCCGTCACTGGATCCTGGCTGCTGGCGTCTCTCCTTGCATCTGTGGGGAATGCAGGATGAGGCGGCTCTCGTGATAAGCAGAGGTGGAACATAAATCAACAACCCGGACTGGCAGTGCAGGAGCAGTTTAGCACGGTGCTGTGTGCCTAATATGTCGCCTGAAGAGACATCTGATTATATTGTTATGCTCCCCCCCAACCAACAAAAAAATGGCAGCGTCCGATCCATTTCAACAGTGATGAATGAGATCATCATTTACTTCCCCAGATCATGCTGAGATTTATAAACAATCGCTATGGAATTAGAATCCGATGTCGGGTGAGAGAGAGAGAAAATGTGCAAAAAAGTCTGGGATACCAGACAATAACAGCTGAAAAATAAGAACGGATTAATTGGTGGTGGATATGGAGAACAACTCTTAGCCAAGGAGCGTGGGTTTTGGTGTTTTGCTTTGTTTTTTATTCCGGCCTTCAGTCAAAAAGTTGCATGGGGATTTTGATTTCTTTCTTTCCTTCTTTTATGTCCCGTTTTTCCTCACTGAGGCCCAAGGCAGGTTACGCAGTTCAAAACAATGCAGTTTAGTATGTACAGTCAACGGCGGAATAAAACTGGGTTATGTACGTTAAAGAGCAAAATAAAACACTAAAAACACTAAAAATGTATGGTACGTTGCATCAGACGTAGAGTGCGTGATACCTACAGCAGACCAGCGTAATGCATGCAACAAACCATGCAACGAAGCTAGATTGCAAAATTAGAGACTAATGCAATGGAACAGTATAAGATGTACAATGAACAAACCAAGGGAAACAGCCTAACTATTCCCAGGAAATAACTAAAATCCATTTCCCTTAAGAAAAACATGGGCCTAGGTTGCCTCAAGAAGGGGCCCTCAACCTTTTTCATCCTGCAGTCACCTTTGGAGTTATGACACAGGGTCATAGGGTCAGTCTAGGGTTGTGTCAACTGTGCTGCCATTGTGAGTGGGGGATGGCTGGTGGCGGCTGGGTGAATGCCTGTATCTCTTGGAATGTTAGGTTTCATTTCTTGCTCTGTGTCTTATTTATTTATTTATTATTTTACCACATCTCTACCCCGCCCTCCCCGCGAGCGGGCTCAGGGCGGCTTACAAAAATCCATACAGTGTACCTGGTCAGCATAAAACATTTAAATAGTCTAAAACAGTAAAAACAATCAAACAGATTAAAGTGCTTGCAGTACTATACAGTTCATTCATTATAGGAGATAATGCGCGCTAGGATCATATATCAGAATGTGCACTTCCGCGATCTTCGGAGATCTTCTGGCGGAGATATGGCTCTGTCTCCACACACTGAGGCTCTCTCCAACTTATCTCCACCTTATCTCCCTGCCTAGCTCTGACCCTGGTGTATAGTTGCGCCTATTCGTTGGGAACCTATATTCATTATTTTAGGCGTGCTTCCTTGCTTTTTGTGATTGGCCCTCATCCATTGAGGGGGTTTCTTTGAATTCTGTATAAGTACCCTGCTCCCGCCTTGGGAGCCATTCCTGACACAAAATGTATGCACAGATGACCTGCCTTTACTGATCTCAATAAACTTGATCCTGATTAAGGAATGTTGTTGGGGCTGATTCCTGGGGGGCTCATAGGCGTAGAGTACGGGGGGGGGGGGCTCGAGGGCTCGAGCCCCCCCCCCGAAATTTTCCAGGAGGGGCTCAGCCACCCCCAGCAAAATGGAGCGCCTGCCGCTGTGCCTCCTCAGGTCCTTCAGAGGCCCGGCCGCTGCTGCTGGAGAGGGAGAGGGAAGGGGTGGCCAGGGGGGAGAGAGAGGCAGCAGCAGCTGGCAGGCCTCGGAAGGGCCCGAGGAGGTGTGGCGGTTTCCGGGGGGAGCCCCCGCCCACCCGGAATTTCCAAAAGTCTACGCCCCTGGTGGGACTCTGACAGGTTGCCAGCTCTGGGTTGAGAAATACCTGAAGATTTTGAGGGTGTAGCCTGGAGAGGGTGGGGTATGGGGAGGGGAGGGACCTCAGCAGGGTATAATGCCATAGACTCCACCCTTCAAAGCACCCATTTTCTCCAGGGGAACTGATCTTGGTTATCTGGAGAACCACTGTGATAGTGGGAGATCTCCTGGTGCCACCTGGAGGTTAACAGCTCTAGCTCAGTCACAAAATGGCTGCCCCAGGAGATGGAGCCACACTCACACCCAGAGAAAGTCTAAGGGCAGTGAAGAAGAAGGGCAACTTAAACAAAGCAGATGTCACCAAAGCAATGTTATTTTAATCCACACAGCCAATCAGGTCTTTGGTGTCCAATCAGAAGCCGAGCTGTGCAAGAGCCCCACCCACCATCTAAAAACACTTGGTGGGCACCACGTAGGGTTGCCAAGTCTGGTTTGGGAAATACCAGGAGATTTGAGGTTTGGAGCCTGGGAAGAGTGGGGTTTGGGGAGGGGAGAGACCTCAGCTGGGTACAATGCCATAAAGCCCACCCTCTCAAGCAGCCATTTTCTCCAAGGGAACTGATCATCATCTGGAGATCAATTGTAATAGTGGGAGATCTCCAGTCTCCACCTGGAAGTTGGCAACCCTAGCATCACAGCACCCACCGGCATCACACTGGGGACCTCTGGCCTAAAGGCTCTAAAGAGAAATGGTCATCATTAATTGGAGAAGTGACTCTGAAGGCCAACATTTGCCGGGGATGGTTCCCACCTGCATGCTCATCAGAAGTATAACCAGCCAGTGAAAATGAGCTGTTGTCATCATTTAAACACCAGAGGTAGAACTAGAGAGGAGGGAATCTTCCCTATTTCTTTTCTTCGGAGCTCCATTCACAATTCTGCAAACCATTTTGTGTCTCTGCCTTTTTTCGCTGACAGTTTGGTAGATTCCTTTGCCTCTTGTACATGATATGAAGAGGAGGAGAAGAGATTGGATTTGTACCCCGCCCTTCACTACCTGAACGAGTCTCAGAGCTGCTTACAAACTCTTTTCCCTTCCCCTCCCCACAGCAGGCACCCTGTGAGGTAGGTAGGTGGGGCTGAGAGAGCTCTTTCAAGAACTGCCCTTGAGAGAACAGCTCTGACAAAACTATGGCTTGCCCAAGGTCATCCAGCAGCTGCATGTGGAGGAGTGGGGAATCAAACCTGGTTCTCCAGGTTTCTTCTGCCCTTTCTATCATTCCTATGTACAATGTATGTCATTTATACATATGCGGTATGTGTGGTGTGTAATGCTGATTCCTTGATGCACTGATAATGTTGACAAACCTGGGGAAATCGTGTGTTGCACCCAGTGAACCTCAAGGAGAGTGAAACTCTATCCCCTTCCCACTACATTTTTTCATTTATTTAGTATTTACTTTGTTTATATCCCGCCTTTCTCTCCAATGGGGACCCAAAGAGGTTTACATCATTCTCCTCTCCTCTGTTTTATCCTCGCAACCATCTCGTGAGCTAGGTTAGTCTGAGAGAATAGGACCAGCCCTAGGTCACCCGGCAAGCTTCCAGGGCACAAGTGGGGATTCGAACCTGGATTTCCCAGTTCCTGGTCTGACCCTTTCACCTTTATGCCACAGTGGCTCTCATTATATCATACTTCCCCCCCACACACACACACACTCCCAAATTTTGCTGCTGAGGATCAGGAGACCTTGTGAACAGTATGAGGGCAAATGGAGGTCTACACGAGAAGAAGGAATTGGTAAAAATCCTTCCTCCAGTTCAGAAGTTCCTTTCCACTGGTGGAAAAACAGCTGTTTGGTTAAGGTTGCCAGCCTCCAAGTGGAGCCTGGATATCTCTTGGAATTCCAGCTGATCTCCAGGCTACAGGAATCGGTTGCCCTGGAGACAATGGCGGCTTTGGAAGGTGGACTCTATGGTACTAGTTCCCTCCCCAAATCCATCCCTCCCCTCCCCAAATCCCTCCCGCCTCTCCTCAAATCCCTCCCTCCTCTCCCCAAATCCCAAATTCCCTCTGCCTCAAATCCCTCCCTCCCCTCCCCAAATCCCAAGTTCCCAAATCCCTCCCTCCTCTCCCAGGAGACAATGGCTGCTTTGGAAGGTGGACTCTATGATATTAGTTCCCTCCCCAAAGTCCTCCCTCCCCTCTCCAAATCCCTCCCTCCCCTGCCCAAATCTCTCCCTCCTCTTCCCAGATCCCTCCCTCCCCTCCCCAAATCCCAAGTTCCCTCCTCCCCAAACCCCTCCATCCCCTTCCCAAATCCTAGGTTCTCTCCCCTCCCCAAATCCCTTCTCTCCCATATCCCAAGTTCCCTCCCCAGGCTCTACCACCAAATTTCCAGGCATTTCCCAACATGGACTTGAAAGCTCTATGTTGAATATAACCCAGCTGCAAGAAACCAAAAAAAATGAGTGCAAAACTTGGGGGGAGGGGAGTTGGTAGGTTCAGTTCACACAGCAGAGAAGCGAAACCGAAGCAGGGCTTGTGGGATCAGTGTGGCTGGTTTCTTCCAGCCTTTGACCCCGTCGGGACTCAGTGGCTGAGTAAATGACACCAGATAAATATGAGTTAAGCCTTCAGCGAGTCCGACCTAGCATATATTTGCCACACAGTTTCGAAAGCCGCAGTTCGTCAGAAGCATTGCTGACATTGTGACTCTGCATAATCAGAGTTCCCGCAGCTTTGGGATGCCTAGAAAGAAAGCCATTGAGTTACAAAGGAGGCTGGTGGCATAATTGGCTCCGGCTTAGGCTGATAACAATCTAGAGGGGTCAATGCGTGCACATTAAGAAGCCTATCTAGGATTGCCAGCCTCCAGGTGGGGCCTGGGGATCTCCTGCTTTTACAACTGATCTCCAGCTGACAGAAATCAGCTCCCCTGGAGAAAATGGCTGCTTTGAAGGGTGGGCTCTATGGCGTTGTACTATGCTGAGGCCCCTCCCCTCCTCAAACCCTGCTCTCTCCTGGCTCCACCCCCAAAGTCTCCAGGTATTTCCCAATCCAGACTTGGCAACCCTAAGCCTATCCGCAGGGACAAAAGATGCCACGCTTCACCCGCTGGATGGTGAGAGACAGCTCATACTTTTACCACACCAGATCTGCTCCGATTCCTAGGGCTTCTCTGCTGCAGCTGTCTGTTTCCTCGCTGTTCTTCCGGAGCTGTTAGTCACCCTCTGCATTGCATCGTGCTCTCACTTTCTGTGTGCATTGGGTCTTTTTGGGATCTCTGCATTCTTTTATGGCCGTTCAGCAGTGACTTTGGAGTCAGCACAGTGGGTATCCAAGAGTGCTTTTGCGGTGGATTTTAAAGCCTGATCTGCTTTCGAGTTGGAGGTAATGCTAAGCAGACATCTTACCTCAGACTGTGTGATACCGCCCATCTCTCTGGCTGTTTCTGCCCCTTTTTCCACCCATAAGAACATAAGAGAAGCCAATGTTGGACCAGGCCAGTGGCCTATCCAGTCCAACATTCTGTCACACAGTGGCCAAAGATACCAGGTGCCCTCAGGAGGTCCACCAGTGGGACCAGGACACTAGACGCTTCCCCACTGTTGCCCCCCAAGCCCCCCCTCCCTTTTTGTCACATCTCCCCCAGGTTTGATTTCTCTGACTCTGTTCCTTCTTGGCTGGCACTTTGGACCCTAGGGGTCTTTCCCCCTTCCCCAAAGCCAATATGCATACAATTTGGAGGGCAGGTAGTGTGAGGCTTCTGCACTTAGCAGCGAAAGATCAGACCTTTGTTGATGAAACAGAGTTCTTTATTTCTTAATACTGCATGACAGGTTCTCGAATGTTTGTTAGAGATGTCACATACAAAGCAGTCAGTGTTAATATACCCTCCAGTACAGTTTGAACCCCGACATTCAACCAATCACAAAAAGGTAGAAAAGCGCGGGTAAAAGATCTTAGCCATTTTACTTCCCACAGGAAAGGTGAAGTGTGAAAGTTATAAAAATTCCCCTCCTGAACTGGGCGCCCCAGATGTGCTAGGCATATACATAACAAAGCAGTCGCCGCGGCCTTTCAAGGTCTTCACACAGCGATAAGAAAGTCCTGTCTCTCCGGGGATAAAGGAGGAGGGAATGCATGGGAGGAAAGGCCATTTGTTCTTTGGTGACGTGCAAGTATGCGAGGTCACCACTCTCCCGGATGAACTGGCTACACTGACCAGACCCTCAAAGAGCCATATAACTCAGAGCAATAAACGATGGGGGAGAAACAGGAGACAGCTTGAAAGAGATAGCAATGTTTACACTTTTGGCTAAGCGATATCAAGTTACAGAAAGCATAATGAAAACCTTGTTAGGATCATAGGATCCTGACAGGTAGCAGGGCAGCCCGGGGAGGTCCTCCACGAATTTGAAGTTTCTAGCTTGCAGGGGGGCTGTTTGACACACTCCTCCCTTCCTTTGCACATTGAACCTTAGGGAGGGATCTTTTCCCCCTTCCCCAGAGCCAATCTGTACCCAACTTGGAGGGGGATGTATTAAAAGGAATGACAGGATTGCCCATTGGAGGATTGAAGGCCCATTTGTTTTTGTTTTTAATTAAAACTCTTGGGACCGCACCCCTCCCGACAGACCAGCCAGCCAGCTGCCCACCTGGCATCCCTCTATGGCAGGGGTGTCAAACATAAGGCCTGGCGGCTGGAGCCAGGGCTCCTATGCAGCCTGCGAACAACTGGTGTGAGGGAGGGAGGGCTGGGGGGGGAGTAGGCAGAGCCAGTCCATTGTGACTTTAGCACAGCAAAACAACTTTGTCTACAGCAGTCAAGCATCGTGGGAGTATCTGCCCAGCGCTGCACTGCTGCCTCTCCAGTCTGCTTGTGTGGGTTTTCCTCTGCACCCTCCTCCCATAGGGCTGCCAAGTCAGTCCGGGGGGCGGGGGATCCCCCGTTAAAGGGGTTCCCGATCCGCCGGCCAGCCCGGACGACGTAATGATGTCACCGGAAGTGATGTTAGCACGTTGGGGGCGTTGCCAGGGTGACGCTCTGGCAATCGCTCCAAAACTCTATGATACCAGAGAAACTCCCGGACGCGCGCGCCAGAGAAACTCCCGGACGGAGGAGCACTCCCCCCCGCCGGTGAGTTCTGTAGACTTGGCAACCCTATCCTCCCAGCCCATGGGGCCTCGGAGCAAGGGAGGATACACCATCTCAGAGCTTATCAGCTGCTGTCCTTTATACAGTTTCTATCTCCAGTACCTGGCATTACATTTTACGGCACACGTGGCCCGGCCTGACAAAGTGAAATTTATGTCAGCTCTGGCCCTTGTAACAAGTGAGTTTAACACCTCTGCTCTATGGGTTGTGCATGCCTGGAGTAGCCCAGCGGCAGCTAGCCAAAGGGGGTGGGAGAGTGGGGAGGAGAGGACAGAAAGGGGAGGGTGCAGTGTGCCCCCATCCCTGGCTCACGCACTTGGGCAGGCCGGTGGCAACTGGACCACCCCCAGGCATCACAAGGGATATTCTCACACCAAGTAAGAAAAAATTGCGCTCTTCTGTTGTGGCTGCAGAATGAACCCATCGGAGAATAAAAGGATATGCAGACGGCAGGCAAAGAAATCCGAAGTGAAGCTTAATGGCTCAACTGCTCAGTTTCTCTGCCGTAAGCTTCAGTAAGCTGTGGGTGCAGAAAGGGCCCTACTTGTTTCTATTCAATGGGGCTTACTCTTAGGAAGACATTTTGAGGATTGCACTGTCAGCCATGTCGTGAGTCAGATTGTGAGATGGGTGCCAGGGAAACGGCCCTGACCCAGTGATCATGTCATTTGTATAATGGTTCCCTGGGCTGGGAGCCTAAATTGCCATTCCATCAGGATCACAGTGGTTTTCGTTTCCGTTTGGAGACAGATCAAGATGGGTAGCTGTGTTGCTCTGTCTGCAGCAGTAGAAAAGATCAAGAGTCCAGTAGCACCTTAAAGACCAACAATATTTTAATTTTGTGTATCTGCCTCTTTTATTCTCTACACTTTTAAGATGGTAAAACCAAGCTTAGAAAAACTTAGAAAAGAATGTAAAGGCTCTATGTAACAAAATATGTGGAAGAGGATGAGCTTTTGTGGCAACGCAGGAGCTTTCATGAGTCACTGCTCACTTCTTCAGATGCAGCAGTATCTAAAGAAGTAAGCAGTGACTCATGAAAGCTCCTACGCTGCCACAAAAGCTCATCCTCTTCCACATATTTTGTTAGTCTTTAAGGTGCCACTGGACTCTTGCTCTTTTCCATTTGGAGAGGAAAGGAAGACTATTTTTAATAGTCCCTCCTTGACACAGAGCTACATAGAGCCTTTACATTCTTTTCTAAGCTTGGTTTTGCAAGTTTTTCAAGGAGACAAAGGTCAAAAAAGAAACAGAGATTCAGGGATTCGAGGGTGAAAATTACCATCTTAAAAGTGTAGAGAATAAAAGAGGCAGATACACAAAATTAAAAAAAAATAAAAATAAAAGCAGAGTGTTTGTTTGGGAAAATGTTATGTTGCCTCTCCAGGAACCTAACCAACACAGCCTACAAAATAAAAATAATAGAAACAAGACATTAATACATCTTAGTTAAAATCCAGCATTAAAATATAAGACCATATACAAACAGACCGCTGACAGCATAGATTCAGGCAGGTAGCCATGTTGATCTGGAAAAGTTTGAGTACAGTGGCACCTTTAAGACCAACGAAGTTGAGCCAAATATGTATAAATGTCATATAACTTAAAAATGGGGTAAAGGTGGTGTAACATGCCATAAAATAAACAAACCGGGAACACCAGCGTTGAAAATGGATGTAACATAACAGCTCACAATGAAAATGTACTTTAAAAAAACCCAAAGGAGCCCTTTCATACTTCGCTAGATGTTGACTTCTTCTGCCATAATTCATGACTTCCAAATGCTGGCACTTTCTCACAGCTTTCAGTGACAATATAAAAATACTGTACTCTAATCTTTAGTAATAGGGCTGTGATTCCCACTGTGTCTTGTGTCCCATGAGAAGTAAATAAATTAAATTATTGGAAGCACCTGTGAGCCCAAAGTGTACACCCCACAGAGGAGGTTGTCTGGCATACCTCTGAATGAATTGCTGGTCCTGTCCATTCCTATTAATGTCTGCTGGGACTGGGCACTGCATCTCTGAATCAAGCATAGCTGGATTCCTCAGTGGAATTCCTGGCTGTCAGCTGAAGCATACCTAGAACAATGAATTGTGCAGATGGGTGAACTCTTCTAAGAGCAGGTAGTCCTTTCTCTTACACCATCTATGAGTGCAAATAGTTGAACATGGGAAACTCCCAGCGAGATCAGACTAAAGACCTGCCGGCTCCTTCGGCCTGTTTGTAACAATGGCCATTCATCGTTTCCCCAGCATCTGGTACTCAGAAATGAACAGCCTCTTAGGTTTCCTCTCACGGTCTTGTTATAGCACTTGATGGGCCTGACCACTCTGAATCTGTCTAACCCCCATTTAAAACTATCCCGTAGTTGTCCAAATCCCCCCCCCTTTTAAAACTATCTGGCTCAGTGACCATCACTATGTACTGCAGCAATGGTTTCCAAAAGTTCATTCCCTCCTGACCCTAAAGTGACGATTGGCATTGCCCTTTCTTACATGCCCAGGGTAATGCTGGATCACCACTTTGGGTTCAGGAAGGAATTTTCCTCCAGGAGATATTGGCCAGAAATCCTGGAGGTTTTTTTGCCTTCCCTTGGGGATACAGCAGAGCTCACCATAGGACAGGGGGGTGGGGGGTAGTTGTGAATTTCCTGTGTTGTGCAGGGGGTTGGACTAGATGACCCTCAAGGTCCCTTTCAGCTCTATGTTTCTGTTTTGTATGTTAATTATGCCATGTACGAAGAAGCTTTTTTTCCCCTCCATCCCAAACCCATTGCCCATCAACTTCAATGGGTACCCCCAAATTTTCAGCACTTTGGGCGAGGAAGAAAATGCTTTCTCTACTAACTCACTCCACACTGGATAGTTTCAGAGAGTAGCCATGCTGGTCAGCAGTAGAACATCCAGATTGGAGTCCACAAGCACCTTAAAGACCAACAAGATTTTGGGGGTGTGAGCTTTCAAGAGTCAAATCTCCCTCTGTCAGATACTCTATCTGAGGAAGGGAGCTTTGACTCTTGAAAGCTTCTACCATGAACATCTTGTTGGTCTCCAAGGTGCTCCTGGATTTGACTAGATGACCCTCAAGGTCCCTTTCAGCTGTATGTTTCTGTTTTGTACATTAATTATGCCATGTATGAAGAAACCTAGCAGTTTCTCCATACTGGGCATTACCCTCTCCCTCCACCCCTTTGGTATTTTTTTCCTGACCTACAAAATTCTCAACTCTTTAGCCTTCCTTTATAAGGATGGTGCACCAATCCCTTAATCATTTTGGTAGCCTTGGGGCAGGCACCTTTTGCTCGCTCTGCAGTACTCTTCTTGAGACAGGCAATGAGATCTGACCCCACCTGGACCTCATCTCTCCGAAGTCTCAGAAACTCTGGACCTATCTCCATAGGACATCTTTACACTCCAGGGAGCAAAAGGCAGGATGCCTGGTTCCCCCTACCCAATCATATCCTCACAGCAATGCTGTGGGGTAGGGAGGCTGAGAAAGAATGACCTTCTTCCTCCCCCAGAATACGTGAACCTGGGGTCATCCCCTGAAGATGAAGTGTGGGAGATTCGGGACAGACAAAAAAGTATTTCTTCACACAGCATATATTTAATTTGAGGAAATCGCTGCCACGGGATGGGGTCATGGCCACCAACTTAGAAGGCTTTAAAAGGGGAGCGGACAAATTCATGGAGAACTGGGCTATCAATGGCTACTGTCCATGATGGACATCTACTCTCTCCAGTACCAGAGGTCGTATGCCTTTTTAAATCAGTTGCCGGGGAGCACAGGCAGGATGGTGCTGTTGCAGTCTTCCTGTTTCTGGGCTTCCTAAAAGTAGAGCAAAACCCCAGCAGAGCGACAGAGCTAAGTTCCAGGAGTTTGTTTCCCCCCTTGCTGTTCTGCCAAGGAGTAGAGTCAAGGTTCCTTTAAAAACCCATCCCTGAGCTAGTGTCCTGGTTTTAGGTTCATGATTGGAAGGTCCCAACAGAGAGGGGGGCAATCAGGGCTATTTTGGGGCAGGAACGCACGGGAATGGGGTTCCGGCTGGCTCCTGAGTTGGCCACATCCAGGAGGAACTTATTAGCATAATAGGCCACACCCAACCGCAGGAACTCATTAGGATTGGCTACATTAGGGTCATGTGGCCTAACATGCAAATTAATTCCTGCTACCAAAAAAGCCCTGGGTTTTGACAACAAACAAGGTAAACAGAATAAGAAGCAAAAGGTGGGTGTGGCTGGATGACCACTCTTCTGGTAACATGGGGGTGTGGCCTAATATGCTAATAAGCTGTGCTGTCAGTGGTGTGGCCTAATATGCGAATGAGTTTCTGCTGTTGGGTGTGGCTTATTATGCTAATAGGTTCCTGCTGGGCTTTTTCTACAAAAAAAGCCCTGGGGGCAATAATGATGTATTTAAAAAATTCCAAAGGGTGTACTCATGGTTACAGATATAACAACAAGGTTTCATGTAAGGGGGGGGGGAGGGGGAAATTGATGTATTTGATGTTTGGTTATGTAAAACTGACGAAAAGGATTATGAATGGATATGAAATGTAAGACATCTATACAATAAAAAAGGAAGGTCCCAACAGTGGTGCACAGGATTCCTGAAAAGAGTTCTGTGTAGTGGGAAAAGGCTGAGGGGTAACATGATCGAGGTTTATAAGATTGTGCATGGGATAGAGGAGGTAGAGAAAGAAGTCCTTTTCTCCCTTTCTCACAATACAAGAACTCGTGGGCACTCCATGAAATTGCTGAGCAGTCGGGTTAGAACAGATAAAAGGAAGTCCTTCTTCACCCAAAGAGTGATTTAACACATGGAATTCACTGCCACGGGGGGGGGGGGGCTACAAGCATAGACAGCTTCAAGAGGGAATTGGATAAACATATGGAGCAGAGGTCCATCACTGGCTATTAGCCACAAGGTATAGATTGGAACTCTTAGTCTGGGGCAAGCAATGCCCTCTATTCTTGGTGCTTGGGGGGGGCAACAGCGGGAGGGCTTCTAGTGTCCTGACCCCACTGGTGGACCTCCTGAGGGCACCTGGTGTTTTTGGCCACTATGTGACAGAGTGTTGGACTGGATGGGCCACTGGCCTGATCCAACATTGGCTTCTTTTATGTTCTTATGAATTCCTTGACCAGAAACAAAATTTCCTACCCCATCTAGGACTGTCCCAACCATGGGTTCGCAGTTGGAGGCCCCCAACTGTGGTGCATAGGTTCTCGAAAGGAATCTGTGTAGTAGTCAGGGGCTCCTAGGCCTGGAGTATTTCCCCTCTCTGACTGAGGCCCCCGCGGGCAATGTAGAAAGGAGTCCAGGGTCCCTGCTCAAAGTTGTAGAAAACTTGGGCTCCCTAGTAACCGTAACTAGGCCATCAAAATACCCTTGGCTTCAGAACACCAAGCGACAACCTTTTCCTCGAATAACCATAATCATGTTTAAGCACAGCCCTAGCCAAGATAAACTAGAGAAATGGCTCAGTAAGAAAGGCCAGAACTCCTGGGAGCCTGGCTCCTTTAAAGGACCAGATCCCTTTACAAACACTCAAAAACTGTGTACAGAATGCTGGACTTAATGGGCCTTTTGTGTGATCCCTCATGGTTCTTCTTTTGTCCTTATGTTCATGGCTGTGTACATTGGGGGGGGGGAATCATTTTCATTTTGTTTCGTTTCAGAAAAAGCATATCTATCATTTCCCCAACATGCAGAGACTATTGGTATCATTTCCAAAAGCCATTCAGGTAAATTTTTCAGGTTCGGGAATATGGGATATGGGTAGGATATCCACCCAGACATAACCTTTACTGTCCATTGGAGGACTGGTCTCTGGATTCCAAGTCTACTGCCCATTGAAAACAGTGCCGAAATAATCCCTCAAAAATCCCAACATTTTAGGGGATAAATTTTAGGAATCTGATTCATAGTTGTACTGATCAGAAACCAAATGGAATTTGAGGCACTGTGTTTGAATCAAAAATACTAAAATGCACCCCTCTCCAGTGAGTTGTCTAAGGCCACCCACCAAGCTTCATGGCGGATCATATTCTGACACTACTCCAGGTAGGGCCTGGAGATCTCCTGCTATTACAACTGATTTCCAAACAATAGGGATGAGTTCCCCTGGAGAGAAGAGTAAAAAGCCCAGTGTAACCTTTAAGACTAACAAACTTTATTGTCGCATAAACTTTTGAGAAACACAGAGAACTGTGTTTCTCGAAAGCTTATGCGACAATAAAGTTTGTTGCTACTGGCCTTTTTTTTTTTTTTTTTTACTCTTTTGCAGCAACAGACTGACATGGCAAACTCCTCTGGATCTATGACCCTGGAGAAAATGGCTGCTTTGCAAGGTGGGCTCTAGGGCCTTGTACCCTGCCAACATCCCTCCCTTCCCTAAACCCCACCCTTCCCAGGCTCTACCCCCAAAATCCCCAGGTAATTCCCAACCCAGAGCTGGCAGCTCTATCTGACACTGTAACCACTACACTACACCATTTTGCCATAATAGAACTGAGTTGAAAGAACTCATCTTTGACGGAGGGGATTCCAACAATAGTGTGCCCCTGATTTGCATCCTTTTTGTTTGATGTGAAGTTGCCCTCTTTTCTGGCATCCCTTGCTGTACTTTTGAGAGATTTCCAGCAGGCCTCCAGTGATCTTCGTATCTCTCTCTCTCTTCCCCCCCCCCACTGTTTGCTTTTCTTTGCTCAACTATTCATAGTAACAACATTTCCACCATGACTGCACCGCAATGGCATTTATAATGTCATCCTGTACGTACATCAACTGGAGTTAATAATATTGGTTCATGCATTTGCTTGATGGAACTTGTGACCTCCAGACAAGAGAGAAAACAAAAACCAGAGGAATGAAATGTTATATGGAGCAGCTCAGGAAATGTTAGAACATCAAGTCAGAGCTCAGTGAGCAACAGAAAAGCAAAAAGAAGAAGAAGGAAAAAAAAGAAGTCAGCTGCACTGCAGAAGATCATTTCACTTGGATGCAAAATTAAACAGAGGTCCAGAGGCACCTTTAAGGTTGACAGAATTTATTCAGCTTCTTTGAGTCAGAGCACACACGACTTCAGATGCAGAGGATGGTCCCTTTAGAGAATAACTTCAGTTTCTTTAGAGAATAACTTCAGTTTGCAGGTTCAGGTTTCGGAACGGCAGATTCTCATTTTGCCCAGAACTGGGAACGAAAGTGGGAATGCTACCTTCTGGCCAGGAAACAACTGCATGGGGGAGACCAACGCTGCACAAGGGGGTCATGGTACTCATAGGGGAATGGTACCCATGCCGCTAAGGCTTTGTGTGAAAGGAAGTATTCTTCCATTCTGCATTCCTTCCCACTTCCACTTTATGTTGGGGATTTCTCTTGTTTCTGCATTTGTTTCACAGGAATCTGCATTCAGACGGCTTCCAGCACACTGTTGCCCCGCAGCTACCAAAACTCCTTTTTCTGTGATTCTTTGTTCTCATCTGCTTTTGAATCGCTAATCTTTTCTAAAGTAAAATTGTTTCTGCGGGTATTTAAGTGCTGCCCACTGTCCTCCCCCTCTCTTCTTAGGATGCCGCTCCTTTTCTGTGCTGTTTTTTTTCCTTCCTTCTCCAAAGACAAAAGAGGGCATGTCCTCCCACTTGGGCAGACTTTTAAAAAGCCAGAGAGAACATAAGAAGGAATCAGTAAATATAAAGGACTGGGGGATTCCCTGCTCCCGAATGTGTCAGTCTTGCATGTGTGGGCCTGGATTTCCCCCTCCCTTCCCTTTTCTTTTTGCAGCATCATGGAGGGAGGGAGGGGCTGGCATCCAGTTAGCTCAAAAAAATGTGGGTTTTGCTTGTAGATGCAGAATGCATACAGAATACACAAATAAAGAAACTGGAGGGGGGTGGAATTGCACAGAGGGAATGCATGCAACTGCAACGTCAACCCTTAAGGCTTGGCTCCTCGGATTCTCCAAAGCAAGCTGTCAGTGCAGAAAGGGCCGGAGAGAGAGAGAGAGGGATCATAAATACTGCCGCCTAGTAGCAGGGCATAGTATGGAAGAATGGCCCCAAGTCCTATCTTCTGCTTCCTCTCTCATTCCTAGCAGGAGTAGCCACAAACTGTATTTGCCTATAGACATTTTCAGTGGTGCCAAGATGTCATTACTTTTCTTTTTTTTTTTCTTTTTTTTTTTAAATCTTTTTTTATTGCACACAAAAAAATATTTCCAATAGTATACCTAGTTTTTATACATTTTTGTAAACATATCAACATTTTTTTTTTTTAGTATACATAGTTTTTATACATTTTTGTAAACATATCAACATTTTCAACATTAAAGATTTCCCAGAAATTTATAACAGTTAGTAAACCTATAACTAAACTTCATGCCATTTAATTATCTACTCACCCTTTACTTTCCTCCCTCCCCTTTAATTAAGCAAAAGGTGCTCTATAACTAAAATTTTACCATTCTGGTTAAGGTAAATGTTGAATTCTTAAGATCAATACTGTTCAAAATTTTAAATGTTTTTTTGGTGTTTGTAGAAGTGTTTATATGCGCCTTGGAGAGTTTAGAAACGAAGCCACTTGATATAGTTGGGATTGGAAGGTATCTCATTGTGTTCTGCCATATATGTTACAAAGGGGAACCATTTTCTGACGAAAGATGAGTGTCTCTTTATGGATGCGGCCGTTTGCTCTTCCACTATGTCAGCAATTTTATCCATAATGTAGTGGTCCCAACATTTATTCTTCCATTCTAAGATGCTTGGTATCGTAGGTGCCTTCCACGCCGCTGCAATAGTCAATCTTGCAGTTGCTAATAGGGTGGCAGTTATTACTTTTCTAGGCATATTGATCCCTAGAGCTATTGTGCATACGATTGTGCTAAAATTTGAAAGTCCTAATTGCTGATATATCTTTCGATTTACACAGATGTGCAACTTTCAACTTGTCTTCATAGGGCAAAGTAAATATACTCAAAATGAATATTACACCTACGATTGTTTATATTTTACAGGCAATTCCTTTCTCCATACCTCGCAGATATATTCATAAAATTAATTCTTTGTCCCAGAAATTTATGTGAGGTTCCTCACCGCCTTGGATTTCCTTAAAGAAGATGCAGCTTCCATTCGATAAAGGAGGAGCTGGTTTTCCTGATCTTTGTTTAGATCATCAGGCACAATCGTTAACTGGCACTAATTAGTGTAATTATTCCTCGCAACCGGACTACCCACCATGGGCTCTTTTGGAGGCCTCTTGTCTGATGCCCCTCTCTAAGCGGAATGCATTCGGGTCAACATAAACTGGAGTGGATCCCATTCCTCTTGCAGTTTCTGCAATGGTGCATGACAACGTGACAATATCAATTTCATCCATTTTCACGAGCCTAAATTAACATTATGGGCCAAACCAGACTTAAAAATTAGGAAGAAATCTTGTTTTATGGAAGCCTCAGACTAATAAGGGGATTTTTTTTATTTTTACATTAGACGACAATGATGAGTTTTTGTCTTTTTCTGAGCTGAGGTATGACTTGTCAACTTCTGCTGAATGGTAATCTTTACAACTGCAACATCTCTTGGTATCTAAATAGGGCATTAGGTGTTGCACAGTCCCCTTGGCTCCTGGAAACGCTAACTGAACTGATGAAGAAAACAAAATCGACAATATTTCCTTATAAATATTTGATGTCGATTGATATATACAGGGTCTCATTGGTCGATTGATATATGCAGGGTCTCAGGAACGAATGGAATAAGCAATAGGAAGTTTATACCTGCTCTCTCTCTCTTAAGGTATGATTTATTCAGCAAAAGTTTATGTTTGTGATATGCTGGACACCACAGTGACTCTTTAGCAAAGGACTGAGTAAAGTGCTAGCTGTTGCCATTATAATTCACAGGACGTGTCCCATAAGCATATGCTTTGAGTGTGTCCAGTCATCCGGTATTTCTGGGAGGAAGTTATTACTCATACCAATTTTGTATTAGAATGTTCATTGGTTTTTGAGGATGCGTATGTACTTTTAAATTATCCATCCATCTCTTGGATGTTAACCAACAGTCAACAAAAATGGGGGGGGGGAACCGTGCCCTTACTACTACAGCTAAAAGATTGGTATTGCAACATTGGAGAGATAAATGCCCACATCTGTTAAATCAAAAGATGGAGGACCTTAGAAATTGATCGGTGTTTGAACATGCGGCATATAGACAATTGTGGATGAGCTTATTTTTAGATATCTGGAAACCTTTCGTAGAAACTTCGATGTAGATCTGCCATCACTGCCCTCCCCCACCGTCAAGTCACAGCTGACTTATAGTGATCCTGTCGGGTTTTCAGGGCAAGAGACATTCAGAGCTGGTTGACCCTTACCTGCCTCTGCATAGCCCTCCTTGACTTCCTTGGTGGTCTCCCATCCAAATGCTAACCAGGGTCAGCCCTGTTTAGCTTCTGAGACCTAACAAGATCAGGCTAACCTGGGCTATGCAGGTCAGGGCATCTCTATTTTATATTTACTTTCCTCCCTTTATCTTTTCTTTTATTCAGTTGATGGTTTTTGAGAGTTTTTTTCCCCCTTCATTCTTTTTTTCTGCTTTTTTAAAAAATAAATAAATTAAAAATAGTCGCCTCAAGCCAGAGGAGAGGGGCTGCTCATCCTCCCTCCGCCTCATCTCATCTTTAATGCCTTCGACACACAACCTGGACATTTTTCCTCTCGGAGGACATCCAGGGCTTGACTCTAGGAGCTACTTCAACATCCCCATGACAACAGCACTTGTGTCCTTGGCCATCTCTGTGCCCTTCCCTACCAGTTTGCCTGTTGCCAGGGTAACTGTGTCGGAGGTTATGTTGCTTTGCCCACGTGCTGTCTTTCCTGTGCCACTGCTGGGAGCAACCAAACTATCCATGTATTGATCAGTTATTGGGACACATTGGCTCCCTGCAGTGAATTTGAGCCAGCATGAATCTTGGTGAGTCTCCATGACCCAAGGAGGAGCCCTCTCTCGGATCACTCAAAGGACATTGAGACTAGAGCATCAGAAACATGCAGTTTATTCCATTATTTCTTTCTTCATTTAAACACTTTTATCCCACCTTTCTCACTATAAAGAGCACTCAAGTCAGCTTACACACATATGTAAGTACCATCAAGTTGGAAAATACAACAGACAAACAAACACTGTGACATGAATGACTAGAACGTTTTATATTTTTAAATCAAACTTACAAGATTACAAGGAACAGTTCATTATACTCTCAATAAAAGTTAACAACATTACAAGGAAAGTCCATCATACTCAATGAGCACCCAGATTTAAGCTCATTTCATCCCCATCTTCCTCAGGAGTAGTCCTATTGTATGGAAAGGTATCAGCCACTTGATACAGTTCAATGTATATGTATAACTTTAGAATGCATTTGGACTGGGCCTGTTTATAGTAATTTCAACTGTACATTTGGAGAGACCATTTGATTCAACATATCTAGAATGACACAACTTTTGAATTGATCAGCATTTTAGTCAGCACAATATAGATACTACTTTAATTACAAGTGAATTTAAAAAGTGCAAATGTTATACAGAGGTTCAGCCCTTTAATAATCTTATCAATATTTTATAGCTTTAAGTAAGAGATGTTCAACATGCAGCTGCATGGAATTAATTCGAATAGTTTCTTTCTAGAGCCTGGAGTCCAGGTTGTTGTAGAGAGCATTTTGCCAGCCACGTTCAAAATTAGAAGGCTTCTTAGCCAGGTGGAAATAAAAGGGGACTGGTTTGCTACTACATAAAATTTAACAGTGTTTCATGGAGAGTGTTTTAGCCAGCACAGTATAGGAGGCTTCTAGCACCTGAGAGACAAGACTGGCTTGCTCCTAATACAAACACTTGCAATAGAACCAGAAGGGAGTTCTAACGAATTCTTAATAATTAAATAATTAATTTATCAAAATCTTTTTTTAAAAAAAATAAGAGTATTTCATTCAGCTTCATGTTGCTTTTCATTTAAAATACCATGGATTTCTGCCACGATGAAATGCAGAAAATAAAGAAGTTAAGCGTTGGTTTGCTCTTAATAAACACTGAACTGTATCAAGAGGCTGATACCTTTCCATACAATATTGTATGGAATATGTACAATATGCACTCCTGAGGAAGATGGGGATGAAATGAGCTTATATCCGGGTGCTCACTGAGTATGATGGACTTTCCTTGTAATGTTGTAAACTTTTATTGAGCGTGTAATGAACTGTTCCTTGTAAGTGTGATGGACTTTCCTTGTAAGTGTGATTTACAAATATAAAATGTTCTAGTCATTCATGTCACAGTGTTTGTTTGTTGTATTTTCCATATGGATACCTGTGACCCTTCTTGTTTTTTTCAGTACCATCAGGTTGCCACCGACTTATGGCAACCACAGGAAGAGGTTTTCAAGGCAAGAGATAAGCAGAGTTATTTTGCCATAGCTTTCCTTTGCAGAGCCTTCCTTGGTGGTCTCCCATCCAAGTACAGACTCTGCTTAGCTTATGAGATCTGAAAAGATCAGCCTATACCATACCACCTGCCTCCATGTCAGTTTAAAAAACAGTAATGGTTCTGAAAGGGGCTCTGCCTGAACACGGTTGGGTTGGGGAACCTCCCCAAACTTGGTCAGACAAACTCGGGGAGTACACTGCCTCGAAGCTTCTCAGCGCTAAGCTCTCTAGGCCAGCTCACAGACTGCACAGCTTCTTAGAGCCTTGAAACCACCTCTTGGAGTTATTTCCCCCCACAGTCCCAGTGTCTTTGATAGATAATCATAAACAAAATTTTAAAGGGCCTGCCAAAAGCATACCAAAACAGAGGTCCTTTTTCGATAACAGGAAAAATAATCCAGTATCAGCACTAATGGACAGGCTATATAACACACATGTAGGTGTCTTATATTGGATTAGACCATTGGTCAATCGAAGTCAATATTGTCTCCTCTGACTGGCAGCCACTTTTCAGGGACTCCAGCAGAGGTCTTTTGCATCAGCTACTGCCTGGTGCTTTTAAACTAGAGATGCTGGGGATTGAACCTTGGACTTTCTGCATGCCAAGGAGAGGATCATCCATTAAGCCATATCCCCTCCTCTTCTTGCCACATAGAGATCTTGCCCATTAATGGGAGAATTACAACAGGATTGGGTCCCATTTCATTGACTGTTTGGTCTGCATGGGAGATTACAGTCAGAATGGCAGTCAGAACATCTTGCCCCATTATGCATTTGCCAATCACTTGCGTGGGGGAATGTCTGTAGATATGAACCTTGATCCTGTTGCTACATTATTTTCACTTCTATGGCTTCAGCAAGAGTCAGCTCTGGGAGTTATGGAGCCCATGGCAATAAAAAAAGCATTCATAACTGGAAATTGTTTGGGAATCTGCGATAGAGGGAAGACACTAAAGGCAGACAGTTGACCGGTTTCTTCCAGGTAGCTCATCTCTCCAAAGTTCTGCTCTATTACCTCTACTTTGGAGGAGCTATCATTCTGCCACACAAGGACCGTTTGTCAAGGGGTTCTGCACTGTATTTATCAATAATAATATGGAAAGGAAAATGTATGTTTAAAAGCTCTATGAAGCACCTGTATTTCCTGAATATCAAAAAGCGGTTTGGTCTGTGTTAATGCTATACATGAAGCTTCCTTATACTGTATCAGACCATTGGCCCATCAAGGTCCAAACTGCCTGCACAGACTGACAGCAGCTGTCCAGGGTTTCAGGTGGAGGTCTTTCACATCACCTACTACCCAGTCCTGAACTGGGGATACCAGGGATTGAACTTGGGAGATCCAGTTTGGTGTAGTGGTTAAGAGCACAGACTCTCATCTAGGAGAACTGGGTTTGATTCCCCACTCCTCCACATGCAGCTGCTGGGATGACCTGGGGTCAGTCATAAGTTTTTTCAGAGCTGTTCTCTCATGGGCAGTTCTCAAGAGAGCTCTCTCAGCCTCACCTACCTCACAGGGTGTCTTTTGTTGGGAGGGGAAGGGATTGTAAACTGCTCTGAGACTCCTTTGGGTAGTGAAGGGCAGGGTACAAATCCAATCTCCTCCTCCTCCTCCTCTTCTTCTTCTGCATGCCAAGGGAAGGGAAGGGAAAGGAGACAGTAAGATGATCTGAGACTCGGAGTGAAGGGTGGGGTATAAATCCAACCTCCTCCTCCTCCTTCTGCATGCCAAGCAGTTGCTCTGCCCCTGAGCCATAGCCTTTCCCCTTTTGAATGGGCAGAAGTATAGAATCAGGCCCCTTAATCAATGCAAATCTTAGGGCTCATTTACACATGTATAAGCGATGAGAAGGCAAACAATGAATGTCCAGGAGCATATTACTCCACTGAATGCATGCCTTTTTTATTCTCACTCTAGGAGCCTTTGTGAATGAACCATGCATGTCACAGATCAGCACTAGAAAGAGAGGGAGCTTCCAGCGCATTTAAGAAGAATCCCTTTTCACAGGCTGGTGTAAGACATCAAGCCTTGAATATTTGTTTTATTTTATTTAAACATTTTTATCCCACCTCTCTCACGGTGGCACAGGCAGGCAAGAAGTTGTGATAACAGTTTTAAAACAATACGTCAGCAGAGTTCAGACAAGACACAGAGGCCATGGTGAAGCTGGGCCTTCCCAGCAATATGTTCTCAACAGTGACTCCCCCCACTACAAAAAGCTCTGTATCATGGAAGACTCTTGCTTGTTTTCTGAAAATCTGGGGATGAAAGCCCCCTTCTCAGCCAGTCTGGAAAAGACACTGTAAAGTCCCAGTCATGCTTGGGAAAGAGCTCTCTCAGCCCCACCTACCTCACAGGGTGTCTGTGATGGGGAGGGGAAGGGAAAGGAGTTTGTAAGCCGCTCTGAGACTCCCTTGGGGAGTGGAGGGTGGGGTATAAACCCAGTCTCCTCCTCCTCCTCTTCTTCTTCTTCATGCAAGGGAGAATGGTCTAGTGCTAGGTTTGCCAGTTTCCCAATGATGGTGGCCAAACGCCTTCCCTCTATTGCTCTGCAGCCCCTTGGAACTCCTTCAGTGGACCAGTTGGGGGAAATGCCCACCCTTCTGCATGTTCACTCCATTTGTGAACCATGGACTGTCACAATTTTTTCGCCAGCTCACGAACTGGTTTGATCCATGAGGTTTGTGAAATGACAGAATGCCCCCCCCCCCAGTATGCTAGAGCCATCAAACTTGCAGGGTTTCTCTGGCTGACTCTCCTCTGCTGGCCTGTCAAGTTTGGTGATTATTTATTTAATTATTTAATTAATTAATTAATTAATTCAGTTTCTAGGCCACTCTCCCCACACAGGATTAATGGGGTCTGAGTTACAGCCCCCCAAAGGTGCCCCCAGGAAAATACTTTCTGGTGAAATTACTACCTGTCATTTCCCCATAAAACACTTTCCTGGGGGCACTTTCTTTGGGGGGAGGGGATAACTTGGACCTCATAAACCCAATTCTTGCCAAATTTGGAGAGCTGGTAGAGGAGAGTCAGCTGGCAATCTCCTATGAGTTTGGTGTCTCTAGCTTGTATAGGATTTGTTCTATTCACTCCTGAACCTCCTGAACCTATGCCTTTTAAAATAGTCATTCTGACAGCCAGAGGTTCAGGAGTGTATAAAAAAGATCCTGGGTAAGGATCAAAGCAGAGGAACTCCCTCAGATGCTCCTCTACATGGCCACCAAATTGTTGCTTTTAAGTTTTGTGAACATTTTGATTGGGCAGAAACAGTTTGTCCGGGAGTGTATCCACTCATGAACTGGCACAAACCTCCACAAACAGCTTGAAAGTTCGTGGAAAGTTCATGCTGGTTGCCCTGCCATGAACTTGACTGCACAAATCACAAACCGGCCAAAATTCAGAATGAACTTTAGTTTGTGAGTGGGTTCATATTGCTACTGGTCAGAGTAGTCAACACTAACATGGATAGACTGATGGTCTTACTCAGTAGAAAGCAATATCGCGCATGTGTGTGTGTATGTTTATGTGTCCTTGCAATGCCACTTTGTAATTGTAGGGCACAAATGGACAAGCAGAGCATGATGAATGAGGTCTTCAGAGTTTGAAATCGTAGTTCAGGCAGAACAGAATGATTGACAGTATAGGTCAGCCAGTTCATCACCCCCTCAAATTCACCTGTACATTATTAGCAAATAACAGTCCCCCCCAATGCCGTGCTTTATCTGATCTCCACCATGTATATTTCTAATACTGTTGGATAATTGCTGCCCCGAAGGATAATACAGCCTGACTGCACTTAGTAATCTCCCCATTCAAAGAATCCACTCCTGCGTGTATCTTGTCTTGCATTTGTGAAAAGCTAATCTATAAATTTGTGCTGAGCAAATATAGAGTTTATAGACAGCCCTGACTGATTAAACTCAACATGTTCTAGTGGGGAAAGCCATTGTAGTCATAAGAACCTGAGCTGGGCTACACAGCAGGCACAAGAGGAAACAGACAAGAAACTACTGGTTTCTGCAAGAGCAGAGAGGGGAACATGATATTGCAAACCGAAGTGAAATTAAGAGCTACAAAAATTTTTGGCCTCACAGCGTTTTTTATTTTAATGAAACATTCAGTGAGGGAGTACATCTCGGCATGTTTCTTAGGACCCCCCCTGTGCAAAGCCAGTCTCTGTGTTGCCTTACTCTTTGTAATCATCAAGCGGCTTTTCATAGTTTCACACACCACACACACACAAAATTCAACCATGGCTAACAGGCTGATCCTGAGGGGATGCTGTTTTGCCACCCTAAGCACTGGAGTCAGAGCAGAAGCTCGCCCCACTGTTCTACTTTCAATCAGACACACAGTCCAAAAACATTAGTAAACATTCAAATGAGGCCTTTCTCTTGCTTGTATAATGTCGTCGTCATCATCATCACATCATAGAATCGCAGAGTTGCAAGGGGCCACATAGGCCATCTAGTCCAGCCCCCTGCTCAATGCAGGATCGGCCTAGGGCAGGGGTGGCCAACCTGTGGCTCAGGAGCCACATGCGGCTCTTTCACACACATTGTGCGGCTCCTGGCAGGGTGGCTGGGGAAGCAAAGGGGAGACATGCTTTTTCTCTCTTTCTCCCTTTCTTCCTTCCTTCCCTCCTCCCTCCCATCTATTTGCTTTCCTAGTTTCTCTCTCTCTCTTTCTTTCCACTTCTTTAATTCTTTCTTTCCATCTCTCTCTTTTTTTTTCTCTCTCTCAATATCATTAGCAAACAAGTAATATCATTATCAATAACCGGTTTTCCTCGTTTGTTTTTATTTTTGGCAGTCCCATTTAATGTTAATAAAAAGCAAATTTGCATATTTTTAAAAATAAAAACGTGTGCGTGATATTTGTTCCTGTCTTGCTGCTCTCAGACATCTGACGTTTATTCTATGTGGCTCTTACGTTAAGCAAGGTTGGCCACCCATGGCCTAGGGCATCCCTGATAAGTGTTTGTCCAGCCACTGCTTGAAGACTGCCAGTGAGGGGGAGCTCACCACCTCCCTAGGGATATGGGTTTTGAATTTAAAGATTCCTATGATATGGCTGATTTTATCCCGTTATAATTTAAGTTTATAAATTCGATACACCTCTGTAATGGTTTTAGGGTTAACTATTTTCTACAAATTTTGGGACTGTTTTATCTTAATGGGAATTGCTTTTAATATTTTATGCCAATAAAAGGTATTTGTTGTTGTTGTTGTACCACCTCCCTAGGCAGATGATTCCTGTCAAAAAGGTTTTTTTCCCTAAGATCCAGTCGGTAACTTCCCGCCCTTAATTTAAACCCATGATGGTGAGTCCTCTGCTGCCAACAGGAACATTATTATTGTTGTTGTTGTTACTACTACTACCACTATTACTACCACCATCACCACCGCCACCCCCGGGAGGAGGGCAGAGCTTCTGTGATAGCCACCCATCCTTTGGGCAGCCATTACAGAAACCCTGCCCTCCTTCCAGGTTCGTCTGTTCCTTCCCCCTGCCTCTGGCTGCCCTCCCAGCCTCCACTGTGCACTGGGTGGCGGCACTGAGATCCATGTCTCTGCCATCAGCTGCACCTCCTGCCTCACTGGAACCACTGTTCTGGCACCTTCTCACCACCACCTGGTTCCACCATGCTCCCCACAGCTCTCTCCTGAGTCAGGACCACTGGCCAACTTCCCCAGCTTGAGACAGAATCTCCTGAGGTCCTGGCATCCGTAAGTGTGTGTGGGGGGGACGACACCCCCCCAGACATACACATTTGTGTCTTGACCCAATTCAACATGTTGATTCTTAGCTTGAGAATCCTTTATGTCCAAGGTTTATGTTTTCTGAGGGAACATCAAATCTTCTCTTTGGTTCTGCAATTGAGGTGCCATCTCTGTTGGAAGAAAGATAATCCTCAGCCGCTGATAGGACCTTCTCAGAGATAGCCTCACACTGGTGGGGTTCCATTCTATTGCTGTCAATCCAAGAGATTAGCCGACTGAAGCCATTAAAAATTTCTCTGTCAAAGGAGGTGCCGCAAACAGGTTCATTCTACGGAGACGTGACAATTTCTGCGGAAGTTGTTTTGTGCTTACCCGTTCTGATTATCCTTTAATTGTGCTCTGAGTCCAAATCTGAGAATCTTTTAAACAGAAAAGCAGATTTTCGATTTTCTAAATAAAAGAAAATAATTAATAAAAATAAAATACATGTCCGTGGGGAGAGCCTGGAAAGCAGAGAGGCTACTTAGAAAGAAATTTGCCAGGTATAGTTTTTGCCAGAAACTCTTTAATGTTAATCAGCAGAACTCTTTAAAATTCTGAAACAAACCTGGAAACCAATGATACATGATTCATCTTGACGTTTCTTTTTTTTAAAAAAGGAAACTTCATTCTTGTTTTCTCTTTCTTTAACATTTTGATGTTCTTCTATTGTTTTCCACCAAATTTAAAAGCTGATATTCTTGGGCTTTAACAAATATTCAGTATGGATGAGCAGACTCACTGATTCCCTGTTCTTCTGCCAAAACCTCTGGAGTCAGTTGCCGAATCCAAAATGCATCATCTGCACTTATTTGAAACATTAATAGCCATCTTTTTTTTTCAAAGCCTTAGATGTTTTCCTAGGAAACAAACATGGCAGTACAACAAATTTAAACAATAAGCGACAAGGAATAAAATCAGCAGTAGAAAAATAATGATGACGCAGGACCATAATACCACTTTGCAGCCATGAGCCTTGCAGAATTATGGAAGTCCAGAAGAGTTCTGAACTTCATTGGGAACGTCATTTGATAATAAAGCTAAAAAAAAATGGATAATATACTCAATTATGCAGAAGATCCTGAAGCTCAATATACAATTGAAACCAGAGGCATTTTTGTTGGGACTAATGAACAAACCATTAGAAAATGCTTATGGAACTTCGTTTCTGTATATGACTATGGCGCAAAACTGTTACATACTCAAACATGGAAAACTTTGTCCTTACCTACAATAGAAGAATGGATAGTTAAGACGATGGAGCCTGCAGAAATGGCCAAACTTACATCTCTGATAAAGGAAAAGACTTTACTTAAATGCCTAAATGGAAACCCTTTATAGACTTCTTGTGTAACGCGGGGGGGAATGAGTTGACGATTTATGGTTTTGAAGAATAAAAGGCAAAAGTAATGCGCTTACACATAAAGGTGATATATGCCCCTTGGTCTGAATTCGGACTAAGGTTGTAATGTAAATGTATGGTATTCTGTAACAGAAAAAAAAATCTGTTTTCTGTTTTCTGTAACAGAAAAAAGATACTGTTCCTTTTCTTTTTTGTTGTTTTTGTTTTCTTTTTCTTCTTTTTTGTTTTGTTTTTTTCTCCTGTTTTTTCTTCTTTTTCTTGTATTAAAAACCCAATAACATTCATTAAAGAGGGAATGTTGTTTCGCAGCTTTGGAGCAATTGTACCAAAGGTTCCAAAGATGTCTTTATCTCATCTAGTGTATGCATATGGAGTAAGAATGAAGAAGAAGAAGAAGAAAATTCATTTTTATGCCCCATTTTTCTCTACCTTAAGGAGTCTCAAAGCAGCTTACAGCCACTTTCCTTTCCCAGGGATGCCAGACCCGCTCCAGTGGAGACAGGGGTCTCCAACTGCCAGGCCCCACATCCCTGCCTCTGGCTAGCTGGCCAACATGGCGGAATTACTCCCCCCCCCCCCCGAAAAAAAGAGGGAGATGTGGAAATTAATGAGACAGGCCTGTGTTACCCGAAAGTGACGTAGGCACATTGGGGATGCTGGGGCGGGGGGGGGGGGACACTCTGGTTTTGGGGCAAAATTCTATGGTGGAAGTTAATTCTACCACAGAATTTTTGCCCAAAAGCCAGAGTGTTGTCTCCCCAACGTCCCCAATGTGCCTACGTCACTTCCAGATCACATAGGCAGGTAGCACTGACTTCTGGCATGCCTTCCCACTGCTCTCCCCAAGCCCTGCTCTCTGTGCCTTATAGTTGCCAACCTCCATGTGAACCCTGGAGATCTCCCAGAATTACAGCTGATCTCCAGACAACAGCAATCAGTTCCCCTGGAGGAAAACGGCAGTGAAGTCCCTCCATCTCCAACCCTCACTCTCCTCAGGCTCCGAGCCTAAATCTCCAGGTTTTTCCCACCCTAGTGGCAACCCTACATGCCTTCATCTACAGAGGTTTTGTGGGTAGCAACCAGGAACCGGGTTTTCCCCTCCCCTCCAGTGGTGGCCCCTTATCCTTGGAATGCCCTTCTCCTCGAGGCTTACCTGATGCCCTTTTTTCTGTCATTTAGTGCTAGGCAAAAATCGCCTTTGCCTAGGCTTTTAATTGAAGTATTCAATCATTTTAAAGCTATTAGGAAGAACTTCCTGACAGTTAGGGTGGTCCTCCAGTAGAAGAGGCTTTCTCAGGAGATGGTGGGCTCTCCTTCTTTGGAGGCTTTAAAGCAGAGGCTAAGGGGCAGCAGTGCTAATTCTATGATGCACTATGACTTCAGACAGATCATGAGAGGGAGGGCAGGAATGGAAGAGCCAATGTACAGTTCCTGTGACCCTTTCTTATATGCCCAGGTTTATGTTGATCACCACTTTGGGGTCAGAGAGGAATTCTTCTCCAGGCATGATTCAGGGATCCTAGAGGTTTTTTGCCTTCCTCTGGACATAGAGCAGGGGTCACTGGGGAAGTTGGGGCAGGGAGGTAGCTGTGAATTTCCTGTGTTGGGGGGTTGCACAAGATGACCCTTGGGGTCCCTTCCAGTTCCGTGTGTCTATGTTTTTGTACTCCACTTGTAGCCTGAGAACTGCTCCATCATTTTAAGTCGCTTGACATTGTTTTATGGCTTAATCGTTTTAAATTTTGCATTTGTTGTCTGTGTTACTGTTTTGCATTTGTGAGCTAAGTCAAACAGGCCTCTGGAGAGGTGTCGTCTAATTTTTCTAAATAAACGGAATAAATACCATGCAGTGGAATCCCATGCAGTGGAATCCCAAACAGGGTTTACTTACACCCCTGTAAGCCCACTGACTTCAGTCAACTTGGGAGAGTGTAACTCTGCTTAGGATCACACTGATAGACTTGATGGTATCACACCTTTGAACATTTAAGTGACACTTGACACTTCCATTGCAAAAAACATTTAGAGGCAGCAACCCTGGGAATACCAGTGCTGGGGTGAGGGGACAACAAAGGGAGGCTTTGGGCTCCATGCCCTGCTTCATAGGCCTTCTAGGACCATATGATTAGCCCCGTGAAAAACAGGTTGCTGAAAGAGATGGACCACTGGTTCTAGGGTTGCCAGTCTCCAGCTCCCAGTAGGGACTCCCCTGGTTTTGGGGGCTTATGCCCATTGCCGGCCAACTGGCCGGCAGGGGAAACCCAGCCACCAAACAGCGATGTCACTGTGTGACGTCCCCAATGTGATGACCATCATGTCAGGGACATTGAAGCCAATTTACCATAAAGTTTTGCCCAAAAACCAGAGTGTTGCCACACAATGTCCCTGACATAATGATGTCACTTCCAGGTGATGTCATCATGCTGGGGACATCTCAGAATCCCCCCAAAAAAATTCCCCCGCCAGTGATGAGGGGACCTGGCAACCCTAACTGATTCACTGTACTTATGTTCTTAAGAGAGCTGTTGGCCTTGGATATTAACTGGGATACTGTGTTTTCCTCCGCATTATTCCATTGAGGCCCCTATCAGAACTGTATGTAGTTCCTTATTCTGTTAAAAACCCTACCTGGAAATGGCTCAGTACTCTTTCGTGTAAGAGGTCTAAACTTTGAGGAAACGATCAGTACCAAAAATGGATCACCATCACCATAGCAACACATTCTGAATGTGGTCCTTGTATTCCAACGTGCAGCAAAGAGCGTATGCCTTTGCTTTCAGACTCCTTGACAATCATGAGCACTTGAGCTGTTAACCAATTAAAGAATTTTAGTTGATTAATCATCTGCCTGTCAATCGACTAATTCATTGGTTCCATTTCAGACAGCTTCCATCAAAAGAAACAGAAATGCCTTCGCTGCAATGCCAGAGGAAAAATGAAGACTTTAATAAATAAAAAAATGCCTCTCAAAGCAAAGGTGTATATAACATTTTTCATTCCCTGCTACAAATCCACTGCAATTTAAAAAAAAAAAATGCAAGTGAGCTTTAAACATTCTGCTTTACTGTTTACAACTGGGCCTTGTCCATTGATTTTATATATATATATATCTATATATATAATTCCCAAGTACCCTCCCCCGTGCAGATACCTAAATTCGCACGGGGGGGCACTAGGGTGGTGGGATTTCTACACACGGGGGGCACTCCCCCCATGTGCAGAAAAATCCTAAATGTTTAAAAAACTTTAAATCCCCTGAAAAGTTAAAGCGTTCTCCGCGCGTGCACAGAGAACGCTGTGGCCGCTGTAGGGGAGGGGGTGGGAAGCGGCGTGACGAGGACTCACCGCTGCCGTTTGCGGGGGGGGGAGGGAGGGAAGAGCCTCGGCGGGCGGCAGGTCTCTATGCCCCCGCCGCCGTTTTGAAAGCAGGGAGGGAGGGGGGAAGCCTCAGTGGACGGCGGGTGTCCCTGCCGCCGCTGCCGCTGCCATTTTGAAGGTGGGGGGAAGCCTCGGCAGGCAGCGGTCTCCCTGCCGCCACCGCCTTACAGGGGGGGAGCCTCGGCGGGCAGCTGTCTCCCTGCTGCCGCTGTCGTTTTGAAGGCGGGGGGGAAGCTGCCTGGAGGGGGGACGGGGGGAAGGAGCTGTCAGCTTCTCCCCCCCCGCGAATATCGCGCGCCCCCCTTGTGTGTGTGTGTGTGTATATATATCACGGTGCTGTACACGGTGCTGTACACGGTGCTGTACAGACAAACACACCCCTCCCCAGAGGGGAAGCAGAGATAAACAGAGGCAGAATTCCATTTACATGGGATTAAGCCTAGCTCTGCTTTATAGAGTTGCCAGCTCTGGGTTGGGAAATACCTGGAGCCTGGAGAGGGTGAGGTTTGTGGAGGCGAGGAACCTCAGCATGGTACAGCTTCAGTTTTTTGGTTCAGTTTGGTTCAGTCTCGCAGGGTTTGTAAGACTGCGACATTCCACTGGGCATGTTTGGTGTAGTGGTTAAGTGCGCAGACTCTAATCTCGGAGAACCGGGTTTGATTCCCCACTTCTCCACTTGCACCTGCTGGATGACCTTGGGCAAGCCATAGCTCTGTACCAGCTGTTCTCTCAAGGACAGTTGTCTCAAGGCTCTCTCAGCTCCCCCTGCCTCACAGGGTGTCTGTTGTGGGGAGGGGAGGGGAAGGGAAAAGAGTTTGTCAGCCACTCTGAGACTCCAAGTGAGTGAAGGGTGGGATATAAATCCAATCTCTTCTTCTTCTTTATGTGGTTGAGGACAGCGACGGTTAGAGAAATCAGCGGCCTCCCAGGTTCTTCCTCCCTTCTACATATTTTATATCTTTCCCCTTCCCTCTGTTAAGATCTTCTGTGAGGAAATATGGATTGTATTCCAGCCACCCACCTACCTTGTGGGACAGATATATGACACCATCTAATTTAATTGTTCTATAAGTGTTTTGTTATCATGTAGTTATTATGATGATTGTATACACTATGTTCTAGGCCACCCAGAGCTCTGTTTGTGGGAAATGGAGTGGAATAGAAATCAAATAAACATAAACCTACAATGCCATGGAGTCCACCCTCCAAAGCAGCCATTTTCTCCAAGGGGACTCATCTCTGAAGTCTGGAGATGAGCTGTAAAAGTGGAAGATCTCCAGGCCCCACATAGAGGTTTAGCAACAAACACACAGGAAACACGGCAAGGTTGAGCAAACATAGAAAAACACTGTGTTAGAACAAAACACACAATACTAATATGCCACGATGTCTTCTGATATTGATTTACAGCATATATTTAGAGACTAATGAGAGAACTGGAGAAGCCTTCTATAGAATTGTTGACTTGTGCATCGTAGCATTGTGAGCTTTGGTTCCAGGAGAAATAATTTTGCCTGAAGAAGATTCTCTCGAAATACGCAATTTTTGCCTGGGAGGCATGTTGTTTTGATGCGTGCTGTATCTCTTTTTGGAAAGAATAACAGCCTACAACTTTGGCATTGATGACTGCTGCATCTCTTATTAGTCTCTCAACAGAAAGCAAGATATCTACAGCACTGAAATCTGTCTCTGTAGCTGTGGACTTTTCAGCTACATATACATTCTTCTTTAGATTTTGTACTAAAGTGGATAAGATACACTAGGGTCTTTATTGTATTTAAATATATGGTGTAAATCAATATATGAAGACATAGTAGCATATTAGTATTGTGTGTTTTGTTCTAACAAGGTGTTTTTCTACATTTCCCCACTTGGAGGTTGGCAACCCTAACTGTAGACGTCCCACTGATCCATCCATGATAGGGAATTACTACTTTTTTTCTAGCCTAGCCTGACTTAGTTCAGATGAAAGTCCATTGGAGCAGATCTCCACACAAAAGTGACCACTTAGAGATCTTGCATGCTCCATAGGGAAAGGTACCTTGAGGTTTCCATGAATTCAAAGCAGGTGGAAAAGTCTACAACCCTCACTTAAGACGGGAGTGGTCATTGTGGGGCACTATTGACATCTTCTTACTTCCAAGGGAAATAGCCAATTGCCAGTCTGTTTGGGGATCCAAAGAGCTTCTGTTTCCGAGTACACAAAGACTGGCTAAAGGAGCTGAGCCTCTCCAGAGAGTTTACTCCAAGAAGAAAAAGGCTTACCAATGAAAGGGCATGTGCAAAGGCTGGAGAGTATGATGGGACCAATGTGGAAGAGCAGGCCACAGGCAGAGGAATGTCAAAAGAGAAGAGTCAAGAAGGGCAAGGCCAAGGAGGGTTTTTGAAGTAAAGAACAAATTTACTCAGTGAAGTAAAGGTTTAGTTAACTGATCTACACACAATCTTTCCCAGTCTCTGAATCCTCTCTTTGCCATCAAGTTGCAGCTGACTTATGGCCACCCCAAAGGGTTTTCAAGGCAAGAGACATTCAGAGGTAATTTGCCATTGCCCACCTCTGCATCATGACCCTGATATTCTTTGGCAGTCTCCCATCTAAATACTGACCAGGGATGACCCTGCTTAGCTTCTGAGATCTGACAAGATTGGGGCTGAGGACAGACTGGCAATCTGCCCCGGGATAGGTCCGCATGGGAAGCAGGGGAAGGGAGCCTGTTCAGACATGTGCAGCTGTCCCTCGGCTCCCTTCCGCACTTACCCGCTTTGAAGCCAGTTTTCTTGCGCTTTAGAAGGACACCGGGAGAAACCAGTGTCCAGAGACTGTCTTGCGCTTGCCTCCCGCTTCCAGGCAGTGTGAACTGGAACAAGGCGGGAGGCAAGCGGAGGCGGCAGTGTGAACGCGGCATTTTGCCAGTTTGCGCATGAGCACTCGTGCGCATATGCACACATGAGCGCATGAGCATATACGCAAATTGCCGAAACAGCCCTATCACGAGCTGCGGAGGCCGGCCCACCTGGGGCCACTCCGTAGCAGTCTGAACGCTCCATAATGGCATCCTTGCGCAATGCCCTGGCCAATGTGGACAGCCAGACCTGGGGGATTTTTCCCCTGCAGCTTTTGCCTCCGGATTCATCCCACTCCAGATTGCCAGTCTGTCCTCAGCCTGGGTTAGGATGGGGTGAATTCTACTTGAGGCTAAACACACAAATTGAGGAGGGACCATGTCATATTAGTGGACTGGATCCAGTGCTTCATCAGTGGAATGTACTGACTGATGTGGGATTTTCTCTTGTCCCTCTTCCCTCTTCCGACTCTGAGAGAGCTGAATGGGAAAGTTGGTGGGATCCAACCTCGTGATCCCCCTCCACTTCGTCTTCCCCCAACAGAGATATTTTCTTCAACGAAGGAAGACTTTTCTACATAATAAGTAGTCTTTTTCAGGCAGACAAATACATACGGAAAGTATTCCCTGAAGATAGAAACTTTACAAAACACTCTCTATATCGTCGGGTATCAGCTATTAGGAGAAAGAAATGAATTCCATTCATTTTCTACATCCAACAGATTCAAGAGATAAAGCTGTTCCGGGCGTACCACTTCAGGCAGGAGGTAGAGTCTTGGATGTTCCTTTATCTTTTTTTTAAAAAAAATTGTGAATGCAAAATAAAAACGGTATGTTAGGTACAATAGTTCAACCTATCTTTTTTCTCCCAGCACTATTTTTAAATGCAGAGACTTTTTATTTTCCCCTTCCGAGCTTGTGCAGGAACATTCAAATATCCACACCGGCATTCATCATGGAAGCTTGGAGGGGTATGGCACAGAACAACTTCTACCAATGAAGGCTGCTGAATGGACAAAGTGGATGAAGTGGCTCGCAGTTGAATGTTCACGGCAGAAAAGTGATTATGGTTGCCAGCCACCAGGTGGGGCCTGGACTTCTCCCAAAGTTATGACTGATCTCCAGACAACAGGCATCAGTTCCCCTGGAGGAAATGGCATCTTCAGAGGGCAGACTGTACGACATCACATCCTTGCTGAGCTCCCACCCCAGGCAATTTCCCCAAATCTCCAGGAATTTCCCACACTTTAGAACATAAGAGAAGCCATTCTATATCAGGCCAATGGCCCATCCAGTCCAACTCCCTGAGTCACACAGTGCCCAAAAATTCCAGGTGCCATCAGGAGGTCCACCAGTGGGGCCAGGACACTAGAAGCCCTCCCACTGTTGAACCCCAAGCACCTAGTAGATATGGCCAAATGCTACTGCCACACCTAGCAAAGCATTGCATCAAATGGACTCATGATCACAGTCCAAGTACTCAGACAGAAGCTTCTCAGACTTAGAATCACAGAGTTGGAAGGGGCCCTACAGGCCATCGAGTCCAACTCCCTGCTCAATGCAGGATCAGCCTAGAGCATCCCTGACAAGGGTTTGCCCAGCCGCTGCTGTAAAACTTGTCCAGCCAGTGAGGGGGAGCTCACCACCTCCCTCAGCAGCTGATTCCACTGCTGCACAACTCTGACTGTCAAAAAGTTTTCCCTAAAATCCAGCCGGTACCTTCCCACCCTTAATTTAAACCCATTATCGTGAGTCCTAGTATCCTCTGCTGCCAACATGAACAGCTGTCTGCACTCCCCTGAGTGACAGCCTTTCAAATCCAAGAGGGCAACCATTTTCCCCCCTCAGCCTCCTCTTCTCCAGACTGAACCTTCCCAAGTCCCTCAGCCTTTTCTCATAGGGCTTGGGCTTGGTCTCCAGTATCTCTGTCCAAACACCCCCAAATGCTCAAGAGGCGTTTTGGAGTCTTCAAGAAGATGCTAACTGCTACATACAGGGGCTTGCACAGAAGAAGAAATGCCTTCCCTGCCCCTCCCAGCCCCCCCCCCCCCCACAGCTCCCCAGACCACAAAGTATATTTTCAGAAGGGAGTACGCAGTGGTGGTGCCACGAGGTGGTGGCAGTAATGGCCTTAGTCCTTAAAACTGATGGTAGGTTCTAGCCGAGGCCTCTCTTTCCTACAAATTACTCTTCTTCCTCTTCCCCAGCATCACTTCCTGCTAAGGCTGATGGAAAACCTGCAACCTGTTGTTGTTGTTTGATTTTTATCCCGCCCTTCCGGCCTAGGCTGGAGAAAACTGAGAAAGCTACAGCTGCCGTTGACCCCTGTGGCCATCAAGCCCACCCTGCAAGCCCCAAATGGTGGCTGAGTACCTCCCAAAGAGATGTTTTGCTTGGTGGCCTTGAGACAGCTGGGGTTGGGGAAGAAACTGTATGGCTTGACTATCAAGGGGTCCAGCCTTGCTTCATTGGCTTTACCTGATTCCTAAAACAGAACCTGTTCATGCCAATTCAGTGTTCCAGATGGGATTGCCAATAATCATCACTTTTTCACGCTTCTGCCCAGGAACTATCGTTTGATCCAGCAAGTTCTGAGCATTTGTCAACAAGGTAAATGCTGAATGCAGCCATAGAAACTGTACACATGCTAGCCATATGGTTGATTATAAATGGCGTATGACCTACTCATGGTGGCCCTGGGGTATACATAACCCCGTCATGCCAGGAACAGTGAACACGGCAACTGTCTGTCTCTGGCCGACCACTATGCTGCCAACTAGGCAGACAAAAACCACTTGAAATACCGCTTGTTAATATTGCAAACCAGTCATTCAATGGGATCCAATGGGGTGCTCGACTCAAGAGCCAGCGGTCATTGCAAACAAGGCGAGTTCGATTTTCAAAAGCGTTATTAGCAAAAAATCAAATCACCCCTGCTCATGGTAAGATCAGCAGTCCGCGTACTCCAAAATAATCCCATTGATCTTCCATCAATAGCGGAGAACTCTCGTTGCTGACGCTTCAGGTCTTTTTCAACTGCCGATATTGTCTTCTCCCCAAGTAGGTAGGTGTGCATCTTATTTGACAAGCGGCGGCTTTCCCTTCCCCCCCCCCCCCCAATCTTTCCTTTTCCTCAGATAAGCTCTTCAAAACCTGCAGGCTTTGACAGGAAGTATTCCATAAACAATGAGTTAGTCTTCACGGCCGTTGACAGCAGAAAAGCGTATTCTCCTGGACTGGCTTCGATTCAAGTCCTCAGGAAGGCACAGCAATATTAATGTGCTGGAGCATGCATACCATATAAATAGACATGAGCATATTTATATGATGGGAGAGATGTATGTGTGTCTGTGAGTGAGTGTCGTTGAAAGAGGAAGGGGAGTCAAATGGACAAGGTGACTTCCTAAGGTTGTGGGTTGCCGGGTTCCCCCTGGCCACTGATGGGGTTGGGGTTGCCGGACATATGTTGGGAAACTCCTGGAGATTTGGGGATGGAGCCAGGGAGGGACAAGGACCTCAGTGGGGTACAATGCCATGGAGTCCCCCCTCCAAAACAGCCATTTTCTCCAGGGGAACCAATCTCTGTAGTCTGGAGATGAGCTGAAATTCCAGGGGATCCTCTGGAGCCTGGCATCCCTATTAAGGGCAGGGGTCTGTTGGGGCCGGAGCGAGGCAGAGCAAAGCTCCGCCAGCTCAGAAGTGGCCACTAGGGCAGCCATGGGCTGAATCAGATTCTCTGATCTGATTCAGCCTGCTGCCGAATTGCTGCTGAAATTCGGCAGCAACTTTAAAAGTGACTGGAGGGGAGGGGGTTTGAGGGAGAGGCTCCAAACTTGTAGGGTAGCTGCTGGGACCTCTCCCCCAAATACCCACCAAGTTTCAAAAAGATTGGACCAGGGGGTTCAATTCTACGGGCCCCCAAACAGGTTGCCCCCATTCCCTCCATTGTTCTCTATAGTAGGAAAAAAGGTAACATTTTTCCCACCATAGAGAACAATGGAGGGGATGGGATAACCTGTTTGGGGGCCCATAGAATTGGACCCCGTGGTCCAATCTTCTTGAAACTTGGTGGGTATTTCGAGGAGAGGCCCCAGCAGCTACCCTGCAAGTTTGGAGCCTCTCCCTCAAACCCCCTTTCCTCCAGCCCCTCATATACCCTATGAGTTTTTGCCATTGATTTCAATGGCCCATAGGGTATAATGAGGCTGAAACTGACATTCCCTTTCTGACACACTTCCAGTGATGTCAAGGGATGTGGCATATGCTAATGAGTTATGCTAATGAGCTCCTGCAGCTCTTTTTCTATGAAAGGACCCCTGATTAAGGACACATCCAAAAGATTCAACTTTAAGGGATTAGATGCAGGTGTTTCAAGTGCTTTAAAAAGTCGGAAGTTCAGATGTGTGATGCAGCTCTGGGTAGCAGTGTGTGTGAACAAGATCTTGTAAGTTAAATATGAGCATCCAGTGTGATGCAGCGACAAAAAAGGCTAATGCAATCTTGGGGTGTATCAACAGAGGGATAACATCCAGATTGCAAGATGTCATTGTATCGCTGTATACTGCTTTGGTCAGGCTGTACCTGGAGTACTGTGTGCAGTTCTGGAGGCCTCACTTCAGAAAGGATGTGGATAGAATGGAGCGGGTGCAGGGGAGAGAGATGAGGATGATTGGGGGCCTGGAGAGCAAGCCCAATGGGGAAAGGCTGAGGGACCAGGGATGTTTAGGCTGGAGAAGAGGAGGCTGAGGGGGGACATGATGGCTCTCTTGAAGTACCTGAAGGGCTGTCACTTAGGGTCATTTTACACCTCCCCTCTAAAGTAGTTTGACTGCTGTCTTTTCCTGTGCTGATTTCACAGTGGTGTGAAATTTCACTCCAGGGGGTCTAAGTGCACTAATCAACAGCAATTGTTTAAAGCAGAATCAAGCCGGTTGAATACTAGCTTGGCCACAGGAGGGCAATTAGTAGATGTGGACATTTCAGTAGCAGCACGGTTTCACACCTCACAGAGGTGTGGGCAGGTTTTTTTGGAACTAGAATGATTTCAGCGGGAAAGTCAGATGTAAAAACAGCCTTAGAGGAGGGCAGGGAGCTGTTCCTGTTGGCAGCAGAGGGCAGGACTCACAATCGTGGATTTAAATTAAGGGTGGGAAGGTACCGGCTGGATCTTATGAAAAACTTATGTTATCTGATGTTGACAAGAGTTGTGCAACAGTGGGATCAGCTGCCTGGGGAGGTGGTGAGCTCCCCCTCCCTGGCAATCTTCAAGCAGTAGCTGGACAAACACTTGTCAGGGATGCCCTAGGCTGATCAGTTCTGAAGCAATTCTGAGCAATTAAGGGCAGAAATTGATAGCTGGACATTCCTCATTTGAAACAGCCGGGGCAGATTGACCATTGAAGCCACCAGGAAAATTTCCAATGGACCAATGGCTGGAGGGGGGGGGACCTGTTCTGCAAAATGGGGCCATTTCAGCCTGGATGCCACCCAAAGGGAGGCAAGTGCTTGATTAAGATCTCCTACTTTTGGTGTAGTGGTCAGGAGTGCAGACTCTAGTCTGGGAGAACCGGGTTTGATTCCCCACATCCCCAACATGGAGCTGCTGGTTATGACCTCGGGTCAGTCACAAGTTCTTTCAGAGCTGTTCTCTCACAAGCAGTTCTCAAAAGAGCTCTCTCAGTCCACCTACTTCATAGGGTATCTGTTGTGGGGAGGGGAAGGGAAAGGAGTTTGTAGGCTGCTCTGAGACTCTGAGTGAAGGGCAGGATATAAAGCCAATCTCCTCCTCCTCCTCCTCTTCTTCTTCTTCATCATAGTGCAAAGCCTTGGGTTAAACTCCAAATCTCTCAACTCCTGGGATTATTGTAGATCTAATGTTGGGTGGCCCCATGTACAGTAGCTTTGTGAGACACAGTATAATAAGCAGATAGCTAAATGTACTTTTAAGATATGGCCCTAATTCTCCTTGAAGAGATATCCAGCTTTCCATCTGGAGTGAACCTCATTCATAGTTCATTCTGTTACGTATCTAAACCCATCCTCTTTACTGCCCTGACAAATGGTGTTGAGAATTCTTCCATTCCCTTGCTTCCCTGAGTTTCAGGTCAGCTGCAGAAGGGCAAGAAGATGATTTACACTACTGGGTATATCAATTTCAGATGAACCAATCAAGTGGTTTTTAATCATTTATGATACTTTCTTGTATTTTGAATGCCCCAGAAGGTCGGACCAGAATCAGTGGGTTGGAATTAAATCAGAAGATTTTTCGGTGAAACATTAGGAGGAACCTCCTGACAGATAGAGCTGTTCCTCAGTGGAGCGGGCTTCCTTGGGAGGTGGTGAGCTCTCCTTCTTTGGAGGTCTTCAAACAGAGGCTAGATGGCCATCCGACAGCAGTGCTGATTCTGTGAATTTAGGCAGATCACGAGAAGGGGGGGGCAGGAAGGGTTGCCTCAGTGCTTAGTTCTTGTGGTCCTTTCTTACATGCCCAGGGAAATGCTGATCACCACTTTGGGGTCAGGAAGCAATTTTTCTCCAGGCCAGTTTGGCTGGAGATCCTGGAGGTTTTCTTGTTGTCTTTTGGGTGTGGAACAACGGTCACTTGGGGGGGGGGGAGTATTTGTGAATTTCCTGCATTGTGCAGGGGGTTGGACTAGATGACCCTGGAGGTCCCTTCCAACTCCATGATTCTATGCTCTGAGCCTGATCTCTGTAACCACCCCACACCTATTTGTTCTTGTGATCTGAAGTGCAGTAATGGGGAAGGGCAGTGGGTAAGTTCACCATCCCTGGAGTATGATAGATCATCCTCAAGCTAGCTTGTAGGAGCAAAATAGGAGGTGCGGCAAGTAGGCATATCTTCTAAACAGCAGCATAGATCCAGAGCGCTAGATGTGCAGCTCCGTCTAGGAGGACATACTCTCAGAGCTGATGGTGGCAGCAGTTATTACACAATTTATTTTTGGTATCCACCCAAGGAGTAAGGGAAAGGGTGGTGTTGCAGAGCAGAGATATGCAACCGCCAGGGGGGGTTCCAAACCCCCAAGGAATGGCCCAAAGGAATAGGGGGCTTGTGAGTCCATTCCTTCATATGAACGAACAGCAATCTTGAAAATGAAATATAGACAGACAGACAGAGAGAGAGAGGGACAGAGAGAGAGATATTTTATCAGCTGATGATGCGATGTGGTCATTTAGTTGTGATAATTTCCCTTGGGTTTTGCTCCTGTAGTGTTTGGTTCAGCCTCAACCCATAAGGGCTGAAGAGCCTTAATTATTACCCAGGGCCTTTCTGTTTTAAATGACTGTTGCCAACTTTACAAGGTGAGCAAAAATTAATTGGATTCCATCTGAGATAGGAGCCATGCCTACACTACTGTGGAAATTAGGTTCCTTTTTCAGCCGTACAACTGAGGAAGATTGCTTTGAAATGTCTGACGTACCTGGGAAGGACGTTTTCGGCTGTTACAAGTTTGTTTGTGCTTTGGGACATCCTCTGCCTTTTTGTGGACTTTGAGGTCTTTTGGACACTGTTATATACAAAGAATACAGAGGAGTCTCTTGTTGGATATTTTCCGCTATCATCAAAGTGTATTTTGCATTTGCAAATAGTGTTTTTGAACTGTGACCACCAATTCTATTGTATTTTCAATTTTTTTGTTATTGTATTTCAATAGACTGATGTCTACTGTTTACTTGTGAAAAGTGTGGATCTTTTGTTGGCCTACCCTTGCAGTTTATATTTTTGCATACCATCACGAGGTGAGCAAAAATTGGACTTTTTTTTAACCAGACATCCCATTGACAAATGTGGGATTTCAATGCAAAATCCCATTACCAATGGCACATCACTTGTTTATTTATGTTATTTTCAAAATGTATATTCCCGCCCCCCCCCCCCCCCCGGCTGCCCTTCCAAGGGCCACCAAGGTGGCTAACCCTAAATACATTATAAAACCATAACTTTCAACCTTTGAATACTTCCAAATCATAATAAGATCATGATTGGGCATATCTCCTTGAGAATGCTGTAATCTGAACCTGCTGGCAAAACTGCAAAATGTGATCTCCACCCATTGTTGTGTACTGAACAACATAGCATTCCAGTCCTGATTAGATAGTTGCTTCATTAATAAGTGATTACATAGAAAGAAGCCTCCCAGCAGCTGTAGTGGCCACCAATCTCCAAATCAACTACAGGTTGCTAGATGGCCATTTGCCAGCAATGTGGATTCTGTGAATTTAGACAGATCATGAGAGAGAGGGCAGGAAGAGTTTCATCAGTGGTTAGTTCTCGTGGCCCTTTCTTACACACCCAGGGAAATGCGGATTGCCACTTTGGGGTCAGGAAACATTTTTTTCCCCAAGCCAGTTGGGCTGCAGATCCTGGAGGGTGTGTGGGGTTTTTTAGTCATTTTCTGGGTATGGGACAAGAGTCACAGGAAGTGGGGTGGAGGTATCTGTGAATTCCCTGCATTGTGCAGGGGGTTGGACTAGATGACCTTGGAGGTCATAAGAACATAAGAGAAGCCAATGTTGGATCAGGCCAGTGGCCCATCCAGTCCAACACTCTGTGTCACACAGTGGCCAAAAACACCAGGTGCCACCACGAGGTCCAGCAGTGGACACCAGAAGCCCTCCCACTGTTGCCTCCCCCCCAAGCACCAAGTCCCTTCCATCTCTAGGATTCTAGGTTCTTGTACACTGAGACAACCTTTCCAGACACCTCTTTTCCCCATGTTCCAGGCAAAGAAAAAGACCTTGTCTCAGCTCATTCACCCTCACGGTAGCGCAGCGCTTTGCTGTTTTGTTTCATTTTGCTAAAGGAACAATGACATTGAACTGGGACGGGTGTTTCTTCAGCAAGGTGCTGTGCTACCAGGAGAGGGTGAGCAATGATGGTGGCAACCTGTGTTCCCTCTAAACTGAGTCAGTGTGAGCTAGCTCACAGTTTTTTAGCCTCCATCTCATGGATTTTCATCTCAACTCAGGAAGGATGGCTCCAGAGCAAACTGATGGATGCAGTAGCCAAATTGCTTGCACACAACTTTAATGCCACTAGCTCACAAAGTAGAATTTTTGTTCACAAGACTCCACAGCTTAGAGAGAGCCTTGGCAACTCTATGCAGCCACTAGGGGAGAGATGTTCTGCAGGCTGGCAGCCACTACAGCCACTGGGAGGCTTCCTCCCATTTTAAAAGGCAAAGGTATGATCTATGGCTTAGACAGGCCATCTTTAAATCATCATGCTGTCACACTGTGATGGGAAAGAAGCCCAGTAACTTCACTGGGACGCCTTCCCTTTAGTACAACCTGCATGGCTAACAGTGGGCAATATCTGTTCTGTGATGACTACAACAAGAATATCCGTGTTTTAATCTATGCTAAAAAAAATTCCAATACAAATATATATTTAAAAGAAGAAGATCCATCTTTGATCCAATTCCTACGCTTCTGGGGAGAGGATGAGCGTGTGTATGTGTGCGGTTTTTTATTAGCTGATTATTAACACTGCTGCCTGCCCCGCTTTAATGACCCATGCTATTAATCTGTGCAGCTAACTTCCAGCTCCACGCTCACCTCTCTGCCAGCCCTTTGCATCCATAAATATCTCTCCTCTGTATGCAGCAATGGGAGAACTCTGTAAATCATCTCCTCTACTCTGGCTGTTCTGAAAACCAGCACTTACGAGCGGGAGTCAAAAGATCAAGTGCAGTGTGTGTCTGCATTCTGACAGAGTAAGGGTCTCCTTTGATGACAGCAGTCTCTTTTTGGCACTAGGAACCATGCAGCCAAATAATGCACCTGCAAGAGAGCAAGTGAAAGTTCAGTTTGGTGTAGTGGTTAGGAGCGCAGACTCTAATCTGGGAGAACTGAGTTTGATTCCCCACTCCTCCACTTGCAGCTGCTGGTGTGACCTCAGGTCAGTCATAAGTTCTTTCAGAGCTGTTCTCTCAAGGGTAGTTCTCAGGAGAGCTCTCTCAGCTCTTTGCAGGTTCCCATCTTGGGATGGGATTTATACATGCAGCTGCTGGGGTGACCTTAGGTCAGGCATAAGATCTTTCAAAGCTTTTCTCTCAAGGCAGTTCTCAAGTGAGCTCTCTCGGCCCCACCTACCTCACAGGGTGTCTGTTGTGGGGAGGGGAAGGGAAAGGAGGTTGTAAGCTGCTCTGAGACTCCGAGTGAAGGGCAAGGTATAAATCCAATCTCCTCCTCCTCCTCCTTCTTTTCCCCATGCCAGGAATGGTGGTCAGGATTTGCTCTTACCCCAACAGTGCTCCCACGTGAACATCTTTGTATATAAAAGAAAGTCCCTTCACTGTAAAATCAATGCCCAGGCCAAACCGCTGGACCTAGAAGCACCAAATTTGGGGAGAGTGCTCCTATCATGGCATAGGTGCTCACTAAGAAGGGATTTTTAGAAATTCAACCCTTAAGTGGGTCAAAAAGGGGGAAATGTGCTCCCCCCTTTGATTCCTATGTGGCTGCCTCCTTCCACACCCCACTTTCTGGTTGGTCAGCTGCAGAGCTCAGCATTCTGAGGTTAAAAAAAAACAGTTACAGAAGACTGCACAGAGCTAATGGCAGTTGAGGAAATCAGGAATGGCCAACAGCCTCCTGTGAGGTGCAGTGATGCTGCTGGCCCAGCCTCTCCGATTACTTCCAACACACTCTCCTTCACCTCCCACACCTAACAGGTGGTTGTCTGTCAGGTGCAGCAGCAGTTGCAGGGTGCTTAAAGCCATGAGGGAGCCCGCCCAGCAATAATGCCTTAGTGATCCTGCTGGCCCCACCTCCACCATGGCTTCTAATACTCCTCCCCCTCCCACACTGGACAGGCAGCTGCCTGTCAGGTGTAGGAGAGGAGGTGGGATGCTTTCAGCCACCGGGGAAGTTTGCTCAGCAGGATTGCCTTAGCTCTGCTGCTGGCCCATCCTCCCAGATGCCTTTAAACATAATCCCCACACACACACCAGACAGGTGGGTGTCTGTCAGTTGTTGTAGCAGGGCCAGGGTACTTTGACGCTACAAGGAGGAGGCAACTTAGGAAAGCAGCAAAGACATTTGCACATAGTACTCCTGCGGGGCACTGAGCTGTGCAGGCCAAGTACCAGCAAGATCACCCTGAGACACTCAGAACAACACAGTCTCCATATGAGCAAACCAATCCAGGAACACAAGTAGAGAGGCCCTCACTTTTGTGGAAGGTGGCAGGAGTTGACTTAACAGACAACTGCTTCTTAAATGGACAGTTCTATGTTGCCTGCTCCAGAGTGAGCTCACCAAGCAGCCTGGTGATTCTAGCACCTGAGGGCAGAACCACCAATGTGGTCTACAGAGAGGTCCTTCAGTAGAAAGGGGGAAAAAACCAATACATATGTCTCACTTCATTTTTTATACTCCAGTCTTCTCCATTAGAATTCTTACATTTCAAACTTCACATCATCAGTATTATAACTGGATGTACGAAACTTAAATACCGTAGCGAAGCACAGGTATCAGGCTAGTAAGAACATAAGAGAAGCCAATGTTTGATCAGGCCAATGGCCCATCCAGTCCAACACTCCATCACACAGTGGCCAAAAATACCAGGTGCCATCAGGAGGTCCACCAGTGGAGCCAGGACACTAAAAGCCCTCCCACTGTTGCCCCCCCAAAAAAACACCAAGAATTGCCCTAAACTGAGAGATCCTATCTATACCTTGTGATGGACCTCAGCTTCAATTCCCTCTTGAAGCCATCCATGCTTGTAGCCACCGCCACCTCCTGTGGCACTTCTCTTGCTAACAAAGCACAAGGCAGAGAGTCACAGACTATTTGGGACACATTTCAGGCCTTCCACAGCTGCCTATGTGGCGAAAAACTCTTCCTTCTGCTGCCACTCAGCATCACTATTAACCACTGCAAGGACTATTTTGATGCTTTTTGCACACATGGAAAGAGATATGTCAGTGGACACCTGACAAGATTGGGGTCATTTTAGCAATCTTTATGGCGAAGCCTTTTCAAGACACATCAGAAGCCAGGCTTCATATGTCTGCCATCTGTCACATCTGCAGGAGGGCTGGGTTTTTCAGCATGGTAGATGATCTGTTTTACTGTGGCAAAGCAAAGTAATGCTCAAGAACTCCTAATATCTAACACGGAAGGAAGGTCATGAATTCATATCTAAGAAGGACCGGCTAGCTCACTTCACATGCCAAAGATGGATGGGACTTTCACTGTATTACGCTACTCGGCTAAGGAAAACCACTATATCATAAGGTGTCCCCACTCACCTTGCTGAATTTGTAAAATGCATATTACGTCCCCCACACACACACACCACATAGAAAGACCCAATTAAGATAGTGAATTGGTATGTTATTCAGAGCCAGGGTCCCCAGAAGCTAAACTGGCTTCATGGAAAGAAGAAAATAAAGGACTATACTTTAAAAGGGGGTCCTTACAAGTTTGGTGTAGTGGTTGGGAGTGCAGACTCCGATCTGGGAGAACTGGGTTTGATTCCTCACTCCTCCACATGCAGCTGCTGGTGTGACCGTGGGTCAGTTACAAGTTCTTTCAAAGCTGTTCTCTCAAAAGCAGTTCTCAAAAGAGCTCTCTCAGCCCCTTCTACCTCACAGGGTGTCTGTTGTGGGGAGGGGAAGGGAAAGGAGAATGTAAGCCACTCTGGGACTCCTTCAGGTAGTGAAGGACAAGGTATAAATCCAATCTCTTCTTCTCTCTTCTTCTTCTTTAGGGTTGCCAGCTCCCGTCTGGGAAATATCTGGGGATTTGGGGGGGTGGAGCCTGAGAAGGGTGGGGTTTGGGGAAAGGAGGGATTTGCAATTGTAAGCCACTTTGAGACTCCTTAAGATAGAGAAAAGTAGGGTATAAAAACCTACTCTTCTTCTGCTTCAACTTCAGCGGGGTATAATGATATAGAGTTCATCTTCCAAAACAGCTATTTTCTCCAGATGGACTGATCTCTGCCCCTTGGAGATCAGTTGTAGTCTCAGTAGATCCTCAGACACCACCTGGAGGTTGGCAACTCTAGTGTCTTTCCCAACTCTGGGTTTCTCTATAAATCTCAAGTGGGCCGCATTGACCAGAGAGAAGCTAAAAGAAAGATGAAGGTGTTGAACCAGTTCCCTCCCAGCAAGTCTCTTCAGCCAGTACTCTCCTTGGCTGAGCTTTTTCTTCCTCCTACCTGGGTTCCCAAACAACATGGTGGAGGGGAATCGGACACAGGCGATAACTGGCTTCCTGTTGCTGCAAGTGGAGAAGGATAAGTTCCTAAACTCTGTTGTGTTCTTTTAACTGGAGATGCCAGAGAGAAGGGAGATCTTCTGGAGGCAACATATGTGTTCTGCTACTGAGCCATAGCCATTCCCTGTCAGATGTGGTGTTTTATCCCACTGTAAGAGGAAATCAACTGGGATGAGACAAGTCTGGAAAGCAAAAGCAAACCCAGTAACGTGCACTTTGTCCCTCACCATGCTAGCCAGACATTCTGTACCTTGACACTATCCTACTTGCAGCATTATGGCTGACAGAGTCCAGTAGTACCTTGAATATCAACTGTACTCCCAAGGTGTAAGATTTTCAAGTGTCAGAGCTTTGACTCTCAAAAGACTGTAGACCCTAGAAATACAGTAAATGTTTAGGGCTGCCATCCTCCCAATGGGGGCAGGGGTTTCCCCAATTTCAGGGGCCCCAATCCACTGCCAGGCAGCTGGCCGGCGGAGGGAGCCCCACCCCTGAAGAGTCCCACCATGCCCAAAGTGCCCATTGCGATGACATCACCTGGAGGTAACATAACACAGGGGATGCATAGAGCCTTTGGCCAAATGCTAGAGCATCCCCTTTGTGATGTGCCCGGTGCAACAGCACCAGAAGATCCAGGGAAGCAGTCTGGAGCCCCCCACCCCACCCCAAGCAGGCGGCATGGACATGGCAACCCTATTGGTGTCTAAGGCACTACTGGACTTGAACCTGAAAGATGGCAACTTATTAGAGACTGTAGGCCAGTTCCTCATAAGAAGAAAAGGAGATTGGATTTATACCCTGCCCTTCACTACCCAAGGGAGTCTCAGAGCGGCTTACAAACTCCTTCCCTTTCCCCCCCACCCCAACAGACACCCTGTGAGGTAGGTGGGGCCGAGAGAGCTCTGACAGAAACTGCTCTTTTTTCAAGAACAGCTGTGCCAGAACTATGGCTTGCCCAAGGTCATCCAGCAGGTGCAAGTGGAGGAGTGGGGAATCAAACCCGGTCCTCCCAGATTAGAGTCCGTGCACTTAACCACTACACCAAACTGGCTCTCCTGACCACCAGGCACATAACTGTCCAAGTCTGGTTGCACCTGTGACATGCATGGAGAAGAGGCTTCACCCTTCCCTTCTCCTGACCATGTTCATATCACATGAACCCGTGAAGTTGTCTTACGTTAACCCACAGGGTACACGTCTCTGTGAAGATCATTTCAAAGTATCAGATGAGGGAAGTGCCATCAAGTCACAGCTGACTTTCGGTGACCCCACAGGGTTTTCAAGGCAAGAAAAAGTCAGAGGTGGTTTGCCATTGCCTGCCTCTGTGTCACAACCCTGGTATTCCTTGGAGGTTCCCCATCCAAATACTGGCCAGGGCCGACCCTGCCTAGCCTCTGCGATTTTACGAGATTGGGCTAGTCTGGGCTATCCAGGTGAGGGCCTCTAAAATGCTGCTGGACTCATAGCTCAATGTTGCTGGGAAAGATCTTTTAATCTTTATGGTGAAGAAAGAAAATCACATGAGGTGGGAGAGGACTATTCTGTACCCAAGTACTCTTCAACTACTTTATTGCAGCTACGCACAAATGAAGATTTTAAGACAATAAGGTTCGTTCGTTCAGTATCTTTATCTAATTCCTCAGCCATGAGAAGATAAATTCATCATCTAGTTCCTCAGCCAGCAGAAGATAAATTCCGATGCATCTTTGCACAATGCTAACTCCTCACAATACCAGATTACAATAATCTTATCAATTTCCAAGAGCAAGATAATGAAACATAAGGAGTTAGCTAATTCTCATCTGAAAGGAGCAGCCAGGCTGGGGAGGGGGGAAGTGTATATTAGAAGAGGAAGTAGAAGATAACCTGAAAAAGAAATGAGAGACAGAGAGAGAAGTCAGAGAACCTCTCTTTGACTCTCTGGCGCCCTCTTCCTACTTGAATACCCTTTTAAAGTTGTCCTCTCTTTCAGGCCAGGGGCTCTCTCACAAGGAAATGTCAAAACAATCAAGAATAAGCCTCCCGGCCAATAGTTACAAGATGATTTGCTCTTGGACCCTCACTTCAAGTTGCTGTTGGAATGTCCAGATCTGTCACAGGAATGTGAGTGTCGTGCTTCCCAGAGTGATGTGATGGAGCTCTTTGAACTCTCCCCAGCTGCAATTGACTGGACTGGAAATTTAGATATTAGTACTTAGATATTAATATTTGCCCAGTCGGTCTTCATACCCGCTGGTTCAGCTTGGTTCCCTATTTTATAGTATTATATGCTTCCTGTGTGTAACTCCGCCACACGAAAAATAAATAAATGTCCAAAGCACACATAGTCATTTGGCTGAAAGATGGCCATAACAAGCCTCTGGATGGTCATTGGCTGAACTGGGATAACTAGGCCAATGTATGGCCATTGATTTCTGGCATTAAGCATTGCATCATTTGAAAACAACCGATGGGTGGTGAAAGTTCATCAATCTGACCCAGTTTTCCACACAGTTGGGTCACTCTGACATTGGATTGTTTCAAGAATCAAATGTGAAATAATTCTGCTTAGACGATGGGACTTCTGCATGTCCTTAGGGACTTGAGACGATCAAGTTCTGCTCATCGCTGCGTGACATGGAAGCACTTCTTTACCGTGACCTTCACAAAACAAGGATCAAGCAGCTGCATCGATAGCCATCTTTGCTCACCCAGAACCCATCCAAACTAGTCTGAGGACCAAGAAGCAGTTTCTAGCAAAGACTAACTATGGTACTCTGCAGTGCTCCCCCCCAAGTTCTCTTCAAAGTCCCCCCTCTCGTTAACCCCAGCACGTCTTCATCTCTTTAGCTCATCACTTTCCTTCTGGTGGTGGAAAGTGCCATCAAGTCACATGGAAAACATGTAGGGTTTTCAAAGGAAGAGATGAAGGGAGGTGGCTTGTCATTGCCCATCTCTGCGTAGCAACCCTGGACTTCTCTATGTCGCAACCCTGGACTTCCTACTTAGCTTCCAAGATCCCAATGTCTGATTCTTGGATTCTTCCCAAAAGCCATGACTTAAGTCTTCTGATAGTTAATTGTGAGGTATTCGGCCTCACAATAAGAAGCAAATTGTTTTAGCACTCGTCTCAGCCCAACAGGGGTTCTAAAGAGCAGTACGGCATCATCTGCGTATAGCAAAACTTGAATATGCTGGTTTGCTACTTTGGGAGGATGGAAACTGGGATCATTTAGAAAATCTATTAGATCATTGATATAATAGATAAACAAATAGGGTGCTAAAAGGCAGCCCTGCCTAACTCCCCTGAATGTTTGGACGGGTTCGGTCAAATGCCCATTTTGGCTACATCTCACTCTGAGAGCTGTTTGCGCATGAATGGCCCTTACAAGAAACAGTAATCGCCTGTCAATAGAGGAGGCCTGCAGTTTTCCCCATAGTCGAGTTCTATTTACTGTATCAAAGGCAGCTTTTAGATCCACAAATGCTGCGTAGAGTGATGTTTGACCCCCCCGAAGCATATTTCTCAATTAGATGTTGCATTGTTAAACATTGATCTATCGTTGATCTCCCAGATCTAAAACCTGCTTGTTTGTCTGCAATTTTCCCTTCACTCCTTACCCAGTCTAAAAATTTCTCTAGTAAATGTGCAGTATATACCTTACTTACTGTACTCAAAAGACTAATCGGTCTATAATTAGATGGATCCTCTTTCTTTCCCTTTTTATAGAGGGGAACTACTATAGCCATACCCCAATCTCTTGGGATATGGCCGGTTCTATCACTATAAGTGAACAGGTGGGCTAACGAGGTAGCCCACCAGTCTATGTTTGCTTTAAGTAGTTCTGAAGGAATACCGTCAAGGCCTGGAGCTTTGTAGTTCTTTAATTTACTGATATGGGATTTTACCTCATTGGTAGAAACAGGAGGCCAGGTTTCCAAATTACTTATTGATAGATCATGAGGTGTATGTATAGGGTCTTCATACATCTTTTGAAAAAAGATCCAAGATTCCAAGATCCGATGCGATTGGGCTAGCCTGGGCTATCCAGGCCAGGGTCACTTCCATTTGACCTTTGTCTACATGGATACATATCTCAGTTTCACCGAGAGAATATACAACAAAAGGGTTTAGAAAGTCACCATGTACAAAATTACAAAACTAAACTATCCATTGGGGATCGCCCCACTGGTGGAAGACCCCTCCTATTTTCACTCCCACCATATCTGCCTTTTCATTAAATGGGCACTCTTAATTATTTATTTATTTATTTATTTATTAGTTTCATTTATATCCCGCCTTGTCAGTTATACAACCGACTCAAGGCGGCTAACAACATATAAAATCATAAAAACAGAGTTACAATTTAAAACATTGACATTTAAAAACTCTAAATAAATACCACAAGATGGCGGCTTCTTAGGGCTCCGGTGAGTAGCTGCAATGGGGTGTGATCAACAGGGCCAGGGAGATGGTATAATCAGCTTTCTCCCCGACGGCGGCCCCTATTTGAAAGCCTGGCAGAAGAGCTCCGTCTTACAGGCCCTGCGGAACTGCAACAAATCCCGCAGGGCCCTGATGTTATCCGGGAGCTCGTTCCACCAGTAAGGGGCCGCCACCGAGAAAGCCCTGGCCCTAGTACAAGACAACCGGGCATCCTTTGGACCGGGGCAAGTCAGGCGGTTTTGGGTGCCCGACCTCAGTAGCCTCTGGGGCCTATATGGGGAAAGGCGGTCCCTCAAGTAGGCGGGTCCCTGACCATACAGGGCTTTAAAGGTTAACACCAGCACCTTGAACCTGATCCGGTATGCTATAGGCAGCCAGTGCAGCCGCTGCAGCACAGGCCAGATGTGGTCCCGCAAAATTATTGGTAAAGCAATCAAGCCGCATTTTAAACTGCAAACCATTTTCCTCTTCACTGGCTTATTTTCTAAACTTGTTTATATCCAGCTCCTTGTTGTTCGCCGAACATTTGGAAATCGTGTGCTTAATGTTTCATTTCATTGCTCTTCTTAAAGAAAATGGGCCCAGGCTCTTTGCCTAGCTCAGATCCTTGTTCTCAGAGCTGGACACAGAGTCACCCAGTGGCAAGCCAAAAAAATAATGAGAAGCAACAAATAGCACACGACCATGATCTTTGGTTCACAAGAAGCCTTTTCAAAATCCATACTATAAAGCCCCCTAAACAGACATGAGTACTATATACACTGTGGGATCTAACAAACGGAATCAGACCATTGGCCCAACAAGGTCAGCATTGTCTGTTCTGACTGGGAGTAACTCTCCAAGGTCCTGGTTGTGTTTGGATGATGATTTGGTGTGTGAAAAATGGCTGGAGAAATTTATTTACTTATTTATAGAGATCATAGCCTCTCCCAATAGCGGAGTCAGGACAGCTTATGAAGTCTATCCCCCATCAGTTTTCTACTTGTGCTGTCCATCCCCCAACAGTTTTCCACTTGAGACTGTAGCTCACAAACACACTCACACACACACACACACACAGCTTAGCAGTGCCATGTAAAGTGTAGTTTTTTCCCTCCCGGTGCTAGCCACACACTTTTATATCACCTGCCACATGATCTTTTTTCACTGAAGATGCTGAGAACTGAATTCGAACCCTTCTGCATGCCAAGCCAGTGCTCTACCACTGAGCCACAGTGCCTCCCCCTCTTGAACGGGCCCGGGGAGCTGCTGTTTTAACCATCTTGGGGAAATTATGTGTTTCAGGAGTCTACACATAATTTTCTCAATGGAGCAAGCAGCAGCTGCCTGGGGGAGTTTTGGGGTATGAAAATCTGTAAATTTGACACTGTTTTAATTGTTGTATTTATTGTTTTATGATATTTTAATCTTGTTTGCCACCTTGAGCCAGCTTGCTCAGCAAGGCAGGATACAAATGAAAATAATAAATAAATAAACAAACAAATAAATAAAGGGAGGGAGGGAAAGCTGATGCCCTTCTCCATATATACATCACAGTCACAATCAGACTGGGCATGGAGGTGTCTGGGAGGCACAGAACTCCCATTACACATCTGATACAAATTCCTCACCTCCTTACAACCATGGAGCATTGTAATATGTGATTTTCTCCTGTAACTTTGAATGGGATATAATTAAGAATGAGATTACAGGATGATATGGGCAAGTGTGAGAGAATTTATGGCACTGGGATGTCAGGAATCAGGACCCTCAGCTCCAGCCTTTTTTTAAAAAAAGTATTGATCACAACTGCTCCTGGATGGCATAGAAAAGGCAATTCAACAGAAACAGGAGGAAAAGCTAAAGTATGTGACATTATTTCCAGACTTTAGAGGTATGTCAATCTCACTCTCTTCCTTCCCCCACACACAGGATTTTCCCTTTGTTTCTTCTTCTTTTTCTTGCTGAGCATCCCCCACATATATTTTCTTGTTATTAGTGGGTTTATGGCTGTCCCACCCTGCCATGTTATTATATATTTTGATGTTGGCCCAGCCAAGGGACTTGAGGGAAGAGACAAAGTCACCTTTTTATATTCTACTCCTGTAATGGCACATGAGACGCTTTTGAAAATACAAAACAAACAAAAATATTTGATTTGACTTGGTTGGGGAAAGGTCAGGTGGAATCAGTGCCAAATATATGAGGTGAACTGATAATAAAAACTGAGGTAACATTATCATCACACTAAATCCAGATAATATGTTGCCAGCAAGTAAATATTTTTGCTTTTCAACAGGGTCTTTGAAACTTTGGGTAGACAGGCTTTCTTTTCAGGGTCTGCTTAAGCATAGGTTCCTGAGTTTAGAAGGCAGGAATATACAACCAAATCCCCCAAATCCTTATTCATACACAGACCAGGGATCTCTTCTCTTTCAAGAACTATCTCAGTTTCCTCTGGACAGGGATTACATCTCTTAACTAGAAGTAATTTCCCTTTTCAACTTGAACAGGGATCCTTGTTGATCCACTCTCTCCTTCTTTGCCTCTGTCCCAGTCTTCAGTCAGTGCTAAACTGTCTCTTCTTCAACTGTCAGTTTCCAATTGTCATTTCTTATTTATTTCTTATTTGTTTATTTATTAAATTTTTATCCCACCCTCCCGGCCTAGGCTGACACTCTCCACAGAATTCCAATCAAGCCATTACTCAAAGGTTCTCAAACTCTATGAGGTATTAACCCTTGACAGTCCATCACAGAGTCATATTTGGAAGGTCCTCAAAGGAAAGGTTTTTAAGTGATTTGTCTATTGTAATTTCAGAGGACAGCCATGTTGATCTGCAGTAGAATAGCTAGATTCAAGTTCAGTGGCACCTTAGAAACCAAGATTTTCAAAGCACGAGCTTTGGAGGGTCAAAGCTCTCCCTATCTGGTGCCAGATACCTGGTGGAGGGAGCTTGGATTCTCAAAAGCTCATGCCCTGAAAATGTTATTTATTGTAATTTCAATCACAACTTTTAACAGGGATCTGTGGTGCCACTGGATATTGCCCTGAGTGGAATTTGAGATGAGATCAAAGGATGATACTTAGACAGAACATTTACAGGAACTGGAAGCAGTTAGAAGAGTTTCAATAAACCCAGTGACCTTTCTCAGAGAGATTTTCTGCATCTCAGTGTATGCCCTGTACTGCTTTCTCTTTCCCTGTGGGTTATGGAAGTAGCTTTAACAACATTATAATGCTGTTTAGATTTGATCATTAAAAATGTTTCTCAGGCATAAAAGTCTCAACCAGAATATCCATATGTATAGACTTAAACAAGACAGGGCACCCGCGATACTCGCAGGGGGGAGTATCCCAGTCCTCCTGCCACCCCCACCCCCACCCCGGGTAAGCCGCAGCGGCGAGCCCCGTCACTACTCTTGCCACCCCCTCCCCTCCCTGGGCAAGCGGTGGTGGCCAACCAAGCCTTTCCCCCCCCCAACCGGCGACAGTGAGCCCTGAGCAGCTCACAGTCACCAGGCCACTGAGCCTCCCCCCAATGGCCAGAACTTTCCCTGCGCATGTGCAGGGGATGCTCTTTTACTTTTCGGGGGATTTAAATATCCACCGAATATTTTTTGAAAGTTTTTGGATTTTTCTGCAAACGTGGAAAGTCCCCCACATATGCAGAAAAACCTCCTTCCCCCCCAAGTGCCCCCCCGCGCAGATTTAGATATCCGCAAGGAGGCCACTTCGGAATTAGATATATAGATAGGGTCTGGTGCTGGAATGTTCGGGCTTCCCATTGAGACCTGAGCTGGAACACACCCATGAACATACATGAAGCTGCCTTATACTGATTCTGACCATTGGTCCAACAAGATCAGTCCTGTCTACTTAGGCAGCAGCTCTCTAGGGTCTAGGGTTGGTTCTCTCACTCCTTTTTGCCTAATTCCCAGTCCACCATCAGTGCTTACCTGTCTCTTCTTCAACAGTCAGTTCCCAACAGAGATGTTCCACCATATCTATGGTTGAGGACAGCAACAGTTTCCATCTAGGCTGGCCTCCCTTCCTTCCTTTTCTCCATCCCTTTCCTCTTCCCTTTATATATATTAATTTACCAGTTGCCAATAGCATTGCAAGAGTTGTTTTAATAGTTTTAAAATTATGAATATTGTTTATATGTATACAGTTGTCACCCACTCTGAGTCCTGTTGTTACAGGGGAGGGAGGGCTATAAATCTAACATATAAACAAGCAAACAGTCATGTCTTAACTGACTCCTTCCACAGAATTCCATTTGAACAGCCTGTCACTCAAATGTTCTCAGACGCTGGTAGAACATCAACCCTTGACAGTCCATCACAGGGCTTTTTTAAAAAAATCAGCTTTCTCTTTTTAAATAAAATCCCCAAGTTTCTAGCACTTAGGCCACAGTCACACACACTAAATAATCCACTTTCAATGCACTTGCCATTGGGATTTTGCCAGTTCACACAGTAAAATCCAGTTTGAAAATGCACTGAAAGTGGATTATTTAGTATTGTGAGGATATATTGGTATCTTATGGACTCCCAGTTGCCGGAGTCACCTGAGATGTCACAGAGTGGCGTAGGAATGCAAGACTCCAAACACACACCTAGGACCTTAAAGAAAGACTCCTTCCCCTGGGGGGATGGGGCATGGCTGACCTGGCTGAGTCTGCTCCAGCACTGAAGAGTTCATTCTGGCTTTTACAATAGTCAGGAAAGGTGTTTCCCTGATCTGAATAGCCCAGGTCAGCCCAATCTTGTCAGAACCCAGAAGCTTAGAAGAGCCACCTTTGATCACTACTTGGAAGAGCAACCACCAAGGAAGTTCAGGGTTATGTTGAAGAGGCAGGCAATGGTAGCCCCCTCTGAAGGTCTCTTGCCTTGAAAACCCTACAGGATGGCCATATGTCAGTTGCGACTTGACTGCAAAAACCAGCCTTAGTCCTGGAGCTGTCCAAGGTGCTGCAGCCGGACCAATCTTGGCTGGAGGTGACTCTGCTCTGCCTAAAGTTCCGGTGTGAACTTGAAGGTGCCCTAGAAGCATCCAGACAAGGCTGGATAGCAAATCTGTGATGTCATATATTAGCGTGAACTTCCATTCCCCCCCAACTGTAACCAGTGAATATGTACCTGCACCTCAGCCAGGCTATGCCTTGACTGAGTTTGGACACCTGTGTTGGCTGAAGTGTTATTTGAAACTTCTGTGGCACAAACTAGCTGTCTTTGTTGCTCTTTTTTAACTCTCACCTCTGAGTTATTAGCGTCCTCCTATCAGACAAGAAAACTTATCTCACAGCAGCAAAATCATCTAGTTTACACATGCTACGATAGATCTACCATATGTTTTTACCCTGACCTGGAGGGCCCAGGCTATCCCAGACTCATCAGATCTCAGAATCTAAGCATGGTCGGCCCTGCTTAGTACTTGGGTGGGAGAGCACCAAGAGGGTCCAGTGTTGCTTCACAGAGGCAGGCAATGGCAAACCACCTCTGTTCGTCTCTTGCCTTGACAGCCCTACAGGGTTGCCATAAGTTGGCTACACCTTGATGGCACTTTCTACCGCTGCCATATATTGTAACTGAGCAGAAGAGGTAAGGGGAAGGTTCTAGTTAAACAAGCCTGATCCCCCAAAATTGTAGGAGGCTTTCTTTATACCCTCTCAGGTTTTGTTACACTGATCCAAAGTTGCAATTAGACTGGGGAGGGGGGCAAGTACTTCTTTTGTTTTCCCTATGAAGCTCATTGCAGGTTTGTGGGGAAGAAAGAAGAGGAGGAGAAAGGAGGGGGAGGAGGAGATTGGATTTATACCCCACCCTTCATTCGGAGTCTCAGAGTGTCCTATTATCTCCTTCCCCTTCCCTTCCCCACAAGAGACACCCTATGAGGTAGGTGGGACTGAGAGAACTCTTTTGAGAGCAGCTCTGAGAGAACCATGACTGACCCAAGATCACACTAGCAGTAGCATGTGGGGGAGTGGAGAATCAAACCCACTTCTCCCAGATTAGAGTCCGTGCTCTTACCCACTACACCAAACTGGCTCGCAAACAGGCAAAGAGGCCAAGACGAAACGAAACCCTCCTTCTGTGAGCCTTCCCTGATCTTTAAGGCAGCTGCATGAGGCTGTCAATTATTGTTTCCAATGCACCCTCAGAAGTTCCGGATCTTGGATATTCCCCAACATGTCTAGTTTGAACCAGAAGTAGAACAGCCTAGAAACAGATTTGCCATTTTAGGGAGAATTTAGGCCACATTTGCAGGATAAAGTCATAACAGGGTTTTTAAAACCCTCATTTGCCCTACTAATATCTACTCTGGGTGAGCTGCAGGTGAAGTACAGACACGCTTCTTGATGGTCATTTTCTTGATGGGATGTCAAGGTAATAATATCCCCTTTGAGACTTGTATGTGGTTTTTTTTTTTTTTGCAGGCATAACATTTCAGATATTTTCTTGACAGGTCGATGTGAAACGTCAAAGTTAAGCTACCGTTGGGGACTACGGGGAGTCCCTCAGACCTCCGATAACTTCTTGAGGCAGCAAAGGCAGCTGGCATGTCAAGGGAGTGCAGATGGCACAGAGTCGCAAAGATGGCGTAGCCAACACATCGCTCCTCCCCATTTATTCTTCCTCCCCAGAGGCAGGTCAAGATGGGCAGCCCTGTTAGTCTGTCTGCAGCAGTCGAAAAGAGCAGGAGTCCAGAAGCCCCTTAAAGGCTAACAAAATATGTGTCAGGGGATGAGCTTTCATTGAGTCACTGCTCACTTCTTCAGAACGCTCACAACCTGCCACAAATTTTATTAGTCTTTAAGGTGCTACTGAACTCTTGCTCTCTTCTACCTTCCCAGAGAAACTGAGAATCATGACCCAGTCCTTGGAAACCCCAGATAAATGAATTAGATTTGAGTCCAGTAGCACTTTAGAGACCAGCCAGATGTGGGGGGTACAAGTTTTCATGAATCAAAGCTCCCTTCGTTAGATAAATGAGATAGTGACCATGAGGGGAAGAGGCCTGCAGCAACTCATAAATTCTCTGGAAGGAGTTCCTACTAACAGTGAATTCAGCTGAATGGTTGTTTTTGTTCCATTTCTAGCCTGCCCTTCCTCAAAGCAGCATACGTTGAATATGCACATTGAATATTACTCTACTTTACAGTCTACTTCCTGTTTTGTGTTTCATTCTCCATTCGGCAATATGTGTGTTGGTGAACTTAAGAACATAAGAGAAGCCAATGTAGGATCAGGCCAGTGGCCCATCCAGTCCAACACTCTGTGTCACATAGTGGCCAAAAACACCAGGTGCCCTCAGGAGGTCCACCAGTGGGGCCAGGACACTAGAAGCCCTCCCACGGTTGCCCCCCCCCCATCAAGCACCAAGAATACAGAGCATCACTTGCCCCAGACTGAGAGTTCCTATCTATACTTTGTGGCTAATAGCCACTGATGGACCCCTGCTCCATATGTTTGTCTAATTCCCTCTTGAAGCCATCCATGCTTGTAGCCGCCGCCATCTCCTGTGGCAGTGAATTCCATGTGTTAATCACCTTTTGGGTGAAGAAGTACTTCCTTTTATCTGTTCTAACCCAACTGCTCAGCAATTTCATGGAATGCCCACGAGTTCTTGTATGTGGAACTTATGCAGAAACTGTTTCTGAACAGTTGGTTTTGCCTGTCCCCCTAGCTTTTTCACAACTTAACCTTGGATAGCTTTACGAGCAGAATCTTGACCCTTGTTGAATGTAACAGAAGTCAAATATAGGCTTCAGGATCGGGACAATAAGAGAACAGATTTTGCCTCTTGCCTGTGGCATGAGCGTACGTCATCCACTTGTAAGATTCGAAGCAGGTGAACCCTTATCTGATTGGGTAGTGAATATCTGTGACTTGGGAAGTTTCTCAAAGGAAATAAATGGCATTCATCGCAGACTTTGAGGGGAAACAATTGTTCTTTCAGATGATTGATTGAAAGAGATGTCAAGTGATATTAGCATCAAGCGAGTTGTAAATGTCAAGCAAGGAAATGGAAGTGTGATACCTTTCTAAAGGCTTCCTGCTTGACTCTCAAGGAAGCAAGCCCTGGATGAAGGAGAGGGGCTAATAGTCTGTCTATGGTCTTAATTCCTCCTCCCATCCCATGTGCCTGAAGGCAGAGGGAGCCATCATTAAGATACTAGCTAGCATGCTGGAGTTTGGAGAAGCACTCCATGAAATTGCTGAGCAGTCGGGTTAGAACGGATAAAAGGAAGTACTTCTTCACCCAAGGAGTGATTAACACATGGGATTCACTGCCACAGGAGGTGGTGCCGGCTACAAGCATGGACAGCTTCAAGAGGGAATTAGATAAACAAATGGAGCAGAGGTCCATCAGAGACTATAAGCCACAAGGTATAGATAGGAGCTCTCAGTCTGTGGTAAGTGATGCTCTGTATTCTTGGGGCTTGGGGGGGGAACAGTGGGGGGGCCTTCTGGAGTTCTGGACCCACTGGAGGACCTCCTGATGGCACCTGGTATTTTTGGCCACTGTGTGACACAGAGTGTTGGACTGGATGGGCCATTGGCTTGATCCAACATTGGCTTCTCTTATGTTCTTATGTCTGGGTTCAAATCCTCACTCAGAGGTCACAGGGGACTTGGGCAATTCGCTGTTTTTCATCCCAACCTACCTTCTGGATTCTTGTGAGCATAAAATAGGAGGCCTATGTGAACTGTCCTCCACTCCTAGGAGGGAGAGAAGAGCAAAAACAGAGCAGAATAGCTGCTTTCATTTGGGGCATCTTCATTTAAAAGATCAGACAGAAAATGATGATAAATGCTGCCTGTTTGGCCCCAGATTGGCCCAGCATCCATCTTTGAACAAAATAAATTTCAGGCATATTACAATAAGATAACCAATAAATTAATACAGGACCAAGAAAAGGAAAGCTGTAAAAAAAGGAAAATTTAATATGAATAATCAAATATTTTTTAACTTAGGTAAAGGTAAAGTTTTTCTTTGCTCGAAAGCCAGTCGAATATGACTCTAGGGATGCGGTGCTCATCTCTGTTTCCAAGCCGAAGAGCCAGCACTGTCCAAAGATGTTTCTGTGGTCATGTGGCCAGCTGAGGCACAAAGAATGCTGTTACCTTCCCACCGAAGTGGTACCTATTTATCTACTTGCAATTTCTTACTTTCAGACTGCTCGATTGGCAGGAGCTGGGGCCAGAGACGGGAGCTCACTCCGTCATGCAGCACTCAGGTCTTGAACTGCTGAACTACTGGCCTTCCGGTCTGCAGTTCAGCATCTTAACCACTTGAGCCACTTACAGTGTAGTAAAAAGGGTTATATTACTTCCTTAAGCAGCAAAAGCAATAGACATGAGACAAAGGTGTGTGGGAGGCCTCTAAAGATGAAAGTCATGTGCCTGGTGCCAAATGCACAGCTGCTGAATTAGAACATCTAAAAAACAAAATATATTTCATAAAACATAAGAACATAAGAGAAGCCAATGTTGGATCAGGCCAGTGGCCCATCCAGTCCAACACTCTGTGTCACACAGTGGCCAAAATCACCAGGTGCCCTCAGTGGGGCAGCAGTCCAGCAGTGGGGGCAGGACACCAGAAGCCCTCCCACTGTGCCCCCCCCCAAGCACCAAGAATACAGAGCATCACTTGCCCCAGACTGAGAGTTCCTACCTATACTTTGTGGCTAATAGCCACTGATGGACCTCTGCTCCATATGTTTATCTAATTCCCTCTTGAAGCCGCCCATGCTTGTAGCCGCCGCCACCTCCTGTGGCAGTGAATTCCATGTGTTAATCACTCTTTGGGTGGAGTAGTAGTGCAGAAAATAAAAGCCAATATACTAGCTAGAATTTAAAAAACCAATAATATAAACATTCAATAATATAACAATTACCTTCCAATTCTGGTCCAAAAAGCACCCGTGTGGCTATCTTAGTCAAAGCTAAAGTGTCCTCAAGCAAACAGCAGTGCTACTGAGTAGGTGTGGTTAACCATTATATCATTAGGTGCTGGATGATGCAGTCCTAGTGAAATGCTTAGTCATCGTGGCTAATGCAATCCCAAGGAAATGCTCAGTCATGATTACACACAGGCCCTCCAGCAGTGCGGCAGCAGGCACAGACGCTGAATACATATACCCATCAAATCCATTTAACACAGGAACAGCAAAACAAATACAAAGCTGTCATAAATTCACACTGCACACCAGTCCACCTGTTCATTCAAGCCCAAGAGAGTTAAAGATCTAAGAACATGAATCCAAAATAGTTCTCCGGCCTTCAGACGTTCAGTAAGCTGGAAGTTCCTTCGTCAGGCCACGTGTGTTGGCCCTTGTGTTCAGCCACTTGAACTTTTCTGCAAGGCTTTCACTGGGCCCTTATTTGTTTTTAACTACCTTTCTAATAAGTACTTGTATTTTTGTATAAGTTTTAACTAGGTTTTTAATATTGGCTCTATATTAGACTTCTTTTTTTACCCTTTTAGTTCTTGATTCTGGGTTTTGGGTCAAGTTTGTTTCTCCCTCCCTGTGTCTCACTGGTTCCTCGGTGGAACAGGCTTCCTCAGGAGGTGGTGGGCTCTTCTTCTTTGGAGGTTTTCAAACAGAGGCTAGATGGCCATCTGACAGCAATGCTGATTCTGTGAGCTTAGGCAGATCATGAGAAGGGAGGGCAGGAAGGGTTGCACCAGAGCTTAGTTCTTGTGGCACTTCCTTACACACCCAGGGAAACGCAGACCACCACTTTAGGGTCAGGAAGAAATTTTTCTCCAGGCCAGTTTGGCCAGGGATCCTGGAGGGGTTTTTTGTAGTTTATACCAGTTTGGTGTAGTGGCTAAGTGCGTGGACTCTAATCTGGGAGAACTAGGTTTGATTCCCCACTCCTCCATGGTTCTGGCACAGCTGTTCTTGAAACAGAGCGGTTTCTGTCAGAGCTCTCTCAGCCCCACCTAGGTCACAGGGTGTCTGTTGTGGGGAGTGGGAGGGAAAGGAGTTTGTAAGCCACTCTGAGACTCCTTTGGGTAGTGAAGGGTGAGGTATAAATCCAATCTCTTCTCTTCTTCTTCTTTTTTGCTGTCTTCTGGGGTCCCTGGGAGTGTGGAGGGGGAGGTTTTCGTGAATTTCCTGCATTGTGCAGGGGGGTGGACCATATGACCCCGGAGGTCCCTTCCAACTCTATAAGTCTATGAAATACACTATTATATTAGTTGTAGAGGGAAAATGTCCCAAAATTGGAGTGTCTACCCAAGAAAATGTTGAAACAGTAGTTTTCAAAAACACACACAAACAATAAAATTCTCTTGTGCATATGGGTTGTGTTGTGTGTGTTTTTTGCAGGGGTATATGGGGGATCCAGGACTACTAGTAAAACTGCAAGATCATGACATTCATACAAAGCAGGAGATTATAATAGATAAGAATTGCCTATAGATCGCATAACTGCAGGACTAATGTCAGCCAACAAAAAGGAAACAACCCGAGGTTCCATGGCAAGTTAGGACTTGCTCAAAATAGGGGAAAGCCAAAGTTCTCACAGTGAAGACCAGTGGTCACGGGATAACAAACCATGATCAATAGTCTCAGTCACAAGAGCATACGAAGAGCCCTGCTGGATCAGACCAGTGGTCCATCCAGTCCAGCATCCTGTCTCACACAGTGGCCAACCAGTTCGCAGGGGTGGCCAAACTGCAGCCCGGGAGCCACATGCAGCTCTTTCACACAGTCTAATTTAAGGTTAATAAAGAGCAAAATTGCATATTTTCCAATAAAAACATGTGGGTAATATTTGCTCATGTCTTGCAGCTCTCAAACATCTGAAGTTTATTCTGTGTGGCTGTTACGTTGAGCAAGTCTAGCCACCCTTGAGGAGGGCCAACAATTGAGCATAGAGGCTAACCCTTCCCTGATGTTGCCTCCTGGCTCTGCAACTCAGAGGTGTAGTGCCTCTGAAGGTGGAGGTTCCCCTCAGTCACCATGGCTAGTAGCCATTGACAGATTTCTCCTCCATGAATCTATCTAATCTCCTTTAAAAGCTGTTTATTCCTGGGGCCATCACTGCATCCTCTTGGCAGCGAATTCCACATTCTAGCCCCTCTCTGTGTCAAGAAGCATTTCCTTTTGTCCGTCCTGAGTCTATTGAATCATGCCAGAGGCACAATGACAGCGGAATCCAGAGAATGGAATATTAGCAAATTGCCCCTTCAGTTCCGCTGTAGGCAAAGCATTCCATCTGCCTAGCATAAATGCAGTGAGGCACCCGCCATCCCTTAAACAGGCTGATCTCTGCATGTTTTTGTTGCTGGCAAATGCTTCAGTCACGCGATTCCCCCGACACAAGTACCGAAAGTCACTCCTATCAAATCCTCATTGTTTTAACAGTTTTATATAACACGGTGACCCTTTTATGTCACTGTAATTGTATGAAGATTAGAGGCACTGGTATCGGCCATACTCTATGCAAGAAATCAATTTTTCATTCCTCTGGAACGGAGCTCGCCATGCAGGAGGAATATTGCGTGAAACAAGTAAACAGAATTATCTTCCAATATGTGAATAAGAGAAATGGAACTTTGGTGGGGGGGGGGGGGGGAGAACCCTCGTCCGCTTTTTTGGTCTCTAACTCTGAAAGGGTGCTCTGAAATTTGGAAAAGGGCCAATCAGGAAGTTCAACCAAACACAAAAGCAAAATAAAGGTCTGCTGGAATGACTGCATTTTTAACTGCACAAATGGGGTGTAGGCGTTAACCCTCTAGATTCCAGAGTTTCACATGCAGGATATATGCACCAGTTCCTGGAGCAAATGGTTGCCAGTTTTGACAGTGTTCATTGTGTGCTGGGATCTGGGGAGAGACTGGGTGTCCAGTTTGGTGGAGTGGTTAGAAGCGTGGATTCTAATCTGGGAGAACGGGATTCGGTTCCCCACTGCTCCACATGTAGCTGCTGGTGTGACCTTGGGTCAGTTGCAAGTCCTTTCAGAGTTGTTCTCTCACAAGCAGTTCTTGAAAGAGCTCTCTCAGCCCCACCTACCTCACAGGGTGTCTGTTGTGGGGAGGGGAAGGGAAAGGAGATTGTAAGCCACTCTGAGACTCCTTTGGGGAGTGAAGGGAGGGGTATAAACCCAACTTCTTCTTCTTGTAAAGGGTAGCCAGATCTGGGTTGAGAAATTCTTGGAGATTTGGGGACAGAGCCTGGGAAGGGTGGGGTTTGGGTAGAGGAGGGACATCAGCAAGGTGTCATGAAATCTACCATCCACAGAAGCCATTTTCCCCAGGGGAACTGATCTCTGTCATTGGGAGATCAGCTGAAATTCTGGGAGACCTCCAGGACCCACCTGGAGCATGACAACCCTATTCCAGTGTACTGTCCACCTAACTCACAAGCATGTTCCCTGTAGGAGCCAGCAGGTGGGGGTCTGTGGTTGGCTGTTGAAGACACCCAAGATGGTAGTCCAGGGAGGACTTGAACATTCATGTGGCAGCCTCTTAGCCATGGCCAGTCCTTTATTGCCACTATGGCTTTGTCCCACTTTCAGGTATCCTACCACTCTGCTTAGCCTTCCTGCACCCTGAAATGAAGAAGAGTTGGCTTTTATACCCTGCTTTTCTCTACCTTAAGGAGTCTCAAAACAGCTTTCCCTTCCTCTCCTTACAACTGACACCTTGTAAGGTAGGTGGGGCTGAGAGAGTTCTGAGAGAATGGAGACTGGCCCAAGGTCACCTAACAGGCTTCACATGGAGGAGGAGTGAGGAATCAAACCTGGTTCTCCAGATTAGAGAAGAGGAGGAGGAGGAGGAGGAGGAGGAAATTGGATTTATACCCTGCCCTTCACTACCCAAAGGAGTCTCAGAGTGGCTTACAAACTCCTTTCTCTTCCCCTCCCCACAACAGACACCCTGTGAGGTAGGTGGGGCTGAGAGAGCTCTGACAGAAACTGCCCTTTTTCCAGAACAGCTGTGCCAGAACTATAGGTTGCCGAAGGTCATCCAGCAGGTGCAAGTGGAGGAGTGGGGAATCAAACCCGGTTCTCCCAGGTTAGAGTCCACGCACTTAACCACTACACCAAACTGGCTCTGTGCTTGTGGACTCTACAAAGTAGAAAGCCTTCAACATGTTTTCTTGTATTGTACTTATTACCTTAATATTCGATCCTCACTTATTGAACTTTGGCTGGAAGGTCAAGAAGGGCAACATGATGAAGGCAAAATCCTTGATCTATTATCCACTCAAAATCCAGTGATTATTGAAACTGTGGCCAAATTTTTTACAAGGTGAGAAACATATCTGAATGATGTGGTTAATGAATGATACTTGTTACTTGGGTGTTGTTATGCCAATAAAGGTAAAGTTTACAGTTTATTGTGGACCAAAACGGCTGCTCTCCCAACAGAAAATTCCAGATAAATTAATGTGTACATATCAAGTGCCTGCTCAGTTTTCAAATTGCGGGAAAAGGCTGTGCAACTTGAATCCCAGAATAAAATGAGCTCTCCTGCAATATAACACTTTCCCACATTTGCGCTATCCTTTGTGCTGAAATGTGGACAAGCGAATAGCTCCTTCTATATTGCCTGGGCTCTTAATATCTGATCATCCCTTTAATATGTGCAGCAATAAAGCCTGCGAGCAACAAAATTATCTGGTACCATTGCTGGTTGGTTTGGGTTGTTTGGTACTGTCTCCTTTAAATTCCAGTAACAGCATTTGACTCTGTGAACTCTCATAGTGGTGAGATCTCCAGGATGAAATGCCCATTAGGAAAGATAAAAATGTGTGGGTTTTATCTTTAAATTATACATGGGAAGCGAAGGAAGTGCCATGTTGACCTCCTCTATATGTCAAATATAATGCTAATCCCCCTCCTTTCTTGCTACGAAAAGTGCATGACACGTTTTCCTTGAGTAAAGCTCAGGATGATAACCGGAAACGGGCCGCCGCGTTTGGAGCATTTGCAGGGAATGCAATTAACCTCCCCTGACAAAGAAGAAATACTAATTAACGGGCATCAAATGTATTCAAAATTGCATCACTTACCCTGAAATAATTTCTTTTGCATTGTACCCTTCATGTCCATTTGAGTACAGGGTTGGTTTCAGCCTTCGATTTCCAGATAACTTGGAAATGGCTTGGGTTGTTGCAAGAATTTCAGTCGTTATATCATGTATGGTTTTTTAATACCAGAAATAAATAACCAAGGTTTTGATGGGTTTTTTTTAAAAAAAATAATCCTTGTGCTTCCACAAGAGCACAGGAAAAACAAGAGAGAGGAAATTATCTACAACTAACCCCCCCCCCCCCCAAATCCCAAAGCAAAGAGCATCTCCCAGGATCTTCCTTGCTTTTCCAATCCTCTCCACCCATGCTTGAATATTTCCTTCAAGTCAGCAAAAAGTTTGTATTTATTGATTACCCACAATGGCTTTTTTTCCCCACATGAAAAATATAGCTGCATTTGCCTTCTGGAGAAAAAAACAACAACAACCCCTATCTTGGCTTGTTAGTTCTTTAGAAAGGCATGCCATCTGGATTCCTACACCGCAACAGGGACCCCGCCATCCAGCGGGATTTTTTTGTCATATGTTTGCCTCTTTTTATCAATGTCTAAGTGTTTAGAAGGGAGCCAGATCCATCACTGTTTGCCCTGAAACAAGCCTATTGAAATAACTTCGGGGCATCAATCTGCTACCTGTGTGTGAATCCATTGAAATAAACAAGCCAGGCTCCTGCGCTGCTCCCATTTATTTCAGCTGATTACTCTGGTGAGCATATATTAGAGGAGAACCTCCCAGTGGAGTCGATTGTGACTTTGTGCTGCAGTTTATCTAAGTTTCTTTAATTAAAGTTCCTTTACAATTATGAATCTAGCCCTCTCATTGCTTGTTTCTTTTATTGATTGGTTGGTTGACTGATTGTTATCAAGTTGCAACCACCTTATGATGACCTCTCACAGGGTTTTCGAGGCAGGAGATGTTCAGAGGTGGTTTGCCATTGCCTGCCTCCATGTCGCAACCCTGGTACTCCTTGGAGGTCCCCCATCCAAATACTAGCCGGGGCCGACCCTGCGTAGCATCTGAGACCTGACAAGCAATGCTCGCTCTAAGCTGTGGAGTCTTGTGAGCAAAAATTCTACTCGGTGTGCTGCTGGCATTAAAGTTTTGAGTGAGCAATTTGGCTGCTGCATAAATTAGTCTGCTCTGGAGCCATCCTTCCTGAGCTAAGACAAAAATGTGTGAGCCGAAGACTCAAAAACGGTGAGCTAGCACACACTAACTCAGCTTAGAGGGAACACTGCTGACAAGACAGGGCTAACCTGGCTATCCAGGTCAGGGTCACTGTCATTTATTGTATCTGGAAACACTTTTAAACAAACCCAAATGTTTTGCAATCCATGTGTCACTCATTCTTGCATTACCCTTTTTTGATAGGTCTACTGTTGTTCCCCTTTTATGATGGGAATGGAGATGGGGAGATGCATCCCCAACCAGTGTTTTCCTGGAAATCCTAAATGTTAGTTCTATATGGTACAGAAATGTTTCTCCAGACCTGCATGGCTTTGTTACAGATTGTGCCCCAAGCAATCAGGTGGAAAAGCATATATATGTTAGTTGCATAAGATGCTTCCTGCACATGGATGGGGGTTGCAATACAACCACTGCAGTTTGCATTTGGAAACAGAGTCCAAGGGTCATCTAGTCCAACCCCCAGTTTTTTGTAGTGGTTAGGAGTGCAGACTCTTATCTGGAAGAACCAAGTTTGAGTCCCCCACTCCTCCATGTGCAGCTGCTGGTGTGGCCTTGCTTTAATTTAAACAACTTAAATGACACTCGAGGCATTTTGAAATTTAAAAACAACAAAATACTTTATTTAAAGTAGAAAGGAAAGGTCAGGTGAAATCATGGGTTGAAATTTCTGGGGTAACTCAATATAGATAACTCTGAGGTAAAATCAGTACATGCACAGATTTTAGTTCTTATGTTTCAAACTAATGAGAGTATCTTAAGCTTTTCACAGTGGATTAAATCTTTATGCTGAAAGGCTTTTGTTCCAGTGTTTTCCTCAAACACTACAGCACACTTTCTTTGAGTATTCTCTAATGCTTTTAGTTTCCAGAAGGCTGGTACACACTTTCCAGTGCCCAAACCCCTTCTCTTGAATTACCAGTACTTGTCTTGAAGTGTCTCTAAAGGCAGTTTCTAACCACAGCAGACCAGGGATCTCTGCACTCTTCAGAGCTAATCCCCTGTCTGACTGGATAGGGAAATTCTTCTCTCTCTAGAAGATCTACCCTCTTTCCTCAGCCCAAAGGGGAGTCTCTGTCTAACTACCCACTCATCCTTGCCAACTTTCCCCAGTTCTCTCATCTGTGTTAAACTGCTCTCAATCAGGGATGAATTCTCCTCCTCAGCATTCAGTTCAAAAGTCTCTCTCAGCTCACCTAATGCTAACCAATCAGATCTCTAGGAACACGCTGCCACTCAAGGCTCTCCAGCTCTGTGAAGAATTAACTCTTCACAGTCCTTTATCTGTTTACACAGCTCTTCTAAGCTTTTAAAAGTGCAGACTGTCAAAGCTGTCTCAAGGTTTTCCCTGAAAACAGCAGCTTGGATGCAAGGGGAAAGCTGCCCTAGCGGAAGAGCAGAGAGCTACTTGTTGGACTAAGATCTGGGAAATCCAGGTTCAAAACCCCACTCTGCCATGGAAGCTCACTGGCCGACTTTGGGCCCATCAAACATTCTCAGCCTTACCCACCTCACAGTGTTGCTGTGAGGATAAAATGGAAGAGAGGAGAATGATATATGTCTCTTCGGGTCCCCAATGGGGAGAAAGGCAGGAAACAAACAAACAAACTGGAGAGTGACTGGTCACTCCCAAATGACAGGCTGCTTATTCCTGCACTAAGACACCTCCCATACCCAGAAGAGCCCGGTTAAACTGTATCACCACTGCTGCATGTACTGGAGATCTTGGATGAAGGTGTGCTAGGCTTTTCGTCCCATGCTCAGAGCAAATTGCAAAATCCACATCATGTGCCAAAATTCACTTCAAAACTTTGGCTTGGAACCCAATTGATTGGTCATTGTTTCTACACAAGCTTCTGAACCCAATTGGACCAAATGGCCTAACACATCCCAAGTGGTGACAGCTACAAGCATAGACAGCTTCAAGAGGGAACTGGATAAACATATGGAGCAGAGGTCCATGAGTGGCTATTAGCCACAAGGTATAGATAGGAACTCTCAGTCTGGGGCAAGTGATGCTCTGTGGTCTTGGTGCTTTTTTGGGGGGGGGGCGCAACCGTGGGAGGGCTTCTGGGATTCTGGCCCCACTGCTGGTGAACCTCCTGATGGTACCTGGGTTTTGGCCACTGTGTGACACAGGGTGTTGGACTGGATGGTCCATTGGCCTGATCCAACATGTTTTTCTTATGTTCCTATGTGGGATTCAACCTTCAGCTCACCACCTTCATGACAGCGAACAGAAGTCCTCTTCTGTTACCTGCCATGTTTCCGTTTAAGCTGTGCTCCTATTTAAAACCATGCATGCGCTTATAAGTGCCATGCTGAACAAGTCTATGGAGATGAATGGGGCCCCTCACATGGGCAGAGTTATGCATGTGTTTAACTAATTGCAGGATAAGGACCATAGAGAATGGCCAAATGGCTTGTAAGGAAATTGAAAAGGTATGCTTTCCATTTAAGCCTGGCTGCTGAAAGTAATTCGTGTGACTGCGCTCCAGAGGCATTAAATAAGGACTCTGACTTGCTGCTGTTTTAAAATGCTATTTATATCCCCATTGTATGTAGTCTGCAGCTATAATTATTTCTTTAATGCATTATTTTATTGCAGAAGTACCGCAGCAATGATTATAAGGTATCGGAGAGTGTAGCTCGGTGGTAGTGTTAATACGCTCATAAATCTAGCAGAACATCTATTTTCTCTGATGGCCCCCGAATTTCCATTTTCCCTTTCCGCATATTTACCACCATGCAAAGTCATCACCTCCAAATTTGATTGTAAATGAAACAGTCTGCCCAACTGCCAGGTAAATGCCCTTTTGGACGCGATTCTGTAAATTAATAGTTACAACTTGTATTTGAGGAAGTAGGAGGGGGGGAGGGAAATGATAGGAATAATGTGACACAGGTAAGCTTCTATCTTTAATTGGGCCAGGTTCTATTAATGTAGCATTACGAATGCTGTCTCCAAGACTGCAGAATGCTTAATTAGCAGCCACACAGAACTTGTCTACTTTTGCCAACTGAATATAGAAACTTTTCAGGGGACAAACGGTGCTGGTCAATGGGTGTAGAGCAGTGCAACTCTGTGAAGGAGGAGGAGGAGGAGGAATCTGGATTTATACCCCACCCTTCACTATCTTAAGGAGTCTCAGAGCAGCTTACAATCTCCTTTCCCATCCCCTCCCCACAACAGACACCCTGTGAGATAGGTGGAGCTGAGAGCTCTTTCGAGAACTGCTCCTGAGAGAACAGCGCTGAAAGAACTTGTGACTGACCCTTTTGCATAAGGCTGTATATTGCATTCCTACAAAGAAGGATTAGTGGTCATAACCCAATAGAGTGTGTAGACACTTTTCCAACAGATTGCTCATAACAATTAAGCAAATTTTATAAAAAGAACATATTCAAAACCAACAGAAGGCTCCTCTGTAATTCCATACGCAGATAGTGGCCATAGACCTCTAAACAGAAAGTAACTGAAGCAGAAGATGCCCACTGTGGAAAGAATAACAGGTATAAATCAAGATGTTTCAATGATCTTCAACAGCGGCTGGTAAAACGGAACAAAACATAACCATAAAGACACTGCCTGGCCCAAAATGATTCAAAATGGATGCCAGTCAGAAACAAGCCTGGACATATAGTTTAGAAGGTGAGTCAGAGAGTTGCATAACTATAGGTCAGTGGGTCTCCCAGGTCCTATTGACTCACACCTGGACTAATCCCATCATCATCCAATCCTTGTTTCTTCTTGCTTAAAGGTAAAGATTTCCCTTGCTCGAAAGCCAGTCGAATATGACTCTAGGGATGCAGTGCTCATCTCTGTTTCCAAGCCAAAGAGCCAGCACTGTCCAGATGTTTCCATGGTCATGTAGCCGGCATGACTAGATGCTGAGGCACATGGAACGCTGCTTACACTTACCTTAATCAAGCGACAATTAAACAGCACTTAATTGTATTCACCAAACGTAGTAGCTTTTCCCATCCAGGACTTCCAAGGTCATCAAGCTCCACTCACACCTATAGTCCGCCTCAGGAAAACCCATCAAGCTTCTCCCAAATCACTGTCCACCTCCAAAAACCTCATCAAGTTATTGTTTGGGGGGCAAATATGTCAGCTTGCCCCAGGAGCATTTTGCCCTATATCTGGAGTCCCTAGCCTCCAGTACTATGTGTGTCTTCCTGGTACCAACAGCATGCACCCCTACTTTGTGGGTTTCTTCTCTTCTCCCCATAAAATGCTGGCCATTTTGCTGCTGCTTCTGGACCTCTACAAGATTTGGTAAACATTACCCTTCCTTTAAAAGCATTCCCATTTCCACCCTGCCTTTCCTTTTAGTTAGTTCTTGTATGTGTTTTAGTGTGTGTGTGTTCAAATCTTTACATTCACCCCCTAAATCTATTCAGGTTGGGCCTTCTCTTCTCTCTGTGAAACACTGGTCATTTTGCTGCTGCTTCCATGGACCTCTTTCTTCAAGACTAGTAATTATTGCTTTATCCCCTCTTCTCCCTGATTTCCTCTTAGCTTGCTTGCAAGTTTTAAATGTGTATGCTATTTTATTTCTTTTAATAATAAAAAAAAACCCTTTCTGGTTGAACATCTGTCTGGTTTATTTCAAGAGTTCTCTTAAGGGAAAAATCAGCATATACATGAGTGGAGAATCCCAGTTACCTTTTCTTGCTTTGTCTCCTTTTAAGCTAATTTCCCTCAACTAATTAGGAGAATGCCTGTTTGAGTAACAAGGAGGGTGGGAGCCTTCCTGACTTCATCAGGCAGGCCATTCCACAGCAGAGAATGGTATTTGGGCAATTGTTGATGTTGCCCATGCCATCTTCTCCAATGAGCAAAGCTGTCAAGGTGAAGTATAGGGGAAGAGGTGGTCCTGCAGATAAGAGGAACCAAGGCCATAAAGGGTTTGTATGTGATTGTCAATACTTTTGAACTGAGCTTTGTGACTGATGGACAGCCAACAGAGTGACTGCAGGATGGGTATAATATTCATGCTTTGCCTAGCTTCTGATACTAATTAAACTGTGGTGTTCTGCACCAACTGGAGTTTCCAAGGTGATTTTGAGAGACCTATATACAGTGCATTGCAGTAATCTAGTCTTGATGTTAGTGGCATGGATTCAGGTGGCCAGATCAGCCAATTCCAGGTAGGGGTCCATCTTCCGAGCTAGACTGAGTTGGGAAAAAAGCCATATGAGGTTTTTTGGTGGTGGGGGGGGTTTCAAGATGTCTAGGTCCAGTATAACCCCTAGGCTCTTAACTGAGCCAATGAGGGTCAGCTGAACCCCATCAAAAGTGGAAAACACTATGTCCTTCAAGATATGAAACCTGACATTCACATTCCAAAGCAGTCAAAAGCTTAGAATGCAAATATGTATTTAGATGGGAGACCTCCAAGGAATACCAGGGTTGTCAATGCTCCCTGTAAGCTGTGGAGTCTTGTGAGCAAAAATTCTACTTTGTGAGCCACTGGCATTAAAGTGGTGAGCGAGCAATTTGACTACTGCATAAATTAGTTTGTTCTGGAGCCATCCTTCCCGAGCAAAGACAAAAATGTGTGAGCCGGAGGCTAAGAAATGGTGAGCTAGCTCACGCTAGCTCAGCTTAGAGGGAACACTGGTTGTGACCTGGAGGCAGGCAATGGCAAACCACCCTTGCCTTGAAAACGAACTCTGCAGGGTGGCCCTCAGCCAGCCGTGACTTGACAGCACTTCCCACTACCACCAAAAGTTATGAATCCAAAATTAAAAGCAACCAAATCCAAACAAAACGTTGACCGCAAAAGCAGATGTGTGTGTATGCCATGATCCCGAAATTTACATATGTATGCAGTGCAGGGCTACATGTGCTACCAGCTCAATACTTGTCAGGGCTCAAGAACAACTTTTCCCAACAAATAGCTCACCCTCCCAGGAAGCACATAGGTCCTTTCCACACTTGGATCTCGCCCCTGGTTTTATCAGAGTTCAACTCACAACATTTATCCCTTGCATTTATCCCTGGTTATAAGAGCATCTGCTTATCCCGGGACAGGTGTGGGGTGAAACTGGGGGTGACCTCAGTGTAATGTGAAAATAAAAAAATACCCCAAGATAATTACAAGGGTGAACTCGTGTGTAGTGTAGACTGTAAGTTCGGGGACAGGGTTGAACCAGGATTTAAGGTCTAGTGTGGAAAGGATGCAACAATCCTGTAGTGCTGTGATTATTCAAGTATGCTTCAGTGCAGCCCTGCCACGAAATGTCAAACCAAGATATCCTACACAGGTCTAGCAATCCAGCCACCCTCCCCCCCTGCAGGCTATTCGTGCTAAGATCAAAATCTATGCAACAGAGAGTGCACTTGGAAAGAATCAGAGTGTGGGGGGGGGGGGGGGCTCCTGTGGAAGGGCTAGCCACCAACATCCAGCCATCACTGCTGAGACCGACAAGCTGAGAGAGGCAAAGTAGACTGCAGAGGATATGGCCCCAAGATTAGAACTCTCCGCTCTTATATTTGCTGAAACTCATCCATGCCAAATACACAGGTTAGTGCCTAGTTTGGTGAAAGGGCCATTCAAGGAGAGGGTGATCTTATACAGAAGGCTGCCACCAAGTCCTATTGCCACATCTATATGTTTCTCCTCCACCTAGTTTGGCAACCAGCCCCCACATTCATAGGCTGTAACCCTTGGAATACCAATCCCAGGAGGCAACATCAGAGGATGGCCTTGGCCTCTGTCCCCTGTTTAGTCCTCCAGAGCAATTTGTTGGCCACTCTGTGAGATAGGATGACAGACTAGGTGGACCACTGGTCTGATCCAGCAGGGCTCTTATGTTCTTAACTGGAGACGGGTACATAAGAACATAAGAGAAGCCATGTTGGATCAAGCCAGTGACCTATCTAGTCCAACACTCTGTGTCACATAGTGGCCAAAACCCAGGTGCCATTACGAGGTCCACCAGCAGGGCCAGAACTCCAGAAGCCCTCCCACTGTTGCTCCCCAAGCACCAAGAATACAGAGCATCCCTGTATTCCTGAAGAGACATGGAACCTCCAGGTGCTGATCCTTGAGGCAAGTTTCTTCGGTCTCACAGCCTCTGAGGCTAGATTCAGGTGGGTAGCCATGCTGGTCTGAAGAAACAGAACAAAGATTGCATCCAGTGACACCTTTAAGATCAAAAAAGTTCTATTCTGGGTATAAGCTTTCATGCGCTACTGGACTCAAACTTTGTTCAGCCTCTGAGGCATTCAGGCAACTTAATCCGGAACTCACCTTTTTTTAAAAAAAATAAAAATCCAAATTCCATCTCTTACATGCCTTGAAATAATGACACAGCCATATAATGGGTACCACAGGAACTAGGCACTGTGTAGTAATTCCATTCTCTCTCATTATGTAGAAGTCTAATTGTTATCCACATACCAGAATTGAACATGACATTAATACGGCAAATACTAAGCCCTCTTCAAACCCTCTCGAATAAAGGAGATTATCCATACAAAGGTATGACTCGATCACCTAATATCAATACGCCGGTGTGGCCTTCAGTTTTCCCTTGAGTGTTAAGGGGGCGATTAAGGAGTTAAGTAGGATATACAACAGTTTAGAGACAGGGCATCGACAAGCGTGGCAGACCCCCCACTTCCCCCCCCATCTTTCTCTCTTTTCACTTTTCAGATCGTGCCGCCCCTGTCTGTCACGCCAGCAAAATAGGAATTACTCAATTTAACACCATTTCCGTTCTAATTGAATTCCATTTGCTAAATCCCGAATAAATACGTTGTGACGCTGCTTTGGTCAAACAGAGAGAAATCGCCATCTTCTAATGACTCCCCTGTGGATTTAATGCCTATTCTATCTGTTAGAATAATGATTTCCACACCACTGGAATATATTTAAGGGATAACAGTGATTTAAGCGTGCTAAGTCTTCATAGAGCAGATAATTTGGGGGGGGGGGAATATTTCTATTTAGGGAATTTAGAAAGGGTATTGAACACACAGTTACACACCCGCTCATCTGTTTTCCAAGGTGTTTGTGAACACTGATGTGTGATGTATGCAGTGCATATATGGGCTTATATGGGACTGAATAGATATAGCAGGGGAGAGGCTGTGGCTCAACGGCAGAGCCTCTGCTTGGCATGCAGAAGGTTCCAGGTTCAGTCCTTGGCATCTCCAGTTAAAAGGACGGGGTGGAAGGCAATGTGAAAAACCTAGAGTTGCCAGCTCCAAGTTGGAAAAAACCTGGAGTTTGGGGGGGGGGGGGAGCCTGAGGAAAGTGGGATTTGGGGAAGGGTATGATGCTGTAGAGTCCACCCTCCAAAGTGGCCATTTTTTCCAGGGGAACTGATCTCTGTCACATGGAGATCAGTTGTAATACCAGGAAATCTCCAGCCACTACCTGGAGGTTGGCAGCTCTAGAAATTGCCAGGATGAGTAGATGAGCAGATGATACTGACCTTGCGGATGCGATTCAGTATAAGGCAGATTCCTGTGTTCATAGCCAATCCATACCCATTTTCTTCTCTAGGTGATGTGAATTGGATGCAAATCTTTATTAGCCTCACAACATAGTCCTAAGTATGGTTATCTTATAGTCTAATAGCAAAGTCAGGATATCTTTGGATACTTGAGAGCCAGTTTGGTGTCGTGGTTAGGAGTGCAGACTCTAATCTGGGAGAACCAGGTTTGAGTCCCCACTCCTCCTCATGCAGCTGCTGGTGTGACCTTGGGTCAGTTACAAATTCTTCCAGAGCTGTTCTCTCACAAGCAGTTTTCAAAAGAGCTCTCTCAGCCCCACCTACCTCACAGGGTGTCTGTTGTGGGGAGGGGAAAGGCCATTCTGTAAGCCACTCTGAGACTCCTTTGGGGAATGAAGGGCGGAGTATAAATCCAATCTCATCTTCTCTTCTTCTTCTTGAATCCAGTGACTGGAGCTGTGAATGGGAGAGACAGCTCTTTCTGTAAACCTGAAAAGGGCCCTAGGTTTTCAGGAAGATATGAAATCTTTTTTAAAAAACCCACTGGGCAGCTTAAAAAGTTTTAAAATGATAAAAGAAGCACCTGTAGCTTTAAGCAATGGATTCCCTCCATGGCTGTTGCTAGGCAACCACAGCATTCCATTCTGTCAGTAAAGTCAGGGGGGAGAGGAGATGGCCCTCTCCAGATCTATTTTGGCCTTTGAGAAAGAACTCATTGGGGCCAGGCCTGACTAGGGTTGCCAGCTCCAGGCTGGGAAATTCTTAGAGATTTTGTGATTAAGTCTGAGGAGGTTCCACAGGAGGTGGTGGTGGCTACAAGCATGGACGGCTTCAAGAGGGAATTGGATAAACATCTGGAGCAGAGGCCCATCAGTGGCTATTAGCCACAAGGTATAGATAGGAGCTCTCAGTCTGAAGCAAGTGATGTTCTGTATTCTTGGTGCTTGGGGGGGGGGGAGGAAAGAGTGGGAGGGCTTCTGGTGTCCTGCCCCCACTGCTGGACCTCCTGTGGACACCTGGTGTTTTTGGCCACTGTGTGACAGAGTATTGGACTGGATGGGTCACTGGTCTGATCCAACATTGGCTCCTTTTATGTTCTTATGAGTGCAGGGTTTGGGGAAGGATAGAGCTGCCAGGCCCCCCGGGGGGGGGGGGTTCCCTGCTGAAATGACCCCCAATCCACTGGTCTGGATCAGGCCACCAGGGGATCCCCACCCCCAAAGTGGCCACACTGACACTCTAGCAATCAGCCTGAAAACTCTATGGTACCATAGAGTTTCCAGACTGATTGTTAACACGTCTGTCAGCGATATGCCCAACATGATGACATCATTTCCGGGTGACGTCATAGCACCCTGAGCGTACTTTATGCGCGCACGCGAATATCTCAAAATGGACCAACTCTCCGCCGCCATGCCAGGTATGTCATTTGGCATCCCTAGAGAAGGAAGAGGCCTCAGCGTGGTGTAATGCTACAGAGTCAAGCCTCCAAAGCAGCCATTTTCTTCGGGGGGACAGATGTCTACCTCCAGGTCCCACCTGGAGGCTGGCAACCATAGGCTTGGCAGCAGCCTTTGGGGGACTTGATGCCTCCTGTCTTGCATGACTCAAGTTTCCCTGGCTGCTTGCTACTATTCAACAGCAGCCACCCTATGAAAGCCAGTGTGGTGCAGCAGTTACAGCTTCAGATCAGAATCTGCGAGACCCGGGTTCAGACCCCCATCTCGCTGTGGAAGCTGACTAGGTGATTTTGGACCAGTCACATCCTTTCAGCCTAACCTACCTCACAGGGTTGTTGTGTGGATAAAAAGGAGGAGGAGAGAATAATGTAAGCTGCTTTGGTCCCCACGGTGGAGAAAGGTGTGGTATAAATGCAGTAAACAAAGAAGAAATACAGCTGAAGATGGGAGGCGGATGAAAGGTAGGCTGATGAATGGCTCAGAAGGAGAGAAGGAGGCAGGGAGTGGATATGGTGCAGCCCGTAGACTCCAACCGAACTGAAAACTCAAGTCATCCCCCTGCCACTGCAACCTCACCAATTAGGTTCAGAGTAGCTCAGGATGCCGACTATGAGCTTGGCCAATCACCTCCCTCCTCCGGGGCAGCCAAGCTCCCTCCCCGGCACCCAATCACAGGCCCCCCACCCTACAAAATCTTCAGTCAGGACATCTGACATCTCAGTAGTTAGGGTGTGTGGCATGGGACTCCATCTCAGAGCTCCCTGCCATGCGGAATTAGAGGAAGTGGCGAGGCACTTTGGTGGTAAGGAGAGCACCAAGAGGGCACTTAGCAGCACTACAGGGCGAGCACTTTGGCCCTACAGTTTCAGAGGGTTGTCGTGTTAGTCCGCAGTAGAACAGCTAGGTTCAAGACCAGTAGCACCTAAGAGCCCAACCAGATTTTGGGGGTATGCGCTCTTTTCATCCTTGATTCTCGAAAGCTCGTCCCCTGGAAACTTTATTGCCTCTAGCTCAAAACTAACTGTTCCACACTACAGGTGTCAATTATTTGTATTAATTGTTGGTATATTAAATAAGATGCTATACAGAGAGTTCCCTCTTACAGAGTTTCTTCGGTCTGCTATTTTGTGCTCTTGCAAAGATCATTTGTTCCTGTTAAGTGTATATACTTTAAAATATATATATATATTGCAAACCAGTTGCCTGTATATGCTGTAAAATGGCATAAAGGGGGGGAATCATTTTGGTGTAACACAAAATGGGTATAGGGTTGCCAGATCCAGGCTAAGAAACTTTTGGAGATTTGGGGATTGAGCCTGGGAAGGACAGGGACCTCAGAGGTACAATGCCACAGAGTCCATCCTCCAAAACATCTTTTTCTCCAGGAGAACTGATCTCTGTACTCTGGAGATAAGCTAAAATTCCAGGGGATTCCCAGGTCCCACCTGGAGGCTGGCATCCCTAAATGGGTGCAATGAAAAAACTAAGCCCTATGGCCTTTTCCCTTTTCCCCCTTCAGTCTGAGAGCCAGTTTGGTGTAGTGGTTAAGTGCGCGGACTCTAATCTGGGAGAACCGGGTTTGATTCCCCACTCCTCCACTTGCACCTGGCTGGATGACCTTGGGCAAGCCATAGCTCTGTACCAGCTGTTCTCTCAAGGACAGATTGGGAAAGAGCTCTCTCAGCCCCACCTACCTCACCAGGTGTCTGTTGTGGGGAGGGGAAGGGAAAGGAGTTTGTAAGCCGCTCTGAGACTCCAAGTGAGTGAAGGGCGGGGTATAAATCCAATCTCTTCTTCTTCTTCTTCTATATGAATGTGGGGGGGGGGGTGAGCCCATTGCTCTGGGCTCTTCCTTCCCCCGCCCTCCGTAGTTTGTATGTGAATTTGGATTTTTTTTTCTTTTCTCTTGTTGGCAGGTCTCAGGTATTTCAGGGAAGGAGGGTGCAGAAGAGGTCCCTCTGCGGTATGGTGTAGTTTCCAAAATATTCCATGGGGCAATTTTCCGACCAAACGTAATGTTGACCTTCCCTGCCCGGATTTGCTGTTGATACTTCCCTTGATTGTATAAGTCTCTGGTTTTTATGAATTTTACTGTTAACATTTACTCCATACCTCAGGATAATTTATTTTTTCCCTCTTTTTCTTTTCTTTTTCTTTTTGGAGTGATATGTATGTAAAATGTATTAAATAAACTTAATTAGAAAAAAAAAACATTTAAAAAGAAAAGACTCAGGATCATGACACAGGAACGCAATGAAGAAACACATTTTATGCAAAGAGGACATTCGGGTATCATCCGGAGAGGTTCTAATCAAAGCAGAGCCCACAATTGTCACAAGAGCTCCTTGTGCCTCTTTCACATAATAGACCAGACCGTTCCCACAGCTTCTATATAACTACGTTCTCCGTACTGATAATCGATCCTCGATGGGGACCACACCCTTCCTCTCAGAGACCTTCACATTGTGAACTGCTCTTGCACGTATCAAAAGTCATCAGTGGAAGGGAGTTTACTCTTCCAGTCGATTTGGCACATCTGGCTTGATGACCTTCTCTTGGAAAATGAGGTGCCAGAAAGGACTGCCAACTTGTCAACTGGCCTTTGTAGCCTCACTCTGAGGAAATAAACAAGCGACGGTGCGCTGGCATGTTGCGGGAAGCCCCCACTTCTGGTTTCCATCCTGGGAAGAGCAAATCCGGTTGTGGCCACTAGATTCCAGAATGGTGACATTCTCTATCACATTTTTATCTCTCCCTTCCTCCACTGAGATCCAAGTGGTCCATGTGGCCCCAGTGCGTTCCTCATATTATCTTCATGGCAACTCTATATACATACACATGAAGTTGCTTTATAGTACATGAGACCATCGGTCCATCAAGGTCAGTGCTGTCTACTCACACTGGCAGCTGCTCCTCCAGGTCTCAGGCAGAGGGCATTCAGATCATCTACTCAATGGTCCTTTTAACTGGAGATGTTGGGGAATGAACCTGGGACCTTCTGCATGCCAAGCAGATGAGAAGACGAAGACAAAGACAAAAACAAAGATGATGAAGAAGAAGAAAGGTGGGTTATAAATTGACAATAATAAATATAAATAAATAAATGAAGAAGAAGAAGAGGATTTACACCCCGCCCTTCACTACCCGAAGAAGTCTCAGAGCAACTTGCAATCTCCTTTCCCTTCCCCTCCCCACAACAGACCCCCTGTGAGGTAGGTGGGGCTGAGAGAGCTCTCTTGAGAACTGCCCTAGAGAGAACAGCTCTGAAAAATTTCTGATTGACCCAAGGTCACACCAGCAGTTTTATGTGGAGGACTGGGGAATCAAACTGGGTTCTCCCAGATTAGAGACTACACCCCTAACCACTACACCAAAGTGGCTCCCAATTACGACACCAAACTGAGCCATGGCCCCTCTCCAGCCTGAATTCCACACTGAACACATGAATCATGTGTTATTTATTCTTAATCATACTGTCACTCCACCAAGGTCAATATTGTCAACTCAGTCTGCCAGTGTTTCCCCAGGTTGTCATGGATAGGTCATTCAAATCACCTGCTGCCTAGTCCTTTTAACTGGAGATGCTGGGGATTGAACCTGGGACCTTCTGTTCCACTTGGCCACAGCTCCTTCAGTTTAGGCTAAAAGACAATGGCTGGCATTTGCTGAAGTAAGATGACTCCTGGAAGCCTATGCTGGAACACATTTCACTACTCTTTAGGTGCTACTGAACTTCTCTTTAATTTGACTGGCACAAAGCTGCCCATCCAGTTTTATGGCAGAGTTGGACAGAACTTGGGGTGTCCAGTTCCCTAATTCAATGCTCCAGCCACTAAGCCACTCTGGCTCCTCACTCTGTCCTCATGGACACGGGTGCCTTATGAAATCTGAACTGAGATTTCTGCATTTTGAACAGTATTCTCATTAGATCACAAAGTAAATTCTCAGACTTTTATGTATCCAGGGCACTTGTATCCGGTCCTTCCCCTAAGGAGCTCTGAGCAGTTTACATCATTCTCCCATCTTCTCTTTTATGCCAGTTTGGTGTAGTGATTAAATGCGCGGACTCTAATCTGGGAGATCCGGGTTTGATTCCCCACTCCTCCACTTGTACCTGCTGGATGACCTTGGGTAAGCTGTAGTTCTGGCACAGCTGTTCTAGAAAAAGAGCAGTTTCTGTCAGAGCTCTCTCAGCCCCACCTACCGCACAGGGTGTCTGTTGGGGAAAGGCGTTTGTAAGCCGCTTTGAGACCCCCAACACTCGTTCTGGCAGGCTCTGTGCGTTTCCCTTTTGAGAAGAGGCCTCCTTTATATTTTCAACCCATGCCACATTTGCTGCACCAGCCAAATAATGCTTCCTTTCCTTTCTAGGTTGCTCAGCTCTGATTGGCATATTTAGGGGAGGAACACATAATTGCTCCCACTTGTCCAAACTCCTTGTCTTTGAAAGAAATTATAACTCTCATTCAAATGTACTCACTTTTCATAGGCACTGAACATTTTTGGTAATGGTGGTGGAAAGTGCTGTCAAATCACAGCCGACATGGTGACCCTGCAGGGTTTTCAAGGCAAGAAACGTTCCGAGGTGGTTTAAGAACATAAGAACATAAGAGAAGCCAATGTTGGATCAGGCTAATGGCCAATCCAGTCTGACACTCTTGTCACACAATAGCCAAAAACACCAGGTGCCCTCAGAAGGTCCAGCAGTGGGGCCAGGACACTAGAAACCCTCCCACTGTTGCTCTCCAAGCACCAAGAATACAGAGCATCACTGCCCCAGACCAAGAGCTCGTATCTGTACCTTGTGGCTAATAGCCACTGATGGACCTCTGCTCCATATGTTTATCCAATTCCCTCTTGAAGCCCTCCATGCTTGTAGCCGCCACCACCTCCTGTGGCAGTGAATTCCATGTGTTAAATACTCTTTGGGTGAAGAAGTACTTCCTTTTATCCGTTCTAATCCGACTGCTCAGCCATTGCCTGCCTCTGCGTAGTGACCCTGGACTTCCTTGGTGGTTTCCCATCCAAATACTAATCATGGTCAACCCTGCTTAGCTTCAGGAATCCAAAGAGTTTGGCCTAGCCTTGGCCATCCAGGTCATGGAGGTGGTGGTGGTGGTGGTAGTAGTAGTAGTAGTAGTAGTAGTAATAGTTGTTGTTGTTGTTGTGTATTTAATTATACAGCCTCCAATCTTCATTCTGAAGGAGTATGATTCCTTAGACGGCTGGGCCATGGGAGTCTTCTGAATGCAATCTGCTCTCAGTGAGATGCCTGTGGGTTGCTCCCCATAGATCCATTTCCCCATTCCAGATTGCATCCTTCCCCAACAAAGGAGCCCCAGATGTTGTATAACCCCTGGCACTAATTCATAGTCATACCACTAGAGAAGAGAGGGTTAATATGGTCTATTGAATGCAGTCAACTTAGAAGATTTCATGGTCGCCAGTGTGTGTGATGTGAAATGGCCTTGTGTAACTTTATTGAAAGTGCTTGGTATATACCGAGGTCTGTAAATAGCATTTTCATGTCTCTTCAGGGTGACCTCAACCCTGTTATGGAGACCTCTAATCTACAATGACTTAAGAAAAGAACTACACACGCATCTGGAGGCTAATGAAAAGATAAGATAAACACCCACAGATCTGGAGAGCGTGATACAACGCCATGTGCTTATGAGATCCCCCACCACCACCACCACACACAAATACCTTGGCGTCAGCTAAGAAATGTCTTAGAAAACAGAGCCGAAAAAAAGGAGAGGCAGATAGAAATACTTATTGATCATGGCTTTTTGTACTCGGAGCCCAAGTTAATAACATTTTATATCAAAATCAACCGTGAATCCTGAGGGCTAGAGAGGCATTCTGAATTTGTTGATTTGCCCTCAGCTCGGGAAAGTTTGACAGGGTGGCAGTTTGGTAAGGGAGTTGCACCCTATCGAAACTGGGAGCTTGTACTAACCGGCTGCAGCAAATCCTGTTCACTGGCCATTACAGCAAAGTAGGAAAATTCATTGGCGTTGTGATGAATGGTTTGTAGACAGAGCTGGGTTGCCAGCTCTGGATTGGGAAATACCTGGGAAATTTTGGGGGTGGAGCCAGGAGAAGGTGGGGTTTGGGGAGGGGAGGGGCCTCAGCATGGTAGAATGCCATAGAGTCCACCCTCCAAAGCAGCCATTTTCTCCAGGGGAACTTATCTTGGTTGTCTGGAGATTTGTTGCAATAGGGGGAGATCCCTAGGTGTCACCTGGAAGTTGGCAATCCTAATGCATAGGCGTGTGGATTTATTAAAACTAGGAATAAGGCCTGTTGTGGATAGAAATACAATGGGCTCTAGAAAGAAGCTCTGAGAGAGTGCCAAGGCCTTGGGAACTCAGCGTCAATTTGCTGTGGCAACCTCAGCAGGGTATAATGACACAGAGTCCACCATTTTCTCCAGGAGAACTGATATCTGCTACCTGAAGAGCAGTTGTAATTCTAAGTGATCTCCTGCCCTCACCTGGAGATTGGCAACAGTGGTTCCCAAGAGGGAATAGCAGGTTTGGAGGGCAGAGTCTATGGCATTGTACCAGTCTGAGGCCCCACCCCTCCTCAAACCTCACCCCACCCTCACCAGGCTCCACCCCTCAAATCTCCAGGAATTCCCCACCTAGACATGACAACCCTATCTCCTTCCAAGCCAAGCATCAACCTACTTTTATTTCCCCCTCACTGTTCAGCTTTCCATCTCCCCCCCACACCTGCAGCCTCTACCATGCTCTGAAGCCCTGACTGCCACGTCACATTGGCTGTCATGGGGGAGCATCTCAGCAGGGTATAAGGACACAGAGTCCACCATTTTATCCAGAAGAACTGACCAATGCCATCTGGAGAGCAGTTGAAATTCTGAGTGATCTCCAGCCCTCACCTGGAGATTGGCAACAGTGGTTCCCCAAGAGGGACTAGCTGGTTTGGAGGGCACTGAAGCCCTGACTGCCACATCACCCTCTTTTCCCACACTTTTTGGCCTTGGGGCAGCTTGGAACTGTGGGCCAGCAGATGAGGAAGCCTCATTCAACCCAGTGAGTGATACACCTGCAGGCCTCTCTCTGGAACTACAGCTCAATTGAACCTTAGGGGGGAACATTTTACCACAGACAGCAGCCATCTTACAAACACAGGTAACTGCTATTTTGTTACACCTACCAACAGCCACTGAGGTAACAGTTAATCCCCCCCAGGAGGGAAGCAGGAGAAGTGTTTTCGTCAAGAGAGAAAGCCATCTGCCAGAAATTCTGACAGGGCACAGTGGCTGAAGGAGAGGGCAGGGAAGAGGAGCAGACCCAGCACCCAGCCAATGGCACGCGAGTCCTCACAGCCAGTGGATAGGGACAGCTTCTGAGTGACACTTCAGGGAGCCAACTGATTTTGGAGCATGTGGAATGTTCAGGAGAGTCCATGGTGAAAACAGAATTATATATAACCAGAGGATAGATGATGATGATGATGATGATGATGATGATGACGACGACGACGACGATGACGACGACGACGACGACAACAACAACAACAAATTAGAGAAAGAGAGAGAAGCAGGCAGGCAGGTTTAAATCCAAGAACTCCCTTCAGCTTGGTACGGAGTCAGCCTCTGTTAGTGGAATATGAAGGTTAAGAGTATATGTATAGTATGAAGGTTAAGAATGGCAGACTGTAATCTGGAAAACTGGGTTTGATTCTCAAATCCTCTTCCACATGGAGCCTGCTGGGTGACCTTGAGCCAGTCCCAGTTCTCTCAAAGCTCTCTCAGCCCCACCTACCTCACAAGGTGCCTGTTGTGGGGAGATGAAGGAAAGGTGATTGTAAGCTGCTTTGAGACTCCTTAGAGTAGGGAAAAGTGGGGTATAAAAACCAACTCTTCTTCCTCTACTACTTGGGGCAGAGGCTGGATCTTATTTTCGCTAAAATAGTGTGTCCCTTTTGCCTATGGGAGTGAATGACGACGATTCACTTATCTGGGAGAAAGTTAAGAGGTCTGTTCAGGGACACTGTAGGGGAATGGCCTAAATCTGTCCCTGGTGACTGCAGCCATTTATTTCTTGGTTTGATCGATTTTTATACCACTCCCTGGCCATGCTCTCTGAGCAGTTTATAACCCAGATCAATAAAATCACATTAGGTCAGACCCAACAACTCTCTTTCGCTGAGTATTTATTTGTTCGGAAAACAAATAGGCCGCCTCTCCGGGGACTGGCCTGAGGCAGCTCGCAGCCCAAACTAAACAATAAACCCAAGCAAGGCATTAAAAAAGCAAGCCAAAGCATAAAAACAGCAAAAAACCAACAGTAGCTCACAAAGTAGAATTTTTGCTCACAAGACTTCACAGCTTAGAGGGAGCACTGCCTGTGCAGTAGGTGGGGCTGAGAGAGCTCTTTTGAGGACTGCTCATGAGAGAACAGCTCTGAAAGAACTTATGACTGACCCATAGTCACACCAGCAGCTGCATGTGGAGGAGTGGGGAATCAAACCCAGTTCTCCCGGATTAGAGTCCGCGCTCCTAACCACTACACCAAACTGGGTCTAGGTAGTAGGCAATATATGAAAGACTAAGACCTTGGAGAGCAGCTCCCACTCTGAGCAGACAAAACTAATCTCTGTGGGACCAAATGGTCTGATTCCATATAAGATGGCTTCATGTTCATGTGACTAAACCACTGCAGACAGAGAAAGGGATCTTGGGGGTATAATAAAGGGAGCAGGTTCCCTGCACTGGTGACCAGAGATTACCAAACACTTCACTAGACAGGTAGAGTAGAGTAGCAACTGTATGTGTCGGACTAGGACTGAGGAGGCCCATGTTCAGAACCCCATTCTGCCTTGAAGTTTTGTTGGTGTCCTTGGGTTGGCCACTTCCTTTCAGCCTGACCTGCCTCACCAGATCGGGTTGAGGAGAAGAGGCGAGAAGAGAACAAGCCGGAGAAGAGGAAAGCCATGAAGAAGAAGAAGAAGAAGAAGAGATTGGATTTATACCCCGCCCTCCACTCCCCAAGGGAGTCTCAAAGAGGCTTACAAACTCCTTTTCCCTTCCCCTCCCCACAACAGACACCCTGTGAGGTAGGTGGGGCTGAGAAAGCTCTTTCCCAAAGCTGTCCTTGAGAGAACAGCTGGCACAGAGCTATGGCTTGCCCAAGGTCATCCAGACAGGTGCAAGTGGAGGAGTGGGGAATCAAACCCGGTTCTCCCAGATTAGAGTCCGTGCACTTAACCACTACACCAAACCACTACACTACACCAAATGAACTGTGTATTGGGATATTTGGTTCATATAGCAAAGTTTGCCCAGTCATAGAAGCATAATAATGAGTGCAGTAAATAAATCTCCCAAGAAGTATAATGCAAAAGTTGGTAAAATTACATTTTATTCCAGATAATTGAGTTCACATTCAAGTTGCAGTCAAAAAGAGAGAGAGAAGCCGAATCTAAAGAGTACTTTCCCTACCACACATGGCCAGCTAAATATGGTATTATGTATGTGGAAGTATGAGGACATTGTTTCCACAGAAGAAACCTGTAGAGATTCGTGACTGCATGAAAGGCCATGTGAGGAAAGGGAAGAACAAAGGGCAAAGTGAGAGAGGAGGGGTCAGAGGGCAGCTCCCAGGTTAAGACTAAGAGAGGCATCCCATTCAAGGAGATAACACTTCTATACACCTAGGCCGCAGTCAGACATGTCTTTAGATCCACCTCAGCTGCAAATGCCTGATGGATCTAAAGGGCACAATCAAACTGCAACATCTGGGAAAGGTCCTGCAGTTGTCGGCACCTTGTGCTGCCCCGCCACAGAAGTGGAATTAAAAGACACTGGGGAAAGTCCAGGCCTGATGCTTGCCGGTGGGCTATGGACAGACTTTCCCCCGTCAGATCGCTCAAGCATGCTCTCATGTTGTCTGGATGGTCTGCTCATTCCATCCTGACTCCGTGCCCCTTGCTTAGCAGTATGCGCATAACTGCATACTTCATGGGAAACCCTCAGTGCAGAGGTATGATTCCTCATTTATGCGCATGGGAAACAAAGGCAAAAAAACAACAACACTCACCTGAACATGCCCTCTGATCAGGCAGTGATGGGTTGAGCCTGCAGCTACAAAGGACGTGTGAACTTGCAACACCATGTCAATTTCCACTGGGGGGGAATATGGTAGCTTCCCCTCTGCACCAAATGGAGCGTGGGATCGCAGCCCAAGAGTAATATAGCACCCCCTAATGCCAGGCTTGCTGAGTCAGGATAAAACGTTGCTTGTTTCCTCTGTTGGGCATTTCTCTCATTACCTTGGCATTATTACAATTACCATCAAAGGCAGGATTGTTTATTGTCCACAGCTTAAACTTGGGGGGGTCATGTTTAGTTAATCACACCCAATCTGTGGCAAATGAGCCCAGATTTGTAATGGCAACACAGACTGCCGATTTTGCTCGAGTTTGTCTCACTCAGGTAAATTCACGTCTGCCCTCAGACAGCCGGTGGAGGGGCTCAGGTGCTGAATTATTTCTCCAAACACAAAAAGTATGCATGTAAAAACAGCATAACCTACAGCCGGTGTCTACCTTAAATCTCTCCCTTGCATGCTAGTTTTCTGTTATCAGGAATTTCTTCTTTCTTATTGTTCACCAGCCTGCTGCATGGAGTGGTACAGCAGGCTTGCCAACCTCCAGGTGGGACCTGGAGATCTCCTGGCATTAGAGCTGGTCTCCAGGCAACAGAGAGCAGTTCCCCTAGAGAAAATGGCTGCTTTGCAGGGTGGACTCATTATACCCCACTGAGATCTCACGCCTCCCCAAACCCCCTTTCTCCCCAGGCTTTACCCCAAAATCTCCAGATATTTCCCAGTTTCCTGGCCCAAACTTGGCAAGCCAGACTCAAGTTACCTACATCAGTGAGAACTATACTTCAACCAGTATGCTGTTAACTCATGGGATCTGGAAGTAATTTAACATTCAAGGTTCTTCTTAAAGGAGAAAAAAATATATTTCTCATAATTTAAAAAAAACCCAAACTAGCACCCCTAAAATTGTCATGGGCAATCCCTTTGGGGAAAAGCTAGCAAACAGATTCACCTTTGCAGTAAGTATCCATTTATATGGATGCCCGAGTTATAATTAAATCTGATCTCTCGTGGATCGGCAAAATTGCATTCCGTTTGGAATAATTCACTTTATATACATGGAAAGCATTCTGCTTTTCAACAAAATGGGTAAAGCAAACATCCTGCTTGTGGCTAGATGTCAGACTCCTGATCTCATTTTCAGAAAAAAAATCTTGGTAAATAATAATAAAAAAACCCATTGATTTAGGAAGAAGCTCATAAATAAGTTCTTGTTTGCTACTTATCATGTCATGATTGAGACAAAATGAGGGGATACTGTAGGCCAAAGGTCGGCTGATAATCTTTCTTTTTAATAGTACACTTTATTAAATTTTAAAATAACAGGGATAGGGGAAGGAAAGGAAATATAAGTAATAATTGTGTCTGTAGGATTCCCAGCTGTATCATTTATGTGTTTGCAAAGTCTACATTTGTTCCTGTACTGGCCTACTTTTTCCACAGAATCAGAATCACAGAGTAAAAAGGGGCCACACAGGCCATCTTGTCCAACCTCCTGCTCAGTGTAGGATCAGCCTAGAAGAAGAAGAAGAGATTGGATTTATACCCCGCCCTCCACTCCCCAAGGGAGTCTCAGAGCGGCTTACAAACTCCTTTTCCCTTCCCCTCCCCACAACAGACACCCTGTGAGGTAGGTGGGGCTGAGAGAGCTCTTTCCCAAGCTGTCCTTGAGGGAACAGCTGGTACAGAGCTATGGCTTGCCCAAGGTCATCCAGCCAGGTGCAAGTGGAGGAGTGGGGAATCAAACCCGGTTCTCCCAGATTAGAGTCCGTGCACTTAACCACTACACCAAACTGGCTCTCAAGAACATCCTTGACAAGTATTTGTCCAGCCACTGCTTAAAGATGGCCAGTGAGTGGGAGCTCACCACCTCCCTAGGCAGCTGATTCCACTGTGGCACAACTCTGACTGTCAATAAGACCCTAAAATCCTAATATCCATCCAGTACCTCCCCACCGGTAATTTAAACCCATTCTTGCAAATCTTATCCTTGATGGCCAATAGGAACAGCTCCCAGCCTTCCTCTAAGGGGACCACCTTTCAAAGAGAGCAGTCGTGTCCCCCCTCAACCTCCTCTTCTCCAGACTGAACATCCCAAGTCCCTCAGCCTTTCTTCGTAGAGTTTAGCTGCTAAATCCCTCCATCTCCATCATTCTCTTCTTTCAGTGCAGATGAAGGGTTTCTGTTGATAATGAATATTTAGTGTAGTGACTTGAACGATGTTATACCTCCTTCGGTAACTTACTGCTTGGGCCAAAGAGAAACATTTTTGATGGGAAACCTCAGGTATTTGGGAGTCTGATAGCCTGATTGCTAGCTATAGGTGGGGCTGCAGCTGCCCCCAGGGGAGGAGGGGAATAGCCCAATGGGATGTTATTTTTAACTGGGGTTATTTACCTCCATGGCATGAAAAGCTTCAGTTGCCAATATGTAGCCATTACCCCCTTTTCAAAAAGACATGGCATTTTTCACACTCCAGACTTGTTGTCAAACCCAGCCACAGGGGACATATTTAGAAACAAGGGGATTGGAGGGGTACCAAGCGCCCATCAGAAATCCCCTCCAAATATATGTTGGGGGGGGGGGGTTAGATGTTTCCAGCCACACTGTTTCCCCTCTCTGCTGTGTGTTATATGCTGTCAAATCACTTGTAATTTATGGCTACTCTATGCCTTAATGTTCTCCAAAATGTCCTATCCTTGAGACCCTTGTTCAGGTCTTGCAGACTGAGGGCCTTGGCTTCCTTGATTGAGTCAATCCATCTCATGGTGGGTCTTCCCCTTTTCCTAGCGTTATTGTCTTTTCCAGTGAGTCTTGTCTTCTCATAATGTGACCAAAGTACAATGGCTTCAGTTGAGTGAACTAATCCCAGCCAATTTCCAGTGAGTCTTGTCTTCTCATAATGTGACCAAAGTACAATGGCCTCAGTTGAGTGAAATAATCCCAGCCAATCAGGGATCATAGCAACATTTCTGTTTTCTGTTGCCCCAGAAGGTTGGACCAGAACCAGTGGGTTGAAATTAAATCTAAAGAGTTTTCGGCTAAACATTAGGAAGAACTTCCTGACAGACAGAACGGTTCCTCAATGGAACAGGCTTCCTCGGGAGGTGGTGGGCTCTCCTTCTGTGGAGGTTTTCAAACAGAGACTAGATGGCCATCTGACAGCAATGCTGATTCCATGAACTTAGGCAGATCCTGAGAGGGAGGGCAGGCAGGGTTGCCTCAGTGCTTAGTTCTCGTGGCCCTTTCTTACACACCCATGGAAATGCTGATCACTTGGGGGTCAGGAAGCAACTTTTCTCCAGGCCAGTTTGGCCAGGGATCCTGGAGGGGTTTTTTGGCCCTCTTCTGGGCATGGAACAGCAGTCACCAGGGGTGTGGAGGGGAAGGTATTTGTGAATTTCCTGCATTGTGCAAGGGATTGGACTAGATGACCCTGGAGGTTCCTTCCAACTCTATCTATGATTCTATGAAGATTAAGTCACAGTGCTACTGAGGGCAAAATTTGCATTAGTGTTGATACGCCACACCCATTGTGGCAGTAACTAGGTGATGCGCCATGTCTTACTACGCTATGAGGAGTGACAAAATAGCCTGCACTACACAGGGTATTTCCATTGCCTTGGCAACCTGAAAACATATTCCCTTTTGTGTCATGCTGCACTGAAAAGTCTGCCTCATTTCCCCTCGCAGCACCCAAAATCAAGAAATCTGTTCCCACAAGCAAGCAGCACCTTGGCTGGGCCCATCTGAGCAAAGTCTGCTGAAGGTTCCGCCCAAGCAGCAGGTAAAGTCAGCAGTTGCCATGCCGGAACATTCTCTGCTGTGGCTCCAGCTTTGTAGAATAGCCTGCCCCAGTAAACAGCCCCCATTCTTCGATCATCCCAACTGAGGTGTAAAATGGAATCGTTCCGGCTGTCATTTTTATAATGAGAATCGGGCTGTAGTCAAATGGAATTGTTCAGGATGGCACTTTTACAAAGGGACAAGAGATGCCGTCTACGGCACTGTTCATAGTATGCAGTTCCTGGGTTTGCGGCCTTGTTTCCCATGAAACTGCCCTCACAGCTCAGCACAGAAATCGTAGAGTGGGAAAGGATCTTATAGGCCATGTCCTGCTTAAAGAGTTTGTTTCTTTATTTATTTGTAGGCTGATTTTCCGGCAGGGACTCAAGGCAGATTACACATCGTGAGTCAGTGCAATCCACAAAATGTCACATTCAATAAGCAATGCAATAAAATTATGGAAGTCTGGAACTGTTGGAAGTTCCAGGTGCGATGTCCCTGCCTCAGCTTCCAGACTTTATGGAAAGAGAGACTAGATAGCTAGATGGGCACATCGATCTTTCTTCCTGTCTTTACTCTTCTGCCACTGTCCCCTATGATATGTGCATTGTGTTCTGAGGGTCTATTCCCTTCCTTCTGTTCTCTCTCAGATGAAGTCGAACTTTCTCCCTACACGTACCAAGAAGAAGAAGAAGAGATTGGAATTATACCCCGCCGTTCACTCACTTGGAGTCTCAGAGTGGCTTACAAACTCCTTTCCCTTCCCCTCCCCACAACAGACACCCGGTGAGGTAAGTGGGGCTGAGAGAGCTCTGACAGAAACTGCTCTTGAGGGAACAGCTGGGACAGAACTGTGGCTTGCCCAAGGTCATCCAGCAGCTCTAAGTGGAGGAGTGGGGAATCAAACCCAGTTCTCCCAGATTAGAGTCTGCACACTTAACCACTACACCAAATGGACATGTGGTCCTCTCTTGGCACCATGAGGCAGATGGAACCCTCTCGCCATCTGCTTCCATCCTTAGCTAGTAAGATAGTACTCTATCCTGTCTTTACTCTTTGCTATCCAAAGTGTACTTCTCAAATAAAGAGAGAACTATTTCTCTTCTAAACTTGCAAGGTGACTCCATGTAGCTTTGTAAGCTGAGTCATAGGCGTCAACTACGGGGGGGCTCGAGGGTTCCGGGGGGGGACTGAGCCCCCCTGGGAAAACGGTGCGCCCTCCGCTGCGCCTCCCTCGGCCCTTCCTAAGGCCGCTGCCATCTCTCTCCCCCCCCCCCCCCCCGCCTGGCCACTCCGACCCTCCCTCCCTCCGTCCAGGGGCCAGCTAAGCAAATGCCCAGCTGTCCCCTGGACGGACGGAGGGACAGAAGCAGGAGTGGTCAGGCGGGGGGGGAGGCGGCAGCGGCGGCAGGGACATGGTCCTGGCAGGCGCTTTGCGCGCACACACGGAAGAGCCCCCGCCCCCCCGGGAGTTTTTAAACTCTACGCCCCTGAGCTGAGTAACCTAGTAAAGTAATGTCATTGTGTCCGTAGCTTTATTTAAGCACTCTACTAACTAGTGGGAACTGGACTAACTACCCCAGTTAACCCTCAAATAGGAACCACCAGAAAAAACTAACTTGATACATTAAGCAGTAGAGAGATTATAATCAGTGGTGGTGAACCTATGGCATGTGTTCCAGAGTGGGCACTCAAAGCCCTCTCTGTAGGCACGCGTGCAGTTTGGGCACTCAGTCTCTAAAAGGAAAAAGACGACGCAGATTCGAGGCTGGGCTGCCACAGGCACAAGACTGGAATGGTGCACACACGTGAGTGCCTCCTCTGTCTCACGCGCACTGCTACCTATGTGCACAAGCGGGCACATGCCTCACCTGGAGTTCACAAACTTTCCATCTGCTCCTCTTTCGCCCCTCCCCCTCAGGTGGCGTCTCCCTTTACCTGGGCATTGGAGGGTGCCTGGACATTGGACAGCTGCATGGTGCTCTCTCCTTGGAGGGGTTTCGGCAGCCGTAAAGCGGAAAGAAGCACTTTCCTTCCCCCGCATCGTTGGATATTCTGTGCTTATTGCAAAAGGATCAAGAGTCCAGTTTGGCTTTAGCCACCTGGCTAAAATGAGCCATTGGGAGGTATGGCAACAGGATTGCCCAGAGAGGGCAGGAGCTTGAGAGAGCAGAGGGGAAGGGAAAGGCACTGAGGAGATTAGGAGAGGGGAAACTGGAGGGAAGCTTTAAAAACTAGGTGAAAGAGAGAAACTTAGCAGCTAGGTCTAATCTAGGTGACCTGATTTTCCAGTGGGGTTTACTTCCCACCAATGCACCCTCTAAGCTGTGGGGAGTCTTGAGAGCAAAAATTCCTCTTTGTGAGCCACTGGCATTAAAGCTGTGAGTGAGTGACTTGGCTACTGCATACATTAGTTTGCTCTGGAGCCATCCTTCCTGAGCTGAGGCAAAAATGTGTCAGCTGGAGGCTAAAAAACTGAGGTAGCTCACACTAACTCTGCTTAAACACTGCTTCCCAATATTGTAGCACAACATATCCTCCCAATCAGTTTGACTGGATTTTACAGAGATCCTGTTCTGAGTAAATGCATTTAATAATGTAGACTGACAGACTCCCCTGACCAATTTGGCTTGATATCAGTGAGATTGACTTCCAAGCACTGTAGTCTAACAGACCGTCTGAGTTCGATTTGATTTCAATGGGATCTGCTTCTGAGGTAAACCTAGTTCAACAGAACAAAGTTTGAGTCCAGTGGCACCTGAAGACCAGCGTTTAATTTTCAGTATAAGTTTCCATGTGCATGCATGTATCTGATGAAGTGTGCATGTGAAAGTTTATACCCAGAATTACCCTTTGTTGGTCTTAAAGGTGCCACTGGACTCAAGCTTTGTTCTATTCCTTCGAATCAACACAGCTACCCAGCTGAATATACAGAAGAAGAGAAGAAGAAGAGATTGGATTTATACCTCAGAGTGGCTTACAAACTCCTTTCCCTTCCCCTCCCCACAACAGACACCCTGTGAGGAAGGTGGGGCTGAGAGAGCTCTGACAGAAACTGCTCTTTTTCAAGAACAGCTGTGCCAGAGCTATGGTTTGCCCAAGGTCATCCAGCAGGTGCAAGTGGAGGAGTGGGGAATCAAACCCGGTTCTCCCAGATTAGAGTCCGTGTACTTAACCTCTACACCAAACTGGCTATAGTTTAACTGTCCTAACAATTTTGTGGGAATTCAGTGGTATCTAATTCTGAGTTGGGGGCTGCAGTGGCTCAGAGGTTAAGACACTGAATTGCAGACTGGAAGGTCAGTAGCTTGGCAGTTCAAGACCTGAGTGCCACATGATGGAGTGAGCTCCCATCTCTGGCTCTAGCTCCTGCCAACCTAGCCATTCAAAAGCAAGAAATTGCAAGTAGATAAATAGGTACCACTTCAGTGGGAAGTCCAGTCAGATGCCCAAATGCAAACTTTTACCTTTCAATAAAAAGTTGTTTGTATCATTGAAAGCTCTGTTATTGTGTTTTTCTTTTAAGACAAAAGATGTTAATGTATGAGTTCTTTTTTTCTAAACTAAAACCTCAATATTCAGGTTAAATTGTCATGTTGGCACTTTGCGATAAATAAGTGGGTTTGGGGTTGCAGTTTGGGCGCTCGGTCTCTAAAAGGCTTGCCATCACTGGGTTATATAATAGGATCCTACTTACAGGAAGCTACATACAGCGGTATAGACCACAGCCCCAATCATTTAATCAGGAAAGTTTCTGAACCCTTTTCTACAGTGTTGCCAGTTTGGTGTAGTGGCTAGGAGCATGGAATCTAGTCTGGGAGAACCGGATTTGATTCCCCATTACTCCACATGCAGCTGCTTGTGTGACCTTGGGTCAGTCACACGTTCTCTCAGAGCTGTTCTCTCAAGGGCAGTTCTTGCAAGAGCTCTCTCAGCCCCACCTACCTCACAGGGTGTCTGTTGTGGGGAGGGGAAGGAAAATGAGATTGTAAACCCCTCTGAGACTCCTTTGGGTAGTGAAGGGCAGGGTATAAATCCAATCTCCTTCTCCTTCTCCTCCTCAGAGGGATCTTGTGCATCTCAGTGCATGCCCTGTACTACTGTCTCTTTCCCTGTGGGTTATGGAAGTAACTTTAACAACATTATAATTTAGATCTGATCATTAAAAATGTTTCTCAGGCATAAAGGTCTCAACCAGAATATCCATCTAGGTGAACTTGAATAGGGTCTGGTGCTGGAGTACTCGGGCCTCCCATTGAGAGCTGAGCCAGAACACACACATACAGGAACATACATGAAACTGCCTTACAGTGATACAGACCATTGGTCCAGCAGGTATTGTCTACTCAGATTGGCAGCAGCTCTCTAGGGTCTTAGGTAGAGGTCTTTCACATTACTTACTACCTGGTTCTTTCAACTGGAGATGCTGGAGATTGAACCTGGGACCTTCTTCATCCTACTGGGCCACCCAGAACATATTTTGTGGGGAGGTCAGCAGCATAAGGGGCAAAATGGGAGTTTGCAGAGAAAATGAATAGGAAATTGGTGCCCGCCTCCTCCACAAATGGGCCATTCCACTGGAAGAAGGCTGTGGTTGGATGCAAGCCAACGGTATCACTTCAGCCCTGTTGCTTATTGTACTTCAGCATTTGACTCAACAAGGAAAAATACGGAGCTCTCTTCTGTGCCAGCTTTCGTTACGAAGAAACCAAGTGTGGTCTGTACGACTGTGCATAGTTTGCTTTGCATTGCATCCTCTTGTGCAATTTTGCCTCATTTAACTTGTCATGTTAATGCTCACGCCTTGCTTCAGTTTTGTTTTTAGCCTTCTGGTTCGTTCTACAAGCCAAATCCTACATCGTGGTTTATCAAACGTCTGATCTTGCTGATTGTATTGTCTCCACCTTGAGTCCAAGTGAAAAGGCAGACCATAAATAACATAAATAAAATAAATCGGGATCTATTGCAGTTCCGCAAGGCCTGTAAGATGGGGCTGTTGTGCCAGGCTTTTAGCTGAGGCGGTCGGGCATAAATAAATTCAGTTATACTTTATATTTGAAGTATTTATATATTTATATTTGAATTCAGTTATACTTTATATTTGAATTTAAAACTTTTAACTTGTAATATTTATGATAATTTATTGTTTTAATGTCATGCCTTATGTGATCTGTAACTCCCCTCTGAGCCCGCTTGTGGGGAGGGAGGGATACAAATTGAACTAACTAATTAACTAAACAAATAAATAAATCATCATAGGAAGGTGGGGTGTCCTCCATAAAAGCGAAGAAAATATGGGCAGCAACATGGAGAATCAAACTGGTCCAGCATTTGGGTCCTCCTCTTAATACCATAATGCCAATTCCAGAGGCAAAGCTGAGACTTATATTGAATTTCTAACAAGAAATAAGGTCCCCAGAACTTTTGGGAAAGTTCAGCCTTCATTAAAAAAAAAAAAACCACCAAGACTTCAGTAATGACACATCCTCATTCTTCCCATACATCCCCTTTCTGATATTTTTTGATCCATTTTCACAGGGAGATTCTGAAAGGTTTGGCCGGGAAAATGGTACTTTTAACAGGAGACCAAAGTCAAGCACTGCGAGAAAGTCCTTTAAAAGAGAGGGCACCTTTTTTTTAGAAATAATGTGTCCATTTTTTAGAATATGAGACCATGGTAACTAAAATGCTTCCACAATAAGAACTCATTTTTATGTTCAGCATGGTCCAGGAGTTCGACTAGGATTACCAAAGTATGGGTGAGCATAGCACAATAGACAGGATACAAAATGTGGATATAATGAAGAAAAATCATGTGTCATCTGCAGAAAACAATTAGAAGACAATAAGGGGATCTGTGCAGAGAACTGATCATATGTCCTGTGCGTATAACCTACATGCTTTCACCCAGTGTAATAAGCTGCAGTAATATTGCACCAGGCCAGAAACAGAGTTGGACAGCCTTGCAGTGACTGGAGCCAGATTGCTCCCTAGTTCAGGGAAGAAGCACATGCCTATGAATGAAGGCTAAACTACACAACATGTTTTTTAACAAGTAGGTTCAGGAGGTTGTGAGGAATTAGGGTCACCAGGTCTCACCTGGGGGTAGACTTGCCAGGTTGGGAAACACCTGGAGATTTGGGGGTGGACCCTGGGGAGGACAGGGACCTCAGTGGGGCACAATGTTGTAAAGTCTACCTTCCAAAGAATCCATTCTCTCCGGGGGAACTGATCTCTGTAGTCTGGAGATGAGCTGTAATTCCAGGGGATCCTCAGGTCCCACCTGGAGGCTGGCATCCCTACATTGAGGGTGCAACATCATGTGACCTTGTTATGTCACTTCTGGTAAAAAGCCCATCAGTGACATAGAGTAGCTCTAGGAACTGCCAGAAATAGAGTTTCCAGTGATTCCTAGAGCTGCCCTCAGTCACTTCCGGTTTTTCACCAGGAGTAGGTTGCCAATCCCCAGTGGAGGGTGCGGGATCCCCCCATTTGGAACCTCTCCCTCTGCTTCAGAGCTATCAGAAAGTGGAGGGAAATGACCATAGGGTGCTCCTCTCCACAGTGGGAATGACCCTCCAACAGGCAAGAAGCAGGAAACCAATGTGACGTGCCTACATAACCAGGAAGTGATATAGGCATGTCGGTGGTGTCAGGGGTGACGCTCTAGTTTTTGGGCAAAACTCTATGGTAGAATTAGCTTCAAACCATAGAGTTTTGCCCTAAAACCAGAGTGTCTCTCCCCCCAACATCACCGATCTGCCTACGTCCCTTCCTAGTGATGTAAGCTCTTTGTGTTTATTTCTGCTTCTCCCTCCTTGCTCCCAGAAAGGTAAGCCCTATCCCTTGCCCGCTGATCTGACTAATCTGGCAATCCTAACCAGAAGTGACATAAATGGCAGACCCAACTTCACCAGGTTTTTAAAAACTGTGGGCAATGGGACCCAGGGGCAGCGGATTCCCTGCTCTCAGCAGGGGACTGGCAAGCTAACCTGCTCAGAATCTTCCACGTGCGGCTCAAGGTTATACAAATAACTCCCCATTGAGGCCATATCATGTATTATATAGTTTGGCCCTGAGCAAAAAGCAGATCTAGCAAAACTCTGTGCATCTATCCAGGACAGGATTTGCATAAGTAGAGGGAGGAGGCCTGATAACAGATTAACTGCCAGAGTAGCAGTAAACCCTTCCCCTCCGCCATCAATTTGCCCTGATATCTTAAAATTGTTGTTACTGAACACTGACAGCCTGGCATTTTGCTGGCAATTTTGAATCAAGGCGTGCAATTCAGATGTTCAACTTTTTGCACTGTTTTCCAACCACAGCAGTCCGTTCTTCTCACTATCCCATCTTGGGTTGCCAGCCTCCAGGTGGAAACTGGAGATTCCCAGAATTACAACGGATCTCCAGGCTACACAGATCAATTCCCCTGGAGAAATTGGCAGCTTTGGAAGATGGACTCAAGCATTATACCCTGCCGTGGTTCCTTCCCTTCCCCAAACTCTGCCCTCTCCAGGCTCGACCTCCAAATCTCCAGGGATTTCCCAAGCCACTATTGGGAATCCTACCCCCAGAATCACAGAATCATAGAGTTGGAAGGGACCTCCAGGGTCATCTAGTCCAACCCCCTGCACAGTGCAGGAAATTCACAAATACCTCCCCTTCCACACACCCCAGTGACCGCTGCCCAGTTTGGTTGCTTTGAAAGAGATTTTTTGGACTACCATGAAATGCGAAGTTGCAAGAGAACAATGCACATCTTTGGACTGGGTTCTTGGTCCATGCAGGACAACAGAGATGCCCAAAAGGCAGGTCTAGACCTGCATGGGAATGATAGCAGTGCAGCAAATCTCTTTCAAAGCAGCCAGTTTCCTTACAGATAACTGAAGAATCCTATTAAGGCCAAATCTACACCTCCTCTCTGAAGTAGTTTGACTGCTGTTGTTTTCCTACACTCATTTCACACTGGTTTCAAATTTCACTTTAGTTTTTTTTTTTCCCCCCTGGGTCTGAAGAGCAGTAAGCAACAGGATCTGTTTAAAGTAGTGTAATGCTAGCTTGACCACAAGAGGGCAATTAATGAATGTAAACAGTGATTTTTAGACTAGAACAAGTATGGTTTGGAACTAGAAACAGGTATAGATGGGGTTTTTTGAAACTAGAATGATTCCAGGGGGAAAGTCAGGTGTAGATTTGCCCTAAGATAGGTTCAGGTGGGTAGCTGTGTTGGTTTGAAGCAGCAGAACAAAGTCTGAGTCCCATGGCACCTCTAAGACCAGGCTTCCACGGATTTCCCAAGCCACCATTGGGAACCCTACCCTCCAGCTTCCTTGACTGTCATATGAGTGCAAGTTCTCTGTTAACTTGAGAGCCATGTTCAGCAGGTTTATTCTGAAGTATGTCCTACATTTAGGATTGCCAACTCTGGGTTGGGGGATACCTTGAGATTGGGGGTGTGTGGAACCTCGGGATAGTGGGGTTTGGAGGAGGGGAGTTACTTCATTGGGGTATAACGACATAGAGTCCACCTTCCAAAGTGGCTATTTTTCCAAGGTGAACTGATCTCTGTCCCCTGGAATCAGTTGTAATCCTGGGAGATCTCCCAGCACTACCTGGAGGTTGGAGAACCTTATCTATTTTATTCACCAGGGCTTACTCTCAGGAAAGTGTCTTTAGGACTACAGCCTTTGCCTTTTGTAATCTCAGCATCAACAGTCAGACCTGTCCATAGACCATTGGTAAGATGCTTTTAAAAGGGGATTGGATAGATTAATGGAAGACAGGTCTATCACTGGCTACTAATGGAACCTCCACATTCAGAGGTGCTGAGCCTGTGGATCCCAGACCCAGGAGGCAACATCAGGAGAAGTCTTCAGCTTCTATGCCCTGTTGTTGGCCCTCCAGAGGAACTGGCTGGCCACTGTGTGAGACAGGATGTTGGACTAGATGGACCACTGGTCTGATCCAGCAGGGCTCTTCTGATGTTCTTATTACCCATTTAAATTTATCCGTTGCACTAACTGAGTAATATACCATCAATTTTCCATCACCAGTCTTTCTTTCTTTCTTTCTTTCTTGCAAAGAAAATTTGTGGTTTTGGATGTTGACCAAAATTTGTGACACTAATTCAATTTGAAAGTACAACTTTCTTAGATGTTTTCTCACACTCAGGATGAAACTGCAGTCATCCTTTCTCCTGACCATATTATCGAAATTCAATAGAAATATTGCCACTGAAAGTGACATTTGTTTTTGTATAAGATAAAAAATGGTATATAAATGCCATTAAGGTGAGTAGCCGTGTGTGCACACGAAAGCTTATACCCAGAATAAAACTTTGTTGGTCTTAAAGGTGCCACTGGACTCAAACTTTGTTCCAATGGAAACATTACCACAAAAAATCAGCAGGAAAGAAGAAGAAGATGAAGAAGAAGAGGAGGAGGAGGAGGAAGAGATCGGATTTATACCCCACCCTTCACTACCTGAAGGAGTCTCAGAGTGGCTTACAAACTCCCATGAAATGTAGGCATTGGGTTTTATGTGCATCAGTCAATGAAGATTCTGGGTATATTATACCTATTTCATACATAGGCATAGAAAGCTTTAAAGGGGGATTCGATAGATTAATGGAGGATAGCCAGGGTGACTAAAAGGAACCTCCATGTTCAGAGGCAGTCAGCCTCTGAATCCCAGCATCAGGAGGCAACATCAGGGGAAGGCCTCAGCCACTAGGCCCTGTTGCTGGCCCTCCAGAAGAACTGGTTGTCCACTGTGTGAAATAGGGTTGACAGGTCCCCCGGGGGGGGGACCCACTTGGTGGGTCCATTACCCACTGGCCCAGATCGGGCCGCCAGAGGGAACCCCCCTCCCAAATTGCCGGGATCGCAGAGACATGCCCGGAGTGATGACTTCACCCAGAGGTGACGTCATCGTGTCAGGCATGTTGCGGGGGGATGCACTATCATTTGAGGGAAAACTCTATGTTTTCCCCTTGAATGATGGTCCCGCCCCCAACATGCCCAATACAATGACGTCACTTCCAGGTGATATCAATGAACTCCCAGAGACAGCCAGGACTCCCCCCGCTGCAGCTACGGTAGGACTTGGCAACCCTAGTGTGAGACAGGATGCTGGACTAGATGGAACACTGGCCTGATCCAGCAGGGCTCTTCTGATGTTCTTATGAAGGCCTCAGCTACTATGCCCTGTTGTTGGCCCTCCAGAGAAACTGCTTGGCCACTGTGTGAGATGGGATGCTGGGCTAGATGGACCACTGGTCTGGGCTAGATGGACCACTGCCCTGTTGTTGACCCTCCAGAGGAACTGGTTGGCCACTGTGTGAGACAGAATGCTGGACTAGATAGACCACTGGCTTGGACTAGATAGACCACTAGCTTGATCCCGCAGGGCTCTTCTCATACCTATACGTGACACATATTGCAGACATAAAAATGCCATTTAAACTGCATATAAAACCCATATGACGTGAGCCCGCGGTACAAAGAAATCTACAAAAATGACACCGAAACCAGTGACCTGAAATATGAATGAATGAAAAAAGGACCGAAAAGGGAACATTCACTCAACCCTCTACAAAATCCATTTCTCTCTGTCTCGAAAGGAGCTATCAGGGGGTTGTTGGCTTTGATGTTTAGCTAAGCCGATGGTCTCAGGCTCTCCAGCCTTTGGTATGTTCGGGAGATAAATCTGCCTGTGAATTTTAGACGTTTCCAATTGTGCAGCCCCGAAATATAAAGCAATGAATCCTTTCCCCGTGGATGTTTGTGATCTGGAGACGGAATACTTAACCTTTTCTGTGTGCCGCTTTAATTGGAGTTCTGCCGCAAAGAGGAAGCACTGTCGGTTTATCTTTAGTGCCTATTTTAGTCAGGCGGTGATTAGATTTGAATAAATAGCTGTTTGGTGAATATAGGTCATTTTCATTAGGAATCCTGCTGCCACGGAATCGGCAGCTGATGCATTTGTTTGTACAGATTTGTACGGATAAACTTCAACCTAAATTCCCTCGTTAGCCATGGGCTGTGAGCAAATGCCTCACTGCTCTAGGAATCACCAGAAACTCTGTGGTTCACCATAGAGCATCCTAGAGCAACATGAAGTCACTTCCGGGTTTTCCTACAAATGACACCATGGGGCATGCAATGCCATGTCCCCCCCCCCCCCCCCGTGTCCCTATCCCTCAAGCTCCTGCTGGTCACCAGGCATGGCCTGGCAACCCTAGCCATACAAGCAGGGGTCATTTCGAGGGGGAACGAACATGAATGGTGTTCCGGGAGTAACAAGCCCAGGGCTAGAGCATCACAGGCTCACTTCAGAGCCCAGTTCCTTTTATGGTGCGTGCTGGCGCACGGCCATAATTTCCCCTGCTGCCGGCACAGCTCCAGCGCACCCAGGCCTCCAGCTCCAAGTCTGAGGAGTGAGTGCTGGGCTCGGACAACAGCCCCGCCCCCTTGTTAGTAGCCTCCCGGCTATAGGGCACCCCGCTCCCAGCAGCCCTCACTTGTGGCGACTCATGGGGGTCTGCTGCTTGTTCTTGCTGTCATCTGCATCATCCATCCATGCCTATTTTCTTTGTGCTTTTGAAGTAGTTTTTCTCCAGGTAGGCTCGCGAGCTCTGAGTTGGGAAATACCTGGAGATTTTTGGGGTGGAGCCTGAGCGGTGGGTCTTGCCTTCTGACACACTTACGGTGATGTCAGGGGGTGTGGCATATGCAAAAAAGTTATGATACTGAGTTATGCTAATGAGCCCCTGCACCTCTTTTTCTACAAAATGACCCCTGCATACAAGTATACACAGGTCCACTCTGTATATGTGGTCAGGAATGCTCTGCTTTGCAGATAAAGGTTCTACAGCTATATGTGGAGTTTTCACTTAACAAGCAGAGATTAGAAGCCGTGCCAGTGGACAATATCTCTCTCCCCTTCATGTGCATTCAGTGTGCATGCTGTGGGATATATGAACAATACTCGATTCCACTGCCTCTAATGACCTTATTATTGCACTTGCCGCTACCACCACACTGTCCGGGGGTGACCACCACCAGGGCCTGACACACACCTTATCATTTCTGTTCCGTTGGTGTTCAGGGTTTTCTCTATGTGCTAGGAGAAACAGGGGGGAAAGCATCTATTTTCATACTTTCACACTGATGTATTGAAATATGAATTTCTTAATTGGTTGTGAAAATGGGGGGGGGGGGAGTTTTCCACAAACACATTTGCCATTTCTATTAGAAAGCGTACTTTGACCTTGGAAAAAGATAAAGAATGCAAATGTTGGTGAACATTCTTATTGAAGAAGAAGAGGAGGAGGAGGAGGAGATTGGATTTATACCCCACCCATCACTCAGAGTCTCAGAGTGCCTTGCAAACTCCTTTCCCCTCCCCCTCCCCACAACAGACACCCTGTGAGGTAGGTGGGGCTGAGGGAGCTCTGACAGAAACTGCTCTTTTCAAGAACAGCTTTGACAGAACTATGGCTTGCCCAAGGTCATCCAGCAGCTGCAAGTGGAGGAGTGGGGAATCAAACCTGGTTCTCCTAGATTAGAGTCCGCGCACTTAACCACGACACCAAGTCCACAGCAATCCGATCCAATCCATGCCCAGATGAAAATGTCTCATTTAGTTCAGTGGCATCTACTCACAAGTAAGTGTGTACTTAAAAACAGCATTTAACCTGCTATTTTCAGCCTAACGAATGGAGCCTATATTGCTCAGAAACATCATTCACTTGGTATTTTGTATATTTATTCATGCTGCGGATACATGCAGGATGGCCTAATAGGCATCGGATTTAAATTGCGTTCCCCAGTAACATCACTTTAGGGTTTGCTCTTGCCAGCTCTCATTACACCAGAATGGCCTGATTTAGATTGAACATGGACAGCAACTCTCAACGGAAGACACGGGTCAATCTGGAATAGAATACTGTCCATCCAGTATCTGGCAGCCTTCCCTTCCCAATCTATATTTACCATTGCAGCAATGTGTCAACAGGGCATGAAAGCCGTTTCTCCCTTCTCCGTTTTCCAGGCCATGCGCAGCGATCAAGACTCGAAGGCATGCTGGATTCGGCAGAGCAATCGGCACAGCTTAACAGTTCTGTGTGTGTCAGATGCGGCTCTTGCCAAATCAGGGGATAAAAGGCTAGCCATGAAAAAATGGCCGAGGGAGACAAGGGCGAAGGTCAGTTCCGGGCAGCAGCAGGAGAAAATGAACCCTCCTTCTCCCTCCTCCCAGATTCTGTGGCTGGGATCCTTCTGTGGGGCTTATGAGACCAGACAGATGACCTAGATCTTGTTCTCAGGCTCCGCCATTTTAAAAAAAACCCTTCCCCAAGTAAACCAGACTGGCAGAAGGTGGCATGGAATAGCCCAATCTCATCAGATTTTAGAAGCTAAACAGGGTCAATACATGGATCCACAGGGGTCAATGTGTAAAAAAGAGATGCAGGAGCCCATTAGTATAACTCATTAGCATAACTGATTTGCATATGCCACACCCGCTGACGTCACCGGAAGTGGGTCAGAAGGCAACACCCACCACTCAGGCTCCACCCCAAAAATCTGCAGGTATTTCCCAACTCAGAGCTGGCGAGCCAGCTTGACACTTTGAGTAAAGACACTTTAGGTTTCCTTTGCTCTTGCAGGGAAGCTACCCTACAACAAGCATGAAAATACAGATCAAGTTGGTATGCTTTTGCTTTTTTCCACAGCGTATCATCATACGTGCCCGTTCCTGGGCTTGTTACTCCCGGAACGGCGTTCCTGCACGTTCCTGCTCAAAATGACCCCTGTTTGGATGGGAGCTCGCCTGTGGCTACAGTGGGGTTATTGGGGGTTCTGCCTTCTTCCTTAAAGGACCAGCACCCCCAAGATTATTTTGAGAAGATTTTTTGAGACAAATGAAAGGGGGTGCATGGGCCCCCTGCTTCTTCTCAATTTAAAGGGATCCTTTAAATGCTTTTGAGAAGAAGCGGGGGATGGTGCATGCCCTGCTCCCTCCCCTCCTGCAAGATTTAAAGGGCCCTCCAGCTGATCAGCAGGCCACATGCTCCCTGTCAATCAGCTGAAGGGTCCTTTAAATCCTGCAGGAGGGGAGGGAGAGGGGTGGCCACCTGCGGTCGGGCTTGGGGGCGGATTGGAGTTGACATAAAAATAATTCAAACAAACACTGTGATAAAAATGACATTTAATGAATCTTATGATCAAATTATATTACAAATGAGACTTTTACAATATTACTAAGAAAATTCTAACATTCTCAAGGAAAAGTCCATCATCCTCAATGAGCACCCGGTTATAAACTCATTTCACCAACCTTCCTCAGAAGTAATCCTATAACATTGAAAGGTCTCAGCCTCTTGATACAGCTTTCCTTTTTCTTTTAATTTCTTCAAATTTTTACAGTTTTACTTGTTTTTACATTTTTCAAATTATCTTCTGGTTCCATTTTCAAACTATTGCAGCTTAACTTCTTTTTTACTTTCTTCAAATTATCCTGGAGCAAACGTGGTTATTTAGAATGGAAAGAAACATGAAGCTGAATGGAATATTGCTGTGTTATTATATTTTTTTTAAATGAAATTATTAATAATTTTTAACTTTTAACTTACTTCTATTTCCATTTCAAGTATATGAATTAGGAGCAAGCCAGTTAATTCATTTCTTAGTGTTTGTTTGTCTGATATGTTTCCTTGTAACGGTGATCCCCTTTTTTGGTTTACTCTGACATAAAAATAATGGCAGCTCCACCAGAAAAAAATTTGTCCCACAAGCCATAAAATCCTGGCTACAGGCCTGGGTGGGAGGCTGAGGCAACTATGGGGTGAGATGGGGGGGGGGAGCTCTGAGGCAACTGCCTTCTGGACTGAAGAATATCCAGTCCCCCATTCCAGCCTCTCCTCTAGGTTCTTTAAACTGCAACCACCCACAATCAAATAAAAAGTGGGGGGGGGGGGGCACAAGCTTTGAATAAAAGACCAGCAGCTTGTAAACTAAGCTCTCCCTTCAGGTCTCATATCTGGGAACCTGCTAGAGACCAAGGCTGTACTTATATGCAAGGTAAATAGAGATCACTTTTCTTTGGACATCGGACTCATCAAACAAGACACAGATCGAGGTGAACAAGGTTTATTTAACAGAAAATAAAGTATTTAATAAGGTCAATATTATGTACGGATGACTTCAATATCTATAGTGAAAGTGGCTCTCAAGTAAATAGACCCTGAAGGGAGATTGATTCCCCTTTCTCTGGACAGGTTACCTCAGCGACTCAGCAAGCTCAAGGCTGCTCTTTTCCCACACACACACAACACTTTCCCACAGAACCTATATACACTACTTAGGAATGATGGGCCCTTAAAAGGATGCTTATTTGTCACCCTAAGATAAGCTTTCTTCCCTAAGCCAAACCCCTAACTAGAAGCCGAATAAAAGCCTGGCTAAGCTGACAGTCCTTTCCAGAGCCACCAAATCCTGATTGGGGGCGGGGGGAGTTTCTTTCTCCAATTAAGCTGAGGCTGGCCTCACCCCCTCCCAATCAGTGGAGTTCCATGGGCTCTGACTGGCTGACAGTCACTTGGATTTGCATGAAGCCAAAATCACAAGGTTTGGTTCAGAACCATGGAGGAGAGGTGGGACTTCTAGAGATGATTGCCACAGAGGATACCAAGGAAGACTCTGCAGAGGAAGGCAATGGTAAACCACCTCTGTTTCTCACTTGCCTTGAAAGCCCACTGCTGGGGTTGCCACGAGTTGGTTGCAACTTGATGGTGCTTCTGTACATATAGTAAATTAGATGTCAAAGAGGGCATAGGCAAAGTTCCCTCTAAGCTGTAGAGTGTTGTGAGCAAAAATTGTACTTCATGAGCCAAAAGATCTACCAGCATTAAAGTTGTGAGTGAGCCTACATTTGACTACCATCCTAACTGTAGAAGGAAAGCTAGGAACCCCTAAACCACCCCACACACCCAATTCATGAGCAATTGCAATTAACTCTTCACATGCTCAGAGACTCTTCTCGAACCAGCATGGCACTACAAAAAGTCCCAAGCACTGCAGGATAGGGAGAGCTCAGGTTCTAGGACTAGACCTTTGGAAAAGGGGAACTTAAAGATTTGGGGCTGGATGCAAAACAGTCACACAACAGGGGGAGAGGGGAGACACTCGTGACATCCCTATATTAGAGCTACCTTTTGCATTAGCTAGCATTTGTCTTAAAGAACAGCCAAAAAAAATTGCATCAAGTTTTTTTTGGGGGGGGGGGGCTGAGCATCAGCTAAAATTACGCCTTGGAGCAAGCCGGTGCGCATGCATGTTTTTTTGCAAAAAGGTGGCAGATCATTGTATGCTCTGCTTCAGGGAGGGCATACAGGGGAAGTGCCTGGCACAGTGTCTCAAGTCTGATGGGCACAGCTGTTGCCCATGATAACAGCTCACCAGCCCCACACCTGTCTATGCCCATGTCAGGAACAGCCACACAGCAAGGGGGTGGAGACAGCCTTTTGTGAGTGGTGCCCCTTCCTGAGTCGAGTCCGAGGCATGCTTCCCCCTCCCCCTCAACTGAATTTTCTAGAACTTCTGCAGAGGGCTCGGGAGAGTGCAGTAATAGGATAGTTTTTGGATCAAGCTGTATGTCTTAAGGAAGATGATCCTAGTATTCCCCCTGTCCCAGGTCTCTAAAGCAGAGGACCCCTGATCTAAAGGTGCCATGGGTCTCCAACGTTGTTCTCTCACATATGCGAGCACTCTCTCTTGCTCTTTCCCTCCACCTCCCTTCTTCCCCAAAGGAGGAGGAGGAGGAGGAGGAGGAGGAGGAAAGAGACCTCAGCCAATGTAGGGAAGGAAGGCTTGGCTTTGTATCTCTTTCATGCAACTGAGGGAGGCAGCAGCAGCCCCGGAGAAGGAAGCAAGAGAGAATTTTGTTGCCTTGAGTTCAGGCAAAAATCTGTGCACTATGGGCTAAAAAATTAGTATGCCAGCACAAGCTAGTGTGGCTTAGCAGGAACACTGAGCACAAGGTAAATATTTTTCTCCCTAGAAAACTTGTTGGTTGTGGACAGCCAGAATGGTGTAGTGCTTAGGAGCTAGGTTTGGAAAGACCCAGATCCACAGCTCCATTGTGCCACTGAATCTCTTTGGGAAACCTGGTCACGCTCTCTCAGCCTACCCTACTACACAGGGCTATGGCTAAGATTAAAATGAGCAGATGAAAATGATGTCATAAGCCACTTCATTTCCAATGGTCATGGTAGAGACAATGTGGTGTGGTGGTTAAGAGCATCGGACTAATATCTGGAAGACCCAGGTCTGAATCCCCACTCATGTCATGGGAGCTCACTGGGTTACCTTGGGCCAGTCACATTCTCTCAGCCTAACCTACCTTACAGGGTTTTTGTGAGGAGAATGATGTAATCTGCTTTAGGTCCCCATAAGAGAGAAAGGTGGGGGTATGAATGAAGTAAATAAATACATATAAATAGGAAACCAGACCCAAGGTCACACCAGCAGCTACATGTGAAAGAGTGGGGGATCAAACCCGGTGCTCCCAAATTAGAGTCCATGCTCCTAACCACACCACCAAACTGGCTCACAAAAGATTAAGCTGGCTGATTATAAAAGGACAAAGATTTGTGAAATTCCCAAGTTCAGAACAGTGAACCTCCTAGGGCTGAATGGGGACATGGGATTCTTATCTCACTGCAGATGAAGAAGAGATGAGAAGAGATTGGATTTATACCCCACCCTTCACTACCCAAAGGAGTCTCAGAGCAGTTTACAAACTCCGTTCCCTTCCCCTCCCCACAACAGATACCCTGTGAGCAATGCTCCCTCTAAGCTGTGGAGTCTTGTGAGCAAAAATTCTCCTTTGTGAGCTCCTGGCATTAAAGTTGTGAGTGAGCGATTTGGCTGCTGCATAAATTAGTTTGATCTGGAGTCCTCCTTCCTGAGCTAAGGTAAAAATACATGAGCCAGAGGCTAAAAAACGGTGAGCTGGCTCACACTAACTCAGCTTAGAGGGAACATTGCCTGTGAGGTATGTGGGGCTGAGAGAGCTCTGACAGAAACTGCTCTTTTTCAAGAATAGCTGTGCCAGAACTATGACTTACCCAAGTTCATCCAGCAAGTGCAAGTGGAGGAGTGGGGAATCAAACCCAGTTCTCCCATATTAGAGTCTGCGCACTTAACCACTACACCAAACTGGCTCTCAATGCTAATTTTATGCCCCCAAGCATCTCCCCTCTGCTCTCACCGAGCTAATTACAATATGCATCATACCTCTGCATCCTTTACAAGCCTTCTTTACAGCACCCCTTCCACCTACTGACTAGGATAGAAGGACTCAGAGATCTCCATTTCTGTCTGAGAAAAGGAGGTTTGATTCCTGTAAAGTTACACCCTGAGACTCTTGCTGAGGTGCTCCTGGACTGCAATCTGTTCTACTGCAGACCAACGTGGCTACCCGACAGAACTAGTGATACTGCATTCCTTGCAAATAATATGCTTGAAAACCCAACTTCTCCTGTTAGCAATGCCTGTCCCCCACCCCCCAAGCATCCCATACACCTGCATCTGTGATCTGTTTGCGACTGAAAAGGAGCAGTAGTTTGAACGTATTTGCATCCCCTCGGCTGGTGGCATTCTTTATCATATAGGCAGCCGGCCAGTCACTGCTATTGACAAATGCACAAATGGTACTAGATTGCTATTGGAGCTGATGGCAGTTGTCATTTTCTCAGCCTTCTGATATCATTCGGGAGGCCACAGAAACGACAATTTCTGGTTTTTTGCCCCAGCAATCCCTTATGGCAAGTTGGTTCTCTCTTGGTTGGGGGGGGGGGAGTAAGTTTTCTGGTTTAGAGAAAGTCGAGAGAGAGCGGTACATGCAAGCATGTGCATGCGCTAGAGTTACCGACACTGCCTGAGGGAATGCCAGAAGATTTAGAGGGTGGCAGAGGTGTCGACTTTTAAAATCCGGGGCGGGGGGGGCTCTTGTGCGCACGCGCGCTGGGACCATGTCCCCGCCGCCCCCCTTCCCCGGACTGGCCTAGCCTGGCCACTCCTGTCTCCGTGGGGCCAGCTGGGCAACTGCCCAGTGTGCCAGGTCAGTCCCGGGGGGGGCAGGCGGCGGCAGCCGGCAGGCGGGCAAACGAGGCGGCAGCCCACGCCTGTTGGCACACGTTCGATATCCCCGCCGCCTCCCCCCTGCCTGCTCCTGCCTCCATCCCTCCGTCCAGCACGCTGGGCATTTGCCCAGCTGGCTCCTGGACGGAGGGAGGGAGGAACGGAGCAGGGAGAGAGGCGGTGGCGGTGGCAGCCGGCCAGCCGGCTGGCCTGGGCGCTCCATTTTCCCGGGGGTGGCTGAGCCCCCCCCCGGGGAAATTTCGGAGGTGGCTTGAGCCCTCGAGCCCCCCCATAGTTTATGCCTATGGAGGGTGGTACCTGGCGAAAGTGGAGCTTGACAATGGTTTGACATCACTTCTATGTGACACTCTAGGAATTTCCCCTAATCTCTGTTGTAAAGACCACAAAGACATGGGAAAATTCCTAGAGAGTCACTAAGGAGGCCATTTTCTGGCCATTTCCCCCCCACACACACTTCTCAGTTTCTCAAGGGCAGGGCATGGGGGCTGAGGGCAGGAGTTTGCCCACTGAGGGGTATGGGGAGGAGAATGGCAAGCCTAGCGTATGTATGCATGTTTTGGGGAATAATCTGTCAAACGCTTGGGAGGGTGCATTGAATGCTTTCAAGTGATATATAATCTAATTTGACTGTTCTGAAAGCTGTCTTTAGTAATAGAATAGATAGCGATTGCTATTATTCTGTGAAAAATATGAAAAATGGCTGTAACATTTTTGAAAACGGGATTTAAAAAAAAAATATCACCAAGGCGACTCAAAAAAATTGCAAGTGATTACAGTATAAGCATGAAAGTATGGGAGGTGGGGGCATAAGAATTTGTTTGTTTATTTATTTATTTCAAACGTATACCCCACCCTCCCCGCAAGTGGGCTCAGGGCGGCTAACAAGGGCACATAGTGCCAACCCCATACAAGATAAGCATTTAAAATACAATAACAATAATATAAAACAGTAATAAAACAGTTCAAACAAGTTAAACATAAGAGAATATTTATTTATTTATTTGTTTGTTTGTTAAATTTATATCCCGCTCTCTCCACCAAGGCAGACTCAGGGCGGCTCACATGAAGCCAATGTTGGATCAGGTCAATGGCCCATCCAGTCCACACAGTGGCCAAAAACACCAGGTGCCCTCAGGAGGTCCAGCAGTGGGGCCAGGACACTAGAAGCCCTCCCACTGTTGCCCCCCCCCCCACATCAAGCACCAAGAATACAGAGCATCACTTGCCCCGGACTGAGAGTTTCTATCTACACCTTGTGGCTAATAGCCACTGATGGACTTCAGCACCATATGTTTATCCAACTCCCTCTTGAAGCCATCCATGCTTGTAGCCACCACCAACTCCTGTGGCAGTGAATTCCACGTGTTAATCACTCTTTGGGTGAAGAAGGACTTCCTTTGATCTGTTCTAACCTGACTGCTCAGGAATTTCATGGAGTGCCCACGAGTTCTTGTATTGTGAGGCATGGCTTAGTGGTGGAGTTATCTGCTTTGCACACAGAAGACCCCAAGTTCAATTCCTGAAAGCTCCAGTTAAAACGATCAGGTGGTGTGAAAGGCCTCCTGAGACCCTGGAAATCTGCTGCCAGTCAAAGCAGCTAATACTGACCTGGACAGACCAATGGCCTGACTTATTACAAAGCAGCTAGGAAGGGACTATGGGCACATGGTAGAGAGATTACTTTGCATACCAGAGATCCCAGGATCAATTCCTGGCCTATCTAACTGAAAGTGTTAGCAGAATTTAAACATGCAGAAGAACACAGAACGAACTGTTCAAAGAAAATAACTCGGTTTATTAAAGAAGAAATAAACTCTGATAGAACAGAGGAGTGGGAGAGAGGCTTAACTAACTGACTAAATGCTGTGAGAGAGAGGAATAAAGGGGGAGGGCTCAATTGGAGCAGGATGTCGCCAAAGAGCCAATCAAGAGGCAGGAAGGACATAATTTGACATTGTGGGAAGCCCCTAATCTAGCTATGCCAACTAGCAGTCCTTCAGCTGTCCCCTATAGTCTGTTCTTCCGATCTTCCTCAAGTAGGTGCACTATAGACCTTGTATATTCCAATAGCAAGGACCAGGTAGTAGCTGATGCGAAAGGACTCAGCCTGAGACCCTGGAGAGCTTCTTACGGTCAAAGTAGACAATGTTCACCTTGCTGGACAAAGGGTCTGATTCAGCAGAAGGCAACTTCTTGTGTGTATTTATCTACTTTTCCCCATCCTTATCACATGGGAGGGGGCGTGGCTGAGCGGTACAGCCTTTTTGTGGTATGCAGAATATACCAGGTTCAATCCCCAGCACCTCCAGTTAGAAGATCAGTTAGAAGAGGAGGAGGAGATGGGATTTATACCTCACCCTTCACTACCTGAGAGAGTCTCAGAGTGGCTTACAGTCTCCTTTCCCTTCCCCTCCCCACAACAGGCACCCTGTGAGGTAGGTGGCGTGGGGCTGAGAGAGCTCTCTTGAGAACTGCCCTTAAGAGAACAGCTCTGAAAGAACTTACGACTGACCCGAGGTCACACCAGCAGCTGCATGTGGCGGAGTGGGAAATCAAACCTGGTTCTCCCAAATTAGAGTCCGTGCTCTTAACCTCTACGCCAAAGAAGGTGATGGGAAAGACCTCAGCCTGAGACCCTGGAGAGCTGCTGCCAGTCTGAGTAAGCGATACTGACCTTGATGCACTGAGGGTTTGACTCAGTCTAAGGCAGCTTCATAGGTCAGCCCTTTGTCCCTGTGCAGGGCAGGGAAAGCGAAGAGGAAGACCTTTTCGTTGGTTCCTGTTGATGGAGCTCAGAGCAAAGGAACTAGATGCATTTGGGCAGAAAGGCAGATGCCTTGTTAAAACAAAAAAAAGGGAGAAAGCCGCAGAATAAAGAGAGAGAGGGGGAAATAACCCACATCACCGTTGCATTCAAATTATTTTTCACAGTCCATGAAATGACTTGACAGCTTCTTCCACCCAGCTGTGAGGTTAACTATTAAGTTCTAAACAGGAATCTCTGTCAATAAACATGGCAACAGTGTGGAAGCTCTTGTCTTCTCAGAGGCAGGCCTTTAATTTCGTTCCAGACGTTGCAAGCTAGATGGGCAGGACATATAAATAGCTGCTGCTCACTTTGGTGTGACTTACCCAACGGTTGAGTCATTTTCGAAGCACAAAAGGTAAGAAGCCGGGGAGCCAAATTGGCCGGGTGGCCAGAGGGCCACGATTTAGACTTGAGATATGTTATTTGGGTACATTGCCCCTTTTATGAAGAACTACGGAATAAGATTATATCTCCCCTTTTAGATAGACCAACAGTTTCTACTGATAAAGCCTGCTTGGAGAAACTTTTAATGGATGAGAACCCAACCATCTCCAGGGGAATTGCCAAGTTTTGTGTTCATGTGATAAAATTCCGTAGTGAGTAGCAGAGCCATACGTACACAAGGGTTCATCTCTCTTCTCCTTCTGGTGTGGTTTGAAAGATTTTATGATTTTAAAGCATATTTTAAATGCTATTAACCTGACTGTTCCCTGGAAGGCCAGATACTGAAGCTGAAGCTCAAATACTTTGACCACCCAGTGAGAAGGGAGCACTCACCGGAGAAGACCCTGATGCTGGGAAAGGTTGAAGGTCAAAGAAGAAGGGGACGGCAAAGGAGGAGATGATTGGACAGTGTTATCGATGCAACAAACATGAAATTAAACAAACTCCAGAGAACAGGGGGGCCTGGCGTGATGTGGTCCATGGGGTCGCAAAGAGTTGGACTTGAGGAGAGGAGGAGATTGGATTTATACCCAGTCCTTCACTCAGAGTGGCTTACAAACTCCTTTCCCTTCCCCTCCCCACAACAGACACCCTGTGAGGTAGGTGGGGCTGAGAGAGCTCTTCCAAGAACTGCTCTTTCAAGAACAGCTCTGACAGAACTATGCCTTGAGCAAGGTCACACCAGCAGCTGCAAGTGGAGGAGTGGGGAATCAAACCCGGTTCTCCCAGACTAGAGTCCATGCACTGAACCACTACACCAAACTGGCTGTGTGACTGAACAACAACAACAACATGTATGTATTTACCATACCTCGTACCCTACATGCTGGAACGGCTGTAATTATATGTAAATGGTTGCTAACAGTCGATGACCGTAAATGAACAATAAACAAACATATTTGGCCCTACTTGGACTTAAGGCAGTCATGAGAGTCCATGTTCAAGTGGAGAAATGAAGAGGGGGAGAGGATTACCCTTGCCCTCCTTCAATATCTTGGCCCGACAAATACAGCTCTGGAGTTCCTCAGGAGCCTGAGGGGTTTGGGGAGGGGGGATCTCAGCAGGATATAATGCCATAAAGTCAACACACACACACACACACACACACCCAAAGCAGCCATTTTCTCCTCTGATCTATGTCACCTGGAGATACACTTTAACCTTGGGAGATCTCCAGCCACCACTTGGCAGTAATTACTGGCTTTAGATATGTAGATAGGCGAGAAGAACGAGTGAAATTTGCATCACGTTAGTGGATTTGATGAATGTTACCATGTGAAATGGCCATATCGCTTGCTAAATGAATGAATTATATAGAATTTCAATGCTACACACCCTGACAAAGTTGTGAACAAAACTAGACTTGATATGCATAGTCCGTTGTGTAGATGGCCTTATTGTGAATGCAATTTGAGAGATTAATTTGCTCCAAGTAAACTGAATATTGGATAAGAACTTTTAAGTATGTGGATATTTTCCTTGGCATAATATATCACAGTTGTTCTGCTCATCTCTGATTGCCCATCCCCTGATCTCTCTTCTTGGTTTGCAGCACTTGGAGGTTGGCAAGCCTTAGGGATGCCAGCCTTCAGGTGGGACTTGGGGATACCCCAGGATTACAGCTCATCTCCAGGCTAGAGAGATCAGTTGTTCCCCTGGAGAAAATGGATGCTCTGGAGGATGGACTCCATGGCATTGCATCCCACTGAGGTCCCTCTCTTCCCCAGGCTCCATCCCCAAATCTCGGGGGAGTTTCCGGTCGGAGGAATGGAGGTCTGACACGCTTTGCAAGTGCGCAAGGCGGACAGCGGCTCTTCTTGACAGCTTGGGTGGACAAATCCACCTGACGCAACCTCACACAGGTAGTGTGAGGACTAGCAAGGAATATAATCCAGGTTTGAGCAAGCTCGGTGAAGGAAAAGTCTCGGAGGAGACTTTTACAACACCTTGAGCACTGCAGCCGAAGAAGATTCCTGCAAGTATCTCTAAGGAGCTGAGCTGATTAAATCAGCATAAAATCTCCAATTCCCCTGATTCCTTAACAAAGAAGACAAAGTTTAAACGTTGGGACCACATCTGAAGCGAAGTAACAACATAAGGTAACGGAAAAAAAGTTTTTGCCTTACCATTACCGCGTTTTGAAAGACGAAAAGCAGATCTGGTGAAGCAATAGACTGTTGCAGATTGGATGAGTGCAGTTTTGAAACGTTAAAAAGCTGAATTTGAACTTAAAAAGCCAAAAAAACAAGTTGTTTAACATTCCTGCGGTTAAGAAGAGTCGGGAGGGGGAGCCAAGCAACGCAAGACAAAGAGGGGAGGAGGGAACCAAGCATCGCGAGACCAAGCTGTGAGGATTGAGACAGGAAGTGACGGCTTGAGGAGCAGACAAGAAGGGAAATGGAGAAGAACCGGAAGAGAGCAAAGGGGACTGTAAAAACTGCCGGACCAAAAGGACTACAACAGGAAGTGACGTGCGGAGAGCAGACAAGTAAGCAAGAGGAAGGGACAAAAGGAAACTACGGCAAGCCAGAAGCAAGGTAAATAGACTGTAACCTTTGACACGAACCATAGAGGAGTTGCGCCCACCATTTTGGATATATAAAATTTTTAAACATTAATATTTCAAAAACTACATAACTTAGAAGGCTAAAACCAGTGGAATTTGAACTGGCAAGACATGCTTGTCTGAATACACTAATTGGTGACTGATTTGGAAAACAAGAAAAAATCGATCTTTTTTAAAGTGACAAGACGGACCGCGGACTGAGATCGAGAGCAGCTACATGGTCCTCCCCTACAATGGCAGCAAAAAAAGAGAGAGAACTGTTAGCTGTTATGGAAGCAATGGAAAAAAAATGCTGGATGCAATAGGGGAGGTAAATGCAAAAATGGCAAGCGCAATTGGAGAAGTAAATATTAAAATAAATGCCATAGCTGCACAAGCAGATAAAAATTTTATAGATTTAAAATCCAAATTACAAAAGTTAACCACTAGAACACAAGACATAGAAACCACTAAAACACAAAAGTTAACCCAAATCTCCAGAAGTTTCCCAACCTGGATCTGGCAACCTCCGTCCTCCACCAGTGGAAGGGGGGATGTGGCAATCCTAGGGCCCACCCTGTTTAGCTTTAAGATCTGATGAGATCAGCCTAGTCTGGGCCATCCAGGTGAGGCCATTTTTAGCATAGGGGTGAAACTATTTGTTTGTTTGTTTGTTTTAAAAAGGGTTTATCACTGAAATTCTACCTAAAGCAAAATTTCAAATGAATCTTGGCATTGCTTAGGGCTGCGATCACACACACTAAATGATCCACTTTCAATTCACCTCCAGGCTGAGGTCATACGGGCCAGAAAAAATGGGGGGGGGGGGAGCAAGGCTATTTCCTCCAGAGGAATTTGACCTGCAGTTGCATGATCACACCTCCCTTTGAAGCTGCAGGTGAAGTCCATCAGTGTGTGATCAGACGCAACTGTGGGTGAGTCATTTTTTTGTCCCGTTTTTTCCCATGTGCTCATACGAGGGATCGGTGAATCACACCTCCACACTAAGGGCTTCCTATGGAGTTTGCAGTGATGCACATACTGCAAGGTGGGGGATGGCACGGAGTCGGGATGGCATGATCAGACCATCCCGATGCCATGAGAGCATGCTGGAGCAATCAGACAGGGGAATGTCCATCCATGGCCCATCGCAACCCGTTTACTACCAGATTTTCCCTGGTGTCTTTTAACTCCGCTTCTGCGGCAGAGCAGAATGGGTTGCCGATGGCTACAGAGCACTTCCCAGATATTGTTGTCTGATCCTGCTCTTTAAATACACCTGGCATTTGCACCTATGTCAGGTCTAATTGTGTGTATGATCGCTGCCCCGGTGCACTTTCCAGCCGGATTTTTACTGTGTGAACTGGTAAAATCCAATTCAAAAGGGCATTGAAAGTGAATTGAAAGTGGATTATTTAGTCTGTGTGATCGCAGCCTAGGAAGGGTTAAGCCCCTTTGTGCTCGCCTCACTTCCAGGTATTATTCAAGACAGTTTAAAGAAACTAGGAGATCCAATCATGTTTGAGGTACTCTCACGTTTGATCCATCAATTAACTTAGATTTGCCAACCAACCTCCGGGTGGGGCCTGGAGATCTCTACAATTGATCTCCAGACCACAGAGATCATTTCCCCTGAAGAAAATGGCTGCTTTGGAGGGTGGGTACCAGCGTTCCCTCTAAGCTGAGTTAGTGTGAGCTAGCTCACATTTTTTTAGCCTCCAGCTCACAGATATTTGTCTTAGCTCAGGAAGGATGGCTCCAGAGCAAACTCATTTATGCAGTAGCCAAATTGCTTGCTCACAACTTCAATGCCAGTAGTTCACAAGGTAGAATTTTTGCTCACAAGACTCCACAGCTTAGAAGGAGCATTGGTTGTAATCAGCGTTCCCTCTAAGCTGAGTTAGTGTGAGCTAGCTCTCAGTTTTTTAGCTTCTGGCTCACACATTTTTGTCTTAGCTCAGGAAGGATGGCTCCAGAGCAAACTAATTTATGCAGTAGCCAAATCACTCGCTCACAACTTTAATGCCAGTAGTTCACAAGATAGAATTTTTGCTCACAAGACTCCACAGCTTAGAGGGAGCATTGGTTGGGCACTATGGCCTTATATCTTGCTGAGGTCCCTCCGTTCCCCAAAACTCATCCTCCTCAGGCTCCATTCCCAAACCTCCAGGTATTTTCCCGCCCAGAGCTGGCAACCCTGAATAAACCAGAAAAAAATCATTTAAAAGCAACAATACTGTAATATTGTTATTCAAATCTATGGAAACATCATAAGCAGGTTTGAGTTCACTATAACCCTTCTTCAGGCTGGATATTAAGGAACAAGCCAAAAATGGTAGCGGAGGAAAAGAGAAAAGGGGAGGGAGGGAATCCATGAAGAAGAAACAAACCCAAACTTTTCATTTTGTTAAAAGGCTTAACCTAAGGTGAAATGGAGGAGGTGTTACTCTTAAATGGCCTAATTAATTAGGCTAACCTAATTCAGTCTCTATGACACCTCCTCCATTCCATCCTACGACTTTTATAAAAGGCAGACTTGGTTTTTCCATCATGCCTGGTGACATCTCTCCCCCCCACCCCCCGCTGCCGCATCCCTGGGCGCTGAAAGCCAGAGGGAGAAGGACCAGAATTACAGCTGATCTTCAGACTTCAGGGATCAGCTCCCCTGGAGAAAATGGCTGCTCTGTCGGTTGGACTGCATGGTATAATGTCTTCCTGAGGTCCTCTCCCTCCCTGAAACCCAACTTTCCCAGGCTCCACCTCAGAATTTCCAGGCATTCCCCAACCCAGAATTGGCAACCGTATCATGTGAAATTGCCTGACCAGAGAGGTGTTCCTGCTACCTCTTACAGCAGACTAGGGTTGCGGTCACATGCGGGAGATAAAGCAGGAGGGACGAGAGGCTATTTCCTCCAGCAGAGGTTGACCCACAGTTGCGTGATCACACAGTCTTTTGAAACTGAGGGTGCAGCCCGCCTCTGCGTGATCAGACACAACCATGGGTGAGTTTGGAGGGGGGGGGTTGCCGTTTGTCTCCGATGTGCTTAAATGAGGGTTCGACAATTCGTACCTCAGCCCTAAAGGCACCCTATGGAGTGTGCAATGATGTGCATACTGAGAAGGGAAAAAACCAACAGCACGGAGTTGGGATGGCCTGATCAGACCATCCTGATGCCATGAAAGCACACTGGAGTGATCAGACAGGAAAGTCCACCCATGGTCCGTAGCAACCCATTTGCTACCGGACTTTCCCTGGTGCCTGTTTACTCCACTTCTGCGGCAAAGCAACACAGGTTGCTGCCGGCTGCAGGATGTTTCCCAGATGTTTGGGTCTGATTGCGCATGTTAAATCTGCTTGGCATTCGTGCCTAAGTCGGGGCTAATTGTGTGTGTGATTGCAGCCTAGGTGGGAAAAGCTACAGAGTGACAATGCCACAGACAAGCCCTCTGCCTCAAAGGACTTCCCACACAGAAGAAGGAGAAGGTGGAAGAAGAGGAGTTGGCTTAATACCCCACTCTTCACTACCCGAAGGAGGTCTTGGAGTGGCTTACCATCACCTTCTACACCACACTACACTACACCACACTGGGTTGCCAGCTCTGGGTTGGGTTGCCGGCTCTGGGTTGAGAAATCCCTGTAGACTTTGGGTGTGGAGCCTGCAGAGGTTGGGATTTGGGGAGGGACTTTGGTGGGGTACAATGCCATGGAGCAGGGGTGGGCAAACTTGCTCAGCGTAAGAGCCACCTAGTACAGGGGTGGCCAATCTTGCTTAACATAAGTGCCGCATAGAATAAACATCAGATATTTGAGAGCCACAAGACATGAACAAATATTACCTGCTTTTATTGGAAAATAAGCAAATTTGCTTTTTATTAACATTAAATGAGACTGCCAAAATAATAACAAAAGGGGTAAAAGCAGATATTGATAATGATATTAATTTGTCCAATGATATTTGTTTGCTAATGATATTTAGCTTCCCCTGCCACCCTGCCGGGAGCCACAGGTTATATGTGAAAGAGCCGCATGTGGCTCCCAAGCCACAGTTTGCCCACCCCTGCCATGGAGTCCACCCAGCGAAGCTGCCATATTCTCCAGGGGAACTGATTTCTATAGTCTGTAGATCAAAAGCAGGAGATCTCCAAGCCCTACCTGGATACTGGCATGTATGCTGGGGGACACTAGCATGTATGCTGGGGGACACTGGCATATATGCTTTGATAAAGATAGAAAATACTCCAGAAAATAGAAGAACTGAATATCACTTAAGAAAAAAACAAATGTGGGAAATCAGCCTGCTTAGGTCTAGCGAGTTCAGAGAATCCTGGAGGGGGGTATCTGGCGGTGGGTTCCAACTTGCTCCCTACTGTGATTGCTTATGGACCCCCCCCCCCCCCCCCGCTTATCTGTTATATCTCTTTCTAGAATGTTTCATTGCCTTATAAGGATTTATTTAAAGCATCGATAGGCCTGCCTTTGTCACAGATAACTGGGACCTGTTTTATCATAACTCGGTTAAAATACAGCAGGATTACCAAGGATGAGGATTGTCATCAGACCTGAAAAAAAAATGGAGGCTTCGTGCGCAGAAATGGGCAGGTGAAGCTTACAGGGTTGCCAATTCTGGTTTGGTAAATTCCTGGAGATTGGGGGGTGGAACCTGAGGATGGCAGAGTTTGGGGAAGGGAGGGACCTCAGCAGGGTATGCTATCCTAAGAGTCAGCATTTTGTCCGGAGGAAGATCTCCTTTCCCCCCATGTAGTTTGGCAACCCTGAATGGCATGGAGGTAAATTCCTGGAGATTTTTTTTGGGGGGGGGGGTTGGAACCTGGGGAGGGTGTGGTTTGCAATTCTGGGAGATCTCCAGCCACCACCTGGAGGCTGGGTAAGCCAAAGGAGTGCACGGGAAAGAGTGTGTAAACCAGAAACAAGACACACCGTGCTATCTTATGTTACAGGCCAGAAGTCAGATTCCACTGTCTGCAGGCTGTAGCCGTGAAAGTTGGGTGACTCTTCAGAGCAGCGCAGGCTGGGCATTTTTTTTATACTGGCTTTGACAAAGAAGATTTTCGAGATGCGTCAGCCAGCTGAGATTTGTTGCAGGAGAACTACCTGAAGTTCAAGCCTCAAGGCATCTTCAGATGAAAAAAAAAAATTCCACAAGTTCTGCTCAATTGTGTTTATGTATTTGGTGTAGTGGTTAAGTGTGCGGAGTCTGATCTGGGAGAACCGGGTTTGATTCCCCACTCCTCCACCTGCACCTGCTGGATGACCTTGGGCAAGCCATTGTTCTGGCACAGCTGTTCTTGAAAAAGAGCCGTTTCTGTCAGAGCTCTCTCAGCCCCACCTAGCTCACAGGGTGTCTGTTGTGGGGAGGGGAAGGGAAAGGAGTTTGTAAGCCGCTCTGAGACTCCCTTGGGTAGTGAAGGGCGGGGTATAAATCCAATCTCTTCTTCTTCTTCTTCTTCTATTTGAAATAGTCTGTTATATACCTAGGAGAGTTATGCATTGGATGAACAAGTATCTGTATGTTTAGTTCAGCTATATTTCATGTTTATTATTTAACAACAGAGAAATCGTGACATAAGTTAGCACGGTGTGTCTTATTTCTGGTTTACACCCCCTGGAGGCTGGCAGCCCTAGTAACATCAGCTCAAGCTTCTATTAAAGGGACGGGACTTTTGTATTTTCCTCCAGGCAGTTGGCAAGCCCCCCAGACTGCCTAGGACCGGACCAGTTCCCAGGCTATGAAGATGTTACCCGCAGGTCACATGGTGTGTCAGTCCCTTCTGATTCAGTGCTTGAGGTGTTGAGACGTGATAATTTAGTAATACATTATGGGGGCAGATCAATAGAGCTGGGCAGCGAGGGAGGATGCTTGGAATTGCGGCTAAAGCCCAAGGAGTCACCCAGGTCCAGCACAACACTGAATCCATCACTGCAACACCCTCTCGCTACAGTTGTTTAATGCTCTGTCTAGAAAGCCATTGATAGGATGCCGGCCCCTATGATGAAGTGCTTCAATTACTTTCTTTAGGGGCTTAGTTATGCCTTCATAGAGCATATTGTCCAAGCTAAAGCCGCTTCTGGAAGGGGATGTTTCTCTGCAGCTTGTTCGTTCCTTTTCAGCAATCCCTTGCGAGTGGGATTGCCACGGAGGTTTCACGAGACGTGTAATGTAGCACTATATGCCATGTAAAAATCCACTCGTGCCCCATCTCCATGGGGAAAATCCTACTATCTGTTGACTCAAAGGTAAGGCCCGTTCAACAAAGATCCTGGTTCTTGCTGCAGTTTCCCCATGACCACTTCACTTAATTAGACTCTTGGTCCATCAAAGTCAGTATTATCTATGCAGACGGGCAGCGGCTCTCCAGGATATCAAGCAAAGTTCTTTCACATCACCTTCTGCCTGGCCCTTTTAACTGGAGATGCCGGGGATTGAACCTGGGACCTTCTGCATGCCAAGCAGAGGCCCTTCCACTGAGCCAGGGCTCTTCCCCTCAGAATGGATACCTCTCTTCCTAACCATCACTGAAAACATGAAGCTGCCAATTGTCTATCAAAGTCAAGGCTGTCCACTCTGACTAGTAGTGGATCTCCAGGGTCTCAGGTAGAGGTCTTTCACAATACTTATTACCAGATCTTTTCAGCTGGAGATTGAACCTGGGACCTTCTGCATGCCAAGCAGATGCTCTGCCACTGAGCCACCGGCCCACTCCTTTTTGTTCTTCCGTTTTACCATCTAATTAATATCTTTCCAAGGTGAGACTCTGTGGTTAAAAAACAAACAAACAAACTATTGTTGATCATCACTTTTGGTTTGGGGAGAGAGTCGTTAAATACTGCTTCCTCGAGATTTTTTTATTATTGTTATAATTTTGTAATAGTGCTATAAAACTTTAGACTGGCTTTGCCTGTGAAGTGAAAAAGCAGAACTTCATCTCCCCCTCCTCCCGAACCAAGAGCAAGCAATTAACAAGATTCATGAATAATATGGTCAGCCATGGAGAGAGGCGAAAATGATTAAGCGGGAAACAGAACATATAGAAGAGTGCATAAAAGGGCCGTGGCCCTCAGAAACCTCAGTAGAAGCTTCACGCCATGCCCTGACAACTTGATCCTTTAAATGTCTGTGTTTTGTTTACAATGTGTTTTGCTTTGTTTACAAATCCCCAAACCCTTCCCTGATGTTGCCTCTTAGCACTGGATTGTCGAGGTTCATTGTCTCTAACTATGGATGTTCTGTTAATTCACCATGGCTAGTAACCATTGATGGACCTAAATTTCATGAACCTATTCCCCCCCCCCCCTTTGAAAGCCATATATACCCAAGGCCCATTCTGCATCTTGCATTCCCTCTATTGCTTTTCCAAACCCACACTGGAACAGAAAAAGATGCGGCTCAAAAGCACATTCAAATACCCTGGGCCGATGCAGTACTGACTGCTGAGTCACCCCCTGAATGGCCATAAAACGGCCAAAAATCTATGCAGACGTGCACCATAAAGCCAAGAGATCGAACAAAGTGAAAGCAGCATGCAGTGCGGAGGCTACCATAAAATCCAACCATCAAAGAAAGTTAGGCCCAATTTACACCTCCCCTCTGAAGTAGTTTGACTGCTGTCTTTTCCCAAGCTCATTTCACGCTGGTTTCAAATTTCACTCCAGCGGGTCTGAAGAGTACTAAGCAACAGCATTTGTTTAAAGCAGTATAATGCTAGCTTGACCACAGGAGGGCAATTAACGAATGTAAACAGTAATCTATAGACTAGAACAAGTATGGTTTGAAACTAGAAGCAGGTATAGACGGGGGGGGGGGGTGTTGAAACTAGAATGATTCTAGCGGGAAAGTCAGATGTAAATTTGACCTTAGAGTAGCATGCAATGCAGAGGGGAATTTCTGTTCCAACATGGGTTTGGTAAAACAGGGGAGCAAATGCTTGATGCAGATTGGGCCAAAGACACAGGAAGCAGTCACACCCACTAAATAATTCACTTTTAATCTACTTTCAATGCATTTTCCAACTGGATTTTGCCAGTTCACACAGCAAAATCCAGTTAGAAAGTGCACTGAAAGTGGATTATTTAGTGGGTGTGACTGCAGACACAGACTCTTCAGCCTTTAGGAAAGGTGCTCCAGCCCCCTTGATCATCTTGCTCATCCTCTTCTGTAGTTTTTAAAGCACTGCAATATCCATTTTTGAGTTACGGTGACCTCCAGTATACCTGGAGACATGGAGGGTTTGGTGTGGTGTGGTGTGATAGGCTATGCTATGGGAGTAATGCCTAGGGATTGTGTAGGGTTGTGAGCTCTGGGTTGTGAAATACCTGGAGATTTTGGGGGTAGAGCCTGGGGAGAGCAGGGTTTCAGGAGGGGAGGGACCTCAGCAGGATACAGAGCCATAGAGTCCACCCTTGAAAGCAGCCATTTTCTCCAGGGAAATTGGTCATCTGGCTGTCAATTGTAATAGCAGGAGATCTCCAGTCTTGGAAGCTGATGTTCCTAGAATCATGGCAACTGCTTTCCAGTGGTTTCCCAAAGATCCTACAGTGTCCAGAATGAGTATCTTTTCTACAGAAGTCCTCAAGAGTACATTTTGTTCATCTTTAAATTGCTACAAGATTCCTGTTTATTTTTACTTATTTTTCAGATAGGGGTTTATTCCCCTTGCTTTTTTTAAAAAAAAGTCTTCTCTATCATAAACTTGATTTACTTCTGATATTTCTTCTTCTCATGGGAAAACCATGCCTGCGTTAGGCACCTGTCTTCATTTTCGTTTTCAAACGCTGGAAGAAACATTAATTTTGTGGGTGGGTGTCTTTTTTAAAGAAAAGAATAAGCCTATTTCGGTCAATAAATCATGTTTTATTCCCAAAGAGAAGCTGAACCTCCGCACATCAATATCATTTCAGAAACAGACTTAACATCTCATGCTCCAAGAGTAATTCATAAGACACCACCAAAAAAAAAATGCAAAAGAGCGACTAATTAATTTAGTGGTTTGACATGGATTTCTCCAGAAGTGCCACAATGAAAAACAGGCAAACAATTGAGCAGGCATCAGTTGGGGGTAAGATTGACTGCAGAAATCGCTTCTAATAAGGCTTTATTTTTTATTTTCAAAAACTGTTCAGCCCCTCCTCTCGATTTACCCATATTCATTCCGTTCCAAAGGTCCCCACAAATTGCACTGCTAGGCTGGCAGGAGCTGGGGCGGGAGATGGGAGCTCACTTTGTCACATGGCACTCGGGTCTCGAACTGCCGAGCTATCGACCTTCCGGTCTGCAGTTCAGCATCTTAACCTCTTAGCATTTGCAAAGGGAATTACTTTTTTTCTAATACATACCAGCAGCCAGCCTGGGATCTGTGCAAGAACATCCAGGCAAGGCAACCTTGTATTTGTACTGAGACACCTTCGTGGAGACCTGGAGGGGCTTAGCATTGTACTGTTAGGATGGACTACATTTTTATCCTGCCCTTCCCTTCATGAACTCAGGGCAATGCATGGTCAGGGGAAGGGGGGGAAGTACAGGGGAGGAGTCAGGAAGATCTTACTGGACCGCTGCGAGCAGCCTCTGAGTTCCACCTGGGCTAAGTTTGTCTAACTCTTCCTGCAGGTACCATAAAAAGCTTGGCCATGGCCGGAGGCTTGAGTCCTTGGGAGCAAGCCTAAGAGCAACAGCCAAAGGACTGCATATGGTACCTGTAGATCAACCAGCAATTGGTAATCTATCTTCCTTCCTTCCTTCCTCCCTCCCTCCCTCCCTCCCTCCTCCCTTTCCTTTCCTTTCCTTTCCTTTCCTTTCCTTTCCTTCTATCATCTGCCTTTCTTTCTGACACTTAAGACAGCTTATGCAGTATAAGGCATCACATAGGCAATGGAATGGGACCAGAACTGTAGAAATCTGAAATAAAGCAATCAATATGAAACATGACATGTTAAACAATGTCATATTAAACAATGACATGTTAAACAATGCAGAAAATGGTATTATATACGCAGAAATGCAAGGCAGTGGCAGCAACATAATGCATACAATGACAGATAATACATATTGTATACCCAACGTGGCACCCATGGGCACCATAGCACCTGCTGACACCATAGGTTTTTAGAAAGTGGGTGGGGCCAGGTGGCACTTTTGCCCAGCAAGGCTTCTGATTGGCCCATGGAGATTGAATTGGCTGTGCGGATTTTTAAACACTTTGCTTGGGCACTGGCTCCCTCCATAGCACAAGGACCTTGACTGTGTGACTGAAGGTAAGCTGGGGCAACCATTTAATAGCTGGCTCCACCTCCTGCAGCAGCCACTTTATGGCAGCCATTTTGTGGCTGGGTCCACCATACTGTGTCAGGATTCCAAAGGTGCCCACAGGCTCAAAAAAGGCTTGGGATCCCAACTGTATAGTGCACGGTCCCATTCGTTTTATACAAGGGCGTTCCTGAACCATTCCATTATAATATAACCCTATTAGTAAAGGTAAAGGTTTCCCTTGCTCGAAAGCCAGTCAGATCTGACTCTAGAGGGCAGTGCTCATCTCCGTTTCCAAGCCAGAAGAGCCAGCGCTGTCTGAAGACTTCTCCGTGGTCATGTGGCCAGCATGACTAAATGCCAAGGCGCATGGAACGTTGTTGCCTTCCCACCAAAGTGGTACCTATTTATCTACTTGCAATTTCTTGCTTTCGAACTGCTAGGCTGGCAGGAGCTGGGGCGGGAGCTGGGAGCTCACTTTGTCACATGGCACTCGGGTCTCGAACTGCCGAGCTATCGACCTTCCGGTCTGCAGTTCAGCATCTTAACCTCTGAGCCACCTTCATAAAAAATGCCCTCCTCGACAGTTCTGTTTTACATAGTTAGCAGAATGCCAGAAGCACAGGAGCCTTCAGACCTCTTCGAGTAGGCCATTCCACACAGAATCATAGAATCCACATGGTGTGGGCAAATATCTCGTTCTTACTCATTTATTTATTATTTGTTTATCTATCATGTTTGATTTATTGGCTGCTTTTCCCTGCAAGCAGGGCTCAGGGTGGCTTCCATCAAAGGCAAATACAATATAATCAAATTAAAACAGCATTAAAATACTTGAAAACAATCATAAGAACAACACTAAATCCAAGGCCCGTTCCGCATCTAGCGTTCGCTCTATTGTTTTACCAAACCCCCACTGGAACTCAAAAAAGATGCGGCTCAAAACCACATTCAAATACCCCAGGCCAATGCCGTACTGACTGCAGAGTCACCCCTGAACAGCCATAAAATGGCCATGAATCTATGCAGAAGGTACAATAAAATCCAACGGTCAAAGGAAGCGAAAGCGGCATGGAGTGTGGAGGCTGCAATAAAATCTGACAATCAAAGAAAGTGAAAGTGGCATGCAATGTAAGGGGGAATTTCTCTTCCAGCGTGGCTTTGGTAAAACAGCGGAGTGAATGCTAGATGCAGAATGGGCTCAAGTTGATGGGAAAATTCTAATTCCCACCAGCCCCAGGGTGGAGGGGATATGAAGGAATAAAAGGGGAGATTGGAGTATGAGAGTGCCAGACCATCTAGGGCTGCCAAGACCCCCACTCAAAGGGCCCCCAATCTGCTGGTCTGGATCTGACTAGCGGGGGGAACCCCACCCGCAAAGTGGCCAGATCAGGCCAACATACCTGGCATGATGACATTGCCCGGATGTGACATCATCACACCAGTCACATTGCCAGGCGACACTCTAGCAATCACCTTGAAACCATGGTACCATAGAGTTTTCAGACCGGTTGCTAGAGTGTCACCCAGTGACGTGCCCAGCGTGATGACATCACTTCCGGGCGACATCACCATGGCGCGTACACGGAATGTCCCGGAACAAGACCAACTGCCCCCTGCTTATTTCAGTGAGTCACTTGGCAACCCTAAGACCATCTCGCTGTCCTCAACCAAATGCCTGGCGGAACATCTCTGCCTTATAAGCCCTACAGAAAGGTAGCAAATCCCATAGGGCTTGGATGTTCTCTGGCAGAGAGCTCCACCTGCTGGGGGGGCAGGACTCCTCCATTTTACACTAGCAGAGAGCCAGGACTGTGCTGTGGTAGACTCCACCGTGTGAAATTCCCTCCCACTTGAACGTTTAATTTAATTTAAATGTAATGGCCTGCAGACACTTTTATTCTCCATGTGGAATTAGCAGTGGCTTTTTTGTTTCCCTTTCGTGTATCATTTCCCTTACATTTGACTTTAAATTTAAACGGGATGTTTTGCATCTTTAAAATATATGTGTGTATCATCTGAGAAACCCTGGCCTCATCCTTTTATTTCGAGACCTGATCTCATTGTGATTTTGCTGTAGATGGACTTGTCTGGCCTCATCCATACCCGGGCCAGCTACAATATACGTCTATCATTTAACCTAAAAGTGCCCATATGGATATAAGAACATCTTCCTTGGATCTAGCCAAGGCTCAGCTAAAGCCAAACTAAACATGACGGTGGCCACAGATCATCCCGTAGCTGCCAAATGCCATTTTAGAAGGAGTTGTAGGGGTTTTGTTTTTAAAAAGTGCCATGAGGCCCCGATTTGGATTGGACACAGAATAGCAGCCCCGTGAGCTCTTGTTCTGGGGCCTCACAACAATTAAAAAGACTGCTTCAAAGATGGCATCAGCAGCCATGGGATGGGCCTGTGGCCACCATCACATTTAGGTGGGCTCCTAGTCCAGCACATAGTTGCTGGCTACCATCCTGATGCCTCTGGACACTGTGTGTGGTAGAAAGAGCTAATGTGGGTGGTGGGAAGAGCTAATCCCCTGTTCTTTGTCCTTAGGATCGAATACTCATAGGTATATTGTTTCTGAACATGGAAGATCCACTTGGCCACTGACAGATGTACCTCCAATGACTGATCTCTTCCCATAAAGCTATTTATCATCTGCCCATCTTGCAGCAGGGAAGGCCATACATAGGAATGGTCATGAACTGACTGATCAACTAAAGTTCGTCATGAATTTTGGGCGGTTCTTGGTTTGTGAAGCAATTTTCGCGAACTGAAGAACCACCACGAACTTCCATGAATTTTGGCACAGTTTGTGGCTCTGAGCCATTTAAACCCTGTTTTCTGCTTCTTGTGAAACGCCATGGGAGCAGAAAGCAGGGGCTTAAACTAAATGGCTCACAAACCGATACAAACCAGGTTGGTTCGTGAACCAACCTCCCAGTTCATATAGGTTCGTGGTTCGATTCAAGGTTCAGCCATGAACCATGGAGCGAACCACATTTTTACCAATTCCTATTTATACATGGTGTGACACGTTTTCTTTCATAGTCCTCCAGAAACCTTCTCACCAGCACGTTTCATTAGGTGGGCTGTGGTTCTTGCATTATGAGACAAGGAGGAATCTCTATCACCCCAAGATCTAACTCTCTATCAACTACTAAGTATACCATTAAAATCCAAGATGAAATACAGAAAGTACTGTTGGAGTGAGTAACTCAGGATGCCTGGACATGGTGGAGTGGTACATCACATTGTGGAGTGTTACATCACATTGTGGAGCGTTATCTCCTTGAATGGGATGCTTCTCTTTATCTTCATCTGGAAGCTGCCCTCTGACCCTCCTCTCTCTGTGCTCTTTGTTCTTCCCCCATTCTCACATGGCTCTCCATGGAGTCTCACATCTTTACAGGTCTATCGTGTAAAAGAAATGCTCTCATGCTTCCACATATGTGATGCCAGGTTTAGCTGGCTGCCTGTGATAGAGAAAGTCCTCTTTAGACTGGTCTTTTCTCTCGATCCTTTTGACTGCAACCCAAATGCGAACTGAATCTACTTGAATAAATGTAAGTTTTACTTTTGCAGGATACTTCTTGGGAGATTTATTTTCTTCACACAATATCATGCTTCTGTGACTGGACAAACTCTGCTATATTAACCAAAGATCCCAATAACTACCTTTGGTTCCCCCCCCCCCCCTTTTCCCTACCACCATTAGTACCATCAAAAGACCTTTTGGTGCCCTGACTTGGATAGCCCAGGCAAGTCCACTCTCAACAGAACTTGGAAGCTAAGCAGGGTTGACTATGGTTAGTACTTGGATGGGAGACTTCCTTGGAATTCCAATTCGGGAGGACAGAGGCAGGCTTTATTCAGCCACCTCTCTGAATATCATCCAGGCCACCAGTAGGGGTCAGTCACCAGAGGTCACCATGACTTCCAGGTGAAAGACACACATACGCAAATGCAAAAATACCAGAAGGCTTTTTGGTGACTTAAAAAAAAAAATCCATAGTGCTGCATTAAAATTGGAATTGTTCAGGAAAATGCTTTAAAAAATATATAAGGATGAACTTCATGGCACTGTTTGCTGTACACATTTCTTGTGTATGCCTGAACATTGTGGGAAGGAACAGCACTCTAAGTATGTATGTGCTAACTCCTATAATGGGATGCCTCTTCTTGAATGGGATGCCAGTTTGATGTAGAGGTTAGGAGCGTGGACTCTAATCTGGAAGAACCGGGTTTGATTCCCCACACCTCCATATTCAGCTGCTGGCGTGACCTTCGGTCAGTCATAAACTCTCTCTGAGCTGTTCTCTCAAGAGCCATTCTCGAAAGAGCTCTCTCTTGTAAGCCACTCTGAGACTCCTTCAGGTAGTAAGGGTGGGGTAGAAATCCAATCTCCTCCTCTTCCTCTTGTTTATTCCTGCATTGTTTTCTGCTTTGTGTAATATGTTTTTGGCATTTCTTATTACACTGCTTCTAATGCATTGTTTTCTAGCTTTCTAAACCAATCTCATTACAATGGTTATTCTATTATCTTAGATCATTACTATTCCATTTTTAATTTTGTAATCTGCCTTGGGGATTACAAACTATAACATAAATAAATGAATATATCGTAGGTATGCCCAGGCTAGCCTTGAGCTCATCAGAGCTCAGAAGCTAAGCAGAGTTGACCCTGTTTCAGTACTTGTACTGGAGACCACCAAGGAAGGTCAGAGTTGCAATGCAGAGGAAGGCACAAGCAAACCACCTCTGCTCAACTCTTGCCTTGGGGGGGGGGAGAAAAATCCCTGGAAGGGTTGCCATTAGAGTTGCCAGCCTCCAGGTGGGGCCCAAAGATCTCCCACTATTACAGTTAATCTCCAGGAAATACAGATCAGTTCTCCTGGAGAAAAAGTCTGCTTTGGAGGATAGACTCTATGGCATTCTACCCTGCTGAGTGAGGCCCCTCCCTTTCCCAAACCCCACCCTCCCCAGGCTCCATCCCCCAAAATCTCCAGGTATTTTCCATCCCAGAGCTGGCAACCCTCAGACTCACTGTGAGTTGGTTGCGATTTGATGGCTTTTAATTATTATGAGACAAGGAGAGGAGAGGAGAGGAGAGGAGAAGAGACTGGATTTATACCTCGCCCCTCACTTGGAATCTCAGAGTGGCTTACAATCTCCTTTCCCTTCCCCTCCCCTCCCCTCCCCACAACAGACATCCTGTAAGGTAGGTGGGGCTGAGAGAGCTCTCTCCAGAACTGCCCTTGAGAGGACAGCTCTGAAAGAACTTATGACTGACCCAAGGTCACACTGGAAGCCTCATGTGGAGGAGTGGGGAATCAAACCCAGTTCTCCCAGATTAGAGTCTGTGGTCCTAACCACTACACCAAACTGGCTCATAGCATTATAGCACCATAGTGATGTATCTACTACTGAAAAGCCTGCTGATGGTAAGAGAACTAGTGAGCGCCAGGAGATACCATGGCATATCACTGTGGCTTAAAGGGAGTGCTGTTCCATGTGGACCCTCCGTTGCCACTGCCAGTGGCTCTGCCTTTGCGTCATCCCTGTGTGGAGGCAACCCAAGTCAGATACTACTGCTGTGGCAATCATCTTTATATTCCCATCTCTCCTCCAGCCAGGGCTCTGAGCCAATCCTTGTGATTCTGGCTTCATGCAGATGCAAGTGATTGTCAGCCAATCAGAGTCCATGAACCTCCTTTGGATGAGAAGGGGTGAGCCAGCCTCAGTATAATATACTGGGTCCAGACGCGTTGCAGTGAAATCAGCTCATGGTTTATTTACAGATGGAAAACAGGATCTGCCTGCCAGGGTTTGGGGGTCTGCTTATTTGCAGGTTCAAACCACACCCTTGGTCACCTCCGAGCCCCGTGATAGGATTATTTACAAGACACCTTTTACGATAGGTCCCCTTTAGGATCCTGGGTGGCCTTCTGGCCCAAATTATGATCCGCCTGGGCTATTGTCTACCAAAGCGAAGCTCCGGTAGTTTGCCTGACCTCCTGTGCGATCCTGACCACGTGCGTGGTCACCATTAAAACACAACACCCAGCGTAAGAAGGGTGACAAAACCTTTTTTTTTTTTTTTTACTTTGGGATCTGGATTTCTTGGCTCTCAAAAAGCTTAGCCAGGCTTTTACTTAGGGTTTAGGGTCATCTTAGGGAAGGACATATCTATATATCTAATAACGAAGGTGCCCCCTGCGTGCGAATAGCTAAATCTACGCGGGGGGGGGGCACCTGGGGGGCAGGGAGGTTTTCCTACACACTTGGGGGACTCCCTAGGTGTGTAGAAAAATCTGAAAAGTTAAAAAAAACTTTGGGGGGGGGGTGTTTAAATCCCCCCAAAAGTTAAAGAGTGTTGGCGCATGCGCTGGAGCGTGCAGTGGGTGGGCGCGCGAGTCCTTCAGCAGCAGCGAGAACAACAGGAGCAGCAGCAGCAAAGGGGTGGCGGAGAAGAGGGAGACAGAGGGAAGCAAGCCGCCAGGCCCCTTCTGGCTAGATGAAGGCGAGGAGCTTGCTGGGAGGTGGCGCGGTCCCTGGGCGGGTGCTGAGGCACTTGCCGCCGCTTCTGTCGTCACTCTCCTCCAGGGGAAGAAGGAAGCCTCGGCTCTTCGTCCTCCCTCTCCCGCTCCCCGGACCCCAGCTGACCTGCCAGCCCATGGGCAGCACTGGGAGAGCCTGCTGAGCTGCTGTATCATCTCTGTTTTCTAATTATATCAGTTTTGTGTTCTGCTCTGAGGCTGGGCTCACCAGAAACTTTAGCAGGACTACAGATTTGCCCCGGCCAACTGTAATCCGAAGCACTCTGACTGGAGAAAACCCAATTGCTTCCTCAAAGGGTTAACCTTCCACGGCTCCTGCCTGCCCCTTTAATTGCTTTCACTTTCCCCGGAGTGGAAGTTGAAAAAAAGAGCCCCTGGAAAGCAAGGTAGAGTGAGCGCGGGGTGGGTCCTCAATGTCCAGGACTGTGGAGGCACCTTCCCGCTGAGCAAAGAAGTGGAGTGGAAAGACTCTACTACTACTGCATGAAATTCGTGCTCTCCGCCTATTCCACCCTCTTCTCGGTAGGTGACTCAGGCGCATCTCCCCCCCCCCCCACGCCATAGGTGGAAGGCCACCAAAACGCCATCCTCCTTCTCCTCCTTTTGCACGGTGCTCAAAGAATCAGGAAGAGAACCGCTCTGTGTGTGGGCAAGGGAGAGAGAGGGAGCGAATTCCCCCCCCCCAGCTCACCTGCCGGCCCAGACGTCCTGCTGCCACAGCAGATTTCCCAGAGAAGCCACCTCCGCGCTTCCTCCTGAGCTCCTTCCCCCCCTCCCCGCGAGTATCGCGGGTCCTCCCTCTTGTAATTCCTAATTGGTGCATGCACATTCTGTGGGAAACCGTTGTGTGTGGGGGAAAAGAGCAGACTTGAACCTATCTGGAGGAGGAGGAGGAAGAAGAAGTGTTGAATTTATACCCTGCCCTTCACATGGAGTCTCAAAGTGGCTTACAATCTCCTTCCCTTCCTCTCCCCATAACAGACACCCTGTGAAGTAGGTGGGGCTGAGAGAGCTCTGAGAGGACTGTGACTGACCCAAGGTCACCCAGCTGGCTGCATGTGAAGGAGTGAGGAATCAAACCCAGTTCTCGAAATCAGAATCCGCCACTCTTAACCACTACACCAAATCAATCTCCCTTCAGGGTTTATTTGCTTTACTTGAGAGCCAGCTTTACAATAGATATTGAATCAGGTGGGTAGTTGTGTTTGAAACAACAGAACAAAGTTTCAGTCCAGTGACACCTTTAAGACCAACAAGATTTAATTCTGAATATAAGCTTCCGTGCACAGGCACACTTCCGGTTTCTAATAATTGTCTGTACCAGTAGCCACATCCTCACCAGAAATCGAATCTGAGGGCTTCCTGTGACATTGCAGTGTCCAGTGAACCCTCTATGTTGTCAGGAACACACTGCGAACACTCGCGATGCCGACAATCCATGCAAACCAAAGAGCTGTGACATACTGATTCAAACTAGAGCTCCAGACCTATCCATTCTTTATCAGCATCAGCCTGTTGCTCCCAATTTATCTTATCGGGCCAAAGGGTTAATGCTGCTTTACTGGATCCTGCCAAAAATGTCTGCATTCCTCTCGTCTCTCTGACAAGGCTCTCCTTTTCTTTCCCCCCTTGCAAACCGTGAGTATCCCGAAGATGCTGTATTGTAAATAGCACCACTTAGTGGCGGACAGACGCTTGAAAATCCATTTCTTTCTGCTCGGCTAGGCAATGAGATTTTAATTAATTCCATGGAATACTCCCACCCACACAGATTTCCTTTCCCTGCACTCTCAGTATTTCATTTGTGCTCGTGATTTATAGGGCATCTGCAACCCCCACCCAGCCCTCCCCACCCCACCCCCTGCTCCTGGTCCTCTTAGCTCAGGGCGGAAGACATTGTTTTATAACAACCTTGTGGGGTTCACTAAACCTGGGAGAAAGCATCTTGTGATGGGGAAGGGGCATGCTATAAGTTTGAAAGTCTCATCATTCATGGTCGAGCCATACCAGAACGTGTCCGGAGTTGAGGCTTTGCTCAAGAGAAGTAGACTCTAGTTGCTAGAGACAGGATTCCACTGTAGACCAGTGAATCCAATACCATATTTGCCTCTGGAATGCAGCATAGCAGTTAGACTAGGATTAGCAAGACTCAAATACAGTATCCATGGGCATGAATGCTCCCTCTAAACTGTGGGGTCTTGTGAGCCAAAAATTCTACTTTGTGAGCTACTGGCATTAAAGTTGTGAGCAAGCAATTCAGCTACTGCATAAATTAGTTTGCTCTGGAGTCATCCTTCCTGAGCTAAGACAAAAATGTGTGAGCTGAAGGCTAAAACACTGTGAGCTAGCTCACACTAACTCAGCTTAGAGGGAACACTGGTGATAGGCACAAGTACAGGTTTCCCTTGCTCGAAAGCCAGTTGAATCTGACTCTAGGGGGCGGTGCTCATCTCCATTTCCAAGTCGAAGAGTCAGTGCTGTCCGAAGACTTCTCTGTGGGCATATGGCCGGCATGACTAAATGCCAAGGCACACAGAATGCTGTTACCTTCCCACCGAAGTGGTACCTATTTATCGACTTGCAATTTCTTGCTTTCGAACTGCTAGGTTGTCAGGAGCTGGGGCCAGAGACAGTAGCTCATTCCGTCATGCGAAACTCGGGTCTCGAACTGCCGAGCTACCAACCTTCCGGTCTGCAGCTCAGCATCACCATGGCCCCTCTCCGGGTATGTGATACCCTCTTCCTAATATGGGATCCCTCCTTTCTGCAGGCTGCAATTAACATGGAGGCAGGGGGTATTCTCAAACCTGGCCTGTGTACCTTGGTAGCTTCTACCCATGAGTCATGGACCGTGTGTGCAGCTAACAGGTTTTAGAAATTTAGCTCCAGGTTCTGGTACTGAACACACATAAAGTCGCCTTATATTAAATCAGACCATAGGTCCATCAAGGCCAGTATGGTTAATTCAGAATGGCAGCAGCTCTCTGTGGTCTCAGGCAGAGGTCTTTCACATCATCTACTGCCGGTTTCTTTCTAACTGGAGATGCCAGGGATTGAACCTGGGACCTTCTGCATGCCAAGCAGAGGCTCTTCCACTGAGCTACAGCCCTACTCACTCAAAAGAAGAAGAAAAAGAAAGAAGAAGAGGTTGGATTTATACCCCGCCCTTCACTCACTTAGAGTCTCAGAGCGGCTTACAAACTCCTTTCCCTCCCCCTCCCCACAACAGACACCCGGTGAGGTAGGTGGGGCTGAGAGAGCTCTTTCCCAAGCTGTCCTTGAGAGAACAGCTGGTACAGAGCTATGGCTTGCCCAAGGTCATCCAGCAGGTGCAAGTGGAGGAGTGGGGAATCAAACCTGGTTCTCCCAGATTAGAGTCCGCGCACTTAACCACTACACCAAACTGGCTTTCAAAAGAATGGCTTTTTGACAGTTTTCAAAACATGAGCCAGGTCTTTGCCGCATTTATCATAAGTGTCGCCCCCTTCTTCCAAAGTGTGCATGGAATGCATGCAGCTGCCCGCACAGTCGAGTTGTTGCAGGCTTAGGAGTGGCCGTAACCCAACTGGAGCAGCCTCCTCCAACAGGTGGGTTTGCACTGCATTTGAGAACCACATTCCATGCCACCTGCCCTAAACACTATGCAGCAACATGCAGGTAATACAAAAGTTCCAAGAAGCAATCTAGATATGCGCCCTTCTGCTTTGTCCCTTGAGAAATTCAGATCGGCTCCCAGACACCAGCGTTCCCTCTAAGTGTGAGCCAGCTCACAGTTTTTTTAGCCACCGGCTCACACATTTTTGTCTTAGCTCAGGAAGGGATGGCTCCAGAGCAAACTAACTTATGCAGCAGCCAAATGGCTCGTTCACAGTTTTAATGCCGGTAGCTCACAAAGTAGAATATTTGCTCCCGAGACTCCACAGCTTACAGGGAGTTTTGTGTCCCAGCCCAGCTTTGTGAGTGGCCTGGAGCTGTTACTAAACTTCCCAGATCAAGTGCAAAGACTCTCTCAAAACTTCTGCAGTTATGGATTGCGTGTAGATCAGTTTCATGCTTGTTTTCTCCACTGAGATTTGAAGCCTCTTGTGAGAAGCAGTGCCGCAGTGCGAAAATGAGGCCTCTCGGGGGCCAATGGGCACTCTGAGCCTCCTCGCATTCTTCTCCAGTTGGCGTGCCACGGCTGCCCTCGATGTCGCTTCTTTCCATGGCTCAGCTGCCAGCTTCCCTGCTTTTGTTTGCATGAGTCAGATTCCAGTCCTGCCAGTTCCATCTGGACATCTTGCTCTTTATTGGGAATTCACAAAGGCCAGGAGAAATCCAATCACGCTCAGTGTTCTCAAACATTGTGACAACAGAAACCGTGTTTTTCTCCCCCAAGTATCTGCCATCGCCCCCCCCCCCCCAGTGTACATGGCTAACCTGGTAGATGAGCCAAGCAAGCTCACTGGGAGCACGATGTGACCTGGAGACTGAGAGACCGAGCTTTGAAACAGAAATGTTCTCTTTCGTGTCTCACCTCTGCCACAAACTCATATGGTAGCCTTAGGCAAGTTGCCACGTGAGCATAATAATGCTGACCTACTTTACAAGGTTAGCGTAAGGATGATGGGGATAACATGGATCTTAGCCTGCCTGGATCAGCGGCGTCTGGTTTACACAGGGCTTTTTTTGTAGAAAAGGCCCAGCAGGAACTGATTAGCATAACAGGCCACACCCAAAAGCATAAACTAATTAACATATTAGGCCACACCCCTGACAGTGCAGCTCATTAGCATATTAGGTGGGGGCTGGGAAAGCATAGGGCAGGCATGGAAGCTTGCCTCTTCCCCCCCAAGCTTCTCCACCTCACTTCATCATCACCTTTCTACTCCTACCTACCCCCACCCACACCAAATCTCCTACCCTACCCCTCTGAACGATCGGGAAAGGAAGCAGGCATATTTGCCTGGCTGCCCTCAGTCTCCCTAGCCAGCCTGCTGTGGGCAGGCTGGGGAGACTAAGGGCAGCCAGGCAAACATGCCCTGTTCCTTCCCTGAACTGGGGAAGTGTGTGGGGCATGGTTAAATGCCTTTCTCTCCCTCCCCCAGATCAGGGAGGGAAAGGAAAGCATTTTCCACATGCCTGGGTTCCCTGCCTGCCCTTTTCTAGCTGTGACATGTCAGCTAGAGAAGGGCAGCGGAGAGAGGCTTTTCCTTGTCAATTTCACTCTCAGCTGACTGGCAGGGAGTGAAATTGACAAGGAAATCCAGAGAGGCTTCCCAGAGTGTGTCTGCTGTGGGGCTTCCCAGAGGCTTCCCAGAGAGGATTCCCAGAGAGGATTCCCAAGGGTGTCTGTTGTGGGGAGGGGAAGGGAAAAGGAGTTTGTAAGCCGCTCTGAGACTCCCTTGGGGAGTGGAGGGCGGGGTATAAATCCAATCTCTTCTTCTTCTTCTTCTTCTTCAGAGAGAAAGAGGGCATTTTAACATTTTGCAGGTGCAAGAGAATGAGGAAGTTGAATAGTTAAGCTTCTAGTGCTTCTAGTGTCCTGCCCCCACTGCTGAACCTCCTGAGGGCACCAGGTGTTTTTGGTCACTGTGTGACAGAGTGTTGGACTGGATGGGCCACTGGCCTGATCCAACACTGGCTTCTCTTATGTTCTTATGTTCTTAAGTGGCAGAATGGATTGTACCTCCGCAGGTGGTAGGTTTTTGTTTCGGATGCTCCGTCAGGTTAAAAAAAGTCCACACAAATAGATGTTGACCAAAAGGAATGTGTCAACCCTCCCATCTTTCCTGACTGTTGTCTTTCTACTTGTGGGGAGTTTTTCTCATGGAAACCAGTGGAACAAACTGCCTGTTTTTTCATGTCCTTTCTTTTTAAAAAAATAGTACCGGAGCTGTTTAAATCAAGAAAGGGCATCACATCCATCAGGTGACCTCATATTATATATGATGCGATGGTATCTTCAGTGAACTGTTTCAGGCACTGCTTGGCATGAATTCAACAATGGCTCCATTACAGTCAATTAAAACCCCCTATTTCAAAGTCATTTTTCACCTTCGGTGAAGTTAAACATAGTTTAAACTAACACACTTTATCCTACCATAATGTGGAATTAATGAGCTTAATGTCTGAATATAGAATTCATAATCCTTTCTTTTGATTTGTTGATTTTTTTTTTACTGTCAAGTGTGTTCCCAGGCTTCACCACAGAATCCAATAAGGGCTAGATCTGACTCCAGTAAAGGTAAAGTTTTTCCTCGCTCGAAAGCAAGACGAATCCGACTCTAAGGTTGCGGTGCTCATCTCCGTTTCCAAGCCAAAGAGCCAGCGCTGTCCAAAGACATTTCCGTGGTCATGTGGCTGGCATTACTAGACACCGAGGCACATGGAACGCTGTTACCTTCCCACCGAAGTGGTCCCTATTTATCTACTTGCAATTTCTTGCTTTCGAACTGCTAGGTTGGCAGGAACTGGGGCCAGAGACAGGAGCTCACTCCGTCATGCAGCACTCAGGTCTTGAACTGCTGAACAACTGACCATCCAGTCTGCAGTTCAGTGTCTTAACCACTGAGTCACCACAGCCCCTTGATTTGACTCCAGTAGCACCTTAACAGGACTCGAACCTAGCTCTTCTGCTGCAGACCAACACGGCTACCCTCTGAAAGAATTCAATAAGTGAGCCAAACTGGCCCAGTTTATATTATCCACTTCACACCTTGGCCTGTCTTTATATTAGGCAAAACATGGACCACCAGAGATGTCCTGTGAGCCCTTGCATCATTGGCTGAACTACAGTGATGTCACAGAATGGCTGGTGACTGCTGTGAGAGAAAGATCAGTCATAGAATATTCACAGCAAGTGAATTTGTGAGGAAAGTGATAGGTCAGTTGGCTAAGAAAAACATCCTGAGTGGATGCTAGAGACAGGTTGGCAGGGCTAACACTGAGGGTTGGCACGGTTTGTGCAGCTGCTATGATCCACAACCCAACTGAGACCCCACAGTTGACTCTTGAAAGTGAGGTGATCGTCCATTTCCTTCTGGAAATGGCACACCCAGAATATGACAAAAAAAAACCCTCCAGGATCTCCAGCCAAACTGGCCTGGAGAAAAATTGCTTCCTGACCCCCAAGTGGCAATCAATATTTCCCTGGGCATGGAAGAAAGGGCCACAAGAACTAAGCACTGAAGCAACCCTTCCTGCCCTCCCTCTCATGATCTGCCTAAGAATCCGCATTGTCATCAGATGGCCATCCAGCCTCTGTTTGAAGACCTCCAGAGAAGGAGAGCCCACCACCTCCCGAGGAAGCCCGCTCCACTGAGGAACAGCTCTATATGTCAGGAGGTTCCTCCTAATGTTTCACCGAAAACTCTTCTGATTTAATTTTAACCCATTGGTTCTGGTCCAACCTTCTAGGACAACAGAAAATAACTCCGTACCATCCTCTATATGACAGCCCTTCAAGTACTTGCAGATGGTTATCAGATCACCTCTTGGTCGTCTCCTCTCCAGGCTAAACATACCCAGCTCCTTCAACCTTTCCTCAGAGGACCTGGTCTCCAGATTCCTCACCATCTTTGTTACTCTCCCCTGGAGACATTCCAGCTTGTTTAATATCCTTCTTACATACATTAAGGTCCCCTGCATGTGAGAGCTGGGCCTTCATGGAGTAGGACTGGAGAACCAACTTCGACATAACCTCACCAGCGTCCTCAGGGCTAGCACTTTACTTTTCCCCGTAGCCAGTAAGGACCACTCCCTTCCATACACTCACTCTGGTCATCTTCTGAAGCCCAGATTTGTATGTTCCCCATGACCAACCTGCAGTTGAGCAGCTACATGAGAGACACCTTCCTCTGTAGAGATAGATCAAGATGGGTAGCCACGTTAGCCTGTCTGTAGCAGTAGGAAAGGGCAAGAGTCCAGTAGCACCTTAAAGACTAACAAAATATGTGGCAGGGTAGGAGCTTTTGTGAGTCACCACTTGCTTCTTCAGACACAGCTAGAATGGGAGTCCATCTATCCTATTTATTGGGTAGTGGGGTGATTTTAGATGCTGAATGACATTGGTAGGCAAATGACAATAGCAGGTGAATAACAATAGCAGGTGTATGAATTTAGGCGGGATATGCAAATAGGATATAGGCATGGAGAAATCAGCACTGGTAACGGGACAGGAAACCTAGGTCTCGATTCAGTCCAGGTGGATGCATTGTCTTGAGCCTCGTTATCAACTGCAATTCAGCAGTCTCTCTTTCTAATCTCCTTCTAAAATCCCTTTGTAAGAGAACTGCTATTCTAAGTCAGCAACTGAGCATCTTGGAAGGTTAAAATGTGCCCCCACTTGTTTTTGAATGCTGTGGTTTCTAGTGTCAGACTTAGGTCCATTAATTCTTTGTCGAAGGGACTGGCCTGTTTGTCCAGTGTAGAGGATGGAAGGGCACTGTTGACGTGCGGTGGCAGAAACCACATTAGAGGATGAGCAGGAGTATGAACCTGTGGTGATACGGCTGGTGTTGCTGGGTCCACTGGTGATGTTGCTAGGATCTATATGAGAGCAAAGCCGGCATCTTGGTTTGTGGCAGGCCTGGCGAGATCGGGCTTGCCTGGGCTATCCAGGTCAGAGCTCTGACCTCTCCTCTTAAAGAATCGCTGGTACCAGGTGTTGGAAAATCCCATTCGGCGCCTGAGGTCCAGGAGAGCTGCTGCCAGACTAGCCAATGCAGAGCACGGACCACTGGTCTGATTCAGTACAAGGCGGCTTCGTATGGTCTGTATGAACTCTTGTCTCTCACGACATATGGTAATTCCAGGGGGCTTCGGAGATGAACGATTAGCTGCTCTTGAGTCCTATTGGGTTGTCATTTTTTTTATATAATGCTTTGTCCTCTCTTTACAGCGATTTGCATTGTACTGTTTGGTGCTGCTGTCAGCTGTCTAGTGGGCTCTTGACAGACACAAAGGAGCAATGAGCATCCTTGAATGAATGACAGCTTACAGAAGGGGTGCGTTCCTCGTACTCTATTGGGGAGGGGGACTTCTGTCCATCCCTCTTCCTGGTGGTGACCCCATTGTCACTTATGGCAGCCGCCGGCAGCCAAGCCAGTTCCTTCCCATCTGCCTAGCCTCGTTTCAGGTTCTGTTTCTTGGTTCTGTTAGAATGTGTGTCATGCAAAGCGTGTGCCAGCTAGCACCCACCTAGGTAGCCTTAGGACTTTACCAGCTTCTTCAGCACCACCAGCATTCAACAGCTTTCACTGCTGTGTAAAATCCTCATAGTAACCACACAGTACTCAGTCCAGTGGTGAACTATGTACAAGGATTTATTTATAATATTTACAGCAGTCCGACAAAAGCTCCCGCCAGCAACCATATAATACAGAGAAGGTACAATGGAAGCTACACAATTGAATATATACACAGCTCAGCCAATCACCTTCTTGCTGAGTCACTGTGACTGCACTTGCTCCAGTGCCAGTCATAAACCGGTGTGGACTTGTACTGTCCAGTCCCACACAGCTACCAGCTGTCAGCTAGATCTCCATGATCTGAATGCTGAAGCTTAACTGTCAACAATGCGGTACATGCAATGACGTATCTCGAACTAGCGGTCCATGCATAGATCTCCAGATAGCTAAACAAACAAGAGTTTGGCCTCACTTGCTGTCACTTGCTCGGTACCCTCACTTTCCACCAAACTTTCCTGTTTGTCGGGCCCACACTTGTGTGCAACAGATATCTCCCCCGATGCTCAGACCTCCTTCCCTCTCGTGTTCTGTTTTGAATATCTTGCCAGACATTTGATACTTCTCTTCTTGGTGCTCGTGGGTCTCTTATCCCCTGGACATGTGTCTGTAACTCCCTTTGCTGTCAATGAGAATTGCATGTGTGCAGTCGGGGGAGGAAGTTCCCTCATCTTCTCCACATCCCGATTCATTATCTCGGCGCAGTCTGTTCGACGGGTTTCTCATCTTTTTTGATCCTATTCTCTTGAGTGCGGTCTAATATAACAAGCTGGCTCTCCGGAGGAATGGTCTCATTCTTCAGACATTTAGGAAGTTGATTTAATGCGCACGTGTACATTCTTTTAAAAGTTGTTAGCCAGCCAGCAGCACATTTTCTGAGAGGTTAAGAAGCACTGGATGAGCTTTCCTATTTCTTTCCGTGTGGGAACCCTAGGGCCCGTCCAGGTGTCCAGGTAGCAGTGCCAAAAAGCAGGGCTTGCAGAAACCAGTGTCATTTGTGGTTCCATATCTCTGCAAATAATAGAACAGCTTTTTAAAACATCCGTCTGATGAGGAGAGCTGTGTTTCTCAAAAGCTTATGCTACAATTAGGGCTGCCAAGTCAGCCCGGGGGGCGGGGGATCCCCCACTACAGGGGTTCCCGATCTGCCGGCCAGCATTCGGCTGGCGGGGGGAACCCCACCCCCGAAGTCGTCCTGCTAGGACGACTTTCCCCAACGTAATGACATCACCCGGAAGTGACGTCATCACGTTGGGGGCGTTGCCAGGGCGACGCTCTGGCAATCGCCCCAAAACTCTATGCGCGCCGAGGGAGCTCCCAGGCCAAGGAGGACTCCCCCCCGCCATTAGGTAAGTAGGACTTGGCAACCCTAGCTACAATAAAGTTTCTTAGTCTTACTGGGCTTTTTCCTGTTTTGCAGCAACAGATTAACATGGCTAATTTAAAAAAATTCAGATTTTGTTGGAGTGACAGCTACATGGTCTAGAGATCTTCTCAAGTACCAGTTTGGTGTCGTGATTAGGATGTGGACTCTAATCTGGGAGAACCAGGTTTGATTCCCCACTCCTTCACATGCAGTGTGACCTTGGGTCAGTTACAAGTTTTTTCAGAGCTGTTCCATCACAAGCAGTTCTCGAAACCGCTCTCTCAGCCCCACCTACCTCACAGGGTGTCTGTTGTGGGGAGGGGAAGGGAAAGGTGATTGTGAACCTCTCTGAGACTCCTTCGGGTAGTGAAGGTTGGGGTAGAAATCCAGTCTCTTCTTCTTCTACCTGATGTCAGAGACCAGTCTATCCCTGCAGAATCCAAAAGCACAAATTGTTTCAGTGGCATTAAAACCCGTACTTTTGTTGGAAAGACCAAACTGGCTCTTGACAGAGGGAATGAAATAATAAATCAGTATAATCAGAGAATACTGTTAAGCAGGGGAAGATGGATGAAGGGCGAGTGCAAGGTCAGCAGAGAGTTGGATGGCTGTGCAGGGGTACGAAACCAGCTCTTCTGGGACTTAGCCCCATACTTTACCCCTGGTCCTGGAAGGGCTCCCAAAATACTCTACCTACAGCCCTAGAAGGTTTCTGGAACATCAAGGTGTGACTGAATTGTTTTATTAACTCGCAACCTCCAGATTCTGACTTTGATATTCTCTTATCAGGTGTGTGGTCAAAAGCCTAGATGGTCTAATATAACATGAATCTCTGAGTGGAGAGCATTTATAATCCAGAAGGTCACAAAAAAGAAGGCTTAAACACTCCCATAAACCAAACTTTCCTCCTGAAAATCCCCCAAGTCTTTTGTTTCTCCAGCTGGGCTTAATATTTTATTCAGACCCTAACTGGGCAAAACTATGGCAGGCGGACACAGCTTGGTGTAGAGGTTAGGAGCACGGACTCTGATCTGGGAGAACTGGGTTTGATTCCCCATTCTTCCACATGCAGCTGCTGGTGTGACCTTGGGTCAGTCACAAGTTCTCTCAGAGCTGTTCTCTCAAGGGCAGTCCCCGAGAGAGCTCTCTCAGCCCCTCCTACCTCACAGGGTGTCTGTTGTGGGGAGGGGAAGGGAAAGGAGATTGTAAGCCGCTCTGAGATTCCTTCAGGTAGTGAAGGGCGGGGCATAAATCCAATTTCTTCTTTCCTTCCCATGACTAATGCCATCCTGCAAGACCTTCCCTTTCACAGCCGTACAAGAAGAACAAAGAATCAAGAACACCCACGTCCCTGGGGTTGCTAACTAACACCTGGCAGGAGACTGGAGGGGTGTCGGGACAAAGGGGTGACATCATTTTGTGGGGGGGGTGAACCTAGAAACGATGTTACACTGTTGGTGTGACACTCTAGCATTTGTCAGAAACTCTGTGGCTCTACCACCGAGTTTCCACTGAATTCTAGAGTATCGCATCAACAACGCGGTATCACTTCTGAGCTTGGCCTGGAAATGACATCATGCAGTCGGCAATACCATGGTGATCTGGGGCTTATTTTTCTCATGCTGTCCTACCGAGCCATGGCAGGAGTCAAGGGCAGTGGCCTGGTAGCCCTGCATGTACCCCAGAGATTCCTTGATGCAGTGTGCTTCTGCCGGGCAGAGCTAGCAAGAGAGCCAGTTTGGTGTAGTGGTTAAGTGTGCGGACTCTAATCTGGGAGAACCAAGTTTGATTCCCTATTTCTCCACTTGCACCTGGCTGGATGACCTTGGGCAAGCCATAGCTCTGTACCAGCTGTTCCCTCAAGGACAGCTTGGGAAAGAACTCTCTCAGCCCCACCTACCTCACAGGGTGTCTGTTGTGGGGAGGGGAAGGGAAAGGAGTTTGTAAACCGCTCTGAGACTCCCTTGGGGAGTGGAGGGCGGGGTATAAATCCAATCTCTTCTTCTTCTCTTCTTCTTCTAAAGTCCTTATATCTAATAGCCAAAGGCTGGTCCCTTCTGTGTAGGCAGTGGAGCCCCCCATGGCCATTACTTGTGATACTGCAAACCAAAGCACGCCCGAGGTTTGCAGAAAAATCTGGTTTGTTAAAAAAAGAACCTCAGATTTGGGGGTAAAAAAAAAATTAAGAGTAATACCTATGCATGCACAGATATTGCCCAAGAGACACCAACCGAGTTCAGGAATCATTTGTTGTTGCTGTCACTAGCCAACGGGGCACCGAATGCAGCGGCAGTGGCCGCCGCTACCAGGAGACAGGAGGTGAGTTGGAAGGAAGTGAAGCCAGAGCCGGAAGGAGAGGGCGTAATTTGCCTTCCCCCAGGAGTCCATACAGGGGCTGTGGTGGCTCAAGTGGTTAAGATGCTGAACTGCAGAAAGGGAACGTCGGTAGTTCAGCAGTTGAGTGTTAACCTGACTGCTCTTTTATGTTATAAATATCTGGGGAATATTAGCTCTTAATAATCAGCAGCAGGCGTTAAGGATCAGCACCTGTATATACAGAAGTTGCTGCCTCCTCCAGACAAACCAAGGAATTGACAAGGAGACTGTTATCAGTATAGAAAGGTTTTCTTTTACTTAAAGAATAAAAGGTAGCTTATTCAAGGGTTACAGAAACGTTCACACATTCATACAGTTCTAGGAAGTCAGCTAGAATAAAAGGGACGGTTGCCTTATTAGGAAATCATTGGTATATGATATTTACCTGTGCAGAGAGAGTTGGTGTTGTGGGAGCGGAGGTTAGTGGAGAGAGTTGTGGGAGTGGAGGTTAGCGGAGGGCCGCACCTTTTAAAATGATTGCATTCATTAGTTAACTTTGCATTTCAGAAAAGGTACAAATTGTATCATAAAAATCAATAAATATAAATTAAATAAAATAGTGGTAGTTTTATTCAATTTATTTATTGTGCTAATTTCATATCATCTATAGCTGCAAGCACAATTAATTTTAGAATCACTTTAATGAGACAAATGTACCCTATCACACCACGTGGCCAACTGTCTTGGCGGGCCGCAAAAAACTCTGTGGCAGGCCGCATGTGGCCCCCGGGCCGCAATTTGCCCACCCCTGGTATACGATATTTACCTGTGCAGAGAGAGTTGGTGTAGTCCTGCTGGGGAAGTGAGGTGAGTTTATAGGGAATTGGGGAGGGGGGGTTGTGAACCAGGAGCCATGTCAGAGCGTGGTGAGAGAGAGAGAGAGAGGGTGATGCAAGAAAGAGCAGGCGATGTAAAGAGAAAGATATGGTGCTGGGAACTTTCCTTTATTGGGGGGGGGGGAGGTGGTCTCTGGGGGGGGCAGGCGTAGCCAGATGCCTGTCTTGAGACCACCCCTTAGAGAGTCCACCCACTAGCTCTTGCCCAGTGGAAGACAGGCTAGGAGGAGTGGTCAGCATTTGATTCTACCTGATGGTTAGAAAGATACCTAGGGCTGGAAGCTGACATCATTGGCAAGGGGCATTGTCTTTTAGATGAAGGTAGGACCTTTTGGTGGCCAAAACTGGTTCTTCCAGGAAGTGTCCTGCTGTGTTCCCATCTCTGTGAGAAAATCCTTTGTTGTGCCAAACGGGAGGATGTTGTAGGAGGGGAGAGGTTTTGGCCTGCTGTGATGGTGTCTTGTGAAGACAAGTCTCTGGTTAAAATGACAAGATGGGTATTTCCTGTGTAAGTCTCTTTGTGTTGGGAGAAACCTCCTGGCCTGGAGGTGGCAACCTGAGAAAATTGTACTTTAAACATCTGCTGGAAGCGTTCAGAGTCATTTTCCTTCTGGTTACCCCATCCAAGAGTCCATCCAACACAGTCAGCAAAATAGTTCACTCATTTACTCTTATAGATCCCTATAAAAGTTCAGAAATCATCGTGCTGGCTTACAAGAGACCCGAGTGCTGCATGACAGAGTGAGCTCCCGTCTCTGGCCCCAGCTCCTGCCAACCTGGCAGTTCGAAAGCAAGAAACTGCAAGTAGATAAATAGGTACTGCTTTGGTGGGACGGTAACAGCATTCCATGCACCTCGGCCACATGATCACGGAGAAGTTTTTGGACAGCGCTGGCTCTTCGGCTTGGATATGGAGATGAGCACTGCATCCGTAGAGTCATATTTGACTGGCTTTTGAGCAAGGGAAACCTTTACCTTTAACCTAGGAGTCCATAAGAGTATCCTTCTTGCTTGATACAAAATAGTGTGACCTACTAGACAAAGTGTTCAGTTTAGGGGATTAGATTCATATGACACTTCCATCAGAGAGTCTTTGTGAGGTCTTGGGGAAGAGCCAGTTTGATGCAGGGGTTGAAAGCATGGACTCGAGTCTGGGAAAATCAGGTTTGAGACCCCACTCCTCCACATGCAGCTGCTGGCGTGACCTTGGGTTAGTCACAGTTCTCTCAGAGCTGTTCTGGAAGGAGCAGTTTCTGTCAGAGCTCTCTCAGCCCCACCTACCTCGCAGGGTGTCTGTTGTGGGGAGGGGAAAGGGAAGGAGATTGTAAACTGTTCTGAGACTCCTTCGGGTAGAGAAGGACGGGGTATAAATCCAATCTCTTCTTCTCTTCTAATATTTCTCAGCCTCAGTTCTTCATGTGTAAAATGGAAGGGACAGTGACATATCTCAGAGGGGTGTTGTGCAAACAATCAGTGGGGTGGGTCCACCTGTCTCACAAGTCGCCTTCCTCCAATTTTGAAAGAGAGTCTCCTTAGATCAGAGGAAGGCTTCAAACTCGAGCCAATATAAATATTTTAACATAAATATTTTAAGAAATAAGTAAACAAAGCAACTTTGCTCAATGGAGTGTTACAACTGGGATCGGACCCACCCCGCCATAACATACTACGCCAGCTAAAAGTGCCATGTCATTTATGAAATAATGGATAATTTTATTAGCGCTGCCCACAATTAAGTTTTTTTTCACTTGATTAAGCATCTATCATTAACCAATTTATTAATCTGTTAAGGGGTGAACCCACTTGTATCTTACCGGGTGCCTTTCTGAGATACTGAAGGAGGCCTGACATAGCTTGTAGGTTATTAATTGGTAAGGTATCACTCACAGTTAGAAGGGAAAGGGATCTGGGGGGGGGGTGGATTGCTCTTCTATACTTGCTCCAGTAACAGACTTGAATCAAAATAGCCTTCCTGCCCAATCTTACCCAGAAGTCTGTGCCATTGGGGAGGGCCATAGTTCAGCGTTAGATCCTATGCTTCGTATGCCAAACGCTCCCAGGTTCAATCCTGGCCCCCATCTCCAATTAAAAAGATCTCCGATAATAGGGCTAGAAAAGAGCGGTTTCCACCCGAACACTCGGGGAGCTCCTGTCAATCAAAGCAGACAACAGTGAGCTATATCCTCTGTCTCGGTAGAAGGCAGCTTCGGTGGGATTTACTCTCCAGTAAGCACACGTCAGGCTGCTGCCGAAACAGATGTGCCCTGGGCGCTCCGATTAAAGTTGGCCCTCCCCGTTTCATCAGCCAAAGCTTTATTTGATTAACTTGTCAGTTAAACTGATTTAAAGCTTTGCAGCCCCAATTTTCACATTTATATCGACCTCTTCCTGGCATAAATGAAATGGACTGAGCAGAGAAGAAACTCGAGAGGCATCTCGAGGGTGCGGGTTAGGCTGTGCATCAGCAAGGGGGGTGCATGCCCGAGCGGCCGGAAATTTCCTGCAGCAGGCACCCCACATTTCCACCCAGCTCACCCTCGGGCGGATGGAGATTGTCAGGGCACAAACAGACATACATTACAAAGATCATGGATTGCCAAGGCCATCTGCATGCATAAGGCAAACTGTGTACGTGTATGGCCCTGATGGTGATAGGGTCTGAGATATCATTTTAAAGGAGAAGAATATGGGTTTTGACAGGGCTTTTTTTGGTAGAAAAAGCCCAGCAGGAACTCATTAGCATAATAGGCCACACCCACAGCAGAAACTCATTAGCATATTGGACCATACCACTGACAGCACCGCACATTAGCATATTAGGCCACACCCCCATGTTACCAGAAGAGTGGTCATCCAGCCACACCCACTTTTTGCTTCTTATTCTGTTTACCATGTTTGTTGTCAAAACCCAGGGCTTTTTTGGCAGCAGGAATTAATTTGCATGTAAGGCCACATACCCCTAATATAGCCGATCCTAATGAGTTTAGCTGTTGGGCGTGGCCTATTATGCTAATAAGTTCCTGCTGGGTGTGGCCAACTCAGGAGTCAGCCGAGACTCCGTTCCTGTGCGTTCCTGTCCAAAAATAGCCCTGGGTTTTAACATGACACATCCCCCCCCCCCCGGGTAAAATGTCAGCAGTAGCACAGAGAGCCCAGGAAGAAGAAGAAGAGGAGGAGGAGGAAAAGGAGGAAAAGGAGATTGGATTTATACCCCACCTTTCACTCAGAGTCTCAGAGTGGCTTGCAAACTCCTTTCCCTCCCCCTCCCCACAACACAAACCCTGGGAGGTAGGTGAGGCTGAGAGAGCTCTGACAGAAACTGCTGTTTTTCAAGAACAGCTGTGCCAGAACTACGGCTTGCCCAAGATCATCCAGCCAGGTACAAGTGGAGGAGTGGGGAATCACACCCGGTTCTCCCAAATTAGAGTCCGCGTACTTAACCACTACACCAAACTGGGTTGGATTGGCTAAACTGAGAAGGAGTTGAATAGTTACATCCTCACCCTCCGTGCTCTCGAGATGAATGAGGATGGCACGCATGCACAGTTTGCCTTTTAAAAATGAAGGAAGCGTTGGAGTGAGCATCTCAGCATGCCTGGACATTGGAGGGCACTACATCGCTCTAAGGGTGTATAGGTTTTATCTCCTTGAATGGGATGCCCCTCTTTGTCTTAATCTGGGAGCTGCCCTCCGACCCCTCTTCTCCGTCTCCCTTTGTGCTCTCATAAGCTGCACATGGCCTTCCATGAAGACACATGTCTCTGCAGGTCTCTCCTGTAGAGACAGTGCCCTCATATTCCCACACACATGATGCAGGACAAGCTGGCCCTTTGTGACAGGGAAAGGACTCTTTAGATTAGGGTTCTCTTTCTCTTCTTTTGACTGCAACCTGACTGTGAACTGGATCTACTTGAATAAATGTACGCTTACCTTATTTTTGCAATATACATCTTGGGGACTTGAGCCTGGGTTTACCCAGATCCTAATCTGACACTTTAACCATTACACCACACTGGCTCTCTATAACAAGGAATAAATAAGGGAAATCAACGAGGAAAAAATAAATCGGGGGGGGGGGGGGGGGGGAGACCGGTACCTGTCTTTTTTCTACTAAGACTAACAGCAGTTCAGACAAAGTGGAATTTCTAGCAAGAAAAAAGTGCTGGCCAACAATTGTTTTCTTTTCTTTTTTTAAGGTTAATTTGTTTTTCTTCCTCACCGGACTCTGAGGGAGGGAGAAGTTAGATTTAATCCACCTCTGTTTCAGCGCCATGGCTTTAATCCAAAATTAGAGCTTCCCTCAGCTGTTCTAAAAGGCTGAAGTGTGTGAAAAAGAGATCTGAATAATGCGGCCCTGACTGCAGAATGTACTGTGTGCTATATTTGGATTACCCACATTTTTAAAGACCCACCTCCTATCCTTCTGCTGGCAGTGTTAGAGATAGAAAGGGAAGGGGCAAAGCTTTCCTTTTCCCGCCTTCCCCACCTCCCCATGCCAAAGGAAACTTTGGCCACTTAATTCCTGTGTACCCGGCTGCTTGTTAAAGGCGTGGGAACGGGGCCAGTTTAAAAAAGGGCTGGCAACGCAACTCCCTCTTCATTGCCAACCATATCCAAGCCATGTTTGCCAAGGCTGAGGCCGTAGATCCAAAAGCAGCTTCAATGGAAATGGAGAGACCATCCAAACATATTGCGAATTGGAAGCTGGCCGCAGACAGATGTTGACCAGGGGCAGAATTGATGGCCACCATTTAGGAAATGAACACCGGCAATACAAATGAAATGGAACGCTCCGAGAACCCTGCACTCCGGGACAAGACCAAAAAAAAGGGGGGGGGGCTTGAATACACTGCTCTGCTTTTCAGCCTCTGGAGTCCAAAGGCACCGGAACGCTTTGCCAAGTTGCATAACCAAAACAGAAAGGGGAAGAAAAGACTTCAACCCAGAAAAAAAGACAGGTAACTAAGAAGAGGGGGGAAAGGGCTAGTGACAGAATGAATACTAATGGCTGGTTGGCTGGCTGGCTGGTTTGCCGTTGTGTCACTGTGGACTTATGGTGACCCCGTATAGGTTTTCATGGCAAGAGACATTCAGAGGTGGTTGGCCGTTGTCCGTCTCCACATCACGCCCCTGGTATTCCTTGGAGGTCTCCCATCCATATACTTGCCAGGGCCGATCCTGGTTAGCTTCTGAGATCTGACAAGATCAGGCTGGCCTGGCCAAGGCAATAATGGATTATATATGATAAATTAACAAAACTTTAATTACGTTACAAATGATTTTTAAAATAATTTAAACTAAACGCGTTTCAGCCACAAGCTTGTTGGGCGATCTTCCTCAGTGGTACAAATTGTTAAACTAGACACCGTGCAGCCTTTCCTGTCTGGGCCACCACACTCACTCTAGCTGTCTTAGCTCCCGTTTCATCCTCCGTAGCTCCATGGTGTACCAGGGGCCTCTAAGCTGAGTCCCTCTAAGCTGAGTCAGTGTGAGCTAGCTCACAGTTTTTTAGCCTCCAGCTCACACATTTTTGTCTCGGCTCAGGAAGGATGGCTCCAGAGCAAACTGATCTATGCAACGGCCAAAATGCTCACTCACAACTTTAATGGCAGTAGCTCACAAGGTAGAATTTTTGCTCACAAGACCCCACAGCTTAGAGGGAGCATTGCCAGGGGCTAGTTTCGAATGGGAGTGAAGAGGGCATTGAGAAGCGATTTAATCAGTGGCTTCAGAGAGTTGGCTATGCCAATCCTCTACAAGCTCATCTGATGAGTTGCCAGGGGGCAGTGGATCCCGCAGAGCATTCTGGAAACCAATTGGATCCATTAGTCTCCGCCGGCAAGCATAAATCAGCTCACCGCCTAAACAAGGAGGAAGTGGGACATTCAGCTAAGCCTTCAGGGCAAAGGGGTCAGACCGTGGCACTGCATCAGTGGCATCCGGATCCACATTTATCCCCATCCCCCCAAAACAGATCCAGTGTGTGGCCTGCTTGATGCATGGGAACAGATACCAACTGAGAGAGTACCAGTGTTGCCATGGAGGACACTAGGTCCATGGCCTGGGAGGAGGAGACATCCTCAGCATGGACATTGAAATATCCCAAAACTAAAAGTCTGGGAAACGCCAGGGGCCAGCCTGACAGGGCATCTGCTGGTACGTTAGGTGGTCAGCACACCAGCCAGACAGCCAAACACTCTTCTGCATCCCACGCCAGTCCTACAAAATCAATGCCAGTGATTTTTTCGGGCGGGGAGTGGCCTGAAGGAGAAAGACTCTCATAAGTATTGCCCCCCCCCCGCCCATTTGACCAGGACTGATGAAGGACCAAAAAAACTTGTGGGGGGGGGGGCAGTTCTCCTAGGGCGACTGTCTCACCCTCCTGCACCCAGATCTCAGTCACACATAGAATCACAGAACCACAGAGTTGGAAGGGGCCATACAGGCCACCTCGTCCAACCCCCCGTCTCAATGCAGGATTAGCCTAGAATTAGGATTATGCCAGGTCCACTTTCTGCTCTGCAATATAATTGCGCAGAGTCTTGGTTTTATTGTCGATGGACCTGGCATGACACATTGGTACAAAATGCAACCCTCTCACTATACTAACCCCCTCTCATAACCCACCCGTACAAATTCAATAATAAACCCTCTGATTCAAAATACAAAATACAAGAGATTTCTGCCCTAAGATTTAAAACACACACACACACACACGCAAAGTAGGGCTGATTTATTAACTAGATAATTTTCCTTTTTTTAATTGAAATAAATTGGGACCATCAAAAATCTTTTTTTTTCCAGATTGTTGTTGTTCATGGTTCAAATATCTCTGTAAGCAAAGTCAGAGTGAATCGTAGCTCAGTGGTGTGTAGTCAGGAAGCAAAATCTATTGCATGTAGCCTATTAGTTTTCATTCCATTATTAGGCCTTTTGTCGACCTTCTTGGCGACATGTTTTGCCAAGTTATCAAAGTTAGCAACCAAAACGCTAAAAGCAAAGGTGGCGGGGGGAGTCTCTTTTGCTTGGCTGCCACTGAGAAATAGCTTTTGGAAGCTCCATGCGCTCGTCACTGGATTAGAGACCTATTTTAATTATGCTGAAGGAAGTTTATTTTTTGTCTTCGCCTGCTCTGCCTTTTTTCCCCCTCCTTCACAGTATCTCGTGGTGTGAGACACTATGAGTAAAACTTGTCGTGCTAATAGTCGTTTGAGAGAGAATTCACGCAGAGCAACAGCTGTAGTCCAGCCAGAGCCGAGAATTCATAGGTGTCCGCGGGAGAATACTTGCTCACACTCGGCTCACACAAATCAGCCTGCTTTTTAAAAGAAGACTTGTAAAAACAAGGTTGCCCTATGGAGTTCTTTATACTTCCTATAGCAACAACAACAGCTGGACCAAAAAAATCCATGGCAACACTCCATCCAAATATTTAGACCCAAGAGTAATCTTCAGGAAGACCACATTTATGCCATTTATCAGAGAAGATTGTAGCTTTATTCTTTCTGGCGGGTTTCAGCCCTGAGGCTCCTTGCAAACCTGTGATGGGTCCCTCAGTGAGGAAGGGGCCGTGGCTCAGTGGAAGAACCTCTGCTTGGCCAACAGAAGGTCCCAGATTCAATCTCTGGCATCTGCAGTTAAAAGGATCGGGTGATATGTGATATGAAAGACCTCTGCCTGAGACCTTGGAGAGCCACTGCCAGTCTGAGTAGACAATACTGACAGACCAAGAGACTGATTCGGCATAAGGCACCTTTATGCATTCAAGATTCAGTATAAGGCATTATGCTTTCAAGGCTTAGGGATGAAGAGTCACTCTGGTCCAATCTGCATTGGTATTTCCACCGTTGTGCTAATGGTCTCACATCGTCTCACAAATTTCTGTCTGCATTTTATGCCGCATCTGCTCTCCTATTGTTTCATCTCAGCATGGGCTGTCTGCATCATTTTAGTGCCATTTAGTTGTGACTCCGAGATCAATACAGTGTCTTGTCGCCTTATCTGGATTTGGTTTTAAGGGGCTACAATTGCTCCTTCCCACCCTTGAACTGCTGTGAGCAAAGAGCAGACAACTGGAGCCGGATTCCCCCCCCCCCCTTTCTAAGGAGATATATAAATTGTCACAAAGGAAACAAGTTAGCAGAAAATCCAGTTGTCTGCATTTAAAAGCAGCCAGGGAACATTTTTCTGCAGTCATATTCAGACGGGGGATTGGAAGCATGCCCCCCCCCTTCTTGTGTGCTCTCCCTAAACAACTTGCGTCCTGATGCAGACAGAGGAAAGCTTTATACTGAGCCAGATGGGAAGCCAGCACCACAGCAGCACAGAACACCTTTACATAGCAAATGCAGATTGGGCCTATTATGTCTTTTCCATAATGCTGCAACACAACATACAGAAATAATTTGAAGAAGGTGGTGGTGGTAAGTGCTGTCAAGTCACAGCTGCCTTATGGCAATCCTGCAGGGTTTTCAAGGCAAGAGACTTTCAAAGGTGGTTTGCCATTGCCTAACACTGCATAGTGAGTAGGGCTGCCAAATCCACCCCGGGGGGGGCGGGGATTCCCCTGCTAAATGGGTCCCCAATCCGCTGGTCAGGATCCGGCCGACAGGGGGACCCCCACCCCCGAAGTGTCCTGATCAGGCCAACATGGCCAGCTTGATGACATCACCCGGAAGTGACATCATCACACTGGGCACGTCACCGGGCGACACTCTAGCAATCGCCTTGAAAACTCTATGGTACCAGAGCATCGCCCCGGAAATGTGCCCAGTGTGATGACGTCACTTCTGGGTGACATCATCGTGGCGCGTGCATGCTTTGTGCATGCACGGGACTCCTGTAGAGGAACTGGGACTCCCCCACTGTTATGAAGGTAAGACTTGACAACCCTAATAGTGAGCCTGGGCTTACTTGGTGGTCTCCCACTTAAATACTAACCATGGCTGACCTTGCTTAGCTTCCAAGATCTGATGAGATTGGGCTAACCTGGGCTAGCCAGATGCCCTTATGTTATTTGCATTCTAGGGAAAGCTGCTATGTGTCAAGTTGCTGCTTCCAAAGTGCAAGAGCAGGGCCAGGAATAGAAAGTGGCCACCCTGTGTATCAGCTGTGTTCACACATGGCTGCACAGAACTTTAGCCAGTCTCTCCAACATCCATTGCTGACTGGAGTATTCTACCAAGGGTTTCCAGGAAAGCTGGAAGGAGTGTTAGGGGTGGCAGCATTGCTGGCTTGATGACATCATAGAGTTCCCAGCAATTGCTAGAGCTACTGATCATCATTTCCTGTTCCCCCCAGCAGTGACCTCATCATGCCAGCAACACTGCCATGTTTTTTAAACTTCTCCCTGCCACCACTTGGAGTTGCAGTAGACAATGGGAACTTAGGGCAGGGGACCCTCCACACCCACAGGGAGCTTGAAGCTGCCCTGTATATTGAATCAGATCATTTGGTTTCTCCAATAGTGTACATTACAGTGGAAAGTTGTCCTGCAAAATCTCATTTTAAAAAAGATAATTCCCAGAGCTGCTACTGGAGATATTTTTTAACTGGCAATTCCAGAAGCTGAACATGGGCCATTATTTACTTACTTATTGCCCCTTTTCTTTAGCATAACCAAAAAAGCCCACAAAATAAATACAAAACATAAAATCATTTGTGAACATTAAACACTAAATTAAAGTAAGAAAGAAGAGAGAGCAGGGTGAAAAGAAGCCAGTGCAAATCAGTATGGTGTATTGTTAAGAAAGCAGCTTCAATGGCTCTCCAAGGGCTGCAGTCAGACGTGCAGTTTGATCCAGTGTGGCTTCTCTTCTAATTGATCCAGGGTTCTTTTGTAACTGAGTTTTGATCAGACCTTCTCTCTTAACCCACTTCAATGTGCTTTCACCTCGTGGTTGATTGATCCAATGCAGCAGTCACAGAGTAGGGCGGTTAGGCAGGGTTTTTTTAACCATTTGTCTTTTGGACATGCACATAAGCATTTAGGGGAAGTACCACTTCAGACACATGGCAGGATAGTGGCAGCCAGTGGCCAACGAGATTGCTAGAGGAGGCTACTGGGATACGTAGTTCAGTGTGAAGGAAGTGTTTTTGAAGCTGCTTTTGATAAATTCAACATTTCAAATGTTTCAAAGCCAGGGGGAGAGAATAGAGAAACCTCATCTTGTGTTCTGAGCTGCTACTGGCATTTTTATTTTATTTAAAAGCTTGGAGTGAAGCTGAAGTCACAGGTATCATTCTCAGACTGCCCCTCCCTCCCCACCTCTCTGAAAAAAAACTCATCTTTTTAATGAACCCCTTCCCCACCCCAGGGCTGGAAAGCACATAAAAAAGTACCCAAGTGTCTTTCTTCAGAAGTTTTTTTTTAAAAAAAAAAAGAAAACACAGTTTTGAGAAGCTTGTGTGTGTGTGAGAGAGAGAGAGATGCGAATATGCAGTTATGTGCGACTCACTAACTTCCTTTTTAAAAAGGCCTTCAAACCAGAAGGGAATGTTCAGACTTCTCAAGTGGCTTGAAAGCACAATGGATTGATCAGACATCTGGAAATGTTGAGTGAAACCTCATGCACCAGGAAGAACCGGACTTTCCCCGGTGCCAAATAACTTCAGCTTGAAGACAGATGAGAATGGGGCACCTACAACTGGGGAACAGAAGAGAGATGTTGCTGCCTAGACGTGCATTTTAAATCCAGAAGGGAAAAAGTGATGACACCAGATCAAACAGCTCATCTGATCGCAGACTAGGTTTGTCTGCTTCCAGATCAGGCCTGGATATCTCTCAGAATTACACCTCATCTCCAGACTACAGAGATCAGTTCCCCTGGAGAAAATCACAGCTTTGGAGGGCGGGTTTTATGGCATCATATCTCTGCTGAGCTCCTTCCCCTCCTCAAACTCCACTCTCTCTAGGGTCCACCCCCCAGTCTACTGGAATTTCCTAACATGGAGCTGGCAACCCTAAATACTTCCTAGTTTTGCTTCAAGCCTCCCACAATTACTGGTAAGCAATGCAAGTTACTTTCACGCCTGTCTCCTTTAGTCCAATTCAATGGCTGCCAAGAATAGAAGTAGAAAGTAGTAGTAGAAAGCACCAAAGTGAACTTGAAGGTGAGGCCCCCGTGCCCTCCAACATTTCAGAACTAAAAATAGGGGCACTGGTTGGTATGTACACAATTCATCCTTGGAATGAAAACAGGTATAAGTTTGAGAAACTTCCCCTTCATACTTACCCACTGGGGAATCCTCTTCTCCACTACATGATGTATTAATTTTCTCTCCACTGGTTCCTGAAGCCAGAGGGCATCAGCAAGCTGACCGGAACAGCTTCTTTCCTTTAAAATGTAATGATATTTAATCTCTCTTTGGATCTCGTCGTGTTTATGATAGAACTCAAACCCATTTGGAAGCCTTTCCTATCTTGGTAGGCCATTATGGGATGGTGGTGGTGGAAGGGAAGAGAGGGCAGAGGTATGCAAGCATGAAGAAATTTTCATCAAAGCCATCTCCAAAACCTTCCTGAGAGGTAAAATAGGGGCATGGATTTATCACAGATGGATGCTAGAGAAAAGAATCGGAAGTTTCTCTAGTAAATAGGCACAGATGGAGCATATGGGTGTTTCTCATGTTACTCATTCTTTAACATGGGACGACAGGATGTGTTACCATATACAAGATCTGCTACCTGTGATCTTACACACACACACACCATTTTTAGAATATCGCATATTAGACCTTTGTGCACTTACAAAAGTGTTTACTTGTTGCCTTCTCTGGAATATTTTAGCTGCTGACAGTAGAACTTGCTACGAACAATGTTATGATGCTCTAAGAACCAGGTCTGGGGTTGTTGTTTTTCCTTTCTGGAAAATTCCTTACTGGTTTTGCCAGTTCAAATGGTAACCCGATCCATTAGGTGGAAATTCAGAGAAACACCATTTGCCTGGAACCAAGTGGGGGTAATGCAAGAAGGGGGAAATTTGCTAATACAACAACAATGGACCACAACCATCTGATCAGACGGCTGCATCCGCCTCCCGCACTGAAGTGGGCTCACTCACACAGTCCTCCCAGTTCCCTAGCGAGTTTTCCAACATCAGGAAAATCAAGTACTTTCCAGGTACTTGTGCTTTAAATCTGTGATTTCACTGATCTGGACAGCCATCTCTTGCAATGATTGTGATTAGGGTCAACTGATTGTCCTTCATGCGATGAGGTCTTTCCCCCCCAGCTTCTGCCTTTGTGTGCATGAGCAATCCTGCACTGATTAAATTGAGTATTTAAACATTCAAGTGCACATTTAGTCTCCAGCGCTTGGTAGTACATCACCAGTTCATTTTGTTTGCTGTTGGGGGGGGGGGCTGTAAAAACAAGGGACTACGGTGAGTCCAGGTGGGGGCAGTGATTCAGCCATGTGCATGTGCGCATACGCAAAGCAAATTTTTTTTTAAAAAAATTAAATTTAAAGGGGGTGCAGCTATTTAGATGATGCCCAGAGCCTTGTCGCAGAATGCTTATGGTTTGGGGAGAGATGTGTGATCATCCCAACTCAGAAAAAAAAATCCCAATCAAATTTATCACAGGAACAAATTACGAAAACCTTGTCATGTGACCACAGCCAAAGACATTAGGGCTGCAGTCACATGCGCCAGTTGAAGCAGAGGGGAAAATATGCTATTTTCTCCAGAAGAATTTGATACGCAGTTGTGAGATCACACAGCCCTTTGAAGCTGCAGGTGTAGCCCATCACTGTGTGATCAGACGCAACTGTGGGTGAGTTGGGGGTATTTTGCCATTTGTTTTCCATGTGCATAAAGGAGGAATTGCACTTCTGCACTGAGGGCCCCCTATGGAGTATGTGATGATGTGCATACTGCGAGGGGGGGGGAAACAGCACGGAGTCAGGATAGCATGATCAGACCATCCTGACGGCATAAGTGCCTGCTTGCATGATCAGACAGGGGAAAGTCTGTCTGTGGCCTGTCGGGAAGCATTATGACTGGACTTTCCCCGATGTCTTTTAACTTCGCTTCCATGGCGGAGCCACACGAGTTGCCAACGACTGTGGGACTCTTTCCAGATGTTGCTGTCTGATTGCTCATTTTAGTTCCATCAGGCATTCACACCTATGTTGGATCTAAAGGAGCATTAGATTGCAGCCTAGGGGATTTCTGGGGCTGGGTATGGAAGAGAGTTTCCAGCCAATGGAATCAACATTGGCAATGTTTTCAGGCATGAGCAGGACATGGAAATATGTTGAAATGTGCTGGCAGAATATTGAAGGCTGTGATCCAATGAGTTTATTTCGACCAGAACCAACAGGTTGGAATTAAATCAGAAGAGTTTTCGACTAAACATTAGGAAGAATTTCCTGACTGAGCAGTTCCTCAGTGGAACAGGCTTCCTTGGGAGATGGTGGGCTCTCCTTCTTTGGAGGTTTTCAGAGAGAGTCTAGATGGCCATCTGAGAGCAATGCTGATTCTGTGAATTTAGGCAGGTCATGAGAGGGAGGGCAAGAAGGGCTGCCTCAGTGCTTAGTTCTCGTGGCCCTTTCTTACACACCCAGGGAAATGCTGATCACCACTTTGGGGTCAGGAAGCGGTTTTTCTCCAGGCTGGTTTGGCTGGAGATCTTGGAGGTTTTTTGTCACCTTCTGGGTGTGGAACAGGGATCACTGGGGGCATGAGGGGAATTCCAAGCAGGAGGTACAAAAAGCTGAAGGCAGCAGGAAAAGAGGAAGACCGGACATGAGATGGGTTGAATCTATGAAGGAAGCCAAGGCCTTTGGTTTCTACGACTTGAGCAAGGTTGTTAACCATAGGCTGTTGGGGAGGTCATTCACAGGGCTACCATTAGTTGGAAGCAACTTGATGCCTCATAACACACACATCCAATTTGGTCACAACTTTCTAGAGTAATCTGGAAGGCATCAATAACCCACCCCAATACTCGTCGTGTCTGGTTGGGCCTCGGCTGATACAGCAATGCAGAGGGAAAGCCACACCTCAAAATGAATAGAAGAGTCCTGACCTGCATAGCCCAGGCAAGCCTGATCTCATCAGATCTCAGAAGCTAGCCAGGGCTGATGCTGGCAAGTACTTGCAAGGGAGACCTCCAAGGAATACCTGGACCAGGAGGCAGAAGCAGGCTGTATCAAGCCACTTCTCTGAACGTCCTCCCTGCCCCAGTAGGGGTCGCCAGAAGTTGCCATGACTTCCAGGCATGTGCACACACACATGTGCGCACACACACACAAAATACCCAAAAAATGAATAGAAGAAGGGTCATATCTTAAAAGAGAACTTCTCTCCTGTACCTGTTGCTTTTTATGTTCCTACTCATTTGTTCAAATCTCCCTTGCTTCTCTTTGTCTCTAAAGCATTATCTACAAAAGGCTGACATCAGAATCTTCCCAGACTGGTTCTTCTGAGAAGACAAGCGCCGGCCAATCCATTCCGTTTATCCGGTTCTTGGAAATTGGTCAGATGTCTAAATATTAGTCTTGCATTATGCAGGATTACCATTGTAGCATTGCATTAATGATAATGATCTTTTTAAAAATATTATCTTTCTGGGGAATTAAAGGCCTCGGTAATATTGAAATTGCTGTGTTTGTGGCAACGCCAACATTCTCTATTTATGCACGGCGTGAGATCTGACAGTTATTCTGTGTGGTTTTCTTTTAAATTGAAAATACACAAGAATATCAAGTCTGTGTCTGAATTATCCTCACCACGCACTTTAGGGAGCAAAGATTCCCCAGGCATTTGTCCGAGTTCATGGGCTTGGAATTTTAAAAATATCCCCAAACTGCAATTGGCAACAGCTGTGAAGTAGTTCATTCCTTACAGAGCAGCAACAGTGGAAGATGAAACTTTGTCTGAGATGGAGAGATGATGGGGGGGGGGGGGGAAACACTGTACTCACCTGTGGGAATCTACACCAGCCTTTCCTAAAACTACAATATACATCCAATGGAATGAAACCATTGAGAAGGCTGGGCTGGTAGCCAGGAACAGATGAACAGATGAATATGCCTTGTACTGAATTAGACCCTTGATCCATCAAGGTCAGCATTGTCTACTCTGACTGGCAGCAACTCTCCAGGGTGTTAAATAGAGGTATTTCCCATCACCTGCTATCCGGTCCTTTTAACTGAAGGTGCCAGGGATTGAACCTGGAACCTTCTGCATGACAGGTAGAGGCTCTTCCACTGAGCCACAGCCCCTCCTTGCTCTAAGGCAGGCTCATAGAGGAAATGGCATTTTCAGTGATGGTCCCTTGCCTTCGGAAGGCCTTCAGAAGAAAGCCAGTTTGGTGTAGAGCGGCAGGGCTCTAATCTGGAGAACCGAGTTTGATCCCCCACTCCTCCACATACAGCCAGCTGGGTGACCTTGGGTCAGTCGTAGTTCTCTCAAGAGCAGTTCTCTCAGAGCTCTCTCAGCCCCACCTACCTCACAGGGTGTCTGTTGTGGAGAGAGCAGGGCTCATTTCATAGCAGGAGCTCCTTTGCATATTAGACCACACCCCCATAATGTAGCCAATCCTCCAAGAGCTTACAGAGCTCTTCTTGCAGGGGCTAACCTCTTGGAGGATTGGCTACATCAGGGGTGTGTGGCCTAGAATGCAAAGGAGCTCCTGCTATGAAATGAGCCCTGGGAGAGAGGAAGCTGATTGTAAGCTGCTTTGAGACTCTGAGGCCGCGGTCACACGGCCCCTTTAAATCTGGGAGGGCTCCCGGATTTAAAGGGGCCGCATTTATCCACCGCGGCATCCTCGCTGGCCGCGTCGGCGGCGGGATCGGCGGCCGCGACCGTGAACAGCGGCAGCGGCCACGGCGGAGGCGGCCACAGTGGAAGCGGCGGCAGAAGTGGTGGCCGTGGCTGCGGCGGCAATGGCGGCGGCGAAGACAGCTGTGTGGAACGGCGGCAGAGGCAGCCCCAAAAGTGGCGGTGGCGGCCAAGGACCCACCACCGCCTGGTGAGTAGGGGATTTCCCCCCCCTTTTACACTTGGGCGCATGAGTGGCCATGCGCCCAAGTGTAAAAGGGGAGGGAATGGTGGGGGGGGCCATCTGGACAGCCCTGCTCTCGCAATGCTTGCGAGACAGGGCTGTCCAGATAACCTCAAATGCGGGTTCCTCCCATGACTCCCGGGAAAACACTAGTTTTTCCGGGGGTCGGTAAATGCGGGAGCAACCTGCATTGGAGCCCGCTTCGCCGCGGGACTAGCTGCGGGCCTATGTAGACGGCCCCTTTAAATGCGGGAGGAAGCAGCCCTTCCTCCCGCATTAAGGGGCCGTGTGACCGCGGCCTAAGTGTGCGTTCAGATAGCTCTTTTGAGCCGTGCCAGGCACGAGTGCCTGGTGGATTTAAAGTGCACGTCCAGACCTCATCGTGCCATTTTCATTAGTAGCCCATCGATCCCCATTGGGGATTCGTACTTAAAAGATAGTGGTTAAAGTCCAGCCTAAAGCTGGCCGATGGGCGAATGCCGGACTTTCCACCATCTGGTCATTCCACCAGCACGCAATCAGCCTGTAGGGATGGTCTCCAGACCATCCCAAATGGCCACTATTTTTTAAAAAAACTCTTAGCAGTGTGTGCATATCTGTTTAAACATGCGATTGTCCGCAGATGGTGAGGCACATATGTACATAAGCAGATACGCGCGTATGCAGATAAGCACATATGCAGTCCGCCCGTAGGGATAGTCTCCAGAGCATCCTGAACGTCCACAGATGGTGAGGCACATAAGCAGAGATGCACATATGCAGATAAGAATGGCTTCTTAAGGTGGATGCCATCTAGACAATCCACCGCGGAGTCATGCACAGTAAAGCGATTCACGGGGGAGCTGACTGGTCATGCAATGCTGGATTAAAAAGATCTAGATCAAATTACAGCCGGGCCAATGGCGGGATTAGCTGCCCATCTGAATGCATCCTGAGTGAAGGGCAGGGTATAAATCCAACTCTTTTTCTTCTTCTTCCCCCCTGAGGTTCACCTGGCACCTGCCATTAGGGTTTTACCGCAAAGTTTCGGCTACTCCATCACCACTTCTGGGTTGTACCCAGATGTGACCTAGTGATGTCAGCACCATTGCCAATGTCCCCCCCACCTCTCCCATTGAACGCCAGCTTGACAACTCTACCTAACTTCCTGACTTCCAGGCCCCAGGCCAAAACATGCATAAGCGGGCTTTTAACAAATGGTTTTCAAAGAATTCTTTATAGCTGCTTTATGGTCCGTTTCTGGCCCGAGGTCTGTTTCATGAAAACTGTTTAAGGTGCTCAAAGATTGACAATAATGTGTTGGTTTTTATGCTCCCGACTCATATTTAAATGCCCTGTTTTTATACTGATAACATGTGATAGTTTAATGGGAATAGTTTAGAGGGAATTGGATAAGCATATGGAGCAGAGGTCCGTCAGTGGCTATCAGCCACAAAGTATAGATAAGAACTCTCAGTCTGGGGCAAGTGACGCTCTGTATTCTTGGTGCTTGACCGGGGGGGGGGGGGGGGGGCAACAGTGGGAGGGCTTCTAATCTCCTGGCCCCACTGCTGGACCTCCTGAGGGCACCTGGTGTTTTTGGCCACTGTGTGACACAGAGTGTAGGACTGGATGGGCCACTGGCCTGATCCAACATTGGCTTCTCTTATGTTCTTAGGTTCTTAATGGTATTATCTTGACTTGTAAGCTGCCTCAAGCAAGACTCTAAAGAAGCAGCACAGGGATTCCCTGGAGAAATAAAGAAAATGCTTGCTGTCCCCTGTGGGTCCTAGCGAAAAACATTCAAACGCATTGCTGATGATCTGCAAGCTATCCAAGGCAATGTCACCCCTCTCTCTGGGACTGGATACCTAAAAGGTGGAGGTTACAAGCATCCATGAAAAAGATTAAATAAAATATATCTGTAATATTCCAGTGCACTTAAATAGTCCATTAAAAACAAAAAAAGGCTTTTGGGTCATACAGGTTACTATACAGTACACATTGCATGCAATGCAGTATGTTCTTTGCAGCCCACTTTGCAGCATGCATTGCATACAGTGCAGAATACTAGCACTCACTGGAACCAATAAACCATAGAATCATAGACTTGGAAGGGACCTCCAGGGTCATCTAATCCAACCCCCTGCACAATGCAGGGAATTCGCAAATACCTCCAGGGCTTCATTTGTAGAAAAAGCCCAGCAGGAACTCATTACCATAACAGGCCACACCCAGCTGCAGAAAACTATTAGCATATTAGGCCACACCCCTGACAGCGAAGCTCTCTCCCAAGAATGGCTTCCCCAGGTGCCCTGCGGCTTGCGGGGTGCATGAGGAACCCGAGGGAAGGAAGGCAGTTTCTGGATTGGCTTCCCCAGGTGCCTCGCAGCTGTGGGGTGCCTGGGGAACCTGAGGAGAGGAGGCAGTTTCCCTCCCTGGATCGGCTTGGCTTCCCCAGGCGTCCTGCGGCTTGCAAGGTGCCTGGGGAACCTGCGGGGGGTCGGGAGGCTGAAGGCATGGCCAACTCAGAAGCCAGCCGGAACTCTGTTCCTGTGCGTTCCTGCCCAAAAATAGCCCTGAATACCTCCCTCCCACAATCCCAGTGACCCCTGTTCCATGCCCAGAAGATGACAAAAAACCTCCAGGGTCTCCAGCCTAACTGGCCTGGAGAAAAACTGCTTCCTGACCCCAAAGTGGCGATCAGCATTTCCCTGGGCATGTAAGAAAGGGCCACGAGAACTAAGCACTGAGGCAACCCTTCCTGCCCCCCCTTCTCGTGATCTGCCTAAATTCACAGAATCAGCATTGCTGTCGGATGGCCATCTAGCCTCTGTCTGAAAACCTCCAAAGGAAAGACCAGTAAAACCAGACTCATTTCAGCCACAACGGCCTTCTTCAGTGGGCCAAATTTAATAACACAAAAACACTATATGAAGGAATCTGTATCGCAGTTAGCTATGTAAGGTATTACGGGGGCCTAAAAATAAATAATCTTAATATTGATCAATTAATATTAATATTATCGTTGCCTCACAGGGGTGTTGTGAGGATAAAATGGAGGAGAGGAGAATGCCATAAGGTGATTTGGGGGTCCCCACTGGGAGGAAAGGCTGGTTCAAATGAATTAAAATTTTAAAAATTATGTGCCACCCACTGAGAATGATAATCACAGGGACTGGAACCTGTGACAAATACCCGACATCCCTCTGTTCCCTCAGGCTACACATTGCAGGAACTCCAAACATATCATCTGGGATCTTCCACATCCCCCAGTGTGATATATACCATCGCAAGCTAACAGTTCCTTTCTGCTTTCTCCACAGGACAAACAGAGCAGTCTCTATGGAAAAGAAATAAAAGGGCATAAGTCTACTTTCTGAAACCAATGAGAGGACATTTCGTTATTTTCGGCTACTCTGGTGCCGACCTGAAAGGTACCACTGTTCAACAAGAGCTAGATTCCAGTCCAGTAGCACCTTAGACACAGAAAGGATTTTCGGGGTATAAACTTTTGTGAGTTAAAGCTTACTTCATCAGGTATCTGTCAAAGGGACCTTCGATTCTTGCCAAGTTATACCTCCAAAACATAAGAACATAAGAGGCCTGCTGGATCAGGCCAGTGGTCAGTCCAGCATCCTGTCTCACACAGTGGCCAACCAGTTCCTCTGGAAGTCCAGCAACAGGGCATAGAGGCCAAGGCCTTCTTAAGAACATAAGAAGAAGAACCCTGCTGGGTCAGACCACTGGTCCATCTAGTCCAGCATCCTGTCTCACACAGTGGCCAACCAGTTCCTCTGGACATTCATAGAGGCTGAGGCCTTCTCCTAACATAGCTCCCTGGCTCTGGGATTCAGAGGTTTAGTGCCTCTGAATATGGAGGTTCCCCTCAGTCACCATGGCCAGTAGCCATTGATAGACTTATCCTCCACGAATCTATATAATCCCCTTTTAAAGCTAATCCCCTTTTTTTACTTCAGTTGCTGGTTTATGACACATACATCCAGAAATATTGGAAACTTTATACCAGATTATTGCATCTATGAAGATTTATGTGTAAATGCAGCTACCATGTGAAGAGATCTATGGCCTCCTTTATAAGTTTACATCAGGGGTGGGCAAATTGCAGCCCGTGGGCCACATGCGGCTCGCCACAGAGTTTTTTGCGGCCCGCCAAGACAGTCAGCCAGATCAACAAGAGTAAATATAGATGCTCTTTGACAGACATTAACTTGCAGGCTGTGATGAGAATCTCAACAAGCAATCTCACTCCTGATTTCAAAAAACTTGTAGAAAAGTGTGATAGGGTACATTTGTCTCATTAAACTGATTCTAAAATTAAATGTGCTTGCAGCTATAGATGATATGAAATTAGCACAGTAAATAAATTGAATAAAACTACCACTATTTTATTTAAGTTATATTTACTGATTTTTATGATACAATTTATACCTTTTCTGAAATGCAAAGTTAACTAATGAATGCAATCATTTTAAAAGGTGCGGCCCTCCTCTAACCTCCGCTTCCACAAAGTGGCCCCCGAGCCAAAACAATTGCCCACCCCTGGTTTACATCATACCACACAATAGATGAGATAACAACACCTGGTCAGGTTTGATGTATAGTATTTTCTGGATTTCTTAAGAAGTGTGTATTATTGACCACTGAGGAAGGCCCTTAAGGCCGAAATGCATATGGTCTTGGAGTTGGTCATTTGACACGTTCATCAACTTTGTATGGGAAATTATTGCCGCTTATGTAAAGCTTGTTCTGACTCTAATGCAGCCTGATATTCAGGCCCTATTTTTAATATTACTGTTGTGTACACCATATAATAATAGTTATTTTGATATTATTTTATCTGCTGTCGCTTGACCCTTGTAGCATTATGAATACACTAAGCTGCCTGATACTAAATCAGACCATCAGACCATCAAATTCTCTATGCCTACTCAGACTGGCGGCAGTGATCCAGGGTCTCAGGCAGAAGTTTTTCACATCACCTACAGCCCAGTCCTTTGACCTGGAAGTGTTGGGGATTGAATTTGAGACCTTCTGTAGGCAAAGCAGATGCTCTGTCACTGACCCAGGGCCCCTTTCTAACTGTGGCTTCCTTCCACTACTGATATTAAACTAACAAGTCTAGCAAGATTGTGTTATCGACTATTATTGCTAATATGTTCTTGTGTACGCAGGGCTTTTTTCCTTGGGGGAACACACCAGAATAGAGTTCCTGAACCTCTTCAACAAAATTATTTTTAAAATGTTTAAAAGTTCATGAGTTTTCAGTGTACAGATTGAAATTTTCATTTCTCTCTCAAGAGTTCTGGCACCTTTTTTTTTTTTTTTTAAAAAAAGCTTTCTATGTATTTACCTTATAGCTATGTGTTTTGCAATAAAAGACACACATTAAACATATTGTAACCCAACATTCTTTTGGATCTCACTGTTTATAGCTCCCTTCCCCCACACTTCTATATTCCTATATCTGCAAGTATTTCCTGTGCCTCATGACATGAACTATAATCCAGGAAACTGTATGCCCCAATATGTCCCTATGGTCCTACAAACTTCTTTTTTGATTCTGCTGCTTAATTTCTGTGAAGACAACATCCTATTTGTTAAAGGCACAGCATTCAAGACAGCAAAAATGTTGGCAACCTTTTTATTGACTTCATTTATACCCATTCTTTCTCCTCAAATGGCTTGCATCGTTCACCTCACCTCCATTTTATCCTGAGGAGTTGGGGAGGCTGAGAGTGTGTAACTGGCCCAAGGTTACCCAGAGAGCTTCATTAGGGTTACTAGCTCTGGATTGGGAAATACATGGAGATTTGGGGAGGGGTGGAGCCTGGGGGGCAGGGTTTGGGGAGGGGAGGGACCTCATCAGGGTACAATGCCACAGAGTCCACCCTCCAAAGCAGCCATTTTCTCTCAGGGAACTGATCTATGTCGCCTGGAGATCAGCTGTAATAGCAGATCTCCAGGCCCCACCAGGAGGTTGGCAACTGTATTTGTTGCCAGTTTTCCCACACTGGCCATTTGTGGGGGGGATTTGGGGGTGGAGCCTGGGGAGGACAGGCACCTCAGTGGGGTACAGTGTTGTAGAGGACACCCTCCAGGGCATCCATTTTCTTCAGAGGAACTGGTTGGTGTCTGTCGCCTGGAGAAAAGTCATAATTCTGGGAGATCTCCAGGCCCCACCTGGAGACTGGCATCCCTCAAGCTTCCATGGCAGAGTTCAGATCTGAACCTGGGTCTTCTCGATCCTAGGCTTAACATTCTAACCATGGCACCGTGCTGACACTCAAGCTGTTATTACTGAACGTTCAAAAGAGACTGGTGTAGGACTTAGACCCATTTGTTTTGTGCTACGGGCAGGTAGAATAGAAGGAGTGTGTGCTTGTAAAAGCAGATATCCCATGGAACACAGAGAGAGAGAGAGAGAGGCAGTTTGTGCTCTGTTTCTAAGACCCGTTTCCCTCTCACCCAACTGTACCTGCAGAAACTGAGTAGAGGGGAAGCCATATAAACGCCACTCAGCGGTTCCGTACTGTTAAGTGCCTCACATCTTCAAAGTGCTTTACAGACGTGAACTAATTTGACTCTGGCTCTCCCCGCCGGCATGTGATCTCACTCCAACTTTACATTAGCCCAGCTTAGCTAAAGTGTTATAGCTCATTTACTCTGTGTCCAGTGATGAATGAAGCCTGACAGGTAACATTCCCTACCCTAGGCCAGTGCTTTTTAGCCTGGCTGTCTTTGGGGATCATTTCCCGCCTTATTGATTTTGTCTGCTGTGGAAACCCTGGCGCGTTGCAGAGGATTCTGGGACCAAATCTGCTGGGCCTCTCTGCTGCCCCGTGAGAACTGAACATCTGCTCTAGGACACCTTCCATATTCTCCGGTGGCTGCTTGTTGAAAGGAAAGTGACAGGGCCAGGAAGTCTTTCGGGGGCTTTTGTCCTCCCTCCCCGACCTACTCTTAGAGGAACCCTCATAACTCCTAAGGATCTCCAAGGGTTTCTTATTTAAGACCATTTCACAGGCTATTTATCTTCCTCATATCAACTTGAGTTTTCAACTCTGTCTATGCAGTCTACCCTGCTTCAATTTGGCTCTGTTGCTGGGCTCTGCAGAGTTAACTTCTAGAGCTTTTGGGGCTCCACCATTGAGACAGCGGCCTGAAGAAGTCAGAAGAAACAGACGGCAACCTAGGCAATCTGTAGCTGCTTTATTTGACTGTGTTTAGAGACAAAAAGGAAGTGTTTAATAACTTCTGTGAAAAAGGACTGTAAAAGAAAATATTTATTTTAAGGACACAATTTCTTGTCTAATGCTTTATTTGTACAGTATTTTTTTTTTGATGGTTTGCATCATCTGGAGGTTGGCAACTTTAGCAGCAGCTTCAGCTGTTAAGAAAGCTGCGGCCTTTCCCACATTTTTTAAAAAAACAAACCTTGCCACAGTGGTGAATGCTCTGGTAACATCCAGTTTAGATTACTGCAACACACTCTTTGTGGAGCTGCTCTTGAAGCGTGTCCGGAAACTGCAATTTGTACAGAATGCTGTGGCAAGAATATGGAGCCATATCACTTGTCTAGTTGCATCTACACTAGCTTCCAATGTACTTCTGAGACCAGTTCAAGGTGCTAGTATTGACCTTTAAAGCCCTATATGCCTTGTGACCAGCATACCGAAAAGGCTACCTACTCTCATATGAACTTACCCAACCATTTCAGTCATCTTCAGGGGTCCAGTTCTGAGTCCTTGTGTCATCTGAGGCAAGATGGGATCCAAGAAAGGGCCTCCTCCACTGTGGCACCAAAACTATGGAATTCCCTCCCCAGGTAGTTTAATCTTTCCCCTTTTACCATTATCTTCTGCCAGCTTGTGAAGACCGTTTTGTTTGGCTTTCCTTTTCTGACCCTCCTTCCTGGCTATGTTTTTAATTGTTTTACATATATGTATTGCTTTTAAAGTTGGTTTTTAATGTTTTTTTTAAGTCTTCCTTGAGGAAGAGCAGAATAGAAATGGAATGGGTCATTTCAGCCGTTCTACACGTGTCTGCATGTTTTATTTCTAACCTCCACCACCTCCATTCTGGCATCCAGTCACACTTCTCACAGCATTCCTGTAAATAGCCCTTCTCCAGTCTCCATAACTGAGACAATTATTATTTTAGATGGAGGAGGAGGAGATTGGATTTATACTAGGGTTGCCAAGTCCTTGTGATTTACCGGCGGGGGGGAGTCCTCCTGGGTTCGGGAGCTTCCCCGGTGCGCGCGCCGTGATGATGTCACCCGGAAGCGACATCATCATGTTGGGGGCGTTGCCAGGGCGACGCTCTGGGAATCGCCCAAAAACTCTATGGTACCATAGAGTTTTGGGGCGATTGCCAGAGCGTCGTCCCGGCAACATCCCCAACATGACGACGTCACTTCCGGGTGACGTCATTACCCTGGGGAAGTCATCCTGACTGGACGACTTCGGGGGTGGGGTTCCCCCCGCCGGCCAAATGCTGGCTGGCGGATCGGGAACCCCTGTAGCGGGGGATCCCCCACCCCCCAGGCTGACTTGGCAGCCCTAATTTATACCCTGCCCTTCACTACCTGAAGGAGTCTTAGAGTGGCTCACAACCTCCTTCCCCTTCCCACAACAGACACCCTGTGAGGAAGGTGAGGCTGAGAGAACTCTCTCTAGAACTGCCTTTGAGAGAACAGCTCTGAAAAGAACTTAGGACTGACCCAGGGTCACACCACCAGCTGCATGTGGAGGAGTGGGGAATCAAACACTGTTCTCCCAGATTAAGGTCTGCCCTGATAATGGGTTAATATTTTCCTTTCTCTTTCTAGGTCCAGCTGTGTTTGCCTGTTATGGGTTGGGAAATTCTTAGAAAACTGGGGGTGGATCCTGGGGAGGGCAAGGTTTGAAGAGGGGAGGGACTGAAGTGAGGTAGAGTTCATCCTCCAAAGCAGCCATCTTTCTCCAGGGGAACTGATCTCTGTGGTCTGGAGATCAGTTGTATTTCCGGGAGATCGTCAGCCCCCACTTGGGGGTTGGTAACCCTGGGTCCAGCCTAGATGCTGGATGAAACTTAGTCCAAATGTGGTCAACCCTGAGAGTGTTTTCTAGGCCTCAGTTATAGTGTTTTCTAGGCCTTTAGTCCATAGGCTCAACGTGCCAGGCCTTCATTCTAGCTCCCCGCCTCCCAACAACTTTTCTGGCTTTCCTTTCTCCTTTTTCTTTGGTGTTCATTAGCTGCGTCTTATGAAAAGCAGGCTATCACATTTAAATAATAATTAAAAAGGAACGGCGCTTGGGGAAAGGAAGGGAATGTGCCAATGCAGGCCAAGAAAGAAGATGGCCACTCTGAGTAACGATTCCGGTGTCTCGTGCTGCTCAGCTCGCCAGTTCCCTTTGCCTGAATTTACACCTAGGTACTGCAGCCTTCTCATGGTATCGGGCCATGTCAAGGTGGTGTCATCTCGCTGTTAAAATTATACACCAGGACTGGCTTTTATGTCTTTTAAACCTCAGCAGCTTCTTCCATACGCATTTCCCACAGACCATCAGAGCAATACCTGGCAGGACCTGTGTTATCGCCTCTCTCTCTCCCCCCCCCCCCACTCCTGTATTCAGAACAGCAAGTGGCAGCCAGCAAGTGGCTTTGTTAAGGAAACGATGTCGGCCCTGGGCTCATGCTGTGCTTTCACCGAGCGATGTTGTTCCCCCTCCCTCATATTTCTTGTACGGAAGATTACAAGGCAGTGCACAAATAAAAAAAGAAAATGGAAACGGGATAACCTCATAATTTCCAAGATGAAAACCTGACTTCTGTGAATACAAGCGCGCACAGTCTGGATTTGCATGGTTAAGATGTTGCTGAAGTCTCTCACTGAGACGAGCGCCGGCCTGCTACACAATGGAAGTGGCTGTTTTGATATGTGGGGTTGCCAATCTCCAGGTGGGGCCTGGAGACTGCCCAGAATCACAGCAGGTTTCCTGACGACAGAGATCGGTTCCCCTGGAGAAAACGGGCTGCTCTCAAGGGTGGGTTCTACGGCATTATGCCCAAATCTCCAGGAATTCCCCAAGCTGGAGTTGGCAACCCTAATTTGTAGCAGATTTGGAAATAGGGTTGTCAACCTCCAGGTGGCACCTGGAGATCTCCTGCTAGTACAATTGATCTCCAGACAACCAAGGTCAGTTCCCAGGGAGAAAATGGCTGCTTTATAGGGTGGATTATATGGCATTATACCCCAGTGAAGTCTCTCTCTTCCCCGAATCCTGCCTGTCCCAGGCTCCACCAACCAAGTTCTCCATGTATTTCCCACCACAGAGCTGGGCAACCCTAACTGAAAAATGCAATAAAGCACCAATTGTCAGACCTCACCATTACTTGGCTTGGTTGCCATGGAGAGGGAGTTAGTCTGGAATGTTTGCTTCGGTTCTCCTGTGAACCAATGTCCATTATTCTGGTGGGCTCCAACCTGCTCCTGATTGGCCCAGAGCCATGGGCATGATGTATGCTCTGAGTATAAATGCTTGCTTCTGTCAGCTACGCTGCCATCTCCCGGCTGAGGGTTGGGACTCGACCAGTGACCCCACCCGCTGGAATGTGCTCATGTGCTGCTTAGCTGTCTGGCTTCCTTATCTCGCCCCGCTTTTGCCTGCTATGCTCCCAGCTTGCTTGCTTCGCTCCCAGCTTGCTCAAGGTCTCGGATAAATCCTCCCCTACCATGTTATTCTTTTTGTAGCTGCTCTCGAAAACATTTAGTAGAAGTTCCCTGGGAACAAAAAGCACAATAATCAGCTTGCCGCCATTTTTGTGTGAAACCTGTTAGGGGGCCGGAACAACTTTTACCTTTTATGATTGGTGTAGATGCAGTGAGGGGGATTCCGGTTGCATAGTATAATACTAACTGTTTGTTTACAATAAAGTCATTACTAACAGGAAAAGTGTAACCATTCCAATAAGAACCTCTTTGCAAATAAAAGACCTTCTGGTTAGGAAGACTTGTTGCAGACTGCATCTTTTGGGACAATCTCACAGCTTCACTCCTTTTTCTAATCAGTTCTAACAAAGTTTACATTATGCACCTGAATCCTATCAATGTCTCAATCAATTGCATTCTTTGAAATGACTGGTGTTGGGAACTGATTGACTCAGGTCTGGCACCAATAACCTTCCACCAGGAAAATGAGCAATAAATTAAGATCCAATCTTCTGCCCTGTCGCTTTCATGAACTTCTGCCCTGTCGCTTTCATACTGGTTTTCCCACCCTCCCCCGCCCACCATAACTATGCACAACTTTCCACAAGTGTTTTTCTGGGGTGTGGAATTTCTTTTTCCAGAATTCATTTTATTTTAGAAAGAGCCACTGAGTCCTCTTATTGTAATTTCTCTTTCAGAAGAGGGGTGCTTCCTTAATTCCTCTTTGCAGTTTTCCGTTACACCCCTATGTGCCCATTTGTAACTTTTGCCCTTGCAGATGTTTTTTTTGGAAGACATTCCCTGCCTCTGTACACCTATGGAATGAAATTCTGACATTTCCCAGGACTTCCCTTCCGAGTCCTCGCTCTTCAAATTTCTCTTGTGAGCAAAATACAGTTGATTCAAAACAGACTACAGCTTCCTAAAAAGAGAGCAACAAATGGACTGTTGGATTTCAGGGAGAAACGGGGTAAAGACAAATTACGAAAATTTACTGTCACGTCGCAAGTGATTTACAGCCCACTCTGTAGGGTTTTCATGGCAAGAGACATTCAGACGTGGTTTGCCATTGCCAGCCTCTGCATAACCACCCTGGGCTTCCTTGGTGGTCTCCCATCTGCCTATTAACCCGGGCTAACCCTGCTTCGCTTCCAAGACTTGACAACACTGAGCTCACCTCATTGAGCTTTACAACTCCACTTTTCACAATAAAGTGAACAAATAAAGAAGAAGCAATTGAGAAGGAAGAGAGTAGGGAATTACAGCAAACAGAAAGATTGGGGGGGGGGGGGGTCATAGCACGAGCGACACTTTACACAGAAAATGTGTCAAAACACAGAAAATGTGTCAAAATTCAGACCCGGAGACTTTGGATGTCATAATGGACATCTTCATACTGGTATTTTGGTTCATTGATTACTATATCAGTTACATTTTTGTAATCCATCTTGGGGCTCCTTTTTTTCCTGTACTGAATTCAAAGTGCTGGTTCTTATAATTAAAGCTCATCACACCCTGGATCCAGATACTTTAAGGGCCATCTCTTGCAGGATGAACCTGTGCTGTAGCTCCAGTTATCATGACAGCACAGCCCTGTCCAAAAAAACAAGTGAAGGTTTCATAACTAGAAGCAAAAACTTTTTGGTGTTATTGTGTGAGCCTATTACTCTTATGTTTTATTTATTTATTTAATCTCAGGGGGCCACCAGAGTCATCCAGCCCAACTCCCTGCCAACCCAGAAACTACTTCTAGACTATTCTCAACAAATAGGCATCCAACTGATACATAAAAACTTCAGAAGATGAAGAAGAGGAGGAGGAGGAGATTGGATTTATACCCTGGCCTTCACTCAGAATCTCAGAGCGGGTTACAGTCTCCATCCCCTCCTCACAACAGATACCTTTGTGAAGTAGGTGGGGCTGAGAGAGCTCTTTCGAGAACTGCTCCTGAGAGAACACCTCTGAGAGAACTTGTGAGTGGCTCAAGGTCACACCAGCAGCTGCATGTGGAGGAGTGGAGAATCAAACCTGGTTCTCCCAGATTAGAGTCCGTGCTCTTAACCACGGCACCAAACTAGCTCTCAGTTAAGAAGCTACTACCTCCGAAGGAAGATTTTTCCAGTGCTGAACACACACCTCACTGGCAGGAAGTGCTTATTCAAACTTAGATGAAACCTCCTTGGCTGTAGTTTATAACCATTAATCCAAGTCCTGTTGTCAAACACAACTGAAATCATATCTGTCCCATCCTCTGTTTCACATCCCTTTAGGTATTGGAAAGTGGCAATCCTATCACCTCACAAGGAACTCCTCTCCAGTGTTGAGATTCCCAGTTCCTTCAGCCTCTCCTTGTAGGACACGGTCTCCAAATCCTTTGCCAGCTTTATTGTCCCGCACTGGATTCCTTGCTACACTTTCGGTGACTTCCGTATGAACAAACTTTCTTCACTGAGCAGGATTACATAGCTGGAAGAGATGTCAGGTTGCATGAAATCTCCACCGGTGGGATTTTAATTCCACACCGGGAAGTTATTGATGGAAGGAGCGGGCCGTGCAATGTTGCTTAACGCTAGCACAAATCTGGAGTCTTGAGGAGGGCAGTAGAGAGTTAGTTTATTGTAGTGCTTAAACCAGTTTGGTGTAGTGGTTAGGAGCACAGACTCTAATCTGGGAGAACTGGATCTGAGTCCCCACTCCTCCACATGCAGCTGCTGGTGTGACCTTAGGCCAGTCACGAGTTCTCTCAGAGCTGTTCTCTCAAGAGCAGTCCTTGAAAGTGCTCTCTCAGCACCACCTACCTCTGTGTCTGTTGTGGGGAGGGGGAGGGGAAGGAGATTTTTAAGCCACTCTGAGACTCCTTCAGGTAGTGAAGGGCAGGTTATAAATCCAATCTCTTCATCTTCTTCTTAGTATAGGGGTTCTTATCACCAATGGTCTGCCTTGTTGTTCGGGGGGAAATTAGCTAGGCAGCAGGCAAGGCCAGAGGGGTACAAGGGACCTGTACACCTGTTTATACCAAGATCCGGTACAGTAGGAAGACTCCAAATTTGAAGAGTAAATTAAATAGATTTTATTAAAGTATTTCCCTAATTACAAGCACACTAAAACATTCAAAAAGAGCAAGCAATACAGAACTAAGAAAGTAGAGGCGACTGATAGCGAATAGAGGGTTCAGTTATGGGGTAATACAATCTGTCCAGATGTGCAGAATCCATGGAGAAGAGATTATGGCCCAAACCAGAGTTTGGGGGTGAACTGCCACTTGGCATCAGGGGCAGACACACAAAATCTGAGGCCATGTGCCCTGACAGATATAGACATTGGGGCTGGTCTCAGGTGAGAACAACAGATTGCAATAGAACTCCAGACTGCTCACCACACAAGGATGAGCAAGTTGTGCCTTGGGAAAGAAAGAGAGGAAGAAAGTTACATTTGTAAATAGTATTTGCAGACGGTGACTATTTTTGTGCTTGCACAGCCAATGTACTAAATCTTCTCTGCCGCCACTGAAGAAGGCTCTTATCTTCAAGGGGCATGGTGAGGTCACTAAATCTGCTTGGCATGCAGAAGGCCCCAGGTTCAATCCCCGGCATCTCCAGTTAAAACAGACCAGGCAAGAGGTGATGCGGGAAAAAAAATCTCTGCCTGAGAGCCTGAAAAGCTGCTACCACTCCGAGCAGACAATAGTAACCTTGATGGACCAATGGCCTGATTCAGTATAAGGCAGCTTCATGCGTCCAAATTGTGATCACAGCTCCCGAATGGCAGACAAATAGTTCATTTGTGGCCAAATGACTCAAATGTGTTTGTGAAAAAGATATTGTTCAGGCCAGATCACCTACTTTGTTGTATCCACTTCCTCGTAGCCACTGCTTCCCTGTCTGCCATTCCTGACGTTATTTAAACACCGAGGTAACGTTTCCTCTTTGCTACTGAGGCGTCTCCCTTAGGGCTGGTGCCACGGGACTCAAACTTTGTTCTGCTGCTTCAGACCAACACGGCCACCCCACCTGAATCCCTTATGGCTGCGTCAGTCGTCACGAGCAGCTGGCAAAGCTGTCTAGCTCTCACACTGCCTCATGGGAACCGCAGGTTTTACAGCATGCAAAAACAAAATTCTGATTCTGTGAACTTAAGACAGATCATGAGAGGGAAGGCAGGAAGGGTTGCCTCAGTGCTTTGTTCTTGTGACCAGTTTGGTATAGTGGTTAAGTGCGCGGACTCTAATCTGGGAGGACTGGGTTTGACTCCCCACTCCTTCACTTGCACCTGGCTGGATGACCTTGGGTGAGCCATAGTTCTGGCACAGCTGTTCTTGAAAAAAGAGCAGCTTCTATCAGAGCTCTCTCAGCCCCACCTACCTCACAGGGTGTCTGTTGTGGGGAGGGGAAGGGAAAGGAGTCTGTAAGCCGCTCTGAGACTCCCTTGGGTAGTGAAGGGTGGGGTATAAATCCAATCTCTTCTTCTTCTGACATGCCAAGGGAAATGCTGATTGCCACTTTGGGATCAGGAAGCAATATTTCCCCAGGCCGGTTTGGCTGGAGATCCTGGAGGGTTTTTTGTCATCTTCTGGGAGTGGAACAGGGGTCATTGGGGGTGTGGGGGAGGTGGTATTTGTGAATTCCCTCCACTGTGCAGGGGGTTGGACTAGATGACCCTGGAGGTCCCTTCCAACTCTATGATTCTAAAATAAACACTTCCAACTGCCCATATATCAAAAAAAAGCACAGACTATTGGTCATTTAAATAAGGAGAGGCCATGGCTCAGAGGTAGAGCATCTCCTTGGCATCCAGAAGGTCCCAGATTCAATCTCCGTCATGTCCCCGGCAAAGCTCCCTCTAAGCTGTGAAGTCCTGTGAGCAAAAATTCTACTTTGTGAGCTGCTGACAATAAAGTTGTGAGCGAGCGACTTGGCTACTGCATCAATTAGCTTGCTCTGGGGCCATCCCTCCTGAGCTAAGACAAAAAAGTGTGAGCCAGAGGCTAAAAAACTGTGAGCTACCTCACACCAACTCAGCTTAGAGGGAACACTGGTCCCCGGGGGGTCTTTTACATAACTGACCACCTGGGTCCTTTAACTGGAGATGTCAGGGATTCACCCTGGGACCTTCCGCACACCAGGCGGATGCTCTTCCACTGAGCCGTGGTTGTGAGCAGAACTAGTGGGTGATTGAGCATCTGTGTTAGGTACCCCTTAAGAAACACTGTAGCTTTTTTTTTCCTGCGACAACTGTAAAATACAGAACTCCATAGGAATTTCTTTTAAGTAATCTATCGGATCAGGCGTGACAGCCGCAACTGTACGAACACTTATTTGTGTGTTATGTGCCATCAAGTTGCTTCCTGCTAATGGTGACCCTACGAATTAATGTCCTCCCAAAACATCCTATCACTAACAGCCTCGCTCAGGCCTTGTGAACAGAGTGCCCCGGCTTCCTTGCTGGAGTCGAGCCATCTCATGTCGGGTCTTCCTCTTTGCCTAAAGCCTTCCACTTTTCCCGGCATTATTGTCTTTCCCGGGGACTCCTGTCTTCTCGTAATGTGACCAAAGTACAATAGCCTCAGTTGAATCATGTTAGCTTCTAGGGGAAGTTCAGGCCTTATCTGATCTAGAAGCTGCTTGTCTTTTGGCGGCCCAAGGTATCCCTAAAACTCTCCTCCGACGCTCCACACTTATTGAGGAATAAAGCTGCTCAGAGTACTATTTCTTCCTGGTTGCCAGGTCTGGGTTGGAAAATACCTGGGGACTTTGGGGGTGGACCCAGGAGAAGGCGGGGTTTGGGGAGGGGAGGGGCCTCATCAGGGTACAATGCCATAGAGCCTACCCTCCAAAGCAGCCGTTTTTATCCAGGGGAGCTGATCTCTGTCAGCTGGAGGTCAGTTGTAAAAGCGGGAGAGCTCCAGGCTCCACCTGGAGGCTGGCAACCCTAGTTGTACCGCTTTGTTGCCTACTTGGCTGGGTGGTAAACCCTGCAAGTCAGTTTAACAGTTTAACTCCACGAGAAATGTTTCCTAGTAAGTGTCGCCCGCCACGTTCCACGAGGGTTTGGGTCAAGTAATGGTGCAGGGAATCCTCATGTCCATTTAAATGACGCGGGGGAAGAGGGGGGAGGCGACCACGTTTGCACACCCGGCTTCCGAAGCCAACGCAGGGCAGCGTCAATGAACGAAGAGGCTGCAAGTAACCCTGAGGAACGAAGGGGCGGAGGGTGGCTTGGGCCACGCTCCTTGCAACTGCAGTGCAATGCCATGCCATGCCATGCCATCCCCGCTGCACCGTTACTTTGCAGCGAGCTCCATCGGAGTCTACAAATACCTCCTTCCCTGCACGAATGCAACTCGGTTTATGTGTGTGTGTGTGTGGGGGGGGGGGAGGCAGAGGCTGCAATGCCCCCCCCCCTTTGGAGCAAGCCCCATTGAAGTCAAGGGGGGCTTGCTCCTAAAGAGGTCACAAAAGGCACGCCGCTGCGCCACCCGGTCCTGTGGCACGTTGACTCGGAAGCGCCCCGGGCCTCGCCCCGCAGTCAACCTACCCCCTCCGGGCTGCATGCCCGCCGTCCCGGCTCGTTGGAAGTCAGCCCCGCCGAACTTCCGAGGGAAGTGCACGGCTGCGCGCTTCGGGGCTGGAGGAGCCCTTTCCCCCTCCCCGCCGCAGGGGGGGGGGGGCTCCGCTCCCCAGGCGAGGGGCGCCCCGCGCGGGTGTTCGCCTGTCGGCGGCGCCGGCTCCTTTAAGGCCGGCCTGCCTGCTGCCGCTCGGCGCCGTATGGGCCGGGCTTGGGAGGCGGGGATTGGCGAGAGCAGCCCCGAGAGCGCTTCACCTGCAGTTCAGAGCGGCGGCGAGGAATTCCGGGGGAGAGCCGAGGCGAGGCGGCGCAGCGGCGGCGGGGAAGAGTTGCCGGGCTCGGGGGCCGAGAGGGGAAGGCAGGCGGGCGAGCCGGCCGGCCAGCCAGCCCCATCGAGAGGGGGCGCTGGGGCTTGCCCAGCCCGGGCTGCGGGGGAAGGAGGCGGCGAGGAAGGCGGCGGCGGCGGCGGCGGAGGAGGAGGGCGGCCAGCCAGCCGAGCCGACTGCATCCGCGGAGATGCGCCCGGGTCCGGGGATGCTCCTGCAAGTTCTCTGGCTCTGGTCCTTCTGGGGCTTCGCGAGGGTAAGTTGGAGCAGCTGCGCCCGCAGAGGGAGAGGAGGGTAGGGGGAAGAGGGGGCAGCCGGGCGGGCTTGGCACGGGCAGCCGGGCGACGCTGCCAGGTGCCGGGGCTTTGGCATCTTGCCGGCGAGGAACCGGAGGAGGGGAGCGCGCGGCTCCGACCGTTCCGGCTTCCCTCCTCCAGGCTTCTTCGCACTCAGCGGCTTCGGCACACCGGCGGGGCTGGATCCTTGCCTGGCGTGTGTGTGGCGTGGTGTGCCGGGGGGAGAGGCGAGGAGAGGGGAGAGAGCCCTCCCATGCCTTCCTGCATGCGGCTAGAAGTGTCCTCCCTCCCTGCCTGCCTCCCATCGCGTCGGTGTGTGCACGGATGTCGTGGGGGCAATAGTGGCTCCGTCCCTCGTTCGCTCTCTCTTTCCGGGAGCTCGTGCAAAAAGCGCCGGGCGCAACGCCGCGCTCCTTATTTATGTGTCGGTGGCAGAGCATGTGCCAGGGATGCTCGCTTGTGCCGGAGACGCGTGCACATCGCTCTCGTCGCCCCTCTCTTTTCCTCCGTTGCATCCGATTCACAGACGGTGGCGGAGTAGAAATCCAGAGGCGGGCGGAGAGGAGGGGAAGGCGGTGGGGAGAACCGGCGGCTCTGAGCTCGGGGAGACGGAGACGGGAAACCCTCCAGAGGGCCAGCTGCCGGGGGGGTCGGGTGACACCGTTGCCGGCGACCCAAGCAGCCCCTGGGGTTGCAGGGACTGTCCTTAGCCCCGAAGGAACGGCCATCCGGGGGCGGCCGCGCTTAAGACGACGGAGACCGTTTTTTATACACGGCTTTTACTGCGAGTCGACCGAACTTCTGAATGAAGGTCGCCCCCCTCGCTTTCTGGAGCCCTGTACGCGGCTCACATGGCGTGGCGGAAGTCTTGGGTGGCGCTCAGAGGACTGGGGCTGCCTTGGCCGTGGAGAGTCAGCCTTCTGAATTTGGAGGGTTTATTCTCTGTCCCCCCTCCCTTTCAGCACCTTTTAGTTTTGTTGTTGGCACTGGCACATTTTAGGAAATGTGTCTCTCTTAAAGCGAAGTCCTAGGTGCAAAGAAGGGTTTGATTCTCCCTCCTCCCCCCCCCCCACACATAAGGAGGGATTCATATTTTTTTTAAAATAGAGATTTCTAAAGAAACTTACTTTTATGGGAGCAGAGATATTACCCTGTACCGCAAGGGTGTATTCTTGCAGCTGGAAGTGCTGAATGGCGGCACTGTAGCTCACTGCCATAGATTTCTCTTGTGTGGTGTAGTATATATTTTAAGTGCATATTTACCATCCACTCCACCAATAAATTGGAGCTTTCTGAAATGGGAGAATATGGCTGCACAATGTCGAATCAAAGAAATGGAGAGGAGAGTTTTCCAAAGCACCAAGCTTTTCTTCTCCCATTTTCATCCCCTCCGTATTTTTTGCTTATAAACCATTGCAAAAAGCATATTTCTGGTTGATAAATAAGTCTGGGATTACGCAACATAGCTCATCTTTTTTTAAAAAGCCATTCCTTCTCTTTGCCTCCCCCCAGTTCCTTCTCTTTGCCCCCCAATTCCTTCTCTCCCCCCCCCCCCACCCCCAGTTGATAGCCATTTAGAAGTTTGTTAGGATCACACCAGTTCTGGAGTCTGGCCTGCCCATGAGTGTCACCCCCTGGGGAAGTTCTCTTCCACTGTGCCACTCTTTGGTGTTCCTTGTGCCAGAGAACTTCTCAAGAGTTGCTCCCACATCATGGGTCTGATTGGGGCTTCTTTTGGGGGGAAAAGGCAAAATCAGCCACTGCCTTTGGAAGCCTGGTGAGCCCTCACTTCAGTGTGGCTGGAAAATTTATTCCTGATTTTAAGTCCCCATTTTTTTTGGTGGGGGGGATGTGCTTTAAAAAATAAAAAGGCCGGACTGAATGACACTGCAACGATCCTCTTAGCGGCTCCATTGTAATAAGTGGGTGGCTGGGAAATCCAATTCCTATTATCTAGTGTCAGACCTTTTGAAATGTTTCCGAATTGCAGCGTCTTGCCAGGAGACAGCTGGAGAGCACAGAAGAGGAGGCTCTCCTGCATTTCCCATAGACAGTGGCTGGCATTTCTCTCCAAAGCGTGATTTCTAGCGGAGATTACATTGGCTTGCTTTTTGCTTAGTAAGCGCCTCTGAAAGCTGGGAGACAGACTCTCTGGTGTTCTTTCTCTCTCTCCCTCTCTCCTGTTCTCTTGCATGCGTTTAGGGTAGCTTTCCCGCAGTTCATAATTATTTCAGAAATCTATCTCTGTAGAACTGATTGGAGTAGACAATCAGTAGTAGCCAGGAGGTCTTTGAAGCTTCGGTGTGGGGAGGTGGCTGATTAAAATAGTCGGTTTGGGATCATTTAGCTTTGTGGTCTTGGCTGCCTTGAACTTATCAGGACACCCCCCCCCCCCCCCACCCCCCAGCAGTGAACCTTGTGAGACTCCCTGGGAATAAAGCATGCCCAGGATACTTACTCCCCTCCCCTCCATATCACTTATCCCCCCCCCCCCCCAACTTTAATCCTCCTTTGCCACAGGCATATATTTACAAATCGCCAGCTAATAAGCTCTCCAGGTGCTCCTGCCCGCATGTTCTTGGAGTCGAATCAAGCTGATAGATCCGGAAAGCCCAGGCAGGAGTGGAATCGATTCTGCCATGGTTCCGTTCCAGGATTTTCGGGTGGAAGCCAGCCTGTATGCAGGAGTGTTTCCTTCCAACTTGTGCCAGCAAATTGATCCCTCCTTTAGCTCGAAGGGAGGAAGCAGTGTGATCGGATTGAGGATCCTGTAGCTTGGGTGTGTGCGTGTGTGCGCATAAAACAGTGCTCCTGAACCGGATCAGGGTCCATGGGCATGCGAATGACTGTCAGTCTGTCTGTATTTCTTTCTCCCCACCCCCACCCCCATGAGCTGGCCCCTTAACCTTCCTAGATTTCACTTTATGTTTCTCAGCCGGGGAAGCCTGCATGCGTGGAGGGCTCCCCCCCCCCCCCCCACTTTCTGCCTGCCAGGTGGTGATTGCTCAGCAGTTCTACATTGATTTGTTCGGGAGGTGCAGCCAGCCTGGTTTTTTTGCAGCATCCTGCTGTAAGCTGTGCCAGTGATTCCAGAGGCCCGTTATTTATTTATTTCCTGGGCTGCCGGAGATGGTGCGGGGCGGGGGAGGGAAATCCGGAGAATTTGGATGCAGCTCTGAAACTGTGGCTTGATCGATACTGATCGTGGATGTTAAAGGTGTGAGACCCTTAGTGGTATTTATTACAGTGGGCTCCATTCCGCCCGCTGTAATTTCCCCAGGCCCTCTTCAGCATGGGGTTTCCAGTTGCTTGCAATCATATATTCTTTTCTGACTATTGCTGTTGGGGTCCCCCCCCCTTTCTGGTCTGAAATACATTTATTTACTTATTGTTTAGACTTTTAGGCCCCCCTTCCCTGCAAGCAGGGCTCAAGGCAGCTTACAAAATAATAAAGACCACAATGATCCTAGTTAAATTAAAGCGCAGCACAAAGCGATAAGTAAAAAGCAATTCTAAGGTGGTGCATAATTTGAATTTAAAAAACTGAACTACCCAGAGCCTTCAAGGGGGCAGGCAAGGGGGGGTGGGAAGCCTGAGAGCTCCGGACTACTTGCTGTCCTGTCACTGTCCTTGGCGGGCTGACCGCTGTTTGCATCACCCAGGCTTGTGGGGTCTGTAGACACTTGCATGCTTCCTAGGAAAAGCCACCACTGGTTCATAGGGTTCTTGTTTTGCTCTCTGCAGGCACACAATGGGGATCTTACGGTCAGACCCACTTGTAAGCCGGGCTTCTCGGAAGACGATTACACCGCTCTGGTTTCTCAAAACATCGTGGAAGGGCAGAAGTTACTCAAAGGTAGGAAGAGTTCCTGGAAACACAGTGGAGTCCGTGATGTACGCTTTGGATGGCGGAGAGGAAAGTGCTGACAGGTGTTAAACGGGAAAGCAGGAGCTTCCTGAATGGGAAGGTTTGAGTGACAAAATAAGAGGAGAATTATTCTGGTTGACTAGGGTGCGTCTGAATGTCTGGGAAACGGTGTCGAGTTCCTCCAATGTGCACGTTGTGTGGGTCAGGCGAGAGGATTCTGAAGGAGTGTGTCAGCAGCAGCCTGCACTTGCTGTTACGTTTTTTCACTTCCACCCCCTGTCGGTGGAAGTTTCTGCGTTCGCTGGCCTGTCTGTCCACCGAGCATCTTTGCCGTGGGAATTTGAAGCGTCTTAAATTATCCGGTGCGTTGAAATGCCTGATAAAGCAGACGTTGTTGTTGGGAAATGTGGTAAACAAGCCTACAGACATTCTGTTCCACAAATGTGGCATTCATTTTCACGGCTGCCCCAACTGACAACATGAAAACAGAGGCAGGAAGAAGCTACCAATTAGATTTAATTGCAGGATTAGAACTCCTTGTGTGTGTGTGTGTGTGGGGGGGGGGTGTTTGACAGGGGACTCTTTAAAACCCAAAAGGGCAACAGATTATCCCAACGCATGATCTTCCCTCCACTGCCCCCACTCAGCTTGGGAGATAGTAAAATAATTAAACCTTCCACGATAAGAACTCTGGCCTGTGTATACTCCATTGAGGATCAGTCTGAGCTGAATGGGAGGATCAGACCGAGGCTAAACGGAAGGGTCAGTCTGAGCTGAATGGGATCACTCTTCTGCTGCCACACTCGCTTATACGTGCTGTCAGTGGCACTGTGTTTTGAATCCAGTTGGAGATGGCTGGTGGAGTTGGTCTGGGCCGTAGAAACAGAGGAGGACGCTTTGGGCAGCAGTGCTGTTTTAAAAATGCATCTTGCAGGGTGGGTGTTTGTTCTCTTCAGGACCTCCTGGGATAGAGCAACGGACTGAGAATCAAGCTTCAGGCGGGATGACCTCTGTCTGTCCACCCTTACACTCTCGTGTCTTATCTCCATCACTTGCTGCTCAGAAACCGTACGGGGCTAGGCGGGCGTCATGCGTGACGCAGAGCTTGCTGGAATGCTAGAGATCCAGGAACGGGCACGACGCTTCAGGGGGAAAAAAAATCAGCTCCAATGGGAAAATGAGGAAGCATTTTTACAGGCCTCGATATGCGCCAGCGCTTTTAATGTGGCTTAGCAGCTGGGATAGCAGAGCGCTTCTTTAGAGTTTTGGATGCAGTGCGATACTTTTCGCATTGGGGGTGTGGCACGCCAGCTGTGTTTGTGTGCACAAATGGATGGGCACGCACACATGCAAATAATTCACACGTCTGAATGTTCTGTGGCTTTGCACTTTGAGGTGCGTAGTGATTTGTTATTTTAAAAAACCACACACTTTGGCAGGTATTGATATTGTATTGTTTCCTCGGCCACTGTTCTTGTACGGCGCCCCTCCCCCCTTCTTAGTGACTTTATCTTCTTCCCGGACTAGTTGTATCAGCCAATCAGAGGCTTCCCTGGTTAAGTGGTTGACTTCACAAGGACAGTCAAAACTGACTGAGTGAGGGCAGATAAATTCATCCTGGAAAGCAAGAGGGCAGTGCAGCGCCAGCTTGGTGCAGTGGTTAGAGGGCCTGACCAGGGTCTGAAAGACGCAGGTTTGATTCCCCGCTCTGCCAGGGGAGCTTGCTGGCCGGCCTTGGACCAATCCAACTCTCTCATCCTAGCATTCCTCACTGTGTTGTTGTTGTGGGGATGGAATGGAGGAGGGAAGAATGGTGGAAGCCACCTTGGGTCCCTATCGGAGAGAAGAGTGGGGGTACAAATGAAGCATTTTTTTGTTTTGCAGGGAGTATGAGACTGTCAAAAAGGAGAGTCATCGGTACTGCTAGGGAAGTTTTGGAAAGCTGCATAGTTTAAACTGATGGATTAGCGTGGCTATGAACAGTCAGAGGTTGATGTCTCCCGTCATGCTGGTACCATCCTGCTGGGTCAAGAAAAGGGAAGGAGTGGGGCTGTGAATTGGGGAGCTCAGTTCCCTTAGAATGGTGTGGTGGTATAATAAGGGTTCCCCCGTACCATGCAGCTGACCCGGGCTGTTGAATACATTTCTTGCTGACTCCCTTAGGAAGGTGTAAGAGTTTTGGTCTTCTTCGTTTGCCGGACCATAATCTGTTGCTGACTGTTTATCTCTGTCATATCAATATACTCTGAGCTTGCCCTTGGTTGTGTCCAGGGGCCCAGCTGCTGTATTTCTTAAAGCCAAAAGATCTTTTTTTCTGTAGTTCTACTCACTGATCTTGACATCAATGCCCCAAGTTCGTTAGCCATTTTGAGGAAGGCATACTTCTTTTATCGGTTGTTCCAGAGGCAATTTATTCGGTGGGATAACCCTGCTTTAAAGAGGAGGAAGGCTCATCTGTGGACTTGGTGGCTTGCTTGGTCTTGTTTGTAAGTCAACAAAAGTTAGTAGCCCATGTCAGGTTTTACTAAAGACGGAAGATGCTTGTGTCAGTCCTTGGCTCACCAACAGGTAAAATTAGGGGGTATGGGAAGAACCTCCTCACTTCCAGTTCACAAAATCTTCCCAGCTTGTTTGCCCCGGAGGAGTCCTTCCTTACCCCAGGTGAGCAAGAAGCCATTTACCTGTCCAGGTTAGCATCCTCTTTGTTGCAGCTGGGTCACTTTTGTGGTAAATGAATGTGCCTGCTCCTTGGCTTCTGTTCCCCTTCTTTTAAGGAACGCACCGTGATTGACAGCGTTTTCCCAGTGTTTATCTTGCCTCTTCATCTTTTCAGACAATAATGCAGTTGGCTGGCTTTTCTGGAAGTGCGTTTATGACAATTTTGGGTTTGATACATTGTCTTGCGTTGCGGCTGGCTGGGCAAGAAGGATGGAACAGAAGCTCTGGCTTAGGGAGTGCAAAGGCAGTGCCAGCGAAGGCTGTAGAAAACCCTAAAAAAGCTCCAGTATGATTGCATGTAAATATATATGAAGCTGCCTTATACTGAATTAGTCCATCAAGGACGGAGTTGTCTACTCAGTCTGGCAGCGGCTCTTCAGGATCTCACGCCGAGAGATTTTTCCACGTCACCTCCTGCCCAATTCTTCTAACTGGAAATGTTGATGACTGAACCTGAGACTTCCTGCATGCAAAGCAGAGGCTCTTCCACTGAAGAAGAGAAGAGATTGGATTTATAACCCACCGTTCACTACCCAAAGGAATCTCAGAGCAGTTTACAAACTCCTTTCCTTTCCCCTCCCCACAACAGATACCCTGTGAGGTAGGTGGGGCTGAGAGAGCTCGTGAGAGAACAGCTCCAAGAGAACTGCGACTGACCCAAGGTTACACCAGCAGCTGCATGTGAAGGAGTAGGGGATCCAGGGGTCATTTCATAGAAAAAGAGGTGCAGGAGCTCATTAGCATAACTTTTTTTGCATATGCCACACCCCCTAACATCACCGTAAGTGTGTCAGAAGGCAAGACCCACTGCTCAGGCTCCACCCCAAAAGTCTCCAGGTATTTCCCAACTCAGAGCTGGTGTGCCTACCTGGAGAAAAACTGCTTCAAAAGCACAAAGGGAATAGGCATGGAGGGACAATGGAGACGACAGTAAGAACAAAAAGCAGACCCCCCCCCCATGTATTGCCACAAGTGAGGGCTGCTGGGAGCGGGGTGCCCTATAGTCGGGAGGCTACTAACGAGGGGGCGGGGCTGCTGCCTGAGCCCAGTACTCACTCCTCAGTGGTGGCTGAAGCCTTCGGAAGGAACAAGGACCTTCCCAGGGGATGGGGTCATTTTGCTGCAGCCATGACACAAGCAGGCATTCCCCTGTAGGGGAGGGGGGCCTGGCACCAACTCCCGGAGCTGAGCTCCCCCGAGCTCCTGCTCGAAAGGACCCCTGCTCTTTACCACTACACCAAACTGGCTCTCATGAGCCATGGCCATTCTCCATTATGTTCAGCAACTGGATATAACCCACTGGAATTTCCTCCTGGGTGGGAGAATGTACATATTAAATAGTTGGAAGGAGATCTTGGCAAAGGTAGTATCTGATATTGGTATATTTATTCCTCTGGATGTTCCGCAGAACTTTGCAGAAAACAAAAGGTCTACAAATGACTTTTGTTAAATGGTTTGAAATCAGAAAGTGTGTGCAGCGAGCTGTTGCTATCGAACAGGAAGCAAATAACTGCAGTGCACATGTAGGACTCCCAACACGCTGGAAGATAGGAAATGCACTGGAGCGACACTCATATGTTGGAGCATAAAATGATGATAGAGCAAATGACAACTGCCATGGTCCAGTGGGAAGTTATTTCCATGAAACTTGCCTGTGATGAGTGGGAGTTCCCCAACAGGGCTTGTAACCCCTCCCCCCCCAAAAAAACACACCTTTAAATGGATGGTAAGAATAAAAAGATAAACAGTTTTAGGGTTGAGCTAATTTTTTTCCAAAGAACAATTTGTCTTTTGGTAGTTCAAGGCAGTGTATAGTCAAGGGTTGCCTTTTTTAAAAAAAAAGTACACATAATTTAAACCCTACAATTTTAAGGCCAGCTTAACCCAAGGAAGTTTGCCAGTTGAGAGTCTAAAGGGGCTTTGATCCAATTCAGCATTTTAAAAGGCAGCTTCATGGTGCGAACTGCGTTAAGTCAATCGAAGATGAATTCTGGCACTTCTTGCTAGTCGGGGGTGGGGGGGTGGGACAACGACAACAAAAAAGAGCATTTTTAATCGTTGGTCCTGACTTAAACACAAGTGCAATTATTTTGTTTGTCGATAGCTCAAAAAATCTATTTCGCACCTTTTAGAGCCTCTATGCTAAAATACATGCTGCTGTTTATCATTGTGAAACAAATATCTCTAATTAAGGTCTTCAATATCTGTGTTAAATCTGCCGCTTTAGAAGCAACTGCATCCATGCTTACCGTCTTCCTTGCTTCTGTTAATGTGGGGAACTTGTTAGTTCTCCAAGGTTGGCCGCCATCATTTAATAACTTGTTAGTATTATTAATGTTAGCACCTTTTAATGTTGGAATGTTTTATATGGTTTTAGGATTATTGAAATTGTTTACTTGTGTTTTTTATTCTTTTCTGTAAGCCGCCCTGAGCTGCCCTTGGCTGGGGGGCGGGGCATAAATCTGATAATAAATAAATAAAAAACTAGATTTCATTTCAGTTTTATTTCCCAACACTTTGTATGTCTGAGACACGCAACATTCCCCCTCTCCTTCCCATCTGTGTGACATTTTGTGCATCAAAATCAACACATTCTACCAGATTGGCGCCCGTAGCATCTCGTCGTACCAAAGTATGGCCAATTTGTTCACTGGCAATACATCGTCCCCTTTCGGTCAAAGGGTACTATATTATTAGGTAGGGCACATAGGATTAAGTCCATTAGGAATTGGGGAAGGAGTTCTGGTGCAGTATATAGAGTGCAAACAGATACCCTGTATTTTTTGTCTCTAGATTTACAAGGCGTTATAAAGCCAAGCTGTAACTGACTGGGTGAAGGCTTCTTCTCAAGCTATATAATCCTGAGTAAAGCTCTGGATTGCAAGGCCTAAATCCACATGTCCAGTTTGTTCAACGTTGTGTCGGTTATTGGCGAGGACCTAGTGAGACAGTGCTGAAAATAGCAGCCCAGTGTACAGTGTGAATGAAAATTCAGACTGAGTATTGGAGGAATTTGCAGCGATTAACTTAACGCTGTTGCATATGTGTAGTGTGTCCCCATTTGTGTGTATCTATGTGGGATCCATCTCAGATTTTTCTTTTTTTTGATAAAACTGGAGAAAAAAGGGCAGGGACGATCTGTTGATGAAACATCGTACAGTTTGAGGCATTACAGAAGAGATGGATTTATTTATTTATTCGATTTACTAGGAGTAAGGCCCGTTGTGGGAAGAAATACAACGGGCTCTAGAAGGAAGCTCCAGGTGTGTGTCCCGACTGTGGCTGTGGGACGGCAGAGGGAAGGGGAAAATAGAGGGAGGCAGGCCATGTTTATTTCCTTCTGCTATAAGGCAGGGCTGTCTCATGTTATTTTGCTGCCCCAAGTGGGTAGTATGGGAGGACAGCCTCATGGTAACATATATGGTTCCCTCCACCCCTGATTTATGTTGATTTGGGGTTATGCAGTGGCAGCTAAGGTAAAAAAGCACCTCCGCCTATGCCATGTCCTCTGGGTTCCAAGGGTCTGGAAAGCAGTTCCATAGCCAGTTACAGGATTGCCAACTCTGGGTTGAAAAATACCTTTGAGTTATTAAATTTGAGGGGTAAAACCTGGGGAGGGCAGGGTTTGGGGTGCAGAGGGTATAATACCTCTGCCCAAAGCAGCCATTGTCTCCAGGAGAACTGATCTTGGTCATCTGGAGATCAGTTGTAATAGCTGGGAAATTTTCTGTAGGGGAAATAATGTGCTGTGGCTGGGGAACACAGTGATTTCTGGGTGATCTCCTGGCCCCACAGGGAGATTGGCAACTCCAGTGCCTAAAAGCTTCCATAAAACAGTGTTCGATGGCGACCAAGTGGCAGATCTACCTCCCCCCCTCGGCCACCGCTGAGACCGTGTTGGACCAGGGCACATCAAGATGGTTGCGATGTCAGCTGGTATCCTAGTATCGTCGGTGGCGGCTCCTATTCAAAAGCCTGGCGGAAGAGCTCCATCTTGCAGGCCCTGCGGATGTTAGAGGCAAAGGCCAATCAGGCCGCATATGCAGACAACTTCTGTGTTCCAACTTGCTATGGGGGGGGGGGAGCAGCAAACTGTTTAGAATGTTGGAGGCGAGACTCAGGCAACGCAGCCAGTGGATAGGGACAGCTTCTGAGTGACACATCATGGAGCCAACTGATTTAAGAGCATGTGGAATGTTCAGAAAGTGCCACCCCACCACTCAATTATATATAAGGAGAGATACCCCGCCCTCCCCACCAAGCAGGCTCAGGGCGGCTTACATAAGAATTAAAACAGATAAAACAACATTATAAAAACCATAAGCAATCATAGACATCATAAAGTGCTAGTGACAAACTGCAGTTATAATCTTGGTTATTAGGAAGCAAGTTCCATTTAGTATAGTGAGGCTTACTTCTGAGTAGGTATGCACTGGATGGCTTAGCGATTGCTTTCCTTGTGCTTGCTAGGGAGTAAGTGTCATGGTTCTCAAGTGGGGCTTTCTTTAGAGTAAACCTGCATAGGCTTGAGTCTATAAGAAGAGCTGCCGAGTCTTTTTTTTTTTAACCAAATGTTCTGCACACCATTAATAGTTTTAATGGTGCAGAGAACGTAAAAAGAGAAATTGTGCTGTGTCTTCAAAAATTAGAATGGAGTCATCCAGTGAAACTGATTAACAGTAGGTTCCAGGCAAGCAAAATGAAGTGTTTCCCTCATTCTGTACGTAATTAGGTGATGTTCACTGTCAATTTGTATGGTGGTGGTAGGTCGCTTAGATAGGCAACTAAGGTCTGTTACTGAAATCTATGGAAAATGGTCCATTTAACAGCTGTTACCTGGCTGCTAGTCAAATGCAACCTCTGGGTACTAGATGCTTTGTTCATGCACTGCTTGTGAACTTTTAAATGCTGCTTGGTTTGTGTGGCGGCTGTGGGGTGAGAGAGAGGGGAAAGGCTCTGGGCTGAAGAATACCCAATCCCCCCCGCCTCTCCTGTACTTGAACCCCAACTGCCCACAATCAAATAAAAAGGGGGACACACAATTAAAATAAAAATTGATAACATGTACGCATGAAGCTGATAACATGTAATGCATGAAGCTGCCGTATCCTGAATTAGACCATTGGTCCATCAGGGTCAGTATTGTCTACTCAGACTGGCAGCATCACAGGCTGAAGTTACATGTGAGGGAAAGAGAGACCCCTGCTTCCTCGATTTTTGGCAGATGAGACACAGATGGAGATGAAAAACAAAGGTTCATTTAACAGAAAATGAAGTTTTCCTTAAGGTACAAAATGATGTGTGGATAACTTAGATATATAAAGTAAAAGCTGGCTCTCAAATCAAGTAAATAGCCCCTGTGGGGAGATTTGAGATGGCCCTTTTTCTGGACGAGTTAACCTCAGCGGTTTCACGGCTTTTCTCTCACAGAGAGCACCTTACCACAGAACTTACGCATACCAGTTAGGAATGATGGGCCCTTAACAGGGTGCTAATTTGTACCGCTAAAATAAGTTTCCTTCTCTAAGCTGACTACCAATCCCTAACTAAAAAAGCCAAAAAGCCTGGTTAAACTGGCATTCCTTTCCAGAGCCATGAAATCCCTATCGAAAAGTAAAAATGGTTTCTTCACCCTTCTTAAGATGAGGCTGGGTCACTCCCCCCCCCCCCATCCAGTGGAGTTCTGTAGGCTCTGATTGGCTGGCAATCATTACATTTGCATGAGACCTAAATCACAAGTATTGGTTCAGAGCCCTAGAGGAGGTGGGACTTTTAAGGACGATTGCCTCTAGTCACTTGACGACTATATGGCCATCTTTGGGTTCTGAAGTTAGTGTTCCAAGTTGAGAAATGTGTTTCTGACCCTCCAAGTTAGGGCCAAGCGAGATGTGATACTTTTTAGAGAGTCCGCTTAGTTCCACCTACAGCCACACAGCAGCTGTGGGGAATGTCACTTTAAAAACCAGCGGGAACCCAATTCAGCTCAGAACTGTGGTGTACGGGAGGAGGGCTTCCTGGCTTCCTCCCCTGCCATTTTCCCAAGCTGAATTGGCCCTGGAGAGGAGTTATTTTCCCTGCATATGACAGACCCCACAGCTGTTGTGGGGCTGCAGGGAAAGTGAGCTGGGCCAGGGGAACCCGGTTGCTCCTCTTTCAAAAATGCCACATCTAGTTTGGCCCTCAGCATAGTATGTGCGTTTGCCATATCAGAAATCAGTGCGTGGTGCACATGGAGTCATGCGAAAGACATGACTCGGTAGTATTTTTATTGTGACGTCTAGTGTCAGACTTTATTATGTTCTTCGAATGGTATGCCATTCCTTAGCCGCGTGCTTGGAAAGTCTTTCTAAAAAGAGGCTTTTCACTGGTTCGTCAGATTGAAACGACAGTACCAAAAGTAAGCATGGGCATGTTTGTTTGCATGTGTGGGGCTGAGGGCCATGACTCTAGGCCGGCCCCAAAATGCCTGGAGTGATGAAGGTAAATTTGTAGCCACTCCTTAAGGCAAACTGAAGACTGTTGCTGTTGCTGCTAGCGGTAATAGCTGGAACAGGCTTTGTCCTGGCTGCAAGACGCCTGTTTCGCCGTTTTCGTCATGAATTTCATCACGGAATTCGCCTGTTTTGTCACGAATTTCTGTTCCATGCCAGCACTTGTGAATGAGGTGCAGTGATGCTGGGGACACTGGCAACATGATCTGGAGAATTTGTAGGCGAATTCTGGTTAAATAATCTGGGGAGCTTGCCACGATGGTCACACAGGTTTGTTTGAAGAGAGCGGTGTCTCTAATACCTGCTCTGATTTATTTATGTATTTCTTATTTCAGTTTATATCCCGCCCTTCCCACGAACGGGCTCAGGGCGGCTCACAACGATGAATACAGACAGTCTAAATTAATACAATAAATAAGACAATGAAACCAGTTTAAAATTTAAAGTGTTTTAAATATTTAAAGTAGGTAGTGCAACACGATTAATTCCTGTTGCTGCAGCCGGGAAAAATAAGTGGGCTGATGCCGAGCCATGATGGTCTCATGTAGCAGCAGTAGGGAGACCAGCTGGCAGATGCCCGCTGCCTCAACCAAAGGCCTGGTGAAACAGCTCCGTTTTACGAGCCTTGCAAAACTGCAAAAGGTCTCACAGGGCCCTGATCTCAGTCGGGAGCAGGTTCCACCAGGCTGATGCCAGGACCGAAAAGGCCCTGGTCGAGGCTAGACAGGCATCTTCCGGGCCAAATGTTTTTATTCCAGACTGCCGAAAAGGACAGCTTCCTGTAAGAAAAGCAATTCCTTTAGGTCTCCACCAAAAGTATAGGGTTACCAACTTCCAGGTGGGGCCTGGAGACCTCCTGGATTTGCAACTGATCTCCAGACTACAGAGATCAGTTCCCCTGGAGAAAACAACTACTTTGGGGGCTGGAGTCTGTGGCATACACCCCTGCTGAGGTCCCTCCCCTTCCCAGGCTCCACCCCCAAGTCCCTGTTATTTCTGAATTTGGAGTTGAACCAGATTGTAGTAGCTAGTGTAGATTATGCATTGGTCTTTGGTTGGTGCCCTCAGTCAACTCATCAAGTAGGAAGAAAGTTACTGGAGCTACACTGATTTGAAGACCAAGGTAGGGGGTGGGGAGATCACTGTTCTTATTGGCCCGGTGAAAACTTGTACATTCTTGGATGTGAAGGTGGTTCAGGACTTACACTTTTGAAGCTTGAATCCCAGCAGGACAGAGCACATGTGATCGAGGTTAGATTTTGAACACCGAAGTGTAGTGAATGGGTTACTTAAGAAATAGCATCGTGAACCGTATACAGCAGGGGTGAGCAAATTGCGGCCCGCGGGCCAGATGCGGCCCGCCACAGAGTTTTTGTGGCCCGCCAAGACAGTCGGCCACGTGGTTTCAGTCAGGCCTCCGTTGGGCCCGGAGTGCAGAGAAGCGGCGCTCCGGGAGTGAAGTGTCCAGGGGGTGGGCACATTACCAAGCCCCACCCCCTGCTCCCAGCAGCCCTGTTGGGCGACAAGGAGGCAGAAGAAGGAAGGTAAGTTACCTTCCCTCCCCCATCCTCCTCTTCCCGGGGCCGCAGCGCTCCGGGGAAGCCCTGCCCGCCCCCACCCTTGCCTTCCCCGGGCTGCATTAGTTAACTAATGAATGCAATCGTTTTAAAAGGCGCGGCCCTCCGCTAACCTCCGCTCCCACAAAGTGGCCCCCGAGCCAAAACAATTGCCCACCCCTGGTATACAGCATTTCTGCACTGAGCCGCTTGTCTTACCTTCAGTCTTCCGACTGGCATGACGACGCCTGAAGTCGCATCAAGATTTTAAGAAAAAAATGAATTTTGCTTCCGGCGTTCTTCCTGGTTGGAATTGAGTTAAACAGATAATAACTACTTTATAATTGAGTTATTCCAATGGAAATGGCTTAGCCTTAATTTGACAACAAAAGCTTTCACCGAGTCATTGTTTTATTATAAGTATGCCATAAGCTATTAACTACTACTTTGTGGTTCATCTTCTTTGCCTGACTCAGCTCTCTTTGCCTCCTCCTGAACGCGGAGAATCCAGCGGGCGCCCATTTGTTACACAGTAATTAACTTGTTTATGATAAATGGACGGAAGAAATGTCGTGGCATTTTGGTTTATGTCTCAATAAAAAAAAAATAGCATTTGCATTCTCGCAAACGTCATGCTAATTAAGCTTAAAATAGTCCCCCCCCCCCGCTTCCAGCCCCAATAGGGTAGCAAATCCGGCAGGTTAAGACACCGTCGCGAGGGATTCGGTCTAACGTAGGCGCCATTTAGGCAAGCTGATTTGTAAAGCTGTTGGGTTTTGCTCTTCGAGATTTTGCTTCGTCATCTCTGCCTCTGCTTTATTACCAGCAGTTATTTGTATACACATGTATGTGAGATTATTTCTCTTCTTGCTTAGCAGGGTAACAGACTTCTTGTCCTGATCACTGGTGCAGGGTCGCACGTGAAATAGGGAGGGTTTACTTATTTTCCTCGCACTGAGCTAGAACAGGCTTTTTTTTTTCTTTTAAAGAAATGTTCTGCATTGTAGCAGAGGACAATTACTGCACCGGTATCTCTTTCTCGGCTTTGTTTAATTATTAATGTTAACTTAAACTGGCGAGAGCAGCTATCGCCCGAGGCGGGAGGGCTGGGGGCGAAGAGAACCAGGCGGAGCTTGGGTGGAGGGAAAGGGCCAGTTATGAAAGGGAATCCCACTGATATTGGAGCTGAATCAGGGAGTGTGGGCGGGAGATGTGACCTTCACCTCAGTGAGGCTCGGGGCTGCGAATTGCCCCGATCCATGATTTCAGGACGGGTTGGGCTTCGACTGAGCCATGTGTTGAACGTTAACTGTGCACTGTGATGCACAGTTAATTTTAAGCATAATTTTTTTTAAATGTGGGTTGTGTAGGGCTGAGAGTCTAAAAGTTGTGCCTTTTCTTTTGTGTCTGTGTGAAATATACTGGGTGCAGACGCGTAGAATGATCAGCTCATAGTTTATTAGTGATTACAGCAAGGAGAAAAGAAGACTGGCCATCCCTGGCCGAAGCCCGGAATTTATGCCTGGAAAAGATTACACCCTAAACACACCCCACTCCCAACGATAGGCTGTTTACACTCTATTGTTTCCCGATTGGTTTCCTCTAGGATCCCTGTCTCCCTACTGGACCATTCTAGGATCCTAGCGATCTATTGTTATGCGTCCCGAGCTAAGTCCTTTTGCAAGTTCAGGCTCAGTACATAACAGTGTGTGACACAGAATAGGCTGCCCTTTTGGACTGAAGACTCCTGTTAGTGATGCTGTTGCATTATTTTTTAAAAAATCTGGATACTTACCAGTGTTCCCTCTAAGCTGAGTTAGTGTGAGCTAGCTCACAGGTTTTTTAGCCTCCGGCTCACACATTTTTGTCTTAGCTCGGGAAGGATGGCTCCAGAGAACAAACTAATTTATGCGGCGGCCAAATGGCTCGCTCACAACTTTAATGCCAGAAGCTCACAAGGTAGAATTTTTGCTCATGTTGTGTTGGTTCTTACCCAGATCACATCCCTGTAATTCCTCCTGAACACCTGCCATCCGTGCATTAAATAACATGATTAGCAGCTGTCATTTGTGGTTCTGGCATGAGCTGGGAAAAGGGAGGCAGAGCTGACTGAGAGGAGAAGGTGGCGTTTAATTATGCTGTCGCGCTGTGTGTTTGCTAGCACCTGTTTCGTTTCATTAACTATTTTAGAAAATAAAAACCTGGTGATCCTTTCTCTTCTCTTCTCCTCCCCTGCTTCCCTTTTAAAGAAATTTTTTAAAAAGTACCAGGAAGATTCTGCTACTAGTGTTCAGAACATAAATTTAGTGCTTGGTGGTAGAAATCTGTGCTGTAAGTTTCTGAGTCTCACAGGAAGCTTCATCAACAAAGATAACTTTGCCTTTCTAAGAGCCACAGGTAGGCTTGTCAGGCCTCTTGCCTACAAGCCCTGTTGCCTCCCGTTGCTCCAAGTGGCGACAGGAGAAAAAATAAAATAAATTAACAGTGTCACTGATGTCACTACATCACCCAGAAGTGGCGTAGGGTAGGTCTAGGAATCACTGGAAACTCTTATGGCTTTACCTTACCATAGTGTTTTCAGTGATTCCTAGAGTTACCCTGGGAATCACATGACTGATGTCAAATGCAGCTCCCCTTGCCCCCAGCCTTCCTGCTGGTTGCCTGGCCTGGCAATTCTCACCCCATGTAATGTTAGATCTCTTGGTCCACATGAGCAGAAGTCCATAATTTATCTCGTTCCCGTGCCAGTCTTGTCCCTCCTGAAAATCAGGACAATGCGGACAGAGCAAGGAACCATGCTGTGGATCTTCTCATGTGTTTGAAGGCTTCTGATGTTACTGAGCATTAGGATCTGATTAGGCTGTATATTAAACATGAGTTGGAGGAAACCCCAACCCAACTGGCGTTTGACAGTCATCCAAACAGAGTCCCCGGGGAAGGAGTTGTGTGGCTGCAGCTACTGTGCTGCAAAGTTTATGTCAGACGGGTCTCTGAGAATTAGTCTGCCCATTACGGAGACCAAGACGGTAGAATTCTGGGCTGGTCTACGTCATACTCCTGTTTATCTATGTGTGAAATGCTGTCAGGGTGAAGGCTACACTAAACCTTCTTTTCTCCCTTGATGCACTGACTTTTTACACAGATGGAGGGGTGTGTGTCAAAGTTACCCCCTTAGCAATGGGTTATTAGGGAGTTCTGCGGCCACCTGCTGGTTGAAGGGTTATCCACTGCTTCCCACCTATATCATGTTCCTGATCTAAATTCTTCCCTCCCAAACACACAATGGTGCTTATTCTTCAGGATATTTATATTCACTACACCAGTTTGGTGTAGTGGTTAAGAGCGACGGACTCTGATCTGGAGAACCGGGCTTGATTCACCATTCCTCCGCATGAAGCCAGCTGGGTGACCTTGGGTCAGTCACAGTTCTGTCAGAGCTGTTCTCTCAAGAGCAGTTCTCTCAGAGCTCTCTCAGCCCCACCTACCTCACATGGTGTCTGTTGTGGGAAGAGGAAGGAAAGGTGATTGTAAGCCGCTCTGAGACTCCGAGCGAAGGGTGGGGTATAAATCCAACTCTCCCCCCAAAATCTATTTCCCACCCCAATTGCTGCTAAGTGAAATGAAAGATGTGGAGAGACCAGATCACAAGCCATTTATGAAATGTGTAGCTTGGCCCTTGGATGATTTGGGAGGGGCAAGTTTGTGTTTGTGTGTATATATGTTCTCTCATTTTCTGTTTTGACAAGCAGTGCTGCTCTAATGTCCACTGAATAACAGACTTCGCTTGTTCTAGCTCTCTGTCTCAATTAGATGTTGTTCTTTCCACCATGCCCTTGGAACCTGCTGACCCATTCGGGCTGGCGGGAGCTCTGCTCTGGAGATCTTTGGCCTTGAAATCCTGGCTTAATTAGTTAGGCCAAGGCCATGGTTTGTGTGGTAAGGGAAGGAATGAAAGAAATAAAGAACGACTGTACAGGTTTTGGAGCACAATAGATTGCATTTGCCTTCAGCTTGGAACACACACTCTTCTGAGCTTTAGTCTCCTCACACCTGTGTGTCTCTGAACGAGTCCCAGAAATGTAGCTCCCAAATATCTGCTGAAGTCCTGGACGCCAGGGCTGGGCCAGAACAGCCATATGCAGCAGCCTGCCTGAGGCTTACTAAACTTGACAGGGCATGCTGTTTCACAAATGGAAGCTGAGCAGGGTCGGCTCTGGTCAGTCATTGAATTTCACATTTTTTGGGGGGGCTGATTGCTCCAAATTGAGCACATGGCAGCACATGAGCTCATCTGCTTGGAAGCTGAGCAGGGTCGGCTCTGGTCAGTCATTGAATGGGAGACCACCAGGAAAGTCCAGGGTCGCTCTGCAGAGGAAGGCCGTGGCACATCGCCTCTGCTCAACTCTTGCTTTGAAAGCCCCATGGTCTTGGGGTTGCCATGAGGCAGTTGTGACTTGAGGGCACATGTCGGTGTCGGTCTTGGTGATGATGAATCGTCACAGCCAGATCTTTGACTGCTAGGCAGTGTTCTGCAAATTGAATTCTATGCAAATAACAGAGCCTGGTTGCGGGTCGCTCTCATATTTGGGCTCTTTGAAAAAGGCAGGTGTCCCCCCCCCAAACACAAGTCTTTCTGTGATCACGAGCTACAATTGTGCAGGAGACCCCCTACTGAACCCACAGTTGGTCTAGATGTGCTGCATGTGGACAAGCTGTCCATAACATTAGGCGCTTGGAAGATCAGAGTGTAGGTCACCTGGCTTGGCTTTTAATAGTGTACTCAGAAAACGTATCTGTAACTTTAAACTGCACCTCGACGTTTAATCATGCCGGCCACATGTCCACGGAAACATCATTGGACAGCGCCAGCTCTTCGGCTTGGAAACGGAGATGAGTAATGCCCCCCTAGAGTCGGATTCGACTGGCTTTCAAGCAAGGGAAACCTTTTTAAACTTTAAACTGGTTCAAGTTCAAATCTTCTGTGCTGCAAAAGCATGACAATTGCAGTTTTGTATAGTGAGGTGGGGACGTCTGATGAAATTCTCAATGCCATTACCAAGCTACAGTTACCAGCTTTCTTTGGGGAAAGCTTTGACGAATGAATGGCATAAAACTAAGTGAGTTGTAGTATAGTTGTACTGTCCTGAAGATCTGGAATACATGTCGCTCACTACCCACCACGAGATGGTTCAAACCACGGGAGGAGTCACGACTTGTGGTAAAGCACATGCCTTGGACTTGGGACCTTGTGTGTATAATTCCTGTTGTTGACAGATAATACATTTTGGGGAGCAGCTCTGGGAGAAGATCTTTCTCTGCCTGGAATCCCCTAGATCAGGGGTGGGCAAACTTGCTCAGCGTAAGAGCCACCTGGCGCAGGGGTGGCCAAACTTGCTTAACGTAAGAGAATAAACATCAGATGTTTGAGAGCCACAAGACATGAACAGATATTACCTGCTTTTATTGGAAAATAAGCAAATTTGCTTTTTATTAACATTAAATGAGACTGCCAAAAATAATAACAAAAGGGGTAAAAGCAGGCATTGATAATGATATTAATTTGTCCAATGATATTTGTTTGCTAACGATATTTAGCTTCCCCAGCCGCCCTGCCGGGAGCCACATAATATATGTGAAAGAGCCGCATGCGGCTCCTGAGCCACAGTTTGCCCACCCCTGCCCTAGAGCTGTCATTAATCAGAGCAGATAATGCAGACCTCTTTTGAACACGTGAAGGTGTCTTATAGTGAGTCAGACCCTTGGTTCATCAAGATCAGTGATGTCTACTCCGATCGGCAGGGGCTCTCCAGGGTCTGAAACTGAGGTCTTTCACATCGTCTACCGCCTGGTCCTTTTTAACTGAAGATACTGGGGAATGAACCTGCAATCTTTAGCAGGCTAAGCAGAGGCTCTTCCACTGAGGTATACCTCTTCCCCAATAGGGTTGCCGGGTGAGGCTGACAAGTGGGTGGGGGACTTACCAGGAGACCCTGGGAGAGGGAGGGAGGCTCTGGGAGAGGGAACTCTGAAGTGAGTTTTGGGTGAGCGGCCGTTGCGTTTAAAGGCGTTCCTTTTAAATGCTTTCCCTCCTTTGGAAATAATGGAGGATGGGAACACTTTCTTTTAGGGCTCACAGAATTAGACCACCTGGTCCAACCTTTTTGAAACTTGGGGAGTTTTTTGAGGAGAGGCACCAGCAGCTATGCTGACAGTTTGGTGCCTTTAACTCAAACAACAGCCCCCCCCCCAACCCCCAGATAACCACAGATCGATTCTCCATTATATCCTATGGGGACCGGTCTCCATAGGGTATAATGGAGTGCCCAGCAGCTATTCTCCCCCCACACTTTCTCATAGCCCTGAACCAGGAGGAGGGGCTCCAAACTGAGGGATCCCCTGTCTTCAGCTGGAGGTTGGCAACCCTACATCATTTGCAGGAGAGGTTTGCAGAACGGAGAAGAGCACACAAGACCCTAAGTTGGGTTGCACTGTCCTTTGAGTAGGGTTGCTAACCTTCAGATTGGGCCTGGAGATCTCCTGGAGTTCCTACTGATCTTCAGACTGGGGAGATCAGTTTCCCTTGGGAAAATGGCTATTTTGGAGGGTAGATTCTCTAGCTTTCTGCTCTGCTCTCCCTGGGCTCCCCCCCTCCAAATCTCCAGGAATTTTCCAAACTGGAGCTGGCAACCCTATCTGTAAGTGTGCTAACTTCATACACTGCCCTTGCTGCAGGGTACGACCCAGATAAGGTTATTTTGCTTTCTTCGCAATTGCTTTTGAACCCTCCCCGCCCCCCAAAACTCTTGACTTTTGTCTGTCAGTCACATATGGGTCCTTCCAGCGAAGTAACGGGCGATAAGGGCTCCAGCTCAAGTGTTCATAGACCCAGCAATGTTTAACATTTTAAAGGACTCCGCTTCTTAGCCGAGTCCCTAGGGCATAACCTTTGCTTCTCAGGGGCTTGGATTAATTACTTTTTATCGCAGGCTATTTTAGAAATCTGCTGCTGCCGAAAAGTAACTACAAACATGATCTTCGGAAGCCATTTGCAGTGTTGCGGGACCCCCTCCTCCCGCCATTAAGACCAGCTTTTAAAACAAAACAAAGGAGGATGCAGGGAGAAATTGGACCTCTGTTTTTAAATAATGCAGGAGATTGGTTTCGTCGGGGCTTTTAGAAGTGGCACTGCTTCAGACTGCAGGTGGAGGCGTGCATGAATGCCCTTCACGGGTAAGACCTGCACACCTAAAGGGCTTTTCTTCTACAAGAGAGCCAGTTTGGTGTAGTGGTTAAGTGCGCGGACTCTAATCTGGGAGAACCGGGTTTGATTCCCCACCCCTCCACTTGCTCCTGCTGGATGACCTTGGGCAAGCCATAGCTCTGTACCAGCCGTTCCCTCAAGGACAGTTTGGGAAAGAGTTCTCTCAGCCCCACCTACCTCACAGGCAGTGTTCCCTCTAAGCTGAGTTAGTGTGAGCTAGCTCACAGTCTTTTAGCCTCCAGCTCACACATATTTGTCTTAGCTCAGGAAGGATGGATCTGGAGCGAACTAATTTGTGCAGTAGCCAAATTGCCTGCTCACAATTTTAATGCCAGTAGCTCACAAAGTAGAATTTTTGCTCACAAGACTCCACAGCTTAGAGGGGGCATTGCTCACAGGGTGTCTGTTGTGGGGAGGGGAAGGGAAAGGAGTTTGTAAGCCGCTCTGAGACTCCAAGTGAGTGAAGGGCGGGGTATAAATCTAATCTCTTCTTCTTCTTCTTCAGGCTGCCCCAGCAGGAGGGCTGGAGGGCAGGGATGCGTGTGTATGTGTGTGTCAGTGTTGGTGATGTCACCAATATCACTGTGTCGTTTCGGGGCACTATGCAGGAATGACAGTGGATAGCTGTTAGAATTGCTGGGAACTCTGTGGTTTACCATAGAACTCCCATTGATTCCTAGAGCTACCCATTGTCATGTCTGGGTTGTACCAAGAACTGACATACTGTCACAGAAGCAGACAGGGTTTTTATTTTTCTCTGGCTGTCTCTAGAAGAAGAAGAAGATAATAGATTGGATTTATACCCCATCCATCACTACCCGAAGGAGTCTCAGTGTGGCTTACAATCCCTTTCCCTTCCTCTCCCCGCAGCAGAAACCCTGTGAGGTAGGTGGGGCTGAGAGAGCTCTGAGAGAACTGCTTCTGAGAGAGAACAGCTCTGAGAGAACTTGTGACTGACCCAGGGTCACACCAGCAGCTGCATGTGGAGGAGTGGGGAATCAAACCCAGTTCTCCCAGATTAGAGTCCGCGCTCCTAACCACTACACCAGACTGGTTCTCTAGCAGCAGCAGTAGTGGGAGCATGGCAACCCTCCCCTGCCACTTGTTCTCTTCATTCAAGATGGCCGACTTGGCATCAGCCAGTGCTTGCACTTTTCCTGAAGCAACTCCTGTTGTGCAGAATGGGCTCCCTGGGGAGGTGAGGGTATGTGTGTCGATCGTATTCGCCAGGACTTTTAATGAGGCAGAGGCAGTTTTTTTAAAAGGCAGAGTTAACTTATTTGGGTGCTTTGTCTATTTCAGGTTTGAGTTTGGAAGCCACCTTGAGCCATGGGGGAAAGTGGGATATAAACAGTTTAGTACAGCCCCAGAGTTTTGGCGACTGTTTTCTGTATGGGGGTGGGGAGGAAGAACTGCAAGAGCTGGGAATTGGCAGAGTTTGTACACCTTGCCTGGGGATGTTGCGTCTCAAAAGGGATGTTGCGTCTCAAAAGTGAGGGATGTTGCGTCTCAAAAGTGACCGAGTTCCTGTTGTGTGATCAGTTTGGTGGTTTGCGAGGACTTCTGGGTTGTGGACAGGGAATGAGGGTTATCACTGGCATTCGCTCAGCTGACTTTCTTAAGAGGAGTATCTCCAGAATTCCTACTATTTTAGGTGTCGTGCAAAATCTGTTCCCCTATCCCAGCCTTCTTCTAGCATGGTCTTGAATGGTGACCTCAAGCCAGATCTCCCGAGCAGATCACACGTTCTGTAAAGCCTGCTTCCCCAAGGCCTTTTAGTGAACATTTGGGAGGGAGAGTTGTTGGACTCAAAACCTGCATGGAGTGGCCTGGTTAACCAGTTTGTCCTCAGAGCTTCTGCTTTGGAGAAGGCAGAATGCGCAGTCAGTAACCAGCCAGTGGTATCACACTGCACAACTCCAAGTCAGAGTCTTGCCATCCATACATTCCTTACATCTTCCTTTGAGGGATCAGGTTGTCAGATCTTGCCTGGTTTCTAAGGGGCTAGGCCTGACTTTATGTGATCCGGGCCATGGGCAAGAGAACTTCCATTTGTTGCCAGTTATTTGTCATCCCCCTTTCCACGAAAACTGCTCAAGGGTGCCTTGCCACACAAGAATACACAGCAACAAAACCTAACCTTCTGCCCAGTAAAGATCGGCGTACCAGGTGCCTGCGAATGGTGGGCAAACTTCTGGAAACTGTTGCTGATGCCTACCGACGCTCATTTGGTCAGTGGGCAGAAGCAATTATATCACTTCTGGCCTGACCAGGAAGCACCGATATTGCTCCAGAGTGACACTAGCACTCACCCAGAAACCCTGGGTGAGCGGTAGAGCATTGCCCTGGTGCAACGCCAGCATAGTATAGATAGGAATTCTCAGTCTGGGGCAAGTGATGCTCTGTATTCTTGGTGTTTTGGGGGGGGGGGGCAACAGTGGGAGGGCTTCCTGCCCCCACTGCTGGACCTCCTGAGGGCCCCTGGTATTTTTGGCCACTGTGTGACAGTGTTGGACTGGATGGGCCACTGGCCTGATCCAACATTGGCTTCTCTCATGTTCTTATGGAAGGGGCATGTAACTTCAGGTGCGGCCTGACCAGTGCGATGTACAGTGGGACTATGACATGTCGTGATCTGGATATTATGCTTCGGTTGATACACTTCAAGACCACATTAACCCTTTTTTGCTGCTCCATCGCACTGACTGCTCATATTTAGCTCATGGTCCACCCGTACCCCAAGATCTTGTTCACACACACTGCTGCCAAGAAGTGTGTGTCCTCCCCTCATCCAGTATGCATTCTTATCCTGCATGCCAGCATACCAAATGATCTGTGCCCCTTGGAACGTATGTAATGTATATTTAAAAAAAAAAAATCCAGCCATCTCATGTTCTTCACATATTTCTTTGAGCAACAGTGTCTGGCACTGCTGAAAATAGGTTAATGGACATCATGAACCAGTCGTCTGAACCTCTGGAGCGTATTCTTAAATAATTTCTGTATAATATTCTCTATGCCTGATCTGTCGCTGGCACTTTTTTTTTTAAAAAAGCGCGGCCTCCGAAGCTGTGCAAAATCAAATCCGTGTTCGTTTCCTTCCATTTGATATCCTGGGCATCAAACACTCCCTCTCGGTGGGCATTGATGAATTGTGCCGCGCCTGGACTTTTGTCCCAATACGATGGTGCATTTAAAATGTTTCCTTGAACCCTCCCAGGTCTAAGCATGTTGTAGTAAAGCGGGCCAAAAAAAAGGAGAGAGAGCGAGAGAGATACAAAGTGATGAATTTGCAGAAGGGCTGTGTGTGTAGATCAAATGCCTCTTAGTACAAAGAGCTGTAATAGCTTGTGGGGGGAAGAAAAAGGAATGGTGGGGAAGTAGATTATATTTGCCGAGGTTTTCACAGGCGAGCTTCTGAAGATGTGATAATGAGCGGGCACAGGATCAAGTCTCTTTGTTTCCTTCTCCCCCTCTCCCAGTGCCTTTGTGTAGTCTGGGGGAAAAAAAAGTTCCATTTCTACAAAAAGAGTTGATTTTTTTTTTTAAAGTCTAGAGAGGATCTCCAGGAATTTGAGGCTTAATTTCTCTTCTGCTCCAGAAGAGAAGAAGAGTAGGTTTCTATACCCTGCTTTTTTTCTCCCCACACCCCCCTTCTCCCCTCCATCAAGTCGCGGCTGGCTTATGGTGACCCCATAGGGTTTTCATGGCTAGAGAGCTTCAGTGTTGGTTTGCCATTGCCTGCCTCCACGCACAGTCCTGATATTCTTGGGAGGTCGCCCATCCAGATACTAGCCAGGGCCGACCCTGCTTAGCTTCCGAGAATTGGTGAGATTAGGCTAGCCTGGGCTATCCAGGCCAGGTCTCTACTTTAAGGAGTCTCGAAGCAGCTTCCAATCGCCTTCCCCTCCCCTCCTCACAACAGGTGCCTTGTGTGGCAGGTGGGACTGAGAGAGCTCTGAGAGAACTTTGACTGGCCCAGGGTCACCCAGTAGGCTTCATGTGGAGGAGCAACAGGGAATCAAACCCAGTTCTCCGGATCAGAGTCCACCAATCTTAACTATTACACAACACTGGCTCTTCGGGATGTGTAGTGATCCATTCTCTGATAGGGTTATCCCAAGCCAAATTGGATATCTATGCCCTTGGGCAGGGGTCCTCAAACTTTTTAAACAAGGGGCCAGTTCACTGTCCCTCAGACCGCTGGAGGGCCGGACTATAGTTTTAAAAAAAAACTATGCACAAATTCCTATGCACACTGCACATATCTTATTTTGAAGTAAAAAAACAAAATGGGAACAAATACAATATTTAAAATGAAGAACAAGTAAAGTTAAATCAACAAACTTACAAGTATTTCAGTGGGAACTATGGGCCTGCTTTTGGCTAATGAGATGGTCAATGTCCGGTTCCATATTTGTCACTGCGGGTCGTAACAAGTGATGCAAGTGTGCATCAGTTAGTCTAGATCTGGTTGGAGATTTCAGATGTTTCATTCTGGAAAACATCCCCACCCGGCTCCTGGGTGCCCGGGACTGGTGCAGGTCTCCTAGCCGGCTCAGAGGCCTCTGAGCTGGCTAGGGGACTTGGGGCCGGCTGGAGCGCCTGCCCTTGCACACTTACCCTCTTCCTTCTGCCTCCTCCTGGCCGACTGGGGGGGAGGGGGTGGGGCTTGATCATGTGTCCTCCCCCCAGGCCCGTCACTCCCGGAGCGGCACTCCAGTGAGCTCCCCCTCCAACGGACCCCTGGCGGCACACCCCGCGGGCCAGAAAAATGCCCTCGGCGGGCCGCATGTGGCCTGCGGGCCGTAGTTTGAGGACCCCTGCCCTTGGGCCTTGAATGACTGTTTAAGTTGGTACATCAGTAAGGATGTAGAGGCCTGGAGGGGGGGGGACAGGAAACATGGGGAAAAACTTAATGTGTAATATGAAAATTATTTTACATACCCCCCCCCCCCGCAGCATTAACGAGTTCCTTTGTCTACTATGGACGTATGTAATATATTTACTGTTGTATTGCAGTATCGAGGTTGGGGTGCTGGACTAGTATCGGGGAGGCCTATTCTGCCATGGAATCTTTCTGGGTGAACTTAGGGCCCTCACACTTGCATTCTAACCTACCTCGCAGGGTTGTTGTGAGGATAAAAAAGGGAAGGGGGGACTGATGTAAGCCATTTTGGGTCACCATGGGGGGGGTTCAGGGAGGGGCATAAACAAAGTAAACATAACAGATAAGTTTGCCTACAATGAATTTGCTGTAATTTTTAAATTTACGCTATTTATAGTCCGCCTTTCTCACTTGGCCTCAAGGCGGATTACAGCAGAGTGAGTCAATACAATTGATGGGATGGGACACTCAGTGAACAATGCCATAAGTTTAGGATTGTAGAACCAATCAGGAGTCTAGAAATAGAGTTGAATCCAAGCATAAGTATTAACACGACACATTAATGATAGAAAGAAGAGCCTAGTTTCAATAAGCTCTACCGAGCTGTATAGACCACAGACCCTAATATTTTTTCCAATGAACTTTGTGAATGGTGCGCCTGCATTGCCTGCATAGAAAAGCCCTCTTAAATAATTTGGTTTCGCATAGCTGACAGAAAGCCAGGAGAATGGGGAGCATTCCTGACCTTTGCAGGGAGGTCATTTCCATAAGGTGGGGGCCACAACGGAGAAGGCATGTGTATGGGCAGTTGATGCTTTGGCCCATTTGCAGGCTGGCACTTGCCGAAGACTCTGCCCTGATGCACTATCGAAGAGTCAAGTGTTCTGCGTTTCATCAAAGTAAGCTCAATATTGAAACATGCTTCTAGTTCTGGCTTGGATCCAGAGTGCCATTTTGACAGGTTTAAGGGCTTCCACCTGCTGAGCTAAGCCTTTTCATCTCCCCCTCTGTTTGCAGCCCTTAATTCCCCCTGGGGGCAGCCATTTGGGGTGTGTGTGAGAAAGCTGCTCTTCCACAAGCAGAAGGGCCTTACCCTACAGACACACAGCTCTGGATCCAGGCTACTGTGACTGCATAAGGTTGTTTCTGTTCAAATCATGCATTCCTTTTTGTTCACTGCACAATTTCTGTTTCACATTTTTATCTCCTCCCCACCCCCCTACCTCTGAGATGGTAAAAACTAAAATATATGTGCTAAGGTAAGCTAGTGTACAGCGGTTTGCAGAGCTCCTTCTTGAATATATTGGTTATATTTACAATTTTGCTTGTTTAAAAAGGAGGCCTTAGTGGCCCTAGGTGCTATTTATTTTTAGTGTAAATACTCTCTTTCAAATGTAAAACAAGTATAGATTTGCTGCAGTATTGCACACTTCTTAAAAAATGTTCCCCAAATTATATTTGTCTGTGCGGGGGGATACCCAGGTTTGTCGTATCTTCAGAACCCCCAGAAACTTTATGTCTTCCAACTAGGAAACATTCTGTTGGAGTACACCTCAAGAACAAAAGGGATGTCAGTCTTAGGAGGAGGTGCTGGTGTTCACAGCAGCAGACGGAGGGCCAAAGTATATGTGTCAACCCATATGTGCTGCAGTGGTTAAAAAAAAGGCAAACTCTGTGTTAGGGATTATTAGGCGAGGGATTGAGAATAAAATGACCGATGTTGTAATGTTGTAATGTCCCTGTATAGATCTGTGGTGCGGCCTCATTTGGAATCCTGTGTGCCGTTCTGGTCACCGTATCTCCCAAAGGACATTGCAGAGCTGGAAAAAGTACAGAGGAGGGCAACCAAAATGGTTAGGGGCTTTGAGCACCTGCCCTATGAGGAAAGGCTGAAGAGTCTGGGACCTTCCAGTTTAGAAAAGAGACGACTAAGGGGGGGACATGATAGAGGTCTATAAAATTATGCATGGGGTGGAGAGAGTTGATGAAGGTAACTTTTTCTCTGTCTCCCAAAATACTAGAACTCGAGGACATCCAATGAAGCTGGTGGGCAGTAGGTTTCAGGACAGACAAAAGGACATACTCCTTTACACAGAGAGTGATTAAAATGTGGAATTTGCTGTCTGAGGATGTAGGGATGGCCCTTTTAAAAGGGAATTATGTAAATTCATGGAGGATAAATCTATCAATAACTACTAGCCATGGTAACTGAGGGGGGGGGGGACCTCCACATCCAGAAGCACTAAGCCTCTGATTCGCAGAGCCTGGAGGCAACATCAGGGGAATGCCTAGGCCTTTCTGCTCTGTTGTTGGCCCTCCAGAGGAACTGGTTGGCTGCTGTGTGAGACGGGATGCTGGACTAGATGGGCCACTGGTCTGATCCAGCAGGACTTTTCTGATGTTCTTATGTACATCAGAGCCAGTTTGGTGTAGTGGTTAAGTGTGCGGACTCTAATCTGGGAGGACCGGGTTTGTTTCCCCACTCCTCCACTTGCACCTGCTGGATGACCTTGGGCAAGCCATAGCTCTGGACCAGCTGTTCTCTCAAGGACAGTTGTTTCAGAGCTCTCTCAGCCCCACCTACCTCACAGGGTGTCTGTTGTGGGGAGGGGAAGGGAAAGGAGTTTGTAAGCTGCTCTGAGACTACAAGTGAAGGGCAAGGTATAAATCCAATCTCTTCTTCTTCTTCTATATATAGGCCTCAGCCTCTGTGCCCTGTTGTTGGCCCTCCAGAAGAACTGGTTGGCCACTGTGTGAGACAGGATGCTGGACTAGATGAACTATTGCTCTGATCCAGTGGGACTCTTCTTACGTTCTGATATTAACATGGGAACAAACCTTTTAATAAACTTCTGCCTTGTTCCGCATGGCTCCAGACTCTGTGAGGAAGAGCTTCAGGCTTCTGACCTGTGCTGTTTTCACTAGCAGAAACAGCCTCTTCTTCAGCTTTCGTATGGTTGGTGCACACTGTGAAATTGGTAGTACAAGGGTACTGCTGAACGATATTGACGCTACATCTGTGCCTGGGCTATGTAGAGCCTGGTTCATACAGTCAATAAAATCAAGAGGTAAGGCGTGGAATGTACCACTTCAGGCTGCTGAGGGGTGGTGAGTGGGGCGAGGTGGCATGTTTGAATTCACTCCCGTGATGGGGAATCCCTGCAGAAAGAAAAGAGGGAAGGGCTCACTTTGCTTTCTCCCTGCCATGCTGTATTTCTGCAGGCAGGGAGTACTTGTTCCTCCTTGAAATATGTCACACACCCCCACCAACCCCTAGGAAGGAGAACCTTATTACTTGAATGTGCTGAATGGATAAATGAATTCAAGTAGAAAGAGGCACAAGCACTATTCCAAGCCATGAATCTGCCATGTGGTGCCGCAGCAGAAAGTTCAGTAGGTGTTATCTATTATAGACACATAAATGTGTTTTATTCATTACATTTTTAATATCCTGCTTTTCTTCCTTCTTGGAACGGAGGACAGTATGCATAGGGTCCTCAACCGGTCTCCCATTCAGGAGCTGTCTCTATGTACCTAGACCAGTGCTCTTCCTAACCATACGTTGCTTATACGTTACCGGCAAATGCTCTTCTTATCAGGCTTCTGCAATCTTATTGGTACGAAGGTACTTTTTTACGGTTCACTGTTGATCTGACAGCTGAATCATATAATCACAGTGCCCGGTTGTCCAATCAGATGGTAAAGCTGTCAACACTCTTTAATTTTGGGCTCAAAAATGTGTTTTTTTAGGTACCACTGTTTGAGGATGCTGGAATAATCTACCACTTTCAGCTCTGGCCTTGTCAATGGAAATTCTGGACCATTCATAGTGGACCATATCTTTTAGAACATGTGGATAGGTACGTGGTTTATCCCTCATCTGAAGCAATATGTGCCATTCTAGGAACTGCAGTTAAGACAACTGGTAGCCGTTCAGTGGAGGGCAGTGAAACTTGCTGGAGGTCTGGAAAACAAATCCCATGAGGACAAATTGAAAGAACTAGGCTAGGTTTAATTTGGAGAAGGGAAGATGGAGGGTGATGTGATTGTACTGTCCAAATCTGTGAAGGGCTTTTTGGATGGAAGAGAGGAAAGACTTGTTTCCTGGTACAGCAGGCATCAAGACTAAATCTTAATGGGCTTAATTTTTTTTTTTTTGGGGGGGGGGAGTAATTTATAGGGTAGATACAGAGGTGTCAGTCATTTGTAACAAGGGCCGGAGCTGACATAAATGCCACTTTGTTGGGCCACGTGTTCCATAAACATAATGCCAGGTACCGGAGATAGAAACTATAAAGGACAGCTGCTGGTAAACTCCAAGTTGTTGTATCCTCACTGCAAGGCCTCATGGACTGGGAGGGGGGTGCAGAGGAAAACCCACATGGGCGGACTAAAGAGCCAACCGTGCTGCACTGGGCAGATGATCCCACACTGCTTGACTGCTACAGATGAGGTTGTTCTGCCTTGCTGAAGCCACAATGGAATTGCTCTGCCCTCTCCCACCCCCCCAGCACTCCCTCCCTTGCACCAGTTGTCCGTAGGCCACATGAGAGCCCTGGATGGGCCGGTTCCGACCCCCGGGCCTTATGTTTGACACCCCTGGAGTAGAGATTAGGAGAAACTTCCTAAGGATAAGGTAATGGAATGGCTGTCCGTCATCAGTGGTCTTCAAGCAAAATCAAGAGAACCATCTGATGATGATGTTCTAGGTTTGGATTTCCTGTATTGAGCAGGGGGATGAACCAGCTGGGTACCTTCTGACTCCAGGAGTCCATGTCACTATAAAAGTGAAAAGGAATATTAATTAGAATGGATTTCCTAGCTAGAGAATTAGCAGTCCCTCCTCAGTTATGGTAGTTCTGGGGATGCTTATCATCAAGTTCTGCTTCCCAGGATTTCTACCTGTTGTTGAGACCTTGAGGTAAGAAGGGGGTTTCTCGCTTGATCAGAGGAGAGGGATGAACTCTACCTAGGATTGCCAACCTCCAGGTGGTGGCTGGAGATCTCCTGGGATTACAGTTGATCTCCAGGCAACAGATCCGTTCTCCTGGCGAAAATGGCCACTTTGGAAGGTGGACTCTGTGGCATTGTGCCCCACTGAGGTTCATCCCCTCCCCAAGCTCCACCCTCATCAGGCCCCACCCCCAGAATCTCCAGGTGTTTTCCAACCTGGAGCTGGCAGCCCTAACTCTACCCCTTTTCCTGAACCTCTGCAGAGCAGGTAACCCTTTGACTAGTCACTTAATTTCCCCGGCTATCAGTTCCCCACTTGTGAAACAAAGATAATGACTCTGCCTGGCCTTCGTGGGACTTTGTCACAATAAATACATCAAAAACTACACGCGTCTTCTATTGTATGGTTATTTTCTTTTGGGAAAGAAAACCCAGCAACCTTAGATGCCCAAATGTAGGTCAGTTATCCAATTGATGGCATCAGAGCTGCGGAATAGATACCACTGGGGTATGATCTTTTGTCGTCGTGATTGATGAGATGTCCCACAGTTTGAAGTACAATTTCCCAGGCACAAAATGGATTGTGTCTCGGGTTCCATTTATGACAGAGGCAGTCTCATGTGCCATGGATGAATTTCAGAGCTACTGCCTTGTCTCGGGGAGTGAAAAACCACTCACTCTTTTTTTTTTAAAGGACAATCTTTTGATATTGAATTGTGTTGTGTGCTCATAGAGTTGATGTCCTTTTGGAATCAGAGAGAGGAGAAACTTATTAAGCCTCCAGGCATTTGTACTACAGAGGCGTTGCCATGGTTGAGTTGGTGTTTCCCTTTGACTGTTAGATTCATTCATGTGATGGAGATCGGCTGTGGGGGAAGGGGGGCTAGAATGGTGGGTTCGGATGGTGCCTGATAAATAATTTGCCTACTCCAGTCCATACTCTGAAGCAGGTCATTTGATAATTTCTGCATGGACTTCCAAAGAAGAAGAAGAGGAGATTGGTTTTGTACCCCACCCTCCACCACCAGAAGGAATTTCAGAGCAGCTTGCAATCTCCTTTCCCTTCCCCTCCCCACAATGCTCCCTCTACGCTCTGAAGTCTTGTGAGCAAACAATTTGGCTACTGCATAAATTAGTTTGCTTTGGAGCCATCTTTCCTGAGCTAAGAGAAAAAATGTGTGAGCCGGAGGCTAGAAATCTGTGAGCTAGCTCACACTAACTCAACTTAGAGGGAACACTGCCTGTAAGGTAGGTGGAGCTGAGAGAGCTCTCTCGAGAACTGCCTTTGAGAGAACAGCTCTGAAAGAACTTATGACTGACCCAAGGTCACACCAGCAGCTGCAGGTGGAGGGGTTGGGAATCAAACCCGGTTCTCCCAGATTGGAGTCTGTGCTCCTAACCACTAAACTGGCACACTAAAGGAGTCCCCAAAGGTTATTAGGGGGTTTTAGTGGCTGCTCTGTCTTTCCCTTCCATTGGTTGTCTGTGGCAGATTGGCGGACTAAAGGTCTGGCAGTTTCTTTTCCGATTTACAAAAGGTCACCTGAATTGGTGTTTATCGGGGGCAGATTAGCTCCTTAACTTCTCAGCAAAGTTCATGGAGGGCTGTGGGCTGCCCTAGAACACTGCCCTAGAACACCACAGCTGATCAGTGCTGTGGAGTTGGCCAGCTTGGATGTGGCCCATAGGTGGCGGCAGTAGGTGAGCCTCTATCCATCTTGCCACTCCCTGGGCCCAAGCCAAACATTTCCTGCAGCCCTCCTCAGCCTGGCTTCTTCTTCCTCCTCCAAAGCAGCCATTTTCTCCAGATGAACTGATCTCTGTCACCTGGAGATCAATTGTAATTTTGTTATTCCAATCCAACCCGGTACTTTCTGTAGGCTACCAGGTGAGTGTCTCCTTACAGCCTAACTCTGCGTACACTAGGGCTGCCAAGTCAGCCCAGGGGGCGGGGGATCCCCCGCTATAGGGGTTCCCTATCCGCCAGCTGGCATTCGGCCGGCGGGGGGAACCCCGCCCCCTGGTGAGGACGACTTCCCCCGTGTAATGACATCACCTCACGTTGGGGGTGTTGCCAGGGCAATGCTCTGGCAGTTGCCCCAAAAAGGGGCGATTGCCAGAGCGTTGCCCTGGCAACGCCCCAACGTGATGACGTCACCTCCGGGTGACGTGATTATGTCGCCGTGGCGCATGCGCAAAGCGCACACGCCAGAAGAGCTCCCGGGGGGAGAACAACTCCCCCCCCCGCCGGTAAGTCGCCGGTACTTGGCAGCCCTAGCGTACACATACCTGTCCACTGACTTCAGTCAACCTGATTTCTCAGTCTAGGTATGTATCTTCTTCCAGCCCACGGGTGGCCAAACTGTGGCTCGGGAGCCACATGCGGCTCTTTCACACATATTTTATTTATTTATTGGATTTCTAGGCCGCTCTTCCCGCTATTGCAGGCCCAGAGCGGCTTACAAGACTTGGACGTACCAAGATTCCATACTATAAATACAATAAAAGTTTTCAACAGCATAAAACATTATAAAACATCACAGACCATATTCAATAACAATCAGACAGTTAAATCAAGTTCAATGGCAACCATCTGTCCCAGCCTACTGGCCCTAATGGCCGTGACAGGAATGGTATTCACTGAGGCCCCATTTAGCTGGTAAAACGTGGGGGGGAGAGGTGGCGGCCCCTATTTGAAAGCCTGGCGGAAGAGCTCCATCTTGCAGGCCCTGCGGAACTGCATCAAGTCCCGCAGGGCCCTGATCTCTTCCGGGACCTCATTCCACCAGGAGGGGGCCGCCACCAAAAAAGCTCTTCCCCTGGTGGCAGCAAGCCTGGCTTCTCTGGGGCCTGGTACTACAAGGCAATGTTGGGCCCCAGACATATTGTGCGGCTCCCAGCAGGGCAGCTGGGGACACAAAGGGGAGGCATGCTTTCCCTCCCCTCCCATCTATTTTCTTTCTTTCTTTCTTTCTTTCTTTCTTTCTTTCTTTCTTTCTTTCTTTCTTTCTTTCTTTCTTTCTTTCTTTCTTTCTTTCTTTCTTTCTTTCTTTCTTTCTTTTTTTCTTTCTTTCTTTCTTTCTCTCTCTCTCTCTCTCTCTCTCTCTCTCTCTCTCTTTCTCCTTCTCTCTCTCTCCTTCTTTCTTTCTTTCTTTCCACCTTTCACTCTTTCTTTCTTTCTTTCTTTCTTTCTTTCTTTCTTTCTTTCTTTCTTTCTTTCTTTCTTTCTTTCTTTCTTTCTTTCTTTCTCTCTTTCCACCTCTCTCTATTTCTCTCTCTCTTAGACAAATAGATATATTGAGCAAACAATCACCATTGGACAAATAAATATTATCAATATCTGTTTTTTCCCCCTTTTGTTTTTATTTTTGGCAGTCTCATTTAATATTAATAAAAAGGAAATTTGCATATTTTCCAATAAAAACATGTGTGTGATATTTGTTCCTGTCTTGCGGCTCTCAAACTTCTGATGTTTATTCTCTGTGGCTCTTACATTGAGCAAGTTTGGCCACCCCTCTTTTAGCCCTTCCTTGGCCTCGCAATCTATTATATTTTAAAATATTGTTTTTTAACCTTATAAAGTTAAAATGCTAGTAGTTTTGTTCTGGATGCGTGCCCAGAAAGGATGTTACCTTTTTTCCTTCCAGGATCTAATTTTAAAGAAAATCTGGATTTGGCAATGGGTGTTCCTGGCAGTGCTCCCTCTAAGTCTTGTGAGTAAAAATTCTGCTTTGGGAGCGGCCGGCATTAAAGTTGTGAGCGAGCGATTTGGTAACTGCATAAATTAGTTTGCTCTGGAGCCATCCTTCCTGAGCGAAGACAAAGATGTGTGAGCCGGAGGCTGAAAAACTGAGCTAGCTCACACTAACTCAGCTTAGAAGAAGAAGAGATTGGATTTATACCCCGCCCTTCACTACCCAAGGGAGTCTCAGAGTGGCTTACAGTCTCCTTTCCCTTCCCCTCCCCACAACAGACACCCTGTGAGGTAGGTGGGGCTGAGAGAGCTCTTTCAAAAACTGCTCTTTTTCAAGAACAGCTGCGCCAGAACTATGGCTTGCCCAAAGTCATCCAGCAGGTGCAAGTGGAAGAGTGGGGAATCAAACCCGGTTCTCCCAGATTAGAGTCCGTGCACTTAACCACTACACCAATACTGGAGTCTGACGCTCTAACCACTGTAGCACACTCACCCAAGATGCTTCCCCTACGGCTGTGCGCTCGTCCTCTAATTCTGATTACTGTTTAGCACCCTTGTCCTTCAGCTCTGACCACATCGGCTCAGGGTAGCCACAAGGAAGTTTCCCCAGTGCTGTGGAAAGTTGGGGGTGGGGGGGCGACAGTTTTCAGAGTCTTGGGAATCAGGCGTCTTTTGATCTAAACGGGCTTTAATACAGCCAGTCCTGGTCAAAGTGTAATTGGTTTAGCCTGCCAGCCTGCTCTCCCGCAGTCGCCCTCCCTCTTAGGAGCTTCATCATCAGTGCTGTTCTAGCTGTCTCGAGACTTAAATACTTGAGTGATACAGATGAAGATCTGATGAAGGGGAGGAAAAAACCCAAGCCTAATCAAGAGCATGCAGCGTGAATTTATTTTCCTTTGAAAAGAATAAAAGGGAAACATCTGGTTTTTTTTTTCCCCTTCAAAATATTTGTCAGTTGCGTTGGCTGTTTTATTTCCTTCAGCAAGAATCCTTCCCTGGTGAATTCCTGCGCCGTGCATAAAAATGTGAGCTGAGCAGAGATCCTTTCTGCCACAGGCTTCGCAGTTTCCCTGCTTATTTTCTTATCTAATACGACAACGTTGGTGTGCGGGAGTGAGCTTAAGTTACCATTATATGGAGAGGAGGTGGGGAGGAGGCTGCAGATCAGAACTTGTCTTCTCTCCATGCCCCACCTGAGTTGAAGGGTGTACTGAATGAAGGCCGGGCTGCTGGAGTTACCAACCTCCTTGTTAGGGTTGCCAGCCCCCCACTAGAGGGAGAGGATCTCTTGCCCCCCCAGGCCCCACCCACCATCACTGAGTAGCTGGTGAGTGGGGGGAACTTACCAGGAGTGAGACACAGGCTATGTAGGGCTGCCAAGTCAGCCCGGGGGGCGGGGGATCCCCCGCTACAGGGGTTCCCAATCCGCCGGCCAGCATTCGGCCGGCGGGGGGAACCCCACCCCCTTCCCCAACATAATGACGTCACCCGGAAGTGACGTCATCACGTTGGGGGCGTTGCCAGGGCGACACTCTGGCAATCGCCCCCAAACTCTATGATACCATAGAGTTTTGGGGCGATTGCCAGAGCGTCGCCCTGGCAACGTCCCCAACGTGCTGACGTCACTTCCGGGTGACGTCGCTGAAGCGCGCGCGCCCGGGAAGCTTCCGGACAACGGAGGACTCCCCCCCCCGCCGGTAAGTAAGGAAGACTTGGCAACCCTAAGGCTATGTCACCTGGAATGTCATGATATCACTTCTGATATTGACATCTGGGTCACTCACTTGTATTTGGGCAAAAACTTTATGGTAGAAACTATTTTTACCATAGAGTTTTTGCCCACATACCAGAGTGGTTTGTTTGTTTGTTCGTTTGTTTGTTTATTATTTGGATTTATATCTCGCCTAGCCAGCCGTAGTTGCTGGAACGTCCCGATGTGATGACAGTCCCAATGTGAGCCAATTTGGTGTAGTGGTTAAGTGCATGGACTCTAATCTGGGAGAACCAGGTTTGATTCCCAACTCCTCCACTTGCACCTGCTGGTGTGACCTTGGGCAAGCCATAGTTCTGTCAAAGCTGTTCTCTCAAGGACAATTCTGGAAAGAGCTCTCTCAGCCCCACCTGCCTCACAGGGTGTCTCTTGTGGGGAGGGGAAGGGAAAGGAGTTTGTAAGCCGCTCTGAGACTCCGAGTGAAGGGGGGGGGTATAAATCCAGTCTCCTCCTCCTCCTGCTGCTGCCAGAAGTGGTGTTGCTGTATCACTGGTGACGTAGCCTGGGCCTCCCTCTCGTTCCTGGCAAATCCCCCCATTGTAGAAGAACCTGGAGTTCTCTTGGAATAGAACTAATCCCCCAACTACAGAGATACATTTCCCTGCAGGAAAAGGCAGCTTTTGAGGGCAGATTCTATGGCATCACATGCCCATTGATTCCCACGCCTCACACCCATGCAACTGCTTTATACTGAGTCAGACCTTCAGTCCATCAAGGTCAGTATTGTCCACTTAGACTGGCCGCAGCTCTACAGGGTCTTAGGCGCAGGTCGTTCACCCCACCGACTTAACTGGGGATGCCGGGGATTGATCCTGGGACTTTCAGCATGTGAAGCAGAGGTTCTTTCACTGAGCCACAGGCCCTCTCCAACATAGCCCCCCAGACTTCCAGCAATTTCCAAAGCCAGAGTCAGCAACTCTAAATGTGGCCCACGGCATATACCCATCCTCTCCAATCGTGTGCTTTGTGGACTTCTGTGGTCCTTCAGAAACTTGTCTGATCAACACTGGCAGCGAAACTTGTATGTATGCACACCACTGGAAGTGAAATCACTGCCATAAACCCTCCTCTTTCCTAAATACTATTTTTGGCCAGAACGCTCTTGCCTGTGGGCCACCCGTCATCCTGGAATAGATGTGGCAGGACCACAGCTGCTGTTTGCTCGCACTGCCTGCCCAGTGTTCTCTGATGCCTTGCCAGCCAACCACGGACTCTGTTGCCTGCTCCCCCTCTTCAGTGCAAGAAATGCCCAGCTGTGCCAGGGTAGGATGGAGTTACCTCTCTGCCACCCTGTGGTAAGAGTGAGTGCCAATGGCAGCAGATGCTTCAGTGCCCTTTAGCTTCTGTGCTGTGGCAAAGCAGATGTGCCGAGGGTGATGGGCTACAGTTCGTGGAGAAAGTCTCTCCATTAGGATTGTCCATAACAGTTTCTCTTAGAATCATGGATTTTCCCTCCCACTTCCATTGGCAGTCCCCGTTGACGAATTAACATGACGGATACCCACAGGGTTTCCAGAGTCTAGTATAGGCAAGATGTGTTGTCGTTAAAGCTAAACTTTTAATGGAGCTTTGGAAGCAGATGTATGTGAGGAATGTCAGGTTTTCCACTCTGGAGAGGGACTGGGTAAAAACAAACGAACAACTTATGCATGGTCCTTCAGTGGGTTTGGCCCTCCTTTGTTTCTTCTCTAGTTGTATTGTGTTTTCTTACTGGGGGAGGTAAGAATGAGAGAGAGGGAAGCTGAACTTGTTACCAAGCTTACCGTATTTTTCGCTCCATTAGATGCGCCTGATCATAAGACACACCTTGTTTTTAGAGGCGGAAAACAGGAAACAGTGAAACAGAAAGAAAGAGAGAGAGAGAGAGATAAAGGAAGGAAGGAGGAGGAGGAGAGAGAAAGAGAGAGAGAAAGAGAAAGAGAAAGAGAAAGGAAGAAAGAAAGGTGGGGACAGAGAGAGAGACAGAAAGACAGACAGACAGAAAAAAGGAAAGGAAGGAAGGAAGGAAGGAAGATAGAGAAAGGAAAGAAGAGAGACGTCGGCATGCCATGCAAAGCCAGGCCTTTCTGTGCAAAGTAGCCAGGGAGCTTAATCTGTGGGCGGGGCTTTCTGCTGCTGGCTGTCTTAAAGGGGAAAAGCACTTAAAGGGAAAGAGTGCTTAGCCTGGTGGGGTTTTTCCTGCCGTTTCCCTTTTAAGTCTTAACAGCTCAGGCCCAGCAGGGAGGGGTGGGGAAGGCTGGGATGCCAGCCTGAATGGCGTTCCCCTGCGTTCCTGCTGAAGAAAGAGCCCTGTTACAGGTAAGAAAAGCTCCATATTCGCTCCATAAGACGCACACACTTTCCCCCCCCATTTTTTTGGGGAGGAAAAGTGCGTCTTATGGAGCAAAAAATACAGTAGCTCCTACCAGGACGAGGCCCTTGGCTTCTCTTCCCCTCATATTTGGGACCAGCTCATGGCAACAATTGACTGCTTCAATGGGAGAGGTTATCTTTGTCTGTGAACTGCAGCTCTGAGCATTCATGTTCCAAACAAAGCTACTAAGAAATACTGTGGGCCTGAGACAAGATTCCAACTGGGTCCCCCTCTTATCACCAGAGCCAGCGTGGTGTCCTGGTTAAGAGCAGCAGAATCTAATCTGAAGAACCGGTTTTGATTCCCCCCACTTCCTCCACATGAAGCCTGCTGGGTGACCTTGGGCCAGTCGGAGTTCCCTCAGAACTCTCTCAGCCCCACCTGCCTCCCAAGATGCCTTTTGTGGGGAGGGGAAGGGAAGGCGATTGTAAGCCGTCTTGAGACTCTTTTAAGGGAGAGAAAACTGGGGTATAAAAACCAACTCTTCTTCTCTGTGTGCTCAGCCCATAAGTTGTATCACTTCTTGGTAAAAACAAGATGACTGATTCTGCGGTAATAATGCATTTTTTAAAATTCCATTCCTCATACTTGTATCCCACATGAGAAAACCTGAAAATAGTTCTTGTCTCCACTGTACTCTCACAGCAACTCTGAGGTGAACTAAGCTGAGAGGTTGTGCCTGTTACAAAGTTGGGTCACACTTCCCTTTTTCTTTCCTTTCAATAACGGGGACTCTGTATTTATAGCCACACACCGTAGTTACCTTGCCCAGCTCTCTAAGATAACCAAGACCCCAGTTCCTCCAACTTTCCTGGTCAAATTTAAAAATGTAAGAAAAGCCCGGCTGAATCGGGCTAGCGGTCCATCTAGTCCAGCATCTTGTCTCACACAATGGCCAACCAGTTCCTCTGGAGGGCCAACAACAGGGCATAGAAGCCCAGGCCTTCATAAGAACATAAGAAGAGCCCTGCTGGATCAGACCAGTGGTCCATCTAGTCCAGCATCCTGTCTCACACAGTGGCCAACCAGTTTCTCTGGAGGGCCAACAACAGGGCATAGAGGCCGAGGCAATTTGGTGTAGAGGCTAAGTGCGTGGACTCTAATCTGGGAGAACCGGGTTTGACTCCCCACTCCTTCACTTGCACCTGGCTGGATGACCTTGGGCAAGCCATAGTTCTGTCAGAGCTGTTCTCTCAAGGGCAGAGATCTCTCAGCCCCACCTCTGTTGTGGGGAGGAGAAGGGAAAGGAGTTTGTAAGCCGCTCTGAGACTTCGAGTAAAGGGTGGGGTATAAATCCAATCTCCTCCTCCTCCTCCTCCTCCTCCTTGTCAGCTGCCGCTTGACTTCACTCCTGTATTATGGAGAGGCCTGAGCTCCCCTCCCCTCTTCCAGGGGGCCCAATCCTGAAACTGTACTTGAGAATTTAGTTTCAACACAACTCCTGGTACATGGGGACATGACCCCCCCCCCCCCACCGGCGCCGCTGGTACAGACTTATGAGCAGGGTAATGCGTAGTTATTGCCCTTTACCGATTGCCTGGGATGCTATACTGGGACCTCTTCTGGTATCAAAAATAGATGCTCGCCCAATGCCTTGGCAGCCACCGACCTTCTGCTTGGCTCTGCTACGGCCCTAACACTTGCCTCTTTGTTTTCTTCCCAACCCCACTCCCCCCCGCCCCCCCGGTTCTGCAATAACAATGGAAAGCCTCTTCCTGAATGCTGCTGGCTCCCCCTTTTAAAAACAATTACCCTATGCAGAACTCTTGTCACAGCTGATGAAATCAGGACGATTTGCTCTCATGGAAGCCCCCAAGCAAAATCCTGCAAATACAGGTCAGGCAATCAATGAAGCAAAATTGAGTTTTCTGTACAGCTAGGAAGTAATACAATTTGGGGCTTCTGTGCTCTTTTTTTTGACAAGAAACAGGACTGGCAGGAACCGCTGTAATAAAGAGAGCAACCCCCCCCCCCCAAATCTCAGCCTGTCTGAAGAGTCCCCGTTTGTTTCCTTTTAAATGAACTGGATCCAAATTGTGCTTGAAACCCAAGATCTTATAAGCTGTGTGTCAAGGCAGTCAAGAACCAGGTGGAACTGTGCATTTTCAAGTATATTTCGATGGCATCTTTGGCTCTCCCATGATGCTTCTGTGAAGATGATGGTGGAGTATGTAAGATTCTCTCCCTCCCACCTTGCTTTATCTTCCTGGCAGCCCCGCGAAGTGACTCTTCTCTGATTGGCCCACGGTCAGGCAGCAGGCTTTGTACAACAAGGAGACCTGAAGATTTGTCTCAGGGTCACCAGGTCTGGCGTGGGAAATTCCTGGAGATTTGTGGGTGGAGCTTGGTCAGGAGAGAATTTGGGGAGGGCTCAGTGGGGTACGATGCCACAGAGTTTGCCCTCCTAAGCAGCTGTTTTCTCTAGAAGAACCAGTCTCTCTGCTGGTGATCAGTTGTAATTTGGGGGGAAACTCCAGGTCCTACTTGGAGCTTGGCAACTCTGGTCCTTTCGGCATTTGCCTGCCACTCCGGATTTTCTCCAGGTCAAGGCAATTTAAGTCCACAGCAAAACAGCATCCAAATAACCCGGGGCAACAGCAGGCTGAAACCAGGCTGACCACTGAAGGGAGGTCATGTAATGCAGAATGGGGAAATAAAACCGGAATAAAAAGAAGGTTGAACTTGATTTTAGTGCAGAATTGCTTGGAGGACACCGCGGTGAACATGGATGAAAAGGAGAGTGCAAAAAGAACCCCTAAGTACAAGAGATTTTTATTCTTTTTTAAAATAAATTAATCTGGTCAAGAGTTGTTTTGCCATTTCTGTAGCTGCAGGGGCATGAAGTACTGCACAGGCAGCTCCAAAGGGGAAAATGCCCCCCTGGTCCATTTCAGCTTTGGGGGGGCTGAACATTGATGGGGGGGGAGGCAGGAGCCCCTCTTCTTCCCCACTCTGTGGTCTCTATCTGACTTGGTCTCCTGCAGAATATTAAATGGATGTTCCCTGCAGTTGCAGTGTGGCTGTAATGAAAGTGAGTTGGGTCAGGGGAAGCGTGACCCGACTTATTTAAAGTCTTGTGTCGTTTGTCCCCGAGTAGAACAGTCAGTCTGCTGTCCATCACATTGGCTGTCTCTTGTTCTGTTGGCTTCCCCTAAAATACACTGCTTTCATGGGGGGGGGGGGGGAGAGTTAGGAGGGTTCCAACTCTGCTGGCTTTTTGCGAACTATGCAAAACCGATCCAGGTAGTCAGCTGTGTTGGTCTGAAGCAGTAGAACAAATTTAAGAACATGAGAGAAGCCAATGTTGGGTCAGGACAATGGCCCATCCAGTCCGACACTCTGGGTCACACAGTGGCCAAAAATCCCAGGTGCCACCAGGAGGTCCAGCAGTGCGGCCAGTGGCATCTTTAAGACCAACAAAGGTTTATTCAAGGCATGAGCTTTCGTGTGCAAGGCACACTTTTTCAAATTCAAATGGTATTTGAAAAAGTGTGCCTTGCGCACAAAACCTCTTACATTTATTGGTCTTAAAGATGCCGCTGGACTCTAAATTTGCTCTATACAAAACCAAATTATTCAAGAGGGGTCTTATACAAAGGCAATAGGGTTGTACCGTACAAGGTCAGCCTTTTATCACCTACGGCTGATCCAGCAGTTGGTTCCCTTCCTTGAATGCAATGACTTGGCTACGGTGATCCATGCATTGGTCACCTCAAGATTGGATTACTGTAATGCTCTCTACATGGGGCTGCCCTTGTCCCAAATCCAAAAGCTGCAGCTGGTGCAGAATGCAGCGGCGAGGCTGATGTTGTGTCTCCCCATGCGGGAACTCATCCAGCCCGCCCTATAAGCACTGCACTGGCTGCCTATAGCATACCGGATACAGTTCAAGGTGCTGGTGCTTACCTATAAAGCCCTATATGGCCAGGGACCTATCTACCTGAGGGATCGTCTCTCCCCATATGTACCCCAGCGAGCACTATGATCGGGCTCCCAGAACTGCCTGGTTCTTCCAGGACTGAAGGAGGCCCGGTTGGCGGCAACGAGGGCCAGGGCCTTTTTGGTAGTGGCCCTCACTGGTGGAATGAGCTCCCAGATAACATCAGGGCTCTGTGGGACCTCTCACAGTTCCACAGGGCCTGCAAGACGGAGCTCTTCCACCAGGCTTTCAAGTAGGGGCCGCCTTAATTTTTATAGCCCTGGCCCAATCATTGGAAACCACCAATTTTGATCATTCTGCATTGACTGGAAGTTTAAAGTGCCTGCTGACACTGCTCGGATGAGGGCAATGAAGCTTCACCATCTTGTATTGTGATTTTAAACTGTGTATGGTATGTTTTTATAGGATGGTTGTTTTATGGAATTTTACTGCATATGAACCTGTTGGTAGCCACTCTAAGCCTGCCATAAGGCGGGGAGGGCAGGATAGAAATCCAATAAATAAATAAGTAAATAAATGATTCCCAGTGCTATTGGAATAATTATTAGGTACTGTGGCCTGTACTATTGTGTACAGCTGGCTAAAACTAGGACCCTGCTATGGAATTTGGTGTCATTTAATGTGTCACGTTAATACTTATGGGCCGTGGTCTATATTACTGTGTACAGCTTGCTGAAACTAGGATGCTACTGTGGGATTTTTGTATCATTTAATGTGTCAAGTTAACACTTGTGCTTTGTTTCAGTTCTGTTTTTAGACTCCTGATTGGTTCTGCAACCCTGATTCCTATGGGAGGGGACATCGTTCCTTGAATGTCCTGTCCTGTCGATTGCATTGACTTTGTGTGATCCTACTTGAGGCTGAGTGAGAAAGGGGGACTCCAAGTAGTTAATAAAGTCCAGGTTGTTAGCCTTTTTCTTCCAACCAGCTATGTTCCAAGAGATGAGATGGATTGTTGTAGGTAGTCAGTGTGATGAAATCATATCCAGTTTCCCTGTAAGATCAATACAAATCCTTCCATTCTTTGTTCCAAATTTATTTGAAGGAGTTTGTTCTTCCTTTGTAGGCTGGTAGGTGTTGGTATTTTTGTTCTCCTCTTCTGTTAGTATTGCCTGCTTGTCTAATTCCTCGGGAGTCATTTCATCGTGGATGAGAACAGGTCGGAGTCCCACTTGAGCATTGTTAGTTTTAACCAGAAAAGGAGAAGCTATTGATTTGTCTTCTGAACATGAGGGATTAGTTGAGATGTTCATCAGCCTGGTCCAAAGTTCTTCCAGTCGATCAGTAATTTGTGCTAATCCTACTTGAGTCCCAAGTGAGAAAGGGGGACTCCAAATTAGGTAAATGAAAATGAAAGGTGCGTCTAGCTAACCAGTCAAAGCTGGTGAAGAGCACTTCTGGCCACAGCTGCTATCTGCTTATCCAGCAGTAGGGTTAGGTTTGCCAAGTCTTACCAAATTAATAGTGGGGGAGTCCTGGGCCCTCTCTGGTAGTCCCCGCGTGTGCACACTGTGATGATGTCGCCCGGAAGTGACTTCATCACACGGGGCATGTCGCCGGGCAACGCTCTGGTAATCGCCCTAAAACTCTGTGGTACCATTGAGTTTTCAGGGCGATTGCTCGAGTGTCACCCGGCGATTTGCCCAGCGTGATGATGTCACTTCCGGGTGATGCCATCGTCCTGGGCATGTGGGCCTGATCTGGCCACTTTGGGGGAGGCTGGATCCAGATCGGCGGATCGGGGACCCTTTAAGTGGGGGAATTAGACTTGGCAGCCCTCAGTAGGGCTGGGTCTCAGAGCACCCCTGGACTACGGACCCCTTTCTTCAAGGGGAGTGCAACCCTGTCTTTGATACATCATCCGTTCAGAAAGAAAGCAACATGTTTGGATGTTTTATAAAAATCGCTTCGCATTTAAAAAAAAAATGAAACAAAATACAACCCTAGCAGTTCTTGGCGAGAACTTGGCTGCAGGTCTTTTTTCTTGACATCTTTAGTTTTCTCACTGACAGTGGTGGGTTTGATTTGGTGGAGTATTGAAACAGCTTTTTATTGAAAACATATAGGTCAGCTAATTAGACTTTTGGAAGGTTCCAGCAAAAATAAAATGGGCTGGACTTGAAGAATCGTGTGCTGAAATAGCTGTGGCATGGAGCTGCGATGTCTTGTGCCAGTGCTAGTAGAAGGGCTCATGCTGCGCTGTAATCAGATATCATAAGAAGATAAGAGAAGCCATGTTGGATCAGGCCGATGGCCCATCCCGTCCAAGATTCTGTGTCACACAGTGGCCAAGAGCACCAGGTGCCCTCAGGAGGTCCACCAGCGGGACCAGAACTCCAGAAGCCCTCCCACTGTTGCCCCCCCCCCCCCAAGCACCAACAATACATCTTATAAATAAATAAGAATAATCTTTTTTATGTTGTTTATAGTCTGCCTTTCTCACTTGGACTCAAGCAGATTACACGGAGTAAGGATTATACGATTGGGACGTTCAGTAATCCGAGCAATAGGAGCAGAAAAGAGCAAGAGTCCAGTAGCCCTTTAAAGACTAACGAAATTGTTGAGCTTTTGTGAGTCATTGCGCACTTCCTCAGATACTGTTAGGGAGGGGCCGTGGCTCAGTTGCAGAGCATCTGCTTGGCATGTAGAACATTCAAGGTTCAACCCCTGGTATCTCCAGTTAAAAGGGACCAGGCAGGAGGTGATGTGAAAGACCTCTGCCTGAGGCCCTGGAGAGCCGCTGACAATCTGAGTAGGCAGTGCTGACTTTGATGGGCCAAGGCTCTCCTTCAGTCTCAGGCAGTTTCATGTCTTCAAGCGGGCAGCGACTCACAAAAGCTCAGGCCCTCCCACAAATTTTGTCAGTCTTTTACTAGACTCTTGCTCTTTTCTGCTTCTACAGACAGACTCACACAGCTACCCGTCTTGCTCTGTCTCAGTGCAGTAGGACTGGGGTTGTAGAACCAAGCAGAAATCAATAAGCAGCACCAACGCAAAGCGTAAGCATCGACGTGACACATTAAATGGTGCAAATTCATGGTAGGATCTTCGTTTCAGCAAGCTGTACACCGTAGTATAGACTGCACTCCCTAATAGTTTTTCGAAGAAACTTTTGCGAGTCTTTTGAGTGCGGTGCAACTCTGTCGTCGCCCGTGTAGAAAAGCCCTCTTGAACAATTTAGTTTTGCACAGTTCTGCAAAAGCCATGAGCACATTGCATTTCTTCGTGCCATACTGTGTCTGGTGGGGTGTGTGTGTGTGTGGGGGGGAGGACTTCTGCACATGGAAGGGCACCTTTGGGAGGTATCCCGTTACACTTGATTTATTTAGAAATGTTACGTGCCACCTCTCCAGGGAACTTGCTCAAGGTGGCTTAAAAGTAAAACCCGGCAAAGTCATTAAAGTGAACAAAACTGTTAAACCAAACCAGAACCTAAGAACAGCACAAACCGTGTAACAGCCTCAAACAATTCTCCTCAAACAAACAAAGAAACAAAAACTCAAAGATAAAGCCGTTGGTTGGGTGGATACTTGAAGAAAAATATTTTGAGCGTGAAAGAGAGTAAGGCCAGTGCCAGGGAAGCCTCCAGGTGGGACCTGAGGATCCCCCAGGATTTTCAGCTCATCTCCAGACTGCAGAGATCAGTTCCCCTGGAGAAAATGGACACTGGAGTGTGGACTACATGGTGTTCTTACCCCCACTGAGGTCCCTGCTCTCTCCAGGCTCCATCCGAAAATCTCCAGGAGTTTCTCAACCTGGTTTTGACAACCTGCCCCCCATCCCCACTGGTGGCTGGGGGGACCTGGAAACTCTTATGTGGAAGGGCACTGCCTCATACTGAATCAGACCACTGGTCCATCACAGATGGCTTCCACACAGGGACAGAATTTTGTGCATTGACCATTGCTAGTATGGCAGCAGGGAACAGACCTTCCAAGTGGCAGATTTCCCAGAAGTTTTCCCTGCTCCAACCCCACAGAAGTGGGGCTTTTGCAGCCTTTAAAAAAAAAAAATCAGCACTGGAATATTCTTCTGTTGCTACACTGTTATACTTAAAGGTTTATCAGGTTGTGAGCTCCCAGCTTTCATTTTTTTAAAAAAAGAAAAGTCTCTAGTCTCTTCCCTGTATCTGCAATGGAGGAGACTAGAGACAGACATTAAAAAAAAAAAAAAAGCTGAGAGAATTCATAGAGCTTGATGCACCTGTTCTTGAAATCATATGTCAATGGAATGATATTTTGGTGTTGATCTTTTTAAAGTACTCCACCACGGTGGGGGGGCGGGGAGGAAAGGGCTGCCATGGGGGCAAGATCAAGGAAAATTTCTATCGTGCGGGTCAGAAAAATCCAAATTTCCTCACCCACATCAGCCATTCAAGCTCTGCTGCAGTCTTTCTCAAGACTTCAGAGCAAAGCAGGTTTGAGAAAGGACAAAAAGCCAGGGAACCTCCTGGATTAAGTTGCCAATTCCAGGTAGGGAAATTCCTGGAGATCTGGCAGGTAGAACCCGGGGAAGTGCAAGGTTTGGGAATGAAAGGGACCTCAGTGTGGTATAACACCAAAGGGTCCGCCCTCCAGAACAGCCATTTTCTCCAGGAGGAACTGATCTCTATTGTCTGGAGATCAGTTGTAATTCCAGGAGATCTCCAGACCCCACCTGGGGATTGACAACCCTACTCCTGGAATTGCACAGATGCACTGTGATGCTGTGGGGAAGCAGGAAAGGGGAGAGAATGCTTCCCCAAAAAGCACTGAACTCAGGGTGGACAACCTGTGTGGAAATGGCCGGGGTCAGTATTGCCTACTGGCAGTGGCTCTCCAGAGTCTCAAGCTGAGGTCTTTCACCTAGGGTTCCATGGGGAACTACCTGGAGATGTTGGGGGTGGGCAGGGTTGGAAGAGTGGAGGGGAAGGGAGGAAAGGGACCTCAGCAGGGTATAATGCCGTAGAGTCTACCCTCCAAAGCAGCCATTTCCCCCCCCAGAGCGATCGATTACATTGCAGATATGATCCCTGACTGACTAGAATTGCCTCAAGAAGAAGCCTGTGGGTATTTAAGGAAAAAGGGCATAAAAATGCAGTTGGGGGTGGGGGAACCATCAGCAGTGAATTGCATCTGAAAAAGCTAAGTAAGTGTCAGGATGGGTAGCCATGGTAGCCTGTCTATAGCGGCAGAAAAGAGCAAGACTCCAGTAGCACCGTAAAGACCAACAAAATCTGTGGCAGGATACGAGCTTTCATGAGTTAGGTATCTGAAGAAGTGAGCAGTGACTCACGAAAGCTCATACCCTGACACAAATTCTGAGAGACATTAAGGTGCTACTGGACTCTTGCTGTTCCCTCCAGGGAACTGATCTCTTGTCTTCTGGAGATAAACTAAGAACATAAATTAAGAACATAAGAGATAAACTAAGAACATAAGAACGTAAGAGAAGCTAATGTTGGATCGGGCCAATGGCCCATCCAGTCCAACATTCTGTGTCACACAGTGGCCAAAAACACCAGATGCCCTCTGGAGGTCCAGCAGTGGGGCCAGGACACTAGAAGCCCTCCCACTGTTGCCCCCCCAAGCACCAGGAATACAGTGCATCACTTGCCCCAGACTGAGAGCTCCTATCTATACCTTGTGGCTAATAGCCACTGATGGACCTCTGCTCCATATGTTTTTCTAATTCCCTCTTGAAGTCGTCCATGCTTGTAGTCTCCACCACCTCTTGTGGCAGTGAATTCCATGTGTTAATCACTCTTTGGGTGAAGAAGTACTTCTTTTGATCTGTTCTAACCCGACTGCTCAGCAATTTCATGGAGTGCCCACGAGTTCTTGTATTGTGAGAAAGGGAGAAAAGGACTTCTTTCTCTACCTGCTCTATCCCATGCATAATCTTATAAACCTCGATCATGTCACCCCTCAGCCATCATTTCTCCAAGCTAAAGAGCCCCAAGCGCTTCAGCCTTTCTTCATAGGGAAAGTGTTCCAACCCTTTGAACATTCTAGTTGCCCTTTTTTGCACTTTTTCCAATGCTATATCTTTTTTGAGGTGTGGCGACTGGAACTGTACACAGTACTCCAAATGAGGTTACACCATCAATTTATACAGGGGCATTAAGATACTGGCTGATTTGTTTTCAGTTCCCTTCCTAATAACCCCCAGCATAGCGTTGGCCTTTTTCATTGCAGTCGGACACTGTCTCGACATTTTCATTGAGTTATCTACTACGACTCCAAGATCTCTCTCTTGGTCAGTCTCCGCCAGTTCGGACCCCATCAGCATGTATTTATAGTTAGGATTTTTGGCTCTAGTGTGCATCACTTTGCACTTGGTCACACTGAACCCCATTTTCACGTTGACGCCCTGTAATAGTAGGCAATCTCCAGGCATCATCTGGAGGTTGGCAACCATTATTTCATGTCCCCTCTGTTATCTGATCTTTTAAAAAATCTGGTTATTGCGAGGATTGAACCTGGGACCTCCTGCATGCCAAGCAGATGCTCAACCACCGAGCCACGGGCTTCTCCAGGGCAGTCCACAGGGCTCATCATGGCACCACCGGAAAAGGCTTGCCTCTGGCCACCCCCCTGCCTCACCTCTGCCGTCAGAAGCAGAGAGAGCAAGGCTCCTAAGGGGAAAATCTTAACTGACAAGCTGGGCACATGATCCATTCGCCCGTGTCCAGAAATGCTACGATCCTTGGAGGTCCAGTACCGCTCAACTCTTTCTGAAAGCTCGCCTTAACCTTCCCTCCTCGGCAGTCTTATTCAAGGCTGCAGGGATACTTTGGTATAAGTGGCGTGCACCTTGGAGTCTGGTTAATAATTTAACCCGTGCCCTCCTTGACTGCCAAGTCCTTTATATTAAGCTTTACCATGACCTGGCGCATCTGGGCGCTGATGGCACTTAAAACTGAGCTAAATATCTCGGCTGCGCTGCTCTTCGTTGCTTGGAGAGTGTTTGGGTAACGCACAAGTCCTGATCGTTCTTCCACGCTTGCCGTCTCCGAGCAAAGCCGGACTGTTATTCCGGCTTCCTCGAATGCCCTCTTGAGTATTTGAAACGTCTGTGGAAAGCTATAAAACGAGAGAAGTCTCTGCAACGCACATGTACCCCCTAAAGGGCGCATCACTTTATTCGTTTAAAAAAAAATGTGCAAAAGTGCTGAACTCCGAGGGTCTTGTTGAGAGGGTGCTTGCGTTAATTTGGTATAAATACAGGCACCTGTAGTTTTGATTGCAGCGATGTCAAGAGAAGGCATGAGGTGGATTAGGATGCTTTCAGCCGTCTGGTCTAAAGGCACATTAAACCCCAAGGAGCTCCAGTTTACTTTGCAACAGGCAACTTTTAAAGTGCAGCTCGGGAGCAAAGATTGAACGGCTTGGCATTGTTCGGCTTCAGCCCGGGCGAGCGCTCTAAGTGGAATGAAAGCCGCACTGTGTGCTACAAAAGCAGGCTTTAAAACACTTCGTTGACATTGACTGGGGCGGCGGGGGGAGGCTGTGAGGCTGTTTGTTCTGGTCCTGGGATCTCTGGCTTTCAGTAGCGGTGCTTTGAAATATGCTGCTCTGTCATCAGTGGAACTGGAGAAAGGCAGGTTGCAGGTCTCAGTTTTGTTTCTCTTTCCTCTGTGACCGCTGCTCCGTGTGCTTTCAGAAGAAGAGAAGATGAGATTGGATTTATACCCTGCCCTTCGCTACCCGAAGGAGTCTTAGAGTGGCTTACAAACTCCTTCCCCTCCCCCTCCCCACAACAGACGCCCTGTGAGGTAGGTGGGACTGAGAGAGCTCTGACAGAAACGGCTTTTTCAAGAACAGCTGTGCCAAAACTATGGCTTGCCCAAGGTCATCCAGCAGCTGCAAGTGGAGGAGACCTGTATTGACAGAGGATCTTCACAGTCCCTAATGTTTCTGTGTTTTCCTGCCACTCTGGATTTTCTCAGCCTGACTTCGCACTAGCGTTTGCCCCAGGTTTGCCCTCATGCTTGCACTGGAGCTTCTGGCCGATTTCACACTAGTTGCTCCGGGCTCACGTTTTGCTCTGGAGTATCACCCTGCTGCACTGGAGTTTCCCTGGAGCAAACAAATCCTGTTTTTAGAGGATTTTCCTGTTTGCTCCGGGGGAGAACCCAAAATGAAAACACGCCCACTCGCCCGCCTTTCATCAGGGCCGCCCCATTGTGGGAGTTTCTAATTTTTTGGGAGGAGAAAACCCTTTGTCATGCTATATCGAAAGGGCTGAGGTTCCAAGTGGGAAAACGAAGAAAATACTCCGGAGGAAACTGGGAGGGGAAATTCCGGAGAGAATAAGAGGCAACTGGCCAGTGCGAAATCGGCCTCAGTTTTCGAGTCGAGGCAGTTTGAGTCCACAGCAAAACAACATCTGAATAACCTAGGGCGACAGCAGGCTGAAAATGGGCTGACCTCTGAAGGGAGGTCATGTAATGCAAAATGGCAGGGAAACCCAGAATAAAAAGAAGGCTGAGCTCGATTTTAGTGCAGAATGCCAAAGACCGAAACAAAACCCTGGATAAAAAGAAGGTTGAATTCTATTTTAGCGCAGAATTGCTTGGAGGACACTGCGGTGAACATGGATTAAAAGGAAAGTGCACTCAGCTCTCTCGGTGAAGCTTTGGTGAGGACGGTCTCTCTGTATAACCTCCTTCACCTCTTCCCCCAGCCCATGTGACTGTTGGCTACCCTGCCTATAGCTGTCTGGTACTGGCTTCATGGCTGCCAAGTAATTACTGGAATCTAGGCGATCTAAGCAGTGACTCGAAAAATTGCATTGGCAAAAGAACTCTGCATGTCGTTCCAGCCCCCAGCCGACCTTAGCTGACTACATCTCTTAAGGCAGCGGCTACTTTCCTGTAGTCCCATCACGTAGGGTTACCAGCTCTGGGTGGGGAAATACCTGGAGATTTGGGGGTGGAACCTGGGGAGGGTGGGGTTCAGGGAGGGGACGGACCCCAGCATGGTATAATGCCATAATTGTTCTTCTAAAGCATCCACTTTCTCCAGGGGAGCTGATCTCTGTCAGCTGGAGATCAGTTGTAAAAGCAGGAGATCCCCAGGCCCCACCTGGAGGCTGGCAACTCTATTATGTACTGTGCTCATGGGTCCCCCACATATTGGCTTTTTCCCATTTGGGGAGCTGAGTCTGGAATTCCGACTTGTCATAGGTCGTCTAGATGAAGGCAAGACGCTAACTCAATTCTAGATGTGCGTTGGAACATAAGGAGAAGCCAGTGTTGGATCGGGCCAGTGGCCCATCCAGCCCAACGCTCTGTGTTGCACGGTGGGCAAAACCCAGGTGCCATCAGGAGGACCACCATCTGGGCCAGACATCTTACAGGCCTTTATTTTCCCCACATCGACGTCCTCAGTTGCTGGAGCCCTTGTTCCCATTGTTGCGTTACGTTCCAGGAGCTTACTCAGTTGGAGAAGAACTTACAACAGCAAAAGGACCAAACCACCACTGAAAACAGGAGCTACATCTTTGACTTCCCCGTTCGTCTTAGCGACACCTTGTGTCCTGAGGTTGAGGACCTTCTCTTCCATCTTCCTTCCTGCCGCCCCCCATCTCTGCAGCATTATTTGCTGCTGCCAGACTGCAGAGAACAAAACGGTGCTGAAGTCAGTTAGGTAACATGTTGTCAAAGGATATGCACCTCCCTGACTTCATATACTCCTGCCCTTAGTATCCTGCTGCAATCTCAAGGGAGTTTTACGCTTATTTCATTAGGCTCGGGTAGCTGTGTCTGTATTCTACATTTCAGAGTGATTTTTTGAGCAGAGAAGGACTCCCCCTGTCGATTTAGATCTTGTGGGAGAGAGAGAGCCTGTAGATTGCCGATCTGCGAAATAATTTATGGAATGCTTGATATCCAGGTTGTGTGTCTGCGTCTTGGGATATACTTCTTAAAAAATATAAGCCCACCATTTCGTCCTATCTAACTCATAGCTTTGTTTTCAAGGTCCTTAATTTGTGGTTAATTTGCAGGAAAAACTTAAGGACTGTGTTTACGAAGGTACTTCTTCAGCTTTCTGTATAGAAACTTGTTTTTCCCCGGGTGTCAGTAATACCGGAATGGATTCTTGTTTTTGTTCCCTCATGGGAGTCTATCGTTCGTCTTCCTTAGTTGATTCTGTCCCTGTTAGCTTGTATACCTCCCAGGAACAGAGATGAATTGTTGTGGAGTGACGCAGCAGGAAAAAGAGATTGCTGGGCTTTCCCTCCCTAAGTCTAAGGACTTGTACTGTCACAGGAGGTGGCGGTGGCTACAAGCATGGACGGATGGCTTCAAGAGAGAATTGGATAAACGTATGGAGCAGAGGTCCATCAGTGGCTAGTAGCCACAGGGTATCGATAGGATCTCTCAGTCTGGGGCAAGGGATGCTCTGTGTTCTTGATGCTGGGGGGGAACAGTGGGAGGGCTTCTAGTGTCCTGGCCCCACTGGTGGCTCTCCTGAGGGCACCTGGTATTTTTGTGTTTTGGACTGGATGGGCCATTGGCCTGATCCAACATTGGCTTCTCTTATGTTCTTATGAAGCTCTCAAGTAAAACGGTGTGCTTTTTGCAAAGTCAGAATTAGGGGCATGATCCTCAAAGCTCATAGGCGGTGCTGTTGCATGGGAATCCAGTAGCATCTTGAAGACTGACCAAATGATCCACAAAAGCTTGCCGGTGTTCAAGTCACGGACAAGATTGGTTGTTTTGTCTGCTTGGAACTGGGCTCCCAGTAAATATGTAGTAGGAAAGGGAGCTTTTGTGTATGCACATACTCTCTCCACAAGTTACTGAAGCTCTTTTATGGGGCGCATCGTTGGCTGGTCAGACATCTGATCTTCTTGCTCCCTGTCCCGTAATGTGAAGGACATCTCTTCCCCTTTCTTACAGTCTCGGCAAATTCAGTCTCATCTTTATGGACTTCACAATGTGAACTGACTGTATGTGTTCCTACCTGGTCGCTCTCCTCCATCTGTAATACACAGATGCACCCTACAAACTACCCACTTCATTCACTGTAGTGCAGTGAATGTGGCCATCCTGAACCTCATGCCAGGACAGTGTCCTGTATTTGAAACCTCTCTTCCCTTGGAACATGGAGCCTCCTAGTGCACAATTGTGTCCCAAGCCTTGAGGGAACCACACGGAGAGCGCAGAATGGAAACCTCGGGGCGAACACCTGAGAGAACTTAATGGCTTCCAGGAAGTTCTGTTTGGCCAGAGCCCAGTACTCTAGCATACTTAGCCTTTCTGGTATAGCCAAGTCTTGACTTTGCAGTATTGAGTAAGGCATGACAATGGGGCCTGTTTGGCTTGTATGGCCCATGATCCATGGGTGAGATTTGCTGTCTTCATTTTAAACAGGTAACTCTTTGGAAGTAGATTCAGGTGGGTAGCCGTGTTGGTCTGAAGCCAAGCTGATCGTTAAAGGGTCCGGGCCTTTTGGCTCTGAGTCTCTGCCTGTCATTAGCTTATTGAACTACTTTCCCCCAGCTGCCTCTTTAGCCCCCAATTCCATCCCCCTTGGTGACCTCTGACTGCGTGAGAAATTTTGCACGCACTCTTGGGCAGCCAGATTCTCTCTCCCTGTTGATGGCCTTTCTTGCTCTCTGCAAGTATTCTCTGCACCCATAAATTTCCTTCCGCTCCCCCCCTCCCCAATGCCTTGGCATGACTTGCCTTTGCAGTTACAGTTTTACGCTTCACCCTGGAACGCTACCAGTAATTGAGCTAGCATTTGACCTTGGCTTCACTTGAGGTTGAATGCATCTCTTAACACAAGAAGTGATGATGGTGGATGCATCATTATACCCTCTAGAGCTCCTCAATCACTCCTGTGCTGGCACTGCAAAAACTGCAACACAACACTGCTGCCTTGGTGGCTCCTTTGAGCCCTCCTGCGCGCTCCCTTCTTCCCTCCGTGCCTTCTCGAGGGAAGCTACGCTGCTTTCCATCTGTCCTCTAAGACCTCCTGTACCGATGCCCTCCAAAACTTATGGCTTGGATCCAATGGATGAGTTCTTTTCACGTAGTCTCTGCTGTAGAGCACGCTTCCGCTTGCACAAACGGATGTTTCAGTGGAAGGGCTCACTGAAAATCATGGGTCTTGCACGAACGGAAGTTTTAATGGAAGAGGAAGCATGCTCTTAGGCGGAGACTATACCGGTGCGCCAAACTCATTGATTGGATCTATGCCTGCATTTCCACAGTGGCCTCTCTTCTTCATCTGGACATGCCTTGATCTTGTTGGATGATATCTCTGGGTTGAATCCAGCCGAGGGTTTTCTGTAGTAGAGTACAGACTCCCTCCCCCTCTGCAGCGTTCCTATCCCCAAGGAGTAGCATTTCAGGAGGCATTCTGGGTCTCAGCGAGAGGAGCGAAGGTGAGAAAGGTGGGCTGTGCAGGCAAGGAATTCCTTCTGTCAGCAGAAACTTCTGGTGGATCCAGGTGTCTGCTTTGAACTCCCCCAAAGGCTCAAATACACCCTGGCTGCCCCTGTAGAATGACATTTAGTATTAAAATAGGTATGAGACTATATGAATAGAAGAGGAGGAGGAGGAGGAGGAGGAGGAGTTGTGGTTGTTGGATTTATACCCCGCCCTTCACTCAGAGTCTCGAAGAGGCTTACAATCTTCTTCCCTTCCCTTCCCCTCCCCACGACAGACACCCTGTGAGGTAGGTGGGCTGAGAGAGCTCTGACTGAGAACTGATCTTTCCAGAACAGCTCTGAGAGAACCTGTGACTGACCCAAAGTCACACCAGCAGCTGCATGTGAAGGAGCGGGGAATCAAACCCGGTTCTCCCAGATTAGAGACCGCGCTTCTACCCCAAACTGGCTCGTTTGGGTCTTTTTTTGTTGTTGTCGGCAAGTCACAGTTGACTTATGGTGACCCCTCGTGGGATTTTCAGGGCAACAGATGTTCAGAGGTGATTTGCCTCTGCCTGCCTCTGCAGAACAACCCTGGAGGTCTCCCAACCAAATACTAGCCAGGGCCTCTCCTGCTTAGCTTCTGAGAGCTGGTGAGATTGGGCTAGCCTGGGCCATCCAGCTCGGGTCTTTACGGGTCCCTTATTCTGGGAATTGCCATTATGCTCCTGGGGGTGGGGAGAGTTCACGGTGCAGTCTGTAGGGAGTTCTGTGCTCACAGTCCCTTTTTGCCGATTGACTTCCCATTGAAGAGAAGCATTAGGGTGACCGAATTGGGAGCAGATACCCTGTCCTGCCAGGACGTTGGCACCATTAAACAGGTACCCAGTTCCAAACGAGGAGAACGAAGCAGAAGAAGTGGCACCTTTTACAATAAGCGGCCCACAAACTAAGTGCAGGAGCAAGTGTTTAATTGGATGGATTGAAAAGTTATCAAGGAAGTAATTCTGGAGTGGGTTTGACCGGAGGTGTCAAACTCATTTGTTACGAGGGCCGGAACTGACACAAATGTCACTATGTTGGGCCCCATCCCGCCGGTCTGGATCAGGCCGGCGGGGGGAACCCTGCCCCCAAAGTGCCCAGTTGGAGCCGACGTGCCTGGCACAATGACATCACCCAGAGGTGACATCGCGCCTGACATGTTGCTGGCCGATGCTCTATGGTACCATAGAGTTTCCAGGCTGATTGCTAGAGCGTCAGCTGGTGACGTGCCTAACGTGATGATGTCACTGTGCTGCACATGAATGTCCTGGTCCGGGACCAGCTCTCCCCCGCTGCACCAAGTAAGTGACTTGGCAACCCTGCGAAGGAGCATGATCTAGCAGAATGGTTGAGGGGCGTTGTCAGCCGGGATCCAGTGGCCGGGAGGAGAATCTCTTAAAGATTCCCCCCAAGATGGAAAACGGCAGCATGGAATAATTAACTGTTCAGAGCTAGGGAGTGTTGGTGTGTAGCTAGGCAATGACTGAACTCTTAACTGTTAATTCCTGGAAACGTTGTAGACAGCGTCTTTGCAGTAAGGCTTCGGTAACAGCCCTTTTCAGGCTACTGTGCAGACTTCTCAGTTACACATCAGTCTCCCAGGATCTGTGGTGGCTAAGGTACATGAACGTAGCAGGTGCGCATACTTAACAGGAAGTATAGCACCAATCTGTACAAACTAACAAATGGTTTTTCAAGGTTCTCTTTCATGTGTACCAAGGCTGTACATGCATGGTAGACACATTACTGCATTATGGCCATGATGGATATGAGGAAGACTGGAGGAAGGATGTGTTCTTGATATGTGCGGTTTGTAGACTCCTGGTGCACAGGAATGCAGTGTTGGGAAAGGGCTAGTGTGGAGGAGCAGTTCTAAATTTTTCTGGCACGGAGGCTTGTGTTTTCTGCCCCTGGGCACCCCCGTTGCTCTTTTCGCATTGAAACTGGGCTCCTGTTGGCATAATTCTCTTGCTTGTCATTAGCATACATTGCCCGCATGCCACTGCCAACTTGAAGACAGGCCAATTTTCTTTTCAAGGAATCTTGTCAGTCCTTGCTGGTTATTCTCAAGGAGCGAGTGCTTGATAAGTCTCTAAGGGAATTCCAAGATTCCCAGGAAATGCTTCAAGAACCAATGCAAATGATTCTGCCCCAGTTGTAGATGGCCCGATGATTTGCGTTCTGCCCCAGTTTTAGATGGCACCGGGGCTTTCTCTCTCTCTCTCTCTCTCTCTCTTTGAAAAAGAGGCGCCAGAACTCTCAAGAGGGAAATGACGTTTTCAATCTGTATGCTGAAAACTTGCAAACTTTTAAACATTTTAAAAAGAATTTTGTCGAAGAAGGTTCCGGGACTCCATTCCGGTGCGTTCCCCCAGAAAAAAAAGCTCTGGATGGCACAAAACAGATCACTGCCAGGAGTCCAGGGCTTTGTTTCCTGGTCTGTTCTCCTGCCCAACTCCTGGTGGTGCACATAGCATTACATGCCTCCTGTTGTGGCCACACACTGCACTGCATGGTTTGTAAGGAATGCAGTGAAACAACCTGCCGAATGATCGACCCACTCATTGAAAATTCTGATTTTTGGTTTAGCACAGGCAAATGGGATGTGAGCCTAACCAGTGGTTGTTTGAGCATCCCTATTTGTGTGTGTGTGTGTTAAGTGCCATCCAGTTGCTTCTGACTGATGGCGACCCTATGAATTAATTATCTCTGAAACGTCCTATGGTTTTGCAAACCTCTGTTTTCCACGGCTTCCCTGACTGGGTCAATCCATCACATGTTGGGTCTTCCTCTTTTCCTGCTGCCTTCAACTTTTCCTAGCCTTATTGTCTTTTCCACTGATTGTTGCCTTCTCATAATGTAGCCAGAATATGATAGTCTCAGTTGAGTCATTTGAGCTTCTAGAAAGAGTTGAGGCTTACCATCAAGATACAGCTGCAGTGCACAGGTGTTGTCATGTGACTGCTGATGGCTGCACATGACCTTTAACATAGGAAACTGGTGTGCTGTCTTCCTGCCGGCTTTCTTGGCGGCACCATTGAGACACTGGCTGCTGCTCTTTGCTGTTACCTTGGAGTTCTACCTCTGGCTTCCTTTGCCTATCTGCAAAACTGGATTAATTAAGAGTTAAAGTCCTGTCTTTTCTAGAATCTGCCCAAAGCAGTGAACATCATAAAAAAAAACAATGAATACAGTTTAACAACCATTAAACTATTTCAATAAACTCAACCTTAGCAATGACTGAAACCAGCCATATTTCTGTCTTGGGTCCTGAGATGCTGGGGGAGGGGGAGTTGGTATGTAGATGTCTTAAATAAATAATTGGTGTAAAAATCCACATAAAGGCAAACTGCACAATAAGCAGAAACAGAACAGGGCAAGGGGATAAAATGCAGTTGTAAAGGCCTCGTTGAACAAAGACTAAGTAGGGCCGGCACTTGGAAGGGAGACCGCCAAGGAAGGCTGTGCAGAGGAAGGGCATGGCTAACCACTTCTGTTTCTCGCTTGCCTTGAAAGCTCCTTGCAGGGGTCTCCGTAAGTTGGCTGTGACTTGACGGCACTTTAGGCATATACAGTGGAGAAGACAACACAGGTCACCACCACTGCTAGGTCTGCCTTTTTCCACCTGAGGTGGATCAGGCAGTTGGTCCCATATCTCAGCCCCCATGACCTAGCTGCAGTGACTCATGCAACGGTCACTTCCAGGCTGGATTATTGTAACTCTGTCTACGTGGGGCTGTCCTTGACTTTGCTTCGGAAACTGCTGCTGGTGCAGAATGCGGCAGCAGGGGTGTTGACTGCGTAATCTGTGTGGACACATATCCATCCAGTGCTGCAGGAACTGCACTGGCTGCCTGTTGTCTACCAGATCTGGTTCAAGGTGCTGGTACTTACTTTAAAGCACTATACCAGAGGTGATCAAACTATGGCTCGGGAGCCACGTGTGGCTCTTTCACACATATAGTGTGGTTCCCGGCAGGGCAGCTGGGGAAGCGAAGGGGAGTCATGCCTCCCCAATCGGTCTTCTCTTCCCCGGCCAGTGTTCCCCTTCCTGGGTTGGCTTGAGGCGGGGGGGAGCAGAGAAAGAAAGCAACTTTAACTTTAAATGTGTTCTCAAAGCCGCCCCCCCCAGCCTTCAAATATCATTGGACAAATAAATATCATTAATTAATTAATTAATTAATTAATTAATTAATTATTCGATTTATACCCCGCCCTCCCTGCGAGCGGGCTCAGGGCGGCTTACATGGGCGCATAGGCCAAAAAATGCTACATTAAAAAGGCTAAAAGCAGTTAAAACAGTTTAAGCAGTTAAAATAAATTCCTAAGACTAACAAGATTACAAACTGCTTCCTATAACATGTTATCAAATTATCAAAGTGGCGGCTCAGTGGTAGATCTCCATATCCCCCCTGCCACCCGCCAGGGTTGATTTGGGCCGGTTACATCAAAGATGATATAGGTGGCGGCTCCTATTCAAAAGCCTGGCAGAAGAGCTCCGTCTTGCAGGTCCTGCGGAACTGCACAAGATCCCGCAGAGCCCTGATCTTCTCTGGGAGCTCGTTCCACCAGATGGGAGCTGCCACCGAAAAAGCCCTGGCCCTCGTTTTGGTGAGTCTAGCGGCCCTAAGGCCTGGAACCTCTAGACGATGGGCTGACCCTGACCTCAGTGCCCGCTGGGGTATATACGGGGTATCAATATCTATTTTACCCCTTTTGTTTTTATTTTTGGCAGTCTCAGTTAATGTTAATAAAAAGTACATTTGCATATATATATATATATATATATATATATATATATATATATATATATATATATATATATATATATAAAATGTCTGTAATATTTTTTTCATGTCATGTGGTTTTCAAAACATCTGCCGTTTGTTCTATGTGGCACTTATGTTAAGCAATACAGCCAGTGGCCAGCATACCTTTGGGACCACCCCTCCACATATGAGCCCTGCAGGAACTTATGATCTACTAATCAACACCTCCTGGCAGTTTCTGGCACCAGGGCCATCCGACGTCTTAACGAGGGCCAGGGCTTTTTTGGCCCTGGCCCCCACCTGGTGGAATGAGCTCCCTTTAGAAATCAGGGCCTTTTGGGACCTATTACAGTTCCGCAGGGCTTGCGAGACAGAGCTCTTCCACCAGGCTTTCAGTCGAGGCAGCGGGCGCCCATCTACTATTGGCCTCCCCTCCAGTGACATCAGATCTGAATGGCTACCTGGGAACAAACTGCTTCTTGTAGAAATGTGTTGAGGCACCAGTCTTTTATTGAATACTGTTTTTACATGGGTTTTTAGACATATTTTTAACTGTTGATTTGTTGTGTTGTGAATTTTATGATGGAACCCGCCCTGAGCCCGCTTGCGGGGTGGGCGGGACACAAATAGAATTAATTAATTCATTGATTAAAGAGAGTGGTCGAAGCCTGGAATTTAGTCTTATAGAATCATAGAGTCACACAGAGTTGGAAGGGGGCCATACAGGCCATCTAGTCCAGCCCCTGGTTCAATGCAGGATCAGCCTAGAGCATCCCTGACAAGGGTTTGTCCAGCCACTGCTTAAAGGCTGCCAGTGAGTAGGAGCTCACCACCTCCCCAAGGCAGCTGATTCTACTGTGGCACAACTCTTAACTGTCAAAAAAGTTTTTCCTAATATCCAGCCGGTACCTTCCCGCCCTTAATTTAAACCCATTCTTGCAAGTCCTCTCCTCTGCTGTCAATGGGAACAGTTCCCTGCCCTCCTCTAAGTGACAGTCCTTCAGATACTTCAGGAGAGCAATCAAGTCTCCCCTCAACCTCCTCTTCTCTAGCCTAAACATTCCCAGGTCCCTCAGCCTTTCCTCACAGGGCTTGGTCTCCAGGCCCCCGATCATCCTCGTCGCTCTCCTCTGCACCTGCTCCATTCTATCCACACCCTTTTTGAAGTGAGGCCTCCAGAGCTGCGCATAGTACTCCAGGTGCAGCCTGACCAATGCAGTGTACAGCGAGTGCAGAGGACGCCTTGCAATTTGAAGGTTATGCCTTTGTTGATACACTCCAAGATCACATTAGCCTTTTTTTGTCCTTTATATGAAAAGGCTGTATATATCATAATACCACTTGCTTTGGGTTCCCACTGGGGGCAGCTCCACCCTTTGTGAGATGTCTGTTGTTTTCTCCAAAAGATCTGGTTATCCACTGTAGAAAACAGAAGAAGAAGAAGAGGAGGAGATTGGATTTATATCCCGCCCTTCACTCACTTAGAGTCTCAGAACGGCTTACAAACTCCTTCCCCTTCCCCTCCCCACAACAGACACCCTGTGAGGTAGGTGGGGCTGAGAGAGCTCTTTCCCGAGCTGTCCTTGAGAGAACAGCTTTGCCAGAACTACGGCTTGCCCAAGGTCATCCAGCAGGTGCAAGTGGAGGAATGGGGACTCAAACCCGGTTCTCCCAGATTAGAGTCCGCGCACTTAACCACTACACCAAACTGGTTCAGAAGGCTGAACTAGATGGGTGCCAAAGTCATAGTTTGCCTAGGGTGCCCAAAAAAACCCTCGTCTAGCCCTGGATGGGTCACTATACATTTGGATTGGTGGGTCACCATTCCGAAAAGGTTGGTAACCACTGTTGTAAAAGACTGCCTTGAAAAGCTCGACAGGACGATGTCTAAAACTGGGGAGTGCCGCCAAGGTAATCCGTTCCTCCTTCAAACGAACAGGAACAAAGCTGAAGAAATTTGCGCCGATAAAGCCAAAAGTGCCAACTTTTATCTTTCCGCCCTGTGCAAGTATCTAATTGCATTGTTTTTTTCCCTTGTATTATATCAGAAAGACAGGCCGTACATGTGGTTATCTTTTGGTTCCCTTATTGCTTCTGAGTGTTATCAGTGCAGTGGGTTCTCTATATTAACCACCCTCTCTTTCTACCCTCCCCGCCAAACTCGTTTTAAATACAAAGCTGGACAAATTTTACAATTAAGTGTTATCAATACAGAACACTTCTTTTTTCTATGCCTATAATCCCTGGTGTGATAGAGAAATGTGGTTAACATGGATAGTTTTCCATTCCCCCCCCCCCCAAAAAAAGAAAAACAAATGGAGGGAGAGTTGATCCTTAACAGTTCGCTGTGACCTAGTTCCACTCCCATCAGCTAGGACTGTCAAATGAAGGGCCTTATCTATTTCTAAATGTACTGTGCTTTTAATCTAAACCCACTCTCTCCCGGTGGAATTGCTATTCAGAAGGCTTCAGCCTGTCTTTGGGAAGTTATTTGATTTCTGAATATATTTTTTTTACCGAATAAGAGGTAGGGATTGGTATTGTGGCGTTGCGATAAGCTTGTTTCCGATGTGCTGCGCTTTGTGAACAGCTGGCTGTGCGGACGCAACATCCCTTGCCCTCCGGCAGCCGCACTCCTTTGCACAGTGTGCGTGCTTGCATGTGCGGCACAATAAGGACAATGGTGGATTGTTTGCAGACGCTTTCCGCAGGTCTGACAGCAGGCGGCCTTGTTCTATGCGGAGCCCCTGTCCCCCTTAACCAGCCGGGGCTTGGCTGGCCGGCTGGCTAGGAGGCAGCGTTAGTGGGATGAGCTGAAATGAAGACTGCTGTTAAAAAGAAGGCCTGTTCGTTCATTTGTTTTATTTAAAACCTGACTCCTGGACTCCAGACATAGCCCCTCAAGTGGATTGTATGATCAAAGGTAGCAAATAAATTTTAAAACTCATAGGAAATCTTAAACTGATCCAAGTCAGTTAAAGCTAGGCGGAATGCATGCATATTAAGTGTTCTAAGGTCTGCCAAAGGGGATGAATGTATGAATATACATGAAGCTACCTTATACTGACTCAGACCATTGGTCCATCAAAGTCAGTATCGTCAACTCAGACTGGCAGCGGCTTTCCAGGGTCTCCGGCAGAAGTCTTTCACATCACCTACTATATGATCCTTCTAACTGAGTTTCCTGTATTGTGCAGGAGGTTGGACTAGATGACCCTGGAGGTCCCTTCCAACTCTGTGATTCTATGATTCTATGACAAGTGTTAGGTTGTGTTGAAACAGATGAGTGGACAGCATGCGATGCACATTTCTTTGCTGAATTCAATGTATGAACTGTTTTTAGCGCCCTTGTTTTCTTACATTTACCTGACCTGGATGACCCAGGCTAGTCTGGTCTCCTCAGGTTTCGGCTGCTAAGCAGGATCAGCCCTGGTTAGTATTGGGGTGGGAGACCACCAAGGAATTCCAGGGTCACAATGCGGAGGAAGGCAGTGGCCAACCACCACTGTTAGTTTCTTGTCTTGAGAACCTTATGGGGTCACCGTAAGTTGATGGCACATTACACACACGAACAATAGGAGGGAAGTATGTGATATATTATCTTTATTTTTTAAGTATTATTCCAATAAAAACAATTTTTATCTAAAACTTTGCCTTTGTGTAACACTTAAATCACAGTTGATCCCCCACCCAATCAAATATTTCTGCTAAAGTATGGCTTTTGGAACATAAAATTATCATAGTTCTTTTAGACTCTCCCCCCCCCCCCTTTCTATAAGCCCAGATCAACATGCTAATTTGGCTTGTGCACTGTTTGGGTTAGGAATTTTTCTGGCTCCTAGTGTTCTGGGAATCCCACATCACTGTCCACCTACAAATCAATCAATTTATTTATTTATTTTTTAATTTCAGTTTTCAAACTTTTGTTGAAAGCTATAACAAGTATACAAACAAGATATATATATTTATGAAAACACAAGAAATTTCAAGGAAGTGTTGCTTTGGTCTTTGGCAGGGTTGGTAGTAGCCAACCCACATTTTTTTACATGGTAGCTTTAAGAATGTGTTTTCCAGCCTACAGTTTGCATATCCCATCAGGGCCCATAACACCTCTGTTCAAAGCACGGCAACATTTTACCATCTCCCCCTTCGTCTTGGCTGAGAGCCAGTGTGGTGTAGTGGTTACGAGCGGTGGACTCTAATCTGGAGAACCGGGTTTGATCCCCCACTCCTCCTCCTGAGGCCTGCTGGGTGACCTTGGGCCAGTCACAGTTCCCTCAGAACTCTCTCAGCCTCATCTCCCTTACAGGGGGCCTGTAGTTGGGACAGGAAGGGAATAAATTTGTAAGCCACTTTGAGACTCCTTAAGGTAGTTAAAATGCAGGGTATAAAAACCAACTCCTTCTTTTGAAGGCCCAGTTAAGTTTTATGGATGGTTAAATGTTGTGTCGCTTTGAACAGAGGTGTTGTGCACCTTGAGAAGCTAGCCCTAGTTTGGAAAACACATTTCTATTCACTTACATGGGAAGTACTTCCACTATCCACCATCATTCGTAATCCAGTTGGGTGATCTGTTTTGGAGAGAGTGCAGTAAATTTTCTGAGCGGGGGAACTTTCCCATAATTCTTTATGGCTTCAAGCCTTTGCGTCCAATTTATGTCAAATCCGGCCCTCTATAACAAATGAGTTTTGACACCCCTGCTCTAAAGCCTACCCTTCTCAAGCTCCACACAAAAAATCTCCCAAGTATTTCCCCTAAGTATATAGGTGGTAGGTCCTGTTTGGCTTGGCGAAAGCTGACCAGGCCTGGCATGCATTTTAATAAACAAAAGCTATGCCACTTCTTGTTAGAAGGCAAAACCATCTTAATAGTTTTTTATTCCCCATTATAGCGGTACACCACAACAGCCTCATAAAATTAGCCAGGGTCTCCTTAACTTGCAGCCCTTGGCGATTAATCAACTTACAATTTCGTTAATTAAAAGATTGGTTAAAGCTTGTTTGGTGTAGTGGTTAAGTGCGCGGACTCTAATCTGGGAGAACCGGGTTTGATTCCCCACTCCTCCACTTGCACCTGGCTGGATGACCTTGGGCAAGCCATAGCTCTGTACCAGCTGTTCCCTCAAGGACAGCTTGGGAAAGAGCTCTCTCAGCCCCACCCACCTCACAGGATGTCTGTTGTGGGGAGGGGAAGGGAAAGGAGTTTGTAAGCCGCTCTGAGACTCCAAGTGAGTGAACGGCGGGGTATAAATCCAGTCTCTTCCTCTTCTTCTTCTTCTTGTCCAAAGGGGAGAAATGATCTCTAATTGGACTAGCTACTTTTGCCAGCTTTCAGGCTGTACCAAATTCAGGGCTCATTTCATAGCAGGAGCTCCTTTGCATATTAGGCCACACCCTGCTGATGTAGCCAATCCTCCAAGAGTTTACAGAGCTCTTCTTACAGGGGCTACTGTAAGCTCTTGGAGGATTGGCTACATCAGGGGTGTGTGGCCTAATATGCAAAGGAGCTCCTGCTACTAAATGAGCCCTGACCGAATCCTTCGTTAGCTTGCGACAAAAAACCTTGTGTGATTCAGAAGTTCGTAAAAGTTTTCTGACAACTCCCCCCCCCCTCAAAAGCTAATGTACTCTAGAGAGGTCGGCCTGATAAGAGGCCTTTTTGCCTGTTTTTGAAACTCCTATACCAAAATGATACCCTTACAACAGCTTGTCTCATATTTATACTCTTTAAAAAAGAGAGAAAGTGCTAAAATTATGTTATAATGCCAGTAATTTTCCTGTCTTCTTGTAAGTGAGCTAAAAAAATTGTCAAATGTGGTGGGTGGGGGGAGGGTGGTGTATTTTAGCCTTTTCTCCACATCTCTGACTGGGGCTATTGTCTCAGAGCAAGAGCAAGAGCAGGCCTGTCTTTTAGACTGTTTCCCCGCCTCCTGGTTGCCTGAAAAAAAACGCAGCACACCTTCATTGTAATGTAGAAAGAAGAAATATTCTGCTGCCCTCAGCTTGGGAGCTTTGCTTGGGGTTACGGTGTATATTGGACTCAGGGTGTGATTGTAGGTGAAAACTAATTTGGGAGAATGTATGTGGCTCAGTGGTTAAGACTCTGGACTGCAGACCGGAAGATCAGTAGTTCGGTAGTTCGGACTGAGTGCCGTGTGACGGAGTGAGCTCCCATCTCTGGTCCCAGCTCCTGCCAACCTAACAGTTCAAAAGCAAGAAATTGCAAGTAGATAAATAGGTACCGCTTTGGTGGGAAGGTAACAGTTTTCTGTTCACCTTGGCATCTAGTCGTGCTGGCCATATGACCATAGAAACGTCTTTGGACAACGCTGGCTCTTCAGCTTGGAAATGGAGATGAACACCACTCCCTAGAGTTGAATTCGACTGGCTTTCAAGCAAGGGAAACCTTTGCCTTTATGGGTCATGAAGACCAGGATTAGAAGAAATGAAGGGGGTCACAAAGATCATTATTAGAAGAGCAAAGATCTTGCTATACTAAATCAGGGGTCCTCAACCTCCCCCCCCCCCCCCGCTTTAATTTTCTTGTATTTTGCGTCTGTGTGCAAGCCTGGAAGTCATGGTGACATCTGGTGACCCCCTACTGGGGGCCTGGACGTTTTTCAGAGAGGTGGCTTGATATTACCTGCCTCAACGTCCCAGCCCTGGTATTCCTTGGAGGTTGCCCTTTCAGCTACTCCCGAGGGTCAGCCCTGCTTAGCTTCTGAGATCTGACGAGATTGGGCTTGCCTGGGCTATCCAGGTCAGGGTGGGTCCCCAACCTTTTTGAGCCTGCGGGCACCCTTGGAATTCTGACATAGGATTGTGGGTGCAACCACAAAATGGTTGCCATGGGAGGTGGAGCCACACACAGAGAAGATGCCCAAATGCAGGGGAAAGGGGTAATTAAAAAATACACTGGAATTGAGGAGTGAGAATGAATAAAACCAACAATGTGGCAGCAGCTGCCACTGAAACACCATTATTTTAATTAACCCAGCCAATCGGATCTCCGGTGGCCAGTCAGAAGCCCTGAGATGCCATTCCCCAGTTGGGGGCTGGGGATTGCCCGGTTTTGTGGGCCCTTGCCTGTTGCTTATGAGAGGAAATCCCACCCCCAACAGCAACGTCGTGTGATGTGCCTACATCACCCAGAAGTGATGCAAGCATGTCAGTGACACTGGGGGCAACACTCTGGTTTCTGGGCAAAACTCTGTGGTTTGAGGGCGATTTTACCATAGAGTTTTGCCCCAAAACCAGAGTGTCACCCCTGATATGCCTACGTGACTTCTGGGTGATGTCGGCAAGTTGCAGCACTCCTCCCCACCCCGCCAGCACACCATTGGGACCTGTTAACCGTAACTCTTGGACAATTGAGTAGCAGGAGAAAAAAAATGTCTTCTTTGTGATAGGGGACAACAGGTTTAAGTTGCTTCCTTTTGGTAAGTAAGGGCTCAGCCGGGTAAGGTGAATATTCAAGCTGTCCATGCATTACAAACTTCAGGCTCTTGCGTCCTCAGCTTGCCTTGCACCCTGTGTAAAGAAACCGGAAGGTGTTTAATCTTTTAGCCTCCCCTGTGTCTTGCTGCTTGAAATTGGGCCCTGTGCATTGTTGATAAGCCTTTTAAAAGGGGGGGGGGAGATTGTTCTTTTTTAAAAAATGTATTCTTTAAATTTCTAAAAAAAAAGCAGAGAGTTCAGTTTCAGTTAGTGAGGCTGAGTGGAGACTGAAGGACACCTGCTTCTCAGCCTGTACAGCCCTGAGGCAAATTGAGGCTACACAAGTCTAGTTATTGTGTGAATTAAATAGGATACATATCCTTTGTCTCTCCTATTTGAGCTATAATGTTCCAGAAGACTCTTGCTCCTGGCCATATCCATGTCAATGAGCAGTACCATTTTCAAAGTGTGTTTTGTTAGGTCACTTTTCAGTTTTGTGTAGTGGTTAAGTGCATGGACTCTAGTCTGGGAGAACTGGGTTTGATTCCCCACTCCTCCACTTGCACCTGCTGGATGACCTTGGGCAAGCCATAGTTCTGGCAGAGCTGTTCTCTCAAGGGCAGTTCTCTCAGAGCTGTCTCAGCACCACCTACCTCACAGGGTGTCTGTTGTGGGGAGGGAAAGGGAAAGGAGTTTGTAAGCTGCTCTGAGACACTGTGAAGGGTGAGGTATAAAGATGTAAAATTTCTGGAAATTTTGAAGCTCAGAAAAAAACCCAGTTTTTTTTATTTTTTTCCCAGAAAAAAATGGAAATTTTTGGAAAAGTTGAAAAAAATGCTACATTAGCACTTATTTTTTCTTTTCCAGATTGAAAGTCATTCTGTTACTTTAGGAACATAAAATATGACTACAGATAATTTTACTTGGCGTGAAATTATCACAACTAGCATATTAAAAATATAGTGTATCCAAACAATTAATTACAAGTAGAATTTTTAAAATATTTTTTATATTTTATACTTTTTAAAATACTTTTTTAAATATTTATTTCTAATTGTAGCAAACGGAGCAACAGTCTCCTGAACTGTTTACTAGTTTATGTGGAACAGACAAAAAAACCTCCACAAAACAACTTTTAAAAATCCAAAAGTAACAATTATTCATATTTCCTCTCCACAGTTTAAATTTAACCTCCCCCGTTCTCATAAAAAGAATTGAAGAGGGAAGAAGTGTATAAAAGGGAGTGTGGGACTAAGTTTAAATGAATGGGCATGAAATTTAATCAGAATCATTTTCTGAGCTGTAATTATCAGTATCAGTTTCAGTCTCTGCTTCTGCAGCTGCTCAGTTGTGTCTGTCATTACCACAGTTATTATGGACCTCTAAAAACTGAAGGTTTGCCTAAGACTTGCCTGTCCTCAGTGCACAGAAATTAGATTAATCTGATACCATACATATTTTTTAGAAATGATTTAGAAAATATTTGAACACCTTGTCTTAAAATATTTTATTCATCATGTTAAAATAAAATGTTCCATAATCATTTTTTTTTCTTTTATTTTCTTTTTTCAGTTTTTCCAGTTTTTTGGTAAAAAACAAAAACGGCTTCAGGAAAAAAACGGAACCCCCCCCCCATTTTTTCCTGAATTTTTCCGGTTTTTTCCTGGGCCTTCACATCTCTAAATCCAATCTCCTCCTCCTCCTCCTCCTCCTTCTCCCCTGTACACTGATGATGTGGAGGCATTTAAATCTGTCGACATAGCTTTTATGTGGACATTTCCCAAAGGCTTCTTTTATACACAAAATGAACTTTCTGAGAGACGTTTGGCATGCTAGTGTTTCAGTTTATCCTTGGAACTTTAAGGCATCGTCATGTTGTCTTTATTCAAGGTGCGGGTACTCTTTCTATGACAACTGATGTTCTGCTTAATATAAATACTCAGTCCAGTGAGGTACCTTAGGGTGGTGCAGGCTTTGGCGAAATGGACAAGAGCGCAGGTGGAATCTGACATATCATTTTCTGTGGTTGTATCCCAAGGCTGCAGATTAGACATGTGGGATCATAAACAAAAACTGAGTCATACTTTTTATTAGCACCATTTAAAATATCACACAACTGCATATGCTGCATAAGAACATAAGAGAAGCCAACGTTGGATCAGGGCAATGGCCCATCCAGTCCAACACTCTGTGTCCCACAGTGGCCAAAAATACCAGGTGCCATCAGGAGATCCGCTAGAGGGGCCAGAACTCCAGAAGCCCTCCCACTGTTGCCCCCCCTTCCCAAGTACAATGCTTGCATGGTGTTTTGTGAAGCATGTGGCATTTGACCGGTCCTAATAAAAGATGTAGATTTTCTTTTTTTGGAGTTTACACTGATTTCTATTGGCACCTGATCATCATTAAACACCTCTGGTAAAAGTCTTTAAGAGCTTCAGGGATTTTGGCAGAGCGATCTTTTTGCATTTGCTTTTTATTTTGTTGCCCACCCACAGGGCACTTGTGCCTGTCTCTTCAGCTGTAAAAAGTGCGCTTGAAGCATCGTCAGGCTTATTAAAAAATGAAAACTTGTTTCACTACCACAGTAGCAGGGTATAGCGTTTCTAATGTAATTCTACCTTTTAAAAAAGTTATATTTGTGATGACGCTTTCCCAAGAACTCGTGTGTACAGAGAGTCCAACCAACATATGTATTTATTTATTACTTATTTATTATTTGCATTTATATCCCGCCCATCCCGTGGACGGGCTCAGGGGCGAGTAACATCGTTTGAATAAATACAGTTTCAATTTAAAACATTAGAACACGACAAAACATTATAGCAATTAAAACATATGGGTACAGCTTGAAGTAGCATCAGTTGGCTTAAAATTCTGGCCTGATAAAGGCCAGTTGTTGTTGGTCAGTAGACAGGTGACAGATGGGTGACAGCAACCTCAGGGAGGTCATAGGTGCTCGTTGCCTCAGCCAAAGGCCTGGCGGAACAGCTCCATCTTGCAGGCCCTGCGGAACTGAAGAAGATCCCGCAGGGTCCTGGTCTTAATAGGGAGCATGTTCCACCAGACTGGGGCCACAGCAGAGAAAGCCCTGGGCCTGGTTGAGGCAAAATGGGCATCCTTTGGGCCAGGGACCACCAGGAGGTGTTGATCTTTTGAGTGTATGGCTCTTAGAGGCATATATGGGAAGAGGCAGTCCCTTAGATATGTTGGCCCCAGGCCGTATAAGGCTGTATAATATCAAATATAATATAATAGCAAATTGCCATAAATGTGGACATAGCTGCCTTTACTTTCACACATGTCCTAGGGAGAGTTCAGTCTTGATTTGATCTAGGGTTGCCAGCCTCCAGGTGGGGCCTGGGGATCTCCTGCTTTTATAACTGATCTCCAGCTGGCAGAGATAAATTCCCCTGGAGAAAACGGCTGCCTTGAAGGGTGGACTCTATGGCATTGCACCATGCTGAGGCCCCTCCCCTCCCCAAACCCCACCTTCTCCTGGCTCCACCCCCAAAGTCTCCAGGTATTTTCCAACCCAGACTTGGCAACCCTAATTTGATCTGGAACCGACTGATTTGCCTCCTTGGAGGTCTGCAATATTTGTAAAACTCTCCTCCAGCACCACATTTCAAACACCACTGACTTCACTGGCCAGCTTCAACATCCATGCCTAGTAACGGGGAATACCATGGCACGAATTAACTTGATCATGGTTGCCAGCAACACATCCTTACACTTAAAAGAATCTTTGCCGTCTTCACAGTTCAAACTGTGAACTGAAAACTTTTTTTTAAAGGAAAGTGTTCAAATGTTCCTTAAACTTTATTCGTAGTTCCTTGTTACCTTGGACATTGGCTTATCCCTCCCCCTCCTTGCTATTCCCGCCCCCTATATCTACTACCAAGTGTTGCACAACAATGGAAAAAAACCAGTAAAAGCTCTTTGCGTTGTGGGCTATGAAGAGATAGCCATTAAAAAAAAAAAACCCATAAAGTCCAAATCCAGTAGCAATGCATGGCTGCGAGAGTTGGACCATAAGGAAGGCCAAGCACGGGAGAATAGATGCTTTTGAATTATGGTGCTGGAGAAGACTCTTGAGAGTCCCTTGGACTGCAAGGAGATCAAATCAGCCAATCCTAAAAGAAACCAACCCTGACTGTTCCCTGGAAGGCCTGATCCTGAAGCTGAAACTCAAATACTTTGGCCACCAAATGAGAAGGGAGCACTCCCTGGAGAAGGCCCTGATGCTGGGGAAAATTGAAGGTCAAAGAAGAAGGGGACAGGAAAGGAGGAGATGGCTAGATAGTGTTATCGATGCAACAAACATGAAATTAAACAAACTCCAAAGAACAGTGGAGAACAGGGGGGGCTGGCGTGATGTGGTCCATGGGGTCGCGAAGAGTTGGACTTGAGGAGAGGAGGAGATTGGATTTATACCCAGTCCTTCACTCGGAGTCTCAGAGCGGCTTACAGTCTCCTTTCCCTTCCCCTCCCCACAACAGACACCCTGTGAGGTAGGTGGGGCCGAGAGAGCTCTTTCCAGAACTAAATTAAAGGACCAGATTAAAGGACCAAGAGGAAGGGGACGGCAAAGGATGAGATGGTGAGACAGTGTTATCGATGCAATGAACATGAAGTTGAATAGACTCCCAAGGATGGCGGAGGGCAGGGGGGCCTGGCGTGATGTGGTCCATGGGGTCACGAAGAGTCGGACTCGACTGTGCGACTGAACAACAACGACGTAAAGTCCAAAATACAACTTTTCCCTTTCAGCCCACAAATACCGCTTAATCGTGCAAAAAATATGGGTGGAGAATAGATTTCCTGCCTCTTGTGTGCATTTGAAACCATAAATACTTCAGTCTGATATTTCAGATTCTTTAGCAGAATCATCGGGGGTATGTGAGTGTTCATGTATCACCAAATCCAGACTCACACTGCCTGCCCGCCTCATCTTTGTGTTCCCTCAGCAGACTGGTGCCGTGTATCTCTTGCATGGCTTGCCTTGCCTTTAGGGTGCCAAGTCTGTCTGTGTCAAAAGCAGGATCCCCCAACATGGTTTCTGTCGTCACCATGATACCTGCTTGATCCCCTTATTGGTGCACACCAGGTGTTTTTAGAAAGTGGGTGGGGCCAGGTAGGGCTCTTGCCCAGCAGGGCTTCTGATTGGCCACTGGAGCTCTGATTGCCTGTGCAGAATAAAATCGATCCAGGTGGGTAGCCGGGATAGTCTGTCTGTAGCAGTAGAAAAGAGCAAGAGTCCAGTAGCACCTTAAGACTAACCAAATTTGTGGCAGGGGAGGAGCTTTCATGAGTCGTGAGTTGTGAGTCGAAGTGAGCAGTGCATCACAAAAGCTCACACCTGCCACAAAATTTGTTAGTCTTTAAGGCACTACTGGATTCTTGCAGATTAAAATAGTGAGTATAAATGGACCGTTTTCACAGTGTAAGGTGGTAAACAGTGGGGTCAGGGCTCATTTTGTAGCAGGAGCTCCTCTGCATATTAGGCCACACACCCCTGATGTAGCCAATCCTTCAAGAGCTTACAGTAGCCCCTGTAAGAAGAGCTCTGTAAGCTCTTGGAGGATTGGCTACATTAGGGGTGTGTGGCCTAACATGCAAAGGAGCTCCTGCTACGAAATGAGCCCTGAGTGGGGTACTGCAGGGCTCGGCACGAGGCCCACTGCTTTTTAACTTGTTCATTAATGATTTGAAGTAAGCAGTGAAGAGGCTAAGTTTGTGGATGACACTAAGTTGTTCAGGATGGTGAGAACCAGGGGGGGCTGTGAGGTGCTCCAGAGGGTTCTGTCAAGACTGGGAGGGTGGGCATCCATGTGGCAAATGAGGTTCAATGTGGGCAAGTGCAAAGTAATGTACATTGGAGCCAAAATTCCTAACTCTAAGTACACGTTGATGGGGTCTGAACTGGCGAAGACTAACCAGGAGAGAGATCTTGGAGTCAGTGTACATAACTCTCTGAAAATGTTGACTCAGTGTGTGACTGCAATAAAAAGGGCAAATACTATGCTGGGGATTATTAGGAAGGGGAATTCAGCCAGTATTATAATGCTTCTGTATAAATCTGTGGTGCAGCATCACTTGGAATACTGTGTACAGTTCTGGTCACCATACCTCAAAAACAGTATTATAGAGTTGGAAAAGGTGCAGAAAAGGGCAACTAAAATGATTAAGGGGATGGAACACTTTCCCTATGAAGAAAGGTTAAAGAGGTTAGGGCTCTTTAGTTTGGAGAAATGACAACTGAGGGGTGACATGATGGAGGTTTACAAAATTATGCATAGGATACAGAAGGCAGAGAAAGAAGTGCCGTATTTTTCGCTCCATAAGACGCACCTAGCTCTGCTCGGTGCCGTGGCTTGGGAAAGGTGAGGGGGGTTTGAGACGCACACACTTCCCCCCCCCCACTTTTTTGGGGAGAAAAAGTGAGTCTTATGGAGCAAAAAATACGGTACTTTTCTCCCTTTCTCACAATAGAAGAACTTGTGGGTGCTCAATGAAATTAATGAGCAGCAAGCTTAGAACAGATAAAAGGAAGTATTTCTTCATCCAAAAAGCAATTAACACACAGAATTCGCTGTCGCAGGAAGTGGTGGCAGCTACAAGCATAGACAGCTTCAAGAAGGGACTTGGAGAAAGATATGGAGCAGAGGTCCATCAGTGGCTGTTAGCCGCAAGGTATAGATAGGAACTCTCAATCTGGGGCAAGGGATGCTCTGTATTCTTGGTGCTTGAGGGGCAACAGTGGGAGGGTTTCTGGAGTTCTGGCCCCACTGCTGGACCTCCTGATGGCACCAGGGTTTTGACGGAGTGATTGTACTGGATGGGCCACTGGCCTAGTACAACATGGCTTCTCTTATGTTCTCATGTTCTTAATGTTGTTCCAGGGGCAGCAATCACCACATTGTTGGTTGTGTTCTCTCACTTCTCTTTCCTAGTGATTTTTTTAAAGTGACCCCTCTTCCCCCACCCTGCACCTGAGGCTCAGCTGTTTTGGGCTTACATCCATCACCCTGTGTCCAAATTTCCAAGGTGCCCATAGGCTCTGAGACATTTGGGACCCCTAGTCCAGGGGTGGGCAAACTGTGGCTCGGGAGCCGCATGCAGCTCTTTCACATATATTATGTGGCTCCCGGCAGGGCGGCTGGAGAAGCTAAATATCATTAGCAAACAAATATCATTGGACAAATTAATTTCATTATCAATATCTGCTTTTACCCCTTTTGTTATTATTTTTGGCAGTCTCATTTAATGTTAATAAAAAGCAAATTTGCTTATTTTCCAATAAAAGCAGGTAATATTTGTTCATGTCTTGTGGCTCTCTGATGTTTATTCTATGCGGCTCTTACGTTAAGCAACTTTGGCCACCCCTGTTCTAGGTGGCTCTTACGCTGAGCAAGTTTGCCCACCCCTGCCCTAGTCTAACGCATGTTCTAGATCTGCAAAATAATGCCCTCTGGGTTGCCTCTCCCACTCACCCCATTCCATGAGCCAAAGGTAGCAGCCCCATAAGATATGACCATGGCTATAAACATTGCTACTGATGCTGTAATAACTTTCACTGCCCCGGAATTCCTTTACCTTTAGAATCCCATAATAACGGTTGTCATTCTGCCATAGAAAATAGGTCTCTGTTTGGATGCGGATGCGGTTCCAGGGAGGAAAAAAATCCTCAACCTTTTCATCTGTGCAGCACAACACTGATATTTATTTCTAAATGGCTTTCAAAGGTTACTGTGTCATTTAGTATTATTTTCCTTATCTGCAAACCGAAGCTCTGTATATGACCGCCTCGCGGTTTCTATTATCTTGGCAGTGGTGGGCTTCCCTGATACCATAATTTCAGGAAGCTTCCCCTCCCCTTGCCTTCTTTTCATATGTATTTAATGGCTGTAAAGAATATGCTCTTGTGCCCCTGTCCACCTGGATTTTTGACCTGTACCTTAAATATGCCATTAGTGTGAATCTCTGCCTTTTTTCAGGGTCCACTTTGGCAGACTCTGTGGCAGTCTGAATGTAATTCTGCTGCCCAGCGGTGAAGGAATCTTTTAATGCCTCCACCTCCCCTGCACTTGTGTCAACACGGGTGATTTTTCAAGTTCCCAGTTTACAAACGTGAAATATTCTCTCTCCGGAGCAGCTGCAGCAGGGACGTATTGTCATTTTCTTTCAGACGTAAATATGCTGAGATTTGGAGTGCTGTATGTGGGAGGTGCTGTGGCTCAGGGGTAGAGCGCAGGCTCGTGGCCAGGATTTTGTGGTTTGTGGGGGCAAATTTCTTTTCTGGTGGGGCTGAAGTTCTCAGTGCAGAAAGAAAAGCCATTTAATGAACAGAAAGCTGTTACCGGGATAGATCTCTAAACTGCAAGCTGCCAGCCACTTTAGATGGCAGTTCTCAGCTGCTGCAAGTTAATCACTTCTGCCAGCCTAAGTGACAGTTCTGAGAACAAGGTGGCAGGTGGGGGTGACTTCTGTAGCTGAGAAAGCTAACACTTAGGCAGAAGAAAAAATTCTCTCAAAGGAGACCAGTTTCTTGACACAGAGTTAGAAGGGATCCTAGAGGTCACCTACTCCAACCCCACTTGCTCAGTGCAGGAATCAGTCAACTACAGCACCCTACTCTTCTTAAAGGAGCACATACCTTTAAAAATGTTTATAAATGATTGAAAAAAAACATTCACAAGAGAAATTCTTGTGTGGCTGTGCCTTTAAGAAAGGGGGCAGAGCCCCCAGAACCCCACAGTAGCTACAGGCCTGGTAGAGCATCTGCTAGGCAGGCAGAAGGTCCCCGGTCCAACCCCTGGCATTGCCAGCTAAGAGGACCAGGTCAGAGGTGATGTGAAAGACCTCTGCCCGAGATCCTGGAGATCCATTGCCAGTCTGAATAGACAATGTTGACTTTGATGGACCGATGGTCTGATTCAGTATAAGGCAGCTTCGTATGCTCATATGTATACAGGTGCTTAGTCATGTTACAAATCTGGATTGTTCAATTTTAATTTTTTAATTTATTTTATGTATATTATATATGGTCCGCCTTTCTCACTGGGACTCAAGGCAGATTACACGGAGTGAGTCAGTCCGATCAACAAGTTGGGACGATCACATTCAATGATGCAGAATGACATAATAGTATCTAACTCACACCAAACTGTACACAGCAGCACAAACCATAGAGCCTAATAACCTGTCTGAGTCACTTTGTGAATAGGAACATAAGAACACAGAGGTCAAAAACACCAGGTGCCAGCAGGAGGTCCAGCAGTGGGGCCAGGATACTAGAACCCTCCCACTGTTGACCCCCCCCCCCCCTGTCAAGCACCAAGAATACAGAGCATCACTTGCCCCGGACTGAGAGATCCTATCTATACCTTGTGGCTAACAGCCACTGATGGACTTCCGCTCCATTTTGTACAGTGCTGTCCTATAAAGCCCTCTTGAATAATCCAGCCAGGTGAGAGGTAGCCTTCCTGACTTCTTGAAGCAGACTGTTTCACCAGGTGGGGGGGCCACAACTGAGAAGGCAGTTGTCGAATTCGTCCATTGGCAGGTTGGCGCTGCAGAAGGCCCTGCTCAGATGACCGAAGCTGTTGTGGCAGGGCGCAGGAGTAGAGACGGTCTCGGAGATATGAAGGTCCAAGGCCATGAAGGGCTTTGCATGTGACAGCCGATAGTTTAAAACTGAGCCTGGTAACTGCAAACAAGTGTGTGAAGACGACTTTCTAAAGCGCCATTGAAGGGGGAAGTAAAAGAAAGAAAAAAGGACGTTGTAAATAATTAAATAGCAAAAAGATCCAGATTTGAAGCAACTGAGAATCTTGCTGTTTTGCCGGTTATAACGTGCAAAGGATCTCAAAGGAAGAGAGAAAACTGGGCTGTTTGGTTATGGTTAATTTTTAAGGGGTTAATTTTTAAAGGTTTCCTCACTATTGCCAATCAATTTTGGGCTTATTAGTGGGAAAGGGGGAGATGCAAGCCCTATCAGTTTAGGCTACATCAGCAGCTCCCAGCCCTGTAGCACACGAGGACCCTTTTTTTAACATAAAAAAATATTACACGCACCTCTATGTGATAGTAGTTACGTTATTCGTATCTGCTGATTGAGAAGAGCCTTACTGAATTCGTTGGGAATTGATCCCAAGTATGTGTGCCCTAATGTCTCTTTCCTTATTAACCTCCCCTCATAGCTTGCCCTACATCAGAGTCTCAAAAGGGGTGACCCTAATAATGTTGCTGGTTAAGTTTTTCATCTTCTTCACTTCTCCAATCTGGATCGGCTTCATCGACATCTTTCCCTCTCTGCTGCTGCTCTCCTGTTTAATTCTGAATGTAGCAATGCTGTTCCCCTCTGCCCATACACATATTCATGCATGTAAAGTTCGAACAGTGTTTGAGCTGGCACAAATAAGAAGAGGAGGAGGATTTATGCCCTGCTCTTCACTCGGAGTATGTGGATAGTTTGGTTCTTAACATAGTCATCTAGGGTTCTCCTGGGATTACAACGGATCTCCAGGTGACAGAAATTGGCTCACCTGGAGAAAAGGGCCACTTTGGAGGCCCCTCCCCTCCCAAGCCCTGCCCTTTTCAGCCTCCACCCCCCAAATCTCCAAGTATTTCCCAACCTGGAGCTGGCAGCCCTTTTGTAATTCCTCAGTTTGTAATTCCTGAACCACACATATGACCAAACTGTCCACCCAAACCTCCCCTTGGGATTTCAGTTGTGCCTCCAATCTATGCCTTATTGGGGAAGTCTTAGCCGAACTCATTATAGTGCTTTTTTCATTGGCTGTTCCGGTCTACAAGTGTAAAAAAGGGCTTTGTCCAAGAAACGCCTTCATCTGAATTTGAACTTCGTTGTGATAGTTCTGTTTTGTTTTTGAGAGGGGTTTCAGTCAGGGTGGGTCAGAGTGTTTAATTGGCTCTGGGGCCCATGCACAGGAACCATGAAAGTAGGGTCAGGTCCTGCTCAGGCTGCTGAAGCGGATGTGATGTAGTTTGGGCCATTGGCTGCTGGTACGAATGAAGACATGTACCTGGAAGTCCCTTGCCATATCATAAGACCACTTGGGTCACATGCCTTCAAGGAGATGGAGGCTTTGCTCAGCTGTGGTGGTAATGCATTTTCCAATGGCATGCTTTGCCGCAGCTTTACATCAGTTTTGCAGCCGTTTTGACTAAGCAAAACAGAGACTCTGTTGCATTCAGGAACCAGCTGCTGTTTCATCTTGAGGGGTGGGCTGTGCGTTAAAACCAGTTTGGTGTAGTGGTTAAGTGCGCGGACTCTAATCTGGGAGAACCAGGTTTGATTCCCCACTCCTCCACTTGCACCTGGCTGGATGATCTTGGGCAAGACATAGCTCTGTACCAGCTGTTCTCTCAAGGACAGCTTGGGAAAGAGCTCTCTCAGCCCCACCTACCTCACAGGATGTCTGTTGTGGGGAGGGGAAGGGAAAGGAGTTTGTAAGTCGCTCTGAGACTCTTAAGTGAGTGAAGGGCGGGATATAAATCCAATCTCTTCTTCTTCTTCTTCTAAAACCAAAGACAAAGAGGGAGATAGGTAAATGTTACTATGGTGTATGCTCTAAAATATTTTCCCCTGGTTTTTCAAGATTGCTTTTTATAAATCCAGACACAACTGCTGTTAAGAACATAAGGAGAGCCGTGCTAGATCAGACCATTGGTCCATCTAGTCCAGGATCCTGTCCCACACAATGGCCAACCAGTTCCTTTGGAGGTCTAACAACATGACATAGAGGCCAAGGTTTTCCCCTGATGTTGCTTCATGGTTCTGGGATTCAGTGAGATTCAGAGGTTTTGTGCCTCTGAATGTGGAGGTTCCTCTCAGTCACCATGGCTAATAGCCATTGATAGACCTATCTTCCATTAATCTGTCTAATCCCCCTTTAAAGCTATTTAGTCCTGTGGCCATCAGTTCATCTTCTGGCAGCAAATTCCACATTTTGATCACTTTCTGTGTAAAACAGTATTTCCTTTTGTCCATCCTGAACCTCCTTGCCCATCAGCTTCATGGGATGCCCTCGAGTTCTAGTATTTTGGAAGAGGGAGAAAAATTTTTCTTTGCCAACTCTCTCCTCTCCACCCCATGCTTAATTCTATAAGCCTCTGTCATGTCCCTGTCCCCAGTTGTCTCTTTTCTAAACAGAAAAGTCCCAAACTCTTCAGCTTTTCCTCATAGGGAAGGTGCTCCAACCCCCTAGCCATCTTGGTCGCCCTCCTCTGCACTTTTCCCAGCTCTGCAGTGCCCTTTTGGAGATACGGTGACCAGAACTGTACACAGTATTCCATAGATCTATACAGGGGCATTACCATATTATTCTCAATCCTTTCCCCAATAATCCCTTATATAGCGTTTCACTGAGCTATCCACTACGACCCCAAGATCTTTTTGTGTCTCAGTTTCAGCAAGTCCAGTCCCCATTAATCATATGTGAAGTTGGGACTTTTTTTCTGTCCCAACGTGCAGTGTTGTTCTTGCGACTCAAAAGTGTTGAAGGTGGTTTTATTTACTGAAGAAGCATCCTGTTCGCCTTCCTACTGCTGTGAAGGAAATGGCTTTGTTGGGCCCTTCAGAAAATGTGGTGCAAGCTGGCCAGCATTGTGTGACTCTTATGCTTGAAAACGAACAAAACAGAAATTCTGGAGGAGACGTATCCAGTCCTTCCAAATGTGGGGGTAACACTTGGTCATCATTTGTGACACTTCGTGATCAGCTTGTCAGTAGGGTTTGGGATTAAGTCACCCAGTGTCACCACCTCTGAGTGAAGTTTAATGTTTCTTCCCCTGTGTCAGAAAACAGCTTTGGCAGCTGAGGCAGACTCCGATAATGTGAGAGATTTGTCTCGCTCATTCGGCCAATGGTCATGTGTTTCGAAATGAGTCATTTGCAAATCCAACAAGACTGCATTCTCAGTGGCCATATTAGCTGAGTAATCCATATGCATAAAATGCAGAAGCCAGATGTGAACGAGTTGTTGTCTGCTCCAGCAAGTTTTGCCAAACTTAATGTAGCTCAAGCCCATCAGTGATCGGGCATCCCCAGCACTGTCAATCCCTGAGGTTGTTCCAAACTTTATACCAATCATGGGTCAATCTGAAGGGCAACTCCAATCAAATCTCTTCAAACTGCTCTGGTGGGTATCAGAATCAAGAAAGAAAAGTTAGCTTGGAACCTCCAAAATCAGTGTGGTGTGTTGGTTGAGAGTGGTGGACTCTAGTCTGGAGAACCCGGTTTGATTCCCCACTCTTCAGTCACATGAAGTCCACTAGGTGACCCTGGGCCAGTCATAGTTCCCTCAGAACTCTCTCAGCTCCACCTGCCTCACAAGGTGCCTGTTGTGGGGAGAAGAAGGGAAAAGGCGATTGTAAGCCACTTTGAGGCAGAGAAAAGCTGGGTACAACATCCGACTCTTCCATTCTTCTTCATTCATTGTCTTGTTCCTGGAGTACTGAACCAATGTATCTGGTGTCTAAATAATAAGTAAAAAAGGGGGGGGGACTGAACCCAAAAATATTACCCTTGATGGAAGTGACGCACATCGAATGGGACATTTGGGACCAGAATAAATTTGTCCAGCTACCACAGGCTCATTATACAAATTTGTAGCAACTGCATAGCATTGAAGAAAGCAACACCTGGTCTCACAGATACATATATACAAAATTCTTTATGCATGTAATTCTGGATGTGTGTCATTGTGTAATAAGGAATATTGAGGAAGGCCCATAAGGGCTGAAATGCATATGGTCCTTAGGTGAAAAGTTGTATCCATCAATTTGATATGTATAACAATCAGTTCCTTATGAAACAAGCTTAAAGAATCTGAACTTTAGACTGTTTCTTTTAACCTCATTATGTTTTATTTTATGTGTACACCCTAATAAATATTTGTATTTTTAATATCAATTTATTTGTCAGCTTGACCCTCTCAGTTTGTGTCTAAATAATAAAACAGAAGACTGTGGGCGCTTTAAATATGAACTAAATTTATTCCAACATAAGCTTCCATTAGTCAGAGCGTATGTCATCAGGTACATGAGGTGTACATCCATCAGTCTGATTTTTGTATGCGCAGCGTGTGTGCACGTTTACAAAAAGAGATTGGTTTGAAACAATATCCAATCCAAAAAATTAATCTGCTATGTACTGATTTGCAGACAAATGCTTGATGACTCTCTGTACCAAAATGCTTGCGAGACCCTAAATCCTTCCTAGGATTATTCAACTTTTATAACATCATCCTAAATGAAAAAAAAAAAAAGAGTCACTCCAGGTCTAGGAGAACACGTTTTTGTTTTGCTGGATGAAAGAGCTCAGCGGGAGCCGAACGGCTGGCTTGATGAAGCCTTTCAAAACAGCAAGATGCTCTTGACCTCCGACTCAGTCCTGGTTCACTGTAAAGAGTGGGGGCTCTGCCCATCGTTTGTGTCACACTTGGCCCACTGGGGTTGGAGCAGTCTTGTGTCACGCATCTCTTGATGTGGCTCATGTACCTTTCACCCTTTTACTCAGGAACAGTGACCTCTGCTGAAGAAGAAAAAATATATGCCCAAATAGATCAAGAAGGATCAATTCTTCTCCTGTCTTGCATTTGAAGTTCAAACTGACCGCAAGCCCTTTCTTGGTCTCTCGGTCAAAGGCTAGCCGACACCTCTGACTTTGTATCCCCACCGTGCTAAATTCTTTCGGCTACATAAGAACATAAGAGAAGCCATGTTGGATCAGGCCAGCGGCCCATCCAGTCCAACACTCTGTGTCACACAGGGGCCAAAAACACCAGGTTCCATCTGGAGGTCCACCCGTGGGGCCAGGAAGCTGCCTTACACTAAATCAGACCGTTGGTCCATCAGGGTTTTCTGTTGCCCCAGAAGGTTGGACCAGAACCAATGGGTTGAAATTAAATCAGAAGAGTTTTCAGCTAAATGTTAGGAAGAGCTTCCTGACAGTTAGAGCCGTTCCTCAGTGGGACAGGCTTCCTCGGGAGGTGGTGGGCTCTCCTTCTTTGGAGGTTTCTAAACAGAGGCTAGGTGGCCATCTGACAGCAATGCTGATTCTGTCCACTTGGGCAGATCCTGAGAGACAGAGAGGGCAGGAAGGGTTGCATCGGTGCTTGGTTCTTGTGGCCGTTTCTTACATGCCCAGGGAAATGTGGATCACCACTTTGGGGTCTGGAAGCAATTTTTCTTCAGGCCAGTTTGCCCCGGGATCTTGGAGGGTTTTTTTTGGTCATCTTCAGGGCATGGAACAGGGGTCACCGGGGGTGTGAGGGGGAGGTATTTGTGAATTCCCTGCATTGTGCAGGGTGTTGGACTAGATAACCCTGGAGTTCCCTTCCAACTCTATGATTCCGTCATTCTGTAAGGTTATCAGTAATGTCTGCTGAGAATGGCAGTTACTCTCCAGGGTCTTGGGCAGAGGTCCTTCCCATCACTTACAACTTAGTCCTTTGACCAGGTGGTGCCACAGATTGAACCTGAGACCTTCTTGGCTTCCTTTCATTAACAAATCTATCACCTGATACTTTTAGCTGGGCAGGGTGGCGATTGAACCTGGGACCCTCTGCATGCCAACCAAATGCTCTACCACTGAGTCACATATACCACTGTAAGCTTGGGGAAATAATTCGGTGATGCTTATCCATTGGGCCCTCTACCACTGGACAGCTGTGTTATTTGTTGTGCCGAGTCATCATGTTGGACTCCAGAGCCCCCACCGGAGCCTGAAGAGAGAGGGAGGGCGACTGGGTGCATTCTCAGCTGTCTGCGGAAGGGATGTCCCGATGAAGAATCGGCTGGAGGACTCAGACTGTTCTCATCACACTGACTGGAACTGCCTGCTTGGAAATTCTGTCGACGGCAGGAAATGTTTTCTTAGCTCAGAGGAAGGGGAGCAGATCGTATTGTCAACATTTTATGCAGCGCCCCTGGGTATCATTTAGATTAAAGCAGCGGAGAGAAGCTACGGGTAGTTGCCAGAAATGAACGGTAATATCAAACAGATTGTTGGGAATACAGCACCCACTGGATTGCCGTCCACAGCCCCACAAAAGGCGCCAGTATGTGACTCTCTGGTCTGTGTGTGTCTCCCCCCCCCCCCCAATTGACTTTGGGTTTTTTCAGGGTAAAAAAAAATCCTGTGAACTATTCTTATTTAAACAGCCACTGTTCCACTCATCATTTCAGCTGCTGTGATTAAAAAGAATCTATTAAATCATAGAGAATCATAGAGTTGGAAGGGACTTCCAGGATCATTCAGTCCAGCCCCCTGCACAAAGCAGGAAATTCACAAATGCCCCCCCACACCCCCAGTGACCTCTGTTTCATGCCCAGAAGATGACAAAAAACCTCCAGGATCTCCAGCCATACTGGCTTGGAGAAAAATGGTTTCCTGACCCCAAAGCTGCGATTAGCATGTCCGTGGGCGAGTAAGATGGTTTGCAGATCTTGGAGTGCTAGATGCCGTCCCTTGGACAATAGTGTCTGTGCTGTTCCCATAACATAATATCAGCCTCCTCTGTGATGCTGTAAGGCATGGTAGAAGACACTTCTTGGACTGGGGAGTAGAGTCATTTGGAGAATGCAAGTCTTAGACTAGTCTTAGGTCTTAGGTCACCAAGTCTTAGGCTAGCCCTGTGCGTATTTCATGAATATGTATTCTAGTCATTGAAGCTTGTGTTCTTTAAGCGTTGGTGCAGTCTCCTCTGCCCGGAAATCCAGCTCTGACAAGGCACAGGAACTATTCTCGGTGGCTTAGCATGCTGCACCTTGGCTGTTTTTAGAAGGTAATTAATTCCTATAGGTCTTGATAAGCAGGGCCCCCCCAGTGCCTTGTGTTCCTATTTTGCTAGCAACTAGTGAATCTGGGCTACTTTTGAATATGCTATTTCAGCCATCTTGATGGCCTAAAAATGCCTTATATGTCATAAGACTATATTTTGAACCTTTTTGAAGATCACTGAAGCCGCGGAAGAAATCGTGCAAAGCCCCAGGTCAAAATGCGCCCCACAGCAAATAGTGTGAAGTTGAGGCTGCAATCGGGGCAAGTGGAGAGCCCAACCCCGGAGCAGCGCCGGGGCGGCGCTTGTGGGAAATCGGTCGGATTGTCACATGGAAAAAGGAAACAAAGAAATCCAGGTCTTCCAGTGACACTGTACTCAGCCCTTGTCAGTCCTGTCCCATCCCTTCCTCTTTATCCTGGCTTCAGAAATTCCTAGTGACTTCTAGACTAGACCAAAGATAATTCAGTTCAGAGTGAGTTCATTTAACGAGATTGGGTTGAGTAGCTGCAGACATATTCAAAGATTATGTAATAACAAAGTAGTAAAATCGGGGGGGGGGGGAGGTGGAGTGAAGCATCCCTCCCCCTCCAAATGCAGTAATAAACATTTTGAGAATATCCGTTAACATTCACTGGTATCGTTTCTCTGCTGAGAACTGGGTAACTGTGTAAAATTATATTGACCTGGGGGGATTTGAGATATGGAAGTGGCCATGCGCTTGCTTAACTGTGCTGGAATCAAACTGTTTTACTGATAACATTTTATTGATTCATCTCCTCGTCGTGCTACAAGTCGCCTCGAGCTTCTCCAAAATGAGCTTGGCACTGAGTGTGTTTTGCCTGCCCGTTCCCTTTGCACGGTAGATCTCGCAGGCTGGAATCCACTCCCAGGGCCTCTGATTCCAAAGCTGCACGTACAGCAGATGTGAGAAGCTTCATAATTCACTGGCATGCTTTCTAAATTAATCTCCAGATTTGGATAGTGGGAGAGCCATTTTCTCCAGGGGGGACTGATCTCTGTTGTCTGGAGGCTGGGCGCAATGGCTGATGTCCCGGCCCCACCTGAAGGTTGTCCACCCAAACCCCTCCCCTCAGAGCGGAACAGTCATATGTGTAGGGCTGCCAACCTCCAGATGGGACCTGGAGATCTCTTGGAATTACAACTGATCTCTAGACAACACAGGTCGGTTCCCTTGGAGGAAATGGCTTCTTTGCAGGGAGGACTCTGTGGCATTATACCCCACTGAGGTCTCGCCACTTCTTAGAACATAAGAACATAAGAGAAGCCATTGTTGGATCAGGCCAATGGCCCATCCAGTCCAACACTGTGTCACATAGTGGCCAAAAACACCAGATGCCCTCAGGAGGTCCACCAGTGGGGCCAGGACACTAGAAGCCCTCCCACTGTTGCCCCCCCACAAGCACCAAGAATACAGAGCATCACTTGCCCCAGACTGAGAGTTCCTATCAATACCTTGTGGCTAATAGCCACTGATGGACCTCTGCTCCACATGTTTATCCAATTCCCTCTTGAAGCCATTCATGCTTGTAGCCACCACCACCTCCTGTGGCGCCACCACCTCCTTAAACCCCACCTCACTCTACGCTTCACCTCCAAATCTCCAGGAATTTCCCAGCCTAGAATTGGCAGCCCCTACGTATGTGGAAGCAGCGGACCACTGAACTGTGAAGGTGGTGTGTGATCACCACATCCAGAACATGAGTCAAGGGATGAAGGAAATGTAGCTCTCTCCTCTACTACTGAGTGTAGTAAGACACGTGAGCACATGAAGCTGCCTGATATGGAACCAGACCTTTGGTCCATCAGTACTTATTTATGCAGTTTATTTACTTAGAATAGATAAATGCGAGAAGAAAAAGGAACATGTGATTCCCGCAGGGGTTCTGATCTTCTAGGGCAACGTTTGTCTGAGCGAGGATTCCATGAAGAGTGCAATCTCTTCTCAAATAAATTTTTATACAGACTGCTTAAAAATCATATAAATTACTTTTATAAGGCCTGAATTCTGTTCTTGGCACCAGTAACAGCATTGTTCAAGCTGGGCTTGTCATTTACTCTGATTTTCTTTTTCCTTGAAAGAACGTAAAAACATAAAAACATAAGAGAAGCCAATGTTGGATCAGGCCAGTGGCCCATCCAGTCCAACACTCTGTCACACAGTGACCAAAAATACCAAATGCCATCAGGAGGTCCAGCAGTGGGGCCAGGACACTAGAAGCCCTCCTACTGTTGCCCCCCCAAGCACCAAGAATACAGAGCATCACTTGCCCCAGAACGAGAGTTCCTACCTATACTTTGTGGCTAATAGCCACTGATGGACCTCTGCTCCATGTTTATCCAATTCCCTCTTGAAGCTGTCCATGCTTGTAGCTGCCACCACCTCCTGTGGCAGTAAATTCCATGTGTTAATCACTCTTTGGGTGAAGAAATACTTTCTTTTATCCGTTCTAACCTGACTGCTCAGCAATTTCATTGAGTGCCCACGAGTTCTTGTATTGTGAGAAAGGGAGAAAAGTACTTCTTTCTCTACCTGCTCTAGGTAAAGATGAAGGTTTCCCTTGCTTGAAAGCCAGTCGAAAATGACTCTAGGGATGCGGTGCTCATCTCTGTTTCCAAGCTGAAGAGCCAGCGCTCTCCGAAGATGTTTCCGTGGTCATGTGGCAGACATGACTAGATGCTGAGGCGCACAGAACGCTGTTACCTTCCCACCAAAGTGGTACATATTTATCTACTTGCAATTTCTTGCTTTCAAACCGCTAGGTTGGCAGGAGCTGGGGCCAGAGACGGGAGCTCACTTTGTCATGCAACACTCAGGTCTCAAACTGCTGAACTACTGACCTTCTGGATGACAGTTCAGCGTCTTAACCACTTGAGCCACTGCTCTATTCCATGCATAATCTCGTAAACCTTGATCATGTCACCCCTCAACTGTTGTTTCTCCAAGCTAAAGAGCCCCAAGCACTTCAACCTTTCTTCATAGGGAAAGAATTTCCCAAATTTAACGTTTTGTTTTAAAAGGATCTTTTTTCCCCTGGTGACACGGGATTGAATAGATTCGCATCCCCGCCCGTGGTATGTATTGGGGGGGGGGGGGTGTCTGTGTGTGCTTAAAATCTGTGCGTGTTGACTAATTAAATTCTTTTGTGGGAGCTAATTTGATGTATTGCATTTAATGAAGGCTTACTTCATTAAAAGAAGAAATTCCCGTAGAATGCCACATTGACTCATAGCGCATGCTTTACACTGGCTTCGTTTTGCCAGGAACAGCAGTTGTGGAAGGCGGTGAACACTTGATGAAGTATGATTTAATCTCGCCCATTGTAATTGCAGATGTTCGGTTACACTCGCTTGACGCGGGGTGAATTGATCAGGGGGAGTGTGGGAGTGCTTACCAAGCTGTTGTTCTGTTGGTTTTGTGTTGCTTGATCTTGAAAGATAGCTTGTTGACCACCTTGGGAAACCATATGCTGTTGAGGGTTCAGTTCTGCTGTGGCGGATGTGGCTGCGGAAGGGGGTTCATTGTGGGGTGGGGATGGAGGGGAAAGGATCTTCAGATGCAGCTTCCATACATGTTCCGAATGCTGTGACTGGAAATGTTGTGATTCAGGACTTGGGGGCTCCAGTGCAGTCCTAAAAACATTTTCCTGGGAATAAGCCCCACTGAATATAACTGATTTTGAGTAGACCTGTTCAGGTCTGCTCTCTAAGGCTGCGGTCACACACACGAAATAATCCACTTTCAATCCACTTTCAGTGCGTTTTTTACTGCGTGACTTGGCAAAATCCAGTTGGAAGGTGGACTGAAAGTGGGTTACTTAGTGTGTGTGACCGGTGTTCCCTGTAAGCTGAGTTAGTGCGAGCTAGCTCACAGTTTTTTAGCCTTCGGCTCATACATTTTTGTCTTAGCTCAGGAAGGATGGCTCCAGAGCAAACTAATTTATGCTGTAGCCATATCACTTGTTCACAACTTTAATGCCAGGAGCTCACAAAGTAGAATATTTGGCTCACAAGACTCCACAGCTTAGAGGGCGCATTGACCGCAGCCTTTTCCCTCTCTGGGTAGCTTCTACAGTTTCTTTTCTTTCCGTCAAGTTGCAGCTGAATTATGGTGACCCCATGGTACCTCAGTGAGGCATCGTGTCATACAGTCCATAGCTGGTGGTCTCTGTTGCCTGGAGGTCAGTTGTAATTCCGGGACAACTCCAGGCTGCAGTTGGAGACTGTAAGATCTAAGGGGAAAGAATCTGAGTTGTCGCTAAAGCGTTCGGCTTACCGGGGAGAATTTAAACAAAATGGATCTTTATTCAGCAAAAACCTGGAGATGAGAGAAAATTTGGTGGGGGGATAAAATTTGGTGTGTAAGAAAACAAATGATATTTTACGGTTGTGGGGAAATAAGGTCGTGATGGGTTTGTCAAGGGCTGTTAACTGTTGCCTCCTGGCACTGGGATTCCAGAGGTTGACTGCCTCTGAACGTGGTGGCTCCCTTTGGTCACCATGGCCAGTAGCCACTGATAGACCTATCCTCCATGAACCTAGCTGATTCTCTTTCAAAGCTGTCTATCCCTGTGGTCATCACCACATCTGGAAGTGAATCCTTTTCCTCCCAGTGTGGTGTAGTGGTTAAGTGTGTGGACTCTAACCTGGGAGGACCAGGTTTGATTCCCCACTCCTCCACTTGCACCTGCCGGTGTGACTTTGGGTCAGTCATAAGTTCTTTCAGAGCTGTTCTCTCAAGGTCAGTTCTCGAGAGAGCTCTCTCAGCCCCACCTACCTCACAGGGTGTCTGTTTTGGGGAGGGGAAGGGAAGGGGATTGGAAGCCGCTCTGAGACTCCTTCGGGTAGTGAAGGGTGGGGTATAAATCCAATCTCTTCTTCTCTCTTCTCTTCTTCTTTTATCATCGTGACAGCTCCGTGAGGTGATTTAGGCTGAGGAAGTGTGACCGGTCCAAGGTCACCCAGTGGGCTTCCTGTTAATTTGCCATCATGTTGCAGCCAATTTGTGGTGACATCTTAGGGTTTTCTAGGGAAGATACGTTCAGAGGGGTTACGCCACTGCCTTTCCTCTGCGTGGCAACCCTGGTCTTCCTTGATGGTCTCCCATCCAAGTACTAACCAGGGCCGACCCTGCTTAGCTTCTGAGATCTGACAGGGTCAGGCTATCCTGGGCTATGCCGATACGGGCATGCTGAGACTACTGAGTTAGAATTCACAACTCCAGTTGAATCATTTTTGCTTATGTGCAGGAGGGACACTTAGTTCTTCAGTAAAGGAGGCAAGGATAACGGAGAGAGCCATAATTAAAAGTGTTAGATTGCTACAACAGAACTTCTTAAAAAATCTAGTTAGTTCCGCTTTTGAACAAATAGTACAAAAGGAAGAGGGCCTTGTAAAACCTGCATTTCATCTTTGAGATCAAAATGTTCTTAGAAGCTCCTGCTCGCTGCGGTTATTTCCTGTAATAATAAAAACCTGCAAAGTATAAGCTCGGAGCGTCATCTCCATGTTTAACATTTAACAATACACTCGTGAGTTGCTACAGTAGGCAGGACCCAGGCTAGCTCGATCTCAGACGCTAAGCAGGGTCAGCTCTGGCTAGTATTTGGATGGGAGATCTCAGAGGATGGGAGACCTCCGAGGCAGGCAATGTTCGTTTCTTGCCTTGAAAACCTCGCGGGGTCGCTGTAAGTCAGCTGTGACTCGACACTTTCAGCCACCACCACAATAGACAGGGGAAAGTTAAATGAGGGGAGACTTAATTCTGAGAGCTAGTTTGGTGTAGCGGTTCAGAGTGCTGACTTTAATCTGGGAGAACTGAGTTTGATTCCCCACGCCTCCACATGCAGCTGCTGGTGTGACCTTGGGTCAGTCATAAGTTCTTTCAGAGCTGATCTCTCAAGGGCAGTTCTGGAGAGAGCTCTCTCAGCCCCACCTACCTCACAGGGAGCCGGTTGTGGGGAGGGGAAGAAAAAAGGATTGTAAGCCGCTCTGAGACTCCTTTGGGTAGTGAAGGGTGGGGTATAAATCCAATCTCCTCCCTTTTCTTCTCTTTTTTCTGGTTTTTCATAGAGGAACATCACCTTGCTTTTATTATGGGACTTGTAAACTAGGGTTGCCAAGTCCGGATTGGAAAATACCTGGAGACTTTGGGGGTGGAGCCAGGAGAAGGTGGGGTTTGGGGAGGGGAGGGGCCTCAGCATGGTAGAATGCCATAGAGTCCACCCTTCGAAGCAGCCATTTTCTCCAGGGGAGCTGATCTCTGTCAGCTGGAGATCAGTCATAAAAGCGGGAGATCCCCAGGCCCCACCTGGAGGCTGGCAACCCTATTGTAAACAGAGTTTTGAAACTTCCAGAAAATTTGAAGAAAAAAACCCCTTTTTTGGGGGGGGGGGGGGTGGAAACTTTGAGGAGAAATTAAGATACGTGCGGTACTTTATTACTGAGTCAAAACATATTCAACTGCTTTAACTACATAAAATTGCATCCTTTATAATTTAGTGTATAACATCAAATTACTTGGCATATTTCAAAGTATAAATTCCTTCCCTTCTGACAAGCAAAAGTTTGCATATGCTCGATAACAACGGACTGCACTACAAATCCCCGCCTCTGTGCTACCTTAGCATGTGTATCATTTTGTCATCGGTGAGGCAGGAAGAAACTTAACGTGGAAAACATAGATTTTGTGGGAAATAAAAGTCTTGTCTGCATGGAAGCAGCCCTCATACACTAGGGCTAAATGCAGAATTGAATATAGGCTTAAATGTCACAACACTGAAAAACACAAATCTTTTCAACAATGCATTATCATATCTGGCATATTAACTTGGGGTGAAAGTAGTTATGTTTGTTTTTTTTTAAATAGATGCTTGAAAATATACTGGGTACGTTTACGGTATACACAGGAATTGCCATTACCTAACTAGATTTTTATGTAGATTTTACATAGATTTTCACTCAGCCACATTCTGAGTGGCTTTGGGAGCTTCCCTCTGGTCCTACCACCCCTGAATATTTCTCTTGTCCTTTTGATCCACACCTCCGTAGGCGTTCATGCTAGCCTGTTTTAGGCCCAATTTACACCTCCCCTCTGAAGTAGTTTGACAGCTGTCTTTTCCTACGTTCATTTCACGCTGGTTTCAAATTTCACTCCCTGGGTCTGAAGAGTACAAAGCAACAGGATTTGTTTAAAGCAGTATAATTCTAGCTTGACCACAGGAGGGCAATTAATGAATGTAAACAGTAATTTTTAAACTAGAACAAGTATGGTTTGAAACTAGACACAGGTGTAGACAGGTTTTTTTAAAAAACTAGAATGATTCCAGTGGGTAAGTCAGGTGTAGATTTAATGTCCTCCCATCTATGGTGTCATATAGGAGATTTAAGAAAACTCCATTCTCAGATAGGCTGTGAGCATGTGGGAGGAGCGAGATTGAAGATAATGATCATATTATTTTGCATTGTAAATTTTATGGTGATCTTCCTGCTGTATTTTTAAAGCCTTTTTTGCTACCTTTGGAGGGTCAATCTGAGGACTGTCAGTCCTTCATACTTTTAGTTTCAAATAAGAACAAAGTCTTTTAATCTGTTGCAAAATTCCTCTACCGTGCCTCTAGGAGGAGATGTTCTTTCTGACCACAGAGTCTGTTGTAATCTATATGGAGTCATGCTGCTATGCCAATAGATTTCGTGATTCGAGTGGCTTAAACTTTGTTTTCAAAAGTATTTCACTTGTTAAAAAAAAAAGAAAAAAAACCTGGGAGGCTTTTCATTGTCCTGCAAAGCTTCTAATCTTTTTACTGGAGGAATTGAAGAAAGTTCCAGGAAGAGGGAAAAAGTTTGATTCTATCGGGTGTGTGTGTGTGTTTATACATCTACTTGCATGTAGGGAATTTTATAATTTTACGGAGCTTTGGGCATAATCTTGCCTGAGATCTTTTAAAACTGGAAGCTAAACCTGAGTTGTTGTGGGACTTGGAGTAGATGATTGGCACTGGGCCTGTGTGACCCACCCCCTACATATCTGTGGGGGCATTTGGGAGCTCCAGGCTTCATAACACAACTATTTGACCTGGACTTTATCAGGTTTCCCTCAGGGGGGTTGGAAAGGATTTGTTAAAGATTTCTTCTGATTAGTCGTTAGCTAGGTTCATTCTGGTATTCCTGGTAAATCGGTTGCTTTCATCCTAGCGAAAACACGAGTGTGGGGGTGAAAAAAGAGGTCACTGTAAGGGGCAGAAAGGATGGCGCCCAGGAGACTCACAAAATGGAAGCATCGGGTCAACACACAACCAGACTAGATCTGGAATAGGACTATGATCGATTACTCAGAGAAGAAACCTACCACACCTTTCCCCACCCTTGAAGGAGAGCAGGTCATATTTTGTCAGGTAAAGCTCAGGTGTAGCTGTGCAGTGCTGTGGGAGATGTTCCAGTTGTCCTGGCCGTGTCAGTTGTCTTGAGCCTTCATTCAGAAGTGTTCCAAGTGACTTGCTCCGTGTTTTAGGCATTGGAGTCTCTTGTGATGATAAAAGGGAGGAAAGGAGAAAGATTCGCTTCCAGATGTGGTGATGGCCCCAGACATAGACGGCTTTAAAAAACAATCATGGAGGATAGGACTATCAGTGGCTACTAGCCATGGTGACCAAAGGGAACCTCTGTGCTCAGAGGCAGTCAGCCTCTGAATCCCAGTGCCAGAAGTCAACATCAAGGAAGGCCTTGGCCTCTATGCCCTGTGGCTGGCCTCTGTGTGAGGCAGGATGCTGGACTAGATGGACCACTGGTCTGATCCAGCAGGCTCTTCTGATGTTCTTGTGAAGGCCTCGGCCTCTATGCCCTGTTGCTGTCCCTCTGGAGGAACTGTTGGCCACTGTGTGAGACAGGATGCTGGACTAGATGGCCCACTGGTCTGATCCAGCAGGACTCTTCTTATGTTCTTATGAAGGCCTCAGTCTCTATGCCCTGTTGTTGGCCCTCCAGAGGAAATGGTTGGCCTCTGTGTGAGACAGGATGCTGGACTAGATGGACCACTGGTCTGATCCAGCAGGGCTCTTCTTATGTTCTTATGAAGGCCTCAGCCTCTATGCCCTGTTGTTGGCCCTCCAGAGGAACTGTTGGCCACTGTGTGAGACAGGATGCTGGACTAGATGGCCCACTGGTCTGATCCAGCAGGACTCTTCTTATGTTCTTATGAAGGCCTCAGTCTCTATGCCCTGTTGTTGGCCCTCCAGAGGAAATGGTTGGCCTCTGTGTGAGACAGGATGCTGGACTAGATGGACCACTGGTCTGATCCAGCAGGGCTCTTCTTATGTTCTTATGAAGGCCTGGGCCTCTTTGCCCTGCTGTTGGCAATCCATAGGAACTGGCTGGCCACTGTGTGAGACAGGATGCTGGACTAGATGGACCACTGGTCTGATCCAGCAGGGCTCTTCTGATGTTCTTATGAAGGCCTGGGCCTCTATGTCCTGTTGTTGGCCCTCCAGAGGAACTGGTTGGCCATTATGTGAGACAGGATGCTGGACTAGATGGACTTCTGGTCAGATCCAGCAGGGCTCTTCTTATGTTCTTAAGGATGTAAATTGCCTTGGTCCCCATTGGGCAGACCGGTGAGGAATAAATAAATAAACAAACAAACAAACAACATGTTCCCAGATAGTGATGTCTGCCTGTTTCATCCCCTTCCCTACTGCAGAAAAAACAGAAACAAAATCTTCTGCCCTGTTGGCAGTCCTGCTTATTTCACAATGTGCTTTCTCACTTAGTGTTTCATAATGCCAGATATACATAATTCATACATAATTTGTACGCTTGCCTGGTAGAGGAAAAAAAAATACCCTTGTCATCCCCCCCCCCCCACTTGTAAATATGGGCTGATGAAGTTCTGCCCAAGTCTCCCCGTTTGCTTAGTTTTGTTTCCCTTGAGACCTGGAAGCAGACATAGTGAGTCATTTGTGCTTTCTCTCGCACTTTTTTTTTTTCTTTAAGGACATCAAAAACACCTTTAAAATAGTGTAACTTGTCAGCTGCTGATGCAAACTGTTCTTTAATCTTTGGTTTTAACAAAGTGTGGCTATATACTTGGAACTAAACTAGAGTCCAGGGCTGGCCTGCTCCCTTGCAGGAAGGCAAGGAGGTGAAGTCTGCCCTCTTCACCCACCCCACCCCCAGTGTCCGCAAGGCAGAGGGAAGAGGCTGCCCGTCCTCCTCACCCCCCATGGCAGGATGAGCTCTAGTACCTGCCTTGCCCCACCTCCAGGGAGGGAGAGAGCAAGCATGCTCCCTGCAGCCATCCATCCACTGGCGCTTGGAGTTCTGCAGGGGACTGGGGGGCAGCCGGTCAAGGGCATAGACTTTCCAATTTCCGGGGAGGGGGGGGGCTGGGGCTGTGCCAGAGACATTACAGGCCATTGTCTCCGGGGGAGGCTCAGCATGTCCTGGAAAAGTTCGGGGGGGTGCTCCAACTCCCCATCCCCCCTGAAGTTGACACCTATGCAGCTGGTCTGTTTGGTGCTCTTCCATGGCCAGCACCCTAAGCAGTCATCTAGGAATGCTAGTGGATGAGCCAGGTTGGTGTAATAGTTAAGAGTGGCGGACTCTAATCTGGAGTGCCGGGTTTGATTTCCCCTTCCTCCACATGCGGCCAGCTGGGTGACATTCGGTCAGTCATACGTTTTTTCAGAGCTGTTCTCCCAAGGACAGTTGTCTCAGAGCTCTCTCAGCCCCACCTACCTCACAGGGTGTCTGTTGTGGGGAGGGGAAGGCAAAGGGATTGCAAGCCACTCCAAGTGAAGGGTAGGGTGTAAATCCAGCTCTTCTTCTTTTTCTCTTGCCCCTGCTAGAGTCTCTCTTCATTCTGTTCTGCCAAGATTTGTCATCCATTTGTTATCCTGGCTTATTAGAGGAATCGGTCTGTGCCGTAAGGGGGCACTCTCTTGTGATGTTGGTCATATCACATGCCCATGCAAAGCCTTCTTCATTTGATCATAGCGGCAAAACCTGGAGGTCTACAGTACTCAGCTGCAGATAGAAAATGTATCCTGATGGAGTAAATGCATGACATTACCAAAGAGCCTCAGAGGTAATGTCATTAGGCAGCTTGCTGGCTTCTCTGGGAAATAAAAACAAACATTTGCCCCGTGGAAGATTTCCAATTGAAACATGAAACTGCCTTTTACTCATTCAGAGCCGTGGTCTATGAAGGTTAGTATTGTCTAGTCATCTCGGGAGAAGAAGAAGAAGAAGATGATGATGATGATTAGATTTATACCCCGCCCTTCATTACCCAAAAGAGTCTCAGAGCGGCTTACAAACTCCCTTCCCTTCCCCTCCCCACAACAGACACCCTATGAGGTAGGTGGGGCTGAGAGAGCTCTGATAGAAACTGCTCTTTTTCAAGAACAGCTGTGCCAGAACTATGGCTTGCCCAAGGTCATCCAGCAGGTTCAAGTGGAGGAGTGGGGAATCAAACCCGGTTCTCCCAGATGAGAGACCGCACATTTAACCACTACACAGTTAAGCACCACACCAAACTGGCTCCTTTCATTCCCCCTGCTAGACCAAAGAGAACATACGAACATAAGAGAAGCCAATGTTGGATCAGGCCAGTGGCCCATCCAGTCCAACACTCTGTGTCACACAGTAGCCAAAAACACCAGGTGCCCTCAGGAGGTCCAGCAGTGGGGCCGGGACACTAGAAGCCCTCCCACTCTTTCCTCCCCCCCAAGCACCAAGAATACAGAGCATCACTTGCCCCAGACTGAGAGTTCCTATCTGTACCTTGTGGCTAATAGCCACTGATGGACCTCTGCTCCATATGTTTATCTAATTCCCTCTTGAAGCTGTCCGTGCTTGTAGCCGGCACCACCTCCTGTGGCACTGAATTCCACGTGTCAATCACCCTTTTGGTGAAGAAGGACTTCCTTTTATCCGTTCTAACCTGACTGCTCAGCAACTTCATGGAGTGCCCATGACAAGCTTGAGGACTAAACCTGGGACCTTCCGCAGGCCAAATATGTTCTACCGCTAAGCCACAGCCCCTTCCCAACACATATTTTATTTATTTGTTTGTTTTATTTACAAAAATGTACCCCACCTTTCTGCCCTTAGGACGGCCCCCAAGGCAGCTAACAATTTCAAACGTACACGATAAAATTGCATTTTGAAACCATTAACGTTAACACCCCCCTTTCCAAAGACGCATCTTTGAAACCATTAAAAAACACAAGTAAAAAACAGAGATAAATACACACAAAACAGAGTTAAAATTCATACAAGACAGAGCTAAAATACGTACAGAACAGAAAAACATTGGTTAGGAAGGAGGGATCCGTGAGGGAATGCCGAATGAAACAAAGCAATTCTTCCCCTGCTGGTCAAAAATGGCAACAGATGGGGGATACTTAATAATTGTTTTGTCAAAATAAAACTTAATTCCAGTCCCTGTAGGGTTGTCAGCTCTGGGTTGCAAAATACCTGGAGATTTTGGGGGTGGAGCCTAAGGAGGGGGTGGGCTTTGGGGAGGAGAGGGATTTTGATAAGATGTAATTCCTGCCAACCTAGCAGTTCAAAAGCAAGAAATTGCAAGTAGATAAATAGGTACCTCTTAGGTGGGAAGGTAACAGCGTTCTGTGTGCCTCAGCGTCTAGTCTAGTGGCCTCATGACCACGGAAACGTCTTTGGACAGCGCTGGCTCTTCAGCTTGGAAACAGAGATGAGCACCGCCCCCTAGAGTCGGATTCAACTGGCTTTCGAACAAGAGGAAACCTTTACCTTAATACCATAGAGGCTGCCTTCCAAAGTGATCAATTTCTCCAGGTGAACTGATCTCTGTCACCTGGAGATCAGTCGAAAAAAGCAAGAGTCCAGTGGTGCCTTAAAGACTAACGAAATTTGTGGCAGGGTAGGCGCTCTCACGAGTCACTGCTCCCTTCCTCAAATACTTTTTCTGGAGATCACTTGTAATCGCAGGGGCTTTCCAGCCTCCACCTGCAGCCTGGCCACCGTAACTCCCAGCTTGCTTCTCTTCTTCAGTTGCTCCTGCGGCACCCAGAGTAGGAAAAATTATTACTTTTAGAAGTAGCAGGAAGGACTTTTGTAACTTGGGGGGGGAAAAACCCAACTTCACCTCTGTTAAGCACAGTGTTCCTTGATTTGTTTTGAATGCAAGCCCCTAAACGTTCAGTGGATTTCGGTATTGATTGCCTTGAATTGGCCACCCATTTACATCTTCCTGACTCTTTCTACTGACAGCACAATGATAGGGCGTGTGCACATTGCTGGTAGCACTGCCATGTTGCCTCGAACAATAGTGTGTTTCTTGTAGGGCTGCCAAGTCCAACTTGGGAAATATCTGGGGACTTTGGGGGTGGAGCCAGGAGACTTTGGGGGTGGAGCCAGGAGAAAGGAAGTGACATCATTTTGTGAAGTCACATCCTGTGATGTTGCTTCCACATGCTTCCACATGAACTCATGAAGTTTCCTAATACTGAATCAGGCCATTGGTCCATCAAGGTCAGTACTGACTACTCAGTGGCTCTCCAGGGTCTCAGGCTGAGATCTTTAATGTCACCTATTACCTGATCCTTTTTTAGCTGAAGAGGCTGATACCTCCTGCATGTCAAGCAGATGCTCTATCACTGAGCAACGGCCCTACTGAATCCTTCCTCATCTCGGCAGAATATGATTTTCATATCATAAGAACAGGAGAGAAGCCACAGTGGATCAGCCCATCCAGTACAGCCCATCCAGTACAACACTCTGTGTCACAACAGTGGCCAAAAATACCAGGTGCCCTCAGGAGGTCCAGCAGCGGGGCCAGAACTCCAGAAGCCCTCCCACTGTTGCCCCCCCAAGCACCAAGAATGCAGAGCATCACTTGCCCCAGACAAAGTGTTCCATTTAGACCTTGTGGCTAATAATAGCCACTGACAGACCTCTGCTGGATGGGGACAGAGAGAGACAGACAGACAGACAGAAAAAAGAAAGAAGGAGAGAGAGAGAAGGAAAAGAGCTGGCACAGGCACTTACTTCCATTTAGACCTTGTGGCTAATAATAGCCACTGACAGACCTCTGCTGGATGGGGACAGAGAGAGAGAGAGAGAGACAGAAAAAAGAAAGAAAGGGGGAGGGGGAGAGAGAGAGAAGGAAAAGAGCTGGCAGATGGACTTACCCCAGGCCCAGCAGCAGCAACCTTTCAATCTTACACCAGCCGCATGCAAAAGCAGGCCCTTCAGTAAGAGCTTAGTCCCTCGTTAATCTCTGGGCGGGGCTCTCTTGCTAACTCTTAAAGGGGAAATGTCTGGTGAGGCTTTTCACTGCAGGCTCTTCAGACATTTCCCTTTAAGAGGCCTGGAAGGGAGAGGGCCCGGCAGGCTCTGACGTTCCCCTCCTGTTGGCAGCCATTGCCTCCCCCCGGTGGCCAGTTTTGAAAAAGCGGGGGGGGGGGGAGCATGAAAAATCGGTGTTTCCCCCGCCCTACCGGGGGACTTGGCAGCCCTAGTTTCTTGGGGGGTGGAATCATAGTTTATAGCAGAAGTTCACTTAAGGAACTGATGGCTAATCCGGCTGAGTGGGTTGAAAGCCAGATTGCAAATGAGGCACTTAAAGTGCAGTGAGTTGACCAAAACATCGATTCCAGGGCCCTTCATGTTGAGATGTCTCCTTGCGAAACGCTAATGGAAATGAAGGTTTCAAATTTTAGCTCTCCTCCCCCCCCCGTCTCTATTTTTAAATAATTCTATTAGATCATTTCTGTGCACCGTTTTCTCTCTCTTTTTGTCTGGAGGCACGTATTTATTAAAACCCCAGAAGGCTTAATTAAATGTACCTCTGTTGCATTTGTCTGGTGATGTATATTAGAACCAAAAGCCCAGTAATAGAAACCGTAATAACTTGCCATTTCACCCACTCACAAGTGCTGCTGCTTCTCACCTTTCTTGCTGTCTTTCTCTTGCTTTTCCCCTCCAGAGCAAAACTAGCTGAGAAGATCAAAAATATAACCCATTGGCTATTCAGCGAGATTTTATCTGCAGGTTTGTTGAAGCGTCTGTGTTTCCTTGATAGCTTACCTAATGGGTGAAATAGCACCTTGGATAAGTCATGTGATGGGAATGTTCACGACCGTGTTTTTCCCGACAGCAGTAGAAAAGAACAAGAGTCCTGTAGCGCCTTAAAGAATAACAAAATTTGTGGCAGGGTATGAGCTTTCACGAGTCATGGCTCACTTCTTCAGGTACAGCTAGAATGTGAATCCCTCTGTCTTTATAATTGGAGAGTCGAGTGATTTCAGATGCCAAATGACAATAGCAGGTGTGATTGGATTCGGTGCGATATGCAGAGCGGGGTAGTAGGTGTGGAGAAATCAGCATCGGTAATGAGACAGGAAACCTAGGTCTCCACTCAGTCCAGGAGGATGCATCTTGCTCTATTCTCTTAAAGCATTTTTGTCATTCCCTGGTGAGAGCCCTGTGGGAACCAGCCTTAGGAAGAGATGCACATATTTTTTAATTGGATTGTATTTTTTGCCTGTAGCCACCAGTCATTTAGTGCGTACATGAGAGAGGACTTTTTCTGTGGAAGACCCCCAATTATGGAACAACCTCCCCAAGAAGGTGTGCCAGCCCCCCTCATTGTGGATCTGAATCGAGAGGCAGTTGAAGACAGTTTTATTTTGATTGGTTTGTTGGCAGTCCTCACTGGAGACTTGAATCTCTGACTTTTATGAGTTTTATAATGGTTTTTATTGTGTTTTGTATGATCTTATTCATATTGTAAGCTGCCTTGAGTTCTGCAAGGCATAAAGGCAGCTAACAAAAGTTTTAAATAGTAAATAAATAAATAAAACCACTCCCATTTTCTAACTTACTTCCCCCTCCACCTTAACTGCATTTTTTGGTTTGATACCCTTCCATCTTTTACTTTCTTCAGTCTTCCTCTCCCCAGAAACCAAGGCTTGACAATATTGATCTGGTTGCCTAGCAACCACACCCAATGGCCACCGAGATCTCAGAATGCACTCTTGCGAGATTAGTGAGGGTTCCTCTCTTAAAACTGCAGTCTTTGTATCTTAATTAACAGGCGTTAACACACACACACACACACACACACACACACACACACACACATGTTTTTTTGAATTTTAAATATTTCAGATTTTTTTGCAAACCTGGGATTTCCCTCACCTGGCTGTCGCTGGTCCCGTTGTGTGGATTTTTCATCCATGCTTGAGGGCCCAGTTCAGAACTAGACATAATGATAAGGATCTGCAGGACCTTACAGAGATGTGAATGATCCCCTGAGATTTCTTGCATGTCCACCAGCTCCAGATTGCTGGTTTCCTCGAGCAGGGGCCTCTAAATCCATACAAAACCCTTGCTTTTGGGGGAATTGCTCACAGGGTGTGGCTGAAAGATGGGAACCGTGCAGCAGTTAAACAAATGTGGGTCTCGTGATGAACGCCTGGATGGAAGACCATCTGGGAGCCCTGTGCACCTTGCCTTGAGTTCACAGTGGGGGGAAAAGGTAGGAATAGAAAAGCACCAGTATTAAATTAGCATAAATATTAAATTAGCAATATTAAGCCCTAGCATTGGATCCTTTCGCAAGACGAAAGCTGCTTTAAAATTGTGTACTGTGAATGGCAGGGAAGGGAATACCTTCAGCATAAGTGGCGTGTTTTGAATAGTAGGAGAAGTGCATCATCACCAGCGTGGAGAGATGAACAAGTCGGTCCTAGACCCTGGAGTTTTTGCACATCTCGCCATGAAAGTAATTAGCTGTTCCCCACTCTTGAAGCTCTAAATGAAGAGCTTCAAGAGCAGGAGCCATATGCCTTCTGTCTTGTCGTCCTGGTGTGTTATGTAACATCCCGAGTCTTTAGTTCCACTTGAATTTTAATGGGATGTGACTGCAGTAATTCCAGTCTATATAAACGGGGAGGTATTTAGTTAATATCCCGATTCTATCAACGTGTAGCTACCGCTGCTGTGTGCAGCCTGAGGTGATTGAGCCGTCTCTGGAAAAGAGAGGTGATGCTTCTCATGAGAGGGGTTATTCTGTTCCTCTGGTTAGTCCCGTCGCTCTCCTCGGTTGCATGGGATCGTTGCAAGGTGAAAGTCTAGGGGCTGAACATCAAGTAGGGGGAGCGGCTGTGCCTCAGTGGGAGAGCATCAGCTTAGCATGAGAAAGTCCCAGGTTCAATCCCCAGCATCTCCAGCTAACACCCCCCCCCCCCCCCAAAAAAAAGGATTACATCAGAGGCCTCTGACATTTGGAAGAGCATGGCTGGTAACCCCAGCATCTTCTGCTCAAACAAACAAACAAACAAACCAACAAACAGATAAAGAAAGGAGGAGGAGGAGATTGGATTTATACCCTGCCCTTCACTCAGAGCGGCTCACAAACTCCTTTGCCTTCCTCTCCCCGCAACAGACACCCTGTGAGGTAGGCGGGGCTGAGAGAGCTCTAAAAGAACTGCTTTTTTGAGAACAGGTCTGACAGAACTGTGGCTTACCCAAGGTCATCCAGCAGCTGCAAGTGGAGGTGTGGGGAATCAAACCTGGTTCTCCCAGATTAGAGTCCACCCACTTAACCACTATAGCAAACTGGCTCGGTCAGGGGTCCCCAACAGCGTTCCCTCTAAAGTGAGTTAGTGTGAGCTAGCTCACCGTTTTTCAGCCTCCGGCTCACACGTTTTTGTCTTCGCTCAGGAAGGACGGCTCCAGAGCAAACTAATTTATGCAGTAGCCAAATCGTTTGCTCACAACTTTCATGCCAGAATTTTTGCTCACGAGACTCCACAGTTTAGAGGGAGCATTGGTCCCCAACCTTTGAGAAGGGGCCATGGCTCATTGGTAGAGCTTTGCAGGCATTAGGTCCCAGGTTCAATCCCCAGCATCTCCAGTTAAAAGGACCAGGTATTAGGCAATGTGAAAGACCTCAGCCTGAGACCCAGTCTGAGTACTGAACTTGATGGACCAATGGTCTGATTCAGTATAGGGCGGCTTCCTGTGTCCAAGTGTTTTGCACAAATGCGTTTATTCCTCCACAAAGTGCTCATGGGTCATTCTCTACCGTTGCTTGTGGAGGTGGCTTTCTGCTGCCTCTCTACATCCCCACTGCAGCCTCCGAAAAGCTAATGCTGGCATAATGAGACACAATGAGGTCTGCGGCAAGGATGAAGAATAAGAATATCATCCTCGTTTGCGGTGCTGCTGGCAGAGTGTCCCCACTGACACCGAAGTCTCCGCTGGGAACAATGCTTCCTGGTTCTCCCTCCTCACTGCCCTCCCCCCTGGCATTTTGTCCACAAGGCTGCCGTATCTCCCAGCATCAGCTTTTCAGTGAGTCCAGGCCTTCGAGGGATGGCCCAAGCTAGGCTGATCCTGTCTCTCGGAAGCTAAGCAGAGTCGGCCCTGGTTAGTATTTGGATGGGAGACCAGCGAGGGAGTCCAGAGGAAGGCAATGGCAAACCTCCTCTGAACGTCTCTTGCGCTGAAAACAAGAAGATGATGTTTTATACCTCGCTTTCCTCTACTCAGGGGTCATTTCGAGCAGGAGCTCAGGGGAGCTCAGCTCCAGGAGTTGGTGCCAGCCCTCCCCCGCGGGGGAATGCCTGCTTGTGTGTGTCATGGCTGCAGCAAAATGACCCCGTCCCCTGGAAAGGTCCTTGTTCCTCCAACCAGCCTCCTGAAGGCTTCAGCCACCACTGAAGCTATCCTCCCAGAATAGTGGTATTTCTGAGGCTTGGATTAGTAGCTGTCCTCTCTCTGCCAGCTCTTCCTTCCTTTCTTTTCTTTCTTTTCTTTCTGTCTCTCTCTCTTCTTTCTTTCTTGCCTTCTGACACACTTCCAGTGATATCAGGGGGTGTGGCATGTGCAAATAAATTATGCTAATGAGCTCCTGCACCTCTTTTTCTACGAAATGACCCCTGGCTCTACTTTAAGGACTCTGAAAGCAGCTTACGGCTCCTTTCTCTTCCCTCTCCCCACCACAGGCACCTTGCGAGGTAGGTGGGGCTGAGAGAGTTCTGAGAGAACCGTGACTGGCCCAAGGTCACCCAGCAGGCTTCCTGTGGAGGAGGTGTGGGGATTCAAACCCGGTTCTCCAGATTAGAGTCCATCACTCTTAATCACTGCATTGTGCTGGCTCTCGACCCTGTGGGGTCGCCGTAAGTCTGCTGCAGTTTGACAGCACTTTCCACTACCACCACCAGGAGAAGAAAAGGGGGGGGGAGTGGTGGGAAAGACCTGCCTTCTGCTTGAGGTTTGCAGAATGTGAACCATGGTGTGGTGTCTGAAACTCGGAAGTCATGGTGGTTGCTCTAGCACGGAACAGCCATGGGCCTGTCTTTAATTAAGGACTCCGAATTTGCTTCTCTCCTTTCCTCTGAGGTAGGGTGGGGTTACCCACATGATACATCCCGTTTCTGAGTCTTGGATGCCTTTCCACATGTTGAACTCCCCTTGCATTTCACACATACGGTTGCCAAAATTTTTGATTCAACAAGGGCCATGTTTAAGAAATTTTGCTGTGTATTTTTTTTTTTTTTTGGCATGCCCTCAACAACGGCCGTTGGCCCTCCTCCCTGATTCTGGTGTTGTTCGTTTACAGGTTTTTATTGAATTGTTTTATACTTTTAAATGTTTTTTTAAAAAATTTGTTTAAGTGTTTTCATGGTGACCACCTTGGGGACTCTGATCAAGTAGAAAGGTGGCATAAAAATGTTTTTTTAAAATGTTTTTTATATGTCATATCTCAGTAATAATTCCAGTAGTCTAGTAGCCATGCTAGCACGTTGTCTTTGCAAAAATAAACGAGAGGTTTGCTTCCCTTAAAGACCGCTTTCAGTCTGCTGTCAGTTTGACAGAAACCCTGACCTGGATAGCCCAATCTAGCCTGATCTCGTCAGATCTCGGAAGCTAAGGAAGAGCCCTGGTTAGCAGTTGGATGGGAGGAATGTCAAGGCTGTGAGGCAGGCAGTGGCCAACCACATCTGAACATCTCTTGCCTTGAAAACCATACAAGGTTGCCATAAGTCAGCTGTAGGGTTGCCAGATCACCTGGTGGCAGCAGGGACCCCTGCTGACCGGCCTCACCTCCCTGCCGCCAGTCAGCTGGCCAGTGGGGGGGGGATTCACCCTGAAAAAGAGGGAGAGCCATCTGACATGCAGCAGTGTGTCTACGTCACTGCCCACATGACCCAGAAGTGACATAATCACATCCAGGGCTTTTTTTTTTGTAGAAAAAGCCCAGCAGGGACTCATTAGCATAATAAGACACACCCAACAACAGAAACTCATTAGCATATTAGGCCACACCCCTGACAATGCAGCTCTTTCCCAGGAACGGCTTCCCCAGGTGCTCCACGGCTTGCGGGGCGCATGGGGAATCCGAGGGAAGGAAGGCAGTTTCTGGATCGGCTTCCCCAGGCGCCCCACAGCTGCAGGGTGCCTGGGGAACCCGAGGAGAGTGGCAGTTTAAACTGTCTTCCCTCCCTGGATTGGCTTGGCTTGCCCAGGCACCCCGTGGCTTGCAAGGCACCTGGGGAACCCGAGGGGGGGGGGAGGCTGTAGGTGTGGCCAACTCAAAAGCCCGCTGGAACTCCATTCCTGTGCGTTCCTGCCCCAAAATAGCCCTGATCACCTCCAAGACATTGGGGCAGTGCTCTGGTATTTGGGCATAACTCTATGCTGGAAGCCAAATTTACCATAGAGTTTTTGCCCAAATACTAGAGCATCACCCCGATGTGCCAGATTTGATGACATCGCTTCTGGGTCACATAGGCAGTGACATAGACACATCATCGTACATCGGATGGGTTTCCCTGCTGCTCCTGACAAGTCACCCCCCCTTCCCTGCCAGTTGCTGGGAGAGACCTGGCAGCCCTAATCAGCTGTGACTTGATGGTACTTTCCTCCACCAGCAAGCTTTAGGGTCTTGGAACCCAAACTGTAAAACAGGGTCACGACATGCGGGAAGTCCAAGGTGAAACGTAATCTCATAAGAGTCAGAAGTAATGGAGAAAAGTACAGAGACCGTTTGCAGTAGCAGCTATAATTTCCTTTGGCTAAGCTGGTTAAATGTTAGTTAACACTATCAAAGCTAACTGTCTGTACTGAGCAGAGTGAAATCTGAACGGCGAAGGCAGTGCCTTTATTTGAGGGCGAGAGTTATGAGCCAACACTTCTGGCTAGCGACTCTTGGAAGATAAACATATAACGGTGTAAAAGCTCTCTCTCTCTCTCTTTTTAAACAGCGCTGCATATTGGACCAGTTTGGAAGGCCCTAAAAACCGTAGCGACAAGAAAAAGACAATGAAAAAGGATGCTCCTGCCAGCTTGCATACAAGGCTCTCTGAATAGCTGACGGGTTCATTTTTACTTGTTTATGGGCAAATTACGCGGTTGCATCTGTTCCGCATCCATATATACAGTCAAGCATCTCTGGTTTTTAAGGCCCTCCTTGACATTCTTCAAAGATTTAATGCCAAGCCGGAGATCAGTTAGAATTACAGATCCCCTAAACCTCCAATATGATGATCTCACTTCAAGGTTGTTTTACTTTTGTGCCTGACTTTAATGAGCGGCACAATAAACATCGCCGCTCAAATAGTGTCAACAGCAATGGAAATGTCCTTAATGCATTTCAAATGGCACAACAAAACCGTTTTGCCATCAGCTGGCTGGGTGGGGGAATTGAAACAACCACTATTTGTTCTCCTTAAATGTTTAGCCATGTGTGTCTTGGAGCTGTGATACAAGATCTGGAGAGTGGCATGATGCAGAACTTGCTGGGTAGACTATTTCAGAGCCAGTTTGGTATAGCGGTTAGGAGCGCAGACTCTAATCTAGGAGAACCGAGGTTGGTTCCCCACTCCTCTACGTGCAGCTGCTGGTGTGACCTTGGGTCAGTCACAAGTCCTTTCCGAGCTATTCTCTCAAGAGCAGATCTCGAAAGAGCTCTCTCAGCCCCACCTACCTCACAGGGTGTCTGTTGTGGGAAGGGGAAGGGAAAGGAGATTGTGAGCCACTCTGAGACTCCTTGGGGAGTGAAGGGCGGGGTATAAATTCAGTTTCTTCTGTCTCTGTCTCTTCAGAATGCTAGTTGGGTGAGTGCTGACCTGGATGGTCCAGGCTAGCCCAATATTGTCAGATCTCAGAAGAAGCTAAACAGGGTCAGGAGACAGCCACAGACAATGGTGGACCACAAGGGGTTGCCACGAGCAATGTTCACTCTAATATTTTTTCCCATATTGAGCAGAGCAGTTCACATCTTGAGCAGAATGCAACTGCTGTAATCTTAAAACAGGCAGGGCAAGACTTAGCGCGGCTCCAGATTGCTGCTGAGTGGGGCTTTCTGTGTTAATGAGCGACCGCTCGCCCGCACAGCTTAGAGGGAACGCCGGTCATAACCTGGCTATGGCCTGAGGGCACTTTCCACCACCACCAGTTGGGCAGAATAGCTAATCTCCAGGTGGTACCTGGAGATCTCCTGGGATTACAGTTGATCTCCAAGTGGCAGAGATCAATTGCCCGGGAGAAAAGGGCCACTTTGGAAGGTGGATTCTATGGTCTTATACCCCATTGAAGTCTCATTCCACCCTAAAACCCACCCTCCTCAGGCTCCACCCCCCAAAAAATCTCCAATTATTTCCCAATCCAAAGCTGGCAGCCCTGAAGAGCAGCCATGTAAATATTTTAGAAAAATCTCTACTGCATAGATGGAGAACAGGCTTGGGCATCTCATTGGACAAACTTATTGAGCTGCTCCATTGTGGAGGCTTCACTTGCATGTAAGGAAGGACTTCTGTCACGTGAACACATGAAACTGCCTTATACTATCGGTCCATCGAAGTCAGTATTGTTTACTCAGACTGGCAGCAGATCTCCAGGGTCTCAGGCAGAGGTCTTTCACATCACCTCCTACCTGGTCTTTTTAGCTAGAGATGCAGAGGATTGGACCTGGGACCTTCTGCGGGCCAAGCAGATGTTCTGCCACTGAGCCATGGCTCCTCTAAAAAAAACCTGGAGATGCCAGGGATCAAATTTGGGACTTTCTGCGTGCCTGGCAGCTGCTCTACCACTGGGCCACGGCCCCTCTCCCCAAAAAAACTGGAGATGGCAGAGGCTGAACCTGGGACCTTCTGCGTGCCAGGCAGATGCACTACCACTGAGCCATGGCTCCTCTCCAAAAACTGGAGATGGCAGGGATTGAGCCTGGGACCTTCTGCTTGTCAGGCAGATGCTCTACCACTGAGCCACGGCCCCTTCCCGGTCAAGGTACGTTCAGCTGGTGATCATGCTGCATCATAAGTCTCGGCGTCCCTGTTCAGTCTGTGGCTCTAGGGATGCCTACGGCAAGCAGCTCTTCCACAGGCCACAGTTTCGCAAAGCAGTCGTATGCCCGTGCCCGCCAGCATCAGGCAAACGCTGTGTTGATCCAGACAGCCTCCCTAAGACAGGGGCAGTCCAGGTGACTGCTTGCACCTTACGGTTGATGCCACAGGGGTGACATTATTGCTGACTTCTACATAGCTGCTGTAACATTATCAGTCTGCAGAGGCTAGAGGGCTGATGCGCCGTTTTCTCCCCATTCCCCTCTCTCAGCATGTACATAATGTCCAGTTCTGCTTGTGTTCTGTGCACTGTATAAGAATCTTGGGTTGAAAGTCTGGCTCCAGGAAACGGACAGTGGCTAACATTAGTGGATTTTCGCTTAGTAATTGTTTCATCCCTTCAATACTATTGAAAAGCCCCTTGAGCGGAATATAGCTGCAGGGGAACAACACTCGCTAAAGCTGCAACCTAATTAATGAACCTCATTGCCATTTAGGCGAGCCTTACGCGACTTACTCCGCTTGTCAGGAAAGATCTGTCTTTTGCGTGTTACGCTGCCTGCCATCCGGAGTGGAGATCGGGTAGGGAGAGAGAAAGCGTGCTTTTGGGAAGAAGGAGAGCGTGGGTTCGGTATAGATGTATTTCACAAAGCAGAATGGATTTGGGGGAAGCGGGGCTGGGATGGGGGGGGGGGATCCCCAGCTTGGTGCCCGTGAGTGGCATGGTTCCCACCGAGTGCTTTTTTTGAGAGTGGGTGGGGCTAGGTGCAGCGCTTCCCCAGCAGGGCTTCTGATTGGCTGTGCAAATTAAAAGGCATCCTGTTAAATAGAGCTTCTGCCTGAAATGTTGAAGAGCTAGTGTTAGACTTAGAAACTTAGAATCATAGAGTTGGAAGGGAACTCCAGGATTATTTTGTCCAACCCCCTACGCAATCCAGGAAATTCACAAATACCTCCCCCTACACACCCATAGTATATAATCTTGTATATAATCTTGATCCCTGACATTTTGTGGCCGGCTCTGCCTGCTGCAGCAGCCATTCTTGTGATTGTGCCCACCACCCTTTGTCAGAATTCCAAAGGTGTCCGCAGGCTGAAAAAGGTGGGGGCCCCTGTAACGAGCCATTACTTCTCCCTGTAGAACTGCTGGTCCCAAAAAGGATGTGAACGATAGGGAGCAGGTGCAGAGGAGGGCGTTGAGGATGATCGGGGCCCCCAGGGACCAAGCCCTGTGAGGAAAGGCTGAGGAACCAGGGGATGTTCACTCTGGAGAGGAGGAGGTTGAGGAGGGGCATGATTGCTCCCTTGAAGTCTTTGAAGGGCTCTCACTTATAGGAGGGCAGGGTGCTGTTCCTGTTGGCAGCAGAGGAGAGGACTCAATCATTGTCAGTTTAAATTAAGGGCGGGAAGGTTCCAGCTGGATCTTAGGAAAACCTTTTTGACAGTCGGAGTTGTGCCACAGTGGAATCAGCTGCCTGGGGAGGTGGTGAGTTCCCCCTCCCTGGCAGTCTTTAAGCAGCGGCTAGATGAACATTTGTCAGGGATGCCCTAGGCCAGTGGTGGTGAACCTTTTAGAGACCGAGTGCCCAAACTGCAACCCCAAACCCACTTATTTATCGCAAAGTGCCAACACGGCAATTTACCCTGAATACTGAGGTTTTCATTTTAGAAAAAAACAACTCATACATTAACATCTTTTGTCTTAAAAGAAAAACACAATAGCAGAGCTTTCAATGATACAAACAACTTTTTATTGAAAGGTAAAAGTTTGCATTTGGCATGCTTTTGAACAATTAATGTGATTTTTGCTGTCCAATCTTGCGAACTCTGTGCTGGGGCGATGCCGTGCGTGCCCACAGGGAGGGCTCTGAGTGCCACCTCTTGCATGCGTGCCAAAGGTGTGCCACCACGGCCCTAGGCCGATCCTGCATTGAGCAGGGGGCTGGACTGGATGGCCTGTAGGGCCCCCTTCCGTGTGATTCTGTGATTCCAAATCATCCCCTAACAGACAGTTCTGGTTTGCTAATGCATGTGTTCAGAGCAAGGTGTGTGTCTGCATGCCCTTAGGTGGGGCAGTCACCAGAGGCCAGGCCACCGCCTCTGACCTCCACCCACTATCCTCTTCTGCCCACCTGTCTTGACCTGTGTTCTCAGCTGCCCAGAGTCATTGAGGAAGGGCATGTAGGCGGTGCACAACGGTGTCACTAAACACACACACATAAACACACATGAACCAGACCCTTGGTCCATCGAAGTTAGTATTGTCTACTCAGACTGGCAGTGGCTCTCCAGGGTCTTTCATATCCTCTACTGCCTGATCTTTTTTTCTACATGAAATGTTAGGGATTGAACATGCAACCTTCTGCATGCCAAGCAGATGCTCTGCCACTGAGCCACGGCCCCTTCTCAAGGCCACTGCTGGTGGCAATGGCAGCTTCATACACTGGCCAGTGTTGTCAGAGAAAGGGGGTGCAGGCAGCTGAGCATGGGCTCTGAGAGGGCTTGCAAATGGGAGGAAGATGCGCAGGTAGGTGGTGGCCATGTGAATGTGGGGGCAGAAAGGGAGGTGTGAAGGGAGATCCTGGTGGTGGTCAGAAGGCCCACTCCACCCAAACCTGGAACCGGCCCAGGTTCAGAGCGACGGCTCGCTCTCATCCCCAGTTCTGAGCTCTCTGCTGATTAACTAAAGGGTTCTGAATGTCGTACATCAGAATGCTGTTGGGGAGTGCGGTGGTGTGCTCCCCAGCTGGTTTACTGATTACATTTCTGGCCTATCTTTCAAGCAAATGGAATCCTTAGCGCGTGAGCACAGAAATGCAGTAGTGCGCTCACTACCCAAAACCGAGAGGAACCGGGTTTGAGTCCCCACTCCTCCACATGCAGCTGTTGGTGCGGCCTTGGGTCAGTCATAAGTTCTCTCAGAGCTGTTCTCTCAAGGGCAGTTCTCAAGAGAGCTCTCTCAGCCCCACCTACCTCACAGGCACTGCTCCCTCTAAGCTGTGGGGTCTTGTGAGCAAAAATTTGACTTTGTGAGCTACTGGCATTAAAGTTACAAGCGAGCGATTTGCCTACTACATAAATTAGTTTGCTCCGGAGCCATCCTTCCTGAGCTAAGGCAAGAATGTGTGAGCCGGAGGCTAAAAAACTGTGAGCTAGCTCACACTAACTCAGCTTAGAGGGAACACTGCTCACAGGGTGTCTGTTATGGGGAGGGGAAGGGAAAGGGATTATAAACCACTCTGAGACTCCTTCAGGTAGTGAAGGGCAGGGTATAAATCCAATCTCTTCTTCTCTTCTTCTTCCAGGACAAATTTTGTTTATCTTTAAGGTGCTACTGGACTTCTGCTGTTTTCTATACCACACTAGCTTCCCCTCCTAAACTATAACTTGCTTTATTTTGTGTTTTGAATATCATTTAAAAAAAAACATTGAAACGACATTATTTCAGAAGAAAAACCAGAGAGCACAATGGGTTGTGAATGATTCACATTTATAGATGCCATTCCTAAAGAAGTTAAAGTGAAAAACAAGAAAACCAACAGCCCTAAAGTGTTAATTTTAGTGCTTCAGAGTAATAAACTAATTTTGTCAAATCTGCTGAATAAAGAATCTCTGCTCCTATTATTACTGTTTTAAATAAAAAGATCCATGGATCGATTTTTGAAAGGTCAGGTATCCAACCCTAACTGACGGAAGGGTGAGGGGGATGGACTCGAGGATTTGCTTCACTGTTTCCATAGTTGACTGGTTACCAAAGAATCTCTTAAGTAAATGTCTCCCTCTTAAAGTTTATGAACATTGGTTGGATTTCCAGAACTACTAATTATCAGCTGCATCCCTCCCTGGTATCACAGAGAGCAAGCAACGGTGCTAACCGTGCGGATGTCACATGATAGACAACCGCTCAGATAAACAGCCGTGCCTAAGCTTGCTAAACGAGCTGTGTTTGAACCTCAGATAGAAATTGTGGCGCTAATTGCTAATTCTCCCTTTAATTGTGCATGTTACATTTCGCCGCTTTGTTAACAGCATGTGGTGAAACAAATAAGCCATTGATCTGTTTGGGTCTCACGAGCATTAGGAAACCATGATAACCCTTCTGGAATGTGCTCCTATAATCTGACCCAGGCAAGCACAGCGGCTTTTAACACTAGGCATTCGGTTCTCAAAATAGCCCAGGATTCAGAGTAGTTATTGTTCAGTGAATAGATCAGTTAAGACCACTTGTGTGTATTGGACAAGGATCAGACTGAAGTACCCGGCCTTCATTGATCCAGTGTCCTGTACAATCGCTTTCCCTTTGTCTTCCCAAGAGATCTCTAAGCTCTATCACCGTAGGTTCCCCCCACCCCTTGGCTTCCATCCCTTGTCTTGCATGCATTTACTACACAGCCTTGGTAATGATAGGAAATACAGTTTAATAGAGTGCATAGGATTATAAAGAAGTGCTTAGACAGCACTGGAAGGCATAGATTCTGGATCTATTGACTGTGGGTAGAGACTTGCATTGCTGGCTTGCATAATTCCAGTTGTGGCTTGATGACAGAAGCTGGAGTTCATGAGAGGAGAAGAAATAAGGTTGCCATGTCCTTCCTGGCAAACAGTGGGCATGGGAACTTACCATGAGCGAGAGGGAGGCCCAGGCTATGTTACTGGTGACGATACTTCCAGCGTGCACCAGAAGTGACACCATCACATTGCAGTGTTGCAGTGACACTCTGGTATTTGGGCAAAAAACTCTATGGTAAACGTGGCTTCGACCATAGAGTTTTTGCCCAAATACCAGAGTGTTGCCATAACATCACCGATGTGATGACATCACTTCCAGTACACACCGGAAGTGATATTGCCATGTTGCCACTGTCGTAGCCTGTGCCTCCCTCCTGTTTCTGGTAAGTCTCCCCGCCAGCTAGCTGATCAGTGGGGGGTGGGGGGGCCTGGGGGCGTGAGATCCCCTGTCTCCAGTGGAAGGCTAAATATCCTAAGAAGGCCTTTTTAACCTTTGAGGGAGGACTTATCTGGGCCAGGGTAACTTGCTACCACACAATTCCCATGACTCCCCAAGACCCAACTGCTTGCTACTGTTCAATAGTAACCAACTCATGAAAGCCAGTGTGGTGTATGGATTAGAGATTCACACTAGGATTTAGGAGACTTGAGGTGCATATCCTCCCTTGGCTGTGGAAACTCACTGGGTGACTTTGGGGGCAGTTACACATTCTCGGCCAAACCTCCCTGACAGGGTTGTTGTGAGGATAAATTGGAGGCAAGGAGAATTCTGTAAGCTTCTTTGGGTCATTATAGAGAAAGGTGGGGTTTAAATGAAGTAAATAATACACATACTGAAGATGTGGAAGGTAAAAATGTAGGTTGGTTAGTGAGCAGGTAGCAGGGAGGTGTGAGAATATGGGGGTGATCAGGAGGAGGCCAAAAGGAAATAATGTGGGAAGGGGGATTCAGGGGCAAGTGATGTGCAGTGGGTTCCCCATAACCCAGTTTAGCCAGCCTGGCTGCCTGTACCGCACAACTGGGCCTTGCTGAAGCCCAAAATGTACCCCATGATAGTCCGGTGAGTCATGGGATCCCAGGGACAGCACAAGAGGACCGTAAGTGACATCAAGAGTATCACAGGACAGTGTTCCAGAGCGGGCTAAAATGAATGCCTTTTCTGATTAGGGTGGGGAGGAATTTTTCCACAGCCCATTTCATAATTTGGGGGGGAGGAGGGTTTGCCCATTGTTGGTAATCTTCCTCAGTTTCTTTGTAGACTTTGTAAACCTTAAGGACAAATTTTTTGGGGGGGGGGGGGTTGTTGTCAACAAGAGTTTTGGTTCTGTGGAAGTACTTAAGGGCCATTCACGTGGGACCTCTTCTCCCCCTATGCTCGGCCATGACAGCTTCACTCATGTCAGCAGGGCCTTCTGCAGGCGCTAACCATCAAATGGCCAAAATCAGCCACTGCCCATCCAGGTGCTTTCTCTGTTGTGCCTCCCAATTTATGGAATGTCCTGGCCGGGGAGGTCAGGAAAGCTGAATTATTATGCAAAACTGAACTATTCAAGAGGTCTTTTGTGCACAGATAATAGGGTTGTGCTGTACAAAATGGTTCACCAGGTTCTTTGCATAAACGATTAGGGACTATGGCCTATACTACTGTGTGTAGATTACTCTAGGTAGGAATATATCATTTCTGTACTGCTTAATATGCCCTGTTAATACTTAGGCTATGCTTCAGTCCTGTCTGGTGATTCCAGACTTCTACAGTCCTGATGTGTCAGTCATTGAATGTCTCATTTGGTTGATTGTACTGACACATTTTGTGTAATCCGCCTTGAAAACCTGAGGGAAAGGCAGGCGACAAATAATGTAAATAAATAAATATTTACTTGGAATAAATCCCACTGAGTTGAGTAGGATTTGTGACCTGGTAAACATATGTAAGACTTTAAAGCATCAGAACAGTTGACAGAATGTTTACTCTGGAGAAGTGGAAGTTGAGGGGGGACAGGATTGCTCTCTTGAAGTATCTGAAGGGCTTTCACTTAGAGGAGGGCAGGGAGCTGTTCCTGTTGGCAGCAGAGGTCTCGCAATTGTGGGTTTAAATTAAGGGCGGGAAGGTACCGGCTGGATATTAGGAAAAAACTTTTTCACAGTAAGAACAGTGGAATGGACTGCCTAGGGAGGTGGCGAGCTCCCACTCACTGGCAGTCTTTAAGCAGCGGCTGGACAAACACTAGTCAGGGATGCTCTAGGCCAGGGGTGGCCAAACTTGCTTAACGTAAGAGCCACATAGAATAAATGTTAGATGTTCGAGAGCCGCAAGACATGTACAAATATCACACACACATTTTTATTGGGAAATATGCAAATTTGCTTTTTATTAACATTAAATGAGACTGTCAGAAATAAAAATAAAAGGGGTAAAAACAGATATTGATAATGATATTGATTTATGTAGGCTTGGGGGGGGGGGGGCGCTTTGAGAACACATTTAAAGTTGCTTTCTTTCTCTGCTGCCCCCTGCCTCAAGACTACCCAGGGTGGGGGGAAAATGGAAAATAGACAGTGTGCCAATTCAGGAGGAAATTGTACAGAAATTATTAGAGGCTGCAGAAAGCGACCGAATGGGTCAAAGGCAACTAAGTGACGAGGAAGGAGTACTGTACGAAGAAGATGATAAGTGGGCAAAATTGTATATATGGTTAGATAAACATTAGCAGTTAGGCTTGAAAATATGTAAAATGTTTTTTTTCTTTTTTGTGGAATTTATAATACAAAAACGCAAATAAATAAAACTTATTTTTTTTTAAAAAGACTACCCAGGGAAGGGAACACTGGCTGGGGAAGGGAAGACCGATCAGGGAGGGATGCCTTCCCTTCGCTTCTCAAGCTGTCCTGCTGGGAGCCACACAATACGTGTGAAAGAGCCGTGTGTGGCTCCTGAGCCACAGTTTGGCCACCCCTGCTCTAGGCTAATCCTGCATTGAGCAGGGGGGTGGACTAGATGGCCTGAATGGTCCCTTCCAGCTCTGCGATTCTATGATTTTGTGTTGCTGAAATGGGTGAGCTTTAGGGCTTTAGTCCACAGTGCAGCCAGAACTTTGAACAAATGGTGATCTTTCCTGAAGTATTGACGTCAGAATTGTAAGGAAACTGATGGATGTAATGTGGTCTCTGCTCCCTTGCTTATGGTAATAAAAATGCCCTGTGAAATTTGGGTCCTCTTATCTGGTGCACTGTGGAATCGAATCTCCCCCTATGCAAATACGGAGCTGATAAAATGTCAGTGTTCTCTAAGATAGCTAGAAAATGGGAAATAACAGGGGACATTAATATGTATGAAAAGGTAAGAGAGGGAAAAGATGACTCGGCATCTTCCGTCCAGGGGATCTCTGTCCCTTACAAATATTAGCTAATTAAGCCAAACATCATCCTGTGAAGTAGGTAAAGGTTAATAGTCACTTCATTTGCCACTCTCAGTAGAAGAATATAACAACAAGTTCAGGCAATAGGCACCAGTGCTATGGGAGAATTGAATGTATCCAGGGGAAGAAAAATGTTGTTTGGAAAAAGAAACAGGCATAAAATTTGTGCACCCAGGTTGTGATACTTGGATGGAAAAACTATGTATCTGGTCCCCAGTGTGTAAATCAAAAAATCCATACAGTGGGGCCATGAGGAATGCCTAGGCTTATAGAAAAGAATCTGAAAAGTGGAAGGAAAACGGTGGTGGTGTTAAAAAAACAACAACACAACAACTGAAAGGCCATTGTTTGCACTAGCAGATTTTACAGGGTAAAACCCTGACATTTGGGTGACATTCGGGGATAGTGCTAACCTGTGGTCCCTCTAAGCTGAGTTAGTGTGAGCTAGATCATAGTTTTTTGGCCTCTGGCTCACACATTTTTGTCTGAGCTCAGGAAGGATGGCTCCAGAGCAAACTAATTTATGCAGCAGCCAAATCGCTCGCTCACAGCTTTAATGCCAGTAGCTCGAATTTTTGCCCACAAGACTCCATAGCTTAGAGGGAGCATTACATCCAGAGGTAAGGGGGCCTGGGGTAGAGGATGGAAGGGGGAGAGAACAAGTGACTGTAGTGAAAGCTCGTGGGCTTTTGAACTCAGCTCGTGGTTGAGAGCGGTGGGCTCTAACCTGGGATTTGATTCCCCACTTTCCAAATGCAGCCAGCTGAGTGACCTTGGGTCAGTCATTGTCCTCTCAGAGCTGTTCTCTCAAGAACAGTTCTTGAGAGAGCTCTCTCAGCCCCACCTACCCCACAGGGTGTCAGTTGTGGTGAGAGGAAGGAGATCGTAAGCTGCTCTGAGATTCTGAGTGAAGGGCAGGGTATAAATCCAGCTCTCTTCCTCCTCTTCAGTCTGGCTGGCTACCATGAGAAATGGGATGCTGGCTCCCATGAGTCCTTGGACTAATCCCTTGTTCCAAAGTTTGTGAAAGAAAAGCAAAGGGAAACAAACTCAACCTGGACATAGGGCTGCCAAGTCAGCCCGGGGGGCGGGGGATCCCCCGCTACAGGGGTTCCCGATCCGCCGGCCAGCATTTGGCCGGCGGGGGAAACCCCGCCCCCGAAGTCGTCCAACCTGGACGACTTCCCTCATGTAATGACGTCACCCGGAAGTGACATCAGCACGTTGGGGGCATTATCGCCCCAAAACTCTATGATACCAAGCTCCCGGCTGGCAGAGGACTCCCCCCCGCCAGTAAGCTCGAGGGACTTGACAACCCTACCTGGACAGCAAGTTAGGTACTTAAAAGGTTGAGCGTAACAAAAATAAAAAAAAAATAACAAAATATTTAACACACAATGTATCATTGAGATGACAGAAACTTGGCCAGAAACAGATTAATTGGTGAGAGATATCATCTTTTTTTTGTGGGCTGCCTCAGAATTGTATCCAGGCCTGTTTTTCAACCTTTATTTGGAGCCTCCTTCTGTAGTCTTATTTCAAAACTGCCTGGCCTTTAAATATTATTTTATGTTTTATGTTTGCACAATACGGCTTTAGGCCACTGAAGAAGGCCCTCAGGGCCAAAACACGTCTGGTCTAGAGGCTTTTAATGAAATACTCGCTTGTGTGACTTTGACTGTTTGATGTGCAAATCCAGTAGGCTGCTGTACATGATATTTTAATTTCATACGTATGTATAATGTTTTTAATTGTCAGTTGATAAAGTGTGCATGAAATATTTTGTTATTTTGTTATACTCAACCTTTTGTGTCTCCAGCTTTTTGAGCCAGAGGGCATTTTTGACATTCTGACATAAGCGTGGTGGGCACATCTACAAAATGGCTGCCAGAGAAAATGGCGGCCGAAGCTTACCTTCAGTTACACAGTGAAGATCCTCATGCTATGGTGGCAGCTGCTGCCAAAACAACGGCTTTAAAAATCTGCCCAGCCAATCAGAAGCCTTGCTGGCTCAAAGCCCCACTTGGCCCTGTCCACTTAAAAAAAAACAACTCTTGTCAGGCACCAAGGAAAGGTGCCGGCACATGCCATGTTGCTCATGCGTTATTTCCCCCCTGTAATGGGTTTATTGGTTTAATTAATTGTACCCAGCCTTTCTTCCTAGTAGGGACTTAGATCACCTTTCATCATTTGTTCTCCTCCATTTATCCTCACAACAACCTTGTGAGGTAGATTAGACTGAGAGAGTTAGACTGTTCCTTCCTGTAGCTGCAGTTTTAAAAGTTGGGAGATCTGGTAACAGGTCTCAAGTGTATTGTTTAGTTGCACAATTAGTGTGACTAGTTTTCTGAGTTTGGCTATACAGCAAGTAACTGTCTAGAAAAGAACCAGAGGCCAGTGTTTTTCTTTCAAATCAGAGTAAAAGAAAAAGAAAGACAAAAAGCATTTAAAAACTCTTTTTTGCCCCTCTTGTCTTGTAACTCCAATTCGCCCCTCTTTGGATTAATGTGTAGCTTGTTTTTCGAGAGGAAAAAAAAAATGTGCGGGGGTTTTTCAGGCGGCCCCCAGTTGAGCTTAGTTATGCTAAGATATTGTTTTGGAAGTCTTAAAATTTCACTAATTATCCCCAAAGGGGCACCTCAGTTGTCTAAAAGCTCGAGCCGGCTTCTTGTCACCCCTTTATAATTTCCATTTGCTAACCGCATACAGCCACGCTAATTGGGCCCATCTATATTGCCAACTTTTATCAAAGTAAAAGACGCTTTCATGGGTGAAGTTTTCCTGCTGAGGAATACAGTTTTCTTGCAACTTCTGCTGTGTTGGGGTGCTTCTATCCACTCCCCACCCCCACCCCCACCCCACACACTGGGCTTTTGGCAAGAAACCTCAACTCTACTGAAAACACTTGATTGCTATGCATGTTTGACTGGCGGTTTGAAGATCTGTCATGTATGGTTTGAAAGCAGATGATGGAGCTTTAAGATCCTTCCCTGATTATAGGCTGCCCAAGACTCGTATGGAAGCTGCACCGAACTCTTTGAGGACATGTGAGGAAGACATCAATCAAATACAGACATTGATTTCAAATATGTGGGATGCTGGGCTGGGGTTTGAGAAATCCAATTACTTACTGGGTGACTTAAAGGTAGTGTTAGAGGAGACCATTGCCACAGTATTGCCAGTGGACAGCCATTCAGTGTGTTATTTTCCCCTTGTAATGGGCTTATTTGTTTAATTAATTGTACCCAGCCTTTCTTCCCAGCAGGGACTCAAATCACCTTGCATCATTTGCTCTCCTCCATTTATCCTCACAGCAACCCTGTGAGGTTGGTTAGATTCAGAGATCATGACTGGCCCAAGGACACCCAGCAAGCTTCCTTAGCACAAGTGGGGATTCAAACCCGAGTCTCCCAGATACTAGTCTGGCTCTTTTAACCTCTACTTCATTGGCTTTCATTGGTCTTAGTGATATCTGGCAACAGCAGCTGTGCGGGGAGAGTGGCCTAGAAGTCGAATAAAATAAAATAAATAAATAAATAAATTTTCAACACTCACAGGAAAATAGTAAAAAGCCCAGTAGCACCTTTAAGACTAACAAACTGTATTGTAGCATAAGCGTTTGAGAAACACAGCTCTCTTCGTCAGATGCATGGAGGGTATGAAGAAACTGGCCAGAGATATATAGATGGTAAGCAGTACTCCCTCTAAGTTGCGGAGTCCTATGAGCAAACTTTCTCCTTTGTGAGTGACTGGCATTACAGTTGTGAGCGAGCAATTTGGCTACTGCATAAATTAGTTTGCTCTGGAGCCATCCTTCCTGAGCCAAGACAAAAAATCTGTGAGTTGGAGGCTAAAAAAATCTGTGAGCTAACTCACACTAACTCAGCTTAGAGGGAACACTGGTGGTAAGGGGAGTGGGGAGAGGCTGCAGAAAGTGCCTTGTAAGTGCAAAGCAGTTGCAAAAGTCATGAAAAAGGGGTTGAATGCGCAATCCAGGCTGGGGGTGACTCCTTCCTTCTACTGATGAATCTGAATGGAATACCTGAAAGGCAGTTACTTCTGGTAATGGGATAACCATCTGGAGTCTGCATTCAGTCCAAGTCTGACTGAGTCAAATTTACATATGAATTCCAATCCAGCAGCTTCCCATTGGATTCACTCACTGACACTCACTGGGTAGTCTGGGGGAACTTTCAGAGAGGATCATGGGCAATGTCACAAAATGGCTGCCATGGGGAGCAGGTCCAGTCCAGACACGTAGAAGTGAAATCAGCTCATAGTTTGTTTCAAGCATGCAAACTGGCAGGACCAGGGGTCTGCTCATATGCAGGTACAAACCCCACCCCTGGCCACACCCAATTTCCCTGATAGGGTTACTTACAATGCAGCTATGCCCATAGGTCCCCTTAAGGATCCTGTGGAGCTGATTGGCCTGATTTACATTCCGCATGGGCTATTGTTTGCCCATGCAAAGCTCTGGTCGTTTCCCCAATCGCATGTGTGATTTCTGACCGCATGCGTGGTCGCCCTTAGTACATAACAATGGGGTTACCATGAGTTGGTTGTGACTTGATAGCATGTGCTTATCATTATTGTCACCATCAGCATCAGCATCAGCATCAGCATCATCCGAGAAGGCCCACGGTGGATATCTGAAGAAGAAGGGTGCAGGCAAAGCTCCCTTTGCATATCTAGGGTTTGCAGAAATAATCACAAATAATAGAGAATACCAGGATGGATTGATTTTATGTCGAGGCGAATTCACCTTGCCAAGAGAAAAGACTGATGCAATCATTGATCTAAACTGAGTTTCCCATTTTGTAATTCATGCATTTTCAGAACTGGCAACGATTTAGCAAGCGTTCTTCAATAATTAAAACATGTGGGTTTCCAAGTAGATAGAACCTTTGTACTGTCTTAATGTAACTCCACACCTATACCCTTTGGTTATACAGATGGCGTGCCTTTTTTTTGGCATTATATAATTCTGTCTGCTTAGAGCCAAGGAGGCAGCTGTAAAATTTAATGGATTTGTGTGTTTGCTCTTCTGCACATAAGCAACGATGCTAACTGCTTTGAGGACTATGGACAGGATGTAATGAACCATGACAGACACACCTGAGGGGTTCGGTTAGGTTGGCCAACCTCCAGTTGGGCCTGGAGAACTCCCGGTGTTATAACAGGTCTCCAGAATGCAGAGATCACGTCCCCTGGAGAAAATGGCTGCTTTGAAGGCAACATGATACACTGCTGAGGTCCCTCCCTTCTCCAAACCCTGCCTTCCACAGGCTCTAGCCTCAAGTTTGATTCCCCACTCCTCTGCTTGCAGCTGCTGGATGACCTTGGGCAAGCCATACTTCTGTCAGAGCTGTTCTTGAAAGAGCAATTCTCTCAGAGCCCTCTCAGCCCCACCTACCTCACAGGGTGTCTGTTGTGGGGAGGGGAAGGGAGAGGAGATTGGAAGCTGCTCTGAGACTTCGAGTGAAGGGCAGGGTGTAAATCCAATCTCTCCTCCATATTCTCCTCCTCTTCTTCCTCCTCCTCCTCCTCCTTCCCTCGAGAAATTTCATGGCCCTGAATTGCAACCCTGAGTTTCTTCTCCTCCTGGTGAGCCAGTTTGGTGTAGTGGTTAAGAGCGCGGACTCTAATCTGGGAGAACCGGGTTTGATTCCCCACTCCTCCACTTGCATCTGCTGGATGACCTTGGGCAAGCCATAGCTCTGTCCCAGCTGTTCTCTCAAGGACAGCTTGGGAAAGAGTTCTCTCAACCCCACCCACCTCACAGGGTGTCTGTTGTGGGGAGGGGAAGGGAACGGAGTTTGTAAGCCGCTCTGAGACTCCCTTGGGGATTGAAGGGCGGGATATAAATCCAATCTCTTCTCTTCTTCTTCTTCCTCCTCCTCTTCCTTCTTCTCCTTCTTCTTCCCTCGAGAAATTTCCCAGCCTGGAGTTGCAACCCTAAGTTTTTGGCTGTCTCCGCAGCAGCCTTTCATTCCACATGACAAACTGATTTTGAAATGGAGGGGAGTTTTGGGGGGGGAAAATAGTTGCATTAGGGTGGTTAAATGATTAAGGGTAAGAAATCAAAGGTGCCACTCGCTGGGCTGGCATTAGTGACTCCTGCCACCCTAAGCTGTTATTTTGGTCCATATTTTATTTATGTAAGCATTTTTGCCCCCCCCCCCCCCCCCCATTTACAGAATGCCAAAAAAGACAAGTTACGGGTTCAAAAGAAAGAGTACAGGAATGGCAATCTTGGGCAAGTCCTGGACCTGCTGCTTGGACTTGCTGTATAGGCTGCTAACTGTGGGCGAAGAGCCACGGGTCATTTGGCCTATGCTCTTTGGCTCATGGGTCTGTCTGTGCCCAAGCTTATATATCTGCAACAGGAAAGGAAACAAGCAGCTTAGTCTAGATGTTCCTTGAATTCTCTTGCCTTTCTAGATGCTAGGGTTGGTTGTTGCTTACAGGACAGTGTTTTTTTCTTATAGGGAGAAACACGAAGGGGATCCTCAAGGACTTGTGGGGGCATCTTCCACCTCCTCCCCCACTATTTCCTCTTTCCAGGGGTCCTTTCGTAGAAAAAGAGCTGCAGGAGCTCATTAGCGCAACTCATTAGCATACCTCATTAGCATATGCCCCGTCCCCTGACATCACCAGAGGTGTGTCAGAAAGGGAATGTCAGTTTCAGCCCCATTATACCCTATGGGTCATTGAAATCAATGGCAAAAACTCATAGGGTATATGAGGGGCTGGAGGAAAGGGGGTTTGAGGGAGAGGCTCCAAACTTGCAGGGTAGCTGCTGGGGCCTCTCCTCGAAATACCCACCAAGTTTCAAGAAGATTGGACCAGGGGGTCCAATTCTATGGGCCCCCAAACAGGTTATCCCATCCCCTCCATTGTTCTCTATGGTGGGAAAAAATGTTAACTTTTTTCCTCCCATAGAGTACAATGGAGGGAATGGGGGCAACCTGTTTGGGGGCCTGTAGGATTGGACCCCATAGTCCAATCTTCTTGAAACTTGGTGGGCATTTCGAGGAGAGGCCCCAGCAGCTACCCTGCAAGTTTGGAGCCTCTCCCTCAAACCCCCTCCCCGCCAGTGGCTTTTAAAGTTGCTGCCAAATTTCAGCGGCAATTCAGCAGCGGGCTGAATCAGATTAGAGAATCTGATTCAGACCGTGGCTGCCCTAGTGGCCACTCCTGAGCTGGCGGAGCTTTGCTCCGCCTCGCTCCGGCCCCAACGGACCCCTGCCTCTTTCTACTTCCAGCAAAACCCCTTAATCTTTCCCTTTTCCTGCTTCCTTTGATGGTATTTTTATGCTGTTAGCCGCCTTGAGCCGGTTCGCTGGCAAGGCAAGATATAAATAGAATAAATAAAATTAAAAAAAATAAATTCCTTCTGTCCCTCCCAACCTACATTTATCCACCCCCTGACTTCAGCTTTCCCTCTGTCCCTCCCCCTGGCAGCCTCTCCCCAGGAAAACTGTAGCTGAGTTGCATGGTGCTAGTCCACAGATGGAGCCGTGTTGAGAACTGGAAATATTGATGTAGTTTCCGTGCAATCTGGTTGGTATCCAAACGAATAATTTACAACATATACATGGCCTGCTTGTCATATTTATATTGCTTATTTCCCTGCATGTGCATACACACAGTTTGACCTTTTACATAGGAAAGTGGAAGGTTGTAATGATAAAAATGGAAGACTGGATCATGTGCATGCATAAATGGCTATCTTAATCTGTTTGAAGGAAGAGGGGGGATCGTAGAATCATAAGAGTTGGAAGGGACCTCCAGGGTCATCTAGTCCAACCCCCTTCACAATGCAGGAAATCCACAAATTCCTCCCCCCCCCCCACTGCCATTGACTTCTGTTTCATGCCCAGAAGATGACAAAAAAACCCTCTAGGTTCCCCGGTCAAACTGGCCTGGAGAAAAATTGCTTCCTGACCCCAAAGTGGCGATCAGCATTTCCCTGGGCGTGTAAGAAAGGGCCACGAGAACTAAGCACTGAGGCAACCCTTCCTGCCCTCCCTTTCATGATCTGCCTAAGTTCACAAAACATAATGTATTAGATAAAAATGTATTAACCCTCCCCCCAGTTTTATTTCAACCCACATTAAAAAAAAATGCAGTAATTCATTTTTATCCTCCCTGGGAAAAGAGCAAAGTGTTTTTGGAGCTAGTTGATTTTAAACACTTGGAGAGAAAGCCTATCCAAACTTGTTCGCTTACCCAAATCTGTAAAGCCAACTCTTTGGACTGTATTTATACTCTCGGTATATCTCCTCTAGACCTACTAACAAGTACAAATGAAGTGTATGGTTTAAGAGAGGGACCTCGGTAGGGTAAAATGGCATGCAATCCACCTTCCAAAGCAGCCGTATTCTCCAGGAGAAGTGGAATGAATATTTTAAATAAACAAATAATTAAAAAGTGATTTATGCTGTCTGAGGATCAGTTGTAATTCCAGGAGATCTCCAGGTCCCACCGGGAGTGTGGCCACCCTACTGAAGAGTCATGGCTTTCCCTCTCCCTGCTGAATCCTGGGAATTATAGTTTGGTGAGAGAGTAGAGAATTCTCAGTTAGAGCACCTTGGCAGAACTGCCGTTCCCAGGAACGTGAGTTGTGAGAAGGAAGGTGGCCATATAGTTATTTCAGGTAAACATCTTCAACTCGTTTTTATGTCAGTGGTGTAGAAATGGCCCTATTTTCTCATCCTTCAGTTATACCCAAAGCCTAGTCCTAATGCTTTCCTCAACAGTCTGAGCCAACAGCCTTTCTACGCATTAAATCCAGCGCTATTTCCTCCTTCAGTGTCGCAGGACCTAAATAAGTCTTTAACATGCTTTGTGCTGTTTCCATAAATCTAATCGGCAAAACCGGGTCACGTTAAAAACAACTTTTCTTCTAATTACAGTAAGGTTTTTATGGAACGCACATTATACCTATAGATCATAATACTTAAAAAAAAAAAAAGACAAGATTTTACACTTCAGGAATTTACAGGCAATGGGGAACAGTGGAAGGCTGATGTTATTTTCTGAGAATCATATCTGCATTAGGAAGATAAAGGACAATTTAGGAAGATTACAAAAGCCATGATTTAGAGTACAACATAAAACTCTGCTGTGGACTAATTCGCAATGCCAGCTGCTGCTAAGCTTCTTAATCTTTATCTAGTTCAATTAAAATCTGAATGTTTGGGATTTCATTAACAACTGGGGACTTGGAAATGACTTGCGTTCCTAGACTTGAGTCAGCCGTGGTAGTTGGGCTGCTTACAGCATGTTATTGGGGAAGGTTTCCCCCTAATGTCTTCAGGTAGACTCGAGATATAATTAAAACTTAAGTACTTAAAGGATAATGTAGAAGTAAAAGCAGATTATTTTAATTTTGCTGTCGGATCCAATTGACCAAAAGAAAAGAGTTGCCGAGGGAGGCAGGAGAGGTTTTGCAAATCAAAAGGGTATTGAGGGATGAAACGGCTCTGTGCCTTTTTTTCACTCCAGTGTTTCTGCACTTGTGACTCAGAGCCGTCTTAGCGGTCATCCTCTGGCCTTGGGAATTCTGGGGATTTTAATTGTAGGGGGTGGGGGTAGAGATCACCAATGGCATTCCTAATCCACTCACTCTTAAGAGTAATATTCTTTTTTTGTATTTGTGTGTGTGTGTCTGCACCTGGAAGTCATGTGGACCTCTGGTGACTGACCCCTACTGGGGGCCTGGAGGATATTCAGAGAGGTGGCTGAATAAAGCCTGCCCCTGTCCTCTTGATGAGGTGTTCCAAGGAAGTCTCCCATCCAAGTACTAACCACAGCCAACCCTGCTTAGCTTCTGAGATCTGATGAGACCGGGCTTGCCTGGGCTATCCAGGGCAGGGCAAGAGGAATATTCCTAAACAGGAATGCCAGGTTTCCTGCTATGGTGGGAGACCTCTCGGTATCCCTGGTCTTTGTCCACCAACACCTCAGGAGCCAGTGGACGAAAATGGGAGAGTGGAGGGCGTGCTGATGTACTGATGTCACTTCTGGTAAAAACTGGAAGTGACATAGGCTGGTTCTGCATCTGGCATTCGCTCCACATTTTCTCAGCACTGAGGGAAAGGTGCCGCTCAAAGCATCGTGCAATGCAGAGGGGAATTTCTGTTCCGACTCTTGCGGAAGCAACGGAGGGAAAAGCCATTGCAGAATCGCCCATTGTGGGTGCTCTAGAACTTACAAAAATAATCACTGAGTTTTTTTTAAATGCTAGACTATCAGAAAATGTTGTTTGCAGTGTTTATAGGAAGTGATGTCAGCCTGCTGGCGCTACAGGCCCTGCCTCCCAACTTTTCCCAGGGATTGCTGGCCATGGCCTAGCAACTCTATGGTTAAGGTAATTGGTGGGGGGAGCCATGACAGTTCAGGTGGTGTGAACCAGATATCATTGTGCCATGTAGGGAGCCCTGGGGAATGGTGAACCTCTCTGCCTGCCCTTTACAAAATGGCAGTACAGTTTTCTGTTCACTTTCCATATTAATGTCTATTAATTATACATTTTGGACGGTCTGCAAGCTGGCCCCTCTAAAATTAAACTTAGTAAAGGGAGGCATAAGTGCTTAATCATTTAATACTTGCATGTGAAAATAATTAATTTCCATTAATACTTCTAGGTTAATTCTTCTCGGTGTGGTGTTTTGCCCCTCTCTTAGGAGTAATCATTGTGGGTTTTTCCCCCATTAAAAAAAAAATTCTCTTTCTCCTCTTCTTGATATGACATGCTGTTTTCTGAGAGTGCAAATATTTTAATGTGAGCCCCCCAAGGCCGTCTGCTCACTTTCCCCACACATTAAATGGCCCCATAATCTTGGGCTAGAGAACTTAAATCCTCCTTGGCCATATTCTCCCAGTGGGATTTCTTTTATTTATAGGCAGTACTAAAGAACTGAACTCTCTAGAGTAACTGGGCAATAGAGCACTCGGTGTCTGATGGTCTTTTCTCCAAAGGAAGCATTTCCCATATATTCTGTATTGCTTTGGGAATGTGATTGGATCTAGGATACCCAGGCTCAGATCCTTGTGTTTTCTTTAGGAGCTTGCCAGGTAACAATCGCTTTTCACCATTTCTCAGCCTAACTCATCTCACAAGACGGTTGTTGTGAGGAGAAGGTGGAAGATGAGAGAACAATGTGTTGGATAAACATAATGGAGCAGAGGTCCGTCAGTGTCTGTTAGCCACAAGGTATAGATGGAACACTATGTCTGGGGCATGTGATGCTCTGTATTCTTAGTGCTTTGGGGGGGGCAACAGTGGGAGGGCTTCTAGTGTCCTGGCCCCACTGGTGGACCTCCCGACGGCACCTGGGTTTTGGCCACTGTGTGATCCAGAGTGCTGGACTGGATGGGCCACTGGCCAGGGGTGTAGACTTTGTAGATCCCCGGGGAGGCAGGGGCTCTCTTGTGCGCGCGCGCACGCACGGGACCATGTCCCCTCCGCTCCTCCCCCCCGCCCCAGGGAGGCAGACCCGCGCTCGGGGCACAGTTGCGGCGGCAGCCAGCTGACTGCCACGTGCGGGAGCATGTCCCCGCTGCCTCTCTCCCCCCCACCCGCCCCAGGGAGGCAGACCTGCGCTCGGGGCACAGTCGCGGCGGCAGCCAGCTGGCCGGCTGACTGCCGCGCACAGGAGCATGTCCCCGCTGCCTCTCTCTCCCCCCCCCGGCCCCAGGGAGGCAGGAGGGCAGGCCGGGGGTGGGGGGGAAGGAGAGGCGGCGACGGCCAGCTGGCCGGCTGACTGGCCACCTGCGGGCGCTCCCTTTTGCCGGGGGTGGCTGAGCCCCCCCGGGAAATTTCGGGGGAGGCTCGAGCCCTCGAGCCCCCCCGTAGTTGACGCCCATGCCACTGGCCTGATCCAACATTGGCTTCTCTTCTGTTCTTCTGTTTTTATGGATCCAGATTAGGGAGTGAAGTGGGCTATGAATACATTTAAAAGTATTATAAAATAGGCCTTGCCTCAAATCTCTGAAATTTACATTTGAAAAATAGCGGGGGTGAGCCATACCTAAATAATCTCTGACAGATAACCATCTGTCATGGCTAAGAACCTTAAACCAAAGCAAGCTTCACCTTCCACAGACAGCTGGCTGAATTGCTAAACTGTTATTTTAGTAAGGAAAAGCTAGAGGAACTGTGGCTTAGTGGAAGAGCCTCTGCTTTGCATGCAGAAAGTCCCTTCGGTTCCTGGCATCTCCAATTGAAAGGACCAGGCGGTAGGTGATGTGAAAGACCTCTCACTTGAGATATGAGAATGCTGCTGGCAGTCTGAGTTGGGGCGGTGGCTCAGTGGAAGAGCCTCTGCTTGGCATGCAGAAAGTCCCTGGTTCAATCCTCACCATCTCCAGTTAAAGAATCAGGTAGTAGGTGATGGGAAACTCCTCTACCTGAGACCACGGAGAGGTGCTGCTAAGTCTGAGTAGACAATACTGACCTTGATGGACCAATGGTCTGATTCCATTTAAGGCAGCAGCAGCTTCACGTAGGTGAGATGGTTGTCTTTCTCTTCTCTGCATAGGGTTGCCAAGTTTTACCTTCAGAACTGTGGGAGAATCCCGGTCCGTTTCCGGGAGTCCCGTGCGCACAAAGCAATGACATCACCTGGAAGTGATGTCATCACGCTGGGCACGTTGCCAGGCCGATGCTCTGGTAATCGCCCTAAAACTCTATGGTGCCATAGAGTTTTCAGGGCAATTGCTAGAGCGTTGCCCGGCAACATGCCCAGCTTGATGACGTCGCTTCTGAGTGATGTCATCATGCTGGGCGTGTCGGCTTGATCGGGCCACTTTGGGGGTGGGGTTCCCCCCGCTGGCCGGATCCCGACTGGCGGATTGGGGACCCATTTAACAGGGGAATCCTGCCCCCCCGGGGCGACTTGGCAGCCCTATCTCTGCCCCACTGTCCTCTGAAATACTTAAGATCTCAGGTAGTCTCTGGTTTCCCGGTTCTTTGGCTTAAATGTACCCTTTTCTCTTCAGGCTGCAGTTCAGCTGTCACCTTTTTGGGAAAGGACTCTGCCTGAAGGAGTCTGGGGGTCGACTGAACAGAGGGTTTTTTAAGTTGTTTGTTTAGGTAGTGGCCGAGAGTGTCTTTTTATGTCAGCGGTCTGAAGCCCAAGGAGCACGGTGTGAGGTAACCGTGCTTTGCTTGTACTTTTTGACAAGGTCCTTTTTGACAAGGAGGTGATATTTCACTCTTGAGGCGGAGGGCTGCTCTTCTTTGGAGTGATCCTGTCACCTCCGGTTCCCTTAAAGCACCTGATGGGAAGGAGGAGGGATTCAGAATCGGAAGAGTATCCTCTTATGAAATGCAAGCACGCTGGTGAAAAGTGCACAGTTATGTTGGCGAAAAGTGCACGCCCCAGGCTTGGTGCCAGTTTGGTGTAGTGGTTAAGTGCGCAGACTCTAATCTGGGAGAACCAGGTTTGATTCTCCACTCCTCCACTTGCACCTGCTGGATGACCTTGGGGCAAGCCATAGTTCTGTCAGAGCTGTTCTTGAAAGAGCAGTTTCTGTGAGAGCTCTCTCAGCCCCCCCCCCCACCTCACAGGGTGTCTGTTGTGGGGAGGGGGAGGGAAAGGAGATTGTAAGCCGCTCTGAGACTCTGAGTGAAGGGCGGGGTATAAATCCAATCTCCTCCTCCTCCTCTTGTTCTTCTCCTTCTCTCCAGTTTGGTGTAGTGGTTAAGTGCGCGGACTGTAATCTGGGAGAACCAGGCTTGATTCCCCACTCCTCCACTTGCACCTGGCTGGATGACCTTGGGCAAGCCATAGCTCTGTACTAGCTGTTCCCTCAAGGACAGCTTGGGAAAGAGCTCTCTCAGCCCCACCTACCTCACTGGGTGTCTGTTGTGGGGAGGGGAAGGGAAAAGGAGTTTGTAAGCCGCTCTGAGACTCTCTTGGGGAGTGGAGGGCGGGGTATAAATCCAATCTCTTCTTCTTCTTCTTCTTCTCACCCCCATATATCTACGAATTCCCCAACCCAGAATTGGTAGTCCTACAGCCAAGCCCACTGTTATGTCCGCTGACTGCCACCAGGTGCCAGCAAGACTCAACCCGACCTTGGCTCCAGAGAACAATAGGGGCCAAGGATCCTGAACTTACAGCTAGGCACCAGTAGGAACTGTGGTGGGAAGTTTAAACTCACCAATGAGACCTAGAGGCGGAGTCCAAGAGTTGTGTATAGTTGGCTTTTTGGCCACAGTTTATCTTCATTCTGTCTTCGTTCCTGATGTTACCTGAATAAAGATCTGAGCTAAATCATCATGCCTAGAACTCAGTATTTTATACTGGCCACTCATTTCTTCTTTCAGAACAGTGATGTTTTTGAACGTTCTGGAATGGCGGATGAGCATAGCGTGCGGCAGTCTTGAGCATGAAGCCAAGAAAAGTATTTCTTTTCTCTTTCTCTCACTCCCCCCTTACAACTTTGAAAGCAGAATGTCTGGGGAAAAAACATGTCTGTCTGTTCTGTTCTGGCCTCACTGTGAAGTTTTTGTAGAGCCAGGACTCGAGACTTCAAAGATCGCTAAGCTAAGAGCCGGTGGGCTTGCATTTCTACAGCAAACACGGTCGGCAGCAGTGCCCTTGGGCTAGGCGAAATCTGACATCCATCTCTCCTTCTCGGAATGATGCCGGGCGCCGAACTTCCCTTTGCGGTCTGAAGCTTCGTGTAAAACCACAGCCGAGGTGTAACTTTTCTGAGGTACAAATGATGGCCCACAGAATAAGGCGAGGGTGGGTAGTAAAGGAGGTAAAATTTGGATCTCATCACTTGTCTGTTTCATTGTTTAGAAACAAAACAGACCACCACCACCACCACCACCTGCTACTGTGGGGATAGTTGGGTGTGTGTGTGTGCTGTTTATCCTGCTTATCCTTGAAGGCCCACGGATTTGGGCAAGTCATGTTGCACTTGGGGCTCTTTAGCTTGGAGAAACGACAGCTAAGGGGTGACATGAATGAGGTTTATAAGATTGTGCATGGGATAGAGGAGGTAGAGAAAGAAGTCCTTTTCTCCCTTTCTCACAATACAAGAACTTGTGGGCACGCCATGAAATTGCTGAGCAGTTGGGTTAGAACAGATAAAAGGAGGCACTTCTTCACCCAAAGAGTAATTAACATGTGGAATTCACTGCCACAGGGGGTGGTGGCAGCTACAAGCATGGACGGCTTCAAGAGGGAATTCGATAAACATATGAAGCAGAGGTCCATCAGTGGCTATTAGCCACAAAGTATAGATAGGAACGCTCAGTCTGAGGCAAATGATGCACTGTATTCTTGGTGCTTTGGGGGGGGGGAACAGTGGGAGGGCTTCTAATGTCCTGCCCCCACTGCTGGACCTTCTGAGAGCACCTGGTGTTTTTGGCCACTGTGTGACAGAGTGTTGGACTGGATGGGCCAATGGCCTGATCCAACATTGGCTTTTCTTATGTTCTTATGTGATTGGTTTTCATGTGCTGATTGGATCAGATCAGCATAGGAATGAGCAGACAGAGTCTTTATCTGAGGCCATAGACCTTGGGGATCCTGCGGATGAGGTGAGCTCCCGTATACTCAGACATGTTCTGCAGTTGAAGATTTTAATAGCACTTAAAATAGGAGCACTTTCTCCTGTTTCCCTACAATTTTGGGAAGGAGGATCCCTTGGGCAAAGGGGGTACTGTTCTTGAGAATTTGTCAATTTTTGTGTATGAGGCAGGGTAGTTTCAGTTTCTGCCTTTTCTAATATCTGATACTATAACTACTTTCTGTTCCAATAAAGAGTATTTTAAGAAGCCTGGCTTTTTAATAAACTTGCTTAAAATCTAACTTTTTTTTTGTGCACACCTAAATGAGAGCCCCTTCCCTCCAGCTTCTAAGACTCAACAGTGAGCCTACGGAAGAAAGGGCAGGAATCAGGCAAGACTCCTTCCTGTGAGTTGGCTGGAAATCCCCTCCCCAAATAATCCTTGCACTTTTTCTATCCTGTTCGTCACTTCAAAAGTCAATTCTGGCAGGGAGGCAGGAGATACAGTTCTGACCCCAGCTGGAACCTCCAAGTGTCTTGATCGGAGGTGTCAAACTCATTTGTTACAAGGGCTGGATCTGACATAAATGTTACTTTGTCAGGGCGGGCCATGTGTACCATATAATATAATGCCAGATACCAGAGATACAAACTTTATAAATGACACAGGCGAACCCGCTCTGAGTCTGCCTTTGGTGGAGAGAGCGGGATATAAATTTAAGAACTAATAATAATAAATAATAATAATAATAACCCAGTTAATGATATTATTTTTTACTGAAAATACAAACACAAACTATTGATTCCTAGGAGTGAAAGCAATGGTTTACTGGGGAATCCAGGAAAGCCCCCATAAATTTATTTAATTGTTCGCAAGACTAGTTTCCCCCCCCAAGAGATACCATAACCACCTCCTAGCCATTTCCTTTCATTTCTTGACAGCTTCTACCACACACACCTCACTGTGTGCGCCCCCGTGATCCCTGAGCTACCTCCTGCCTTCCCTCTTTCACATCAGTTGCTCATGGGCCGGATAAGAGCTCTGGACGGGCCGGTTCCAGCCCACGGTCTGTATGTTTGACACCCCTGGTATTGAGTATTTCCTCCTTCCCTGTCCCCAGTTGTTTTGCTAATTAATGTAGGTTCCCTGGAAGGCCAGATGCTGAAGCTGAAGCTCAGATGCTTCGGCCACTAACTGAGAAGGAAGCACTCACAGGAAGAAGACCCTGATACTGGGAAAGATTGAAGGCCAAAGAAGAAGGGGACGGCAAAGGATGAGATGGTTAGACAGTGTCATCAATGCAACAAATATGAAATTAAGCAAACTCCGGAACACGCCAGAAGACAGGAGGGCCTGGCGTGATGTGCTCCATGGGGTCGCGAAGATTTGGACTCGACTGTGTTCCTTAGCTGCAGTAAAAGGTGTTGGGTTGGATCCTGCTGAGCCGTTCTGTCAGCAGTGACGCTTTCCTCTGCTTCCAGGATTCCCCCCCCCACTCGACTCCCTTGCATTGGGGGAATGAGTCACTTCTAGTGAAATGGATCTGCAGGATCGAAACACTGCACTCCTACAGAGTGTCAAGATATCACGAACAATCTTTGTCAATGTGTCTGCGTATGTTGACGGAATTTGCCGTGCCTTGGGATCACCTATGGTGGGGGAAAGGGCTGTTAAGTTGCAGCCAATTTATGGCAATCCCATGGGAGTCTCAAGGCAGGAGATAGAGGTGGTTTGCCATCGGCTGCCTCTGCATAGCAACCCCGGTCTTACTTGGTGGCCTCCCATCCAAATACTAACCAGGGCCAGCCCTGCTTAGCTTCCAAGATCTGATGAGGTCAGGCTAGTCTGGGCTAGCCAGGCCAGTGTGACCCCTGTGCATGTATGGAATGTTTAACAGTTTAGTGGTTGAAATGTTTTAATGGTTGTCTCTTTGGGGGGACCCTGAGTGAAGTAGAAGGACAGCATAGAAAGGTTTTACATGAAGCTCCACATGAGCCGGGGCATTGCCAATTGTTTCAGTGTGTTGGTTTGCCTAGAGTAATGCCTGTGGATTCTTTGCAGTAATTGCATATACAGAAACTTTGCATGCATTTGTATCTCAAGCTCTGTATGTGCACCGGAGCCTCTGGTTCTGCACTACTGTTTTTCATTAATTGTGTATGCAGAACCCTCTTAAATATATTTGTGTCTCTAGCTCCAGATGTGCACTGGAGCCTCTGGTTCTGCGCTACTGTTTTTCAGTAATTGTGTGTACAAAACCCTCTTGAATATATTTGTATCTCCAGCTCCATACGTACACTGGAGCCCCTGGTGCAGCACTTCTGATTTTCAGTAATTGCATAAACAGAACCCTCTTGAATACATTTGTACCCCTAACTCTGTACATGCGCTGGAGCTTCTGGTTCTGTTCGACTGCTTTTCAGTAATCGTATATACAGAAGCCTGTTGAATACATTTGTCCCCCTCGTTCCATACGTACACTGGAGCCTCTGGTTCACAGCTGTTTTTCAGAAATCGTATATACAGAAGCCTGCTGGACATATTTGTATTATTTTATTGTTATTATTTATTTATTATTTCACATTTCTACCCCGCCCTCCCCGCGAGAAGATATTTGTACCTCTCACTCCATGCCGGCTCTGGAGCCATTGCTTCTGTGCTGTTTTTCAGAAATTATATACGCAGGACCCTCTTGAATATGTTTGCCCCCCGCCCCAGCTCCATACGTGTGCCAAAGCCTCTGGTTCTCCACCACTGTTTTTTTTTTGGAGGGGGGCATTCTCCATCCAATCTTTTTTTATATATATTTATAGACAGCCCCCAGGTAACAATTAGAGCAGCATGTCCTAATTTTTGGAATACATGGCTTCGGGGAATGAGAGTTGCCTTAAGCGGGTTCAGAGCTGCTGTATTCCCTGGCACCCATCCCTCCAAACTAAAGGATGGGAACAGATAAAATGAAAGATGCTGATTTATCACAAACAGCTATTGTGAATGGATCACCCAGGAGAATCGTGGGGCTTCTCAGCCAGACATAACCGTAGATGCATGTCTGTGCTCTTGGCATTAGCTAGAAGAAGCTGTGCCAACAAATTGATCTTATAGGAATAATAAGGTGTGTATTTATCTGTAATTATTCTCTTAACTTCATAAGCCTCCCATTAATGGTATTCATTGTGTCTTTTTTCGTCTCCTGGGTCTGTCTTTCAAATACTTCTGAAATTTTAATTTCCGTTTAATGAGAACTGTACCACCTGTTGTTGGTGTCTTTAGTAATAATGTGTAGAAGTAACAGCAAGGAAAACAGGTTCGGGGTGGGGGAGCTGTGTTGGTCTGTGGTAGAAGATTTGAGTCCATTGACACCGGATTCGCTTCAAGGTGCTGCTTTTGACCTTTAAAGCCCTATGTGGTCGGGAGCCTGCCTGCCTGAGGGACCGCCTTTCCCCATATGTCCCCCAGAGAGCACTGACGTCAGGGTCGTAAAATCACCTGACTTTCCCCGGTCCAAAAGACGCCAGACTGGCCATCACCAGAGCCAGGGCCTTCTCAGTGGTGGCTCCACACTGGTGGAATGAACTCCCGGAAGACATCAGGGCCCTGCAGGACCTTTTACAGTTCTGCAGGGCCTGTAAAACGTAGCTCTTCTACCAGGCCTTTGATTAGGAGCCCCCACAGATGAATGGGCTATTTAAATCTGAATTGTTATGGCCCTCATGTTATTGGCATTGAGAACAACCATGGGTACTGGCCTTGCCGGATTGGAACGCCATACAGCAATCGCCATCTGCACTTAACTGTACTTTGTATACATCCTGTTGCTCATGTAGGCGGGGTATAAATTGAACAAATAAATAAATAAATACTGTATCACATTTATGCACCTGTGTTTTATTGTATTTTAACCTGTGGCGCACTGTCTTGAGCCTGCCTGTGCAGGCAAGGCGGGGATATAAATCGAAACTGATAAATAAATTAAAGATCAACAAGGTTACCAGGGAGTAAACTTTAAAGAACTCAGGGTTTTGACTCTTGAAAGATTATAACCCAGAAACCTTGTTGATCTTTAAGGTGCTCCTGGACTCAGAGCTAGTAAGGAAGAACATTAGGATACATTTAAGTATGATTGGGGTTGTTTATTTAATTATTATTCATATTTATATTCCGCTTTTCCGGGCAAGCTGGCTCAAGGCGGCTAACAGGTTAAGATATCAAGACAATAAATACATCAGTTAAAACAGCATAAATTACTAATAAAATCACAGATAAAACATACTGATGATGGCAGCAGTTCAGATCATAGCCCAAAATGGGTGTGGCACTCCATAGATCCCAGGCCAGAAGAGGTTCCACTGGCCCGTCCATCAATGGCGGCTCCTAGTCGAAGGCCTGGTGGAAGAGTTCCGTTTTACAGGCCCTGCGGAACTGTGAAAGGTCCCGCAGGGCCCTGGTGTTTTCTGGGAGCTCATTCCACCAGTGTGGAGCCACCACTGAGAAGGCCCTGGCTCTGGTGGTTGCCAGCCATGCTTCTTTCGGACCAGGTAGAGTCAGGCGATGTTGTGAGCCTGACCTCAGTGATTTCTGGGGCACATATGGGGAAAGGCGGTCCCTCAGGTAGGCAGGCCCCTGACCATATAGGGCTTTAAAGGTCAAAAACAGCACCTTGAAGCGAATCCGGTGTCAATGGACTCAAATCTTCTACCGCAGACCAACACAGCTCCCCCCTTGAACCTGTTTTCCTTGCTGTTACTTCTATATATTATTACTAAAGACACCAACAACAGGTGGTTAGTTGTAGCCATCAAATACATCAGTTTGGCGTAGGAGCACAGACTCTAATCTGGGACAACCGGGTTTGATTCCCCACTCCTCCACATGCAGCTGCTGGTGTGACCTTGGGTCAGTCACAAGTTCTCTCAGAGCTGTTCTCTCAAGGGCAGTCCTCGAAAGAGCTCTCTTAGCCCCACCAATCTCACAGGGTGTCTGCTGTGGGGAGGGGAAGGGAAAGGAGATTGTAAGCCACTCTGAGACTTCGAGTAAAAGGTGGGGTATAAATCCAATCTCTTCCTCCTCCTCCTCCTCCTCTTCCTCCTCCTCCTCTTCTTCTGCTTCTTCTCCTCCTTCTTCGTAATTGACAAATTGTGGGCCAAGGCATGCCCGTCATCACCAGCCTACTGGCAGAAGAGGCTTCCTGTTGCCCCTCCGTATGAACAATTAGCCTAATTGGCTTAAGTTTGAGTCAAGGAGGTTCTGCCTTGTCTCTGCGTTGTTTGATCACTGCCGCTGTCATCTGCTCTCAGAGCATACCCACGTGTGTTATTGTTCTGGGCTTGCTTCCTTCCTGCCCTTCATGGCTGGCTGGAGATGTGAAGAGGAGTCTCCCCAGCCCCCTGAGTCCATCATTCTAACCACATGCTAACCAGCTTCACATTTGCGCCGCTGCTCGTAAATTCCATAGGAGGGAAGGAGCTGCAAGCTTGGCAGGGCACCTGCGGCAGTAAAACAGTATCCCACTGGGTGCAGCCTCTCACTGCATGAGAAGAGTCCCCTCATTCACGGGAAGGACGGCGCAGGTGGATTCCCCTTCAGAGGGCTTTCATGGCTACTAAGCAGCGGACAGGTGGGACACTTCCACTCCCCGTTGCTCACTGTGTGCCAAAAGCGAGATCGCATACTTCCTTGTCCCTGAGCCTTATTAAAGCATGGATGTTATTTCAGGGTGTATTTTAAGCAATGGCTTCGCAAAGTGTGGAAAATAAAACGTGGATCCCTAGATGCGTTTTGATCTTTGTTGCTCTCTGGCCGTGTGATCCAGCTGCAGGAAGATATTGACTGTTCTTACATAAACATGAGCATGATGTGTGTGTTCCCTGGAGTCCGTCAGTATCGGCCAAACATTCGTGCAAAGACAGAGGCATCCGGTACTTCAGCAACCGGTTGTCTGTCGGTCTCTGCTTCTTTTACTGTAAATCCACTGCTTGTTTGGTCTAGGAAGGAACGCAGCGGTTGGTTTCAGTTCCCGGACTTCGCTGACTCCATGGGAGTGGGCAAAAGTCAGAGGCCTGCTCTTGGAGCTAGATTGGGCTTTTCTGGGGATAAAAAAAGAACATGGGAGAGAGGAAAAGAGCAACTTTTCTTTCTGTTTCGCCCTAAAGCCTGATCCTTTCAAAGTATTCTGTTGAAAATGATGCCACAAGGTGTTATCCAGGCTCCAATGACAGTAAATAGTGTGTAAGAGGGAGTGTTCATGTTATGTTACATAATATAAATATTAAATATGCAGAAATAGGAAGAGTATTGCAGGCAGGTAGTAGATAGCTGTCAAAGGGGGCTTTGGCTTGTGTGCTCTCTACTGTGTGGGTCCAAGCCCTACCTATGTGGCATGAGAATTCTCCTAAATTTCAGGGAACTACCTGGTTAGTACAGGGACCAGCTCTGGGTGGGGCCAAAATCTAAAGATTTTGGGGGTGGAGCCTGGGAAGGGCAGGGTTAAGAGAGGGGCAGGAGCTCAGCAGAGTATAATGCCATAGAGTCCACCCGCCAGAGCTGATCTTGGTCATCTGGAGATCTGTTATGATACCAGGAGCTTTTTAGGCCCCACCTGGAGGTCAGAAACCCCACTGTTTAGATGTGTGGTACCCCTGTGAGTCAGCTACCTATATGGTTTCTTCAAGATCATTTTTAAGGGAAGGGGGGAAAGCCCCCCATTTATTGTTCTCAGATCCCCAGTGAGTTCTTTGGCCGACGAACAGGAAATCACAAGGATACTCAATGCAATGTTGATAATTACGGCATAGGGAACTGGTTTTCGTGTGCTTTTCTGAGCTATTTAGGGTTGCCAAGTCTGGATTGGGAAATACCTGAAGACTTTGGGGGTGGAGCCAGGAGAAAGCAGGGTTTGGGGAGGGGAGGGACCTCAGCATAGTACAATGCCATAGAGCCCACCCTTCAAAGCAGCCATTTCCTCCAGGGGAGCTGATTTCTGTCAGCTGGAGATCAGTTGTAAAAGCGGGAGATCCCCAGGCCCCACCTGGAGGCTGGCAACCCTAGAGCTATTCCTTTTTTTTTTTTTAATGCACTTGGAATCTGGGGGGTTAAAAAACGTGTTAAGTAGCAAGGGATATAGGGATTGTAATTGCACTGTAACGACTCCAGTTTTATTGAATTGTAAAGTAAACAGTCATGTAAAAACCTGTGTAAGTTGCTGATGCATAAGCTAACGCTGCCCCGGGGCTGCATTAACCTATACGTGCTGTCCTTGTGAATTTTCCTATCCACTTTTTCCCTCATATTTTGGGATTTGTTGCAGTCTGTCCTCTATCCTTTGGTTTCTCCCCAATATAATTTTTTAAAGTTATTTTCATTATATTTGCATAAAGTGATTGATTTCTTAGAATCGATTATTAATATTATTATTTTAGAAAAGGTGTTTCAGTTCAGAATGTTCTGAGCTATTCCTGGCTTGCTTCATGGTACAAATGTGGTGATCTTTTTCTTTTTTTAAAAAAAATAATTATTTTATGTATTTTTTTAAAATGTATTAAGAGCTCCATCAGAGCACAATGTTTTATCATCTTATGTTAAGTTAACATGTTTAGAAGCGATCCGTTCCCTTCTGCCAAAGTATAGCAACACATCTGAAAACATCTTCAGGAATTCTCAGTGTCTTGCCAAAAATGCTCTCTTTTGCCATATGTGGGGGGGATGTCCGCAGGCAATGCAATTTTGTCAAATGATAGTAGGATTGATTAGGGTGGCTGTAGGACTTTATCACCAGGGCTCTGTTTACTCAGTTATGTTGAAGAAATAACTAATAAGTTTAGAGATCGAAGTTTAAACACTGTTGCTTAGTTTTTTTCTGGCCCCTGGAAGAAAGAATTGCATCTAGTAAACTGGAATAGATAGATCATCTGAAAAACTTGTTTACTGTGATGCAAAGCTAACTGTTTTGGATTTTTTTTAAGAACAAGAGTCCAGTAGCACCTTCAAGACTTATCAAAATCAAAATTTGTGGCAGGGTGTGAGCTTTCGTGAATCACTGCTCATTTCTTTAGATTTTTTTTTAAAGGAGAACTTGAAAAGGTTAGATTTAGGGAGATGAATGTGTTAACATTATATGGAGAATGAATTTATAACTTTGTAATTCTGTAATGAGCATTAATAAAATAAAACTTAAACTTTTTAATTTAAAAAAATTAAAAACATATTAATAATAAGGTCAGGATACAACCATGGTCAACACATACAGAGAGAGAGAGAGAGAGAGACAGTTAGGGCTGCCAAGTCCCCCTGGGGGGGCGGGGATTCCCCTGCTAAAAGGGTCCCCCCACTGCCAAAGTGGCCAGATTGTGCCAACATGCCCGGTGTGATGACGTCACCCGGAAGTGACATCATCGCACTGTGCACATCGCAGGCTGACGCTCTAGCAATCGTCCTGAAAACTCTATGGTACCATAGAGTTTTAGGGCGATTACCAGATCATCACTTGGCGATGTGCACAGCATGATGACGTCCCTTCTGGGCAATGTCATTGCGGTGCGCTTTGCGCATGTGGAGGGACTCCCAAAGAGGGCCCAGGACTCCTCCACTAATACTATGGTAAAACTTGGCAACCTTAGAACCAGTGAATCAGTAAGCAGTTAAGTGCATATGTGGATGACAGTAGAAACATAAAAGTTATGACAAAGAAAGGCAAAATATCAATGTATCAAATACAAATCAGACAAATCAGACTGATAAAGAATAAGTAAATACGGATGTAATGAAGTAAATAATGAATTATGCCTCCAAGATATATATATATATATAAAGATATCTTGCTGTTGCGATTTACAGGCCTTGGGTATTTTTTCTTTTTTGACATCCCATTGAGACACTAAAATTAGTCAAAGAGCGGCCTTCCGTTTATAGCTGAATGTTGAGCATACATTGTGTTCAAGGTGGCTTCCATAGTTCTGGTAACTTCTGCTTGAATTCAGATATCTGAGGTGGGCAATGGCAAACCATCCCTGTCCCTCTCTTGCCTTGAAAACCCTACAGGGTTGTCGTAAGTTGACTGTGACTTGTCAGCCCCTCCAACCACCAACATGAGGGTCTGAAGACTATGGATATAAAAAATTCAGCCTTTCTTTTGGCAGATGTTACTTCCCCCCGCCATGATTCAAAATCTCTCATCTCATACCTAATGGGATATATTATAAAACCTAATATCTTGTTCCAGATTACCCGATTTGCCCTTCAGCAATTTTTGGTTCTGGCTCTCCCTTTGTGGTTTAAACATACAGGGCTGATGGTGTTCGTTTTATTTATTTATTTAAAAACTTTCCATTATTTCCTCACTACATTTGAAGCTGCTTATAGTGCCAAAGTTACAGCACAGTAATAAAACCAACAATCCGTAATACGACAACAAAACCCTTTAACATTTAAACTCTATTTCCCGATAATGCAAAACAGTCCGTACACTTCAACGGGCGCAATGTCACAGGCGCGCTCTCTCAGAAAGGACAGCCGTTGTGTTTTTTGTGGGAAATTGGTATGGGGAGCACCAGTGAGAATGAGTGGGATTGCAGCCACAGTAGGCTAAGTTTGCTAAATCAGTGGCTCTGCTACAAGGAGGACCGAGATGGCGTGAGGGACCATATAGGCAGAGGCGGTACTTTGGGTGTGAGAGTTCCTGGTTTTAAAGGGCGCTACAGGAACAATATTGAAAGTAAAAGAAGAAGGGGACGGCAAAGGTTGAGATGGTGAGACAGTGTTATCAGTGCAACGAACCTGAAGTTGAGCGAACTCCGGAGGACAGTGGAAGACAGGAGGGCCTGGCATGATGTGGTCCATGGGGTCGCAAAGAGTCGGACTTGACTGTGCGACTGAACGACAACAACAACAACAACAACAACAGAAAAAGTTATACCAAACCTGGACACAGGCACCCAATGCAAATTATTTTGAGCTCAGAGTTACAAAATTCATTTTTGTTAATTTATCTCATTTTCATCCTGCCGTTTCTCTGAGGAGCTCAGGGCAGCATACGTCAGTCTCTGCTCCTCAGGGTTACCCTTTCCAAAGTCCTGTGTGGTCAGTTAGGCTTAGAAAGGGTGACTGGCCCATGGGCACCCAGCAAGCTCCATGACCTAGTTTGACTTCGAACCTGGATCTTCCAGCTCCGAGTCCAGGGCTCCCCACCGACATCATTCCTGGTGCCCACTGAATGGTTTGTTTGGTTTTTTGGAAAGTGGGTGGGGTCAGATGGGACTTTTGCCCAGCAAGATTTCTGATTGGTCATTGAAACTGGGTTGGTTGTAGGGCTGCCAGCCTCCAGGTGGGGCCTGGGGATCTCCTGTTTTTACAACTGATCCCCAGCTGACAGAGATCAGCTCCCCTGGAGAAAATGGCTGCTTTGAAGGGTGGACTCTATGGCATTGTACCATGCGGAGGCCCCTCCCCTCCCCAAACCCCACCTTCTCCTGGCTCCACCCCCAAAGTCCCCAGGTATTTTCCAACCCGGACTTGGCAACCCTAGTTGGTTGTGCAGATTTTTTTTCTTAAATTAACAGTTTGGTGAAAAGTAACAAATAACAATACAGATATAACACAATAATTTTGAGCTAGACAAATACAATCTGTAAATCAGAACATGGATGTAATACAATAACATTTCAGTGAATAAGCGAACAAGAGCCAGTAAAACTGAACTATTAGTAAAGAATAGCTGATCATACAATAGTTAAGCATTGAAAGTTCATCATAATCCAAGGTCAACCACTAATTGAGGAATTTCATTTTGAGAAGACAGATATTCAAGTATAGGAAACCACATAGAGGAAAAGTTAGGAGTGTTTAGAAGGCCTAGTCATAGTACCCAGATTGTCTGTGAGTTTCACCATGATGTACAAGTTCCATAGTTTTTGATGCCATTGTGAGAGTGTAAAAGGCTGTTCTGATTTCCATGTTAATGCAATAATATTTGTAGCTGCATGAAGTAGTAAAGAGACTCTTTCTTTAATTGAGTATGAGCTTGTCAAAGAACCTCAAAAAATAATGCTTTGGCAGCAGCTATCAACAAAGCACAAGGGTCTTCACTGTGTGAGTGAAGGTAAGCTGCGGCAGCCATTTTGTGGCAGCCGTTTTGTGGAAAGTGCGTGAGTCAGATGGGGCTTGTGCCCGGCAAGGTTTCTGATTGGCCATTGAAATTGAACCGGTTATGCAGATTTTTAAAAATAGCGCTTTGGCAGCAGCTATCACCACAGCACAAGGGCCTTCACTGAGTGAGCGAAGGTAAGCTGTGGCAGCCATTTTGGGGCTGGCTCAGTGTCCTGCAGTAGCCATTTTGTGGCAGCCCTTTTCTGGTTATGCCCACCATGCTGTGTGAGAATTCCAAAGTCACCCACAGGTTCAAAAAGGTTGTGGACCCCATCCTAATCCAGCACTTTAACTATGCTTACTATGCTTGCTCTCTAGTGAGGATGCTTCAGTTTAGAAGGTCCTTTAGCCCCATATTCAAACCATCTCTTAACTTTTCACTCCTTCAGTTGACTTGAGAGTTTGGAATCCTAGAACGGTGATACTTCTCCGCCATAGTCCAACTTCAGTGACCCCCCAGGAAGCAAAGTGTAGGGGGGAGAAGGAGGTTGGCAGAAGCTATAAGCCTTCTCAAGATGCCCGTCTCTTCTCCAGAAGCTCTGCAACCGCCCTTCAGCATTACATGTGAGTGGATTTCATGGCATGTTCAGGAGCAAGCAGGAAGCAACTGCTGTTGTATGGATTCTCCCTCCTCATTAAAAAAAAAATAATTTTTTACGTGGTATTTTTACCACTCATTAGATAAATATTGGCTTTGTTTCGAAAGAAAGTAAGAATTCAGCACAACGGAGCCTCCTGGAGTCTAGTGCTTCTTCTGTCAGATGCAAATGTCTTTGCTAAATAAATGTTTGCCGAACAAAACGGGAAAGCTCTTCATATGTTCTAGGCATATTGACAGTAAAACGAGAGGTATAATTGGCAAAACAAAAGCTGATTCCTCAAGAAAAAATGCCTTCTATGCATATTGCATTTTGTGTCTGTGTGTCATTATTATTATTAGTAGTAGTCAGAGCAGCAGCCACAGAGACACCATTTGGATGACGACACTAAAGCAGATTGTACTGGGGAAAGTTACTGCAATGATTGGTGGGAGACAATGTGGGGTTAAAGACTATCCACCATGTTGTAAAGGAGGGCAGCTGCTACCACTAAACTGCTATGTAACTATTTTCTTTTCTACACAAGTGTGGGGCCCTTTGGATGTGTGTGTGAGAACAGATTTCAGACAGGAAATCTGGCCCCGCTGGTGGACCCTCCACCCATAGCACCTGGGTTTTGGCTATTGTGTGACACAGAGTGTTGGACTGGATGGGCCATTGGCCTGATCCAACATGGCTTCTCTTATGTTCAGGAGCCCCCCGCTCCAGCGACTCCATAAATCTGGATCATAATCCAGTGTATATTGTTAGTACACCAGACCTGAATATAAAGCTACTCACAGTCTTTTTATCATTTGTGCTTTGAATCATTTCAGTACCCCTGAAAGCAGGCTTGAGGACAAACGCTTGTTTCCTCTCCTGACCAGGTTTCTCGGTATCCTAGCAACAAATTAGCTGTGCGCTAGAAGATGGGCAGGACATTCCTTTAAAGGGCTGATAACTTCCGGTTGAAGTGGTCAGAACTGTCGAGGCCTGGTATAAGGAGCTGTGGAAATCACACCAAAAGACTGGGAAGCTGATGTGAAGGGGCAGGGGAGCCTGAAGGGCAGAGAGCGCAGAGGCGAGGGATTTGAATGGGGTGCGGAAGAGTAGGCCGTGGGAAGATATAGCTGAACTATGGGAAACGCAGTAAAGGGAAGAGATGGACGCTTGAGACGTGTGGGTTGTGTTTAATGAAAAAAATGGAAACAGGCTTGCAGGTATGTACAGAAAAGAGAGCCCTGCCAACTTCAGCTCCTGGCATCTCTACTGCATTGGCACTTGGCAATACTAAGGGGGCAGTGAGGGGTGTGTGTTGGGCTCCCCATGTTCAAGTTAACTTGTCAGGTTTTTGGCTACTGATGCACCTTTTCTTACCAGTCAGATCTGTCATGGTTATCACTGGACATCAACATCCAGCCATTAGCCCTGAACTGGATAGCCCAGGCAAGCCCAGTGTTGTCAGATCTTGGAAGTTAAGCAGGGCCGACCCTGGCAACAACTTGGATGGGAGACCTCCTTGGGATACCAGCAGTCGAAAGGCGGGGGCAGGCTTTATTTAGCCACTCCTCTGAATATCCTCCAGGCTTCCAGTAGGGTTCGGTCACCAGAGGTCGCCGTGACTTCCAGGTGCACACACACTCCCCCCCCCATGCACATTTGAAAAAAAAAAAACCCAAACAAAACAAAAAAAACCCAATCCAGCCATTAGATTTCTATTTTTTTTAAAAAGTTTGACCCATCTGTTGTGTTGCCGATTTCAGCCTTCATGGTGTAGCTCATTTTGTAGAAGGAATATGCTCCAGTGTTAAAGCTTGGGTTGCCAGTTCCTGGTTGGATAATTTCTGGAGATTTGGGGGGTGGACCCTGAGGAGAGGGGGATTTGAGGAGGGGAAGGACTTCAATGGGGTATAATGCCATACAGTCCACCTTCCAAAGAGGCCATTTTCTCTAGGGGGAGCTGATCTCTATCACCTGGAGATCAGTTGTAATTCTGGGAGATCTCCAGCTTCCATCTGGAGGTTGGTAACCAGTGTTCCCTCTAAGCTGAGTTAGTGTGGGCTAGCTCACGGTTTTTTAGCCTCCAGCTCGCATATTTCTGTCTTAGCTCAGGAAGGATGGCTCCAGAGCAAACTGATTTATGCAGTAACCACTCACAACTTTAATGCCAGTAGCTCACACAGTAGATTTTTTGCTCACAAGACTCCACCGCTTAGACTGAGCCTTGTTGGCAACCCTATCTAAAGCCCATGGGCTTCGCGGTATGGCTCCCTTTGTCAACAGAAAACAAAAACCCATCATGTCAGCATGGCTTAGCCCATTCCTTCACCATAACTAGCCCTCTGACTAAATAGTATGAAACGCTGACGTGGGGCTTTATCCTGGACCACGGACAGGGAGGCCTTCCCCCAAGAGCAAATAGTATTTTATTTGACAAATGGCCCAGTTGATACTGGTGTGAATGAATGCGGACAGACTCTCCCTTGAGGGAGAAAGCAGGGAGACCGTCATGGGGGACCATTCTTATCCTCATCCATCACTTTCTTTTCCCCTTCTCGATACCAAGCTGCTCTTCTGTTTGGGCAAAGGAAAACACACACACACACACACACACACACAGACACTGTTGTGATTTAGCGTAAATACAAAGTGAAGTTTTATACGGAAGATGTCCTTTCTGCTTTAGGGAAAGATATTTTTAGAATTGATTACTGGCATTATCTGGGTTGTCTCCCAAACTAACTCCATGCAAAAGCTTAGAAAAATGTCTTGTTTACTAAGGAGATGGAAAGCAATGGCGAGCCGGTATAATTAACAAAGTTTTAGAACTTGCCATAATCATCAAGCGTCAGGGAGAGGAAAGCGGGCCCTCATTTGTCCTCGTAAATCACAGCCGTGATGACAAAATAAATTCATTGTTTCAAGGAGGACTGAATAAATCTTTTGGCTGCGGGGGGGGGGGGGGGAGGATAAACTCATCAATGTCTCAACGATTAGTCTCCCCCCCCCCTCCAATAAGATTACCCTTTTTCATCTAATATGTGTGGTGTCGTCCGGAGAAAATGAATTGTGCTGCTTGCGGAAGGGAGAGCGAGTTGTCTTTTGGCTATGATAATTAAATAGAGAAGGAGTCCTCTTGACTGATGACACTTGCGTTTGGTGGAAGGAAACCCATTAATAAGAACGGACAGCACTGTCGAGAGGGGTGCAGGGCTGATGTTCCTCTAAGTTGTGCCACAGAAGGCGATTCTGCGCAGGATGCGAGCATCTAAAGGGACGTTGACGCTGATGAACTGTGTTGATCTTCCAGGTAGCAGAGCAGAGAATGAGGTTTGCTACTGATGTTAGATGTTTTGAAGAACGTAGGAGTGCAGGAGCTGCTGTCAAATGGGTTTTGTGTGCAAGTCATATCCCCAATCTGCAGTGTTCCCTCTAAGCTGAGTTAGTGTGAGCTAGCTCACAGTTTTTTAGCCTCTGGCTCACACATTTTTATCCTTAGCTCAGGAAGGATGGCTCCAGAGCAAACTAATTTATGCAGCAGCCCAGTCGCTCGCTCACAACTTTAATGCCAGTAGCTCACAAAGTACGATTTTTGCTCACAGGACTCCACAGCTTAGAGGGAGCATTGCTGATGACCAGGCTAGGGTTGCCAAGTCAGACTCAGGAAATATCTGGGGACTTTGGGTGGTGGAGCAAGGATATGAAATCACTTCTGTGATGTCACTAGGGTTGTCAGGTGAGGCCGACAAGCCGGAAGGGAGTTCTGGCTGTCTCATTTAAAGGGACCACATTCCTTTTAAATGTTTTCCCTCTATTGGAAATAATGGAGGATGGAGGCACCTTCTTATGGGGCTCATAGAACTGGACCCCCTGGTCCAATCTTTTTGAAACTTGGGTGTGGGTTTTTTTTCCAAGAGAGGCGCCACCAGCTATGCTGAAAATATGGTGCTTCTACTTCAAAAAATACCCCCCCCCCGAGCCCCAGATACCCATGGATCAATTTTCCATTATACTCTTTGGGGACCGGTCTCTATAGTGGAGTGCCCAGCGACCATCCCTCCCCCCCCCCACATTCTGACGGCCCTGAAGCAGGGGAAGGGGCTCCAGGCCACGGGATCCCTTGCCTTCAACTGGGGATTGGCAACCCTAGATTAGGCCTTTATTCATCATACTTGTAGGAACGTTCATGTAACACATCTTTGCGTATGGAGGCTTCATTGGGGGAAGCTTTGGCTTCTGTACCCTGCTTGCGGGCCTTCCAGATGGTCAGTATGGGGAAGATGCTATACTGCACAGGTCCCCAGCATGGTGCTTGTGGGTGCCGTGGGGCCAACTGACACTTTTACTGGTGCCTGCCAAGTGTTTTTAGAAAGTGGGGGATGGGGGGCGGATGGGGCTTTTACCCAACAAGGCTTCTGATTGGCCAATGGCGAGTTGAGTGGCTGTGTATCTGACAGCAATGCTGATTGTGTGAGCTTAGGCAGATCACAAGAAGGGAGGGCAGGAAGGGTTGCCTCAGTGCTTAGTTCTCGAGGGCCTTTTTTTTACATGCCCAGGAAAATGCTGATCAACACTTTGGGGTCAGGAAGCAATTGTTCTCCGGACCAGTTTTGCCGGGGATCCGGGAGGGTTGTTGTTGTTTTGCCATCTTCTGGGCATGGAGCAGGGGTCACTGGGTGTCTGTGTGTGGGGAGGAACTTGTGAATTTCCTGCATTGTGCAGGGGTTGGACTAGATGACCCTGGAGTTCCCTTCCAACTCTATGATTCTATGCAGACTTTAAAAAAATTGCTTTGGTAGTAGCTGCCACCACAGCACAAGGATCTTCACTGTGTGGCCGAAGGTAAGCTGTGGCAGCCATTTTATGTCCTGCCGTACCTCCTTCGGCAGCCATTTGGGGGCAGCCATTTTGTGACTGTACCCGCCACGCTTCTTCAGAATTCCAAAAGTGCCCACAGGTTGGAACCCCTGCTATACTGGACGGCCCATTTTCAGCAAGGATTTATATTTTCACCTTGTGATTTCACTGACCCATGCAGCTCGCTGTTGAGTTATCTGACTATCAGCTGCTTCTCCCAGAATCCAAACAGAGATCTTCCCTAGCTTTGCTGTCGGAGATTCTATTTGAAAAAGGTGCCCTGGGGCAGCTCAGAAGCTTCTTGCTGAGAAAACCAATAACAAAAGACAACCTCTCTTGAAAGAGAATTTGCCCACCAGTCTCTGTTCTAAGTCAATCACAAAATGGCTGCAATGGGGGCTCACTTCCATTACAGGAAGTTGGGAAGTTCCACAAAAGTGTTAGGGGTTTTTAGCCCTCCTGTGATGGAAGCACCCATTTCCCATTGGGTGCTCCCACCAGATGGCAACTTCTGGACTCTTCCTGCTCCAGTGCCATAGAGGAAAGCCAAATTTAGCTCTTTGCTTTGGGGAAGAAGCAAGCAGGTGCCCAGAACCTGGCAGGCATCAGGGCGCCTCCAGGCTCCATATCAGGGATCTCAGAGGTATAGAATTAGTCCATACGATACACCAGTATGTCCCACCTGTCAGTTTGGTGTAGTGGTTAAGTGCGCAGTCTCTAATCTGGGAGAACCGGGTTTGATTCCCCACTCCTCCACTTGCAGCTGCTGGATGACCTTGGGCAAGCCATAGTTGTGTAAGAGGTGTTCTTGAAAGAGCAGTTCTTGAAAGAACTCTCTCAGCCCCACCTACCTCACAGGGTGTCTGTTGTGGGGAGGGGAAGGGGAAAGATTTTTTAAGCTGTTCTGAGATTCCGAGTGAAGGACAGGGTATAAATCCAATCTCCTCCTCCTGCTGCTGTCTTGCCTAGAACAGTGTATCACAACATGCCAATGTTCAAGTATTGCATGGCATACATGTAAGGTTCCTCAGCTTACAGTAAGGTTGAGGTTATAGTTTGCATTACACCATGCATTGATCAGTCAAAGATGTAGTGGATTAGGGATGGCTCTGTAAATCTGAAAACAGCAGGTGAGTATCCACCTGGGAATTCCTAAAGAGCTTTGGAATTGCTCTTGATGGATGACCATCTTTCAGGTATGTTGTAGAGCTATCTTTCGGCTATGCTCCTGCAGAGTGCAGGGGGTTGGACTAGATGACCTGCAAGGTCCCTTCCAACGCTTAACATTCTATGATTCTGTGACTTTCTCCAGGCATGTGAAGCTGTGTTGTGCTCAGTGAGACCACTGGGCCATCTCACCCAGGACTGTCTACTCTGACTGGTCAAAACTCTTTAAGGCTTTTCCCTGTTCAAAATCCTTCTAATGAGAGATTCTGGTATAGCGTTGCCAAACTTCCGATAGGTCAGGTCTGGAGGTCTCCCACTATTATGATTGATCAGACCCTGCCTGGAGATCAGTCTTCCTGCAGAAAATGGCCACTTTGGAGGGTGGATTCTATGGCATCATACTCTGCTGAGGTCCCTTCTCTCCCCCAAGCCCTCCCTTCTCAGGCTCTACCTCTAAAGTAGACATGAACACACACGAAGCTGAATTACACTGAATTAGACCATTGGTCCATCAAGGTCAATATTGTCTATTCAGACTGGAACGCACACATATGAAGCTGCCTTATACCATAGGCATAGACTACGGGGGGACTGAGCCACCCCTGGGAAAATGTAGCGCCTGCTGCCGTGCCTCCCCGGGCCCTTCTGAGGCCCGGCAGCAGCTGCTGCCGGTGCCTCTCTCTCCCCCCCTCTTTTCCGGGTGAAATGCCCAGCGTGGTGGCGTCACCCGGAAGTGATGCCATCACGCTGGGCACGTTGCTAGGCGATGCTCTAGCAGTCACCCTGAAACTCTATGACACCATAGAGTTTCAGGGCTTTTGCCAGAGCGTCGCCCTGGCAACGTGCCCAGCATGATGGCGTCACTTCCGGGTGACGCCACCACGCTGGGCATTTCGCCCGGAAAAGAGGGAGGGAGAGGGAAGGAGTGGCTAGGGCAGGGGGAAAGAGAGGCACCGGCAGCAGCGGCTGCCGGGCCTCAGAAGGGCTCGGGGAGGCATGGTGGTTTCCCGGGGGGGACGGGACGGGACATCGCCCCAGTGAGCAGTATTGACCCAAGGTCAATATTGTCTATTCAGATGGGAAGTGTTTCTCCAGGGTTTCAGGCAGAGGTCTTTCATGTCACCCCCCTAGTTGATCCTTTTAACTGGAAATGCTGGGGATTGAATCTGGGACCGTCTGCATGCCAAGCAGATGCTCTTCCACTGCGTCACACCCCTCCCCCCCTGAAATCTCCAGGTATCCCTCAACCCAGAGCTGGCAGCCCTATTCTTGTAGCCGAAACAGTGACCTTCTGCATGCAGAACTTCTGTTGCATTTCTCTGTAATTTTGATTGGGAGTTTATATCTTCTAAAGAAGCCGGGGCTCTGTTTTGAAAAGTTCTGGAACTGTGATGCTTATCAGTTGAGTCCAGGGCTTTTGTACCCGGGAAAAAAATATTTTTTTAATGCCAGGGTTGACCTCATCAGTGATAGCTCATCCCTTGTCCCTTGCTCATCCCGCTGTCTCTGGGGCTTTGCCATGGAGAGCACTCTTTGCGGTGCCAAACCCCACTTCGGGTGCATCAGCACAATCGGACAATGGGACCCCTGTTGCAAGCCAAGAGAAGAATGCGCTCAAGGAGATGGGAGCAGCAACCTTAATTGCTGATAATACTCTAATGAGAACAAAATGTGTTTCACGCATGTATGGTTCCAGACAATGGCAAGGAAGACAATAGGAGCCTGCAGAAAAGCCAGCCACTTTTTTTTTTCTTAAAGAAATTGTTTTCCTCCATGCGCAATTACTAGGAAGGCGAGAACATTTTGCTGTGGCTGTTAATCCACTGAACTGGCGAGTCTGCTCTTGGAAAAGCTACAGAAGCGTAATGAGATGCATTCGCCAAAGTCGATAAGGTAGTTAAACGTCCGGGGAAACAAATATCATCAAGGGGTCCCTCTGGAGGCCTCAGAAAGCTCTCCCTTGAGAAGCCTCCGTGGGATTTCCCTTTGTGTACGCGAGGCTTTGTTTCCGGTTGCTTTGAGGCACACACCTTGCACAAGGACACCTTGGCTAATCCCCCCGCCTCCAAGAAAAGGACCCAGTTGTGTAAGGGCCATATTCAGACACCCCACTGACATGCAAATAAAGCCCGCAGCTGTTTCTGGCCGTCTCTTAGAAAGCCGAGCGTTGTGCTTTTAGTGCTGTGCAGCAAGGCATAGGCTGCTTCGAAGGCCTCTTGGAGCCTGAACGGGTTGGCAGGGACTCAAAAAACGTTAACCCTACGAGGGCTTCCTGCTTGGGGAGGGGGAAAGTCTTGTCTTGCCGCTGTCGCAAGCAGAGTCTTCCGAGCAGAAGAGAAGATGCATGTTTTTTATTTGAGGCCCTTTTCCTGAATGCTTGGAGTAAGGCAATCAGAACCCTTTTTGCTGTTGGTGTCAAATTGTTCAATATGAGATGCTTGCTTCCATTTCTTCATAATGTTGGGCTTCTGGTGCCAGGGCAGGCTGTTATCCCCTGGGAGGTGCGTGCGCACCAGAAGCCCTGCGCTCAGCAGATCAGCATCCGCTGGTTGTCCTCGACCCAAAGGACATCTGTCAAACCTCAACCAGGGCCAGGGCTTTTTCTGTCCCGGCCTGGTAGAACATACTCCCATAGAACAGGGGTGGGCAAATTGCGGCCCGGGGGCCACATGCGGCCCGCCACAGAGTTTTTTGCGGCCCGCCAAGACAGTCGGCCACGTGGTTTCTCAACAAGCAATCTCCTGATTTCAAAAAAATTGTAGAAAAGTGTGATAGGGTACATTTCTCTCATTAAACTGATTCTAAAATTAAATGTGCTTGCAGCTATAGATGATATGAAATTAGCACAATAAATAAATTGAATAAAACTACCACTATTTTATTTAATTTATATTTATTGATTTTTATGATACAATTGATACCTTTTCTGAAATGCAAAGTTAACTAATGAATGCAATCATTTTCAAAGGTGCGGCCCTCCGCTAACCTCCGCTCCCACAAAGTGGCCCCCGAGCCAAAACAATTGCCCACCCCTGCCATAGAAGATCAGGGCCCTGTGGGACCTATTACAGTAAAACAGAGCTGTCCTGAAAGGTGTCCAGTTATTTCATCTATTGGCCTCCCCTGCTGAACTTTCCATCTTTGAATGGCCCATCAGGTGAAGATCAGTGTTCCCTCTAAGCTGAGTTAGTGTGAGCTAGCTCACAGGTTTTTTTTAGCCTCCGGCTCACACATTTTTGTCTTGGCTCAGGAAGGATGGCTCCAGAGCAAACTACTTTATGCAGTGGCCAAATCGCTCGCTCATGGTTTTAATGCCAGTGGCTCACCAAGTAGAATTTTTGCTCACAAGACTCCACGGCTTAGAGGGAGCATTGGTGAAGACCCATAGTCTGGTCAACGGCCTCATGGCCCCAGTTTTGGGACTACCATATCAAACGGTTGTGCCATCTGTTGTTTTTAATCTGTTTTAATTATTTATTGTGGAAGATTTATTATGAAATGTTTTAGTTCTTGTAGTGAAATGTTTTAACTCCTCTTGTCATCCACTCTGAGCCGGTTCGCAGGAAGGGCAGAGTATAAGCTGAAATTAATAAAATAATTAATAAATCGAAGTATGATCAACACATGCAGGGGAGGCAGGACATCTGCAGACACACGTGCACGCACGCACACACACACACACACACACACAGTAGCCAGTTCTACAACCATTCTTGGCTTTATCTCTCTGCATCTCTGGGTTGCTGTGCAAAAGGTGTGTGGTCCAGGCTAAGCTGTGAGAAGGATCAACCCCACCCTCCACCCCAGAACTGTACCAGCAAAAAGGAAACCATGTTATAGCTGCAGAATAATTACACAGGGAGCATACAGATCAATTCATACAAGTCACAGAACTGATAAGAACACAAGAGAAGCCAATGTTGGATCAGGCCAGTGGTCCATCCAATCCAACACTGTCATACATTGGCCAAAAATACCAGGTACCATCAGGAGGTCCAGCAGTGGGGCCAGGACACTAGAAGCCCTCCCACTGTTGCCCCCCACAAGCACCAAGAATACAGAGCACCACTTGCCCCAGACTGAGAGTTCCTATCTATACCTTGTGGCTAATAGCCACTGATGGACCTCTGCTCCATATGTTTTTCTAATTCCCTCTTGAAGTCGTCCGTGCTTGTAGCCGCCACCACCTCCTGTGGCAGTGAATTCCACGTGTTAATCACTCCTTGGGTGAAGAAGTACTTCCTTTTATCCGTTCTAACCTGACTGTTCAGCAAGCAAGGGAGAAAAGGGCACTTCTTTCTCTACCTGCGCTATCCCATGCATCAGCTTGTAAACCTCGTTCATGTCACCGCTCAGCCATTGTTTCTCCAAGCGCTTCAGCCTTTCTTCATAGGGAAAGTGTTCCAACCCTTTTATCATTCTAGTTGCCCTTTTCTGCACTTTTTCCAATGCTATAATAACTGTTTTGAGGTGTGGCGACCGCAACAGTACACAGTACGCCAGATGAGGTTGCACCATCGATTTCTACAGGGGCATTATGATACTGGCTGATCTCTTTTCAGTTCCCTTCCTAATAATCCCCAGCATCTTCTCCCAGGAGAGAATTTCCATTGCCCATATGCTATGTACCTGCCTCACCAGTAGGGATGCTAGCTCCAGGTTGTGAGATCCATGAAGGATATGAAGGGTGGGGCCTGAGGACAGTGGGTTTGGGAAGGGGAGGGACTTGAATGGGGTATAATGCCATAGAGTCCGCCTTCCAAAGCGGCCATTCTCTCCAGGTGAACTGATCTCTGTCACTTGGAGATTAGTTGTCATCCCAGGAGATCTCGAGATGAGAGATCTCATGAGAGCCAGTTTGGTGTGGTGGTTAGGAACGGCAGACTCTAATCTTGAGTTCCAGGTTCGCTTCCCTACTCTTCCACATGAAGCCATCTGGGCGACCTTGGGCCGGTCAGAGTTCTTTCAGAGCTCTCTCAGCCCCCTAAAAACAAGTCTAGCTTGCCACTAGCTATAATGCTAAGAGCTAGAACATTTGGCTGCCAGACAATCTTTGAATTTCCTGGTTATTCTACACCCAATACCATACAACAATTAATTAATTAATTAATTGTGAGTAGCATTTGAAATCCTAGTATCCTCTCTAGCCTATGATATTGGACCCTGTAGATGAATGCGGGAAGCTACTCAACCATTAGATAAGCCAGCCCCAAATGCTCATTCTGCTGTGGTGGGCCCATGCAGTGGTGGTTCTGATGGCGGCCATATAGGCAAAGACTAATAGGCAACCTCCCCCCCCCCCCCCCCACATCCTAGGACCATCATGGCTTTGGTGCTGGCTGTGGTTATCATCAAGCCTGACACTTAGAACCGGAGATCGCTGGGTATACATACTATGCCATGGTTATATCACTGAGCACTTTATTTTTTATTATAATGACTGTTTGTTTTAATGGTGTTTTAATTGATTTTAATGTATATGTGTACCTTGGCTCCTAGCCAAGCTTTGTAAGCCGCTCTGAGCCTGCGTGTGGGGAGAGCGGCATATAAGACTGATAAATAAATAAATAATAAAGGACTTGATAATTGGAACTACAGTAACAGTGGCTCCCAGGAACATCAGAGAACAGAGATGCAGAATTTCTGGACATTTTGAAGCATGGGGAAAGTGTGTGTGTGTCCCTTTTGATGCGAAAATATATTCAGTACTTTTCTATCCAAATTAGAAAAGCACAAGGAGCAAATCAATGGTTAAGCCGCTAATAGGTATTTAAATGAGTCATCTAAACTTAATTTTAATCTAGTTGGAGCCTGTGTTTTATGTTGTATTGTTTTTATCAAATTATTTTACTGTTTTTATTATTACTCTTATTATTTTAGCTTATTTAAAATTTGGGAAATGCTACAAAAGAGAATCAGCCCTACAATGCCAACAATAATGTCACCAACAGATGCTTATTACAGCAATCACACAAGGAGAAACAATGGCTGAGGACAGACTGGCCATCTGCTGCGGGAGGAAAGCAGGGCTGAAAGTTGTGGGGGAAAACTGCTCTGGGGCTGGCCGTTCACACTGGCCAAACTCCTGAATTAGCATACCAGACCAGAGTGTTCAGACTGCTGCGGAGCGGCCCCGGGTGGGCCGGCCTCTGCAGCTCGTGGCAGAACCATTTCACCAAGGTGCGCATGGGTGCATGAGCGCTCATGCGCACATTGCCGAAACGGCACATTCACACTGCCGCCTCCACTTGAATCCCACCTTCTTCCGGTTTGCACTGCCAGGAAGTGGGAAACAAGCGGCAGACGGCCCCTGGACACCACTTTCTCCCGGTGTCCTTCTGAAGTGACAGGGAAGCGGCATGGAAACGGGTAAGTACGGAAGGGAGCCGGGGAACAGCTGTGGCTGTTTGAACGGGCTCCCTTCCCCCGCTTCACAAGCGGAGCTCTCCCGCTCCAGATTGCCAGTCTGTCCTCAGCCAATGATTTTATAACCTATGGCTATATGATAAACCCGCAAGGTGTAATCAAGACATGGCAAGAGATCAAAGAAGAAGGAAAGGGGATACAATGGTGGATATATTTTCATATTGCTGCCAGATTAAATAATGATATCTGTACTAAGAAAGGTGTTATTAAAGGACTGGCTGATTTTGAAAAGATTGTCTCACAATTTAAGCACCATTTGTTAGGACGAATTTACAAGTTAGGGCTTCAGTATGATTTTGAAGAACAGGTCTGTATGATTAAATGGATACAAAATTTCAGTGAGGAAATAGCAGTTTCAGTGCTGGGAAAACCTATGAACTAAGGGCATTAGATTTACTGCTAGCCGAGCATTAAGAGAAAACTGGTACAAGATGTTCTACCAACGGTATGTCACCTCAAAAGATATTGAAAAGATGGACAAGAATTGCAAAAGGTCTTGCTGGAATTGTAAAGAAGTAGATGGCACTTTTTATCATATGTGGTGGACTTGCATCCAGATGAAATGATACTGGAAAAATATACATAAAGAGATCCAAAATATTTTAAAAACAAAATCCTCAGTGGAGCTAGAGTCTATGACCGCTTTCCCACAAGCAGCTGTGCTGCCGTTGCTCTTCCATTTGCCCCGGTTGCGTTGGTCAATTTCACGCTATTTGCTGGGTGGCTGCACTTTGACCCACAGCTCCCCCTGATTTTCCCTGTGTCTTCTCAATCTCAAAAAACAAGGCCACCCCACCCCCCACCCCTACTCCATGACCATCAAAGACCCCAGCCCATACGGGCTGGGACCGGCCGCGGGTGTCATCAAGCCTGTCATCTAGAGAACATTGGGCATACATACCATGCCATCTTACTGTCATCTTACCGAACATTTTATTTTTATTGTTATGACTGTTGCTTTTACTGTGTTTTAACTGGTTTTAATGTACATTTACACCTTGACGTTTAGCCAAGCTATGTAAGCCGCTCTGAGCCTGCGTGCAGGGAGAGCGGCCTATAAATTTGATAAATAAATAAATATGCAACATTGGCAAAACCAACTAATCCTATAAACAAAACACCACTGAAAGAATTTCAGCAGAAATGGCAAGCTTACTACTCATATTATGGGAATAGTTAAATTTCTTGATTCTTGAAATTATCAGAATATCATATTAAAGGTGACGAAGACATTGATTATACTTTTTAATCTTTTTATTTAGTCTTCCACTAGTATTTAAATGTTTAGTGAGAATAAGACTCAGATTCTTAGCACAAAAATTTGCTTAGCTGTTGAAGATGTAATCCTTTTTATTGTTAATAGATTATCGCTTATATTAAGAAAGTTATTGTCTAGTCTTTTAAAGCGAGAACCCATTCCAGAACACTGTAATGAAGATGTTTTATTGTCTTCTTATATATTCAAAACATGTATTTTTTACGAATATAGTTAATTTTACTTGTAGTATGTAAGTACACATAATATTTGATGATTTTGATGATTTTATATTTTTTCTTACCCCCCCCCATCCCTTGTGTGTGCCACTTTTTCTTGAGAAAGTGAAAAAAAATCATGGAAAAAATACACTAAAAAACATCCAATGATTTTGCTTTATTTTTCTTCTCTCCTTCCCCCTTTCTGGATTGTAGAAAGCAGGAAGCACGGTCTCCTTGGAGGCTGACGTTGGTTCCACTCCATGTACTAGGCAATAGGGATTACTGTAAGAGCAGACAAGAGCAGTGAACCAGTGCTTTCCCAACCCCCACTCAGGCCTACCATGAAGGCCTTCAGCATTCTATCTATCCTGATGTGCCAAGTTCCTAATGTTCTCATGCAAGAATGCTCCAAGGTCACTTGTATACTGTGGCCTCAGCATGACAGCAGACATGCCATTGAGTCTCTGTGCCCAGCCTGGACTTCTCTCTCTTCCTTAAGACAAAATATAACTTTCTGCCAGGATTTCTGTGTCTCATTAACTACACAAATGAGGTCAGGCACTGTCAAAAACCTTTTATTTTACAAATGAGACAGCTGCTTGGGTTTTGGAATTAAAATAGCCAAACAAGGGTCAGAACATCCAAACTTTAACTATCTTTTATTTTTCTTGCTTTTAAAAGTCTATTGTATCTAAAACATATCTGACATGCAGTGGGCTGAAGGCATGGCTACTTACAGATAAGAAGCCTGGACAGTAGTGACCCATCTTGTTGCTATGCATATATTTCTACCAATTCCTTTCTCCTGCTTTTGTTGTTGTTGTTCATTCACACAGTTGAGTCTGACTCTTCGCGACCCCATGGACCACATCACGCCAGGCCCTCCTGTCTTCCATCGTGCTCCGGAATCTGCTCAGTTTCATGTTTGTTGCATCAATAACATTGTCTATCCATCTCATCCTTTGCCGTCCCCTTCTTCTTTGACCTTCAGTCTTTCCCAGCATTAGGGTCTTCTCCACTGCCTGCTCCCTTCTCATTTGGTGGCCAAAGTATTTGAGCTTCAGCTTCAGTATCTGGCCTTCCAGGGAACAGTCAGGGTTGATTTCCTTTAGGATTGACTGATCTGATCTCTGTATAGTCCAAGGGACTCTCAGGAGTCTTCTCCAGCACCATAATCCAAAAGCACCATATTCTCCAGCACATGGCCCTCCTTATGGTCCAACTCTTGCAGCCTTAGATCACTACTGGGAATACCATAGCTTTGACCATATGGACTTTTGTTGGCAGGGTGATGTCTCTACTTTTTATTATGCTGTCTAGGTTTGCCATCACTTTCCTCCCAAGGAGCAGGCGTCTTTTACCGTATTTTTTGCTCCATAAGACACACTTTTCCTCCCCAAAAAAGTGGGGGGGAAAGTGTATGCGTCTTATGGAGCGAATATGGAGCTTTTCTTACCTGTAACAGGGCTCTTTCTTCAGCAGGAACGCAGGGGAACGCCATTCAGGCTGGCATCCCAGCCTTCCCCGCCCCTCCCTGCTGGGCCTGAGCTGTTAAGACTTAAAAGGGAAACGACAGGAAAAACCCCACCAGGCTAAGTACTCTTTCCCTTTAAGTGCTTTTCCTCTTTAAGACAGCCAGCAGCAGAAAGCCCCGCCCACAGATTAAGCTCCATGGCTACTTTGCACAGAAAGGCCTGGCTTTGCATGGCATGCCCACGTCTCTCTTCTTTCCTTTCTCTATCTTCCTTCCTTCCTTTCCTTTCCTTTTTTCTGTTTGTCTGTCTGTCTTTTTGTCTCTCTCTCTGTCCCCACCTTTCTTTCTTCCTTTCTCTCTCTCTCTCCCTCTCCTCATCCTTCCTTCCTTTATCTCTCTCTCTCGCTCTCTTTCTTTCTTTCTGTTTCATTTTTTCCTGTTTTCCTCCTCTAAAAACAAGGTGCGTCTTATGATCAGGTGCGTCTAATGGAGCGAAAAATACGGTAATTTCCCACCTTAACAGAATGCATAGGCATCAACTTCAGGGGGGCTGGGGAGCTGGAGCCCCCCCAAAAAAACTTTTCCAGGAACTGCTGAGCCTCCCCTGGAGACAATGGCCTGTGATGTCTCTGGCCCAGCCCCAGCCCCTCCCCCCCCTTCCCGGAAATTGGAAAGACAGAATGGAACACTGGTCATACGTTGTGTATTAAAAGTCATCTCCAGGCAACATAGATCGGTTCCCCTGGAGTTCACATGCATATTTATTTTATTTTGAATGGTGATTTGCTTTTTAGAATGATTTTTTTGGTCCTTTCTCTCCTTTCTCATGTATTGTTGTGCAGGCTATTTGGATACATTTGTATACAGCAATTACCCAGTGGTTGTTATATTCATCAGAAGCGTCTTGGCTCGTTAATATTTATCGCACCAGTGAGGAAGGCAGTTAGCCAAAACACGTTTGACGTTTTGTTGTTTTATCATATTTTCATGAAAGACTACTGAGTAAATTTAGCAGTCATGGGATAAGAGGACAAGTTCTGTTATGGACTAAACACTGGTCAAATGTCAGGAAGCAAAGAGTGGGAATCAATGGACAGTTTTCACAATGGAGGGAAGTAAGCATGGGGGTCCCACAAAGATCGGTATTGGGGCCAGTACTGTTTAGACTATGCGTAAATGATTTGGAACTAGGGGTCAGTAGTATAGTGGCCAAGTTTGCGGATGACACCAAATTATTCAGGATGGTGAAAACCAAGGCTGTGAAGAGCTTCAAGAGAACCTCCAAGAGAGCCAGTTTTTGCCCCACAAGAGGCTAGCCTGTACCTAGCCACTCTTGGTGTTTTGTACTACAGCTAGTTCTAGTTTATACTATGGCACACTTAATTAGCAAGGTATTTTTGAACCTCTCAAGAGCCCTGTCAAATACATCCCTCTGATACCAGTATTGCAGGCTGAACTGCCAGCTAGAAATATCTTGTTTGCAGACTGACTTTGGATTTCAGTCCATCAAGAATTTATTGTTCAACGGATTAGGTGATCTCACTGCTGCACAAAAACCCTCTTTAAAACCCTGTCCTGTTGCAGATAAGTACAACACAAACCACAAACTAAGCCCAACATATATGCACACTTCAACATTTCTTAATGCATCTGCCTTTTCAACCACGATGGCTCTCGAAATGGCTTACAGCAAGTGAAATTGAGTATAAAAATGAATTAAAATATAATTATAGTGACTTTTCTAGCATGATGGGAAAGGATGTGACTGCTGCCTTTTTTGCCCTGCTCTGGCCTTGCAGATGGCTTTGGGGTGGATCCAACCATCTTCTGAGGGGCCTTTCTTCAACAAGAGGTTCTTCCTCCAATTGAGCCACATTAAGTTGGAGGAAGGCTGGAGAAATGCTGGAAGTTTTGCAACATCCCCCCTGGCTGCCAGTGGTAAGTGGGGGCTAGGGTTGCCAGCTGCAGGTGGAAAAACTCCTGGAGTTTTGGGGGTGGAGCCTGGGAAGGACGAGGAGCTGAGTGGGGTACAAGGCCATGGAGTCCACCCTTCCAAGCATCCATTTTTCTCCAGGAGAACTGGATCTCTGTAGTCTGGAGATGAGCTGTAGTTCCTGGGGATCCCCGGGTCCCATCTGGAGGCTGTCATTCCTAGGAAGGATCCACCCTAGTGCTAGCAAAGATGATGATGAAGAAGAAGAGATTGGATTTATATCCCGCCCTTTACTACCTGAAGGAGTCTCAGAGTGGCTTACACTCTCCTTTCCCTTCCCCTCCCCAGAACAGACACCCTGTGAGGTAGGTGGGGCTGAGAGAGCTCTCCCGAGAACTGTCCTTGAGAAACAGCTTGGACAGAACTATGGCTTGCCCAAGGTCATTCAGCAGCTGCATTTGGAGGAGTGGGGAATCAAACCCGGTTCTCCCAGATTAGCGTCCACGCTTCTAGCCATTACACCAAACTGGCTGAGATAAGGGGAGGTGTAAGCTGGAGGTGGATCCAGATATGAGTAAAGATTCATGAACTGAAGAATCCATCTTATGTATATGTATTTGTGTGTGTGTGCATTGGGGGGTAACAGGTAGGACTGCAGGTATGTGATAATTCTATTCATGCAAAAAAAAATAAATCCCACAATATGGTAGTAACTTGGTAGTAGAATTTAGCTTCTTTGGTATATCAGTGTTCACTTTATTACATAAAGAAGAAGCCCTTATGGATTCCTGTGAGATGTTTAAAAGTGTGTGGGCTGTGCTGGTGAATATGCGAAACGCTGCACAAAATAGGATTGTCGCCCCCCAAGGCTCAGTTGTACCTTATGCAGCTCCTAACCGTCCCTTGACTTGCAGGGATGTGCAAAATAAGACGGATCATGCAAATGTGCATAACTGGTTGGTTGCAGAACCTTTTTTGTTGGTGCAATTTTTTTTTTGATTGGTTGTTGTTAAAGCAGGAGTGAAGAGAGCCTGCAGCCCTGGATATAGTTCAGAAGTTTCATGTTAAACTAGAATGAAGGAGAAAGTTGGAGGGAAATTGGTGGCCATCTTGTTTTCATGGTCTGGTGAGGGTTGGATCCAACGGAGACCCCGAGGAACAGCATTTGGGGACATTTTGGCTTCAGTGGAGGCAGTTGGGAAAGTGGCGTTCATTGACAGAAAACCTTCTGTCCATGCAAACACTCCATTGGATGAAAGCCAGAAGACGGTCTTGGAGCAGATAGAGAGCTCTGGACTACTTTCCACCTGCCTACAGCTTTAAGAAGCTGTCCTTCAATTGTAAGAATTTTGGTCTGTCTGTCAGAATTGCAGCCTTGTCCTCTTGCCGAAGGGCGGTGAAAACGCCAAGAACCAGGTGCTTTCGTGCGAGAAGCGCTGGGGATATGGCAGGGAAGCTTGCGCGTGGAACCCCATGCAGTAGAGCAGATTGAGTTCAGCTGTGGGGCCGGGGCCGGGAGCTGATAACGAATCGAGAAACCCAGTCCTTTTTTTTAAAAGGTCAAATTATCTCCCCCTTCGTAATAGGCATCTTTCGGATGAAGTAAGAGGCATTTAGGATTTTCACTGCACATTCTCGCGAGGCTGGTCGTAATGAAAAGAGGACCTTGCTCATTATAAATCCATTCTCCCGGTAATAATTGCGACTAGCGCAGTGGCTGCTGCGAAGTAATTCGTTAATTCATCCATATGACAACGAGTTCTGAAATACTAGTCCGGACACTGCACGATCTTATCAAGGCTGACTTGGGCTCTGGAAGTTTCTTATACATACCGGTGCTTTTACTTCCTGGGGGGGTTGGCATGCAGAGGCAACCGAGTGGCCTTGGAGAGTTGAAAGCTCTGGATCATGTTGAGCACAGTCGTGTCTGTTGGCAGCGCAGAGAGAAAAGGGTGTATGGGCTGCACAATGGAAGGAATTGTTCCTGTGATGTGACATGAATGTTACCCCTAAGAAGAACTGTGCTCTGTGAATGTAGCTGTGTTGGTCTGCGGTAGATCAGTTAGATTCAATACTAGTAGCGCCTTAGAGAACAGGAAGATTTTACCCTCTTTTGCCCTAACCTGGATAGCCTAGGCTATCTTGTCAGATCTCAGAAGCGAAGTAGGGCTGATCTTGGCAAGTACTTAGAAGGGAGACTTCCGAGGAATACCAGGGCTGGGACGCAGAGATAAGTAATATAAGCCACCTCTCTGAAACGTCATAGCCCCACGAGGGATCGCCAGAACTCACCATGACTTCCAGGCTCACAAGCACATAAGTAAAGGTAAAGGTTTCCCTTGCTTGAAAGCCAGTCAAATACGACTCTAGGGGGCAGTGCCCATCTCTGTTTCTAAGCCGAAGAGCCAGCGCTGTCTGGATACTTTTTCCGTGGTCACGTGCCTGGCGTGACTAAACACCAAAGCACACGGAATGCTGTTACCTTCTCACCAAAGCGGTACCCATTTGTCTACGTGCAATTTCTTGCTTTCGAACTGCTGGGTTGGGGCCAGAGACAGGAGCTCACTCCGTCACGCGGCACTCAGGTCTCAAACTGCTGAGCTACCGACCTTCCGGTGTGCAGGTCAGCATCTTTAACCTCTGAGCCACCGCGGCTCACAAGCACAAAAACATACAAAAAGAGATTTTACCCACTTAAAAGAGATTATGTATAAATCAGTTAAACTGCAAGAGCTTGAGACCCACTTCTGTTGGCTTCTTGAGCCTCTTTCGAGTTGGGACCCACAGGCTGGGAAACACTGATCATGAAGTACCTCTTGCAGCTGTTTATGTAGTTCTCAGAGCTTCTGTGCCTCCTTTCTTCCCCATCTATTCTGTGCTGTGAAGTAGCTGTGTAGTGTTCCTTTCCAGCCCTTCATAATTGTTGCCTTTCCTCTGCATGGGAACGAATGGGGGAGAGCACTGTATGAAGAAAAAAGGTTACTTCTAGTCTTGTAGAAAGGTCAACAGGGCTTCCTTTATCACAAAGCTTTGTTATTCACCATTAAGCCCAAGAGCTGACTTTTCTACCACCCAACATATGTGCTCCAAAATTAGAACAAAGAACAGTGTGTGTACACCTGTTCACCAGGATCTTGTTGTACCAGTAGACACAGTGAAATTCCCAGCCCCAGGTGGAAGTTTTAAACTAGGGATCCCCAACTTGTGCCTGTGGGTGTCATGGTGCCCACCGACATCTTTCCTGGTCCCTGCCACATGCTTTTAGACAATAGCAGGCCTAGGTGGGGCCTTTTCCCAGCAGAGCTCTTCTGGTTAGCTGTGCAGATTAAAAGGTATCCTGTTAACCAGAGCTTCTGCCTGAAATGTTGAAGAGCTACTGAGTTGTATATAACCTCAGTCCCCGGCATTTTGTGGATGGTCTCACCTCCTGTGGCAGCCATTTTGTGACTGGCTCCACCTCCTGTGTCAGCCATTTTGTGATTGTGTCAGAATACCAAAGATGCCCACAGCACACAAAAAAGTTGAGGACCCCCAATTTAAGCAATCTATTACAGGGTAGCGAATTCAAATTAGTGGATTCAATGTTACCAGGTGAAACGGAACCTTATACCTCGAACTTTGTTAAAATTTGGTTTCCAGTCCTTGAATACATTGCTTCTCAAAAGGAACTGGAACATATTCTTGAAGCCAATAACGTTGTGCATTAGTTTGACTAATCTCTAATAATTCTAAATTTACAAATGTATCCTCAACGTAGTTTACTTTTGGTTGTATTATTGTTTACAACTACAGATTTGTAGATGATTGTTGTTATTACCTCATTGCTAAGACTATATATGTTTATCAATTTCAATAAAGTTTTTTTGAAAACCCCAAAAAAATATTATATGATGTTTTTACCTCAGCAGGGAGATAGTACTTGGATTTTCTGCCTCATCCACCAAAAAGGTCTTGGATCAACTCCGACATTTCCTCATGACCATTGTGTATTTCGTTACTTACAAATGCGAAATCAGGCACAATATTTTTAGCCGTGTTGCAGCACAGTGGGAAGCATCTCTTGCGGCACCGCTTTCTTGGGGTCCTCCGTGTACCGTGCTGTCAAAATCAGCTTGAAATTACATTAAATATCAGTTTTTTTGATTTGTTATCCTCCAGACAGATGGCTAATTTAACTAGTACCCGTCTTAATTTCCTATTGGACATCTTCCAGTGATCCTTGTTAGCGTTAATGCCTAGAATGAAATACTACTTAAACATTTGATAAGCACAAATAATGAAAAGACAGTTTTGAGTCGCAAATGACCCATTAGAAAGTGCTTTTCTTTTCTTCCCTGTGGAAACTGTTACACTGGAATAGATTCAGTTGGGCTTGTAGCAGTAATGGATTCTGTTCACAGTATTATTTTTTCCCTGGTATTCGGGTGGGTATTTCCCCCCCTCTTTTCTGAGGGGGGGGGTGCTGCTTTCGTATATCCTATGAGACGCGGATGCTATTACATGCCTTCTGGGCACCAAAGTTATTGCCTTCAGTTTAGCAACAGAGTGTAGAGAAGGATTATTTGATTTTGAGGGTTAGAGGTGTCCAATATTTTGGGCAATCATCCTTGATATTCTCTTTATCCATCAAAGAACTGATTCTCCCGTGTTTTACCCACAGGGCCCTATGGATTCTTAAAAACTGAACACAGTTATGGTCGTTTTCTCTGATGATGGTGCCATGGCACTATGAAAATAAGGAAATCCATTGTTTCCCCTCCATCTCTGGCTTTTTTGGGAGTGGGGTTGAAGGAGTAGTTAAGAGACAACCTTACTGCAGGGATCGAGCTAGGGCAGTTGCCAAGTTTCATGTGGTTTGAATTCAAATTCATGTTTCTTGTAGAGGTTCCCTCAACTCAGTATGAAATTATGTGTGTGGGTCTCGGCGTTGGCCTGTCCACTATAAGGAATTTATTGTTGTTAAAACTGGTGGCTGTTTTGGTGTTCATAGAAAATATGAGTTGAGAAAGTTGCAACAAATAGCGGGCAAGCCAACAAGGTTCAAACTGCTGGCAGACAAAAAAAAAGACATTGAAACATTGATAGTAAAGATCTAGATATTCATCTTTGGAAGGATCGGGAATGCTTTTTGGTGTAATGGTTAAGTGTGTGGACTCTAATCTGGGAGAACCAGGTTTGATCCCCCACTCCTGCACTTGTAGCTGATGGATGACCTTGGGCAAGCCTTAGTTCTGGCACAGCTGTTCTTGAAAAAGGGCAGTTTCTGTCAGAGCTCTCTCAGCCCCACCTACCTCACAGGGTGTCTGTTGTGGGGAGGGGAAGGGAAAGGAGTTTGTAAGCCGCTCTGAGATGCCTTTGGGTAGTGAAGGGCGGGGTATAAATCCAATCTCTTCTCTTCTTCTGGAATCCATCAAGTGAGAACCCTGCAAATAATATCAACAATCAGGGAATGGCTAAATTTGAGTCCAGTACCTTAGAGACCAACAGGATTTTCGGGGTATAGGCTTTTGAGAGTCGAAACTATTTTCATTAGACTCTTGAAAAATTATACCCTGAAAGGCTTATTGGTCTCTGAGGTGCTACTGTACTTTGAATCTGTCTGTTCTACCCTAGACCGACATGGCTACCCTATGTAACAATAAGAGGATGGTTATTTTGTAAGCCATAAGGACATAAGAGAAGCCAATGTTGGATCAGGGTAATGGCCCATCTGGTCCAACACTCTGTTACACAGTGGCCAAAAATACCACGTGCCATCAGGAGGTCCACCAGTAGGACCAAGACACTAGAGGCCCTCCCACTCATTGCTTGATTAGTCACTGTGCTGCAATAGCTCTCTGTATCTTTCATCCCTGAAAGCCCTGATTATATGAAGAAGGGAGCGTTCTAAACAAATATTTAATGTGCTGTCAAACAGTAATTTTGATGTGAACCAGAATAATGTATCCCCTAAGTGGTTTGTTTTAATAAATAATTTTTTCTATATGAATATATTTATTTTGGATTTCCTTTTTCTGATTGGTTATTTAATGCCCACCAATGGAGAACTGAAATAGAGACAGCTTGGCCGTCATCTCTGTATTGCTTCCTCCACTCTCCCTCCTTCCCTGAAAGTGTGGCAATAAAAGCATTTGCAGTTTTGACATCTCCTGATGCCATTATTAAAATTCCAGGCCAAACAAGGCAGAAATTAGCATCCAGGAGCCACAGATTAATGGAACGTTAATAGTATTTTTTTGCCTTCTTCTGGGCATAGAGCAATGGTCACCAGAGAAGTGGGGAGGGGAGTTGTGAATTTCCTGCATTGTGTAGAGGGATATTATTATTTATATTAAACTTCTGGATCACCCAGTCCCTGAGTACACAAGGCTCTGGCCAATTTGCAACAGGTTAAAAAAAAAAACAATACAAAATTACAGATTAAAATCAACAAATCAGTTATTCTTAATTTAATAGTCTCCAGTTGGCATCCATAATTTAATAACTGGCTGTTCTTCTGTCTCATGGGCAGGTTCAGGAGGAGGCCGGAGCGGGCAGAATGGTTGGATTAGATGGGAGAGTCTCCCAAGGGGACCAAGCTTCCTTGTTCAGCAGTGAACTTCACTGGATGGGTGACCTCGAGCTAGTCACTCTCTCAGCAGAGTTTACCTGACTGCTCTGACAGTATAACATCAGCGAGGGGGGATTTTGTACCTTCAGGAAAAGAAATGTGGCTGGTATCTTACTGGCTCTCCTGAATAACTTAGTTGGTCAACATATTTTGTCCCTGGGGATGTCTACACAGCCTGTCCTCAAAAACTTCTAACTGAAGGTATCCCCTGGCACTTGGCATCTTGTTGAATTACTGAACCATGTTTATAGACTTGACATTCTTTGGGATGTAGAGATGCATCTTGGGATTTGCTCATTCCCCCCCCCCCCTCCTGAATCTCCCCTCACTGGATCAAATGCTTTTGGTCGGGGTATTGTTAGTCAGGCTCTTAATGATCAGGGCAAAATCAACTTGATTTCGCATTGCAGATGACCACTCGAAGCCCTTTGCTAATGGGTAGGGTTGCCAGCTCTGAGTTGGGAAATTCCTGGAGATTTGGGGGACTGGGAAAGATGGGTTTTAGGGAGGCGAGTGACTTCAGTGGGGAACAATGCCTTAGAGTCCACCTGCTGAAGCAGCCGTCTCCTCCAGAGAAACTGATCTTGGTAACCTGGAGATGAGTTGTAATTCCAGGAGATCTCCAGCCACCACCTGGAGGTTGGCAACTCTACTCAACGGATGAGAAGTTGACTGTTACCGAACAGACGATGCTCTGTTACGAAGCATTTACTACAACAGCAGTGCGATCCTATGCTGAGCTACTCCACTCGAAACCCACTGAAATCAATGGGTTTCATCTGGAGTAACTCAGAATAGGATTTCACTGCATGTCACTGTTAACATTCCCTTTCCCTCCTTTTGGATATGTTTTTTGTAGCTGTTGGGAAACTTCTTCTTCTTCTTCTTCTTTTTTAAAAAAAGGGATTTAAAGTCACAACCAAGACAGCTAACAATCAAAAATGCACCACATGATGAGAAACTCGAAACGCAAAATAAAACACAATATAACAATGTTAAACACAATGACTGAATACCCTGTCCACATTTTTCCAGCGGCCCAGACTTTGGACCCTTCTGAATACTCTGCGGAAGACTCTGGTTTTCTGTTGCTATATCCAGGGCACTCAACTTCGGCTACCAACGTCTCAAGTGGCACATGTGGATTGCAAAATATTTGCATGCAGCTTCAGCCTGGACCTATTCACAATCCCACGTGCTTCTCCTAAACATGCGGTGTATTTAATCAGAAGATACATGGTCAGGCAGTGATTTATGTTGGCATTTTTATTCCATGGATTTATTTCTGAATAAAGAGATTTGGGGTGGGGTGGCGATACATTAACAGTGTTAATGTATGCTGATCGTAAGTCTTGTGTTTTTTGTGCAGGGCCATGATGTGGCTTGACTTGTCTGGCTTGTTTAGGACAACACTGTGTTCTTTTATGGTGGATGGCTTGGTTGCTGTGATCAAAGAGTAGAATCACAGGCCTGGTTTGCAACCAGATGTGCCATTTATATTTTGATGGGCTTTTCCTGCTTGTACTTCAGCGAGAAACATACCGAGAATAAACAATATGCGAAGAGTTTCCATTTCCTCTGCTCATCCTTACAGCTGTTAAAGGTTTATCGTGGCAGTTACAGGCTTGGTCTTTCAAAATTCCGTGCTGCTTAGGTCTACATCAGGGAATCTTTTTATACCTGTAGGTGCCTTTAGAATTCATAGAATCATGGAATGTTAGAGTTGGAAGGGACCTTGCAGGTCATCTAGTCCAACCCCCTGCAGGAGCATAGCCGAAAGATAGCCCTGCAACATATCCAAAAGATGGTCGTCCAGCCTCCGCTTGAAAACGTCCAGCGAAGGGCTCATCCACCACCTCCTGAGGCAGTCTGGTCCACTGCTCAACCACTCTTACAGTTAGGAAGTTCCTCCTGATATTTAGCCGTATTGACTCCCTTGTAATTTCCACCCATTAGATCTACTCTTACAACCCAGAGCAAGGGAGAATAGATCTGTTCCATCTTCTACATGACAGCCCTTCAGATATTTGAAGACTGCAATCCTGTCCTCTCTAAGCGTTCTCTTTCCCAGGCTAAACATACCCAACTCTCCCAGCCTTTCCTCGTAAGACTTGGGTTCCAGTTCTGACACGGTCTCAGTCTCAACCGCAAAATGGCTGCTGAAGGAGGTGGAGCTACACTCACACCCAGACAAAGTCCAAGCGCAATAAAGAAGAGGGGTAACTTAAACACAGTGGGCATTGCCTCCAAAGTCATGCTATTTTGATCTGCACAGCCAATTAGATCTTCAGTGGCCAATCAGAAGCCATGCTGGCCAAGAGGCCCACCTACCTTCTGAAAAAACTTGACAGGCACCGGATAAGGTACTGGTGGGCACCATGGCACCCATGGGCACCATGTTAGGGACCCCAGGTCTACATCTAGGTCTTCTAAGAACATAAGAGAATGTAAAGGGAGCCGTATTGGATCAGGCCAATGGCCCATCCGGACCCACACTCTGTGTCAAACAGTGGCCAAAAACCAGGTGCCATCAGGAGGTCCACCAGCATGGCCAGAACTCCAGAAAGCATCCCACTGTTGCCCCCCCCCAATCACCAAGAATATGGAAACCCCCTTTAAGGTGGCCATTTTTCTGCTTTGACTTGTTTACTAAAGAAGCACCTGATTAAATCTTTCCATTAACCATGTGTTTTGACATGGGATTCAGTTTATAATGAGGTTATGTTTTTGTTAACTGCATGTGCATAATTCCTTTTAGACTACCAGTTTACACGCCACAGTATTTCCAAAGGTCCGCAAACTCCCATGAGCTATATTTTTGGTGGGGCACATCAGACTGTGATGACAAGCTCCACTCTTGGTACTTCAGAGCTTGACCTTTTGGGCTGTCCATCTGGACATCATTAAAAAATTTACAGTGAAGTCTGTGCATTTTTAATCACATATGACCAACTTTCCTAAAATGAAATGCATTCACAGACACAAGCTGGGACCAGAGATGTGCTGCACCAGGCTGATTGACAGATGAAGTGTGGCTGCCTAGGTTTTGGTTCCCATAAGAAAGTAAAAAAAGCTGTGGTGGATCAGGCCAATGGCCCATCTAGTCCAACACTCTGTGACACACAGTGGAAATAACCCAGGTGCCATCAGGAGGTCCACCAGCAGGGCCAGAACTCCAGAAACCCTCCCACTGTTACCCTCCAGGAGGACTGGAAGGTAGCGAATATCACTCCTATCTTTAAAAAGGGTTCCAGAGGAGATCCGGGAAATTACAGGCCAGTCAGTCTGATATCGATACCGGGTAAGTTGGTGGAAACTGTTATTAAGAAAAAAAATTAGTAGGCACATTGATGAACAAAATCTATTGAGGAAGACTCAGCATGGGGTCTGTAAGGGAAGATCTTGTCTCACTAACCTGTGAGTGTTCTTTGAGGGAGTAAATAAACATGTGGACAAGGGGGACCCAGTAGATGTTGTTTACCTTGACTTCCAGAAAGCTTTTGATAAAGTTCCTCATCAAAGGCTCCTAAGTCAGCTCAATAGTCATGGGATAAAAGGACACGTCCTTTTGTGGATCAAAAACTGGCTAATTAAAAGGAAACAGAGTGAGTATAAATGGGCAATTTTCTCAGCGGAGGAAGGTAAGCAGTGGGGTACCTCAGGGATCAGTACTCGGTCCGATGCTTTTTAACTTGTTTATTAATGATTTGGAGTTGGGAATAAGCAGTGAAGTGGCTAAATTTGCAGATGACACGATGTCGTTCAGGGTGGTGAGAACCAGGGAAGATTGTGAGGCACTCCAAAGGGATCTGTCGAGGATGGGCAAGTGGGCATCAACATGGCAAATGGGGTTTAATGTGGCCAAGTGCAAAGTGATGCACATTGGAGCCAAAAATCCTAACTATAAATACACGTTGATGGGGTCCGAACTGGCGGAGACTGACCAAGAGAGAGATCTTGGAGTCGTAGTAGATAACTTAATGAAATTGTCAAGACAGTGTATGACTGCAGTGAAAAAGGCCAATGCTATGCTGGGGGTTATTAGGAAGGGAATAGATAACAAATCAGCCAGCATCATAATGCCCCTGTGTAAATTGATGGTGCAACCTCATTTGGATTACTGTGTACAGTTCTGGTCACCACACCTCAAGAAAGATATTATAGCATTGGAAAAAGTGCAGAAAAGGGCAACTAGAATGATCAAAGGGTTGGAACACTTTCCCTATGAAGAGAGGTTGAAGCGCTTGGGGCTCTTGAGCTTGGAGAAATGACCACTGGGGGGGACATGATCGAGGTTTATAAGATTATGCATGGAATAGAGCAGGTCGAGAAAGAAGTCCTTTTCTCCCTTTCTCACAATACAAGAACTCATGGGCACTCCATGAAATTGCTGAGCAGTTGGGCTAGAACAGATAAAAGGAAGTCCTTCTTCACCCAAAGCGTGATTAACACGTGGAATTCACTACCACAGGAGGTGGTGGTGGCTACAAGCATGGACGTCTTCAAGAGGAAATTAGATAAACGTTGGGAGCAGAGGTCCATCAGTGGCTATTAGCCACAAAGTATAGATAGGAACTCTCAGTCTGGGGCAAGTGATGCTCTGTAATCTTGGTGTTTGGCGGGGGGGGGCAACAGTGGGAGGGATTCCTGTCCCCACTGCTGGACCTTCTGAGAGCACCTGGTGTTTTTGGCCACTGTGTGACAGAGTGTTGGACTGGATGGGCCATTGGCCTGATCCAACATTGGGTTTTCTTATGTTCTTATGGCCAGAACTCCAGAAGCCCTTCCACTGTTACCCTCCAAGCACCAAGAAAACACCATCACTGCCCCAGACATAAGAACATAAGAGAAGCCATGTTGGATCAGGCCAGTGGCCCATCCAGTCCAACACTCTGTGTCAGACCGTGGCCAAATCCCAGGTGCTATCAGGAGGTCCACCAGCATGGCCAGAACTCCAGAAGCCCTCCCGCTGTTGCCCCCCAATCACCAAGGATATAAAGCATCACTGTCCCAGACAGAGTGTTCCCTCTATACCTTGTGGCTAGTAGCCTCAGATGGACTTCTTCTCCATATGGTTATCCAGTCCCCTCTATGCTTGTAGCTGCCCCCACTTCCTGTGAATTCTGCATGTTAATTACTCTGGGTGAACAAGTACTTCCTTTTATCTGTTCAAAGCACACTGCTCATGAATTTCATGGAGTGCCCACAGGTTCTTGTATTGTGAGAAAGGCAGAAAAGTACTTCTTTCTCTACCTTCTCGATCCCATGCATAATTGTGTAAACCTCTGCAATGCTTGTTCAGGAACTTCTTATCTCTGGAGATGTTGTCCAAGAGGGCTGGAATGTCTCCTCTCTCCACGGCACCATCATCTGCCTCCAGTTATGGTTTTCTCCTGGCACAGATTAGACTCCTTTGGTTTTTCAGCATTTTAGAATTCTCAGTATTTTGGGGGGGGGGGCAAGGCTCTTTTCATGGCAACAAGGACATTTTAAAATCATACTGGTTGGGAGTTATAGGCGCCAGATGTTCGCATACTCATAAATTCTGTACAGGGACCAATACCTCCTCCATCTCATCCCCAAACCATTTTCAATTTTTTTTAAAAAAACACACACCCTCATTTCTTGTTTTCCAAACGAGTGTTTTGGGTAATACCAGCTGGAGTGATGAGGACACTCTAAGAATCCTTGATCTGAAGAAGTCTGGCACTGAATCAAGTAGGCGGTTTTCACTGTTGTAAATACCAATCCAGGGGGGTCGAGGTTAGGAGCGTTGGTTGTGTTTAGTTAATGTTTTTTTTGTTGTTGTTGTTATTTTGCATGGATTTTTTTGTTGATAAATTGTCTCCATTCCATCATGGATGCAAGTTTAATAGGTCAGGTGATAGGAAAGGCTTGGAGCATTGTTTGGTTCATTTATGGATAGCTTCAACTTCATGTCCTCGATCGAAGTCAACAGGATTTGTGGCTGCAAAAGCTATGTTTTGTAAGCTTGGCCCCTGCCAGTCTTGGCTGGTAAAGGCATACTGGGAAACATCAGGGAATCACTCTTGAATATAATTACCACTTTACTGAACCCAGGGGTCTTTCCCAGGTCATTAAACAGGGGAGTTATTCAATCTTGGTTGAGAGAACCTACTTTGGATTGAAAAGATATGGCTACTTATAGACTATTTATTGGGGGGGAGGTGGTTGAAAAAGTGACTTCAGGGTGTTCTAGACAGGGTTGCCAGCTCTGGCTTGGGAGGGGCTGGAGGAAACGGGGTTTGAGGGAGAGGCTCCAAACTTGCAGGGTAGCTGCTGGAGCCTCTCCTCGAAATACCCACTAAGTTTCAAGAAGATTGGACCATGGGGTCCAATTCTGTGGGCCCCCAAACAGATTGTCCCATCCCCTCCATTGTTCTCTATGGAGGGAAAAAATGTTAATTTCCTTCCTCTGATATAGGTTTTTTTTTTTTTAGTTTGTCATTTTAGTAAAGGTAAAGATAAAGGTTTCCCTTGCTCGAAAGCCAGTTGAATACAACTCTAAGGATTCAGTGCTCATCTCCATTTCCAAGCTGAAGAGCCAGCACTGTCCGAAGACTTCTCTGTGGTCATGTGTCCGGCATGACTAAACGCTGAGGCACACAGAATATTATTACCTTCCCACCGAAGCGGTAACTATTCATCTACTTGCAATTTTTTTGCTTTCGAACAGCTAGGTTGGCAGGAGCTGGGGCCAGAGACGGGAGCTCACTCCGTCATGCAGCACTCGGGTCTTGAACCTTCTGGTCTGCAGTTCAGTGTCTTAACCACTTGAGCCACTGCATTTTACCTATTTCCAAACTTTCCAAGACCCTAGGGTTGCCAGGTCCCCTCGCCATTGCGGCGGGGTATTGGGGGTCATTCCGGGGGTGAGTGGGACATTGTACATGACATCCCTGACACGATGATGGCACTTCTGGGTGACATCATCAGATCGGCAATGTTGCACATGACAGTCTGGTTTGGGGGCAAAAGTCTATGGTTTTTTGCCTTCAAAACCATAGAGTTTGCCCCAAAACCAGAGTGTCTCCATGTGGCATCCCCAGCGCAATGATGTCACCTGGAAGTGATATCATCACATCGGAGATATTACACAACATCCCTGTTTGGGGGTGGGGCCGCTGGCAAGCTGACCGGCGGTGGATCAGATCCCCCCAAAGCGGGGGGAACTCCGCTGGGACCTGGGGGCTGGCAACCCTACAAGACTCTGACCTGGATAGTCTAGGCTAACCTGAACTCATCAGATCTGGGAGGCTAAACAGTGTCGACCCTGATTAATATTGGAATGGGAGACCACCAAGAAAGTTCAGGGTCGCTACACAGGGAGCAGCGATGGGCAACCATCTCTGAACATCCCTTAACTTGAAAACCCAACAGGGTCACCATAAATTGGCTGTGAATTGTTGGCACTTTCCACCACCACGAAGATTTTCAAGATTAAGCCTGGAGGGTGGTTTCCCAATTCTGCTGTATTTAGCCTTCTCCATGAAAGGTGAAAAAAATTACACTGAGTAAGATCATGCCTCTCAACTCTTTCCCTTCAGACCACACTCACAAATCCGTGAGAGCCATGAGCCGAATTATTGCTTGCCCAATTGAATTGGGTACCAGGGCTCCTCTCCCACATCTCAAGCTTTTAGTTCTCCTTCTTCTACGTACTGTGTCTGAACTTAAAAGTGATCAAACTGGACTGGAGAAGCAGTTTTCTTTCAGGTCTGTGTACATTAACGTTGGTCCAGCAGGCCAGATCCATTTCCAAACCCGTTGTGGGATTGCCCTGTTTGCTTTCTCCCCCTTTTAATTTATGTTGCTAAAACAGCAATTCCGTGGTGGAGTAAAAATCAATCCATATTCATATTGAAACTCACAGGATACCAATCAATAAGCCACTTGAAAGTGCCTCAGCGTTCAGCTGCTTTCTTTTAACAACCGTGGATGCAAACTGGTCAATACGAGTCTTGCCTTATTCCACAGTCCTGAAACGAATAGTTTGCCACGTAATAGAAATAATTAATTTGAAAGGGAATCTTGCCGGATCCTATGGAAGCACAGTATCTTTGGGTCTCCTGAGAGCCAATTTGGTGTAGTGGTTAAGTGCATGGACTCTAATCTGGGAGAACTGGGTTTGATTACCCACGTCTCCACTTGCAGCTGCTGGATGACCTTGGGCAAGCCATAGTTCTGACAAGAGCTGTCCCTGAAAAAGAGCAGTTTCTGTCAGAGCTCTCTCTGCCCCACCTACCTCACAGGGTGTCTGTTGTCAGGAGGGGAAGGGAAAGGAGTTTGTAAGCCGCTCTAAGACTCCGACTAAAGGGCAGGATATAAATCCAATCTCTTCTCCTCCTCCTCCTCCTCCTCCTCCTCCTCTTCCTTCCATTCCTTAGCCAGTCTTTTTTTGAGTGTGTGTGTAGATTGTGTGTGTGTGTGTGTGTGTGTGTATGCCTGGAAGCCAATGGCTCAGCCAGTCCAACACTCTGTGTCAGACAGTGGTCAAAACCAAGGTGCCATCAGGAGGTCCACCAGCATGGCCAGAACTCCAGAAGCCCTCCCACTGTTGCCCCCCAATCACCAAGGATATAAAGCATAACTGTCCCAGACTGAGAGTTCCTATCTATACTTGGTGGCTAGTAGCCACAGATGGACCTCTTCTCCATATGGTTATCCAATCCCCTCTTGAAGCCGTCCCTGCTTGTAGCCGCCACCACCTCCTGTGGCAGTGAATTCCACGTGTTAATCACTCTTTGGGTGAAGAAGAAGACTTCTTTCAGAGGGATGGGTTGTATTCCCTCTAAGCTGAGTTAGTGTGAGCTAGCTCAGTTTTTTAGCCTCCGGCTCACACATCTTTTGTCTTAGCTCAGGAAGGATGGGCTCCAGAGCAAACTAATCTATGCCGTAGCCAAATCGCTCGCTCACAACTTGAATGCCAGTAGTTCACAAAGTAAAATTTTTGCTCACAAGACTCCCCAGCTTAGAGGCAGCATTGTCCCGCACTCTTTGCAAGAGTTACAGAAAGAAAGAAAGAAAGAAAGAACGAAAGAAAGAAAGAAAGAAAGAAAGAAACTTTGTGAGGCCAGGAAGAGATTCTTGCTGAAGTAGAAGAATTCTGATAGGGGTTAGCAGCTGATGGAAAGCCCTCCTTGAGAAGGGCTGGCAATTATACAGCAGTAGCTGGCTCTAGGGTAATGAGTATTGATGTTCTCAGGCAGGGGTGGCCAAACTGTGGCTCGGGAGCCGCATATGGCTCTTTCACATATATTATGTGGCTCCCGGCAGGGCAGCTGGGGAAGCTAAATATCATTAGCAAACAAATATCATTGGACAAATTAATATCATTATCAATATCTGCTTTTACCCCTTTTGTCATTATTTTGGCAGTCTCATTTAATGTTAATAAAAAGCAAATTTGTTTATTTTCAGGTAAAATCAGGTAATATTTGTTCATGTCTTGTGGCTCTCAAACATCTGATGTTTATTCTATGCGGCTCTTAAGTTAAGCAAGTTTGGCCCCCCCTGTTCTAGGTGGCTCTTACGCTGAGCAAGTTTGCCCACCCCTGTTCTCAGGCATGCGTTCTTGATCATGTTTTCTTAGAAGTACGGCAATAATAGATCATTCTCGTCTGGTGTTTCACACGGAACCTTTAGCCTCACGGAGGGATTTGTGACATCATCTCCTACATCTGAAAAACCTTTCTTCACGTTGAGTTGGGTCCAGACCACGCCTTGGCATTTGTTTGTCTAATGTATCTCATTCATTGTCTTTACTGTTTTTGCAACTGGAGTCATAAACCACAAATCGTTTATTTCTCTATATCCTGCTTTTCTTCCCAGTTGAGAACTCAAAGCAGTTCAGAGCCTCTTTCCCCCCTCCTTTTCCCTCTTACAACAACAACCCAGGCTGAGAGTTTGTGGTGGGCCCAAGGCCACCCTGCAAACTATGGCAGAAGTGTGAGGATTGGAACCTCAAGACCAATGTTCCCTCTAAGCTGTGGAGTCTTGTGAGGGGAAAAACCCCTCTACTTTGTGAGCTACTGACATTAAAGCTGTGAGCCAGCAAGTTTGCCAGCTGCATAAATTAGTTTGCTCTGGAGCCATCCTTCCTGAGCAAAGACAAAAATGTGTCAGCCAGAGGCTAAAAAACTGTGAGCTAGCTCACACTAACTCAACTTAGAGGGAACATTGCTCAAGACCCCTTTTCAATTTTAGGGCAGACTTAAAATAGGGTTTGCCCTTCAGTCCTTCATGATCTTCTTTCACCTTCCTTGTGAAACGCATACATCCTCCTGGTTTCATGTAATATTTAATACTCTCCGCTGCCGAAGGTGGTAACCAAAATGCATGATTTGTTGAGACCTGAGTGCGACCGCTTCCCTTTAGGCTCTTCCCTTAAAGCTACAACTGTGTGTTTTTCGCTGAAAGCTGTCATCCTTATTCTACCAGCTTAATCCCTGTTCCAGGCAGCAGCCGTTGGCAGACTTCAGTCACCCATTAGAAGCGTGGCGGGGAGGAATTCTTCGAATATATCAACAGAATGCTAGACGCTCACACTTGTCTTACGATGCTGGCGAGTGATGATTTTTAAAAAACATTATTCACTGTAACCGTGGGCTCTTACTTCTGCTGTTACACATGGGCGCTTTTCCAGAAATCTAAAAAGAAACTCTCACGTTCACTTTCTAGGAATGAAACATTCTCAGCTCAGCCACATTACAGTTCCCCAGTTGATCGGGTTGCCAGGTCGAGGTTGGGAAATACCTGGAGATAGGGCTGCCAAGTCAGCCCGGGGGGGTAGGGGATCCCCCGCTATAGGGGTTCCCGATCCGCCGGCCGGCATTCGGCCGGCGGGGGGAACACCACCCCAGAAGTCGTCCGGTGAGGACGACTTCCCCCGTGTAATGACGTCACCCAGAGGTGATGTCATTACGTTGGGGGCGTTGCCCGGGCGTTGCCCTGGCAACGCCCCCAATGTGATGACGTCACCTCCAGGTAACGTCATCACGTCGCCGTGGCACGTGCGCAAAGCACATGCACCAGAAGAGCTCCCGGGGGGAGAACAACTCCCCCCCACCGGTAAGTAGATCCTACTTGGCAACCCTACCTGGAGATTATGGGGGTGGAGTCTGAGGAGGGCAGGCCTGGCAGCCATTTTCTTCAGGTGAACTGATCTCTGCTACCTGGAGATCAGTTGTAATCCCAGGAGATTTCCAGCCACTGCCTGTAGATGGGCAGCCTTAGAGAAGAAGAGATTGGATTTATACCCTGCCCTTCACTCGGAGTCTGGCTTACAAACTCCTTTCCCTCCCCCTCCCCACAACAGACACCCTGCAAGGCAGGTGAGGCTACCTGGTTCTTTAGAGTCCACCACTCTTAACCACTACGCCACGCTGGCTTTGCCCCATCTTGGTAACTTCAAGGTTATGCGGCATCCAACCAGAATTAGGCACTGTGGCCTGTTTTATAACTAACCCAGTAATATTGATATTTTTCATCCATGGAAAGGGGAAAGGTCTTTATATTTTTTGAGGGCCTGGTTTGTTTATACCTGCCAGCATTTCCAGTCCATAACGAATAAATGAACAAATGAACGAACGATCAAAAAAAAGAAAGAAAGCACATAACAGAGGTTTAAGTTTCCCGCAAACCAATGCTGTGCTGACTAAATATAAATATCTGTGACAAACTGCAGAAGGATGCTCTACTGGCAGCTGTCAGAGATGTTTAAAATGGATCAGACCTTTTCAAATTTCCCCTCCTAATAATGAATATTTAGTGAGACTTTTAAAGCTGCTAGCTATTAATTACGGCACCTAAAAATACCCAGGCTTGCAAGTCAGTCTGGCATCGGCATGGGTTGGTTAGTTGCCAAGGGTTCACCTGTCAATTCCCCGCCAGGGATGTACCTTGTTGCTTCCCCCCCCCCCCCCCATTTTTTTCAAAGAGAGAAAATATTTATTTTAATGATCTTGATAGGTGGCAAAATGGCATCTCCGTGCTCTTGCTGGAGCGGTATGCTAAACAAAGATAAAGTGGTGTTTTAATACTCAACTGTTTCTGCAATTGAAATTATATATGGTGCAATTATCATACATTCGAGTTCTATCCCAGACATTTATATTGGTCTGCAGGTAGAAATCAAAGTGTGAAGGGGGGGGGGATATTAGACTGCTCTGTAGATCCATACAAATGCCTTCAAAAAATTACAACAACACAGTTTGGGAGATAAGTAAAATCTCCCCACTGTCTGTCTTTCTCTTTCAATATTCCCTTACACCCCGAGAGTTGCTTTCATACTCTTAAATAAGGCTCTGTTTCCACAGCCGAAATAAATGTTTCTACTGTAGAAATAAATGACTTATTCCAACAATGGGAAGCTGATTATGCTATTGATAAAAAGGCTGCCAGCCTGGTGGTAATTCTCATTCATGTATTCAGAAACTTTAACTAACACAGCACAGTGCAAATTCTGCAACCGTTCATTAAATATTTCTTTTTTTTTTTTAGGGTGAAACTCCACCCTTTGAAAAATCCTTCAGAAGGAAATCCCCCCCTCTCCAATTTTGCTCTTAATCCCATGAATAAACACTGCCACAAATTCCATTAGTCTTTAAGCTATGCCCCTGGACTCTTGCTCTTTTCTACTGCTGCAGACAGACTAACACGGCTGCCCATCTGGATCTGTCCCCACTGGAAAAAAAAATGACCCTCTGCCTGGAAATCCTGTGCACAACCCATAAACCAAACTTTGATTTGTCTTAGTGTCGTAACTCGAGCTTAGGCAGCTCTTTCTTTCATCGGTAATTTCTTTTTATCAGAACAGAACACACAAGAGAAGAAGAAGAGGAGAGAAGAGATTGGATTTATCCCCGCCCTTCATTATCCAAAGGAGTATCAGAGCGGCTTACAAACTCCTTTCCCTCCCCCTCCCCACAACAGACACCCTGTGAGGCAGGTGGGGCTGAGAGAGCTCTGACAGAAACTGCTCTTTTTCAAGAACAGCTGTGCCAGAACTATGGCTTGTCCAAGGTCATCCAGCAGGTGCAAGTGGAGGAGTGGGGAATTGAACCCGGTTCTCCCAGATTAGAGTCTGCACACTTAACCACTACACCATGCTGGCACACAATACTTAGAATCCAGGCCTGCTTTCCACTTGATACCTTCCGTCTGCCCTGACCTGGATGGCCCAGGCTAGCCTGATCTCATCCAATTTTGGAAGCTAAGTAGGGTTGATGTTTGCATGGGGGGACCACCAAGGGAGTCCTTTGTTGCTGTGCAGAAGCAGGCAGTGGCGAACCACCTCTCTGTGTCTCTGGCCTTCAAAAACCTACAGCAGGGGTCCCCAACCTTCTGTTGTAGGCAGAGGCTAGGAAGGTTCTCTAATGGCTGCCACCACTCTGTCATGGGCCTCCTTGGGAGGGCCCAGAGCACCCACCCTACCCCTTTATGCACTCCTTTTCCAGCAGGTTTCCCCTTATAAGTGACCAAATGAGGAGTGTGGACCCAGGCAGGGTAACAAACTGTTATTATTAAAGAGATTTAACAGCAACTGTAATTTAAAACATCTAGGAAAAATGAGCACAGTAAAGGTAGGTGAGCGGCCACGGTGGCTCAAGTGGTTAAGACACTGAACTGCAGCCCGGAAGGTCTGTAGATCGGAAGTTCGAGACCTGAGTGCTGCGTGACGGTGTGAGCTCCTGTCTCTGGCCCCAGCTCCTGCCAACCTAGCAGTTCGAAAGCAAGAAATTGCAAGTTGATAAATAGGTATCGCTTCGGTGGGAAGGTAGCAGCGTTCCGTGTGCCTCGGTGTCTAGTCATGCCGTCCGCATGATCATGGAGAAGTCTCCAGACAGCGTTGGCTGTTTGGCTTGGAAATGGAGATGAGCACCACCCCCTAGAGTTGTATTCGACTGGCTTTTGAGCAAGGGAACCCTTTACCTTTACCTTCCCTACAAGTAGGGCTCAGGGTGGCTGACAACAAGATAATATACACATTCTCAAGTTAAAAACTAACTTAGAACCAACCAATGAACAACAAAGATTTGGAAATCATTAAAACTGATGTGATCAATTCCTTACAAGGAAAACATATTAAAATTATATTACAGATGGCATTGGTCACCGGACAAATTAGCAAAATGCTTCCCTAAGGTATCGAATCTTTGTTGGAAATGTAACAGAAACGTTGGGACTTTCTTCCATATATGGTGGAAATGCCCAAAATTACAGAGATATTGGAAAAAAAGTGCAAAATTTACGAAATTTTAAAGATTAATTTACTTTTGATACCAGAAATATTTCTATTAAACATAATTCCGGAAGAGTTAAAGATGGAAAGATGCCTAATTACATATATTATAACATCAACTAGGATTCTTGTGGCAAAAAATTGGAAGTTAGATAAGCTTCTCTCCAGAGAAGATATAATTTATAAACTGTTAAAGTTAGCAGTTATGGACAGATTTAGTCTTACTGAAACGAAAAATAACAAAGAAGTGTTTGAGAAAAGGTGGAATTGTGTTTACGAATGGTTAGAAACACACAAAGAGAGATAGACGTGACGTTATCTTTGAGCAAGATGACTCAAATTGTGTAAATAGTATCCATATGTTGCTGGAGATCTGATAAATATGTGCATATATATTTGTCATTCAAGCGTTTGGGCAGCGGCTTGTAGGGGCTCTGCCATAAGGGTAGGAATTACAGTACTTGTATATACTTGTATAAGACTATATGTAACGTTGAGATTCTTTTTAATAACATGAAATATGGATACCTGTAAACTTGTATAATATTTGGAAAAAGGAAATAAACTTTATTAAAAAATAAGCAATATTGGAATGGTAAATGGGAAAAAAAGAGGCAGATAACGGAGCAAAGGATATTGGCTCGATGTGAGTCAGCCCCGTGACATTTTTTCAAGTGCTGTGGTGTGTTTTGTTTGTGAGAAAAAGTTGCATGAACAAAGCATTATGCGCTAGGTCTAGCAGGTAATGGTGTACTGCTTCCACTTGACACTGATTAAGCCTCACTTGGAATATAATGTATATTGTTAGGCACCAGAAGCTGAGATGGATACAAATGCACTGAAGAGGATGCTGGAGAGAGCTGAGATGATAAAGGACTTGTGAGGTGACACACGAGGAACGGTTCCAGGGCCTGAGCGTGGCTGTTTAGGAGAACGAAGGGGGGTATGAAGGGCAAGAATCAGTTTCCCAAACTGCAGTGGGGAAGATTTAGAAGGGAGTGCTCAGGGAAGGAGGAAATGTTCAGGTGTGCGTGATCTAAACAACAACAACAAAGTATTTAATAAGGCCGGGAGAGGTGTCAGCAGGCCCCATGGAGCCCGTTGGGGCACAACGTTGGGACCCACGGAGTACAGAATGTGTGAAACGGTCAGCCACTGTTTTCTGCTAAGGGACAGAATCACTCCACCAAGATCAGAGTATTACATGAAAGTCCTACTATAACTTGCTGTGGAATATTTTCACTGGGTTAAGATACTTCTGGTATTACCTGTGTTTGCCGCAAGTGAATCCAATGGTTGGAAGGTGGAGATCCATCTTTTCTTGGCTTCCAGTGTCTGAAATGCACATGCGGAAGGGCAATGTACTGATGTTTCCTAGCTGGGTGCAGTGCAAATTAGACAATATATGTTCCGTGCATCAGCTATAAGAGATGGTAGACCTCCTGATGGCACCTGCTAATTTTGGCCACTGTATGACAGAGTGTTGGCCTGATCCTACATTGGCTTCTCTTATGTTCTTAAGTGAAATATTCATTGCTTAAAGTGTGTAAAAATGCAGGGCGATTATTTCCTCATCGTGGTTGCAATGGATTCGGTAGGAAAATCAGGGAATAATGCAGGGGTGGCCAAACTTGTTCAGCGCGAGAGCTGCATAGAATAAACATCAGATGTTTGAGAGCTGCAAGACATGAACAGATATTACATGTGAGTTTTTATTTTAAAATATGCAGATTTGCTTCTCATTAACATTAAACCGGACTGCCAAAAATAAAAACAGAAGGGGTAGAAACAGATATTGATGATGATATTTATTTGTCCAATGATATTTGTTTGTCTAAGATAGAGAGAAAAAGAGAGAAAGGTGGAAAGAAAGAATGAAAGAGGTGGAAAGAAAGAGAGAAAGAAAGAACCAGGAAAGCAAATAGATGGGAGATTGGGAGGAAGGGAGGGAGGACAAAAAAGTATGCCTCCTCTTTGCTTCCACAGCTGCCCTGCCGGGAGCTGCACAATATGTGTGAAAGAGCCACACGTGGCTCCCGAGCCACACTTTGGCCACCCCTGGAATAATGCATGCATGTTTCCTCCACTTTGCAAGCATGCTTTCAGCATATTGGTGTCTACATCGCAGTGCCGATCATGGCATGAGAGAGGCTTCCCTGTAAGCCTCCGTGCTCTCAGGGAGGTGAGAATCAGGCCTCGCCCTGCTTACCTGTGCTTTAAAAGGATTCCCTCTTTCATGTTCTCTACAGCAAGCTAAATAAATAACTGTGGTGTCAGCAGTGGAAATCTTTGTACAGTTTAGCTTGCGGTAATGCAGGAGGAATTCAAATGGCATCAACGCTGCTTATTCTGCAGCAGCTCTTTCAAAGCGGGCAGAACTGTGCATTCGTTAGAATGAAGGGAATAGCAACGTCTTGGCCCAGGTTATCTCCAGAACAGCACTCTCCCTGAACAGCTGGACCTGGGATGGCGCCCCCTGACTGTAGTAGCTGTCAGAACTAACAGGCACTACAGGCAATCCAGAGGCCTCTCTTGGTGCTGATGGTTGCTGTGTCAACCAGCCTGCCTCTGTTTGAACAGGACAGTGCACGTCTGTACCAGATCATAGTGAAAGCAAAGCCTACGTTATGAGTCTTTTAAAAATTTTTACTGAGAGGTGAGTATACAAATATAGTAAGTAAATGAGAATATGGTAAAATGCCATGTTTCTGGCTTCCCATCTCCATCGTACGGTGGTGGAATTATTTAGAAGGGCATTTTCAATTAAAAAAAATAAATGTTAACAAGGGCATATTATATGATCTCCAGTTGTCTGAAGTAATTTTGGTGCATTTCCTGATTTTAATCGTTACAGTTGACGTGTATTGACATGCATTTTAGATAACACTGTGATCCACCTTGAGTCTGTGAGGAGAAAGGCAGGTTAGAAATGCCTTAAGGTAAATTAAAACAAACAAACAAAATCTGTTGAGGGATACATTCCGATTCAGGAAAGACTGGAATATTTAGAAACGTGCAGTTTAGAAAAGCTCTGACTTGAATGGCCCAGATGGCCTGATCTCATCAGATCTCAGAAGCAAAGCAGGGTTGGCTCTGGTTATTACATCAGAAGAGCCCTGCTGGATCAGACCAGTGGTCCATCTAGTTGGGCATCCTGTCTCACACAGCGGCCAACCAGTTCCTCTGGAGAGACAACAACAGGGAAGAGAGGCCACGGCTTTCATAAGGACATAAGAAGAGCCCTGCTGGATCAGACCCAGTGGTCCATCTAGTCCAGCATCCTGTCTCACACAGCGGCCAACCAGTTCCTCTGGAGGGCCAACAAGAGGGCAGAGAGGCCGAGGCCTTCATAAGAACATTAAAAGAGCTCTACTGGATCAAACTGGTGTTCCATCTAGTCCAGCATCCTGTCTCACACAGTGGCCAACCAGCTCCTCAGGATGGCCAACAACAGGGCAGAGAGGCCTTCCCCTGAAGTTGCCTCCTGGCCCTGGGAATCAGAGGCTTAGGGCCTCTGGATGGGATGAGTTACTTGGATGGGAACCCACCAAGGAAGTTCAGGGTAGCTTACACAGGGCAAGCAATGGCAAACCATCTCTGTTCCTGTCGTGCCTTGAAAACCCCTGGAATTGTCAGAACTTAGCTGTGACTTCAGGAGATTTTCCACCAGTTTTATAATCTTCCTAAACGCGTATGGGTGTCCTACCATGTTCTTTACCTTGTCAAGGGGATCCAGTTCAGTCATTTGCCAAAATTCACCCTAAGGTCTTTATAGCTTGGAAGACGCCTCTCTCCAGTTTGAAGTCCAGCTATGCCATACTACATGGAACCAATGCTCCCTCTAAGCTGTGGAGTCTTGTGAGCAAAAATCGTACTCTGTGAGCTACTGGCATTAAAGTTGTGAGCGAGTGATTTGGCTACTGCATAAACTAGTTTGCTCTGGAGCCATCCTTCCTGGGCTAAGAGTAAAATCTGTGAGCTGGAGGCTAAAAAACTGTGCGCTCACTCACACTAACTCAGCTTAGGGGGAACACTGCATGGAACCGCACCTACACGTGGCTGTTCAACCTCCAGTAATGCCGCCATTCAGGTTGTGTGTTCTGTGACGGCATTCTACTTTTAAGCAGCAAAAAAAAAGGCAGTCCATTTTGGGGGGAAGGGGTTGAAACGGCCCACACAAAAAAAGAAAATCATGATGTTGCGCACACAATCTCAATACATTTTGTCAGGACAAAACGTGTGATTAAATGTGTGTGCCTGCTTTTTTAAAAAAAAATGTATTTACTGTTGAATGAGAAATAAAATGGAAACAGTGATGGCTTTGAAAATAAAATTCTAGAGGAGTGGTTTGTTCCGTGCATTTTTGCCTCTGTTATTACAAATGGGCTTAAATTGCAGTGACATCCATCAGCTGAGTCAGGCGCTTTTCCTTGGTTTCGCAAAGCACAAGGGCAAGTGGTTTGCCCCCCATGTCTGACTTCCAAGACGTCACCCCTTTGCCATCCCTTAATAAAGTTCCATTCTGTTAAAAAAAAAAAAATCAGTCCACCACTTCTGCTGAATGTGACTTGTAAATATGATGTGCCAACTGCAGGAAGTCGATAAATGTGTTCAGGTTCAAGATGGGTGACCTGCGATGGGTGTTACAAGCCCCCACTCGTGTGACCTGCCTCCTCGTATCACAGAACAGAAGCAAGCCTGCGGAAAGTTAACCATTTTATGTGCCATTGCACTTCAGTCCTTTCCTTAACATAGTCCTACAAAGATATTTTCCATTGCCCCCCCCAGTAACATTGAAATAATCTACCCCCAGCTTGAGCCTCCAACAGCATTTTTCAGAAAAAAAAGTGTGTGTACGTGGTGGGGAGGGGGTTTGTCCATCTACAGTACCGGAGTTTTATTCTTTCTTACATGAGGCAAGACGAGAAGTCACTACAGTCTGTGGTTGAACCTGCTAAGAGGCAATGAACGATCCATATTTTAGAAGGCTGTAACTCCAGTTTGGTCTAGTGGTTAAGTGTGCAGACTCTAATCTGAAAGAACCGGGTTTGATTCCCCACTCCTACACTTGCACCTGCTGGATGACCTTGGGCAAGCCATAGTTCTGTCAGAGCCGTTCTCTCAAGGGCAGTTCTTGAAAGAGCTCTCTCGGCCCCACCTACCTCACAGGGCGTCTGTTGTGGGGAGGCGAAGGGAAAGGAGTTTGTAAGCCACTCTGAGACTCCAAGTGAGTGAAGGGCGGGATATGAATCCAGTATCATCTTCTTCTATTCTAAGCAGAGTTACATGCTTCTAAACCCATTGACTTTAATGGATTTAGAAGAGAAGGAGGAGGAGAGTTGGATTTGTACCTCACCCTTCACTTGGAGTCTCAGAGCGGCTTACAATCTCCTGCCCTTCCTCTCTCCAAAACCCCTGTGAGGTAGGTGGGGCTGAGAGAGCTCTGACTGAGAACTGCTCTTGAGAGAACAGCTCTGGGAGAACTGTGGCTTGCCCAAGGTCACCCAGCAGCTGCATGTGGATGAGTGGAGAATCAAACCCAGTTGTCCCAGATCAGAGTCCACTTTCCTAACCTCTACACCAGACTGGCTCCAGGCTAGACCAATCTTGTCAGATCTGAGAAGCTAAGCAGGGTAAGCCCTGGTTAGTATTTGGATGGGAGACCACCAAGGAGTTCCAGAGTCGCTATACAGAGAAAGACAATGATCAACCCTACAGGGTTGCCATATGAGTTAGTTGTGATGTGATGGCACTTTACACACACACAACTCTGTTTAGGGTTGTGTAGTAAGACGTGTCTAATGATCAAGCTAGACTACATGTTGGAGACTGGTGGGGAGATCTCTTATATCTGAATGGGATTGCATTCAGGTAACTCTCCCCTGCCATGTTATTTTCTTGGTGCAAATCTCACAATCACATGCTTTCCTGTTTTTGACATATATGCACCTATGTGCATTCACTGTGCTAATCAGGGACCCTGATGCAGTAGAACAATTCCATGGTGCTTTGATTCATGCACATATGAGAACTGACAACCTATAAATTGATGTAGGGAAGAGAAAACGAAATGAACATTCATGTATGCTTGGTACAAGCACAGTCTAGATATTTTCATGGTGAAAAGTCACTGACATCATGCTCAGCTCATATTACTCCAGTTTTGTGGCAGTTGCACTGACTACCAGTTAGTCTCCATATCCAATCCAAGGCATTGGTGTTAACCTTCCAAGCCCTCAGTGGTCTGGGACCTTCATACCTATCGAACCATCCCTCCTGTTACAATCCCCTGCACAACCTTCAGTTATTGTCTAGGGGCCTTTTGCGGGTGCCTGACCCCCAGATGGTTTGGTTAGCTGTCACCCGGGGAAGGGCCTTCTCAGCTGTGGCCCCTAGCTTGTGGAATGCGCTCCTGGATGATACCAGTGCTCTGCCAGACTTGTTTAGTTTCTGCAAGGCATGGAAGCCTGAATTGTTTAGGTTGGTCTTTGGAGGGTAAGCACATGTTTGGACTGTTAAGAACATAAGAGAAGCCAATGTTGGATCAGGCCAATGGCCCATCCAGTCTAACACTCTGACACACAATGGCCAAAAGTACCAGGTGCCATGAGGAGGTCCACCAGTGGAGCGAGGACACTAGAAGTTCTCCCACTGTTGCCCCCCCAAGCACCAAGAATACAGAACATCACTTGCCCCAGACTGAGAGTTTTTATCTATACTTTGTGTCTAATAGCCACTGATGGACCTCTGCTCCCTATATTTATCTAATTCCCTCTTGAAGCCGTCCATGCTTGTAGCCACCGCCACCTCCTGTGGTAGTGAATTCCAGGTGTTAATCACCCTTTGGGTGAAGAAGTACTTCCTTTTATCTGTTCTAACCCGACTGCTCAGCAATTTCATGGAGTGCCCACGAGTTCTTGTATTGTGAGAAAGAGAGAAAAGTACCTCTTTCTCTACCTGCTCTATCCCATGCATAATCTTGTAAACCTTGATCACATCACCCCTCAGTCGCCATTTCTCCAAGCTAAGGAGCCCCAAATGCTTCAACCTTTTTTCATGGGGAAAGTGTTCCAACCCTTTTATCATCCTAGCTGCCCTCTTCTGCACTTTTTCCCAGTGCTATAATATCCTTCCACGAGTCCTTGTATTGTGAAGAAAGGAGAAAAGGACTGTTTCAGTAGTGGTATGGAGAGAGCCACGTATTTTAATACATATATATTTTAATGTTAATATTTTATATTTGTTAATTTTTTAATGTTGTTTTTACCTTATTGGGTTTAATGTTGTAAGTCGCCATGAGACCCTTTGGGTGACTAGAAAAATCTCATAAAAGAAATAAAAAATAAACAAATAAGAAGACCAGTTATTTCAGAACTTCGCAGTCAGAGGAGTGATTTAAAGGGGAGAACTTTGAAATGCTCTCTGCCTTTTTACCCTGCTTCTTTCCCCAAAGGAAATAACTCGGATGAATAGAGGAAGACACTTTGCATGTAGAGGCTTCCCAGGTGTTCTGAATAAAGACTTCATTTCTCAGTGGCAGCTCCAAAGGTTCGAGAGCCTTTGAACAAAGTCTGTCTTCTCGCCGATTCACCATGGTATTGTCAGGCCTTCTGCCATGTATGACTGTGGCCTGCCATCCAACAGTAGTTAGAGAGTGTTAAAATTCCTCTGCAGTGATTTCATGCGCCCCAGGACAATGGCTATTGTTTCAGCATATTTGTCCGATACGCAGTCCGTGTAAATGAGCCGATTGTCAGATGATGGCCATTACGGATCAGTTGGACACACTTTTAGTTTAAACTTTATGAGATATAAAGAAAAGTCAGACATCTGTTGGGACCGGGGCGGGATCCGTTGGCTTTTGTTTCTTGAAAGCGGTCGCCACAAAGACACCAGCGTGGAACATTGCTTTGCGCAAAAAGAAGCAGGCCTTTTGAATTAGGCCTGGCTTTTAACTGTGGAGCTTTGCTCCACTTGCAGTCTATTTTTTGTGTTGTGGGGCTTCTGTCTTCCTCCAAGCATGCAGACTTTGCATTTGTATGGGGGGCTTGTGTGGGGTTGAAGGCACCATCCCAATTCAGGTGCTTTTGGTGTAGTGGTTAAGTGCGCCGACTCTAATCTGGGAGTACCACGTTTGATTCCCCACTCCTCCACTTGCACCTGCTAGATGACCTTGGGCAAGCCATCGTTTTGGCACAGCTGTTCTTGAAAAAGAGCAATTCCTGTCAGAGCTCTCTCAGCCCTGCCTACCTCACAGGGTGTCTGTTGTGGGGAGGGGAAGGGAAAGGAGATAGCAAGCCACTCTGAGACTCCTTTGGGTAGTGAAGGGTGGGGTATAAATCAAATCTCTTCTTCTTTTGATATTGGGCAATTCTGCATTGGCTTTTCCCTCTGCTGTTTTACAAAACCCTCGTTAGAACAGAAATTTCCCTCTGCTTTCGCTTTCTTTGATCATCGAGTTTTATGGTACCTTCTGCATAAATGTATGGCCGTTCAGGGATGACGTTGCAGTCAGTACGGCGTTGCCCTGGGGTATTTGAATGTGGTTTTGAGCTGCACCTTTTCCACCCAGTTGAGAAAATGTGGAGCGAATGGTAGATGCAGAATAGCCCATTGTGTCTTGGAAACTTCCAACATCCCTTCTGTTGGGCTTTCCTTCTTCCTGTGCCCCAAATTGGTCTGGGTTGTGCTCACCACTGTAGGGTCAGTTAACATGGTCCCCCCCCCCCGGGCACTTGTGACCACCATGTGCCTTGAGTGGACAGGCTGAAGGAGGAGGTGCTGGCTACAAGCATGGACGGCTTCAAGAGGGAATTGGATAAACATACGGAGCAGAGGTCCATCAGTGGCTATTAGCCACAAGGTATAGATAGGAACTCTCAGTCTGGGGCAAGTGATGCTCTGTATTCTTGGCGCTTGGGGGGGGCAACAGAGGGAGGGCTTCTAGTGTCCTGGCCCCACTGGTGGACCTCCTGGTGGCACCTACTGTTTTGGTCACTGTGTGACAGAGTGTTGGACTGGATAGGCCATTGGCCTGATCCGACATTGGCTTCTCTTATGTTCTTATATTAGCCAAGGTATCCTGCTCGGTTACTGCAGCAAGCTTGAGGCTGAGGTCCACCTAGGCTGATTTTCTCTCCTCTTTCTTGCAGATATTTAAACTAGGCAGGGCTAAAGACAAATGCCCTTGGGTGTGAGCCAAAGACCACTTCTTTCCTAACTTGGGGTTCACAGCCCAGAACTTGCAATAGTCAGCAAGGTGCATTCAGGCAAGCCCAGATTTGTTTGTTTTTGTTTGCATATTAGTTTTTGGTCCTTTTTGTAAGCCCCTTCGGGGTCCCTTTAGGAAGGAAAGCAGCCTAAATATGCTTATATAAAAATAGATTCCAGTGGGTAGCTGTGTTGGTCTGAAGCAATAGAACAACATTTGAGTCCAGTGGAACTTTTAAGACCCAATAAAGTTTAATTCTGGGCATAAGCTTTTGTGTGCATCTAAAGAAGTGTGTATGCACATGAGAGCTTATACCCAGAATTAAGCTTTATTGGTCTTAAAGGTGCCACTGGACTCAAACTAGATTTTATACAAAAATAGTTTGCTCTGGAGTTGTACTGGGTCTTTAGCATCCATTGCACCCTTGAAATCATCCCCAGTAAGCTTGTAAGGCAGAGATGTTCCGCCAGGTGTTTGGCTGAGAACAGCAGTGGTTTCCATCTGCCTGGCAATCCTGTCTCCCTCCCGCGCAACCCTGGCACATTCTAGTGGTTTCAGCATCATCTTCTTAGATTAAACACTGTATTTTACTGCTTTTAATTTTAGTTGTGAATCTAATATATGTATGTTCCCTATTTGATGTACGCTGCCCTGAGTCCTGTTCTACACGGGAGGGCAGTTTAAAAAAATCAACTTTAATAATAAAAATTTATAATAATCTTTTCACCTCTGAGCTGTACAGGAAACTCGTCAACTTGGCCAGAATTCTGTCTGTGAGCGATTTGCACGGCTTGGAATTGAGATGAATGCCAATATTTTTACCCCTTAATTGTAAGCATCGTTTATGTTCCTCAAAGGCAAGTGGGTCCATCTCTCTCCCCCTTTCTCTCCATCTGCTTTTAAAGCGTTCTCATTCTGGATCTGGAGTCTTGTACAAACGTATTGCAGCTCATTACTCAAAAATCCCTTTTCCTTCTGGGGCTTCTTTCTTTTCAAGTGTCATCTCACAGGGGGACAGATATCTTCCCTCCCCCACCTTTGACTGCCCTCTCATCCACCTCACTTTCTTCAAGGCGTGCCTTGAAATCTTAAGGGAGCTGTTAGTGCAAAGATGAAAATTTTGTGAAAGAAAATACTAGGGAATAGCGCTGAATTAATGCAAACAGCACTTTAACCTCAGATTAGATACACAGTGGCAAAGCCTGGGTATGTGACCAGTTGCAGGCTGCAGGGATAGTTGGATAAATAAATGTGGCATAGCAATATGGAAGGGGCTTAGGGTTGCCAGCTCGGGCCTGGGGAATTCCTGGAGATTTGGGGACAGTGATTGTGGAGGGAAGACGTTAGGGAGGGATTTCACAGAGAATCTGTGGGGAGCCAGTTTGGTGTAGTGGTTAAGTGCGCGGACTCTAATCTGGGAGAACCAGGTTTGATTCCCCACTCCACCACTTGCACCTGCTGGATGACCTTGGGCAAGCCATAGTTCTGTCAGAGCTATTCTCTCAAGGACAGTTGTCTCAGAGCTCTCTCAGCCCCACCTACCTCACAGGGCATCTGTTGTGGGGAGGGGAAGGGAAAGGAGTTTGTAAGCCACTCTGAGACTCTAAGTGAGTGAAGGGCGGGGTATAAATCTAATATCTTCTTCTTCTTCTTCTTTTTCTTCCATAGACTTTGCCCTCTGAAGCTGCCATTTCCTCCAGGGGAAATGATTTTTTTTTTAAATAAATAAATAAATCTGGAGATCAGTTGTAAATGTGGGAGATCTCCAGCCCCCACCTGGAGCTTAGCAGCCTTAAAAGTACTGTTTAACATTTAACCTACCTTTTCTGCTAGGCTGCCACTTTCCTCAGTTCCCTAGCCACTTTCCCCTATAGAATGACAATCCATGCATTTAGGGTTGCCAGCCTCCAGGTGGTGGCTGGAGATCTGCTATTACAACTGATCTCCAGGCAACAGAGGTCAGTTCACCTGGAGAAAATGGCTGCTTTGGAAGGTGGACTCTATGGCATTGAAGTCCCTCCCCTCCCCAAACCCCTCCCCCCTCAGGCTCCACCCCCAAATCTCTAGATATTTCCCAACCTTCTTCTTCTGTGCTGCAAATCATCTCCTTTCACTGTTTGGTCACTGCCTGGAGAGTGAATCCCAGCATGTGTAGTTCTGCGAGGCCTTGGGTACTACAGGCACAGCTCGTGCTGCACTTTGTGGCATAGCATCAAGGTAAGAAACTTTAACCTGGCCTACCTCAGAGGGTTCTTGTGAGGTTAAAATGGAGAATGGGAGATTGTCACAAGCCGCATGGGGTCCCCATGGGGGAGAAAAGTTAGGTATAAGTGAAGTAAATAAAAATAACATCGCTAGACTCTTTAATACAGAGGTGTCAAACTCATCTGGTACAAGGGCCGGCTCTGATACGTGTGCCATAAAACATAATGCTAGATACTGGAGATATAAACTATATAAAGGACACAGGCAAACCCAATTAACAATATTATTTTGATTAAAAATGCAAACAAAAGCGGTTGATTCCTAGCACTGGCATGGTTGATTTACTGGGGAGCCTACAAAAGTCCAAATAAATGTATTTAATCATATTCAAGACTTGGCTTTTCCCCAAGGGGGAGAACCGTATATTTCCATACATAACAGTTGCTTGAGGGCCGGGTAGGAGCCCTGGATGGGCCAATTTTGGCCCCCAGGCCTTACGTTTGACACCCCTGCTTTAATACAATAACTAAACTCAATTATTCCCAAAATGTACATTGATTAAATATAGTCTGTATGAATGTGTATTGATCAGATTTCTTTTTTAAAAAACTAATTCATCACAGGACACTTTACTATAAAGTGAAAATTTCTGGATTTAGTCTACAATTAATGGATATATAGATTATCAAATATATGTGAATGGATTTTTTCATTGTCATTGCCTTAGACATTTGCGTCCTGCATTCCACCCTGCTAGAGTGTCGACCAACAGATGGCGTAAGTTTAATGTTAACGATCCCGGTTGGAGGTTCACGGGAGGCAAAATATCTAATAATCCAACATCTTCTTAAGAATTGTCTGTCCATCAAAGTGATGTCAAGGCTATTTTTAAATGAGAATAAGAAGAATAAAAAGAGTATAGAAAAGTCACCGACCTGAATTCCAGAGTTGCTTGGAACTGGTGGAATGGGGATGCTTGGAAATTAAATGGACATGTTTCCTGAGCCATTAAAGATGGCCTTCACAAGTTGCGTGCACATTTGTAGTTGCTTCGTTCTGCAGGTCATAGAGAGCCAGTTTCGCTGTTAATATCCACCAAAAGAGCCATGTTTACTTCCATGTTTACTTTGAGAGCCAGTCTGGTGTAGTGGTTAAGTGTGCGGACTCTAATCTGGGAGAACCGGGTTTGATTCCCCACTCCTCCACTTGCACCTGGCTGGATGACCTTGGACAAGCCATGGCTCTGTACCAGCTGTTCCCTCAAGGACAGCTTGGGAAAGAGTTCTCTCAGCCCCACCCACCTCACAGGGTGTCTGTTGTGGGGAGGGGAAGGGAAAAGGAGTTTGTAAGCCGCTCTGAGACTCCCTTGGGGAGTGGAGGGTGGGGTATAAATCCAATCTCTTCTCTTCTTCTTCTTCTTCTTCTTCTTCTTCCATCTATAGCATGAGGACTGCATGGGGGGGGTCAGAGATTTGTTCTTCTGCTGGTAGCTGTTTCAAGGTGGGAACAGTTTCTAACAGGCAAGTGCCTTTGCCTACCTTCCCGCAACACAGGGTAAGTGCCACCTGGTGAATAGTGCTTAGAGGAGCCACTGGTGGCATGTCAAAGAGCTACATGTGACTCCTGAGCTAATGAGTGAGTATCACCAATATAGATCCACCTTCTACCAAGGCAGACCGTTGGCTCATTCAGCCCCCTGTTGCCCATTCCTGGTAGTGGTCCTCCAAGTTCTCAGGCAGAGGCCCCTTCCTATTCTTGTTACCAGAGCTCTTTTCACTAGAGGTCCTGGAGACTGAATGTAGAATCATCAAATCCCAGAGTGGGAAGGGGGCCATACAGGCCATCTAGTCCACTCAGTGCAGGATCAGCCTGGGGCATCCCTGGCAAGTGTTTGTCCAGTCTGTAACCTGGGCTCCTGTGCGTGCAAAGCATCTATTATTTTTAACTGGTTTTTTAATTGTTTTTTTGTTAATGATAAACAGATAAAATTCAACAATGTACAAATAGTGTTGCATAAATTTGTGAACAAAAATAAGGATATGTAACCAGGGCTATTTTGGGGCAGGAACGCACAGGAACGGAATTCCGGCTGGCTCCTGAGTTGGCCACACCCATCAGGAACTCATTAGCATAACAGGCCACACCTAACAGCAGAAACTCATTAGGATTGGCTAACATGCAAATTAATTCCGGCTACAAAAAGAGCCCTGGGTTTTGACAACAAACAAGGTAAACAGAATAAGAAGCAAAAGGTGGGTGTGGCTGGATGGCCACTCTTCTGGCCACTCTTCTGGGGGTGAGGCCTAATATGCTAATAAGCTGTGCTGTCAGTGGTGCGGCCTAATATGCTTATGAGTCCCTGCTGTCGGGTGTGGCCTATTATGCTAATGAGTTCCTGCTGGGCTTTTTCTACAAAAAAAGCCCTGTATGTAACTAACATGTGAGAGCTAGCGTGATCTAGAATGAATAAGCAACAGCGTTAGGAAGATTATAAAAAAGGAGTTTGTAATGACCCGAGCCAGAAGGTAGATGCTGCATTTAAATGTATCTAGAGTGGGTTGCCTGTACGGTGTGAGGCGGAGTAGACTATGGACTAAGAGGATTAGCTGTATAGCAAAGCTTGATATGTAGGATTGTGCGGTATGTTATCAGAAGCAGAGAGAAATTCCATGAGCGGAAACCACTTTCCTACAAAGTTAGAAGATTTTGGGAATATTTCTGGTTGCCGGAGACGATCTGTTATCTTCTCCGGGATTAGGTGGTCCCAGACTTTATTGACCCAGTTGGAGATGGTAGAGGCTTTGCCGGCTTTCCATTTGGAAGCAATGGATGTTTTCACAGCCACAAGAAGGCTAGTAACGCGGTCACGATGGAGTAATGGTATGTCTTTAACATTCCAGAAGTCTAAGAAGATTAAGGCGGGATCAAAGGGAATGTCATAGCCCGAGATGAGTTTGATTTGATCCAGTACCTCCTGCCAGGATTTCTTCATGTGAACACGTTTCCACCAACAGTGGGCGAATGATCCAATTTCGCCACATTTCTTCCAGCATAGAGGCGACAAAGCATCTATGGTTGAGTTATGCCCCTTCTCCATAGATGGTGGAATGTATCCTTCCACTTTGCTCAGCACAGTTTAAAGCCTCACTCCAGCTTCTGCTGTGAGAAGAGCCAGATTGGTTGGAGGAAGGCTCCTAACTTTATGGAGCGAGGTGGTAGATGGTGGTGCAAAATGCCACTGAGTCTCAACCAACTTATGGTGATCATGTAGAGTTTTCAAGGGAAGAGATAGACAGAGGTAGTTTACCATTGCCTGCCTCTATGTAGCTACCCTGGACTTTCTTGCTGGTCTCCCATCCTATTACTGATCAGGGCTGATCCTACTTAGCTTCCAAGATTTGACAAGACTGGGTTAGCCTGGGCCATCTAGCTTAAGTTGGGTGGTAGGACGTGTGGTCGGGCACATGTTGGTATTTCCTTTCCTTACTGGTAGCCAGGTGGTGATTTTATGGATCCGCCTTGGGGGACCCTGGATATAAGTTGATATAAAAATGTTGTCAATAAATAACAAATCTGTTTGGTGTAGTGGTTAAGTGCGTGGACTCTAATCAGGGAGAACTGGGTTTGATTCCCCACTCCTCCACTTGCACCTGCTGGATGACCTTGGGCAAGCCATCGTTTTGGCACAGCTGTTCTAGAAAAAGAATAGTTTCTGTCAGAGCTCTCTCAGCCCCACCTACCTCCCAGGGTGTCTGTGGTGGGGAGGGGAAGGGAAAGACGTTTGTAAGCCACTCTGAGACTCCCTTGGGTAGTGAAGGGTGAGGTATAAATCCAATCTCCTCCTCCTCCTCCTCTTCTTGTTATTAAAACTCTCACATTTTAAACAGGGAGATATGTTCTCCAAAGAACCTGGACACTTCTAGACAAAGCTTGAGTTCCCTGTGTCCATTCAGGACCTTGTGGAAGCCCAGGATGTGATCTCTCTTACAGGAGATGTAGGGGGAAAAGATACTGAAGACCCTCTCCCCATCTTTGTGTGTATAATTTTGCTCTGTTTCACTTATCTCCCCCCCCCCCTTTCAGTGAGAATAAAAGGATTCTGTTGGCTTTAGGGTGTATCTTTCTCACACACATTCGAAAATGATATTGTGGTGTTTGATGGGTAGGCTCTGTAGCGAAATATATGAAAACAATAAAGTCCCCATGCTTGGTGCCGTTGGAGCTGTGTTGTATTTTTCTCCAGCGCTTGAATTCCCACCGGGGCCGTAATGGCATAGCTTTTTTCTCTAAAGAGCAATAAGCTATGTCCCGTGGTTCTTCACCACATTTAGATCTCATGATTCTTGTTCCCCAGGCTTAATGTAGAAACTCTCCATTACCATAATCTTCAGGCTAAGGTATAAATATAAGGAATAAGTCCAAAAATAAAGCACAAGTGAAGTCTTTAGGAATGCATTATTATGGAATGTGTTCGTGGCAGGCAGCTTTGGCTGCTGTGCACAGACTTTTTAGCCCGTGGCAGAGATGATTCCAGGGTGGATGAGTGAATCTGACCTCTTTTCCACCACGCTGGCAACTTGCAGACATATCACATGGACATCTCGTTGTGTGCTTCTGCAAAGGGGGAGAGACCCTTAGGGGGATGCCTGCATCTTATGTAAAGTTATCTGTAAGGAAAGATGTGGATCATCCATTTTTGGAATCTGATTCAGATCTCCAATATATTTAATCTTTGGGAAACCACATTACCCATGGAAAATTAAAGATCTTCTGCCCGCTCACACACTAAATGTGGTTGTACACTGTTTACATGATGGATGGGTATACTCTAGGTCAGGGGTGGGCAAACTGTGGCTCGGGAGCCGCATGCGGCTCTTTCACATATATTATGTGGCTCCCCAGGGCGGCTGGGGAAGCTAAATATCATTAGCAAACAAATATCATTGGACAAATTAAGATCATTATCAATATCTGCTTTTACCCCTTTTGTTATTATTTGTGGCAGTCTCATTTAATGTTAATAAAAAGCAAATCTGCTTATTTTCCAATAAAAGCAGGTAATATTTGTTCATGTCTTGTGGCTCTCAAACATCTGGTGTTTATTCTATGCGGCTCTTACGTTAAGCAACTTTGGCCACCCCTGTTCTAGGTGGCTCTTACGCTGAGCAAGTTTGCCCACCCCTGCTCTAGGTAAATTACAATCCCACTATTTTTTCCCAGTCATAACTTGCGACATCTTCCTTTTTTTGCCAAAGAAAAAAAGAATTGTTGGACAGTGGGATCAGCTACCAAGGGAGGTGGTGAGCTCCCCCTCACTGGCTGTCTTTGAGCAGTGGTTGGACAAACACTTGTCAGGGATGCTCTAGGCTGATCCTGCATTAAGCGGTGTGTGTGTGTGTGTTGGACTAGATGGACTGTAGGGTCCCTTCCAACTCTGTGATTCTGAAATTCTAACTTGTCCATCATCCAGTCTCACACAGTGGCCTTCCAGTTCCTCTGGGGGTCCAGCAACAGGGGCATAGAGGCCGAGGCCTTCCGCTGAGGGCACTGATGGCTGATGGCACTCTTGGCACTGGGATTCAGAGGTTTGCTTGTTTATTTATTTATTTGCTTGTTTGTTAAATTTATATCCCACCCTCCCTGCCATTGGCAGGCTCAGGGCGGCTCACAACACTTTAAAACACATTACATTAAAACACGAAGATATGCTAAAACATAAATTAAGTTGAAATCACAGCAGATACAATTATAAATCCTCAAAATATAGATGTTGATAAAGGATAGCGGCGTCCTCTCCACATCTGCATGGTCGCCTCCCGCGGAAGTCCAGGCTCCTGCTAGGTTGATGGTCATCCGATTGGTATTAACGCTGACGTTAGGGACAGGGACAGGGCCGTGATACTAAAAGGCAGCACCCTAATCGAAAGCCTGGTGGAAGAGCTCTGTTTTACAGGCCCTGTGGAACTGTTGAAGGTCCTGCGGGGCCCTGATGTCATCCGGGAGCTCATTCCACCAGTAAGGGGCCACCACAGAAAAGGCCCTGGCCTTCGTTGCAGCCAGCCTGGCTTCCTTAGGGCCTGGGAGAACAAGGCAGTTTTGGAATCCCGATCGTAGTGCTCTCTGGGGAACATGTGGGGAAAGGCGGTCCCTTAGGTACACAGGCCTCTGACTCTTTAGGGCTTTAAAGGTAGGAACCAGCACCTTGAACCAAACTCAGTATGCTATAGGTAGCCAGCGCGATGCTTTTAGGGCAGGCTGGATGTGTTCCTGCACAGGAAGACACAACAACAGTCTCGCTGCTGCGTTCTGCACTAGCTGCAGCTTCCGGATTTGGGACAAGGGCAGCCTTGTAGAGAGCATTACAATCTCAAAGTGACCGTTGCGTTGCCAGGTCACTGTGTTCAAGGAAGGGAACCAACTGCCTAATCAGCCATAGATGGTAAAAGGTAGACTTCGCAGTGGCTGCTATTTGGGCCTCCATCGTTAAGGTGGCACCTAGGAGCGCTCTCAAGCTCCTAACCTCCAGCCCTGACACCAGCAGCATCCCATCGGAGGTCGGGAAAGGGATCCCTAACCTTGGGGGGGGGGGACCTCTGTCCCTTTCTGTTTCATGGTTTAATAAGTGGCTAGAGGCAGGCATAAAGGCCACGGTGGCTTAGAGGTTAAAACACTGAGCTGCAGACCGGAAGGTCGGTAACTCTGCAGTTTGAGACGCGAGTGTCGTGTGACGGAGTGAGCTCTTTGGTTTGGAAATGGAGATAAGCACCGCCCCCTCGAGTCAGATTCAACTGGCTTTCGAGCAAGGGAAACCTTTGCCTTTACCTTAGAGGCAGGCAAGAGCATCTCAGGAAGTCAGCAACCGCCACAGCCTGAAGGGCATTCCCAACACCCTTTCTGCGAGCGAAAGCCGCGGCGTAAAACTGTACAGGAGAACTGATTGAATCCTGCTGCTTTTGTTTTGACTGTAGTTATGGAAGCCCGCACGATCGCTGCACTGTGATTGTTAGCAGCAGGCAGTTGGGGCTTTCATTTATCCGAGTTCCTTCCTCCAGTTCCGCACCTGTTCGGTTTTGCTGAGCAACTCACCGGCAAGTTAAAAAGCTGTCTGATGGAATGTGAGAGGTGAGGGGCGACGAGGGACTGTTTTGCAACCAGAAATCATTATTTCACTTCCTAGCGATTTCCTTCCAGATATCTCAGACAAGAAAAGTCAAAGGTGGAGAGCTTGGACTGTGACCCTTGCAGAGCTGGAAGAAGCTGGGGCTGAAATAAATAAAACCTTAGTGTAAATTATTCCACTTTTATTCCAAGTGTGTCCTCCATGAAGTGCACCCCCCCCCCCGCCCCCGTTATATTCAAGTAGGGAAGAGCAGGGTAAAAATCTAATCTCCTCCTCCTGGAGATTTTGAGGGTGGAGCCTGAGTTCTGGTTTGGGGAAAGGAAGGACTTTAATGCGGTATAATGCCCTAGAGCCCACCTTTCCAAAGTGGCCATTTTCTTCAGGTGACCTGATCTCTGTTGCCTGGATGTCAGTTATAACAGCTATCACTTGGAAGTTGGCATCCCTAGTTTCAAGTTTATACACAGCCCAGTGAAATGATGTTCGTACCACACTGACCTACGACCGTCTAATGAGCCTACTGGACTAGTAGCTTTCTGAAGGGGTTGCGTCTTCTCCAATAATTTGTTGTTGAAGGAAACGCTATAAAATGGTGTGGAGAACACACACACAGGCAGCTTGGGCTCTCAAAATATGCTCTGCATTTACCAATCTTTATTGGAAGCATAATTCACAGAATAACATCTTCCACGATACTGTTTTACCAAAAAAATAAAAAAGTGTAATTTTGGGGGGTACTAGATATTAAGCTTCCTTAATGAGAGAACAAAATGTAATTACTACATAAAACTTAACTGTAAACCAAGCTGCGCTGGAGTTAGTAGGACGCGAAGCCACTGATTTTTCATTACCCAGATTTACGGATCCCCCCTTTGTGGAAACGGTGGTATATTTTGCAAACTTTTCACTCCCCTGTCCTCTGGTTGCCGCTTTACGGCTCTCTCAGCATTATATACTACGGCGCCATCGGAGAAATGGAAATATCCCCCGTGTCAGCAAACATTCCTCCTTTCTGACGCGTATGTCTTTAATTGCCCTTGTTGTTGAGGAATTAATCTGTAATGAAGTTTCTTTATATAAAAAAAATAAAGTCATGGCAGTAGTTGAAGCATGTAATCTGTGTTCTGATTAATGGAACATGAGTATATATCCCTGTACTAAGCCAATGGTGATTTGTTTAGCTGAGGCTATTAAAGTGCGCTGTTGAGATGTTGGAGTTAAGTGGCTAGGCTGGGCGGGGGGAAAGGAGAGAGGCAAGATGGCCTCCTCACCATCCAAAAGACTATTGGGTTGGATCCAAATTAAATTGGCAGTTTCCATCTCTTTCTCCGTCCTGCTGCAGACACCCTCTCCTCTCATTCCTCAGGGTCTCCTATCCCTAGGGATATATATATCTCCTATCCCTAGGGAGCAGCATTTTTATTATTTTATGTATTTATGTATTCATTAAATTGGATTTGCTAGGCCACCCTCAGAGGAAAAGACGCTGAGTTGCAGACTGGAAGGTCGGTAGTTCAGCAGTTCGAGACCCGAGTGCCGCATGACGGAATGAGCTCCCGTCTCTGGCCCCAGCTCCTGCCAACCTAGCTGTTCGAAAGCAAGAAATTGCAAGTAGAAAAATAGGTACTGCTTCAGTGGGAAGGTAGCAGCGTTCCGTGCACGTCGGCATCTAGTCATGCCGGCCACATGACCACAGAAAAAAATCTCTGGACAGCGCTGGCTCTTCGACTTGGAAACGGAGATGAGCACCGCCCCCTACAGTTGTATTCGACTGGCTTTTGAGCAAGGGAACCCTTTACCTTTACCTTCCCTACAAGTAGGGCTCAGGGTGGCTGACAACAAGATAATATACAAATTCTCAAGTTAAAAACTAATTTAGAACCAACCAATGAACAGCAATAGATCAAAGCAGCATGCAAATGCATTACAAGATGGCGGAAAGAATTTCAGCTCCCCAACCTTCTGGGGGGGAGGGGTTATGGTGGATGCCCTCTTGCTGTCCTCAACCAAAGGCCCGGCGGAATATGTAATGCTCTGTATTCTTGGTGCTGGTGGGGGTAGTCAACAGTGGGAGGGCTTCAGTGGGAGAGCCAGTTTGGTGTAGTGGTTAAGTGTGCCAACTCTAATCTGGGAGAACTGGGTTTGATTCCCCACTCCTCCACTCGCCCCTGCTGGATGACCTTGGGCAAGCCATAACTCTGTACCAGCTGTTCTCCCAAAGACAGTTGTCTCAGAACTCTCTCAGCCCCACCTACCTCACAGGGTGTCTGTTGTGGGGAGGGAAAGGGAAAGGAGTTTGTAAGCCGCTCTGAGACTACAAGTGAAGGGCAGGGTATAAATCCAATCTCTTCTTCTTCTTCTTCTTCTTCTGTCCTGGCCCCACTGCTGGACTTCCTGATGGCACCTGGTGTTTTTGGCCACTGTGTGACACAGAGTGCTGGACTGGATGGGCCATTGGCCTGATCCAGCATTGGCTCCTCTTATGGTTCTTATGTTCTTATCTCGGCCTTGCGTGTCCTGCGGAGAAATAGTAGCTCCTGTAGGGCACGGATGTCTTCTGGCAGAGAGTTCCACCAGGCGGGGGCCAGGGCCCAAAAAGCCCTGGCCGAGGACAGCCGGACGTCTCTCGTGCTGGGGACCACCAGGAGGTTCTTGTTCACTGGTTGGATGTGTGCTGTCTGGGGGGGATTGCTGGGCTGCAGTGGGAGTGGGGAGGCAGGGAAGTTCCATTCTGCCATTTGGAGATTTAATCAGGATCCAGCCCGCTAATGTGGTGTAATGCCTTGTCCTTTGCCTACTGGCTGGATGCCACTGGGCTTTTTCTATAGAGGGGCTGTTTTTGGGCGCAGTGGGGCATCTGTGTATCCATTTTTGTCCTGCTCTCCTTCCAAGCAGTCTAGTGTGGTGTAAAGGGTCCACACACCCCCTCCACTTTGCCCTCACAACATCATTGTCAAAGTGCCTGATCCAGGGAGATGGATGGCTGAGTGGGGATTAGAACCTGAATGTCTTGGTTATGTTCTAACCACTACATCACTTTTGTCCTCCAGGGCCAGTTTGGTGTAGTGGTTAGGAGCATGGACTGTAATCTGGGAGAACCGGGTTTGATTCTCCACCCCTCCACATGCAGCTGCTGGTGTGACCTTGGGTCAGTTACAAGTTCTTTCAGAGCTGTTCTCTCAGCCCCACCTACTGCACAGGGTGTCTGTTGTGGGGAGGGGAAGGGAAAGGAGGTTGTAAGTTGCTCTGGGACGCTTTCGGGTAGTGAAGGGTGGGGTATAAATCCAATTTCTTCTCTCTTCTTCTCCTGTCAGTCATAGGTTTTATTATGAAGAAGGGATGGTGCTCCACCTTATACTTCAGTCTTAGAAGCTGCATTGGATGACCTAGAATCATAGAATCACAGAGTTGGAAGGGGCCGTACGGGCCATCTAGTCCAACCCGCTGCTCAATGCAGGACCAAGCTAGAGCATCCCTGGCAAGTGTTTGTCCAGCCGCTGCTTGAAGACTGCCAGCAAGGGGGAGGTCACCACCTCCCGAGGCAGCTGATTCCACTGCTGCACAACTCTTACTGTCAAAAAGTTTTTTCCTAAGATCCATCCGGTACCTTCCCGCCCTTAATTTAAACCCACGATTGTGAGTCCTCTCCTCTGCTGCCAACAGGAACAGCTCCCTGCCCTCCTCTGAGTGACAGCCCTTCAAATATTTCCAAGAGAGCAATCATGTCGCCCTTCAACTTCTTTTCCCTAGATTTCTTAGTAGAGTCCAAAGTAGTGCTTTGAAGTCTGGAATACCAAATGCTCCCCCGGCTGTTTTCACCCTTGTTTGATGTCATTATTGAAACTGGAGATCATGGGAGTTGCAGTCTGCATGGCCCTTGGCTTCTCTGGAAATTCCAGTTCTGTGCAGAAGCATTCAATATTGTTCCGCAAAGCTCACACTCTTTAGAAAACCGGGTCTTGTGATATGTCAAGTGCCTGGATAACCTGAACAGCCCTGAAGGGCCTGATCTTGTCAGAGCTTGGAAGCTAAGCATGGTTGACTGCAGTTGGCACATGGATGGGAGACCACCAAGGAAGATCGGGGTTGCTGCTTGGTAACAGGCAACGATGAACCATGTCTCTTCAACTCTTGCCTTGAAAACCTCTTGGTCCTAGGGTCTCCAGCAGTTCGTTGTGACTTGATGGCACCCAATTATGATCATCAATCTAAAAACAAAAAGGCTCATGTATGTGCCCATGTGCTAATAGTTAAGGAGTTTGTGATGGACTGGCAAGATGCCACCAAAACTTGAAAGGAAGACTGAGATCTTCCGAGAGAGTGAAGAAAAATTGTATGGAAGTTGAGTATTATTGAGCTACTGGGATTCATCTTTTATATATTTATATACTTATTAAATTTGTTAATCACCCAATCCTTGAAGCGTAGGGCTCTGAGCGATGTACATCATTCATAAAAAAAATCATTGAGATAAAACAATTAAAACATTAAAGTGATATTTTGAGTGAAAAGAATATGGACTTCTGTGGCAATGCTAGAGAGAATGAGGCCGATGGCACTTCTAGGGTTGCCAGCCTCCAGGTGGGACCTGGAGTTATCCTGGGATTACAAGCAATCTCCTGACTTCTGAGATCTTTCCATGGAGGAAATGACAGCTCGGAAGAGCAGACTTTGTGGTTTACCACAGAGTCTAGGAGAGATGGAAGTCCTAGAGCGACACCCCATCCCTGCTGAGCTCCTTCCTGTCCCTAAAGTCTGGGGTCCCTAGGCACTGCCTCCCATATCTCCAGGAATTTCCCAAGCCAGAGTTGGCAAGCCTAGGCACTTCTTGAAAAGAGAATTTTGGAGAAACAGACAGTGGAAGAATAAGGTTTTGCAGGCTCACAATACTTGCGTTGTGCAGGGTGGCTTTCCCCTGAGACCCTAAGGTGGCGAAATCTCTGGTAATGTGGGCAATACCTTTCATTATCCCTTTCCGTCATACCATCTTGCTTTAAGGACAACCCCTCCTCATCCTTGCTGCAGTTAGTTTCCTCTATGTTGACCCCACAATCAAATCAGAACTTCACTTCCTCCTGGCTTACGACAGTATTACCTTTTTGTGTCTGAAAACACAGATTCTTCACGCTGTATATTTGGAGACAGAAAAGCAGAGGACAGAATTCTCAACTTTTGTGTAAAGGAGACAAATGGGTAAAATGCGGGCGTGAGTACCTTTTTCAGCATCTGGAAGTGAGGGGTGGGCTCAATTGCTTGTGCAAGCCAGCAGCTCTTGCCCTGTGAGGTGTGTTGATGCGTTAGGCCTGGCCTGGCGTCACTCAGCCGCACAGTGCCTGGTGCAGTGAGAGACAGTCCTAGCCTCGTTCACCCATGGCTGACTGGGCAGACATGTTCTCCCTCCCCCCTTTGAGAGGTGGGGTCAGGGTGAACTGGGGACAGTATCCTTTTCCAGGGCCATCTTTTCTTCGTGGTCTGCCTCTGTTTCCATCCCCTTTGAGAGAGAGAGAGAGAGAGAGAGAGAGAGAGAGAGAGAGAGAGAGTTTGGTGTAGCGGTTAAGTGTGCGGACTCTAATCAGGGAGAGCAGGGTTTGATTTTCCACTCCTCCACTTGTAGGTGGTGGATGACCTTGGGCAAGCCATAGTTCTGTCAGAGCTGTTCTTGAAAGAGCAGTTCTTGAAAGAGCTATCTTGGCCCCACCTCCCTCACAGGGTGTCTGTTTTGGGGAGGGGAAGGGAAAGGGGCTTGTAAGCTGCTCTGAGACTCCGAGTGAAGGGCAGGGTATAAATCCAATCTCCTCCTCCTCCTCTTCCTCCTCCTCTTCTTCTTCTTCTTTTTCGCAGTTGTTCTTTTCTTGACCCAAGCACATATACGTTACATATGCAGGGGTCATTTTGTAAAAAAAAAAAAAAGGTGCAGGAGCTCATTAGCATAACTTATTTACATATGCCACACTCCCTGACATCACCCGAAGTGTGTCAGAAGGCAACAGCCACCGCTCAGGCTCCACCCACAAAATCTCCAGGTATTTCCCAACTCAGAGCTGACTAAAGACACTTTAGGTTTCCTTTGCTCTTGCAGGGAAGCTACTGTACAATAAGCATGAAAATACAGATCGAGTTAGAATGCTTTTGCTTTTTTCCACAGCACATCACCATATGTGCCCACTTCTGGGCTTGTTACGCCCACAACGGCATTCTTGTGTGTTCCTGCTCAAAATACACCTTTACGTGGACTGAGATTGGTATGGAAGTGACCGTGGTAACCTCCACACCAGTACAGTTATGTTTGAAGGGGGTTTTAGGCCCGAGTCAGAAGGTGAGACATATTACTATAGGAGGATCACATGGCAGCCCTTATTGTCTGGGGTTTTGTTGTTGTTGTTGTTTTTACAAAATACAGAATTGGAAGGGGCCTTCTAGGCCATGTCCAACCCCCAGAACAATGCAGGGTATCCAAAGCTTGAGTGCCTCTGACAGATTGGATACGGTCTGTGACTCACTGGAAGAGCATCTGCCTGGCATGCAGAAAGTCCCAGGTTCGATCCCTGCCATCTCTAGTTTAAAGGACCAGGATGTGAAAGGCCTCCACCTGAGACCCTGGAGAGCTGCTGCCAGTCTGAATAAACAAGTATGACCATGATGGACCAATGGTCTGATTCAGTAGATGGCAGGTTCATCTGTGTTCTTCTGTGGTACATGACCTGATGTTATTGTGCTGAGCTTTGCTATCCATACACCACAATACCAGCTACACTTGGTAGGTTGGGGGAAAACTGAATGTGATGGAATCAGATCTTATTTTTTTGATACTGTGAGACCTTATGGGGATGGAGCAGTAGATACAAGACTGTAGTTTTTAGTAGCTGTGCACATGTGCTGTGAGTTAAAGTCCCAGCCTTGGGCTACATTCCCTTCAGAGGTGAGGACATTCTGTATCTGAACTAGATGCCAGTGGATGTTGCGGCTTCGGGGCCCACCTGTAGTTAAACGGTTGCTGTTCTCCGCAGAGCCCAAGTAAAGCTGTATTTTTCCAATTACAAATGGAAGAATCCACAGGGCAATATTGAATTAATTGACAGCCAGTCATGCATGAGTAATCCTACACTTCGAAATGTAAATAATGAGTGCTTAAGGAACGGTTAGAATAAAGATTTTTTTTGGGTATTTATTGAAATTAACCCAACATCCGAAGCAGTGTCTGTACACAGGGTGGAAACAAGAAGAGAGAGAAATTATCATTGAACAAAATTCAAAATGCCATCTCTACCAAGAAGAACTTCTATGCTACACTGTGTGCCATTTGTATTTAAAGGAAAAGTCATTGGGAGAATAATTGTTTCCCCCCCCCCCTCCACTTTAGCATTTAACTGCTTTAACATTGCCATCCAAAACGGGAAAGAAAAATGGGCCGTAAATGGTTTTATTTAACTAATTACATGGTTAGGTGCCTAATTTAAATAAAGTGGCTTGATTTGTTAATAAGGTGCTTAAATTAATAGTGTGGGGGGGGGAGTTTCAGTGCTTTTTTAATGTTCCTGCCGTTTAAATAACTCCAGCTGTTGGAATAAATCAATACAGTATATAATATGAAAGCTAACAATTTTTCAGGAAACAGAACTGAAATTTCGGAAAGGGTCTTTTCCCTTGAAAGTTGTTTCTTCTGTTCCTCTGGGCTGGTGTATTTTCTGCCATTACTGAATGTTCAGAATTTGAGTGGGAAAGTATGTTGACCTCATTCACTTCCCTCCCTCAGAGGCAAGTTTTTCCCTCCATTTTTCTCTCCCTTTCTGACTGAGCAGCCCTATTTACTGATTTTCTTCTTTTCTGATGAACTATGGCTGTCCCACCCTGTCACAGTATGAATTTTTGCTGCTGGCTCAGTTCAGGAACCTGAAGGAATGGTCGAGATCCTCCTTTAACCACTGAAATAGCATTCGAGGCTTTTAGAAGTTCAAAAATAACAAAATAGCTTATTCAACATAGAGGGGAAAGGTCAGGTGAAATCAGGGGTAAAAGATCTGAGGTCAGTCAATAAAGAACTCTGAGGTAAATCAGTACAGGCCTGACTACCAATTGTATGTTTAAGCAATGGAGAATTTCTTAAGCTTTTCACAGTGACTTAGAATCTTCAAGATAAGATGCTTTTGTTTCAGTGTTTCCTAAACACGCCAGTATACGTTCTTGAGTGTATTTGACTCTCTTGGTTTCCAGAAGGCAGGGATACACTATCCAGTACCCAGATTCCTTCAATAAACACACCAGTAATCTTCTTGAGTGTTTTTTTTTTAAAGCTGGCTTTTAAGGATTTAAAAGGCAGTTTCTAAACACACCAGACCTCTGTACTCTTCAGTGCTATTTCCCTGTTTTAACTAGTTAGGGAAATTCTTCTCTCACTAGATAGAAGATCTGTCCTGGCCTGAACAGGAGTCTTCACCTAACTACCCACTGTTCCTGCCAACCTTCCTGGTACTCCATCTATGTTACACTGCTCTCAACCAGGGCTAAACACAAACCCTGTAAGTACTAAACTTTTCTCTGTCAGTATTAGACTCTTCTCAGTCAGGGCTGTATTCAGACGCTGTTAGGATTAGACTCTTCTCACTCAGGACTGAATTCAGACTGCCCTCTCCTCAGTATTCAGCTCTCAAATCTCAGATTAGATCTCTTGGAGCAGCCTGTCACTCAAGGCTCTCTGGCTGTGTGAGGAATTAACCCTTTACAGTCCATTACCTGTTTACACAGCACTTATAAGATTCTAAAGTGCAGTCCATGGTAGGAGGTGTTCAAGATTCTTTTTTAAAAAAGAACTTTCTAGCAACTTATCGTTGTGAATCATATGCTTAGAAGAACGTAAGGAGCACCTGAAGAAAAAGGAGGAATAGCTGAAAAAGGGATTGGGGGTATGGCTGTAGTGTTATCTTGTCCTTCCACATGACTAACACAATTAGTCTGAGGCTGCTTGTATTTATTTTATTTTCCAAAATTTCTACCCCACTTTTCTGCCCCAACAAGGGCCACCAAGAAGAGCTCTGCTGGATCAGACTAGTGGTCTATCTGATCCAGCATCATGTCTCACACTGTGGCTAACAAGCTCCTTTGGAGGGCCATCAGCAGGGCACAGAGGCCGAGGCCTTCATAAGAACATAAGAAGAGCCCTTCTATATCAGACCAATGGTCCATCTAGTCCAGCATCCTGTTTCACACAGTGTGCAACCATTTCCTCTGGAGAGCCAACAACAGAGCATAGAGGCCGAGGCCTTCCCTTGGTGTTGCCTCCTGGCTCTGGGATTCAGAGAATTAGTGCCTCAAAATGTGGACAGTACTCTCTAGTCACCATGGCTTGTCACCATGAATCTATCTAATCCCCTTTTTGAAACTATCTATTCCCATGGGCATCATGGCAGCGAATTCCACATTTTAATCACTCTCTGTGTAAAGAAGTATTTCCTTTTGTCCGTCCTGAATCTACTGCCCATCAGCTTCATTTGAGGACCTCGAGTTCTAGTATTTGGGGAAGGGGGAGAAAAGGTTTCTCTTTGTTAACTCTCTCCATCCCATGCCATCGAGGAGGCTAACAGATTAAAACATAATACAACCAAGATGGTCCCCATGTTTGGGGCCCATGATCTACCAAGAAGGAATCAGAGGGGCTGGGCGAGTAGCCCCATAGCCTCCCACTGCTTAATCCCCCCCCTCTGATAGTTACACAAATCAGATTGTGTTTCCTGTAGACCTTTTTATTGCCCAGATTAATTTGATATTGTTTCAGAAAGGCATCTGCTTGAATATTTAACAGAAGCAACAGAGCAAGTGACTAGACGTGAAAAAAATATGGCTCTTCCATAATTTATGCTCCCCGACGCTGTTAGCACGCTTCACTTCATCACCTGCCTCTGTGGCAGCCGCTGGTTGCTTCCAGTCTCATTAAGCTATTTATTCATTGTAATGAGTGACTGTTAATGTGTTGCGTTGGGGTTATGCCATGCTGGACCTTTCAAAAACTCGTGTGTCCCCCCCCCCCCTTTCCTTTCCTTTTTTAAAACCGTGTTTCAATGTTTGCACAAATTAATACTTTTTATTACTGCCTTGATGGTTGAGTTGACACTGTTTTGTACATTAATCATGTTTGTCTCGACTTCAACCCACTCTCCTTCTGTGCTAGCTTTCTGAGCCACCTTGTTGCTTGATGGAGATGTAGTCATCATGCTGGCTCAGCCTTACCACCCAGTGTGCATAGGAGTGCCGTTGGCCCACTTTCGCCAGGCAAAACCCCACTGATGCACCCACATTCTTTGCTGAGACACCCAGTGGACAGGTGAGAGGAAATGGGTGAGGGGCGGATGGGTGCAACAGCATGTCTTGACCTGGATGGCCCGGGCTAGTCGGAACTCGTCAGATCTTGGCTGCTAAGCAGGGTCAGCCTTGGTTAGTATTTGGATGGGAGACCACCAAAGGAGTCCAGGGATTGCTACACAGAGGCAAGCAATGGCAAACCACCTCTGTTCGTCTCTTGCCTTGAAAACCTTATGGGGTTGCCATAAGTTGTCTGCAACTGGACACTCTGCAGACACACACGGAACAGCATCCATTGATACTGTGACATCATTTCCAGTTCTGTAACGGGGAGGGACGTCACCGCATCTCTAGACACTCTAGGACAGAAGTGTCAAACTCATTTGTTACAAGGGACGGCTCTAACATAAATTTTACTTTGTCGGGCCGGGCCGTGTTCGCCATAAAATGTAATGCCAGGTACTGGAGATACAAACTTTTTAAATGACACAGGCAAAGCCAGTTAACGGTATAATGTTTGAAGTCAAAATACAAACAAAAGCAATTGTTTTACTGGGGAATCCAGAAAAAACCCCATAAATGTATTTAATCATATGCAAGACTAGTTTTTTTTCCCCCAAGGGATACCATACCCACCCCCTAGCCATTTCCTTTCATTTCTTGACAGCTTTGACCACACACCTCACTGTGTGTGCCCCCGCGCCCCCCAAGCGGCCTCCTGCCTTCCCTCCCTCACACCAGTCGCTTGCGGCCCAGAGAAGAGCCCTGGACAGGCCGGTTCTGGCCCCCGGGCTATATGTGTGACACCACTGTTGTAGGATTTCCCTAAAACTCTGTGGTTTTACTATAGAGTTTTGGTTTAATTCTAGAGTGGTGTGTGACACAGTGACATTGTTTCTGGTTCTGCCGTCATGAATGATGTTGCTGTGTTGTGGGGTGCTGTTCAGGTGTTCTGCCCTACCTAGTCTTCTGGGGACTGCAGACTGAAGGCTGGCCACCCTGACTGTGCATTGTTCGAGGCAGCTGCCTGTGTGTCGATCTGGTGCCACCTGGCGTGAAGCAGATGTGAAGGAGATGGGAGCAACTCAACATGTGCTAGGTAGTTGCAGCCTGAAGGGAAACCCCATAGGTAGTAACAGCGCTTTTGGAAATCGGATGGCCTTGGTTCATGGCCTCTTCCCCCTTGTCTTCCCCTGCCGCAAGTGCAACTGCAGAAAGCTAATCCTTTGTGGAAAGATATGAAATGGAATAAAGTTGGATCTGCACATTTTGCGTCTGTGCTTGACACGGACAGTGGTTCATGCTACAGGTGTCATCCATAGTGACCTAGTGCTGATTTCTTTTTTTAAAAAAATGGGAATCTACAGCGCCTTTGGGTTTCCAGTTGCTTCTCTGCGATCTTCTCCAACTCAGCCTCTTTTTATTTTGTCTCTCTCAAAAGAGAGAGTCGAATGGCTGTTTGCCCGGAGAAAGATGGACGGAACTCAAAATAGGTCAATGGCTATGCTGTTGAGTTATGTCGTCGCTCATGTCACGGAAGGCAAATGTTTCTCTTCCGATGGCAGATGACAGGAGACTGTTGAGACCGCTGAAACACATTCGGTGTGTCAGATGCTTTTGATCAGAGACAATTGCTAATTCCTCATCTCTTTAGGGTTTCAGCCAAAAAAAAAAAAATCTGTTTCAATTTTGCTTCTCCCTGGTGCAAAACCGAATGCACGGTTCTTCATTTTCACAGCACGTCCTGTTCATTTGCAGAGTTTTTTACCACCCTAAAATGAATGGAGTGTTTAGCATTTGTGCCTCCATAAGCTGGTGCTGTCCATAATACTATATGTGTAAATGGCACACATTTACAGCCATTCACCCATGACACTGTGCAGGTTGAAATCAGCCTGTGGTGAGGGGGAGAATTCATCAGTGTGCATAGACTGTGTCCCCATAATCAGGAACACTTTTTACAATGTTCTGGACAATGGGGGCAAAGCCAATGTACGTACCCTTCCAATGTGTGTCAACACCATGCTTTGAGCCCGCAATTACATGTCGGTTGCCGTGGCATGAGGCGGCCTGTACGCTTGCACCTATTCCCACTTTAATCATGTTGATTTCTTCTGTATCATGCTAGTGTGTAGGACTACTCTAGATGCAGCATCAGGGCCGGCTCTATCACTAGGCCAACTAGGCGGCCGCCTAGGGACGCAGCTGGTAAGTGGGGCAGGGGAGAGACTGAGAGAGACTCAAACCAGGAGATAGTGTGTTTTATGCTAACCATGATTTACCATTATGTCTGAATGCAATTTTCCATTCAGGCTAAGAACCAAACTTAGGCTTGGGCCAATACAGATAGACTTGTAGGCGCTGTGGCCAGCTGGTGCAGGTGGCTGCTGGTAGGGCTGGAGAACTCGTGAGCCCGGATGGGCACTGGGGCCGGGGGGGTGTCCCTTGCAGGTGGTTCTCCAGCAGTGGAGAGGGCAGCTCTGCGGTGTGGGGGGGGGCAGCCTCACCTGGGGGGGGCGCCATAAGGTAGCCTCACCTAGTGCACAAAAAACCCTGGGGCCGGCCCTGTGCGGCATGGTGCGGAGGCTGTGTCTCAGTGGAAGAGCATCTTGCTTGGCATGCAGAAGGTCCCAGGTTCAGTCCCTAGCATCTCCAGTTAAAAAGGACCAGGCAGTAGGTGATGTGAAAGAGCTCTGCTTCATGTGCGTGAATCGTGCGTTGGTTCATCTAGAATTTCACCACCCTTTCTCTTGAGCCAAGTTGTAGGTTCCTTGGAGCATGAACTCATAATAGCGCGCTCGGCAAAGGACTAGATGTGGGTGGTGCTACATAAATAATGATACATCTTGTCCTACGTACTTAACAGAAAACAGTTCATTTGGGGAAGAGAAAGAAGGAAACAATGGCTGGGGTACCAAACAGCCAGGGGAAAAGACGGTAGCCTGAGTTTCTTCATTACACCTGTCTCCGTCTCTGGCAGATCATAACGGAAAACAATGCCAATTCAGATTCTTTGTCATGGTTTAGCAGAGAATGCAAACATCAACGGACTGAAAGTGCTGGTGTTTCTCCCACGAATATAATCAGTTAGCATTGTTTGCATTTAATACCTGTTTTTAACAGCTTCAGAGGATGAGTCATCCTGGGTGCACACCTTTTTTAGAACATTCATTTCCGAGAAGAAAATCGAGACGCATTAGAAAGTGTTTCTTACATGGGCAGAATTAGGGGCCGGGGGGGGGGGGGGCAGACTTTAGTTCCTGAGCGTGGATGGTTGGTGGCCATAGAAGTCTGCCCTAGGAATATTTGGGGGAGCTAAATTATGTTATCAGGTACCCCAGACATTTGCTCCCCAAGTCAGGCACCGTGCCGCTGGACCTCTTCTGTGCTGTTGCTAGGGTTGCTTAGTCCCCCCTGGTCACCGAGAGGAGATTGGGGTGGGGTGGGGTAGGGTGCCGGATCCAGCTTGAGAAACTCCTGGAGATTTGGGGATGGAACCTGGGAGGACAGGGACCTCAGTGGGGCACAATGCCACAGAGTCTACCCTCCAAAGCATCCATTTTCTCCAGGGAAATTGATCTCTGGAGTTTGAAGATGAGCTGTAATTCCAGGGGATCCCCAGGTCCCACCTGGAGGCCGGCATCCCTAGCTGGCACAAGTTCATCCTCTCCCTGACTTCGTACTATCCTTTATTTACCAGGATTTGGTGGGCACAGCAGAACAGCCTCTAAATAGGGCCTGTGTGTTGTCATGGCTGTATGTATTTAGTTACTGTGTTATTGATAGCTCACCTTTCTCAGAATCACAGAATCATAAGGTTGGAAGGGACCTCCAGGGTCATCTAGTCCAGCCCCCTGCACAGTGCAGGGAATTCACAAATACTTCCCTCCCCCACACCCCCAGTGACTGCTGTTCCACGCCCAGAAGATGGGCAAGTTAATTGAGATGGTGGTGGTGTTACAGTTGCAGAGCTTTATGGGTGAAACTTCCATGTTAGACCCCTTCCAGTCTGGTTTCTGCCCAGGCCTTGGGATGGAGACGGCACTTGTTGCCCTCACGGATGAGCTCCGGAGACATCTGGATCAGGGCGGATCGACGGTGCTGTTGTTGTTGGACCTGTTGGCGGCATCTGACATGGTCAACCATCAGCTACTGATCCACCACCTCACCGACTCTGGGATTCAGGGGCTTGCCTTGCAATGGCTCGCCTCCTTTCTCCAAGGCCAGGGACAAAGGGTGGCACTCGGAGATCAGCTGTCTTGAAGGCACCCACTGATTTGCAGAGTACTTTCCCCGATGCTATTTAACATCTATATGCTCCCCCTCGCCCAGATAGCCTGGAGGCATGAGCTGGGATGTCACCAATATGTGGATGACACCCAGCTGTATCTGTGGTTGGACGGTCAGTTCGACTCTAGACTGGAAGATCTGGACCTGGTTTTACAAGCTGTGGCTGGGTGGCTTAGACTGAGTCGACTGAAACTGAATCCGATGAAGATGGAGGTCCTGTGCCTGAGTTGGAGCAGGCCGGGGTTAGGGATCCCACTCTCAGCCTTGATGGGGCTCTGCTGGTGCCAGCGCCAAAGGTTAGGAGTTTGGGAGTGCTCCTGGATGCCTCCTTAATGATGGAGGCCCAGGTAGCAGCCATTACTAAGACAGTCTTTTATCATCTTTGGCTGATAAGGCAGCTGGTTCCCTTCCTGAGAAGCCAGTTTGGTGTAGTGGTTAAGTGCGCGGACTCTAATCTGGGAGAACCGGGTTTGATTCCCCACTCCTCCACTTGCACCTGGCTGGATGACCTTGGGCAAGCCATAGCTCTGTACCAGCTGTTCCCTCAAGGACAGCTTGGGAAAGAGTTCTCTCCGCCCCACCTACCTCACAGGGTGTCTGTTGTGGGGAGGGGAAGGGAAAAGGAGTTTGTAAGCCGCTCTGAGACTCCCTTGGGGAGTGGAGGGCGGGGTATAAATCCAATCTCTTCTTCTCTTCTTCTTCTTCTTCCTCGAATGCAGTGATCTGGCAGCAGTGATCCATGTGATGGTCACCTCAAGACTGGACTACTGTAATGCTCTCTACATGAGGCTGCCCTTGTCACAGTTCCTGAAGCTACAGCTAGTGCAAAATTATTATTATTACTAGGAATAAGGCCTGTTGTGGAAATAAATGCAATGCCTCTAGAAAGAGGCTCTGGGAGAGTGCCCCGCCCTTGGGCACTCAGTGTCAATTTGCTGTGCCGACCTCAGCAGGGTATAATGATAGAGTCCACCATTTTCTCCAGGGGAAGAAAAAAAACCTCACCCTCTCCAGGGTCCACCCCTCAAATCTCCAGGAATTTCCTGACCTGGAGATGGCAACCCTACCTCCTAGCCAACTGTCAATGTATCATTATCTGCCCCCTGGCTTCAGCTTTCTATCTCCTCCCCCCTAGAGAACAGTTGTAATTCTGAGTGATCTCCAGGCCCCACCTGGAGATTGGCAACAATGGTTCCCCATGAGGGACTTGCTGGCTTGGAGGGTGGAGTCTATGGCACTGTACCTGTCTGAGGTCTCACCCCTCCTCAAACCTCACCATCTCCAGGCTCCATCCTTCAAGTCTCCAGGAATTTTCCACCTGGAGTTGGCAACCCTATCTCCTTCCCAGCCAACATCAACCTCACTCTTCAACTTTCCATTCTGCCCCCCCTCCCTCGCAGCCTCCACTGTGCTCTGAAGCCACTGTGCTCTGAAGCCCTGACTGCTATGTCACACTGGCTGTCATAAAGGGTCCATCTCAGCAGGGTATGAGGACATAGAGTCCACCATTTTCTCCAGGGGAACTGATCTCTGCCATCTGGAGAGCACTTGTAATTCTGAGTGGTTTCCAGCCCTAGCCTAGAGATTGGCAACCATACTTCCCCTGGTGGAAAAGTAGTCTTTCTCTGCAATGGGGACCAAAGCAGCTGACATCATTCTCCTCTCCCCCTTTTGACTTGCACAACAACCCTGTGAGATAGGTTAGGCTTAAAGTCTGTGACTGGCCCAAAATTACCCACTCAGCAAGAACCTGGGTCTAGCAGATCCTGCTCTGAAGCGCTTACTGCTACGCCGAGGGTACTCAACCTCCAGGTGAAGCCTGAAGATTGCCAGGTATCACAATTGAACTCTAGACAACAGATCCCCCCCCCCCGCCCCGGAGATAATGAATGCTTTGGAGGGTGGCCTCTATGGCATTCTGTTCAGCTGGCCCCAATGAGTTTTCTCCCAGAGCCCAACATAGGTGTGGAAATGGGCTTTCAAAGAAGCAAGCTTGGTTGCCTAGCAACGGGCTCTGAGGGGAAAGTTGTGGGCTCTGATGATGGAATAGGGTTGCCAGCCTCCAGGTGGGGCCTGGGGATCTCCTGCTTTTACAACTGATCCCCAGCTGACAGAGATCAGCTCCCCTGGAGAAAATGGCTGCTTTGGAGGGTGGACTCTATGGCATGGCATTGTACCATGCTGAGGCCCCTCCCCTCCCCAAACCCCACCCTCTCCTGGATCCACCCCCAAAGTTTCCAGGGATTTTCCAACCCACACCTGGCAACTCTATGATGGAAATACCTGAAGATTTTTGGGGGGTGGATCCTGTGGAGGGCGGCATTTTTTTTGGGGTGGTGATGGTGATGGAGGGACTCAGCAGGGTATAATGCCATACTGTCTAGCCTCCAAAGCAGCCATTTTCTCCAGGGGAACTGATCCCTGTCATCTAGAGATCAACTGTAACAGCGGGAGATCTCCAGGTCCCACCTGGAGATTGGCAACCCTAGGGGAAAGTCAGCCGCACAGCAGGGGGTTGAAGGGAATGGTTTGATGGTCGCTGGCCCATCTCATTAGCCAGCCAGCCATGGTGGAGCTAAGCAGGAGAGAGAGCCTGAGGAATTTCACACAGCCAATATGTTCTGTTTCAGGAACTCTTCAGTTATGGTTTCTGTCAGGCATTTAACACAGAACCATATTAATACCGGTTCCCTAATGGAACATATTGGCCCTTTCACACAGAAACGTGCCTCTCCCATTGGGGAAGCGTTCCTGAGCCAGTTTACCTTGAAACCTCCTCCCAAGCGTTCTTCAGTTCTTGTACTGGTCCTGAAGTGCTATGGGGTGCTGTGTGAAATGGCCCCCTGTTTCACAGTTTATTCTGACAGTTTATTCTGGGCACGCTGGCTGTGTGCAGGGGAGGGGGTTATGCTGAAAGTCCAGGGTCTTTTCACTGTCAGAAGCAGGCCACTGAGGGGACAGCTAGACCCACCTGGCAGTGGGCGGAGTAGAAGAGTGGACCCAGCACCCAGTCGGTCCTTCCCCTTCGCTGGCTTCCTCCTGACTGAGGCTGGGACGCTGGCCGGTGGCTCTGTGGGTGGGACTGAGGCAAAGCAGGGAGAGAATGCAGCCAGTGGCCAGGGACCCCCTTTTGAGTGGCAGTCCGTCCAGCCGACTGATTTTGGTGCCCCATGGAATCTTGCCACTTGAAAACAGCTTTATTATATAGAAAAGATTATTATTATTATTATTATTGTTGTTGCTGTTATTGTTGTTATCGTTATCGTTGTTGTTATTATTATTTTGAATTTATACCCCACCCTCCCCGCAAGCGGGCTCAGCCAGACTGCTGCAGCCAGACTGTTGATGGGTCTCCCGCTGTGGAAACACATCCAGCCTGCGCTGAAAGCATTGCACTGGCAGCTGATAGCATACCAAATTTGCTTGAAGGTGCTGTTTTTAACCTTTAAAGCCCTATATGGTCAGGGGCCTGCCTACCTGACGGACTGCCTTTCCCCACATTTTCCCCAGAGAGCATGGCATTCAGGACCCCAAAGCATGGCATTCATTGACCCTCCCTAGCCCCAAAGGCACCAGGCTGGCCTCAACCAGGGCCAGGGCCTTCTCAATAGCGGTACCGTACTGGTGGAATGAGCTCCTGGAATCCTGCTGTGGCAGGGAGGGTGGGACAAAAGCTAAAATAAGTAAGTAAGTAAGTAAGTAAATAAATAAATAAATAAGGGCCCTACAGACCTTTTGCAGTTCCGCAGGACCTGCAAGACAGAGCTCTTCCACCAAGCTTTTAATTAGGAGCTGCTTCTAACAACTAAAATGTGGCAAGGCCTGCTTCCCCTGAACTACCATCAATAGCCTGTGCTGACTAGTTGTAAATGGACTGGATTGGATAAGCTGTGTACTAACTCTGACTAGATTGTTTTATGACCATTCCGCCATGGCCTACTGTGATTATACCGCCTTCAATAATAGCACTTTACTAGCATTTTATGACTTTGTACATTGTTTTGGTTTATTTATGATGTTTATAATTTATGCTTTTACCATGTTTTAATTTTGTATATAAGCCGCCCTGGGCCTGCTCCAGCAGGGAGGGAGTGTTGCCACACACACACACACACACACACACACACACACACACACACACACACACACACACACACACACACACACACACACACACGAAGCAGGTCTGAGTATACAGAGTTGCTGCCACACTGCGGCAGGTGTGTGGAGTGTTTTTAAGCAGGTCCTCCCTTCCCTGGGATATGAGTCTGCCAAGGCTTACAGCCAGTGTTCCCTCTAAGATGAGTTAGTGTGAACTAGTTCACCATTTTTTAGCCTCTGGCTCACACATTTTTGTCTTAGCTCAGGAAGGATGGCTCTGGAGCAGACTAATTGATGCAGTTGCCGAATTGCTCGCTCACAACTTGAATGCCAGGAGCGCACAAAGTAGAATCTTTGCTCACAAGACTCCACAGTTTACGGGGATCATTGCTTACAGCTCCTCCCATTGCCTTTGCAGGAGCTGCAGTTTGGCACTCCTTCTTTGCTCCGGCATAGTCAGCCTTTGGCGTGCCCTACGTCTGGGGCACTCAGGAGAACGGGGCGGGGAGTCTGGCCTCAGGGTGTCTACAACTGGGGCTGCTGGGCCAGAGTCAGGATCGGTCTCTCCTTGGGGTTGCACCTCCTGTGCAGCTGCTGGAGACTCTTCCTCCTCAAGTACTGTTGAGGGTTCTTCTTCTTCTGGGCTGACTCCTGAGGAGGCTGGGTTGCTCCCTGCCTCTTCCTCATCTGAGGAGTCATCAGCCTCAGCAGAGCAAGTACCCACGAAAGAGGGTGGGATAGAAATTGAATTAAATAAATAACCTCCAGGATTTCCAGCCAACCTGGCCTGGAGGAGAATCGCTTCCTGACCCCAAAGGGCCATGAGAACTAAGCAGAGGCAACCCTTTCATCCCTCCCTCTCTTTCATAAACTGTCTCAGTTCACAGATTCAGCATGGCTGTCAGAGGGTCATCTAACCTCTGTTTGAAAACCTCCAAAGGAGGAGAGCCCACCACCTCCCGAGGGAGCCTGTTCCACTGAGGGATTGCTCTAACTGTCGGGAAGTTCTTCCTGATGTTTAGCCGAAAACTCTTCAGATTTAATTTCAACCCGTTGGTTGTGGTTGAACCTTCTGGGGCAACAGAGAACAACTCCGTACCATCCTCTATATGACAGCCCTTCAAATACCTGGAGGTGGTGATCATATCACCTCTCAGTCGTCTCCTCTCCAGGCTAAACACAGTCAGCTCCTTCAAGCTTTCCTCATAGGACTTGGTCTCTGGAAGACGGATCACAAGATACAGAAAACAGTTCAATCCAGCATCTCAAGACGTCCCATGACAATGCAGTAGGGCATACAGTAATCATTATACCGTGCAAACAGTAGACTGTCTAAGGTGTGAGAGTGGGAGCCACAACAGCGAACTCGTGTATGGGCAGTTGCCCTTACCTGTTTTGCTGTATATGTGAACATAAGAGAACATAAGAGAAGCCAGTGTTGGATCAGGCCAGTGGCCCATTTAGTCCAACACTCTGTCACACAGTGGGGTGGGGTCTGTTCGCCCTGTCTCTAATCAGAGATGTACATTTCTACACTCAGACAGGTTTCTACCTGATTTGTTAGTGGCAGTCTGTACCATGTTTTAGAATCCTGATTTAGCACTAGCCAGAAAACCTATGTTTGACCCGCCTGCGTTCAGACATCACGATAAACCTTTATGTTCTCCGGTTTATTGTAGCCAATCTGTTGTTTGCCATCTTCTGTTCAGTATCCTTGGTCTGCAGGTTGAAGTAGCTTTAGCGCCTCTTCTTTTCCTCTATTTTCTCTTTTTCAAACAGAACAAAAACCGGCTGTGTTCTACAGTGTATATTTTATTGCCTTGCTATTTTGTCACCTTTAGGAACCCTAGATTCTTTCGTGTGTTTTGTGACACATCCCTGAGGGCAAACTGGTAGAAGGTGCTGTGTGTAGATCATAATTAGTGCTTTCACTAGAAGTCTACCACTCAGGTACATGGAGGAATAGTTCAGCAAATTGTTATGGGAAGACAATGTGAAATCAACACACCATGAACTTTCCAAGCTTCGCATCCTCCCAGGATCTGAGTTCGCTGTACAGTACACAAAACAATGTTGTTTAAATCAGCAGGAAGATGGGAAGGGGGGGAGAACTCTCATAATTTCTTCTCTCATGTACGCATTTGCTGGTTCCCCCATTTTCTGGATTCAAATCCAATATCTGGAAGGGGAGTAAAGCAGAGATTTCCTGTGTGAGCTTTCATTATAGTCTTGTCTTGCCCTTTTAATATTGTAGACAAGATTGCTGTTTCTTGCTTTCTCATTTGTTTCAGTTAGATGCTTTCTTTTTTTGCCTCCCCCTTTCCTTTTGCTGGGAGAAAGGTCATTTGGGATTTAACTTATTTTTTTTTTACATTCACCGTTTGATAATGAATTTCCAAGTTGACCATCGTGTGCCGCTCTTTTTTACAGTTAGAAAAAGAAACCCTTTGACGTGTAATTAAAAGATGTGCACCAAAATATAGACAAGTCTTGGTGTGTGTTGTGCAGAACAGAAATAATTGGCCTGTTAGGTGTGATTTTTTTTTCAGGTTTCGTGAGAGAACTCTCGCTTTGCATGCCAAGGTGATTAAAAGTGGATTTTAAATACCCCTTTTTGGCTGCCTCCACTAGTTCCCGTACCTGTGCTGAGAACGCAAGGCACTAAGTGCTACTTCTGAGTCAAAGGTTGTTAAAATGAACGGAGGCCTTGCTTGTGAGGAGAGCTTTTTGTGGCTGTAGATGTCATTAGGCCTTCTTGGCTCTAGTGTGGTGATCGTCAGAGAATGCTAATGCTTGCTCTTACTGTCTTATTTTTTATTGCATGCAAAACAGTAACTCATACTTCAGAAAAAAAGAGTCGGGAAGGTATGATTCTGCCGAAACACAAGACCCATGGAAGGTCAGGGGAAAAGTACATGCTTGGTTTCCAGCAACGCTCAACCAGATGCCCCTGAGAATTTCATATTCGGGGCATGAAAGTAGCTGCCTTACCTCTTCTCTGCCTCCCAGCCCTTGGCATAGTCTCTGAACCTGGAGTTGCTATTTAGACATCACATTGATAGCTGTTGACAAAACCTATCCCTTGTGGATTTGTCTAATCCAAGGCTCTACATTTTTGGGGGAATTCACCTTTGGAATTCCAGCACAGGTTGGTGGCTGCGGCCAAAAAATGGCTGCCACACTATAACTGCAGCAGAAGGCTGAGCCAGGCACAAAATGGCCACCTCGGCCTACCTTCAGTCATGTGGGAAAGCTCCTTGTGCTGAGGTAGCAGCTGCAGCTTCCAAGTCTTATGAGGAAAGGCTGAAAGAGTTAGGTATGTTTAGCCTGGGAAAGAGAAGGCTTAGAGGGGACATGACTGCAGTCTTCAAATATTTGGGGGGCTGTCATGTAGAAGATGGAGCAGATCTATTCTCTCTTGCTCTGGATTGCAAGACTAGATCTAATGGGTGGAAATTACAAGGAAGTCAATACTGGCTAAATAAGCCGCCCTGAGCCCGCTTGCGGGGAGGGCGGGATATAAATCCCAAAATAAATAAATAAATAAATAAATAAATAAATAAAATAAATAAATATCAGGAGGAACTTCCTAACTGTAAGAGTGGTTGGGCAGTGGAACAGACTGCCTCGGGAGGTGGTGGATGCTCCTTTGCTGGATGTTTTCAAGCGGAGGCTGGACAACCATCTTTTGGGTATGTTGAAGGGCTATCTTTCAGCTGTGCTCCTGCAGAGTGCAGGGGGTTGGACTAGACAACCTGCAAGGTCCCTTCCAACTCTAACATTTTATGATTCTATGACAGCAACATTTAAAAAAACCTACACAGCCAATCAAATCTCCAGTGGCCAGTCAGAAAGACCCACCTGGCCCACCCCGCTATCTAAAAAAAGAGAAGAGATTGGATTTATATCCCGCCCTTCACTCACTTGGAGTCTCAGAGCGGCTTACAAACTCCTTCCCCTTCCCCTCCCCACAACAGGCACCCTGTGAGGTAGGTGGGGCTGAGAGAGCTCTGAGACATCTGTCCTTGAGAGAACAGCTGGTACAGAGCTATGGCTTGTCCAGGGTCATCCAGCAGGTGCAAGTGGAGAAGTAGAGTATCAAACCCGGTTCTCCCAGATTAGAGTCCACGCACTTAACCACTACACCAAACTGGCTCTCGCTTGGTGGGCGCCAGGAAAGGTGTCGACAGGCGCCAGGAAAGGTGTTGACAGCCCGGAGTTCTGCTGAGATTATAACTTATCTCTTGACCTCTGAGATCAGTTCCCCTGGAGAACATGGCTGCTTTGGAGGGTGGATTCTATGGTATTATACCCTGCTGAGGTCCCTCCCTTCCTCAAACCCCACCGTCCCAAATTTCCCAACCCAGAGTTGGCAACCCTAAACCTTAACATGATGTGGAAGAGAAATAAAAACTACGATTTGCACACAAGCTGGAATTTGTTGCTTGGACAACCATAGTTTTTTGCGGAATGCACAACTTAAACCAGGCTTTATTGTGTTCTCAGAATGTCACCTTTGCTAAAATGCCTTCTGCTCAGCTCAGTGAGACCAACTGAATGCATGCTATTTAGTCTTCCTGCAAATTAAATTGCTGCACTTTGGACCAAGTTTCTAGTGCTTTATCTCTCCCCCCCCCCCCCCCCATGCTGGGTGGTCTGTCATCCAATGATAGTGCTACAGAGATCCAAGTCCCTGTAATGGACAGGCTTTCAGCATACACCCATTAACCTGCTGATATGCATTTTGATAACACAATTTAATGACTACACAGGTAGAGGTGAGATGTAAGCAAAACTTTCAGTTGCCCTGTTTGAATTGCTACCCTTCCCTGTCATTGATGTGAACAGCCTAATAGCTGGAGCTAATGTCGTTTTTGAGTGGGGTGGAGCTGAGAAAAGTGCAGGGGGGGGGGTTATTAAAGGAAAATGGAAGCTATCAATTTCTTGCTTGGCTCGCTGCACAGCGCATTAAATCTGACAACTGCCTCTGAACAGGCAGGCCCGTTGCAAGGATTTGAACTCAGCGGCTCGTTGTCAGGATCTTTCCAGGAACAGCAGCCGTTTCTGCCGATGACTGATTAAGAGTGGCACTGCTGTCACTTTCTGTAATGACCCAGAATGACAACTTCTTGGGTCCCATAAAAAATAACTTTTAGTGTGCTATATGAGCTGAAGGAAATTAGTAAGGAGTGAAATGGTTTCTCTGCAGCGTGGAATGTCGTTACTATAACCTTCCATGACAAATTACCCATGTGGAGTCAGAAGAGGAACAGCAAAACAGGAGGAGGGCAACTTTTGCTTTCCCCTCGACCCATAGATTTTGTTTTATTTTGCCTAGTCAGCTGGTTTTGTCATTGTCAAGCATTGCTGTGCACAAAGGGAAAACGTGTGTAGCAAATTTAGGTCTAAACCAACTAAATCAATGCAGAATACTCTCATAAACTGGATTAGAAGGAGATTTAAGGGGGTAAAATTGTGCCATCTTTTGTAGTGATTTGGCTTTTTATTTAAAATGGAATTGGGACTGGAATTCTCAGCATGGCCTCAGGTGTGGATACTTAAATCTAGACACTGGTGCCATGAACAGACAAGATAGATATTTCTATAAACCTGAAAAAGCCCCACATTTGCAGAAAAATCTGAAATCTTAACAAAAAAATACATTTGGGGGGTTAGTCCCCCCAAAAAATAATAGAAGCAGCACCTGTAGTTTTAAGAAATAAATGCTCTTTGTGGCTGTTGCTAGACCACCACAGCAGTACTGCCAGGCTTCAAGCCTTGGTTTGTGTCAGTGAAAGGCAGAGGGAGGGGCAGGACCACTTTGTGATGATTTGGCTTTTCATTTAAAACTGAATTGGAATCCTTTGCAAAGGCAAGTCCCTTCTGTGAGGTGTGCAGAAATGTGGCATGAAAGGATCTGCATTGATGCTCCTAGACTTTTTGGTGCATCTCAGTCCAGTTTAGAATGGTGCTGTCCTGTGTGCCGCTATGGATGTGCAACTGCTAAGACCAGTGGCAAAGGGCCCTATGCCACACCCTGGAATATTGGCCTATGACCGTTATTGCCCCTTATGTGAGGCTCAGGAAGTTGGAGGAAAGTTTTGACATAGGGACCCAGAGAAGACCCATTGATCCGTGAAGAAGCATTTTTCATTCTTATTTTGGAAGAGTCTGGTGGTGAATGGGAAGGGGTTTTTTGAATAGGATCGCCAGCTCTGGGTTAGGAAACATCTGAAGATTCTGGGAGTGGAGCCTGAGGGAGGGTGGGGTTTGGGGAGGGAAGGGACTTTAGGTGGTAATGTCATAGAGTCCACCCTCCAAAGCAGCAATTTTCCCCAGGGGAACTGATCTCTGTTGTTTGGAGATCAGTTGGAATACTGAGAGATCTCTAGGCCCCACCTGGAGGTGGCAACCCTAGCCACGAAGCAAGAAAGGCCCTAATAAATTTGTTTACTTGAGAAGCCACTCTGTTCCTGGCTTCCCCCTTTATCCTTCGTTTTAAACAGGAATGCTTATGCACCCAGCCGGCTTAAGTTGTGGTCAGTGTGCCAGTTACAGAAAGAGAACCAAACTGGGGGTCATCCGCTTGGTTGTTCATGAACAATTCGAGTCTGTTCATCAAGATACTTTTAAACATATTCAAAGAGTACAGCAGAGTGCCCTTGGCAGTATTTTACACATGTGCCTTCTCCTGCAGCCCTCTGTAAGTCCTACTTTCCCCACTCTACCAAACAAAAACAAAAAAAAACTATTGTCAATGCACACTGTTTGACAGCCATTGCATAAGTAAATATTGAGCAAATCAGTCAGCCAGCCAGTGGTTATAATAACCTTAAAAAAAAACACCTTGCTGTTTGGTTTTCGTTTAAGTCATTTTTATTGTGCTTATTTCATGCATGCACATTTTTTGCATGGCCTTATGGGGGGGGACTCTGTACAATTACTGCTTTCTCAAAGCTTCTACCTTTCTGCTACCATCATTGATCTTCTAGTGCTGCTGCTGTAAATTGTTGGCATATAGCTTGTTTAAAAAGGTGTCTCTCTTTTTTTTGGTTAAGACTACTACTTAGGTGTCTCTATGTGCCTTTGGTGTCTTCCCATGAACTAGATAACCATGCATCAAGTGATCCCATTGGGACCTTACCTCGTGTGTAAGCAAGGGAGGTTGATCAAGTGAAGTGTACCTTGTGATTGTGCTTGTGTTGAAATCATCAGTATTCCCACTTCTGGTATCCCTTTTCTTTCAAGTAGAGCATACAATGTACTCACACTGGCTGAGGACAGACTGGCAATCTGCCCCGGGACAGTTCCGCTTGGGAAGCGGGGAAAGGGAGCCCATTCAGACATGCGCAGCTGTCTCTCGGCTCCCTTCCGCACTTACTCTCTTTGAAGCCGGGTTTCTTGCGCTTTAGAAGGACACCAGGAGAAATTGGTGTCCGGAGGCCATCTTGCGCTTGCCTCCCGCTTCCAGGCAGTGTGAACCGGAAGAAGGCAGGAGGCAAGCGGAGGTGGCAGTGCGAACACAGCGTTTTGCCAGTTTGCGCATGAGCGCTCATGCGCACATAAGCGCATGCGCACATGCGCAAATTGCCGAAACAGCCCTATTACGAGCTGCGGAGGCTGGCCCACCTGGGGCCACTCTGCAGCAGTCTGAACGCTCCGTAACAGCATCCTTGTGCAATACACTGGCCAGTGTGATCAGCCAGCCCCGGGGAGTTTTTCCCCCGCAGCAGTTGCCTCCGCATTCATCCCGCTCCAGATTGCCAGTCTGTCCTCAGCCACTGAGTAGTCATATAAATTGAACTAAGACTGACATTTTATTCATGCAGGTGGTGACTCTGAGAATAAACTTGCAGTTTTGTTGTCATTGTTCTCCAGTAAAACACTTCTTCATATTGAAGTCCAGCTTACCTTCTTCAGTTGTGTCAGTCAGTGTGATTCAGAGAGAGGACAGGAAGAGAACTAGCTACATTTGCCAAGGTTTCAGTGTATGGTGGGGTTACCAAAGCATTCGCCTTGAGAAAGCTTTTTATAGGCAGTGCTATTCCTGCGGAGTCCTATTATTAGCTGAATGTGTTGGGTTTCTCTGCATATTTTTTTTTATTTAAAAATGACTTTGTACTTAATATCTGCAACAAAAACCAACCTCGTGATGAGAGTGTAGATCCTTCGCCCCATATTTTGTCGGAAATGAAATTGCCTTGAATATTAAAATTAGCACTTTTTTAATAACAGAAATGCGATATCGTCCATTGAAGTCGGGCTTGGATTTATCTTAGGCCTGTATATGTCACGGCCCTTGAGTATTTATGGAGTAGTTTTAAAAGTTCATTAAACTCGAGAGATTAGATTTTGCCCCGAGCAGTGCTCCATAAAAGAGAAAAAATATAGTGCTATTACTTGGCAAAATGTTGTGCTATGTTGTTAATTTAACTCCCCTGAGTTCTCATCTTCTGATTCAAAAGACATTTCCACGTGCTGTTAAATTTGACATTTTCAAAGAATCTCGGCCTGTGTCTGGAAAGCTTTCACCAGAAATGCAATATTGCACGTTCGTTTCTGAAGGGGGGAACGGGGAGGGGGGGAGGCTGAGGACAGCTGCTTCAGCCTACAATTCCTTGGAAATGTCAAGTACGTTGGTCTCTTCCATTTAACTGTCTTCTTTTTTACTATGTTGCTCGAGTTACTCAAACCTGTCCACCCCCCTCCAAAAAAACCACTGCAGAATCAAAGGTATAACAGAAAGTGCCTGGACATTTGTACCCTGCTAAGATTAGAATGCTTGTGGGTATGTAAAAGCCTTTTAAGGTCAGGAGGTTGGAGGGGTCCTATGTGACAGGAGCAGTGCAAGGCCCCCCCCCCCCCCAGCCCTGAGATATTTGTTTAGTCTGTGGCGGGTGGACAAGGCCACTGCCGTGCTGGGGCCGAATCCCAGTGCAATAAGCATGGACGCCTCAGGTTGCTCCCCCAGCAAAGCTGTAGCCCTGAGAGCAGCGAGATCCACTGTCCGGCAAACAAAAAATGCTAGCTGTGGAACAACATCTGTAGGCACAGGGGGGACATGGAGATTCTATACAGAGCATTCTCCTGGCCTGAAAGTTGGTCTTTCTTGTAATAAGTCTTCTCTTTATTGTATCTGTATTTATGTCGTGCAACCGGGGCAAGTACACATGCTTGTAATTTGGCTAGTCTGTCAGCCAACTGGGAAACGACAAATTTGGATCATAAGTATGGTGGATTTTCAGGTTTCTTTCCCCTCAGAATGTATTTGGTATGTACATCTAGACCTGTTGAAGAAGAATCCCCCCTTGATTTGGCTGCACTGTTGAATGGACTTATAAACTTCCCACTCTTAGGGTTTTTGATTGCTTTCTGTCACAAGTCAGGCTGTCTGTGTATACATGCTTGCAGTTGGTCTCATTAAAATTTGTATACATTTTTTTTAAATCCTTTTTAAAATGTTGGGGTGCCAAAGATTTGATAAGAAGAAGAGAAGAGAAGATTTGATACGAAGAGAATGTTGTTTAGTTTTCACTTTGCGTATCTTGAACATTATCATGTTACATGTTGATTGGCTGTTCATTCTCTGGCTATAAGTTTGAACGTTACCTGCCATTCCAATGTATTCGAAAAAGTTTGCCTTGCACATGAAAGCTCATATCTTGAATAAACCTTTGTTGGTCTTAAAGGTGCCACTGGACTCTAAATTTGTTCATCAGATCTCATAAGCTAAGCAGAGGCAGCCCTGGTTAGTACTGGGATGGGAGACCACCAAGGAAATCCAGAGCTGCTATGCAGAGATAGGTAAAGGTAAAGGTTTCCCTTGCTCGAAAGCCAGTCGAATATGACTCTAGGAATGCGGTGCTTATCTCCATTTCCAAGCCGAAGAGCCAGCGCTGTCCAAAGACTTTCCGTGGTCATGTGGCCAGCATGACTAGACTCTGAGGTGCACGGAACACTGTTACCTTCCCACCGAAACAGTACCTATTTATCTACTTGCAATTTCTTGTTTTCGAACTGCTGGGTTGGCAGGAGCTGGAGCTCACCCGGTCACGCGGCACTCAGGTCTCAAACTGCTGAACTACTGACCTTCTGGATTGGAGTTCAGCCTCTTAACCACTTGAGCCACTGCAGAGAAAGGCAATGGTAAACAACCTACGGGGTCACCATAAATTGGCTGTGACTTCCCACCACCAGTCTCTCTTAAGCAGCAGCCTGATAGCCCAAGCCCACCTCGATCCCAGTAGAACTTGGAAACGGAAGAGGGTCAGGGGCAGTTAGTGCTTGGATGGGAGACCACCAAGGAAGACAGGTGGCTAAGCAGAGGAAGGCAATCGCAAACTACTACCTTCTGCACTGTGCTACTGAGCCCAGCGTGGCAACCCTCACTGTGCAACTTGGTCAGAATTTTCCCAGGTAGAGTGAAGGACAGAAAGTCGAAAATAGGTGGGCAAATAAAGGTAGATTGGCTGGTGGATGGGGAGGAGAACAGGGAGCAGGGAAAGGGGAGAGGCTGCGGGGGGGGGGGGTGCCAGGGGAGGAGACATGGGGAAAATGAGATGCTCACTACAAGTCCTTGCAGGTCCCCCCCCCCCCCGGTCCTCTTTATTTTAAGTAAATTTCACCACTAGAACATCAGTGTCTCTCCCTAGCATTGTCACCTTTGTGGTCTGGGTTCAGATGAACCGCTGCTCCTGAATAATGGTTTGGGACAAAGACCCAGGCGCTTTGTTAATGGAATTGTTCCACTGAGTCCTACATGCAGTTCAGCATTTGTTGACATTGTTCCTTTTCTATATGGTCACATATTCAATATCTGTCATGTAAATTGAGGGTAGACCGGGGAGTTATAATTTTAGGCGACAGCAAAACTTTGCCGTTTCAGCAAGCCCGTTGAAGGGAGCCCTCCACTTAAAATCAAATCAAATTGTGTTTTGGAGCAAGTAATCAGATTGCAGTTTATTTCTCAGCAGGGCATCTTCTGGCCTGGGTGGCAAATTAAAACTCCCCCGTGTCTTGGTAAAATAGCCCTGCTTGCACAAGACCTTTAACTGGACCGGCGCATTTGTTGCAAGACGACAAAGGGCCCGTACTTAAAGGTTGTAACTGTTATTAAAGTCACTGGATTCTTGCAGCTGCTTCAGAACTGATTTTGGCTTCCTTGGGGAGTTTAGCTGCTTGATCCTATGTATGGTTACTTGAAAGTACTTCTCAGGGAGTTAAATGAGGCTTATTTCTAGGAAAGTGCACACAGGATCGCAGCCTTAATCTATTTGCTTTTCCTGCCAGGTTTGGGCGTCTGTTGAGCTGTTTAATTGATTCTCTCTGAAAAGTTCAAGCCCGATACCTCCATTCCCCTCTTAGCAATAGATAGCTCATCAGGTGCTTGTAGAAAACACATTAGAGGGGGGAAAAAGAGTTTTGGCCTCTGGCAAGGCACCATTATTGCTTTTCATTCGGGTTCTTCTTTTCCTCTCACTATATTGAGAGTTGGAAGGGGAAAGGATCTCAGGTGTGGTAACCTGGGCAGCAGCACTTTATGCATCTAAGAATGTAAATGGGACAAGATGCATTTGGAACTCTTCTGGTGGAGGAGGAGGAGGAGGAGGAGGAGGAGAAGAAGAGCTGGTTTTATACCCCACCCCTCACTGCCCGAAGGAGTCTCAGAGTGGCTTACAATTGCCTTCCTTTCCTCTCCCCACCACAGACACCCTGTGAGATAGGTGGGGTGGAGCTGAGAGAGCTCTGAGAGAGCTGCTCTTAAGAGAGAACAGCTCTGAGAGAACTGTGACTGACCCAAGGTCACCCAGCTGGCCCCATGTGGAGGAGTGGGGAATCAAACCCGGTTCTCCAGATCAGAGTCTGCAGCTCTTAACCACTACACCAAACTGGCTCTTGCAGTTGCTCTCACACTGGAGGCAGTGTGGTCCATTGAACAGGATACTAGAGTTGCCTTGGAGATAACCAGAGTACCCAGTATTACTGTCTATGTCCAGGTAGGGTTGCTACCCCCCCCCCCCACCATCTGGTGGAAGCAGGAGTCCCCCTCCACCGCCCTGCCGCTGATCAGCTGGCCAGCAGGGGACGTACTAGGAGAAAGAGGAGGGCCCAGGCCCCATGGCTGGCATTGCATGGGAAGTGGTACTGTCATGTCAGTGACTTCCGTTCAATACTGTGGTATTTGGGCAAAAACTCTATGGTAGGAGTTGTTTTTACCATAGAGTCTTTGTCCAAATACCAGAAAATCACACAGATGTCACAGTGTGTTTGTTTCTTTGTTTCATTACATTTATGAATCACTTAATCCCCACAAACGTGGGGCTCTAGGTGATGTACAAGTTAAAACTATTAAAACCCGTACAAACATATCCAATATATTATACCACAGTTAAGAGCAAGCATCGACTTTTATTTTCCAATGAGTCCATCCCATTACTGGTCTGTGAATGCTTCGTGGCTACAGGAGGGAGTAAACTCCATAAGGGATAGGGGATCCACGTAGGGTGCCAGCCGTGATGTAAACCATCAGTGTCCTCAAACAAATGCCTGGCAGAACATCTCTGCCTTACAGAGATGCATAAGCTCCTGCAGGGCCCTGATATTATTTGGCAGAGAGTTCAACCACATTGGGGCCAGGACCGAGAAGGCCCTGGCCCTTGTTGAGGAGAAGAAGAAGAAGAAGAAGAAAAAGAAGAGATTGGATTTATACCCCACCCTTCACTTGTAGTCTCAGAGCGGATTACAAACTCCTTTCCCTTCCCCTCCCCACAACAGACACCCTGTGAGGTAGGTGGGGCTGAGAGCTCTTTCCCAAGCTGTCCTTGAGAGAACAGCTGGTACAGAGCTATGGCTTGCCCAAGGTCATCCAGCAGGTGCAGGTGGAGGAGTGGGGAATCAAACCCGGTTCTCCCAGATTAGAGTCCGAGCACTTAACCACTACACCAAACTGGCTCTCCTGCTGGATATCTCTAGGGCCAGGGACTCCCAGCAAGTTGCTCTGTGAAAAGAGTTGTGCTCTCTTGGGGGGTATAACGGAGTTTGATGATGTCACTTCCTTTGCAACACCAGCAACATGGCCTGAGTCACCCCCATCCCACTGGTAGCCAGGAGGGACCTGGCAATCCTGTGCCTAGATTACGGATGGAGCCTGGTGCAGAGGGCAGGAGATGAAAACTTGCACATTATGGCCGGATGGAGGACCCGGCTAAGAGAGACTGGGTGGGATGTGGATCAGAGCCTAATGGGTGTGGCATCAATGCAAACATTACCACCTCTCGGCTCCAAATATGTTCTTCATCCAACAAAATAGCTGATAACGAGCCAGAGGTTGAGGTATCAAGTAAATACTTTAATGGCAGTGCTGGATCAGACCAGTGGGTTAGATCTAGGCCAGCAGCCTGTTTCTCACAGTGGCCAACCAGAGGCCCACAGAAGACTTGAAAACAGGAGGCAAAGGCCAAAGTCTTTCTCTCTGTTGTCTCCCATTGCTGGTATTAGGAAGGTCGCTGCCTCTCAGTCTAACGATCCCATTTAGCAGCTATGGCTAATGAGGCATTTGTAGACCTAGCCTACATGAATTTGTCTGCTTTTAAGTACAGCTAAATGAACTGGGCCCCAACCGGGATGGTCTATACCATTGTTTCCCAGCCTAAGGTTCTAGACCAAAAAGTGGGTCACTTTGCATCCTTCTTTCTCTCTCCATCCTCCTTATCAGTTCTCACCTTCCAACTCCGTTTGAGATAATGAGCGGGGAAAATCTGTCCGGCAACCAGTAACTTTATGGTAGTATCTGGAAGGAGGGGAAGGTGGAATGCCACTTGCTTGAGGACAGCTCCATCCCTCTGAGTGATGTTTGTGGGTATCTCAGCAACATCTGGTTGGCCACTGTAGACAATGCAGTGCTGGACTAGGTGGGAGATGAGGTCCTGGTTCGCCTTGCATGCCAAAAAACCTTCAATGGGTTACCATACCCTTATGGGTCGCCATACAAAAAAAAAAGCTGGGAACTACTGGTGTAGGCTAGCCCCATCTTGTCAGATCTCAGAAGCTAAGCAGAGTTGGCCTGTGGTTAGTACTTGAATAGGAAACCACCAAGGAAGTCTAGAGTTACTACACAGAAGCAGGCAATGGCAAGACACCTATGAATGCCTCTTGCCTTGAAAACCCTATGGGGTTGCCATAAGTCGTCTGGGATGCGATGGCACTTTCCACCACCGAATGGACTGGGCATTGTGCAAACCTGTCTTGATATTTGGCAGGGTTTTATGACCCGAATGAATGCAGCTGAAGTCCCAGGAACCCGCATGAAGAAACTACCTTTCAGAGGGGGCACTCTTTGTTTGCTACTCCCTTCATTCCTGCGGTGAGAGAACCATCCCAGAAGCATCGGATTAAAAATATTGGCTTTTTATTAGAAGCCATACCAAGTTAGTCAATCTAATCGTAAGTTAAGTTGTTGTCTGAACTTCGCTTAATGATCTGTGCCATCCCGAGAACAATATCAAATTTGATTTATTGCTCAGGGCTTCTTCTCTTTGGGAGAAAATGAACTGAACATTCGTCTTTAGAAAATGCAAGCTCTGGCCTTTTCCTTCCCCCCGCCTCGGACGAAAAACCAAAACAAAACGGCACGCTTTATCAATTGCCATTATATCTCCTCCCGATGCTGCTTCTGCAATTTGGAATGTATTTAGCAGTTAAAGGAATTAGGAAGATTTTTTTCAGATCCATCAACCGATTTGCCCTTTTCCCTGATGCTAAGGGCTTTCTGAACTTCCAATATGTTTCTCATTTGTGGGGAAACGGAGCTCCTGTCCGGGCAAATAAGCATGAATGTTAGCCTTTAGCAAGACATTTTCAGGAAAAGGGTGCAATATCTATAGACTGAATTATGGAGAAAATGAGGACGTGGAACTGGACAGCCGTGCCTTGTGAATACAGATTTTAGAGGGCATACACTACCCACCCAGGGTTGCCAACCTCCAGGTGGTGACTGGATGTTTCCTGGGATTACACCTGATCTCCAGACAACAGAGATCTGTTCACCAGGCCACTTTGGAAGGTGGACTTAACAGCATTACACACCACTGAAGTCCCTTTCCTCCCCAGACTCCGCCCTCCTCAGGCTCCACCCCCAAAATCTCCAGGTATTTCCAACCTGGAGCTGGCAACCGTATCCCTGACATCATGAAAAAGGGTCTGGGAAGAAGAGGAGGAAGAGGAGGAGGAGATTGGATTTATACCCCGTCCTTCACTACCCGAAGGAGTCCCAGAGGGGTTTATAATCTCCTTTCCCTTCCCCTCCCCACAACAGAAGGTAGGTGGGGCTGAGAGAGCTCTGAGTGAATGGCTGGTGAGAGAACAGCTCTGAGAGAACTTGTAACTTGACCCGAGGTCACACCAGCAGCTGCATGTGGAGGAGTGGGGAATCAAACCTGGTTCTCCCAGATTAGAGTCCGCACCCCTAACCACTACACCAAACTGGCTCTCATAGATTTAAAACACTGAGCTAGCCAGGGTTGCCAAGGTAGCCAGGAACTGCTATGTGCTGGTAAAAAAAATCCCTGTGTCCCTGCCCCCATTGAGGAGCATTTGCATGAGGACTGTCCAGTGGATCCGCAGCTGATTGGAGAGCGATACTTGGAGCGATCCTCAAGGGCCCTGCATCAATCTAGGAGGAGGTTTTGGATAGGGAGCCGCAGGGCACTGTTCTGGTCCGGGCACTCTTCAACACTTCTGTCAGGGACTTCAGCGAAGGGGTGGTGGGAATCAGAAACGTGGACAATGCAAAACCAAGAGAGAGAGTTGACCCTCAGAAGGGCAGACAAAAGGAAATAGTTCTTTACCCAGAGAGGGATTGAAATGTGGCATTTGCTGGCAGAGGATGCAGTGATGGCCACAGGAGTAAACAGCTTGAAAAGGGGATTAGCGAGATTCATGGAGGATAAGTCTTATCAATGGCTACTAAAGGGAACCTCCCCACTCAGAGGCAGTCAGCCTTTGAATCCCAGAATGAGGAAGCAGCATCAGGGGAAGGCCTCGGCCTCTATACCCTGTTGTTGGCTGTCTAGAGGTACTGGTTGGCCGCTGTGTGAGACAGGATGCTGGACTAGATGGACCACTGGTCTGATCCAGCAGGGTTCTTCTTATTTTCATATGAAGGCCTCAGCCTCTATGCCCTGTTGTTGGCCCTCCAGAGGAACTGCTTGGCCACCTTATGAGGCAGGATGCTGGACTAGATGAACCACTGGTCTGATCCAGCAGGGATTCCCTTATGTTTTTAAGACATAAATGCATTGGAAAGGGCTGCAGTACATTGGATTTCATTGTTTTTTTGGTTCTGTTTTCCAAATGCAAAGTTCTGCATTGGGGGGGGGGGGGGGGGAGAACCATACGTTTAAGCATAGGATGGGGTATACCTGGCCTAGGAGACATACATATGAGAAAGATCTCAAGACTCCAGTCAATCAGCACCTGAAGGAGAGTTGGAAATGTGAAGCGGCTGCAGAAGAGTTGGAGGGTGCTTTTGAAGAAGAATGTGCCATTGAGTCGGAGCTGACTCATGGCGACCCCATCCGTGGGGCATTCCAGGCAAAAGATGAGCAGAGGTGCTTTGCCGTTGCTTTTCCTCTGCACAGCCGCCATGGTCTTCCTTGGTGTTCTCCCATCCAAGTACTAACTGTGGCCAACCCAGTTTATCTCCCAGGTTCTGCTGAGTTCTGTTTAAACTGGGCTATTCAGAGTGCATAAAAGCATCATTTCCAAAATGTGAGGTTCCATTCTACTCAGACTTCATCTGGAAGATGATGTTTTATTCTGGGCTCTGCCCTGAAAGAGGCAGACCAATTGGAATGGGTTTAGAGGCAGACAGTAAAGATCATTGGGGGTGGGTGCTGGAAATCAAGCCCTGGGAGGAGAGGTTGAACGTTCTTAGGAATGTTTAGCCTGGAGAAGAAGAGACTGGGGGGAGGGAGGGAGAGATAACTGGACTTCTCATATTCCTGAAGGTCTGTCATCTGGAAGTGAAACCGTTACGTCTGCCAACCGCCACCAGGTACCAGTGAGGGTATCCCGAGCTTGGCTCCCGAGAACAGTAGGGGCCAAGGATCCTGATCCACCTTTAGTGCACCAATGAGATCTCTGGTGGGAAATTCAAACCCTCCAGTGGGTCTGTGGGTGTGTCCAGGAAGGGTTTATATAGTTGGCCATTCCGGACTGGTAGGGTGTTGTGTTGTAGTGTACAATAAATCTGAGCTGATCATCATGCCGTCATCCTGACTCTCTGTGGGTAGAACCCATTACGCTACAGAAACCCAGCAGAGGACGCAACACCCAGTGGAAATGCACGTTGTGTGCCCTTTTGTCCTCACCTTATCCAGGCAACAGACTGCTAGGGAGGGGCCGTGGCTCAGTGGAAGAGCCTCTGTTTTGCATGCAGAAGGTCCCAGGTTCAATCCCCAGTAACACCAGTTAAAAGGACTGGCAAGTAGGGGATGTGAAAGTTCAGCCTTTGTGCCCACATCTTTGCTCCTCCCTTCTGCCCACCTGTTTCTCCTTCATCCCCTTCCCCAGTCCGCCTCCGAGAAGACCATGTATTTCCTCATTCCTGGCCCATCTGATCTTGACATTCCAGATTTTCACCCTTTCCCTCCTTGAGTGATGACTGCAAGGTGATTTTGGAAGGGGGGGGGGGGGGTTCTTTAGTTGAAGTCTACACCCTTCCCCCATGTAAAGGCATATATAGGGTTGCCAGGTACAACTCAGGAAATATTGGCACTTTGGGGGTGGAGCGAGGAGCAAGGATGTGACATCACTTTTGTGATGTCACTAGGCGATTGAACTCTGAAGGGAGTTCTGGCCATCACCTTTAAAGGGGCCACATTCCTTTTAAATGCATTCCCTCCATTGGAAATAATTGAGGATGGGGGGACCTTCTTTTGGGGGCTCATAGAACTGGACTCCCTGGTCCAATATTTTTGAAATTTTGGGGTTTTTTTCCTCAAGAGGCACGACCAGCTATGCTGAAAATTTGGTGCCTCAACCTCAAAAAAACAGCCCCCCCCCCGAGCCCCAGATATCCATGGATTGATTCACCATTATACCCTTTGGGGACTGGTCTCCATAGGGCAGGGGTGGGCAAACTGTGGCTCGGGAGCTGCATGCGGCTCTTTCACATATATTATGTGGCTCCCGGCAGGGCGGCTGGAGAAGCTAAATATCATTAGCAAACAAATATCATTGGACAAATTAATATCATTATCAATATCTGCTTTTACCCCTTTTGTTATTATTTTTGGCAGTCTCATTTAATGTTAATAAAAAGAAAATTTGCTTATTTTCCAGTAAAAACAGGTAATATTTGTCCATGTCTTGTGGCTCTCAAACATCTGATGTTTATTCTTTGCAGCTCTTACTTTAAGCAAGTTTGGCCACCCCTGTTCTAGTTGGCTCTTACACTGAGCAAGTTTGCCCACCCCTGCCATAGGGTATAACAGTATGCCCAGTGGCCACCCTCCCTCTTTCTGACAGGCCTGAAGTGGGGGGACAGGTGCCAAACCATAGGATCTCCTGCCCCCAACTGGTGATTAGCAGCCCTAGACATATATGGCAGGTTACCATCATTTTTTTCCATTGTAATGTTAATAGTATAGGGGAAGAATCCATTTTGATTAGTAGAAGTTTAGGGGACAGAAGAACTGAATCCCTCTGTGTACACCCTAGTCTGATTCTGGGCTCTGTGAACCAGGAAAAAAAAAATTCTTTGATCGGGCCTTCCCAGAGATTTTTCAAGCTCTCCCAGTCTCTCATCTGTTTTGACGTGCAGTGTTCTCGAACAGTTTTGAAACACCCCGCCTCTCAACAAAACACCTTTATGTGCCAGAATTCAGGATGCAACTGGCTGTTGTTTAGAATTCTCCATACCTCCTTTGCTTCTGAAAGGACAAGTTAAACCCATTTAATCTTCACAGCTATCCGTCTTGGGTCAGGTGGTGAGCCAAATTAGCATCATGGCATCAATTGAATTTCACTCTTCTTAGCCTTCCATGGGGGAGAGAGTGGGAAAGACCAGTGACAGTCAACCAGCCCGGAGTGCCTGGCCTGAAGAGAGATCTAATTGCGAGGACGCTAGACAAACAGAATGGGATTATTCTCGGCAGCCATTAGTCAAACTTTCACAGCCTCGAGGTGGTTCATCTTTATCAGATTCAGTCTTCAGGTTCTCTTTAACTAATTTGAAGAAGAAGAAGAGAAGAGACTGGATTTATACCCCGCCCTTCACTCGGAGTCTCAGAGTGGCTTAGGAAAAGGTAAAGGTTTCCCTTGCTCAAAAGCCAGTTGAATCCGATTCTAGGGTTGCAGTGCTCATGTCCGTTTCCAAGCCGGAGAGCCAGCGCTGTCTGAAGACCTTTCTGTGGTCATGTGGCTGGCATGACTAAACACCAAGGTGCATGGAACGCTGTTACGAACTCCTTTCCCTTCCCCCCCCCCCAACAGACACCCTGTGAGGTAGGTGGGGCTGAGAGAGCTCTGATGGAAACTGTTCTTTTTCAAGAACAGCTGTGCCAGAACTACGGCTTGCCCAAGGTCATCCAGCAGCTGCAAGTGGTGGAGTGTGGAATCAAACCTGGTTCTCCCAGATTAGAGTCCGCGCACTTAACCACTACACCAAACTGGCTCTCTTCTTTCCTATTATCCTCCAGCACCTTATGTTTCACCAGCCATATGAATCCTTCCGCTAGCTGACTATACACTCTCTTATAAGGCATAGAATCTTAGAATCCCAATGTTGGAAGGAGCCACAGAGGTGTCCAACAAACCCCCCCCCCCCCCCGTTCAGTGCAGGGTCAGCCTAGAACATCCCTGACAAGTGTTTGTCCAGCAGCTGCTTAAAGACTGCAAGTGAGGGGGGAGCTCACCACCTCCCAAGGCAGCTGATTCAGGCATGGTTCTGCCTTGTCAACGCCTGTGGAAATGTTTGCAGCTCCCACTGCATGCCATTGGTCAGTGTTTCCCAACCCCCGGTAATTCCCCCCCCCCCAGCATATACATGTTGATCAAGTAAAATATGTCCTGATAGTTACTAGAGTGAGTTTCTTAGAATTGGGGGGGGGGGGGGTGTAGAGGGTGCTATGGAGAAGGAGAAGGCAGTCAAAGGCTGGAATGTAGCCTCCATATGCAAAGGCTGTGCGTGTCGGAACACCACTTGCTTGGGGTTCATAGTGGGGGCACCTGTGCCCTTTTTGTGATATTTCTCAGTAAAAAAGAGCAAGAGTCCAGTAGCACCTTAAAAAGACTTATCAAAAAATGTCCTTGCTCACTTCTTCAGGTACAGCTAGAATGGGGGTCCATCTGTCCTATTTATCGGAAAGTGGAGTGATTTCAGATGCTGAATGACATTAGCAGGCAAATGACAATAGCAGGTGAACGACAACAGCAGATGTCATTGGATTTAGGTGAGATATGCAGAGAGGTAATAGGCGTGGAGAAATCAGCATTGGTAATGAGACAGGAAACCTAGGTCTCGATTCAGTCCAGCTGGATGCATTGTCTTGAGCTTTGTTATCAGTTGCCATTCAGCAGTCCCTCTTTCTAGCCTCCCTTTGAAATTCCTTCACCAGAGAACTGCTACTCAGACACATCTGGTTAGCTGCAAATGCAATGCTGGAATAACTGGATTCCAAGGTCATAATTAGTCTAGGATGCCAAAAAAAATTGGGCCAGCCCTGGGTGAGTCACTATACCAAATAAATTTGGACTGGTGGGTTGCCGTATCAAAAAGGTTAGGATCCGCTGATATGGATCAACCCATGTTCACCCTTTCTGAAGAAGGGGCTGGTCTATATGTTTGGAAGTATATAAGAACATAAGAGAAGCCAATGTTGGATCAGGCCAGTGGCCCATCCAGTCCAACACTCTATCACACTGTGGCCAAAAACACCAGGTGCCCTCAGGAGGTCCAGCAGTGGGGGCAGGAAGCCCTCCCACTGTTGCCCCCCCCCCAAACACCAAGAATACAGAGCATCCCTTGCCCCAGACTGAGAGTTCCTATCTATACTTTGTGGCTAATAGCCACTGATGGACTTCTGTTCCATATGTTTATCTAATTCCCCCTTGAAGCCGCCCATGCTTGTAGCCGCCACCACCTCCTGTGGCAGTGAATTCCACGTGTTAATCACTCTTTGGGTGAAGAAGTACTTCCTTTGATCTGTTCTAACCCGACTGTTCAGCAATTTCACGGAGTGCCCACGAGTTCTTGTATTGTAATGAAGATTTAGGAACAGCTGAAAGTCTTCTTGCAGGGGAGGTGGAAGATGCAGTCCACAAGGGAGAAAGTGGTGATTTGGGGGGATTTAACCTGTCTTCAGGCTCTGATTTGTCCCTCTGATAAAGTTTCAGAAAAAAATTTATTATTGTATAAGTATAACATTAATCCAAAATAAATATAGTGAGTTCTTGACATACCATTCAATACAAAACAAACTATAACATTAATCAATAAAGTTTGCAGAGGAACATTTGTTGTGTTTCAACCACAAGTGACAATCGTAAGGGCGAGTTGGTAGAGACACTTGTTAGGCAGGGGAAAGACTGAGCACTTTGTCTAAGAGTTCCTTTCTCTGTTGACATTTGCCATTCTGGGATTCTGTTCCAAGCTCAGAGGTTTGGATGACCTCCCTGCAGTCTTTTGAACCTTGCAGTAAGTGCAAACATGGAAAGAAAGGAGGCATAAATCTCTTGCTCTTGGTCGTTTCCTTACAATACTGGGACACCCAGAGTAATTGTCAAATGTTGCCTCATGCATGAAGGGAGGCTTGTGACATCGAAGCTAACCTAGTAATTTCTGTTAGTAAACCCACCAATTCAACAAATGGTAAGTTTGAAATACCATTCATGTAGCCCTACCGCGTTTAAATATACTGATTAGTATTCCAGCATCTTGACAGTTCCCAAGATCAAAATAGAGAGGTGGCTGGTTCTCATCTGTGCCCAGCAGTCTGGCGGGGAGGATTTTGGTGACCATCTTTGACCCTTTCGTGGTAAGAGAGGAAGGAGAGAGAGGCAAAGGAGAACAGACATGACTGAGAGAAATGCAGAAGACGCCATAGGGGCATCTTCTCTTGTGGGCCATGTAAGCCATGTTTGATACAATGTTGAGATATGGACCTAGTCACCCAGACTTGGTTGACCTGGGTTTGCTCAGTCTTATCAGATCTCAGAAGCTAAGCCAGGTCAGCCCTGGTTAGTACTCGCTTGGGAGACCTCCAAGGAAATCAGGGTCACTAGGCAGACAGAGGTGGTAGCGACCCTTCTCTGTTCATCTCTTGCCTCGAAAACCCAACAGGGTCACCTTGGCTCCATCCACACTGTCACTTTTGTCGCTCATTTCTCCCTATTGCTTTGGGTTCCTCCCCCTTTTCCACATGTGTTTTGCTCCCTCTGGGACTACTAGAGAGAACAAAACATATGGGGGCTGGGGGAACCTGAAGCAATAGGGAGAAATGAGCGACAAAAGTGACAGTGTGGACGGGGCCCTTGAGTTGGCTTTGACTTGATGGAACTTTCCACCATCATGGTCCTTAACCTCTACCTCTGAGACTGGACGTCCAACGAGGGAAATGAATCTCTCCTTATTGAGATGGGTTCTTGATACCTTATAGTATAGTACAGAAGGTTCTGGGTGTCTGTAAAAAAAGTTTTTCCTAAGATCCAGCCGATACCTTCCCAGCCTTAATTTAAACCCGTGATTGTGAGTCCTCTCCTCTGCTGCCCACAGGAACAGCTTCCTGCCCTCCTCTACGTGACAGCCCTTCAAATACTTCAAGAGAGCAATCTTGTCCCCCCTCAACCTCCCCTTCTCCAGTCTACGCATTCCCAAGTCCCTCAGCCTTTCCTCCTAGGACTTGGTCTCCAGGCCCCCGATCATCCTCGTCGCTCTCCTCTGCACTTGCTCCCTTCTGTCCACACCCTTTTGAAGTGAGGCCTCCAGAACTGCACACAAAACACCAGGTGCGGCCTGACCAATGCAATGTACAGTGGGACTATCACATCTTGTGATTTGGATGTTATTCTTCCAGCTACTTTCACTGTACTGCTCGTCTCCTCTCCAGAACACGATCATGCCTTAAAAAACAAAATGGGTCATGACATACCCTTGGGCTGTAGTGTTACCCCAGATGGTCTGTGTTGTCCCCATATGGGGGTTATCTCCTATTTTAGTTGGGGGAATTAGCGACAGAGACAAAGGCTTGTGATATGGGAGTGACAAGCGAGATGGGTTACCAGTCTTTACGGGGATCTTTCCCTTAGGGAACTCTCAGAAATAACCAGTCCGTTGCTGTAACCAAAAAGGTTGTTTTATTGAAAGAGGAAAATTGTATCAAAAACAACACACATACAGAAGATAAATGCACACTGGAAACAAACACACAAGCTTGCAGAAAGATAGGGGTGCAAGGGGGTATAGTTGGGGTTCAGGGGGTGATATCTACCTGTCCTGAAGACCAGGGATTCATGGAACAGAGGCTGTGACAGATGGAACTGGGGGTGTGATGTGGAGTGGGCACCCAGGACGCATACACACAGCCATGGTGTCGAGGCTGTCTAGTTATAGCAAAAATGGGACCTGAGGGCATGCTAATGTGACTGCCCCTTGGAACAAAGCATTGATGAGTTTAGCTAAAAGTACAATAATGTGTTGGGGGAATTATGAATGGGGTTCCCAGGAACTGACAAAGGGAACAGGAGATGTCTTGGGAAGAGTTCTTGATGTAAAAAATAAAACAAGTTGCAACTTTGATAGCTGCCTCCAGTGATGTGGAGTGTCAGTGGCTGTCTAATTAAACTAATCGAAAAGCAAAAATACTGTTTGACAGCCCCTACTTTTGTGTCAGGTGGGAAAACAGTAGGTGTCAGGGGTAGCTTTTGTGAAGTAAATTGTGGGGATGGGGAAGGCGAGGCAAGGTAGATAGGATGAATGATCCAAGTAAGTAGTGTTAGCTCTGAAGAGAGGCCATTGTTTTTGTGTATGCAAGCCTGTAGGCGGCGGCAGGGTCAGATCTTGATGTCACACCTACCGGAGTCTCTGCCTTGGCATGTCTTGTGAGGCCTGGCAGCCTGGCCTCCATCTTGTATAAATTTTGGTCAAGTTGTCTGCCATATGAACTCCTGGGGTGCTATTCAACAAAGGGTGCTGGCTTCCAGCTTACACCTTGGCAAAGGGGCATGGTCTGCCTGCTTACAGTGAGGGCCTTTCTGTGACCAAAAAGCCCTCCAGTCTCATAATTCTGGAGATTTTTGTTGTTGTTGTTCAGTCGCACAGTCTGAACACACCACACCAGGCCCTCCTGTCTTCTGTCGTGCTCCGGAGTTTGCTTAATTTTGGAGATAGTTCTCACCAATTGTTGGCCGATTCCCTCTCCTTGTATGGTCCCTGTCTAGTTTCAATTGACATGTGTCCCTTTGGATGTAAATGCCATAAACTTGTTTGCCACTTGAACTAGCCCCAAACCCATCGGGGACTTCCCAAACCCAAGAAAACTGCTATCGTCATGGTTGGCTTGTAGTGAGGCTTAGTTGCATCAGCTTAAATGTTACAGGAAAGTCAAAATTAGTTATCTCTCTCCCGCCTATTTTCCCAGAGATTTGAGGCAACTTACAAAAGTTAAAATCAACGTAACAGAAAAAGGCCTGCCTCAGACATAAATGAACAAGAATGAACCTCTTTCAAAACTTAGTGGTTAAGAGTGTGGACTCTAATCTGGGAGAACCGGGTTTGATTCCCCACACCTCCTCTTGCAGCTGCTGGATGACCTTGGGCAAGCCATAGTTCTGTCAGAGCTGTTCTCTCAAGAGCAGTTCTCAAAAGAGCTCTCTCAGCCCCACCTACCCCACAGGGTGTCCGTTGTGGGAAGGGGAAGGGAAAGGAGTTTGTAAGCTGCTCTGAGACTCCAAGTGAAGGGCGGGATACAAATCCAATCTCTTCTCTTCTTTTCTTCTAATAGTTTGACAATTACACAATTTCAGCTATCCCACAACATGTGACAGTTAAAAAGCAGTATGTGGGTGCTTGTGTGCGTAATTATCAAAGGTGGGGAGTTGTACAGAATAGAGCAGACTTGGGTCTGTCGCTACATGTCTTGTTCATCCCAAAGTGAAATGTGAGCATTCAGTGCGCATATGCACCTGCATTATGGTGTACCAGACTGTGTTTTGTTAGCCTTTGGCCGTCTTCTGTGCTTCCTAAGGCTGAGGCAGGTATAAGATTGCCAATCGACATCATTTTTTGCAGTCTGCTGCTCTGCTGTTATAGTGTTTGGGGGCAGCTGCAATCTAGTGCTGAAACCCGTCCTGTGCTTGGAATGGCTTCAAATGCAGCATCTTGCAATGTGACATAGTTGGAGTGGATGGGTTTTATGTCACTTCTCTGGAGGAGTGCCAGGTCCTCCCCCCTCTGGCAACTGGCAGGGAGTGGGGGGGACTTACCGGGTAGACGGGAAGGATTTCACTGGCACTGTGCTGACATTGCCAGCAGTGCACTGATGTCACTTCCTGTGTGCAGAAGTGATATCAGCACATTGCTAGCGATGCCAGGTATGCCCTGGCATTTGAGCAAAATTCTATGGTTTAACCATAAAGTTTTGCACAAATATCAGGACATCATTTGGCAACATGCTGATATCACTTCCGGAAACATCCGGAAAAAGGCATGTTGAGAATGATATCCCCCCATCTTGATTTTCACACACCCCCCCCCAGCATCATACCTCTTCAAGGCAAACTTGTGTTAGTTTGACCTATCCCACAGAGCAACAGCTGAACAGTGCCTGAGCTTTTCAGGTGTTAATAGGGTTGCCAGCCTCCAGGTGGTGGCTGGAGATTCCCTGGAATTACAAATGATACCCGGGCGACAGAGTTCAGTTCACCTGAAGAAAATCACCACTTTGGAAGGTGGACTCTAAGGCATTTATATCCCATTAAAGTCCCTCCCCTCCACAAACCCCACCCTTCCCAGGCTCCACTCCCCAAATCTCCAGGTATTTACCAGTCTGCAGCTGGCAACCCTTGGTGTAAAAGGTCCGGGTCAGTATGCTGTGTGGAAGACGTGAGACCAGTCTCCTGGTTCATTTTGTCAAACTGAGAAGCAGTTTCCAGGTTACTTGGAGAAACAGTAGGAGGAGCAGGTTAAGCCTTTGGACACTAGAAATTTCCTGATACTGAGACAAATCAGAGCCAGTTTGGTGTGGTGGTTAAGAGCATGGACTCTAATCCGGAAAAACCGGGTTTGATTCCCCACTCCTCCACAAGCAGCTGCTGGTGTGACCTTGGGTCAGTCATAAGTTCTTTTAAAGCTGTAGTCTCAATGGCAGTTCTCAAGAGAGCTCTCTCAGCCCCACCTGCCTCACAGGCAATGTTCCCTCTAAGCTGAGTTGGTGTGAGCTAGCTCACAGTTTTTTAGCCTCCGGCTCACACCTTTTTGTCTTAGCTCAGGAAGGATTAGGGCTGCCAAGTCAGCCCGGGGGGTGGGGGATCCCCTGCTAAAGGGGTTCCCGATCCGCCGGCCAGCATTTGGCCGGTGGGGGGAACCCCACCCCGACGTTGTTCAGCAAGGACAACGTAATGACATCACCGGAAGTGACACAGAACGTTGGGGGCGTTGCCAGGGCGACGCTCTGGCAATCGCCCAAAACTCTATGATACCATAGAGTTTTGGGGCGATTGCCAGAGCGTCGCCCTGGCAACGCCCCCAACATGCTGCGTCACTTCTGGTGACGTCGATGGGCGCACCAGAAGAAACTCCCAGTGGCAGGAGGACTCCCCCCCGCCGGTGAGTTTTCAATACTTGGCAACCCTAGGAAGGATGGCTCCAGAGAAGACTAATTTATGCAGCAGCCAAATTGCTTGCTCACACCTTTAATGCCAGTAGCTCACAAAGTAGAATATTTGGCTGACAAGACTCCACAGCTTAGAGGGAGCATTGGTCACAGGGTGTCTGTTGTGGGGAGGGGAAGGGGAAGGAGCTTGCGAGCCACTCTGAGACTCCTTCAGATGGGTATGAATCCAATCACTTCTTCTTCTTCTTCTTCTTCTTCTTGGTTTCTCTGGCCATGGCTCTCTAGAGTCTAAGGGAGAGGTCTTTCCCATCCACTCTTACTTGACACATTTAAATGGACTGCCCTAAGACTGAACCTGAGGAGAAGCTGAGTGGTGGGTCCCTAGCAGTGTTCCCTCTACGCTGAGTTAGTGTGAGCTCACAAGACTCCGCAGCTTAGAGGGAACATTGGTTCCTAAGGGGACAAAAATCCACAGGTTCCTTCCTGGTCACTCTGGGGGGCTTCGGAACTGGACCAGTCCTGTGAATAGTAGTTGTATGGTGTGAAGAGGGCCCAGTGGGATTTTCTCTGGGCACCTCAATCCTGAGGGGGGGGGAGGGGAGGGAAGTAGGTCCCCCCCAATATTTTCCCTTCCCCCTTAAAAAAGCTGTATTGTTTTTTTATCCACTGAACCTACATAATGTGGTCAACAATAAAACAGTGCAAAAAAGAAAAAAGAAAGAAAGCCAGTTTGGTGTAGTGGTTAAGTGCGTGGGCTCTAATCTGGGAGAACCGGGTTGGATTCCCTACTCCTCCACTTGCACCTGGCTGGATGACCTTGGGCAAGCCATAGCTCTGTACCAGCTGTTCCCTCAAGGACAGCTTGGGAAAGAGCTCTCTCAGCCCCACCTACCTCACAGGGCATCTGTTTTGGGGAGGGGAAGGGAAAAGGAGTTTGTAAGCCGCTCTGAGACTCCCAAGTGAGTGAAGGGTAGGATATAAATCCAATCCTCTTCTCTTCTCTTCTCTTCTCTTCTCTTCTCTTCTCAGGAAGATCTATGACATCTCTCTCTATGACCAGTAAGCATTTGAGGAGAAGACGAAGCACCCAGATTTGTAGGGGGAGATGAAGCGGAATTTGGCAGCCGCCTTCCCACTTCAGAATAGCTAAACAAATAACTATCAAAGAGGCAAACCTGTGAAAAATAAAACATTTTCCTTGTTCTTTAACAAGCTGATTAAAAGACAGAGAGAGAGAAACTCGCAAGGAGCTCTTCCTACATGGAATTCAAAATCTGTTTGCAAATCTGCTAAGTGTGTATTTTGTGTTTGAAGGGAGCTCTGTTGCGGCAATGTTTGTGCCTCCGTTTTTGTGGGAAATATGTGAGACCTGCTGTTTCTTCAGAAAGAAGCAAAACCAGATGGGTTAGTCTTGACAGTGGATTCTAGCTGAAGAAGTGTCAGATTTTGCAGCTCGATTGTCACCTCCATGAACGCCATGATGCCGGGAGCCCTTTGGAGAGAAACGGGCCGCAGATAGGCTCCATTCTTTGGTGCCTTTTGCCAGCACAAATAGCTCGCTGCCTGCCCACTTTATCAAAAGACATTTGCCTGAGAAGAGTTAAAAATGTTTTTTGAATATTACATGAGGGGGCTGCGGATGAATTTTCCTTTTTAAATTCATTTGTTTTCAGCTTATTTCAGTTTTTGTTCCATCTCTGGCATGGGACCCCCCGGCTGGGTAGCACGCGTTGCTGTAAATGGTTGCACAATTAAATCTGAACAAAATATTGGATTGCCAGTTGCTAGCTGGCTGCTGGTGTGTGGGGGTCCAGTCTTCCTCTGAGAGTCTTCTGCAGGAGGTGACATCATTGCACCGGGCACGTTGGGCAGGACGCTCTAGCATTTGGGGGGAGGGGGAATGTCCTCTGTGGTCACCACTGAGTTTTTACCCAAATGCTAGAGTGTCCCCTGCGTGATGTGCCCGGTGTGATGATGTCACCTCTGAGGCAGGGCTTCCCCCACCAGCCAGCTGTCTGTTAATGGGTTGGGGCCCTGAAATTGTAGGAACCCCTGCCCCATCGGAGGAATGGCAACTGTAACCGGGGGGGGGGGGTTGTAGAAAAAGCCCAGCAGGAACTCGATAGCATAATAGGCCACACCCAACAGCAGAAACTTATTAGCATATTAAGCTACACCACTGACAGCACAGCACATTAGCAAATTAGGCCACACCCCCATGTTACCAGAAGAATGGTCATCCAGCCACACCCACCTTTTGCTTCTTATTCTGTTTACCTTGTTTGTTGTCAAAACCCAGGACTTTATTTGTAGCAGGAATTAATTTGCATGTTAGGCCGCATACCCCTAATGTAGCCAATCCTAATGAGTTCCTGCGGTTGGGTGTGGCCTATTATGCTAATGAGTTCCTGCTGGGTGTGGCCAACTCAGGAGCCAGCCGGAACTCCGTTCCTGTGCGTTTCTGCCCAAAAATAGCCCTGACTGTAACAAAATACAAGATTAAAATTATACAGCTGCTAGTTAAAACAGGGGTCTCCAATGTGGTGCCCATGTCAGCACCTTTTCTCGTGCTAGCCAAGTTATCATTTTTTTTAGGAAGTGGGCAGGGCCATATAGGGCTTTTGCCCAGCAAGGCTTCTGATTGGCTGTTGGATATCTGATTTTCTGTGCAGATTTTTAAAAAAAGAAAAAAGAAAGAAAATGCTACTTTGGCAGCAGCTGCCACCACAACACAAGGATGTGCACTGTGTGACTGAAGGTAAGCTGTGGCAGCCATTTTGTGGCTGGCTCCACCTCCTGGAGCAGCCATTTTGTTGCAGTGCTCACTGAGCCATGTCAGAATTCCAGATGTGCCCGCAGGCTCAAAAAAAGGTTGGGGACCTCGAGTTAAAGGGACTCCATTCCTGCTTTGTGTTATTATGTAGATGAGAAATTTCCCTTTAGACAACTACCAAAATATGATTCTTTGGGAACTGGGGAAGCCTTCATTAGGTTAATTCAGGAAAACTGAACTGTTAGACGGTGCCTCTGTGTTCATAGGCAGTTTACTATTGGGATGGCTGTGATCTCTTCTTGTGGGACTGGAAGCACCTGGCTGACTTTTCTGGGAAGAGAACAGCAGACTTTGATTCAACCAGCAAGGTGGTTGGTACCTACTTGTCAAATTTTCGTTTCATCTGTCAAGCAGCATACATGATCTTCTCCTCCCTTTTCGGTTCTCAAAACAACCCGTGGGGTAAGTTTGGCTAAAAGAGAGAGCATGGACCAAGGGCCACCCAGTGATATTTGTGGAAGAATGTAGATTTGAGCTCAGATCTCTGTTGACCAAATTGGACATTCTGACCACACTGGGCTGTATGCTGCTAACCTGACGACTCGATCTTCCCTGGTCTTCTTCTGCACCTGAGGTTGCTAGGCATGCCCAGAGACTCTGTAGAGTTTCGGGCGAGTGATAGAGCATCATCCCAGTGTGGTTCTGGTTCTTCTGGTCATGTGAGAAGTGATGTCACTGCACGGCAACACAGATTACTTCCCCCCATTTCTCTGACCTTCCTCCACCTGCTGATCAGAAAAGCACCAGTGGGCATTGGGAGCAATTACCACCATTAGCAGGCACCTAGTAAGCCTCTCCTCACCACAGCCCTGGGCTCCTGTGGCTTTTGTCCACATAGGGCTTACAGTCATTGGTGTAGCCTTTTCCAGTGGTCAGAAGGTGCCTATCTCTGTCCTTCCCCAGGGGAAAAGCTGATAGGGTGCAACCCAGGCCCATAGCTACAGTGGGCCATTTTGAGGCTCCGCCACCTCAAATGTGACACCCACATACATACAATGGAGCAGGGGCTGCCCGCGCCTGAACTCCAAGCAACAGAATTTCCACGTGGAGTTCAGAGAAGGCATGTGGGCACCCCTCCCCCTGCTACCCCACAAATTTTCCCCGTGCCCCACCAACCCAAAATTTCTGGCTACGGGACTGGTGCAACCTACTGATTCATATGGGTACCTCCAACCCACACAAATAACGCACATGGTAAAGCTCCTTATATTAAGAATATAAATCTACTTCAGTATTCTTCAAGTTCTGCAACGGAATGCAAACCAAGCCCAAAACAGAGGTGACTTAACAATGTTCCAGCAGAAACGTCAATGGATTTAGTGCAGTCCCACTTGTGCAAGAGCATGTACAGCATCGAGCCCTTTCCTCCCCATGTCATCGTGCCCAGAAATGGAATGCATAGCCTCTTGTGCAAGTGGGAACATAGTTCAGGATATACCGTGTTTCATTTAGTGCAAGAGGTTAGAATGAGGCTAGGCTGTGAGTTTGTTCTCATGCTTCAGCCAATAAGGCCCTGCGGGATCTATTACAATTCTGCAGGGCCTGCAAGACGGAGCTCTTCCGCCAGGCTTTTCAAATAGGGGCCACCTAATATTTACATCTTGGCCTGGCCCGATTTCCATCCGCCAGTGTGTGACCAGATATGATGGGTACATCTGGGTACTGCCTTGACACTCTTAACTGAAAATACTATATGTTCTTAATATGTTCTTAATATGTTTTAATGTTTTTTTTAAATATGTTTTTAATTATTTTAAGAAATTATATTGTCGCCACTTTCGCTTGTTGTTAGCTGCCCTGAGCCCGCCGTATGGCGAGGAGGGCGGGATATAAATCTCAACAAATAAAAAAACCAAATAATAAATAAGCAAGGCCCCTAGCGCAGGCAGGAGTCTTCCTCTCGATCCATACCGTTATCTCTCCCCAAAGAATGGGTTGTTCTGAAGAAAAGAAGGTTCTTGATGGAAGAATCCGTGTGACTGTACATAAGAAGAGGATAATGTAGTCCACTGAATCATTTGAATTTAAAAGGGCTGCATCTCTCCATGCCGTACCAGACAGTCTGTTCAAAGACCTGATGACCTGGATACCTTTTCTGTCAGTGTCCTTATCCCAATAATTGCAGGCCGATTTTACCAATGATGCAGCGTTTCCCCAGTATTTCCTGTTCATCACAACAACAAGGGTTACCCACTTCAGATGCCCTCTTTTTAGAGGACATGTCCTCTTTTTTTTGATGTTGGTCCTCTTTAGGGATCTTTAAAAAAAATACTGATGAAAATGTATTATTTTGGGGTTGGGAGGTTAGAGATATTCCTAGTTAGTAGCCATTATCACAGCTCAAATGGTAGGGCTATTTAAAATGAGATTTGTCGTAGTGATCACTTGCTTGAAGGAGTCAGGTCCGGAAATGTGTCCTCTTTTTCCTTTTCAAAATATGGTAATCCTCCATAAACCGACTTGGGGGGAGGAGAGGGTAGAGCAGTCAGAGATCTCGAACGTGTAGTCTGGGGAGGGTCCATCGCATTCTCCGACACATTAAGTCCCTGGCGCAAGCTGTTTTGTCTCCCTCACTATTTATTATTTATATAAGTGGTCTCTCTCTACAAGGTATTTTATGGAATAACATAAAAGTGAGTATCTACCCTATGAATTTTACAGTTGGAATTTCAGCAGTGGAAGGCGGAAACAAGAAAAGAGAAGGCGGCGGAGGGGGGGGGGAGCAAACTATAGCCACGACTTTTAAAAGAGACTCGGTGTTGTGTTTGTGTTTTGGATCATTGAAGCAGCAATAGCTTGAAAAGGCTCTGGTGTCCTAAACCTCCATGTCCTATTGGCTGATGAATAAAGACTCCCATTGGTCCTAAAGCCAATCTAGATACCCAATCGCTGAGCCCTGCTTGGGTCCAATAGTATTGCTTGTATATAGTTAGTTTGTTGAAAGTTATGTGTTGGAACAGTATAAATTAAGGTGCTGTTCTCATAGAGCTGTCTTTGAGCTGAGCAATGTCACTGAATAAAAGCTTGTTGTTTTGAATTCATCGCCTCCCGCTCAATACTTAAAACTCGGGTGCTATTTTAGTGGTGAGAAAGGGCCAAGGAACTGAAGCTTCACAAACTGGGTGGCCTCAAAGCAATGGGCGCCACGGGGGTTTATCAGCGGCTACTAGCCATGGCGACAAAAGGGAACTACCACATTTAGGGGCAGTAAATCTCTCAGTGGCCCATTCCACACTCTCCTTTTAATCCATGTTCCCCACGATGTCCTCCAAGCAATTCTGCACTAAAACTGAACTGGGCCTTCTTTTTAATCCAGGTTCTCCCCCCCCCCCCCCCACATTCTGCACTAAAAGCGAGTTCAACCTTCTTTTTATTCTGCATTACAGCCCCTCTCTTCAGTGGTCAGCCCGGTTTCAGCCTGCTGTTGCCCTGGGATATTTGGATGCTGTTTTGCTGTGGACTTAAATTGCCTTGACTTGAACACTGAGAAAATCTGGAGCGGAAGGAAAATGTGGAAAGGACCAATATTGGTGCCAGGAGGCAATGCTGTTCTTTTCTTTGTTCAATTCTTGGTAATTCTAAATTCATAGGTATACCTATAGAATATACAATATGTTTGTTGTATGCTTATTACGGTAGAAGGAGAAGAAGAGATTGGATGTATACCCCACCCTTCACTACCCGAAGGAGACTCAGAGCGGCTTACAATCTCCTTTCCTTTCCCCTCCCCACAACAGACACCCTGTGAGGTTGGTGGGGCTGAGAGAGCTATGACAGAAACTGTCAAGAACAGCTGTGCCAGAACTATGGCTTGCCCAAGGTCATCCAGCAGGTGCAAGTGGAGGAGTGGGGAATCAAACCCGGTTCTCCCAGATTGGAGTCCACGCACTTAACCACTTCACCAAACTGGCTTAAAATACTTTTTAAAAAGTATTCACAGGGTCACCATAAACCGGAATTGACTCGATGGCATTTGACAGGACGCATTTGTATGTGTGGTGCTATCGTTACCACTTACAGTCTGATTTTTCTTAAATCAGACATAGAAGCCATTAAAAAAACACACACCCCAAAACGGAAACCCTGTGCCATTTATGTTTCTAAATCTGTTTCCACATTTGTAGTCAGAAGTAGCCCAAAGCTAAAACCATCTTCCATGAGTGAAGGCTTGGATTTAGCCAGGGATTCCTGTTGAGGACAGTGTGTGTGGGGGGGAGGTGTGAAGTTTCTCCCTCATTACTCTGGCTGTGTGTATTTCACTTCCACGTGAGCACAGGATGCTCTCAGATCTAATGCATTTGAACGAGTTGGAACAGCTTCGTGTTGGTTTAATGGGGCTCCTGATATTCAAGATCGTGGGCCTTGCAAGAGCATTACTGTCATGGAAGCTTTTCCCCATGATCGGTGCGGCAGCGTCTCCTCTGCCGGAAGGCTCTTAGGCAGATGGAGGACAAGAAATTGGGGACGGAGGTTCAAAATAAGTAGCGCTTTAATTGCCCTCTTTCAAGCTATTACAGTTTGCCAGCGCTTTATCACTAGTTAACGCAGCATGTGAAATAATTCCATTGTTAATTATGGGAAAGTCGGCAGAGAGGCTGAATGCGTAGGGGGAGATGCTCGTGCCGTCTCAGTGACACCACGAACCAGGGTTGCCAGCCGCCAGGCAGGACCTGGAGATCTCCTGAAATCACAACTTCAGTGTGGCGAGCCAGCGTGGTATAGGTCGGTCGACGTCAGTCTGGAGAACTGGGTTTGATTCCCCACTCCTCCGCTTGCAGCTGCTGGATGACCCTGGGCAAGCCATAGTTCTGTCAGAGCTGTTCTCTCAAGGACAGTTCTCTCAGAGCTCTCTCAGCCCCACCTACCTGACAGGGTGTCTGTTGTGGGGAGGGGAATGGAGAGGAGTCTGTAAGCCGCTTTGGGACTCCTTAAGGTAGACAAAAGTGAGGTATGAAAACCTTCTCTCCTTCTTCTCTTTTACAACTGATCTTCAGATGACAGAGATCAGTTACCCTGGAGAAAATGACTGTGAAGAAGAGGAGGAGACTGGATTTATACCCCACCCTTCACTCGGAGTCCTTTCCCCTGCAGCAGCCATTGTGTGGCTGCCATTTTGTGACTGTGGCCACCATGCTGTGTCAGAATTTCAAAGACACCAGCAAGCTCAAAAAGGTTGGGGACCTCTGAACGAACTCCTGCACCACAATATCTCAAGTCTGTTTGCACACCTGCTTGAAAGCATGGTTCGTTCGTAAGGTTTCTCTCTTAGCCTGGATAATTTCTGAAGAAACCCAGGTCAAAGGAGTTTCCCAGTTAGCAGTGGGGGAGAGGGCACTGTGAAATGTGTTTGGAAGTGTGAAGGTAAATGTTCCTTCGCAGAGGGCTTGCTACTTCTCCACTAGTATTATTTGTCACTGTGAAATTCTTGACTTTAACGTGAGCTTTTGTCATTTAGTGTCTGTCTTGAAGTAACCAAGCTATATCGGAAGCAGTGGCATGTAATTGGATCGCCAGAACCACTAGACGCCTGGTGTCAGGCTGATCCTGGTTTGTGGAGTTAGTGTCCTGATTTGAACTGCTTGTGAGCTGGTTTGGTGTAGTGGTTAGGAGCATGGACTTTAATCTGGGAGAACCGGGTTTGATTCCCCGCTCCTCCATATGCAGCTGCTGGTGTGACCTTGGGTCAGTCACAAGTTCTCTCAGAGGTGTTCTCTCATGAGCATTTCTCACAGCCCCACCTACCTCACAGGCTGTCTGTTGTGGGGTGGGGAAGGGAAAGGAGAGTGTAAATTGCTCTGATGCTCCTTTGGGTAGCGAAGGGCGGGGCATAACTCCAGTCTCTTCATCTCTTCTCTTCTCGTTGTAGTTCTTCCTTTTAACTGATGACGATGTGGAGAGTCAAGAATTTGTACCGGAGTCACAGGACCTTCAGCTCAACCCCCTTGGGTGATGTGTACCTCTGGTGCAAAACCCAGTAGAGTCTGGGCCCTGAGAGAAACAAGGGTCCTCAGATGCCCATACATTTGGTTGGAGGCCGACAAAATTTCCCAGTGGCAGAATTGAACTTCCCTGCCACCTCCTTCTCTCTGCAGCCTATGTGCCAGCCTCCAGGTGGGGCCTGGAGACCTCCCTCTATTGTAGCTGATCTCCAGATGACAGAGATCAGTTCCCATGGAGAAAATGGCTGTTTTGGAGGGTGTCCTCTGTGGCAGTGTACCCTGCTGAGGTCATGCCCCTCCCCAAACCCCACCCTCCGCAGCCTCCACCCTCCAAATCTCCAGGTATTTCCACACCCAGAGTTGGTAATCCCATGGCAGCCCCCTAGGGCTGCCAAGTCATACTCATGCACTGGCAGGGGGGAGTCGTTCGCCACCCGGGAGCCTCCCTGGCGCGCGAGCTTAGCGCGCGCCCCCGGTGACGTCACCCGGAAGTGACGTCACCACGTGGGGGGCGTTGCCAGAGCGGCCGGCGGGTCGGGAACCCCTATAGCGGGGGATCCCCCCCCCCGGCTGACTTGGCAGCCCTACAGCCCCCTGATCCCCACAAAATACTACTCCCAAGGGGTAGGGGACCCCCGAGGGATCCTGCTTGGTGGGGCTGCAGCAGAAAGGGAGAATCGGCAAGATTCTAGATTTCAGGCTATTGCCTTTAGGCTACAAGCCTGTGGACAGTGTCCCCCCCCCAGTACAGTGATTGTGTCGGCATGAAAGCTTTATAACTAGGAATAATAGTTTATTATTATTATTTATAATTCGGAGACAAGCTATCTTGTCTCAGCTATTGCAATGGTGGCAGATCAGTAGGAAGTTTTGCCTGGGAGGGTAGGCCTCTGAATCGAACTCTTTGTCCAAGCAGAATTGCAGTTAAACCGACATTGTGTCGGGCCCCCTCTCTCTCAGAACATCAGATTCTCTGCAAGCGTGCTTTCTTCTTCGTCTTCTCTTCTCTTCAAAAGGAGCTCAAATGTGGTCCCTTGCAGATAAATATAAATGTGCGGTCGAGTGAAATTGGGATGAAAATGCGCTGTTTAAAAAAGAAAGAATGATGCAAATTGAAAATTAAGCCTGAAAACAATAGAATCCCCCCCCAAGCATTTAAGTGGGGAGGGGGGAAACGGTTGCACAGACTCTGGCACCGGGCTGGAAATTCTATTCCGCAGCGAGGTTCTCTGTAAAGATTTTGGAACAAGGACAGGATGTTCTCTTGGAAATGCTCAATAGCCTCTCTCTCTCTCTCTCTCTCTCTCTCTCTCTCTCTCTCTCGCACACACACACACACACACACACACACAGTGTGTTGCCTGAATGGAGAAAGGTCTCTGCACAGTAGATGAATAATGTTGCGGAGTGCTAAACTGGACATGTCTGGTCTCGGGCTATACATTACATTATAGGTGCCAGCTGTTGGTTAGCAGTGCATAATTATAAGCAACGGCTGGTAATCCTGATCGCTGCTTGACCCAAATCTGTTCTCTGATAGGAGACAGGCTTTTGTGTTCTCTGTTTTGGATATTCTAGTGTAGATGTGCAGGGCGTGTGTTCCAGCGACTGACCCTTTTTTTTTGCTGCCGAGTCACAGGTGACTTATGGCAACTTCGTAGGGTTTTCAAGGCAAGAGATGTTCAGTTTGGTGTAGTGGTTAGGAACGTGGAATCTAATCTGGGAGAATCGGGCTTGATTCCCCACTCCTCCACATGCAGCTGCTGGCATGACCCTGGGTCAGTCACAGTTCTCTCAGAGCTGTTCTGGAAAGAGCTGTTCTCGAGAGAGCTCTCTCAGCCCCACCTACCTCACAAGGGTGTCTGTAGTGGGGAGGGGAAAGGAAAGGAGACTGTAAGCTGCTCTGAAATTCCTTTGGTTAGTGAAGGGTGGGGTATAAATCCAGTTGTTTCTTCTTCTTCTTCTTCTTCTTCTTCTTCTTCTTCCCTGCCTTTGCATAGCGACCCTGAGCTTTCTTGGTGGTCTCCTATCCAAATATTAACCCTGTTATACCCTCTGAGATCGGAGGAGATTAGGTAGCCTCGGCCATCCAGGTCAGGGGTTCTGTTTGATGGTGGAAGGTGCCATCAAGTTGTAGCTGACCTGTGATGAACTTGTAGGGCTTTCAAGGCAAGAGATGAACAGAAGTGGTTTGCCACTGGTTTGCCATCACTTGGCTCTGCATAAAAATCCAGGTGGGCAGTCGTGTTGGTCTGAAGCAGCAGAACAAAGTTTGAGTCCCCTCCTAACGGCTGCCCCCACCCTCTTTTTCCCTGTAAGTAGTCCCTGAGCAAATTTTTATTCCAATTTGTCTGAAGAAGTGTGTTTTGCGGATGAAAGCTTACACCATGAATAAATCTTTGTTGGTATTAACAGTGCCACTGGACTCAAACTTTGTTCTGTTACCTCTGCGTAAAGGTAAAGGTTTCCCTTGCTCGAAAGCTAACTGAATCCAACTCTAGTGGGCGTTGCTCATCTCCGTTTCCAAGCCGAAGAGCCAGTGTTGTCTGAAGACTTCTCCAGGGTCATATTCCTTGATGGTCTCCCACCCAAATACTAACCAGTACTGACTCTGCTTAGCTTCCAAGATCTGACAAGATTGGGCTAGCCTGGGCTATCCAGGTCAGGACAGGTTGACCTACAACCTGTTTAGGTCAGTATCATAGAGCTGAAAGATGCCCTGGGCTCATCTAGGTATTAAGTAGGGAAACTGCCACTTGAAACATGGACAATTCAACTGTGACATCAAAAATGAAATGGAAACTGTACCCGCCTGGGAAAGTAGACCCCTAGTCTCACTTCATCTGCCTTCCGTAGCCTGAAAGCCATTGTGTCTGGGCAAAGTCCTTCCCATCTTCAGTTATGGATATCTGATCAGGTGGTAGAGCAAACCTGATCCATTAGGTCACCCCAAGAGAACCTGATTGGTATACCCTGTTCTGTATATATCCCTGACTTATTGGAATTCCCCAAGAGACGACAAGGGGAAAATCCACCCCCAGCCCAAACTGACGACTGAGAGAACTGAAACTGATGGTTTCACTTGTTCGGCCTGAACACAGAAACACATGAAGCTGCCTTATACTGGATCAGACCCTTGGTCCATCCAAGTCAGTATTGTCTACTCAGACAGGCAGTAGCTCTCCGGTGTCTTGGTTTGAGGTCTTTCTTATCACCATTTCAACTGGGGATTTTTTAGTCTGGGACCTTCCGCGTGGCAAGCAAATGCTCTTCCACTGTGGCGCAGCCTGTCCGGCTGTGAAGGCACATGACACAACAGATTTGCCAGGACTAAACAGGTCTAGGTCTGATCAGTGGCTGGACAGCAGACCTTCTATGAGCCCTATGTATGTTCGATTCAGGTGGGTAGCCGTGTTGGTCTGAAGCAACGGAACGGAGTGTGAGTCCAGGGGCACCTTTAAGACCAACAAAGTTTAATTCTGAGTATAAGCTTTCATGTGCAGGCACACTTCTTCAACACTTCTTCAGAGCCAGTTTGGGGTAGTGGTTAAGTGCAAGGACTCTAATCTGGGAGAGCTGGGTTTCATTTCCCACTCCTCCACTTGCAGCTGCTGGGTGACTTTGGGCAAACCATCATTCAGTCAGAGCTGTTATCTCAAGAGCAGTTGTCTCAGAGCTCTCTCAGCCCCACTGACCTCACAGGGTGTCTGTTGTGGGGAGGGAAAGGGGAAGGAGTTTGTAAGCCGCTCTGAGACTACAACTGAAAGGCGGGATATAAATCCAATCTCCTCCTTCTCCTCCTCCTCCTCCTTCTTCTGAATATATGTTGAGTTCCATAATGGAAAGCAGGGAATAAATGCAGTGCATTTATGAAAGATTTCTATCCTTAGGCAGCTGTTGCCCAGGGGTGGTGTAAAGATCTTCATGTAGAGAGAGACGATGCATACATTTTAGATAACTAAGGTAATGAGGACTGGTGTAGGAGTAACCTGAACTTCTTTCAGCCCTGGCTCTGCCAGATTTGTAGTTCAAGAGAACCACTGCGGTCAGAGTGGCTGCCAAACTTGCCAAACTGAAAAGAACCAAGACTAAAGGAAAAGGTGGGATTTCAGCAAACTGTGTTTCATCGTCTAGTAACTTTTAAAAAAAGAACAAAACAACAACAACAACAAAGTTGAGCCGCAATTCTCACAGCACTGACCTTTCTTTCTCAAAGGACTGGTCAAACTGGCAGCTCTACAGTGTGTTCTTATGCCAAAAGAACCTTGCAAAACACACACAGAGGGAAATTAACATCACAAAGACCAACAGAGCCTATATAACAAGCCTTGCCTCTTATCTCTAGCCAAAGAGCAATGATCTTTGGTTGAGTTTTTTTTTTTTTTGAAAAGTCTGTGATGTCTGGTGTAAAAACTGGAAATCTTGAAATAAAAATAAATATATATACACATACACCCCTCCGTCCCTCCCTCCGTGTGTGTGTACACGAAGAAGAAGAAGAGGAGATTGGATTTATACCCCGCCCTTCACTACCCAAGGGAGTCTCAGAGCGGCTTACAAACTCCTTTCCCTTCCCCTCCCCACAACAGACACCCTGTGAGGTAGGTGGGGCCGAGAGAGTTCTGAGACAACTGTCCTTGAGAGAACAGCTGTACCAGAGCTATGGCTTGCCCAAGGTGACGTAAGTGGGGCTGAGAGAGCTCTGAGAGAACTACTCTTTCAAGAACAGCTCTGACAGAACCATGGCTTGCCCAAGGTCATCCAGAACCTGCAAGTGGAGAAGTGGGGAATCAAACCCAGTTCTCCCAGATTAGAGTCTGTGCACTTAACCACTACACCAAACCACTACACACATGTGAAAACACACACACACCAGTAATTAACAGTGCACTTTCCCCAGTGGTCAGTCTCTATTTATTTATTTATCTATCTATCTATCTATTTATTTACTTCATTTGCATCCGACCTTTCTCTCCAGTGTGACCCAAAGCAGCTTACATCATTCTCCTCTATTCTGTTTTATCCTCACAATCAGGGCTTTTTTTGTAAAAAAAAAAAAAAAAAAGCCCAGCAGGAACTCATTAGCATAATAGGTCACACCCAACAGCAGAAACTCATTAGCCTATTAGGCCACATCCCTGACAGTGCAGCTCCCTCCCAGGAACAGCTTCCCCAGGTGCCCTGCGGCTCGTGGGGCGCATGGGGAACCGAGGGAAGGAAGGCAGTTTCTGGATCAGCTTCCCCAGGCGCCCTGCAGAAGCAGGGCACCTGGGGAACCTAAGGAGGGGAGGCAGTTTAAACTGCCTTCCCTCCCTGGAGTGGCTTTGCTTTGCGTGCCCAAGCACCCCACGGCTTGCGAGGCTCCTGGAGAACCCAAGAGGGGTGGAGGCTGTAGGCGTGGCCAGTTTGGAAGCCAGCCGGAACTCCGTTCCTGTGCGTTCCTGCCCAAAAATAGACCTGCTCACAACAACCCTGTGAAGTAGGTTAGGGTTACAGTATTCGACTGGCCCAAGGTCACCAAGCAAGGTTCTATGGAACAAGGGAGGATCTGAACCCAGGTCTCTCTGATCTTAGTCTGACACTTCAGTGATTATATGAGGCTGGCACCAAGTCCTTTAAACTAGAGAACGGCTGCAGTGTTCTAAAACTCTCTGGTCTCTGTTATTTGAGAGTCTCTCTGCTTTTATGGCTGAATGGGAAACATCTTTCTTTAAATGGTAGGTCATTACAGTCGGCATGAATGTATGGCTCGCTTTTCCAGATGTAGTTTACAGCTGTGGCGTCCCGTGTTTTTGCTATCGATCGCTTTTATTCATCGCCTGTAAGTGCTGGACAAATGTGGGTGAGATAACAATGCATTTTTTAAAAAAATATAAATCCTGAGGGTATACTGGGCACATCTTAAAAGCCTACCGCTGGCCACTAAGTATGTGTGAGATAAATCCCTGGATTGGATTTAAACATGTTCTCAGCACTTGATCTTAATATACACAGATTGACATTAAAATAAGATGTTTAAAAGGCAGCATGGGTTTTGTTGCGCAGTGTAAAAAAATGCTGTTTTGGCGGCTTGTGGAAACTGCTGATCGGAGGACAGAACTAAGCGCCGAGGGAGGAAAGAAGGACAAAGTGGTAAATTTTGATTACGGATGAAGGGTCCCCATTTCCTGAAGTATTATGTCTCGGTGTTGCCCACTGCTCTGGTACTGATTTATGTTTAAATGTGTCAGTTGTGTGGGACATTTTTTTGAGGCGAGTGGCTGTGTAGTGTTGCCAGCAAACTCTACAGCTCCTTTCAGTGTGCTATAAACAAGGCCGTGCACTACAATGGATTGAAATTCAGAATGCTGGCATTCCAGAAAGCTGTTAAGAGTTCAGGGAATGCAGCATCTGGAAAAGCTTGAATGGTTGGCCTTGCAGTCCAGTGGATGTTTACTCGAGAGGAAGAGAGGGATGCCAGTCTCCAGGTGGGACCTGGGGATCCCCTGGAATTACAACGCATCTCTAGACTGCAGAGATCAGTTTCCTTGGAGAAAATGCATGCTTTGGAGGGTTGACTCTATGGTACTGCACCCCACTGAGGTCTCTGTTCTCCCCAGGATCCACCCCAAAATCTCTAGGAGTTTCCCAGTGTGGATCTAGCAACCCTACCCCCCTACCCCCTGCTGGTGGCCAAGGGGGAATTGCCAAACCTAAGACTCTACAGTGAAACCATAGGATCTTAAAGAGAAATGAAGAAGAAAGGGCTAAAGGACAGGGACAGAAAAGCAAACATGAAACAGCTGGTTATTTGGGTGCCTCTTGTCAGTGAATCATCATAACATCTACATTCAGGTGCAGTAAACCTCTGAAACCCAGTTCCAGGATCCTCTATGTTCTATTGTTGGCCCTCCAGAGGAACTGATTGGCTGCTGTGTGGGACAGGATGTTGGACTAGACAGAACACTGGTCTGATCCAGCAGGGCTCTTCTGATGTTCTTATGAAGGACTCGGCCACTATGCCCTGTGGTTGGCCCTCCATAGGAACCAGCTGGCTAATGTGTGAGATAAGATGCTGGACTAGATGGGCCCCTGGTCTGATCCTTCTGATGTTCTTATGAAGGCCTCGGCCTCTATGCCCTGTTGTTGGCCCTCCAGGATGAGATAGGATGCTACACTAGATGGGCTATTAGTCTGATCCTGCAGGGTTCTTCTTATGTTCTCATGAAGGCCTCAGCCTCTATGCTCTGTTGTTGGCCCTCTAGAGGAACTGGTTGGCCACTGTGTGAAACAGTATGCTTGCCTAGATGGACCACTGGTATGATCCAGCAGGGCTCATCTTACAATCTTCTATTAATCCTCTCCTGCTGGTGGGAATGGTGGGTTAAGAACATTCTGAGACAGAATTCATTATGAGTAAAAGTGTCAGGAGGCAGCAGGAATCCAGGGATGGCAAGTCCCCTCTTTGATTTCCTAGCACCCCACTTCAGGCAAGCAGTCTGAACTGGGGTTGCCAGTTCTGGCCTGAGAAATTCCTGGAGATTTGAGGGTGGTGCCTGTAGAGGAGGGAGTTTGGGAAGGATTTTTATCTAAAACCTGTCATATACCGTAGAGTCTGCCCTCCCAGCTGCCAGTTTCTGATCTCTCTAGTCTGCAGATTAGTTGTGATTCCAGGATATCTTCAGGTCCCACCTGGAAATTGGCAAGCCTAGTGTGAACTGAGAGGTGACTTTCAGATGAGGTGGTGATGGTGATAAATCATTTGAGTACAGAACCTGAAAAGAACATGAGGGGATATTCATGCTTAAAACATTAGCACACTTGCAATATTTTGTTTATTTAACAGTCTCTGATAACTGACACCTGTTGTTCTGAATTCTTGCATCAAAATGTCTGTGCAGTTGCAATCTTGAGGGTGCTGTTCAAGTGTGCATCTGTAAGCTGCAAACCTACTTTTGGTTTACTGACATTCACCACAGAAATCTCATGCTCACAGTTCTGAGTCTAGGACCCAGGGGGAAAACATGAAATGGCTGAGCGATTGCGTGAGTCTGGCAAAGCAAGCTATGATGCAGCAGCAGCAATATAACTGGAACAGGAGATGGCCGGTTCCAGAGCGGGCCTGATAGAAGCCCTCTGGGGGCCTCATCCAGCCCCTGGCCGCATGTTTGACACCCTTGTAGTAAGGTATATGAAGAAATGCATTTTTCCCCCTGTGGAGGTCTGAAATGAGCAAAACCTTCACTCTGAGTTTTAAAAGTCCCCCCCCCAAGGAATCGTGTCAAATTCCCACGTCTTGCTAAATTGTCGCCATTATTCCCACCTTCCAGAGCATCCATTTTTTCCCAACAAACAGATCTCTATAGTCTTAGGATAAGATGTAATTCTGAGGGATCCCCAGGTCCCACCTGGAGACTGGCATCCCTAATTTCAAGTCACACAAAGGGGTAATGCAAGTGGTGGTGGATTTCTAGAGAGGCTTTCAGTTGGGTGAACAGGCATTATGCTGGCATGGGAGCCGATTACTCAGAGGCACTGTCTGGCTGTTTTGGGCCCTGTGGGATTTTGTTCCAGCGTCCACCTCATCTTGGTGGCCTGGGATGTACAGGCACCTCTGTGTTAATTGAGTCTGAAATAGCGGTAAAATAGGATACTCCGGCGAGTCACTCAGTTGAGCCCCCTGAGGGCTCTCCAAAGTAGAAGGTCACATAAATGCCATTAGCTGATGGGTGTGTTCACCAAAAAAACCCTGTCCTTTGCTCTTTCCTGGTGTGTTCCTCATCTGTACTGAAAATACTAATATTGCTGCAGAGTTATTTATTTGGTGTAGTGGTTAAGTGCATGGACTCTAATCTGAGAGAACTGGGTTTGATTTCCCCACTCCTCCACTTGCAGGTTCTGGATGACCTTGGGCAAGCCATGGTTCTGTCAGAGCTGTTCTTGAAAGAGTAGTTCTCTCAGAGCTCTCTCAGCCCCACTTACGTCACAGGGTGTCTGTTGTGGGGAGGGGAAGGGAAAGGAGTTTGCAAGCTGCTCTGAGACTCCGAGTGAAGGGTGGGGTATAAATCCAATCTCTCCTCTCCTCTCCTCTCGAGATCTGCTTGATGGGGATGACAAAGCAAAAGCAAATATGGGAGTTTGTAGCGGGATTGCCTGCAGTTTGTAAATAGAGTCGCTATCTTCTTTTTTAAGGTCTCCCGGTGTACCTTGCAATCCAGCAATTTCAGAGTCAGTTGCCGACCATACAGGTAGCCTTGCCGCCATAGCAAGGTCTCATTCATATGCCGCTGTTTTCTTCAATAAAGCGGAGACTTCAGTCCATCTTCGAAACACACTTGTCTCCTCCCTCTCCCCCACCCCCTTCTGTAAAATCAATGTTAGTTTAGTAGCTGATCACGACCCATCAATAAGGAGCCCGTGTGTGAAAGGGAAACCCATCTGCGTGAAATACAGTCTGCCACAGCCTTCTCTTTCTCGATAACCTTCACACCAGTGTTAGGTCGAAGGGGCCGATTGACTCCCTGGATTCCGTCAGTCGGTCAATCGGGGAAATCCCTGTGCCATAGCCTTAGCTGGGCAGGAGATGGACAGACCAACAGAGCATTGTGTAGCTTTGGGTAGATCAATATCTCTGAAGCCTGTTTAAATTTCAGCGCTTACAGTTGTGGTTGTTTTTTTAAAAAAGTTCAATTCCTGTGGAGCTGGAGTCTTGCAACTTGAATTCAGCTGTCAGAATGCACAAAAAGGAAAAGGGTCTAGTCCACAGAGACCACAACAGCAGTTTCCATCTCTCTCTTTAAGCATTCTGCGGTGAGGTATCTGCCTTGAAGACTAGTTTGGTTGAAAGGCAGCCTAGAAATGTCAATAAGTCATGGATGATACCCTTCTCCGCCTCTTGAACTACGTATCCCTGATCTTGGGATCTGGTCCATCTCTTGGACCCTTCCTCTCTTTTATTCTCTTTCCCCCCCCCCCCCCAAAGATTCTTTCCCACCTTTGGTCAGGGCTTGGAGACTGTGTTTCCTCTAAGCTGAGTTAGTGTGAGCTAGCTCACAGTTTTTTTTAAGCCTCCGGCTCACACATTTTTGTCTTAGCTCAGGAAGGGGTGGCTCCAGAGCAAACTAATTTATGCCGTAAACAAATGGCTCGCTCACAACTTTAATGCTGGTAGCAGCTCACAAAGTAGAATTTTTTGCTCACAAGACTCCCCACAGCTTGGAGGGTGCTTGGAGACCCATTGCATTGGCTCCAGCCAGCTTTTCCACTGGTGAAAAAGGGAGCAGAGAGTCCCTTTCTGCACCCCCCCCCCAAAGGCTATGCTGGGAATCAGGAGAGTGCGTGGACCAAAGGGCATGTTGAACTGGAGGCCAAATAGGGTCAGGGATTGGGTGAGACCGAGCAAAAGAGTTGGCGGGATGCGATCTGTTGTCTATCTTGGACTCCTGTTGTCGATCAATATTGTGCTGGCAGCTGGGCCGTTTGGAAGGGGAAGGTGGTGTGCTGTGCCTCAGTCTCGTCAGGTTTCAGTAGCTCAGCAGGGTTGGTACTTGGAAGGGAGACCACCAAGGAAGGCTCTGTGGACGAAAGCAATGGGTGACCACCTCTGCTCCTCACTTGCGTTGGAAGCCCCTTGCTGGGGTCGCCAGTTCTCAGCTGGGACTTGACAGCACTTGACATACACGCCCAGTTGGGCAGTTCAGGTGACCATTTCTCCACCTGACAATTTTACGACTGCAGGCAAGTCAACCCCCTCAGTAAACTGACTCTCTGTGTTGTGTCCGCAAGTGCAAACTCTTCTACTCGGGCACCTGATGAGAAACCCAGGGAGACAATAAGAGTTGTTCTCCTCCCCACTCAAAGGAGACTTGTGTACCAAAGTTTAGGCCAGGGGCGTCAAACATAAGGCCCAGGGGCCAGAACCGGCCCACCCAGGCCTCTTACCCAGCCCACAAGCCCCTGGTATGTATGGAAATGTAAGATACTCCCCCTTTTATGGTATCCCTTAGGGAAAATCTAGTCTTGATTAAATACATTTATTGGGGCTTTTGTGGGTTCCCCAGTAAATCGGTTTCTTTCACTGCTAGAAATCAATTGCTTTTGTTTGTATTTTGAGTAAAAAATAATATTGTTTATTGGGTTTGTCTGTGTCCTTTATAAAGTTTATATCTTTGGTACCTGGCATTACATTTTATGGCATACATGGCCCATAAGTGACATTTATTTCAGCTCCGGCCCTCGTAACGAACAAGTTTGACACCTCTGATTGAGGCTGTATCCCTTCCTTCTGCTTGCGTGAGCTCAGCCCTGGCGCTCCATTCCGCAGCACAGTCCTGCTGTAGCAGGTACTTTCTTTGCTCCTATAGGACGCCTCCTTACCCTCCAAAGAGGATAGCCTGTTTTCACAACCTTTCCTCCCTTTACACCCAAACAGGTTCTTCCGTATCAAAAAGGGAGTAGTAATAATACGTTGTGTTTAAATAGCATGTTCCCTAAATGCTCCAGCTATTCCACGTCTATTATTTCAGTAACCCTGACAACAGCCCTAGAAGACAGGTTATATTATTGTCATTTACCGAGGAAGGGCTGAGATGGGAGCACCGTGCAAACTACGGCACTTGATTCTGCTTAATGCACAAACTTCTCCCAAGCGTGTCTGGAAGAGCAGGTAAAGGTACATTTTGTTTTTCTGCTGCCAGAGCTCAGTTCTGTGTTGGAAGACTGGGTGGGAAAGGATGTGGCTGAGCATCGCCAGCCAAGATGGTCCTGTCATCCTTGTAGACCAAGTCCTGTGAGGAAGGTCTGAAGGAGCTGGGTAGGTTTAGCCTGGAGAGGAGACGACTGAGAGGTGATATGATCACCATCTTTAAGCACTTGAAGGGCTGTCATCTAGAGGATGGGGTGGAGTTGTTCTCTGTTGCCCCAGAAGGTCGGACCAGAACCAACAGGTTGAAATTAAATCAGAAGAGTTTTCAGCTAAAACTTAGGAAGAACTTCCTGACCCTTAGAGCAGTTCTTCAGTAGAGCAGGCTTCCTCAGGAGGTGGTGTGCTCTCCTTCTTTGGAGGTTTTTAAGCAGAGGCTAGATGGCCATCTGTCTAGGAATGCTGATTGTGTGAACTCAGGCAGATCATGAGAGGGAGGGCAGGAAGGGTTGCCTCAGTGCTTAGTTCTCGTGGCCCTTTCTTACACACCCAGGAAAATGCTGATTGCCACTTTGGGGTCAGGAAGCAATTTTTCTCCAGGCCAGTTTGCTCGGAGATCCTGGAGAGGTTTTGTTTTGTCATCTTCTGGGCATGGAACAGCGGTCACTGCGAGTGGGGGGGGGAGAGGTATTTGTGAATTCCCTGCATTGTGCAGGGGATTGGACTAGATGACCCTGGAGGTCCCTTCCAACTCTATGATTCTATGATTCAGACCAAAGTTAGAGCAAATGCTTCCACTGTTGCGTGCATGGAGCTGCCTCATCTTTAATTAATTAATTAATTCAATTTATATCCTACCCTTCCTGCGAACAGGCTCAGGGCAGCTTACAACAATAAATATAACACGAGTATAAAATAAAATCAGACCCGTTGGTCCATCAAGGTCAACACTGTCTACTCAGACTGGCGGGGTCTCTCCAGGGTCTCAGGCAGAGGTCTTTCACATCACCTACCGCCAGATCTTTTTAACTGGAGATACCGGGGAGTGAACCTGGGGCCTTCTGCATGCCAAGCAGATGCTCTGCCACGAACCCTCTCCGTCTGTGTCCTTATAAAATTGCAGCGAGACCTTCGGCGGAGCTTCATTCCGCCTCCCCCTCTCCCTTTGACTGCTGTGCAATATCTGCGAGTGTTGTAACAATGCCACCTTCAAGAAGGTGCCAAGCAGGAAGGAAATAATCATTTCATTACAAACAGTATGGGGTAAATTCTGTTCAAATTAGAGTGGTGAGCGATGCCAGAACTGAAAGGGATTAAAAAAGGAACCCCATCAGCCCAGAATCCAACTGTGTACAATGCCGCATCACATGGGAACACGGGTGTGAGCGGCTTGCTGTGCAAAACGTTACTTTTGATGTCCAAGTTTTCTGTGAATGGTGAGGCAGTGCTGTAGGTGTGAATAAAAGTCTTGATCTTGCAGGATAAGAATGGGAGAAGAAGAAGAGATTGGATTTATACCCCACCCTTCACTCAGAGTCTCAGAGCGGCTTACAAGCTCCTCTCCCTTCCTCTCCCCACAACAGACACCCTGTGAGGTAGGTGGGGCTGAGAGAGAGCTCTGAGACAACTGTCCTTGAGAGAACAGCTGGTATAGAGCTATGGCTTGCCCAAGGTCCCACCAAGAGGTGCAAATGGAGGAGTGGGGAATCAAACCCGGTTCTCCCAGATTAGAGTCCGCGCACTTAACCACTACGCCAAACTATCTCGGGTCGAATGGGATCCGATCGTATCACATTTGATTGAGTTGTCTTCATGTCCTTTTTCCCCCCTCAATGGCTGATTTTAATGGCCTTTGGCTATATGCAATAAATGCTACTGTGGTATCCTTACCTCCATTTTTGTATATAACTTATTTCATCCTAAGGGAGCTTGCTTTTGTGGGCCACTTCTCATAAATGTAGCTGCACTCTCTGTGGGGGATGTATGTGTCCCCTTTGTGCAGAAGTGGAGCTGTATGCCCAGCTCAGTAGTAGTGAGGTGAAATCTGAAATCAAGCTCCATGGCAGCTTTCCGGGGTCTCAGGCAGAGGTCTTTCACGTCACCCACTGCCTGGGTCTTCTAACTGGAGATTCCAGGGACTGAGCCTGGGACCTTGTGTATGCCAAGCAGATGCCCTACCCATTGCGGTGTGGTTCTTCCTCTCCAGCGAATGGGCTCCAATTGGTCTTCATCCTTCTTGGAGCACGATGCCCAGATCTGGAAGCAGTACTCCAGGTGACATCTAGTGCAGAACAGAATGACTTCTTGTGCCTCGGATCCCATACGTTTGCTAAGGTGGCCTGAGATTAGAGGTGCTGCGAATTTTGTGCTTAGCGAGTTCAGCGAATGTCCTGAGTTCAGCGGTGTCAGTCAGATGTGAGTCGATCAACAGAGCTGTCCAGTGTTTGCACCAAGCAACTCTTAATAGCAGATTTGCAGGTTTGCATTGTTTGTTTGTCCTGCGAAGCTCTTCCTGCATTTTCATCTTGGGTCGGTCACAAGTTCTCTCAGAGCTGTTCTCTTGAGAGTAGTCTTCGAAAGAGCTCTCTCAGCCCCACGTACCTCACAGGGTGTCTGTTGTGGGGGGGGGGGAGGAAGGGAAAGGAGATTGTAAGCAGTGTTCCCTCTAAGCTGAGTTAGTGTGAGCAAGCTCACCATTTTTTAGCCTCCAGCTCACACATTTTCATTTCCGCCCAGGAAAAATAGCTCCAGAGCAAAACTAATTTATGTGGCAGCCAAATTGCTCACTCACAACTTTAATGCCAGTTGCTCACAAAGTAGAATTTTTTTGGCTCACAAGACTCCACAGCTTGGAGGGCTTTAAATTGCTCTGAGACTCTGAGTGAAGGGTGGGGTATAAATCCAACCTTCTCCTCCTCCTTCGTCTGATTCAAACAGATTGGCATCCACTGACATTGCTAAGGACTACTTAGAATGACGGACACCAGACAGTAGGGTTTTTTAAAAAACAAAACAAAAAAGTTTACTGAGGTTATATGATGTGTGACTGATTTAATTATCAGTTTAAACGACTGCCTGATGAGTGGACAAGTGGCGCAGGAAGGTGGAAGGGGAGGGACTTCCTCTGGCTGTGAGAACACACATGTGTGGAGCGGTGATCGCATCGCGTCGTGCTGCAATTGAGGAAGGATTATTTATTTATTTCACAAACAGCCCATCTTTCTCACCGGGAACCGAGGCAGAATGCAAGTGTAAGTATGAAATGTGGGGTCAATCAGTAAGCGGATTATAGAATACGATAGCATCAGGCAATCAGTAAGTGGATTTACAAGATATGATAGCGTTTACATCTAACAGCAGAGATGCCTGGCGAGCAAAAGATGCGGTTGGGCTGGGATTGTAGAACATTGGCGGGGTGGGCGGGGGAGAGATAACATATGCGAAGATTTGTTGACGGTAGCAAGAGGCACTCAGTGTGGGCAAGATCCCTAATAAAATAAGGTTTCCCTTGCTCGAAAGCTAGTCGACCGACTCTAGGGGGTGGTGCTCATCTCTGTTTCCAAGTCGAAGAGCCAGCGCTGTCCAGAGATTTTTTCCGTGGTCATGTGGCCGGCATGACTAGATGCCGAGGCGCACGGAACGCTGCTACCTTCCCACCGAAGGGGTACCTATTTATCTACTTGCAATTTCTTGCTTTCAAACTGCTAGGTTGGCAGGAGCCGGGGCCAGAGATGGGAGCTCATTCTGTCACGCGACACTCGGGTCTCAAACTGCTCAGTGTCTTTCACCTCTGAGCCACCGCGGCAGTAAAACAAGTTCCCCCTTGATAAAAACCTGAACTATTGCACTGCAGCTTTACTCCTAGAAAAGGGAGCGAATGTCAGATGCAGAATCACCCAAAGTGTGCCATCTTGATACCCAAACCTCTGTTTCAAGTGATGGCAGAGAGTAGTTTTTTTGGGAGGAGATATGGGGTTCAGAACAACAGTCAGCCTCTGAATCCCCAGGGCCAGGAGGCAACATCAGGGGAAGGCCTCAGCCTCTGTACCCTGTGGCTGGACCTCCAGGGGAACTGGTCGGTCGCTGTGTGAGACAGGATGCTGGACTAGATATTTATTAGAGTTATTATTATTTATTTATTTATTCGATCTATACCCCGCCCTCCCCACCGAGGCAGGCTTAGGGCGGCTTATGTGAGAAGTAAAACACATAAATAACAGTTGGATTTATCATAAGACCATCTTAAAAACAGTTCAGTATGAAACAATCCAATATCATAAAGTGCTAGCAGTGTCCATTTTAAATGCAATCGCTTAATGATGGTGGTACCATATGAATGCATTCAGTGATCAATCTAGGTATTCAGTTCATGGATCTTTCCCTGATATATTCGGCAGGCACAGGCTGTAGATGGCAGAACCGGGGAACGGGGCTCCATTGCTTTCAGTTGTTGTTGTTGGTGGTGGTGGCAGCAGCTCCTTAATTGAAGGCCTGGTTGAAGAGCTCCATCTTACAGGCCCTGCGGAACTGGTGTGACCCAGGGCTCTTCTTATGTTCCTATGAAGGCCTCAGCCTCAATGCCGTGTTGCTGGACCTCCAGGGGAACTTGTTGGCCTCTGTGTGAGACAGGATGCATGACTAGATGGACCACTGGTCTGATCCAGCAGGACTCTTCTTATGTCCTTATGAAGGCCTCAGCCTCTATGCCCTGTTGTTGTCCCTCCAGAGGAACTGCTGGCCACTGTGTGAGACAGGATGCTGGACTAGATGGACCACTGGTCTGATCCAGCAGGACTCTTCTTATGTTCTTATGAAGGCCTGGGCCTCTATGCCCTGTTGTTGTCCCTCCAGAGGAACTGGTTGGCCTCTGTGTGAGGCAGGATGCATGACTAGATGGACCACTGGTCTGATCCAGGAGTGCTCTTCGGATGTTCTTAAATCCCTTCTCATCTCAGAAGCTGGCTGGCCTTGGCCCTGTTCCACCTTACCCTGTAGGGTTGTTCTTAGGACAAATGGGATAATACCCCATGTGTGCTACTCCAAGGAGGATACAAATGTGATTAACAATGGTTTGCTTTTTATTTTTTACCTTCTCTTTGTGTAAAAAGAACCCTAGCTGACTGAGACTTAGAACTGCTTTTTAATTGGGATACCCTTGGGAAGGATGCCGGGGCACCTCTCTAAATTAGAAGCAGGATTTAGAAGCTCTGGGAAGCACAGGGTATTTTTAAACTTCTGTGGTTTTTTTTCAAAAAGGCAGCGCCCTGCCCAAAACCTGAGCTTGCACTCTTGCTTTGAAGGAAGACTCATCAGTGTGCGAAGCAGACTTCTGCCTCCGGGCCATTTATAGTGCAGGAGCTTGTGAAGCTAAAACAGTTTGATGTGTAATTGCAGGAGGAAATGGAAAACCTGCTGAGCATGGCGGGATGGAGCGCCTTATCACCCTTTATGTGCATCCAGCGCGCGCTGCAATTGCCGGCGGAGCCGCGATGCCGACCGAACGGGTGACATTTTTCATGGGCCGCCGTGTTCTGAATCAACACTGCAACAGTGCGATTAGAGTAGGTAAAGCAGGGGGAAACAATCAGAGAGCTACATGCGACAGATCAAGTTTGAGTCCTTCCGCGGCTCCTTATTGCCTGCTGCCTTGTGTGATATGCAAAGCAGCTCCTCCAGACGCATTACACCTTCGCATCGCCTGGAAATTGAATTTTATTTGGTGGCCTGCGTATAATTTATAGCGCTCTTCCAATACACTTCAGTTCTCATTTAGCTAAAAGTGTGTTCTTTATTTGCTGCCGGCAAAGGAAACAGAAGGGATGGGGGACCGGGGTGGTGGTGGGGGATGTCCCTGAATATTCGGCATCACTTTCCAAACATATGAGAACCGGGCTGTTGAAGTTTTGTGGCCACTCTGGGTAAATTATTGGCGAGGACTTTTGGAGTCAGTGAAAAAGATGCACTTGATTCTCCGGTGGTATCATTTCTGCCTGGATATGTGGAAGGAGGCAAGCCTGGAAGTCCGAGGTGATGGAGAGGGGCTGCGGCTCATGGGAGAGCTTTTCTTTGGTACGCAGAAGGTCCCACGGTCATTCTCCAGCATCTCCAGTCAGGCAATAGGTGATGTGAAAGGCTGAGGCTTTGGAGGAACCATGGCCCGCCCGTCTCAGTGGAAACACAGCCCTTGATGGCTCAATAGTCTGATTTAGGGTGATTCCGCATCTAGCATTCGCTCCACGTTTTCTCAACTCTGCGTGAAAGGTGCAGCTCAAAACCACATTCATATACCTTGGGGCAACACCGTACTAACTGCAAAGTCGCCCCTGAATGGCCATAAAATGGCTATAAATCTATGCAGAAGGTACAGCAAAATCTGATGATCCAAGGAAGTGAAAGCAACCCTATTCTTCAAACAGGCAATCTCCCACCATCTTGGGAAGAATCAAAGATTATAGTGATTTTAAAACCAGGCAAAGATTCAACCAGGCCTGATTCATAATGATGCAAAAATTTACATCTATCCTTACGTTGAGGCTTAATAAAATTATTCCAAACTAAAATTTTTAAAAAAGCGGTGTGGAGGCTATTATGAAACCCGATGATCAGAGGAAGTGAAAGCAGCATGCAATGCAGAGGGTACCATAAAACCCAATGATCAAAGAAAGTGAAAGCGGCATGCAATGCAGAGGGTGCCATAAAATCCAATGATCAAAGGAAGTGAAAGTGGCATGCAATGCAGAGGGGAATTTCTGTTCAAACGTGGGTTTCATAAAACAACAGAGGGAAAAGCCAGTGCAGAATCACCCTTAGTGTGAGGCAGCTTCATGAGTTCACTGGCGAGAAAAGGTGTGACATGGTTGTTCTCCCTGCAAAGTAGCAGTGTAGACACCCTTCACCTCAGCAAAAGAGGGCGTATAGGCTCTCCAATCCACCACCACCCCCCAGCTAAAAAATGATTACACTTAGCCAAGGCTTTCCGGCTTCTCCAGAGTCTCCTGAAATTTTACCTGAAGAACGTATCGACTTGCTTCACATATTACTTGAGGGAAATCTGTTGAGAATCTTGGGGGGGGGGGGAGTGTAGGACCCCCTGAGAAAGTGTCTGTCTTGCTGAAACTGATAACCCTTCAAAATATTACAGATTTTACCCCTGAGTTGGAGCCCCCAATTTAATTTTGAAGCTTGCAGTGAAGTCACATTTCTGTGACAAGTCAAATCCCCCCTTGTAGAATGTAAACTGACTTCTGTGTTGTCCCTATCCATCACTTGGCTTCCGCCTACTGCTCTCTATAACATTCATGTCTATCTGCACTTCTCCTGTCAGGATTTGGGGTTTGGGGAGTTTTTTTGGAGGGAGTCATTTAAACACATCTTTAAGAAGGCAAAGACAGATGTCCAAACTTCTGTAACTTTGGGGATGTGCAACTTGTAGCAGAAGAAGAGAAGGAGGAGGAGGGATTTATACCCCACCCTTCACTACCCAAGGGAGTCTCAGAGCAGCTTACAATCCCCTTCCCCTCCCCTGTGAGGTAGGTGAGGCTGAGAGAGCTCTGAGACAACTGTCCTTGAGAGAACAGCTGGTACAGAGCTGTGGTTTGCCCAAGGTCATCCAGCAGGTGCAAGTGGCGGAGTGGGGAATCAAACTTGGTTCTCCCAGATTAGAGTCCACACACTTAGCCACTATACTAAAGCTGCTCTTTAGGACCATCAACCATTGTGGTTAGTTCCCATTTAATTGAGGCACTAATTTCATGTCACTAATCTGCCTTGAAGTGGACCAAGCATTAAGACAGAGACTGTCTGGCATGTATTGCAGAAACTAGTCTTAGTGAGCTGGGTACTAACCCAATCCAACTATTCCACTGAGCAAAGTTCATTCGTTTCCTTACTTGTTTAAATATTTATATGCCACCTTTCCTTTTGGCTTAGGGTTGAAGCCTTCCTCCAGTCTAAGGAGTCTTCCTTCGGTGCAAGTGACTCTTCTGTTGGAAGAAGAGCCTCTCAAGATGGAGGAAGGCAAGTTGCTGGATGGTTGGATCCACTCCTGTATTTTCAGCCACAAAGTTGTACCAAAATCAGCGCCCACATTTCCTTTCGGGGTCTCCCCTCTTTTCTGTCTCCCGCTTCTGGCGCCTTCTGATATCGCCGCCTTTTTGCACAGCATTTGGGGTTGCTATGGCAACTGACAATGCCACCCTGGCTTGGGGGCGGGGTCTGCTCATGCATGCATGGTACTGTAAGCTTTTTTAGGAGGCTAGCCCCTTATTAGGTTTTATAAACTAAGGGCTGTGTTTTTTTTCCCCTGCAAAAGTAGAGGTTTCCTCGGCCTTGTAGTTCCCTAGTGATAGCTGTAGATGGACTACGTTATTCAGCTTTCTCTGTCTGTAGGTGGATGGTCATCCCTGCGCTATTAGATATAGCGATATGGACCTGAATTAATTTTATATAATACACAAATCCATTTTTGGTTTGCAATTTGGAATTCAGTTTGCTTTGAATTAATGCTGTTTGCACGGATACATTATGCGCAAAACGTTTAAACAAAGATTTGTTTGAATGAATGAGTAAGGAGCGTGGCTTGATCATCCCCGATCAAGGGACGCACTGCTTCTTTTTGTGTGGTTATATGATTAACTACCTATGTTGGACAAGTACCCAGAGTGTGCATTTCTTTGTACCATATTTAGACTGTCAATAATTGATCCATCCGTGCGTTCCTGCCCTTGCAGATTGCGTCTCCCACACTGGTTGTGCTCCGGACCAATCGGCAGTGATAAAATAAACGACCCTCCCTTAAGTGCCGCCTGCATGCATAATTAATACGTGCTATACGACAGGAAACTTTGATAACAAGAAGCAGGAATGATGGAAAGCAAGGCAGGGCTGAAGGCTAGCTTTTGATGCTAAAACATTCATTATCAGAAATACAAATGACACTCGCACATTAATGTAAATTATAGATGCTTAAAAGCTGTTGCAGGCTGAGGAACGAAGACGGAATGTTGGACCGAGCGAATGAGTAGCATCTGACTGAGAGAATTTCCTCAGGGACGGCTGGGTGAATAGTTCTTGTGCTCTAAATCACATGTTAGGGCGAGCACCATTACCAGATAAAGTTCCCTCTAAGCTGAGCTAGTGTGAGCTAGCTCAGTTTTTTAGCCTCCAGCTCGCACATTTTTATCTTAGCTCAGGAAGGATGGCTCCAGAGCAAACTAATTTATGCAGCAGCCAAATTGTGCACTCACAACTTTAATGCCAGTAGCTCACAAAATGGAATTTTTGCTCATAAGACTCCACAGCTTAGAGGAAGCATATATCTACTTTTTTTTTTTTTTGCATAAGTTCTGCTTTGGGTGTTAGAAGAAGAAGAGATTGGATTTATACCCTGCCTTTCAGTTGTAGTCTCAGAGCGGCTTACAAACTCTTTTCCCTTCCCCTCCCCACAACAGACACCTTGTGAGGTAGGTGGGGCTGAGAGAGCTCTGAGACAACTGTCCTTGATAGAACAGCTGGTACAGCTTGGGTACTTGCCCAAGGTCATCCAGCAGGTGCAAGTGGAGGAGTGGGGAATCAAACCCGGTTCTCCTAGATTAGAGTCCGCGCACTTAACCACTACACCAAACTGGCTCTCTATACTATTACTAAAGTAATGTGAGCCCTGGCCCAGATAGTCTAGGCTAGCCTAGTCACATCAGATCTCAGAAGCTAAGCAGGATCAAAACTGGTTAGCACTTGAATGGGAGACCACCAAGGAAGCCCAGGGTCGCTACAACAAGACAGGCAATAGCAAACTCCTTCTGAACATCTCTTGCCGTGTGTAATGTATGTAATGACGGCAGCCATATGGCCCTGCAGAGCATATGGCCCGGTTAAGCCCTGAGCTTGTGGCCAGAGAACAGTAGTACACTAGGATCCTAAACATCCCCCTATCACATGCTTAGGGTATTCAAATAGTCCTATGATAGCCTCTGGTGGGAAACTTATCCAATTACCTTGTTTGGGCGAGGTCAGGGGTGTGGTTTACCTTTGCATATAAGCAGGCCCCCTGACCTCCGTCCTTCATGCCTCATCTGATCCTGCTCAATAAAATGTATGCTGATTTCACTGCAACCGGACTCCACTCCCAGTACCTTTCACCTTGAAAACCCTATGTGGGCACCAAAAGATTCAAGAGGTGTATCCATCTTGAAAACTTCCTATCTAGACTCTGTTTGGGCCATCAGCTACAAGCACAAAGCAATTGAGCATCTGGGTGATGGTGCTTTCTAGAACCTCCATAGTCATTCCAATTTGGTGTAGTGGTTAAGAGGGGTGGACTGTAATCTGGGGAACTGGGTTTGGTTCCTCACTCCTCCATATGCAGCCAGCTGGGTAACCTTGGGTCAGTCACAGTTCTGTCAGAGCTTTGGAAACGGCTTCAAAAGAGCTCTCTCAGCCCCACCTACCTCACAGGGTGCCTGTTGTGAAGAGAGGAAGGGAAGGAGATTGTAAGCCACTCTGAGACTGCGAGTGAAGGGCGGGGTATAAATCTAACTCCTTTTTCTCCTCCTCCACCTCCTCCTCCTCCTCCGTATATGGGGAATGATATGGAACGGGTGGCACCTCGCTTTTTGCCAATGGCACAGGTGGATTTGCTTTCTTCAGTAACTGGCCCTATGTATCCCTTTCTTAAGTCTCTGAACTTGGGGGTCTCTTTGAGGTGTCGTCTCTGCTCGTTCCATCAGTAGGCTGTACTCCCTTAACAGTAGGGGTTTCATGTGTAGGGTGGGTGAAGTAAATGGATAACTTCAAGGAACCAGTGGGGAATAGCACTTAGCATGTTGACCTAAGAACTGGGAATTTCAGGTTCAAATCCGTACTAAGCCATGAAGATTGTAGGGCTGGCTACACTCTCTTTCTAAGTTTACAGAGTCGGTGTGATGGTAAAAGAAAGCGAGAACCATGTATGTTACCCAGAGTTCCTTGGAGAAGGGGGTGGGGGATAAAATGTGCTAGGTAGATAAAATACACTTTTTTGGTATATTAAGGTGAAACAGATGCTTGTCTCAATTTTTTTTTAATTTACACATATATAAACATATTTATTTTGTTTCCACATCTTTTAATACATTACTAAGTTTATCTGAGTTAACATATTTATACACCTTACAATTTTGAGTCTAAAAAACTAACTTAGGCTGAGGACAGACTCAAGTTCTGCTGCGCCTCCGCAGCGTGGCAGAACAAGGCGGGGGGAATTGCCCCCGCCCCATGGCGTTCACACGCCGCCACAAGGAAGCCGCCCGCAGCATCCAGACTGTGAGCGGCTTCTGGCAGCAGTGGCAGAACTCCGCGCAGCTCCCCCGGCCCGGCGTGCGTTCACACCCGCCGGAAGCGGGTGGAACACACGTGCAGCAGCCGAGACACCACTTTGAAGTGGTGCCCTGCTGCTGCAGGAGGAGCGTGGCACCGGGCATGTTCTGTCTGGGCCGCCTCCTCTGGGCAGATGTGGCAGTCTGGACTGCCGCTCTGCCTCTGCTTTTAAAGTGGAGGCAGAGCGGGCCAGACTGCCAGTCTGTCCTCAGCCCTAATCTCCATCCAGTTGTACACTTTATTCCATGTGGAATATATCTTCCCTTATATTTTGCCATTCTATATTTAACTTATCCATTTCTGCCAGTTCTAACAGTTTATGTTTTAAATCTTCCTTTACTGGAGTTTTTTCTGATTTCCAGTTTTTTGCTATCATAATTCTGGCCGATGTCAGTATATAAGTTATTACATAGTTCTCCATTTTCAAGTTGTCTGGTAACAATTTTAATAGAAATATTTCAGGTAATATTGGGATATTTACATTAAATATCTCAACAATCATGTTACGCACTTTACTCCAAAATGTTTGTATTCTATCACACTTCCACCACATGTGATAAAACGTGCCTATGTTAGACTTACATCTCCAACATTTATTTGATGTCTCAGGAAAGCATTTCGAGATTTTATCAAGGCAACCAGTGCCACCTATAAAACATTTTATAAATATTTTCCTTGTACATAACTGATCTCATATATTTTACTGTTTTCCAAATTGTAGACCATTTGTCTGTACCTATTGAGTATTCAAAGTCTTACCATAGGTGCCTTAATAACTTCATCTTGCATAGTCATTTAATTACCAACTATACATTTTTGAATTAATTTATTATTTGAAGTTAACCAGATCTTGTCAAACTCATTTGAACTGTTATAAAAACCCAGTTTTCTATCTTCATTAAATCTTGATTTTAATTGTAGTTTTTCTCACCATGTTAATTCAATTTTTTTGTTTTAGTAAATCTTCCTCTGTTTTTAAATAGTTGTTCTTATCTAGGAGCTTTTCATAAGTCTCTTTTTAAGATGAAACAGATGCTTGTGGTGTTACTCCCACCCTCGGAGAGTCATGAAATTTGTTTTGGCTCACATCTTTATTTAGCAACGTCTTCCCTGTGGACAGTGCTTCTTTATGATACTGGAACCTCTGTATCTAACCCTGTTATCCCAAACAGTTTATTATCAGGATTTACTATGTGCCATGTAAAGAAATGAAGACCATAGGAAATAACAGGAAGATAACCGACTCTCTTATCTGTGTGAGTATGCTCTTTTCGGCGGTTGGGCATGATCGCTGAATGGACTGCCGCTCTGTGATCTAAGACTTTTTGCCCCTACGGTTACCTTTCAGTTATTTCCCAATCAGAATGGGCCGTGGATTCCTACGGAGCCAAGTAAGCCCCCTGCTGTGTCCGACGGTGGCCTAGCAAGCTTCTATCAGTGGGGTGAGGTCTCAGCTCAGCCCCACCTCCTCCCCACAAAGAGGAAGAGAAAGAGCCTGTGTTCATCACAGTCCCAGCTCTGAGCCTAACCTTCTGATAAGTATTGGAGTCGGGAGTCCATGGAGTAGTGAAACAGCTAGATCTTTATTGCTGGTCCGGATGAAGCATACAACCCAGGGCTCCGAGCCCTCCTTTTATGCTGGTCAGGGACAATCCCCTGACCTCACCCAACTGGTCCAATAGGCTCTTATCAGTCTATTTACATCTCATAGGTTCCTGGGAAGAAACCTAGGTACATGATTGGTGGCCGGTTTGAATCCACCTGGCCTTTGTTCTACCTGGCTGAAGCTTGGGTAGTTCCTTGGCCATGTGCTCTGGCCACATGGCGGTCGCCATTACTGGAGCACATGGCGACTGCATGGTCAATACATAACACCTACTTTACAGGGTCGTTATAAGGATGGGATGGAGACAGGGAGAATGTCGTAAGCTTCTTTGGGGGGGTTCCCATTAGGGAGGGAAAATGGAGTACAAATGAAGTAAATAAATTTTGTTTGAAATCGTTTCCCAAGCATTGTCAGCCACTTTAAAGAAGAAGAAGAAGAGAAACCATTTCATGTATTTCGTGTCTCCTTCTTTGGAGGTCCACGCACTTAACCACTACACCAAATTGCCCAGGGAAATGCTGGTCACCACTTTGGGGACAGGAAACAATTTTTCTCCAGACCAGTTTGGTTGAAGGTCCAGGAGGTTTTTTGTCATCTTCTGGGTGTGGAACAGGGGTCACTGGGGTTGGGGGAGGGAGGAATTTGTGAATTTCCTGCATTGTGCAGGCGGTTGGACTAGACGACCCTGGAGGTCCCTTCCAACTCCATGATTCTGTGATTCTGTGTCTGGGATTCTGGCTATCTAACCCCTCCCCCCCCCAATGTTTTTTTGTTAGAGTCTGCCTGCCTGCTCTATCTTCCCCCAATGTGACCTTCTCTGATTGGAAAGAATAAATCTGGGTTGAAGAGGGTTTATTTTCTTTTTTGTCATTTGATTTTGTTATTTTATTGGGAATCCTCCTTGTCAAAGGTGAAATAAAGAAGCCTCTCTCTTGATGTAGTTGCACCCGAGTGTGGCATGAGAGGGAGAGGTTTTTACGGGGTGGAGGTGGAAGAAGCATTCCCAGGGACCCTTTGAACTGTGCTTATAAAGGAGCAAGTTTTGCCCACAGCGTTCCAGTTAAACTCTTTCTGCTATTTGGAGGCTACAGGACTTGCCAGCTCTTCCTTTATCTCAAAAACTCAAAGGCTGTCTGCTCCTGGCATGGTTTTCCAAAGTATTTCTTCTACAGAAGGCTTTTCTCAGTCAAGGCGAGATAATGTTCTTATGTATCTGTTCAAGCTTGGCTCTCATTGAATGCTTCTGACCACATTTTCTTGACTTGAGAGTTTAATTGTTCCTTTTTTTTCTAGCAGAAAAAGCAAGGAAGAAAAGGAATCGGGGGCAATTCCCATGTCAAAAATGGAAGGGGGAAAGCGAACCAGTGGTACACTGACCATATGGTTTTATAGACCACTGTATGAGGTCTTTGAATAGGTGGGTGGGTGTGGGGGGGTCACAGGGACATTTGAAGGTACCCTTTTATGGAGTCTGAACCTTGTGGTCCATCAAGCTCTAACTGGTGGCTACGGTGCCTCTCCACAGTCTTGCGCCAGAAGTTCCTTTTTTGAATGGGAAACACCATGGTGAAACTAGTTTTGTGTAGTGGTTAAGAGCCAGTTCGGTGCAGTGGTTAAGAGTGCAGACTCTAATCTGGGAGAACCGGGTTTGATTCCCCAGTCCTCCATGTGCAGCTGCTGGTATGACCTTGGGTCAGTCATAAATTCTCTCAGAGCTGTTCTCTCAAGGGCAGTCCTCAAGAGAGCTCTCTCAGCCCCACCTACCTCACAAGTGTCTGTTATGGGGAGGGGGATGGGATGGGATTGTAAGCCGCTCTGAGACTCCTTCGGGTAGTGAAGGGCGGGGTATAAATCTAATCACCTCCTCCTCCTTTTTCTTCTTCTTCTGCTTCCCACATGTAGAATGCATGCCCCATAATTAAGGACCCAGAAAAAAGGTCCTGATAGAGATGATCTTCAATCAACCCCTTTCCCCAGCATTTAGGATCCTCTTGCTAGGAATGAATGGAACAACTCTAGCAACAGCTTCTGCTGCGCTGAAGAAATGGCATGACGTATATAATGAGGAGTATTGGGCATAAGGTTGCCATCTGCTCAATGGGTATGGGGGATTTCTTGCTCCCTCTGGGCTTGGCTTGCTGGCAAATGAGTGGCTGGTGAGAGAAGAAAAAAAAATTAAGCAGATTCGGCAGTTGTGTGATATGACTTCCAGGGGAAACCTGGATGTGACATCACACCTCTTTGTGAATAGCTGGAAGCTCTGTGGTTAAAAAAAAAAAAAAGCGCCAGTTTCGTGTAGTGGTTAAGTGCCGCGGACTCTAATCTAGGAGAACTGGGTTTGATTCCCCACTTCTCCACATTGCAGCCAGCTGGGTGACCTTGGGCAAGCCATAGCTCTGTACCAGCTGTTCTCTCAAGGACAGTTGTCTCAGAGCTCTCTCGGCCCCACCTACCTCACAGGGTGTCTGTTGTGGGGAGGGGAAGGAGTTTGTAAGCCGCTCTGAGACTCCAAGTGAGTGAAGGGTGGGGTATAAACTGAGAGCCCGTTTGGTGTAGTGGTTAAGTGCGCAGACTCTAATCTGGGAGAACCGGGTTTGATTCCCCACTCCTCCACTTGCACCTGGCTGGATGACCTTGGGCAAGCCATAGCTCTGGACCAGCTGTTCCCTCAAGGACAGCTTGGGAAAAAGCTCTCTCAGCCCCACCTACCTCACAGGGTGTCTGTTGTGGGGAGGGGAAGGGAAAAGGAGTTTGTAAGCCGCTCTGAGACTCCCTTGGGGAGTGGAGGGCGGGGTATAAATCCAATCTCTTCTTCTTCTTCTTCTAAATCCAATCTTTTCTTCTTCTCTAAATCCATAGTCTTTGGCAATTCCTAGAGATAACTGACATCACTTCTGGAGAAAATCTGGAAGTGATGTTAGTCCTCTCTAGGAATCACTGGGAATTCCTAGAGCACTGCAATATCACATCCAGGTTTTCTCAGAAGTGACATCACACAATTGCTGATGACTGCCTCACCTATGTCCACCACACCCCTCCTGGTCTTCATCTGGTTCTTTTTTCTGCATATGGAACATCATTTTTAACAATAGCAGAGGAAGATCCAGTTGTAGTAATTCTCCCTTCCATTGTCAGTTCCACATAACAACCAGGACCACCCCTGCAGGTCTCCTGAACCCCACTGTGAGAGTAGCGGGGGGCGAGGGGTGAGCAGCAATGGAAGAGGCGGAAGTTATATTCTGTAACTGGAGCTCTGCTTGCACTTTGTTGTTTAAGTCCCAGTATACACACACTTCCTTGCAGTTAACTGTGATCTACTTAAACATTAAGATGATTTATCATACAAACAACAGGAAGTGAATGATAAATCACAGAACAAAGAGTCAGTTGTTACTTTACCTCCAGGATGTCTCCCAGATTAAAGGCTCAAGGTGGGTTTATGTACTCTGTCACTGTATGTAGGTGGTAAGTAAATAAGCATACTCAAATGTGAGGTCTTCCCTCCCCCCATTTTGCAATATTGATGCTGAATCCTGAGGGTGAGGCACCCTGTGGACAGTATCATGGGAATGGCCTTCTCGTGAGGTATTGATCATGTTATGTATTGGGGCTGAAGCATTCCAGGACTGTTCTACTAGAGACTGGCTGAGCTTGGAGCTCAAGAACCAGGACTCTGGAAGTAAGCAGTCGAGAAGCAATGTTATGTAAATAGCCAATCATTGGATGTGGGGTGTGTTTGGGTGTGGCAACTGCATGCTGTTTACACAGGGCAGGGGACCTGGAGTTCAGTCTTGTGCTTGCTGACATCACTAATAAAGTAGAGCTGATCACTAGTAGCGCGTCTGCTGCTCCATGGAACCCACTATTTAACAGATCAGAAATGTCCCTTGTATTACCAGAAAAAAGGAAAAAAAGAAGAAAAAACTTCTTGTCAAAGTAACAAAATTTGGTAAAGTATTAGCCAAGTCTTGTCAGGTCTTGTAAGCTAAGCAGGGTCAGCCCCGGTTAGTACTTGGAAGGGAGACCTCCAAGGAGCGCCAGGGTTGCTATGCAGAGGCAGGCAATCGCAAACCACTCCTGAACATCTCTTGTCTTGAAAACCCCATGAGGGGTTGCTATAAGTTGGCTGCGACTTGACGGGAGTTCCCACCACCATTCCCTCCTTTACCTGGATGTCCTGTAGAAAACCAAATTGTTGGGATAATCTTCCATTTGCATAAATGCTTTGTTATATTGACCAGGCCTTGCCTTGGAGAGAAACGGAAATGTTATATAAATTTTCTGAATAAAAGTTTACTAGAATTTATGCTATAAAGTCACCACCCTCGACAATGTATTGGAGCTAAAAGGGCAAAGGTAAAAGTTTCCCTTCCTCGAAAGCCAATCGAATTCGACTCTAGAGGGCGGTGCTCATCTCCGTTTCCAAGCCAAAGAGCCAGCGCTGTCTGAAGACGTTTCTGTGGTCATGAGGCCGGCATGACTAGACGCTGAGGCGCACGGAACACTGTTACCTTCCCACCGAAGCGGAACCTATTTACCTACTTACAGTTTCTTTCTTTCGAACTGCTAGGTTGGCAGGAGCTGGGGTTAGAGACGGGAGCTCACTTTGTCACGCAGCACTCGGGTCTCGAACTGCCAGACTACCGATCTTCCGGTCTGCAGTTCAGCGTCTTAACCAGTGAGCCACCCCGGCCCCTTGGAGCGACGGTCCTCCAAAAAGAACCTTCCTGTGTCCTGGAAAGTCCATTAAGAATTATGGTATTCTGTGGATCCCTTCTGATTTCCATGTGAGCTTTGGGTTGCAAAGAAAAAAAAAAAACCTTTCACTTCAGTTGTTAATTGTTTGTGCTTTGTACATGTATGGAGTCAGGATGTCATGCATGGTTCTCCCTGTCACAATTTAATTCTCACAACAGCCCTGTGACGCTGGGGAGACCAAGCATCATTGGCCTGATAGCGCTAAGAATATCTCATGTAAAATGGGTTAAGTATTGACAGATGCATACATGGCTTTTGTTCTTCATCCATTGTGTTAATTTCTCTTTCTGTTCTCTTTATTTTGCTTGCATGTTTTGGATGTTTGATTTATGCAGTTTAAATTACCTTTTCAGTACGCTCAAAAGGACAAAAGAGCCTCCCTGCGTGCACACGAAGTTTCGGCGCATTGTTCAATTAGAAACAGGCATTGTTCTCCCAAGTCTAGCTCTAATATTTTAAACAAACATCCTCCAATGTGCTGGCTCTCAAAGTAAAGAAGCTGTGAAGTGGAGAACACCAGTAAAATATTTCCAGTTTTTCTGCCTTCATAATTCCACCCCCCCCCCCAACACACACACACACACTAAACTACTTCAGCTTTGCGGCTTATTGGGGGTGTATATGTAGGCATACCTGAGCCAAAATTATGCCTGGAATTGCCTATTTGGGGTCGACTTAGAAATACTTATGGGGCTGCGGTGGCTCAGAGGTTAAAGATGCTGAGCTGCAGACCGGGAGGTCTGTAGTTCGGCAGTTCGAGACCCGAGTGCCGCATGACGGAGTGAGCTCCTGTCTCCTGACAGCCTTGCAGTTCGAAAGCAAGAAATTGCAAGTAGATAAATAGGTACTGCTGCGGTGGGAAGGTAACAGCATTCTATGCACCTTGGCGTTTAGTCATGCTGGCCACAAGACCACGGAAATGTCTTCAGACAGCGCTGGCTCTTCAGCTGGGAAATGGAGATGAGCACCGCCCCCTAGAGTCGAATTAGACTGGCTTTCGAGCAAGGGAAACCTTTACAGCAGGGGTGGCCAACCTGTGGCTCGGGAGCCACATGCGGCTCTTTCACACATATTGTGCGGCTCCTGGCAGGGCGGCTGGGGAAGCAAAGGGGAGGCATGCTTTTTCTCTCTTTCTCCCTTCCTTCCTTCCTTCCTCCCTCCCATCTATTTGCTTTCCTAGTTTCTCTCTCTCTCTTTCTTTCCACTTCTTTAATTCTTTCTTTCCATATCTCTCTCTTTCTCTCTCTCTCTCAATATCATTAGCAAACAAATAATATCATTATCAATAACCGGTTTTCCTCGTTTGTTTTTATTTTTGGCAGTCCCATTTAATGTTAATAAAAAGCAAATTTGCATATTTTTAAAAATAAAAACGTGTGTGTGATATTTGTTCCTGTCTTGCGGCTCTCAGACATCTGACATTTATTCTATGTGGCTCTTACGTTAAGCAAGATTGGCCACCCCTGCTTTACAGGAATACTTGGAATCTCTGGAGTGTTTGGGGAAGAGTGGGGAGGGAAAGCGAGGAAGCCTGCCCAGGGAACGGTTGTTAGCTGGCAACTTTCTTCCCTCTGAGGAAGAGAGATACTGAGTAACAGCTGATGGCTGGGTATACCCCACATCTCCTTTTAAGTTTTAAAAGGGAAAGGACTGAATGGGCTTCAGTCTTTGCATGCCAGCCTCATCACTGATGGAGGCTTCTCCTTGCCCCTGGCATCAGATAAGGCAGAGCCTGCCCCACTGCTAAAAAATGGCAGGTGAGCTGAGGGGCTTCTGTGCTCCCATGAGAACAATCAAACAGCATTATGTCTACCTCCACAGTATGGCAATACACATATCAGTTTCTCTGAATTCCTGGTCCTCGGCCCTTTTTGCTGCAGAGATATAAAGGAAAAGGTGTAGCTTTACAGCCAAAGTGGCTAGAGACTTACCGTATTTTTTGCTCCATTAGAAGCACCTGATCATAAGACGCACCTTGTTTTTAGAGGAGGAAAACAGGAAAAAATGAAACAGAAAGAAAGAAAGAGAGAGAGAGAGATAAAGGAAGGAAGGAGGAGGAGAGAGAGAGAAAGAGAAAGGAAGAAAGAAAGGTGGGGACAGAGAGAGAGACAGAAAGACAGACAGAAAAAAGGAAAGGAAGGAAGGAAGATAGAGAAAGGAAAGAAGAGAGACGTGGGCATGCCATGCAAAGCCAGGCCTTTCTGTGCAAAGTAGCCAGGGAGCTTAATCTGTGGGCGGGGCTTTCTGCTGCTGGCTGTCTTAAAGGGAAAAAGCACTTAAAGGGAAAGAGTGCTTAGCCTGGTGGGGTTTTTCCTGCCGTTTCCCTTTTAAGTCTTAACAGCTCAGGCCCAGCAGGGAGGGGCGGGGAAGGCTGGGATGCCAGCCTGAATGGCGTTCCCCTGCGTTCCTGCTGAAGAAAGAGCCCTGTTACAGGTAAGAAAAGCTCCATAGTCGCTCCATAAGACGCACACACTTTCCCCCCCCACTTTTGGGGGGAGGAAAAGTGCGTCTTATGGAGCGAAAAATACGGCACTTCTTTAAAATGAAAGCTGGAAATTCAGAGAGCATGTTACAAATATTGCCGTACTGTTATATCAATGAAACGTTTGTCTGTCTCTCTACGTGTGTGTGTGTGTGTGTGTGAGTGAAGTGCTGTCAAGTCACAGCCAACTTATGGTGACCCCTCATGGGGTTTTCAAGGCAAGAGACATTCAGGGGTGGTTTGCCATTTCCTGTCTCTATCTGGCAACACTGGACTTCCTTGGAGGACTCCCGTCCAAATATTAACCAGGGATGACCCTGCTTAACTTACCAGAATCTGACAAGATCAGGCTAGCCCGGGCCATCCAGGTCAGGGTTCAATATAATGTACTGGCTAATAATTCCACTGCCAACTTAAAACAAAAACAAGATGGCCCCTGGCATTTGTACAGGAATGACCACTGTGAAAGCCATTGTGAAAGATTGTAGGACTCCAATGTGAAAGCCATTGGTGAAAGCTTGTGGGACTCCATTGTGAAAGCCATTGTGAAAGCCGTTGTGAAACCTTGGGGGACTCCAGGAGCCACCAGCAATTTTCTGGCCGTGGGGCAAGATCTAATGGCAGTGGTGGTAGAGAGAAGCCTCCGGCAGGGATGAATCTAGAATGGGTAAATCTAGGGTGAGCTTCCTCTCTTTCTCTCTCTTCCACCTCACTCCTGCTGCCTCAGGGTGAAGAGAAGTAATGGTCACAAATTTTCAAGACTTGACAAAAATACCAGTAAAAAAACCCTGAACCAGTAACAACAGTCCTGGAAAATCAGGATAATGAAACAATGCCCTGCCCAAAATACAGATCCAAAATTAATGAGGAAATTTTGGAAGTGCTCATTCCTGCTGCTTATAGTGATGAGTTTCAGGTACAAATATGCTTGTTCACACACACACACACACACCCCATCCAGTGGCCATACTGGGAGGGGAATGAACAAACACAACCCATTGACTAGATTTTGTCATAACAATCCTAGAAACCATGAGCAATCTGGTACCATGAGATAGTAGAAAAGAGCTGGAGTCCAGGAGCACCTTAAAGACTAACTTTTGTGAGTCACTGCTCACTTTTCTGAAGAAGCAAGCAGTGACTCATTTTAAGTATTGAGCGGGAGGCGATGAATTCAAACAACAGGCTTTTATTCAGTGATATTGCTCAGCTCAAAAAGACAGCTCTATGAGAACGGCACCTTAATTTATACTGTTCCAACACATAACTTTCAACAAAGTAACTATATACAAGCAATACTATTGGACCCAAGCAGGGCTCAGCGATTGGATATCTAGATTGGCTTTAGGACCAATGGGAGTCTTTATTCATCAGCCAATAGGACGTGGAGCTTTAGGATACCAGAGCCCTTTCAAGCTATTGCTGCTTCCATGATCCAAAACACAAACACAACACTCATGAAAGCTCCTACCCTGCCACAAATTTTGTTAGTCTTTAAGGTGCTCCTGGACTCTTGCTCTTTTCTACTGCTACAGACAGACTGGCGTGGCCACCCACCTTGATCTATTGCCATGAAATGTTGAGGATGCTAAAGCATAAGTTGCCAGTGGAGCTACTAGTTTCTAAAACTCATTGGCCACAAATAAACAACAACAAACACCCCTTATTCTTTTTTTGAAAATCAGAGCAGTTTCCTTAGCCCAGCAAATTCTGCTGCCGAAATTTATTCCTCGCTGGCATGTGAATGTGATTCTAAATTTCTCCTGGACCGCAGAGGAAAATTGGGCAGTGTTGGGGCTATTAGTAAATCTCCCTTCCAGAACAGCAGTCGGAATCAAGTTATACCTTACAATCGAGCCCCTTTCTTACAGGGTCATGCCCGAGATGAACAAGATAATCTCCCAGTCCATGCTGGTATTTAAACATAGCATATTGCGGGATGATTGTACTGCTGCCCACAAAAGCCGTGCCATGCTGGGTGTAAATGCCATAAACTCTCATTTGAAGCTCTGACTTAGCCAGATCAGAGTTAATAGGTCTGGGGAAATCCGTGGCCTTGTGAAATTTTGATATTGGTTCGGTTGAGGTGAGAAAAGGAGGGACCACAGCATGTTCTCGAAAGCCTAGTTTAGGAAGTCTACTTTCTGGCTTCCAAGGAAGTTTTTGTTCCCAGTTGCTTCAGCATTAAATATATAAGAATACGCAAATAAGATTTAGTGCTGAGTATCTGGGATTTCTTCCTTGCCTCAAACTTATTGCTGTAAGCGGACAAAGAAATGAAGGGGAGGGGGGGAATAGCCCATTGGAACAGCTTGTCATCCTAACCAGTGTTACACCATTGTAAGCCCATGACTTCAAGGGCTTGAGAATCTGCTTAGGATAACACTGTGAGTCTTGGATTGCAGGCCTTCTGGGGGATTTGGCTTGTCTGTCATAGTGAGCCTTATAAGCAGTGTTTCCTCTAAGCTGAGTTAGTGTGAGCTTGCTCACAGTTTTTTTAGCCTCCGGCTCACACACATTTTTTGTCTCAGCTCAGGAAGCATGGCTCCAGAGCAAACTAATTCATGCAGTAGCCAAATGGCTCGCTCATAGTTCTAATGCCAGTAGCTCACAAAGTAGAATTTTTGCTCACCAGACTCCACAGCTTAGAGGAAGCATTGCTTATAACCTAAAGGGACCATAACCCAAAGGACTGCCTCCTCCCATATTGTCCAGACTGCTTCCCAAGCTCTGCTCGCTGTGCCCCTGCCTTCAGAGGTGAGGTGGGTGATGATCAGAGACAAGGCACTTTGTGTGGTGGCACCTCACCTTTCAAACACCTTCCCCCTTGAGGTTCACCTGATACCTACTTTACTTCCTATTAGGTGCCAGGTTAAAACACCTCTTTTTACCCAGGTTTTAAGTAGGGTGTTTGTCTTATCAGCTTTGTAAAAGTCTGCTCCTGGGTAATGGGCAGTTTTTATGCCTCCTATGTTTTTAGCTCCCTCAAGCAGGACTCTGGAGAGGCAGAAATATTCTAAATAAACAAATAACCTAACCAAGGATAGGCAACCTTTAGCCCTGACCCAGATAGCCCAGGGAGGCCTGATCTCTTCAGATCTCGGAAGCTAAGCAGGGCCGGCCCTGGCAAGTATCTGGAAGGGAGACCTCCAAGGAATACCAGGGCCAGGAGGCAGAGGCAGGCTATCAAGCCATTTCTCTGAATGACTTCCATGCCCCAGCAGGAGTTGTCAGAGGTCGCCATGACTTCCAGGCATGGGCACACACACATGCACGCACGCACACACACACACACGTGCCCCTCCCCACTGCAAAAATAACAAACAAAATGGATAGGCAACCTTTTTAGCCTTTTTTACCAGAGCGTCGTCCGGCGACGTGCACAGTGTGATGACATCACTTCCGGGTGATGTCATCACAGCGGGACTCCCGTAGAGGGCCCAGGACTCCCCCGCTATCACTTTGGTAAAACTTGGCAACCATAGTCTATAGGCCTTCCTGCTTCCTCGCAAGACTATGTCAGACTCCTTCAGCCTGTACTCCAGACGAGCCTCCCTCGGTTTAGAGCTTCATCACTGGCCCCTTTGAAGCAAGCCAGTGGTCTTGGCTCCAGGTTATGGAGCAGGCAGTCTGCCCTTATCGACTCACGCTGATAAAATGTTTGTTTTCAGCAGTGCTTTGTCTTGATTTTCCCCCCCCTTTTCAAAAGCCCTGCTTCAGTCTAGTGGCAAAAAGACAATTAAATGATAGGCTGCTTCATTCCCTCTGACGAGGTCGATGCATTACCACTCTGACATGAAGATCCACCTCGCTCTTTGAACACTTGACCTGCTGAATGTTAAATGCTTTTAATAAACGTTCATAAGGCTCAGCGGCGGTCCAGGGATGCTCCAGCCCTTTGGGTTGGGTATAATGCCGCAGTGAAATCCTTGGCGGGGGAAGGGGGAGGAGGGGCACGTAGGAAAATTTGGAGCTGCAAACAGTCTTTTAAAAAAATAACATGACAAATTTTGAAAGGAAATGAGGCATCAGTCAGAATTTCCTTCATCTGCAGTGTAGCAAGCCTATGAAATAGCCCACGCCCGGTTGGGCCCTGTCTGCACAATGGGTTAGATCAGGGATCTCCAACTTGACATCTGCCGAGACCTTTTCTGGTGCCGGCCAAGCATTTTTAGGAAGTGGGCGTGAACAGGTAGGACTTTTGCCCAGTAAGGCTTCTGATTGGCTCTTGGAGATTCGATTGGTTGTGCAGAGGTTTCTTTAGATGTTGCTTTGGCGGCAGCTGCCACCACAGCGCGAGGATTTTCACTGTGTGAATGAAGTTAAGTTGTGGCAGCCATTTTGTGGCTGGCTCCACCTCCTGGGGAAGACATTTTGTGGCTGGGCTCACTGCACTGTGTTGGAACTGCAAAAGTCCCTGCAGGCTCAGAAAGGCTGGGGGACCCCGGCTTAGATCCACAGGAGTTTTTCTGTGGCAAGAGGGGTGGATAGTTTCAATGATTTCCCCCTCTCACTAAGGATCTCTGACTCTCTTCTTCTGCTGTTCCTGGGGGAGTCTCCAGTTCAGTGTAGTGGTTAGGAGCACAAACTCTGATCTGGGAGAGCCAGGTTTGATTCCCCACTCCCTCGCATGCAGCTGCTGGTGTGACCTTGGGTCAATTACAAGTTCTTTCAGAGCTGTTCGTTCACGAGTAGTTTCTTGAAAGAGCTCTCTCAGCCCCACCTACCTCACAGGGTGTCTGTTGTAGGGAGGGGAAGGAAAAGGAGATTGTAATCCACTCTGAGACTCCTGTGGGTAGTGAAGGGTCTGGTATAAATCCAACATCTTCATCTCCTCTTCTCCAGGAACTGTGTGTTTGGGGGCATTTTGGGTTGCACAGGTGGAAGGCAACAAAGTCACTCCACCAGCAGCAACAGTTCTTTTAGTCCAGTAGAAATCACCCCTAGAACCACATCAACAGCCACATGCATCCAATGCGCAGAAGAAGTTCAACCCATTGGCCCTGCCTGTTGGACTCTCAGGGGACATTTGACCAAAATCTCACCTAAATCCTCATATCACTGAGGCTAACTCAGTAGCTTGCAGCCAATGGAATTGTAGAAACTCCTTTGTTCTTCTGCGTCTCCCTCTTTTTAATTGAGGGCACATTAATGCACTTTGATATGTGCTTTCTTTTGCTAAGTAGACTGCTACCTAAGCAACTAGCGCTGGAAGGAAATGCTGAGGGGGAGGGAAGTGTGTTGATCAAAATTTGATGGTAATTGCAACATATTTGCCGAAGACGCACTTGGCATTGTTCTGCTAAACCAGTTGCTGATTTAATTGGGAATCGTTCATGTGTCTTCTTTAGCTGGAGAGTCCGGTCTGAAGTTGGATTGGAGATGACCAAGAGTGCTTATGCAACATTATCTGCAAGCTGGATATTAACATAATAACTCATTGCGCTCTTGAAACAAGCAGATAGGGTCAGGGTTTATGTAAGAATTGTTCAGACACAGCAGTCAGGACAGAGCTGATGTTTTTACATGGCCGGTTAAAATCCTCTCGGTCTCTTTTGTCAGCTTTGACTGCTTGATTAATATTTGCAGGCAGTATCTGCAGTGCCAATTGTCAGTGGTGGCGCTACAGCACATCGCAGCCGGCTGATCACTCCGTGCTTTGGAACACTGTCGTAATGCCATAGAGAGGATTGGTGCCGGGGTCTCCCTGCTAGAGTCCCTACCATCTTGCCTTGTGGTGTGTGACCCAAGGGCAACAATGCGACACCGCAAGACTGAGCGTGTTAGCGACATGTAAGAACAGAGCACCGCCACACATTATACGTTGGCATCACAAAGGAGAATGACACCACAAGACATAGGATGTTGGTGTCATAGAGGAGGGGCTGTGGCTCCGTGGTACAGCATAGCGTGCAGAAGGTCCCAGGTTCAATCCCTGGTATTTCCAGGTTAAAAAGATCTGTCAGTAGGTGATATGAAAGGCTCCTGCCTGAGACCCTGTAGAGCTGCAGCCAGTCTGAGTAAACAATACTGACTTTGCTGGACCAAGGGCCTGATTCAGTATAAGGCAGTTTCATGTGTTCATATAATCAGATCTTTGCAGATGCATTTAAACTGCTTCCACACAGGGCTGCAAAGCTGCTTCTTGCTGTGGTGGTCACAGTGAACAGCACGGACGTGGATAGGCTCGGTATCCACGTGCCCTGTCCCCCCGCACCAGTCACTGCTGCCACCACTCTGCCCCCTCTGTCCCCCTTTTCCTTCATTGTGTCGGCGTAGAAGCACCAATACAATGACAACCACACTACCCCCCCCCCCCCATGGTTCAGTAATGCTCCCTTTCCCCTTTCCAGCTGGGTTGTGGTGTAAGGCTGTAATACGTCTCTGCCGGGAAAGTAAAAAAAGGCCTCTGAAGGACTGGAAAGAGGGGAGGGAGTGCAGAGAGTAGCTGTGAGCCGTTCCACATATTGGCTGCAGGGGAAGGGTTTGCTCAGAGCCTTCCCATAGTTTTCTCGTGATCCAAATTAAAGGACAGGGTTGTTGTTGTTTTTTTAATTCAGACCAGGCTCAATGGGGAAAAATATGGGACCCACATGAGTAATGCCTGGATTAGACACAACGTTGTATGGATGGTAACAAATTTAACTGTACTGGCTAGCAGGCTCCAGATATCAGGTGCAAGAAGTTAGGGGAAGCAGAGTCGTTCAGTCCTAGGTCAGGGCTTCAGAAGTCAGGCAAAGCAGAGTCGGTGGCTTAGTGTCTATCGTACACATTGTGTCCACGCCTAACAGCATCTCTCGGCTGGTTTTATAGCCCCACACCTAAGGGTCATGCTCGCAACCAGTTACTCAGAAGCAATCCTGCAAACTTCTCATCTTTGTTATCAGTAAGCAGCTGGTGCTGGGCCAGGAGGTGTGCACTTTGCCATCTTGTCTGTAGCTCTGTTCTTAGCCTTCGTCTGTGGTGCTCAAAGGGCGTAGGTGATACTGGTGGGCTGGGAATGGCCAACTAAGATTCACCTGCTGAATCAGGGTTGGAGGGTGTCAGTGGCTCTGCAGCTCATTTTCTTGCTGGTCAGCTTTCAAGTCTAGTTACACAGGGCTTCTCCTCTCCTGAGGAGTTCTCTTCTCCAGGGGAATCCCCACTATTGCTGAACCCTGACTGATTCATGACAATAACAGAAACATCCCACTATCCATAGAGGGGAAACAGATCTCTATGCGGAAGCAACCCATAGCTTGGTTTTCAGCACACCTGACCCCTACCAAGTGTTCTTAGAATGTGGGCGGGGCCAGGTGTGGCTTTTGCCCAGCAAGACTACTCACTGGCCATTGGATATTTGATTGGCTGTGCAGATTTTTAAAGACATTGCTTTGAAAGCAGCTGCCACCAAAGCACAGCAATCTTTACAGGGTGACCGATGGCAAGTTGCTGCAGCCATTTTGTGCCTGGCTCCTCCTCCTGCAGCAGCCATTTTGACGAAGCCATTTTGTAGCTGCTACCAACCCACTGTCTTAGAATTCCAAAGGTGCCTGCAGGCTCAAAAAGGTTGGGGAACCCTGATTTAGGGCATTTCTGTGTCACTTTTCCAGAAACTTCCTAGAGTAGCGCTTGGTTAAAACAATACTTCCTAGAGAGGAAACGTAAGCGTCAGAATCAAACTGCCAATCCCCTGTTCATCCCCATGCCCACTGAAGCCTTAACAATAGTTCCAGTCTTAACAACAGTTCCGCAAGGAGACTCCAGCCGGTGTGTAATACAGCCACCTGCATATCAAAATCATACTTCAGAAGGTCGAATAAATATATCAAAAGATTCTTTTGATTTGGTACACCTGTTATCCAGGATGGTGGGGTGGGGGAGGAACCATTATTTTAAGACTCATCAGACATACTCATGTTCTGCTTGGTGTCAGAGCGGCGCTTCTATTATTTTATCGTTTGATTAATAAATGGCAGGCTGTCAGTTGCGGTTGTGCCCATGATTCAAGGTGCCATTGTTCTTTCAAATTAAAACATTTAAACATTTAAATCCAAGGCTGGGTCTGCAGGCTGATTTTAATTATTCCTTTTGTCTTTGGGAAGTTCTTTTCTTCTAATGATCGTTCAGCTGTCACGTATACATTACCTTTAGTCAGGAAGACATGACAGTGCTTTCTTATTAGCTGTCATTATTTTATACAAGGTAAACTTGGAAGCCGCTAGAGCAGATATATTAATTTCAAAAGAAGACTGCCGGCTAAGTTATTAAAATAAAATTTAAAAGGGCTGATGGGGGGGAATGGAATGCTCTGATTTCATTTGATTTGCGTCAAAGATCCGGAGTAGCGCCTTCTGACTGTTCAGGTGTCTAGCTGTAGAGGAATAATATAAATATATATATATATTTAAATTTCCCAAATGTCTTTTTAATGATACTCGGGGACTTGCGTTGATGTTTTTTCTTGCCTCCCCGGAGTCAGAGGTTCGTCCAGCAGCTTTCAAAAGCCCATGATATATTTATTAGCATTTCATTTTTTTAACATTCCCCCTCCACATCAAGATGGAGCCCTAAGTGGCCATGACATTAGAAAGGAAATTTAAAACAGAATAAAATGAATTTCTTCCTCCCCCCCCCTTGGATTTCTCAAGTTATTTTTCTTTCTTTCTATGTTGTGTCAAACGTTAAAACTTCTCTACCTGTTAGTCCTTATGGGCACTCAATGAAGTAGGAGTCGGAGTTGGTTTTTATACCCTCTTTTCTTGACTCTAAGGAGTCTCAAAGTGGCTTAGGCTCTCCTTCCCTCCCTCTCCCTACAAGAGGCACCTTGTGAGGTAGGTGGGGCTGAGAGAGTTCTGAGAGAACTGGGGCTAGTCCAAGGTTACCCAGCAGGTTTCACGTGGGCGAGGGGGGAATCAAACCTGGTTCTCCAGATTAGAGTCCACGGCTCTTAACCACTACACTGGTGGACCTCCTGATGGCACCTGGTTTGTGGACACTATGTGATACAGATTGTTGGACTGGATGCGCCATTGGCCATTGGCCTGATCCAACATGGCTTCTCTTATGTTACGCTTTGCTGGCCCTACCACTGTGTCTGCATTCAAATGTCACCTCAAGCTGACGTTAAAGATGCTTGTGCATGAATCTTGTTTCCACCCTACCTTTGCACAAGGAAAGAATCCTGGTTTGAAACCAGCTCTTCATACCAGTGATGCAGGAATGTGGTTTCTGGGAACTAACTCCAAGTTAAGCTGTGCATATGCGTTTGGGCATCACGGGTAGTGATTTAAATGTCGAGCTCCTCCATTGCTTTCCACAGAAGCAGTAACTGCAGCAGTCTAGCGGCTGGGGTGGATGCGGGGAAGTTGTCTCTGATCCTACCCTCCCTGTAGCCGTGGACTCCATAAGTAGCCTTTGGCCCAGGCATTGTTATCCCAGCTTTTCTATCAGTTGCAATTTGGGCATAATAGCCTGCCCTAAAGGGCTAAGTTAAGAGTTATTGGAATAGAGGATGGGCAGTGAGTTAGTGGAAGCAAATCATAGCATGCAGCAGCAGGATGTTCCTCCAGTAGGGTTGCTAACCACCAGGTGGGGCCTGGAGATCTTCCAAAATTATAGCTGATCTCTAGACCACAGAGATCAGTTTCCCTGGAGAAAACTTCTGCTTTGGATGGTGGACTCTATGGCATTCTACCCTGCTGAAGTCCCTCCCCTCCCTAAATCCTATCCTCCCCAGGCTTCACTCCCAAATCTCCAGGAATTTCCCAACCCATCGTTGACAATCCTGTTGTCCAGCAAAAGGAGATGGCCCATCGGATAGCCCCTTGCGTTGGAGGAAAGTGCTGCCATTGGTGAAATGGAGTTGACGGCTCAAGCCTCATGCACTAGACACTCAAAATGCCGTATCACTGCATGTATACTGTTGTTTTTATCATGCGGTTAAAGCCCCTTTGACTGATTGGCACACCAAACTGAATTGACAATGTGTTAATATTTATTTATTAAGTATACAGATTATACCCTGACCTGGATTGCCCGGTTTCCTTAGATCTCAGAGGCTAAACAGTGTTGGCTCTGGTTAGCATTTGGATGGGAGCTTACCAAAGAATCCCAAGGTCACTGTGCAGAAATATGCAATGGTAAACCACTTCTGAGTGTCTTGAAAACCTTATGGGACAAAGATAAGTCGTCTGTGACATGACAGCAAAACAAACAAACAAAACTGACTTAAGTTATTTCACCCTGGCGGGAGTGTTTAGCTTCCAAAGCACATTTGCTGGAAACTAAGGAAACCATCTATGCAGTCCTCTTGGCACAGGATTCTCCACAGGGCATTAGCTCACCAGGGCCATCATAAGGCTGAAATTTTCCTCAAGGGAGTAGTAACATTGGGAGCGGGAGGCCATTGATTGGCCCATAGGTTTGGGATTTGGCTGGGAAGTTGTTTAGTTTAGGCCCACTGTGAGAAAGAAACTGGGGTTAGTGGGTCACAGCCACAGCCCTGCCTGCTGAATTAACCTGTGGTCAACAGTCTCCACCCTGTTTGGTATCTCTTGGAAGGCAACTGAGCCAGCATCTCACGTCAGGTCGTATTTAGCCAGCAGCATCCCCAGTTGCTGCCTTGTTGGGATTAGTGAAGAGGCGAACCACATGAACCAATGAAGCTGCCTTATACCAAATCAGGACAATAGTCTATTGAAGTCAGTGTCAATAGTGTGGTCTACTCTGTCTGGAAGCAGCTCTCCAGGGTCTCAGGGAAAGGTCTTTCTCATCACCTGTTGCCTGTTCATTTTAACTGGGGATGTTGGGGATTGAACCTGGGACCTCCTAGTTGCAAAGCAGATTCTCTACCACCAAGCTGCAGTCCATCCCTGAATTGCTCCTCAGGACTGTGCAGTGGGCCATCAGTACATTTTTATCCAGTCCTTTGTCCGTAGAGCTGAGGGTGACTTGCATGGTCTCTCCCCTCCAGGTTATCGTCATGATAATTATTAGGGCAATTTTCAAAATTGTAGTGTAACTAGGGATCGGAACAAACCACATTTTTGTGGTCCAGTTTGTTGTTCGTGGGTGAACCATGAACCAAACCACCAACTGATAGGTTAGTTTGCGAACCAAACCAGTTTGTATCAGTTTGTGGCTCTCTGCTTTCTGCTCCCCGACACTTTTGGTGGGGAGCAGAAAGCAGGGATTTAAATGGCTCGGAGCTATTTAAACCCCTGATTTCTGCTCTTCATGAAACACCACAAACTGCCTTAAAATTTGTGGAAGTTCGTGGCGGCTCTTCAGTTTACGAACATTACTTTGCGAACCACAAACCACACAAAATTCATCATGAACTTTCGTTTGAGAGTCCCGGTCCCAAGTTCTATCTGGGAAAGAAAAACATTCACTCGGGGTTTTAGGCTAACAGAGCATTCGGTTTTAATAGAATGATCATTCTGATGCTAGGAAGAGAGCATACCGAATAAGATTCAAAGTTTTCCTTTTATAGACTGAAACAGACAAAAAGTCAGAATCTAGAATTCCAAAAGAAAGTTCACCACTTCTGTCCTTAAACATAATTCACTTTTACCCTCCGTTCAGAGTACATCTTGCATCTCTTCTAAAAAAAAAAACATACCTGCTACACGTATTTAATGGAAGATAAGGATGGATGACTGAGATAAGGTTGCAGAGCGGTCAGCAGGGCAAAGAATGGATTTTTGAGCAAGAATGGGAGGAAGGAAGAAGCATCCTAGAACATTGCAGATCGACCTTAGGCTCACAAATCAAACATCACTGTGAGAATCTTAAATCTTTGCTTAAGTCGTAATAGTGTAATACAGTACTTTAACTGTTATCCATTGAGTTGGCTTAGGCTGGTTGTAGGCAGCTGACCTGGGGTCTCCTGGTTGCTTTGTAGCTGAGTTGGGTTTCCAGCCCATGTATCCCCAGTCCTAATCCTGTACTCTTACCAGTACACCATACTGAGTCTGCCCCCTTGGGATGAACCAGTGAAGGGGAGAGAAGAGACGGTACTGTTCTCCCATGTCCTTGGATAGCTCCACCCCCCTCTCCCCAAGGCAACCTATTGATTACTTCTGATTCAGCCTGGCTATAAATACTTAGATTAGAATATATGAAGTTTCAGAAAACCAATGCACACTATGTTGTTGAAGGCTTTCATGGCCGGAGTTCATTAGTTGTAGATTTTCCAGGGTGTGTGGCCATGGTCTTGGCATTGTAATACCTGACGTTTCGCCAGTAGCTGTGAAGAAGAAGAAAAGGAGGAAGAAGAAGAAGAGAAGAGAATGGATTTATATCCCACCCTTCACTCACTTGGAGTCTCAGAGCGGCTTACAAACTCCTTCCCCTTCCCCTCCCCACAACAGGCACCCTGTGAGGTAGGTGGGGCTGAGAGAGCTCTTTCCCAAGCTGTCCTTGAGGGAACAGCTGATACAGAGCTATGGCTTTCCCAAGGTCATCTGGCAGGTGCAAGTGGAGGAGTGGGGAATCAAACCCAGTTCTCCCAGATTAACCACTACACTTAACCACTACACTGGCGTCTTCAGAGGTATAACACAGAAAGATGGAGTACATTGACACAGAGAGCACTCCATCTTTCTGTGTCAGACCTCTGAGGATGCCAGTCACAGCTGCTGGCGGAACGTCAGGTACTACAATGCCAAAACCACGGCCATACAGCCCAGAAAATCTACAACAACCAATGCACACTCTTCCATGGGAAAGGGGGCTCCTGCTTGTAACAAAGTGCCCATTGCAACTGGCATGACATAGGGTGAGAGAGGAGGGGACACATCCTGCTTCTGCTTTCGTCCCAGGTGATTCTCTTTTGGCTTGGCTTGCCTGAGCATTAGCTGATGGTCAAGGAAGTGTAGTCCGTATGCTGGGCCTGGACAAAACAGGTTTCCCACAGGTCAACCACAGATCTGACTGGATGGGCAACAAAGTGGCGGTGGTGCATGCAGTGAAAAAGGCCGAAGTCACTCTAGATGAGGGGTCTAGATACGACTGATACCTTTTCTGGCACCTGCCAAGGGTTTTTAGGAAGTGGGCTTGGCCAGGTGTGGTTTTTGTCCAGCAAGGCTTCTGACTGGCCAATGGAGATTTGATTGGCTGTGTAGATTTTTTTAAAAAAATGTTGCTCTGGAAGCAGCTGCCACCACAGCGCAAGGATCTTAGTGAGTGACTGAAGGAAAGCTGTAGCAGCTATTTTCTGTCTGGCTCTGCCTCCTGTGACAGCAGTTGTTTGGCTGTGTCGGAATTCCAAGGGTGCCCACAGGCTCAAAAAGGTTTTTTTGGGGGGGACCCTTGCAATAGACTTTTTGCCCCCTCCTGGCCCAGTCAGAAATGGTTCAGGGTGTGTGTGGTTTTTCAAATCAAATGCGCCCAGGAAAGAAGAGCACAGCTGTGTGTGGGCAAGGTAACAAACCGCAGAAAATGAAGATTTCAGCTGTCCTGCCTGGCTAGTAAGGTTGCCAGCTCTGGATTGGAAAATACCTCAAGGTTTTCTAGGTAGAACCTGGGGAGGGCAGGGTTTGGGGAAGGGAGGCAGCTCGTTAGGGTACAATGCTGCAGAATCCGTCCTCCAAAGCTGCCATTTTCTCCAGGGAAACTGGTATCAATTGCCTAGAGGTCAGTTGGAATGCTGGGAGATCTCCAGGCCCCTTCTGGAGACTGGCAACTCTACTGGCTAGAAGTGTTCCTGTGTAATCCCATAATTCCTGTTGTCACCCCCTCCCCAGTCACCTACCAAGAACATGATTCTTTTTCTTTATTATTTCCATTTATATTGGCTTCGTTTGTGTGGAAACACGCATGCATTATGTTCTCCGAGAATTCTTTTTAGACATTTTTTTTTTAAAAAGGGACAAAGCAAATTTGATTTAATCACAGATAATGTTTGGTTCTTTTATTATTATTATTACCCCCCCCCCTTCCTTCTCCGTGCAAGATTGCGATTTCCTTTGCTGATACAACATTGTTTCCTTCAGTTGCTTTCTCTTTAGTTAAAAAGTGGGGGAGGTAAACTTTGGGCATCTAAAAGCTAGAATGAGAAGGTTACAGAGCAGGAGCTGCCTTTTGTAAGTCGACCGCCGTTTTTGAAATTGCTTTCTTATCCCTTAGCCGGGTTGATTTGAATAATCTCAAAATGTCGATAACCTCATTTCCCGTAGCCCTCCTTACTGAGGACTACGTTCCCAGCCCCTTCCACACACTGAAAAATCTCTGATCCCTCTGGGGGAGCTCATTGTCAGTGGGACGCTCAGCAGTTCACCCATTACACAATCAGACGTGATTGCATTGGAAAACAGAGATCCAGTCAGGTCTGTGCATTCTCCCTTTGAGGCAAAAGAAATTCACCTGTGGTAACAGGGAAATCTAAATCCTGGGCCAGATGATTGCAATAAGATTTAGCCAGGTGTGATTAGGGAATCCTGTTCATTTAAAGCTGACAAAACTCCTTGTCTTAGTTCAGTGGGTCTCGAACTGTGGGTCACAAAGACCAGGAGGGAGGAGGAAGAGGGACAGGGTGAGCTGGGTGATGAGTAGTAATTGCGAATCTGGGTTTGCCCCCTGTGCAGTCACCATGAAATACAGTCTGTTGCTCAGTAATGCATTATATTTGGGTTGGGGGTGATGGGGGTTGAAAGTGCCATCAAGTCACAGCTGAGTTGTGGAGACGCCGTAGGGTTTTCAAGGCAAGAGATGATCAGAGGTAGTGTTGGCCAGCAAGGCAATTGGCTAACAGTAGTTTGCTATTGCGTGCCTCTGCGTAACAACCCTAGACCAGGGCCGACTGAGCTTAGCTTCCAAGATCTGGCGAGGTCGGACTAGCCTGGTCCATCCCAGTCATGGCATATTTGGGATTCCAGACCCAAATAAAAATAAGGGGGGGGAAATGGCTTTGGGCCAACAGCATTGCATCACTTTTAGGGAAAACCTGGGAGTGAAGTCAGTCTTCTCTAGGAATCACTAGAAATACTGTGGGTTTGCCATAGAGTTTCCAGTGATTCCTAGAGAGGAGTGATGTCATTTCCAGGTTTTTCTAGAAGTGCCATCACATTGACACCAGTGGCTGCCCTCCATACCTCTTCCAGGTGTCCTGCTGGTTGCCAGCTTATGCCTGGTAATCCTCCTGTACACTGATAAATATTAAATGTGAAAAATAAAATCTGAGCTTGTTCAAGTGTTAACAGATGTGATGTGCCAGCATTTTATGCCGGGGAGAGGCAGAGTATCATGGAGGCTTCCCCCCCGTAAGCTTATCCCCAAAAGTACAGCAAGCTTAGAACTGGGTTCTATTTTGCTGTAGTAAAGAAACCCTTAATTTAGGTTTACCAATCTCCAGGTGTGGGCTGGATTCTTCCTGGAATTACGTCCAATCCCCAGACTACAAAGATCTGTTCCTGTGGAGGAAATGGCAAATTCAGAGGGTGGACTCTATGATGTAGCATAGAGTCTAGGAAAAACAGAAATCCTAGAATGACATTATATTGAAACTGACCTCCTCCCCCTTCCCAAACTTCTCTATCCCAAGGAAATCTCCCGGAATTTCCCAAGGTGGAGCTGGCAACCCTACCTTACGCCCCAGGCTCAGTCAGCAGACTTGTGCAGTATTGGGAAGGGGGCAGTTCTGATATATTACAGGACTGGGTCTGAAACAAGATCACACATACATCTTTCAGCCAGGTAGGGATTGTGTGAGGGTTCCCGGAAAGCTGTCAAATTGGTTTCAAAACTTGATTGAACCGGGACTGCTGTTTAGCATAGATGGCAATTCAGGTATTTCCTGACATACATCTCATCTAGGACTGAGACAGACTGTTGAAAGCTGTCTGGTTTGATTCAAATATTCCTATTTAAATTTTGGTTCCTTTGTGTAAAAAACAAATTTCTTGCCTAAGATGAGCTCAGAGGACAGCTAGGGAGTGGCACAGTTATGGGTGTCGCCCCCCCCCCCCCCCCCGGTTATAACCAAGACTCTTCAGTTTTTATCCCCAAATGGGTGCCAAGAAACACTCTCAGGTGCCACATTGGGGATTGCTGCACTTGACCATTGGGAAGAGGGAGTTGGTGTTAATCTCCACCAGCTCCAAGTAGCAGAAGCTATGTGAAGGTCCAGTGTTAGGGTTGCCAACCTCCAGTGGTGGCTGGAGATCTCCCCGAATTAGGGTTGCCAAGTCTTACCTTCATAACAGCGGGGAAGTTCTGGTCCCTCTCTGGGAGTCCTGCGCATGTGTGCACCGCAATGACATCACCCAGAAGTGACGTCATCACACTGGGCACGTTGCTGGGGCAACACTTTGGTAATCACCCTAAAACTCTATGGTACCATAGAGTTTTCAGGGCAATTGCTAGAGCGTCGCCTGGTGATGTGCCCAGCATGATGGCACCGCTTCCAAGTGATGTCATCACACCGGGCACATTGGCCTGATCTGGCCACTTTGGGGGTGGGGTTCCCCCCACCGGCTAGATCCCAACCAGTGGACTGGGGACCCATTTAGCGAGGGAATTCCCGCCCCCTATGGGGACTTGGCAGCCCTACCCCGAATTACAAGTGGTCTCCAGGTGACAGAGATCAGTTCCCTTGGAGAAAATGGCTGCTTTGGAAGCTGGTCTGTATGGCATTCTACCGTGCTGAAGTCCCTCCCGTCCTCAAATCCCACCTGCCCCAGGCTCCACTCCTAGGGTTGCTAGCTCTGGGGTGGAAAATTCCAGAAGGTTTTGGGGGGTGGAGCCTTAGGAGGGTGGGGTTTGAGGAGGGAAAGACGAGACTTGAATGGCATATAATACCACAGAGTCCGCCTTCCAAAGTGGCCGTTTTCTCCCGGTGAACTGATCTCTGAAGCCTGGAGATCAGTAGTAATTGTGGGGGTTCTCCAGCCGCCGCCTGGAGGTTGGCAACCCTATCAACTCCCCCAATGTCCCGGGATTTCCCAACCCAGAGCTGGCAACCCGAGGGACCCTCCTTGGCAGTTTCGGCCTTTTTTATGCCAGGCGTGTCTTTGAAGGGAGCAGTTAGCAGATGGAGACATTGCAAAGGTTGCCTGAGATTATTACACAACGTTCCTATCAAAAATGGAAGAAGACGAAACAATTAAAGCTTTTACGTTAATCGTCTTTGCAGATCTGTTGTACCTGCTTTCCGATTTGGCCTTGTAAATTGGTACACGCTGTTCTTTGATGAATGCCATTTCCTGGCTATATCATCTTTATCAGCCCCTTAAAGAAAGACAATGGTTTCTCTGTGATTACTCGCCTGGGTTTTACTTTGCATGGGAATTAATAAGAATGGAAGTAATTGTGACCTTTCTGGAGGCCCCCACTCCACATGTAGCTGACACTCAGGGTAAGAGCTACAAGGACAGGAACAACTGGTCAGAGCTCCTTTCTGCAGTGGTTATAGTGGCTTCATGTAGCTATTAATTAAAATCCAGTTTTAGGAAAACATATCGTTGCTCTTGGAACCTGATGGGCAGTAGGCTTTACCTGGCAACCAGTGGGAGCTTGGGGAGCAGGGATATGGGCTGGCATGCCATGTGTGCCATGACATCAGGTAGCTCTATTATCTCTAGGATTTGCTGGAGACTCTGTGGTAAAACCATAGAGTTTCCAGCGATTCTTAGAGTGACCTGACATTAATGCACATTGCACACTCCATTAATGGGTTTTTAATTTCTCCCCCTGCCAGCACTTTCAGTGGCAGCAGGCAATCCTGGTAGGCAGTATCTGTGGAACTGTATGCCAGAGTATCATGGCTGATAAGTTCGTGTTTTTCAAAATTTTATTCCATCGGCCTTCTGTTCATTTTTATTTTATTCCCTGTATAGCCCACCTTTCTCACTGAGACTCAGGTGGATTAGACAGTAGAAAACAGTGCAGTCAAACAGCTGGGGACATCTAATAAGCAATGTAATAGGACTAGGATTACAAACATTAGGAACAATGCCAAAAAAGTACCAGACAATACATGCAAGGGGGTTACAAAAGCAGAAATTGCAATCAGGACAGGATGATAACATACGATAAAGAGATAACACATACTGTACACAGAGGCGTAGGCTACAGTCCTGCTGTTTTTATGGAAGCTCATTCCTGCACCATTCAATTGTACTATAGTCCCATTACTGTTACAAAATGCCCTCCCATACATCAAATTTAGGTGCTCCAGATGTTTATTTTATTGTAATAGATTTGCATTCCACCTTGGCTTTTAAGATCCCAAGGTGGTAACAGTTGATCCTAAAACATAGTGGGGTGGAAACATGCCATTGGATTCACCCCACTGATAAATCTCTTCAGCCCGGTCTGTACTGCTACTCACATGCAATAATAGTGAAGCCAGGAAAATGCTTTCCATCTTAGCATGAAAGTTGGGATAGCAATTGTCTAATGACATCACTTCTGGTTTTATTCGAAGTGATGTCAGTGCGACACCAGAACACCGGGTCCTGCCCCTCCCCACCCCAAATTTCTCCTGGAGCTGTCACCTCACTGCCTGCAGTGAGAAATGATTCCATTCTTTACAAAAAGCTCATTGTGAACGAGTGGGGCCACTGCTGAAAAGGTCCAGGAGCGAACGGTGATGGACTGTGCACAACCAAACACCTTCTGATGTGATGATTCCAATTTGTGCAATAGATCTTACAAATAGCACATTGAAACACTTACGTTTTCCATGCCGTCCCTTGGAGTTTTATGCTTGGGGTTTTTTAACCCGATTGAAGGAGGGAGCAGAGTGGAAACAGGAGAAAAGAGATGTGAAATCTGGCGACTCTGAACATGACCAGAGGACAAGAAGGAAGAAACAAAATGTCTGTGGTGGGGACAGAAGCTTCACTTGCATCTGAGTTGCAGAGCCTTGTGCTTGTAGGACCAGGGACCAAGGGATGTGATTTCTGAGTGTGATTTCTGGCCTTTCCTTTGACGTATATATTGACAGCCGTCACTGTGCCTTCATAAGAGTCTAATCATAGTATATTCAGATTTTGGTATTTAGCCCAGATGGAAGAAATCTATAGTAGAGCATGGGTATTTTATCATTGTATTTTTTCTGTATAGGAAGTTAGATGTAGAAAGAAGTATTATTAAGTGTTAGAAGCCTTTAGATTTAATTAAACAATAATAGAACGGAATGTGCATTTGAAAGCTCACAGGCACCCAAGGCCAAAGCTATACGAAGGGAATGATTTGAGTGTTCCCAAAATAAGGAAACAAGCCCTGAACGAGGCTAGAGGAAGACACAGTGTTCTCCAAAGTTTCTCATTGTTCTAAAACTAGATAAGCAAACATAATCAGTGACATTCTTGACCAGTGTAGAGGTATGACAATAGGAAAAGTGCAGAGTCATATCATGCTCTGGTGATGCTACCTGCCTGACACCAATTAGTGGTTTTTCCTCTGTATAAACTATAACTGATGTCATCTGAGGTATAAGAGTCCAGGGGTCCGTTGGAGTGGGAGCGCACAGGAGCGCAGCTCCGGGAGTGAGGAGCCCAGGGGGCGGGCATATGACCAAGCCCCGCCCCCTCCTCGGCTTCCCTGAGCAGTGCAGAGGCGCAGCGCCCTGGGGAAAGCCCTGCTAGGGTCTTTATTGTTTTTAATGTTTTGTTTTAATATTGATAATTTTATCATTGTTCCTTTTATGACCGTGTGCTGCTTTTCCAGAGACTTGCTTAAGGTGGCATATAAAGTTTCTAAGTATACCATTTTTTATCTGGGCACATGGCACATAAGTACTGGAGAAATTTCACTAACCCTTCAGCAGCTTCCACCCCATCAGTTTGGTGTAGTGGTCAGGAGTTGGACTCTAATCTGGAGATTCCCAGTCCATAAGTTCCATGGCGTGGTTTTCCAGGCTGTTGCAACCTGCCTTATCTGGCTGCAGCCAGCAACTCCAGGAGAAATTTGGGGCAGGATCTGGTGCTGTGGTGTTGCGCTGACATCACTTCCAGTAAAACCGGAAGTGATGTCATTAGACACTTTTGAATGTACAAAAGCTGTATGGCTTTAGCATAGAGTTTTTGTAAATTCTAGAATGGCCATGATATCACTTCCGGTTTGTTTGTTTTTTATTGGAAGTGATGTAAGAACACTGGTATGACACTGGCACACTCCTTTTTCACTCCCATTTCCTCCTGCTGGTGCTGGAAGCACCAGTGGGCAAAGAGTAACACCTAGAGTATTGTGTAAGAGTATTGGTAACACCTAGAGTAAGATTATTACAGTGCCCTCTCTTCTTTATTTTAAAATACATTAATCCTGCCTTTTCCCTGACCCAGGACTCCAGGCATCTTTTAAAAATTGGAAAGATCCAAGGGAGCAATACCATGGGCCAAAAAAAAAAAAAAATGACTGGCCACTATGACAGTCACTGAAGACAAGATGAAACTTGTCCAGTTCCCCAGTCCCAGCCTTACCAGTAACAATAATCAAAGAAGATGGGGATTTGAGAGAGAGAGAGAGAGAGAGAAGAAATTCAGCTAAACAAATCAAGTACACGTTTTCAGTTGCCTTCCCTGAAATGTCCTCCTACACAATGCTATCTGTCTGGTACATTTTTATCCTGCTTTTCTGCTAAGGAGGTCAGAGCAAAATACATCATTCTCCTTCCCCCCATTTTATCCTCACACGACCCCTCTGCAGACTGAGAGAGGCTGGCTATGATAAAGACATCCAGGGAGTTTCACGGCCATGTGGGGCATTGCACCCGGGTCTCTTTGGCATTGCACCCTGGGAGCATTGCACCCTGGGAGCCAGTTTGGTGTAGTGGTTAAGTGCGCTGACTCTAATCTGGGAGAACCGGGTTTGATTCCCCACTCCTCCACTTGCACCTGGCTGGATGACCTTGGACAAGCCATAGCTCTGTACCAGCTTTTCTCTCAAGGACAGCTTGGGAAAGAGCTCTCTCAGCCCCACCTACCTCACAGGGTGCCTGTTGTGGGGAGGGGAAGGGAAAAGGAGTTTGTAAGCCGCTCTGAGACTCTTAAGTGAGTGAAGGGCAGGATATAAATCCAATCTCTTCTTCTTCTTCTTCTTAGCCCCCACTGTAACCACTACAGGGCTCTGTTCTAACCGGCGCTTCCTGAAAACCCAGGTTACGAAGGTCTTTAATGGTTAAAATTAGTACCTTAAATAGGTTGGGACCAATGCTCCCTCTAAGCTGTAGAATCATGTGAGCAAAAATTCTACTTTGTGAGCCACTGGCATGAAAGTTGTGAGCGAGCAATTTGGCTGCTGCAGAAATTAGTTTGCTCTGGGGCCATCCTCCCTGAGCTAAGAGAAAAATGTGTGAGACGGAGGCTAAAACAAACGTGAGCGAGCTCACACTAACTCAGCTTAGAGGGAACACTGGTTGGGACCAGGATTCTCTGCTTCCCTACAAACCTGTGTGCCATCAAGGTGGAACTGAATTATGACAACAGACTTTCAAGGCTAGTTAAGAAGCAGAGATGGTTTGCCACTGCCGACCTTTGCAGAGCCTTCCTTAGTGGTCTCCCATCCAAGTAGATACAGGTGGGGCAGCCATTTTGTTCTGACGCAGCAGAACAAAGTCTGAGTCCGGCGGCACCTTTAAGACCAACAAAGTTCAATTCAAGGTATGAGCTTTCATCTGCAAGCACAGTTCTTCAGATGAAGCACAGGAAGGCTTATACCTTGAATTACTGAAGAAGTGTGCTTGCACACAAAAGCTTATACCCAGAATAAAACCTTGTTGGTCTTAAAGGTGGCACTGGACTCAAACTTTGTTCCCATCCAAGTACTGAGCCTGCCTACGAACTTACTGTCATAAAAGCTCACTCAACTTCTGAATGAACTTTTAAGGTTCAAGGGGTCACGGCACAAAACAAGTTACAAAACCACTTAAGAAAGTCTAACACCTTCTCAAGTGTCTGGTCGTCTGCCGCCAGGTTCTCTCAAAAGCCCCACCAGCTTAGGAGTAGAGAACCAAATCTCCCAGCCTCTCAGGGTTTTACGCAGTCAGATCAGCACTACAAGGTGAGCTTGCAGTCTGAGCTTCAGTGACTAAAAGTTACTCAGTAGCAGTGTGGCCAGGGTCTAAGACAATTGGATTTAGGCTTTATGGTTGACCAAAGTCAGTGCAACAACAAGATAAAAATGTATTGATTATTTATTGTGTGCAAAAATATGCAAAACAAGACATGACTTGAAAGGAGTTATAAAACAAGAAATCTGTGCTTAACCGGCCTTGCTAAACAGTTGTTACAAAGTTACCTTTCCGGGTTTCAGAGACAAACAGAGGTATTCAGTTAGCCCATCCAGGCAGAGTCCAAAAGTCAGTCAGACCATCCAGGCAAAGTCACGGAGTGCCATTCTGGCTTGCCTTGGCTACTGGACCAGTCCTAGGTCTTGTAGCCCCAAGCTGGCAAACATGAACCTTCAAGCAACAAGCTAGGCTACATGTTCTACTGAGCAAGTAACTTTTATAGAACAATGGTCTCTGAGAGGGTCACGGCCGTTGATCCAGTCAGAGAGCAGATGAGTGATCTCATTCTCTTAGTGTTGTTAGGTCAAGTGACATCCCATACTATGAAAACGAAACCTATTGCTGCAGTCAACAAGTCCCATTTCCAAACACAAGTGCACTTTGCGTTAATTGAATTGGAATGTGCCAACGAGGCCTTAGATAAGGAGGCAGGAACTTGTACCAGGGCAGATAAGAACATAAGAGAAGCCAATGTTGGATCAGGCCAATGGCCCATCCAGTCCAACACTCATCAACAGATGAGTAAGCAAGGTCATTCTACCCCAACCGTTATCTCTTCTCCCCTCTGTCTCTAGGGTAGATTTTTGAGAACAGGGAGATTTTTTATAACAGGACGAAAATTAGGCCTGGACCAAACTCTTGACCTGTTTCTTCAGAAAGAAAACGGCTTTTCTTTATACTTATGTGATCTTTTAAGATAATTGTTACTGGCTGGTCTTGAGATATGGCTGCCTTTGCAAGTTCAGGAGAAAGGGTCCCCCCCTTATTTTTCTGATGGCCCCCACAACTAGATGTTCTGACAGACCTCTGTCTGAGACCCTGGAGAGCTGCTGCCAGTCCGAGTAGACAATACTGACCTTCATGGACCGACTGTCTGATTCAGTAAAAGGCAGCTTCACGTGTTCATGGGTTGCCAGGTTCCCCTGGCGCATGGGGGATCTCCAGGGTTCCAGTGTCCCCCCCCCCAGTGTCAGCCAGCTGGTCAGTGGGGGAAAGTTAACTGCCCCAATTGTGATGTGCCTATGCCACCTGGAAGCCACATCAGAGTGAGGGGGCAGTGCTCTGGTTTTGGGCCAAAACTCTATGGTAGAATTATCTTCAAACCATAGAGTTTTGCCCAAAACTTCCCTCCCCTCTCCCAGAGAGTCCCAGTAAGTCATCTGCCGGTTTCTCATTTGGACCTGGCAACCCTGTGTGTTCATGTGAAAACTCTTCAACATGGCCTCCTGCTACATGGTTTCTATGGCCTTCCTAAGTTTTTTTAAACATGGATATGCAACGCAATTGTTAGCGTAAGGCTAAGACTGTAAATGGACTCAGACTGACACAATACATTTCTCCCCATCTGCTCTTCCTTAAGGTTGTGCAGTTCCTGGCTTTTGCAGTTCACAGATGTGCTGGGATGCCAATGGTGCGCTTTGCTATTCACCAAGTGCTTTATTTTCATGTGGGTGAAGACGTGAGGTGGAAGTCTGCGGGAAAAGTTGCTTGCGCAAGCAGGCCTTGAGCTTCCATTTAGGAAGCCTCTTGCTGTCAAACTTTCCAAATCTGTCACAGAGAAGCATCTCTGTCGTAAAGGTTTTATTAAGCAGGGAGATCAAGATGAGAGTGTGAAACTTTCCTGAGAGAAGTAGCCGTGTCAGTTTATAATAAACCACTTAATACCAGGAGGAAATGGAAAAGATATAGTCGGCTCAGCTAAAAAATCAAATTGAGGATATTATAATATACTGAGCAATTTAAATGTCACTTTAATATCGGAGAAAATTAGTGAGTTATACGTATAAATCTAAGGCTGCTTTCTCATCTTGGGTTTTATTAGTGCAAGTTCTTCAGCTTTCAGAGGAATGAATGTGTATCTCGCCCCCCCCCCCCCGCCAGTGCATTAGATGTACTTAAAATTCTACTTTTTATAAGGAATTAGAGCTCCATGTTTGTTTAACCGTTTAAGTGCTGGGTGAGACTGAGAGCAGAATATTTCAGTTATGGAATGGAAGGCATTGTGCATCCAAAAATAAAGACAATAAAAGTGTGGTCGCGGTTTCTCAGTTAACACTTCTCATTTCTTGAATTATAATTGCCTGAGTGTTGTTGTTTTTTTTTAAGATGCCTGATTATGAAGACAGTTTAAAAGGAAACACGTTTATAGGGAACAATTCCATGCAAAATTCCGAAGAGGCACTGTGGGGCAACGTATTTTTTTTTTTTTATATACTATTTCATTTTATTTACTTCACACACAGCCCTTTCTCCTCAGTGGAGACCCAAAGGGGCTTGCATCATTCTCTCCTCCATTTTATCCTCACAACCATCCTGTAAGGTAGGTTGGGCTGAGAAGAGTGTGACTGGCCCAAGGTCAGCTGTGGCCTAGCAGGAATTTGAACCTGGGTTTCCCAAATCCTGATCAGACACTCTAACCAATTAACCGGTTCTAATTTTATGCACTTAAGCAGTGTTCCCTCCAAGCTGAGTTCGTGTGAGCCAGCTCACAGTTTTTTTTAGCTTCTGGCTCACACGTTTTTGTCTTAGCTCAGGAAGGATGGCTCCAGAGCAAACTAGCTTATGAAGTAGCCAAATTGCTCGCTCACAACTTTAGAAGAAGAAGAAGAGATTGGATTTGTACCCCGCCCTTCACTCACTTGGAGTCTCAGAGCCGTTTACAAACTCCTTTCCCTTCCCCTCCCCACAACAGACACCCTGTGAGGTAGGTGGGGCTGAGAGAGCTCTGAGACAACTGTCCTTGAGAGAACAGCTGGTACAGAGCTATGGCTTGCCCAAGGTCCATCCAGCAGGTGCAAGTGGAGGAGTGGGGAATCAAACCCAGTTCTCCCAGATTAGAGTCCGCGCACTTAACCACTACACCAACCTGGCTCTCTTTAATGCCAGTAGCTCACAAAGTAGATTTTTTGCTTACAAGACTCCACAGTTTAGAGGGAACATTGCATATAAGACCATGATTATACCACAATATATATACTACCTGCTTGGGCCTATTTTATCATTCCAGGCTTGAGAAGACTTGCTGTGAAACAAGCAGGCCACCCGAATGGTTGTCCAGAGGTTTGCAATGTCCATCTCCTTCAAACGTGTTGGGGCAGAAGTCCGTTTACTAACCAGTGTATGAGCCTAACTGATTTTGCAGGGCCTGGTATTGCAAGCAAGTCTGGTGTGGTGCTTAGATCTGGGAGACCCGCATCTGAATCCCCACTCTGCCACGGAAACTCACCTTGTGGCAGTCATGTAATCTCAGCCTAACCTACCTCACAGGGTTGTTGTGAGGATAAAATGGAGGAGAGGAGGAGGATGTAAGCTACTTTGGGTCCCCATTGGGGAGAAAGACAGGGTATAAATGAATGAATGAATGAAATGCATGAGTGTACGTGCATACACATCTAATGATTTTTTAAAAAAAAACACAACAACTCGGAAATGGCAGAAATATACCACCTCTTAAAGTGCATGCAGACATGTGCTTGGTCCCTTTGTGCTTTTGAGCTCTTGTCAAAGTAGAGCTCTTTTCTCCTCCTCTTCCCCATGCTTGGGCCCTGCACAGTGTATCTGGGGTTGTAAGCATGGTGTATGCATGGAGTGACTGCTTTACCTTTGCCGAGATCATTGTTCTGGCCATGATGATTTGAAGGCATTGCTCTTGTTAGACTATAACTTAGGTAAACCATGGAGTTGGATTCCACAGATCTGTTCAACCAACTGAAGGTGGCACTGTTAGCCAAATGGTTCCATGAGCTTCAACCCCAAGAATACATGAGCACATGAAGCTGCCTTTTACTGAATCAGACCTTTGGTCCATCAAGGTCAGGATTGTCTACTCTAACTGGCAGCAGCCCTCCAGAGTCTCAGGTGGAGGTCTTTCACATCACCTACTGCCTGGTCCTTTTTACTAGAGAAGCTGGGGATTGAACCTGGGACTTTCTGCATGCCAAGCAGAAGGCCTGCCACTGAGCCACAGCCCCTCCCCATGATACGGGCATGCTCAGTTGTGGGGCTGGAATACCAGCTTCCACTCATAGCTGGTGGGCCATGAGTTACTTTGTGTGTGTGTTGTGTGCCATCAAGTCACTTCTGACTTATGGTGACCCTCTGAATTAATGTCCTCTGAAACGTCCTGTCATTAACAGCCTTGCTCAGGTCTTCCAGATTGAGGGCCGTGGCTCCCTTGAGTCAATCCATATCATGTTGGGTCTTCCTCTTTTTCTGCAGCCTTCATCTTTTCCTAGCATTATGATCTTTTCCAGTGACTCTTGTTTTCTCGTAATGAGACCAAAGTTACCTTACATCACAGTATATAAGGCTAGTATTTTGGGAAAACTGTCCTAACTGACAAAGGGTGACCTGGGAAATGTAGGCCTTGATAGCTACTCTAGTACAGGCTTCTGTGGAGCCACTAGGCCTCCATAGAGGTTAGAGGCCGAATTATTTTAGGCCTAGGATCATGACACAGCCATTTTCTCCAGGAGAACTGATCTTGATTGTATGGAGATCAACTGTAATAGCAGAAGATCTCCAGGTGTCACCTGAAGGATGGCAGCCCTAGCCCTAAGAGGTCACTTCTCCCACAGTTTTGAATTTGCAACAGGCTGTACAGACTCATGCACTGGTGGAAGAACATGGTGATGGAAAGTGCCGCCAAGTTGCAGCCGACTTGTGGTGACCCTATAGGGTTTTCAAGGCAAGAAACATTCAGAGGTACTTTGCCATTGCCTGCCTTTGTGTGGTGACCCTGGACTTGCCTTTTGGTCTCCCATCCAAATACAGACCAGGGGTGACCCTGCTTGGCCTCTGAGATCTGATGAGACTGGGCTAGCATGGGCTATCCAGGTCAAGGTGGAAGAGCATTTCTGGGTTTAATTTAATATTTTACTGGGCAGTGCTCCAACTGAACACAGGGGTTGCTAGGCCGAGCCTGGCAAATGGTGGGAGGGCTGAGGGTGAATACATAGGGGTAGGCGTGATGTCACTGATGTCACTACTTCACTTCCAGGTACAAACTGGAAGTGATAAAGGGTAACTCTAGGAATCACTGAAAATTCTATGGTAAAACCATGGGCTAAAACCATAGCGTTTCCAGTGATTCCTAGAGCTACCCTTTGTCACTGCCAGGTTGTATCCAAATGTCTGTGATGTCACTTTTTTGTTTGTTTTTTTCCATCTCTCGCCACTGGTCCACATGGAACTTTCTATCAGGAAACATGTCTAGCGTACATGAGACACCTTGGGTGTAAGCTCTGGTTCCAAATTGATATGACTCATTCAGAAATCCAGCAAATGCTCTTTTACCCATACTTCTGTTTATCTTAGCCTCCCTAAACCATTTGCTGTTTTACCTCAGCCCTGTAGTTCCCCCCCCCTTCCTGTTTTCCCCTCTGTGTAAATAGCATCTCTGTTAATCCAGACTCATATTGTCTGAATGTTCTTTTGTATCACCTAAATGGCTTTGTTGTTGCTGTTTGTGAGAGCCTTTTGTTTCCAGTGGCAGCCTAGGCAAGCGGGTAAGAGAATGCAAAGTTCACCACAGCTGAACTAACAGGAGAGGCGGGTGTTACATTGAAGTGATTCATCCCCCCCCCCCTCCAGTTGTTTAAAAGGCTTGCAAAAACAGGATGTGTCTTCTTAAAGAGGGATTTTTTCTTTAGCAGTATTCAGGGTTAATGAAGTACATTAGCTGATTTTTTTGTTGTTGTTAAGCTCAGGCACACTTTAAAAAAAAAAACCCCACACCAGCCATTACAAACATCTCCTTCAAGAACGTGACAAGTGGTTTTAATACATCTCAACTGACAAAGAAGATGTCGCGTTCCATTCTGGGTATGAGGCAGCTTCTTCTAGAGTGGCGTGTTTGGGGCAGAGATGTCCTCCTGTAAAATACCTTGTGCGTCAAATAGGAAGGTAAAAGAAAGCGAGTGAGCTATTGTAGTGGCACAACATGGGCCAAGATGGCCGCATCTCAGTGCCCTATGTTCCAGTCACCCGCCTGAGGTGAAGCATCCAACTTCTGTCCTTCTTTGCTCCCCAGGCATCTTTAAAAGAGAGCCAGTGTGGAGCATCAGTGAGAACACGCCATGGTGGGCACGGCAACAAAATGGTGGCCGCAAGATGGCTGCCGCAGAAAATGATTGCCACAGGTTAACTTCAGTAACACTGTGCAGACCCTTGTGCTGTGGTAACAGCTGCTGCCAAAGTGGCATTTTAAAAAAAAATCTGCACAGCAATCAAATCTCCAGTAGTCAATCAGAAGCCTTGCTGGGGGGGAAGAAGAGGAGGAGGAGGAGGAGATTGGACTTATACCCTGCCCGTTACTACCTGACGGAGTCTCAGAGTGGTTTACAATCCCTTTCCCTTCCTCTCCCTACAACAGTCGCCCTGTGAGGTAGGTGGGGCTGAGAGAGCTCTCTTGAGAACTGCCCTTGAGAGAACAGTTCCAAAAGAACATATGACTGGCCCAAGGTCACACCAGCAACTGCATGTGGAGGTGTTGGGAACTGGACCCGGTTCTCTCAGATTAGAGTCGGCGCTCCCAACCACTACACACCAGACTCACTCTGCTTAGCCCCTGCCCACATCCTAAAAACACTTGGTGGGTGCCAGAAAAGGTATTGGCGGGTGTCATGGTGCCCACAGGCCTCACGTTGGGGACCCCTGTGTTAGAGCATTGGAACAGGGTCTGGAAGACCAAGGTCTGAACCCCCCCCACCCCCTCTGCCATGGAAGCTCTCTGGGTGACTCCTTGGGCCTAGTCACCCTCCCTCAGCGTAATCTACTTCAAGAGAGTTTCAGAGGGCAGCCATCTTGGTCTGAAGTAGATTCGTGTCCAGCAGAACCTTAAAGGCCAACAAGATTTTCAGGGTAGAAACTTTCAAGAGTCCTTTATCTGACGAAGGGAGCATTGACTTTTGGAAGCTTATACGCCAAAAAATCTGGCACTGGACTCTAACTGAGCTGCTGTACTTCAAGGGTGGCTGTTATAAGGGTAAAATGGACGAGGGAATAATGGTGTTGTAAGCAGTTTTGAGGAGAAAAATAACAAAGGTATAAACGTCTAAACAAACGAGTTCCTGATACCGAGCACATGTGACTAGGGCTGCGGTCACACACGCACTAAATAATCCACTTTCAATGTGCTTTCCAACTGGATTTTGCCATCTCACACAGTAAAATCCAGTTGGAAAGTGCATTGAAAGAGGACTGAAAGTGGATTATTTAGTGTGTATGTGACCACAGCCTTACTGCACTTTGTTGAAAAATTCCTGGAGAAGGAATGCTTTCTCCAGCTACTGGTGGGAGGGAAGTCGTAGTGGTGATAATCATAACCAAACTAGGGTGGTATCAGCCTTGGCCTCCCCCTACGGATACCTACCACCTGAGGATTTTATGGAACCCTGTACACTGCATGCCACTTTCACTTTAATTGATAATCCGATTTTATGGTCGCCTCTACACTGCATGCTGCTTCTGCTTCCTTTGATCATCCGATTTTATTTTACCTTCTGCATAGATGTATGGCCATTTTAGGAATGTGGTTTTGAGCTGCACTTTTTCCTGCCAGTTGAGAAAATGTGGAGCGAATGCTAGAAGCAGAATTGACCACATTTCTCTGAGAACTTTCTCAGCCCCACCTGCCTCACCAGGTGCATGTTGTGGGGAGAGAAAGGGAAGGCGATTGTCAACCGCTCTGAGGCACCTTAAGGCTGATTTTACATCTGACTTTCCTGCTGGAATCATTCTAGTTCCAAAAAAACCTTCCCACACCTCTGTGCGGTGTGAAACCGTGCTGCTACTGAAATGTCCATATCTACTAATTGCCCTCCTGTGGTCAAGCTAGTATTATACCGCTTTATTCTGCTTTAAACAATTGTGGTTTCTTAGTGCACTTAGACCCCCTGGAGTGAAATTTCACACCACTGTGAAATCAGCACAGGAAAAGACAGCAGTCAAACTACTTTAGAGGGGAGGTGTAAAATCAGCCTAAGGCAGATAAAAGTAGGGTATAAAAATGAACTCCTCTTCTTCTTCCCCGTGTGTTCTTCCTGTGGATAAAATTCCTGCCCTTTTTGGAAAGGGTGCCCTCAGTCTGTGATACTGAGTGGCCTGATCCTCCTTTGCCAGAGTCCTGCTTTGGGGTTCAATATGCCCCTTTGTGCCGAATACACAGAGACACATTGTGCCTGCCGCCCCTTCAGCTGGGGTCTTTGCAATATAAAAGCCTCCCCTGCTCGGGCATCCCAGCTGTTTTGGTGGCAGGCATTTTCCTAGTCTGGAATAAAACGGCGACAGCAGAGGAGGCTCGGCAGGAGAAAACAATTTGACTATTGAGTCAGGGCAGGGGGTTGAGAGGTTATATCAAGAAAAGTGATTGGGTGTCAATACAGAGCAAAATAAACACAGGCCTTCCCCCCCCAAGGGTATGTGAGCCCCTTGCATTAGGCTACGGAGAGGGCAGGTTTGATTACTTCCCCCCTTCCCTTTAAAGCGTTACTAGGAGGAAATTGGAACAATCTCGGTTTGTGTTATTTCTGCATGTGTGAGGTTGTTCACTTAACCTGTGTGGTGACCTGGAATACTCGGCATCACAGAGACAGAAAGGGAAAGGGAGAGATTCGATGAATTCATGAAGGGGTTTTTATTGGATGGCGGCACATTTGCTTTGCTAGCAGGGGGACTTCGAGGGGAGGGGGGAGGCTTAAAGCTATATGGCGAGATAGCAGCTAGGACGTATCATGCTCTGGAAGACTCTGTGTGTGTGTGCTCATCTCCGTTTCCAAGCCAAAGAGCCAGCACTGTCCAAAGACTTCCCTGTGGTCATGTGGCCGGCATGACTAAATGCCGAGGCACACAGAATGCTGTTACCTTCCCACCAAAGCAGTACCTATTTATCTACTTGCAATTTCTTGCTTTCAAATTGCTAGGTTGGCAGGAGCTGGGAGCTCACTCTGTCATGCGGCACTCGGGTCTCAAAGTGCCGAGCTACCTCAGCATCTTAACCTCTGAGCCACCATGGCTCCAGGATCTGGAGACCCGAGTTCAAATCCCCACTCTGCCACGGAAAGTTGCTAGGTGACCTAGGCCAGTCATGCCTTCTCATCCTACCCTACCTCACAGGTTTGTTGTGAGGATAAGAGGGGAATGATGTAAGTGCTTTGGGTCCCTGTTGGGGGAAAAGGTGGGGCGTAATCCAAGGGGGAGGTCTAGCCATTAAGGCCAGCGTGATGTAGTGGTTGAAGTGTAAGACTAGGATCAAATCCCTTCTTGTGCCAAGGAAGTTTGCTGGGCGACTTTGGGCCAGTCACATACCTCCAGCCTAACCTGCCTTGCAGGCAATGCTCCCTCTAAGCTGTGGAGTCTTGTGAGCAAAAATTCTACTTTGTGAGATTTTTTAAATTATTTTTTTAAATTAAAGTAAACATAGATTGAATATACAAGTCAAAACTTTTTTAAATAACAAGTGAGATGACAGTGGGCCATAGATATAGGATGCAGTAATTGCAGGGGTCCGTTGGGGCCGGAGCGAGGCGGAGCCACAAAAAGGTAACATTTTTTCCCACCATAGAGAACAATGGAGGGGGTGGGACAACCTGTTTGGGGGCCCATAGAATTGGACCCCCTGGTCCAATCTTCTTGAAACTTGGTGGGTATTTCAAGGAGAGGCCCCAGCAGCTACCCTGCAAGTTTGGAGCCTCTCCCTCAAACCCCCTTTCCTCCAGCCCCTCATATACCCTATGAGTTTTTGCCATTGATTTCAATGGCCCATAGGGTATAATGGGGCTGAAACTGACATTCCCTTTCTGACACACTTCCGGTGATGTCAGGGGACGTGGCATATGCTAATGAGTTATGCTAATGAGTTATGCTAATGAGCTCCTGCAGCTCTTTTTCTACGAAAGGACCCCTGGTCATGCTCCTGATTCCCTGGCACCGGCACATGGGGCAAGCAGTGAAGGGGTGCTGGCAGACTTCTGAGTGCAGAGGCCTCATCTTTCAAATTTCATTTTACTACAGTTTTCCAGGGATAGACTGGGAGGAGTCCACACGAAGGCTGCTGTGGTCTCTCCACCACTGTCTCATGCTGACCACTGTCTGTCACTGCCTGATAGGACAGTCAGACCGGAGCTTTGGATGACCACCTGCAGCCCCCCCCCGCAGGTGTGGGGGGACTCTTTCTTACTTACTTATTTATTTATTTATTTATTATATTTATACCCTACCCACCCTGCGAGCAGGCTCAGGGCGGCTTACAGTGTTGGCACCAGTTCTTTCCCATCCCCAAGCCCCCAGTCTCTTGGTTTGTGAAACGTGACAAAGGAAACCTGTGACCTGGGATTTGAGTGGCAGCCCAAAGCCTGACATGCACAAGGCAGTGCTTTGTAAGATTTGGAAATTCCTGTCGATTTGGGGGCTCAGCCTGCAGAGGGTGGGATTTGGGGAGGGCGTGACTTCACTGAGGTGTAATGCCATAGAGTCTGCCCTCCAAAGTAGCCATTTTCTCCAGGGGAATTAAGCTCCGCAGTCTAGACTCTAGAGCTTGCCTCGGCGGGGAGGGCGGGAAAACAAATTCAAATAATAAATAAATAATAAATACATTCCAGGAGTTTTCCAGCCCCCACCTGGAGGTTAGCACCCTCCTCCTGAACAGCCATTAGCCCGTATCGTTTTATAGTTTTGTGGAATCCACACAGAGCATAACCCACAGGGCTGTACATATTTGTGTTCACAGTTAAATCTGTGCTTGCAAGAGCACAACTTCTGAATTCTCTCCCTCCCCCCCCCCCCGGCCCCAAATGTTTTTGATTAATAAATTAATGAAAGCCGACAGGAAGAACAAAGGCTAAAGCAGACAGTTTCGCAGAGGGTAGCATTACCGAGAAACAAGGATGACTAGTTCATAACAGCAAGCAATAGAGAAAGCTTGACAAGCTGTCACTCACCTCCTCCTATTAAAATAACACAAAACAGACCCCCACAACTGTACTTTTTGGTATCACAGGCGTGGGAACAGGATGAAAGATGCGAGCTCTAAATTAAACATCCCAGCCCTACATGGAAGAAATATCCATTTCTGTGCCAGCAGGCCAGCGGTGGGGAGGGGGCAAGGTGGAACATGAATTCAACTTCCTGAAAACAGCTGCAAATTAAGAAGGAACTGAAATTCCATGGGGTGGACATTTCTAGTAGGAAAAGGGGACTCGGGTGTGTCTGAAGTGTTATCCAAGACCAAGTGTTCTCCTTACCTTCTTTACACTTTAGCTAATTTTCATTCCAGTTTGTCCCTGCTCCTAAGGCAGCCGACTAGGGGCTGGGAAATACCTGGAGATTTTGGGGGTGGAGCCTAGGGAGGGTGGGGTTTGGGGAGGGGAGGGGAGGGGAGGGAACTTAGTGGAGTATAATGCCCTGGAGTCCCCCTTCCAAAGCAGGGGGACTGATCTCTGTTGCTTGGAGATCGGTCGTAATTCCGAGAGATCTCTAGATGTACTCTTGACAAATGTGTTATGGCTGGATCATATATTTTGTTTTTGCTGATCCAGAAAACCAGGGGTAGTCTCTGTAGTTGTTTTGTGGTGTTGTGCAGGCAGTCAGCTATATGGTAATGCTATAAAGCCAAATCAGAAAGAGGGGGCAAGAAACCCTTTCTTTTGGCCCTCACTGCAAATGGGAGAACATCTTTGTTCCATTTTCACAGCCCACCCTGTTCTCCCACAGGAAACAACCATTTATCTCCCCCCCACACACATGTATATATCATTTCAGAAAACAAAGTGATGATATAAAAAAGACACAAAAGGAAATGAAGGATTATGTAACAAATTATATGTATCAGGAGTTTATTATACACTACAGGGAACAGAGAACAGAAAATATTTCTCTCCGACATCGCCTTCACCAAAATTTTTATTACATTCTCCATAGAATGCAATACCCCTTCAAGCATTTTATATTTCAGATTTCATATCTGATCTGTTTTGCAACTTAACTATTAATTTTATCATTACTTCATATTCTGTGTTACGTATTTCATCATTTGTACTGTAGCTTTTAATATATCAGGGAAGAGCCAGTTTGGTGTAGTCGTTAAGTGCACAGACTCTAATCTGGGAGAATTGGGTTTGATTCCCCACTCCTCCACTTGCACCTGTTGGATGACCTTGGGCAAGCCACAGTTCTGTCAGAGCTGTTCTTGAAAGAGCGGTTCTCAAAAGAGCTCTCTCAGCCCCACCTGCCTCACAGAGTATCTGTTGTGGGGAGGGGAAGGGAAGATGATTGTAAGCCACTCTCCTTCAGGTAGTGAAAGGCGGGGTTGCCCCACAGATCTACGCAGGGGCATTACAATATTGGCTGTTTTATTCTCAATCCCTTTCCTGATAATCCCTAATATAGAGTTTGCTTTTTTCACTGCTGCAACACACTGGGTTGACCTGACACTTTCATTGAGCTATCCACTATGACCCCAAGATCTTTTTGCCTCTCTGTCTCAGCAAGTTCAGACCCCATCAGGCTGTACTTGAAGTTGGGATACTTTATCACCTTACACTTACCAACACTGAACTTCATTTGCCACACCGTTGCCCACTCACTCAGTTTGTGGAGGTCCTTAGGCCTTGAACCTTTCTCACTCAATAATTTTTGTGCCATCTGCTTCCCTTTGTCAAATGCGTATAGCTCCGTTTCGAGTTCCCCAATTTAGATTTATTTTCGGTTATGATTTTTTTTTGTTTTTGCATGTTTCTCTTTCTTCTCACTGAAGGAAAGGCTGATGACAGACTGCAGCCCCCCCCCGCCCCCGCCCCTTCCTGGAAACTGTGCAAAGGGGTGATTGCTGCTATTTATGGTTAACCCGTTTTTGTCTCTAGTAAACAGGATTTGGTGGATTAGTGTACTGTTTCAAAAGCCAGCACTACCTGTTTTTCCAGAGGTGAACAGGAATAGCATCCACCAACTGGTAGGAGGGTTGTGGGTACAATATCACAGATTTTTTTTTAATACAGTCTTGTGTACTTACTGAAAGTTCATACAGGAAGTGACAAATAGGACAAATAGTAGCTCAAGGAATTGTCAGAAACTCTATGATAAACCCATGGAATTTCCAGCAATTCTTAGAGCTACCTTTTCTCATTTCCTGTATGAACTTCCAGTAAATATATTCTGGTAAATATACAAGGCAACTCTTTCCCTCCCCCCTTGATTTTTCTCCCCTGCTGGGCGGCAGACAATGGGATCTTGGGGAGACTCACCAACCCCCCCCCCCCCCCCCCCGGTGGCTTGACAGCCCTACAGAGATCAAAGGCCTACAGGTGTGTGCCCTAGGAAACGAACCCTCTTTTGGTTCTCTGTCAGCGCTTTTAAAAACGCTTGCTTGTCTTTAGCTTGACATAACACCTTTGGCAAATGATACCTCAGAATCAGATACCAAATCCTTTGTAAATAGTTGGGATTTCTCCTTTCCCCTTTTTGTTCTTATCCTCTTCTTCTATGACCAGAGGTTTCCAGGGGATGATAATCTCTTGTGACAACTGGTCTGAAAGAGTGCAGGATGTGAACTGATAAAGGAAATCAGGAATTTGCTGAGGAGCACAATGTCTTTTTTCTTTTTTTTGGAATTATACATAAGTGCCAAGTTGTGATGTGTCCGTGCTTATTAAACCTTTCAACTGCTATCCTTCTATGGGGGAGATTTTGTGCTCGCCTGTCCTGGTTTTTCCTTTCCGGTTCATAGGTTTTGTAAGGATTACCACCCTCCCTTCTGGTTTCCTCAGGCTTCAACACAACCCTACTAGAAAGTTCACGTCACATTGACTTCACCTTTCGCCATAATGTGTTCTCTTCCAGTTTGGCCACTTGGAAGCTTCCTTTTTATTTTACTGTTTAAAAGAAAAGGGGGGGGGAACCACAGAAATGTATGATTTTTAATGTCCATCCTCTCGTCTCCCCTCCCAAAGATAAAGAGGGCTTCGTTGGAGTATTTGTCATCCCCGTCCATCATTTTCTGAGGGCCAGACAAGTGTAGAATCTGCTGTGTCTGAAGCCAAAACTTCAGGAAGCTCTGTGAAATGATTTCTTGTGCCAAGTGGCTCAAGGCTGAGGGCTAAAACACCCCCTTGGCCGGCTCTTTCCAAGCCTGGCCTGGCAATGATTGAAAAAAAAGGCCTCTGTTCTAGCTGGATGGAATCCAGTGACTCTTTAGATACCATCATAACTGATTGCAGCACAAAGTCTTGCGTGTCAGTGCATGCTTCATCATGGGCATGGCTCTAGAACCTGTAGTAATAATAATAATTACTGAATGGCATTGTCTGTAGAATAGCCAGGAGATAATAAGATTGTCTGGCAGCCAGAAGTTCTAGCTCTTTTAGCGTTATGCATCACTCAGTGGTGAGCCAGACTTGTTTTTAAGGCAAGAGACGTTTCAGAGGTGGTTTGCCAATGCCTGCCTCTGCATCACGGCCCTGGTATTCCTTGGAGATCACCCTTCCAAACACTAGGCAAGGCCGCCCCTGCTTAACTGTCAAGATCTGCCGGGATTAAGCTATCCTGGGCTATCCAGGTCAGGTCCTAGAACCTATGAAGACTGTGCATGGTATAAATGGACAGTGTTCCATCTTGGAGGGGATTTGGTCCATTGCTAAAAAAAACCCCGTCCTGTGGGGAGACTTTGGACGCAGTTTGATTCATAATCCTGATCACTAGCTGAGCCCGAATTGGGACTTCCCACTGTAAGTTCGCACTAGACCATGCTGTCAGATCTTCCTGTTTACCTGAAGCCCAATGTCGGGCCTTTAGCCTCTGAGGTAGAGGTGTAGGCCTCTGGGCTGAGTAGCATTGCAATGTCCTATGCTCTTGCTGGCAGGGGGTAAGAGGACGCTTTCAGGGAGTAGGGGGGGTTATGTCACAGTGCACAACGTCCCCAACATGATGACATCACGTGGAAGTGACATCGTCATGCTGGGGATGTTGCGTGGTGGCACTCTGTTATTTAGGGCAAAACTCTATGGTTACCATAGAGTTTTGCCCAAGATACCAGAGTGTCACCATGTGATGTCCCTGGTGTGATGATGTCACTTCTGTGTGGTGCTTTCATGCTGGGAATGGCGCACCGGGTCATGGCAGTTCGGGCAGAGCTTCCCCTTGCTGGCCAGGAGCCCACAAAATCAGGGGATCCCCAGGTCCCACCTGGGGGCTGGCAACCCTAGGGCAGAGTTTTGTCAGAAGTAATCCAAACTCCAGCTGGTGTCAACAACTCTGGCTTGGGGAACTCCTGGAGGTTTGGATGTGTTGCCTGAGGCGGGAGGGGTAGCTCAGTGGGGTATGAAGTTCATGTAGGGATGCCAGCCTCCAGATGGGATCTGGGGTTCCCCAGGAATTTCAGCTTACCTTCAAACTACAGAGATCTGTTCCCCTGGAGAAAATGGATGCTTTGGAGGGAAAACTCTATGGCATTTCACCCTACTGAGGTACCTACCCTCCCCAGACTCCACCCCCATATCTCCAAGATTTTCTCAACCCAGAACTGGCAACCCCTCTCCAACCAATGGCCAGTGAGGACCTGGCATCCTTAAATTAATGGACGTAGAAAGGTGGAACTCCAATTAGGACTGCACTGTTTTTAAGCCCGTGAGCTGACAGCTAGGCTGGAAACCTCCGCTTTGACATAACATCTTTCTGTGAGCACCCCCGCCTGCAGACAGAAACGACGGAGCCCAGAATCTGTCCATCCCCTGCAACAGACTTGTGGACTCTTTGGGTTGGAGCTAACATTGCCAGCCTTCGTGTGGGGCCTGGAGTGCACCCAACATTACAGTTGGTCTCCAGACTATAGTTGAGTTGCCAGGTCTCTCTTGTCCACTGGCGGGAGATGAAGAAGAAGAAGAAGAAGAAGAAGAAGAAGAGATTGGATTTATACCCCACCCTCCACTCCCCAAGGGAGTCTCAGAGCGGCTTACAAACTTTTCCCTTCCCCTCCCCACAACAGACACCCTGTGAGGTAGGTGGGGCTGAGAGAGCTCTTTCCCAAGCTGTCCTTGAGGGAACAGCTGGTACAGAGCTATGGCTTGCCCAAGGTCATCCAGCCAGGTGCAAGTGGAGGAGTGGGGAATCAAATCTGGTTCTCCCAGATTAGAGTCCGCGCACTTAACCACTACACCAAACTGGCTCTCTGGGATCGCCAGGTCTAGGTTGCATAACTGCTGGAGATTTGGAGGCGGAGCCTGGGGAGGAGAGGGTACCTCAGTGGGATACAGTGCCATAGAGTCCGCCCTTTAAAGCATCTGCTTCCTCAATAGCAACTGCTGCAGTCCAGATATGTGCAAACAAATAACCAGAACCATCTGTCAAGCTGTACAAATCACACTTGAGAGTTCTGCCTTCTTACACAGTTCTGCTTACCACCATGAATAATGGACATAACAAACGGTTTTGTCACCATGCATAAATGACATCTGCACCAGTTGAAGAGTGACCTGCTAGTCCTTGACAGCACAAGTCTCTCTTTGGAATGATGCCGTCACTGGCTCACGATGCCGTGGGTGGTGGGTATTACTTAGGGTGGTAAGTAGAGCTGTATAAGAAGACAGAGGTCTCAGGTGTGATTCGTGCAGCGTGACACATTATTCTGGTTATTTGTATGCACAACTGCATTCGCTGTATTTTCGTTTTTGTGGGGTTGGTAGTCTAGAGATGAGCTGTGATTCTGGGGGATCCCTGGGTCCCACCTGGAGGTTGGCATCCCTAGCATGACATAGATCACTTCCTCTGGAGGAGACGGCAGCTTCAGAGTGTGGACTGTATGACATGATACTCTACTGAGATCGCTCGTCTCCCTGAACCCTGCCCTTCCAAACCTTCACCCCCAAATCTCTAGGAATTTCCCAACCTGGACTTGGCAACCCTACCCGAGGCTGTGTAGATTTGACTCCAGCTCTGTCAGGTCTTTCTCTAAGAATGCCCTTATGTGAATTGGTCCTGAAGATTGTTTCTTTTTATGCTTATTTACTGGACTCTTTCCCCATACTTATTCTTCAGCATCATATGTGCCTCAAGGAATTGACACTGCATGTGTACTGTACATATTGGTGGTGTTCATTTCATGCAGAAACACCCTGTGAAATGCGCATAAAACTGTATCACTTCTGCACACAATAGAAGCAATTCTGGACAGCCGGCAGCACAAAGCAGACAATGGGAAACCATTGAAAAAGAAATATGAAAGAAAAGAAACAGGGAACATTTGTTCATCTTGAGCTTCAGTTCATGTACATATGGCCTACTTTATCTACCCACAATGCTCCTGGTCTCTCCCATCTAGGGCATGTTGTGAAGACATCTGATATATCAAACATGCTGCAACTAAGTAGATTAGGACAGGGCTCTTTTTGTAGAAAAAGCCCAGGAGGAACTCATTAGCATAATAGGCCACACCCATGACAGCACAGCTCATTAGTATATTAGCTGGGGGCTGGGAAAGCACAGGGCAGGCATGGATGCTTACCTCTCCCCCCCCCCTGAGCTTCTCTGCCCCACTTCAGCATCGCTATTGCAGGGAGACTCGGGGAAGTGCGGGGGGGGGGGGGTTAAATGCCTTTCTCTCCCTCCCCCAGATTGGGGAGGGAAAGAAAGGCATTTTCAACATGCCTGGGTTCCCTGCCTGCCCTTCTCCACCTGCCACATGTCAGCTAGAGAAGGAAAGGCAAGTTCCTTGTCAAGTTCACTCTCAGCTGACTGGCAGGAAGTGAAATTGACAAGGAAATCCCCAGGGGCTCCCCAGAGGGAAAGAGGGCATTTTAACATGCCGCCTTTCCCTCTTGTATGTAACGTGGGGAGGGCAGCGTTCTCTGTAGCCACACATGCCAGAGGTTTTGGGTTTGGTTGTATCCATGGCCAACTCTGGAGCCAGCGGGAACTCCGTTCCTGTGCGTTCCTGCCCAAAAATAGCCCTGGATTTTGAGACTGATCAGAGTTGGGATGTATGCTGCCCTGAGCTCTGTGAAGCATTTGGAAGACAGAAATTTGTGACAATCTTGTGTGGATTGAGCCTGCAATGACACAGAGTGCTTTGGAATACTCAGTAGGATCAGGGAATGACCCCAATAAGAGCTGCAGCATGCAGATCAGCAGTTTATATAACCGGAAATTTTGGGGGGGGGGGGTTTCGGGGAGAGGGTTTGGGGGAAAATTGACATACGAGAGAACACTGAAATATATGCAGTGCTTATTTTCTTCTCAAATCCATCCCTGTTTGGCTGCTTTAGCAACATAAAATGCACCATTTAGAACTTACTTAGCATGTAAAAATTCTATTAATTGGCATACTTATGGAATGTAAAAAGTGCCTTAGTTTTCAAAAAAGCAAAATTGCAAATGTACCCAATATTAAAGCAGGAGAGCTGCACATCGATGTGCCCTGTGCTATCTTATCATATTTCTTTTCATTCCAGAAGAGGGAAGTGCATATTTAATAAAAGTTTGTTCCAGTGGAAAAATTGAGAAAAAAATGTCTTCAGAATTCCTCCCTCCGTATATTTTGAGTGAATACAATTTAAAAAAATCATTTAAAAACCCGAACATATTTCTTGGGATGCCTCTCCCCCCCCCCCCCCCCAGTGTTCCCTGACTTTTCCATTGGGGGAAAATAATGGTATACATTTTGAAGGAGTAAAATGTCTTAAAAGCATTTTTACTCATTCAAAAAATATTTCATCCCCACCCCCCATGCACCTGCAGATGTTCTCATTTTTCCATGATTTTTTAAAAAGTCTTAAGACTAAAAAAAGTGGGATTCCTGCTTGAATTTCCCTCCTTTTTTAGAAGGAGAAGAAGAAGAGATTGGATTTATACCCCGCCCTCCACTCCCCAAGGGAATCTCAGAGCGGCTTACAGTCTCCTTTCTCTTCCCCTCCCCAAAACAGACACCCTGTGAGGTAGGTGGGGCTGAGAGAGCTCTGATAGAAGCTGCTCTTTTTCAATTTATTGAGCGTACCACCATCGATATAAATTGTTTATTATGTAGTTTTGTACTGAGATGTATTTGTATATTTTTATACTGAGACATATACTGTTTTATTGGCTTTATGTGAGCCGCCCTGAGCCTGCTTCGGCAAGGAGGGTGGGGTAGAAGTTAAATAAATAAATAATAAGAACAGCTGTGCCAGAACTATGGCTTGCCCAAGGTCACCCAGCAGGTACAAGTAGAGGAGTGGGGAATCAAACCCGGTTCTCCCAGCTTAGAGTCCGTCCACTTAACCACTACACTAAATTGGCCTTTACTCCTCTGTTTAGCACAAGAACATAAGAAGAGCCTTTCTGGATCAAAGTACTGGTCATTTGGTCTAGTATCCTGTTTGACACAGTGGCCATCCTGTTGTTGTAGAGGGCCAACTGGGTTTGAGAAGTTTACTGCATCTAAATATGGAGGCTACCATGGTTAGAAAAAGCAATTATGCTTGGATTGGTTAGCTGCAAAAGGAAACCAGGCCGCCAAAGAGCATGGTGGCTAGACACCATAAAAGTTGACACCAGCCTGAGCATGGAATGACTTAAAGAAACAGTACAAGATCGGAAAACGTTGAGAGAGTTGGCCTATAGAATCGCCAAGAGTCAGACACAACTGAATGCCGACTTCCATTAATCTGTTTAACCCCCTTTCAAAGCCTTCTATGCTCTTGGCCGCCACTACTCCCCCTGGCAGTAAATTTCACATTTTAATCACTCCTTGAGTAAGAAGGTAGGAGCCCTTTGATTTTGGGCACACAGTTATTACGTGGATGCAGAGTGCTGAATGATGAAGAATAGCAACACCGCATTGATTAAGCATTCTTAGTGATGGCTTAACTTTACCCAGCATCGTGGAAAATGATCTTCAGAGCGATGCTTTAATATTTGATGATTCTTTGGTCTGTGCAGTATGCAAGGCAGCCAAAGGTGAATTACTTTGAATAATAGAGTATGCAGGGGGATGGGGTATCTGTGGTGTTGATGTTTTTACTGTGGTGGTCAGCACCTAGGTCTTATGATATTAGGTGTGTGGCTCAGTTGATCATCCAAGACAGCATTCTGCTCTGGGTGGGTTTTGTTTGCTTCTCAAGGACAGTTCTGGAAAGAGCTCTCTTAGCCCCACCTACCTCACAGGGTGTCTGTTGTGGGGAGGGGAAGGGAAAGGAGTTTGTAAGCCACTCTGAGACTCCGAGTGAAGGGCGGGGTATAAATCCAATCTCCTCCTCCTCCTCTTCTTCCTCCTCTTCCTCCTCCTCCTCGTCAACCTCACAAATAAGGTTGCCAACTTGAGGTTGGGAAATTCCCTGAGGTCTGGGGGTACAGCATATGGAGGGCAGGATTTTGAGAAAGGAAGAACCTCAGTAGGGTATAAAACCATAGAATCCACCTTCTGAAGCAGCCATCTCCTCCAGGGGGACAGGTCTTTGTCGTCTGGAGATCAGTTTTAATTCTGGGAGATCTCCCGGCCCCACCTGAAAATTGGCAGTTCTGCTCACTAAGGGCCTAAACAGATTCCATCAGCTGGGCCAGCCTCTCTGGAGGTGCCACACGCTGCCTTTGTGTGCTTGCCAGGAGCCAAATTGCCCGAGACCCTTATTGCCAACAACATTGGTCCTGACTTCAAAAGCCAATGAACCCACCAAAAAGAGATATTTTTCCTCGAGGCTGCAGTGGCTCAAGTGGTTAAGATGCTGATCTGCAGACCGGAAGGTTGGTTGTTCAGCAGTTCGAGACCCGAGTGCTGCATGATGGAGTGAGTTCCTATCTCTGGCCCCAGCTCCTGCCAACCTAGCAGTTTATAAGCAAGAAATTGCAAGTAGATAAATAGGTACCACTTCGGTGGGAGGGTAATTTTGTTTTGTGTGCCTTGGTGTCTAGTCATGCCGGCCACATGACCACGGAAACATCTTTGGACAGCGCTGGTTCTTCGGCTTGGAAATGGAGATGAGCGCCACATCTCTAGAGTAGTATTCGACTGGCTTTCGAGCAAGGGAAACCTTTACCTTTACCTATACTCCCCCCCCCCTTTTAAACCAGCTCCCTGCTTAATAAGCTAACGGCCGAATATGTAGAATTTGGTCCCTTTATTAGATAAGTGCTCCAGATTTCAGGGTTCTGAAAAAAGCGCAGCTCTAAAAGAAAAAGCGAACCTTGTAAAATCTTGAGAGACACTTTTAAATCCCCTTTGGAACCTTGAAAAGAACTTTGATTGTTGGAGTCGATAGTGAGAGGCCGGTGACAAAATGAGGGTTTTTTTTTCTTTTCTGAGCACAAAGTGTTTCTGAGCACGAAGCTGAATCCCTAACCAGAGTCCAAAAATCAGATCTCTCTCCACTCTCCAGTATTAAATGCGCACTACGAGGGGGGAGGCATTCAACCTGGCTTGTTGAATTTTCTTACACTGTTTGGAGATAAAATGTATATTTATGGGGGGGGGGGGATCAGTCTGGGGAATCTCCTGTAACACTCTTGCATGACATGACAGAGATGAGAAACCCGGCAGATACCATGCTCTGCTTGACACAGTTAAATAGCCCTACTTACTTTTCACCTTTTTGTGTGTGTGAATCCTGTTATAGTCTGGCAGTCGGTGCGTGCGCCCGCGCGTGTGTGTGTTGGAATTTAAAGTGGTTCTTTCTACTCTGCTGAACTTTTATGAAAAATGCAGAGGTTTGAAACTCTTTGGGACCGTTCCTTGTTTATTCTAAAGAGCTGAGTCAAATTTGCGCTGATGTTTTTTTTATTATAAGGCAGGAAATAGCAATTTGGGTGAGGCAGGATTATCCAAAGCGCTGAGATTGTGTTAATGTCGACCTTTTTCAGACCTGTTCCCTCGAGTGCCCTTGTTCCTCTTGGATGCTGCTGCTTTCTTGCCAGTGTTTCCTCCCCTGGCTCCTGCTCCTTCCTGGATTGCACCCTTGAAGGTTTTCACCCAGTCAGTTTCAAGCCAATTTAGACAATAATTTTTGTTGTTCGGTCGCACAGCCGAGTCCGACTCTTTGCCATGGGCGTCAACTACGGGGGGCTCAAGCCCCCCCCCCCGAAATTTCCCGGGGGGGGCTCAGCCACCCCCGGCAAAATGAACGCCCGCCGGTGGCCAGTCAGCCGGCCGTCGCCGCCTCTCCTTCCCCCCCACCCCCGGCCTGCCCTCCTGCCTCCCTGGGGCGGGGCGGGGCGGGGGGGGAGAGAGGCTGCGACGGCCAGTTGACTGGCCACCGGTGGGCGTTCATTTTGCCGGGGGTGGCTGAGCCCCCCCCCCGGGAAATGCGAGGCGGAGTGGGAGCCGGGGGCCCGCAAGGGTGACGCGCCGGCCCCCGGCTGCAGGCAGCAGCAGCAGCAGTGATCCTACGCCGCCCGAGGTGAGCGGGGAGAGGGAGGGAGGGAGGGGGCGGGGAGCGCGGCGGGCGGGCGGGCACGGCTCGGGGGAGGGAAGCGGCGGCGGCTCCCTGGGGCGGGGGGGGGCAGAGCGGCGGGGACATGGTCCCGAGTGTGCGCACGTGCGAAGCGCGCGCGCATGAGAGAGCCCCCGCCCCCCCCCCCAGGGATTGAAAAAGTCTACGCCCTTGCTCTTCGCGACCCCATGGACCACATCATGCCAGGCCCTCCTGTCTTCCGTCGTGCTCCGGAGTCTGCTTAATTTCATGTTTGTTGCATCGATGACACTGTCTAACCATCTCATCCTTTGGTGTCCCCTTCTTCTTTGACCTTCAACCTTTCCCAGCATCAGGGTCTTCTCCAATGAGTGCTCCCTTCTCATTTGGTGGCCAAAGTATTTGAGCTTCAGCTTCAGGATCTGGCCTTCCAGGGAACAGTCAGGGTTGATTTCTTTTAGGATTGACTGATTTGATCTCCTTGCAGTCCAAGGGACTCTCAAGAGTCTTCTCCAGCACCATAAGTCGAAAGCATCTGTTATTCGGCACTCGGCCTTCCTTATGGTCCAACTCTTGCAGCCATACATTACTACTGGGAATACCATTGCTTTGACTATACAGACTTTTGTTGGCAGGCTGATGTCTCTACTTTTTATCATGCTGTCTAGGTTTGCCATCGCTTTCCTCCCAAGGAGCATGCGTCTTTTAATTTTATGGTTGCAGTCACCGTCTGCAGTGATCTTGGATCCCAGGAAGGTGAAGTCTGTTACTATTTCCATGACTTCCCCTTCTATTTGTCAAGGAGTGATGGGGCTGGATGCCATGATCTTATTTTTTTTTTTATGTTGAGTTTCAAGCCAACTTTTGTCCTCTCCTCTTTCACCCTCCTGAGCAAGAGGCTCTTGAGGTCCTCTTCACTTTCTGCCCTTAGAGTGGTATCGTCTGCATATCTGAAGTTGTTGATGTTTCCCCCAGCAATTTTAATTCTGGCTTGCGATTTATCCAGGCCGGCATTTCGCATGATGTACTCTGCATACAAATTAAATAAGCAAGGTGGCAATATACACACTTGTCGTATTCCTTTTCCTGTGCTAAACCAATCAGTTGTTCCATATCCGGTTCTAACAGCCGCTTCTTGACCCTTATACAGGTTTCTCAGGAGACATGTGAGGTGGTCTGGTACTCCCATCTCTTTAAGGACTTGCCCCAGTTTGTTGTGATCCACACAATCAAAGGCTTTAGCGTAGTCAATGAAGCAGAAGTAGATGTTTTTTTCTGGTACTCCCTTGCTTTCTCCATAATCCCGCAAATGTTGGCAATTTGATCTCTAATTCCTCTATCTCTTCGAAACCCAGCTTGTACTTCTGGCAGTATAGAGGAAAACAGTCCAACTCCCTGTGTCACAAAGTGGCCAAAACCCAGGTGCCGTCAGGAGGTCCACCAGTAGGGCCAGAACTCCAGAAGCCCTCCCCCATGCCCCCCCCCAAGCACTAAGAAAACAGAGCATCACTGCCCCAATGGGCACCCATTCCCCAGGGTAAAGGATCACATATGCAGTGTGTAGCTGACATTAAAATGGAGAGACACTGAAGTAAACTCATTATGGAGGTCCATTAATGGATCTCTTCCTGGTTTTTTGGGGGGTGGGGTGGGGTGTTTGTTTTGTTTTTTAAGTGATTGAATGGGCATCAAGTGGCTTTGGAATGGATTGTGACATGGGAAGGGTTTCATCTTATCCTCTGTGTCTTTTTCCTAGCCTCCCTTCCACCCCCCACCTCAAGAAATTTGCCTTGTGGCAAAGGGGAGGTACACAGATAGCCATGTTACCTGTGCACACACATGCACACACCTGGTGGGAAATGGTAGATCTTGGGGCTGATTATGGTTGGGGAAATGACAAGGGGGAAAGGCTTTGACACCCCCCACCCCAGCCATGCCACCAATTGAACCATCTTCTCCCCCACAACTGTGCTCTCTCTCTCCCCCCCTCCCTCCCCCCTCCCTCCCTCCCCCCCTCCCTCCCCAGCCTTATGGAAAATCCATTCGCATATCTGACTTCAAATCTAATTTGATCCAGAGTCCCAAAAGCTTGTGAATATTCTAAGGAAGGATTATTGTATTTACGGTACTCATACCCTCATATCCCCTGCCTTTCTCCCCAGTAGGGGCCCAAAGTGGCTTACGGTGTTCTCCTTTCCTCCGCTTTATCCTCACAACGACCCTGCAAGGTGGGTTAGGCTGAGAGAGTGTGACTGGCCCAAGGTCACCCATGTCGGAATGAGGACTCAGAGCTAGGTTTCCCAGATCCCGGTGTGGCACTTCAACCGCTAGGCCACAGTGGCTTTCAGTCGGCCTTAGAATCTGCCTTTTAGTCAAGAAGGCGGCCTGTGCCAATGCGTCAAGTACTGTTAATGCAGCATTCATTTTGCCTGCCTTTCTGATCTAATGTGTTCCCCCTTTAGAAATGTATGCAGCTGCATTGCTATTTGCCTCCATTAACACATACCATAATTTCCCCCGCTCCCCTTAATGCAGTGCCTGTTTTTCTAGCAAGGCATATTCCATTGGTGAGATGAAATGGGCCAAAAAATTATGCTTGCTGATGAAACTTGCCACTCCTCAGAGAGAAGCCCGTCTTCTGAGGACTGTGGGAAGACCGGGCCCTCAAAAAGCAATCCAGGTATGGCCAAATAAGCAGCCTCTCTCCCTCCCTCCCCTCTTTACGATGTATTACAAAATTGTTTTTTTTGTCATAATTAGATCTTTGGAACTGCTACTCTAGGAATAGCAATGAATTGATTAGAGGGTCTTAGGCAAACCACTTTTGCCTCCCCCACGCACACGTATACAGACACCCAGTCAACTCTCCTGTGATTGATTTACTGTAAAGGTTACATGATAACTTACTGAAACATTTTAAACTGCTGTATGAATGCCATTATCACCATCATTATTATATTCTAGCATTAAAAAGGAGAACCAGAGAGGTACCTCTATAGGTCACATGCGCCAGTTGGGGAAGCGGAGGGGAAGCGAGGCTATTCCCTCCGGAGGAATTAGACCCATGGTTGTGAGATCACACAGCCCTTTGTTGCTGCGGGCCCAGCCCATCACTGTGTGATCAGACACAACTGTGGATGAGTCGGGGAGGGGGGGGGGGGTTACCCGTTTTTTCCCCATGTGCATAAACAAGGAATCACACCACTACACCAAGAGCCTCTTATGGGCATGTGATGATGCACATACTGCAAAAAAAGGGGAGGGAATGGCACCGAGCCAGGATGGCCTGATCAGACCATCCCAACAGTTTGTAAGCATGCTTGGGCAATCAGACAGGGGGAAGTCCATCTGTGCCCCACCGCAACCCATTTACTGCCAGATTTTCCCTGGTGTCCTTTAACTACGCTTCTGCAGCAGAGCAGCGTGGGTTGCCGACGGCTGCAGGATGCTTCCCAGATGTTGCTCTCTGAGCGCGCCCATTTGATGTCTCGGGCATTCGCACCTATGTCGGATCTTCTGGCATATGCGATCACAGCCTGAGAGCTGCTTTGGACATCCCTCAAGGAGACAGCGACAGAGCTTGTGTGAAGGGTTCATGTCTTGATTTTGGCTTAGGGTTTTCAGTTTCCAGGTGGGACCTGGGGATCCCCAGAATGAAAGTGAATCTCCAGATTACAGAGATCAGTTCCCCTGCAGCGAATGGCTGCTTTGGAGGGCAGTCTCTATGGCATTGTTACCCCACTGGAGTACCTGTCCTCCTCAAGCTCCATCCCTAAATCTCCAGGAGGTGGCAACTCTATCCAACAGTGAGTTGCGAAAGTGCCCCTTGCACATTTTAGTGTGAGGGTCCTTGCCAGTTTCCCTCTTTGCTTAGTCCTCCGGAGGCACATGGCATCAGAAGGCATTTGTAGCAATAAGGGTGAATGTGGACCAGGATGCGTCCCTGGTTCAGATTTCACCTCACGGAATTTCCGTAAGCAGCGGGAAAAGAACAGAAACTTGTGGCCGCTCTTAGTGGCTGGCTCAGGAAAGGGGCACTTTCAACATTTTGGACAGAGCTCTTTTGTCAAGGAGAACAGAAACTAAATGTCTACATGCCCTGCCTGAAGACATCAAATCTTACCTCAGCCTAGGATGGCCAGGTCCCTACTTTTTGGTGGCAGGGGGCCCCTGGCTCCTCGGGATCTTCAAGCGTGCCCGCCACAGTGATGAAGAGCAATGGACTCTAATCTGGAGAACCAGGTTTCATTCCCCCACTCCTCCGCTACGTGAAGCTTGCTGGGTGACTGACCTTAAGTCATTCAGTTCTGCCAGAGCTCTCCCAGCCCCACCTACTTCACAGGATAATCTCTTGTGGGGAAAGGAAGGGAAAGCAGTTGTAAGCAATGCTCCCTCTAAGCTGTGGAGTCTTGTGAGCAAGAATTCTACTTTGTGAGCTACTGGCATTAAAGTTGTGAGTGAGCGATTTGGCTCCTGTATAAATGAGTTGGCTCTGGAGCCATCCTTCCTGAGCAAAGACAAAAAAGTGGGAGCCGGAGGCTAAAAAACTGTGAGCTAGCTCGCACTAACTCAGCTTAGAGGGAACACTGTTAAGCCACTCTGAGACTTCTTTGGGTAGTAAAAAGCGGGATATAAAAAACAGCTCTTCTCTTCTTTATAGGATCCACCCCCCTTAAATGTATTACATATAACTTGCGCGCGCACACAAGCATCCCCAACATGGTGCCCTGAGCCCCATGGTACCCGTGGCCACCCTTCCTGGCAGCCACCCAGTGTTTTTAAAAACTAGGTGGGGCCAGGTAGGGTTTTTGTCCAACTGGACTGCTGATGGGTCACTGGAGATCTCTTTGTCTGTGTGGCTGCCAGTACAGTATTGTTTTTATTCACTCTCACACTTCTCTGTCCCAGTGTATTTCTTTTTAAAAATATTACTCCTCATGTCCCTGCGCTTGGGCTTCCACTGTGTGCGGGGGCCTCTGCCTCCTGCTGTGGCCATTTCTTGGTTGCCCCCGCCACCCTGTGTCAGAATTCCAGAGGTGCCCAACTGGCTCAGAAATGTTGAGGACCCTTAATACACATACTGTACTATCTAAGTCAGGGGTCCCCTGTGGGCATCCTTGGATTTCCAGTTTGATGTAGTGGTTAGGAGCGCGGGCTCTAATCTGGATTCCCCACTCCTTTACATGCAACTGCTGGGTGACCTTGGGTCAGGTACAAGCTGTTTCAGAGCTGCTCTCTCATGAGCAGTCCTCAAAAGAGATCTCTCAGCCCTACCTTCCTCACAGGGTGTCTGTTGTGGGGAGGGGAAGGGGAAGGAGATTGTAAGCCGCTCTCCTTCAGGCAGTGAAAGACGGGGTATAAATCTAATCTCCTCCTCCTCCTCCTCCTCCTCCTCCTCCTCTTCTTCTTCCACAGCATTTTGGGACCAGCCACAAAATGGCTGCCGCAGGAGGGCAGAGCCAGCCATAAAATGGCTGCAGCAGCTTAACTTCAGTCACACAGTGAAGAACCTTGTGTAGTGGTGGCCGCTGTTGCTAAGCAACATCTTTAGAAATTGACCCGGGAAATCAAATCTCCTGTGGCCAGTCAGAACCCTTGTGGGGCAAAAATCCCACCTGCCCACCCACTTTCTAAAAACACTTGGTGAGTGCAAGGAAAGATGCCAACAAGTGCCATGGTTCCCTCAGGCACCGTTTTGGAGACCACTGATATAAGTTATATGTATGTATATAAAGAGAGATTCATTACATTCCAGAAATATATGTTTCCGATGTGTTTCAGATTTTTGTGTGTATTGGGGTGGCATACATTCACATTCTGTTCTCCTTTGCCGACTCCAGAAGCTCTCCCCTCCATCTAATTCTCATTTTTTTGAAACTGGGTGACTGAGATGTGCTTAGACAAAGAATTCTGCCTCCTCACGCCGCTTCCCCCTGCATGTGAACAATCCCTGTCTGTAATGCAGTTTGTGCTGATTATGGAGAGAGCTCCCAAAGTATGAACAAAGCCATTAAATACAGCAAACCGGCAGCACCTTTAGCAAAACTGCATTGATAATACCATTCTTGCAGTCTTAAATTGATAGACGTTCACTGGAGGCAGGGAAAGACGATCTTATTGAACACCCATTGAGGCGACTGTGCATCCATTTCCGCGTATTTGCATCTAAGCAGGCCAGAATTGTGAAGCCTTTGCTTTCCTGAGAGGTATTTTGGTCACATGCGCTCAGCTTTCGATGGTCCAGAATGTCAGAGCTAAGCATCAAGGAATTTGTAATAGTAATTTTCCCCTCCTCACTAAGCTCTGTATTTCTGGAGAGAGATTTTCCATTGTGGCAGAAGAGCCAGGCATGGAAAATCCCACTTTGCTAAGTCAGTATGAAGTTACTGTGAAGCAAATCTTATTTAATGCCTCAAAAAACTCCAGAGCGCATCCCGACTTCGATATGTTTGAATGATAAATGTAGCTGGTGCCTGTCTAAGAGTAAAAAGGTGGAAAGAGAGATAATATGAATTCTTTTTGCATACAGGATGTCTGAATGTTTGTTTTCCTGAAGGACCAGAGCTCTTTCTTTTGACTTCTTTCCTTTGCTCTAACTTAGTCATCCTTGGTGTGATGTTTATGGGTGCCATGGGAACAGCTGACACCTTTCCTTTAGAAAGTAGATGTGTCCAGGTAGGGCTTATGTCCTGCAAGTCTTCTTATTGGCCATTGGAGATTTGATTAACAATTAACATTTTTTAAAACGTTGCTTTGGCAGTAGCTGTTACCACACTACAAGGATTTTCAGTGTGTGACTGAAGGTAAGCTGTGGCAGCCATTTTGTGGCTGACTTTGCCTCCTGGAGCAACCATTTTGTAGCAGCTGTTTCATAGCTGCGCCCACCATGCTGTATCAGAATTCCAAATGTGCTTCTTGACCTGTTGGTGGGCTGTGGAACACATTAGAAGATATTGGATTTATACCCTGCCCTTCACTCGGAGTCTCAGAGCGGCTTACAAACTCCTTCCACACAACAGACACCCTGTGAGGTAGGTGGGGCTGAGAGAGCTCTTTCCAGAACTTTCCTTGAGAGAACAGCTCTGACAGAACTATGGCTTGCCCAGGGGCACCCAGCAGCTGCAAGTGGAGGAGTGGGGAATCAAGCTTGGTTCTTCCAGATTACACCAAACTGGCTCTTACCATTGAGTCACCCATTGAAGCACTCTTGTATCTTTCAGATGGGTACCACAAAGATAATAGATTATCTATTGTAGCTCGGCTCTTTGCATCAATTCATTTCTGTGCCACTTAATGGTTGGAAGAAGTAGTTCACACAGGCAAGTTCCGTTGAGGGAGGATTGATAGTTGTCAGAGGTCATTATCAGCACCGAGCTGGGAAAAACCCAAACAGCCAAATTTGTGAGGTTGGAAATGTTTTATACAGATGGTTTGTTGAACATCAGCCTCTGGGTCCTATTTGTTACTCCAACTTGCTTCTGAACGTTCTGGTGTGATCCCTAGTTCAGACTTTTGTTTTCTTCATTCAGGTGCAAGGGAATGCACCAGCAAGAGATCATTTTCCATAGATAGAGTTGTATTGTTCAGTGTCAGCTGAAGAACTGTATGTAGAAATGGGGTGGGCAGACAATACTCCCTCTAAGCTGTGGAGTCTTGTGAGCAAAAATTCTAGTTTGTGAGCTACTGGCATTAAAGTTGTGAGTGAGAGATTTGGCCACTGCATAAATTAGTTGGCTCTGGAGCCATCCTTCCTGAGCTAAGACAAAAAATGTGTGAGCCGGAGGCTAAAAAAACTGTGAGCTAGCTCACACTAACACAGCTTAGAGGGGACACTGCAGACAAGTGGACAGACTATGGCATGTGGGAGGAGGAGGAGGCCATGGATCCGAAGTGCATGCCATCTCCATGTAGAACCTTGCTAGTTGCCTCTGCAGCTTGCTTTTGACCTGGACCAAATGGCACAGAAGAAGGGCACTTGGGTGGCCAAATGCCATGAGATGGCCTTGGTGTGGAGACTTGTCAAGTGGCAAGCTGTGTAGCGATGAGGCAACCCTGTGGATGTGCAAGTGTGAAGCAACTGGCTGCTCCTTCTTTCCACAGCTTCATTTCTCCAATTCCTTGTGGTTGATCCATTTTTAGCCTCTTCAAGGAAACAAAATTGCTCCTATGTGTTTAGTAGTAAGCATATTTTATTTTCACAACATTACCAGGAGGAAATATGGCAAAGGTATGCAATGATTCTGAATAAGTATTTCCTTTTAAAAAAAAATTGTGACTGCTTGGCACAGAACATATGCTTTTTTAGCTCAAAAGCACATCAGTGCCTCTTGCCCATCCTTTGATGGGGATGTCTTAAAGGCGAATCTTCCGTGCATCTCTGTGATACAGATGAGGACAGGGGAACTCTTTAGGTTCATCAGAGTTGTGTGAAAATGATCACCTTCGAACCTTCGGGAAGCCATAATGGAAGAAGAAAAAGAAGAGATTGGATTTATACCCCACTTTTCACTACCCAAAGGAGTGTCAGAGTGGCATACAATCTCCTTTTCCTTCCCCTCCCCACAACAGACACCCTGTGAGGTCGGTGGGGCTGAGAGCGCTCTCTCGAGAACTGCCCATGAGAGAACAGCTATGAGAGAACTTGTGATTGACCCAGGGTTACACCTGCATGTGGAGGAGTGGGGAATCAAACCCTGTTCTCCCAGATTAGAGTCCACGCTCCTAACCACTACACCAAACTGGGTCTTGTGCCCTGTGAAGCTCTGTGAACACCCCAAAATACAGTCACCAAGGAGGTGGTCTTATTCTTTCATCTGGGGTAGCATTACCTGGTTTTTGTCGGGATTCTGGGCACACAATCTAGCATCTTTTGAGGCTATCGCCTGTCTCAGATATCCAGCTTTTTTGTAAAACAATGTTCCTAGGCCTTGTAGATATTGAAATATAAGATTCTGCCTCAGAACCTAAGCCAAGTGAGCAGTGTTGTGGTAGATGAATGCCTCCCCCACCACACATACACTGCAGTCTTGTCTGTACCCTTAAAAGGTGCCTTTTCTGTTGTCATGCCACTGAACTTGTGTGACATCTTGTGTTCATTCCTTTCCATACAAAGGTTTAGTCAGCCATTGCCCATAAGTAGGCATTTTCTGTAACTGCCTCCATCTTGTGGAACAGTCTTCCAAAAAAGGAAGGCTCCCACTTTCTCTGGTAGTCCAGAGACACCATGCAACCAAGTTATTTAGGAGTTTGGGCCATCATAACAGAGAGTAGATTGTGGTTTTGATGCTATTTTTTCCCCTAACCAAGTTACCAGGTTTGATTTAAAGTTCTGGTTTCCACCAACAGAACCCTTAATGGCTTTGCACCAATATACCTACAGAACTGCCTCTCCCACTATGTTATGTCATTACGACTTTACTCATGGGAAATACCTGGAGATTTTGGGGGTGTAGCCTGAGGAGGGTGGGGTTTGGGTAGAGGACGGACTTCAATGGGATATAATGCTGGAGTCCACTTTTCAAAGGGGCCATTTTCTCCAGGTGAACTGATCCCTGTCACATAGAAATCCGTTGTAATAGCGGGAGATATCCAGCCACCACCTAGAACATAAGAACAGCCATGTTGGATCAGCCCAGTGGTCTATCCAGTCCAACTCTCTATGTCGCACAGTGGCCAAAACCCAGGTGTCATTAGGAGATCCACCAGTGGGACCAGAACTCCAGAAGTCCTCTCACTTTCGCCCATCCCCTCAAGCACCAAAAATACAGGGCATCACTGCCACAGACGGAGGGTTCCTGTCTATACCATGTGGCTAATAGCCATTGATGGACCTCTGCTCCATATGTTTATCTAATTCCCTCTTGAAGCCATCCATGCTTGTAGCCGACGCCACCTCCTGTGGCAGTGAATTCCACATGTTAATCACTCTTTGGGTGAAGAAGTACTTCCTTTAATCTGTTCTAACCCAACCGCTCAGCAATTTCATGGAGTGCCCATGAGTTCTTGCAGGGCATTTTTTGTAGAAAAAGCCCAGCAGGAACTCATTAGCATAATAGGCCACACCCAACAGCAGAAATTCATTAGCATATTAGGCCACCCCCCTGACAGTGCAGCTCCCTCCCAGGATTGGCTTCCCCAGGTGCCCCGTGGCTTGCAGGGCATATGGGGAACCCGAGGAGGTGAGGCAGTTTAAACTGCCTTCCCTCCCTGGACCGGCTTGGCTTCCCCAGGTGCTTGCGAGGCATCTTGGGTACTGGGGGGGGAGTCTCTAGGTGTGGCCAACTTGGAAGCCAGCTGGAACTCCGTTCCTGTGTGTTCCTGCCCAAAAATAGCCCTGAGTTCTTGTATTGTGAGGAAGGGAGAAAAGTACCTCTTTCTCTACCTTCTCTTTTTTTGTAAACCTGGAGGCTGGTAACCTAAAGCAAAGCCGTTGGAAAGTGTCACTCTGCAAAATGGGCGAGACTGACAACTGCTTCTTCATGCGTGTTCTCTGTGGTGGCTCCCACCTAGTGGAACAGATTGCCTGAAGAGGTCAGGAAAGCTTCCAACTTCTGTCATTTTTTTCTGGAGGCACAAAACAGAAGAGGGTACATTTGTAAAGAGATTAGAACGGTAGTGCAGTGGGACAGCTCAGGAAGTTGCTTTAAGAAGGGACTTGGGTTGTAGTCCATGGCGATCTTTATTGTACATGTCGACTTTCTTCTGCTGCCTTTTCTTCTGCCTTTGTAACCCACGTTCTCCATCACGGTACGTCACACTTTAGACGGTTCTAGTTTGTTCGTTTGTTTGCACGGCTTTCCAGTTCTGTATTCCTGGTCTTCTGACTGGATGCCTGGTTCTATCTGCCCAAATTGTTTTTATATTTTATAATCTGTTTCAAGCCTCAGCGAAATACAAGGGCTATACAGGAAGGAAGTAAATAATCTGCTATGAATGAGCCAGACAGTAGATGAGCGAGAAGAATGTCACAGGACCCTGTACTCAATGCTTTGTGGCCAGCTAGGAAGACTTCCCTGACCTGGATAGCCCCAGGCTAACACAGTCTCTCATCAGATTTCAGCTAAGCAGGGTCGGCCCTGAGTAGTATTTGAAAGAGAGATCTCTAAGGAATACCAGGGTCATGACACAGAGCTAGGCAATGGTAAACCTAGGGTTCCCAGGTGGACCATGCTCCCAGCAGGGGGCTCCAAGCGGCCGCTTGGGATCTTTTGTTGCACAATGACATCACCCAGAAGTGACGTCACCACATTGCCGACATCGGGGGGGGGGGGGTGACACTGTAGTTTCTGGGCAAAACTCTATGAGGTTTTTTTGGCCTTCAAAACCGTAAAGTTTGCCCAAAAACTAGAGCGTCGCCCTCGACATCGGCAATGTGATGATGTCACTTCCGGGTGACAACGTTGTGACAGGGATGTTGTGTGACAGTGTCCTTGTTCAGTGGTGGGGCTTTCCCTGCTGGCCAGCTGGCTGGTGGTGGATTGGAGCCCCAAAGACCAGGGGTCTGGCAGCCCTAGGCAAACCACCCCTGAACATCTCTTGCTTTGAAAACTCCATGGGGGAGTGTCCAAAAATCAGCTGCAACTTCACAGCACATAAATAAATAATATAGGGAGATACAGCCAGGCATTCTTAGATCATGTTTGAACCAATGCATTCATTTTGCTTTTGCTTTCCTGGGCCCTGGAAGAACAATCACCTCCTGAGATGTGGGACAGCACATTGTTATAAGATGTTCCTTGATACAAAAGAAATTCATCACCTCCAGGGTTCAAATTGCCATTGATTCCCAGAAAAATGGAGAGAGGAGGAGATACCACAATATTTCTTAGATGATTAAGACGCTGGTTTCCATTTCTGTGTGGTAGAAAGAGTTATGAATTTGGTATTATGCCTTGGGTTGCTGGCAGTACACAATCAATATCTCTCCTCAAAGCGTAGTTGTGTGACGGCCTCTAAGCTTTCAGGTTTTCTTCAATGCCTGTAGCAATTTTCTTAATTTTGTACATACACACACAATGGACCCTCTTAAGAAAAGAAGCTATATCACCAGTTGTTTGGACTCCTTCCCCCCCCCCCACTCCGCAAACCTTCTTAGCACTTACAGTTGTCATATCAGGGTTCCAAATAGGGTTGCCAAGTTCAGGTTGGAAGATACCTGGGGACTTTGGGGGTGGAGCCGGGAGAGGGCGGGGTTTGGGGAGGGGAGGGGCCTCCGCATGGTACAGTGCCATAGAGGGCACCCTTCAAAGCAGCCATTTTCTCCAGGGGAGCTGATCCCTGTCAGCTGGAAATCAGTTGTAAAAGCAGGGGATCCCCAGGCCCCACCTCGAGGCTGGCAACCCTAGTTCCAAAGTAGCATTTTAGTGACTAAGTGGACCAAGGCTTGCAGTGTTCTAAACATCAATTTTCTGCTGCATATCAAATAGTTGGGAAATTACCACAGCCAATAAGACAGAGAGGAGTTTTGTTTTGTTTTTTTGCAAGCATTTAGGCCGACTGCTCTTTCTTGGACCTGCATTATAGGTGGTCATGCCTGAAATCTAAAGTTAACAGATGTCCTATTTTTAGAGGACATGCATTCTGTTTTTGGTGTCCATCTTCTTTTGGGCTCTGTAAAAAGGAAACTGATGAAAATGTCCTCTTTTTGGGTTGGAAGGTTAGAAATATTCCTAGTTGGTTGCATTTATCACAACTTAAAATAGTAGAGTATTTAAAGTGAGATTTGTCATACTGATCACTTGTGTGAAATAGTCAGTCAGTTGACATGTCCTCTTTTTGCTTTTCAAAATATGGTAACCCTACAAATCAAATTTTGTATGTTGATAGATCCCGGGGGGGGGGGGGGGGCTGGGAACTTCAGTCAGAGGAACTGTGGCCAGAAATAATGTAGTTATGGGGAGTGGAATTTCATTTTATGAAACTCACTTGCTTTAAGTATAGCTATAGATTCTTCTTTCATCTTCTTCAAAAGAGAAAATTCTACAATTTCTTTGATTTCTCACTATACTTTTCTGTCTGACCACATGGGGGTGGCTTTATATACCTTTTTTGTAAATACAGTCCTTGAAGGTTTTGCATATAAAACCATAGAGTTTGCTGTGATTTGTAGAGCTACCCTATGTCACTTCCTGTTCTTTACCAGAATCAACATGACTTGTCGTGGGGATCCCCTGCCACAACTGAATGGTGACTTTGTGGTTCATTACAGTGGATCTTTCCTCTTGAACCCTACAAAGACTAAAGTCTTCTATTCCCCCTTTGAACTTTTCAGTTAATTGAAATTTTATTACAAAATGGAGGGATAGTCGTGGTCTGGTGTTGTGGTTTGGGGTAGTGGTTAGTGGTGAAGAGAGTGGACTCTAATCTGGGAGAACAGGGCAGCTTTGATTCCCCACTCCTCCACATGCAGCTGTGGGCGTGACCCTGGGTCACTCACAGTTCTCTCAGAGCTTTTCTCTCAAATAAATCCAGCTCCTCCTCATGGCAGCTATTTGGTGCTGGAATCCATTATTCCTTTTTAAAACTCCAGAAGTGCCCATAAGCTTCACAGGATCAGGGATCCCTCGTCTACAGCCTGGCTGATGCTCAACATCACAGCTGTTATCTGTCTGCCCATCTCTGTGTTTCTGTCTGGGTTTCTCTCTTTGAGGAAGCAACAGGGGTCTGGTGCTTAATGATTGGGGGAGGTAATCGGCATAGTTCTTTCCTTCTCCCATGAAATGCTCCAGGGTAAGATTATGATAACTACAAGAGGCGGTGACCCGTGATACTCGTGGGGGCGGGGGAGCTCCACATGGAGGAAGGGAAAGCCGCCACAGGTAACCCTTCTCCCCTCCCCACGGGCACCGGCGAGGCCTCAGCTGCTCTCGCCAAGCCCACCGCTTTCCCCCCAGGCACCGGCGAGGCCTGAGCGGCTCTTGCTGGGCCTGCCGCTCCCCCCACCCACCCCCGGCACCGGTGGCAAGGCTTGGACGCCTCCCAACTGCCGGGCCACCACAGTTCCCAGAGCTTTCCCTGCACATGCACAGGGAATGCTCTTTTACTTTTGGGGGGATTTAGATATCCCCTGAAAGTTTTAAAAACTTTTTAGATTTTTCTGCACACGTGGGGAGTCCCCCACATGTGCAAAAAATTCTCCCTGCCCCCCCAAGTGCCCCTCCGTGCGGATTTAGATATCCGCACAGAGGGGGCAACTTGGCTATTAGTATATAGATGATGTAACTTCTTATTAAGCACCCCCTTCCCTCAATTCGGTGCTTTGTTTTCTAACGAGCCTCAGGCAAGAGTGTTCTCTGTGAATATTATTGCAGAACATCAGTGCCTGGAATTTTATATTCCTTGTTTAAGGTCTGGGTTTTTTTTAACAAAAAGGAAAGAAAACACACACACACACACACACACACACACACACACACACACTGTAAGTTTGTTCCTAAGAACAGTACTAAAGAGAGGAGGGGGGGAAGTGGTGTTCTGGAATTATAGCAGTTTTTAACAGATGGCAAGCGTGGTGTGTTTCCCTTTTAATGGCTTGTTGTAATGTGTCAGATTCTTTGGTAGCAGGAAGCCACATCTCTGTAGTGTTGTACGCCATCAGGCTGAGGCTTCTGAAAAGGAGAGGGCATGGGGGGATGTTCCTCTGATAGCATCAGATGCCGCAGACTTTTGTCAGTCTTCAAAGCATTCCCCAGTCATGATCTTTCCTCCCAGCTCTACCCTTGTTCCTGGTTTTCGACAGGGAAGCTGGCTTTTCTTGTCGCTGCCTTTGCCCTTTTTAATATTCTTTCGCTCCCCCCCCCCTCAAACTTTGCAATCTACCTGTACCTGACCTGAAATCTCAATTGAAGGAAGGGGTGCAGCGCATGTCATGGTTTGTGCATGTGACGAGGCCAGTATGAGGAAAGCCAAGTAGGATACCAGCATTGCTCCCTTTAGGCTGTGGAGTCTTGTGAGCAAAAAAATCTACTTTGTGAGCTACTGGCATTAAAGTGGTGAGCCAGTGATTTGGCTCCTGCATAAATTGGTTTGCTCTGGAGCCATCCTTCCTGAGCTAAGACAAAAGATGTGTGAGCCGGAGGCTAAAAAGCTGTGAGCTAGCTCACACTTAACTCAGCTTAGAGGGAACACTGGATACCAGGACAGGTTGGAAAGTTCCTCGTGTGTGCTGTGTGCTGTCAAGTCACTTCCAACTTAGGGCAACCCTGTGCGTGACCTACAAAATGCCTTTCTCAGATCTTGAAATCTTATACCAATGGCTTTGTTCTTATACCAATGGCCACACTGGTGGACCGCCTGATGGCCCCTGGTATTTTTGGCCACTGTGTGACACAGAGTGTTGGACTGGATGGGCCATTGGCCTGATCCAACATTGGCTTCTCTTATGTTCTTAAGCTGGGGGCCGTGGCTTCCTTGATTGAGTCAACCCACCTCACGTTGGGTCTTCCTCTTTTCTTACAGCCTTCAGCTTTTCCTGGCATTATCAACTTTTGCACTGAGTCCTCAGTGAACAAAAAGAGGTGCATTGCCAGCCTTCAGATATCCAGGAATCACAACTGACCTCCAGACTGTAGAGATCAGTTCCCCCGGAGAAAAGGGCAGCTTTGGACGGTAGACTGTATGTCGTCACACTTCTGAGCTCCATCATATCCCCAAACTCGGCCTTTCCCAGGTAGCCAGTTTGGTGTAGTGGTTAAATGCACAGACTCTTATCTGGGAGAACCGGGTTGGATTCCCCACTCCTCCACTTGCACCTGCTAGATGACCTTGGGCAAGCCATAGCTCTGTCCCAGCTGTTCTTGAAAAAGAGCCATTTCTGTCAGAGCTCTCTCAGCCCCACCTACCTCACAGGGTGTCTGTTGTGGGGAGGGGAAAGGAAAGGAGTTTGTGAGCCGCTCTGAGACTCCCTTGGGTAGTGAAGGGCAGGGTATAAATCCAATATCTTCTCTTCTTCTTCTGCAGCGATGAACCAGTTTAAGGTGCCTTTTGTTTGATGCCAGATGTTCTTATACCAACGGGGGAGGGATGTCTTGCATCACTGGAAAGCACACTTTGCAGGAGGAGCCCACCAATACCATACTGGAGAAGCGACAGCCCGCTAAGAGTCTAGCTACTGTGAAGACTGCTGAAAGAGTGTTTTAGTCCACTTGTACCCTAGGGGGAGCTGTGGTGCATTTTCTAGTGATTAAGGTTTATTGAATATTATCTGTTGCAGTTCATGCTACCTCTTGTGTTTTCTCTATCTGCTGTGTGTTGGTATGTGTTAGGTACTTGCGCCCTGAAGGCTTCTCTGTTGCATTAATGGCCTGCAGTCGGTTATTGTCTTTTTGCAAAACCATGTTGTAGTAAATTCATTGAAAGCAAACCCCAAACCATGGTTTGGATTGCTTCCTGAACTCTTCCAACATACCAGCAGTTCAGAAGCAGAATTCAATCCAGTGCACAGTCTAAGCCAGTTTGGTGTAGTGGTTAAGAGACTCTAATCTGGGAGAACCCGGTTTGATTCCCCACTTCACCACATGCACCTGCTGGTGTGACCTTGGGTCAGTCATACGTTCTTTCAGAGTTGTTCTCTCAAAGGCAGTTCTCGAGAGAGCTCTCTCCTCCCCACCTACCTACCTCACAGGGTGTCTCTTGTGGGGAGGGGAAGGGAAAGGGATTCTAAGCCACTCTGAGACTCCTTCAGGTAGTGAAGGACGGGGTTTAAATCCAAACTCTTCTCCTTCATTGCTCAAAAAGCCTAAAAAAGGGAAACTCTCAGTGTTGGTGGTAGCTGCCGTAGAGCTTCTGTATTACTGGAAAGTTTCTTTTGCTGCATTTTCAAGTTTATAACAGTGCTGGAAATCTTCAGCCAGTGCCTTGCAATTTTCCATCAGCCGGGAGATAATTTTGAGAGCAAGCCACGTCTGTGGGTCTTTGCTCCAGCTTACCGTTTGACAGGCAGGAGCTGGGTTTGGTATAACTTAGCAGGAGATGTTCAGCACCATTTGAATTACTGCTGGACTGTAAACTCGGCTTCCGTGTGTATGTGTGTGCGTGTGTGTGTGTGTGTGTATCACTTACATTTCTAGACCACATTAGCTGTGTTTCACACAGTTTTGTTTTTCCTATGGGGGTTGTCTCGATAAAATGTCACGCACCACAGCTTTCCTAGACAGGGCATCTCAGACTTGAAAGTTAATGGTCAGGCTCTGATGAAGAGGGAAATATTTGCCTGTTTTAACCGAGTCCACATTTCTTGCTGAATATTATATATTGTGGGGGCAGTAACAGCAAAGTAATAATGATGAAATGCGAGATTTTCTCAGTGTAACATAGCTGTTTTTGTGCTAGTGATCCTTGCCCACTGTGTGTGTGTGTGTGCGTATGTGTGTGTGTGAAATGCAGTGAAGTCACTTTGAATTTATGGCAACCCTCTGGATTAAGGTCCTCCAAAATGTCCTGTCATTAACAGCTTTGTTCTAGTCTTGCAGACTGAGAGCTGTGGCCAGGGCCGCCAACAGAGGGAGACAAAATTGGCAGGGGGAGTCATCTGGAGAGCCCTTGAAACAAGCCTCCAGCTGCCTCCGGCTGAACGTCTTTAATTTGAATGCAAGATGGGTGCCCGTGTTAATCTGTCTGTTGCAGTAGAAAAAAAGCAAGAGTCCAGTAACATTTGGTTGGAGGTCAGCAATGGTCTGGCACTCTCATACCCTCTCTCCCCCTCTTTCTCCATATTTCCCCCTCCATCCAGGGGGCAGGTGGATACTGAAATTATCCGTCATCTTGGACACAGTGTTGTTGTCTGATGAATTGTCCTAATATACGTTAGTGTTGTTTAATTTTCTTATGTATTGCATTGCTTTTGCACTGCCTCAGGGAAGGGCGGCCTAGCAAATTGAATAAAGTAAATAACTTTTAACAAAATCTGTGGCAGGGTAGGAGGTTTTGCTCACTTCTTTAGATAATGCAGTTCTGGCTGCAGCCACTAGGGGCGCTGGGAAGTCTGAGCACAGTAAAAGGGACTCTGCTGTCATCTAGACTTCCCTTTCTCCCTAACGGATCATGCTAAACCCATCAAGTAATCCAGCAATGGAGCAAGACAAGCAAACCCAGTTGATGGCTGCTACACTAACTGTTGACCTTCAGCCTGCTAACCCAGGTCATTTTCTATAATAGTCTAGCCTTTCCCTTTTCCTTTCCTAGCACCCAGCTCAGCCAGATCTTGTGAAACTGTGGTAAATGCAGCAAGGTTTTTTTTAAAAAAACTTTCTACCTATTGGTCTCTGTGTTTCTCTCTTTGAGGAAACAATAGTTGCCTGGCAGTGCTTGACAATAGTTGGCAGGAGGGGGGGGGGCACAGTGGGAGTAAAAAAAAATAGAAATGCAGCTTTATATACTTCCTGGAAGTTCTTACAGGAAGTGAGAAACGGTAGTTCTAGGGATTGCCAGAAACTCTATGGTAAAAACTGGACAGAGGCTTTGTGGCCCTATTTGAGAGAGCTGTGGTGGGAACTAGGAAACAGCCCATGATGGGGGATGATATCCATGAGCTCTTCGGTAACTGAGCGCTCACACAAACCTGTACTGACCCTTTTGGGATCTACAGTTACTCATGACTGAGCGAAGAAGATGCTTGCTAAGAGAGACAATCCAGGACTTAGCCTTTCTGTCCAAAAGAGGTTCGGGGTTTGGGCCCTAGCACAACAGTTGCCTTGGCTAAACCTTGGGAGCTAGTGTGTGTGTGTGGTGTGCGTGTGTGTGTGTGACAAATTCAGAGTCTACATTTACATTCAATTGGTTTCTGGCTTTTTAAACATTCTCAGCGAACGTCTGCCGACGGTTTGTTTACGTTACTGTTCTTTATTTGCGAAATAATGAAAATATTACTGGCCGACGGTAAAAGTATGGATATTAAAATTTAATAGAGTACGCATAGTCATAAAGAGTGGAGGGGGGAACACACAGATGAGGACTCTTCCGTGATAATTAAAAATTATAAAGTCATTACTCCAGCTTGCTTTTGGAATTGTTGTCGGTTGCAAATGCCTTTGCAGATTCCTCTCATTAAAATTCTGCGTTGTCAAAATGGGCAGAGAACGCATAGGCAATGACTAATTTGGTTTTAAACCTTGCCTTATCTCCTTCCACAACAAAGCTTACCTTGGAGGGACGTAAGGAATGATATGTGTATTTGCAGACGGAAGGGGAAATAATATCTTTTTTTTTTCAAACCCTTCCCCCTTTCCCTATAATGCAATCTATGTGCATGTGTATTTTCTCCCTCAGAAAAAGACCTGTGGGGTATTCCAGCTCTCTTGTACCATAAAATGCTATTAGAATGAAAAGTATTACTTTTATGGCATCACTAGCGTATTAAGCAGCAGCATTTTTTTCCCTATAAATGTTAATCTTTAATCTTTATAAATTGCATGTGGAAGAAACAGCGGGTCTATAAAACACTCGACTTTGAGCCTTACAGGGATAAAGTTGTAGTCGGGTTGGCTGTCAGCCAGAATGTTACTGTCCACTAGCGTTCACTTGTTTAGAATAAGGGTTTTCAAGTGTTCTGCTTTCAGGGAACCGTCAACATGTTAGCTTTGGAAGCCTTTTTTTGTGGGGGCGGGTGTCAGTTAGCACTGCCAATAAGTTAGGTTGCCCACCTGTCCGTTGTTACACACCTGTCAATTATCATTACCCGTGAGTTCTATTGATGTTTGGTTATATGTGATATAGTTATTGCTTTGAACCTCACATGCATTCCTTTTGATCCCGGACGGGAGATAGCATCGGGGAAGTGACTCCCACTTTAGGAATGTGCTTTTTGGCTTCCTGCTGGCTTCGCGCTTGCTTGCTGCTCATTAGCTTCCAGCATTATCTCTAGCCCGCTTCTCACCAGCTCATGGCCTTGAGTTGGAAACTGCCTCCTACATGTTATTTCTTCACAGGTGCTGAGTTGCCAGAATCTGTTCCTGGGAACTTCCGCCCCATAACCCTTACCGGTGTTTTTCCTTGGGAATATCTTTTGCCGCGCTTTCTTTGGGAACTTTGGGCCAGTATATTTGGGCGCCAATAATTCAGTTATATGATTGGTGAGACATGAAGGGTGGGGGGGTCATTTCATAGTAGGTATAATTATAGTTGTATCACTATGCTTGGGCATTACTAACAGAAGAAGTGTATTTGACCAACAAGAGCTTTTCTGCAAATAAAGGACTTTCTGTTTAAGGAGACCTGTTGTGGACTGCATCTGTTGGGACAATCTCACAGCGGAGTACTGAATGACCCTATTCTAAGTTAGATTAGAATATACAAAGAATCCTGCTGGATCAGAGCAGTAGTCTAAGTAGTCCAGCATCCTGTCTCATGCAGTGGTCAACCAGTTCCTCTGGAGGGCCAACAACAGGGCATGGAGGATGAGGGCTTCCCCTGATATTGCCTCCTGGCACTGGGTTTAGAGGTTGACTGCCTCTGGACATGGAAGTTCCCCTCAGCCGCCATGGCTACTAGCCACTGATAGACCTATCCTCCATTAATCTGTCTAATTCCCTTTTCAACCTGTCTATGCCTGTGGCCATTACTACATCCTCTGGCAGTGAATTCCACATTTTAATCACTCCCTGTGTAAAGAAGTATTTCCTTTTGTCCATCCAGATTCTGCCCCCCATTGGCTTCATTGGATACCTAACTTGTTTTCGACTCATTGTACCCACCAACACATTTCCTAGTTCCCACCAATTTTTTTTAGGAAGTGGGTGGGACCAAGTGGAGTTTTGCCCAGCAAGGTTTCTGATTGGCTACTGGAGATTTGATTGGCTGTGCAGATTTAAAAAAAAAAATCAACAACCATGGCTTTGACACAAACTGCCAATTCATCACAAGGATCTAGGGCTGCCAGGTCCCCCCCGGGGGGGGGGGGGTTCTCACCAAAAGGGCTCCCAATCCGCCGGTCTGGATCAGGCTGGCAGGGAAAACCCCACCCCCAAAGTGCCTGGTTTGAGCGGACATGCCCAGCACGGTGACATCACCCGGGCATGACGTCATTGCGCCGAGTATGTTGCCAGCCGACGCTCTAGCACTCAGCCTGACAACTCTGTGGTACCATAGATTTTCCAGGCTGATTGCTAGAGCATTGGTCGGCGACATGCCCAACATGATGACGTCACTTCCGGCTGACCACGTGTGAATGTCCTGGGTTGGGACCAAATCTGTCCCACTGCGCCAAGTAAGTGAATTGGCAACCCTACAAGGATCTTCACTGTGTGACTGAAGGTAAGCTTCAGCAGACATTTTCGTGGCTGACTCCTCCTCCTGTGGCAGCCATTTTTGTGGCTAGCTTCACCTCCTGCAGCAGCCATGTTGTGGAATCATTTTATGGTTGCTCTCACTGTACTGTGTCTAGGGTTGCCAGGTCCTTACCAGCTGTTGGTGGGGGGACTCCAAGATCACCTCTGGGGTGACGTCACTTGGGGATGTCAGGGAGAGTGTGCCCAAAAGCTAGAGCATCACCCCCATGGTCCCGATGGGATGACATCACTTCCGGGTAACATCACTGTGACAGGGACATTGCTGGGCAACGCCCCTGTTTGAGGGTAGGGCTTCCCCCGCTTACTAGCTGGATGAAGTCGGATTGAAGCCCTGGAAATTGGGGAAGCCCCCACACGGACCGGGGGTTTGGCAACCCTAGCTGTGTCAGAATTCCAAAGGTGTCAAAAAGGTTGGCAACCGTTTGTGTACCATAAAGTGCAGATGCAGTTGTCCAGGCCTTCAAAAGCTGTTTGACTTGTTGTGTGACAAAGCAGTTGCGTAATTCTTCAGATGTTGACTTCTGTGATTATTTTCTGATTTCTTACAGCTGTCTTGCATTAGCATTTTATAATTCCATTTCTTTGTACTCCTGTGTTAGTACTTGCAGCTTATTATATATATCGCATTAGAACTTTTATCTTCCATATATAATTGAAATCTTACATTTTAAAAATGGGGGATTAGTACATAAATAAGCCTATCAGTTGTCCTTTTTTTCAAGACAAACCAAATCTGTTCTTACTAATATCTCTCTCTCTTAATGAATCCTCTTCTCTTTCTTCTCCCCTAGGTAAGTCTTTTACATTATATGGAAGCTTCCAGAATGTTTTATATTTACATCACAAAGATGCGTGGAAAAGTCTCTGTTTGGCGATCATTGCCTTTTCTTTGAACATTGTGAAGTCTCTGTGGAAAAAGTAAGACTATTCTTGATTTCCCCCCTTTAACTGGGTAGTATTTTTGGTTGGGGTTGTGGTGCTGTTGTTTGATGTCAACATGCAATACATTCAATCACCTTTATGGCTTTGGATTTGTGTAGTCTCTTTCCGGTGCCGGTAACTTCAGGTTTTGAACAGTCTTTGCTGCACCCAGTGAGATGCTCTGAACAAAACAGGACATCTGACTTTCACGATCTGTGCACAGTCCAATTTGAAACCCTAATCTTTTGTGGGTTTTTGTGTCTGTGGGTGCTGATGCTTTTGTAATAACAGAGATTGAAGGCGATGTTGTTTGCAAATCTGCAAGAGGGGAGGATTCCTGAAGTGGGTCTCTTTTACTGGGCTCTTTGGTGTGTCTGTGTAGTGAAACTGGGGCATTTCTAGGCCACTCTTCTACGTATCTCCCAAGCAGGGTTGCCATGTCCCCCTGGCCACCAGTGAGAAGTGGGGATACGGTTGCCAGCTCCAAGTTGGGAAACTCCTGGAGATTCGGGGCAGAACCTGGGGAGGGCAGGAACCTCTGTGGGTCACAATGCCATAGAGTCCACCCTCCAAAGCAGCCATTTTCTCCAGGTGAACTGATCTCTACAATCTGGAGATGAGCTGCAATGCTGAGGGACCTCCAGGCCCCACCTGGAGGCTGGCATCCTTATTCCCAGGGTCAACACTGCGGCTGAAGCCAGCCCACAAATTGGGAGCCAGCTGTGAGACAGATTCTGATGAGGCCAGCCTCCTACGGATAGAGTTGCCAACTCTGAGCTGGGGAATTCCTAGAGATTCCTAAGAGGGGTGAGGCATGGGGTTTGTAGGAATGGAAGAACACTTGTGGAGTATAATGTCATGGAGTCCAGCGCCAGTTCGGTGTAGTGGTTAAGTGTGCGGTTAAGGCCATCGCAATAAAAGATCTGTGTGAAGATCTGCAACTACAGGGAATCGTTTACACGTGAGTCGGCTCAGGCACTCATGGCCCTCCTTGTGGAACTCCCAATGTCTAGTTTGGCTCAGAGAGAGATGCAGCCGAAGACCCTTTGGCCCAGGTCTCTTCTTGTATCCACCACTGCTCCCAGCCAGGGACAATTCTGGAAGAAAACTCTTAGCAGAGAGTTTTTCTCATTTGCTTTTTTTGCTCATCGATCCCAAGGGTGTGCTTTGCACACTTGACAGAGAATGGTGGAAGAAGCTTGGCTTTGTCTTCCCTCTGTTTGGGTATAAGGAATTGGAGCTGCAGTTCTCAGAACAGTTTCCTGGGAGTAAGGCTAGGGTTGCCAAGTCTGGGTTGGAAAATACCTGGAGACTTTGGGGGTGGAGCCAAATGTTAGAGCATCCCCCGCACGACGTGCCCGGCACGATGACATCACCCGGGGACTAAAATTTGGCTAAAAACTCTATGGTGATGGTACGTCAGGTGCGGCAGTGCTCTTCAGGGGCGGGGCTCCCCCCACCGGCCAGCTGGCTTGGCTTGTGGTGGATTGGGGACCCCAAAATCGGAGGAACCTCTGCCTTGGGGGGGGGGAGGGCAACCCCATCCCTCAGTGTGGACTAGGCTTGATATGCATGCATTTACACATAAGTGAGCACTTGATTGCACAGGTAAGCTCTTATTTTGCACACAAACGTTTACAGTAAATAGTGTTGCCAACTCTGTGTTGGGAAATTCTTGGATTTGGGGGGATGGAGCCTGGGGATGGGGGGTTTGGTGATGAGAAGGACTTCAGCAGGGCATAACACCATAGAGTCCACCCACCAAAACAGCCGTTTCCCCCCAGGGGACTAATCTCTGCCGTCTGGAGAGCAGTTGTAATTCCAGGAGATCTCCAGGCCCCACCTGGAGGCTGGCAACCCTAACAGTAAAGCCTTATTTAGAGTATTTGAGTACTTCTGATCTCAAAGGCCAGATTCAAGGCCGGTTCCGGTGTTTTAACAACAGGCAGTTCGCCAACAAAGACAAGACCAGCCAGTTACCAACTGCATGACACCCTACACAGATAATGTTCCTTCCTACGTGTGGCTGAGGCTTGCTACTGTACCCATCACCAGGTTGTATAGACCCATAGGCATAAAAGTGTAAACCCATCTGTATAAACCCAAAGGGTAGTCAAAAACAAAACACAGAAAGGGTTAAGCCCTAAACACTCCGGTTGAGTTGCGAACTGCTCCTGTGGCACTGCGGAGTTACACATTAGAATAATGACCTGAATTGATCCTACAAATATAATTACATTGATTCCTTTCTGATGGCTATAAACAATGACACTTCCCTTGATCTCCGAACGGAGTTAGTTATAAAACACATGCTCCACTTTTGTATTCGCACACTGCGTTCTCATCACTTTTGTCTCTTCCCTCCCCGAGGGCTTGATTTTAGAAGAAGTGTCTGATTTAATTGGGGGGAGAAGAGGAGATGAAACAACAAAGACAAGCGGTGGTTCAGAGTGTTCCTGACGTAAGCGTAGATGTAGGTGTTTCCTTTTTTTTTTTTTTGGTTATGTTGCACCGGAGCATTTTGCCACGGCTGGATATTTTGCTTAACAAAGACAACCCTGGGCAATGTCCATTCTCTGGGGTGGGGGTGTCTCCTTGCCGTTAAAGTCACCATGCTCTGTACCATTCCATATGTATATATTTATTTGAGAACGTTAATTAGCTGTGTTTCCACTTTGTGGAACCAAAGCAACAATGATAAAAAGCACACACATAAATGACAACAATTTAAATTCTCCGTTAGGACTGCCAGTAAATAAATTAAAAACAACAGCAACCCTAAATTAGTCAAGTTCAGTCCTAAATAAAAATTTTCTTCAGCTGTCTCATAAAGATCGAAAGTGAGGGGGCCAGGCCGGGCGCATCTCCCCTGGGAGGTTGTTCCATAATTGTGGGGCTGCCGCCGTAAAGGCCCAATCTGCATCTAGCATTCGCTCCACTGTTTTACCAAACCCACACTGGAACAGAAAAAAGATGTGGCTCAAAAACACATTCAGATAACCCCCAGGCCGACACAGCACTGACTGCAGAGTCACCTCCTGAATGGCCATAAAACGGCCATAAATCTATGCAGACGGTATCATGAAACCAAGAGATCGAAGGAAGTGAAACCAGCATGCAGTGTGGAGGCTACTATAAAATCCGACAATCAAAGGAAGTGAAAGTGACATATAATGTAGAGGTAGGGTTGCCAAGTCTGGGTTGGAAAATACCTGGAGACTTTGGGGGTGGAGCCAGGAGAGGGTGGGGTTTGGGGAGGGGAGGGGCCTCAGCATGGTACAATCCCATAAGAGTCCACCCTTCAAGGCAGCCATTTTCTCCAGGGGAGCTGATCTCTGTCAGCTGGAGATCAGTTGTAAAAGCGGGAGATCCCCAGGCCCCACCTGGAGGCTGGCAGCTCTATGTAGATGGGAATTTCTGTTCCAACATGGGTTTGGTAAAACAGGGGAATAAATGCTAGATGCAGATTAGGCCAAAGACACACACACACACAGACACATGCACTTTCTCTGTCTCTTTCTTTCTCTCTCTCTCTCTCTCTCACACACACACACACACACATACATGTGCCCAACAGATGAGCTTCTTTGATAGGGGGAGAGGGCAGTTAGGAGGACCTCTCTTACCATAATCTTGAATAGTAGCGATTAACGGATGAAAAAAGTACACAATAGTGATCTAATATAACACATTGCATGTTCAGATCCCTGTCCTGATAACAAGCACAAAGAAACCTATTGTTTTCTGACGGCTGGGTAGGCAGCGGCCATTTTTGTCACACACCACTGATTTACGAATCTTGTAAAGCCAGGAACAAACAGTGGCTTGTGCGGTTGGATGCAGGCTGGACCCAGAGTGGTAGGGCTGGAGGGCTCAGTGGTAGATCACTCTGTTTGCGTGCGGTCCCTTGACATCTCCACTTAAAGCATCTTTGGATCCAGCTGCTGGGGGAGACTGGGGAAGAGGAGTTCCAGCCAGAGCAGGCAAGACTGAGCTAGGCAGACAGAGCCCTGGTCTAAGACAGCACAAGGGCCAAACTAGATGTTATGGTGGCCATGGGTCTGACCCAAGGTCACCGCTGCCATTTTAAAGAAGAATTTGGCCATTTAAAAATACTGGGGGGGGGGGGGGGGTTTCTGATCCTGATCGGGCCCATGGCACAGGACCAGGCGATCTTGTTCCCCCAGTTGGTCAGAGGAGGGAACTGCAGGCAGCCCCAGCTGAGGAGGGATGGGTCACACAACAGCCCAGAGTCCTCCAGTCTGAGGAATCAGGTGACACTATAGAGTGGCCAGTCTAGCACTGCTGTGTTCCATGAAGTTCCCAGATTCCCACCTTCCCAAGTTCAGAGTGGGCAGCATGACACTGAGGACTTTACTGCCTGTATGTTTGCCCCAACAGGACAAATAGTAGCTCTCTGGGGTTTTCAGGTTAGGAAAATGAGCGGGAGGGGAGGGCTTCAACCCTCCCTTGTGCTGTGGTCCCAGTTTTAATTGGTTCTCCGCACGCCTGGTTTTTACAGAAAACATTCAGATTTCCATCTCGCTCTTATTCCAAGGGACTCCTCGTGATATTCGCTGGGATTTCCCTGTTATTTTTGCAGCAGTCCTGTGAGGTAGGTTAGGGAGTGGGAGGGTGACTGCCCCCAAAGACACCCAGGGAATTTCATGGTGGGGCGGGGATTTGAACCTGGGTCTCCCTTGTCCAGGCCTCATGCAGTGTAGAATGCTGTTTGCTGATCTGCTCGAAATAAATCTCGAAACGGACCGCAAGTGGGAACAAAATTTTCAAACCACCAGAGCCAGTGCAGTATATTGTTTAAGAGTTTTTGGACTAGTATCCGAGAAACCTGGGTTTAAAACCCGTATACGTCTTGCAGAGCTTTACGCTATAATAATTAACACCTCCTGGTGGTCCCTGGCCCAAAGGACGTCCGTCTAGCCTCGACCAGGTCCAGGGCCTTTTCTGCCCTGGCCCCCACCTGGTGAAACATGCTCCCCATCGAGATCAGGGCCCCGCGGGATCTTACTGAGTTCCGCAGGGCCTGCAAGATGGAGCTGTTCCATCAGGCTTTTGGTTGAGGCAGCGGGCGTTCACACATGGCCTCCCCAAGGTCGCTGTCTCCCACCATCCATCCGTCCGTCCGTTTGTCTGTCCATCCGTCCATCCATCCATCCATCCATCCAACGGTAACCGGCCATATCCATCTGTATTAATGGGTTGGAACTTTCACCAGTAGCTATAACCAATGACTTTAAGTGTTTATATTGTGTTTTTAAACTTTATTGCAACTGTTGAAATATGATGTGACCTGGCCTGAGCCCATTCGCAGGATCAGTGGGATATAAATTCGTTAAATCAATCAATCAATTCCCACTCATGCCATGGAAGTTGGCTGGGTGGCCTTGGGCCAGTCATATCCTCTTGGCTTAACCTACCTCACTGGGTTGTTGTGAGGATAAAATGGAGGGGGACAGTGTAAGCCACTTCTGGTCCCATTGGAGAGAAAGGCAGGGTACAAATGAAGCAGATACATTAATAAAAATCAGCAAAAACGGTTGCGGGTGCTTTTGTAACACAAAGGGAACATACTCATGTCCTTCTCTGCTTATTCGCCCCCTCCTGCACGTGCTGTTACACTACCACAAACCTTTACTAGCATAACAACAACAGCCTTAGTTCAGGTATACAAAAAGGGAAGACAACAAAACAGTTAATTGACAAACCATTCTGACAGAACAAACTTCTCCTCCTGTACGAGCACACGCTGTTGATTGGATCATCTCGCTGGCAACCATTTCGGTTCCCTTCCATTGTCGAGCCCGTCATCCTCGATAACGTGATGAAATGCGAGCAAAATAACAATCACGGAGGCAGTTAACTAAGCTGTCATCTCTGTGATTAGAGGTGGTGCCTTTTTTAGCGGTTCCCCTGTCACGTTGCAAGGGGTTATTTAAAGAATTGGCAATCCCTCCCCCTTCCCCCCTGAGGTTAGGACAGGAGCTTTGTCAAGGCGAGTTAAGGTTTCTCCAGAATCACGTCGCCTGTGTTGCCGAAGCAAGACAAATGCTTCCAACAACTTAAATATAGAGTTTGTTTTCATGTATCCCGAGGTGTTTGGAAGAACAGTCACTCCAGCAGCCCTCAATCACAATAGTCGCTGATGATATAGTGATGCTTGGGTAAATATCACCTGTAGGGCACCCGAAACAGGTGGTAATGCATGAGTTCTTTCCAAGTCTTTCCCCCCATCTCTGTGCACCGTGTAGGCATATGTGTATTAGCAGACATAAAAGTTACTCGAGAAAATACTCGTCTCAAAGCTGGGACGTCAGTCCTCATTATGAGATTGTAAGGCCGAGCGGAGCCGTCTTGATTGTAATAAGCGTCCTTCAGATGGTGGTTGTTTTGCGAACTAAAGAGAGTGCATTTTTTCCTTTTTCTCTTGAGTAACACACATCCAGGAATGAAATTAAAACAATGTGGGATTAAAAAAAAAAAAACAGTCTGCCTAGGTGGGGTGTAGGGTTGCCAGCCTCCAGGTGGTAGCTAGAGATCTCCCATTATTACAGATGATCTCTAGATGACAGTTCCCCTGGAGAAAATGGCTGTTTTGGAAGGTGGACTCCATGGCATTCTACCGCATTGAAGTTCCTCCCCTCCCCCTGCCCTCCTCAGCCCCCCTCCCAAAAAACTCTCCAGGTATTTCCCAACCCAGAGCTGGCAACCCTACTTTGGTGGGCTAGAAGAGGTGGGTTCAGGCTTGGCAGTCAGCATAGCGGAAGGCACAAAGGCGAGCAGAGACATAATGGAGGGACGAAGAAGAGAAGAAGAAGAAGAAGAAGAAGAGATTGGATTTATATCCCACCCTTCACTCACTTGGAGTCTCAGAGTGGCTTACAAACTCCTTTCCCTTCCCCTCCCCATAACAGGCACCCTGTGAGGTAGGTGAAGCTGAGAGAGCTCTTTCCCAAGCTGTCCTTGAGGGAACAGCTGGTACAGAGCTATGGCTTGCCCAAGGTCATCCAGCCAGGTGCAAGTGGAGGAGTGGGGAATCAAACCCGGTTCTCCCAGATTAGAGTCCGCGCACTTAACCACTACACCAGACTGGTTCCAGGCTCCCCTCCTTCCCCCAGTGCTGGCTCCTTGCAATTCCATCCCTGCTTTGACTCTGCTGCCCTCCTCCCACAGTTCCCCTAAATTCTTTGGATCCCCCCCCCACCACCGATGTCTGTACATTGTTTTTGGTTGGGGGCAGGTTGCACCTTTTTTAAAAAAGTCTTTTGGGTTTCCCTCCCATCAACTAGCAAAACCCTAAGCCGCATTCTGGTTTGGCTCCTTTTTTTGTAGATTTTGTGATCCACATGATGGCGAGTTCCTGGTAGCATTGTTACAGGAAGGTGTTAGCCAAATTGCCTTGTTTCTTTATCAAGCTGCCCTGAGCCTGCTCCAGTAGGGAGGGCGGGGTATAAATTTGATAAATAAATAAATAGATAAAATTATGATTTAAAAAGGGTAATTGGCATATAGCACATGGACATAACCCGTGTATACCAGAGTCAGAATTCCCAGAGCCCGTGAACAGAGGAGGAGACTAGATTGCTGTGATAATTGGTCTTTTACTTAGTAATTCTCAAGCATACAGTTATAACTAACACACAAACACATGTGATGCAGAACTAGGGAAAACAGGGTAGGGAAAGAAAACAGGGTAGGGAAAGACTTTCACATTAGCAGGGGTATTGTTGGTGGGTGATATGTTACCTGTCCGGCGAGATGAGTAGACTATGTAGCGAAAAACGATGAAGAAAAGAAAGGAAATGGGTTGTGAGCCGGCCAGCGACACATGTGAAGTAGCTCCAAACTGATCAGTGATGGAACCGGAAAGGTGGGGTGGTGGCGAGATAGAAGCAGAGAGAGAGAGATCTCTGATTACATGTGCAGAGAGTTTGCCTTAAGTAGCCAATTTTGTGACCAGTCACTAGTTCCCAGGAAATGCAGAGGCAAAAACAATACCTTGGATGGATAGGACAAAGAAAGGAGGGTTGGGCAATTTAGGATTGATGTGCGGGAGGGAGTGACACCTTTTGGGGCAGATGTGAGATAACGGAAGGGGGAAAGAGGGTGCAATCACTTTAACAATTCAATGCTTGTCAGGGGTGTTACCTGGAGTGGTGGCAGGGCGGCTCCAGCGCATCTTTTGTCTTTGGCTGGGCAACAGTCTTTGTTTGAGGATGACTCAGGAAGAGAAGGAATATGCTGCATGATGGAGAAGCGATCCCTTAATGGCCGCTGTGGAGGAACATCTGGCCTCTGTCAGAACATGGCTCCTGTCTGGTCTGCTGCTGTGTCTGTGTTCATGGTGACCGGGGCTGCTGGTCTGCCTTAGAGGGCTTGTGCAGATACATATTGGAGCATGGGCAGAAGTCCTCTGTAGTCCTGGGTCCAGATCTGGCTCAGCATGCAACTGTGGCAAGGCTGCTCTGGCCACAGTATACAGTCCATAGTCAAGCATGGCATTGGTAATAAAGAGTCTATTACAGGGCAATCTGGAACAGCTTCTTGGCAACAGAGGGGAATATTTTCCCCCAACATTTATTTTTTCAGATATAGCCACTGACTCCTTTTATTCTCCTTCCTTCTTCTTTAAAAGAAGGATTGCTTTTGCATTTCTCTTTGGTTTCTCCCTTGTAAAGAAATCAATACACCCTTCTGTTGCTAAGGCCTTTACAGTTGTTTTATGTTGCATCCCTTAGGGTGGTACACTAGCAAGAGGATAGAAAGGTTTGGGAAGCCATTGCCTGCCTCTGAGCATCTACAGAGTGGAGTTCTGAAATTTTGCAGAATCTCCCTTCCTCTCTTTGACTTTCTCTCTGATCAAAATGAAACTGAGTAGAGACGGACTCCAAATTCCTAAGAGGAGGAAAATAAAGTGATTGTTGGATTTCAGGGAGAAATTGGAAAAAGGATTAAGAGAATTTCTCTTAACAATGCTAGTTGTCGGCTCTTATTATAAAATAGTGGAAGGGGGGACTCCAGGATAATTCCTCAACTCTCACACCCATCTACCTGACGCAATACCTGGGCCTTGTGGGATCTGTCCAGGGTTGCCAGGCTGAGCCTGGTGACAGGAAGGAGAGCTGGGGGTGGGTACATGGAGTGGACATGCCACTGATATGTCCCAGAAGTAACAAAGATTAACTCTAGGAATTGACAGAAACTCTATGGTAAAACCATAAAGTTTCCAGCAATTCCTAGAGCTATCATTTGTCACTTCCACATTGGGCCCAGAAGGGGCATCAGTGACATCACTGTTTTTTTAAAAAGAGATGTTTTTCTCCCACTGCCGCTCTGAGCATCACACATGATCCTTTTCAAGAGAGCAGCTGTTGAAGCCTGGGGAAAACACTAATATATAATCCATTAATGTACTTACATAGATACATGAACTTAATCAATGTAAATGAAGAATATTCACTGCACCTGGAATAAACCATATTGGGAACTTCAGTATATTGCAGGAAAGGCAACCAGGCCATTAAGCAATTAGCTGAACTAATTAATTACAATAAAGAAAACAATTAATATGATGGAACACTGTCTGGGTATTTGTTATTCCAATACGCAATAAATAAAAATCTGTTTTCCAACCAATTTTACCCATCTGCATCTCTCTTTTAGCTCTGTTTTTAATGTATTAGCTCTGTTTATTAAGTAATCTCCGAGATCCATTTGTACCTATCCATTAATAACAGAGCATTCAACTCCCTCACCCTCGCAACAAGCCATTATGTGACATGGTTTATAGTGCAATTTTTAGTTTCTAGTTCTGCATTAAGACTGGCTTTTAAGACACTTTTGAATTTTGGCAGGGCCAGTTAAGGTGTTTTAAATAACACGTATTTTGAGGATGCCGTTGAAATGCAATGGCTAAGCTAAAACAGCCTTTAAATACCTTGTGGATGGAATAACAGCCCCATTATCTCGTGTATTCTCAGTTAAAACAATTCCGTGCATGAGAATACGAAGGTCCTGCAGGAACGTGTCATGGAGAGTGGAGAGAAATGGATGGTGTCAACTCCATTTGAAAGTCATCATGTTCTTTTCTTCCATGATTGTAGCACTGAGGTCGGACCTAATCTAAACTACGGGAAATTGCTACAGTTACTCAGAGTGTAAGTAGTGAGGGCGGTGATCGTCGAGTTGTAATGTGGCCAGTTCTTTTACTTGGGCGCAATTACCGGAGTGCTCAATTCCTCCGAAGCTTTGGGCTATCCCTTTGAAACAGGCTTTCATTTCACTACCTTGGAAATATGGAGGAAGGGGCGGAGGGAGTTAACTCTGAGGTTCAGAAGTCAGCGATATATGTTCAGCAGACTTCAATTCAGGCTGTCATTCTGCATGCAGGCTTTCCAGTACTCATTTTATGTATCATAAAACTTCTTTTTGGGCCACACTTAGTGGAGCCTTAATCATACTTTTCGTGCAATTTTTGTTTAGGAGCACACTCTGAAGCTGCCATGGGGAGTTGTAAATGAGTTAATGGGTGTGTAGAAGCACAGGTTTTTTTTTAAAAAAAACCTTTTATGTATGTTTTAGACTCAAAACGTAGCTCAGCTAAGAGATATAGAAACACTATGTGACTTTACTTGGTCTTTTTCATCATACCTCCTTTGAAAAAATGAATTTGAACATTTAACTAAAGGAACATTGGGGTCAGACCCAGTTTATTTTATTTATTTATTTATTTATTTGATTTTTATACCCCGCCCTCCCCGCGAACAGGCTCAAGTTAAAGTGACCAGGAATACAGATAAGAACAGAAGAGAAGCCAATGTTGGATCAGGCCAGTGGCCCATCTAGTCCAACACTCTTGTCACAGTGGCCAAAAGCACCAGGTGCCCTCAGAAGGTCCAGCAGTGGGGCCAGGACACTAGAAGTCCTCCCACTGTTGCCCCCCCCCCAGCACTACATTGCACAGATGACATCGCAATGATGCCGGTGTTGTGTTTTAAGCGTTGTGATGTCATTTCTGACCCATGGTGACCCTAAATGTCCTCCCAAACGCCCTATCCTTAACAGCTTTGCTGAGGTCTTGCAAACTGAAGACAGTGGTATTTTGGGTCTAAAGTTCCCCGGCATGGAACAAAGTCTCTTTTAACAACCAAACAGCAGTTGCTGTTGTGGTATGAAGTTAAAATGGCAGTTCATACCTCCAGGAGGTTTGGGGTTGAAGGGAAAGAAACACAAATTTGTATGATCCCATGGAAGTTGGGCGGGGATTTCTCTTCAGACCCAGATACAGTCCCTGAACTGTTGTGTCTTTTAGTCTGAACAGTAAACTTTAATGCAGTTTCTGGGGCAGTCACAGAATCATAGACTTGGAAGGGACCTCCAGGGTCTTCTAGTCCGACCCCCTGCACAAACAGGAAAGTCACAAAAATTCCCTCCACACACACACCCAGTGACCTCTGCTCCATGCCCAGAAGATGACAAAAAAACCAAAAAACCCTCCAGGATTCCTGTCCAAAGTGGCCTGGGAAAAAATTGCTTCTTGACCCCAAAGTGGCTACCAGCATTTCCCTGGTCATAGAAAAAAGGGCCACAAGAACTGAGCACTGAGGCACTGCCCCTCCCTCATGGTCTGCCTAAGTTCACAGAATCAGCACTGCTATCAGATGGCCACCTAGCCTCTGTCTGAAAACCTCCAAAGGAGGAGAGCCCATCACCTCTCGAGGAAGCCTGTTCCACTGAGGAACTGTCAGGAAGTTCTTTCTAATGTTTAGCTGAAAACTCTTCTGATTTAATTTCAACCTGTTGGTTCTGATCCGACCTTCTGGGGCAACAGAAAACAACTTTGTACCATCCTCTATATGACAGCCCTTCAGGGACTTGAAGATGCTTATCATATCACCTCTCAGTTGTCTCCTCTCCTGTCTAAACATACCCAGCTCCTTCAGCCTTTCCTCATAGGACTTGGTCTCCAGATCCCTCACCATCTTTGCTGCCCTCCTTTGGACACGTTCCAGCTTGTCTATATCTTTCTTAAATTGCGGTGCCCAAAACTGAGCACAATACTGTAGGTGAGATCTAACCAGCACAGAATAAAGCGATACCATCACTTCGTGTGATCTGAACACTATACTTCTGTTGATACAGCCCAAAATTGCATTCGCCTTTTTAGCTAGCGCATCACACTGCTGACTCATGTTCCATGTATGGTCTACTAAGACCCCTAGATCCTTTTTGTAATTTGATAATCAGTAGGGTCATAGGGTTGCCAACTTCCAGGTGGTAGATAGAGATTTCCTGCAATTACAGCTGATTTTCAGGACACAAAGATCAATTCACCTGGAGAAAATGGCCACTTCGGAAGGTAGACGCTACGGCCTTATACTCCACTGAAGTCCCTCTCCTCTCCAAACTCCACCCTCCTCAGGCTCCACCCCAAAATCTTTAGATATTTCCCAACCTGGAGCTAGCAGGCCTAATAATCAGTTTTAGCTGATTAAGTCTGCATATAAATAAAATCACACAACTCAGTTCCATAAGAACTGTTGCCTTCTATCCTATATTTTACTGGTTGTTTTCTCCCTAGGGATGGTGGGAATTTTGTGCGAAACATGTTTGATAGTCCAACTTGAACTGTGAACGCCCATGCATGAAAAGTCGATTGTATTGTACTGAAAGGAAATGATACACTCAAACTGAATTGGTTGTGAAGAGTCTGTCGAAAAACTGTCTCCCTGCTAGCGATTGGTGAACAGGATATGAGCTGAACCAGCAGGCCTTTCCTCTCACCTCCATTTTGGTGCTCTCCTTAGCCAGTCATCTGACACCCAGGCCATATATAATACAGAGGCAGAGAAGTGGCAGGATTCGGCTTAATTCCATATAAATTCATCACACTGACTGGGAACAAAAGCAGCCACAGAGAGAGAGAGAGAGAGAGAATCCTCTTCCTTTACCTAGCCCTCAGACCATCCATTTAGGACTTCGCAGTAATTAATCAAAGAGTACTTCAGTTGAAAGTATCTGGCTGCCTTCGCTTTCAGGACTGAGAGAAAGCAATAAAGCCCACATTAGTATTCTCTGATTTTTTTTTTAAAAAAAGTTCTTAATTCACACTTGAGATAATTTGGATTATGAAACTTCTGGGCACAACTCCCAGCTCAGTGAGGTAACCAAGACTCAGCAATCGGTGCATTGTTTCCCTGGCCAGAAACCTCTTATCCTTCCTTCTTTGAACATACTTCCAGATATCCCCAGGGCCTCCCATTCTCTCACCTTCGGCCAGCCAAAGGTCCTTTCCGCACTTGAATCTCATCCTGGTTTTATCCTGGAGTTCAACTCACATTTATCCCTTGCATTTCTCCCTGGTTATAACAGCATCCATTTATCCCGGGACAAGTGTGGGGGGAAACCGGGGTGACCTCAGTGTAATGTGGAAACAAAAAAATATCCTGAGATAATTACAGGGGTGAATGCGAGTGTAGTGTAAAATGTAAGTTTGAGGACAGGGCTGAACCAGGATTTAAGGCCTAGTGCGGAAAGGACCAAAAACTCACCTGAATTCCTCTCTGCTTTCTCCAATTCCAGGTAAAGGGCAGCTTTTGTTTTCATTCAAGCCTCTGGCTAGCTATATAACCAAAGACAGAAGGCAATTCTGTATCTAGCATTCGCTCCACATTTTCTGAACTGGGAGGAAAAAGTACAGCTCAAAACCACATTCAGATACCTCAGAGTAACACTGTACTGACTGCAAAGTCACCCCTGAGCGGCCATAAAACGGCCATAAAACTATGCAGAAGATACCATAAAACCCGATGATCAAAGAAAGTGAAAGCGGCATGCAGTGTGGAGGGTACCATAAAATCTGATGATCGAAGGAAGTGAAAGCAGCATGGAGTGCAGAGGGGAATTTCTGTTCCAACTTGGGTTTGCTAAAACAACAGAGGGAAAAGCCAATGCAGAATCGCCCAGAATCTATGCCCAATTTTTGTTCCATGTTCAGGGTCCTCATGCGCCACATATGCAGAGTATCTTGAGGGTAGTGTCTTGTGTCCAGCTCTGTGTTTCGATGTGCCCCCTCACTTCAAGTGCACTCCATCTGGCCCCTAACTGCCTTGATTTGTGTAGGTGCTAGGCCTTCATCTCATCACATATAGGTGTCTCTCCTGCTTCTCCCCTTTGAACGTATTTTGTGGATTATTGTCTACCCCGATACTTGGACCAGTACCTAGAACTTGCTTGGATAAGTGGTTATAAGTCCCTGCCTCTTTCTTCCTCTTGCCTTCCCCTTCTTAATTGATAATGTGTTGCACAGCATGTGTGGCCATCTGGAATATTTTCGTCTTCATCTGGACATTCTAGTATTCCCTGTGGTTGCTGTCTATCTGATATTATCGCGACTGTTTAACTGTAAGCTAATTATTTCCCCTCACCATGTTCAAGGTCTCAGTATAGGGGTCCCCGGACTTTTTGGGCCTGCAGGAACCTTTGGAATTCTGACCCAGTGTACTGGGTATGGCCACGAAATGGCTGCTGCAGCTTACCTTCAGTCACACAGTGAAGATCCTTGTGCTGTTGGGGGCAGCTGCTACAAAAGCAATATTTTTTTTTAAAAAAAAAATCTCCAGTAGCTCCTTCAGGCCCTGTCCCCTTCTAAAAACACTTGGTGAATACCAGGAGACGTGTCAGTGGGTCACCAAGTTGGGGACCTCTGTCTTAGTACCTTTTCCAAACTTAAACAAAGAAAGTTCTCACTTTGTCTCGTATTTCCTGTGGCTGCTGTATATCTGATACCATCACGACTGCTTTAACTACATCCTAATTATTTTCCCTTGTTCGCCTGTGTTTCTTCGAGTTGGCTGTAGCATCTAAGCCAACAGCTTTTCAGATTAAGAGGTGCTGGAAGGGAGGTCTCCTGTACTAGGATGAGGTTGTGAAGAATCTGGAAACTGGGAGTATTCACAGCCAGTTATTTATGGCGTACGTGTTCTTAGCTTACACACCAAAACATGGAGAGCTGTAATCATTCCTGTATTATGAACATATGGTGCTGCCTGATACTGTGCAGGACGGCTGATATGTCAAAATCAATATTGTTTACTCTGACTAATGGCTTTCTAGGATCTTGATTAAAGATCTTTTGTCTCACCTATTCTCTGATCCTTTTAACTAGAGCGGCAAGGGATTGAACCTGGGGCCTTCTTTGTTCAAAACAGATGTTCTACCACTGAGCCATGGCCCTTTGGATGCTACAGCATCTGAGTATCCAGTAGTATAATGCCCTGTTCCTTCCCTCCTGAGACCAGTAGTGAGCTATTCATGAAGGCTTGTAAAGCAAACAAGATGCTGTCCGGATATCTCTCCCCCCCCCCCCGCCCCACGTGCACATAACAGAGACTGTCAGGTATGTTGCCAGTGTGACCTTGCGTGGGTCTCCTATAAACCAAGAACAGGCCAACAATGTCTTCGTAACTGTGACTGGCACACGTTGCCCACCTTGTTGTCTTCCCAAGTGGGCCGACAGGCTGAGCATCACCAAGAAAGCACTCAAAAGGCTCTTTACAAATACAGCAGGCTGATTTGAGTGGAGTGGCCTGTTAAGTGTACCCAAGATTGTAATTGACCCAAGGCATTTTAATTGTTTATGCCGCTCAACTCATTGATTACACTTGCGTCAGTAGTATCATCACATTTGTAGCGTCAAATGCTTTTCATTCTTTATTATCTTAAAAAAACTGCGAGTTAACACAGGGCGGTTTGACCCCCACTACCATCTTTGGAGAGGGCTGTTTTCCAAGCGTGGGTGGGCTAAATCCTATCAAGTTTTCGCACGCGGTTGCCGAACTGTCTGTGGCATCAGGCAGCAAACTAAGGGAAGGCTGCTTTCAGTGAGCTGTGATAACAGATGTTCAGAGCACATTAGTTTTCATGAAAGTTTAATCTGGCAGAGCCTTTGTGTATCTGTTGAAAGAGTGGATTGGTATGTTTATTAACACAATTACACAATTGTTGGATTGGGAGGGGGAATTCTGATGGCCAGGCACACATCTTCCTCGAAACGGAGTCCAAGAGCAAGCAAAAATGGTTCTCGTCTGTGGAGTGTTGTCCTTTCCCATTATGATATGTGAAGTCTCCCTATTCTAACCTGTTGCTGTTCAATGTGATCTAATTTCTCTTACATAGTGGGGAGTGGCAGAGCATCTGCTTGGCATGCAGAAGGTCCCAAGTTCAGTCCCTGACATCTCCATTTAGGAGAGGAACTGTGGACATGATGGAGGTTTATAAAATTATGCGAGTCGACAAAGATAATTTCCCCCCCTCTCCCAAAATACTGTGACTCGAAGGCATCCGATGAAAGTGATGTGCAGTAGATTCAGGTGGGTAGCCATTTTGGTCGGAAGGAATAGAACGAAGTTTGAGTCTGGTGGCACCTTTAAGATCAACAAAGTTTAATTCTGGGTGTAAGCTTTTGTGTGCACGCACATTTTGAAGATCCAAGTTGAGTCCGGTGGCACCTTTAAGATCAACAAAGTTTAATTCTGGGTGTAAGCTTTTGTGTGCGCGCACATTTTGAAGATCCAAGTTGGGAACCTGCTGATGATTTGGGGATGGAGCCTGGAGAAGATAGGGGCCTCAGTGGGGCACAATGCCATAGAGTCCACCATCCAAAGCATCCATTTTCTCCAGGGGAGCTGATCTCTGTAGTCTGGAGATGAGCTGTAATTCCGGGGGGTCCCCGTGTCCCACCTGAAGGCTGGCATCCCTAGTTGATGCCCAGTCATAAAATAAAAATAAAAAAAAATATTCTGCCATGGTAAATCCAACATCAGTTAAATTATGGAAGCAACTCAGTTGCAATATTAAATATTCTGAGGTCATAGGGTGGAGGAGTGGGGAATCAAACCCGGTTCTCCAGATTAGAGTCCGCCACTCTTAACCACTACCCCACGCTGGCTCCCTCTGTTCATCAGGATGTGAGTTCCATTTGCAAAATAATTCAAGTGCTTTTTTAATATCTGATGTTATGTATCTTTCTCCCCACCTGGGTCAATGAATGTCAATTACACCTGGAATGCAAATGGTAGTCAGTTTCAGATGCACACCCTGATTATTTTTCTTCTCTCCTCACCAGCAGGGTTAGAATCCGTCAGGCTGGGATGCTGATACTGTAGTAAATTGCAAAGGATCTATCCCCACATATCTTATGAAGAGCGTACATAACAAATGTGTGGAGTGTTTCTCTGCCGCTGATAAGTAGCCCGCAGCAAAATAGGAAAATGTTTGTTTTATCTTGATTTCTGAGCAGAGAGGCTCGGCATTGGGGACTCCGAACCCAATAGTAAGTCGAAAATCACAGCAGTTGCAGGCTTCAGCTTCCCTTTGCTTTTCTCTTCAACTCGAAGTTTGAGGAGGCCTCCTTCTCTGCAGTAACAGAGACTGATTCAGGGAGCTGTCAGTGGAGGCGAAGACGGGTCCCCAAGATGAATTAGTCTTCAGACGTTTCAAGACCAAACATTGTTATAAAAACTTTTCAGCACAGAGATCCATTTTAAATAATTCCTTTCCGGCATGTCTTAACCATCTCAGGGAAAGCCACTTATCAGCCTTATGAATATCTGCAAGTTTCTTATCCTGATCTGTTTCAGTCCATTTCTTGGCTTCAACTTTCTTTGCACCATGTCCGGCTCTCCACGACTTCCTAGAATTTGGGGGAGAGAAGGGGAGCTTTGGACACCTATTGAGCATTCTCTATAGACTTGCAAGGAGGGGAAAGGACAGTCATTACACCTCCCTTTTCCTCCATTGGCTGGACCACACAACTTTGAGAGTTGCAACCACATGGTGACCACTAGGGTTGCTAGCTCTGGGTTGAGAAATTCCTGAGGATTTGGGGGGTGGAGCCTGGGGAGGCAGGGTTTGAGGAGAGGATGGACTTCAATGGGGTATAATGTCATAGAGTGCACCTTCCAAAGCAACTGTTTTTTTCCCAGGAGCAATGATCTCTGTCACCTGAAGATGAGTTGTTATTCTAAGAGATCGCCAGCTATTACTTGGAGGTTGGCAACCTTATGACCTACCAGCGCAACCATTTCGCTCCCCCCCCCCGCACAGAATGAATGGCAGACATCCATTTATATCATCCTTGGTTACCCATCCATTCATCCAGGGGTCATTTGGGGCCAAAATGAGGCGGAGCAGTGATCCGCCAGCCCAGGAGTGAGCACTAGGGCAGCCACGGGCTAAATCAGATTTTTTGATTTGATTCGGCCCGCTGCCGAATTGCCGCTGAAATTTGGCATCGGCTTAAAAAGTGGCTGGAGGAGAGGGGGTTTGAGGGAGAGGCTCCAAACTTACAGGGTAGCTGCCTGAGCCTCTCCCACAAATACTCACCAAGTTTCAGGAAGATTGGACCAGGGGGTCCAATTCTACAGGGCCTCAAACAGGTTGCCCCCATTCCCTCCATTGTTCTCTATGGGGGGAAAAAAGTAACGTTTCATTCATTCATTCATTCATTTTTTCCAGCTTTTATCCTGCCCTCCCCGTGGCCGCACTGGTGGACCTCCTGATGGTACCTGGTATTTTTGGCCACTGCGTGACAGTGTTGGACTGGATGGGCCACTGGCCTGATCCAACATTGGATTTTCTTATGTTCTTAAGCAAGCAAGAAAACCGCTGCTACGGGTATGGCATAACTGAGAAAAGGGTAGGGAGTATTTCTGCTTCAGAACCTCTGTGTTCTGTCAAATAGATTTCAAAACATACCAAGAGAAGATGGATTCTTAATGTAGCCCATTCTGTGTGCTGTTTGCCTGGTCCTTTTAACTGGAGATGTCAGGGATTGAACCTGGGACCTTCCATATGCCAAGCAGAAGCTGTATGACTGATCCATGGCCCTTCCCTACCCCCCCCCCCGGAATTATATTTAATTTTGTTTTCAAGCAGTGATTACTGCAAACTGTATTTCTTCACCTCTCCCCCCCCCCATCCACAACACTCATGGATGCATTCTTTGCTTACTCACCTGAAAATAATTTGAAATAACAATGTTTTGCTGTCAAATGCTTTCCACAGCAAGAAGCACCAATTACAGTGTATACTGTTACCAATTAAACACACAGTGGCTTTTTAAACCCCCTTTTAGTCACCTCTTGATGAATTAATATCTTTTGAATATCTTTTGTTTATTTATTTAAAACATTTATTTGTCACTTTTCTCTCTTGGGGAACTCACGACAGTTTACAATAATTAAAACATTATTAAAATGATTTTTTTAGAAACCCACACACAATAAAAGCAACAAATATTAAAAAAAAACAATAAAAAGCCAACAATTTAAAAAAGAAAACACCCCTCCCCCTCCAAACAGGACTTTAGCCTCATTAGAAATTTAGCATCTTTATATGCTGCTTTCCTCCTGTATATAGGACTCAGGGCAGTTAAAGTCATAGAAAATGGGAAAAGAAGAGAATAAACTCGCTCAAAATCGTAATACGTCAAAAGAGCTGTTGCTAAGACGTATTCTCAAAGGCTTTAACAGACTTTGAAGTTATTATTAAAAACCAACAAGGAGAGTTAAAAGGTTTAATTTGTAAATTGTACAAACTGCTGGTAAAACAAAATAAAATGGTGGTATTATCTGTCCAAAAACAATGGCGCTCAGATTGTAATATGTCATTGTCAGAGGAAACATGGAACACAATATGGTCTTAGCCTAATAATAAAAGTTTTTAGTATTCATTTTAATACTTTTAAGCAGGGGTCCTTTCGTAAAAAAAGAGGTGCAGGAGCTCATTAGCATAACTCATTAGCATTACTTATTTGCATATGCTACACCACCTGACATCACCGGAAGTATGTCAGAAGGCAAGAAAGAAAGAAGAGACAGAGAGAGACAGAGAGAGGAAGGAAGGAAGGAAGGAAGGAAGGAAGGAAGGAGACAGTTACTAATCCAAGCCTCAGAAATACCACTATTCTGGGAGGATAGCTTTAGTGGTGGCTGAAGCCTTCAGAAGGCTGGTTGGAGGAACAAGGACTTTTTCCAGGGAACGGGGTCATTTTGTTGCAGCCATGACACAAGCAGGCATTCCCCCACCGGGGGGGGGGGGGCTGGCACCAACTCCCAGAGCTGAGCTCCCCCGATCTCCTGCTCGAAATGCCCCCTGCTTTTAAGGTATTAAGTAGATGGTACTTTACTCCCTCATTTCTCCACCGGCTCAATTAGAAAATCCCAGCTAAATGCTGGAAGAAATGTGGACAACTGGGCAATTATGCTCATTGCTGGTGGTTTTGTCCACAAATTCAATTATTTTGGAAAGACATATTGGCACAAATACTTTTGATTACTGGCTTAACTTTAATTCCATCCCTTGGGTCAATAATCTTAGAGACAGGATTGAATTCTATCGTGACAAAGAGTACCAAAAATCAAGCATCAATACTTATAGCTGTACCAAAGATAACCCATTGCAAAATATTGGGAAAAATGAGAAAGTTCCCTCTTCATATTGCTGGCAAAATAAACTCTGGGAACACTTTGTTTATAGTTAAATTACTGGAATGTCTGGAGTTAAAGACACTGTGGAAAGTCAGAAATTGTTCCAAGAGACTTGGTTTCCTATCATAAGTTATCTGACAGAATGTAAGATTGTTCCAAAAAATCCTTTTTATGAAAACTTGTTATATTTTTAGATAAATATTCTCTGGATAATTAGTCTACTTTAGAGGTTATAGGAAGAAACATTATATAATACATACCTTGATTATATTAAGATTTCAGTTACACTGTATTCTCTTTTTTGTTTGTGTTATGGGTATTTAAAAATTAATAAAATTTATTGGGGGGGGGGAAAGATCTGTTGCTCACACCCTTATTATTATACAACTAAAAATGGGGGAGGGAATACTGCAGCAGCACAAAATAAAAATGAAAACAAAACCCCCTACAGTGACAAAGATTTGAAGAGCTGGCAATCTCCAGGTTTCTGCTGGGTAACATGGCAGCAGGGGCTCTCCCTTTCCTGTTCCAGGTAGCAGGTATTTATATCATCTTTAGGCAAATGTCAGAATTGCAGTTCGGCAGGTGGAAAGAGGAGCTGGCAGTCTGCAGGCCAAGGTGGAAAGCAGCCTCCCTCCAAAATGTGCAGCCAGCATGATTCTTGGTCTTCATCATAGGTACCCTTGACAGCCAGTTTGGTGTAGTGGTTAAGAACACAGACTCTAATCTGAGAGAACCAGGTTTGATTCTCCACTCCTCCACATGGAGCTGCTGGTGTGACCTTGGGTCAGTTATAAGTTCTCTCAGAGCTGTTCTCTCAAGAGCAGTTCTCTCAGAGCTCTCTCAGCCCCACCTACTTCACAGGGTGTCTGTTGTGGGGAAGGGAAAGGAGATTGTAAGCCACTCTGAGACTCCTTCGGGTAGTGAAGGGTGGGGTAGGAAGGATGGGCTATAAATCTAATCTCCTCCTCCTCTCTTCTTCTTCTTCTTCTTCTTCTTCTTCTTCTTCTTCTTCTTCCTCTTCCTTGTCCTGTACCGTTCTCACAGGAATCTATCATCTGTTCCCTGGTATGCAAAGAGTTGACTGTGGCAAATATTGTTTACTTACTTACTTACTTATTTAATTAATTAATTTATAAAATAAATAAATAAATACTTATTTGCTTATTTAAAGCATTTGTGTTCCAACTTTCTGCCTGATTAGGGCCCTCAAGGTGGTGAACAATTAAAAGAGATTTAAAAAAAAAACAACTTGTTGATTATTTTTAAACTCTCAGTGTGTACACATGTATACACAGAGACACTAAAAACAAACAAGGAGGAAGGTTGCTAAGGGTATGCCAGCGAAAAATGGAAAGTCTTCACCTACAAGTGGAAGACAGCGACTGAAACATTTCTCCCTAGGGAGGGAAATCCATAATTTTGGTTCCATGGCCAAGAAAGACCTTTCTGGGGCTGCTGCCCATCTAGTCTCAGATGATGGGGGAAGTTGGATCAGGGCCCCTGAAGATGGTAATAATAATTGCAACGGTCTGGTAGGTTGGTATGGGAGTAGGCAGTCCTTAATGTATGCTGATCCCAGGACATATAGGATTCTGGGTACCTGGAAAGACTTGGTCTAGCCAAGGGGTGTCGAACATGCAGCCCAGGGGGTTGGATCAGGCCCCCAGAGGGCTTCTATCAGGCCTGCAAGGGACTGGCTGTCTCCTGCTTCTTCCTCCAGTTCTGCTGCTGCTGCATCATAGTTTGCTTTCCCAGACTCTCTCAATCGCTCAGGAGAGATAGATAGGCAAGCTTCTGCTCCCTGCACTGGGCTGAGGCTCCTCCCCCTCCCCCATTGCTCCAGCACAGACAGTTTTGATGCAATAATTCAGAGCAAGAATTGTCAGTTATCAGAGACTGTTGAATAAACAAAAATATTGCAGGAATGCTAATGCTTCAAGCATGTTTTTATTTTAAGTTTTAAAAAATCTCTGTGTTTGTGTCCTTTATAAAGTTTATATCTCCACTACCTGGCATTACATTTTATGACACACATGGCCCCGCCCAACAAAGTCCAATTTATGTCCTCCGGAACAAAGGAGTTCAACAGCCCTCCTCTGGCCCTCTCAGTAGCCTGGTACTACTTGCCTGTTGGCCCTGCTGAACGATGCCTGGCGGAGGAGGTAATGGTGCACTTAACTTCTTTGATTTCCTATCTGCCATCTGAAGAAGACATGTCTTCTTTAGGCATGCAGAAGGTCCCAGGTTCATCCCCTGATGTCTTCACGTAGGATCAGGTAGTGAGGAATGTGAAAGAGCTCTGCCTTAGGCCCTGGAGAACCACTGCCCGTTTGAGCAGACATTAGTACTATCGATCAGGGCTCATTTCGTAGCAGGAGCTCCTTTGCATATTAGGCCACACACCACTAATGTAGCCAATCCCCCAAGAGCTTACAGAGCTCTTCTTACAGGGGTTACTGTAAGCTCTCGGAGGATTGGCTACATCGGGGGGGGGGGTGGCCTAATATGCAAAGGAGCTCCTGCTACGAAACGAGCCCTGCGTTATCGATCTTGATGGCCCGGCAGACTGACTCAGTATAAAACTACTTCATATGCCAAACATGGGGGTTTCTTAGCAGTTGCAAAACCTGGTCTTGCACCACTTTGAAACTGAAAAGTTGTGGCAATCAATCTTGGGTTGCTGCTTGTTTGTTTTAATTTTATGGATTTCCTTGCACCCTGACCTGGACAGCCCAGGCAGGCCCAATCTTGTAAAATCTCAGAAGCTAAACCGGGTTGTCCCTGGGCAATATTTGGATGGGGGACTACCAAGGAAGCCCAGGGTCGCTATGCAGAGGCAGGCAATGGCCTCTGGCAACGGCAAACCACCTCTGAAAACTTTACGGGGTTGCCGTAAGTCAACTGCAATAGTGGCAATGAAGTCCATGCAACAGTATTTCACAGATCCTTTTAAATCTAGTGTTGTTGTTTTTTTACCTGTGCGTTTCCCGCATGTCATGTGTATGCTGACAAACATATAGAAAACATTCCCCACTTACATGTTGTGTGCTGTTGTCAGTTGGGTCAGTGGGAGTACAGTTTGATTATGTTGTACAGTTTTAAAAAAATCCTGCAAAACATTAGATTGTTTATATTTTTGTCACCAAGAGTGCATTCATTAAACTTTAATTTGATCTATTTTCATATTATGCTGAAACCTTTCCATCTTGAAATGGAACAGCTTATAGTTAGCATAAATCTGCCGTGTGCATTGCGGCTTCGTTTTTATTAGCTTTTATTTAACTTGGTTAAAAAGACAATTTGTTTTTTCATTAATTGAATCATTTCTCTCGCCTCCCTCAAGTTGGTAACTCTGCCTATAGAGTTGCCAAGTCTTGCTTGGAAAATACCTGGGGACTTTGGGGGTGGAGCCAGGAGAGGGCGGGGTTTGGGGAGGGGAGGGGCCTCAGCATGGTACAATGCCATAGAGTACACCCTTCAAAGCAGCCATTTTCTCCAGGGGAGCTGATCTCTGTCAGCTGGAGATCAGTTGTAAAAGCAGGAGATCCCCAGGCCCCACCTGGAGGCTGGCAACCCTAACTGCCTAGGTAGAACGATCACATTGATAGGAAGCCAGAAGCTCCTTACATTTTCCGCCCCCTTTTTTCCCTTGCCTGTTGTTTGCTGCTGGACGTATTTAATGTGACTGTCTTGGCTTACTCCAAGCCTTTAAAAAGAAGAAGAAGAAGTTCTTTTCTCTAAGAGCCTGATGTTTGTAAGACACATAAAATATGATAGGGTTGCCAGCTCCGTGTTGGGAAATACCTGGAGATTGGGGGGGGGGGGAGCCTCAGCATGAAATAATACCATAGAACCCACCCTCAACAGCGGCCATTTTCTCCAGGGAAACTGATCTTGGTCATCTGGAGATCAATTGTAATAGTAGAGCCCCAGGTGCCACCTGAAGGTTGGCAACCTTAAATATAATTCCACACATTTCCCCCCTCTTCCAGTCTCCTCCTCCCTCCTCCTCCTCCTCCTCCTCCTCCTCCTCCTCTTCTTCTTCTTCTTCTTTTTCCCCTCTTCTGGAAAGCCCTCCCGCCAGCTTGTCAGCCTCACCTGGCAACCCTAAATGGCTTGGTTGGAGACTGAGTTGAGCGCAACCACTGTGTTAGAAGCACAGGCTCCTACCACGGAATCACAGGAACCTTCTGGATGGGGGTGTGGATGGATCTGGAAGTGATGTCACATCCTTGCTCCTGGCTCTACTCCCAAAGTCTCCTGGCTCCACCCAAAAATCCCCAGATATTTCCCGAGTTGGACCTGGCAACCCTGTAACATGCTGTCGTGGGTACTGGCTCTGCTGAGGCTGACTACTTCTTAGATGAGGAAGAAGAATGGAGCAACCCAGCCTCCTCTGGAGCCAGCCCAGCAGAGGAACCCTTAACAGCACCTGAGGGAGAAGAGTCCCCAGCGGCTGCACAGGAGGTGCAGCTAGAGGAAGAGACTGGCCCGGCACCCCCAGGTGGAGACACCCCGAGGCCAGAATCCCCACCTAGTTCTCCTGAGTGTTCCAGATGCAAGGCACACCAGCGACTGGATGTGCAAGAGCGAAGGAAGAGTGCCAGACTGCAGCTCTTGCAAAGGCAACGTGAGGGGCTGTGAGTCTTGGTAGATTGACTCCCAGGGAAGGGAGGACCTAGTCATACTCCCACGCACCTGCCTCAGCGTGGAAGCCATAGTACATGCTCAGACATGATCCTGGCTGTTTAGCATCCGCTCCTTGCTCCTGCAACCTGTGACTGATTTCCCGGCTTCCTGACCTCCGGCTTTGTTCTTTGACTTGATTTCGGACTGCATATCCAGTTTCCAATGCATAGTAACCCTGGTGACCGGCTGAGCCAGCACACATGCTCAGCAGTAAGAAACTACAGGTGAATTTAGGGTTCTTTTAGATTATATTGTAAGGGCCAGACTAGGTGGCTGCCATGAGGAAGCTGCTGCCATTTAAAAGTAATTTTAAAATGCTGCTGCAGTATAGACCTTCTGTTTTATCCAACCCACACCTTTTCACGTGCCAAAGCAGATGCAGGAGGTTGGCCATTTTGGGAATTGCTAAGGCATGTGGTGGGTCGGGAGTGCCTCAGCCCACAGTGCTGTGGGCCTGATCAGGATTAGGGCCTCACCACATTTTAAAATGACTTTAAAATAGCGGTAGCATTCTCATGGCAGCCACAAGGTTGCTGTTATATCTAGATTGTGGAGTGTGACAGAGAAGCCCAGCAGACCTGCATAAAATGAGCACACCCTGCCTCCCAGAATCCTTTGCATGTACAAGTTCTGGGACAGAAATTTAAAGGTTCTGTGGCGGCGTGGCTAATACCAGAGAGTAAAATTTGGTGCAAGACTGGGGGGGTGTACCACCAACCTAGTTATTTAAAGGGTTGGTTCAACACACCAACTTATCACCTTTCCTTGTGCTAGGCTCTCAGTGAGTAAACTTTTACTTGTGTTAGCGTAACAGAAAACAATCACAATATTTAGAAGCAGTGGTCATTTCATAGAAAAAGAGGTGCAGGAGCTCATTAGCATAACTCATTAGCATAACTTATTTGCATATGCCACACACCCTGACATCACGGAAGTGTGTCAGAGGCAACACCCACCACTCAGGCTCCACCCCAGAAATCTCCAGGTATTTCCCAACGCAGAGCTGGCGAGCCAGCTTGACACTTTGACTAAAGACACTTTAGGTTTCCTTTGCTCTCACAGGGAAGCTACCCTACAACAAGCATGAAAATACAGATCAAGTTACATGAAACAACCCGAACAGTTGCTAAATTTTGTGCACAGGTGTACAAAGATCGGAAAATGCAAACAGTAGCTTGTGTGTAACTTTTAAAAGATGTGAAATATAATGGTTCGATTTCATGTAAACCTTGCGTATTCAGGTTGCTGACTGTAATTGTGGTTGGGGCAAAATTAAAAGCTGACTAGGGTGGCTGTCAAACTTGCATAATGAACTAGGAAAGGGAAAATACAGACAGATGTATCTCTATCTATTGACTGTTATAAAAATTTTTACCTTTTACAATTTAAACCTAACCGACATTTTAAATCTTTAGAACCTTTTTATAATCTTAGATGCTATTATGCTTTATAATTTTAATTGCTCCTTTACCTGTTACTTACTTGTTTTTATTGTGCCACTTGCTGGTCTAGGACCGTAATAAATAGATTGATTGATTGATCAAGTTAGCATGTTTTTGGACTTCCGGCAAGATTTGCGACCATGGCGGACGCGCTCCTCCGCACTAGCGGGGAGCGCGATCCGTACCCGGCGGGAAGAAGGGGCTTCGGACCGGTGCCGAGCCCCCAGAGACCCTAGTGAAGGGGCTCTGCCTGGGGTGGCACGAGGGGGATCTCTCCCTACGGTGGCGATCGAGGGATTGAGGTCCCCTTTCATCACCCCCATAGGTTCCCCCGTCCGTGGGAGCCGTATGGCTAAAAGCGCAAAACCGAGAAGCAGCAGAGAGTGTGAAGCAATGAGGCTGGAACTGACAGTTACGCTTGGAGAAACAGTGAGTCTGAAGTAAAAAGAAACAGAATACAGCGGGAAAGGCGGGTGGAGTAAACCCCCCCCCCCTCGAGACTGGCGTACTTACGGGACTCTTTACGTGGCGTTACTGTATGAAAAAACGTATGTTCGGCTTGCTTGATGGCAGCATCGCTCTTTAGAGGATATGAACTTTAAAAAGATATAAGCGCAGTCGTGGAATTTGCTCCTTTCGTCCATCTTATCTAACTATCAACAAAGAAGCACAGTCTCAACAATGGCGGGGAAACCGAAACCTTCCCCCAAACTAGGAAGTACAGCTCCGAGTTCAAAGGTTGATACCACGGAGATGAGCACGGTGTTCTCCTCGTTATTGCGACCTCTAGTGGACCAAATGACAGCTCTCAACGTTAAGATGGACAAGATGCAATTGGACCTGAAGGAGTCGAATAAAACTACAGAGAAGCTGCAGCGAGAACTTCTGGAAGTTAAGACTTCAGTTAAAAATCATGATTCAAGACTACAAAAAGCGGAGAAAGAAAAGGCCTTCCATTCTGATCAGCTCTTGAAACTTCAGATGGAAAGATCGAATTTTTTCCTAAGACTTCAGAATGTACCAGAGGATAAAGGAGAAGACCTTAAAAATCTGTTAAGTGAAGCGCTTGAACCAGTGACGGGCTTAAAAGCAGCGGAAATAAAAAGCGATATGGATATGGTTTACAGAACCTATCCAGATTATACTAAAAAGAAAAGCCTGCCTGGTGAGATTCAGATAAGGTTCTCCAAAAAGTCAACAAGAGATGTGGTGCTCAGGACCACAAATAAAGCAGTTCTGAAGATCAAAGGAAAAGAAGTTAAAGTGATGAAAGACATCCCATTTGAAATAAGGAAAAGAAGGAAAGCCTATGGAAAACTGACATCTTGGCTACAGTCTGAATCTATTATCTATAGGTGGAATGTTCCGGAAGGACTGAGCTTCAGCATCAAAAACAAGAAATACAAGATTGACTCTGTCCAACAGGCGAAAAGTTTTTTGGAAAAAAGCAAAGAAAAGAAAAAAGAGAAAGACTCAGATGGTTCACTGGCATCGCAAGAAAGTATGTATGGATTTGATAGCTCAAAGAGCGAAGAAGAAACGTCTGACTCGGAAAAGGGAGCAGCAGCCCCAAAAGTACAAGAAGAGACTGTTAAGACAAGAAGAGGACGAAAGAAGAAATAAAGGCTGAAATGTTTTTTGAAACTGCACTTATATATAATAGATTATGTGTATAATTAAGCATTCCTTCAAAAGAGCATGTCTGTCAAACAGCTTTTTTTTATTTTTCATGTATCATCAGTAACAATTTTATCTAAATATTAGCCAAGGTTTAAAACGCTTCATATGTATTAATGGCATAGCAATATTAAGCAAATGATAAAGCACACTCTGTATAAGGTAAACATAGCTTAGAAAAGTAGCGTTGTAGAATTAGATATAGATAAAATTAATAAAAATTTAAAAAAAAAAAAAAAAAAGTTAGCATGCTTTTGCTTTTTTCCACAGCACATCACCATATGTGCCCGCTCCTGGGCTTGTTACTCCCGGAAAAGCGTTCCTGTGCGTTCCTGCTAGAAATGACCCCTGTTTAGAAGCATTAAATTAGAGGTGTTTCTTTTAACAATCAACGTATTTTGTGTATCCACCATTAAATGGATTTCAGAATTACTGGCTCAGCATATATTTCTAGTCCATTGTTTTGGGCCTATCGTATACGTACTAGAACAAAGTTCGAGTTCAGTGGCCCCTTTAAAACCAGCAAGGTTTTATTCAAGGTATAAGCTTCCGTGTGCACTCCAGAAGAAGTGTGCATGCACACGATAGCTTATACCCAGAATTAAACTTTGTTAATCTTAAAGGTGCCACTGGACTCAAGCATGGCTACCCACCTGAATCTAGTCCGTGTTGAGTTATTTCTTAATTCATTCATTTATATCCCTCTTTTCTCCCTAATGAGGATGCAAAGCAGCTTACAACATGATCCCCCCCCCCTCCGTTTTGCGACAGATTGATAGCAGTGGCCTCGTATCATCTCTGGAGGCCTCGAAGTCCGCCCTGGATGTGACAGAAAGACAGGGAAGTTTGAAAGCTGCATCTACAGCCAAAGTAATGAGCTTGGCACGAAGGCCAAAGGACACCCCTCCTTTTTACTTAAATAACCACTCTTTGAGCCTTTGCTCTGCCTCCCTCCCCCGTCTCATTCACCCTGCCTGAAATCCAAAGTGGCAACTCTGGAGACAGTTGAATTAATCTGTCCTTCTGCATTTTAATTCGCCGCGCTTCCATGATGACATTTCACTAACCCATATTATGCATGGTCAAATGTTGTCTCGGTGCTCTTAAAATAGCTCATCCACTGTTTTCTAGTTTGGGGGAGACCAGATGCTGTGCTTCCCTACCAGTAAAATCAAAGCGAGTTCACTGAATAGGGCAGTCTGGTTTGCTGGGTGAGGTCCCCCTGCTTCATAAACTGTGCTTGAAGAGTAAACTTTTACAGTTCACCGCATCCAGGAGGCCAGTACCCAACCTGAAGCTGGAGTCCAGGTTCACTTAAATCAGTTTCTGGTGCTGTTGGAGTCTCAGTTTGGATTACAGAAGAGACCGGAAAAGGTTGTTGATCCTTTTGACCAGGGAGGACAGAAGGCCAGGCTCGGAGCATTTCTACCAGGTCCAGCCGGTTTACTGTTCTGTCATTTATCTTAATGCCCTACAATTAAATTGAACATGATAAGCTGGCCGCTCAACTACATGGTTTAGTCCTTGTTGCTTAAAAACAAACCAGCAGTCTGTCGAACTGAAAATGAATAAACTGGGGGGGGGGGGGGGGGGGTGGTAAAATACCAAACTTTGATCCAAGTCAAACGCAATTTTCTGCTGTTATTTTAAGAAGCAATAGTCAGAATGACTGACATTTATGCCACTAAGTATGGGGGGTGGGTGCGCGAGGCAACATCAGGGGAAGACCTTGGTCTGCGTGCCCTGTTGTTGGCCCTCCAGAGGAAGAGATTAGCCACTGCATGAGACAGAAGAAGAAGAAGAAGAGATTGGATTTCTATCCCGCCCTTCACTCACTTGGAGTCTCAGAGTGGCTTACAAACTCCTTCCCCTTCCCCTCTCCACAACAGACACCCTGTGAGGTGGGTGGGGCTGAGAGAACTCTTTCTCAAGCTGTCCTTGAGAGAACAGCTGGTACCGAGCTATGGCTTGCCCAAGGTCATCCAGCAGGTGCAAGTGAAGGAGTGGGGAATCAAATCCGGTTCTCCCAGATTAGAGTCCGCGCACTTAACCACTACACCAAACTGGCTCTCACACCAAACTGGCTCTCAGGATGCCGGACTAGATGGACCACTGATCTGATCCAGCAGGGCTCTTCTTATGTTCTTATGAAGGCCTCAGCCTCTATGCCCTGTTGTTGGCCCCCCAGAAGAACAGGTTGGCCACTGCGTGAGACCAGATGCCGGACTAGATGGACCACTGGTCAGATCCAGCAGTGCTCTTGCAAGCATTTGGGGGTAGAGAGAGGAGGAAATGCCATTGTGTCATTGGCAAAAACCATAGGGATTTGGGAGAATTCCTGGAGTGTTGTGCCATTTTCCCCACTTCTTTCAGTCTTGCCGCTCCATATTGCAATAATTGGAGTACTGGAGCAGTGAGACCTGTATTGAAATCCACAAAGCTCATTGGGTGATGTTGGGCCACTCATTCTCTCTTAGCCCAACTAATTTAGGGCCAAACTACACAATTAGCCCAATGCCTGCTGGGTCATGGATGCATGCCAGGACTCGCAGTCTGACGTACATTGGAGGAACTGACCTTAAAGAGCATTCATTTACTCAGTGCTGCAAAAGAGGGCTGCATGAGGGTAGAGAGCTTCCAGTTTCCTTCCCAGTCCTTTTTTTTTCTGGATCCACATGCCAGCATGGAGTGAATGAATGAATGTATGCTTTTTAAGGAGTGTTCTCTCAATGTGTGTCTGAATGTGATTCTGGTTGCACATGTGGGGTGTGACACTTATCCCGCCTTGAGCCAATTTGCCCGGCAAGGCGAAATATAAATCGAAATAATAAAATAAAATACAAAATAAAATTATTGGGCGTATCCAGGGCTCATTTCGTAGCAGGAGCTCTTTTGCATATTAGGCCACACACCCCTGATGTAGCCAATCCTCCAAGAGCTTACAGTAGCCCCTGTAAGAAGAGCTCTGTAAACTCTTGGAGGATTGGCTACATTAGGGGTGTGTGGCCTAATATGCAAAGGAGCTCCTGCTACAAAATGAGCCCTGGGCATATCATATAGTTATGCTAGGGTTGCCAAACTCCCAGTGGTAGCTGGAGATCTCTTGCTATTACAACTAGTTTCCAGGCAACAGAGTTCAGTTCACCTGGAGAAAATGGCCACTGTGGAATGTGGACTCTATGGAGGTGTGCTCCATTGAAATCCTCCCCAAAACCCACCCTCCTTAGGCTCCACCCCCAAAATTTCCAGGCATTTCCCAACCCAGAGCTGGCAACCCTAAATTTTGCCTTTATAAGGGGTAAACTATTGGAAGGGAATCTGTACTTCAAAGCTCTCCAGCTTTGTGATATTTAAGGGGAGGAAAAAAAAAAACTAGGACTGCTTCCATATGCACTCGCTTGACTGATTGCAAACATGTTAAGGGCTGGCATTCGTCCATCAAGCTTCCAGTCATTTCATGAGCCCCTTTTAAAAACCAAGCAGAGCTCCCTGAAATAAGTGCAGGCTGTACGGCTGCTGCGCACGGCACGTTGCTCTCTTGAACACATGAGCGTATGACGCTGCCTTATCCTGATTCAGACCCATGGTCCATTGAGGTCAGTATTGTCTACTCAGACTGGCAGCAGCTCTCCAGGGTCTCAGACAGAGGTCTTTCCTGTCACCTACTACCAGGCCCTTTCTAACTGGAGACGCGGGGGATTGAACCTGGGACTTTCTGCATGCCAAGCAGATGCTCTGCCAGTGAGCCACAGCCCCTCCCCTCGCTCACTCTGTTCAGAATAGCCTGAAACTCGCCATCAGCTTGCTATGTGGACAGTCAAAAGTCTGGGGTCCCAGTTGCTGCTGCTGTTATTATCACTATTATTATTATTACTTCCTCAAGAGAATTCAGAGGCTTGTAAAGATCTCACTCCCCCCCCCCCCCCCCCAGTGCCAGCTGTGGAATTCAGAAGGCTTTTTAGTCTCTCCGGCAAAAAAAGGAAATGTTTTTGGTCAGGCAGCTTAGTGTCACATAGGAAATCTTTTTTTTTTTTCTTTTGCAAACAAACAAAAGTTCTTCAGAGGTTCCTGTCCCTTCCGATTGCAGCTCCCAGCAGCAGCTAGCAAGTTATTCCTGAAACTTGGAATGGATTGAGGAGTTTCACCGGGGGGTGGGGGGTGGTGGACTCCATCTCTGGTGAGCACGAGGAATGAAGCTGGATTTCAGACGCTGTCTGGCTTTATTTCAGTATTAACACATGTAGCTACCTTATACTGAGTCAGACCCTTGGGATCTCAAGAGCCGTATTGTCTGCCCTGACTGGCAGCGGTGCTTCAGAGCCTCAAGGGGAGGTCTTTCAGATCATCTCGTCCTTTTAATGGGAGGTGTGGGGACCAGTGTTCCCTCTAAGCTGAGTTAGTGTGAGCTAGCTCACAGTTTCTTAACCTCCAGCTCACACATTGTTGTCTCAGCTCGGGAAGGATGGCTCCAGAGCAAACTAATTCATGCAGCAGCCAAATCGCTTGCTCACAACTTTAATGCCAGCAGCTCACAAAGCAAAATTTTTGCTCACAAGACTCCACAGCTTAGAGGGATCATTGGTGGGGACTGAACCTGGGATCTTCTGCATTCCAAGGAGATGTTCTACCACCAAACCACAGCTCCACATAACAGCCCCATTCTGATTTTGCTTTTCTTTTGAGCTCTTGCTTATCTTTCTTCTCACAGCAGATTTCTCTACTATTGCTGAATGTTCTACATTAAAAGTAACACTTTTTTGCAGCTCCATCTTTTAGGTGGGAAATGGAATGTGGCCCCATCGGCATGCATCCTTAACCCCACATAAGAAAACAGACACCCTCAAGTTTTTTGGGGGGGAAAGAGACAAATCAAAACCAATGTCAACCAGTGGTTTTTTTTTTAATGAAAATGTCCGTATCACCTCCTCTGTAGGTAACCTTTGTGGGGCCCTTCTGCAGGTCTTTAATGAATGGTGTTGTGCTCTGATTTATAAGGCAGCACAAAACACTGGAACACATCCATGTGGGTAGTTGTAGCTCAGTGGCAGAGCATCTGCTTGGCATGCAGAAAGTCCCAGGCTCAATCCCCAGGATCTCCTGTAAAAAGGACCAGGCAGGAGGTGACATGAAAGACCTTTGCCTGAGACCCTGGGAAGCTGCTGCCAATCTGAGCAAACAATACTGACTTTAGAATCATGGAGTTGGAAGGGACCTTCAGGGTCATCTAGTCCAACCCCCTGCACAATGCAGGAGATTCACAAATACCTCCCCCTCCACACTTGCAGTGACCCCTGTTTCACACCCAGAAGATGATAAAAAAACCTCCAGGATCTCCAGCCAAATTGGCCTGGAGAAGAATTTGTTTCCTGACCCCAAAGTGGTGATCAGTATTTCCCTGGGCGGGTCAGAAAGGGCCACGAGAACTAAGCACTGAGGCAGCTTTTCCTGGCCTGCCGCTCAAGATCCGCCTAAGTTCACCGAATCAGTGTTGCCGTCGGATGGCCATCTAGCCTCTGTCTGAAGACCTCCTAAGAAGGAGAGCCCACCACCACCCAAGGAAGCCTGTTCCACTGAGGAACCGCTCTAACTGCCAGGAAGTTCTTCCTAATGTTTAGCCAAAAACTCTTCTGATGTGATCTCAACCTGTTGGTTCTGGTCCGACCTTCTGATGGACCAAGGTTCTGAATCAGTATATGACAGCATTAGCAAGGTCACCAACAGATGAAAATAGAGAGAGACCTGCTTGTAACATGTTCCGCTTGCCACCTGATCATGACGTGAGTTCCCCCTCCAGGCATAGTACATGTTGCTGAAGAGACTGCTCTGCCTCTTGCATGTTGCCTTTTGTCCTTCTGTCTGTTGCATTTTCCAAAATGGCTTACACGTTTCCTCCAAGGAAATCCTGGTGCAGTCCCCCCCCCCTCCCAGTTTTAGCCTTACAACAATCCTGGGGAATAGGTTCGGCCAACCTAGAATAAGTGGGGCAGGGTCACCTAATGAACTTAACAGCTGGCTGAGTGTTCGAACCTGGGTCCTTTAAGTCCTAGGCTGCAGTCACACACACTAAATAATCCACTTTCAATCCACTTTCAGTGCACTTTCCAACTGGATTTTTACTGTGTGAACTGGCAAAAGCCATTTGGAAAGTGCACTGAAAGCGGATTGAAACTGGATTATTTAGAATGTGTGACCGCAGCCCTAGTCCCAACAGGTAGCAAAGTGCTAAACTACATGTGCTTTCAGAGCAACACATTCTCCTGTTTTGGGTGATTCGTCAATGACTGTCTGTTGGTCAGGTTGGATGGGCTTCATGACTGTTCCCATCCCAGTGAGGTTGACAGTCTGATCGCTTTCTTCCGGAATACTTTGCTTACACAACTGTGTCCTTAATGGCTTGAATCTGGGCTTGGATCAGTGAGAACATTTCTGTGAATGGAAGGATTTCTGCCCAGCAGAGCATGGACTTGCTCACCTCCTCTTCCTGTTACAGCCTCAAATGCGCCCCCCCCCCCCCCCGCTGCTTTGGAGAGGCAGGGGGACTCTCCACAAGACCTGGGGCTGTAGCTAGAGGAGGAAGATGAGAAAACTGTTCTCTGTGGATGAAACTCCATCCATGGAAAAATGTAGTCATCCTGATTGGCGACAGTGGGGGGGGGGGGAAGCATTGGATTTGGGGATGACATCATCACACAATGCCTACTTAGCTCTGGGATAGTTCATACATACAAGTAGTCACCTGTGCAAGCCATCTCTTTGATGCTCAGAGTATTATACAGTAGTTTTGACTCTCACAGATAACAGCCCTATCTGTGTGGGATACCTATTGTCCTTGCCTCTATTTATATTTGCAAGACCTCATTTACACGATACTCTTTGTATATCTAAAAAAGAATTATTATAATCAACGGGAGCTAATTACGGAGCAGGTAATAAAACAGATTATTCAGGTGATGCTGTTTTATTACTGTCTCATTATGATTAAATAATTCCAATTAAATTCTGGGTCAGGGAGGGAATATCTCACAGGAGGGCTTACCAAGTGCTTTAATAGATTCTATTTATCATACAATCCCGGGGCGCGGATTGGCTTTTTATGCTGTCATGCTAATTTACTGTGACAACGCTGAGAAGTGCATCTGCAAGCCGTTAAAGGTTTTTATTTTAAAATATTTTTTTTTGTCCAATGGACTACAGTGGGAGAAGAATAAGAAAAAAGAGAGAGAGAGCGAACACTTGGTTTTCAGCCTCCTAATTTCAAAAGCTGAGTTGAGTCAAGAAATCATTTACATTTAGGGCCTGGTTTTAAAGAATGGTGCATCTGGCATGCGGTGGTTTGGCTGAGCCATTTAAAATTACAGGATTAAAACTCCAGTCTTTTCTGGGGTGTGGGTGCAATTCCCAGATGAGCTAGTTATATCCATTCTTATTAATGGTGGTGAGAGCTTTCTGTTTAAGGAAGCTAGTGTGGTGTAGTGGTTAGAGCGTCAGATCTGAGAGACCCAGGTTTGAATCCTCCACTCTTCCTTGGAAGCTTGCTGGGTGATCCTGAGCCAGTCATTCTTTCTGCCAGACAGGGTTGCCAGCTCCAGGATAGAACCATAGAATTATAGAGTTGGAAGGGACTTCCAGGGTCATCTAGTCCAACTCCCTGCACAATGCAGAAAATTCATAAATACCTCCCCCTCCACACCCCCACTGAACACTGTTCCACGCCCAGAAGATGACCAAAAAACCCCAAACCGTCCAGGACCCTGGCCTGGAGAAAAAAGGCTTCCTGACCCCAAAGTGGCAATCAGCATTTCCTGGGCATGTAAGAAAGGGCCACAAGAACGAAGTACTGAGGCAACCCTTCCTGCCCTCCCTCTCACAATCTGCCTAAATTCACACAATTAGCATTGCTGTCAGATGGTCTTCTAGCCTCTGTTTGAAAACCTTTGACAAGCCCACCACCTCCAGAGGAAGCCTGTTCCACTGAGGAACTGTCAGGAAGTTCTTCTGAATGTTTAACTGAAAGCCCCTTTGAGTTAATTTCAACTTGTTGGCACCTTCCTGGAGACTCTGAGGGTGGAGCCTACGGAAGGCAAGATTTGGGGAGGGATGGGACCTCTGCAGGGTACAATGCCCTAGAATCCATCCTCCAAAGCAGCCTTCTTCTCCAGGGGGACCAATCTCTGTTTTCTGGAGATCAGCTGGAATACCAGGAGGTTTCCAGGCCTCCAGCTGGCAGTTAGCAATAGGGTTGCCAAGTCTGGGTTGGAAAATACCTGGGGACTTTGGGGGTGGAGCCAGGAGAGGGCGGGATTTGGGGAGGGGAGGGGCCTCAGCAGGGTACAATGCCATAGAGTCTACCCTTCAAAGCAGCCATTTTCTCCAGGGGAGCTGATCTCTGTCAGCTGGAGATCAGTTGTAAAAGCGGGAGATCCCCAGGCCCCACCTGAAGGCTGGCAACCCTAATTGGCAACCTTGCTAATCTAACTCACAGGGCTGTTGTGAGGATAAAACACAGGAGATGAGAAGGATGTAAGCCACTTTGGGTTCCCATTGAGGAGAAAGGTGGGAAATAAATGAAGTAAATAAATAATCAATTTCACTGTACTCAGATGAGCTTTTTCGTTCAATAGCAGCCTCTCAGTGACTCATGAAAGCCCACCTGATATTGCGAGTTTCAAAATTACGGTCTTAACTCTAAGCTTCTGGGTCATAATTTTGCAGAGGCTTCTTGCCTGCTTAAAAAAAAAACAAAACATTGATTTGGGCTTCCCCAGGGCTGTGTTTCTGGGCCTAGTTACTGCTTGTAGGCTCTGAGGTTAAGAACATAAGAACATAAGAGAAGCCAATGTTGGATCAGGCCAGTGGCCAAAAACACCAGGTGCCCTCAGAAGGTCCAGCAGTGGGGCCAAATGAGCAACGTGAAAAGGACGAAAAATAGATGACTGAGTTTGAGCTTCAGCAGTAGTTTTCTTCCCTGTACCTTACACACACTCCCCACCCACACATCCATTATTTCAGAGGTTGCAAACCTTTTTGAGCCTGTGGTCACTTTTAGAATTCTGGCACAGTGTGGCGGGCACAGCCAAAAAACGGCTGCTGCAGGAGTCAGAGTAGGATTGCCGGGTCTGGGTTGGAAAATACCTGTAGACTTTGTGGGTGGAGCCAGGAGAAGGTGGGGTTTGGGGAGGGGAGGAGCCTCAGCATGGGACAACGCCATAGAGTCCACCCTCCAAAGCAGCCATTTTCTCCAGGGGAGCTGATCTCTGTCCACTGGGGATCAGTTGTAAAAGCGGGAGATCCTCAGGCCCCAGTAGATGTCGGGGTTTTTTCACAGGTTCAGGTCCCTGTGCTGTCATCTTCATTGGGTGAAAAATCTGTGCCTCGGACCCCTGGGAATTGCTGCCTAAATACTAACACTGGAGGGCATCCAATGAAACTGATGGGCAGTAGGTTCAGAACGGACAAAAGGAAGTACTACTTTACACAGAGAGTGATTAAAATGTGGAATGTGCTGCCAGAGGATGCAGTGATGGCCACAGGAATAAACAGCTTAAAAAGGGATTGGATAGATTCATGGAGGATAAGTCTATCAATGGCTACTAGCCATGATGGCTGAGGGGAACCTCCACATTCAGAGGCACTAAGCTTCTAGATCCCAGAGCCAAGAGGCAACATCAGGGGAAGGCCTTGGCTTCTATGCCCTGTTGTTGGCCCTCCAGAGGAACTGGTTGGCCACTGTGTGAGACAGGATGGTGTTCTAGATGGACCACTGGTCTGATCCAGCAGGGCGCTTCCTGTATTCTTATGTTCTTATGCCAGTCAGAATAGACAAATCTGACCTTGATAAATCAATGGTCTGATTCAGTGCAAGGCAGTAGCTTCTTATGCTCAGCTAGAAACCAGAGCTGGAATTAGAACTGACCTGTGTTGTTAAACCACTAAAGTTATTGCTGTAGAGATTCCAAGTTGTCATTGGCCAAGTATATTGCTTCTGTTGTTCCATATATTTCGAAACTGTGCAAAAACTCTGCTGCCTGCTGCTGTCCAGTATCGCATGCCTTCAGTTTTATTCTCAGCTGCCAGCAGAAATCAGTGGTCGAAAGCACTCACTGCATTTGCCAGCCTAACAAGAAGTTGCAACGGTTGCCAATACCCTTGCCTGCTGCCCCCACCAAGCCTCTTGAGCCAAGGTGATACATTACCTGTCTTATTGAAAACAGGCCTTAACCATTTCAGACAGGAATAAAAAATATTTTTATAGTTAATCCTTATTTTAAGCATCCTCAATAGATGACACATCCCTTTTAAAAGAAGAATGGTGTCCAACTCCCTTTTTGTTCTCATGATCACTAGATATACTCAATTACAGTATTACAAATGGTAGAAAGAAGTGATGGATGAATGCCTTTGACTGGAGTTGGGAAGACTAAAATGTGGTTCTCTCACAAAGATGAAGTTCCTGTGACTCTACTGACATTGAAAAGGCATGTCTTCAGACTTGGGTCAGTAGAATAAGGTGATGCCAGAAATGACCAACAGCTCCATCATGCTAGACATCCTAAATATAGCTTCCCTTCTAGGGTTGCTGGCATAATTCTGGGGGGGCATCATTGGCTGGAGTGGTTATATCACTTCTGGGGGAAATGTGGAAGTGACATTGGTCCACTCTAGGAATTGTCAGAACTCTGTTCTTTTACCATAGAGATTTCTGGTGATTCCTAGAGTGGATTGATGTCCCTTCTGGGTTTTCCCCAGAAGTGACGTAACAACATTGACTGATTGCATTATTTCTATTTTCCCCACTCCCACCAGGGCATGGGGACCCCCCACCTCAGTGGGAACCTGGCAAGCCTAATGCCCTGCTGTTGTTTCTGTGAACATCGCTGAATTGTGTCGATATAAGGCCAATTGGCCTGTGAGGCACCAATTGCTTTTTTTAGGTCCTGTTTGTTAGTGAGGAGCTAGAAACTTATCCTTTTGCAAGGCCGGGCCTTCCAGTCAGCTGGAGCTAGAATTTAAGGACAAGGGATCAAGATAAGGCTTATGGTTGCTGAGGCACAGAGGTCTGTTCAGCCGCTGTAGCTTGGCAGGCGCTGAGGTTAATACTTGCTGAAAGGAAACTGTAAATTGGACGTGGCAACTTACTTCCAGTAGCATCATTCCAGGAAGCACAATTTTTAAAGGAGGATTTAGATAAAACTGCTTATTAGTAAAGTGAGGATTATCTGGGATTTGAAAAAAAGTTTGTTCTTATCTCCAGTGTTGTTCAAGTGTAGAAACTTCAGAATGTTGCAGGGCCTTCATCTTGGATCTTCAGCTGATTCCCCCCCCCCTTCTTATTTAGAAAACCACAGATGCTCCCCCCCCTCCCTTCTTGCACAGGGAAATCATCCTTCCCTCAGCTAGAAAACTTTCATCTATGTATCCCTTCTAAAAATAGGGGGGGGGGGGGTGGCTGACCAGATTTACCTCAGCGGATGGCTACATGAACAAGCATAAACAAGCCTTCAGTTAGCTCTTTCTGGTAGGTCCTCAGTTACCACAGAAGTGGGAGATAATGGCACCCAAAACAGGCACTCTCACAACCAGATGTGTTAGGGTTGCCACTTGTAGGTTGAGAAATACCTAGAGATTTTTGGGGTGAAGCCTGGGGAGGGGTGGGGTTTGGCGAGGGGGGACCTCAGCGGGGAAGAAGGCCATACAGTCCACCTTCCAAAACAGTCATTGTCTGCATGGGGAACTGATCTCTGTCATCTGGGAGATTGCCAGCCACACCCTGGAGGCTGGAAATCCTAGAGGCATCCCATCATTTTTATTTCCTTTCTCATATTCACCAGGCCAATGCCTGCTTGACTGGTAATGCAATTGCTGATATTCTTTGATGACCCCGCTCTTCCTCCAAAGAACTCAGAGCCACTTACACATGGCTCATAGGAAATCTCCTATCCAGACTGCTCCAAGGGTCATACCTGCTAAGCTTTATATGTAGAGCTTCATCACTCGCCTTCAAACTACATGGTAGTATAATTGTGCAGTGTATCTTTATTGTATTCGCTATTACATCAACCCTGTAAAGATAACCTAACGTCTTATACCAAGTTGGACCATTGGTGTCATCTGGCAGTGGCTCCCTGGAGTCTGAGGCCATAGGCGTCAACTACGGGGGGGCTCGAGCCACCCCTGAAATTTCCCCGGGTGGGACTGAGCCCCCCCCCCCGAAAATGGAGGCCCGCCGCCGCATGTCCCCGGGCCCTTCCTAGGGCCGCCACCGCCACTTCTCTCTCTCTCTCTTCCCACCCCCCCTCCCTGGCTGCCTCCATCCCTCCCTCCGTCCCTCTGTCCAGGGGCCAGCTAAGCAAATGCCCAGCTGGCCCGTAGACGGATGAAGGGAGGGATGGAAGCAGGAGTGGCCAGGTGGAGGGGGGAGGCAGCGTCGGCGGGGACATGGTCCCGGTGTGCGCACGCGCAAAGCGTGTGCACACAAGCCCCTGCCCCCACGGGGATTTTTAAACTCGACGCCCCTGTCTGAGGCAGGACTAAGTATTTCCTGACACTCAAATGCCAAAGATCTTTCATTTGGAGATGCCAGGGATTGAACCTGTGACCTTCTGCATGCAAAGTGTACATTCTGCCACTGAGCTGCATCACCTCCCATACAGAAAAAACATAGGAATTCCTCAGATATGCCAAAACTGCTCCTCTCTGCTTCCCTCATTGAAGTGTCCCTCCTTTGTTCAAACCAGCTCTTAGCCCCACCAAGGTAATATGTTGTGGCGTAACCTCCGACACAAGGGGTTGTTGTGAAGGTTAAATGGAGGGGAAGGAGAATGATGTAAGCCACTTTTGGTCTACATTTGGAGAAAGCTGGAGTATAAATGAAATAAGTATCTAAATACCCTGTGAGGATATGTCACTATTCTAGTCTTTTATAGATGGAGAAGCAGAGGGTAACTTTGTTGTAGCAGAGAGGATGGCGAAGATACACAGAACGTCCTCAACACTGTGGTGAAGTAGAGTATATACAAAGGTTTATTTACAGCTATATACACGGTCCTCAAGGCACTCGCCAGACAGTCGGTCAAAGTGCTTCGCAAGGCAAGGGGATACCAAGACTGGCACACACAGGCATAAGCAGAGTTCATTATATGCAGTCATACAGCCAATCAGCAAGAAGTGCTGAATCATCTTGCACCTCCTCTGGCTGATGCAATCTGCCTGTCAGGTGACCTCCCTAGCTGTCACCTAGATCCTCATGATCTAACCAGCTGACTCATCTGTCATCTTGCCTGCATATTTGGTTTCCATATGCCGACAAACTTACCCACAACCACACAGGGTATGGTGTGTGTGTGTGTGTGTGTGTGTGTGTGTGTAAAGTGCCAAGCTGCAGCTGACTTATGTTGGAGCCATAGGCCAAGAAATATAAGAAACATAAGGCAAGAGTCATTCAGAGGTGGTTTGCCATTACATGGGCAAGTGAAATGCACTGTACAGTGGAGCCAAAAATTCTAACTATAGATATACGTTGATGGGGTCTGAACTGGTGGTGACTGAGAGAAATCTTGGAGTCGTGGTAGATAACTTACTGAAGATGTCGACTCAGTGTGTGGCTGCAATTAAAGAACAAAAGCAACTGCTATGCTGGGGGATATTAGGAAGGGGATTGAAAGCCAACCATAATGGGAAGATTGAAGGTCAAAGAAGAAGGGGACGACAAAGGTTGAGATGGTTAGACAGTGTTATTGATGCAACAAACATGAAGTTGAGCAGACTCCGGAGCACAACGGAGGACAGGAGGGCCTGGCGTGATGTGGTCCATGGGGTTGCAAAGAGTCAGACTTGACTGTGCGACTGAAGAACAATGATCAATCTATGGTGAGGCCTCATTTGGAATACAGTTCTGGCCACTGCACCTCAAAAAAGATAGTACAGCATTGGAAAAGGGGCAGAAAAGGGCAACTAAAATGATTAAGGAGATGGAACAAGTTCCCTGTGAAAAAAGGTTTAAAAGGTCGGGACTCTTTAGCCTGGAGAAATGACGACTGAGGGGGTGACATGATAGAGGTTTACAAAATTAAGCGTGGGATAGAGAAGGTAGGGAAAGAAGTACTTTTCTCCCTTCCTCACAGTACAAGAACTCGTGGGCACTCAACGAAATTAATGAGCGGTAGGTTTAGAACAGATAAAAAGAAGTCTTTCTTCACCCAAGTAGTTATTTTGTGGAATTCTACTGCTGCAGAAAGTGGTGGTGGCCCATACAGCTTGAAGCATAGACAACTTCAGGAGGGGATTGGATAAACATATGGAGCAGAGATGGCACCTGAGTTTTGGCTCCTGCGTGACACAGAGTGTTGGACTGGATGGCCCATTGGCCCAATCCAACATGGCTTCTCTTATGTTCTTATGGAAGCTCACTGAGTGACCTTGGATCAGTGGCACACTCTCAGCCTAACCTATCTCACAGGATTGTGGTGAGGGTAAAATGGAGAGAGGAGAATGATGTGAGCTGCTTTGGGTCCCCATTGGGAAACAAGGTTGGATAGGAATAAAAATAAATAAAATTTCCAGAGAGAGCTGTAGGAAACAAAGTACTTTAGTTCTTAGATGTTTGCTCTGATCCAGCATGGAAAATCCTTACGTTCTTAACAGTCCTGAGACTGAATGAGACCATGCATTGAATGCATTCAACTCCATTCACCTCCTCACCCCAGTTTTGCTTTGAATACAATTTTGATTTTTTAAAGATTGGCTTTCTGGGCTATGGCGTCATAAGGTTGACTCACATCCAGTCAGTTGCCCATGGTAACCCTTTCCGGCATTGCTTGAGTCAAGGAAGAAGTGCATTTCCATTTGTGTGTGACCTTCAGTCCAGTTCTGAATTTGGTAGTTCCAAAGAATTCATTGTGCAGCCCACACACAGAGCTCATAAAGCATGTTCTGTTCTGTGAGAGACAATTCCAGAGCTCCAGCAGATGACCAGCAGCCCTAAATGGTGGATCTGTTGATGGGTTGCACGATTCCAGATAGCAGATCTGAGCTTGGGTGCTTGAGTTTCCAGCTGTGTAACTTACTCCCCCCAGATGCCATGTCAGGATGTCAGAGAATGGGCTCTGTCTACTGTCTCACTTTAGTTGTTCGGGTAGTATTTTTATATCATGGAACCAGGATGAGTTTTGAATTTTTGGGGGGCCACAGGCTGAGAGTTTGCAGGGGGGCCCTTCTTCCCCGCATGTGTCTCATGTGACCCTTGTGTCTCGCTATCTGTCTGTACATCCTCCTCACTGCCCATGCTCATAGCCACCTGCACTGCCCACAACACTTTCCCTGATGGCACTGGGCAATGTGCAGCTCAGATCACGGGTGGGTGGGCAGGGAAAGGGTCAGCAGCAGTGGGGTACCTCCAGAAGAGAGAAAAGAAGACACTGGATGTATACCCTGCCCTGCGCCATCCAAAATAGTCTCAGAGCGGCTTACAACCTCCTTTCCCTTCCTCTCCCCACAACAGATGCCCTGTGAGGTAGGTGGGGCTGAGAGAGCTCTTTCGAGGACTGCTCGTGAGAGAAGAGCTCTGAGAGAACTTGTGACTGACCCAAAGTCACACCAGCAGCCGCATATGGAGGAGTGGGGAATCAAACCGGGTTCTCCAAGATTAGAGTCTGCTGCTCTTACCCACTACACCAAACTGGCCCCGGGCTCTAGAACCTGCCCCTCCTGAGGGTATGGGGATGCTGGCCCTGAGTGGGACATTCTATCCATCTAATCCCCACCCCCAAACCCAAAATGGTACCAATCATCAAAAGATCCATCATTTAGGGGTTTTGCTCACAGATTTTAGTCCTAATGTGAGCCAAGGTTTGGAAATCAGAGATAATAATGCTTAGAAAAGGAAGCAAGAGAGGCCTTATTTTGAATGGTTTCTGACACTTTAAATCCACATCTTCTTCTCTGTTTACTTTGAAAGCAAAAACTGACAAAGGTTATATTCACTCCCCCCACACACACACCGGTTCAGTGTTTTTACCTTCCCGTAAGCCTTCAGGATAGGGCTTGTTAAAAAAAATCCAAATAAACGCTACAGACACGAACCGCATTGTCTCCCGTGCTCCGTTTCTACCTGATCAAACGTTTCTCAGTGGTGACGGCAAACAAATAAAAACACGGCAATGCACAAACAGGCCCCCAAGCAGATGGCGATTTTTTTTGTTCGACTTCCAGCGAAAAAATCTGCCGTGCATTACCGTCGCTGTGATGCTCTTGCCAACTAAGCCCAGGTGAGATGTCTTCTTTTAAAACAGTAGCAAAAGGAAAGAACAAGGCATGGGTTCTTCTGCCTTTTCTTTTTTTTTTTGGCCCAGACATCATAAAGTTAGGCAGGAATCTGTTTCTGGGAAGACGACCAGAAAGTCGAGTAAAGGATTGATCCCAACAATACGGGAGCTCTTTCTATCTACTGTGTTTCTGTTCTGCCCTTCTTCCAAGGTTCTTAGGCTGGTGTGTGTGGTTCTTTCCCCCCTCATTTTATCCTGATGCTGAGAGCCAGCGTGGTGTCATGGTTAACAGGAGTGGGCTCTAATCTGGAGAGCTGGGCTTGATTTCTCACACCTCCATGTGAAGCCTGCTGGGTGACCATGGGCCAGTCACAGTTCTCTTGGAACTCTCTCAAATAACTGACCCCCTCTCTATTGTGATGCGTGCAAGAGTTCTTCAGTGCTGGATTATAGTGGCATGTATAAGTCTCTTTTATTGGTCTTAGTATTGTATACAGTAATTTGTATTGTATTTATTAATATTTTTTGAGCTGATCGCGTATCAAAATGAACTAAATTGAACGGAGGAAACCTGCCTTGGCAGTTTTTAGGAAATGCTACCAAATGCTGTTGTTCAGGAGGGTCTTGAAAGAAGGTTGATTATTCTTCCACATGCTCTGTTAGGGGACCCAGGCTGTTTGGTAGTTGTTTTATTGTTGTATATTTTTTGTGTTTTGAAATCACACTGTTTGTGAGTCTTAGGCTTCTTGAATGGAGGGCGAGGCAGGATAGAAATATTTTAGTAAATAAATGGTTATAACTCAGCACAGGGTTTTGTTGCTGAGTCAGATGATGGTGAGTACTGAGGGTGTACCAGTAGCTGGGCTCAGCCTTGTGATCCCGCCATGCAAAGAAAGCAGGCAGGCAGGCAGGCAAGCAGGAAGGAAGGCAGGAAGGAAACACACTCTTATGAGTCAACATACATCTAAATCTGCATTAAGATGCCAACTTCGATGCAAAAGCACAGCTCTGTTTATTGAGTTAGAGGCAGACTTGCCTCCTCAGCACCTCTGGTGGCCAACCTTTTTGGCAAATGCATTGCGAGTCGAGTCTGAAGTGTAAGACAGTGTCACCCTAGTGTACGGTATGGTAGGTACCAGGGCTATTTTGGGGCAGGAACGCACAGGAATGGAGTTCCAGCTGGCTCCTGAGTTGGCCACACCCAGTAGAACTCATTAGCATAATAGGCCACACCCAAACAGCAAAAACTCATTAGGATTGGCTACATTAGGGGTATGTGGCCTAACATGCAAATTAATTCCTGCTACAAAAAAAGCCCTGGGTTTTGACAACAAACAAGGTAAACAGAATAAGAAGCAAAAGGTGGGTGTGGCTGGATGACCACTCTGCTGGTAACATGGAGGTGAGGCCTAATATGCTAATAAGCTGTGCTGTCAGTGGTGTGGCCTAATATGCTAATGAGTTTCTGCTGTTGGGTGTGGCCTATTATGCTAATGAGTTCCTGCTGGGCTTTTTCTACAAAAAAAGCCCTGGTAGGTACTATACACTAGGGTAACACTGTCTTGCACTTCAGACTCGACTTGCAACGCATTTGCCGAGAAAGTTGGTCATCAGCGGTTAGGCATTAGTCCCTGTGTTAAGTAGATAGCCCATCTGTGAGGGTGTGCTGTCACTCTGCACTTCCATCGTCATTGTGACCATTTCTGCATGGGCAACAAACTCCTTGGTAGTGAAAAGTGGTGTCAGGTCGAAGCTGACTTGTGACCCCATAGGGTTTTCAATGCAGGAGACGAACAGAGGTGTTTTGCCATTGCCTTCCTCTGCACAGAGCAGCCCTGCCCTTCCTTGGTAGCCTCCCATCCAAGCACTCACCGGAGCACACCCTGCTTAGCTTCTGAGGTCAGGCTAGCCTGAGCCACCCAGGTCAGGGCAACGGACACCTTGCACAGGTGCAAATGGAAGCTCTGTTCTGCTGGTCTGCTGGGATTATTTTGCAACCGATGGAATATGGGGATTTTGCATGCATTTCCTAGTGCAGAAAATGAGAAAAAGCCAGCCTGGTGTAGTAGTTAAGAGGGGCAGACTCTAATTTGGGTTTGATTCCCCCCTCCTCCAGATAAGGCCTGCTGGGTGACCTTGGGCCAGTCCCAGTTCCCTCAGAACTCTCTCAGCCCAACCTGCCTCACAAGGTGCTAGGGTTGCCAAGTCCTCCCGGGGGACGGAGAAACCCCTGCTCCAGCGGCCCACTGCCTGCCGGCCGGGATTAAGCCACTGGGGGGAACCCCACCCCCAAATTGCCGGTCATGTTTCAGGGGGGACACTCTGTAATTCAAGGGAAAACTATGGTTTCCCCTTAAATTACTGAGGTCCCGCCCCCAGTGTGCCCGATGCAATGACGTCACTTCCGGGTGACATTATTGCAGCAAGGACTCTTCCCCCCACCCCGCTACAGGTAAGGTGCCACTTGGCAACCCTACAAGGTGCCCATTGTGGGGAGAGGAAGGAAAAGGAGATTGTAAACCTCTTTGAGACTCCTTTGGGTAGAGAAAAGTGGGGTATAAAAACAATCTCTCCTCCTCCCCCTCCCCACCATTGGGGTCCTATAGGACATCAGTCTTTGGCCTTTCCTGATATTTAATCCCAGTTGCTACATGACACCAACTTTTATTTATTATTATACATTATTTTATCATATAGTTTTAAAAATTGCTTCTCTCCCCCCCTCCATTTTTTGATATTGATTGCTCTTCTTAAGTCTTTTCCTGTCTTGGAGTATTGTTCCCATGGTCCTTAAGAAACAAATGCTAAAACATACGTTTAAAAAAGAGAAAATAGTGGGTACTACCAGTGTGGCCTACCTTAGGCTTCAGATAGGTCAGATCTGTTTAAAACAAAATACATTATTTTAAACGCAGTGGTCCCAAACTGATTTCGCCTTGAAGCCAGTGACTGAAATACTACCCAACAAGCAGCCTTTCCCTGCGTGCTTCATATAATTATCAATAAAAAAGTGAATGGGGAGTTACCATGGCAACTCCTTTTCTCCTGAAGAGTTTGAAAGGTGGGGGGACAGCCCTCCTCCCAAAGGCCATTTAATTTGTTGCTTCACTCTTTCAGGGGTCCATAAAAATTATAAGTTATTGATATATTTTCTTTCTTTCTTTCTTTCTTTCTTTCTTTCTTTCTTTCTTTCTTTCTTTCTTTCTTTCTTTCTTTCTTTCTTTCCTTCCTTCCTTCCTTCCTTCCTTCCTTCCTTCCTTCCTTCCTTCCTTCCTTCCTTCCTTCCTTCCTTTCTTTCTTTCTTTCTTTCCCCTCTCGACCTTCATTTGCCAGTTTTTTTTTCCAACTGTCTTGGATTAAGAAGTGGCCCATGGGCAAGCTGCATTGTTTGTGGATCCATTGTCGTTTGAATTTTAGCCATGAGGAATTAGAGGGAAGGGATCCAAAGCAGCACACAGCCATAGGCAAGGCCCCCTCTAAACTGTGGAGTCTTGTGAGCAAAACTGCTCCTTTGTGAGCTACTGGCATTAAAGTTGTGAACGAGCGATTTGGCTTCCACACAAATTGGTTTGCTCTGGAGCCATCCTTCCTGAGCTAAGACACAAATGTGTGAGCCGACGGCTAAAAAAACTGTGAGGTAGCTCACAGTGAGTCAGCTTAGAGGGAACACGGGCCATAGATCAGTTCATCAGTTGGAACAACATGTCTAGGGCAGTGATATTCTTGGTGTTTAGGGGGCAACAGTGGGAGGGCTTCTGGCCCCGTTGGTGGACCTCTTGGTGGCACCTGGGTTTTGGCCACTGTGTGACACAGAGTGTCGGACTGGATGGGCCACTGGTCTGATCTAACATGACTTCTCTTTTGTATGTATGCATGTATTAGGTACTATGTATGTATTTATGTATTTATGTATTTATTTATTTATTTATTATTAGGATTTATATCCCACCTAGCCAGCATTTGCCGGCTCAAGTTGGCTCACAAAAGTTAAACACAACAATATCATTTATCATAAAATTACAGCTTAAAATACAAACAATCCATGAAGGGTCACCAGATTTCACAAATTTCTCCAAATTTGGCAGCCAGCATTACTTCCAAGGCGGAGTACAGCAATTTCCAGGCCCCTGGCCAGGAACTTACACCAGTCGATTTATCTCAGCGCTTTCCAGAGGCCCCCTTCCCCCAGTGGTGGCTCCTAATTAAAAGCCTGGCGGAAGAGCTCCGCTTTACAGGCACTGTGGAACTGCAAACGGTTTCACTGGGCCATGATGTCGTCTGGGAGCTCATTCCACCAGTAAGGAGCCGCCACTGAGAAGGTCCTGGTCCTGGTGGTTGTCAATCTGGCCTCACTTGGGCCGGGGAGGGCCAGGTGATGTTGAGTGCCTGACCGAAGTGCTCTCTGGGGTATATATGGGGAAAGGCGGTCCCTTAGGTAGGCAGGCCCCTGTCGATACAGGGCTTTAAAGGTTAAAACCAGCACCTTGAACCGGATCCGGTACGCTATAGGCAGCCAGTGCAGTGTCCTCAGTGCAGCACACACTTTCTGTGTGTGCAGGAAGTGATGTTGCTATGTCACCTGTTACACCGCCTGGGTCTTTTTCTCTCTCCACATAAGTCCCCCATCAGCCAGCTGATTGGCGGGGGGTGTGTGTGGCTGCAGGGGGACCACCACTGGGGGAACTGGCAACTTTAATGTAATGTGATAATTACTTAGTGCCTGTATTAAGAGAAATTGAGTGTATTCTGTGCATAGACGGTGTCGGAGTTCACTATAACTTGTGAACAGGGCTTCTGTGTACACTATACTTTTTTTCAGGGGTCATTTTGTAGAAAAAGAGGTGCAGGAGCTCATTAGCATAACTTATTTGCATATGCTACACCATTTGATATCACCGGAAGTATGTCAGAAGGAGGGGGAGAGGAGGGAGGGAGGGAGGGAGGGAGAAAGAAAGAGAGAGAGAAAGAAAGAGAGAAAGAAAGAAAGAGAGAGAGAGAGAGAGAGAGAAAGAAAGAGAGAGAGAGAGAGAGAGAGAGAGAGAGAAAGAAAGAGAGAGAGAGAGAGAGAGAGAGAGAGAGAGAGAGAGAAAGAAAGAAAGAAAGAAAGAAAGAAAGAAAGAAAGAAAGAAAGAAAGAAAGAAAGAAAGAGACCTGGCAGAGAGGGGACCGCTACTCATCCAAGCCTCAGAAATACCACTATTCTGGGAGGCTAGCTTCAGTGGTGGCTGAAGCCTTCAGAAGGCTGGTGGGAGGAACAAGGACCTTTCCAGGGGACGGGGTCATTTTGCTGCAGCCATGACACAAGCAGGCATTCCCCTGCAGGGGGGGGGGGGGCTGGCACCAACTCCCGGAGCTGCGCTCCCCCGAGCTCCTGCTCGAAACGACCCCTGTTCTTTTTTTCTCTCTTTATACATGCAATGAGTACTCTCACATTACTTTCAGCAGCCGTACAGCAATATATGTAATTTAAATCCCACATTTATCCAGGTATTTGGTTTCATTTACAAAGTGAGCATTCATTGTCTGTTTCTTACACACAGGTTGTATGTGTGGTCACATGTCAACAGGGCTTTGGAATCTTCCTGGCATTTAATCTGAGGGCACTATGCATAGGGCTGCCATCCTCCATTTGGGGCCCGGAGATCTCCCAGAATTGCAACTGTTCTTCAGACAAAAGAGATCAGTTCCCCTGGAGAAAATGGCTACTGTGGAGCGTGGACTGTATGGAACTATATCTGATGAGGTCCTTCCCTTTCCCAAACCCCACCCTCCACAGGCTCCACCCCCTGAATCTCCAGGAATTTTCCAACCCAGAGATCACAACCTTGACTATGCATTGCTGAACCATGCCTCTGCCCCTGTGTTAACTTCACTCCAGTGATTAAGAATCAAGGGTGCTCCCATCACTATGATGGATGCTGCTGGTCATGCCAGAATGTGACAGAATGTTGGGAAGTGGTTTGTTTGTGTACGTGAGAATATAAATAATTACTTGGCCTGGATTTTTTTTTTTTTTTGGTAGAAGTCCCTTCTCTTCCAGTGGGTAAGTCGGCAAGCGTAATTGCTTTGGCAGCACTCCCATTAGCACCAGAATTAAATGGCCTCCAAGTGATTGCATTGACTTTTGGCTGCCCGGTTAGAGTAATCAACAAACAAGCCATTCGGTTAAAAGCTTCCTCCCCCCTCCTGCCCTGAAAGGCCTCGACCCCTTCCCCCCAGCCCTTTTGTATGTCTGACTTCTGTGGCAAAGTACATCAAGGGTTGCCTCAAACAAGAAAGAGAAAGCGACCAGGAGGAGGAAACGGTCTAACCCTTTCAAGTTCTTTCACAAAGTGGTACCTTAATGGTGTTGTGCTCAGGTATTTCAAAGTGTAAAGACACACACACACACAAAGGTAAGGGGAGGCGAGTTTTAATCCACAGGGAGTACCAAGAGGGAACACGGGGCTCTTTTTGAACAAATGGCCTTGTACCCTTACTGATTTCTTTTATATTTACTATAATTATGCAAATCTTTGCTGTTAATGTGGATTTGCTGAATTAATTGCACAGACTTTGGGGAGAAGTGCAGCAATTAATAAATAGCATTTAAAATGTTTTTAGAATAAATAAATAAACCGACCCCCAAGGGTCTGCTGGTTCTCATGAGATCAAATGTTTAGACATCACACGTGGTGGCATTATTTGTAGGGGAGTTAAAGAATGTGTCGTTGATTAGCAAGTTGTCCACGGTGAACGCTAGCCCAATCTTGTCCAACCTTGGAGGCTAAGCAGGGCTGGCTGTGGTTAGTACTTTGATGGGAGACTGCCAAGGAGTACCGTGGTTATGACATATAGGCAGGCAATGGCAAATCACCTCTGAATATGTCTTGCCTTGAAAACCTGACCAGGTTGTCAAATGTCAGCTGTGACTTGACAACACTTTCTACCAACACATTTGCTTATGGACAGAGGGACTTCTTCTGAGAGCTGTTCCACACTTTGGGTGCGTTCATATGCCGGCTGGAGCCCGCTCAAATGGCTCCCCTTCGATCGATGCGGCTTGGTTTTGCTCCGGACAATTGCAATCACACAGAGCGTATCTTGACTTTTTTTTGTTTTTTACAAGTTTGCGCATAAGCAATTATAAGGAGCTAGAATCTTGTGCATGCGCAAAAGCAGGAGAGCAAAGCCTCTCAAAGTTACACAAGAACCGTGACTTCCCTGCCATGAAACAACACGTCCCTTTAAACTTTTTACCCGAAACTGGCCACCTTGGAATCTCGAACGCAGAAGTTGTGGCCATTTAAAAAAAATTACGAGGGGGTGGAGAAGCGTTTATGTGCGCATCGGCGAGGTAAAAATAAAAATGGCGGGCAAAAAGCGGAAGCCAGAGGCTTCTGGGGGGGTTAAAGACTTGGAAGTGGCTCAACGACAACTCCGTGATCACACAGCAGAAAACATGGCTTGAACTGGGAGAGCACGGGAAACACCTCCTTGGGACCTGGTATCAAAATACCATGCTTTGCTCCGGTATTTGCTCCAGTAAGTGACGGCTGGGGATGGGAGGCAGCTGCGGCTGTCTGATTGCGCACATTTGATCCATTTCGAAGCATTTCAAAAACTGGATCAAATGCTGCGTCTGAACGCACCCTTCCAGCATAAATCTTGTTTGCCGTACCATTGCCATAGGGGTATTAAACGTATGGCCCATGGGCTGGAACTGGCCTCTCCAGGGTTTGCGTCAGGCCCATGAGCAGCTGGCTCTCACCTGCTTCTTTCTTCGAGGCTGCTGCCACTGCCACATTGCAGCTCATTTTTGCCCAGCTCCCTCTATCGCTCTCTCCTGCTTCCTGCTTCCCATAGGAGAGATACAAAACCAAGCCTCCCTTCCCTCAATTGTCTGAGAGTTCCTCCCCCTACCTCCAAAGACAAAGAGATGGAGTCCCCTGGCACCTTTAAGACCAACAAAGTTTTATTCCAGGTATAAACTTTCTTGTGCATGCACACTTCTTCAAAGAGAGGGAAGGATGGGAATTCTTTTGACAAGCACAATTTACATTAAGATCACCCTGCTCTGCTGTTTACTTTGAGACCTGATCACACATACAAACATTACAAAAGGAAAGGGGACAGGAAAGAGATGAATCTGGGATAAGGGAAATTAAAAAGAAATTATTTTGGCTTATTCTGACAAGCCCCCCCCCCCCCCCCAATTAGATTTTTCTGGGCCTATCTGGGATTTTATTTTCTTTCAAAAAGATCCTGTTTAGGAATTACAATTCTTGGATTCAATTCAATCCCATTGTTTAATGACTTGAAGTAGATGGCTAAATATTTTAAAACACATTTATGATTCCATATATTCTAGTTCAACACATCATGCCCCTCACTCCCTTGCCACTTTGCAGGCTGCCTTTCTTTACATTAACATCCCCCCCCTTTTTTTTTAAACTGTTACATTATCATCACTACCACTGAGTGGATTTTTCCCAGTCTGAAATCAACACATGACTTCACTTGGAAAGGTCCCCCTATCCATTTCTAATAGATTGGGGGGGGGGGGGGGATAAAAGAAACCTAACAACACAGCTTGCAATCTTTATTACTGGAAGGGAGCAAGAATCCAGTAGCACCTTAACAACTATCAAAATTTGTGGCAGGGCATGAGCTTCATGAGTCACTATTCACTTCTTCAGATACAGGTAGAATGTGCATCCATCTGTTCTTCATATCGGAGAGTGAAGTGATTTTAGACACCAAATAACAATAGCAGGCATTGGTAATGAGTAAAGAAACCTCGGTCTCAATTCAGTCCAGGAAGATTTATTTATATGTATTTATATATTCGATTTCTAGGCCGCTCTCCCCGCAATAGCAGGCCTAGAGTGGCTTACAGACTTGGACAAGCCAAGATTCATTACAGTAAAAATTAAAACAATTAAAATACTATAAAACATTCATGAATATGACAGTACGGTTTAAATAAAGAGCTCAGGATGCATTGTCTTGAGCTTTATTATCAGTTGCAATTCATTAAGTCTCTCTAATCTCCCTTTGACATTTCTTTGTAAAAGAATTGCTACTCTTAGGTCAGTAACTGAATGTCCTGAATATTACAATGTTCCCCCTCTGATGTTTAAATGTTGTGGTTTCTAATAACAGTGGGAAAAGTCTAGTAGTACCTTAAAGACTAACAAAATTTGTGGTAGTGTATGAGCTTTTGTGATTCACTGCTCACTTCTTCAGACTTATATCCATTCATTTGTTGCATCCTTCTTGACTGAATCCTCCTGGACTGAATCAAGACCTAGGTTTCCTGTCCCATTACCAGTGATGATTTCTCCATGCCTACTACCCCTCTGCATATCACACCTAATCCAATGAAGCCTACTATTGCCATTCAGCATCTGAAATCATCTTTATAAAGTTTGTTTCTCCAGTACCTCATGTTACATTTTATGACACACATGGCCTGGCCCAACAAAGTGATCTTTCTGTCAGATCCGGCCCTCGTAAAAAATGAGTTTGACACCTCTGATTATCACCATGTCTTTTCCTTCAGCAGATGTTTGTATGAAAAACTCATGCTCTTAAAACACTGGGATTTATAGATGGGAGAACTTCCTTCCCCCTCCCCCCAGCTTTCCAGGAACTGAAGGTTGGGCCTATGTTCTTCCCTGGACCAAAAATGACAGCCTGCCTGAGCCATGCTTTTTTTTTTTTTTTTAACTGAGAAGGAAGCCCCATTGCATTCAGTGGACTTACTCCTAAGTAAATGTGCACAGATCAGATTACAATCTCAAACACTGTTGTTTTTCTCACATGTACATCGGACTGTCCCTCCGGCTAGGGAGAGAAAAGGGCATCAAGAGAGAGACACCAGAAGATGAGTCTCCATTCCCAGTGCATGTTTATCGGTGCCAAAGAAAAATCTGAAAGTAATCATTACAAGAGATGCACAGAAGAGCTCTTGAGCAAATGTCAGCTCTCCCCATAATGCTTCCAGAGATAATGAGCTACAAAGTTGGCAACATCTCTACTCGTCTTCATCAGCCTGGGATCTCTGATTGCACTGGGTCTACCCTGTATGGCTGTTTACGGTTCACATCTCTTCCTCATGCTCTGTTTTCTAAGGAAACACTAGAGTATATTGGGGTGTAGTGCCATTCTTCAGCTGGCTAGTTTTCCAGTCGTTGCTGTGACACTTCAGTAACATAAATTAGGCCTAACATAGCTACTTCAGGGGAGACTGTCCCTAACGTAGGTCCAAAGAGGCCGCTTTGGGTTTTCATGTACAACAGGTTGTAATAACTGGACCCATCAAGCCAAACGTAGCCTTCAGCCATACAGTGTGGCCGCAGCCAAAGGGATGGAGCCAGCTCCTCCTCTGTGTATGCTGAAATCAACCTCACCTACTGCCTGTATGCAATTGCCAGGTTGATTTCAGTGTGCGTAATGTGGGGTGAACAGAGCTTCTGTCAAATGTGGCTGATATGAACATAAGAGAAGCCATGTTGGATTAGGCCAATGGCCCATCCAGTGCAAGACTCTGTGTCACACAGTGGCCAAAGCCCAGGTGCCATCTGGAGGTCCATCCGTGGGGCCTGAACTCCAGAAGCCCTCCCACTGTTGCCCCCCCAAGCACCAAGAATACAGAGCATCACTGCCACAGACAGTGTTCCATCTGTACATTGTGGTTAATAGCCACTGAGGCCTCCATGTGTTTATCAAATGCCTTCTTGATAATTTTACTGTTCCTTAATTATTTAGTAAAATCGGGGATATCATTATTTCTGATGTGGCCCAAGTATAATTTCTCTGGATGTGGTACAATCTAATCACTGATCCCATTGCAAATATATAATCTGAAGAATCATTCTGTCAGAGTCCTTCAGAGTCAGTCACCAACAAGCGTCCGTACAGAAAGATAGTCTTTATTGAGAAAGGTATGTTGTGGTCATCTGCATGTTCTGTGTCAGTAATGGTCAGAACAATCCCCAGGCAGGGCAATTATACAGAATTCAAAAAGGTCTTGCAAAAGAGTGTAACCAATCATATAAAACAAGCAAAAAGCACCCAAATACTGGCCCCAGGTTCTCATGGGAAAAGTGGGAAGATACATAGCCAGACACCAACAGTCTCCCAAGGTCGGAGGAGAGCAGGGAGCGATAAGCAAGCCATGAGAAGCATAACATAACATTCCATGCACCTGACATCACAGGGGGACTCAGGCCACCTCCCAGGCAGGATATAGCAGCATTAGCTTTTTTGGGGAGGAAAAGTGTGTCTTATGGAGCAAAAAATATGGTAGTTATAACAATGTATCAAAGAGTATTCAAGCCAGTCAGGGTGGGTGAAGACCACTCCCAATTATACACAGTTGGGTAAGAGTAGGATATGTTGGCAGAGTAATTAACATAGCAATGGTGCCCAACCTGATTAAAGAGTAGATAAAGGTTTCTTTAGGAATTAACATACTCGATAGGAAAGAACATAAGAACATAAGAAAAGCCAAAGTTGGATCAGGCCAGTGGCCCATCCAGTCCAACACTCTGTCACACAGTGGCCAAAAACACCAGGGGCCACCAGGAGGTCCAGCAGGAAGCCCTCCCACTGTCCCCCCCCCCCCAAGCACCAAGAATACAGAGCATCACTTGTCCCAGACTGAGAGTTCCTATCTATACTTTGTGGCTAATAGCCACTGATGGACTTCTGCTCCATATGTTTATCTAATTCCCTCTTGAAGCCATCCATACTTGTAGCTGCCACCACCTCCTGTGGCAGTGAATTCCACGTGTTAATCACTCTTTGGGTGAAGAAGTACTTCCTTTTATCTGTTGTAACCTGACTAATCAGCAATTTCATGGAGTTTCCATGAGTTCTTGTATTGGGAGAAAGGGAGAAAAGGACTTCTTTCTCTACCTGCTCTATCCCATGCATAATCTTATAAATGTCGATCATGTCACCACTCAGCCGTTGTTTCTCCAAGCTAAAGAGTCCCAAGCGCTTCAACCTTTCTTCATAGGGAAAGTGTTCCAACCCTTTGATCATTCTAGTTGCCCTTTTCTGCACTTTTTTCAAGGCTATAATATCTTTTTTGAGGTGTGGTGACCAGAACTGTACACAGTACTCCAAATGAGGTCGCACCATCAGTTTATACAGGGACATTATGATACTGGCTGATTTGTTTCCAGTTCCCTTCCTAATAACCCCCAGCATAACGCTGGCCTTTTTCATTACAGTCGCACACTGTCTCAACATTTTCATTGAGTTATCTACTACGACTCCAAGATCTCTCTCTTGGTCAGACTCCACCAGTTTGGACTCCATCAACGTGTATTTATAGTTAGGATTTTTGGCTCCAATATGCATCACTTTGCCCTTGGCCTCATTAAACCCCATTTGCCATGTTGACACCCACTCGCCCATCCTTGACAGATCCCTTTGGAGTGCCTCACAATCCTCCCTGGTTCTCACCACCCTGAACAACTTTGTGTCATCTGCAAATTTAGCGACTTCACTGCTTACTCCCAACTCCAAATCATTAAAAAACAAGTTAAAAAGCATCGGACTAAGTACTGAAAGAGGAGAGACAGAGATAGGTTAATGGACTGGTCGTGCTGTTCAGGGTTTGAGTTGTTGGTTGCATTAAGAGAAATTCTCTTAATTCTTCTTTACCCAGTTTGTCCCTGAAATCCAACCATCTGTTTCTTTTCCTCTTTATAGGAATTCAGACTCTGTTTCTAATCCAGTCCATTTTGACCAAAGAGCAGTCTGAATTGAGGAAGGCAGGAAGGAAGGTTCTGAAAAAATGTCAGAATTTCACTCTGGGGGCGCTCAGAGGCAGGCAGTATCCTCCTGAACCTTCCTATCTTCCTGCTAGATCACTATCCTGTGTAGTGTAGAATGACTACAAGGGTTAAAGTTCATTCTTCCATGGAAGAGCCATGGCTCAGCGGTAGAGCATCTGCTTAGCATGCAGAAGGTCCCAAGTTCAATCCTCCGCTTGAAAGGATCAGGTGATAGGTGGCCAGTTAAGTGACAGACCTCCACTTAAGACCCTGGAGAACTGTGGCCAGTCTAGAGTATAAGGCAGCTTCATGCGTTCAGGTTACAAAAAAGTTCTGTTGATTTCTCTACAATGAGAACTCAGAGAGAAGCCCCTCTTTTCAAAGAGGAAAAAAGAGAATAAGAAGAGTCAATGGCTAGCCCTGACCTGGATAGCCTAGACAAGCCCAGACTCATCAAATTTTGGAAGCTAAGCTGGGTCGACTCTGCTAAGTACTTGGATGGGAGACCTCCTTGGAATGCGGGAGGCGGGGACAGGCTTTATTCCGCCACCTCTGTGAATATCCTCCAGGCCTCCAGTAGGGGTCAGTCACCAGAGGCATGATTTCCAGGTGCACAGACAGTCACCAGAGATCACCATGACTTCCAGATGCACACATAGACACACCCATGCACATATTTTAAAAAATCAAAAAACATCCCCTCCCCAAAAAAGAGGAGTCAATGGCTATTTTTTTTGGTAAAAGGTCAATTTCGGGGGGGGGGGGAATTCCCCTCCCTATAACAAGGCTAGTTGTGGGGTACCTACCAATGGTTTACACCATGCTTTGTTAAATGAGATCAACCAAGTTGGAAATTAAGAAGAAGAAGAAGAAGAGTTTGGATTTATATCTCGCCCTTCACTCACTTGGAGTCTCAGAGTGGCTTACAAACTCCTTTCCCTTCCCCTCCCCACAACAGACACCCTGTGAGGTAGGTGGGGCTGAGAGAGCTCTTTTCCAAGCTATCCTTGAGAGAACAGCTGGTCCAGAGCTGTGGCTTGCCCAAGGCCATCCAGCCAGGTGCAAGTGGAGGAGTGGGGAATCAAACCCGGTTCTCCCAGATTAGAGTCCACACACTTAACCACTACACCAAACTGGCTCTCTTAAAGGACCCATTCACACACACATGCGTATTACACTATCTTATACTGAATCAGATCATTGGTCCATCAGGGTCAGTATTGTCTACTCAGACTGGCAGTGGCTCTCCAGGGTCTCAGAGCAGAGGTCTATCACATCACCTGCTGCCTGGTCCTTTTAACTGGAGATGCTGGGGACTGAACCTGGGACTTCCTACATGCAAAGCAGAGGCTCTTCTGCGGAGCTACATTCCCTCCCAGGCAATGTGTGTGAGCGTAAGTGTCCACATGGGTTGGGTCTAGGGTTGCCATCCTCCAGGTGGTGGCTGGAAATCTCCAGCTGTTACAACGGATCTCCAGATGACAGAGATCAGTTCACACGGAGAAAACGGCTGCTTTGGAAGTTGGTGGTATTTGCAGTAGTTGGCGGGTGGTATTAGCAGTAGAGGGAATGAAAATTTAATAATGAATCTGATTTCTGCATTCATGTCCCTACCGCTTTTGCTTGTAGGCTATTTCTGAAGAAGATTCAAAGAAAAGAAGCAGGTGTGTGTGTGTGTGTGTGTGTGTGTGTGTTTTCACAGCTATTCTTATGCTACTCTTTGATGTGATGGATAAAAGGAAATGGCAGAGCTTTAAATTAAAGTTATGTGCATTCTTAATATGCATCTAATGCATCCGATGTTGCATGTTAATGAAGTGCAAAGACATTATACTAAACAACAATTATTAAGCTTCTTTAATCAGTTTAATGACTTATGGGAAAGGAACTTACGTTAATAGGCAAATTTGTTCCTGATGGGAAGACAAAGGCCGGGCTTAGCATTCTCCGGCCGACTTTGGCCATGTGGATTCAAAAGACCGTCAATTTCCTGCCCTCATGTGCTGAGAGATTTAAATGGCAAATGGACGGAACGCTTGCCGGTACTTTGAAACCTGGACTTCCCCTGTGCAACTACACAGGGCTCAACCCACATGCCTGGTCCATTTCTGCTTAGGTTTACAGCCAGGATTATTAACCCTTTGACAGAAAAAGAGCCAAACAGTGTCAAAATTGAGAGCAGGCAATCCACAAGGAACTAGCGTAAGAAAGCACTGTACAGCTTAGCGTTACTGGTGATGCACATCGTGATTAATAATCCATCGAGGTTCTGCAGCCTGAACACCGATTATTGCAGGTGTTCCCTTCGTTAAGAAGTGTTTATACAGCAGCCATCAATGATTGGCTGAAAATTATCTTTTTGTACATCACAAGGCCTTCTGACTTTGACATTGTGTTGAGACTAGTGGCAAGCCTTGGGTTCTCAGAAGGATACTTAGGCCCAATTTACACCTCCCCTCTGAAGTAGTTTGACTGCTGTCTTTTACCAAGCTCATTTCACGCTGGTTTCAAATTTCACTCCCTGAGTCTGAAGAGTACAAAGCAACAGAATCTGTTTACAGCAGTATAATGCCAACTTGACCATAGGAGGGCAATTAATGAATGTAAATGGTAATTTTTAAACTAGAACAAGTCTGGTTTGAAACTAGAAACAGGTATAGACAGTTTTTTTAAAAAAAAACAACAACCTAGAATGAATCCAGCGGGAAAGTCAGATGTAGATTTGACCTTAAGGAGCCTTGGCTTCAGTGAGGTCAAACTTTTAGTAAAGATAAAAGATTGTTATTCCAGAGTGCTCAAACCAGTGTCAGATGAGTAGGGGCCTTGAGAACAACCCTACTTCACAGGCAGTTACTTTCTTCCCCCCGACTCCACCAGCATAGTTTATCATTACAGAGGGGCTTTCACGAAGGCACGCCTAGGTATTCTACTAGCCGCAGTTTTAGAAATCTGCTTCAGTGGGATTCCGTATAGACAAAAGGTTTTTCTACACATGCAGAACAGTGCACTTTCAATCTAACTTTGCAACTGGATTTCACTGTGTGAAATGGCAAAATCCATTTGCAAATGATTGCGCAAGTGCACTGAAAGTGCGTTATTCAGTGTGCGTGTAAGCATCCGAAGAGTTTGCCCCTGTGACTATAGTTCCTTTGAGGAACCCACAGTGGGATCAGCTGCCTAGGGAGGTGGTGAGCTCCCCCTCACTGGCAGTCTTCAAGCAGCGGCTGGACAAACCCTTGTCAGGGATGCTCTAGGCCAGGGGTGGCAAACCTATGGCACGTGTGCCAGAGGTGGCACTCAGAGCCCTCCCTGTGGGCACGCACGGCATCGCCACAGCACAGAGTTCGCAAGATTGGACAGCAAAAATCACATTAATTGTTCAAAAGCATGCCAAATGCAAACTTTTACCTTTCAATAAATAGTTGTTTGTATCATTGAAAGCTCTGTTATTGTGTTTTTCTTTTAAGACAAAAGATGTTAATGTATGAGTTGTTTTTTTCTAAAATGAAAACCTCAGTATTCAGGTTAAATTGCCGTGTTGGACACTTTGCGATAAATAAGTGGGTTCTGGGTTGCAGTTTGGGCACTTGGTCTCTAAAAGGTTCACCATCACTGCTCTAGGCTGGTCCTGCACCAAGTAGGGGGTTGGACTGGATGACCTGTAGGGACCCTTCCCACTCTGTGATTCTAGGATTTGTCCCCACATCACTTTCCGGTGTCCAGTAACTGAGACTGAGCAGAATAGATTTCTGAGGACCATTGTATCTCGTTTCCCAGGAAGGTCAGATCAGGATAAATCAGTTTTACTATTGGCAGACAGGGACAAATCCATCACTTTCCAAATGGCAAGGTTTGTTGCCGCCATCATGGAGAGAAAGATGACCATGAGGCGTGCTGATGTAAGTAGGGTTGACGTACTCGCTAATTGCTGCAGTCTGGGTCATTAGCCATTGGACTCCAAAATGGTCTTATTTTGAAATGCTTTAAATGATTTTTATGTGTGGTTTTTTTCATACGGAAATGTCTGCAAACTTATGTATTTATTTATTTGATTTATACCCCGCCCTCCCCATCTCCTTTTGACTTTGATGGAACCATTGTGTTGTAGCCTTGGCTTATTTACTTATGCAGCGAAGACAGATTGATTGATATTAGGAAGTAGCGCAGATGAGGTCTCAAAATATGTAATAAATATGCATAGGGACGCCCTGCGCAATCGTTTTAGTGAACTATTACAAATCTAAGCATGGTTGACACTTGGATTACTGGCAGCTGTGCACCTCTGTCCTTTCCTGTAAAACATCTCCAAGAAGGCCTTTAGTCCCATGGAAACCTTTGCCTGCCATTCCCTTTGTGTACTGGTTATTCCAACTTCCTGCCTTCTCCCTCCAGTATACATTCTAAATTTGCTTTTCCTTCTAAAATAGCCGTATTTGGTTTCCTATGAAGCTGTAATTGGCAGACCCCTGTGGGTTCAGAGAAGCTGGCTAATTGGTATGGTCTCAGTTAGAGAGAAGGAGATCTGTAGCACACCCCTAAACTGCTTTAATAGTTATTCCTTCTTTCGGGACTTCTGGGAACCGTAAGGTGGGGTTACAGATCTTTAAGAATATTCTGTTATTCAGCTTTGTTTTTCAAGATTCTTTGAAGGGGGAACCATGACAGTATAACTGGTCTAAAACCACTATATGGTTTTCAATGAGTGCAGTCCAAAGTCTTTTGATTGCCATATTTATTTTAGTCTTTGACTGTAGCAAAGCTTCCATTTTATTAAAGTGCACTGTTACTTAAAAGAGAATAGCGAGTTTCCAAAGATCTCTGGCATTTTTTCCATCACTGCCACACATGGAAGTGCGACCAAGAGACAGAATCCAGGCTACTGAAACAGTAGCAGACTAGATTAATAATGGCTGACATCCCCGAGGGGCCGTGAGTAGATTAAACTTGGTGCTGGGGGGGCAACAGTGGGAGGGCTTCTAGTGTCTTGGCCCTACTGGTGGACCTCCTGATGGCAACTGCTATTTTTGGCCACTGTTTGACAGGGTGTTGGACTGGATGGGCCTGATCCAAAATTGGCTTCTTTTATGTGCTTATGTAACTTCTCCCCCATTCCATTATCCACCTTTTTATTTCATTCCATTATAAGATCATAACTAATGGAGAAAAGCTAAGAACTACCTGGGGGGGGGGGAGTTAGGAAGAGAAAACATGCACATAGGTGAGTCTGGATGCACAGAATAACATCTGGTTTAGTTCTTCTTGACAAGGACCCCATGGTGTTAATGGGGAATGTAACATTTCCAACCCAGCATTTCCCAGTCCACACTTGCCCCCAGCTTGGGAGTCTTTTTGTTTGAGGAGACCCACTCTTCCCAGTAGGGATCCCTTGCTGTTCCCCAAATCAATCCCTTGGGAGCTTTTGGGTCGTTCCCTTTGGTAGCTTCCACCACCTCCTGTTCTTTGGCCCCTCACCAGTTTGAAGTTAGGAGGAACATCAGGACAGGTTTCTGTAATGTTATCCTCTCCTCTCCTCTCCCACCTGGAGTAAGCAGATGGGTGTATGTGCAAGGAGAATGCTGCTGCTGCCATTCCCAGGAAGGTGTTCCCCCACAGTCTGTCTCGCACACTCACCAAGGCCCTTTCTGCACTCTCCTTTTAATCCATGTTCACCGTGGTGTCCTCCAAGAAATTCTGCACTAAAAGCAAATCCAACCTTGTTTGCTTTTTTTTGCATTCTGCAGTAAAATTGAGTTCAAACCTCCTTTTATCCCCCCTCATTCCTTTATATGACCTCCCTTCAGTGGTCAGCCCGTTTTCAGCCTGCTGTTGCTCCGGGTTATTTGGCTGCTGTTTTGCTGTGGACTTAAATTGCCTCAACTTGAACACTGAGAAAATCTGGAGAGACGGGCAAATGCGGAAAGGACCAAAGAAAGAACCGCTCCTTTTCAGTCATCGCCCCCCCCCCCCATGTGGGTGGAAAGTCTGAACCAGTCTGGGTTTTGGCTTAAGCAGCCCACCAGAACTTAGTATCCAATAGGTAAGTGCTTGGATATCTGAGAGCTTCAGTGTTTTCAATCTGGATTGTGAAAACCATGGCTGTGGCTGAGAGGGGACCTCCCAGCCCAGCTGTCTCCACAAACACTGAACATAAGAGAAGTCAATGTTAGATCAGGCCAATGGCCTATCCAGTCCAACACTCTGTCACACAGTGGCCAAAAGGTGCCATCAGAGGTCCAGCAGTGGGGCCAGGACACTAGAAGCCCTCCCACTGTTGCCCTCCACCACAAGTACCAAGAAGACAGAGCATCACTTGCCCCAGACTGAGAGTTCCTATCTATACCTTGTGGCTAAGAGCCACTGATGGACCTCAGCTCCAAATGTTTATCCAATTCCCTCTTGAAGCCGCCACCACCTCCTGTGGCAGTGTTTATCACTCTTTGGGTGATTCTGGTCCAAGTCCATATAGGTGTCTGCCCTTCCAGAGATGGAAGGTCTTGTCCTGCTCTCCATCCATGACAAGGGGTCCACCATGTACTTACACAGCATCCGTGGATGCAAAAACCTACAAAAGGGGGTGGGTGGGAATATACAGGTCTGATTTCCATAGATTCCATTATGGCTTCAGGCATTTTACTAGTTGCTTAATCAATCCCATCCAGTCTCCTCCCCTGCTACCCAATTGTTCCAATATGGAATCAGAAGAGAAAACATTTTTTTTTAAGTGCTTGGTGATGTGATGGCTTGTTAAGGGGCTGGGGAGGGAGAAACAAAGATATGTACAGTGAAGAAAATTACACTTGTCACAATCTGGATCAATACCTGCATCAAGCTGTAATCAAGGGTACAAACCACTACTTAGAAAGTATAATTAGTTCGGCACACAAATCAGCATTTGAATGTGTGCTATGCTTTAAACTGTTTGACTCTATTAACATTTAAATACCCTATTGTGTTCTTCAGTATTTCTTCCCTTATTACAAAACTGTATTCTCCATCCTTTGCAGTGATTAGTTTCTTTGGGGGGAAAACACACACACGCACAATGGAAGGAGTTAGGAATTCCTTGTGTTCAATAATTACTCAGCAGCCCGGCTTGTTATTTCGCATAAGTGATTGGGTCTCATGTTATCCAATATTAGGTCAATCATTCTTAATAATCATGAAATATACAATAAAGGTTCCCCATTCCTTTTCTCCCTGCCAAGAAGGGCTGTGACGGTCTCCTTTGTACCAGCAGTGTCAAAATTCACTTTGTGTGTCACCATTCATGTTCTGGGTACCTGAATAATTGACAACTATGGAAAGGGCTCTGGCATGTCTTGTGAGAAATGTGGGTTTCTTGACAACTCTAGACGAGTTCTGTACTGCAAAGCAGCCTGTTTTATACCACACTGGCTCTTCCATTTCCTGCACGAGGGATGCCCAAATACTGGGGCTGGATCCCCAAAAGCAATTTTATCAGGTCTGTGATGTGTGTGTGTGTGTGTGTGTGTGTGTGTGTGTAAAATAATGTCAAGTCACAACCAACATATGGAGGCTCCGCTAAGGGGCTTTCAAGGCAAGTGGGAAGCAGAGGTGGTTTGCCATTGCCTTCCTCTACAGAGCCTTCTGCGGTAGTCTCCTGTCCAAGTATCGCCCCTGCTTAGCTTCTGAGGTCTGACAAATTCGGGCTACACCTTGCTGCCTTCCCACCCAGGTCTGTGATAGTCCATGTTTGAAACAAGGGGTGCGATCACACGCACCCATTTGCCACACAAGAGGGACGATTCACCAGCGGATCAAACCGGCACGACCACACCAGCACATCTGGGAAGCGTCCCACAACCGTTGTCAACCATCGCAAGCTGTTTTGATCTGGCGGGGAACCGGAGTAAAAAACTACTAGTGAAAATGTGGTATCAAACAGTATGCTGTGGGCCAGAGCCAGACTTTCCCCATGTGATCACTCCAGCATGGAAGTGTGGCATCACGGATAGTATGATCATAAGCTATACTGATGCCATGCTGTTGTTTCCCCCCCCTTCTCCATGTGTGCATCATCAAAAGCCCTTAGGGTGGGGAAGCGATTCTTCAATCCCCCGTTTAAGCGCCTCGGAAACCAACCACAAAAAAACCACAACTCACCCGTGGTTGCGTCTGATCACGCAGCAGCAAGTTGCCTCAGCAGGTCCACAGGCCTGTGTGATCGCGCAACTGCTGGGCAAATTGTTCCGGGGCAAAAAAGCCTCACTTCCCCTCTGGATTATCTTGCTCGTGTGGAAGGGACCAAGGTGAGGTGAACCCCTTGCCGAAAAATTCAGCTTGGGGGGAGGGGAGAAGCAAGTTGCAAGAGATAGGCTGTGGCCACACACGCAAGATAAAGCGGGGGAGGGGAAGTGAGGCTATTTGTGCTGGAGCAATGTTACCCTCAGTTGCGCGATCATACAGTTCTGTGAAGCTGTAGGCACAACTCACCACTGCATAATCAGATGCAACCGCAGGCAAGTTGGGTTTTTTTTTTTTTCGTTCGTTTCCGATTTGCTTAAACGGGGGATCAGTGAATCACATCTCCGCCCTGAGGGCTTCCAATGGCAGTATGCAATGATGCGCATACGGAGAAGGGGGGAAAAACAACGACATGGCGTCGGGATAGCCTGATCAGACTATCCCCGTCACCATGAGTGTGCGCTGGAGAGATCACACGGGGAAAGTCCGTCTGTGGCCCGTAGCAACCCGTTTGATACTGGAGTTTCCCTAGTGTTGTTTTACTCTGCTTTTCCGGCGGAGCAAAATGGCTTGCTGACAGGTGTGGGATGCTTGCCAGATGTTCTCTTGTGATCGCGCCCTTAAAATCCATCTGGGAGTCGTGACTATCACACGGCTAATTCTACGTGTGATTGGGGCCATAGAGTGTAATGTATTAAGTGCATCTTACATGTGTTCTGTAAGCACACATATTTGCATGTAGCGCTGTGCCTAAATGCATGTGCTGTTTCATGTGTGAGGGCCTTATTGCGACCATGTGTCAAGTATTTTGGGGACCTGAGTAGGCATGCTCTCAAAGTATGCCACAACTAGAAGCTGAAAAACGGAGCTTGGTGTCAGCTGGGGAAGCAGTGGATATTAAATATTTGAATTTAATATTTTGAATATTAAATATCTGGCACTGAATATTAAAAGTGCTCCTATCTGAAGCAGTGACTCTCAAGCAGTGAGTTCTGAGAGAACTGTGACTGGGCCAAGGCCACCCAGCAGGCTTCATGTGGAGGAGGAGTGGGGAATCAGACCTAGTTTTTTTCCCCCACATTAGAGTCCACTGTTCTTACCCACGACACCACACTGGGTGTAATCGCTTAGAATTGCTCTGGTAGATTGGCCCAGGAATACCCACAGTTTACCCTTCCATGTCACCTCACATCTGCTGTAATCAGGGTGTGCAGAGTGGCTTTCAAGGAAGCTTCAGAGATATGTGGGGCCAAAAATGGTCCCCTGGGCACATCCTCCAAGCTGTGCATTTGCGAAGGACCCCTCTCGGTCTCTCTATGCATGCCTGGGATAATCATCAGACAAAGAGAGCTTTGGCTCTTGAGATGTCAGACCCACAAAATCTTGTTGGTCTCTAAGGTTCTACTGGACTTGGATCTAGCTCTTGTGCTGCTGACCAGCACAGCTGAAGAAGCATGCATGCACATGAAAGCTTAAACCCAGAATCAAACTTTGTTGGGCTTAAAGGAGCCGCTGGACTCAAGCTTTGCTCTACAGTTAGCCTCTTGTAATAATAATGAAATATGCATAAATACCGGACAGACTGCTGAATCTATTATGGCTCTCACAGTCCAGTACAGAGTTTTAGCAGAGCGGAACCCATTGCAGAGTGGAAACAGTTGGCTCCGGTCATCTTTATGGGGCCATCTCTTTCGCTTACAAAAAAAAATCACATCCAGCCTCTGTAGAGTAGAATCTGCCGGCCATACCCCAAGCCAGGAGTACCAGTGCTGGCTTTCACTGTTGCTATCCTCAGGCATTGCTTCTTTTTGAGAATTATCCTTCTTTCCTTTTTGGCAAGAGACAGCGAACACTGTAATGCTCAGCATGTAGGATTTCCCAAAAAGCCAGATCAGGCCAGGGTTTCACGTCCTTGATTATCAGGGGACACAAGGGGCCAGAGAAGAGGAAAGTTCAGATATCGCTTTATAAGTTGAGAGACAAAACTATATTGTTCCTTATACACGCTGCTTGTAGTTTCCAGTCCCTTTTCATTATTTTTATTTTAAAGAAGACAGAGGACTTGCTCCTCATTAAACGAAGCAGGTAATAACTACTTGGACGGAACTTCTTTCTTTATCCCTTTTTGTGACGGATTGATTCAAAGATCAGCAACAACAGCAAAAAAGACTTCTTTCATCTTGGTATCCCCCCCACCCCCTTAAATCTAACCACAGCAGACTAAGGCAGAAGGAAAAGGAGAAAGTTCTTGACTGGGCTTTTCTTTGGTGCATTGTAGCATCATCTCTCTCTCTCTCTTTTAAGTTGCATGTTTAACAACAAAGTAGGGCCTTGAGCGCAGATCGGAGAGCGCAAGAAACCTCACACGAGGCACAAATGGTGTGGAGATCAAAGCGGATTACAAAGATGGAATTTGCCTTTGGGAGATTGGTTCGCACATGCAGGTTTATCATTCATTGGCTCCAGTAACAAATAATGATTTCCATGTGTGAAGCAGCCATCCCACTCTTACTACAGCCAGCGCAATCACTTACAGCTGAGGCAATTCTGACAGTCAGTGGAAGGGCCTCAGGTTTTGATAAAGTAAGAGACTAGCAAGTTATCCTACGATGAGCTTTCTGAGGCTGCGTCACACTGGAGGCTTGGCATGATCTGGCCTCTGTTTGTGGCAGTTTAGATAGTTGTGGGGAAGTTTTGATCAGACCAGCTTTGCCACGCTTGCCCCATGGTCGATTATTCAGATTGCTGCAGCATCCTCTTGTGTTTTGTCTTTCAGCCATGTGCGTAAGCATGTGAACGAAGTTCCAGCTCCTTTTTGACAGTTCCGCAGCCCCTCTTCCCAGTACTCTGTCCCTTTCTCAGACTCCTTCCCTTCACCCCTCTTCCTGTTTGTGTAATATTTCGAACAGTAGAGCTGTTGATCCCGAAGAGCTCTGTGCTAATTCATTATGATCTAATCTCTGTAGTAAAACTGGTAAAGTTTCTCTCTCCGTTTGCAGACCTTCCAAGATCTTTCACAGCAGGTGCAATTTTTTTTTAAGTGTGAGCCACTTTGCAGAGGTTCCCCAGAGAGGTGGCATAATATTTTTTTTCTAAACAAAAAATAAATACATAAATTAAGATTTGAGGGAAGTGACCAGTTGTCGAACCATACTTCTCTGCATGTACTTGTTGCCTCAAATGTTTACAGAGATATATTGTTTTAAGAGGATGTGTTTCTTTGACATGTGAGATTGAGATGGACCTGTTAGGAAGAAGTAGATCTTTTAGGGGAGTTTTTCACAAACAAGTAGGGAGCAGTCCTAACCTGCTTGACTCAGAAGTGAGCCCTGTGTTATTCAGAGGGGTTTTACCCCCAGGGAAAGTGTCATTAGGATTTAATCAATAGTGAAAAGAAGAGCTGATTTATACCCCCCCCTTTTCTCTAGCCTAAGGAGTCTCAAAGCAGTTTACAATCTTCTTCCCTTCCCCTCCCTACAACTGGCACCCTGTGTGGTAGGTGGGACTGAGAGAGGTCTGAGAGAACTGGCAGGCTTCATGTGGAGGAGGCAAGGGGAATCAAACCCGGTTGTCCAGATTAGAGTCCGCCGCTCTTAACCACTACATCTCACTGGTGAGGTTTGCTATATCCTCCTTGGCCACTGTTGTGGTGTGGGGGGGTAGCATTGCCAGCTCCAATTTTGGAAACTCCTTGAAATTTGGGGGTGGAGACTGGGGAAGGCAGGGACCTCAGTGGGGTACAGTGCCATAGAGTCCAAAGCATCCATTTTCTCCAGGGGAACTGATCTCTGCAGTCGAGATGAGCTGTAATTCCGAGGGATCCCCAGGTCCCACCTGGAGGCTTCCATCCCTATCCATAGTGTACTAGTACATGTTCATATATGGAGAAATGGAGGATTAATTAATAATTGCATTGTTTTTACTCATTTCTAATATACCCTATCAATATGATTTAAGTTCCAGGGTTGGCAGCTCTGGGCTGGGAAATGGCTGGAGATTTTGGGAGTGGATCCTAAGGAGGGCAAGGTTTGGGGCATAATGCCATAGAGTCCAACTTCCAAAGTGGCCTTTTTTTTCCAGGTGAACTGATCTCTGTCGCCTGGAGATGAGTTGTAATAGCAGGAGAACTCCAGGTGCCACCTGGAGGCTGGCAACCCTCTCCAGAGCCAACTTCTGAGGAAATGAGTTCTGATCCCCATAATATTAAGGGGGGGGGGGAACCCAGATAGTTCCCATTCCTTTGCAGTGCTTCTAGTCCGTAAACTAATCACAATTGTTTCTGTAGACTTGGTTAACATCAGCTTTGCTACATTCTTTAAAGTTATTGTTTTAAACAGGCCTTTATAAAAAAAATCTGGCCATTAATTTACAGTTTTAAATAAAAGTTTAAAATGAAACAGCTAATGGGAAAGCACACCTCGCTAATAGTATTAGGCTCAAGGCAGATTTACAACGGCTTTCTATGCAGCAGGCTTTATTACGCTCTCAATAATACCACATTAGCTTGCCATAATTAGTATTATCACAGTGAATTCCCAAAGATTTAATAACGTCTTGCTTCTAATTTTAAAGTTGCCCCCCCCCCAGGTCATTTGCACCTCTGACATCAAAAGCCACGCCACAGTCTAGGATTCGCAAGGCATGTACTTTTCATGGGCATGAGGGCTGCTTTTAATGTTAGATATTTATTCTCAGTGGAAATCGCTTTGAGTCTTAGGACCTCAAAGCAGTTAATACAGGGTAACATGGGAAAACCTAGATCAAATGTAGAGTCCAGTGGCACCTTTAAGACCAGCAAAGGTTTATTCAAGGTATGAGATTTTGTGTGCATGCACACTTTTTCAAATACAATGGATCTATCTACTAGAAAAACCTTCCAGAGTGGTCTGTAAACACCAGATCCCAAGAGGACCCAGGCTATTGTTTATACCCACCCTGGAAACATGTCAAAAATGGCACCTCTGTGTAGAGGTGGTGTGAACTTTGTAATGGATATGTTTGGCAGGTGACTGCGCCATTTTCAACAGCCATCACTAGTACCCAGATTGTTGGATCTGTAACAGGCAAAGAACCATGCACACATGCAGGGTCAAACTGTGCCACTAGGACAATTGTTTGGGACTGATCAGTCTAGGGCAGGGGTGGCCAAACTTGCTTAATGCAAAAGCCACATATAATAAACATCAGATGTTTGAGAGCCACAAGACATGAACAAATGTATCTGTTTTTATTGAAAAATATGCAAATTTGATTTTTATTAACATTAAATGAGACTGCCAAAAATAATAACAAAAGGGGTAAAAGCAGATATTGATAATGATATTTATTTGTCCTGTGATATTTGCTTGCTGATGATATTTAGCTTCCCCAGCCGCCCTGCCAGGAGCCACATGATATGTGTGAAAGAGCTGCATGTGGCTCCCGAGCCACAGTTTGGCCACCCCTGGTCTAGGGTATAGCCGGGTCCCAATCTAATGCAGCACTCCAGTTAAGAAGGAGAAACAGAGAGAGAAAATACCAAATGGAACAATCTTCATCCCCCAAACAATATACAGGGCTAGGGGGGAGAAAGGAAATGCAAGGAAGAGCTGAAACAAAGTGATGTTGAAATGCAGTAACATAATCCCAGGAATGCTAACCTTAGATACTTCCTGGTTGGAGGTTAAATGGGGGATCCAAGGGGAAATAAAGGGGGAAATGAAAAACATACATTGCCTTGTCCTGAAGAGAAGAGTCTGTCACACAGAGGTCTGGGTCAGGAGGCAGAAGGGCTGGTTCCAGCTGAAGATTCCCCGGTCAAACTGAGACATCAAAAAAAAAAATGAAACAAACTATAAAATTTGGGATCCAAACAAAGGATAAAGATCCAGGAACCAAAGAAGGAGGTTCAGGGACGCAGGCGAGGGGACGAAGGTCTGAGAAATAAGTCGGTCACAAAGTTGGGAAAGAAGCTCAGGTGCAGAAACAACTACAAATTTGGGTCTGGGGAGGATAGCCTGTTTACGAGTTAGGAAGGATGAGGTGCAGAAAGATCCACATCTAGGAGTAAGTGAAAACCCCAATATGGGGCATGCTAGGTTGAAAACAGGGTACAGTAGGACAACTCAGGTAGGGCGATAGAGTCACCGGAGCAGTGGACTAGCTTGGGCTGGTCCGACAAAAGCAGCAGCTCGATGATACACCCTGAGCTTGGGATTATATTGAATTTATCAGGGTAGGCTGTATCATGAGGAGAGCTGTATTGCCTTAGATTATTATCTGTTGGAGTCAGTTGCTTCTGCTGGCGGGTGTGAGTGAGCTCTGGAGGCTAAAAGGCCGTGAATCAAGGTGTTCTTTGGAGCATTCCAGCCAGTAGGCGGCTCCCATGTGAGAGGGACAGGGGAATCCCTGCTAGTTCAGGAGGCCCGACTTTGATATTAAACTGAATCTTTTGGTTTGAGCAAAAAAGGGGTCTGGGGAAAGGTACCAGCCTCATTTGCAATATGGGTTTTCCCACATTCTCATTTTATTCACTGCAAAGTCCCTGTTTCTTCAGGGTCTTCTTTTCTTTTTCTGCTCTACGCGTGTTTTGGTTTCTGCCATGGCTGGTTCAATATCACACAGGTTTATCTCCAACACATCTCCCTGCAGTGCGACCCTGCAGTGCGAGACAGGCTGGAAACGAATCTGTGTGATATCAAATCAGCCTCTAAGGGGGACACGTGCAGAACAGAAGCAAAAACAAAGAAACAGGGACTTAGCAGTGATTAAAATTAGAAAGCAGAAAAGCCCTGCAATCATTGGCAAGCTGTTCTTAGGGTCATCTTGCTGCCACCTGCCACCAGCAACTGCTGAACAGCTTTGTGGCTGCACATAGCCATAGTGGTGGCATTTCAGCCCTCCTCTCTGGCACTTGCTTTGGCATCTGTGCAGGAGATGAAATCAGCTTTCCCCTAAGGTCATGAATGATCCAGCCCAGGGGTGGCCAACCTGTGGCTCGGGAGCCACATGTGGCTCTTTCACACATATTGTGCGGCTCCTGGCAGGGCGGCTGGGAAAGCAAAGGAGAGGCATGCTTTTTCTCTCTTTCTCCCTTCCTTCCTTCCCTCCTCCCTCCCATCTATTTGCTTTCCTAGTTTCTCTCTCTCTCTTTCTTTCCACTTCTTTAATTCTTTCTTTCCATCTCTCTCTTTTTCTCTCTCTCTCTCAATATCATTAGCAAACAAGTAATATCATTATCAATAACCGGTTTTCCTCGTTTGTTTTTATTTTTGGCAGTCCCATTTAACGTTAATAAAAAGCAAATTTGCATATTTTTAAAAATAAAAACGTGTGTGTGATATTTGTTCCTGTCTTGCGGCTCTCAGACATCTGACGTTTATTCTATGTGGCTCTTACGTTAAGCAAGATTGGCCACCCCTGATCCAGCCAGTTAATCAAATACTGTGTGGGGTGTGTGTAGGTGTGACTCCTATAAGGTTGTATGGAAACACATCTGCAAGAAATAACATTGATAACACGGGCATGATAACTTTAACAGCAAACAGTAAGACTTCACTTTTGGACTGGTTTGTGCACTCTTTAAACTGACAGTTCAGCCACGCGCAGCATTGCCATGTGTATGGAGAAGGGGTTAGGGCACCTATAGGTTGTGTGAAAACACAGACATGAAATGCCACCGATTGCATTATTCTGTTTGAATATACAGAAAGTCACTCAACTAGACACCCTGACCTGGATGGCCCAGACTAGCCTGATCAAATCAGATCTCAGAAGGTAAGCAGGTTAGTACTTGGTTGGGAGACATGGTTAGTACTTGGAAGGAAGCACTGGTTCGTACTTGGACAGAAGGCCACCAAGGAATTTTTATTTATTTGGATTTATACCCCGCCTAGCCAGCAAGGCCAGCTCTAGGGTTCCAGGATTGCTATGCAGAGGCAGGCAATGTGAAACCACCTCTGTTCGTCCTTTGCCTAGAAAACCTTATGGGGGCCACCAAAAGTTGGTTGCAACTTGATGGCACTTTCTACCACCAAACAACTTTGAGCTTCTCACAAACAGCTGAACTGCTCGACAGAAAGTTGGCGCCCGACGTGTGACTGGTCGGTGGTCAAAACCAGTCAGAACTAGTCGGTGGTCAGAACCAATCAGAAATAACCACGTTTGTTTCCCATCTTTGATTCCTAGGGAGAAACGTGGGATACAAATTATTGGCATAACAATACAGCTTGTACTTGTCCCATTTTAATCTTGCCCTCCTTGCATGGAGCTTGCATTAGTGGCACGCGCCATCCTTCTTTCCTCACAATAACCCTGTGAAGAAGTGTGGGGTGAGGTATCGTGACTCGTTGAAGGGGAGGTTTGAGATTTGGGCTCTCCATTCCTAAACAGACACTACTGACCACTGTGCCACAAAGGCACTGTCTTCTCAAACTCTTGTCATTTCCCTTGCGTTGTTTCCCGAATAACTCCCGTGTGCTGTGTGTGTATCCCTCACAACCTCCTTGAATCGTGGCACCCAGCGATAGGTACGTTCCTCTCATGTGATCTTTCCCACTCTTCCATGTTAACTACATTTTCATTAATTACAGGCTGTGGGAACCGCTTGCCGGGCTCGGTTCCCACGCAAACAACATTCCTTTTTAATCATTATCATAAGCCGCATTCTCCTGTGAAGAGCTACTGAGTGTCATTGTCGTCTTAAAACAAACAAACAAACATTAATTTCCCCCCCCCTCATTGCTCAGAAGCGTCATTTAGAGTTTCCAAAATATGCCTCTGATGAAAAGATGAAGAGGGAAAAGGGAGGGGAGGGGAGGAAGGGAGGAAGGAAGTTCTATCTCCCTCATCTGACACGCACATATAAGCAGTTAAAATACCTTGGGGGGGGGGGGGGAATGTCATATTCATGAGGCTTCCATGGTAGTTAATCCAGTCTGGCGGAGGATTAATTTGCAGGGTGCTTATTAAAAAAAAAAGCCTTCCTCTCCTTCCCTGCAGTCAGTTTTGGCCTTCCTTGAATTTGTAGGCAAGCTGGGGGGGGGGGGGGGGGACGGGGACTTGTTGACATGGGATTTCTACTTCCCTTACAGGTCTCTTCTGCCCAAGCCACTGAACAAAGCGTGAATGGGCTTCTGTGCCCTGGCCAGATTCCTTATGAATAGGTTATTTTGGTAGGGAGCCAGCATCCGTGGATTTATGTTGTATGGGAAGGCTCAGGAATTGTTTGAAGATGAATAGGGCTCCAAATCATTGTGTCTTGGATTGTAGGAGGTGACTGTACTACAGATATTAATCCTCGGTTTGAAGATTAGCACTTGTGCGAAGGAAAACCAGGGCTGTGTTCTCAGCAGATGGCAAATGTTTTCATCTCTTCTCCTTCTCCTTTTCCCCCAGAGGGAGTCGATGTTATCCTTTAAAAATCACTGTCACATGTGCGCTTGAGCAAATTCTTTATAAAGCTTTCACTGAATTTTTCTGCATTCTGGACACTGTTTATCTATCTATCTATCTATCTATCTATCTATCTATCTATCTATCTATCTATCTATCTATCATCTAATCATCATCCTCTCCTCCATTGATTTATTAGTTCCCTCCCAATTGATTGTGGTTGGGGAAGGAAAATTGCATTTTTCTCCCATCTTAATATTGAAACAACAGCTTATTGTTGGGAGTCTTACAGCATCACTGCAATCCACGATGAGATATTTAAATGCATTAGAATGTATTGCATTGAATGTTTCTGATGGTGGAGAGGAGAGAGAAAAAAGATGTGTAGTGGTGGTTGAGCATTTTTTGATAATGGTCCAAAACTCCTTAAAGTTTTTTGGGGGGGTTGGGGTTGGTTTATAATACTCATTTATTAAGAGGGAAATGCAGAACTTATACTATGCCCGGAGAAAATATATGGTGTGTTCCAGGCATTAAAAACAAAACAAATAACTAAGAAAAATCTTATAAATAGTTTATTTCAATGCAAACGTCCTTGTTTCCTTATGCAGAAGTGTGTCCTGTCTAATAGCAAATGATCAAGCAGACTCGCTTATTGGTCACATGTAAAAGCTATGAGCTCCGCATACAAGATGAGGCTCTACAAAATCATAACATTCTAGCCCGACGCGGACTCGGAAAGAGAGAAGGATGAATAATTTCTGCAGCTCCCTCCCTCTTCATTCCGTGGTATTGTTTTGTAACTCCAGAGTTCTCATACCTTTTTAATCAGAAGCAGCGGGTGAGGAGATGAGTCATTTCAGGGCTTGCGGCAGAAGATACAAAAGGTGCCCTGCTGCCCCCCCCCCCCTCGGTTGCAGTGGTTAAAATGCATTGCAAAAAAAGATATGCCTTTCTGTGATGTTCTGTCACACTTCTGTGTGACCAAGAACTGAACCTTAAGAGGGGAGTGTGTAGATGAAGGGGTGGGTCTATGAAGATGAGCTCCTCTTTGGCTTTCAAGTATCAGGATTCTTTTGGTGTCCTGGGACCAAGTTTAACCCTTTGCAATATTGTCTCTCCTGCAGAAGCAAGAGAAATTGTGATTCATATCTGCGAGGGAAAAGTAAATTGTTGCTCTTGGGCGCACTGTTTGTTTTATTCATTCGTTCGTTCATTCGTTCGTTCATTCATTCATTCATTCATTCAGTGTATACCCCGCCCTCCCCTGTTGCAAAGTGGGCAGAGTATAATCTCCATCCTGACAGCATCCTGACCAAGACTTTGCCACTACGGATCTTTCAGGCTGTATATGTGCAATGCTTCTCTGTGCATAGAACGAGTCCAGAGCACAGAGATTAGCAGACCCTCCTGAGTGTCTTTGCAATATACAGATATGCCCATTGTCCATCGTAATGAAGCTAATAGCTTAGTCCCATATTTCCTGGCCTATGGGTCCCAACCCAAAACTGGGTTGCGAAGCCTGTGAAAGTGGGTCCCAGGTTCTTTGTATTGTTTTGCAGTTTTATCGATGTGCTCATGCTCTTTTTTTTAAAAAAGTGGGTCACCCTACCAAGGACATTTGGACTTAAGAGGGCCACCATACTGAAAAGCCTGGGAACCATTGGCTTAGATGGTTTTAAAAGGTAACCGTGTGTGTGTGTACATATATGTGTGTGTGTGTATGTATGTATGTATACATATGTGTGTATGTATATCCGTGTGTGTATATGTGTATGTATATTTATATATTTAATTATTTATTTCGATTTGTATCCCGCCTTGCCAGCGAACCAGCTCTAGGAGGCTAACAACATAAAGTCATAGACATACAAAGTTAAAAACACAGCATATAAAATTTTAACTCATATTAAAATACAATTAAACAATCAAATCACAGATGGCAGCAAACAAACCAGCACCAAATACCAGCCACTTACTTATACCCTGCCAGGAGGCTTCCACCGTAGATGTTCTAGAGGTGGCTCACCACACCATCTACTAAGGGCCAGTAGATGAGCCCGCTTGCGGGGAGGGCGGGATATAAATGCGAATAAATAAATAAATAAATCCCTCCGATGGCGGCCCCAAAAGCCTGGTAGAAGAGCTCCGCTTTACAGGCCCTTTCGGAACTGCAAAGGTCCTGCAGGGCCCTGATGTTCTCTGGGAGCTCGTTCCACCAGTAGGGAGCCGCTACCGAGAAGGCCCTGTTCCTGGTGGTTGTCAACCTAGCCTCCCTCAGGCCCGGAAGGGTCAGGTGATGTTGGGTGCCTGACCGCAGTGCTCTCTGGGGTATATACTGGGAAAGGCGGTCCCTTAGGTAGGCAGGCCCCAGGCCATATAGGGCTTTAAAAGTTAAAACAAGCACCTTGAACCGGATCCGGTACGCTATAGGCAGCCAGTGCAGCACCCTCAGCACAGGCCGGACGTGGTCCCTCACTGAGAGGCCCATCAGCAGCCTGGCCGCGGCATTCTGCACTAGCTGCAGCCTCCGGAGCTGGGTCAAGGGCAGCCCCATGTAGAGAGCGTTACAGTAGTCTATATATATGTGTGTGCACATATATATATGTGTGTGTGTGTGTCTATATGTGTATATATATATGGATGGATGCATATATGTATGTGCATATATATGCATGCATGTATACACACACAAAAAAAAGGTTGGTCTATCGACTCATTTCAGTAATTGGTAAACTGGAGGACTGTGGACTGGGCTCTGGGATAGTTAGGTGGATAGGGAACTGGTTGGAGAAACTGCACCCAAAGAGTACTTGTCAGTGGCATTTCATCTGATTGAAGGGAGGTGTCCAGTGGGGTGTCATGGGGCTGAATACTGGGCCTGGTACTTTTCAGTATTTTTATAAATGATCTGGATGAGAGCATGGAGGGGCGACTCATTAAATTTGCAGATGACACCAAATTGGGAGGAGTAGCACACACCCTGGAAGACAGAGATACAATTCAACGAGATCTGAACACACGAGGAAAGTGAGTGGATCCAAACAAGATGCTGCTCAACAAGGATAAGTGCAGAGTTCTGCATCTAGGTAACAGAAATGAGAAGCAGACATACTGGATGGGGGGAACACTTCTGGGTAGCCGTCTGTGTGTTGACAAGGTCTTGTGGTTGGGCTGTAAGCTAAATACAAGCAGCCAGTGTGATGCAGCAACAACAACCACTAATGCAGTCTCTGGGTGTATCAACAGAGGCATCCAAAATTCAAGATGTCATACTTTTGTTGTGCACCACATTGGTCAGGCAACACCTGGAGTATTGTGTGCCATTCTGGAGGCCTCATTTCAAAAAGGGATGTAGACAGAATGGAACGGGCGCAGAGAAGAGTGACGAGGATGACCGGGGGGGCCTGGAGACCAAACCCTAGGAGGAAAGGCTGAGGGACTTGGCAATAATCAGTCTAAAGAAGAGGAGGTTCAGGAGGACACGACGGCTCAGTTTAAGTATTTGAAAGGTTGTCATGTAGAGGAGGGCAGGGAGCTGTTCCTTTTGTCAGCAGAGGACAGGACTCACAATAATAGGTTTCAGTGATGGGTGGAAAGATACGGCTGGATATTAGGGAAAAATACAATAAAAGTAGTTCAGCTGTGGAATCAGCTGCTTATGGAGATGGTGAGTTCCCCCTCTCCGGCAGCTTTCAAGCAACGGCTGGACGAACACTTGGCAGGGGTGCTTTAGGTGGCTCCTGTATTGAGCAGGGGAGTGGACTAAATGGCCTGTATGGCATAGGTGTAGACTACGGGGCGGGGCTCGAGCCTCCCCCGAAATTTTCCGGGGGGGACTGAGCCCCCCCCGGGAAAACATAGCGCCTGCTGCCGCGCCACCCGGGGCCCTCCCGAGGCTGGCAGCTGCTGCCGCCGGTGCCTCTCCCCCCCCTCCGCCTGGCTACTCTTCCATCCTTCCCTCTCCCTCCCTCTTTTCCCAGTGAAGGGAGAGGGAAGGAGTGGGGGGGGGGAGAGAGGCCCCGGCAGCAGCGGCTGGTGGGCCTCGGAAGGGCCCAGGGAGGCGCGAAGGTTTCCTAGCCGGGGGGGGGGGGACATCGTTCATGCACACGCTAAAGAGCCCCCCCCCCAGAATTTACTAAACTCTACACCCCTGCTGTATGGCTCCTTCCAACTCTGTGATTCTACAGTTTTAACTCCCCTTAGCCATAATGGGATGGGATTAGACAGATTCATGGAGGATAGGTCTATCAGTGGCTTACTAGCCATGGCGACTACAGGGAACTTCCATGTAGAGATGCGGTCAACCTCTGAATCGCAGGGCCAGGAGGCAGCATCGGGGGAAGATCTCGCCCTCTGTGCCCCGTTGTTGGGCCTTCAGAGGAACTGCTTGGCTGCTGTGTGAGACAGAATTCTTGACTTGAGGGGCCACTGTTCTGGTCCAGTGGGGCTTGTCTTATATTCTTATGATTCTCCCTATTCAGAGGCAGTAACTCTCTGAATACCGTTATATGGGGAGGGGGGCAACAGTGAGTGAAGACTGTTGACGTTTTCTTGAGGGTGTCATGAGGGCACCAGGGTGGCAATCATCAGGAAACACACAAGACTAAGCGGGGCCTTGGTCTGGTCCAGCAGGGCTCTTCTTGTGTAATTAGGGTTGCCAGGCAACCAGTGGGAGGGCTGGGGACCAGGGACGTGGGGGACATGTGTTTGCACTGGTGCCAACTTCACTGTGTCAGAACTCATCACTGTGTCACGTTGCTATGCCACAACTCAGAAGTGACAATGGGTAGCTCTAGGAATCGCTAGAAACTTGTGAGTTGTACCCAGAAGAGAGATGCCGGCTCAGAAGACACTCGTGATTTTTTTTTCCCCCTCCCACCTCTGCTTGGAGTGGTGGCAGGAAGTGGCATCAATCAGCTGCTTGGCAACCCTGACTGTAATCTAGGACACCAGCGTCCCTGTTAAATTGATCAAGAACGAAGGCTGAGGGATAGTGACGTCCTTGGCTGCTCAGTACATGGATACTAAAAATGTGACTTGAACATAGATCTTCTGATCTTTTTACTGCCACGTCTGGCGGAATAGTTGAGGGTTGGGCTGACTGTAACTTCCTGGTACACTGAGTGGAGCCTGTCATGGGTTGGCCAACGGTGCACACAGAAATTCCCAGGTTTTTGCAGGCCACGAGGAAGAGAGCTATCCGAGAGTTTTCAGGGGCATTGTAGACCCATTGCCAAGGTAAAACATTACTCCTCCCTTTCAGGTATAAGAAAATTCCTTATGCACTTAGGTACTGCGGATGCAATAAGAAAGAATTAGAAACGGTTGAGCATGCACTCTTACATTGTAATTTGCTAAATGATATTCGAGTGAAATTTCTAGAAGTCCCCTTTAGTAAGGTAGCAGGCCAACTGGACGGAATCAAGCTACATTACCTTCTTACTTCTCTAGATCTGGAGATTATTGAACTGACTGCTTAGTTTCTTCATGGTCTTATAAAACAGAAGAATCTTCCTGATCCTTTTAATTGAGTTTAATAAAATTGTAAAATTTAATTTTAAGGCTTTTAGAATTTAAAGATTCCTATGATAATTTAAGTTTATAAATTCGATACACCTTTGTAATGGTTTTAGGGTTAACTATTTTCTACAAATTTTGGGACTGTTTTATCTTAATGGGAATTGCTTTTAATATTTTATGCCAATAAAAGGTATTTGTTGTTGTTGTACTCCTCCCTTTCATCACCATCTCTCCTTGTTTTTCTCATTGTTGAAACTGAAATTGTATCTTGTGGCTCATCCTTTCACGACACTCATCTCAGAACCCTGATCAGATACGTTGCTTTCCCATTACTGTTTTGATTGATAGGACTGGGAACCAATAAAACACCTTTTTAAAGAAGGTCTTCTGGTTGCCAGATACTGGGGGAGGATTACACACCCAGGGAAATGCTGATTGCCACTTTGGGGTCAGGAAGCAATTTTTCTCTAGGCTACTTTGGCCAGGGATCCTGGCAATTTTTTTGCCATTTTCTGGGCGTGGAACAGCGGTCACTGCGGGTGTGAATCTCCTGCATTGTGCAGGGGGTTGGATTAGATGAACCTGGAGGTCCCTTCAACTCTATGATTCTATGGTTTCTCTATAAAGATGATGATGATGATAATGGTGATGACAACAACAACAACAATAAAGTGGCAGTGCTCAAAATGCCATCATGGCCCAACTGGCATTGCCTAAGTTTCCCCCCATTCAAGGGGTTTTCTGTGTTCATCTTTATGTTCCTGAAAAGATTATCTTGCTTTTATGGCTATGCCAGTATGCCTAAAAGAGGGCAAGAGGTAATTTATGGAAATTATTGTTTCAGAAAAGTTTTCATTATATGTAACAGTCTGTGAACTTAAAAAAAAGAGCTCTTATTAAAGTTACACTAATAAATATTCTTTTTTTAAAAAAAAATAGAGGTACATATGTCTCACAAGAAAGTTACAGTTATTCCTATTGGAACTTCTCACAAAAGTTATGAGGAAATAATTGACTTTTGTCAGCTGGAAATGTTGACAGCCTACCCTGAATGAGGAAGGCTGTCTCTGGCAAGAGGGTGTCATGTTCACTGACCCACAACTGCACCTTGCTTGCGCAGAGAGAGACCGTTTTGGCTTCGGTGAGTTGCTTCAGAGTTTCAGTGCAGGAAAATTATTTTATTCTGCTCGCTGTCAAAAACTCTGTGCTGGAGAACTGGGTAGTTTTGCACGTCCCTAAAGGAGGGCTATCAGATTTCACCTCCAGAACAACAACAAAAAATTGAGGTGAAATTGGAGGTTTTTCTACTCAGGTGAAATGTCTGAAGAACTTCAAGGGAAGCACAGGAGAGTTTCAGTAAGACTAGCAAATTCTTGGCGTGTACATGTGTGACTCCCCAAATCCCGAAGCAGCCTCTGTTTGGCCTAAGGCTAGCTCTGAGGTGGATTTGGAAGGTCCATGAATATCTGAGGAATACAGTAAAAGCAAAAAAAAAAACCCCACCAAAAACAAAAACAGTAATGAATGTTAATCAACATGTTCTGGATTCCACTCATTCCTTCAAGAGAGACGTGACCTGTCTCTCACAGATTTGGATATGGTTTCTTCTCCTTGGTGACTCCCCCCTCATCCATTCTTATGGGGGGGATACACATGAAAAAAAGTACTTATGGCCAAAGTGTATGCTGTGTTAGGGGTGGGGTCTAGGATTTCCGGATCTGGATTGGAGACTATCTGTGGATTTGGGGGGTAGAACCTGGTGCAGGATAGATTTGGGGAGGGGAGGGACCTCTGCATGGCACAACGCCTTAGAGTCCATCCTCCAAACCAGCCATTTTCGCCAAGGGAACTGATCTCTCTCGGCCGAAGAGTAGCTATAAGGACAGGAGATCCCCAAGCCCTACCTGGAGGTTGGCAGCCCTTATAGGGTCTGTTGTTGGCTTTCCCAGTATAGTTTAAACTTTAAAAACAGCCATAGGGCTAAAGATTTGCATTAGGACTGTTGGCTTTAGGTGGGGGTGTCACCTTTCTTCTTTATTACTGTTAGTCCTCTAGGTGCCGAGGAGTCTATATATCTAATTCCCAAGTGTACTCCCTATCTGTGGATATCTTTAAAAACACAGATAAGGGGGCACACTTACCCTAAACAGATGTTTCAGTAGACTTGGGGGAACCCCTAGGTATGTAGAAAAAGTCTGACAATTTTTTTAAAAATGGGGTTTTTAAATTCTCCACCAAATTAAAAAAAAAAAAAAAGTTGTCTCTGCACTTACCTGGAACAGTCCTTTTGGCTCCTGCTTGGAGCTGTGCTAGGAAAGCTGCCAAAGGGGAGGGGACTCAGTGGGCCACCTGGAACTGCTCCAGGCAAGCCACAGAGGGGGGAGGAAGTGTCTGCTTAGTCTGAGTGAGCAGCAGAGAGCGATGTATGGGGGAGGCTCTGAGCACAGGCGTAGAGTACGGGGGGGGGGGCTTGAGGGCTTGAGCCACCCCCAAAATTTCCCGGGGGGGGGGGCTCAGCCACCCCTGGGAAAATGGAGCACCAGCCGCTGCACCTCCCCGGGTCCTTCCGAGGCCCGGCCGCCGCTGCTGGAGAGGGAGAGGGAAGAGGTGGCAGGTGGTGGGGGTGGGGGGAGAGGCACCGGCAGCAGTGGCTGGCGGGCCTCGGAAGGGCCCGGGGAGGCGGGGCGGTTTCCCGGGGGGGGAAGAACATTGCTCCAGTGAGCGAGTGCGCGCGCTAAGGAGCCACCCCCCGGGATTTCCAAAAGTCTACACCCCTGGCTCTGAGTGAGCTGCAGAGAGCCATGTACGGGGGAGGCTCTGAGTGAGCTGCAGAGAGCCATGTACGGGGGAGGCTCTGAGTGAGCTGCAGAGAGCCATGTACGGGGGAGGCTCTGAGTGAGCTGCAGAGAGCCATGTATGGGGGAGGCTCTGAGTGAGCTGCAGAGAGCCATGTATGGGGGAGGCTCTGAGTGAGCTGCAGAGAGCCATGTATGGGGAAGGCTCTGAGTGAGCTGCAGAGAGCCATGTATGGGGGAGGCTCTGAGTGAGCTGCAGAGAGCCATGTATGGGGGAGGCTCTGAGTGAGCTGCAGAGAGCCATGTATGGGGGAGGCTCTGAGTGAGCTGCAGAGAGCCATGTATGGGGGAGGCTCTGAGTGAGCTGCAGGGAGCCATGTATGGGGGAGGCTCTGAGTGAGCTGCAGAGAGCCATGTATGGGGGAGGCTCTGAGTGAGCTGCAGGGAGCCATGTATGGGGGAGGTTCTGCTGGCTCACTGGGTGAGCCACTGAGAGTGGCTATGGAGGGGAACCTTGGGGGGGACAGACAAAGAAAAGAGAGAGAGTGCTGGGGTAGAGGGCAGAAAGAGAGTTATGGCATAGTGGACAGAGAGAGTGATAGGTATGGGGAAGAGGGGAGGAAGAGGAGAATGGATTTATACACTGCCCTTCACTACCCGAAGGCGTCTCAGAGCAGCTTACAATATCCTTTCCTTTCCTCTCCCCACAGCGGACACCCTGTGAGGTAGGTGGGTCTGAGAGAGCTCTCCTGAGAACTGCTCTTGAGAGAACAGCTCTGAAAGAATGACTGACCCAACATCACACCAGCAGCTGCATGTGGAGGAGTGGGGAATCAAACCCAATTCTCCCAGATTAGAGTCCACACTCCTAACCACTACACCAGACTCGCTCTTTGTGAGAGTAAGAGATGGGATGACAGGATGGAGAAAGAGTGAGAGGGGCTGAAAAGTAGGGGGAGAGAGGAGGAGACAAAAGGAGAGTCTTCCCCCTCCTCGCAGGTTTCTTGCGGGTCACCATTTGTGTTACAATATTGCTCTTTTCCAACCTTACCAAGATTAATAGTAGATTGTAGAGGGATTTCTGTTTGAGCAAAGATGTGAGTAAAAAAGAAATACTCTCCCATGCTGTGGCCCCAATCTAACTACACTTCACCCCATGGCTGCTTTATAAATGGTTTTGTAAAGGATAAGGGACTGTAGTTCTATACTACTGTGTATAGTTTATTGTAAGTTGGATCCTATTTATCTAATTTCTGAACTGCTTGGTGTGTCGCATGAATACTTATGCTGTATTTCCGTTCTTTCTAGTGGTTCCCGACTTCTAAACTCCTGGTGCCTTAGTTACTGAGTGTCCCATTTATTGACTGTACATTAAAACTTCTTCTTCTTTTTTTTAAAAAAAAATCACATCGGGAGATCTAAGCAGGGATTCTCAGCAAATACTTTATTTTGCTATTTGAAGTATTTATATACTCACCTTTCTCTGGCCATCCAGTGACCCACGGTCAGTGTTAAAGCAATGTAAGGCAGTTTGGTAAAGCCACATAATAACATAGTGGTAGTTTGCCCCAGGTTATCCGAACAGAAGAACGGGGAAAAAAGACTGCTCCTTTCAAGGCGTGGATCGGAAGGGAGAGTTGGCACTTCTTGTGCACTTGTGGAGTCAGTAGAGTACTCTTAAGGATGCCGTCTCTCTCTCTCTCACACCCGTCTGGAAATTCTCTCCTGAGTGACCCGGTGCCGACAGCGGTCTTGTATTCCAGTCAGCAGAAGAATCACGGGGCCATACATTATGAATGAAGCTGGCCTCGGCTGTGCTGTCGAGCACTCCCGATGTGAACAATAACATATCAGGGCGAGTCACCTGTCTGCCGCGAGTCAGCATATCACGGTCCCCTGAGGGGGGGGGGGATAACAGACAGCCTTCAGATGAGTTTGCTTGGCAGCCAGCTGACCTCAACCTCCGGTACTAATATCTGATCAGGAACCATCTGTTGGATGAAACTCAAACTATTAAGCACCTTTTCTCCCCCCCCCCCCCGCCCCCCGACTGTCAGGGACAGACTGGAGAAGCCCACCGGGGAAATAAAACCATCAGCCGCTGATTGGAATACGGATGGTCATCATTTAGCGTTGGCGCTGCAGGACCATCCCGATCACGCCCATGTTCCCCGGCTGACTTCTTTGGATGCAACAGCCATTGACTGCAACATAAAATGTCTTGATGAAATACAACCTGGGTTCCCTGCACTCACCTTCTAGGATCCCCTAGCTAGGAAGGCGAGTGTTAATAACAGGCGGGCTGCCTGCATGGGCACGCTTTCCCTAGTGGGGGTGGTGATGGGGAAGCAGTGTTCCCTCTGAGCTGCGTGCGTGAGTGGCCGGTCATTACCACTGAAAGCCCCGCTCAGCAGCAGTCTGGACCAGCACAGGGTCTTGCACTGTTCATTGCCTGTTTTATGATCACAGCAGTTATATTCTGCTCAGGATGTGAACTGCTCTGCTCAGTAGGGGGGGAAATAGAGGGGACATGGGAGCAGGTTACTCCATTCTTGTCCTTCTCTGGCATAGTGGTTAAGTGTGCAGACTCTAATCTGGGAGAACCGGGTTTGATTCCCCACTCCTCCACTTGCAGCTGCTGGATGACCTTGGGCAAGCCATAGTTCTGTCAGAGCTGTTCTCTCAAGGGCAGTTTTCGGAAGAGCTCTCTCAGCCCCACCTACCTCACAGGGTGTCTGTTGTGGGGAGGGGAAGAGAAAGGAGACTGTAAGCTGCTCTGAGACTGGGTAGTGAGTAACGGGGTATAAATTAAATCTCCTCCTCCTTCTTGCCAAGGATGTTGCCCATCTTTATCTGGCTACTGCGTAAATTAGTTTCCTCTGGAGCCATCCTTCCTGAGCTAAGGCAAAAATGTGTGAGCCGGAGGCTAAAAAACTGTGAGCTAGCTCACCCTAACTCAGCTTAGAGGGAACACTGGTCCTCAGCCTGGTGCCCATGGTTGTCATGACAGCTACTGACCTTTCCTGATACCCATCAAGTGTTTTTAAAAAGTAAGAGGGGCCCGGTGGGACTACTGACTGTTGGAGGTGCAGATCTTTACAAATGTTGCTTCAGCACCACAACACAGCATAGCAGCCATTTTGTGGCTGGCTCCTCCTCTGTGGCAGCCATTTTGTGGCAGCCATTTTGTGGCTGCGCCCAACCACACTTTGTCAGGATTCCCAAAGAACCCACGGGCTCAAAATAATTAAGAAGTCTTAGTGGCTTCCTTGGGCTATTTCAAGTAAAAGAAAACAGTGTTGGTGAGCTGAATCCCTTACTGATGCTCCATGATCTTAATATGAATACGGCTTGCATGCCCCTGGGACAGCTGGGAACACCCAGAACATGTAGGGGACACTTGAAGTTTGTAGCACACACATTGTAGCACACACATTGTAGGTCTTTAAGCATTTACAGGCAACATCAAATGAGGCAGTTGTTGCGGCTGTCCCGGCAGCTCATGTGGCCAGAAGATTCGCCAGTGAAAATCTGTATCCTGTTAGTCACAGGGGAGACAACTGGAGACCACCACCTCATTCTCTGGATCCCAACTGCTGAGTCTGAAGGACATGCTGCTCGTTCTAACATCTCAGTCAAAGACAGTTCTGTACTGGAAATACGTAACTCATATGCATGAACCTTACCTGTAGCAATTCATACATGCACTGTTTCCAGATAGGAATTACCTTCCTCTTGTGTGTGTGACCTGTGTGTGATTTAATGTCCCGAGCACCCCCCGAGAGCCAGCTTTTCATATGGATCATGAAAGACTCAATACAACCAGGGTGTGTGTGTGTGGGGGGGGGGGGTTTCTTCTAATTGTATGTGTTGGTGGTTTTCTGTTCTTGTTCCTTTGTTGCTAACTGGATTAATGGTTGGGAGCTTATTTGATTTACCCAGCTTTTGAGTTTATAAAAGCGAGGCAGAGGCCTTTGTATTTGGGGAGGAAAGAATCCTGGTATATCAATTTTCAGCATAATACATAAGTTCAGTGGCAGCACTTCAAAAACCCCAAACAGCTAAATTAAAATATGGCTCTCTTTTTTCCCTCTCTCTCGCTCACTCAGCATCGATTGATGCACACAATTTTCTGAACATCTGTTCAGCTGCTACCCTATTAAATCTAACTTACCACCAATGTCTGCACATTAAAAGATGGATATACATTTAAAATACTCTAATTGAGCCTAAGCATTGTTTCATTACCCCTGGATCATAGGAGGAAGAACAAAGGCTGTAATTGCTTGTGGAAATCCCAAGCCAAATCCCTAACACAGTGTTTACGTTTTGTGTCACCTCCCCACTGGCTCCCCGGTAGATGGAGGACCATCACGTGAGGCAGAATTACAGGCTTATGATCATTTGTATCCACTGGTCATTATAGCTGTTAATAGAATGTCATTTCCAAATTCAAGGCTGCAGTCCTGTGATGAATTACTTGGGAATATACCCCATTGTATTCCGCGGGATCTACTTCTGAGTAAATGTGTATAGGATTAGTATGCATGTCAGAAGTGGGTTGTTGTTGTTGTTGTTTTAGTGATATAATGGAGTATATGCAAACACTATGGAAATACAAGGAGAAAAGAGAAATGGTTGATTTGTTTGAACAGGTATTGAAAAGTACACATTGTGTTGCAGTCATGGAAGATAAATCCATCAGTGGCTGAAGACAGCTTATTTACATATCTGGGAGGAGGAGGAGGAGATTGGATTTATACCCCACCCCTCACTACCCAAAGGGGTCTCATAGCAGCTTACAATCTCCTTTCTGAGCCAGTTTGGTGTAGTGGTTAAGTGCGCGGACTCTAATCTGAGAGAACCGGGTTTGATTCCCCACTCCTCCACTTGCACCTGGCTGGATGACCTTGGGCAAGCCATAGCTCTGTACCAGCTGTTCTCTCAAGGACAGCTTGGGAAAGAGCTCTCTCAGCCCCACCTACCTCACAGGGTGCCTGTTGTGGGGAGGGGAAGGGAAAGGAGTTTGTAAGCCGCTCTGAGACTCCAAGTGAGTGAAGGGTGGGGAATAAATCCAATCTCTTCTTCTTCTTCTTCTTCTTCTTCTTCTTCTTCTTCTTCTTTCTCTTCCCCTCCCCACAAGAAACACCCTGTGAGGTCGGTGGGACTGAGAGAGCTCTCTCAAGGACTGCCCTTGAGAGAACAGCTCTGAAAAAACTTATGACTGACCCAAGGTCACACCAGCAGCTGCATGTGGAGGAGTGGGGAATCAAACCCGGTTCTCCCAAATTAGAGTCTGCTCTCTTAACCAAACTAGCACTAGCTAGGACAAACAGCAAGGCTTCACTCTGTAGCTTCATCTCTCTTTGTTTATGATCTGCCCGAGGGGACATTGGATGGCCGAGGGTAGCCCAGTCTTGTCGGATCTCAGAAGCTAAGCAGGGTCAGCCCTGGTTAGTATTTGGATGGGAGACCCCCAAGGAGGTCCAAGGTCACTATGCAGAGGCACGCATTGGCAAACTACCTCTGAACCTCTCTTGCTTTGAAAACCCAGCCAAGCTGTCATAAGTAGATGTGACTTGATAGCAGAAAAGAAAGGGGGCAGGACATCTCTGGTGCCTGATGGGGACACAGTGCAGAACTGGAGGGACCATTGACCTGAATTAGCAAGGCAGTGGTTTACGTTCCTAACCCAGATTCCCCCTGATTTCTTATGCACATGTTCTGGGCATTCACTGTCTACTTCATTGTTTTTAATAGCTGGCAGGATCTTGTGCATGTAATCCCATTTTTCGGAACATCCCTGAACAATGGGTCGAGAATCTCTTGCTTACACTGAGCTCTGTGCATGCATCAAAGTTATTGGTCTTGCTTTTGTGTAGCATTTAATGTGTGTGTGTGTGTTTGGTTGTGTGTGTGCCTTTTTATTTTTGTGAACCTGCTTTGTATAATATATTGCCTTAGCAGTAAGACTCACAGCGAAGAAGAAGAAGAACAGGAGGAAGAGGAGGAGAAAGAGGAGGAGACTGGATTTATACCCTGCCCTTCACTACCCGAAGGAGTCTCAGAGTGGGGAATCAAACCCGGTTCTCCCAGATTAGAGTCCTCCTCACTCCTAACCACTACACCAAACTGGCTCTCCAATTTCCTACATGCGTGTCTTCTTACAAAGACAGCATGGCCACATTGCAGCCTCCATCCACTCTCCCTAGGAGACAGATCAAGATGGGTAGTTGCGTTTAGTCCGTTGCCGCAGAAAAGAGCAAGAGTCCAGTGGTATTTTAAAGATGGGCACAATTTGTGGCAGTGACTCCTGAAAGCTCATACCCTGTCATGAATTTGGTTAGTCTTTAAGGTGCTACTGGACTCACAGGGCATTTTTGCCCATGCCATTAGCCTCTCATTTCCTCCTCATTTCCCCCTGTGAGACTCCTCCTGAGCAACTGTCTCCAATTTTCCACTACAGCAATCAGCTCCTCTTCCCCACCCCCCCCGCAGTTTTCTGTTCACAGTAGTGGTTGCTGCGAGGCTTTCTGCTGCTGCCCCGTCCATTTCCCCTCCCCTTCCCTCCCCTTCCCTCCCCCCCTGCTCCTCCCTCGTTCCCCACTTTTCCTTTTTTTTTAAAAAAAACACATGCGTGGTAACGTTATAACGTCATAGTGGAATGACGACAGTGCATCACCCACCTTCCCCTTCCCAGAATTCATGAAGTCCCTCCTCAGTATTCAAATTTTCCTGCCAGTCTGGGTTGGTGCAAAACGATTGGCGGGCTACACGGACTTCCAATGTCACTGGAGGACCCCCCCCCCATGGGTGGATTCTCCAATGTGAACTGAAATGTCCTGTGCTTAACCCGATCAAGGCGACAAAATGGAGGATGGGCAACATGGCTTCAGCTGGTCCGTGTAAAGTAAAAAAAAATTACATAAATGATGGTGGTGGTGACGGCAGCTGAGGAGGAGCAGCATGACACGCAGACCAGTCTCCCCGCTCCACAGGAATAGTTATAGCCCCTAGAAAACAATTCAACCCATTTCTGTGACTTTTCTGCAAAGAAGCGTGCCCAGCCTGCTCCGCGGGGGCTGCTGCTGGGGCCCAATGGCACCCGGCTCCCAAATGGCCAATGGAAGGCTACCAATAAACGGCAAATTAACCCCCCCCATAATAGATGTGAACGTGTGTGTATTATCTAAAAACAACAATTGTGCTATCTTCCCCTGCTGCATCAAAATTTCATTATGATGTTATAACGTTATAAGGGCCTTTTTTCAAAAAAAAAAAAGGAAGGGGGGAAATGTTGCTTCAGGATCGTGGGATCGTACACAGGGAGCGGAAAGGAAGGCAAGCGTCCCCGGCCCGCCCGCTTGCTTGCCGCGGCTTCTTTGCGGGTTTCTGGAGGAAAGCACCCACCGCCAGCTCTGCAGGGGCTGTTGCCGGAGCAGCCCAAACACAGGGCAGCGCTCATCTGCAAGCACAGGGAGCTCTCGGGCCAATGGCGCCCGGCTCATGCTACCAAGAAACGGCAAATCCATCCCCCCCCCATAATAGATGTGAACGTGTGTGTATTATAAAAAGACAACAATTGTGCCGTCTTCTCTTGCTGCATCAAAATTTCATTATGATGTTATAACGTTATAAGGGCCTTTAAAAAAAAAACAGAGGTGGGGAAGTTATGCTTCAGGATCATAGGACCGCACACAGGGAGCGGGAAGGAAGACTCGCGTCCCCAGCCCGCCCGCCCGCTTGCTTGCCGCGGCTTCTCCACAGGTTTTTTAGAGGAAAGCACCCACCGCCAGCTCTGCATGGGCTGTTGCCGGGGAAGCCCAAACAAAGGGCAGCAGTTACCTGGGAGCAAGCACAGGGAGCTCTCGGGCCAATGGCGCCCGGCTCCTGCTACCAAGAAACGGCAAATCCACCTCGCCAACGCAGTCCCTGTGGTGGGATCTTGCCTCCCTGACTCCTTATTTCGATATAACATTAGGAGGGCTCGTTTCAAAAAAAAAATTCAAGAAACGCCCACTGCGGGGCGGGCCACATGGAGGGCGGGCGAGTGGGTGTGTTCTCATCTAGGCTTCTCCACCGGAGTAAACAGGGAACACCGCTAGGAACAGGATTTTCTTGCTCCAGGGAAGCTCCGGAGCAGTGCAGTGATACTCTGGAGGAAATTGTGAGCACGGAGCAAATGGTGGGAAACTGACCAGAAGCTCCGGTGCTAGCTTCAGTGTAAACCGCGGGGGAAAGCTAGTGAGAAAACGCCCACACTTTTTTTTCCATTCTCCCCAGAAGCTAGAATGACTATACAGATGGTATTGTACGTTGGACACATTATGAGAAGACAAGAGCCATTGGAAAAGACAATCATGCTAGGAACGAAAGTTGAAGGCAGCAGGAAAAGAGGAAAACCCAACATGAGATGGGTTGACTCCATCAAAAAAGCCACAGTCCTCGGTTTGCAAGACCTGAGCAAGACTATTGATGACAGGACATTTTGGAGATCATTAATTCATAGGGTCACCATAAGTCCATAGCATCTTGACGGCACTTAACATACATACACAGCCTCCACCCACAAAATGACAACATTTCAAATGCTTAGTAGAAGAAGAAGAGGAGGAGGAGGAGGAGGAGGAGATTGGATTTGTATCCCACCCTTCACTCACTTGGAGTCTCAGAGCGGCTTATAAACTCCTTTCCCTTCCCCTCCCCACAGCAGACAGACACCCTGTGAGGTAGGTGGGGCTGAGAGAGCTCTTTTGAGGACTGCTTGTATAATTTAATTTTAATTTTTTTTTATTGAAACTTTGTCAAACCAACATACAACAACAATATTATACAATTAATACAATTATTTGAATTCAATTTTAACATTAAAAGAAATTACGCTGAAATCATACTGCCACTCAAGAGCAATAAAATAAACATTTTAAGCTCACTGCAATAATAAAAAATGATCTAATTTAAATCACTTAGACCAATAATAGGAATGCGTGCTATTAAAATCTTTTTTAACAAAGGGCATCCATTTTTTAACAAAATCTAACTTAACATGTGGTGAACTATAAATATTTAGGTCACAAGTCAATTTTTCCAATATAAAATATTCCCAAACCTTACTCAACCAAACATTTATAGATGGAGAAGTTTCTTTCCAACGGGAGGCCCAAATACTTTTTGCTGCAACTAACATAACCAGTATCAATTTTTTACCTAAAACAGGTGGTTCTTTGCCTATCCACAAATGCAAAAGGATTATCCTCGGATCAGCCTGAAGTTGAATCCCAGTAAACTTAAAAATCTCTTTTAAAACTAATTTCCAAAATAATTGTGCGACTGGACATGTCCACCAAAGGTGATAAAACGTTCCAGGTAGGCCACAATTTTTCCAACATAGAGGAGAGGCAGATTTATAAATATGCGCTATCCGGATGGGTGTAAGATACCAGCGCGCTAGTACTTTATAGGTTTGAATTTGTATGTTCAAAGCAGGAGTCACTAAAGTAGGTGAAGTCCAAATTTGTGTCCATTGGTCTGGCGTAATTTCCTGACCTATATCTAACATCCAAGCCTTCTGATAATACATTGGCTCCTTAAAAGAAGCTTCATTTAACAAAACATAAATTTGAGAAATTAAACCTTTGATAGGAATTAAGTCTGAATAAAGAATTTTTTCAAAGGGCGATAAAATCAATCGCAAACTATCAAAAGTTTTATTACGGAGTAAATCTGCTAGCTGGTGGTATTCAAACCAAGGTAGCTTAACATTATTATCATATTCAAGAGTAGCTTTTGGTTTCAAGAAACCTTTTGTAGTAATATCTATGAATCTAGTTAGATTTTTCTTTTTCCATTGCAAAAATGTTCCATGGCCCATCCCCGGTATAAACCATGGTTGTCCAATAAAAGTTGTGAGCAAAGACCACTTCGGTGCTAAAACAGATCTAAACCTGAACCAAGTTTGTAAAGTAGATAATAAGAAAGGATTAGTATATCTCTTTAAATTCTTAGAAGCAAAAAAATGCCACATTTGATCAGATAGATTTCCTATTTCAAAATCTAAATCTTCCAACCACTTCCAATCAGCCAAATAAGAAGTCCGATAATGTTTAACCAAATTAGATAAAATAACAGCAAAGTAATAAAATTTGACATCAGGTACCGCCAGTCCTCCAAATTTCAAAGGACGTCTGATAGTATTGAAATTAATCCTAGGCTTTTTAGACTGCCAAATAAACATATTAAGATCAGTTTGCCATTTTTGGAACAATGAATTAGGAAGAATGACTGGGAGTGCTCTGAAATAAAATAACATTTTTGGAAAAATAATTGATTTAACCACACCTATGTGCTCTATCAAAGTCAATGATTTACAAGAAATTTGCTTTAAGAGCGTTTGTATTGATATGGTGATTTGATGGTGATTAGCCTTCACAATATCTTTTAAATTCAAAGGAATTTGAATCCCTAGATATTTAAATTTATCTGACACCCATTGGTATCTATAAGATTGCCTGATAAAGGTTTCTACTTGGGGATATATTAAAATAGGATATAGAAGAGTTTTATCTTCATTTACTTTTAATCCCGAAATGGCACCAAATAATTTTAAATGAGACTCAATAATAGGAAAAGAGGTTTGGGGATCTGAAATATATAAAATCATATCATCTGCGAAAAGGCTTAATTTAACAGAATGAGGGCCTAACGTTATACCTGGATTACCTGGATCTGTACAGAGAAGAATAGCTAAAGGTTCCACTGCGACTGCAAACAAAAGCGGTGAAAGGGGACACCCTTGACGAGTGCCCCTGCTTAAGTGGAACATTGAGGAATAAAGGCCATTAATATATAACATAGCTCGTGGGGATGAATAAAGTGCTTCAGTAGTTTGAATAAATTTCACACCAAACTGCATTTGATTCAAAAGGCCAGAAAGATACATTGGTTCTAAAGTATCGAACGCCTTTTCGATGTCTAAGGATAAAATACAGGTGTCATGAAGATTTTTAGCTCTACAAAGATGAATGACATTTAAAGCCTTTCTCACATTGTCTGTCATATCGCGTGAAGGAATAAAGCCCGTTTGATTTAATGAAATATATTGTCCTATAATTTTGTTAAGTCTAGAAGTCAAAATATGGGTAAAAAGTTTGTAATCATTATTTAACAATGAAATAGGCCGATAAGATTTAGGATCTCTAGCATCTCTATCTGGTTTTGGTACTACTATTAAATTAGCTATATGCCAGGATTCAGGAATCATACCTGTATCTAAAATTGAATTAAAAAGATCCAATAAATAAGGGGACAAAATAGTTTGGAATTGTTTATAATACTCTGAAGTGTAGCCATCTATTCCAGGAGATTTATTGTTTTTCAAAGAACGAATTGCTAATTGAAGTTCTATAAAATCAATGGGTTGATTCAAAGATAGCCTATGAGCTTCTGTTAATACAGGTAATCCTGGAATATTTTCTAAAAACTGAGAAGTTAATGTTGATGAGGGCTTAGTTGAAGAATATAGATTTGTATAAAACTCTTTAAAAACTGCAAGAATGCGTTGGGTAGAAGTTTGGGTACTACCTTTTGAATCATGTATCAATTGAATACCAGATTCCGATTTCCGGGCTTTAACCTTCCAAGCTAAAAGACGTGCTGATCTAGGATTTTTATAACAATATGATTGCTTCAAATAAAGCAAATTTCTTTCTATGTGATGACTATCTAAGGCTTCTAACTTTTTGCGTTCTTCTAGCAATCGTGTATATATCTTAGTATTGCAAGTTAATTTATGCTGATTCTCCAACGTTTTGATGGTCTGTAATAAATGTGTTTTCATTTCTTTTTTCTTTTTAGCTATTGCTGAAGAAATAGAAAGGATTTTACCCCTGAGCACAGCTTTACATGCATCCCAGACTGTATGCAATGGAACTTCTCCATTTAAATTATATTTTAAAAATTCCTGTATATCTGATTCTATTGAGGACTGCTTGTGAGAGAACAGTTGGTACAGAGCTATGGCTTGCCCAGGGTCATCCAGCAGGTGCAAGTGGAGGAGTGGGGAATCAAATCCGGTTCTCCCAGATTAGAGTCCGCACACTTAACCACTACACCAAACTGGCCTGGAGCCGCAATCCTAAGAACATTTTCCTTGGAGTAAAACTCACTGAATGCCATGAGACAGACTTAGTCTTGAGTAGTTCTGCTTGGAGCTGTTCAAAATGCTGAGGAGCCCCTCACTTATGAAAAAATGCCTAATGCCACCATTTCACCCCTCAGGGATAGATTGAGAAGATACCTTTGTATCTGGAGACAGCAATTTTAATTTATTACAGCAAGAGCCAGTAAAACAGTACAGTTCTGATATAAGACAGATTAAAACAGCAATAACATAGCAATAGTATAAAAACATTAACAAGAGAAAATTAATAAAATTAGTAAAATGAAATAATAAGAATAAGAGAATCATACAATTTTTTCCCAGCTAAAATAAGTTTACATTTCTTAATAGCTAAGAAACAAAATTTTGTTGTAGCATAAGTCACTGAACTCCGAACATCTTCTAGGAGGAATTTGCGCAGGACTTCTGGCCTAAAAACGAGATAAGATTGCAGAGGGTTAAATCTAGACAGGACACAGCGTGCGGTTGGGCCTTCCTGCCTATGATTGGGGAGCAAGGGTAGGGTTGCCAACTCCATGTTGGAAAGCTCATGGAGATTTTGGGAACGGAGCCTGGGGAGGGTGGAATGGGCCTCCGGGTGCAGTCGCACTGTAGTTTTGATCGGGTTTCACCACTGTATCCTCTCGCATTGCTGATCAGACGGGCTGATCCGCCTCCCGCACCAAAACGGGCTCACTGCAGAAATGATCCCGGTTCCCTAGCGCATTTTCCAACACTCATAGATTCTGCCCTCCAGAGGCACTCTTTTCTCCAGGGCTGCTGATCTCAGTCTCTTGGAGATCATTTGTAATTCCAGGAGATCTCTGGGTCCCACTTGGAGGCTGGTAACCCTAGGCAAGGAAGCCCCTTATGGGAGTTCTCCTAGGCTGAGGCAGCAGGTGTCTGTGTACGGCCTCCTTGGGGTGGTTGTCGCCCCCCTGCCAAGCCAAACAGTCTGTCAGGCAACCTCTCACAGCCAGTTGACTTTGTTGAACTGTGATCACTGTTTCAACGTCTGTTATTGTGTTTTAAATTTTAACTGTATTTATCGTATTAGTAACATGATGCAATCTGCCCTGAGCCCGCTTGGGGGAATAATAATAATAATAATAAGAGATTGGATTTATACCCTGCCCTTTACTACCTGAAGGAGTCTCAGAGCGGCTTACAAACTCCTTTCCCTTCCCCTCTCCACAACAGACACTTGGTGAAATAGGTGGGGCTGAGAGAGCTCTTTCCAGAAGTGTCCTTGAGAGAACAGCTGGTACAGAGCTATGGCTTGCCCAAGGTCATCCAGCAGCTGCAAGTGGAGGAGTGGGGAATCAAACCCGGTTCTCCCAGATTAGAGTCCGTGCACTTAACCACTGCACCAAAGTGGCTCACCAAACTGGGATGGGTGGGCTATAAACATAAATAATAAATACAATAAATACTTTCTCAGATTTCCCTTAGTAAGCAATGTCTTCACCGATTGTTTTCCTCTGCATCATGTTCTAGCTAGGAATGCCTACTCTTGTGCAGTTTTCCAGTTTGTTTAAAAAAAAAAAATGAAGGGAGGATCTCAAAATGCTGTGACGGCGCTGATGCAATGCCAGTAATAATGCCAGCTCCATCTCTCTCATAAGAGAGAAGCCAATGTTAGATCAGGCCAATGGCCCATCCAGTCCAACAGTCTGTCATACAATGGCCAAAAATAGCAGGTGCCCTCAGAAGGTCCATCAGCAGGGCCTTTCATTTTCACCCTTTCATTTTCTGAAATGCATAGTTCGGCATAGTCCAGGCCCTGGTATAGTTGCCTGCTGTGTTGGGAGTGCCCAGTATCCTGGCCCTGCAGGCACGAGGGATGTTATGTTTGAGTTTGTAAGGAGGAGGAGGAATCGGACATGGGGTTGTTGCTTGGGCAGTAGTCCCCCTAGGCTAGCCCCCAGTCTCCCCAGTCTGTGGGGAGGCAGCACTGGGGAAGGTCTTGGCCTCTATGCCCTTTTTTGTTGGCCCAGCAGGGTAGCTGGTTTGGCAACGTGTGAAACACAGTGTGGGGGTGGATGGACCACCGGTCTGATCCAGCAAGGGTCTTCTTAGAATGACAGAATCATAGAGTTGGAAGGTATCTCCAGGGTCATCTAGTCTAACCCCCTGCACTATTCAGGAAGCTCACAAGTACCTCACCCTCCACACCCGCAGTGACTGCGATTCCATGCCCAGAATATGACAGAAAACCTCCAGGATCTCCAGCCAAACAGGCCTGGAGAAAAATTGCTTCCTGACCCCAAAGTGACAGTCAGCATTTCCCTGGGCGTGGAAGAAAGGGCCACAAGAACTAAGCACTGAGGCAGCCCTTCCTGCCCTCCCTCTCATGATCTGCCTCAGTTCACAGAATCAGCATTGCTGTCAGATGGCCATCCAGCCTCTGTCCAAAAACCTCCAAAGAAGGAGCGCCCACCACCTCCCGAGGAAGCCTGTTCCACTGAGGAACTGCTCTATCTGTCAGGAAGTTCTTCCTAAAGTATAGCCGAAAACTCTTCTGATTTAATTTCAACCTATTGGTTTTGGTCCGACCTTCTGGGGCAACAGAAAACAACTCTGTAGCGCCCTCTAGATGACAACCCTTCAAGTACTTGAAGATGGTGATCCTATCACCTCTCAGTCGTCTCCTCTTGTATTCTTTGTTCCTGTCACAGGGGCCAGCTGACTGCACCCCTTGTAAGGACAGTGACCAACGCCAGTCCTATTGATTCAAATCATTTTATTGAGCCTCTCATGCATTCAGAGGTCATTACTCACAGGCTCTTGATGAATGGCTTACGGAGTGCATCCTAATGATGAGAATCTATTGTAAGACTTTGGTGGGGGAAAGGTACACTTGCTGATCCATTTTGCGTGTGCCGTGACCTCTCTTTTATTGCTTTCTTAAAGCGCATTTATGATTCAGCTGCTTGTTTCAAGATGGCTGTAAGTGGCACAAATGCTGCATCAGGATGTATATAAACCCAGAGGGGAGCTGTGTTAGTCTATTGCCGTAAAATAAGTGGGGAGTCTTACGGGTACTCTTAAGATTAAGGCATTTTTATCCTAGCATAAGCTTTTGTCAACTAGAGCTCCCTTCTTCAGATGCAAGTGTGTTTGTTGTGTATATGTGCGTGCATTCCCCCAGTGGACCAGCACGGCCACTTTTGACAGCCACTAGAGCCTTAAAGAAGATGTAAACTCTTCTATGTACCACAAGCCTCTCGAAGGGATATGGATCAGAGAGTTACAACAATCAGCTGCTGGATCTGAATAGAGGGGGAAGGACAGCCTTGACAGACACAGCAAGGGCTCACAATAGGAGCCGGACTTCATGCTGGGAAATAATAGATGGCAACTGCAAAGGTAACCAGAAGGGAGCAGTTAACAAAGTGAAATAGAGGAGGACGGAGATAAAGAGTGTAGATTATGAGCGGTTCAAGTGTTTGAGCAAATGGGATTGGGGGGAAGCCTTTGGGAGGCAGAGTGGGTGGGTGAGGAAAGTAGAGCGGCAATTCAAGCTTTGGATGTCCTCGGGCAAGGCACTGGCTGGGTCCAGGCATGACACAGAATTGGTTTATTTTAGCTGTGGTTAGTTTGTGGAACCCGGATTCGGCTCGCAGGGGATCATTCCCATCCAGGATATTCACATTTGTATATTTCATGAAACTGGTTAAGGCAAATTAGGGTTAATAAATCATTTTCGGATCCTGGCTTGACTTTGTTGTTGTTCAGTCGCACAGTCAAATCCGACTCTTTGCAACCCCATGAGTCACATCATGTCAGGCCCTCCTGTCCTCCATCATCCTCCGGAATTTGCTCAACTTCACGTTCGTTGCATCCATAACCATCTCATCCTTTGTTGTCCTCTTCTTCTTTTACCTTCAATCTTTCCCAGCATCAGGGTCTTCTCCAGTGAGTGCTCCCTTCTCATTTGAAGGCCAAAGTAGTTGAGCTTCAGCTTCAGTATCTGGCCTTCCAGCGAACAGTCAGGGTTTATTTCTTTTAGGATTGACTGCGGAAGACCCAACATGAGATGGACTAACTCCATCAAGGAAGCCATGGCCCTCAGTCTGCAAGACCTGAGCAAGGCTGTTAACAAGAGGATGTTTTGGAGGTCATTAATTCATAGGGTCACCATAAATCAGATGCAACATGACAACACTTAACACACACACACACACAACATGTGCCGTTGTCCAAATATGGGAACATTCAGGGGACATTTGGGGCCAGAGCGAGGCGGAGCAGCGCTCCGCCAGCCCAGGAGTGGGCACTAGGGCAGCCAGGGGCCGAATCAGATTCTCTGATCTGATTCGGCCCGCTGCCAAATTGCCACCAAAATTCGGCAGCTGCTTAAAAAGCAGCTGGAGGGGAGCGGGTTTGAGGGAGAGGCTCCAAACTTACAGGGTAGCTGCTGGAGCCTCTCCCCCAAATACCCACCAGGTTTCAAGAAGATTGGACCAAGGGGTCCAATTCTCCGGGCCCCCAAACAGGTTGTCCCCATTCCCTCCATTGTTCTCTATGGTGGGAAAAAAGTAATGTTTTTCCCCGCCATAGAGAACAATGGAGGGGATGGGGCAACATTTTGGGGGGCCCGTAGAATTGGACCCCCTGGTCCAATCTTCTTAATACTTGGTGGGTGTTTCGGGGAGAGGCCCAAGCAGCTACCCTGAAAGTTTGGAGCCTCTCCTTCAAACCCCCCCCCCCACTCCTCCAGCCCCTCATATACCCTATGAGTTTTTGCCATTGACTTCAATGGCCCATAGGGTATAATGGGGCTGAAATTGACATTCGGCCAGCCTTACATTGCCAGAACTGACATGTGGGGGATCATTCGGCAGACGAAACAGATGTGGCCTGATTTGGCCCGATCTGAATCAGGCCAAAAAAAATTTATTCACACACCCCTAGTGGGCAAAAATGGCAGTGGTGTCAAGCCCCTTCCCCAGCTCCCAGCGGGCCTGTGGAGGAAGCAACTGTTTAGAGTTGCGTGGCAGCGGTGGCACAGTCTTTCCATTGTATTCTATGGGGCCCTTCTCGCTTTGCTCCCTCCCCTGCCTGCCTTGGGCAGGCCAGCTGGGGAAAGGAAGGGGAGCTTTTGAAGATGCCCCCCCCTTTGCTTCCCTTTCTGACACACTTCTGGTGATGTCAGAGGGCGTGACATATGCTAATGTGTTATGCTAATAGGTATGCTAATGAGCTCCTGCACCTCTTTTTCTACAAAATGACCCTTGGGGAGATTGTATGTACACAACCACAGTAACCGTGGTTAGTTAAATGAACCATAGTGCCTCATGACATCTGAACTGAACCAATAAATCTCAGCTCCAGTTTTCCCAGTCTTCTGACTTTTGGGGTATTTTTTTCTTGCAAAGGTGGGTGCAATAAGTATTTTAAAGCATTATAATCACCATCTAGATGAGGACCAGCGTGGCGTAGTGGTTAAGCGCAGTGGGCTCGGATATGGGCAACCAGGTTTGATTCCCCACTTCTCCACACAAAGCCTGCTGGGTGACCTTGGACCAGTCACTCTTCTCCTTTGTGATGACTATCCAGTAATAAATCTACTGTAAATATCACAAATCAAAATTAAGAGTAGAAATGGATCAAGGGGGAGGGGGTGCAGGGACGGACTGAAAAAAAGAATGTGTGAAATGTATGAATCAAGTTTTCCATGCATTCTTGAGAGGAGCACATCTGTATATTTTTTAACTGGTAGCATATAAGTGGAAAGGAACTCTCTCAGCCTTACCTTCACCCATGATGTTTCAGTCAGATATAAAATTGATCAGGGAGTGTTCAGTTTTTGTTTTTGTTTTAAAAAAGGACAGTAGTTGTGTTTTGCAGGGTTGAGAGAATGCCACAGCAGTTAAGACATACGGACAAAGGCACCGCAGCCTGTGGGGATGGAGGGCATTCAAAATGGCTATTGCCATCAGTCTGGAGCACAGGAAACTAAACCCAGCAATCTCTAACTGCAAACAGGAGTTGTGGATGGTTAGATCTATAGTGGGGTTAGGGGGGCTTTTCACAATCTTATATTTATGACTCCAAGGTAGCGATCATATGCACAATTAGCCCCGGCATAGGCACGAATGCCGGGCAGATTTAAAGTGTGCGATCAGACATGAACATCTGGGAAGCATCCCGCAGCAGGTAGCAACCTGTATTGCTCTGCCACAGAAGCAGAGTAAACAGGCACCGGGGAAAGTCTGGTAGCAAACGGGCGGACTTTCCCCTGTCTGACCACTCCAGCACGCTCTCATGACGCCAGGATAGTCTGATCAGGCCATCCTGACTCCATGCTGTTTTCTCTCCCTTTGCAGTATGCGCACCATCGCCCACTTCATAGGGTGGAGGTGCTAATCATCAATCCCTCATTTAAGTGCATTGGAAACAAACAGCATTAAAAAATTACTCACCCGCGGTTGCGTCTGATCATGCAGTGGCGGGCTGTGCCCACAGCTTCAAAAGACTGTGATCGTGCAACTGCAGGTCAACTTCCGCCGAAGAAAATAGTCTCTCTCCCCCCGCTTTATCTCGCACGTGTGACCGCAACCTAAGATTATTTAAAAACACACACAAGCACACACAAACACACAAAAAAAAACCCTCTGTTGATGGTGCAGTTCTACTCCCCTTGAGTCAATGGCAAAACTCCTGTTGATTTGAGTGGAACAGGCTAGCAGACCCATGAGAGGTCCACTGGTTGTTGCAGAGTCCGGTACTGAGCCCAGCAATGCCGGACAGTGATCCATCTCTGAATCTTTTGCCTAGTGGCTGTCTTGCATACTATATCATCACCAGTAATGACAAGGTGCAAGACTTGGTTTGAAAAGCAGCTAGCACGTATTCATCTTTAGAAGCTTCGTTCAGTGGATATATTCATATTATACAACATTTCTCTTTGCTTTTTTGACATCGTGCTACTTCTATTACTACATTGTCGTCTGTATTTAAATATGAATCTAACCTTGGATCGTCGTGCACTACCAGTTTATGGGTAAGATAAGAACATGTGTTGTTTTTCGCTATGAAGTGCACAAGCTATATCCGTCTGAGAACACTTTTGGCCTCTCCGGAAGAGCTCTCGTGTGCGGCTGCTGAAGCCCTTATCAGGTTTATAACTCATTTGCAAGGTCTGGAAATACACACAGCTTCTTCTTATCGTTCACCCACCCACCCCCACTTTCATCAAACCTGAAGTCACCATTTGATGGAGAGTAGTAAAAGGTTATCCTCTTTAAAAGAACATGATTACAGTCTGTATTCTTGTCCATCGCGATCCCATGTTGGAAGAAAATTGGAACAACCTCTGCACAAAATGAACCCACTCGGTAGTAACCTGGTTGTAGAAGATGATTGGAGAAGACATGATGATAAGCTAGAGTTAGGGTTAGAGCAAATTAGGTAGAGGATATGTTTGGGTTATCACCATACAAGGCAAGTTATAGTGTAACAGGGCCTCCCATTTTGGTAGGGAAAGCTGATATTTTAGCCAGACCCCCTTTGTTTTGTTCTCTTTTAGTATATTTTTTTGGAATCAGTGTACATTATAGGGAGGTAGCTAAGACTGCCCTGACCAGGATGGCCCAGGGTAGCCCAGTCTCATAGGACCTTGGAAGCTAAGCCAGGTTGCCCCTCATTAGTACTTGGATGGGAGATCACCAACAAAGTCCAGCACAGACAGCTTCAAGAGGGAATTGAATAAACATATGGAACAGAGGTCCATCACTAGCTATTAGAAGAAAAGAAGAAAGGAGAAGAGATTGCATTTATACCCCACCCTTCACTTGAAGTATCAGAACAGTTTACAAACTCTTTTCCCTTCCCCTCCCCACAACAGACACCCTGTGAGGTAGGAGGGGCTGAGAGAGCTCTTTCCAGAACTGTCCTTGTCCAAGAGAGAGCTCTTTCCAGAGCTATGGCTTGTCCAAGGTCATCCAGCAGCTGCAAGCGGAGGAGTGGGGAATGAAACTCAGTTCTCCCAGAGTAGAGTCTGCACACTTAACCACTACTTAACCACAAGATATAGATGGAACACTATATCTGGGGCAGAGATATTCTGTATTCATGGTGCTTGGGGGGCAACATTGGGAGGGCTTTTGCAGTTCTGCCCCCGCTGGTGGACCTCCTGATGGCACCTGAGTTTTGGCCACTGTGTGACACAGAGTGTTGGACTGGATGAGCCATTGGCCTGATCCAACATGGCTTCTCTTACGTTCTTATTCTTATATTCTTGTGGTTGCTTATGGTTGCTGTTCAGAGGCAGGCAATGGCAGGCAATGACAAACCACCTCTGTCCATCTCTTGTGCTGAAAACCCTACAGATTCGCCATATAAGTTGGCTGCAACTCAACAGTAGGGGGATGAGGGAAACTAAAACCACATCAGGTGTTCGGAAGCACACTTTTTTTAAATTAGAAGGGGTTGTGAGGAGATTCAAGATGATCTCCCAAATCTTTTCCTTTTCATGCCGGTTTGCCACTCTTCTCAGCCGGTCCTGCAGCACCATCCTTTTTCAGCTGCCATGTTGTTGATTATGAGATCAAGCAGAAAAACAACAACGAATACACAGGGATCACAATGTAAATAACATACTAAATAGAAGGAACAATCACTGTGATATATTGGCTGCTGTACTTTATTTGGTGAAACTGCATATAAATTTCACAATTATCATTAACATAGGGAAAAACCCACCCAACAATGTTGTTGTTGTTGTTGTTCAGTTGCACAGTCGAGTCTGACTCTTCGCAACCCCATAGACCACATCACGCCAGGCCCTCTTGTCTTCTGTCGTCTTCTGGAGTTTGCTTAATTTCATGTTTGTTGCATCACTGACACTGTCTAACCATCTCATCCTTAGCTGTTCCCTTCTTCTTTGACCTTCAGTCTTTCCCACCCAACAATAACCACCATTAAAATAGCCATATATCACAATTTTCATGAGGGCTCATTCTTGTGTTATTATAAAACAAGATGAGTAGCTAGCTGTAAACTCGTTTTGTGTTACATTCTTCATTAAATATCTTCCTCTTGCTGCTCCGTGGTCGTCTTCCCATTGTTGCATTGCAGCTTTTATATAAGGACGGGCTTATGTTGTTGTTGTTGTTGTTGTTGTTGTTGTTGTTGTTCTCCATGTTAATGATAATTTTGGAATTGGTATGTAGTTTTACCAAATAAAGGCTGAGGACAGACTGGCAATCTGGAGCGAGATGAATGCAGAGGAAACTGCTGCGGGGGAAAAACTCCCCGGGGCTGGCCGTTCACACCGGCCGGTGTATTGCGCAACGGTGCTGATACGGAGCGTTCAGACTGCTGCGGAATGGCCCCACGTGGGCCGGCCTCCGCAGCTCATGATAGGGCTGTTTCGGCAATTTGCGCATGTGCGCTCATGCGCAAACTGGCAAAACACCATGTTCACACTGCTGCCTCCGCTTGCCTCCCGCCTTCTTCCGGTTCACACTGCCTGGAAGCGGGAGGCAAGCGCAAGATGGCCCCTGGACACCAGTTTCTCCCGGTGTCCTGTTAAAGCAGATGGAAAGCGAGTGGAGATGGGTAAGTGCGAAACAGAGCCGATGGACAGATGCGCATGTCTGAACACGCTCCCTTCTTCCACTTCCAACGCGGGGCTGTCCCGCTTTACATTGCCAGTCTGTCCTCAGCCAAAGTACAGCAGCCTATATATTATCGTGATAGTACTTTGTATTTAGTACGTTGATTATGGGAGGGCAACCAGTAAGAGAGCGCGTAGCTGGATTAGTGATGTCATGATGTCTCATCATCAATAAGTGTTACCCTAATACTTAATGAGTATCCAGAAGGGAGGAGAATTGTGGATACGTCTTTCCACCCTTGCTGGCAGCTACTGCCCCACACCCTGCACAACCCATTAAAGGGCACTTTTCACAGGACGTGAAAAAGTTTGTGGACATTGCCCATTGTTTCTATGGACAACTGGTCAACAACTGTGGTCTCCTCTGAGTTTTGTAACTGATGCTTCTTCTTCTTCTTCTCTCTCTCTCTCTCTCTCTCTCTTTCCATCAAGTCACAGCTGACTTATAGTGACCCCATGGGGTTTCAAGGTAAGAGACAATTAGGGGTGGTTTGCCATTGCCCACCTCCACATCATAACCCTGGTATTCCTTGGAGGTTTCCCATCCAAATACTAGCCAGGGTTCACCCTGCTTAGTTCCCGAGATAGATAGATAGATAGATAGATAGATAGATAGATAGATAGATAGATAGATAGATAGATATTGTTATTTCCAAAATTTCCAACAAACAAATCACAAACAAAGCAACAAAACCATTGAGGGGACATAGAAACCAGTGCAAAACCATAATAACAAATGCAAGGTAATTCAGGAACAGAGGCTGTTAACAATGTGAAAGCGAAGTTCAAAAGGGCCACATTTTTAGAAAGTTCTTAACAAGTGAAGGTTAGAACAGAATTCTGACTAGACCTGTTAAAACATTTTAACAGTCACAGCTTTACAGTTTTAATAGCATGCAACAGGGAAGTCAAAAATAAATTAGGTCATGATAAAATTTATTTTTTTTGGACTAATATCATTATTAGTTAGAAAGGAGACTGTTGGGAACCAAAGATGATCAATACATTTTCTCTGACTACACTCCAGTTTCCGAGATCTGATGAGATCAGGCGAGCCTGGGCTTCCAGGTTAGAGGGATGCTTCCTTTAGAAATAGATAATGACCGAAATATATTTACTAAATGCATCCCCACCCAACAATCAAATGACCGAAATATATTTACTAAATGCATTTGGCTCTCTGCAGTGCATGCTTCAGTAGCAAGACACTTTACAACCCCCTTCCTTGTGACCTGACCTTTTTCATAGGCAGGCAATCAAGGGAGCGTGGTCCCTGTTGGCCGAAAAATAAGACAGGGAGACACTTGCCCGAGGTTGTGCAGTGGGTAGTAATCCACATCTCTGATAACCACAAAGGAGTTCCTGGCTCAGATTTCCTTCCACAGTCCAGTAACCAGTTGGCTTGGCCATGCATGCCGTTTGCATAAGAATTTTCTCAGGTAGAAAATCTCATCTATCCATCTCCGGGGGCGGGGATCACCTCCCGTTCTCCCCCCCCCCCCATCAAATCCTCTGGTGTGTGCCGGACTTACTAATTTCCAGTGTTATCTCATTGTTTTGCGTTCTGTTTGGTTTTCAGGATCAGCTAGCTGGTCACGCAGCACAGTCGGGTCATTCATGCGGTGCCTGTAAAGCCCGTTGGTACGGAACAGATTGTGGTCTTTGGATGTTATTTCAGAGACTCTGGCGCATTGTTCCATTAATTTGAGACTGGGGCCTGCTTGGGGGCATCTGTTGATACACATAACTCCCTCTGCCAATAAATAGATGATTTAGAAGGAGCAGGTGAGCACGTCTGTGTGTTTGATCATGCAGACACGAACACTGGCTTCCTCCGCAGGCACAGGGCATTTGTCAAAGGCAGTTCACGATGAAACAGAATTGTAGGACAGAAAACGCTTTTGCTTGGTCTCACTGAACGTCCCCAATTTCCAGGTCTGGCAGGGTGTTCTTTGTACTGAGACTGTTCTTTTGTACCTTCCGTTCATTCTACATAAGAGCGTAAGAGAAGCCTATGTTGGGTCAGGCCAGTGGCCCTTCCAGTCCAACACTCTGTCACACAGTGGCCGAAAACACCAGGTGCCATCAGGAGATCCAGCAGTGGGGTCAGGACACTAGAAACCCTCCCATTGTTGCCCTCCCCCAAGCAACTATCCTTCATAGAGCTGCCTGGTCCCCCCTGGCCACCAGCAGGGGATTGGAGGGGATAGGATTGCCAGCTCTTGATTGGGAAACTACTGAACCGCCGGGGATGGATTAGGGTCCCCAGTCCCCAGGTAGTAGCAAAGGATTCCCCAATTTGGTGGGCTTCTGCCTGCTGGTGGCCAGCTAGCCAGTGAGGGAAGCCCCATCCCCAACAGCCAACCCTCATCGCAACATCCCTGACGTGATAACATCATCCAGAAGGGACATCACAACACCAGGGATGTTGCATGCGGCAGCATCATTCTCCCCTTACACACCCGGGAGAGCTCCCTCCCACCTCTGGCCAGTGAGAGAAGAAGACCTGGAAACCCTAGGATGGATCCTGGGGAGGACAGGGACCTCAGTGGGGTACAATGCCATAGCGTCCACCCTCCAAAGCATCCATTTTTTCACCAGGGGAACTGATCTCTGTAGTCATGAGCTGAGCAGCAATTCTGGGGGATCCCCAGGTTCCACCTGGAGGCTGGCACCCTTAGAACTCCCGATATGGGACGATGTTGAAATTGACTAGAACTCTGCACATACCTACATATTCAGGTGCAAAGTTTATTCCACTATACAGCATGGAGGAGTATGATTTTGGGCTGTTTTATGAGACATCTGTGTTTCCCTGTATCGCAGCCACCAAATGGGGAAGCGTTTGAATTAAAATCTCGCCTTCTGCTCTCTGTTGGTAGCAATGTAAACTCATTCTTGGGTGGCTGCTCTGCTCTCCTCTCCTCTGCGGCCCCCTTGCTTTCGTCCTGGCCGTTGCCCCAGTGTGACTGGAGATAAGAGGACAGAGGCTGCAGAGAAGAGAGGGGGGGTTGGAGAGGACAGGCCCTTTACTTCCTTCCACTTAATGAGGCCCACAGCCCATGGAGGTTCACAGCTGATTCATCCTCCAGTCCTTCTGCAGCAGCTTATAAGGTGGGAACCACCTGCTAACCTCGAGCCCTGCCCGGCAGGGCTCTTAGGCACTTTCTTGGAACATGAGGTGGGTGCCACACATGCAGCTCCCAAGCCACTGAGTATTATTGGCCTACATCAGGGCCCCAAACTGTGAGTCAGTTTGATATGGTTAGGAGCTCTAATCTGGAAGAACTGGGTTTGATTCTCCCACTTCCTCACATGCAGCAGCTGGTGTGACCTTGGACTGGAGAGCCAGTTTGGAGTAGTGGTTAAGTGCGCAGACTCTAATCTGGGAGAACCGGGTTTGATTCCCCACTCCTCCACTTGCATCTGGCTGGATGAACTTGGGCAAGCCATAGCTCTGGCACAGCTGTTCCCTCAAGGATAGCTTGGGAAAGAGTTCTCTCATCCCCACCTACCTCACAGGGTGTCTGTTGTGGGGAGGGGAGGGGAAAGGAGTTTGTAAACCGCTCTGAGACTCTTAAGTGAGTGGAGGGCGGGATATAAATCCAATCTCTTCTTCTCTTCTTCTTCTTCTTCATAAGTTCCTTCAGAGCTGTTCTTTTGAGGGTAGTTCTCGAAAAGCTGCCTCAGCCCCACCTACCTCACATGGTGTCTGCTGTGGGGAGGGGAAGGAAAAGGGATTGTAAGCCGCTCTGAGACTCCTTTGGGTAGGGAAGGGAAGGGTATAAGTCCAATCTCCTCCTCCTCCTCCTCCTCCTCTTCTTCTTCTCCTCCATTGGGCCTGCTAACACCTTTCCTGGTGCCCACCACATATTTTAGGAGAGGATGTGGTCACATGGGGCTTTTGCCCCAGCAACAGTTCTGGTTGGTTCCCGGAGTTTTGATTGGCTGTGCAGATTTTTTTTTTAAATGTTGTTTTGGTAACGGCTGTTACCACTGCACAAGGATCTTCCCTCTGAGGCTGAAGGTAAGCCATGACAGCCATTTTGTGGCTGGCTCTGACTCCTGTAGCAGCCATTTTGTGGCTATGTCCACCGTGCTGTTCTGGAATTTCAAAGGTGCCCACAGGCTCAGAATGGTGGGGGACCCTTTGGCCTAGATGCTGTGATACCTCATTCCAGAGGATGGAAGGTCACCAGTAAGACTTGGAAAAAATGCTAGCACTGCATCCTTCCCTATCATATACCTATAGAGGGGAGGAAATGAAAATAAGGGGCTGCATATTGCTTTTTTCTTTCTTGTGTGTGTTTAATGATAGGTCTAGAGCACGTAGAAGATTAAGCACTCACTCTTTACAGTAATGGGGGAGGAAGTCTTGGATTGTGCTGAAGAAAGATGTGGACTGCAGAACCTCTTTTAAAACATTCATTCGCACGTAGTCTGAGCTGTGGTTCATATACTCAAATAACCGCGTAGGTGTGTACCACTGTCAATTATACTGTAGTGACTCTCAGAAAACGCTCACTGCAGATGACAGTATTACCTAAGGTACGCTTGATAAAAAAAAAAAAAACAGCACTCCCCTTAATAGCAAATAATTCAGTTGTGTATACAATTCACTCCATGTTTAATAAATTCATATGGGAAGGTAAGAAACCCGGGAACTAAAATCAGGGGATGCAACAAACATCGGGTAATGGTGGATTGGCCACTCCCAACATTATGAGTTATTATTATACCACACGTATGACGGAACATGTATTAGTTCAGGGGAGAACAAACTAAACAGTTTGGGGAATCGAGCAGCTTGGAATAGCTTTGCCCTTTAAGTAGTTGGAACTAATGTTGTATGGACAGCTTTAACTGTGGGGTGGGTCAAGCAAAAAGCAAAATTAGGACGGCAGTCTTCGCTTTGCATGCCAGATTTATATCATGAGGGATTGCAGAAGCTGGTGAGTCATGTAATTTTGAGGCATGGGTCAGTCTGGGCTTTAATGGAATAGCTGGCTTTATTAAAGAACATATAATTATGTCTGTCTTAGAATTGTTGCCACCATAAGTGGTGAAGTTGTCTTATCCTCCCCTCCTCCCATGTCTTTGGGTTAGGAGCTTCTTACAAAATACACACTCTCAGATGGACCTTTTTTTGGCCAGTTAGCAAATTCAGGACAATCCTAGATCAAACAGAAAAAAACATAAATGTTTAATAAATGCTATTTATGCATCAAAGGCGATTTCGGAATGGAAAAGCACAGCTTATAAAGATAGGTGGGGGAAATGCCTTTTAGAGAATCAAAATCAAGAAATTTGGGTATAAGGGAAAATGTACTTAAAATACACTTAAAGTATTTTATTAAAGTAAGTGTTATTTTACTCGAGAGAGGATTATGAAAATAGCACCTACTGTCTCAACTCTGTGCTGGTGGTGCAGTAAGAAAGTAGGAGCCTTCCTACACATATGGAGGCATTGTCCGATTGCTAAGAAATATTGGTCTGGAATCTTTAAGGCTGTGAGTGAAATTTTACAAATGTGATCCTAGGATAGCCATCTTAAACACCCTCCCTGAAGAAGGGAATTCAAGATAAAATGAAACATCAATATATTTGTTTGCTTATTTATTTATTTATTGCATAGCAGCACGATTCTTATTAGTACAAACCGGGGGGGGGGGGGGAGTACCATTAGATGGAGATATGGGTCTGTAAAATATGGTCTGTGATGTTTAAGGGGGGGGGAATGAAGAACTCTGTAGAAAAATGTATTGAGATCTGACATCCTTTTATCATGTATTGCAACAGAATCAGGTGTAATGAGAATGTTAATGAAGCTGTTTTGAATTACATATGTACAAGATTTGTAAGTGGCCAGATGGAGATTGAATATGGGAATTTGTTGAGTACACATAATATTGGAAGGAAGATTTGTTGGGATTTGTTGGATACTTTGTTAACAGCTCATGTGTATAGTTATCTTACTGGATGAAACAGATGTATTTACTGTACTATTCGTGTGGGGGGGGGACAAAAAAAATAAAACAGTTGTTTCCAGCTGGTGTGAAGACTAGCAGAATTTCATGTCATTGAGCAGGACAGTCCTAATCAGAGTTAACCCTTCTAAATGCAATGACTTTAATTGGTTCAGAAAAGTGTAATTCTGCTGAGGGTGACACTGTTATTCTTCTATACTTGACTATTAAGCACTTTTGAAAATACATGGTTACCTACCATAGACAATCTGAGAATCACTGATGCATCTAATGAATTAATAATCCTGAGATTTAAAGAAGACAGGTATATCAATCCTGCTATGGAAAATGTATAATTACATGATGTCCCATCAGCTGATCCAGATTTTGATCCACAGATCTCTCTTTTTTTTTTTTGAGAGCGGTTTTCATTGAGCACCAAGTTTCCATAAGCACTTATATTTTTTTTAAGCAATTGACTTAAACTGGGGTGAAATACTGATTCTGATTGGTTAATGCCACTTGATTGCTTCATGTAATTACCTCTTCTCTCCCTATCAAGTCTTGAGATTTTCACTTGCGGTGCAGTCCCGTGCAGAATTACTGCAGCCCGGGCCAATAGAAATCAATTGGCGGAAGTAACTCCATGTAGGATTGTGCTGTAAATCTCTTGATTTATTTTTTCAGTGGATTTAGGCAGTGGCTCTCGGATTGTCTGCGGTCAATAATTTTTTTAAAAAATATGCTTAATGGGCAGGGATTTGAGGCTTAGATGAAATAAAATATTCTCTCCAACGGAAAGCGACATTTCTTGGGATTCGGCAAGGCTTAATTAACACATTCGTTCTCTTAATTTCCAAAATTGCTTCCCTGCACTTTTAGCCTCCTGCTGCTCTCACAATATAAAATGTCAAAGGAGAGATGCAGTTCTTACAGAATCTCCAGCTAAGCTGGAAGGAAGAGGAAACAGGGTGGGGGGCGCTGGTAAGAGGGGAAAAGAAATGCCACTTGCAATATAACGATTGCACCCGCTGGCCGGCTTCGGTACTGATTCCTATGCATCCATGTTGATGGAAATATTTGGTCCAGGTGGGTCATCATGCACAATATTCAAAGATAATCCCTTGGAATTGGTTCTGGTGTTTGGGAGCTGGTGACTTTAATCTTTCAGTTGATGGGATTGTCTTTGATCCAGTCCTGCAGCTGGCCCATGCCAATTAAGGATTTTTTTTTTTAAAGAAAAGCGGAGTGGGAAACTGTCTGGAAAACCATCCTGAGGACAGGGACTTACTTATTAAGCTGGAAATGGTATTTAATGCATTACCATCATTTAATACTAATTGCAGTGATCACTTATAAATAAGACATGTGAAACATTTGGCAGCCATCTTGAGGCCCAAGAGCCTCAAAATTTCCCTGGTCCTTTTTCATATTTCTGGCCAGGATTCGTGTGTGAGTGCGTACCCCTGGTTAGCCCAGGGAGTCTTTCCTGAACACTAGTTTGGAATCACTTAAAACTTGTTTAAAAGGTAACAATCCCAATTTAACCTGTACATTCACAGAGGATACAGACCCAGACTAAGGTGGAATAGAATGGGAGTGTATGAAGCTGCCTCAGATTGGGTCCAAGAGTTGGTCCTAGCCACGAGTTGGGTCTTGATTAAACATCAGCAGTTTAAGGCTTCACCCTGACCTGGATAGCTCAGGCTAGCCTGATATCATCAGATCATAGAAACCTAGAACCACAGAATCATAGACCTCCAGGGACATCCAGCCCCCTGTGCAATGCAGGAAATTCACAAATACCTTACATACTCCCAGTGACCCCTGTTCCACACCCAGAAGAGGACAAAAAACCTCCAGGATCTCCGGCCAAACTGGCCTGGAGCAAAATTGCTTCCTGATCCCCAAAGTGGCGACCAGCATGTCCCTGGGTGTGTAAGAAACAGCCATGAGGACTAAGCACTGATGCAACTCTTCCTGCCCTGCCTAAGGTCACACAATCAGCACTGCTGTCGGATGACCATCTAGCCCCTGTTTGAAAATCTCCAATGAAGGAGGGCCCACCACCACCCGAGGAAGCCTGCTCCACCCAGGAACTGCTCTGACTGTCAGGAAGTTCTTCTTGATGTTTAGCCGAAAACTCTTCTGGTTTAATCTCAACCCATTGGTTCTGGTCCGACCTTCTGGGGCAGCAGAAAACAGATCTTGGAAACTAAACAAGGCTGGCCTTGGATAGTATTTGGACAGGAGACCACCAAGGAAATCCATTGTCATTACACTGGGGCAGGCAACTGCAAACCACTTCTGAATGTCTCTTGCCAAGAAAACCCTATGGGGTTGCCATGTCGGCTGTGACTTGACCACATTTTCCACAAATGTGTAGAGCTTCTGGCCATGGTTTCCCACAGCTGTGATCCTGGAGGACCTGTGTTTGGAGATACAAGGGGAAGAGCCTGGGACTTTCTGCATCCAAAGCACGAACTCTGCTACAGAGTTCTGAAGAAGAGAAGAAGAAGAAGAGATTGGATTTATACCCCAGCCTTCACTACCCAAGGGAGTCTCAGAGTGGCTTACAAACTCCTTTCCCTCCCCCTCCCCACAACAGACACCCTGTGAGGTAGGTGGGGCTGAGAGAGCTCCGAGACAACTATCCTTGAGAGAACAGCTGGGACAGAGCTATGGCTTGCCCAAGGTCATCCAGCCAGGTGCAAGTGGAGGAGTGGGGAATCAAACCCGGTTCTCCCAGATTAGAGTCCGCGCACTTAACCACTACACCAAACTGGCTCCCTGCACCAAACTGAACCTCCCTCCTTGCTTGATTAAAGTCATCGGCACCCACCTCTTGAACCAACTGTGCAACTGGTAAATACTGCTAGGATTCTGCATGACCTCCCTGTGTGGGTGGCATCTATGCTTCTGTCTTCACTGAAAATAAAATTCTACTGCTGGATGAATCCAGCAGCTTTAACACTGTTTACATGGGAAGGGATCTCTTAGATTTATGTTTTTTAATTAAAGGTTGTTACATTTTAATTAAAAAGTCCCATTGTGTTGCCAACATTATTTCTTCAAAGATAGATTCTGTGCTTTACTTACTTGTAAATACAAAGCAGAACGGATGCTCACCGCTATGTTTGTTTCCCACCCTTGTTCTATGGAGGTCAGGGTGGCGCACATGGTGTTATTCCTTTTTATGCTCACGAAGGCACTGCAAAATGGATTTGAGGTGCCCATTCAGGAAGTTTATGGCTGAGGAGGCATTTGAACCCAGACCTCTCCAATCCAAGTCCACCACTCTTATCAACTACATTTGGAGAAGAAGAAGAACAGATTGGATTTATATCCCGCCCTTCACTCACTTGTAGTCTCAGAGCGGCTTACAAACTCCTTTCCCCTTCCCCTCCCCACAACAGACACCCTGTGAGGTAGGTGGGGCTGAGAGAGCTCTTTCCCAAGCTGTCCTTGAGAGAACAGCTGGTACAGAGCTATGGCTTGCCCAAGGTCATCCAGCCAGGTGCAAGTGGATGAGTGGGGAATCAAACCTGGTTCTCCCAGATTAGAGTCTGCACACTTAACCACTACACCAAACTGGCTCTCACCAAACTGGAGTAGCCAAAAGGTCAGTTCTTCTCTACTGGGCGATGGCTAGCTTCTTTTTGGTGGACAATTTAGCATTTGGTTGCTGCTAGGATTTTTGCAAAGAATACTATAAGCAGTGGACATTGATCTGATCCAGCAAGAAGGTGAAGAGACTGGATTTATGCCCCACCCTTCACTACCCGAAGGAGTCTCAGAGCGGCTTACAATCTCCTTTCCCTCCCCCTCCCCACAACAGACCCCCTGTGAGGTAGGTGGGGCTGAGAGAGCTTTCTTGAGGACTGCTCCTGAGAGAACATCTCTGAGAGAACTTGTGACTGGCACAAGGTCACACCAGCAGCTGCCTGTGAAGGAGTGGGGAACCAAACCCAGTTCTCCCCGTGGTTAGAATCTGTGATCCTAACCACTACATTAAACTGGCTCTCAAGGTACTCTGTGGTATAGTGGTTAAGAGCAGTTGACTCTAATCTGGAGAACCGGGTTTGATTTCCCACTCCTCCACTTGAAGCCAGCTGGGTGACCTTGGGCCAGTCATGGTTCTCTCAGAGCTCTCTCAGCCCCACCTACTTCACAGGGTGTCTATTGTGGGGAGAGGGAGGCAATTGTAAACTGTTCTGAGACCCCTTTGGGTAGTGAAGAGCAGGGTATAAAACCAACTCCTCCTCCTCCTCCTCCTCTTCTTCTTCTTCTCCTCCTTTTCAACCAAGAATGTTCACTCCATGTTAGTTGTGCCTTTACTCTTAAAAGGCTGAGCATGTAAATTTAGAACACTTTTAGTATATCTAGTATAGATTACAGAAGGCTGAATCAACCCTCCACTGTACTCTACACTATCCGTCATACTGCAGTGTCTCACAGAGCTTGACACCATGGCTGTGTATTGTAAGATGCCTCCAGGTGACTGTAACAGCTTCTGCTGGAAGAGCTATCAAATGGCTAGAGCTATCTGTAGACAGATTCCTTCCAGGCCTCTTAATGACTCACCCATGGGAGTAGCTCCCTCTCGGCATTGCCTGAAAGCTTCTTTCATTCCATCAGAAATGGACAAGGAAATTGTGCTAGCAAACTTCTGCTAGTCCAAGAACAAGGCAAGGAGGAACATAATTCTATTTATTTTAACTTATTGGTAGAAGCTGTGATCCTTGGGAATTGGAAAGATGTCTTGAATTCTGTGAACACAGATGTCACCCTGCCCTGATTATTTCACTAGTTTGAAGTGATACATGGATTACTGATGAATTTCTGGTTGCGGTCACACGTGCAAGATAAAATGGGGCGGGGGGGAAGAGAGGCTGTTTCCTCTGATGGAAGTTGACCCACAGTTGTGCGATCACATGGTCTTTTGAAGCTGTGGGGGCAGCCCGCCAATGCATGATCAGACGCAACCACGGGTGAGTCGGGGGGGGGGGTTTGCCGTTTGTCTCCGATGCACTTAAACAAGGGATCGATTATCCGTACCTCAGCCCTGAGGGCTCTTTATGGAGTGCATGATGATGCACATACTGAGAAGGGCAAAAAACAATGGCACAGAGTCAGGGTGGCCTGATCAGACCATCCCGATTCCATGAGAGCACGCTGGAGCGATCAGACATGGGAGAGTCCGTCTGTGGCCTGTAGCAACTCGTTTGCTACTGGACTTTCTGAAGTGTCTTTTAAATCCACTTGTGCAGTGGAGCAAAATGGGTTGCCGACGGCTGCGGGGTGCTTCCCAGATGTTGTTGTGTGATCGCGCTCCTTTAATCTGCCTGGGATTCGCACCTATGTCGGGGCTAATTGTGCGTGCGATCGCAACCTCTGATTAACTTCTCGGTCCTTCAGCCAATCTGGTCAATCCATTCCATGTCAGCCCCATCTTTTCCTTTTTGTTGTCACCCATGTCTCTTGCTGAACACCCCACAGTTTCTAGTTGCAAATGTTGTCCTTCTGATGTTTAAACCAGTCTTTGTCATTTGTTCGATAGTGCGCTATGAATTCCAGGCTTTGCATATGTTAAATTGTTAGGTGGCACTTAGCAATGTATGGTTCCCCATCTGCTACCTCCATTTGGCACTTGGTGCGTGGACGATTCGATTCTAAAATGTTATGATGCTGATTTTCTGTGTTTTGTGTGCCAGGTGGAAGGAAGCCATCCCTCAAAGGATGGGGATGAGCTATGGAAGAGGCAATAAATACTCCAGAATGGCCTGAAATCTTTGTTGTGAGGGTCTTGGGAGGCCATCATTCCGCTACCAAGAGTGATCCATATGTCTGCAAATTGATCTTGATCTTTATGGCGAACTGTTTGTGCATTGTTGGATATGATGATGGGTGTTCCAGTCTGATAGATTGAGCCTGTATCTTATAATTAGGCACAATTCTTTTTTCCTGGCTGCGCCAGTCATCCCATGAGTGCATATATCTGTTTTGTGGGCAAACTTGTCAGTCTGTGTCTGTTTATCTTACTGTTTGAGTAGTGTCTTATGAATGTTGTGTCTCATTTCCCTTTTATTCAAATATGCATGAGGCCTTTTGGAATCCAGCACGTGTGCTTCCCCCCCACCGCCTTTCCATTCTTAATGCAGGCCAAGAGCTTTCGGTTCTAATAGTTTGAGTAGAGGATTCTCCACCCCTGATCAGGTTAATGGATTTCTAGTTCTGCAGCCATCCATTTGCGAAGATATGTTAACGTGGTTCATGATACCAGGGCTCCCCAACCCTTTTGAGCCTGCGGGCACATTTGGAATACTGAGGGGCAAGGTGAGAGTAGTGACAAAATGGCTGCTGCAGGAGGCGGAGCCTGCCAGGAAATGATTGCCACAGCTTAACTTCAGTGCAGCACAGTGCCGATCCTTGCGATGTGGTGGCAGCTACTGTGAAAGCAACAGCTGAAACAAAACAAAAGTCTGCACAGGCAATCAAATCTCCAGTAGTCAGTCAGAAGCCTTGCTGGGCAAAAAGCCTACCTGGCCCCACCTGCTTCCTAAAAACTCTTGACAGGCACCAGCAAAAGTCTCAGTGGGCCCGTAGGTACAGTAGGGCATTTTGGAGCCCAGGTCCCCGACTTCCTACCAAGGCCCCACAACTTTCATCCAGTGGTAGAACTGCTTGAGATACAGGGCTGGTCCAGTCTGGACTAGTTCTCCCGTATGAGAAGTGGATGCTGTCATAGTTCAGAAAGTATACTAGCAGTTGAGGTACTACCCTAATACAGCAATTGTTCTGTCTTCATCGCTGCATTGCAAGATTGTTCTACCATCTTCAGTATGCTGCTTCCCAAATGGCAGGATTGATGAACTGCCTTCATAAAGATGAGTGGGGAGGGGAGGAAACAAACAAACATCCATACAGCATTCATGCCGCTCACCATACATCCAGAGAACGTCCAGGTACCATGCAGAACCAGATGCCATAGTTTTGAGGCTTCACAGAAGTATTTTCAGACAGATACAAATTTCACAAGCATTGCCATTAAAGAATACGGAGAACTTTCACCTGGCCAAGTACCTGCAGGGACTCCAGAGGAAAGTACAATAACGTTAATGACTCGTGCAATTCAGTGGGTTTTCTTTTTTCATAAGCAATTAAGGTCTGGCTTGCACAAATTATGACGGAGGCCTCTCCTCCAGGTGAGAAGCCTCTTTCTTACTGTGGCAGCTATCGGCTCCAGTAGCCACTTCAGCAACTTGTTGGAGAGACCTCTTCTAGAGGAGTGCCATCTGCTCACTCAGCTTCCCTCCCCACCCCGGCAGCACTTGGCTTCCCCTTTGAACATTTCTTCTTCTTCCTGGTCCTTTGCTGCTGGGAGAGTGACCCAAGCAAGCAGGAATGGAGAGGGATTTGAAAGGGCACAGAGAGTTCTCTGCAGGTGGGAATTGTCAGCTGCTACGGTGACCTAACATCTCTTCCTGAACTTTTGTGCGAACAGGATTTATGCTGCTGCAGGATGTCTGCTAATAGGGAATCCGAGCTGAATTTGTAGGTGCCTGCTCAGGTACAACACCTGCAGAAATGGTGTCTGAAAGAATTAGCAGGGTTTTACAGAGGGGCTGACACATCCCACTTCAGTCATGTGGCAGAGGACTAGATGAATGAGTTCCTCTGGCCAGTGTGGTGTTGTGGTTAAGAGCGGCAGACTGTAATCTGGAGAACCGGTTTTGATTCCCCAATCCTCTTCCACATCAGAACATAAGAGAAGCCAATGTTGGATCACGCCAATGGCCCATCCAGTCCAGCACCCTGTCACACAGTGGCCAAAAACACCAGGTGCCATCAGGAGGTCCAAAAGTGGAGCCAGGACCCTAGAAGCCCTCCCACTGTTGCCCCCCCCCCCCCAGGCACCAAGAATGCAGTGCATCACTTGCCCCATACTGAGAGTTCCTATCAATGGAGCCTGTGGGATGACCTTGGGCCAGGCACAGTTCTCTGAGAAATCTTTCAGCCCCACCTGCCTCACAGGGGTTGTAGGGAGATGAAGGGAACAGCGATTGTAAACCAATTTGAGACCCCTTAAGATAGAGAAAAGCAGGGTATAAAAGAGAAGACAGAAAGAGACTGGATTTATACCCCACCCTTCACTACCCAAGGGAGTCTCAGAATGGCTTACAATCTCCTTTCCCTTCCCCTCCCCACAACAGACGCCCTGTAAACAAAACCCTTCTTCTTCATCCCCAGTTTCGATCCCAGCTGGAACAAACGAGGCCATCTGAAGAGGGGAGCAGTGACTCACAAATGCTCCCACCCCGTCACATTGTATTTTGGTCTTCAAGGCGCTACTGGACGCTTGCTCTTTCCTACTGCTACAGACAGACTAACACGGCTGCCCATCTTGATCTATGGCTCTTTGACTAGAATTCTTTTTTTGTTTTGTTTTGTTTTAAGCTAATCTTATTTGAGCTGGAGTCTGAGCCCTTGGAGAACCTGGATCACCGTGCCTCCCTGTTACGTCATTAGGTTCTAGGTGCCGGCCAATGCTCCCTCTAAGCTGTGGGGTCTTGTGAGCAGGAATTCTACGTTGTGAGCTATTGGCATTAAAGTTGTGAGAGCACGATCGGGCTGCTGCATAAAATTAGGTTGCTCTGGAGCCATCCTTCCTGAGCTTGGACAAAACTGTGTGAGCTAGAGGCTAAAAAACTGTGAGCTAGCTCGCACTAACTCAGCTTAGAGGGAACACTGTGACCCCCCCCCCCCAAGTTCTCCTTTTCCCTCTCCTACTTCCACCCCACATTATCTGCCCTACTTCTGAGGAGTAATACAGTGACAGAGAAGAGAGCATTCTTGTTACTCTATCTCTTCCCCTTTCCTGAGTGTAATTGGGCAACTGTAGTCTCCAAGAAGGGCAGAGAAGAAGAAGAAGAGGAGGAGGAGGAGGAGATTGGATTTATACCCCGCCCTTCACTACCCAAGGGAGTCTCAGAGCGACTTGCAATCTCCTTTCCCTTCCCCTCCCCACAACAGACACCCTGTGAGGTAGGTGGGGCTGAGAGAGCTCTGACGGAAGCTTCTCTTTTTCAAGAACAGCTGTGTCTGAACAATGGCTTGCACAAGGTCATCCAGCAGGTGCAAGTGGAGGAGTGGGGACTCAAACCCGGTTCTCCCAGATTAGAGTCTGCACACTTAACCACTACACCAGACTGGAAAAGATTCTCAAGTTTAAGGGTGTTTTGCTGTGAGCCAAGATCAACATAATTCATACCGTACTATCCCACCATTCCTGTGTGTGAGCGTGAAAGCCTGAGAGTGAAGAGACCTGGCAGGGAGAGTGTTGATTCATTTGAAATCTGGTGTGGGAGGAGGGTGTTGTGGATACCATGGGCCACCAAAAAGACGAGCAAATGGGTTCTAGGTCAGCTGTCCCTAGTAGCTAAAATAACTAAACTGAGGCCGTCCTACTTTGGTCACGTTAGGTGAAGACAAGAGTCCCGGGAAAAGACAGTGATGCTAGGAAAATTTAGCAGGAAAAGAGGAAGACCCGACATGAGACGGATTGATTCAGTGAAGAAAGCCATGGACCTCAGTTTGCGAGACCTGCGCAAGGCTGTTGGAGGGCAATGATTCATAGGGTCACCATAATTCAGAAGTGATTTGATAGCAGTCCACAGAGAGAGAGAGAGAGAGAGCATCTCCAGGATGCCTGATAGTTTCAGGCATTTGGGGAACTACAGCTCCCACAGTGCACCAAGGGAAAGGAAGTGGTAGCATCAGTAAAGATGGCAGGATGCCACTCTGGGCATTTTCTCTCCCCTCAGCTTTTCTGTCTGAAAAGAGAGAGCAATCCTGCAGATGAGAAGCTTATCTCACTTTGAAAACAGACTTTCCAAACTGCTGAAGCTGATACTCTGAGCCGAAAGACGGTGGATTTAAGAGGAGAGTGTTTTGTTCCCTCTGCCAGCTCCGTAGAAAACGGATTAAAATGATTCGGGCAGTGAGGAATCTGATAATCTTTGGTTTACAAATAGTGTGAACATTTCAAAGCCGGCCCATTCCTGACACACTTTTGCTGTGCCTTTTCACATCACCTTGCATCCAGACCTGGTGAAATCCCCTTTAGCGCGTTTTAAAGAAAGAAGGAAGGAAGCCCTGCAATGTAATAAATAGGAAGTTCGCCCTTCTTCCTTCGTAACCTCTCCTCAGGCAATGACAGGAACTGTGCGGGGGAGTCAAAAAGGAAGACTATATCTCCCTAGTCCCTTATAAAACTTAGAGCACTGCAGCCAGGGTTCACACAAACAAACCTGTTAAGTGACATAATTGCGTAGTCACCGCCTGGGACTGAAGATGAAGCAAAAGATAGATTTCCACTCATGGGAAAGGCAGCTGGAAACAGCTTTTGGAAGAAAATGTGGATTTTCTAGTTTTGCAGTAGGGTAAGGATGAGGTACTTGAGTAGTATTCTGAGGTACCATGAGGTAGACTAGTAAGGATGTATTAATGATCCCTTCAGTAAGAATTCCAGGCACATGCCAGTTCATGCCAGGAACATGCCACAAGAATGCCAGTTTGGTGTAGTGGTTAAGAGCAGTGGACTCTAATCTGGAGAACCGGGTTTGATTCCCCACTCCTCTGCATGCAGCCAGCTGGGTGACATTGGGTCAGTCACAGTTCTGTCAGAGCTGTTCTCTCAGGAGCAGTTCTCGAAAAAGCTCTCTCAGCCCCACTTACCTCACAGGGTGTCTGTTGTGGGGAGGGGACGGGAAGGAGATTGAAGACTCTGAAGACTCTGAGTGAAGTTGATTCCTCCTTCCTTGATAAAAGTGTGCCATTGAGTTGCAACCTCATGGTGACCCCAAGATGTTCCACCTCATGGGCTTTTCAAGGCAAAAGACGAACAGAGGTGGTTTGCCAGTTGCCGTATTCTGCATAGCAGTCTCTGTCTTCCTTGGCAGTCTCCCATCCAGGGGTCATTTCGAGCAGGAGCTCGGGGGAGCTCAGCTCCGGGAGTTGGTGCAGGGGAATGCCTGCTTGTGTCATGGCTGCAGCAGAATGACCCCGTCCTCTGGAAAGGTCCTTGTTCCTCCGACCAGCCTTCTGAAGGCTTCAGCCACCACTGAAGCCATCCTCCCAGAATAGTGGTATTCCTGAGGCTTGGATTAGTAGAGGTCCCCTCTCTGCCAGCTCTCTCTCTCTCTCGCCTTCTGACATACTTCCGGTGATGTCGGGTGGTTTAGCATATGCAAATAAGTTATGCTACTGAGTTATGCTAATGAGCTCCTGCACCTCTTTTTCTACAAAATGACCCCTGCGTCCCATCCAAGTACTTTCACCACTTAGCTTCTGAGCCCTGATTAGACTGAGCTAGTCTGGCTTCTTAGGGCTAGTAGTAGCAGTAGTTGTAGTCACCCTCCCTTCAAGCTCTGGGTTTTGGCACCTGGGCTTTGGCCACTGTGTGACACTGAGCATTGGACTGGATGGGCCATTGGCCTGATCCAACATGGCTTCTCTTATGTTATCTCTCAGCATTATTTATGGGAATTAATTTTGAGAAGAGTATCAGCGAACACGGTATACATTTGGGATTTTTTTGTGTGCTTTAAGAAGGTGTTGTCACCAGGGGTCCGTTGGAGCGGGAGCACACAGGAGCACAGCTCCGGGAGTGAGGAGCCCAGGGGGCGGGCACATGACCAAGCCCCACCCCCTCCTCGGCTTCCCCGAGCAGTGCAGAGGCGCAGCGCCCCAGGAAAAGCCTTGCTAGGGTCTTTATTGTTTTTAATGTTTTGTTTTAATATTGATAATTTTATCATTGTTCCTTTTATGACTGTGTGCTGCTTTTCCAGAGACTTGCTCAAGGTGGCATATAAATTTTCTAAGTATACCATTTTTTATCTGGGCACATGGCACATTAGTACTGGAGAAATTTCACCAGCCCTTAAGCAGCTTCCACCCCATCAGTTTGGTGTAGTGGTCAGGAGTTGGACTCTAATCTGGGAGAACCGGGTTTGATTTCCCACGCCTCCACATGCAGCTGCTAGTGTGACCTTGGGCCATTCACAAGTTCTCTCAGAGCTGTTCTCTCATGAGCAGTTCTCAAAAGACCTCTCTCAGCCCCACCTACCTCACAGGTGTCTTGTTGTGGGGAGGGGAAGGGAAAGGGATGGGTGGTGCACATGTCCTGGGAATCTCAAGTCTACTTGAAACCTGGTGGTTTCAAGGGAGCAGGAAGAGAATGAGGGTGTGTTCTTTACGCTTATTTTTATTGCCCAAAGTATTGGATGGGGAAGGGAATGGAGGAAGAGCAGGTCAGTTTCACTCACCTGTGGAGTGGAGCCTGAGGGGCGGGTGTTGCCTCCTGACACACTTCCGGTATGTTAGGGGGTGTGGCGTATGCAAATGAGTTATGCAAATGAGTCATGCTAATGAGCTCCTGCACCTCTTTTTCTACGAAATGACCCCTGGTTGTCACCCATGAAACATGTTACACCACTGAGCCACAGCCTCTTTCCAGTTAGAGGGTGGGATTTTAACCCACCTCTGTAGGACTCCCCGGGGTGTGTTCGCTCCGTGGTCCCTCCTGGTCATGCCGTGTTGCCCCGGGGGCGGACTGTGCAGTGCTAGCCGGACTCCCGGTCCGATTCAGAACAAGACAGCTGCTTGTAAAATCACGCATTCTTGTAAGCAGCCCCACAAGAGTGAAATATGCCAATAAAAACACATTTGCTGTTTCTGCTGACACTTAACACCACATTATGAATGAACGTATTAGCTTTGGCACGGTGACAGCTTGTGATGTGCTCTCTTGGATTTAGTACACACGCTAGGTTAGGAGGAAGAAGGGGGAGGAATCTAAGGCTACCTTAGAAAAGGTTTTATTTCTTTTTAAAAAGTCAATGATCTGCTTATGAGAAATGGAGACCTACTGATGCAAGCTGCAGTCTTGCTGATAAAAAATGGATTTCCCATAGCTATGCCGATAGCGGTGGGAACTAATTGGCCTGAGTTTACTCCTGCTGACAACCCCGCATTCATTGCAGCCCTCGCTGGAAGTCCTAATCAATCACTAGCTCCAGTTATCTCTCACCCATAAGGAGGTGCAATTAAAGCACAGCCCTGGCCTGTTTCAAGTAAGGGGGTGCCTAAAACGGTTATCGGGACTTGGTAGAAGATGGCCATGGGATCCCCTGCTGTTCCTCAAGGCTCGTAACTCTTTGGTCACTTTTCCCTCCATCTATGGCTACCCTTTTAAGTGGTGCTGTGCGCACGCCAAGAAGTTTGTGTGACTCTTAACACAGCGGAGCTCACTCTGCGGGTCATGGAGAGCCACATTCGAAATCACCATCGAACAGAGGAGCCACAAGGACCTTCCATCCTCGATGGGACGACTGCATCTCAGGGAATCTCGCAGCCCACCTGTTCTTCTGACAGCAGCTTTGTGGGAACCAGCTGCCGATGGCAAGCCCCAAAGGGCCCCTGCAAGCCCCACTGGCCCCCATATCACACAGGGCAAGTGCCACATTGGGAAATGGTGCTCAGAAGAGCCACAGGGCAAAGAGCCACATGTGGCTCTCGAGCCACTGGATGAGTATCACTCCTTTGAAAGACCCATAGATGAAGTGGCATGGAAGGTATGGACACGGCTGCTTTATGGGCATTAAAGTTACTTACCTGACACAGGTTAAGATCTACATGTTGCAAAGGTTTAGTGGAGGTCTTTCCCAGCTTTTCTATCTGAGACTCAGGAGGAGGAGGAGGAGGAGGAGGAGGAGGAGGAAGAGATTGGATTTATACCCTCCCCTTCACTTGGATTCTCAGAGCAGCTTACAGTCGCCTTCCCTTCCCCGTCCCACAACAGACACCCTGTGAGGTAGGTGGAGCCGAGAGAGCTTTGAGGGAACTGCGATTGAGAGAGCTGTGACTGACCAAGGTTACCCAGCTGGCTGCATGTGGAGGAGATATGGCAAGGGTTTGACCTTCACTTCCTACATGTAGGAGAGGGGTTCCTCCACTGCTTCCACCCTGTTAACATTCACAGACTTGCTGCGGGTAGCCTCTGTCAAAGGTCAAGATCCAAAGAGTTACTTAGCCTCATGGAAGGGTCTTGTGTTCGTCCATAGGAAGCGTTGGCTTTTTCTTTCCTTTGAGGAGCTGGCCCCATTCCAAATCCCCAGCTGACTTAGAAACCTGAGTTTTAAATGGCGTTTGCCATTCTGCTGGTAAATAAATAACCTTTTGCTAAGATTTTGTTCATGAGGTTGCTTGTTCCTATCTTTTTAAAGAACTGTTGAAGCCAGTCCGAATCTTACACATTAGGTAATGACTCCCGAATCTTTTGCACGTTAGGTGAGGATTCCCTGACTTGGGTGGCCCAGGCTTGCCTGGTCATGTCAGATCTTGGAAGCTAAGCAGGGTCGGCCCTGGTTAGTATTTGGATGGGAGACTTCCAAGTTCATCCAGGGTTACTATGCGGAGGCAGGCCATGGCAAACCACCTCTGTCATTCTCTTGCCTTGAAAAGTCTACAGGGTTGCTATAAGTCGACTGTGACTGGATGACACTTTCCACTACCAACGGTTCCCAAGCACAGAATACTCAAGTCAAGCATAAAAGGGCAGGTGCATATATATGCATAGACAAAATATAGACACATGGGGATGATCGTGAATGAATGTTCCAAATTTGTAGGAATAGAGACTACACATGTATAGCTTATATGTGAGTAGGTACTGTGCCCACTGTCAACTGAATGTGTGCAGTAGTGAATGGGGCCATCATATTGTCCTGCAAACAAAGGGCGGGGCTAGCGTGTCTCCTCCCACTCTCCCTTTCTGGGTGTTGCCCTGACTTAATAGTTCTTGGTGGCACTGTAGGTGGGGGTGGGGAATGTGTATGTGAAGAAAAATGTTTTAAGCCATTATCTTGAGCCCCCTTCTCTGCCCTTCTGTGTGGAATCACCTGCAGATTTAAGAGACTCTAGGTGACATTGGTTTTAAGTTGTATCTTTAGCCTCCTGGAAGAAAATGGTAAAATGGCAGGCTCTAGTTTATTTAAAAAAAGAAAAGAAAAGAACAAGAGATTGGATTTATACCCTGCCCTCCACTACCCGAAGGAGTCTCAGAGTGGCTTACAGTCTATTTTCACTTCCCCTCCCCACAACAGACACCCCGTGTGGTAGGTGGGGCTGAGAGAGCTCTTTTGAGGACTGTTCTTTCAAGAACAGCTCTGACAGAGCTATGGCTTGTCCAAGGTCATCCAGCAGGTGCAAGTGGAGGAGTGGGGGATCAAACCCGGTTCTCCCAGATTAGAGTCCACACACTTAACCATTTTGCCACCAAACTGACAAAGAAAAGGAATAGTTTGCCAAATGTCTTCCTGACACCAAGTAGTGTGTGCAGGTCTCTCAAAAGGCTAAGAGCAGTGGAGAAGCTATGATACCTGGATATTCATGCACATCAGACTGTTTTGGGAGAAAAAATTCTAATCTTCTGCCTGGAATTGCCTGTGTTGGCTCCAGTCCTCCTCAAACTAGAGAACATTTGAGAAGCCCAAGCCAAGTCTTAGACAGTTGATTAAATATTTGTATTGACTGTTGGTCATTGAATCATCAATACCTTGCCAGTCTGTCTGCTGATGTTCCAAATGGCCATTTCTGTGGCCTGTGATACAGCACACTTGCGTTTAAGACCGTTCATTTACTCCTGCATTTAACATCTGCAGTAAAAAGCCCTTTGCTTCTTGTAACAACCTCATTACCAGTTCAGTGGGGCTTAATCTATGCATATTTCTCTGTGCTTAGTTCCCATGCTGTGAAGGGGGAAAGAAAAAGAAAAACCAAAACAAGCAGTCATCCATATTCCTATAGGGGCTGTAGAATAAATGTGTATCCCGGTAAGGAGATTTAGAATATATTACCTCTGAAAAGGCTAGCCGATCATTTATTTCCATGAGTCACATTCCATTCCAGAACTGGCCAGACAGGACAATCAGAATAATAATCTGAATATTCAGGAAGCGTGGTCATCTTCCAAGTCTTTGGGGTATGTGTGTGTGTTGGAATTTAATGTGCTATCACATATAAGCATACGGGTATCGGGAGAATCTTTGGGCTGCACCACAATCATTGCTCATTTTCTTGCGACCAGCAAATGAAACCAATAGGAGGCATACAGTAACACTTTTAATGTGTGGGTTTGAGTCTAGTAGTACCTTAGAAGCCAGCAAGATTTTTGGTGAAGGAGCTTTTTAGACTCAAAGATCCATCCATCAGATACCCATCTGAAGAAGGAACCTTTGATCCTTGAGAAGTCAAACCTCGGAAATCTTGTTGGTCTCAAGGCGCTAACTGGACTCGGATCTAGCTGTCCTACTTCAGACCAACATGGCTGTCCTTCTGAAACTTTGAGTGTTGAGTATTTATTTCTCACAATACAAAAGTTATCTGCTAAGTTTAGAAGTACTGTCATTCTAGTGTGACCATCCACCAGTAATATGGGTTAAAAGCACTTGGATTCCGCCTTCCTGCAGCAGCAAGGAACACTTGAACCTTCCATGCATCCATTTCAGGTACAAAGTAGCACCTGTGCCCTCTTGACCTCATACCTGATCAGACCTTATGGCAGCGCTCTGAGCTTGCAGCCTGAGTATCTGCCAACGGCAGGGAGGAGCAGTGTTTCCTCTAGGCTGAGTTAGTGTGAACTAGCTCACAGTTTTTTAGCCTCCGGCTCAACACATTTTTGACTTCGCTCAGGAAGGATGGCTCCAGAGCAAACGGAGTTATGTGGCGGCCAAATCGCTCGCTCACAACTTTAACGCCAGTAGCTCACAAAGTAGAATTTTTGCTCACAAGACTCCACAGCTTAGAGGGAGCATTAGCGAGGAGCCTTTTAAACTTCATTGAAAACATCCATGCACTCTACACTAACTTCATTCACACGTCATACTCATCCCAAAGTTAGGTCAGCCTGACCTAGATGCATGGAGGGGCCATGGCTCAGGTGAGGCTGTACCATAGATACCCAGGGGCATTACAGTATTTATTTTATTTTATTTCCTTCAATTTATATCCAGCCTTTCCCACAAAGCAGGCTCAGGTGGGTTCCCATCTATGATAATCTGCTGAGTTCAGATTTGCAACATGAAAACCAAATAACAAAATGCATATAATAAATACAATAAAATGACTACAACACTAGATACTTTAAATTATACCTCAACAGACACATAAGAGTGACTCATTGGGGGAAAGAGCCAGATCAAGTTGATACCCGTCGCCTCAACTGAAGGCATGGTGGAAGAGCTCCGTCTTGTAGGCCCTGCGGAACTGTAAACACTCTCGCTGCTCTCTGGCTGTTTTATTCTCAATCCCTTTCCTAATAATCCCTAACATAGAATTTGCTTTTTTCACTGCCAGAGCACACTGGGTTGATACTTTCATTGAGTTATCTACTATGACCCCAATATCTTCTTTCCCCTCTCAGCCTCAGCATGTTCAGACCCCATCAGCCTATACTTGAAGTGGGGATTGTTTGTCCCAACGTGTCTCACCTTATACTTACCCAGCACTGACCTTCATCTGCCACATTGTCGCCCACTCACCCAGTCTGTGGAGGTCATCTTGGAGCTCTTCACAGTCAACCTTGGCTTTCACCATCCTGAATCATTTAGTGTGAACAATCGACCTGGCCACTACACTGCACACCCCTAGTCCCAGATAATTTATGAATACATTATGAATAAATTAAATAGTACCCTCCACAGTACCAATGTTGTGGAACCCCACTGCTTACTTCCCTCCATTGTGAGAATTGTCCATTTATTCCTATTCCATACCTGGCACCTGTTGTCTTTTTGTCCCTCTCTTCCTCCAAGAATCTTGAAGCAACCTGCCTGGTGGTGCCCTCTTTCCTTTCTATCCACACAACATATGAACACAAGAAGCTGCCTGATACTAAATTAGACCGTCCGTCCGTCAAGATCAGTATTGTCTACTCAGACTGGCAGCAGCTCTCCAGGATCATAGGCAGAGGTCTTTCACATCACTCGCTAACCCGATCCTTTTACCTGGAGGTGGGGGTTGCTGTGTGCCATGCAGATGGGTTACCCCTGAGCCACAGTGTTTCCCCCAACCACTTTGCGAGGTGAGTTATACTGAGAGATAATGGTTGGCACAAGATCACCTGGCTTTATGGCAGTGTGGAAGTTTGAACTTGGGCATCCACAATTCTGGTCTGATGTGTTAACCATTGCGGTGACTGAGATATCTGAGCCTTGGGCCGTATACTTAGCAGTGGTGGTTCAACAGTAATGTCTTAAGAGTAGATGGCCATCTGACAGCAATGTGGATTCAGTGAACTTCGGCAGATCATGAGGTTCAGCAGTAATGTCTTATAGTAGATGGCCATCTGACAGCAATGCTGATTGTGTGACCTTAAGTAGATGATGAGAGGGAGGACAGGGAGGGTTGCCTCAGTGCTTAGTTCTTGTGGCCCTTTCTTACATGCCCAGGGAAATGCTGATTGCCACTTTGGGGTCAGGAAGCAATTTTTCTCCAGGCCAGTTTGTCCAGAGATCCTGGAGGTTTCTGTCATCTTCTGGGCGTGGGATAGGGGACACTGGGGGTATGGAGGGTGAGGTATTTGTAAATTTCCTGCATTGTGCAGGGGGTTGGACTAGATGACCCTGGAGGTCCCTTCCAGCTCTATGATTCTATGATTCTACCACCATAAGCTCTTTCCCCTCCTCTACACAAAGACCCTCCAGTGTGAACTGGACCTGCCACTTGATCATGTGGAGGCCAGCCCACCTGATCCTCCCCCATTGTTGCTAAGGGAGAATCACACAATTGCAGTTCTAACTGATCAGGGCCCATGAGCAGTTTTCACAGTGGAGGGGCTGGACTAGCAGCATCTCTCCACTGTATTATTGTATGGCTACTCCGGCAGAACATATGCCCAGTGGTTGAGCATCTGAAGCACCTTGCTAAATAGGAATGTGCTTGCATGCGCAACGTTTACTGTGATTACCCACATGCCAAAGGCAGTAACCATGAGCCATTCACAGTTTTAACTGCTAGCACTAGAGTGCTCATTTGTAAAATAAAACAGCTTAATGAGAAGGCATAAAGTTTCGGAATGTGAAAAATAAACAGCTGTACATTTGATGTTTGGTCCGGTCTGTTCAACCTCTTTCTGAAGCTAAACTGTTAGTTCACTGGGGTTTATCCTTCGGGTTCCCGAACTGATTACAGTCAGAAGCTCATTGCAATCTGCCTTTCCAATTAGAATATTTATTTTTTAAAAAAATCAGGATTATATATGCACATTTTGCCACTTTTTTTTGTTCTTTATTCCCACCGGGATTAATGATGCCTCCAAGTGCGTAGGCGCATTGATGGAATCACAGCACATACAGGAATCCTCATGTGGTCAAGATTCTTTTTTGAACAGGGTTTTGATCAGTGTCCTGATAAACACCGGCGATCATCTGGAAAGGCAAACAAAGATGCAAACTGAAAACTGCATAAGTAAGAGCAATCTGGTGACCTCTGGTGACTCCTGCTGGGGCATGGAGGACATTCAGAGAACTGGCTTGATCGGCTTCCCCCAGCCTCCCATCCCTGGTGTTCTCTGGAGATCTCCCATCCGAATACTTGCCAGGGTTGTCCCTGCTTAGCTTCTGAGATGTGATGAGTTCGGGCTTGCCTGGGCTATCCAGGTCAGGGCAAGATCTCTTTTTGACATGCAAACAGTATATAGTTGAAGATCCAAAATCCCTGCTATCACATACCAGTCCAATGGAGAGCCATTATGGCATAGTGGTTAAGTGCATAGACTCTAATCTGGGAGAACTGGGTTTGATTCCCCACACCTTCACTTGCAGCTGCTGGTGTGACCTTGGGCCAGTCACAAGTTCTCTCAGAGCTGTTCTTGAAAGAGCAGTTCTCAAAAGTGCTCTCTCAGCCCCACCTACCTCACAGGGGAAGGGAAAGGAGTTTGTAAGCCAGTCTGACATTCCTTCAGGTAGTGAAGGGTGGGGTATAAATCCAATCTCTTCTTCTTCTTCTTCTTAATTGCAGCAAACTGGCATCGGTAATTTAGATTTGCATCCAAAGCTTCTCATGTTTTTCTCCCTCTTACGCACACTACTTAAGGTTCTGATCAGCTCCAGAAGAAACACAAAAGGGAGATGATTTTTGTCTGTGTGTGTGTGTTTGGGTAATAAAAGATAACTGAGGGTTTTGAAGGCCTGCCACAACTAGATCAAATTATCGTAGGCTTTCTGAGCCAAACATTATTTCTGCTTATGAAATACTCCTGGGGTTTAAACTCCATGTGCCTCAGATGGAATTGACTTAGATACATCTTCCGTGGAAGCTGGCTTTGAATTCAGTGACAGTGGCATTTTGGGACCTCAGGCCGGGCCTGATTTAATTGAAACTTCTGTTCAAACTGTACTGGCCTCCTCCCTGTTTTCCCAAATCCAAATTACATTCAGAGAGTTGAAGATGTGCTTCCCTACGACATCTCTTTGTGGAGCACCCTCCCATCATGGACTTCTGGCCTGAGTTGGAGCATCAGCCCTATCTTCACATCTGGGTCATTTTCTTTTTATCATGTTACTTTGGGATACCATTCCATCTGTATGGGCATCTTCCAAATATAAATGGCCTACAGGCTCAGCAGAGGTTTCTAATGGGAAAGTGGTAGAAGCTTCGATAATGGAAATCTTGCCGCTCTCCTTGTATTGAGAAATGGGCTGTGGCTAAGTGGCAGAGCCTCTGACTGGCATGCAGAAGGTCCCAGGTTCAATCCCCAGCATCTTCAGTTGAAGGACCAGGTAGGAAGTGATGTGAAAGGCCTCTGTCAGAGACCCTGGAGAGCTGCTGCCAGTCTGAGTAGACAATACTCACCTTGATGGACCAGTGGTCTGATTCTGTGTAAGGCAGCTTCATATGGGTAATGGTGGACAATTCATTTGCATTTTATTTATGTGTGCCTTTATTTATATGCTGCTTCCCTCCTCAGTTGGAACCCAAAGCACCTTAGGACATAGTTCTTCCCTCCTTCACTTCCCTGAAAACACCCTGTAACATAGGTTAGGCTGAGTCACCCAGTATGCTTCTGTGGTAGAGTGAAGATTCGAACTCAGCTCTCCCAGCATCCTAGTCCAACAATTATTGTTGTTGTGTCACCCAGTATGCTTTTGTGGTAGAGTGGACATTTGAATGCAGCTCTCCAAGCATCCTAGCCCAACAATTGTTGTTGTTGTTGTTACCCCGCCCTATCCCACGAGTGGGCTCTCTCCACGACCTTTTCCACTTTTCCTTTTCTTTTTTTTTCTCAATTCTTTACTTTTTAATGATTAGCTTGTCAGTCTTGTGAATCAGGGGGAAGTTGTGGCTGAAGGTTGGTGGAGTTGGTGTGAGTTCATGGTGTTTTGATGTGATCTGTCCCATGTGAATTTATTCTTTTTTATATGTAACTACAAGTATGAAGATGAAAATAATAATCCCTCTGAGTGTTTCTAAGGGAAGGAAACCCATCTATGAATCATTCAGGCACTAATGAAGGATTTGTCAGTTTCTGGTAGTGGTAGTTTTGAGGACTGTATCGTCCTTACTGGTCTGCTGGGATATTTATTAGTTTATTTTTGAAAACTACCACAACTTTTTTGTTTTTTGCTCAAGGTGGCTTACCACTGATCTTGGAACCCTTGGAATTCTGGCATGGCGTGGTGGCTTGAGACACACAAGATGGGTTCCGTAATATGGCTGCCACAGGAGGTTGAGCCAGCCACAAAATGGCTGCCGCTACTTGCCTTCAGTCACACAGGGAAGATCTTTGTGCTGTGGTAGCTGTTGCTGCCCATGCAACGCTTTTAAAAATCTGCAACACCAATCAAATTTCCCATGGCCTGTCAGAAACCTTGCTGGGCAGAAGCCCCACCCGGCCTTGCCCAAATTCTAAGAACACTTGGTGGGCGCAAAGAAAGGTGTCAGCAGTTGCCTTGGTGCCCATTGCCACCACATTGGGGGACCTCTGGCTTACCGTTACTTGTAGCCACTGATGAAAGCCTCTGTGAGACAAGCAATCAGCTGTCATTCTGTTATGCGTATGCTTACTCATAGAAGAATTATTAGCTGTGGTGCCAATAAAAGAGATATTATTTTCTTCTTATAATGACTAGGTGGCCCCAATGTCAAGCTAGGCATTAAGGGAATAATAGATCAAAAACACTGGGCTTGTGTTGGGGTGAAAAAGAGAGAGAGTCAGAAGCTGATTTTCCAGAGATTTCACACAGAGACAAGCTAGAATGAATGCATTGCTCAGTGTGCTATTCCTAATAAGAGCATTTAGTTATTTATACCCCAGAGCTGAGAGTAGTTCACAAAAAAAGGAGAATGAGCATTAAATTACCATAATTTTTCCAGCTTTCTTTACACAAAATTGTGTGTGTGTGTGTGTATACGAGAAAGTGAAAGAGTACTTTGGGAGGGCACAAGGAAAGATCAAGCACGTTTAGCGGGAGCTGGTTTTCTCTTTTTTGGCTTTCTTCTCAGAAGCCGACTGTCTGAATGAAAAAAGCTGTGATTTAATTTTGAGTTGTGCAAAATGCTTTCCCCCTTGAAGCTAAGTTTTTTATATATATATATTTATTTAGTAAATTTTCACTCCCTGATTAGCATGTGGGCACCGTGGTACCCTCTGACACCTTTCATGGTTCCTGCCAAGTGGGTGGGGTTTTTTAGAAAGTGGGCGGGGCTTTTGCCCAGCAGGGCTTCTGAGTGACCACTGGATAACAGGAAGAAGGAGGAGGAGGAAGAGATTGGATTTATACCCCGCCCTTCACTCAGAGTCTCAGAGAGGCTTACAATCTCTTTTCCCTTCCCCTCCCCACAACAGACACCCTGTGAGGTAGGTGGGGCTGAGAGAGCTCTTTCCAGAACTGTCCTTTAGAGAACAGCTCTGACAGAACTTTGGCTTGCCCAAGGTCATCCAGCAGGTGCAAGTGGAGGAGTGGGGAATCAAACCTGGTTCTCCCAGATTAGAGTCCGTGTACTTAACCACTACACCAAACTGGCTCTGTTTGAGGCAATCACTTGTTATTCGGTGCAATGTTCCCTCTAAGCTGAGTTGGCGTGAGCTAGCTCACAGTTTTTTAGCCTCCGGCTCACAATTTTTGTCTCAGCTCAGGAAGGATGGCTCCAGAGCACACTAACTTATGCAGTAGCCAAACTGCTCGCTCACAACTTTAATGCTAGTAGCTTGCAAAGTAGAATTTTTGCTCACAAGACTCCACAGCTTAGAAGGAACATTGATTCGGTGTTCCCTGCAGGTGCAAAGGCAATGCTCCTTAGATGTTTTGAAGGTACCAGCTTCGCCAAAAAAAAAAGGTGATGGAAGGATGAGATTGTCTTTTTGCTTTGCGGGAGAAATGGTTTGCGGTTTCAGTTTCCAAAGAAAGAGTACAGTTCCTTGCCTGTGCCGCCACAGAGAGATGGCGCCAAGCCCAGGAAACCCAATGTCTACTTTAAAACTAAGTATGCACAGTTGTAAAACAACTTTGGGATAAGCACAGTGATTTATTAGTCTCTTATTTTATACTAGGGAACCAGTTTGGTGTAGTGGTTAGGAGCCTGGACTCCAATCTAGGAGAACCAGGTTTGATTCCCCACTCCTCCACATGCAGCTGCTGGTGGCCTTGGGTTAGTCATAAGTTCTCTCAGAGCTGTTCTCTCAAGGGCAGTTTCTGTCAGAGCTCTCTCAGCCCCACCTGCCTCACAGGGTGTCTGTTGTGGGGAGGGGAAGGGAAAGGAGATCGTAAGCTGCTCTGAGACCCCTTTGGGTAGTGAAGGATGGGGTATAAATCCAATCTCCTCATCATCATCTTCTTCATCTCCTCCTCCTCTTTCTTTTGCATCCAGACTCCTTTGGATTTGCATCCATTAAGATTCCAAAGGTGCCAGGAATTACATTGGCATGAGCCATATTTGGGGGTTTTGGCAAGCAAGCATGCCCTCTGGCTCTAAGGATTCCCATGGTTTCATATTTGTAAGTCTCCATAATGGGTGTGATGGGGTGGGTGTGTGCCCCCCCTCTCCAATCCACCACAGGATCAGGATTTTGATAAATCGGCATTCCCCTCGGTCCCATAATTTTGTATGGTGATCACCATCACGTGATTTTCTTCTCGGTCATGTGAAGGCTTTGTAAAGTGGCAGCCAGCAGTTACTTCAGAGGGCAGTGTGAGGAAACAATGAGACAAATAAGGTAATTAACGCTGAATGACTGCCAATCATCGCCACTCATTCAAAACAAGCAATTTGTATTTCAGGCAGGAGACATCATGATATAAAAGCTACCCTGAAAGGTGTGGGGAGGGGGGGGGGGGGAAACCACGGAAAGTCAGAACAAAATACACACTATAAAGAATTAGGAGAAAAAGAAATAATTATGCATACTGCTAAAATTGCATGTTTTCATTACTTTTGTAAATGTATGATAAGTTGCAGGTATTTATTTGAGTCTTTTAATCATAAGGGATTGTCAAGAGAAACTACGGTGAAATGGGGCTTTGATTACTGGTTTTAATTATTGGGGGTGGGGGGGAGAAAAACCTCTTTAAGAAATTTTCTCGCTCTCTTTCTTTGTTTTTTTTTCCCCTTTCCAGAAGGAGAGCTCATTACCACAGCAGAAAAAAAAAGTCACATATTTGTAGCTCCAGATGGGCTGATTGTAGTTGGCTTAAAGAAGGCATTAGATCGGGTTCTTCGGGGGTCAGGGGATTTTTGTCCAAGTAAGAAGAACTGGACAAACTGTTTATGTTCCAAATCCATCCCTGGCTGTGGGGGCAACTTGTTGTTTTGGTCAGGGTGGTCAATAAATATGGAGTTATGCCCACAACTATATTCACAGAATTGTTCAGTGTCCCTTAGGCATGATAGCTTTGCTGGATCTGATCAATAATCCATGTAGCCCAGAACACTGTTTCCTGTGATAGCCAATCAACATAAGAAGAGCCCTGCTGGATCAGACCAGTGGTCCATCTAGTCCAGCCTCCTGTCTCACACACTGGCCAACTAGTTCCTCTGGAGAGCCAACAACAGGGCATAGAGGCTGAGGCCTTCATAAGAAGAGCCCTGCTGGATCATACCAGTGGTCCATCTAATCCAGCATCCCATCTCACACAGTGGCCAAGCAGTTCCTCTGGAGGGCCAACAACAGGGCATAGAGGCCCAGGCCTTCATAAGAACATAAGAAGAGCCCTGCTGGATCAGACCAGTGGGCCATCTAGTCCAGCATCCTGTCTCACACAGTGGCCAACCAGTTCCTCTGGAGGGCCAACAACAGAGCAGAGAGGCTGAGGCCTTCCCCTGATGTTGCTCCTGGCTCTGGGATTCAGAGGTTGAGTGCCTCTGAATGTGGAGATTCCCCTCAGTCACCATGGTTAGCAGCCATTGATAGACTTGTCCTCCATGAATCTATCTAATCCCCTTTTAAAGCTGTTCATTCCTGTGGCCATCACTGCATCCTCTGGCAGCGAATTCCACATTTTAATCACTCTCTGTGTAAAGTAATATTTCCTTCTGTCTGTCCTGAATCTACTGCCCAACAGATTCATTTTATGCCCTCTAGTACTTTGGGAGATGGGGGGAGCCTTATCTTTGTCAATTCTCTCCACCCCATCCATCCATCTGTCTGTCTGTCTGTCTGTTTGTCCCCTCACCGAAAAATCAACACCCAGGCCAAACCGCTGGAGCTAGAAACACCAAATTCAAGGAGAGTGCTCCTACCATGGCATAGGTACTCACCAAGAAGAGATGTTTAAAAATTCAACCTCTAAGGGGATCAAAAAGGGGGAAATGTGTTCCCCCCGTTGATTTCTATAGTTCAAATCCTGGTTTAGATTGATAAATGCTGTTTTTCCCTCTGCTCTCCCCCCCCCCCCCTTCAGCTGCTGAGACCTGGCTGGTTTACCAGCCTGCAATGCATGCAATGACAATACTAAGTAACAAGCCACAGGGGTCATTTCAAGCAGGAACGCACAGGAACACCGTTCCAGAAGTAACAAGCCCAGAAGTGGGCACATATGGTGAGGCACTGTGGGAAAAAGCAAAAGCAGACTAACTTGAGCTGTATTTCCATGCTTGTCGTAGGGCAGCTTCCCTGCAAGAGCAATGGAAACCTCGTGTCTTTAGTCCAAGTGTCAAGCTGGCTTGCCAGCTCTGAGTTGGGAAATAGCTGGCGATTTTTGGGGTGGAGCCTGAGCGGTGGGTGTTGCCTTCTGACACACTTCTGGTGATGTCAGGGGGTGTGGCATATGCAAATAAGTTATGCTAATGAGCTCCTGCACCTCTTTTTTTTACAAAATGACCCCTGTGAGGCCAGGTTTATGCTCAGATGCTGTAGGCTTGACAACCTCCAGGTGGTGGCTGGAGATCTCCTGGGATTAGGGTTGATCCCCCCCCCTTCCCAAACCCTGCCTTCCTCAGGTTCCATCCTCAAAATCTTCAGGTATTTTCTAACCCAGAGCTGGCAATCTTACATGGTTGTGTTGGTAACAGTAAATGAAACCATATCTATGGTGCAATCCTATGTAGAGTTACTCCACTCTCAGCCTGTTGAAGTCAGCAGGCTTAGACTGGAGTAATTCCACATAAGATTGCAGTTTAATAACCCAGATTCAAATTAGGGTTGCCAGATGAGGCTGACAAGCCGGTGGGGGACTTTCCAGGATCCTCCGGGAGAGAGGAGGGAAGAAGCATGATTGCACTCCAAAGGGAATTCTGGCGGTCACATTTAAAGGGACTGCATTCCTTTTAAATGCCTTCCCTCCATTGGAAATAATGGAGGATGGGATCACCTTCTTTTGGGGCTCATATAATTGGACCCCACAGTCCAATCTTTTTGAAACTTTTTTGGGGGGTTGAGGAGAGGCACCAGATGCTATGCTGAAATTTTGGTGCTTCAACCTCAAAAAACAGCCGTCCTGTGTCCCGGATACCCACTGATCGATCCGCCATTATACCCTATGGGGACCGGTCTCCATAGGGTATAATGGCGTGCCCAGTGGACACCCCCCCCTCACTTTCTGATAACCCTGAAGCGGGGGAGGGTCTCCAAACCAGGGGATCCCCTGCCACCAACTGGGGACTGGCAACCCTACATCAAACTGTGGCTTCAAATCCACATTTAACAGACCATAACTCTCTTTAGTCAGTGGAGAGACCTGCGTTCAGTTCAGACGACCACATGAAGCATGGCTAGTTCAGTTAAACCAGTCAGGTTAACAAGTCCGATCTCATCCTGACCGCTGTCTTTCATGTTTCTTCTGTCGCCAAATAAACATGGCATTTTAAAGGGGGAAGGGAAGCAAACCTCTGCCTCTGATCACTTTGCGTCTCCCTTCCTCGTTTAGATTGTTCATTTGAATTTTGGTCTGCAGTAAAGATGTGCCGTTGTGTCCTGTCTGATCTCCCTCGCTTCACATTTGACTGCTTTGCTTGTGTGTTCACTCCGCTATCACATTGGGGTGTGTGTGTGTGTGTGTAGGGAAACCTTTGAAAAGAAAATAAGCAGCATTAAAACAAGACAGCCCCCCCCCCTTTTTTTGCTTTCTTTGGATGCTACAGGGGTTTAAGAATGGGCCTAACTGAAAGACGCGGCTGCCTTTGTGCTCTGCCGTCTCTCTCCCCCGATATTCAGACACATTTTCTTGTTTGTCAACAGATGAATGCCTTTGGAATGGTTAAAGGCAACATTTTGTTCTAGGCAAGATGCTAACCCCCCTTGGGCTTCTTGGCCAAATGGCAGCATGGGTAATTACATTTTGCCTTACCTAAATCCCCCCTTGTAGCGTCTGCAGGGAGCAGCACTATTCTCTGATTTCTGCCCCTAAACTGTTGTTCCCTCTTAGTAGCTGCAATCAAACAGCTGCTGCCTGGACATTTTGAAGTAGTTTGGGATCCTCTGGGAGTGGGGGGGAAAGCAACATAAATATACAATCGTACTATTAGCGTGCTGCAAACGAGATTTGATATAACTAACACTTGTTTCGGCTCTAATCGCCCGTCACAATTAACATGACGGAGACGTGTCTCCTTTAAAGGGGTGAGAGTAGACCAGAGACATCCTGCCATGTTTTTTTGGGATATAAATCTTGTCTTTTTGCCACCTTTTCAAACACAACAGGGAGCGGTGATTTCAATTTTTGCTACCATGTCAAATAGATGGAATCGGAAGGTTTATGGCAGGCAGACACGGCGGGACGTGTAATGCAAAAGACAAAGCAAAAATTCCGCTATTATAGTATGGAATGTTAGTGAACATTTTAATTGCTCATGGTGAACGTGTGCACAATAAAACACTGGCGAACCAGGTAGCTCTTTTTGAGGGACGTTATAGTTCAAAGAATAAGAGAAAGAAACTTGATCCAGGGATGTGAGAACATAGAGACTGTGTTGCATTGACAGGAGTGTTCGGCAAGCAGTTAAGCAGAGGCTTGGGAAATCAAACGGGAAGGTGAAATGAACAGGAGTCTGGTGTCCCCTTAAAGTCTTCGATCCGATGAAGCACAAATGAAACCATGCAGCATAAACTTCCTGCTTACCCCTTCCACGGTGGTCTTCCTTTCCCCCCACAGAATTTGTGCCCCCTTTAGGTCTATAGAACCCTGACCTAGATAGCCCAGGCTAGCCCGATCTCATCAAATCTCTGAAGCTAAGCAAGATCAGCTAGTATTTGGATGGGAGGCTTCCAAGGAATACCAGGGTCAGGACACAGAGGCAGGCAGTGCCAAACAATCTCTGAGTGTCTCTTGCCTTGGAAACTCTATGGGGTCTCCACAAGTATAAAATTTTTAGGTAGGCAGACAGACAGACAGTGTGTTTGTATGTGTGTATGTATGTGCATATGTGTGTATGTGTATAATGTCCTAGGAATGTCATGGGTTCCGAATGGGGGCTGCAGTGAGGGTAGTGGGCAGAATCAGCAGAAATTTGTCCTCCTACTCTTCTTGAAGTGCCTAAAATGCGCAGAAAGGAGATCAAGATCCAAGCCTAACACACATGTATCATTGCTTAAACTCATTTATACATCTTGTATGTGTGGGTATTTGAGCTCCTTTCCACAACAGAAACTCAGTTCTTGCTAGAACCTGAGATAAGTCAGTTTTTTGATGTTTTTTTTAAACCATCAGTAAGTTTGCTTCCTGTCTTGACCTGGATGAGCCAGGCTAGCCCAAGCTCGTCAAATCTTGGAAGCTAAGCTTGGTACTTAGATGGGAGACCACCAAGGAATGCCAGGGTTGCTACACAGAAACAAGCAGACAGTGGTAATCCGCCTCTGTTAATCTGACCTGACACAGATGGGCCAGGCTAGCCTGATCTTGCTAGATCTCAGAAGCAAAGCAGGGTCAGCTCAAGTTAGTGCTTGGATGAAAGACCTCCTAGGAAGGCCAGGGTTCCTAGAAAGGGCCAGCCACCTCTTAACATCTTTTGCCTTGAAAACTCCATGGGGTTGCCAAAAGATTGGCTGTGGATGGTTCTGCCACCATCACCAAGTTGCTTACTAAACTGAGAGTTGGAAATTGCAGTGGTTTAACAGTTTACTTTGCCGGCACTGTTCTTCCGTTGCTTCCTGAGCGAGTCAGTCTGGGTTATGACAGCTAATGGCAACTAATTTATGGCAGACTAACGGAACATCTTTTTTTCTTGTGCACGAGGAAGAACATATTATTCAGTGAACTGTAGAGTTAAATGTTTAATCACATCTGAGAGATGTCATTGTTGTGAGTGGGGCCGGGATGGCTTTCATGGTGTCTTCAAGGCTCCGACATTAACTGAGCCTCTGAACCCTATCCCATAGGACTTGTCTACAAGTTACGAATGACAATCTGGAGCCATCTGAAATGGCTGCACAGAGAGTTTCCTGTCTCTGCCAAGAATGACTTGGAGCTGTATGCAGGGGCTGTCCATGTGAAGGAGCCTATCCATGTGTTGATCTCTGTGTTATATGCCATTGAGTTGCTTCCAGTTTATGGTGACCCTATGGATTAATGTCTTCAAAAATGTCCTGTTTTTTTAGAGGCGCACTTATTCAAACTTGGTTACAGATCAAGAAATACTTTTATACTTTAATTCCGAGATGGGTATCACCTTTGGAAGCTTTTGTTAAACCCACACTATTTAGGCTAGATAATAAAGGAATTTATGAGAAATTACTAGATAAAAATAACAAACTAAAACCAGAAGAGGTCTTGGTAAAACAAGGAATAGAGCTATCTTGGTGGGAGAGAATTCAACTTAGAACCAGATTTGAGGAAGATAAAAGAACTGGCTTTGAAAAGAACCTCACCCAATTAGATAAAATATGGTTATCTTCTAAAGATAAATTAATTCAGAAATTATATGGTTGGTTATTGGATGATGCTACACAGGATGAGATTGTGAAAACATCAATGATTTCATGGATGAAAGATATAGGACATCCTATTGATATTGATGATTGGACTAAGATATGGAAATCAGCCAAATATATGAGATCAGTTGCGTATAAGGAAAATATTTTTAAGATGTTTCATAGATGGCACTGGTCTCGGATAAGATCGCCAAATGTTTTGTCAATGTGTCAAAAAACTGCTGGAAATTTAAAACTAGCGTAGGAACTTTCTTTCATTTATGGTGGAGATGTGAAAAAATACAAAGAAGTTGGAATATGGTCCAAAAATTAATTATAGAGATATTTGAAGTTAATTTACCCATGTTACCGGAAATATTTTTACTGAATATATTGCCAGAAGGCCTTGGTCTGGAGAAATATATTATTACTTATATTATCACATCGACTAGGACGTTAATAGCGAAAAACTGGAAAGGGGGAAGATCCCTTCCAGAGAAGAAATTAAAGTAAAAATTCTAGAGGTTGCGGAAATGGATAGGCTAAATATGAGATTATTAAATCAAAACGAAGAGTTATATTACCAAAGATGGAATAGAGTATGCAAATGGATAGATGTGAAAATGTAAGGAAGGACTCATTGTAGGAAAAATTATCGTCATAAAGAAGAGGATTTTGATTATGTTTGTCAGAAACCTTTGTTTATATATGTCGATATAAAAGATGTAAATGTAGGTCTGGAGATAATCCAATAAAATTTACTTTTAAAAAAAGGTACTGTTTTTAACAGCCTTGCTCTGGTCTGAAAAGCTGCAGGTCGTGGCTCTCTTGATTGATTCAATCCATCCCATGATATGTCTCCCTTTTTGTCCTCCTGTCTTCAGCTTTTCCTAGCATTATAGTCTTTCGGAGTGAGTCTTATCTTCTCATGATGTGACCAAAGTATGATAGCCTCAGTTTAATCATTTTAGCAAACATCTAGAGAGAATACAAACTTGATTTGATCTAGAACCCACAACTTGTCCTTTTGGCAATCCATGGTATCCATAAAACTCTCGTCTAGCACCACTTTTCAAACTGATTATTTTTTTCCCCTGTTGGCTTCCTTCACTAAACAATTAATTAATTGATTGATTAATTAATTAATTAAGTGGCAGTGTGGGCAATATAGCCAGGAGTTCCTGGGATTGTCTGGCAGTTAGAAGCTCTAGCTCTTTTGTGGCGAGGTAGTGTTAATGGTGAGCTGAGAGAGCTCTGGGAGAGCTGTGACTGACCCAAGGTCACCCAGCTGGCTTCGCGTGGAGGAGTGGGGAATCAAACTCGGTTCTCCAGATTAGAGTCTGCCACTCTTAACCACTATGCCAAACAGGCTCTGGTTTGCTTCACTGTCCAGCTTGCACATCCATACATAATAATGGGGGGTACTGTAGTAGATTTATCTTTATTTTGGTTTTCAGCAACATTTCTTTATACTTACAAATCTTTTGTAGTTCTAGTCCATGGGAGTCTGTTTGGGAAACCGGCTGTTTTTGGTCATATTGATGATGTGCAGAAATAGCAAATTCCGATGGCTTTTATAAAAACACAAGAGAAGCCAATGTTGGATTAGGCCCATGGCCCATCCAGTCCAACACTCTGTCACACAGTGGGTGGGTTACGAGGGATGGGGAGAGTGTATGAGAGTGCCGGATGTCATACTGTCCCATCGCTGTCCTCAACCAAATGCCTGGTGGAACACCTCTGCCTTGCATGTCCTGCAGAAAGATAACAATTCCCTCAGGCCATGGATGTTTTTCGGCAGAGAGTTCCGCCAGGTGGAGGCTAGGGCCAAAAAAGCTCTGGCCCCGGTTGAGGACAGCCAGACCTCTCACGGGTCGGGGACCACCAGGAGGTTTATTAATTAATTAATTAATTAATTATTGGCATTCTACCCCACCTTTCCAGTCGAGCTGGCTCAAGGCGGTTCTTACTCCCTGAGCGTAACGCTCTCCCAGTGGTGTGTACTAATCCTATTTTTTTGTAGCTGTTCATGGCTACCTCCATCCCACCCACCCCTGGGTTGTTTTCATTCTGGAGTGATCCCAGCCCCAAAGCGATCATGGACAGGGCATGATGATGCCATAAAGCTTCTCTGTGGCATTTGGCTGTGACTGTTTGTTGAAGCCACTGAATGAGAGCCTTGCTTCTTTTACAGGTCCTAGTTAATCAGGGACCAGTCGGGTTGCTAGGTGCTAACCTCTTGCATGTGGGGGGTGCAGTGTCAGCATGTGCAATATCTCTGACATGATGATGTCACATGGAAGTGATGCCATCAGACTGGGGATGTCACGTGGTGACACTCTGGTATGTTGGACGAAACCCTGTGGTTACCATAGAGTTTTGCCCAAAATACCAGAGTGTCACCGTAGCATGTCCCCAGCATGATGATGTCGCTTCTGCATGAAATCATCATGTTGGGGACATGTCATGGCTGCTGGGGGGGCGGGGCTTCCCCCTGCTGGCCAGCTGGCCGCCGGCATGCAGGAGCCCGCAAAACCAAGGGATCCTCTGCTCCCACCTGCGGGCTGGCAACCATCAGGACCAGCATGGTGTAGTGGTTAAAGTGTCGGCCGAGGATCTGGGAAACCCAGGTTCGAATCCCCACTCTGCCCTGGAGACTTGCCCTGGTGACATCCTCTCAGCCTCACCTTCCTCACAGGGCTGTTGTGAGGATAAACCAGAGGAGAGAAGAATGATGTAAGCCCCTTTGGGCCCCCAATGGGGGGGGGGAAGGTGGAATATAAATAAAGTGAATAAATAAACTAGCAAAGCAAAGCTTTCCATGACTTTCCCAGAAGATCTGCAAACAGAGTGGAAACTTTTTTTTAAAAAAATCAGCATTTCTGTTGGTTTGCAAAACAGGATGCCTTATTTCCACTTGTCTCTGCTTTGGACACAAAGCGTGTGCCCTCCTTTCTCATCCCCCAGTTTGAAAAACCCAGTTGATGCAAGCCCGGTTCGGTCTCGTTGACTGAATGCTGCACAATGGATATAGAGGTTTTGCATCCTCCCCAGCAGTATTGTCTGTGCTCTCAGCGAGAGGAAGTCTATTTGTATGCCAGCACATGCATCCGCCACTGTTACCGATAGAATCTCTGTACTCAAGAACGTCATTCAGCTTCAAGAGAGACTACAAAATGCATTGTTTGCTTTCAAATTTGTTCACTATCAAGCCGGCATTGAGGCTGATGATTGCGATGTCTAACTCTGAACCGAGAGCAAACTTTGCCAGCTGCGGAGTTTAAAAATAGGAGTGGGCCACGGCTGGAGGGAGCGCGCTGCGGCTCTGTGAATGCTGGTGCCATAATCAAATTATAGGAGAAGGGTAATTCAGTGAATGCTGATGCTATAATCAAATTATATTAGAAGGGTAATTAAAAACATCTGACTCTTTGGAGAGTCAAGCAAAAAATAAATGATGGAAGAGGCTGGCTGGAATCCACCCTCCTCCCATTCAGGCATATGGTCCTTGAGCTAGAGGGAGATGAAAGGGGCCTTCTGAGGTTGTCTAGTCCGTCCTCAGACACACAACAGGTCATGGCGAGTTACAGTTTAGAGACAACTGAAGTTCATGCAGTTCTGTTTCCCATGAGCCAAAGAAACATGGAATGGAAGAGCCCAGGGCCAGATGAAGCTTCAGTTTCTTATCCTGCCCTATCTGGAATGAGTAGCTGTGAAAACAAGGTAGAAATCTCACCGGGAATCTTTGGTGGCCCTCCTGGGCTCTCACCCTATGAAAATCACAGGAAGTGAACATGGAGCAGCACCCGTCTTCCATGTGTTTATCCTGCCCTTCTTCCAAGGAGCGTGGCTCCACCTCCCTCATTTTAGCATCACAGAGTCCTTGCAAGATAAGTGAGGTTGGGAGATCCAGGGCTCTCTCTCTCTCTCTCTTTTTTCCTGGATAAAGAGAATGCTAGAACTCTCAAGGGGGAAATGAAGTTTTCAGTCTGTATATATGTTAAACATTTTTAAAGGAATTTTGTCGAAGAGGTTCTGGAACTCGGTTCCACCACATTCCCCAAGAAGAAAAGCCCTTGGGGGATCAGTCAGGTTGGGGGAGAGAATAACTGGTTCAGTGCCGCTCAGTGAATTTCAGACTTGAGGGTAGCTCTCATTAGGATTTGAAATTAGGAACGCCAGAAGAGCCCTGCTGGATCAGACCCAATAGCCATCTAGTCCAGCATTCCGTTCACGTGGTGACCAACCAGCTTCCTCTTGGGAGCCCACAAACAGGAAGACCACAACAGCATCATCTTGCCTGTGTCCCCCAGTGACTGGCTTAAAGAAGCATATGGCCTCTGGCAGTGGAGGGTGAAGAAAAGAAGAAGGTATTGGATTTATACCCCACCCTCCACTACCCAATGGAGTCTCACAGCTTACTGTGAGAGTCCTACAGAGTCAGCCAACAACAAGTGTCCTTAAACAGGAAAGCTTTATTGAGAAAGGTCTGCTACGGTCATCTGCACTCCTTGTGTTAGTAATGGCGGGCACTACTGTAACCAAGACAATTATACAGAATTCAGAGAGAGGCCTGGTAGTGTAATGTAACCAATCATTAAGTCAGAAAAAAAGGCGTTTAAAATACTGGTCAACAGTTCCCAGGGAATAAGCGGGAAGATTTACAGCCAGACAGTGAAAAGATACATGAGCCAGCACCAGCAGTCTCTCAAGGTCGGAGTAGTGGGGGGAGCGCTAAGCATGCCATGAGAACTATAATATAACATTCCACAGTATTGATGTCATGGACTCAGCCATCCCACCTCCCGGGCAGGAGATGGCAGCATTAGCTGACACTTACAATCTCTTTCGCTTCCCCTCCCCACAACGGACAACCTATGAGGTAGGCAGTGTTCCCTCTAAGCTGAGTTAGTGTGAGCTGGCTCAAAGTTTTTTAGCCTCTGGCTAACACATTTTTGTCTTAGCTCAGGAAGGATGGCTCCAGAGCAAATTAATTTATGCAGCAGCCAAATCACCTGCTCACAACTTTAATGCCAGTGGCTCATAAAGAAGAATTTTTGCTCACAAGACTCCACAGCTTAGAGGGAGCATTGGAGGTAGGTGGGGCTGAGAGAGCTCTCTCGAGAACTGCCCTTGAGAGAACAGCTCTGAAAGAACTTGTGAGGTCACCCAGCTGGCTGCAGGTGGAGGAGTGGAGAAACAAACCCAGTTCACCCAGATTAGAGTCCACGCTCCTAACCACTACACCAAACTGGAGGAGATATCCATCATGATTAGCAGCTACTGATAGCCCAGTCCTCCATGAATATGTCCACTCCCCTTTCAAAGCCTTCCAAATTGGCAGCCATGACCCCATCCTGTGGCAGCGAATTCCACAGATTAACTATATACTGTGTGAAGAAATACTTCCTTTTGTCTGTCCTGAAGCTCCAGCCCTTCAGCTTTGGTGGATGGCCCCAGGATCTAGGATTATGGGATGAGGGTAAAAGGAACAAAGGAGAAAATACAAATAAATTGTATTGATTTAGATATGTAGCCCCCACTTTTTTCCCCAGTGGGGACCCCAAGTGGCTTATACCATCGTTCTCCCCTGTCCATTTTATCCTTGCAACAACGGCACTGCGAGGTAGGTTAAACTAAAAGAGAGTGACTGACCCAAGGTCACCCTGCGAGCATCTATGGCAGAGTGGGGATTTGGACCTGAGTCTCCCGCATCCAGCAGTTTAGCCATTATAGCATCCTGGTTCTCACTGGGCACTGGATGGATTAATGGTGGAGATTTATCCCTGAGCAAAAAGGGAATTTGGATTTCTGAAGGACAGCGGAGAAAGAAAGAAAAAATAGGACCTTGTGGGCATGACCTGGATAGCCCAGATCTCGGAAGCTGAGCGGGGCCAGCCCTGGCAAGTATTTGGATGGGAGACCTCCAGAGAATACCAGGGCTGGGAGGCCAGAGGGAAGCTATCAAGCCACTTCTCTGAATGTCCTTCGTGCCCCAGTAGGAGTTGCCAAAGGTCTCCATAACTTCCAGGCACAGGCACGCACACACAAATGCAAAAATACCAAAGAAAGAGAGGATCTTGTGGCTTAGTAGGGTGTTGATATTTCCTGTATTATTTTAAAACATGTTTGAAAACTGGATCTGACACAATAAATTAAGAAAACTTCATCGGAAGCTCTGCTAGAGTTGGGCTTGCTATAACTTACGACGATTGGCCGTCTCTGCTATCTACTATATTTTCAGATGTGTGTCAGAAAGCAGAATTTATTGAAAGGCCCCTAACAAGTTGATAGGGTGTTCTTTAATCTTATTTAGGGAGTTCAGGGCAATATATTTACCCAGTGGCTTGAGCTGAAATAAGGGTTTAAGCAAATTGCTTGTTCTTTATTTTTAATTTTTTTAGTGAGAACACTGTGTGAAAGATTGAGGCTCAAGTAAAACCCAATGAAATAAATAAAAGACGTATCAGCTGATGATCAAACTAGAGCAGTTACTTTGTTTTGGTCATATATTAGATCCTCTTTTGGTTATATATTAACAGACTGAGTCCAAAGTCAAGGAAACCAAAGTTCGGAACATCAATTCAAAAATCCTAGGCTCTGATTCTTCAGTGATGTGCAAGTACAACAAACAATGTACCACACTCTTCCTTCAAGAAGCAGGGGATGTGTGAATATTGCAACCTACGATGTGCAAATAGTACAACCCATGCACGCCATTCTTTGAACAACTGGAGAAGAATCGGCTAGTGAAGCTCTTCTTTAATGGATGATTATTGACACAGTGGTGGTTTTCCAAGTGTAGCTGAGACATTGTAAAGAGGAACACCCCCCCCCCCCGGATCATTCCAGGAATCCTGAATTACAACACCAGTACTGAGCACCAAACACCTTGCTCTGCAAACTACTGTGTATCACAGGGACCTCTTGGCCTGCCGTGCGCTGCCAGCACTGCAGAAAACCAGAAGGTCACATTGCAGCAGCTTGTGTTGCAGAAATTGTGTGTGGCCAAGTTCCTGTTCTTGCAAAGTAGGGGGCCCCGGCCTCTTGGAGCCCATGGGCGCCTTTGGAATTCTAGCAGCCACACAGTGTCATGGATTGGGGTCATATACAAGTCTGATTGCAGCTCTACAACTTCAGACAGAAGCTCATTTTAACAGGATGCTTTTTAATCTGCACAGCCAGTCTCAATCCCAGCTGGGAAGAAGCTGTACTTAGCCACGCCCACTTTCTAAACACACTTGGCGAGAAAGGCGTCGGAGGGTGGCATGGTGCCCAAAGGCAGCAAGTTGGGGACAGCTGTTGTTAAGTGTTTAACCCTCCCTTGGATCCATAGTGATATCAGTTCAGGGACATACTGGACTTGTTTCAGATTCCGTCCTGACCCACTAGAACACCCCCCACACACACACTTTCCAAATTTGCATGTTTTGCCTCCCAGCTGGTAGCAATCACTTCATCTTCCACCTACTGCTGACCTTTCTTCCTAAAGCTATATAACACAGTTTGCTGTAGAAGTACCCTAAGGATCTCCCAGTGTGTATCTTGGGTAAAGCAGCAAAGTGTACTTGCATCCTCCAGCTTTGTCAAGCATGTATAGCCTCGGAAAGCAGCAGAACCCAAGATCTGGTGTCTGCGTTCCAACTTCCCTGGATTATAAATGGGAGAATCGGAAGAATTAGTTCCAAAGGCTGGGAAAGTGAGAAGCTCACTGTCCCGGAGGCAAAGAGAAGGCTGAATATCCAAGTGTGGGCAATCAACATCATTCTTCCGTCAGAATTTTGGCTACCCAGAACTCCCTGAAAAAGCATTGTGGTCTACCCTTTTGGGGAGTCCATGTTCCTTGGAGGAGGTCTCAGAAATTGGGTACAAGCCAACATTACATGGTGGTTGGAATGTCAGCAGGGCTCATTTCGTAGCAGGAGCTCCTTTGCATATTAGGCCACACACCCCTGATGTAGCCAATCCTCCAAGAGCTTACAGAGCTCTTCTTACAGGGGCTACTGTAAGCTCTTGGAGGAGTGGCTACATCGCGGGTGTCTGGCCTAATATGCAAAGGAGCTCCTGCTATGAAATGAGCCCTGAGTATCAGAATGAGATCTTGCAGACTCAGCTTTGAATCTCCATTCTGCCAGGGAAGTTTGCTGGGGGACCTTGGGCCAGTCACACACTCTCAGCCTTGCCTACTTTACAAGGTTCTTGTGAAGGTCCAACAGAGGAGAACAATACGAGCTGTTTGGGGTCCTTCTTGGGGGGGAAAGGGTGGTATATATAAACAATACAGAAAAAAAGTAAATAAAGTCCCAATTTTAATCTCTAGCATAGGGCAGGTGGCATCTGGAATTGATGGTGTGGAAAGTGGCATTAAGTCACGGCTGACATAATGACCCTGTAGGGTTTTCAAGGCAAGTGGTGTTCAGAGGTAGTTTGCCATCGCCTGCTTCTGTGTCACAACCCTGGTATTCCTTGGAAGTCTCCCATCCAAATACTAGCCAGGACCGACCCTGCTTAGCTTCTAAGATCTGACAAGATTGCCCAAACCTGGGCTTTGGAATTGGACATGTGGAGAAATGCTTCCATTTCTTTTCTTTTTTTTAAAAAAACCCTTATTTCATTACAATAGCCCTCAAGTGCATGCTTCGTGGTCTGCATTCAAATCAGCGGGACGTGTGAAGTTCGGTTCCAGCCAGGGCGCCCGTGTTGGCTAACGCGTTCCCTTTGCCCCTCGGTCGCATTTCATCCGGACTTCTTTATGAGCTCGTCATCCCTCCTCTCTGTACTTTCTCCCGCCTGAGAACTCAAAGCCCAGCGGCGTGACTTGCCCCCAATCTGAATTATTGCAGCCGGTTGAGAATGCCAAAGCAGCGTTATAAACCACCCTTCCCTTAACTCCTGCAAAAAGAAAAAAGATGTCCATCCAAAGCAGAGGCATTGACTTGCTCCGACACCTGTTTCAATTAACCTGTTTTTAAGTGCAGGAAACCTCATTCCCGAAGCGAACGGGGACAGTTTGACATGGGAAGCTGATATATAATGCATGACTCCATGAGCCTGGGTAACAAAAGTAATTGATTCACTCAGTCAATAAGCCATCTGCCTATTTTTTTTTCCCCTGGCTTTATAGCCAGACCTCCACAGACCACATGAAGCGTTTGCATTCTGCTTCCACATTCACCTAGCTCCCTCCTCTGAGGATGCTCGGACCTGCAGCCGGTAGCCCACCAACCCAAATGTAGCCCTCTTTCCCAGCCATTGATGGTTGTATCCTAACTCCAGGACATTTCCCCCTTCCCCCAAAAAGGCAGGAGAGGGAGCAGGAGGCCGCTACACAGATCTGCTGCAGTGTGTCTGGCTTGGTTCAGGCCCGGTCTAGTAAAAATTCCTGCAACGCCATGTCACTGCTCCCCACCGGAGTATCACCTTGGGGATACTTGGAACTCAGACCTTGTTTTGGCACTTGTAATATATTTCAAACACAAACTCTGCCTTCTCTGACTTTCTGCAACCATTTGCAATTGGTAATCTACATTTTCAGGGGGAAAAAATGTTGGTAGAGATCAGGGAGGGAAAGGTGGCATGGGGTATTCCAGACTCATCGGGTACCGGAAGTTAAGTGGGATTGGTACTTGGATGGGAGGCCACCTAGGAAGGCTCTGCAGTGGAAGACAATGGCAAACCACCTCTGCTCATCTTTTGCCTTGAAAAACCCCTTGCTGGGGTTGCCATAAATTGGCTGTGACTTGATGGCACTTACGTAAATACAAAGAGAGTCTACCGTTTCAGAATGCAGATGAGAGTAAGTCTCCCTTGCATTAAAAAGCCAGCACTCATCAAAACCTGCACTGTCTGGAAGGAGGGAAGGAGTTCAGTTTTGTTCCTGGCGGGCAAGTTTTCTATGAGTGGGGAAGGTTTAGCTTGGACTGTATGAATCTGTTCCCATAGAAGTAGAGACTTTAACCAGAGCAAGGCCACTTGTGCTGGAAGAAGACTTCTGGAACCTTTAGAACCTTAACTGATTGGAACATAGGGACCAAACTGTTGCTTGGCACTGCTCTGTAGGGAAGCCTTCTGGGATGAAACGAGAATTAAAATTTAAGGCAGACGCCTACTGGGCAGAGGGTTCCCAGCTAAGCTGGGTCTGGACATGGCGGACAGGTGTCTGCCTGCTGGGGTCGTCGACTCCAGGTCGAGAAATTCCTAGAGATTTGGGGGCAAAGCCTGAAGAGGTTGGAGTTTGTGGGGGAAAGAAGCTCAGCAGGAACATGACGCTACAGAGTCCAAAGCCACCATTTTCTCCAGGGGAACTGATCTCTGTTCTCCAGGAATCTCCCAACATGGAACTGACAACCCTGTTTGGGGCCACCTCACGCCTTCTTGTTAGGGGACCTACCACAACAGACTCGGCTCTCTGGAAAGTGTTTTGTTTTCTATTGCTTTTATTTTGTCCTTTCTCAGCCATGCTGTGCATTGTGGTTCATCATGCCTCGGAGACCAGTTTTGTTGTTTTCTTGTTGTTGTTTTTTGGCTTGCTTATGGGATCTGCCGTCTGATTGAATCCTTTACGAAGGTAGGCTATAAATAGAGTAAATATAATACAGTAAAATAAATTCGCACAGAAAAAAAAAAAGATCTCTAGTCTAGAACTGCTCTGGGCAGATGTGCTGGCAGTATAGGGCTGCCTCAGAAGGTTGGCCTGCTGGCCTGTTTTAGAACAGTTAAAGTCCAGGAAACATCTTAGAGACCAACACAATTTGGAGGGGGGTTATGAGCTTTCAAGAGTCTTCGCTCCCTTCATCAGACAATACATTGCTGGGATCAGAGGTTTTGAATCCCGTCTTCTTGATAGCAACAGCGAATGCCTCTCAGGTGCTCAGGAAGCTTTCGCAACAACATCTCGGAAAACAAATGTTATTATTTTTCTCCTTCTTCAAAATCTTACCCAGTTACTAAATATTATCATCACTTTCCGATTTTCTATATAACTATGTATTCCAGTTACAATTCCAAACCTTTAGGACTTCCCGCCTCACCTATACCATTATAAATATAATAGCAGTTATAAAGATTTGAAAGTATTAACTCTTACAGGTAACATATTTAGTTATAACAATAAAAAGAAAAGAAATTTTTAAACATTTAAAAGTATTATCTAAATATCTGTAATATGTATTCTAGTTTCCATTCTTGTCATTTCAAACATTTAATATATTTCCCTTTAAAAGAATTGTTTCTTCTTTTAAACATCTAAAATCAATAGTTAGACAATGTAAAAATATTATTTTTCATATCCCAATGTTGTTCTAGATATTCTTTCAAGTCTTTCCATTCTTCTAGAAACCTTTCTGAGTCTTGATTGTTCAATTTTCTTGTCCATTTGTCCATTTCTGCCATAAATAGCAATTTTCTCAAGCATTCCCATATGTCTGGAGTTTTTTCGCATTTCCAGTTCTGAGCATAGACCATTTTTGCTGTAGTCACCATATACCATATTAATGTCCTTTTAGTTACATTTACATCCTCTAACTTAAGACCAAGCAATAACATTTCAGGCAGCTTTTTAAAGGTACATTTCAAAATTGTTTCCATTTCAGCATGAATCATACACCAAAAGACTTTAGCTTTGTCACAAGTCCCCCACTTTCGCAACAACATCTGACCTTGCCAGTTTGACTCACTTCTGATTTGCCAGTGGTGACGAGGCTGCCGAATGATCGATGGGTGGTTCACATCCTATTCAAGCACTTGTTGAAGGAACAGGCTCTTTGCAGCCATCTGAAGCCAACTCCCAGCTTCTGAACTCCCACTGGGGAAATTCTGCTCGGCATCCAGCAAAAATAAATAAAATGAAATAAGGGGTGGGAATCAGGAACTGAATTCCAGGTGATCAGTTGGAAGTCAGGTTCTTCTGATCTCCCATCTTGGGAACTTTGCAGCCTCCTAGATTGAGATGCAGCAAATTTAGCTGCAGTGGGTGGGTGAGGGGAGAGGATCGGAAGCCCAGCTGATTCTCCATCTACTCTCTCAACCCAAGTTGCTAGCTTGGGCTGCTGAGACAAGGAACAAAATAAGCTGTTTCTCCTCTTCCTTCTGCAATTCAGAAACTAACTGCATTGTCCCTGTCCAGTTTGTGGGGGAGAGAGAAAGTAGCTCTTTCCACCCTCCCTTCTGCAATGCAGAGATTAAAAGCATTACATCTGTCCCCATCCAGTTTCCATGGGAGAGAGAAATGAGCTCTTTCCACCCTCCCTTCTGCAATGCAGAAACTAAAAGCATTACATCTATCCCCATCCATTTTGGAGGGGAAAGAGAAAGTAGCTCTTTCCACCCTACCTTCTGCAATGCAGAGACTAAAAGCATTACATCTGTCCCCTTCAAGTTTCCATGGGAGAGAGAAATTAGCTCTTTCCACCCTCCCTTCTGTAATGCAGAGGTTAAAAGCTGTCTCTGCCCAGGTTGGAGGGAAGTGCTCTCTCTCTCTCTCTTTTGCAGTCTTGTATTGTATCTGTTTTGCTGAGGAGGCTGCTTCCTAGATCCCAGTGGATCCCTTGATCTGTGAGTTGGCTTCTGACCAACAGGCATCTGCAAATGTGTAGGATTGGGCAACTATTCCTGTGCTTAGAGCAATATGAACATATATATCTGATTGTCTCATGATTTGATTGTGAAATGAGGTCAAGTTCATCTGCCAAACAGGTTCGCTTAGAAATTTGTGGCATACCTATCATGGGTGGGCAGAAAATGCAAACAATTGCCATGTGGATGGTGGCATCTGCAGGAAGTTTTTCTGTGTGCTGGAGGGGGGGCAGCTTTTGAGGCACACAATGACGCTTTTTGCACAATCATTGTGAGCAAATTTGAGCCCCTCTTCCCAAAATGTCAACCCAGTTTGAAGCTTTTCTCCCCAAAGGCTCATGCAAATTGGCTCTCAAAGTAGCTGGTTGGAGAGTAAATATTGCAAGTTTTGATGGTATTCTTGCAGCGTAAGATTCATTGACCTTTCCCTTGGGTGAAAAAAAAAAAGAGAGATTTCTTTTAAACTTTAACAATTATTCCTGGGATCTATTAACTCCCCAGGAAGTTAATAGTTTAAAGATTTTTAAGAGTCCTCGCAAGGGCTTAAGACTATCTATTACGCAGCACATCAGTTAACACCTTGTTGCAGTCTTTAAAGAAAAAAATGGAACGTTTCCAGTCCGTGCGAGACGAGCTCGGGGCTATTCGGAGTCCTGATCCTCGGAGGAAAACAAACTGCAACATTAGGCTTTAATATTTTATTATGAAAGAAGAAAACTGTTTACAAGCAGCGCAACAAGAGCCCTGTGCCATTTTTTTGGTCACAGCACCAGTTTTTCAGCGGGGATTTAAGTACTCTGTTATGTACAACCAGAAGGCAAAAATTACACTCCCTGAACCACAAATAAAGTGCATGCTGAGCAATTATGGTCAGGAAAAAAAGGCACAGTCGAGATGTGTGCAAGTGTGTGTGTGTGTGTGTGCGTGTGTGTGTGTGCGTACACACTCTCACACACAGTCATATATGCATAGACGATTTCCCCCTCCATTGTGCGTATCTTGTGCTTTTAAATAACCATTTCAAAAAAATTGTCAAGCCATTGTTAGCAAACAATAATGTTGGCGAGGATCTATCTTTTACTGGACTAATATCCATTGGCTGGCAAGCCCGATCTTGTCAGATCTCAGAAGCTAAGCAGAGTCGACCCTGGTTAGTATTTGGATGGGAGACCACTAAGGAAGGCCAGGGTCACGATGCAGAGGGAGACAATGACAAACCACCTCTGAACATCTCTTGAAAATCACAGGGGGGTTGTCATAAGTTGGCTGTGACTTGCCGGCACTCCGTACACACAGTATATATCGTAATACTATATGCAAAGTTTCAAGTCCCACGGAACTCTTCAACAGTAAGCATTGACTTCCTTTGATGCGCAACTTGTGCAACTGCTGCCCTAGGTGGGGAAGTGTTGTGAGCTTTGATACTAGCTTGGCTAGAGGGAAGCGTTGCCTTGCTTCCAAGAATAGCAGTGTCATCCTGAGATGTTCTTGGAAGTAAGCCCCACTGAATTGGCTTGAGTAGGGCTCTGAGGAAATCTGTTTAGGGTTGTTGTCACATGAGCGAGATAAAGTGGGGGGGGGGAAGAGAGGCTATTTCCTCCAGCGAAACTTGACCTGCAGTTGCACAATCACACCTCCCTTTGAAGCTGCGGGTGCAGTCCATCAGTGTGTGATCAGACACAACTGTGGGTGAGTCGGGGGGGGGGGGGGTTGTCCTGTTTTTTTTCCCCCATGCGCTTAAATGAGGGTTCGATGAATCACACCTCTGCACCGAGGGCTCCCCATGGAGCTTGCGATGATGCACATACTGTGAAGGGTGGAAAAAACAATGCCATGGAGTCGGGATGGTCTGAGAGCCCATGAGAGCGCACTGGAGTGATCAGACAGGGGAAAGTCTGCCTGTGGCCCATAGCAACCCATTTACTACCAGTTGTTCCCTGGTGTCTTTTCACTCCGCTTCTGTGGCAGAACAAAATGGGTTGCTGACAGCTGTGGGGCACTTCCCAGATGTTGTTGTCTGTTTGCTCCCATTAAATCTGCCCGGCATTCATGCCTATGCTGGGTCTAATTGTGCATATGATTGCAGCCTTGGATTGCTCTCTGAGAACACGGTGACTTTTGTGTGATTTGTGTTGGTAAATAAGAATGCAAGCTTACTGGATTCAGGGCTGGCCTGAGGGCTTTGAGCTCCCTAGGCTGGCTGGGGCAGCCCGCCCCGCCCCCCCCCCCCCCCAGCCTAGGTGCCTGCATACCCCTGCATACCCCAAGCCATTGGTCACCTAATTGGTTATTTTGTAAATTGTTCCTTTCTGAAACTGACTTCAGTTTCATTGTCTGATTTGCTATTTCAATTTGTCCCTAAGCCAGACTGCTTTGTTAGACGAAAGACCCAAGCACCAGAAGATCCAGATTCTTTTCCTCTTTCCTTGAGAAGTCCCGATCCCACAGGGGAGTGGCAGATGACCTGTCTGGCATGCAACACCTGTGACCTTAAGAACATAAGAGAAGCCAATGTTGGGTCAGGCCAGTGGTCCATCCAGTCCAACACTCTGTGTCACACAGTGGCCAAAAACACCAGGTGCCCTCAGGAGGTCCAGCAGTGGGGCTAGAACACTAGAAGCCCTCCCACTGTTGCCCCTCCCCTCAAGCACCAAGAATATAGAGCATCACTTGTCCCAGACTGAGAGTTCCCGTCTATACATTGTGGCTAATAGCCACTGATGGACCTCTGCTCCATATGTTTATCCAATTCCCTCTTGAAGCCGTCTCTGGCACTTTGCCAGTTTTGCTAGCCTCATTGATCTAGTATTCCACTGGACCTTCTAGGCCAATTCCATGACACAAAGGCAGTCCCAGCTCACCCCTGATACGTCAAGTTAAGCTCTCCTGCTGTCCTGGTGCGACAGCAGAAAAACCCTATATTTCAAGTCATGTTTATGCCATTTATTGGATTGTTGTTGATTTCCGGTGTGTGTGTGTGTGTGTGTGTGTGTGTGTGTGCTGTGGTAGCCAGACTGCATAGACCACTAAAGCGTGCCAGATACATAATTTAAATCTCTTCCCAGAAATGCCATTCGGATGTGTTTTTACAACTTTCAAATGCATTTTTCATGTGCTTTCTTCATGTGCATGTTTGGAAAAACTTACCCTTAATTCCCAAAGAGCAAATTCATTTTCTCTCACTGTACTAACACCTTAGCATACCCTTCTGTTTTCTAAACAGAATGTTTGCAGCAGGGGACCCGCAAGTACTTGTAGGGCATCTCATTTCCCCCTGCCCCACTGTTCTTCCATTTGCTGCAAGCTCCCATAGCATCTCCCCTCTTCCTTCCTTCTTCTCTGCTTCCCACACACCAGCTGTTCTGCCTTTATCTGCCGCCCCATCTTTTCTTCCTTCCCTCACCTTGGCAGCTTCTGCCAGGAAAAACAAACAAACAAACTGTGACCAAGATGTGCAGCGTTGGCCACTGGGCTAGGTCCAGTTGTGTGGTGAGGATCCACAAGGATTTTTTTGGGGGGGTGGGGGGGTGGGGGAACACTTCATTTCCCCCGTATCCCTTTCCTCACCCTACTTTCTCTTTTCCTCCGCCTGGCAACCTACACCCACCCCTCACCTTTCTCTGTTTCCTTCTGTCCTTCTCACCCACCAATCAGCTTAAATTTATCCACCTCCATCTTTATTATTTATTTATTTCATATATAACCACCTTTCTCCCCAAAAAGAGCTTACATCTCTCTCCTCGGTTCCTTTTTATCCTCACAACAACCCTATAAAGTAGGTTAGGCTGAGAGTGGCTGACTGGCCCTTGGTACCCAGAGCGAGGGTCAGAACCTCTGTTATTTCCCCAATCCTAGTCTGAAACCCTGTTATACTACGCTGGCTTTTGTGGGGTGGCTGTTGATGAACCATAGCCAAGGGCACAGCTTGGGTAAGTCATGTAAGCTATGCAGTATCAAGTTGTCTGGTGGTTGTTTCCTGGCTGGGCCTGGTAAATCTTCCCTCAAAGACCAAAACAGCCTTGAAAGTTTCCTGCCCCATTCCACTGCCTTTTACTGATAGAAACCAAGGATGGAGGGCTGGCAAAACTAAACACAGAGTGTCTTTGTTTCTTAAAATTACAAGTGCTCCTTTGATCATTGGAAGGGGGGGGAGTTTAACACCCCAGGTTTTTTTTTATTATTTCAGATTTCACATCTCTCTCCCCCCCAAACCTTAGGGCTTTTTCAGTTTTGTAGAAAGATCTGCCTCATCTGTCCATGGCCCCATTCTCCAGATTTAAGAAACTGCAAATGAGGCCATGTTGAGAATTAGATATATGGATGTTCCGTTTTCCAAGGATGATAATGAAAGGCTGTTGGCTCAGATTCTGTGAGTTTTGTGTAGTGGTTAGGAGTGCGGACTCTAATCTGGGAGAACCAGGTTTGATTCCCCACTCCTCCACATGCAGCTGCTGGTGTGACCTTGGGTCAGTCACAAGTTCTCGCAGAGCTGTTCTCTCAAGAACAGTCCTCCAAAGAGCTCTTGCAGCCCCACCTACCTCACAGGGTGTCTGTTGTGGGGAGGGGAAGGGGAAGGAGATTGTAAGCTGCTCTGAGTCTCCTTCGGGTAGTGAAGGGCGGGGCATAAATCCAATCTCCTCCTCCTCAATTTGGGTCCACCCCTAACAATTAATCAGATTAAATCTGATATATGGGATGTCTGGTGAATAATTTGGAAGGGGTTTGCACCTTTACCTTATTCCCCCCACATTCCACTCCCTATTTGTATTCATAGAGCTAAAAAAAACTAGGGAAATCATTTTTTAAAAAATCCTCAGACATCTGCAATACCACAATTTAGGGGAAAGTTCATGCTTTGCTTTCTAAGTTTCCCCTATGTCTACCAAGTGCAGCTACTGGTTCCTTCCAACCCTGAAGTCTCTGGATGTGCTTTTTAATGATACAGGCACCTTTAGGGAATGCACCTAGTGATTCAAGGGGGGAAAAAATCCCTAATGTGAATTGGGTGATTCTACAGTGTGATATACTCTAATATCACACCAGAGAATCCTGTGTGCCTACAATCCGGATATTGGCAGTGCGGCTTTGTTGCCTGGCAACCGGAACATTCCCCTCCCCACCAATTTAAAGTGTAGTTTGCTAATGGGTGCAGAGTGTAGGCTTCATTCGCCCTCATTGACATTGTCGTGCGGCCAAACCTGTCTATACGGTGCTATGAAGTTGCCGCTCTCACTGCAAGTGATTTCCAATTGGCAGGGATCACTTGGAGAAGACACAAGGCCTGGAAAGGGAAAAAAGTGCTGAAGCAGCAGCAGCAGCAGCAGAAGGGGGAACGAGCTGTGAACTGCCGCAAACAGCAGCGGAAGAAGATACTTTCACGGGTTTCTCTGGGAACGTTTTGCACATCGAGAGACCATTTCCCTCTGGAAATGTTTGCCGCTGAAAATTTGGCATGGCCCTAGAAAATGGGCACTTGGTCATTCTAAGTGGGCTGAAAAGCAGGGAAAGACTGAGAACAGTTTTGCGGGGCTTTCAGTGTGTTAATTCAGCAGAGGGCGCTGCTTCGGTTTTCCAGGATTCTGGACTCCTGACACCGAGGGGACTGTGGTGCATTGTGACATGAAATGCACTGGTGCCAGCATTGCTCAAAAGCATTCTCTCTGAAGTCCTCAAGAGCCAGTTTGGTGTAGTGGTTAGGAGCGCGGACTCTAATCTGGGAGAACTAGGTTTGATTCCCCACCCCTCCACATGCAGCTGCTGGTGTGACCTTGGGTCACTCATAAGTTCTTTCAGAGCTGTTCTTTCAAGGGCAGTTCTCGAGAGAGCTCTCTCAGCCCCACCTACCTCACAGGGTGTCTGTTGTGGAGAGGGGAAGAGAAAGGAGACTGTAAACTGCTCTGAGACTGTTTTGAGTAGTGAAGGGTGGGGTATAAATCCAATCTCTTCTTTCTTTACCCAATTTATCCCTGAAATCCTATAATCCAGTTATTTCCCTCTCTTTTTTTCTTAGCAATTTGGAGTCTGTTTCAAATGAGTTCCATGCTGATCAAAAGAGAAATTCAGAGGGGGAGGGGAGAGAAAGAGAGGATTTGCAATGTTTTGGAATTTTGTTCTGCAGATGCTTGTCGGCAAGCAGTGTCTTCCCAAACCTTCCGACCCTTTGGCCAGAGCTCCCTGTGGTGTGTAACATAACAATAAAAACCTGGCCAGGATGAAGCTGCAAAAGGGCACAGAAAAGTGTATCAGAAAACTACAAAGAGAAATGAAAGAGAAACAAAAGAGAAATTCCTCTTTGGAAAGATAACAAAAGGAATCAGTGATTGCATCTACAAAAACAAAACAAAACCCTGAATATCAGAAAATAAATCCCACCACCCACAAAAACACCAGCTAGTGGTGGGGAGTGTGTTGTGGTTGTATGATACCTACCTGGCTTGCATTTCATTACTTTTTTTCTTCCAAAGGAAAGCCTGCAAATGCTTTCCAAACAAGAAACACAAAGCATAGGGAAGGGCCATGGTCCAGTGTTAGATCATCTACTTGGTATGCAAAAGGCCCCAGGTTCAATCCCTGGCATCTCCAATTTAAAGGACCAGGCTGTAGATCATGAAGACGATGATGATGAGATTGGATTTATACCCCACCCTTCACTACCCAAAGGAGTCTCAAAGTGGCTTAAAAACTCCTTTCGCTTCCCCTCCCCTCCCCACAACAGACACCCTGTGAGGTAGGAGGAGCTGAGAGAGCTCGTTCCAGAACTGCTTATGAGTGAACAGCTCTGAAAGAACTTATGAGTGACCCAAGGTCACACCAGCAGCTGCATGTGGAAGAGTGGGGAATCAAACCCGGTTCTCCCAGATTACAGCCAGCGCTCCTAACCACTACACCAGACTGGCTCTCATGTAAATGACCTCTGCCTTGAGACCCCAGCGATCCACTGCCGATCTGAGTAGACAGTACTGACTTTCAGGGGTCCTTTCCTAAAAAAAGAGGTGCAGGAGCTCATTAGCATAACATATTTGCATATGCCACACCCCCTGACGTCACCGGAAGTGTCAAAAGGTCACACATCCCTGATGTCATGGGCAGTGTGTCAGAAGGCAAGAAGGGAGGGAGTGAGGGAGGGGGAATGAAGGAAGGAAGGAAAAGAACAGGAAGGAAGGTAGGTAGGTAGGTGGGGGAGAGAGAGAGAAGAAAGAAAGAAAGAAAGAAAGAAAGAAAGAAAGAAAGAAAGAAAGAAAGAAAGAAAGAAAGAAAGAGAGGGAGGGGGAAAGAGAGGGAGGGGGAAAGAGAGGGAGGGGGAAAGAGGGAGAGAAGGAAGGAAGAAAGGAACAGTAAGGTAGGTAGGTAGTTGGGGGGAGAGAGAGAGAAGAAAGGAAGGAAGGAAGGGGGGAGAGAGGGAGGAAGGGAGGAAGGAAGGGAGGTAGGTAGGTGGGGGAGAGAGAGAAGAAAGAAAGAAAGGAAGGAAGGAAGGAAGGGAGGGGGAAAGAAAGAGAGGGAGGAAGGAAGGAGGGAGGAAGAAAGGAGGGAAGGAAGGAAGAAAGGAACAGTAAGGTAGGTAGGTAGTTGGGGGGAGAGAGAGAGAAGAAAGGAAGGAAGGAAGGGGGGAGAGAGGGAGGAAGGGAGGAAGGAAGGTAGGTAGGTAGGTGGGGGGAGAGAGAAGAAAGGAAGGAAGGAAGGGGAAGGAAAGGGGAAAGGAAGGAACAGGAAGGTAGGAAGGTAGGTAGGTAGGTAGGTGGAGGGAGGGGGGCGCTTCTCCCCTCACTGGGGCTGGTTTCCCTCTCACCCCCCCCCTTGCTTGGGCCTGAGTGGCATTAAGCCACTCAGGCCCGGCTTCTCCCTCCCTTGTGCCCGGGGAACAGGTGAGTGGGGGAGGGAGGAGGCTTCAGTGAGTGGGGGAGGGAAAGGGCTTCTCCCGGGCAGGCGGCGCTTGCCGCCAGGCCCGGGAAAGATCAAGGGGGGGAGGGCGAGGGGCTTCTCCCGGCCGGCGGCGCTTGCCGCGTGGCCAGGAAGGGTCTGCTGGGGGGGTGGGAAGGAAGGGCCTTATCCCCAGGCCGGCGGCACTTGCCGCCGGCCCGGGAAGGATGAGCGGGGAGGAGGCTTTTTTCCGGCTCCGCGCCGAAGCGCGGGCCGGGAAAGCGAGCTGGGGGGCAGGGCTTTATCATGTGCCCGCCCCCCAGCTTCCCCTCTCCCGGAGCGGCGCTCCGGCGCGCCCCGGCCCCAACGGAGCCCTGCTGACTTTGATGGGCCAAGGGTCTGATTTAGTATAAGGCAGCTTCATGTGTTCAAGGGGAAGGAGATTTAAAAAAGATGAGAGTCAATGCGCTTAGTGGATTGCGGTTTGGACTTGGACCAGAGGGGAGGGGAGGGGAGGGGGCAGGATATGGATGCAAATTGTTGCTTCGTCCTGGACCTAGGGTTCATCCCTCTCTCTCACCCTAACCTACTTACCAGGTTGTTCCGATCCTAAAATAATCCCTGTGTATAATGCTCTATGCTCTTTAGAAGAACAGTGGGATAAAACGTAGTAATAAAAGCAATATTAAACTGTACTAAGGTCAAAGGGACATTTTTTTTTGTTGCCACACAAAAAATATAATCTTCTATTTCACAAGCTCAGCACAAAAGGCCCCCCTCCCCCATTCCAGGGCTTCGATTGCATAGGTATTAAAGCATTATATCTTTCCGAGTTCTGCATGTGTTCCAGGGTGGCTCTGGCGTGGAGGTCTGTTTGAAATTCTCTAGCGTTTCCGCAAACAACAGCTCGTCTCCTCCTTTCCTGACAGAGAGCATGCTTGGCACGAAAGTTCATTAGTCTACCGAAACATTTCGGTTAATTGCTGAGCCAGTACCCGGGACTGTCAGGTTCATCCTTCCATCTGTGCTCAAGCATAGGAATAAAGATTTTTTTTTCTCTCCCATGCGCAGGTTAATTTGCCTAAACACCACATAGTCAATCAAAGCAACCCAGTTGTTGAAAGGAACATCTGTCAAGCGGTAGCTTTCCTTGGAGCTGTCCGTTAGCACCTCTGGCATCCCCAGAGCTGGTGAGGAGAGGGAAGGGAAAGGACTCACAGGGGTCCATTCTGCATCTAGCATTCGCTCCGTTGTTTTACCAAACCCACAGGGGAGCAGAAAAAGACGTGGCTCAAAACCACATTCAAATACCCGGGTCCAACAACATACTGACTTCAGAGTCACCCCTGAATGGCCATAAAATGACCATAAATCTATGCAGAGAGATCAAAGGAAGTGAGACCAGCATGCAGTGTGGAGGCTACAATAAGATCCAACAGTCAAAGAAAGTGAAAATGGCATGCAATGCAGAGGGGGATTTCTGCTCCAACAGGGGTATGGAGAACAGCTGAGTGAATGCTAGATGCAGAGTGGGCCACAATAAAGGCCGCCACTGTTCTTCTGATGCCACACTCCAAACGGCTGAGCGGTGGTTGGTGGCAGAAGGCTTTGTTGGGCAGGCCCTTCACAGGCTAACAGTGTTTTGTTCATGTATGCACAATATTGGTTTTCAGACTTAATTTCAGGAATGGTTGCTTTCACAATGTTAGGGAGGGGCTGTGGGCCGGTGGGAGAGCCTCGGCTTTGCATGCAGGAGGTCTGAGGTTCGATCCTCGGCATCTCCAGATAAGAGGTTCAAGTAGGAGGTGATGTGAAAGACCTCTGGCTGAGACCCTGGAGAGCTGCTGCCAAGCTGAGTAGACAATACTGACCTTGATGGACCAGTGGTCTGATTCAGTATAAAGTAGCTTCGTGTATTTGGGAGGGGGCGTGGCTCAGTGGCCGAGCCTCTGCTTGGCATGCAGAAGGTCCCAGGTTCAATCCCCGGCATCTCCAGTTCCAGGATCAGGTAGTAGGTGATGTGAAAGACCTCCACCTGAGACCCTGGAGAGCCACTGCCAGTCTGGGTGGACAAGAATGACTTTGATGGACCAATGGCATCATTCATTATTAGGCAGCTTCATGTGTGTTCATGTGTGTATTCGTTTCTGCACTTTTCACTGGCCAATCTGGTTTCTGCATCCCATATAGGAATTAACTATGATCCCATTCTTACCAGGTCACCTGAATGCAAGGCCACCTTAAAGGTTGTGAAGGGATTTCTGTGGAATCCTGATGAAGGGACCCTGATCCCCCTTCCCCTAACAATTAGTTGCCATGTGTTCATGTGACTTTAATGAGGACGCTTAATAAATCAATAGTGTGTGGTGGTGTGGCTATCACAACTATTTTTTGCAGACACTTAATAAATCGATAGCGTGTTGTGGCTATCACAACCATATCTTGTGGTCTTGATAAGGCCATGGATGGCTTTATGCATTGGTGAAAATCAACTTTGGAAGAAGTCTGTGGAGTTGCGAAGAAGAAGAAGAAGAAGAAGAAGAAGAAGAAGAAGAAGAAGAAGAAGAGGAGGAGGAGGAGGAGGAGGAGGAGGAGGAGATGATGATGATGATGATGATGATGATGATTGGATTGGTACCCCACCCTTCACTACCCAGGGGAGTCTCAGAACAGCTTACAAACTCCTTTCCCTTCCCACAACAGACACCCTGTCTGAGAGAGCTGAGAGAGCTCTGACAGAAACTGTTATTTTTCAAGAACAGCTGTGCCAGAACTATGGCTTGCTCAAGGTCATCCACCAGCTGCAAGTGGAGGAGTGGGGAATGAAACCCGGTTCTCCCAGATTAGAGTCTGCACATTTAACCACTACACCAAACTGGCCAAAGAAGAGTTGACTGGAAAATGTCATTTATAGAATGTTAAAGCAATATTGTGAGAAACGATTTACAAGGTGACAATAATAATATGTTTGGTTGTATCCCCCCCCCCCCTTTTGCTTTTATTCCCTTCAACATCAGTACAACTATTTTTCTGCAAAGGAGACTTGGATAGTGTTCTGGAAACGTGGAGTGTGTCCCCAGATAAGGGAAGTGACAACCCACCTCTCTATGTGTGATTAATATTTTTAAAAGCAAAACGTGTGCTAATGAACCAGACGTGCTGGTGTGGGCACACACAAAAGTCTGATCAAATTTGGTTAAGCATCACTGGGAATGTGGCGTTTCGAAATTCTGACCTGTGATTCTCAAGTAATAAAATTTCCCAGGCTAAGTGCTAATGGTTTTGCTTCATAAGTCACAGTTCAGCCTGCACAGGTACCTATTCTTAGATCAGAGATGTCAACCGCAGTAAAGATGATGACTCAGGATTGAAATGGGTTCAGAGATTAATTGAACATTGTAGTTCATAGACAGATTTATGGAGAACGGTGGTTTTGAAGCCATGGGCTCTGCTGAATTCCTCTCCCTCTCTCTCTTTCCCCATGATGGAACCGTTTTATTGAATTTGTAATGAGATTACACATCCTTCTTCTCCATTGGCTTAAGAGGTGACCTCAAAGATTAATTCCCAGACAGGAGGGATATGTACTTTTTATTTCTCTGTTAATGGTTTTAGTGCAGTGGTCGAGAGAGGAAAATTAGGGAGCTGATGCATCGCCGTACTTAAATTCTTTTTATTTGGAGATTAGTTAATCATTCGCTCGTGCGTGTGGTTTTCTCTTACTTCTTTTGGTAAGGGATTAAATGTTAAGGGAGTGTGCACTGAATCTGCACCCCCTGCCCCAAGAGATTGCATAATTAAAGCATATGGAAAGAGTTGACTGATTGTGCTAGTTGAATATGATCCAAACAATCGTATATTCGAGGTTGGCTTTGAAAATTGTATGGAGTAGTAACATTAGGAGAGATCTTCTGGAGCATGTTGCTGTAGAAGCGACATGGCTTGACTTGATCCTTTAAAGGCCTAAACGGCCTGGGACCCTCATACCTTCTGGACTGCCTCTCCCAACATCATCCTCCCCATCTTCTCTGATCTTCATCTCAGGATTTAGAATGAGTAAAATGCTTTGAAAGAAAATGTGGGCATGCTGTAGACGTATACAGCTCTTAAATCCAAGATGTATTTCTGCACCTGGAAGGGTACCTAATCTTCATGCAGGGAGTATCCAGGGCTTTCATTGCTTCTCAGCTATTGCATGCCTTCTGTTATGCTTTTGAGTCTGACTCTTATCTTGAGGCTGACCTTTTCACCTTTCACCTTCGAGTGGCCCCCGTCCTGTGGAACCAGCTGCCCAAAAAGGGGCATGCCTTGCAGGACCTCCCTAGGTTCTGCAGGGCATGCAAGGCTGCTCTTTTTTAGGGATCCTTTGGGTGATTGTGATCCACGAGGAAGTTGGGATACTTCAGCCGTGTCTTCAACCATCCCCACATCCTACCTTGCTTGATAGTGGATAGGTTTCAATGGGGAAAGATTTTTAACCGTTTTATGTGTTAAAGATTATTATTGGAACTTTGCGTTGTTTTTATTGGTGTATTATAAATGCATATTTAGCCACCCCGAGACCCGCCCCGGGAGAGAGGGAGCAGGATAGAAATCTGATAAAAATAAAACACATGTGATATTGTGACATCACTTCCACTTGAATACTTCGAAGTAACATCAAGACTCTCTAGGAATTTTCAAATCTCTATGGGAAAATCATAGAGATGTGAGGAAATACCTAAAGCATTATGACATCATTGCTGGTCCAAACGGAAGTGACACGGTTGGCATCCCTTCCAGCTTCCCATTTTTGTTCCTGCTAGAGTGAGGAGCCCTGGTGGGTACTGGAGGCTGGGAGAAGGATTTTTTTTTTTAGCCTCTTGAAGATTCCTGCTGGTGAAAAGGTGGCGTGCAAGCATTCTAAACAAACAAGCCAATGCAATTAATACATGAAATTAATAAAGACAAAAACCAACAGAGATGCATCGTTGAATGAACCAAATAACATCGCTAGGATAAGGAAATCAGGGTCGGAGGTGAAGCTGAGGGAAAAGTTGCCAATAAAGGGGACCTCAGAATTATCGGTGGGCTTGCAATTCAGCTAGAAGTTATGGGAGATGAGAAAAGAAGAGATGTCAGTGTGGAAAAAGAGAGAGAGGTGTGCGTGGGTGAATATTGACAAAATTCAACTAAAATGCCTTGAGGCGAAGGACATTGTGAAATACACAGAGATAAACATAAAAGGCATGGTGGGGAGAATAGTACTGTGATTGCACTGGATGTTTGCCCGTTTTGAAGTCTGGAGCAAAAAACAATGCTTTTATAGTCCATGTTTTCCTGAACTCCCCTGACTTTGAGAAGGTTCAGCTTTTCCACACCTGTTCACAGCCATTGTTCTCCTACCACGCTGCTGTTTTAGTGCCGTCATTCCTCATTGTTTGGGCTCCTGTGTCTACATGGTCCAAGCCAATCAAGGATCACATAGTGACAGTGAAGATGTGTTAGGTAGCCAGTCCAATATGATGTCTTTTTATTTATTTATTTATTTTATAAAAGAAGCTGGCATGAAAGTGAAGGCAATGCTGTCTGGGTCGATCACACAGATGATCCCAGACAGCGGGGTCACTAATTGCCTTCACAATTAACAGGATCCCTAATCACCTTTGCTGGTTTTCATCACAGTTCCTGAGCAATCACCGAAAAGGGATGATTTGTTTTGCCGTTGTCATAGGTATTTGAAGAAGATGACCTCCTGTTAGTTTAGCCACAGTAGGTTCCTGTTTCATGATTCACTAAGTTACATTCCAACTAGAAGTGTTACCTGGGACAAGAAACGGGATGAGGTACAGACTACATTCCTTCTTTTCTTAAAAAATTTTTTACTATCAAGTTTTAACTGACTTAGGGCGACCCCAGAGAGTTTTCAAGGCAAGAGACAATCAGAGGTGGTTTGCCATTGCCTGCCTCTGCGTCATGCCCCTGGTATTCCTTGGAGGTCTCCCGTCCAAATACTAGCCAGAGCCGAATCTGCTTAGCGTCTGAGATATGACGAGATCAGGCTAGCCTGGACTATCCAGGGCAGCTGCATACACTATTCCTGGCATTCATCTCTCCCCCCCCCCCCCCAGAATGGGGTTAAAAAACAAACAAACTTGGAAAATTAATATAAGAATCACTTAGTTGAGCTAGTGTTTTTCTGGCACTATGGTAACATATCCCAAGGTGTTTTTTTAAAATGTTTCTTTACCACCACAGATTTTTTTAAAAAGGCTCTGTAGCCCATCCTTGGTTAGCTCAAAGCTCCTTTAACTTGTAGCATTATAGATTTTGTTATACGAGAGTGACAGCTTTATTTGCTTGTTATTGTCCATTGTGGAAACTCCACCAGTTTGGGTCTAAATTAATCTTTATTGGGCTTTAAATTTCATCAGAGTCCTTGACAGAGCTTTCCGTCTTGGACTTCGCATTGCTGGCTACAATCAATTTATTATTCATAAATTCTCTGTTTTGACAACAGTAGGATGGATTCAATTACTGCCGAAAGAACTAGGCTACTTTGGGAGAAAATGAGTTGCTCGCTGACGTGGGCTGCCTTAGCGAGCTTTACGGTTTCTTTGATAATTATTTCTATGTAGGTACATCCGGCCCTGACCTGGATGGCCCAAGCTAGCTGAATCTCGTCAGATCTCGGAAGCTAAGCAGGGTCGGCTGCGGTTAGTGCTTGGATGGGAGACCACCAATGCTCCCTCTAAGCTGTGGAGTCTTGTGAGCAAATATTCTACTTCGTGAGCTACTGGCATAAAAGTTGTGAGCGAGTGATTTGGCTGCTGCGTAAATTAGTTTGCTCTGGAGCCCTCCTTTCCAGAGCCAAGACAAAAATGTGTGAGCCGCAGGCTAAAAAAACAACAACTGTGAGCTAGCTCACAGTAACTCAGCTTAGAGGGAACACTGGAGCCCACCAAGAAATTCCAGGGGCATGTCACAGAGGCAAGCAATGGCTAACCACCTCTTGCCTTGAACACACTTGAGGGTCACCATAAGTCAGCTCCAACTTGACAGCACTTTCCACCCCCAAGTTAGCCTCCATCCTGACCTGGATGGCCCAGGCTAGCCTGATCTTGTCAGATCTCAGAAGCTAAGCAGGGCCGGCCTTGGTTAGTACTTGGATGGGAGGCCACCAAGGAGGGCAAGGGTTGCTACACAGAGGCAAGGAATGACACGTCTCTTGCCTTGAAAACCCTACTGGGTCGCCATAAGCTGGCAGCAACTTGGCAGTTTGGTGTAGTGGTTAAGAGTGGTGGACTCTAATCTGGAGAACTAGGTTTAATTGCCCACTCCTCCACATGAAGCTGCTGGTGTGACCTTGGGTCAGTCATAAGTTCTCTCAGAGCTGTTCTCTCAAGAGCAGTTTTCTCAGAGCTCTCCCAGCCCCACCTAACTCACAGGGTATCTGTTGTGGGGAGGGGAAGGGAAAGGAGATTGTAAACTGCTCTGAGACTCCAAGTGAAGGGCAGGATATAAATCCAATCTCTTCCACTCCCTCCCTCCCTCCCTCCCTTCCTTCCTTTTGTGGTAGCAGACTTTGCTCTAAAGAAACACTGAACAGCCTGAAGTCTGTCAAAACTTTGGTTTGTTCATTCTATTAGATTAATACTTAGCACATTTTAAAAATCTCCTTTGCATTAGATCAAACCATATACCACATCCTTTGTTGACAGGTAGGGGCGCGTATCTGCCTGTGCGCATAACTGGTTTGAGGGCTTCAGCTTCTGTGGCGGGTGTGGGAAACGTAGTCATACATGAATTTGGAAGAGCAGAAGGGAAAAAAAATCAGTAGAAATGCAGAACGTCGTACAATATGATAACCTTAAAAACTATATAGAAATCTACTTAGATCGTTGGAGTCAGGATTCTTTTGGAAACCTAGCCCCGGTTTTGTTTCGAATGCCCGATTGTTTCAGAATGTACAGTTAGCGTGTTTGTTCTTTGTCAAGGACTTATTTTTGAGCCTTTTAAAAAAAAATCCTTCCCAGTGCTATTTGATGACATGGCATTCAGCATTTGCGTAGTCTTTTCATTATTTCTTTTCTCTCCAGGAATGACAGAAATAAAACATGCAATCAATGCGAGAGAGGCGCCACGGTATAAATGGAAAACACTGCGAGCTTACGAGTGTCTCTAGCAAGCAGGTGTGAGGGCAGGGAGCTTGAGAAACAAACAGAAGGTGCATTGAAATGTTTTCAGCAGAGGATTTGGAAGGGTTATTTATTCATATTCTAGAAACAGGTGCTAAACCATGTAAAAAAAGAATAACAGGGATTTTTTTTTTGTTTGTGTGCAGTTATCAGCAAGTCCCCCCCAATGATAAATGCTCCCCCATACTCTATTTCTTGATCGAAGGCCTTTGCTTTTCTTCGTATTGTTTGATCAAGAAGCACTCCTTCGTATCTGGCAGTGACTCGATTTAGTCCATTATTTTTATACAATTTTGGACCAAGTATGCATGCTCAAGGGTGCTTTGCAGATGCCGGTTTGATTTTCCTCTTATGGCCATGTTGCCTTTTGGCAAGCAGATACACAGAGAAGGAGCCCTAGTCGCCCATGTGCCTGTCTTTTTGCAGAGGCATCCCCACTAGCACACCCAAGACTGATCCCATATGAGGGCTCAGATGGAAAAGGTGCAGAAAAAGACTGATTTCCCACAAGCAGCTGCTCCAGGCTGGCTCTTCCCTTTCCCCCGATTGCACGCATCAGTTTCCCACTATGTGCTGCATGACCCCATTTTGACCCACAGCTTCGCCCGATCTCCTCCATGTCTTCTAGATCCTCAAAAAACAGGATCGCGAAGATGCAGGGGAAATCAGGCGAAACCGCGGGTCAAAATGTGGCCGCAGAGCACATAGTGGGAAATTGACACATGCAATCGGGGGGGAAAGGGAAGAGCGGGGGCAGAGCAGCGGCTTGTGTGAAATCGGTCAAACAATTAAGGGGATGGAACACCTTCACACCTTCCCTATGAAGAAAAATTTCAGAGGTTAGGGCTCCATAGCTTGGAGAAACAATGACTGAGGGGTGACATGATAGAGGTTCACAAAATTATGCATGGGATAGAGAAGGCAGAGAAAGACAGTACTTTTCTCCCCTCCTCACAATGCAAGAACTAGTGGGCACTCAGTTAAATTAGTGAGTGGTAGGCTTCGAACAGATGAAAAGAAGTACTTCTTCACCCAAAGAGTAATTAACACATGGGATTCACTGTCGCAGGAAGTTGTGGCAGCTACAAGCATAGACAGCTTCAAGAAGGGATTGGATAAACGTATGGAGCAGAGGTCCATCAGTAGCTATTAGCCACAAGGTATAGATGGAACATTTTATCTGGGGCAGTGCTGCTCTATATTCTTGGTGTTTGGGGGGCCACAGTGGGAGGGCTTCTGGAGTTCTGGCACTGCTAGTGGATTACCTGATGGCACCTGGGTTTTGGCCACTTTGTGACACAGAGTGTTGTGCTGGAAGTGCCATTGGCCTGATCCAACGTTGGCTTCTCTTAGGTTCTTATGTAGGATCTGAAGAGCGCTGGCATTTTGCAAGCCCGGGGAATGCAGAAATTAGGGCAGCAACAAGAGAACATGCAACTGCACGTTTGCAGAACAGAAGGCATTCCTTCCATCTCCCCAAGCCTTTCAGTACTGAACTGAACTGTGGCTCTAGGTTCAAATCCTTGCAAAGGGAATGGCGGCCATAATGCAGCTCCCACCTTTTGACTAGCAACATGCCAGTCAGCAGGAAAACAGAAGGAAGAATCAGGACTAGAACCCACAACCTCATACGATCTGAAACAGTCTTCTAACTACACAGTCTAGGAGATGGTGTTGACTTCCCCCAGGGTGTTGCGAGCATAAATTTATACCAGCAGGGATTAGGGTAGGGAAGTTTAGGATACTAAGTCCTCCTCCTCCCTCCACACAACCTGAGATGGGCCATTTCTATGCTGGTGCAGGGCCTGCAGCATCACAGCATCAGTGTGTTTCCCACTTAACTTGGCATGTCTTCAAGTTGTGCCAGAGGTTATGGTTAGTTGCCATCCTATGGTGTTCAGGCACTGAGCTTAATGCTCCCCTAAGTGTGTGCAGTGTTTTCTCTAAGGCTGTGTTCTTCCAATATAACTACAATCATTTTTCTTTTTAAATGTGCCTGAGTTGGCCTCATGCTCATGACTGGCATCTTGTTCTCCCATCTCCCTTGCCGCACAGTGCATGATGTGCAAGTGGCTTTTAGCCAGTTAGCCTTCCCCTGCAAATGGAAGAGCATGGCTTATCCAGAGTTCATTCTTCTGCCCTCTAGCTGAGGCCATTTGCCAGGTTTAACACCTGAGCCAAATAGGTCTGTTTCCTGGGAGCTGTCCTGGGTCCTGGACAATCTGATTCCGCTCCAGGCCCTGCAGAACCTGTACTGGCTTGTTGCCTGCTCCAGCTCATTCTAGGATCTGGGAGAGACCCAAGTTCAAATACGCACTCTGCTATTGCCATGGAAGCTTGGGCCAGCTGCACATTCTCAGCTTATCCTACCCTGAACTCTTGCCTGGATCTGTTTAATGAGAAGTGCCAAGGACTGAACCTGTGACCATCCACATGTTGAGGAGATGTTCTACCACTGAGCTACAGTCCCACCCCTAACCCTTCCATATCAGTAATTTTTCCATACCATGCTTGTAACACTGAAATTTCACATTCATTTCTGGACACCGAGATTCTGAAATGTGCCTGTAGTGCTTACATTTATACAAACATTCATTTTTTTTGTTCAGTCATTAGCTTAACTGCCTATAAACAGGAAGTTCCAGTGTATGAAAGGGGGTGGTTATGTGAAGAGAAACAGGTATTTCCAATTCCCTGTGCATCTTTTTGGGACTCCGTCTTCATCTGTCATTGCTAGTAAATTATACCTGTACTTCAAGTGGAGAAATATCTAAGGAATGCAGGAGCTCCCAGAAATTCTAAAAGTGGAAAGCAAGGTTGAATCAAAATAATGTTTAAAAATGAAAGGGGGAGGGGCAGTGACCCAGAAGATATTGATGCTCTCTGTTTAATAAAAAAAATCTGCCCAGTTGAATGCACATGAAGGGGAACATGTCAGCTGTGCTTTTGGCAGCAAATATATGATCGGACCTGTGTATTCCCAAAAATGTGCCGATTGTGGCACAGGGTACAGAATTCTATATTCTGACAGTCTCTATTCTTATTTTAAACTGTGTTTATTTAGCAGCGAGCAGAAATCTCCAGGCTCAGTTTGGAATGGGCTGACTTAAAATCAACTAATTTCGGCTTGAATTGGGGGGTCTCCACAGTCCAGTGACTTTACTGAGTTCCCACTGGGATTACTTGAAGCAGGATGAAACCTGGAGCTCAGAGTGGGCCCATCCTTCCAACAAATTATTCTGTGGCCAACACAAATCAGGTACAAATCAGTTTATGTTGGGTTAGCCTAGCCCAAATTGAGCCTGAAGAAGCTTGCCCACTGCATGGAGTTCTCCATGCTCCAGCTCCTTCATTAATCTGTTCCGCCTCTTCCCCTTTCCTCAAAATTCACCTGGCAATGATGACAAGAAAGAGGGCTATGGTTTTGATTAGACTTGTTCTATGCCTTCTACTACTCCAAGTGATAGCATCACAACAGCATCACAAGTGTGATGATGTTACATCAGGGGGAAAAGCCAGAAGTGACATAGGTAGGTCTAGGAATAGCCAGAAACTTTATGATAAATCCTTAGTTTCCAGCAGTTCCTAGAACTACCACTGTTGCCTCTGGGTTTGGCCTTGAAGTGAAGTCATCATACTCATAACGCTGCCTCTATGATGTCCCTGCCCTCAACCCTCCCACCAGTTGGCCTGGCAACCCTACGGCGGCCAGAATTCAAGTGCCACATGACTTTGTCCATACAGGTCCCATAATTCCCAGCATGACATGATTTGTGGTCAAAGGAGGCCTCATCTTCCCTTTTCAGCCATGGAAAACCTGGTCAGATCCAACCCATTTGGTGGACCTACTTAGCTATTTAAGGGCTCAGTCTGATTTCGCAGTCAAAGAGAGAGCTCTGTTTCCTGGGAGCTGTCCCAGGTCCTGCACAATCTGATTCCCCTCCAGGCTGTCTGGAAGCACCACTGGCTTCTTGGCTGCTGCAGCTCAGTTCTCCTTCCTGTTTTGCTTTGCACCCTGTAGGTTAACAACCTGGCTGTAACTGGACATATGCTTTGTGTCTTTCCTTGTTTTAGCAAGCAAGTGGTTAGAAGCATTCTGACAGTGGGGTGGTTTTTGAAGCTGCTCCGTGCAGGAACACTTTCATTGGATCCAATTTGACATAACCTCTGGCTATGCAACATCCATTTTATGTGTAAATGGTTGTTTTAATATTATTTTAATTGTATTATTTTAATTGCTGTACACCACCCTGAGCCTGTTTGGGGACAGCGGTATATAAATCTATCTATCTATCTATCTATCTATCTATCTATCTATCTATCTATCTATCTTTATCATCATCATCATCGTCATCCATCTTCTGTCTATCTGGCCATCTATCTTTCATGGCAATCCCAGTTGTCTTTGTGAATCAAAATGGGCTACCACATCTAAAACATCTGGAGAGTGGGAATGAACATGATGCTACTGGTCTCAGAAATGAGAACCATGCAGGAACACCTTCGTCTGATTCAATTTGACATAACCTCTGCCATGCAACATCCATCTAGCTGTCTGTCTGTCTATCATCTGTCTATCAGCCCGTCTATCTTTTCATGGCAATCCCAGTTGACTTGGAGAATCAGAATGGGCTCCCACATCTGACACTTCTGGAGAGTGAGAATGACCATGATGCTACGGGTCTCAGAAATGAGAAGCGTGGGCATGATTCCAAGAGGATGTCTATCTTTTGATGGTCTGAAGAAGAAACCATTGTTAGCCTCCGCATCAGCTTTCTCCACCCATGTCAAAGATACTATCACTTTTGCTCCCCTGTAAGCTGGAGGGGGAGGAAAAGCTGAGCGAAAATATTGCTTTCTCATAACTGTCTAGCAAATGACACGGGCCGCTGCCAAAGAATGGATTAAAGGAACATAGAGTCGGTATCAGGCAACATGATATATATATACACAGAGTGCATTTCTAAGTAGTTACGGCCTTACGCCTATAACTTGGCAACTGTTCATGGAGTTCATCAAAAGCAATGAATTGCATATGCTAGATCGACCTTAAATTATAATACCGTTTGCTGACCCTCTACCTCCATTGTGGTAATCAATAAAATTATAGTATGGTCTGGAAAGTGTCTAAAATATCTAATGGGCACCACATTGTACTCTAACAGTAGCAAAGGCAATTACTCAACAGGCTATTGATAATAACCACTGGCTACATCTACTGGTATGATAATTTAACATCTTATGTCTCATTGAATTAATTGATTTCTTGCTCTGGCTGTATGTAATTTGCTGGGCCTTAATATTTTCTTTCTATCACAGTGAGAAGCCTTTCTGCCTTGTGGTTTTCCATGTGCTGTTTTTTAAGAGGCCTCGCATTAAGCTAATCGACATGTAAACTGGTAGAAGAAAACTGAAATACTACATCATGGGAGGTCATCAGTGTTCCCTCTAAGCTGAGTTAGTGTGAGTTAGCTCACAGTTTTTTAGCCTCCGGCTCACACATTTTTGTCTTAGCTCAGGGAGGATGGCTCCAGTGCAAACTAATTTATGCTGTAGCCAAATCGCTCGCTCACAACTTTAATGCCAGTAGCTCACAAAGGAGAATTTTTGCTCACAAAACTCCACAGCTTAGAGGGAGCATTGGTCATGGTGTATGTGTTACAAGCGGCCATGTGGTTAGGGACACTTTTGTACAGAACTGAAGGTTTGCAGATTCAAGGTTTGCTGGGCTTCATTGTGAATGGCGGTCTTCAGTGGAGTAGAGAGGCTGTATCTGTTGATGTGTTATTATTTATTTATTAAATACGTTAGCTGCCTTTCTCCCTTACGGAACTCAAGGTGGCTTACAATGTACATAGAACATTATAAAAAACACAATGAACACAACACTTATAGAACCCATAAAAAGCCATAGTTTATGTGTGTGAGCACGCAAAAGTATGTTTATACACGTTTATACAAGAGGAGACCTGCTTTTTCGGCCCTGGCTCCAACCTGGTGGAACTCTGCCAAATACCACCAGGGCCCTGCGGGACTTAATTCAATCCTGCAGGACCTATAAGGCAGAGATGTTCTGCCAGACCTTTGGTTGAGGACAGCAAAGGTTTCCAATCATGGCTGGCACCTTCCTCTTTCTCTCCATCATTTCGGCCCCCTCCTTGCCCTGCCCACGAGACAGCAATGCAGTCTGGAGTAGGTTTATGAAGAAAATCACAGACGCCATCTGAAATTATTAATTGATTGTTGTTTTATTGGTCTTAACCAATGCTCCCTCTAAGCTATGGAATCTTGGGAGCAAACATTCTACTTTGTGAGCTACTGGCGTTAAAGTTGTGAGCAAGCAATTTGACTACTGCATAAATTAGTTTGCTCTGGAGCCCTCCTTCCTGAGCTAAGACAAAAATGTGACCCGGAGGCTAAAAAACTGTGAGCTGGCTCACACTAACTCATCTTAGAGGGAACACTGGTCTTAACACTGTTTTCAACTGTATTGTACATTGTCCAGAGTCCTGTGTATGCAGGGGTTGGGCAATTTATAAATCAAACAGACAGAAAGACAAATAGATAGATTGATTGAGTCATTCATTCACAGGAGGCATTTCCCCCCAGCTGCTCATTGCTGTTTCCCCCCTCCATGCTGCCCGACTTGCCATCTTCTTGAACACCAACATCCTGACACACCAGCAGCAAGAAGAAGAAGAAGAAGAGACTGGATTTATACCCCGCCCTTCGCTACTCAAGGGAGTCTCAGAGTGGCTTACAAAGTCCTTTCCCTTCCCCTCCCCACAACAGACACCCTGTGAGGTAGGTGGGGCTGAGAGAGCTCTGACAGAAACTGCTCTTTTTCAAGAACAGCTGTGCCAGCACTATGGCTTGCCCCAGGTCATCCAGCAGCTGCAAGTGGAGGAGGGGGGAATCAAACCCGGTTCTCCCAGATTAGAGTCCGCACACTTAACCACTACACCAACACTGCCGGGCTCACCATGGCTCCCGTACACCTCTCCCCCACCAACAACGATGCAGCCAGGCCGTGCCATGTCTCCCAGCCATTCCCTCCTACACACCCATTGCAATGGCGACAGGTCCACCGTGGCCCCTGGCTACCTCCCCACTGTCAGTGATACCGATGGCCAGCTGAAAGAGGAGCACGGAAGTGTGTTGCCTGCCCATGCACAAACAACACTTTTGTTTTTAAGGGGAATTTACCCCCCCCCCCAATGTATTTTTTTTAATGACTGCAGGGAAATCTGCCTTCTGTTGGTGTGGGCCTGATCTGAGGATTTAGATATCTGTAGATTAACGCCCCCACTTGGCTGTTATAGATACGGATAATTGTGTGCCCTGACCTGTATTACTCAGGCCAGCCCAATCTTGTCAGATCTCAGAAGCTAAGCAGGGTCGATCCTGGCTAGTATCTGGAAGGGCGACCTCCAGGGAATACCGGAGGCATGGCTCAGAGGCAGCCAATGGGAAACCACCTCTGAAAAGTCTCTTGCCTTGAAGACAAAGTCTAGCTTGCCACCTAGTGGTGCATAAGGCTTTAAGAGCTAGTCCTTCTGGCTGCCAAGCGATCTTAGGAACTCCTGGCTCTACTACACACACCACCATACGATAATTATTAATATTATTATTAGATAAGTGTGTACATAAGTCTGTGTCAAGATGGGTAGCCGTGTTAGTCTGTCTGTAGCGGTATAAAAGAGTAAGAGTCCAGTAGCACCTTAAAGAATGGCAAAATCGGTGGTGGGGGATGAGCGTTCGTGAGTCACTGCTCACTTCTTCAGATAAATATATGTGTGTGATAGGTAAGTAAGCATATTTATGATACGCATGCATCTGACACACACCCGTTTAGATATTTAGAGAGAGGGAGACAGACAGACAGGTAGGTAGGCAGGCATAAATTTGCTGGTATAATTTGCTAGGAAGAGCCAGTGTATTGTAATTATTAGACAGTGAGGCTAGGATTTGGCCAGCTTAGGTTACAGTCCCAACTCTTCCATGGGAGCTTGTCAGATGACCTTGGGCCAGGTGCACACCCTCAGCATAGCCTACCTCACAAGGTAGTTGTTGTAAGGCAGAAGAAGAGAACAATGCTGTAAGCTGCTTTGGGCTCCTAGGTCTCAGTGCTGTAAGCTGATTTAGGCTCCTAAAGTCTCAATAAATATGCTGACATTTAGCTGTAAACATGAAAGCCAAATGCTTGCCTTCTGCGTATGCCCAAATGCCATCTTCATTTTCGGTCATTCACAGGTAAATGATATTTCCCACGCCAGAGGCGTAAATGTCAGATGGGTCACGAGGCAAGAAGGTCGCTTGACATTTCTCCCCTCACCCTGTCTCAGATTGTCTCTCGGCATCAACAGCCGTTCCTAACTGGTGACCACCGAGCTGCTTGGAGGCACGTTCCGGGCTCTGATGTGGTCTGACAGCATATTGCGATTGGTCTGAATTCAGTGACATGACAAGGGAAGGCCTCTCAGGGAGCTCAGAGCCACACGTTTTCTGTCGGGCTACACATCTCCCAAAAGAGGCATCAGTCGATACACCCTCTTTGTATGCCAAAGCAACGTGGGGGTGGAGGGAGGTTTGAATTATACTTCCATCCCTTAGTGTTTCTTTCTCCCATTGGCCTGTCCTTCAATAGGATCAACTCTGACAAAGTTGCACATCGAAACATTTCACTTTGACCTTGATGGGTTCAGTGGAGAGATAAACTTTGAGCCAGTGTAGTGTTGCGGTTGAGACTGGTGGACTCTAATCTGAAGAACATAAGAATATAAGAGAAGCCAATGTTGGATCAGGCCTCTGGTCCATCCAGTCCAACACTCTGTCACACAGTGGCCAAAAACACCAGGTGCCCTCAGAAGGTCCAGCAGTGGGGGCAGGAAGCCCTCCCACTGTTGCTTCCCCCCAAACACCAAGATTGCAGAGCATCACTTGCCCCAGACAGAGAGTTCCTATCTATACTTTGTGGCTAATAGCCCCTGATGGACCTCTGCTCCATATGTTTATCTAATTCCCTCTTGAAGCCGTCCATGCTTGTATCCTCCACCACCTCCTGTGGCAGTGAATTCCACGTGTGAATCACTCTTTGGGTGAAGAAGGACTTCCTTTGATCTGTTCTAACCCGACTGCTCGGCAATTTCATGGAGTGCCCTCGAGTTCTTGTATTGTGAGAAAGGGAGAAAAGGACTTCTTTCTCTACCTGCTCTGTCCCATGCATAATCTTGTAAACCTCGATCATGTCACCCCTCAGCCGTCGTTTCTCCAAGCGAAAGAGCCCCAAGCACTTTAACCTTTCTTCATAGAGAAAGGGTTCTGACCCTTTGATAATTCTAGTTGCCCTTTTCTGCACTTTTTCCAATGCTATAATATCTTTTCTGAGGTGTGGCGACCAGGATTGCACACAGTATTCCAAATGAGGTCTCACCATCGATTTATTCAGGGGCATTATGATACTGGCTGATTTGTTTTCAATTCCCTTCCTAATAACCCCCAGCAAAGCATTGGCCTTTTTTCATTGCAGTCACCAGCTTTGAGTCCCCACTTCTCCACATGAAGCCTGCTGGGTGACCCTGGGCCAGCCGCAGTGTCCTCAGAACTCTTTCAGCCCCCCTGCCTAACAAGGTGCCTGCCGAGATACATTGAGACTCCTTAAGGCAGAGAACAGCCGGTTTAAAAAACAAAACAAAACACTCTTCGGACTTTGCGATAATTGGTGGTGAAGTGACGGGGAGAATAATATTTTTGTGAGCAGGGCCGGCCCCAGGTTTTTTTGTGCACTGGGCAAGGCTACTTCGTGGCACGCCCCCTAGGTGATGCTGCCTTGTAGCACCCCCCACACACACTGCAGAGCCGCCCTCTCCACCACTGGAGACCCGCCAGCATGGAACACCCCCCCCCCCGGTTCCAGTGCCTGCCCACCTGCTCTCCAGCCTATCAGCAGCCACCTGCACCAGCTGACTGCAGTGCCTACAAGTCTATCTGCATTGGCCCAAGGCTAAATTTGGTTCTTAGCCTGAATGGAAAGCTGCATTCAGACATAATGGTAAATCATGGCTTGCATAAAGCACACTATCTCCTGGTTTCAGTCTCTCTCAGTCTCTCCATGCCCTGTTTGCCAGCTGCGCCCCTAGGCGGCCACCTAGTTAGCCTACTGATGGAGCCGGCCCTGTTTGTGAGTAAAGAGACTGTTTGACACTCTGCCGGTTTAAAAATGACGTATGTGGCCAGTTCATCTGTATAACATGGGAATTATTTTCCCTGTCCTGGTCTGTTATTGCCAGGGTGAAAGGGAGCGTTCGTGTTGGCATTCAAAGCAGTGAAAAATGCCAGGAAGTAGCTTGAAATGTCAGGATCAGACTGTGGTCGTAAAGGGCTGCATTAGCCCCGATCATGGAGATAACCTCTGTAACATTTTAGTTCTCGGGTCAGTCGCTTCACCCAAGCCCTGTTAATTCTGTTTGGAGGTAATTACCTGCCTAAAGGCACACGTGAAGCTTTATCACGCCGTATAGGGCACTGGGGAGAGGCGGTTAGGGAAGGGAGCTGTTAATCTCAGTTTCACAATAAAACCCAGCCTTGCCTCTTCAGCCTTTTCTCTCTCTCTTTTTTACTAGTTGTTAAAAGCTTTGTACCTTATCCGTAACGATTAGGAAGTTGTCTGCCCTGTTTGGAGCCACACAAATGGTTGTGTTGAAAAGGCCAACCTGTGTGTTCTCTCCCCCCCCCCCCCCCCCCCCGGTCTAAGGTTAGCAACTCATTAGCCGCTCTCACCAGTTCCAGTTGAGAACAAAGTTCGAGTCCAGTGGCACCTTTAAGACCAATAAAGTTTTATTCAAAGTGTAAACTTTCGTGTGCAAAGCACACTTCTTCAGACAAATGGAATAAGATCTCAAGGGCTATTTACGGGGGGAGGGGGGCACCTGTTAGGAGGGGCCACTCAGAGCCAAGATGCATATGTGGAGCTGAAATTGGCTCAAGCGGCCAGCAAGATCAACGATGGCAGCAAATTAGCACGCAAGTGCAAGAGTTAATAAAGTGACGCAAGAATTAAGCTAGAGTCTAGTGCTTACATAGAGGGCTCTCTGAGGATGCTTTAGTAGAAGTGACCCCGTCTGAGATGTCAAAGCAAATACACGTTGCTTAGCTTACAAGACTTTGGCTTGGGTCAAATGTATTGTGATGAATTTGGCTTGTGTCAAATGTATTGTGATTCCCTTTCAAAGAGGGCCTGAAGGTTGAGGCTTGGCTTGCCAGCTCTGGGTTGAGAAATCTCTGGAGATTTGGGGTGTGGAGCCTAGGAAAGGCGGAGTGTGTGGTGTTGCAGGACCTCAGTAGGGTGTAATGCCATAGAGTTCACTCTCCAAAGCAGCCATGTTCTCAGGGAAACTGATCTCTGTCACTTGGGGTCAGTTGCCATACTGGGAGATCTCTAGGCACCACCTGGAAGTTGGCAATCCTGCTTACAGTGGGCTCTGATTATATGCATCAAGCGCAGATGCGGTGGAGTTTCACCAGATGTGCTTTTGGCGTCAAAGATCGGCATCATAATTCAAGCTATACCCCCAATTCTGGGGGTTTATTATACTTACGAGGCTTTGAGCCTAAGTAGCCATTACACAGCACAACTTCACCATGGGGACTTGCAGGCTATACTGTAGCTGCTAGTTCCTAGTGGCAACTCATGCATAAATGCACAGCAGGTCCTGTTTCAAATCAGCACTGCTGTACGGGGGAGGGAGGAATGTCTTCCCTGTGCTGTTTTGGGTAGCTGAAACAGCCTGGGTGGCCCTGGGGGGAGCAATTTGTTTCACTGGGAGCCATCACGTGTTCTGAATGCTTGCACATGCTGGCTCTCCACAGAGAAAACAGTGCTCCCAACCTACAACCCCAGGACTGTTTCAGCCACTGAAAACAGCACAGGGGAGAAGGCAGGAATTTCTCCTCCTTCTGTGCAACAGTCTTGATATGAACTGAGCCCTGCTGCACATTTACTCACAAGTTGCCACTAGGAACTTACAGCTACAGTAGTATGTCTTATTAGGCTCTTTGTTATAAATCTTAGTTGTTATTTTGAATGATGCGGGAACCTTTAACTCCGTCCTTTTCAAACTATGCTCTTCATTAAGCATCCTTTCAAGAATCTTCCTTATTATTACAATATGGTGATATTACTGTACTGTTAAGCAGATACAAGCCCTGACCTGGATAGCCCAGGCTAGCCCAGTCGTCTCAGATCTTGTAAGCTAAGCAGGCTGGTATTTAGATGAGAGACCTCCAAGGAATACCAGGGGCATGGTTTGGAGGTGGGCAATAGCAAACCACCTCTCAACATATCTTGCCTTGAAAACTGTCTGGGGTTTACATAAGTCAGCTGTGACTTGATGGCAAAAAAAGGACACCACACCCTCATCTGGATGGCCCAGGCTAGCTTGATCTCACCAGATCTCAGAACCTAATTAGGGTGGGCCCTGATTAGTTTTTGGATGGGAGACAACCAAGGAAGCCCAGGACTGCTACACACAGGCAGCGAATGGCAAACCACTTCTGTTTGCCTCTTGCCTTGCCTTGAAAACCCTGAGGGGCCCCCAGAAGTCATCTGTGACTTGACGGCACTTGCCACCACCGCCAATGGACAACACTGGGGTGCCACCAAAACCAGCCCTGCTGTGCCTAATCCTTTCCTCCTTCCTCCAGTAATGTGCAGGAATCCTTGTCTGTGTCACATCGCCATCTTGATATGCATTTTTCTGCCCTGACCTGGTAGCTTGGGCTAGCCTGATCTCGTCAGATCACAGAAGCTAAGCAGGGTTGGCTCTTGCTAGTACTTGGATGGGAAACCTCCAAGGAATACCAGGGGTCCTGACGCTGAGGCAGGCAATGGCAAACCACCTCTGAACGTCTCTTGTCTTGAAAACCCTGCAGGGGTCACCATAAGTCAGATTAGACTCAACGACACTTTCCACCACCGTTAAGTAGAAGGAATCCTTCCTGAGTTAATGGGTTGCAAAATAATACAGACATACCTTTTCATCTCCAAAACATAAAGCTGACAAAAAGAAGAGAGAGCCAGAGGACGAATCTTGGAAAATATATGAGGCCAATAACTGTTTCTTTCCTGAAACCTCACTTCTGAGCCGATAGGATTACAATGATCTACTGAGTTTCCAAGTCTTAAAGAGAAGGTGCCTTGGTATCCCTTGAGAAATGACAGCATGGTAATTCTGGAAGGTGACATACTTTCTTTTACTGGATGTGTCCTGGCTACTTATGACTAATAATGCACATTTTTTAAAAAATTGAAAGGTACCATCTCTGTTGCCTTGACCTGGGTAGCCATCCAAATACTAGCCAGAGCTCAGAAGCTAAGCAGGGTTGGTCCTGGCTAGTATTTGGATGCGAGACCACCAGGGAAGTCCAGGGTCACTATGCAGAGGCAGGCAATGGCAAATCACCATCTAAACGTCTCCTGCCTTGAACACCCTACAGGGCTGCTATAAGTAGACTGTAACTGGAGACCAGGCCCCAGGGGTCCTTTGCTCAGGAGTGGGCAGTAGGGCAGCCACAGGCCAAATTAGATTCTCTGATCTGATTCGGCCTGCTGCCGAATTCGGCAGCAGCTTTAAAAGTGGCTGTAGGGGAGGGGGTTTGAGGGAGAGGCTCCAAACTTGCAGGGTAGCTTCTGGGGCCTCTCCCCCAAATACCCACCAAGTTTCAAGAAGATTGGACCAGGGGGTCCAATTCTATGGGCCTCCAAACAAGCTGTACCCATTCCCTCCATTGTTCTCTATGGTGGGAAAAAAGTAACTTTTTTCCCACCATAGAGAACAATGGAGGGGATGGGGCAACTTGTTTGAAGCCCCGTAGAATTGGACCCCGTGGTCCAATCTTCTTGAAACTTGGTGGGTATTTCGGGGAGAGGCCCCAGAAGGTACCCTGCAAGTTTGGAGCCTCTCCCTCAAACCCCATCTCCTCCATCCCCTCATATACCCTATGAGTTTTTACCATTGACTTCAATGGCCCATAGGGTATAATAGGGCTGAAACTGACATTCGGCCAGTTATGCTAATGAGTTATGCTAATAGGTATGCTAATGAGCTCCTGCTCCTCTTTTTCTATGAAAGGACCCCTTCCGGGCCCTATGAGGAAAGGCTGAGGGACTTGGGGATGTTCATTCTGAAGAAGAGGAGGTTGAGGGGGGACAGGATTGCTCTCTTGAAGTATCTGTAGGGCTGTCACTTAGAGGAGGGCAGGGAGCTGTTCCTGTTGGCAACAGAGGATAGGGCTCACAAATAATGGGAAGGTACCGGCTGGATCTTAGGAAAAACTTTTTGACAGTATGAGTTGTGCAGCAGTGGAATCAGCTGCCTAGGGAGGTGGTGAGCTCCCCCTCACCGGCAGTCTTTAAGCAGCGGCTGGAAAGACAGTTGTCCGGAATGCTCTAGGCTGATCCTGCATTGAGCAGGGGGCTGGACTAGATGGCCTATTTGGCCCCATCCAACTCTCTAAGATTCTATGATTTGGTGGCAAAAAAACCTCAGCAGGAGCAACAACAACAACTCTGTTGGATGAGTGTATCAGAAAACCTGGAAGGGAGCTGACTTTTCTGAGACGTATCATTCCTCAGAGACGCTCCTCTCCTTTTGTTTGGTCAATACTTCTTTCTCAGTGGCAGTTTGGATGCTGTAGATCTGATAAATCATTCCGAAGCAACTCAAAAGAATATTTAAAAAGAGGACGGAGGGGCCTAAGCCAAAGACAGCTGCCTACGGATATGGGTGAGCAGATCACATGGATCTGAAATGTTCATGTTTAACCAAAGGGGTGATTAGAAGGGACCCCGGCAAGAAAGGGCAATCAGGTGGCAGAAAACTAACATCAAGGGAGTCACCATCATGAAAGGGATGATGAAGGTCTTCCTAGCTAGACATTTAGCATTGTGGATCAGGAAAGGGGGGAAGTTAATGGTTAACTTAGGCTAAAAACATGCTTAAGACCAGTCAAACATTCCGGGATAAAAAGGCGTTGCGAATGGAAACTGTGCATGCATTTGAAACTATTTATTTCTTTATATCCCGCTTTTCTATCCCATTGCGACTTAAAACAGCTTCGAACTATGGTTGCCAGCTCTGGATAGGAAATACCTGGAGATTTCTGGGGTGGAGCCTGAGGAGGGTGGGGTTTCAGGAGGGAGGGACTTCAGGGTAGTATACTGCCATAGAGTCCACCTTCCAAAGCAGCCATTTTCTCCAGGGCAACTAATCTCTGTTGCCGGGAGACTCTGTCACACAGTGGCCAAAAACACCAGGTGCCCTCAGGAGGTCCAGCAGTGGGGCCAGGACACTAGAAGCCCTCCCACTGTTGCCTCCCCCCAAGCACCAAGAATACTGTGCATCACTTGCCCCAGACTGAAATTGCACTCGAAATTGAGCAGTCAGGTTAGAACAGATAAAATGAAGTACTTCTTCACCCAAAAAGTGATTAACACGTGGAATTCACTGCCACAAGAGGTGGTGGCAGCTACAAGCATGGACGGCTTCAAGAGGGAATTAGATAAACATATGAAGCAGAGGTCCATCAGTGGCTATTAAGCACAAGGTATAGATATGAACTCTCAGTCTGGGGCAAGTAATGCTCTGTATTCTTGGTGCTTGACGGGGGCAACAGTGGGAGGGCTTCTAGTGTCCTGGCCCCACTGCTGGACCTTCTGAGGGCACCAGGTGTTTTTGGCCACTGTGACAGAGTGTTGGACTGGATGGGCCACTGGCCTGATCCAACATTGGCTTCTCTTATGTTCTTAGTCTGGGCGGGGCCAGGTCAGGGACGGATCCACTTAAGTGGGGCCATTTATACCCTACTTTTCTCCCCAGTAGGGACCCAGATGGCCTTGCAACATTCTCTCCTTCTGCCATTTTGTCCTCCCAATGACCTTGTGCAAGAAGTCAGGTTGTGAGTGTCCTGATTCCTCCAGGGGACGTGAGTTCTGTACTCTGGAGATCAGCTGTAATTCTGGGAGAATCCCAGTCCCTATATGGAGATTGGCACCCGTACTGCTGCATCATCTGCCTTCCGACCAGAGCCAGATTGAGAACCATATTCAGAAGAGAAAGAAGACATTGGCTTTATACCCCACCTTTCACTCGGAGTCTCAGAGCGGCTTACAGTCTCCTTTCCCTCCCCCTCCCCACAACAGACACCCTGTGAGATAGGCGGGGCTGAGAGAGCTGTGAGAGAACTGCCCTTGAGCAAACTTGTGACTGACCCAAGGACACAGCTGCATGTGGAGGAGTGGGGCATAAAACCCGGCTCTCCCAGATTAGAGTCCGCGCACCTAACCACGACACCAAAGGAAACAGTTCAGCAGGGAAACAGTTATCTTACCTTGCCAAAGGGACATTTAAAAAAAAAGTTTAAAAATCTTTACAGCATAAGAAATAAATCCACTATGGCTCTTCGTTCTGCAGGAAAGAGTCTTCGAAATGAACTTGAGAATGAGAAAGATTTTCACATTCAGTCCGTCCTCCCCCCAAATTCAAAGAAATCTGACTTTCATCACCAAGTGAACTTGGCGCTAATTATTTATATATGAACTATTGATTAATGTATGAAGAGCGGGGAAAATGCTTTGGCTATGGTATAGGTCTATTTTGAGAGACTTCCCGCTCTATATTTTTAACTAATACCGCCTCAATATTTTATAGTTTGCTTCTAAATGAGAGGAAATAACTAAGCATCCTAAAAGAGAGAGAAATAAATAAAAAAAAGGGGTGGGGGGAAGGATGAAAGGCGGGCGGCCACCAATGGCTTTCTGGCATTGCTATAGAAAAGAGAAACTTTTGCCAATCAAATTCTTTTTTAAGTGCAACATGCGAGAGAAAGAGAGAGCTGTAGAATATTAACTCACTTCATTGCCTCTAATTCAGTTTCCAAGTAATTACTTTGGGGCCGTGGCAGACATCTGGATGTTCACGTCCTTCATATGTACAGTTGTTGAGGGTTAGGGTGGGCTTTAATGTGATGCGTTTCTTCCACGGGTCTTCTTGTCGTGGTAAATTTTCTTACCCCTTCCAATGTGTTCCAGGGGGAGGGCTAGATTTAGTTAGAGGCAGCAAGCTGAAGAAGCAGCCCTCATTTCTGTGACTCAGATTTAATCACACATGAAGCTGTCTTCTATTGAGTCAGACCTTTGGTCCAACATAGTCTGTGCTGTCTTCTCAGACTGGCAGTGGCCCTCCAGAGTCTCAGGCCGAGGTCTTTCTCATCAGCTGCTACCTGATCTCTTTAACTGGAGAGGCCGGGGATTGAACCTGGGACCTTCTGCATGCCAAGCAGAGGCTCTACCAATGAACCACCATCATCCCTCATTCAGCTTCAGGGCGCTTTTATAGATGGATAGAAGCAAAATACAGCTCCCTACTGCAGTGAGCTTACACTTTCTTCTAAACATAGAAAAATCAAGGAGCAAAGCTAACGAGAACAGTTTTTAAAAAATCATGTAAAATACAAGGCACACAATAACATGTAACAGGGTAAAATCAGGCAGAATCCCCTTAAAACATTCCCAAAATAAACCTCCCATTCCTTGTTGAGTTTAGCCAAATTCTTGCTGTGGAAGACTGTTTTGACCAGCCTCCTAAACATTGGAAGGCGTCATAGAGGAGGGCTTTCCACAGTCTCGGTGCCACCACCGAGAAGGCCCTGTCACATGTGTCCTCCTGCCAGACTTAATATGTGAGTACACTTGCTCATACATAGGTCATCATTTGCGGACATCGGGTGATCAACATACACGTGTTAACAGGGTGTGTTCTAAATACATCAGCTAAATGCTTTGTTTACAACTTCTCTCCTTACAGCTGGTTTACACACAACTTTTATATCACTAACTGTGCTGCACTTTATGACCTACAGGTAAAGGAGCTTCAGAAAAGCAAGGCTAAATCAGATCAATGGTTAGGGATGCCAGGTATCCCCTATAATGGGGGACCGCCCTGGCATTTCCCCCCCATCAATGCTGGCACATCAGTGGTCAGTGGAGGAAATTGGGGGGAGGCATGATGGTGATGTGCCAGTGAACTACATCACTTCTGGCAAAAAAAAAACCACAAAAAATTGGAAGGGACATCATAATGTTGGTGGCAACCCTCTAGAACTTGCCAGAACCCTGTGGTTTAACCATAGATTTTTTTTAGCAAGTTCCCCCCTCCCATTCCCTGACCTGGTACCACAGAGTTTTCAGGGTGATTGCTAGAGCGTTGCCTGGCGACCTGTCCAGCATGATGGCGTCACTTCTGGGTAATGTCATCTCGTCAGGCACGTCAGACTGATCTGGCCACTTCGGGTGTGGGATTCCCCCCACTGGCTGGATCTGGACCAGCAGACTGGGGACCCTTTTAGTGGGGGAATCCCCATCCCCCGGGGGGACTTGGCAGCCCTATCTGCAATGCAGCCATTTTGGGTCTGCCAGTTATATTTATATTTATTTATAAATTAAACTTCTAGACCACCAGCCCCAGTGCAAACAAGCCTCAGGATGGTGTACAACAACAAAAACACATTCATAAATTATTTTTAAAAAAATACAAGGATAGGAAAGTACAATAGATATTTCTAGATGGTGCTAAAAACTACAAGGTGTGTAAATGTGTTGGGGGGGGGGGGAGAAGCGAGAAGCAGAAGTGCCAGACAAGATGGAAACAGTCGCTGGCCTCAACCAAACCCCTGGCGGACCATCTCTGCCTTACAGGCCCTGTGGAACTGCACTAGAGACTGCAGGGCATGGACGCCATGTGTCAGAGAGTTCCAATAGGCTGGAGCCAGGACCTTTTTGGTCAAGGAGGTCTTTCAGGCTGGGGACCACCAATATTTCTCTGCAGCACACAATGTGCCAGGAAAGGCAGCCACAAAGATATGCGGGTCCCAGATATTTAGGTCTAGGACCCATATGGATCTCAGTTCTTAAGATCATGGGGTCCCTCCTAGTCTTTGTTGCAGGCTATACAGTGCTTGGTCCAACAGAGCACCCCCCCCCCAATAACAGTGACAAGATCTAAAGGGCACTCAGAGTATATTGTGTACATAAAGTGCTGTCAAGATCGGATGAGATCGGGCTGTGCCATGCTGCCTTCCCTCCCCAGAGAACACTGGGCAATGCCATTCCTTTACTGTCTTGTCAATGACCTTATCCGTGACCCTTTTTACTAGCAAGGCAGCCCTGGGTACACAGTGTCTGTGCCTACAGAACGTTGCTTCTCAGTGTAGAATTTCAGAGGCACAATCCAAACTCTACCAACAGGCAGCTTCCTACCTCTTACATACAGCATGGCTTCGGGTTCCAACCTCCCCCTTTTCCTTGTTAACCTCCACCTTTCACAGTCAGCAGTCCGCTGGAATTTTTCATCTTGCAATAGGCAGGAACAAAAGGATTCACACCTAGCCCCAAAGAGTTTCCCCAGACTGCCCTTCAGCATGGCTGACCCTCATTTTCTTCCAACCGCATTAGCCTCTGTTCTAGTCGATCCCAGTGTCCTCTGCCTTTTCCTCAGTGTGAATTATTCATATTTGGACCACTGCATTATCAGATCGAAGTTACAGAAGCCACTATTTAGAGGAGATGATTAATCTTCACCCCGTTCTCAGCCTGCGCCTTTATTTGTCCTCAGTCCTGAGGCCCATTGCTCCATTTGAACCTTTTGCACGCGGTGCGGCATCATTAAAAAAATAGTTAAAGATATTATTCCAGAGATGATACCTGGAGTTCAAGATGTTAGACCTTTTTTCCCCTCCAAGAAAGAGATGAATCAGGATTCAAAGGCTGTGTTTTGATTGAGAATTTGATTGAGCCTGTGTGTGAGGAATTTATTATATTTATTTCCGATCATTTCTTACCCACCTTTCATTAGCCACACTCAAGATGGGTTAAAATGATAATTTTTTTAAAAAAAATGGGTCATCAGGACACCTTTATGCATGAATCTGCCTTCCAATGAATCAGGCTCTTGGTCCACCATAGCCGGTATTGTTTGTACAGATTGGCAGAGGCTCTCCAGGGTTTCAGGCAGAGGTCTTTCACAACATCTACTGCCTGGTCCTTTTAACTAGAGATGCTGGGAATTGAACCTGGGACCTTCTGCATGCAAAGCAGGGGCCCTTCCACTGAGCCACAGTCATAAGAAAGTAAGGAGAGCCACGCTGGATCAGGCCAATGGTCCATCTAGTCCAGCATAAGTTCTCCCACAGTGGCCAACGACAGGGCACAGTGGCTGAGGCCTTCCCCAGATGTTGCCTCCTGGCTCTGGGATTCAGAAGCTTAGTGCCTCTGAAGTTGGAGGTTCCCCTCAGTCACTGTGGCAAGTAGCCATTGATAGACTTTATCCTCCATGAATCTAGCTAAGTCCCTCATTAAAAACACACCAACTGCGGCAGAAATGGACAAATGGACAAGAAAACTGAATAATCAAGACTCAAAAAGATTTTTAGAAGAATGGAAAGACCTGAAAGAATATCTAGAACAACATTGGGATATGAAAAATAATATTTTTGCATTGACTAATTATTGATTTTTGATGTTTAAAAGAAGAAACAATTATTTTTAAGAGAAATATACTGAACGATTGAAATGACAAGAATAAAAACTAGAGTACATATTACAGATATCTAGATATTACTTTTAAATATTTAAAAATTACCTTTCTTTTTTATTGTTGTAACCAAATTTGTTACCTGTAGGAGCTAATAATTTTAAATCTTTATAACTGCTATTATATATATAATGGTATAGGTGAGGCGGGAAGTCTCAAAGTTTTTGAATTGTAATCGGAATACATAGCTACATACAAAAACGGATAGTGATGATAATATTTCAAAAGTAACTATGTAAAGTTTTGTAACTGGAAAAATAATAAAATTTGTTTTTAAAAAAACAAAAACACACCAACTGCGGATTCATAGACACAAGTGTGATTATGCTAACGTGCAATCCCACGCAGAGCGAATTTCAGTCAAAACCCATTTAAATCAATGGGCTTGGCCTGGTGTCATCTCACATATGATTGTACTATAAGTCCTGTATTTCACAAATATAATTCACCCATTAACTTCTTGGATTGTAGGAATGGGGGATAACCCCTTCTCTTAACCCAATAAAAGTAGGTTCTGAAGCCACTTACAAGATGTACAGATGTACCTCCAAAAATATTCTAGGTTATCACTTTCAATGTAATTTTTTTCACAAATCCCCCCAAAAGCTGTACACTCTAGAAACAGTTCATTGTTGTAGGCACACTCGGTGTTTGCTTTTGAATTTTTTGAACTGTCAGGTATCTCGAAGACATATGCAGGCAAGTCTGCATTTGAAGCCTGGTAGTGCCAAGAATCTGTGTGACTGAGAGTATAAATACATTTTTAAACATAAAGGTTAAATACCGACTTAAACACAATTTATAACAATTCTCTTCCATGTCCATATTACTTATATTCCTGGTCATATTCATTGGGTGGGCTTTTGTAGTCAACGGGGAGGTGTGTGAGAGAGTAACAGGGAAGTGAATACACAAGCTGTGTTCAAGAAAGTATGGCTATTTCTCCATATCTACCTTGGGTTTAGGGCATTTCAGGTGTTGCCGTAAACACTGGTGTTACACTTATACACAGCACGAGGTCAGGACTGGTTTGGGATATTCTGGCTCCCCAAGAAAGCTCCGTCCGTTGCCCTACCAGAGGTGGGAGGCGGGGGCAGGCTTTACTCAGCCGCCTCTCTGAATATCCTCCAGGCCCCCAGTAGGGGTTGGTCACCAGAGGCTGCCATGACTTCCAGGTGCACACACTCACTCACACACACACACACACACCCATGCACATATAAAAATACCAAAAAAAGAAGAAAGGTACACTCCTCTCTTCTCATGCTGCCACCAGTTGAGTCTGTACCAGTGGCACCATGGGCCATGAATGCAGTGCCTGTTGCCCCTACCACTGAGTGGAGCAAGTCAAGCACCTGTGTTGTGTCAGCAACCTCCTATCCATAGTGAACCTCCATGCTCAGAGGCAGTAAACCTCTGGATACCAGTGCCGGGAGTCAGCATCAGGGGGAAGGCCTCAGCCTCTATGCCCTGTTGCTGGCCCTCCAGAGGAACTGCTTGGCCACTGTGTGAGACAGGAGGCTGGACTGGATGGACCACTGGTCTGATCCAGCAGGGCCCTTCTGATGTTCTCATGCCTTTCATGTGCCACCTGAAGTGGTTGCTTGATGTCGAATGGCTCGGTCAGAAGTCTAGCCCAGCATATCAATATCACACATGCGTACACATGTATCCTTAACACCAAGGTACATGTTTCTGGGGCACCTGATTGTGCCAGCAGCATGCACAGTGACGTTTAAAACTGTGCATACAACTGCTGTGTGGGAACCACATGCTCCAGACAGGTGACACACGAGTGTTTCCAGCAGCAATCATAACGGGGAGACCTGCTCTCTTCAGTCTATCACCATGCATAGCTATTCAGTAACTCCGTTGATCACTGCCGATCTTTTCTCTGGGCTCTTTCCCCCACTGCGTGTCCCCCCACACTCCTGCTGAGGTTTCAGAGCCGAATGTTCTTCTCAGAAACACCCATTGTGTCCCCTTCCGACATAATCGTTCCCGCTAAACGTTCCCCTTTCAATTGCCTTCTTTCTGACTTGCAGAAGGGCGGTTTGTTCTCTGCTCGCCTCCTTGGCTGATGTGACTCACGCGCCTGGGCTGAAGTTGCTTAGGAACAGGAGTGGGGTATTTTTCATGGTAGAGATTGAAGATGAGCCTGAATAATGACAGAGGACCAAAGTACCCCACGAAATACAGGCGGGTCCCAGGTATAAATCAGAGGAATGGCATTTTATTTTATTCCCCCCCCCGCCTCAAATTTAAAATACACCTTGGTTTTGATTTTAAAGAAAATACTTCCAAGGTTCTCTCCCCATGATGAATTTTTAAAGCGAGAGAGGTCAATTACTAGTTTTTAATCTCTGCTGGCAGTCTCTGTTCAAGGGTTAGCCAGAGATAAGGACTGAGGAGAACCCAACCACTGCCTTTCCTTGAGAAAAAAAGGAAACACTATGATCAACACACTCCCATTGGCACCACGCGGTCATTAAAGTCTCATTAAACTTTCTGGTGGGGGAAGAAGCCTTGGAGCTGCTTTAAATTCCCTGCAAACCTGTGGCTATATTTTTGTAAGTTAGTTAGCCTATGTTTGCAGAACATGGCGGGGGGAATGAGCTTCTTTTGTACCCTGCCATTGTTCATCTGCTGTCATCTGTGAGTAAAGGTCTCTCCAGGTTTAGACCTCTCAGCTTAGAGGAATGTGGGTTTTGTTTCCACAAAAGGGCTGGAATACACAGGCAGAGGCCACCTTTCTGAACTTGAACATTCAGTAGAAGAAGAGTAGAAGAAGAGTTGGGATTTTGTATACCCTGCTGTATACCCCGTATACCTTAAGGAGACTCAAAGTGGCTTAGAGTCGCCTTTCCCTTCCTCTCCTCACAAGAGCCACCTTGTGAGGGAGAAGAAGAAGAAGAAGAAGAAGAAGAGATTGGATTTATACCCCGCCCTCCACTCACTTGGAGTCTCAGAGCACCTTACAAACTCCTGTCCCTTCCCCTCCCCACAACAGACACCCTGTGAAGTAGGTGGGGCTGAGAGAGCTCTTTCCCAAGCTGTCCTTGAGAGAATAGCTGGTACAGAGCTATGGCTTGCCCAAGGTCATCCAGTCAGGTGCAAGTGGAGGAGTGGGGAATCAAACCCGGTTCTCCCAGATTAGAGTCCGCGCACTTAACCACTACACCAAACTGGCTCACCAACTGGGAGGTGGGGCTGAGAGAGTTCTGAGAGAACGGTGACTGACCCAAGGTCACCCAACTGGCTTCACGTGGCGGAGGAGTGGGGGATCAAACTCAGTTCTCCAGATTAGAGTCTGCCACTCTTTACACTATATTGGCTCTCAAAAGTAGGTTTTTATACACCACTTACAATTGCAGCTTACAATTGCAGCTTAAGGTTGCCTTTTCTTCCTCTTCCCGTAATAGGCACCTTGTGAGGTAGGTGGGGCTGAGAGAGTTCTGAGGGAACTGTGACTGGCACAAGGTCACCCAGCTGGCTTCATGTGGAGGAGGAGTGGGGAATCAAACCCGGTTCTCCAGATTAGAGTCTGATGCTCTGAACCGGTACACCATGCTGGCTCTCTACCTGAGACCCTTGAGAGCTGCTGCCAGTCTGAGTAGACAATACTAACCTTGATTTGGACCAATGGTCTGATTTGGCATAAGGGAGATTTATGTGTGTTTCATGTGTGATGTGTGTCTCCAGGCCACTGAGAAACTCCACTGATTTCAAATGGGAGAATCTACTGGTGAATAAACTGTTAGTACTTTGAATATTTTTTTTAAAAGCCTCATATGATTAATGTTCATGTTAAAAGACCCCCAGTCTTTAAATCAGGCCCCAAAATTCTTCCAGAGATATATGACAGAGCTGTACCTTAATACTGATGTTTCTATCATATTTGGTAGTGAGGGGTGGGTTTCAAGAGGGAAAAAAAACACGCACATAAAGCATAATGTAAGTAGGGAAGGGGGGTGAAACAACTCCCTCTTGCTTAGGAGATAATTAGTAAAAGAGGCACTTCCAAATCTTTATGAGCTAATTGCGGACTGAGAAGTTCATAAAATTAAGGGAGAGGATTGAGGATTTCATAAAATTGAGAATTCACAAAGTAGATCATCTGCAAATTACATGCCTACAAAGGTATTCAGCTAGAACAAGAGGCAATTAAGGGCTTGTTTATGCAATCCACGGATATGCGTGGGATTAATTAGTGGATGTTATTCCAAGACTTTTTCAGAGCCAGCCTGGCATTTCTGCGACTGGAGCGACCTAAATGTTGGGTGGACATCTTCTGGGCCAAACCTGGAATTGCCAACTCCGGGTTGGGAAATCCCAGAGATTTGGGGATGGAGTTTGGGGAGGGTAGGAAACTCATCAGGGCAGATAATGCCATTGAGTCCACCCTCCAAGGCAGACATTTTCTTCAGGGGAACTGATCTCTGTAGTCTGGGGAGTAGTCATAATTCTGGGAGGTCTCTAGGCCCGACCTGGAAGCTAGCAACCCGAAACAGACTGCTCAGTCCTAATCGTTCCGCATATCTCTATCTCCATCTACGTTCCTGCCATCTAGGATTCCATTGTTGTTGTTTATTTATTTATTATTTAAATTTCTCTCCCGCCCTCCCCACCTCTCGGCAGGCTTAGGGCAGCTAACAACGCAATTGCAATACAATAAAATTCAGTAAAACAACCCCTGAATAAAAAGATACATTGCAAACTTTAAAATTACAGTCCAAGATGGCAAAACTGCAATGCCCGTCTCCGAGTGGTGTCAGCAGGCTTCCTTAACGCCTCTGGCTTTCAATTGGTGCTGATGGTCCTAATTGGTGGTCTTCGATGATCGGGCCAGGGCCGTGAAGTCAAGGTGGCCCCTACTTGAAAGCCTGGTGGAAGAGCTCTGTCTTGCAGGCGCTGTGGAACTGTGAAAGGTCCCGCAGGGTCCTGATGTTATCTGGGAGCTCATTCCACCAGTGCGGGGCCGCCACTGAAAAGGCCCTGGCCCTCGTTGCCACCAACCAGGCCTCCTTAGGCCCTGGAAGAACCAGGCGGCTCTGGGAGCCTGATCGTAGTGCTCACTGGGGTACATATGGGGAGAGGCGGTCCCTTAGGTAGCTAGGTCCCTGGCCATATAGGGCTTTACAGGTAAGCACCAGCTCGTTGTTGTTCAGTTGCACAGTCGAGTCCAACTCTTCGCGACCCCATGGAACACATCACGCCAGGCCCTCCTGTCTTCCATCGTGCTCCGGAGTTTTCTTAATTTCATGTTCGTTGCATCAATAACACTGTCCCACCATCTCATCCTTTGCCGTCCCCTTCTTCTTTTACCTTCAACCTTTCCCAGCATCAGGGTCTTCTCCAGTGAGTGCTCCCTTCTCATTTGGTGGCCAAAGTATTTGAGCTTCAGCTTCAGGATCTGGCTTTCCAGGGAACAGTCAGGGTTGATTTCTTATAGGACTGACTGATTTGATCTCCTTGCAGACTCTCAAGCGTCTTCTCCAGCACCATAATTCAAAAGCATCTATTCTTCTGCACTCAGCCTTCCTTATAGTCCAACTCTCGCAGCTATACATTACTACTGGGAATACCATTGCTTTGACCATACAGACTTCTGTTGGCAGGGTGATGTCTCTACTTTTTATTATGCTGTCTAGGTTTGCCATCGCTTTCCTCCCAAGGATTAGGTGTCTTTTAATTTCATGGCTGCAGTCACCATCTGCAGTGATCTTGGGTTCCATACACACACTTTTAACGGAATGGTGGTTGGAAGGCAGAATTGAGGTGGGGGCAAGAGAACATGTTGGCTCGTGCCCCTTGTCCTACTCCACTGCAAATTACCCCCCTCTTGAAAGGTAATTCAGAAGATGGCCGCTGTCACAGAATGTTCCAGCCTGAAAGAGGCGTGGTGTTGTGATTAGAGCATCAGACTAGCAACTGGGGGCCCCAAGTTCTAGTCCTGGGTGACCTTAGGCCTATTAGCCTGGCTGCTCCTTTTATTATTAATATTTAGGGGAATATTAGCTCTTAGCAATATGCAGCAGGCGTTGCAGATCTCCACCTTTGTCTACTGAGGCTGCTTTTCCCCAAGGCTTCCCAGGAACTGACACGTGACTCTAGTGACCATGTCTTAAGACCAGATGCAGATCTGGAATGGTATGGTATAGCCCGATCTCGTCAGATCTCAGAAGCCAAGCGGGGACGATACTTGAATGGGAGACCACCAAGGAAGACTCTGTAGAGGAAGGCAATGGCAAGCTACTTCCGCTTCTCTCGTGCCTTGAAAGCCCCTTTGCTGGTATTTCTATAAGTCAGTTGTAACTTGATGGCACATACATGCATACATAATATTAAGGATGTACGGGTTTGGGACTTCCTTTTTCCAAGGTGGAGTGAGGATAAAACCCCAAGATCTGACTTTCTCAGACTATTTCATTCTGCATCCAGTACTTCTTCCTGCCCCAAACTTCTTCTTTATAAAATGTGATTTCTTCTCATTGCTAATGCTTCTTGAAGTCAAGGATTTAATACCATGAAATGTGTTTAATTTCATGAAAGGTGGCCTTGTCCCAGCACGCGTGGCACCAATATGCTAATGTTAGAAAACTGGCCCATTGTAGACACCGAGATGGTTTTTGGGTGGGTAAAGCAGGAGGATTGCGCTGGTGTCTTGCGATGTCATTTGCAATGAAGCTCTAGTTTATTTTCACTGTAGGATGCAAATGAGAATAATGCGTAACGCATATGGTGTTTTGCATATTCAAAACACTGTGGAAACATTTACATCCCTTCCTTCTACATCTTTACGAAGTAGGTAAATATAGTGACGGTAATGGGGGGAAAGACGGTCGTAATTAACCTCTTCTGCTGTAGGTGAAGGGGAATGGAATGCGCAGAAGATCTGTCCAGATTAGGGTCGCCAGCTCTGGGTTGGGAAATGCCTGGATATTTGGGGTGTGGAGCCATTGGGAGGGCAGGCTTTGGGAACAGAAGGGACCTCAGCAGGGTGTGATGCCATAGAGACCCCCCTCCAAAGCAGCCCCCTTTCTCCAGAGGAGCTGATCTTGGCTGCCTGGAGACCTACTGTAATAGCAGAAGATCTCCAGATGCCACCTGGAGGTCCAAATACCTAGTCCAAATACCTCCTGGCTGCTGGTGGTGATGGTGGTGGTGGTGGTTATTATTAATGTTTAACTTTTAAACATAACCTCCTGGCTGTTTAAGAGCCAGTGCAGTGCAGTGATTAGAGTTCTGGATTAAAATCCAGGCGTGCTGGGTTCCATAAAAACGCACTGGCAGCCAGTGTTGTCTCTTGCAGCAAAGACGAAAGAGGAGTCAAACAGTGCAGTCCTTAGTAGAGTGAAGACCTTCTAAGTCCATTGCCCTGACCTGGATAGCCCAGGCTAGCCTGATCTTGTCAGATCTTGGAAGCTAAGCAGGGTCATGACGCAGAGGCAGGCAATGGCAAGCCAGCTCTGAACGTCTCTCACCTTGGAAATCCCACAGGGTCGCCATAAGTCAGCTGTGACTTGATGGCACTTTCTAAATGGACGTGGAAAGGTCCCCGTCCCCCAGTCCAGGCTGCCATCAGCCCATCAGGATCTTTCTCCAGTGTCATTGATGTTCCACCTGCCCCTGCCAGTTGACTGCAATACCTGGGCCGATTCTGCACAAATAGTTGTCCCTGTTTCACCCCCCCGGTAATCTTCACGGCAAAGGATTGTTTCCGCATTTTTTGCCGTGGGATCGGTGTTTGGTCTGAATCTTGGGGTCTTTTTCCCTTGATTTCCCATCATCATCAACTTCAGGTTTTGGGTTTTTTTTCAAGTCGGGGCATTCTAATGGGGAACGTCCGAATCGCGTCTGTCCTCGCTCCTCCTCGCTTCTACTGGTCCCACCCCTTTAACAACCCTCTCTGCTTCCTTCCCTCTCCTTTACTTCCCTCTCCTTTACTTCCCTCCCTGCCACTTCCCACCTCGGCGCGTGCTGGTCCCCCCCCCCCCAGCATTGCGTTGCAACGCAACAATGGGCCATCGATGACTGGTTAAATGGCCCCTTTTGCTTTTTCCGTGTTTCTGTGCAGCAGTTTGCCATTTGTGTTGGCACAGTGACCTGACAGATGCTTAAAAAGATACCCTTAACATGGATTCAATGGACAAACTTTTTCTAGAGGGGTGACCTCAGTGGTATTTTCGCATTGTCAGGAAGTTGCATTCAAGGTGGCATTGAGGCGTGAGCACAAGAAGATTATCCCTTCTCTGCCACTCTCCTTTGCCTCCCCATCATGTGCATTCACCTACCATCCCATTTTCCTCGGGATTTAAATTCAAAACTTTAAGCGACCAGTCACCAGCCAGTAGCGCCGTCACATAACAATGCATGCACAGTTCTTCTCCACCCCCCTCGGGTGCATATGTCACAACGCAACCAACTACGTAGGCATACACCGCAACAGTGGGTGTTGCATTACAACGCAACCCCGCCTCTGTTTTAAAAAAAGGAGGGGGGAAAGAAGGGGAGGGACCATTAGATTCGAGCCAAGGCGAAATGCAGAAATGAAAAACCCAGACAAATCTGGGTCAGATTTCATTATGCAGAAATGTCTGCATAGAATCGGGCTGATTGGACCCGGGGAGAAAGAAAAGCAAACACTTAGTGCGGAATCGGCCCTGGAGATTTTTTGAGTGGAGCCTGGGGCAGGGCAGGGTTTGGAAGAGGAGGGACCTCTGCAGGGTAGAATACACTAGCGTCCACCCTCTAAAGCAGCCATTTTCTCCAGGGGAGCTGATCAACTGTAGCGGTGGGAGATCTCCAGGTGCAACCTGGAGGTTGGCAACATAATGGGAACTGTCATATCGGGCCACCTGCAGGGTTGTCACAAGTGACTGGAATTCATTTTGATCCCTTTTGAGCACACCGAGGGACTACCTTTTCTTTTTTTAAAAATCCTGTATTTATTCACTTCACTGGAGCAGGGGTCTGATGGGTTTCCACATTTATGCTGTGAAGCTAGGCCAGAGAGAGAGAGAGAAGGTGTCCCTGTTTCATTTCTTTCCGAGGCAGACTTCTGTGTGGCGCTTAGAAGTTAAAAATCAAAGGCAAATTTATTACACAGCAAGCACAGAAACAGACCCCCCCCCCCATTTTTATAGATCTTTTTTTTGTAAAGAAAAACAGCAACAAGACCCTGCATTTTTTTCTCTCCCTTTGGTAGAAGCCAAAGATAGCATCGGAAAAGATTGAATGAATATAAAGATGAAACTGCAGTAAATGTTTGTCTATTTCCCCACGTTGGATTTCAGCTCTGTGGGGAGGATTTCTCACTAAAGGCTCTGTGTGCATTCCAAACAGCGATTAGGACTCAGAGTGTTATATATCCAGTAAATGCCAGCTATCGACAAAGGATGCAATCCTGTCCACAGTTACACAGGCTTAAGTCCCATTTGCGTATCTTCAGCGGCACGCTGGATGGCAACCAAGTCTCCTTTGCAGACGAGGTTTAAAGATTCCAGTGGACCCTCTTCTTATTGTGTTTTGCGTTAAGCATTGCTTTAATAACGGGCTCCTGACGTGAATCGCAATTTCAAATAGTAATAATAACAGCTTGCACAATTCTGTAGGCCTGGCATGGCGAATACATCTGATTTCATGGCTTGCAGTAGATTAATGGCAAAGTCATGTTTGAATGCTGCACAAACGATTCAAGAATCGGAAATAACGGTTGGGGATTACAGAGTTGGATGACGAACAAAGCAAACACAATCCTCCGCGTACAGATAGCCATCTGCACAATGTATGTTCTCAATTCCCTCGCTGCAGGGTCTGGGACACACACACACATGCACGCACCAACCCTTTTGGCTCGGTAAATGGCAATATCAACAAAGATGTAATTGACTATTAAAACACTCTCCCATATGGGTTTGCTTCCTGAAAATGAGAGAGACAAGGCCAGTTTCGAATGCTTCCTATGCAGTTGCTACCTGGTATTGATTAAGAACCTAAGAGGAACTCTGCTGGATCAGACCAGTGGTCCATCTAGTCCAGCATCCTGTCTCGCACAGGGGCCAGCCAGTTCCTCTGAAGGGCCAACAGCAGGGGATAGAGGCTGAGGCCTTCGTAAGAACATCAGAAGAGCCCTGCTAGATCAGTCCAGTGGTCCATCTAGTCCAGCATCCTGTCTCGCATAGGGGCCAACCAGTTCCTCTGAAGGGCCAACAACAGGGCATAGAGGACAAGGCCTTCGTAAGAAGATCAGAAGAGCCCTGCTAGATCAGACCAGTGGTCCATCTAGTCCAGCATCCTGTTTCACAAAGGGACCAACCAGTTCCTCTGGAGGTCCAACAACAGGGCATAGAGGCTGAGGCCTTCATAAGAACATCAGAAGAGCCCTGCTGGATCAGACCAGTGGTCCATTTAGTCCAGCATCCTGTCTCACAGAGTGGCCAACCAGTTCCTATGGATTGCCAACAGCAGGGCAAAGAGGCTTAGACCTTTCCTTGATGTTGTCCTCTGGTTCTGGGATTCAGAGGCTTAGTGCCTCAGCATGGTTTTTATACGTTGTTTTCCCCAGCGAGGTTTACTAACCAGGATCATCCCTAGTTAGTACTTGGGTAGGAGACCACCAAGGGAGTCCAGGGTTGCTATGCAGAGGCAGGCAATGATCAACCACCTCAGTGAAAACCCCATGGCACAACTCCAGAAGCTGCAGCTGGTGCAAAATGCAGCGGCCAGGCTGCTGATGGGGCTCCCCGTACGGGAGCACATCCGGCCTGTACTGAAGTCATTGCACTGGCTGCCAATAGCATACCGGATTCACTTCAAGGTGCTGGTTTTGACCTTTAAAACCCTTTATGGTCAGGGACCTGCCTACCTGAGGAACCGCCTTTCCCCACACGTTTCCCAGAGAGTACTGTAGTCAGGTTCACAAAACCGCTTGGCCCTCCCTGGGCCGAAGAACGCCAGGTTGACCTCGACCAGGACCACAGCATTCTCTTTGGCAGCGCCGATGTTTCGGAATGAGCTCCCTAGTGAGAGCAGGGCCCTGCAGGACCTCCCACAGTTCTGTAGGGCCATGAAAATGGAGCTTTTCCAGCAGGCATTCCAATAGGAGTTCCACTTTATCAGCCATGCCCTGTGTCGACCTAAAGTTAGAAGTTACCAGAGTGGTAGCACCGCTGAATGTGTTCTTAAATGCACTTTATTATATTGCACCGCCATCGTTATACTAACTGTTTTATTCACTGTTTTAAACTGCCAGTTATGGATTTTATGGAGAGCCACTTTGGTGTCGTGGTTAAGTGCGTGGACTCTAATCTGGGAGAACCGGGTTTGATTCCCCACTCCGCCACTTGCACCTGCTGGATGACCTCGGGCAAGCCATAGCTCTGTACAGGGCTTTTTTTTTTTTTGTAGAAAAAGCCCAGCAGGAACTCATTAGCATAATAGGTCACCCCCAACAGCAGAAACTCATTAGCATATTAGGCCATACCCCTGACAGTGCAGCTCCCTCCCAGGATTGGCTTCTCCAGGTGCCCGGCATGGGGAACCCGATCGAAGGAAGGCAGTTTACGGATCGGCTTCCCCAGGAAAGAAGGCAGTTTAAACTGCCTTCCCTCCCTGGATTGGCTTGGCTTCCCCAGGCGCCCTGCAGCTTGCAAGGCACCTGGGGAACACGGGGGGGGGGGGGAGGCTGTAGGCGTGGCCAACTTGGAAGCCAGCCGGAACTCCATTCTTGTGTGTTCCTGCCCCCAAAATAGCCCTGGCTCTGTACCAGCTGTTCTCTCAAGGACAGTTGTCTCAGAGCTCTCTCAGCCCCACCTACCTCACAGGGTGTCTGTTGTGGGGAGGGGAAGGGAAAGGAGTTTGTAAGCCGCTCTGAGACTCCAAGTGAAGGGCAGGGTATAAATCCAATCTCCTCCTCCTCCTCTTCTTCTTCTTTATGTTGGAATGTATATTGTTTTATTGGTTTTATGTGAGTCGCCCTGAGCCTGCCTTGGTGGAGAGGGCGGGGCAAAAGTTAAATAAATAAATAAATAAATAAATAGGTTGTGGGGTCTCCATGCGTTGATAGCAACTTGACAGCGCTGTCTTCTTTTTCTTGCCTACGGCATGTTCAGCAGCAACCCAAGGCTTGAGACTTTTTAGTGGATGTCCCGCCCCTCTTAAACGGCCTCCTGGAAGAGGTCAGGGTGCTCCCCCCATCCTGGTTTCCCAGTGAGGCTGTGAGGCAGGGCTGCCAGCAATGCTCCCTCTAAACTGTGGAGTCTTGTGAGCAAAAATTCTACTTTGTGAGCTTACTGGCATTACAGTTGTGAGCGAGCAGTTTGGCTACTGCATCAATGAGTTTGTTCTGGAGCCATCCTTCCTGGGCTAGGACAAAAACATATGAAACGGAGGCAAAACAACTGTGAGCTAGCTCTGGTTGTCAGGTCTCCTGTGGCCACTAGTGGGAGATAGGAAGGGACGGGGTTGCCAGATTGAGATCGAGAAACTGGAGATTTGGGGATGGAGCCTGGGGTAGACAGGGACCTCAGTGGGGTCCAATGCCACAGAGTCCACCCTACAAAGTTTCAATTTTCTCCAGGGGAGCTGATCTCTGTCATCTGGAATTGAGCTGTAATTTCAAGGGATCCCCAGTCCCCATCTGGAGGCTGGGATCCCTACTGTTTAAAATATTTTTTTCCAGAGATTTTAGGGGGCAATCTAGGACTGGGCAAAGGGGAATACCCTCCTGGTTGGAGCAGAAGGTGCTTTTAACCTGGTTTGTGATGTTTTCTGTTTGTTTTTATGATGTTGTATCAATTTATTTTTGTTTCGTTGGAGAGGAGCTATTGCTCATTGGTAGAGTGTCTGCTTGGCATGCAGAAGGTCCCAGGTTCAATCCCTGACATCTCTACTTAAAAGGCAGTAGGCTGTGTAAAAGAGATATGGGTAAACGTATGGAGTAGAGGTCCATCAGTGGCTATTAGCCACAAGGTATAGATAGGAACTCTCAATCTGGGGCAAGGGATGCACTGTACTTTTGGTGCTTAGGGGGAGCAACAGTGGGAGGGCTTCTAGTGTCCTGGCCCCCCTGGTGGACCTCCTGATGGCACCTGGTGTTTTTGGCCACTGTGTGTCAGAGTGTTGGACAGGAGGTCCATGTTAAGACCTCTGCCTGAGACCCTTGAGAGCTGCTGCTCATCTGAGTAGACAGCACTGACCCTGATGGAGCAATGGTTTAATTCAAAGCAAGGCAGATTCATGTATCCTGAGCATCTCAGATACCCTGGAGAACCAATGAATCTGGAGAGACGGAAAGGAAGGTTTCCCTCCCGCACACTCAGTGAGTATTTAAATGGTAGAACACTGTCAGTGGATGGTCTTACAGAGGGCTGGATAGATTCATAGAGGAGAGGTTCAACAATGGCTACTAGTCATGATGTATAAAGGGAACTTCCACATCCAGTTGCAGTAAACCTCTGAATGCCATACCAGGAGGTTTCTACATCCTGTTCATTAGTTCTCCAGGGTATCTGGTTGGCCACTGTGTGTCAGAGGATGGAGTGTTGGTCTGATCCAGCAGGGCTCTTATGGTCACTATCTCCTGGCCAACCCTACCTTATAGGATCTTTGTGTGAGGATAAATTGAAGGAGAGGAGAAGGGTGTAAAGTTCCGTGCGTTCCTTGGAGGAAGGATGGGGTACAAATGTGTGTATAGAAAAGGGTAAGAGTCTGGTAACACCTTAAAGACTAACAGAATTTGTGGCAGGGTATGAGGTTTTGTGAGTCACTGCTCACTTCTTCAGATACCGCTAGAATGGGAGTCCATCTGTCCTACATATTGGCAAGTGGGATGATTTCAGATGCCAAAGGATGTTAGCAGGCAAATGATGATAAAAGGTGTGATTGGATTAGGTGTGATATGCAGAGAGGTTGTGGGCATGGAGAAATCAGTATTTGTAACAAGACAGGAAACCTAGGTCTCGATTCAATCCAGGGGGATGTGTGTGAGAGAGAGGGGGAGAAGCGTGGTTCTTGTGTATTTTATATCAATTTATCATAACAGGGCAATAATTTTTTTCTTGGTCCTGTGGCTATAAAGAGCTAGATTTTTATGTCCAGGGAGTTTATGAATGATACTGGTACACATAATGCTGGCCTTTGCAGCTCATGAAATCATGCAGCGCTCCGTGCCGTGTGCACGTGTGCATGCAGTGCCATAAATATGGCGAGATCACCAAAGAGCTTTCTTTGCCAGAAGAGGGAAACAGAAACGACAGGCTAGTGCTATTTCTCCCTGGTGTTTGGTTCCAGATTGCGATGCTTTCTTTTGACTCCCTGCCAGAAGTGCAGAGGGATTATCTGCAGAGAATGCATCGCGAGAGCTTCGGCGCTTGCTGTGTAACAAATGTGCTTTTGTTTCTGAGTGTTCTTTTCTTTTTTAACCAAAAAAAAAAAAAGTTTCGCTTAACCTTGCCCGTGGAAAGAACGGGAAGGGTTTGTAACTCAAACGGCATCCGACTTTCCTAAGCGTTACGATCTGGAAATGGAACTCAGATGACCTTAAACAACCTATTGTATTCTTTGCGCTCCTGTTCCTCTCTTTCGGTTTGTGGATCATTCTTTTAATGCAAAACACACAGAGAGACAGAGATCAGTTTCCTGTGGGACTTGTTCTGGAAGAACAGCTATATTAGTCAATATGGCAACAAGAAATACTGCGATACATCCCTAAGAATCGAGGGCTCGGTTCAGATCTCACAGGAAAGCATGGTTTAATTAAGCCAGCTGTGGGTAGTGTGGTTGTCTCAATGCCAGCTTCTCCACTAGTTATGGTTAGTTAGGGACCAACGGCCCTAACCTGGGTGGTCCGTGGTAACCCAGTCTCATTAGATCTTGGAAGCTAATCATTGTTGGCCTTGCTGGTACTTGGATGGGAGACCACCAAGGAAATCCAGGACTGTTGTGCAGAGGTAGGGAATGGCAAACCTCCTCTGAACATTTCTTCTCTTGAAGACCCCAGAGGGTCACCATAATTGGGCTGCACATGGATGGCACTTGACACAGAGGGTCCAGCAAGCCAGGGTCTCGAGTTGGTTTATTAGCAGCAGCTTGTTTTAAACATGGCTTCTCATCATGTCCTAATGCAAACATCCTGGCTTGGCCCTGCTTTAATCCTGGCTCTCAGTGCGCTTGCAAGCTACAGAGAGAAGACAATGACGCCAGCAAACCAGGATGGTTTCATAGCTAACCGTGGTTTCATGGTGAGTGATGGTTTCATAGCTAACCGTAGTTAAAAAGAACTTTTTTTTTTGCGCTGTGTCTGAACTGAGCTCAAGACTTTTTTTTTTTATTGCAGTGCATCACTGCATGGGGGGGGGGGGGGATGCTGTCTGAATTCTGTGATGCCAGATTGGTGTTGAGAGCCAGTTTGGTGTAGTGATTAGGAGCACTAATCCGGAAGAACTGGGTTTGATTCCCCACTCCTCCACATGCTGGTGTGACCTTGGGTCAGTCACAAGTTCTTTCAGAGCTGTTCTCTCAAGGGCAGTTCTCGAGAGAGTTCTCTCAGCCCCACCTACCTCACAGGGTGCCTGTTGTGGGGAGGGGAAGGGAAAGGAGTTTGTAAACCACTCTGAGACTTCTTCAGGTAGTAAAGTGTGGGGTATAAATCCAATCTCTTCTTCTTCTAAATGTTGTGAATGTGTATGAAAATGTGTTCATGACTGAGTGGCTGAATGGCACACATCTTATTTCCTCTTTTATCATGGGGGCCTGCCGCTCAGCAACTGCTTTGTCTCTGGTTGTCACTTTTCAGTCTACCATCCCTAAAAGAAACTTCCTGATCAAAAGAAATGTAACTGATGCCCTTCTCCCACTGCCACAAAGTTTGACCTATGGACACCTTAACACCCCTAAATGGTATATTGAAACAACCTCTTTTTGTCTGGCTATTCCAACTGGGTGGAGCTTTCTAGAAGGCTCTCTTCATAAGAACATAAGAGAACATAAGAGAAGCCAATGAGTCAGGCCAATGGCCCACCCAGTCCAACACTCTGTGTCACACAGTGGCGAAAAATACCAGGGGCCCTCAGAAGGTCCATCAGGGCCAGGGGGGCCAGGACACTAGAAGCCCTCCCACTGTTGCCCCCCCCCAACCACCAAGAATACAGAGCATCACTAGCCCCAGACCAAGAGTTTCTATCTATACTTTGTGGCCAACAGCCACTGATGGACCTCCACTCCAGGTGTTTATCCAATTCCCTCTTGAAGCCGTCCATGCTTGTAGCTTCCACCACCTCCTGTGGCAGTGAATTCCATGTGTTAATCACTCTTTGGGTGAAGAAGGACTTCCTTTTATCTGCTCTAACCCGGCTGCTCAGCAATTTCATTGAGTGCCCACGAGTTCTTCCAGATGAAACCTCTTCAATTCCTTACCCTCAAAACAACCCTATGAGGTAGGCAGAGAAGAAGAGAGAAGAGATTGGATTTATACCCCACCCTTCACTCCCCAAGGGAGTCTCAGAGCAGCTTATAAACTCCTTTCCTTCCCTTCCCCACAACAGACACCTTATGAGGTAGGTGGGGCTGAGAGAGCTCTGAGACAACTGTCCTTAAGAGAACAGCTGGTACAGAGCTATGGCTTGCCCAAGGTCATCCAGCAGGTGCAAGTGGAGAAGTGGGGAATCAAACCTGGTTCTCCAGGATTCGAGTCCACACACTTAACCACTACACCAAACTGTGGGTTTAAATTACATTGTTAGCTGTCCATGCATTGCATCTAACCTGAGAATTATTTAACACATGTACAAAGAAAAAAGCAAGTGTACACTGTGCATGGATTGCACATGCGTTCACTGTGATGTGACATTCACTAGATTGTGATCAGATGCTGGTGGTGGGGTGGAAGGATACCCTCCCCCCGAACAAACAAAAATGTGCTTACAGAAAATCCATGCGCATCAGATAGGTAATGAATTCTGCTGTTACTTGCAGAGGTATTCTACGATCAGCATTTTGATCCTGTAAAATAGCTTGCATTCGCTGATTTGGGAGGAAAGAAGTCAAGTCTATTGGCAGAACGGATGCTTATGTGGTGCTGCTGGAAATACTGGATTCTCTGTGTTAGGTTGTGGTTTGTAAATAATACCCAGGAATAGGCTGTCAGACTTAAATATTGGCTGGGATGTCCAGGTGGGAATTATTTGGATAAGATCTGGTATCTTGTAGTGAATCAAGACGTGCATAAGCTGCCTTGAGCCATGACGAAAGGCAGGATATAAAATGTTCTAATAAAATAAAATAAATGCACTGACACAGCCTTATACTGTGTGAAGATCGCTGTCCCATCTAGCCCACCCCTGTCTGTTCTGATGGGCAGTGTCTCCCCAAAGACCCAGGAAAGGGTATTTTCACAGCCAGGCTGCTGGGAATTCCCAGGGAAATCCTTACCCAGCTCATTTGATCTGCTGCCTTGGAAGACAGCAGGGATGCCACAACTCTGGCCCTTCATCTCCTTGCTTGGGGTAGTGGTTTGGTGTAGTGGTTTGGAGTGTGGACTCTAATCGGGGAGAACTGGGTTTGATTCCCCACTCCTCCACATGCAGCTGCTGGTGTTGACCTTGGATCAATCACAAGTTCTCTCAGAGCTGTTCTCTCAAGAGCAGTCCTCGAAAGAGCTCTCTCAGCCCCACCTACCTCACTGGTTGTCTGTTGTGGGGAGGGGGAGGGGAAGGAGATTGTGAGTCGCTCTGAGACTTCTTCGGGTAGTGAAGGGCGGGGTATGCATCCAATCGCCTCCTCCTTCTTCTGTCGTGTCTAGCTCAGTGGACTCTATGTCTGGGATGGTCAAAGGCCACCAGGCTGCAGTATTTACTAATGAACGTGCTTTGATTTGCGATGGCCAGCATTTTAAGGAGAAAAGACTAACCCAGAGCTGAGGGATTTTGTTTGTTCTTTAAAGTAGATCGATAGCAGAGGCTTCAAACTATCAAACACTGGTGTTCAACCTACCGTATTTTTCGGACTATAAGACGCACCTGGCCATAAGACGCACCTAGTTTTAGAGGAGGAAAACAGGGGGGAAAAATATTCTGAACCAAATAGTAGGTAGTTGGGGGGGGGGGGAGAGAGAAGAAAGAAAGAAAAAAGGTAGGTAGGTAGGGGGGAGAGAGAGAAGGAAGGAAAGAAGGAAGGAAGAGAAAGAAAGGAATGAACAGGGAGGGAGGGAGGGAGGGAGGAGAGAGAGAGAAGGAAGAAAGACAGTCAGAAAGAAAGAAAGAAAGAAAGAAAGAAAGAAAGAAAGAAAGAAAGAAAGAAAGAAAGAAAGAAAGGGTGTTTCCCTCCTCCCCTTGCTTGGGCCCCAGTGGCATAACGCCACTCAGGCCCAGCTCTTCCCCCCCACCTCCCCCCCCTGCAGCCCAAGAATGGTGAGCGGGGGAGGGAGGGGGGTAGGTAGGGGTGAGAGAGAGAGAAGGTAGGTAGGGGGGAGAGAGAGAGAAGGAAGGAAGGAAGACAGAAAGGAAGGAAGGAAGAAACAGGAAGGTAGGGAGGGAGAGAGAGAGAGAAGGAAGGAAGACAGAAAGAAAGACAGACAGAAAGAAAGGAAGAAACAGGAAGGTAGAGAGGAGAGAGAGAAGGAAGGAAGGAAGGAAGGAAGGAAGGAAGGAAGGAAGGAAGACAGACAGAAAGAGAAAGAAAGACAAAAAGACAAGGTGTTTCCCTCCCCCCCCTTGCTTGGGCCCCAGTGGCTTAACGCCACTCAGGCCCAGCTCTTACCTCCCTACCTCCCCCCCCAGCCCAAGAATGGTGAGGGGGGAAGGAATGGGGCGGGAAAGGTGAGCAGGGGAGGGAGGGGGCTTCTGAGGGGGGTGGGAGGGAGGGGGGCTTCTGAGGGGGGGTGGGAGGGAGGGGAGCTTCTGAGGGGGGTGGGAGGGGGGCTTCTGAGGGGGGTGGGTGGGAGGGGGGCTGGGAGGGGAGCTTCTGAGGGGGGAGGGAGGGGGCTTCTGAGGGGGGTGGGTGGGAGGGGGGGCTTCTGAGGGGGGGGCTTCTGAGGGGGGTGGGAGGAAGGGGGGCAGGGAGGGGAGCTTCTGAGGGGGGTGGGTGGGAGGGGGGCTTCTGAGGGGGGTGGGTGGGAGGAGGGCTTTCTTCACTGGGAGGGAGGGATGGGGCTTTCTCCCCAGGCCGCGGTACTCACCGCGGCCTGGGATCTTCAGCGGGAGGGTGGGCGAGGGAGGCGGGGGCTTGCTCCGGGCCCGCGGCGCTCGCCGCAGGCCTGGGATCTTCAGTGGGAGGGTGGGCGAGGGAGGCGGGGGCTTGCTCCGGGCCCGCGGCAGTTGCCGCAGCCCGGGATCTTCAGCAGGAGGGAGGGCAAGGGAGGCGGGGGCTTGCTCTCGCCGCGGGCCTGGGAGCTTGAGCGAATGGGGGGGTTCGCACCATAAGACGCAGGCACTTTCCCCCCCACTTTTTGGGGGAGAAAAAGTGCGTCTTATGGTGCGAAAAATACGGTAATCACAGTATTGGTAATTAATAAGACAGTTCATAATCATAACAGATGCTGGCAGTCGGATAGACACAACCCCACTCGGCTTTTAGTTGCATGTTGAAGGTGATTAATTTTGAATATTTTTTTCAATTTAAACATACCCACATATACATATTTTCTCTCTCTCTCTCTCTCTTGCTCTCATTCTCTGTCGTTATTTTAGGGTTTTGAAGCGAGAAATGTATTCTAAAATTCCGAATAGTTCATCATTTATTTTCTTTAATTAAACCCACCATGTAGTGGTTGTGTTTGACAGCTATCGGGAGAAAGCGGCAGCACAGTTTGTGGGATGTGTGATATTTCTGCGGCTGGATTTAACAACTATAAACTTTGTGGGTTTTGTTCTCTCTCCCCCCCTCCAAATTTGTCTCTAAATAGAGAGATGTAGGAGTTCTGTTCTGTTTATAATACTTTTCAGTGATGATGAATGTAAGCATTGTCTTAGAGAGTAGCCGTGTAGGTCTGCGGTAGAACAGCTAGATACGAATCCAGTAGCACCTTGGAGACCGAGATTTCCAGGGTATAGGCTCCCTTTATCAGAGAGTGCAAGCATGGTTTCCCTTATGTTAACTATCAAAACCCAAGCCATTGGCTGAGTCCTTCATCCGTCGCCATAATGTAACGCCAAACCATAGTGGATTGTATCAGTTGAAACAAATTTGATGGATATCATAAGAACACAAGAGAAGCCAGTGTTAGATCAGGCCAATGGCCCACCCAGTCCAACACTCTGTCACACAGTGGCCAAAAATACCAAATGCCATCAGGAAGTCCAGCAGTGGGGCCCAGACACTAGAAGCCCTCCCACTGTTGCCACCACCACCACCACCCCAAGCACCAAGAATACAGAACATCACTTGCCCCAGACTGAGAGATCCTATCTATACTTTGTGGCTAATAGCCACTGATGGACCTCTGCTCCATATGTTTATCTGATTCCCTCTTGAAGCCATCCATGCTTGTTGCCACTGCCACCTCCTGTGGCAGTGAATTCCTTTGGGTGAAGAAGTCCTTCCTTTTATCTGTTCTAATCCTTTTATCTGTTCTAATCTGTTCTAATTGCTCAGCAATTTCATGGAGTGCCCACAAGTTCTTGGCTTTGATGGACCAGTGAGTCCATCAATAATGGCTTTGATGGACCAGTGGTCTGAGTCAGTATAAGGCAGCTTCTTGGGACATATGAACTTGTTTGGTACATCCTGTTAGGCTGTGAAAGAGTTACACCTGCATTGGATTAACTTTAAGACTCTAACACTAGTACAGCACAGTTTATTTCATTCCCCGTTCACTGGGGAAAGCAAATGACACCACAGAATCACGGCTAATCAGTATGGTGAGAGCTTCTTCTCTTTCTTGACCTGTGTGTTCCTGTGTGCCTACATGCTGCAAAGAGAATTTGTACCATAATAGTCTTTCAGTAGTAAAATACATTAGAATGCAAACAAAGAACACAAATATAACCCCCCTCCCCCTTGTCTGGTAATACCAGCACTCAAATTAATATGGGCAAACAGAAATATCGCTATTCTGGAGTAAGAAAGAAGATCACGGACAGCCCGCTTGCTTTCTCTGTGGGAACGAGCACACTTTAGAGCACTTGGATTATGCGAGCATTGCATACTGGGGAAGGGGATTCAAGGTAAATGGGAAGTTTGTATTGATTTCGGCAAGGCGAAAGGCAATGAATTAAATACAGCAAAGGGTTGTTTGAATCACTTTTGTTTTATGATCCTCTTTACTGGTGGAAAATTACACTAGGTAACACCAAGAAGGCTTTCAGCGTGTGATAAATAAGCTGGTTTTATTCATTTCACAAAGGGCTATTTTCAGGGGGGGGAGGAGTTGGTGTTTGTATGACGCACAACTTGTGTTAAATGGGGGGGAAATACATGACACATTCTGCTGATGCCTCATTTCCGAGTATCCTTGAATCCCAGACTGTGGACTCCACCAAACATCTGTTGTTCCCCACAGCAGATGCCCACGCTACTGTATGGATGGATTCAGCCAGAACAGGGGCATCTCTGTATCACAGATGACATTACCGGAGCTGGCATTCAATACACGCATGGGTTAATTCTAGAGAAAATTATAAAGCAGTGACGTGACTCGCCATTTCGTTTAGGAGTGCCTGGCAACTGGTGGGATGATTGTGGTGGGAAAGCATCCTGGGAGAAAAAAAAATATAAAGAAAAATAAGGCTTCTTACAGGAAGTTCTTACCATAGAGTCCCTGACAATTTCTAGAGCTATCTGGAAGTGACACAGGGCAGCTCTAGGAATCGCTGGTAACTCTATGGAAGAATTTCCTGTAAGGAGATAAGGCCTTATTTTTCTCCTTAACTTTCATCCCACTCTTGCCTCCTGCTCCCACCAAAGTTATATTGCCATTCCGTCTTGAATGCTTCAGTCTAGTGAGATTGCAATGAATGTCAGAATTTGAATGGCTGTTCCCCAGTCATGGTTGCCATCTTGTCCTTTCTCAGACATCTGCCCAGAGGTCTGCTGACAATGCATTGGAATGTGGAATGTGGAAGCAATTCCTAAAATGGGGATCAGCTGCGGGAGGAGGGAATGCTGGTGCCATTCCTTTGGAATAAGGGAAAGGTTGGAAGGGCATTTGCCCGGGCACCCATTAGAACATATATGTTACTTGTGTTCTTGCACTGGCAGTCTTTAAGCAGCAGCTGGACAAACACTTGTTGGGGATGCTGTAGGCTGATCCTGCATTGAGCAGGGGGTTGGACGAGATGACCTGTATGGGCCCCTTCTAACTCTGTGATTTTATGATTATACAATTCTAATTCCTTGTGGGTTCCCACTTGTTATATCCAGTTTACTAGACTGTATAGTGTATTTATTATTTTGACACTCCGGGTACTTAAATATGCCATATCATCTACTGTTAGGGTTGCCAACTCTAGATTTGGAAATTACTAGAGATTTGGGGGCTAGAACCCTGGAAGGGTGGAGTTTGGGGAGGGAAGGGAACTCACGGGTGTAAGGCCATAGAGTTCACCTTCCAAAGCAGCCACTTTCTCCAGGGGACTGATCTCTGTAGTCTGGAGTTCAGTTGTAATTCCAGGATATCTTCAGGCCCCACTTGTTAGCTTTGGGGTGGATGTTGTTATTTTTTTTTTCTGGACTCTCCAGTTACCTCCCCCACAAGGAGGAGAGCCACTTTGGTGTAGTGGTTAAGTGCGCGGACTCTAATCTGGGAGAACCAGGTTTGATTCCCCACTCCTCCACTTGCAGCTGTTGAATGACCTTCGGCAAGCCATAGTTCTGTCCCAGCTGTTCCCTCAAGGACAGCTTGGGAACGAGCTCTCTCAGCCCCACCTACCTCACAGGGTGTCTGTTGTGGGGAGGGAAAGGGAAAAGGAGTTTGTAAGCCGCTCTGAGACTCCAAGTGAGTGAAGGGCGGGATATAAATCCAATCTCTTCTTCTTTTTCTTCTTCTCTGTGGCCCTGTGCCTGAGGGCTAGGGTTGCCAGCCTCCAGGTGTCACCTGGAGATCTCCCACAGTTACAGTTAATCTCCAGACAACCATGACCATTTCCTCTGGAGAAAACGGCTGCTTTGGAGGGTGGACTCTATTGTCATTCTTCCTTGCTGAGGCCACTCCCTTCCCCAATCCCCACCCTCACCAGGCTTTATCTCCAAAACCTCCTGGTATTTCCCAACCCCAAGATGGCAGCCCTACTGAGAGCTCATGGTCTAGTTTTTGCCAAGTTACCAGAGAGTAATAAAAGCCAGTGACTTGCACAACAGTAATGCATCATTCGGAAATTATTGTAATACCAATCATTATGGAAGAATTCCACTATTGCACCTGCTGAAATGATGAACCCATAGTCTGCCCCTCTTATGTCATAAAGACTTGTGGATTTGATGACATTTGCGTATTGAACTGTATAGTTATTTTAACATGATCCCTTAAGGGAAAATGACTTTGCTATAGTTTTTACTTGTTATATTGGTTACTGGCCGTGGCTGGTTATGGCCTAGCTGGCCCAGTTTGGGTTACCAGCTCCCCTCTGGCCACCAGTGGGGGATGGGGGGGGGTAGGGTTGCCAGATCCAGGTTGGGAAACTCCTGGAGGATTAGGGGGTGGAGCCTGGGGAAGACAGGGGCCACAGAGGGATACCAGAGAGCCAGTTTGGTGCAGTGGTTAGGAGCGCAGACACCAATCTGGGAGCACCGAGTTTGATTCCCCACTCCTCCACATGCAGCTGCTGGAGTTACCTTCGGTCAGTCATAAGTTCTCTCAGAGCTCTTCTCTCAAGGACAGTCCTCGAGAGAGCTCTCTCAGGCCCACCTACCCCATAGGGTGTCTGTTGTGAGGAGGGGGAGGGAAAGGGATTGTAAAATGCTCTGAGACTCCTTTGAGTAGTGAAGGGCGGGGTATAAATCCAATCTCCTCCTCCTCCTAGCATCATTTTTTTCTCTCCATGTGGACTGATCTCTGTAGCCTGGATATGAGTTTTAATTCTAGGAGATACCCAGGTCCCACCTGGAGGCTGGCATCCCTAAGCCCAGACCAGGCCTGACCTATTTTGTAATAATATCCAGGTCTGTTTTGGTACCAGGCGCATTCTTATGCAGGCTTGGGAGGAATTCTGTGACCTGGGCCGGCTGACTCCTTTCATTAGCTGGCTATAGTCTATCGGAGACCAGCCCGGAGAACAGAAATGATCTTTGATAGAGCCAATTCTCCTGAGAAGGCAGGGGAACGTGACAGGCCTGAAGGAGCCAGTCTGACTTCTCTGCTGTTCTTCCGCACTCCTGAAAAGTAACCTCTCCTGACCTGGACGAGGAGGGGGAAGTCCAGAGGACACGGAAACATGGTGACTGCAACAAAATCAAAATGAAAGAAAACAACAGAATTACAGAAGCCTCCGGACATCTTACAGCAAACAAGAAATTGTGAGAAGGGAGAGAGAGAGAAAGAAGAAGGGCTCGCGGTGGTAATCAGACAGCGAACAGAAGAACAGAGGGTTTCCTAGCAGTTCTGGGCCTTCCCTGCTGCAAAGGGCTTCTAGGCCCAGTGTAGAGGACAGGAAGTGTCGCTAAATCCACAGGGTGAGGAAGCACGTCTCGAGAGCAGCACGGAAAAACCCACAAAATAATTGGCACGGAGGCAGAAGGCAGGCGGCTGGGGCTGGGGAGCTCAGACTGAGATGGGTGCTGGCGAAGCGATTCCTTGTAAAGAGATTCCGTTGAGCTTAATGCGTCTCATTGATTTTAACTTAGTCCATCTGAAGAGGGGGAACTTGATGACTGCAGTCCGACAAAACATTCAGGGAACATTCAGCGAGAGATTTGCCCTAAGTAAATTCCCCCCTCCCCCCCAGCTTTACCATAATCTGAGCGAGGACTGTCGTACTTAATTCATGTGAGATTTGCTGTTGGAGGGCACCCTGCCATTAATGGCGGGATGTTGGACTTGATGGCTGTTGTCAGCCTGAGTATTGGAGCCTAGCAAGAAGCACAGTGCAAGAGGAATGGAGAGCGGCCACTGTACCATCTAGATAGTTTCAGGGGCCAGCTGTATTCGTCTGCAGTAAAACAGTTAGATTTGAGTCCAGTTAATGCCTTAGAGACCAGAAAGATTATCAAAACTCCCAGACCGATTTCCCACAAGCACTACCCCGGCGCTCATTCCTCCATTTGCCCCAGCTGCCTGCTTGAATTTCCGGCTATTTGCCACGGGGCGCATTTTGACCCACGGTTTCGCGTGATTACCTCTGTGGCTTCAGTGATCCTGGGGTTTTTTTGAGGATCACTGAAGCCATGGAGGAAATCAGATGAAATTGTGCGTTGCCGCAGGTCAAAATGCACCCCGCGGCAAATAGTGGGAAATTCAAGCAGGCAGTCGCGGCAAATGGAGGAACAAGCGCCGGGGCAGCGCTTTTGGGAAATCGGTCCCAAACTCTTGTTGGTCTCTATGGTGCTACGGGACTTCAGTCTAACTGTTGTGCCATCTCTCTGTGCATAAGTGCCAACGAGTCACGGTTGACCCATCACAACCCCAGTAAGGGGCTTTCAGGGCAAGGGAGAAGCAGAGGTGGTTTGCCATGGCCTTCATCCACAGAGCCTTCCGTGGAGGTCTCCCTTCCAAATACTGATCCTGCTGAGCTTCCGAGACCTGACAAGATCGGGCTATACCATGCCGCCTTCCCTCCCTGTTAGGGTTCCCAGCCTCCAGGTGAGGGCTAGAGGTCTTCCAGAATTACAAACTGAGCTCTGGATTACAGAGATTAGTTACCCCTGGAGAAAATGGCTGCTTTGGAATGTGGACTCCATGGCATGATACCCTGCTGGGGTCCATCCCCTTCCCAAACCCCACCCTCCCCAGGCTCCACCCCCCAAATCTCCAGGTATTTCCCAGCTAGGACTTGCCAGTCCTAGTACTGTCCTTCCAGTTCCCCACCCTACCCATGTGTATGATCGTTTGAACGTAGAGTCCTCCAGTTTGGCTCCAAACCTGGAATCCACTTATGTACTCCAATGGTGTTGTTTTTAGATGTTTAGAGATGGCAGACAGGAAGCTCCTTGTACTTCTCCATAGTGCTCAAAGTGGAACCTCTTCCATCCCAAAGAGGGTTGTGTTCTGTGTATTTCTGTGGTTCCACAGACCCAGATACAGAGGCCGCTTGTACATTGTTTATTATGACCTGTTTGAATCCGGATAACCTTGAGCAGAGTAGGGTTGTCCAGGTCCCTTACCTCTGTCGGTGGGGGGCTTTGAGGGGTGTCCTAGGGGGTAGGGGATGTCGCATGAAGTCCTTGATGTGATGATGTCACCTGGAAGTGATGTCATCATGCCGGAACCCTCGCACAGGGATGCTCTGGTATTTTGGCAAAACTCTGAAGGTTTTGGCCCTCGAAACCATAGAGTTTGCCCAAATACCAGAGTGACCCCTGTGCAATGTTTCTGGTGCAATGACATCACGTGTGAGGATTTCCCCCCTCCGGCCAGCTGGGGAAGCCCACTCCAAATCAGGGGATCCCCCTCCTGGACCAGGGGGCTGGGATCCCTAGAACAGAGCTCCACATGCAGGCCACATTTTCCCCACTTCTACAACCTCCCATATCACCCCAAGAAGCCTGCTTCTAAAGGTGGAGGGCTCCTAAGGAATCACACGGGATGAACCACGGGGGCACAGTTTAAGGAGGAAACAGCATGCAGTGCGGACTATCTTCCTTACACGAGTAGGAGTATCTCCCCATGCAGAGGCTGCTTTGGTTCTGACTTAGTAAGAATAAGAAATAGTTGTCATAGCCGTTCTAACAGCAGTAATGGTATCCTGTCGTCCTCCACTCTTCAGTTGTCCCAAACTCTCTGTCAAGCTTATGTTATATATTTATTTATTTACTTTATTTACAGCCCACCTTTCTTGCTGAGACTCAAGATGAATTACAGATTTTTTTTAAAAAAAATCATAAGACAATAAGATGTCCGATGAGCAATGGAATTGGACCAAGATTGTGGAATTAGAAGGCAAACGTGGATCATGAACTGTGTAGGCACGTTGTAGTGGAATTATGCAGTTAGAAGACACTCTGTAAAAGCAAGACGATAAATAATTATTGCTGTGGAATAAAGTCCTGTTCGGTTATAAAGATACTCTCCTGGATGTTTCCAAGATCTTCTTCCAAGATCTGGTTGGCCCAGGCTAGCCCAATCACATAATCACTCAGAAGTTAAACAGAGTTGGATGGGAGACAACCAAGGAAGTCCAGGGTTGCTATGCAGAGGCAGGGGATGGCAGACCACCTCTACTCATCTCGTCCTTGAAAACCCTATGGGCGTTCCCAAACTTTTTTGATTGTGCAGGCATCTGTAGAATTCTGGCAGAGGGTGGTGGATAAAGCCACAAAATGGCTGCTGCAGGGGCAGAGCCAGCCACATGGTGGATGCCATAGCTTACCTTCAGCCACACAATGAAGATCCATGTGCTGTGGTGGCAGCTGAGCCAGTTTGGTGTAGTGATTAAGAGCGGCGGAGAACTGGGTTCAAATATGGAGAACCGGGTCAATTCCCCACTCCTCCACATGCAGCCACTGGGTGACCTTGGGTCAGTCAAAGTTCTCTGAAAGCTGATGCCTCACCAACAGTTCTCTCAGAACTCTCTAAGTCCCACCTACCTCACAGGGTGTCTGTTGTGGGGAGAGGAAGGGAAGGAGATTGTAAGCCACACAGAAACTCCAAGGGAAGGGTGGGGTATAAATCCTTGTCGTCATCCTTCTCCTCCTCCTCTTCTTCTTCTTCCTCTTCTTCCCCATCCTACAAGGTCACCGTGAGTCAGCTGTAACTTGATGGCACATTCCACCATCACTACAGTTCTACATTCCCCAAGTAGTATACGATCGCTGCTGGAGAAGCTGGGGGTATGGGTGCTCCACTTCTGCTGTAATTTGCAGCGTAGGCATTTTGGAATCCTCAGTCCTGTAACAATCTATTGTTTTCCTTTTCTTTCTTTAGATTTTTTTTTCCTAGAGGGGATTAATACACTAGCACATTTTTTTTTGTATTTTGTTTCCCCCTAAGTGCGAATCTCATTTTAACCGAGTTATATAAGCTCGGGGGGGGGGGGAGTCTCTTAAACATTTTAAATCAATTTTCTTTGCACTCTTCAAATTCAAACCCCACCGAATGGATTCCTTTCAACTTTACACGTACGCCAAGTTTCAGCCCAGGGGGGTTTCCCCCCCCCCCCATAGCTGAAAATAGGGCTTTGTAATGGGGAGGCTGACAGATCGTTTACTGTTCTCTCGCTCGGCACAATGCTTTAATACGTAGGATATTAATTCTTGTTTTTAATAAAGCATTTCAAACAGAACAGAGGGAGATGTTTTAACTGTTATTAGTGACTGGGGGGGTCTGTGCTAGTTTGTTTCAGCAAAGGCTTTTAAAGAATTCCCTCCTTTAGTTAAATTTGGGACCAGGGGCGTAGACTTTTTAAATTCCCGGGGGGGGCGGGGGCTCTCTTGTGCGCGCGTGCGTGCTCGGGACCATGTCCCCGCCGCTCTTCCCCCCCCAGGGAGCTGCCGCCGCCGCTTCCCTCCCCTGGGCCGTGCCCGCCCGCCCGCTGCGCTCCCCGCCCCCCTCCCTCCCTCCCTCTCCCCGCTCACCTCAGGGATTGCTGCTGGCTGCTGCTGCCTGCAGCTGGGGCCGGCGCGTCGCCCTTGCGGGCCCCGGGCTCCCACTCCGCCTCGTGCCTAAGTTTCCCGGGGGGGCTCAGCCTCCCCCGGCAAAATGGAGCGCATGAGGGTGGCCAGTCAGCTGGCCGTCGCCGCCTCTCTCCCCCCCCCCCGCCCCAGGGAGGCAGGAGGGCAGGCCGGCAGGGCGCTCCATTTTGCCGGGGGAGGCTGAGCCCCCCCCGGGAAATTTTGGGGGGGCTCGAGCCCTCGAGCCCCCCCGTAGTTGACGCCCATGTTTGGGACAGTGCCTCAAGACCTACAGCCGGGATTGGAGATGGAAGGCTGGATTCTTTAGACCAGAGGTCCCCAGCGTAACATCTGGCACCTTCTATTGTGCCCGCCAAGTGTTTTTAGGAAGTGAGTAAGGCCAGATGTGGCTTTTGCTCATCTAACCCACAGGAACACATGAAGCTCCCTTATTCTGAAGCAGACCCTTGGCCCATCGAAGTCAGTATTGTCTACTCAGACTGGCAGCAGCTCTTTAGGGTCTCAGGCAGAGGAGTTTCCCATCACCTACTGCAAGATCCTTCAGCTGGAAATGCCGAGGATTGCACGTGGGACCTCCTGCAGGCCAGTCGGATGCTCTTACTGCTTAGCCACTGATGGACCACTGGAGATCTGATTGGCTGTGCTGATGGTTTAAAACAAACAAATGAACAAAAACCCTTGCTTTGACAGCAGCTGCTACCGCAGCACAAGGATCTTTACTGTGTGACTGAAGATTTGAATTACTTACTTACTAACTTACTTACTTGATTCTATTTCTATCCTGACCTCCCTGCAAGCGGGCTCCGGGCAGGTTACATTAGGATTAAACAATAAAAGCAAGATAAAACTTTGAACTTAACCCTTAGACGATGGCGAACAAACTACATGTGAGATTGTCCCAAAAGATGCAGACTGCAACAGGTCTTCTTAACTAGAAAGTCCTTTATTTGCAAAGAGGTTCTTATAGGTACAGTTACACTTTCTCTGTTAGTAATGACTTTATTGTAAATAAACTGTTAGCCTTATACTAGGCAACCGGAATCCCCCTCATTACGTCTACACCAATCATAAAGCGTTAAAAGTGGTCCAGCCCCCTGAACAGGTTTCACATAGAAATGGCGGCAAGTATGTTGTTATGCCTTTTGTTCCCAGGGAACTTTTACTAAATGTTTTCGAAGGCTGCTGCAAAAGGAATAACACAGTAGGGAGGATTTATCCCAGACCTTGAGCAAGCTGGGAACGAAGCAGGCAAAAGCTGGGAGCAAAGCAGGCAAAAGCAGGGTGTGGTAAGGAAGCCAGACAGCTAAACAGCACATGAACACATTCCTGCGGGTGGGGTCCCAGGTTGAGTCCCAACCCCCAGCCGGGAAATGGCAGCGTAGCTGACACTACATCGCAGCTATTTCAGTGGTGCCCTGGTGTTCGACAGTAAAAACAGAAGGGCTGGATCTGAAAAGGAATTCCCAATTAGACCAAGCTGGCTGTCATTCTGTGTCCTCAAAAATTGAAGACCATAATACTGATGGTAAGAGAGCGTTAACAGGAGGGGGGCAGATGATATTTGACATCTGCTGCCTCACCAAAAGCCTGACAGAAGAGCTCCGCCTTACAGGCCCTGGGGAACTGTAAAAGGTCCCTCAGGACCCTGATCTCTAGCGGGAGCTCATTCCACAGCCATTTTGTGACTGGCTTTGCCTCCTGCGGCAGCCATTTTGTGGCTGTACCCACCACCCTGTCTTGGCATTCCAAAGGTGCCTGTAGGCTCAATCAGGCTGGGGGGGGGGTGTCTTCTTTAGCAGCAGCCATCCCTGGGATTCTTAGTTCCTTCCCCTGCTGCACCTCGGATTTGTGGGGATTTATATGCATCACCGCCCCTCCCCTCAAAAGGGACTGGCCCTTTAACTTGACAGAAAAGTTCCTGGTGGGCCACTGCTCTGGAGATCCACTGTTGACAGGAGCAAATCAATCCTCACAACTCGGGCTGTGCTCCGGAGAGGGTTATTTCATTCAGCCGCAGCCAGTGGCTCTCTGGCAATAACCATTAGCTCACCGTCACTTCCTCCCTCACAGTCACCTGTTGGGTCTGAGCAGAGTAGCCCTTGGGACCACCTCCCTGTAATGGTCACTCAGCTGCAACCCACCTGGCAGCCATGAAGGAGGAGGAGACTGGATAGTCTACTGATGGGAAATGCTATAGTGTCTCCATACCTTCATTCAAACATCTTGGACTGTGCAGGTATTCTAATCTGGAATCATAGAATCACACAGAGTTGGAAGGGGCCATACAGGCCATCTAGTCCAACCCTGTGCTCAATGTAGGATCAGCCTAGCCCTAGAGCATCCCTGACAAGTGTTGTTCCAGCCGCTGCTTAAAGACTGCCAGGGAGGGGGAGCTCCCCACCTTCCTAGGCAACTGATCCTACTGTGGCACAACTCTGACTGTCAACATGTTTTTCCTAAGATCCAGCCAGTACCTTCCCACCCTTCCTTTAAACCCATTAGTACGAGTGCTCTCCTCTGCTGCCAACAGGAACAGCTCCCTGCCCTCCTCTAAGTGACAGCCCTTCAAATACTTCAAGGGAGCCATCATGTCCCCCCTCAGCCTCCTCTTCTGATCTGGCCCAGGTCCCTCAGGTGAGCAAGCCCCACGATCGTGAAGGACTTTTAAATGTCAGAACTGGTTGGAAGAAATATGTCTGCTACCGATAAGGCCACAGATGACATGTTTTATTTGTTTATTTAAAACATTTATTAGCCACCTGTCTCCCTTTCGGAACTCAGGGTGGCTTACCGTATAAATAAAACATTATATGGAAACATACACTAAAGCAGCAATTATAAAACCCATAGAAGTCACAGCCTGTAAACATTCCAGTGAGGACTGCCAATGATAAAAGCTAAACCAATCAAAAGGCAGTTCTAAATGAAACTGTCTTCATCTGTGTCCTCAGAAGTGAGGGGGCCAGGGGCACCTCCCTGGGGAGGTTGTTCCGAAATTGTGGGGCTGCCACCGAAAAGGCTCTCTCCCGTGTACCTGCTAAACAAGTTTCTTTGATTGATGGGGCAGTCAGGATGTTATCCCCCATGAGATTAATTCCCGGGCAGATGGTCCTTCAGACACCCCAGGCCAAAGCCATGCATAACTTTAAAACACCTTTAAATCACAAAGCCAGCACTTTGAATTGGGCTCAAGAGGTAGTTGTATGGGTAAGCTTACCAACTCTGGGTTGGGAAATTCATGGAGATTTGGGGGTGGAGCCTGGTGAAAAGAAAGAAGGTCAGCATGCATGAGATTCCTTAATGTCCGGCCCACCCTCTGAAGCTGCCTTTTTTCCCCAGGGGAATGCCTGGAGAATTGCAGGTCCCTCCTGGAGATTGGCAGCCCTCTGGTCAGGTGGTTCTGTTGATGCCCAGGGGGAGAGAATGTGTCCATCAGGCTAGCCAGCTGATTGGGGGGGGGGATGGCATGGCCCACTCTGTTTTGTTTGATCTGCAGAAATCATTAGGTGAAACATCTTACAGCAAGAAGACAAACATTTCATTTCCTGATAACGGTGGCAGGCCAATAGAGTTGCCAGCTCTGGGTGAGGAATTACCTGGAATTTTGGGGGGTGAGGCCTGGGGAAGGTGGTGTTCGAGGAGGGGAAGGGCCTCAGCAAAGTATAATGCCATACAGTCCACCTTCAGAGAAACAGCCATTTTCTCCAGGGGAACTGATCTCTGTCGTCTGGAGGCCAGTTGTAATTCCGGGAGATCCACCATCAAGAGGTTAGCAACCTTACAGGTCAAACTGTTGTTAAAAAGTACTGCAGGGACCAAAGGAAAAGTTGGCAGTCTTGATCACACCCATCTCAGCAGTGTCCACTAGACCAAAAATTAGGGTTGCCAGGTCTTACCTGGTTGCCGACAGGTGTTCTCCTGCCCAGTCCTGTGATATTCTGACACTGCCAAAGCATGTGCACTGCAATGGCATCACTCAGAACTGACGTCATCATGCTGGGCACATTGTACAGGGGACACTCTAGCATTTTTGCAAAAACTCTATGATCACCATAGAGTTTAACCCAAATGCTAGAGTGTCCTCCATGCCCAGCATGATGATTTCACCTGCCGGGCGCAACAGGGCTCTTCAGGGGTGGGGCTCCCCCGCTAACCAGCTGACCGTCGACAAATTGGGGACCCCAAAAGTGGGGGAACCTCACCCCCATCGAGGGAATGGCAACCCTACCAAAATATCTCCTCAGCCCTTGAAGCCAAATTTGCAGCCCTTCTATGCCCTACATACCCTCATTTGAGAGAATTTGTTCTACACAAGCCCTCATTTCAACTGTGTGTTTATATCAGCGAAGCAGTGGCTGATTGTTAACTGGGAGCTCTGGGTTCTCTCTGCAGCAATGCATCGCTGATTCACTGAGGTTGTACCGACCAATTCCCATCAGCAGGTGATTGAGAATGTCCAGGTTTTGCTTTTCAATTAATTATGAAACAATCTGTTGTCAACATTCCCTCCAGATAGGGAGAGTTTGCCATTCAGAACAAATGTGATGAATGCAAGGGGCCCTTACAAAGACGTCGGGAAAGAAAAGCTGTAATGAAATTCAAGCTTGAACTGAACTGGAGAAAGATGGCCGGGTGGGGGGGGGGATGAAAAGGGGAGGGAAAGGAAGAATGGGCACATTGAGATTGTGGATGAATAAAAAGGGGGCTTGATGAATTATTTAATTTCAGTCGGCAGCCTGGCTTTCGCACACAGAGGAATCTGGCACAAAAAGGGGGGATAATGTAGCAACCCAAAGTGCTAACCTCTATAAATTAGTTGAATCCAGGAAGGCAGAGGGACAATGCTGGCGGGAAAGCAGCAGCCAGTCACTACACATAGACAAACATGAGCTGTTGGTGTCTGATAGACGTTTCTCAGTGTAATCTAAAAGCCGGTTCCCAGGTTCTGTCACTTGCTAGCATGGTCAAGGAACAGAACCAAAGGTGGGTCTGTGCAGATAAGAGGAGCTGTGGCTGCTAATGGGCAAGGGGAGAGACTGTGGCTCAGTGGTAGAGCATCCGCTCAGCATACTGAAAGTCCCAGGTTCAATCCCTGGCATCTCCAGTTAAAGGGAGAATAAGCTGAGGAATGGGGTGCTAAAAAATAGCAACTATTTATCTCAAAAGATGAGAAAATAACAAGCATACACAAGGTCAACAAGTCAGAACAATAAAAATAGTGATATTCAACAGGTCAATGCCATAACATACAATATAGTAGTCCTGTAATACATAGTAACTTCGTAACGCCACAACAAGGATTCCGGATTAATACTCCGTTTCGTTCAGCTGAAATTTATGCTGGGGAGTCTCTGTGTATATCTGCAGTTAAAGGGACAAGGCAGTAGGTAATGGGGAAAACCCTAAAAAAACCTCTACCTGAGACCCTGGAGAGCAGCTGCCAGTCTGAGCAGACAGTACCTTGATGGGCCAATGGTCCGATTCAGTATAGCTTTGTGTGGGTTCGTGTGAATGGGCTAACCGCCTCTCCGGTTACGACTTCCCTGCGGTGTTTTCATTCTGCTGTGCATGGGCTTTTGGTAGTACGTGGCCCTCGGTTTACCCATTTGACCCCAAAAAGAGCAAGAGCCTTTTCCATTGTGGCCCCGACCTGGTGGAATGTGTGATCTGAGGAGACTGGTGCCCTGTGGAACTTGTTGGCATTTCACAGGGCACACAAGACAGAGTTATTCTCTTAATGCATGTTTGGTGGTCTCTGCCATCCAAGCTGCTGATTTTTAATGCCAAAAGCATTTGTAGGCTGTGTGCTGATTCTTCAATTGTTTATTTATTTATTTATTGAAATGGTGGCTTTATTATTTTCCAACTTTTTCTAGCATTACTGTCTTCTCTAGTGACTCTTGTTTTCTAATATTGGGAGGGGCTACGGCTCAGTGGTAGAACATCTGCTTGGCATTCAGAAGGTCCCAAGTTCAATCCCTGCCGTCTCCAGTTAAAAGGACCGAGCAGTAGGTGATGTGGAAGACCTCTGCCTGAGTCCTTGGAGAGCCACTGCTACTCTGAGTAGACAGAACTGACCTTGACTAACCAATGGTTTGATTCAGTATAAGCCAGTTTCCTGAGTACATGACCAAAGTACATTGGTCTCAGTTTTGTCATTTTAGTTTCTAGGGAGAGTTCAGGCTTCAGATGTCTAAGACGATGGGCCTCTGTGTAGAAGTCTTCAGTTACCTAGTTAGGAGAGAAATGTTCTGTGTACATTTCAGAGATAGTCTCTTATCCTTTGTCAGCTCACACATGGCAGGAAAATCTGTAGCAGGCAAAGTCCAGCTGAGATTAAACCCTGAGAAGGAACTGATGTTCAGGCATGCATGAACCAATTTATAACACTGTGCTGTAGGAGATCCATGTCTTGAGGTGGGCTGACACAAGGAGCTAAGTCAGGCCATAGAACAAGCAATTCATAGACAGCTAGTGGGTCAGACTAGGAACTGAGAGATCCCTGTTCAGAATCGCTACCGTGCCATGCAAGCTTGCTGGGTGATTTTGGGACACTCAGAGCCAGAGTTGCCAACACCCAAGTGGGGCCTTCTTTTACAAGTGATCTCCAGACTACAGAGATCAGTTCTCCCAGAAAAAATGGCTGCTTTGAAGGGTGGACTCTGTGGTATTTTATCATGCTGAGGTCCCTCCCCTCCCCAAACCCCGCCCTCTCCTGGCTCCACCCCCAAAATGGCCAGGTATTTCCTAACCCATAGATGGCAACACTAAACTTACCTCACAGGATTTTGAGGAGAAAATGGAGGCAAAGAGGAGGTTGTAAGCTGCTCTGAGCCCTTGCTGGCATAAAGGTCGGGTAAAAATGAAGTAAATAAATAAATACTTGTACAGAGCATCCCCTTTCACATGTTTTAATCATTCTCCGATTAGGCTAGTGGGAATTTCCAGTAGAAATGTAGCTACAGTTGCCACAGGCAATCTGTATTTCCTAATAATAGAATAAGCATATTGCCCAAGCATGTTCCTTGAGGAAAGGAATGGTACATTGGATGGAATTTGCTTTGAGCCAAAGTCCCCCTCTCCCAGTTACAACATATTAATTCCATCCTGTATTTTTTTGAAAGGACAGAGTGCTGAGGCCTGCAGAGAAATTTACACCTGAAGGCCTGCCTCTATTGTTGGGATTTTCCTTTTAACAGTGGCCTGTGAGGAAGTGTGTACTTAAGACCCAATGTTTAAAATACCCCCTTAAATGCAGTGCACAAGAGAGGGTTGGGCTTTTTAATTAAAGTTTATAAATGGAACAACATTGGGACACACACACACACACACTCCGCCAAATTGTATAACAGAGGCATAATGATTAAAATTAATTTTCTGAAGCTTACCAGCTTTCTTGCTGGGAGTGTTTGCTCATGCATCAAATATTACTGTTCACTGGAACCATTTATGATCCCAGACAAACAATTTCTCTGCAATCAACAGGGAAAGGCTGCTGAGTAATTCCAAACGGCTCACGAAATGTAAGTCTTTCTCCTGCCCCCTCCCCTTTTAAATGGAATGCATAGTGTTAAGTGTTCGCACAATCTTGAAAGATCATATTGGTAAGTTTGGTGTAGTGGCGAAGTGCGTGGACTCTAATCTGGGAGAACCAGGTTTGATTCCCCACTCCTCCACTTGCAGCTGCTGGATGACCTTGGGCAAGCCATAATTCTGACACAGCTGTTCTCTCAAGGTCTGCTCTGGAAAGAGCTCTCTCAGCCTCACCTACCTCACAGAGTGTCTGTTGTGAGGAGGGGATGGGAAAAGGAGTTTGTAAGCCACTCTGAGTGAAGGGCGGGATATAAATCCAATCTCCTCTTCTTCCTCTTCTAAGGGAAGACACACTTGAAGCTGCCTTACACTGAATTGGATCCTTGGTCCATTACAGTCAGGGCTGTCTACTCACACTGGCAGCAGCTCTCCAGGGTTCCAGACAAAGGTCTTTCACATCACCTACTGCCCATTCCATTTTAACTGGAGATGCTGGGGATTGAACCTGCAACCTTCTGCATGCCCAGCAGATGCTCTTCCACTAAGCCGCAGCCCCAGTCAGAATGTTGTGCTTTGAGAGCCAGTTTGGTGTCGTGGTTACAAGTGCAGACTCTAATCTGGGAGAACCAGGTTTGATCCTCCACATGCAGCTGCTGGTGTGACCTTGGGCCAGTCACAAGTTGTTTCAGAGCTGTTCTTTTAAGAACAGTCCTCGAAAGAGTTCTCTGAGCCCCACCTACCCCACAGGGCATCTGTTGTGGGGAGGGGGGGGGGGAAAGGAGATTGTAAGCCGCTCTGAGACTCCGATTGAAGGGTGGGGTATAAATCCAATCTCTTCTTCTTAGTTGATAAATCCACCTAGTATATTTATATCCTGCCCTTTCTTCAGTGAGCTCAGGGCGGCTAACATGGTTCTTCCTCATCCATTTTTCCCCTCACAACAATCCTGTGAGGTAGATCAGGATGAAGGAACGAGAAGGACCCGTCTAAGGTCAGCCAGTGAGCTTTATGTCAGGTTCATTTCATTTCTTCAATTCATACCCCGCCCTATCCCACACGTGCTTTCTTTTTTTCCCTTATAAATACATCCTTAAAACCACTGCGATCACAATCTTGCAGTGAAAACAGCATTTTGTAGGGTATCATACTGAGACTTAAGAAACCTGGATTCAGATTCCCTCTCAGCCGTAAACCTCACTGGATTGCCCATGCGTTCTCTCAGCCTAACCTTTGGCACAGGGCCTTTTTGGGGTTCTTGTTGCTGGGCTTTTTTGTTTTTTGATTGGGGCGAGGACAAAGTAGAGGAATGGAGGACCACATATTCTGTCATGAGCTCCTTGGAAGCAGGATTAAAAAAAAAACAGGCTAAGTCCCCTCCCTCCCTTTTACCTGGAGAAGGGGGGAAAAGAGGCCATAAGGAAATCTGGCAATTTTCACCTCAAAGGAGATGTCAGATCCAATATTCTGTGTGAGCATCTATATCTTTGTTAAGGCCTCATTATCCCGAAAGCATGTGGACTCGGTCCAAGTGGAGTCTATTTTTAATATCTGTCTATCTGTTTTCTGGCCTAACGGGCTTGAGGAGACTCAAGGAGCATCTGAGAGGAAACTTCATTAGTTCGATTCCGCATGTCTCATGCACGCGGTGTGCTCAAAGAGACGTCGTGAAATAAATTCAGAATGTGTGGCGAAGAGGCCCACGGAGCAAATAACACGGGGAAATTATCTCAGCGCTGAAGGGATATCGAAACCATGTGCCGCCTTCTGACCGCACGCACACACACACACACACACACAAAACCTTAAGGAGGGGAAGTAGTAAACCCCAGACAATCATATATTTAGCAGTAAACCTCCAGGACCTACTGGAAATTATGCTTATTAAAAGATTAAATTTGCCAAGAAGCAGTTTGAATGGGATCAGTGCTGCAGGAGATAGAACTGAAGTCCCCCCCCCCGCCCCCGCCACGCACACATCCCTTTGGGAAACACTGAAAGAACAAAATTCAAGTCCAGTGGCACTTTCAAGATCAACAGTTTTATTCAAGGTATAAGCTTTTGTGTTCACGTACACTTCTTCGGAAACACTGTTCGCAGGGAATAAATACATACACACCTCTTGCTTGCTGGTTTTTAATTAACTTATGAACCCCGAGAGATCCCAGATCAGCGAACCTATGAATATGCTGAGCCACACGTGTGCTGAAGTTATCATCTATTGCGCAGACGAAGTGCTCCAAGCCATGTTACACTTTTGCAAATGACAATGGGCGTCCAGCTCTATTGCACACACCATGATTCAGGACTTCCTGGGGCGGGAGGCTGACAACGCAGTTCTAAGCAGAGCCAACCCTTCCCAAGTCCAACGAAGCTGATGATTTCAGAAGAACTCTATTTAGGATCGTACTACATATTCTCAACCATGTCCATGCTGGGGATTTCAGACAATACACTGAAGATAAAGTGGAAGAGAAGAGAATGAGGTAAACAGCATTGGGTCCCACTGAGATAGGTCTGCCAGCCTCCAGGTGGCACCTGGAGAGCTCATGCTATTGTCTCCAGACAGTCAGGATCAGTGCCCGTGGATAAAATGGCGGCTTTAGAGGGTGGACTCTATGTAGGGTTGCCAAGTGTTACTTACGTTTTAGCGGGGGGATTCCCGGTCCTCTTTGGGAGTCTTCTGGTGCGCACACCACAATCATGTCCCCCGGAAGGGATGCCATCACGTCAGGCACGTTGGGGGCGGGACCTCCATAATTCGAGGGAAAACCATAGAGTTTTCCCTCGAATGATAGAGCATCATCGTCCCCCCGAAATGTGCCCGGCACAATGACATCACCTCTGGGTGACATCACACTGGGCATGTCTCTGCAGCCCGGAAATTTGGGGGTGGGGTTTCCTCCAGCGGCCCAATCCGGGCCGGTGGGGAGTGGGCCAATTGAGCAGGGGTTTCCCCGCCCCCCCAGGGGACTTGGCAACCCTAACTCTATGGCATTGTACCCTGCCGAGGTCCCTCCCCAAACCCCACCCTCCCCGAGCTCCACCCACAAAATCTCCAAGTATTTCCCAACCCAGAGCTGGCAATCCTACCCTTGGGGAGAAAGGTGGGATTTATTTATTTGAAACATTGGTCGACTGCCTTTCTCCCTTGGGGAACTCAAGGCGGCTTACCATTTAAACTTAAGTGAAGTAAACAAACCATGTTAGAGACTATGTTAAACTCAATCCTATAATCCCCCCCCCCTCCTCCCCTCGGGAACTGATCTCAAGTAAGCACACATAGAATTGCAGCCTGCAGTTTTTATGAGGGATGTTTATTAGTATTATGTATGGGGTGGAAGAACACTGAGAAAGGCGGACAGCTGGGTGGTGTGACCTAGTGGCTGGAGGGCTGCTGTCTGACCCTTTTTTTCAACCAAGGAAGATGCCATTGTGGTGGGGGGGGGGGTGGAGTTGTCAGTGGGACCTTTCCAGGAGTATTTTGGCCTGCCAGTCCATCAGGTCTACTCACTGTACTTTCAGAGACAATAATAAACTTGTTCTCTTTTTCTTTAAAATCCATACCCAGTTTTATGGGTAACTAAGCACTCTGCTTTTCCACATGGCTAAGATGTAAGCAGTAAAACCATGCGCACCCCCCCCCCCAAAAAAAACCCCTTAGAATTCATTAATGAGAACAACAAAAAGTTAGAATCTATTTTAAAACGAATCCCTTTAGGAAGATAGATTTAAAGTTGGTTGCAGACAAGAATTCTTGTGCAGTGGTGAGATTGGGATGTGAGAGACAGCCAGAGAGAGAGAGAGAGAGACCTCTGGTGAACCGCTTGCTGATCAGTAGACAAATCAGTGACACTTTCATACCTGGTGATTATGAGGTGCTCTGAGCCTACAGGACTTAGTGCATCCTCATGTGATAGTTCTGTTAGCTTGCATGTCACAATTTGTGGCACCAGCAGCACTCAGCTTTTCAAACACAGAAGAGATGGGAAGCGATAGGTGCGTTTTGCTGGGAACATGGCGAACATACAATGTTCCAGGGTATTGAAGGCACAGTGAGAAAAGTACGGGGAAAAAAGCTCATTTAGACCATTTATACAAATGGTTCTCCTGCCTTACCAACTATCCTATTCTCACAAACATTTCAAAAAAAGCCTGGAATGCAAATGAACCCTGGATCTCATTAATAATACACAAACAAACCATGCGCAGAAATTCTGTTGGAGAGAGGCTCCTCGCTCTAAAGACCAGAAGGAAATGCTAATCTTTTTCAAGGTTTTTCCTTTGGTTTTTTTCTCATGGTATACAATATTCCACTTTAAGATTCAGATACTGGAAGGCTCTGGGACGCCATCAGTAATCTAAAAGTGGACCCAAAAAAAGAGGGGTGAGGGTTTACATGAAGAAACAGGAAAAAGGAAGGATTGTGCAGGTTGTGGAAAGGTGGAATTGTTTCCATTATTTTTGTATTTTTATTTTATTTATTTTCATTCATGCCTTGCTTTTCCCCCCATCAGGGACCCACAGTGGCTTGCATTATCCTCCTTGCCTCCATTCCATCCTCACAATAACCCTGTGAAGTTAGGTAAGGCTGAGAGCACGTGACTGGCCCAAGGTCGCCCAGCGAGCTTCCATGGAAGAGTGAGGATTCGAAACCTTGGTCTCCCAGATTCTAATCCAGCACTCTTAACCACTGTGCCAGACTGACTCTGGTTGTTGTTGTTTTTAATGTTTCATAATCTCTGGCCCCAGCTCCTGCCAACCTAGCAGTTCAAAAGCAAGAAATTGCAAGTAGATAAATAAGTACTGCTTCGGTAGGAAAGTAGCAGTGTTTCGTGAGCCTCGGCGTCTAGTCATGCCAGCCACATGACGGAGAAGTCTTCAGACAGCGCTGACTCTTCGGCTTGGAAACAGAGATGAGCACCTCCCCCCAGAGTCGAATTCAGTGAACTTTTGAGCAAGGGAGACCTTTACCTTTAATATCTGACTACACAGCCCAAGGTCAGCCCTGGTTAGGACTTGGATGGGAGACCACCAAGGAAGTCCAGTGTTGCCGTGCAAAGGCAGGGAAGGGCAAACCACCTCTGTCACCTCTGGAGATGTGGACCACCCCCTAGAGTGAGATTTGACTGGCTTTCAAGCAAGGGAAACCTTTAATGGTTTTGATTAGCTTCATGCGGTGTTCATAAGGTAAGCCTCAAAAACAGAAAGAAAAAGAGAGTTTATCTCTTGATTGGTGAAATGGAACCGTTTTTGAGGATGGAAACTTAGGGCTGCCTTCACTGACTGTTCAAGATCTGGGAGGGAGAGCTGGGTCTAAGCTATATAAATAAGACTTCAAGGTCGAGGAACAAAAAAAAAAGCTGAAATAAGGACATCAGAGTAGCACAGCTGAGGAACAAATATTTGCTGGAGAATTTGGCAGCCGCTGGAAGGCGAAGGAGAATGGAGTTTAGCTGGATGATTTTCTCTCCTTTGTTATTCTCTTACTCCAAATGCTTGTATGGTTTTTATACATGCTGTTTACCAACTTTGTTTCCTCTTCTGCATCTAAAGTAGGGTTGCCAGCTATGGGTTGGGAAATACCTGGATATTTAGTGGGTGGGGCCTGAGGAAGGCGCAGTTTGTGGAGGGGAGGAACGTCAATGGAGTGGAATGCCATAGAGTCCGACTTCCAAAGTCACCATTTTCCCCCCGGATGAAGTGATCTCTGTTCCCAGGAGATCAGTTGTAATCTCAGGAGATCCCCAGCTACCATCTGGAGATTGGCAACCCAGAGCCAGTTTGGTGGAGTGGTTAAGTCCGTGCACTCTAATCTGGGAGAACTGGGTTTGATTCCCCACTCCTCCACTTGCACCTGCTGGATGACCTTGGGCAAGCCGTAGTTCTGGCACAGCTGTTCTTGAAAAAGAGCAGTTTCTGTCAGAGCTCTCTCAGCCCCACCTACCTCACAGGGTGCCTGTTGTGAGGAGGGGAAGGGAAAAGAGTTTGTAAGCTGCTCTGAGACTCCAAGTGAAAAGCGGGGTATAAATCCATTTTCTTCTTCTTCTTCTTCTAATTCAAAGCCACCACACTTTGGCATTTGTGAGTGAACTGGGCTCTATGACAAATTTAGCTGCCTCCACACAACAGCTTCTGTCTGTCTCTCTGTCTCTGTCTCTCTGTCATATATGTAAAGGCTGTTGTGTTGAGGCAGCCAGGAGAATGTATATATTCACACACACACACACACACACACACACACACACACTTCCGCTTTGTAGCAGTGGGTAAAACCACTGTAGGGTATGAGTAAAAAGAGGATGACAGTCGGTTTTGGTCACATTTTCTCTCACACATAGTGCAGCTATCATCTGGATCGTAACACAGGTCCGACTAAAACTCTGTTCAGTGCAGCAGTACCCACTCTGCACTCACAGAGAGCCACATTCACAATTACTTTCAGCCCCCAAAAAGCCACATTGACTTCAGCCCGTGGTAAGAGGTGATACCTCAGGGATGCTTGCAGTTTACGTGTTCTTCCAGCAGTGGCTGTTTCAAGGTGGGAACCGGTTATCAGCCCCAGTTTGGGAAGGAAGGTTTACCTCACAGACAGTCACTCCAATTCCTTGACAAATGCTGATTCCATGGCCTTGGTGTGAGACATGGGCCGGCCCTGCTTCTCTCCAGAGCCCTTAGAGGAGGGGGCGACCACCGCCACTGTGAAGATTCATGGTGGGACTTGGAACAGCCTTTTAGGAGGAATCCTTGAGAACCCCCGAGACACAGGGGAGAGGTTTGACTGCAAACACTTGTCCTTGCTCCAGTTGCTCTCTCTTGCTACCATGCTACAGCCTGGAAGTCTTCCTTGATTCTAGTGTTAGCCAGATTGCCTCATTTCATAATAATGGCTTGGGGGATTATGAATATAAAATGGCAGTAGGCATTAAATATAGGATCAGACCTGTGTATCTGGGAGTGTGATGTCCCAGAAACAGAAACAGAGGCTGGATTACTAAAGCAGGGATTTCTTTACTGAAGGATTCTTAAACATACAGACATAAAATCAAGCATTCACACACGCGATACAGAATTAAGAAAGCAGAGGTGATTGATAGCTAAAAGAGGGGTCAGTTACGGGGTGATACTACCTGTCCAGATGTCCAGAGGTCCATGAAGTAGGGATTATTATGGCCTAAACCCAGAGGTTTAGGGGTGGACTGCCAGTTGGCATCAGGGCAGAAGCACACCGTCGGAGGCCCTGTGCTTGTCAGATATAGACATTAGGAAACAGTGCAGGCCAATGGAAGGCCTTGGGGGCTGGTCTCAGGTGAGAACAATAGATTACCTGGGTCAACGATGAATCCCAGGGGTGCGTGGCATCAGGATGGGCAAGGCCTAGATGTGGCCAATAAGCTTCCAGAGGGGGCAGAGTCTGGATTAACAATAGAAGCCAGGTGTTGGATGACTGTACTGGGGCTAGCTGATTGGATTGTATAACCATTGATGGTTCTGCCAAGGCAGATGAATAGGTTCCCAGATACAGACAAAAGATGGGAGATGGGTCCCTGATTAGTGTCAGGAAGGATCGTTAATAATTTGAGTGTTTGTTTGGTTTATCTCGGAGGGATGGAGCAAGGAGGGACAGGTATCACACATAGATATGGGATCACAAAAGGGCTGGGTGAGGTTCTCGAGACAGAAGGACTATTTGCCAGGTGGTTTCTGAATAGCCTTTAGAAATGTAGATACTTCACCTGGTGGAACCCATTGTTATTCCATAAGCATAATCTCTGCTGGGTGGAGGGGGAAGACTGGAGGTTTGCTCTGAGGGTTGCCTTATGAAACCTAAAAACGGAGAGCCCTTTTTTCATAACTGTGGCTAGCCCTGTGTTTCAGAACCAGGAGTGCCTTCCTTCACCTGAGTTTTGTGGATCTCTGGGGTGCCCTTACTAAACGAAGGTTAGAAGTGGGGTGCCCTTACTATTGGGGCTACCCGAGAGTAAAGGCAGCGCCTCTGGCAACACTAGCCTGCAAGGTTTATATATATATATATATATATATATATATATATATATATCTGACAAACAAGACATACGTACACAAAAATTGCATAAAACTTGTGGAGGACAAAATATCTAAGAAAAAGTTTAACGTAGTTTCTCATAATATCTGAATTTCAGTTCATGAATAAACAAGAATGTAGTCGTTGACCTAAAAAAATGTAAATTGCTTATATAATAGAATGACTCTACTTGTAAATAAAGCGTATAGGTGTGCTTAAGTTCAGTTTATATAGTTCTCCAGCCATTTATAAAATCTGGACTATGTATTGGTAAATGTCTCTTCTTGTGGTCCTTTCAAAAGTAAAGTTAATTTGTCCATTTCAGCAGTTTCCAGTGTTTTATTTAAGAATTCTTCTACGGTGGGTATTTCTTCTCTTCTCCAGTATTTTGCATATAATATTCTAACCGTTGTTAATAAATGAATGATCAAATAAAAGTCCTCGTTTTTACAGTTCTCAGGTCTCGTGTTCAGTAAAAACAGTTCAGGAGTAAAAGGTATGGTAATTTCCAACATTTTTTTGTAAAATTTTATGTACCCAAGCCTAGTATTTTTTAGCCTTATAACACATCCACCACATATGGTAAAATGTCCCAGCAGAGGTTTTTTTTACATTTCCAGCAGTCATTTGACAAATTAGGGTAGAATTTTGCTAACATATCTGGTGTTATATACCATCTATAAATCATATATATATGATTTATAGATGGTATATAACACCAGATATGTTAGCAAAATTCTACCCTAATTTGTCAAATGACTGCTGGAAATGTAAAAAAAACCTCTGCTGGGACATTTTACCATATGTGGTGGATGTGTTATAAGGCTAAAAAATACTAGGCTTGGGTACATATATATTTCTTTATAGGAGACTGCTTTTGTAATTTTTATGTTAGTCTTCCATACCTGGGCCCATTGATCAAAGGGATTATGACCCATATTCTGCGCCCATTTAACCATACTTCATCCTGGGTCCTATGTTCTGACAAACGTACATACAATTTTTTAATCATTTTTTCTTCAGAATAAAGCAATATCTTGTCAATTTCAGACATTTTAGAACAGAATCCTAAATTTTTATCTTTAGCATATCTAGATTGTATTTGTACCAATTCCCACCAGCTAATCTCAGGGTTAAAATCTTTTATACTTTCAGTTGTTTTTAACTAATTTTTATTATCGAGAAGTTCATCATACTTCAGTAAATAGATTTTAGAAACCAAGTTTGGGTTGATAAAAGCATCCAGGGGAGTTCTACTTTGGAATTCTAGAATAAATTCTACTTTGGAATCCACTTTGGAATTCTAGAATAAAAGGGTTTTTTCACATCTTCCCATACTCTTAGCAGTGCCCTTCTGATAGATGTGGTTTAAAATATTTATGCTTTTCAGCTTTCCCGTACCAAATAAAAGTGTGCCAGCCAAGTAGCCGGTCATGACCTTCTAATGCCAGTATTCTGGTGTTTTCTAAAGTAATCCAATCCTTTATCCATGTCAAGGCAGCTGCTTTAAAATACAGATTCCAGTCTGGAAGAGCAAACCCTGCCCTTTCCCTTGCATCCTGTAGAGCTTTCAGTTTTATTCTTGTTTTTTTTTGCCTTGCCATATAAATCTCTTAATCAAAATGTCTAATTCTGTAAAATGTTTCCGGTTTTGGGGGACTGGAATTGTTTGAAACAAAAAAGTAAATCTAGGAAGAACATTCATTTTAATTATTGTCATTCTGACCATAAAAGATATTTTTAAATTTTGCCATTTTTTCAAGATCCTTATTAATTTCTGTGATAAATTGGACATAGTTGTTTTCAAGCAAAGAACTACATCTATTTGTTATATTTATTCCAAGATATTTTAATTTTTTTCTTAATTTCCAAGCCAGATAGTTGCCACAGTGCTAAGTCCTGTTGAGGTGTCATGTTTTTTGTTAATATTTTCGTTTTATGCACATTTATTTTCAAACCGGCAACTTGGCTGTAGTCCTTAAGAGATTTTAAGAGATGGACAATAGCAGGGGTCATTTTGCAGAAAAAGAGGTGCAGAGCTTATTAGCATACCTATTAGCAAAACTCATTAGCATATGCTACGCCCCCTGACATCACCTGAAGCATAGGCGTCAACTACGGGGGGGCTCGAGGGCTCGAGCCACCCCCGAAATTTCCGGGGGGGGGCTCAGCCTCCCCCGGCAAAATGGAGCACCCACCGGGTACCCCCGGCCCTGCCCTGCCCACTCCCAGCAGGCTCCTAGTCACGGCGGCTCCTAGTCATGGCGGCGCCATGCCTCTTCCTCCTCCTGGTTCTACTCTGGGCTGCCGGTGGGCCATGGTGCACAGATGAGGCTGCGTGCGGTGCGGGCGGCAGCGGCGGTGGGTGGTGGTTTTGCTGCTGGCTCTCTCCTGGGGGGCTCCTGCAGCGGGCGGGGCAGAAAGGGAGTGACCAGGCCTGGGGGGGTGGCGGGGACATGGTTCCAGCGGGCGCGCGCGTTGGTATCTGATTTGGCCCATGGCTGCCCTAGTGGCCACTCCTGGGCTGGCAGAGCACCACTCCGCCTTGCTCTGGCCCCAAATGACCCCTGGACAATAGATTCCATTGGGTTTTCCAATATAAATACTAAATCATCTGCAAAACCCTGCAATTTGTATTCTTCTCCTTTAATTTTCCTTTTATGTTAATATCACTTCTAATGAAATCATTCAGTGTTCCAATTGCGAAAATAAAAAGTAGAGGTGAAAGTGGGCATCCTTGTCTGGTTCCTTTTTGTATGGCTATATTTCTTGTTAATTCACCATTAAGAAGAATTCTTGCTTGTTGAAAAGAATAGATTGCCTTGACTATAGCAAAAAAGTTAGGGCCACATTGTGAAATCAATAGTTTTCAAGCATAAAATTCCAGTTTAGATTATCAAAGGCCTTCTTGGCATAATTAAAAGATTAATGCCATCTGTTTGTCTAGATGAGCTTCAAAGTATTCAAGTATGTTTAGTATTACTCTAACAATATTTCTGAGTTGTCTTTTGGGTAGAAAGCCTGCTTGGTCCTGATGTATAACTTTTATAAGTACTTTTTAAAGTCTTGTAGCCAAAAGGTTTCTGTAGCCAAGCTAGCCAGCCTCTGATGTAGAAAAGTATAGTATAGTGCAGTCCGATCTTGGAAGTTAGGCAGGTTTAAGTACTTGGGCTTTGCAGACTTTGCAAACCACCTCTGCTTCTCACTTGCCTTGAAAACCCTTTTCCTATGCTCTTCACGAGTTGGCTGTGACTTGACCGCACTTAGCACACACACGGCCAGCCTCCTCCTGGTTAAGATTTCTCCTCCGTAGGTGATTGACAGCCTCCCCAGCTTGTGAGATGGTTGTCAGTTTGGCCTTCCTCCTTCCACCTCCTGGCCTTTTAAGACTCATTATGAACATCTCTGTGCCTTCAGCGTTCATCCAGGCTCCCTTTCCAAACTGGCTCTTGTGGTGGCCAGTCAAACCGTAAGTGCAGCAAGGAGCGGTCCTCTCTCCACACAACACTGCCCCTTCCACAATGGCTGCAGACATTGGGGTTAGTTCTGCCTGCCCCCACCCCACATTAAATGTGCACATAAGGTTCTGGGAAGGTACCTGGAAACAGGGCTCTTAGCCAGTGCTCCCTCTAAGCTGTGGAGTCTTGTGAGCCAAAATTCTACTTTGTGCGCTACTGACATTAAAGTTGTGAGCGAGCAGTTTGGCTGCTGCATAAATTAGTTTGCTCTGGAGCCACCCTTCCTGAGCGAAGACAACACTGTGTGAGCCAGAGGCTAAAAAAACTGTGTGCTAGCTCACACTAACTCAGCTTAGAGGGAACATTGCTCTTAGCAGGTGTTTTTATCCCTGAGGAGAGCACAAACTCAGTGTCCAGGATTAAACCAGGGTATATTTGTCCATATATCACACAACAGCATACAGACACAGACAGATAGATATGTGTGTGCACATGACTGTTCACACTAACCACGATTAGTTTAATTGGTTTAATTAAACCATGGTTTTTGTGTGATTTCTGAATGGAGTGCATAGAACATACAGGAGTCTGGTTGAAGGATATTCTAGTTTGTCTGGAAACAGTTGTATCCTTACAGTGGCACAGTCAAGTCAGAAACACGGGCTGTTAATGAAATAAAAGGGAACCAAAGTTTAACCTTTTCTGAATAAATTAATCTCACTGGAAGTTGTTTGGTCAGAAGAATGTATATTATTTCATTCACTCAAGCCTTCCACCCCCCTCTTTCCCCGTGAATCTGGGAGCGTCGGTTGTTCTTGCCGATGTACTTTGTCTCCCGTCATACACGGTGAAGCAGGAGACATAATTTAATACAAATTACCTTCAAATTGTATGCAGTCTGGCTAAGTTTCTCTTTGGAATATTTAATACAGTTTCTCTTCTCTCTTTCCTGCCCCCTAGTCAAAACCATAACAGCAAAATCTCATCGAATGGCTGAGATGGAGGGTGATGCTGGAAAATCAGGGTAAATTGGTGTGCAGGTGACAAAGCAGCGTTAGACAATTGCTGAATTTTCATAAATGTCTCTCTCTCTCTCTCTCTCTCTCTCTCCCCCTCTCTCTCTGAAGTGAATTATTTACTTCAAAAGATGTGGTCCTCAGGAGAGGGGGAGAAATAACAGATATGCTATCTTGCAAATCCATGAACACCTCTTGTACATGCAAAAAAGGAAAAATAATAAAAAAAGCTTTACCCATTTTGTTCCCTGGCCGGTAATATCTGAGTGTAGTCATTATTTTTAAAGGGTAAGCCTTACCCTCTGATACTCGCAGAAGTGCACATTACCTGTTCTGTTATGCGTCTTCATGAATGCATAGTAGCCATCCTCAAAAAAAGAAGAAAAGATCCTCTGCCTTACTCTTTGGAGGCCGAATGAAATCCATTAAAAACAGAGGAAATTGCTACTTTAGACATTGTGGGCTATACTTTTCTTAAAGCAGATGTTAAACTTCTGGAGAGGTGTGGGCAGTGGGGGATAGTTGACTTTGCTATAATGAGGTGTGAATTTATGGTCCCTGTGTAAGTATAATTACTGGAATTGAAAGGGATTGCCAGCGGGTAGATTTCCTGGGACCTGTGTACCAGTTATCCTCTGATGGTGACATTCTGTTTGTGATTGAAGACACACAACAGCAAGCATTCACACAATACTGCTATGCACAATTCACTGTAGAAGACTGTAGCCCTCGAAGTAGCTAATGAAGGGAGAATCCGTACAACACGGGACACCGCAATAGTTCAAACTAGCCTGATCTCAGTAGATCTCAGAAGCTAAGCAGGGGCAGCCCTGACTAGTATTTGTGTGAGAGACCACCAAGGAATACCAGGGCCGGGAGGCAGAGGCAGGCAGTGGCAGACCACCTCTGGATATCTCTTGCCTTGGAAAAACCCTACAGGGTTGTTACAAGTCAACTGTGACTTAATGCCCCCCCCCCAAAAAAAATCCCAGATATTTCTGTTTAGACAAGAAAACCCAAGAGGAGAAGGATCACAGTAGCTCAATATACAGCAGTGTTTGGATCCAGCCCAAGGACAGCTCAGCCTAACTTCAGACCCACGCAGCTGATGCAGGACACTAATCATGATATGGGATCCTGTGTAGTATAGTGGCCACAGTGTCAAGCTAGGATCTGGGAAACCAGTTCAGAATCCCCACTCTGCCCTGAGTGACCCATAGGCCAGCGACATTCTCAGCCTAACCGACCTCACAGATACATTCAAATAAGAATAAGGTATCCTTACAGGGAATAAAGTGGAGGAGAGGGGAATAAGAACATAAGAGAAGCCATGTTGGATCAGGCCAATGACCCATTTCGTCCAACACTCTGTGCCACACAGTGACCAAAATCCAGGTGCCAACAGGAGGTCCACCAGCGGGGCCAGAACTGCAGAAGCCCTCCCACTGTTGTCCCTCAAACACTGAGAATGATGTTAGCTGCTTTGGGTTGCCATTGGAGAGAAAGCTGGGGTGTAAATGAAGAAAGTACATAGGTAAGTAAATCTGACCATCCACCGAGCTGTTCAAACAGAGGGTGTCAGTAAGCCCCAGCCTCCAGGTGGGACCTGGGGATCCCCCAGAATTACAGCTCATCCCCAGGCTACAAAGATCAGTTCCCCTGGAGAAAATGGATGCTTTGGAGGGTGGATTCTCTGGCATTGTATCCTGCTGAGGTCTCTGTCCTCCTCAGGCTCCATCCCCAAATCTCCAGGAGTTTTCCAACCTGGCGCTGGCAACCCTACCCTCACCCTCCGGCAACTCTACCCCAGCTAGGCCATCCTACCTAGATGGTGAGTGGCATCCAGGCCAGTGGGATCTACTAGTAAGGTAGATCAAGTTAAATTCCTCTCATGAAGAGGATGATGTGAATTCATGGTGATTTGATAGGCGAAGTGCATCACACGTACCTCAGAAGGGTCTGATGTTAGTTCAGTCCCCCAAATAGCAGGATATCAAAGTGAGGATTTTGGATTGAAACCAGAATCAGGAACTGGCTGGCACATCTCTTTGATTTCATTCAAAATCAGGAGGAATTTAGGAGTAGATGACAAATCCTCAAGTTGTTAATTCCCCAATTAACTAGTAGATGTGATGAATAACACCCCTGGACTCCCCCCCCCCCAAACTGTTCTCTTTCTTGTTGAGCACTCAGGGCATGCAAGAATTATCCCTCATACAGAAATGCAATCAGCCACCCTTCCCTTCCCAATTTCCTCCAGTCCAACAACAAACCTCTCTTTTGTGAAGGGGAAGAATAGTTTGCTATGCAGAAGAGGTTGCTGGGAATTGTAGTTTTCTTGACCTTCCAAATTATATTGGGACCCAAAGAAAACTGCATTTCCTGTCAAACCTGGTGGAAAACAACAGCTGCGGAGTCTGAAAATTGTTCTTCCAATAGTCTTTCAACAAGCCCCTTACTCAGCTCTCTCCCGCTGCCAGTTGCTCCGCCTTTTGCATATCATCTGCATAGCTTAACCTTGACTCACATTTCCAAGATGGAAAATTCAAAGATCAACAGACTTCAGAGTGTTTCCTGTTAATGTCTCTGAGCTACTGTCGCTTCTGATCTGATCCAGTGTTTCCCACAATTAGGTCCTTCCAAGTGTAGGCTGTGAGCATTCTTTCTTGCCGTGCTTATTTTCTCAGTAAAGATTTCGCTATCGGTAATTGCTTGCACTGTACTAAATGATTCACAGAGTTACCTGGGTAAAATATTGTGAGACTGTGGTCTTTACCACTGTGTATAGTTTGCTGAAACAAGGATCCTGGCGCTGGTGTTCCTGATTTGTTAGTTTCTTCTATGCCATTTTTAGGGTTGCCAGCTCTGGGTTGGGAAATACCAGGAGACTTTGGAGGTGGAACATGGGTGGGGCGGGGTTTGGGGAGGGGTGGGATCTCAGCAAGGTGAAACGACTTTGGGTGATTCCACACTAGACCTTAAATCCTGGTTCAGCCCTGTCCCTGAACTTACATTCTGCACAACAGTTGAGTTCACCCCTGTAATTATCTTGGGGTATTTTTTTTTTGTTTCTATATTACATTGTCACACTTGTCCCAGAATAAATGGATCCTGTTTTAACCAGGGATAAATGCAAGGTACTTTGCCGCAAGTTGAACTCTGATAAAACCAGGGATGAGATCCAAGTGGGGAAAGGACCATAGAGTCCACCCGCTGAAGCAGCCGTTTTCACCAGGAGAATTGAGCTTGGTCACCTAGATATCAATTATGATTGCAGGAGATTTGCAGGTGCCACCTGGAGGTTGGCGACCCTTGCCATTTAACGTGATTTTGAAACATAACTGATGATGTCATACACACAAACTGATAAGACCATAAATATAATATTGCCTAGCGAATTAGATAAACTGCATCCTATCGGGCTCCTAGCAAGTTTGGGCCCCAGGGTTTTTTGTGCTAGAAGCTGGCAAAGTTTTGACTGCCAAGGGCAGATGCATTGTGTCTGGGTAGGGGGTAAATAGCCAGCAAACATTTTTTGAAGATGCAAGTTTGTTCCTTGGAGATATATATATATAGAGAGAGAGAGGGAGAGATTTAAAATATTTACGTCCCACTTTATCACCTGTGAGCAGGGGTCCCCAGAGATGACAAATACGTCCTTTTTGTTACAGTTTCTTTTTTGTGGTTTAATTCTGAACTCTTTTTTTGCCTATTTTAGTGGCTGGTGTTCCTGATTTGTTAGTTTCTTATATGACATTTAACATTGTTTTAAAACATAATGTAGGATGTTACAAAACTGATGCAAGAGTAATGTTGAGAATTGTGTGTGTTTGATGGGAACAATTTGGTACTGGGGAACAGAAAACGTAGTGAAAGTAACAGATTGGATCTTGTGGGATCCATTCCACTAATGGTAGCATTTGTCTCTAATGCAGCATGCCTTACCTAATGCAGAAGCCTTTTTTCCCCTCCTTAGGGGGCTGCTAGTGCCAGAGAGAAGCATCACCGATAGTGCAGTGGATCCACACAACCTAATCCAAAGTCTCACTTCTGAAGAAGCATGCACACAAAACCCTATACCCAGAATTAATCTTTCATTGGTCTTAAAGGTGCCGCTTGCCTCAGACTGTATTCTGTTGCTTCAGACCAACACAGCTACCCACCTGAATCTGAGTTCAACTTGTGTTGATGGAGAAGCGGAATGGAAACATGCAAAAATGGCATAGTTGTGGAGTTCTGTAGCATCCCTAGCCAGAACCTTCAAGGGAGAAGGCAACTTTGAATAAAGGGAATGAGAGGCCCTTGACCTAATTAACTGAACTGTTAGGCAGAGTGGGTACTTTCACACATGCTAAATAATGCCGTTTCAATCCACTTCAGGGACCGTTTGCAAGTGGATTTTACCATTTTAGAGTAAAATCCAATTGTAAAGTGCATTGAAAGTGGATTAAAAGTGTGATATTTAACAGGTGTGAAAGTGCCCAGATAGGGCTGCCAGGTCCCCGGGGGGGGGGGGGGTTCCCCACCGAAAAGGGCCCCCAATCCGCCAGTCCAGATCAGGCCAGCGGGGGAGACCCCGCCCACAAAGTGCCCAATTCAGGCCGATGTGCCCAGCACAATGACGTCCCCTGGAGGTGACATCATTGTACCAGGCATGTCACTGGCCAATGCTCTAGCATAGCATCATACCATAGAGTTTTCAGGCTCATTGCTAGAGCATTGGCCGGCGACGTGCCCGGTGCGATGACATCACTTCCGGGTCTTGGAATGTGACCAAGTCTCCCCCACTAAAAAAGGTGAGTTACTTGGCAACCCTATGCTCAGAGAGTGTGGTTTAGTGGTTAGAAAGCTGGACTAGGCCCTAGAAAATGTGGGTTCGGATCTCTACTGAGCTGTGAAGCTCTCCGGAAGACCTTGGTCCAGTCATTGTCTCTCACAGGGCCTGCGCGAGGACAAAACTGGGAGAGGAACAATATATATTTGCGGAGGGGCTGGCCACGTTAGCCTGTTGTAGCACAACCAAACACAAGTCCAGTGGCAGTTTAAAAACTAAAGAAGTGAATGCCATTGGTCTTTAAGGTTGCAGTGGACTTTTGTTCTATTTCGAGAGCCACGTTGCCTCCCCTGAGCTCCTTGGAAGGAACAGCGGGATGAAAACGATGCCGATACAATCTCACTGTGAGTGACATTTCTCCCAAAACACCATGGAGGGGTAGTTAGGATGAGGCTCTGTGCATCCGTGAGCCTCTCATTTTTCGAGCTTGTCGCTGCCTGAAACTCACCTGTTTTTGGACTCTGGCCCTGCTTTGTTGCAGGGTCCCCGCACTACGCCTGAGTTTGATTACCCATCTCTCCCTGCCTTTCCAGGAGGGATTTACTGGGGACGTCCTTTTCTCTCTCTCTCTCTCTCTCTTTTGTTTGAAGCCATATGAAACTTGTCAGTTTTGGCTCCACTCTGTGTTTGCCGTCTGGACCGCTTCCCAAAACGGAGAGGTTGTGAAGCTGTAACGAAACGATCCTCCTCCCCTGGCAACAGTAATGAAAACTCAGTTGTGTGAGCAGGAGGCCTGGCGCTTTTTGTATGCCACGTGCGTCCTGCAGATGTGTCACACACCGGGTAGCGTATGGTCCTTTTTAAAAATTATTCCCCCTCCCCCTTCCCCTCATCCCCTAAGTTTATCCAGTACCGTTCAGCTCCCTGCTCACCTGCGTCGGGTCACCACTCTGCATTTTCCGTTTAATTGCATGTGATATCCGCAGTGATGCCGGGGAAGATGAGGGGCAATTAGGTTTGCTGAGCCCTTTCAGATGTCTCCAGCAGTCCCTAAGCAGAAGCAGGTGCCTTGCCGCTGGACTTCAGTCTGGGTTAGGTTGGTCAACCGGGAAGTCGCCGTCATCTCACTCTAGAAACTCCCTACTTCTCTTCCTTGCTTAACTATCTTGCCAGTCTGACAGGAAGATTCTCTTTCTCACTCTAGTGTTCTGAAACAGGTTTATACTTTAGGCAAAGAAAAAGGGGGGCGCATCAAGACAAAATGAAGAAGAAGAAGAAAAAGAAGAAGAAGAAGAAGAGATTGGATTTATACCCCGCCCTCCACTCCCCAAGGGAGTCTCAGAGCGGCTTACAAACTCCTTTTCCCTTCCCCTCCCTACAACAGACACCCTGTGAAGTAGGTGGGGCTGAGAGAGCTCTTTCGAGGACTGCTCCTGAGAGAACAGCTGTGCCAGAACAATGGCTTGCTCAAGGTCATCCAGTCAGGTGCAAGTGGAGGAGTGGGGAATCAAACCCAGTTCTCCCAGATTAGAGTCCACGCACTTAACCACTACACCAAAGATGAAGAAACAAATTGCTGCATAAGGAAACAGATTCTTGAATGGCTATTCAACCCCTATGCAATTTGCATGCAGACCATGTGGCAAGTGGGATTCATAATTAGTTGTTGATATTAAGAAAACTGAGCCAATGTTAGCATATACTACATATTACACATTTATAAAGGAATTATAAAGGAATCACAATTTAAATTGTTTGTTAGTTTGGATGCTAAAAAATTATGAATTGTGCTCTGTACACGCTCTGTGAAATTGTCCTGTTTTATGAGGGTTTTTAAAATTATGTATCAAATGTTTCCCATTTTTGAATTATTCCATTAGATCCCCCCTGGTGAAGCTGCACACAAAGCGTGTAGGCCCAAGGTCACCCAGCAGGCTTCATCTGGAGAAGTGGGAAATCAAGCCCAGCCCTCCAGATTAGAGTCCACTGCTCTTAACCACTACACCACAATGGCTTTCAAGGTGTCCCTCTGTCAACTGTCCTTCGTGGGAAGAAAAAAAGCCAATGTGTTCATGTGCAGTGTTAGGTCACTTCTGGGGAAAATGCACTACCAACATAGGGTAGCTCTAGGAATCACCAGGAATCTATGGCAAAACTATAGTGTTTCCTGTAATCCCTAGAGCTACCCTACATCTCTGCTGGTTTTCCCTGAAGTGATGTAGCAGCACACAGGAAGTTTCAGCCCCCTTCATGCCCCCGTCCCCAAACTACCTGCAGGTTGAGCCTGGCAATCCTATCCTCTGCTAATTTTCACTTTTTTCCTGGCCCAATGCTAGACTCTGTTAAAAGAACCAGACCAGAGGGAAAATATGGCAATTCTGCTTCCAGGTCTCACCCTTCCTTACTGGCTTGTTCGTACACCAGCTGGTTTCAGAACTTTCTGCTCATGGTGCAGAAGGAACAACAACAACAAAAAAAACCCTCCATTCTTATTTTAAAATGTATAGAAAAGCACAACCATGGATCCCTTTCAGCAACATTAGTCATGCCAAGAAAATTAATACAAATATAAAATAGTAAATGCAAAAGAGCACCTCATGGATATGCATTTTTTTTTTTTGCATAGCCAGGAGGAATTCAAGGATATCTTCATTACTGTGGGTTTTTTAGAACAATCAGGAAGAAATAAAGCAAATGCAAACTCTGAGTAAATCCATACTAATGAGGCCAAGCAAACACTTCACACTCGAGAATGTATGCAATGTATGCTTCAGGGAGAACCCTGAGTGGAAAACAAGCACTGATTCCTACACAGCACTGGGTGTGCTTAAAGTAGACGCCCAACCTAGGCAGGCCCAGCATCTTATCTGAAGGGCCCTTCACCTTGAACTCCCACTTTGGCCCCTTGGCATGCGACTTTTGAACACTAAAACGCTGTGATCCCAAGGGAAGCTCCCTCTGATAGGTGGAGTGGCCAGCTCCAGTTTGGGAAGTTCCTGGGGATTTGGGGGGGTGGAGCCAGGGAAGTGTGGAGCTTGGGAAGGGGAGGCAGCTCAGCAGGGACGTGATATCATAGAGTTCGCCTTCCAGAGCGGCCATTTCCTCCAGGTGAACTGAATGGAAATCAGCCATACCAGGAGAACTCCAGGCCCCACCTGGAGGTTAGCAACCCAACTATTAGGTAAATACCACTTATGCAGCGGCCAAAACATGGTGTTATTACCCTGACACAAATTGCTAACCTGTGTCTCTTGTAAAATGGCTCTTAGGGTCTTCCCGAAGTCCAGAGTTTCTGTATGACCCAAGTTCAGGTTTCAGTGTCCTTCAAATTGCTATGAACATGCCCTTTACATCAGTTTAATTTTAACTTTCTTGTGGACTTTGATGGATACAGACACCAAACAAGTCCTAGACTGGGACAGGCCAGGGAGTATTTAAATAGACTATCTTGGAGCTTTAAGGACATGGAGATTCATTTTTTCTAGTGAATTTAGAGTTTGGCTGTGATCACTCGTGCCAGAAGATCCGACATAGGTGCGAATGCCCGACAGATCAAAAGGGTGTGATCAGACAGCAACGTCTGGGAAGCATCCCACAGCCATTGGCAACCTGCACTGCTCCTCTGCAGAAGTGGAGTTAAAAGACAACAGGGAAAATTTGGTAGTAAACAGGTTGCGACAGGCCAAGGACAGACTTCCCCCTGTCTGATTTCACAAGCACGCTTCTGAACCATTGGGATGGTCTGATCCGGCCATCCCAGCTCGGTACCATTCTCCCCCCCCCCCTTCACAGTATGCGCATCATCACATACCCATAGGGGACCCTCGGTGCAGAGGCGCAATTCCTCGCTTATGCGCATGGGGGGGGAAAGCCGCAAAATCCCTGACTCACCCACAGTTATGTCTGAACACGCAGTGACGGGCTGGGCCCACGGCAACAAAGGGCTGTGTGATCTTGCAACCACAGGTCTGATTACTCCAGAGGGAATAGCCTTGCTCCCCCTCCATTTCAACTGGCACGTGTAACCACAACCTTTGACTGGTAAGATTATGTTCTTTTGATTATGTAACCACAAAAACTCTTCTTCCATGGTTTATCGTAGCACTTCACAAAAGTCGCCATTGATCTTCAAAGTCTTTTAAGACTTTTAAGACTTTTGACCCCCTGCCTTGATTTGCCTAATGTGTTCATTTGTGCCCTTGTGAGACAGAGCTCCATGTGACATCTGCAGAGGACTGTGCCCAAGTCTGAAATGTTATCTGTACAGATCGCCTTGGAACTCTTCTCCCTGCCAACTAGGTATCTGGGTGCAGGAAGTGTGTTCATATCTGGTCACATGAGTCACTCCGTACAGCTTTAAGGGGTGCAGTCCAGACACAGGTTGACCAAACAGGTGGGGACTGAATTGTGCTTTATGCAGGAGATCTGTAAGAAGGAAGGAAGGAAGGAAGGAAGGAAGGAAGGAAGGAAGGAAGGAAGGAAGGAAGGAAGATGCAGAGTGCGTGTGCAAATCCATTTGCAGAAATCGGGGGAGGGGCATTAATTTTTGCCCTTGTGCTGCATTTAAAACAACACCTACTGTTGCTACAGGTAAAATCACATCCCTTTTTAGCTGCATTTCGGTTTTTAAAAGTCAGGTTATCCATGCAGGTTTTTCTGTTTTTGTTTTTTTGCCTTTGGCACAGATGTTGCTGAGATTATTTTATGTAGCAATACTGTCAATCAGGAAAGGGGGGGGGAGATTTTACATCAAACCTCTTTCAAGAGAGTTTCTGCCACTTTTGGGTGAATCAGCAGTTCCTTGCACTTCTGAAATACCACAAGCTGCCATCCCATCTTTTCATTCCCTTTCCCATCAAATTAAGCTTCACGGGAAAAGTGTGTTTGTATTGTGCTCTGTGTCTGAATAGTTCTAACCCACCAGATATTAAAAAGGTGTTAGTAGATTGATAATGATGATAATTGGCCCTGTCATTCTTTTCTGATGATGCTTTGTTCAGTTGGGGTATGAATGATGGCCTGTTTACATGGGGAATGATCCCTGGCTCATGTAGGGTTGTCAGCTCTGGGCTGGGAAATACCTGGAGATTTAGGAGGTGGAGCCTAAGGATGGTGGGATTTGGAAAGGAGTCCCCCTAGACTGGCATGGTGTAGCAGGTGAAGTTCCAGACTAGATTCCTGGAGGCCGCCTTGGAACTTCATTGGATGACCCTGGGACAGTCACTCTCTCTCAGGGTGATTCTGCACTGGCTTTTCCCTCCATTGTTATACCAAACCCACAGTGGAACAGAAATCCCCCTCTGCATTGCATGCCGCTGTCACTTTCTTCTGGTCACCACACCTCAAAAAAGACGTTATAGCATTAGGAAAAGTGCAAAAAAAAGGCAACTAAATGATAAAAGGGTTGGAACACTTCCCCTATGAAGAAAGGTTGAAGCGCTTGGAGCTCTTTCGCTTGGAGAAATGATGGCTGAGGGATGACATGATCGAGGTTTATAAGATTGTGCATGGGTTAGAGCAGGTAGAGAAAGAAGTACTTTTCTCCCTCTCACAATACGAGGACTCATGGGCACTCCATGAAATTGCTGAGCAGTCGGGTTAGAACAGATAAAAGGAAGTACTTTTTCACCCTAAGAGTGATTAACATGTGGAATTCACTGCCACAGGAAGTGGTTGGCGGCTACAAGCATGGACGGCTTGAAGAGGGAATTCGATAAACATATGGAGCAGAGGTCCATCAGTGGCTATTAGCCACAAAGTATAGATAGGAACTCTCGGTCTGGGGCAAGTGATGCTCTGTATCCTTGTTGCTTGACCGGGGGGGGGGGGCAACAGTGGGAGGGCTTCTAGTGTCCTGGCCCCACTGCTGGACCTCCTGAGGGCACCTGGTGTTTTTGGCCACTGTGCGACAGAGTGTTGGACTGGATGGGCCACTGGCCTGATCCAACATTGGCTTCTCTTATGTTCTTATGTTCTTTTATCATCAGGTTTTATGGTACCTTCTTCATAGATTTATGGCCATTCACGGGTGCAGTCAGTATGGTGTTGCCTTGGGGTATTTGATTGTGGGCTTTGAGCTGCACCTTTCCTGTTCCAACATGGGTTTCGTAAAACAATGGAGGGAAAAGCCAATGCAGAATCAGCCCCTGTCTGAGCTACCTTACAAGGTTAATCCCCAGATAAAATGGAAGAGACAAGAATAGTGTTGTAAGCTAGTGTGGGTTCCATTAGGGAAAAAAGTGAGGCATTAGGGCTGCCAGGTCCCCCGGGGGGGGGGGTTGCCCACTCTAAGGGCCCCCAACCTGATGGCCCAGATCCGGCCACTGGGGAAAACTCCCCCTCCCAAGTGCCTGAATCAGGCCAATGTGCCCAGCGCGATGTCATCACCCAGAGGTTCCGTCATCACGCCAGACACGTCATCCCAGGACGCTCTAGCATTTGAGCTTAAAACTCTATGGCACCATAGAGTTTTAAGCCCAGATGCTAGAGCATCCCTCGACGACTTGCCCGGCATGATGATGTCATTTCCAGGGGATGTCATCATGCCCCCCCACTGGATGCCAGGTAGAGACCTGGCAACCCTATGGGGCATAAATATCTTAATTAATAAATATGGTGTTGCCCTGGGGCCTCTCCTCTCTGTGGCCTGGTCTGCAAAGCCAGCTGGGTTTGCATGTGACTCCTGGCTGCCTATCCACTGTGATGCAGTCGCTACAATTTGCACATGGAAAGCACTGTTGCCATTGTGGCCCATTTCTTGTATATGTGTAAAATGTGGTCAGTTTGCAGCCCCCTTACGGCAATCCCAGCAGAGGCTTTCAAGGCCCGTGAGAGACAGAGGTGGTTGGCCAGTGCCTTCCTCTGCAGAGTCCTCCTTGGTGGTCTCCCTTCCAAGCGCGGGCCCTGCTTGGCTTCCAAGATCTGAGGAGATCAGGTGATGCCTTTCCTCCTGGCTGATTCGTTAGGAAAAGATTAAAAATCAGCTGGATGTAGGCCAAGGACAGAAACATTCTGGGAATCTTGCCCCTTCCTTCTGCTTTACTAATCCTGTGACTGAGTTGATCATTACACGATTTATTACAAACTTCCAGACTCCACAAGGTGTGATTTCCCGCCTCCTCCCATATCTTCCAAATGGAAGCACAGCATCGTGATCGGAGTCCGCAACTTCACAGTTTTTCTTTCCCCCTGCCAAGAACCAGAAGGGCTCCCTAACCCGTCCTCAACTAACCAGTCTTCTTTTCTCTCCTTTCCCCCCTCCGCTTGAAAATCCCTGCAGATCTACAAACTGTTCATACGTATATTGACAGTTGGCCGAGCCCCGCTGCGTGAACTCAAGTGTTAGATACCAGCTTTCTCCACATCTGCCTTGTTCAGCTATGAGCCATCCAGTAAAGTTAATTTATTGTTTCGAGCAGGCTTACATGTGTCTGTAAATAAAAATTAGATAGGCCCTCCCTTCCCAAATCTTTCCGACATTCTTTTTCTGTCATCGGCCCCCCCTCCACTCTTCCTCAGGGTCGTATTATGACTTTTGCGGCCCCTAGGCACTGTTACCTTCATAGAGTTGCCAACCTCCAGGTGGGGCCTGGGGATCTTCTACTTTTACAACTGATCTCCAGCTGTCAGAGATCAGCTCCCCTGACAGAGATCAACTCCCCTGGAGAAAATGGCTGCTTTGAAAGGTGGACTCTCTGGCATTGTACCAAGCTGAGGCCCCTCCCCTCCCCAAACCCTGCTCTCTCCTGGCTCCACCCCCAAAGTCTCCAGGTATTTTCCAACCCAGACCCAGCAACCACTGCCTTCATGTGCCACTCCCACCATAATAATCTCTCTCTCTCTCCCTTTCTCAGTCAATCAATCAATCAATCAATCATCTGTTAAATACTGGGTTCCATGGATGGTCAGACCCCAAGCCTAGTAATCAGCTCAGCTTTATTAGTGATTCAGCAAGGACAAAACCCCAGAGCAATGGCCCTGCTTAAGTAGCAAGCAAACTCCACCCACTTCCCACTTCTCATTGCCCTAGAGTGAAACATCAACAGAGAACTGCGGTAATTTAGACTGCAGATCATGGATTTCAGCTTTGGAAGTTCTCTGAGAAGAGACGGAAGAAGCAGCAACTCCCTCTGGACATTCCTGCGCATGGAAGACTCCCTGCAAATAAGAAACTGGCACGGTGGGTCTTTTTGCCCAGCAGTCTACAATTACTACTCTTTCTGTGTGCGTGATGAAGCATCACTTTTGAACCCAAGGAGAATCTGAAGCAGACATACGGTATCTTCAGAGGGGAGGCCGTGTCCTAGCACAATAAAACATAATTCCTGAAAACAGTGCTGGATAAATGAAACGGGAGTCGGGGGCACCTCAGAAGACTAATTGTGTTTACTCCAGCGTGAGGTTTTGTGAGTCAAAACTGTTTTTTATTTAAGTGGCGTCTTATCCAGGACTACAGTGCGAATCTCTGGCAGAGGTGACCCTTGAACCCAGGTCTGCTGAACTCAAGCTGTGCACTCCACACACTGGGCTGTACCTGCCTCCTTCGGTTGCAGTAAGACTTTATCCCTTGCCACTGAGCTTCACTTCATTACATTCCTAAATTCATCTTCCTGCGCTAGACGAATTGTATTGGGCCCTTTTCCTTCTCCCCTCTCTTCTGCAGTCCCACAAAGTCAAATTTAAACCAGTAAAGCTGAAGCGCAGCATCTGGGGCTTAGTCGAGCGAGGCAAATCCTTTGCTCTGAGCCGTAGAGGTGACCTTTGCTACCACTTCCCACACTAACATTGCTGCTGCTGCTGCCTCTTCTTTCTTTTTTTTAACTTCTGCATCTTAGCCATGAGAATGCCTAACAAGACAGAGGATATTCCTTTTATTCCAGTTTAGGGTTCACCTGGGTAACCCAGACTAGCCTAATTTTGTCAGATCTCGGAAGCTAAACTGGGTCGGTCCTGGTTGGTATTTGGATGGGACCATTTCCGCAGTAGCGAAATTCCCCGCATGGACGTTTTTTGAAGCTGCATGTCATGTGAAATTTTCCAAGGTCGATTTTTCCTCTCCTGGCGCAAACCCGAATTTTTATCCTTCTTACCCCACGTTCTGTGAACTCACTAAAACTGGGGATTCCGGAAACACAGGAGAAGGAGGAGAAAACTTCAACTGTGGGAAATTTCACACAACACACACAGTTTTGAAAACAACGATGCAGGGAATTCCAGTACTGCGGAAATGGGGTGGGAGACCACCAAGGACGTCTAGGGTTGCTCCGCAGAGGCAGACAACAGCAAACAACCTCTGTTAGTCTCTTGCCTTGAAAACCTTAAGCGTTGCCATAAGTCGGCTGTGACATAACAGTACTTTACACCACCAAAGTTCACCCATGTGATAAGGAAGCAAGTTCATTTATATAATTCATACCCAGCACCAATGTTCCCTCTAAACGGTGGAGTCTTGTGAGCAAAAATTCTACTTTGTAAGCTACTGGCGTTAAAGTTGTGAGTGAGTGATTGGGCTACTTCATAAATTAGTTTGTTCTGAGCCATCCTTCCTGAGCTAAGACAAAAATGTGTGAATCAGAGGCCAAAAAACTGTTAGCTAGCTCACACTAGCTCAGCTTAGAAGGGACACTGCCCTCCCTGCAGGGAACTTAGGGCGGCTTAGGGGGTCATACTGGGAGAGGCGGTCCTGCAGGTAGGATGGCCCCAGACCATTGGAAGCAACATCACCTCTGAATAAATAGTTTTAGAAGACTTTTAATATGGCATCATCTTAGCCGAGTACCACTTCTCCCAACAAAAGCCAATAAAATGGGCTTGGGGAACTTGGAGAATAATGGCATTACATCATTGTTAGTCTAAATATGGATCCACGACACATCCGTCACTATCTGCTGTTTGGGTCTCAGGCAGTTGAAAGAGAAGAGAAACATTTCCGACTTGTTCCGCAACTCCCTTTGATCACTGTTGGCAACAAGCAAAGAAATGACAGAATTAGCAGGATGCTTTTAATTTGGGCAAACAGAGCCCTCCACCAGTTCTCCCCTTCCTGTTGCTGGTGGATAAATAACTCGCCGGGAAGTTGCTGATGCAGGTGATAGTTTAAAGCATCTCTCCCCGTTTTAATTTTACAAAATGAACCTCAGAAGTATTTTTAACGGGAAGCTTTAAAGTACAAAGGAGAACTTTGTTTAAAAATAGAGTTGACAACGTAAAATAGGTTAGCGCTTCCCTTTGAGGCAAACAAACAACCCACTTAAGAATTAAAAATTTCCAAGCAAATGATTTAGAAATCATTCTCTTCCCCCCCCCTCACCACCACCTTGAAGTATGATCAAAGTAAGAGCCTTGACAGGTAGCATTTAGCACAGGGAGTACCTTCTGCGCAGCAAGTATTCAGTGATGCAAAAACAAAAGCAAATAATAATAATAATAATAAAAAAAACCTGTGGTTTGGAACCGCATTGCTAACTTCAGTATTTAGAGAAAAAGGCGTCATTTGGAGAGAAAGAAATAAGACTGTGTGAAATGCAAAAAAATAATAATAATTTGGGGAATCTTAGTTTCTTCGCTCGGGTTAATACAGTGATTGGTCCATCGTGGTCAAGTAAGTTCCCATGGTAGTCGGTGGGCCTTAAAGTAGAAGGTATGGATATTTATTTGTTTATTTATTTATTTGATTTCTTAGCTGCTATTCCCGTGTTCACAGGCTCAGAGCGACGTACAAGACCTGGCGGACCAGGATTCAATAAACATTATAAATACTTAAAACAATATAAAACATTTAGTTGAAAACAACAACAGTTTAAAGTGCTCAGTAATCATAAGCTCAGATCAAAACTCAGATGGCGGCTCTCTGATCACACCAGTGCCATTTCCCAGCGGCAGATAATGCAGTCAGCGGTCAGACATTAGTGGATGTACTATGCAGGAGAGGGGGGGGGAGGCAAGGGTAGCGGCCCCTATTCATATGCCTGGCAGAAGAGCTCCGTCTTACAGGCCCTGCGGAACTGTACCAGGTCCCGCAGGGCCCTGATCTCTTCCGGGAGCTCATTCCACCAGGTCGGGGCCGCCACTGAAAAAGCCCTCCCCCTTGTGGTAGCGAGCCTGGCTTCTCTGGGGCCAGGTATAGTCAGCCGATGTTGGGCCCCAGACCATAGTGCTCTCCGGGGTACATACGGGGAAAGGCGGCCCTCAGGTAGGTTGGACCCAGGCCATTTAGGCCAATATTGCAATTGCATTTGAGAGCGTTTGCAAAAGACAGGTTATTGTGATGAGATTCTCATGAAGGAAGAAGGAAGACATCCCGACTGCTGAAGCAGCGGGGCCGTGTTCCCTCACCCATCCCGTTGCACACAGTTTAATAGTGCGTTTCGATGTACATTACAAGCAATGTGTGACTAGAGCGGGTTTGAGGGAAAAGTCATGCCGTATGCACTTGCCCAGCCACTGCAACGTGCCTACGAAGACATGTTGGGGATGTTTTGAGGCAACACTCTGGTTTGGGGGCAAAACTCTAGGATTTGAAGAGAATTCTACCATAGAGTTTTGCCCAGAAAACCAGAGCATCGCCCCAACATCCCTGGTGTACCGATCAATCTAATTTATTGCCACAAGAGCCAGTAAAACAGTACAATTTTGATATAAAAGAGATTAAAACAGTAATAATATAGCAGTAGTATAAGAACATTAACAAGAGAAAATTAATAGAATTAGTAAAATAAATTTATAAGAATAAGAGAATCATACAGTTTTTTTCCATTTAAAATAAGTTTACACTTCCTAATGGCTAAGAAACAAAATTTCACCACAGCCTAAGTCACTGAGCTCTGAACGTCTTGTAGGAAGAATTTGTGCAGGACTTCTGGCCTAAAATAAGACTGCAGAGAATTAAATCTAGACAGAAGGGGTAGTACAAGATGATCTCATTTTTCCTGATAGAATCTGCAGAAAAGGAGGACATGAGTAACTGATTCTGCCATATTAGCCATGCATGGGCATATACATTCATCCATTGGAACTCGAGTGAATTTACCTTGCAGTACAGCGGAAGGGAGTGCCTCAAAATGGGCTCTGGAAAAGGCCCATCTATAGGGCTCATAGGTAATATTAAATAAATAAGGGGCTCCCTGGTGTACCTACATCACTTCCTGTTTACGTATGCACATCATAATGCTCCTCCCATTCCCGGAAATTCCCGTCCCCCACCAGCATGATGGTCAGACCTGGCAACCTTTCACTCCTATACCCATTTTAATGTGACATTTCAGGCCAAGCAGTGTCTTATTGTTATGATTTTTGGTGATGATAATGTTATGAAGGGTGTTTACCTTTTTCTCTGTCTGTGCGGGCTACTTCTTCTGTGGGACGAGGGGTTTGACTGCTAACACCATCAGCACAAATCCTTTGTACTTCCACCATGTGTTTGCTCTAGTTTTTGTGGTTTCCATGAGGGTTTGGTGTACAAGGTGGATTTCTTCTTTTGTATACGAGGTGTGTGATAGAGTGGAACATGCTGAAGGGGAAAAGGGAAAAAATAAGAATTAAGAAATGTTAGCCATTTGTGGTTATTTCAGAAAGCCACAAAATACAGACAAGGGTGTACAGAAGGAATCAAAAAGAAATTTCTGCTCTTCAGGTCCACCAATAGAGACTAATAGCTGCTACTCCCCGTGCATGAAGGGCAAGATCTCATTATTATGAGAGATTATTCCACCCCCCCCCTTCCTGGGGCTGAGAGGAGAAATTCCTCTGCATTTCAGTGAGCCGACAATAGGCTTCACAACTTCTGTTCTCATTTTGCTCTGGAGTAGGCCCTGAGAAGATGAGTTTTGGAGCTGGCAGTTCAAGGTACTTAAGGCAAATGGTCATGGGTGGAGAGAGGAGGTATGTAATAATTTGGGAAGACACTGGCATAATAATATCTGTAGCGTTGACTGATGACTTTCTTCTGTGGATGAGCTGTTGTAGATCTAACACGGTGGACACATTCTTTATTCCCGTCACTCAGAATTCAGAAGTTTTCAATAGGACTGGTTCACATGGCTAAGGCTAATGGGGTGTTTCAACAGAAGCATAACATCCAAATCGTAAAATGTCACAGTTCCACTGTACACCGCATTGGTCAGGCCACACCTGGATTACTGTGTGCAGTTCTGGAGGTGTCATTTCTAAAGGATGTGGACGGAATGGAGCAGGTACAGAGGAGAGCAATGAGGATGATAGGGGGCCTGGAAACCAAGCTCTGTGAGGAAAGACTGAGGGACTTGGGAATGTTCAGTCTGGAGAAGAGGAGGTTGAGGGGGGCATGGTTGCTCTCTTGAAGCATTTGAAAGGCTGTCACTTAGAGGAGGGCAGGGGAGCTGTTCCTGTTGGCAGCAAGAGGATAGGGCTTGCAAGAATGGGTTTAAATTTTGGGCGGAAAGGTACCAGCTGGACATTAAGGGGGGAAATTACAGTAAGAGTAGTTCTGCAGTTGACTCAGCTGCATGGGGAGGTGGTGAACGCCTCACACCCCACCCCCCCAGCAGTCTCCAAGCAGTGGCTGGACAAACACTTGCCAGGGATGCTCTAGGCCAGGCCTGTAGCCAGGATTTTGTAATTCGGGGGGCCTTTAAATAAGCCAGGGGGCACTGACGTCACAAAAATAAAAATAAATATGTTTTTGAAACTCACACTCACCAGTTGGAGCAGGCAGGAGCATTTGGAGCAGGCAGCTGCCAGGGAATCTGACCAGCCGCTTGGGGAAGGGGCGGCGGCAGCGGGCCTAGGCTAGATGGAAGTTGTGGGGTCTTGATAGGAACTGGGGGGCGGGCCCCGAAATGCCCCACTGTAGCTACGGACCTGCTCTAGATTGATCCTGCATTGAGCAGGGGGTTGGACTAGATGGCCCATATGGCCCCTTCCGACTCTGTGACGCTATATCCTGCTGCTGGTTATCAAGTATACATTAATCAAATGATCATCTCCCCCCCAAAAAAGTTAAATGAATAATACAAGTAACATTTGAACTCCCAGCTTTGGAAGTGGTTCGCACTTTATCACCTGTATGTTCAGCAAATTATTATTATCCCCCGTTCCCATAAGCTCTATCTGCTGCTGCTGGAAAAATGCTCCATCCATTGCCGATATGAGAAAACAAATCTCCAAAGGCAGCAGATGGCAACGAGCTCTCCTATCTTTGTGACAACAGATCAAAGTGGTGCGGGATGAGCGTCACCCCCGGAGTTGTGTACCTGATGGGCATTTTGCCTGTTCGGGCGACGGCTGTCTTATTTAGCCGCTTGAATAAATCCACAATAGACTTTATCGGGAACTCACAAAACAACCTCATTTCTCTGACAAAAATCTACAGCAGGCCAGGCTTTTGGGGACGATGGGATTTCCAGATTTATACTTATACTATCTGGCATTTCATCTCCAACCTATTATGAGCCGGTGTTCATTTTATGAGTGTGATTACATTCCTTCATGGTCTGTGATAAAGAAGGATTTAGCTGTTTGTGCAGGCGCAGAGAGGACCTTGCCCTCACGCTTTTCCTGGTACCTGTTCTTCGGAGGAGGGAAGGTGGGGAGGTTTTGCTTGTTTGTTTTTCTCCACCAAGCGAGAAAATCCAGTGGGCTCGTACTTTGGGACCCTGTTGTCACAGCTCCCTGGAGAAATAAATGGGCAATTTAAGAACATGAAATGTACTGGCTGACGGTATGAGTAAGAGAATGGATAAAGAGCAACTTTCCCGTCAAAAACTTCAGCAGTCCATGGGAGTTGGGGTGGGAGATGGAACCCGTCCAGGTGGTCTTCCTTGGTACCCTTTCTGCCAGTAGCATTGCCAGCCCCCCCCCCCCCCCAGCCTCCAGCAGGGGATGAGGGGTAGAGTTGCCTGATCCAGGTTGGGAAACTCCTGGAGATTTGGGGATGGAGCCTGGGGAGAACAGGGACCTTAGTGAGGTCCAATGCCACAGAGTCCACCTCCAAAGCATCCGTTTCCTCCAGGGGAACTGATCTCTGTAGTCTGGAGATGAGCTGTAATTCAGGGGCATCTCTAGGACTCACCTGGAGGCTGGCATCCCTACATGTGGCAGCACATGGCTCTCCCTCTTTAATATTTGACAGGATGGGCTGGATTTCTGAGCTCTCCCAGAGTGAATGTGGATCTTGTTGCTCAGGGGTTCCATTTAGGGATGGCAGGGAGGGCCATCACTCTTCCTTGTCAGTCAGAACACGATGGAGGAAACTTCATGGAGAAGCCTTTGGGGACCAAATGGGAGTTGCAGAAGAGTATTTTTAATCCATCGTTTAATCCATCGTTTAATCCAGTTTTTTAATCCATCATTATATTTCCACTAGCCCTCGCCTGGAGAGTCCAGGCTAGCCCAATCTTATGAGATCTCAGAAGGTAAGCCGTGTTGGCCCTGGTTAGTATTTGGGAGAAGGATCACAGAGGAAGTCCATGGTTGTGATTCAGATCTAAGCAGTGGCAAAGCACCTTTGAACTTCTCTTGCCTTCAGAACCCTACAGGGTTGCCATAAGTCGGCTTCAACTTGATGGCACTTTCCATGGTCACATATTTCTACTGTTGGTTTTGCTGGTTTTGGTTCTTATTTTGGATGATGCAGTTTTATTGCTACTTTATGATTTATTTATTTTTTTTAAAAAAAGCTGCCTTGAAAGGTGGGAGACAAATGGGCTCAGATGTTTCCACCAAAGAAATAAATTACTGATTCCACCTGAGATTCACTTTCTTTCTTAAGCCAGTGCAGTCTGCAACTTTTTGACAATAGGATTTTTGTTTATTTGTTTGTTTGAATATTACAATGAAGTGCAGCTGGATCCTGTCCATATACTGTTGGTAGTGAGTCCCGTTATAATCAGTGGAACTTTCTTCCAGATTAGCCGCCCTGAGCCTGCCTGGTGAGGAGGGGAGGGTATATATCAAATGAATGAACAAATGAACGAAAAGTGCATACATTTCAGCCTTAAGCAAATTCAATTGCAAACAATAAATGCAAACCTACGTGTTACATTCAGAAGAGGGCTTCTGGCCATAAACTTCTGTTCCACGTAAAGTGTCCCCCTTGACACTTAAGAAAACTAATCTTGAGTTATTCACTCATACCTGATGGGATATGCTAGGGAAGGAAGACTCAAACTGGTGCAAATGTTCATGTGTTTGTTTGTAAAAGAAGTCTCATGCGAGATGTTATGGATAATTCAGACCGTCAGTGTAGTGTAGTCAGTGTAGTGTAGTAGATCTGGTGTTGGACTAAGACTGTGGAAACCCAGGTTCAGATACCTACTCGGACATGAGGCTCCATAGGTGACCTTGGGCCAGCCAGTTTCTGACAGTCCAACCACCCTCACAGGTATGTTACAAGGATAAAACAGAGGCAGGAAGAGCTGTATTGGCTTCTGGAGCTCCTTGGAGGATCGGTGGGATAAAAATGTGGTAATTCTGCCTTATGAGCAATTGAGGATTTATTTACTGAGTCAGTGTGTTGTAGTGGTTAAGAGTGGCAGACTCTAATCTGGGTTTGATTCCCCCTCCTCCACATGAGGCCTGTTGGGTGACCTTGGGCCAGTCACAGTTCTCTAAAAGCTCTCTCAGCCCCACCTACCTCACGGGGTGTCTGTTGAGGGGAGGGGAAGGGAAAGGAGATTATAAGCTGCTCTGAAACTCCTTAAGGTAGGAAAAGCAGGGTATAACAACCAACTCTTCTTATGACATATTTATTTCATTTATTTTCTCCCCAATGAGAACCCAGAGTGGCTTACACCATTCTCCTCTCCTCCATTTTATCCTCACAACAACTCTGGGAGTGTCTGACTGGCCCGAAGTCACCCGAGATGGAGGAGGAGGAGGAAGAGAGTTGGTTTCATACTCTGGCCTTCACTACCAGAAGGAGTCTTGGAATGGCTTACAATCTCCTTTCCCTTCCCCTCCCCACAACAGACACCCTGTGAGGTAGGTGGGGCTGAGAGAGCTCTTTCCAGAACTGTCCTTGAGAGAACAGCTCTGAGAGAACTGTGACTGGCCCAAGATCACTCAGCTGGCTGCATGTGAAGGAGTGGGGAATCAAACCCAGCTCTCCAGATTAGAGTCTGTCACTCTTAACCACTACACCACGCTGGCTTTCTGCAGGCTTCCATGGGGATTCAAACCTGGTTCTCCCATCTTGTAGTCCGGCACTCTAACCACTACACCGTGATGCCACTAGCTTCTAAGGAAGGCTGCAAATTATTTATGTAATGTTATTTGCAATCCACCTTTCTCACAGGGACTCAAGCTGGATTACACCTAGTGAGTCAATACAATCAACTAAATGGGATGTTTAATAAATAGCGCATTAGGATTGTAGAAGTCTGGAACCAACCAAAAAGAACGGAAGCACAGCAAAGGTATTAACATGATGCCTTGAGCGATTCAAAAAGTACACAATAGGAACCCGTTTACAGTAAATGATACGCAGCAGAACAGGACCTAATCCTTTATGCAGGTAAATTTGTAAACCATTTTGTACAGTGCAACCCTGTCACCTGTAGGCCCTCTTGAACAACTCTGTTTGGCGTGATTTGTGGAAAGCCACGAAAATGGGAGCCTTTCTAATGTCCGTGGTCAGGCCATTCCGTTTCAAAGGAAGCTTGGGTAGGAATCTCTGGTTTGGTATAAGCTTAATATCCTGGCTTCAGGGCAAAAAGGAAGACTTGGGCTGAGGACAGACTGGCAATCTGCCCCGGGACAGTTCCGTTTGGGAAGTGGGGGAAGGGAGCCCGATCAGACATGCACAGCTGTCCCTCGGCTCCCTTCCACACTTACTCTCTTTGAAGCCGGGTTTCTTGCACTTTAGAAGGACACCGGGAGAAACCGGTGTCCGGAGGCCGTCTTGCGCTTGCCTCCTGTTTCCAGGCAGTATGAACCGGAAGAAGGCGGGAGGCAAGCGGAGGCGGCAGTGTGAATGCGGCGTTTTGCCAGTTTGCGCATGAGCGCTCATGCGCACATAAGTGCATGCACACATGCGCAAATTGCCGAAACAGCCCTATCACGAGCTGCGGAGGCCGGCCCACCTGGGGCCACTCTGCAGCAGGCTGAACGCTCCGTAACGGCATCCTTGCACAATACACTGGCCAGTGTGAACGGCCAGCCCCGGGGAGTTTTTCCCCCGCAGCAGTTGCCTCCGCATTCATCCCGCTCCAGATTGCCAATCTGTCCTCAGCCTTGGTCTCTACAATGTTGCTTTCAGGTCTATGATTCCAAAGTGCCCCAGCACACAAGGGAAATCCTTGTTTCTTCAGCCTCTTCTTTCCCCACCACTGGGTAGTACTTCTACCCCTGACCAATGCTCCCTCTAACCTGTGGAGTCTTTTGTAAATGATTTTTTTTTTAAAAAAATATTTTCCCTTAAAAGGGTGGGATGCAAAAGGAAAAAAGGGGGATAGGGGGAAATATAAACCCATCAAGTTTGTAAAGTATTATGAATTGGTACGTTCAACAAGTAAAATCCAATATATTACCAAACATATTACATATTTCAAATATAAGAGCAAACAATAAAACTTTAATATTACAAAATGTGTAAGCGGTGGAGTCCCGTGAGCAGGAATTTCGCTTTGTGAGCTACTGGCATTAAAGTTGTGAGTGAGCAATTTGACTACTGCATAAATATAGTTTGCTCTGGAGCCATCCTTCCTGAGCGGAGACAAAAATGTGTGAGCTGAAAGCTAAAAAAATGAGCTAGCTCACACAAACTCAGCTTAAAGGGAACACTGCCCCTGACCTGGATCACCGGGGCTAGCCCAGTCTTATCAGATCTCAGAAACTAAGTAGGGTCATCCTTGGTTTGTACTCAGATGGGAGACCCCTGAGGAAGTCCAGAGTTGCTGTGCAGAGGCAGGCAATGGCCAACCACCTCTGCATGTCTCTTACTTCGAAAACCCTACAGAGCTACCATAAGTCAGCTGTGACCTGATGCCCCTTCCCACTACCACAGTACTTCTAGTACCAGAAGTCATTTCGAGCGGGAACATGCAAGAACGCCGTTCCAGGAGTAACAAGCCCAGAAGCGGGCGCATATGGTGATGCGCTGTGGAAAAAAGCAAAAGCCTTCTAACTCAATCTGCGTTTTCATGCTTATTTTAGGGTAGCTTCCCTGCAAGAGCAAAGGAAACCTAAAGTGTCTTTAGTCAAAGTGTCAAGCTGGCTCGCCAGCTCTGAGTTGGGAAAGACCTGGAGATTTTTGGGGTGGAGCCTGAGTGGTGGGTGTTGCCTTCTGACACACTTCCGGTGATGTCAGGGGGTGTGGCATATGCAAATGAGTTATGCTAATGAGTTATGCCAAGGAGCCCCTGCACCTCTTCTTCTGCGAAATGACCCCTGCAAATCCCCCCAGTTCTCCCCTCCTTCCCTCTATCACAAAATAGCATCAAAGAGGAAAAAAGCATTTGTATCTCTCTGCATTGCGGGCCGAGTTGATGCGGTCGACATGTGTCCTTGATTCCCTTCCTCAGTGTATGGAACACAGGTTGAAAAGGAACATCACTGTGTATCTATTTCATGGCATTTTAATGGGAGAAGTCTCAAAGTAGCTGTCTGCGTAAGCAGCTTTTCCCATAAGCCCTTTGGTTCTGCTTCACTGAAGGTGGCTTAGGTGCCGATAAGTGAAGCTTCTAAGTTTGACATGGCAAACAAAGCTGCTTGTTTTATGTCAGGCAATCAAATCGTCCGTGGCCAATCCTGACCTCCTCCAGTTGGTGCTCTCCAAGCCGGTACTTCTTTCCTGGAGAATGAAAATAATTCCCTGAACAGAAATTGAAACAGTTATGGCTGTTTTAAGATTAGGGATGCAGTTTGAGGACACAGTGCACAATAATTGCAGAGAGATTTAGATGATCAGATCCAACTCCTTGCCAATGAACGGCCTGCATTATCCAAGAACATAATACCCATATATACTTTATTTATAGCCCACTCTTCGCACTGAGACTCCAAGCAGACCACACAATACAAGACAGTTTAGTTGCGGGCAGGTAGCCATGTTGTTCTGCAGCAGAGCTAGAGGAAGGAGGGCAATGAGAAGACTTTTACAGCCAACATTTGTCTTTTAAATTTATGGGAAGCTCAGCACGTGCCTAAAGGTATGCAAGAGCTAATCATGGCTATGATTACCACGGCAAAAATACCATAGCCATAATGTGGAAAGGAAGATATCCCCCCTACAGTGCAGCAGTGGTATCTTAAACTATGGGATTACTTCATTTTGGATAAAATCACACACAGTCTATTAAAAACAACGGATCCGGTTCGACAGTCTAGTTTACATGAAAAAATTGTCTCCTTTTATAGATTTAAAGTTCCAGAACTTTGAAGGATGTTGTAATTTGAGAGGAAAAAAAAGAATATCTTTATGACTTTAGTTGCTTTCTGTTGACTAGATGCCGAGTTTATGTCGTTTGGATAACGCTGACCATTTCCTTTGTTATGAGGGTTTATATTTTCATCATTGTTATGGTAAATGTTTTACTCTTTTGATAAATAACAGTTATTTTTTTCCCTCTCTATGGTATTGCTGCAGGGACATCTTTCTGTTAAATGTGTTGCACAGCAATATTACAAAATATTGTAGTGGTATTTTCTTTGGACGATAAGCCCTATTTGATTGTTACTAAGTTCTGTACATTTTGCTTATTTTCAATAAACAATAATAAAAACATATATTAAAAATAGTCAATGTTTCACTACATGAAGGAGTCTCAAAGTGGCTTACAATCAACATTCCCTTCCTCTCCCCACAACAGGCACCTTGTGAGGCATGTAGGGCTGAGAGAGTTCTGAGAGAACCGTGCCTGGCCCAAGGTCACCCAGGTGGCTGCATGTGGAGGAGGAGTGGGGAATCAAACCCAGTTCTCCAGATTAGAGTCCATTGCTCATAACCCCTACACCACCCTGGTGGGACCTGAGAGCTGGACCGCCTTAGAGATCAACAAGATTGAAGGGTATAATCTTTTCAAGGGTGAAAGCGTCCTTTGTCAGACATTTTGACTCTGGAAAGCTTCTACCCTGAAAATCTTGTTTGTCTCTAAGGTACCGCTGGACTCACATATAAAACTATGTAGTCAGACAGCAGAAGGCACAAAATAAACAATGCAGTAAGACATCTGCAGCTTGGGAGAGTGTCCCGCAAAAGGATTTCCTAAAAATAAACACAAAACCCAGGCAAGCAGATAGACACAGGGCATGTTACACAAGATTTCGTACAATTTAAGATGGGCTCAGTGGGACTTACTCCCAAAGAAACAGGCATCCGATTGGCATTCAAGTCTGTTTAAAGACAGGAGTTGTGATTGGTTATTCGTGGAGGTGAGGTCTTAATATGGTGATTGGCTATGATGGATAAGCGGAACTTCTAAATGTGGTCTTTCTAAATTCCCATCTCTGATGGGTGACACCAGGGTAAGTGTCTACTTCCTGATCTACGTGTGGGTTTTCCAAACAGGATGCTGGACTGGATGGACTTTTATTCTGATCCAACCAGATTCTGTTTAATATACCGTATTTTTGCTCCATAAGACGCACTTTTCCTCCCCAAAAAAGTGGGGGGGGAAAGTGTGTGTGTCTTATTGAGCGAATATGGAGCTTTTCTTACCTGTAACAGGGCTCTTTCTTCAGCAGGAACGCAGGGAAACGCCATTCAGGCTGGCATCCCAGCCTTCCCCGCCCCTCCCTGCTGGGCCTGAGCTGTTAAGACTTAAAAGGGAAACGGCAGGAAAAACCCCACCAGGCTAAGTACTCTTTCCCTTTAAGTGCTTTTCCCCTTTAAGACAGCCAGCAGCAGAAAGCCCCGCCCACAGATTAAGCTCCCTGGTTACTTTGCACAGAAAGGCCTGGCTTTGCATGGCATGCCGACGTCTCTCTTCTTTCCTTTCTCTATCTTCCTTCCTTCCTTCCTTTCCTTTTTTCTGTCTGTCTGTCTGTCTTTCTGTCTCTCTCTCTGTCTCCACCTTTCTTTCTTCCTTTCTCTTTCTCTCTCCTCCTCCTTCCTTCCTTTATCTCTCTCTCTCTCTCTCTTTTTCTTTCTGTTTCATTTTTTCCTGTTTTCCTCCTCTAAAAACAAGGTGTGTCTTATGATCAGGTGCGTCTTATGGAGCAAAAAATACGGTAATGTGCACTGATACTATGGTGAAATCAGATCAAGGTGGGCAACCGTGTTAGTCTGAAGCAATAGAACCAAACACGAGTCCAGTGGCACCTTCAAGACCAACAAAGTTTTAGTCAAGGTGTGAGATTTCGTGCACAGGCACACTTCGTCAGGCAATGAAGTGGAATTACCGACTGCAGTTGTTGTTGTTAAATTAGCATGTGAAATCGTCAAGACGTTTTTTAACAGGTAAAAAAGAATGACAAGCTTTCCCCCTTTTTATGTGTTTAAAAAAAAAAAACCTTCACTATTTTGCATGCTAATTTAGAAACCCACCATCGATATGTACAACTGGGATCTGTAACTGCATTTCATTGTCTGATGAAGTGATCCTGCACATGGAAGCTCACACCTTGAATAAAACTTTGCTGGCCTTAAAGGTGCCCCACTGGACTCAGACTTTGTTCTCTGGTGAAATCAGATACACTGGAAAAGCCTGTCCTTGTGAAAACCACATGTCTGATTTGTGGATGCCCTGAATGTGCAAGGTAATTGTTCAACCCCATCCGAATGCTCACAAAAAAAATATAATAGAAGGGGTGTTGCGTATCCCGGATTCCAACTTCAGAGCTTCACAGTCATCTCTGGGGACTCCTGTATAATCTCTGGCCCTAGTTTTTATGCAAGTTTGTTATGCAGAGCTGGTTACTGTTGTTGTTAGTGATTTCTTCTAGACTTGGGATGTAGCTATTTATTCTCCACATAATAAAGGAAAGATGGAACTAATAACAAAACGAGAACAAACTGTTACAGGCACGGCGAAGTGTGATCTCTCGCTACATTTATTCTGGCGCATTCTCAGTGTTGTCAGCACGGCTATTTTGGAACAGGCTTCCTGGGGATTTCAGACGAATTACATAACTAAACGAACACCTTCTGACAGAGAGGAGGGAAAGCAAACTCCCAATCCGGGGTACAGTGGAACAGATTAGGAGATTGGCTCCCAGATCTCTGATTGGGTCACCGGGTTTTGGGTACTTTATAGCTACTAGGGTCGGAATTCAGCCTGAGAGTATGACCACAGGGACAAAGCTGGGGTTCAACCTTCCTGTTGCCTTATTTTCTCAACTGCCAGCAGCCTTGCAGAGCCTTGAATTGTCCTCTTGAAGAAAACATGCAAAGAACCTACAGAAAACACAAAGACCCTTTTTAGTGTAGTGGTTAAGTGCGTGGAATCTAATCTGGGAGAACTGGGTTTGATTCCCCCACCCCTCCACTTGCACCTGCTGGATGACCTCGGTCAAGCTGTAGTTCTGTCAGAGCTGTTCTCTCAAGGGCAGTTCTTGAAAGAGCTCTCTCAGCCACACCTACCTCGCAGGGTGTCTGTTGTGGGGAGGGGAGGGGGAAGGAGACTGTAAACCACCCTGAGACTCCAAGTGAAGGGCAGGGTATAAATCCAGTCTCCTCCCTCTCCTCCTCCTCTTCTCATTCTCCTCCTCTCCCCCTCCTCCTTCTCTTCTTCTTTTTCTTCTCCTCCTCTTCCCCCCCTCCTCTTCTTCTCCTCTTCCTCCTCTTCTCGTCCTCTTCCTCCTCTTCTCCTCCTCCTCCTCCTCTTCTCGTCCTTCTCCTCCTCTTCTCCTCCTCCTCCTCTTCTTTTTCTTCTCCTCCTCTTCTTGTCCTCCTCCTCCTCCTCTCCTCCTCCTCCTCTTCTTTTTCTTCTCCTCCTCTTCCCCCATCCTCTTCTTGTCCTCTTTCTTCTCCTCTTCTCCTCCTCCTCCTCCTCCCCCCTCCTCCTCCTCTTCTTTTTCTCTTCCTCTTCTTTTCCTCTTCCTTCTCCTCTTCTTCTATTATTACTCGTGCCACTTGCATGTACATGCATACATCTGTTTGTAAGAAGGGGCCACAGCTGAAACCAGGGGCCAGCATCTGGATGAATGTAAGGCTTAAGTCTCACTATCAGCTATGTCTCTGTGCGTGAAGTGCCATCAAGTCACTTCCTTGTTACGGCCACCCGATGAATTAATGACCTCCACAACATCCTCTCCTTAACAGCCTTGCTTGGGTCTTGCAGACTGAGGGCCACAGCTTCCTTTCAGTCAGTCCATCTCATGTTGGGTCTTCCTCTTTTCCTGCTGCCTTCAACTTTTCCTGGCATTATTGTCTTTTCCGGGGACTTGTGTCTTTTCACAATTGTGACCAAAGTGACCAAATGCTGTCAGAAACAAGGATATGATAAGGGCTGTTTAACTTTTTTTTTAAAAAGCCAAATGAGGGGAGACATGATAGAGGTCTATCAAAATTATTCATGGTTTGGAGAGTGGACAGGGAGAAGCTATTCTTCCTCTGTCGTAATACTAGAATCTGGAGTCATCCCCTGCAGCTGAAGGGTGGGAGATTCAGGACAGATAAAAGGCAGTACTTCTTCACAGAGGGCATAGTTAAATTGTGGGATTTGCTGTCATTTGGGAGGCTTTAAAGCAGAGTGGGCAAATCCATAACTACATTCATGCTACAAATCCTAGCATATTTTCCTTGGGATAAGCTTCATGAACATTGTCCTGGATCCAGACTCCTGGTGGTGGAAAGTGGTGGGAATATGTGCAGTGTCGCAAGGTCTAATTCAGTCATTGTAGGGTTAATCTGCTTACCTTGTGTGCGGTTGTTTAGCCTGACCTGGAAGGAACCCGGCACAGAGCCAATGCAAAGAAAGCCCATGAAACTGAAGTCTCTCCAGTAACATTGATTGGCTGATGCACTCAGGTGATTTCCTTCTAGGGGCCAAGAAGAAGAAGATTCTGCATTGTTGTGTGATTCTGGGGGTTGCATATCCTGTCACAGCTGACTTATGGTGATCCCATAGGGTTTTCAAGGCAAGAGACTAATGGACGCAGTTCGCCATTGCCTGCCTCCTTGTCGCCTCCTTGGTATTCTCTGGAGGTCTCCCATCCAAATGCTATCCAAGGCCAACCCTGCTTAGCTTCCAAGATCTGACGAGATCAGGCTAGCCTGGGAAATCCAGGTTAAGACAACTATTGCACTACACTGAGTATAAACAGAGCTAGAGCCCACGCTGGTGAGTGTTTTAAGATCCCCGCAAGAACTACCACCACCTCTTTAACCTGCCCCTTAAAGAAACCTGCTAGGATTCTAGGGTTCAGCTGCTGGCACATGTCAGCCGAGCATTTTCTAGCTCTGCACATCAGCGTTCAGCCGTCCTCCTTGAAAGCGGGGGAAAAAAAGATTAATGAACCTCGTATCCAGTGCATATGAGCTGCCGATCAAGAATATTTTCAGCAGTGCGCCGGCGATGCTCTGCAGATAGTGCTGACAGCAGCGAAAGTGAAATGTCATACTTTTCAGATCCAAAGCACACGGAAGAGTTGGAATCGGGCCTATAGCGCCTTTGGAGACTGACAGCTGAATCCTTTGCGGGCTTGGCTTTCAACATATGGGAATGAGAGGCTGGGGGTAGAAGATAAATTTCTTTGGATGGGTGCAAAAAAAATATATGGGTGACTTTTTTCTCCCCCCCCCCTTTTTTTTTTTGCATTGCTTGGTGACACAGAAACATCTGAAAATGGCATGTTGTCTAAGGGCAATGCAATAATCCTTAGAAATCCTAGCTCCAGATTGCCAGCGTTAATGATATACAGAGTTAATGATAAGCTGATACCTGCTTAGCATCATTAGCGGCGCACTTATCAAGGAGAGCTGGGCCTGCCTGGAAGAAGAGAGTGTTGGGCCAGGCTGGCTGAGGTGAGTGATCAACGTTTGACATGATCCTCTGTCACAATAAGAAAAGTTTATCGTGTCAGCAGTTGCGGCCAGTGTTTTATAATATCGTGTCTGGCATCCCGAGGACCATAGATCCCCCCCCCCTTAAAGCAACATGCTTTGCTGTTATGGTGCTAGAGGGAATTGTGGGCATGAGTCCATGGACCATCTGGAGAAGACACCTCTAGAAGTCATGGGTGGGGTTCCCTGTCTCTGTGTCCCTCGGCTGGCCAGGAAAAGGTCAACCGTTTTGTAAACAGGATTAAGGAAACAGACTTAATGAACCAAAACAAATGCATGCACAGGGCTGAGTGGCCGATTTGCATAATTTATTCTGCATAAAGAATTTGGAAAGGGTTTCCCCTCCCCCTTTGCTTACTGTTCACATAATGCGTATGGTCTTGGAGAAGCTGTATCAGATAAAATGTGATAAATCGGTGAGTTCGGTCTTGGAGCTGTCCACGGTACCTCAAAATGCATTTGCTTGAATGCATGGTTTCTCTTCACAAAGACCAAAAAATGATGATGATGATGATTTTAAAAAATCATTCTATTTTTTTTTTTTTTGCAATAAAAGTTTTATTTTTTTCTTCCATTATTCTCACATGCAATTGACTTTTATACATATTCCATTCTCTATAAAATCGCATAGTTAGCTAGAAAGATATAATCATTAAATGACTTCCCACCCCTCCTGCACCTTCATATATATATCAACTGGTAAACATGTATTTAAAAGTATTTGCCTCCTAAGGTAACATTTTGAACTATTATAACTTTTATACATTTAAAGTTATAGTTCTATCCCTCATTTCAGTAGTTAGAAAGTGTAAAAATATTGTCTTTCATTTTCCACTCTCGCTCCATATATTCCTTCAAGACTTTCCAATCTTCTGAGAACTTCGCTGAGTCTTGATTGTTTCGTTTTCTTGTCCATTTGTCCATTTCTGCCATATATAGCAGTTTTCTCAACCATTCCCATAGCTAAAAAATCATTCTATAGTAGTTTCCACAGATCAGAGCTTATATGCCTGATCGCCTGCTTTATCGGGCTGTCTTCCCAGCCATTTGAATAAGGGAGGCGGCATTAGATTGGTTTCTTAGCCCATGCGCTATGGACTGTTATGAATCTCTTATGAGGTCTCCATGCCCTGCTGTCCCTTTGCCTCATTAGCATGTGCAAACAAGTTGGTCCCTCTTGAAGCTGCCCTGTGTACCTCCGGTGGCATTGTCTAGGACACTATTGACATCTATTCAATGCATACCATTTCTCTCCTACCTTTCTTTAAGTATTTGAAGGGCTGTCGCATAGAGGAGGGCAGGGAGCTGTCCCTGTTGGAAGCAGAGGAGAGGAATCACCTTAATAGGCGTAAGTTAAGGGTGGGAAGGTACCGGCTGGATCTTAGGAAAAACTTTTTGACAGTTAAGAGTTGTGTGATGGTGGGATCAGCTGCTGATGGTGGGATCAGGGGGTGAGCTCCCCCTCACTGGCAGTCTTTAAGCAGCGGCTGGACAAACACTTGTCAGGGATCCTGCATTGAGCAGGGGGTTGGACTGGATGGCCTGTATGGCCCCGTTCAACTCTGATTCTGTGATTCTATTATTCTTCCATTATGGTACTCAAGGCAGCAGCCATACGTTTCCTAGGAGAGCTCCCTTCTGTACATTGAATAGACACAGACCTACACATCAAAAACCAAGACCGAACGTGAAGAACTTTGCCACTTTGGATTTAATTGAGCAGTCCACTGCAGCTGCTCCTCGCATCCCTTTCTGAACAGCCCATATGCTGTTCGCAAGGATGAGAAAGGGCAATTACATCATAGTTGCCATTACATTATAGTAGCATCCCTTTACGTTGACTATGCTACTTTCTCCAGTCAACTGTGAAAAGAGTTCTGGCTCAACAAGAACTCTGAGAAGAAACTGGGGGAGGTAGAGAAGAACCTCCTCCACCAGGCAGATTTCCTCCACACATGAAGGAACATGAAGCTGCCTTATACTGAATCGGAACCTTGGTCCATCGTGGTCTGTTTTGTCAACTCGGTCAACTGGTTGTGGCTCTCTGGGGTCTCAGGTAAAGGTCTTTCACATCACCTGCTATCCAGTCATTCAACCAGGGAAGCCAAGGGTTGAGCCTGGGACCTTCTGCATGCCAAGCAGAGGCTCCATAACTGAGCCACAGCCCCTCAGCAGCACAGATGCAAGCCATGTGTCATCAAGCGAGCAAGGTACCGGATCCAAATCTGGGAAATGTGAGTCAAGGGACAGAGCAAGCTGCCCTGACCTGTATAGCCCAGAAAAGCTTGATCTCATCTGATCTCGAAAGCTAAGCAGGGCCGACCCTGGCAAGTATCTGGGTGGGAGACCTCCAAGGAATACCAGGGCCGGGAGGGATGCTATCAAGCCACTTTTCTGAACATCCTCGATGCCCCAGTGGGAGTTGCCAGAGGTCACCATGACTTCTAGGCACAGGCACACACACTCGTATACACACACACACGGAGACAGACACACAAGCTTATTATGTTATGGGGGGAAATATGATGCAAATACAGATACGAGTGGGGGCTGGGGGGACCCTGATTGCTGCTTTTCTGGAGAATACAACTTGGGGGGGGGTTACTATAGAGATCTGAGCAAGCCACAGTGGTGATAGATGAAGCTTCCCCTGCCATTGGGGATGAGCAGACAGATATTAACAAGCTGAGAAATGAACCCAATTGCCTTGACTGTTAATAACGTTTTTATAACTCGTTCTGATCACCTTCTGGCATGATGGCTTCAAGGAGAAAACCCTTTGCCAGGGCCACAGAGTGGGCAGAGGTCTTGGGTGGATGCTTGGCAAATCATGCCCCACGCTTCACCTGATCCCTCCGTGCTCCATTCAGAAATGGGACTGCCCCCCTGTTAAATGTGGTGAGTGATGGCACCGTATTATTTCTGCCCAGTATCTGAGTCCGTCTGTTTACCTACTTACCTACCCAGTCATTCAACAAAGCTCTAGAAGCAAGAATGACTCCGAAAAGGAAGCACAATGATATAGACTTGTGAGGGAGGCCGCAGGTACATGAAAGTGGTCTTAGTGACTTCGGGAATAGAGAGACGCTGGAAGTTAAGCAGAAGGGGGGGTGGGGGAGAGAAGAAGAAAAGGCTAGATCTGTTGAGAAAGAAGATGTCAGCCCAGTCAAGGGCAACACAAGTCAGGAGGAAATGAACTTAAGCAGGAAATGGAACTACTTACGTTGGACCCTCAACCTGTAGACGTGTTTGGAATTTTAAGACTGAGTGCGTGGCTCAGGGGTTAAGACCTCTGGATGGTCTGTAGCTCGGCAGTTCGAGTGCCACGTGACGGAGTGAGCGCCTGTCTCTTGTCCCAGCTCCTGCCAGCCTAGCAGTTCAAAAGCAAGAAACTGTGATTAGATAAATAGGTACTGCTTCGGTGGAAAGGTCATGGTGTTCCATGCGCCTCAGTGTTTAGTCATGCTGGCCACATGTCCACGGAGAAGTCTTCGGACAGCTTGGAAATGGAGATGAGTACTGCCCCTAAGAGTCAGCTCCGACTGGCTTTTGAGCAAGGGAAACCTTTACCTTTAACAACCTTTTTAAGGCACTTTAGGCTTTCAACCGATAGGCTTTTTTTTTAATTCTGGGAGCAGGTAGTGGGCACTGTAACAAGATGGCTGCCTTGATGGTGGGACCAAGCACAAAATGGCTACCATCGAATTTAGGTCCAATTACAAGCGTTGGGAAGCTCTACAGAAAGTTAACAGGTCCTAAGCCAAGCATTGTGCTATGATGGAGGCAGCTGTTTCCAAATAGGTGGTCCCTGCGTAAACAAAACTCCTATCTCTTCTAAAACAGTCATAGTTCCATCGAACTCCAAGGTCATCTAGTCCAACCCCCCTGCACAATGCAGAAAATTCACAAGTACCTCTCCCTCCACACTCGCAGTGACCACTGTCCCATGCCCAGAAGATGACCAAAACCCACCAGGATCTCCAGCCAAAAATGGCCTGGAGAAAAATTGCTTCCTGACCCCAAAGTGGTGATCAGCATTTCCCTGGGCAGGTAAGGAAGGGCCACAAGAACTAAGCACTGAGGCAACCCTTCCTGCCCTCCCTCTCAGGATCTGCCTCAGTTCACAGAATGTGTTCTGGAGCTTCCCACAAAACATGGCTCAACATCCTTGAAGGGGTTGAGGACGGGAAGGCTACCAGGAAAGTCTACCAAATGCGCAAATAAATGAATGGACATACTGATAACCCATCATTAGGTCTGAGGAGCTAGATATTTTAACATGATATTTTAATTTATTACCTTGTTGTAAGTGCTCTCTCTCTCTCTCTCTCTCTCTCTTTTTGCATGGAATTTAGCACTGAAATGCAAAATCGAAGGAATTTGTCGGAAGAAACATTGTTATGTATGCTGTGATTTCGCAGCCAGCGGTTGCCGCGCAGCTTCTTGTCCATGAGGCGAGATTAAAAATAGTTGGTTTGATTAGCACAAGTTCAAGCGAGGGTTCACGATACTGATATTACTGGAATCGGCAGAGGTCGAGCTTTCCGAATGTGCGATTCAGACGTTTGCTATGTTTTCTGATTGTGTAGAAAATGATAAATTACATGGGATAATGGGAAGGCTGCAATTTATGCTGCATGCTATAATTTTTAGCCGTGAACCGTTTTAATGGGGCATTCTGTAGATGCTAGAATAGTAGCTTATAATGCGGTGAATGGCGATGGAGGGAACCTCGGCAAGACCTCTCAGCAGGGCAGATGCTGAAGCTTAAATTACGTTGTTTCGCTATCACGCCGAAGCTGGGACGTGTGTGTTCTGGAGTTCTTTTTAAAAAGCTCGGTGCAAGCTTTTGCCTGTGCCTGCTGGGCTGTGGGCAGATGCAGTTCAGCCCTGTGGAGATCCTTCCCTCTCTATATGGTTACAGCAAGGTCATTCTCCCTTTAGCCTGTATTCGCTGTATTGAACTTCTGTGATGTGGACTAGATAATGAATTGAAATTCCTTGGCAGCAGCACTGGCTTTTTAGGAGATCACATCAACATTTTAGTGCCAGCCCTATAAAGAATGTAGGGAAAATAGATTAATGATCAATAGTAGCCAATACTTAGAATCATAGAGTTGGAAGGGGCCTCCAGGGTCATCTAGTCCAACCCCCTGCACAATGCAGGGAATTCACAAATGCCTCCCCCTCCACACCCCCAGTGACCCCTATTCCATTCCCAGAAGGACGTAGGGGACTACGCTAATAGAAATGTGGGATATACACATGGTTGCAAAGTCCATGTTAGGAAATTCTTGGAGATTTGGGGGTACAGCCCGGAGAGGGGAGGGTGTCAGTCATGGAGAGACCTCTGTGGGGTATAATGCCATAAAGTCCACCCTTCAAAGCAGCCATTTTCTACAGTGGGAACTCCTGTCTGGAGATCAGTTGTGATTCTGGAGATCTCCAGACCAAGGGCGTAGACTTTCTTAATCCCCAGGGGGGGCGGGGGCTGTCTTTCGTGCGCGCGCGCTTTGCGCGCGCGCACGCTCGGGACCATGTCCCGCTGCTCTACCCCCTGCCCCAGGGAGCCGCCGCCGCCGCTTCCCTCCCCCGGGCCTGTGCCCGCCCGCCGCGCTCCCCGCCCCCTCCCTCCCCCCCGCTCACCTTGGGCGCCGGCGGGGGAGGATCGCTGCTGCTGCTGCTGCCTGCAGCCGGGGGCCGGCGCGTCGCCCTTGCGGGCCCCCGGCTCCCGCTCCGCCTCGCATTTCCCGGGGGGGCTCAGCCACCCCCGGCAAAATGAACACCCGCCGGTGGCCAGTCAGCCGGCCGTCGCCGCCTCTCTCTCCCCCCCACCCCGCCCCAGGGAGGCAGGAGGGCAGGCCGGGGGTGGGGGGGAAGGAGAGGCGGCGACGGCCGGCTGACTGGCCACCGGCGGGTGTTCATTTTGCCGGGGGTGGCTGAGCCCCCCCCGGGAAATTTCGGGGGAGGCTCGAGCCCTCGAGCCCCCCCGTAGTTGACGCCCATGCTCCAGACCCTACCTGAAAGTTGGCAACCTTAGAAATATGTGATTTCTAAGAGGGTTTTCTTGTTTGTGTGTGCACTAGATTTAGAGTTTCTCAGGAAAACAGAAGGAGGTACCTTCAGGTGGGGAATCCGAGACACAACAGTATTATAAGAGAGGGGGAAGAGGCCTACTGACCATGTGCCTTATGAAGTTTATGCTTCGATTCTGCCTGACAAGCTGAGGGGGGAATTTTTGCCAAAACCCCTATTTTGAAAAAGGCCATTATATGATTTGCTGTCTCATGCAGTCTAGCCAATGAGAGAAGAAGAAAAGGAGATTAAATTTATACCCCACACTTTACTACCCGAAGGAGTCTCAGAACTCCTTCCCTTCCTCTCCCCACAACAGACACCCTGTGAGGTAGGCGGGGCTGAGAGAGCTCTGAGAGAACTGCCCTTGAGAAAACAGCTCTGAGAGAACTTATGACTGACCCAAGGTTGCACCAGCAGCTGTATGTGGAGGAGTGGGGAATCAAACCCAGATTAGAATCTGCGCTCTTAGCCACTACACCAAACTTAACCACTACACCAAACTGGTATCTATTTGGGAATCTATTTAAGGTGGATCCACACCACTTCTTGCCATTCTTTTCCAAGTGGTCATTGCCTCCCTCTCCCTCCCTTCAAAGTAACGATATGGAAATAGCTGGTTTCTCTGGGTCTGAACAGGGAGTTGGGTTGACAATTCCTGAAGTACCAAAGGATTTGTTGTTGTTTTTCCTTTTAATTCGTATCTTGTTTTTTTTCTCCCAGATCAGGGACTTAAAGTGGCTTTTCACACTGTTCTCCATGCCTCCACTTACCCTCACCTCAACAATCTCATGAGGGTAGGTTAGGCTGAAAGATTGTAACAAGCCCAGGATCACCGAGCAGGCTTTTAATGGCTGACTGAGGGATTCAAGCCCGGTCATTCCAGCTCCTAGTCTGAGACTCTAACCACTACACCACACCAGCCTTCACACCGCACACCCCTGCTTCACACTGGTATTGGGCAATGTGTGTGTGGGGGTGGGCGTTATTTCAAATCGGCCTGGTCTCAGTGTAGGGCTGCCAAGTCCAACTTGGGAAATATCTGGGGTCTTTGGGGGTGGAGCCAGGAGACTTTGGGGGTGGAGCCAGGAGAAAGGAAGTGACATCATTTTGTGATGTCACATCCTGTGATGTTGCTTCCACATGCTGACACATGAACTCATGAAGTTTCCTAATACTGAATCAGGCCATTGGTCCATCAAGGTCAGTATTGACTACTCAGACTGGTAGTGGCTCTCCAGGGTCTCAGGCTGAGATCTTTAATGTCACCTATGACCTGATCCTTTTTTAGCTGAAGAGGCTGATACCTCCTGCATGTCAAGCAGATGCTCTTATCACTGAGCAATGGCCCTACTGAATCCTTCCTCATCTCAGCAGAATATGAAGCACTAAGTGCTACACAAGTGCTGAATATGATTTTCATATCATAAGAACAGGAGAGAAGCCACAGTGGATCGGCCCATCCAGTACAGTCCATCCAGTACAACACTCTGTGTCACAACAGTGGCCAAAAATACCAGGTGCCCTCAGGAGTTCCAGCAGCGGGGCCAGAACTCCAGAAGCCCTCCCACTGTTGCCCCCCAAGCACCAAGAATGCAGAGCATCACTGCCCCAGACAAAGGGTTCCATTTAGACCTTGCGGCTAATAATAGCCACTGACAGACCTCTGCTGCATGGGGACAGAGAGAGAGAGAGAGACAGACAGACAGAAAAAAGAAAGAAAGAGGGAGAGAGAGAGAAGGGGAAAAAACTGGCAGAGGCACTTACTTCCATTTAGACCTTGTGGCTATAATAGCCACTGATAGACCTCTGCTGGATGGGGACAGAGAGAGAGAGACAGACAGACAGACAGACAGAAAAAAGAAAGGGAGAGAGAATGAAAAGAGCTGGAAGAGAAACTCACCTTGCCAGGCACATGCAAAAGCAGCTCCTTCAGTCCCTCCTTAATCTCTGGGCGGGGCTCTCTTGCTGTGGAAGAAGCTCTCTTGCTGACTTCTTAAAGGGGAAATGTCTGGCGAGGCTTTTTACTGCAGGGCAGGCTCTCTGCAGACATTTCCCTTTTAAGGCAGCCATTTTGTCCCCCCGGTGGCCATCTTTGGAAAAGCGGGAGGTAAGCTCTAAAAATCGGTGTTTCCCCCGCCCAAGCGGGGGACTTGGCAGCCCTATCTCAGTGGGATTGGATGGGCCCTCACTAAGGATGCTAGGATTAATGTGCTTTACATATTTGAAGTTAAATTACATTGTTAAGCCCCCTGAGGCAACACAGGATGGCAGAAAGTGTCAAACCTAAATACCCTTGGCTGATTAGGAAGAACTTCCTGACAGAGCGGTTCCTCGGTGGAGCAGGCTTCCTCGGGAGGTGGTGGGCTCTCCTTCTTTGGAGGTTTTCAAACAGAGGCTAGATGGCCATCTGACAGCAACGCTGATTCTGTGAACTTAGGCAGATCGTGAGAAGGGAGGGCAGGAAGGGTTGCCTCAGTGCTTAGTTCTCATGGCCCTTTCTTACACACCCAGGGAAATGCTGATCGCCACTTTGGGGTCAGAAAGCGGCTTTTCACCAAGCCAGTTTGGCTGGGGATCCTGGAGGTTTTTTGTCATCTTCTGGACATGAAGCAGCAGTCCCTGGAGGTGTGGAGGGGGAGATATTTGTGAATTCCCTGCATTGTGCAGGGGGTTGGACTAGATGACCCTGGAGTTCCCTTCCAACACTATGATTCTATGAACACACCCCAGGAGCTGGGGAGGGAACTCCCTCAATGCTGGGCACCATTATTCCATGAAGCTCTGTGGAGACTGGCTTAGTGGGATGTTGTTAAGTCCCAGTGCCAGTAGGCTTTTTGCAAATTGACAGGGAATTCATGCTACCTTGATGGGTGGAAGAAGAAGTGTGCCATTTAACTGTTAATTTTAATAAACCTTTGCTGAACTGAGTTCATTCATCTTGCATCTTAATGGTGGGGCGGGGAGGGGTGCGGCCCGCCAAGTTTGTTATCTGGCCAGCTAGGTACTTGGCACCTGCTAGGTACCTGCCACTTCTGGCTGCAAAGCTGTCTTTATTGAGGTCCTAATGAATTATGATTCTATGGCTAAGTGAGGTGTATTTGGTTTGGTGAACCGCAAGCTGTACAAGCTCAAGGAACATAGAGATTGTGAATGGAGGTTGCCAGCTCAGGGGTTGGAAATACCTGGAGATTAGAGGGTGGAGCTCGGGAGACGGGCTTTAAGAACATAAGAACAGCCATGTTGGATCAGGCCAATGGCCCATCCAGTCCAACACTTTGTGTCACACAGTGGCCAAAACCCAGGTGCCATCGGGAGGTCCACCAGTGGGGCCAGAAAGGGAGGCGAGGGACCTCATTAGATAATAATATCATACAGTCCACCTTCCAAAACAGCCAGTTTCTCCAAGAGAGTGGAATGTTTCCATAAATAAATAAGCTATCTATGTAGTCTGGAGAGTAGCTGTAATTCCAGGGGATCTCCAGCCCCCAGCTGGAGATTGGCAACCTTAGGAACATCTCTCTTTGAACTCTAGAGGTAGAGAAACTCTGTTCTCTCAATTGTGGCTCTAGGCCTTTAACCCCGATCCACACTCCCATGCACTGAAATAAACTGAGTTTCAGATATTGGTTTTTGAAACACCCCTGACAAATAGGGCCTTCATGGATAAGCCCGCAAAACGGAACGAAAAAAAGGTTTCCCTCCAAGCAGATCTTTAAACTCCGGTCGCGCTGCAATCAGCCAGACTTCTCGGCTCGCTCCTGGGAAAAGGGAGTGCATTAATATGAAGGTCTGTGTGATGCAGGTTATTGCTTATGGAATGCAATCATCTCCTCTGTGCTGGCACCATTTGGAGCACCCCGGCTGGGCTGCCCATATGCAGTCTTGAAAACTCTGTAGTTTCTGTTCGGAATAATTAGGGTCAACACCATTGTCATGGGAATGAGCCCCCTTGGACTGGATCTCACAGAGAGGACGATAGAAGCCCCCAAATGGCTTTAGCAGACGTTCATTCTGCTGTCAGTCTGAGAGCCCTGTACTCATTCTCACTCTGTGATACAGCCGTTTTCACCTCCTTCCCTAGCAATGCTCCCTCTAAGCTCTGGAGTCTTGTGACCAAACCTTCTTCTTTGTGAGCTACCGGCATTAAAGTTGTGAGTGGGTGACTTGGCCGCTGCATAAATTAGAGACCGCCTTCCTGAGCTAAGACAAAAATGTGTGAGCCGGAAGCCAGAAAACTGTGAGCTAGCACACACTAACTCAGCTTAGAGGGAACTCTTATCCCCAGCACTATGGGGATTCTCCTTCCAACACCAGAGAGGAAGAGGAGAGACTTGGGGGGGGGGGCGCAGTAAGAGACCAAGGAGTGGAGGTGGGGATATGGATAAGCCATCGGCGGCAGCATGGCATCACTTCCTGGGAAAACCCAGAAGTGCTGTCACTCCTCTCTATAAATTGAAGGAAACTCTATGGTAAATGCATAAAATTTCTGGGAATTCCTAGAGAGGCATAACATCACTTCCGGGTTTTCCCCTCAAGTGGCATCACATCATCAGCCCAACAGCCATTTCTCCCTGGCACTGCTATTCAGAGTGTCAGCGTGAAATGGGAGCTGGGGGTGGGGGGGTTCCCTGCAACTGGGGGGCTGGTAACCCTGGAAAAGAGCCTGAAAACTGCTGCAACACTGTAATTTCCTGAATCATTGTCTGGTGTTGCGAAGAGTATCTCCTGAGAGAGCTTTAAAGGGGGATTAGGTGGATTCATGGAGGATAAGTCTATTAAGAACATAAGAGAAGCCAATGTTGGATCAGGCCAGTGGCCCATCCAGTCCAACACTCTGTCACACAGTGGCCAAAAACACCAGGTGCCCTCAGAAGGTCCAGCAGTGGGGCCGGGACATGAGAAGTCTTCCCACTGTCCCCCCCCCCCCCCCCGCAAGCACCAAGAATACAGAGCATCACTTGCCCCAGACCGAGAGTGCCTACCTATACCTTGTGGCTAATAGCCACTGATGGACCTCTGCTCCATGTGTTTATCCAATTCCCTCTTGAAGCCATCCATGCTTGTAGCCACCACCACCTCCTGTGGCAGTGAATTTCACATGTTAATAACTCTTTGGGTGAAGAAGTACTTCCTTTGATCTGTTCTAACCCGACTGCTCAGCAATTTCATGGAGTGCCCACGAGTTCTTGTATTGTGAAAAAGGGAGAAAAGTACTTCTTTCTCTACCTGCTTTATCCCATGCATAATCTTATAAACCTCGATCATGTCACCCCTCAGCCATAGTTTTTCCAAGCTAAAGAGCCCCAAGCTTCAACCTTTCTTCATAGGGAAAGTGTTCCAACCCTTTTATCATTCTAGTTACCCTTTTCTGCACTTTTCCCAATGCTATAATATCTTTTTTGAGGTGTGGTGACCAGAACTGTACACAGTACTCTAAATGAAGTCGCACCATTGATTTATGCAGGGTTATTATGATTATGATACTGGCTGATTTATTTTCAATTCCCTTCCTAATAACCCCCAGCATAGTGTTGGCCTTTTTCATTGCAGCCGCACACTTTCTTGACATTTTCATTGAGTTATCTACAGCGACTCCAAGATCTCTCTCTTGGTCAGTTTCTGCCAGTTGGGACCCCATCAACGTGTATTTATAGTTAGGATTTTTGGCTCCAATGTGCATCACTTTGCACTTGGCCACATTGAACCCCATTTGCCACGTTGATGCCCACTCGTCCATTCTCGACAGATCCCTTTGGAGTGCATGTTTGGAGTTGAATAAGTGCATATTTTGTTGTCCATCAGGAAAAAAAATAGTATAGTTTGATTGTATTCTTTATCTGTTCTTCTAGTGTTTATTGTTTTATCCACTTGTTTTTATATGGTTGGTACCCACTTCAGGTTTAAATAAAATCAATTAAATTGATGAGGCATGGGATAATTAGACTTTGTTTCTATTGGGGATGATGGCTAAAGGACCAGGCCAAAGTAAGGAGCATAGCCATCCTTTCTTCCTACAATTCCAGGTGGGACTAGGGGTATACAATCCCCCCCCCCCCCCGCTTTTCTCTTTCTTTTTCTGGAAAAAAAAATCTGAGGGGCGAAATGAAATATAAGCAAGAAGAAGAAGAAGAAGATATTGGATTTATAGCCCGCCCTTCACTCACTTGGAGTCTCAGAGCGGCTTACAAACTCTTTCCCCTCCCCTCCCCACAACAGACACCCTGTGAGGTAGGTGGGGCTGAGAGAGCTCTTTCCCAAGCTGTCCTTGAGGGAACAGCTGGTACAGAGCTATGGCTTGCCCAAGGTCATCCAGCAGGTGCAAGTGGAGGAGTGGGGAATCAAACCCGGTTCTCCCAGATTAGAGTTTGCGCACTTAACCACTACACCAAACTGGCTCCAAACTGGCACCAATAAGAACTTTCCTATCAAACCTAAACCTATTTTTCGCTCTTAACAACATAAAATGCATACTATATAACTTAGCTAGCACATAAAACTGTTATTAGCTGACATATTTATGAGGTGTAAAATTATAAATGGTCCTTTTTGCTATGAGCGAAATTGCAAGTATACCAGTACTAAAGTAAGAGAAAGATGCAAACTGTTGCAACTCTTACTGTTTTAGCACATTCCATTCATTCTGCAAGGGAAAATAAACAAGACACTTTCATAGGAATGTGGGTCTACAGTCTACAATTTCCCAGTTTTCCCAATGGCAAAAACTGAATACAAAGTCCTCCAACATGTTCATTCTGTATATTTTGAATGAGCACATCTCAGTCTTTAAAAGCATTTCACTTGTTTCAAAACCAAACAAATTTGTACAAGTTCTTTTCAGTGTTCCCTAAATCCTCCCTTTATATTTCTGGGGGTGGGGGGGAGATGAAAAATTGTCTGGGAGGGATGAGAAAATAACTCCTTCCCCCCAAAAAATGTTCATTTTTTTTTAGTCTTTAAATTTTTAGGTGGTATGAATGGAAACTCGGGGATTTCTTGATAATCGACAGCAACTTCTAGACAAGCCCAAGTACCTATTTGTATTTCAGTGCATGTGGATTTTTCGTTTCAGAAATACACACATTGATAAAGAACTGTAATTTGCCAGAAGAGTTCACAAAAGGGATTGATGGAAGGGCTCTTTTCCCACCAGGGACACCAGATCTCCCTCTCTATTGCCCACCAGGCCTCTGAGGGCAGGCAGGGGGGATTTTTTTTAAAGAAGCATTGCACTGATGTCGTGATGTCACTTCCAGCCAGGGATCATTTCTAGCAGGAACGCACAGGAACGCCGTTCCGGGAGTAACAAGCCCAGAAGCAGGCACATATGGTGATGCGCTGTGGGAAAAAGCAAAAGCATACTAACTTGATCCGTATTTTCATGCTTGTTGTAGGGTAGCTTCCCTGCAAGAGCAAAGGAAACCTAAAGTATCTTTAGTCAAAGTGTCAAGCTGGCTCGCCAGCTCTGAGTTGGGAAAAACCTGGAGATTTCTGGGTGGAGCCTGAGCGGTGGGTGTTGCCTTCTGACCCACTTCCGGTGATGGCAGGGGGTGTGACATATGCAAATATGTTATGCTAATGAGTCATGCTAATGAGCTCCTGCACCTCTTTTTCTACAAAATGACCCCTGCTTCCAGCAAATACCTGGAAGTGACATCATATTGTCACCATGATGCCCACATGACACTCAAGGATTCAGGCAAGATTACATGGTTTAGTTTTGTCCAAATCCTAGAGTGTCACATTAGTGTCACACCAGCAATGTAACATTGTTCTGGGTATTTGCCAGAAGTGTGTGACTTCACCCCCCCCACCTTCGCCTACATCTCCCTCTTGCACTGCTTGTCAGCCAGTGGCTAACAGCCCTCTGCGTAGAAAGACCTCCTTTATCAACTCCTTCCAGGAACATTCCCACTGGATCCAACCCATGTTTTCTTTTCCACTTTGTTTATTCAGTTTTGTTCTTAAATTCAGAAGTTTTTGACCATTTATTAGCTTATTCCTTAAGTAAATAATCAGTTACCCACCAACTCTTGTTAAAGAGTTGAATTACTGGCAAGGCGGGATATAAATGAAATAAATAAATAAATAAATAAATGTCCAACGATGCTCCCAGTTGCCAAAAGGGGATGTGCCTCCCCCCCCCCCCCAGATAACTTATATATGATAAGGATCACAGCGCTGCTCAAAAATCCAAAAAACTAGGCCGAGGGGGATCCTGGGTAGGCATAACTGGGCAGGTTAGGTAGGCTGAGTTTGACTGAGGAAAATCTCTGTATCCAGGAGCAGGAAGCGTCTGAATACCAGTGCTGGGAGGCCTCACTAGGGAGATGCCTGAGTTTCCTTCCAGTGGCTCTGGTTGGCCACTGTGTGAAACAATATGCTATACTAGATGGAGCCCTGGTTGGATCCACTGGGGCACCTATTTCAGTCACGGTGAGAGTTCCAATATAAATGGGCAGCAAAGGAGAATGGGTGAAGTTGTGTGTGTAAAGTGACATCAAGTTGTAGTTGACCTGTAGTTCAAGGCAAGAACCATTCAGAGGTCGTTGGCCATCGCCTGCCTCTGCATAGTGACCTTGGACTTCCTTAGTGGCCTCCCATCCTGAGAAGTATTGGAGTCGGGAGTCCGTGGAACAGTGAAACAGCTAGATCTTTATTGCTGGTCCGGATGAAGCATACAACCCAGGGCTCGAAGCCCTCCTTTTATGCTGGTCAGGGATAATCCCCTGACCTCGCCCAACTGGCCTGATAGGCTATTATCTGTCTATTTACATCTCATAGGTTCCCTGGGAGAAACCTAGGTACATGATTGGTGGCCGGTTCGAATCCACCTGGCCTTTGTTCTACCTGGCTGAAGCTCAGGTAGTTTCTTGGCCATGTGCTCTGGCCACATGGCGGTCTCCATTACTGGAGCACATGGTGACCGCATGGTCAATACATAACACATCCAAATACTAAACAGGCCCGACTCTGCTTAGCTTCTGAGATCTGATGAGACCAGGCTAGCCGGTATCATCCAGGCCGAGGCATGGGTGAAAATTAATCTCTATATCCTTGTAGATGCTTAGCGGTGAAGATGGACAAACTTCACGCATGATCATTCTGCATATTGCCAAGGAAAGAGTTACATTTGGGCGGTCCAGTTGTTTTCTCCCCTTACCCTCGAGAGAGAAGGTGTTACATTTCATGGTTTTGTGTGTTCTTATTATGGTCTCTGTCACAGAAATGATATATTAAAATTATAATGTGAAATGCTATGGTGGAGGCTATACTCTGACCTCCTCAGTATTCTGTCCTTTAATTGGCCGGCCGTACCATTCTTTTCTAAAGGTTACGCAAGCTGTAAACACAGAGCTGGGCTGGACACCAGACCGTCTCCGGAAAACTGAAAAGGTCAAGACATATCAAAGCGTTGTTGTAATTAAAAAAAAAAATCCGGAAGCCTGGCCATGTCCATTGTAGTAGAGCGTGTCCATCTGCATCCAAATTAATTGATGCAAGGTGGACTTTAACTACAATGGGAAGAAGAAGGGGAACATTCACTCCCTTTCATGGCAGCTTTTCAGATTAACTTTGCCCGTGCGATAATGCCCTTACAGTCAGGATGCAAATCTTTTATGTTTTCCTTTTTCTAATGAAAGCTCATCTGGAGAGGGAGAGTGTTAAACGGTTCAGATTTACATGATAAATTGGTACGATCAAGTGATTAACACTGTTAATCAGTTCACAGTTCAGGGCTATCCGTTGGCTGATATTCCCCGCTGTTCTGCTGTGCCGTCTGTAACACTTCACTAGGGAGTGTGACCAGTCCTCTGGAGTCCTCTGGAATCCTGGACATATTCTCTCCCAAGTAGGGTTGCCAGCCTCCAGGTGGGGCCTGGGGATCTCCCGCTTTTACAACCGATCTCCAGCTGACAGAGATCAGCTCCCCTGGAGAAAATGGCTGCTTTGAAGGGTGGACTCTACGGTATTGTACAATGCTGAGGCTCCTCCCCTCCCCAAACCCCACTCGCTCCTGGCTACACCCCCAAAGTCTCCAGGTATTTCCCAACCCAGACTTGGCAACCCTACCAAGACCCTGGAATCTAGTAATGGAAGCAGAGGGTTCCAAGGGGATAGGGAGAATTAGGAATGGGAAAGAATGGTTTCCAGTGAAAGCAGGAGATGGGGCTGTGGCTCGGTGCGGGAGCATCTGTTTCCTAAGGAGAAGGAAGGTTCCTGGAATCTCAGTTTAAAAGGATCAAGGATTTGGTGATGTGTAGGACCTCTGACTGAGATTCGGAGAGCTGCTGCCTGTCAGAGTAGACAGTAATGGCCTTGATAGACCCAGGGTCAGACTCGGTATGTGGCATCTTCACAATCACCAGGATCATGGATTCCGATGCCCAGTGGGATGGGAATGACTTCGAGCTGCAACAGAGGGACAGAACCCAGGTAAGGCTGTTTTTACATCTGACTTTCCCGCTGGAATCATTCTAGTTCCAAAAAAACCTGCCCACATCTCTGTGCGGTGTGAAACCGTGCTGCTACTGAAATGTCCACATCTACTAATTGCCCTCCTGTGGTCAAGCTACTATTCAACCGGCTTTATTCTGCTTTAAACAATTGCTGTTGATTAGTGCACTTAGACCCCCTGGAGTGAAATTTCACACCACTGTGAAATCAGCACAGGAAAAGACAGCAGTCAAACTACTTTAGAGGGGAGATGTAAAATGACCCAAAGTCCAACGGGGTTGTGCTGTTTCATGCCATAAGTAGGTATGTTTGCACCCTTGGATCAAGGTAAGAAGTCAGAGCCCAAATTATTCTGGGGCACTGAGATCCCAGGGGAGGGGAGGGAAGTCATCACCTTTCTCATTGGATCTTAGAAGCTAAGTGGGGTCAATACGTGGATGACAGACCACCAAGACAGACTCTGCAGAGGAAGGCAATGGCAAACCAACTCTGCTTCTCCCTTGCCTTGAAAGCCCCTTACTGGGGTCACTGTAAGTCAGCTGAAACAAGCTGGGACTTTACACATACATACACACAACAGAGAGAAAAAACAGACTCTAAATACATTATACCCACATCCTGCTTGTGGTGCTTGGCCCCTGGGATGTTCGCCTGGTATCCACCAGGACGAGGGCCTTCTTTGTTGTGGCCCCATCCTAGTGGACTCAGTTGTCAGATGGTACACAGGCCCTGTGGGACTTATCTAAGTTCCATGGGGCCTGCAAAGCAGAGTTCTTTTTTTATTAGTCAGGTCTGTATGTGGGCTGCCTTTTAGTTTTATTTGTATTACAACTTTCATTGATATCTTTTAATATTTTAGCTGTTGTTAGCTGCCTCTAGACACTTTGGTGGTGAGAGTCGGTATATAAATTAGAAGATGATGATGATGCTGTATAATTATTTTAACAAAGTTAAGTCATCTATTTGCACTGAAATGATGAATGAGGAAAAAGTCCCCCTTTCTGCTCAGACTTACTTATAGGGCAAAGGAGAATTCTGTTTTATACCACATCAGAGGAATGGCCCATCAAAACACATACTGTCTGACAGCATCTCTTCTGAGTCTCAAGCAGCTACCTGGGATTCTTTGATTAGAAATTCCATGGATTGCTTCAAATACTTATACATGAATTTAGCACTGAGGTCTAGCCGTTCTCCAACTCTCTGTTGGGTTGGATCCTATGATGCCCTTGCACAAATTAAAGGCACTTAAATGGGCACGAGGAGGAAATTGTATTTTTTTTTCCCAGGGATTTCCCACTGAAGCTGTAACACACACTTTCCCAACTTTCAGAACTGGCAGGAGTTAGGCAGGGAAGCTCTGCTCTGCAAGCGAAGCTCTACTCGTGATCCGTTAGATCCAAACCATTGACGCATTGCTGCTTGTAAGTTTTGAACCGGGGGAATGGATGGTTTGACGCACGTTCATGCTAAACTGAGACTATCATAATTTGGTCACATCATGAGAAGACCAGACTCGCTGGAAAAGACAACAGTGCTAGGGAAAGTTGAAGGCAGCAGGAAAAGAGGAAGACCCAAGATGACAGGGGTTGACTCTGTCAAGGAAGCCACAAAGGCCCTCCATTTACAAGACCTGAGCAAGTCTGTTAACGGTAGGACATTTTGGAGGTCATTAATTCATGGGGTCTCCAGAAGTTGGAAGCGAATTGATGGCACTTAAGAGACACACAGAAGGGGAAGGAGGAGGAGGAGGAGAAGAAAAAGGAGGAGGAACTGGATTTGTACTCCACCCTTTACTAGGCGTCTCAGAGCAGCTTATAGTCTCCTTTCGCTTCCTCTCCCCACAACAGACACCCTGTGAGGTAGGTGGGGCTGAGAGAGCTCTTGAGAGCTGCTCTTGAGAGAACAGCTCTGAGAGATGTGACTGGCCTAAGGTCACACCAGCAGCTGCCTGTGGTGGAGTGGGGAATCAAACCCAGTTCTCCCAGATTAGAGTTCGTGCTCCTAACCACTACACCAGACTGGCTCTCCCAGATGTTACAAAGTTGGGTGGGCTACTGTAATTTGTGAGGCACTGGAGTATATTTATAAGAAGCCCTTGCTTCTGCATCATAATAGGAACTTTGTATGTGATAAGGAGTTTGTATTAACTGTGTCCAGGCCTTTATAATTTCATAATTTTGTGAAATGATTTCTGGCGTCATGCAATAGGATAACCTGATCAAATATTTCATAGGAATGAATGAACAATTTTAATCTTAAAAATATAAAAATCTTTTGTGTGTGTATGTTTTTTTAAAGAGGGCATAATTATATATATGGTTTGTGGCTAGCTCCTGGACATTAATTTTCCAATGCCACTCCTGTGCTTAATTTTATGAACTTTAGACACATTGAGAATTGCCCATTAGAGGCTGCTTTTGAAGTTCATTGGTGAATTACAATGGAGGAGATGAGTTGGTTTTTACACCTCACTTTTCACTACCCAAAGGAGTCTCAGAGTGGCTTACGATTGCCTTCCCTTTCTTTCCCCACAACAGACACCCTGTGAAGTAGGCGGGGCAGAGAGAACTCTGAGAAAACTGTGACTGACCCAAGGTCACCCAGCTGGCTGCGTGCGGAGGAGTGGGAAATCAAACCCGGTTCACTCAGATTAGAATCCACCGCTCTTGACCACTACACCACACTGGCTCTCCAGAGCCCTGCATATGCCCTCCACTTGTAAACTTTACTCCAAAGCTTATTTGTTTGTGCAGATGGTTACCAAAGAGAGGGAGCATCAGATGTGGAGTTGTGCTGCCGCCTACTCTCTTCTTGAATGGTGGCCAAGGGTCCAGAAGCACACATTGTTTCCGATCTTGAAAAAGGATCCATCTCTTCAGTGTCAGGAGAGACGCGGAAATGCCTGTCCCGTGCAGGTGATTATTAAGCAGCCTAAGGAATAGGCCAAACAAAGACCTTGGCCTGCCCATAACAACACAGAATTTAATCATTCATCTCCGGCTGCTAATGAATACATCATGTTTACCCACCTTCCTGAGGTTGTGCAAGCCACCGGCCTTCAGAAAATTATTTCTTAGTTTCTTGAGAAGGTTGAGTATGATTGGGACAATGACTGTTTGGTTGGTTCAGTTGCTAGCTTTACTGCAAAGCTTGTTTGTTTATGTGAATGATTCCCAGACCAGACGGATGGTTTCAAACCTTCACTTTCTCCCTTGCATAAATTCATTCCTTAGACTAGATTAATTGAATGGGGTTTCCGTTTAGTCAGCCGAATGTGTCGCTGTTGTCTTGTACGTGGTATTTTGCTGTGCAATAGGTTTCTAATGCCCAGTGCTGCTGCTGGACACAGGGGGAAAGGAAAGGGAAGGCGCAATATACAGTGAGCCCCCTGGCATTTCTAGTCCAGGCAAAACAACTGGGCTATTGAGGTAACAGGGTGCAATGCACCAAGGGTTCCTTCTGGGCAACCTCCATCTGTTGTGGTTAGAATTGATTCAGGTCTTAGTGAGTGCCGCTTGGTAGACCGGGCGACAGGTAAGTGTGAAACCAGGTTCTTCTTTTTGCAGCCCTTGTTTCAATATCTATATATCTATTTCTCAAGTGTAAGCAGAGCTGTGGATATCTAAATCTGCAGATCGGGCCACACCGAGGGAAAAGATATTTTTTCCTGCAGACATGGGAGACCTCCCAGGTTTACAGGGGGGGAGTTACATGGGGGGGGGGTTAAATCCCCCCCAAAAAAACAAGAGCATTGCCTGCTCATGCACAGTTAACACATCTGCCTTCTATGGCAGTAAAAGAAGTTGAGGGGTTATGGGGCTGCAAGCATTGCAGGGATGTTGCGGGGGAAGCAGGCTGGCGGCTCGGAGGCTGTCAGCCACAGCGGGTCCAGCAGCCGCTCAGCAATCTTGGGGCCGGAGGCAGCATTCCTGGAGAAGAAGCTGTCAGGTGCAGTGGTGGTCGCTTGGTGATCTTTGTGGGGAAAGCAGGCCTGCTGGCAACGAGGCGCTGCGGTGGCGATAGCTTGGTGCTCAGGGGGAAGAGGCGGGTACACTGGTGAGGAGGCCAGCAGACATGGCAGCAGTAGATTGGCAATCCTGGGAGGGAGGTGGGCTCACTGGATGGAGGCTGGCATTTGTGACGGTGGCAGCTCAGTGGTCTTGGGGGGAGGGGGCTCACCAGCGGAGAGGCCAGCAGCTGCAGTCGTGGCTCGGCAGTTGGGACGGGGGGGTGGGGCAGGTGAGCTCGCCTGCCAAGAAGCCAGAAGCCATGGAGGTCCACCTGGCTTCAGCAGCAGCTTGGAGATCTTGGAGGGCAGGCTTAGAAACATAGAATCCTAGAGCTGGAAGGGACCTTCAGGGTCATCTAGTCCAACCCCCTGCACAATGCAGGAAATTTACAAATACCTCCCTCCCCCTACATACCCCCAGTGACTGCTGTTCCACGCCCAGAAGATGACAAAAAACCTCCAGGGTCTCCAGCCAAACTGGCCTGCTTACTGGTGAAGAGCCCGCAGCCATGGAGGGTGGCCTGACTTTGCCAGCACAGCCTGGGAATCATGCTGGGCTCGGTGGAAAAGTCGGGGGAAATCCCCCCCCCCATGAGTTTTGTAGGCCCATACTTGTATTTTTTTTTAAGTCCAGTCATCAGTATAATTCAGTGCTAACCACTAGGCCCCAGAAGTATGGTTTAGTCCCGACCAGAGGACACTCAGTCTACACCAGAGAGATTGGACAACCATGATAGTTGAGGCTCTGACTAGACAGTAGTTCACTTTTTAGACATACGAAAATGCCCATGTTTCATTAAACTAAGTATGGTTCATTTGACCCTAACTTGGATGGCCCGTGCTAGCCCAGTTGGATCTCGGAAGCTAAGCAGTGTTGGTCCTGGTTAGTACTTGGATGGGAGACCACCAAGGAAGTCCAGGGTCGCTACTCAGAGAAAAGCAATGGCAAACCACCTCTGCTCTAATTTTCTTTTTGAGAACATAAGAGAAGCCAGTGTTGGATCAGGCCAATGGCCCATCCAGTCCAACACTCTGTCACACAGTGGCCAAAAATACCAGGTGCCCTCAGGAGGTCCACCAGTGGGGCCAGGACACTAGGAGCCCTCCACTGTTGCCCCCACAGCACCAAGAATACAGACCATCACTTGCCCCAGACCAAAAGTTCCTATTTCTACCTCATGGCTAATAGCCACTGATGGACCTCAACTCTGTATGTTTATCCAATTCCCTCTTGAAGCCGTCCGTGCTCGTAGCCGCCACCACCTCCTGTGGCAGTGAATTCCTCGTGTTAATCACTCTTTGGGTGAAGAAGTGCTTCCTTTTATCCATTCTAACCCAACTGCTCAGCAATGTAGTGATAGTTCGAAGACAAGAGGGGTTTATCATTAGTATACGTACTTCTTACGAGTAGTAGCGCACAGAAAAGGGGAGCATTTCAGTTCCAGTGAAGGTACATTGTAAGATCTGACAAGATCAGGCTATCCTGGGCTATGCAGGCCAGGGCAGAATTATCTTAGGTCAAATCATGTGGCTCTCAAAATATAAGAATGATTGATTAGGTTTCTGTGAAATCTGAGCCAATAACAGTACAGTCCTAAACAAAGTTACCCCGGTATAAGTCCACTGAAGTCACTGGGCTTAGAAGATTGTCAGTGGGCTTAGAGTGAGACTCTGTTGAAGATTCGTGAGAGCACTCCAGGTTTATTGATTCGGAACTTTATATTAGCTGCTCAGTTTGCTCGGGTGTGGAAACCGTCTGTAGTACAGACAACACAAAGAAAGGTTGATTAAAGTTCTGGATTTGGCAGCAATTGATATATCCACTTCTAAGGTTTGACAAAGTAATGGATTCCCCCGCTCAACTTCTTTGGCAGAAAAAATGGACTCCTTTTGTCTCATATCGGAACCTAAACTCCAATTTGATTTGACTGGATAAGCCTGTGTGCTCCTTTTGTAGAACAATCCTGACTCTTCATGTGATTAATTGGTGTCTCTGTGTTTTATGAAAACAAACTTAAGGCGGGGGGGGGGGGGGGAAGCTGAAGGGAAGTGTGAGAAGGAACTAGCTTTCCCTCTAGGGCAAGTCCCGCTAGCTATCCCTTCAATGTCTGTGTGACCTGTAAGCAATTGCCAGGAGATATAATTTAGCTGCATCCCATGCATTGCTTCGATTGCCCATTTCTACACATGCATCCTCTATTAAAGAGACACAGGGCATTCCCTCCCACCCCTGTCCAGTTAGCGCCACTGTTCTTTCTAAGCTGAGTTAGTGTGAGCGAGCTCACAGTTTTTTTAGACCTCCAGCTCACACGTTTTTGTCTTAGTAAAGGAAGGATGGCTCCAGAGCAAACTGATCTATAGTAAAGGTAAAAGGTAAAGGTTTCCCTTGCTCAAAAGCCAGTCGAATACAACTCCAGGGATGCAGTGCTCATCTCCATTTCCAAGCCGAAGAGCCAGCGCTGTCCGAATACGTTTCCGTGGTCATGTGGCTGGCATGACTAGACGCAGAAGTGCACGGGACGCTGTTACCTAACTAATTTATACAGCAGCCAAATGGCTCGCTCACAACTTTAATGCCAGTAGCTCACAAAGTAGAATTTTTGCTCCCAAGACTCCACAGCTTAGAGGGAGCACTGGTTAGCACCCTTAAAGGCGGGTCACGGAATGCACTGATAAAGAAGTGGATCTCAAAAAGAGATTTGAACAAGATGTATAATGATCTTTTTTATTTTAAAAAAATCTGATTCTTATCACAAATCCACCATTCTCTGTGGATGCTTACTCATTGCCTTTTTTGAACACTCGTGGAGGCCACATTTCTTTAGCACTCATCTCTGGGCCAAATAGCAAGAGTTGGTGAGTCTTGAACCAGTGGGTTGAGGAGGGTCCAGAGGGGATTCCCTCTGTGTGATCCCCACTCTAGTCAAACAAGTTGAGTGCAGGAAACCTTCTAGCACCACCGGCCAGGAGGCGTCCCGTGATTCTGGCTCACTAGTCTGAGCAGCTGTTCTTGCCGTCTAGACATTCCCTTTAAAATCCAGTTTCATCTTTACCTGGGATTGTCGGCCTCTAGGTGGCGGCTGGAGATTTCCTGGAATCACAGCTGGTCACCTACGACAGAGATCAGTTCCCCTGGAGAAAATGGCTGCTTTGGAAGGTGGATTCTGTGGCATTGTACTCTGCTGAGGTCCATCCCCTCCCCAAACTCCACCATTCTCAGGCTCTACACCCCCCCCAAAAAAAAAAACAGGCCTGTAGACAGGATTTTGTGGCTTCTGGGGCAAAAAAAAAAAAAAAAACCTGGTGGGGCTGTCATTATTTTTTTCTGTCTGTCTCTAAACAACTATACTTTTAAGTAATAATAAAGACCATAATACTAATAATAAATTAAATGCAGCCCAAACACCCCCACAACAGCCACCCCAGACAAAAATGAAATGCAAAAACGCCCCCCACCCTTTCCCTGCCTCTAAAGCACTGAAATGCCTTACCGCTTTCAGAAGGAAATCTTGTGGGGGTGTTTATGGAATGGGGCAGAGCCCCCAGTAGCCCCACTTTAGCTACAGGCCAGTCCCCAAATCTCCAGGTGTTTTCCAACCAAGAGCCGGCAACCCTCTCTTTATCCTCAGCTGCCCAGGTCTGAGTCTGACATAGACAAAGCAAAGTGCAATGGAAAGTACTAGAGTTGGGAGGCGAGTTGTAGAATGATCATAGCAAAGACTTTATTAAGTGAATCAGCATGTTCAGGAGATGGTCAGATCAAGCATTCTGCCAGGGCTCCAGGGCCCTCCTTATATCCTGGCTGGAGCCACACCTCTGGCCGCACCCAAAATACCTGATAGGGGCTTAGCATATGCGCATAGTCCTGATAGGGCCTTAAGTCTTAAGTTGTAGTTCATAGGTCCCCCGCGGGAGACCTAGGCTGGCTATTGGTGATCGTTTTGGATCCGACTGTCTATTGTTCTACCTGGCTGAAGCTCAGGTAAAATCGGGCCATGTGCTCTGACTGCATGGCAGTCGCCATTATGTGACTAGTACACAACATGCAACCAGATGTCACCAAAGTTTCAAAGGCTAGGAAAATCAGTCTGTTTTTTTTTTTTTCAGTACTGCCATTCCAGCCACCTCTGTTACCTGGTTCAGTTCAAGGTGTTGGGCGTCATATATGGAGCCCTTTGTGGCTTTGGTCCCTCATACCTGCAGGACTGCCTCTTCCCCTATGCTCCACCATGACGGCTTTGTTCCTCGGAGCAGGGCCTTCGGCAGGTGCCACCCTGTAAATGGGCAAAATCGACACCTGCCCACACAGGTTCCTTCACTGCTGTGGCCCCCACCTTATGGAATGGTCTCCCTGACCAGGTTAGGAAGGGTCCCACGCTCCTGGCTTTCCGCAAACTATGCAAAACTGAATTATTCAGGAGGTCCTTTTTTGCACACACAATTAGGACTGCACTATAATGAAATGATGCAATTAGCAGGGGGAATTCACTGCCGCAGGAAGTGGTGGCGGCTACGAGCATAGACAACTTCAAGAGGTGATTGGATGAACATATGGAGCAGAGGCCCATCTGTGGCTGTTAGCCTGAAAGGATAGGGGTGGTGGACTAAATTACTGGGTATATCCACTGTCCGTTTCTGTCCTGCTGTGTAATTTCTTTGTTGCGGGACATGTCATGTTAATGCTTGTGTTTTCTTTCAGCTCCGTTTCAGATCTCTGCAGTTCAAACCGTATTGCTTTGTTTATTGGATGCCCCATCCTGTTAATTGTATTGACTTACCCTGTGTGATCTGCCTTAAGCCTCAGAGAGAACGGCACGCTATACGTCACATAAATAAAATAAATTATTATAGTGGCTTTCATTCAGTTTCCATAGGAGAGCCCCATTGCTTGCAAAATCAGCTGGAAGGGGCGGGAATTAGACTCCGTCTTTTCCCTGCGGTGAATTAAAACCCAAGTCAGGATTATACCACCATAAGGCTAAAACTTGGGAAATAAGACTAATTGATTTATCCTTCCTCCAGATACTGAAGGGCCACATGAAATCCGTCCCACTAGCAATGACCGTTGTTTCTTGTTTTGGGCTGAGTTTTTCTTTGAACTTCTCTAGATTTTTTTTTCTTTTAATTTAGAAATGTGAAATCTCCCTTTTCCTCTTTCCTTCTACCATGCAGAGCCCTATTTGAAACCTAATCATCTTTCTGGCAGAGCTTTAATTATGTGATTTACGGTTCTGAAATTAAATATACATGTGCCAATAATCGTAAGAGGTGGGGGACAGGAAAACTGTTTAGCTAATTCTAAAATCACCTGGGGGTCCTGCTGATTGGTGGATTTCTTTCTGGGGTTTTTCCCCTCTCCCTTTTTTGCAAGTGGCAGATATAGGCTGAGGAGAACAATAACCGCAAGAGACTGCCAAATGTAATTTTTGCTTTTGATGGGAAATCAGCTGTTTGTGTAGATGGGGTTTTGTTAACACACAGTAACTTGTAATCTCATAATTGCGCTTTTACTGACTAATACAAACACATTTTATGAAAGTGTATGTTTTCCGGCATAGAGTCTACGTAAAAGAGCTCTGTGTTATGGGAACAGACAGAGTTACGCACAATCTTTGTGTGTGTGTGTGTGTGTGTGTGTGTGCGCGCGTGCGCGTATTTGGTTTTAACACATTATAAGGCAGGAAGAATTCAAGGGATGGAATAAGACATTATAGGGCAGGAAGGGTACAGGGGATGGGATAAGACATAAAGGGAAATTCCATCAAGTTTACATAATAGCTGTTGCAAATTTTCCATCTTAATTCTTTGTTTCCAGATCTCTTTCTTTTATATAATTACTAAAACTAGTGTCACTTGATCAAATCACTAAAATCTATTATGATTCCTGAAAAGAGTCTGATTCTGTACAGTTCAAGTTAGAGTTTCTCCAAGTTTATAATAGTTATATTCAGGGCTTTTCGTGTAGAAAAAGCCCAGCAGGAACTCAGTAACATAACAGACCACACCCAAATGGCAGAAACTCATTAGCATATTAGGCCACACCCCTGACAGTGCAGCTCCCTCCCAGGATTGGCATCCCTAGGTGCCTTGTGGCTTGCAGGGCGCCTGGGGAACCCGTGGGGGGGAGAGGCAGTTTAAACTGCCTTCCCTCCCTGGATCGGCTTAGCCTCCCCAGGTGCCTTGTGGCTTGCAAGGTGCCTGGGGAACCTGAGGAGGTGGGGAGGGCTGTAGGCATGGCCAACTTGGAAGCCAGCCGGAACTCCATTCCTGTGCATTCCTGCCCCAAAATAGCCCTGGTTATATTCATTGTTCTTGGTCTTCAAAGTTCCTTTCCACACAGTCATAGAATGGTATCCAATGGTCTCTTACACTTTGTTCACTTCAGTCTTTCAACAAGTCCAATAGTATATCCGTTTCTGCTGTTTCAAAGATTTTTGTCAAAAGTTCATTTTCTGTTGGTATCTCTGATTTCTTCCAGTACTTAGCATAAAGAATTCTTGCTGCCATAATGTATAATTGTGTTTAACTTTCTTATCGTTTACATCAGGCATAATATTAAGCAAAAACATTCCAGGTTTGAATAGTAGCGGTACCAAACATATGTTTTGTAACATTTCATGAACCCTTCTCCAATAGTTACTTCCAAAAGGGCTGGAGTAGGATCTTTTCCCAGTGGTTTCCTAAGTGGATAAAGCATCAGGGCTGGGGATCAGAAACCCAGGGACAACCCAGTCTTTTTGTTTAACTGTCTTTTTATGCTCTTGCGACCATAGATCTGTTGAAGATCTGGCCCATGTGGCCTTTCAGTGCCGGAGAATTACAGCAGATCAGGAAAGATAGCTTGGAAAGATCTTATTACGATTGTCAGGGAGATCAGATTTGAATAAAGCCGAAATGCTATTGGCTGACAGAAATAAATGGATAACATTGCAAATGGCAGATTTTATTGCCACAGTTGTTAGGACTAAGATAAAGTTAAGATCCCTTGATGTAAGTCCTACTGATGAATAGTATTATGATAAATATTTTTTTATTGTTATGGTGTAGTTTATTATCATGGAAGATATTATAAAATTAATCTTTGTTATTATGGTGGTGGACCTTGCACCACAGCTGGCAATGCACCTTTCTGTGCTGTGATTTTATGATTCTGTGTTTCTTGTTTGCTATGATTTCGAGGTAGGGTTGCCAGGTCTTACCCGGCTTGTGGCCGGGGTGTGTGTGTGTGTGTCCCGTTCCATCTCCGTGATGTGTTTGGTGCGCGCACAAAGTGCGCGTGCCAAAGACATCACCCACAGTGATGTCATCACATCAGGCATGTTGGGGGTGGGGCACTACCATTTGAGGGGAAAACCATGGAGTTTCCCCTCAAATGCTAGAGTGTCCCCTGCATCATGCCCTGGCGTGATGACATCACATCCGGGTGGCACTGTCATGCCAGGGCAGGTTGCCACAATGCCAGCAGTTTTGGGGTGGGGTTCCCCCCGGCAGCCGGTTCCAAGCTGGCAGCTAAACGGCCTGTCAGGTGGGCAAACCCCCACCCGTCCAGGGGACCTGGCAACCCTACTTCCAGGCAACGCAATAAAAGTACTGTGACGGTTGCTTGCCATCAAGTTACAGCTGAGCTAGGGTGACCCCATAGGCTTTTCAAGGCAAGAGACTAAGAGAGATGGTTTTCCACTGTCTGCCTCTGCATAGCGACCGTGGACTTCCTTGGTGGTCTCCCAGCCAAGTACTAACTAGGCCCAACCCTACTTAGCTTCTGAGATTTAATGAGATCAGGCTAGCCTGGAGCATCTAAGACAGGGTAGATGAACAGAGGTGGTTTGCTTTTGTGGTCTCCCTTCCAAATACTAACAAGATACAACTCTACTTAGCTTCTGAGATATAATGAGATAAGGCTAGCCTGGGCCGTCCAAGTCAGGGTAGATGAACAGAGGTGGTTTTCCATTGCCCGCATCTACATTGCAACCCTGGACTTCCTTGGTGGTCTCCCATCCAAGTACTAACCAGGGCCAACGACTTAGAAGAAGAGAAGAGATTGGATTTATACCCCACCCTTCACTATCCAAAGGGGTCTCAGAGCGGCTTGCAGACTCCTTTCTCTCCCCCTCCCCACAACAGACACCCTGTGAGGTAGGTGGGGCTGAGAGAGCTCTCTTGAGAACTGCCCTTGAAAGAACAGCTCTGAGAGGACTTATGATGACTGACCCAGGGTCACACCAGCAGCTGCATGTGGAGGAGTGGGGAATCAAACCCGGTTCTCCCAGATTAGAGTCCGTGTTCATAAACACTACACCAAACGGCTCTCTTAGCTTCTGAGATGTAATGAGATTGGGGCTAGCCTGGGCCATCCAGGTCAGAGCAGTTCAATCATAAGATTACCAAACGATCCTAGACTGCCTGCTTTTCTTGCCTCCAGCCCATTGCCGGGGGAGGACCAACAAAACCAACTTTATGGGGAAGTCTTTGGCGAGACTATCAAATGTAAATAGACTCCCCGCCTCAGTGGGCTCCTACCTCGTACTTTCCGGAAATGGTAACTGAGTTAAACGCTGCTCCAGGGCCAACCAGAGGTACCAGAGTCTGTTTCTGAACTGTCCAGGAAGCTGGAACCAGCTCATGAGTCAGTGTGGGGTAGAGATCAGAGTGTCGGGCTCGTATCTGAGAGATCCGGGTTCGAATCCCCACTCCGCCATGGAATCTTGTTGGGTGGCCTTGGACCTTCGGACACGAAGCCGAACCTCTGATAGGGTTGTTATGAGGATAAAATGGAAGGAGGAGAACCATGTATCCTCCTTGGGGTCCCCACTGGGGAGAAAGGCCTGGGGGTCTGCCAGTGGCAAGAAATGGCCCAGAACCAAGACAAAATGCCAGTTTTCTGTTCTGCCGTAGTGGCAGATAAAAGTCGTGGCGGAAGAACAGGGCACGGACCGTCCTAATCACGCTTGTCCAAGTCCATGTGGATTTCTTCCTTCCTGTACGTGCGTGGCTTGACCTTGCTGGCATGCGAGCATTGCTGTTAATTATTCTCTACACAACAGGCTGTCTCTGCTTTGATTTACTTCCGTAGGAATTAAACACGGGTAGTCAAAACAACTGTTTATAATTAAGCACAATTTATATATCTGCGCCAGCGTCTGAGAGGAACCCCAAACGGCCTCTGTGTGCGCTGAATCCTCTGATGGGACGGTGTTCAGCATATCTAATGGCGGGCGATGTAGATGGGTGAGAGTCCCCACATCTTATTGTGAACTTATTGTTCCTTCCCTTTCCCTTATCCCACTATATCATCACCCCGCTCTCCCCCCCCCCAAACAACCCCCCCCCCCCAGCGCTTTGAAAGATTTGCAATTAATCTTCGGTTTCACTTGATTGGGATTTATGATTCTTGGGCTGCATCTGTCATTGGCACCACGAAGCAAGTGAGAAGTAGAACGTTTAGCATGTCTTTTGTGGATTCTGGTGTGTCTCTCCGGTCTTTTCTCCGCACGCCCCCAGACCCAGCACACCCGCACACGCCTCTCCGTCGTGAATTTGCATTTAAATCAAATGGAATCAAAGACTTTCTTTAGTCTGCTGTTTTTGGGGGGTTTTTTTGTTTTAAGTTGTCTGGTGTGACTGTCATTGTTGATGCATTTAAGATGAACAGGAAACAAAGCAGCCCAATTAAATTAACATTTCTTTTTTTTTTCTGTGTTTCCATGATGGTGATGGATTTATCCAACCAACTCTCCCATTAATTGAATAGCGCATGACGATGGTCTTGATGTTCTGAGGAACACTTTCAGACTGTGTGTCTCATAGGTACGTTGCCGTCATGACCCAGCTGAGTCGGGGCAACCCCATAGAGTTTTCAAGGCAAGAGGCGTTCAGAGGTGGTTTGTTGTTTCCTGCCCCCATGTTGTGGCCCTGGACTTCCTTGGTGGTCTCCCATAAGGATGTGCACACAAAAAAGAAATCAGCAATTTCTGTAGGTTCTGGTATATTGAATCCGAAAAAAATATTGGCATTTCCCTAAATCCCAATATCGGTATAGTATTAGGATTCGGGAAATAATTGGGATTGCTGTTTTTTCCTGGCTCCATTATACCCTATGGGGCCATTATAGTCAGTGGTCCCCGGAGCTATAATGGAGAATCAATCTGGGGTTATCTGGGGCTCGGGGGGGACTGTATTTTGAGGTAGAGGCACCAAATTTGCAGCATAGCTGCTGATGCCTCTCTTCAACCCCTCTCCCCAGATTTCAAAAAGATCGGATCAAGGGGTCCATTTCTGTGGGCACCAGAAGAAGGTGCTCCCATCCTCCATTGTTTCCAGTAGAGGGGGAAAGACATGTAAAGGTGCATGGTCCCTTTAAATGCCTTCTCCAAGCCACGAGTGAACTCCAAATGGCATTCAAAGACAACACAGTCCATTTAAAGAGAGCCAGTTTGGTGTAGTGGTTAAGTGCACGGACTCTAATCTGGGAGAACCAGGTTTGATTCCCCACTCCTCCACTTGCACCTGGCTGGATGACCTTGGGCAAGCCATAGCTCTGTACCAGCTGTTCCCTCAAGGACAGCTCGGGAAAGAGCTCTCTCAGCCCCACCTACCTCACAGGGTGTCTGTTGTGGGGAGGGGAAGGGAAAGGAGACTGTAAGCCATTCTAAGACTCCAAGTGAAGGGCGGGGTAGAAATCCAATCTCTTCTTCTTCTTCTTCTTCTTCATCTTAAATGCCGAAGAGTTCACTCTGGATGCATTTAAAGGGACTGAGATCCCTGTAAATGCCCTGTAACTGCAGCTACCAGTGGCCCCAGAAAAATCCTGAATATTTTTGGGATTTGGGAGGCAGCTGTCTTCAGCTGCCCCTCCGATGACTGGCTGAGAAAATACATGATAAATACCAATAAGATATTTATCGGGTATTTTTTTAGCTCGGCTTATATTGAGCACACGCCTGTAGTCTTCCATTCAAAGAGTAACCAGCACTGATCCTGCTTAGCCTCCAACATCTCACAAGATCTGGCTAGCATGGGCTATATAGGTCTTACACCCCAATGCTCAACACATCGGCTTGGATCCTATGAATGAGATCCATGTGTGCAAAGATGGCCTTAGCCATGGGTTTGGTGTAATGTTTAGGAGTGCGGACTCTAATCTGGGAGAACAGTGTTTGATTCCCCACTCCTCCACTTGCAGCTGCTGGTGTGACTCTGGGTCAGTCATAAGTTCTTTCAGAGCTGCTCTCTCAGCTCCACCTATCTCATAGGGTGTCTGTTGTGGGGAGGGGAAGGGAAAGGGATTGTGAGCTGCTCTGAGACTCCTTTGGGTAGTGAAGGGCGGGGTATACATCCGATCTCTTCTTCTTCCTCTTCTTGCACTACCTCTTCGTCTGTGCAAGATCAGTGGTTTTCAGTGAGAGTGGTACTAGCACAAGCATGCTCTGAGGCAGAGACTATTTCGCACTCACAGAACTTGTCCACAGGATCCAAGCTACTGCGATGCATCTCTTCCAAAATATGCACGTAAGGCTGTGTATGCAGTGACTTGTGTGTGGAGCTTCATTAGCATCAGTGCAGATATATTTAGTAGACACACGCAGTTAAGATTATCCAGTCGACTAGCATCGTGGTTCAGGAGCTCAGTGACAAACTGTCTGGTGTTCTCTGTATTCAGTATCTGCTTACCACGCTATTATTAGTCCTGCAAATTTAACAGTTTGACCTCTACCATTAGTAGCAAGCATAGTCTAGGAGGAAAAACAAAACAATGAATAGTCTTTGAATGGATTTCCATTAGCGCTCCTCTGTGTGGGTGCCTTAGGGCTAGTCACTTTCTACCTACTTTAACTTGCAAAGAAGAAGATAAAACTGTATAAGAGAACACTATAAGCCACTAAAGACCCACACTCCCTGGAAGCTGTCTGGGGGTGTGGCTTGGGAGGGAGAAGTGTTGCTTTGATGTCACCTGGAAGTGACATCACTCCCAGCAACCCTCTATGACACCCCCCCAACTCTATGGTAAATAGCACAGAGGTTTGGTCAGTAACTGAAACATGGGGGTGACAGTGACATTGCTTCCAGTAATTCACCCAGGACAGCAGCATCTTCCCGTTTTCCTCCCACTCCTCATAGAAGCAAGGGCAGGCATCGGAGGGTGGTGGTGGGGATTCCCCACCCACCCTCAGTGGGAAGTTTGCTGCCCTGTAAGCCAACTCCTTTGAGAAATGGTAGGATACACATGTGGTAAACATGTATGTATATAACCAGTCTTATTAAGCTTATGAGTGTGATAGAGAATGATCGTTGATATACGTTTTATGTTTGATTGTTTATACGCTGCTGTCCCCTTTTTGACAGAACCATTTGGCATTCTGGGAAGACTGGAAATGACAATAATGAGATGACGGTTAGCAGACTTCAGGGCTGAAGTGATTTTGGTTCTGAAAGTGCTTGAGTTAATATTTGTTGCATTCTTAAGAAAGAAAAGTCAGCCTTTTCTACACACCCTGCCTTCCCCCCTGACTGGAGTGTAACATGGGCACTTTTGGAATTTTGAGAAACAGTAGTGGGTCCCCCCACAAAATGGCCACTATATTGAGAGAAATTACAAAATGGCTCCCATGGGGGGGACAACAAAAGTTTGAGACGCTCTGCGTGAAGTCTTGTCACATGATAGGTGTAAGCACAATCCAAGATGATCTCTCCTAGAGTCTTCTGTCCCAGTGAGGCAGAAGAAAGCCAAGATTGACTCTTTGCTTTGGGAAAGAGACACTTTATGGAAGAGGCAATGGGACACTAATAAACAAATGGGCCTGCAAATGCGGGGAGAGCGGCATATAAATCGAATAATAGATAAATAAACAAACACCAGGGGGAGCTATGGTCGAGGATCAGTGATGTACAGCAAAATCCTTGCTGGTGCCAGTTTGGTGTGGTGGTTAAGTATGTGGACTCTAATCAGGGAGAACTGGGTTTGTTTCCCCACTCCTCCACTTACAACTGCTGAATGACCTTGGGTCAGTCACAAGGTCTTTCGGAGCTGTTCTCTCAAGAGCAGTTCTCAGTCAGAGCTCTCTCAGCCCCACCTACCTCGCAGGTTGTCTCTTGTGGGGAGGGGGAAGGAAAGGAGTTTGCAAGCCGCTCTGAGACTCCGAGTGAAGGGGTGGGGTATAAATCCAAACTCCCCTTCTCTTCTTCTTCGTTGACAGCATCTTGTATTCAGTGTTACACCTCTTCTGAATACATTTAACTCACGTGGCTAATAATACCTATTACTCTTTGGTTGGTCTGTTAATCTGTGGTCTCTAAATGTCTGATGGTGCCTTACTTGTTATACGAGCTCAGCACTGGTGTTAATTTAAAGCACGTTGAAGTCTTTTAAAAAATTGATTCCAAGGGTTTTCTCTTGTTGCTGATGTGCTAGAAAAACGAGGTCGTGGTTAGGCTGATCTTTTGCATTTGAATACACTAGGAAGCTTGTAGGACAGTTATGGCCTACAACCCTATCATTACAAATCTTACCAATACATCGCTGGCAGAACTTCAGCTGAAACAGCAATCAGCCGAGTGGCCTTAGAGGCACTTTGAAAGGGACACGTTGACATGCGATCAATGCAGCAATGGGAAATCTCTGGGGAGTGCATTTGTGAGAGAGCAGGAAGTGTGGGGAGCCATTAAAACAAATGATAGCTTTGTTTTGTTTTTTTTGGTTTAGCAAATTTTCCTTCAGCTTGCCCTTCTGATTACAGAGTCTCATGGGGGAATTTAGGAAGCAGCTGAAGTTTAAATTAGGTTAATGAATATGACCAAAGGATGTAATTTGTCACAAATCTCTCATTAACCGAATGAAAAAAAAATGTTTGGGGTTTTTATGGCGCAAGACAATCTCCTCACTTTGGATGGCTTTTTAAAGCCCAGACCCTAAGCACCCAAGTTTGGGGGAGCATTCTAAGAACATAAGGAGAGCCCTGCTGGATCAGACCAGTGGTCCATCTAGTCCGCCATCCTGTCTCACCCAGTGGCCAACCAGTTCCTCTGAAGGGCCAACAACAAGACATAGAGGCTGAGGTCTTCATAAGAACATAAGAAGAGCCCTGCTGGATCTGACCAGTGGTCCATCTAGTCCAGCCTCCTGTCTCACCCAGTGGCCAACCAGTTCCTCTGAAGGGCCAACAACAGGGCATAGAGGCTGAGGTCTTCATAAGAACATAAGAAGAGCCCTGCTGAATCAGACCAGTGGTCCATCTAGTCCAGCATCCTGTCTCACCCAGTGGCCAACCAGTTCCTCTGAAGGGCCAACAACAGGGCATAGAGGCTGAGGTCTTCACAAGAACATAAGAAGAGCCCTGCTGGATCAGACCAGTGGTCCATCTAGTCCGCCATCCTGTCTCACACAGTGGCCAACCAGTTCCTCTTGGAGGGTCGTCAACAGAGCATTGAGGTCGAGACCTTCCTCTGATGTTGCCTCCTGGCTCTGGGATTCAGAGGACTGGTGCCTCTGAATGTGGAGGTTCCCCTCAGTCACCATGACTAGTGGCCACTGATGAACTGTGATGAATTAAAGGAGGCAACTCGGTCTTTTCCAACTTTGTACCAGAGAACTGCATATCAGAGGGAAGAAAGTTGCAGGGCTCCTGGATTCCTTTTGTCCTCACATAAGTGAGCCATTTTACAGAGTACACAAAGGATAAAGGCAACTCTTGGATTGCTGAGGTGGATGGACAATGTTTACGCTGACTCCGTAGGGTTGTCCAGGCAGGAGATGAACAGAGGTGGTTTGCCGTTGCCTTCCTCTGCGTAGCAACCCTGGACTCTCTTGGTGGTCTCCCATCCAAGTACTAACCAGAGCCGACCCTCCTTAGCTTCATGATATCTGATGAGATCAGGCTAGCCTCGGCCATCCAGGTCAGGACTGAGTGTATATTTGATAGCACCTTTAAATTGGTATTAATGGTTTAAGTTGCATTCACCAATGAGTATTATGGAGATTCCTAAGGGGTTGCTCAGCACTTGGAATTCCCAGTGAAGGATTTAAGATGATAAGGTGCCTTGATAGTCTTTTCCTGTTGCTATTTTCTCTACCCTACTTTGTCATCCATTAGCAGGAGCCAGTGATTTATCTCTAAATTAACAAGTGCCAGAGCTCTTGCCTGTCTATTGACTTTGAAAGCTTACCACTAATGGGCTGTGTGTGTTGGCTGTAGTTGCTCCACTGGAATGATGCTTTGCACTGGTTTAAAGGATGTCTTTCCAAGTTCCAATATAAACAAGGCCAGAGGAGGTTGCGGAAACTCAGTGTCCTGATCAGGTTTACCAAGGGCTCAGTCAAGGCAGCAGAAAGTTCAGCATCTATCAAACCCTTGTGTCCACACCCGCCAGCTTCTTTCCGGAGACTTTATAGCCACCAGCTGAGATATCATGACTGCTGCCAGGTTGTCAGTAATAATCCTGCAAAGATTCATCTTCACTATCAGCAGGCAGCTGGTGCTGAGCAGTGAGGCGTACACTCCGCCACCTAGCCTGTAAGTCGGTTCTCAGCTTTCCTTTGCAGCGTTCCAAGGGTGCTGGTGGTGACCATGGGGAATCGGGGGCAGATGGCTGGCCTTTGACTGCCAGATCAGAGCTGAAGGGTGGAGGTGGTTATGTGCCCAGTCTCAGCTGCAAGTCAAGGAATGTTTGCACTTCAGTTTCCTGCTGGTTGGCTCCTAGACTGTGGGCTGGCTACACAGGGCCCTTCCTCCTCTGAGAAGTCCTCATGGTTGCTGAGCCCTGGCTGGTCCATGACAAAGGGTCTCTCTTGCTTATTGAGTCTTGACGCTAACATGTGGAGCCCTGGCAAAAGGAAAGTTGCTCAATTTTGCTAGGGACTACACATTCAACTCATGCAATGCCATCTGTAATGTTTCTATCTCACATTTTCTCCAAGGATCTCAGACTGGCACACAAGCTTGTCCTCGTCTCCATTTTACTGTCATAATGACCCCCTGTGGTAGGTTAGGTTGAAGGAGAGTTTCTAAGTGGGAAGGTCAGGGTTTGAAATGTTGCTTAAGCAGAGGTAGCACACATGAAGCTGCCTTGTACTGAATCAGACCATTGGTCCATCCAGGTCGGTATTGCCGGTTCAGCTCTTTATGACAACCCATTTTTTCCCCTTTCCATTCTTAGCAAATATCTGAGTTAAAGTCTCTGCACCAAAATAGAGATATAGATAGGTAGATAGATAGGTAGGTAGGTAGATAGATAGATAGATAGATAGATAGATAGATAGATAGATAGATAGATAGATCTCTGCACATTTGGCTCCAGTAGTAGGGATGCGAGGCTCCAGGTGGGACCTGGAGTTCTCCCAGAATTACTGGTGAGCCAGAGTACAGACATCAGTTTCCCTGAAGAAAATAGCAGCTTTGAGAGAGTGGACTCTATGGCATCACATTCCTGCTGAGTTCCCTCCCAAAACTTCATCCTTCCTAGGCCACACTCCCAAATTTTCAGGAATTCCCTATAGGGTTGCCATCCCCCTGATTGGGGCAGGGGTTTCCCCACTTTTGGGGTCCCCAATTTGCTGCTGCCCAGCTGGCCGGCAGGGAGCCCCGCCCCCAAGCAGCCCCCCCATGCCCAATGTGCCCAGCATGATGACATCACCCAGAGGTGATGTCATCAGGCAGGGTTCATTGTGCAGGGGACACTCTAGCATTTGGGGGGAGACTCTATGGTAACCATAGAGTTCCCCTCAAATGCTACAGCATTTCCAAACAATGTGTCCTGAAGAAGAAGAGAAGAGATTGGATTTATACCCCACCCTTCACTTGGAGTCTCAGAGTGTCTTACAGATTCTTTTCCCTTCCTCTCCCCACAACAGACATCCTGTGAGGTAGGTGGGGCTGAGAGAGCTCTTTCTAGAACTATCCTTGAGAGACCAGCTCTGGCAGAACCATGGCTTGCCCGAGGTCATCCAGCAGCTGCAAGTGGAGGAGTGGGGAATCAAACCCAGGTCTCCAAGATTAGAGTCTGCGCTCTTAACCACTACACCAAACTGGCTCTGTGTGATGATGTCACTTCCAAGTATTGTCATTGTAGCGCATGTGCAAAATGCACACACCAGAAGACTCCTGGAAGAAGACTGGAGCCCCCTGCTGGAACACTGTAAAGACCTGACGACCCTAATTCCCCAACCCAGAGTTGGCAACCACGCTTAAAAAGCAGGCTTCTCAACTGAGGCCCTCTTTGTTTGTGTGTTCCTGAAGACGGCCTCCATGAAGGTCCCGGCTGGCCTTGCCTCCAAGTGTACGGTTGCCAAGTACTTACTTTAGTGCAGCAGGGGGAGTCCTTTTGCCACTGGGAGTCCCCTGGCGCAAAGCGCGTGTGCTGTGATGACGTCATCCGGAAGTGACTACATCGCGTCGGGCACGTTGGGGGCAGGACCTCTCAAATTTGAGGGAAAACCATAGAGTTTTCCCTCGAATTGTAGAGCTCCCCTCCCCAAAACGTGCCCGACACAATGATGTCACCTCTGGGTGATGTCATTGTGGTGGGCATGTCTTTGCAGCCCAGCAATTGGGGGGGCGTTCCCCCTGGCGGCCCAATCCGGGCCAGCGGGAAGTGGGCCACTGGAGCGGGGTTTTCCCTGCCCCCAGGGGGACTTGGCAATCGTATCCAAGAGTCTGGCCTTGAGACCTGACAGCCAGAAGGACGTCTCATAGTCGTCACTTAGGCCTCCGCTCGCACTCCGAGAACTGGGTTAAAAACTGGCGGTTCAGCCAAGTAACCTCCAAAGTGCTTTTGGAAACTGCAGAATTAATCAGCAGATTGTCAGAGAGCTGTAGAGTTATTACTTTTTAATGGCATTTTTTATTACTTGCTAATTATAAGGTGGAAAAGGTGTGAGGCGCAGCAAGTATCCGAGTTTCTTAAGTAAATCGGAGCAGAAGGTCGCCATAAATTGAAAAGTTATTAACTGCATACTTTGCCGAAGATATAATGCTTACCATTAGAAAACCTTGGAATGAAGACGCTCTCCTCTTCCTTCCCCCCCTCCCCCCTTTTAATGTCCACAGATGGCACCAGCTAATTATTCTCATTTGTATCGCACCTTACACCTCGCTCTCTATTCCCCCCCCCCCCAGAATGCTGAAAAAGAAATGATCGCGTCAGTTTTTTGTAGCTGCGTGAGAGGGGTTTTTTTTCCCCATTAACAGGAGCAGGCAGGGCCATCTGTGAGTTCTTGGGAGAAGTTTACCACCAACGGTGAATTCCAAACTTTCAAACAATGGGTGAATACATAATTTATCCCAGGGAAAACAACAACACTTTGGCAAATTTGGCTCAGGGTTCATTTAGCTCGAGTGGCAGATTTTTCAATCTGTCTCGAAATGGCAAGTGGAAAAAAGAAAGGGGGTAATGGTCTAAATCTGTAGTGGGCAATTAACCGGCTTCCCACAGCATTGTCGGCAAATTCAAAATGCTGTTTTGCTTTAATTTACATTTCATTTTTTCCCTTACAGTTCAAGATAGTCAGTCTGTCTGTCTGTCTGTCTGTCTGTCTGTCTGTCTATCTATCCTGTACACACACACATCTATCTACATATTTTTATCTATGTCTATGGCGGTAGTAATATATCTGGTTAAACTCTTTGTGTTGCATCAAAATTGGTGGAACTGGGGGACCCTAGGAAAAGAGATCGGGGAATAATCGGATGGCCCGTGTAGGAAGACCCAGATTCAGGAGATGTCAGATAGGAAGTGACTCAGCATATTTAGCATTTTGCCCAGGGAAACCGATCTCCATTGTCCCAAAACGTATTGCTCTCTAAGGTGCTGCTGGATTCGAATCTAGCTCTTTTGCTGCAGACCAGTGCAGCTGCTTTCCTGATGAATATCCGGCGATGCAACATATACAGAGATTTCTTTATTGCCCAGTGTACACACTGTGAGTCATTCAGAAAGTACTTTGTTTAAGTTTAGAGTGCCACAGAGGATGAACATGTATGACCCCCCCCCCCCCAAAATGTGTTCATCTGGGTATTGTCTAAACTTATTTTTGTGTGTTGGCGTGTCCGGCCTTTCTTTTTGCTGTAGCAGATGCTTAGGATACAGCAAGCCAAACTTGTCCTCCTTGGAGGACAGGCAGGATAAAAATGTGCTAGACATTAATACATTCATGCTGTTGCATAACTGCCATTGATTTCCACAGAGTTGTGTTGGACAACCTCCTGGTGGATTGTGCCTTTATTACATTGGTAAATTTACATGCCTGTAGAACTTGTACATCAAACAGACTCTGTTTGCCTCCGAGGCCACTAGAACAAGGAGTCTGTAGCAGACGAAGACGCAGTCTCTTCTTTCCTACTGTTTTTTGTTGTTAAATAAAATTGCACCTGTTTTTGGTAGAAGGGAATTCTTGCTGAATTTCAGAATATTCCCTTGAAGCTTTTTTGTTTGTTTGTTTCATAGAAAGGTCCGAAGTTGCCAATTTTTATTTCTATTATTTGTTTATTTTGTCATTGTGTTCCAAAATTTGTATTTTTTACCTCTCTTTCTCAGGGTTAAGGTTCTTTTAGGGCTGAAGCACATCGTGGGGGGGGGGGGGGGGAGAGTATGGCTCATTGCCTGTCTGTGAAAAGTAAACTGCACATGCAGCTAGAGTTTGGATAAGGGCCACACTGGAGAGGAAGAGGGAATTTAACCTTGCAAGCCCTGTTCAGTTTTGCTGAGTGAAGCCGGACTTCTAGGGTTGCTGGCTCAGGGCTGGGAAATCCTGGAGATTTTGTGGGTGGAGCCTAGGGGGGGGCGGGGCATAATGCCATCAAGCCCACCTTCCAAAGCAGCCATTTTCTCCGGGGGGACTGATCTTTGTAGCCCAGGGGGGGGGGATCAGTTTTAATTCCAGGAGATCTCCAGCCACCACCAGTGTTTACACTAAATGTAATAATCATATCATGGTTGTATGTAGTTTGTTTAACCTCATCCTGTTATCTCTCTTTCTTTAAAACCACCTGGAGTTTGGCAGCTATACAGACTTCCATTTTTCTGTTGGTATCATTTTGAAAGGATTTCCCAAACCGTGACCACCTGTCTCTGCTCCTATAAAGCCTGGGGATGCCAGCCTCCAAGTGGTAGCTGAAGATTCCCCCCAAATTACAGCTCATCTCCAGACTACAGAGATCAGTTCCCCTGGAGAAAATGGATGCTCTGGAAGGTGAGCTCTATGGCATTTTACCCCACTGAGGTCCCTGTCCTCCCCAGGCTCCACCCCAAAATCTCCAGGAGTTTCCCAACCTGGAGCTGGCAACCCTATCCCCCCATCCAGTTTGAGAGCCAGTTTTGGGTCATGGTTAAGTGTGCAGACTCTAATCTGGGAGAACCAGGTTTGATTCCCCACTCCTTGCAGCTCCTAGATGACCTTGGGCAAGCCACAGTTCTGTCAGAGCTGTTCTTGAAAGAGCAGTTCTCTCAGAACTCTCTCAGCCCCACCTATCTCACAGGGTGTCTGTTGCAGGGAGGGGAAGGAATCTGTAAGCCTCTCTGAGACTCTGAGTGAAGGGCGGGATATAAATCCAATCTCCTTCTCCATCCCCCACCGGCGGTCAGCCAGGAACTGGCAACCCTCATGGAGCCCCCCCACCCCCTGTCACCACCCAAGGCAACCCTACCTCCGATCTGATCCTTCGAAATGGAGGCACCAGGGGCGGAGCCTCAGAATTTCTGCATGCAAAACAGACATTGCACCACTGAGCCAAGGGTCCCCTCTTTCTTCATAATCGTAATTTCAATCTTGATTCAGCTCCATTAGCTTCCTGTTAACTCTCAGGCCCGATCTGAAGCGCTGAATTTATACTTTATAGCTCCACTCGTGGATGTCTGGGAGGATCGCCTTCTCTTGTGGAGGTGGGAATTGCCATCAAGTCACAGCTGACTTTCGGTAACCCCGTGGGGTTTCCAAAGCAAGAGGTGTTCAGAGGTGGTTTGGCCATTGCCTGGCTCTGTGCTGTGACCCTGGTTTTCCTTGATAGTCTCCCATCCAAATACTGACCAGGTCCAACCCTGCTTCGTACCCGAGATCTGACGAGATAGGGCTGGCCTTCTGTAACACGAGCCTTTCTGGATGCAGAAGTTATCTAGTGGAACCCTGTTTTATGAAGCATCATTGTCAGGGGGATGGTCTTTTTGCTGGCGGCAATAAAATAGTGACATTCCTGTTGTCAGTTCTTTGGGGGGATTTTTTCTTAGGAGGACACTTAAATCCTTGCTCACTTACGAACTTTCTGGTTTAATTCTGCCTTTGAATTGTTTTAGGCAGGGCTATTTTTGGGCAGGAACGCACAGGAACGGAGTTCCGGCTGGCTTCGGAGTTGGCCACACCCAGCAGGAATTCATTAGCATAATAGGCCACACCCAACAGCAGAAACTCATTAGGATTGGCTACATTAGAGGTATGTGGCCTAACATGCAAATTAATTCCTGCTACAAAAAGCCCTGGGTTTTGACAACAAACAAGGTAAACAGAATAAGAAGCAAAAGGTGGGTGTGGCTGGATGACCACTCTTCTGGTAACATGGGGTGTGGCCTAATATGCTAATGAGTTTCTGCTGTTGGGTGTGGCCTATTATGCTAATGAGTTCCTGCTGGGCTTTTTCTACAACAAAAGCCCTGGTTTTAGGTGTTCTGGACAGTTGGGACTCTACTGGTTTATTCTTCTGTTTGTTATTTTGAAGATATTACTTTTTTTTTTAATTTAACATTATTTTTTTTATTGGAGTCAAAACTTAATTTACATACATTACATTGTCGCTCTGTTACAAAGACCCCTTTTTCCTTTTCTTCTCCCCCTCCCAGTGACTTCCCACCTCACCTACACCGTTGTACGTCCATCAAATGTAATATAATTCTATATTATTTTCCTCTTACAGGTAACTCACTTATTTCTAATAGTGTTAGTATATTTGTATCTATATATAAAAAATTATTATTATTTACGGACCATTCATTAATTATTCAATAGTTAGACAGTGTAAAAATATTATCTTTCAGTTCCCAGTATTGTTCTAAATAATCTTTCAAATCCTTCCATTCCTCCATAAAATTCTCTGAGTCTTGATTGTTCAGTTTTCTTGTCCATTTGTCCATTTCCGCCATAAACAGAAATTTTCTTAACCACTCCCAAAGTTCAGGAATTCTCTCACTCTTCCAGTTTTGGGCATATATCATTTTTGCGGTTGTTACCATATACCACATCAATGTCCTTTTATTTACATTTACTTCTTCTAATTTAAGACCAAGTAATAGCAGTTCTGGCAATTTTTTAAAAGTACATTTCATATTTTTTTCCATTTCGGCATGTATCATAGACCAGAAGGTTTTAGCTTTATCACAAGTCCACCACATATGGTAAAAAGAACCTTCTTTTTGTTTACATTTCCAGCACTTGTTAGACAAATGCTGGCCAATATTAGCTATTTTTTTCGGTGTCATATACCATCTATACATCATCTTATAGCAGTTTTCTTTAAGGTAAAAACAAGTAGAAATATTCATAGCATTACTTTTTGATTGCTGTGTTGTTGTTGTTCGGGCAGGTTATATTGTAAAAGTGTACGCACTTGTGAGCCATTTGGAGTGTATTTGATACCACAAAGAGGACGTCGTATCAGGAAGAGTGATGCCACGTGTGCCAGAAAATGCGGCCAAGTAGTAGCCAACTTAAGGGTATCCCCATCGGTTTTTCAAACCAAGACCCAAATGGATCAGAGAGAAAGGCATTTGTTCTCTCTCAATAGGTTATATGATTTCTCATAGCAAATAAACACCCAGCTTTTCCTTGTAGATGAGGATGGGGAAACCACCTCGGTGGTGGAAAGTGCCATCAACTCACAGCTGACTTATTGCGACCCCATGTGGTTTTCAAGGCAGGAGACATCCAGAGGTGGTTTGCCATTGCCTGCCCTGTGGAGCTACCCTGGACTTCCTTGGTGGTCTCCCATCCAGGTACTTTCCAGAGCCAATGGGAGCCAGTTTGTTGTAGTGGTTAGGAGCGTGGGCTCTGATCTCAGAGAACTGGGTTTGATTCCCTGCTTCTCCACATGCAGCTGCTGGTGTGTCCTTGGGTCAGTTACAAGTTGTTTCTGAGCTGTTCTCTCCTGAGCAGTCCTCAAAAGACCTCTTTCAGCCCCACCTACCTCACAGGGGAAGGGAAAGGAGACGGTAGGCTGCTTGGAGACTCCTTCGGGTGGTGAAGGGCGGAGTATAAATCCAATCTCCTCTCCTCCTCCTCCTGAAGAGATCTGACCTGGGCCGTTCAGGACTCAGGGCAGTAACATATATACATACATTGAAACCATGGAGGTAGATTTTTTTCCCTGTTTCTGGTATTACCGTTATTACTGAATGCTTTGGGACCTGATCCAGCAAAGCCACTGATCTCCCGGTTTGCCACTGGATAACAAGCAGGATCCATCTCAAGCAGGTTATGTATGATTTTTTTTTAAATCACTCTAAACCTTGGAGGAGATGACTAGAGCAGCATAAGAGAAACAAAGAAATAACGATATGCATCAGTAAAGGAAAATCTGACTGGGGTCGATCCTGCAAGAGCTTTGCCCTTTGACGGAGGGCCTATTGATTTCAGTGGGGAGGGCAGGATTTCAACGTGAACTTTACTCTCCAGAAAGAATCAGTAAGAAGTGCTTAATTCTGGCTAGGTGATGGCCAGATGGACATTCCCCCCCTCCCCAGCATAATCAAAAAGGGGGGTGGGGTGGGGAAATTGCTGAGCATTGGATGCTTTTCGACCTCTTCCTTTTGTGGTGTTGTCAAGATTCTGTACACAGCCCAGGGCAGTGGATGGGCACTTCATAAATAATAGATACTCTGTTGTGCCTTCGTCATTTAGCTGTCATTTCCCCGATTATTATTTCTGGTGAGGCTCCTCTGGGGAAAGGATTGGCCGGAGGGGAGAGCTCGCAAGGTGTGACTGCTGGTATCGATTCCCCTCGCTGTGGGACATATTTCCCAGGATGCCTCCACCCCCTTTTGAAATTCCTCTAGATTTTGACAGAATCCATTCAGTCCGCTCCTGTGAAACACTGAAATGGGCCAGAAACATAAAGCGCCTTAGAACTGCACCTATACCATAGCTGGGACAAGCCCCCGCTTCTTTGAGGGAGGGGTAAGAAGAAATCTGTTTGCTTTCCTTGCATTTTCTGCGAAATAATTACATTGCAAACTCATTAATCTGATTGGCCATGGGGACGACCAAAGCATCTGGATAATCAGAAAATTGGTATGCTGTTTACACAAGGTTAGTCCATGGGTGGGCAGCTTGTTCAGCAAGGAGGTTCGAATCGGGAATACGATCACGAACTAGAGGGCCACAGCTAATTTGCGAATGCGCGTTTGCCTGAAGCGAACGCAATGTGTGTCCTTACAATTTGCATCGCAGGCGAAATGTGCGCATGAATATTTATTTACACACAAAGCTGCTTCCTTTCCAGCATCTTGGAAAAGACGATAACGGCCAAAATGATTCTAGTTCTGGTAAGCGGAAGGACACATCTCATTGATTCCCCCTCCCCTGTCTTTAGGTCAACAGTCTTGAGGGTCCCATCTTGATATGAAGTACAGGGGGCAGTGACCAGGTCTGAGGTGGCCTCAATCATGGAATTGCGTCTCCAGAACTCCCTTCTCAGATAATTTCGCTGCAGTCATTTAGAAAGATAAATTGACTAGTGTCTTCAAGTGGGTCTTTATGTCTGCTGTTGCTTTCTGATTTTATGTATCCCTGTGGACCATTGTTTGAGAAGCTTCCGAAGGACTTTTTAGGATCTTTATTGTATATTTTTTCTATTTGGATTTGTTTGTGCGATGCTTTGGGAGCATTATATGGGAGGTGAGATGTGAATTCCCCAAATGAATAATGTAATGAAACTGGGAATATGTCTACATAATCAGACTGTGGAATGAGAAGGTGGTTTTGACCACGTGCGTGAGTGTCTCATCCCCCGTGCCACGTGGTGGTCCATGTTTGGGTCTGGGAAGTTTCACAACCAGTTCGCATTACGATAAGGGAATCTGATGTTCAAAGCAGGGGAAATATTCATTGGGGTCCTGCAAGATCTTGACATCTCCTGGTGTACCCCTCGAAGTGCATTACACTCTGGGGAGAAGAACCTCCTGGCGATCCCTGGCCCCAAAGATATCCGGCTGTCCTCAACCGAAGCCAGGGCCTTTTTGGCCCTGGTGCCAGCCTGGTGGAATTCTCTACCTAATGGCATCTGTGCCCTGTGGGGACCTAGTGCCGTTCTGTAGGATCTGCAAGACAGAGATGTTCCACCAGGCCTATGGTTGAGGACAATAGTTGGAAGGATTGCAGTGTATGGCTCCTGTGGTTGAGGACAGCAATGGTTGGAGCCTGGCCTCTTTTGTGTCTCCGCCCTTCCAGGGGGTAAGGACATTGTTTTAAACACCATTCTGGGGGGAAAAAATTGAAGTGTTGTTATTTTAACATTTTAATCTGATTCCGTAAAATCATATCTATTGAAATGCGATAACATATTGTTGAAATGTTGTTTATCACCCTGTGTCCTGCCTAGGGGAAGGTGGTCTAGAAATCAACTCAATAAATAAGTGTTGGATCTAAGGCAGCGTCTACAGCATGAAGATGGTTTCCGGTGTTGCTTGGCATTTGCAGTGGACTAGCCACATGCTGGTCCCCCCCCCCCCCCCGTACTTTGCATGCCTCATTCCATCATGGCCACCAATCTCCCCCCACCCCCATGCCATAGGAGGGCATCTGGTTTTAATTCTTTAAATCTTGCACTGACTTACGCTATAGTGTTATAACAACAACAACAACTGTGTGTCATCAGGTCACAACTGGCTCATGTTGTTGTCCCCACCACCATGGGGCTTTTGAGGCAAGAGTTGAGCAAAGGCTGTTTGCCACTGTCTGCTTCTGCGCAGCAACCTCAGTCTTGCTTGGTGGTCTCCTATCCAAGTACTAACCATGGCCAACCCTGCTTAGCTTCAGAGCTCTTACATGATCAGGCTAGATTGGGATGTCAGGTTATTGCAGTGTAGTTTTAAGCCAGACCAGGGATCATTTCACAGAAAAAGAGGTGCAGGAGCTCATTAGCATACCTATAAGCACAACTCATTAGCATATGCCACACCCCCTGACATCACCGGAAGTGTGTCAGAAAGGGAAGCAAAGGGGGGGCATCTTCAAAAGCCTCCCCTCCCCTTCCTCAGCTGGCCAGCCGAATGTCAGTTTCAGCCCCATTATACCCTATGGGCCATTGAAGTCTATGGGAAAAACTCATAGGGTATATGAGGGGCTGGAGGAGATGGGGTTTGAGGGAGAGGCTCCAAACTTGCAGGGTAGCTGCTGGAGCCTCTCCCTGAAATACCCACCACGTTTCAAGAAGATTGGACCAGGGGGTCCAATTCTACGGGCCCCCAAACAGGTTGCCCCATTCCCTCCATTGTTCTCTATGGTGGGAAAAACTTTTCCCCACCATAGAGAACAATGGAGGGAATGGGGGCAACCTGTTTGGGGGCCCATAGAATTGGACCCCGTGGTCCAATCTTCTTGAAATTTGGTGGGTATTTGTGAGAGAGGCTCCAGCAGCTACCCTGCAGGTTTGGAGCCTCTCCCTCAAAACCGCCTCCCCTCCAGCTGCTTTCTAAGCCACCACCAAATTTTGGCGGCAATTTGGCGGCGGGCCGAATCAGATCAGAGAATCTGATTCGGCCCATGGCTGCCCTAGGGCCCACTCCTGAGCTGGCAGAGCTCTGCTCCACCTAGCTCCGGCCCCCAAATTACCCCTGAGCCAGACCACCAATTACGTAGTCATAGCCATAAGAACATGTCTCCTGATGTGGGCGGTATCTGCGTCTGCAAATCCCTCATTCAGTGTAATACTCCTCAGACTGCCAATTCAAGACTTCCCACTGGACCTCCTAAAGTCCTGTAGATCATTCCCAAGGTTTGTTTCTTGATGTCAGCTAATGCTGCCATCTCCTGCCCGGGAGGTGGGATGAGTGAACCCATGACGTCGGGTCTGTGGCATGTTATGTTATATTTCTCATGGCATGCTTATCGCTCTCCAAGCTGCTCTGACCTTGAGAGACTGCTGGTGCCTGCCCATGTATCTCTTCTCCTGTCTGACTCTAATTCTTCCCGCTTTTCCCCTGGGAACCGTAAACCAGTATTTTGAGTGCCTTTTATTTGATTTGGTGATTGGTTGCAATTCCTTACCAGGCCCTTTTTGAATTCTGTATAATTGTCCTGCTTGAGGCTGTGTCAGCCATTACTAACACAAGAAGTGCAGATGACCACAACAGACCTTTCTCAATAAAGACTTCCTTCTTTGGGACACTTGTTGTCAACTGACTCTGTAGGACTCTCATGCTTGATGCTGTTATTTCATGGCATGTGTTCCAGAGAGCCCATGTGTTAGGGATGCCACTGCCAACCTCCAGGTGGGACCTGGGGATCCCCTGGAATTACAGCTCATCTCCAGACTCCAGAGTTTTGTTCCCCTGGAGAAAAGGATGCATTGGAGGGTGGACTCTATGGGCTTGTACCCAACAGAGGCCCCTGTCCTCCCTAGGATCCATCCCCAAATCTCTAGGAGTTTCCCATCCTGGAACAGCAATTTTACACACACCTCACCGCCACTGATGGCCACGAGGGGACTTGGCAACTCTACCATGTGGAGTAGTAGTTGAATTGTTAGACTAGGTCCTGGGAGACCTGGGTTCATATCTCCACTCTACCTGAACCTTGATGGGTGACCTTTGACCTAACTTAGTTCACCAGAAGGGATAACCTAACATTTCATCCTGAACTCCATGGAGAAAGGGCAGGATAGCAATGTACTTGAAAGATAATGGAGATAGTTATCGCTTCCTTGTTTTCTTCTTGGGCATATCCCTACCTGACAGTTGTCTGAGAATCACATCCACTATTTTAGCTGCAGCACGGCTAACCAATGCTCCCTCTAAGCTGTGGAGTGTTGTGAGCAAAAATTCTCCTTTGTGAGTTACTGGTATTAAAGTTGTCAGCGAGCGATTTGGCTGCTGCATGAATTAGTTTGCTCTGGAGCCATCCTTCCTGACCTAGGACAAAAATGTGTGTGAGCCGGAGGCTAAAAAGCTGAGCTAGCTCACACTGTCTCAGCTTAGAGGAAACGCTGGCCCTAACCTGCTTGGGCAGGCTAGCCCAGCCTCTTCATAGCACATAAGCAAAGCAGGGTCAGCCCTGGTTAGTTCTTGGATGGGAGACCACCAAGTTAGTTCAGGGTTGCTCTGGAAAGGCAGGCAATGGCAAACCACCTCCGTCCATCCCTGGCCTTGACAGCCCAACGGGGTCCCAAAGATTTGCCTGTGACTTGTCAGTACTTTCCACCACCACTGAACTGTGGCATGTGGACCCAGCATGTGGACCCGGCAGTTATCTGTGATGGCCGCTGATACTCTTTTCTTCCCCCTGAGCTGCTTCTTTCTGAAGCAGATGCACGGTGGCATTTAATAAATGTCCACAAACGATTATGAAATCCTTAGATGAAGATAAAATGGGATGTTAATTATTTTTATCCATGCATTTCACAGTAAAGCAATCAGCAGACGAACTTGACAGTTGTTTGGCTTAGTGGTGTTGTCTGCCCGCCCCCCCCCCCCCCCCGGTTTTAAATGATGCCCTTTGGATTCGGATTTGGAATGGAATCTGGAGGAGAGACCCTTATTAAACATGAACGAGACAAGTTTTCGTTGGATGCATCAGCTGAGTTTTCTCTCTCTTCTCACCTTGTGATTCGTTTTACTTACCCTTTCTAGACCTCTCTTTCCCAAAAGCACAGCAGTCCAAGAAGCCATCTGGACTCCATTGTGTTCAGTGGGATGCACCTTTAGTTGTAAGGTAAAGGTTTCCCTTGCTCGAAAGCCAGTCGAATATGACTCTAGGGATGTGGTGCTCATCTTCGTTTCCAAGCCAAAGAGCCAGCGCTGTCCAAAGACTTTTCTGTGGTCATGTGGCCGGCATGACTAGACACCGAGGCGCACGGAACACTGTTACCTTCCCACCAAAGTGGTACCTATTTATCTACTGCAATTTTTTGCTTTCGAACTGCTGGGTTGGTAGGAGCAAGGGCCAGAGACGGGAGCTCGCTCCGTCACGCAGCACTCAGGTCTTGAACTGCTGAACTACTGACCTTCTGGTCTTCAGTTCAGCATCTTAACCACTTGAGCCACTGCAGTTCGTGCATCCCCATTATTGCCCATTCTTCATGCAATCATCTGTGTGCAACTGGGTCAGAGCAAGGGGGCATTAGACTGATTGCATCATAGGGACATGTTCTCTTATCGCTCGACAACTGCACCTTGTGTTTGTATCTTCTTCTTCTTGTTATTATTATTATTATTATTATTATGACAGTTAAATACAGCAACATACAATTAGAGAGTGCAAGCTGAAAGACTAAGAAAAAGAAAAGAAAACCCTGTGCAACTTATATCTAACATTCCCTGAAAGTTTTGTGAATATTTTTGTACACTTTTGTTCCTATTGGCAGCAGTGGATAGGACTTGCCTTAATGGATTTAAGTTAAGGGCAGGAAGGTTTCGGCTGGCTCTTAGGAAGAACTTTTTGACAGTAAGAGTTGTTCAACAGTGGAATCAGCTGCCTTGGGAGGTGGTGAGCTCCTCCACACTGGCAGTCTTCAAGCAGCAGCTGGACAAACACATGTCAAGGATGCGCTAGGCCAGGGGTGGGCAAACTGTGGATCGGGAGCTGCATGCGGCTCTTTCACATATATTATGTGGCTCCCGGCAGGGCGGCTGGGGAAGCTAAATATCATTAGCAAACAAATATCATTGGACAAATTAATATCATTATCAATATCTGCTTTTACCCCTTTTGTTATTATTTTTGGCAGTCTCATTTAATGTTAATAAAAAGCAAATTTGCTTATTTTCCAATAAAAGCAGGTAATATTTGTTCATGTCTTGTGGTTCTCAAACATCTGATGTTTATTCTATGCGGCTCTTACATTAAGCAAGTTTGCCCACCCCTGTTCTAGGTGGCTCTTACGCTGAGCAAGTTTGCCCACCCCTGCTCTAGGCTGATCCTGCACTGAGCAGGGGGTTGGACTAGATGGCCTGTATGGCCCCTGCCAACTCTGTGATTCTGTGATTCACAAAGGGTTAAAATGTTTGGGAAATGCTCCATCCCTCCCATTTTAATTTTGCACTGGTTGCTGAGGACGGAGACGACAGTGAGACATTGGGAAATTTCTGGAGATTGGAACTTGGAGAGGGGAGGGACCTCATTGGGGTGCAAGTCCATAAAGTCAGCCCTCTATGGCAGCCATTTTTCTCAAGGTAATCTCTATCATCTGGAGATCACTTGTAATGTCAGGCCCTGCCTGGAGATTGGCAGCCATAGCAACACAGCAAGGGGGTTAAATAGCTCATCACGTCATCAAAACTGTTCCTGGTCTGGCCTGCTTAGATCAAAGCACACTGTGAACTTTGGAATGAACATGGGCCCCAGTTGAACTTGCTGTCTGCCTTGGGGCAGGGGGGGGGGGGAGGCGTGGCTTTGGGAAAGCAAAGTCATGGCACTTACCAGAGGCATCCAGATTTGCTCTGATGCGTACGAACAACTTGCTCAAATAGTCACCCAAACAGGTGATGGAGCCTGTTTATTTTGAACTCTTCAAAGGGACTTCCAGGTTTGAATGCTTCCCCATGGGGGGAAAGAAATCCACCTATATAGAAAATGAATATGTCAAGGGGGAGGCTAGGGTAAAACACTTTTTTCCTGATAACTGTGATTCTATCGGACTACACGCTTCTCTGTATACATATGTATATGCATGTATATGACTGTCTAGGTAACTAGTTACAAGTACAAGTTACAAGATGATGGTGCGGTGTATCCCAGTTTCATCAGATCTGAGCAGTGAACCAGGGTTGGGAGACCACCAAGGACGTTTCTGCAGGGGAAGGCCACCTCTGCCTCTCACTTGCCTTGCAAGCCTCTGGCTGGGGTCACCATAAATGGGCTGCGACTCGACAACACTGCAAGCACACCCAGGTGGGTTGGTGGGTATACCTCTACAGCGATTTGTAGGAAGCACTGCAAGGCTATTCGGTTTGCAAGGGGTATCGACTTTTAGTAGGAAGGGGGTGATTTGGAATTTCACTCCATTGTGTAGGTTCTGAAGTGTGATTCCTAAGGGGCTGTGAGTAAGAAGGAAATCTAGGACAGAAATCTCCCTCGGCCGCACTGCAAGGCCGGTTCTCAGGCATGGTGTGTTCAGAGTTTGTAAATGTGAATCTGATCGATTTGAGTGCTGATTTTATTTGAGTGTGGTCTGATTTGAGAGAAAGGCGTTTGTCCTCTCTCTTAATAGGTTATCGTAGCAAATAATCACCCAGGTTTCCCTTGTAGATGAAGATACCTTGGTGGTGGAAAGTGCTGTCGAGTCCCAGCTGACTTACGGCGACCCTGTGGGGTTTTCAAGGCAAGAGACGTTCAGTGGTGGTTTGCCATCGCCTGCCTCCACGGGATTCCTTGGTAGTCTCCCTTGTAAATACTAACCATGGCCAACCCTGCTTTAGGTCCCCAGATCTGAAACAATCGGGCTAGCCAGGTCAAAAGCTTCCTTAGCATTCACTAAATATTCAGCTGCGGTGCTTGCCTGTAAGACAGCTGAATCTTGACCTTAGAGCCGGAAGAATAGTAAGACAAGCGGAACAGCCCTTGGACATTTTTTTAAAATCACGTGATCTACATACTTTTGTAGGACAAACTTGCACAACGTGACCACAGAGTTCCAGTAATGATTAGGGTGTCATGTTCAGTTCTGGGAGACCTGGGTTCGAATCCCCACACTGCCATGGAAGCTCGCTGGGTGACCTCGGGCCAGTCACACTCTCTCATCTAACCTGAGCCTGCTGTGTGGGGAGAGTGGCCTAGAAATCGAAATAGATAGATAGATAGATAGATAGATAGATAGATAGATAGATAGATAGATAGATAGATAGATAGATAATAACCTACCTGACAGGGCTGATGTGAAGGAAGAACCATGCAAAAAGTGAGGCAGGAACCATGGATGCTGCCCTGCGCTCACTGGCAGAGCAGAAGGATACTAAAGTACCAGATAAATAGAGTACTGAGGTGCAGGATAGTTTGCTGGCCATTTTGGGCTGCCCATTTTGTACTCTGCTTTAGTGTGACTGCAGAAGAAGAAGAGATTGGATTTATACCCCGCCCTTCACTCACTTGGAATCTCAGAGCGGCTTGCAATCTCCTTTTCCTCCCCCTCCCCACAACAGACACCCTGTGAGGTCGGTGGGGCTGAGAGAGCTCTTTCGAGGACAGGTCTTGAGAGAACAGCTCTGAGACAACTTGTGACTGACCCAGCAGCTGCATGTAGAGGAATGGGGAATCGAACCCGGTACTCCCAGATTAGAGTCTGCACTCCTAACCACTGCACCAAACTGGCAGTATGGAGATCAAGCAGGTTTGGGGCTGCCAGCCTCCAGGTGGTGGCTGGAGATCTCCCAAAATTACAACTGGTATTCAGACGACAGAGCTCAGTCCCCCTGGAGGAAACATCTGCTCTGGAAGTTGGTTGTGTGGCATTATGCCCCAGTAGAGTCCCTCCCCTCCCCAAACTCCAGCCTCCTCAGGCTCCACCCCTAAAATGTCCGGGGATTTCTCAACCCAGAGCTGGGAACTGCAAGCGGACCATATGATCTAGTTCTGGGAGCATGTTTGGCAACGGGGAGGGCAGAATTTTTGCAGGCTTGACACCAACCAAACTCAATGCAGTAATTAATCCGCGGGCCCAGTTTCAGTCACCGGACGCCACGAGGAAGTACATCAAAGACTTCCCTGCAATCTGCCATACTGGCAGAAAACAAGATCTGTCGCAACCCACTCCGGTGCCTGCCTCTCTGTCCTATTGATTCTGGTACTGCGGAACTGAAAGACTCAGCTCTTTTGCTTTCGCCTTTGGGATCGCTCTTAACGATGAGCACATTTCTGAGAAGCACTCAACTTTTTCGGGGGCCACACTCATTAAAAGACAGGCTTGGGAGGAGAGGGACGGACACTGTTTGCTCACCATATGCCGTGACAGTAAGGGGGCGGCGGGAAGGGAGAGAAGATGCTTTGCTTTTCCCTTCCAGGACTTGAAAGGTTCTGCTGGCTATTAGATCTTGCCCGCATTCTCCTTCCCTCCTTGGTACATCACTGAGAAACCCTTCGCCAGGCAGCCTGTTTCAAATCTTTTAACTAGGAAAGCCAAACTTTCTCCCCCCGCTCCCCCCCTTGCCATTCGTTTATGCCGAACCTTAAAGGAGGAAGAGATTGTGAGTTACTTTCCAGCCAAAACTTCCCAGGCCTTAATAGTTGTGTTGTAGGGAGATCAATGGCTGGGTAATGAGCTATCCGTTTTCTTCCTCTGCCTCCGACGTCAGACTCGGGGTGTGCTTTTTTTAAAAAAAAAACCAAAAAAAACTCGGCATTGTGAGATGATAAACTGCCTTTTAATAGAACATTAACATTAATCTAAACAAGATTAGCGATGCAGAGCATTGTACGAATACGCTCGCTCAATTAAAACAGATGGCCGCCTGTGCTGAATTATATTATGCTAATATAATCCCCCCTCCTCTGTCTCTCTTGTGCACATGCAATATTCTCTCTCTCTCTCTCTCTCTCACTCTCTCTCTCTCTCTCTCAGTCCTACAGTGCCAAGATTTAGCATCTTTTATTCTGCAAACATGTCTGCGTTGCATATTTATCGTGTTATTTGTGAGTGGTTAACAAAAGACCTGTGTGGTTTCTCCTAATGATCTGTTTCATCATTACAGTTTCGTGGTGCCAGTCGTGTGCATGTGGAACACACGTGTGCATGCATGGGCACACGGAACCTGTGTCCCAGGCATTTTAGGGAAGGTGGAGAGGCAGCAGCGATTAGGAGCAGCTTTCGGCTTAGCAAAGACCAGAAGGGAAGGGTGCGCAGGCAGTGCGCAAGAAGCTTCCAGCAACATTCATAGAATCATAGAGTTCGAAGGGACCTCCAGGGCCATCTAGTCCAACCCCCTGCACAAGGCAGGAAATTCACAAATACCTCCCCCCCCCCCCACACACACACACCAGTGACCGCTGTTCCATGCCCAGAAGGTGACAAAAAAACCTCCAGGATCTCCAGCGTACTGGAGAAAGTGTACTGGAGAAAAATTGCTTCCTGATTCCAAAGTGGCGATCAGCATTTCCCTAGACGTGTAAGAAAGGGCTACAACAGGGGTGGGCAAATTGCGGCCCGCGGGCCACATGTGGCCCGCCACAGAGTTTTTTGTGGCCCGCCAAGACAGTCTGAGTCTGTCTCTGTAGAACTGTAGAAAAGTGTGATAGGGTACATTTCTCTCATTAAACTGATTCTAAAATTAAATGTGCTTGCAGCTATAGATGATTGAAATCAGTACCATAAATAAATTGAATAAAACTACCACTATTTTATTTAATTTATATTTGTTGATTTTTATGATACAATTTGTACCTTTTCTGAAATATAAGGTTAACTAATGAATGCAATCATTTTAAAAGGTGCGGCCCTCCGCTAACCTCCGCTCCCACAAAGTGGCCCCCGAGCCAAAACAATTGCCCACCCCTGGGCTACAAGAACCAAGCACTGATTTAACCCTTCCTGCCCTCCCTCTCATGATCTGCTTAAGTTCACAGAATCAGCATTGCTGTCAGATGGCCATCTAGCCTCTGTTTGAAAACCTCCAGAGAAGGAGAGTCCACCACCTCCCGAGGAAGCCTGTTCCACTTAGGAACCACTCTAACTGTCATGGACAGCACATTTTAAGTTTGCCATCCATTCACTGCTTTTGGTGCTTTTGTGGTGTCTCCTCCTGGGTGACCTTGAGAAGTGGGCAAAGCAACGGCTTAGCATCAGAGTGCATGCTTTCTATCCACAGGGTCCCAAGTCTGATTCTTGGCTTGTCCAGTGAAAAAGGTCTCAGGGTCCAGGGGCTGAGAAAGACACTTCTCTGCTGGAGATCTAGAGAGGTGCTCCAAGCCAGAGTAGACAACACTGATCTAAGAAGCCCAGCGAACTGACTCCGTACAAGGAGGCTTCTATCCGCTTCAGATGTTCAGGTTAACATCTGGTTGCTTTGTTAGAATATATAAATAGCTAATCCACAAACTAATGTTTAAACTGGCTCCGCTCTATTTCTTTTCCAAGGATTTTCTGTTGTTGTTGTTGTTTGCTTGAACACATAAAGCTGCCTTTTACTGAGTCAGACAACTGGCCTCTCAAGTTTAGTCTTGCCTGCTCGGACTGGCAGCAGCTCTCCGGTGTCCAAGAGAGATCTCTTCCACATCCCATCCTAAATGATCTCCCTCCCCCTTTTTTTTTCTTAACTGGGGATGCTGGGGATTGAACCTGAGCCTTCTGCATGCCAAGCAAGTACTCTGCCCTTGAGCCGTGGATGCATCGCCATTCTCTTCTCTTTAAAAAACTCCAAAGAGACCAAAATAGCCCTCAGTGCAGTTGCAGCTTTAGATGTTCTAGTGCAGGGGTCCCCCATATGGTGCCCGTGGGCACTGTGGCGCCTACTGACACCCTTCCTGGTGCCCACCAAAATGTTTTTTAGAAAGTGGGTGGAGCCAGGCGAAGCCTTTGGCCCAGCAAGGCTTCTGACTGGCCACTGTAGATGCTATTGTCTGTCAGATTTTTAAAAGCATTGCTTTGGCAGCAGCTGTCTCCACAGCACAAGGATCTTCACTGAGTGATTGCATGTAACAGCCCTTGCGTGGCGGGCTCCACCTCATGCAGCAGCCATTTTGTATCAGCATTTTCTGGATGCGTCCACCACGCTGTGTCAGAATCCCAAAGATGCCTGCAGCCTCAAAAGGTTGGGGAACTCTGTTCTAGCGGGACAGCTTCATATTTGGTTGTAAGTAGATGCAATTTAGTTCCCCATCCCTGGAGAGGAGGGGGGAAGAAGAGGAGGAGGAGGAGGAGGAGTATGGATTTAAAACCCACCCTTCACTCGAAGTCTCAGAGCGACTTACAAACTCCTTTCCCTTCTCCTCCCCGCAACAGACACCCCACCTGTGAGGTGTGTGGGGCTGAGAGAGCACTTTCGAGAGCTGCTCTTTCGAGAACAGCTCTGACAGAACTATGGCTTGCCGAAGGTCATTCAGCAGGTGCAAGTGGAGGAGTGGGGAATAAAACCCAGTTCTCCCAGATCAGAGTCTGTGCACTTAACCGCTACACCAGACTGGCAAACTGGGACCGGAATGAGGCAGTCAGTGTGAAGTAATCCAAGGGACATTGCGCTTGGACTCTTTGCCTGGCAAAGGAATCTTCTTCCTGCCTTTCCAACCCCTCTCCTCTGACTCCTAGCTTTTCCTCCTTAGCCTTGGGTCTTAAATCTGCTCTAAAAGAACCTGTCCTTGAAACATAAAGGAGTAGATGGCAAATCTGTGTTGCTCCCAGGCTGAATTCTCTGTTGCTTGGGAATCTCTCGATGGAATCGTTTGTTGGTGTCTGCCGTAAAAATGACAGGCTCCAGTACTGTACGTTCCACTAGGAAACCATCATCTTCTGGCACAAGCCACAGCAGTGCCAAGTCCCAGGGAAGGAGCAGAGATCCATCAGTGGCTATTGGCCACAAGGTATAGATGGAAAATTATGTCCGGTATAGATGGAACATTATGCTCTATATTATTGGTGCTTGAGGGGCAACAGTGGGAGGGCTTCTGAGGCTCTGGCCCCACTGGTGGACCTCCTGGTGGCTCTTGGGTTTTGGCCACTGTGTGACACAGAATGTTGGGCTGGATGAGCCGTTGGTCTGATCTAACATGGCTCCTCTTATGTTCGTATACAAGGGGGGAGGTAGGAAATCCCGGTTGTGCCACTGCCTCTTCAGCCTAATTTGGGTACAGAGTTGTTTCTCCAACATTCTTCATTGTGATCCATTCCTTTGCTGTAGGGAGTGTACGGAGGGTGGCTCAGTGTGCTTGAATCTTCTTTGTGGTCTCTGGGCATCACACCTCTGGGATATAGAGTACCTGCGCTGACCCTGATCAATATTTTCTAAAACGAAAGGGATTGCTGCACCCTCTCCCCGGTCACATGCAGGGCTCCAATGCACATGACTAAGGGAGGGGCACGACAATCCTGCCAGTTCCTTCGGACTGCTGCTATCAGTCTCCGGTAGGGGTGTGCAAAAAAAAAATAATTCGTTTTTTTCCCGGATTCGGGTATATTAAACCTGATTTTTTCGGTATTCCTGAAAAAACCCGAATATCTATACCGGTATAGGGTAGATATCTGAACGTTTTCGGGATTCCCGAAAAATTCGGGTCCATTATACCCTATGGGGCCATTGTAATCAATGGCAAAAAAGTCTGAAAAGTTTCCAGGGGGCTGGGGGGGAAGGGATTTGAGGTAGAGGCTCCAAATTTGGACTGTAGCTGCTTAAGCCTCTCCCCAAAGGACCCCCAAAGTTTTGAAAAGATTGGACCAGGGGGTCCAATTCTAGGGGCATCCAAAGAGGTTGCCCCATTCTCCATTGTTTCCTATGGGAAAAAAGGCAGGCAGGCAGCAGACAGTGTCTCCTGAAAAATCTCTCCAAGAAAGTAAGTGAGGTGGTGAGAGGGGCATGTTTGCCAGGCTAGCAGCAGCAGAACCTGTGCAATCTGCCCCCCAGAAACAGGGCCACCATGCCAGTCAGTGCCCAAAGTTTGACCCAGCAGGACTCACTCAGGTCAAACCAAAACTAAAGCCCTATACTGAGATTTATTTCAAGATATTATTGGAAAATAAACCTACAAGCTTTTTTTAAAGCCTATTTAACAGTGGTGAGAGAGCAGGGGCAGCAGCCAGCCACACTCTCCAAGCCAAACTCTCTCAACTCTGACCAGTTCAGCAGCAGCACCAACCGTTCAGGAACAGCAGGGAGTCAGGGGTGCAGGTCTGCTTTTATGCTCTCTGGGCATACACAGAGGTTTTCAAACAAAAACAACCTTCTGTGATTGGCCAGAGAGCGGATACCAAAATCCTATTGGCTGCCAGTGCAAGCTGCCTAGTGCCTAGGAGTTCCACAGTACTTGGAAACTTTGCAAGGCAAGCTGCCCTGATGCAATGCATTTGCAAATGCATTGCAGTGATTGGCCATCCATGGTCCCTCCCCCCCAGCCCCCTCCTGGGACCATGAGCAAAAGGCAGGAAAGAGGGTACACAATGTCGGAAAACGAAAGACTAAGTGATGGGCTTCCCTTTGCAGTTAACTCCCCTCCCCCCCCCCCCCCCGCAGCTGCCATTTTCAGTTTGCCAAAAAGCTGGAAAAAGCCGGATTTTTTGGGTTTTTTTATTTTCGGGATACCGGGGAGTCTCATCAGAGCCTTTCCAGTATCCCAAAACCCCGAAAAACCCCGAAATCCCCTATCTCCGAGCAAAATAGGAAAGACCAACAGCAGAGGGGAAGGAGGGCGGGTGCTGTGAATGCACAGATGTATATCTTCTTCGTGGTCTCTGTGCATCACACCTCTGGGAGATTAACAAGCAAGAAAAAACCCCACACACATACCTGGAGGAGGGAACTGGAGGTCTTAAACTTGCACCGCCTGCAACACAGCTCGCCCCACCACGGAACGTTGGTGAAGACAGACATCAAGGGCGTAGCGCCTCCCTTTCACTTTAGAAGATACCGATCGGGGTTGGCGCAGGCGCACTCTATCCCAGAGGCGTGAATGTGCAGATGACCACTCAAAGATCCCCAGTTACAGGTAAGCATTACCATTGCCTCTTGTGCACCCACATGAACATGTGTACATGGATTCTGTCCAAGCTTTAACACAGTCTATTGGGGCATTCAACAGTCTCCATAGTCCAGACTAGCCCTTGCTTGGCAGAGCTTGGAAGCTAAGCAGGGTGAGCCATGTTTAATATGTGGATGGGAAACAACAAAGGAAGACCAGGGTTGCTATGCAGGGGAAAGGAAATGACAAAGCCCATCTGCCTCATCTCTTGCATTGAAAACCCCATGAGGGGTTGCCATAAATTGGATGCAACTTGAAGGATGGTGATGATGATAATGATGTACCACAGAGCTATGCTCTGTGGTTTTATCTGGAAAGCTGACAGGAAGGAAGTCTGCTCATTAGAAATGTGGTGTTGGAGGAGAGTTTATGGATACGGTGGACTGCCAAAAAGACACATAAGTGGGCTCTAGATCAAATCAAGTCTAAACCCTCTCTAGAAGTTAAAATAACTAAACTACAGCTATTGGACTTTGGTCAGATTATTGTATTTTGGTCAGATTATGAGAAGATAAGAGTCATTGAAATGGGGGGGGGACAGATGAATATATGGGAGGTTGAACTCGATTTTAGTGCAGAATTACTTGAAGGACACTGCAGTGAACATGGATTAAAAGGAGAGTGCAGAAAGGACCATTGTCTGCTGCCTGATCCTTTCAACTGGAGATGCCAAGGACTGAACTTGGGACCTTCCGCATGCCAATCAGTCGCTCTGTCACTGAGCCACGGCCCCACCCTAGTTTTAGAACAGATTCAAATGGCAGGCGTGCTCCCATCCGGAAGTGTGACGCAGCCCCCTCAAACATTAAAGCTATTTAGGATTGCACTTAACCCATGGAAATGTGACAAACAGGTGTTTGCAGTCACATTTCCCTGCTGGGTAATGTGTGAAATGGCTCCTAGCTGTCACAAAAGGCAGGCGTCTATGTCAGTATTTCTAAAACATGAAGAGGAGGTGGTGAGTAAGGAAGCACTTTGACAGAATCTGGTAGCAGTATGTAGACACCGATGGTTTGCATTAAAAAAAAATATATAGATTCCTTTTGTTGGAGAATGAAATTATACACTTCCAGAAGAATAAGGTATGCAAAACAACATGCAATGAATGATTCATGGAGACATTTTTGCATGTCATTAATGCACCGTTCATTGGTGCTATCTCCAAAAAAAGCGCTGCTAAGCACGAAACAAATACACAACAATGGATAGCCACCAGCTTTCTGAACGTTAGCGACATCGGAGAAGGAGGCCAAAGAAAATGTATTTAAGGGGGAGGCGGAGATAAAGAGTTTAGGGAACAATTGTGGTCCAGCAAAGGACGTGTGCCGGCAAGACTGAGTAAAAGCATCGGCCCTTGATGGAGTAGAAAGACCTGCTGAGCTCTAGGAGCTGTGTGGACTCTTGGTTTAGAGAATTTAAAGGGGGGAGGGGACGGACTGTACCAGAAAAGCACCCCGAAAAGCTGTGTTCCGTGGACTGTGTGAAATATGCACATTTAAGAGATTTCAGACATTTTTTCCACATTTGCATCATTTATTCTGCCTCTGCCAGCAGGAGAAGGGCAAGGAGTTATCTGGAACACTGACACCTTCCATTGCTGGAAGCCCTGTTTTGCTCCTGTCACCATGCTTAAGTCCTGGCATTTCACCAGGGACTGCCCACGTAGTTTAAAGCTGGTCTTGCCAGTTTGTCCACCTCTTACCCCTCCTGACCCATCCCCCATCCTCATTCAATAGATTGAGTAAAGAAAAAAATGGGGGGGGAAGGGAGAGTCAAGGAATGTTGCGACATCATACCCGTAAGCGACATCATGATATCCCACAAGGCTCTAGGAATTCCCCAGATCTCTGTGGCTTTTACTCTGTGATCTGAGGGAATTACTAGAATGTTATGCGACACCACTTCCCTTACTGTGTGCCCCAGATGCTCCCCCCCCCCCCCCCATGTTCCTAGTTGGCAAGCCAATTTCAAAGCCTCATAAGGGGCTAAAAACTTACATTTCAATGAAAGATTCTCAGGCTGTTGGGTTTTTGGTTGGATTCACCTTGTTTTATTTGCAGGATCACTGAATTTGGGCAAGTCAGACTCACAAAGATGTAACATTAGGCGCCCCATTAATAGAATTGTTCCAGCATTTCTTTTGCATGAAAATTCGGTCGTTCAGTGGTTTGCTTTGAACTGGAACCATGGCAATAAAGTGGAAGGGATTTAAATCTTCTCCTTGGCTCCAGTTTCCTGATCTGCCACAGTTCTGGTGGACTGCTCTTTGACCCGCTGCGGGAAACATACAGAGCCTGTTTGGTATTGCTGTTAGTTAATTCCTCAGCTATAGGATGGGTAGAAATGTGAGCCAGTTTTCAAGACTGCTGAGCCCAAATAAGACTATGGATTGGCTTTAGTTGGCCAAATTTTAGCAAACAATTGTTCCACTGTTTCTAAACCAGTGTCCCGAGCATTGAACAAAACAGCGCACTAAAGATTTGCCCCACTTATTAGTTAAAATCTATGGTTACGATCACATGCACAATTAGCCCCAACACAGGTGCAAATGTCAGGTGGATTAAAAGAGCACAATCAAACAACAACATCTGGGAAGCGCCCCGCAGCCGTCGGCAACCCATTTTGCTTCACCGCACAAGTGGATTTAAAGGACACCTCAGAAAGTCCTGTAGCAAATGGGTTGCTACAGGCCACAGACAGACTTTCCCACATCTGATCACTCCAGCGTGCTCTCATGGCATCGGGATGGTCTGATCTCCATGCCATTGTGTTTTTGCCCTTCATGCCATTGTTTTTTTGCCCTTCTCAGTATGCGCATCATCACACATTCCATAGGGAGCTCTCAGGGCTGAGGTGCAAATCATGGATCCCTCATTTAAGCACACTGAAGACAAATGGCAAAAAAAAACCCCGACTCACCCGCAGTTGCATCTGATCACATAGTGGTGGGCTGCGCCCACAGCTTCAAAAGCGCAACCGTGGGTCATCTTCTGCCGGAGGAAATAGCCTCTCTCCTCCCCCCACTTTATTTTGCATGTTTGACCACAACCTATGTATCTTTTTGTAGTGGTAAAGCACATGGTAGTCTTGAAGCAACATGTATCATACTGCTTTCTGGTTTTATAACCTTACCAACTGCTGATTCTCCTGGGTAGTATACAGACTTCTTCACTGCTGTTCATTATTGTAATGCTACTTTTGCGCCGCACTGATGAAGAATGGATGCAAAAATAAGTCTTAGGAATGTTTTACTTTTAATGCAAGGGGGGGGGGGGGGGAGGGATTGGTACAAAGAGAGAAAAACCGGCATGGAAAGAAAGAGTTGTTGGTTCAGTTATCAAAAGGGCCAAACACGGAAATCAGGGTATCATCAAGAAAGAAGCAAACACTGGGCTAGTACAGGCCGATACAGATGCAATAGAACATTTGTTTTAATTTGATAATATACACTGTAGAATGCTTGGATTAGCAGATGTATGTATGTATGTATATGAGAGCCAGTTTGGTGTAGTGGTTAAGTGCGCAGACTCTAATCTGGGAGAACCGGGTTTGATTTCCCACTCCTCTGCTTGCACCTGTTGGATGACCTTGGGCAAGCTGTAGTTCTGGCACAGCTGTTCTTGCAAAAGAGCAGTTTCTGTCAGAGCTCTCTCAGCCCCACCGACCTCACAGGGTGTCTGTTGTGGGGAGGGGAAGGGAAAGGAGTTTGTGTCAGCTATGATGCCATAGAGAGTGTGGGGGGGATTGTAATGCCTTTGGTATTTTAGATTTCGATTCTTCTGGACACTTTATCTTTCACACTGACAAGGCTTGACCTTGGAGACACTTGCTGTTTTCCCGCTGGGAACTCAAAGCTGTTGCTTTAGGCGCACTTGTAACCTGTTTCTTATTGGCTTGTATCCATCAGACGACCCCTGCTTGAACCTGGTATATCTAACACTTCCTCCCCTGTATTGGTAGTCTTAACATGAAAAGTGTTTGGAGTAACACCTACTGTTCTGTAATCAAATAAACTTGATCCTACTTAAGGAGCGTTGTTGCTTTCTGATAGCTGGGGACTCTGACAGTAAGCCACTCTGAGACTCCCTTGGGTAGTGAAGGGCGGGGTATAAAACCAATCTCTTCTTCTTTTTCTTCTGAATTGTGTGTTAGCTGCTTATGTATGTATGTTTATGTGTGTGTGTGTAAAATTGAAAGCAAACATACAATTCAGATACGTAGATCTGCTAATCCAAGTGTTCTATATTGTAAGGACAACTGTTTGTTCTTGATCTCAAAAATAACCCTGAAAAAATGTGTTGGGGTTTTGTTTTTGGATTGCGTAGGCCTTCCTTCCTTCCTTCCTTCCTTCCTTCCTTCCTTCCTTCCTTCCTTCCTTCCTTCCACTTCTGTAATACATATTTTGTGGTCATGGAGAAGAGACAGGTTTCAAAAGCTGGACTCATCTTGTGGTGTTAGAGCAGTGGTTAGATTAGGACCTGGGACAACTGGGTTCCAGTCTCAGCTCTACCATGGAAACTTGTGGGGTAGGGTTGCCAATCTCCAGGTAGCACCTATATATCTCCTGGAATTACAGCTGAACTCCAGACTACAGAGATCACTTCTCCTGGAGAACATGACTGCTTTGGAGGGTGACATTATACCCTGCTGAGGTCCCTCCCTTCCCGGTGGTGGATCCTGGTGCCCCCACAATCTTGTGGAAAGAAAAAAACATGGTGAGGAGAATTGGAAATCCTGACATCTATATTGAATAGTCTTCCAGCAGCAGAACTAGGGAAGGCCTCTGCTCTAATACCTTGGAGGGCTGCTGCTGGTCAGACCAAGGGCTGGAAGGACCAGTGGCCTGACTCGGCCAAAAGGAACTGTAAGACGGTCTGGAGTGGAAGTGAACAAATGGAAGATTATCTGCTTCAAGAATCGGTGCGCTTATCCTCCCTTAAAGTTGTGCTGTGATTGACAGCATGCTGAAAATGCCCACCGTAGTTGACAGCCATCTCTAATGGAGAAGGCCTGATGTGAAACAAATGGTGGGCAATTGGTGCTGCGGGACAGAGTGCACAGTCTGATAACTGCAGCTCGGCAGTGCGCGAGGCTGGAGAGAGGCCCACTGACCCCTCGTGGCTCTCTGAAGGCGCAGCACAGATGAAGGGGTTGCCCAAGCAATTATGCACAGCGGGTGCCCCGAGAACCTATAATATCCCCCACATTATGGGTGTATTGTGTGGCACAAGCATTCTGGAAAGAGGAGAGCAGTTAGGAGCAAGGAAATAGGTGGTTTTCTGCTCTGAAAGCAATTGCAAGGGAGGATTTTCCTGAAACATATTTATTATGGTCTGAAGCAGATCTTGCCTAAGTCGCCGCTTGGGAACATTTCTGCTCGACGTCATCTTCAAGGTGGTAATCCCCAGGAGAATGGGGAGGGTGATTCTTGAAACACGTGTTACATGACACTGTGACATCACTTCTGTTGCATACTTGGAAGTGATGTCACTTTGCTGGCAATGCTCTAGGAATTTCCCAGACCTCTGTGGTTTTTATCATAGAGATCTGGAGAATTCCTAGAGTGTGGTGTGATGCCATGATGTCAGTTCTGGAAACTTAACTGAGAGTGATGTCATCATGTCATGTGATGCCATTTTTTTTGCTCTCATTGCTGCACCAAGCAGGAGTGGGAGCCCAGAGTGCTGTGTCTGGCAACGTGGTGCCTCTAAGCTTCTGGACTGGCCAGGCTTGGTAAAAGGACCAAGAGTTGCCAGTGGCCATATGTGTCCATGCAACATCCAAAAACAAGAACAAAATCCATGTAATACTTTTTATTGTTATTATTAGAACTAAGCTAGTCGATACAAAACATTGTGCAAACTTTCCAGCTCACCAGAAGTCCTCATCAGACTGGATGGTTACAACATTTTAAAAAGGTACAAGGATGGGAAGCTGATTGTTCTGCCAATGATTTTAAGGACTCCCAATAATGGGTTTAAATTAAGGTCGGGAAGGTACTGGCTGGATATTAGGGGGAAACATTTTTACAGTCAGAGTTGTGCAACAGTGGGATCAGCTGCCTAGGGAGGTGGTGAGCTCCCCCTCATTGGGAGTCTTCAAGCAGTGGCTGGACAAACACTTGTCAGGGATGCTCTAGGCCAGGGGTGTCAAACTCATTTGTTATGAGGGCCAGATCTGACATAAATGAGACCTTGTTGGGCCGGGCCATGTGTGTCATAAAATGTAATGCCAGGTAGCGGAGATATAAACTTTATAAAGGACGCAAACACAAAGGGCTTTTTCTACTTAAAATAAAAACACGCTTAAAACATTAGCCCTCTTGCAATATTTTGTTGATTTAACAGTCTCTGATTACTGACACCTCTTGCTCTGAATTATTGTATCAAAGGCTGAGGACAGATTGGCAATCTGGAGCGGGATGAATGCGGAGGCAACTGCTGCGGGGGGAAAACTCCCCGGGGCTGGCCGTTCACACTGGCCAGTGTATTGCGCAAGGATGCCGTTACGAAGCGTTCAGACTGCTGCGGAGTGGCCCCAGGTGGGCCGGCCTCCGCAGCTCGTGATAGGGCTGTTTCGGCACTGCCGCTTCCGCTTGCCTCCTGCCTTCTTCCGGTTCACACTGCCTGGAAGCGGGAGGCAAGTGCAAGACGGCCTCTGGACACCGGTTTCTCCCGGTGTCCTTCTAAAGCGCAAGAAACCCGGCTTCAAAGCGAGTAAGTGCAGAAGAGAGCCGAGGGACAGCTGCACATGTCTGAACGGGCTCCCTTCCCCCACTTCCCAAGCGGAACTGTCCCGGGGCAGATTGCCAGTCTGTCCTCAGCCAAAATGTCTGTGCTGTTGCAATCTTGAGGGTGCTGTTCAGGTGGGTATCTGTAAGCTGCAAACCTACTTTTGATTTATTGACATTCACCACAGAAATCCTATGCTCAGAGTTCTGAGTCTAGGACCCAGGGGAAACCATGGAATGGCTGAGCGATTGAGAGAGTCTGGCGAAGCAAGCTATGATGCTGCAGCAGCAACAGAACTGGAAGCAGGAGATGGGCAGTTCCAGTTTGGGCCTGATAGAAGCCTTCCAGGGGCCTGATCCGGCCCCCGGGCTGCATGTTTGACACCCCTGATCTAGGCTGATTCTGCATTGAGCAGGGGGTTGGACTAGATGGCCTGTATGGCCCCTTCCAACTCTGTGTGATTCTGTGATTCTATGACCTGATCTTGCAGGCATCCTCTGTGAGTTGCATTATTTATTGCTTTATTGCTAGCATTAGTGTGCAGTGCATCCTTTGGGGGAGAATCAGCCATCCGATGGCGCTGTTCTTTGTTCACTCCTTGGAAATCCAAAGGCCAGCTAAAGACCTCCCAGAAGCCTCTCAGATGCCAACCGAGATGCACCATTTCCTTTGCAGGCTGACAGCAAAAGAAAGCACTGAGTCGTCTTTAGATTAACAGTGACTGAGACAAAGTTAAGGTGCTCTGTGTCATGCACTTCAGGCCGTGAAGGGCTTTCAAGGCGGTAGCCAGCACGTTGGGTTGAGCACGGAAGCCAAGAGGGAGCCAGTGCAGTCAACGCAGCACGTTAGTGACACACTGGGCATGGCTGACCCCAGACAAGAGTCTTGTGGCCACGTTTTGTACCAGCTGAAGCTTTTGAGACATCCTCAGAGGCAGCCCTCCGCAGAACACATTTCAGTCATGCCGATAAATGGCAGGCTCTTCCCGTTATTAGATGTGCCGCCAAGCCCTGCTTGACTCCACCTCTATCTCAACAGGCTCCCCTCCAGAGAGTTGCCATTCCGCAGATGTAACCTTCAACAAAACAGATCTCCCAACTCTCTGGGCATCAGTTCCAGCAGCCCATTTTTTCTCTTTGCCCTCTTCCAGGACAGCAGAACAAGAGCAGGCTCGAGTCAAAATACAATTACAGAGCGATTCGTGCCACTTGACGGAACTTCAGCGATTAAGTGGTGCTTCTTTAAAAAAAAAATAAGGCAAAGATTGTGCATGGCAGGGTTTCTCTTTTCTCTTTTTTTTTAAGTTTGGAGGGGGCTTTTTTTAGCAGGGGAAAAAAAATATGTCTTTTGTGGCCTTTTGGAAAGCGTTTGGCAGGCAAAGGGAATCTGTTTACGGAAATGAGCCGAGCTGGTAAAGTTCAGGTTCGTGTTTGGATTCAGCCCCAGCAAACGGGAGCTGACGCAGCGCCAGCCGATGGCTCAGGCTGCCAGACAGTAGTTCATTTCAGACTGGAATTAAAGCAAGGTTGGAGGGAAGAAATGTGTCGGGGAGATTCCGTGCCTGACTTGGCTGCTTTAGTTTTATAAGCAATGGCTCCAAAAATACTTTGGACTCCTTTTGTTTGTGTTCCCCCCCCCCCCCTTCTTCTTTTCTCTAAAAGAGCAGCAGGGAGATCCAAAACCTGGGTGTGTAGCTGGACTGAGGATACAGCAAAGTTAGCAGGCAGACCAGTCGGGGTTTAAATAATGATACTTGTGTACCATCAAGTCATGGGAGAAGCTGTGGCTTAGTGGAAGAGCTTCTGCTTTGCATGCAGGTGGCCTCAGGTTCAGTCCCTGGCATCTCCACTTAAAAGGACCAGGCAGTAGGTGATGTGAGAGAGCTGCTGCCAGCCTGAGTAGGCAATACTTCTTTGATGCACTGAGGGCCTGATTCAGTACAAGGCAGTTCAGTCTGACTGACTCATGGTGAATGGAGAACCATGGGATTATTAAGGCAAGAGATGAGCAGAGGTGGTTTGCCATTGCCTGCCCCTGCGTAGCAACCCTGGACATCCTTGGTGGTCTCCTATCCAAATACTAATGGGGGGGGCAAGCCTGCTTAGTTTCCAAGCTCTGGTGGGATTGGGCTAGGCTGATCTATCAGGCTTTGGGGACAGGCAAATGACAACAGAAGCCTCAACAAGCAAGTCTGAGGCATCACCAAAGACCTCTGTTGACCTACCTGTTGGCAGAGACTAGTTGAAAGAAGCAGATGACTTGTATTCCTATGCGTATCTGAGGAAGGGAGCTTTGACTCTAAAAAGCTCATACCCTGGAAATCTTGTTGGTCTCCAAGGTGCTGCTGGACTCGAATCCAGTTGTTCTGCTGCCAACCAGAATGGCTGCCCTTCTGAAACATCTTGGCTCTGAATCTCATGGGGTGATCGTGCGCCACTCTGTCTCTCAGACTGGCCTATCTTAAAAGGAAGATCCAGTGGAGGAAGGGAGAGGAAGGGTGGGGTATAAATGTGATGACAGAGAGACAGAATATCACTACTATAGGCCAGGGATTGTCAACTGGAAATTGAGGAGGAGGAGGAGAGGAGGAGGAGGAGATTGGATTTATACCCCACCCTTCATTACCCGAAGGAGTCTCAGGGCATCTTACAATCTCTTTCCCTTCCCCTCCCCACAACAGACACCTTGTGGGGTAGGTGGGACTGAGAGAGCTCTCTCGAGATCTCCCTTGAGAGAACAGCTCTGAAAGAACTTACGACTCACTCAAGGTCACACCAGCAGCTGCATGTGAAGGAGTGGGGAATCAAACCTGGTTCTCCCAGATTAGAGTCCAAGTTCTTAACCACTACACAAAACTGGCTCTCAGATCTAATTCAGCTTGTGGATTTTATTCAGCCCCCATGACCATATGTGTGCCAGCATGGGATTAGAAGACAAAGCAATGGAGATGTCTTCCTCTTCCATCCTTGTGTCATATCCCACCCATTATGAACCCGATGGTTCACTGGGTATGTAGCACCTCCATCCAGTAGGTGGTGATAATACTATTTCCTAACAGCTTTGCTTGCATTGTGTGCTACCACTGGGCTATCCTGTAGAGAGGGGTCTCTAGATCTCTCTGTTGTTTGGTGACGTACAGCTGTTTAATGAAGCTTATGGAGATGATCCAAAGAGCCACACCCAAGGGTTTCAGCATGTCCAGTGGGATCGTATTGATTTATTTTATTCCGGTTTCTAACCTACCTTTCCTATAAGGACAGTGAACGTGGTTCCCCCACACGTTATTCTTCACAACAACCTAGTGAGGCAGGTAGGCTTGGAAGACATGGCATATAACAAGAGTTCGACATATAACTATGTTTGATAGCTGGCATGCCATGATGGCATCTGACAGTAATTGATACTCAGCATGCAGTGGAGTTCACCATCTTGAGGATATCTTGATATCAACATTTGCAGAGGAGAACTTTCAGGGAGAACTCCATGCATAACCTGATCAAGCTTTTGACGAAAAAGAGTAACCAATGGGCATGGGGCAATGTATTTTTACCCATCTTTATATAGTTCTTGAATGATAATATTTCATTCATTTGCAAAACTTACGACTGCTAAACTGCCTGAATTCCCACCCTCCAAAACATATATGGATGCTTGAAAAATTCTGCTTGGTAGATAACAAACATATACCTTCCCCACCCCCCCAAAAATGACTAGTTTAGTGAAGGCAAACCTTGAGATTTTTACTTATTAATTGAGTGCTCTGGGATTTATTTATCCCATGCTCCAGTAATAATTAAAGCGCAAATCCATTGCAGATAGCTCCCACAACTTGAACTCTGCTCTCGGAGTGAGGAATCTCATTGATTAATCCACGGGGTGGTTTAGGCCAATTTATGCAGAGTTAATCATAGATAGCTCAGCAACAAAGCCAGAAGCTGTGTAGGCTTATTTATTGGTATGTAGGAGGACAACCTGGCCGGCCAGAGTGAAGGCAAAGAGACGGTTCCTGCTAGCTAAGCCTTTAATTGCAAATCATACCATTAGTTTAACAGGAAACCTGATGGCTGTAAGGAGGAGGTGGAGTGATTCACTGGACTGCAGGTCCATAGACAGGGTTATAGAGCCTACGGGGGTGTAAACTGCGCACACTTCTTGTCTCTTCCATAAGCTTGCCATTAACTGTGTTTACTTGAGGAAAAGGGCAACTATGATCACCTTTTCATGCAGTCGCTGTAATGATGTGATGTGTCTGGCCAGAAAAAAAGGTCCCTTAGGAACTAATAGTTGGGAAACCGCTAGAACAGGAGTTTCCAGGAGTGATGTGACCTCTGAGCAGAAAGCTTCAAGAGGGGATTGGATAAACATATGGAGCAGAGGTCCATCAGTGGCTGTTAGCCACAAGTTACAGATGGAACACTATGTCTGAGGCATGTGATGCTCTGTATTCTTGGTGCTTGTGGAGCTACAGTAGGAGGGCTTCTGGAGTTCTGGCCCTGCTGGTGGACCTCTTGATGGGACCTGGGTTTCAGCCACAGAGTATTGGACTAGATGGACCATTGTCCTGATCCAACATGGCTTCTCTTATATTCTTATGTTCAATAGTAGATGGCTTCTAAACTACTGGAACTCACCGCATGCTTCAGAGTAGCTTGTGGATCGCCTAAAAGACCCATAAAAAGACAGCCAAAGATCTGTCCTCAGCTTTTATTTTACAGGATATTTTCTCAGTGCCCCTTAACTGGTAGATTCATTTATGGTGCTGTCCCTCCGTTTCTAGGACAAGACAAAATCTGGTAGCATTCTGAGGTTGGGGGCAGTAGCTTGGGATATTGTTCATTACTCTGAAGTTGTTCTCCTTAAGGATAAGGTTGGCAACCCCAGCCATAGATCGTGAAATCAGGATCCTGATGCTCGGAGATCCAGTCCCTGTTTCTTCTACAGCCCAACCGCATGCTTCACTTAGAGACCCCACCATCCAGTTTCCCTACAGACTCCTGGATCTGATCATTAGAAGAAGAAGAAGATGAGATTGGATTTATACCCCGCCCTCCACTCCCCAAGGGAGTCTCAGAGTGGCTTACAAACTCCTTTTCCCTTCCCCTCCCCACAACAGACACCCTGTGAGGTAGGTGGGGCTAAGAGAGCTCTTTCCCAAGCTGTCCTTGAGGGAACAGCTGGTCCAGAGCTATGGCTTGCCCAAGGTCATCCAGCCAGGTGCAAGTGGAGGAGTGGGGAATCAAATCCGGTTCTCCCAGATTAGAGTCCGCGCACTTAACCACTACACCAAACTGGCTCTCATTACAGTCTCCACCCCCCCACACACACTGCTCAGCAGGGCAACGGGGGGGGGGGGATGGAAATGCTGGGAAAGTCATCATTGCCCCAACCTAATGACATCACCTCCAACACAAACCCAGAAATGACATCATTGTGTTGACCCAGTGTACTAGGAATCCACTTACACTCTATGGTAAAAACTCTAAGGAATCTCAGAGCATTGTCCCAGTGCAGTGATGTCAGTTCCAGGACTGGGCTAGAAGTGACATCAGGCTGTTGGAGTGACAGTAGTTTGAATCTCCCCCCCCCCCCCCCCAATATAAGCTTAAATTTAGATATAAGCTTATATTTTTTTTGGACATATACACTTTTTGGATATAAGCTTCCATGTGCATGCACAGTTCTTCAGATGTTATCTGAAGTTTATACCCAGAATAAAATTTATACCCAGAATAAAACCCACAATAGCTTATACCCAGAATACAATTTTATTGGTCTTAAGGATGCCGCTGGACTCAAACTTTGTTCTGCTGCTTCTGACCAACTCAGCTACTGACCTAATCTGTCAGGCAACAGTTCTTCTCGAAGACAAGCTTTAGAGAGAGTTATCCCCTTATGCTTACACAGCTCCCCAAAAGTGTCTTTTTAGGGTCCCTTGACTGTTACCATGATGTTTCAACAGATTATAGGGAATATGTTTACTGCAGACCAGACACGAGTCTCTGTAGGTAGTGTGACCACATGGCAAGAGGATTTTAATGTATAGAAGGTGGCGCTGGTGTGTGAGTTTTGACATTCCAGGTTATACTTTTGGAAGTTAAGTTAACCCACACAGCCTTTAACAGACTTATGGACTCATTTGACTGTTTGAAACCTCGGGTGCCCAAACTCTTCACCAGTCTTCTTTATGTCTCTCAGTTCCCTCACTCCCCAGTTTGACTTGACTGACTTACCTCAGAGTTCTTTAATCATTAAACCCTCAGACCCAACATGAATACCAGTTAGATGTGCCCTTTGGGGTGCAGTTGTGCCTCATTCTTCTTCATGTCTCTCATCCTTGCTTTGTCTCTCTTTGACCAAACCTGATGTATTTCCACTGACTGTGTTTGGCTGCTCTAACTTCTGACCTTCTTCAGTGCCAACAATGTTCTGGGATCCTCGCTCAGAGTCGCCACAAGCAGAACAAGCTTTGCCCAGGTTAGCTACGGAACAAGCGCTGAGACCTCACCTGAATGCCCAAAATCAATAGAAACCATGCCACCATTTTCAAAATAAACAGCGAAAATTCTCACTAGGCCTCATGCCCAATCTTACCTCTGCAGATTTGTTACACATATCAGGGCCTGCTGGAAGTCATGGTCTAAAGGAGTGTAGGGAGCTCTGGCTTTGGACATGGCTAAAGGATATACTTGCCAACCTCCAGGTGGTGACTGGAGATCTCCCACTATTATAACTTATCTCCAGGTGATAGTGATCAATTAAATGGGGAAAAAATTGTCCTTTGGAAGGTGCACTCTGTGGCATCATACCCTATTAAAGTCCATCCCCTCCCCAAACCCTGCCCTTCTCAGAGTCCATAACAGTAATCTCCAGGTTTCTCTCAACCTGGAGTTGGCAACCCTGAGTGCTGGTGATCACAGGCAGCAGAGGGTGGTGGCTGCCCTGAGGGCCTAACTAGTGAAACATAGTCCACGTGTCAGGTCCCTGGTTCCATAGAGTTCTGTGTAGCAGTGAAAGGGGAAATGGGGAGGGGCATAGACCTAAACACCGTAACTTCCCTTCCACTTGAGCAGCCAGAAGTCACCTCGCCACATCTGCAATGACTGAGGAACTGGGAATTTCCTAGAGTGCCATGGACATGGTGACATCACTTCCAGCCACTTGGCCAGAAGAAGAAGAAGAAGAAAAAGAAGAAGAAGAAGAAGAGATTGGATTTATACCCCGCCCTTCACTCACTTGGAGTCTCAGAGCGGCTTACAAACTCCTTTCCCTTCCCCTCCCCACAACAGACACCCTGTGAGGTAGGTGGGGCTGAGAGAGCTTTTTCCCAAGCTGTCCTTGAGAGAACAGCTGGTACAGAGCTATGGCTTGCCCAAGGTCATCCAGCCAGGTGCAAGTGGAGGAGTGGGGAATCAAACCCAGTTCTCCCAGATTAGAGTCCGTGCACTTAACCACTACACCAAACTGGCTCTCAAAATCATGTCATGGTATTTGTCACATTTCAGAAATAATGTCATGACATTTGTCACATTTCCCTTCTCAAGGCTCTGCCCACAAAAGCTACTTGTAATTTCTGGCAACTAGGATGACCAACCTCCAGGTGGTGGGTGGAGATCTCCTGGGATCACGACTGATATCCAGGCAACAGAGATCAGTCCACCTGGAAAAAGTGGCCGCTTTGGAAGGTAGTCTCTACAGCATTATACCCTGCTGAGGTCCTTCCCCCTCCCAAAACCCTGCTCCCTTCGTGCTCCATCCCCAAAATCTCCAGGTAGGGTTGCTAGATCTCCCCTTTGCTGCTGCGGGGGACACTAGGGGAGTTGTGTGGCAATGCTCCAGCATTGGGGGGGGGGGGACTCAATGGTAACCATAGAGTCCCCCTCCAAAAATTCTAGAGTGTCACTGTGCGACGGCCCCAGCGTGATGACATCATTACCAGTGATGCCATTGTGTCGGTGGCATCCCAGCATAGAGATAAAGGATTCTTTAATGGGGGGGGGGGGCAGCAACAATCCTGGGGCAGTGCTATTTGTCCCTCTGGGAAACTTTTGTATTCCTCAACACTATATTTAGGATCCTCCATGAGGCAAATTATATCTCTTGGCTCATTTAAATTTACAAAATAATCACAAGGGAAGGCATAAGCATCCTCTGCCCACATACCACGCTTCTGACCAGAACCTGCAGTGCCAGGCAGTTCTCCATGGGGAACATGTATGGGCTCACGGATCCAGCCCTGCTGTACCTCTCCTTCACTACTTGTTATTGCTTAGTAGTGTCTTTTCTGTGATAGGAGGAGGAGGAGATTGGATTTATACCCCGCCCTTCACTCACTTGTAGTCTCAGAGTGGTTTACAATCTCCTTTCCCTTCCTCTCCCCACAACAGACACCCTGTGAGGCAGGCGGGGCTGAGAGAGCTCTGACTGAGAACTGTGACTGACCCAAGATCACACCAGCAGCTGCATGTGGAGGAGTCGGGCATCAAACCCAGTTCTCCCAGATTAGAGTCTGCGCTCTTAACCACTCCTTCCCCATAGCAGCTCACTTGGCACTTATTCTGTTCAAGATAGGGTTACCAACTCTGCTCTGAAATATCCCTGGATATTTAGGGGGTGGAGCCAGGGGAGTATGTGGTTTGGGGAGGTGTGGGACCTCATTGGTTATAATTAGATTTGCCAACCTCCAAGTGGCAACTGGAGATCTCCCCCATTACAGTTGATCTCCGGACAGCCAAGATCCATTCCCTTGGAGGAAATGGCTACTTTGGAAGGTGGCCTCTAAGTTGTACACTGCTGAGGTCCCTTCCCCCCCCCCCAACCCTTCCCCCCCCAGTCTCCACCCCCCAAATTTCCAGGTATTTCCCATCCCAGTGCTAGCAACCCTAGGTATTATGCTAGAGTCCACCTGTTGCAGCTGCCTTTTTCTCTAGGGGAACTGATCTCTGTAGTCTGGAAATCAGTTGCCATTCTGGGAGATCTCCAGGCCCCACCTGAAGGTTGGCAAATCCTGGACTGATTCCACAAAAAGCTGTTTGTTCCACCCTCAGTCTCCCGTTTCCCCTGGTTATACTGCTCACTTCCCCACTATTTGCTGTGCGGCCGCATTTTGACCCGCATCTCCCCCTGATTTCTCCCTCGCCTTCTTGATCCTAAAAAATAAGGATCAAGAAGACGTGGGGGGAATCAGGGGGAGATGTGGGTAAAAATGCAGCTGTGCAGCAAGTAGTGGGAAATTGAGCAGTACAACCAGGGAAAATGGGAGACCGAGGGCGGAACAACTGCTTTTGCAGGGTTGGTCCCATATTTAGGCATTAGGTGGCAAACAAATTCTGTTTTCTCAGCCCTTTGATTGGTTTGGGTGGATTTTCGAGGAACACACAGGCAATTTCTCTTTCTCGTTCTCTCGCTCTCTCTGTTTGTGTTGATCATTGGCTTCTGCTGTTTACTGGCTTCTACCAATATGATTGATTGCTTAGCTTGCTAGCTGTCACTCAAGAATTGGTGATTTTTTTGTTGACTTTCAAAATGATGACACTTGGTTGGCTTTCTGGAAGCTGCCGTGGGAACCATCTGGTTGCAAAGGTTTTATTTATTTTCTTCTCCTTTTTTTTGGTTATTAAGCATAAAATTAGCAAGAAAAGAACAGAAAATTGGGTGTCCTGGATCCATTGCATTCTGAGGCTCACATATACCATTAGGAGTATGAAAGCTGCAGCCAGCATGCAAATAATGGGATAATATCAGAAGTGTTTAACAGAAGTAGGGTTGCCAACTCTGGGCTGGGAAGTACCTGGAGATTTTGGAGGTAGAGCCTCCAGAGGGCAGGGCTTGAGGAGGGGAGGGACCTCAGCAGACTACAATGGCATAGAGTCCATTTGCCCCAGGGGAACTGATCCTGATCATCTGGATAGCAATTGTAGTAGCATGAAATCTCCAGGTGCCACCTGGAGGGTAGCAACCACAACCCTAAGATCCAGATAGGACCTTACCACTTAATTGTTCTCTAGCCATTGTGGACAGCTGTAGAAGAAGAGACTGGATTTATACCCCACCCTTAATTGTTGTCTAGCCATTGTGGACAGCTGTAGAAGAAGAGACTGGATTTATACCCCACCCTTCAGCACCCAAAGGAGCCTCAGAGCAGCTTACAATCTCCTTTCCCTTCTCCTCCCCACAACAGACACCCTGTGCGGTAGGTAGATCTGAGAGAGCTCTTTCAAGGACTGCTCTTGAGAGAACAGCTCTGGCAGCAGTCACACATGCCAGCTGAAGCTGAGGGGAAGCAAGGCTATTTCCTCCAGAGGAATTTGACAGGCAGTTGCGAGATCACACATCCCTTTGTAGCTGCGGGCTCAGCCCATCACTGTGTGATCAGACACAACTGTGGGTGAGTCAGGTTTTTTGGCCATTTGTTCCCCATACACAATAAACAAGAAATAGCACCTCTGCACTGAGGGCTCCCTATGGAGTATGTGATGATGTGCATACTGTGAAGGGGAAATGGTACCAAGCTAGAATGGCATGATCAGATCATCCTGACAGCATGAGAGCATGCATGTGCGATCAGACAGGGGAAAGTCTGTCTGTGGCCCATCAGAACTCATAAGAGCCAGACTTTCCCTGGTGTTTAACTCTGTTCCTGTGGCAAAGCAGCACGGGTTGCCAACAACTGTGGTACGCTTCCCAGATGTTGCTGTTTGATCATGCCCTGCCCTTTAGATCCGTCAAGCATTTGCAGCTATGTTGGATCCAAAGGCCCACATGATCGCAGCCTCTGAGAGAACTTGTGACTGACCCAGGGTCATGCTGGCAGGTGCTGGATTCAGCAAGGGTCAGATGCTGGCTGGAAGGCAAACTGTTTCCAGGGCAAGGAAAGGAAGATGAAGAAGAAGAAGAAGAAGAAGAAGAAGAAGAAGAAGAAGAAGAAGAGATTGGATTTATATCCCGACCTTCACTCACTTGGAGTTTTAGAACGGCTTACAAACTCCTTTCCCTTCCCCTCCCCACAACAGACACCCTGTGAGGTAGGTGGGGCTGAGAGAGCTCTGAGACAACTGTCCTTGAGAGAACAGCTGGTACAGAGCTATGGCTTGCCCAAGGTCATCCAGCAGGTGCAAGTGGAGGAGTGGGGAATCAAACCCGGTTCTCCCAGATTAGAGTCCTTGCTCTTAGCCACTATACCAAACTGGGACACCAATGATTCAGAAATAAATTCTAGGATCTTTATAAAGATGTCCGCCTTGTGCTTAGGCGTGCCTACGTTCAAGCGCATCCGAAATGTCAAAATTCTGTTTTTTTAGAACAGCAGCCATTGAGGAACCCTGGGATAACTTGCCTTGTCAATACATTTGACAGGAAAGAGCAGGCTAAGGAAAAGGGGCCAAATCAGTTGTGTGAATGGACTCCCCAAAAGAATTTTCTTTTTCTTTTTGCTATAACCAGTAATCACATGGGGGTCCAATCCAGACCAGGACCACGGTGCAAGGAGAAGGTGTATTTCAACTTCCCATTTTGTGCACTGTTTTCCTGATCTGGAACCACTCTGTGGAGGTCCTGTTTGCCCCACTGGAGAGACGGATACATGCTTTTGTGCTGGAAAGAAAAATCCCTTTGTCGGGGTGGCCTGTGGTACACATAACTTGCACGTTTTGATTTCAGTGCTCACCCTGTGTTGTTCACTTCCATACCATCCCCAGAGTCGAAGAGTTGCTTTTGGGCATTACAGCGAGGCAGACTGATTGATCCTAAACAGAAGAAAAAGCCACTGAGTCCTGCTGTTCCCATTTCAAGTTCAGGAGAGCCAAGCAAAAAGAAGACCCCTAAACAAAGCAAGCAAGTGTAGGGAAAGGAGGCTGCTTTAACAGGTCCCTCTCCAGGGTTGTTCAGAATTAGTTTGTGGCTGCCTGCAGCCGTGATTCATCTTTCTCCGCCCCACCCTTATTGTCTCTGGCAGCCTTTCTCTCCAGGGGGCTTTTACTCCCATCCAATTCCAATATCCCCGATGCGAAATATAAACGCTCTTCCTCTGACGAGCATCTATTTGAGAAGAATTGGTCCAGAGCAAATGGGAAAGATAGCACAGGAGGGCAGAGAAGGCGGGGGGTGGGCGTGAACTGCAGAGCTCCTTCGCTGGATCAGGCCAAGGACTTTCTAGCTGAGCCTTGTGTTGCCCGTGATGACCGGTGGCACAAAGGCGATAGTCATTACATGTAACACCAGTGACGCTCCTTGGACAGCCTTCTTCTGGTGGTATCCTTGGCTACAAGTGTCTGCTGGCAACGGCAAGGTCTTGGGCTTTCTCTGTGGTGGGTCCATTAGCACTTAGGGTTGCCCGTCACCCGGTGGTGGCTGGAGATCCCACATGAATGTACATGAAGCTGCCTTGTACTGAGTTAGACTTTTGGTCCATCGAGGTTGTCTACTCAGACTGGCAGCGGCTCTCCAGGGTCTCGAGCAGAGGTCTTTCACATCACCTACTGCCAGATCTGTTAACTGCAGAGGCCAGGGGTTGAACCTGGGACCTTCTGCATGCTGAGCAGATACCCTGCCACTGAGCCATGGCCCCTCCCCGAAATCTTCCAGAATTATGACTGATCTCTGGGTTATAGAGATTCAGTTCCCCTGAATAAACTGGCTGCTTTGGAAGGTGGGTTTTATGGGATTATACTCAGCTGAGGTCCCTCCCCTTTCCAAACCCCACCCTCCGCAGGCTCCACCCCCTAAAATCACCAGGAATTTCCCAACCCTGAGCTGGTCGCCCTATTTGTACTGCAGGCGAGAGATGCCGCCCTTGAATTCTTTCTCCCATTCCCCCAAAGCAATTCAGAGAGAGCTTCTAGCTGGGGATGCTGCAGATTTGGCCTCGGACGCATTCAACTGTTGAATTTACCATGTTCAAAAGGAGAGATCAGAGCTGAGCTGGTCACATTGTCTGTAGTGGTTAAGTGCGCGGACTCTAATCTGGGAGAACCGGGTTTGATTCCCCACTCCTCCACTTGCACCTGGCTGGATGACCTTGGGCAAGCCATAGCTCTGTACCAGCTGTTCTCTCAAGGATGGCTGTCTCAGAGCTCTCTCAGTCCCACCTACCTCACAGGGTGTCTGTTGTGGGGAGGGGAAGGGAAAGGAGATTGTAAGCCGCTCTGAGACTCTAAGTGAATGAAGGGCGGGATATAAATCCAATCTCTTGTTGTTGTTCTTCTTCTTCTCTTTCCTTGCCCTGGAAACAGTTTGCCTTCCAGCCAGCCCCTGACCCTTGCTGAATCCATCTGCTGTTCACTGGGCTCTTCTTGTGTGTTCCAGGCTGCCCAGAGAATCATCCCTACAGTGCAGCTAGTGCTATGTCATTTCTGAGTCACCTGTGTTTATGATTGGATCATGCCACAACACTGAGCCCCAGCATTGGTCATCATGAGACACCATGGTCATCTTGAGCTCCTTGAAGGAAGGGTGGACTTAAAATTGGATGGAACTTCTGGGTTCAAGCCCTGTCATATAGCAATATGATGGAGTATTAGTGCAGAGCATAAGCTAGATCGTCAGGTCTCGGGAAGCTAAGCAGGATCAGTTCTGCTTAGTATTTGGACACCACCAGGGAACTCCAGGGTTGCTACGCAGAGGCAGGCAATGGCAAACCACATCTGTTTTTCTCTTGCCTTGAAAACCCTACTGGGTCACCATAAGTTGGTTGTGACTTGATGGCACAGGCTAGCCTGTTCTGGTCAGTTATGACTTGACATCACGTTCCGCCACCACCATGGATGGATGGATGGATGGATGGATGGATGGATGGATGGAATCCATCCGTCCGTCCGTCCGTCCATCCGTCCGTCCGTCCGTCCATCCATCCATCTGCTCTGTCTGTCTGCCTGTCTGTCTGTCTGTCTGTCTGTCTAACCATCCCCTCCCCTCCCCTCCCCTATTGTAACCCTTTCTCCCAGCCCGGAATGCATGCTTCAATTCTTATAATCCTCTCAGTTAAAACAGCAGATCGCAGATGGTTCAATTTCTTATTAGCCGCGCAGGGCCCATCACTTTCCATCTTGTAGCTGGTAGACCCCATTTAATTGAAGCGTGGTTTATGATAATAGCCACACTCCATCACACTGTTTGTATCCCGTGCATGGCTACCCCTTCATCTGAATAAATGTCCCAAGCTAAATCAAGGCCCTGTTTTGCACCAAGCCGTTACGTAGCGGGTAAATATTGTTTAATAACTCCGAAACGTATTTGGTAATCCAAAGAACAATTGGCGCTTAGAGGGTCGGTGCAGATGCCTGTTATTGACTCCTCCGGGGAGAAGAATTGACTTGGGACAGAGCTGATGTGTAAACTGCCTTGTTTTGCCTGAAGTACTTTCTGTTTCCATGTACAGCTAATAGTATTCATTAGAACACTATTGGCATGCAGTTTCCTAAGCAGGTATCGACGAGCGCAAAGGATTCATTGACTCAAGGAGGAGAGAGCTTCCCCAAAGAGATATAGTTGGTTAAATTTCTTCCAGAAATTGTTCTCGATTGCAAGGGGGTAAATGTGAAAGGGTCCTAGAACTGTCAAGCATAGGTGGAAACACAATTTGTTCAGAGAAAGCTTTCCCTCCCCCTGCCACCTGGCATTGCTTCCTTCTGTCTGTGGCACAGCCGTTCTTCCTCCAAGGAGTTCGGCTCCCATGGGGTTGCATCCTGCTGAAAATCCCTGCTAAGAGGAAGGTGTTTTGCTGATTCCCCACTACTGTTGCAGATCCCCAGATCCCTACTTTTGACTACTTTTGGAGAGCTCCTTGATCCTCAGCAGTAATGTTTCAGGGGGGAATTTGGGGTGCAGGAAGAGTGGTAGGCTAGGAAATTCCACTCCGCTGGTGGGAATTCCAGCCTTCAGCTGAGATTTTAAACACCTCAGAAAGTCCAGTAGCAAATGGGTTGCTACAGGCCACAGGCGGACTTTCCTGCGTCTGATCGTGCCAGCACGCTCCCATGGCATCGGGGTAGACTGATCAGGCTATCCCGACACCATGCCATTGTCTTTCCCCCCTTCTCAGTATGTGCATCATCGCATACTATCATAGGAAGCCCTCAAGGCGGAGATGCAATTCATCGATCCCCCGTTTAAGTGAATCGGAAAACAACGGCAAACCCCCCCCCCCCACTCACCCGTGGTTGCATCTGATCACGCAGTGGTGGGCTGCACCAGCATCTACAAAACTCTGTGTGATCATGCAACTGTGGGTCAGTTTCCTCCGGAGGAAATAGCCTTGCTTCCCCCCTGCTTTATCTCGTGCGCGTGACTGCCACCAAAGTTTCCCAAGAGTATAATCATTTGTGAAGTCAAAGCTGATGAAATGAGCCTTGAGTCATGAAAGCTTATAAGTATGTAAGTGCTGTCGAGTAACAACTGACTAATGGCAACCCCAGCCAGGGGCTTTCAAGGCAAGCGAGAAGCAGAGGGGGTTTGCCATTGCCTTCCTCTGCAGAGACATCCTTAGTGGTCTCCCATCCAAGTACTGACCCTGCTTATTATGAGAGCTGGCACTGGGCTATACCGTGCCACCTTTCCACCCCACAAAAACTTACCCCCCCGGGGGGGGATTGAGTCCATTGGCACCTTTAAGACCACCAAAGTTTTATTCAAGTTATATTCAATAAAACTTTGTTTATTCAAGTTTTATTCAACAAAACTTTGTTGGTCTTAAAGGTGCCGCTGGACACAAACTTGGTTCTGCTGCTTCAGACCAACACGGCTACCCACCCAAATCTACCTGGAAAAAAATACTGGTCTCTAAGGCACTACTGTGGGGAGGGAAGGCAACCTCATATAGCCTGATCTTGTCAGCTCTTGGAAGCTCAGCAGACTTGGGACTTGGAAGGGAGACCACCACACACACACACACACACACACACTGCTCCTGAACTTGAATTTTGCCATCTGAGGTAGGTTAGTTTGGGAAAGATGGACTGGCCCAGGCAGGTCAACCAGTGAGTTCATGGTGAATAGGAATTTGAACCTGAGTTTCTCCAAGCCTTGTCCAGGACTCTAACCACCACAGGACTCTTATTCATTCATTCATTCATTCATTCATTCATTCATTCATTCATTTATGATTTGCATTTTTATCCCACCTTTCCAGATGAGCTGGCTCAAGACTCTTCCTCTTGCATTGTAGCATTCCCTTTGGTTTTTGGTTTATCTGTTCGCCCTCTTTGTTTTCCCTGGAGGGGGCCCTTTCACTGTCGGAACGGGCCGCCATTTTCAGTGAGAAAATCATGACCTTATTAAACCTGTGTCCCGCTTGTCTGCCAAAAATCAGGACGGTGCTGGTCGCCACCTCTCAATTCCATCCCTGCCGTAGCGCTGAAGGGTAGATCAGGCGGAGGCCAGATGTCCCCCAACCAGGGGGGGGGGGGGTCTGAGACCCGGTCTTCTTGGTCCAGGGTTTCATCCTGTACAACAGAAGGTCACTTGTATCTCTATAATGATAGGAGGCATGATTTAGAGACATCCCTTTACATTTAACCATATAGGAACTTGTAATTTCTGAACTTGGCCTAATGCCACATGTCTTTAGTTGGTTCTAGGAGAAGGCTGCTTTTACGTACAATTGTTTGCAAGTGGATTTTCTGTGTGTTAATCTTTTCTGGGTCTGAGAGGTGTGTTCTGTCTCAGAGTAGAAGCAAGCACCTTCCAGAGGGATGGGTGCTGCTGTTGCTGCTGTTGTTGTTGTTTTTAATAATGATGTGAACATAAGAGAAGCCAGTGGCCCATCCAGTCCAACACTCTGTCACACGGTGGCCAAAAACACCAGATGCCACCAGGAGGTCCAGCAGTGGGGGCAGGACACTAGAAGCCCTCCCACTGTTGCCCCCCCCCCCAATCAAGCACCAAGAATACAGAGCGTCACTTGCCCCAGACTGAGAGTTCCTATCTATACCTTGTGACTAGTAGCCACTGATGGACCTCTGCTCCATATGTTGATCCAATTCCCTTTTGAATTAGATGTGAGTTTGTGGTGAATATTTCTGTGGATGTGTATATGCCTAGAAGTCATGGTTGACTCTTGGTGACCCCTAGTGGGGCTTGGACGTTTCAGAGAGGCGGTTTACTATTGCCTGCCTCTGCGTCCGAGCCCTGGTATTCCTTGAAGAACTCCCTTCCAAGTCCTTGCCAGGGTCTGTCCAGCTGAGCTTCTGAGATCTGACGAGATCAGGCTTGCCTGGGCTATCCAGGTCAGGCGATGCGAGTGATTTGTGACGGCCACAGATGGCAGTGACTTATCGCTGACTTTTCTTCTTTAGGTATGAAAAACAAACAAACAAATGATTGCACACAAGTTTTCCCAGTGCAACATAAAGGCTATTCCACCTGCAAGAGACTTGCCTTTTGAGGTGATAAATTTTTTATAGTGCTAAATGTATTCTCCCGGGCACCAGCACAGTTAAATCCCATCGTTTGAGCTTCTGTGTCTTCCTTTAAACTCTACATCATTAGCTCTTTGTAATCTGTACCGCTCAATCCCAGGAGGGAGGCAGGAAACTAAATGTCTTGTGTTTACTTACAAAACACAAACCTTCTGCTTCTATCCAAGCAACTATCATCTGCTCCGAGATTTGGCTTACATAACAAGCCAGTATGAGCAAATGCACGTCTGCAAGAGAGCAGATCGGCCCGCTTTCTTTCCTTGCTTGCATAAAGGAAGGGGACTGTGGTCTCCTAGTCCTGTGAAAAGGAGGAGGCCCAGATTCATGGGTGTGTGAGGTCTTAACCATTTTGATGGGTGTCCTTGGACCTCCATTTTAGGATGTATATCCCACTGCCTTTGGTATGGGGAGCAGCCAAGTTGGTGTAGTGGTTAAGTGCGCGGACTCTAATCTGGGAGAACTGGGTTTGATTCCCCACTCCTCCACTTGCAGCTGCTGGGTGACCTTGGGCAAGCCATAATTCCATCAGAGCTGTTCTCTCAAGGACAGTTCTGGAAAGAGCTCTCTCAGCCCCACCTACCTCACAGGGTGTCTGTTGTGGGGAGAGGGAGGGAAAGGAGTTAGTTAGCCACTCTAAGACTCCGAGTGAAGGGCGGGGTATAACTGCAATCTCCTTCCTCCTCCTCTGTGGTCGCCACACAGCATACATTCATAAAATAAGGTCTCCAGCCTCTAGGTGGGACCTGGCGATCTTCTGGAATGACAGCTCATCTCCAGACTACACAGAAAACTAAAGCTTTGGAGGGCAGCCTCTATGACATTGTAACCCACTGAGGTCCTGCTGCTCCCCAGGCTCCATCCCCAAATTTCCTAAAGTTTCCCAACCTAGCGCTGGCAGCCGTACCCCCCAACCCCACCTATCAGTAGCCCGGGGGACCTGGCAACCCTATAAAGTGGGGTGGAGAGCAATGTTCCCTCTAAGCTGAATTAGTGTGAGCTAGCTCACAGTTTTTTAGCCTCCGGCTCACACATTCTTGTCTTCGCTCAGAAGGAGGGCTCCAGAGCAAACTGATTTATGCTGCAGCCAAATGGCTTGCTCACAACTTTGATGCCAGCCGTTCACAAAATAGAATTTCTGCGCACAAGACTCGGCGGCTTAGAGGGAGGGTTGGTGGAGAGAAGCCTTGCCGGACCGTGCAGTCAGCAAAGGTGAGCTGATCCCGTTTCCCGTTTCCATTCTCAGGCGAGAAAACCCAGGGGCAAGGCTACCTTCTCCCTTTCGCAGTATCGGTACCCACCCCCCTTTCTAAAATCCCCATTCCTCCCCGTGCAGAATGGAACTGTTTCTCTGTTCCACAAGCCTCTCCAATGCAGCTGATAGGGATGGGTAAGCAGATCTATAAAAAGGGCCCGCGAGCCATTGATTCTCGCATCTGTCCCTCGTGGCACCACTGCAGTATATCGAGCTTCTGCTAGCAGGTGCTTTGAGCTAGTCGGATGTGTTTCGGGTTTTTCTTTCTCTCCGCCTGAGTTAATTGACTCCCTACAGTGGCCAGCACTTGGTGATTAGATAGGATAATATGATATCCAATATAGTTTAGTCAAGGGTCATTTTGTAGAAAAAGAGGTGCAGGAACTCATTAGCATAAGTTGTTTGCATATGCTACACCACCTAACATCACCGGAAGTATGTCAGAAGGCGAGAGAGAAAGGAGAGAGAGAGGGGACAGCTACTAATCCAAGCCTCAGAAATACCACTGTTCTGGGAGGATAGCTTCAGTGGTGGCTGAAGCCTTCAGAAGGCTGGTCGGAGGAACAAGGACCTTTCCAGGGGACGGGGTCATTTTGCTGCAGCCATGACCCAAGCAGGCATTCCCCCACGGGATGGGGGTGGGGGCTGGCACCAACTCCCGGAGCTGCGCTCCCCCGAGTTCCTGCTCGAAATGACCCCTGAGTTTAGTAGTCATAGATACGGTTGCTTCAAAATCATAGCTTGGCAGGAGACCTCCTGGCAATGCCCTCTGACACATCAAACAGAGGCAAAAGAGTGGAGGGGACATGTGGGGCACTCTAGGATTTGCCGAAAGGTCTATGGTTTAACCATAGAGGTGGGGGTTGTGTGAATCCTAGAGTGTCCTGCTTAATCCTGTGATGTTATGGTGTGAGGCTGGAGCTCCTGTCCTCACCTCCTAAAACCTCCCAAGGGTGCCAGCCTGCAGACTGGCAATCCTATTCTGGAGAGGTGGCATATAAACGCTTTCCAAATAAATAAAGGTACCAAATGCATAAATAGTTTTGTGAGCTGGTAACTTTTAGATAAGCACCGAAGAGTCTCCAGTAGTTTGTGCTTTTCTTCCCGTGAAGCGTAATGAATCAAAGCCCATGGCTGCATTCTCTCCAAGCCGTTTTGTAAGGTCTGTGGTTTTCAGACTCCATGCTGTGAGGAGACCTTTCCATGTGAGCACATCTGCCTTTGAACCTGGCACGCTGCGGAAGGTTCCTCCGTACATACTAATATGTGCATTCAGTTATTTATTGCACCTCACCTTTTACCTCCCATGAACTGAGAATGTGCTGTAAAAAAAAAATAGCATTCAGCCCAAATGTGGGGACCCTTCAATGGATGAAGGAGGCCTAAGGGTTTGGGAGCCTTTATAGAGACCTGCTGCTGGTTAGTCCCTGCACAGAGACCAAGGGTGACATGTCTCCTGCCTCCCTTTGCATGCACACTGAGAAGAATAGCAGGACGGTGAGATAAAGGTCACTCAGTGGCGGAGGGGAGTCCTCCGTGGCTCTGACACTTGGCTTGTTCTTCTCTATAGTACCCAGCTTGGGTCCTGGGTCTCCTCATTGGCTCACTTCCTGTCATGTGACCGATGCCATCTGACTTCAGGTCGCTCTTTATAGCTCATTGAGCCGTATGCTCAGTAGGCTCCATGTCTGGAAAGGCCAAAGACCACTGCTGTAGAAGATAACTTTGCGCTTTCTCCAGGCGGGGCCTGGAGATCTCCTGGAATTACAACTGATCTCCAGACTACAGAGATCAGTTCCCCTGGAGAACAGGCCACTTTGGAAAGTGAACTTACGACTTTTTATCCTGTTGAGGTTGTGTCCCTCCCCAAATTCCAGACTCCACAGGCTGCTCCCACAACATCTCCAGGAATTTTCTAAACTGGAGTTGGCAACCCTGTTGCAGGAATACATTAGTGGCAGGCAAGCTGACTTTCAAACCCTGAGGATCCCTTCCCCGCTAAACTTCTGGTCAACCCCAGGTCTTTCCAGGAAGAAGAAGAAGAAGAAGAAGAAGAAGAAGAAGAGAAGGAGGAGGAGGAAAAGGAGGAGGAGGAAAAGGAGATTGGATTTATACCCCGCCATTCACTACACAAAGGAGTCTCAGAGCTGCTTACAATCTCCTTTCCCTTCCCCTCTCCACAACAGACACCCTGGGAGGTAGGTGGGGCTGAGAGAGCTCTGAGAGAACTGCCCTTGAGAGAGAACAGCTCTGAAAGAACTTGTGACTAACCCAAGGTCACACCAGCAGCTGCATGTGGAGAAGTGGGGAATCAAACCCAGTTCTCCCAGATTAGAGTCCACACTCCCAACCACTACACCAAACTGGCTCTGTGACCTGGCGGAACGCTCTGCCGAGTGAGATCCAGGCCCTGCGAGAGTTGATGCAGCTCTGCAGGGCCTGCAAGATGGAGATGTGCCACCAGGCTTACGGTTGAGGGCAGCAACAGCTTTCCATTCCTCACTGGCCTCCCTTTCTCACTCTCTTCCTTTTCCCGTCCTCCCTCCCCTTTGGGGTTTGAATATTTTCACTGACTGACAGCAGATTATTTATTCTCCCTCACTGTGAGGGGCTCTAAATCGTGCTTCCTTCATATACGCCATCTTTTGTAAGGGTTTCGCAAGGATTGTTTTAATATTTCAAATTACAGATATCGTTTATGTATATGTTATTACCCACTCTGAGCCCTGTTGTACGGGGGAGGGAGGGCTATAAATCAAACAAACAAACAAATAAACTACCGTTCTAGTGTACTAAAGAACCAGAGAAACACTAGCCGCATAGTGAAAAAGTTCTCTCTGCCTCATTTCTTGAGCCTTTGACCCTGTGTAGCGCCCGGATAAAAATGCATCATTGTGGAAGTCCCCCCCCCTCCCATTTCATTACATCCCTGGAAAGAATGTATGATTTGACATGTTCCTTAAATGCAGCGCCTGCCACAAAATCTAACTCCTTTGGCTGTTCAGTTGCTACCTGCTCCGCCTCCCCCTACCTTGGGATGCCCCTGCCTTCCTTCAGGTACCAAGCAATTAAAAGTGATGAGGGTAAAGGGTTAAACCAAAATCACCTGCTAATGAAGAGGCCAAGCCCAGTTTTCTCTCTCTGAACATGTGGTGCACCTTCTAGCATCAGCTTCTGGTAAGCATCACTGAACATTTCCACAGTAGAGATGCACATATATATTTTAATGCTCCCCCCCGCTTCCATCCACCCTGCAAAAATGATAAATGCCAAACTCGGCTGTTTATCCGGAACCCTAATTATAGATGCAGCATCCTTTGAATGTTAAACACGCACAGTGTTTTAGAAACTTCAGACTGGTCTGAGGAAGATAGATCTGAGTCCGTAGAGATCTGAGCTTTCAAGCAAACACAGCCATATACTCCCCCCCCCCCTTTAAATTCAAAAGTTGCTTCAGCTGCAAATTGCATAAATTCTCAGCTTTTGAAAGCCATAACGTAACGTTATCTGTATCCTTTTAAAAAGCACACACACACATTTTATATCAATTAAAGCAGACAGAAAAGCTAGATTCCATGCCTTATTTTTCAAACGGCAACAAAAAAAATAAGCATCAAACAGTTATCGTATTTCTCGCGTAACCTAGTCCTCGCCTGCTGTGATATCTGGCGCCGTACAAACAAAGTCTAAATTATCCTCACATACCTGGCGAGGTGGGTAAAAGCCATACGGCTCTTTCCTGACTGCTTCCCTTTGGGGACCGTTTAATTGCTTAGCTTTCTACTCTGATTTGTTAGGCACTGATGGAGCACTGTGGGCTGCGCACTGAACGCACAACGTGGTCTTATACTGAGACTTGGCATGGTGTAGTGCTTAGAGTGCTGGATTAGGATCGAGGAGGCCCAGGCTGAAGAAAGGGCTGTGGCTCAGTGGTAGAGTATCTGCTTGCCGTGCAGAAGGTCGCAGGTTCAATCCCTGGCATCTCCAGGTAAAAGGACATGGCATTATGTAATGTGAAAGACCTCTGCCTGAGACCCCAGAGAACCACTGCCAGTTTGAGTAGATAATGCTGACTTTGATGGACCAAGGACCTGATTCAGTATAAGGCAGTCACATGCATGTGTTCAGGTGTGAATCCTACCTCTACCATGGACATCTTCTGGGTAATCTTGAGGGTGTCATTCTCAGCCTAGCCTACCTCACAGGGGGATAAAATGGAGGAGAGGAGAACAATATTGTAAGATGCTATGGGTCCCCTTCGAGGAGAAAGTGGGGTATAAATTATAGAAAGAAAGAAATTATGCACATGTTTGGTGAACATGTAGGGATCTACAGCCTCCGCCTCCGTGTCTTTGGTTGAATGCGTGTGAGGTGCAGGATATAGGTATGATCTTGCCGCCTTGTGATCTTCATGTGGATTTGGCTGTTGAGTGGTACCAGGGCTCTTTTTGTAGAAAAAGCCCAGCAGGAACTCATTAGCACAATAGGCTACACCAAACAGCAGAATCTCATTAGTATGTTAAGCCACACCCCTGACAGTGCAGAAAGAGACAGAAAGAAGGAGGGAAAGAGGGAAAGAAAGAGAGAAAGAAAGAAGGCGGGAAAGAAAGAGGGCAAAGAGATGGGCACGGAGGGAGGTTCTCCCACCCCCACTCAAGGCCCCACTACCACCTCTCCACACACCCCATCAAGCCCCGCCACTGCTGCCACCACCCCCCACCAGCAAGGCCAGCTCCCTGCACTTCAGCGGGCAGGCAGTGGAAGCCACAGAGAGGCATTTAAATGCCTCCCTGCACCCCCCAGTCCTTTCCTAGCTCATGCACTTCAGGGGGGCTCTTCTAGGTGGGGGAGCTCCCTTTAAGTGCAGGGAGCTGAAAGGTGCCAGATGCCCAATCTCTGCATGGAGACCAGGCATGCTGGGCCCTTTTCTGCCAGCGGGGAGGGGCAGGGTGGCTGGATGCCAGCCAGAACGCCATTCCGGTGCGTTCTGCCCCCAAAATAGCCCTGAGTGGTACCATTGGTCCACTGAGACATCTAGTGTCTGTTACGATTCACAGCAATAACTCATCTTCAGAAGCCTTTCCCAGCCTTGATCCCTGAGGACCTTTTAGCTGGTGAAGTTCGGGATTGTACCTTGGACCGTCTGTGTGGGGTGCACGGTCTCCTCCACAGCAGGATAGATGTTTCCCCCCTCATGACACTTCTGTCCCACTAGTTCTCTGAAAAGCCTAGGGCATCACACCTGTGTCTTCTCTCCTCCTTTTTATCCTCTCAGCAGCCCAGTGAGGTAGGTTAAGCTGATGGAGAGCCCAAAAGTCATGCAGTAAGCTCCACAGCAGAGTAATGAAGCTTTGAACCTGGAATTCTTGGGTGTCCAGCCCTGCTTAGCTCCCAAAATCTGACAAGATTGGGCTAGCCTAGGTCATCCAGATCAGGGTCTGGGGGGGTGTTATGTGTAGCTTTTTTCATATGAAAAACTAAATAAGTTTAAATCCTTCAGAGCAAAGGAATAAGGATGTCTTTCAAAGGAGGGGGTAATCTATAGCAAAGAATTACTTCATTGCAATCACTGCTGAATATAAAGTGTCCTTGAAACCCCTCTCTGCTTCTGGTCCTGGTGGTCAAAGGCTAGGAGAGATCAGCGCCAAGGGAGACCCTTAGCTTGTTTGGAACATTAGGCTTAATTTCTCTCCTGACGTCCTTTGTCTCTAGCCAGGTTCCTTTTAAACTAACAGAAATAATTAGCAAATCGCAGAGGGGCTTTTGTCTATGAGGCAGTCATTTTCAGATAATGGAGCATAAAAGTTAGCACAGTGACATAAGATAGAAGAGCAGCATCTTGGAGCATCTTGATGGGGTTTAAGCAGATGTCTAAGTGTTTTCAACGCCGGATAAGGGTTGGCATTAGATGCAGAAATCAAGAACAAGCAAATCGCGGGGAGGAGTCATTGGGGCTGTAATTGTAGGCAGACTTTCCTGGGAGTAAGTCGCGGGCACTTTGGGATCCAAAGAGTTCTCCCTGCACTGCAGGTCTAACTCTGGAGCCTCACATTCTTGGAAACTGACCAGAGCTTTAGAACTTCGATGCTGAATATTGTGCTTAAGTTTTGGTATAGTTCAATCTCCGGTTGATACTTTGACAATAGGATTAGAGCTATAAAGATATCTGAGCATTCTGATGTGTTCAGCGGACCTCAAAAGTGGCCCTATGGTCTAGTATGCTGTACTATAGCTTCAGATTAGGGTTGCCAATCTCTAGGTGGAGACTGGAGATCTCCAGATATGACAACTGAACTCCAGACTACAGAGATAATTTCCTCTGGAGAAAACGGCAGGTTTAGAGGGTCGACTGTATGACCTTATACCCTGCTGTTGGTACCACCCCTCCCTAAACCCTGCCTTCCCGAGGTACCACTCCCCAAATCTCCAGAAATTTCCCAACCTACAGTTGGCAACCCTATTTCAAATGCTGTTTTGGAAGTCCACTGAAATCAGTGGTAAATTGGGTAGTGTGGTGTGCTAGTTGTTTAACCCAAATTCCCATTTTATTCCACGCCAAAGGAACAAAGTCAGAACAAACCTTATTGTCATCATTGTATATCCCTGTACAATCAGAAATCACTGTCAATTACTGAGCTGTACCTGTTGCCTTTGTAGGAAAGTAAACCACCACTTCATTTTGAGATGTACCTGGGTCCTTGTACCTGGGTCCTTGTACCTCCTTTTGTTCCTGGGTCCTTGTACCTCCTTTTGTTCAGATCAGCTCAATCCAGAATAAGCAATAGAATATTTACAGTTTGTTTTCCAAACTGATACCTGGCAATTTGGAGAGGGATTGTTTGCTTTCTGAGAGCTCAGCTGTTAGATCAAAGCAAATCTCCATGGATGAGCCAATCTGAGCTCTTTAAAAGTTGGCTACTATAACTGTAAGATTATGTCATGTAACAAGATCCAGAGCTAATCTAAATGTCTGGCTTTGAATAAAGGTAACTGGAGGTTGTTTGTTTGTTTAACTTGTCTTCTTCCAGAGAAGAAATCAGGGTTTTTTTTAGGTTCTGAGGGACCTTTCCCTTAAGGCTGAGGCCTACACTGAATCTACATATCATCAGATATTGTGATAAGAATCACTTAACCTGGTCCTTTTTCTCTGCTCACCATGGTTTGGTTGCTGCACATGCAAACAGATTTGAGAGGAGGGTGTGAATTGATACAATCATTGCTGATATCACATAGGCACTGTTGGCTTCTTAAAGCGGTGATATTCCTTGATGCACCTGAAGGCCATTTTCATTTCTCCTAGGTGCAAGGTTCCCCAAATAAAACCAGTTGCCGGCCAGTGGCAGCTCTCCTGCCCAAGAGAACAAAATGGTTCAGAAGGACATCGTTGGCACAATGATATTCAGAGACTCTCTTAGAGGTTTAGGACATTAGGTTGAACCCAAGCTGTTTGGCCTTCTGCGAGGCCTTCTGTAGATTCCAGCTTAGAGCCAGTGTGGTTAGAGTGTTGGACAGGGCTGTTTTGGGGCAGAAACGCACAGGAACAAAGTTCCAGCTGGCTGCTGAGTTGGCCACACCTACAGCCTCCTCCCCTTCCAGGTTCCCCAGGTGCCTTGCAAGCCGCGGGGCGCCTGGTGAAGCCAAGCTGATCCAGGGAGGGGAGGCAGTTTTAACTGCCTCCCCTTCTTGGGTTCCCCAGGCAACCCCCAGGCACTCCACCGATCCAGAAACTGCCTTCCTTCCCTCAGGTTCCTTACATGCCCCGCAAATCACAGGGCACCTCCAGAAGCCAATCCTGGGAGGGAGCTGTGTTGTCAGGGGTGTGGCCTAATATGGTAATGAGTTTCTGCTGTTGGGTGTGGCATATTATACTAATGAGTTCCTGTTGGGCTTTTTCTACAAAAAAAGCCCTGGTGTTGGATTTGGACTAGGGGGAGCTGGGTTTGAATTCCTCCTTAGCCATACAGCTCACTGGATACCCTTGGACCTGCCACATGCTCTTAGCCTGGCCTACTTCACAAAACTGTTGTGAATAAATAATGGGAAGGCAGAAGCATGTATGCTGCCCTGAATTCTTTGAAGGAAGGGTGGGATAGAAATTTGCTCAATAGATTTAGGTTCCTTCTGATCTCTAATTTAAGATCTGTTTAGCAGTTTCAGGGTTGAATGCACAGCATTAATGCTGTGTGTGAGCGATTTGGCTACTGCAGGGGTGGCCAACCTTGCTTAACGTAAGAGCCACATAGAATAAACGTAAGAGCCACATAGAATAAACGTAAGAGCCACATAGAGATGTCTGAGAGCTGCAAGACAGGAACAAATATCACACACACGTTTTTATTTTTAAAAATATGCAAATTTGCTTTTTATTAACGTTAAATGGGACTGCCAAAAATAAAAACGAACGAGGAAAACCAGTTATAAGAAAGAGAGAGAGAGAAACTAGGAAAGCAAATAGATGGGAGGGAGGAGGGAAGGAAGGAAGGAAGGGAGAAAGAGAGAAAAAGCATGCCTCCCCTTTGCTTCCCCAGCCACCTTGCCAGGAGCCGCACAATATGTGTGAAAGAGCCACATGTGGCTCCCGAGCCACAGGTTGGCCACCCCTGGGCCACTGCATACCTTAGTTTGCTCCAGAGCTATCCTTCCTGAGTGGAGACAAAAATATGTGAAACGGAGGCTAAAAAACTGTGAGCTAGCTCACACTAACTCAGCTTAGAGGGAACACTGCTCCTGAGGGAGAGGAGACCCTCAGAAACACGATTTCAGGGGGCATTTGTGCCTACCACGGGTTGCCAGCTCTAGGTTTGGAAATACCTGGTGATGTTATGGGTAAAGCCTGAAGAGGGTGGGGTTGGAGTGGGGTAGGGTTACCAGACCCCCCCCCCCAGTGGAGATGGAGGCTCCGCTGCTAAAAGACCCCATATCCCTGCCACCAATCAGCTGGCCAGTGGGGAGGAACTTACCCTGAAAAAGAGGGAGATGTATCCATTGTGCAGCAATGTGTCTACGTCACTGCCTACATGACCCGGAAGTGACAACATCACATCTGGGGCACTGAGGTGATGCTGTGGTATTTGAGCAAAAATTCTATTGTAGAAATTTACCATAGAGTTTTTGCCCAAATACCAGAGTGTCAGCCTAACATCCTGGATGTGATGACATCACTTCCAGGTCATGGGGACAGTGACGTAGCAATGTTGCTGTACGTTGGACAGGCCTCCCTGCTGCTCCCGGTAAGTCCCCCCTCATCCCCTGCCAGTCGCTAGGAGGGACCTGGCAACCCTAAGGAGTGGAGGGATTTCCATGGGGTATAATGCCATTAAGTCCACTTTCCAGAGTGGCCGTTTTATCTAGGTGAGCCGATCTGTGTCTCTTGAAGATCCATTATACTTCAAACAAATCTTCAGCGACCAGCTGGAGGTTGACTCCCTAAGCCCACCACGGGAAGGGGAGCTACCAAATCCACATCCCGTGGGTGTCTTTCTGCCTCTAGGAATGCCATGCTGCACCCAACCCGCTAGGCTATTAATCCGTCATGTGTAACGCATCCAAGATGCAGAAACCAGTCTTGTGTCCCCTGTTGCTTAAACGGTTGATCGTGAAAACTCTAGGTCAGTCAACCAAATAACATGTTTACTTTCCGAATTTGTATTAAAACCAGAACAAAGTCTCAACTAGGGTTGCCAAGTCACTCACCCTTCTACGGCGGGGGAATCTCGGCTCCAGTCTGGAGCCCTTGCACACACGCACAGCACATCCATGGTGTGATGACATCACCCGGGAGTGACGTCATCACGCTGGGCACGTTGCCAGAGCGACGCTCTAGCAATCGCCCTAAAACTCGATGGTACCATAGAGTTTTAGAGTGATTACTAGAGCGTCAGGTGATGTCATCGTGCTGCGGCAGTTGGCCGGATCGGGCCACTTTGGGGGTGGGGTTCCCCCCGCCAGCCAAATCCAGACCGGCGGATTGGGGACCCCTATAGCGGGGAAAAACCCACCCTCTGAAGGGACTTGGCAGCCCTAGTCTCAACAGATGACTTAATGGTAATATACGTTTTCCAAAATGAACAGGTTTAGGGGGCGGGGGGCAAAGTTTCTAGAAACTAGTCTTGTTTTGCAGGCTGAAAAATGGGAGGCATCGACAGAGGTGGGAAAATGTTGAGGCCACGTTCCACGTGTGAAGGATGTCAGAGTTGTTGGTTTTTTTGCACGGCAAACGGCAGTAAAAAGGTGATGCCATGAAAGGTGGGTGGGGAGGAGACTTTCACTCTATGAAACAAGGCAGTCAAGTGGAGTGCCTCTGCACTGGGTTTTGGAATAAACACTAATTAAATCAAGGATGCCATGACAGTGAAATTGCTCAGAACCTAATCCTCCCACCGTAATTGCATAGATACCCACATTTTTTAAAAAAAAAATAAATACTCCTAACTTTATCCATCATTTTCGATCAGCCAAATTAGATGTGCTGGTGAATACCTCATAATTTTCAGTAGCCTGAGGTGATGACAGCTCCAATGCTATTTGTGTGTGTTCTCTCATATAAATGTGTGAATCTGTTTTTGGTCCTAAGATACATGATTGGTTCCTCTCACTCTCTCCACTAAGTGAGGAATCCGGCTTCAGGAAGAGCCTTGCTGTGGAGGAACAGACGGCTTCCTCCAGAGTAAATCTCTTCTCTGGATCAAGATTCCTCATGGATACAGGCAAGGAGGGTAAACTGCCCTGGGACTCCGTATGGCTGAGGGCATTCAATATACCAGTTCACATTGCCTAAGGTTGGTTATGAGGATGTGGAATAAGAACATAAGAAGGGCCCTGCTGGACCAGATCAATGGTCCATCAAGTCCAGTATCCTGTCTCACACAGTGGCCAACCAGTTCCTCTGGACAGCACACAGGGCATGGAGGCTGGGGCCTTCTCCTGATGTTGCCTCCTGGCTCTGGGATTCAGAGAATCAATGCCTCTGAATGTGGAGGTTCCCCTCAGTCACCATGGCTAGTAGCCCTCGATAGACTTATCTTCCACAAATCTATCTAATCCCTTTTCAAAGTGGTTTATTTCTGTGGCCATTACGGCTTCCTCTGGCAGCGAATTGCACATTTCAATCACTTTCTGTGTAAAGTAATACTTTCTTTTGTCCATCCTGAATCTACTGCTCATCAGCTTCATTGGATTCCCTCAAGTTCTAGTATTTGGGGAGAGGGAGGAAAATGTTCTCTTTGTCCACTCTCTCCACCCCATGCATAATTTTATAGACCTCTATCATCTCCCCCCCTCCCCCAGTCATCTCCTTTCTAAACTGAAAAGTCCCAGACTCTTCAGCCTTTCTTTATAGGGAAGATGTTCCAACCCTGTAATCATCTTGATTGCCTTCCTCTGTATTTTTTCCAGCTCTGTAATGGTATAATATAGCTTGGTCTTGTCAGATCTGGGAAGCTAAGCTGGGCCAGTACTTGGATGGGAGACCATGAAAGATGGCTCTGCAGAGGAAGGCATGGGAGAACACCTTAGCTTCTCATTTGCCTTGAAAGCACTTTGTTGGGGGGGGGGTCACTTTAGTGGGTTGTGACTTGATGGCAAATATGTATGTGCATAAGGGTGGCGCCTGAACAGAGTTGCGGCCATCTAACCTTTGACCCTTCAGGGCATTCACTTGTATCAAACAGAGGAGTCAAATACAAGAGGAGGATGGAAAGACTATTCCCCCACCTTGTAAATCTGCATTCATGCAAGTGAATGAGTTTATCCACCTTAACTAAACCATAGTATGTGTTTATTATGCTGAGGTACTTAAATATCCTGGATAGTATGCTACCACTTCCTGCAGAGAAGATGCCATTCTCCTTCTCCATAATTGTGGCTCCTTCTAACCCCTGAAGGGATCACACTGCGACCAGTGTGGAGGAACTGTCCCAAGGGTTGGGGTTGGTCTGGTGTGAGGAGGGACAAAGAGTTGAAACTGATCCTCCTTGGTGGCTCAGAGGTTAAGATGCTGAATTACAGACCAGAAGATCGGTAGCTCGGCAGTTCAAGACCCAAGTGCCGCATGACGGAGTGAGCTCCCATCTCTGGCCCCAGCTCCTGCCAGCCTAGCAGTTCGAAAGCAAGAAATTGCAAGTAGATAAATAGGTACCGCTTCGGTGGGAAGGAAACAGCGTTCCGTGCACCTCGGTATCTAGTCATGCTGGCCACATGACCACAGTGCTGGCTCTTCCGGCTTGAAAACGGAGATGAGCACCACCCCCTAGGGTCAGATTCGACTGGCTTTCAAGCAAGGGAGACCTTTACCTTTTACCTCCTCCACATGTCCAACTCCTCGAAGAGGGGAAGTGGTCATTTGTTCCTTGTCCCCCTGTGACAGACAGAAGGCTGTTTGCCCATGAGGGGAAAAACTGCCACTCGGCTGAGCCTATGGGATGGCTGATCCAGCATCCAGGCACCTTTCAGGAGGGAGATAGAATGTTGGAGGGAAGCGCAGAAGTTGTGAGTTCAGGTCTGCCTCAGGGAGAGAGGAGAGAGAGGTCAGGTCTGGCTCAGTGAAAGGGCAAGCAGTTGGAAGGGTCCCTCTGCCTAGTAGCCTGGCAGAGTGGTTTAGCTCTTCCTCTGGGAGAGAACAGAGTGCCCAGTTGTTAGACCTGTCTCTGGCAATGAGCAGACCGTGTACCATTCAGTCTGACTCTCAGGAAAGGTGTGGGTGGAATCCTGTGTCAGTGAGAAGATCCAGCCTAGGGGCTCGTCCGTAAAAACCTGTTTTTACCTGAAAGCGTTAAAGGAAACTCAAAACACACTCTGAAGCCATAACTAGCTTAAATGTATGTGCCTCGGCCAGGTTTCTCCTTTGACTGCCTGGAGACCTGCGCTGCTGATCCGTTCTTTAACCAACCTGTAATTAATAATTCTTGTTTCTTATTTACATACAACTCCTGCCTCAGTGAGCTCCGTATTCTAATTGTGCACCACAAAACTTACCTCAGGGCAGTGAACAAAGAATCATAGGAAGCTGTGTGCGTGCCCTCAGTCGGTAGAAAAGGCTTGTCACAGACACCCCTCCCCACTCTCCTCACTTCTGTACATGGGTGGGCCGCAGTAGCTCAGAGGTTAAGACACTAAGCTACAGACCGTAAGGCTGGTAGCTCAGCAGTTCGAGACCCAAGTGCCGCATGACAGAGTGAGCTCCCGTCTCTGGCCCCAGCTCCTGCCACCCTAGCCCTTCGAAAGCAAGAAACTGCAAGCAGATCAATAGGTACCGCTTCGGTGGGAAGGTAACAGTGTTCCGTGTGCCTCGGCATTTAGTCATGCCAGCCACATGACCATGGAAATGTCCTCAGACAGCACTGGCTCTTCAGCTTGGAAACGAAAATGAGCACTGCCCTCTAGAGTCGGATTTGACTGGCTTTCGACGAAGGGAAACCTTTTAATGTTATCTACTGCAGTGTTTGGGGATATGCAGGAAGAGGACTATATGTTTTCCTTATGTTTCCTCTTTTCTAGCTCCGCTTAAGGCCAAACTAAATATTTCTGTTTTTAAAAAGTTGGGTCTTGGTTCCCTTGTTCCTCCCCACGGTGCCATTCCAAGTCCATTTGGCCTCTGCCTTTTTTTTCTTTCTTTCATGATTAAAGAAGCCATTCCTTGCAGCCACCGTGCGGCTATGGGATCCCAGACCCAGCTCTTTAAAAACAGTTCCATTTAGAATGGCCCTTGGTGGAACGGTGTTGTAGGATTCAACCCATAATCCTCCCTCTCTCTCACACAGTCTCACTCTTGCAATTAGCGTGCCATAAAAAGACCCACTAGGGTGCTTTCTCTAGCTTGATAGGGTTTTTTATCAGATGGTGTTTACTTAAGGCGCGTTTCCCCAGTTTGTATCATGTCACATAGCCTTGGAACTCTTTCATGAGCAAATGAAAAAAAGACTGTTGAACTGCGTGAGTCTCTGCTGCATGCGTCCAAGTCGAATTTGGTTTCAGGAGTGGATTGGGTCTTTTAAAAAATTGTTCTGTGACATAAAAAGTAACTCTGATAATGGAATGATTATGGACATTTAAATTGCCCTTAAAGAATGTTGAAGCATCCCATTTGTGAGGCAGATTGCCAGAGGCTCAAGGAAACCAGAGATCAGTCCTGTGTCTAATGGTCTCCCGGCCTATTCAGAAGATAACGGAGGAAGGGGAGAAATCCACTCATAGCAACGGGGATCCAGTCGGCTGCCTCTTAGGTGTAATGAAACTTCACAGTCTTCTAGAAAACCAGCCTGTGGTGGTTTCCCTGGAAATGGCAGCAAAGTTCAAGAGCTCCCTTGAAAGGTCAAACAAACAGTTGTTTCCCTTAAAGTTGGTTTGAGCTTGGTGCTCGCAATGAAATTCTGGGCCCTGCATCCTCTGATGGAGCAGGTCTTGCAACTTGACTCGTCCCTTCTCCCAATTTCTCTGAAGCCCATGACTACTTCTTAGCACTCGTCACCAGTTAAAATGAAGCCTGATGGAAGGTCTGGTTTTAAGGGCCCTTACCACAGGTCTTCTGGTGGACCCCTCTCCCCCTTCCCCTTGATGGGACAACCATGATTCAGAGGGGCCATGGCTCAGTGGGAGAATATCCGTTCAGCATGCAGGAAGTCCCAGGTTCAATCCCCAGCATCTCCGATAAGGACCAGGTGGGAGGTGACATGAAGGACCTCTGCCTGAGTAGACAGTATCAACTTTGATGGACCAGTGGTCTGATTCAGAATAACAACAAAACCATACCGGTGATTGTGACCACATTACTAATATAAATTTCAAATATGTTCATTAATCTTCAAATTCATAATTCTTATAGACAGACTGTATTCTCAGTAAAGTCCTAAGACACATTCATAAGGTGCCATATAACTCACCATGTAAGCCCCATTTCGAAAACCTATTGATGCAAAATGGAGAGTCTCAAATAATGTCCAACCTTTCCTGAACTTTGAGAAGTGACTTTTTAAAAAGTTCTCAAATGATATTTCAAGCATCCATAATTCATATGGTAGGATTCATACGGATGTTCGAAATATCGTTTGAGAACTTTTTTGGAAAATAACTTCTCCAAGTTTGGAAAAGGTTGGATGTTATTTGAGACTCCATTTTGCATCAATATGTTTTTGAAATGGGACTTATAGGGTGACCTATCTGGTACTTTATGAATGTGTCTTATGACTTTATTAAGGATATAATTTGTCTATGAGAATTATGTATCTGAAGATTAATGAACAGATTTGAAATGCATACTAGTAATTTGTTCACAATTGCCTGTGTGGTTCTGTTGTCATACCTTTTTCTTGTGACTTTCTATCTCTCTTTTTGTCTGATTCAGCATAAGGCAGCTTTGTGTGTTCATAATGCTGACAGAGCATACAGGCAACCCAGCGGTTCCTGGTCCTTCTTGCTTCTTGTTTGCTTGCCTTGTCAAAGCAACAGTAGCTAGAGGAGGCTCAAGGCATTGACTTGACTTCCTTCATTGCTGCCCCAACCAATACCGATGGCCTCCAGAGACAGCAGCGCTGCAATGTACCATGGACCCAAGTGGTGGCAAGTCAGGTGTAGGGCCCAATTGCTTCTCCCAGTTCCTCCCACACCAACTTAGTGCCACTTGTGCAGTTTGGGCAGTGAACTGGCTCTGACCGTAGCTGCCACTGGGAAGGACAGCCAGTACCCTCTTCCCATGACCTCTAGTTGGTGGTGGCTGGTGGCACTTCTAGCAGTCATCGCTGTTTGTTCAGGCAGGTGAGCAACTAGTGAATAGTGGCACAGAGCCACCATTACTACCTTCCCTCTGACTATCTGGTGTCCCTGGCAAGAGGGGGGAGAGGTTGACAGTTCCAATCTTGCCAGAGTCCCAGTGCCACCTCTGTTTCAACCCAAAGAGCGTGCAACTGCACTGGGGGAGCCCTCCGGCTCCCACAGGTGTGCCTGTTCCCTGATTCTGGTCATGCCCAATCATATACATCTATATATCTAATAGCCAAGGCGCCCCCTGCATGTGGATATCTAAATCCACACATCGAGGACACCTAGGGGGCAAAGAGATTGGGGGACTCCCCAGGTGTGCAGATTGGGGGATTCCCCAGGTGTGCAGAAAAATCTGAAGAGTTAAAAAAAATTATTTGGGGGATACTTAAATCTCCCCAAAAGTAAAAGAGCGTTCCCTGTGCATGCGCAGAGAACGTTCTGGGAACTGTCCGCTGCTGCTGCTGGGGAGGAGAGAAGGCTTGGTGGGACAGCAGCTGTGATCTGCTTAGGCCTCGCTGCGGCCACCACTGTGGGAGGAGGAGAAGGCTTGGTGGGCAGACCTCACCACCGCTGCCGCCACTTGGGGGGAGGGAGAAGGCTTGGCGGATCAGCCTCACTGCCGCCACCACCACGAGGGGGGGGGAGAATGCTCAGCAGGCCGGCCTTGCCACCACCGCTGGGGGGAGGGAAAAGGCTTGGCAGTCCGGCTTCGTTGCCACCACTGCTGGAGCGAGGAGGAAGAAAGCTTGACAGGCCGGCTTCGCTGCCACTGCTGGTGGGGGGGAGAAATAAGGGCTCACCTGCCGCTTTCTCCTCCTCTGGAGTTCCTCCGGCTTCAGCATGCCTTGAGCTGTTGGGGAATACTCCCCCCCCCAATGAGTATCGCGGGTCCCACTTCTTGTCTCTTCCTCAAATGACTTCTTGTCTGAAGAATAAAGAGATGCAACAAAAAATGGATCATGTACAGTTTTATCTATTAAAGACCTTGTTCATTCGTTCAGAGGGTAGCCATGTTCTGCACTAGAACAACCAGGGCGTTTCTTGTAGAAAAAGCTCAGCAGGAACTCTGGGCTACTTGGTGTTTTTTGTTTGTTGAAAGCCAGTGTGGCATAGTAGTTAGAGTGCTAGACTTGAATCTGGGAGAGCCAGATTCGAATCCTCATTTGTCCATGCTTCCATAGAAGCTTACTGGGTTATATTGGCCTAGTAACTGTTTTTCTGCCTGACCTACCTACTTCACAAGATGGTTGTTGTGAGCATAACTGGAGGAGGAGAGAAAAGTTATATGCCTCTTTGGATACCCATTGGGCTAAAAATGGGGTATCAATGTCTAAATAAATAGATATATTCTCTTCTTCTCTCTGATCTCAGTATTTTTAATATTATGGTGAGTCCCGAGACTGAGGGCTTTTCCGCTTTCTCATTTCCCTTGCTTGTAAACTTCTGTTTCTTCTGTTCCCCCCCCCTGTTCTGCCCATGTTTTGCTCCCTCTAGTGGTCAGTTTGATATTACATTGGCTTATGCCCAGCATATGCCCTGGAAGATTTAAATTGAAGATTTTTATGCCAGACATAAAGTAATATAATATCAACTCAGTCACTAGAGGAAGCAAAACATGTGCAGCACAGGGGGGAAAAACATAGAAACAGGAGCTTAGAAGTGAGGAAAATGAAAATGTGGGAAAGCCCTGAGACTAACCTGTTGTTTCTTTTTCTGCTGTTTTACAATGTTTTTTTTTTTAAATTACTAGTTGGTTTCTTCCTTTCTCTTTTATATCCTTTATTGTTTCAATAGGTTTCCTACAGTTTTAAGGTTTGATATTTGAAGCTGCCTCGTCTAGAAACAGACATTCAGGGCAATAAGGAATAATCATAATCTTGCCTTCCTTTCCAGTGAAATTTAGCGACTGCTCAGAGACCAAGGGAATCCGCTACGAAACCGACAACTTGGACTTCAAGGTGAGGACCGATGGAACTATCTACGCTACCCAAGAGGTGCAAATCCCCTCGGAGCAGACAATGTTTATGGTGACGGCATGGGATCTCCAGGCCTTAGAAAGATGGGAAACAATGGTCAGGTTACTGGTGGGAGACAAATCACAGCACAAGGGACATAAGGTAAAGAATAATGACAGCAGTGATTTTCCTCTTGTTTGAAATAGTAGAGTAGTTAATCGAGCATTGATTCTGTAAAAGCTCAAAGCACCTTGGGGCGGGGGTGTGGCTCAATGGTGGAGCATCTGTTTGGCATGTAGAAGGCCCCAGGTTCAATCCCTGGCATCTCCAGTCAAAAGGCTCAGGTCACCTCACCCTTCACACAGTAACATCTAATCTTGGTGAACATGGCCATTTTTCTAGTCAAATGACGGTTTTGGCTGTGGCTATCATGATTTGTCACCCTCTCGATCCTCCATTCTTCCCCTCCTAGCAAGTGGCTGGTGCTTGTGTGTGAGGTATTCCCAATCCCTTTTCAGAGACCCTCCTCAGTAGTTCTGCCACCAATCAAGGTCTCTAATTTTCCATCTGCCTAGCCCTGATTCACTAGATGACAGTGTGTGAGTGTGCACGTGTGGACCTTCCTTTATCCGACTAGCCTAGCTGTCCTTCTAGGGTGGTTAGGTTGTGTGATTTAGTGATCACACATGTGGGTGAGAGGACACTCGGCAGCTTTTTCAGATGGTCAGATGTGGAAGGTCACTAGGCATCCTCCTAGTATTGCCCTGTTCACATTGAATGGTATTTTCCAGCTTCTGTATTCACAAACTGAACACTAGATTTTTCAGAGTATGTGTTTGTGACTACCAAAGCTGTACAGTTTGGTGTAGTGCTTAAGTGCGCGGACTCTAATCTGGGAGAACCGGGTTTGATTCCCCACTCCTCCACTTGCACCTGCTGGATGACCTTGGGCAAGCCATAGCTCTGTACCAGCTGTTCTCTCAAGGACAATTCTGGAAAGAGCTCTCTCAGCCCCACCTACCTCACAGGGTGTCTGTTGTGGGGAGGGGAAGGGAAAGGATTTGTAAGCTGCTCTGGGACTGCTAGTGAAGTGCAGGGTATAAATCCAATCTCCTCCTCCTCCTCCTCCTCTTCTTCTTCTTCTTCTTCTTCTTCTTCTTCTTCTTCTTCTTCTTCTTCTACATATATGTAGACCCTAGAGAGCTTCTGACAGTCAGACTAGACAGTGCTGACCTTGATGGATCAGGGGTCTACTGAGGTAGCATTGTGTGCGTTGATGTAGGGTTGCCAGCTCTTGGTTGGGAAATTCCTAAAAAACATTCGGGTGGAGTCTGGAGAGGATAGTGTCTGGGGAGGGGAGAGACCTCAGTGGGATATAATGCCCTAGACTCCATAGGCCTAGAGTCTACCTTCCAAAGCAGCTGTTCTCTCCAGGGGAACTGATCTCTTTTATCTTGAGACCAGTTGTAATTCCAGAAGATCTCCAGCCTCAACTGGAAACTGGCAACCCTAGCATTCACATGTTCCTCTTCTGTGTCCTGCTTCTTTCCATCAGTGAAAGCATAGCTGTCAAAATTATGACATCAGCGTGCTGTATGGCAGCATATAGGGCTGTCAACCTCCAGGCAGGGTCTGGAGACCTGGAATCACAACTGATTTCCCGATATCGGTTCCCCTGGAGAAAACTGCTGCTTTGGAGGATGGACTCTATGTCATCGTATATCCTCTGGGTTCCCTCTCCTCCCTAGGCTCCATCCCCAAATCTCCAGGAATTTCCCAATTGGGAGTTGGCAACCCTAGCAGCACATTAACTGTATCCTGTGCCAGAGGGTTGATGGGTAGTATGGTGGTCTAGAAGACCTTGGGCTAATATACCCAAGAAACCCCTCCTTCACCCCTATATCCCTTTTCAAATGATAATGGCTGATTAGAATGTACAGGCCTTCCTGAAATGGACCACTTCTGATTGCAGGCGGGGGGAGATCATGTGTGTGCCAGCCCCTCTGCATTCAAAAGAAGTGCAATTTGTTCTGTGTGGAAAAACTGCTCCTTGAGCAGGTTCCTGGGAAGAAAGCTGTGGGAAGCAGCAGAGCACAGGTGAAGAGTTACCCCCTTTCACATCTGTTCCTCCCCTGCAAATGCCTCTATAAAAGGTAAAGGTTTCCCTTGCTCGAAAGCGAGTCGAATTTGACTCTAGGGGGTGGTGCTCAGGGGTCATTTCAAGCAGGAATGTGCAGGAACACCGTTCCGGGAGTAACAAGCCCAGGAGCAGGCCCATATGGTGATGCACTGTGGGAAAAAGCAAAAGCAAACTAACTTGATCTGTATTTTCATGCTTGTTGTAGGGTAGCTTCCCTGCAAGAGCAAAGGAAATCTAAAGTGTCTTCAGTCAAAGTGTCAAGCTGGCTCGCCAGCTCTGAGTTGGGAAATACCTGGAGATTTTGGGGGTGGAGCCTGAGCGGTGGGTGTTGCCTTCTGACACACTTCCGGTGATGTCGGGGTGTGGTATATGCAAATGAGTTATGCTAATGAGCTCCTGCACCTTTTTTTCTATGAAATGACCCCTGGCGGTGCTCATCTCCATTTCCAAGCCGAAGAGCCAGTGCTGTCCTAAGACTTTTCTGTGGTCATGTAAGCAGAAAATACGGGGACGAGAATCTGACTTTCTGTCTATTACGTTCTTACCCTGCTCTTTCTCCAAGGAGCGCAGGGAATGTCCTCTGATTTATCTGCACAACCGCCCTTTGAGGTAAGTTAGCCTGAGAGAGTGAGTACCCAGCCCAATATCAGCCCATGAGCCTCATGGCTAAACAGGGATTTTAACCCAGTCCTATTGTAGCCATTACCCCACACTGGCACATAATATCTTGCCCCATCTTGGTATGGCCAAGGTTAAAGAGAGGATCAGGAGGTGGGGGGTTAGAACCTAGCAGTCTGCTTCCTTTCAGAAGGGTTTCAGATTGCTGTGAGATATCCAGATCTCTGGAAAGGGTGAATGGAAGGGAGAACCTGAATAATAAATAAGTACAAGTATATCAGGTGGACAGGTTTTCCCAAACAGGAGCTGCAACCCGCGGTAGTGAGACTCTTATGGATAATTTGATGGCCATGAATCCAGTTCCCTGCACGCAGGCTTTCAGGTTAATGTTACTGAAGGGGAGAACTGACTTTTGAGCTTGGATCTTCGTTATTCTTAAAAGGCCGGTTGATCACCGTCTAAATTGAACCTTGGTGAACCGGGGAGAATTTTTCACTCGTGCTAGCCTTCAAGACTTCCTTTCCTGGAGATGTATTGCCCCCTCTGGTTGAGACACGGCCTCCAGACAAATGGTCGGAATGGAAAGCTTTGTTCTCAGCTACTTCTGAAGATCTAGCCAAGTGCCTCTTTGGGGTAGAGTTAGCTAAGTTGCCTCTGTTTGTATTCATAGGATCATAGAATTGGAAGGGGCCATACAGGCCATCTAGTCCAACCCCCCTGCTCAATGCAACCTAAAGCATCCCTGACAAGTGTTTGTCCAGCTGTTGCTTGAAGACTGTCAGCGAGGGGGATCTCACCACCTCCCTAGGAAGCTGTCCCACTCCCGAACTACTCTTACTGTAAAAGAAACATTTCCTAATATCCAGCCAGTAGCTTTCTGCCCGTAATTTAAACCCATTATTGCGAGTCCTATCCTCTGCTGCCGACAGTATTGACACGATCCGGAGGCTCTTTGTATTTATTACTCTTAACTTCTTTCATTGATCTCTGTTGTTTTACATAAATGTGATTCGTTATTGGGAGGGAGCGGCATGATGCAGCACGATCGTGTCAGACCTTGAAAGTTAAGCAGGGTTGGTACATGGATGAGAGACCCATCAAGGAAGACTCTTCGGAGGAAGGCAATGGCAAATCACCTCCACTTGTTGCTTCCCTCGCAAACCCCTAATGGGATCTAGGGGTGTGCATTCGGATCTACCTGAGCCGAATAATATACCCGAAAAATATCTTATCAGTATTTTTCGGGTATATTGCAGCGTCCCAAATGTATCTGGTTTTCTCAGGGAAACTGTGGGGGAGACCCCAAGAAAATCCCTGATACATAGGCGTCAACTTCAGGGGGGCTGGGGAGCTGGAGCCCCCCCCCCCTGAACTTTTCCAGGAAGTGCTGAGCCTCCTCCGGAGACAACGGCCTCTGATGTCTCTGGCCCAGCCCCAGCCCTCCCCCGGGAAATTGGAGAGTCTATGCCCTTGCCCTGATATATATATAAGGAAATTTCAGGTAGATCTGAAAACAGTGGAGAGGTAGGGGCATATTGCCCCCGCCTCTCAGCTGTTTGTCGGGCGGGCTTATGCAGTGCCTTTAAACTTTAAATGGAATGTTAAACTTTAAAGGCTGCAAGAGAAGCCAGCCCAAGATCAGCTGGGCTGGTGGGGAATTGCTGGTGCAGCTCTGCAATGCCTTCTCCTGCCACCTGGGTTAAACAGACGACAGTAGAGGGCAGCCCAGCTGGGATCGGCTGTGCTTGGGGGGAGCACGACTCTGCCTTCTCCTGCAGCTTGATTTAAACCAGGCTGCAGGAGAAGCCAAGCCAGCCCCAGGGTCAAGCTGGTTTTTTTTTTTACTGGCATCATTCAATTCCAGTCTATTGGACCCAAATAATTTAGGGATTTCAAAAAAACCCCAAAACAAACGGAGAATTTTCAGGAATCCTGAAATATTTTGAGGTCTAATAGACCGGAACCCAAAAAAGAGCAATAAAAAGAAAATTGCACACCTCTACTGGGATCACCGTAAGCTTGTTATGATTTGACGGCACATTCATAATCAATGAAGGGTTTGTGAACTTAAGACTTGTGATGCAGAAATGCAGAGGTATAGGGCTGTAGGGACACCATAAACACACGAAGCTGCTTTCTGCCAGATCAGATCTATCAAGGTCAGTATTGTCTAATCTGACTGGCAGTAGCTCTCCAGGGTCCCAGACAAAGGTTTTTCCCATCACAACCTAATTATTTTAACTGACGATGCCAGGGATGGAACCTTGGATCTTTACATGCCAAGCAGATGATCTATCGCTGATCCACGGGCCTGCTGCTGAACCCCCCACAATAATCACTTGACAGATATTGGATATTACACCATAGCAATCATTTGCAACTGGACTTGCATGTCCATGGAAGGATAATTCTGTGGAAGATTATTTCTGTAGAACAGTGCTAGCTCGATATCTAATGATGTCTGGGTGCAGCCCTTGTTAGCAGAAACTTGGAGCTCATCAGTGCTCTCGAGGAACCAAGTCCGTTTCCCCCCACTTTGGGGTTGTACTCCCATATTCATTCCAGGAGACACTTGAGCGTCTTTTCTCTTGAGCAAAGTTGCAGTTTCTCTGGTTTAAAGTGTGGGCTGCTTGCACTGATAGAATTTGAGCTGTAAGACAACTTGGAACAGCAGTTTGATGAGCTGTGGTTCAGCGGCAGGGAAGAAGTGGTGCGCGGGAAGTGCTAGCTTCACTTTGGCACCTGAAGTTAAAGGATCTCGGGTATCTGATGCCAGAAGTGAAAAGTGCCATTAAGTCACAGTTGATTTACAGTGGCCCTGTAGGATTTTCAAGGCGAGTGACGGACAGAGGTAGTTTGCCATTGCCTGTCTCTGTGTAGCAACCCTGGACTTCCTTGGTGGTCTCCCACTCAAATACTAACCAGAGCTGACCCTGCTTAGCTTCCAAGATCTGACACAATTGCGCTAGCCTGAGCCATCTGATGATAGGAAAGACCTTTTCCTACCCTCTACCCTGAAGAGCTGGAGCCAGGCACAGCAGATAATACTGAGTTACATGGAATGAAGTTCTGACTTGGGATAAGGTAGCATTTTCTGTACGTCATGTGTTCTTGTGTCTCATATGTTCCTTATCCGAAGGAAACTGCATGCTTTAATGTTGCCCTCAATTGCAATGGAGTATTCTGAAGCCTGCCCTCGCCTGGATGGCCTAGGCTAGCTTGATCTCATCAGATCTGGGAAGCTAAGCAGGGTTGATCTTGGTTAGTATCTGGATGGGCAACCTCCTAGGAATATGCTGAGGAAGACGATGTCAAGCCTGTAAGAGACACTCTGTAAGTGTCTTGCCTTGACAGCCCTATGGGGTCATCATCAGTCAACTGCTACTTGACCTTACTGGACACCTACATCCTACAACCTGGCGAACAACGGTCCATTTTCACTTCCATATTACACTGCCCTTTCCTGCCTGCCCCTTAACATTCCTACCGAACCCAGCATTCATCAAACCAGCTGCAACATGTTTCGACTTCAGTAAACATATTTGCCTGGGAATTCATATAATATTAATGTGCGCTGAACTCTGGTGTGAGATGGAGGGAACTATGGCTTTTTTTAAAATTCATAGCCTTCTTTCCCTAAAAGCTTTATTAGTGTGGAGTCGGAGGGTAGGGGGGGAAAGAAAACAGCAGAAAACAAAACTAATGACAAGGTCACGGAGTGTATTATTTTATGTCATCTCGGTGGGAGGTTGGATTTCTGTGTTATTTAAAGCTTCCCGCGCTGATGAGGAAAATAAGAATTTTGTTTGCAAAGGAAATGAGGCAAGTTCACTGGATTTTTTTTTTGAAGGAGATCAAAACAGTGCTCAAACCCAAAATTATCAAGTCAAATTACCCATGTAGCTTTGGGTGCTGACCCTAACATGGCCCTTCTGGGAAATAAAACCAGTGTGTCCTCTCTCTCTCTTTTTGGAGTCTTTCAGAAGAGCACGAAGCAAACAAACACATACTTCACAGGCTTGGGGTCTGTACCGATTTCTTCAGCGTACTTAGATCTATCTAAAGATGCTTCTTGCAGAGTTCAGTCTTCTTATGTTTCCTTCTCATCTTTGAGTAGAATGACCTGTAGGTTTTTTTTCTCTCAACCTGAGTCTTTGAGATGCTGTACTGAGGGACGGAGTAGATAAACAACTTGGCGCTTTGTATAGCAGTCCCTGGACTGCAGAAGGTCTGAATTCAGGTGCCGGAAAATCCTGTGGGAATGTTTGCCCATGGGAAGGAAGTTTCACAATGCATTCAGGCATCAAGGCTGGTTGCAGTTAAGTAAAATTGTGCGTGAACCTAGCTTGTGCGAGAACCTCACTCCACCTCCTCCTCCCTTTTGCACACAGAATTGTTGTTACAACTCGCTGGAGTTTCCTATGATGTGTGGTGCAAAGTACCATCAAGCCACAGCCAACTTACAGTGACCTCATAGGGTTTTTGAGGCAAGAGATGTTCAGAGGAGGTTTGTCACTACCTGCCTCAAGGTGTTTCTGACTTATGGCAGGCCTATGAATGAACAACCTCCAGTGTGTCCTATCATTAGTTTGGTGCAGTGGTTAGGAGTGTGGTCTCTAATCTGGGAGAACCAGTTTGATTCCCCACTCCTCCACTTGCACCTGCTGGGTGACCTTGGGCAAGCCATAGCTCTGGCACAGCTGTTCTTGAAAGAGAGCAAATCTTCGACGTGGTCTCTGTGTTTCACACCATTGGGTTTCTGCGCTTGCGCTGAAGCTCATCGGTATCTACAAAGCTAACGGATTTTCGTGCCCAGCTGCTCCGCGCATGCGCGGGCACCCGCACACATGCCCAGAGGAGCCGGGCGCGGACATCCCGCCAGTTCTCTTCTGACCGCCGCTCGGCTAACAGCCTTCCTCGTCGGTTCTTAAGACTACTTCTCAAAGCATCGGATTCCTCGTTTCTCGAACTTCTGGACCGTCACTGACCATTCTCTTTCTTACTGGACGTCGGCACCACCAATTTCGGCTTTTCTACCCTTCGGGGTCCGAGTTTACCCCCCCCCCCCCGTTACCCAGGCCTTACTGCATGGCTCAACGGTGGGGTTGCTTCAAGCGCTGCACCTCGTGCGGGAGCAAACTCGCTGCCCCCGACGGCCACTCGCTGTGTATACTCTGCTTAGGAGAGTCACATCGACCAGAGTCCTGCACACACTGCTCTAAGTTTTCCAACCAAACGCGAAAAAACAGAGCAGCTAGACTTAAGGTCGCGCTTCTGGAGTCGGCTCTTCGCCCCTCCACCTCCGCGAGACCGATGGATGCAGCCACACCATCGACGTCGACGGCGATCTCGATGTCGACCACTGCATCGAAACCACCACTACCGAAAGCGGACTCTGACGTGGACCGACGCCCGCCCAAGAGACCGAAGGTTCCCCACTCTTCTTCTTCGACCCCTACGAAAAAGAAGAAGAAAGACAAGTCGAAGAAACGGAAGCAAAGCCCGACCAGTAAGTCCCGTGATACGGGCGAGGCTCGCGGCATCGCAGAACAGAGCTCCAGAACCCTGAGCTCAGCGACACATAGCCAGGTACCTCCACCTGATGACTCCCGTCCACCACCACCTGAGATCATCCAGTTGCTGGACTCCCCACTCAGGCCCACCGGCCCCGACTTGCCCGCGACGATCCTGCAAACTCAGGACTTCGCCACGACGGTATATCCATACCCTCAAGAACAGCGTTCCCAACCGGGCTCTTCGAGATCGGGATCCCAGCGCTCGGCTTCACCAATAGATACAGAAGGTTCTCACCATCCAGGGTACGACACCCCTCCGCGCGACCCGGACGTCAACTCTCCACCTCGACGCCCAGACTGCCCGAGAGAACCGCCCCCCCCCTCGGGACCCCCCTCGGTCTCCCCCAAGGTATAACTACCGACAATGGGACCCTCGTGCCTACTATCAATACGGAGCATATCCGTTATCGACCACGATGCCATGGCTCTCCCCCACCCGCTCGGCGTGGGAGCACCACCATCGATACAGATCAAGGTCACCTCGACAGCACTACCAAGATCCGACTCCACGACACCATCCTGATGAGCAGGATACTCGACACCGAGACCACCGATCCCAATCTCCTCCACCGCCGATCTGGAGACCGTCCCAGGTTCCACACCAGCCAGCATCCACACCGATCCCACCTCGACCATCGACCTCGGTGATCCCAACTCAGCCTCCGCAACCTCCTCCTCCGACCCCACTATCGGTATCGGGTTCCTCAGAGGCCGACTCCGACCCAGATGCTTCTTCCATCCACAGTTCACCAAGACCTTCTCCTAAGCCGGACACTTCTGACAATCTACCGATCTCCCCCTCCGAAGATGTCTCTTCCTACGGGGACCTCATCAAACGCATGGCTATGTCTCTGGGCATTCCCATTGCCCAACCGCCTCAGTCGATATCGGACCCAGTATTCGATATCGTCCAAATGGATACTTCACCACCCGTAGCCCTGCCACTCTCGTCAGTTCTCCTCCAAGCCACCAAGTCCCAATGGGACAAACCGGCTTCGGCCCCAGTCTCGTCTCGCCGCCTGGATCATATGTATAAACTCCAAGAGGACGGCATCGAGTTTCTCGTTACACATCCCAAACCAAACTCCATGGTGGTAAACTCCTCTACTAGATCCAAGAGGACCCACTCCACCCCACCGGACAAGGAGAGCCGTCGCCTTGATGCGTTCGGCAGAAAATTTTACTCGGCAGGAGCCCTGGGCATTAAAGCAGCCAACTACTTGGCATGAATGGGCAGATATCAATATGCCCTTTGGGAACAAGTCTCCGACCTCGCCCAAGCCCTACCAGATGACAAGCGGCAAATCTTACGCAAGATTCAAAAAGAAGGCTTGCTCTTGGCTAAACAGCAAGTCAACTCCGCAAAACACACGCTGGATGCCTCCTCTAAAACCATGTCCACAGCCATTGCCCTCAGAAGGCACTCCTGGCTCCGCAACACCTCACTCCTGCCAGACACCAAAACCCTTATTGAAGACCTTCCCTTTGACGGTCAAGGTCTGTTCCACTCCACCACTGACACGGTCCTCCAAGACCTGGATAAAAGTATCAAGGCATCCAGGACCCTTGGAATATCTCCATCCACCTCCCGGCCATTCAGACCACGCACTTGGTCACGGCCTTGGTCACGTCGCTCATCCACGAGGAGCTCCCCGGATCGCTCCTGGCGTCCGCGACCATCACCCACCCAGCAGCGCCAGCCGTACCAGGCTAAACAGCGCCACATGACTAGCCAACCATCTGGCCGCCAGAAATTCCAGAGGGGCCCCAAACAGGGCCTTTGACTCTCCCCCTTCCTCTACCCCACTCACACGCCTAGCCCCCTTTCTCGAGGCTTGGCGCGAAATTACATCGGACGAGTGGGTTCTCTCTATTATAGCCACAGTCTATCGAATCGAATTCACACATCTCCCCACAGGCAACACACTGGCAACCACAGGTCCACTCCGGCCCTCCAATCCGAAGTTACCACCTTGCTAAGCAAAGATGCCATAGAACTGGTTCCACAGTGTCACCGTGGAAAAGGCTTCTTCTCCCGTTATTTTCAGATCCCAAAACGCGACGGAGGCACGAGACCCATCCTCGACCTTCGAAATCTCAACCGCTTCGTCCAATACAGACGCTTTCGGATGGTCACCCTCCGCTCTTTCCTTCCCTTGCTTCGCCGAGGCTCCTGGATGGCAACCCTCGACCTCCAGGATGCCTACTTTCACATCACCATAGCCCCCCAACACAGAAAGTTTCTCCGTTTTACAGTAGGAGACGACCACTTTCAATACAAGGCCCTCCCCTTCGGCCTCTCCACCGCACCACGAGTTTTCACCAAAACCATGGTCGTGGTGGTGGCACGCCTACGTCTCCAGGGAATCACCATCTTCCCCTACTTGGACGACTGGCTTTTGGTAGCGGACTCGCCAGACCGCCTACGCCAACACATCGACTGCACACAAGCCCTCCTAGTACGCCTGGGCCTCAAGGTCAACACAGACAAATCGCACCTGTGCCCTTCGCAACGAGTGCAATTCATTGGGGCCATTCTAGACTCAACTTCCCTGACAGCCTTCCTCCCGGAAGACAGAGCATCCATCCTGGCAGCCCTGGCAAACCAGGTCAGCACCCAACAAGCAACTTCCGCTCTCCTCCTCCAGCGCTTGTTAGGCCTCATGGCAGTCATGACTGCAGTCATCCCAATAGCCAAGCTACGCATGAGACCCCTACAGCTCTGGTTCCTCAGCGTCTTCCGCCCCAACCGGAACTCCCAGTCTACCATGTTCACCCTTCCACCAGAGGCCTGGAACTCCCTACTATGGTGGACGCACAGCAACAACCTCCTCCAAGGCGCACCCTTCCACCTCCCTTCCCCCACCCGGACACTCACCACAGACGCCTCCCACTGGGGCTGGGGCGCACACCTCGCAGGCCACACCACAGGAGGCCCATGGGACATTCTCCACCGTTCAAAACATATCAACTACCTGGAACTCCTAGTGGTCTTTCACGCCCTACACACGTTCCGCGACCTGCTTCAAGGACATTCAGTGGCGATCCTCTCCGACAACACATCAGCGGTCGCCTATATCAATTGGCAAGGGGGCACCGTATCCTGATCACTCTGCCGCCTCTCCCTCCGTTTGTGGAACTGGTGTCTTCTCAACGACATTCATCTCAGAGCCACACATATCCCAGGTTGCGAGAACACCAAAGCAGATCGGCTGAGCAGGGGACTGGTTTCCCCCCACGAATGGGAACTCGCAGACAAGCACCTCCTCCCAGTCTTCCAATGCTGGGGTACACCGGCCATAGATGTATTCGCCAACCAGACCAATGCCAAATGCCACAACTTCTGCTCCCGCGGGGGCATGCACCCAGACTCCCTGGGAGACGGCCTTCTCTTCCCTTGGACGGGCAATTTCTTATACCTCTTTCCCCCGCTCCCGCTTCTCACACGAGTCATCTCCAAAATTCAAGCAGAACAAGCAAACTGCATCCTCGTAACACCGTGGTGGCCACGCCAGCCGTGGTTCTCACCCCTACTGTCACTTGCTCAAGGTCACTTCATCCACTTCCCCCCAGATCCGCATCTCCTACGGATCGCCGACTCACCACTACTGCACCACGACATCCCCCACTTGAAACTGACGGCATGGAGGCTCTTGCCACAGGCTTCTCCTCCAGAGTCGCTAATGTCCTCCTGAACTCCAGAAAACCGTCAACCAGGATGTCGTACGCATATAAGTGGTCCAAATTCACCCACTTTCTACACGAAGACAACACTTCCCCTACCTCGGTAGGTTTGTCCCGCATCTTCGACTTCCTCCTCTCACTAGCTGACACAGGCTTGTCGCACTCCTCCATTAGAGTCTACATGGCAGCCATCTCAGCATTCCACAACCGGGTAGATAATTTCACGGTGTTTGCACACCCCCTCTCCAAATGCTTCTTAAAGGGGCTGCTCCACCTCTACCCACCGTCCAAACCACCGGCACCCCTCTGGGACCTCCCCCTGGTACTGCACCAGCTCACCAGGAAACCGTTTGAGCCCTTATCATCCTGTGATCTCAGGCTCCTGTCATGGAAAACCGCGTTCTTGGTAGCTATCACATCGGCTCGACGCGTGAGCGAAATCCTCGCCTTCAGGCATGATCCACCATACCTTTCTTTTCCTCCAAACGGAGTATGTTTGCTCCCAGATATAACGTTTCTACCAAAAGTACTATCAGAGTTCCATTTACACTCCGAAGTATTCCTACCGGCCTTTTTTCCCAACTACTCCTCTGAGGAAGAGCGCTTACTCCACACGCTAGATGTAAAACGTGCCATCCTCTTCTACCTTCAACGCACGAAAGCAACAAGGCGATCACCATGACTGTTCGTCTCATATGCCTCGGGGAGACTGGGAACCCAGATAACCTCCCGCAGACTCTCCCGATGGATAGTTGAACTCATCTCCTTATGTTACGAACTAGCCCGTACCCCTCTACCGGGTCCGGTAAAGGCACATTCCACTCGGGCCATATCCATGTCCACGGCCTTCCTAAAAGGTGTAGCCCTATCGGACATATGTAAAGCAGCCACTTGGGCGTCTCCTAACACCTTTATTCGGCACTACGCCCTTGACACCAGAGCATCGGACTGGACGGCCATGGGCAGACTGATCCTGTCAACTGCATCTTACTGACCGCCGGCCTGCACCCACCTCCAGGTAGGACTTGCTCGTTAATCTCCCAATGGTGTGAAACACAGAGACCACGCCGAAGATAAACAGGTTGCTTACCTGAAACTGATGATCTTCGAGTGGTCATCTGTGTATTCACACCTTCCGCCCACCTTCCCCTCTGCGGCCAGGCGGAACTCGCTTCTACTGGTTGCAGCGGTCAGAAGGAACTGGCGGGATGTCCACGCCCAGCTCCTCTGGGCATGCGCGCGGGTGCCCGCGCATGCGCGGAGCAGCTGGGCGCGAAAATCCGTTAGCTTTGTAGATAGCGATGAGCTTCAGCGCAAGCGCAGAAACCCAATGGTGTGAATACACAGATGACCACTCGAAGATCATCAGTTACAGGTAAGCAACCTGTTTTTTCTGTCAGAGCTCTCTCAGCCCCACGCTACCTACCTCACAAGGTGTCTGTTGTGGGGAGGGGAAGGGAGAGGAGTTTGTAAGCCGCTCTGAGACTCCGAGTGAAGGGTGGGGTATAAGTCCAGTCTCTTCTTCATTAGCAGCCTTGCACAGATCTTGAAAACTGAGAGCCATGGCTTCCTTTATCGAGTCAATCCACCCATTGATCTCTCTATTATTTAATCAGATCTTTGTCAGAAGTTAAATCATCTTGGTTACTCAGGGATAAACAAATTACTTTGTGTGTGGCAAAATTTTTGTCAGCTGTTGTTAAGCTACCTGGTAACTTTTGCAGTAACTTTTAGGCTCTCCTTTTTGGGGGTGAGGGTTTGCTGCTTACGACTCTGGTTGTGAAAGCAGTAATTAAGAAGTAAGAGCCAGTCCTTCTCATGCGAGCCTTCCTCTTCTCCTGCTGTCTCCGACTTTTCCTAGTGTGTAGTTGTCATTTTTTTTTCTAGTGACTCTGGTCTTCTCGTAACGTGACCTCAAGTTAGTCATTTTAGCTTCTAGGGAAAATTCAGATTTGATTTTATCTAGAACCCACTTGTTTGTCTTTTTGGCGATCCGTGGTCTCCTTAAACCTCTCCTCCAACACCACCATTCAAATTAATTTTCTTCTCGTCAACTTTCTTCATTGCCCGACCACAATCAATACTCACCCAGCCCCCGGATTCTACCATGGGTTAGCAGAGTTAGGAGTTTTTTAAAAAACATTTATTTTTCTTCAGGCAAGAAAGCAGGGGGTAGCAAGATAGACACTAGTGTTTAGCAACAAACCAGTTTCATGTATGTATTTACTTAAGTATTCACTTACTTATATCTGCATGCAGCTTCCAGTTCAGGGCTAAAGGAGCAGCTTCCTGCTCCCTCAACCTCAACCCTCAACAGTCAGGTGTAGGTAAGGTAAGTGGGAAGCTACTTTGGGGAATGGCTGTGACTTAGGGGTCAACTAAATGTTCTCCCTGACCCCAGTCAGGTTGGAAGTCCCCCCTGACCTGGCTCTCATTCCCAAGCTCCGCAGGGACAGTTTCTGTTCGCAGATATGGTGTACCAGGGGTCATTTCACGTCACCTTCTGCTTGATCCTTTTAACCAGAGATGCCGGAGATTGAACCTGGATCTTCTGCATGCAAAGCAGAGCCTCTTCCACTGAGACAGAACCCCTCCTCAGCTATTCTCTGCAGGTTCCTGGTTTCATTCATCTAAGCATGGGAATAGCCTTGTGTATTGCCTTCAGCCCAAGCTGAGCAGCTTTCTCCTGCTTGGAAAATACTGCTAATTATTTTTAACTAGGATCTGAAATCCTCAAACAACATTCCCTGATTCATAAATCATCAACCACATTTTTCATGCTAAACAGTCACTTGAAGTAAAACCCTCCTCCTGGATAATCCAAGGGGTAGTATAAAACTGTAGGAATTTTAGGTTGGGGGAGGGGGGGGGTTGGTTGGTTGTTCATTCTTGCAAGAAACCTGATAGCGATTCAATTAGAAAATGCAAATGAGGTCACAGATTTACCACCAGAGTGCTGAATTACCCCCTGAGGAAATGGAGTGATATTCTAGAATAACAGTAAATACTTAAGATAAAACTTGCTCGTGCTGCTCTCATCCAACTGGCTATTTTTACAGTTGAGTGTGTTGACGGTGCCTTTGGGTATATTCTACAAAAAGGAGGAAGAAAGGAACCGTTGTTTATGAAACAAATCATTTGGCCTTATAGCTCACGTCAGCATTTTATGAAAGCTACACTTTAATGGAATTGCGTTCCTGGGGGGGAAGGGAGGAAACCCTCCCCCCACATACACATCCCAACCAACCAGATTTCCTTGGGCTTTGCTTATAATCACTTTCCCACTTGGCATCCTCCTATGCAGAATTGTATTCACTTGCAGGGGAAAAGATGAGGCCTTGTCACCTATACAAACAGGTTCTTGAGTTAGTTTAGGGCTGCCAAGTCAGCCCGGGCGGTGGGGGATCCCCCGCGAAAGGGGTTCCCAATCTGCCGGCCAGCATTTGGCCGGCGGGGGGAACCCCACCCCCGACGTCATCCTGCAAGGACGATGTAATGACGTCACAGGAAGTGACGCAGCACGTTGGGGGCATTGCCAGGGCAATGATACCATAGAGTTTTGGGGGGATTGCCAGAGCGTCACCCTGGCAACGCCCCCAACATGCTGCGTCACTTCCGGTGACGTCGATGGGCGCGCGCGTGCTTTGTGCGCGCACCAGAAGAAACTCCCAGCGGCAGGAGGACTCCCCCCCGCCAGTGAGTTTTCAATACTTGGCAGCCCTAAGTTAGTTAGTTCCACCTTTGTTGTACAATCACAGTGAAACACAACAGAAGCCTTAAGCAGAGTTAATATTCTATGCATGTTGGGAGTGGGTTCATAGGTTACTAACTCTTACGGTTGCCAACTTGCTGGTGGTCGCTGGCCCTAAAGCTATCCGGCTGTCCTCAGCCTAGGCCTTTTTTGGTCCTGGCCCCAACCTGGTGGAAGTCTCTGCCAAATACCATAAGGGACCTGCAGGACCTTATGCAATTCCATAGGGCCTGTAAGGCAGAGATGTTCTGCCAGGCCTTTGGTTGAGGACAGCAACGGTTTCCATCATAGCTGGCACCCTTCCTGCCCCAGCTCCTTCCCATATCTGTTTTACCCTGCCCACGAAGCAGCCAGCAGTCTGTGATGGGATAAATTAATATTTGCCATCTTTTCTCTTCAATACTTTATTCATGTTTTAATTGTTTTATTCTGATGTTTTTTATGAATGATGTACATCGCCCAGAGCCCTGCACTGCAGGGACTGGGTGATTAACAAATTGAATAAACAAACAAACAAACCTCCAAGTGGTGGCTGGAGATCTCTGGGAGTTACAACCCAGATGACAGAGGATCAGTTCCCCTGGGGGAAATGGCCACTTCAAAAGGTGGACTCTGTGGCATTATATCCCATTGAAGTCCTTCCCTGCTTCTCAAACTCCACCCCAAAAATCTCCAGGTATTTCCCAATACTGACTCAGGATTGGGAAATTCCTGGAGATTTGGGGGGGGGTGGAGCCTGGGGAGGGCAGAGTTTGGGGAGAAGAGAAACCTCAGCTGGGTATAGTGCCACAGAGCCCCCCCCCCCCTCCAGAGGAGCCATTTTCTCCAGAGCTTCTGACCTCGGTTGTAATTCCAGGAGATCCCCAGGCCCTACCTGGAAGCTGACAACTGTAGCGGGGCATCAGAATTGCACCAGCTGGCTGCTGCCCCCCATCACCTTCACATTAGGTTTGCCAAGTCCCCCTGGGGGGCAGGGAAACCCCCGCTGGATTGGTCCTTTCCCCACTGGCCTGGATTGGACTGTCAGGGGGAACCCTGCCCCCAAATTGTTGGGCTGCGGTGACGTGCAGAGGTGACGTCATCGCATCAGGCACATTTTGGGGGGGATGCTCTGTAATTCAAGGGAAAACTCTATGGTTTCCCCTCGAATTACAGAAGTCCCACCCCTAATGTGCCCAACACGATGATGTCATTTCCTGAAGACTCCCAGGCTGGGAAGGACTCCCCCCGGCAACAAGGAAGGTAAGACTTGGCAACCCTACCTCATGTACATATAGCACACATGGACCCAGGTTGCAACTGTTAACAGAGTTCAGTTTGCAATATTTAGGCCTGCTAGATTTGAGATTTTCAAGATATAAGCTTTGGAGAGTCAAAGCTCCCTTCTTGAATACAATATTTAGGCCTGTTTGCCTTTGAAGTCTACACAGGAAGGCCCAACTCAGTACAAGTTCCCAGCTGAGTCACCCTGGCAGATGTTTGGGGCAGTACCATGGGGCAGGGGCTTGAATCAGAGTACAGACCAGGAGGAAGCAATGGGAGTGTTTTGCTTAGGGCAGCCATAGAACCATAGAGTGGGAAGGGGCCAGGGCTCATTTCATAGCAGGAGCTCCCTTGCATATTCGGCCACACACCTGTGATGTGGCCAATCCTCCAAGAGCTTACAGTAGCCCCTGTAAGAAGAGCTCTGTAAGCTCTTGGAGGATTGGCTACATTAGGAGGCATGGCCTAATATGCAAAGGAGCTCCTGCTACGAAATGAGCCCTGGAAGGGGCCGTACAGGCCATCTAGTATGACCCCCTGACTCAATGCAGGATCAGCCTAAAGCATCCCTGGCAAGTGTTCATCCACCCACTGTTTGAGGACTGCCAGTAGGGGTGCATGCTTGGAATAAACCAAGCTGAGCTGATGGTGAACTGCCACTGCCTTAGTGACCCCTCTCTTAGTGTAGAGGTGTTAACCAAATTCCTCCCCAGTGAAAATCTGAACCAGACAATGTTTCTTGTCAAGAAGAAATCAGTCCTGGACCAGGCTAGGGGCATACTGAACTCGGAGGGATTTTGGTTCTATTCTGCAGATGTCTAGGCCATGCTAAGTCTTGCCAATATTGGAGTTGTAATATCAGGTTGAAACAAAGTACTGTTGTCTATGCCCGGTCAGGTCTAGTGCACTTTAAAACAAAATGTCAAAGATCTTCATGGATGTGGTGTTGCTAGGCTTCCCGCTGATCATTGCTATTGCAAAATAGTAGTAGTAGTAGTAGTTGTTAGTAGTAGTAGTAGTAGTAGTAGTAGTAGTTGTTGTTGTTATTATTATTATTATTATTATTATGCCAGTCTATGTGCTGGCAGTTTCATTCCAGGAACAACCTGGAAGTGGCATTGAGTAGATCCAGGAATCACCAGGAACTCTATGGTAAAACCATCTTGTTTCTGGAAATTCCTAGAGCTCCCATTGTCACTACTGGGGGCTGTACCTGGAAGTGTGGGTGTGAGCTGTGACTCAGCAGCAGAGCATCCGCTTGGCATGCAGAAGGCCCCAGGTTCAGTCCCCAGCATCTCCATTTGAAAGGACTAGGTACTAGGTGAAAGACCGGAGTTACTGGAGAGCTGCTGCTAGTCTAGGGTTGCCAGGTCCCCTTGCCATGCTGGCAGGGGGATTTAGGGGGCATTCCGGGATATCCCCGACGTGATAACATCACCCCGAAGTGACATCATCGTGTCAGTGACACTCTGGTTTAAGGGCCAAATTTACCATATAGTTTTGCCCTCAAACCAGAGCATCCCACACAACATCCCCAATGTGATGACATCACTTCCGGGTTATGTCATCACATTGGCAACATTGTGCGGGGATGTGGCTGTTTGGGAGTGGGGTTTCCCCCACCAATCAGCTGGCTAGTGGCAGGCTGAAGCCCCGAAAACCGAGAGAACCCCCACCGGGACCTGGGGACTGACAGCCCTGTGCCATTCTGAGTAGACAGTACTGCCTTTGATGGTCCAATGGTCTGATTCAGTATAAGGAAGCTTCGTGTGCTTCATATTATGGCAATCCTATTGTGAAGTGAGGCCTAATACCGCTTTCAGCTGAGAGAAATTACCAGCAATTTCTGCGCATCGTATGCACTTTACCTTGTTGCTCATTCCAACCCTGCGCACACATAAATGCACCTGAGCAAGGCTATTCAAATCTCTCGCTGTGAGGATGCGCCAATTTTACTAGCGCGACCTGAAAAAAGATCAGTAGGCGACTGTCCCCTCCCACACCGTCTGGCATATACTATGCTCATAAATGTTTCCATTTACCCACAAATCTTTGACACAATCCCCATTTGTTCAAGACACCGGCTGTTAAAGAGGCAATATTCTAATGGAGGGAAGGTTCTGCAATGTATTAAAATCTCACCCCAAGGTGAAATTTCGTTCGCCTCCCCCGTCTTTCATAAAACCGAGCCGCCCACGCACCAATAAATCACTTGGCTCTAACAAAGGAAAACAGGACAGAAAAAGCCAAGTTTACCTGCTGGTGATGTATGCATTTGCCCTGGCTGATCAAGGGCCCTTGGCCTCTGTTTTCTTGTTACCAAAGCCTTATTCTAGTGCATCAAAAGGATGGTGTAGACAAAGGCGCGAATACACACACACCCAAAAACACTGTGGCTATGGTAATTCCTCTTCTTGATTGCATGAAAATAGGTGATTCACTAAAGGTACATTGGGGAGGGATGAAACCTTGAAAAGAGATTTATAGGGAAGGAACTTAATTCCAAAACATCATTGTTAAAAAAAAATCAACCCCATTTTTCATCGCTTCTTGGCTGGTGGTGACTGCAGAGTCACTGTGGATGGGAATGTAAAAACTCTCCTTAAAAACTGGTGGTGGAAAGTGCTATCAAGTCACAGTTGACTTACGGTGACCCTATAGGGCGGGGGTCCCTAACCCTTTTGAGCCTGCAAGCTTATATGGAATTCTGCCTCAGAATGGTGGGCACAGCAACAAAATGGCTGCCACAGAATGGCTGCCGCATGAGGTAGATCCGGCAACAAAATGTCTGCCACAGCTTAGCCTCATCCACACAGTGCAGATCCTTGTGCTGTGATGGCAGCTGCTGCCAAAGCAACTTTTTTTTATAAAATCTGCCCAGCCAATCAAATATCCAATAGTCAATCAGAATCCATGCTCGGCAAAGGCCCTCTCTGGCCCCACTGTTGCCAAAGGTGCTGTCTTTACTCTTGGGTAGCCCCAATAGCAAGGGGCACCCCACTTCTAACTTGAACCAGAGACCCACGAAACTCAGGCCAAGGCAGACACTCCTGGTTCTGGAACACAGAGCTCTGGAAACAGGGATTTCATATTCAGGCTTCAAAAGACACCCTCAAAGCAAATCTCCAGTCTTCCCCCTCCACCCAGAAGAGATTATGCTTACGGGATAACACTGGGTTCCACCAGGTGAAGTATCTACATTTCTAAAGGCTACCCAGAGGCCATCTGGCAAATAGTCCTTCTGTCTCCAGAACCTCACCCAGCCCTTTTTGTATCATCTCATGTCTATGTTCATTGTCTCTCCTTGCCCCATCCCTCAGGACACCAATATACCAATCAAACATTCAAATTATTAACGATCCCTCCTGACACTAATCAGGGACCCATCTCCCTCTTTTGTCTGTATCTGGGAACCTATTCAATTGCATTGGCAGAACCATCAGTGGTCATAAAATCCATTCAGCTAGCCCCCCGCACACCGGGCTCCAGTTGTTAATCCAGATTCTGCCCCCTCTGGAAGCTCATTGGCTACATCTAGGCCTTGCCCATCCTGATGTCACACACCTCCTGGGACACCTGATTGGCCCAGGTAATCTTTTGTTCTCACCTGAGACCAGCCCCCAAGACCTTCCATTAGTCTGCATTGTTTTCCAGTGCCTATATCTGTGACCACATGATTTTAGACCGTGTGTGTTTCTGCCCTGATGCCAACTGGCAGGCCACCCCTTTACCCTCTGGGTTTAGGCCATAATCCTTTCCTCATGGACCTCTGCACATCTGGACAGGTGGTATCACCCCATAACTCACCCCCTCTATTCCCTTTCAATCACCTCTGCTTCCTTAGTTCTCTATTGTGTGTATGAATGTTTGATTACTTTTTATAAGTTTAAGAATCCTTCAGTAAAAAGATCACTGCTTTAGTTATTAAGTCTCAGCGTCTATTTCTGTGACCTGGATAAGGTGAGACTCTGGTATACAAAGGTATCCTGTAGTTATGCCAATTACACATTAATATCATAATTCCCCAACCTTTTATTTAAGCAAATAGAGCAATTTGGCTAACACCACCCACTTCCTAAAAACACTTGGCGGGTACCATGGTGCCCACAGGCATCAAATTGGTGACCCCTTCTGTAGAATTATCAAAACAAGAGATGAACAGAGATGGTTTGCCATTGCCTGCCTGCCATAGCAACCTTGGACTACTTTGGTGGTCTCCCATCCAAGTACCAGCTAGGGCTGTCCCTGCTTAGCTTCCAAGATCTGATTGGGCTAGCCTGGCCATACAGGTCAGGGCCCTCAAACACTATGTAATTTGTTATCCAGAAAAGAGGAAGAAGAAGAAGGGATTGGATTTATACCCCGCCCTTCACTACCCAAAGGAGTCTCAGAGCGACTTACAATCCCTTTACCTTCCCCTCCCCACAACAGACACCCTGTGAGGTAGGTGGGGCTGAGAGAGCTCTCCCAAGAACTGCCCTTGAGAGAACAGCTCTGAAAGAACTTATGACTGATCCAAGATCACACCAGTGCTCCCTCTAAGCTATGGAGTCTTCTGAGCAAAAATTCTAGCATTAAAGTTGTGAGTAGGGGTGTGCAAAAATAAAAAAATTTGGCCCGATCCGAATTGGGCCGAATCAGGACGCATCTGTTCCAGCCACTGAATGACCCCCCACATGTCAGTTTCGGCAATGCAAGCCCATTCGAGAGTCATTCGGCCAGCTGAATATCAGTTTCGGCCCCATTATACCCTATGGGCCGATGAAATCAATGGCAAAAACTCATAGAGTATATGAGGGGCTGGAGGGGAGGGGGTTTGAGGGAGAAGCTCCAATCTTGCAGGGTAGCTGCTAGGGCCTCTCCCTGAAATACTCACCAAGTTTCAAGAAGAGTGGACAACGGGGTCCAATTCTAAGGGCCCCCAAACAGGTTGCCCCATCCCCTCCACTGTTCTCTATGATGGGAAAAAATGTTACTTTTTCCCTACCATAGAGAACAATGGAGGGAATGGGGCAACCTGTTTGGGGGCCCGTAGAATTGGACCCCCTGGTCCAATCTTTGTTAAATATGGTGGATATTTGGGGGAGAGCAGCTACCCTGTGAGCGTCTCCCTCAAACCCCCTCCCCTCCAGCAGCTTTTTAAGCCACCGCCGAATGTCAGTGGCAATTAGGCAGCAGGCCGAATCAGATCAGAGAATCTGATTCAGCTCGTGGCTGCCTGAAAGGGGGCCGAATGGGCTATTTTCAGGGGTGCATTCAGTTTGAACAAACTGAATGCGCATCCCTAGTTGTGAGCGAGCCCTTTGGCTACTGCATAAATTAGTTTGCTCTGGAGCCATCCTTTCTGAGCGAAGACAAAAACATGTGAGCCAGAGGCTAAAAAACTGAGCTAGCTCACACTAACTCAGCTTAGAGGGGACACTGCCAGCAGCTGCATGTGGAGGAGTGGGGAATCAAACCCAGTTCTCCCAGATTAGAGTCTGCACTCTTAACCACTACACCAAACTGGCTCTCAGAATCATCATAAGATCATAAGAGTCTCTTTGGAGGTTTCAACAGCGCCAGAGCTGCTACATACACTCTAGCCATCCCTTCTTGTCAGGAGTAATTCCTCTTTCGAGCTAACCATAACTGGATCAGTCGCCATCTCTAATTTGTACCTGCTTTTGGAGATGCCTTGCAGAAATCCTTAGCGTGTGGTTTACCGGAGGTATCAGCCTTCAGGGCTCAACTCCCTTCCCAAGTTCTCAAAAAGTTAAATCTCAGAAAGAGGAGTTGGTGAATTGCCCCTAGTACTGATGGGAGCACTTGGCTACTAAAGCATTGTGCAGTTTACCATTTTGCATACCGTGGTTACGGCCATTTCTTTTCCACTGCTGTTAATCTATTGAAGGACCATTCTCTGTCCGTTCATGTTGTTTTTACTGTATTTATGTTTTTTTTTATGGTGGTGTTAGCTTTTAATTGTTTTGTGATCTGCCTCAGTGAGGAAGGCAGACTGTAAAGGAAGTAAATGAATACATAAGAATGTTATGAGTAGCCGCCATAATAGCCCAGGCTATCCTGATCTCGTCAGGGCTCAGAAGGGAAGACAGGATTGATACTTGGAGAGGTGACCACCAAGGAAGACGGAGGTTGCTACACAGAGGAAGGCAACGGAAAACCACCAGTGCTCGTCTCCTGTCTCGGAAAATCGCATGAGGTTGAATTTCATGGTGACACCATGAGTCAGTTATGACCTGATGGCACACTTGACCTTTGAGAACATCAGAAGAGCCCTGCTGGATCAGACCAGTGGTCCACCTTGACCAGGATCCTGTCTCACACAGCGGTCAACTACAGTTCCTGTGGAGGGCCAATAACAGGGCATAGAGGCCAAGAGGCCTGATGTTGCCTCCTGGCTCTGGGATTCAGAGGTTGACTGCCTCTGAACTTGGAGGTTCCCACTAGTAACCATGGCTTGTAGCCACTGATAGACCATGACTGAATCTGTGCATCTGCCTATTTCCCCTTGTAAAGCTGTCTATGCCCGTGGCCATCACCACATCCTTGGGTATCAAACTTCACATTTTAATCACTCATTGAGTATGTATGTATGTATGTATGTATGTATGTATTTATTTATTTATTTATTTCGATTTATATCCCGCCTAGCCAGCAAGCTGGCTCTAGGCGGCTAACAACATAATTATAAATATACAAAGTTAAAACACATAAAATTCCATTAAATCACATTAAAATACAGCTAAGCAATCAGATCACAGATGGCAGCAGATACTAGACCAACATCAGATACCAGTAGCCTACTTTCTTTCCCGCCAGGAGACTCCCACCCCACCCCAGGTGTTCTAGCGGCGATTCACCCCGCCGCCTACTAAGGGCCATTCCCTCCGGTGGCGGCCCCAAAAGCCTGGCAGAAGAGCTCCGCTTTGCAGGCCCTGCAGAACTGCAAAAGATCCCGCAGGGCCCTGATGTTCTCTGGGAGCTCATTCCACCAGTAGGGGGCCGCCACCGAGAAGGCCCTGCTCCTGGTAGTTGTCAACCTGGCCTCCCTCAGGCCCGGAAGGGTCAGGCGATTTTGAGTGCCTGACCGCAGCGCTCTCTGGGGTATATACGGGGAAAGGCGGTCCCTTAGGTAGGCAGGCCCCAGGCCATATAGGGCTTTAAAAGTTAAAACAAGCACCTTGAACCGGGTCCGGTACGCTATAGGCAGCCAGTGCAGTGCCCTCAACACAGGTCGGATGTGGTCCCTCACCGAGAAGCCCATCAACAGCCTGGCCGTGGCATTCTGCACTAGAGTAAAGAGGCATTTCCTTTAAATAAATAAGTAGCAGTATATTTTATAATCTTCAGTGCACGTCTCCTGGCTGTATTTCAGGAGCACCTGAAAAAATTAGAGGACGGTCTCTTAACAGGTCTGTATCTGAAGAAGTGTGCCTGCACACGGAAGCTTACACCTTGAATAAAACTTTGTTGGTCTTTAAGTTGCCCCTGGACTCAGACTTCATTCTGTCTCTTTAACAGTGCAATCATAACCAGAGTTATGTCCTTCTAAGGCCACTGACTTCAGTAGACTCAGAAAGGTATGACTGTGGCTAGGATTGCTCTTTAAATTTCATCTCAGTAACCGTTTTGACAGTGTGCTTTATCAGTGCCTGCTCTGAGCAAGGACAGTGTCAGGAAACACCCCGCCTCCCCCAACTGAAAGTGGAACATTTTACAGAAGTTTTTGACACCTGGAAACTTCTCGCAAGGAAGTTGGCATGTATTTGTGGCATGTATTTGTGATGGAGCGTATCAGTCAATGTTCACAGCAGGGCTGTCCCTCCTGGAAGGCATCCAGATGCTATCAAGAAATTTAACAACGGCAAATGTCAAAAAAGGCTATAGATATGTCTACAGGTTTTGGCAGGAGCTTTGCTTAGTTCCCTTGCTGCAGGACTTATGCAGATAATGGAAAACTTACTTCTTCTTGGGAGGCCTTTGAGGGAAACTGTGCATCACTCCCTGCCTTTCAACTCTTCTAGGGGTACCGGGGTTTTTTTCTGCTTTGCTGATTCTTAATTTGCTCGTCTTGCTAGTTTTGATGGTTTGCTTGATTTTATTGTATTTGGCCCCTTATTTGTGAGCTGCTCAGAGAAGGAACTATGTTCAGATTGACAGGCTGTAATTCCCCTAACCAAATCAGTAACTATAGAGCAGGGGTCCTCAAAGTGGCGCCCACAGGAACTATGGTGCCAGCCACCAGTTTGGTGTAGTGGTTAAGAGCACAGACTCTAATCTGGGAGAACCGGGTTTGATTCCCCACTCCTCCACCTGCAGCTGCTTGGTGTGATCTTGGGTCAGTTACAAGTTCTCTCAGAGCTGTTCTCTCAAGAGCAGTTCTCTCAGAGCTCTCTCAGCCCCACCTAGCTCACAGGGTGTCTGTTGTGGGGAGGGGAAGGGAAAGGAGATCATAAGCGGCTCTGAGATTACGAGTGAAGGGCAGGGTATGCATCCAGTCTTTTCTTCCTCCTTTTTTCTGGATAACAAAATACATAGTGTTCAAGGGCCCTGACCTGTATGTCCAGCCTAGCCCAATCTTATCAGACCTCGGAAGCCAGGGGCGTCAAGTTTTAAATTCCCCGGGGGGAGGGGGGCTCGTGCCTGCTGCCTCCCCCCCTGCCTGGCCATTCCTGCTTCCGTCCCTCCATCCATCCATCCATCCATCCATCCAGGGGTTAGCTGGGCATTTGCTTAGCTTGCCCCTGGACGGACTGAGGGAGGGAGGGAGGGAGGGACGGAGGCAGCCAGGCTGGTGGGGGGGGGAGAGAGAGAGAGACGGCGGCGGTGGCGCAGCAGCCCTAGGAAGGGCCCAGGGACTCGCAGTGGCAGGTGCTCCATTTTCCTGGGGGGGGGGCTCAGTCCCCCCCGGGAAATTTCGGGGGTGGTTCGAGCCCTCGAGCCCCCCCCCCCATAGTTGACGCCTATGTCGGAAGCTAAGCAGAGACAGCCCTAGCTGGTACTTGGATGGGAGACCACCAAAGAAGTCCAATCTGTTCTCTTCTTTCCTGGCACAGGCCAAGTATTTCTTAGGAAGTTGGCAGGATCAGGTGGGGGTTTTGCCCAGCAAGGCTTCTGATTGGTCACTGAAGATGTGATTGGCTGTGTAGTTTTTGTTTTTATGTTGCATTGGCAGCAGCTGCCATCACAACACAAGGATTTTCACTGTGACTGAAGGTAAGCTGGGACAGTCGCGTTGTCACCGGCTGGCTCTCCTGTAGCAGCCATTTTGTGGCTGTGATCATCAAGCTGTGTCCAAATTTCAAAGGTGCTCACTTGCCAGGTGAGGTTGACAAGCCAACAGGGGACTTACCAGGAAGCTCCGGGAGAGGGGAGAGAAGAAGTGCAATTGAACTCCAAAGTGAGTTTTGGGTGAGCTGGCTGCCTCATTTAAAGGGGATGTGTTACGCCTTCCCTCCTTTGGAAATACTAGAAGATGGGAGCACCTTCTTTGGAGGCTCATAGAATTGGACCCCCTGATCTAATCTTTTTGAAACTTGGAGGGGGGGGGGGGTGTTGAGGAGAGGTATCAACAGCTGTGCTGAAAATTTGGTGCCTCTACCTCAAAAAACAGACACACACGCACACACACACACACACACACACACTGAGTTCCATTCTAAATTATACACAGGGCTCCGTTGGGGCCGGAGCGCTGCTCCGGGAGAGAAGGGGCCGGGGGGCGGGCCTCCCCCGTTCACCCCCTCCCACTGCCAGTCACCAGCCCTGGGGCTGCGGCTGGCCGCTGGCCCCGCTGGAGAGCCCCCTCCCTCGCCCCGTCCCTCGCCCAGTCGCCTTCCCTCGCCCCGTCCCTCGCCCCGTCGCCTTCCCTCGCCCCTCGCCCCGTCCCTCGCCCAGTCGCCTTCCCTCGCCCCCTCCCTCGCCCCGTCGCCTTCCCTCGCCCCTCGCCCCGTCCCTCGCCCAGTCGCCTTCCCTTGCCCCCTCCCTCGCCCCGTCGCCTTCTCTCACCCCGTCCCTCGCCCAGTCGCCTTCCCTCGCCCCGTCCCTCACCCAGTCGCCTTCCCTCGCCCCCTCCCTCGCCCCGTCACCTTGTCTCACCCCGTCCCTCGCCCCGTCCCTCACCCCGTCGCCTTCCCTCTCCCTGTCCCCTTCCCTCGTCCCTCGCCCCGTCACCTTCCCTCACCCCCTCCCTCGCCCCCTCCCTCGCCCAGTCGCCTTCCCTCGCCCCGTTGCCTTCTCTCGCCCCCTCCCTCGCCCAGTCGCCTTCCCTCGCCCCGTCCCTCGCCCCGTCGCCTTCTCTCGCCCCCTCCCTCACCCCGTCGCCTTCCCTCGTCCCTCGCCCTGTTGCCTTCCCTCGCCCCGTCCCTCGCCCAGTCGCCTTCTCTCGCCCCCTCCCTCGCCCCGTCACCTTCTCTTGCCCCGTCCCTTGCCCCGTCCCTCACCCCGTCGCCTTCCCTCTCCCCGTCCCCTTCCCTCGCCCCTCGCCCCGTCGCCTTCCCTCACCCCCTCCCTCGCCCAGTCGCCTTCCCTCGCCCCGTTGCCTTCTCTCGCCCCCTCCCTCGCCCAGTCGCCTTCCCTCGCCCCGTCCCTCGCCCCGTCGCCTTCTCTTGCCCCCTCCCTCACCCCCTCCCTCGCCCAGTCGCCTTCCCTCGCCCCCTCCCTCGCCCAGTCGCCTTCCCTCGCCCCGTCCCTCGCCCCGTCGCCTTCCCTCGTCCCTCGCCCCGTCGCCTTCTCTCGCCCCCTCCCTCGCCCCGTCGCCTTCCCTTGCCCTGTCCCTCGCCCCCTCCCTCGCCCAGTCGCCTTCCCTCGCCCCCTCCCTTGCCCCGTTGCCTTCCCTCGCCCCTCGCCCCGTCGCCTTCTCTCGCCCCCTCCCTCACCCCGTCCCTTGCCCCGTCGCCTTCCCTCGCCCCGTCCCTCGCCCAGTCGCCTTCTCTCGCCCCCTCCCTCGCCCCCTCCCTCGCCCCATCGCCTTCTCTCGCCCCATCCCTCGCCCCGTCGCCTTCTCTCGCCCCCTCCCTCGCCCCGTCCCTCGCCCAGTCGCCTTCCCTCGCCCCCTCCCTCGCCCCGTCCTTCGCCCAGTCGCCTTCCCTCGCCCCCTCCCTCGCCCCGTCGCCTTCCTTCCTCCCTCGCCCCGTCGCCTTCCCTCGCCCCGTCCCTCACCCAGTCGCCTTCCCTCGCCCCGTCCCTCGCCCCCTCCCTCACCCAGTCGCCTTCCCTCGCCCCCTCCCTCGCCCCGTCCCTCACCCAGTCGCCTTCCCTTGCCCCCTCCCTCGCCCCGTCCCTCGCCCCGTCGCCTTCCCTCGCCCCTCGCCCCGTCACCTTCCCTCGCCCCGTCCCTCGCCCCGTCCGTTGCCCAGTCGCCTTCCCTCGCCCTGTCCCTCACCCCCTCCCTCGTCCAGTCGCCTTCCCGGGGCCGCGGCTGGCCGTCGGCCCCGCTGGAGAGCCCCCTCCCTCGCCCAGTCGCCTTCCCTCGCCCCCTCCCACGCCCCGTCCCTCGCCCAGTCGCCTTCCCTCGCCCCCTTGCCCAGTCGCCTTCCCTCGCCCCGTCCCTCGCCCCCTCCCTCGCCCAGTTGCCTTCCCTCGCCCCCTCCCTCGCCCAGTCGCCTTCTCAGGCCACGGCTGGCCACTGGCCCCGCTGGAGAGCCCCCTCCCTCGCCCAGTCACCTTACCCGGGGCCGCGGCTGGCTGCCAGCCCTGGGAAGAACCCCCCCACACACACTCAACAGTTTCCCGGGCCCAAGGGAGGGAGAAGCCGCTCAGGCCCAAGCAAGGGGAGGGGGGAAACGCCAGCCCTAGTGGGGGGAGAAGCGCCCCTCCCTTCCTTCCCTCTCTCCCCCCACCTACCTACCTACCTACCTGTTCCTTTCTTTCCCCCTTCCTTCCCCTCTCCCTTCCTCCCTCCCTCTCCCCTTCCTCCCTTCCTTTCTTCTCTCTTTCTCCCCCAACTACCTACCTACCTTACTGTTCCTTTCTTTCTTTCTTTCCCCCTTTCTTCCTCCCTCCTTCCTTCCTTCCTTTCTTCCCCCCTCCTTCCCTCCCTCCCTCCCTCCCTCCCTCCCTCCCTTTCTTTCTTTCTTTCTTTCTTTCTTTCTTTCTTTCTTTCTTTCTTTCTTTCTTTCTTTCTTCCTTCCTTCCTTCCTTCCTTCCTTCCTTCCTTCCTTCCTTCCTTCCTTCCTTCCTTCCTTCCTTCCTTCCTTCCTTCTTTCTTTCTTTCTTTCTTCTCTCTCCCCCCACCTACCTACCTACCTTCCTGTTCCTTCCTTTTCCCCTTCCTTCCCCTCTCCCTTCCTCCCTCCTTCCTTCCTTCCTTTCTTCTCTCTCTCTGCCCCCACCTACCTACCTACCTTCCTGTTCCTTCCTTCCTCCCTTCCTCCCCCTTCCTTCCTTCTCTTCTCTCCCCCAACTACCTACCTACCTTACTGTTCCTTTCTTCCTTCCTCCCCCCCCTTTCTTCCTCCCTCCTTCCTTCCTTTCTTCCTTCCCCCTCCCTTTCTTTCTTTCTTTTTTTCTTCTCTCTCTCTCCCCCACCTACCTACCCACCTTCCTGTTCCTTTCCTTCCTTCCTTCCTTCCCCCTCCCTCCCTCCCTTCTTGCCTTCTGACACACTGCCCATGATGTCAGGGATGTGTGGCCTTTTGACACTTCCGGTGACGTCAGGGGGTGTGGCATATGCAAATGAGTTATGCTAATGAGCTCCTGCACCTCTTTTTTTACAAAAGGACCCCGATTATACCCCATGGGGACTGGTCTCCACAGGATATAATGGAGGCCAATGGCCATCCCCCCCATCTTTTGATAGCCCTGAAGCAGGGGGAGGGGCTCTAAACTGGGGAATCCCCTGCCCCCAACTGGAGATTGGCAACCCTACAGCTGGCGCAGTAATGTTGGAGACCCCTGATGCAGAGAACGAAACCTCTTTTAACATTCCTCCTCTCCACCACTTGGCAAGCTGGAGGACCTGACACAAAGACTATCAGAAGAGAGTTATAGTGCAGTCCTGTGCAGAGTCACTTCAGCTTAAGACAGTGGATTCCAGTGGGTTTAGACTGAAGCAGCTCTGTCTAGGATTGCATGTAGTATCACATAGTGGTGAAGAGCACAAGCCGTGACCTGGGAGGTTGCCAGTGATAAGCTTGTGAGGTGGCCTTACATGGCCATGCTAGGGATACCAGCCTCCAGGTTAGACCTGGGGAAATACTCCCTCCCCCCCCCGAATTATAGCTCCAGACTACAGAGATCAGTTCCCCTGAATAAAATGGCTCCTTTGAAGGGGCGTCATATCCTAATGGCAACCCTACCCCTCACCCCCTGCCTCTAAACTTCCGTCCCTCTCCCTCCTCTATAGGGCGGTTGTAAGCATCACAGAATTAGTTTTGAGAATGGGCAGTGAAAGGCTAAGTACTACAGTGCTGTAACATGTTATTAGGCCATTTTAAAGGAAAGATTGTTGTTCAGGTTTTGCAGGTTTTTAGACAAGGAGCATTTGAAAAATATAGGAAGAATTAGGACTTTTTTTAAAAAAGAAAAAGAGGAAAGTAGATTAAAGGTCTTCTGAAGCTGAAGACCGTGAGGACTGCGGAAGGGCCTGTTGGAGAAAGGGCCCCAAGCTCAGTCCCTGGCATTGCCAAGTTACAGATGCAAATAGCAGATGGTGAGAAAGGCCTCCCTGTGCCGGAGATCCTGGCTAGGGTTGCCAGGTCTCCCCTGGCCACTAGCAGGGGATGGGGGGTAGGGTTGCCAACTCCGGACTGGGAAACTCCTGGAGATTTGGGGATGGAACTTGGGGAGGACAGGGACCTCTGTGAAGTCCAGTGCCATAGAGTGCCCACTCCAAAGCATCTATTCTCTCCAGTCTGGAGATGATCTGTGATTCCAGGGGATCCCCAGGGCCCATCTAGAGGATGGCACCCCTGATTCCTGGCAGCTTCTGCCAGTCAGAGTAGACAGTACAGAGCTAGATGGGCTATAGTGAGAAAGGCAGATCCATTTATTTGTTTGTTGTGAGCTTCATTCATATCCTACTTTTTCTACCCAAAGTAGCTTACAACCTTCTCCCCTCCATTTTTTGCCCTCAAAACAACCCTATGAGGTAGTTGAGGCTGGGGGTGTGCGAGTGGCCCAAGGTCACCCAACAAGCTTCCAGGGCAGAGTGGGGATTCGAACCTGGGTCTCCAGGGTCCTCATCCAACACTTCAACCGCTACACCGCACTGGCCCTCCGTCATGTGTCTGTATAAGTCGTGCTTGTAACTTCATGCAGGAATGACAAACTCAGCAGATCCCCTCCTCCACAAGCACTTCCCCCCCCCCCCGATACTCGAAGGGCCCTACCAAATGTTAAACAATGGGTGTGTCAAAAGAATTGCCTTCAGTTTTACTTGGACAGGTAAGCCAGCCATGTTTCTCAGTCATAAGTGAGAAGCAACCTTGTATTTCTTTCTATGATGGCTTAACCTTCGTCTGCTGCTTTTCTGCCAATGCATTCAGGGCAGCTGGCAATGTGAAAGAATGTTTTTGCTGACTGTGGACTGAACTCATGTGTAGGGGTGCCTAAGAAGGGCAGGATTTGGGGAGGGGAGGGTACAATGTCATAGAGTCCGGCCTCCGAAGCAGCCATTTTATCCAGGGGAACTGATCTCTGTTGACTGAAGATCAGTTGTAATCCTAGGATATTTCCAGCCACCGCCTGGACGTTGGCAACCCTACATGGTGGTTTCATACTGACCTGGTGGAATAGCTGCTTCAGGAGACTTTTCTAGGAGAGAAGGAACCAAATGGACAGGGCCTTCATGCCTCACCTGTGTTGCAGCGAGCTGGAGATGTTACTGTTACCCCTGGATTTTATATCAGATGTTCCCCTTATACCTGTATCCCATATCCATGAAGCCCTTGTTTCCAAATGGTCCAACTTTGTTAACTGTGAGGAGATCACGTTCTGAAGCAGGGCTACCAAACCAGTCAAAGCAGCAGTGGGAGAAAAAAAATTGGGGGGGGGGGAGGAATGGCAGCATCACATATGGTGCTGCATCACCTAAAGTAAAAAAAAAAAATCAAGTGTCATAGGATAGCTCTAGGAAGCTGTGGGATCTCTATGGTTTTACCATAGATTTTTGCAGCAAATCCTAGAGCTACCCGTTGTTACATCCAGGTTTCTTACCAGAACATGGTTATAACACTGCCCCCCCACCACATCCCTACCCTCAGCTCTCCCACAGGTTGCCAGTCTTAGCCCACCAGCCCTACTCTGAAGCCAAATATACTCCTGGTCCCCAAAATCTTGTGTACAGACTAGAACAACCCCTAAGAATACAGAACTTGGCCCTTTGTGGCTTAATATATGACCCCCCCCCCTTTACAATATCAAGTTTGCAGAGTGCACAGTTTGCAACCCTTGTGCTGTCTTTTCTGTTATCACGAGATGTCTGTATTGGAGTCCCTCACTCAGTCTTTTCCCTGTCTGTCAACCCACAGTTCCTGCGCCCGCTTGCCAAAATTGACAATTTTTTCTTGCTAATTGACTCTAATGTGAGCTGCTGTATGCAGGCCCACTGTTAACTGAAACCATCCCTCCCCGAATGTAATGAATTTCTTGCTTAACTAGTTGATTTTATAAATATATATATATTTCATGCTGCAGTTGTTTTATTCCATAAATGGGGAGGTAATTTTATCTAATGAGTTCCTAAGCAAACATAACATCCTTGATTGTGTGCCACTGGTTTTGATAAAGGTTGCAAATGCACCGGTGCCTCTATTTACCTCTGGAAAGAGCGGTGATCAAACAGTTTGATCTGGGGCTTCAAACAGCCTGTTAGGTTCAGTTCCTCTTTGCTTCCAAAATGAAGAGACTTTTCCAGAGCAAAGACGTGTGCCTAGACGTCCACACTCATGTGTGTGATTTCTGTTCCTTCCCAGCGCCGTTCATTATTTTTAAAGTGGGAGTCCGCTGCCCAATTCCCATTTCTTTGTCAATTAGCGCACACCATTTATGCAAACACATTAATTTAATGCCCCTGCTGAAGCGCTGCACACAATGGAAGATCTTGCTGCTAAAATGCCTAGTTTTGGAGGGGTTTTTTCCAGGGCACTTTGACACAAATCGTTCCTGAATAGCAATTCGTGTTTTGTTGCAAATGGGACGTGGCGCCGAGTGCCCTTTGATTAAATTCACCACGGAGCTTACGACTATTTGTAAATATGGCTGATAGGTAGTCATAAGAGCTTTCTGATGGGAGGAGAGGAACCTGGTTTAGGGGTGGGATTGGGTGGGACAGTAATAGCCAGAGCTCATTTCGTAGCAGGAGCTCCTTTGCATATTAGGCCACACACACCACTGATGTAGCCAATCCTCCAAGAGCTTACAGAGCTCTTCTTACAGGGGCTACTGTAAGCTCTTGGAGGATTGGCTTCATCAGGGGGTGTGGCCTAATATGCAAAGGAGCTCCTGCTACGAAATGAGCCCCGGTAATAGCATCCTAACTAGGGCGGCAGACCTCTGGGTGGTAACTGAAGATCTCCTGGGATTTCAACTGACCTCCAGTGGACAGAGATCAGCTCTCCACAGGAGCTGTCCACAGGAGAAAATGGCCACTCTGGAAGGTAGACTCTATGGCATTTTACTCTGCTGAGGTCCCTCCCCTCCCCAAACCCCACCCTCCCCAGGGTCAGCCCCCCCCCCCCCCCAAAAAAATTCCAGGTATTTCCAAACCCCAGAGCTGGCAACTCTACTGCTAACCCAGATGATGACTTAGAATCAACAGAGCGAGAGCGAATCAAGGACTCGAATGAGGGACATCAAGGGCCAGGGCTTTTTTTACTGTTGTTGCCACTCTCTAGCAAATTCAGCAGTGACCTAAATGCAAAAGCAAGAGTTACTAAGGGAAAAAACATATAAATGCATTCTGCTTTTGTTTCGCAGGGCTTCTGTTAGGCCTACATGACAAGGCCAAATCATTTTTGCTTAAAAAACAAAAATCCAGACGTGCAAAAGATTTTTTTTAAGCATGAAGAAAATGAAAATATTCTTGTTAATTTCCTGTATAATCACCAGCGGCACCACAATCTATCCACAGAGTAGAATCCGTGCGTAATGTTTGATTCACCATCCCTCTGTTTCTCACTGTTATTATCTTGGGAGGGGCGTGAGGGAGAAGCTATCAAAGTTGATTTTGAGTTGCTTTTCCAATTTCGACTAAATTGTTCACATTTCATTTATCCCCACACTTTACTTATTTACTTTTTAAAAACCGCATACTGCTCGCCCTCACAGTCAGAGGGGCCCCCAGATAGCTTACAAAACAAACAACAATCTACCCAAAAAAATCCTGATTAAAATACATTATCTGGGTCACCAATGGACAAAATTGTCACAAGACTGGCTTCAGTTGCAGTTAATCAAAAGCCCTCTTTAACTGCTGTCTTTAAAAGTGTGTTTTTAAAAAAGGTTGTAGAAAGGTTGTGAGGAAAAAGCGGTAGAAATGCCTCTGACCACTGAGGAGAACCCATTCTACAGTACTGGGGCTACTGCGGGTAAAGTCAGAGAATGGTCAGCCATTGTTTTCACAGTTCTAGGATGGGGGTCCCCAACCCCTTTGAAATTGTGGGCACCTTCGGAGTTCTGACACAGTATAGTGGGTGCAGCCACAAAATGGCTCCAATAAAATAGCTGTTGCAGGAGGCAGAGCCAGCCACAAAATGGCTGCCACAGCTTGCATTCAGTCACACTAGGGCTGCCCAGTCAGCCCGGGGGGCGGGGGATCCCCCGCTATAGGGGTTCCCGATCCGCCAGCCGGCATTCGGCCGGCAGGGGGAACCCCACCCCCGAAGTCGTCCAGCCTGGACGACTTCCCCAGCGTAGTGACGTCACCCGGAAGTGACGTCACCACGTTGGAGACGTTGCCAGGGCGACGCTCTGGCAATGCCCCCAACGTGGTGATGTAACTTCCGGGTGATGTTACCGGGGCGCGCGCTTTGCGCGCGCGCCAGGGACGCTCCCGGGCGGCTCCCGGGCGGCGAAGAACTCCCCCCCGCCAAATCGTAAGTTCGACTTGGCAGCCCTAAGTCACACAGTGAAGCTTTTTGGGCTATGGTGTCAGCTGCTGCCAGAGCAACATTTTTTTAAACTTTCACAGCCAATCGGAAGTCTTGCTGGACAAAAGCCATGTACGGTACTAGCAAGAAAAGTTTTGGCAATTATTGCTGTTTTGGAAACCTGGGATTGACCACCCACCCTTTATTGGATGATTCTTTGAAGCTTGTATTTCACAATTCCCCACAAAGAAGCTGGTGGAGTTGTGTTTGTGAGCCTTATGGGAGCACAGAATGGAAGATAAGTCAGCTGACAACCTCCATTGCTTCCAGGTTTCAACAAGGTCAAATCATAGGAAGGACGTTTGATGGCTGGAATATATGGAGTTCACCTGATGTTTGGATATGACTGTATTAGCAGTTTATATGGGACACTAAAAGATTGTTGAATTGTTGGTACATAGAAATTGAAATATTAATTATTAACAGAAGCATTATATCCAGATCACGGGAGGTGGTAGTTCCGCTCTATTCTGCTATGGTCAGGCCTCACCTGGTGTACTGTGTCCAGTTTTGAGCACCACATTTTAGGAAGGATGTTGACAAGCTCAAGTGTGTCCAGAAGAGGACAACCAGGATGGTGAGATGGTTGGAATCCAAGTCTTATGAGGAAAAGCTGAAAGAGTTGGGTATGTTTAGCCTGGGAAAGAGAAGGCTTAGAGGGGACATGATTGCAGTCTTCAATTATTTGAAGGGCTGTTATGTAGAAGATGGAGCAGATCTATTCTCTCTTTCTCTGGATTGCAAGACTAGATCTAATGGGTGGAAATTACAAGGGAGTCGATACCGGCTAAATATCATGGAAAACCTCCTAACTGTTAAGAGTGGTTGAGCCGTGGAACAGACTGCCTCGGGAGGAGGTGGATGCTCCTTCACTGGACATTTTCAAGTGGAGGCTGGATGACCATTTTTTGGGAATGTTGTAGAGCTATCTTTTGGCTATGCTCCTGCAGAGTGCAGGAGGTTGGACTAGATGACCTGCAAGGTCCCTTCCAACTCTTAACATTCTATGATTCTATGATTACATAAATTTAATTGTTTATATAATTTGTAATTTTCATCATTTTTCACTGTGTGTGTGTACTTTATTTGACAACTTCCAGGTGGCAGCTGGAGACCTCCTGGGATTATAACCAATCTCTGGGTGACAGAGATTGGTTCACCTGGGGAAAATGGCCACTTTGGAAGTTGGACTCCATGGCATTAGACCCCATTGAAGTCCCTCCCCTCCCCAAACCCTGCCCTCCCCAGGATCCAACTCCAAATCTTCAGGAATTCTCCGACCTGGAGCTGGGAACCCCACACGGGCACCATGTTGGGGACTCCTGCTCTAGGAGATAGCACAAATAAATAAGAGGCAACGTGTAGCCAAGGTATATGTACTTGGATCTAGTAAAAGCTCTGGAGTATCCATTAGCTGAGAGCCCTTCCCACTCAAGAAATCCAGTACCTTCTCAGGCATTGTGTGGTCCTCCTGGGGTTGCCAGCCTCCAGGTGGGGCCTGGGGATCTCCCGCTTTTACAACTTATCTCCAGCTGACAGAGATCAGCTCCCCTGGAGAAAATGGCTGCTTTGAAGGGTGGCCTCTATGGCATTGTACCCTGCTGAAGCCCCTCCCCATACCCCATACCCCACCCTTGAAGGACTTGCACACGAGACAAGTGAGTTTGAAGGGGAAAACTCAAGTCTGCTCTCTGGCAGTGAGCAGTTTATTTTAAACATACACAGACTTACACACCACGCCCTTAGGTTGCTGCGTCAGCGTTCAGTAGGCAATAGGGTCAACATGGAATCAACATGAGGGATGAGGAGGGGATGAGACAACTGTCTCAGGAGCCTGCTGTTTGCAGAAGTGATTGTCAGCTTCAAGGGGACAACGCTCATTGTGTAGCAGGGAGGGAGGAGAAGCATGGACTTTGACCTGGCTAGCATCCCAGTCTTAGACTTCCCTACACACCCTCTCCTGGCTCCACCCCCAAAGTCTCCAGGTATTTTCCAACCCAGACTTGGCAACCCCATGGGGAAATGTATTTCTCTTTAATGAGGGACACTTAATTAGAGACTTACCTGGCATTGTTAGGCTACATGTAGTGGTATGTGCACATGCTTTTCCCTCCATCAAAGCAATGTTTAATATAAATTGAGAGCATGAATGGAAAATCATATTTAATATGATCTACTTTGTGGGGCTTTTTTCTCCGCCATGCCTGCAAGGCAACCTGGTGGGGCTCATATCAGGCCTTCTGCCGGTGAGGCTCCAGCACTTCACAGCTTGTGCCACAGGGCCAGCATATATAGGAAAGGTGGGGATGATTTGAGGCTTCTGAGCCCAACAGCACAGTCTAGACTGCAGTCTCCACACTGGCTTCAGACCTCCTTTTGTTTGACTGCAGCACATGGAACTAGGAACAGCTAAGGCAGTCTTGGGCTCTGTTGTGCAATACGAATGTTGGATATTCTATTGGAACTGTTTTCCCTCCCCTGCCCAAATCATGGCCTGCCCAGGATCCACCCCCAAAAGCTCCAGGTATTCCTCAATCCAGAGCTGGCAACCCCATCAACAAACAATCAACCAAAAAGAGTTGTGAACTAGTTCGGAGAGGGTCCCCTTAAAAGGAGATTTCTTCTTCTATGCATGTTGCACAGTGTCTGATCTGAAGCCACAGGCCGAGACTGACCCCCATGCCAGGCCAGCAGGTACTCTAAGTAGATCCATGAGTAGATCCATGGACTGGGAGGATGCCAGTTTGCTGCATGGAACAGTCCCTTGATCTGTTGCATCCCTTTCCAGGGGACTCAGTTTTTAGGGGGCCAAAACCCTTTCCCATGAGTAAACTGCTTCAAGGCAGGGCTTAGGGTTGCCAAACTCCAGGTGGGGCCTGGAGATCTCCTGGAATTACAACTGATCTCCTGACTACATAGATTGCTTATTTACTTTCTTATTTATTTGAAACATTTATTCTACTTCTTCTGGAGAAAATGGCTGCTTTGGGAGGGGGCGGTGTGGCATTATATTAGGGCTGCCAGGTCCCCCAGGAGGGTGGAGGTTCCCCCGCTGAAAGGGTCCCCAATCTGCTGGTCCGGGTTCAGCTGGTGGGGGAAACCCCACCCCCAAAGTGGCCAGATCAGGCTGACATGCCCGGTGTGATGACATCGCCCGGACGTGACATCCTCACACTGCGCACGTCACCGGGCGACGCTCTAGCAATTGCTAGAGCATCGCCTGGTGACATGTGCAGCGTAATAACGTCACTTCCGGGCGATGGTAGTGCGGTGCACACACGCAAAGCGTGCACACTGAGGGATTCTTTGAGCCAGCCAGCAGTCCCACGCTGCAGCGCAGGTAGGACTTGGCAACCCTACATTATACCCTACTGAGGTCCTTCTCCTCCCTAAACCCCACTCTCTTGGGCTCCACCTTCAAATATCCAGATACTTGGATATGAATAAGCAAGGCTTACTCATGATTACGGTTGTTTTTACTCTTTGTGGGTGTAGATTACAGACCCCCAAAGTCCACTTCTTAGTACAGGTTCTGTACATGCCCTTTCTTCTTCATAGAGGAAAACTGGCGTGGTGTGGAAAGCCAGTGTGGTTTAGTGGTTAAGAGTAAGGGTGTGTAAAAAATGTGGTGTCCCCCCTCCCATTCAGGTCTATCGGACCCCCCAAAAATATTGGCATGCTGAATATTCATGAATACCAATATTGGTTTTGTATTGGGATTTGGGTAAATAGTCTGGAAACCCACATTTATTAGGCTCCCTTATACCCTATGGGGACTGTCCCCGTAGGGTATAATGGATAAGGGATTTAAAGTTTAAATGCTTGCTGAGTTCACTCGCCGAGTTGTGCTGTCGCGGTCTCGTTAATTGCCTTCTAGCTGCTCCTGAATAAAAGCCAAATAACACCGGCTTCTATTTGGGCGTGGCTATTTTGGTAGCCAAATACGGCTGAATAAATACCCCAAAATACCAATAAGGTATTTTTTCAGGTATTTACCCAACTTGGTATATACTGAGTGCACACCCCTAGTTAAGAGCAGCGGACTCTAATCTGGAGAAGCGGGTTCGATTCCCCACTCCTCCACATGAAGTCTGCTGGGTGACCTTGCGCCAGTCACAGTTCTCTCAGAACTCTCTCAGCCCCACCTACTTCACAAGGTGCCTGTTGTGGGGAGTAGATGGGAAAGGCGATTGTAAGCTGCCAGGTCCCCCGGGAGGGGAACTCCTTAAGTTAGAGAAAAACAGGACATAAAAAGCTACTCTTCAGATCCAATGCAGTGTAAAGAGTGGAGGACTCTAATCTGGAGAACCAGGCTCAGTTCCCCACTCCTCCACATGAAGCCTGCTGGGTGACCTTGGGCCACTCACAGTTCTCTCAGAGTTCTCTCAGTGTCATCTACCTCACAAGGTACCTGTTGTGGGAAGAGGAAAGGAAGGTGATTGTAAGCCCCTTTGGGACTCCTTAAGGCAAAGAAAAATGGAGTATAAAAACCAACTCTTCTTTTTCCAATGTATACTACTAAAAGGTATAAAAAAAATAAGGAGAAATGGTTAAGATTGGCAGACCAGGAAACAAAAATGTTAGGTATAGTGCTGATGTTTGGAAAACAGAATGGCCTTATGCTGCAGTGATTGTTGATTCAGATAGCAAGAACAATATATTATCATGAAGAACAGGAAACAGTTTTCTTTCCAGAGCTGATGTGTTGGACTCCACGGATCAGATCCACTAAGGTGCCCTCTGCTTGTGGAAGAAGAAGAGGAGGAGGAGGAGGAGGAGGAGATTGGATTTATTCCCCATCGTTTACTATCAAAAGGACTCTCAGAGCAGTTTACAATCCCTTCCCCTCCCCACAGCAGACACCCTGTGAGGCAGATGGGGCTGAGAGAGCTCTCTCGAGGACTGCCCTTGACAGAACAGCTCTGAAAGAACTTGTAACTGGCCCAAGGTTACACCAGCAGCTGCACGTGGAGGAGTGGGGAATCAGACTTGGTTCTCCCAGATAAGAGTTCATGCTCTTAACCACTACACCAAACTGGCTCTTGTGCCAAAGGGAAGCAGAATGGATCCCCAGGACCCGACCGATACCGAACTTTAAAGGATCAAGCTGTGCCATCTCTTCTGCTCTTAATGGTGGCTTATTTCCATTCCGAACGGTGGCGTGATCCAAAAAGAGCCTTTTAAGCTGGTACACAAAATTCTGAGAGTATATTATGTAAATGTGCTGGTGATACGCTCGGCTGGATAATAACGTCCAGATGTCTCTGCAGCCAGGGGCTGACTAATATCAAAGGCAGGTTGGCTGGAAGGGCAGAGCTGCCAGCTGGCTAGACTGGTTACTGCTAAGTGTAGCGTAAGGTGAAAGCTGGTATTGTTTCACACTCACTGGTTCTGCTCGCAGCCAAATGAAAATGCTGTGGCTCGGGAGTCTCTGCCTTGTTTTTGGAGGATGGGACTGCTGTTCCCTGGACTTGCCTTTGCATTTCTGTTGGTAAACATACAGTTCTGCCTTGGCCCCTCTCCATCAGTTCCCAGGCCATGTGCAAAGGGGTGTTAGGCCCCGTCCACACTTTCACTTTTGCTGCTCATTTCTCCCTATTGCTTCAGGTTCCCCCACCCCCCATATGTTTTGTTCTCTCTAGTAGTCCCAGAGGGAGCAAAACACATGTGGAAAAGGGGGAGGAACCCAAAGCAGTAGGGAGAAATGAGCAGCAAAAGTGAAAGTGTGGACGGGGCCTTAAGCACCTGTGATGAAAAGATTTGAGGAGATGAGGTCCAGAGCTTTGGAGCTGGAGTTGCCAACTTCCAGGTGGGGACTGGAGGCCTCCTGGAATTGCAGTTGATCTCCAGCTGACAGAGATCAGTTCCCCAGAAGAACGCGCCTGTCTTGGAAGGTGGACTCTATGGTGCTATGCCCCACTGAAGTCCATCCACAGGCTCCATCTTAAAATCTCCAGGAATTTCCCAGCCTGGTGTTGGCAATCGCATGTGGATCCAGAGTCCCAGCAGACTTTTTTGCGTATGGGGTAAATAAGGGTCCTGTCGTCCGGAAGTTAGCATGAGAATAGGCAGAAAGTCCCTGACCGTTTCCTAAAGGAACGAATATTCAGTAGGCATTTATTTGTGTGTCTTTTAAATTCTCCTGCTGTTCAATAAAAAAAAACTGATTCCCAAGACAGTTCATGGTTTAAAAAACAACAGATTTAGTGTTTCGTATTCATACTAAAATATCAATGCATAAAACTCATCAAAATCTGTAAAAAACACTAAGCTGCTTAAATATTAAAAACAACAGGGTTTTTAGAAATAGAAGGCATTAGGGAAAACGTCAGTTGAAGCAACTTTAAGAGAAGAACTCTTTGTGTGTGTGTTATATGTGTGTGTGCGCGCGCGCGTGTGTGTGTTGTGAATTGGGGTTCACTGATCATGCCCTACAGTGAACTAGTGGACTATAATAGAGCCGGTTCTAGACTTTGGGGGGCCTTGAGCAAACTGTGCCCGAATCCCCAGCTGCCTGCTGTGGTTGCCACTCATTCTGCCTCCCCCCCCAAATCCTGCTCCTTCCTACCCACCTGTCTGTTCTTTCCCCACCACCCATGCCCTTCCCTCACTTGCTCACAAGTCCTCCTGCCACTCACTTCCGGCTGTGTGTGCCATTCTAGGGAAAAGGTTTGCTGGGGAGGGTACACCAGTAATGGCCAGTGAGAGTCGCCAGATCAGGCGTAGTGCCAACTGAACTTCTGCACACAAATAGCTAAGTGTCTATTTTTTTTTTCCTCCTGGGGCATCACTTCAGGTTGGGAAAGTGAGGCTTGCAGATGATTTTCCCCTTTGGACTGTTGTTCAGTTTCAGTTTTACTCATCTTCGTAATAAGAAATATAAAGACAAGAAGGAGGAGGAGGAGATTGGATTTATACCCCACCCTCCACTACCCAAAGGAGTCTCAGAGCAGCTTACAATCTCCTTTACCTCCCCACAACAGATACCCTGCGAGGTAGGTGGGGCTGAGAGAGCTCTCTCAAGAACTGCCAGTGAGAGAACAGCTCTGACAGAATTTATGACTGACCCAAGGTCACACCAGCAGCTGCATGTGGAGGAGTGGGGACTCAAACCCAGTTCTCCCAGATTAGAGTCCGTACTCTTGACCACTACACCAAACTGACTCTCCTGTATCATGAAGCCTGTATTATGCTTAATGCTTACCCCTATTAAACATAAAACCCTTGCCATTTTTTTTTCTGGGGGGGCAAAGGCACGGTAAACCTTGGTCATCCAGCCAAGCGCTCTCTCCCCCTTCGGTGCTGCTAACTGGAGCTGTGATGAGGAATGTGAAATCACATGTATCTCTTTTACCTCTATCACATGGGTCTCCAACCTTTTTGATCCTCTGGGCACCTTTGGAATTCTGACACAGTGCGGTGGGTTCAGCTACAAAATGGCTGCCACAAAATGGCTGACACAGAAGGCTGCCACAAAATGGCTGTCGTGGCTTATTTTCAGTCATGGAATGAAGATCCTTGTGTTGTGGTGGCTACAGCAGCATTTTTAGAAATCTACACAGCCAATGAAATCTCCAGTGGACCATCAGAAGCTGGGCAAATGTCCCATCTGGCCCCACCCACTTTCTAAAAACACTTGGCAGGCACTAGGAAAGGTGTTAGGCACCATGGCCCCCACAGACATGACATTGGGGACCCCCACTCTATAATATGAGAAGCACTTTAAGGAGGAATGGGGGAAGAATCTAGAAAAAGGTCCAGATCAGCCTATTCCCTGGCATGCAAACAGTCACTCTCAAAGTCACATTAATGATCCGTTCTAATGTCAGATAACCTCATTACGAGTGACCAAGACGTTCCACTCACTTGCCACCAAAGATTTCCAAATAAATTAAATGACCAGGGCCTTGTTGAGCCGATACTAATTATTTCAGGATCCTGGGGAGCTTTGGGATTCATGCTAATTCTCAAGTCTCTCTTGAGCTCTGCTTCATTCCCCTGTGTAAACTCACCAAGGCGCAAAATTATTTGCCCCCCCCTTCCTCATCCGTCCCTTTCCCCTCGCATGCCAATTATCAAAAACTGACCCAAAACCTCTGCTCACGGAAAGTCCCCCAATTGGGAATTGCAAGCTGATTTTTAAAAAGCGGTCAGTTTCGCTCGGCAAGGGTCATGGTGTGTTTTAGGTCTCATGGGTACGTAAATGCATTCCATACCTCTGGATGCCCTCTTATATTAATGTTATATCTTGCTAATGAGGAAGAGAAAAACACGTTCCACAGGAAGCGTTAAGCATGAACGGCAGAGAAGCAAAGTGTGAGGCGGGGGCGGGGGGGGGGGGGGAGCCAAGCAGATTTCACAAATATTCTTGATGCAAGAGGGCACTGCAAACTTCGAGATGCCGTGGTCTGATGGACAGTGTATCTGGCTTGCGCCAAGGAGATCTGTTGTCAGATTTCAGCTATTAACAATCCAGAACAAGCTTGGGCAAATCACTGTCACTTAGACTCAATTCCCTTCTGCAACATAAAAAAGGATGTACTACGTGCTGGGAGCATTGGGGAGACAATATCAAGGCTGAGGCTGTGGGGAGTCATGCCAGGATTCTGATCTGTACATTCCTCAGCCCTGGCTGGTTGCTAGAATTGGGGTTTTGAGCTAAGATGGAGAGCTCTGGAGTCTGAATGAAGATTTGTTGTGGAAATAGAAATGAAGCAGAGAGAAGATGGAGCGCTGTTGACTAGGATAGTTTATACTACTAGACCATTGTAAGGTCCACGAACGCACACCCCTAATCCTTTCTGTTCCACTAAGGTGGGGGTCTCCAGTGTGGTGCTGTGGGCACCACGACACCTATTATTATTATTGTTGTTGTTATTATTATTGTTATTATTATTGTTATTATTATCAGGGTTCTTTTTGTAGCAGGAGCTCCTTTGCATATTAGGCCACACACCCCTCATATAGCCAATCCTCCAAGAGCTTACAGAGCTCTTCTTACAGGGGCTACTGTAAGCTCTTGGAGGATTGGCCACATCAGGGGTGTGTGGCCTAATATGCAAAGGAGCTCCTGCTATGAAACGAGCCATTATTATTATTATTATTATTATTATTATTATTATTATTATTTCTTATATCCTGCCCTCCCCGCAAACAGGCTCAGGGCGGCTTACATTAATTGGTACAAAATGCCATAAATACACATAAAATCATTTAAAACAATCAGATAAATCATAAAGTGTTAGTGATAGTTCGAGACAGTTTCCAATTCTGTGATCTTCTTACGTCACATGATGGAATGGCTCGATCTCAGAGCTGGGCCAGGCTCATAACCACGGTTGTTGTTGGTAGTGGTGAGGGTGACTCCTTAGTTGAAAGCCTGGTGGAAGAGCTCCGTCTTGCAGGCCCTGCGGAACTGTAAAAGATCCCGCAGGACCCTGATCTCTTCTGAAAGCTCATTCCACCAGTATTACCTTCCCCAATGCTCAACAAGTGTTTCTAGAAAGCTGGTGGGGACAGGCAGGGTCTTGGCCCAGCAGGGCTTCTGAGTGACCACTGGATACCTGATTTGTCTTTTCAGATGGGCTTTTGTCACCTTCTGGGCATGGAACAGAGATCGCTGGGGGTGTGGGGGGAGGTATTTGTGAATTTCGTGCATTGTGCAGGGGGTTGGACTAGATGACCCTGGATGTCCCTTCCAACTCTGTGATTCTGTGATAAAAATGCATCCTGTTAAACAGAACTTCTGCCTGAAATGTTGAAGAGTTACTATTACAGTTACACATCCAGAGCTCCCTCTAAGCTGTGGAGTCTTATGAGCAAAAATTCTCCTTTGTGAGCTACTGGCATTAAAATTGTGAGTGAGCGATTTGTCAACTGCATAAATTAGCTAGCTCACGCTAACTCAGCTTAGAGGGTACACACCCCATCACCCTGCTCCCTGACATTTTGTGGTTGGCTTTGCTTCTTCCTGTGGCAGCCATTCTGGGGTTGCGCCCATCCCCCTGTGTCAGAATCCGAAAGGTGCCTATGGGCTACGAAAGGTTGGAGACCCCTGCTCTAAGGCCATGCAAAGAAGCTCATGTGTCCAGCCTTAGACAAGGTAGTCCTTGCTTCTTCATACAGATACCAAGCCTAACTGATCCTGCCTCCTCACACTGCTTACCGACCACAAGGATTAGATATACTGCTGAACTCTGCTAAGTAGTCGCTGGAAAAACCGAGCTCTGCTACACTAATTAAAGTCAGAAGTGTTACAAGGAGAACTGATGGTGACCCAAGAGTTCTCTTCCTCACAACATTAAAATGATGCACTGGAGGAGACCAGACTGGTCTTTGAGAGCCAGTTTGGTGTAGTAGTTAAGTGTGTTGACTCTAATCTGGGAGAACTGGGTTTGATTCCCCACTCCTCCACTTGCACCTGCTGGATGACCTTGGGCAAGCCATAGCTCTGTACCAGCTGTTCTCTCAAGGACAGTTGTCTCAGAGCTCTCTCAGGCCCACCTACCTCACAGGGTGTCTGTTGTGAGGAGGGGAAGGGAAAGGAGTATGTAAGCCGCTCTGAGACTACAAGTGAAGGGCAGAGTATAAATCCAATCTCTTCCTCCTCCTCCTCCTCCTCTTCTTCTTCTTCTTTGTGTTGTCAAGCTGGACTCCCTTAGCCAGAGATATTGGGTGATTCTGCATTGGCTTTTCCCTCTGTTGTTTTAGCAAACCCATGTTGAAACAGAAATTGCCCTCTACATTGCATGCTACTTTCACTTTCCTTGATCATCAGATTTTATGGTACCATCTGCATTGCATGCCGCTCTTGCTTCTTTTGATCATCAAGTTTTTGTGGTACCTTCTGCATAGATTTATGGTCGTTCAGGGGTGACTTTGCAGTCAGTACGGCGTTGCCCCCGGGGTATTCGGATGTGGTTTTGAGCTGCACCTTTTCCTCAGTGTTGAGAAAATGTAAAGATAATGTCAGATGCAGAACCAGCCATTCTCTTAAGAGAAATGGAAATCCAATAGATCCACACTTAGTTGAAAGAAAGCCCACTGAATACTGTGGGACTTTTCCCCAAGTATGTACACACTGGATCTGATTAAAGAAGTGGTGGGGATAGAAGAAATTTCAAGTAGTTCTAGTACCTGTAAACACCATGATCCACTATCAGTTTATCAGAAGAGAAATGGTCCACAAATTCCAAAGTTAAAACATAAGTACATCCAGCTGTATTAGATGACCAGTCCATATAGACCAGCATACGGTTTCACACTATGGCCAACCAGTTGCTATAACTAGAGACTGAGGCCCTCCCTTCCAGCTGTCTCCCAGCTCTGGTATTCAGAGGCTTCAGACACCATGGCTAGTAGCCATCGATGGACCTCTTCTCCAGGAATCCGAGTAGCCATCTTTTAATGCCATCTGTGCTTGTGGCCATCACTACCTCTGCTGACAGTAAATTACACACTGTAATTACTTATTCAGTAAAGAAGTATTTCCTTTTCTCTCTTCTGAACCCATTTCCCAACAATGCCATTGGGTGGTCCAAGCTCTAGCCAGTTTGGGGTAGTGGTTAGGAGTGCAGACTCTAATCTGGGAGAACCAGGTTTGATCCCCCCCACCCTACATACAGCTGCTGGGTAACCTTGGGTCAGTCACAAGTTCTCTCAGAGATGTCCTCTCAAGAGCAGTTTCTGTCAGAGCTCTCTCAGCCCCACCTACCTCACAGGGTGTCTGTTGTCGGGAGAGGAGGGGAAGGCGTATAAATCCATTCTCTTCTTCTTCTTCTAGTAGTGGGAGAGAGGGGGACAAAGCTCCCTCTATCCACCTCGGGCACCCTATGTGTGATTTTATAATGATGCCATTGTGGAGGTAAAGTGTCTTCAAGTTGCAGCCTACTTATGGCAACCCCAGAAGGTTTCCGAAGCAAGAGACAAACGGAGGTGGTTTGCCATTGCCTGCCTCTGTGTATCAACCCTGCACTTCCTTTGTTGTCTCACTTACAAATACTAACCAGGGACCACCCTGATTACTTTCCGACAACTGACAAGACTGGGCTAGCCTGGGGCATCCAGGCCAGGGCAATTTCGTCCTCACTTGGTTATAATTACATTGGTTGCCCTGACCTGGATGGCCTAGCCTCGCCTAATCTCATCAGATCTCAGGAAGTGTGAAATAATCAAATCAGAATGCCATCCTTTGGCACACAAAACTATGGGGTTATTATATTACGGAAAAAATATCTCACAACATACAATACACAGAGTCACAGGCTAATGATTTATATACAACTAATAAATGGGCTCCCTTTTTGAAACGGAAAACACGGCATGATCACTTGCCGGATCCTGCTTTATGGGATGACTTTAGTTCTGTTATGACAATTGAATAAATTATCTGAATGACTATATATTTTAATATATGCTTGTTGGGTTTATATCTTGTCAAATCATATAACAAGTGCAACCTAGACGAATCTCTGATATATGTCACTGTTACTGTTCTTGACCAAAAAAACCCTGTGTTTTTCATTGTTAAATATTTGTTTTAACACATTTTAGATGTAAGATTGTACCGTATTTTTCACTCCATAAGATGCACCTGATCATAAGACGCACCTTGTTTTTAGAGGAGGAAAACAGGAAAAAATGAAACAGAAAGAAAGAAAGAGAGAGAGATAAAGGAAGGAAGGAGAGAGAGAGAGAAAGAGAAAGGAAGAAAGAAAGGTGGGGACAGAGAGAGAGACAGAAAGACAGACAGACAGACAGAAAAAAGGAAAGGAAGGAAGGAAGGAAGGAAGATAGAGAAAGGAAAGAAGAGAGACGTCGGCATGCCATGCAAAGCCAGGCCTTTCTGTGCAAAGTAGCCACGGAGCTTAATCTGTGGGCGGGGCTTTCTGCTGCTGGCTGTCTTAAAGGGGAAAAGCACTTAAAGGGAAAGAGTACTTAGCCTGGTGGGGTTTTTCCTGCCGTTTCCCTTTTAAGTCTTAACAGCTCAGGCCCAGCAGGGAGGGGCGGGGAAGGCTGGGATGCCAGCCTGAATGGCGTTCCCCTGCGTTCCTGCTGAAGAAAGAGCCCTGTTACAGGTTAGAAAAGCTCCATATTCGCTCCATAAGATGCACACACTTTCCCCCCCCCACTTTTTTGGGGAGGAAAAGTGCGTCTTATGGAGCGAAAAATATGGTAATCTTTAACCTTTACACTTTTTAGTAAAGGATAATAAAGAAAGGGAAGGAAGGGGGACAGAGACAGAGACAAAGGAAAGGGAAGGAAAAAAGGAAGGAAAGAAGGAAGGAAGGAAGGAAGGAAGGAAGAAGAAGAAAGAAAGAAAGAAAGAAAGAAAGAAAGAAAGAAAGAAAGAAAGAAAGAAAGAAAGAAAGAAAGAAAGAAAGAAAGAAAGAAAGAGTCAGCCCTGGCTAGTATTTGTATGGGAGACTTCCATGGAATATCAGGGTTGTGACGCAGAGGCAGACTATGGCAAACCACCTCTGAACGTCTATTGCCTTGAAAACCCTACAGGTCGGCTGTGTCTTGACAGCACTTTCCACCACCAATCACATTGATTGTAATTAGAGTGTTATCAGCGAGCCATTATTTCCCTGATAGTATCGGGTGGGATCCATTTGGAGGGCCGACTACCGTTATATATCAACCCATTTTGAACCCTGCACATTTGGGCGAGAGCCATCACTTGAAGGATCTCGTTCAACAACCTTCTGTCCCACATACCACTGGATTGCATCGTTTTACATTGTGTAATCCCCCTTGAGCCTCAGAGAGAAAGGCGGGTTATGAATAAAGGCAGTAAACAATTGTACCCTGTTCTGCAGTGGCTAAAAAAAAAAAGTCGTTTTGACATTCCAAACTAGTGAGGCGCATAACGCTCTGGGGCGGGGGGGGGTGTAAGTTTGTGGGCTGTTTCGTTTGGTCCCTGTGATGGATTATATTTATTAGAAATCTGCAGATTTCATCCTCCGAGGGGGCTGATAAAGCTTCCTGCCGTTGGTATAATGAAGACAATCCGTCCTGGAAGAAAGCTTGATTGTCTAATGACAGCTTTGTGCGTTGGTAAAAATGAAGCCATGGCAAAAGATGTCAATAAAAGAGCCGCGTGCTTTGCTTAATGCAGAAATGTTTGCTTCGTTGTAATAGCAATAACTTTCTGCGGCTATCCCTCAGCCCGAACGAGCTGCAACATAGCAACGGCCCTAACGAGTTATTATTTTTTCTTCTCATGTGTGTGTTGCATGGAGAAAAACAGAACTGTCTTGTTGTCATTCTTAGTGTGTGGTTTCTTCAAGAAGAAGAAACTAAGCAAAAGCTTAATACCTGTGTTTTTGTATTCTTCTTCCAAATCGGCAGAAAGGAAAGAGGAATGTGTCGGCAGACCTCCTCCCGCAACCCGGCGACATTCTCCTGCCGTGGCGCCACCATCAGAATTCTCATGGGTTGAGGCGGCAAAAACGAGACTGGGTCATCCCGCCGATCAATGTGCCCGAAAACTCGAGAGGGCCCTTTCCTCAGCAGCTGGTTCGGGTGAGTGGAACGGCTTTGAATAATTGATGCCCGGGATTGATTCGCCCGTCTGATGTCAGGGTGTGCATTTTTCAAAGTTTGTCAATGAGTCCTCATCTTAAAAGGAAGTTTGTTTATCTGGCCTTAAGTCATAAGAAGGTTGGTTCTTTTTTTTTTTTCAAGAGGAATAGTTTGTTATTCAAAACGAACAGCCGTATTTTCATGCCAAATTATTCCAGAAGTGCATATAGTGCAGACTTCCACTACAGTGACGGATAAGCTCAGAAAAGTTGTGCCCGGTTGTTTCAGGGGGTCTCCAGTGTGGTGCCCATGGCTTCCAGGGTACCTGCCAACACCTTTTATGGTGCCCAGTGCCCACCAAAGGTTTTTAGGATGTGGACGGAGCCAGGGAGGGCTTTTGCAAAACAAAGCTTCTGATTGACTATTGGAGATTTGATTGGCTGTGTTGTTTTGTTTTGTTTTTTGAAATGTTGCTTTGGCAGCAGCTGCCACCACAGCACTGTGTTACTGAAGTTTAGCCGTGGCAATCGTTTTGTGGCTGGCTCCGCCTCCTGTGGCAGCCATTTCGTGGCTGCACCCGTCATGTCAGGTCAGAATTCCGGAAGTGTCTGCAGGCTCAGAAAAGCTTGGGGATTCCTGACTTATCTCTTAGGTGTAGCATCCATAGAGCCCAGCAGTTCTCTTTTGCTGCCAAGGTTCCAAAAGGCACCACCAATCACTACCAGACCCATCTACCATACTGGACACTCATGCATGTGTGTGCATGTGGTGCTACTGGGAGCTGGGCTGGCTCGACCCAGTAGGCAGATCAGGCAGAGGTGGAGGGAGTTCCCAGATCAAACCGAAAACCAAGGGGTATGTGTGCCTTGATTATTTTTCTCTCCCTATGTTCACTCCCATTCTCTACATCTGAGCTCGATTACATTAGGAAGAACTTCCTGACAGTTAGAGCTATTCCTCAGTGGAACAGGCTTCCTTGGGAGGTGGCAGGCTGTCCTTCTTAGGAGGTTTCAAACAGAGGCCAGATGGCCATCTGACAGCAATGCTGATTCTGTGAACTCTGGCAGATCATGAGAGGGAAGGCAGGGAGGGTTGCCTCAGTGCTTAGTTCTCCTGGCCCTTTCTTACACGCCCAGGGAAATGTCAGTCACCACTTTGGGGTCAGAAAGAAGTTTTCTCCAGGCCAGTTTGGCTGGAGATCCTGGAGGTTTTTTATGTCACTGGGAGTGTGGAGGGGAGGTATTTGTGAAATTCCTGCATTGTGCAGGGGGTTGGACTAGATGACCCTAGAAGTACCTTCCAACCCTATGATTCTATGAAAACTCAAAGCCACCTCTCCTTACTGGTAGCCAAGTCAGTAAGTGTGGATGCCGTCACATGCTCTTGAGGTACTATATGCTCCCCTGTTCTTCTCCTTCTTTTGCCTTTGAGCCACAATATAGAAGAAAGTTTTCTGATGTATCATCAGCTTAAACACCCGTCCTATGCCCATGACTCGTCTGCAGTTCTGCTCTCTGATCCAAGATACGTGAAGGTGAATGGGTGTGCTGGGGGGGGGGGGCAAGGACACACATGTGCTCAGAGCTTTTTTTGTAGAAAAATCCCATCAGGAACTCATTAGCATAATAGGCCACACCTAGCAGCAGGAACTCATTAGTATATTAGGCCACACCCCTGACAGCACAGCTCCCTCCCAGGATCGGCTTCCCCAGGTGCCCTGTGGCTTGCATGCATGGGGAACCCAAGGGAAGGAAGGCAGTTTCCGGACTGGCACGCCTGGGGAACCCGTGGGGGGGAGAGGCAGTTTAAACTGACTTCCCTTCCTGGATCAGCTTTGCTTCCCCAGGCGCCCCGCGGCTTGCGAGGCACCTGGGGAACCCAAGGGGGGGGGGGGAGGCTGTAGGCGTGGCCAACTTGGAAGCCAGCCAGAACTCCATTCCTGTGCGTTCCTGCCCCAAAATAGCCCTGCATGTGCTCCATCTGTATTATGCCTTGACAAGCTCCTGAACTAACATCAGAACATAAGAGAAGCCAATGTTGGATCAGGCCAGTGGCCCATCCAGTCCAACACTCTGTCACACAGTGGCCAAAAACACCAGGTGCCCTCAGGAGGTCCAGCAGTGGGGCCTGGAACATGTGCCTGTTCAGTCTGTCCTTTTCTCAGCTTCTTCCATCCTCCTTCTTTCAACCACAAGGCCTACACCTTGTGAGATTTCTTAGTGCCTCCCTTTCCCAGAGAAAGAGAGAGGCAGTTACCAGCCCTCCCTCCCCACCCCCACCGAGCCAGTTTGGTGTAGTGGTTAGGAGCACAGACTCTAATGTGGGAGAACCGGGTTTGATTCCCCACTCCTCCACATGCAGCTGCTGGCATAACCTTGGGTCAGTCACAAGTTCTCTCAGAGCTGTTCTCTCAAGAGCAGTCCTCAAAAGAGCTCTCTCAGCCCCACCTACCTCACAGGGTGTCTGTTGTGGGGAGGGGAAGGGGAAGGAGATTGTAAGCCGCTCTGAGATGCCTTCAGGGTAGTGAAGGGCGGGGTATAAATCCAAGCTCCTCCTCCTCCTCTTCTCCCTGTCCCATAGCAACAGTCAGTCACTTCTACAGGCCCCATGTGAAACACCCACGCCCCAGTCATGTTGGAATTACGTCCGTGGTCAAAAATCTATGATTAGCCATTATTCCCTCCTTTTCAAATGGGAATGTTTGTCATAATTCCTTGACATCCTATCAGCATAGCATGGGCACTCTCAGAAGTGGTAGACAGCTTGTAGCCCGAGTTCAAAATGCGCATGAGAGATAAAACAGGAATACTTGACTGACACTGGGTATATGTGGATATGTTTGCTGTCACTATCTGTAGTGAGTTAAGCAATAAAAAACCCACGCCATGTATTTTGCATACATGAGGCTTTCCATTTGGGAGGCGAAAACAAACATTATGTAAAACAAATAAAAGGGAGAAGTAGAAAAGCCACCAGCAGACGTTTTGTCAACTTGTCCTCTGGAAGAAAATTGCAACATAATTGCAAGAAATTTCAGAAAATAATTGGACCAAATGAGGGTGCATCATTTGCATGCCTTGTCAGGAAACAATGCTTCCGGAGTCCTTTCCTGGATTAAAATGAATGCTGTCATTACCTGCTCCATACTGATTAGCCATTGCCTCGCTAAGCACATGACACTCGGAAGCGAAAAGTGGTTTGTTAAATCCCTTCAAGGTACACGCGGGCTTGATAACATAAATTACTTCTGAAAATTTACATTTGCAACCCGCTGTGTTTCCAGGATGATACGTGAAATGGAACTGGGGTGTGCTCGCTGGTGGCTGACTCGCACATCGCCTTTCTGCCGCCTTGTTCTGTCGAGATATTGGGGGGTGAAACAGTCCTGGGGAGCCAGTGGGGCTTCTGCAACTGTCAGCTGTAGAAGGGGAAAGACACATTCACACGTCGCTGTCTCCTGTAATTTGCAATGAGTGCCCCAGGTACACAAATGGCCAGGGATCATGGCCCGGGCAGGTTCTGGGGCCTCTGGCAACCAGGCTGAGGCACTTTATTCTTGGCATTGCTGCTGTGACTTGGCATCCTGCAGCAGGACCAGCTTTTGCCTGCCAAGGCCATCAGTATTGCAGGTCAGCAGCTCTCCAAGGAGATGAGAGCAGAAGAGGGTTCCAGCTTGATGCCCAAATCCATGCCCTGTGTGACCCCTTTGCCAAACTGGAATCACACCGTCTGAGTCCAACGAGTTAGATGAATATCTGTTTAATGAATTCATAACAGGGAATACAGGGCTGATGAGTGCCTTAGCACTCCAGCAATTCCAAAGCTGTATTCTGCCATAACCAGGAAGGGCAGAAGGTCTTATACCCCAAATATAGTTTACACATTGAAGGGTCTCTAATTGGTACCAGGCCGCTAACATCATACAAGCATAATTTGACTCGGTGCATCTCTCAGTGGTGTTGGTAATTTCACTTGTTTATCTTGTCTTCAGAAGGCTGGGTGACTTCCTGGGCTCGCATGTGGAGAGCTAGCTGATAAGGACTGTGAATCACATTAAACTGCGCTCTTGGTGGCCTTGCAACGTCTAAATAGCATCCCATTCTTATTGCATCCTAATTTCTTCTATAGAGGCTTCCTATCCAAAAAGTGCAATTATCAAATATATATTCTGTTATAAGTTTCTCTAATCAGAAGCTTCTCGGTTACATACCGGGATCTGGGTCTATTAAGATTAAGCTTTTGAAGGCACAGTGACAGCTGTCAATATATATATATCAAGGAGAAAGTGTCAGAAATCCCATTCAGAAATCACATTATTTTCCCCTTGTCCTACAAGCTTACCCATTCCAAGGCTCAGATTCAGGCCTGGCTTGTCCTTTTTGAGCAAGGTATGCTGCCCTGATCTTCTCAAAGGAAGAGCAGGACAAAAAAGTGGACCGGTGGAGTTGGCTGAGGCTAAGATGGCTCTTGGATGTGCGCTCACCTGCTTGACTTCCCACCTGTCCACCCTCATGCCTTAGCAAACTGCGGCAAAGGGGTTTGGGGCCCCTGCTGTCCTACTGCTAGTAGGACTGCTGCGCAGGGGGGGGGGGGGTTCAGACAGGTAGATCATGAAGCAGCCTGACACCACAGACCATACTGTAGGTCATGCTTGGCCAGGAACCGCTGCCATGGGGGTGGGACACTCTCAGCAGCTCTCTGGGGCAAGGGGCATCACTTGCATTGGTGCAAGATAGTGGGCTCAGTGGGTAAAGACTGGAAAGAAGAGGTCCTGTTGCTGAGAATTATGCAGTCGAGTTTCCCGTATTTGGGGAAATCACAGGGGTCAGCACACCCGGAGTGCAATGGATGAGCCTCACCCTGGGAAAACCTCAAGGCCATGACTAAGCAGAGCTGAGGGTGGTCAGGGACAGAGGCAACCACGAGGTTGGAACCTGAACCTGAGGAAGTGAAGTATTTCATTTTAATTTATTTATTTATTTATTTATTTATTTATTTATTTATTTATTTATATTACTTTTATCCCACCCTCCCCGCCGAAGCGGGCTCAGGGTGGCTTACAACATTAATAAAATCGGCATACAATATAAATACACAAAAAACAGTAAAATCACACAATCAGTCACAATTTCCCAGTGGTGGTGCAGCATGATAAGGTGCATCAAGTGTGTATACTCTGGTGTAGCGTAGCACCTGTTCTCAGATTGGCGCCCAGCTCGTCAAGAGTGTAATGCCTACTGAAATGCCCATCAGAACTGTTATGTATTGACCATGCGGTCGCCATGTGCTTACGTAATGGCGACCGCCATGTGGCCAGAGCACATGGCCAAGAAACTACCTGAGCTTCAGTCAGGTAGAACAAAGGCCAGGTGGATCCAAACCGGCCACCAATCATGTACCTAGGTTTCTCCCAGGGAACCTATGAGATGTAAATAGACTGATAATAGCCTATCAGGCCAGTTGGGCGAGGTCAGGGGATGATCCCTGACCAGCATAAAAGGGCCGTCTTCATGGCCCTATGGAACTGCTGAAGGTCCCATAGGGCTCTGATCTCATTTGGGAGCTCGTTCCAGTATGCCGGTGCCACCAGGGAAAAGGCCCTGGCTCTGGTTGAGGACAGCCTGGTTCTTTCTCTTCCTGCGGTCCGTATTGTTGGAGCCCCTTGGCATGGCGACAAACAGTGAGTTGCCTAAGTTGGACTGGCTGCCTCATTCTTATGGGACACCCAAAATGGAGGGGAGACCCCACCTAGCCTACTATGGGCCCCTACCCTACAAGGAGCCCAGACCTGTCGCCAAAGAAGACTGAAAGGCAAGTGGAGAAAAAAAAATGGAGAAATCCCAGGATTCTTTTTTACACATATTTTCTCACGATCCTTCCCCCCACCTTCCTAGAGACACTTTCAGTCCTTTACACACTTGCAATGATTTTGAAGTTGGATAAAAGGGAAGGGAGAGGATATCAAAGTCACTTCTCCTGTGAGGCTTCAGACGGACTCTGTCCAGCCCTGGCTGCGTGCTCTCCCTCATTCCTAGCAGGTGCTATACAAATTTAACAGCTAAAAGGAGTTGCAGGAGCCTGCCAAGCACACAGTGTGCTGGTTATTATATCATCATCATCTGATAGTCTAATAGTCAAGTGTGGTTCAATCTGCGGAAATCTATATCTGCAGATTGGGGCCAGGCTGAAGGAGAACAGATGGTTCTGCAAACTTGGGGGACCCACCCCCAGGTCTGCATAAAAATCTGAAAGCTTACAAAATTACATTGGAGGGTTTGAACCCCCCAAAACAATAAGGTTGTCTGTGCATGCGTGGATACTTACCATAGGATGTCATGTTGCAAAATTCCTGTAGATTTGGGGGCATTGTCTGGGAAGGCAGGGTTTAGGAGGGTAAAGACCTCATTGGAATATAATACCATAGATTCTACCCTCCAGAGCAGCCATTTTTCTCATGGCGATCGGTCTCGATAGTTTGGAGATTAGTGGTAATTCTGGGGGGTCTCCAGGCTCCCCCTGGAGCTTGGCAACCCTATGTTTAGATGGTGTTAGCAACAGACTGGAGTACTTGGAAGGAAAACCACCTGAAGCCAGAATGCCTCTCCGTGTTTTTAATGAGGCTTACAAATATGCTGTGGCCTTCTGCCCCCTGACCTTCCTTTTGGTCCAGGAAGTCTCTGAACTTCTATATTTCATGTCTATGCAACTCCAAAACAGAAATCTGCATCTATTAAGACCGCCAAGACCAGCTTTTTTGCATATATCCAAGGTCTCCAAAAGGTATGGTGTTAAAAATCAATACACGGCCCTTTTGAAGAACCGTTTCAGAGTGCGCATAGGTTCTGTGCGCTTCTCAGTCCAGCTAGCGGGATTGCGTTTCCATTTCTCATAGGTCAAGCTCATTTGAAATTCATGGACAAGTCTGTTTTGGCCCCCTCCTCCTCAGCCGGTTTTCTATTGTGAACAGAGAAAGTTCCATTTCATGGGGAGTTGATTAGCCGCTTGTCAGTATTTTTAGCAAGCCTGTGCCTCAGCGAAGTTCCAAGCGTTGCCAAGGTAAATCAAGCGGGATGGAGCCAGTGTAAGTCTGAAGTACAGCCCCTCTCCGGTTCTGTTGGGATGAGCTGCAATCCTCCGCTCATTAAAGCATTTCGTTATTGGGAGGTGGGAAGTGGTGAATGACGCAAAGTGCAAGGTTATTCTTGCAAACCGTCCTCAGCCTACTGTGTGAATTTAGAATCTCTTTTCACACCAGAAATTTGCTTATAGGTGATGGTGGAAAGGGCTGTCAGTTGCAGTTGACGTATGGTGAGCCCGAAGGGGTTTCAAGGTAAGAGAAGAACAGGAATGGTCTTGCCATTGTCTGTCTCTACGTAGCAACCCTGGACTTCCTTGGTGGTCTCCCACTCAAGCAGTAACCAGGGCTAACCTGGCCTGTAGCTACAGTGGGGCTATTGGGGGCTCTGCCCCTTCCAGGAAGAGCTGGCCCCCTTCCTTAAAGCCCCCCTCTGTTAGCTGAATTGCTTTAATTTACACTTAGCAATTGGCGAAATACCAGGTTCTTTGCCAACTATACCAGGGTCCCACCCCTCCCAGGAGTTCTCAAGGAAAGAGGCACGTGAGGCAGATAGCAAGTTCAATGCCGTTTACTGGGTAATGTTGTTCAAGCACACCAAAAACAGATTCACACACACATACACACAGGCCTAAGAAATAAAGGTAGAAAATAGCACTGTTGCATTAGCAGGAGTTTCGTTGGTTGGGTGATACTGTACCTGTCCTGAAGAGGAGTTGTCCGCTCAAAGGAAGAATTGGATGGGGAGACAAAAATAGAAAAATGGGGCATGTGGCTCGAACCGGCAAGACCACGTGGTTCTCTCTGTTCCGGAATCCAGAGATTTAAAGAGGGAGGCAAGGGTATTTGGATAGGAAGCTGGGCATAAGGGGTAGCAAAGCTGATAGGGGATGATGGCTCAAGAGACTGATTGCCTCTGTGCAGGGTCTTTTATTAGGTGGTCTTGGGGGCAGTCAGCGCTAACCACATCCCACTAACACACCTACTAGGCGGTTCGTCCCTTTCTGACCCTACCATAGGTTAAAGGTAAACAAAAGGAGGAGGGTCGGGGAGTGGACAATATTGTAGAACTGAAACTAAACAGGAACTTGACACCTGGGCAAGGTCCGATGACTCACTGGGGCCACTTCATTGTCCGTTGATGGCTCTAGCCGGCTGGCTGATGGCCCAACCAATAGTTGCCAGGTAACCACGTTTGCATAATCCTTGCAGGTATGTTGGAGGGGGCAGGGGTTGACCAGCGTGGTGCGACAGAAAGAAACCTCATGGCAGAAGGAGTCTTTGTCTCTGTCTTTGTGAACTATCGAGGGTGTCAGCCTCCTGGAGTGGACTGGAGCTTCTCCCAGCAATGGAGAATGCATGTAGCCCTTCCAACACTAGCAACCCAAGTTCAAGCTTATGGATCTTAAAATCCATAAGAGCACTAGCAGTGCCTTGCTGGCCAACACCTCCGCTTCTTCCCAAAAGCATTTAAAGGAATCCTTTAAATGCTTTCGAGAAGAGGCAGGGGGTAGCGTACTCCCCCAGTCCCTCCTCTCCCAAAGGGCGTCCACTTAACCTCAACCACGGCCAGGGCTTTTCCTGCCCTGGCCCCCACCTGGTGGAACATGCTCCTTATTGAGATCAGGGCCCCACAGGATCTTGTTCCATTCCATAGGGCCTGCAAGACGGAGCTGTTCCACCAGGCTTTTGGCCATTCAGCTGATCAGCAGGCAGCACGTGGCCTGCTGATCAGCTGGAGGGCCCTTTAAATCTTACAGGAGGGACAAATAATGGCAGCCTCACCAGAAATAATAATTGCCCTACTAGCCACAAAATTCCTGGCTACGGACCTGGGGCTGACCTGGTTGACCTCTAAAAGTGTGTTTCTGCGCCTTCAGTGGTTCCAATGCTACCCAGTCATGAGACTTCAAAGGTAATTTTGAACCACTGCTTGCAAAAGCTTACACCCTGAAACCTCTAGTTCAGGGGTGGCCAAACTGTGGCTCGGGAGCCGCACTCAGCTCTTTCACACATATCGTGCAGCTCCCAGTAGGGCGGCTGGGGAAGCTAAATATCGTTAGCAAACAAATATCATTGGACAAATAAATACCATTATCAATATCTGCTCGTACCGCTTCTGTTATTATTTTTGGCAGTCTCATTTAATTTTAATAGAAAGCAAATCTGCACATTTCCCAGTTAAAATGTGTAATATTTGCTCATGTCTTGCGGCTCTCAAACATCCGATGTTTACTCTATGTGGCTCTTCTGCTAAGCAAGTTTGGCCACACCTGCTCTAGTTGGTCTCCAGGGTGCGACTGGACTCAGATCTAACTGTTCCATTGCTGACCAGCATAGAATAGAATATACTTTATTGTCATTGTACATAGTACAATGAAATTAAAAAGTGCCATCATTCAGTGACTCGCAACATATACACATGCGCACTCACACAGACATTCACAACTGCTTCTCCCTTTTACATAGCAACCAAACCACTGTTTCCTCCAGATTTCAGTCTCATGCAGCATTCAGGGCAATAATAGCTCTCGAGTAAAAACTGTTTTTTAGTCTATTTGTCCTTGTTTTGATTGTCCTATATCTTCTGCCCGAAGGCAGCAGTTCAAACAAGGAATATGCAGGATGTGATAAATCCTGTAGGATGTTCTTCACTTTTTTCAGACATCGAGAACTGTACAGTTCCTCCAAAAGTGGGAGAGGACAGCCAATTATCTTCTGGGCTGTGGTGATGACTCTCTGGAGTGCTTTCCTATCTGCAACCATACAACTAGCAAACCAGGCGCAGATACAGTATATTAAAATGCTCTCTATTGAGCAACGATAGAAAGACATCAGTATTTTCTCATTCAAGTTATTTTTCTTTAAAAGTCTGAGAAAATAAAGCCTCTGCTTTCGAGAAGAAGCAGGGGGTAGCGTACTCCCCCAGTCCCTCCTCTCCCAAAGGGCGTCCACTTAACTATATAAAGCATGGCTACCTTCTGAAACTATGCCTTGTTAGGAATCCCAAAATCCTTTCCCCAAATCCTTAAAAGTAAACTCCCTAGGCAAGGCAGAATGATCAGTCAGAGCACCACATTCTCGAAGGATCTTGCTGTTTGTAACTTAACATTTCAGAATAAATTAACCTCTAACTATATGAGGGGGGAAGACAGCAGATGGTACTTGCCTGCCGTCAGGCTGTGTTTGTTGAGCACAGGTCCGTCAGCTGTTTCCTTAGAAGGTAATAAAGGCTCCTCTTCATTTTTTTCCTAAGGAGACCCAGGCCACAGGTATCACTAAAACAGGCGTTGTGTGATTTCTTCCACAAGAAAACGGAAGGTCACCAGATTCGATAACAACATTTGGTCAGTGTGGAAAGGCCATTGAGTCGTGTCCTGTGGTCTAGCTGCAGGATTGTATGGTTCCCTGGGTCCTTAATAGGCATGCCATCTCCAGATTGGGAAATTCCTGGATATTTGGGGGTGGAGCCTGGGGAGGCAAGGGAGCTCAGAATGGTAGACTGCCATAGGGTTCACTCTCCAAGGCAGCCATTTTCTCCAGGGCAACTGATCTCTGTATTCTGGAAGTCAGTTTTAATTCTGAGAGATCTTCAGGCCCCACCTGGAAGTTGGTAACCCTAGGCCTTAAGACCTCCCTCCCTCTCCCTCTCCCTCTCCCTCTCCCTCTCCCTCCCTCCCTCCCTCCCTTTCTTTCTTTCTTTCTTTCTTTCTTTCTTTCTTTCTTTCTTTCTTTCTTTCTTTCTTTCTTTCTTTCTTTCTTTCTCAAGCTGTGGTCCAAACTATGATTAGCACCTAGGATTTGGAAGAAAAGCAAACATTTCAGTTTTCATGCCATTTGCTCCACCATAGGAACCAATTCCCCCCCCTCGTTATACATGCAGATTTTGACACAAAAGTTTAACCTTGTGAAAATTCAGCTCAGCTGTAATGTCAGTTTCCTGAGCAATATGGTTTTTGAGGTCTGCAAAGCTTATATTGGCCTGAGAGCTGAAATGGTTTGGGACCACATCATAAAATCAAGTTTGGTGCCCCCAGGACTTTAAGGTGGCTGGGGGGGGGGGGGATCACTGATGTTGTCTGTGATCTCAGGGCTCGAGGTGCTCTTGAACTACTCATGCTGGTACTCAGGAAGTTGGTTCTTGATTCAGGAGTCTAACTTTATAATTCCTTGGTCACCAGACCCCAGGCATGCCTTCAAATACCCCCCCCACACCCCTAAATTCCATAGGTTGCTTTCCTGATTAAAATATTGCATTGTGGATAGATGTGTGGTAGAGTTAGGTTGATAAGTCCCCTACCCACTTGTTGGCCTCACCTGGCAACCCTATTTACTGCACATTCCGGCCAGACAGGAAGCATGTAGCGAGCATGGAGGCATCACAATAAACTGGAGCCAGTCAAGTAGCCTAGGTGATTATGTCACTGAGGGCAAGTGAAGTTCCCCCCATTGCCCTCAACATAAATGGGAGGGGGGGTTACCATTCTCTGTTGCATAGTCAGTTGGATGACTTTCTCTGCCTTGCTGGGCAGTCAGTGTCTTTGTTTGTCAGTCTTGCATCATGTCACCCTAATCCACCTCTAGTTGTATGCCGTTATACATGATGCACTGGGGCAAGATGGGGATGTGCATTCATAGACACACCTGAGTGACATCCAGTGAAAATAATACAGTGGGGATGGATGACATTTGCTTTCAGATGTGTGCCTAAAGAGTGATTTATTTAGTTACGTCAGGTGACCCGGCACTTTTCCTGATGCCTGCCAAGTGGTTTTAGAAAGTGAGCAGGGTCAAATGGGGTTTTTCCAAACAGGGCTTTTGATTGGCCATTGGAAATCTGATTGGCCGTGCAGATTTTTTTTAAAAAAGTTGCTTTGGCAGAAGCTGCCAGCACAGTGCAAGGATCTTTAGTGTGTGACTAAAGATAAGCTGTGTGAATGCAAGAAAATATTTTTTTAAACAGTATGGTCATTTTAAATGGCATCCTGTTAAATACAGCTTCTTCCTGATGTATTGCAGAGTTACTGTTAGAGTTATGCATGACCTCATTCCCTGGCATTTGTGGTTGGCTGTGCTTCCTGTGTCAGCCATTTTGTGGCAGACTCCGCCTCCTCTGGCAGCCATTTTTTGGCTGCACCCCCACTGCCCTCTGCCAGAATTCCAAACACACTCACAGGCTCAAAAAGGCTGGGGACCCTAATCAGCATAACTTCTTTCCTACCTTGCTTTCCAAACTCCCAAGATGGTGGCATCCATCTCCACTGCATTGCTTTTGCAGATGTGCATTTGGATATGCTTTCCATGTGTGTTCTACTGATCCTGTCAACAGAGCGCACTTGGGTCAGGTGAGGGACTATTGGCCAGATTGGTGCAGTAACAGATGCAGTCTGTTTTTCCCTAACACAATTTTATAGAGGTGTGAAAAATAGTGAGGGGGGCTGGTTTGTCAGTAGGAGGACTCACAATACACAACACACACTCACACCACACACGGACACATACCCCGCCCCAGCTCAGTATTGTTAAATGGATTTTCTGAACAGTTTATCCATTGGTTTGAGGGGAAAAAACAGGGCTGATGTGCCCAGGATAAAAGAGGTATTCTGGAGGTATCCCCCCACCCCCCCTTAACTGGACATTTGCCCGCAAAAAAGCTTTCTACTGCAGCCATAGCAACTGCAAACAGGGACGTCACTGGGCCGACAGAGTTGCTGTTTTGTTTCTAAATTGTAGTCCTCAATTTTTCTATCCATTCTAAACAAAACTTGTATGCCCACCTGCTTTTGTGACACAACCTGAGAGCTCTGAAGAACGATGCAGGCTAAATTACCGCTTGGAGACCAAAATGTTTGCTCTGGAATACCACTGGGAAATCCCATGCTTTTGTTTGGAACAGAGGGATTGTGCACGTGGAGAGCATCGTGTTTGATTCAGCCTCGTTTGGCTCGGTGATAAAAAGTTGAGCTCTGTTTTTCCAGAGGGATTTTTAGAATGGGCATTTTGATTGGCGCCACCAATAGATGGACCGGGTCACTGCCAAAACTGTGCACTCTGTATTCTTTTCTTAAAAACAAAACAGAATTCTGTGCCAGGCTAACCCACTCTGCAACCTTTGCTATATTTCTTTTGTTTTATTTCTTTAAAACATTGTTATCCTGCCTTTCCACCCTATCAAGGTCCACAAGGCAGTGACATAAAAACCATTAAAACATTTATGCAATTAAAAATAGCAGTTAAAATTATAAAATAATTCAGTTGAAAACACAAGAAACAAACAGCGCAAGAAGGAGGGTCGATAAACTATTTAAATGTTTTACGCCGATCAGGTACATTGTACCGATTTTTGTAAGCCGCCCTGAGCCCGCTTGCGAGGAGGGTGGGGTAGAAATATGATAAAATAACTAACTAAATAAATAAATTATTGGGGGTATGCCAGATGAAACAAAAAAGCCTTCACCTGCTGGAGAAAGACACTGATAGAGGAAGACAGGTGAATCTCCCTGGGGAGCAGGTTCCAAAGTTTGGTGCCATGACTAAAAAGTCCCTATCTCAAGTCACCACTCACCTAGCTTCCGATGTCCAGAGTGTGCTAGTAGGTTCCTATGGGGGAGGGCAGTCCTAGAGGTATGTAGCCCATACAGGCTTTTAAAAGTCAATACCAGCACCCTGATTTGAGCCTGGAAGCAAACTGGAAGCCAGTGTAAATAGAACAAGACTGGAGTGATATAGTCCCTATGACCCACTCCAGTCGCCAAATGTACACCCCCCCCCCCCAAAAAAAAGGTGTGATTTATCCTCCTGGTTATGATGACAGGGTTTGTGTCTTGCTGAAGCCATCCTCCCATGACCCCTGGAAGCATTATGCACCTTTGATATCTGAGATTTTGCTAAGTGTTTCTAGCATGCCTTCAAACTGAGGGTCAAACGATACGTCCAGCTTCAGTCAGACCGGGTTCATTTTACCCACAGCCATGCAGCAGCTGTGTGGAACATCATTTTAAAAGTCCCTGGGGTCTTGATTCAGTTTGGGGCGAAAAGGGGCTGTTGACCCCTCCCCTGCTGTGGTCCCAAGCTAAACTCCACCCCCAGATATCCAGGAGTTTCCCAACCCGGACCCGGCAACCCTACCCCTCCATCCCCTTCCCGTGGCCAGGGGGGACCTGGCAACCCTAGCAGTCCACATTCTCCTTTGTTCTCTGTCCTTCTCTCAGTACTTGGAAGCAAGCCACACATGCCAAGTAGATACCTTGCAAGATTTCTTCATCTAACAAGGTTTCGGGCACCATGTTGCCCCCCCCCATGCCCCCCTTTTGAATTAGCTTCAATGGCATAGGCTGTAATCCTGCAGACACTCTCCTGGGTGTAATGCCCATGAAGCTCCCTTATACTGAATCGGCCAACTGTCCACCAAGGTCAGTATTGTCTATTCAGACTGGCAATAACTCTCCATGGTCTCAGGCAGGGGTCTTTCATATCACCTACCACCTGAACATTTTAACTGGAAATGCTGGTGATTGAACCTGGGACTTTCTGCGTGCAAAGCAGATGCTCTACCACTGGGCCACAGCCCCTCCCCAATAAGCCCCATTGAAAAACATGGGACTTACTTCTGAGTCAGCCTACTTAGGATCGCTCTCTTGGTGAACAGAACAGCCCTATTCATAGGTGGTATTTCATAGCAGGGCAGTCCTATGCTGGAATTCACTGATAACTCATATAGTAAAGGTAAAGGTTTCCCTTGCCCGAATGCCAGTCAAATCTGACTCTAGAGGGTGGTGCTCATCTTCGATTCCAAGCTAAAGAGCCAGCGCTGTCTGAAGACTTTTCCGTGGTCATGTGGCCGGCATGACTAAACACCAAGGTGCACAGAATGCTGTCACCTTCCCACCAAAGCAGTACCTATTTATCTACTTGCAATTTCTTGCTTTCAAACTGCTGGGTTGGCAGGAGCTAGGGCCAGAGATGGGAACTCACTCCATCACGTGGCACTTGGGTCTTGAACTGCTGAGCTACCAATGTTCCAGCCTGCAGCTCAGCATCTTAAACTCTGAGCCACTGTGGTCTGATAACTCATACACACACACACACACACACACACACACACACACACACACACTGTATGTCTATAAATATACTAGGAATAAGGCCCGTTGTGGAAATAAATACAATGGGCTCTAGAAAGAGGCTCTGGGAGAGTGCCCTGGCCTTGGGCACTTAGTGTCAATTTGCTGTGGTGACCTCAGCAGGGTATAATGACACAGAGTCCACCATTTTCTCCAGGGGAAGATCTCTACCATCTGAAGAGCAGTTGTAATTCAGTGTGAGCCCCATCCCTCCCCTGGAGATTGGCAACAATGGTTCCCCATGAGAGAACAGGTGGTTTGAAGGGTGGAGTCTGAGGCATTGAACCTGTCTGAGGTCCCACCCCTGCAGAAACCTCACCCTCTCCAGGGTCCACCCCTCAAATCTCCAGGAATTTCCCAACCTGGAGTTGGCAACCCTACCTCCCAGTCAACTGTCAATGTATCGTTATCTGCCCCCTGGCTTCAGCTTTACATCTTCTCCCCTCTCCCCCCTAGAGAACAGTTGTAATTCTAAGTGATCTCCAGTCCCCACCTGGAGATTGGCAACAATGGTTCCCCATGAGGGACTCGCTGGCTTGGAGGGTGGAGTCTATGTCATTGTACCTGTCTGAGGTCCCACTCCTCCTCAAACCTCACTGTCTCCAGGCTCCATCCCTCAAGTCTCCAGGAATTTTCCACCTGGAGTTGGCAACCCTATCTCCTTCCCAGCCAATCTTCAACCCCACTCTTCAAGTTTCCATTTCCCCCCCCCACAGCCTCCACCATGCTCTGAAGCCCTGACTGCTATGTCACATTGGCTGTCATAAAGGGTCCATCTCAGCAGAGTATAAGAAAGTAGAGTCCACCATTTTCTCCAGGGGAACTGATCTCTGCCATCTGGAGAGCACTTGTAATTCTGAGTGATTTCCAGCCCTCGCCTGGAGATTGACAACCATACTTCCCCTGGAGGAAAAGTAGTCTTTCTCTGCAATGGGGACCAAAGCAGCTGACATCATTCTCCTCTCCCCCCTTTTGACTTGCACAACAACCCTGTGAGGTAGGTTAGACTTAAAGTCTGTGACTGGCCCGAAATCACCCACTCAGCAAGAACCTGGGTCTAGCAGATCCTGCTCTGAAGCACTGACTGCTATGCCTAGGGTAGCCAACCTTCAGGTGGAGCCTGAAGATCGCCAGGTATTACAATTGAACTCCAGACAACAGATCTTCCCCCCTCCCTTGGAGAAAATGACTGCTTTGGAGGGTTGCCTCTATGGCATTCTCTTCAGCTGGCCCCAATGAGTTTTCTCCCAGAGCCTAACATAGGTGTGGAAAGGGGCTTTCAGAGAAGCAAGCTTGGTTGCCTAGCAACGGGCATTGAGCAGGAGAAAGATCCTGAGGAATTTCACACAGCCAATATGTTCTGTTTCAGGAACTCTTCAGTAACGGTTTCTGTCAGGCATTTCACACAGAACCGTATTAGTACCGGTTCCCTAACAGAACACATTGGCCCTTTCACACAGAAACGTGCCTCTCCCGTTGGGGAAGCGTTCCTGAGCCGGTTTACCTTGAAACCTCCTCCCAAGCGTTCTTCTGTTCTTGTACCGGTCCTGAAGCACTATGGGGCGCTGTGTGAAATGCCCCCGTTTCACAGTTTATTCTGACAGTTTATTCTGGGCACGCTAGCAGTGTGTGGTGGAGGGGGTTATGCTGAATGTCCATTGTCTTTTCACTGACAGAAGCAGGCCACTGAGGGGACAGTTAGACCCACCTGGCAGTGGGCGGAGGAGAAGAGTGGACCAAGCACCCAGTCGGTCCTTCCCCTTCACTGGCTCCCTCCAGACTGAGGCCAAGATGCTGGCAGGTGGCTCTGTGGGCGGGACTGAGACAAAGCAGGAAGAGAATGCAGCCAGTGGCCAGGGACCCCCTTTTGAGTGGCAGTCCATCCAGCCAATTGATTTTGGCGCCCCATGGAATCTTGTCCCATGGAATCTTGAAAACGGCTTTATATAATAGGACATATATATATACATATATAATAAAAACTGTTGTTTTCTGCCATTCAGAACTGGAGAACATAGAAACCCAACACTTGCTGGGCACTAAACATACACGCACAGCACTATGGATTAAATAATGCATCTACAGCAGGAAACTCAGTTTGAATTTCTCTTACAACTGCATCCAGGACTCTACTGTAATTATACCTATTGTATTTTCTTGTATTCAGTCCCATTGGGAATTTACACTGTTCTTGCTGCAGCCAGTGGGACTGAAAAGAAAACTATCGTTTAATGATTCAGCTGTCTTGGGCTCTATCATTTAATCAATCATCTGCAAGGAAATTTTTAGCCCCTTTGTATTTAGAATTCTCTTGTCTGAGCAGGGGGAAAAATTGTTCCTATTTTTCCCCCTGAATTGCTTTAATAGCTGTATTTATGCAGTTGAAAGTACCCCGAGAACTGCAAGTGGAATCAAATTGCCGAGAATGCTTAGATAATTTATCGGAGAATATTCAATTAGAATATATTAATATTTTAGATTTCCATCATTAATTTAATCTTCAGAGATTTAATTTCACCCCCTTCAATTGCTGCAGTGCCAGGCGTGGGCAGATAGTTAGAGCGAGTGCTTAAAACACCTGCCGCAAATGGGTGATTCTCCGCTCTGTTCTCAGCGGCACAAAACGCTTCTCCCCCCCCCCCTCCACTGGTCTTGCGGCAGAAAGAAAACCAGAGCTTGTTGTGTGCTGTGTCTTTCTACTGGGACAAAGCTAGGGAACAGAAATCATCCTGGTGGGGACCGGAGGAAAACTGAACGAAGGAGAACCCAAGAACGGCAGAATCACCTGGCCAGGTGAAGAGAGGGACACTATCCCCTCTGCCTTACAGAATCTCCAGTTCCAGGGTTGTCTAAGCTCTCAGGGCGTAAACAGGCAGATTCTCCTTCTCCCCTTCCCCCCCCCCCCAACTTTTCCCCCAAAATCCCAGGCTCCCCCAAAATACATGGAGCCAGCATGGTGTAGTGGTTAAGAGCAGAGGACTCTAATCTGAAGAACTGGGTTTGATTCCCTGCTCCTCCACATGAAGCCAGCTGGGGGACCTTGGGCTAGCCACAGTTCTCTCAGAACTCTCTGAGCACCTGCCTCACGAAGAGCCTGTTGTGGGGAGAGGACAGGAAGGCTATTGTAAGCCGCTCTGAGACACCTTAAGGTAGAGAAAAGCGGCAGTCTCTGATCTGGAGAGAACCACTCCTCTTCCACATGGAACCTGATGGGTGACCTTGGGCCAGTCACAGTTCTCTCAGAACTCTCTCAGCCCCACCTCCCTCACAAGGTGCCTGTTGTGGGGAGAGGAAGGGGAGGCTATTGTAAGTTGCTTTGAGACCCCTTAGGGAAGAGAAAAGCAGGGTCTAAGAAATCTACTCTTCTTCTTCAATCTTCATTGGTCAGTTTTTGAAAGTGTTTTTCTGTTGATCCCTTTACAAAGTTGCATTTTTTCCCTGCACCACCCCTCCACTATTAGTCTGGGGGCGGCCCCATTGTGCTACTCCTGTGATTTGCATAAGGGTCACCCTCTTTACCTTAGCCCTTTTTTCAGAATAAAATCTCTCTCTCTCTCTCTCTGTCTTATTGTCATTATTTGTAGTCTGCCTTTCTTATTGGGACTGCAGGTGGATGACAGAATAAGTCACAACAATCAACAGAGTGGAACATCCAGTAGACGATGCAATAGATTGATTGATTATTACAGTCAACGACCAGCCGAAATAAGCACAATAAACATTAAGATCAGAAACGCAATGCTACAAAGCTATATACTAAGAGTCCTCATTACAGCATTAACATTTAAAAAGTGCAATGTCCGTTCTGTTTCTCCAATGAGGCTCGGAAAGACCTTGCTTTAGTGCAAGGTCTTTCTTTCTTTCTTTCTTCCTTCCTTCCTTCCTTCCTTCCTTCCTTCCTTCCTTCCTTCCTTCCTTCCTTCCTTATCTATTTTATCTTATCTTATCTTATCGACATTATTTGTAGTCTGCCTTTCTCATTTGGACTCCAGGTGGATGACAGGTCTTATCTTCCCTGTGATTTGATTTGCGGGGCGGGTGGGAGAAAGATCCCTTCTTCAGCAACGTGAAGGGAATGAAGACTCCCAAGGGACAGATGATCATATCTGTGATGACGTTTGATATTCGCTGCTAATTTGCTCCTACTGACAGACACTCGTTATGAACATTTTTCCCCCTACGAAATTGGAATAATTAGACAATTGCTGACGACAATCTGGATAACAGTTTAGGTGATTGTCTCAAGCGAGTCCTTTAAAAGCGTTCTGTTGTTTTCTCAGAAGTGGGTGTTTATCCCAGCAAAGCTGTTATCGAGGTTCTAGACACCTAAATTTGGTCAGGGTTCTCTCTCTCTCTCTCTCTCTCTCACACACACACACACACACGCACACCAGCAGCCGCATCCACCCACTTTTCAAAGAAGCTTTTTGTAATAGACGCACAAATAAGTGCATTTTAATTTTCAGGGAAAATAACTTCTTTTTGAAAATCCTTTACTTTACCAACCTTCCCTTGGGGTCCTGCAGGTTCATTCTTGCAGATGGGCGCACTTCTATTAGAGTTGCCAGTCCCCAGTTGGGGCAGAGGATCCACTGCCCCAGGTCCCGTTGCCTGCCGTGACTCCAGGCAGTGACAGGAGAAAAATAATTTTAGGAAAACAGCAGCAGTGCATATGCTATTATATCATTTCCAGGGGAAACCCAGAAGCGCTGGAGGATAGCTAAAGGAATCAATGGGAACTCTATGGTTGTTTCCAGAGATTCCTAGAGCTGTCCTTCATCTCTTCTGAGTTTTCCCCAGAAGTGATGTAACGGTGCATACAACATCACCTCCCCATGTCCTTGCCCACTGTTTTCAGGGCACAGCCTAGCAGGCCTAACTTTTATAACTTTGCATGCAAACATCTTGGGCTTGATTGCAGATGCTCAATGCAAGGCATCATGACTGCTCTAGTCGTGTACCGGGCTGGTTCTTTGACTTCCATTGAGATTTCTTGCAGGTTTCGGTCCCTTAGCCTCAAAAGCTGGCAAGCTGTTTCTGCAAGATAGACCGGAATCGCTTTTGCACACAGCGTAATAGTACCACCACCATGTCAGCAGACTAAGATCTTGCCAGATCTCAGGGTCGCCCCTGGTTAGTACTTGGACAGGTGGCCACCAAGGAAGCCCAGGGTCTCCACACAGAGGCAGGCAGTGACATACCAGCTCTGGACATCCCTTGTCTTGAAAACCCTTAAGCTGGTTTGCGCCTTGACCCCACTTCCCGCCACCAGTCTTGTGAAGCAGAACAAACTGGGGGATATCTTAGAGTCCGTTCCGTCTGGAATATTATGATTTAGAGTGAAGGGGTGATACGGTGCGCTTACTGGTAATAGCATTCCACATAATCTAACAACAAAATCATTTATGGGCTAAAAGAATCAGATGTCATCAGGACATAAATCTATCCCCCTCCCCCAGCTATAATAATAATTTACACCTTTGACAGTGCAGAAGCAGGAAGGAAGGTGGCCGTTTTCTTCCACCAGTGGGAAAACGCAGCTCTGCAAGGCCTTTGGAAGGAGGAAATGCAGACGCAGACGTGGAGAGAAAGACAGCAGATGCACTCAGTGGAATGACAGAAAAGCACTATTGGCTAGCATCTGGTTGTTCAGGAAGGCACACGTAGAAAGAGGCGCTTAAAGACCGAAACCTGCTTTAAGACAACTGCCTAGGTTCTCTCGAATATTTCTGCATCAAGCGTTATGTTTATGGTGCAGTTTTACGCACAGTAAATGGGGTGGGGGGGAAGCAATTTAAAATTTATGAAACAGCTGTCAGGCCCTGCAAAGGATCGAGGGGATACAGTGACACTATTATGTATCTCTGAAGCCATTAAAAGGATTTCTCCGTCGTTCTCTTTCAGTTACATCTTATGGTTTACCTGCCGCATTTGAGAGCACATTTCCTCTCCCTTGTTTGATTAGATACAGATGTGCGATATAACGTGAGGCTCGGTACTTTCTGATTCACAGTACTGCAGCCGATGCTACATTCCGGCCTCTCGTTGCAATGTGAAAATCCGCCTCTTCTTGTATGCGTGTGTATGGTTTGTAACCTCTCATCCGTAATGAGACTTCCTCCTTCTCCCCACAAATCGTTATTTAAGCAACTTTCACATTTGATTAATCAGTCATTAGAGAAGGCGCCACACTGATTTCCAAGCCTCTCGTATCCTACTCTCCCTGTTGAAATCCAGAGCCAGAAATCTAAAGGCAGGGGAGGGTGTCAATATTATGCCACTTCAGGGCATGTGATCATAACATTATCACATCGGAGTTGATAGCCCTCCACTACTTTGTGTTCCAGCTTATTCAAGGTTTAGAATTCTCCCACCGCCTCTCATTTGCCTCACAGGGCGAGAGAGGTCGATTCCAGCGGCCCTGAAAGAAAGAACGGCAAAGCCATTAGTAAGAAAAGTCTGCTTTAGAGCTTGCTGATTTAAAGAGCTATCAGCCCTTCCCAATAGACCACTTTCAGAGCTCGCTTCCTGAGCAAAGTAGCAAGCAACAGCCCAGCTCCAAGTATTTTTGGATGGAACTGACTATCCTAGATCCTTTTCAGTCTGCCTTCTTGTCCCAGTCATCCCTTTTTGGAAAGGCTGGACCAGGGGTGGCCAAACTTGCTTAACATAAGAGCCACATAGAATAAATGTCAGAAATTCAAGAGCCGCAAGACATGATCAGATATTACACATTTTTACTGGGAAATATGCAGATTTGCTCTTTATTAACATTAAATGAGACTGCCAAAAATAATAACAAAAGTGGTACAAGCAGATATTGATAATGATGTTTATTTGTCCAATGATATTTTGTTTGCTAATGATATTTAGCTTTCCCAGCCGCCCTGCCAGGAGCCGCACAATATGTATGAAAGAGCCACATGCAGCTCCCAAGCCACAGTTTGGCCACCCCTGGACAGACTGGGATCTAGGAAACCACCAAGCTACCCAGTTACCTTGGTTGCCAGCCTTTGTGTGTGCATATGTGTTTGTGCGTCTTGTGCCATCAAGTTGCTCCAAAACATCCTATTATTAACAGCCTTGCTCAGGTCTTGCAAACGAAGGGCCGTGGCTTCCTTGACGGAGTCCATCCGTCTCATCTTGGCTCTTCCTCTTTTCCTGCTGCCTCCAACTTTTTTCTAGCATGATTGTCTTTTCCAGCAACTCCTGTCTTCTCATCATGTGACCAAAGTATGATAGCCTGAGTTTAGTCATTTTAGCTTCTAGGGAGAACTGAGGCTTGGTTTAGCCTAGCATCCACTCATTTGTCTGTTTGGCGGCCCACGGTATCCGCAAAACTCTCCCCCAACACCACATTTCAGATCAATCAGCTGTCTTCCTGTCAGTTTTCTTCATTATCCAGCTTTCACACCCCTGCGTAGTAATGGGGGATACCGTGGCTTGCCAGTCTTTAGACCACCGGAAAAGAGGGGGAATCCAGTCATAGGATCATTTCCCTGCAGAAAAGAGGATCTGAAGCATTGCATCCTTTTGTGTGTGTGTGTGTGTGTGTGTGTGTGTGTGTAGCAGGTTTTAAGGAACAAGCATGGATAAAATACAGCAGACTCTTTGGCATTGATTGATTCAGGCTCTCTGTCCCTCTAGTTCAGCCATTCCTAACCTTTTCGGTATGGTGACCCACAAGTCCAAATGTGCATGGTATGGTGATCCGTCCAAGGCTCGCCCAAGGATTTTTTGGGGGGTCTTAGGCAAACTATGAATTTGGCATCCGTCTAGTTCAGCATTCCATTTTCTGCAATGACTAACCAAATATTTTTAAGAAACCAACAAACATCACACAAAGGGTGCCGCTGCCCCCACTAGGAATCCTTGGATGAGGTACTATGCTTTTTTTGGATTCCAAGGTTCCATTTGGTTTCCCCACGCACATGAATCCACTGAGGGAGGTTGTCTGGAGATCTGGAATATGTTCCCCACAGTATACTGATAACACCTGGTTATATCTTTGCACATGAATCCACTGAGGGAGGTTGTCTGGAGATCTGGAATATGTTCCCCACAGTATACTGATAACCCCTGGTTATATCTTTCATTACCATCAGATAGATGGAAGGCAGGAGAGGTCCTGATCCGATGCGTGTGTTAGTAAAGAACTGGATGTAGGCAAACAAGCTGAAATTCAATCCAAACAATACGGGGTGTTGATTAGCGGATCTTTATCGATATTATTTGAGCTAGCTTGAAGTGGCTTTGGGTAACCAGAAGTAAATATGGAACATTTTTGACTTGATCATTTTTGTACCAGTGCTTTAAAAGCACATCTGACACTCTGGGGAGTTACAGTGTCGCTGCATATGGTAAAGCTAGCAGTGAGCTTTGGTTCAAGTCCTTGCATTGTAACAAGAGCTTGTGTAGTAATGATTAAGAACTGTAATGCCTGGATTTCAAGCTAAGGGCATTCAAAATGCAATACACTCAGCGCAATAGTAGCAGGTGTTATAAACAGAAATCCCAGAGGGACTGTGCATAGATGAGGAAACAGGATATACTTGTCAATATAACACCCAGTTTCCAATATTCCATCACTGCTTATGACTAAGAAATAGGATTTTTTTAAAAAAATATTTTCTAGAGGTCTTCCTTACATATACTTGATGGCATAAATAACCCTATCTGAACTACATGTTGTATAGTAGACATACAACATGCAATTCAGATTGGGTTATTTATATTATCAGATGTTCTTGTACCCAGAACTGCATCTGCCTAACATTGGATATTGCACTATAGCAAATCTCTGGCCTCCTAGACTATGGCCGAGAACAGATTTGTATTCTGCCGCGCCTCCGCGGCGTGGCAGAATAAGGCGGGGGGAATTGCCCCCGCCGCATGGCGTTTGCACGCCGCTGGAAGGAAGCCGCCCGTAGCATTCAGACTGCGGGCAGCTTCCTACAGCGGCGTGCAAACGCCACACAGCTCCCCCTCCCGGCGCGCGTTCACACCCACCAGAGGCGGGTGGAACGCGCGCCGCAGCAGCCGGGACACCACTTTTAAGTAGTGCCCGGCTGCTGCAGGAGGAGCGCGGCGCCGGACGCGATGCGTCTGGGCCGCCTCCTCGGGGCAGATGCGGCCGTCTGAACGGCCGCTCTGCCTCCACTTTTGAAGCAGAGGCAGAGAGGCCCAGACTGCCTATCTTGTCCACACAGGAAACCCCAACTGGGAATTATTGTCATGGTGAAACAATAGCACAATATCCAACTATTTGTCCTTAAACTCTTGAGATTTTCCTCATCAGTGGATAGCTTCCATTCATCCATAGGGAGAAAATGGAAGCAGCTGAGGGAAATGTAGTTATGGGAGCAAATACTTCAAGGACTATTCCCTAGACAGTGACTAATACAACCAACACAGGGGGACACAAGGGGTGTGTAGTGCCTTCATTTTTTTCCTGATGGCAGTTCCGTCTTCGTGCCAAAGGGTGAATACCTTCTCCACTGTTGCCTTTGGCTTCAGCATACACTTACACCATAAAGTGCAGCAGATTTCTGTTTAATTTCTGGAGTAACTCCATATTAGTCACTAAAGCATTAAGCAACATCTGAAGTTGTTTCAGATCCAGGTGAAGAAATGTTTGCTTCCTGAAATCCTTCTGTGCTGATGGGATCTGGTATTGAAGTCCATCATGTGTTGGCAACATCAAATGCCATTTTAGAGGCAGCAGAAACTCTTTCCCTAAAATGTGAAGATGTGAGAAGGGAACACGGTTACCCAAGGAAGGTGCTAATTATACTCTATACTCTCCCTTCTCCCAAACTGTGCAAACTCACTCTTTTCTTTCTCTGATTAGGGACTTCTATCAAATTACTCAAACTATTTTTTTTTTAATGGTAAGATGATCCTCTCCCCATCAGAGTAAGAAAATCCATGTATTCTACATTATGTTCAGATATCTAGGCACTTACTTTACTTAAGACTCACTGGAGCAGGGGAGCCCAGGGTATGTAACTGAAAGTCATAACTCATAACCTGAAATGTCTGTGTGTAATGTGCCATCAAGTTGCAACTGACTTGTGGTGACCCCAGAGGGTTTTCAAGGCAAGAGAGGGACAAAGGTGGTTTCCCATTGCCTGCCTCCTCATGGTAACCCTGGACTTCCTTGGTGGTCTCCTGTCCAAATACTGACCATGGCCGAACCCTGCTTAGTTTCCAAGATCTGACAAGATCAGGCTAACCTAGTCTATCCAAGTCAGGGCTTCCTGTGATGTAGGGATACAGGCTGAGGACAGACTGGCAATCTGGAGCCGGATGAATGCGGAGGCAACTGCTGTGGGGGAAAAACTCTCCGGGGCTGGCCGTTCACACTGGCCAGTGTATTGCGCAAGGATGCCGTTACGGAGCGTTCAGACTGCTGCGGAGTGGCCCCAGGTGGGCCAGCCTCCGCAGCTCGTGATAGGGCTGTTTCGGCAATTTGCACATGTGTACATGCGCTTATGTGCGCATGTGCACATGTGCGCTCATGCGCAAACTGGCAAAACGCCACGTTCGCACTGCCGCCTCCGCTTGCCTCCCGCCTTCTTACGGTTCACACTGCCTGGAAGCGGGAGGCAAGCGCAAGACGGCCCCTGAACACCGGTTTCTCCCAGTATCCCGGTAAAGCGAAAGGAAAACGTCTTCAAGACGCGTAAGTACGGAAGGGAGCTGAGGGACAGCTGCGCATGTCTGGACCGGCTCCCTTTCCCCGTTTCCCATGCGGACCTCTCCCGGGGCAGATTGCCAGTCTGTCCTCAGCCACAGATATGCAGCTTGTGTGTGTGTTATGTGCCATCAACTCATTTCTGACTTATGGTGACCCTGTGAATTAATGACTTCCTAAATGCCTGATCATTAACAGTTTGTTCTGGTCTCGCAGGATGAAGGCCATGGCTTCCTGTATTGCATCAATCCATCTCATGCTGGGCATTCAGCTTCCTCTTTTCCTACTGCTGACCCTACCTGGCCTCCAATATCTGACAAGATCAGGCTGGACTGGGCAATCCAGGACTAGGGTTGACAGGTGAGGTCGTCAAGCCAGTGGGGGACTTCCCAGGAGGCCCTGGGAGAGGGGAGGGAAGAAGTGGTTCTGAACTCCAAGGTGAGTTCTGGGTGAGCTGCCATCACATTTAAAGGGACAGTTGCTTTTAAATGCCTTGCCTCCATTGGAAACAATGGGGGATGGGGGCACGTTCTTTGGGGGCTCATAGAATTGGACCTCCTGGTCCAAACTTTTTGAAACTTGGGTGTGTGAGAGAGTGTTTTTTTAGGAGAAGCACCAGTAGCTATGCTGAAAATTTGGTGCCTCTACCTATAAGCCCCCCCCCCCCCGGTGCCCCAGGTAACCATGGATCGATTGTCCATTATACCCTATGGGGACTGGTCTCCATAGGGCATAATGGAGCGCCCAGCAGCCATTGCCCCCATGCTTTCTGATAGCCCTGAAATGGGGGGAAGGGCTCCAAACTAGGGGTCCCCCACCCCCAGCTGAGGACTGGCAACTCTATCCAGGACAGACAACCTGAACAGGTTCAGTATTTTTGATTGAAAGATCAGTACGGTGAACAACCAGTCCCAGATTCCCGTTTGCTGTTCTTCCTTCCCTCCTCTCTTCCATCCCCTGATGGTTTCCCAGGAAATAAGGACAGTGCGAAAGTCATGCTGCTGTGTATGGAACCCACATACCTGAAGGTCTGTCTCCTCCTGTATGTCCCTATGCTCCTGTTATAGCTTTCAGGCCGCCACCTACTGGCTGTTCCCCTACTTAGGGTGCCCCGCTTTTCATCAGCAGAGCTCAGGCCTTTTCCATCATGATTCCCACTCTATAGATTTTAGGAGGTGTTATGTATTGACCATGCGGTCGCCATGTGCTCCAGTAATGGCGACCGCCATGTGGCCAGAGCACATGGCCAAGAAACTACCTGAGCTTCAGCCAGGTAGAACAAAGGCCAGGTGGATTCAAACCGGCCACCAATCATGTACCTAGGTTTCTCCCAGGGAACCTATGAGATGTAAATAGACAGATAATAGCCTATCAGGCCAGTTGGGCGAGGTCAGGGGATTATCCCTGACCAGCATAAAAGGAGGGCTTGGAGCCCTGGGTTGTATGCTTCATCCAGACCAGCAATAAAGATCTAGCTGTTTCACTGTTCCATGGACTCCCAACTCCAATACTTCTCAGGAGGTATTTATTTAAGTCTTGTTTGTTTGCCAGGGCCTTTGACAGGCTATGAACAGCAGTATTTGGGATTTATTATTTTGCTTTTAACTTATAATGTGTCAATTATTTCTGTAAGCTGCTCAGAGCCAAGAGGAAAGGCAGGGTTATGGATGTTTGAATAAATAAATATGTAGGTTAAACAAACCTGGCTTTGCAGCTGGAAGATCCTTTGGCCTTTCCTCCCCTTTCACACCTCCCTTTTCTTTCGGAAATAACAGTGATAACACAACATCAGTGCAGATATGTTTGCAGGCTACAAAAACCTATAGAGATTTGGGGAATCCATAGAGTATCATGACATCACTTCTGGGTATGACTGGAAGTGATTTTGTGCAATGTCGCTAACTCCCCCCAGTTTTTGTTGTCACAGTCCCCAAGGCAGGCAATCTGTTAACCCTGGTGAGATCAAAGTCCTTGTGAGGAAACAAAGACTCTGGCCTTAGTCGTGTCCTGTCCCAACATTCTCTCATTTTCTAATGTGACCAGTAAGGAGAACAAAGGACAAGATTATGCAGATAGGAATTGGCTTGTTTTAAATGGCTGGAACTAGTTTCAGATGTTGTGTTATTTATGTCCCTTTACTTTACTGTAGGAAATTAATGGTTTTAAAAAGAATTCCACTTGTGAGTCCTGGCCTGGATAGCCCAGGAAAGCCCAATCTCATCAGATCCTGGAAGCTAAGCAGGGTCAACTCTGGCAATTACTTGGATGGGAGACCTCCTTGGTATACCAGAGGCAGGAGGTGGGGGGCAGGCTTTATTCAGTGACCTCTCTGAATATCCTCCAGGTCCCCAGCAGGGGTCAGTCACCAGAGGTTGCCATGACTTCCAGGTGCACACCCACTCATAGGCGTGTGCGCACATACACACACACACATGAAAAATACCAAAAAAAATACCCCCGAAAATTGCACTTGTTGATGTGGGTACATTGAGGGCTTTCTGCCCAGCCCGGACTCTGGATGGCCTGTCCCTTACTGTCTGGGACTTGAGAAAAAGGATAAACTCATGTCTGTGGACCATGTCCCTGTGTGCATACTCAAGGGCTCCTTGGAAGGACAAGCTCTCGCTCCAGGGGCTGTTATCTAATAATGTGCAGAGATTTACAAATGACATTTGTGGAGAGAGTATCTGTGCTGATTCATGGAGGTTGCCTCGTGAACAAGAGAAATGGATGGGAAAGTAGAAGAGAAAGGGAAAATGAGAATAAACAGAGATAATGAATCTCTCACTTAACTGTGTCCACTCATGCATGCTGGTGTGTCTGAGAAGTAAACAAGTCCTTACCTCCTACTCGCTTCGTTTCCACGTGGGTGGGAAGAGGCAAACAGAGACGTTTTGCTATATTCTCAGTCAGAAAGGGAAGAAAAGTCTACCAAAGCATACTGGGAAGTGAGGTGTTTTTTTTTACAGAAAAGAAAGAGAAAGAAAGCAAGGCTGCAGAAACAGCAGTGCCAGCCCTGACTTCCTGCCCTCCCCTCATAAACCACTGTTCAGGTGATAGGAATGTGGTAGAGGTAGGGGAGGTTTCTAATCTAAAGGCCCCAACCGTTTTGAAATTGGCAGGCGTCATTGGAATTCTGGTACAGGGCGGTTGGGTGCCGCCACAAAATGGCTGCTTCGGGAGGGGGAGCCAGCCACAAAATGGCTGCCACAGCTTACCTTCAGTCATATAGTTAAAATCCTTGTGCTGTGGTAGTAGCAACTACCACCAAAGCAATGTCTGTTTTTGTTTTTGTTTCGTTTTTTTAAAAATCTGCACTCCCGATCCAGTCTCCAACAGCCAATGATGGGCAAAATCTCCACCTGGCTCCACCCACTTTCTTTAAAAATGCGGTGGGCACTTAGGGTTGCCAGGTCCCCCGGGGGGGGGGCAGGGGTTTGCCCGCTCGCTGGGCCCCTTACTGGGATGTGCCGGGATCGGCATCGCAGGGATGTGCCTAGTGCGATGATGTCACCCAGAAGTGATGTCATTGCGCCAAACACATTGTGGGGGGGACACTCAATCATTAGAGGGAAAATGTTTTTCCCTCGAATGATAGTGCCGGCCCCCCCCCCATGTGCCCAATGTGATGATGTGACTTCCGGGTGATGTCATCATGCCCGTGCACCGAGGCATTCCAGGAGAGGGGTTGGGACTCCCCCGCCGAAAATAGAGTAAGACCTGGCAACCCTACGGGCACCAGGAAAGGTGTTGTTGGGCACCATGATGCCCACAGACCCCACACTGGGGACCCCTGTTCTAACCCCTTACCTCTATGGAGCGCCTCAGTGGCCTTATTCCATTTAGCAACAGAAGTGTCACTCAGACTGTGCTGGGACTGGGCCCCGTTGGTGACCCCGTATCTGGCAACTGAGTAGGGATGCCAGCTCCGGGTTGGGAAATTCCTGGACCTCAGCCGCCATCCAAAATGGATCTCTGTGGTGTACAAGGAATTGAAACAACAACAGCCACCACAGTGTAGTGGTTAAAGTGTAGGATCTGGGGCTTCCAGGCTTGAATCCCCAAGAGACCTCACCTTGAAGCTGGCAGCCCTACAACTGAGGTTCCGTCTACACATTACAAAGTCCTCGTGCTTATTGGGGAACAACAGGAGGACTTGACATCAAACTTGTGATAGGCATGCCTTCCAGATGTACTCTGGTTCTTTTCTGTTTGCAACCAAAGCAGACAGGGAGAAGCAGCTCTAACCTATCCACTCTACGTTTTCAAACCTACAAACCACCCTACGGACCCGGTATTTGTTCCATTTTTAAAAATCACATTGCTACACATAAGTTTTACAGGGAGGGACCATGGCTGAGTGGTAGAGCATCTGCTTGGAATGCAGAAAGTCCCAGGTTCAGTACTTGGCATTTCCAGTTAAAGCATCTGGTAATAGATGGTGTGGAAGACTGCCACCTGAGACCCTGGAGAGCTGCCCTCAGTCTGAGTAGAAGACAGTACTGATTAAGTATAAGGGTGTTCATGTGTTCCTAACAGAGCCAGTAGTGGCTCCACAGGGCAGTGGAGCCCTACAATATTAAGAATTATTCTTGAAGGGTTTTGTTGTTGTTGTTGTTGTTGTTGAGAGCCAGCATGGTATGGTGGTTAAGAGTGGCGGACTCTAATCTGGAGAACCAGGTTCGATTCTGCACTCCTCCACACGAAGCCAGCTGGGTGACCTTGGGTCAGTTACAGCTCTTTCAGAGCTCTCTCAGCCCAAAAAGTAAGTCTAGCTTGCCACCTAGTGGTACATAGCACTAAAACTTTAAGCTGCCAGACAATCTTAGGATCTCCTGGCTATACTGCGCAGAGTGCCGCATGATAATTATTAATTATTATGCTGTTGATATGAATTGCTATAATTATATTAACCAGAAGTCCTTATTCACCCCAGGAAGACCAGATATGAATTCTTGTTTGAAATTAAACTTACTGGGCAATTGTGAGCCAAACTTTCTCCCTTAGCCTAACCTACCTCACAGGACTGTTATTTGGAATGAAAAGGGAGGAGAAAAAAAACATGTATGCCTAGGGTTGCCAGGTCTTACCTGGCTTCCGGGGGGTGTTCCTGCCCAGTCCCAGGATCTTCTGGCATGCGCTCAAGTATTTCGGCGAAAGAACTCTATGGTCACTGTAGAGTTTTAACCCAAATTCTAGAGCATCTCCTGTGCAATGTGCCTGGCATGATGACCTCACCTCTGAGTGACATCATCACACCAGATACGTTCGGGCATGACAGGGCTCTTTGGGGGTGGGGCTCTCCCCTCCGGCAAAAGGGTGGGATAAAAAGGTACGCAATAAATAAAATTAAAGAATTGGGTATATTTGGATGTTGATTAGGGGTCATCCAGCCGTGTATCCCTAGTCAGTATCCTTCACATAAATGCCACCTTCTTCTCGACTCCCTTCTGCATGGGATTTTTCCATTTTCATTTTCCATGTCTTTATTTTTAAACTTCACCTGTGTTGCGATGAACATATATGACAGGAAGGTGACTAATTGCCTCCGTCCTACCCACCGTTAATGTGCACGCATCACTGGAAATGTATCTGTCGTTTTCACTTCACTTGTTCCGTCAAGGGAAGAAGGGGCTGATCTGCTTAATGAATTTAATATATTTATTTTAGGCAGCCTCCATATGTCTGGGTTACTTTCTGAACCCTGTCTTTCACCTCTCGAAAAACCACAGGTGGGAAAACATATTCATATCCTCCCCTTCTCTTGCAAAGAATATTCTTTTCTTTCTCCCCTCTCTAATGATTTCTTCTCTGTTTGCTTGCTGCAAAGAGAGCAGGAAGCATATTTTGGCTGTGCTGAAAGCCATGGCAAAATGTCCATGGATTTTAGTGGCGCTTAGTTACCTGGATATTGCTCTTATTTCCCTGCAAATGTTAAAATAAAATTTAAAAAGAATTGTGAAACTGTCTCTAATTAAAGCATATTCCAGCGGGTAGCCGTGTTGGTCTGAAGCAATAGAACAACGTTCGAGTCCAGTGGCACCTTTAAGAACAACAAAGCGTATACCCAGAATTAAACTTTGTTGGTCTTGAAGGTGCCACTGGACTCAAAACTTTGTTCCAATTAATGTAGTGCCGGTGATACAATATCCCACCATAGTTCTGTGTTTAGTCCTCAGTAATTAATTAATTACCGTATGGTACTGTGTGTGGTATAGCCAGGAGATCCAAAGATTGTCTGGCAGCCTTACGTTCTAACTCTTTTAGTGAGCTAGACTTATTTTGGGGGGCTGAGAGAGCTCTGAGAGCCATGACTGGCAAAAGGTCACCCAGCTGGCTTCATGTGGAGGAATGCAGAATCAAACCTGATTCTCTAGAGTAGAGTCTGTTGCTCTTAACCACTACTAGCCTGACCTCATCAGATCTCAGAAGCTAAGCGGAGTCACCCCTGGTTAGTACTTGGATGGGAGACCAAGGTAGTCCAGAGTCGTGAGGCAGGGGCAGGCAATGGCAAACCACCTCTGTCTGTCTTTTGCCGTGAAAACCCTACAGGGTCACCATAAGTTGGCTGAGATTGGATGGCCCTTTCCACTACCCCCCCCCCCCCCGTCTGTCAAGATCAGGAGTGAGGACGGAGTGCACAATCAATGCCAAGAGTCACTGGGATCTCCTTGAAAAAGATCTCCTTTGAAGAAGATGCACATACGGGCAAAACGGAGGGCGGGGGAAGAACTCACCAATCCTTGATGGAAGAAGAAACCTCTGATTGCTCACTTTGTAACCGGAAAAAAATAGCAAGTCCTGCCTGGCTACAGCAGAGCATTAGGTATATTTTCAAGTTAAGCAAATGGTTAAAATAAGCTATTGTGTGTTCCCAGAGAGGCTTTTAGCTGTTGCTGAAGCCCTGAGATTACAGGCAGCATCAGTCATCATGGGAGGTGAGAATAGGGCTGCCAAGTCAGCCCGGGGGGCGGGGGATCCCCCGCTACAGGGGTTCCCAATCCGCCAGCCAGCATTTGGCGGGCGGGGGGAACCTCACCCCCAAAGTCATCCAGCCAGGACGACTTCTCTAACGTAATGACATCACCCAGAAGTGACGTCAGCACATTGGGGGGCATTGCCAGGGTGACGCTATGGCAATCGCCCCAAAACTCTATGATACCATAGAGCGTTGCCCTGGCAATGCCCCCAACGTGCTGACGTCACTTCCGGTGATGTCACTGGGTGCGTGCACTTCGCGCACGCGCCCGGGAAGCTCCCCCCTGCCGGTGAGTAATACAGACTTGGCAACCCTAGGTGAGAATATGAGAACAAAAGGAGGTCTGGCCTATCAAATTCTGGGAGCAAGCAACCCAGACTTCTCACACTCTCTCAGCCTAGAGGAGTTTTGTACACACACCCTTCCGCCCTTCTCTAATGCTTGCACATTTGCTGGTATCCCAAATTCCGTGTTGTCATCAGGTATGCTGCAAACTTTGACCCGAACGTGGTCACTAGACAGACTTAGCTGGTTTGACTCCCTTGACTAGATGCGAAGCAAATGTCTGGTTGTTGTTCTCAGCGTTCATGGTAAGCAGAGTTTTTTGTTTGCACGGTAGCCATTAGTTGTACAGGAACAGGTCATCGTAGTTTACCTTTTTTGCAGTTCCACTTCTTCCCCTTTGAACTGCTAGTCACGGTCACCATTTAAAAATATGAAATCGAGAAAATGTCCCTGGTTACATAATCAGCTCAACCTTAAAAAAAAAATATCAGTGGAATACTTCCTCTGGTGTCAGTTAAGATAGGAGGAAGTGGATTCATGATCATAACGAGCAGAGACCAAAGGCATATGGAGATACCTAAATAGTAAGCCTCAAATTAAATGGATTTTTTCCCTTTTACCTATGTAATGTTCAAAATGTGAGGTGGGGGCAGGTGAGGTGGGGGCTGCTGCAAGACAGTATAAATATGTTTTAAAAAAAACAGCATCATCATATGAAAGTGACACATTCATTCAGTCTAATCAGAAGAGCCTGCCGAAGAAACAGCTCCTTGCGTGCAGCCTGCAACCAGAGCATGAGCTGAAGCGGCAGTAAGAACTCACTCGCGCTGATTGCAAGTCCCAGGAAATAAGGTGTGAATCAAAGCGAACAGGGGATGGAGAGAGAGAGGACATGCGAAGAGCCCGTTTTCAGTGTGCGGTGCCCAAGACTTTCCACTTCAGAGGGAACTTGTTTAAGTTTCCTGCAGCTTCCCAAATTATGACAAGCTGAACAACTTGTTCTGGCTTGGCACTCAAGCACCATATGGCGCTACTTCAGCAATTTGATGTGATGTTATGAAGAAGGCGGGCAGGAGGAGGGAAATGGTTTTACTACTCCATAACACATTGGCCTTCTGTGGTGGCTGTTTCATTCCCCCCCCCCCCCCCCCTTCTCCAAAGGAATTCTGCTTTCGAGAAAAGGAAGGGGGAAAGCACTTGAACTGCAGACCTCAATAGCATAGTGCATTTTTTAAAAGTAATCTTTGGTCTCCATATAGAAGCGACTTCTTTATTTCAAAAATAGTGGTCCCGGGGATGGGAGAAGAGTCGGAGTAGGCAAAGCGGTGACAGGCTCTGAGAAGTTAGTGGTGGAGCCTAGAGGAATACAGCGAGTCTGGGGGGGGGGGGGGTATGGAAGAGAAGAGGTGAGGTCTGGAGGAATATGGCAACTCAGCAAGGCTGCCAGTTGCCACTTGGCAACCAGCGGTGGGGGGCAGAGGGGACATCAGCAGCGGAGGTGGCTGGGGGGACTTACCGGCAGTGGGGGAGGCCTACTCCAGCCTTTCAGCCATGTTGCCAGCAACAGGGCAGTGTCGTTTCTGGTGTGCAGTTCTGGTCACCACGCCTCAGAAAGGATATTTTAGCATTCTGAAGAAGTGCTGTAGAGGGCAACTAGAATGATAAAAGGATTGGAACACTTTCCCTATGAAGAAAGGTTAAAGAGACTATGCTCATGCTTGGTGGTACTGCCTAGCAATTCTTTCCTTTTGGGAAACCATTGAGAGCCAGTTTGGTGTAGTGGTTAAGTGCGCGGACTCTAATCTGGGAGAACTGGGTTTGATTCCCCACTCCTCCACTTGCACCTGGCTGGATGACCTTGGGCAAGCCATAGCTCTGTACCAGCTGTTCCCTCAAGGACAGCTTGGGAAAGAGCTCTCTCAGCCCCACCTACCTCACAGGGTGTCTGTTGTGGGGAGGGGAAGGGAAAAGGAGTTTGTAAGCCGCTCTGAGACTCCCTTGGGGAGTGGAGGGCGGGGTATAAATCCAATCTCTTCTTCTTCTTCTTCTTCTATTATAAAACAAATTCATGTAATTACTGGACACAGGCTGGTCCCATCACTTGAGTCAGTTGTTTTAGAGACAGGTCTGATTTCTGTTGAAGACAAAAGTACAAAGTTACAAATATCTATACTAACAGAATATCGATTGCACAATTCTGGAAAAATGAAAAAGCACCATCTCTTATACTGTTGGCAAAACAAATTGTGGGAATATTTTGTATACAGTCGTATTGCTGGGGCGGCAGAAATAAATGAAACAAAAAGGCAGAAAGAGTTTCACACCATTTGGTTCCCCATTATAGGTTATTTAACAGAGTGCAAGATAGTTCCTAAAAATCCTTTTTTATGAAAACTTACTGTATTTTTAAGATGTTAATTGTTTTGACAAGATTTTAAATCAAGTTGCAGTTTGAAATGATTGTAACATGTACCTCGATCTTGTATAATGCTCTGGTTACAGTGTTTACGCTTATTTTGTTTATTGTTGTTGGTTGTATTTTTGAAAAATAAAAAATTTTATTGGAAAAGAAAAAGAAAGGTTAAAGAGCTTGGGGCTCTTTAGCTTGGAGAAACGGCGACTGAGGGGTGACATGATCGAGGTTTACAAGATGATTATGTATGAGATAGAGCAGGTCAAGAAAGAAGTACTTTTCTCCCTTTCTCACTATACAAGAACTCGTGGGCACTCCATGAAATTGCTGAGCAGTTGGGTTAGAATGGATGAAAGGAAGTTCTTCTTCACCCAGGAGGTGGTGGAGGCTACAAGCATGGATGGCTTCAAGAGGGAATTGGATCAACATCTGGAGCAGAGGTCCATCAGTGGCTATTAGCCACAAAGTATAGATAGGAACTCTCAGTCTGGGGCAAGGAATGCTCTGTATTCTTGGTGTTGATGGGGGGGCAAGATGGGAGGGCTTCTAGTGTCCTGGCCCCACTGCTGGACCTCCTGAGGGCACCTGGTGTTTTTGGCCACTGTGTGACAGAGTATTGGACTGGATGGGCCACTGGCCTGATCCAACATTCTCTTACGTTCTCACATTCTTAAGTGATGCTGTTGCATCACTGGTTATGTGGCGATACTCTGGTATTTGGGCAAAAACTCTATGGTAGAAGCCATGTTTACCTTAGTTCCCCCCCCCCCAAATACGAGAACATTGCCACGATGTCGGGAGTATGATGACATCACTTCCAGTGTGCATGGGAAGTGATGTCACCATGCTGCCAGCGCTGCCAGCCTAGGGCTCTTTTTGCCGTCTGTGACATGGCTGAAACGCAGGGCTTGGTGTCCTCTGCTGCTTTATTTTCCCATACTTGAGTGGGCAATGGACCCTTCCATATTTTTTGTTGTTACTGCTGCTATTTTTACTGTTGTGACATATATTTTTTTTGTATTTACTTTTGCAATCTGTTCCTTGATTCCGTTCTAATTATCGCTTCCCTTGGGAGTTAATGGGAAGATATCATGTAAATGTTTTAGATATGTGTATGAGCCAGGATGGTATAGTAGTTTGTTTGCTCTATTAGGTTTGGGAGACCCAAGCTCAAATCTTCACTTACCCTTACTGAATAACCACAGGCCAGTGATTCTCTCTTAGCCTAATCTTCTTCACAGGGTTGTTGTGCGGATAAAATGGAGGAGGGGCAAGCCATGGGTGCTGCTCTGAACTCCTTTGAGGAAGAGTGAGATTTATATGTTCTAAAGAAAAGATATAGACATGCAAACTTGGACACGATTGCCAGGTGAATGCACTTTGTAGAATAGAATAGAATATACTTTATTGTCATTGTACATAGTACAATGAAATTAAAAAGTGCCATCAGTGACTCGCAACATATACACATGCGCACTCACACAGACATTCACAACTGCTTCTCCCTTTTACATAGCAACCAAACCACTGTTTCCTCCAGATTTCAGTCTCATGCAGCATTCAGGGCAATAATAGCTCTCGAGTAAAAACTGTTTTTTAGTCTATTTGTCCTTGTTTTGATTGTCCTATATCTTCTGCCCGAAGGCAGCAGTTCAAACAAGGAATATGCAGGATGTGATAAATCCTGTAGGATGTTCTTCACTTTTTTCAGACATCGAGAACTGTACAGTTCCTCCAAAAGTGGGAGAGGACAGCCAATTATCTTCTGGGCTGTGGTGATGACCAGTGTTCCCTCTAAGCTGAGTTAGTGTGAGCTAGCTCACAGTTTTTTAGCCTCCAACTCACAGATTTTTTTCGTAGCTCAGGCAGGATGGCTCCAGAGCAAACTAATTTATGCAGTAGCCAAATCGCTCACTCACAACTTTAATGCCAGTAGCTCACAAAGTAGAACTTTTGCTCACAAGACTCCACAGCTTAGAGGGAGCATTGGTGATGACTCTCTGGAGTGCTTTCCTATCTGCGACCGTACAACTAGCAAACTAGGCGCAGATACAGTATATTAAAATGCTCTCTATTGAGCAACGATAGAAAGACATCAGTATTTTCTCATTCAAGTTATTTTTCTTTAAAAGTCTGAGAAAATAAAGCCTCTGCTGGGCCTTCTTCACCAGAGCAGTGGTGTTTGCACTCCAGGTCAGATTTTGTTCAATAGTCACTCCCAAAAACTTGAAAGTAGCCACCCTTTCCACACATTCTCCACCAATAAACAGTGGCTTAATGTCCGTTTTGTTCCTCCTGTAGTCCACCACCAATTCCTTGGTCTTGGTGGTATTAAGAATCAGATTATTTTCCCTACACCACACACAAAGCCGTTCCACCTCATCCCGATAAGCAGACTCATCATTCCCAGAAATGAGCCCCACCACAGTGGTGTCATCAGCAAACTTGATGATAGTATTGCTGGGGTGAGTGGGGGTACAGTCCTGTGTATAGAGGGTATAGAGCAGGGGACTCAACACACAGCCTTGTGGGGAGCCGGTGTTAAGGGTAAGGGCTGTGGACATATGAGACCCTACTCTAACCCTCTGAGGGCGGGCTGTCAGGAAGTCCAAAATCCAGGAACATATAGAGCTGGAAAGTCCAAGGCCCTCCAATTTGGGCACTAATCTATGTGGGAGGATGGTATTGAAGGCAGAACTAAAATCCACAAACAACAGCCTCACATAACTCCCCGGCTGCTCCAGATGTGACAGAGCAGTATGGAGAGTGGTAATGATAGCATCCTCTGTGGATCTATTTGCCTTATATGCAAACTGATGACTATCCAGTGTGGATGGAAGGCATGAAACAATATGACTCCGTACCAATTTCTCAAAACACTTCATCACAACCGGAGTGAGTGCAACTGGTCTATAATCCTTTAAGCTACTAACTGTGGATTTTTTGGGCAGGGGAACAATAATTGAGGACTTTAGGCAAGATGGAACAATAGACTGGTGTAAGGACCGGTTGAAGATCTTAGTGAGAACCCCCGCCAACTGGTCTGCACATTCTTTCAACACCCATCCAGTAATGCCATCAGGTCCAGCTGCCTTCCTCGGATTCACAGACCTCAGCGTACGCCTCACCTCATGCTCTTCCACCCTGAGGGAGGGGCCACCATGGACTGATGGCTGTAATGTTGCTGTCCCCGGTGACTCCACTTCAAAATGGGCAAAGAAGAGGTTAAGCTCCTCCGCCAATGAAGGATCTCCATCCACGGCTGCAAAAGTTGGTTTGTAATTAGTTATATTCTGGATCCCTTGCCATACCTGCTGCATATCATTTGTGTTGAAATTATCCTCAATCCTCTGCCTATAGTCCAACTTAGCCTGTCGAATACCTCTCTTCAGGTTAGTTCTGGCTGAGCTATAAAGGATCGTGTCTCCAGATCTAAGGGCCATGTTCCTCTCCCTCAGTAGTCGCTGTACCTCTCTCGTCATCCAGGGTTTTTGATTAGGATAGACCCGGATGCACTTATCCACAGTAACACTGTCTATGCAGTGTTTAATATAGCCCAGGACTGCTGCTGTATATTCCTCCAGGTCTTGATGATCAAAAACATCCCAGTTGGTTCTCTCAAAGCAGTCTTGCAGCTGATGGGAAGCGCCCTCAGGCCAGATTTTCACCATCCTTCTTTTTACAGGAGCTTGTGACCTGAGGGTAGTATATGTTGGTACTAGGAACAAGGACATGTGGTCCGACTGGCCCAAGTGTGGAAGCTGCATGGCTCTGTAACCATGTTTTATGTTAGAATAGACCTTATCTAAGGTCTTATCTCCTCGGGTGGCACATTTCACATGCTGGTAAAACTTAGGGAGCACAATTTTTAATTCAGTGTGGTTAAAATCCCCAGCAATGATATGCACTGCCTCAGGATATTTGTCTTGATTGCTTGTTATGGTGCTGTGCAAGCGACCTAGTGCTGAATTTGCATTAGCATCCGGTGGTATGTAAACAGCAGTTATCATGACAACAGTGAACTCTCTCGGAAGGTAAACAGGTCTGCATTTAACAGTCATATACTCCACATCCGGAGAGCAGTGACTGGCTACAATCTTTGAGTTTGTGCACCAGTTGTTATTTACATATATGCAGAGTCCCCCTCCTTTGCTCTTACCAGATTCCCTCAGGCACGGCCCTTCTCGGTTCACTTCTGTGGTCCCTGCTGAAGTTCTCTGCAAGCGCAGAACTCCGCTGAGTGGTTTTGCGAGGGTGCCCAACAGTGCCTCAGAAAATGCCAGGAGATTTGGAGGGGGCAGTGCCTGGGAAGGGCAGAGTGTGGGGAGGAGGCGATGTTACTTCTGGGTTGTGCTCTAGGCTGCCTCCCTTATTCTCTATGGTCTTTACCATAGAGGCTAGGAGAAACGCCTAAAGCATTCCCATGTGGAGGCCACTTTTTCCTGGTCCTTGGTTCCTGGGGGCGGGGAATTTGGGAGTGGGGTGAGTAAATGGGAAGTCGACATTTTGCCCCTGGGCAGCAGTCTTTTAATTGTTGTAGCTTGTAACTCCGATTCCTCAATTCAAGTACTGAATCATCTCATTTACCAGAGTAGAGGCATCGTGCCCTGGTGTCATGGTCACTCCTGTAATTAAAGCATGGAATTTCTCGCACTCCCCCCCCCCCCCGCTTGTGCCTGCATAGTCAGATGCACTCATTAAATGCCTTTGATTGCATTGCCTCGTTCCCATGCCTGCACAGTCGGTGGTATCCATTTGAGAAGTGATTACAAGAACTGAAGGCAAGATCTGCTAGCTTCATGGACAGGCACGTGGAGGTGCTGTGGCTTAGTGGCAGAGCATCTGTTCTGCATGCAGAAGATCCCAGGTTCAATCCCGAGCACCTTCATTTCAAAAGATCAGGTAGGCAATGATGGGAAGGACCTACACCTGAGACCCTAGAGCACTGCCGCCAGCCAGAGTAGACAATATTTGCTTTGGTAGATCAGTTGTCTGACTCAGTTGAAAGACAACATTTATTTTCTTTTTAAAATGTATATGCTGTTTCTCCAGAGAACTGTTCAGGGTAACTTACAGCTAAGATAATAAAATAGAGCCATTAAAACATGGCCATTAAGAAACAGTCCAGTGGCCCAGGCTAACCCGATCTCATCAGATCTCAGAAGCTAAGCAGGGTCGGACCTGGTTAGTATTTCGATAGGAGACCACCAAGGAAACCCAGGGTTGCTACGCAGAGGACCTCTGAACGTCTCTTGCCTCAAAAATCTACAGGGTCTCCATAAGTCGGCTGTGAGCTGATGGCAGTTTCCACCACCATCATTAAATCCAGGGGTCCTTTGGAGCAGGAGCTTGGGGGAGCGCAGTTCCGGGAGTTGGTGGCAGCCCCCCCCCCCCCCAGCGGGGGAATGCCTGCTTGTGTCATGGCTGCAGCAAAATGACCCCGTCCCCTGGAAAGGTCCTTGTTCCTCCGACCAGCCTTCTAGGCTTGCTTGCTTTCTTCCTTCTCTCTCTCTCTCTCTCTCTCTCTCTCTTCTTTCTTTCTTGCCTTCTGACATACTTCTCTTTTTTTTTTAAAGATTTTTATTGATTTTATCTATTTCTACTATTACATCGCTACTTTTCTAAGCTATATTTACCTTATACAGAGTGTGCTTTAGCATTTGCTTAATATTACCTTACCACTAATACATATGAAGCATTTTAAACCTTGGTTAATATTCAATTAAAATTGTTACTGATGATATATGAAAAATAAAAAAGCTGTTTGACAGACATGCTCTTTTGAAGGAATGCTTAATTATACAAATTATATATAATATATAAGTGCGATTTCAAAAAACATTTCAGCCCTTATTTCTTTCCTCTTCTTGTCTTAACAGTCTCTTCTTGTGCCTTTGGAGCTGCTGCTCCTTTTTCCGAGTCGGAAATTTCCTCTTCGCTCTTTGAGCTATCAAATCCATACATACTTTCTTGCGATGCCAGCGAACCATCTGAGTCTCTCTCTTTTCTCTTTTCTTTTCTTTTTTCCAAAAAACTTTTTGCCTGTTGAACAGAGTCAATCTTATATTTTTTGTCTTTGATGCTGAAGCTCAGTCCTTCCGGAACATTCCATCTGTAGATAATAGATTCAGACTGAAGCCAAGATGTCAGTTTTCCATAGGCTTTCCTTCTTTTCCTTATTTCAAATGGGATATCTTTCATCACTTTAATTTCTTTTCCTTTGATCTTCAGAACTGCTTTATTTGTGGTCCTAAGCACCACATCTCTTGTTGACTTTTTGGAGAACCTTATCTGAATCTCACCAGGCTTTTCTTTTTGGTATAGTCTGGATAGGTTCTGTAAACCATATCCATATCGCTTTTTATTTCTGCTGCTTTTAAGCCCGTCACTGGTTCAAGCACTTCACTTAACAGATTTTTAAGGTCTTCTCCTTTATCCTCTGGTACATTCTGAAGTCTTAGGAAAAAATTCAATCTTTCCATCTGTAGTTTGAAAAGCTGATCAGAGTGGAAGGCCTTTTCTTTCTCCGCTTTTTGTAGCCTTGAATCATGATTTTTTACTGAAGTCTTAACTTCCAGAAGTTCTCGCTGCAGCTTCTCTGTAGTTTTATTCGACTCCTTCAGGTCCAGCTGCATCTTATCCATCTTGACGTTGAGAGCTATCATTTGGTCCACTAGAGGTCGCAATAACGAGGAGAACACAGTGCTCATCTCTGTGGTATCAACCTTTGAACTCGGAGCTGTACTTCCTAGTTTGGGGGAAGGTTTCGGTTTCCCCGCCATTGTTGAGGCTGCGCTTCTTTGTTGATAGTTAGATAAGATGGACGAAAGAAGCAAATTCTACGACTGCGCTTATATCTTTTTAAAGTTCATATCCTCTAAAGAGTGATGCCGCCATCTAGCAAGCCGAACGTACGTTTTTTCATGCAGTAACGCCACGTAAAGAGTCCCGTAAGTACGCCAGTCTCGAGGGGGGGGGGGTTTGCTCCACCCGCCTTTCCCGCTGTGTTCTGTTTATTTTTACTTCAGACTCACGTTTTCTCCGTGCGTAACTATAAGTTCCAGCTTCAAAGCTTCGCACTCTCTGCTGCTTCACGGTTTTGCGCTTTTAGCCATACGGCTCCCACGGACGGGGGAACCTATGGGGGTGATCCCTCGATCGCCACTGTAGGGAGAGATCCCCTTTGTGCCACCCCAGGCAGAGCCCCTTCACTAGGGTCTCTGGGGGCTCGGCACCAGTCCGAAGCCCCTTCTTCCCATCGGGTACGGATCGTGCTCCCCGCAGATGCGAAGGAGCGCGTCCGCCATGGTCGCAAGTCTTGCCGGAAGTCCCTTCTGACATACTTCTTCTGGTGATGTCAGGTGGTGTAGCATATGCAAATAAGTAATGCTAATGAGTTATGCTAATGAGCTCCTGCACCTCTTTTTCTACAAAAGGACCCCTGATTAAAACATTCCAAGGCCTAACAGTGGTTGAAAATACAAACTGAGCAGTCTACAGTGATGTAGACAAAATGACATTTGAGCCAGAAGCGGACCATAAAATATTTAAAACACAAAAACTCCTAGTTAAATGCCTGTGTAAAAAAGGAACGTTTTAGCCCAGTGCCTAAAAAATAGTAGAGTGGGCCACAAGGCGCAAGCCTTGGGTGGGGTGACATACCAAAGGGTGAGGGGCCACCACTGAAAAAAAGTACACAGCCTCTCTCCCCAGCGGGGACACAAATTGGCTAACATCGTTCTCCTCTCCTCCATTTTATGCCCACAACCAGGGTGTTTTTTCAGGGGGAGCACGCTGAAATGGACTTCCAGAACCTCTTTGGCAAAACTTTTAAAAATGTGTAAAAGTTCATAAGTTTTCAGTATACAGATTGAAAACTTCATTTCCCTCTTGAGAGTTCCAGCATCTCCCCCCCCACAAAAAAAAAGCTCTGCCCACAACAGCCCTATGAGGTTTGGTAGGCCAAGAGCATGTGACTAGCCCACGGTCACCCAGCGAGCTCCCATGGCAAGTGTGGGGATTTGAACCCGGTTCTCCCAGGTATTAGTCCAACCACTCTTAACCACTACGCCACTCTGGCTCTCAATCACATGGACTGGAGGCTGGACCAGATGACCCTGGAGGTCCCTTCCAACTCTAGAGAGCCTGTTTGGTATAGTGTTTAAGAGCACGGACTCTAATCTGGGAGAACCGGGTTTGATCCCCCCCAAGCCTCCACATGCAGCTGCTGGTGTGACCTTGGGTCAGTTACAAATTCTCTCAGAGCTGTTCTCTCAGGGTTAGTTTTCAAGAGCTCCACCGACCTCACAGGGTTTCTGTTGTGGGGAGGGGAAGGGAAAGGAGATTCTGCCGCTCTGAGACTCCTTCGGGTAGTGAACGGCTAGGGTTGCCAAGTCTTACCTGGCTTGTGGTGGAGGGGTCCCGGCCCCTCTCTGGGAGTTCTTCAGTGCGCACACTTTGCACATGTGCCACAACAACATCACCCAGAAGTGGCGTCATCACTTCGAGCATGTGGGGGATGGGGCACTGCCATTTGAAGGGGAAACCATAGAGTTTTCCCTCAAATGCTAGAGTGTTCCCCATAACACGCCCCGGCATGATGACATCACCTCCGAGTGACATCATCATGCCAGGGCACATGCTGTGATGCCGGCACTTTGGGGGTGGGGTTCCCCCCAGTGGCCAGGTCTGGGCCAATGAGTAAACAGCCCATCGGGTGGGCAAAACCCCACTTGCCCGGGGGACCTGGCAACCCCATGAAGGGTGGGGTATAAATCCAGTCTCTTCTGTTCTTCTACTACGATTCCATGAATTGTGTTCATGTGTGTCACTAAGTGCAAAGTCTCTACTCAAAAATCTCAAACTGTGTCCCCCCCCCCTTCCCATTTTACTATGTGTTCTTTCAAAAATCAGAAGTGGTGGCTACGGTCGCAAGAAACTCTCGTCGTTCATTGAAACCGCATGCAAATGAGCCCATCCAATTCCATTCAGACACATCCAAACATCTCATTGAATGATCGGCTCCCTGCTTACAGCCAGCGAGTGGGACGTGAGCTGACACAGCAAGTGTTTGAGCATAACTAAATAAATTAAGTAACTAAGCGAATGAGGAATCAGTCTTTCGAAGCCATCCCTGACTGACCAGACTATCCACCCAAGTCAATAATTCTTTTTCTTCCTCTGCCTTTATCTCATGATAAAAGGTGGTTGGTTTGAGAACCCCCCCAAGCCTCCCGAGAGTCACTGGCTTTCAGCTTACTTGAGCATCTGATTCAACCTTGACTCTTCGTGTGTGTGTGTGTGTGTGTGTGGAAAGTACTGGAGTCGGGAGGCGAGTTGTAGGATGATCATAGCAAAGACTTTATTAAGTGAATCAGCATGTTCAGGAGATGGTCAGATCAAGCATGCTGCCAGGGCTCCAGGGCCCTCCTTATATGCCGGCCGGAGCCACACCCAAAATACCTGATAGGGGTTTAGCATATGCGCATAGTTCTGATAGGGCCTTAGGTCTTAAGTTGTAGTTCATAGGTCCCCCGCGGAAGACCTAGGCTGGCTACTGGTGGTTGTTTTGGATCCGACTGTCTATTGTTCTACCTGGCTGAAGCTCAGGTAGAATCGGGCCATGTGCTCTGACCGCATGGCGGTCGCCATTTCGTGACTAGTACACAACAGTGTGTGTGTGTTATATCCTAATGGCGATCACGAAAGCGGTCAGAGAAATGCACGTGGCTGGCTACCAGACCTTTGCTTTGGGAAACAATAGCCCAGGCGGATTGTAAATCAGGCCAATCGGCCACCCAAGATCCTCCAGGGGACCTATGTTGTAGGGTCACCTGTAATTAATCCTATCAGGGAGATTGGGCAAGGCCGGGGGTGTGGTTTAGACAGATGTTTAAACAGACCTCCGAGCCCTGTTCTCCAGTCGTGATTTGTACCATCAATAAACTTATGAGCTGATTTCCCTGCAACGCATCTCTGGACCCAGTACTTTACACTGGCAATGAGGATGGGATCCCGACATTGACTCTGACTCCAGCATTGCATCAAGGACCGATCCTCCAGCACCAGAGCAACGCCAGGCTCCAGCTCCACCCAGCACCGCCAACCGCCCCACAGGACATCGCTCACTGCATTCGACCCCACTCCAGAGTCATGGCCGCCACTCCGAGACAGCTCACCGCATTCGACACCGCTCACCCTGAGCTATGGGAAGCCTGGGTCGAACAGCCAAAGTACTTTTTTCCTGGTCTAGGAAATGGCCGACGCAGGAAAGAAGAAAGCCTGGCTCATCAGCTCCTGCGGCGTTTCCACAATTCGCCTAGCGCAAAGCCTAATTCGTGCTCCCAATGCCAACTCGGAGATTCTCAGGGGACTTTAAGAGGGGTGGGATGAGCTCCCCTCTCGCTCTGTTATTTATTAATGGAATTTACTTACTCTTTTATCACACTTACACTTTCATGGGATCCTTTAGAGTTTCACGGAGGATTATTAGGCCTCTTCATCACAAGAGTGCATTAAGCAAACCTCGGGAGTTTATGGAACGATATTCTCAAGGCCATATTGCATGTTTCGTGTTTAAAAAGTCTGAAAACGGTGGTGCTTGAATACAGCTGGTATATTAGATTGCCTATCTGCATTATAAACAACTGCTAATTATTCAACCTTTGTTCTCAAAGTCAGCAGCTAGTTTGCGTGCAATTATACACGGGCATTTCTGGCTGACTTGTCTCACAACCCCAGCTTCTGCACGCGTCCACTTATCCAGGTTGTTCGACCATCTCTGATGCCGTCTAACAAGGCACAAGTCCGTAACCTGCCGAGATCACATTGCGGAATCTTCTGCACACGAATGAAAGCATCTGCCGTGACAAGGCTAAGGGCCATAGTAGACCAGATGTTGGGAGATCTAAGAATGGATCTCCTAAATGTCCCCGTTGGTCATTAAGAGCTGTAGATCTCTGGCCCTGACCCAGCTTCAATAGTTTGATACCAGTGATGCCAGCAAAGTTCCGAAACACAGATTTAGAATACGAAATAACCAACTCACAGTGCCTAGATGGGAGGGAAGGTGGCATGGTATAGCCCAGGCCCATAGCTACACTGGGGCATTTTGGGGGGCTGCCCCCCTTAATTAAAAGCCCTGTCCCACAAATAGCCATGCCGGAAACCTTATTGGGGGGGTAATTTTTTTGTATTTGTGTGTGCGTGTGTGTTGAAACCTTATTTTTGAGGAGGGACCCCCGCAGGCAGTGGCACCGTGGATTGCCCTTGGGTTTCCCTCTCCGTCCTGCGGAATTCTTGGGGGGCATTATAGGACCAGGCCCATAGCCAGGTTTTTTTTTAAGTTGGGAGGCCTTTAAAGAAGTCAGGAGGCACCCCGCACAGAGCCCCCTCTCCCCAGGGAGTGCCACAAGTAAAATAAAAAAACGAGAAGTCAGGGGAGCTTGGCAAGATGGGAAGTCAGGGGGCCCTGGCGGTAAGTCTGGGAGCCGGGCCGCAAGATGTCCCACTGTAGCTACAGGCCTGCATAGGACCTGGGAAAAGATAGCTGAGAAAGCATCTAAATGCCTTTTGAGTTCCCTTCCCTAGGCCAAGAAAGCTTAGAAGGGCTTTCATGTTTCCCAAAGGCTCATGGGAATGCTTTTGAAAGACTGACCTAGGTAGTATATAGCAGGACGGGGCTAGCAGAAAGGGGGATTGTTGGAGATGTATTGAAGGGACGATTCCTGAGCGCCCTTCTAAGCTTTCTCGAAAGCCCTGTGGAAGGGAACTCAAAAGGCATTTAGATGCCTTTGGAAGGCAATTAAATGCCCTCTGTACTGTTCTCCCCCCCCCCCCCCGCCCCCGGGAACTGACATGCTCGCTGCCCTGTCCCTTGAAAGAAACGGCTAGAAATAGGCTTGGAGCCTCCCCCTTTGAAGAAAGTCATTCAGATTAATTTAATTAACTGTAATTTAACTGCCCCCTTAAAAATTCAAATGCCCTCCGAACCAAAAAAATCCGGGCTAGGGGCCTGGTATAGCCTGATCTCATCCATTCTCAGAAGCTAAGCAGGATGAGAGACTACCAAGGGAGGCTTCGGCGGAGGAAGGCAGTGGCCAGCCACCTCTGCTTCTCCCTTCCCTTGAAAGCCCCTTGCTGAGGTTGCCATGAGTTGGTTGTGACTTGGAAGCACACATGTATGCAAGGCCTTGATGAGTTCCAGGAAGGACTTTGTTGCCCAAAAGGGTTCTTCTGCATGATATTATGCATTGGAAGTGTTACAGATGTGTGTGATGTTGTTGGTTTTTTGTTGGTTTTTGGCATGTGCCCGTATGCGTTCCTCAGGTTAGGTGCTCAAAAAGGCAGCTGCAGTATCGGTGCATGAAATAGGTTTGGGAATTGAACTGGAATGATTCTCATTCAGGGGCACTGTCCTGATTCTTGAGCCCCCTCCCCAGCAGTTCCCAAGGTAAGAAATCTCACCTGCGCTCCAAGGATAAGCCTGCAAAGTCCTTCGTACAATGAGCTCTAAGAGTTTAGAGGCGGAGTGGGGGAGGGTTCTTTCATTTTGGGGGGGGGAGATAATCTTTATTTGTGAACAGCTGATTAATGCACAGTTTGGCCAAACAAACTAATCCGTTTTCAAACATCGCCCGCAAACCAGGGCCACTGCCAACAGCAATGTGGAGAATCACAACAGAATGTAATTGTAGCCCCCCTGGGAATTGCCAAAATCCTAGCTTTTGCAAATGTTAACTGTTACACTTTGAGAGATTCTTGGTGCAGTTGCCGAGTGGTAGTGCCAGATTTCATCTCTGTTCCCCTTGGGAAGGAACTATTACAAATCTGAGAAGTCGTGATACCCTTTGGGGGCAAGAGAACACCACCCCTGGGGTCTGTGGGTTCTTGAAAGCACCAGCCCAGTCACTGCCTCCTTACACAGTAGGTTTTTACTTTCAATTGACAGCTCCAAGTACATGAAGGGGTAGTTATCTTCACCCACCTCCAGGGTGCAATACATTATGAAGGAGAATAGCCACAGTACTGCAACCTGCCTCCACCTTGGAACTTCCCTGGGACATTTCAGCTGCGATCATGCGCACAATTAGACCCGACATAGGTGCAAATGCTGGGTGGATTTAAAGGGAGCGATCAGACAACAACATCTGGGAAGTGCCCCGCAGCCGCCGGCAACCTGTTTTGCTCCGCCGCAGAAGCTAAGTTAAAAGACACTGGGGAAAATCCAGTAGTAAACTGGTTATGACTTTCCCCTGTCTGATTGCTCCAGCGCGCTCTCATGGCATCGGGATGGTCTGATCAGGCCATCCCGACTCTGAGCCATTGTTGCCCCCCCTTTCACAGTGTGTGCATCATCGCAAACTCCATAAGGAGCCCTCAATGCGGAGTTGCGATTCATCGATCCCTCGTTTAAGCACATGGGAAACAAACAGCACCAAAAAAAGCAACTCACCCACAGTTGCATCTGATCACACACTGACGGACTGTGCTCGCAGCTTCAAAGGGTGGTGTGATCGTGCAACTGCAGGTCAGATTCCTCTGGAGGAAATAGCCTCGCTCTCCCCTCACCCCCGCTCTTATCTTGTGCGTGTGACTGCAGCCTTCATCTTCCTTTCTGGCTTCTTCTTTCCCCTCCTCCCCCCAGCTGGCTTGGCTTTCCATTCTGCTCCTATACCTTTCCCAGCCAGCCTCCTCCCATATCCCTTTCCTCTCTTTGTATAGCCCCGGCTTCACCCCTGGCCCTTGAGCTGAGTTCCACCTTCCTCTTCTCTGTCCCCTGCCCTGCCTTAAAACACCTGGGCCCAGAGAGCCACTGGTCTCCCAGCCGGGCTTGCTCACGGGCCCTGGACCTTTTGAGCTTCCCTGGGACAGACTGCCAAAGCTGCCCTGTGGCCGAGGATGGCAGGGCTGCACTCTCCTGCCCCAGCTCTCGCTAGGGGTGCCAGCCTCCAGGTGAGACCTGGGGTTCCCCCGAAATTACAGCTCATCTCCAGACTAAAGAGATCAGTTCCCCTGGATAAAATGGATCCTTTGGAGAGTCGAGCCAATAGCATTTTACTTAGGGAGGCCAGCCTCCAAGTAGGACCGGGGGATCCCCCAGAATTACAGCTCATCTCTAGATTACAGAGATCATTTCCCCGGAGAAAATTGATGTTTTGGAGGGTGTGGCATTGTACCTCAGTGAGGTCCCTGTCTTCCCCAGGCTCCATCCCCAAATCTCCAGGAGTTTCCCAACCAAGATCTGCCAACCCTATCCCCGATCCCCCGCCTGTGGCCAGTGTGGCCTGGCAACCCTAGCTCCCACCCTACTCCACCCCAGTGAGTCCTGCTGCTGGTCCCAGGGGGGTGTCCACCAGGCCGGCTCTTGCTGGGTAGCCTGCCTCAGAAGTGCCTTGGCATGCATTTGGCTTTCAAAGGGGGAAAGGGTGCATATCCTCATCATTCCTATTCAGACACATGAAACACTGAAACAGTGTGGCAGTGCTTTTCAGGCATTGTGTCTGCGCATACCAGCAGGCCAAGAACCACACACAGAGCCTCCCAATATGTGTGGCTGCCATGCTGTCTAAACAGTGTGCATGTTTTGCCGGTACATACATGTAAACTCACCACTGGATTTTCCAGTGTTCTGGTTCATGCATCCTGAAAGCTATACATACTTACAAAATGCACACGTTATCCCTATTCAGATGACACAATGACCATGCATATCGGGGACCTCAGGGCAGCACATGCACTCATTCTGGACTCCTAATATATGTGGATGTAACCTCTGAGTAGTCTGAATTTCCCTGACTAGCCCCATCCCATCAGAGCTTGGAAGCTAAGTAGGGTTGGCCATGGTTAGGACTTGGATGGGAGACCCACCAGGGAAGGCTGGGTTGCTGTGCAGAGGAAGGCTCATCTCTTGCCTGTAAAACCCCTAGTCCTGGGGTCGAGTTGATGAAACGTAGTTATTTTGAAACCGGCTCTTTCCTGTTTAACGTTCCTTTTGGAAGGACTTTCCACGAGAGCTGCTTCAAGCAAACAGAAATGTCGTCCCTATGAAATCAACTGGTGTTCTAGCCATAACGGCTGCCTTCGGCGTGGCTGGAGGTTTCACTGAACGGCATCTGAAGCCACCCCATCTGGTTTTCAGCCTACAGCCACGTTTTGAAGTTTGCAGGGCAGCCTGGCCTGGCCCAGATTGCTTTCCGCTTGTTATTTTGCATGGGCTGTGTATTCAAAGGCGTCCTTTGCCATTGTTGTTCCTCTCCTTACTATATTCCCAGTTGGAAGTGAGCCTTGGTGAGATCTCGGTGTCGATGTGGCGTATTCTTAACAGTTGTTCTCTCTCTCTTTTTTAAAAAAAAACGTGGCACTCCAGCACTGTGAGAACATTTTAACCTTTCCTTAATGATTAACATTTTTGTTCCTGCTGTTCATTAATCTATACCGGGCAAGGGGGATGATGGGCCACCCCGGAGAGGTGGTCTTTTTAGCTATTACGACCGGCTCTATGGAATTCCCCGCCTTGCTGAGATTTTTGTAGGGCAGCTACCATTTTCCCTTTTGAAGCCCGAACTTAAAAACTGATTTATTTATTTTGTAACAGATAGGTTGGCTGACTGTCCTAGTGAGTTAGTGCCTTTTGTTGAGCTCTTTGAAGCACACCCAATGCGCTCAGATGTTCTATAAATCCAAAGCACCGTGCTACTGTTCTTGAGTTGCAAACAGCACATGGCAAATTCATTGCACAAAAGCCGCGGAAACTGAAATGTAGTTGTCAGAGGCTGTGGGAGGAGGACCCCTTAAATCTGTTTTTCAAAAATATACTGCTTATTTATTTATTTATTTTATTATATTTATTGAGTAGATAATCTAGAATGTGGCACTTTAAAGAATTCTGTGAGCAAAAGGGATTGATTCTGGAAGCTGTATATGTTGTGCAGGATGGGCAGAAGCCTGCTTTTGCATAGAGAGACAGTGTGATGCAGTGGTTAGAGTACTGGATGAGGGTTTGAAAGCTCAGTTCAGAACCACCCTCTGCTATGAAGCTCATCAGGTGACCTTCAGCTAGTCACTCTCAGCTGAATCTACCTCACTGGGTTGTTGTGAGGATAAAGTGGGTAAGGAAGAACGCTAGAGATCCCATCCTGATCTTCCTCGAGAAATGGCGGAATAAATATGTAGGGGAGCAGGAAATTGCACTTACTAACTGAGATACCAGATGAAATGTGGTTGAAAATACACAGGAACATTGCAAAGTCTCCAATAAGCATAGCCATGAAGGAAAATATCCTAAAATTAATACACAGATGGTATGATGCCCTGGTAAGATTAGCAAAAAATATCACCAGCAACATCCAAGACTTGCTGCAGATGTAAGTAGTGTTAACAGGTGTCCCGGATTAGCGGGAGATGTCCTGCCCCCTGCTGCCTTTGCCTGGTGCTGCTCAGCAGGAGGAAATGGCTGAGCAAAATGTGTGTGTGTGTGTGTGTGTGTGTGTGTGTGGTGATCTGCATCAGCAGGTATATTGAAGTTACTTCCAGCACAACCTGGGTCTTTTTGCAATCCGAGCGTGCAGCCTGCGACTGCCCTCTCCTTCCCTCCTGCTAGATTTAAAGGCCCCTCCAGCTGGTTGGGGAGTCACGTGGTCCCCGCCGATCAGCTGAAGCCCTTTAAATCGGGCAGGAGGGGAGGGAGAGTGTGGCCAGGCGGGTGGTTGCTCTTGGAGATGGGGCTTGGTGGCGGGGCTTCCCCAGCCGGCCAGCTGGCCGGGGGCAGATTGAAGCCCCAGAAGTGGGGGGAACCCCGCCTGGACCTGGGAGCTGGCAACCCTGTGAAGGAATCTGGGCCTAGAAGATGTGAAAGAACAATATACTGAAGATGGCTGGCAAAAGACATTCTTAGATTTAAACTGCTTGTCCTTCATTGCCCCATTGCTCCTATAAAAGTGTCATGGATCTGGTGTAGATTTATGAATGAGGTATGCTGGGTAGGGAATCTAGCCCTCCAACTATTTTGAGCTTGACATACATGTTTTACCCATGTTGCATTTACTTAGGGCAAATTGTCACAAATGAAAAGCAGCCTTGTGGGCTGTAATCAGGAATAGAACAGCAACATGAAGAAGGGGAACTGAACTGTTTCTCCACGTTCCCCAACTTTCCCCCCCCAAGGGACAAAAGCAGGCAGGGGTGGGGGAATCACAAGAAGGGCTTATGGGAAAGGGGCACACTTCTTCCCCCTCCCAGTTAAAGCCAGCCGAGGCTGCTTTTCATTTTTTTAAAAAAAAATTGTGCAATTTGAATACCAATTAGTTTGGCTCTTTGTTTTGGTGTTTCATGTTTGTGTTGCTGTTTTTTGCTGCTGCTGCTGTTTACATTGTTTGAAAGAGAGGGTCAGGAACCAGGAAAGGTAGAATGGGAAATGTTATGACTAGGGAATAACGAAACAGATGTCTGTCTCCTCTGGACCTTTTGTAGCATCTTTTATCACCGCAAGTACCAAATGTGTTCTGATTGAGTCAGTCCAGGCTTAGTCGGCCAGTGGCCTGTTGAATAATCGGCAGACAAGAAACACAGAGGTGAGCATACATATACTTAGGAACCATGGAAGACAGTGATTTGGATCCAACAGATCCTGTCTGCTAGCCACGATGCTTTCCGACAGCACAAGGAGTGGGGTTGCCAGCTCAGTGACGGCAATCGGTGGGACACTAGCTTGGGGGGTGGGGCGGAGACCTGGCAAAACAGCATTGAGCAACACCCTGACACTTCCTCCAGCTGCATAACAGGAACGGCATCATGTGTCACTCTAGGGTTTCTCCAAAACTGCTGTAAAAACCACAGAGAATGGGGAACTTCGTAAAATATCACTTCCAAGTTCGGCATTGTGCAGAGCCATCCCTCCTCCATTCCTTGCCCACCCACCATTGCTCCACTAAGACGGGGATGAGGGGGCACCAGCAGGGATTCCAGTGTCAATACTGGGCATCAGCAACCCCGACAATGAGCCTTCCCTTGGTGGAAAAGGCTGTTCTGAACCCATTTTCTGAGAAGCTTGCTGGGCCACAGGAAAGGGCCAGCATTATTATAAGAGATCTGCAGGTTGCAGCTCAAAAAACAAAGCAAAAAGAAGAGAAGAGATTGGATTTATACCCCGCCCTTCACTACCCAAGGGAGACTCAGAGCGGCTTACAAACTCCTTTCCCTTCCCCTCCCCACAACAGACACCCTGTGGGGTAGGTGGGGCTGAGAGAGCTCTGACAGAAACTGCTCCTTTTCAAGAACAGCTGTGCCAGAACTACGGCTTTCCCCAAGGTCATCCAGCCAGGTGCAAGTAGAGGAGTGGGGAATCAAACCCGGTTCTCCCAGATTAGAGTCCGTGCACTTAACCACTACACCAAACTGGTGTACACTTATTAAACTCATAATGGTAAAGCAACTTTTTCGGGTGACGTGGCTTGAGGTATTTGCTGTTGATGTCTCTGTTGCCGGCGTGCTGCTTTTCGAAATACAGAAGCCCGACTACAGCAGACACTACGGTATCTGTATTGCAGTTATGTTGGCCTCCTTGGAAAGATTTAAGTTTAAAATGTGCCTCTTTCATCTGGAAGACAAAGAGCTTCCTGGCTCCTAAGTACCATCATTTGTCTTTCAAGCACTGCTTCCACATTCAAGTAGAAATAACAGCCCACCAATCTCCTGCTCTCGATTACATTTTTATCCTGCCTTTCCTCCAAGGAGCTCCGGTTGGCAGTCAGCATTCCCATCCCTTCCGTTTTATCCTCTCATCCACTGGGATTCTTGTCTAGACTGGAGTTTGATTTGGGGTTTTATTGGATCTAGTCCAGGAGTCCCCGACATAGTGCCTATAGGTACCATGGCACCCGCCGACACATTTGCTGTTGTCCCCCAAGTGATTTTAGAAAATGGGTGGAGCGAGGTGGGGCTTTTGCCCAGCGGGGCTTCTGATTGGCCATTGGAGATTTGATTGTCTGTGCATGTTTTTTTTTTTGTAATTGCTTTGGCAGCAGCTGCCACCACAGCACAAGGATCTTCACTCTGTGACTCCTGGTAAGCTGCAACATCTGGTCCATAGCTATGGTGGGGCATTTGGGGGCTCTGCCCCCCAGATGTGAGGCATGCCCCACAACAGCTGCTGCCCCTCCCCCACTCCCTCCTCTCCCCCTGCCTTCCCTGCATTGACAGTAAAAGGGCCCCCCTTTAAATCTTGCAGGAAGGGAGGGAAAGGGGCAGCTGCTTGGAGTGCAGGTGCGGGGCAGCCCCTGCTTGAAAAACACCATTTAAATTCGCCGCTTGGAGTTCAGGGAAAGTGTGTGGGCACCCCTCCCCTGCTCCCCTACAAAATTTCCCCATGCCCCACCAACCCGAAATTTCTATGGGGGCTGTGCAGCAGCCATGTCGTGGCTGGCTCTGCCTCCTACAGCAGCCATTTTGTGACTGTGCTCCCTGCAGTGTGTCATAAATCCAAAGTTGCCCACTAGCTGGAAAACACTGGGGACCCCTGATCTAGTCCAACCCCGTTATCTCACACTCCCTTCCTCTAGTAGAAAAATATTTGTGGACAAACATCATTCCTCCCCTTAAAGGGGAGGGACATTTTACTAATTGGCCCCGTCATAAGTACTTTCACGTGGGGGTAGAAAGTGCCATCAAGTCACAGCTGACTTAGAGTGACCTCATAGAGTTTTCAAGGCCAGAGAGGTCCAGAGGTGGTTTGCCATTGCCAGCCTTTGTGTCATGTCCTGGAGGTCTCCCATCCAAATACTAGCCGGGGCTGTCCCTGCTTAGCTTCCGAGGTCTGCTTAGATCAGGCTAGCCTGGATTATCCAGGTCGGGGCATGGACCAATTTGGTGTAGCAGTCGGGGCATGGACCAATTTGGTGTAGCGGTTAAGTGGTGTCGTGGCTAAGAGCACAGACTGTCTTGAAACGGCTGAGATGGACAAATTAACTTTAATTTTGAGAGGGCGAGAGGAAGGAAGATTTCATAATACATAGTCAAGATTTTATAAATGGCTGGAAGATTACAGTAAATGAACAATATCAACATATGACCACATTAAAAGAAATTACAGAATACTTTTTAAAATATAATGCAGAATACTTATACAAAAATATATGGTGATAACAATGGTTAAAATACAAACAGGCAATGTAGGAGGTAAGATATTAGATAGAACAAAGATGTATATGGAACACCCCAATTCATATGTATTTATGTTTGTTTTGTTTGTTTTTTGTTGGTATAAAAATAAAAATCCTTTTTTTAAAAATGGAGCACAGGCTCTAATCTGGGAGAACCAGGTTTGATTCCCCACTCCTCCACATGCAGCTGCTGGAGTGACCTTGTGTCAGTTACAAGTTCTCTCAGAGCTGTTCTCTCAACAGCAGTTCTCCAAGAGCTCTCTTGGCCCCACCTATCGCACAGGGTGTCTGTTGTGAGGAGAGGAAGGGAAAGGACACTGTTAAGCCAACTCTGAGAAGTGAAGGGCAGGGTATAAATCCAATCTCCTCCTCCTTTTTCCATGTAGCTGAACTCTATTTATTTATTTATTTAATTATTTATTTAATTCGGTTTCTAGGCCGCTCTCCCCGCATAGCAGGCTCAGAGCGGCTTACATGATTACATGTGTTATGTATTAGGGGGAAAGTGTTTGGCCACTCCTTCTCAAGATAAAGAGAACTGAAAGCCCTTGTCTACAGCCCAAAGCCTCATATGCCAGCTCCGGCTTGGGTTACGGAGGCTGAGTAGGATGAAGTTTAAGGAGGGGCCTCGGTGGGATACAATGTCATAGAGTCCACCCTCCAGAGCAGCCATTTTCTCCAGGTGGACTGACCTTGGAGATCAGTTGTAATCCCCAGGAGATCCCCAGTCACCACCAGGAGGTTGGCAACCCTGCCTGTACCTACATTCTCACCTCAGACTAGGAACTTCCTGGTTTAAGCCCCAGTTCCTTTGCCATCCTACAGTGGACAAGTAACAACATTAATTCAGCTGCCCTTTCGGAATTTGCCCTTCATCCTAACTGTTTGTAAGTCCCCAGGTCAGTTCAGTGCAAAATGAAATGGCATATATTTTTTTTATCAGAAAGAGCTCTCAAAAATGCTTAAATTAATTACATTAATGCTTAAAAATTAATTTTGGGAACAGTGACAGTATTTGTCTTACCCTGTATGTCTAGTAGGGATTCCAGGACCACCAGCGGAGGTGGGAATCCCATGCTGCCAACTCCACCCCCCCAGCTGCCGATCAGCTGACCGGTGGAGGGGACTTACCAGGAGAAAGAGGTGATGTCACCGGTGGCACGGCAACATCACTTCTAGTATGCACAGGAAGTGGCATCATCACATTGGATACATCCTGGTGATGCTCTGGTATTTGGGCAAAAACTCCATGGTAGAAGCCATTTTTACCATAGAGTTTTTGCCCAAATACCAGAGCATCACGAGATCGCAGTGTGATGGTGCCACTCCCAGTGCATACCGGAAGTAACATAACCACATCGCCGGCAACGTCACCCGGACCTCCCTCCTTCTCCTGGTAATTCCCCTCCCTTCCCCCACCAGTCTCCAAGAGGGACCTGACAACCCTCACTTCTAAATATCTGCCCAGACTTGCAAGGACAATAATTTCCATCTTGGGTGGAATGATGAGCTCCAAATCAGGATGTCAATTTCTCAGCTTATTATTGGGTTCACTTTTTTCCGACCGGAATAGGAATTTTCACAGTCTCCGTTTCGGGCAAGTCAGAGTTGAGACAGCCTTCCTTTTATTGTCCCGAGCGGGAGATTTACCGAGTTTCTTAAGGAACGGTCTTGTGGTTCCCACACACTAAAATGGTTAAGGCCACAATGGAATAAAAAGAACGCCATTTAATTTCCTTTCCGTGTTATCAGGAGGCAGCCGGGGATTTGAATAGCTTTTCTCCGTCTATGGCTTGAATATGTTGCTTTGCTTGGATTGCAGAGTGTTCGGCAGAGATAGTGGCCCTGGCATTCCTCCTTTGTACGCCAACACACTGCCTGACCTTTTAACTCTTTCAATTCGTTCCTGAATGTAGAAAAATAAAACATTCCCGGGTCCATACAGAAAAGAGGGGGTTGCCTATCAACTATATAAAGATGTGGGTGTGTGTTTTTTTTAAAAAAAAAAACAACCCACACACACTAATTGGAAACTCTGAAGATTGCAGACCTGGAGCGTCCATCCTTTTGTATATGTTTCTGTCTCTCCCCTCTTTTCCTCTAGCTGGCTATGTTCTAATACCAATCCATCTTTCACACATCAACTCTGCTTGAGTGAGGTTCCCTGGGGGTTCTCAACACGCGAGTGTCATGACCCCCTACAAGGCTGCAAACAGATTGATCGGGGGACCAGCGGAGAGGGAGAAGAAAACACCCATGCTTGACTGGATTTAAAGTGACAGGCTCCATCATCGTTCATTTTGAAGCTTATGGGGAAAGGGTTGATGGACAACCTTTAGCTGATCGTGAATAAACCAGGCTGGATGGGAAGCGATTTCCCTTGGGGGAAATTCCAATCCTGATAAAGTGAGGGACTGCATGCCAAACCATGGGGAAGTGGGAGCTGCAGTACCGGGTTTCATGTTCTAGACTGGTATTTTAGAACTGATACCTCACAGCTCACGCGCCACTAAATCTTTAATGTCACAGAGGACAGAAGGGAACCATGGCCCCACCCACCTTCTCCTCACTTTCCTTCCTTCCTTCCTTCCTTCCTTGCATGGAGCAGGGGTCACTGGGGGTATGGGGGAAGCTATTTGTGAATTTTCTGCATTGTGCATGGGGTTGTACTAGATGACCTTGGAGATCCCTTCCAACTCTATGATTCTATTCCTTCCTTCCTTCCTTCCTTCCTCCCTCCCTCCCTCCCTCCCTCTCTCCCTTCCTTCCTTCCTTCCTTCCTCCCTCCCTCCCTCCCTCTCTCCCTTCCTTCCTTCCTTCCTTCCTTCCTTGTGCCACAAAGCACATGAGGGATAGATGTGGGACCAGCTACATTTCCTTTCTGTTCTCATTCATCTGGAGCTTTTCAGTCTAAAACTCCCGAACTCTCTTCCAAGGGAGATTCGCCTGTCCCTATTGGTTGCCATCTTCTTCCACCAGTGGGTGAAGACTTTTTATTTAATTTCACTTGGCATTCCTTTAGTGATCCCTCCTTCCTGACCAATGTTTTAACTGTCATTTTTATCTTTTACATTTATTTTAAACTCTGTTTTTTTAAAAAAAAAATAGTGATGTATTTGTGTGTTGGCTTTAATGACTTTTAAGATAAGATTTTGATTTATATATTTCAATCTGTTAGCTGCCATGGTGGCCCAGTGAGGGCAGAAAGGTGGGCGTAAGAGTCTTGTTAAATAAACAAATAAAAATAAATTAATCGAATGGATATTGTAATCCCAAGCATGCCTGATGTAAATCCTTCAGGTTTGAGACCAGTTCCTTGGAGAGATGCAGTAGTAATGTAGGGCTTGGATTGTAGTTGATATTCAACCTATTCTACCAATTGCCTGTTAAGAGATTCGAAGTCTGAGAGAGACCAAGAAAGAGAGAGAGAGAAAGAGAGAGAGATGTGGTAGTTGTACATTATTCTTCACAACAGGCATGTACAGCGAAGTCGAAAAGCAGGAAATGTTGTAAGGTGAGAGATTTCAGAGGACAATGCATCCCCAGGGTATTTTCGTTCTGTTGTACAGCAGATGCCTCCCGTTGCTGTGCCTTTCCCCCCCATGTACTGTAACAATGAGCAGACTTCACAGTTTATTCAGTGGAAGGAAAAGATGTAGAATGTCACCATCTTCATTCACAGCCTCCTCCACAGTTGATTTGAATCCCTTCTCTCACTGCTACCTGGGCTGAAAGTCTAAAGCGTTTTGTGATTCATCAAAGCCAGCACTTGGGAAAGAAGAGAATTCATGCCAGGCAGCTTCTCGACAAAGTAAATTCCCTTACATCTGGCTAGCGATATTCTAAAAAGGGGAGAAAAATACCTCTTAGGCATTTGGATTCCATGGATGGATGGATGGATGGATGGATGGATGGATGGATGGATGGATGGGTGGATGGGTGGATGGGTGGGTGGGGAGAGAGAGATACTGACTTTGGCTTTCTACTCCTTGCTGTTAATTTTGTAGATCTATTTGTGTGGTGTTTGAATGTTATATGGTTTTAATATGCAGTTTATGCCAGATGTGCATCTCATATGAACAAATAAGTACACGAAGCTGTCTTGTACTGAATCAGATCCTTGGTCTATCATGGCCAACACTGTCTACTCAGACTGGTGGCATCTCTCCAGGGCTTCCAGCTGAATGTAGTGATGACCACAAGCACAGATGGCTTTCGGGGGGGGGGGTGTTAGACAGAGGCATGGATGCCCATCAAAGACTACTAGCCATGGTCACTAAAGAGAAGCTCCAGAGGCAACCGACCTTTGAATATCAGTGCAAGAGATAGCACTGGGGAAGACCTTGACCTCTGTGCCCAGTTCGTTGGCCAAGGGTGACTGACCAGCCACTGTCTCATCCAGTTGGGTTCTTCTATGTCCTCCTTGTATTCCACTGTGGTAAACTGGGAAAAATGTGATTAACACATGGAATTCACTGCCACAGGAGGTGTTGGTAACTACAAGCATGGACAGCTTCAAGAGGGAACTAGATAAATATATGGAGGTCCATCAGTGGCTATTAGCCACAAGGTATAATTAGAAACTCTCGGTCTGGGGCAAGTGATGCTCTATATTCTTGGTGCTTGGGAGGGGGTGCAACAGTGGGAGGGCTTCCAGTGTCCTGGCCCCACTGCTGGACCTCCTGATGGCACCCAGTATTTTTGGCCACTATGTGACAGAGACCAATTGCACACTAGCGTTTGCCCCAGGTTTGCCCTCTTGCTTGCACCGGAGCTTCTGGTCGATTTCACACCAGTTGCTCTGGACCACATTTTGCTCAGGAGTATCGTCGTGCTGCGCCGGAGTTTCTCTGGAGCAAAGAAATCCTGGTTTTAGAGGATTTTCCTGTTTGCTCCAGGGAGAAGCTGAAACGAAAACACGCCCACTCGCCCGTCTTTCATCTGGCCCGCCCTGTGGTGGGAGTTCCTTCCTTTAAAAAAAAAAACAACTCCTCGTTACATTAGATCAAAATGGTAAGGCAGCGAAGTGAGTCAGTGAGGAGGATTTGCTGGGCTTTTCGGGAGCAAGAGCCGGGCGTCATTGGCCCGAGAGCGAAGGAAGACCACACCATTGTTTTCTTCAGGGGTCCTTTGGGGCCGGAGTAAGGCAGAGCACCGCTCCGCCAGCCCAGGAGTGGGCAGTAGGGCAGCCATGAGCCGAATCAGATTCTCTGATTTGATTCGGCCTGCTGCCAAATTGCCGCCAAAATTCGGTGGTGGCTTTAAAAGCAGCTGGAGGGGAGGTGGTTTGAGGGAGAGGCTCCAAACTTGCAGGGTAACTTCTGGGACCTCTCCCCCAAATACCCACCAAGTTTCAAGAAGATTGGACCAGGGGGTCCAATTCTACGGGCCTCCAAACAGGTTGCCCCCATTCCCTCCACTGTTCTCTATGGTGGGAAAAAACGTTACTTTTTTCCCCCACCATAGAGAACAATGGAGGGAATGGGGGCAACCTGTTTGAGGCCTCGTAGGATTGGACCCCGTGGTCCAATCGTTTTGAAACTTGGTGGGTATTTGGGGGAGAGGTCCCAGAAGGTACCCTGCAAGTTTGGAGCCTCTCCCTCAAACCCCCTCTCCTCCAGCCCCTCATATACCCTATGAATTTTTGCCATTGACTTCAATGACCCATAGGGTATAAGAGGGCTGAAACTGACAGTCGGCCAGTTATGCTAATGAGTTATGCTAATAGGTATGCTAATGAGCTCCTCACCTCTTTTTCTACGAAAGGACCCCTGCTCACACAGATCTACAGAGAGACACACAGAACCCACACAGAGCTACCAAGAGACTGTTTCCTCCCAGACTCTCACTCTCCGCTCTCTCTCTCAACTGTCAGACCCAAACTGTCCGTTGTGCCCATTAACTGTCAGTCACTGTGTGTTCCGAGCCAAATGGTCCCCTCCTCACTCAGTCATGTGACTCAGCAGTGTCCTTTGTTGACATGCTGCTGGTCCCAGATCTTTAATTCAATCCAGCTCCAGAGGAAACTTGGAGGGGAAACTCCGGAGAGAATGAGAGGCAAGTGGCCTGTGTGAAATCGGTCAGAGTGTTGGACTGGATGGGCCATTGGCCTGATCCAGCGTTGGCTTCTCTTCTGTTCTTATGTTAAATTTTACATGCAACAGCTCCATATGGTTCTCTGGAAAGCAGTTCTATCTGTTTATACGTATTTGTCTTGTTCTGCCTTTAAGGAGTTCAGGGGGTTATAGTTCTCCCCTGCCCTTTTTGGTGCTTGCTGCTAAGGTTAAGCTGTGGGAGAATGACCGTTTCAAGATGACCCCGTGAGCTTCATGACAGAGTGAGGATTTACACTGTCGGTCTCTAGTTCCTAGTCTGACACCACTACACCACATTGTGATAGTTCGGTAGCTGGAATAAGTCCGGACAAACACTCCCCTGGAGCTTTTGTAAGGATTGGGAGAGATTTGCAGTTCCTGGCTGTTCTTCATTTGGGGGGGAAACCATCTGTCTTCTTACAGCAGGTCACCCAACCTGCTGAGTCTGTGCTGGCCCCGCAGGAATCTCTGATCTTCTCACCGACAAACAGAATTCAGTCTTGGCAAATGTCCTCTGATGGGAAAGCGAGACGAAGCCAGAGCACCTTTTCAGAATGCGCAAAACAACATGTTGCAGGAATGTTTGATCACCCAGTCGTGTGCGCCAGGTGATTCAGGTGTAACTTTTGGAGAGTAAGCAAAACAGAAATGCGTTGCCGGGTGAAGAAGAGATGAGTCAGAAGGAAACAAACTGGTTTGCCGGTGGGGATTTGGGTAGAAAAGCTGGAAGGGCTTGGCTGGTGGACGGCGGATTTCCCATATAGCTGTGGTGCAGGGTTCTTTAAAACCGTACTCTTCTGTCGAAGTCCCACCGAACTCAATGAGAGCGACTTCTTTGTCCAGGCCACTGAGGGCCAAGCTACATATTACACTAGGTGCATAATTAGTCTCCCAGCATGGGTTTTTTGCTCCAAAAATGCAGATGAGGGGACACTATTTGGCTTAGGGTCTTCACTAGGGTTGCTAGGTCCTCCCAGCCACCAGCAGAGGATGGGGGGAGTAGGGTTGCCAGAGCTAGGTTGGGAGATTCAGCCTTTTCTCTGGGAAACTCTGAAGTCGCCATCTGTCGTAATTTGTAAAATTGTAATTGTATTTTAATGTTTTAATGGTTTTATGTTGTAAACCTTTACGGTAAATTGTGTATGTTAGCCGCCTTGAGCCGGTTCGCTGGCAAGGCGGGAAACAAATGAAATAAATAAATAAATACATTATCAAGGCAAGAGACATTCAGAGGTGGTTTGCTATTGCCTGTCTCTGCGTAGAAACCCTGGACCTCACTGATGGTGTCTCATCCAAGTACTAACCAGGGCCCACCTTGCATCGCTTCCAAGATCTGACAAAATCAGGCCAGCCTGGGTTATTCCAGTCAGGGAATTACTTATGATTTTACCGTAAGGTTTGTGGTGATTTCTAGAGCTACCCTATAGTACTTTCAGGTAGTTACCAGAAGTGACGCAGTAGTCTACCCCTCCCATCCCTGCACACAACCCTCCTGCTGGTTTTACTGGCAGCTCCATTGTGTTATCATACACATGTGGGTTCTGTGTATGTAGTAGGCGTGCAGTTCTGGATAAAGAGCATTGGAGAAATCTTCTCCTCTCCATGCACATAGTCTACACATTTGGAAGACCATGTCCTAAAGGACTCAGCTCTGTAGAACAAGAGTAGTTTTATACCCCACTTTTCTGTACCCTAAGGAGTCTTAGGGTGTGTTCAGATGGGCAGCTAATCCCGCCACTGGCCCGGCTGTAGGTTGAGCAACTCTTTTTGATCCAGCGTTGCCTGACCAGACAGCCCACCTGTGAAGCGCTTCACCGTGCGTGACTCCCACAGTGGATTGTCTAGATGGCATCCACTGTAAGGAGCCATGTGGTCAAATTAAAAAAAAAAAATCCTGACTGTGCATACTCATAGGCGCCTCACCATATACTTATTTTTCCACACATTTGCATACTGAAAATGGTAAGAACACCACCAGCGGTACCTTCCTCTAGGTACCGTTTCACTTAATAAAGTTGATTGGGTTTAGGGGACCGTCAGAAACATAACATTGTTTGGATTGCTTGAGCAGAGCTCTGGGGACCTTGCATGTTTAAGCGGTTATGTGCGCATCACTGAGAGTTTTTTAAATGGCGGCCATTCGGGATGGTCTGGAGACCATCCCTATGGGCTGATTGTGTGCTGGCAGAACAACCTGATGGTGGAAAGTCCAGCATTGGCCCGTCGGCCAGCTTTAGACCGGACTTTAAGCACTATCTTTTAAGTACGGATCTCCGATGGGGATTGATGGGCTACTAACGAAAGCGGCACAATTCCCAGATGTTGAGGTCTGGACGTGCACTTTAAACCCACCTGGCACTCGTATCTGGCGTGGCTCAAAAGAGCCGTCTGAACACATCCTTAAAGCAGCTTACAATCTCCTTTCCCTTCCTCTCCCCACAACAGGCACCCTGTGAGGTAGGTGGGGCTGAGGGAGCTCTGAGAGAACTGTGACTGGCCCAAGGTCACCCAGCAGGTCTCCTGTGGAGAGAAGGAGTGAGGAATCTAACCCGGTTCTCCAGATTGGAGTCTGCCGCTCTTAACCTCTCCACCACACTGGCTTTTGGTGCTTGTATTGGCCACCATAGGCTATAGACATGCTTCACCCACGCGATTGTCCGCTTCTAGGCCTGGATGCCCTTCACCAAGGTCCTTTCCAGGTCTGTGACTCTGGAGTTTAAACCTTTGCCGGAAGGACAAGGCACGCGTTATCTCTCTCTCCCCTTTCTCCCCTTGTGTCGGCAAGGCCCAGCTGTTTAGCCCGTAAATAAATATCTCGGCTGCTTGAGTAACCATAACAAGTCATCACGCCCTGCGAGCCGTTCCGATATCATCTCAGGTTCTTTGCATAATGGTTTTAATAAATGTTATCTCCGTTTTAATATCGCATGTATTTCATTTTACAAGCCGATGATGATGCATTTGTGGGACATGCGGCGCATTTCATTTAGCGGTTACAAGCACTGAGGGATGCATTGAATTAAATAGATGATTACTCTCATTCTATATGATTTGATGGATATTGTATCTGATGCCGCACGTGATGCGGGAGCCGTCACCTGCCTCTCTGCACGGTGTGTTTTCCCACCCGCATGAGTTGTGTGAATTTCGATTAGCTTCGTTTGTGAGCGTTGTAATTTTTAGTGGGGCTTCAGCGGCAGGAAATATCCAGGGCCTTCCCATCTGTTGAAAATCAGCATTTCTTAATTGGCCAGGATTGGTGGGGTGGGGTACAGGTAGGGTTGCCAGCCTCCAAGTGGAATCTTGATATCTCCCACTAACTTATCATCATCATCATCTGTAGCATTTTGTGTAGAATAGCCAGGAGATCCTAAGGTTGTCTGGCAACCAGAAGCTCTAGCTCTTTTAGTGTTATGCACCACGCTATTTACAACTGATCTCCCCCTGACAAAAATCCAGATAAAATGGCTGCTTGGAGGGTGGACTCCAGGGACTCCTGCATAGCTGTGGCAAACACAATTGCCATACAAAAGAAGAAGCCACATTCAAAAACCCATCTCATCTGGGGATGGCACATGGAGATCTCCCACTATTACAATTGATCTTCAGATGACCGAGATCGGTTCCCCTGGAGAAAATGGCTGCTTTGGAGGGTGGAGTCTATGGCATTATACCCTGCTGAGGCCCCTCCCCTCCCCAAACCCTGTAATCCCCAGGCTCCGCCCCCAGAATTTCCAGGTATTTCCCAACCCAGAGCTGGCAAACCTAGGTACAGGATGCTGCTGAGTGGAACACGTGAAGGTAATATGGTTGTCAACTCTGAGCTGGGAAATTGCTGGGATTTGGGGGGGTTGGGACCTAAAGAGGGAGGAGTTTGGGGAAGGGAGAAATCTCAGAGGGAGAGGAGGAAGAGAAGAAGAGGAGGAGAAGAGGAGGAGGAGGAGGAGGAGATGGGATTTATACCCTACTCTTCACTCAAAGTCTCAGAGCAGCTTACAATCTCCTTTCCCTTCCCCGCCCCACAACAGACACCCTGTGAGGTAGGTGGGGCTGAGAGAGCTTCTTTCGAGAACTTCCCTTGAGAGAACAGCTCTGACAGAACTTTGGTTTTCCCAAGGTCATCCAGCAGCTGCAAGTGGAGGAGTGGGGAATCAAGCCCAGTTCTCCCAGATTAGAATCCACACACTTAACCACTGCAACAAACTGTACTCTATGTAGAGTCCACCTTCCAAAGCAGCCATTTCTTTCCCCAAAGCTCTGAAATCAGTTGCAGTTCTGGGAGATCTCCAGGCTCCATCTGGAGGTTGACAACCCAAACAGGCAACCAAATGTGTTCCCTCCCACTTGTTCCCCTTTGGTGCAATCCTAAACCCAGCTGGGTTAGGGGCAGGGGCAGACCTAGACCAAAGCACGCTCCCCCCCCCTTGAGGAACACCTTCTGCACTCCATTTATTCCGCGGATCTTGTTTTCACGGCATTTGCAGCCCAATTGAACATGCTGTTTATCCCTTTCATAGAAGCACTGTTGTGTTAATATGGGTTTGATGCTTACTAATCGCGCAACCAGTTATTTTTATGGTATCAATGATATCGCAGCCACTTCTATGCACCGTTTGTTCAATGGGCTCTTATGTTGAGAATTTCCCATGGTTTTATTTTTTTAAGGTAACACAATGCTGGCCAGGCAGGTCGGCATTGCCAGCTTTGCAACTGCAGATGGGTTGTTTGGAGAACTTCTTTCCCTCGTTGAATGGGTAGGCCCTGAGAGTCACACCCCCTAGCTCGGGTTTCCAGCTCTGGGTTAGGAAAGTCCTGGAGATTTTGGAGGTGGAGCCTGGACAGAGGGGGGTTTGTGGAGCACAGGGACCAATGTTCCCTCTATTGTTTTCCACTACTGAGCAGAGCAGTTCTCATCCTGAGCAGAATAGAACTGCTGTAATCCTAAAATGGGCAATGGGCAGCGCAAGACATTAGGAAGAACTTCCCGACAGTTAGAGTGGTTCCTCAGTGGAGCAGGCTTCCTCGGGAGGTGGTGGGCTCTTCTTCTTGGGAGGTTTTCAAACAGAGGCTAGATGGCCATCTGACAGCAAAGCTGATTGTGTAACCTTAGGCAGATCATGAGAGGGAGGGCAGGAAGGGTTGCCTCAGTGCTTAGTTCTCATGGCCCTTTCTTACACGCCCTGGGAAATGCTGATAGCCATTTTGGGGTCAGGAAGCAGTTTTTCTCCAGGCCAGTTTGGCTGGGGATCCTGGAGGATTTTTGTCATCTTCTGGGCATGGAACAGCAGTCACTGGGGTTGTGTGTGTGAGGTATTAGTGAATGTCCTGCATTGTGCAGGGGGTTGGACTAGATGACCCTGGAGGTCCCTTCCCAACTCTGTGACTCTGTGATTTGAAGACCCTGTGTGGCTCCATACTGCATCTGAGCAGAGCTCCCTGTGTTAATGAGTGGCTGCACAGCTTAGAGGGACCTCAGTGTGGTCTAATGCCTCTGGGTCCATCTTCCAAAGCAGTCCCTTTTTTCTGGTCTCTGTCACCAGGAGACAAGCTGTAATTCTGGGGGATCTCCAGCCACCACCTGGAGATTACATAACTATCTCCAAAAGTTCCAAAAGAAGATGCACTGGGGGTCGTTCTGGTTTCCTGGAGTTCAAAAATGTTTCTACCACTCTCTGAGCTTCCTCATGAGGAATACTAGTGTACGGGGAAGACACACACGTCCATGGTTAGTAGGACTGTCTCCCCTGTAATCCCCGTTCCTTCTATTTTTGTGGCAAAATCTTTGGTGTCTTTTAGAAAGGCACGGCACTTGCTTACAAATGGATTTTGAAAAGAGGTATTTTGAGATAAGTTCCAATATGGAGTTTGGACCTGACACTATTGGTCTTTTTTTTTTCCTTTGGGAACTTTTGAAGATAGTTAAGTAGTTAGATTGTTTCACCTCATCCTGTGATCTTGCTTTATTTAAACCACCTGGAGAATGGAAACCCTATCCCTAGCCGACAGATAGACCCCCCCCAATACCCTGTACCCCAAAGCAATACTACTACTACTATCACTACTACTACTACTACTACTACTAATAATAGGCTGCAGTGGCTCAAGCGGTTAAGACGCTGAACTGCAGACCGGAAGGTCGGTAGTTCAGCAGTTCAAGACCCGAGTGCCACGTGATGGAGTGAGCTCCCGTCTCTGGCCCCAGCTCCTGCCAACCTAGCAGTTCAAAAGCAAGAAATTGCAAGTAGATAAATAGGTACCACTTCGGTGGGAAGGTAACAGCATTCCGTGTGCCTTGGTGTCTAGTCATGCCGGCCACATGACCACAGATATGTCTTTGGATGGCGCTGGCTCTACAGCTTGGCAACAGAGATGAGCACCGCATCCCTAGAGTCATATTTCACTGGCTTCCAAGCAAGGGAAACCTTTACCGAAGAAGAAGAAGTCATCAGGTTGCAATAGTGACCTCAAGGACCATGGAGTTTTCAAGGTAAGAGATCAGCAGGGGTGGTTTGCCATTGCCTGTCTCTGTATAGCAACCTAGATCTTCCTTTGTGGTCTCCCTTCTAAGTACCTGCCATGGCTGACCCTGCTTAGCTTCTAAGCTTGGACAAGTTTGGGCTAGGCTGGGCTATTCAGACAGCTGTCACCTAGTTCTCCTACTCTTCGATCCAGCCCTGGTTTGGGTAGGGCTGAACTGAAGTATCTGCGATGAGAACTGCAGTCTATAAGGGGAAAGGAGAGAGAGTGCTGTTTACAGGGGATGAGGGAAAGAGCAATTTCGCCCCACTGCTATTTCTCAGGATGTTCACATTTGGAATGAAATTCATGGGAGAGGGAAATACTGCCGGTGAAATTTGAGCGCCGGTCAGCCACAATCCACCCCCCCCCCTTCCTCAAATATTTCCCATTCCTTAAGTCTGCCCGGCTCTGAATACAATCTCTGCCTCTTCTGGAGCAGATATGGTAATTTCTGCCACCCTCTCTCAACATTCCATTAGCGGGCTCATCGGAAGAGTAGCTTTTAAAAATATATATATATGTAACAGCTTCTTTAGAGGCCAGGCTTCTCATGTCCTATCAAGCAGCGGACATTGTCAGCACTGTGGTGGATCAACTTCACAAAATGATGCCATTTCATACACTTTCCCACACAATCCATGTTACTGTGCAGGTGCATCTGGCATTTCAGCCCACTCTGTACAGACTTCACAAGAAGCCTCTCTTTTCTGAAGCGGCAACATTCAGGTGGAAGCATTCAGCACGCTCTGTGCCGGATTAAATCATCCAGGGCAGGGGTCTCCAACAGGGTGCCCTTGGGCGCCATGGCGTCCACCAAGCTTTTTGGGAAGTGGGTGGGGGGCATTATAAGACAGGGTTTGTTACTGACTGCTCCATTCAGGCGAAAGGGTTTTCTGGCGAAGGATCAGGAAGACTAGTACGTACTTGGGCTTTCCTAAGTGAGTGGGTGGTTTTGTTCTCCCTTCAGACTTCTCTTCTGCCCAGGAGGTGTTAGGAGAGAGGTGTTCACTGCCTCCTGCTGCAGCCGTTCTGGACTGGCACTCACCACCCCGTCTCAAAATCTTAGAGGTGCCCACTAGCTCAAAAAAGTTGAGCATCCCTCACCAAGAGAGTCCTAAGTTACAAACGTCTCCAAGATGTCCCTTGATCCCTCAAAGAGCTGGGGGCAAGATCAGTGAATGCTAGGGTTGCCAGGTCTTTCCCGTCTGCCGGTGGGGTGCTCCAGGCTTGGTCCTGGGGTCTTCACCCAGTCTTCTTGGTCCTGGGGGTCTTCACCTGGAAGTGACTTCATTGCACTGGGCACATTGTACAGGGGATGCTCTAGTATTAGCCTAAAAACTCTATGGTCACCATAGAGTTTTTAGCCAAATGCTAGAGCGTCCCCCAGGTGCAGCAGGGTTTTTCAGGGGCGGGGTTCCCCCCACTGGCCAGTGGTGGATTGGGGCCCCCAAAATTGGGGGGAACCCCAACCCCATAGAGGGGTTGGCAACCCTAGTGAGCACTTGCCCAGTCAGCCCCCCCCAGCCATGCTCTTAAGTACATCAAGCTATGTCTGAATAGGGAGAGATGGGGCTCAGGGATGCCAGCCTCCTGGTGGGACCTGGAGATCCACAGAATTGCAGCTTATCAGTTCCCCTGAAGAAAATGGATGCGTTGGAGGGTGGATTCTGTGGCATTCTACCCCACTGAGGCCCTGTCCTCCCCAGGCTCCACCCCCAAATCTCCAGGGTTTCCCACTTTGGACCTGGTGACTCTATCCCCTCCACCCTCTGCCAATGGCCATGAGGGACCTGGCTGCCCTAGGTTCACATACTGGAAGGACCATCTCTCCTGGTGTGAGGACGCGCATGCACCCTTCCACGCATGATGAATAATGCACTTCCAATCTAATGCATTTCAGTTATCGTTCACAAGCGGATTTTGCCATTGCACAAAGCATAGTCCACTTGCAAAGTGCATTGGGAGTGGGTTGAAATGTCATCATCCAACATGTGCAGAACTACTAAGTGCAGCGATATCATTCATCTGTGTCCTTCTGCGTTCAAAGGTACAGTCCGACACTGTCCATTTGAGGACTTTTTCAGGGTCCAGCCCTGCTTCACAGGACGGCCTCCTGAACGAGCGGAGAAGATTCCCACCCTGACAGCGTTCCAAAGTGGCTGCAAACTTGAACTTTTCAAGGACACTTTGGGGGCTTCTAAATGTTAGTTATGCTTTGTCATTTTGTCATTGATCGTGAGTGTTTTGTTACCCGCTTGAGTGCCAGTTGTCGGGAGGAAGGTGAGCTTTTTGTACATAAACAAAATAAATACAGCTTATCCTCAAGACGGAATAAGAACTGTACATTATAGTTCTGAGCTGACCATATTTATAGACCCAGACGAAGGACGTGTACACGGTTACTGTTACAACTTTGATTTATATAGTCGGTGTCAGAAAGAGCTACGGCCTCCCAGGTGTTCCTTCCTGCTTAAGCAGATAAATGAGCCTCCTCCGGAGGAGAACTGTGTCTGTTGCAGGGAACCGCCCGTCCAAGAGACTGTGATTACAGGGAGTCGTAAACAAGAGGACGTTCTTTGCGTTTCCCCCGCCGTTAACTGAAAAGCTTCATCTCTGAAAACCACTCAGAGCTGTTGGCTGCATCAAGGAGTTCCGTTTCTTGGCCTCCAGTTACATTACATCATGGCTTTTATTTAGTTATTTATTTACTTCATTTATACCCAGCCTTTCTCCCCACTGGGGCTCAAAGGTTGCCGACCTCCAGGGAGGGTCTGGGGAGCTCCTGGAATTACAACTAACCTCCATGCTTCGGAGATCAATTCCCCTGGAGAAAAATGGCTGCTTTGGATAGCAGACTTTTACCACACTGAGGTCCCTCTCATCTCCAAATCCTTTCTTCCCCAGGCTTCACCCTGAAATCTGAAGAACCGTCTCCTTCCAGAAGTCCCCGTCTGCTGACTATAGTAATCAGTAGGGTTGCCAAGTCCTATCTGCGCTGCAGCAGGGGGACTTCTGGCTGTCTTTGGGAGTCCCTCGGTACCATGGAGTTTTCAGGGCGATTGCCAGAGCATCGTCCGGTGACGTGTGCAGCGTGATGACATCACTTCCTGGTGACGTCATCACGCCAGGCACGTTGACCCAATCTGGCCACTTCGGGGGTGGGGTTCCCCCCGCCGGCCAGATCCGGACTAACGGGGGAACCTCCGCCCTCCTGGGGGACCTGGCAGCCCTAGTAATCAGGCAGCCATCTGTTGGCTGTCGACCCACTTAGGCATCGTCTGGCACCGACCAGAGCCCAGGCTATTATCATTGTAGCTCTAGTCTGTGGAATGGGCTCCACCTCCAAAATTTCCAGGTATTTCCCAGCCCAGAGCTAGGAATGCCAGCCTCCAGGTGGGACCTGGGGATCCCCTGGAATTACAGCTCATCTTCACTACAGAGATCACTACTCCTGGAGAAAAAGGATGCTTTGGAGGCTGAACTCTATGGCACTGTACCCCACTGAGGTCCCTGTCCTCCCCAGGCTCCACCCCCAAATCTCCAGGAGTTTCCTAACCTTGAGCTGGCAACCCTGCCTCCATCTCCCCTAACGTGGAGCACATGGCATTAGAAGCAGAATGAGGGATGTTGCAGGAAAGAACGTTTCTGTCTTCACGTGGGGGGGGGGGGGGGAGAACTTTCATTCTTGACAAGGTTGGTCTGATCAAACAGTAAATTACAGTGCAGGATTAAAGTCATCGCTAATGAGGCTTTAAAAAGTTCCAGATTGTTTCTGCTTGGCAGAAGTGATACAAAAGGAAATCAGTGCGAATGAAGCTAGGCTGATACCCACAGCAAACATGTAGGGTTGCTAGGTTCCCCCCTGGTGGGGTTACCAGATCCAGGTTGGGAAATGCCTGGAGGTTTGGGGTTGGAGCCTGGGAAGGACAGAGTGGGGTACAATGCCACAGAGTCCACCCTCCGCAGCATCCATTTTTCTCATGGGGAACAGATCTCTGTAGTCTGGAGATGAGCTGTAATTCTAAGGGATCCTCCATACAAACATATGGAGTAGATGTCCGTCAGTGGCTATTAGCCACAAAGTATAGATAGGAACTCTCAGGCTGGGGCAAGTGATGCTCTGTATTCTTGGTGTTTGGGGGGGCAACAGTGGGAGGGCTTCTAGTGTCCTGGCCCCACTGCTAAACCTTCTGAGGTCACCTGGTGTTTTTGGCCACTGTGTGAGAGTGTTGGACTGGATGGGCCATTGGCCTGATCCAACATTGGCTTCTCTTATGTTCTTATCATCTTATGCAGGGCTATTTTTGGGCAGGAACACACAGGAACGGAGTTCCGGCTGGCTCCTGAGTTGGCCATGCCTACAACCAAAACCCAAACCTCTGGCATGCCTGGCTACAGAGCATGCTGCCCTCCGAAAGGCGGCATGTTAAAAAGAGCCCCTGGGGATTTCTTTGTCAATTTCACTCCCCTCCAGTTAGCTGAGAGTGAAATTGACAAGGAAAAGGCTCTCTCTGCCTTCCTTTTTCTAGTTGACATGTCCCAGCTGGAAAAGGGCAAGCAGGGAACCCAGGCAGGTTGAAAATGCCTTTTTTTCCCTCCCCAATCTGGGGAAGGGAGAGAAAGGCATTTAACCATGCCCCCTCGCACTTCCCCGAGTCTCTCCACAATAGCAGAAAGGCTCAGGGAAGAAAGGGGCATGTGTGCATGCCTGCCTTCCTTTCCCCAGCCCATCCACCACAGAGTAGCTTAGTGGGGGACAGAGGCAAGCTTCCATGCCTGCCCTGTGCTTTCCCAGCCCCACCTAATATGCTAATGAGCTGTGCTATCAGGGTGTGGCCTATGATGCTAATGAGTTTCTACTGTTGGGTGTGGCCTATTATGCTAATGAGTTCCTGCTGGGCTTTTTTTTTTTTTTTTGTAGAATCTTATGCAGAAGGTAAATACAGGGCAGCAAAAAGCTGTGTAACATGAGCTGTGTTTGAACCATGGGATTGCCAGCATGGTTACAGGTTAATTCATGCCCAAGCTTTTGGGACACAGGGTCCTGTTTATCCTTGAATCAGAAAAAAAAAAGCCAAGGGCTTTAAGAGTGGGAGAAGTGGAGGGGGATTTCCAACACATCCCATAGCACAGTGAGCCTTTCCTAAGGCAACTTTTCTCTCCCGCCCACACTGTGTATTTGGCTCGCAAACCAACACCCCTGGACGAGTGAGCGCTTCGACCCTTCCCAATCTGTTTACATTTGGGAGCCCCAGATTTACAACCAAAGATGTTTACAGCCCTTCTCTCCTGAAAGGGGATCACACCAGGTGAGAGAAAATAGAAACAGCTTAGATTCTACAAATGCCTTTTTATAATGAAAGCTGAAAGGTTACTTCGTTCAGCAAAGCTAATTGTGTTTTCCGCGAGCCTTTGACTCTAGATTGCAGGTAGGAAGGGGTGGGTGAGTATAAATATGCTTCATTCAGTAATTTCCGTGTTTCTTGCTGAAACAATCTAAATAAATAAGTGTTCCCAGGGAAGGCTGCTGTCTGCTGTGCCTCTGCAGGAGTTCTTGCTTGGGCCTTGCTGCCTGACCAACCTATGCTGGTAGGAGGGCAGATCCTTCTGTTCTTCCTGAGGCAGAAACACAAGAGGAACCCATTCTCAGGAAGGTGGCATCCTGTTATATCACTGCACAAAGTGCTGCCCTAGACCAGGGCCGTAGCCACGGTGGTGCAAAAGGGGGCAGTGCCCCATCACTCATTTGTCACCCCCCACCCCACCCTCCAGTCAGCATTGCAGGTCGGTGTGAAATTTGCCACACGTCTTTCAGGTGTACATTTTCTTTGTAAAAGAGGAAGGAGTTGAGGTTAAAAGTGTGAATCCTGTCATAAATCTTCCAAGGGCAAATTCTGTATGCAATTGGCTAGAACAGAATTAGCAGTTAGCAGGGCTGAAAAGTCCTGATTTTAAAAGCCTGCAGGGGTGTGTGTGTGTGGGGGGCACCGTTAGAAGCCTTGAGGCAGTGGTTTATTGAGAAAAGAAGGTTGAATTTTGTAGTTTCAGGTTTCAGTAACTGGAAGAAGGCTCTCACTATTCTTTAATACTGCAAACTATGTAAAACTGTTGCTTGGGGAGAGCGTTTTTATAAGCTTATACAGAACAGGACTGTAGTCTATGCCACAGTGTACGCTAGATATTATTGATTTTTCATATGTTCTATCCTGCTCTTACAGCATTGTTTTCATTTTTGTGTGATTCCATTTTCTGCATTGCTTGGCATAGCGTGTTTGATACCTTTTTTTTTTTGCATTTTTGTATGCCAGCCCTACTTTGTTTTTATTGGATCTCTCGTGCCGTTTGATTACAGTGTTCTATACAGTGTAATTCACTTTGAGTCTCAAGTGGAAAACTAGTATATAACAGATAAAGTAGAAATGATAAAATAAATAAATAATGTTTGGCTGGCCACCACTGGACTCATTTGACCTCCCCCGCCCCCAACAATACTGACTCTGATGCTCCCTTTAAAGCCACCTATGTTAATGGATATCCTCAGGGGTCATTTCGAGCAGGAGCTTGGCGGAGATCAGCTCCGGGAGTTGGTGCCAGCCCCCTCCCCACCACGGGGGAATGCCTGCTTGTGTCATGGCTTCAGCAAAATGACCCCATCCCCTGGAAAGGTCCTTGTTCCTCTGACCAGCCTTCTGAAGGCTTCAGCCACCACTGAAGCTATCCTCCCAGAATAGTGGTATTTCTGAGGCTTGGATTAGTAGCTGTCCCCTTCCTTCCTTCCTTCCTTCCTTCCTTCCTTCCTTCCTTCCTTCCTTCCTTCCTTCCTTCCTTCCTTCCTTCCCCCCTTTCTCTCTCTCCCCCCCTTCTTTCTTGCCTTCTGACATACTTTTGGTGATGTCAGGGGGTGTGGCATATGCAAATAAGTTATGCTAATGAGTTACGCTAATGAGCTCCTGCACTTCTTTTTCTACGAAATGACCCCTGGATATCCTTACATCTTGTGCCTGTGAGTTCCAGGCTTGAGAAGAGGATCAGCTGGAGCGCTGGGAGCTCCATGCCATCTCGGCTGGGGCTGGCTCCTCTTGCAGTTTGGTTTAAACTGGGCTTGGTGTTGGCTTCTCTTGCAACCCGTTTTAAACCTGGCTGCAAGAGAAGTCAGCCCAGGATCAACTGTGTCTGCTGGGAGCAGACTGCTTCCCATGGGCACAGCTTCTGGTATGCAATTTTTTCTTTTTTCTTCTTCTTGGGTCTATTGGACATGAAAAAATTTGAGATTTCTAGAAAAGTTTTGGATCCAAAAACTGCACCAGTTTTGGGATTTGGGATTTTTCAGGAAACCTTTTTGTTGTTGTTGTTTTTAGTGCAGTATACCTGAACGAAAAAACCCGAGCTAGAGGAATTGCACACCCCTACTTTCAACCCCAAAAGAGGACATTTTCATCAGTTTTCTTTTTTAAAGCCCAAGAGAGGACAGACACCAAAGAAGAAGAAGACGTGTCCTCTAAAAAGAGGACATCTGGTAACCCTAACCATGCAGATGCAAGGAATATATATTTTTTCTTCAGTTTATTCATATGCATAGACTTTGTTAATTAACTATGATTGAATTACCTATTTGGGGTTTTCTTGCTTTTTTTCATCAGGGCAACAGATAGTTAAGATGTGTTGATAGTAGCAGGAAATGCTATGAATAGGTTTTAAAAAGAAAAAGGAGGGGGGGGCAAAGATGCCTTTAACATTAGTGACAAAGATTTTATTAGCTGAAATATTGGGTCGTGTAACAGGTTACTTGGAAATCTGCACTTCAGACAACCAAGGGCTGATTCCTAACCTTAACAGATAACAATGTTTCCTCGGATTTGTTTCAAGCTCTGCAAAGGCAGCTGCATGAAATGCCACAAAGCTCTTGTACAAAGAGACATTTGTAATCACTTTACCCTGTAGTGGAGGGGAAAATGTCTCCATTCGGAGACTCATTTGGACTTCATGGGCACATTATGAGCAAATTTTCCATCGAAATAGGAATCTAGTGTTTTATTTTCATTTCTTCCAGATTTTTTTTTTGGTCCTCTCTCCTGTTTTTTCTTTGTAGATCATGTGGACAAATTAGGCTGGAACGTTTCATACAGTAAAGGGGGGGAAATCCTAAATATTTTTTTTTAAAAAAAACTTGCGATTAAAATATTTTTTAAAAAAAAAAATTGGACTGTGTCTGCTGGGAGAGATTCCTGCACAACAAATTGGTTTATTGAAACTGAAGATGACATTCAGCTAGCATGGTGGTTTAAGTAAGGAGGGGTGACAGAATTGCACCCTCAGTTCCACAAAGGGAAATAACATGTGCAAAGACAGGAGTAGAAAACAGGTGGGATCAGGAGCAAGGACAGGTAGATCATGCTGCTGGATCCAGCCCTCTTTTCCTCCCTCTTTTGCCCCAGAGAAGGAAGTAGGGTTGCTGTCCTCCATTTGGGGCCTGGAGATCTCCTGGAATGACAAGTTGCCCTGGAGAAAATAGCTTCTTTAGAGCATGGACTCTGTGGCATTATACCCAGCTGAGGTCCCTCCCCTCTCCAAACTCCGCCTTCCTCAGGCTCCAGTCCCAAATTTCCAGGTACTTCTTAACCGGAGACCTAGTGTGGTGTGGTGGTTACAGTGTTGGGCTAGGATCCGGGAGACACTTGGTTTGAATCCCCACGTGGAAGCTCACTGGGTGACCTTGGGCCAGTCACACTCTTCTCGGCCTAACCTACCTCACAGGATTGTTGTGAGGATAAAATGGAGGAGAGGAGAATTGGGTCCTCATTGGGGAGAAAGGTAGGGTATAAATATTAAAAACAAAACAAAAACCTGGAGTTGACAACCCTAGTAGGAAGGGATGTCAAAGGAGAAGGTATAAATCAAAACATTTCCCCCAATTAATAAAGTATACGCAAGCATAGTCAGGCAAAAACACTTTCAGGTGTGGTGACAAACATGTTCCTCCTGACGAATGTGAACAGCTCGCTTTTCCTATCTTCTCTCTTTGCACGTGGAGGGAGCAGTTGGAAAATGGCCTGGTTTGGGAAGCCTGCAGTCAAAATCCAATTGGATGTGATGTCCAGGTGCCTAGGTACACTGGAGTCTGTTTCCTCCCTGCAGACTAAAGCTGATTCCGCATTGGCCTTTCCCTCCGTTGTTTCACGTAACCCACGTTGGAACAGAAATTCCCCTCCGCATTGCATGCTGCTTTCGCTTCCTTGCATCTTGGGTTTTATAGTAGCTTCCACACTCCGTGCCACTTTCACTGTCTTTGATCATCAGATTTTATTGACTCTTCTGCATAGATTTACGGCCATTGTATGGCTATTATGTACTGAGATCGAGGCAGCTTTGCAATCAAGTGATTTCTTTATTCAGCTCAGAACACAACAACCGACACAGAGAACAAGCCAACTGTATACAGTTTGAACCAGGAAAACCCCACCTCCTGGAACAATAATATCCAATCACAGATCAGTGCTTGGAACCAATGGAAATTGTTCCTGCCGAAAGTCAAAGTCTTTCTGGATTGGTCTGCTTGCAACAGCGACCAATCCGGTTGTGTATTTTTGGATGCATTGCAGTCTATAGAGCTGTGACCGAAGCTCATGCTTACGAGTTGCACATTCAACCTAATACATAACAGTGGCAGTTCAGTATGGCAGTCAGTACGGCATTGCCCTGTGGTATTTGAACGTGGTTTTGTATTGTGCTTTTCCCTCCCAGTTGAGAAAATACGGAGCAAATGCTAGATGCAGAATCGCCCTAAATTGTAAACTATGATTAAGTCATGGTTCAGACACTGGTTGTCTGGGGTCTACGGAAGCAATTCTAGTATTCTCTGCTTTGCAAAAGGCAGAGATGGAAGAGCTGTTTTCTTTCCTCTTTTTCTGCAGCCCAAGCCAAGGGGTCTCTTTCTGTGACTACGCATTAACTGCTTGCAAACCGCCAAACAGCCTGTCAATTGATCGGCTAGGGCTGCCAGCCTCCAGGTGGGGCCTGGGGCTCTCCTGCTTTTACAACTGATCTCCAGCTGACAGAGATCAGCTCCCCTGGAGAAAATGGCTGCTTTGAAGGGTGGGCTCTATCGCCTTGTACCATGCTGAGGCCCCTCCCCTCCCCAAGCCCCACCTTCTCCTGGCTCCACCCCCAAAGTCCCCAGATATTTTCCAACCTGGACTTGGCAACCCTATGATTGGCCGACTGATCATCATTGGTGGACAGGAGGTGATCTGAACTGGCAGGCGACTGAGCATTCATCGTGTGGACAAGGCAATCGCATTGTGAACGATATTCAGTCATGCACTTCCTGTCCTCAGACCAGTCACTTCTTGTCCACCTAACCTGTGTCACAGGATGCTTGGGGACAAAATACCTGTACTCTGTACACACACCAGTTCCCTGGAGGAAAGGCAGGATAAGCATATAGTTGATAATTAAATGTTTGTACCGTATTCCTCTGCCCTCACGTGGCTGGCCCAGGCTAGCCCTGTCCTGTCCAATCAAGGAAACTAAGCAGGGTTGGCCCTGGTTAGTCCTTGGATAGGAGGCTAGCATGGCCATCCAGGGTCACTACACAGATATAGGCAACGGCAAATTGCCCCTGAATGTCTTTTGCCTTGAAACCCTCGGCCATGAGTTCACTGTGACTCGACAGCACCCTTGATACTCCTGTCCACTGAGCGCAACAACCTGTGCATCCAACAAAAACCGGTGGTGCTGCAATGGCGTCCTGTATCTTCCATAACCCTTCTTTCGTGAACGGTAGAGCTCTTCCTTCCGTACGCTGCTCTTGCATCAACTCCCTCTTTTGCTTGTGTTTGAATATAATCCTTTACGAAATTCAGGAGATGTACCCAGGGGGTCAGCTCTCAGCTTCCTATTTATCAAGCCCTCCCTTGCTTTAATTGCCGTCTTCCAAAAATTCCGGCGCTTCCGTGTGCTCGAACCGCCATGGAGCAGAGGAAGCGCTCTGTATAAACCAGCATTTATTAACTACACCAGTGCCTCTTTCAAAAACCTTTTACCGCTGTCAAGGATTCCACATCTTCTCCGTGAGTCTCATCGCTCTAGAACTGTTTTTCAAAAGAAGGGGAAAGTATTTTTTTTTAGCCTCTTGTCTTTTGCATCTTAATAGCACAGATACTTATACATGCCCCCTACCCAGCATCTGATTCCCTTCATATGTATTATTTCCCTCCATATATATTCGAGAAGAAAGAAGATGTAGAATGTGAATAAAAAGCCTTTTTTAAAAAAGCATCTGAAGACACTTGGAGGTCATGGCCATTAAGAAGAAACCTGGCTCCGCAGCCTCCATCTGCATAACCTTTTGCTTTTGACAATCCTCCCATCAGAGATGTGATTTCTCAAACTGATGTTTAATGATGAATCTTTCATCTTAACTGCAATAATAGAGGTCTGCACAGGGTTTGGTGCAAATCTGAATCATCCCTTCAGCTCTTTCAAGATCAGCTAGGTACTGCTGAAAGGGACAAAGGTGACGAGGAGAGAGTCTTTGGGTTCGATTTTAGCCAATTATCCTTTCTCGATCCAAGGGTTCTTCTGACATTGCGTCTGAAGCTTAGCCGCAGTGCAGTCGGTTGCAAATGAGAGCCTCGCCTTGAAAGCAGAGCTGTGAGGGGTTGTGACTGGCACGTGGCAAGTCTCAGTTTCAGTCCCCGGCATCTCTAGTTAAAAAGATCAGGTGATGAGAAAGACCTCCACCTGAAATCCTGGAGATCAGCTGACAGTCTGAGTAGACCATACTGACCCTGGTGGACCCATGGTCTAATTTAGTACAAGGCAGCTTTCATGTGAATAATTGGGACAAACAGACAGAGACTTGGGGAGGGCAACAACTCTGTGGCAGAACCTGTGCTTTGATTACTGAAGGGCCCACATTTACCTGCCAACAACATGTGTGGTTGGATATGTGAACTGGGCTTGTGCATGCCTGGGAAGTGTGGAATGTCAGAACATGCCTCTCCACCCAACTTGAGGACCTCTCTGAGGAAACATAACTTGTGATTAGTAGAAGTAGTAGAACATGCTACCAGGTCGCAGTTGACCTATGGCGACCACATAGGGTTTTCAAGGCAAGAGATGTTCAGTGGTGGTTTGCCATTTCCTCCCTTTTCATAGCCACCCTGGACTTCCTTGGTGGCCTCCCATCCAAGTGCTAACCATGGCCTACCCTGATGAGCTTCTGAGATCTGGCAAGATCGGGCAAGCCTGGGCCATCCAACTTGTGATCAGATCCTGAGTTATAGCCATATATAACCTTGATTCAGATTGGAGTGACACAAGAAGGGGAGGAGTTAGGGTTACCAAGCTCCAAGAGGGCCTGGATATTTCCTAGAATTACATCTCAAATCCAGACTACAGAAATCAGCTCCCATGGAGAAAACGGCTGCCATGGTAGGTGGACTTTATGGTATTATACCCCAGTGAGGTCCCTCCCTCCCCGATCTTGACCTTCCCAGGCTCCACCCTCAAATCTCCAGGAATTTCCTAACCCAGAGTTGGCAGCCATATGTGGGGAGGGCTTTTACCCCTTCCATGTGCCATGAATCTCATTGAGGTGCTGGTTGTATATTGGACCACATTTCTGAAGCCAGCCTCAATGCTTTGAAGCTGGGGGCTAGATGGTCCTTTGGCAGCACTCCTACCATAGGAAGAGGGGAAACAATTTATTTGCATTTATTCTGTAAAATAGTACGTACGCCAGTTGGACAGCAGAACCTAGAATGTGCTGTTGCTGTACAGAAGCAACATTGTCCCAGCCCCCAAGGGTAAAATATCTGTTTACCTAATAAGTGGGTAAGGAGAGAGGTGGGGCTGTAATACCCAAGGTGACCAACAGGAGTCTAGCCTAGTTAAAACCCTTGCGGGCATCATCGAGCAGTACCCAGTGGTGGGGAAAATGAAGATAATCAGAGGATATAAAGACAGCCATAGGAGTCCTAAGAGCCCAGACTAGCCCGATCTCATCAGAACAGTGTGTCCAGGTCCCCTCATCACTCTGGTGGGGGGATTTGGGGGCGTGTTCTGGGACGTTCCCAGTGTGATGACATCATCTGGAAGTGATGTCATCACACCAGGGACATCATGTGGAGACGCTCTGGTTTAAAGGCAGAACTCTGTGGTAAAACTGGCTTGAAACCTTAGAGTTGTGCCCTTAAACCAGAGTGTCCCCGCGCAATGTCCCCCACGTGATGATGTCACTTCCAGGTGACATCATCACATCAGGGAAGTCACACAGGTATGTGGCTGTTGGGGGTGGTGGTTTCCCCCTGCCGGCCAGCTGGCCGGTGGCAGGGAGAAGCCCCAAAAAGCGGGGGAACCCCCACCCTACCCCACCTTGAGGACTGGCAAGCCTACATCAGAGCTCGCAAGCTAAGCAGGCTGGTACTTGGGCAGAAGACCACCCAGGAAGACTGGGGCTGCTGTGTAGAGGAAGTTCATGGCAAACCACATGTGCCCTGAGAACCCCATGAGGTAGAACTTCATTGGGTAGCCATGAATTGGCTGTGACTCAAGGAGGGCACACTGTGTACAGACATCCACGGCCCTGTTCCTAAAGACAATCCAGATCTATCCCTGATGATCATCAGGGTGCTGGTAGTAAACCCATCCCTATACCTGAAGCTAACCTTACTGCCCTGACACCAGGGCACTGTGGGGTCCTTGTTAGTGTTCCTGGTCGTATGAAGGCGAATCACACTTTATATTCCCATTTGATTACTAATAGCAAACTAGAACCTTGCTGCAAACATATCCACAGCTTGGGCTCTTTAAGACGCAAATGTTCCAACATTTGTTTGCACGCATGGAGTGATTCCCCACCCCCGCAAGGCCTCCCTTTTTATTCTTTTTCTTTCTTTTTTTTGCTAAATGTTTATGTTGCCCAAAGTTCACCCACTTTTTAAAACTGTGTGATTTCCAACGGAGATCTGTAATGCTTGGTTCGTCAACATTTGTTTCTCCGCATGAGCTTCGTATCTTTTATCTCTTGTTTTCGTGAGGAGTTTAATTTTGAGGGGGAAACATAGCGGGAAGTGTGACAGAGCCCACATTCCTCAGCCACAGGAACACCTGCGGTTGCCGGCTTCCAGCACTCCAAATTTCGTATATTCTGTTCTGCCTACATTCCTGACCATTTGACGTGGCTTGCCAACTTATTTAAAGTTGTGATAAAAATCAGGAAACCGCTCAACGGGGGAAAATTGGTCATGGTGACACCCCAGTGGCATACTCCAGAGTGCCATGAATCAGAAAGGGCATTTAAGAACATAAGAGAAGCCAATGTTGGGTCAGACCAGTGGCCCATCCAGTCCATCACACAGTGGCCAAAAACACCAGGTGCCCTCAGAAGATCCAGCAGTGGGGCCAGGATACTAGAGGCCCTCCCACAGCTCCCCCCCCCCCCCAAGCACCAAGAATACAGAGCATCACTTGCCCCAGACTGAGAGTTCCTATCTATACTTTGTGGCTAATAGCCACTGATGGACCTTTGCTCCATATGTTTATCTAATTCCCTCTTGAAGCCGTCCATGCTTGTAGCCGCCACCTCCTCCTGTGGCAGTGAATTCCACGTGTTAATCACTCTTTGGGTGAAGAAGTGCTTCTTTTTATCTGTTCTAACCCGACTCCTAAGCAATTTCATCGAGTGCCCATGAGTTCTTGTATTGTGAGAAAGGGAGAAAAGCACTTCTTTCTCTACCTGCTCTATCCCATGCATGATCTTATAAACCTCGATCATGTCATCCCTCAGCTGTCATTTCTCCAAGCTAAAGAGCCCCAAGCGCTTCAACCTTTCTTCATAGGGAAAGTGTTCCAACCCTTTTATCATTCTAGTTGCCCTACATTCCTGACACTCTGTTACACAGTGGCCCAAAAAAACCAGGAGCCGTCAGGAGGTCCAGCAATGGGGCCAGGACACTAGAAGCCCTCCCACTGTTGCCCCCGCAAGCACCAAGAATACAGTGCATCACTTGCCCCAGACCGAGAGTTCCTATCTATACATTGTGGCTAGTTTGATTAAATGAACACCACTGTCTGATTGCCTAACATGTGCCTCAAAATGTAGCCCTTAGACCAGAGGTGTCAAACTCATTTATTATGAGGGCCAGATCTGACATAAATGTCACTTTGTTGGGTTGGGCCATGTGCTGGGTGGTCCATGGGGGAGGGAAGCCTGGCTGCCAAGCTGCATACCTGATGGAAGGACTAGGCCCCCGTGTGTGGAAGGAACGGCCAAAGAAAGCCCCCCATGTGGGCCAAAGCACAGCTACTGCTTGGGGGGTATGACTAAAGTGGCGGAGGTGCCTGCCAGCAGGCCCCAATAGAGGATTGTCTACCCACACCCACACACATACGCGTGCAAATGCTGATCCCTGCAGCCATCCGGGACAGCATCCTTGGAGCTGCAGGCCGAGTGGAGAGATATGAATTTGGCTGCAGTGGCTCCCAATTTACCAGTGAGGCTGTTCCTGAAGTGAAGGGGTTCCGTTTGACTACTGCAGATGAGGTTGTTCTGCCATGATGAAGCCACAGTTGGAGTGGCTCCCCCCCCCGCCCCGAGCAGCTTCCTGTTCCCTCCCTTGCGCCAGTTGCTCACAGGCCACATAAGAGCCCTGGATGGGCCGGTTCTGGCCCCCGGGCCTTATGTTTGACATCCCTGACTTAGACTATTGGACTGGGATCTAGGAGGACCAGGTTCAGAGCCCCATTTTGCCATGCAAGCTTGCTGGTTAAGCTCAGGCCAATTACATGCTGTCAGCCTGCCTTGAGGTTTGTTGTGAGGATGAAATGGAGGAAAGGAGAATGGTGCAGGCCCCTTTGGGTCCCCATCTGGGGAGAAAGGCAATGAAGTAAATAATACATCGTGATAAAAGCACATTGATATCGGTAGCCCAGTCCAGCCCAGTCTCATCAGAGCTCAGAAGCTAAACAGAGTTAACCATGGTTATTACTTGAATAGTAGCTGGCCAGTAGCTACAGTGGGGCATTTGGGGGCTCTGCCCCCTCAAATGTGAGGCACGCCCCACAACAGCTGCTGCCCCTCTCCCCACTTCCTCTCCTCCTCCCTCTGCCTCCCCTCCTGTGACCGTAAAAGGGCCCGCCTTTCAATCTTGCTGTAAGGGAGGGAGAGGGGCAGCTACTTGGAGTTCAGGCGCGGGCAGCCCCTGCTTGAGAAACACCATTTAAATTCGCCACTTGGAGTTCAGGGAAGGCGACTGGCCACCCCTCTCCTGCTGCCCCACAACATTTCCCCATGCTGTACCAACCCAAAATTTCTGGCTTTGGGGCTGAGTTAGGAGACCATCAAAAAAGACTGGGGTTGTTTCTCAGAGCAAGGCTATGGCAAATGACCTCTGCTCATCTCTTGCTTCGAAAACCTCATGATGGGGTCACTGTGAGTTGATTGTGACTTAGTGGCTCACTTAACTTTTGTTGTTGTTGTCGTCGTCGTCGTCGTCAAGTCCCAGCTGAGTGATGGTGACCCCATGAGGTTTTCAAGTCAAGAAACGTTCAGAGGTGGTTTGCCATTGCCCGCCTCTACATAGCAACCTTGGAATTCTTTGGCGGTCTCCCATCCAAGTATCAACCAGGGCTGACCCTGCTTAGCTTCCAAGATCTGACGAGATCAGGCTAGCCTGGGCCACCCAGGTCAGTGTGGTACCAGAGGCACAACCACCATTTTTAAAAAAAAAGAATTTCGTCCTAGAAAGAAAAGGGGTGGGAGGAAAGAAGACAGAAGGACAAAAGAAAAATGGAAAAGGGATGCCAAGTTGTGGCTGGGGTAAAAATGTCTGCAAAAGTTGGAGAGGCCCGTGTCAGAGGAGATGAGCCATTGAGGATGGGGAAAACAAGCCAGTCTGCCAAGCTCTCATCCGCTCCTTGGAAAGACTAAATTAAAAAGGGATTTGTGCCTTCCCCGACTCTTATGCAACTGGCATTTATTTCATTGGTTTGGGCTTTGATCTCTGTGGTGTTTCGAAAGGGGCAACATGAAGTGTGGTCTTAATCCCATCCCCTCTTGGCTGATCGCGTTTATAAATACCAGGATGCAACAACAACAACAAAAAAGGCAATATTTAATTTGCCAAGGGGGCCACAGGAGGGTAAAAAATCCATTTGGATTACACCATCAAAGACTATCTTCCCTAAATGCATGTGCAATATTGAAGCGGTTTGTAATTACTACCTTTTATGAAACGCTTCGGTAAGTGAATGGCATTTACAACTGAGTGATAAAGGATTTGATAAAGTGGCATTTAAGTATTCTTTTTTTCCCTCTTCCCCCCCCCCCCAGTAAAGAATCTATTGAAGGGGGAAGAAACAGCTGGAGAGGGAGTAATTTTCACGATGGGATTATACCCCATTTGCGCTCGCCGAGCTATTTTCAACCCATCTGTGTCATACATTAATATATTTAGTTGAAGGCGAACACTTCAGATTCCTTTTAGTGCAATTTCTGTCGCTTCTCTTTGCCCGACTGTTTGACTCTCTGTTGTACTTCAACACTTTTGAATAACCCCTGTCTCAGTACAGCACTAGAAATTATAGTACATGGCAACGGGGAATACGTTTGGCCGTGATTCTAACTTGAAATGGGTTTCTTTAAGCTACGGCCTCGCTCCCCTTTGAATCTTTCTCTTCATGTCTTCGTCTTTTCCAGGATCAGGCAGTCTTATATGTGCCCTATGAGGAATAGAAGAGCTAGATTCGAGTCCAGTAGCACCTCTGAGACCAATATGATCTGCAGGATATAAGCATTTGAGAGTCAGAGTTTCCTTTGTCAGATACAAGCAGGAATGGCGAGAGCAAAGGGAGCTGTGACTATTGAAAGCTGATACCCCCAAAAGCTGATACCCCGAAGATCTTGTTGCTCTCTAGGGTGTTACTGGACTTAAATTGTGCTCTTCTAGTATAGACCAACATGGCTACTCACCTAAAACTATTAGGAATAGAGAGTCTCTGGACTGCAATGTGGATAGCCAGCATGGTAAGCCATGAAGCTAGAGGGATGGAGTCTTGGAAGAAGAATTGCAGCTCTTGATCTTTCACCCCATTTTGGGCTCCAGAAAACAGGCTTTGGAGAGTTTTTATCTTTTCAAAAAAAACCCTACAAAACCTGTTTGATCAGCAATGACTGCGCAACAAAAGAAATACGTGTGCACAAAGTGAGAAGAAATGCCTCTCTTAAAATACTTTTGCCTCTCTGTGACGTTTTCCCCTGACATGGGGATTCCTCAATCCTGCATTTGTATTCCTCCACCACTTTCTTTTGTTTCCACCAGTGTTCCCTCTAAGCTGAGTTAGTGTGAGCTAGCTCACTGTTTTTTAGCCTTCAGCTCACACATTTGTGCCTTAGCTCAGGAAGGAGGGCTCCTGAGCAAACTAATTTATGCAGTAGCCAAATCACCCACTCACAACTTTAATGCCAGTAGCTCACAAAGTAGAATTGTTGCTCACAAGGCTCCACAGCTTAGAGGGAGCATTGGTTTCCACAGAGTTATTTGCAGTCCAAAGAGCAAAAACACAGTTTGCTCCCTCTTGTGGCACAGCAGGGGAAATCCCGGAAACAAGGAAGTCTGATGCTGTGCTGCAAGAGAGGACAAACTGTGTTTTTGCGCCTCGGACTGCAAATACCTCTGCGGAAATGAATGAAAGAGGCAGAGAAATACAAATGCAGGAGCGGGGAGACCCGCTTAGGGCTGCCAAGTCCCCCCCAGGGGCAGGGATTCCCCCGCTAAATGGGTCCCCAATATGCTGGTTGGGATCCGGCCGGCGGGGGGAACCCCACCCCTGAAGTGGCCCGATCAGGCCGATGTGCCCGGCATGATGACATCACCTGGAAGCAACATCATCATGCTGGGCACGTTGCCAGGTGACGCTCTAGCAATTGCCCTGAAAACTCTATGGTACCATAGAGTTTTAGGGCGATTACCAGAGTGTTGCCCTGGCAATATGCCCAGCATGATGACATCACTTTTGGGTGATGTCATTGTGGCATGCACATGCTTCGCGCGCACATGGGACTCCCAGAGAGGGACCAGGACTCCCCCACTGTTATGAAGGTAAGACTTGGCAACCCTAGACCCGCTTGTGTGGAAAATGTCGGTGTCTCTAGTGCAAAACAACTGAGCAAAGTTTCTCATGCAGCAAGACTGAAGAAAGAATAGCAGAATCTCTGCTTATCTGTCCATTTCCTGGCAGAAAGCCAGCTCTCCAAGCGAGGACTCCTGGCGGAGTTTACCAAATGTGAATGTAGGGTACCTAGCTAGGTGTCGCCCTGACCTGGATGACGCAGGCTAGTCCTGTCTTGTCAGATCTTAGAAGCTAAGCAGGATCTGCCCTGGTTAGTGCTTGGATGGGAGACCAACCACCAAAGGGAGTCCAGGGTGGCTACGCAGAGGCAGGCAATGGCAAGCCACCTCTGTACATCTCTTGCCTTGAAAGCCCCTACAGGGTCACCATAAGTCGGCTGCCACTTGACAGCAATTTCCAACATGTAGATGCTAAATTCCTTAACAAGTGCAGAGACTCCTGCATACCCTTAAAAGGCGGCCTTGCCAACAGCTAAAAGTTGTGTGCTCTTGAATTTGGCAGTGGCGCGGGGGGGGGGGGGGGAATCAGTACCTTATCAATACCTTATTGATGGTCTGCCATGAAAAGTGGACAGATTGCCTGTCCTGTCGGGCCTGTTAGAGCCCCGAGATTGATAAGGGAGGTCTAACATGATGAATGGGCAATTAAGCCGTGTCAGGGGAAATTTGGCCTGTTTTGGACGATTTTCCACAGAAATCACCTCCTCCTGGAAAAATGGAGGAACGCTGGCCTGATTAATGTTGACAGAGTGCTCATGGAGTTCAGAAGAAATTGGGCATTTTTCAAGGGGAGCTGGAAAAGGGGGCCAAGGGAGCGCACTGCCTTGGGACCCAGGGCCGCCAGCCTCCATGTGGTGGCTGGAGATCTCCTGGGATTAGAACTGATCTCCATTCAACAGAGATCTGGAGAAAATGGCCTCTCTGGAAGGTGGACTCTATGGCTCTATACCCCATAGAAGTCCCTCACCAAACCCCGCCCTCCTCAGGCTCCACCCCAAAAATATCCAGCTCTTTCCCAGCCCGGAACTGGCAATGCTATCAAGACCCCAAGGCTGAGAGCCCCACTGTATTGCCTAATGTTAAAAAAACAATCTTACACCCCCCCTCCGGCTTTTGATTGTGAAAGCAGCAGCCAACAGAGTTGAAAAGGACACTTAATTGCTTATCTATCAAGTTGACGTGGATATTTGTGAATTTAATAAATTTGTCATATTATTTATCATGTCAGTGATCCATGTACTTAAGTAGTTATCTATTGATTGTATGTGAAGAGGGTTCCAAAGGATAGTCCCAAAACTGTGTTTTGTCCTGGTTACTGGTTACTATTCTGCGACCCTGCGACCCTCCCCCCCCCCCCCCCCAAGTACTCAGAGCTAAGTGGTTGGGACTGGGGGTTCCTCAAACTGATATTCCTGTTGACCTATCATTGTATGCCTACTGCATGGCTCCCAAAATATCTGCTCAAGGTACATGGTTATAGATGAAAAAGAGAAGAAGAGAAGAGATTGGATTAGATTGGATTTATACCCCACCCTTCACTAACCAAAGGAGTCTCAGAGCAGTTTACAATCCCTTTCCCTTCCCCTTCCCACAACAGACACCCTGTGGGGTAGGTGGGGCTGAGAGAGCTCTTTTGAGAACTGCTCTTGACAGAACAGCTCTGAGAGAGTCATGACTGACCCAAGATCATGCCAGCAGCTGGATGTGGAGGAGTGGGGAATTGAACCCAGTTCTCCCAGATTACAGTCCGCACTTCTAACCACTATACCAAACTGGCTCTATAAACTGACTGCAGAGCTGTTTCCACTCAAGAGAAACCTGAGCATGAAAAGAGGATACATCCCTGTAATGTATACAACTTGAGTTAAACGATGTGCAACTAATGGGGGTGGGGAATTTCCTGCCCCCTCAGCAGTGGGAGAAGAATTTTTAAAAACCCACAGCATCACGTATGATGCTATGTCACTTCCATTAAAAAAAAAATGGAAGTGGCATAGGGTAGTCTAGGAATCACCAGAAGCTCTATGGTTTTACCATAGAGGTACCTGTGTCCTTGTTGACCAAGATCAAGCTAATCTGTGCCACAGTTGTCCCCATTACTATGTATGGGTGTGAATGTTGGACAACGAAGATTCATTTGGAAAGTGGTGTTGGAGAAGAGGTTTATGGATACTGTGGACTGTCGAAAAGGCAAATCAGTGAGTTTTAGACCAAATCAAGCCTGAAGCTAAAATCACTCAACTGAGTCTATCACTCTTTGGTCACATTATGAGAAGACAAGAGTCACTGGAAAAGACAATCATGCTAGAAAAAGCTGAAGGCAGCAGGAAAAGAGAAAGACCCAAGATGAGATGGATTGATGCAATCAGTGAAGCCACGGCCTTCAGTTTGCAAGACCTGAGCAAGACTGTGAACGATAGGGTGTTTTGAAGGTCATTAATACATAGAGTTGAAGAAGAAGAAGAAGAGATTGGATTTATATCCCGCCCTTCACTCACTTAAGAGTCTCAGAGCGGCTTACAAACTCCTTTCCCCTTCCCCTCCCCACAACAGGCACCCTGTGAGGTAGGTGGGGCTGAGAGAGCTCTGAGACAACTGTCCTTGAGGGTTGCCATAAGTTAGAAGTGACTTGACCATATTTAACATACACACCTGTGTCACTTGTGGTTTTTATTGGAAGTGTTGTAGAGTTACAGCTGGTATCGCAACCCCCCCCCCCATATCCCCACCCGAAACACTTCTGCCAGCTGCTAGGCACTGCCCAGCAACACTGTGCATCACAGAATAATTAAAAAACCAAGGCATTGTGCCCACCTTTGGCCGGGACTTAAAGAATTCCACGGCTTCTTCCGTGTGTCCAGTGGCACTGTGTTTCTTCAACCGCAGCCCTCCAGACATTAGTGGAAAGGAACAGGAAGTGGATATCTCCATTACACTCTGCTTTGAGACCTTTGCGGAGGGCATTGGGCAATGCCAATTACCAATCCGCAGAGCTGGCACCTTGACCCAAGGAATGTGGATGGGGTGGGATTCATTGATTCGGATTTGAGTAAATGGTCATTCAGATGAGCAGTCATTTCTAACCTCCTTTCCCTCTGCCCACTCCCCTGGATATAGATAGTACATCATAATTACAGTATGGGCCCATGATAATTGTTTGTTTGATCAAACCTCTAATTTCTCTTCGTTTACCGAAGAAGTAGTCTGAAAGCAGTTGTTTGTTTTGGACTGAGCACAAAGCATGCTGAAAATAGAACAGAGTGCCCAAGAACAGCGCACAAACTGATTCTTCCAGCAAGATTTAATATTTTTTTTTAAAAAAAATGCTTCCTCACACCTGGTTGTCATAAACAGGGGCGTTGTTTTTAATGTTGTCTTCCTGCTGGGGTGCTCCCTTGCAAAACTGTGTTTTGGATGCCAAATAGTAACTGTTTGGGGGATGAACAAATGGACTTCAGAGAAAGGTGGGAGTCAAGAACACAGTTCAGAAATGAATGCCTGACCACAAGAGAGGCAATGCACTTCAAATCTGAATTGCATTAGCCATTGTAAGCAGGTCAGTCGAAATATTGCAAATAAAAATAATATAGAATAAAAGAATCGTTCACAAACAAACAACCCAATTATAGATGTAAATGAATAAGGAGGAAATGAGAGCCCTGCTGTGTTCAGCTGCTCAGTTCCATGTTCAGAAGCAATACACTTCGGATTATCCATTGTTGGGGATAACTGGAAAACAACTGGCTAACCTCTGCTGACCAGAAAGGAAGGCAGCATGGTATAGCCCGATATCGTCATATCTCAGAAGCTAAGCGGGGCCGGTACTTGGATGGGGACCACCAAGGAAGACTGCAAAGGAAGGCAATAGAAAGCCACTTCTGCTTCTCACTGGCCTTGAATGTCCCTTGCCAGGGTCGCTGTAAGTTGGATGCAACTTGATGGCACATAAGCAGCTAACCTCTGATGGAAACATAAGAACATAAGAGAAGCCAATGCTGGATCAGGCCAGTGGCCCATCCAGTCTAACACTCTGTCACCCAGTGGCCAAAAACACCAGGTGCCCTCAGGAGGTCCAGCAGTGGGGCCAGGACACTAGAAGCCCTCCCACTGTTGCCCCCCCCCCCGGTCAAGCACCAAGAATACAGAGCACTGCTTGCCCTAGATGGAGAGTTCCTATCTATACATTGTGGCTAATAGCCACTGATGGACCTCTGCTCCATATGTTTATCTAATTCCCTCTTAAAGCCATCCATGCTTGTAGCTGCCACCACCTCCTGTGGCAGTGAATTCCACATGTTAATCACTCTTTGGGTGAAGAAGTACTTCCTTTTAGTTGTTCTAACCCGACTGCTCAGCAATTTCATGGTGTGCCCCCGAGTTCTTGTATTGTGAGAAAGGGAGAAAAGGACTTCTTTCTCTACCTGCTCTATCTCATGCATAATCTTATAAACCTGGATCATGTCACCCCTCAGCCGTCGTTTCTCCAAGCTAAAGAGCCCCAAGCGCTTCAACCTTTCTTCATAGGGAATGTGTTCCAACCCTTTTATCATTCTAGTTGGCCTTTTCTGCACTTTTCCCAATGCTATAATATCTTTTTGGAGGTGTGGCAACCAGAACTGTACACAGTACTCCAAATGAGGTCGCACCATCGATTTATACAGGGGCATTATGATACTGGCGGATTTGTTTTCAATTCCCTTCCTAATAACCCCCAGCATAGCACTGGCCTTTTTCATTGCAATCGCACACTGTCTCAACATTTTCATTGAGTTATCTACTACGACTCCAAGATCTCTCTCTTGGTCAGTCTCTGCCAGTTTGAACCCCATCTACGTGCATTTATAGTTAGGATTTTTGGCTCCAATGTGCATCACTTTGCACTTGGTCACATTAAACCCCATTTGCCACACTGATGCCCACTCACCCATCCTTGACAGATCCCTTTGGAGTGCCTCACAGTCCTCCCTGGTTCTCACCACAATGAACAACTCCGTGTCATCTGCATATTTAGCCACTTCACTTCTTACTCACAACTCCAAATCATTAATAAACAAGTTAAAAAGCATCAGACCGAGTACTGATCCCCCACTGCTTACCTCCCTCCACTGAGAAAATTGCCCATTTATACTCACTCTCTGTTTCCATTTAATTAGCCAGTTTTTGATCCACAAAAGGACTTGTCCTTTTATCCCATGACTATTGGGCTTACTTAGGAGCCTTTGATGAGGAACTTTATCAAAAGCTTTCTGGAAGTCAAGGTAAACAACATCTATTGGGTCTCCCTTGTCCACATGTTTGTTTACTCCCTCAAGGAACACTAACAGGTTAATGAGACAAGAAAGAGGAGGCTGTACCAGGTACACTAGCCCCCTGTGTCTGGCAGGGAGGAGGAGGAGGAGAAGGAGGAGGTTGGATTTATATCCCACCCTTCACTTGGAGTCTCAGAGTGACTTACAAACTCCTTTCCCTTCCCCTCCCCACAACTGACACTCTGTGAGGTAGGTGGGGCTGAGAGAGCTCTGAAAGAACTGCCCTTGAGAGAATAGCTGTGACAGAGCTATGGCTTGCCCAAGGTCATCCAGCAGTTCCAAGTGGAGGAGTGGGGAATCAAAGCCGGTTCTCCCAGATTAGAGTCTGCACACTTAACCACTACCCCAAACTAGTTGTTTTCCATTTGTCCCCAGCTACTCATAAGCAGAAGCATATTGCCTCTGAACCTGAAACTTCCCATTTAGCTATCATGGCTAGTAGTCCACCTGAATGTCCATTGCCACATGCTATGGTGGCAAATTCTGTATTAGCTTTTGAGTAAAAAAAACTATGTCCTGTCTGTCTTAAACCTACAGTGAACCTAGAGTGGCCCACAGTAAAATATAAAAGCATGGCAAGCTATCTGCTGGACCAATGAGAGGGAATTTCAGGCAGGTTCCAGTTAGGGCCCCTTATCTCGTCCCTCACCGATTTTAAGTCCTTGTCCTAATTTCCATGATTGCTGGCTTTTTCTGTCTGGCGTACTCCTCCACATGCAGCCAGGTGGGTGACCTTGGGTCAGTCACAAGTTCTCTCCGAGCTGTTCTCTCAAGAGCAGTTGTCTCAGAGCTCTCAGTCCCACCTACCTCACAGGGTGTCTGTTATGGGGAGAAGAAGGGAAGGAGAGTGTAAGCCGCTCTGAGAATCCAAGTGAAGAGTGGGGTATGAATCCAACTCCTCCTCCTCCTCCTCTTCTTCTTCTTCTTCTTCTTCTTCCCTAGTTCAAAGTGGTATGAAAAAGTGCATGATATAGTTACGGAGGGACCCACGCCACCTCGATATGCAACCAGGAAAGCATATGCTTGAATGAGCAGAGGCCGTTGCTCTCTGGCGCAGTGTAGCATCTGAAGAAGAAGAAGAGAAGAAGAGCTTGGGTTTATACCCCGCCCTTCACTCACTTGGAGTCTCAGAGCGGCTTACAAACTCCTTTTCCCTTCCCCTCCCCACAACAGACACCCTGTGAGGTAGGTGGGGCTGAGAGAGCTCTTTCCCAAGCTGTCCTTGAGAGAACAGCTGGTCCAGAGCTATGGCTTGCCCAAGGTCATCCAGCCAGGTGCAAGTGGAGGAGTGGGGAATCAAACCCGGTTCTCCCAGATTAGAATCTACGCACTTAACCACTACACCAAACTGGCTCTCAAACAGTGTCCCAGTTTCAGTCTCTGGCACCTCCAGTTGAATGTTATCAGGAACAGTTAGTAGGTTCGCCAACCTCTTGTGCTGCCTGGAGATATCCCAGTATTATACCTCTTCCCCAGACAACAGAGTTCAGTTCCCCTGGAGAGAATGGCTGCTGTGGAGGCTGGACTCTATGGCATTATATAGTTCCCCAAACCCTGCCTTCCCTGGCCTGCACCACAAAATCTCAGGTATTTCCCAAACCAGAGTTGGCATCCTCACCAGTTAGGCTAGGTGCTGGTGATATCGGTGGGTTTGGAGTCTGTGTGTGTGTGTGGGGGGGGGGGGTTACTGTGGAAAAAATAGCATCATCTTGGGGCAGGGGGAGCAGTGGTTGCAATGTGGGTCAGGGCCAAAGCTTGGCTATTAACATTTTCCTCCTGTGCCATCTTTACAGTCTTAATTGCTTCTTTCTCCCAATGGGGTGGGTATTGTTTGCACCACAGGGGAAATATACAAGCAGCCGGTATGGATGGATGTATTTGTTGGTATACTTGTGGCTTCATTCATAAATCTTTGTGCTACCGCAGTGATTAGCAACTGGATTTTTCCCATATGAACAAGATAATTCAGGAGGGGAATGATCACAGCGCAACCAGAACAGCAATACCCAACAGCGTGTGGATGCAGCCGAAATCCCACTCTGTTCCATGGGCTCAGAACACTTTACTGCAGGTTCTTTTTTCCCAGTGCATTTCTGTCCCCGAAAGGCTCAAAGTCTAAATAATTCATAGCAGTTAATAATAATTTAATAGACTATAAATCTAGGCTGAATCCCAGGTGTGGTGGAGGCGGTGTCTCTGGAGCTCTGCCCAGGAGGTAGGTGGAATTTCATTCCTGCATCCTGCAACGCTCCTCCGCTGTATGTTTTCCGCAGTGAGGCAAAGAGCAATTCGGGACAATTTGAGACCAGGAAAACTTGCCGGGGAAAGAGTTTCCTACACCATGCCCCAATCCAAAGGGGGATTCTCTCTCCCCCCCCCCCCCCCCCAGCCAGGCTGTTTGGCAGAAAAATTTTAATGCACAGATCTCAAAGAACCTCTGGATATGTCTGACACGTTAGGCCATGGGTGCATGACTGGACTTGCATATATTGAAGAGAAGAAGAGACTGGATTTATACCCCGCCCTTCACTACCCAAAGAAGTCTCAGAGAGGCTTACAGTCTCCTTTCCCTTCCCCTCCCCACAACAGACACCCTGTGATGTTCCCTCTAAGCTGAGTTAGTGTGAGCTAGCTCATAGTTTTTTAGCCTCGGGCTCCCATTTTTTTGTCCTATCTCAGGAAGAATGGCTCCAGAGCAAACTAATTTCTGCAGCAGCCAAATCTCCCACTCACAGCTTTAATGCCGGTAGCTCACCAAGTAGAATTTTTGCTCACAAGACTCCACAGCTTAGAGGGAGCATTGCCTGTGAGGTAGGTGGGGCTGAGAGAGGTCTCTCAAAAACTGACCTTGAGAGAACAGCTCTGAGAGAACTTGTGACTGGCCCAAGGTCACACCAGCAGCTGCATGTGGAGAAGTGGGGAGTCAAACCCGGTTCTCCCAGATTAGAGTCCGCGCTCCTAACCACTACACTAAACTGGATATCTGAAGAAGTGAGTTGTGACTCACGAAAGCTCCTCCCCTGCCACAATTTTTGTTAGTCTTTAAGAACTGACTGGACTCTTGCTCTTTTTTTCCCCTGCCACAGACAGACTAACATGGCTTCCCATCTTGATCCGCCTTCCAGATGTGACAGCAATCATTGAGCTTCTACAAAGTTTCTTTATTCTCCTCACACAAAATCAATTACCTCTACTGAGGGGAATTCATTTTTCTTTTCTTCCCTTCCCCCCCCCCCTCCTCTTTTGGTTTGATCCACATTCTCCAGCTGACATTTGTAATTCGCCAGCCTGCAAGCGGACAGCCGAGTGTCATACGGATGGCATGCCCCACGCTAACTGGAAAATCGAGTGGACTGTCCAGTTCATAAGTTAACATCTTTTGTCCGGAACTGTCATCTTTATTGGCCAAAAAAAACCCCCTACTGTGCCAGAACAGCATCACAACTGGGGATCTGGAAGCAGAAACCCCTAAATATCAGCTATCAGCTAAACAAAAAACTATAGCCAGAAATTGGCTGTAGTTTTGAATTCTCTATATGTGAAAGTCTGCCATTTTATATATCAATTGTGGGTTCAGTTTTCTTTGTACTTTGATTAAAAACATGAGAAAGCAGTCCATCTCTTTGTCTGAGCGAGCGCACTTTTAACGTGATTTCTACCATGTTCTATTTTTGTCTTATTGGTACTAATGATAGTACTTCTGCCAAGTACTGTTATTCTTTGACCAGCTGGCCAAACAATGCCAGACTCATTCTGCCCCGATTCTTGCTTTTGAGGGGTTGGGAGTACCATTTATGTTGCTATGGCCACTCCACTCTGCTGCCTGCCCCTTTGGGTGACAGATTCAGAGAAGAAGAAGAAGAAGAAGAAGAAGAAGAAGAAGAAGAGATTGGATTTATATCTCGCCCTTCACTCACTCGGAGTCTCAGAGTGGCTTACAAACTCCTTTTTCCCTTCCCCTCCCCACAACAGACACCCTGTGAGGTAGGTGGGGCTGAGAGAGCTCTGAGACAAGTGTCCTTGAGGGAACAGCTGGTACAGAGCTATGGCTTGCCCAAGGTCATCCAGCCAGGTGCAAGTGGAGGAGTGGGGAATCAAACCCGGTTCTCCCAGATTAGAGTCCGCGCACTTAACCACTACACCAAACTGGCTCTCTGTGCCCCTGCTTCCTGGCTGCCTGCCTTCTTGGGATGCCAAATGCCTTCCTCTTCCCTCTCTCACCTTTCTTGGGGTAACCAGTTGTGAAATTCTGTGTCTGTTGTGCTTTTCATGGGGTTGTGAGAGCCAGTTTGGTGTAGTGATTAGGAATGTGGACTGTAATCTGGGAGAACCGGGTTTGAGTCCCCACTCCTCCACATGCAGCTGCTAGGTGACCTTGGGCAAGCCAGTTCTCTCAAGAGCAGTTCTCAAAGAGCTCTCTCAGCTTCACCTACCTCACAGGGTGTCTGTTGGGGGGGAGGGGAAGGGAAAGGAGATTGTAAGCCGCTCTGAGACTCTGAGTGAAGGGCTCCTTCTTCTTGGCCTTCTTGTTCTTCTCTCTGTGCCACTCTGTAACACTGCCTGCCTTCGGGAGGCACCAGCTACCTACATCTGCCCATCCTGTGTGTGAGAACTTTAACTAGAGGGGTTCATTTTCATGGTAGAACTTTGACATGATAGGAGCAGTTTCTGAGAAATTCATCTCCGTTTTTTTGAAAACCATGGCAGCTGAACATGTGCTGTGTATTAAGCCAGTCTGGTACAGCCCTATCTCTTCAGATCTCAGAAGCTGAGCAGGGTCAGTACTTGGAAGGGAGGCCACCAAGGAAGGCTCTGCAGAGGAAGGCCACGGCCAACCACCTCTGCTTCTCACTGGCCTTGGAAGCCCCTTGCTGGGGTTGTTGTAAGTTGGTTGTGACCTGACGACACTTAACACAAACACATTAATTAGTTATGAAAGTGGGGCCCCTTCTCTTCTCCATCTGATATGGAGCAAGAGTAGGCCTTCGAATAAAGGCCACACACTGTGAAAATCTCACCCAAATAGAATGAGAAACAAAAAAGGGGAGAAATACGTTTCCCCTTGAAACAAGTAATCAATAATGCATTCAGACTGCCAACCTAAAATGCAGCTTCCTATATACTAGTAAGCATCACCACTCTTTGTGGAAGCAAGTTCCGTAACTTAATTTTTGGGCAGAATATCTTTGAATTTTTTTCCCCTTAACTTATACGTCCCTTTCTCCCCAGCGGAGACCCAAAGTGGCTTTCATCATTCTCCTCTCCTCCATTTTATCCTTCCAACAGCCCTGTGAGGTAGATTAGGCTGAGAGCATCTGACTGGCCCAAGGTCACCCACTGAGCTTCCATGGCATGAGTGGGGATTCAGACCTGGATCTCTGGAGTTCCTTGTCTGGAACTCCAACCACCACACCACCCTGGTTAGCATTAGTACATTTTTGCCTGCCCTTTTTACAAGGAGTGTATGTTGGCATATATCAGGATGGTGTCTCTGGTGTACATTCTTCATTCCCCCATTTTACCCTCAGATCTCTACCCAATGTACTAGCAACTACATCAAGCCTTTTGCCTTAAGAACATAAGAGAAGCCAGTGTTGGATCAGGCCAGTGGCCTATCCAGTCCGTCACACAGTGGCCAAAAATGCCAGGTGCCATCAAGAGGTCCACCAGCAGAGCCAGGACACTAGAAGCCCTCCCACTGTGCCCCCCCCAAGCACCAAGAATACAGTGCATCACCTGCCCCAGACCGAGAGTTCCTATCTATACCTTGTGACTAATAGCCACTGATGGACCCCTGCTCCATCTGTTGATCCAATTCCCTCTTGAAGCCTTCCATAAATTCCATGACCGATTTCCCACGAGATGCGGCTCTGGCGTCATTCTTCCCTTTGCCCCGATTGCATGCTTGAATTTCCTACTATTTGCCCCGTGCCGCATTTTGACCCGCGGCTTTGCCCAAATTCCCCCACGGCTTCAGTGATCTTCAAAAAACAGGATCACTGAAGCCGCGGGGGAATTCGGGCAAAGCCGCGGGTCAAAATGCGGCACGGGGCAAATAGTGGAAAATTCAAGCATGCAATCGGGGCAAAGGGAAGAATGACGCCAGAGCCGCACCTCGTGGGAAATCGATCCATGTGTTAATAACTCTTTGGGTGAAGAAGTACTTCCTTTTATCTGTTCTAACCTGACTGCTCAGCAATTTCAAGGAGTGCCCAGGAGTTCTTGTATTGTACTGTGTGAAAGGGAGTAAAGTACTTCTTTCTGTACCTGCTCTATCCCATGCATAATCTTGTAAACCTCTATCACGTCACCCCCTCATTGTTTCGCCTTCTCTATATAGCCTTCTCTCTGTAGCCATAGTGGTGGGACTGTGAATGGGCGGGGGACACTGACCAGTGTTTGCTTTAGGATGCAAGGGAATTTGGGTTCTCTCCAGAAGATGGATGTTGTTAAGAACATGTGAAATGGGTCAGGAGGCTTTGGCAAAAGCTGCAACTTCTCCATCAGCCTAGCCTGATCTTGTCAGAACTTGGAAGCCACGCTGAGTTGTTCATGGTCAGTAGCTGGGTGGGAGACCACCAAGAAAGAAGGGGCTGCTATGGGAGGGAAGGCAGCATGATATATAACCCTATCTTTTCAGATTTAGTGAAGCTAAGCAGTGTCAGTGCTTGGATGGGAGACCACCAAAGAAGTCCGGGGCTGCCATGCAGAGGCAAGCCATGACAAACCACCTCTGCTGATCTCCTACCTTGGAAACCCCATGGTTCTGGGGTCTCCACAAGCCAGTTGCGACTTTCCACCTCACCATTATTATTAAACCTTCTCCAAGTCTTTAAACACTGAAGCCAGTGTTGGTGTGGTTAAGTGCGTGAACTCTAATCTGGGAGAACTGGGTTGATTCCCCACGTCCCCACTTGCAGCTGCTGGATGACCTTGGGCAAACCATAGTCCTGTCAGAGCTGTTCTCTCAAGGACAGCTCTGGAAAGAGCTCTCTCAGCCCCACCTACCTCTAAGGTTGTCTGTTGTGTGGGGGGGGAGGCAAAGGAGATTGTAAGCTGCTCTGAAACTCCAAGAGAAGGGCGGGGTATAAATCCAATCTCCTCCTTGTCTTCTTCTTCTTTCTTCTTCTTTCTTCTTCCACGTCGTCTTCTTCAAATGTGGAGTCTGTCTAGCAATTTTTGTCCCCAATGTTCAGGGTTTTTTCCTCTCCGTTTTTTTTAAAAAAACAACCTTTACTGTTCTAAGTAAAAGGAAGAAAATTAAAATTCAAGCTGTTTGGGGAAAACATGGTGCCAAATTCTCATCTCTCAAATTGGAAAACATTACATCTTTTGTTGAGCTACATGGCTTAACACACACACACACAAAGCATTAAAAGGGGAAAAAGTTGATGCCGCTCTTCATTGGATTCATTTACAATATGCCATTCATTTCTCCAAAGAATAATCTCCAAATGCATTCCTGTTCCCCAGCAACTCCCCCTCCCCTTCAGCACGGCGATTTATCATGTCTTCTGAAAATACATCATTAAGATGATCATCCACATTTACGGATCCGGCAAGGCTGGAGTTGGAAATTCATTTTGTGATGACATTTCGGTCCCTGTTTTCGAAGGCGCTGTTTTGCCATGATTTAGTGCGGGTATACATCACTTATAAGAAAGTGTCACATTTGATGTCCTTATTTATTTCCCTTTCATTGCTGATTGGTATAATTTATATGAATGCTTTAAACCTCCCACTGAGCTTTGGCTGCTTAAAATGCACATCTAATTACAAATCTTTCCTCCTTGCTGGGTGTATAGAAAAGAAGGATCTTTCTTTCTTTCTTTCTTTCTTTCTTTCTTTCTTTCTTTCTTTCTTTCTTTCTTTCTTTCTTTCTTTCTTTCTTTCTTTCTTTCTGCCAGCTGTTCGTACTGGCCCCCACACTTTTGCCTTTTGCAGCAACTTGATCTTCAGACAATGGTAATGCTTATCCATACCATCACCTGCTGATTGCTGCAGAAGCCTAGGAGAATTCAAGAGCAGTGATGCTCTGTATTCTTTGTGCTGGGGGGGGGAGCAACAGTGGGAGGGCTTCTGGCATTCTGGCCCTGCTGGTGGACATGCTGATGGCACCCGGGTTTTGGTCTCGGTCTCTCTTTCCCTTTCATAGAATCATAGAGTTGGATGGGACCTCCAAGCAGTGTTCCCTCTAAGCTGAGTTAGTGTGAGCTAGCTCACAGTTTTCTTAGCCTCCAGCTCACATTTTTTTGTCTTAGCTCAGGAAGGATGGCTCCAGAGCAAACTTTATGTAGTAGCCAAATCACTCACTTGCAGCTTTAATGCCAGTAGTTCACAAAGCAGAATTTTTGCTCACAAAACTCCAAAGCTTCAAGGGAACATTGCGCTCCAAGGTCATCTAGTCCAACTTCCTGCACAATGCAGGAAATTCACAAATACCTCCCTCCCAAAACCCCAATGACCCCTGTTCCATGCCCAGAAGATGACAAAAAACCCCTCCAGGATCACCAGCCAAACTGGCCTGGAAAAAAATTGCTTCCTTTCTTTCCTTCCCACACGCATTAGCGCTTGGGATTGAAAAGGACACATCTTGCCTTGTTCCAAACTCAGGTAAATTTAGAGGAATACCAGATGAAAACAGTAACTTTGTGGCAAATTGCAAAATACAAAAAGCAGACTGTTTGGCCGACCATCTGACCCCGAAGTGGCAATAGGCTGATATTTACATGGTCTAAATTTATGCTGCTCGCGTTAGAACTTCAGTTTCCTAGACAAGGTTTCCATGGTTGAATCAGGAAGTCAAGGATCATTGTTCATGGCAACGAGCAGGTTAGTTCTCCCTCAGAGAGGTTGAAAACGTTTTCTTTCTCAAACATCGGCTTTCTGTCAGGGAACTCTGCAATATATAGACTCTGAGGGGTCGAGTCTAAAATGGTATGTTAAAAAATGAAGTCTATTAGTATGCAAGAGAGTTCATTACACTGCCTGTAATATGCTCTGAAATGGTGTTGGAGCTAAATGATTAAATTAATTTATTTGGAACATTTTAGAAAAAGAAGGGTTTTGTTTGTTTTTCGGTTTTTGGGTTTTTTTTTTCATTTGACTGCCTCGAATCTATTGACTTTGTTTCAGAATCTATCGGAATTTACATTTCATTGCTGCCTTATCATTATCAGCTTGTCTCATTTTGCATACCATGCCAAAGGGATTATTTACTTGTGGAACAATTAAAAAAATAAATGTTCAGCCCTGGTGGACTGGTTCTTCAGCGGTGCTGCAGAACACCTGACTAGCCCAAGCAGATATACAGGAACAGTGGAAGTGACGTCCAGCTTTCTACATCCAGTTGGGACAATGAAACAAAAGAGGCAAGCAGAAAGGAGGAGGAGACTCCAAGGAGCAGGTGAACAGGCAGGGAGAACAGGACTTGCCCAACGGATCGTAGATATTCAGAATGCAGCTCATAATGAGTTGGACCCAGTGAACTCACCATGACCCTTTAGCTCACCCAGCCAGACTACCCAAAGATTCAACACTGGAAGAGTCACCTCTCACACACCCACACACTGGTTGCTCTACCAGATGATGGCATGAGCTTTTTTTCTTAAAGTTCATTGGGTGAGACAACCCCTAGGTAACATAAGAACGTAAGAGAAGCCAACGTTGGATCAGGCCAATGGCCCATCCAGTCCAACACTCTGTCACACAGTGGCCAAAAACACCAGGTGCCCTCAGAAGGTCCAGCAGTGGGGCCAGGACACTAGAAGCCCTCCCACTAGAATCTTATCTCTACTCTGTCCTGTCTAGCATGGAGTTCCTTACAATACAAGACTCATATTGGTTCTGCAAAGATAAAGAAGCTCTGCGTGTAACTTTGTTTCTTGTCAGCACACACAAACCAGATAGGCTCGGCTGCGTTTTGTGCCTTGAGCACTCTGCTAACCAAATAATCCTTCACATTAAAACAGCAAATCCATCTTTTTATAATAAACATGTACATTTCATCCTTCACAGAGTATTTCACCATCTCCTTATCCGTTTCTTAAGCTAAGTTTTCAGTTTCTGTTAAGCAGGATGGGATGGGCTCGGCATTTTGATCACCGTGTCTAGGATGCTCAAGGACACAGGAGATGACAGGCCACGGACTTTCAGTTTCCCCAAATGTAGATTTCCTCCAGCCAGGCCAAGAGGAAAGAAAATGGAAATGTTTGTTCAAGACATATTCCTTCAGCCCTATTCAGGTTATAACAAGCAGTATCTTACAACATCCAACTTCCTTGGGAACTCCAATACACAGAAGGAGCATTTCTCATGTCCCACCACCATGAACACTACAGTTACTAAGCATAACAGTGTGAGCCAGCCACACAATAGACCAGTTTGCCAAAATTCATCCTGCTATGTGAAGCTGCCTTTTACTGAGATAGGACATTGGTCCATCTAACTCAGTACTATCCATTCTGACTGACAATGTCAGCTCTCCAGGACCTTGGGTCAAAAAAGGTCCTTCCTAGCATCTTCTCCTTGGCATCCTTCGACTAGAGACGGTGGGGACTGAACCTGGGCCTTCTGCATGCAAGGGAGATGTTCAGCCACTGAGCCACAGCTTCTCCTTGGATGTGATCTCCAGTGGTTATTATGTGGTCTCCAAGGGCAAACTTCAAATAATATTTTCTGGGTTTGATTCTTGGGCCCGCTGTTATGAAGTTCAGGCTGTTTTAGCCCTTTGGATCTATAGATCAGTTGATTCACTAAAGCAAGCTGAGCTGCTAAGTGCTTACCATGTTAAAATAAAACCCTGTCATGGAAAAATTCTTCCCCCCTGCATGAAGAGGATGAAGCACAGACACATTTTCAGAGCCAGCCACCACAGAAAGCTAGCCACTGAGCCACCTGCCAGCTCTCCTTAGAGCATTCATTCCCTCAACCCCATGAAATCTATTTGGCAGGGGCTCATCCAAGTCTTATAGACCTCTATCCAAGTCAAACATTTCTTGATTGCTCATGTCAGGATTTAGACACTTCCAAAATACAACATCTCAGCAAAGTATCCAGGGTCCACAGGGAAGAACAACTGTCCACCATCTTCCAGCCACCAACTGTTGGCCGCTCCATGTGAGTCTCTGCTATATTGTAACATTCCCAATAATGAAGAAGCAAAAGAAGAAGAGATTGGATTTATACCCCACCCTTCACTCGGAGACCCAGAGCAGCTTACAATCTCCTTTCCCTTCCTCTCTCCACAGCAGAACAAAGCCTGAGTCCAGTGGCACCTTTAAGACCAACAAAGTTTAATTCAAGGTATAAGACTAACTTTGTCAGCCTTAAAGGTGCCACTGGACTCAACATTTGTTCTGTTGCTTCAGACCAACACAGCTACCCACCTGGATCTATCTCCCCGCAACAGACACCCTGTGAGGTAGGTGGGTCTGAGAGACCTCTGAGAGAACTACTCTGAGAGAACTGTGACTGACCCAAGGTCACCCAGCAGCTACATGTGGAGGAGTGGGGAATCGAACCCGGTTCTCCCAGATTAGAGTCTTCCACTCTTAACCACTACACCAAAGTGGCTCAATGTGATCCTGCCTTATTCAGAAGCTTCAAGGTCAGGTTCAGGCAGCTGGAGTGTGCTTGAAATTCCAGCTGCATTGCTCTGAACCTTCGCCTGGGCTTTGTCGGGTACTGAACATTCCTTGTCGAAAGCCAAGGTCTGGCTGTACTTCAGGAGGCTTCCCTGAATATTCTGCTACTGTTTCACTGCTGTTTCGGTGTAGCTTCCCCTCCCCACTACTGAATGCATAGGATCCGTGTGGAGTAGCCTAGATTTCCTCAACATGCCCTGGCTTCTAGCATATATTATTGTGAAAACTGGTGGTTTGACTTGACAAGAATATTTGCTGAAACGTCCAGCCAAGGATATTGGTCAAATATTTGGACAAGTAGGGGGTGTCATTTCATTCAAGGAATCTCGGTTAACGAATCCTTTGAATTTTAAGGCTACTCATGTTTGTGTATGAGAGAAGAATGGTCAAGAAAACCGTGCTCCGTTGAATCCTAGGAATGGAAGGAGATGACAGAGTGGATCTCAAATACCCCCCCAATTACCTCCATATCCTCCTCTACCCCCCCCCAATTCTGAGAATTTGGGTTGCAAATGGAATGGGGATGTGGCAGGAAAGCTGCAGGAAGAAGGGGAGGGGGGGCAGCAGAAATTCCCCTCTTTCAAGAAGTTGTAAAAGAGGCAAAGCAGGTGGGGTTTTTTTTGATTTCTGGATTAGCTGTAGCCCCTCCCCAGTTTCATCCTATTATGTTCCTTGGGATCCCCAAGAACTCTGAAACAGCATCCTGGGAGGGGAGGTGGAACATAACAGCCATCATGCTGTATAAGCAGATCAATGGTTCATCCAGGCCAGCACCCCATACTCCCACAAGACCTACAGGGCCTGCAAGATGGAGCTGTTCCACCAGGTTTTTGGTTGAGTACACACCTGGCCTCCCGAAGGTTGCGGTCTTCCACCTATTGGCCATCCAACCATTCATCCATCCATCGGTAACCGGCCATATCCATCTGTAATAATGGGTCAGAACTTTCACCAGTAGCTATAACCACTGATTTTAAATGTTTATATTGTGTTTTTAAATTTTATTGTAACTCTTGAAAGATGATATGACCTGCCCTGAGCCCACTCGTGGGATGGGCAAGATACAAATACAATAGAGAGAGAGAGAGAGAGAGAGATAGGCTGAGGACAGACTGGCAATGTAAAGCGGGACAGCCCCGCATTGGAAGTGGAAGAAGGGAGCGCGTTCAGACATGTGCATCTGTCTGTCGGCTCCGTTTCGCACTTACCCGTCTCCCACTCGCTTTCCATCCGCTTTAACAGGACACTGGGAGAAACCGGTGTCCAGGGGCCGTCTTGCGCTTGCCTCCCGCTTCCAGGCAGTGTGAACCGGAAGAAGGCGGGAGGCAAGCAGAGGCGGCAGTGCGAACGCGGCGTTTTGCCAGTTTGCGCATGTGCGCACATGCGCAAATAACCGAAACAGCCCTATCACGAGCTGCGGAGGCCGGCCCACGTGGGGCCACTCCGCAGCAGTCTGAACGCTCCGTATCGGCACTGTTGCACAATACACCAGCCGGTGTGAACGGCCAGCCCCGGGGAGCTTTTCCCCCGCAGCAGTTTCCTCCGCATTCATCTCACTCCAGATTGCTAGTCTGTCCTCAGCCATAGATAGATAGATAGATAGATAGATAGATAGATAGATAGATAGATAGATAGATAGATAGTAGGGCACAGAGGCCAAAGACTCCACTGGCATTCTGAAGACGCGGAACCCATTTAATCAACATAGCTAACAGGTAACGGGTTCTGGATCAAATCAAGCTTGAATTCTCCTTAGAACCTAAAATGACTGAGCTGAGGCTATCGTACTTTGGTCACATCATGGGAAGACAAGACTTCCTGGAAAAGACAATCGTGCTAGGAAAAGCTGAAGGCAGTAGGGAAAGAGAAAGACCCAATATGAGATGGATTGACTCCAGAAAAGAAGCCACGGCCCTCAGTCTTCAAGGTCTAAGCTAGGCTGTTCACAATAGGATGTTTTGGAGGTTGTTAATTCATAGAGCCACTGTAAGTTGGAAGCGAGTTGATGGCACGTAACACACATAATAGCTCTTGCTGGACCTAACCTCCATAAATGTGTCTAATTCCTTTTTTCAGAACCAATGAATCTCATATCTTATTACTCCGTCCTGTGGCAATGAGTGCCACATGTTAATTCCTTAAGAGGGAGGAGCTCTGCTCTGTGACTAGTGTGTGCACCATCTTTAAGGAGTAGGGATACCAGCTCTGGGTTTGGAAATACCTGGAGATTTGAGGGATGGAGCCTGGGGAGGACAGGGTTTGGGGAGGGGAGGGACATCAATGAGGTATAATGCCATGGAGTCCGCCTTCCACAGCAGCCATTTTCTCCAGGGGAACTGATCTCTGTCTCCTGGAGATCAGTTGTAATCCCAGGAGATCCCCAGCCACCTCCTGGAGGCTAGAATAAATAAATGGAAGTACAGCAAAGAGGGCTGTGCATATAACAACCCAGTCGAAAACTGTAACACTGTACCCAAAAAATACTTGACACTTGGTTCAAAACATTCTTATATTAACCATGTAGTACTCCAAATACCATTCAGATCCATTCCAAAGACACCAATGTAAATAGTCAAATGCAGTTCATCAAATTCCTAACGGTTAATAAATGTCCACAAAACTACGAGGAGTAACAGTTGATAGATGTCCACAAAACACAGTTGCTATGAGGTGTGGTGATGGACCGCCCAGGTTCCCACCCGTTTCCTTCCAGGGCTTCATCAGGCCACCTCCAGTGACAGAGCACCAAGCTCTACCTATTTCTCTTGACTGTATACAGCAGTCTGTATCTATTCCAACCGGCTGGAATAGTAAGGAGGTCACTCCACGAGTGGAAGACAAAAGGAAGTTTGTCTCTTATAAGGTGGCTCTGGTATTGTTTTATTGTTTGGTGTAGTGGTTAAGTGCACGGACTCTGATCTGAGAGAACTGGGTTTGATTCCCCACTCCTCCACTTTCACCTGCTAGATGACCTTGGGCAAGCCATAGATCTGTCAGAGCTGTTCTCTCAAGGACAGTTCTGTCAGAGCTCTCTCAGCCCCACCTACCTCACAGGGTGTCTGTTGTGGGGAGGGGAGGGGAAAAGAGTTTGTAAGCTACTCTGAGACTCCTTTGGGTAGTGAAGGACAAGGTATAAATCCAATATCTTCTTCTTCTGTGTGACAGTATTCATCTATATACTGGCTATGGGCTGTTAATAAAGACTGACTGACTGGCTGACTAACACCTGTGGTTTTTTAAAGCGTTTGTACACAAAATAATTAATGGGGTCCCCCCAAAAAAATCTATTGATTTTGCAGTGTGCTTTTCGAGTTGATCAAAAGGCTTCTAACGGGTGGATCTGACCGTCTCCTCGCCACCAGAGGAGCCTTGCATATTTGTAGTTATTAAAAGAACAAAGAGGCTTGGATCTTCAGTGAGATAGCTCCTTATGCTAATCAGAAAACAAACGAGCAATTATCGTGAGGCAACGGGATTACATTTCTTAAAAGGTGTAATGAATTTTAACTGTTAATGGGGCTAAGTTAATATGTGAAAGGTGAGGCTTAGATATGAACATTGTCTCTTCTCCCCCGCCCAACTCCCTTGTGACCCTAAACATTTGCAAAGTTTTAAAAATTAAACAAGAATAAAGCCGACGTAGTGACAATTAGAGTCAGGTTCCAAAGGTGGTTATGCTAAGCAGGCAGCATGCTCGACTCCTCCAGCCTTTTGCTTCCACGGTTCTGCCTCTAACCATTTGCGCTTCCACACACACCAAACAACGCACTTTCAGTCCACTTTGCAACTGGATTTTACTGTGTGAAATGGCAAGATCCACTTGCAAATAATCGCCAAAGTGGATTGAAATTGTATTATTTAGCATGTGTGAAAGTGCCCAGTATCTTCATCTCCATCCAATGTCTTGCCATGCTTCTGCTTGGAGAGTCTTGCTGTTTGATTAAAGGAAGGTTGTCCAGAGAAATAAGGGCCAAAGTAATCATGAACATGTGAAACTGTCTGATACTGAACCAGACCATGGATCCATCAAGGTCAGTAGTGCTTACTCCAGAGGTCCCCAGCGTGGTGGATCCATGATGCCCGCCCACACTTTTTCTGGGGCCCGCCAGTTTTTTTTTTAGGAAGTGGGTGGGGCCAGGTAGGGCTTTTGCCCAGCAAAGCTTCTGATTGGCTGTGCAGATTTTTTCAAAATGTTGTTTGAGCAGCAGCTGCCACCACAGCACAAGGATCTATACTGTGTTACTGAAGTTAAGCTGGGGCTCCGTCTCCTGTGGCGGCCATTTTGTGGTTGGCTCTTCTTCCTGCGGCTGCACCCACCACGCTGTATCAGAATTCCAAATGGGCCCACAGGGATCCCCTGGTCTACTTGAGGACTGGCAGCGCCTACCCAGGGGATCCCCTGGTCTACTTGGACTGGCAGCTCCTCCCCAGGGTCTCAGGCCAGAAAATTTTTGTGCAATACTTCCTCCACCACAGTCCTCCACCACAAAAACTACCTCCACTATAAAACTCAGAAACACTTGAAGCTGTAGGGTTGCCAAGTGGCACCTTATCTGTAGTGGGGGGGAGTCCTCACCTCTCCGGGAGGGTCCTGGCGTGTGCATGAAGTGCGCGTGCTGCAATAATGTCACCCAGAAGTGACGTCATCGCATTGGGCATGTTGGGGGTGGGACCTCAGTAATTCAAGGGAAAACCATAGAGTTTTCCCTCAAATTACAGAGCGTTCCCCTCAAAAAAACCATGCCTGACACAATGATGTCACCTCCAGAAGACATCATTGTGCTGGGCACGTCTCCTCAGCCTGGCAATTTGGGGGTGGGGTTCCTCCTGGCGGCCTGATCCCGGCCAGTGGGCAGCGGGCCGCTGGAGTGGGGTTTTCCCCACCCCCTGGGGGGACTTGGCAACCCTATGAAGCTGCCCTATGCTGAATTAGACCCTTGGTCCATCAATGTCAATATTGACTACTCAGACTGGCAGCAGCTCTCCATGGTCTCATGTGATGGTCTTTCATAACACCTACCACTTCATCCTTTTAACTGGTGGGTTGCCAGCCTCCAGGTGGGGCCTGGGGGTCTCTCGCTTTTACAACTGATCCCCAGCTGACAGAGATCAGCTCGCCTGGAGAAAATGGCTGCTTTGAAGGGTGGCCTCGGTGGTATTGGACCATGCTGAGGCTCCTCCCCTCCCCAAACCCCTCCCTCTCCTGGCTCCACCCCCAAAGTCTCCAGGTATTTTCCAACCCAGACCTGGTAACCCTATTAACTGGAGATGCCAGGGATTGAACGTGGGCCCTTCTGCATGCCAAGCAGATGCTCTACCACTGATCCACTGGCCCCTCCTCATTGGTCCAATTGCTGATGGTGTGATAAGAGTCTTACCAGCCCTGGGTAGTGTGAATTCAGACAATGTCGATACTGGTTAATTAATGTTAGGAAAAGAAAATCTACCCCTTATTTATTTATTTATTTATTTTTGAGATTTATATCCCGCCCTACCCGCCGTACCCCTTGATCACTGAACATTACATAAACGTGTTAGAATTTGTACCTTGGGAAGAATGTGTTGTAGTGGTTAGAGTGTCAGACTAAGAGCTGGGAAATGTGGGTTCAAATCCCCACCGCCGTGAAAGCTTGCTGGGTGGCCCTGGGCTGGTCACACACTCTCAGCCTAACCTACCTCACAGGGTTGTTGAGAGCATAAAAGAAAGAAGGGGAGAATGTTGCAAGTCACTTAGGGTCTCCATTGTGGAGAAGGGTTAGATGTTAAGGAGGAGGAGGAGGAGGAAGAAGAGGAGATTGAATTTATATCCTGCCCTTCACTACCTGAAGGAGTCTCAGAGTGGCTTACAATCTCCTTTCCCTTCCCCTCCCCACAACAGACACCCTGTGAGGGAGGTGGGGCTGAGAGAGCCCTTTCAAGAAGATGAAGGCCTAATTTACACCTCCCTTTTGAAGTAGTTTGACTGCTGTCTTTTCCTACACTCATTTCACGCTGGTTTCAAATTTCATTCCCTGGGTCTGAAGAGTACTAAGCAACAGGATCTGTTTAAAGCAGTAAAATGCTAGCTTGACCACAGGAGGGCAATTAATGAATGTAAACAGTAATTTTTAAACTAGAAGAAGTATGGTTTGAAACTAGAAACAGGTATAGATTTTTTGGGGGAAACTGGAATGATTTCAGCGGGAAAGTTAGATGTAGATTTGACCGAAGAGAAGAAGAGATTGGGTGTATACCCCACCCTTCACTACCCAAGGGAGTCTCAGAGCAGCTTACAAACTCCTTTTCCTCCCCCCCCCCAACAGACACCCTGTGAGGTCAGTGGGGCTGAGAGAGCTCTGACAGAAACTGCTCTTTTCCAAGAGCTATGGCTTGCCTAAGGTCATCCAGTAGCTGCAAGTGGAGGGGTGGGGGAATCAAACCCGCTTCTCCCAGATTAGAGTCCACATACTTAACCACTACACCAAACTGGCTCTCACTTTGTCACCAAGATACCCAAGGTGCCTTCAGGGTGACTTTGACTCCAATCACGAGGACTACAGATTTTCCTTCCAAAAGAAAATGATAGCCAAGACTTTTAGGATCCCTTTGCATTTCATGTCAGACTTTCCCACATTTTGCTTCATGTCTGGGTCTTCCTTAGCTGCGAGATGCCGTTGCATCTACCATCCTTTTGTTTTTTCTCTAGTTCATATATTTATTATCTTATTATCCTTTATATAAAGTTTGTAGCATCAAATTCTGGAGCATTTCACGTGCAGGCCACCAACGCATGCAAAAACCTGATGACTGCCTCACTCCCTAGGGGAAAAGCCACATAACATCATGGAATTACAGTTCTGCACGATGCTAGCAACCATGCTTCACCATTCAGACAGGAGACATGAGAAGACTAGGACATTTACAATTTAAAAATTATGATCGAGTTGAAAGAAAAACGATCATGGCTTTAAAAATGAAAAGAAGATGAACCCAGCTTGAAAAGGAGAGAGGAAGGCCAGGCCTTAGCTGGAAGCTGGAGGTTAGCTTTGGATGCCATGGCAACCCAGTATTTGCGAGAAGCAGCCAACGATGGGAGACAGAGTCAGAGGTCCTGCGTTTATTGCTCACTCCTTCCAATGCCCTGCTCATGGCTATCCGTCCAAGCGGTAATTCTTCCCTGCTTGCAATGGATAGGAAAGCCGCATAGGACAATTGACTGTACGCAACAGTTTCATTTATCTGCATCCTGTTCTTGCCAGGTCAAGAGGCTCTAAGAAAGGCCTGGAGCAGATTGGCCCAGCAGTGGAAGCAATTAGCAGGTTCCAGACAGCGGTCCTCAGTTCATATGGTCAGGCATAGCAGAACTGGGAGAGCTCCCAGATGTTGAACCAGTGGTTTGCAAACCTCTGCTGAGTTGTTATATTCTAAAGAATATAAGGTGGAGAGTCCGGAGGAGGTGAGACAAGGCAGGCAGGTGAGCTTGGCAGACAGGTGAACTGACTGCGGTGGCAAGCAGGTGAGATGGTAAAGCCTGATGAGTAGGGAGATGAGCACGCAGAAGAGTCCAAAATTCTCATCCCTGCTGTTTGGACCAGAAAGTCCTTTTCAAATTTGCAGTACACTATAAAACCACTGAAGGGTTTCAGATTGGATCTTCCTCAGTGGGGTCTTCAGGAGGGTGAACAGCCTTGGACAGATGATAAAGCAGATTATCCGCACAGGAATTTTGAGCAAGCCCTCTGAAAGGCTGGAGTCTGGCAATGTGGCCTCTTCCAATGTGAACTTAGGCAGATCATGGGGGGGGGGGGGGGAGCAGAAAGGGTTGCATCAGTGCTTAGTTCTTGTGGTCCTTTCTTACACGCCCAGGGAAATGCTGATCGCCACGTTGGGGTCAGGAAGCAATTTTTTCCCAGGCCAGTTTGGCTGGAGATCCTGGAGGTTTTATACTCATCTTCTGGGTGTGGAACAGCGATCACTGTGGGTGTGGAGTAGATGACCCTGGAGGTCCTTTCCAGCTCTATGATTCCTCCTTGGAGCTGTCTCAGTGATATGCCTGTCTCTGTTCTGACATGAGACCTCCTGGGAAGAGGTTCAGGCCATCTTCAGAGGGGTTCGTTAGATCTAAATCAAGCCATAATCTAAATATTACTGTTCTCAACAAGTGGTGGTGGAGAGGGCCAACAAGTCACAGCCAACGTACGGTGACCTTGAAGGGTTTCCAAGGCAAGAGAGGAGCAGAGGCGGTTTACCATTGCCCACCTCTGCACAGCAACCCTGGACTTCCTTGGTGATCTCCCATCCAAATTCTAGCCAGGGCCAACCCTGCTTAGCTTCCAAGAGCTAAGTAGATTAGATCAGCCTGGGCCATCCAGGTCAGGGTTCTTGATATATGGCCCCGTTAAGAATACAAAACAAGGGATAGGAAGATTTCTGAGCTCTTGGGTCTGAATGCTGCTCATTAAAAACTATCCAGTAGGTGTACGCACTGACACACTTGAATAGGTTTGTAGTCTGTCTTTCTGTCACTTATGTGCAGATGTTCTCCTTCAAATATCATGTACACATCAGGTTGAACTAATTAATCAAGGAAATGGACTCCTTGATGTGGTGAAGGAAGACTTAAGTCTTTTTTTGAGGGAGGGAGTGTTAGAAAAAATTACTGAGAGGAATTAAATCTCATAGCATGGAGAAAGGGAGGGAGGTTACGGTGTCTTAGGCTGAGGACAGACCGGTGATGTGGCCTGCTGTGCCTCTGCTTTAGAAGCGGAGGCAGAGAGGCCGTCCAGACAGCCGCAGCTGTCCCTCGCCGCCAGCGTGCACTCACCCATGCCTGAAGCGCAGTCCTTGAGCTTCAGGCGGAGAGCCCGGGGAACCGGTCTCCAGTGGCTGGGTGCGCGCTACTGCTGCTTCCTGCGGGTGTGGATGTGCCAATGGTGTGTCGCATGCACCGCCGGAAGTGCAAACAGGCTGTTCAGGCTGCCGCGGCTGTGCATAGCCACATCTCGGCGAGACAGCTGCAGCCGGCAGCCGCGCACCTCCACCCCACGCAGCCAGTGTGAATGGAGAGTCCTGGGCTGCTTTTCCCGTGGGGCTTTTGGCCCCGCGGCTGTTCCAGGCCACCTCGCCAGTCTGTCCTCAGCCTTAATGTACACTGCCATTCACCCCCTGAGAACACTGGCTAATATCAAGGCCAAACCACAGATGAAATGGGAGGTCCATGTTTGGAACTCCAGAATTGCAGTTGACCTGCAAAAGCAGCCCCATTGGGGAGTCCAGTATGGATTAGGACCATAGTGCTGTGGAAGGAAACATTTTCTACTGCCTACACTTGTTCCCCTATTCAAAACAGTCTCCTTTGGGATGTTCTAATCCCCAGAATGAAACACTGAACTATAGGAGTACCTCGTTTTTAATCTTTGCCTGTGTGTTGAAGTATTTCCAGGGGGAGACATTTATTTTATTTATTTTATTTATTTTTTCAATTTATACTCCGCCCTTCCCGCGAACGGGCTCATTTCCAGTTAAGGAAACCATAGGAGGAAGAGTTAAACCCTGTTTCACATATAGAACAACCTTCTTCTGAGCTGTTGTCCCCCTCAACCTAATCAGCTGTCTTTTTCAGCTTGTTTGTTTGTTCATTTGTTTTATTGGTCTTATGAATCGCCCACCCTGCAAGCAGGCCCTGGGTGATTTACAACCTTGTAAAACATTTAAAAATATGATTAACGCATAAGTAAAAACACCAACAGAAACAGTAAATCAAACCAATCCAAGACGGCAATATGATTCCCCTTTTGCCGGCCACACTGCTGGATCCCAAGTTTCATGTGTTTTTTGGCTCTAAGGCTGCAGGTTTTTGACATGTCAAAGAAAATATTTGTTCCCAGATTGGTCTGGACGCAGAGTGTGCAGAGTCCACCAGAGTCCTGGTAACCAGTGGGTGGGTTAGGCATAGGAACATGGGGGGGGGGGGTGGACGGTGTCAGAGGCCTCTCTACATCACCTCCACTGTAAACCTGGAAGTGATGTAGGACCGCTGTAGGGAGTGCCAGATTTCTGGCAAGTCCTAGAGCTATGCTACATCACTGTCGGGTTCCCCCCAGAACTGACATGGTGATGCAACCAATGTTACTATTTTTTTTTTATTTCTCCTGGTGGTAGGGAAAGAGGGCTGGCAACAGGAGATACACATTTGGAGCAGAGGTCCATCAGTGGCTATTAGCCACGAGGTATAAATGGGAACTCTTGGTCTGGCGCAGTGATGCTCTGTATTCTTGGTGCTTGGGGAGGGCAGCAGTGGGAGGGCTTCTAGTGTCCTGGACCTGCTGGTGGACCTCCTGAGGGCACCTGGTATTTTTGTCCACTGTGTGACAGAGTGTTGGACTGGATGGGCCATTGCCCTGATCCAACATTGGCTTCTCTTATGTTCTTATGAGACCTCCTGCTATATGGCAGCCCTAGCTACTGCTTTGCCTTCTGCCTCAGTAGCACCAAAGTGCAGTGGGGGAGTGGGTCTGCCATCCCCATCCAAGTAACCTAGCTCAGATGCTCTTGGATATATAGAGCAGTGTCCCAGATTCAAGACCCATAATGCCTTGCGCTTGTGAACCATAAGTGTCGAACTGAAAATTCGCTGGTCAGTAAGTTCACCAGCTCTGCAGTCTAAATCTTTGCACATTCCCTCCCTTTGTCTCGGCTAAATATGAACATTCCACACTTCTCAAAAAGATACCCGGTTGGTTTTCCTGCTCTTTCCCCCTACAGCCAGCTTGTAAAGGGCAGAGGGCAAAAATTCAGAAGTGGCGGAGTACAAGTGCCTTTCTGGAGAGGTCATCCGTTACATACTGCCTTATGCCAATTCCGAATTTAGAGCCTGCAGCGCGGTCACTGTGGCGTAAGGGGGGGGAGAAATGAGAGCTTTTGTATGCTTGAACTAAATGTTCCTACTGCAATATCAGAGCATCAGAGGGACAGTTGGTATGTGGGTAATTGGCAATTCTTTAAAAAGTGAAAAGCCATTTAAGATCCTCAGGAAGGGAGCTGAGATAATAGAAGAGTGCTCTTCCCTGCTGACATTTGTTATGTGAATTGACACCATTCAAAAAAAAAACCCAACCGTGATATTTTGAAATGGGGAGCAACTTGCTTGTGGTTGAATTCCAACCATGTAACATCGCCAGTTTGGTGTAGTGGTTAAGTGTGTGGACTCTAATCTGGGAGAACCGGGTTTGATTCCCCACTCCTCCACTTGCAACTGCTGGATGACTTTGTGCAAGTCATAGTTCTGTCAGAGCTGTTCTCTCAAGGACAGTTCTCAAAAGAGCTCTCTCAGCCCCACCTACCTCACAGGGTGTCTTTTGTGGGGAGGGGAAGGGAAAGGAATTTGTAATCCACTCTGAGACTCCTTCGGGTAGTGAAGGGTGGGTTATAAATCCAGTCTCCTCTTCCTCTTCATTGGTCTAGAAGGCATCAGTAGTATGCAATCAGCCCTACATTACATTTGATCTACACATGCAAGCCAGTGTGCTGCGGTGATTACAGTGCAATCCTACGGAGAGTTGAAATGAATGGGCTTAGAGTGGAGTAACTCTCCATAGGATTGCACTGTTAGTGTCTCAGACCAGCATCTGGGAGACTCAGGTTCGAATCCCTACTCTTCCCCAGAAGCTTGCTGGTGACCTTGGGTGAGTCACATCCTCTCAGCACAGTCCACCTCACAAGGTCGTTGTGAGGATGAAACAGAGGAAAGGAGAACAAGGTAAACTGCTTTTGGTCCCTATTGGAGAGAAAGGTGGAGTATATATGAAGTAAACAAGTGAACTAAAAATAAATAAATCTACACATGAGGTGCATCACAGGGAGCAAGTTTTCCTGGACTGGACAAATGAACCGTCATACTGGATCAGGTCCATCTAGCTCACTCTCTGTTTCTAGCAGCAGAAAAGAGTAACAGCCCAGTAGCACCTTAAAGACTAACACAGTTTGTGGCGAGGTATGAGCTTTCGTGAGTCACTGTATCTGAAGAAGTGAACAGTCACTCACGAAAGTGAATACCCTGCCACAAATGTTGTTAGTTTTTAACATGCTATTGAACTCTTACTCTTTTCTACTGCTATAGAGAGACTAACGCGGCTACCCATCTTGATCTTTCTGTTTCTAGGCATCATATGCCTAAGGATGCTCAAAAGTTGGTTGGTCCTTCACTCTTGTTTGTCCTCCTCCAGTGGTCAGAGAGAGATGTTCCTCTGCACATGAAGGAAATTCCATCTAGCTGTCATGCTAAGAAAGACCTGCCCTCCATGAAATTGCCAAATCCTTTCTCGAAACACATGATACTGCCTTATACTAAGTCAGACCATTGGTCTATCAAGGTCAGCCTTATCTACCCTGACTGGCAGAATCATAGATTCATAGAATCATAGAGTTGGAAGGGACCTCCAAGGTCTTCTAGTCCGTTCTAGTCCATCCCCCGGCACAATGCAGGAAATTCACAAATACTTTCCCCTTCACACACACGCAGTGACCGCTGTTCCATGCCCACACCCAGCTCTCTAGGACTGCACAAAGAGGTCTTTCACATATCTAAAGTAGCAGAGCATCTGTTTGGTGTGCAAAAGCAGGCCCGTAGCCATGGTGGTACAAAAAGGGGCAGTGCCCCATCAACCATTTGTCTTGCCCCCCTCCAATCAGCATTACGGGTTGGTGTGAAATCTGTCACACATCTTTCAGGTGTAAATTTTCTTTGTAAAAAGTGTGAATCCTGTCATAAATCTTCCATGGGTGGATTCTCTATGCAATTGGCTAGAACAGAATTGGCAGTTAGCAGGGCTGAAGAGTCCTGATTTTAAAAGCCTGCAGGGGTGTTAGGTGGCACCGTTAGAAGCCCTGAGTTAATGGTTTACAGAGAAAAGAAGGTAGAATTTACCGCTTCAGGTTTCAGTGACTGGAAGAAGGCTCTCACACTTCTTAAATTCTGCAAACTATGTAAAACAGTTGCTTGGGAGGGCGTTTTTATAAAGCTTATACAGCACAGGTCTGTAGTCTATGCCACAGTGGACTCTATATATTATTGATTTGTTGTATGCTCTGTCATGCTCTTACAGCAGTGTTTTCATTTTTTGTAATTCCATTTTCTGCATTGCTTGGCATAGCATGTTTGATACCCTTTCTTGCATTTTTGTACGCCTAGTCCTATTGCGTTTTTATTAGATCTCTCATGCTGTTTGATTACAGTGTTCTATACCATGTAATCCACTTTATGCATTAAGTAGAAAATTGGTTAATAAAATATAAATAAATAAATGATGATGGGCTGACCATCACTGTACTGATCCCCCCCCCCCCAAAAATAACAATTTTATTTGCTACGGGCATGTGCAGAAGTCCCCAGGTTCAATCCCTGGCATCTCCAGTTAAAATATCTGGCAGTAGATGATGTAAAAGACCTCCGCCTGCAGAGCTGCTGCCAGTCTGAGTAGACAATACTGGCCTTGATAGACCAAGATTCAGTATAAAGCATCTTCCTATGTCCATGTCTGTGTTCACATCACTACTATCCTTTTGACTGGGAATGCTGGGGATTGAACATAGGACCTTCTCCGGGCAAAGCGGGCTCTCCTAATTAATTAGATTCCTCCCTCCCAAGCTCTCAGAGATGACCTTTTCCAGAATTGCCACAGTGGCTTAACATACTGCAAGACAACTTTAACCCACGGATGTCTCTGGCTTTCAGACGGAAGGAAGGCACCGCCACGGCTGCTTTGTAAGGCACAGAATGGGCTAGGAGAGGATATTGACAGGTTTTGCTTTCTAAAAGAACAGTGACACTTGGATTCCTTTGAGGTTCGTTGGATTCCTTGAGGGTAATTGGACGGTCTCAGATCACTTGCTCGTGAGCCGCGGAGAGCGCCGAAGCGCTGACCAGCTCTTTGTGCAGCTCTCCGAATAATAAGAAAGACACACAAAGTAATAAAAAGGAGGATTAGATCCATATTAAAAAAAAATACATTCATAAGAAGACTGAAGTGACATTTAAATTATTGCCTTTGGGAGGCTGGTATCAATTGTTGGCAGCAGGCACCAGCTATTCCTTGATTGTCCAAATACTGGCCCGTTACATGGAATTGTGTTTCAGTCTTATGATCTCTGGGGTTCCCAGAATGGCTCTGCGGGCAGGACTTTGCTTACACTGATAGCGATGGGAAAGGAAGGGGTCCCATGTTCCATTAGGGCCCTTCCGCTGCAGCTGGTGATAGGAAACTCTTGTCATTATTGTTACACCTCAGGGATACTCTTAGAAGCAAATATTTCTTTCAGCACATTTTCTTTTCCTTGTGTGTATCTCTCTCTCTCTCTATAGGCAGACAGATTGACCAACAGACAGACAATAGATAGATAGATAGATAGATAGATAGATAGATAGATAGATAGATAGATAGATAGGTGGATGGATGGATGGATGGATGGATGGATGGATGGATGGATGGATATCAACTCAGCTGTTAATTTCCATAATTTGAATCACTGACCTGGATAGCCCAGGCTAACCCTGATCTCGGATGCAAAGCAGGGTCGGCCCAAGCTAGTATTTGAATGGGAGACCTCCAAGAAATACCAGGGTCAGAGTTAGGCAATGACCAACTGCCTCTGAACATCTCTTGTCAGTTGTAACTTGGTGGGAGGGGAAAGAAGATACAGCGCTGGGTCCAGGTTTTGAGGGCCATTGAGCAAAATGTCTGTCCTCCTTATCTTGCCATTCTACCAAGGCCCTCAGGACAACATACAAGGTTCTTCCCTCCTCTGTTTTTTTTAACCCCCCACAACAGACCTGGCTGCAGGGTCACCTAAGTGAGCTTCACGGTCGAGTGGTAATTTAAACCCGAGTCATTCTATTCCTATACTCTAAGCACTACACTGCACTGGTTCTCAAATGCCCTTCCATGATACCACCGCCCTTGAAGCACACCACCCTTCCATGAATATGCTCAGATGCACTCCCAGAAAAGGGAGTAGAGTGCAAAGTATGTTCTTTTAAGCCTTGGGACTTAAAAGAGGGGAAGGGACATTGTTCAGTAGCTGAGCATCTGCCTTACCATGCAGAAAATTCCAGGTTCAGTCCCCAGCATCTCCAGTTAAAAAGGCTCAGGTGGTGTAGGTGTTGTGCAAGACTGCTGCAGGAGACCCTGGGGAGCCACTCCCATTCTGAGGAGGCAGCACTACCTGGAAGAGTCATGCTGTGCTCCTTCCAGATGCTTCTCCGGCATTAAATGAGAGATAGACTTGGGAGTTCCTGAGACATCACAGGAACCTCTTGGGCAATGCTCCCACGAAGCTGTGGGGTCCTGTGAGCAAAACTTCTACTTGGCGAGCTACTGGCGTTAAAGTTGTGAGCGAGCGATTTGGCCACTGCATAAGTTTGTTTGCTCTGGAGCCATCCCTTCCTGAGCTAAGACAAAAATGTGTGAGCCAGAGGCTAAAAAAACTGAGCTAGCTCACACTTACTCAGCTTAGAGGGAACACTGCCCTTGGGCCATCTTCTGTCCCTGGTGTAGGTGAATATGCCAAGGATCTCTGTACATCAGTGGGACTTCTGCTGACCAGTGGGCCTTGATGGTGGCACAGTGATGTCCCACTCTGTGGACCCTTGATGCTTGCACCAGTTACATGGGAGAGCACTTGCAAGAAGAACCCCACACTGGAGCAAGCGTTCTTTCCTTCCTGGTCCAAAAGGCCAGAATTCATTATGAACTTTCTCCTGTTGGGCAAGAAGAATTCATAAGAACATAACAGCCCAGTGGCCCATCTAGTCCTGCATCCCGTCTCACACAGTGGCCAATCAGTTCCTCTGGAGGTCCAGCAACAGATCGTAGAGTCCGATGTGTTCCCGTGATGTTGCCTCCTGGGCCTGGGACTCCAAGGCTGACTGCCTCTGAATGTGAAAGTTCCTTTTAGTCACCATGGCTAGTAGCCACTGATAGATCTCTCCTCCGTGAAGCTGCCTCATTCCTTTTTAAAGCTGCTTGTGCCTGTGGCCATCACTGCCTCCTCTGGCAGCGGATTCCACAATTTAGTCACTCAGTGTGTAAAAGAAGTATTTCCTTTTGTCAGTCCTGAATCTACTGCCCAACTGTCTAGGCCGCCAACTGTACTTTGAAAACCAAGGAATTGTTAGAACATTTCAAAGCATGTAGCAAGAAGCTTCTTTGACTGTTGTGTGAGTAACCCTTGTTTTGGTTACTGACTCAAGCAGTTCCAGACTCAAAGCATTGCCAAAAGAATCTCTCTTCAAAAAAGCAAAATGGCAGCCCCTGCCTTAGAAAGAAAAAAACCCGCTTCTCCTAAGAAGAGAGAGCAGCCCACCCAAAGCTTCAGAGAACATGTGCCTTGACTGCATACTCCTTCTCTCGCCTTGAGACTTAAAAGTATTTCTTCTACTCACCATCCTATGGTGGGGGGGGGGGGGGCTCTCCTTTGTCAAAGGCCTTCAAGCATAGCTTTGACCTCCATCTGGTGAGGATGGCTTTGAACTTCCAGCCCTAAAAAAGGAGTTGGGCTGGATAATCTATGAAGATCCTTCCAGCTCTACGGCTCAATGGTTTAAAGGTTACACATACACACAGAGGAAAAGATCCTGATTCAAGATTCAAGTCTCTGTATGTATTATTTGTATCATAAATTGTGGATGTGGTCAAACTGAGAGAGCACTGAGCGTCCAGGGTTGCCTGCACATAGCCTCTGCATACACATAGCCAGGACTATTTTTGGGCAGGAACGCACAGGAACGGAGTTCCGACTGGCTCCTGAGTTGGCCACACCCAGCAGGAACTCATTAGCATAATAGGCCACACCCAACAGCAGAAACTCATTAGGATTGGCTACATTAGGGGTATGTGGCCTACCTAACATGCAAATTAATTCCTGCTACAAAAAAAGCCCTGGGTTTTGATAACAAACAAGGTAAACAGAATAGGAAGCAAACGGTGGGTGTAGCTGGATGACCACTCTTCTGGTAACATGGGGGCGTGGCCTAATATGCTAGTAAACTGTGCTGTCAGTGGTGTGGCCTAATATGCTAATGAGTTTCTGCTGTTGGGTGTGGCCTATTATGCTAATGAGTTCCTGCTAGGCTTTTTCTACAAAAAAAGCCCTGCACATAGCCTTTGCATACACATAGCCCTTTAATAGGGAATCCTTCCACTGTTTGTTTGTTTTTAAATTACAGTAGGGCTGCCAAGTCCAACTTGGGAAATATCTGGGGACTTTGGGGGTGGAGCCAGGAGACTTTGGGGGTGGAGCCAGGAGAAAGGAAGTGACATCATTTTGTGATGTCACATCCTGTGATGTTGCTTCCACATGCTGACACATGAACTCATGAAGTTTCCTAATACTGAATCAGGCCATTGGTCCATCAAGGTCAGTATTGACTACTCAGACTGGTAGTGGCTCTCCAGGGTCTCAGGCTGAGATCTTTAATGTCACCTATTACCTGATCCTTTTTTAGCTGAAGAGGCTGATCCCTCCTGCATGTCAAGCAGATGCTCTATCACTGAGCAACGGCCCTACTGAATCCTTCCTCATCTCGGCAGAATATGAAGCACTAAGTGCTGCACAAGTGCTAAATATGATTTTCATATCATAAGAACAGGAGAGAAGCCACAGTGGATCAGCCCATCCAGTACAGCCCATCCAGTCCAACACTCTGTGTCACAACAGTGGCCAAAAATACCAGGTGCCCTCAGGAGGTCCAGCAGCGGGGCCAGAACTCCAGAAGCCCTCCCACTGTTGCCCCCCAAGCACCAAGAATTCAGAGCCTCACTGCCCCAGACAAAGGGTTCCATTTAGACCTTGTGGCTAATAATAGCCACTGATAGACCTCTGCTGGATGGGGACAGAGAGAGAGAGAGAGACAGACAGACAGAAAAAAGAAAGAAAGAGGGAGAGAGAGAGAAGGGGAAAAAACTGGCAGAGGCACTTACTTCCATTTAGACCTTGTGGCTATAATAGCCACTGATAGACCTCTGCTGGATGGGGACAGAGAGAGAGACAGACAGACAGAAAAAAGAAAGAGGGAGAGAGAATGAAAAGAGCTGGAAGAGAAACTCACCTTGCCAGCCACATGCAAAAGCAGCTCCTTCAGTCCCTCCTTAATCTCTGGGCGGACCTGTCTTGCTGTGGAAGAAGCTCTCTTGCTGACTTCTTAAAGGGGAAATGTCTGGCGAGGCTTTTTACTGCAGGGCAGGCTCTCTGCAGACATTTCCCTTTTAAGGCAGCCATTTTGTCCCCCCGGTGGCCAACTTTGGAAAAGCGGGAGATAAGCACTAAAAATCAGTGTTTCCCCCGCCCCACCGGGGGACTTGGCAGCCCTAAATTACAGTGAGGGGCCATAGCTCAGTGGTAGAGCATCTTCTTGGCATGCAGAAAGTCCTAGGTTCAATCCCTGGCATCTCCAGTTAAAAGATCTGGCAGTAGATGATGTGAAAGACCTCTACCTGGGACTTGGAGAGCTGCTGCCATTCTGAGTTGACTTTGATGGACCAAGGGTCAGAGTCCGTGTAAGACAGCTTCATGTGTTTATGTATTTTAAAGGACAAGGGTAACAGGCAAAATCGAATCGGGCCTTCTGTTTGGATTCTAGCTTTTTTTTTAAAAAAAAAAACTTTAGGTTGGATCCAATCAGTTTTTTCACTGGTGAAAAAGGGTTGGATCCAGGTTACTTTTTCCACTAATGGAAGGGTAGGGGTAATTTCCACTGCAGACCCCCAGTTTGCCTCTCATGCAAATATGCCTCTGTGGAGAAACACCATTTTGTATGTTTGTTGGTGGGGGCTGGATAGGAGGGGGCCATCAAAATTGAGGTAGGCCTGGGCCTAGTCTCCTCTACCCCCTCCCCTCCTGTTTCCAACCAGCAATCTGAGGGCAGCTCCCTAGAGAGGACAGTAAGTCCATCAAGGCAATGAGGAGATCTGCCCCAGAAGGCAGCAGGAGGGAAAGGGAATTCCTGGGCGGGAAGCCAGTCTGAGGTGAAGACAGTGGGGCTGGAGTCGGCAGCAGGCAGAGAGATGTGGGTCTGGCCATCTCCCCTGGAATGGAGTGATGGGCCTGCCCTGCTGAATATCTAGACAGGGTACGAGTTTAGGAAAGGGAAAGCTGGAGCGGTTTTATTTCACATTTATTTTTGATCAGTTCACTGCATGCCTGTAAATAGTTCTGTTTTAAAATAAATCCTTTAAGTGACAAAGGAGTGAGGTCCCTCGGTACCTCCGAGTCCCCCAGCCGCTTGGACACGCCAGGAGTGGGTCGGAGAATCCCTGGGGAGGAGAAAAGGGGCAAAACGGTTAGTCGCCAACTCTCCAGGGGAGCCCCGAAGTCTCCCAGGAAGCCCCAGGATGAGTTCCTGGTGACGGTGGAGAGGCAGGTTAGGAGTCTGTCCCGCCTAACTAGTGCCCCAGAGAGGGAGAGTGGTGGCAGCCATACCCGGAGCAGTAGGGAAGAACTGCCCCTTCAGGTGCCAGATCAAGCAAAGGAGGGGTGGGCAGAGCGGGGCCTGCCAGCTAAATCAGTCCCGTTCCGCCACAGCCTCTGATACTCATTCTGCAAGAGGGTTAATCCCCAAATTGGTTTCCATAAACATCTGAACCAATCCACCATTTCCGCCAACAATTTCTTACCACCAGGAGGCTATCTGCAGCTTCTGGCAGCTTGCTCCGCGGTTTCAGAATGCTGTGTTTTCGTGAAGAACTTTGTCTCAGATAGTGACTTGCACTTTTCTAATGAGGAATCCCCACTCTCGGATTTTATTCCCCGCCTCGGCGCCATCTTCTGTGGTGTTGTCAGTGCATCTACTATAATGCGTGTCCACCACGTCCTCCTTCCCCTCTTTCACCATAAAAATTGGTCAGGATTAATGTTTACGTTACAATGCAGTACTGCCCCTAACAAAATGGCATGCATAGCTCTTGCCCAGATGAACTTTGTGGGCTGGATCAATTGCCTGTCTTGCTGTGCTCTTCATTTTATGAGAGCCATTAGTTTTCAGCCTGAGATCTAGAACCCAATCCCCCCCCCTGCCTGCCATGTTTGTTTGTTCTTTTGTCTTTAAATACACATGGCACTGACTGCGATTTGCTAGTCAGTTTTTTGTTCATTATTTTGCAGCCGCATTGTGACGTTTGCACAAAACAAGCATCACATACAGTTCAATGTTTGCCGTCTTCAGGCGATCTCCCCTCCCATTAGCTTCCCAAACCGGGGGGGGGGGGGGTGTTTTTGCAGTTAACGCCACCTTGTGTTTGTGCTGCCTTTTCCCTCTACCCTCTCACTCCACCCCCCCAAACACTGTCCTCATCTGAGTTTCTGCTGATGCAAAAAAAAAAAATGAAACAGAAAGCACACAGCACAGGTGGTCGTCACACACGTGAGATAAAGTGGGGGGGAAGCGAGGCTATTTCCTCCAGCGTAAGTTGACCCACAGCTGCGCAATCACATGGACATTTGTAGATGCGGGCACAGCCTGCCACTGCATGGTCAGACGCAACCGCAGGTTAGTCGGGGGGGGGGGGGGAGGCTAACTGTTTGTTCCCGATGCACTTACATGAGGAACTGATGAAGCGCACCTCCGCCCCGAGGTCTCCCTATGGAATGCTCGGCAGTGTGGGCTGATGTGCATATTGCAACGGAGGTAAAAAAAAATGGCACAGAGTTTGGATGGCCTGATCAGACTATCCCAACACCATGAGAGCACGCTGCAGGAAAGTCTGTTTGCGGCCCGTTGCAACCCATTTGCTACAGGACTTTCCCAGGTGATTTTTAAATCCGCTTGTTGGGCAGAGCAAAATAGGTTGCCAACAGCTGCAGGGCGCTTCCCAGATGTTGGCGTCTGATCGCGCTCCTTTAATCCGCCCAGCATTCGCACCTACATCGGGGCGAATTGTGCATGTGATAGCAAACGCATTAGGGGCCTTCTTGGATGAGTTCTGACGTTACTGCAGAATGGGTGCCGCGGATACAGTCCGGGGAAACTTTGAGGACTGGTCACTACTGCCGAAACGTGAGATGCTGATTCGATCCCTTAAACACATGGGGAACCAGAAGTACCAGAGGCAGAATTTCAGGGAGATGAGTGGGCTGCAGTGGTAGGGGAGGCAGAGGAACGTTGTGTGAGCATAAGTCTGGATCCAACCCAAAGAAGTCCAGTTTCACCACCCAAGAGGCTACTGTGATAATCATAGGATCTGCATGGACAAAAGCCACACTGGATTGTGTGAGCGTTGTTGTGGTTGTTCAGTCGCACAGTCGAGTCCGACTCTTCGCGACCCCATGGACCCCGTCATGCCAGGCCCTCCTGTCTTCTGTAATGTTTGCTTCATTTCAGGTTCGTTGCATCGCTGACACTGTCCAACCATCTCATCCTCTGCCGTCCCCTTCTTCTTTTACCTTCAGTCTTTCCCAGCATCAGGGTCTTCCCCAGTGAGTGCTCCCTTCTCATTGGGTGGCCAAAGTATTTGAGCTTCAGCTTCAGTATCTGGCCTTCCAGGGAACAGTCAGGATTGATTTCTTTTAGGATTGACTGATTTGATCTCCTTGCAGTCCAAGGGACTCTCAAGAGTCTTCTCCAACTCCATAATTCAACAGGATCTATTCTTCAGCGCTTGGCTTTCGGCACTCGGCCTCGGTGAGCGTAAGTGCCATCAAATCACATCTGACTTATGGCAACACCAGCAAGTGGGTATCGAGACAAGTGAGAAGCAAAGGTGGTTTCTCATTGCCTTCCCCTGCTGAGTCCTCATTGGTGGTCTCTCTTCCAAATACTGACCCTGCTGACCTTCTGAGATCTGATGAGATTAGGCTATGCCATGCCACCTTCCCTCCCCTGCAACTGTAGTTAAAAAAAGGGAATGAATCAAGATTGAGTGAAAAAGCTTGCTGGATCCAACTCGTCGTGTCACATGAGGCTGAGGAGCAGCACACACGACATCCGTTTCTGTGTACAATTCCAAGTCTGTCAGGGGATAACATACACGGCTTGAATTAAGACATGGATCATGCATGTGTTTTCAATGCACTGGCCAGCATGGTTATACACCAGTTTCTCTATCACATATATTTTCTTTATACCCGTTGCTTTAACCATTTTTATTAGTAAAACCATGAGCCAAAAAGAAACACTTTACATGACAAATAAATGAGCGCGACGTAAAATTCTGCACTGAGAGTCAAAGCAGTTCAGCGATGAGGAAACATTATTATTAACAATAGAACAAAATAAGTTGTTGCATTGCGCTTTTAAACGCAATGCCCGTATCTCTTTTGCTGACCCCCCCAACTCTGTTAAGTGTTCTGCATTCGATTCAAAGGCATTGGTTGTCCCAGGCATTTTGTGGAATTTATTACAGCATAATTCTGTGTATTTGTTTTGGATAATTCTGTGTTGTCAGTGTCTAACTCGGCCCTGGCTTTTGCTTCTCAGTTTTAATCCTGCCGTTATTATTATTCAATCGGCTGGCTTTAGGAGATTATTTAAATGATATCTTCCAGCCCTCTGTTTTTTCCTGTGTAATTAAGTATATGGTATTAAAAGCGCGAGAGTGTAATGCATAGGGTTGCCTGGTGCCTTCTGGCAACTGGTGGTCGATGGGGGGGGATTAGTGGGAGTAGGAGGGAGGCCCAGCTGGTGTTGCAGCATGTCTAGTAAACTGATTGCATTGTGATTGAAACATTATGAATACATTGCCTTACGTGTGTGTGTAAAGTGCTGTCAAGTCACAGCCAACTTACGGCGATCCCAGTGAAGGGTTTTCAAGGCAAGTGATTAAGCAGAGGTGGTCGGCCATTGCCTTCCATTGCGAAGTCTTCCTTGGTGGCTTCCCATCCAAGTACCAACTCTGCTTAGCTTCCAAACTCTGACAAGATTGGGCTAGTCTGGGCTGTCTGGGCGGCTGAATGTGTTCAAAATTACCCAAGGAATAGGTTCTAACTGTTTGCAAACAGCTAAACTGATCAACAAAAATTTGGTTCTTTGAGACCCGCGAGCCGACTCTGAGCCAAGCCGTAAGAACATGAAAGAAGCCAATGCTGGATCAGGCCAATGGCCCATCCAGTCCAATACTCTGCAACACAGTGGCCAAAAATACCAGGTGCCATCAGGAGGTCCATCAGTGGGGCCGTAACACTAAAAGCCCTTCCATCACATGTCCATGTGTGTGTGTGTTACGTGCTCTCAAGTTGCAGCCAGCTCACGGTTGACCCAACAGGGTTGTCAGGGAAAATGATTTAAGCAAGTGGTTTGACATTGCCTGCCTCTGCAAAGTCTTCCTGGGTGATCTCCCATCCAGTTGCTAACCCTACTTAGCTTCCCACTGTACTAGACCATTCCATATCAAACATATTGTCTTACCTTTGTTTCCCAATCTGGAGTCTTTTCTTCCCAAAAAAAGCAATTGCAGGCCACCATCCCTCCATAAAACTATCATCACTGCGTCTCCCTTGTTAAGTACTGATATGTTGTGAGAGTTCGTTAATAATGATAAGATCCCAAGCTTCCTGAAGCCAGTCATGCTCAGATGGGGGTTCTGGTTTCTTCCTTTGCTGCATGACAACAAGGCAAGCAGCTGCTATTAAAATCTGCATTACCTTTCTAAAAGAACGTGTCACATCTCCAGCAGGTACGTTCTGCACACCTGAATAGCCAAGCTACGCTAAGGTTGCCGACCTCCAGGTGGTGGCTGGAGAGCTCCTGGGATTACAGCTGATCTCCAGACAACAAAGGTCAGTTTTCCTGGAGAAAATGGCCGCTTTGGTAGGTGGACATTACACCCATTGAAGTCCCTCCCAGTTTGGTGTAGTGGTTAAGTGTGCGGACTCTAATCTGGGAGGACCGGGTTTGATTCCCCAGTCCTCCACTTGCACCTGCTAGATGACCTTGGGCAAGCCGTAGTTCTGTACCAGCTATTCTCTCAAGGACAGTTCTCTCAGAGCTCTCTCAGCCCCACCTACCTCACAGGGTGTCTGTTGTGGGGAGGGGAAGGGAAAGGAGTTTGTAAGCCGCTCTGAGACTACGAGTGAAGGGCGGGATATAAATCCAATCTCTTCTTCTTCTTCTCTTCCCCTCCCCAAACCTCGCCCTCCTCAGGCGCCACCCCCAAAATCTCCAGGTATTTCCCAACTTGGAGCTGGCAATCCTAGACCATCCTAAACACATTTACTCCAAAGTAAGTCCGCTGAGCTCACTGAGACTTACTACCTAAGTTTGTATAGAATTACGCCCTAGACTGAAGTAGACTTGGAGCAGAAACGTTGTCCAGCCATTTCCCTCCCCCACCCCCCCGCGCGCCTGCTTGCCTCTAAGAAAAACACTGTTCTTTTCCCGAGATCTTTATTCACATGCTTGCACATTGCTCCGACAGGAAATGCTTTTGCAAAGGTAAAAAAAAAATGCTGACAGTTCTTTACTCCTTTCTTTGTAGCACAGCACCAGCACTGTTAACGCTGTTCATGTCATGTCACTTGAATTCCTGCTGACCAGGAATATAGCTCAGCGGGAAAACTAGTTGTTCCAAATTGGGATGCTGGTGTAAACATTTACGGAGCTTTTACATTATAAGCAACTGGGGAGTGGGGGTGGGGGAGAACAATTTTGGGTTCTTTGTAAATGCGCCTGTCGTTCCAAAAAAAATGGTAGGGGGAAAAGCTGGGTTGTTTTGTCCTCAGTGAGATTTCTACCTCTCACCACAACCATTACTGTTTCAACAATAGCCCCCTTTTTTGCCATAAACACTTTCTCCTCTGCATTTATCATGCATTTTGTGGCAAATTTGAAACTCCTCTTGATACCTGTCGATGTGCTCTCTTTCTGCACACAATATATGTGGTAGGAGAAATGGAGGCCACACGATTGTGCGTTGTCACCTATTATTTGCTTCTGCCTTTTTTTTCTCCTGTGACTTCTACTACTTTCTATTCCCGGATGTGCCTCCCTTTACCTTCAAACTTATCTCTGAAAAAACTTACATTTCTTGCATTTGGGGTATATTTCTACCCATATCTAGATCCCATGCGTGGGGATGAAAGTTGAACAACAAAGAAAACTGACAGGAAGAAAGTGGATTCATTTGAAAAGTGGTGTTGGAGGAGAATTTTATGGATGCTGTGGACTGCCAAAAAGACAAATGTGGGTTCTAGATCAAATGACAGGTAGCTCAGAGGATAAGACGCTGAGTTGCAGACCAGAAGGTTGGTAGTTTGCGGGTTCGAGACCCTAGTGCCGCATGACAGAGTGAGCTCCCGTCTCTGGCCCCAGCTCCTGCCATCCTAGCAGCTTGAAAGCAAGAAATTGCAAGTAGATAAATAGGTACCGCTTCGGTGGGAAGGTAATGTCAGGTTCCCTGTCATTTCTCCCGGCCGGGAGGTGGGGAGGGTGAAACCTCCATGGCAGTGGGCTCTTTCTAGCCCCCTCTATTCATCTTCTCCCATGCCTTTATTCTTGTTTCTCTGGGAAGCGTCTGTAACCCTGAATTGTTTTCCTAACGCTCTGTACCAGGTGGCTGCTTGTATGGGAAGGTTTGGGGGAGAGGGGGAAGGCTTGCCAAGTCTGATCTAATTGTGTTGGCGCCTTTGGGGGGTGAGAAAGTAACGGTTATGTTTTGCGCCTTTTTGTAAATTGCCCTGATTGGTGTCATGCTTCTATGCTGCTGTTTGAATTCTGTCTATCTGACCATTCAACCCCTAACTGTCATCTCTAACACTGAATGTGTTCCTGAATAGACCATTAAGAAATAAAGGACTTCATTTCAGATCAAGGCCTGGCTTACTGGATCTAGCAGGGTTCTCACAGGTAACAGCATTCCGTGTGCCTCGGCATTTAGTCATGCTGGCCATATGACCACGGAGAAGTCTTCAGACAGCGCTGGCTCTTCAGCTTGGAAACGGAGATGAGCACCGCCCCTTAGAGTCGGATTCGACTGGCTTTCAAGCAAGGGGAATCTTTTCCTTTCCCTTAGATCAAATCAAGCTTGAACTCTACATTGAACTAAAATGACTAAACTGAGGCAGGAACAGTCCAGTGCAGAGGATACCTAACAGAGTCTTCTAACAAACAATCCTGTCATTGGAGTCTTGAAAATGGAGAGTGATGTCTAATGAACAGTAAGCAAAGAAAAACAAGGGTAGTAGAAGAAGAGGACGTTGGATTCAAGGGTGTAGACTTTCCAATTTCCCGGGGGGGGGGGTGGGCTGGGGCTGGGCCAGAGACATTACAGGCCATTGTCTCCAGGGGAGGCTCAGCACATCCTAGAAAAGTTTGGGGGGGCTCCAGCTTCCCAGCCCCTCCGAAGTTGACACCTATGATTGGATTTATACCCCGCCCTTCACTTGGAGTCTCAGAGTGGCTTACAATCTCCTTTCCCTTCCCCTCTCCACAACAGACACCCTGTCAGGTAGATGGGGCTGAGAGAGCTCTCTCTTGAACTGCCCTTGAGAGAACAGTTCTGAGAGAACTTGTGACTGGCCCAAGGTCACACCAGCAGCTGCATGTGGAGGAGCGGGGAATCAAACCCGGTTCTCCCAGATTAGAGTCCACACTCCTAACCACTACACCAAAAAATAGCAAGTCCCAGGCTTAGAATGTGACCAATTGCTGTCTTTAAGGGGGGGGGGAACCTTTTTTTCCTACCTTCCTGTCTATGGAAGAATCCAGCACATCTGCAAGGGGGCAGTTCATGGTAGGCTTGTTGTATTACCCTTTTCCGTCATCCTGTGTGAACGAAGAGTAATCACTAAAATGCATTGTCGATTCCCTGTGGTGGCACACTGCAGGGGAAGATTTACAATGTGGGTGTTCTACCTTTCAAGGAAGCCTGTCTGCCATTATTGATCCTTTCATTCAGGTTCCCTGAACACAGTTTGAAAATCACTGAATGGATGGTTTTAAAGGGCCTCCCTGTGTCCGTGCCTTTACTCTATCAGGATCCTGTTGTACAGAATAGAGAATCCCACTTCTATCTCTGAGTGCTCTGCTTGGAGAGAAGGATGGGGGGGGGGGGACAGATATCTGAACTTTCAGTATATGCTGATGGGGTCTGAACTGGATAAGACTGACTGAGACAGAAAGAGATCTCGAGGTTATAGTAGAAAGCTCAGTGAAACCATCAACTCAGTGTGAGGCAGCGGAGAAAAAGGTGAACTGGGAGATAGATCAAGATGGGTAGCCGTGTTTGTCTGTAGCAGTAGAAAAGAGTGAGAGTCCTGTAGCATCTTAAAGGCTAACAGATTTATGGCGGGGTATGAGCTTTCTTGAGTCACTGTTCACTTCTCAGTTCTTCATGAGTCACTGCTCACTTCTTCTGCTATCTGAACAAGGGAGCAGTGACTCATGAAAGCTCATCTCCTGCCACAAATTTTTGTTAGTCTAAGGTGCTGCTGGAATCTTGTTTTTTTTTTTCCCCTACTGCTACAGACAGACTAACATGGCTACCCATCTTGGTCCAGTATGGGGCAGCTTCGTGTGTGTTCATGTGTGCGTTAGACAGACCACTGTTCTGATCTAGCAAGGCTTTTCTTATGCTATTATGTCCGTATGATGCTGTTCAGAGAAATTCTGGACTGGAACATCATTCATGTTTGTATTTGCAAAGTGCCTTTAGTGCATTCTAGTATGAAATGACCAAGAAAGGGAAAAGTCCATCTGCCTCCATTCAAGGATAAAACTTACCTGCTTTATTCATCTGCTTACCACCGAACCCTCCAGAATGAATGAAAACTCCAGGACTGTAATTCTGGGACCGACAACAATAAGGCCCGTTAGCTATTTAAAGTTGCTTCATACCCTATAATAATAAGCCTGATTTCCTTCAGAGATTCAGGGGTTAATCATACCTGTTTTTGTCAATCATCTCCTATGACCAAGAACAGCAAAGTGACACTCGGCACACACTTCAGCATGGATTCAATATGGACTTTGAGTGGTTCGCTCAGTACAAAAAGCAGTTGTTCCGCCTTACAGATTATATAAGGTTCTTTCACGCTTGCTAAATAATGCAGTTTCAATCCACTTCAGTGACCATTTACAAGTGGATTTTGCCATTTCACACAGACCGATTTCGCACAAGGTGCTGCCCCGGCGTCATTCTTCCATTTCCCCCCGATTGCGTGCTTCAGTTTCCCACTATTTGTCGCGGGGCGCATTCTGATCCACGGCTTCGCATGATTTCCCCTGTTTTTTGAGGATCACTGAAGCCACAGGGAAAATCAGGCAGAGCCACGAGTCAAAATGCACCCCACGGCAAATAGTGGGAAATTCAAGCATGCAATCAAAGAAAAGGAAAGAACGGTGCTGGGGCAGCGCCTTGTGGGAAATCAGTCACAGTAAAATCCAGTTGCAAAGTGCACTGCAAGTGGATTGAAGGTGCATTGTGTGTGAAAGCACATTATGTTATAGGGTTCAGATTTATCCATTTGTTTAGAAAATTTGTATGCCACATCTTCAGATCAGGTTCCCAGCTTCCAGGTGGTGGCTGGAGATTTCCCAGCATTACAGTTGGTTTCCAGATGACAGGGATTAGTTCCCCCGGAGAAAATAGCTGCTTTGGAGGGTGGGCTCCATGGCATTATATCCTCCCTTCCACAAGCCTCAGGCTCCGTACTCACAATCACTAGGAATTTCCCAACCCCGAGATGGCAACCTTATGTCCAGAGCTGCTGGAAACAGCTCTCAACCATTTAAAAAATATCAACAGACCAAATAAATACATAAATAAAGATCTATAGAACAATTCAAGTAAAAAACATACAGCAAATCAAGGCATTAAAATATGCCAATAAAAACAGCCAATAAGAGCAAGTCAGGGCATAAAAACATAGAACGGTCTAAAATTATACCGACTGAATGGTTCTCAGGCTAGGTAAAGGTAAAGGTTTCCCTTGCTCAGAAGCCAGTCAAATCAGACTCTAGGGGGCGGTGCTCATCTCCGTTTCCAAGCCGAAGAGCCAGCGCTGTCTGACGACATTTCCGTGGTCATGTGGTTGGCATGACTAAATGCCAAGGTGCGCGGAACACTGTCACCTTCCCACCAAAGTGATACCTATTTATCTACCTGCAGTTTCTTGCTTTCAAACTGCTAGGCTGGCAGAAGCTGGGACCAGAGACAGGAGCTCACATGGCACTCGGGTCTCAAACTGCCAAGCCACCGACCTTCTGGTCTGCAACTCAGCATTTTAACCTCTGAGCCACCATGGCCCTCTCAGGCTAAGAGAAGACCATAAAACATGTTAAAAGGCAGAAACTGTTTGTGAAATGGCTGGGTACACAGAACTCTTTTGGCCTGGAGTCAAAAGGAAAGTAAACAGGTGAGCCTCAAGGGGGAGGGTTTCTGGATTTCTGGCCCCACTGGGGGACCTCCTGATGGCACCTGGGTTTTGGCCACTGTGTGACACAAAGGGTTGAACTAGATGAGCCATCGGCCTGTTCCAACATGGTTTCTCTTACATTCTTATGAGGGCATTCCAAAAGTGAGGTGCCACCACCCAAAAAGCCCTGTGTCTAGTCACCACCTGCCTTACCTCTGCAAGCAGGGGCACAGGAGAGGAGGACTTGAGAAGAGGATTTCTGAGTGGACAAAATGGGAGGAGACAGTCTTTCAAGAATCCTGGCCCCAAGCCATTTCAGGCCATATAGGGAACAGACGAGCAGTCTGAACTGGTAATTGTCTCATGGATCCATTCCCCTTTATGATCCTCCACCCACACTTGAACCTCTCAAGAGAAGCATTATGTGGGCAGGATCAAATCAGTCAATCCTAAAAGAAATCAACCCTGACTGATCCCTGGAAGGCCAGATAATGAAGCTGAAACTCAAATACTTTGGCCACCAAAGGAGAAGGGAGCACTCACTGGAGAAGACCCTGATGCGGGGAAAGATTGAAGGTCAAAGAAGAAGGGGACGGATGAGATGGTTAGACAGTGTTATCGATGCAACAAACATGAAATTAAGCAAACTCCGGAGCACGACGGAAGACAGGCATGATGTGGTCCATGGGGTCACGAAGAGTCGGACTTAACTGTGCGACTGAACAATCAAGTACGAGGATATCCCGTGGAAGAGCATGTACAGGCAACAATTTCTGGGTGGAGGACTTCAGCCTCCCCAACCCAATTCCATAACTGTTTGCCCTATGGTGACGGAAAGTGCCATTAAGTTGCATCCGACTTTTGGTGGCCCTGCCAGGTTTCCAGGGCAAGAGATGAACAGAGTACTTTGTCATTACCATTAGTGACACTGGACTTGCTTGGTGGTCTCCCATCCAAGTATTAACCAGGAACAACCCTACTTAGCTTCTGAGATCTGATGAGATCAGGCTAGCTGGAGCCTTTTCCCGCTGCACCAGTCTTACTTCCAGTCTCTGAACGTTGCTGGACATCAACAATGGGAGGACACCCTGGGGCAGAAGTAGCTGCAGGAGTAGTCAAGGGAAGAGTGGAGTATCCCTTCCCACCCCTCATCCTACCTTGTATCTCCCCCTCCTCGCGTTAGTGTTAAGAAGTGAACACAGGTTTGGGAACCCTGTATTGGCCACATGAGAAAATGTAATTGGAGAGCCCGTGTGATGTCCTGGGTGGAGCAGTGGGTGAGGGCCCTGGGCGACCCAGTCTCGAATCCCCACTTCTGCCATGGAAGCTTGCTGGGCGACTTTGCGCCCATCACAAACTCTCAGCTTCACAGGGCTGTTGTGGGAAAATAAAGGAAGGGAAACAATGTCCTAAAAAAGCCAGCTTGAATCCATACTGGGGAGGAAAGCCTTTTATGAATGAATGCATGAATGAATGAATGTATGAATGAATCTATGCATACATACATACATCATCCTCAAAAAAAAAAAATACAAATGCATCCACTTGCAAATGCTCCTGTTTGCTGAAGGGCCGTGGCTCAGTGGCAGAGCGTCTACTTGGCATGCAGAAGTTCCCAGGCTCAATCCATGGCATCTCCGGTTAAAAGGACCACATGTTAGATGATGTGAAAGACCCCTGCCTGAGATCTTGGAGACCTGCTGCCAGTCTGAGTAGGCAATACCAACTCTGATGGACTGATGGTCTGGTTCAGTATAAGGCACGTGTTGAAGTGTCATTCTCCCAAAGCAGCCCCCTCCCCTAGAAAGAGAGAGAGAGAGAGAGAGAGAGAGAGCACAGAATCTTCATTCTACTCTTGTACTGTTTCCCCCCGGTACGAATTTCTGTTTTTTCACTGCATTGGTCTTTGCTCTGAAGCCAGGTAATGTTTCCCTCCTGAGATCTCTCTCCGCAGCACATTAAAGGATGTGGCTGTTATCTCCTCTATATTCAGTAATACAGAAATTATTAGGTCACACAGGATACCATTGTTTATGCCTCAGTCCTTCTTCCAGGGTCTCCAGGGAAGCTGCCTGCTGCCTTCTCTGCTCCCGGGAGCTGTCTTGATTGAGCTGAGATGGTCCAGAATCTAAGCTGGGAAGTCGAGCACTTTATCTTTTTTTTTTAAAAAAAAGAAGAATAGTGTTCTTCAAACTTCGCTTCTCTTTGCATTCAGCCGTCTCGTCTCCTGCTTGTCTACCTGGGCCCTCCAAAGGCAAGAGTAAGCCTGTTAAAGGATGCCAGGGAAGTGTCTGCATCAGAAGTCCAGGAACAAAGAGCAGCTGCCGCTCTGGAGACAACAGGTGGGCTGTGTGGCTGGACAGGAAGCCTGGAAGGTGAAGAGGAGGAGCAGGGGAGTGAACACCGTATGAAGCTGCCTCCTACGAAATCAGACCGTGGTTCCATCAAGCTCCATATTGTCTGAGACTGGCAGCAGAGCGAAGGCCAATACAGAAAAAAAGATGGAAATTTGTACTGGGGGAAACACTGCAAGAGTGGAATGAATGTGCGGAAGTCCTGGCTCGCTCGCTTTCTAGGGGAAGGGGATTGCTTTGGGAGAGTAACACTGGAACCCACGAGGCTGCCTTATAGTGGATGAGACCATCGGTCCATCAAGGTCAGTATTGCCCACTCTGACTGGCAGCAGCTCTCCAGGGTCTCAGGCGTAGGACTTTCACATCATCTACTACCTGATACTTTTAACTGCTGACACCGGGGGTTGAACCTGGGACCTTCTGCATGCGAAGCAGAGGCTCTGCCACTGAGCCACAGGCCCTCCCCTTTGGAAGGAGGGAAAACAAGAAGGGGAAAAGCAAGAAGAATGAAGATGCCTGGGTCAGGCACAGGGCTATTTTGGGGCAGGAACGCACAGGAACGGAGTTCCGGCTGGCTCCTGAGTTGGCCACACCCAACAGGAACTGATTAGAATAATAGGCCACACCCAACAGCAGAAACTCATTAGGATTGGCTACATTAGGAGTATGTGGCCTAACATGCAAATTAATTCCTGCTACAAAAAAAGCCCTGGGTTTTGACAACAAACAAGGTAAACAGAATAAGAAGCATAAGGTGGGTGTGGCTGGATGACCACTCTTCTGGTAACACGGGGGGGTGGCCTAATATGCTAATGAGTTTCTGCTGTTGGGTGTGGCCTATTATGCTAACGAGTTCCTGCTGGGCTTTTTCTACAAAAAAAAAACGCCCTGGTCAGGCATAAGTTGCATCTGACTGATGGTGACCCTGCCAGGTTTCCAGTGCAAGAGACAAACAGAGGGCTTCGCTGTTGCCATGCTCTGCGTAGGGACCCTGGAGGGAGGTGCTTGGCAATCTCCCATCCAAATACTAACCAGTAACTACACTACTTAGCTTCTGAGATCTGGTGAGATCAGGCTAGCCTGGGCATAACTTGCAGGTGCTCCTCAGTTCTCATGTGCACAGTGTCTGATTTGGATTGTGGCTATGGCACATTTGGGAAAGGGGACTTTGGCCTTTCTGTTACCCAAAGAGGTGGTCTTCTAATTGGTTGTGGGGATTAGCTTCAAGGAGACAGAGCGAGAGGGGGTAACTGGGGATTCTCCACCTATGTATATGAGGGTTTTCCCCTTAAGAGAACTCTCAAAATAAACCAGGCAGGTGTCCAACTGGAAAGCACACACAATAAACGCACACACACAAGAGCTAACTAAGAGAGACACAGGGAGCAGAGGGGGAAAGTGTTTTCAGGGAAAGGCGATCATTAGCATTCTTGGAGAGGTCCACGAAAGCAGCAAAATGACCAGCTTTTCAGGAGAGAAGAGAGCTCAGCAAAGTGAAGGTGTATGTGCAGGGTCCAAGGCCCATGCCTGCACGCAGCTAGGATGCAGGGTGCTTCTGATAGAGGGCAAAATGTACCCTGGGGCAGGTTGATGTATTTGCCAGGGGGAAAATACTTAAATGTTTTTTTTTCCTGAGGTGGGCAATGATGTATTGAGAGGTGTGATGACCCTACAAGTACCTGGCAGGAAGGGCTAATAGTTTAGGTGAACAGAATTAAGCATTGCTTAATTAAGGTAACTCTCGAGAGTCAGATTTGACTGGCTTTCGAGCAAGGGAAACCTTTTTAATTGAGGTAAATAGGTGCAGGGAAGTGAGGCTGAGTGCTGATGGGACTAGTCCAATAGGTTTTTGGGTGACCCATTGTCCTTCATTATGCACCTCTTCGAGGCACGGTGAGGCAGTAGAGAGTCCGCTGCTCTTTCTCATGCTTCTAAACTACGTGTCCAGGCTTGTCTCTGGCTGGCATCCATTCTGTGTCATTTTGGGACAGGCAGTGTCCTGCACTTATGGTTTTTGAGGTGATATTTTAAGAAGGGCATTTATGGTTATTCTAGCTATAAACTGCCCCTCTGTGAGAGGAGGGGTCTGAGCCAGTGTTCCCTCTAAGCTGAGTCAGTGTGAGCTAGCTCACAGTTTTTTAGCCTCCGGCTCACACACTTTTGTCTTCGCTCAGGAAGGATGGCTCCGGAGCAAACTAATTTATGTGGCAGCCAAATCGCCTGCTCATGACTTTAATGCCAGTAGCTCACAAAGTAGAATTTTTGCTCACAAGACTCCACAGCTTAGAGGGAGCATTGGGTCTGACTGCTAACATTTCCATACTATTTTCCAGACCTGAAACAGTTCCAGAGGGTGCTCTTACAGCGGTTGGAGAAGTGCATCCATATCCTGACCTGACCTGGATGGGCCAGGCTAGCCGGACCTCATCCAATCTCAGAAGCTAAGTAGGGTCATCCACCCAAGCAGTCCAGGATTGCTACGCAGACTCTAATCTGGGAGAGCCGGGTTTGATTCCCCACTCCTCCACCTGCGCCTGCTGGATGACCTTGGGGAAGCCACAGTTCTGGCACAGCTGTTCTTGAAAAAGAGCAGCTTCTGTCAAGAGCTCTCTCAGCCCCACCTACCTCACAGGGTGTCTGTTGTGGGGAGGGGAAGGGAAAGGAGTTTGTAAGCCACTCTGAGACTCCCTTGGGTAGTGAAGGGCACGGTATAAATCCAATCTCTTCTTCTTCAATTGCAAACCACCTCTGAAAGTCTCTTGTTCTGAAAACCCTACAGGTTCACCATATTTTGGCTGTGACTCGACAGCACTTTCCACCACCACATATATCCCAGAGTGTGCATGGGTTTCCCCAACAGGCCAGATAGCATCCACTGGGATTGTTTCAGGTCAGCAAGATGGTGCTTGGGGGGGGGGGGGGGGAGAAGGGAGGCCAAAGCCTCTCCTCCCCAAACACCACAGTCTTGATCCAAATTAGACACCACATGGGCAGGGCCTACAATTCATGTCTATTACATGGGGGAGGGGGACTTTGTATTCTGCACAGTGTCAATAATGGACTTCCTCTTCGATGTGAGGATGTGAGCAGGAGGGGGTGTAATAGGTACAAGACAAAGGGTGGCATCACGCTGGTGAAGGACCAAGGCATCTCCAGAATTCTGTGCCTTGCAGATCTGTCGAAGTCAATGGTCATCTGGGAGGACTCAAAACAGAGATGGATCAGGATGGGTAACCACATTAGTCTGTCTGTAGCAGTAGAAAAGAGAAACATAGAAAAGCCACCAAAATAGAAATAATCTAGAGAACCGGGTTCAGTTCCCCACTCTTCCACCACATGAGGCCTGCTGGCTGACCTTGTGCCTCTCACAGTTCTCTCAGAGCTCTCACGGCCCCACCTGCCTCACAAGGCGCCTGTTGGGGGGAGAGGAAGGGGAGGTGACTGTAAGACACTTTGAGACTCCTTAATGCAGAGAAAAGCGGGGTATACAAACCTACTCTTGAAAGCCAGCATGGTGTTAAGAGCGACACTCTAATCTGGAGAACCAGGTTTGATTTCTCCTCCTCCTCTACATGAAACCAGCTGGGTGACCTTGGGTCAGTCACAGATGTCTTAGAGCTCTCTCAGCCCCACCTACCTCACAAGGTGCCTGTTGTGGGGAGAGGAAGGGAAAGGTGATTGTACGCCACTTTGAGACTCTTTAGCATAGAGAAAAGCCGGGTATAAAAACCAGCACTTCTTCTACCATTCTTCTTCCAGTGATATATTTCAGTCAGAACTTCCATAAAGGCCCACGTTTTCATCACGAATAAACATAAGCTGAAAGGAAAGATGCTTCAGAATAAACGTTTCGACCTCGGTGTGTTATTGGGATCAAAGGCCGGACTCTTTCGTAACATCTTATTCCATCCAAATCAGCACTGGTTTTCTTATCTCATTTTCCAGACATGGGTGGACAGCCTTTAACTCATCCTTTGAAATCAATGAAAAGTGTTTCACTTGGCTGAATCATGCCCCGTTTCAATTAACAGAGCTCGGCGCTAACATTACCATCATAGCTAGTACAGTTAGAAGGGCCCTTGTGTCTGGTGTGTGCTACTGAACTCTCGGGAAGCTCAAGGAAGGGTCGGGGAAGTACTCACTCTTGGAATTCTTGGGCTGCTGGTACGTAGTACTGCAGCAGCATTTGGACTGACGCCGGGCCTCTTCATATACTCTTGTCATTTCCTGGCAAGGGAGTCGGCCCAAAGAAGACCCTTCCCAAACCACAGCAGTCATGTCAGAGGCCCCATGGGAGGACGTGATGCTGGGCCCCCCCCCCCCCCCCCCCACAGCATTTTCCTATCACTGGTGTGGGCAGGATCACAATATGTTGGTGGAAATACTACTTTACACAGAGAGTGATTAAAACGTGGAAGTCGCTGCCAGAGGATATAGTGATGGCCACAGGAATAAACAACTTTAAAGGGGGTTAGATGGACTCATGCAGGATAAATCTATCAATGGCTACTAGCCATGGTGACTGAGGGGAACCTCCGCATACAGAAGCACTAATCCTCTGAATCCCAGAGCCAGGAGGCAACATCAAGGGAAGGCCTCGGCCTAGGGTTGCCAGGTCCCCTTGCCACACCAGTTGGGGGATTTGGGGGGCATTCCAGGATATCCCTGATGTGATGACATCTCCCAGAAGTGACATCATCACCTTGGTGATGTTGCGCTGTCACGCTCTGGTTTGAGGGCAAGACTCTATGATTTTAGGCCAATTTTACCATACAGTTTTATCCTCAAATCAGAGCATCCTATGGGATGCCCCTGACATGATGATGTCACTTCTGGGTGATGTCATTGGATCAGGGACATCACGCAGGGATGTGGCTGTTTGGGGGTGCAGTTTTCCCCACCAGCCAGCTGGCTGGTGGTGGCCTGAAGCTCGAACACCAGGGGAATCCCCACTGGGACCTGGGAACTGGAAAACCTACCTCAACCTATGTGTCCTGTTGCTGGACCTCCAGAGGAACTGGTTGGCCACTGTGTGAGACCGGATGCTGGACTAGATGGACCACTGGCCTGATCTAGCAGGGCTCTTCTGATGTTCTTATGAGTCACAGTTCCCATGGAGCCTAGAAGTTTTCACGTCACTTTCACAGTGCAGGAAGGACTATGCTCTACCCAATCTGTGAAGATCAGGTGAGAATAGGGTTGCCAGCTCTGAATTGGGAAATACCTGAAGATTTTGGGCATGCAGTCTGGGGCAGGTGGGGTTGGAGAGGGGAGATCCAAGGCAGTCCAGGATTGCTATGCAGAGATAGTCAATTGGAAACCACCTCTGAATGTCTCAGCAGGGTATAATGCCATAGAGTCCCCCCTCCAAAGCAGCCATTTTCTCCAGGTTGTCTGATCTTGGTTGTCTGGAGATCAATTATAATAGCAGGAGATCGCCAGCTTCCACCTGGATGTTGGTAACCCTCACTATGCTCCATCCATACTGTGAAGATCAGATGAGGAGAATTTTTAAGTGTAACTTCTTCTTTTGTATGGCAATTGTGTTTGCCTCAGCTACGTAGGTATTTGCCACAGTCAGTATTCAAAGTGTGAACAACAAATGAGAAGAGATAATTTCCTCCATTTTGTCCTCATTTCTGATTATCTGTGCATGGGCATTCTGTAAAACTTGTGGTTTGGGAGAGGGTATTTTTGCCCTCCAAAATATATTGAACTTCTCTTGATACTGTGGTTAGTGCATCAAACAGGGGGTTTGGAAGAATTTTCTTCAGGTGACCACTCTAACGTGAAAATCACTGTGTGAGTTTGGGCTAGTCAGATGAGAAGTAATCTAGTCACAGCTTCAAACAAGGCAACCTAGAAGAGCAGATGAGTTCAAGATAGAAAGATGTGGAGCAAGATGAGAGACAGGATATGAGATTAGGAAGAGGAATATTCTGGAAAGAGACGGATTTAAAGGGAAACCACGATACTCCTGCAATCCAGTGAGGGGAAGTGGAACCATGCATGGAACCAGGCCTATCCAAGTTGGTAGGGAGTCTTATGTGCAATACTGAGAGGGGAGATGATGGCAATAGAGTGGTTAGGCTAGGACCAAAGTGACCTGGGTTCGAACTCCTGATTACTGCTCAGTTTCCTGGGTGACACTGGGCTGGTCACCTACTTCATCGGTTGTTGTGATGATAGAACTGGAAAGAGGGAACCGTGTTTGTCACTCTACAATCTTTAGAGGAAGCGCAGACAGATATTTTATGCGTTTGTCTGAATGAACGTTAATCATACACTATCCCTTTTCATTATGTGTTTGAATACCTATTTTATTTCCCAACTCCGTACAAAGCAAAATGAGAGAAGTGGGGGGGGGGGGGAAGCTGATCGAGTCATTTCAGTGTCTTGTGTCACTGAATCGACAGATCAAATTTAGCAGAAAAATTCAGCAACAAATAATTTGGTGAGCCTCCCTGAAGCAAAATCATCCTTACATGCATATGTCTGGGAGCCCCTGTTAGGCTGAAGCTCTCCAGGGCAGAAACATTTTTAAAAGATTATGTGTCTTTTGTCCATACTTTGTTTGAGAAGGACACCGTGCTGTGTCCTTAAGGTTGCCACCTTCCAGGTGGGGCCTGGAGATCTCCAGACAGCAGAGATTGGTTCCCCTGGAGAAAATGGCTGCTTTAGAGGGTGGGCTCTTTGCTGAAATCCTTCTCCTCTCCAAATCCCACCTTCCCCAGGCTCCATCCTCCAAATTTCCTGGAATTTAAGAACATAAGAGAAGCCAAAGTTGGATCAGGCCACTGGCTCATCCAGTCCAACACTCTGTGTCACACAGTGGCCAAAGACACCAGGTTCCATCTGGAGGTCCACCAGCGGGGCCAGGTCCAGTGTTCCCTCTAAACTGAATAAGTGTGAGCTAGTTCATAGTTTCTTAGCCTCTAGCTCACACATTTTTGTCTTAGCTCAGGAAGGATGGCTCCAGAGCAAACTAATTTATGCAGTAAGAAAACCACTAGCTCACAACTTTAATGCCAGTAGCTCACAAAGTAGAATTTTTGCTCACAAGACTCCACAGCTTAGAGGGAGCATTGGCCAGGACAGAAGAAGAAGAAGAGGAGATTGGATTTATACCCCACCCTTCACTACCCAAAGGAGTCTCAAAGCAGCTTACAAACTCTGTTCCCTTCCCCTCCCCACAACAGACACCCTGTGAGGTAGGTGGGGCTGAGAGAGCTCTGACAGAAACTGCTCTTTTTCAAGAACAGCTGTGCCAGAACTACGGCTTGCCCAAGGTCATCCAGCAGGTGCAAGTGGAAAAGCGGGGAATCAAACCCGGTTCTTCCAGATTAGAGTCCACACACTTAACCACTACACCAAACTAGAAGCCCTCCCACTGTTGCCTCCCCCCCTCAAGCACCAAGAATACAGAGCATCACTCGCCCCAGACTGAGAGTTCCTATCTATACCTTGTGGCTAATGGCCACTGATGGACCTCTGCTCCATATGTTTCTCCAATCTCCTCTTGAAGCCGTCCATGCTTGTAGCCGCCACCACCTCCTGTGGCAGTGAATTCCATGTATTTCCCAACCCAGAGTTTCCCCTTTCAGACATTTCATGCCGTACATGTGGAATGAGTTGCATGCTTTGTAAGACAAAACTTTTCTCATTCAAAAAGAGAAGACATTATCTCCCCCCCTCCCCCCCGGCCTTTTCATCTCTAGTGCTCTGTAATGCATCTCTCATTCATATCAACCGTGAAAGAAATCAGTGGATCATCTCTTTTGTTATATTGTTTCTATTGTTCCCCCACAGAGATGAATCACTGGGCTTCAAAGCCCATTCTCTGGAAGCCCCTCTTTGACTATATTACTAGAACGAAAGTTTATATCTATCCACTGCCAAAACTCAAATACCTGCCAGCCTCTTCTACATTACATAGAACAGATAAGACAATGTTGTTCATGGAAACCGTATAATCAAGATACTGCTTCGTATTAGAGACGAATAGGCTCACTAGCTCCAGTTTGGGAAATATCTGGAGATTTTTGGGGTGGAGCCTGAGGAGGGCATGGTTTGGGGAGGGGGAGCGACATAAGAACATAAGAGAAGACAATGTTGGATCAGGCCAGTGGCCCATCCAGTCCAACACTCTGTCACACAGTGGCCAAAAACACCAGGTGCCCTCAGGAGGTCCACCAGTGGGGCCAGGACACCAGAAGCCCTCCCACTGTTGCCCCCCCAGGTACCAAGAATACAGAGCACCACTTCCCCCAGACTCAGCAGAGTATACTACCATAGAGTCCACTTTTCAAACCGGCCATTTTCTCCAGGTGAACTGATCTCTGTTGGCTAGAGATCAGTTGTAATAGCAGGAGATCTCCAGCCACCACCTGGAGATTGGCAACCCTAGAGGTGAAGCTCCGTGTTGGCTTGGTTCTGTTATGCAGAAGCTGTGCATTAGATAAGGTAGCAAGCTGTGGGGTGGGAAATTCCTGGAGATTTAAGGGGCAGGGCCTGGGGAGGGACCTGAGCAAGGCATAATGCCATACCAACCCCCCCCCCCAAGCAGCCATTTCCCCCCAGAGGAACTGATCTCTGTTGTCTAGAGATTAGTTGTAATTCTGGGAGGTCTCCTGGCCCCACCTGGAGGTTGGTGACTGTAGCATTAGACCATTCAAGAAGCGGGACCCGCGATACTCGCATGGGGGGGAGAATTCCCAAAGGCTCCCGGCCTCCAGGAACAGCTCCACATTCAGGAGGAGGAAGCGGCCACAGGTAAGCCTTCTCCCGCCCCTGGCTTCAGCAGCAAGGCCTGAGCAGCTCCCAGCCACCAGGCCCACCAAGCCTCCCCCCCCCCAACAGCGGCAAGGGAACACTCTTTTACTTTGGGGGGGATTTACGTATCCCCTGTATAGTTTTTTCAACTTTTCAGATTTTCCTTCACACCTGGGGATTGCCCCAAGTGTGCAGGAAAATCTCTTTGCCCCCGATGTGCGGATTTAGATATCCGCACAGAGGGTGCGTCTTGGCTATTAGATATATAGATGTATCAAATTAACTTGTACTGAGTCAGTCCCCTACCTCAGCCCCTCTAGGTTGGTGCTGCCTGTTCTGATTGGCAGCAGCTCTCCAGCATCTCAGATGGGGCCATTTCACAGCCTTGATACTTGAGATGCTTTAGCTCAAAGCTTGAGGAGGGGCTGTGGCACGCCAGCGGAGCATCTGCTTGGCATGCAGAAAGTCCCAAGTTCAGTTCCTGGCACTTCCAGTTTAAAAGACTGGGGCACAAGTGATGTGGAAGGTCCTGGAAAATCACTGCCAATCACAATAAGCCAGCCCTTTTTGACCCTGTGGGCACCTTTGGAATTCTGACACAGAGCGATAGGCACAGTCACAAAATGGCTGCCATGGGAGGTGGAGCCAAGCACAAAATGTCAGGGACTGAGGTCATGCGTAACTCCAGTAGTACTTCTTCAACATTTCAGGCAGAAGCTCTCTTTAACAGGATGCCTTTTAAAATGAACGAATCGTTGGAAAATGTTTTCTTGCATCCGCACAGCTTGCCTCCAGCCACACGGTGAAGATCCTTGTGCTGTGATGTCAGCTGTTGCTGGAGCAGCTTCTTAAACATCTGCACACCCCATGTAGGTCTCCATCAGTGCCCTCTCCAAGCTGTGGAGTCTTGTGAGCAAAAAATCCTACTTTGTGAGCTGCTACTGGCATTAAAGTTGTGGGCGAGCCATTTGGCCACTACATAAACCAGTTTGCTCTGGAGCCGTCTTTCCTAAGCCAAGACAAAAATGTATGAGCCGGAGGCTAAAAAACTGTGAGCTAGCTCACACTAACTCAGCTTAGAGGGAGCACTGATCCCCAGTGGCAGTCAGAAGCCCTGCAGGGCAAAAGCCCCACCTAGTCTCATCCACTCGGCAAGTGCCAGGAAAGATTTTGGCTGTGGTGTCCACGGGGGTGACATTAAGGACCTCTGCAGTAGGCAGTACTGACCTTGATAGGCCAACGGACTGACTTAGTATGAGACAATGTCATGTTTTCATGAGACAGCGGGGGTTGAATTCGGGAACTTTTTGCATGCCAAGCATGTCCTCTGTCGGTGAGCCGTTGTTCCTTTCCTTGGTTGTAGCCAGGGGTTGCTCAAGGCAAAGAGGTCCAGAAAACGCAGGTCTCAGGTAACAAGCATTGGTCACCTCTGTGACGGGCACGACTAGCAGCCTGAAGGAAGGCAAACCCTCTGGAACATGGACTTAAGAAGAGAACTCTGCTGGATTAGACTGATAGTCCATCTAGTCCAGCATCCTGCCACACACAGTGGCCAAGCAGTTCCTCTGGAGATCCAACAACAGGACATAGAAGCTGAGGCCTTTATAAGAACATAAGAAGAGAGCCCTGCTGGATCAGACCAGTGGCCCATCCAGTCCAGCATCCTGTCTCACACAGTGACAAACCAACACACAGTGGTCTGGACGACCAACAACAGGGCACAGAGGCCGAGGCCTTCCCCTAATGTTGCCTCCTGGCTCTGGGATTCAGAGGTTTAGTGCCTCTGAATGTGGAGGTTCTCCTCAGTCACCATGGCTAGTAGCCTTTGATAGACTTATCCTCCATGAATCTTTGAACATCTCTTGCCTTGAAAACCTGACAGGGTCGTCCTAAGTCAGCTGTGATTTGACGGCACTTTTCCCAGCCACCACTGTTTATGAGTCTATGGTAAAGCTGACAAATGTGCAGCACTCTGATGTATCCCTAGCCCAATATTAAGGAGTGAAGAAAATCCAGGTGGCTTCCTCCAGTCTTCTAATTAGAGGAGAGAGGCTGTCCTGTAGCAGCAGTCTCTAAGCGAAAGGGATGAAGGAGGACGTCTTGAAAATGAAGAGGTGAAGGGGAGCCGAGCTCTAATGACTGGGAATGTGGCCATCAAAACAAACGAACGGGATGCCCTTCCAGCTCAGCTCTTGGTGGGGTTTTTTGCCTCATTAAAGAAATTGCAGCTATTCTGCATACAAGAGCCTTCCAAACATTCAAATGCTTACAAGCATCAGCCGTTCTGCATAAACACTGCTTCGCTGGGAATGTTCTTAATTAAGGCTGGCATGGGTGAACTCCCTGCTGTTGGCCAACTCTTTGCAGTCCTCCTTTTCCTTCGAACCAAAGGCGAGCGCCATATTGTGTGTTGAAACAGTCAAAATGGTCTGCAGACACTAAATAAGAGTCTCCCTCCCTCGCCTCAGCAAATGGCGGCAACAGAAAATGGCTCATATTTGTGAAGAACATACCGTTGACAGCACACACGTCACTTGTTTCCTCTTCCACTTACGAAGTTGCTTCTTTTAGCGGTGGAAAGGACCCAGACTGGCATCCTTAAGGACGATCTAGATGTAGGGGGCCTTGACTTGGATGGCTCAGGCTAGCCTGGTCTAATCAAAACTTTGGCATTATGCCCTGCTGAGGTCCCTCCCCTCCCCAAACACCACCCTCCCCAGGCTCCACCCCCAAATCTCCAGGTATTTCCCAACCCAGAGCTGGCAACCATAAGGTGCAATGCTCACTGGTTTGCCAGCTGCAGCGTGGGAAATCCCTCAAGATTAGGGGGTGTAACCTTGGGAGAGAGACGTTTGGGAAGGGGCAGGAGCTTAGCAAAAGTTTGATGTCTTTCCACATTTGCTTGCCACTCTGGATTTTCTCAGTGTTCGAGTCGAGGCAATTTAAGTCCAGGGCAAAACAGCATCCAAATAACCCGGGGCAACAGCAGGCGGAAACCGGGGTGACCACTGAAGGGAGGTCATGTAATGCAGAATGGGGGGGAAACCTGGAATAAAAAGAAGGTTGAACTCGATTTTAGTGCAGAACTGGGGGGGGGGGGGATAAAAAGAAGGTTGAATTTGATTTTATTTCAGAATTGCTTGGAGGACACCGCGGTGAACATGGATTAAAAGGGGGAGTGCGGAAAGGGCAATAGAGTCCACTCTGGGAAGGTCTCAGTTCTTCCATGAGAACTAATCTCTATAGTCTCAAGATCAGTTGTAACTTTGGGAGAACTGCAGGCTCCACTTGGAAGTTAGCAACTCTACTGGCTGAGGACTCCCTCCAGACGTGACCAGGATGAAGGAGAAGATGGGAGACAGCCACCAATTGGCATACTGAAAAATTATGTTTGGTAGAAGGAAGGAAACAGGACTCTGTTATTACTCCCCTCTATGATCTCTCTGTGTACAGCTGCAATGGAGTCAATCTAGCCCGAGGCATTTATTTTTTTGCAATAAAAAAATATTTTTTCCATTGTTTTCGAATACAATTAGCTTTTATACATATTCCATTCTCTATACAATTGCATACTTAATTAAAAAAAATAAAAAATATGATCATTAAATGACTTTCCACCCCCTCTGCACCTTCACATGTATCAACTGGTAAACATATATTTAAAAATATTTGTCTCTTAAGGTAACATTTTGAGCTATTATAACTTTTATACATTTAGATTAATTATCAAAGTGTTGGTTACAAGTGGCTAAGTACGGATTCATTTTTTATGTTATAATTATATTCCCTCATTTCAATAGTTAGAAAGTGTAAAAATATTGTCCTTCATGTTCCAACCTTGCTCCATATATTCCTTCAAGTCTTCCCAATCTTCTAAAAACTTCTCTGAGTCTTGGTTGTTTAATTTTCTTGTCCATTTATCCATTTCTGCCATAAATAGCAGTTTTCTCAACGATTCCCATAGTTCTGGGGTCTTCTCCGATTTCCAATTTTGCGCATATACCCAGCCTGAGGCATTTATGATTATTATTTAGAAGAAGACAAAAGGCAAATCCTCCATTAAGATTCTCAGAAGCCCAGATCTGATAGTGCCGTAGGAGAATTTGCACAAATGTAAGCAAAGCCTTAAGATTAAAAGAGAACCTGTAATAAATCTATGCCGGTATATGTGTTACAGCTAAATACTAAATCCAGAATTGCAGCAGTCATGGATTAAAACCTGAAGGGATGTTATCCCTGCCTTTAATGCCCCCTTTAAGTGCTGGCTGACAAAACAAATCCCGAAAACTTTCCTCCGCTGTCCTTGGGTTTTACATCCCATATGCCGCGTTTCATCTCCTGCAATTTAGAGCTCGTTCGCCTACCATTTGCTGACGTTTCTTGTCACTTTAGTCAAAAACTCACTGATAGTTGAGAGAGGGTCACGGAAGCTTTCTCTGACTTCCTTCTACGGTTGTTTTCTCTTGTGGAGCAAACATACCTTTTATTTTTTCCCCGGACAGACAACCTGGTGGGGACACAAAGATCACACTGAGAATAAAGCCAGTGTAAGCATTGGGATAATTTGGTGTAAGCTTGCCTTGGAAGGGCGGGAATCATTAAAGCAGGTGTGGAGAATGGAGAAGGGGGGGAACACCCGACAGCAAATTAAAAGAACAGCCAGAGAAAGAAGGGGAAAGAGCCAGTGTGGTGTGGTGGTTAAAAGCGGTGGGCTAGTATCGGGGAGACCCAGGTTTGAATCCCCACTCTGCCATGGAAGCCTACTGGGTGACCTTGGGGCAGTCACATACTCTCTGCCTGACTTACCCTACAGGCTTGTTGTGAGGACAAAATGGGGAGAGGAGGACGATTCTGGAGAAAAGGAGGTGGAGGGGGGACAGGATTGCTCTCTTGAAGTATCTGAAGGGCTGTCACTTAGAGGAGGGCAGGGGAGCTGTTCCTGCTGGCAGCAGAGGAGAGGACTCACAAGAATGGGTTTAAATGAAGGGCGGGAAGGTACCGACTGGATATTAGGAAAAACTTTTTGACAGTAGGAGTTGTGCAGCAGTGGAATCAGCTGCCTGGGGAGGTGGTGAGCTCCCCCTTCCTGGCAGTCTTCAGACAGCTGCTGGACAAGCACTTGTCAGGGATGCTGTAGGATGATCCCGCACTGAGCAGGGGGCTGGACTAGATGGCCTGTGTGGCCCCTCCCAGCTCTGTGTGATTCTACGATTCTATGATGTAAGCCACATTTGTACCCCATTGGGGGAGAAACATGGGGTATAAATGTATTAAATTAATAAAATAAGGCAGAAGAATAAGAAGAATAGGGTTTTCTACTCCTCTTTTCTCTCCTCCTCTTTTCTCTAAGGCGTCTTGAAGCAGCTTGCAATCGCCTTCCCTTCCTCTCCCCACAACAGGCACCTTGTGAGATAGGTGCGGCTGTGAGAGTTCTGAGAGAGCAGTGGCTGGCCCAAGGTCACCCAGCAGGCTTCACGTGGAGGAGGAGTGGGGAATCAAAACCCGTTCCCCAGATCAGAGTCCTTCACCACTTAACTAAAGAAAAGAAAGTTGGCAGTGAAGTGGGGCAGCCCCACAATATGTTGTTGGAATACTTCAGTGTATTGCCTGCTAGGTCTGTGGTGGAAGGGGAAAATCAAACGGTGAATTCAGACATGGAGAAAACAACAAAACACCTGACAGCACACTAAACATTTGTTGTTGTTGTTCAGTCACACAGTCGAATCTGACTCTTTGCGACCCCCTGGACCACATCACACCAGGCCCTCCTGTCCTCCGTCGTGCTCCGGAGTTTGCTTATTTTCATGTTCGTTGCATTGGTAACACTGCCCAACCATCTCGTCCTTTGCCGTCCCCTTCTTCTATGACCTTCAGTCTTTCCCAGCATCAGGGTCTTCTCCAGTGCGTGTTCCCATCGCATTTGGTGGCCAAAGTAGTTGAGCTTCAGCTTCAGTATCTGGCCTTCCAGGGAACAGTCAGGGTTGATTTCTTTTAGGATTGACCGATTTGATCTCCTTGCAGTCCACGGGACTCTCAAGAGTCTTCTCCAGCACCATAATTCAAAAGCATCTATTCTTTGGCATTTGGCCTTCCTTATAGTCCAACTCTCGCAGCCATACATTACTGCTGGGAATACCGTTGCTTTGACCATATGGGCTTTTGTTGGCAGGGTGATGTCTCTACTTTTTGTTATACTGTCTAGGTTTGCCATTGCTTTTCTTCCAAGGAGCAGGCATCTTTTAATTTCATGGCTGCAGTCACCGTCTGCAGTGATCTTGGATCCCAGGAAGGTGAAGTTGGTCACTGCTTCCACAACTTCCCCTTCTATTTGCCAAGGAGTGATGGGGCCGGATGCCATGATCTTAGTTTTTTTGATGTTGAGTTTCAAGCCAACGTTTGCACTCTCCTCTTTCACCCTCAGCAAAACATACACTAAACATACAGCAGGAGAAAGATGGGAAATGTGTCAGTGAGGTGAACCCAAAGTGGCTTACATCATTCCCTTCTCCTCCATTGTATGCACACAACCCTGAGAGCCAGGTTGATGTAGTGGTTAGGAGCGCAGACTCTAATCTGGGAGAACTGGGTTTGATTCCCCACTCCTCCACATGAACTGGGTTTGATTCCCCACTCCTCCACATGAAGCCAGCTGGGTGACCTTGGGTCAGTCACAAATTTTCTCGGAGCTGTTCTCTCAAGAGCAGTTCTCTCAGAGCTCTCTCAGCCCCACCTATCTCACAGGGTGTCTGTTGTGGGGACAGGAACGGAAGAAGACTCCGAGTGAAGGGCAGGGTATACATCCAATCTCCTCCTCCTCCTCCTCCTCCTCCTCCTCCTCTTCTTCTTCTTCTTCTTCTTCTTCTTCTTCTTCTTCTTCCTGTGAGGTAGGTTAGGCCGAGAGTGTGAAACTGGCCTAAGCTTATCCAACCAGCTTCCAACTTCCAAACTGGCCCACCCAGCTTCCAACTTGCGATATCAGCTGTTTTTTATCCCAGATCTGTTTCTGACCCCTCTCTCTCTTTCTCTCAGTGGATGTGGAAATGATTTCATTTGCCTGATCATAAAAAAAATACTTCCTATTTAAGTAGTACCTTTGCACTCTTGGTCGCACCAGCACCTGACTGGATCACCCAGGACAAAGGGAACCACAACATTCAGTTATCTCATCCGGATTTCCAGCCATTTCCCACACACCCCATGTTGCAGGAACTTGAATTAAGTTTGAACCTGGGAACTGAGAATGCCTGATGCTATCCGCACACCAGGTTTTTCTGCATGCGTGGTGCCAAGGGCATCTTTGAAGCTGCCCCGGATTTTACAAAATAAGTCCTGATTTCCGCTAATGTGCGGGTGTGCGAGTAACTCTGCTTTTGGGAGTAATCCCTTTGAACTCGAAGGAGCTCCCCGCATGCCGAAGTGATTTGCATGATCACTGCTTGAGAGCTGGAATTAGTCCCTGCCATCTGTATTTACAGTATTCGGCTAATCCGGCCTTTCAGATGCCATGCATAGTCCCCTCCGCCGCGCACTGTTATTGATCAAGAGAGAAAGATTCAGCTTGACAGAGGTTTGTGGGGGAAAGCCTTAGAGTTGTCCAAGGAGCAGTCGCATTATCAGCTTGTCTTGGCTGACATATGGTAATGTAACGTTTAATGTTTGCCCTGCCATTCCAAAGAGGCGTCAAGCCGTACAGCTAGCTGACGCGCAAAAGTCTTCCAAACAAAAATATGAAGATCTGGAATGATTTTCTGGTGCCGTTTATAGATGGTACAAACGCACCGTACTGTTTTGACTGCTTTTGTTACACTTCAGCGTTCTTTGGTGGGTGGAAAGGAGGGAAGGCTTTGGAGCTCTGTTGGCCATCCTTGTTGATCAGCATAAATTAATTGGAGTTTTCTTGCTGTCTTTGTGTAGCCTTCTCTCGAAGCAACTTTAATTTCAGCAACTAAGTTTATAATATATTTTTCCCTCCCAGGTTTTATTTTCCCATTGACCACATATAATTGTGTCTTGAAGACTGAAGTAGACTTTCAGTTGTCTCCCTCTTGTTACCACCATTCTCACTTAGGGTGGGTTGGGAGCGTGAGTGCAGTGAGATCACTGCCAGGTACAACCCGGAAGTGATGGTTGGTAGCACTAAGAATTGCTGGAAAGTCAATGGTTTCTGGCAATTCCTAGAGCTACTATCGTCACTTCCAGGTTGTGCCTGGAAATGATGTCACTGTCCTTCTGACATAGGTGAGTTTTCAAAAGTAAAAGAAAAATAACCTTAAATTTTGATTTATTCCCTGAGAAGTGGTGGACAACAGGAACTCGGAGCGGGGGATCCCCCACCCCAACCGTGGGCTTGGCCACCCTGTTCTGTTTTCCAACAACTGTTAAAATTCTGTTCAGGAGAAATTTGGAGCTCAGTTTCTGGTCCTTATGTAAGGGGGGGGGGGGGAGGGATGATTATTTCATCTGAAATTAAATATCTAGTGTGTATGGTGCTAATCTCTCTCCTTGGTTCTTCTAGTTTGGGGGGTCCACAACTGTTTTGAGCCTATGGTCATTTTTTGATTACTTACACAGCATGGTTGGTGCAGACATAAAATGGGTGCTACAAAATGGCAGCTGTGAGAGGCACAGCCAGCCCTGAAATTACTATTGTAGCTTACCTTCAGTTACACTGCAAAGACCTTTGTGCTGCCAAACCTATATTTTTTAAAAAATCTACACTGCCATTCAAATCTCCAGTGGCTGGCCCTGACCTGGATAGCTCAGTCAAGCCAGATCTCATCAGATCTCGGAAGCTAAGCAAGGTCGACTTGGATGGGAGACCTCCTTGGAATACCAGAGGCGGGAGGCAGGGGCAGGCTTTATTCAGCCACCTCTCAGAATACCCTCCAGGCCCCCAGTAGGGTTCAGTCCCCAGAGGTTGCCATGTCTTCCAGGTGCGCGCACACACACACATGCACATGTAAAAAGATACCTCGAACAAAATCTCCAAGGGCTGTTCAGGAGCCTTGCCGGACAAAGCCCCACCTAGAATCATAGAAGCATAGAGTTGGAAGGGACCTCCAGGGCAATCTATTCCAACCCCCTGCAAAATGCAGGAAATTCAAATACCTTCCCCACACACACACACCCTGTGAGCCCTGTTCCACGCCCAGAAGGTGACCTCCAGGATCTCCAGCCCAACTGGCCTGGAGAAAAATTGCTTCCTGACCCCAAAGTGGCGACCAGCATATCCCTGGATATATAAGAAAGGGCCATGAGGACTAAGCACTGATGCAGCCCTTCCTGCCCTCCCTCCCATGCTCTGCCTGAGCTCACAAAATCAGCACTGCTGACCCCGGCCCCACCCACTTTCGAAAAATGCTTGGCAGGCCCCAGGAAAGGCATCAGCAGGCACAGTGCCACCTGCAGGCGACACATTGAGGACCCCTGTTCTAGTTCTTCTGTTGTCGTTTTTAAATGTATGATGCTTTTAGTTCTGACAAGTATTTATTGTAATTATGCTTGGAGGTTGGTCGGTGGGTTCTTATGGGATAGAAGATCACGGTAGGCATGCCTTAAGAATTAAAATAAGTGCATTTCTCTATCCTGTGTGCTCAGCTCCACCTGAAAAAGCTGGGGATGGAAGGGGTTTCAGCCAGAAACAGAAATAAATAAATATTATTTTGTAACATGATTAATTTTCTACATTTGAGTCAGGCAATTACGCTCCGGCTATTTGACTTCCGAGCACGCATGCCAAAATGAAAATATGTATTTGGGAGCAGACGAGAGGATACGGCAGCGTTGGGGATCTCTCGTCTGACTAATCTGGAAACGTGTTAGCAAAATTGTATTTGAGAACATTTTGCGCGAAAGATTCTTTAAACGTATCTCTTTGTGAGGGGTCTCAACGAGCATAAAAATATTTCCACTGTATTTAATGAGCCGGAGTCGACATGCTTAAATAGACTCTTAAGTGTTTGAATTTAAAGGATTTCAATGCGTTTGCATTGTTTGATTTTCATTAAACACTAAACGCGTGAGAACATACCGGCCTTGGTTATTTTCAATTTAGCCCCTGTAATGGCCAAGTGCACCGAAAGCCTGGCAATAAAGGACATTTTATAGCATAACGACTTTGTTCTTATTACTATTAATAATTACAGTATTTTAAAAAAAATAACATAACACAAAAATGAACTCTTAAAAGGTCACAGCAAGCACTAATTTTAATAGGTGCAGTTCCTTGGGAGCGGAGGAGAAAAGTGTGTTACCGCCTTCGTGCACAACCTCTCAGGAGGACAGAAGGATACGCTTCTTTGCAGGATTAGGCCAATGTGTCTGTCGGAGATAGAGTTAGCAGCCTTCAGGTGGGGCCCGGAATGCTTTTGGGATTACAGCTGCTCTTCATACTAAAGAGATCAGTTCCCCTGGAGAAAACGGCAGTTTCAAAGGGTAGACTGTATAGGATCGCCAATTCTGGGTAGGGAAATGTCTGGAGATGGGGGGGGGGGTGAGCCTGGGGAAGTAGGGTTTAGGAAGAGGAGATATGGGAAGAGCGGGATATAAGTAAAATAAATAAATAAAATACTTCAGCAAGGTATAACACTATAGAGTCTACCCTCAAAAGCAGCCATTTTCTATGGACTACTGAATTGCAATTGATAATGAAGCTCAAGACAATGCATCCACCTGGACTGAATCAAGGTTTTTTATCTCATTACCAGCGCTAATTTCTCTGTGCCTATTTCCTCTCTGCGTATCTCACCTTAATCCAATCACGCCTGCTATTGTCATTTGCTTGTTAGTCATTAGGCATCTGAAGTCACTCCACTTTCCAATAAATAGAATAGATGGACTCCTATTCTAGCTGCATCTGAAGAAGTCAGCAGTGACTCGTGAAAGCTCATACCCTGCCACATGTTTTGTTAGTCTTTAAGGTGCTACTTGTGAGAGTCCTACAGAGTCAGTCAACAACAAGTGTCCTAGAGGAGGAAGTCTTTATTGAGAAAGGTCTGTTGTGGTCATCTGCACTTCTTGTGTTAGTAATGGCTGACACAGCCCCAAGCAGGACAGTTATACAGAATTCAAAAAGGGGTCTGGTAAGGAATTGCAACCAATCACCAAAGCAAAGAAAAGGGGCTCAAAATACTGGTTTACGATTCCCAGTGAAAAAGCGGGAAGAAATAAGAGTCAGACAGGAGAAGAGAAACATGGACGGGCACCAGCAGTCTCTCAAGGTTAGAGCAGCTCAAAGAGTGATAAGCACGCCATGGAAGTATAACATAACATTCCACAGACCCGACGTCAAGGGTTCACTCATCCCACCTCCTAGGCAGGAGATGGCAGCATTAGCTGCACTACTGGACTCTTGCTATTTTCTACTGGGAACTGTTGTCTTGGTTGTCTGGAGATCAATTGTAATAGCCAGAGATCTTCAGGTGCCACCTGTAGATCGGCAACCCTAACTGTATGGCATCCTGCTCAAAAGTTGCTGGCATTGTATTCTGCTGAGTTTCCTCACTTCCCTAAGCCCCACATTCACCCTTTAGGGCTGCCATCCTCCAGGTGGTGGCTGGAGATCTTCCAGAATTACAGTTGATCTCTGGATAATAAAGATCAGTTTCCCTGGAGGAATTTGCTGCTTCGGAGGGTTGACTCTATGGTATACTATAGAGTTTAGAAGAAACGGTGCTAGAAATGACATCATGTCCTCTATGAGTTCCTTCCTTCCTTCCTTCCTTCCTTCCTCCCTCCCTCCCTCCCTCCCTCCCTTCCTTCCTTCCTTCCTTCCTTCCTTCCTTCCTTCCTTCCTTCCTGTGTTCTTAAAAAAATGTCAGCTCGCTCAAAGTTTTACTCCTAGTAGGTCTTTTGGCTCATGAACTAGAATTTCGGCTCATGAGACTCCACAGCTTAGAGGGAACATTGGGTGGTGGTGGAAAGTGCTGTTGAGTCTCAACTGACTTCTGGTGACCCCCATAGGGTTTTTAAGGCAGGAGATATCCAAAGATAGTTTGCCATTGCCTACCTCCACTTCGTGTCCCTGGTGTTCCTTGGAGGTCTCCCATCCAAATACTAGCCAGGGCCAACTCTGCTTAGCTTCTGGGAGCTGATGAGATTGGCCTAGCTCAGAGCTGTGGCAAAATGTGCACATTCAAATTTAAGTTTGGACATTCTCCTTGTTAAGCTGACAATAAGCAGCAGAATCCAGCATCTAATGCAATTCAAGAACCATAAAGGAACGGAATGAAATCCACTCATCCCTATTATATAGGAATCTGTTGATTAATGTATTGTTTAATTGGTTAAAAGGCAGATGATTATTCCACAAAAAAGATGGCTTGTCAGCAGAATGTGTCTGACGTGTGTGCAAACTTTTCCAGTCTCATAAGACAGGTTTGGGGAGGGGGGGGGGATGCCACAGGCAGGAGAAGCTCTCTCTCCTCCCCCCTCTCTGCCCATGCCCTCAGCTTCCCCTTGAGAAGCCACTTTTTGTTCACCTGGAAGAGCCTTGGGATATTTGGCTAATATACAGCAGAGTTTTGCCCAGTCATAGAAGTGTGATACTGAGTGCAATAAATAATTTCCCAAGAAGTGTATTGCAAAAAAAAGAGAAAGAAAGGTAAACTTACATTTGTTGTAGTAGACTCAGTTCACATTCAGATTGCAGTCAGAGAAAGAGGAAGAGAAACCTAATCTAAAGAGTACTTCCCCTATCACAGATGGCCAGCTTGTCCGGCATCACGTGTGTGGGAGGAGGAGGAGGAGGAGGAGGAAATTGGATTTATACCCCACCCTTCACTTGAAGTCTTATAGCAGTTTACAGGCTCCTTCCCCTTCCCCTCCCCACAACAGACACCCTGCGAGGTAGGTGGGGCTGAGAGAGCTCTGAGACAACTGTCCTTGAGAGAACAGCTCTGACAGAACTATGGCTTGCCCAAGATCATCCAGCCAGGTGCAAGTGGAGGAGTGGGGAATCAAACCCGGTTCTCCCAGGTTAGAGTCTGCACACTTAACCACTACACCAAACTGGAGAGACCGGCAAAGACATGTTTTATGTATTGAGCCTGAACTTACTTGCAAAAGGACTTAGCTTGGGACACCTAACAATAGATCACCAGGATCCTAGAATGGGCCAGTAGGGAGACAGGGATCCTAGAGGAAACCAATCGGGAAACAATAGAGTGTAAACAGCCTATCGTTGGGAGTGGAGTGTGTTTGGGGTGTAATCCTTTTCAGGCATAAATACCAGGCTTCAGCCAGGGATAGCCAGTCTCCTTTTCTCCTTGCTGTAATCACTAATAAACTATGAGCTGATCATTCTAAGCATCTGAACCCAGTATATTTCAACATGCGTCTCCATGGAAGGCCATGTGCAGTGTAAGAGAGGACAAAGAAGGGGAGGAGGCGAGGTCAGAGGGCAGCTCCCAGGTTAAGATGAAGAGAGGCATCCCAGGCAAAGAGTCAACACCTATACACCCTTAGAGTGATGTAGCGCCCCCTGGTGTCCAGGCATGCTGAGTCGCTCACTCCGACAAGGAGAAGAGGTTTGTTTGCTGGCTTCGTTCTTCTTCTTCTTTTTAATTAACGCCCTCATCTCTTTGTGCCTTGTGAACGCACAGCACATCATTATCAGGGTGTTCTGGCTTCCTGCAAAGAGCAGCTGGCATCTCGATGCAAAAGTTTAAATGGGCCTCGCTACTAAGCACGTTCCTTTTATCTTCCCTGTAATGTCCCCCCCCCTTTTCCCTTTCATAAAGTGGGTGGGTTAAAAGAGAGCGTTTGTTTGTCATCATGACACTTGACAGACAGTTTTGTGACGGTGAGGGGGCGGCTGATTATTTCTGCCCTTGTGCCTCATCTGTCCCCCCCCCCCCTTCAGAAATAGCCTTGCCGGTAGGGGAGGGAAACACCCTCCTTTAAATTGCTGTTCGGAAAAAATTAACTTCCAATTGCCGAGCGAAACGATCTCAAGGTTGCCACAGCTACGTGTGAACCTGCTGGTTTATTTGCCTGGTGACGCTGGAAATCAGGACGACCTCTTCTGTGCAGATCTTTCCTATGACAAACCTGTGGGGCTTGGCGGGAGAGGGTGGATTCGGTACCCGATTTAAGCCAACTCTCGTCAGGTGTTATCATCTCTGAACGCATCGTCAACCTATCCATTTTAGACAAAAGGAAAAGAACATGGTTTTGTTCTCTGAACACGATAACGTACTGTGACATAAACGTTGAGAGTCAGCGTGATGGGGTGGTTGAGTGTGTCGGACTAGTATCTGGGAGACATGGGTTCAAATCTCCCAGAAGAGATCAGGGCCCCGCGGGGCCTTATGCAGTTCCGCAGGGCCTGCAGGATGGAGCTCTTCCACCAGGCTTTCAACTAAGGAGCCGGCCCAGTAGTTGAAAGGCAGAGGGCCCTGTCCCCTAAAGGTACCAGCGACAGCCCGTGCCAGCCGCATAAAGGAAGTGATCTATGAGCTGACGATGAAGATAGACCATTCATTGTATTGCTGCCGCCATCACTAAACAACATCACTACTACCAGATTTTATGTCTACTAGCACTTTACCATGTTGGATTGTTTTTAGAAGGTTTCAGTATTGTCAGACATTGTTATTTATATGTTTTAATCTTTTGTGAGCCGCCCTGAGCCAGCTTCGGCTGGGTGGGTGGGGTATAAATTTGATAAATAGATAAAAACATTGGTTAGGAAGGAGAGATCACTGAGAGAATGCCAGCTGCAAAAAAAAGAACCTTCACCCACTGGTGAAAGTCGGCAGCAGAAGGAAGCGGGCAAGTCTCACCGGGGAGACGGTTCCAGGGTCTCACAGGGTCATTGTGAGGGTAGAACGGAGAAGCAGAGAATGATGTAAGCCACCTTGTGACCCCATTGAGGTGAAAGGTGGGGGTACAAATGAATTAAATAAATAATAATAAACTGTTATCACTGTTAGATTTAAGAACTTGTGGGGTGGCATAGAGCATCTCTGGATTCTTCTTTGCGCTTGTGGGGTCAGCTTGGAATTGGTGTAAGTTACATTGCTTGAGAGCTGGGAATTCATGATTCTCCCAGCAATTTCTGTTCTAGGATTCCTGAAGTAAAATGCATGAGTGCATAGTTTGCACTTTGGTTGGTGGGAATGCCTTGTGCACACAGTGGGGTGGTGGTGGTGCTCATGTGAAGGGAAGGATGCCTACATGTGATTGGGGGGGGGGTCACAGAAAAACAAAACAGGAATCCAGTGGCACCTTAAAAACTGAGGGCGATTCTGCATCTGGCATTCGCTCCACATTTTCTTAACACTGAGGAAAAGGTGCAACTCAAAACCACATTCAAATTCCCTGGGACAACGCCGTACTGACTGCGAAGTCACCCCTGAAAGGCCATAAATCTATGCAGAAGGTACCATAAAACCCAATGATCAAAGAAAGTGAAAGCGGCATGCAATGCAGAGGGGAATTTCTTTTTCAACATGGATTTGATAAAACAATGGAGGGAAAAGCCAATGCAGAATCGCCCTGAGAGCATTGATTTCAACATGAGCTTTCATGAGCTCGAGCTCACTTCATCAGATGTGTAAGAGGTACATCTGAATAAGATATACAGCTGAAGATGTGAGATCTGATTCACGAAACCTGGCAAAGTTGTAAAAACCTCATCTCCGTTGAAGTTGTGAACACATGAAGCTGCCTTGTACTAAATCAGACCCATGGTCCATTGAGGTAAGTATTGTCTACTCAGACTGGCAGCAGTTCTCCATGATTTCAGGCTGAGGTCTTTCACCTGCTTCCTGGTCCTTTCAACTGGAGATGCCAAGAATTAAACCTGAGACCTTCTGCATGTCAAACAGATGCTCCGCCACAGAGCCATGGTCCCGCCCCATGTGCTGAAATTAATGTTATTGGTCTTTAAAGGTGCCGCTGGATCTCTAATGGCCCCATCTGAATGGGTTATTATGTCATCCTTTTGCCTAAATCCACCTTATTTTAACCAGGGAAAGTCAGGTTAGCAACGTTTAAATACAATATGTGTAAAATTATCAGTGGATCATGGCTCTTCCACATTCTTATTTTCATTGCTTGTGTGTCCCTATTGTACTTCCCCCCCCCCTTTTCTGCGTGTGTTTTGCTCCTTCTAGTGGTCGATTTGATATTACATCTCTGTATTTCCAGCATGTCTCCCTGGAGACTTAAACTGCAGGATTTTATGCCAGACATACAGTGATGTAACATTGAATCGACCACTAGAGGGGGCAAAAGGAGAAAAAACCCAAGACAATGCATGGAGAAAAGGAGAAAAAACCCGAAACAATGAGGACACACAAGCAATGAAAATGAGAATTTGAAAGAGACCCATTTTTCCCCTCCTGTCCCAAAGGCCTGCTTGAATACGTGTTTCAACTCTCCGTCAACCCTCCCCTCCTGCATTCCAAGCTGACTCATTGTTCTCTTTGATGTTTTATTCAGATTCGTTCAGATAAGGACAGCGAGATTCATATACGATACAGCATCACTGGAGTGGGGGCTGACCAGCCACCCATGGAGGTCTTCAACATTGACCCCATCTCGGGGAGAATGTACGTGACGCGCCCCATGGACCGAGAAGAAAGAGCATCCTACCACGTAAGCTTGCAACCTTTTGCCACGTCCAGTAACCTCTCCAGTGTCTTGAGCTTTTGGTCCTTCGGTTCTGTTCTCTCTTCCTCTCCAGTGCAAACTGACTATCTCAAAGCACATCTCAATCAAAATTAAGCACAGAATACACAGTTTTGACAGCCCAGAGGCCAACCTTTCAGTAACTCACTGGGGAAATCATGAGGTTTATTTATTTATAGGGAGCAGGTGAGGACCAGCCAGCTAGGAAGAAGAGAGAGGAATAACCAAAAAGGATGTTGTAGAGGTCAACAACATTGCAACTAAAAAATTTTAAGTACTCAACATTATGGCCCTTGTTAATGAAAAAAATATGCTACTTTCCCTTTGTGTCGGTCCACAGCTGAGAACCAGTGTGCCGTAGTAGTTAGAGCAGGGGTCCCAAACATGGTGCCCAGGGCCACCACGGAACCGCCTACACCTTTCCTGGCACCTCTGAAGTGTTTTTAGAATGAGAATAGCTAAGGCAAGGGCTTTCTCTGTCCTGGCCCCTACCCGGTGAAACGTGTTCCCATTTGAGATCAGGGCCTTGCGGGACCTACATGAGAGTCAGTCTGGTGTAGTGGTTAAGTGCGCGGACTCTAATCTGAGAGAACCGGGTTTGATTCCCCACTCCTCCACTTGCACCTGGCTGGATGACCTTGGGCAAGCCATAGCTCTGTACCAGCTGTTCCCTCAAGGACTGTTGTCTCAGAGCTCTCTCAGCCCCACCTACCTCACAGGGTGTCTGTTGTGGGGAGCAGAAGGGAAAGGAGTTTGTAAGCCGCTCTGAGACTCCAAGTGAGTGAAGGGCGGGATATAAATCCAATCTCTTCTTCTTCTTCTTCTTCTTCTTCTTCTATTACAGTTCAGCAGGACCTGTAATACAAAGCGGTTCCACCAGGCTTTCAGTTGAGGCGGTGGATGCCCAATTAGCTGGCCTCCCTGCGCAGAAGTTGCCCTGAACTGTTATATTAAATTTGCCATTTTTTTCAAAATTAATATTTTGATTGAGTATATATTTATATTTCATAAACATAATTCATATCCTTGTATATTATACTCCTTTTCATGAATTAAACAAGAAAAAAAAGCAAAAATGAGGTTGCATTCCATCTGTATAATTAACAAACTAAACTTATTCCCAATCCAGTTTGTAACCTCTTCTTCTAATTCACCATCTTTTAATTGTTTAAGGGTTTTAGCTGCTTTAAGAATTAATCATATTACTTGGTTTTAATTGTTTATGCACTTTATTGTTACCCACCCTGAGCCTGTTTTGGGAAGCGTGGGATATAAATCTAACCAATCAATCAATCAATCAATAAAAGTGGGTGAGGCCAGGTGGAGTCCTGCCCAGTAGGGCTTCTGATTGCTCATCTGAGATCTAAGAACACAAGAACATAAGAGAAGCCAATGTTGGATCAGGGCAATGGCCCATCCAGTCCAACACTCTGTCACACTGTGGCCAAAAATACCAGGTGCCCTCAGGAGGTCCACCAGTGGGCCCAGGACTCTAGAAGCCCTCCCACTGTTGCCCCCCAAGCACCAGGAGCCAGTGCTTGATGGACAGGCAGGATATAAATCCAATAAATAAATAAATAAACAAACAAACAAATAAATAAATAAATAAAGCACCAAGAATACAGAGCATCACTTGCCCCAGACTGAGAGTTCCTATCTGTACCTTGTGGCTAGTAGTCACTGATGGACCTCTGCTCCATATGTTTATCCAATTCCCTCTGAAGCCATCCATGCTTGTAGCCACCACCTCCTGTGGCAGTGAATTCCAGGTGTTAATCACTCTTTGGGTGAAGAAGTACTTCCTTTCATCCATTCTAACCCGACTGCTCAGCAATTCCATTGCGAGCCCTCCAGTTCTTGTATTGTGAGAAAGAGAGAAAAGTGCCTCTTTCTCTACCTGCTCTATCCCATGCATAATCTTGTAAACCTCGATCATGTCACCCCTTGGTTATTGTTTCTCCAGCTTTAACCTTTCATCATAGGGAAAGTGTGTTCCAACCCTTTTTATCACTCTAGTTGAGATCTGATTGGCTGTACAAATTAAAATAATGTTTCGGCAACAGCTCCCACTGCTGAGTTGGTTTTATTCTCCCTCTGACCCCTCTTTCCCAGCGCATCTTTAAAATTTACTCCTCTTATCCCCGGCAATTGGGCTTCCTCCGCAGGTGTGATTGGTTCTGCCCTCGATGTGTCTATTTGGGGGTTGCGCCCATCACCCTGTGCCAGAATTCAGAAGTTGCCCACTTCTGCAGGATTTTATGCCAGACATAAAAGTTTCACAAAGGTTGGGGAACTTTGGGCTAGGGGGTATGACTAGGATCTGGGAGACCCACGTTCAAGTCCCCACTCTACTATGGAAGCTCAGTGGGTGACCTTGGGCGATTCACACGCTCTCAACCTCACCACGTTCTTAGGGTTACTGTGAAGATAAAATGGAGAAAGATATGTAAGCCACTCTGGGTTCCCACTGGGAAGAAAGCCAGGGTATACATGAAGAGAGACTTTGGTGTAGTGATTAAGAGCGCGGAGTCTAATCTGGAAGAACCGGGTTTTGATCCCCCACTCCTCCACATGCAGCTGCTTGTGTGACCTTGGGTCAGTCATAAGTTCTCTCAGAGCTGTTCTCTCAATTGCAGTTCTCGGGAGAGCTCTCTCAGCCCCACCGACTGTTGGCAGTGTTCCCTCTAAGCTGAGTTAGTGTGAGCTAGCTCATAGTTTTTTAGTCTCTGGCTGACACATTTTTGTCTTCGCTCAGGAAGGATGGCTCCAGATGAAACTAACTGATACAGTAGCCAAACTGCTCACTCACTCACCTTAATGCCAGTAGCTCACAAAGCAGAATTTTTGCTCACAGGACTCCACAGCTTAGAGGGAGCATTGCTCCCAGGGTGTCTGTTGTGAGGAGGGGAAGGGAAAGGAGATTGTAAGCTGCTCTGAGTCTCCTTCGTGTAGTGAAGGGTGGGGTATGAATCCAATCTCCTCCTCCTCTTATTATTATTATTCTTATTCTCCTTCTCCTCCTCCTTCTACTCCTCCTCCTCCTCCTCTTCTTCTTCTAAATAAATTTCACTGTGTGAGACAGAATTCTGGACTAGATGGACCATTGGTCTGATCCAGCAGGGCTCTTCTTACGTTCAAGAAAATCCATGAAACCTCTGGTCTTCGGGACCAACAGCAGCCACATACATTCCAGGACCTCTGGAACAAGATGGCTTTCCAAATGGTCCCACGAGGATGCTGTTAAGGGTCCACAAAACTGGCCGGGGTCAGGGCCATCGACATCATATCCCTAAGAGTGGTGCCGATTCCACCCAGTTGTGTTTGGTATGCATTTAACGGTGTTGACACTGCTTGTGGACAGAGGTGGAGGGATAAAGCAAGTATATTACTTCTTTCACTGGGTGGAAGAAGAAATTTCCCCAGGGTTAGAGGGGAGGCTAGAGGAAAGTTATTTTATCTTCCTGGAACAAAAGCAATTATTTTCTCCAGTGATTCTGGTGGAACGTGGAGCAAAAAAAAGACATTTTCTTTTTTTTAAAAAGGAATATTTGATACATTTCTTCTGTGCCGCTTCGTATCTGTCAATAATCTTTTGCTAGTGCCAGGTCATTATAACTGGGGTATAATTGGGGTAGAAGGTCTCGGAGTAATGCCTTTGATGGAGTCATTAGGATTCTAGTATTAGAAATTCTCAGTCAAAAAGGAATACCTTTGTCTCTCATAATGGCGACTTTCAGTGACCCCTGACTATTTAATAACAAGTGTTCCTTATTAAGTGTCCTGAGTAAAGACGAGAACTTTTCAGGGCTGCTTCGAAATGGCGGCATGGAGCTCGTTACTGTCTGTTTGTGGGGGGGGGGGGGAGGAGTTGTCGAGTTTCTTTTCTACGGACTACTAAGGACTTCCTTTAATCAGAGATCTTGGGTTTAACAGGTTTCTGCACAGGCGTGCAATCTAGGGGGAAAAAATCATTTCATCATATCCAATAACGCTGAGATCTCTTTGTAGGACTGAACAGTCTCTGAAGTCTTTTTTCTTCTTCCAGATTCTCTGTTCTGTCCTGAAAAAGTAACATGGGAATGCGGCAAATATATGTTTGCAGGCATTTGTACTGTACGGGTACATTCATCAGGGAGCCAAGATTTGCTAATTCATAGAATCACACAGAGTTGGAAGGGGCCATACAGGCCATCTAGTCCAGCCCCCTGCTCAATGCAGGATCAGCCTAGAGCATCCCTGACAAGTGTTTGTCCAGCCGCTGCTTAAAGACTGCCAGGGAGGGGGAGCTCACCACCTCCCTAGGCAGCTGATTCCACTGCTGCACAACTCATACTGTCAAAAAGTTTTTCCTAATATCCAGCGGGTACCTTCCCACCCTTCATTTAAACCCATTCTTGTGAGTCCTCTCCTCTGCTGCCAACAGGAACAGCTCCCCTGCCCTCCTCTAAGTGACAGCCCTTCAAGTACTTCATAAGAGCAACCCTGTCCCCCCTCAACCTCCTCTTCTTCAGACTAAACATTCTCAAGTCCCTCAGCCTTTCCTCACAAAGCTTGGTCTCCAGGCCCCGATCATCCTCATCGCTCTCGTCTGTACCTGCTCCATTCTGCCAACATCTTTTTTGAAGTGAGGCCTCCAGAACTGCACACAAAACTCCAGGTGTGGCCTGACCGATGTGGTGTACAGCGGGACTATCACATCTTGCGATTTTGATGTTATGCCTCTGTTGATACACCCCAAGATCGCATTAGCCTTTTTTGTTGCTGCATAACAATTCAGGATTGTCCTCTTCCAGGGGTCCCCAATATGGTGCCCTATGACACTTTTCCTGATGCCCGCCAGCTGTTTATAGAAAGTGGGCATGGCCATGGGGGGCTTTTGCCCAGCAACACTTCTGATTGGCCATTGGAGATGTCATTGGCTGTGCAGATTTTTGAAAATGTTCCTTTGGCAGCAGCTGCCACCACGACACAAGAGATCTTCACTGTATGCTTGAAGGTAAGCTGCAGCAGCCATTTTTGGCAGACTTTGCCTCCTTCTGCAGCCATTTAGTAGCAGCCATTCTGTGGCTGTGCCCACCATGCTGTGTCAGAATTACAAAGGTGCCCACAAGCTGGAAAAGGCTGGATACCACCCTATCCTATACTATGTGTCTCCCCTGATCTGGGTGGCTCAAGCCAGCCTAATCTCATCAGATCTTGGAAGCTAAGCAGGGCTGGCTCTGCTTGATACCTGGATGGGAGACTACCATGGAAGTTTTCGCTAGTACATTCATGACTATTTGAGCCACGTACTTCATACCTCTGTTTACACTTTAGGTGTGGTTCCACCACAACTTTTCTTTTCTCAGTAGCCTTAAGATGATCGGAAGGGCATTCTCCAAAAACAGTCCATAATTAATCAGTGTTTGAGTCCCCTTGACACCTTTAAGAGAGCCAGTTTGGTGTAGTGGTTAAGTGCACGGACTCTAATCTGGGAGAACCGGGTTTGATTCCCCACTCCTCCACTTGCACCTGCTGGATGACCTTGGGCAAGCCATAGTTCTGGCACAGCTGTTCTTGAAAAAGGGCAGTTTCTGTCAGAGCTCTCTCAGCCCCACCTACCTCACAGGATGTCTGTTGTGGGGAGGGGAAGGGAAAAGGAGTTTGTAAGCCGCTCTGAGACTCCCTTGGGGAGTGGAGGGCGGGGTATAAATCCAATCTCTTCTTCTTCTTCTTCTTTAAGACCAACAAAGTCTAATTCTGGGTATAAGCTTTCATGCGGATGCACACAAAAGCTTATACTCAGAATTAATCTTCCTTGGTCTTAAAAGTGCCACTGGACTCAAACTTTGTTCTGTTTCTTCAGACCTACAAGGCTACCCAACTGAATCTAAGTCCATAATTAACTTAGTCTGTTTTTAGCAGTAGAAAAGAGCAAGAGTCCAGTATCATCTTAAAGACCACACACTTTGTGGCAGTTTATGAGCTTTCTGAAGATGTGAGCAATGACTCACGAAAGTTCATACCCTGCCACAAATTTTGTTAGTCTTTGAGGTACTTCTGGACTCTTGCTTTTTTCTGCTGCTCCATAATTAATTTGTGGAGTCCATGACCTTATGCAGTGACAGGCTTTTATAACAGATGGGATAACTTCATGGGTCTGTCAATATTTATTACCTATAATGGCTAAAGAACCTCCATTGCTTGAGGCAGTATACTTCTAAATACAAGTCACTGAGAACATACCATTTGGGATGTCCATCTTCTTTATGGCTTATTCTTTAGGTTTCTGAGGGCTCGAAAAGACAGGACAAAGATTGTGCATTTCTGCCCATGCGTAAAATACAAATGGCAGGCTTTTATGTTTTATGCCAGGGACCCGGCAACCCTAGACTCAGCATGTTCAGATATGAATGCTAACAGCATACCCAATTCTAAGCTCTCTTATTGCTGGCCTTGTACATCCATTTTTTTTATCTATTGAAATCCGATGTTTGTGCAGATTTATATCATTTTATTTAATTCCATTCCTCGTGCTTAAGTTTTTGTTTCAACCTAATTGCATTGCTTCACGGTCACAAGTATTATATCATTATTTTTATTTGTCCGTGTTCATCATCCATTTCTCTAATTATCACTAACCTTCTTTCTTTCTTTCTTTTTGCACCAATGGGAAATAAAGTAATTTTCAAATTCATTTGGTAGACCAGTACTAGGATTTGCTCGTAATAGGGCTGTTTGCAAAATCTTCCTGACGTATCTGAGCATGGAGGAGAGATTAGTCATTTGTTATGTGATTTGCTAGATTCAAGTCTAGTAATACCTTAGAGACCCGCAAGATTTTGGGGGTGTAAGCTTTCAAGAGTCAAAGCTCCCTTTGTCAGATGCAAGCTGGAATGGAGATCCCTTGTGATTTGTGTCCTTGTAACCCAAATTATGAAGTATCTTTGGGTTGCCAAACTCCAGGTGGCAGCTGGAATTACAACTGATCTTACTGGAACCACAAGAAGAAGAAGAGAAGAGATTTTATTAATACCCCGCCCTTCACTACCCAAGGGAGTCTCAGAGCGGCTTACAAACTCCTTTCCCTTCCCCTCCCCACAACAGACATCCTGTGAGTTAGGTGGGGCTGAGAGAGCTCTGACAGAAACTGCCCTTTTTCAAGAACAACTCTGACAGAACTATGGCTTGCCCAAGGTCATCCAGCAGGTGCGAGTGGGGAATCAAACCTGGTTCTCCCAGATTAGAGTTTGTGCTCCTAACCACTACACCAAGCTGGCTCTTCAGGCTGATCTTCTGGCTAGCAAAAGAATTAATGAAAGGAGTTAGATGAAATAACTGTGTCATAATAGGTGACTTTAACTACCCACACATTGATTGGGTCAATATGTGTTCAAATCAGGAGAAAGAGATTGGGTTCCTAGATACTCACAATGACTGTGCCATGGAGCAGATGGTCACAGAACCTCCCAGGGGAGAGGCAATCCTGGACATGGTCCTAAGTAATGCCCAAGACCTGGTGAGAGATATAAACGTGATAGCACCAGTTGGCAACAGTGACCGTAACGTTATAAAGTTCAGCATTTATATAAATAAGGAGTTGCCCTAAAAGGCCAACACAACCACATTTAACTTTAGAAGGGGTAACTTCTCGCAAATGAGTGGGATTGTGAAGAAGAAACTGAAAGGGAAAGTAAATTAGGGTCAAATTCTTTCAGAAAGCTTGAAGACTATTTAAAACTACAGTACTGGAAGCTTAGATACAGTGTATACCACAGGGTAGGGAAAGCATGAACTGGTAATAAGAAAGGCCTGCACCTTCCAAAGTGGCCATTTTCTCCAGGCCAACTGATCTCTGTCACTTGGAGATCCGTTTTAATCCCAAGAGGTCTCCAGCAATGATCCCTCTAACCTGTGGAATCTTGTGAGGAAAAATTCTACTTTGTGAGCTTCTGGCATTAAAGTTGTGAGCGAGCAATTTGGCTACTGCATCAATTAGTTTGCTCTGGAGCCAGCCTTCCTGAGCTAAAAAATAAAAGTGTGAGCTGGAGGCTACAAAATCCTGAGCTAGCTCACACTAACTCAGTTTAGGAGAAACAATGGTCTCCAGACGGGAGGTTGGTAACCCTGGCTCCACCACCAAGTGCATTGCTTCTCCCCACAATACTCCAAAAATTGTGTTTTTTTCTGCTAGAGGGAATTGTTTAGAACAGCTCAAAAGATGGCCAAACTTCCCATAATATAGCCAGAACGCCTCAAAAAGGAACAAGCTGCAGTACTTTCAAGCAAGTGGCTGTCCACCCCAAGAATGATAACACCTATTAAGCACTTTGCTGCTGGGCACCTCAGACTTTCACCTGAACAAAAAGTCTGCTAATTCAGTGCGAGGGTCAAACAGACCCTGAAGTACGACATGCAGTTATAAAACCTTGAGGGCATTCAGCATGCCACCGGCTACTAAGGGGGGGAATTGGCCTTTTAGTAGGTTTCTCCCTTGGGCAGTTCAAGAATAGAACAGTGGAAGCACATTGGAGGGGGGGGGGGACAACAAAACTGGGGGAAAGATAGATAGATAGATAGATATATATAGCATTTTTTTCCAAGGTCACCCTAGACTTTCTCTTTTGCAGCCTGCATGTACACTTGAGTTTACAAGTGTTAACCCTATCATGGAACTCTCTAAAAATTGCAGAAAATCTATGTTACCATACAGTTTTGCAATTCCTAGAGCACTCTGTGATGTCACTACCATTTTTTTGCTGTTCCTGCTCTCTCATTGCTCCCAGGGGTTGCTAGCTCCAGCATGACACCCTGGAGGGTTCAGTGTAGATGGCGATGAAGAGCCATCAATTCCCAGCTGACTTATGGTGACGCCATAGGGTTTTCAGAGCAAGAGTTGTTCAGAGCTGGTTTACCATTGCCTGCCTCTGCATAGCAGTCCTGGACTCCCTAGGAGGTCTCCCATCCAAATGCTAAATAATATAGAGTAAAGGATGGTAGACCTGTTCTCTGGTGACAAGGTCTATCAATATAGCGGAAAGGGGTGGGTAGACCCATTCTCCGGAGGCCAGGTCTACCAATATAGTGGAAAGGGGAGGGCAGACCTGTTCTCCGGAGGCCAGATCTACCAGTATAGTGGAAAGGGTGAGGGAGATCTTTCTCCGGAGGCCTGGTCTACCCCTGTAGAGAATAACACTTTGTGTAAAGAAATTTGACTTGATTCTGTTTTCTGTTATAATGTTTAAATTATTCTTAAAATATAGTTTAACTATAATTTAAAAGGATTCATTCTGAGATTTTAGCCCGATTATGGAAATAATCTTCCGAAAATAATTTATGGAATAGTCAAACGTAGACTCGCTCGCAACTTTTAACGCCGCTAACTTTTTTTTTCGATCAAGAGGTAGAATTTTTGCTCACAACACTGTGGAGCTTAGAGGGCACACTGGATGTGACTGGACACTTCTTAAAATCTGAAAGCACATCTTCTTTTGCACTCTGTGGACAAAATGCCGTCAGTTGCTCTCTTCAAAACAGTTCTCGCAGTCAGATATAGTTTAAGAGTTAGCGTTTCTGGGCCTGAACTAGCACAGAATCACCACAGGAAACATTGTGAGGCCCACATCAGAATGTGTGAGAGATTAAAAAAAAAAAAAAAAGCCTTTCTGTGCCTTCCCGAGGCTCAGCTTGTGCAGTACAGGGGGAAAAAATCATTTCTGTGTATAGATTTTAATTAATTTCATAGACCAGTTGATAGTCTCTGAGCTCGATTGCGTCCCAAAGCCATCACCTTTTAATCAAGAACAACTTCACTGGATCAGACCAGAGCTTGGTCTAAACAAATACCCTCTTTCCAAGTGTGGCCAGCTGAATCGTTTCAGGAGAGCCAGAGTAGTATAGTGACCCAGGTTCGAATCCCCACTGTGTCATGGAAGGTCGTTGGGTGACCTTGGGCAATTCACACACTCCCAGCCTGACCATGTCCCTAGGGTTAGTGTGAAGATAAAATGGAGATGAATATGGAAGCCACTCTGGATCCCCACTGGGGAGAAAGGCAGGGTATACATGAAATAAAGAAAGAAACTTCACAGGAGATGAATAAGGTCAGGATGGAGATAAGGGGCTGAATACCAGCCATGCAGTTGGTAAGAGGTAGGTGAGAACATAATGAAGGTGAGGCCAAGAAGTTCAGGAACGGCTTTGCTAGCAGACTTGCAGAAAGTAGCTTGATGAACAGAGGGGGTAGGCTGTATCAAGTTCGGGGAGCAGTAGGCGTGTGGACTGGGAGGAAGAAGAAGGGGGGCTGTGAGCATTTACCCACTTTCCAAATTCTTACATGCAACTTTCCTTTGTGTATGAGTCCCCCTGTTTCCTACTGATGGCCTTCCTGTACCCCAAACACCCAGTAAAGCATGCCAGACATGGGATGTCAATGCAGATAAGAGCATAGGGAGCCTATCCAGTGAGCCATAGAAGGACTGGATCTGACTAGGGATTTGCATTCGGTTCGGATGAACCAGGGGAAAACCGAATATTGCTTTGGGCATTATTCGGGCCTGCTGAAAGCCAAATCAGATCCCATAATCTGATTCGGCTGGCCGAACAGGGATTCCCCCAAATGGATGCCTTATGTTAAGCATCCATTTGGGGAATCCCTTTGCTGTGTGAGGAAGGGAGAGTGCTGCCTCAATTCGTGCTTCGTAAACTTTAAATACCTTCCCTTTGCTGGGGAGTCAAGGCAGCACGAGCCTCAGAAGCAAGGGAAAGTGTTTTAAATATAAACACTTTCCCTTCCCCCGCTTTGGCCAGTGGGCTAGACAAAGTACGGGGAGGCATTTAAAATGGCTCCCCGCTCCTTCCAGGGCCTTCCCTGGCTGGCCCACCTCGGCCAGCGGGCCAGGGAAGGTGGGAGGCCTGACTCCAGGCCTTCCCCCTGGTTTGCTCGCTTCAGCGGGCAGGCTGGGGAAGGCATGGGGGGCTAGCTTGGGGGGCACTGGGCTCCCATCACTGAAGGGAAAGCAAATAGTCTTCCCTTCAATGAAGGGAGCGTGCTGCTTCTGTGGCACAACTCCAGGGTAGGGCTGCCAAGTCCAACTTGGGAAATATCTGGGGACTTTGGGGGTGGAGCCAGGAGACTTTGGGGGTGGAGCCAGGAGAAAGGAAGTGACATCATTTTGTGACGTCACATCCTGTGATGTTGCTTCCACATGCTTCCACATGAACTCATGAAGTTTCCTAATACTGAATCAGGCCATTGGTCCATCAAGGTCAGTACTGACTACTCAGACTGGTAGTGGCTCTCCAGGGTCTCAGGCTGAGATCTTTAATGTCACCTATTACCTGATCCTTTTTTAGCTGAAGAGGCTGATACCTCCTGCATGTCAAGCAGATGCTCTATCACTGGGCAATGGCCCTACTGAATCCTTCCTCATCTCGGCAGAATATGAAGCCCTAAGTGCTACACAAGTGCTAAATATGATTTTCATATCATAAGAACAGGAGAGAAGCCACAGTGGATCGGCCCATCCAGTACAGCCCATCCAGTACAACACTCTGTGTCACAACAGTGGCCAAAAATACCAGGTGCCCTCAGGAGGTCCAGCAGCGGGGCCAGAACTCCAGAAGCCCTCCCACTGTTGCCCCCCAAGCACCAAGAATGCAGAGCATCACTGCCCCAGACAAAGGGTTCCATTTAGACCTTGTGGCTAATAATAGCCACTGATAGACCTCTGCTGGATGGGGACAGAGAGAGAGAGAGAGAGAGACAGACAGACAGCTTTTTCACTTACTCTTGCCCAATTCCCAGGCTTTATTTCTGGCCCTTGTTTCACCCAGCTGTTGTCCATGTAAGTCCCATAACTACTCCCCCCCCCCAGCATAGGCTTTTTGGTGGCTAAAGAGGACCTTTGTCCTCCCCTTTTCGCCAGCAGAAAAGCTAGTTGGATCCATCCCTAATTTAAAATACCGGTTACTTGATGTACAAATGCTTTTAAAAATGCAGATTTTTACTGCCGGAGGGGGGGACACGGTTGAAAGAAACAGAAAATTGGCATAAAAATGAGGAATCCCAACTTTCATTTGCAGAAGGGAAATGAGGATTGGGGGGACCCAAACAGCCACGACAAGACATTTTAAACAATCCCACTCCCAGACCTTCTACAGGCAACCTCTCCTTGTGATGTTTACCTCTTTGGAAGTGACAGTTTATTCCTTTGACAAAACCACAGTGGACAGACAGACAGAAAAAAGAAAGAGGGGGAGGGGGAGAGACAGAGAAGGAAAAGAGCTCGCAGACCCCAGCTTACCCAAGCAGTTTACTCAGCAGCAACCTTGCACGCAGTAGAAAGAGCTTAGTCCCGCCTTAATCTCTGGGCGGGGCTCTCTTGCTGGCTCAGCTCTTAAAGGGGAAATTTCCCTTTTAAGAAGTTCAAGAGGCTGGCCAGGGCAGGCTCCGAGGTTCCCCTGCTGGCAGCCATTTTGTCCCCCCGGTGGCCAATCTTGGAAAAGCGGGGGAAAGCTTTAAAAATCGGTGTTTCCCCCGCTCTACCGGGGGACTTGGCAGCCCTACTCCAGGGGGTTAAACTTTCAAGAAGGGGGGATTATTATATCCTATGGGGAGCTGAATAAATTCAACTAGGCTGATAATTCCTGAATCCCAGTATCATACCAATACTGGGATTCAGGAATATTGACAAATACCGAAATTTTTTGGGTTCGGTAGATCCAAACCTGAAAAATTCCATTTTTAAAAATTTTGGTGCCCACCCCCAGATCTGACAAAACAAGCAAAACTCCAGAACAAACAAAATCAGCCATCCCGATGCTTCTTCCCACCCCTCTGTGACATCACAGCAGTTCAGCCAACCCCTGCCAGAGATTTCATTACAAATCCCAAACAGAGAGATACCACTGACAGAACTTTCTGGATTTGGGCTGCGAGTGTTATATTCTTTCTTTCTTATTTTTCTTCCCGCTTTCTTTCTCTGTCTCCCATTCCTTCTCTCTCTTTGGTTGTTTCTTTAAAAAAAGAGAGAGAGTCATCACTTTCATGATTTTTTTTTAAGTTTCATTTTTAATATTAAAAAGAATCATTTGTACGTCATGCTTTAATATTCCCTGAATTCTATGCTTGTGTTTACTTCTTTGACTGATGGTCCGCAAAGCAATTCCTGCCTGTGGTAGAGGCAGCTCTTCAAAAATGTCACAGGTCAAAGGTCAGCCTGCCCTGGGGGGGGGGGAAGTAGCTCTCAGCTAGAATTAAAGTTGTTATCTTCAAACTGAAATGGTGCTAGTTTTCTTCTAGCTCTATCTTCCGTTCAGAAGCAAACGCCTCCATTCTGAGATAAAGCAGAGAGTAAAGCAGATAACTCAGCCTTTCAGATCTGTCTCTCTCCTTCCCTCCCTCCCCAGCTCAAGTTTTAATTATATTTGATAGCTCTTGTTTGAAATCTCCAGGAGTTAAGTAATTTCTTTGCAGCATAAGCCTATCAGCTTGTCTCACACACCAGGCCTGGATACATATGCATTTTGTTCATGGGGTTGTGCTCAAGCAAAAAGCAATTCAGCAAGCTCAGAAGTCAAGTAATCTCCCTTAAACCTGCAGCAGTGGCACCCGCAGACCTGAGTCCTGGCTGACACATCTGTTTTAATGGCTAATTTGTGTCAAGGGCTGAGCTGGCATGGAAGAATTTCCCTGCCAGAGATGAGAGGGTCAGCAGCTGCTGGGTGGGATTGCTTTCATACGTCTCAGCGCACCAGCCCAGAAGTCTGAAGCCCCACAAGCTTTGATGTGCTCAGGCAAGCCCCTTCTGCCGGAATGAATGGAGCAGTTCACACCCGAGGAAAACCCAGAGTTGCACTGGAGTATATGTAAACCAGAATTCCAGCCCGTCAAATGTGAACCAGTTTGGTGTAGTGGTTAAGTGCGTGGACTCTAATCTGGGAGAACTGGGTTTGAATCCCCACTCCTGCACTTGAACCTGCTGGATGACCTTGGGCAAGCCATAGCTCTGGCACAGCTGTCCTTGAAAAAGAGCAGTTTCTTTCAGGGCTCTCTCAGCCCCACCTACCTCACAGGGAGGGGAGGGGAAAGGAGTTTGTAAGCTGTGAGACTCCTTTGGGTCGTGAAGGGTGGGGTATAAATCCAATCTATTCCTCTTCTACGTAAGGATCTTGTGATGGTGCAGTGTGCAATGAGAACTGTATTCGAGGTCGGTTAATTGCCCTGATGTGATAAAGGGGTGGGGCCAGCAAAAGGATCTCTGCCTGTCATTGGCTGACTTATTCAGCACCTACAGAAGGCTGGCCCTGGCCTGAATACCCCAGGCTAGCCTGATCTCATCGGATCTCAAAAGCGATGCGTGGCTGGCCCAGGCTTGTTCTTGGATGGGAGACCACCAAGGAAGCCCAGGGTTCAGAGGTAAGCAATGACAAACCGCCTCTGAACGTCGCTTGCTTCGAAAACCCTGTAGGGTTGCCATAAATTGGCTGTGACTTGATGGTCCTTTCCACCATGACCACCACGGAGGGCCAGGCCTTAAGCTGTGGGAAACAAGGAGCGAAGAATCCGCATGCAGGAAGTTAAGAAGGTGGCATGCAAAGAAAGCAGCCCAGGTAGGGATGCCAGCTCTGGGTTGAGAAATACCTGGAGATTTGAGGAGTGGAACCTGAGGAGGATGAGGTTTAGGGCATAATGCCATAGAGTCCACCTTCCAAAGTGACCCTTTTCTCCAGGGGGACTGATCTCTGTTGCCCGGAGATCAGTTGCAGGGGTCCTTTCGTAGAAAAAGAGCTGCAGGAGCTCATTAGCATAACTCATTAGCATATGCCACGTCCCCTGACATCACCAGAAGTGTGTCAGAAAGGGAATGTCAGTTTCAGCCCCATTATATCCTATGGGCCTTTGAAATCAATGGCAAAAACTCATAGGGTATATGAGGGGCTGGAGGAAAGGGGGTTTGAGGGAGAGGCTCCAAACTTGCAGGGTAGCTGCTGGGGCCTCTCTTCGAAATGCCCACCAAGTTTCAAGAAGATTGGACCATGGAGTCCAATTCTATGGGCCCCCAAACAGATTGTCCCATCCCCTCCATTGTTCTCTATGGAGGGAAAAAATGTTAACTTTTTTCCTACCATAGAGAACAATGGAGGGAATGGGGGCAACCTGTTTGGGGGCCCGTAGAATTGGACTCCCTGGTCCAATCTTCTTGAAACTTGGTGGGCATTTTGAGGAGAGGCCCCAGCAGCTACCCTGCAAGTTTGGAGCCTCTCCCTTAAACCCCCTCCCCTCCAATGGCTTTTAAAGTTGCTGCCGAATTTCGGCGGCAATTCGGCGGTGAGCTGGATCAGATTAGAGAATCTGATTCAGCCCCTGGCTGCCCTACTGGCCAGTCCTGAGCTGGCGGAGCTTTGCTCCGCCTCGCTCCGGCCCCAACGGACCCCTGATCAGTTATAAACCCAGGAGATCTCCAGCCACCACCAGGAGGTTGGCAACTTTAAACCCAAGAAAGAGGGATTGCTCCAGATAAATGAGGGCAAGAGGACAAGGCCTGGGTCATGAACATAAGAGCATAAACAGATGAGATTCTGGGGAGGTCCAAACCGTTCCCATCGGGCTGCAGTTTGCCCCACTGGACAAACACTCAGGTCCCAACACCATATTTGTATGTTTGTCCCAATGAAGTAAATTACAGGATTGTTTTGCATTGAAGCTGAGCATGGGAGACTTACAGTGTTTTTGCAGTATTTGCTTAGTTGGCAAATAGTAGGGATGGGCGTGAACTGCATTTTTGCAGTTCGTTTCAGTTTGTGGCTGAACCATGAAGCAAAACATGAACCGATATAAACTGGGTTGGTTCATAAACTGAACTGGTTCATGAACCCTGCTTTTTGTTTCCTGCAGATGTATTTAAATCCCTGCTTTCTGCTCCCCACCGCTCAGCTGTTTTTCATGAAGAGCAGAAAACAGGGGTTTAAATGGCTGAAAGCCATTTGAACCCATGCTTTCTGATCTTCATGAACCGCCTTAAAATTTGTGGTGGTTTGTGGTGGCTCTTCAGCTCACAAACCACCAACAGGCTAAAATTCATCATGAACGTCCGTTCATGAGCTGGTTTGTGCCCATCCCTAGCAAATAGACAGAGCACAGGTGGAGTTGCAAAGACATTCCTACACTGCAACTAGGGTTGCCAGCTCCAGGTTGGAAAGTTCCTTGAGATTTGAGGGTGGAGTCTAGGGATGTCAGCATTTGGGGAGTGGGCAGGGGAGGACAGCAACCTCATTGGGGTCTAAAGCCATAGAGTCCACTCTCCCCAAAGTTGCCACTTCTTCCAGAAGGGCTGAGCTCTGTAATCTGGAGGTCAGTTATAATTCTGGGAGATCTCCAGGCCCCGCCTGGAGGTTGGCAGCTAGGCTTTTCAGCTCTGGGTTGGGGAAATACCCAGAGATTTTTTGGGGGGGGGGGTGGAACTTGGGGAGGGCGGGGTTTGAGGAGAGGAGGGACCTCAGCAGGGCATAATGCCATACAGTCCACCCTCCAAAACAACTATTTTTCCCAGGGGAACCCATCTTGGTCATCTGGAGATCAGCTGTAATAGCAGGAGATCTCCAGGTGCCACCCGAAGCTTGTCAACCCTAAACACAGCATATCTTCTACTCCCACATCATAAACTGGGGGGTGAGGGGAGAAAGATCCAGGAGGCTTCAATCAACGCCAGGTAGAGTCTGTCTGCTTCCCTTCCAGTATCTCCAGGCATCTAAAACTACCTTTTCTTTTAATGCAGATGCACACTCATTTCTCTCCTCCCTTCAGCTGATGGGGGGTCACCTCCCCCATGCCCCATGGGCTGCTTGACCCCAGCTATTAATGCTCATTGTGTGGTGTGGGACGTCTACATCCATTAAGAAACATTACCATTCCTTTCATCGTGCGGGATAGACTGACCCACTGTGGGAGCTGGAATCCAAGCTGCAACCCTGTGAACAATAATAATAATAATAATGCCCATTTAAGTGCATTAGAAACAGGAAACCATTTAATGCCAATTTCTACAAGAGAGAGAGAGAGAGAGAAGGCAAAGAAATTCACTGAATGCTTTTGCTCTGTTTCTGTATCTGGAAATGCTGAAGAAATACGTTGAGCTGTGTTCTTGGGTTGCCCCTCCCCCCCGCTGCTAGTTCATCACAGGTACTGTGTCCAATAAAGGTGACAAAGGATGACATTTGAAAGTAACAAGTCACGGGGACCGGGTGGCATTTGAGAATTATTAAAGAGCTCCAAGATGAAATTGCTGAACTATTAACTAAAATATGCGGCGTTTTACTAAAATCAGCCTCCTTGCCAGAAGACTGGAAGGTGGCCAACGTAACGCCAATTTAGGCAAGAAGAGGGGGGGGAGCCAGGTGGGATCTGGGAAATTACAGGCCTGTCAGCCCGAGTGCTGTCTCTGATAAAATGGTTGAAAGGAAAGACTAGAATGAAATTTAAGGAAAAAACAGGCCTTACGGAAGAGGGGTGGGGGGACTCGTGGCTTTTTTTTCTTTGCTGAACGTTTTAGAATGTTTGAGCTTCTCAGCAAGCAGATGTGTGTGCGGAAGGGAGATCCAGCAGGTTACATTATCGACTTGGGTATTCAAAAGAAGAAGAGTTGGTTTTTATACCCTGCTTTTCTCTACCTTAAGGAGTCTCAAAGTGGCTTACAATCACCTTTCCTTCCTCTCTCCACAACGGGCACCTTGTGACGTAGGTGGGGCTGAGAGAGCTCTGAGAGAACTGTGACTGACCCAAGGTCACCCAGCAAGCTTCACGTGGAGGAGTGGGGAATCAAACTCGGTTCTCCAGTTTGGAGTCTGCCACTCTTTACACCATGCTGGCTCTCAAGAGTAGGTTTTTATGCCATGCTTTTCTCTACCTTAAGCAGTCTCAAAGCAGCTGACAATCGCCTTCCCTTCCCCTCCCCACAGCAGGCACCATGTGAGGTAGGTGGGGCTGAGAGAGTTCTGAGGGAACTGTGCCTGGCCCAGGACCACCCAGCAGGCTTCAGGTGGAGGAGGAGTGGGGAACCAAGTCTGCCACTCTTAACTGCTACACCATTCTGGCTCCCAAAAGGCATTCGACAAAGCCCTTCAGAAAAAATCACTTAGGGATGTCAGCCTCCAGGTGGGACCTGGGAATCCTTGGAATTACAGGTCACTTCCAGACTACAGAGACAAGTTCCCCTGGAGAAAATGGAAGCTTTGGAGGGTGGACTCTACAACACTGTGCCCCACTGAAGTCCCTGTCCTTTCCCAGGCTCCTTCCCCAAATTTCCAGGTGTTTCCCAACCGGGATCTGGCAATCCTACCCGCCCCCCTTTCCCCTGCCAAAATCGCCTGAAGAAGTGGCTTTCACGGGATTGAGACGGAATGGCGGGGATGCCCTTACAGCACAATGCTAAAAAGTGGATTTAGAAGAGAGTAACTCTGCTTTAGATGGACCTTCAAATCACTTGACCCTAGTTGGTGGTTTGAAGACATGTTGCAGCAACCTTGGTGAAACTAAGCAGGGCTGAGCCTGGTCCATGCCTGATTAAACAATATACAAGAACTCGTGGGCACTCCATGAAATTGCTGAGCAGTCGGGTTAGAACAGATAAAAGGAAGTCCTTCTTCACCCAAAGAGTAATTAACACGTGGAATTCACTGCCACAGGAGGTGGTGGTGGCTACAAGCATGGACGGCTTCAAGGGGGAATTAGATAAACATATGGAGTAGAGGTCCATCAGTGGCTATTAGCCACATGGTATAGATAGGAGGTCTCAGTCTGGGGCAAGGGTATTCTTGGTGCTTGGGGGGGGGGGGGCAACAGTGGGAGGGCTTCTAGTGTCCTGGCCCCACTGGTGGACCTCCTGATGGCGCCTGGTATTTTTGGCCACTGTGTGACACAGAGCGTTGAACTGGATGGGCCACTGGCCTGATCCAACATTGGCTTCTCTTATGTTCTTATCAGGCACTTTTATACTGAGCAAGGTTGGCTGTTACCTGCTCAGAAAACCTCTTTTGGGAGTCACTGGGGTGGATCTCTTTCTCTTTCTGTTTATAACCATCTTTAGGGCAACGTTGCTGGGAGCAGATGCAGTTGCAAGCTCCTCTTTGCCATCCCTGCAGGAGTGTCTTGGTCACGCTACCTGAAAATGCTCAGCGCAAGTTTGTCGGCTGTGTTCGCTGGAGCAGAAGTCGTCCATAGATGTTACAGGCCTGATCTTACAGTACCTGAAGTTGCTCCCAAACCTGGAGAACTGAGAGCAGAACTCTTAGGTCTTAAAAAAAGGAAGAAATGACAAAGTTCAATCCTCACAACAGTGACCAGGGCCTTGGGGGGGGGGGGGGGGCAGCAGGGCCATTTAGCCCAGGCCTCCCATTCTTGGGGGGGGGGGCTCAAATTTTCACTCTTGACATTAACTCACACATTAAATAAAAACAGGAACATTTATTAGAAAGTCTTACAATAACCTTCTTTTTTATTGTATTAAATTCTTGGTTGCTCAATTGAAATCAAGTGCAGTGTTTGATCATCGTGAGTGTTGTTATGAATAATGGCAAAGATGACAAACTGGAAATAAGGAAATGATTCAAAGGTTACCTGCAAATAGAACAAGGAGTAATCATCAGAGAAAACTACAGTTAAGGATAAAGGGAGAGGGTAGAATATTTTGAAGAGGTGGTGTGCTCTCCATGTTTGTGTAGGTAATGGTTTGGCAAAGAAGAAAGTTGCAGAAGGTTTCCGTTCTTCTTGATGGATCGCTGTTGCCTTGATTGTTTTGGGATTTGGCTGCAGAGGAAACATCTGTCTCTGCAAGACATTTGCAGCTTTCCTGAGTATGGACATTTGTAGACGTAGCATCCCTAGAGATTGAGACATCAGTTGCTGATGGCTGACCAGTTGCACACAAATTTCTAGACAAATTCCAACGTTAATCCTCTATGGCCAAAACATCCACACACACAAAATCTCATGACACCTTAAAGACTGATGAATACGTTGTGTCATAAGCCTCCATAAGCCAGAATCCACTTTGTCAGTAGCATGGAGATCCATGGAAGAGGCCAATGGTAGAGCATTTGCTTGGCATGCTAAAATTCCCAGGTTCAATCCTTGGCACCTACAGCTTAAAGGGTGTTGTAGTAGGTGGTGTGCAAGACTTCCACGGCCAGTCTCTGTAGACCATACTGGCCTTGAGGGACTGATGGTCTGATTCAGTATAAGGCAGCTTCCGTACGTCCATGTGTCCGTGCATCTGACAAAATGGGGTCGAGCTCACAGAAGCTTATGCCATAATAAGTATGTTAGTCTTTAAGGTGCCACAAGACTCTTGTACTTTAGAATCTCCTAGGGAAATGAATAGTTCTGTGTTTCTATGGGATCTGAAGATATCCAAGCATACTACCAGTTTTTTGAGGAATTCACCCAAACTGATCTCTTACCAGCTCCTCTGAAATTGAATAGTCGCTTGAATATTCGCTGAAACGGATCTCCAGTTCCATCTGTAATGTGACGTCTGATGCCAGTGAAAAGCATCCAAGTGAGACTAGGGTTTTTGGCCATTAATCCTGTTTTGTCTGGAACTTGGTTAGAATGTTTGTTTTCTCCTTCTTCCGCTCTTAGGAAAAGGTATTTTATTTGCCTTAGTTGTGAAATTGGAGCAGAGCAAATCTCTACTTCCTCCAATACCAGGGGCAGTGTGCCTCTTCGTATCAGTTGCTGGGGAGCACGGGTGGGAGAATGGCATCCTGCTTGCGGCTGTCGGCAGCTGGTTGGCCACTGTGTGCACAAAATGCTGGACCACCTGGGCCTTTGGTCTGATCCAGCACAGCTGTTCTTGTGCTCTTACGATGAAGAAAGACTATCCTTGTGCCAGTGAGCTTACAATTTGAACACATGGAGCTGTGGTGTAGATTTGGACGCAGTCTCCTATACCCCTTGCCAAGTAGTCCTGTGGAGGACTGTTTGATTGGTTGATTGTTTCCATGTGTGTAGCATAGCCAGGAGATCCTACGATTGTGCGGCTGCCAGAAGTTCTAGCTCTTTAGTGTTACCCTGGGTGCACCACGAGGAGGTGACCTAGAAGTGCACCCCAGTGTCACAGGCAGGGGTCATTTTGTAGAAAAAGATGGGCAGGAGTTCATTCGCATAACTCATTTGCATAACTCATTTGCATATGCCACACCCCCTGATACCACCAGAAGTGTGTCAGAAGGCAACACCCACGGCTCAAGCTCCACCCAAAAAAAATCTCCAGGTGCTTCCCAACTCAGAGCTGGCAAGCCAGCTTTACACTTTGACTAAAGACACTTTAGGTTTCCTTTGCACTTGCAGGGAAGCTACCCTACAACAAGCATGAAAATACAGATCAAGTTAGTATGCTTTTGTTACTCCCGGAACGGCGTTCCTGCACGTTCCTGCTTGAAATGACCCCTGCTTGGATGGGAGCGTTGTGCTTTCCAGGGAGATGTGACAGAGCTCTTTGAACTCACCCCAGCTGCAGTGCAACTGAGTGGATTGAAAATCTAGATATTAGTATTCTGTTAACTATATGTAACATTTTAAGGGATTTGCTGATCTTTGATCATAATAAATCGAATCGAGTTATCGATAGTAATATTTAAGGGGATTGTCCTACCCGTTTTATCAACTTGGTTCTGTATTTTATATTATTATATGCTTTCTCTGTGTAACTCTGCCATATGATAAATAATAAATAAATATATGATGCAGAGTCAGGGCAGTGGTCCATCTAGCCCAATGAACTCTATTCTGACTGGCAACAGGTCTTGGGCAGACCCAAGGGTAGAGATATTTCTCTGGGTAGAGATATTTCTCATCATCTACCACCTGATCTTTTAACTGATAGTGCCAGAGATTGAACCTGGAATCTTCTGTATGCCAAGCATGTGGTAGACCACCACATTCTGGCCGCTTCATCAAGACTGATTAAAATGTGGAATTTGCTGCCAAAGGATGTAGTGATGGCCACAGTAATAAAGTTTAGAAGAGGATTAAATAGATTCATGAAGGATAGGTCTATCAGTAGCTAGTTGCCATGGTGGTGACTGAGGGGAACTTCCTCATTCAGAGGCATTCAATCGCTGAATCCCAGAGCCAGGAGGAGGCAACATCAGGGGAAGGTCTTATCCTCTATGTCCTATTGTCCAGAGGAACTGGTTGGCCACGGTGTGAGACAGGAAGCTGGAATAGATGGACCACTAGTCTGATCCAGCAGGGCTCTTCTTATGTTCTTAAATGAGTAAATCTTCATAGCTGGTGATTAAATTTTAAAAAGGACCCTGCAATTGTAACATACGCAAAGACCCAATTCCAGTGAGATTTGCATATTAAAAATTCGTTGGGTGAATGTTGCCGCAGTCCATAAAAAGGCCCCTGTGTCAATTTCTTCCATAATGTGGACCTTCGTAAATCCTAACATCGGTAACGATTTGAAAAGGCTGAAGTTGCAAAATTTCATTATTGACATGATGTTCCTTCTTTTTTTTTAACAGCTTAGAGCCCATGCGGTAGACATGAATGGAAACAAAGTGGAGAATCCAATCGACCTCTACATCTATGTCATTGACATGAATGACAACAGGCCCGAGTTCATCAACCAAGTCTACAATGGATCTGTTGATGAAGGCTCTAAACCAGGTACAGTGGGAAGAGCTCATCAAATTGTCACATAGGTCTTCAAAGAGCAAAGTCCCTCTAGATGTTTCTTTGTTTGTTTGTTGCACCTTTTGAACCTGGGGAATTACTGCTTATTTCTTCTTAGAGCTTCAACAGAGTGACGGATGGAGAAATTCCAAAGAACAGGACATTTTTAGCTCTGAAGTAGGATTCTGGTAGAGGCCGTGGTGGCTCAGAGGTTAAGACGCTGAGCTGCAGACTGGAAGGTCTGTAGCTCGGCAGTTCAAGACCCGAGTGCCGCGTGACGGAGTGAGCTCCCGTCTTTGGCCCCAGCTCCTGCCAACCTAGCAGTTTGAAAGCAAGAAATTGCAAGTAGAAAAATAGGTACTGCTTCGGTAGGAAGGTAACAGCATTCCATGCACTTTGGCATTTAGTCATGCTGGCCACATGACCACGGAAACATCTTCAGACAGCACTGGCTCTTCGCCTTGGAAACGGAGATAAGCAGTGCCCCCTAGAGTTGGATTTGACAGGCTTTCGAGCAAGGGAAACTTTTACCTTTACCTTTACTATGATTCTGGTGGGTACCATGTTGGTCTGAAGCAATACAACAAAGTTTGAGTCCAGTGGCACCTTCAAGACCAACAAAGTTTAATTCTGGGTATTCCGTGCATGCACACGAAAGCTTATAACCAGAATTAAACTTTGTTGGTCTTAAAGGTGCCACTGGACTCAGAGTTTATTCTGTAGCTCTGAAGTACATTATTGTTTATTACTGGACCAATCTGTGCCAGATGTAGGCAGATTCATGGAAGACAGATTCTTCAAGAGCTAAGAGCTATGACTGCCAAATGGAACTTGCGTGTTCAGAATTACATTTCCTCTAAAAGATACTTCAGTTGAACAAAAAGGAATGAACGTTACCGTCATGACCTGTTTTGTACGTGATTCAAGGGGCAGTTTGGTAGCGGACTACCAGCTTCTCTGCTCAGTGGAGGAGTGGGAACGGAGATGACAGTGAAGGCACAGGGGCTACTGCTTCAGCCCTGAGCAGGTGTGTGTAGCCACTGAGTGGGTAGCAGTGCCCATCACAGGTAATAAAATAATCACCTTGAGCATCAACAGGTTCTGGTGGTGGAAAGTGCCGCCAAGTTGCAGCTGGCTTATGGTGACCTCGTAGGGTTTTCAAAGCAAGAGGCGAACAGAGATGGTTTGCCGTTGCCTGCCTCTGCATAGCCACCCTGGACTTCCTTGGTGGCCTCTCATTCTGCCCTTAATTCTGGTTGTGATTCATCCAGGCCGGCATTTCACATGATGTACTCTGCATATAAATTAAATAAGCAGGGTGACAATATACATCCTTGTTGTACTCCTTTTCCTATGCTAAACCAATCAGTTGTTCCATATCCGGTTCTAACGGTCGTTTCTTGACCCTTGTACAGGTTTCTCAGGAGACATGGGAGGTGGTCTGGTGTTCCCATCTCTTTCAGGACTTGCCCCAGTTTGTTGTGATCCCCACCATCAAAGGCTTTAGCGTAGTCAGTGAAGCAGAAGTAGATGTTTTTTTCTGATACTCCCTTGCTTTCTCCATAATCCAGCAAATGTTGGCAATTTGATCTCTAGTTCCTCTACCTCTTCGAAACCCGGCTTGTACTTTTGGCAGTTCTGTGTCCATGTATTGCTGAAGCCTAGCTTGTAGGATCTTGAGCATGACCTTGCTAGCGTGGGAAATGAGTGCAATTGTGCAATAGTTTGAACATTCCTTGGCATTGCCCTTCTTTGGGATTGGAATGTAAACTGACCTTTTCCAATCCAGGTTCTACTATTCACTTAAAAGCCAACATTTGTCATGGTTCTGATTCGGCAGCACCCTACCTCTGCCACTTCATGAAAACCTCCAGGAATTAGATTGCTGGGCAAGGTAGACCTTGGTTAGATCAAGCCAGGGGTCATTTCAAGCAGGAGTTCGGGGGAGCTCAGCTCTGGGAGTTGGTGCCAGCCCCACCCCCCCCGCAGGGGAATACCTACTTGTGTCATGGCTGCAGCAAAATGACCCCGTCCCCTGGAAAGGTCCTTGTTCCTCCCACCAGCCTTTTGAAGGCTTCAGCCATCACTGAAGCTATCCTCCCAGAACAGTGGTTTTTCTGAGGCTTGGGTTAGTAGCTGTCCCCTCTCTGCTCTTTCTTTCTTTCTTTCTTTCTTTCTTTCTTTCTTTCTTTCTTTCTTTCTTTCTTCCTTCCTTCCTTCCTTCCTTCCTTCCTTCTCTCTCTTCTTTCTTCCTTCCTTCCTTCCTTCTTTCTTTCTTTCTTTCTTTCTTTCTTTCTTTCTTTCTTTTTTTCTTTCTTTCCTTCCTTCCTTCCTTCCTTCCTTCCTTCCTTCCTTCCTTCCTTCCTTCCTTCCTTCCTTCCTTCCTTCCTTCCTTCCTTCCTTTCTCCCCCCTTTCTTGCCTTCTGACATACTTCCGGTGATGTCAGGTGGTTTGGCATATGCAAATAAGTTATGCTAATGTGTTATGCTAATGAGCTCCTGCACCTCTTTTTCTACGAAATGACCCCTGGATCAAGCAATGCAGTTCTTGTTTTTCTAACAGTACATGGTATGCAGGCAGTTATTTGTGTTCTCAAGTGTACTTTCCTAGGAAAGGGACAAACTCCCTATGATTCCAGTGTGCCATTTTGATCTACTCAGTTCAGCAAGTTCTTGGATGCTAAGAACAGCATACAGGGGCTGAGATCCAGAGCAGCATTTCCAAGGATGCAAGGATTTCTGCCCACAGAGCCTCCCCTCTCTGTGGCAGCCCAAAATCCTGTTCTTAGGGCACAGGAAAGAGGACTGGAGGAAGCCTTTTCATGCTGTTCCTCCAGGAGCAGAAATCCTTATGTCCAGTTCCACCTTATATGGAAATGGTACTCTGGATCAAAGCCAGGAGCTCTGAGGAACAGGGAGAAAACCACATTTTCTCTCTGTGGGTGTTTGATAGAGTTAAAAGTTCAATAGCGCCTTAGAGACCAAGGAGATTCCCTGGGTATAAGCTTTTGAAGGTCAAACTATCAGATTTGAAGGTGTTTTGACAGTGAACTTCTGTACCATCAACCCATGCCATGTTGTGACACCCAGAGGACTTGATCCAGTACAAGACATGGGGAAAGTAGGACTGCAGCTAGTGAAATCTCACTGACTTTAGCAGGCTTACTCCCAAAGAGATATACCCAGAATCACAGCCGGATTTCCATAAATTATAATTTCGTACTTGAAAATTCGTCTCTGCAGTCCTGAACCCACCATATGTGTACTATTACAAAGAGAATGCTCCGTGACAACCATAAAGAGATCACAGTAAATGTAGAGGAAGGAAAACCCTTAAGAATGTTGGGTTAGTCCGGCATCTGCATATACTCTATGATACCTTATAATCTTCATCTTCTAAGACCCAGAAAGAATTGCCACCAGCCTTGAAATGTCAGTTTATGGCAGTAGCATTCATTCGGATTCAGACTTTCCCCCCATAATTCGCATTGTTGGTGGAAATTGTTGTCAAGTCACAGCAAGTTTATGGTGACCCTGTAGAGTCATGGAATTCACTGCCACAGGAGGTGGCGTCGGCTACAAGCATGAATGGCTTCGAGAGGGAATTGGATAGACATATGGAGCAGAGGTCCATCAGTGGCTATTAGCCACAAGGTATAGATAGGAGCTCTCGGTCTGGGGCAAGTGATGCTCTGTATTCTTGGTGCTTGTGGGGGGCAACAGTGGGAGGGCTTCTGGTGTCCTGGCCCCACTGGTGGACCTCCTGATGGCACCTGGTATTTTTGGCCACTGTGTGACACAGAGTGTTGGACTGGATGGGCCACTGGCCTGATCCAACACTGGCTTCTCTGTTATGTTCTTATGTTCTTTTATTTATTTATTCATTCATTCATTCATTCATTCATTTTTATTACTTTTATCCCGCCCTCCCCACCAGAGCGGGCTCAGGGCGGCTTACTACATCATAAAATCAGCATACAATATAAATACATAAAAACAATAAAATCACTCAATCAGTCCCAGTTTCACTAGTGGTGGCGCAGCATAATAAGGTGCCTCAAGTGCGTATAGTCCAGCGCAGCATAGCGCCTCTTCACAGATTGGCACTCAGCTCGTTGAGAATGTAATGCCTCCTGGAACGCCCATCGGAACAATTCCGTCTTCACCAGGCAATAGTTAACAGAGGTGTTTTCCCATTGCCTGCCTCTGCACAGCAACCCTGGCATTCTTTTGTGGTCACCCATTCCAATTACTATACAAGCTTAACTTCCAAGATCTGATGCGATCAAGCTAACCTGGGCCATTCAGGTCTGGGCGATTTGCATCACAGAGACCACTTTTAATCTGTTTTATTTACTCCCTTCTGCTGAGCTTGTCTTTGATATAAAGAGGCTTCCTCCAGTAGAGGAAGTGTTCCTCTCTTTCTCCGTTGGAGGAAGACTTGGTGAAAGGGAGGATCCAGGCACAGAATGGACTCTTAAGCTCTAGACTTCTGCACATCATCTGTTTGTCTCTGTGTATTCTCTTTTTCTCCCTCTGTGTGTCTTTCTTTCTGTCTCTGCCTTTCACTCTCTGCCTTGCTGTCCTTTTTCTTTCTCTTTTACTTCCCTACAAATTATGCAAACCAATAAGGGAAATGCCAGTGGGAATGCCACATTCTGATCACATTGGATTAGTGTTTGGTTCAGCTAAGGGTTTTGGTACACTAGCTGAAGAACTGATGCGACCAACCTTAGATCATGCATGGATCAGTTCCATGATGGTGTTTAGGGCCCAAGTCTTGAAAACTCACCGGCGGGGGGGAGTCCTCCTCTCACCAGGAGTTTCTTCTGGCGCACGCACACAGCGCGCACTCGCCCATCGACGTCACTGGAAGTGACGCAGCACGTTGGGGGCGTTGCCAGGGCGACGCTCTGGCAATCACCCCAAAACTCTATGGTATCATAGAGTTTTGGGGCGATTGCCAGAGCGTCGCCCTGGCAACGCCCCCAATGTGCTGCGTCCCTTCCGGTGACATCATTACGTCGTCCTTGCTGGACGACGTCGGGGGTGGGGTTCCCGCCGCTGGCCAAATGCTGGCCGGCGGATCAGGAACCCCTTTAGCGGGGGATCCCCCGCCCCCCAGGCTGACTTGGCAGCCCTAATGGTGTTCCACCAGTGAAAAGCCAGTTATGGCTAGATTTGCCAGGTCTGGTTTGGGAAATACCTGGAGATTTAGGAGGTGGAGCCTGGGGAAGGTGGAGTTTGGGGAGAGGAGGGGCCTCTGCATGGTATAAGGCCATAGAGTTCCCCTTCTAAAGCAGCCGTTTTCTTCAGGGGAACTGATCTTGGTCATCTGGAACTCAGTAATAATAGCAAGAGATCTCCAGGTGCCACCTGGAGGTTGGCAACTCTAGTTATGGAGCGTCTCTGCTCTGGAACAAGCAAGTGAGCTATTTGCAGACTTGGAGAAAGATGACTCAAATGTACTCTAGAATTGGATCTCCAGGTTCCAAAAGCCTAGGCAACAGCCCGTGTGGATATGGGCCCAAAGCCTTCTGTAGATTGAACTGAACATTAAGAAAATTCTGTTTCCAATAGCACGTTTGATAAAATGTGAAATTTGGTTGGTTTTTTAAAGCTCTTTCCTCTGAAAAGGATCCAATACCCTGTATTCATCTCTCTACTCAGGTTAGCTGCTCTCTGAAAAAGATGTTTCGTATTCTTAAGTCAGGAAGTACTATCTTCATCATATTCAAAATATGACCACCTGCATTGAGACAGATCCAATATTTTTATACTAATTAGTCCATTAAACCAATTTGTCTTGAGAAAAAAAATAAGACAGTCAATTGACTGCAAACTTTATCTGTCAACAGACTTAATAGTAACTGATGTGGAGGAATATTAAAAAAAAAATGAGAAATGTAGGTTATTTCTGTGAAGCGGCTGTGAAACCCAGGGCTCAAGGTAGCCTTAATGAGGTTGTTTTCCCTGGATAAATTTGTCTTCCGTTGTTGTTTACCTGGCAGAAGGGTTAAATATCACATGACTCCTGGGCTGTGTCAGCAAACATTTGTCATAACTTCTCCACTGCCTGAGGTAGTTGTCATAGAAAAACCTCAGAGGACACTATTTTTAACAAGGGGACGGGCAATTGGGATGGATTGCCTTTCTCCCTCGCGAGGAATTGGGCTAAACTGGTAATGTGTAGCAGGAATAAAGTATTTTGTCTTATGTCTTAAGGAAACAACAATGAAGCTCTTTTTCTCTTGACTTATTTTGATGTTCCCGCTGGAAAACTAGATATCAAGAAGTTGGTCTAGCCTTCCCAGCTCCCGAATATGCTAACTTTGTGTTTGGTTTGTGCGATGGAGCATTCAAGTTGCAATTCTGAGCACTCGTCTAAGCATTTATTTTGCTTTTTCATAGCCAATGTTTTAACGTAAGAACTTAAGAAGAGCCCTGCTGGATCAGACCAGGGGTGTCATCTAACCCAGCATCCAGTCTCACACTAGGGATGCCAGCCTCCCAGTGGGACCTGGGGGATCCACCCAGAATTACCACTCATCTCCAGTCTTCCAGTCTTGAGCCACTTAAGTTGGAGGATAGCTCCAAGTTGGAGAATAGCTGAAAGGCTTCAGACTTGAGCCAAAATGGAAGGCTCAATGAAATGGGGAAAAAAACCCACAGTGGAACTGCACATCCCGTGGCCCTCGTGTTTTTAAGCCACAATGCCAGAGAAAGTTTTCTGCCGATTTCAGCAGTCAGTCTACACACATGAGATGTCGCTGCTGGCATCCCTTGACCAGACTTCAGCTCTTCAGATGCCAGGCCAACTGACTCCATTGGCTGCCCATTTGTTACCAGGCTCAGCTCAGCTGAAGGTATTGGCTGTCTCCTCTTATTTGTGGGACTGACTCTCTTCCCATGTTCCCCATCCATGACAACTTCAGAGTCGGGGGCCCAGGCTGAATGGGAAGTCGGCGGGCCTGGGCAGTAAGTCGGGGGGGGGGGCAAGATTCCCCACTGTATCTGCAGGCCTGCAGCAGGGGCTTCTGGGAGTGCCATCCTGCAAGTGGGCAAAATCAACTGCTGCCCAGACAGGTGCTTTCTCCATTGCTCTCGCCTTGTGGAATGGCCTTCCCGAGGAGCACAGGAAAGCTCCAGCTCTCCTGGCTTTCCGCAAACTATGCAAAACTGAACTATTTCAGAGGGCTTTTCTGTGCAGGTAACAGGGTTGCGCAGCAAAAAACAGTTTTACAGACTTGCTTGGATAAATGATTAGGGTCTGTGGTCTATACTGCTGTGTATAGGTTGTTTTAAGAAGAAGGAGGAGATTGGATTTATACCCCGCCCTTCACTATTTGGAGGAGTCTCAGAGGGGCTTACAATCTCCTTTCCCTTCCCCTCCCCACAACAGACACCTTGTGAGGCAGGTGAGGCTGAGAGAGCTCTCTTGAGAACTGCCCTTGAGAGAACAGCTCTGAAAGAACTTGTGACTGATCCAAAGTCACACCAGCAGCTGCATGTGGAGGAGTGGGGAATCAATTAGAGTCCATGCTCTTTTCCACTACACTAAACTGGCTTTAGGATCCAATTTATGTTATTTCTTTACTGGTTAATGTATTGTGTAAATAGTTCCATAAGAACATAAGAGCCGTGCTGGATCAGACTAATAGTCCATCTAGTCCAGCATCCTATCCCACACAGTGGCCAACCAGTTCCTTCGGACAGCCAATAACAGGGCATAGAGGTTGAGGCCTTCATAAGAACTTTAGAAAAGCTCTGCTGGATCAGTCCTGCCTCGTCTCTCACACAGTGGCCAACCAGCTCCTCTGGAGGGCCAACCACAGGGCATAGAGGCTGAGGCCTTCATAAGAACATCAGAAGAGCCCTGGTGAATCAGACCAGTTGTCCATCTGGTCCAGCATCCTGTCTCACACAGCGGCCAACCAGTTCTTTTGGAGGTCCAACAACAGGGCATAGAGGCACTTCTAAGTTCCTAATGTATTTGTTCTTGAATGTCCAGTTTCATTGATTGTACTGATGTGTAATCTGCCTTGAGTCCGTGTAAGAAAGGCGGACTATAAATAGCATAAACAAACAAACTGTGGACATGGGATACTAGTGACATGCTTGGATCCAGACTACCATTTCTGCAGGTTCAAGATCTTTTGCTCACAAAGCATAATTTTCCTTCCTCTTGGAGGACCCCCAAATGCCTGTTGGTATGGAATGGGGAACCCCCAAGAACTGGGGTTCTAAGGCGAGTTTTAGGCTCCTGCGGAAGGTGGAAGTTGGGGAAATCATGTTCCATGGGGGAAGTCCTTGCACCCACAGAAATGCTAATCAGGACCCAGCCCATAAAGAGTGACTTAGCATAACGCCTGTTGTTTTCACAGGAGACTCCCCAGGAGGGCAGCTTGGTAACAACTGGGCTGAATTAGGGCTGCCAGCCTCCAGGGGGTGGCTGGAGATCTCCCACTATTACAACTGATCTCCAGGCAACAGAGGTCAGTTCCTCTGCAGAAAATGGCTGCTTTGGGAGGTGGACTCTATGGCATTATACCCCACTGAAGTCCCTCCCTTCCCCAAAAACCACTGTCCTCAGGCTCCACTGACCAAACCTCCAGGCTCTCCAGATGAAAACCTACTGGTGGTCCCCAGCCCGAGAGATATCCGACTGTCCTCAACCAGGGCCGGGGCTTTTTCTGCCCAGCTCCAACCTGGTGTAACTCTCTGCCGAACAGCATCTGCACCCTGCAGGACTTATTACAGTTCCGCAGGGCTTACAAGGCAGAGTTGTTATGCCAGGCGTTTGGTTGAGGACAGCGACGGTTCCGTCCTGGCACTCCCACCCCCGTGCCGTCCCATAAGGCAGCGGTGCTATTGGGGCTTTAGTGCCATATTTAGTTAAACTGTTGGTTTTAGTGGTTTCGGACTTGTGTTTTTAACGGATGTTTTGGTGGTGATGTTGTACACCGTCCTGAGACCGGTCTCCAGGGGAGGGCGGTTGACCAACCCAATTAAATAAATAAATATTTCCCAACCCAGAGCCGGCAGCCCAAGGCTGAACATCCCAGATTTCAAAACTGAGATTCGTATTAAATTATCCTGGAGTCTGGGTATGAATTCATGTTTTCAGCATTCTAAGGACTCTTTGTACAGAACGGATCCCCCGCCCCTTCCCCCCAGTTCCATCAGAGACTCATCAGGCCAGCTACTGAGGGCTCACATGTCATCTGAAACAAGCTGTGATCCTCTTGACACTTCCAGAGCAAATCAAACTTCCCCACATCTTATTCTGACGCCAATCGATACAGAAAAGAGTTACCAAATGTTAAACTAGCTCTGCTCATTAGGATGATAGATAGAATAAATTGTAGCCTCTTCTTGTTTCAAATCCAGATAAGCCTCTAAGCTATTGAATCAGAATGGGATACCTTTGCCTACAAAATACTTGGTGCTCTGGTTACAGCAGTGGTCTTCCAAAGGGGTGGCAGGGGGGTACCATGCCTCCCAAACCATAATCTGGGTACAAAACTACCTTATTGAGAGCCAGTTTGGTGTAGTGGTTAGGAGCGTGGACTCTAATCTGGGAGAACTGGGTTTGATTCCCCGCTCCTCCACATGCAGCTGCTGGTGTGACCTTGGGTCAGTCACAAGCTCTCCCAGAGCTGTTCTCTCAAGAGCAGTTCTCAGGAGAGCTCTCTCAGCCCCACCCACCTCACAGGGTGTCTGTTGTGGGGAGGGAGAGGGAAAGGGATTGTAAGCTGCTCTGAGACTTCTTTGGGTAGTGAAGGGTGGGGTATAAATCCAGTCTCCCCCTCTTCTTCTTCTTCTTCGCAGTCTCACTGGCCCTTGATATATTTCTTCCTTGACTTATTCTGTATTCTCTTTTAAAAAAATGTTTTTTAGTAGATATTGCATTTCTTTCTTGGCCTTTGCTAAATTTCACAGAGATGGCGCCACAAGAAGCTCTTGTTCTGCACAGACTGCTCTAATTGAGATGTGATATCTTTGAGTGACCGACAAGGTCAAACTGTTGGCGGGGATCTTACCTATAGGTGCCTCGGCGTCTGCAACTATGGGTGCCAACTGGCTCTGCGTTGTTCTGCAGCTAAACTCAGGCTTCGTATACCTTTCTCCTGGTTTATGCAGAGCTGCTCGCCTTCCGTTTTGGCCAAGGATGCAGGAAGTGATACAGAGATACAAAGATACAGAGAAGCCATCTGCCCGCTCTGGCTTGTGAAAGACCGCTGAGAGGAGAGACTAGGTCCTCTGTGGGGCTGGCGTTAGTGGCAGAGTATCGGCTTGGCATGCTTAAGTTCCCACACCCAATCCCTGGTATCTCCAGTCTGAATCAGGTGGTAGTAGGTGATGTGAAAGACCTGTACGGGGAAGCAGAGAGCCACTGCCAGTCAAAATATACAATACTGTCCTTGATAGACCAGTGATCTAATTCAGTCTTAGGTTGTTCCATGTGTTCATGTGCGTGTGGACTGAGTTATTAACATCTCATTCATGGAAGTTGTGATGCTGAAGAACATCTAGTCTGGGGACATCCAAACTGCACTATTCGACTTGGAGGAGGGAACCTTACTGAGATAAAACTTGAGTCTAGTCGCAGACCAACAAGGTTTTCCAGGATACAAGCATTTGAGAGCCAACATTTCGTTCATCAGATAAATAAACAATCAGTACCTGAAGAAAGGAGCTTTGACTGTGACTGGGCCATGGCTCAGCAGTAGTGCATCTGCTGGGCATGCAGAAGATCCTTGGTTCAATCTGAGACATCTCCACTTGAAAGGACCAGCTAATGGGTGATGTGAAAGACCTCTGTTTAAGAACCCTGGAGAGCTGCTGCCAGTATGAGAAGATAATACTGATGTTGGTGGATTAATGATCTGATTCAGTATAAGGCGGAGGAGGAGGAGAACCACCACCACCACCACCCTGTCCTTCACTACCTGGAGTCTCAGAGTGGCTTACAATTACCTTCCCTTCCCCTCCCCACAACAGACACCCTGTGAGGCAGGTGGGGCTGAGAGAGCTCTGACAGAAACTGCTCTTTTTCAAGAACAGCTGTGCCAGAGCTATGGCTTGCCCAAGGTCATGCAGCAGGTGCAAGTGGAGGAGTGGGGAATCAAACCCAGTTCTCCCAGGTTAGAGTCCGCGCACTTAACCACTACACCAAACTGGCTCTCCACTATGGAAGAAGCTGGCAGTTTGGAACTGGATTTGGATGATGTTCAGAGGAAGAGTCACAAGCAGGTCAATTTGTGGCAGGGACTGAACTGAAAATACATTGCCCAGAGGTGTGGTGGAGTACAGCTGGAACCCCTGCTTGGAACTGGGAGGGCAACACTTCGCGCATCACAAGAAGTACAGACGTAAACATAGTTTGTCTCCCGGCAGACCCTGACGTTTAGTGAGTGCTTCTGATTCTCCCCCAAGCCTACCTAGCTGCCATCAGTTTCCTGGACTTCAGCCAACCTGGGTTTTTGACCTCATTAGGGTACCGGTAACTGCTGATCGCCTTGGCTGATAACATCCACCTCGGGGCAATTGCGCCTTATTGATCCTATCAGACTTTTGATGTTCTTTCGTTCCATTGTCTGTGAGGTCTTGGTGATGCAACAGGAAATAGCCACGTGCTTCCTGTCATCCCTTGCAGAAGTAAAACAACATGACCTGCCTTGGGATGGTGGGGGAGGAGGTCACTGGGAGCATATTAGACTGGCACTACCACTGACATGCCCTGACCTGGATGGCCCCAACTAGTCCAGTCTCATCAGATCTCAGAAGCTAAGCAGGGTTGGCCCTGGTTAGTATTTGGATGGGGGACCTCCAAGGAGGTCCAAGGTCACTATGCAAAGGCATGCATTGGCAAACCACCTCTGAACACCTCTTGCTTTGGAAACCCTACGGGGTCGCCATAAGGCAGCTGCGACTTGACGGCATTTCCCACCACCCCAATTGACATTGTCTCCCTGTTATCTTCTGGGCCCATTTCAATATGTTGGTTAAACAGCTTGGGCTCCGTGAACTGTAAGACCCAACAAGAGCCCGTTTTCAGGTTTCCCGGGCATGAGCAGAGTGAAGAGTGTGAGTATTGCTAGGGCAGTGTTTTTGGAGGCGTCCTCTCCTCTTTGGAATTCTTTTACCGAGAGAGTTCACTAGGGCTCATTTCGTAGCAGGAGCTCCTCTGCATATTAGGCCACACACACCCTGATGTAGCCAATCCTCCAAGAGCTTATAGTAGCCCCCGTAAGAAGAACTCTGTAAGCTCTTGGAGGATTGGCTACATTAGGGGTGTGTGGCCTAATATGCAAAGGAGCTCCTGCTACGAAATGAGCCCTGGAGTTCACCAAGGGTCAAGTTCAAGCATCTTCTCAAGTCAGACAGTATTTCTCTTTTTACACGTCTGGTTGGATTTTAGCGGCCAAGGATTCAGTGATACAGCAGGGGAAGAGTTTAAATATCTATTTGGTTTTACTTACCGTATTTTTCGCTCCATAAGACACACCTGATCATAAGACGCACCTTGTTTTTAGAGGAGGAAAACAAGAAAAAATGAAACAGAAAGAGAGAGAGAGAGAGAGATAAAGGAAGGGAGGAGGAGGAGAGAGAGAGAGAAAGAGAAAGGAAGAAAGAAAGGTGGGGACAGAGAGAGAGACAGAAAGACAGACAGACAGACAGAAAAAAGGAAAGGAAGGAAGGAAGGAAGGAAGATAGAGAAAGGAAAGAAGAGAGACGTGGGCATGCCATGCAAAGCCAGGCCTTTCTGTGCAAAGTAGCCACGGAGCTTAATCTGTGGGCGGGGCTTTCTGCTGCTGGCTGTCTTAAAGGGGAAAAGCACTTAAAGGGAAAGAGTACTTAGCCTGGTGGGGTTTTTCCTGCCGTTTCCCTTTTAAGTCTTAACAGCTCAGGCCCAGCAGGGAGGGGCGGGGAAGGCTGGGATGCCAGCCTGAATGGCGTTCCCCTGCGTTCCTGCTGAAGAAAGAGCCCTGTTACAGGTAAGAAAAGCTCCATATTCGCTCCATAAGATGCACACACTTCCCCCACACTTTTTGGGGGAGGAAAAGTGCGTCTTATGGAGCGAAAAATACGGTATTTTATTTGACAGGCTGATTATACCCACACATTCTGATCACTTTTTTATCCAGTGGAGATAAAATAAAATTTGGGGATGAGTCAATCAACTTTTGCTGGAATTTGGGTTTTGCAATGTAGGTTTTGACACTTATCCTGAAATTTGCCATCTGCGGTCAAAATTTAAAATCTGTTGTCTTTGTTACCTGCTCAAGAAAATTCTCTGTCTGAGCACATGAAATTGCCTTATACTGACTCAGAGCTTTGGTCTCTCAAAGCCAGTGCTGTCTGCTCCAACTGGAAGCAGTTGTCCAGGGTCTCTGAGGGAGGTCTTTCAGATCACCTACTACCTGGTCCTTTTAATCGGGAATTGAACCTGGGACCTTCTGCATGCAAAGCAGATGCTGTGCCGCTGAGACACACACACACACACAACAGATTGGTTGCTGGCTGCTCCTTCCTGCTCCTCATGCTGGCTGCCTCACCGCTAGAGTTGCCAACATCAGCATAAGAACTTCTTGGAGGTTTGGGGGTAGACCCCCCCAAAAAGAGGGGAGTAGGTCCATAGCCCTTTCTTAAAGGCACAGCCCCACAAGAATTTCTCCTGTAAATGCTTTTTCCCAATCATTTTAAAACATTTTAAAAGGCGTGTGCTCTTTTAAGCAGAGTGGGGTGCTGTAGTTGACTAATTCCCACACTGAGCAAGGGGGTTGGAGTAAGTGACCTCTGGGATCCCTTCTAACTCTGTGTCAAGAAATTGGTCTCCTTTAAGAGAGTATTTTCTGCCCAATTGTTAGCTTTCTTGACTATAGAAGTCATCACCCCCACCTGCCGGCTTGTTCTCAGAACTGTCGCTTAGGCTGGCTGAAGTGATTAATTTGCAGCAGTTGAAAACTGTCATCTAAAGTGGCTGACAGCTTGCAATTTAGAGCTCTATCCTGGTAACAGCTTTCTGTTGGCTAAGTGGCTTTTCTTTCTGCACTGAGAACTTTGTCCCCACCAGAAACAAATCTGCCCCACAAGCCACAAAATCCTGCAGGGAGTGAGGTTTGGGGGTGGGAGGGACCTCAGCAGGAATGTAACACCATAGAGTTCACCCTGTAAAGCTTCTATTTATCAGAACATCAGAAGAGTCCTGCTGGATCAGACCAGTGGTTCAGCTAGTCCAGCATCCCGTCTCACACAGTGGACAACCAGCTCCTCTGGAGGGCCAGCAACAGAGCAGTGAGGCTGAGGCCTTCCCCTGATGTTACCTCCTGGCTCTGGGATTCAGAGGTTGAGTGCCTCTGAATGTGGAGGTTCCCCCAGTCACCATGGTTAGTAGCCATTGATAGATCTCTCCTCCATGGATCTATCTAATCCCCTTTTAAAGCTGTTTATTCCTGTGGCCATCACTATTTCCTCCAGGGAAACAGTCCTCTATAGTCCGGATATAATTCTCAATCCCAGGAGATACACTTGAAAAACCTGGAGGTTGGCAACTCTACCCACTGCCATTTTTGGGCACACTGTTTTGTGCTAATCCAACAACCAAAATGCCACTCGGACTCCGGAGGATTTGAGAGGAGAGTTCTTAAGGATAAACACGGTTCTTTCTTACATTGAGCCTCCGGATAGGAAGGACCGGCAACTGTTGTAACGATAAAAAAAGAAAAAGAACATATATTTATGATTCCTAAGAACCTTTCACTAGGACTGGGACCTGTGCCGAGGAGATTCTTCACAATGCCAGGCAATGCATTTATATCACTGAAAGCGAAAACCCGGGCGGAATAAAACCACTAGTCCATGTAAGCAACGGCATATCCAGCTGACTTTATATTGCCCCCCAGACTCACATTAAAAGGAAAACTCCCTTCCCTCTGCCTTTCAAAAAGCTGAAGAATAAATTCTCCTTAACTACTTCTCTTGTCGTTAGCGTGGAGGGTATGCAGATGAAGCCTTGAGCATCCTTTTAGTTAAAACACAGAAGTTTGCCGAGCTTCGGAAACTAGGGTAGACCGTGCCGGGATAATGAACAATTTTTTTTAAAAAAAGGCATGCAAATACACGCCAAATCAGCTCCCCTCCCCTTGGAAGTTGTTTGGATTTACCGCCCCGCTTCTGATTGAAAGTGTATCTTTCCAAAAGGGCCATGTTTTCGTTGTCTCCAATCATGTTCTGCTTCTTTGAACTCAGCCTCTCGATGAAGAACACAGCTACGTTTCCAAAAAACAAAACAAAAACCTGCTGCTGCTAACGCTGGAGCCCAAATTCCCCCAGTCCCTCTGGCAGTCTTAATCAGCAAAGTTCTCTCCTAGTTGTAGAAGTTTCCTTTCGAGAGGGGATAAAGGTCTCTACATTCCACCGTCTCCTCCCCACAGCGGAATAGATGTAGCAGGATTGTTCCTTGTTTCCCCGGCAAATGGTCTCCTTTGTGAACTTGTCCAAGCAAAGCCGTATCGGGTGCCGACAGAATAAAAAGGTGGCGTATTTCCTTCTGTCTGGCACGGGATCTTTTATTCCAGCCCCTCCCTTTCCTCACTGGCTAAGAGTTACCACCTGTTCATAATTTTTATGGACTGTTTCTATTTCAGGAGTTCTGTCTATAATAAGTGGAAAGCCAATTATGGCGAGAGTTTTCTATAGTGTTGGTGAAGACAGAATTACGGGTCTGAACCGACTTTCATCAGGGTTGCCTTCAGTTTAAAAAAAAAATGTTCCTGGAGGGGAAATAGCTTTTTAGAGCTTCAAAAAACAGGAGGAAGGATGCTTTCTAGTCCCCTCTACCCTGCCATACAACAAACACCTGCACAGAGACACAATATGGACAAACTGTTTATTACTATGTCAAATAAAGGGTTACAATGGCCATTAAGCATTGGTGACTGGTTTCTAATGGCATGTCCCATAATTAACATCATGTATAAATGTACCTTTTGCTACTGTCCATGGGGCTTTCTATCCTAAAAAGAAATCCTAAAAGAAATCAACCCTGACTGCTCCCTAGAAGGCCAGATACTGAAGCTGAAACTCAAATAGTTTGGCCACCAAATGAGAAGGGAGCACTCACTGGAGAAGACCCTGATGCTGGGAAAGATTGAAGATTGAAGAAGAAGAGGAGGAGGAGGAGGAGGAGGAGGAGATTGGATTTATATCCCGCCCTTCACTCCCCAAGGGAGTCTCAGAGCGGCTTACAAACTCCTTTCCCTTCCCCTCCCCACAACAGACACCCTGTGAGGTAGGTGGGGCTGAGAGAGCTATGAGACAACTGTCTTTGAGAGAACAGCTGGTACAGAGCTATGGCTTGCCCAAGGTCATCCAGCCAGGTGCAAGTGGAGGAGTGGGGAATCAAACCTGAGCCCACTGTGTGGCGGGGAGGGCGGGATATAAATCTCATGAAATCAATCAATCAATCAATCAATCAATCAATCTGGTTCTCCCAGATTAGAGTCCGCGCACTTAACCACTACACCAAAGAAGAAGGGGACAGCAAAGGATGAGATGGTTAGACAGTATTATCAATGCAGCAAACATGAAGTTGAGCAAACTCCAGAGCCCGACAAAAGACAGGAGGGCCTGGCGCGATGTGGTCCATGGGGTCGCGAAGAGTCAGACTTGACTGTGCGACTGAACAACAACAACAATAAATGTACCTGGATAGTAGTGTTTGTTCTGTGACCAAAATTCAGCCTTAGGGTGTGCTTTGGAATTGTTTCAGCGTTTTTTTCTTTGTCCTCTCAGATACAGATAAAAGATCAGGAGCTTGGACCACCGTATATGGTCTTCTGCTAGAGCAGGGGTCCCCGACACGATGCCCACCAAGTGTTTGTAGGACATGGATCTGGCCAAGTGGGGCTCCTGCCGAGCTGGGTCTCTGGTTGGCCATTGGACATCGATGGGCTGTGCAGATTAAAATGACACCGGGTGCTTTCACGCATGCTAAATAACGCCATTTCAATCCACTTCAGTGACCATTTGCAAGTGGATCTTGCCATTTCACACAGTAAAATCCAGTTGCAAAGTGGAGTGAAAGTGAATTATTTAGCGTGTGTGAAAGCACCATTTCAGTGGCAACCGGAATTGCACTGTTGATTTTATTCTCTCACACACTCATTCTTACCAGTGTATTTTGAAGAAGAGGAGGAGCAGCAGGAGGAAGAGATTGGATTTATTCCCCATTGTTCACTACCCAAAGGACTCTCAGAGCAGCTTACAATCCCTTCCCCTCCCCCTCTCCACAACAGACACCCTGTGAGGCAGGTGGGGCTGAGAGAGCTCTCTGAGAGCTGCCCTTGAGAGAACAGCTCTGAGAGAACTTTTGACCGACCCAAGGTCACCCCAGCAGCTGCGTGTGGAGGAGTTGTTGTCCCATATTAGAGTCCACGCACCACTGCACCAAACTGGCTCTCAAGGATGACTCATCTTGTCTCCCCGCACTTGGGCTTAGTGTGTGTGTGTGTGTGCACACCTCCTGTGACAACCATTTTGTGGTTGTGCCCGCCACCCTGTGTCAGAATTCCAAAGGTGTCCACAGGTTCAAAAAGCTCAGGAACCTCTGTGCTAGACAATGGGTTGGATTTCCAGTCACGGACGCTGACCTTTTCACCTCCCTTCTTCTGCTACAGACCAAATTACCCCAAAATCCTGTTTCTAGGAGTGGGGAACCACCAGGAACTGTATTTGGTGGCCATTTTGGGCTTCAATGGAAGGGAAAGGCAAGGAAGTCATGCTTCACAGACAGAATTCCTTCTGCCCATGGAAAAACTCTGGTGGGTCAAGGCCTGTCTGCTCTGTGTTATTTACTATCTACAGTCAGGATGCTAAATGAGACCCTCCAGAACTTTAAGGTTGAATGTTATCAGTATGTAATCAGTTTTGGCTTCCTTTTTTTTTTTTTATAAATTTTTATTGATTTTCCCCTATAACTACAACTATAACGCTACAATCTAAGCTACATATACCTTATACAGAGAGTACTTTATCATTTGCTTAATACTACCTTATTACATAATATAATTATGAAGCATTTAGAACCTTGGATAAATTTCAATTACTTTGTTACTGCTACTATAAAAAATATCAAAACTATTTGGCAGGCACGCCCACCTAGAGAAATACAGTTAATTAAACAATTTATAATACATAAGTGCAATGCTTAATAAAACAGTTTAATCACTATTTCTTCTTTTGTCCTCTTCTTGTCTTAACAGTCTCATCTACTTTTGGAGCTGCAGCTCCTTTTTCCGAGTCAGACACTTCTTCACTCTTTGAGCTATCAAATCCATACATGCTTTCTTGCGAGGCCAGTGAACCATCTGAGTCTCTCCCAGTTTTCTGCTCTTTGCTTTTTTCCAGAAATGTTTTCGCTTGTTGAACAGAGTCAATCTTATACTTCTTATCTTTGATGCTGAAGCATAGTCCTTCTGGAGTATTCCAATGATAGATGATAGACTCAGACTGGAGCCAAGATGTCAATTTTCCATAGGCTTTCCTTCTTTTCCTTATTTCAAATGGGATGTCCTTCATCACTTTTACTTCTTCTCCCAGGATCTTCAGAGCTGCTTTGTTTGTGGTCCTAAGCACCACGTCTCTTGTAGATTTTTTGGAGAACCTTATCATAATTTCACCAGGCAGGCTTTTCTTTTTAGTAAAATCTGGATAGGTTCTGTAAACCATATCCATATCGCTTTTTATATCCGCTGCTTTCATGCCTGTCACTGGTTCAAGTGCTTCATTTAGCAAATTTTTAAGGTCTTCTCCTGTGTTTTCTGGCACATTCTGAAGTCTTAGGAAAAAATTCGATCTTTCCATTTGTAATTTCAAAAGCTGATCGTGGTGGAAGGCCTTTTCCTTCTCTGCCTTTTGTAGTCTTGCGTCTTGGTTTTTTACTGAAGTTTTTACTTCCAGAAGTTCTCGCTGCAGCTTCTCTGTGGTTTTATTCAACTCTTTTAGTTCTAGCTGCATTTTGTCCATCTTAACGTTGAGAGCTGTCATTTGGTCCACTAGAGGTCGCAATAACGAGAAGAACACCGCGCTCATCTCCGTGGTATCAACCTTTGAACTCGGAGCTGTACTTCCTAGTTTGGGGGAAGGTTTCGGTTTCCCTGTCATTGTTGAGGCTACGCTCTTTGTTTATAGATAGATAAGATGAACGAAAGGAGCAATTTTTCAAACAGCACTTATGTCCTTCTAAAGTTTATATCTCCAAGTGAGCGATGCTGCCATCTAGCAAGGCGGATGGGCTTTTATTCCTGCAGTAACGCCACGTAAAGAGTCTCGTAAGTACGCTAGTCCCGGAGAGTGGGGTGGTGGGTTTCACTCCTCCCGCCGTCTTCCCGCTATGTTCTGCTTTTCTTACTTCAGACTCACGTTTTCTCCATGCGTAACTGTCAGTTCCAGCCTCATTGCTTCGCACTCTCTGCAGCTTCACGGATTTGCGCTTTCAGTCATACGGCTCCCATGGCGGGGGAACCTATGGGGGTGATGAAAAGGGATCTCGATCCCTCGGTCGCCACCGTAGGGAGAGATCCCCTTCGTGCCACCCCAGGCAGAGCCCCCTCACTGGGGTCTCTGGGGGCTCGGCACCAGTCCAGAGCCCCTTCTTCCCGCCGGGTACGGATCGCGCTCCCCGCAGTTGCGGAGGAGAGCGTCCGCCATTATCGCAAGTCTTGCCGGAAGTCCATCAGTTTTGGCTTCCTGACATCACTGGTGTAGGAACCAGGTGGTGGAATGCTGAAGTGGTAAATTGCGTCCCTTCAGGTTGCTCATGGAGGAACATGGAGGATCCCATGCTATTGATGTGTTTATTTACAAAATCTCTGTCCCACCTACCTCTTTCCAAGATCTGACAAGATTGGGCTAGCCTGGACCATCCAAATCAGGGCATGCTCCTAGGGATGCCAACCTCCAGGTGGGACCTGGGGATCCCTCATAATTACAGCTCATCTCCAGACTACAGAGCTCAGTTCCCCTGAAGAAAATGGATGCTTTGTAGGGTAGATTCTGTGCCATTGTACCCCACTGAGGCCCCTGTCCTCCCCAGGCTCCATCCCTATAACTCCAGGAGTTTCCCAGCCTGGATCTGGCAACCCTCCCATCCCCCACTGGAGGCCAGGGGGGACTAGGCAACCCTTCGTGCTCCAAATACCAGGGTTTCTACTGGGCCTAGACACATGACCAGTTGAGTGGGTGAGGAATGGGAGAAAACTGCATTTGACACCCACAACCAAGGCCTGGCCGGTGGTGCAACCCTAGTAAAAGTGCCTTCGTGGAAGGGTTTGGAGGGGAGGGGGGAAATGTAATAGATGAGTGGGATTTCTGTTGCTGTTCCCATGGGAGAAGAGGAAAGACTGGGCTCTCCAAACAAGCTAATACCTTCTAATTTGGCTTTAATTGAATCTATTAGCTTGCACAACACATTACATTTATTTCAGATGTAGTCAGTACAAAGAGCATAGGGTGCTTCCTATGTATCTTGGCCTGCAAGGGAACAGCGTTTCTCATTTGGTTTCTAGGACAATTTGGGATGGACTTGGGGTGGTTTCTGAATTTCTGCAAGAAGTCCAATGAATGAACAGCATGGACTGAATTCGGCGTACCAGAGAATGTGCTGTAAGGTGACTCCCAGCCAGCAACGAAGTCAAGCTACCTTAGGGTTGCCATCCTCCAAGTGGGGCCTGGGGATCTCCCAGAATCACAGTTTATCTCCAGATGACAGAGATCAGTTTCCCTGGAGAAAATGGCTGCCTTTCAGAGTGAACTCTATGGCATTATACGCCACTGAGGCCCTTCCCCAGGCTCCACCCCCAAAATGTCCAGGGACTTTCCAAAACAAAGCTGGCAACCCTAAGGCAACTACCTGTGTGCATCCCTAAGAGCGTATATGTAGGATCAGCCCTTTGCCCCATGGACGGAAGAATCTGCTTTCCGCACTTTATTTTTAAAATGGCATAGCATCCAGCCTAATGAGAGCTGGTGAGCTGTAAAGCTTGCAGTGTTTTGTGTGCATTTGGTTGGTCCAAATAAGAAGTATTGCACAGATTTTGTTCTTGGTTTGTTTGGGTTTTTTGGATTTTGCATGGACTGGGTATGGGGATATTTGGTTAATACACCAGAGTTTGCCCAGTCATGAAAGCGTGATACTGAGTGCAGCAAATAAATCTCCCAAGAAGTATATTGCGAAAAAGGTGAACTTGCATTCACATTCAGGTTGCAGAGGAAAGGAGAGAGAGAACCCTAATGTAAAGAGTCCTTTCCCTATCACAAATGGCCAGCTTGCCCTGCATCCCATGTGTGGGAGTATGAGGGCATTGTCTCTACAGGAGAGACCTGCAGAGACATCTGTCTCCATGGAAGGCCATGTGCAGCTTATGAGAGGACAAAGGGAGATAGAGAGGAGGGGTCAGAGGGCAGCTCCCAGGTTAAGGCAAAGAGAGGCATCCCATTCAAGGAGATAACACCTATACACACTTAGAGTGATGTAGCACCCCACACACACACACACACACACACACACACACACAGAGGCAATGGCCAAGTTCAGACTGGTAGTTTGGCCCGATATAGGCCTGCTTTGCAAGCGGATTAAGAGAGCCCGTTCACATAGCCACAGCCCATTCACACAGCCACAGTTGCCATGCCACACTCACCTCGTCCTGAAGTGCTTTCATCCCACATTAAAAAGGTACCTGGTGAAACTGGTGTCAAGATGTCTGGGTGCGTGTTCATCCCACTTCCTGGCAGTGTGGACGCAAGTAAGCCGCACATCAGGTGGCACCGGTAATGTGAACCCACTGATCCAGCTGCTGCACCTATGCGCCTATGCACAGGTCAGCAAAATGGACCAAAGCCCCACGACACCGCCGCCAGGGGCCACCCCACAGTGCAAATGCTCCATTCTGCCTCCTCAGTATGGTCCCGCATCAGTCTACGTAGTGCAAACGGAAAGCCCTATGACAACTCTTTTTGCCCCGCTTCCCTTGCACTTCATTTTGCCAGTCTGTCCTCAGCCAATGTCCGGGCATGCTGAGTCACTCACTCCAACACTGAGGTTGCCAGCTCTGGGGTATAATGCCATAGACTAGAGTCTACCTTCCAAAGCAGCCATTTTCTCTATGGGAACTTATCTCGATTATCTGGAAACCAGTTATAATTCCAGGAGACCTCCAGCCACCCACTGGCAACCCTAGGGTAGACCAGTATGGCTGTACAACTTTTTCTACTTAGAGGAAAGAGGCTTTGACTTGTAGTTCAGCTTGTGCAGGAGTAGATCCCTCAGGAGAATCCGTCTGTCCTTCTGTCCTTCTCAGTCCAACACATGACTTCCTTTACAGGCTGCCTGGTCTCCTGCTGTGGTGTTTCCTGTCACCGTTTCTCCTGGTAGGGAGAGATCTTTTTTTAAAAAAAAAATTGCCACCAGCACATCCCATAGGGCATCACTTCTGGGGACAACCTAGAAGCAACATCACATTGCTCTATGAATAGCTGGAAACATTATGGGTTTACCGTAGAGTTTCTCGTGATTCCTAGAACGATGTGTCATCACTTCTGGTTTTTCCCTGAAAGTGACATCATATTGCATGCTGTGATGGTACCCTCCCCTATCAACCCCCCCGCCCATCCTCTGCCAGCCATTGGCTGGCAACCCTATTTAAAAACCAACTGGAAATCAGAGACTAGGGCCCTCCTTTCCCTCCCCACAGCACCGACTGCAAACACGCCCCTTCCTTCTTTCCAAACTGGACACGCTGGGAAAAAAAATCTTCTAAATACCGAGGGCAGCCCTCCAAAGGAGAGGCGCATCAACACCGTTATTGCTTAAGTGAAGGATGTTGTAATTAAAATCCCTCGCCGTCTCTGCCTTTGTGCAGTCGCATTAGCTCTCCTCTTCGACGGCGCTCCTCTTGTTATTGATGTCCCTTTTAAAAAATTAAATAGCTAGGAGTGAGATGTACCCCCTCACAAATTAAATTGGAGAAATCTCATAAAAATAAATATTCTCCAAAATGCCAGGGATTTTCGTTTCTTTTCTCTTCTTCTTTTTTTTAAAAAAAGAAGATTATTCTATTAGCTCTCCTGTTGTTTATTTATTTATTTTATTCCTCTGCCAGCTGAGATCCCCTTGAGAGATTAAAACTCTGTGCTAATGCACAGATGGGGCACGATACTTGAAAGTCATCGGGATATTAAGAATTTAAATCTTTTAGCCTCAGCGATTTGAACAGAAAGCCAATTATGGGCCTGAATTAGTTTTCAAATTAAACTGCAATTTAAGGTTGGTGGAATTAATCCTGGAAGGCATCGCCGGGCTTTTCCGCAGAGGCTCACACAAAGAAGTGAGACTCCCCCCCCCCCCCCGCCAAGTTTTCTGCCGGAGCCGGGAGAGAAAAGGAAGGTGCTCTCTCCTTCTCTTACCTGATAGCGCACTTAATGAAGAAGCGGCTTGACATCCCGCTTGTCGTGATCCCGGTAAAAGGACTGGAAGAGTGTTGCAGAGTGAGCTGTTAAAATTATAGGAAGGCAGGAAATGAAAGTGGCAAAAGCAAAAATTGCCATGCAGTTGGCTGTAAGGAACGGTCATTTTAAAACAGTAGCAGGAGATGGGTGATGGATGAACAAACTTCCTTCCCTCACTAAGGCTGCAGTCACACAGGGTGATTCTGCGTTGGCTTTTCCCTCCGTTGTTTTACCAAACACACCTTGGAACCGAAATTCCCCTCTGCATTGTATGCTGCTGTCACTTTCTTTGATCATCGGATTTTATGGTACCCTCTACATTGCATGCCCCTTTCGCTTCCTTTGATCATTGGGTTTTATGGTACCCTCTGCATGGGGCTCTTTTTCTAGGAGGAACTCCTTTGCATTTTAGGCGAAACACTCCTAATGTAGCCAGTCCTCCCAGGAGCTTACAGAGCTCTTTTTACAGGGGCTACTGTAAGCTTTTGGAGGATTGGCTACATTAGGGGTGTGTTGCCTAATATGCAAAAGAGTTCCTCCTAGAAAAAGAGCCCTGCATTCTGCATAGATTTATGGCCATTCAGGGGTGACTTTGCAATCAGTATGGTGTTGCCCTGGGGTATTTGAATGTGGTTTTGAGCAGCACCTTTGGTGCAGAGTCAGTTTGCTGTAGTGATTAAGTACACGGACTCTAATCTGGAAGAACAGGGTTTGATTTTCTACTCCTTCATTTGCAGCTGCTGGATGATCTTGGGCAAACCATAGTTCCCTCAGAGCTGTCCTTGAAAGAGCAGTTTCTGTCAGAGCTCTCTCAGCCCCACCTACCTCACAGGGTGTCTGTTGTGGTGTCGGGAGGGGAAGGGAAAGGAGTTTGTAAGCCGCTCTGAGACTCCGAGTGAAGGGTGGGGTATAAATCCAATCTCTTCTTCTTCATTTTCCCCTCAGTGTTGAGAAAATGGGGAGTGAACGCCAGATGCAGAATTGCCCACACACTAAATAATCCACTTTCAATCCACTTCCAGTGTACTTTCCGACTGGATTTTGCCAGTTCACGCAGTAACATCCAGTTGGAAAGTGGATTGAAAGTGGATTATTTAGTGTGTGTGACCACAGCCTAAATTTGAAACGTTCCCTGAAATGCAGCAGTTGAAAAGCCCCACCAGATATTTCACCAGGCAGCTCTTGTGGTGGACCTCGAAATTCATGTTCCTCTGGGAGCAGGTGGTGTCTCTCACTTTATGGCTCCATTCAGACATTTATGTATTTATTTATTTATTTATTTCGACTTGTATCCTGCCTAGCCAGCACAGGCCAGCTCTAAATATACATAAACTCGTGGATTAATTAAGGTAACCATGGTTAGTGTCATCATCTGAACACCAGCCACTCCATTAACCATAGGCTAGTATAAGGGTCCATCAAACTTGGACTGAAATAATGGTTGAAAGTTGGTTTGTGTGCCTCAGTCTCAGGTTTTGCATTAAGAGTGTTGGACTCGTATCTGGGAGACCCAGGTTCAAATCCCTGCTTGTGTGTAGAGCTCACTTGGGGGACCTTGGGCCAGTTAAACTCTCTCAGCCTAACCTACCTCACAGGGTTGTTGTGAGGATAAAATGGAGGAAAAGAGAATGATGTAAGCCACTTTGCAACTCCACTGGGGAGAAATTAAATGTATTTATCTATTTATTCATTCATTTCATTTTGTTTACTTCTACCCTGCTTTTCTGCCCAATGGGGACTGAGACAGGCTTACGTTATCGTTTTTCCTTCCTCTGTGTCACCCTCAGAACAGCAACAATACAGGCTGTATCCCTCCTGCGGGAAACTGCCTGAGGTGAATTGTGTTTGCGTGTGAGTCGTGCTGTCAAGTCGCTGTCAACTTACGGTGACCCCAAAGAGGCTTTCAAGGCAAGTGAGCAGGTGGTTGGCCCTTGCCTTCCTCTGCAGAGTCTTCCTCGGTGATATCCTATCCCAGTACTGACTCTGCTTAGCTTCTGAGATCTGGCGACATTGGGCCAGACCATGCTGCCTTCCCTCCCCTGAGATGGCTTCTAAAATAACTATAATAAAAGCAGAATATTAAAAGACATTCGTTAAAATCTAGCATTCGAAAAGCCCAAGCCCGGCATGAAAACAGACCTCTTAACAGCTTAAAATAAGTTTCCAGACTGGGGGCGGGGGGGGGGGGGCGGGGGGGGAATCAACCCCTTAATGAAAAGCTTGGGTGAACAGAAATGTTTTGGCCTGGTGCCTAGAAGAGAGCAAAGTAGACACCAGGTGAGCCTTGTGCCACTACTGAAAAAGCCCTGTCTTTGGTTCAAACCATGTTAATCCTTTGGCCCATAGAAGTGCTCTGCTTGATGCAAACCATGAGTTATATGAATATTGCTACCTATTCCATCACTCCGTTAAAAAAAAAATGAAGCCTAGAGGAAGAGCTGCTTTAGGGGGGAAATGTTCTTTTGGCTGCAGGAAAGCTTCCCATCTAGCTGTACGTCACTTGACTGAAAGATGTCTACAAGAAACAAACTAGTTAGCAAAATCCACAGTGGAAGCAGGTGAGGCAAAGCCACTGACACGAACGAAAGCAGATGGCATCACCAGCACGCCCTCCTTGATCGATTATTTCGAGAGATCTGAACTGTTGCTTCTGGGGAAAGAATGAGAACCAAGATGGGCTGTGTTCTGATGGGCATTGCCAACTCCAACTTGGGAAATTCCCGAAGATTTGGGAGTGGAGCCTGGGGAAGACAGAGTTTGGGGAGGGAAGGGAGCTCAGAGGGCATGGGAGGCCATACAGTCCACCCTCCAAAAGTTTCAATTCTGCCAGGGGAAACAGATGTATGTAGTCTGGAGACCAGTTGTAAGTCCAGGAGAACTCCTGCAATTGCAAGTTAGGAGAAGACCGGACTCATTGGAAAGGTTCAACTTAGGGTTGCCGGGTCTTGCCTGGCTTGCGGTGGGGGAATCCTGGTCCCTCTCCAGGACTTCTGCGCACTCACAAAGCGCATGCACTGCAGTTAGAGGCAGGGCCACTGTCATTTGAGGGAAAACCATAGAGTTTCCCCTCAAATGCTAGAGCCTCCCCAGCAACGTGCCCTGGTATGATGATGTCACCTCCAGGTGACATCATCACACCAGGCACATGGTCGCTTTGTCGGCACTTTGGGGGTGGGGTTCCCCCAGCAACTGGATCCAGGCCGGCAGGTAAGGGGCCCATCGGACGGGGAAACCCCCACCTGCCCGGGGAACCCTAACAGTCATGCTAGGAAAAGTTGAAGGCAGCTGGAAAGGAGGAAGACCCAGCATGAGGTGGACTGACTCAATCAAGGAAGCCACAGCTCTCAGTCTGCAAGACCTGAGCAAGGCTGTTAAGGGTAGGCCTTTTTGGAAGTCATTCATTCATAGGGGGTCACCATAAGTCGGAGGCAGCTTGATGGCACTTAACACACACACACTTGCACAAGTTCTAGTTCACAAAGGTTGTTTTCTTAAAATGACTACTCCCAGTGTGTCTTGATTTGGTCAGAAATTAAATCATTGGACAATTTATTCCCGTCCGTTATGGTACGGATAGCTGTTCTCTGTAATGGCATCTCTGCTTCTTGCATTCATTACACACTCCAGGAGCCAAGAACAGAATTCTTTCACCGTTTTTTCTTCTGCAGTTTGAAGTTGGTGGGGAGGAGGCTTGCTACCTTGTAGATGATAAGGGGATTTCTTTGTGAGGCTCTCCACTCCATGTACAGAACATTCTTTAATACAGAAGGACACAGGGGAACTCATGCATATGCAAGACTTTCTTTGCATGCATTGGAAGCCCGTACGTAGAGCATCGCTTCATGCGCACGGATTGTGGGCTGCACGGAACATATACCTAACACCAAAGTCCGTCTTGTTCAGTAGATGCTATTTAAAACGTAGGGAGATATTGCCTTTCAATATTAGCACCCCCTGTTGACAGCATCTTTGTGAAGAAAGGCTGCCTCTGGACTATGAGGAAATGCGTATTTCACCATGAATATTTCAAAAGCGCCTTGGCAGTGCATCCGGCTGGTCCCCGTGAAAGCAGTCCATTCATGCGGTTTAATCAATATGTATTTTGAACATAGCTTTTCACATAACAAAAGAATATGAGCTTATTCTTCTCTGTCAGGCACTGTGGCTCACTGGGGGCCCTCAGGCCACACTGGGTTCTAGAAGCACATCTGTCTGCTCCTCAGCAACTCAGGAAGCACACGCTTTCTCATGTTCCACAAGCAATGACCTCAGACTCTATATACCAGGGGTCCCCAACATGTCGCCCGTGGGCACCGTGGCACCCGCCAACATCTTAGTGCCCACCAAGTGTTTTCAGAAAGTCAGTGTGGTCAAGTGGGGTTTTTGCCTACCAGGGCTTCTGATTGGCCACTGGAGATTTGATTGGCTGTGCGGCTTTTCATCGCAGCACGAGGATCTCCACTGTGTGACTGAAGTGAAGCTGCGGCAGCCATTTTTGACTGGCTCCGCCTCCGGTGGCAGCCATTTTGTGGCTGTGCCCACCACTCTGCTTCAGAATTCCAAAGGCACCCACAGATCCAAAAGGGGGTGGGGGACCCCTGTTCCATACCCGTGAAGATAGTGTAGTAGGAAGACAGTAGTCAAGCTTCTACTCAGACATGAACCTCATTGGGTCGCCGGGGCCCTCATAGCATTACTGTGGGATTATAATTGGGATAAAGCAGAAGTTCCTCTGACCTTGGGCCGACTGCTGGCTGGATTTGGTTGTCGCACAGGGTCACAGTTGAACTGAACCGAACTAACCATGGTTACGGTGATCATCCAAATAAAGGCTGCTCTGATAACTGTGGTCACATCAGGCGAGGGCCTTGGCCTCTCCGTCCTGGTTGCTGGTTTGCCAAGGCTGGCCCCTCTGTGAAACAGAATACCAATGGCCTGATTCAGCAGGGCTCTTCTTATGTTAGCTGGGGGTCCCATCAGATTAGCTGATGTACCACTAAACCACGGGAGGAATCCATTTCTCATTAGCTGGCAGGCCCGTAGCCCTGGGAGCATTTGGGGGCGATGCCCCCACAGATCAGCCCCGCCACCCCCTGGGAGGATGTCAGACCCCCTGGTGCGGGCGGGGGCCCTTGGTTTCAGGCATGGAGCAGGCAGGCAGGCGGCTCTCCCAACAGAGAGAGATCGGTAGCAAGATAATACTATTGGGAGCCGCCACCTGCCTGCCTGCTCCACACCGGAGGAGGCTGGGCGTCTCCTTCGCCGCAGCTCCCCTTGTTCGCCTCCTCCTCCTCACTCACCAGCCCCACAGGAGGAGGCGGCAGCGGATGGGGAGGAAGCATGGGGCAAACAGCAAGCCCGCAGCCCACCCAGCGCCGGACCACAAGGCTTTGTGTATTGGAATGACCCACCAGCGCCTCACTGCAGCCAAGTGGGGAGGAGGGTGGCTTTCCATGGCACTAATTTAATTAGCTCCATCAATGTAATTAGCCATTATGCTAAATTGCTTACCAGAGCTAATGAACTTAAGGTTGCCCTTGCTCGAAAGCCATTCAAATTCGACTCTAGGGGGCGGTGCTCATCTCCGTTTCCAAGCTGAAGAGCCAGCACTGTCTGAAGACGTTTCCGTGGTCATGTGGCCGGCATGACTAGGTGCCGAGGCACACAGAACACTGTTACCTTCCCACCAAAGTGGTACCTATTTATCTGCTTGCATTTTCTTGCTTTACACTGTGCCCCCTCTTTGCCGCACCACCAAAAATTTCCTGGCTACGGGGCTGTTTGTTGATCTTTCGTTATCCGATGGTGATGGCCTTCTTTGGAGGCCTTTGGTTGGTCCATGAATCTGATTGCCATGGGCCTTGGCACAGTGGAGTATTCGTATTTCAGGCTCTGCTTGAGACCGTTTGATAGCTCGGGTTGGATAATCATTCTGACTAGCGTTTGTGTTGCTATAGCTTGTGCTGGTGTATTCCATTTCCAGTTACTGCATTAACCAGTGGTAGCCTACCTTGGAGATCCATTCTCAGATGTAAAGGCAGGTTTATAAATGTTTTTTGATCGATAAGTGTTCCTAGTCGTAACTCGCTTGCTCAGGTGGGATCTGCCTTCCCTTGAGAGTCTTCCGGGGAGAAACAGACGTGATTGTAGCAAACAATGTATTTTTGGAAAGAAGAGGGGCTGGAGGTGGCTGCTGCCAAAGAATAAGCTGGGATTGTGTTTTGCAGTGATAGCAGGACATCCCTCTTAGGCAGGAGAGCGAGCTCAGCAAGAAGATGAGTACCAGAGGCCCATTTGAGAAATTATCAGCCTTTGAGACTCAAGGTGATGGAGACATTCATTTTCTCCTGGAGGCTGATGCGGCCGGAGAGAGGGGTTTTGTACTAGTAGAGATGCTACATTCAGGTTCTCCAAATCTAGGAAACCTCCTTTGCATGGGATGCAAATTATATGCTAATTATGCAAATCAAGCCATTTGTTTGTTGCCTTTTTGTCAGTCTCTGTGTATCTGCTCCTGACAACCACTATATAAATGCTAGGAAAGAATCAAAAGGAAGCTGGGGAGGGGCTGTGGCTCAGTGGTAGAGCATCTGCTTGGCATGTAGAAGGTCCCAGGTTCGATTCCGAGTATCTCCAGCTATGAGATCTGGTAGTAGGTGATGTGAAAGACCTCTGCCTGAGGCTTCGGAGAGCCACTGCCAGGCTGAATAGACAATACTGACTTTGATGGACCACGGGTCTGATTCACTATAAGTCATGTGGGCATATTTCTGCTGAGACTGTTTTCCATAGAAACTTGATCTTTCTTTCTTCGCGAACAACATGAAGCCTCTGAAGACAGAGCACGTGTGTGTGTGTCCATCCTAGCTGTGACTTCCAGAATAATGGAAGGAAAGAGTGGGCTTCCCCCCCCCCCACTGCATAACTGGATGCCTGTTGTGTTCCCTATTTCTGGATCTATAAGGGCTAGAGAGTTATTTAAAAAGCTGAAAATCTGGGAGAACACAAGACACCAAATGGGCAGGTCCAGAAGATGGGCAGAACCCAGACCGAGGGCTGTATGGATCTCTTCCTCAGAGGCGAGTGTGTAAACCAGCCGTTTGTACTACCACAGTGATCTCTTCACCATTCTTTTCTTGGCCATGCTGAAGATGAGAAAATATCCTCATCTTTGAGAGGGGCTGTGGCTTAATGATAGAGCCTCGGCTTTGTATGCACAAGGTCTCAGGTTCAACCCCCGGCATCTCCAGTTAAAAGGACCTGCCGCCTGGTCCTTTTAACTGGAGACACCAGGGATTGAACCTGGGACCTTCTGCATGCCAAGCAGAGGCTCTACCACTGAGCCACGGCCCCTCCCCGTGGTTCCTTCTGCGAACATGAAAAACACCAGTTTCACAGCCCACCACAGGGCTTCTCCTACCATCTTTCAAAGCACTTCTTTGGCCCAGCTTGTTCTCTTCCCCCTCCTTCGGGTGTCTCTCCGTGTGCCTTTCATGAGGCTGAGAATCCCACATCGCCGGCAATTAGGAAGTGGCATCCTTTACTAATTACGTGAGCAGCGCAAAAGGTCAAAATATGTTTGTTGATTGCAACGGATGACGATGAGCACGGCAGGAGCTGCCAGTTGGATTTCTTGCGGAACGCCGCTTCAAAAGGCTGCTGCTGTTTGCCACCTGTGGGTGTTTTTGTGTGCAGGGCCCCATCTCAGACGAAGCGTCGGATTCTGCAGGCTGCTCCCATACTGGAGCACCAGAATGGGGGTCCTACGTTCAGTCTCTGCACTAAGGCAAGGAAATAGTTAGTCCAAACGGGCTGGTGGGTTGAAATATCTATCCTGATTTTCTCCCAACAACACTGCAAAATCCATGTATAGATCTCAGGCAGTTGTTAAGCGGCTGCTGGAGGTGCAGAATTCAGATTGAAGTAGGGTTGCCAGGTGGATTGGGGAGGGGGGCTTACCTGGAGCAGGAGCGAGGCTCTTCTGACAGGCAGCACATGCCTGCGTCACTGCCCACCTGACCCGGAAGTGAAGCCATCACTTCCAGGACGTCGGGGTGACGCTCTGGCATTTGGGCAAAAACTCTGTGGTAGATTTGGCTTCTACCATAGAAGAGTTTTTATCCAAATACCAGAACATTGCCCTGACGTCCTGGAAGTGATGATGTCATTTCCGGGTCACATGGGCAGTGACGTGAGCATGTAGCTGCACTTCGGCAGAGCCTCCCTCTTTTGAGGAGTAAATTCCCCCCGCCAGCCAGCTGATCCACCCTACAAATTTACAGGTATTTCCCAGCCCAGAGCTGGCAACTCTTGCGGTGCTCTACATATGCTCTTAGAGCCCCAGTCAGCAATTTTTGCCACAGTGACAAGATATGTGGAGAGGCACACCAAAACCTCATACCTCAACTCCTGCCAAGAAGCACTGAGGCTGTCTAATCCACGCTTCCCCCTTGCCTCTGGAGCTGATAACTGGCAGACTAGCAGGCCCTGCTGAAAGGGCCCAATGCTGCTCGACAGCCTCCAACCGCTGACCCCAATCTTCTAATGTGGTGCGAACTTCCCAAAGGTCATTGTAATCAAGCAACAAGAATGACGTAAACCTCTGCCGTGAGCCTTGATTAGCTCGAGAATCAAATTGAGGCTGGATCCTCTCTGCAATGGTACTGCCAAGTCCCTCGCTGCAGTGCCTTCAGAGATTCAGATCCTAACCTTCCCAACTACAGTTCTTTCACAGCTTTTTCAAAATCACAGGAGGTCTCCGTGGTGTGGAGTATAGGCGTAAACTACGGGGGGGCTCGAGGGCTCAGGCCACTGCGGAAATTTCCTGGGAGGGACTGAGCCCCCCCTGGCGAAACAGAGTGCCTGCTGCCGCCTCTCCACCCTGCCTCCCCGGGCGCTTCCTAGACCCACCAGCCAGCTGGCCGCCGCCAGAGCCTCTTTCTTCCCTCCCCCACGCCCGGCTCCCCTGTACCCACTCCTCCCTCCCTCCTTCCCCCTCCCTCCCGGGATTCCGGGCAAATGCCCAACATGATAGCGTCACCCGGAAGTGATGCCATCACGCTGGGCACATTGCCGGGGTGACGCTTTAGCAATCACCCCGAAACTCTATGGCACCACAGAGTTTTGGGGCGATTGCCAGAGCATCGCCCCGGCAACGTGCCCAGCATGATGGCGTCACTTCCGGGTGACGCTATCATGTTGGGCATTTGCCCGGAGCCCCGGGAGGGAGAGGGAAGGAGGGAAGAGTGGCAGGCGGGGGGGGGGGGAGAGGCGGCGGCATCGTTTTGGAGCGTGCGCATGCTTCGTGCACAAGCCCCCCCCCCCCCAATTTCAAACCTGTCGCCCTTGGTGTGGAGAGTATTGTCATCAAGTTGCAGCTGACTCATGGTGGCCTTCTAGTGTCCTGTCCCCACTGATGGACCTCCTGGTGGCACCTGGTGTTTTTGGCCACTGTGTGACAGAGTGTTGGACTGGAGGGGCCATTGGCCTGATCCAGCATTGGCTCCTCTTTATGTTCTTACGTGGCCCTGTAGGGTTTTCAAGGCAAGAGACAAACAGAGGTGGTTTTGCCATTGCCTGCCTCTGCAATGCGACCCTTGACTTCCTTGGTGTCTCCCATCCAAGTAACTAACCAGGACCGACCCCTGCTTAGCTTCTGAGGTCTGATGAGTCTGGGACAGCCTGGGCCATCCAGGCCAAGGTAAAAGTCTACCTAGGTTTTTACTAAATGCTCCAGAGCCAGAACAGTGGCAGTAGGAGGCTGACATCCACCTGCTCCCACCTGTTCCAAACTTAGTCCATGTAAAGCAGCAGCTATTGTTGCAAGAATCCCTTTCAATACCCATCCTGACCTGGATAGTCCAGGTGAGCCCGATCTCAGAAGCTAAGCAGGGCTGACCCTGGCAAGTACTTGGATGGGAGACCTCCAAGGAATACCAGGGTCTGGGGAGGCAGAGGCAGGCAATATCAGCCACTTCTCTGAATGTCCTCCGTGTCCCACTAGGGGTTGCCAAAGGTTGCCATAAGTTCCAGGCATGCACACATACACGGTTTTTAAAAATAAATAAATAAATAAATAATCACTTTCAATACCAAAGCAGATCACAAGACAAAAAACCTGTTGGGGGAGGGTGTGAGAACCAGGCCCGTAGCTACAGTGGGGCTTTGGGGGGTTCCACCCCCTTTCGTAAGGGCACAGCCCCACAAGAATTTCTCCTGTAAATGTTTTTTTCCCAATCATTTAAAAACATTTTTAAAAGGTGTGTGCTCCTTTAAGAAGAGTGGGGTGCTGGAGCTGACTAATTCCTGCTCTGAGCCAGGGGGTTGGAGTGGGTGACCTCTAGGATCCCTTCTAACTCTGTGTGAAGAAACTGGTCTCCTTTAAGAGAGTTTTTTCTGCCTAAGTGTTAGCTTTCTTGACTATCGAAGTCATCACCCCCACCTGCCGGCTTGTTCTCAGAATTGTTGCTTAGGCTGGCAGAAGTGATTAACTTGTGGCAGCTGAGAACAGCGACCTGGCTTCTCAGCATGGTATCTTAAGAGTTACTTTTACCCCCAGCACCTGAACCAGGAAGTTGATTTAGCAGGGAAGGATTTGAGGGAGATTATCATTCCACCATTAACTTGTGGAGCTCACTGCCACACGAGATATGCTGGCCATTAGTTTAGCCAGCATTACAAGGAAATCAGACAAATTCACATCCATGCTGACTAAATGGAACCACCATGTTCAGAGGCAGTATTTGTTTCCTGCATTTAGACCTTGCCTGTCTCCACAAGTGGACCCAAAGCTGCTCATATTGATCTCACACTCTCCATTTTATCCTCACAACAACCCTGTGAGTCAGGTTAGGCTGAAAGTGTGTGACCGGCCCAAGGTCACCCTGAGAGCTTCCATGGTAGAGTGTGAATTTGAACCTGGGTCTCCCAGATCCTAGCTGGACACCCTAACCATTGCAGACACTGCTCTTTTACCTCAGAATACATCTCTGAATGCTAGTTTGGTGTACTGGTTAGGAGCATGGACTGTAATCTGGGAGAGCCGGGTTTGATTCCCCACTCCTCCACATGCAGCTGCTGGTGTTGACTTTGGGTCAGTCATAAGTTCTTTCAGAGCTGTTCTCTCAAGGGACTCCTTTGGGTAGTGAAGGGTGGGGTATAAATCCAATCTCTTCTTCCTCTTCTTCTTCTTCCTCCTGCAAAGGGGGGGGGGGGGGCAGCTCAAGGAAGCTTTAGCCTCTGCAGCTCTCCTTGCGGGCCCTCCCTGGCACTGGGTTGGCCATGCTGGAGGAAAGATGCCAGGCTTGCTTGGGTGGGTGGCACACATCAGGACTCTTCTTTGGTTGTAAGAGGAGATGCAGTCAGAACTGGCCACTTCAGGACAAGGCTGTCCTGTTACCCGCAGAACAAAATTTGAGTCCTGTAGCAACATATGGACCCACAAAATTTCCCAGGGTGCCGCCTTTTGTGAGTCAAAGGTCCCTTTGTCAGATACGTATCTGACAAAGCGAGTGTCAACTCACGGACACTTCTACCTTGGGGAAAAAATTGAGGTCTCTAAGGGGCTACTGGATTTAAATTTTGTTCTACTACAGACTAATGCAGCTCGCTATCTGACACCGTTACCAGCTGTCTTCCCTATGCTGAGATCAGTTTACCATGGTTTTATTGTTGTTGTTTTTGTTTGCTTGTTTTATCGCATCTGCAAGAAGAATGCAAGGCATTCTCGTTCATCGTGATGCCTTACACACGTCCCTATTTATTTCAATGATTATGATTATGTGTAATTTTGGCGGTCCTGATTTCTTGCCTGAAACCCTTTGAGACAAGAATATGAATTCTTGTTTGTTTTGTCTCCTCCCGCCATACTGAGTCAATCATATATAATGTTCCTGTGTGTGTAGAAGGAGAGGGAGAGAGAGAAAAAGAAAGAGAGAGATTGATGTTGCACGCACTTAGAGGCACCATTATAGATTTGGGAGGGGGTGAGGTAAGATTCTCGGAAAACCCTACTCTTGGATATTTTCAAGATGAAATTCCAACAATTTTAAAAAACACTGCGTGCTTCAAGAGTTTTGTTGCTCTCGTTTTTCAATATGTGCCATAATAACCATGGCAACATTGCTACAGGTCAGATAGCAAAAGGGCCCTTGGCACATGGGCTGTTGCACTGTTTATAAGGAGGGGTAAACTAGCCCAGTGCAGCCAAGTTTTTGCAACAAGTATGAAATTATGTGGGGTTTGGTCCTTTCCCCACCCCTCCCCAAATGGCTCCCATGAATGCTCCAGATGTCCCTCTTCACTTGATTGTTTTAATTCTCAATAAGGACTAATTTAAATGTTAAAGCCTGGGCTCAGGCCTGTAGCGACAGTGGGGCATTTTGGGGCCTGGTCCCCTGACTTCCTGCCAAGGCCCACTGACTTCCACGCAGCCCCCGGGGCCCCTGGCTCTCTGGGCCACCTAGGGGACTCCCAACTCTCTGAGCCACCTGGAGAACTCTCCATCACCACGCCTTCCCCAAACACGGCTTGCTTCCCCGCGTAGGCAAGCAGAGTGCAAATGCCGCAAAAGTGAGTTTTTAAAGTTTTATTTTATTTTCTATTTTGTGATGTCACTGCCCCTCGACTTCTTTAAAGCCCCCCTTCCCCCCCCCCCCCCCCGAATTACAAAATCCTGGCTATGGCCCTGCCTGGGCTTCCCTGGCAGGCAAGGTAGGGAAACACACAGGTGTGTACTGTGGATGGTTACTGAGTAGCTGTTGGCTGCTACACGTGAAGTGAAAGAGTCGTGTTCTTCATATGCTCAGAAGCACTTTTTGTCTTCATGACCTCTTCACATGTTCCAGGGCACCAAGAACAGATGCGCATCTGAGCCTGGTACAGAGTTGGATAAAACAAGGCCCCGCCTATGACCCTTCAGGATTAGTCCCAGAGATCTTTAGGGTCTATATCTGCCAAATTGCTTCTGATACCACCTACTCAGCTATCACTGCTCCCCTCTGAATTTTTTACTCCATTGTATCAGTGACTCGACTGATGCAGTATTGATTTTCCTATGAACTCCCAAAGGTCTTCTGAAAACTGGGGCGAAGGTCTCTTATGTGACACGTGACACGATGCAGCCCTTGCGCAGCGCGGAGAATCCAGGAGGTTGTATCTGTTTGCTGAAACATGTATTTGTGCCATGTATTTTGCACATATGTGCTTTTTGATGCACTCACCCAGGCTTCTTTGAGGATTTCCTTTACAGCAAACTCTCAGAAGAGAGGTGCCTTTGAAGGAAATACGTAAGGAGCTGCCATTATTTACTATGTCCGCCTAATCCAGCACAAGGCACGATGTCTGGCTTTTCTGTTATCTGAGAGTCAAATAAGAAGAGACTCTGAAAAGTCCACAAACATATAATAAATACTAACTGAACACACATGAAGCTGCCTTGTACTGAATCAGACCCGAGGTCCATCAAGGTGAGTATTGTCTACTCAGACTGGCAGCAGCTCTCCAGGGTTTCAGGCTGAGGTCTTTCACATCACCTTCTGCCTGGTCCTTTCAACTGAAGATGCCGGGGATTGAACCTGGGACCTTCTACATGCCAAGCAGATGTTCTTCCACTGAGCCACAGCCCCTCCCCCCCTTTTTTTTTTAACATTGTTTATTAGGTTTTATGTTTTACACAATAATAAATGCCTTTAACAATGTACATCTCTTCAAGAACTCTTTTCTATTAACTGTCAGTCCTTACCAATCAATATTGGGAAGGAAGATTGGGTTAACAAGACTATTCATTTACATTCACTTGGTCTTCTAGCCTTATTCGCATAACTGTTTTAAACCTTATTCCAACTATTTAAGTTTTACTTTTAACACACCTACACATAAAACTTTTCTGAGAATGGAAACCATTTGTCAGTCGGGTTTCTGAGCTCCCTCTCACCTACTACTGGGTCAAAAAAAACTGAACATTTTTCCTCTATATAGTAATCCCATACTTTATTCCACCATTGATTTATGGAGAGTGGTTTTTCGTTCTTCCAGTTTCTGGCTATTGTCGATTTTGCGGCCGCAATAAGTATTGTGATTAAGTCTTTGGTTGATCTAGGAATTGGTTTTTCTTGCCATAGGTGCAGAAGTATCGTTTTTGGGTCTTCTGGAATCTCGTGTCCAGTTATTAGTTTGATTTGTGACAGGACTTCTTTCCAAAAGCTCGAAACAGCTGCGCAAGTCCACCAGTTGTGGAAATAGGTTGCCTTATGGCCGCATTTTTTCCAACATAGTGGTGAGTTTTTAGTATTGAAATAGGATAGCTTCACTGGAGTAATGTACCAGCGAAGGAGGAATTTGGTTAAGACTTCTTGAATGGCAAGTGATTTAGTGTGTTTAATTTGGGTTTTCCAAATGTCTTGCCATTGTTCTTCTGTAAGTGTGACATTTAAGTCTTGGTGCCAGGCTTTTTGATATCGTTGTAGTGGGGCCGAATTGATGTCCACCAGTATGCTGTATATGGAGGCTATAAGGCCTTTTTTTGAAGCTGAGTTGTATAGCAACTGTTCAAAAGGTTTAAGTGGCTGCTGAAGATTCCTTTTTAAGCCCCTCCCCTTAACCCCTTTGTATCGGAGCCATATGTGGTGACGGGGTTTAACTCTTCCCCTCCCATATCATTTAAAGAATCAAAGCCAATCCCATCGCATTATTAGGGGGAAAGACAGGCAAAAAGATGGGCCACCATCTTTTCCTTCCACGCCGCTGAATAGAATGGTGGAGACAGTTCTGCGAGGTAAAACCATGCAGGAGTAGAAGGGTTAAGCCCCTTTCTCTCCTCCCAGTGTGTCTCTGGTCTGAACCGTAGCTTTTAAAGATATTGCTTCCACTCCTGAACTGTAGCTTTTAAAGATATTACTGGCAAATCATTAATAGTTGGCTAACCTTCTCGATATAATTTCTGACCTACATGGCAGTTAAGTTCCCTGATCTCCGTTTCATCCAGTGTGACCTTCCGGTCTATTTCAGCTGGAGGCTTCTGGGACTGGACCTCAGTTGTACCTAAGTTGTATGTCTACGTTATGTCAGAATATGCCAAACTTCTGGCTTCTTCCCCAAACTACTGGACACCTATTCTAGGAAGGCACTGCATATTCAAGAGGGGAAATGGCTGGAAGGGAAAGTTTCCGCGTGAAGCCATTATTAACTCAGGTTAATGAAGATCTAATACGATACGGCCATCTTTACATGTCTGCCTATAATGATTCAATCTTTTCTTCTATGAGTGGATGATTAAATTAACTATCGTGTAGGTCAGAAATTATACTGAGAAGGTTAACCAACCTTTAATGATTTGGCAATAATATCCATTTATAAACATAAACCGGCAAGAGGCAGGTCCGTAAAGAGTAATTATCATTGTTTTATGTATAGATCATAGCAACGGATGAAAGCAATGTTGGGGAAAAGGTTGTATGGTGCTTGAAGGCATAAAGAGCAAAGGGAGGGGGGATTTGGGGAAGGAAGGGAGGGAGGGCATGTGATGAATGCCCCATTACCTCTCTCTTTTAACATGCATTAAGGCTAAATAATGAACATCAGTCTTGCTTTAGCGTAGCCCGGTGTAATGGCAATTCTAATGCAACTGTAAAAATAAAACCTTTGGTGACTGCTATTCAAAGGCATTAGGACTTCAGAGGGAGTCACTTTTCTGTATCGTGCGATTTTGTGTTTTCATTCAGGAAATATAATTCCAGAAAATCAATTCCTAGAAGTATTCAATACATTGCAGGTCAGACTCTAGTTCCCTGCTGTCTGCACCTCCAAGAAGGAACTGAGCATTTTGAGCCAGGACGGAATCACAGCTACTCAGATTTCCCCTGGCCCTGGAGAGAGCCAGTTTGGTGTAGTGGTTAAGAGCGTGGACTCTGATCTGGGAGAACTGGGTTTGACTCCCCACTCCTCCACATGCAGCTGCTGGTGTGACCTTGGGTCAGTCACAAGTTCACTCAGAGCTGTTCTCTCACAAGCAGTTCTCAAAAGAGCTCTCTCAGCCCCACCGACCTCACAGGGTGTCTGTTGTGGGGAGGGGAAGGGAAAGGAGATTGTAAGCCGCTCTGAGACTCCCTTGGGTAGTGAAGGGCGGGGTATAAATCCAATCTCCTCCTCCTCTTCCTCTTCTTCTTCTCAGTATGTCACTTCATCCCCCAGAATATTTAACTGTAGCCACCTACTGAACATGTTTTCACCTCTGGTGAAGAACCTAAGAGAAGCCAATGTTGGATCAGGCCAGTGGCCCACCCAGTCCAACACTCTGTCACTCTGGTTCTTTCAGAAGCTTGAGGGCAAGGAGGATTACAGACCATTTCCCATTCTGTTCTGCAACACCAATCCAATAATCTTGGTTTACATCTCTACTACTAGGAGGGACTGAGCCTTATCATGAGGCCACCTCCTTCAGCCAGATGTTTCTGCAAGTCTACTTACCAATCTTCCGCCTCCATCAGTAGATGGATCTGGGAAAATCTTGAGCTTCTCTCTTTTTTGCGGCTTCTCTCTCCCTCTCCCCTCTTCTGTCCCCTCCTCTTCTCTCTCCCCAGCTGTATCAATCATTTTTTTTCATTCTTAACTGCTGTGGGCACTACAAGCTCAGGCCAATGGCCTTATTCAGGCACCTTCTTTTGCACTCCCCAGTGAGAGATGGCATCGCATTTTAAAATGCATTGCCTTTGCATGAGACAAAGTTTATTGGGAGCCAACTTTAAGAACGTGGCAGACTTGCCTTCTCTGAGAGCGCTTCTGGTTGGGAGAGCTCACAACATGCGAGTAGGACGTTGTATGTGACAATCCGGGGGGAGGGCAATGGCTCAGTGGTAGAGCACCTGCTTGGCATGCATTAGGTCCCAGGTTCAATCCCTGGCATAACCACTTTAAAAGATATGGTAGAAGGTGATAAGATCATAAGAACACGAGCCCTGCTGGATCAGATCAGTGGCCCATCTAGTCTAACATCCTGTCTCACACAGTGGCCAGCCAGTTCCTCTGGAGGGCCAACAACAGGGCATAGAGGCTGAGACCCTCCTTTGATAAGAACATAAGAAGCGCCCTGCTGGATCAGACCAGTGGTCCATCTAGTCTAGCATTCTGTCTCACACAGTGGCCAGCCAGTTCCTCTGGAGGGCCAACAACAGGGCAAGAGGCTGAGACCTTCCCTTGATAAGAACATAAGAAGCGCCCTGCTGGATCAGACCAGTGGTCCATCTAGTCTAGCATTCTGTCTCACTCAGTAGCCAGCCAGTTCCTCTGGAGGGCCAACAACAGGGCAAGAGGCTGAGACCTTCCCTTGATAAGAACATAAGAAGAGCCCTGCTGGATCAGACCAGTGGTCCATCTAGTCTAGCATCCTGTCTCACTCAGTAGCCAGCCAGTTCCTCTGGAGGGCCAACAACAGGGCAAGAGGCTGAGACCTTCCCTTGATAAGAACATAAGAAGAGCCCTGCTGGATCAGACCAGTGGTCCATCTAGTCTAGCATCCTGTCTCACTCAGTAGCCAGCCAGTTCCTCTGGAGGGCCAACAACAGGGCAAGAGGCTGAGACCTTCCCTTGATAAGAACATAAGAAGCGCCCTGCTGGATCAGACCAGTGGTCCATCTAGTCTAACATCCTGTCTCACACAGTGGCCAGCCAGTTCCTCTGGAGGGCCAACAACAGGGCATAGAGGCTGAGGCCTTCCCCTGACATTGCCTTCTGGCTCTGGGATTCAGAGTTTTATTGTCTCTAAATGTGAAGGTTCCCCTCAGCCACCACGGCCAGTGATAGGCCTATCCTCCATGAATCTGTCTATTCCCCTTTTGTAGCTGTTTATTCCTGTGGCCATCACTACATCCTCTGGCAGCAAATTCCAGATTTTAATCACTCTCTGCATAAAGAAGTATTTCCTTGTGTCCATCCTAGAACATAAGAACATAAGAGAAGCCAATGTTGGATCAGGCCAGTGTCCCATCCAGTCCAGCACTCTGTGTCACACAGTGGCCAAAAACACCAGGTGCCCTCAGGAGGTCCACCAGTGGGGCCAGGACACTAGGAGCCCTCCCACTATTCTTGGTGCTTGACGGGGGGGGGGGGGGTCAAGCACCAAGAGTACAGAGCATCACTTGCCCCAGAATGAGAGTTCCTGTCTATACTTTGTGGCTAATAGCCACTGATGGACCTCTGCTCCATATGTTTATCTAATTCCCTCTTGAAGCCGTCCATGCTTGTAGCCGCCACCACCTCCTGTGGCAGTGAATTCCACGTGTTAATCACTCTTTGGGTGAAGAAGTGCTTCCTTTTATCTGTTCTAACCCGACTGCTCAGCAATTTCATGGCATGCCCACGAGTTCTTGTATTGTGAGAAAGGGAGAAAAGGACTTCTTTCTCCACCTGCTCTATCCCATGCATAATCCTATAAACCTTCATCATGTCACCCCTCAGCCGTTGTTTCTCCAAGCTAAAGAGCACCTGCCCCCACAGGGTGTCTGTTGTGGGGACGGGAAGGGAAAGGAGAGTGTAAGCCGCTCTGAGACTCTGAGTGAAGGGCAGGGAATAAATCCAATCTCTTCTCTTCTTCTTCTACTGCCCATCAGCTTCATTAGATGCCTTTGAGTTCTAGTATTTTGGGAGAGGGAGAAGATTTTATCTTTGGCAACTCTCACCACCCCATGCGTAATTTTATAAACCTCTAGCATGCCTGGGTTCCCTCTAAGCTGAGCTAGTGTGAGTTAGCTCACAGTTTTTTAGCCTCCAGCTCAGACCTTTTTGTCTTAGCTCAGGAAGGATGGTTCCAGATCCCACTAATTTAACAGCCAACTAATGTAACAGCCAAATCACAGGCTCACAACTTTAATGCCAGTGGCTCACATCTTTGCTCACCAGGATCTTTGCTCACCAGGCTCCACAGCTTAGAGGGAGCAGTATGTTTCTTTTCTAAACTGAAAAGTCCCAGATTCTTCAACCTTTCCTCATAGGGAAGATGCTTCAACCCCCTAAGATGATGAGAAAGACCTCTGCCAGACACCGAAGCTCCCTCTAAGCTGTGGAGTCTTGTGAGCCAAAAATTCTACTTTGTGAGCTACTGGCATTAAAGTTGTGAGTGAGCAATTTGGCTTCTGCATAAATGTGTTTGCTCTGGAGCTATCCCTCCTGAGCTAAGACAAAAATGTGTGAGCCGGAGGCTAAAAAACTGTGAGCTAGCTCACACTAACTCATCTTAGAGGGAACAGTGCCTGAGACCCTGGAGAGCCACTGCCAGTCTGAGTAGACAATGCTGACTTTGATGGACATTGTGGTCTGTGTTCAGTCTATGGCAGCCTCATGTGAATTGCATATGTGTGTATTTTCCCGTGTTTGTGTATGCAGGAAGTGCCCTCCCTGTAAGACTGTTATTCTATTTTGCCAGGGGCCTGAAAGTAACCATATTGTGCGGTGATAAATGACCTTCTTCAGTTCCAAGATTTAGCTGGGCAAACATTTTTTTCCCCTTTCTAAGTTGGTTGATCTTGATCAGTGTTCACTCCTTGACATTTTCCACTAACATGAGAACTGTCAAAGCTTTGATCGATGAACTGAAAAGGTTTCCCGCTTGACTGTAGCCTCTCGAAGCGCCTGCTAAAAGCTGCCTTTTGACAGGCTCTTGGGACAGAGGCGCTCGGTTAAGACTTACACAAGGCCAGCACGATTCGTGACCCACCATGTCCATGTGCGGTGGCCCACTAGGACCTCAATAAGAGTTTAGTGTTTGTGCTGCCTGCCTCACAAAAGAGGTTATCAAGCACCTGGCAAGCTGTGGTGTACAGTTATGGAGCTGCAATCGATACGGCATCTCACGAGTGATGCTGATGTGATGTGGGCAGTCAGAGGCCTGAAGAGCCCACCCACAATGGGAAAACAGAAGTTCAGATACGGGGTTGCATCGGCCTTTCCTGAATCCTCTTAACATGGGAGGCCTGTATTCATGGGACGTTGAACACACAGACAACCTGTGTGTCCATGCATATACCTGTTTATAAGAAAGAATCAACATGTGTTCAGTCTGCATATGAAACTGGGATGTGGGGGGTAGCTGCGTTGTTCCGAAGCAGTAGAACAAAAATTCGAGTCCAATGGCACCTTTAAGACCAACAAAGTTTAATTCTGGGTATAAGCTTTCATGTGGTATCTGATAAAGTGTGCATGCACTCAAAAGCTTATACCCAGAATTAAACTTTGTTGGTCTTAAAGGTGCCACTGGACTTGAACTTAGGGCCTGGCGTGATGTGGTCCATGGGGTTGCGAAGAGTCGGACTCGACTGTGCGACTGAACACCAACAATTGTACATGTAGGATGAAAAGAGAAGAGACTGGATTTATAACTCGCCCTTCACTATCCAAAGGAGTCTCAGATCGGCTTACAAACTCCTTTCCCTCCCCCTCCCCACAACAGACACCCTGTAAAGGTAGGTGGGGCTGAGAGAGCTCTTTCGAGAACTGCCCTTGAGAGAACAGCTCTGAAATAACTTGTAACTGACCCAAGGTCACTCCAGCAGTTGCATGTGGAGGAGTGGGGAATCAAACCCGGTTCTCCCAGATTAGAGTCCACACTCCTAACCCCTACACCAAACTTGATGTACTACACTTATGAAGAAAAATTAAGTGTACGCTTGTATGTGGATTGTACATGTGTTCATGGTGATACACTGTACGCACTGTAACTTGTACATAGTGCCGCCCTGATCTGATTCAGGCTCTCACCTTTTTTCTCTTTCGTAAGCTCTCTTGGAGGTGCTACATGAGTACATCATGAACATGCAACCACAGCTGTGACCAAGGCCACCAGAAGCTAAGAGAAAGGGATTCCCTCAGGTGACCAAGCATCACCACTAACACGTACAGATGTGTCAGGAAATGTCAGCAACCATTTTGGAAAGATCTGTAGGGCTTTTCTCGGATGCACTGTGTGTGCATACCATGAGCATCCCTGCACATCAGTATCCACAAACGGCAGCAACTGTTTTGGGAAAATCTGTAAGAGTGCGCTCTGCTTCCATTGTATTAAGTCGTGATGAAGAATATTTATTTTATTTACTGGCTTACTTCACTTATACTCAGTCTCTCTCCCCAGTTTGGACTAAAAGTGGCTTACGGTGTTCTCCTTTCCTTGTTTTATTTTCAGAACAATGCCGTGAGATAGATCAAGATGGGTGGAAGCGTTAGTTTTGTCTGTAGCACCAGAAAAGAGTAACAGTCCAGTAGCACCTTAAAGACTGACAAAATTCGTGGCAGGGGAGGAGCTTTTGTGAGTCAGGTATCTGAAGAAGTGAGTAGTGTCTCACAAAAGCTCATAGCCTGGCACAGATTTTGTTAGTTTTTAAGGTCCTGCTGGACTCCTGTGAAATAGATTAGGCTGAGAGTGTGTGACTGGCCCAGCAAGCTTCCATGAAGGAATGGGGATTCGAACTTTGGTCTCTCTGTTCCTTGTCTGACACTCTAACTGCTACACCAAAGAATCATTGCTCATCCCAGTAATGGTCTTTGCCAACCTTTCATTCCAGCCTATAAACCAGGGCTTTTTTTGTAGAAAAAGCCCAGCAGGAACTCATTACCATAATAGGCCACACCCAACAGCAGAAATGCATTAGCATATTAGCCCACACCCCTGACAGTGCAGCTCCCTCCCAGGATCGACTTCCCCAGATGCCCCATGGCTTGCGGGGCACCTGGGGAACCCGAGGGGGGGAGGCAATTTAAACTGCCTTCCCTCCCTGGATCGGCTTGGCTTCTCCAGGCATCCCGCAGCTTGCGTGGTGCCTGGGGAATCCAGGTGGGGGGAGGCTGTAGGTGTGGCCAACTCAGAAGCCAGCCAAAACTCCATTCCTGTGCGTTCCTGCCCAAAAATAGCCCTGCTATAAACTATTCTAGAGTCTGACTTCAGCCTAGTTTTGGGTGGGTAGCTGTGTTATCTGAGGAAGCGAGCTTTGACTTACAGATGCTTATACCCTGAAAAGGTCTGCTGGGGTTTGAAGTGCTACTGGATTTTGTTCTGAGTTCAACCTAGAGAAGGGTTCTTCTGGTGTGACTTGAGTTCTGAAACAGGCATAACCTGCAAGGGAAAAGGCTGAAGTATTGAGAAAGAGGCACACCCCTGTTATGATAAGAACTTTCCTGTCTCACACAGTGGCCAACCAGTTCCTCTGGACAGCCAACAACAGGGCATAGAGGCCAAGGCCTTCCCCTGATGCTGTCTCCTGGCTCTGGGGCTCAGAGGTTTAGTGCCCCTGAGTGGGAAGGTTCCCCTCAGTCACCACGGCTAGTAGCCATTGATAGACCTCTCCTCCATGAATCTATCAACTGCCTTTCTAAGGCTGTTTATTCCTGTGGCCATCACTACCTCCTCTGGCAGCAAATTCCACATTTTTATCACTCTCTGTGTAAAGAATAATATGGGTAGCCGTGTTAGTCTGTCTGGAGCAGCAGAAAAGAGCAAGAGTCCAGTAGCACCTTAAAGACTAACAAAATATGTGGCAGGGTAGGAGCTTTCGTGAGTCACTGCTCACTTCTTCAGAACTTCCTGAAGAAGTGAGCAGTGACTCACGAAAGCTCCTACCCTGCCACATATTTTGTTAGTCTTTAAGGTGCTACTGGACTCTTGCCCTTTTCTACTATGTAAAGTAGTATTTCCTTTTGCCTGTCCCGAACCTACTGCCCATCAGCTTCATTTGATGCCCTCGTGTTCTAGTCTTTTGGGAGAGGGAGAAAAATTTCTCCTTGTCAACATTCTCCATCCTATGCATAATTTTATGCACCTCTTATCATGTCACAGAATTAACAGAAAATGTGTCCTCGGTTCTCATGTCTCATTCAAACGTGTTGTTTCTGTCTTGGGTGAAGGGACGTACGTGATGACAGTGACGGCAAATGATGCAGACGACGGCACGACAGCCAATGGGATGGTGAGATACCGGATCGTGACTCAAACCCCCCAGAGCCCATCGCAGAACATGTTTACCATTAACAGCGAGACAGGCGACATCGTCACGGTGGCGGCTGGACTCGACAGAGAGGTAAGACCACGGAATAAATCCCAGTGAACGCGGCCTCTGGCTTAACAGCACCTGGGCTTTCGCCTCCTTTTGCGTTCTCATGTGTTGCTCGTGAAAGGGCTCTGACGTGTGGAGCCTGCCCATCGTAGAGTGGTCGGAGCAGGTTGATGAGCAGCCGTCAAAGTAAATTTATTTCTGGAACTGTTTAGCTGTTCAGTTGTTGATGCACATCTGAGAACATCAGCCAGGTTTATTTGTAGGGTTGCCAGCTCTGGGTTGGGAAATTTCTGGAGACTTAGGAAGGTGGCATTTCGGAGGGGTAAGATTTGGGGAGGGACCTCAGTGGGATATAATGTCACAGAGTCTACCATATAAAGCGGCCATTTTCTCCAGGGGGACTGGTCTCTGCCATCTGGAGATCAGTTGTAATCCCAGGAGATCTCCAGCCACCACCTGGAGGTTGGCAATCTGACGTATTTGGAGATGGGTCATTTGCCCAGGAAAACCGATGTCTGGGAGGGATATAATTAACCCGCATGCTGATTTTAATCTGCAAGCTCTCTGCAGCTGGTAGGTTGGATGGGTTGACCCAGGATTTAAGGTTTCACCTGTTCTGGATGGTGCTGTACTCCCCTCGAAGGAACAGGTCTGCAGTCCAGGAGTTTTACAATGTTCTGTTTATAATGTGATTTTGTCATGTATATTTTAAATTGTTTGCTGCCTTGGAGGATCTTGTAGGGGCAGAGAGGCGAGATACAAAGTTTGTAGATGATGATGATAGGGGAAGGTTTGGGATCCAACATCAGCCTGCTCTTTTCAGTTCTATCTGCTTTTGGGTGCCGCACTTTAAGAAGGGTGTTGACTAACTCTGACTGGTTCATTTCAGCCTTACACACACACACACACACACACACACACCACGACTCCCTCCGGTCCCCCAAAAGATCCTAAGTAACTCACTCTGGGAACCATCAGGGCACTTTTTACTTGATCGACATGTGTATGCAGTGAAGAAGAAAAAACATCTAATGGATGACATGTAAGATGCCTGTTTACAGGGTCAGATCTCGGTTTCCAGAATACAAAAAAGAGCAATGGAAAGGGCAGGGGCAGCCATTAGGGTGGGGTGGCCCACAACCAATGGTCAGTGGCTTTGTGCTCCACTTTTGAGGCCCAACCCATGGGCTGGGAAACACTGCTCTACAGGACAAGGCTGGATCAAGTGGCCTTAAGTTCCAGGAAGGTTGATTCTGGCTGAACATCAGGTGAAATTTCCTAAAAATTCCACTTGGGGGGTAGGGCAGGGTATAAATTCAACAAACAATAATAATAGTAATAATAAATCGATGGTGCGGCCACATTTGGAACATCGTGTGCAATTCTGGTCACCACACCTCAGAAAGGATATTATAGCATTGGGGAAAGTGCAGAAAAGGGCAACTAGAATGATAAAAGGGTTGGAACACTTTCCCTGTGAAGAAAGGTTAAAGCGCTTGGGGCTCTTTAGCTTGGAGAAACGATGGCTGAGGGGTGACATGATCGAGGTTTATAAGATTATGCATGGGATAGAGCAGGTAGAGAAAGAAGTCCTTTTCTCCCTTTCTCACAATACAAGAACTTGTGGGCACTCCATGTGTTGGACTGGATGGGCCATTGGCCTGATCCAACACTGGCTTCTCTTATGTTCTTATAAAAGTAAGAACAGTTTAACAGTGGAATCTTGCTTGATGGGGCGGTGGTCTTTCCCTTGCCAGAGACCGTCAGAGTTTAGGCAGCCATCTGCCAGAGATGTTTTAGCTTTGTGTCCCCTGCATTGAGCCACAGTTCTATGACTCTTAAGTGCCTCTGGAGTTCCCAGACATGAATTAGCTGCCTAGAAGTGAGAGGCCAGAGAAATGAGGGAGGAGGAGGCCCTTCCCCAGTTACCAGTTTAACTGCGGCCTGCCTCACATTTTGAGACCTGAGGCTCTGAAGTGCCAAAACCTGATTTGTGACAAGTAGTGGTTTGGGGTGTCAAAGCATCTTCTCTTTCATTTAGTCACTCTGAGCTGTGTCAAAAGCCTCTCACTTCCAAGGAACGGAAGCCACAGAAGAGGGCCTTCCCTCCCCCCCCCTTTTTTTCCTGTCAGTGTTTCTGCCCATTTCATTCAAACTCCTCAGGCTGCTTTTGGCTCGGAGGCTGCGGCGAGACTTTTAAGATTTCCAGGCTGCTTTAACAGGGCCTCAGAGCAGAAATCGTCGAGTCTCGCCTCGGAGCAGAAGGAAGGGGGCCACTGGCGAATTCAGGGAACTTGAGGGAAAACGTTGACAGCCGGCCGGCAGCCGGCAGCAGGGGGCTTGATGGGCCGTCAGAAAGATTTGGAAGCGCAAACAGGAGGGGTGCCGGTTGGCGTTGGCACCAAACTGGGTTTCCCCGAAGCTGACTGACGACTTCAGGAGACCCTGAGGCAGGAGAATCAGTTCCTCTTGGGCAAGTCAGGGGGAAAGCTGAAGGGGCTGAATGAAGAAACAGAGACCGAGGAAGAGAAAGGGCCTCAACCGGCAGCATCCGTGGTTCAAGCCAATTTAACACAAACACCAGTTTGCATCCCTGGCTTAGAGGGCTGCCACTCAGAAGGGCAACCAGCGGAAGGCTTGAACTGTTGACTTTGTCGCTGAATAAGATTCAGCAAAAAAAAAAAAAAAGAATTGTCAGACTTTCTTTCCCCCAGGAGGTTGTCCCAGGAAATACTGAAGCACACAGTGGCTGAATGACAGAAAAGAAGCCATGAAGTTCTACCTGTGAAGTTCTGGCATATTGGGCTGCTGTAAGGTCACCTGTGCATTAAACTGTATTCACTTACTTAGGTGATCTCCAAACTGCCATTCTGTTTCAAGACTTGGGCCCTGAGCGGGAGAAAGGTGGGTTGATTTTCTTCCACCGGAATATTAAGTTCAGGTGAAACACCCAGGGCAGAGTATAGAGTAAAATTCAATGATATGAAAAGAATAATAGGGAAATGACTCTCGAAATTTTCAATACATGTCAGCCAGCAGCCATCAAAACCTAACATCAGTATAACAAAATATAATAACAATTTTTTTTGTTAAAATAACAAAAAATACTTCTAAAACTGTAAGTAGCTGCCCCGTTTTCCTCACTGCCAGTCTGGCTACAGCTTCCCTCATGGAATTGTGGAATAGAGTAAGTGTCTAGTAGAACCTTAAAGTCTAACAAAATCTGTGATAGGGTAGGAGCTTCTGTGAGTTACTGCTCACTTCTTCACATACGTTGTAGCTGAAGAATTGAGCAGTGACTCACAAAAACTCCTACCCTACCACAAATGTTGTTAGTCTTTAAGCTGCTACTAGACTCTTGCTCTTTTCTGCTGCTACGGACAGACTAAAATGGCTGCCCATCTTGATCTATCTTCATGGAATTGGCACAACCTCCCCACCCCCCCAACCTCCACAAGGAATGCATGACGCTGCCTTAGACCAAGTCAGATCACTGGTCCCTCTGACACAGTGTTTCCCAGCCTCGTGAAGTGGGTTGTGAAGCCTTTGAAAGTGGGTTGCAGGCCAGCCCTCCCCCCTCCAATGGCTGCCTCTGTCATTTCCATCGCTCTCTTGTATTTGGGGGGTTAAGATCTGAACCTGGAAACAGTATATTCCACACACTAGTTGGTCTTTTCTCCCCCTCATTGTATGTTTATGCTGATCAGGTAAAACATGTCCAGGCGGTTGCTAGAATGAGTTTCTTAGAATCGGGGGGGTGGGGGTTTGAGGGAGTAATGGAGAAGGAGAAGTGGGGGTCAACAGCTGGAATGTGCATGTCGGAATGCCACTTGCTTGGGGTTCATAGTGGGGGCAGCTGTGCCCTTTGTGTGATGGTTCTTGGTTTCTCAGAAACATCTGGTTAGGCACTGGAGATAATGGGATGCTGGACTGGAGGGGTGCCAAGATCATAGTTTGCTAGGGTTGCCACATCCCTAGTCTGGGCGGGGAGTCCCCTGATTTGGGGGGCTGTGATCCACCACCAGCCAGTTGGCCAGCAGGGGAAGCCCCACCCCCAAACAGGGACATTGCTGGGTGATGTCCCTGATGCGATGAGGGCAAAAAAACCCATAGAGTTTTGCCCCAAAACTAGCGTGGCATCCCCCCCCCAACATTGGCGATGCAATAACGTCACTTCCAATGCAATAACGTCACTTCCAATAACGTCACAATAATGTCATCACTAATGTTCCCTCTAAGCTATGAAGTCTTGTGAGCAAAAATTCTACTTTGTGAGCTACTGGCATTAAAGTTGTGAGCAAGTGATTTAGTTCCTGTATAAATTAGTTTGCTCTGGAGCCATCTTTCCTGAGCTAAGACAAAAATGTGCGAGCTGGAGGCTAAAAAACTGTGAGCTAGCTCACACTAATTCAGCATAGAGGAAACACATCACACTACACACAGCAGAAGATCCTAGGCAGGCCCTGGGAGCCCCCTGTGATTGCAGGTAGGATCTGGCAACCATATAGTTTGCCTAGGGTGCCCAAAGACCTTGGGCCAAACCTGGATGGGTCACCATACCAAGTTAATTTGGACTTGTGTTTCACTCTTCCAAAAATCCTGGAAACCATCACTCTAGCTCAACATACTCTATTATGATTTGTTGCGTCTTTCCAACTTCCAAAATGTCTTTCCTAGTTCTTGCTACTCTGAATTTGGACACTTTTCATTGAAGTCCCTAACTCTTCAGTTCTGTCTTCATCATGGGACAGAACTTGGAAACATTGCCTTTCTCCCAATTTTCCACATAGGGTACTCTGGAAATGTACCAAGGTTCTGAGTCTCTTCCCTGCTTCCACTCCTTACTATAATTCAGGACCCTAAAGCAATTTAGCAATTTAAATTTAGCAATTCAGCAATTTTTAATCAGCATCATCCTTCTCCCTAGAGTGGGATGTACAAACAAGCCCTTATTCGTTTGTTTTCGAACGCTCTCATTGCGAGTCTTTTTGTCTTGTCCATCTTCCTCGCCTGATGGCCTCAATTCATTTGCTTCTTCCGTGATGCTTTAGTTTAAAACCATTTTAGCACTATTTATGTTTTGTGCCATTTTATGTCTTGTCTAAGTCGTTTTTGCACAATTGATGCAAGAACAGTCAATCAATTTAATGGTAATATTTCTACATAATTTTATTAGGATGGCCGAGGGTGGGGGAAAAGCCAAGTGTAGTTCTGTCCCAAGCATCTCAGAAACTAGAATTTCGGGATCAAAACAGTGTAGCTGTGAAATCTGATAGCATCTCTGGTATCACCTGTTACACAAATGGGGGAGGCAATTAGGAATGTGCCAGCTTGCAGCTTGTATAACCTTCGCCCAATAAATACCTCTGAGAAAATGGCCTTTGTTCCTCATCAAAGAAGCCCTCACAACAGGAAGAAAATTAGTTTCTCAGATTTCCTGTACAGAAAAAGAGCAGAAGAATAAATTAAGGTTGCAGTCTTTAAAAAAAACAAAACACTTTCCTGAGAGTAAGCTGCATTGAATAATTTAAAGCCCTATATGGCCAGGGTCCAACGTACCTGAGGGACCGCCTTTCTCCGTATATACCCCAGCGAGCACTGCGGTCGGGGTCATGTCACCGACTTCGAGTCCCGGGCCCCAAGGAAGCCAGACTCACTAGGACTAGGGCCAGAGCATTTTCAGTGGTGGCTCCAACCTGGTGGAATGAGCTCCCGGAAGAGACCAGGGCCCTGCGGGACCTAATGCAGTTCCGCAGGGCCTGCAAGACGGAGCTCTTCCGCCAGGCCTTTGGTTAGGAGCCGCCACCGACACTGTAACATTGTAAGAACACCTGCATGGAAACTGGCCCGTAGGCAGCCCAGGCCGATAGTGCTGGTTGGAAGTTCCCCCTATTTGATAGGACGCCATCTTGAGGAGATCAGAAGCACTTTAAATTGGGATGATAGTTTAGATATGTTGTTGAACAACGGAGTTATTGTTGTTATTGTTTTTAACTGTTTTAAACTGCTTTATGATGTATGGCTCTTTAGCCCTTGTCAGCCGCTCTGAGCCCGCGTGCGGGGAGGGCGGGGTATAAATACAATAAATAAATAAATAAATTAAAAAAATGAGGCATCCTGCCACTTAGACCTGTTAAGGATTGCTATCAATATGTGGGTTGAAGGTTGAAATCAGATGTGGGGTTTTTGAAATGATGAAGATTGCTGACCTAGTGATCGGCTTGCCACCCTATAAGTTATCACCGCACAGAATGGCAGTCATGGGAAAAGTTCAGACCGTTGACTTCTCTGGCTTTCTTGGCTGCGGGGCCAAAACTTTGGAACTCCCTCCTCAAGGAAGTTCATCTGCCTCCCTCACTCGTCCTTTGCCAGCCGGTGAAGACTTTTTTTTGTTTAATTTGGCGTACCTCCAAGAACTGTTATTGGCCCTCCTCCCTGGCCTTGGTGTTGAGTGTGTTTATAGGATTTCATTGCATTATTTTATATATTATTTTAGATGCCATTTTAATGTTCAATTTTAAAAATGTTTATTATTTATCTATCTATCTGTTTATTTTTAAATTTATATCCCACCCATCCTGTAAATGGGCTCAGGGCGGGTCACAACATTTCAATAAATAAACATTTGAATAAACAACATTTCAATACATACAATAAAATTTAAAACACGTTAAAACATATACAATCAACGATCATGCTTGCTGTAGGGAGAATCCAGCCCATTGATGTAACTGATATGGCCGGTTATCAGTGGGTGAGAGACTGCAACTTCGGGGGGGGGGGGCATATATGGACGCCTGCTGCCTCAGCCAAAGACCTAGCAGAACAGCTCCATCTTGCTGGCCCTGTGGAATTGAATAAGATCCTATAAGGTCATATAAGGCTTTGAAGGTAATTACCAACACCTTGAAGCGGATCCAGTACTCAACTGGCAGCCATTGCTGTTGACAGATCACCTGCCGAACATGCGCCCACACGGGCGTCGGTGTCAGCAGGCGCGCCGCCGCATTTTCATGTTCGCTGCTTCGGGGGCCCCATTTGGGTAGAAAGGGGGCATAAAACATTTGAAAGAAATACATTTAATAAGGCTTGGCTGGGCAAAAGTGAAGGGAACCCTGACTGAGATCGTGCTGAGGGAGAAACAGACCATATTCGAAATCCATCCGTTTGTATGAAGAGTGGGGAAGGAAAGGCAGCTACGCTGGAATGATGAACAAGAGGGTTGAATAAGAGCTTTAATTGATCCGTTTCCTAATTTAAATTACACCTTGTGTCTCATGCGCCCCCCGTCTAGTACTCTCAGGATCTTTGCCGGAATACTGATCGTCACATGGCTTCATTGGTAGATGTAAGATTTGAAGAGCCGCAGGGTTGATTTAGAAGTATCCTCTCTGCATTCGGGGGAAATCTATGACTCTTTAGGGATGAAGGGTGAGGAATAAAATAGTTCTGTAAGTTTGCAACGAACATTTTTACATATGGCAGAATCCATCACATCATAACGGGACCACCTTCCAGTCCCCAGAGTATTGCATTTATTCATTTTTAAGGTTTTTAAACATGTATTTGAAAAATTTCACCCCTGCCTTAGCCCCCCAAAGTTCAAGGCAGCTAATAGGGGTGGACAGAAAGTTTGTATTTTTGTAGGGATGTTTTGGTTAGGGACCGAGGGCAAGGCCGTGACCAGAAGCGCTAGAGGAAAAGCAAGCTATGTGTGTCTGACAAAGAAAGGTGTGTGTGCGGGGGAAGCCTGCCTCTTGTCCCCCGGAGCATGAAGAGCAGCGAGCATATGTTTGCAGCTAGAGATATGGAGACAAGGAGCCAGGAGGGCTCGGAGCAGCTTTGCAGGGAGCAGAGAGAACCACTTCAGTGGCAGCAGTGATGGATGGACAGAGGCGGCGGCTACTCCACCAGGCAGCCTGGGCGTGAGCTGTCCTGACAGCCCACGAGTCGGAGCTGACCTTGGCCCACGAGCACGCATGGTCCACACGGAGAAAATGAGAGCACTGGAAATCAAGATGAGGAAGCTGGACCTTGAGGATGCTGATTGAAAGAGGGCTAGTGAATGCCAAATGCAGGGAACGCATACTGAAGTGGCCCAGCGGGGAAACTGAGGTTGAGCAAGACACAAAAATGAGTCGAAAGAGCACAACCCCCCCACACACACACACTGCCATGACAGTCCCTCGATAAGATTAAAAAAACCAACGCAGACTATAAAATCTCCCAGATTAAAAACATTCTGTTCGAAGGAAGACAAAGGATGGACGAAATGGACACGTGAACAGCTAGATGTACAGACACCATAAAGGGATCATAAAGGGCTCGGCAAGGCTGTGGACCGACCCTGCATTCCACTCACAGCACTGTGAAGCCAAGAGGCAAGCAGTTGAAGAACACAGTCATTCTAAGCGGAGTCACACCCTCCTAAACCCATTGACTTCAGTGTACTTAGAAGGGTGTGACTCTGCTTACAGTGACCTGGATAGCCCAGGCTAACCTGATCTTGGAAGCTAAGCAGGGTAAGCCTTGGCTAGCATTTGAATGGGAGACCACCAAGAAAGTCCAGGGTTGCTATACAGAGGCAGGCAATGGCAATAGCAAGCTGATCTCACCAGATCTCGAAAGCTAGGAAGTCTTGTCTCTAGTTAGCAGTCGGACAGGAGACCATCATGGATGTCCAGGGTTGCAACACAGAGGCAGATGATGGCAGATGATATTTGTCAGAGATGTTTTAGGCTGGGCAGGGGGTTGGACTAGATGATCTGTATGGCCCCTTCCAACTCTTATGATTCTATGAAACCAATCTCATCAGATCTTGGAAGCCCAGCAGGGTTGGCTTTAGTTAGTACTTGGATGGGAGACCACCAAGGACATCCAGGGTTGTTACGCAGAGGCAGGCGATGGCAACCAATCTTGTCAGACCTTGGAAGCCCAGCAGGGTTGGCTTTAGTTAGTACTTGGATGAGAGACCATTAAGGACAGCCAGGGTTGCTACGCAGAGGCAGGCGATGGCAAACCAATCTCGTCAGATTTCAGAAGCTAAGCAGGATATGCTCTGGTTAGTACTTGGATGGGAGACCCTCAAGTAAGTCCAGGGCTGCTCCACAGAGGCAGGCGATGGCAAACCTCCTCTGTTCACCTCTTGCTGTGAAGACACTGTGGCAGGGGTGGGCAAATTGCCCGGGGGCCACATGCGGCCCGCCACAGAGTTTTTTGCGGCCCGCCAAGACAGTTGGCCACGTGGTGTGATAGGGTACATTTGTCTCATTAAACTGATTCTAAAATTAAATGTGCTTGCAGCTATAGGTGATATGAAATTAGGACAATAAATAAATTGAATAAACCTACCACTATTTTATTTAATTTATATCTTTTTATTTTTATGATACAATTTATACCTTTTCTGAAATGCAAAGTTAACTCATGAATGCAATCATTTTAAAAGGTGCGGCCCTCCGCTAACCTCTGCTCCCACAAAGTGGCCCCCGAGCCAAAACAATTGCCCACCCCTGCACTATGGGGTAGTCATAAGTTGGCTACACTTGATGGCACTTTCCCACCACCACCACCACTCACTCTGCTTAAGATGGCACTGCTGTTCACTTAAAATATTATACCTGTCTTCACCTTGGGAGGGGGGAACTACCCACCAAAATTGGCTAGCTCTTTCCAGATGTGCCTAAGATTGAAGATGGCAAAAAGAAGAAAGAAACCCGCCAAAAAAAACACTCAGCAGCAAAAAGCAGTATATTAAACTACCGATGTCTTTAAGGCTATCTTACGTAGTTCCCATTAATCTGGATGTAAATACAGCTACAAAGCAATTGTGTCCATTCAGTCATTATGGTTATGCTTAATTGAATGGATCCCTAAGGAAGATAACGATAATTGGACGGCACTTCATAAAAATTATTAAAGGGAGCCGGTTTTGCAACAGACCAATTTCAGCGCCAGGCTCGCATAAGGGTGAAAAATGCCAACGTGAGGAGGAACAAAAAGTCATCAATCCCATTGTGCTAATGGGGAGAAATGGTGGGGAGGGGGAGTCTTCCCACTAAGAATTTCAATATCCAAAGATTCAAAGAACCATTGAAACAGAAAGGCTCAGTTTTTTAAAAAAAGGTTACAATCACACTCTTGTGCTGGAATATGTAAGGGGGAAGGGGGAAGAGAGGTTCGTTAAGGAATGTTTGAAGATTAAGGGGGACACATGATGATGATGATGATTTTTGACCGTCCTTCCCAGAAACCAGGCTCAGGGCCGCTTACAGTGATATAAAACTAGGAACAAAGGAACAATTAAAACTGAAATAGCAAACAATAGAACATTCGATTCTAGAAAAAACAAGATGGCATCTGAGTACTGACAATGCCGCTATGTTGGGGGGGGGCGGGGTGTGTGAAAAAAGTGGGAGTGCCAAGATTGAACGGTTGCTGCCCTCAGCCAAATGCTTGGCGGAACATCTCTGCCTTACCAGCCCTTCGGAACCACAGTAAGTCCTGCAGACCCCAGATGGAACTTGGCAGAGAGTTCCACCAGGTTCGGGCCACATCTTATTTATTTTTGTTTGTTTGTTTGTTTGTTTACACTTTTACCCCGCCCACCCCACAAGCGGGCTCAGGGCGGCTTACAGTGTGGCACAAGCCAGGCATTGATAAAACAATTAAAACCAGTTTAAAACAATAACAAACATTATAATGAATCTGCACTAAAATATACAGTAAAATGCTCGCAAGGTGGTGATCACCACAGATCACGAGGGCGTCCAGCAAGTTCTCTCAGTTCCAACCAACCCTCATCTCCGATGTTCATAGAGATGGTCGATGGTAGGTAGTGGTGGTGGAAGATGGTGGGTGGTGGGTGGTGGCGGCTTCTAATCAAAGGCCTGGCGGAAGAGCTCCGTCTTGCAGGCCCTGCGGAACTGCATAAGATCCCGCAGGGCCCTGATCTCCTTCTACCAGAGCTCATTCCACCAGAGCGGAGCCGCCACCGAAAAGGCCCTAGCACTTGTACCAGTGAGCCTGGCTTCCCTTAAACCCGGGACCAAGAGTGTATGTTGCGATCCTGACCGAAGTGCTCTCTGGGGTCTATACGGGGAAAGGTGGTCCCTCAGGTATGTTGGACCCTGGCCATATAGGGCTTTAAAGGTAAGTACACATCTGGGAGTAACTGAAGCATGCAATATGTGGATTGAAAGGAAAAGAAACAGAGAGATTCAAGTCCAGTGGTGCCTTACTTGACCCTCAAAAACTTACACCTTGGATATCTTGTTGGCCTTAAAGGTACTACTGGACTCGAATCTTGCTTTTCTACTGCAGGCCAACATTGTTACCCACTCTGAAGCCCAGAGAGAGAAGGAGAAGTGAGAAAAAGAAAGAAGAGGAGTGCTATTAGGAAGTAGGGAAGGCATGATTAAAGGGCATGTGAAATTACCATAGGCTATCAGATCAGACATAGCACAAAACTGTGGTTTAATCAAGGTGAAATGTAGGGGCTTTTCCACATTCTCATTTTCTTCTCTTGTAAGACCCTGTTTCTTGGTGGGTGAATCCTGTTCTACATGTATTTTGCTCCCTCTAGAGGTCAATTCAATATTACACCAGTTTATGTCCAGTATATCTCCCCACAGATTTAAACTGCAGGTTGTTATGGTGCAGTTTATGCAGCTATTCCAGATTAATTCACACAATTAATTAGACAGATTCATGGAGGATAGGTCTATCAATGGCTTGTAGCCATGGTGACTAATGGGAACCTCCAAGTTCACAGGCAGTAAAACTCTGAATACCAGTGCTGGGGGGCAAGTTCAAGAGAAGGCTTTGGCCTCTATGTTCTTTGGTTGAACTTTCAAAGGAACTGGTTGGTCACTGTGGAAGACAGGATGCTGGACTAGATGGAACATTGATCTGATCCTGCAGGGCTCTTCTTATGTTCTTATAAAGGTCTTGTTCTCTATGCCTTGTTGTTGGACCTCCAGAGGAACCAGTTGGCTACTGTGTGAGACAGGATGCTGGTTTGATCCATGAGGGCTCTTTTTACATTCTTATGAAGGTCTTATTCTCTACACCCTGTTGTTGGACCCTCAGAAAAACTGGTTGGCCACTGTGTGCAACGAGAGGCTGGACCAGATGGACCATTGGTCTGATCCAGCAGGGCTTTTCTTATGGTCTTATGAAGGCCTCAGCCTCTATGTCCTGTTGTTGGCCATCCAGAGGAACTGGTTGGCCACTGTGTGAGACAGCAGGCTGGACTAGATGGGCAACTGGCCTGATCCAGCAGGGCTCTTTTAATATTCTTATGAAAGCCTCAGCCTCTATGCCCCATTGTTGGCCCTCCAGAGTAACTGGTCGACCACTGTGTGAGACAGGATGGTGTGCTAGATGCAACACTGCTCTGATCAAGCAGGACTCCTATGTTCTTATGAAGGTCTTGTCTTCTGTGCCTTGTTGTTGGACCTTCAGAGGAACCAGTTGGCTACTGAGTGAGACAGGATGCTGGTTTAATTGAGCAGGGCTCTTCTTATGTTCTTATGAAGGTCTCAGCCTCTGTGTGTGAGACAGGATGCTGGACTAGATGGACCATTGGTCTGATCTAGCGGCACTCTCCTTATGTTCTTAGGGTATGAGACATGTGCATGCAGTGAAGGTCTTGCAGTACACCATCCAAAGAAATGAGAATGAGCAGCTGTCAATACAGCACAGAGATGGTGGTGCAGTTTTGCATTGAAGGGGGGGGGGGTCTGTCTCTTTCATTCACCTGAAGCCACCTTTCACCATATTACATGTTGCACTGATGAACTTTAAGGCTGCTGTGCCAACTAAACTGTTAATGACATGCCAAATACTCCCCCCTCCCCTCCTCCGGTCACATTTGAAATTCTTGGTGGCTTCAAGGACATACCACACCATTGCACAAAGTTGATATTGACCGCTGAGATCTCGGTGGCATCATTCCATTTGGAGGGGGGGGGGGTGTCTCTCTCTGTATTCATCGATCTCTCTCGTGGCAAGCTATCTTTCTGAGCAGCTTTGTAAAGCTTCCTCCGGTCTAAGGCAAAGGCAATCAAGCCCTCTGGAGAGCTTGAGCTAAATATTTTATAAAAGAGGACTTTTGAGCGCATAAAAAAAATGCACGCATGGTAAGAGAGAGAGGCAGGCAGAGGGAGAAGAGAAGAACCACCGCATTCCACACACTGGTGGGTAGGCCAATAAATGCCGAGACATCTCAGATGTCACCGGGGCTTATTTGAGATAATAAGTATCTCAGCTCTATGTGGCTTGTAGTGATTTTCTTTTTTAACAAAGCGGTATTTTCTGGCACATTCATCTCATCTTAAACATCTAACAGTCGGAAGCTCATTTGGAATGTTTCTGGCATAATTCTCTCCAAAATTACTGGAGCCAGGATTCACATATTGCTTTAAAAATACATGAAACATTCCCTCCCCGCCATACACACTCTCTCTCTCTCTCTCTCTCTGACTATCACTACTTGGCACTCTGAAAACTGCAGCGTTCCTAGAACTCTCTGTTTCTCCGCCGAGTGAAAGATAAAAGGGAGAGTCTGCTGGAAGCTTGAGCGAGTGGCTTGATTTATTTATGAACAGAAGAAGAATCATGACCACACCGAAGTTCCTTTTCCCCCGTACCCATGGGTGGATGAATCCTACGGAACCATACTGAAGTTACCGTACATTCAAATGCTCTATTTAATTGTGGGCCCTGACCAATGCTCCCTCTAAGCTGCGGAGTCTTGTGAGCAAAAACTCTACTTTGTGAGCTGCTACTGGCATTAAAGTTGTGAGCAAGCGATTTGGCTGCTGCATAAATTAGTTTGCTCTGGAGCCATCCCTTCTTGAGGTAAGACAAAAATGTGTGAGCCGGAGGCTTAAAAAACTGTGAGCTAGCTCACACTGACTCAGCTCAGAGGGAACACTGGCTCTGGCCCTGGCTAGCCTGATCTCCTTGGATCTCAGAAGCAAAGCCGAGTATTTGGATGGGAGACCACCAAGGAAGTCCAGGGTCACTGCATGAAAGGGGGGCAACAGCAAGCCACTGTGTTTTTCTCTTTCTGTAAAACCCCTACGGGGTAGCCATAAGTTGGCTGCGACTCAACAACACTTTCCACCACGCCACCACATTTAATTGTGGTGAGGGGGATTCGTTAGTATTTCCAAAGTTCCCTGAGGATGAATGGCTTTCCTAATTGTTTGCCACAGTCCATCAGTACTCAACAGTAATGACACCATCTGATGTACATTTCCTTCCCATAAAGGGTCTTGGTGCAAATTCTCAGACCTTTATTTTTGTTAAGTGTTCTACACCAATGTATTTCTTTATTATTTCATTTATGCTCTGAATGGGGACCCCAACTGGCTTACATCTTTCTCCTCTCCTCAAATTTATCCTCACAAAAGCCCTGTGAGGTAGGTGATGCTGAGAGTGTGACCAGCCCAAGGTCACCCAGCAAGGTTCCATGGCACAATGGGGATCTGAACTTGAAATTCCTTGCTTATTAATCTTATGCTCTAAACCAGGGGTCCGCAATGGGTAAATTTGGAATTCTGACAGAGGGTGGGCATAGTCACAAAATGGCTGCCACAAGAGGCGGAGCCAGTCACAAAATGGCTACCATTGGAAGAGAAGAAGCAATTGGATTTATACCCCGCCCTTCACTACCCAAAGGAGTGGCTTACTCTTAACCACTAGACCAAACTGGAAGTGGGGGCAACCACAGAATATCAGGGATCAAGGTTGTATGCAACTCTAATCGTAACTCTTCAACATTTCAGGCAAAAGCTCTACCCACTTTCTAAAAGCACTTGGTGGGAGCCACGAAAGGCATCGGTGTGCGCTGTGGTGCCCATGGCACCATGTTGGGGGGCCCTGCTCTAAACCTGACTTTGTTAGGTATTTCTCCATCAGACTCCAGCTTTTCTACAGAAATTTCAATATGAAAAACCCAAACTACACTTACTTACTTACTTACTTACTTATTTAGATTTTTACCCTGCTCTCCCAGCAGAACCGGCTCATGGTGGCTTACGCAGACAATATAATATAATAATGCAATATATAATATAAAATCCATTAATACACAAATTTAAAACCATAGCAAAATATTGAAGTGCTAGTATTTAATTTACTTCCTCTGCATACAGTCAGCTTCTTAGTGTCCTTCAGATGTCGACGGCACTCAGGTTGGGCTATAATCAGGCTATGATCGAGCTATGATTGGGGGACCCAGAAAGGTCGGGCTCACTCTTCGTCACTGTCAGATGTCAATAGTGACAGTGGCAGTAGTGGTGGTGGCTCCAAAAGCCTGGTGGAAGAGCTCCATTTTGCAGGCCCTGCAGAACTGCAACAGGTCCTGCAAGGCCCGGACCTCCTCCAGGAGTTCATTCCACCAGAGTGGAGCCACCACCAAGAAAGCCCTAGTCATCCCTAGCCTGGCCTCCTTGATATTCGGGAGGACCAGCTGATTCTGGGTCCCCGATTGCAGCGCTCTCTGGGGAACATATGGGGAAAGGCGGTCCCTCAGGTATGCCGGTCCTTGTCCATAAAGAGCTTTAAAGGTAAGAACCAGCACCGTGAACCAAATCCGGTATGCTATAGGCAGCCAGTGCGGTGTTTTTAGGGTGGGCTGGATGTGTTCCCACATGGGAAGGCACAACATCCTCGCCGCTGCATTCTGCACTTAGCTGCAGCTTCTGGATTTGGGACAAGGGCAGCCCGATGTAGAGGGCATTACAGTAATCCAGTCTCGAGATGACCATCGCATGGATCACTGTTGCCAAGTCGTTGCGTTCGAGGAACCAACTCCCTAATCAGCCTAAAATGATGAAAGGCCAACTTGGCAGTGGCTGCTACATGGGCCTCCATCGTTAAGGAGACATCTAGGAGCACTCCCAAACTCCTAACCCTCGACGCTAGCACCAATGGTGCCCCATTGAAGGCCAGGAGTGGGATCCCTACCCCCAGACCACTTCAAGTCAAGCACAGGACCTCCGTCTTTGTTGGATTCAATTTCAAACAGTTCAGCCTCAGCCAACCAGCCACAGCCTGTAACACCCAATCTAGATCTTCCGTTTTGGAGTCAGCCTGACCGCCCAACAACAGATAGAGCTGCTTGTCATCCGTATCCTGGTAACAACCCAGCTCATGCCTCTGGGCAATCTGGGCAAGAGGGCACATATAGATGTTAAAAAGCATCAGGGACAATACTGGCCCTTGGGGCACACCACATTCAAGTGGGTGCCTTCGGGACAGTTGATCCCCTAGCACCACTCTTTGCCCCCGACCTTGGAGAAAGGAGACAAGCCACTGGAAGGCCAGTCCCTGAACTCCAATGTCGGCGAGGTGGCAGGTCATTCGCTGATGGTCGACTGTGTCAAACACAGCCGACAGATCTAACAACAGCAGCACTGCCATTCTGCCTCGATCCGGGTTCCTCTGGAAATCATCCATGAGGGAGACCAGTGCCGTCTCTGTCCCGTGACCTGGGCGGCAACCGGACTGAAAGGGGTCTAATACAGAAGCGTCATCCAAAAAGCCCTGTAACTGAATTGCTACTACTCTCTCTATTAGCTTGCCCAAATAAGGCAAGCTGGCCAATTTTCAGATGCTAAAGATTGTCCACCGCCTAAGCTTGCCTCTTTGGTCTTGCTCTGCCCATTTCATGGGATCGCCATTCACTGATCTCAGTCAACTTCCCCTAAAGATTCCCACTGGAAGAAACCACTTCCGTTCTGGCTCAAGCCAACCTTGTGCCTTTTTTGTTGTGGGAAGAGAAGAGCAAAATATCCTGCTTGCTGACTAGGAAACTCAGCGTTTTATCTGACTTTTTTTAAAAAAATCCTCTGTATGCTATTTCAGATCCAAAGCTGTCCATGTAGTGAACACATCAAGATACACAGCAGTCCTTCTAAGAAAACAATCCACAACCATAAACACAAGCAGCAACCCAGACAAACCCAAAGCAGTCACATTGTAGAAAGCAGCGGTAAAAAATTACACAATGCGATAGAGCAGATAAAGTTCAAAAGTAAGCCGCTGACAAATGCTCGAAAACAGGTGAAAATTTAAAAAAAAGAGTACGTATTAAATGGCACCTATAAATATCTCGCCCATCAAAATGTTTGTCCCATCTCGGCACAGACATGTTCAGCATCTGTTCCTGCATTTGTTCTGATGCTGAAGGATGTTGATGTTTGATGAGTTATATGAGCACAGGTTGTCTGTTGACAAATGAGAACATCTGGCCATATATTCTTGGGATTTTATTATTTTCTCTCTTCGTCTGGGGGAAAAACTACCATGGGGCTATGGCTCAGTAGAAGAGCCTCTGCCTTGCATGCCGGCGTTCCCAGGTTCAATCCCCAGTATCTCATGCTGAAAAATCAGGCGGCAGGTGATCTGATAGACCTTTCTGTACTTGAGCTCATGGAGAGAGAGCCGCTGTCATTCTGAGTAGGCAGTGTGGGCCCTGGTGGAACAATGGTCTGATTCAATAGAAGTAGGGCTGCCATCCCCCCAATGGGGGTGGGGGGTTTCCTGCTTTTGGGGGCCCCAATCTGCTGCTGACCAGCACAATGACATAATTACACCGGGCATGTCATGCGGGGGACACTCTAGTATTTGGGTAAAGATACCAGCAGCCGGGGTGGAGCCGGGGTGGATGCAAGTAAGAGAGCCAGGGTGGAGCCGGGGTGGATGCAAGTAAGAGAGCCAGTCTGGTGTAGTGGTTAAGTGCACGGACTCTAATCTGGGAGAACCGGGTTTGATTCCCCACTCCTCCACTTGCACCTGGCTGGATGACCTTGGGCAAGCCATAGCTCTGGACCAACTGTTCCCTCAAGGACAGCTTGGGAAAGAGCTCTCTCAGCCCCACCTACCTCACAGGGTGTCTGTTGTGGGGAGGGGAAGGGAAAAGGAGTTTGTAAGCCGCTCTGAGACTCCCTTGGGGAGTGGAGGGCGGGGTATAAATCCAATCTCCTCCTCTTCTTCTTCTTCTTCTTCTTCTTCTTCTTCTTCCTTCTTCTTCCTTCTTCTTCTTCTAAGATCAGGCAACCCTAAAAATAAGGCAGCTTCATGTGTGCCCATGAGGGTCGTGTGACAGGGATGTTTGTTTGCAGCTTGTCCAATGAAATTAAGACAGTAGTACTCCAATAGTTCAGTGTCACATAACCAGTTTCACAAGGGATGCTCCAGCACTTGCCATTTCGGCTCCCGCGTCGATCTCCCCATCATGACCAGGGAGCCGGTTTTCCCCGAGGATGCTCCAGAAACACTCTTTCCTGTCCAGCAGCTTACGTTTGTGGCATATCCCTAGCGTGACAGTGCGGCCAGCTTTTTGTGCATGCTTGCTCTCAGACACACAGGCAGATAGAGTTGGTGTGGCTCCCCGCCCCCCCCATGGTCGCTGCACACTGTTGCTCAGGGGCAAATAATTAAACTGTGAGCAAAGCATCCAGGCAGATCAGTCACTGCCAGGGGGAAAAAAAATTGTACTGTTCAGTGTTTGTCCGGGCCTTTCATGATAGTAATGCTAACAGCTGTCGATCTATTTGGATCACCGGCATTTCATGCTTGCATGGCTTTACCCCATGGGAGTTGACTACAGGCATTCAGTATTCTGGGTGAACAGACTTTGGAAAGTGCAGTTTGTTTGTTTTTTTAAAAAAATCCTGATATCAGGGAGCCCCCCCCAAAAAAATCGATATTCCTGGTTTTCCCAGACCAGTATTTGGATCTGGGTTTTTTAAATAGGTTCCAATGTTTTTCAGCTTCATTGTTCCCTATTGGGAATCTTTCCGGGGGGGGGGGGGGAGGAGGAAAGGCTGCTTATAAAGCTGCTGGCACCACAACTGAAGTGGAGCTGCTGGTGCCTGTCTTTTAAATAACCCCCCAGTTTCAAGTGAATTTGACCAAGGTGTCCAGTTCTATGGACCCCTGCACGAGGTTCCCTCACCCATCCTCCACCGATTCTTAATTGGGGGGGGTTGTAAAAACCTAAGAATACGCACCAATGTACAACCTGAGAATCACCTAAACCAAACCAACTAGGAAGGGTGTTTGCAAGCCTTAAAAAAAAATGTAAAATCAGAGAACCTGTCCAATGTCAAACCTGAGAATCTACAGCAATGTCAAACTCAAGAACCCACTGCAAAAAGCAAACCTGATACAAAGCAACTCAACCAAAGAACACAGCTTTGCAGAGTCAACAAAACCCTTTTAAAAGGGCATAATCTAAGACAAATCAACCTGGCAAGCCTAGACCAAGCCCGGGACGACACAGATAGTCTGGGAAAAGGAAAGAAACAGTCCTGGGAGCTTTCGAATGTTGGCTTCCGAAACTCCCAGTAAATCTGGGATTTTTCAAGACCCGTTTGCTGGTACCCTGGGAAATCCCATATCCCATCCGAAGAGCAGGATATATCTAAATACCTTATTGGTATTCTTCGTTATATATTTGGTTTGTATCTATCTGAATGAACATCCCTAAACAGACTCAGCAGAGCCCCCGGGGTGTGGATGGAAGCAGGTGAGACAGCAACCTCGCTGCAGCTACACAGTCCCTGACTCTGATCCACCACCAGCACCGCAGGTTGGGGGGCCTTGATTTCAGAACAGCAGTTGTGAACTGTGCCTGCAACCTTCCTATGTGTCGAGCCTTCACAAGCACAGGTCTCCCCCCTGCCCCGCCCCGATTATAGAACTCAGGGTGGTGCATGCAGATGGTTTTAAAGGTCAGGAACAGAATCGTGCCTGGAAACCGTTGCAGTGACTGACTCAGCATGCCTGGACACTTGGGGGGGGGGGGGGGGGGGAGGCGATACATCACTCTAAGTGTGTATAGGTGTTAACTCCCTGAATGGGATGCCTCTCTTTGTCTTAACCTGGGAGCTGCCCTCTGACCCCTCTTCTCCCTCTCTCTTTGTCCTCTCACTCTCTTTACATGGCCTTCCATGGAGACACAGGTCTCTGCAGGTCTCATCCTGCAGAGACAATGTCCTCGTGCTCTCACACACGGGATGCCAGACAAGCTGGCCATTTTTGATAGGGAAAGGACTCTTTACATTAGGGTTCTCGCTCTCTCCTTTCAACTGCAACCTGGATGTGAACTGGATCTATTTGAATAAGTGTAGCCTTACTCTCTTTTTTTGCAATATACTTCTTGGGAGATTTATTCACTGCACTCAGTATCACGCTTCTATGACTGGGCAACACTCTGCTATATTAACAAATATCCTGATAGAAACAAACTGGGAACCAGTGGCTTCGATCGACCGGAGAACTGGCGTGCACACAGGGAGAGGTGGTTTTCACTGATTTCCCATTCCCATGACAGACCACCAACTCCCCACTCATGCTGCTCCTGGTGTGGGTAGGGGTAGGGGTCTCCCATTCACCAGAAGTAGCTTTTCAGGGATATCCCCACTCCCACCATGGAAGCTGGCTGAGTGACCTTCGGCTAGTCACACACCCTCAGCCTAACCTACCTCACAGGCTCATCACGAGGATAAAATGGAGGAGAGGAGAACCATGTAAGCCACCTTGGGTCTCCATTGGAGACAAAGATGGGGTCCTAAATAAAAGTTGGAATGCAGCTGGAGGGAAGAAGAAGAGGAAGATGAGGAGGAGGAGGAGGAGGAGGAGATTGAATTCCCCCCCCCCTTCCTTTACTATCAAAAGGAGTCTCAGAGCGGCTTACAATCTCCTTTCCCTTCCTCTCCCCACAACAGACACCCTGTGAGGTAGGTGGGGCTGAGAGAGCTCTGACGGAAGCTGCTCTTTTTCAAGAACAGCTGTGCCAGAGCTATGGCTTGCCCAAGGTCATGCAGCAGGGGCAAGTGGAGGAGAGGGGAATCAAATCCGGCTCTCTCGGATTAGAATCCACACTCCTAACCACTACACCAAACTGGAAGAGGTGGGAAAGTTGCATTCCATGGACAGAAATCCCCTCCCCTGCGGCAGCCTTCCAGCGGATCCAGGCCAGCGTGTTTCTCATAGGACTCGTGTGCGATGCTCATTGCCGCAGACTTGGATTTCCAGCCTCCTGCTATTTTTTCCTTGCTGAATGAGCTCCTTTCCCCTTTCGCTGACAGGTGGCTGACCTGGTTGCCTCTTGCTGTGGCCCCTTCCTGGAGGCCGGTGAAATCCAGCATTCGTCCTTTCTAACGAGAACTGAAAACTTCATGTATCTGGCATTTATGGCTGGGGCATTACTCCTGAAAGCTTTTAACTCCACAGCCCAAATGCAATAAAAATATAAATACAAAGGTTTTTAATATGTTACCATGCCTGAATGCCATTACTAAAACAATCAAACGGCTAAAATTATCCTGCTAGGAAATTGTCCCCATTTCCTCAGCAACATTTCCTGTCAAAGGAAACAGTTGATTAGCTCTAAGCCGAATTTAGCCGGTCATAGATTTAACCACTGGGCTTAAAGCTTATGTTACTACATGATGCGTAGGAATAATCTCATCTCCATACCTCCTAACAGACCATTTGATGTTGTTATGTGCAGGCATAACCTTTAAACAGCAAATCACTGAAATGAATAGAGTTACTCATTAGCGGAAAAGGGCTCTCTCTCATCATTAGCCCAGTCTAAAATTGCATTCTACACCGTCTGGTGAACAAAATGCAAGTCCAGTAGCATCTTAGAAGACCAACCAGATTTCCCAGGTTATACGCCTTTGTGAATTAAACAAAATAAATCAATTTATTACACAGGGCATGTAAAGTACATTTAAAAAAATGCAGGCCTTGAATTTAGCCTCTAGGCTGAGAGCAATTGAACCAAGTAGTCCTCAGTGTATAGTATATAATACATATGAATTTCCATTTTGATGATGTACAAACAAGACTGTGAACAGGACCAAACGCATTCTGGCCCTATGGGCTTTCTTCAACAGTCACAAATACATACATATGGATACATACCAAGAACAGGTGTTGATCCACTAAGCCAGACCAGGTATGCAGTTGATTCACGTTTTATTCCATGTAGCCAAATGGGGACATTATTAAAGATCATAGACCTTGTTCCATGATTTTCACGTTCACATATAAAAAATGTATGATTGTAAATTATATCTAACTTTGGCAGTTCATTTCCTTGCGGTGTGTCTGTATACATCAACCAGCAATCTACAGACCCTCCTGAACAATTCTTCCACTGTAGACTGGCTACCTACCCACCTGTAACTGCCTGCTGAACTATTAATGATACTAGCCCTGTTCAGGTACTATAGTGAACTCACATACAATTTGTGTACAGTGTACAGTTGATCTCTCTTCTTCAGTGCACTGAGCAATTCTCGTGTTACAGTCAGTGCTTGTACGGCAGAATGGGTGATACAAACTCTACATTTATCCAAGTACTGGACCATGGTTTCATTTGTCAAGTGAACATGCATTGGCCCCTTCTTAGATGTATGCACATACATGCAGGATGTAAGTGCATTCACTGTAACATGTGAACAGGGTTACTGTGTGATCACAAGGAGTTGTAGTGTGGGGAGAGCGATCAATTCAGTCATGCAGAATGGCTGTGGGGGTCAAGCCAAACCTTGGTGGGATATTAGACAGACCTTAACCCACCCTCATCCCCCATAGTCCTCCTGAACTGTGCCTTCAACAGATAAATGATACTAAAATCACCAGAACTCAGGGTTTGACCCAGAGCTTCTGATTTCTTTAAAACAAATCCTTGATTGCTAGAGTTGCTAGAATTGTCCTGATTTCAGGAGCTCCAGTCTGCTGCCAGCCAGCTGGCTGGCGGGGGAAGCCCAACCCCTGAACAGCCCCTTCCCACCTTGATATCATCAGCATGATGACATTACCCGGAAGTAACACCATCACACCAGGCACAGTGTGCACTGACGCTCTAGCATTTTGGCCAGAACTCTATGGTAACCATAGAGTTTTGGCCGAAGTTTTAGTGTGTCACCGCGCGACATGCCCAGCATGATGATGTCACTTCCAGGTGATGTCATGCGCCGGAAGATCCTGGGACTGACCCAGGAGCCCCCTGCTGGAAGACAAGTAAGACCTGGCAACCCTACCGAATGTCCTTGTGCTCCAAAAGATGCCACGCCATCAGTCTCAGGGCCAGACCAGACAAGGTGCTGGGAACTCTGCTGGGTTCTTAGCAGTTTTTAAATTCAATTATCAGGCATACCAGGCTCCAGCTCTAATTGGAACCATGGCTTAAGCTCTCTCTGTGCCATCGTCCTCATCTAGAGTGGCCCCAGTGGGCCGTTATTTGGCCCTTGAGGCAAAAATACACGTGTCTGTCTGCATTCGTATCTTGTTCCAGCGGAGCAAATAGGAGCTCCCTGAAGCTGTTTTGGATTCTTTTGTGTGCTTGGAGTGGGAGGTGGGGATCCTTGTGCTATGGCTCCAGTGTGAGCGGGGACCCTGTGTGTGTGCAAGCATGTTTGGATCCTCTCTTCCTTGCTGTTGCTGCTGCGATGAGGTTGTGTTTCTGTGCTCCTGTGCGGAAGCAGCTTATCGCTAAAATAGAAATTTAAAAGGATCATTTGAAAGCATGCTTTAAATGAGGTGGGAGCCATGAGCAGGGGCATAAATTAAACAAGTGCCCTAGTCTAGGTGATCTGCCTAATATTTTCTGACACAAGGAGACCCAGGGAAGGCTTCTGTCAGATCCTCTAATATGAAATAATACATCACATTGAAAAAAAAATCTATTGTTGTAGCTCTCTGGTTTATTTATCATTTAGTAAAATATGCGTAACTTGTCTTGCCCACAGCTCAAGATGGCCCACAAATTCTATTTTTTTAAAAATTCAAGGTACAATAAGACCACACCTAAGCTCCCCAAAACATCCCTGCAGCCTGCACCCCCCCAAAAAAGAGCTCCACCTACAAACATCTATATATAAAAGCATATCCCATCAGGAAATCACTTGTTTTTCATTCGAGAACATTACTAAATCCCTGGATGTTTTTTCCAGAAATCTTCTCATCACAAAAATGCCAATCTAGAGGTTTCAAGGAGGAGAAAAATCCCTGGTGACCATCCTTGACAAACAGCAAAGAGTTTAGAAAAGTCAACGGAATACATTTGCTGCAATTTTTAAATTACTGGATTGTATAGTGCACATCCATGATGTTATTGTTAAAGGAGACAATGGTAAAGAAAAAGAAAATATGAACCAACTAATCAGATCTTCACTGGATCAGAATTCAATCCATTGATCAGCCAGTAGGGGCAGTAGCAAAATCCAACTTCAAAATAGTCATTCCCTGCTCATTGAATACATATCATAGTAAGTTGTGTGTTTGTGTGTGTAAAGTGCTGTCAATTCAAAGCCAACTTATGGCTACCCCATAGGTTCTTCAGGGCAAGTGATTAAGCAAAGGCCACTGCCTTCCTCCACAAAGTCTTCCTTGGTGATCTCCCATCCAAGTACTGACTCTGCTTGGCTTCCAAGCTCTGACAAGATCGGGCTAGTCTGCCCTCTCTAGGCAGCTGAATACATGCAAAGATAACCTAGTGAACAGGTTCTGTTTGTGAACAGCTGAACTGATCAACAAAAGTTTGGCTCTTTGAGACCTGTAAGCAGACCTTGAGCCAAGCCAGAAGATGCATGTTCAAGTGCATGCTTAAGTGTCCTCAAGTCACAGCCAAAGCATGGTGACTCCATAGACTTCGCAAGGCAAGTGGTTAAGCAGAGATGGTTTGTCATTGCCTTCCTCTGCAGAGTCTTCTTTGGTGGTCTCCCATCCAAGCACCAACCCTGCTTAGCTTCCAAGACCTGATGAGATTGGGCTATACTATACCATTCTACATCCCTCTGGTAATTGGCTTTCTAAGAGCTTCTTAACTACTCACCACCTGGTGCTGGATTTCTAGGAGCTTCTTAACTATGGCTACAGATCAGCGCTAGTTAGATTCAGAGATCTAAGCCCTTTTGATTTACCTAAAAAAAAAAGTATTTAAGAAGTTTTAAAAGTGCCATTGTAGAAGAGACATTCCTCTTCATTGCTCTCACACATAGAATGGGATGCCTCTTCTAAGACAACACCTACACCGAAGCCAAACACAATATGCACTTTTTTCCTCATAAGCATTGTTTTTACTCTGATGCAAATTCAGCCGCCAAATGAAAGGACTAAAACGCCTATCTTTAACTGGGTGGCAGCCATATTGAAAACACCTGCAGCTGCTGGCACCAAATGCTAGTCCTTCCAACTTTAGGGAGAGACTCGTGGTGTTCCCTGGGTGCCTTGGATCCAGGCCTGTTTGCTGCACTAGTTTTGAGTTGTTCCAAAAAAATAAATTCCACCACCTTGTCTGCAGCTGGTTGAGTTTTACATTATTCAATAAGGAAAACCCCAGCTGAATAAGAGGGGAAAATGTTAAGTATTTGACTGGGAGGCTGACTGAGTTTTAGCATAATCTTGGCAGTTTAAATCTACTTTCCTCTCTTTCTCTTACGAGATGCACCGCAGTAGAAAGTGGAGCACCCTTCTAATTTCAAGTTGGAGAAGTGCACCTGCTCAGCTCAAAATGGTTTAAGTTTTCAATCGCACATTTTTTCCCCCAACAGTCCCCTCCTCTGCCTTTCTAAAGAGATTATTGTGTAAAGCTGCACAGGGTCAAGCGAAATAATTAAACACAAGCTGGCTCCGCTAATTAACTTATCCACAGACCATTGTTAGTTATTAGCATTTGTAAAGACAGGAGTTAACCCTTTGCAGTCTGGAGTCAGAAATATAGGTCAAAGCTACTTAAACATTTGGAGGAGGGGGGAATCCTACACCAGGGGTGGCCAAACTTGCTTAATGTAAGAGCCACATAGAAGGAACAGCAGATATCTGAGAGCCACAAGACATAAACGAATATTACACACGTTTTAATTAGAAAATACACACATTTGCTTTTTGTTAATATTAATATTAAATGAGACTGCTAGAAAAAAATAAAAACAGATATAATGAAATTTAAAGAGACAAATGCTTTCTCCAAGCCAGCCCGGGGGTGGGGGGCTTTGAGAATGCATCTAATGTAGAGGTTGCTTTCTTTCTCTGCTCCCCTCCCCCACCTCAAGCCTACCCAGGGAGGGGAACACTGGCTAGGGAAGGGAAGACTGGTTGGGGAGGCATGCCTTAGTCACTACCCTAGCCAACCTGTCGGGAGCCACACAACATATGTGAAAGAGCCGCATGTGTCTCCCAAGCCACAGTTTGGCCACCCCTGCCCTGCATAGTAGGGATGTGCAAAAAAAATATTTCAGCCTGATTTGGATTCGGCCAGCCAAATGACCCCCGAGTGCCACTTTTGGCAATGCAAGCTGATTGGGGTGACATTCGGCCAGCCGAATCACATTTGGCTTGCGGGGAGGCATTTAAATGGCTCCCTGTGGCTTCTCTTGCTTGCCCACTTCAGCGGGTGAGCCAGAGAAGCCCGGCAGAGCCCCCGCTTTCCTAGTTTGCCCGCCAAGGCAGACAAGCCAGGAAGGTCCTGGGAGGGTCCGGGGAGGCATTTAAATGCCTCCCTCTGCCTTTCCCCACCCAGCGAAGGGATTTCCAAAATGGATGCCGAATACAGGGCATCTATTCTGGGAATCTCTGTTCGGCCAGCCGAATCAGATTAGAGAATCTGATTCAGCTTTCAGCAGGCCGAATAATGCCAAATAGGCGTTATTCAGGGGGGTTTGGGTTCATACGAACCGAATGCACATCTCTACTTCACAGTATTAATCTTTCCCCCCTTGAACGTATAGCTGAAAGCTGATGCAGGTATTGGAAGGCCGGGGGGTGGGATGTGTGTTATCAAGCCTTCCTACGATGGTACTATTTCCATGCGCAGGTAGGAGTTGAGATGGTTTAATTCCCCCTGTATATTGTTTGTGAAAATGGCAGTCTGTTGGCAATAACGTATGAAGTAGCTGATAAGTAAGGTAGAGTGTGCCATGGACTTCCAACTCATGATGACACTGCCCATGGGGTTTTCAAGGCAAGAGATGAGCAGAGGTGGCTTGCCTTTGCCTGCCTTTGCATGGCAGGCCTCTACATAGCCACCTTGGGGATTGAAGAAGCTGGGGGTGTTTAGCCTGGAGTGGATCTGTGACATAGGGGATGGAGTGGAGTGGTTCCGTGTTGCCCCAGAAGGTCAGATAAGAACCAAAAGGCTGAAATTAAATCAAAAGAGTTTTCAGCTAAACATTAGGAAGAACATCCTGACAGAACGGTTCCTCAGTGGAACAGTCTTCCTCGGGAGGTAATGACAGTCTTATAAGAACATCAGAAGAGCTCTGCCAGATCAGACCAGTGGTTCTTCTAGTCCAGCATTCTGTCTCACACAGTGGCCAACCAGTTCCTCTGGAGCGCCAACAATAAGGCAGAGAGGCTGAGGCCTTCCCCTGATGTCGCCTCCTGGCTCTGGGATTCAGAGGATTAGTGCCTCCGAATGTGGAGGTTCCCCTCAGTCACCATGGCTAGTAAGCCTTATCCTTATCCAGATAGACTTACCCTCCATGAATCTATCTAATCCCCCTTTAAAGTTGTTTATTCCTGTGGCCATCACTACATCCTCCGGCAGCGAATTCCACATTTTAAGCACTCTCTGTGTGAAGCAGTATTTCCTTTTCTTCACCGGCTTCATCAGATGCCCTCGAGTTCCAGTCTTTTGGGGGAGGGAGAGAAAGTTCTCTTTGTCAGCTCTCTCCACCCCATGCATAATTTTATAAACCTCTATCATGTCTCCCCTTATTTGACTCATTTCTAAACTGAAAAGTCCCAAGCTCTTCAGCTTTTTCTCCTCGGGAAGGTGTTCCAACCCCCAGGGACGCCAGGCTGGCCAGAACAAGGACCAGGGCCTTCTCGGTGGCGGCTCCTGTCTGGTGGAACGAGCTCCCGGAGAAGATCAGGGCCCTGCGGGACCTGATGCAGTTCCGCAGGGCCTGCAAGACGGAGCTCTTCCGCCAGGCCTTTGAATAGGAGCCGCCACCGATGATACCGGGGATACCATCTACCATCTAGCATCATAACTACTGCAATGTATCCCTGGTCCAACACAGCCTTGGTTATGGCTGCGGGGGGGGGGGGGGGGCTCAGACCTGCCATCTGGTTGCCATCGGATGCTGTACTATGGAAGCTTTTAGGGGTATTTATATGTTTTAACAGTATTTATTGGAATGTTTTAATTGATTTTATAGGTTAATGTATTGACCAGGCCTTGGAGCCCATTTAAGCCGCCCTGAGCCCGCTTGCGGGGAGGGCGGGATATAAATGTGAAAAAATAAATAAATAAAATAAAATAATCATCTTGGTTGCCCTCCTCTGGACTTTTTCCAGTTCTGCAATGGCCTTTTGGAGTTCTGAGAGAACTGTGACTGGCCCAAGGTCACCCAGCTGGATTCACGTGGAGGAGTGGGGAGTCATACTCGACTCTCTAAATTACAGCCCGCCGCTCTTAACCACTGCACCACATTGGCTCTCTTTAGGACTTTAGTGGCAGTTTGACCTCAGCAGGTAAGGCACCTGACAGCAGAGAAAGAAACATTTTAGAATGGCTTGCATCTGCATACAGCAGGAAGTTTGGTGTAGTGGTTAGGAGCACAGACTCTAATCTGGGAGAACCGGGTTTGATTCCCCATTCCTCCATATGCAGCTGCTGGTGTGACCTTGGGTCAGCCACAGTTCTCTCAGAGCTGTTCTCTCAAGAGCAGTCCTCGAAAAGGCTCTGAGTCCCACCTACCTCACAGGGTGTTTGTTGTGGGGAGGGGAAGGGAAAGGAGACTGTAAACCACTCTGAGACTCCCTCAGGTAGTGAAAGGCGGGGTATAAATCCAACTTCTTCAAACATAGCAATCAAGGCTGGCTGACAAATTAGCAAACCCATTCAGAACTGAGGGACCAATCCCCCACAAATCATAAATTTAGGCAGGGGCAGGGGAAAATTTCTTTCCCGGTGATCCCTAATACACAAGATACAGCAAAACCAGCAGAGAGGGGTATTTCCATCTGACAGGTCTCCCAAATACTGGGATTTCCCAGAGTTTCAAAACTCCGGCTGTGCAAAGCCGTAGCATTTGTTCGCAAAGCAGGAAAGCCGTCTCGTGTCATTTGGATTATACGCTCAGAAACTCAGCGCAACAGGCCTCGAGTGGGCATGGAGAGAAAACAGGTATTGTAGGTCTTAAAGCGATGCAGCAGAAGGGTGTGCATTATAAAAGGGAACCCAGCAAACCTGACAGATTGTTGTAAAAGGCAGCCACATAACAACGAAACTGATTTAAAAAGCAGCGGGTTTGGAGTACACAAGCGGAAGCACACGGCGTTAAGAGCTCCTGCTGAGGTTTTGCCTTGCATCCCCTCACTGGCTTTTTATGTGAGAGTAAATTCTTTGCAGGAAAGACTGCATTCAGTGCATTTGCAAGAGCAAATCCTAGGGCTCTTGGGCTTGGTCTTCTCTCTGTGTGGAGGGCCATAACCAGCCTTCCTCACGGGAGTAGGGTGTTGTGATGTCTGTTATGTGCTATACCACACTGTGCCAACGTTAAGAGACCCAAGTCCTCCAGACCCTTCTGCACATAAAACTGCACCACACCAGCGGTAGTGTATTTACAGTTTATTTTACAGTGCAAGTATTAATTCAAGAGACAAAGTGCTTCGCCAGGTAATCATACAACAAGAAGAGAGAATACTTCTGTACACTGACTACAAATATACAAGTCAGTAACCAATCAGGTTAGTGCTGAGTCATGTAGATCCCATCCATCACTGTCACACACAGGAACAAGTCTTTACAAGTTCTACTCAGCTCTGTCCCTGTCACATGACTCCTGCTGGCTGTCAACTAGATCCTGCAGATCTGCCAGCTCTGTACATGAAGACTAAGAGTCTCAAATGCCAACATATGGATGCCATGAAGGGAGGAGGGGGAGGGGGACAAAATCCCAAGGGGCCATGTATTCCAGGTTCTCTGAATTCCTAGCTTGTTTAAAAAGTAAGTTTATAGCCCTTTCCATTGTGGAGATGTGCCTTTCCCCTTGTATTTCTGCAAAAGAAAGGGCTAAAGACTTACTTTAAAAAAAAAAGAAGTAAGTTGACTAATATATATATATATATATATAATATTATGAATATTATTATATATATTGTTATAACATTATATCTATATAATGCTATTCAATGCCAATTAAAAAGTTTTAAAGCTTCCTATGGCAAGGGTAAGGAAATGGCTGGTGAGGGGACAATCTCGGGGAAAATAGCGGCCATGTGGGTAGGAAAAATCTGGCTTTTTCTTCTAGCTTGTGCTAAAAACCAAGCTCTCAGGCTCAGCCCAAGTAAAATCTTGGCACTAACTGAATAAGTACTTAGACTCAGGCAGGTAGCTGTGTTGGTCTGAAGCAACAGAACAAAGTTGGGAGTCCAGTGGCACCTTCAAGAGCAACAGAGTTTAATTCTGGGTAGAAGCTCTCGTGTGCATGCACACTTCTTTCTTCACGTGCTCCAGGTATCTGAAGAAGTGTACATGCATATGAAAGCTTCTACCCAGAATTAAACTCTGTTGGTCTTAAAGGTGCCACTGGAGTCCAACTTTGTCCTGAGTGAAGCTCAACAAAAGTAAAGGCAGGTTCTAGAGCACGGCAACCAATGGGAGCGTTGGGGGCGGGGACATGGCACATATGACATCAGCAGCATCACCTGAAGCGACGTACCTGCACGGAGGCTGATGGCGTTTTTTTTTCTCCCACTACCGGTTGGCAGGGGTGGCAATTGCAGGAACCGTGTTAGTCTGTTCTGGCAAAACCTGAAAGGAAACTTTATTTTATTTGCCATCAAGTTGCAGCTAACTTACGGTGAACCTGTAGGATTTTCCAGGCAAGAAATGTTCAGAGGTGGTTTGCCATCACCAGCCTCCGTAACGCAACCCTGGACTTCCTAGGTGGTCTCCAGTCCAAATACTAACCAGGGCCAAACCTGGTTAGCTTCCAAGATCTTATTAGCCTTGGCCAGTCTGGGCCATCCAGGTGAAGGCAAAAGGAAACTCAGACCACTGTAAGAAATAACACCACCGTCTGGGGATTCAGCTAAAGTGTCTCCTCTCCATGGAGGATAACACCAACTTTTCACATCTCCCCATTTTTCCTTCCCCTTTAAACATCTGTACTTTATTGTGGGCGTGGGTTGTTTTTTTTTTTAGTTTTGTTGTTCTTGGGGTGGGGGAGGTAGAAATATTTTAAAGTATTTTTAGTACCTTTTGAGAAAGGCTGATATCCAGGGGTCCTTTCGTAGAAAAAGAGGTGCCCGAGCTCATTACCATAACTCATTTGCATATGCCACACCCCCTAACATACCGGAAGTGTGTCAGAAGGCAACACCCACCCCTCAGGCTCCACTCCACAGGTGAGTGAAACTGACCTGCTCTTCCTCCAGTCCCTTCCCCATCCAGTACTTTGTGCAATAAAAATCAGCGTAAAGAACACACCCTCATTCTCTTCCTGCTCCCTTGAAACCACCAGGTTTCAAGTAGACTTGAGATGCCCAGGACATGTGCACCACCTATCCCTTCCCCTTCCCCTCCCCACCACAAGACACCCTGTGAGGTAGGTGGGGCTGAGAGAGGTCTTTTGAGAACTGCCCATGAGAGAACAGCTCTGAGAGAACTTGTGACTGGCCCAAGGTCACACCAGCAGCTGCATGTGGAGGAGTGGGGAATCAAACCCGGTTCTCCCAGATTAGAGGCCAACTCCTGACCACTACACCAAACTGATAAGGTGGAAGCTGCTGAAGGGTTGGTGAAATTTCTCCAGTACTTATGTGCCATGTGCCCAGATAAAAAATGGTATACTTAGAAAATTTATATGCCACCTTGAGCAAGTCTCTGGAAAAGCAGCACACAGTCATAAAAGGAACAATGATAAAATTATCAATATTAAAACAAAACATTAAAAACAATAAAGACCCTAGCAGGGCTTTTCCCGGGGCGCTGCACCTCTGCACTGCTCGGGGAAGCCGAGGAGGGGGCGGGGCTTGGTCATGTGCCCACCCCCTGGGCTTTTCACTCCCGGAACTGCGCTCCTGTGCGCTCCCGCTCCAACGGACCCCTGCTGATGTCTCCCCTCAGTCAATTGGGCTTATTCTCAGATTATTTGTCTATGATCTGTATTTAATCTGTAATGCAGTTTCATATTCTGGCTAGGCCCCTTGGCTGGGGAGTCTTTCTGAACCTGCTTGTGCTGTCTGTGTTTGTTTGTGTCGCATGGTATCTTCTTTTAATCTGCTCAATACAAATCATAAGTAAAATCTACCCTTTAATCATTCTGTTCCTTTTCCTATACTGTTTCATACCTAATGAGCAATCATTTGTTCATGGTATCAGGAAGCCAAGTGTGTATTTATATCGTGCTTTTCACCCCAGTGGGGACCCAAAGCAGCTTACAACATTGTTCTCCTCTCCTACGTTTTATCTTCAAAACAACCCTGTGAGGTAGGTTAAGCTGAGAAAGAGAGAGGTTACCCAGCAACTTTCCCTGTCAGAGGGGGGATTTGAACCTGAATCTCCCAGGTCATAGCTGGACATTCTAACCGCTGCACCACACTAGCTGTCATAGTCCTCTCTACCCTTATTTCCTCATCTGTTTCTGTGGACAGAATTGAAATCAAAGGCACAATAAGTTTTCTGTGCTGAAGCATTCACTGGAACAGATTAGAATTCAGTGCATGCTTGCACTTTGAATCCGCTGGGGTGGGTTCTACCTCTATCCCACCACTCCACCGAGCAAACTTTACTAATATTTTTGCTCCGCCATTCCTTTTGGCTCAATTTTGAAGCCTTCAGCCAAGTGTCATTTTCCTCACTGGTGTGTTCCTGATGCTTCCGGGAAGGGGTGGGGGGGAGGGATCAGTTTCACACATGTTTCCCTCCCTCTAGTGGTCAGTTGGATATTACATCACAGTATGTCCGGCATAAAAACTTGCAGTTTAAATCTGCAGGGAGATATGCCAGACATAAAGTGATGTGATACCGAATTGACCACTAGAGGGAGCAAAGCACATGCAAACAGGAAAAAACCCTGAAGCAACAGGAACACACAAGCAAGGAATGTGAGGATGCTGAAATGCTCTTAATGGCTTTTCCACTGGAGGAAGAGTTACTTACATTAAAGGAAATCCCTTAGGATGGGGGAAGGCTGCTTAGAGGACAGCTGGATCCACCCCACTGGGTCCAAGGCCAGTGCACGTCTGCTATTTCAGAAGTGCACTGAGATTTCTGATTATTGTAAACCATGGATCAGCAACTGGAGCCCTCTTGGTCATCCAGCCTCTTGAGAGGTAATGCCTCTCCCAACTGCCAGCCCAAAGACAACAGAGACATGTGGAAGGAACAGTCACTGAATCAATGGCGCTGATCAGCAGGCCACTTTGTAGAGGGAGATTTGGGTTTCGCCCATCCTTCTGAAAGCGGTTCTCTGGCAAAACTGGGTGCTGACCCAAATGACTAGTTTTCTAACCTAAAATCCAGTCATTTGCAAATAATAATAATTATTATTATTGTATGGCGGTGTGTGTAGTATAGCCAGGAGATCCTAAGATTGTCCGGCAGCCAGAGGTTGTAGCTCTTTTAGCATTATGCACCGCTAGGTGGTGAGCTAGACTTGTTTTTATGGCAAGAGACTTTTCAAAGATGGTATGCCATTGCCTGCCTCTGCGTCACGTCCGTGGTATTCCTTGGAGGTCGCCCTTCCAAATACTAGCCAAGGCCAACTTTGCTTAGCTTCTGAGATCTGACGAGATCGGGCTAGCCTGGACTATCCAGGTCAGGGCCATTTGCAAAAAAACACCAAACCCCAAGAATATCGCATGCCAGTTTTTAAGGCAGTGCTGGCTGCAGGGAGTGGCCCCACCAGGCATTTACCGGTGCCTCAAAACCAGCAAAGTGTCTCTCGCCCCAGCATGGCTGCCATCCTTACCTCCATGGGCCACCCAAAAAATTCGGAGGTGGCAAAAGAAAAAAAATTCATTTTCATGTCATGCCTCTTCCAAGTTAAAAGGAGCCTCAGAACCTTGGATCCAGTACTCATCTCATTCGTGTACCTATTGAACATTGGCAGCCATCTGAGGACACGTCCCCTCGTTGCGTGGCTTATATCAGATGCTGCAGCTTCTAAATATTGAAGGCAGGGACAACTCGCCAGGGGAGTGGAGGCTGTTGTGTCTCTCTGTCCTCCTCCACTACCAGGAAGAAGCTTTGTTGGGAGGAAATGAGAACCAGATGTTCACAGCAGGAAGGCAGTGGGCACCAGAAACATCTTGGCCAAATGGCTCATCTTTCTAAGTGAACTGGCTAGCCTGTTGAGATATCTCCGCCTCTGGGTGGATGTAGCCAGCAGCGACAAAGAGTCCTAATTGCCACTTCACCAGCTGCCTAGCACAATGGCCTCGGAGGCACATACGTCATCTGTCTTGTCGCTCCGAAACTGGCTGCGGGCTGGCAGACAACAATGTTCCTTCGTCCATTTGATTTAAACACTAATATCCCTTGTTCTCACCAACAAAAAAGCAAATGAGGATTGAGGATTGGGCAGCCTATATCCGGGGCTAGGTACACGATTCGTTATCATGTCTACCCAGATCAGACCAAAAGAAGACTGAGATGGTTTGAGAGAAGGTTGAGTTCCAGGGTGGTGTATCACTGGGACTAAAGCTGGAGAGACCTATGTTCAGATCTTCACTTGTCCGTGGATGGCTTTGTGCCTACCTGTTGTTGCTTACCTACCATATGGGGTATGGGATTGTTGTGAGGATGCAAAAGGGAAAAGTAGAACCATGTTTACTTCGCTGAGCTCCTTGAAGGAAGGGCAGGATAGAAATGTAATAGTATTCAAGGTCCAAGCTCAGAGGGATGGACCTTCTTATTGGTGGCCCCTATTTTAGGGCCTTCTCCTTTGAACTCGATGGGAAATCTCATGTGATCAAGATCAAATGAGAAGACTCTATTGTAGGGGCCACCAATAAGGAGGTCCAACCATCTGAGCTTGAATCTTCTTAGTGGTGGCCCCTATATTATGGAATCTGTTGCCCACATCAGCAGTTTGAGAGTCAGTTTGGTGTAGTGGTTAGGAGCGCGGACTCTAATCTGGGAGAACTGGGTTTGATTCCCCACTCCTCCACATGCAGCTGCTGGTGTGACCTTGGGTCAGTCATAAGTTCTTTCAGAGCTGTTCTCTCAAGGGCAGTTCTCAGGAGAGCTCTCTCAGCCCCACCTACCTCACAGGGTGTCTGCTGTGGGGAAGGGAAGGGAAAGGAAATTGTTAGCTGTTCTGAGACTCCTTTGGGTAGTGAAGGGTGGAGTATAACTCCTATCTCCTCCTCCTCTTCTTCCTCCTCCTCCTGCTGATGGCTTTGAGAATGTTTAAGGAGGAGAATGTGGGATGTGAGGGGATCTGTGGGGAGCATTCAATCCAATCTCTTGTCTTCTTCAGTAGCCTGCACATCCATGTCTACCACTGTATTTTGTCTAGCTTTCCAAGACACAGGTGAAGCAAAGGGAAGAACCACAGCTACCAAATTAAAGGGGCAACAGAAAAGCAAAAAGGACTTTCTATGTCTTGTAAAATGCTTTCTGTATGACATCATTGTTACAATAGTAACTTTAGTGCATTACACAGCTTTTTGCTTTTTTGTCTAGCTTTGACAATCAAAGAAATACCCCTTGGCTGCAATGTACTGACTCTGACAGAATGAGGAGAAAACATGGCTCAGTGGTGGAGTATCTGTTTGGCATGCCGAAGGTCCTAGGTTCAATCCCTGGCATCTCCAGTTATAAAAGGACCAGGCAGTAGGTGATGTCGATCTCTGCTGATCTTTATGGACCAATGGTCTGGTTCAGTATAAGACAGCTTCACCTCGTCCATGTGTGCATTTGGGGAAGAGCCATGGCTCAGTGGTAGAGCATCTGCTTGGAATGCACAGCATCCCAGGTTCAATCCCCAGCATCTCTACTAAGGATCAGGTTGCAGATGATGCGAAGGACCTCCGCCTGAGACCCTGGAGAGCCACTGATAGTCTGAGTAGACAATACTGACTTTGATGGACCTGTGGTCTGGGTTCAGTAGAAGGCAGCTTCATGTGTTCAATGTGTAGTTTAATTCATCTGATATCCTCTCAGTATCCTCTTGAGTTACCTGGATCTCTAGGGAACAGTCAATCTGATACAGCCTCTCACAATTTGATTTTGTGTCGAGAGAGGGGCCGTGGCTCAGTGGTAGAGCATCTGCTTTGCATGCAGAAGATCTCAGGTCAATTCCTGGCATCTCCAGAAAAGGACCAGATAGTAGGTGATGTGAAAGACCTCCACCTGAGATCCTGGAGAACTGCTGCCAGTCTGAGTAGACAATACTGACCTTGATGGACCAATAGTCCGATTCAGTATAAGGCAGCTTCATGTATGAATGTATGGATGTATGTACATATTTGCATTGGAGATCAGCCAGTCAGTTCAGTTCTGCCTCAGTGTTTTCAGAGAGATGCAGGGATTCTTTGATGGTGACTGCGAAGAGCGTCATTCAGTCACGGCAGAGTTCCGACGGAGTTCTCTACTCTGTGTAAATTTGACTGTCAAGATCTCCATCCCTTTCATTCATTTACTGTTTCTGAGCATTCTGGCGGCAGGCCTTTTTACAAGACCCACTGTGGGGTCATGAATATAATTCTGGCCTTGGGTCAGAGAGTCTGGAGTTGAAATCCTTCCATAATAAAAATCACTGAGCTCCTTTGGGTGCTGGAACATATGAAGTTCCTTTACTCTGACTCTCAGCCATTGATCTGTCTTGCCTGGTGCTCTGATTGGCAGCCGCTCTCCAAGGTCTTATCCTTCTCAGGCGTGCTACTTGAGATGCAAGGGACTGCATCTAATGGCCTTGCTTTAAAATATTTATTGGGCACAAATCCCAGGGCTTCAGGCAGCTAACAACTAATCAAATTGATAAACAGCAGTCATGAAATATATGATATCAACATTTCTTCAAGGAAATCAAGACAGAAGAGCCACTGAAGTCACTAACACTTCCAAAGACCTCTTGGAAAAAGGATGCTCTGTATATCTTCCAAAAGTCTCATAATATTTTGGGGTCCCCAGTCTTCTCAGTCATGGCATTACAGAGCATATACACCACCACAAGTAAGTCCCCGCTCCCTAACTTCTAACTCTGGTGTAAGGGCAGAACAGAAAGCATCTACTAATGCCTGGGCTTACAGAAGAAGAGACAGTCCTTTAGGTAGGTCCAAGGCCATGTACTACAAAAGTTAAAATGCCCTGACCTAGATAGCCTAGGCAAGCCCGATCTTGTCAGATCTCAGAAGCTCAGCAGAGTTGACTGTGGTTGGTACTTGGATGGCAGACTTCTTTAAAATATCAGCAGCTGGGAGGCGAGGGAAGGCTTTATTCAGCCACCTCTCTGAATATCCTCCAGGCCCACAGTAGGGGTCAGTCATCAGAGGTCGCCATAGCTTCCAGGTGCACACACACTCACACACACACACATGCACATATGAAAAATAGAAACCCTCCCAAAAAATTAAAACCAACATCTTGCTTCATGCCAAGAAGAGGAGGAGGAGGAGGAGGAGGAGGAGATTGGATTTATACCCCACCCTTCACTACCTAAAGGAGTCTCAGAGCAGCTTACAAACCCCTTTCCCTTCCCCTCCCCACAACAGACACCCTGTGAGGTAGGTGGGGCTGAGAGAGCTCTGACACAAACTGCTCTTTTTCGAGAACAGCTGTGCCAGAATTATCACTTGCCCAAGGTCATCCAGCAGGTGCAAGTGGAGGAGTGGGGAATCAAACCCGGTTCTCCCAGGTTAGAGTCCACTCACTTAACCACTACACCAAAAGAAAATAGGACATAGAGTGTGAAGAATTAGAAGAAACCTTGGAGGTCATCCAGTCCAACCCCCTGCTCAGTGATGGAAAACACAGTGACAGCATCCCTGATGAATGTCCATCCAGTTTCTGCTTAAAAGATCTCCAGGGAAGGAGAGTCCACCATTTCCTGAGGAAATGGGCTCCATTGTTAGTACGACTCTTACTGTTAAGAAGTTTCTTCTAATATTTAGCCAAACATTTCTTCCTTATGATTTCAACCCAGTTAGGTACCCAACGTTACTGGTATGGAACAGTTAGATCTTGTCTTGCTTCCCAGCACAAGTCCAGAGAATCAGTGGTTAGCATTCCCAGTTGGGACTGGAATGAGCCAGGCTCAAATGCCTTCTTAGCCGTAAAGATCCTAGGTTGCTGTCAGCGTTATTGTGAGGACCGAACAAGGTATGCTGCTGAGATGACCCAGGCTAGCCTGGTCTCATCAGATCCTGGAAGCTAAGCAGGATCAGCCCTGATTAGTACTTGGATGGGAGACCACCAAGGAAATCCAGGGTTTCTATGGAGAGGCAAACAATCTCTGTTCATCTGTTGAAAATGTCAAGTTTGAGCCTTGCTTGTCATTTAATGTGGCCTATCTACCCCTCAGAGGGGCTGCAGTGGCTCAGAGGTTAAGACGCTGAGCTGCTGACTGGAAGGTCAGTAGCTCAGCAGTTCAAGACCCAAGGGCTGTGTGACAGAGTGAGCTCCCGTCTCTGGCCCCAGCTCCTGCCAACCTAGCAGTTCGAAAGCAAGAAATTGCAAGTAGTTAAATAGGTACCACTTGGTGGGAAGATAACAGCATTCCGTGCACCTCAGCATTTAGTCATGCCAGCCACATGACTATGGAGAAGTCTTCGGACAGCGCTGGCTCTTCGTCTTGGGAATGGAGATGAGCACCGCCCACTAGAGTCAGACTTGACTGGCTTTCAAGCAAGGGAAACCTTTACCTTTATCTACCCCTAGATTCTGGGGCCTCAGGGGTTAATTGCTTTCTCAGAGGAACTCAGTCTATTTTTGTCTGCATGCTGTTTCTCTTTCTGGCTAGAAAGGGTGTGTGTGAATGTGAGCGTTTTGAGTGTTGGCTTATGCAGAACAGTAGTTTATGAGGAAAATCTGGAAAATCACCTGGAAACGTATGATCTCAGCACCCACCCTGAACTTGGGTGCAGGGAATTTCTAGATAACGCAACAGTTAGTGGCAGATGTAGGGGGCAGCCTTTTGGGAAAGTCCGGATCTTTGGTAGGCTGAATGAGGATATTGATTGGGTAGTGTACCTTAGGGGGAACATCTTGCATACTGTATAGGTTCAGTCCTGGGTGTCAGTTTTGACACAGAATCTGTCCATGTTTGGAACCTTTCCACTTCTCAATAAATAAATCTTGCTGATACAAGAGTGTGGTGAGAGTGACTGTGTCCGAGTGACCTGACAGTAGTGACCTGACAGAAAACCCTATAAGGTCATCATAAGTCAGTTACAACTTGATGGAACTTCCCAGCTCCAAACAGAAGAAGCCCTAACCCGGCTGGCCCAAGCTGGCCCAAACTCCTCAGATCTCAGGAGCTAAGTAGGCTCGCCCCAAGTTAGTTATTTATTTATTATTTATCACACTTTCACCCTGCCCTCCCCGCAAGTGGGCTCAGAGCAGCTTACAATGTGGCACTCAGTGCCAAGTCCAGATAAAACAATTAAAAGCAATTAGTTCTTAGATGGGAGACCTCCAAGGAAGTCCAGGGTTGCTATGCAGATTCAGGCAATGGCAAACCACCTCTGTTAGGCTGTGGTCACATGGTCATTTTGATCTGGTTTCACTGCTGTTCCCTTTCGCTTTTAAAATTGCTGATCACACACCCGCTTCCATCTTCCGCACCTAAGTGGGCTCACTCGTGCAATCCTCCCGGTTCCCTAGCGAGTTTTTCTACACCTGGAAAATCAAGTACTTTCCTGGTATTTGCGCTTTAAATCTGCGATTTTGCCTATATGGACAGCCATCTCTCACAATGATTGTGATTAGGTCATCTGAATGTCCTTCTCGTGATGGGGTTTTTTCCATCATTGTGCGCATGAGCAATCCTGTGCTGAATAAATTCAGTATATAGACTCCAGCGCTCAGTTGTATGCTGCCGGTTAATTTTGTTCACTGCTGGGGGGGGGGGGGAATCTGCAAAAACAAGGGAGTATGGCGAGTCCCAGTGGGAGCGGTGATTTGGCCATGTGCATATGCGCATGCTCAAAGCCAATTAAAAAAAAAAAGCTATGCAGCCACCCGGAGACTTGTCCCATGATGCAGGCAGGTCAGGGAAGGATGTGTGGTCATCCCAACCTGAACAAAAATAATCCCAATCAAATATATAGTGGGAACAAATCAGGATAAACTTGCCATGTGACCACAGCCTTAGTCTCTTGCCCAACAGGGTCACCAATCAGTTGGCTGTGACTTGATGGCACTTCCCGCCCCCATGCTGCTGAGAATCCATGGAGGAAGAAAGGGAGTTGAGTGGCTGCATTCTGAACCAGCTGAAGCTTCCAAGCAATTCTCCCTCTAAGCTGTGGAGTCTTGTGAGCAAAAATTCTACTTTGTGAGCTGCTGGCATTAAAGTTGTGAGCGGGCGATTTGGCTACCGCATGAATTAGTCTGCTCTGGAGCCATCCTTCCTGAGCTAAGACAAAAAAGTGTGAGCCGGAGGCTAAAAAACTGTGAGCTTGCTCACACTCAGCTTAGAGGGAACACTGCTTCCAAGACATCTTCAAGGGTAACTCCATGGAGAGTACCTGGCAGTAGTCCCACTCGGCGGTTCATACCAACGAGCCATTGGATCATATCTAACCTATCTCCCATGGCTGTTATGAGGAGACGCTCAACTCTGAGCAATATGCAGATGTGATAAATAAATAATTCTAAGTGCCTGTCGTAAGTTTTAAAAAAGGATACGGCATGCTGCAAGACCACAGCTGCAAATGTAAGCAGGGAACAACTTGGGAGGCTATTAGCTTTCATTCAGCATTCCCCCGCCATCTCCACCTCCCCCACCTGTCTTCCCATCCACGGAGCCGGCGACTGAAAGCGCTCCTCTCCCCCGTACCTGCGTTCCGCTGACAGACATTCCTGTAGCCTCCTGCCACGCTGCCACTTATTCTGAAAGCTCAGATTATTACTATTCAGGGAGAGTGCTATGTCATGATCTGAGGTGATATTATTGAAAGCCTACCACTAGTGCATTATCATCTAACAGGAGGCAATTACCTGATAAATTGTGACACTTCCTGGCGCTGGTCATTGCTTATACTCCACTGGGAGCCCGGCACGCAAACCGTAATCCCGTGTTCAAAAGTTCCTTAAGCACCGCTGAAACATTCTCTAGTGGCTCCCTGGGTTTTATAAATAAGAAAATAAACCAAGCGGCTCAAGGTACGGAACTGCTTCTCTCTCTCTCTCTCTCTCTCTCTCTCCCTCTTTCTCCTGTGCTCCAAACTGAAATGCAACTTAAAAGGGTAATCCGAAAGGTGGTGCAGCGGTTATGGAAGAAATAATCAGGCTGATGTTTATCGGAGTTATGAACTGCAGCGTCGATGTCATGATGCCATTAATACAAGAAATAGGGGGGGGGGGGTTGTTGTGAGGGAGTTGCTCGGAAACACGTGGAGGGAACGTGTCCAGGCACAAACCTGAAATTTCCGAGGCGAAATCTGTTGAAATGAATGAATGCAGTGCAAAAACACAGTGTGGGGCAGAAAGTACTGTCGAGTCCCAGCTGACTTCATGGCAAAACCTGTAGGGTTTTCAAGACAACAGACATTCAGAGGTAGTTCGCCATTGTCTGCCTCTGCATAGCGACCCTGGAATTCTTTGGTGATCTCCCATCCAAATACCAACTAGGGCTGACCCTGCTTAGCTTCTGAAACATGACAAAATCAGGCTAGGCTGGAGTATCCAGGTCAGGGGGGAAACTACATAGTTCCCATATAAGTCTGTTGGACTTGTGTCTGTCCATCAATCTTGTCTTTATTCCACCCTTTATCCTAAAAGCTCATGGCTGTGGACAAGTTTTGGCCCATAATCCCTGTGTATCTTCATTGCAACCCTGTGAGGTAGGCTGGGCTGAGGAAAAGTGACTGGCTTAAGATCACCTGAATCTTCCCAGTCATAGTTTGACAGTAACCCCATTACCACCATGACACAAAACATCCCATGTTCCCTTTAATTACCAATTAATTATTTAATTAACCATGAGGCTGTTATCCAGTAGGATTCATGGCCTCTTTACTGCCTTCCTGACAACCATCAAGAGGGGGAGGGGGGAGGAGGGGGAGAAGAAGAATTGGTTTTACATCCCGCTCTTCACTCAGAGTCTCAGAGCGGCTTACAGTCTCCTTCCCTTCCATTCCCAACAGACACCCTGTGAGGTAGGTGGGGCAGAGAGAACTGTAAGATAATTGCTCTTGAGAGAACAGCTCTGAGAGAACTGTGACTGACCCAAGGTCGCCCAGCTGGCTTCATGTGGAGGAATGGGAAATCAAACCCAGTTCTCCAGATTAGAGTCTGGCGCTCTTAACCACTACACCGAACCAGCAGGCAGTCTCTCAAGCCTGGTTCACAGAAGCAGGATAATGATGTGGGAATAAGATGGTAGGATGCTGAGGTGGCAGAAGGAACAGCACTGCTTCTGACTTGTGGTGGTGGGTTCCCACTTCGAATATTCCTGGGCACCAAAAACTCCACACAGATAGAAAACGAGTGCCACTGGAAGAAAGATTCTTCTCTCACTCCTTTGCTGCTGTTTTGGTTTTCTGTTTGCAGGGTGATGGTGGTAACAAAGGATTTCCATGAGGTGGTCCTTCGTGATCCTCCCCAATCCATTCTGCTGCTGCCCCATTCACCTGCATGTGTACGAACTAGGCCTCAGCCTGTACCCTGGCTGCTGGCTGGATATTTATGATTTTGAAAATGTCTTCGCCCCCTCTCTAGAGACCTGCTTGAATAGCACATAAAGTAAAAACATTACAATAGAGTTACAGAAAGCACCCGCAGAAGAAAAATATGAAGAATAGTCAAATGAGCCATAAAAAGCCTGGGGGCATAAAATAATATTCAGCAGCCTAAAACCATGCTCATAAAACAGCCCTGAGGCTAGAAATGGATCGTAAAACTGTTTCAAAAGCTGGAATCCCTCCGTTGAAAGCTTGGCCCGGTGTTTTGGCCACGTTTTGGCCAAGCACCTGAAAGGACTTTTAAGACACACCTCAAGGGCAAAGGGCATTCCAAAGATGAGGAGCTACCACTGAAAAAGCCCTTCTACCTGGTCATCAACCGCCTCACCTCTATGGGTTGGAAACAGCAGTGGAGGAAGAGGATCTGAAATAGGGATGCCAGCCTCCAGGTAGGACTTGGAGATCCCCTGGAATTACAACGCATCTCCAGACTATGGAGATCAGTTCCTCTGGAGAAAATTGAGGTTTTGGGGGGTGGACTCTATGGCATGGTACCCCACTGAGGTCCCTGTCCTCCCCAGGCTCCACCCCCAAATCTCCCGGAGTTTCCCAACCTGGATGTGGCACTCCTACCCCCACATCCACTGCTGGTAGCCGGGGGGGACCTGGCAACCCTAATCTGAAATGGCAGGCTGGGCACTACAGCAGGAGGCAGCCCAGAGTCATGTAGGGCCTTGGAGGGGGTGTCAAACTCATTTGTTATGAGGGCCAGATATGACATCAGTGAGACCTTGCTGGGCCAGGCCATGTGTGTCACAAAATGTAATGCCAGGCAGCGGAGATATACACTTTATAAAGGACACAAACACAAAGGTGTGGTTTTTTACCTAAAATAAAAAACATGCTTAAAACATTAGCACTCTTGCAATATTTTGTTTATTTAACAGTCTCTGATAACTGACACCTCTTGCTCTGAATTATGTCTGTGCTGTTGCAATCTTGAGTATGCTGTTCAGGTGTGTATCTGTAAGCTGCAAACCTACTTTTGATTTATGGACATTCACCACAGAAATCTCATGCTCAGAGTTCTGAGTCTAGGACCCAGGGGAAAAACATGAAATGGCTGAGCGATTGAGAGAGTCTGGTGAAGCAAGCTATGATGCAGCAGCAGCAACAGAACTGGAAGCAGGAGATGGCCGGTTCCAGTGCGGGCCTGATAGAAGCCTTTCGGAGGCCTGATCTGGCCCCCAGGCCACGTGTTTGACACCCCTGCCTTAAGATCCAGCACTTTGAGTTGTTCCTGGGAACAGGAGTGACCAGCGCTTAGCAACTGCATCTGTGCTCAGTGCCCATCTCCCAGTGGATGGACTGTCTTCTTCCCCCTCAAGTGCTGCCAGCAATCACTGCCAGCAAACTAGGGTTTACTAGGGTGGGTGGGATGTTGGGGGGGCAGCATCCCAGGAGAAAAATTTAAAAAGAAAAATAAGACCTCCTCTACTCCCAGGAAGTTCTTAGCATAGAATTCCTGGTGTTTCCTAGAGCTACCCGGAAGTAGCAAAGGGCACCTTCGATCAGTGGCAGCCAATGGATAGGGTTGCCAGGAAAACACCTCCGACAAATGCCCCATAACACAACACAATGACATCACCTGAACATGACATCATCATGCTGCCATCACATGGTGGCGCTCTATTTTGGGGACAAAACTCTATGGTAAAATCAGGCTCAATCAATAGAGTTTTGCCCAAAAATTAGAGCATCAGAGGCACAATGATGTCATTTCTGAGTGATGTCACTTCATCACATGCACTTTACACATGCAGCAGAAGCTCCAGGAAAGGCCCATTGATCCCCCTGCCAGCAGAAAGGTAGGACCTGGCAGCCCTAATTAGGAAATAACTGTAGAGTTAGGGGGTGGAATCTGAAGAGGGTGGGATTTGAGGAAGGGAGGGACTTTGATGGGGTGTAACACCATAGAATCCACCTTGCAAAGCAGCCGTTTCCCTCAGAAGAACTGATTTCTGTCACTTGGAGATCAGTTGTAATCCCAGGGGATCTCCAGCCATCACAAGGAGGTTCAAGCCACAAATGGACCACAGTGACTAACCAAAGGTTGAACCCCCACCAGTAAGCACTGTGCAGAAATGATACTAGTCCAATTGCAGTCCACAAATATACTTCTTTTTTTGGTTTCTTTATTTTACGTCATGCAGTGCTGCTGCTGCTTCCAAATGATTGCCATGTGACTACAGATTTCCCGGGTAAACAGTCAGTTTCCCTGTCAGCTTCATCAGGTCAAGGTATGGGAGGATAATAGAGCAGCTGTAGAAAATAGTGAGTAATGAGAGCCAGCAGATGCCGAGGAAACACAAGATTAATTCTGAGTAGGAGACGTAGAGCATCGGGTGAGAATTTCCTTGATTACGCACACTTGAAAGAGAATGAATGAATGAATGAATGAATGAGAGTTGTAACTGTGTTGTAATTGATTTGTAAAACAGCTCCAAGTAAAAGGTGACCTGACGAAGCTGAGAGGGAAACAGACTGTTTACCCAGGAAATCTGTAGTCACATGGCAATCATTTGGAAGCAGCAGCAGGACTCCATGACATAAAATAAAGAAACAAAAAAAAAGAAGTATATTTGTGGATTGTAATTGGAATAGTATCATTTTTGCACAGTGATTATTGGTTGGGTGCAACCACATGGAGGTTGGCAACCCTAGCAATGGGGCTTGGGTTAGGGAAATCATCCTACCTTACCAGGGGCTTTTCAGCCCTCTAGCAAACCACCCCCCTGCTCTTTTTCCGCAGAAAAACTTCCTAAGGGTGTTGTCCAACTGGCCCCTCTGCAGCAGGAGATTTCCCCAGTCCTGTAACCTGAGAGCCTTTTAACCACTGAGGGTCAAACCCGGGGTCTTCTGCGTTCCCAGCATCTGCCCTTCTACTGGACTAGGAATCCTTCCTTTAACAGGGCTGTAAAATGCATCAGCCACATTTCCCTTTGGCTCCCGCTCCTTTGCTCTGTGCCAGTAAGCCTTGTCCTCGTCTGTCATCCGCACACCAAAACATGGCTGTGTAATCCCGTTGGGTAATGGAATGAAGATATCCCATTGCTGGAGAGATAGGGGCTATGTGTGTGTGTGTGCGTGCGCGCATGGGTGTGCATGACAAAATTAATCCAATTCAGCTCTGTAGTGATTCTGAATTATATCTGTTTGAAAGAAGGCAGCCTATCATAAAGACTGTTAATACGGTGGAAAATTATATTAAAAGGAAACAAGACAAGAGTTGATGGTATCCAGCTCTGTCGCGCTTGTACCGAGGATATTAATCTGCTTTCTGAGGGGCAGGAGTGGAGCTAAACTTCATGCAGGGCTTAGCCCCAGGATCTGCTTTCGAATGACAATGTTTTAATCTTGGAACATGTGGACAGAATGTTTCTGTGCATACAGAAGAGTGTATTTCCCATAACACATGGTCAAACAGTCCTCAGTCTGCTTCACCGCAGATTAAACTCCTCAGAGACCCCTGGCTGATTCACATGTTATGAAGTCCACATGGACTTTTTATAGACATCTTCTCAGCATTGTTCCCAGGTGTAGGGGACAGATATGGATTGGGACTGCCCATTTGCTCTGCGGCTTCAGCCATGCTGTTTTCCTGACTGTAAATAGCCCAAAGGAGCCACTGTTTTCCTATAGTGGAAATGTATGTGGACAGGATTAGATTGCTGGGGAAAACATCAACAACCTCAGATATGCAGACGATACCACTCTGATGGCAGGAAGTGAAGAGGACCTCAAGAGCCTCTTACTAAGGGTAAAAGAGGAGAGTGCAAAAGTTGGCTTGAAACTCAACATCAAAAAAACCTAAGATCATGGCATCTGGCCCTATCACTCCTTGGCAAATAGAAGTAGTCATGGAAACAGTGACTGTCGTCATGTTCCTGGGATCCAAGATCACTGCAGATGGTGACTGCAGCCGTGAAATTAAAAGACACGTGCTCCTTGGGAGGAAAGTGATGGCAAACCTAAACAGCATAATAAAAAGTAGAGACAGCACCCTGCCAACAAAAGTCCATATGGTCAAAGCAATGGTATTCCCAATAGTAATGTATGGCTGCGAGAGTTGGACTATAAGGAAGGCCGAGCACTGAAGAATGGATGCTTTTGAATTATGGTACTGGAGAAGACTCTTGAGAGTCCCTTGGACTGCAAGGAGATCAAATCAGTCACTCCTAAGAGAAATCGACCCTGTTCCTGGAAGGCCAGATCCTGAAGCTGAAGCTCAAATACTTTGGTCACCAAATGAGAAGGGAGCACTCACCGGAGAAGACCCTGATGCTGGGAAAGATTGAAGGTCATAGAAGAAGGGGACGGATGAGATGGTTAGATAGTGTTATCGATGCAACAAACATGAAATTAAGCAAACCCCAGAGTATGACGGAAGACAGGAAGGCCTGGCGTGATGTGGTCCATGGAGTCACAAAGAGTCGGAACAATGTAGACAGATGGCTACACAGACGTTTCCCCAGTGGGGCAAATAGGAGCTGCTTCAGGCTGTTTCAGGATAGGAAAATGGCATTGAGGGAAGGTGACACACAGGAAGGTGTGGTGTAGTGGTTAAGAGCATGGACTCTAATCTGGGAGAACCGGGTTTGATTCCCCACTCCTCCACGTACAGCTGCTGGTATGACTATGGGTCACTCATAAGTCCTTTCAGAGCTTTTCTCTCAAGGGCAGTTCTCGAGAGAGCTCTCTCAGCCCCCACATACCTCACAGGGTGTCTGTTGTGGGGAGGGGAAGGGAAAGGAGATTGTAAACTGCTCTGAGACTCCTTCGAGTAGTGAAGGGCAGAGTATAAATCCAATCTCTTCTTCTTCTCCTTGGGTCTAGAGGCCAGATCTATTGATGCCCAGTGTTCCCAAACATGAAAAATTTACCCCAAATGGATTTCAGAAATGATACCAGTGCTCCCAAAATCCGGGGAAACACTAATCACGGCCTTTCCAAAATAACAAAAATTAAAACAACTTTTTGGGGAAGCGCCTGCTCCTACTGTATTATCCTCGATTCATACTAACTTTGGGATCAAAGCAAAGTGTATTTCAAAACAAATTTACCACGTATCAAATATTTAAAATATGGGGGAGGATTTCCCCTTTTTAAAAGGCACTTTTCACCCAGTTGTCACTTCTGTTTTTGAGCTCATTCTTCTAATTCTGACAGTTTTAAGACATACTTGAATTTGGGGGGGGGGAGTTGCTAATTACAACCATATCTAATTAGGCATAGCTATGTAAATTTAGCCTTTCTACATGATTATAAGTATCAGGAAAGCCTTCAACAAGACACGGAAGTTTGGAGTATCTCTTTTGTACCTAGTCTCAAATGTCTCTGTTAATCCTCCTTTAGAGTTGGAGCCTAATTAGAATATTTATGGACTAATAAGGTGAACGAGACACTCCAAGTCTCTTCCAAAGGTGAGAAAAGGCATTCATTAAAAACGATGTTGTCTGTTTTGATTAATGTATGGTGTAATTATCAAAGTATTGTTAGATGATAGTCTTGGATTTATTTCAGCGACAAATATTTAAAGAAAGTTTCGCTGTGATTTATTCCGACAGGGCAATTTGCCAAATCCTCCGGTAAGGAAAAAATATATGTGCTCATTAGAACAAAAGAAGAGCCAACAGCCCATGTAGTTCGGCACCCTATTCCCTGCAGTGGCAACCAGGGGCCCACAGAAAGGCTACTAGTAGGGCATGGAGGCCAAATCTTCTCCATGAGAGGGCCCTGTTATATTCTGAGGTACATCACTCTTGGCTATGGAGACTCTCTACAGCCATTAGGGGCAACTGCCGTTCATGGATTTATCCTCTATAAAATTGCCTAGTTCTCTTTTGAAACCATCTTAAGATAGTGGCTATCCTTACATCATATAGCAGTCACTTTCATAAGGTAATGACGCATTGTGTGAAGAAAGTCTGTTCTGCGTATGATTCAAACCTAGATTCGAATCGAGTAGCACCTTAGAGCCCAATGAGACTTTTGGGGCGTAAGCTTTCAAGAGTTAAAGCTCCCTTTGACAGAGTCTCCCTCTGCTGATCCTCAAAAGCTTATACCCCCAAAATAATCTTCTTGGCCTCTAATGTGCTACTGGACTCGGATATAGCTCCCCTACTGCAGATCAATATGGCCGCCCTCCTGAAACTAGTTCAGGTCTGTGAGCAAGAACTGGGATGCCAGCACATGGCCCATCATGTAGGATCAGTCATCTGGTCAATTGACTGCCTGCTAGCTGACCATGCCCAAATACTGTCCATTTTGCTGGAAAGTCAAGAACTAACTTATGTAAGTGACAGCCTGCATTTTATGCGGCCTCACAGGGGACATGTGATACTGAGGACTCACGTTCCTCAGCTTTGGAAGAGCTAGGTTCATACAAGCACACATTGCTAATGTAGGGAGGAGAGGAAAGGAGAGGAGAGAAGAGAAGAGATTGGATTTATACCCCACCCTTCACACAGAGTCTCAGAGCGGCTTACAATCTCCTTTCCCTTTCTCTCCCCACAACAGACACCCTATGTGGTAGGTGGGGCCAGTTTGGTATAGAGGTTAGAAGCATAAACTCTAATCTGGGAGAACTGGGTTTGATTCCCCACTCCTTCACATGCAGCTGCTGGGTGACCATGGGGCAAGCCACAGTTCTCTCAGAGCTGTTCTCTCAAGAGCAGTTCTCTCTGAGCTCTCTCAGCCCCACCTACCTCACAGGGTGTCTGCTGTGGGGATGGGAAGGGAAGGAGATTACAAGCTGCTCTGAGACTCCCAGTGAAGGGTGGGGTATAAATCCAATCTCCTCCTCCTCCTCCTCCTCCTCTTCTTCGTCTTCTTATTCAACTGCTCCTGGAAGAAAAGCTTTCTGAAATAATGTGTGACGGACCCAAGGTCACACCAGCAACTGCATGTAGAAGAGTGGGGGATCAAACCTGGTTTTCCCAGATTAGAGTCCACGCTCTTAACCACTACTCCAAACTGGCTCTCCGTGATTTAACACAGCCGATATACCCTACCCTGAAACTCTTCCCAGACAACAGATATCCTTTCCCAGCTGAATCAGGTGTCGTCTCCAATTGGCCAAGCACTACAACTGCAGCTATCTGGACAGGAAGAGAGTCAGAAGATTGGAAAGTCATTTGAGGCAAACACACTGCGGCTATCCCAGCGGCACAGATTGCAGGAGCACAAGAAGCTGAGCCAGTCTTGCGCCTGTGGCATTCGTGGTGCGCAGAAGAGACCGCTGAAACTCAGCAAGGTGTCTGAGAACTGTACTGTGTAGCCTCGCAGGCTAGTCATTTTTTTCAAATCATTTTTTTTTTACCTTTCCAATATATTAATGTCTTTGGTCATCGATAGCTGGTTTCAACTGATCGTGTTTTGCTTGGACTGGTCAAATGCCAAGCTTCGGTACTTCCTTGTGACAAAAACAACAACAACAACAACCCTGTGTCGCACCAAGTGGAAAATGAATCTACTTTCGTTGTGAAAAGCTATGTAGAAAGAGCTTCAAGCTTCTTGATATCCAAACCTACAACCTTGAGGAAAGGCAGTAAGCTTAGCTTCCCAAACGCATTGGATCTCAAGACGGGTAGCTGTGTTAGTCTGTCTGTAGCAGGAGAAAAGAGTAGGAGTCCACTGGATTTCAAAATGGGGTCTAGAGAGCCTGTGAAAAGATCAGAATGAAGAAGAAGAAGAAGAAGAGATTGGATTTATGCCCCACCTGTCACTCCCCAAGGGAGTCTCAGAGCGGCTTACAGTCTCCTTTCCCTTCCCCTCCCCACAACCGGCTCCCTGAGAGGGAGGTGGGGCTGAGAGAACTTCTTTCGAGAACTGCCCTTGAGTGAACAGCTCTGAAAGAACTTGTGACTGTCCCAAGGTCATCCAGATGGCTTCATGTGGAAGAGTGGGGAATCAAACCCGGTTCTCCCAGATTAGCGTCTGCGCTCCTAGCCGCTACACCAAACTGGCTGTCAAATGGTTAAGAGGCTTCCACTGATGAACCACTGCTGCAGACCTTCTCTAATTTGTAGCATCAGGAAAACACTGTATGGGCGCGATCATACGCACCCATTTGCGACACAAGAAGGACGATTCTCCGCCGGCTCAAAGTGGCGCGATCACACAAGCACATCTGGGAAGTGTCCTGCAGCCGGTGTCAAAGTGTCGCAAACCACTTTGAGCCGGTGGAGAATCGACTTATTTAGCTACCAGTGAAAAGGGCAGTCTCAAATGGTTTGCAACAGCCCAGAACTGACCTTTCCTGGTGTGATCACGCCAGCGCAAACAAGTGGCATTGGGGAGCGGGCTTTTTGTTTTTTTTCCCCCTCCCATCCCAGTGTGCGCATCATCAGATGATCCTGAGGGTGAAGAGGCAAGTCATCGATCCCTTGTAGAAGCAGATAAGCGCACTGGGGAATAAAACCAACTAGCCCGTGGCTGCGTGTAATCACGCAGCGGCGGTTCGCCGTCACAGGTCCATGGACCTGTGTGATCCCGCAAAAGCGGCGCAAATTGCGCTGGCACACTTTTGTGTCACTTCCCGTCCGGCTTATCTCGCTCGTGTGGACAGGGCCTATGTGTTCTAGGTCATTCTCTCAGTTCACCAGATACCAACAGTGAAGCCCACCAAGCCTGGCCAGGGTAGGGATGCCAACCTCCAGGTGGGACCTGGGATCTCCCAGGATTACAGCTGATCTCCAGACTACAGAGATCAGTTCCCCTGGAGAAAATGGATGCTTTGGAGGGCGGGCTCTATGGCATTGTACCCTACTGAGGTCCCTGTCTTCCCCAGGCTCCATCTCCAAATCTCCAGGTATTTCCCAACCTGAATCTGGCAACCCTACCCCCCTCCATATCCCACTGATAGCTGGGGGGGGGGGGGCGGTATGACCTGGCCACTGTAGGCAAGGGGCCTGCATAAACTGAACATGGACTTTAGAATGTGTCCCATAGTCCTATTAAATGCACTGGTGCTTTCGTGGCAGGCATTCAGAGGTTTCTCAGCGGATGAAATTATGGGGGAGGGTTTTATGATGCTAGAAAGTTTGAAAAGTGCATCCTTAACTTGTAGGGTTGCCAGGTCCCCTTGGCTTGCTAGCAGGGGGATTTGGGGGGCATTCCAGGGGCAGGTGACAACATTGTGCAATGTCTGCAATGCCATGACATCACATGGAAACCATAGAGTTTTGACCAAGCTCCACGTGGCGTCCCGATGTGATGACATAACTTCTGTGTGATGTCATCTGTTGTGTACTGAGCCATGAGTCATCCCTGAGCTTGTTACCCAGAACAATAGCTTACCAGGATTCTGGTGTGGGCCAATAGAGATGTAGTGCTATGTAAATAGCCTATCATTGGGAGTGGGGTGTGTTAGGGAGTGGTTTTTGCATGCGTTATAAATAGGGCTGCCAAGTCCCCCGGTAGGGCGGGGGAAACACTGATTTTTAGTCCTTCCCTCCCGCTTTTCCAAAGTTGCCCACCGGGGGGACAAAATGGCTGCCTTAAAAGGGAAATGTCTGCAGAGAGCCTGCCCTGCAGTAAAAAGCCTCAACAGACATTTCCCCTTTAAGAAAGAGCAAGAGAGTCCCGCCCAGAGAGGCTCTTTCTGCTGAAGGGCCTGCTTTTGCATGTGGCCTGCTGCTGGAGTAAGCTGCTTGGGGTAAGCTGCTGGGGTCTGCCTGCTCTTTTCCTTCTCTCTCTCTCCCCCTCCCCCTTTCTTTCTTTTTTCTGTCTGTCTGTCTCTCTCTCTCTCTCTCTCTCTCTGTCCCCATCCAGCAGAGGTCTATCAGTGGCTATTATTAGCCACAAGGTCTAAATGGAACCCTTTGTCTGGGGCAGTGATGCTCTGCATTCTTGGTGCTTGGGGGGCAACAGTGGGAGGGCTTCTGGAGTTCTGGCCCCGCTGCTGGACCTCCTGAGGGCACCTGGTATTTTTGGCCACTGTGTGACACAGAGTGTTGTACTGGACGGGCTGTTGGCCTGATCCACTGTGGCTTCTCTCCTGTTCTTATGATATGAAAATCATATTTAGCACTTGTGCAGCACTTAGTGCTTCATATTCTGCCGAGATGAGGAAGGATTCAGTAGGGCCGTTGCTCAGTGATAAAGCATCTGCTTGACATGCAGGAGGTATCAGCCTCTTCAGCTAAAAAAGGATCAGGTCATAGGTGACATTAAAGATCTCAGCCTGAGACCCTGGAGAGCCACTACCAGTCTGAGTAGTCAATACTGACCTTGATGGACCAATGGCCTGATTCAGTATTAAATAAAATGATTCCATGGCACTGCAGGGTTTTGAGCCAGGCTCTCCCAGATCCCAGCCAAACAAACTGACTGCTACATAACACTGACTCTTGTTCAGCGACAAAAAACAGTGGCATAAAAGTCACAGTCTGGGTAATGCTGCTTGCAAGCCTATAAAGCTCAAGGCAGCAGCAGAAGCTCAGTATTAGGAAACTTCATGAGTTCATGTGTCAGCATGTGGAAGCAACATCACAGGATGTGACATCACAAAATGATGTCACTTCCTTTCTCCTGGCTCCACCCCCAAAGTCTCCTGGCTCCACCCCCAAAGTCCTCAGATATTTCCCAAGTTGGACTTGGCAGCCCTAGTTATAAACAGGGCAGCCAGCCCTGGATTTTGTCCTTGCAGTGTTCCTGAAATCACTGAATAAACTAGAGCTGATCACTGCAACGTGTCCAGAACCCACCATTTAACATCATCACATCAGCAACGTCCCTCTTTGCGGGCGGGGCTTCCCAGCTGGCCAGCAGCAAGCAGAAGCCCAACAAATCGGGAAACCCCACCTGGACTGGAGGTCTGCCCACCGTATCAACTTGTACTCTTTCGTGGAAATCTGTCTGCCAAACTATGAATTGGGTCACTCTGCCAGTGGCGTTCCCTTACGCAGAAAGCTGCCTTAGGCCGAGCCCACTGGTCTACCAAGGCCATTCCAGTCTGCTCAGACTATCAGAGTCTCTCCAGGTTCTCAGGCAGAAGCCTTTCACATCACCCACAGCCTTCTAAGTGGAGGTGCCAGGGTTGAACCTGGGGCCTTTTGCATGCCAAGCAGATGCTCTACCGCTAAGCCACATACATAACAGCAGCCACAGACTGTATATGGGAACAACTGGCACCCCTTTATGTGGATGCAAGATTGTCCTTTATCCAGATGTTGTGACCCTGGGGAGTAGCCATCCCTATAGCCACACAACAGCTCTCGTTACACTAACATGTACCTGGGAATGAGACCGAACAAAAAAAAAATCTGTTTCTTTAAAGTATAATTGGGATTTTAAAATAAATAAATAAAAGACGGCATTCTCTTTGCTTCGGGCCCTTCACGATATAAAGAATTCTATTTAGGCATCCGCTTTACAAAAGTTAAGATAAATATAGCCTCATTCTATTGCTGATGGATATCATTATGAGCCATTATCAACCTTAATTAATATATTCACATTATTCAAATGCAGGTAGGAGATGTTCTTTGCTGTCAAAACGAGAAAGGTATTTCTCCCTTTGTGTGATGTGAAAAGCAACGGGCGGCTATGAAATGTAGTTTAGGGGAAGGAAGGAGGGGTGGGGACAATCTTTTCAAAGAAACCTATTCCTTAATAGTAAATCTACTCCTTCAGCCATGCCTTGTTGGTGATATGAAAAGAAGATCTTTAAAAAGCCTCCAAATAATAAAATTAATAACGGGTGCAATTTCTGTATCATCTCCATCTTACTTGAGCAATGGTGATAAAAACAAATCCCCCCCCCCTTTCAGAATTCATCTTCTTCTGATACTTCCCTCCACATTTAAAATATATAATAGATTCCTTGGAAGTCGCTGCTGTTTTACCGGCAGCTGCGGTGGATTACTTGAAGTGGAACCAAGCACACATAAGCAGTTTGAGACAGGACAGCTTGGACTGTACCTCTTTAAAGTGCCATTGGGAGGTTAGGGAACCAGTTTGGTGTAGTGGTTAAGAGCAGCAGACTCTAATCTGGGAGAACCAGGTTTGATTCCCCACTCCTCCTCCACATGCAGCCAGCTGGGTGACTGTGAGTCAGTCACAGGTCTCTCACAGGTCTCTCAGCCCCACCTACCTCACAGGGTGTCTGTTGTGGGGAGAGGAAGGGAAGGAGGTTGTCAGCCACCCTGAGACTCCAAGTGAAGGGGGGGATATAAATATAATCTCCTCCTTCTCCTCCTCCTTCCTTCAGGGGACTGCATGTTTGAATGCTACCCCAAGTAAAAAAAATACATACATTTATTTATTCATTCATATGCCATCCTCTCCCTGATAAGAACCCAAAGCATCTTACATCATTCTGTCCTCCTCCATTTTCTCCTCACAACAACCCTGTGAGGTAGATTAGGCTGAGAGAGAGTGAATGGTAGTCCAAGGTTACGCATCAAGTTTCCATGGCAGAGTGGGGATTTGAAATCAATGTCTCCCAGGTCCTGGTCCAAAGCTTTAACCAAGATAGCTCTAGCACTGTCTTTGGAAAGCTGAAAAATCAGTTTCAGCCTGTCTTTCTTCTTGATTCAATAGCCGGTTTGGTGTAGTGGCTAAGAGTGCAGACTCTAATCTGGGAGAACTGGGTTTGATTCCCCACTCCTTCACATGCAGCTGCTGGTGTGACCCTAGGTCAGTCACAAGTTCCCCCAGAGCTGTTCTCTTAAAGGCAGTTCTCAAAAGAGCTCTCAGCCCCACCTACATCACAGGGTGTCTGTTGTGGGGAGGGGAAGGGGAAGGAAATTGTAAGCCGCTCTAAGGCTGTTTTTACATCTGACTTTCCCGCTGGAATCATTCTAGTTCCAAAAAATCCTGCCCACACCTCTGTGCGGTGTGAAACCGTGCTGCTACTGAAATGTCCACATCTACTAATTGCCCTCCTGTGGTCAAGCTAGTATGCACTTAGACCCTGGAGTGAAATTTCACACCACTGTGAAATCAGCACAGGAAAAGACAGCAGTCAAACTACTTTAGAGGGGAGGTGTAAAATGGCCCTAAGGCTCCTTCAGGCAGTGAAGGGTGGGGTATAAATCCAATCTCTTCTTCTTCTGTGTGTGAAGAGATGTTTGTTCGTTTGGTGTGTGTGTTAAGTGTTGTCCACTTGCTTCCAACTTATGCAACCCTATGAATTCATGTCCTCCAAAACGTCCTATCGTTAACAGCCTTGCTTGGGTCTCACAAACTGAGATTTTTTGGCTTCCTCTATATGGTCAATCCATATCAAGTTGGGTCTCCTCTTTTCCTGCTGCCTTCAACCACTTCTGACCGTCTCTTACCTCAGAAACCCTATAATGAGACAATCCAAAAATGAATTTGGTTGGTACAGGAAGGAAAATTCAATATATGATTCTGTCACCATCGTTCTGAATGGGCATTCCTGACCATTTACTGGTTCGTTTCATGTCCAGTCAGAAGCTGAGAGCCAATTGTTAGCCGGAACATGTCCAGAGGAGGGCAACAAAGATGGTGAAGGGTCTGGAGACCAAGTCCTATGCGGAAAGGTTGAAGGAGCTGGGTATGTTTAGCCTGGAGAGGAGATGACTGAGAGGTGATATGATCTCCATCTCCAAGTACTTGAAGGGCTGTCATATCAAGGATAGTGCAGAGTTGTTTTCTGTTGCCCCAGAAAGTCGGACCAGAACCAACAGGTTGAAATTAAATCAGGAGGCGCTAAACATTAGGAAGAACTTCCTGAGAGTCAGAGTGGTTCCTCAGTGAAACGGGCTTCCTCGGGAGATCGTGGGCTCTCCTACTTTGGAGGTTTTCAGACAGAAGCTAGATGGCCATCTGACAGCAATGCAGATTCTGTGAACTGAGGCAGATCATGAGATGGAGGGCAGGAAGGGTTGCCTCAGTGCTTAGTTCTTGTGGCCCTTTCTTACACTCCCAGGGAAATAGTGATCACCACTTTGGGATCAGGAAGCAATTTTATCCAGGTCAGTTTGGATGGGGATCCTGGAGGGTTTTTTTTTTTTTGTCATCTTTTGGGAATGGAACAGGGGTCACTGCGAGTGTGGAGGGGGAGGTATTTGTGAATTTCCTGCATTGTGCAGGGGGTTGGACTAGATGACCCTGAAGGTACCTTCCAACTCTATGATTCTATGAATGTTTAGTCTGGAGAAGAGGAGGTTGTGGGGAGACATGATTGCTCTCTTGTCACTTAGAGGAGGACAGGGAGCTGTTCCTGTTGGCAGCAGAGGAGAGGACTCACAATCATGGCCAGTTTAAATTAAGGGTGGGAAGGTACCGGCTGGATATTAGAGAAAACTTTTTGACAGGAGGAGTTGTGCAGCAGTGGAATCAGCTGCCTAGGGAGGTGATGAGCTCCCCCTCACTGGCAGTCTTTAAGCAGCAGCTGGACAAACACTTGTCATGGAGGCACATTGATGGGGTCCGAACTGGCAGAGACTGACTAAGAGAGAGATCTTGGAGTCGTAGTAGATAACTCAATGAAAATGTCGAGACAGTGTGCGACTGCAGTGAAAAAGGCCAACACTATGCTGGGGGTTATTAGGAAGGGAACTGAAAACAAATCAGCCAGTATCATAATGCCCCCGTATAAATCGATGGTGCAACCTCATTTGGAGTACTGTGTACAGTTCTGGTCGCCACACCTCAAGAAAGATATTATAGCATTGGAAAAAGTGCAGAAAAGGGCAACTAGAATGATAAAACGGTTGGAACACTTCCCTATGAAGAAAGGTTGAAGTGCTTGGGGCTCTTTAGCTTGGAGAAATGATGGCTGAGGAGTGACATGATCGAGGTTTACAAGATTATGCATGGGATAGAGCAGGTAGAGAAAGAAGTACTTTTCTCCCTTTCTCACAATATAAGAACTCGGGGGCCTGTCATGAAATTGCTGAGCTGTCGGGTTAGAACAGATAAAAGGAAGTCCTTCTTCACCCAAAGAGTGATTAACACATGGAATTCACTGCCACAGGAAGTGGTGACGGCTACAAGCATGGACGGCTTCAAGAGGGAATCAGATAAACATCTGGAGCAGAGGTCCATCAGTGGCAATCAGCCACAAGGTACAGATAGGAACTCTCAGTCCGGGGCAAGTGATGCTTTGTATTCTTGGTGCTGGGCGGGGGGGCAACAGTGGGAGGACTTCTCGTGTCCTGGCCCCACTGCTGGACCTCCTGATGGCACCTGGTGTTTTTGGCCACTGGGTGACAGAATGTTAGACTGATCCAACATTGGCTTCTCTTATGTTCTCTTATGTTCTGATCACGCCCATGTCCTGACCAAGCATTTTTCACCTTTTCAGCCTTCCTTTTTTCTGGTTGTCTTATGGATCAGTCGTAGATCATTTTCTTCACCCCTTGGATTGTTCAGATAAGATGTGGAGCCACCAGGCTGAATCTACATTCTCTGTTGCCTCAGATTAAAGTGTTAGCGTTGACTCGGTCACAGATACCCCGAGGACAACAGTAATGGAACTGTTACATCTAACTCAAGCAAGTGCTTTAGTTTCTGCTGCCAGTGAATGTGTTTCAAAGCCTGCGAAGAAGCTGACATTTGCTACAAAAGAAGATATATTTATTTTTTTCTGAAACCACAGAGAGCGCCTATAAATAGGAAACAAGGGAGAAAACTGGGCTGTTTGGGAGAGCGGCTGGCAGAGAAGAGAGGGTCCTTTCCACCTCTTGGACACAAATGTGACTGTGGCATAAGATAAAATTAAACATATTTCATGCCTGCACCTTTTTTTCCACCACGGGGACAACAAATCCACTTCACAAAAACCTTGCCATGCAGTTTTATCACCATCTGCAGCTTCTCCTTGGGACCAAAATCTAACCTAAATGGAATATTCTCACTGGGTCAATACGGTGCAGAGTTGTTCTCAAACTAGGATATGGTGCTTCCAGCTCTATTTTTATTCATGGTTGCAAAAGAGTTTGTCCGAGACATGGCAGAAATGCAGAACACCCTGGCTCGGGTGGGGTTTCTTTGAACTCCCCAACTCTTAATGCTCTGGTAGAATGGCGTCCATTCTGATGCGACCGGTACACCTCTGTGTGAGGCTTTCCCCTCCCTTTTATAGCAAATGAAGGAAGGAAGAAGGGTTTTTTTCTTACTCTTATGCCAAGCTTAGCTCTCCATCTCTCCCCTAGTTAGCAGTAGAAGAATAAATAATGCAACATAAGCAAATATATGCACATTTATTTAATTTGTATCACTTACACATGATGCAGAATCTAGATTTACTTAACAAAGAATGCGAGATGGGCTCAGCAGAGATTTCTAGAGTGTGCACACTGCCTTGGTTTCTTTTCTTTTTAAAACATGTTTGTCCCATCTTTCCAGCAGGAGAAGTGCTTATGGCAGTTTACCAGGCGGGGGTTTACCGGGGGGACGGACAAGAATTTATAATAAAGGGGGGGGGGGGGGAAACCCTATAAAATGAGCAGCGGAAATATAAAATACATTTGGAAGCAGCAGTAAAATGACAAAAGAATTCCAAGCTGCCAAATGGTTGAAAAAATATAAAATCATTTCAACCTGTGGCAAAAAGAATAACAGGGAAAGTGGTAAATGAATATTTCTGGGGAAAGCATGGCAGAACTGAGAAGCCGCCATAAGAGAAGGCTCTATCAGATCCAGTGTTGGTATAGTGGTTGGAGTATAAGGTTGGAGCCTGGGCTCAAATAGATAAGATCATGAGAACTAATAAAACAATGAAAACAAAGAACCCATTTTAAATTTTGAAACCTACTGGATGTTGAAGGGTTAAACTCCCTTCCCTTTCACAGCACAACCCAAGGGCAAATTGAGGCTACATGAGCCTGTAGTTTACATTCTGTGGGCAAAATAAAAAAACACAGTCTTTTTCCTGGGTGGCCCTTGGCCACTGTGCTTGCAGGTAGTTGTGAGGATAACATGGAAGTGGGGGAAGCCATACATGTCTCTCACAGCTCATTGGAGGAAGGGAAGAATAGAAACACGAGAGACGATAATGTTGGAAAAGGTAATGTCTGGTGTACCAAGAGGAAGAGAAGAAGCCCCTGCAGGGGGCAGCAAGAAGACCATTAGATAAGATGGTGAGGTCAGCACCTTCTCTCCTGTTAAGTGCCATTCCTTGTTTGTCTCCAGATTGCTACCCTCAGGGCAATTCCCCCCTTCTTCTTGGAGGTGCCACACGTGGTCTTACCCTCTCTCTCAGCTAGAGATGTAGTTAGGAGCCTCTCTCTGCCTCTCCTCTTTCCTATCAAGTATGTTAATTCCTCAAGAAACCGTTATCTACTCTTTAATCAGGTTGTGTATCATTGCTGTCAGGGCCGGTGCCAGGCTTTTTTGCACACTAGGTGAGGCTACCTTCTGGCGCCCCCCCCCCCCCCACCGTGTGCTCACCAATTTTCAAACATAAATGCATTTTAGGAAGAATGAAAAACACAAAGATGAGGATTCCTGCTTGTAGTCAGGTCTGCTCTCCCCATCGTCCTGTCAGTTAACCATAGGCTGCCGTAGGCTTGGGTGACTGTATTGCCATGATCAATGAAGCTGCTGTATTACATGTTGCAATGTTATCATTATGTTTACTGTTCAATTAACATTGCTTTATGTTCCAAGGTTTCATTCAACCTCTGTAGGTCCCGCCTGGGAGATAGCATCGGGGAACCGACTCCCACCTTTGGAATGCATGCCTCGCTTGCTTTGCTTTGCGCATGCTCATCACTCATTTGCTTTCTTTTCCCTTTTATCTCTAGCTGCCAGTTCCTTAGCTAACGACCTTGAACGAAAGCGCCTCCTGTTATGTGTTACCAGAATCACAGGTGTTATGTATTCCTTTTTGCTTAGTTTTCTCTGGGAACTTTCTCCCCCCAAAAATCTTCAACATTGTTTCTCCCTGAGAACTCATTTTGCCGTGCTTTCCTTGGGAATATTGGGCCAGTGTAATGGGGCGCCAAGAATTCTCTCTATTGATTGGTAGAGGGTAGTTAGGCCATATTTCATACCAAGTATAATTGTAACTGCAATTCCAAGCTTGAGCATTACTAACAGGAAAAGTGTTTGACCAACATGATCTTTTCTACAAATAAAGGACTTTCTGCTTAAGGAGACCTGTTGTGGACTATATCTGTTGGGACAATCTCACAGTCCTCACCCCGCTTGCTGGCCTCTGTGCCTGTCAGGGTTCTGCGCCCCTAGGCAGTCACCTAACCTCGTCTTATGGTAGCACCGACCCTGATTGCTGTGTTAATTACTCTGCCATCAGGGAAGACCTCTAATTGAGAGACAGAGAGAGAGAGTTAAGTACCATCAAGTCGCTTCCAACTTACGGCGACCCTATGAATTAATTTCCTACAGAACATCTCATGATTAACAACCTTGCTCAGGTCTTGCAGACAGAGGGCCCTGGCTTCCTTGATTGAGTCAGTCCATCTCATGTTGGGTCTTCCTCTTTCCCTCCTGCCTTCAACTTTTCCTGGCATTATTGTCTTTTCCAGTGAGTCTTGTCCTCTCATAATGTGACTGAAGTACAATAGCCAGGCCTCTGATTATGATCTCAATTAACAGTCAGGTCCATCTCAAAGAAGGCAATCCCCAGATATGCTTGTTCCAGATCATTTGTTCTGCAAACATCATCAAAGATTTGTGGTGGTCATCCTGGTTTTTTCTGTAAGCTAGATGATTACAATATTGGTGCATCAGGGCAGTGTTTTTCAACCACTGTGCCGTGGCACACTGGTGTGCCGCGAGATACTGTCAGGTGTGCCGCGGGATTTTTTCAATGAAAGAAATGTGCCTTCCGGGCTGACCTTCCGGGACGCGTTTGCGCATGCGAGAAAGAACAGTGAATATGTTTGATGGTAACAGCTAGCTGTTTCTGTCAGGGTGGGGTTCAAATCAGTAACTGTCCCTCAGCGAAGAATGAGTGTACTGTGTTTCTCTTCAAATCACTTATGGTCAGCGGAATACCGTTCACATAAGAGTAAGAGTTTAAACTCTCTATTTGAAAAACTTTAGCAGAATCGCAGTATTAAAATACATCCACATTATATTTCTTCTGAAACTCAGGTCAATGTTATGGGAAGGAGCCATTACACTTTGGATCTGTAACTTACGATTTCAAGTTGAGTGGCTATTACGTGTATTTGTAATACTGTCATAGTTAATACTTGAGCTGAGGCAACTAATGACCCATTTATCTTGTTTTTCAACCACTGTGCCGTGAGATATTGTCAGGTGTGCCGCGGGATTTTTTCAATGAAAGAAATGTGCCTTAGCGCGAAAAAGGTTGAAAAACACTGCATTAGGGACCATTTTAGGGATGCTGTTCCCCACTTGAAAGTGGGGGATCCCATGGTTTTTTGGGCTCCTGCCCACCACTGTCCAGCTGGCCAGAGGGGGAAATCCCCCCCCCCAAAAAAACAACATGCTGATGTCATGAGGAAGTGACGTCATCATGTCAGCGATGTTGTGCGGTTACCCTATGGTTTGGGAGCAAAACTCTATGGTTTGAGGGTGAATTTACTGTAGAGTTTTGCTCAAAAACTAGAGTGTCACTGTGCGACATTGCTGACGTGATGACATCACTTCCATGTGTCATCAGCACATTTCTGCACTTTGCCTCCACTCCCAGAAAGTCCCTTCCCTACTGGTGCGATCATAGGACTTGGCAATTCTAGACCATTTCCATGCCCTTCAGAGTTCCTGCCGTTGCACCTGAAAAATGCCTTTCTTTAAAATAAAATTATTGTGTTGTGGATTTGCAGCGAGTGTGCTTTGCTAAGGCAAAGTCCACTCCAGTTTTTTTTTTAATGAAAAATGGCAGCTTTTGTCTCACTGCAACACCCACCTTCCTGCCCCCGAGACAGACATTGTACGTTTGCAGACAATATTACAAGCCTTCATTGACCTACATTCATCTTCTTCATCTCGATGGATGAACCAAGCCCACTCTGACCTCCAAAGTCGGCCAACTGGAAGCCAGAACTGCAGGGGGAAAACAGCTGTAACAGCTAAAAGCTGGAAAGCAAACAGCTTGTTGGCTCTAATGTTGTGTAGACTTCCTCCCCCGCCCCCCAAAAATCCATCAGAATAAATTAAGATATTCTTCCTTTTTATTAAAATTACTCTGGCGGTATTGAACAGCAAAGGGATTGCATATACGTTTGTGCAAATTATGAAAAAGCCATGGTTGTAGCTATGATTTCACGCGCGCACACACACACACACACCCTTAAAGGGTGGCCTGCAGGAAATTTCCGTGAAGGTAAGTATTGGTGGGGTGGTAAAAGAATTTGCCTCAGAGAAGTTCAGTTAAAGGTTTTTAGGAGAACTAGGCTTCTCCATCACTTCCTTTTTGTCACCCGACGAGGCTTTCTCTGACAGCTGCTACAGGGATGACAACCCCGGGAACATGCCACTTTCAGACACTATGAACACCACCTTGACGTATCCACCAGAGGGTGTCTCCCGGCGACTCCTGTTCGTTAAGGTGACATGACTTTGAAAAGACGCTCACCTTTACTAAGTTATAAGGAGAGAGAGTTTCAGCAAAAAAAAAAAATTAGGCCCACAGCAAAAATTGACTGAACTGAGAGCTGTACATTCTGGAAGCATTTTCCTCCAGGAATCTGCTCTTCTTACGCTTCAGTTCCATTAGTCAAGTTACGTCACCCTCAGTTGACAAATCATTTTAACAAAAACCCTGGCCGATAAGCTAAATCCCCACCCTACTCAGTACGTATGAAAAGAATTTTGTGGACACTGAAGTCTCAGATCTTTTAGACTCCTTAATTGTTGAGGTACTCTGGTACCCAAAAGATGCCCCCCCCCCTTCTAGGGTATTTTTACCCTCCTTTTGAGCTCAGGGTGGTGTACAAAAGAACATAAGAAGAGCCCTGCTTGATCAGACCAGTGGTCCATCTAGTCCAGCATCCGGTCTCTCACACAGTGGCCAGCCAGTTCCTCTGGAGAGCCGACAACAGGGCGGAGAGGCCGAGGCCTTCAGAAGAACCTAAGAAGAGCCCTGCTGGATCAAACCAATGGTCCATCTAGTCCAGCATCCTGTCTCACACAGTGGCCAGCCAGTTCCTCTGGAGAGCCAACAAGAGAGCGTAGAGACCAAGGCCTTCAGAAGAACCTAAGAAGAGCCCTGCTGGGTCAGACCAGTGGTCCATCTAGTCCAGCATCCTGTTGCACACAGTAGCCAACCAGTTCCTCTGTAAGACCAGTGACAGGGCACAGAGGCCAAGGCCTTCTCTTGGTGTCACCTCCTGGCACTGGGATTCAGAGGTTTATTGCCTCTCAGTGTGGAGGTTCCCTTTGGTCACCAGGGCTAGTAGCTATGGACAGACCTATGCTCCACGAATCTGTCTAGTCCCCTTTTAAAGTTGTTCATGCAAATATATTACCCAGGAACTAATTGGTTTAGCCCAGCAGGGGTGGAGTCTGAATGGAGGGCTAGCTGCACAGGGGGAGTCTGTTTACTGGGGACATGTATACAATTCTTAACTGTTCTTATCACTGACTGATAGGCAGGTGACAGTAAACACAGTTGTGGGAAGCTGTGACTTGTGAGTCCTGGGTGCTGAGGGGGGAAGAACTCAGACACGGGGTTTTGGCCCAGTGCCCCAACCGTGGTGTCAACATGTAATTTCCCCAGCCGGGCTTGGAGAAGCTGAGGGATATAGACCTGAAGGAACAGGAAGTCCAAAAAAGAGGAACAGGGCTGGAGAAGGAAACAGGAGATGGAGTTGGAGGCACTGCGTTGGAATAAAATGAGCAGAAGTAACAAAGAAGGCTGAGAACGTAGGCGTGAATCCCAGATTTTGGTGGCTCCTGTAGGTTGAGAGCAGGGGAACAGACAAAATGCAATTAAAAAAACAATAGAGGTAATTTCATGTGAGGGAGCCCCAAGGAGATGAACATTTGGATTGTTCCCCACAGATCCCCTCACATCCCACATTCTCCTCCTTAAAACATTCTCAAAGCCATCAGCAGGAGGAGGAAGAAGAAGAGGAGGAGGAGATAGGATTTATACTCCACCCTTCACTACCCAAAGGAGTCTCAGAACAGCTTACAATCTCCTTTCCCTTCCCCTCCTCACAAGAGACACCCTGTGAGGTAGGTGGGGCTGAGAGAGCTCTCTCGAGAACTTCTTGTGAGAGGACAGCTCTGAGAGAACTTGTGACTGACCCAAGGTCACGCCAGCAGCTGTATGTGGAGGAGTGGGGAATCAAACCCGGTTCTCCCAGATTAGAATCCACGGTCTTAACCACTACACCAAACTGGCTTTCTTCTCTCCCTCCCCCCACCAATTCCTTTGACTGACACTCAGCTGCTCTTACATGAATCTGCCACATACTTCATCCGACCATTGGCCCGTCATGGGAGCCAGTTTGGTGTAGTGGTTAAGTGCGCAGACTCTAATCTGGGAGAACCGGGTTTGATTCCCCACTCCTCCACTTGCACCTGGCTGGACGACCTTGGGCCAGTCACAAGTTCTGGCACAGCTGTTCTCTCAAGGACAGTTGTCTCAGAGCTCTCTCAGCCCCACCTACCTCACAGGGTGTCTGTTGTGGGGAGGGGAAGGGAAAGGAGTTTGTAAGCCGCTCTGAGACTACAAGTGAAGGGTGGGGTATAAATCCAATCTCTTCTTCTTCTTCTTCTGTCATGTTTATCATATTTACTCGAAAGGAAGGGGACCCTGAATGTAAGACAGACAACCCCCGTAAAAATGTTATACCCAAAATAATATTATCATTGGACAGAATAGTTACCAGTATGCAAATGCAAGATAACCCCCCTCCCTTTTCTTTGATAACATACCTGTGAAAAACTAGTCTTGCATTTGGATAAATGTTGTAACAACATCTGCTTTGAACGGTTGGTTTTGTTGTTTTTCTCGCCCTCAAGTCGCAGCCAACTTATAATAACCCAGTAGGGTTTTCAGAGGTGGTTTGCCATATGCCTCCCTCTGCATCAGGACCCTGGACTTCCTTGATGGTCTCCCATCCAAATACAAACCAGGGCCGATTGGGCTAGCCTGAGTCATCCAGGTCACAACTCCTACAACCTTTTAACTTGAGGTGCCACCGGTTGAACCGGGAACCTTCTGCATGCTAAGCAGATGCCCAACCACTGGCACACACTATCCTGTCCTTACTGTGGCATTTTCAGACACACCAGGGGTTTTTGGGGGGAGGGGGTGTAGCTCCTGCCAACCTAGCAGTCCAAAAGCAAGAAATTGCAAGTGGATGAATAGGTACTGCTTTGGGGCGAAGTTAATAGTGTTCTGTGCGCCTCAGCGTTTAGTCATGCCGGCCACATGACCACGGAAATGTCTTCGGCTTGGAAACAGAAATAAGCACTGCCCCCTAGAGTTGGATTTGACTGGCTTTCGAGCAAGGGAAACCTTTACCTTTACCTTACAATGATGCTCAGACACATTCAGCGACATTTACTGTCTTCATGGGCAGCAGTGGGTTGGCGAATAGGAGGGAAGCTAGTACGCATTGACACACAGTTCATAATTGCATTTGGTGTAGCCAGTTTAGTGCAGTAGTTAAGTGCGCGGACTCTAATCTGGGAGAACCGGGTTTGATTCCCCACTCCTCCACTTCCACCTGGCTGGATGACCTTGGGCAAGCCATCGCTCTGTCACAGTTGTTCTCTCAAGGACAGTTGTCTCAGAGCTCTCTCAGCCCCACCTACCTCACAGGGTGTCTGTTGTGGGGAGGGAAGGAGTTTGTAAGCCGCTCTGAGACTCCAAGTGAGTGAAGGGCGAGATATAAATCCAATCTCTTCTCTTCTTCTTTTTCCGAAGCAATTCCTGAAATCTCTTCAATGGGGGAAAGGGGAAGTCAGTCCGAAATAGTGACTTATTAGAGACAGACACCAGAAAATAGAGGCTGTCCTTTGTGAATAGAGAGAACACAAGTCATACCCTCACATTATGTATAGACTGTACATGCAGTGGTGTGCAGGAATAAATCTCATGCTTTCTGCCCCTCCCTAATTCCTCCACACGCAGAGTTTGCTGTGTTCATGGACACTGCGTCTCTGCGCCACAGAAAAGAGGGGAACAGATTGCCTGGCCAGATTGCAAATGTGTGTAAGAATACACATACACATTCACATCAGATGGCTCGTGCGACACACAGGGAAGAGCCCACATAAGCCGAAGACTCACTTCCATGTCTCACTGTGCATAGAGATAATACACTGGGCTAGGATGTAGATTTGCCAACCTCTAGGTGAGAAGTAAGAGAGATCCCAGGTTGGAATGGTAAACAACAAAATACAGCCGTGATATGGTAACTATATCAGTGTATTATCAGAGCTTAGTGTAACTCCTTCACCTTTTCACGATCAGCAGAAGTCTCTATTTACAAACACTGCATCAGACTTCTGAGGATGAATGCATGCCAGTAGGTAGATGGATACAAACAGTCCTGTTTTGTGGTCCGTTTTTTCTTTACTTTTCTTTTTCTGTGCTGTAGTTTTACACAGCACTTCCTGCGGTTTCCACAGCAGGACGGCTCAGACCCTGTTTCAGTGCTTCATCGAGGCAGATCCTGCACAGAATGATTTCTCCTGGTTTTAATATTCCATTGTTGTTCGTTATATAGACTTGCTGCTGAATACTGACATGTTTATTAAACCCTCAAATAGTATCCGGTTTGCTAGACCATCTGTGACTGTGAAAAGGTGAAGGAGCTCCACTAAGCTTTGGTAATACAAAGAGATTGTTGTTATATCACGGTTGTATTTTTGTTGTTTACCAAATTCTAGGTGAGGCCTGGGGATCTCCCAGAGTTGCAGCTGACCTTCGGATGACAGTGATCAGTTCCCCTAGAGAAAATGGCTGCTTTGGAGGGTGGATTCTATGGCATTATACCCCACTGAAGACCCTCCCCTCCCCAAGCCCCACCCTCTCCAGACTGCATCCCTAAATCTCCAGGAATTCCCCAACTTAAGAGTTGCCAACCCTACTAGGGTATGAAATGGCTCTCTCACCTCCCTCAAAACAAAGTTCCTCACCAGTTCCCCTTTACTAGCCCTACTAACTCTCCCCCCCCCCAAAAAAATCCATGTCCTATGGACTACTGATGTCAGAGGTTATAGCCGAGTACTAAATTGTTGGGAAGTACAGCGTAATTGTGAAATACATCACACTAAATGTTTGGTGTAGTGGTTAGGAGTGCAGACTCTAATCTGGGAGAACCAGGTTTGATTCCCCACGCCTCCACTTGCAGCTACTGGATGACCTTGGGTCAGTCACAAGTTCTCTTGGAGCTGTTCTCTCAAGGACAGTTCTGGAAAGAGCTCTCTTAGCCCCACCTACCTCACAGGGTGCCTGTTGTGGAGAGAGGAAGGGAAAGGAGATTGTAAGCCACTCCGAGTTAAGGGTGTAGTATAAATCCAGTGTCTTCTTCTCCTTCTTAATAAACTCTGGACAGTCTGGTTCCCTGACCCAAAACACAACACACAGGATCAGGGCCCCTTTTAAAAATTCAGATGTGTATGAAGAGGATCATAAAATGTGTATGAAGAGGATCATATTTCTCAAATTTCCTCCTTATCCCTCTAATATTAAATCAGTGCGACCTCTCACATAACAATTTTTCGTTGAGCATTATTGTGCTTGCCAAGTTTTTGGTTTGGGGGGGGGGGAACTCTACAAATTTTGCAGTCATACAGTAAACCTCCTGAAAATAGATATTGCTGACATGCAAACTTAACGATAGCCACGCAATTTAGAAAACCAGGCCTCGTGTCAAGTTTGAGGAATGAGGTGAATTTAAAGGCACTATTTAGGTGTGAGCAACTTATTTGGATTTCAACAGCCTCGTTTTTTTCATACTCAAGCCTAACACTTTTCACCTCTTCTTCTCTGACTGGAGCTTGCAAAGTAACTGTCTTCTCCAAAACTAAACGAATGCTGTCACCACAAAGACAGCCTCCTTTCCCACCCTTTCCATCTCATAATCTAGAACGAGTATTGGATAAGGTGGGAGGTACGTTTATTATTAACCTTAGATATGGGGGGGAATGCCATATTTTGTTCTGGTTGAAACGGCTCACGCTTGCAAACAAAACTGAAGGAAAGGTGAGCTCAAGAGCATAAAATAAATTGACGAGAGAACAGCTCGGACACAACTATGGCTTGCCCGAGGTCATCCAGCAGGTGCAAGTGGAGGAATGGGGAATCAAACCCGGTTCTCCCAGATTAGAGTCCACGCACTTAACCACTACACCAAACTGTTTCATAGAATAAAGAAAAACTGGGTTTTGTGTCTTCTGGTGATCACTCACTTCCCTCAGGTAGTATGGTGGGAAGTCTTCCATCCAAGCCAGGAGGGGACAGATGGCAGGGACCTCACCATTTTCCTGTTCTCTTTGCCAACCCCATGGCTCAGTCCAAAGAGGTGATTGCACATGTATGTAAAGTGCCGTCAAGCCACAGCTGACTTACGGCAACCCCATGGGATTTCCAAGGCAAGAGATGAACAGTAGTGGTTTGCCATTGACCCCTTCTTCATAGCAATCCTGGACTTCCTTGGTGGCCTCCCATCCATCCATCCATCCATCCATTTCCCATCCCATCCAACCCCCTGCATAGCTTCCGAGATCTGATAAGAGCAAGGAGGTGATTGGAAGGGGCCAATCCATGCTTGGAGAGGCATGGCGGATTTTAAGGCTTCTACACAACAATGGGACCTCCAGGTATAGATTTCACTATGGCTGCCTCCTGCCATACCTTAGGTCCCGTGTTATTTTCTACACAGAATTGCTTTCCGTACTGGCGGTTTGAAATATTTCAAATATACCTTACTTTGTCCCTTGAAGTTCCCCAGAGCCGAAACTTAAAAACTGATATTTATTTATTTACATTTATTTATATATTAAATTTGTTAATCGCCCAATCCCTGAAGTGCAGGGCTCTGGGGAATGTACATCATTCATAAAAGCATCAGGATAAAACAATTAAAACATTAATAAGATATTTCAAACAAAAGATGGCGAATATTAATTTATCCAGTAACAGACTGTTTGCTGCTTTGCGGGCGGGGGGAGAAGGGTAAAACAGATATGGGAAGAAGCTGGGTCAGGAAGGGTGCCAGCTATGATGGAGAGAGACCATCGCTGTCCTCAGCCAAAGACCTGGCGGAACGTCTCTGCCTTACAGGCCCTGTGGAACTGCGTAAGGTCCCGCAGGGCCCCCCCAGTGGCATAGCGTGGGTTGCCAGTGCCCACGACAAGACAAGTATTGCGCCCCCTAACCTGTGCACCGTTAGCACTCTCTGAGTCTCTTCCACCAGTCCAGTATTGAACCCCTTACCACCCAAGCACATGTACTGTATTGTAAGAAAATACTGATGTAATTAAAGTAAAATGAATTGAATGCTAGTATACTCAAAATTATTTATTTAGCAAGAAAAATACAGTAAAATGTTACGTGGCAACATTTACTTGCCCTGTCGTGTTGAAAAACTGTGTAGAATGTTCAAACATCGGGAGATTTCCTGTGTGAGGGGGAGGGCGCGCAATTTTTTATTTATTGTTACTACTTTTTTTTCCTTTTGAAATGTTGCGCCCCTAAGAATTCTGTGCCCGGGGCGACTGCCCCTTCCCCCACACACACACACACTCACTATGCCACTGCAGGGCCCTGATGGCATTTGGCAGAGAGTTCCACCAGGCTGGGGCCAGGACTGAAAAGGCCCTGGTCGAGGACAGCAGAATAGCTTTAGGGCTGGGTACCACCAGCAAGTTGTTATTTGAAGAGTGTAATGCTCTTCCAGGGACGTAACGGAGGAGACAGTCCTGTAGATGCTGTTGTGAACATGATATTTCCACAGCCTTGCTTTGAATATGCATATATTCCATTGGAGGAAACATTAATTGATTCCTTGTGAACTGCTGCTTATCCAGTTCAAGATTCAGCAGCCCACAGTTTATAAGCTCTACTGTAGAGCGCGGAGAGAACTCCCAAGCATTAAAAACAGAGCTTAAATCTGTCTTCGAAATGACCATCAAATTGTGTTAAAGAAGATTTAGGAGTCAGACTTTATGGCATCGGGGGCAAGGTAAGTGCCTAAGAGAGATCTATATACGGTATATTGAACAGCTGTAAGCAGCAGATAGGAAATAATAAATTGTAAATCAGATGGATTTGATTAGATGTGCATCCATCCTGAAGCTTGGATGTCAGTTCCCAGCATAGCTCATGTAGTGGAGGAGAAAAGAGATCATCTCCAATATTCTATAAATGTTTTGGTTTGGGTTTCTTCGGTGTTTTCTATATACGTAACAGTGTTTGTCTGTCTGTAGCAGAAGAAAAGAGTATGAGTCCAGTAGCAGAGACTAACAAAATTTGTGGCAGGATATAAGCTTTCACGAGTCCCTGCTCACTTCTTCTGACTAACAAAAATCTAACCAAATTTGTGGCAGGGTATGCTCATTTCTTCAGATACAGCTAGAATGTGAGTCCATCTGTCCTTATAACAGGAGACTAAAATGATTTCAGATACTGAATGACAATAGAAGGTATGATTGGATTAGATGTGATATGCAGAGGGGGGGCGGGGCGTCGACTCAGAGGAAGCCTGACGTGCAGAGACTGAGCTCCTCAACTGTTTTCCCTCCTCCTGCTAAAATCGGCACAGAACAAAACTGTAAGTAGCCTCAAATATGAAGAAAATTAATGGAAACAAAGGCAAGCAAGCCTCTAAGCCTACTAAACTAGTTCAGAGCCTCTTATCCTCATCTGGCCTGGCTGCTGATTTAAGCACTGCATTGCCACAGAGAGACAAAATGGCCGCCGCATCTTCTGAGGCTCTGCCCTCCCAGACACTTACTGCATCTGACTTCCATACCACTATAATTTCTTTGAAACAAGATATACTAAATGATATTCAAGGTATAATACAGCCTTTGGCTGAACAATTGGAGTCTTTACAATTGACTATTCAGGAGGTAGCCCAAACAGCCAATACTGCAATGGAAACGGGCATAGCTAATCAAGATGGAATTAGGAGCCTAGAAACTCGGGAAAAGTGGACTACAGAAAAAGTTCTTACCTTGGAGAATAAGCTGAGGGAGCGGAATTTGAAATTTCGTGGGATTGCGGGGAAAGAAGAAGCTACTACAGATTTGCAGATTTTTATGGCAACGTGGCTCTCATCAGCTCTCCACTTAGAACAGGGGTGGCCAACCTGTGGCTCGGGAGCCACACGCGGCTCTTTCACACATATTGTGCGGCTCCTGGCAGGGCGGCTGGGGAAGCAAAGGGGAGGCATGCTTTTTCTCCCTCCCTTCCTTCCTCCCTCCCTCCCTCCCTCCCATCTATTTGCTTTCCTAGTTTCTCTCTCTCTCTTTCTTTCCACTTCTTTAATTCTTTCTTTCCATCTCTCTCTTTTTCTCTCTCTCTCTCTCAATATCATTAGCAAACAAGTAATATCATTATCAATAACCAGTTTTCCTTGTTTGTTTTTATTTTTGGCAGTTCCATTTAACGTTAATAAAAACGTGTGTGTGATATTTGTTCCTGTCTTGCGGCTCTCAGACATCTGACGTTTATTCTATGTGGCTCTTACGTTAAGCAAGGTTGGCCACCCCTGACTTAGAAGAAGGCATTGCTCCAAATATACTTAAGGCATATCGAGTGGGCTCCCCCTTCACGAATAGAGATCGGTTTTCCAGAGATATTATCATAGAACTTGCAGACCATCGTACAAAGAAAAAAATCTTAGAAGCATCACGAGAACAAAGTGATGTCTAATGTATAAGGACAAAACCATCTTGGTATTTCCTGATTTACCGGCTGAGACTCTTCAGACTCGCAGACAACTTAAACCTATTGCACAGCAACTTGCTGAAGCTAACATCAGATATTGCTGGCTCCCTACTGGTAAAATGCAAATCCGGCATCAAGGTAAAACTTGGACAGTGGAAGATTTGGAAGGTGGAGCAGTAACTTTGCGAGCTTTAAATCTCACCGTGCCAATGGACTGTGATAGATCTCTCAAGAGAAAACTGGATTTTACTTCACCATTTAAGTCCAACAAAATACCTGTAAGAGAAGCAAACTGAACTTTTTTTTTTAATTGACTGATGGCTACCTACTTTATGTGAGATTTTAATTCTGTGTGAATCAGGAGGCTTTATAGCCTTTTATTATTTTGATTTTCTTTTGCGGGAGGGGGAGGCGTTTTGGAGTCTTAGTATTTGTGCGCTCCCTAAGGAAGAGGGACAAGTTTGCGGAGTGTGTTACACTCTACCCTGACAAAGGTTTTATTTGTGCAGGGTACAATGGTTCCCTATATGGCAAATAGCAACTTCTGGGCTTTATGGGTTTTTTTTTACTTTTTCAATGGTTATGAAGTTGCAGTTTAATAAAGTTATGTGGGTGGGGATGGGTAAGTGGGAGGGTGTGGGAGGGTTTGGGGAAAGCAAGACGCAACCTTTGAGTTTTGACTGTTTAATACCAGAAGGTGCTTTGTATAATTTACTGGTACTTTTTATTTTATTTATGACTATGGGACTGCAGTTTAACAAAATCCTAAGAGTGGGGGCAGGAAGGTGGGGAGTGGGGAGGGAGGGCTGGAGGAGCTGGTTGCCACTTCAGAGTTTAATGTTTCTTGTTTACAGCTTTTGGGGGGGACTGTTTTGTTCCGTTTTATGTTTTAGGGTTAGTGGAATAAGGAGGGAGGGATTGGGAAGAAGAGATATAGCAATGAATGCTATATGTGTATTAGTTTTTTATTTAAATACTGGAATCAACATTTTGTATTATTATTTGAATTTAGAGGAGACCTTTAAAAATAAGAGGTTATTGGGCTTTTTTAATGCTGCAACAGTTGTTTATTGGTATTTTAATCCACAAAAGATGTGCTGCTCTTTTTTGTTTATAGTATTATTTATGGATAGACTGATGAAAGATCCTTTTGGTAATCTCTTTTATAGATTTTTAAATGGCTACTAATGTTAAGATCCTTTCTTTAAATTGTAGGGGGATTAATAATATTATTAAGGCCAAACGTATTCATCAGTATTTAAAACAGCAAAAGGCAGATATTGTAATGCTTCAGGAGACTCACTTAAAAAATCATGTCAATTTTATATTTAAATCCAAATGGTTTATTTATTCTTATTCAGCACCTGGATCCTCTAAAGCTCGTGGGGTTGCAATTTTAGTGGCACGTACCCATAGATTTAAATGTTTAGATGTAATTATAGATAAGCAAGGTAGATATTTATTCGTTAAAGGCACTTTAGATGAGCAACTTTTGACATTAGCATCTGTGTATGCACCAAATTCTGGCCAGTTGGGCTTTACTTCAGAAACTTTGCATAGACTTCAGACTTTTCAAGAAGGTACTGTTTTTTTAGGAGCTGATTTTAATTATATTATGGACTTGAATTTAGATAAAAAAACAATAAGGAAAAAAACCACAGCTAAAAAAATTAATCCTGATACTGGCTTTAAAAAAATCATTCATCAATTCGGCTTGATTGATTCTTGGAGGATATTGCATGAAAATGAACATGATTTTACTTATTATTCTAGTAGATTTTTAACTCATACAAGAATAGATTATATTTTTATATCTAATTCTATGATTGATAAATTAGTGGACGCTGATATACATCCAAAATGTTGGTCTGATCATGCTCCGGTAACGTGTGATGTAAGAATGACAACTCTTCAAACTCGAAGTTTTAGATGGCGCTTTGATAATTTTTTATTAAAAAATCCAGTGGTAATTCAACAAATAGAATCAGAGATACAGGAATTTTTTAAATATAATTTAAATGGAGAAGTTCCATTGCATACAGTCTGGGATGCATGTAAAGCTGTGCTCAGGGGTAAAATCCTTTCTATTTCTTCAGCAATAGCTAAAAAGAAAAAAGAAATGAAAACACATTTATTACAGACCATCAAAACGTTGGAGAATCAGCATAAATTAACTTGCAATACTAAGATATATACACGATTGCTAGAAGAACGCAAAAAGTTAGAAGCCTTAGATAGTCATCACATAGAAAGAAATTTGCTTTATTTGAAGCAATCATATTGTTATAAAAATCCTAGATCAGCACGTCTTTTAGCTTGGATTTCCGGGTTAAAGCCCGGAAATCGGAATCTGGTATTCAATTGATACATGATTCAAAAGGTAGTACCCAAACTTCTACCCAACGCATTCTTGCAGTTTTTAAAGAGTTTTATACAAATCTATATTCTTCAACTAAGCCCTCATCAACATTAATTTCTCAGTTTTTAGAAAATATTCCAGGATTACCTGTATTAACAGAAGCTCATAGGCTATCTCTGAATCAACCCATTGATTTTATAGAACTTCAATTAGCAATTCGTTCTTTGAAAAACAATAAATCTCCTGGAATAGATGGCTACACTTCAGAGTATTATAAACAATTCCAAACTATTTTGTCCCCTTATTTATTGGATCTTTTTAATTCAATTTTAGATACAGGTACGATTCCTGAATCCTGGCATATAGCTAATTTAATAGTAGTACCAAAACCAGATAGAGATGCTAGAGATCCTAAATCTTATCGGCCTATTTCATTGTTAAATAATGATTACAAACTTTTTACCCATATTTTGACTTCTAGACTTAACAAAATTATAGGACAATATATTTAATTAGATCAAACGGGCTTTATTCCTTCACGCGATATGACAGACAATGTGAGAAAGGCTTTAAATGTCATTCATCTTTGTAGAGCTAAAAATCTTCATGACACCTGTATTTTATCCTTAGACATCGAAAAGGCGTTCGATACTTTAGAACCAACGTATCTTTCTGGCCTTTTGAATCAAATGCAGTTTGGTGCGAAATTTATTCAAACTATTGAAGCACTTTATTCATCCCCACGAGCTATGTTATATATTAATGGCCTTTATTCCTCAATGTTCCACTTAAGCAGGGGCACTCGTCAAGGGTGTCCCCTTTCACCGCTTTTGTTTGCAGTCGCAGTGGAACCTTTAGCTATTCTTCTCCGTACAGATCCAGGTAATCCAGGTATAACGTTAGGCCCTCATTCTGTTAAATTAAGCCTTTTCGCAGATGATATGATTTTATATATTTCAGATCCCCAAACCTCTTTTCCTATTATTGAGTCTCATTTAAAACTATTTGGTGCCATTTCGGGATTAAAAGTAAATGAAGATAAAACTCTTCTATATTCTATTTTAATATATCCCCAAGTAAAAACCTTTATCAGGCAATCTTATAGATACCAATGGGTGTCAGATAAATTTAAATATCTAGGGATTCAAATTCCTTTGAATTTAAAAGATATTGTGAAGGCTAATCACCATCAAATCACCGTATCAATACAAATGCTCTTAAAGCAAATTTCTTGTAAATCATTGACTTTGATAGAGCGTATAGGTGTGGTTAAATCAATAATTTTTCCAAAAATGTTATTTTATTTCAGAGCACTCCCAGTCATTCTTCCTAATTCATTGTTCCAAAAATGGCAAACTGATCTTAATATTTTTATTTGGCAGTCTAAAAAGCCTAGGATTAATTTCAATACTATCAGACGTCCTTTGAAATTTGGAGGACTGGCGGTACCTGATGTCAAATTTTATTACTTTGCTGTTATTTTATCTAATTTGGTTAAACATTATCGGACTTCTTATTTGGCTGATTGGAAGTGGTTGGAAGATTTAGATTTTGAAATAGGAAATCTATCTGATCAAATGTGGCATTTTTTTGCTTCTAAGAATTTAAAGAGATATACTAATCCTTTCTTATTATCTACTTTACAAACTTGGTTCAGGTTTAGATCTGTTTTAGCACCGAAGTGGTCTTTGCTCACAACTTTTATTGGACAACCATGGTTTATACCGGGGATGGGCCATGGAACATTTTTGCAATGGAAAAAGAAAAATCTAACTAGATTCATAGATATTACTACAAAAGGTTTCTTGAAACCAAAAGCTACTCTTGAATATGATAATAATGTTAAGCTACCTTGGTTTGAATACCACCAGCTAGCAGATTTACTCCGTAATAAAACTTTTGATAGTTTGCGATTGATTTTATCGCCCTTTGAAAAAATTCTTTATTCAGACTTAATTCCTATCAAAGGTTTAATTTCTCAAATTTATGTTTTGTTAAATGAAGCTTCTTTTAAGGAGCCAATGTATTATCAGAAGGCTTGGATGTTAGATATAGGTCAGGAAATTACGCCAGACCAATGGACACAAATTTGGACTTCACCTACTTTAGTGACTCCTGCATTGAACATACAAATTCAAACCTATAAAGTACTAGCGCGCTGGTATCTTACACCCATCCGGATAGCGCATATTTATAAATCTGCCTCTCCTCTATGTTGGAAAAATTGTGGCCTACCTGGAACGTTTTATCACCTTTGGTGGACATGTCCAGTCGCACAATTATTTTGGAAATTAGTTTTAAAAGAGATTTTTAAGTTTACTGGGATTCAACTTCAGGCTGATCCGAGGCTAATCCTTTTGCACTTGTGGATAGGCAAAGAGCCACCTGTTTTAGTTAAAAATTTGATATTGGTTATGTTAGTTGCAGCAAAAAGTGTTTGGGCCTCCCGTTGGAAAGAAACTTCTCCTCCATCTATAAATGTTTGGTTGAGTAAGGTTTGGGAATATTTTATATTGGAAAAATTGACTTGTGACCTAAATATTTATAGTTCACCACATGTTAAGTTAGATTTTGTTAAAAAATGGATGCCCTTTGTTAAAAAAGATTTTAATAGCACGCATTCCTATTATTGGTCTAAGCGATTTAAATTAGATCATTTTTTATTATTGCAGTGAGCTTAAAATGTTTATTTTATTGCTCTTGAGTGGCAGTATGATTTCAGTGTAATTTCTTTTAATGTTAAAATTGAATTCAAATAATTGTATTAATTGTATAATATTGTTGTATGTTGGTTTGACAAAGTTTCAATAACAAAAATTAAAAAAAAAAGAGATGTGATATGCAGAGGGGTAGTAAGCGTGGAGAAATCAGCACTAGTGGTTGTAGTTTTTTACCAACACAGCATTGGTAATGAGACAGGAAACCTAGGTCTCTATTCAGTCCAGTAGGATGCATTGTCTTGAGCTTCATTATCAGTTGCAATTCAGCAGTCTCTCTTTCTAATCTCCCTTTGAAATTCCTTTGTAAGAGAACTGCTACTCTTAGGTCAGCAACTGAATGTCCTGGAAGGTTAAAATGTTCCCCCATTGTTTTTTGGGGTTTTTTTGGAATGGAGAACATTTTAACTTTTCAGAGCATATCAAACCTAATCCAATCATGCCTACTATTGTCATTCAGCATCTGAAATAACTCCACTTTGCAATATATAGGACAGATGGACTCACATTCCAGCTGCATCTGAAGAAGTGAGCAGTGGTTCATGAAAGCTCCTACCCTGCCACAAATTTCGATAGTCTTTAAGGTGCTCCTGGACTCCTGCTCTTTTTTTAGTGCTTTCTGTTTTTCTTCTGATGAGTCTGCAGCCATGTCACACTAGCTTAATAAAGTTAGATAAAATACAGCAGGTCTATTTATTTAATATATGAAGAGGGGGACACAGCATATTTGCTATGTTTGACGAATGGGAAGAGTGTGTCTAAGAGATGCCGGGTGTTTTATTAATGGCTCGAGACACAACTCCAGGTTGTTCATCAAAACCCAACCCTGGGGAAAAAATCTTTGCAGACTGAATATAAAAATTCCAGACTGCAGATGGGCAACAGATAGGCTTCAAGTATGTAAAAACTTACCCCTCTGAAAGGAGGGGCTGTAGCAGAAGAAGAAGAAGAGATTAGATTTATATCCTGCCCTTCACTCACTTGGAGTCTCAGAGCGGCTTACAAACTCCTTCCCCCTCCCCTCCCCACAACAGACACCCTGTGAGGTAGGTGGGGCTGAGAGAGCTCTGAGACAACTGTCCTTGAGGGAACAGCTGGTACAGAGCTATGGCTTGCCCCAGGTCATCCAGCAGGTACAAGTGGAGGAGTGGGGAATCAAACCCGGTTCTCCCAGATTAGAGTCCGCGCACTTAACCACTACACCAAACTGGGGAGGGGAGGGGCAAAGGGAAGAACGCGGAGTTTGGGGAGTAAATGAAGCTTCCTTCTATGGAATCCATATTGAATCCATACCCTTCGTCCATCAAAGTCCATCTTGTATACTCAGATGGGCAGCGGCTCTCCAAAGTGGTCTTTCATATCACCTACTACCTGGTCCCTTTAACTGGAGATGCCGTGAACTGAACCTGGGACCGTCGGCATGCCAAGCAGAGGCTCTTCCACTGAGCCACAACACCCCTCTCCATGGCTCCCCGCAGGTCTTTTGTGTCACCTACTGCCAGTCTGATGTAGTGATTAAGTGTGTGGACTCTAATCTGGGAGAACTGGGTTTGATTCCCCACTCCTCCACTTGCAGCTGCTGGATGACCTTGGGCAAGCCATAGCTCTGTCAGAGCTGTCCTTGAAAAAGAGCAGTTCTGTAAAGAGCTCTCTCAGCCCCACCCACCTCACAGGGTGTCTGTTGTGGGGAGGGGGAAGGGAAAGGAGTTTGTAAGCCGCTCGGAGACACCAAGTGAAGGACGGGGTATAAATCCAATCTCCTCTTCTTCTTCTTCTTCTTCTTTTTTTAATTTATATTTTATTTTATTTTATGCAAAGTAAGTGTATGCAAAAACATTGCAAATACATATAATAACAGTCCTAACAAATAATGGATAGTAATTCATACCTATAAACATTAAAAGTACAGTCAAATGAACTTGCTTTACTTGTCTATGAAAAGCAGTAATGACTAGTACAAGTAAACCTTTTGTACTATTTCAGAACTTTAAGAATAAAGAGAACAGTTGAATCTTCTTCTTTTTCTTTTTGACTGGAGATGCCAGGAATGGAACCAGAGACCCTCTGCGTGCCAAGCAGTTGCTCTAACACTGAGCCACAGCCCCTCTCCACGGCTCAGTGGTACAGCACCTGTCCCAACAAATTGCACGTTATTGTAAACCAGAAAGTCTTGGCATTTGGCCTCCCAGTACCTGCCCCGGGGAATGACCAGCCCCTGTCTCATCCCCCCCATCTCCCCCCCCCCCAGGAACTGAGGAGGAGGGAGAAAAAAACAGCCTCCTTATACCGAAGCTTTAGGAAGTGACTCCACATCTTCCCCCCCAAAAAAACTCCCCCCTCCCCGGGCACCACCCCCAAAAGCTCTTGTTATTTACCAAGGCAGTATTGGAACTCCTACTTGACATGGACCATAAAAAGAGAAAGGGGGATTTAGTAGCGATGCCTGAACTGCTGTCGATTCCGATCACCTTTGTAATCACCAGGTATGGCTATGTCACTGATGCTGCGAACGATTGGGCTGACTAATCAGGAGCCCTTTTGTAGGGTTGCCAACCCCCAGGTGGTGGCTGGAGATCTCCCGCTATTACGACTGATCTCCGGGTGGCAAAGATCAGTTCACTTGGAGTAAACGGCCACTTTGGAAGGTGGACTCTGTGGCATTATATCCCTATGGCATTAAGCCCCTCCCCTCCCCAAACTCCGCCCTCCTCAGGCTCCACCCCCAAAATCTTCACGTATTTCCCAACCCAGAGCTGGTAACCTTAGCCTTTTGCCAGGGTGTATGTGTGCTTGCACAACAACACTCATACACACTCAGCTGGCAGGCATGCAGACTGTCTCTTACATCCAGATGTCACGACTTCACAGACATCATTATTTTTCTCCGCAACTGTGTTTAAATTTGTCTTCCAAAATGAATGAGTCTTAAAATCGATTCCACCTTTTTGTTGCTCTCATTAATGGATTCTGAGTGTAGCCGGGATGGTTTTGCTCCTTACACCTTAGCTGTTTGGCAATGGAGCTCAGCCGAGCAGTTACAGTTACCCATAAAACCAGGAATGGATTTGGAACAATGAGGGAACGGGTTTAATATGGTCTCTGCAAGTAGACTGAGGGACCACCTTTACCCACATGTTCCTCAGAGAGCGCTAAGATCGGGATCCCAAAACTGTCTAGCCCTCCCAGGCCCTAAAGAAGCCAGGCTAGCTGTGACGAGGGCCAGGGCCTTCTCTTTGGCGGCCCCTAACTGGTAGAATGAGCTCCCAGATGACATCAGGGCCCTGCGGGACCTTTTACAGTTCTGCAGGGCCTGTAAAATGGAGCTCTTCCACCAGACTTTCAATTAGGGTGCTGCCTTCCAATACTGTTTGCACATGTTGTGGTTTTAACTTTATTGTTGTTTTAATTGTATCTCACTGTTTTTAATGTATTTATACATATGCTGTGAGCCACCCTGAGCCTGCCTGGCAGGGAGGGCGGGATACAAATTAAACAAACAAATAATAAATAAATAAATAAATTGTAGCCCTGGCCCTAACATCAGCACCAACTTAATAACCAACAGCCCGGCAAGAACCCGGATGATAGATAGATAGATAGATAGATAGATAGATAGATAGATAGATAGATAGACAGACAGACATTCTGTAAGCCGTCCTGAGCCTGCCTTGGTGGGGAGGGTTAGTTAAACAAATAAAAGAAAAGAAAATAAATATTGGGTCCTTCATCTGAGCCAGGGGCGTAGAGTTTAAAAACTCCTGGGGGGGGGGCTCTTCTGTGCGTGCGCGCAAAGCGCGTGCACCCGCCGGGACCATGTCCCCGCCGCCACCGCCTCCCCCCCGCCTGACCACTCCTGCTTCCGTCCCTCCCTCTGTCCAGGGGCCAGCTGGGCATTTGCTTAGCTGGCCCCTGGATGGACGGAGGGAGGGTCGGAGTGGCCAGGTGGGGGGGGAGAGACGGAGGCGGCGGCGGCTCTAGGAAGGGCTGAGGGAGGCGCAGCGGAGGGCACACTGTTTTCCCAGGGGGGGCTCAGTCCCCCCGGGAAATTTCGGGGGTGGCTCGAGCCCTCGAGCCCCCCCGTAGTTGACGCCTATGATCTGAGCAGACCTGCTTAAAGAGGGCCTGGGAAGCTAGAAAACCCCAGGAAACATCCCACCACTATCACTCCCAGCCACAGCCCCATCTTCCTCGGTTGAAAGGGGACAGGACAGCAGCAGCCACTAGGTCGTACCACCCAGTTAGCCTTCTCTCTCAGTTTTGTTCTTTCCTTTTCTGCACATAATATTAATAAAGGCTGCTAACAAAAGCTGCAAACTGCAATTCTGTGCTTGCTTGCTTGAGGACGATTCCCAAGAAGAACATGGACATGAGTCCAAGATGGCCCCTGCAAGGAGAATGAGGAAGAAGTCCCTCTTCCTGGGAGTCAGCCTCTTGAATGAATAGGGTTGCCAAGTCTTCGGAACTCACCAGCGGGGGGAGTCCTCCTCCGGCCCAGAGTTCCTCCTGGCACGCTCGCCCAGTGACATCACCAGAAGTGACATCAGCATGTTGGTGGTGTTGCCAGGGTGACGCTCTGGCAATCGCCCCAAAACTCTATGGTATCATAGAGTTTCGGGGCGATTGCCAGAGCATCGCCCTGGCAACGCCCCCAACATGCTGACGTCACTTCCGGTGACATCATTACATCGTCCTCGCTGGATGACTTCGGGGGTGGGGTTCCCCCCGCTGGCCAAATGCTGGCCGGCGGATCGGAAACCCCTTTAGTGGGGGATCCCCCGCCCCCCGGGCTGACTTGGCAGCCCTATGAATGAAGGGGACTTGTGTCTGAGCAGACCAGCTTCATGGTGGACTGAGAGACCAGAATGATCCTGGGAAAGCACTGGTTCCAATCCCAGGGACCATCAATCTGGCATCCCAGACCTTGAGGACTGAGAGCACTGCTCTAAACCGGCTGGATCAGAAACAAGGCCCATTTCATTCAGTGAGGCTTACTCTGAGGAAAGGGGGCTGCAGTGCAGTCTGTTTTCAGGCACCGTTTTTTTGTGACCCGTTCCGTGTTTTGTTTGCAACTTGGCAATGGAGGAAGCAGGTCCCTGGTCTTCAGCTGCAATTTTCTGCTTGCCGGCTGCAAGTTCACTGCTGCAAATGAACTTATCCCCAGATGGTCTCACCAGATTTTATTATAGTAAAGTCATCTGCTGGTGGTGGAAAGTGCTGTCAAGTCACAGCTGACTTATGGTGACCCTGTAGGAGGCAAGAGGACAGGTGTGGTTTAGCCGTTGCCTGCCTCTGTGTAGCACCCCCAGACTTCCTTGGCGGTCCCCCGTCCAGGTATTAACTAGGACTGACCCTGCTTAGCTTCTGAAATCTGATGAGGCTGGGCTAGCCTGGGCCATCCTGGCCAGTTCTTTTGTGGCAAAGCTCATGGCATCCCTAGGACTCAGATACGGCTACGTGCTAACCAGAGAACCTTCTGGCTTGTTCTTGTCACAGACAAGCCACGCAATCTCTATCTTCTTATCCATACTGTTCATAGTTTTATAACCCTCTACCATCTCCTACACTAGTCATCTTTTTTCCTAAACCCTATAAATCCCCAGACACTTTAACCTTTTCTCCTTGGGGTAGGCACTCCAATCTGTTTATCATGTCCTTTTCTGCACCTTTAGCAACTCTATTCTTGAGATAAAGTGACCAGACCTGTATGCAATATTCCAAATGTGGCCACATCGTAGATTTATATAAAGGTATTGTGACAGGGGCCATTTTATTCTCAAGCTTTCTCCCCACCCCCGCCGCCCCTGATAATCCCTAACACAAAATCCTATTTCCAGGAAAGATGCTTCTAACTTTTGCTTTGCCCTTGAGAAACTGAGGTTACAGTCCTTTGGCTTCAAAAGAGCTTTGTCTTTATAAAGTATTTCTGTATGAGAAATTCATCCTTTTCCTTCCCAAGTCTGATTCAAACTTTTAAGGGCAGCATACGGAAGCCACTAAGAATGCTTCGGTGTGGCAGCCAGCCCTGTAGCCAGAAATTTTGGGTTGGTGGGGCTTGGGGAAATTTTGTGGGGCAGCAGGGGAGGGGAGAGGGGTGCCCACATGCCTTCCCTGAACTCCAAGTGGTGATTTCGCCGCTTGGAGTTCAGGGAAGGCGTGCGGCTGCCCCTCTCCCTCCCTTCCTGCAAGATTTAAATGACCCTCCAGCTGATTGACGGGCCACGTGCTCCTGCCAATCAGCTGGAGGGTCCTTTTAATGTCACAGGAGGGGAGGGAGGGGGAGAGGGGCAGCAGCTGTTGCTTGTATGCCTCACATTTGAGGGGGCGGAGTTCCAAAATGCCCTACTGTAGCTATGACCCTGGTGGCAGGAGCTCTGTGCTAGTTGGGGGGGGGGGGCCTACAATGTTTCAAAGACTGCTGTGGTATCTGTCAGCCAAATCATGGAGATTTCCTGTGCTAATGGAAGCTACGGAAAGCACTGTTCCTATCAGAAGCTCTGCACATCAGGTGCGCCCCAGAATGTTGAGATAGCAGCAGCACAGGGGAGGCATGAAAGTCAGACTTGTTGGGTAAATAAGGCACAGAGACTAGAGTTGTTAATCAAAATAAGGTTCTTTATCGAAATCGAGTAGGAAGGGGGGAAACGGGAAAGTTCTATAACAAATTCCTAAATTTCATATTTATACAGAAGGAGGAGGAGGAGATTGGTTTTGTACCCCGCCCTTCCCACCCGAAGGAGTCTCAGAGCAGCTTACAATCCCTTTCCCTTCCCCTCCCCACAACAGACACCCAGTGAGGTAGGTGGGGCTGAGAACTGCCCTTGAGAGAACAGCTCTGAGAGAACTTATGACAGACCCAAGGTCACACCAGCAGCTGCTTGTGGAAGAGTCAGGAATCGAACTTGATTCTCCCGGATTAGATTCTGCACTTCCAACCACTATACCAAACTGGCTCTTTACAGCAAAAACCTGGGTGAGGCTGCTGAGCAAGTAACTTCTCTTCTAGAGCCTTAACAGGAAGAAGCTCAAGCTCATTAGCCAACCCAAACACTGGTAAATTAAAACCACCCAATCAGTTTCTCAAACACACTAAGTAAGCTACAGGATTGGCTCTGAGCCAGGTTGCAGTTCCAGGTCAAGTCTCAGGTGGATAACAAATATGTTAACTCTATAATGACTGGAATTTAGAACTTGCCATATCGCAACAATACTAAGCGGATGGTGAAACCCTGGGTCCAACCCAATGTCTGAAGAATAATCTCTCCTGGGATGAACTCATTTGACAGCTTCGCTTCTCCTAACAGAACAGTCACAAAATGGCGGCCACAGTGGTAGAGAGCCATTGCAAGAAACTGGGAGGCCTCAAGGCTGTGCCGGATGCAGCTGTTTCTGACCAGGTAGTTCCTACAGACCCCAAAGTGATGCCTTCTGGGATCTTCTAAGCATCGCCTGCTCCAGCAAGCTGGAGGAAATGCAGGACTGGCTGTCTGGTTTGGGGACAAGGTGATTTGGGGACGAAGCAAGTGGGCTGGTGAACACAGGTGAGCATCATGTTGGAAATCACTAAGTGAAGGCTTCAGATATCATGGTGTAGTGGTTAGGAGCGTGGACTCTAATCTGGGAGAACTGAGTTTCTTTCCCCACTCCTCTACATGCAGCTGCTGGTGTGACCTTGGGTCAGTCACAAGTTCTCTCAGAGCTGTTCTCTCAGGAGCAGTTCTCAAAAGAGCTCTCTCAGCCCCACCTACCTCACAGGGTGTCTGTTGTGGGGAGGGGAAGGGAAAGGAGTTTGTAAACTGCTCTGAGACTCCTCCTCTTCTTCTTCTTCCCTGGTCAAGTTAAACTCTCAGAGTTTGGTCTCTTTTCTCTCACAAGCATCACATTTTTGAAAAAGTAGAGGCACTATTAATAACTGATATATGATACCAAAGGAGTGGGGTGGGGGAGAACCCTTTCCCTGAGAAGTGCTGTGACAAATGGTAAAGACACATTGAGCTGGTAATTTTCTGAATGGTCCAATAAAATCAGCTTAAGACTGGAGCATGGGAAAGTGAGTGGTAAAAGGGGGGGGCAGAACCCTGAGCCCAGATTTCTCTCATGTTGGGACATGCCTCACTGATGATTTAATTAGAGATAGCTGAAAACCCTTATCTAAAATTGCCATCCTTTAGGAATCCAGGCTCCAGACATTCAAATAAAATAGCTTTGGACACCCACTCGACAGCTAATATTTTTCAGAGCGCCTCTGCCTCTTAATTGCTTCCCAAAATATTGGGGACTTTCCCTGCTTTTTGGGGACACTGTTGTTCTGTTTTCTCCGTGACCTTAAACTGTGCTGCTGCCACAGCAATGGCAAGGGACGCATTCACAGGGCAGACTAAGCAGAGAGATTTTGGTACAGATCAAAATCTGTAAAAGTCAGTAGACGGTAACATTGCCAGCTGGCCATGGGGGGGCGGGGGGAATGTTCTATCCCTTTAATGTGCCAGAATCGGCAGTGGGAGCTAGGGTTGCCAACTTCCAGCTGGGGACTGAAGCTCTCCTAGAATTATAACTGATCTCCAGAATACAGAGGTTATTTCCCCTTTTCACACTAGACCTTAAATCCTGGTTCAGCCCTGTCCCCAAACTTACATTCCACACTACACTCGCATTCACCCCTGTAATTATCTCGGGGTATTTTTTTTGTTTCCACATTATATTGAGGTCACCCCGGTTTCACCCCACACTTGTCCCGGGATAAACGGATGCTGTTATAACCAGGGAGAAATGCAAGGGATAAATGTTGTGAGTTGAACTCTGATAAAACCAGGGCTATTTTGGGGCAGGAACACACAGGAACAGAATTCCGGCTGGCTCCTGAGTTGGCCACACCCAGCAGGAACTCATTAGCATAATAGGCCACACCCAACAGCAGGAACTCATTAGGATTGGCTACATTAAGGGTATGTGGCCTAACATGCAAATTAATTCCTGCTACAAAAAAAGCCCTGAGTTTTGACAACAAACAAGGTAAACAGAATAAGAAGCAAAAGGTGGGTGTGGCTGGATGACCACTCATCTGGTAACATGGGGGTGTGGCCTAATATGCTAATAAGCTGTGCTGTTAGTGGTGTGGCCTAATAGGCTAATGAGTTTCTGCTGTTGGGTGTGGCCTATTATGCCAATGAGTTCCTGCTGGGCTTTTTCTACAAAAATAGCCCTGGATAAAACCAGGGATGAGACCCAAGTGTGGAAAGGACCAATGGCTGTTTTGGAGGACAGATGCTGTGGTATTATATACGACAGAGGACCCTTCCCTCCCTATGCTCCACCTCCAGGAATTTCCCAGCTTATAGCTGCAACCCCAGGGGAAGCATTTCATGTTCTGGAGCTAAATAACATCACCTGATAATCGGTGTTTCCTCTAAGCTGAGTTAGTGTGAGCTAGCTCACAGTTTTTTAGGCTCTGGCTCACACATTTTTATCCTTAGCTCAGGAAGGATGGGCTCCAGAGCAAACTAATTTCTGCAGCAGCCAAATGGCTCACTCACGACTTTAATGCCAGTAGCTCACAAAGTAGAATTTTTGCTCACAAGACTCCACAGCTTAGAGGGAGCACTGCTGATACTTGCTGACAATCGGATGGATATTGAAGGGACAGCCATAGGGACTAGTATAAACATTGGCCACCCCAGTAAATGGAGGATTAGCAACTGGCAGTCCTTCAGTCAGTATTTACCATCATCAGTGGTTGCAGTTTATTATCCTTCGAGCTTAATGACTTTACATGTCTCTCATGAAGAAAAATTCAGGTGGGGCAGCCGTGTCGGTCTGAAGCAGCAGAACAAAGTTTGAGTCCAGTGCAATGCTCCCTCTAAGCTGTGGAGTCTTGTGAGCAAAAACTCTATTTTGTGAGCTGCTACTGGCATTAAAGTTGTGAGCGAGCGATTTGGCTACTGCATAAATTAGTTTGCTCTGGAGCCATCCTTCCTGAGCTAAGACGAAAATGTGTGAGCCGGAGGCTAAAAAACTGTGAGCTAGCTCACACTAACTCAGCTTAGAGGGAACACTGGTCCAGTGGCACCTCTAAGACCGACAAAGTTTTATTCGAAGTGTAAGCTTTCATTTGAATAAAACTGTGTTGGTCTCAAGGGTGCCGCTGGACTCAAACTTTGTTTTACTCGTCTCTATTTTTCCTGAGGGGCCGTGGCTCAGTAGAAGAGCATCTCTTTCACATGCAGGAGGTCCCAGGTTCAATCCCCGGCTTCTCCGGTTAAAAGGAGCAGGCAATAGGTGATCGGAAGGACCTCTGCCTGACACATTGGAAAGCCGCTACAGTCTGAGTAGATGATACTAGCCTTGATGGACCGAGGGTCTGATTCAGTATAAGGCAGCGTCATGTGTTCATGTGTTCACCTTCAGGGAAGCCTTGACTGGATGAATGGAGGTGCTGAAGAGCCAGCCACCCAATTGTCATAGGACTGGGGCTGCCCTGGTGAAAATGAATCAAGTCAAATGGCCTCTCTCTCACTTTTACCTTCATGACTGGTGTCAGCAGGTGAGAGACAGAGGGGCCATTTCATCTGATTATTCTGTATCACTGCCTCCACCTCCACCACCCCACCCTGTGGCTCACGTTGCTTGTGAGGTTCTGCTAAATCTGTCTACGTGTCACCAAGTCCTCATGTTTGTGGGCAGTAAGCGGAGGCCTTTGAATGACACGTAGGATGGGGATTTTGCACCTTCCAGACACACAGTGGCTCTTTCCTGTTTGGAGCCATACCAGGCTGGGAGAGGGGGCTGCTGTGGTCTCCCACCCATGCACACTGGTTTTGTATCCTGAAACCACCCCACGGAGACACCACTGGCTCAGTTGTAAAAATTCACTACGGAGCAAACAGGGGTGTTATCTGAGGAACCCCAAACTGTGTGTGGGAGACAATAGCCTTGGGTTCCCAGCTTGCTCCGGGCCACTAGTAGGGGGTGGGGGGTCGAGTGGCCAGATCCAGGTTGGGAAGTTCCTGGAGGTTTGGGGATGAAGTCTGGGGGGGGACAGGAACCTCAGTGGGGTACGATGGAATAAAGTCCCAAAGCACCTGTTTTCTCCAGGGGAACTGATCGCTGTAGTCTGGAGATGAGCTCTAATTCCAGGGGATCCCCGAGTCCCACCAGGAGGGTGGCATCCAGTGTTCCCTCTAAACTGAGTTAGTGTGAGCTAGCACACAGTTTTCTAGCCCCCAGCTCACCCATTTTTGTCTTTGCTCAGGAAGGATGGCTCCAGAGCAAACTAATCTATGCAGCAGCCAAATCGCTCGCCCACAACTTTAATGCCGGTAGCTCACAAAGCAGAATATTTGGCTCACAAGACTCCACAGCTTAGAGGGAGCGTTGCCTAAAATAGCCACTTCTCTCTGGCCCACTGTGGTCGTGAACAGGAAAGAGCCCATGTTGCATCCGGAGGCACAAAACTCCCACTGCATGTGTGATGCAGAGGCCTCGTGTGGCTCGCCTACAAAAATGAGGATTTTGTAACGTATACATAATGCCTGAGACGGGTTTCAGGACAAATGACAGGATGCTTGTGCAAGCGAAAGATCAGCTCTGCCGACACTTTCCGTGAACTCTTTTGGTGGATCCAACTCAACTGCTCCAAGTTGCAGGAACTTCCTCTTCCTCCTCCTCCTCTTCCTCCCATTTCCTTCATACTCTGGCCTCTGGATCCATCCTATTTCCTTCATCGGCACGCCCTGACCTGGATAGCCCAGGCTAACCCAATCTCATCAGATCTCAGAAGCTAAGCAGGGTTGGCCCAGGCTAGTATTTGGATGGGCGACCTCCAAGGAATACCAGGGTCGTGACACAGGGGCAGGCGATGGCAAACCACCTCTGAAACCTCTGTTTCCTTAAAAAACAAGTATAGTTCACCAGCTAGTGGTGCATAACACTAAAAGCACTAGAACTTCTGCCTGCCAGACAATGGTAGGATCTCCTGGCTACACTACATGCAATGCCATACGATAATAATAATAATAATAATAATAATAATAATAATAATAATAATAATAATAATAATAATAATTTTCATCGGCAACTGCACCTTCAGGCTGTCCTATCATTCTTTTGTGTCGCCTATGACCTTCATATTACTGAATTTGTCCCACCATGGGCATCATCTTTTGGCCAACTTTTTAATGCTTTTTAGTTGGCTCGCCGTCTGATTTTGTTGTTAAGGGCTGTCCGTATGCATATTTTAAACACACGCTGCGTCAGACGTCTCGGAAGAGACTCCTGCTCGTCTCGAGATATGCAGAAACCTTATCTTGCAAGCGGTACACAGATACATGTGTAAATAAACACACGGCAATAGTAGCAAGGCCAGTTTCTTGGGGAATTTTCCATGAATGACCTGGATATATCATTTTCCAAAAAAAAAAAAAGAAGAAGAAGAATAGCAAGATAGCGAAGTATTTTTAAAAGGAAAAAACCCCTTTTAAAAGAAGACTTTCTGATTTCTGATCTCGGGACCACAGTCAGATGCTTTTTCTCTGGAAACGTCCTTTGAAGAACAGAGATATCGAAAGAGCAAAAGTCCGCCGAACGGAACACAGCGGGACCTAAGCGGCGGTCCTCAAACGGCTTACCCCAGAGTAGACCCCCTTGAATTCTGCGGGGCTGCTCCAGAGTAAGCGCTTGGAGAACTGCCGCCTTTGTTCCAGAAGGCTCTTCGTAGCCTACCGTGACCTTTTCCTTGCAGTTCATCGTTTGGGGGATGGATAAAAGTTTGCATAACAGCATCAAGTTTCGGAATTACTTTTGACACAGGAAACGGCGCCGCCTTTGTAGCATCCTAGCTAGAGGCAAGGCAATGAGACCAGAGAAGCAAACGGGCTCTGACAGTCCCAGGTTGTTCTGATTGATACATCTGCAAGTGGCGACCTCCGAGCCAGCCGTCTGCTTTGTAGGGGTCAAGCTACAAACGCGGTAGAACAGAAAACTGCAAAGTTTAAATGGAAGGAAGAAGTAGAACAGGAAGGCTGCTTGATGTCTTGGCTCTTTGAGGCAGAGGAAGGCATGATGCTGTTGGGCCCTTTGCCCTCCGAGAGATAAGTAAAGGCAAAGGTTTCCCTTGCTTGAAAGCCTGTCGAGCCTGACTCTAGGGGGCGGTGCTCATCTCCATTTCCAAGCCAAAGAGCCAGTGTTGTCCAAAGACTTTTCCATGGCCATGTGGCCGGCAGGACTAAACGCCAAGGTGCACAGAACGCTGTTACCTTCCCACCGAAGCGGTACCTATTTATCTACTTGTAGTTTCTTGCTTTCGAACTGCGAGGTTGGCAGGAGCTGGGGCCAGAGACGGGAGCTCACTCCGTCATGCGGCCCTCGGGTCTCGAACCTGCCAAGCTACCGACCTTCCGGTCTGCAACTCAGCGTCTTAACCCTTGAGCCACCGCAGCCCCTTCTGAGACAGATACCAAGCTGCAAAGGCCTGGATAACGGCTCGCACGGGCTCTGCCACTGCATATGCAAACTTTGAGATTGCATACATCTTATCTGGCTATAACGGGACCAGACCAAAGATCTGCTCCAGCCACAATTGCTTTTTTGATAGCGGTCAGTCGGATGTCTGGGTTAGTCCACAAGAAGGAGAGGCTGGTGATGTTTTGTTGGTTATTCCTGATATTCAGAGGGACGCTGCTTTTGTGCACGACGTTTCCATGTAGCTGTCATAAGATCATAAGAGAGAAGCCAATGTTCGATCAGGCCAATGGCCCACTCTGTCACAAAGTGGCCAAAAGTACCAGGTGCCCTCAGGAGGTCCAGCAGTGGGGCCAGGACACTATAAGCCCTCCCACTGTTGCCCCCCTCCTCAAGCACCAAGGATACAGAGCATCACTTGCCCCAGACTGAGAGATCCTATCTGTACCTTGTGGCTAATAGCCACTGATGGACCTCTGTCACAGTGAATACCCTGACCTGGTTAGCCTAGGCTAGCCCAATCTCGTCAGATCTCAGAAGCTAAGCGGGGTCTGTCCCCTGGCTAGTATTTGGATTGGGAGACCACCAAGGAATACCAGGTTTGGTACATGGAGGCAGGCAATGGCAAACCACCTCCAAACGTCTCTTGCCTTGAAAACCCTAAAGGGCCGTCAGAAGTCAGCTGTTTAATGGCAAATAATAATAATAATAATCACGATTAATAGCCAGGAGTTATGTGGCAATATCAAACAGAGATCATTCACAAAAGCCAAGTTAAAGAAGAATGAAGAGGTGATACCAGGTCTGTATGACATTTGACCCACCCACGTGAACCCCAGACCATTAGACACGACTGGCCAGGTACTGAACCTCCCCCATTCCCTGAAAATCCTTCGTCATAGGAAGGGTTCACTGCGGGAGCACATCCAGCCTGTGCTAAAACCATTGCACTGGCTGTCAACAGCATACCGGATTCGCTTCAAGGTGCTGGTTTTGACCTTTAAAGCCCTTGATGGTCAGGGTCCAGCATACCTAAGGGACTGCCTTTCCCCATATGTCCCCTAGAGAGCACTGTATTCAGGGGCCCAAAACTGGCTGGCCCTCACAGGCCCTAAAGATGCCAGGCTGGCAATAACCAGGGCCAGGGCCTTCTCAGTGATAGCTCCATACTGGTGGAATGAGCTCCCGGAAGAGATCAGGGCCCTGCAGGACCTATTACAGTTCCACAGTGCCAGCAAGATGGAGCTCTTCCACCAGGCCTTCATTAAAAACCCGAGAAGTGACCCTGCACCCTACATAATTCGATCCACTGAACTGATGAGAGATGGCCATCATGACTGCCACCTAAGTAATATTGTTTAATCTTGAAACCTCTGCTCTAGCACTGTATTAGAATAATATTCCAGCCCTTTAAGAACTTGTGGGCACTCCATGAAATTGCCGAGCAGTCGGGTTAGAACAGATAAAAGGAAGTACTTCTTCACCCAAAGAGTGATTCACACGTGGAATTCACTGCCACAGGAGGTGGTGGCGGCTACAAGCATGGACGGCTTCAAGAGGGAATTAGATAAACATATGGAGCAGAGGTCCATCAGGGGCTATTAGCCACAAAGTATAGATAGGAACTCTCTGTCTGGGGCAAGTGATTCTTGGTGCTTGAGGGGGGGGGGGGCAACAGTGGGAGGGCTTCTAGTGTCCTACCCCCACTGGTGGACTTCCTCCTGAGGGCACCTGGTGTTTTTGGCCACTGTGTGAAACAGAGTGTTGGACTGGATGGGCCACTGGCCTGATCCAACATTGGCTTCTCTTGTGTTCTTATGTCTGGGACAGTGATGCTCTGTCTTCTTGGTGGTAGGGGGGCCACAGTGGGAGGGCTTCTAAAGTTCTGGCCCCACTGCTGGACCTCCTCCTGAGGGCACCTGGTGTTTTTGGCCACTGTGTGAAACAGAGTGTTGGATTGGATGGGCCACTGGCCTGACCCAACATTGGCTTCTCCTGTGTTCTTAAGATAACTAATATTTATCTGTTACGGTGCTTTTATGAATGATTTTAATTGTATTTATATGTATTTTTTATGTAAGCCACCCTGAACCTGCCTTGGTGGGGAGGGCGGGCTATAAATTGAACGAAATAAATAAAAAAACAACAAATAATAACCTAAGCAGCCTTTGGGGGCAGCCGATGAACAGAGGACAGCAGGGAAGGGAAGGGGCTGTGGCTCCAATGGTAGAGCATCTGCTTTGCGAGCAGAAGTCCCGGGAGACCAAGCCCTGTGAGGAAAGACTGAGGGCCTTGGGAGTGTTGAGTCTGGAGAAGAATCTCTCATTGAAGTATCTGAAGGGCTGTCCCTTAGAGGAGGGCAGGGGAGCTGTTCCCGTTGGCAGCAGAGGAGAGGACTCGCAATCATGGGTTTAAATTAAGGGCAGGAAGGTACCGGCTGGATATTAGGGAAACCTTCTTGACAGTCAGAGTTGTGCCAGAGTGGAATCAGCTGCCTAGGGAGGTGGTGAGCTCCCGTGCACTGACAGTCTTCAAGCAGCGGCTGGACGAACACGTGTCAGGGATGCTCTAGGCCGGGGTGGGCAAATTGTGGCCCGTGGGCCACATGCGGCCCGCCACAGAGTTTTTTGCGGCCCACCAAGACAGTCGGCCACGTGGTTTCAGTCAGAGAAGCGGCTCTCCGGGAGTGAAGTGTCCAGGGGGCGGGCACATTACCAAGCCCCACCCCCTGCTCCCAGCAGCCCTGTTGGGGGATGAGGAGGCAGAAGAAGGAAGGTAAGTTACCTTCCCTCCCCCATCCTCCTCTTCCTGGGGCCGCAGCGCTCCGGGGAAGCCCTGCCCGCCCCCACCCTCGCCTTCCCCGGGCCGCACCAATGCAAAGTTAATTAATGAATGCAATCATTTTAAAAGGTGTGGCCCTCTGCTAACCTCTGCTCCCATTAAGTGGCCTCCGAGCCAAAACAATTGCCCACCCCTGCTCTAGGCTGATCCTGCATTGAGCAGGGGGTTGGACTAGATGTCCTGTAGGGCCCCTTCCAATTCTACGATTCCAATCCCTGGCATCTCCAGTTAGTAGGATCAGTTAGTGGATGATACAAAAGACCCTTCAAATCCTGGAGAGCCGCCGACTGTCTGATTCAGCACAAGGCAGCTTTATATGTGTTCATATATGTGGGAAGAGACCTGTGGTCACCTCCCAGATCCATGCTGCTGCCGGCTTTACCCAGGGTGCATTGCAGAAGCACTGGAACATGTCTTGGACCCAGTGAGTGCAGTAGGGGAGGAAGTGTGGACCCCCTCCCATATTGCCTCTGCCACCACCCGTATTGCTGCCACCTTATTGAGCACTTGGTGGCTGATGGGTAGGTCACAAGACTAATAGGGTTAAGGACATCAGGTATGCACACTCAGTTTTCGTAACAGAGGGTACTTCCTCGTTATATCATTCTTGTGGATGGACTAGTTGGCATTTGTTTCCCAGGGAGGTGGGAAACAAATTCCCGCTTATCTCTCATTTTGCTTTCATTGCAGAGAATGTTTGGTTTAACTTCAAGTGGCGTAATTCAGTCAAAGCACGACTCAGCCAAAGTGAAGCCCTCGTAAATCTCATTGATTTTGATAGGGGACGGATAAGCATGTGCTCGAATCCCTCGTTGAAATTAGTGGAACACATCAGTGCTTTATTTTAATGCACATAAATCAGGTTTTTCTATATGCAGGAACATTGGCATTCTGCTCCTAGTGGCACAGACTGGTAAAGATGCTGCACAACTAACAAAACCCCATTTCAGTCAGTATCGTTTTGGAGCTCAAACTGTGCATAAGGGGACATGGTACTATTTGAGCTCCTCCCTACATAAGAGTTTGCCCTTTTCTTCCCTATGAAGAAAGGTTAAAGAGGTTAGGGCTTCTTAGAAGAAGAGGAGATTGGATTTATAACCCCCCCTTCACTCGGAGTCTCAGAGTGGCTTTCCCTCCTTTCTCTTCCACTTTCCCTTTCCCTTCCCCTCCCCACAACAGACACCCTGTGAGGTAGGTGGGGCTGAGAGAGCTCTTTCAAGAACTGCTCTTTCAAGAACAGCTCTGACAGAACTATGGCTTGCCCCAAGGTCATCCAGCAGCTGCAAGTGGAGGAGCGGGGAATCAAACTCGGTTCTCCCAGATTTGAGTCCGCGCACTTAACCACTACACCAAACTGGAGGAGTGACAATTGAGGGGTGACATGACAGAGGTTTACAATATTATGCATGGGATAGAGAAGGTAGAGAAAGAATTACTTTTCTCCCTTTCTCACAATACAAGAACTCGTGGGTACTCAGTGAAATTAATGAGCAGTGGGCATAGGACTTTTTCATCCAAACAATAATTAAGATGTGGAATTCACTGCCATAGGAAGTGGCGGCAGCTACAAGTGTAGACAGTTTCAAGAGGGGATGAGAACTTATGGCGCGGAGATCTATGAGTGGCTATTAGCCTCAAAGTATAAATAGGAACTCTCAGTCTGGGGCAAGTGATGCTCTGTATTCTTGGTGCTTGACGGGGGGGCAACAGTGAGAGGGCTTCTGGAGTTCCGGCCCCACTGGTGGACCTCCTGATGGTGCCTGGGTTTTGACCACTGTGTGACATAGTGTTGGACTGGATGGGCCACTGGCCTGATCCAACATGGCTTCTCTTATGTTCTTATGCATAAATAGGGCAGTGTGTGTTTTCCACCTTTAGCATGTACAAATGCATCCTCCCAGCAAATCTAAGGTTCTGATCCTGTGTACCAAAGCTGGAAAATATGTACATTTCTATATTCCCAGAAAATGGTGATTGTGCATATCAGGAAGAGCACTATTAGCGTGATCTCCTGTTATGCACAGTTTAAGCCTCAAGACTGTAATGGCTGAAAAGGGTTTATATCCAGTCTGCAATTTATTAATTCTCTCCTAATTGCTTTTTAAGACTTGCAGTTGTGAATCTAACCATACACGTTTCAAGAGATCAGAAAATTCATCTGGCTTGTCCAAAGCCTTCCATGCAGTCAGAAAGTATGGCATGCAGTTTAGGGATTAAAGAGTCAAAGACGAGGAAAACCTAGATTCAGATTGTCACTCTTCCTTTGAAACTCATTTGTTGGCCTTCAGCCCTGCCTGACAACTCATAGGGTTATTATGAGGAGAAAATGGAGGAGTGGGAGATCCTGTATGCTGTGCCTGGCAACCAGTGGGAGCTGGGGGAGAGGGAACATGGTGGGCACATAGTGTCACAAGTGCCATGCCATCACTCCTAGGGAAAACCCAGAAGTGATGGTGGGTAGCTCTAGGAAACATCGATAACTCTATGGTGTAAAACCGTAGAGTTTCTGGTATATTCACAGAATTACCTGACACCACTTCTCGGTTTTCTCCAGAGTGATATCGCAGTGTATGTGCCAACAACTTTGTAATTTTTTGCTCCCACTGCGGGTAATGCATGTTACCAGCAGGAGGCCTCCCACCACAATGAGGAGGAGGAGGAGATTATATTTATACCCCACCCTTTACTACCTGAAGGAGTCTCAGGGCGGCTTACAAACTCCTTTCCCTTCCCTTCCCCACAACAGACACCCTGTAAGGTAAGTGGGGCTGAGAGAGCTCTTTCCAGATGTGTCCTTGAGAGAACAGAACTACGGCTTGCCCAAGGTCATCCAGCAGCTGCAAGTGGAAGAGTGGGGAACCAAACCCGGTTCTCCCAGATTAGAGTCCGCGCACTTAACCACTACACCAAACTGGGGACCCTGGCAGCCCAAATACTACCTTGATGTACAGTCAGCCTTGTGGCTCAAATACAATCTGGATCCTGGTTAAAATTACCCCCCCCCAAAAAAAATGAATTCTCTAGGGCAGGGCTGTACCTAATGTGTTTCTAGAAGGCTTCTGGTTTTTCTGCCTTTGTGCAACTCCAGAAACAGGACTGCTGTTGTTGTCCTTAGCACCAGGCTGGCAAGACAGAGTGTGGCCGGTGGGCTGCGTTTGGCACAGGGAGTCCCCAGTTTTGCCCATCAGCCTGTCGAAGTGGGTTTGTCCACCTAATCAAACTGAATGTATTCATTCCTAATTGTGTATGACCGATGGTGCCGGTCGATAGCAGATGGGACATCCTGGCTCCCCGTGGAAATTCAATTTTCAGTGATTCCTGGTAAAAGAGGCACAGAAGGCAGCTCACGTTCAGATGATAAGCCCAATAAGTCATTTGTTGTGCTGAGGTTTCCTTCCTTTTCTAAATTTCCCCGTCAATATTAGCCATTCATGTAATGGCTTTTCATCTGCCTAAGTGAACTCACTGAGCTACAATTGGAGATATTTATGATTGTTTGTCTGGCAATTTTACTGGCTTCCCTTACCCTTTATTCCCTATTTCCTCTGGCTTTTTTAATATCATAAGAAGAAAATAGCACCTGTTATATCTCCAGAGAGCTGAATGCTACCATTAAAATTCTTTTTTACCCTCTAATCATGATGTGTCATATTTGTATCCCACAATTTCTCCAGGTAGTTTAGGGTTGCGTACAACTCACAACTACCTGTGAGGTAAGAATAGACTGGACAGTGACTGCTATGACATGGAAGTAAGCAGGGGTCATTTCGTAAAAAAAGAGGTGCAGGAGCTCATTAGCATAACTCATTAGCATAACTTATTTGCATATGCCATACCCCCTGACATAACCAGAAGTGTGTCAGAGGGCAGGGAGGCAGACATGCCTGCGTTCCCTGCCCAATCTTCTCCAGGTGCCCTGCGGCTGCGGGACACCTAGAGAAGATTGGGCAGGGAACCCAGGCATTTAAATCCTACCCCCCCACACCCCTGAGTTTCTCCACAATAGCGGAGAGGCTCAGGGGAAGGGGGCATGTCTGCCCGCCTCCCCTTCCCTTCTCCAGCGAGGGCAGGAAGGCAGACATGGAAAGATCACTGCTGCCAGTGTGACTCTAGAGAGAAGGGGTTTAAACTTTAAAGCCCTTCTCTCTTCGCTCCCCCCCCCCCCCCGCTGCCCGCCTGCCTTGGCAGGTTGGCTGAGTGAAGGAAGGGAAAGGGAGGCTTTTGAAGATGCCCCCCCCTTTGCTTCCCTAGCCAGCCTGCCAAGGCAGGGGTGTGTGCAGAGAGAAGGGGTTTAAAGTTTAAACCCCTTCTCTCGAGAGTTGTGCCGGCAGTGGTGGCATGATATTTTCATTGTATTCTATGGCCCCATAGAATATAATGGAAAGACCGCTGCTGCTGGCGCAACTCCAGAGAGAAGCGGTTTAAACTTTAAACCCCTTCTCTCTTCGCTTCCCCCTCGCCCCTCCCGCCTTGGCAGGCCAGCTAGGGAAGGGAAGGGAAAGGGAGGCTTGCGCTCCACCAGCCCGGGAGCGGGCACAAATTGTGGTGGCGGCAAGCCCCGCCCCCAGCTCCCAGCGGGCCTGGAGAGGAAGAGAAGCCACCACTGCCAGCGTGACTCTTGAGAGAAGGGGTTTACACTTTAAACCCCTTCTTGCTTCGCTTCCTCCGCTGGGAGCTGGGGGCGGGGCTTGCTGCCACCGCCATTTGTGCCTGCTCCTGGGCCACTCCGCCTCACTCCAGCCCCAAATGACCCCTTGAAGTTAGCCTCACTAAGTTCAATTAGACTTCCTCCCTAACTATGTCTAGAATTGCAACCCAACAATTACGTAGTAAGCTCCATAGTGGAGTCCCACCTCATTTGAGCTCAAAACTGGAACCATGACATGACACTGACAGCCTCCTAAATCATTGGTCTTCAATTTTTTTGTGACCTGGGGTCAACTGAAATGCAAGCATGTGACTGGAAGTCATGTGATCTCAGAGCTAGGTTACTGGAACCTGGGGAGCTAGAGGAATTACGTCCCCTGAGCAGCAGACCAAACGATCTGGGGAAACACAAGCCAGATGCCAGGAGGTGTACCAGATGTATGTAGTTATGTGCTGTCAAGTCACGACTTATAGCGACCCCAGCAATGGGCTTTCAAGGCAAGTGAGAAGTAGAGGTGGTTTGCCATTGCCTGCCTCTACAGAGTCTTCCATTGCGGCCTCCCAACCAAGTACCCACCCTTCTTAGCTTCTGACGAGACTGGGGCTATACCATGCTGCCTTCCCTCCAAGGTGTACCTTAGTTAGAAATGATGCAAGCATCAGAGCTATGGAGTAATCCTCTCCACCCATATGTGATCGCACCTCACTATCTTCTCAGCATACAAGCAAAGAATGCCACCTTTGTTCTCTATGCAGCAGGTCATCCCAAAAAGCAGCAAAAAGAGCTCAGGGGGTTACAACAACCCCCAGAAAGTGTTCTGCAATCGATGTGATGGTTCAGACTCATGGAGGGGCCATGGCTCAGTGGTAGAGCCTCTGCTTGGCATGCAGAAGGTCCCAAGTTCAATTCCTGCTATCTCTAGTTAAAGGATCAGGTAGTAGGTGCTGTGAAAGACCACTGCCTGAGACCCTGGAGAGCCACTGCCAGTCTCAGTAGATAATACTGACCTTGATGGACCAAGAGTCTGATTAAGCTGAAGGCAGCTTCATGTGTATTTCATGTTTTCACTGCCCTAGCGTTGCTTCATATAAAGGATAGACTTCTAAAGGAATATTTATTAAAAGGTTCGTTCCTTTAAGTGGAGATTATTTTCAAGTTCCTTAATTTTTAACCATTTTCTTGCTATATTGTGCTGTGCAAATCTGAAATCACATGGACAAGTGATGCTGCCTTTTGGTCCCATCAAGGTCAGTATCTCCTACTCAGAGTGGCAGCAGCTCTCCAGGGTCTCAGGCAGAAGTCTTTCACATCACCTAATGCCTGGTCCTTTTAACTGAAGATGCCAGGGGCTGAACCTGGGATCTTCTTCATGCCAAGCAGAGGCTCTACCACTGAGCCACAGCCCCTCCTAGATATTTCATGCTGGCTTTTTCATGTTTTATTCTTAGATGAGTTTGGTGTAGTGGTTACGTGTGCGGACTCTCCTCTGGGAGAACCAGGTTTGATTCCCCACTCCTCCACTTGCACCTACTGGATGACTCTGGCACAGCTGTTCTTGAAAAAGAGCAGTTTCTGTCAGAGCTCTCTCAGCCCCACCTACCTCCCAGGGTGTCTGTTGTGGGGAGGAGAAGGGAAAAGAGATTGTAAGCCGCTCTGAGACTCCCTTGGGTAGTGAAGGGTGGGGTATAAATCCAATCTCCTCCTCCTCCTCCTCCTCCTCCTCCTCCTCTTCTTCTTCTTCTCTCATCTTTCAGTCTGAAAAGTATTGGATTGGATAGTGTTGTTTTTAGGGGTGTTCTGAAGATTTTAATTGGTTTTATATCATTTAATGTGTTGTGTCAAGACTTACACTTTGCTTCAGTTCAGTTTTGGTGAGTTCTGCAAATTCAATCCTATTGCATTGTTTACTAAGTGTCCCATCTTGTTGATTGTGTTGACTTGCTCTGGGCAATTCTCCTTAACTCCAGTTTGAGAAGAGCAGACGATAAATGATTTAAATGTTTTAAAATCAATATTGTAATTTTCTTCGTATGTTGATGTGAGCCGCGTCAAGTATGTTTTTTTTTTTTTTTTTGTCAAGTATGTTTTTGAAGAGAGGGGAGGCATAAGTATTTTTGAATAATATTTTGGAATATTTGAATAATATTTGAATATTTTTGAAGCTCTCTGTCCACTATACAAGAGAATGACAAATGATTCCTATCCTAGAGGACTGCAACTCCGAGATCCTCTTAAAAACATCTTCATCTTATATACAATTCCTGTTGTCTTCACCAGAGTTTGTATTAGTGTGCTATTTACTGTCCGATGAGCTGCAAAATGCCATTCACTTTCAAGTGAGCTGGAGAGATCAGAAGGAGAGTTTTTCCTCTGGCCCACAGGTCTGCTGATCACCCCAGAAGTTGTATCACAAGAAAATCTTCTTCTTGCAACAGCTACAGACATAGATGTTTTTGAAGTAATGTGTTTTGCCATTAGACTCGTACATCACGTATCCTTGTTCTGTTTTTGTGTTTCGCTTTCAGAAAGTTCAGCAGTACACTGTCATCGTTCAGGCCACAGATATGGAAGGAAACCTTAACTATGGTCTCTCAAACACAGCAACGGCGATCATTATGGTGACAGATGTGAATGACAACCCACCCGAATTCACTGCCAGCACCGTAAGTATCAATACATCAGAGCAATGATGTATGGACACACAGCCGTGTTTGTAATTCATGGATGTTTGATACGGCTGGGTTCCTGTTTTCTCGTTTGGCAGACAGAAAGAACTTGATAGATAACTGTGTAACAAAGAGTTTCGGCAAATAAAAATGGAGGGGGCTATCTGGCAGCTATCTGGCAGCAAAAATGAAAAGATTGTGACCAACATATATATATACAGAGAGAGAGAGAAAACAGAGAGAAAAGAGCTGTGTTGCCCTTCCTTCCTCGTGGGGGACAGGGATGCTGTGGGCAGGCAGATGGCTGCAGTGTCATGTCACTTCTGCTAAAAAAAAAAACCATCCAGAAGTGACATGGGTTGCTTTAGGAATCACCAGAAACTCTGTGGTTTTAGCATAGAGTTTCCAGCAATTCTTAAAACTACCCTATGTCCCTTCCAGTATTTTACTGGAAGTGATGTGACACTGCAGCTAGCGTTGGGGCAGTGTCCCCTCTAAGCTATGCCCTTCTCGGCAGCAGGGTCTGGCACTGCCCAGTGCCCATTTTAAGATTACAGCAGTTGTGTTCTGCTCCGGATGTTAACAGTTCTGATCAGTGGGGGAACGGGGGAACGGAGGAGACGTCAGTCAGGGGGAGTTGTTAGTCAAGGTGGCAGCCAACAATGGCAGCGGGTGGGCGGGATTTCCTGTGTCAACCAGGGGGTGGGGCTTGCAGCCCTGTGTTTTCATAGATCATGCCAGAAATGTCCTTGATACTCTCTAGCACTGTTTGTGTGCATGTCTGAAGCCTGTTAAGGCAAGATAGCAAAAAGGAGGGAACCGTTTATAGGTCCTAAAGACTGTAGAGATTACATTCGATTAAAACTCGGGAGAATCAGAAAGGGCATGCATGAAAATACCATTTGTGAAAACGCGATGGATGGAATTGTTCCGTTTGTACTCCAGAAATGTTGCAGGGGACTCTGACATGTCTGTTGATCTTCACCAAAACTACCAGAGTGAGTTTTGGAGATCACATTTGTGGTTTGATGTGGCGTGAAGGTATCAGAGTACAACAGTGGCCCTGAGACCTTTTCATGCATGCATGACGAGAGGTCTAGGGTGGCCTAGATAAAACCCACCAGATTCTGGTAAATTCCTGCCCTCAAATGTCTTTTCTTTTCAGCAAAGAGAACAGTCCAGGCTGATTTTTTTTTTAAAAAGCCTAGCCGGCAACTGAGCCTTCACCAAGTATCTTTGCCCAGCACTGCAGCTCCCGGGATACGGTGTGACTTGCATCATTATCAAAGCTGGCGCTGTCATACGCCAAAGTGGGGCAATTCCCAGGGCTTCTGGGAGGGCCCATTGCTGCCATCCCCTGCCTGACCCTCCCCACTGCCCACGAACCCTTCCACCCATATGCTCTGGTGCGCATGGTGCACTGCGCTGCCACTGTAAAGGCACATTATGTGGTGCATGTCGCTAGAATTGCTTATGAGTGAGTGAGCCAGTGGGGAAAGATGCCCAGAAGGTTAGCTGGGGAGGGGCATGCGGATAGGGTTGCCAACCTCCAGGGGGCTCCAGGGGATCTCCCAGAATTACAGCTGATGTCCAGGCAACAGAAAGCAGTTCCTCTGGAGAAAATGGCTGCTTTGGAGGGTGGACTCTATGGCGCTCTCTCTCCCCCCCCCCGAGGTCCCTCCTCTGCCTTAACCCCACCCACCCCAGGCTGCACCCCAAAATCTCCAGGAATTTCCCAAACTTAAGTTGACAGCCCTTCATGTGGGTGGCTCAGTGGGAAGAGGACATGCTGCTGAGCATGAGTTAGGGCCTCAGCACTCTCTGGCTTGGCGTGCCAGGCAGTTTTTTGCCCCGGGCTCCCCAAAATCTGGAACTGAGCCTAGTCATTGTCAACTCTGCCCTGGCCTCCAGAACTTCCAGTCTAATGGTGCAGGGAAGCACAGTCTCTTTTATTTGTGCCTCTTTCCACACACATGGTTGCCCCCTCCCCTGTTGCCCCTGTTGCCCCACAGACTTCGAATGTGCAGGAATGGAGCGAGATAGGAGAACGGGAGAAGAAGAAAGGGTCCTGTTTTCCCCCACATTCGACTGAATAGTGGAGACATCTAGTGGCCAAGATCTAGAAACATAAAATCCCATAACCAATATTTGTTTTGCTGTTAAGGCAGAGTTTTAAAACATCTCTCTAGCCCCCCCCCCCCCCCCCCCGGTGCCTGCTGTACTTTGAATGCCTGTTTGAATGCATCCTAGGTGTCTGTCGAAAGCCTTGCGTTTCCTCTTGAGCAAGGTAAACACGCCTCACCCTTGTCAGTAGTCAATTCCATCTCCAACTTGTTCTGTTTATTTTTATCACCGCCGGCCAAGGGCCATCGCCGAGAGCAAAATTTCCCCAAATGCTACATAATTAAAAAGGAATCAATGGCTATCAGATTTGCAAATGTTTGTGTCAGTCATTTGAGAGCCAGGCTGGCGGATAAGATGAGGTTCCTCTCCCGGAGAGCAAAGATAAAATAGCTCATTAAAACAGCAATGCTCCAAAAGAGATTCTGATGACAGAAGAGGAGCGGTCCAAATGAACTCTGCGAAGGGCTTTTTTGCGACAACCAAGGGACAAAAAGACTTAAGCCCGGTTCGTGCGTAGGTTTGCCAACTCTGGTTTGAAAAATATCTGGAGGTTTGAGGGTGGAGCCTGGGAGATAAGAATTTAGGGAGCAGAGGGACCTCAGGAGGGCGTAATTGTCAGTGCCTGACATGAATTCAGTTGTTGTGGAGCCTGTGTGATCTGTGCCTAAATACACAAATGCCTAATGGGTTGCTTTTCCTTTCAGTAAGCCATAAGAGGTACTATACATATGCTGAATCAGTCACTATTCATTTGTATAAGTGTTTATTTGTTTATTCGTCCTTAATCCTTTTCTATTCTCAGGTCCCCGACCTGGAGTTAGCAACCATTATTCAACCCGCCCCGAAGGAATGCGGAGTCTCTTTCCCTCTCGCTTTCCCCCTCGCTTTCCTCCCCCTCGGCTTTGCTAACGCGCTTGCGCCCTAACTGGTCTGTCTTCTGATGTGTCTTATCTCCTGTTGTATGTCCTTGGCCAAGGGTGGAAAGGACCCTCTGTGAACTGTGAATTTGTTACGCTTGCAGGTTTTGAGAACCTGGTTTGTAGTCTCAGCAATAAGTGGGAAACAAGTCCAGTTCATGAGAACGGTTTTGGAGGTTCCTGGGAACTAATTTGCCCGCGTTTTTCGTGGGAACTGGGAGTGTTGGGAATAGCGCAGCAAAATGCAAGACACTGATTGGAGGCAGGACTGATTGGATCTTTAACCATGTATCAGTTTAGTATATCAATGAATGTAACCCATAGTATTTCATTACTAACAGAACAAGTGTATGACTCCAGTGATCTTTCTACAAGTAAAAGACTTTTTAACTCAAAGACCTGTTGTGGACTATATTCACTGGGACATTCTCACAGTAATGTCACGCAGCCCACCTTCCAAAGCAGCCATTTTCTCCAGGAGAAGTGGAATGAATGTTTTAAATAAACAAATTAATTAAGAGATCTGTGTAGTCCGGAAATCAGTTGTAATTGCAATAGAATGACTATATCACTTGAGACTGAATGTATAGGATTTGGGAATGTGACCACAGAGAGAGAGAGAGAGAGAGAGAGAGAGAGACCATGAACAGGAAACTAAGGCTGTGGTCACACAAGCCATTCACGCCAACATTTCCCGACATCTGAACCCCCCTGTTGTGAAGTGTTGCTCCTTGGTGCCCATTTCAGTCCTTCATGTGTGAATCAAGACTTTTTGGATATCCACAAGAACCACCCTGGCTAGCTAAAATGGACTCTGTAACTTCTGGCTGAGGACAGGCTATGCTGCAGCATGTGTAAGGAGGGGAGAGGTTGTGGCTCAGTGGTAGAGCCTCTGCATGGCATGCAGAAGATCCCAAGTTCAATCCCTGGCATCTTCAGTTGAAGGAGCAGGCAATGTGTGACATAAAAGACCTCAGCCTGAGACCCTGGAGGGCCGCTGCCAGTCTGAGTAGACAATACTGACTTTGATGGACCAAGGGTCTGATTCAGTGCAATGCAACTCCATGTGTTCCTGTGTTCACTCCCTTTGCATCAGAGAAGGAAGGGAATGCTTAAACCTTCCTCTGTTGGTCACTTTCCTCCTGCAACCTCCCTCCCCTCGATGGCTTTTATCCCCATCAACATTCTGGACCAGTTTTTTTCAATGGGGGAGGGGCTCAGTGGCAGAGCATCTCTGTGGCATGCAGAAGGTCCCAGGTTCAGTCTCCGCCATCTCCACTTAGAAGGATCAGGTAGCAGTTGATGTGCAAATCTCAGCCGGAGACCCTGAAGAGCCCCTGCCAGTCTGAGTAGACAGTACTGGAAAACATAATATGGAAAACCCAGGGGAGGGGCCACGGCTCAGTGGTAGAGCATCTGCTTGGCATACAGAAGGTGTCAGGATCAATCCCCAGTACCTCCAGTTAACAGGAGCAGTTAGTGGGTGCTGTGAAGACCTCTACCTAAGACTCTGGAGAGCTACTGCCAGGCTGAGTGGACAACACTGGCAAACATAAAATGAAAAGCCCAAGGAGAGGGTATACAGCTCAGTGGCTGAGCATCTGCTTAGCATGCAAAAGGTCCCAGGATCCATCCCTGGCACTTCCATTTAAAAGAAGCAATTAGGAGGGTATGGAGAGCCACTGCCAATCAGAGTAGACAATACTGACTTCAGAGCAAGATGGGCAGCGAAGCTCAGGACAATGTATCCACCTGGACTGAATCGAGACCTAGGTTTCCTGTCTCATTACCAATGCTGATTTCTCCACTCCTATTACCCCTCTGCATATCACACCTAATCCAATCAAGCCTGCTATGGCCATTTACCTGCTAATGTCATTTGGCATCTGAAATCACTCCACTTTCCAATATATAGGACGTACGGACTCACATTCTAGCTGTATCTGGAGAAGTAAGCAGTGACTCACGAAAGCTCCTTCCCTGCCACAAATTTTGTTAGTCTTTAAGGTGCTGCTGGACTCTTGCTCTTTTTTACTACTACTGACCTTGATGGACCAAGGGTTGGATTCACTATCGGGCACGTGTTCAACTTTGCAAGCCTTGATCAGAAGCCCTACAGAGGGGAGGAAGCTAGAGAGGAGTTTTAGGGGACTGACAGAAGAAGGGCAAAACACTTCCTCTTCCCTCATTACCCCTTTTCTCCTTCAAAGCAGCTCCTCCTTAGGGTATTTTGCAAGGACGAGCAGCTGACATGAGGTTGCCGGCTGCAATCTAATGCGCTGTTTGTCCTTTCGGAGAACTGTCCAGACCGTTGTAAGATCCCTCCAATTTACCTGTTTTAGGAGAGGTTTGTGGAAGGCTGCAGCCGAGTGTACCTTGAGCATTAATAGTCCCCCTATGCATGGCAGCCCAGAAGTATTACGATCACTCAGGCATCTGTCCCCGGAATCCAGCTAAACGGATCAGGAACTGCCGTCTTCGCCTCCAGCAGGGATAAAGGACAACACTACCATTTCTCTCGATTCAAGAACTGAGCAGAAAGTTGATTTTAATTTTTTTTTACCCTGTCTTCAAGGGCTGGGAACAGCTTTGCACGCTCCCCGTTGCTCTTTTCCATAATTCAAACCGGAGGGTATTTCACCGTGATATAAACCACCGCTCTTTAGCAAAAGTGACCTTTAATATAAATCAGCTCCCTGGTTAGTCAGAAATCCATTTCAGGTGAGCGCAATGCCCCCCCCCCCAAAAAAAGCCAGAGCCCCTCTCTGTGCTCTAGGAGTATGAAGGCCTTTGTTATCGTTAAATGGGGGAAACCTGGAAAGCTATCTCATGGAACTGCCAACCTCCAGATGGGGCCCGGAGCTCTCCCGGAATGACAAGGACCTCCAAGTGACAGAAATCAGCTCCCTTGGAGGATATGGCTGTTTGGAGGGTGGACTCTATGGGATTATACCCCTTTATTTATTTCCATGTATTAGTCGCCCATCCCCACACATTGTGGGGCTCTAGGCGATGTACAAAAGTCCTAAAAAACATAAAAGACATAAAAACCAGTTCAACAACATAACTGTAATTAAAAGCAGGTGGAGAAATTTTGTAGCTCCCTACCATATCTGGCGTGCGAGTGCTTCACATGTTCAGGGGGGAGTAAGTTCTATAAAGAACAAGGGTCCAGGTAGGTAGGGTGCCAGTCATGATGTTACATAAGAACGTAAGAGAGAAGCCAATGTTGGATCAGGCCAGTGGCCCATCCAGTCCAACACTCTGTCAGACAGTGGCCAAAACCCAGGTGCCATTGGGAGGTCCACCGGCGGGGCCAAAATTCCAGAAACCCTCCCACTGTGGCCCCCAGCACTAAGAATACAGAGCATCACTGCCTCCAGACATCAGAACAGAAGAGAAGCCAATGTTGGATCAGGCCAATGGCCCATCCAGTCCAACACTCTGTGTCACACAGTGGCCCTCAGGAGGTCCAGCAGTGGGGCCTGGACACTAGAAGCCCTCCCACTGTTGCCCCCCCCAGCACCAAGAATACAGAGCATCCCTTTCCCCAGACTGAGAGTTCCTATGTTAACTGTTGCTGTCCTCAACCAAATGCCTGGTGGAACATCTCTGCCTGACAGGCCCTCCTTTGAGGTCCCTCCCCGCCCCAAACTACATCTTCCTGGGGCTCCACCCTCAAACTTCCAGGAATCCCCCAGCCCGGAGCTGGCCACCCCTATCACAAAATCATGGCAATACAAAAGGTAATGACTACCAGATCTCAGGATGTGATAACCTGACCCATTGTTCTGAGGAAGGCTGCAGGAAACTGCTTTGAGGAATCTTGCTGGATAATCAGTTTCCCTGGCAGAGTGGGGACTTGCACCCAAGTCTTCCAGCTCCTGGTCTGACGCTCTAACCATTACATTGCTCTGTCTCTCATTTTGTCACAGAGAGAGAGAGAGAGAGAGAGAGATCTGAACATGGTTGCCCAGTGACAGGGAAATGGTGGTGGAAAGTGCCATCAAGTCACAACTGACTTATGGCGACCCTGGAGGGTTTCCAAGGCAAGAGACGTTCAGAGGTAGTTTGCTGCTGCCTGCCTTCGCATCACTGGTATTCCTTGGTGGTCTCCCATCCAAATACTAGCCAGGGCCAACCCTGCTTGGCTTCCGAGATCTGATGAGATTGGGCTAGCCTGAGCCATGTGGGTCAGGGCTCACAGGGAAATGCAGCTGGGGGAATGGTTCAGGATGCCTTCCTCCGGTCCACCACTTCTCCGGTCCACCACTTCACCCATCTTTCAGATATGTATATGCAAAGGTCATTTCGTAGAAAAAGAGGTGCAGGAGCTCATTAGCATAACTCATTGGCATAACTCATTTGCATATGCCACACACCCCTAACATACCGGAAGTGTGTCAGAAGGCAACACCCACCCCTCAGGCTCCACTCCACAGGTGAGTGAAACTGACCTGCTCTTCCTCCCTTCCCTTCCCCATCCAATACTTTGTGCAATAAAAATAAGCGTAAAGAACACATCCTCATTCTCTTCCTGCTCCCTTGAAACCACCAGGTTTCAAGTAGACTTGAGATACCCAGGACATGTGCACCACCCATCCCTTCCCCTCCCCACAACAAGACACCCTGTGAGGTAGGTGGGACTGAGAGAGGTCTTTTGAGAACTGCTCATGAGAGAACAGCTCTGAGAGAACTTGTGAATGGCCCAAGGTCACACCAGCAGCTGCATGTGGAGGAGTGGGGAATCAAACCCGGTTCTCCCAGATTAGAGTCCAACTCCTGACCACTACACCAAACTGATAAGGTGGAAGCTGCTGAAGGGTTGGTGAAATTTCTCCAGTACTTATGTGCCATGTGCCCAGATAAAAAATGGTATACTTAGAAAATTTATATGCCGCCTTGAGCAAGTCTCTGGAAAAGCAGCACACAGTCATAAAAGGAACAATGATAAAATTATCAATATTAAAACAAAACATTAAAAACAATAAAGACCCTAGCAGGGCTTTCCCCGGGGCGCTGCGCCTCTGCACTGCTCGGGGAAGCCGAGGAGGGGGCGGGGCTTGGTCATGTGCCCGCCCCCTGGGCTCCTCACTCCCGGAGCTGCGCTCCTGTGCGCTCCCGCTCCAACGGACCCCTGTGTATATGACTGTTTTGACAGTGTGTGTCTGGCTTTGGATGTTACAAAGCAGAAGGTGGGGAAGGAAGTATAGGTCCAGTGCCGGTTCTAGGTTTTTGAGAGGACCTAGGCAGTGTCATGGGGCCTCCTTCTGCCCACTGCCCTCATGACTCCCTTTTCCTTCTCACAAGAGCTGCCTGACCCCCCAGTGGAGGTGGATTCCCCCACTGACAGGCTCCACCTCCCCGCCACCAATCGGCTGGCCGGTGGAGGGGGGGACTTACCCCAGAAAAGAGAGAGATCTATCCAACATGCAGCAGTGTGTCTACGTCAGCACCAGCATGACCTGGAAGTGATGTCATCTCAGTTGGGCTGACACTCTGGGCAAAAACTCTACAGTAGAAGCCAAATTTACCATAGAGTTTTTACCCAAATACCAGAGTGTCGCCCCAACATCCTGGTCACTTCCTGGTCACGAGGGCAGCAACGTAGACATGTGCTATACATCAGATGGGCCTCCCTGCTGCTCCCGGTAAGTCCCCCCCTCCCCCACTGGTTGCCAGGGCAGACATGGCAACCCTATCACAAGCCCTTATCAGTCTCCACCCTGAAACCTCCAGGAATTTCCGTATCCAGAGTTAGCAACCCTATGTTGTGCTTGATCTTTCTCCTGCATCTCAAACCATCCTGTGCCATGTCTGTTTCAGAGCAAAATTGGTTTCAGTGGCCACAGCCATGCAGCTGTTCTACGCCGTCTTAGGATGGAGGAAAAAGAATAGGTTGAAAGACAGCAGCAGTAGCTTGCATTTGGAACAGAGCCTAAGAAACAGAAATTGGAGGGCTGAGTTTCCCTGCTAAAGCGCACAAAAGTACATCCTCTCATGGTCTTAAATTACCTGCCAATCAAACTGGGTGGCTGGAGACTTAATAGTTTGGGGATATAAATGTAGCCCAGGAGGAGGCTGCAGCACACGGCAGCTACAACCCTCATGCTGAGCAGTGGGAATTAATGTTCCTGTGTGAAAGTTAACAGCTGGACCGGAGTGAACGAAATAGGCCGTGGTTGGGTGGGATGGGCTACACTGTGGAGCCAAATAGGCACACGGTTTGCTCAAGATTGATCTTTACATATTTTCTATTATTATTATTATTTTATGGTCTTTATGTATATGTAAACACAGACATGCCTTGCAGTGTGAGAGGTGGGCAGACAGACTGCACACGGACACAGGCAGGGGACCCTCAAGGACTTGTGGGGTCATCTCATTTCCCCCTCCTCCACTATCTCCTCTTTCTCTTCCTGGAAGCCCCTCTAGCTTCTCCTCTTTTCCTGCTTCCTTCTCTCCATCCCACCCACCAGCCAACCTGTCTTATATCAGCTCTTCCCTGTTTCCAACGGTTCCTTCTCCCCCCCCCCCCCCGGCAGCCTCTACCTGGGAAAACTATGGTCCAGAAGTGTGGTGCCAGCTGCCTGGCCCAGTTATGTGAGGGGGGGGGGACCTGCAAGGACTTGCAAGGGGCACCTTGCTTTCCCCTGTATCTAGGGCTGCCAAGTCCCCCTGGGGGGCCGGGATTCCCCCACTAAATAGGTCCCCAATCTGCCGGTCTGGATCCGGCTGGCGGGGGAACCCCACCCCCGAAGTGGCCCGATCAGGCCGACATGCCCAGCATGATGACATCACCCAGAAGTGACGTCATCATGCTGGGCACATTGCCGGGGTGACGCTCTAGCAGTCGCCCTGAAAACTCTATGGTACCATAGAGTTTTAGGGTGATTACCAGAGCGACGCCCCAGCAACATACCCAGCGTGATGATGTCACTTCTGGGTGATGTCATTTTGGCGCGCGCGCACTTTGTGCGTGCACGGGACTACCAGAGACAGAACAGGACTCCCCCACTTTTTAAAAAGTAAGACTTGGCAACCCTACCTGTATCCCTGTCCCCACTCTATTTCCTCTTTCCCTCCTGCTGGCAACCCACGCATCCTCACCTTTCCCTGCTTCCTTCTCGCCTTCCCAACCACCAACCCATATATCTTTTATCTGCATTCCATCTTTAGCTACATTTATTACTTATTTAACTTTACACTCCGTCTTTCCCTACAACGGGGACAAAAGTGGCTCACATCATTCTCCTTTCCACCATTTTATCATCAAAACAACCCTGTGAGGTGTATCTGGCTCAAGGTCTCCCAGTGAGCTCCAATAGCAGAGTGGTGAGTGGAAAGGGGGTTCCCCAGGTCCTAGTTCAAAACTCTAACCAATGCACAACACTGGCTTTTGTGGGGCGGCTGCTGTTGAACAGTAGCAAGCAGCTTGGTGAGTCAGGCAATTTTCCTGGCAAGGTCTGGCCCCTTTGAGTCCTCCCTCTAAGGCAAAAACAGCCCTAGAAAGGCCCCTCCTCCTCCCACTGCCTTTTATGACAGAAACCAAGGTTTGAAGGCTGACAATACTGTTTTGCTTGGCTAGCAGCCCCCATAATTGCCACTTAAGGAGACATTCCACGTCCTCTGAGGAAAGGTTGAAGGAGCTGGGTATGTTTAGCCTGGAGAGGAGATGACTAAGAGGTGATAGGAAAACCGTCTTCAGGTACTTGAAGGGCTGTCATATAAAGGATGGTGCTGAGTTGTTTTCTGTTGCCCCAGAAGGTCAGACCAGAATCAACAGAGTGAAATTAAATCAGAAGAGTTTCTTTGGAGGTTTTCAGATAGAGTCTAGATGGCCATCTTACAGCAATGCTGATTGTGTGAACTGAGGCAGGTCATGAGAGAGAGGGGAAGAAGGGTTGCCTCAGTGCTTAGTTCTCGTGGCCCTTTCTTACATGCCCGGGAAATGCTGGTTGCCATTCTGGGGTCAGGAGGCAATTTTTCTCCAAGCTAGTTTGGCCAGGGGTCACTGAGAGTGTGTTGGGGGGGAGGTATTTGTGAATTTCCTGCATTGTGCAGGGGGCTGGACTGGACGACCCTGGACGTCCCTTCCAACTCTGATTCTATTATTCATTTCTTAAAAGTACAGGTGCTGCTTCTATTATTTTGTGGGGAGTTAACTCCCCACTGTATTTTTTTTAAGATCTCAGATTTGTCTGAAAACCTTAAGCTTTTGTAAATTTGTGGCAAGATCTGTCTTGTCCGTTTATGGCTTCAACCTCTAGATTTAAGTATCCACACCTTGGGCCATGTTGAGAATCAGATACACTGAGATAGATATAGATATATATAAGGATGCCTACTTAAAAGACAGACACCCAAAATCTGAGATGGATAGGCTTCCATAAAGGCCCCGTGCTAAATCAAGAGCTCTGCAGCCTCAGGTGAATGCTGTTTGAACCCCTCCAAAACGATCTGGGGGCGCTCGAGAGTGATGATTTTCTAAAGGAATGATTCAGTAAATGAAGCAAATGAGTTTAGTCCTGTAGCCATCATTGTATGTCAAATAGGACGAGGGTGCCTGTGCAAGCAAGATAACGAACTAATTACCTTAATATGTAAATGCAGACATATTTATCTAGCGCAACTCTTGATGCTCAAATGATCCCACCTGCCTTGCCCCCCCCCCCCCAGGTGCCCCTTTCCAGAGATTCCTCGTGGGCAAGAAATAGGCAGCCCATGAAATCATCTCCCTTTAGTTGTGAATACTGAGGAGTTCTGCTCGGCTAGCGTCTCTCCTTATTAGCAGAGGCATCCACTGTGTGCTTTCGTTCAGTAGGAGCAACCCACCCGTCCTCATGGGATTAGTAAGAATTTGCTTCTCCTTGACTCCCTGAATCTTTGATGACTCAGAGAGCATTACAAGGATGCCATTTTGTCCAATGTTGTTGCTCTTTCGCCGAGTCACAACCAATTTACGGGTTTTCAACGCAAGAGACGTTCAGAGGGGGTTTGCCATTGCCTGCCTCTTCCGAATGGCAACCCCAAGCTTCCTTGGTGGTCTTCCATCCAAACACTATCCAGGGCCGACTCTGCTTAGCTTCCAAGATCTGTCAAGATCCGGCTAGCCTGAGCCATCCAGGTCAAGGGCTACAAATAGGGTTTCCAGGTCCCACCTTTCTGCCAGCAGAGGGGTTGATGGGCCTTTTCTGGAGCCTCTGCCATGTGCACAGCGACGCTCTAGTTGTCTGGCAAAACTCTATGGTTTGATTCTGATTTTAGCATAGAGTTATGCCCCAAAACTAGAGTGTCACTGTGCGACATCGGCAGTGCCAGGGGTCATTTTGAGAAGGAACGTGCAGGAACGCCATTCCGGGAGTAACAAGCCCAGGAGCGGGCACGTATGGTGATGCACTCTGGGAAAAAGCAAAAGCATACTAACTTGAGCTGTATTTTCATGCTTGTTGTAGGGTAGCTTCCCTGCAAGAGCAAAGGAAACCTAAATCCCTGGGTTTTTAACCCTGTATGTTGATCTTATGTTGTTAGCTGCCTAGAGCCGGTTTCCTGGCTAGGCGGGATATAAATTGAAATAAATAAATAAACAAATTGTCTTTAGTCAAAGTGTAAATGTGGCTCACCAGCTCTGAGTTAAGAAATACCTGGAGATTTTGGGGTGGAGCCTGAGCGGTGGATGTTGCCTTCTGACACACTTCCGGTGATGGCAGGGGGTGTGGCATATGCAAATAAGTTATGCTAATGAGCTCCTGCACCTCTTTTTTTTTACGAAATGACCCCTGGGTGGTGCTATGACATCACTTCCAGGTGACATCATCGCACCGTGTTTCGGGGTATTTGCGGGCGGTGGGAAGGAGCCCGCAAAAGCAGGGGAACCCCTGCGTGAACCAGGGGGGAGGCTGGCAACACTAGCCACAAATAGCAGGAACACCAAATATGATGTGGTGCATTGGGGGCCAGCAGGGAGTAAAGATTTCCTCTCCCGTTACAATACAAGAGGACGAGGCTGGGGATCCCTGGGTTAGACAAGCAGCTTCCTGTTTAGCTAGCACAGACCTCCACAGTACAGCGAAGGAAGAAAAGTATTTTGTTTTATCTCCCCCCCCCCCCCCCCCGTTCTGTATGGAAGAGTTTGCTGGGAGGGGTGTGAATATTATGAAGAATATTATGGGATATTAAAACCTTGAGCAGGACACCTTCTCCTGCCCTGCCCCCATTTCCTCCCACTCTCCTATTTTGACGCTCAACTACTAGTGTTGCCAGCCTGGTAGAGCTCTCAGAATTACCACTAATCTCCAGTCTACGGAGATCAGTTCCATTAGAGGAAATGGCAGCTTGGGAGGGTGGATTGTATGGCATGAAATCCCTTTCAAGATTTCTCCCTTCCCCAAGCTCACCCTCCCCAGCCTCCAACCTCCAACCTCCAGGAGTTTCCTGACCTGGAGTTGATGACCCCATCCACTACCCTCAACATTTAGGCTCCTGGAAGTCAATGAGCATGCTCAGTTTTTTAAAAAAAAATTGTAAATTGCTTTGAACACTTTATGGGGAAGATGAAGAAGAAGAGTTGGTTTTTAAACCCTGCTTTTTCTCCATCCTAAGGAGTCTCACAATAGCTTACAATCACCGTTCCCTTCCTCTCTCCACATCAGACACCTTGTGAGGTAGGTGGGGCTGAGGGAGCTCTGAGAGTTCGTTTTCTCCCTCCCCTCAAATATTAGAACTCAGGGCATCTAGTGAAGCTGATGGGCAGCAGGTTCAGGTTGGACAAAAGAAAACGCCACTTTACACAGAGAGGGATTAAAATGTGGAATTTGCCGCCAGAGGGTATAGTGATGGCTACATGAATAAACAGTTTTAAAAGGGGATTCGATAGATATCACCTGTCAGTGGCTACTAGCCTTGGTGGCTGAAGGCAACCTACACGTTCAGAGGCATTAATCTTCTGAATCCCAGTGCCAGGAGGCAACATCAGGGGAAGGCCTCAGCCTCTATGTGCTTTTAGCATAAGAACATTAGAGAAGCCATGGTGAATCAGGCTAATGGCCCATCCAGTCCAACGCTCTGTCACACAGTGGCCAAAAAACAGGTTCCATCAGGAGGTCCACCAGCGGGGCCAGAACTCCAGAAGCCCTCCCACTGGTGCCAAGAATACAAAGCATCACTGCCCCAGACACGGTGTTCCATCTATACCTTGTGGCTAATAGCCATTCATGGACCTCTGCTCCATATGTTTATCTAATCCCCTCTTGAAGCTGTCTATGCTTGTAGCCACTGCCACTTCCTGCAGCAGTGAATTCCATGTGTCAATTACTCTTTGGGTGAAGTACTTCCTTTTATCTGTTCTAAACCTACTGTTCATTAATTTCATTGAGTGCCCATGAGTTCTTATATTGTGAGAAAGGGGGGAAAGTACTTCTTTCTCTAGCTGCTCCATCCCATGCATAATTTTGTAAACCTCTGTCATGTCACTTCTCAGTCGTTTCTCCAAGCTAAAGAGCCCTCATCCCTTTAACCATTCTTCATAGGGAAAGTGTCCCATCGCCTTAATAAGTTTAGTTGCCCTTTTCTTCCCTTTTCCCAATGCTAAAATATCTTTCTTAAGGTGCAGTAACCAGAATTGTACGCAGTATTCCAACTGAGGCCACACCATCAATTTATACAGGGACATTATGATACTGGCTGATTTGTTTTCAGTTCCCTTCCTAATAATCCCCAGCATAGCATTGGCCTTTTTTTATTGCAGTCACACGCTGAGTCAACATTTCCAATGAGTTATCTACCATAACTCAGAGGTCTCTCTCCCAGTCAGTCTCCGCCAGTTCAGAGCCCATCACCGTGTATTTATATTTATAATTTTTGGCTCTGATGTGCATCACTTTGTACTTACCACATTAAACCTCATTTGCCATGTTGATGCCCACTCGCTCAGCCTCGACAGATCCCTCTGGAGCACCTTATAATCCTCCCTAGTTCTCACCACCCTGAACAACTTCATGTCATCTGCAATTTAGCCACTTCACTGCTTACTCCCAACTCCAAATTATTCATGAACAAGTTTAAAAGCACCGAACCAAGTACCAAGCCCTGCAGTACCCCACTGTTTACCACCTTCCACTGTGAAAACTGCCCATTTAAGAGAAGAAGAGAAAGAAGAGATTGGATTTATATCCCGCCCTTCACTCACTTGGAGTCTCAGAGTGGCTTACAAACTCCTTTCCCTTCCCCTCCCCATAACAGACACCCTGTGAGGTAGGTGGGGCTGAGAGAGCTCTTTCCCAAGCTGTCCTTGAGGGAACAGCTGGTACAGAACTATGACTTGCCCAAGGTCATCCAGACAGGTGCAAGTGGAGGAGTGGGGAATCAAACCCGGTTCTCCCAGATTAGAGTCCGCACACTTAACCACTACACCAAACTGGCTCATTTATACTCATTCTCTGTTTCCTGTTAATTCACCAGTTTTTAATCCACAGGAGAACTTGTCCTCTTATCCCATGACTACTGAGTTTACTTAGGAGCCTTTGATGAGGAACTTTATTAAAAGCTTTCTGAAAGTCTAGGTAAACAACATTGATTAGACCACCCTTGTCCACATGTTTGTTCACCTCCTCAAAGAACTCAATAGGTTAGTGAGACAAGATCTTCCTTTACAGAACCCATGCTGATTCTTCCTCAATAGTTTTTCTTCATCAATGTGCCCACTAATTCTATCTTTAATAACAGATTCCACCAACTTACCCGGTATTGACATTAGATTGACAGGCCTGTAATTTCCCAGATCTCCTCTGAAACCTTTTTAAAGATGGGGACTACATTAGCTACCTTCCAGTCTTCAGGAATGGAGGCAGATTTTAATGACAGATTGCATATTTTTGTCAGAAAATCCACAAGTTTGCATTTGAGATCTTTCAGAACTCTTGGGTGTATGCCATCTGGGCCTGGTGATTTGTCAGTCTTTAATTTGTCCATCAGTTGTAGGACCTCCTCTCTTGTCACCTCAATCTGACTCAGGTCTTTCAACACCCCTCCGGAAATCAACAGTTCTGGACTGCGCAAGCACCTCCCATCTTCGACAGTGAAGACAGAGGCAAAAAAATGTATTCTGCTTCTCTGCCATTTCCCTATCATCCTTTGGTAATCCTTTTACCTCCTTGGTCATCCAAGGGCCCCACTGCCTCCCTGGCTGGTTTTCTGCTACTAAGGTATTTGAAGATTTTTTTTTCTTGCTGTTCTTTATGTTTTTTTGCAATATGTTCCTCATAGTCCCTTTTGGCCTGTCTGATCACCGACTTGCATTTTCTTTGCCACATCCTGTGCTCCCTTTTATTTACTTTACTTGGATTAGCCTTCCACCCCATAAAGGAATCCTTCTTACCTTTTACTGCTTCCATTAGCTTTTACTGTTTTGGGCTGTCCAGAGGAACTGATTGGCCACTGTGTGAGACAGAATGCCAAACTAGACAGACCACTGGTCTGATCCAGCAGGGCTCTTCTTAGGTTCCTTTGAAGGCCTTGGCCTCTATGCCCTGTTGTTGGCCCTCCAGAGGAACGGGCTGGCCAGTGTGTGAGAAGGGATGCTGGACTAAATGGACCACTGGTCTGATCTAGCAAGGCTCTTCTTATGTCCTTATTTGAGAACTGTAATTGGCCCAAGGTTACCTAGCTGGCTTCATGTGGAGGATCAGGGAATCAAACCCAGTTCTCCAGATTAGAGTTCACGGCTCTTAACCACTACACCACAGTGGCTCCAGACAGGTGGTTGAGAAATACTCTATAAATACTTGGGGAGTCCCTGTCTTTTCTGTGCTTGTCCCTGCCTTGCTTCCCTATTGATAGCTGAATTTAAGTTCTTCTTAGTTGTGTGCTTTGTCATATCAGCTCATCTACAGACAAAAATATAGCTGTCCAATAGCAATAATCACTTGTGCATTAAGAACATAAGAAGGGACCTGCTGGACCAGACCAGCCATCTATCTAGTCCGACAGTCTGTTTCACAAAGGCCACAGAGCAGCACCCGACTCATGGCAACCCCACCCATTCCAGGCAAGAGACAAGCAGAGTTGATTTGCTATTGCCTGTCTCCTAGGGTTGCCAGATCCCCCTTAGCCTCCGGAGGGCAATGAGGGGGTAGGGTAGCCAGATCAAAGTTGGAAAACTCCTGGCGATTTTTGGGTGGAGCCTGAGGAGGACCGGACCTCAGTGGAGCATAATGCCATAGATTCCCCCCCTCCCAAACATCCATTTTTGCCAGGGGAACTGATCTCTGTAGCCTGGAGATGGGCTGTAATTCCGGGGGATCCCCAGGTCCCACCTGGAAGATGGCATCCCAACTTCCTCCACATTTCCGTCTATACTCTTCCCTTGTGTTCTCCCAACCAAGTACTAGTTTGGTGTAGTGGTTAGGAGACAGTTCGGTGTTTGATTCCCCACTCCTCCACATGCAGCTGCTGGTGTGACTTTGGGTCAGTCATAAATTCTCTCAGAGCTGTTCTCTCAGGAGCAGTTCTCAAGAGAGCCCTCTCAGCCCCACCTACCTCACAGGGTGTCTGTTGTGGGGAGGGGAAGGGAAAGGAGATTGTAAGCTGCTCTGAGACTTCTTTGGGTAGTGAAGGGCAAGGTATAAATCCAGTCTCCTCTTCTTCTACGATTACTGATATGGGTAACTCTACTTAGTTTCCAAACTCTGGCAAGCTTGGGCTATTCGGACCGCTGGATGGTCCAGACTAGCCTGATCTCATCAGATCTGGGCTGCTCAGGGTCAGACCTAGTTAGTATTTGGATGAGAGACCACTAAAGAAATCCAAGGTCATGATACAGAGGAAGTCCAGGGATTGGAATGGCAGCCCGCCTCTCAACAGGGCAGTGCTGGTGTGGTGAAGGGAAGGCTCTGAAACGCAAGTGTTTCCATGATTGGTGAAGAGGCTGTAGTTTTGCTGACTGAAAGATCGTACTGAGTCACAGCTGGATTCCCAGAACTTGGGGGCAGAACGCAGCCCTGCCCCTCTCCCTCTGATGCCATTTAGATCCATCGGAGGGCATCCACTCGAAGTAAGGAAATTCTTAATCAGAGAGTTAAAGGGGACGAAAGCGAGATCCGTGCCCACCACGCACCGCTCCGAGGAAGGCTATTTTTATCATATTCAATCAAGAAAATCAAGCCGGAGAGAGGAAGGCGCAGACGAATTTGCATGATCAGACTTCTGTGTTTTAAATGTTAATTAAAAGTTCGCTCGGATTTGCCCAATGCGTCGAACTCCCCCCCCCCCCCCCTTCCCCTTTGCGATAGCCTACGTTGAGGGAAATATTATGTAGCCAGATTCAAGTGTTTGTGATTAGCCAGGTTGTGGATTCTTGGAAGTGGGGCGGGAAGGGAGGGCGTCTTGCAATCAAGTTCCTTTAAAAAAAAAAGGGAAAGAAAAGAAATATGCCGGTCTATTCAACTTCACTAAGCTCCTGAACCTTAGGAGGTCTTATTAAAAGCTACTTTAAATTTTGCCCTTTGGCATCGCTTTGAGATACTCCTGCGGAGCGCTGAATCCAAAGTAGGAAGGAGGCTGTTTGAAAACGACTGGAGTGCGCCGGCCATTTGCTCTGCTTCTACTTCTTCCGTGTTGCCTGACGACAGCCCGGGATTCTCTTTCATGCATTTGTACATGAAGGGGAGAGCACACTGTGACAGGGCCACATCGAGTTACAGTGGTCAGAGAGACAAACAGAGACAAACAGTGTCTACTGTCTTGGTATGCAGGGGGTGTGTACTTCGGAGAACAGGACGCTGGGGACAAGCCATGGGAATGATCCATACTGTTGCACACTCCTTGGGACCTGTTTGAGGGCATCTGACTGCCCATTGGTGAAAAGAAAATTCCGGACCTGATGTATTTTGGTCTGCCCCAGCAAGGCAGTTCTTATGTATGTGGCACAGCTTTGGCCCAGGGACCACATCGGGCCTGCAGGCATTTTCTTCTGGTCTTCTTAATGGCTGCTCAACTACTTGTTGGAAGCAGCAACCTGCAGTTTAGATGAACAGGCTGGCTGGCTTAAGAAATTGTGATATAGCTCAAGGACTGTTGGGAGCAACAGAGTGGGAGAGACGGCCAGATCTGGATTTTTCTCAGTCCGCATTTCAGGGCTTCACGCTGGGCATTTGCTCTTCTGGTTCTCAGCTGCAGTCTGCCATTGCCGAAAACAGCCGCTGTTCACCTCAGAGCCCTCAAAAGCAGGCAGAGATGTGGCCTTTAGGTGGAAAAAATTGCCCACTCCTGACCTTTTTGTGAGGATTCTGCTCAGAATAAGATGGGGGACGGCTCCGTGGCACTGCCAGATGAACCAGAAGTTGACGCTTCTTGGCAGGAAGTGATGTCACAGTGTTGGCAATGGCTGGAGGCGCCAGCCATGCTCCCGGGGCTCCTTCAGAAAGAGTCGGTAGACGGAAGCAAATGAGGATAAACTGTGGACCAGTCTGTCCTTTGGAAATGATACTGAGAGGGAAGAATGTGGTACGTCCTACTTTGTAGAGTTGAAGACTGTGGGGAGGCAATACAGGTCAGAAAACCCTCTCCCCTCAGAGAACTGATCCCAACTGTGGTCGAGATTGACTGCCGCTCTTTATCAACGGAGAAACACAGCGGAGTCAAACTGTTTATACTTCTGGCCCAGTGATGATAAGCTGAGTTGGGGCTCCAGATGATGGGCATACTTGGAACACTATCTGAGGCAGTTTAGGCCAAGGGGTGACCTCTGAACCCTGACCTCAATGACCCTTTGATCAGAGCAACCCTATACCTACTGTTCCATCCAGAAGAGTAAGGCCCAAATCCAGTAGCACCTTAAAGACCCACACGATTTCCAGGGTATAAGCTTTCAAGTGCCAGAGCTCCCAAAGCTTTGTCAGGTATCTGACAGAAGGAGCTTTGGCTCTCTGAAACCGTTACATCCAGACAGCCTCTTCCGCAACAGGAAGGTTAACTTAGCAGCATGTAACTGGGAGGAGAAGAAGAAGAGATTGGATTTATACCCCACCCTTCACTTGGAGTCTCAAAGCAGCTTACAGTCTCCTTTCCCTTCCTCTCCCCACAACAGATACCCGGTGAGGTTGGTGGGGCTGAGAGAGCTCTTTTGAAGACTGCTCCTGAGAGAACAGCTCTGAGAGAACTTGTAACTCACCAAAGGTCACACCAGCAGCTGCATGTGAAGGCGTGAAGAATCAAACTTGGTCCTCTCAGATTAGAGTCCATGCTCTTAACCGCTACACCAAACTGGGAGGGAACAAAGGGAAGTGCTTTGAGGAAAAGATGCCCACTTGGGTTACAGTCCTCTTTGGGGATGTGCCAGCTGGGGTTACCAGATCAAGGCTGGGATACTCCTGGAGATTTGGGTGTGGAGCCTGGGGAGAACGGGGACCTCAGTGGGGTGCAATGCTATGGAGTCCCCCCTCCAAAGCATCCATTTTCTCCAGAGGAATTGATCTCTGTAATCTGGAGATGAGCTGTAATTTCGGGGGGGGGGGCAGGTCCCACCTGGAGGCTGGCATCCCTAGCAATGTCAGCTACGTGAATCTTCTTTAGCTGACCAGGGAGATTTGTAGCAATTGGCATGGGGGGGGGGGGTGTCGGCATAGTCACCACCCATCTTGCAGGTGCCCCAGCACCCTGAATCGGGGCCTAACAATAAGTAACAAGATGGCCAAGTTTCAGAACACCTGTTGCCTTGGGCTTTGCAGTGGAGAGGAAATAATTATTGATCTATGCCTTCCCTTTTTCCCTGCTGGGGATCCAAAGCAGTATGCATCATTCTCCTCTTTTCCATCTTGTCCTCACAGCAATCCTGTGAGGTGGGTTAGGCTGGGATTTTGCAGCGGGCCCAAAGTCCACCCAGCCAGGCCCGTAGCCAGGGCTCATTTCGTAGCAGGGGCTCCTTTGCATATTAGGCCACCCACCCCTGATGTAGCCAATCCTCCAAGAGCTTACAGTAGCCCCTGTAAGAAGAGCTCTGCAAGCTCTTGGAGGATTGGCTACGTTAGGGGTGTGTGGCCTAATATGCAAAGGAGCTCCTGCTACAAAATGAGCCCCGCCCATAGCTAATGTGGGGCCCAGCCCCCTAGTGTTTCCTCTGGGCCCTCTCCCTCTAGGGCTGGCCCCAAACTGAATTAATCTAATCAACTTTGATTTACTTAACTGCACCCCCCCCCTCCAAGGACCTCTCCCCAAAAGAATCCCGAGCTATTGGGCTGCGCCCAGCAAGCTTCCATGGCAGGGTGGGGACTTGAACCTGGGTCTGCATTAGGAGATCCTCCCTGGCGTTTTGCTCTGTGGGGAAGGACTGCATCCACACAGCAACAAACCTCTGTTGTGAAACACACATGATGGGGGCATACTTTCCTGTGGACTTTGCTTGATCAGCCTCTCGCAGCTGCCGTTTCCCTGCCGCTGTCCTTTTTGCACACTTTTTTAAAAATAAAAAAGAGCTCTGCACTTTTGCATTTTAATTATTATTTATATACCGTCATCAGTTTGCATAGTGCTCTACAAGAGGGCTGCAGGTCGGCAGTAGAACATCTGCTCCACATGCAACCCAATTTAAAAAGACGAGGCAGTGGTGATAGAATGTGCCGTCAAATCGCAGCCGACTTCTGGCTTCCCCTGTAGGGTTTTCAAGGCAAGAGCTGTTCAGAGGTCGTTTGCCGTTGCCTGCCTCTGCATAGTGACCCTGGATTTCCATTCAAATACTAACCAGGGCTGACCCTGTTTCTCTTCTGAGATCTGATGAGATCAGGCTAGCCTGGGCATTACCCAGCAGTAGGTGATGTGAAAGACCTCTGCCTGAGACCCTGGAGAGCGGCTGCCGGTCAGAGTAGGCAATACTTGGTAGGCCAATGCTCTGATTCAGTATAAGGCAGCTTCATCTGTGTTCATGTGTGTGTGTACAAAAGACAAGACAACATGTCTCTGTCCCAAGAGGATTACATTCTAAAATTGAGTATAAGGCAGACACTAAAAGGGGGAATGCTAAGACTGAGTCTTAGATGAACTAGAATGTAATAGTTTAATTAGCTGCAAGTTACGCACTTTAGCGTATAAGGTATGTCAGACCCTCGTATTTAAAGGGCACCTGGAAATCCATGAGCAATCCAGTCATCTTGTAGGTTTTTGTAGTATGATCCGGGCTGTGCTCCTGGGCAGATTAACACATAAGTGATAACTTATTTCAAAGCAAACCGTTTCAGAACCAGGGGAGGAGAGGAGCTGTGGCTCAGTGGAAGAGCCTCTGCTTGGCATGCAGAAGGTCCCAGGTTCAATCCCCGGCACCTCCAGTTAGAAAGGTGATGTGAAAGACCTCTGCTTAAGAACCTGGAGAGCCGCTGCCGAGTCTGAATAGACAATACTGATCTTGAGAGACCAAGGACCTGACGCAGCTTCATGTGTGTTGCACAGTATGGTCATCAGGCTCACATAGGAGGTCCATGCCTTCTAGGAGGTTCTGTTCAAAAGGACTGTTCTGCCAGGTCCACAGTCCTTACTTTCCTGGGCCTTTCAGTTAAACCCAAACAGCCAATCCCGGAAACTGCAAATCAGTCGAGTTTGTTTGAGGAAAGAATTCAGCATTTTTTCAATTGCAATGGATTTCCTGCGCTTAATTACATTTTTCAGGTTCTTATGAAAACCTCTCGGATAAATAATTAAAGCAAGGGAAATTGCTGGTTCAGCAGCGGGGGGGGGAGTGAATGGTGGGGGGAGGAGAAATTTGGGTCTTGAGGGTCAGAGCTGAGGATTGTAGGAAATGCTTTCAAATTTTTTGCTTCCCTGTATTTAGGTTTGCAGGAATCTGGTCCCCCTACACTGCAGTGCCTCATTTGCATATTATGCAAATATTGGCTAATTATACAAATCAAGCGTATTAATTTGTTACATTGTCTGCCAGTTGCTTTGAGTCTGCTTCTGGCAGTTGCTACAAAAAAGTCGGGCGAGGGAGGAGGGTTTCCTGACTTTGCATTCATGCTAGGATTTGTTCAAGCTTTCTTCTCAGAGAACAGCTTAGCCAAGCTGTCCTCCTCTACGTGGGACCTCCTTCATTGTGTAGGATTATGAAAGGCAGCCCAGTTAGCAAGATGAATTCCCTTCCCTTCCCCCATCCAATGCTGGAGGAGGAGATTGGATTTATACCCGGCCCTTCACTACCTGAAGGAGTCTCAGGGCGGCTTACACACTCCTTTCCCTTCCCCTCCCCACCACCCTGTGAGGTAGGTGGGGCTGAGAGAGCTCTTCCAAGAACTGTCCTTGAGAGAACAGCTCTGAAAGAACCTATGACTGACCCAAGGTCACACCAGCAGCTGCATGTGGAAAAGTGGGGAATCAAACCCCATTCTCCCAGATTAGAGTCTCCGGTCTATTAGCCAAATTGACCTCTGGCAACAGCTCCTCAACACTACACCAAACTGGAGAGATGCTTGGGCACCTACATCTGTTCTGTTCTGTTCATGCGTTATAGGGAACACATGTATATCCTGAATCCATGTGCTCATCCGAGCATCTAAGCAGGGACTTCTGCAGGTGCCAGCCTGCAAATGGGCATAATCAACGACTGCCCATACACGTGCCTTCTCCATTGTGGCCCATCACCTTGAGGAATGCCCTGCCTGGGTAGATCAGAAAGCTTCCCAGTCTCCTGGCTGTCCACAAACTATGCAAAACTGAGTGACTCAAGAGAGCTTTTCTTTGCAGAAGAAGAAGAGATTGGATTTAGACTCCGCTCATGCACTACCCGAAGGAGTCTCAGAGTGGCTTACGATCTCTTTTCCTTTCCCCTCCTCACACCAGACACCCTGTGAGGTAGGTGGGGCTGAGAGAGCTCTCTCAAGAACTGCTCCTGAGAGAACAGCTCTGAGACAACTTGTGTGTGAACTTGTGTCACTCCAACAGCTGCATGTGGAGGAGTGGGGAATCAAACCCAGTTCTCCCCGATTAGAGTCCGCTCTGTACAAAAGACATCACAACGTTACTTGGATAAATCATTGGGGACTCTGGTCTGTACAACTCTGGTCACGGCCACACGAGTGAAATAATCCAGAGGGGAATCGAGGCTTTTTTGCTCTGGAGCAATTTGCCCCACAGTTGCGCAATCACACAGCTCTGTGGATCCGCTGGGGCAAACCGCCGCCGCGTGATCAGACACAACTGCGAGCGAGTGGGGTTTTTGTGTGTGGTGGGTTTCCGAGGTGCTTAAATGGGGGATCGATGAAGCGCTTCAATAGGGGAAGAGGGAATCAATGATTTGCTTAAACGGGGGGGAGAAGAATCGATGATGCGCCTTAACGGGGGGGAGGATCGATGAATCGTGTCTCCCCCTAAGGGGGCTTTCGCTGATGCGCACACGAAGAAGGGGGACAAAAAAAACCAGCCTGGTGTCGGGATAGCGTGTGATCACGCTATCCACGATGCCACACTTCCACGCTGGCACGATTAAACAAGGAAACTCTTGCTGTGAGCCGCAGCAAACCATTTGCTACTGGAGTTTCACTAGTAGCTTTTTACCACGCTTCCCCACTGGATCAAAATTGTTTGCGACGGTTTGACGACGGTTGTGGGACGCTTCCCAGATGTGCTGATGTGATCGCGCTACTTTGATCCGATGGTGAATCGTCCCTCTTCCATGGCAAATGGGTGCGTATGATCGTGCCCTCTGTATAGTTTGCTGCGGGCTGGATCCTGTTGAGTCCTTTTATATCGCTTACTGTGTCATCTTAACACTTGCGCTTTGCTTCAGTTCTGTTTTCTGACTTCTGGTTGATTCTGCAAGCCAAATCCTGCTTCATGGTTTATCAAATGCCCCATCTTGTTGATTGTATTGACTCACGCTGTATAATCGGCCTTGAGTCCAGTGTGAGAAAGGCAGAGGATAAATAGCGTCAGTAAATAAGTAAAATAAAATCAATATGTCTGTTTGTAAGAAAGGGGCAATATGCATTCACTTTCTAATTAAAACCATGGACCAATTACCCAGGGACTTGGTAAATGTGGGGTTTGTATCATGTGTTCATCTATACATGCATTAAATGTAACGTGCAATTTGCTCAGCACACATATAAAGACCAAGTGTATGTATGGTTGCCAACTCTACGTGAAAGAATCAATGCACGTTCTCTTTACAAATGGAACTGGAGACCCATACTTGGTAAAGGTGGGTTTTAAATCATACATTCGTCTGTACATGCACTGAATGTATCATGAGAATTACCAAGTACATGTTGCTCTTTTATGCTATTAATATTTGGGGAATATTAGCTCTTATCAATATGCAGCAGGCTTACGGGACCTTTAACCAGTGTTTACAGAGGATGCGCTAACCGATACTCCTGAGAAACTGACCCGGACTCAATTCAAAGATGTAAAATAGTTTGTTTACTAAAATATAATAAAAGATCATAGAAGATAATGCTATTATATCATTCATACATTCATACAGTACTAAGAATCTAGATAGAAATTACAGAGACTTGTGCATGAGCAGGTAATTGATGGTTTCCGTCGAGGGTGATATTTACCTATGTAGATGCGATAGAATCCAGCTGGAAAAGCAGGGATAAGGGGTCCTTAGGAAGACGATGAAGGATCGTGGATCTGAACCAGCAGAGTGCCACGTAGCGGATCCCAGTGGTGCACCCAGGAATCCATGAAGGTGGGGGGGGGGGTTAGGACAGGTGGGAGAACTAGAATTAGAGCTCGAACTGGGACTTCTTGTAACTTCTTGGGGAGCATCTTTTATTGAGAGGTGGTACCTGGGAGGACCTGGGAGGATGGCATGATATGATGTCATCCCTAGAAAACCTATGGATGGTCCGTATGCTATCTCTAGCCACTAAGAGGGTGATAGGGGATGGGTCAATATTCAGATCTATCTGATGGCCAGGGCAGGATGTCGCTGCCAGCGGGATCTGGCGCCGATCTTCTGGATCACAGGAACGCCAACCATGGGAACCGGTCCTCAAGAAGCATCCTAGTGTCTTCACGCCCAGGTGTGATGCTGTTTGATATATCGTATGGAGATGAAGGCTGGCAGGAAGGGGCACCAGGAGGCATACATAAAAGGGGTATGCATGTATAGAGTTACAGATGTGATTTTACACCCTCCTGTCTTTGTGTGAGAGAGGGTCTTTGATCTCTGATATCTATCCTCCCGCCTGGAGGTGGTAACCCCAGAAAATGGTGCTTTGTTCCTATAGTGTAGGCATCTTTTCCCATCTTCCCATTGGTCACCTAGTGTACTCTCGTGTCTCACATAACTAGTGGCATAGTTCATGTGTAGCCCCCATATCTTAGCAAAAGTCCATAACACGTTGTGCAGCCTTACAATGTATTTTTAAAGAAATCAAATGGGTGCCATACAAAGATTGAGCACACATTCACTGTAACTCCTTTTTTTAAAAGGTTTTTAAAAAACTATTCTTTATTAATAGGAAAATTTTACAAAATTTATCTGATCACATTGTAACATAAAAGCTATAACAAAAAAATAAGCTAAATAAACCTCCTCCCCACAACAGACAGCCTGTGAGGTAGGCAGGGATGAGAGAGCTCTTTCGAGGACTGCTCTTGAGAGAACAGCTCTGAGAGAAAATGTGACTGACCCAAGGTCACACCAGCAGCTGCATGTGGAGGAGTGGGGAATCAAACCCAGTTCTCCTAGATTAGAGTCCACACTCTTAACCACTACACCAAACTGGCTCTGCAACCTTGGCTAGCAGCTGGGTTAGATTAGGCTGAGGCTGGGTGACAGATTCAAGGTCACCCAGTGAGCTTCCATAGTAGAGTGAGGATTCTACCTTGGGTGTCCCAGATCCTGGTCTAACATTGTCGCCACTACCTCACACTGGCATGTGCATAGAACTAGGCGGCATAGTTTATTCCTAGGTTTTATGGGATTTTATACACGTACACGAGGTTTAGATGCCATACTCACATGTGGATCCCCGGTGGTGTTGAGACATCTGACAGCAACTGAATTAACATGTTGATTTCTCCTGTTCTCCGCCATTACGGCAAAGTTGTCTTGTAGATGACAAACTTCTCCGATTCAGACACAGGAAAAAACAAAACAAAATCTTTTGAACATCTGTGAATCCTGTCTGTCCAATTAAAACAATCTCAGGATGAAACATGTTCTAAGGCCGCCATAGGAGGGACAGAGAAATATAATTAGAGATGTACAAACATCCCCCGACTTGTCTCAAAAACCTTCTGTTATGTTTGCATTTCTGGTGGGTTCTCAAAAAGTTTCGTGCAAAAGGAGGGCTGAAAAGCAAGCAAACAGGGACGCTCATGTACCCTTTCCCTGCCAGTTTGCTCGGCCTCAGCTGAACAATTTATCATACTTTTGTAGGAAGGTGTACGGCAGGGGTTCCCAACACGCCTGAAAGACGGAGCTCTTCCACCAGGCCTTCAATTAAGGAGCCGCCACCAACATCACCTGGAAGACGTAGAGCCCTGTCCCCTGGTTTGGCTTCCTACTGCATAGATTAGGGGAAGATCAATAAACTGACTATCTAGACAGATCACTGAATGCATTCATATGACTGCTACTGCCATCGCTAAGCAATTGCGGTAATATAGACACTGGCTGAGGACAGACTGGCAATGTGGCCTGGGATAGGTCTGCTTTAGAAGTGGGGAAAGGGAGGCAGTTCAGACAGCCACAGCTGTCCTCCGTCTCCCTTCCGTACTCACCCGTTTCTGAAGCGCTTTCATGGCGCCTCAGTTGGACACCGGCAGGAAGTGGTGTCCAGGGGACTTCCTCCACTTGAATCCCTCTTCCTGGCCGTGTGGACAGGAAGAAGCGGGATTCAAACAGAGGCGATGGTGTGAATGCACCACCACGGAGAGATGTGCATATGCGCTCTATGTGCCATTGGATCGTGGCCGAATTACTGCCACCTATGCACATAGGCGCCCATAGGCACCGGTTGCCAAAACGGCCCCGCCACGAGCCATGGAGGCCGGCCCGCCAGGGGCCGCTCCACAGCAGTGTGTACGCATCATTGCGCCTCCTCCCCAGAATGCTCCTGCAAGAGTCTGGCCAGTGTGAACAGCCAGCCCCGGGCCACTTTGCCCTGGGGCTTTTTGCCCCACTGCCGTTCCATGTCAGATTCCCAGTCTGTCCTCAGCCACTGCTAGCACTTTATGATATTGAATTGTTTTTAGATGGTTTTAGGATTCTCACAAGTGTTATTTATGTGTTCTATCTCTCATGTAAACCGCCCTGAGCCTTCCTTGGTGGAAAGGGCAGGGTATAAATTGAAGAATGTTGCACCTGCCCAACACCTTTCCGGGTGCCCACCAAGTACTCATAGCAAGTCCGTGGGGCTTTCGCTCAGCAGGGCTTTGGACTAGCTGTGCAGATTAAAAGACATCCTGTCAAAACAGCTTTGATGTTTGAGGCAGAAGAGATACTAACAGAGTGACAACCTTGCTGTCCGACATTTTGTGATTGGCCCCGCCTCCTGTGGCAGCCATTTTGTGATTGTGCCCATCGCCCTGTGTCAGAATTCCGAAGGCACTTGCAGGCTTTAAAAGGTTGGGGGGCCCTGGTGTACAGGCTGACTTGCCCAGCAGGAGGGCACAGGCATGGCCCGCTTCTTCTTTCAAAGCATACTTCTTAAATACCCCAAATAACTGCAAGGCTTTTTGAGCATCCAACAGAAAAGCTGGGAAGAACAGGAGGGCTTTGGAAGGAAACCTGACACTTGTGAAGGGGAACAGGCTAATGGACTGTAGAGGGGGGCGTATTAGACCTTCGACAGCCCCCTTGCAAGCCTTTTTGTTATCAAGGGATTCTCCCCCATGGGGACTGCATGGAATACCTCCTGCCTCTTGTAGTCTCTGGGTCTCCCTCAGGCCCTGTCTGTGGCATGGCACACGCCAAGGCTGAGGGTTCTAAGCAAGATGAAGACGGGGCGACTTTCCATACTCACTCCCTGGAGCCCGGCCAGCCAGGTTCCCTCACCTCTCCACAGGCCGACCAAGACCACTTGTTCCCGTCCCTTTTTAGCATTCAGATTCCTCCTTTCAGCTTCTCGTGGCCATTCTTAAATCAGTGCCTAACAACTGCTGACCACCAAGGGGTCGTGGGAGGGGCCCATGGTCTCCTTGGCATCTCCTCCACCCCAGAGGAACGCCCTCCCCCAACAAGGCGGCTCCCGCTCCTAATAACCAGCCTCGGCCTAGTCAGTGACTTTCCAGCCAGGCCTAGATTATGGGCCTGCCACTGCCTGCTGCACTTCCCAGCAGGTCTGGGCACCTCCCTGTGCACTCCTGTGCCCCACCCCCATATATCGTTCACGTATCCCACACAACGTCGTAATCACTGTCAGCATGACTTATGGGACTGCAGACTTCCCTAAAATGAATCAAAGGAAAAATTGATTCCAGTTAGAAACTGTGGGTTGGACGGGGGCAGAACATTTCTGTGGAAGCTCCACTCCCTTGTAATCCGGGGAAGGGATTGGGCCTAACTCCATTTTTTTAAATTATGGTGTTAAAGTTCATGTGTTCTGACCCGGACAGCTCAGGCTATCCCGAATTCATCAGCTCTCAGAAGCTAAGCAAGGTCAGTCCTGGCTAGTACATGGATGGGAGACCACCAAGGAAATCCAGGGTCACTACAGAGAGGCAGGCAATGGTTTGTCTCTTGCCTTGAAAACCCTACAAGGTTGCCATAAATTGGGTGCGACTCGATGGCAGTTTACACACACACACACCCATGCACGCACACACACAAAAAGTCTGTGCATTTCCCTTTTCTCTCTCTCTTTTTTTTTAGCCCTTCTAGGGGACAGATCAAGTTGGGTAGCTGTCTTAGTCTGTCAGCAGCAGCAGAAAAGAGCAATACCAATTCCCTACAAGCAGCTGTGCTGCGGTCACTTGTCCGTTTGCCCCGGTTGCATTGGTCTATTTCACACTATTCACCGTGCGGCTGCATTTTGACCCGCAGGACCCCCCCCCCCCCCCCCGCCGCCGATTTCCCCTGCATCTTCTCAATCAAGCAGGATCGAGAAGACGTGGGGGAAATCGGGAGCTGTGGGTCAAAATGTGGCTGGGCGGTGAACAGGGCTCCCTCTAAGCTGAGTTAGTGTGAGCTAGTTCACAGTTTTTTAGCCTCCGGCTCACACATTTTTGTCTTAGCTCAGGAAGGATGGCTCCAGAGCAAGCTGATTTATGCAGTAGCCCACTCGCTCACTCATAACTTTAATGCCAGTGGCTCACAAAGCAGATTTTTTGCTCACAAGACTCCACAGCTTAGAGGGAACATTGGTGGCGAATAGTGTGAAATGGACCAATGCAACCGGGGCGAATGGAAGAGCGACCGCAGCACAGCTGCTTGTGGGGAATCAGTCCAAGAGTCCAGCAACACCTTAAAGACTAACAAAACTTTGGTAGGTATGAGCTTTCGTGAGTCAGGTATCTGAGGAAGTGAGCAGTGACTCGCAAAAGCTCATCCCCCTGTCACAAATTCTGTGAGTCTTTAAGGCGCTGCTAGACTCTTGATCTTTTCTAGCCCTCCGTTCCAGCTTAGCCATGGCTTAATTTTAACCACAACTCAGGTGAGAAGGGGCAAAGGGAGGGTTGGCAAACAGGTGGAGGGCAGTGCAGTTGTAGAGATTATTGGCGCATCCGCACTGGCATGTTGGAGAGGCAGAGGCCACAGTGGGTGGCACAGGGATGGGCCATGCAGATGCCATCTGTAGAGGAAGGTAATGGGAAACCTCCTCTGAACATATCTTGCCTAGAAGACCTCTTGCTGGGGTTGCCATAAGTCGGTCGTCACTTGATGGCACTTCCGTACATACTCCGTACACTTCCTACGGAGAAGGCAGTCTCCATTTTGACATACACCTGAATTTAGAGGGGTCCAGATCAATGCTCCCTCCAAACTGTGGAGTCTTGTGAGTTGTGAGGCTAAAATGTGTGAGCCAGAGGCTAAAAAACTGTGAGCTAGCTCGCACTAACTCAGCTTAGAGGGAACACTGGTCCAGATATGACTTGGACTGCAGCGGGGCCTTTTGATTTGTGGAAATTTGCGTTCCGAATATATAATTTGTCAAATCCCGCTATATTTAGCCCATCACACACTTGCCTCAACCCTGTGATCAATCAGGACTCCAAAATATCTGCCATATGCTCACAGCGTTGTCCTGAAGCGCAGCCTGGGGAAGGAGGCTTCCTTTGCTAAAAGAAACATCAGTTCATGGGAATACCTTTGTTGGACGTGATCCGCTTTAAACAGATGGTTCCATTTAGAAAAACAAGTCGATTGGACGATTCCCAGATCTAAAAAGGTGCCTTTGCCAAGAACGTCCTTTGATTAATTTCCTTTTTTCTTTCATATGCAACAATGAGCAACGCTTCTGCTGACGGGTTGCAGCAGGTTCACCTGCCTAGCGGTGCAAACGCCAGCTGCCTTGATGCGTGTCACAGCCAGCAGAGGGTTACGATCCCCTCTACCATCAGCTTGGGGTGGAGGGGTACAAACTCAAACTAGGGTTGCCAGCCTCCAGGTGGAGTCTGGATCTCCCAGAATTATAACTGATCTTCAGGCCACAGGGATCAATTCCCCTGGAGATAGGGTTGCCGGGTCACTCTGTCTTGCTGGCAGGGGGCTTTGGGGGGTGTTTCAGGAGTGGGCGGGGCATCATGTGATGCACTGATGTCACCCAGAATTGATGTCAGCGCATCAGTAATGTTGCAGGCCACACTCTGCTTTTTGGACAAAACTCTATGGTAAAAGGGACCTCGCACCATATAGTTTTGCCCCAAAAGCAGAGCGTCACATACCCCCTGACATCACCAACATGATGACATCACTTCCGGGTAATGTCAGTTGTCGTGCAGGACAACACTGTTTGGGAATAGGGGGGAATTTCCTCCCACCGCCCAGACCTGGGGAATGGCAACGCTACCTGGAGAAATGGCTGTTCTTGAGGGTTGACTCTATGGCATTATACCTCGCTCAGGTCCTTCCGCAGGCTCCACCCCCCAATCTCGAGATTTCCCAACTCGGAGTTTGCAACCCTAGCTCACTCTCGAGCCTCTGTCATCTTTCCTGGCTGCCTCTGCTTCCTCTCCTTGGGCACAGCAAGAGATCGACCAAAGGAGTTCTCTTCGGCCTGGCATAAAGCTGATCCACAGTCCTCTGGCTGCTATGGAGGATTGTGGCAGCCGTGAAGAAGCAACGGATGCGCCGGGGGGGGGGGGTGGGCGGTGTCAGAGAAGACAGTCCAATCCCATTGACTCCCTGGCTGCATGGACGGCTTCAAGAGGGAATTGGATAAACGTATGGGGCAGAGAGGTCCATCTGTGGCTATTAGCCACAAAGTATAGATAGGAACTCTCAGTATGGGGCAAGTGATGCTCTGTATTCTTGGTGCTTGGGGGGGGCAACAGTGGGAGGGCTTCTAGTGTCCTGGTTCCACTGGTGGACCTCCTAATGGTACCTGGTGTTTTTGGCCACTGTGTGACAGAGTGTTGGACTGGATGGGCCACTGGCCTGATCCAACATTGGCTTCTCTTATGTTCTTATGTTCTCATCTGCCAAGGCCTTGCTTACCAGGTGACGCTCCCTGGTGGAGGCAGTCTGGTCAAAGATGCTGTGCTTGTCAGCGAGGCAGCACACGGTAGGTGGCGCCTCTGAAGGCCACTGAAAGATATTCAAACTCTGACAGCTGCAGGCAGTACAAGTCAGGGTGTTAGCCAAATTGCCTTGATTTCTTAATCAATACTGGGGAATTATGAATATTAATAACTGGCAATAGGCATAAACGGATCACACCGGTGTATACAGAGGTTGGGCCCCTTCCAGACAAACCAGAGAATAGACAAGGAGACTGATGTAATGATAAAGCAGTGTTTCTTTACTAAGAAAATTATATCTCATTCAAACAATACAGACGCACACACACTTTTATACAATAACTAGGAAATCAGAGAGAGAGTAAGAGACATTTGCATGAGCAGGAGATTGTTGGTTTCCTGTAGAAGGCAATATTTACCTCTCCAGAGATCTGGTGTAATTCCGCTGGAAAAATTAATGATAGGCTGGGAGAAAGATGGGGGGGGGGGGAGAGAAGCACATGTGCGGAACCAGCAGCAGCACGTATAGGCCCTTGGCTGCGCAGACCAAGAGTCTTGAAGGTAAGGGAGGGCAGGAGATCATCGAGGCAAGAGAGAGAGCTGGCTGCTGGGAGCTTTCTTTTATTGGGGGGTGGTCTCTGGGGACAGGCTTGGCCAGATGCCTGTCCTGAGACCACCCCTTGCTGGTCCACCCATTAGCTCTTGCCCAGTAGGAGAAGGGGGATTGGGCAATGTTAGATTCTATTTAGCATGGTCAGAGGAATACCTGGGGCCGGAAGCTGACATCATCGGCTAGGAGCATTGTCTTGTAGATGGGATTAACCTCTCTGGGCAGCCAAACCAGTTTTTAGCTGGTCAAATCCATTGTTTCACTGGTCAAGGAATGTTTGGGGGGGGGGGGGTTGCAGCCTGTGATGTGTAGAGAACATGTATGGTAATGGAGTTTTGTGAGCACATGTCTTTAGCAAGAGACAAGATGGCTATTTTCTGTGTGAGTCTCTTTGTAGAAGGAAACAATTCCTGGAGTTGGCAACCTCGGAAAACGCTGTCTTAAGCCTCTGCTGGAGCTGTTTGCAGCTGGTTTCTCCTTGGTCATTCCTCCTAGTTCCTCTCACACAATTAGCAACAGTCCATTTATCACTTATGAATTTCTCATAAGAGTGCAAAAGCACCTTGCTGGCTTACAAGGGCCCCCCAATGAAGCTGATGGGCAACAGATTCAGGAGGAAGAAAAGGAAGTACTGCTGTACTCAGTGATAATTCTGGAATTCACTGCCAGAGGAATGTCGTGATAGCCACATGCGTAGATGGCTCTAAGAAGGGCCTAGGCAGATTTATGGAGGAGACGTTTGTCAGCAGCTACTTGCTAAAGTGACTAAAGGGAACCTTCCCATTCAGAGGCCATCAGCCGAAAATCAGAGTACTTGGAAGGGAGTGACTCGACTTAGGTTCTTAGACACTTAACCATTGTTGTTGGTTCTGCATTGTGGTGGTTGCCATTTGGGGTTAGGACAGGGGAAACCCAGGTTCAAATCCCCTGAGAGCCAATGTGGCGAGAGCCAGGGTACTGTCGGGGTTAGCAGCAGCAGCAGACTCTAATGTGGAGAACTAGGTTTGATTCCCCACTCCTCTGCCACAGGAGGACCTTGGGCCTGTCACAGTTCTCTTAGAGCTCTCTCAGCCAGTGCTCCCTCTAAACAGTGGAGTCTTGTGAGCAAAAATTCTACTTCACGAGCTACTGGTGTTAAAGTTGCGAGCGAGCCATTTGGCTGCTGCATAAGTTAGTTTGCTCTACAGCCATCCTTCCTGAGCGGTGAGGAAAATGTGTGAGCCATTGGCTCAAAATCTGTGAGCTAGCTGACACTAACTCAGCTTAGAGGGGACATCGCTCTCAGCCCCACCTACCTCACAAGGTACCTGTTGTGGGGAAAGGGAAGGAAAGGTGATTGTAAGCTGCTCTGAGGTTCTTTCGGGTAGAGAAAAGCAGGGTATAAAAAGCAGCTCTTCTTCTTCTCTTCTGTGGTTGTCGACATCCGTTAGAACTGATGTCCAGACTGCAGAGATCGGTTCTGCTGGAGAAATGGGAAGCTTTGGAGGAAATACTCTATGGAATCTACTGAGCCCTTTCCTTTGCCCAAACTGGCGTTGGCCACCCTAACTGCTGTGGAGTTTGGCCACCCTAACTGCTGTGGGGTTTGCTGGGTGACTCTGGGCCAATGAATGTCTCCCTGACTTGACCTAACGGGATAGGTTGGCGAGAATAATGGGAAAGTCAGGATAAAATGGAGTAGAGAGACTCTCCCAGTGCCGTTGAAGTCTTAACTTTTTAATTTTAGTGGGATCTTAACTTCCCCCCCTTCACGGAATCTCGTGCTTTTTCCTTCTGCTCAGCTGACAGTCTTGCGAAGAGTTTTCAGTACACACGTCATCCCCAACTTCAAATTAATTGGAAATGATTGATGTTTAATGGTCCCGCTTTAGACACGCACATATACTGCAACAGATTATTTGGTTAGAGCTGACTGAATCTTATCTTTTATATGTCAATTCCCCCCCTCAAAATGTGTCTCCTCTTATTTTAATATGATTTTTTTTTTAAAGGAAGGGAGAGTTTAACTTTGTCTTTCAGCGAAAGCTGGTCGTTAACAGCCTCATTTGCAATCCGGTTAAACCAATATATTTTTTAATTGAAGCTAATTTTGTCCTCTTGAGTTGTACAGCTTATTCTGTGTTCTGATTTATGCTAACATAAATGCCATCAGCTGGCATATGGCCACATAACAGTGTGGTGGAACACTGCTGAGAAGATTTATTTGGTTGAGCCAGTGTGGTGTAGTGGTTATGAGCAGTGGACTCTAATCTGGAGAGCTGGGTTCAATTCCCCAGTCCTCCACATGGAGCCTGCTGGGTGACCCTGGGCCAGTCACAGCTCTCTCAGAACTCCTGTTCTGGGGAGAGGAAGGGAAGGTGGGTTGTCTGCCACTTTGAGACTCCTTAGGGTAGAAAAAAGCAGAGTATAAAAACCAACTCTTCCTCCTCTTCTTAAATTCAGATGAGTCAACTTTGTCTGTGGCATATCCATTTCTTCCTACGTAGTCATAAATGAAACAGTAGCCTTTAATTGTAGTCTCTAAAGTCTACTCTACATGGTACGCTCATAGAGTTGCCAACTCCAGATTGGGAAATATCTGGAGATGTTGAGGGTGGAGTCTGAGGAGGGTGGGGGTTGGGGAGTGGAGGGGCTTAAGTGGGATATAAGGCCACAGAGGCCACCTTCCAAAGCAGCCATTTTCGCCAACAGAACTGATCTCTCTCGCCTGGAGATCAGTTGTAATCTCAGGAGATCTCCAGTCCAGGGTTCCCTCTAAGATGAGTGAGTGTGAGCTAGCTCACAGATTTTTAGCCTCCGGCTCACACATTTTTGTCTTAGCTCAGGAAGGATGGCTCCAGAGCCGACTAATTTATGCAGCAGCCAAATCGCTCGCTCACAACTTTAATGCCACTAGCTCATAAAGTAGAATTTTTTGCTCAAAAGACTCCACAGCTCAGAGGGAGCGCTGAAGCCACCTAGAGGTTTTCAGCCTTATATTCTCACCATGGGGAATGTTCTGTTTTCGCATAGCATAGTAGGGTTGCCAAACTCCAGGCAGTAGCTGGAGATCTCCTGCTATTAGAACTTATCTCCAGGCAACAGAGCTCAGTCCACCCAGGAAGGTGGACTCTTTGACATTATACCCCATTGAAGTCCCTCCCCTCCCCAAACCCTGCCCTCCTCAGGCTCCACCCCCAAAATCTGCAGGTATTTCCCAACCTGGAGCTGATAAGCCTACATACTTATTCACTTAGTGAAGAAGAAGAAGAAGAGATTGGATTCATACCCTGCCCTTCACTTGGAGTCTCAGAGTGGCTTACAAACCCCTTTCCCTTCCCCTCCCCACAACAGACACCCTGTGAGGCAGGTGGGGCTGAGAGAGCTCTGACAGAAAGTACTCTTTTTCAAGAACAGCTGTGCCAACAGGCTTGCCCAAGGTCATCCAGCAGCTGCAAGTGGAGGAGTGGGGAATCGAACCCGGTTCTCCCAGATAAGAGTCCGCGCACTTAACCACTACACCAGGTCACCATCAGTGTTCTCTCTAAGCTGAGTTACTGTGAGCTAGCTCCCGGTTTTTTAGTTTCCAGCTCACACATTTTTGTCTGAGAACATAAGACAATGTTGGATCAGGCCAGTGGCCCATCCAATCCAACACTCTGCGTCACACAGTGGCCAAAACGCAGGTGCCATCAGGAGGTCCACCAGTGGGGCCAGAACTCCAGATGCCCTCCAACTGTTGCCCCCCAAACACCAAAAATACAGAGAATCGCTACCCCAGATATAAGAACATAAGAGAAGCCATGTTGGATCAGACCACTGGCCAATCCAGTCCAGCACTCTATGTCACACAGTGGCCAAAACCCAGGTACTATCAGGAGGTCCAGCAGCGGGGCCAGAACTCCAGAAGCCCTCCCACTGTGGCCCCCAAGCACCAAGAATGCAGAGCATTACTGCCCCAGACAGAATGTTCTTTCTATCTATACCTTGTGGCTAATAGCCACTGATGGACCCCTGCCCCATATGTTTATCTAATCGCCTCTTCAAGCCGTCTGTTTGTAGCCAACAAAGACACAACAATGTCACTTACGGTCGCTACATCCATGACACCCTAGGAATGTCCCCGTGATGGGGCGAATTCCTAAAGCATTGGGGGGGCGGGGCATCACTTCCAGGTAATCATTTCCAGATGAAATATTTCTGTGTCTGCAGAGCTCCCCTTCACCATGCTCCATGCCACAAAATTATGCAGGGGTTGTTGGCACTGAGCTGGCAACCTGAAAAGGCACCGTGGTTGAATGCTAAAACACCAACTTTGTGTGCAGAAGATCCCAGGATCAATCCCCAGCAGCTCCAGGTAAAGTAATCAGCATAGGGTTGTCAGGTCCCACCTGGCCACCAATGCTCCCTCTAAGCTGTGGAGTCTTGTGAGCAAAAATTGTACTTTGTGAGCTCCCGGCATGAAAGTTGAGAGCGAGTAGTTTGGCTACTGCATAAACTAGTTTGCTCTGGAGCCATCCTTCCTGAGCGAAGACAAAGACGTGCAAGCTGGAGGCTGAAAAACTGTGAGCTGGCTCACACTGACTCAGCTTAGAGGGAAAGCTACTGGCCACTGGTGGGGGATGGGGGGTAAAGTTGCCAGATCCAGGCTGGGAGACTCCTGGAGATTTGAATATGGAGCCAGGGGAAGACAGGAAACTCAGTGGGGTAGAATTCCATTCAGTCCACCCTCCAAAGCATCCATTTTCTCCAGGGGAACTGCTCTCTGTAGTCCAGAGATGAGCTGTGATTCCGGGGGAATCCCCAGGTCCCACCTGGAGGCTGGCATCCCTAAAACAGCAGGAGATGTGAAAGCTCCACCTGAAATGGCTTCCAGTCAGAGCAGGCAATACTGACTGTAACAGAACTGTGGTGTGACACAGTGCAAGGCAGTTTCATGTGTACATGTGTACTGAAATTTCATGCCAACATGTTGACAACCAGAGATATGGGATGGATGCACCCAGTGGGTGAGATGGAAAGGTAAATAACTGGATTGGTCTTTAAGGATGGGGAGGTTATATGTGAATGTAATGGACAAGTCTATTAAAAACTAGATGCCTTTTTATAGAACCTCCTCCCATTCCTCAAACAAATATCAAGGGGAAATCACAATGCAAGACTGCTGAACTTGAGCTAATTCGCAAGTTCAGAACAATGGAACTCCCAGGACTGAATAGGGACATGGGGTTCTTATCTCACTGCAGATGCTAATTTCATCCCTCCCCCCCCCCAGCATCTCCCTTCTGCTGTAATCAAGCTGATTACAATCCGCATCATACCTTTTTATCATTTACAAACATTCTGTACAATACCTCTCCCGCCTTCTGACTAGGTTATAAGGACCCCGAGATCTCCATTCCTACTCATGTTGGACTAAGTGAGTTTTCACTCTTGAAAGCTTAAACCCTGAAACCCTTGTTGGTTTCTAAGGTGCTACTGGACTTGAATCTGACTGTTTCTCTCACCCCTAAAGGTCAAGTTGAATTTTGGTTATCGAAGATGGTTCAAGACTTTATTTAGGTCTGATTGCACCCTGAATGCCCTCACCTGGCTAGCCCAGTTTTGTCAGATCTTGGAAGCTGAACAGGGTTGGCCCTGGCTAGTATTTGGATGGGAGACCTCCAAGGAATACCAAGGTCATGACACATAGGCAGGCAATAGCAAACCATTTCTGAACGGCCCTTGTCTTGAAAACCCTACGGGGTCACCATAAATCAGCAGTGACTTGATGGCAGTTTCTACCACCATATGCACCTTGAATCTAATTAGAATTAGGTAGACTGTCTCTTGGAAATGGGTCAGCCCAAGTTGGGGGCGGAATCCTCCATAAGATGTCATCATAAGTTGTGGGGTGAAAAAAAAAGATAATTTTATATTTGTTCATTTACACCTACTCGACAGTTAAAAGGAGAATTAAAACGAGGTCATTAGAGTTTCCTTGGAGACAAACCTCAGACCTCGGTGGTAATATGATTAATCAAATGTAAAAGTGAAGCTCACTATCTTGAAAGACTATAACTCATTTTTATAAAATATCTAATTACTGTAACATAGTCTGCTGTGGGGGGGAAAAAAGAAGGAGGGGGAAATTAATTGCAATAACAATTCAGGAAGATAATCCCCCCCCCCCCCAAACTGAGGTCTACACAAGAAGCTAAATGGAGTTGATTAAGTAATTTTGGCTTCATGAACACCCTTGATGGAAGTTAGTAATAATGAATTTTTCAGACTTTGGAGTCTGAAAGTGCCAAAGACCAGTGCTTAGAAAAAAAATTAAATAAAGGAAATAACGGATTCATTGCAGATTTCAATTTCCTGTTGCCACAAAGAAGGATGGATTTGAGAAAGGCTGTGTTTGTCTTTCAAAAATTGGATTCAAACATCACTAGTTTTAAAATCAAGAGTAGTACGATTTAATCTTTCGCCTCCCAATCACAGCGTTACGCCAGTTATGCCAGTATTACGCCAGTTACGCCAGCGTTACGCCAGTTACACCAGTTATGCCATCTCTCGGCAATGGTGGGGGCAATGCTGCTGGGAAAGCAGTGAACCTTTGCCCCCATGGTGTGGCTATCACTCTCTGAGCTGCTTTTAGCCCTGGTACAGGCCCATAGGTGCAGTGGGGCATTTGGGGGCCACCGCCCCCTCGCTTGTGAGCCATTCCCCACCACCCCCGCCCCAAAAGGCCAGCTTGGGCTGGAGAAGGAGAGCCGGCCGGATTGTGCTCTGCATCACATCGGGCCTGGGTGCGTCTTGGGGGGGAGTGGGGGGGTCAGTGAAAAGGAACTTTTCTGCAGGGGGCTGGGTGCTCCGCAGGCACCTTCAGAAGGACTGGCAGAGAGGAGGTTGCGCCTCTGAGTATGGGCTCTGGCACCGCACTGGGCTCCTCTGCAGCGGACTCCACACACCAGTCTCCGTCAGCTGCAGCGCACAGGGCCAGTGAAGCCCCAAGGCAGCTGGGCCAAGCTTGGGCTTGGCTGCCCTGATGACACCTGCTTGACAGCCCACTCGATCTGTCCTCCTGCACTTCGGGGTGGGGGCTGGGCAGGGCAGTCCCCTGGGCACGAGAGCCGCAGAGTGAGTGGCTGCAGCTGCTCAGCTGTCGCACTTCCCCGTGCACACAGTGGGCCGAACCGAAGCCTCCAGCCCAGGGCAAGGCTCTTGGGTGTCTGCAGCAGAGCCAATGGCACCTAGATCACAGGCAGTGGCCAGAGAAGGGTCGGGCAGCGGCAAGGGTGCTGGGGGTCGCGGGACAGAGAAGGAGAGCCGGCCGGAACGAGCTCTCTGCTGCAGAGTGGAGCGCGCACCAGCCAGCTCACCTGCTCCTAATACGGTCACTAATTAGCAGTTTACTTAAGTTCCCCGCTCCCCTGCCCCAGCACCCTGGACCCTGCCCCACCACACACTCCAAAAAATTCTGGCTATGGGCCTGCCCTAGTATGGGGGAAAAAGACAGGCACAGTGTAGTTGCCTGTCTTTTTCCCCACACCTGGGCTAAAAGCAATGCAGGGGAGCCATTTCTGATTGGAGAAGCAGCACGGAGACAGCCAGTGGAGGAGGAGTGGGGAGTCAAACCCAGTGCTCCCAGTTAAAGTCCGCTGCTCTTAACCACTACACCCTGCTGGGGTGACCACCTTTCCTCATGGATGAATTGGCCCAGTCAGAAAGAGTTCTGGCCCGATTGAAATGGCAGGTTAAACCCCCCTTCCCAAGAAGTGGATGGAGGTGAAACACCATGGAGGCAGCATCCGGGTTATATACAGCTCCGATAATATTGATAGCATCAACGGCCATTGTTAATACTTGATCTTCAAGCAAGGTGGTTTTGATGGGCCATGAACTGAATTTCATGGCATCTGAGCATTCTCCAGGGCTGTGATGCGACTTCTGTAGCACACGGCGAAACCCGTGCCAGGTATCCCGTCGGCTTGGTCCAAGCCCATTTGTCATGAGCCATTTCATTTTCAACATCTGTCCACATTACACATCTCCTGCTGTGCTATTTTCCTTGAATACAACCTCTCTGCCGTTTTCCTCGGCCATTAATATACATGGCGCCAGGAGGAAGGAATCCATTAACCGATCCCCCCCCCCTTCCGTAATGCATATTATGTAATAATGAAGATGAAATATCCAAAGTGAAAATGAGACACCGGTGCCAACGCGCTGCTCTTTTAGACGTGTGCAATGAGATGTAGCATTGCCAGATGTTGCCGACAGAAATGTCCACAATTCAATTAAATGGTCTCCAACCTTCCTCACGTTGAGTTTTAGTCAGGAAGCAAACCACAGGTAGAGGACTTCGTTCAGCTAATGCATACGCTCGTTGGAGTCCTATAAATGGCAGCCTGGAGTGCATCTTTGCGATCGTAAAACAGTGTTTGTTGGCAGACTAAAGCAAACAGTTTCTTCTGGCTGGCGGACGCCAAAGTCATGGTGTCTTCCATTGCAGGAAACCACCTGCTTTCACAAATTCCAGGAGCATCACTACAAGGAGAAATGCCAGTATTTATGCCATTTGTTGCACGGGCATTGGACCTTATCCTAAGAACCTTTGCCAATTGTGTACACTTGTGTTGATTTCTGGGAATTCTGTTCCCAAGAACAGATAAATGAATTCTATCTGTTGAGTCAAAAAAGGCTAATGCAGTCTTGGAGTGTATCAACAGAGGCATACCATCCAAATCCCAAGATGTCATAGCCCCGTGGTACACTGCATTGGTCAGGCCACACCTGGAGTATTGTGTGCAGTTCTGGAGGCCTCACTTCAAAAAGGATGTGGACAGAAGGGAGCGGGTGCATGGGAGAGCGACGAGGATGATTGGGGGCCTGGAGACCCAAGCTCTATGACAAAAGGCTGAGGGACTTGGGGATGTTCACTCTGGAGAAGAGGAGGTTGAGGGGGGATATGATGGCTCTCTTGAAGTATTTGAAGGGCTGTCACTCAGAGGAGGCAGGGAGCTGTTCCTGTTGGCAGCAGAGGCTAGGACTTGAAAGAATGGGTCTAAATTGAGGGCGGGAAGGCACCGGCTGGGTATTAGGAAAAACTTTTTGATAGTGAGAGTTGTGCAATAGGGGAATCAGCTGCCTAGGGAGGTGGTGAGCTCCCCCTCACTGGCAGTCTTCAAGCAGCAGCTGGACCAACCCTTGTCAGGGATGCTCTAGGCTGATTCTGCATTGAGCAGGGGGTTGGACGAGATGGCCCCTCCTGTTATATTCTATGTTCTCTTATGTTGCTGCATCGTTAGGGCTCTGGTATCCTAACTCCCTCAATCTTATTGGCTGCTGATTAAAGACTCCAATTGGTCCTTAAGTCAATCCTAGGAACCAATCAAAGAGCCCTGCTTAGGTCCAATCAGATTTCGCATCCTTAGTTACAATGTATATAGTTATGTGTTGGAACAGCATAAGTTAAGTGCCGCTCTTGACAGAGCTGTCTTTTGAGCTGAACGATGTTGAGAATAAAAGCCTGCATTGGATTCATTGCCTCCTGACTCAATACTTAATACCTCCCAACTCTGTGATTCTATGACTCTGTGAGTCAATCCATTGATCTGTCAAGACCTGTAATGCTTAACTTGCCCTGATCTGGATAGCCCAGACTAACCCAGTCTTGTCAGAACTGGGAAGCTAAGCCAAGTTGGCCCTGGTTAGTTTTTTGGATGGGAGACCACCAAGGAATACCAGGGTTAGTGACGCAGGATTAGTGATTCAGGAGTGACTTGATGGCAAAAAAAACCCCAATGCTTAAGTCACAAGGGATTTCTACCTGCTCATCAAGTCTTTAACCAGAACTGCTTAAGGATCGACATTCTCTGCTTCCTAAGTGTGTATTTTGCTAATGAGGTGTGCTTCAGAGAGAGGAAGGGGTGTGGTTCAGTGGTAGAATGGATGCTGTGAACACAGACCAGAGGTTCAGTCCTACCATCTCCATTTATAGGTAGTATGTGCTGAAAGAGACCTTTCTCTGCATCAGACCTCAGAGAGAGCCTCTGACGAGCAACAAAGACCATTCGTTTGACTTGGCAAAAGGCACCGTTGTATTTTCCTGTACAGCAAGGAAAGGGTAGTAGGTCAGACAGGGATAAATTGCCCTGAACCTCTACTGCATCCAAAACCTTTTAGGACCCCTTCAGTGGACTTGTTTGTTTGGGGAGCACTGGCTGAACTGGGTGATGTGAAGTAGTCGATATCCCCTTTGCTCCAGGGCTACCGACATTTAGACCTTTCAGTTTTTTCAGAAAGCTTGCTGGAAACATGACTCTTGTTTGTATATTAGATCCCTTTCGGGGAATTCCGTGTGCATTTGCCGCAAGGCAATTATGGCGCTATGCAAACATGGTGTTTGCAATCCAGCCTTCACAAGCGTTCAGGTAGCTTGAACCCCAGGAGTCAGGAGTGACTGTGATAGCAGTACGGACTAGAAATCTGTGCTGCCGAGTAATAGAGGTTCCCTGGAAAGCTGTGTTAACCTGTGAACAGCTGCCTTCTGTGGGTTTGTAGATCGACCTACCTGGAATGTACTCCCAACCTCCCAAACTATGGATTCGTAGATCAACCTACATGGAATGTTGGGCCTGGAGATCTCCTACTTTTACAACTGAACTCCAGACTACAGAGATCAGCTTCCTAGAGAAAATGACTGCTTTGGAGAGTGGACTCTATGGCATCATACCATGCCGAGGTCCCTCCCCTCCCCAAACCCCACCCTCTCCAAGCTCCACCCCCCAAATCTCCAGATATTTCCCAACCCAGAGTTGGCAACTCTAGCACCCATTGCTATCAAGGATCCTCTTAGAGCCATGCCAACATTCAATGAAAATCTAATTCCTAAGATTCTAGTCCACTGGAAATCAAAGCACCATCCAGGAATTGTGCAATTTTGGGGGGAAAGTGTGGGGGGGGCAACCATGACTAGTATGTCCCCCTCTTGCCACTGCTCTCTTGAAGACCCCCTCCCACATATGCATTTTCCTAGCTGGAGTTTTCATCCAGGAGAAAAGCAGGCGGAGAAAGACAGTAGAGGGGGAAGAGTTTGGTGTTGTTGTTTTTTTAAATTTCAGTTATTTGTTTAAAACATATATATGTATTTATTTATTTATTTAGATTTATACCCTGCCCTCCCCGCCGAGGCAGCCTCAGGGCAGCTTGCATAAAATAATACACAAACAATAGTTAAGATCCGCATAAAATCAGCAAAAAACAATTCCATTAAAACAATTCATTATCATTAGGGGCTAGTGATGGCTAACTAAATACTCAGTGATGGCGCACTGTATAAGTGCAAGCAAAGATCTTACAAGATGGTCAGCTCAGTGATCTTCCTGATATAAGCGGCGACACAAACTGTAGATGCAAATGTATATAAAACAAACAAAACCCCAGTAACAGTAAAATACATTTGTTGTTCAAGGTAAGCATCCTTTAAAAAAAAAAACAACCATAAAAGAAGATGCCAAAACTGCCTTCAGAATAAAGGACACCGAACTTGAGAGATGGCAACTCCATTTTTTGAAAAATCCTAAGCTTCTCCTAAATGTATAACCAGTGGAATGAAATTCTCTGTAAAGTTAACTGCGTGAGTGTGTATGAAGTGCTGTTGTTTCTTCCATTTTATGGTGACTCTATGAATTAATGACCTCCAAAACTTCCTATCCTTAACAAACTTGTTCAAGTCTTGCAAACGGAGGGCCTTTGTGGCTTCCTTGATGGAGTCAATCCATCTCATGTTGGGTCGTCCACTTTTCCTGCTGCCTTCTACATTTCCTGGCATGATTTGTCTTTTCCAGTGACTCTTGTCTTCTTATAAGGTGACGATACTCTTATCATACTCATAAGTATGATAGCCTCAATGTAGTCATTTAGCTTCTAGGGGGAGTTGAGGCTTGATTCGATCTAGAAATCACTTATTTGTCTTTTTGGTAGTCCATGGTATCCATAAAACTCTCCTCCAATACCACATTTCGCAAGAATCAACTTTCTTCCTGTCATCTTCCTTCATTGTCCAACTTTCATACCCATACAGAGTAATGGGGAATTCTATGTCACAAATTATCTTGGTCTTGGTTACCAGTGACTCATCCTTACCTCTTCATAGCTGTGCTTCTCAGTTTGTGTGGAAGATCTTCCTGGTTTGTGTGGAAGACGGTTAGAATTTAGAGGCTGTACAACTAAGAAGCAGCGATTTAGAGAACAGTTGTTTTAATGTAAGCCCATCCCTTTAACCTGCTGCTGTTCCCAGGCTGGGATATCTTATAAATTATTTCTGCATTTGTGTTCCCCTCTCCCTTTGCTAATGAGACAATTAGCCTTAACTAATGAGCCTATTTACAGGTGGCCTTGCTGAATGTTACTCAGTCCCGCCTCTCCAGCCCCTTTACAGCTGAATGGGGATGTGAAGACTTCACTAGATGAACACACTAGAAAGTTATTGAACAAAACAAGAACAGGGGGGAGCAGACTCTATCCCCAAAAACCAGAGGACATTTTTTGTGTGTATTTACACCCTTTGTAGCAGTCCTAATAGGCCAGACTAGCCTGATCTTGTCAGTTCTCAGAAGCTAAGCAGGGTTGGATGGGAGACCACCAAGGAAGACTGGGGCTGCTATGCAGAGGATGGCAATGACAAACCATCTCTGCTCATCTCTTTCCTTGAAAAACCCATGGAGACAGGGGTCACCATAAGTCAGTTGTTACTCAACAGCACATTTTTGCTTTTTAAACCATTTGAAGTATTGACAGGGAAATCAGTAGATCAAAGAATAACACACTGTATGTGGGACTGCCCTTAAACAATATTGGGAAACCTCATTAGCCTCTCAGGTTGCGTACTTCGAGCCTCCCAGAAGGAGAAAGAATTCTCAGAAAACCATTTTGGAGGAGCCAAGAAGTAGAAAAGGCCATTATGAAGGGATAACTAGACTGAAGTCCAGTAGCTCCTTAGAGACCAACAAGATTTTCAGGGTATAAGCTTTTGAGAGTCAAAGCTGCCTTCATTGGATATGATTAACAGGGTAAGCTGTTCACTTGAAACACATAATAGAATGGAGGCATGTGGTGCTATTAATTTTATTTACTTTCTTTATAAAATGGGATGTGCCTGCTCTTGTGAGAACCAGTGAGAACCTATAATTCTCATCAGATCACGTGTTGACAGCTTTTTTTCCAGTAGCTGTAACTGTTCAAGAGACTTGCAGTACAGAGATATAATCTTCTAACAATGCAATACTAAATACAGTTACACACTTCTAAAACCAAGGAAGTCAGTTGGCTTAGAAAGGTGTAGCTACAGTTGCCAGCTCTAGACTGGGAAATTCCTGGAGATTCAGGGGTGCAGCCAGGGGTGAGCAGGGTTTGGGGAGGGAGGATATAATACCATAGAGTCCTCAGCATGATATAATGCAATAGAGTCCACCCTCCAAAGCAGCTATTTTCTCTGTAGTCTGGAGATAAGTTGTATAAATATGGGAGATCTCCAAGCCCCACCAGGCTGTTGGTGACCCTACGTATAATTCTGCATAGGTTGGCTGGTAAAGTATGTTACAGTGAAGCTGTTCTATATCGATTGGTCTTAAGGATGTGCTCAGTGTAGGCCAAAGCTGTTAATGCTTTCCTCTTTTAACCCATTCTAAACAGAAAAACTGTTCTTGGTACATTACAGAGGCAAAAAACCAAGTCAGATTAGACTGTGCATTTCTTCATGTGATCATGTACATGCCAAATATTGATTTCTGCCACCTCTGGCCGAACTTCCAACACACTTTTGCTCAACCAGCATTGCCACTTTGGAAAGGTGGTTTCCTTTGTTTCAGTTCTGTTGCTTTCAGCATTCGCCCTGCCTAGATTCTTTATTCTTGAGTTCCCAGAGATCATTTAGGTTCTAGGTCACCATCCTCCGTTTCTTGTAGATCGCGGGACTGAGTCTAGATCAGTCCAGAAGTTTATTCCCAGCCCTGTTGGAAGCTGGTGGCATCATGAGCCTGCTTGCGGGGAGGGCGGGATATAAATGTGAAATAATAAATAAATAAATAAATAATCATTATGCCTGCACCTCTTTCATTGGCAGGACCAAGACAGTGGCTCAGCCAATGGGAGGAAGCATTAGAATAGCTTTATATGCCTGATCTGCCTCCATCTCACAGGCATTAACCATATGCTGCTGCCCCACCCACCCCTTTTTAAATAATGTGGGATTTGAGGGCTGAGCAGGATTTTTTGAGGTCCCTTTCAGCCTGGTACAAAGGGAGACATTTTTCCTGTGCTCTGTATTATTCACAGGGTGGGGTTAATTTAATGGGTAGGCCATAACTACAGCGTAACAAAAAGTAGAGATATCACCCTGCCAACAACAGTCTGTATGGTCAAAGCAATGGTATTCCCAGTAGTAATGTATGGCTGCGAGAGTTGGACTATATAAGGAAGGCCGAGCGCTGAAGAATAGATGCTTTCAAATTGTGGTGCTGGAGAAGACGCTTAAGAGTCCCTTGGACTGCAAAGAGGTCACATCAGTGAATCCTAAAAGAAATCAACCCTGACTGTTCCCTGGAAGGCCAGATACAGAAGCTGAAGCTCAAATACTTTGGCCACCAAATGAGAAGGGAGCACTCACTGGAGAAGGCCCTGATGCTGGGAAAGATTGAAGGTCAAAGAAGAAGGGGACGGCAAATGATGAGATGGTTGGACAGTGTTACTGATGCAACAAACATGACATTAAGCAAACTCCGGAGCACGACAGAAGACAGGAGGGCCTGGTGTGATGTGGTCCGTGGGGTCGCGAAGAGTCGGGCTCGACTGTGCGACTGAACAACAAGAAGACCATAACTAAAGATGGCGGGCATGGTGCTGCTTGATGAAGCATATTGACAAGCACCCAGAGGTATTGAAGGATGAGGGGCCATTCCCAAGTCAAATGAGTTGAGAGGGGATTCCCTTGTTGCCTCAGCAGATGGCAGGAGATTTGGGGAGTGGTGCCCGCCCCTTGGGGTGGGAGGGGGGGTGCAGGGGAAAACCCACAGACCGAAGAGGCAGAAGGGCAATGCTGAGCAGATGTTCCCACGATGCTTATTGCTGCAGACAAGGTTGTTCTGCTGTGCTAAAGCCATAATGGAGTGGCTCTGCCCACTTCCCCATTACTCCCTCCCTTGCATCACTTGCTCGCGGGCTGCATAAGAGCCCTGGATGGGCCTGATCCTGCCCTCGGGCCTTACATTTGACCCCCTTGCTCTTGGCTGCCTTCCCTAGTCTCTATAATCATAGATTCTGTGAGTGTTACTATGTGGAGATTCTGTGTTCATAGATTCTATGTTCATAGATTCATAGATTCTAGAGTGTTGCTATGTGGAGGCCATTTTTTCATAGTTCCTCAGAGGCAGGGACAGCGCTGGGAGCAGGCAAACCTTTGCCTAGGGTGGGTAAATGGGACACCTACTCAGAGCAGCATCAGTCAAGTCCTTTGTTGCTTGAGCCGTATGTTGAGCGAGGGAGATGAGGCATACCCAATGGTCTATTTCGATGGTATTTTGGTTGCATTAGCTCTGAGCAGCTGTTTACCTCCTGGATCAGGCTGTTTTCTTCGTATGGGTTTATTAAGCTGCATCATTCGCAGTCTAGCCCAGCTGTGTCTCTTCTGCCCAGCAGCAGCTGTCGGCCCTTCTGCATGAGACTCTTTAACTGGAGATGCCGTGAAGTTTTGATTGATTTACTTTATTAAAAGCCCGCCTTTCTCAGTGAAACTCAAGGTGGATTACAGAAGAAAGACAGTGTACTCATGTAGTGTAAGACATCCAATAGACAATGCAACAGGACTAGGGTTAGAAGAATCAGACAATGAGAACCACAAACTACCTAAGGCAAGGGATACTATGAACAGTATAGAAAGTGGAATTACAAGGTATTGGACAATGCAGTCAAACCAGGATAAGACCTAGAACAGGGGTGGCCAACCTGTGGCTCGGGAGCCACATGCGGCTCTTTCACACATATTGTGCGGCTCCTGGCAGGGCGGCTGGGGAAGCAAAGGGGAGGCATGCTTTTTCTCTCTTTCTCCCTTCCTTCCTTCCCTCCTCCCTCCCATCTATTTGCTTTCCTAGTTTCTCTCTCTCTCTTTCTTTCCACTTCTTTAATTCTTTCTTTCCATCTCTCTCTTTTTCTCTCTCTCTCTCAATATCATTAGCAAACAAGTAATATCATTATCAATAACCGGTTTTCCTCATTTGTTTTTATTTTTGGCAGTCCCATTTAGCGTTAATAAAAAGCAAATTTGCATATTTTTAAAAATAAAAACGTGTGTGTGATATTTGTTCCTGTCTTGCAGCTCTCAGACATCTGACGTTTATTCTATGTGGCTCTTACGTTAAGCAAGGTTGGCCACCCCTGACCTAGAATATCTGAATTGAACTGACATTGAAGTAAATCTGAAGCGCCTGAGAACTGACTCAAGAATTAGCCATGAGAATCAGGGCCCTGCACTAGCAGTCATTTAGGTCACCACGAACAGTATCACGGCAACAAGAAACACAGTCTGAGATGCTTGTGTGCTTAAAGTGTGGGATTTATACTTATGCAAATAAACAAAACTAGTATCTTGTTCTTGTGGCCTTATTCCTCCTGTGACCTTTGGATGAAAAACAGCATCTAGCTACTCTTGAAAGCTTGGGTTGCCGGGCCTCCTGCTATGGTGGGAGGTGTCCTGCCAACAACCTAGAGTTTAAAGCTTTTAAAAAAAAAAATCAGCATCACGTACACTGTGGTATCACTTCCAAGGAAACCCGGAAACAACACTGGGTAACTCCAGAAATTGCCTGAAACTCTAGCGTAAAACCACAGATGTTTTGGTAGATTCCTAGAGCTACCTGATACCACTTCTGGTTTTTCCTAAAAGTGATGGCATGGACTCCCTCCATGTCTCTGCCCCCTTCCAAGCTCCTGCTGGTTGCCAGGCAACCCGAAGGCTCCCAGTGCTGAAAAACTGCAGTAAAACTGCCATAAAGCACGCTGCTAAAAATGCAGGATGACAACAACTCCCCCCCCCACCCCTCCACTTTGGGCAGAATCAATATATAAACACGCGCTTCATTTGTACCAAGTATTCCATTATCTGCTTCTCTGCCGTTCAGAATACAGATCTGACTCAAAATCAGGAAGCTGTTTCCAAGAAAAAAGACACTATCGGAGTGTCTGATTCACTGCACTGCTTTAACTAATTTGAGTGGTTCTTGCTAAAGCACCTCTATTCATTTACACCCCGCAATCAAAGATTACCCCGAGAAGCACTGGGATGGCTCCCATTTCATGTTATCCATTCTATGGGTCGAAAACAAAGGTCTGTTGGATGAGAAAGGGAGCTCTGCGACACTCTGAAATGGAAGCCCTTCCCCCTTTTAAATCAGCTCAGAATCTTCCATTGTGGAGCTGAACAGCCGTTAAAGGTCATTGCCACAGAAGCTCCATCACCAAGCCGGGGACGAGATCCCATTTGGGATAAGTCCACAATTTTTCTTTCCAACAAGGTGATAGTATCAGGGAAGGGGGTCTGAATGTGCAAGAGTGCTAGGTTACAGATGAAAGGCTATTGTGTTTCAGAAGGCAGGCTCCAGGCGTTTCCGTGAGACACACAAAGCCCCAGTGCCAGGTAGTTTGATTAAAGTGCTCCAGTCTTAATAGGCTTTAAAATGCAGATAAAAGTACCATTTCCCAGTAAAAGGCTGATGCAAGCCGGCGCTTCCTTTGGTCTGCACCTAAATCGACTTGGCAAGGGACTGAGGGAGGAATGCCCAACTTTAAGTATATTTTAACTTCCTGCATGTTTTATACTTGCCACATTGTGCCAGAAGATCTTCATGCACATCTTCCAGTGGTGGTAGAAATTGTCATCAAGGTGCAACCAACTTAATGGCAATACCCCCTATGGCTATCTAGGCAAGAGACAAAAAGAGGTGGCTTGCCGTTGCCTGTCTCGGTGTAGCAACTAGGGTTGCCAGGTCCAGCCTCATCCACAGGGGGACTTTGGGTGGGGGGGCATTCCTGGAGGGGGAAGGGATGTCCCCAATGTGATGACTTCACATTGGGGATATCCCCGTCCCCTCAAAAAAATGGCCACCCGTGGCCACCCCTCTCCCTCTCCTCCTGCAAGATTTAAAGGGCCCTCCAGCTGATCAGTGGGCCACGTGCTCCCCCAATCAGCTGGAGGGCCCTTTAAATCTTTCAGGAGGGGGGGCATGGCTGGTCATTGTTGGGACTTGCGGGCAGGGCCTCCCCTGATGATCAGCTGGCCGGCAGCGATCTGAAGCCCCCAAAATTGGGGGGAAACCCACTCAGACCGGGGGTCTGGCAACCCTGAACTTTCTTGGTGGTCTCCCATCCAAATATTTACCAAGGCTTAGGCAGATGGTGGGACCTAGCTTGACTTGGCTGAACCCTGCAGAAGGCAAGGCAGACACACAAGGCCAAATGGTTAGGCAAGCCCCCTCCTTCTTCCTCCCATCCCCCTTTGTGAAGGAGGGAAGAAGAGTCAAGATCATGTAGGCTCCCTAGGGCTGCCAAGTTCCCCCGGGGGGTGGGGAATCCCCTGCTAAAAGGGTCCCCAATCCGCTGGCCCAGATTCGGCCGGCGGGGGGAACCCCACCCCCAAACTGGCACGATTGGGCCGACTGCCCCAGCGTGATGACATTACCCGGAAGTGACATCATCATGCTGGGCACATTGCCAGGCCGACACTCTAGCAATAGCCCCCAAAACTCTATGGTACCATAGAGTTTTTGGGCGATTGCCAGAGCATCGCCCTGGCAACGTGCCCAGCATGATGATGTCACTTCCAGGTGACATCATCACAGCGCACGCACTCAAACAGGTAGGACTTGGCAACCCTAAGGCTCCCACTTCCTCTCTCCTTCCCTCCTCTGGGCCCAGGGCCAAGTCCATCCCTGCTCATGGGGTTTTTCTGGAGATAAAGTGGAGGAGTGGAGAATAAAATAAAGTCCTTTGAGTCCTTCATTGTGGAGAAAGAGGAAATAGTGAAGGAGAGGGAAATTCATAGCACCGCAAGTCCATGCTGCTTTTATTAGAGTCAAGGTGGTTAATAACACAACACAAAGTGGCAAGGGCACAAAAAACTTAAGAGCCAATTAACAAAATAAAAACAGTGCACAAATTAAACATGTACAGAATAAAAATGTAGCAAAATCTGCCAGATCCCTGTACCCTCTGCCAAGTGCTCTCTGAAAAAGACTGTCTTGCACTCCTTTCTAAATTCAGCCAAGGAAGGGAAGAGACTCACATCTTCTGCTGCGTTATCCAAGCTTCCCTAAATGGGTGAGTGCTCAGAGGGACATCACAGGGACTAATGGGACAGTCCCCATTTTTCACTGGTCAGTGTGCTAAAAGGAAATGGTTCTTCTACGATCCTGTTGGCGCTGCTGCCACCAGTGGGACATGAAGGAATGAAAAGGGGATTGTCCTCTACCATCTGTAGTGTAGATGCAAATAGAATTGCCAGCAGAAGGTAGAGTTCAGGGACGATGCGATGTCACACCTGGCTGACACTCTAGGGTTTCCCCCCATTCTCTGTGGTAAAGTTCATAGAGACATGGGGAAATTCCTAGAGCGTCACGGTGGAGGCCATTTTTCTGACCAATTTTTCTCCTCCTCCTCAGTTACAGGAGAGTAGGGAAACAGGGTTTTACCCGCTGCAGGCAGGCAAATGCCAAGCCTAGCTGCAAATGGGGAGAAAGAAGCAAACTGCAATTGTGGGAAACAGAAGGGAACTGGGATTGTAGGGACCTGAGTATACCCTGTTCCTAAGTGCCCATAAAACTTTCCAACCACTCTTGAGTACCCTGTTAAATATTATTGTGGGGGGAGCAGGACAGGAAAGAAACAAAAGGAAGATTTGTCACCTCTAGTTTAAGTCTTGGAAATACTGCTTTTGCTAGGGCAGGGATGCTGATCTAGGAACCCTTAAGTTCAAAACTACAGCTTTCTGATTTAGTTGACACAGACGAACTCTTTCAACACGCTTCATGTTACAGTCACAAAAGAGCCGAGAATCGATTGAAACCGCCGTCGTTTGGGAGAAGTCAGGCTCTTCTGAAGAAATGAAACAGGACAAGGTTATAAGAGGTCATCACTAAGAATAGCCAATTTCATTTCATGGGTTAAGTAATGGTGGGGGGGGGGGGGAAGAAGAGGTGTTTCTTACGGCCTCTCTGTGTGGGAATACAACAGGACACAGAAAATAAATGCCCACTCCACATTGTGTGGGACTCTCCTTACTTGGGCCAAGGCACAGAACTCTAGTTTGTACACATGACAGGACAGAGCGATTTTTTAAAAAATCCAAGACTTTATCCCTGATCTGCTAATTTTTATTTCCTCTTCACTTTTGGTGCTTTATCAAAAAGGGGTGGGGGGGGAGTAAAATGTGGGTCAAGTTTTGACAAGAAGTACCAGTTCACCAAACCAGCTGATTCCTTTGCTGCCATCAATGACCCAGTTACATAAGAACATGAGAAGGAGTCAGCCACGTGCTGAGGTGGTAGAAGTTTTCTCAAAATCGACAGTACCCTGGAAGTGCAATACCAGCAGAGCACGCAAAAGGCTAGGGTAGAGACTTTCTTCCCAATGTGCTAATTTTTAGTTTGCAGGGTGTTTTTGCATAGGGGGCATTTTGGGTGCTTTCACACACACTGAATAATGCACTTTCAATCCACTTTCAATGCACTTTGCAACTGGATTTTACTGTGTGAAATGGCAAAATCTGCTTGCAAACTATCTCTAAATTGCATTGAAAAGTCAGTTGAAAGTGCATAATTCAGCATGTGTGAAATGGCAAAATCCACTTACAAACGATCCCTAAAGTGCATTGAAAAGTCAGTTGAAAGTGCATTATTCAGCTTGTGTGAAACTGCAAAATCCACTTGCAAACGATCCCTAAAGTGCATTGAAAGTCAGCTGAAAGTTCATTATTCAGCATGTATGAAAGTGTGTTATGTTTCTAACCCCTTTCCTTCACAGTCTGAAGTGGTACAGCCCTTTTTGCATGTGTGTTAAGTGTTGTCAAGTCACTTCCAACATATGGTGATCCTACGAATTAATGTTTTCCAAAATGTCCTATTGTTAACAGCCATTCTCAGCCCTTTTTACTGTGATGGAATTCAGCCACCTCATCCTGCTGCAGATTGACTAGGCCAAAGTCACAAAGTGAGCTTCATGGGGAGGGGGGAGGTCTCCACAGGTATAATCCAGCACTGATCACCACTATGGGTCATGGAGAGTACCATCTAGTTGCAGCTGATTTATGGTGACCCCATAGGATTGTCAAGGCAAGAGAGGTTCAGAGGTCATTTGGTATTGCCTGCCTCCGCGTAATGATCTTGGACTTTCTTGGTGGTCTCTCATCTAAATACTAACCAGGGCAGACCTTGCTTAGCTTCTGAGAGCTGACGAGATCAGGGTAGAGTAACCTGGGCTATCCAGATCCGGGCATGACACAAGATTGACTATCCGTTTCTTTTTCTGGATTGCATTAAGGGAGATGAAATGGGTGAATTATGCTGGACAAGGATTTATGTTGTTTGTTTGGTTTTTGCTGTCAAGTCAGAGCTGACTTATGGCAGTCCTGTTGCTTTTCATGGCAAGAGACAGTCAGAGGTTTGGGGGGGGGGGGAGGGTTTGCCATTGCCTGCACCTGTGTAGCAACCTTGGACTCCCTTTCTGGTCTGCCATCCAATTGCTAACCAGGGCCAACTATGCTTACCTTCCAAGATCTTATGAGAACGGACTAGCCTGGGCCATCCAGGTCAGGGCATTGACCATTATATCACCCTGGTATAAGTTGGTGGGGGGGGGGGGGCAGCTGTGGGCACATGTCCTTCAGGTACCAGGTCCTATACCATTTCTTGGTGTGGAAATACTTCTTTATGCTGAGAGTGATTAAAATGTAGAATTTCCTGCCAGAAAATATTGGGATGGCCACAGGAATAAAAAGCTTTAAAGGGGGATAGATTCATGGAGGATAAGTCTATCAATGGCTGCTAGTCATGGTGACTGAGGGGAACCTTCACATTCAGAGGCACCAAGACTCTTGGATCTCAGAGCCAGGAAGAAACATCAGGGGAAGGCCTCAGCCTCTATGCCCTGTTGTTGGCTGTCCAGAGGAACTGCTTGGCCACTGTATGAGACAGGATGCTGGACTGTGAGACTTCTGAATCAAACCAATAAGCCAGACCTTTGATGAAGCAAATAGTTCTTTTATTCTTAATGATGGTTCAGGTACTTCATGTTTGTTAGCGATACTTGGTTACAGACAGCAGGGATTAATATACCCCCCACCTTCAGGTAATAGCCGGCAGAGGGCCAATCAGAATGAATACAAAAAAGCGTGAAAACTTCTAAGCTGTTTGTTCTCACAGAAAAGGCGCAAAGCACTAAAAATTCCCCCCATGCCCCATAGTGACCTCTACTTGCAATTTGCAGGCCAGGCACCAGGCTAGAAAAACAGTTCAACAGTTCTCCAAGATTACAAAAGCAGATAAAACATTCGAGTCTCCGGAGAGGGAAAAGGGAGGTGACAAGACAAGATAGCCAGACTGTTTATGTGACGTGATGGAATGCGGCAAGCCACCCTCCCGGGGAAGAAAAGACACATTAAGCAGAACATGCAATAAACCTCAAGGCCAGCCGTAAATTACTGATAGAGACCCCAGATGCCAACAATTAATGGCAGAGACTTTAGCAGACTCTGACATCCTAGATGGACCACTGCTCTGATCCAGCAGGGCTCTTCTTATGTTCTTCTGTGATTTTATTTAGTGTTTCTCATGACTTTGGATGCCAGAGGGTTGTAATGTCAGGTCATGGCTCTGTGTGCAAAATCAGCATTCCAATGAATACCATTTGCTGTAGAGAATAACGTTTGCCAGAGGGTTACTACCTTCAGGCCTTCCATGTGGTCTTCCTGAAGTCATCTGGTTGACCACATCGGGAAACGAGATGGACCCCAGACGATCCCGAAAGGCCCTGAATGCATTTGTAATGGGAGGGTTAACAACTGGCATAGCTTCGTCACTGGAAACAGTACTTTCGAAAACACAGAAGACGCAGCCAAAATTGAATGCAGCACATTAGCTGTCTACTGAATCCAAAAGTCCATCAATGTTATCAACAGCAGAACTCAAAACAACATTAATCTCACATTGTTGGCTCAGAATCCAGATAACCAGCACGGGCTTAGCAAGAGGCAGGCCTGCCTTAACTAATCTCCCCAGCGTCTTTTGAATCGCCTTCAAACATGATTGATAACAGAAGCGTAGACTTGGCGCAGTCTAACGGTGCGTGTTATTCTTCTGCCCTACTTGAGCATACTGTAGCTGTTGGCCATCTGAATTGAATAAGTTTCAGTGGGCAGGACAAGTTAAGAGAGAGGAAGAAAAAAATGGGACCAAATACAAATACAAAGAAGAACAAGCTGAAGAAAGAGTTTCTAACTACATGCTCCTGTTACCTTTGTTGCTTGTATACCACTTCTCTTCCTTTGCTGAAAGCACCTCTCCTCTCCCCCCCCCCACCCCTCGCACAAACGGTAAACCAACCAAGCCAAACTAAACTCAACAGCATACGAAATGCACAGATCACCTAGCTCAGTCTTGTGTACTCTGATTGGCACAGATACTAGAGCAGAGCCAGCTCGACGCATTTTGCCAGTCCAAGCACCTACTGAGGTTAACTGGTATGGCTAGTCCAGTCACCACCAGTTAGCAGACTGCTTAAATAAAGCTACAAAATGCAGGAATGTCACTTTGCCAGGTTACTCAGCTTACAAAGCTACACAGAGCCACCTGACAAGTTTAGAAGAGAAACACTTATCTCTTTATTTGAGAAGTATACTTTGGATCGGAAAGAGCAGAGATCAATAGATTACTGATTTACTAGCTAAAGGATGGAGGCTCATCTGCCTCGTGGTGCCAAGAGAGGACCGCATGTCCCTCTCTTGGTGTGTGCAGGTAGAGAGCAAGTCTTCATTCAGACTGAGAGAGAAGCAGGAAAGGGAAATTGGTCCCTGAGATTACAGTCTGCATATCAAAGAGGACAGTGGCAGGAGAGTAGATACCGGAAGAAAAGTCAGTGTGCCTGTCTAGATATGTAGTCTCTCTTGCCACTCAGTCTGGAGGTCTGAGACAGGGGACATCACATCGGAACTTACAACAGCACCCTCCGCCCATGCTACCCCCACCAGATCCCAGGCTGGCTCCAGACAGAGTTGCCAGCTGAGGACTGACAACCAGTAAGAGGCTTGGATGGGCAAGGCCATTTAAGATGCTGTCATTCTAATGAAGCATGAAACTGGAAGTGACATCGTTGTGTCAGGGTGACACTCTAGGATTCCACTAAATCCACTGTGAAACCAAAGGATTTAAGTGATAAGTTTGCTAGGTGTCTCACCCCAGCCACAAGGAAGGGTAGGGGGATACGGTTATCAGCTCTGGGTTGAGAAATTCCTGGAGATTTGTGGATGAAGCCTAGAGAGGACAGGGACCTCAGTGGGGTACATTTATTTTATTTTATTTATGACTGAATTTCTACCCTGCCCTCCCACTGCATAGCAGGGCACAGGGCAGGTTACATCAAGAGTCAAACAATACAATTAGACAATAGTTTAACAGTTGAAACATAATTATAAAATATAAAAGACCTTCAACAGACCAGATGGTGATCGGTAAATTTATAACTTCCTAAAATTTATAACTTCTGCATAAATGCACACTAAGAACCAAATCCTGGGCAAGTGGACAGAAGAGGAGGAGGAAGAGGAGACTGGATTTATACCTCACCCTTCACTCCGAGTCTCAGAGCGGCTTACAATCTCCTTTCCCTTCCCCTCCCCACAACAGACACCCTGTGAGGTAGGTGAGGCTGAGAGAGCTCTGACAGAAACTGCTCTTGAGAGAACAGCTCTGACAGAACTGTGGCTTGCCCAAGGTCATCCAGCAGCTGCAAGTGGAGGAGTGGGGAATCAAACCCGGTTCTCCCAGATTAGAGTCCGTGCACTTAACCACTACACCAAACTGGCCTGTGCACAGACCATGCAAACTGGTCTGTGCATTTCATATGCTGGTGAGCTTAGTTTGGCTTGGTCAGTTTACAAGAACTGCAAACAGCATCACAGAATAGATAGTGATAGGCGGAGCAAGGCGGAGCAGGGGAGGCTGATGTAATAGGACAACTGCCACTTCAACCATAGGCGTGGCAGAAAAATCTGCATTGTACAGGCCCTGCAGAAATGTAATAAGTCCCGCAGGGCCCTGATCTCACTTGGGAGAGAGTTCCACCAGGCCGGAGCCAAAGCCGAGAAGACTAAGCAAGTGTCCTTTGGGCCAGGGGCCACCAGCAGATGTCACAGAGCCCACCCTCCAAAGTACCATTTTTTCTTCAGGGGAACTGATGTCTGTCTGGAGGGGAGCTATAATTCTGGGCAAACCCCAGGTGCTACCTGTAGGGTTATTTTCTTGTTAATTTATGAGCCTTTGTAATAAATTAGTTGTTTGTAACACATGGCATGTGTTGTGGCACATTGTTCATCACGTATAAAATCTTTTGGAAGTTTTTTCTGGGTTTTTCATATTTTGTCGATGATGTATTCTTTGACAATTGAGGCTGTAAGACCTGACGAAGGCGCAGAGAAACGGAATTCTTCTTACCAGCTCCTTGTAGTCTTGCAAGCTTCATGTTGTAAACCTGACATTTGTTTACAACTCTTTGAAGTGTTAATCTCTTGAAGTAGTGTGTACGTGTTTAGTATTGTACCTATATGACAACTGACACAATACAAATATTGCTTATACAATTTGCATGTTTATTTCAATTTATTGTACACCGCGCTTTAGTATTTGAATATTGCCACCTGTACGCTGGCATCTCTGTTTAGTGAAATCCTAGTGCGTCAGGGGAACGTTATGACATCACTTCCAGGTTCTAGCTGGAAGTTACATCATGCTGTCAGAACAATGGTAATTTTTGCAGCATTTCCTCCCCCCCCCCCACTGCCCTACCAGGCAATACTAGAGGTTGGGGCTGCCAGACAGGAGGTCAACTGCTGTAGCAACAGACCATGGCAACATGGCAGGTGCACACCTCCTTCTCTGCTGCCCTACTGGGTCCAACTTTACAAGGCAAGCTTCTGTGGGGACTCCTCTGCAGATGGTCTTGGAACCAGGCAGCAGTTCAGGTCTGGGAGGTAACAACAGATGCAAGCCACATTGATCAGTTCTTCCCAGGTTGCTGCCTTTCACCCAGTTTGCACTACAAGCAGCCAAGTTGCTAACTTTGTTGGTGAATCAGCCCTGTTCAGCAGGAGGTAGTCTTCTTCAGCCTTGCTACCTAAGATCGGTTTAACTGGTGGTCCTGGGGATAGACCCAAAGGATTATTTGGGTAGCGGAGTACTCAAGGCACATAACACAGCAGAGCTTATCTGGGTAGTGTGGGCAAATAAGAAACAAAGTTACACATGGAACCTCTTTATCTTTGCAAAACTAATACGAGTCCTTTATTGCAAGGAACTCCATTCTAGACAGGATAGAGTAGAGATAGTATTCTAATCTCGTCTAACTAGCTAGGATGGATAGAGATGCAAGAACAGGATTCTAATCTGACTAGATTAGAATTCTCTTGTATCAGTTAACAGAAGGGATGGTCATGAACCAGAAAAATGTGGTTCATGTCTGTTTGTGGCTGAACCATGAACCAAATCAAACCGGAAAGTTTGTTTGCTAACTGAACTGGTTTGTGGTTCATGGCCTCGCAAATCCCATTGAAAGGAACCACAGTCCCATTATACAGGGTATGCAGAAAGCTCAAAAAAAAAAGCTGAGCAGCTGCTTTGGGCTGTCTTGTGTGGTCTGTTCAAAGGGAGTGCAGAAGAAAGCCTGAAAAACAGGTGAGCAGCAGGGAGTACCTGCTCCCCACAGCTCAGCTTTTTTTGCGGCTTTCACAGGGAACTTAAAGCAGGGGTTTAAAGGGACTCAGAGTCCCTTTAACCCCTGCTTTCTGCTCTATCCATGAACTGCAATGAACCACCACAAATGGAGAGCCAGTTTGGTGTAGTGGTTAAGTGCGCGGACTCTAATCTGGGAGAACCGGGTTTGATTCCCCACTCTTCCACTTGCACCTGGCTGGATGACCTTGGGCAAGCCATAGCTCTGTACCAGCTGTTCTCTCAAGGACAGCTTGGGAAAAAGCTCTCTCAGCCCCACCTACCTCACAGGATGTCTGTTGTGGGGAGGGGAAGGGAAAGGAGTTTGTAAGCCACTCTGAGACTCCCTTGGGAAGTGGAGGGCGGGGTATAAATCCAATCTCTTCTTCTTCTTTAAAAGTTTGTGGAAGTTCATGACGGTAGACCTGTCGCAGACTTCAGTTTGCAAACCATGAGCAGGGTAAAATTTGTGATGAATTTTGCTCCATGTTTCGGTTTGTGCCCATCCCTAATTAACTGCACCAAAAAAAACCAGAGTCAGCAAAAAGAAATAACCCTGATGCAACAAATCCCCAACAATTTGTTTGATTATTAAACTGTAATAGAGCCTCATAAGCAGCAACATTGAACACCGGAGTGGCAGAGAGGAAGCGCTTTTTAACCCTTTCCCTGCTGGCCATTTCCCCACTCAAGACGATCCTCCCAAGCTTATTCCCTCTCCCCAGTTCCAGGTGCATATTAATCTCCATGAACTAGGCTTATCTATTCACCTGCTATGGCAGGTGATCACCCACTGCTGCCTTTGAGCCCCCACTGCTGCTTGAATGAGTGGTGGGGTGGAAATGGGGGGGAGATGTTTGTGTTAACATCACTTCCAGCAAAAAAGATAGTTTTACTGTAGAGAATGGCAAAATCAGGGGGCCTTTGGGGCCGGAGCGAGGCGGAGCGCTGCTCCGCCAGCCCAGGAGTGGGCAGTAGGGCAGCCACAGGCTGAATCAGATTCTCTGATCTGATTCGGCCCGCCGCTGAATTGCCGCCGAAATTCAGCGGCAGCTTTAAAAGTGGCTGGAGGGGAGGGGGCTTGAGTGAGAGGCTCCAAACTTGCAGGGTAGCTTCTGGGACCTCTCCCCCAAATACCAAGTTTCAAGAAGATTGGACCAGGGGGTCCAATTCTACAGGCCTCCAAACAGGTTGCCCCCATTCCCTCCATTGTTCTCTATGGTGGGAAAAAAGTAATGTTTTTTCCCACCATAGAGAACAATGGAGGGGATGGGGCAACCTGTTTGAAGCCCCGTAGAATTAAACCCTGTGGTCCAATCTTCTTGAAACTTGGTGGGTATTTGGGGGAGAGGTCTCAAAAGGTACCCTGCAAGTTTGGAGCCTCTCCCTCAAGCCCCCTCTCCTCCAGGCTCTCATATACCCTATGAGTTTTTGCCATTGACTTCAATGGCCCATAGGGTATAATAGAGCTGAAACTGACATTCAGCCGGTTATGCTAATGAGTTATGCTAATAGGTATGCTAATTAGCTCCTGCATCTCTTTTTTTACGAAAGGACCCCTGGGCAAAATCATAGAGCGTTTGAAATTTCATTTCTGGGTAAATCTATAGAGACTGGAAAATCCTAGAGCGTCTTATGTTCAGGGTCATCTTTTTTGGATAAATACAGGGTAATTAATAAAAGCGACTGTCCCAGGAAGCACTTGATAGAACCAGCGCTGCATTCATTCATGTTCTGTGCCTTCTCCATGAAACACGCCACAAGTCTAACAGGAATGTACTCTTCAATTTTCAGTATTCTGGTGAAGTCCCGGAAAACCGAGTGGAAGTTGTGGTCGCTAATTTGACGGTGATGGACCGGGATCAGCCACATTCGCCCAACTGGAATGCTGTTTACCGGATTATCAGCGGCGACCCTTCCGGTCATTTCACCATCAGGACCGATCCTGTCACCAATGAAGGCATGGTTACGGTGGTGAGGGTACGTTCTCATTCCTGCAGCTCACCTTATTTGGGGCTCTAGCAGACAAGCTCTGGGAGGGACTGACTCTGCAGAATGGTCTGCCAAGCCAGAGATCCAAAAAAGTAATCATGTCTAACCAGGGCCAGTGCTACCATTAGGCCAGCCTAGGTGGCTGCCTGGGGCAGAGACCTTAGAGGGGCGCAGAACTGACAGTCTGCATTACTGTGTAGGAGACCTGCCGCCAGGCCCAGCACCAGCAATTTCAAATTTTGCAGTTTTCAGTCTTTCTAAAATGCATTTATATTTGAAAGTTGGTGGGTGTATTGGGGAGGGGGGGGGCACCAGAAGGTAGCCTCGCCTAGTGTGCAAAAAAACCTGGCACCGGCCCTGTGTCTAATTGTGATCCTCCCCTGGTTTGACTGAAAGTACACCACCTTAAACCGGTCCACTATAATCAGCCACAATATCTAGTAGCATGAGGATCTTGGTTTCCACTTTTTTTTAAAAAAAAAGTTAGCTGAGAGTTCTTGAGAGCTCATACTGTGCCACAGATTTTGTTAGTCTTTAAAGTGCTACCAGACTCTTGCTCTTTTCTACTACTACAGACAGACTATCCCAGCTACCCATCTTGATCTGTCTGCTAGTTCTTATGCTTGCAAAGGTAGGTTTCAGACTGTGTGTGCTAGACCTGGTGAAATATCAGGAGTCAGAAGGGAACCTAAGTGGGCTGTCATTGGATAAGGTGGGGCTTCAGACACCTTTCCTAATTTTGTCCAATCCCAATGGTTAACAAGGAGACTGGACAGAGAGGCGGTATAGTGGTCTGTAGTGGTTAGAGCAAGGAAAACCTGCTCCTCCCACTAGCCTAGAGTGGCTCATTAAAATCAGAGATTCAGCATAGTGTAGTGGATAAAATGTCAGACTAGGATCTGGAAATCCCCACATATCTATTGAAAGCAGACACAGGCTAGGCTGTGACAATGCACACGGGGAGAACAAGGTTGAAATTCCTCCTCTGAAAAGTGCCACTGGGTGATATTGGACTGATCATTGTCTCTCAGCCTCCCCACCTCACAGGGTTGTTTTAGGCAACCTTCCACTGCCACCAGCTCTTCCAGCCGTCACCCACTCTCTCAGCAGGAAAAAAAATGGGGGAAAGGATGGTGTAGCAAGACATGGCAACAGTCACTTTGGTTGCCATGTCCATGATGCTCTAGGAATTTTCCCCAACCTCTGTGTTCTTTACCATAGAGGTTGAGTAAATTCCTAGAGTGGTGTGGGGGCATCAGCGATGCTCCTCATGCTCCACCCCCAGAAGTTCCCAGGGGTTGCTAGCACTGGGTTGGCAACCGTAGTTTGTTGAGCAGATAAAATGGGAAGAGGCAAATGGGTGCCTCTGTCCTGTTAATTTGCACACATTAGATTTTATTTCTTGGGAGACGCAAAGAGAGAACTCATATATGTGGGACCTGATCCTAATCCAAATATTGTTAAATAGAAGAAGAAGAAGAAGAAGAGATAGGATTTATACCCCGCCGTTCAGTACCCAAAGGAGTCTCAGAGCAGTTTACAAACTCCTTTCCCTTCCCCTCCTCACAACAGGTACCCTGTGAGGTCGGTGGGGCTGAGAGAGCTCTCCTGAGAACTGCCCTTGAGAGAACAGCTCTGAAAGGACTTGTGACTGACCCACGGTCACACCAGCAGCTGCATGTGGAGGGAATCAAATCCAGTCCACACGCTTAACCACTACACCAAACTGGCTCGAAGCCCTCGAAGCCTAAGGTTGCCAACCTCCAAGTGGTGGATGGAGATGGCTTGGGATTACAGCTGATTTCCAGATGACCAAGAACAGTTCCCCTGAAGGAAACGGCTTCTTTGGAGGGTGAAGTCTGCGGCATTAATACCCCATTGAAGTCCCTCCCCTCCCCCAAACCCTGCCCTCCTCAGACTCCACCCCCAAAACCTCCAGGTATTTCCCAACCTGGAGCTGGCAACTCTACTGGTGCCCAGCCCATTCACTGACTGCTCCAGATACTTCCACAAAGCAATGGTCAGCCACTGACCTCTTTCTTCTCACAAAACCTACCTGGACACGGGGTTGCGAAAACACGCCCCTGCCATGGCGCCGAATAGTAAGGGAGTGGGCAGGAACTGCATCCATAGACATTCATTCCAGAACTGCCCCGTGTTCCTCCCACCCATGCCTCCCCATCTTACCCATTGTGCCTGCAGAGAAGCATCGCGGCAGTTTTGCCAGGACACCCTCCCCCCACTGCCCTACTGCAGCCCAGAAACCTCCCCTTTCCTTACATGTTCTCTTTCTCTACCGAACCATGCTGTAGCACTGCACCATATACCTCAGCAGAGAAAGTGGAATAAGAGCCCCATGAGGGGCTGCAAAGTGAGGACGATTTGAAGCTCAGCTCTGCCATTTTGAAGGGGGAGCTTAGCATACACACCTCCCCCTAGCGGCTACAGGGGAACTACAGCTGACCTGCAGTTTCTCCTTTGCTTCAAAGACAATGAAATGTATATTTTCTCTGAAGTGAAGAAGAAGAAGAAGAATAGATTGGATTTATAACCCACCCTTCACTCGGAATCTCAGAGCGGCTTACAATCTCCTTTCGCTTCCGCTCCCCTCAACAGGCACCCTGTGAGGTAGGTGGCGCTGAGAGAGCTCTTTCTGGGATGGCTCACAAGAGAACAGCTCTGAAAGAACTTGTAACTGACCCAAGGTCACACCAGCAGCTGCAAGTGGAAGAGTGGGGAATCAAACCCGGTTCTCCCAAATTAGAGTCTGTGCTCCTAACCACTACACCAAACTGAAGGCGGGGGGGCAGGAGCCAGGCTAGTCACACAGAGATCAGGCATGAAGCTGTCCGGACACTCCCTTTTATCGCAGGGGTCTCCTGCTCTCCATGTGGGGAAATACCCCCCCCCCCGTGCAAGAAGCCAATCCTCCAGATTCCCTCTGTGTTTGAGAATGCTGCCTAGAAAACCAGGAGATCTGCAAGACTGCCAGAATCTTCCCAGGTATTATTGCAGGCAGCCGGAGAACACAACTGCATCCCTCCAACTTCGAGCAGATCAGTTAGAGATAAGATTGCTACAACTGTTTTCCACCATCTGCCAAGACGCGAAAGGGATGCGTGAATAGCCTGCTCAGATCAGCGAGAACCTGCTCAATCTGTCCTGTGATTTCTTTTCTCTCTTTTCTGGCTGTGTTTTGCTGAGAACAAAGTGTTTTCAGTCTTTTGAAAAATGTGACCTTCCCGGAACTCCAAAAATAATTCAATGTACCTCAGTGCAGTTGCTCAGGTTGAAAGAGCAGCCTAGCGAAAGAGCGACCCACCGGGGGGGGGGGGGAGCAGATTCCCTGGTATCTCGCTAACTAGCAGGCTGCCTAAAACAGCAACAAGATGAAGGGAGAAAAGGTGTGCCAGAATCTGGTTCCCCCCTAACTGGTCGTCCCAATTTGCATACTATGCAAATTGTTTTGCCAATTAAGCAGATCAAGCATATTTCACGTTGCCTTGTCTACCAGTTGTTTTGCATCTGCTCCTGGCTGCGACTACAAAAAGTTGGAGAGGGACAAGAGGAAGTGTCGTTTTACCTCACTGTGCCAGATTTTTTTTCCCCCTCAGACAACCAAACAGGTGTGTTGGTGATCACTGTGACTTCCCTCACTACCCAGAGCAGTCTTCCTCAATCGGGCACCCAGTATTGTGCTTCCTAACACCCATTTTCTTCATGGGTCTTGGGGGTGAAATCCCACAGATCTTGAATGAAACAGAGAAAAAGAGTGTTCTTTCCAGGTCACTCCCTCCTAGCTGACAGATTAGGAGGCTTTCCAGCTCCAAGTTGAAGAATACCTGGAGATTTTGGGGGTGGAGCCTGAGGAGGGGGGCGTTTGGGTAGGGTTGCCAAGTCTGGGTTGGGAAATACCTGGAGACTTGGAGGTGGAGCCAGGAGAGGGCGGGGTTTGGGGAGGGGAGGGGCCTCTGCATAGTACAATGCCATAGAGTCTACCCTTCAAAGCAGCCATTTTCTCCTGGGGACCTGATCTCTGTCAGGTGGGGATCAGTTGTAAAAGTGGGAGATCCCCAGGCCCCACCTGGAGGCTGGCAACCCTACGTTTGGGGAAGGGAGGGACTTCAGTGGGCTATAATGCTATGGAGTCCACCTTCCAAAGCAGCCATTTTCTCCTGGTGAACTGATCTCTGGAAATCAGTTGTAATCCCAGGACATCTCCAGCTGCTTTCATGCCCCCTTGGCTTGGCCTGGACTGGCATGAGTCTGGACTTGGACACCTCTCCCTGCAATCATGTCAGGACCCAGGCCCGTAGCTATAGTGGGGCATTTTGGTGGCTCGCCCCCTTAATTAAAAGCCGCACCCCACAAATAGCCATGCCCAAAACCTTATTTTTGAGGAGAGACCCCTGCTTCTTGCTGTTGGCAGCTGCCAGGGTGAGAGCACCGCGGCGTGACATCGGGCTTTTCTCTCCTGCCCACTGTGGAATGGGGGGGGGGGGGGCATCATATGCCTTCTGAAGGCAATTAAACGTCCTCTGAGCTGTTTTTTCCTAGGAACTGATGCACTCACTGCCCTGTCCTTGGAAAGGAAGGGCTAGGAAAAGGCTCTGAGTCTCCTCCTTTAAAGACAGGTATTCAAACTAATTTAATTAACTATAATTTAACTGCAGCCTAGAAATTTTAAATCCCCCCCCAGAACAAAAAAAATCCTGACTACGGGCCTGTCAGGACCAGTCCCTTCCCTCTGAGACCAAACCTTCACTCCACTTCCTTGGAGCTGGAGGTACTTCAGAAGAACCCAGGAGGCCTCACCTTTGCCTAGGACGCGGCCAGGCTTAGGACCTCAGAACATTCCCAGTGTTCTGTGATTGGACCTGCCCCTGTGGCAGCCATTTCGTGCCTGAATCCATCCCTGTGCATGTTGTGTCCAGGTCTCCCCCTATAGCAGGAGAACTCCTGTCCTGCAGCCTGGGAGCCTACCACCGTGTTAGTAGCATTGCTGCTACTTCCCTTCAGGCTTGGACATGGAAGTGACATCATCATGGCAGTGAGATGCTCTAAGATATTATAAAATGCTATGGTAAAACTATAGAGCGGGGGGGGGATCCTGTAACATTGTATTGATGGGATGTTGTCAGTTCTGAGGTCACCCTGGAAGGACTGCTCGTGATGCTAATTTGCATGTTCCCACCCCTCTAAACTCCCACTGGCTGCTTGTTCTTGGCTGGCCATTTTATGGTGGTACAAACTATCCCTTCTCACCATTCCAAAAGTGTCACCATGCTCAATAAGGATGGAGACCGTGTTAGGTGAACTTGTCACCTGGAGATCCGTTGTAATCCTGGGAGATCTCCAGCCACCACCTGGAGGTTGGCAACCCTATTAAGACCCTGCATGGCTTCTATTTCTAGTGGAAAGGTTTGGTAATGAATAATCCAGTGTGTCGCCTGGTTTTGCGCAGGGGTGTGATATTTTACTTTGGACCAACACAGAAGAGTGCCTGACGAGAAATTCTGTACAGATCTAAAGCCTGCGTACATATGAGGAGTTAAAAATTACTCTGCCTTATTTTATTTTGTTCTTTTCTAATGTTGATTTGACAGCCTCATGTCGGTTTAATTTAAGAGTAAAATACATTCTCCAAGTTGAGGGCGGTGTTGTTTTTCTAACCTCGACAAGAAAAGCATTTAACTTGTTTTTCCCCCGCCTCAACAGCCGAAAAACACAAAAATTCGTTTTTTTAAAAAAAAATCCCTTTCAAAAGCTAACCATTTACACCTCATTAAGCAAAACCCAAAATGTTAGGAGAGCAAGGTTTAAGGCAACATTAAAGACAAGACAAGGGGGGCATGGGGGGGACGCGAAGGAATTTGTGTGTGGTTTGTGTGCATGTGTGTGTGTCTCCTTACACAAGGACATCCACATAACGAGCTATCCTTTATTCAACCGCTCCTGCCAAAAAGCGGGACAGATTTGTCAAGGCAGGGATTCGTGCCAGGTTTGACTCCCCCCCCCACCCCCTCGCTGGGTAACCCACGGGCAATCGCAATGCAAAGAACCACACGGAAAATCGGATCATGTCACCCTCAGACACAAAGCTTGAAATTACGCTGCCCGTCTTTTCTGTAGATAACCTCACCTGATCTGCCCGCACAGCCCCCACGTTCCGCCGGCTTGTCAAACCGGATGACTTTTCGGCAGGGAGAACAGAAAGGAAATGCCTCTGATTAAAAGCAGTCTTCAGTGGTGAGGATGATTGTCTCTCTTTACACACACACACACACACACAGACACACACACACACACACACACACACAAACACACACAGAGATTTCCCCATCTAAGAAGGATTTTGTCTGCCTTGGCTACAAATAAGAGGAGGCCTGTAATTGTTAGTTCACCAAGCATTTAATTAATAACCGTGCTCGGCATTGAAATGCTCGAAGCGTTTTATTCGAACTGTTTACTGATTTACAGGTTTCTTCCATGGAACTGAAAATGATGTACATGTAGAGATGCTGACCTCCAGGTGGGACCTGGGGATCCCCCAGAATTACAGCTCATCTTCAGATTATAGAAATCAGTTCCCCTGGAGAAAATGGATGCTTTGGAGGGTGGACTCTATGGCACTGTACCCCACTGAGGTCCCTGTCCTCCCCAGGCTCCATATCCTTATCTGTAACAGTTTCCTAACCTGGATCTGGCAACCCTACCCCCCCATCCTCAGTTGATGGCCCGGGGGGGGGGGGTGGTAACCCTATGGCCATAAAATTCCCAGGAAGTCTCCCACTGAGGCACACTGTCCACACCTAGAGACCTAGTTAGCTTTAGAAAGATGGCCATATTATATGGTTCCCAAATATACGCCTGGATCTCATGGTAATCACAAGGGTCCAGGAAGGTGGTGGAGGGGGACCATGCAGTCAAGTTGCACCCAAGCTATGGCAACCCCATAGGGTGCTCAAGGCAGGAGACTAACAGAAGTTGCTTGTCATTGCTTTCCTCCAGTCTTCATCAGTCTTCAGCCAGGGCTGACCCTGCTTAGCTTCTGAAATCTGATGAGTTCGCGCTAGCCTGGGCCATGATTAAGTGTTGTTGAACTAACATATGGTAACCCCTCGTGGGGTTTTCGAGGCAAGAGATGTTTCAGAGGTGGTTTGCCATCGCCGACTTCCTTGGTGGTCTCCCATCCAAGGACTAGCTATGACCGACCCTGCTTAGCTTCCAAGCTCTGACAAGAGCAAGCTAGTCTGGGCTGTTCAGTCTCCGGGAAGGTAGGCCAGCAGTATTTATGCCCACATTGCAGAGAGGAAACTGAGGCTGAAAAAAATAGCGGTTTGCCAAAGTCCACCTACAAACATGCTTTAAACATTAACACTCTTACACTATTTCCTTAAAATATCACCCTGATGCCCTCCTTCCCACTTCCACCGCCCATTACGCAGTAGCACTGGGACAGTATACGGGGACATAATGCACAGCCTCTGCCATCTTGGCAGTAAAGGTGATCAGTTGTTCGTGGGCTGGATAAAAGCCCTGGATGGGCTGGTTCTGGCCCGCAGGCCATATGTTTGACCAAGTCTCATTTCGTCGCAGGAGCTCCTTTGCATATTAGGCCACACACCCCTGATGTAGCCAATCCTCCAAGAGCTTACAGAGCTCTTTTTACAGGGGCTACTGTAAGCTCTTGGAGGATTGGCTACATCAGGGGGTGTGGCCTAATATGCAAAGGAGCTCCTGCTAAGAAATGAGCCCTGTCCTCTGCTGTAAACTAACCTAAAGCTAGAGAGAAGGTCTGTGGCTTCCCTTCAGTCCCTGACGTTTCCTCATAAACCTGTTTTCCTTCATTTATACTCCACTTTTCTCCCCAAATAGGGACCCAAAAGTGGCTCACATCATTCTCCCCTCCTCCATTTTATCCTCAGAACAACCCTGTGAAGGCAGGTTAGGCCACGAGCACTTGGCCGGACGAAGGCCACCCAGCAAGCTTCCGTGGCAGAGTGGGGATTTGAACCTGAGTATCCCAGATTGTAATCTGGCATTCTAACTATTACACTTCACTAGCTCTCCTGTCCACATAAATGATGTCACAAGGTACCGAGGCTAAGGAATACCTTTCCTTGCCCAGGACTCCAGAGAGTGACTGCTGATCAGAGTAGATAATACGGATCCAGATAGAGCAATGATCTGACTCCATACTAGCCAACTTAATGTGTTCAATCTCAGAAAGAAAATGGCTTCCGAAACTGCTGGTTGCCAGCTCTGGAGATTTGGGGGAGGAGTCTGCAGAGGTTGGAATTTGGGGAGGGGAGGGACTTCAGTGGGGTGCAATGCCACAGAGTCCACCCTCCAATGCAGCCAGTTTCTCCAAGAGAACTGATCTCCGTTGTCTGGAGATGGATTATAATTCTAGGAGAGCTCCAGGCCCCAGTGGAAGGTTGGCAGTCCTGTGGGTCACTTCCCACATTATGTAGCCTAACCTAACTCATAGGGCTGTTCTGAGAAGAAAATAGAGGAAAGTGAGCCATATAGACTGCCCTGAGCTCCTAGGATAAAGTGCTAGACTGATGGCACTCAGGCTCTTTAGAGTCCAAATGGCAGACTTTCTGGGCCTGTCCCGTGTATGTCTGTCTCTCCTTTCATTCTGTGCCTCAGTCTGCATTGCTTTTTTGGCAAGGAGCACCCACGACACCAATTATCTGAAGACTTTGGGTGATTCTGCATTGGCTTTTCCCTTGGTTGTTTTAGCAAACCCACCTTAGAACAGGAATTCCCCTCTGCATTGCAAGCTGCTTTCACTTTCTTTGATCCTCGGATTTTATGGTACCCTCCACACTGCATGCTGCTTTCACTTCCTTTGATGATCGGGTTTTACGGTACCTTCTGCATAGATTTATGGCCGTTCAGGGGTGACTTTGCAATCAGTACGGTATTGCCCCGGAGTATTTGAATGTGGTTTTGAGCTGCACTCAGTGTTGAGAAAATGTGGAGTGACTGCCAGATGCAGAATTGCCCTTCGTGTGAAGAACGGAGAACCCCAACATTCCCGAAACATTTCTGCATTTGAAAGGGATGTGGGGGAAAATACATACATTCAGACTCAAGAATCTTTCAGAAGCTGGCTGGTCTTGTCACTAAGTCTCAGCACAAGCTCTTCCGCCATCTGAGCTCATGCGCTGGGAGGCACGCATGATGTACAATTTCAATTTTGTTTTTCGTCTCTGCAAAAAGCGATTTCCGTAGCGGCACCAGATCCTTATCTCCCTCGCAAGTCTTGTAAAGCAGGGCAGGGGAAGGGAAGGAGAGGCTTGCTTCCCTGTTCAGTAGGGGCTGAGCTGAACCGCTGAACGTTAGCAAGAGAAACCCTCTGGCAGGTGGCTCTCTAAAATGTTATTACGAACCCTGCAAGGATTATAGATATGAATTTGAAATAGAGACATTCTCCATTATTAGTTGTCTGACTCGTGACATAATGACAAGAGGATAGCTTGTTCCCCATAGTTAAAGATGCCTGGAGAATAAAAAAAAGGTACATTATTAAAAATACCCTCAGATGCCGCCTGATTCATCTACATTATATACTCTAGCGGTTTCCCGTATAAGAAGAGGTAACAGGCATGCCAGCTTTCCAAGCCACCAGGAAGTGCGTGTCTAAATTCTCAAAGATGCCGTGAAACCATCTGCAATAAATGGGGAAGCACATCTGCACCACAAATAGGAGAAAATATAGCTGGCTCATAAATCAACAGTCGAGGCAGAGTTTAAGAGCATAAAGAAGATAAGAGAAGCCATGTTGGATCAGGCCAGTGGCCCATCCAGTCCAACACTCTGTGTTACATAGTGGCCAAAAATACCAGGTGCCCTCAGGAGGTCCAGCAGCGGGGCCAGAACTCCAGCAGCCCTCCCACTGTTGCCCCCCAAGCACCAAGAATGCAGAGCATTACTGTCCCAAACAAAGTGTTCCATCTATTTTTGTTGTTGTTCAGTCGCACAGTCGAGCCCGACTCTTCGCAGCCCCATGGACCACATCACACCAGGCCCTCCTGTCTTCCGCCGTACTCCGAAGTTTGCTTAATTTCATGTTCATTGCATCAACAACACTGTCTAACCATCTCATCCTTTGCCGTCCCCTTCTTCTTTGACCTTCAATCATTCCCAGCCTCAGGGTCTTCTCCAGGGAGTGCTCCCTTCTCATTGGGTGGCCAAAGTATGTGAGTTTCAGCTTCAGTATCTGGCCTTCCAAGGAGCAGTCAGGGTTGGTTTCTTTTGTTGTTGTTGTGGTGGTGGTTGTTCAGTCGCACAGTCGAGTCCGACTCTTCATGGCCCCATGGACCACCACACACCAGGCTCTCCTGTCTTCTGTCGGGCTCTGGAGTTTGCTTAATTTCTTGATTTCTTTTAGGATTGACTGATTTGATCTCCTTGCAGTCCAAGGGACTCTCAAGAGTCTTCTCCAGCACCATAATTCAGAAGCATCTATTCTTTGGCGCTCGGCCTTTCTTATGGTCCAACTCTCACAGCCGTACAGTATTACTGGGAATACCATTGCTTTGACCATGCAGACTTTTGTTGGCAGGGTGATGTCTCTACTTTTTATTACACTGTGACCATCTATAACTTGTGGCTAATAGCCACTGATGGACCTCTGCTCCACATGTTTATCCAAACCCCTCTTGAACCTGTCTGTGCTTGTAGCCATCACCACTTCCTGTGGCTGTGAATCCCACATGTTAATGACTCTTTGGGTAAAGAAGTACTTTTTTCTGTCCTGTTAAGCCTACTCATTAATTTCATTGAGTGCCATCAAGTTCTTATATAGGGAGAAAGGGAGAAAACTACTTCTTTCTGTACCTTCTCTATCCCATGCATAATTCTGTAAACCTCTATCGTGTCACCCCTCAGTCGTCATTTCTCAAACTGGTGAGGAGGATCTCAGCTGGGAGGGAGGCTGGACAGTACGGGTGGAAGTTACCCCTCTGCCCAAGCTAATGGGTTATTGTGTCCAAGCAAAGGGCTCGAGCACACTAAAACCATCTGCCCAAGAGTACTGTGGAGATCGGAGGTGCCGAAACTGCGCCCAGTCCCCTAAGCACTGTGCGTGATGCTGCTCCTCTTTAATGATGCAAGAGCAGTTTCCTTACAAGGTTGAAAGAACTGCTTAGTGTTCCAGCAGGGATCACGCTATGAAATTTCCATCTTCCATTCAATGCCTGGAATCCAACTGTTTGCGCAAACGCTATTTTGATAACTCAATTCAAGGTTGCTTTTAAAAAAAATATATTTTCCTCCTATGATATTTTACATGCAGTAAGCTATTCTTTTTTCAATGCCTTCTAGCCATGTTACTTTTTTTTCTCCGATACACGACATATCTGCACCATTCTGGCCTCTTTTTTTTTTTTTTGTAAAGAAATTTTTATTTTTCAAAAAAAAAACATTGAAAACAATACATTTAACCTTATACAAATCCCTTTTTCCATATTAAATAGCATTTTGTTCTATTTGTACATTCTATTTTTATCTTGTTTTGGTGGTTTCCCACCACATCTGAAGCATAACACATTTTCCATTTTATTCAAAATAGTAATACTTATATCTATGTTTCGTTTCTGGTAACGGTTATATAGCTTTAAAATACTTATACTTATACACCAATTCTTATTTTCTATACTCTTACGTATTTCTAAATAAAAACAGTTTCATTTTCTAATTTTAACTAAAACATTCATATAATATATTTCTATTCCTTTATGCTATTATAACCATGTATAGATATAGTTTTTCATATCCCAATACTTTTCAACATATTCTTTCAAATCTTTCCAGTCTTCCAGAAAGGTCTCTGAGTAAAGATTATTCAATTTTCTAGTCCACTTATCCATTTCAGCCATATATAACAGTTTTTTCAACCATTCCCACACCTCTGGTATTTTTTCATTTTTCCAGTTTTGTGCATACACCATTCTTGCTGTTGTAATCATATACCATATTATTGTCCTTTTCTTTACATTTATCTCTTCTAGTTTAAGTCCTAGCAATAACATTTCAGGCAACTTCTTAAATGTACATTTCAAGATTTTTTCCATTTCTGCATGTATTTTTGACCAATAAGTCTTTGCTTTACCACAAGTCCACCACATATGATAAAAAGACCCTTCTTTCTTTTTACACTTCCAACATTTGTTAGACATATTTTGACCAATATTTGCAATTTTTTTTGGTGTCATATACCATCTATACATCATTTTAAAACAATTTTCTTTTAAGTTATAACACGTAGATATACTCATAGCATTTTTCCATAAAAATTCCCAAGATTCCATTTCAATGTCTTTGTTAAAGTTTATCGCCCATTTTACCATTTGTTCTTTTACCATTTCATCAGCATTAAACCATTTTAGCAAGACTTTATACATTTTAGAAATCATTTTTTTCCCACCTTCCTCCCAAACTTGTTCTATTTCATTATTTTTTTCCCTGAAACCGTGTTTTTTATCACTTCTATACAAGTCATATATTTGTCTATATCTTAACCAACCATAATCAAAATCAATCTGATGCTGCTCCTTCAGTTTGAAATCCTTGCCATGTCTTATTAATAAGTCTCTATACTTCAGCCAATCTTGTCCTTTATATCTTGATGTTGGATGTAAGACTTCTGCGGGTACAATCCACATGGGTATCTCTTCTGAAAAAAAGTTTTTATATCTTGTCCACGTATCCATTAGTGTTCTTCTCAAATAATGATGTTTAAACATATTGTCCATTTTTGTTTTGCCATAATACAAATATGCATGCCACCCAAATCTACAATCATGACCTTCCAGGGACAATAACATTCTATCTTGTAACATAGTCCATGCCCCTACCCAGGTCAAACATATTGCATCATGGTATAACCTTAGATTTGGTAGTTGAAACCCTCCTCTTTCTTTGGCATCACACATTATTTTCATCTTAATTCTTGGTTTTTTCCCTCCCCACACAAATTTAGACAGCTCCTTCTGCCAACATTTGAATGTTTTTACATCTTTCACAATTGGAATAGTTTGAAACAAAAACATTAATCGTGGTAACACATTCATCTTGACCACCGCAATTCTACCCAGCAATGACAAATTCAATACATTCCACTTTTTAATATCCTGCATAATTTGCAACCATAGTTTTTCATAATTATTTTTATAAAGATCAATATTTTTCATAGTTAGGTTTACACCCAGATATTTTGTCTTTTTCACCACCTCACATTCTGTAAGTTTTTGTAACTCGTTTTTGTAACTCGTAAGTTTTTGTAACTCGTAAGTTTTTGTAACTCGTCCCATTTCTTGAGAGGCTGGATTGGGAAAACGAAAAGGTTTACTCTCCTCCTTTGGAGGTTTTCAAATGGACTAGATGGCCATCTGGCAGCAGTGCTGATTCTGTGAACTTGGTCAGATCATGAGAGGAAGGGCAGGAAGGGGGTTGCATCCATGCTTAGTTCTTGTGGCCCTTTCTTACACCCCCAGGGAAATGGCGATTGCCACTTTGAAGAAGAAGAAGAAGAGATTGGATTTATACCCCGCCCTCCACTCCCCAAGGGAGTCTCAGAGCGGCTTACAAACTCCTTTCCCTTCCCCTCTCCACAACAAGACACCCTGTGAGGTAGGTGGGGCTGAGAGAGCTTTTTCCCAAGCTGTCCTTGAGGGAACAGTTGGTACAGAGCTATGGCTTGCCCAAGGTCATCCAGCCAGGTGCAAGTGGAGGAGTGGGGAATCAAACCCGGTTCTCCCAGATTAGAGTCTGTGCACTTAACCACTACACCAAACTGGCTCTTTGGGGTCAAGAAGCAGTTTTTCTCCAGGCCAGTTTGGCTGGAGATCATAGAGAGGTTTTTTTTTCATCTTCTGGATGTGGAATAGCTGTCACTGGGGGTGTGAAGGGGAGGTATATGTGAATTTCTGGCATTGTGCAGGAGGTTGGACTAAATGACCCTGGAAGTCCCTTCCAACTCTATGGTCCCATGACCCACAAAGGCCTCCCTTTCTGTTTCTCATCAGTGCAAGGCTGATCTTATTCATTTCTACAGCAGCTGTTTTCCAGGCAATGGCCCTGACCGAGTTCTGGATGCACACGAGTTAACGGTCCCCAAAAAGGTTGCTTATCTTCAACCACATCAAAACTAGCATCCCAGTACTTCATTAGTTTACCCAGATGGACTGTATGCTGCAAACATAGACCCTAGGGTTGCCACCCTCCAGGTGGTACCTGGAGATTTCCCGCCATTACAATTGATCTCTAGACAACCGAGATCAGTTCCCCTGGAGAAAATGGCCGCTTGGCAGAATAAACCCCATGACATTGTGCCTTGCTGAGGTCCCCCCATTCCCCAAACCCCGCCCTCCCCAGGCTCCACCCCAAAAGCCTCTAGGTATTCCCCAAGCCAGATCTGGCAACCCTAAAGAGCCCTGTTCACAAGCTACAGCGAATGAACAGACAATCTGTAGACAGTATAGACTCAGGACAACCTCCAGCTGGGTCCTGGAGTTCTCCTGCAATGGCAATATGTCTGCAGAGTAGCCCTGACCTGGATAGCACAGGGAAGCCCAATCTCATCAGATTTTGGGAGTTAAGCAGGGCTGACCCTGGCAAGTACTTGGATGGGAGACCTCCCAGGAATACCAGGGCTGGGTTGCAGAGCTGGGTTGCAGAGCCAGGCAATATCAAAGCCACCTCTATGAAATGTTCAAGCCCCGCTAGGGGTTGCCAGAAGTCACCACAACTTCCAGGCTTGCAAGCACATACACACATTCTCTCTCACACACACACAAAATACTCACAAAAAAGGGGGTGGGGAAATCTCTGTAGACTACAGGGATCAGTTCTAGGGCTGCCAAGTCTGCCCAGGGGGCGGGGGATCCCCCGCTACAGGGGTCCCCAATCCACCGGGCTGCATTCGGCCGGCGGGGGGAACGCCGCCCCTGAAGTCGTCTGGTCAGGACAACGTCCCCAGAGTGATGATGTCACTGGAAGTGACATCATCACGTTGTACACATTGCCGGGGCGACGCTCTAGCAACCGCCCCAAAAACTCTATGGTACCATAGAGTTTTTGGGCGGTTGCCAGAGCGTCACCCTGGCAACGTGCACAATGTGATGATGTCACTTCTGGTGACATCATCACAGTGTGCGTGCTTCGCACACGCCCGGGAAACTCCCGGCAAGAAGAGGACTTCCCCCCACTGGCCTTTGGTGAGTACTTGGCAACCCTAATCAGTTCCCCTGGAGAAAACAGCTCATTTGGAGGGTGGGCTCTTTGGCATCACATCCTGGCTGAACTCCCTCCCCAGACTCCACCCCCCGATCTCCAGGATATCTCCAACCCAGAGCTGGCAACATGACACACACTTGATTTTTCTTTAGATGTGCATGGAGTAGTTCTCATGTTGCATTCACTGCATGTATGGCTGAACATGTGATACAAAACCCAAATTTCTGTGGGTACTGGTCCCTGATTCCAGTTGCAAAGAAAACACACCTGGGCTCTTTCTCATGAAGAGGGGTGCAGGATGTCCGTGCGTTCGCTGTAACAAGGGACCAGGACTATGCGATTAGTATTCTTCAACTAGGGTTTACCAACTCCTGCTTGGGACATACCTAGAAATTTGTATGTGGAGCTTGGGGGAGGGTGGAGTTTGGGAAGGGGAGCAACCTCAGTGGGGTCTAATGCTGTAGAGCCCACGCTCCAAAGCAGCTATTTTCTTCACGAGAACTAATCTTGGTCATCCTGAGATCAGGTGGAGATCTCCAGCTCCTCCCACCCGAAGGCTGGTGACCCTACCTTCGTCCATATAAGCACAGGCATCAACTTCAAGGGGGCTGGGGAGCTGGAGCCCCCAAAAAACTTTTCCAAGAAGTGCTGAGCCTCCCCCAGAGACAATGGCCTGTGATGTCTCTGGCCCAGCCCCAGCCCCCCCCCCCCCCCCGCAGAAATTGGAAAGTCTATGCCCTTGCATATAAGGCCCAAACAACTGATGGTGCCGAGGGATGTGACTGGCCCTTCCAAGTGTTCTTTCTTTCTAAATACAGCTGCATGAGAGTGCAATGGGGAATGGTACTACACCTGAGGGAGGCCTCCTGCCAGCAGCCATCCTTGCTGGTTTTACCATAGAGTTCCTGGCAATTCCTAGAGCTACTCTATGTCACTTCTGGGTTTTCCCTGGAAGTGATGTAGTGGTGACATCATGTTGTGGCCCCCCATGTCCCATCCCTGCACCTCCCACTGGTTATCAGTTGCACCCTGGCAACCCAATGCTATTTTCCCAACCTCCAACGCCTTGCAAAGGTTCGATTTTCCCCATGGCGAAAACGTCTCTAGGCAGTTATTTTCAGATGATTCTCCCCTGCTAAGCAGGGCTGAGTGCATTGAAGACTGCCCTGCAATTATGAAAGAATTTTCCCCCCCAAGAATGTTTACTCAAAATGATGGTGGAATGGGTGTTCTTGCTCCCATATCAGTAAATGCAAAAGAAAATACAGTTTCACAATGTGTAAATAAGGAACAACATTCAAGAGAAAAGGCAGCTCCCGAAATATGTGTCTAAATGAATCCTCAGAAGAAAGTTCGCGGAGGAGTGCATATCAATCAAGCATGACCGAGGACTGGCAAAATATTTAAATAAGAATGCAAGGGACCAGAGATCTGGGAGGCAGACGTCTCGGGTGTCAAGCTCCCTGCACTCCTGTTAGATTTCCAATACGTCTCAGTTCTTGCCTGTTGAGAAATTGCTTCATTATAGGAACATGAATTAACCAGGCCTTTGGTTCCAGAATTTTACCATTTTGTTCTTCCTCCAGCTGTGGCAATGCCTTTGTGCTTCTCTTGTACAGAATAGCTCTGCCTGAAGGAGGCTTTTGCTAGATCAGAGGTGAGGAAGAGGAGGGCGTCTGCATTGTTGGGCAGGCTGCTCAGCAGTTCTGTAGCCAAGGGTCCCTATACAACCCCTAGAAGTAGGGCTTTTATATAGGTAAGGCGACACAGAGCGGAGTGGGATGGATCCTGCAGATTGCGTGCACAAGCCGGTGGATCTTCGCAATCTTTCCTTTCCCCCAGCAGACCCTCTTTGGCCTGATGCAAAAGATTTGGAGGACCTTCCTAGACAAAATGCCATGTGTTGCAGGAGGATGCAGTGAACATAAGAAGAGCCCTGCTGGATCAGAGCAATAGTCCATGACGACACAGGGGAATCTCCACATTCAGAGGTACTAATCCTCTGAGTCCCAGAGCCAGGAGGCAACATCAGGGGAAGGTCTCTGCCCTGTTGTTGGCCATCCACAGGAAATGGTTGGCCACAGTGTGAGACAGGATGATGGACTAGATGGTCTGATCCAGCAGGGCTCTTCTGATGTTCTTATAAAGGCCTCAGCCTCTATGCCCTGTTGTTGGCCCTCCAGGCTACTGTGTGAGACAGGATGCTGGACTAGATGGACCACTGGACTGATCCAGCAGAGCTCTTCTGATGTTCTTATGAAGGCCTCAGCCTCTATGCCCTGTGGTTGGCCCTCCAGAGGAACTGGTTGGCCATTCTGTGAGACAGGATGCTGGACTAGATGGACCACCGGTCTGATCCAGCAGGGCTCTTCTGATGTTCTTATGCTCTTAACATCATCCAAGGGGCAGTTCAGTAATGGCTATTATTACAACACTTCCGTTCAATCCGTTATGCCACTTAAAGCTACTTATATGCCATTGTGCTTCTAGGGTACCACTGAACAGTCCTTAAATGGACGTCTTCGTGGGTGTGGTATCGTGGCTTCATGACAGTATCTGCTTTGCACACAGAAGGTCCCAGGTTCCAAGCCCAGCATCTCCAGTTAAAGAATTTATTTATTTATTTATTTTTATTTATTTTTCGCATTTATATCCCGCCCTCCCCGCAAGCGTGATGTGAAAGGCCTCTCTCTGAGACTCTGCAGAGCTGCTGTCAATCTGAGTAGACAAGACTATCCTTGGTAAACCAAGGGTCTGATTCAGTATAAGGCAGTTTCATGTGTGCAATAGATGTGTTTTTTTGGTGCATGTGCACTGTTTTAAATCCCCCCCCTTTTTTTTACAGATAGCTTATTTGTGGGGGCTTGTTGACAATGCCATCATCTCCAACCAATTTGAAGAGCAATCAGACATATTTAACAACCAATCATTCTGCCAAAGAGTCAGTCCTTTTCGGTTTGGTGTAGTGGTTAGGAGCGCGGACTCTAATCTGGGAGGACCCGGTTTGATCCCCTGCTCCTCCACATGCAGCTGCTGGTGTGACCTTGGGTCAACCACAAGTTCTCTCAGAGCTGTTCTCTCAAGGGCAGTTCTCCAGAGAGCTCTCTCAGCCCCACCTACCTCACAGGGTGTCCGTCTGTTGTGGAGAGGGGAAGGGAAAGGAAAAGGGATTGTAAGCCACTCTGAGACTCCTTTGGGTAGTGAAGGGCAGGGTATAAATCCAGTTTCTTCCTCTTCTTCTCCTCCTCCTCCTCCTTAGTAAGAACTTGGGGTGTAGTCTGATGGTGTGCTAAAGACCATTCTCCTGCTTCTAGAAAGTATTTACCCTGTGGAGAAAATCAACGGACAAAATCATGGCAGGGTCCATTGCTCCCAGACTGACATCGGAGGGCGAGAAGACAGAAAGTGAGAGGAATCCTTTTTTACACCAGGGCATCCCTGCAAAGAAAGCAGGAATACCAGCCATTCAGGCTGTATCCACACTCAGCTGGTGTTGCTCTGCAGTTGTCCTTCTCCGCACTGTGGAAAGGTGAAGGGCCCATACATGCTACAGCTCTCCACCCAATCTGTACTGTGGGAATTAGATGTGCTGAAACTATATGTCCAGTCCCCTAAGTGAAAGCTATGTGTATAACACCTGGAACCCATAGTCTGTTCACTTGGCTCCCTTTCGTGTATTCGACTCCTTTACAGGCACTTGGCTCCCTTACTAGCTGCTTCACATGTCGCATTCAAGGGTACACCTAAAATGTTTTACATGTACTACAAAAGACAAAAGACATATATGTATGCATTTGTGTGCCACCTTTCTGCCCCAAGAGGCTCCCAACACAGCTTAAATCATTCTCTCTTCCTCCTTTTTGGTGTAGCGGTTAAGAGCGTGGGCTCTAATCTGGGAGAACCAGGTTTGATTTTTCACTCCTCCACATGCAGCTGCCGGCGTGGCCTTGGGTCAGTCACAGGTTCTTTTAAAGCTGTTCTCTCAAGGGCAGTTCTCGGGAGAGCTCTCTCAGCCCCACCTACCTACCTCACAGGGTGTCTGTGGTGGGAAGGGGAGGGGAAAGGAGATTGTAAGCCACTCTGAGACTCCAAGTGAAGGGCGGGGTATAAATCCAATCTCTTCCTCTACATTTTATCCTCACAACCACCCTGTGAGGCAGGTTAGCCTAAGAGTGTGCGACTGGCCCAAAGTCTCCCAGAAAACCTCCATGGCAGAGTGGTGATTTGAACCTGGGTCTATCAGGACCTAGCCCAGCCCTCTACCCACTGCACCATGCAGGCTGTCCTACGTGATACATGCATGTCTTCAGTAACATGTATGATAGGTGGACAAAAAAACCCTAGGATTTGATAACAGCTCCTTATCACATGTGCATGCAGTGGAAAACACACTGTTTACCAGGGCTCATTTCATAGCAGGAGCTCCTCTGCATATTAGGCCACACACCCCTGATGTAGCCAATCCTCCAAGAGTTTACAGTAGCCCCTGTAAGAAGAGCTCTGTAAGCTCTTGGAGGATTGGCTACCTTAGGGGTGTGTGGCCTAATATGCAAAGGAGCTCCTGGTACGAAATGAGCCCTGCTGTTTACCAAAGTGTAAGATGCACTTTTGACTTTGAAAATAAATCCTGGCTTTGAAAAGAATGAGAAGATGATGCCTCTAATGATAATGGATTGTGTGCTGTGAATGAGTTCCAGGTGTGCTAGTGTCTACTGCGGTATGCGCTTCCGCTAAAATTTCCATCTCTGCAAGATCAGTTTCTTTTCAGGGGGGCCTTGCACAAATGGAAGTGCCAGCAGAAGAGGAAAAACACTCCCCAGGAAACGCTATTACGTGTGCCTGGAACTTGTTCATAGAATCCATGCCTATATTTCCAGTACATGCTTCTCTTTTACCGATCTTCTGCATGTGTGTCTCTTGTTTGATTTCAGGCAGTCGACTATGAGATGAACAGGGCTTTTATGCTGACAGTGATGGTGTCCAACCAAGCCCCTCTAGCCAGCGGCATCCAGATGTCCTTCCAGTCTACGGCAGGGGTCACCATTTCAGTCACCGACATCAACGAACCGCCCTACTTCCCTGCAAACCACAGGCTGATCAGGTTGGAGGAAGGGGTACCTACAGGGACGGCGCTGACAACCTTTTCAGCGGTGGATCCGGATCGTTTCATGCAGCAGGCCGTGAGGTGCAGTAACAGATAAAAACAGACAGGGTGTCTGCTAGGGTTACCGGATGTCCCATTTCTAGAGGACATGTCCTCTTTTTTGTGTGTCCATCCTCTTTGTGGCTCTTTTTAGGAAAACTGATGAAAACATCCTCTTTTCGGGTTGGGAGGTTAGGAATATTCCTAGTTAGTAGCGATGGTCACAGCTTTTCGGTCCTGGCCCTAACCTGGTGGAACTCCCTGCCAAAGAACACCAGGGCCCTCCAGATGAACTGGTTGGCCACTGTGTGAGATGGGATGCTGGAATTGATGATCTACTGGTCTTATCCAGCAGGACTCTTCTTACACCAGGCTTTTAGTTGAGGGCAGCAACAGTTGGTTGCATTTGCTGGCACTCTTCTCCTCTCCCCCCTGTATATTTAGTTTTAACTTCCCTCTCCCCCTTCCCACTAAATGTCCGGGCAGTCCAGAACTGGAATAGAAATTTGTAAGCCACGACCTTGGATCCTTCTACCCTGGTTTTAGTTCTTATCAACTGTATATGGAAATTTTGAAAATGTGTATCTTTGTTTTATGGCATTATGTCCTTTGTACATCGCCCAGAGCCCGGTGTAAGCTGGGATAAGGTGATTAACAGATCAAATAAATTTATTATCATCATCATCTCAGCCCCACCTCCCTCTCAGGGTGTCTGTTGTAGGGAGAGGAAGGGAAAGGAGATTGTAAGCTGCTCTGAGACTCCTTCGGGTAGTGAAGAGTGAGGTATAAATCCAGTCTCTTCTGGTGTGGCTTGGTGTAGTGGTTAAGAGCACGGTCTCTAATCTGGGAGAACCCAGTCTGATTCCCCGCTCCTCCACATACAGCTGATGGTGTGACTTTGGGTCAGTCACAAGTTCTCTCAGAGCTGTTCTCTCAAGGGCAGTTCTCGAAAGAGCTCTCTCAGCTCCACCTACCACACAGGGTGTCTGTTGGGAGGGGAAGGGAAAGGGATTGTAAGTTGCTCTGAGACTCCTTTGGGTAGTGAAGGGCAGGGTATAAATTTCTTCTCTTCTTAATAATAATAAATAAGAAGGGTACTTAAAATGAGATTTGTCATAGTGATCACTTGTTCAAAGTGATCAGTCAGGAAATATGTCCTCTTCTTTACTTTTCAAAATACGATAATCTTTGGGTATGCCGTGTTGTCTTCAAAAATCTCTCCTGGATATTCGATATTAACAAGACTAGCTATGTGGCCAATCCTGCCTCTCTGATAAGCATAAATTTACACTACATTGTGGTCAGAGGGCATCTGGGTTGCCTCACTAAATTGTGAAAGTTTTAGCAGACGCAGGTGTGTGGTGAAGTATCCTTTAATGCTGTGTAATAAACTGGTTGTTTGTTTGGGTTCTGCAGCTGTATGTTTACACAGTGTTTTTTTTTGGGGGGGGGTAGTAGATCCCCCAGTGTGTATGTCTCAAAAACCAGAGGTTGGGGGGGATTAGAGACTGGGGTCATAGTCCTGGGGAAGGAAGGAATGAGCCCTTCTGCTCCATTTCTGCAGTCAAAAACTGGGCAATGGAGTAGAGAAGTACAGGGGGAATAAGGAGGACAAAATCATGGTCACCTTGTAAGGACAGGACGATGGACAAGTTATGTTTTCATACGGTGCTTGGATTGGACCTGGCTGGAATGCGGGAGACCCAGACAGCATCTTTGCCTGAGTGCCTCTGGCGACACTCAGTAGTTCTGTTTAGATGGTCCACTGGTCTGATCCAGCAGGGCTCTCCCTTGTGTTCCCTGTGCCAGTTTGGTGTAGTGGTTAAGTGCGCGGACTCTAATCTGGGAGAACCGGGTTTGATTCCCCACTCCTCCACTTGCACCTGGCTGGATGACCTTGGGCAAGCCATAGCTCTGTACCAGCTGTTCCCTCAAGGACAGCTTGGGAAAGAGCTCTCTCAGCCCCACCTACCTCACAGGGTGTCTGTTGTGGGGAGGGGAAGGGAAAAGGAGTTTGTAAGCCGCTCTGAGATTCCCTTGGGGAGTGGAGGGCGGGGTATAAATCCAATCTCTTCTTCTTCTTCTTCTTCTTCTTCTTCTTATGAAGGCCTCGGCCTCTATGCCCTGTTGTTGGCCCTCCAGAGGAACTGGTTGCCCACTGTGTGAGACAGGATGCTGGAATAGAAGGTCCACTGGTCTGATCCAGCAGGGCTCTTCTTTAGTTCTTAAGTTCTTCCTGGACTCTAATCTACCTGTTCTGTTAAGGACCCCGTGAATCCTTGCACAGCTATGTCTGTGAAGAAGCACCTGCCGCATTCACCCAGGGTAATCTTAGATGTGACAACAGAGATATACGCCTTAAGTGCCCCTGATTCTTCCTGCCTGCAGACACTTGTTGTGGCACAGAACGGGGCTCCCAAGACGGATCACTGTCTGGACTGTCAAGTGGCCACCCAACCTGTAGCGAAGTGTGCTTAAATCTCATTGGGTTCAGTGGGACTTGCCCATCTCTCACCGCTTGCTTGCTGGAGGCCTAAGAAAAGAGGGATTTGTAACTCTGCCTTCCCCCCCCACCCCTCCCGTTTGGCCGGCGATCTGTCACCCCCCCTTTATTGCAAGCGCCAGATATATTTGGCATAGCAGGAGGGCACACTCCGGAACGAGAGCCGGGGCCAATTAAACTTACATCACTTGTGACATTTTATAATCATTAGAGGGTTGAGATATTTCACCTGGGATGGAGCTGTCTGGAACAGAAAATGACGGTGGTTACTCACTGCCTCTGCCTGTTGGCTTTGGACAGGCAGCGAAACCTTTAAGGACAGAGGGAACGTCTCGGCTAACAAGGCCATTTTTCTTCGTTGTTTCGTTCTGAAATGCCGGGGCCTCTTCTCTTGCCTTGTGTGCTTGTAGCAACGGCGGCGTCAAGGTATGCAGGAGGGAAACAGTTTGCCTTCTGTCGGTTCCAGCTGTGCAAAGTGCGGCAAAGAATGGAGATGACCAGGACGGATGCTTTCTGGTCTGAAAGAAGAGTGACGGGGAGGGGGAGTTTCTTCGGAAACCTGCTTTGTTTGCAAGCTCTGTGGCTTAAAATGTCTTCAAATGTCAGCATTGTGCCGTGCACTCCTGATTGTCCGAGCCATGGCAGCGCACGGGTCTGAATGGGGGCAGTGCAGCCAAATGCCAGCAAACAGCACATCAACACTTGCTCTTTAGCTCCGTGACTCTGCTAATTTCTGCCTGCTCCCTGGTCCCATGTCCAGCCTACACAGCTGAGGGCATAAAGGTAGCCGGCCCATCACACTTCGGGCCCTCCTAGCAATGGAGCTGAACACATGAAGAGCCAGTTTGGTGTGGTGGTTAGGAGTGTGGAGTCTAGTCTGGGAGAACCGGGTTTGATTTCCCCACTCCTCCACATGCAGCTGCTGCTGTGACCTTGGGTTGGTCACAAGTTGTCTCAGAGCTGTTCTCTCAAGGGCAGTTCTCGAAAGAGCTCTCTCAGTCTCACCTACCTCACAGGGTGTCTGTTGTGGGGAGAGGAAGGGAAGGAGATTGTAAGCTGCTCTGAGACTTCTTCAGGTAGTGAAGGGTGGGGTATAAATCCGATCTCTTCTCTTCTTATGAATCAAACCATCGGTCCCTCAAGGTCAGTATTGTCTACTTAGACTGGCAGCGGCTCTCCAGGGTCTCAGGCAGGGGCCTTTCGCAGCCCTTGTTCCCTGGTGCTTTAACTGGAGATGCCGGGGATTGAACCCGGGACCGTCTGCATGCCAAGCAGATGTTCTGCCACTGAGCCACGTACGCTTCCCAATCATACGGTAAACCCTAGCAATTGCTCAGGACACCAGATTTGGAGGGGTACCAGAAAGGCAAGCAGAGCCTCATCTGCTGGCTCAGATGGAAACTTGGCAGTAATTGGCTTCTGGAATCTCCATCGCTGTTGACTCTGGTCTTCTGTATCTGCCAGGAAGGAACATGGAGGGCTTTCGAAGAGCTTATCAATTTTTATTTTTACATTGTTCCTTTTGAATGCCCAGTAAGTAAAACAGGCACTCTAGCCTTCTGTCTCTATTGAATTGGGGGGGGGGGGGCTACAAAGTTCCCCTAGGGTACCAAAAAAACTTGGAATGCCAAGCAAGACATTTCTATTGCTTCCTCCTGCACTGCTGATATTCTGCGACTTCTGTTAGCAATGCCGGAGGAGTCAGACATGAGCAAAGCAGGTCCAAGAGGTAACACCCATCCCCTGTCAGTTGGGAACTTGCCAGATTTCTGGGGTTCATCACTGCAACCCTCCCTAGTGTGTCACCTCAGGCCCTCCCTTGGGTGTCATAGCCAGAGAATTGGACCTGCCAGCAAGGTACTTGGCAGCATGCTTTGAGACATGGTGGATAATGGACTTTCAGTCCACTTTAGTGACTGAAAGTGGATTTTCCTGTTGAAAATCCACTTTCAAACAATCTTAAAGTGCACTGAAAGTGGTATGAAAATACATTATCCACAGGAAAATCCACTTGCAAGCAATCACTACAAGTGCATTGAAAGTGCTTTGAAACTGCATCATCCAACACGTGTGAGAGCAGCCTTTATTTTTGTAATTCCAGATGTCACTTAGCAACCCCCTAAGAGACCCCAGTAGCGGAGCTCATCACATTATTGATTTCAACTGACCTTCAAAAGTCATCCTTATTTATTTATTTTTGGCCCATTTCACAGATGCTAACCGCAGTCCAGACAAAACTGTGTCCTCCTGCGGGAGGAAGGCAAGCCTAGGAGGAAGGAAACAGGGTAGTTCTCCGTGAGTTTGTCTGGCCAGCTCCCATAATGCTTAGCGTATATCTAGTGCTTTCAGTCTTCAGCATGTTTTACATATACTGTCCCAGCAATCTTAACAACAACCCTGCAAGACAGGCCTCCATTGTTACCATCACTTTGTAGATGGGAGACAAACTGACTTGCCTGACATGAGACAAAATGAGAATCAAACCAGCAGCTACCCAGATCAGCCTCCTAGCCCGTATGCCTCTTCTATGCTCTCTGTGTTCCATCTAGGGCTGCCAACCTCCAGGTAGGGCCTGGAGATCTCCTGGAATTACAACTAATTTCCAGACTACAGTGATCAGTTCACCTGGCGAAAACAGCAACTTTAGAAAGTGGGCTCTATCTACAGCATCACATTCCTGCTGTAACTCCTTCCCTCCCTAAACCCCACCCACCCCTGGCTCCACTCCCAATCTTCAGGAATTTCCCAGACTGGAGTTGGCAACTGCAGTTCCTTCTATATTCTTGATTCTCCCCCCCCCCCCCCCCCCAACAGTGCGGACCTATCCTCTCTTTCTAAAAGATTCTGCTCTAAGTACAAAATAAGTATACTGGTTTTTGTGAACATGGGAAAAAACATCTAATTAGCATTTCATACGGAGACTAATAGGGGTGCTCCATTCATAACAAAGCAGAGCAGTAGATACGCAACAAACCTGTGTTTGAAACAAGGTTGCCAAGTTCCAGGTGGAGGCTGGATAGGGCTGCCAAGTCAGCCCGGGGGGCGGGGGATCCCCCGTTGCACGGGTCCCCAATCTGCCGGCCCGGATTTGGCCGATAGGGGGAAACCCACCCCCGAAGTTGTCTGGTCAGGACAACTGCCCCAGAGTGATGATGTCACCCGGAAGACGTCATCACGCTGGGGACGTTGCCAGGGCAACACTTTAGCAATCGCCCCAAAAACTCTATGGTTCCATAGAGTTTTTGGGCGATTGCCAGAGTGTTGCCCTGGCAACATCCCCAGCATGATGATGTCACTTCCAGTTGCGGTGTGTGCGCTTTGTGCGCACGCCAGAAGGATCCCGAAAAGAAGAGGACTCCCCCCCGCTGACACCCGGTAAGGACTTGGCAACCCTAAGGTTGGAGATCTCCTGCTTTTACAACTGATCTCTGGACAACCGCGATCAGTTCCCCCGGAGAAAATGGTTGCTGTGGAGAGTGGACTCCATGGCATCGTACCCCACTGAGGTCCCTCCCATCTCCAGACTCCATCCTCCCTAGGCTCTATCGCCCCAAGCCTCCAGGTGTTTCCCTAACAGGAGTTGGCAGCCCTAGTTTGAAACCAGGTAGTGAGAAGTGTCAGCAGCATCACTAATAAACGTAAGAACGTAAGAAGAGCCCTGCTGGATCAGACCAGTGGTCCATCTAGTCCAACATCCTGTCTCACACAGTGGCCAGCCAGTTCCTGTGGAGGGCCACCAACAGGGCATAGAGGCCGAGGCCTTCATTTGAACATCAGAAGAGTCCTGCTGGATCAGACCAGTGGTCCATCTAGCCCAGCATCCTGTCTCGCCCAGTGGCCAACCAGTTCCTCTGGAGGGCCACCAACATGGCACAGAGGCCGAGGCCTTCCCCTAATGTTTCCTCCTGTCTCTGGAATTCAGAGGATTGGTGCCTCTGAATGTGGGGGTTCCCCTCAGTCTCCCTGGCTAGTAGCCATTGATAGACTTCTCCTCCATAAATCTATCAAATCCCCTTTTGAAGCTATTTATCCCTGTGGCCATCACTGCATCCTCTGGCAGCAGATTCCACAAACACTATCTGTGGCTGCATTCTGCTTGTCGGATCAGAAATCATGCAGGTCTGTTCCTGCGCTCTGCTATGGGGCATTAGAGATCCAGGGTGGAAATGAGAACTGCTGGGACCCTTTGTCCGCTTGTCCCGGCAGTGGGGCTTAAACCTAGTGCCCTCTGTTGCTGTCACAGAAAAGTCATGATGTTTTTTGAGCATGCAATTCAACAAGTTCCTCTACAGAATCTGCCCCCCCCCCAGGGGGGGAACCACCTATGGAAGCCCTCCGCTGCCGGGCTTGGAAGCAACTTTGCTGAAACCTATTTATGAGCTGCCTGGAAGACCGAAATGGCGGAAAGGCAGGTTGTAAATCTTTGAAATAAATAATAAATGACCCTTATGTGCCTCATTTATTTTTAACTGTGCAATTTGGTGCTTCCGGAGGCACATTTTGGATATTTTTCTTAGCCCCCAATTTGAATGGCCCTTGACCGCGATCCTTCGCCCTCCTTTGGGAGGAAAAGGGGGGTTATTGGGCGGGGCTTCATTTGTTGCTTTTAAACAGTAATGTTTTTAATTATGGTTTGGAATCCAGCTTGAGCGGTGAGGAAAGGCGGGATATTAATATTTTAATAAACTTAGTAAGAAGTAATATCTTTGTCCATCAAAATATGTATACCATGACGCTTTGGCAGTCCACTGGAGTCCATTCTCCTATTGTCAGCAGATTGCTAAGAAATGTTTTTACTGCCAGTAGCCAAGAGGAAACTGAGGGAGAAGCAGCACTTGGAGAAAAGGGGAGGGCTGTGGCTCAATGGCAGAAAATCTGCTCGGCATGCAGAAGGCCCCAGGTTCAATCCCCAGCATCTCCTGCTCGAAGGATCACCTGGTATCTGACATGAAAGACCTCCACTTGAGATCCTGGAGAGCCACTGCCAGTCTGAGTAGACAATGCTGACCTTGATGGACTGATGGCCTAATTTCATGTGTAGCTTCATGTGTGTTCAGGTATGGCGTGAAGTTTTTCACAGGAAAAATATCCTGAGCCATTCCTGTGGTCAAAATCAGAACCGTCAGAAAGAGACACTCAGTTGCGGCCTTGTTTGTCAATAACTACACATAAAGGAGGAGGAGGAGACTGGATTTATACCCCACCCTTCACTTGGAGTCTCAGAGCGGCTTACAAACTTCTTTTCCTTCCCCTCCCCATAACAGACACCCTGTGAGGTAGGTGGGGCTGAGAGAGCCGTCTGTCCAGTTTGGCATCTTGTTTACCACATCGGCCAACCAGATGCCACCAGTCGACCTATCAGCAGGGACCGGTGGCCAAAGCTTCTTCTTGCTGTGGCCCCCTGCAATTGGAGTTTAGAGATACTGAGTATACACGTTATCCGTGTCCTGATTTCCCATTGTTTTCTTTTTTTAATGTAATCTCCTTGTTGAGTTCAATTTGATTGGAGCAGAAGCAAGGAAAGATTTTAATCCTTTCACCTGTTGTATTTCCCACCCCCCCCCCACCCCCAATAAAATCACCCCATTCGCAGGGATAACGTTTACTCTGCAGTTATCTGTATTCCCTACCCCTGCAACGCAAATAGGAACTCGGGGACAATTCTGATCAGGAAAAATGCGGTGGGGAAAGGGTTAACTATCCCTCTCCCTCCCCCTCAATCAAACCAGCAGCCCCCCCCCCCTTCATTCTCCTGGACAGCTACAATTCATTTTTAAAAAGAAAATACCAAGAAATCTAACAAAGTTTGAGTCCAGTGGCACCTTTAAGGCCAACAAAGTTTAATTCTGGGTATATATACTTTTGTGTGCCAGCGCACTTCATACACACGAAAGCTCCTACCTTGAATAAAACTGTTGGTCTTAAAGGTGCCGCTGGACTCAGACTTCGTTCTGTTGCTTCAGACCCAACACAAGCTGCCCACCCGAATCTATCAAGAGATCTAATTATGGGTTTCGTAACAGGCTGCTTGGCCCTAACAAAACATTCAGATGCTCTTTCAAAAAGAAGGGTTAGGAGTCTGCGAACCCGAGGAAATGCCGAGAACATTTCCCCGAATGTTATTTTCAAGCCATGTTAAGGACCTGTCACCGGAAGAGACTGCCATGTATTTATCCCTGCTCTCCACAGATACTCCAAGCTGTCAGATCCGGCAAACTGGCTGAGCATTAATGCCACAAACGGTCAGATCACCACCACTGCCGTCCTTGATCGCGAGTCAGCCTATATTAAGAACAACGTCTACGAGGCCACGTTCCTGGCAGCTGACAACGGTAGGCCCACCTTCTGCCTTGGCCGGGCTTCAGTAATACTGTAGCATGATGCATTAACCCGAATGATGCCCTGACAGAGTTGTCAGTATAAGTTTGCATTTTTATTTTATTTATTTTTTTGCCCAGGTTTGCTTGTTAAAGAGAGAAAGAGAGAGAAACCTCCTCCATGAAGCTGGGACAGGACATTGTCAGAGTAAATTACTTATGTGGAGCCTCCTTTGAATGTGATTAGGGAAAACCGAAGACTAGGGGCTTTTCCACACTGGGTTTTTGATACAGCTCAGCTACCCTCCCCTACAGAGAGTATTGTTTGGCCCTATAGAGAGTATTGTGTCATTTCCCCGCACCCCCCCGGACCACTGGTGAGGATGGGGTATAGGTTTACCAACTCCAGGTTGGGAAACTCCTGGAGATTTGGGAGTGGAGCGTGGGGAGGACAGGGACCCCGGTCAGCCATAGGCTCCAGCCTCCAAAGCAGCCATTTTCTCCACAGGAACTGATCTCTGTAGTCTGGAGATGGGTTGTAATTCCAGGAAATCCCCACCTCCCATCTGGATGCTGGCATTTCTGGTTTGCTGGTTGCTACTGTCCCAGCTTTTCTTTTTTTTCCCCTCCATTTTTGAAACCATCTTTGATGGGATCTAGAAGAACGCAGGGAAAACTCGGAGGAGGGAATGGGGGAGTGCTGGGCAAATTATAAGGTTGGTGAGGGAGGGGGAAATCTGGTGCAGTTAAGAAGCTGAGCTGTGTCAGAAACCTGGTGTGGAAAAATCATAGAAGGAAATGTGAAGAATCTTGATGGGAGGAGAAAGAAAGCGTATAAAGGAGGGATGGAGAAAGCCACAGCTGTGAACACGCCAGGAATTGTTCTGTCAGGAAATCCGAAACAGTTGCCCGGAAAAGATTACTGGGAAATTCCAAGGGGGCTATTCTGCTGCTGCAAAAACAGAAAGAGACCTCAAAGACCAATAGATTTCTTGATTTATTATCATGTCTGAGACTGCATTTCCTCAGAAGCAGGAAGCTCGGCATTTTGATCAGGTCAGGCACTCACAGACTCTTAGGGGTTCCTGGTATGACCTCCAGAACTCCCTTCTGTAAACCCCACAATTTAATTACTTGAAAGTAACAAACCCATAAACAGCGAATCAACTGGCAAGTGCTGAAAACAGCCCCGGTGGCTTTATAAATTGCCTTGTGCTGGGGTCCCCAACCTTTCTAAGGCTGCAGGTGCCTTTCGAATTCTGACACAGCATGGTGGCCAAAGCCAAAAAATGGCTGCCACAAAATGGCTGCCTCAGGAGGTGGAGCCAGCCATAAAATGGCCACAGCAGCTTAACTTCAGTCACACTGTGAAGATCCTTGTGCTGTGGTGGCAACTGCTACTAAGCAATATTATTTTTAAAAAATCTGCACAGCCAATCAAATCTCTAGTGGCAAATCAAAAACCTTGTTAGGCAAAAGTCGCACCTGGCCCTGCCTACTTTCTAAAAACCAGGAAAGGTGTCAGCAGGTGTCATGTTGGGGACCCATGGCCTTGTATGTCCAAAGCAAACTTGCCTCAAATTGGTGTTCCTCACAGTGGTCATGTGGAGAGGCAGGCGGGCATCTGGAAGTGGACTTCGACAACAGATCCATTTTCAGAGTCTTCTTCAGGACTTGTGGGGGGATTATATTTCAGCATACAAAACAGTTGCGGGGGGCAGTGGGCATGAAGAAAAACATTCCAGCCCCATAGCCTCACCGTGTGGCAGATTTGGACCATCTAGGTTCTGTTTTAGGGCCAGTGGGGTCTAATGGTTAAGAGAGCCAGACTAGTGCCTGGGAGATCCAGGTTCAGATTCTTCCCCCTCCCGCCATGGAAGTTCACTGTGTGACCTGAGCCCACTCACACTCTCTCAGCCTAGCCTACCTCATAGGGTTGTTGTGAGGATAAAATGGAGGAGAGGAGAAGGATGCAAAACTGCCTTGGGTAGCCACTGGATAGAAAAGCAGGGTGAAAAATGAGATAGATAGATGATAGATGGAGGAAGAGAGGGAGGGAGGGAGGAAAACAAAAAAATAAGCACAAATTCAAATGATGAAGTCAGTTGCGACCAGTGTTCCTTCTAAGCTGAGTTAGTGTGATCTAGCTCACAGTTTTTTAGCCTCTGGCTCATGCATTTTTGTCTTAGCTCAGGAAGAATGGCTCCAGAGCAGACTAATTTATGCAGCAGCCAAATCGCTTGCTCACCACTTTAATGCCAGTAGCTCATCAAGTAGAATTTTTGCTCACCAGACTGCACCACTTAGAGGGATCATTGGTTGTGACGACAACAGATAGATAGATAGATAGATAGATAGATAGATAGATAGATAGATAGATAGGCAGACAGGCAGACAGGCAGAAGAAGAGAAGAGAAGAGAAGAGAAGAGAAGAGAAGAGAAGAGAAGAGAAGAGAAGAGAAGAGAAGAGAAGAGAAGAGAAGAGATTGGATTTATACCCACCCTTCACTGCCCGAAGGAGTCTCGGAGTAGCTTACAATCTCCTTTCCCTCCCCTCCCCAGAGCCGGTTTGGTGTAGTGGTTAAGTGTGCAGACTCTAATCTGGGAGAACCAGGTTTGATTCCCCACTCCTCCACTTGCACCTGGCTGGATGACCTTGGGCAAGCCATAGCACTGTACCAGCTGTTCTCTCAAGGACAGTTGTCTCAGAGCTCTCTCAGCCCCACCTACCTCACAGGGTGTCTGTTGTGGGGAGGGGAAGGGAAAGGAGTTTGTAAGCCGCTCTGAGACTCCCTTGGGTAGCGAAGAGTGGGGTATAAATCCAATCTCTTCTTCTTCTTCTCCCCACAACAGACACCCTGTGAGGTTAGTGGGGCTGAGAGAGCTCTTTGGAGAACTGCTCTTGACAGAATAGCTCTGTCAAGGTCTGTCAAGAATAGCTCTGTCAAGAATTATTCGAGGTCACAACCAGTTCCCCTAGATTAGAGTCTGCGCTCCTAACCATTACATTAAAATAGACAGGCAGGCAAACAGGCCGACAGAGCAATTCATGACAAACGGAGTCATGACACCATCGAGGATTGTTTTCTTTATGGCCAAACTGAGCCACCATACTAGAAATCTGTGAATGGATCTCCCAATTTTTTTTTAAAAAAAACAACTTTTAGTAGCAGCAGCTGGAAATCCAGATTGGGACCATGGAATGGAAGAATGGTGTTTAACCCTTTTCTTCATGCCAATCCCCCCCCCCCCAACACATCCACTGTTTGCCCATGGGGAAAAGTAAATATCTGAGTTTGTATGTATTTCCCCATGGGACATATAGCGGCTCCAAAGCAGTTGAGATTTGGAAAGCTTTGGGGGGAGGACGTCCTCCTCCCACCCCAGAGCACCACAGCCCAGATGCACTGAGCCCTTTGTTTTTTAATGTTCAACATTTTTTAACAAGATATGCTGGAGAGAAATCATGGATCACCCACCATCTCATTAAATTAGGCCCTTTGTCTACATTCCTATATGGTATTTACTTTGTTTACGGTGCTTCTCCACTGGAAACACTTGCTAACTCATAATGCGGGGAAGAGTGTCCGGCATCTGAGCCCTCGAGCCTGTTGGTCTCCATATAATGCCATCATCAAATCAGTCTTGATATGAGAGGGAATGAGGAGCCATTTGTAGTGCCGATGAGCATTATAGCCAATACAGCTGAGCCAAATTTTCATGCATTTCGGTTTTCGTGTCGAAATTTGTGTGTCCCCTCAGCTTTTAATGCAAGTCCTGGAGGCCAGGCAGAGTTGAGCAAGAGCTCTCAATGGCTGGTTTTTTTTAAGGCTCCAGAGATCTCCATGGTCAGGGAAACACATGTGCATTGGGTTCAAAAGAGTTTCGCGGTTCCAAGCATGAATAACCGTGGTTAGGGAAGGTCTTGAGCAAGTGAGCGCAAGGTTTGGCAGAGCCCTTTTCGTTAATGAGAAACTGTCTGCATGGATGGAAAGGAGAATGTACTTCGCTCAGTCCCGTTGATGCAAGTAGCAGCACAATGCCTCCAGCAGCACACAGCACTTTAATATCCTTTTTAACGAAATCATAGCGCGTACATGGAACCACGCAATGTGCGGCCGGTAGTTCACATGATTTCATTTAATTTAGTTTTGAAACTGAATGAGAAAAAAATACTTTGAGCTATGTTTAGAGCTGTGGCTCAGGGGTACAACAGTTTGGTGTCATGGTTCAGAGTGGCAGATTCTAATCCGGAGAACTGGGTTCGATTCCCCACTCCTCCACGTGCAGCCAGCTGGGTGACGTTGGGTCAGTCACAAGTTCTCTCAGAGCTTTTCTCTCAAAGCTCTCTCAGCCCCACCTACCTCACAGGGTGTCTGTTATGGGGAGAGGAAGGGAAGGAGATTGTAGACCACTCTAAGACTCCGAGTGAAAGACGGAAATCCAATCGCTTTGTCTCTTCTTCTTCTCCATGCATTTCATGTAAAAAGCCCCATGTTCAGCCCTAGGCATCTCCCTTTAAAAGATGTAGTGGGCATTAGGGAAGACCATTACCTGCCTGCAATGCTGAAGAATGGCTGCCACTTTTAAAGTGAGTACCATCCTAGATTGGCGATAGTCTAGCGGTGGAAAGCAGCTTCATATAGTTTAATATTCTTTAAGTATTTATGGACCAGTTCTCCTCCAAAAATAAACAAGGACACTATGCAATCAATCGAAGAGTATAAAAACATGTATCAAATGTTACAGACCAAAATCAACACAAATGAAAGAAAATCCCAATAGAACACATAGCACTGAAAACTGAATAAAGACAGCTAAACCCATAGCAGCATATTGAGGACTAAGAACAGATAAAACATATCCACATGGAGAGACAAGTCAACTGTTAAAAAGCAAGCTGGAATAAAAGGTCTTTTCCTAGCACTGTAAAATATTCCAACAGAAGTCTTGGGAAAGGCGGGGCATTTCAGAACTGGGGAGCAGCCACCAAAAAGGCCCCGTCTCTCCAAAGGTTGGGGCAGGATGAAGAAGAGACTGAGATGTTCTCATTACAACCTCTGCACTAGGGTTGCCAGCTCTGGGTTGGGAAATCTTGGAGATTTGGGGGATGGAGCCTGGGGAGGGCAGGGTTTGGGGAGGGGAGGGATTTCAGTGGGGCATTAATGCCATAGGGTCCACCTTCCAAAGTGGCCATTTTCTCCAGGTGAACTGATCTCTGTTGCCTGGCAATCAGCTGTAATCCCATATCTTCAGCCACTACTGGAGGTTGGCAACCCTAGTCTGCCCAGATTCTGTGCCAGGAGCGTGTATTTTTTGCAGAGTAGCTTATGAATTGGCCATTTCCCTGGGGACATCTAACAAACAACCTCTGAGGGACTTTGGCTCACTTTCTTCTACTTTCCAGGGACAAAAAACCCCAAATGTTGAGGAAGCTCTGAGAAAACACGCTGAAAATTGCCTTTTGAAAATAACAAAAGCGAAACAAATATTCTTCCATCTTATGCTCGAATATTCACACTAAATGGAATCAAGATCCCCCGCGTCTACTCTATGCAAGACGCTGTTATGCCATTATGTTTTCATTGGCATTTCCCCTCCAAATCTATACCTCTTTGAATAGCGGTGTGGTTTTTCAGGAAACTGTCTTGCAAAGTTGGTATGTTAATAGGCAAAGGTAATTTAAGCCCCCTCAATCGAAAAGGAAAACAGCTGGGGTCCGTACACTGGGTGATCCAGAAACACCCCTAAGCATTTGCACATCAGAAAACTGACAAGGAATGCGGGAAGCCGGGGTTAACCCGGCAGGCTTTGCATTCTGTGTGTACAGCCAGCGCAGTGCTGGATCAAGGAAGGAGAGTCTAAAGGGAGATCTGTCCAGGGCTGCCAAACAGAAAGCAGAATTTCTGCACTGCTAGACCTTGAGGTTGGGTGAGTTAACGTTACAATCATGAGAAAGGGATTTAGAAGGCTTCTTCGGGGATGCGGAGACTTTTCAGTCAGCAGAAACAAACAAGCCATGTAAGGTAGAACGCTTTACTAAAACATCTGGAAAGAATTGGTGGAGAGGTGGTGGTATTATTATTATTATTATTATTATTATTATTATTATTATTATTATTTTGTTAGTGTTTTGAGGGTAAAAAAGGCACAAAGAATCAGGAGTATGACCTTTAAAAACTGCTCGGGCATGGCCATCAGAGGAAACAGTCAGAGTCGAGACCTGGAACAAAACAGCCTACAGTTCACTAAAGATGGGAAATGGAAGGAATGAAGAATATTGAACCGCTTTAAAGGAAATGGACTCTCCTTCTCCCCCCCCCCAATGAAATGGAAGTTACTGGAGCATGCAGGCCCAGACAGCTGAAGAAACTGGGGTGTTCATTTTTTTGTTTTGTCTGTTCGCTCGCAAAGGATTAGGCAGGACAGTGACGGCTTTTAACCTTTTATGAACGTCAGATTCTAAGTGGAGAGGCTGAACTCGTAACTTTTGCATGGCTGATTCTTATTTGGAGGCTCCATCATCTCTCTTAGAGGCCCCCGGCTGTGAGAAAGACAAGTGTTACTAGGACTGCTAACCTCTGGTCTTGAAGGATGCTTTGAACTTTAAGTATTGGCATGGCGGGGAAGTGCCCCAATCTGTAGGTTCTCCCGTCCCTGCAATATTGGGAAGGGGAAGACTGTGTTTTCTGACAGGTGCAGAGAAAGGAAGAAAAAGAACCCATCTTTGCCTTTGCAGCTGGGATCCGACCCAGGGCTATCATGCATTCCAGAAGCAAAAGTGTGGCCCCAATTGTGGATATCTAAATCTGTGGGCTGGGGCCGCACGGAAAGAAAACAAGAGAGTTCTGCAAACTTGGGGGAACGCCAGGTTTGCAAGGAAATCTGACACTGGAAAAATGAATAAATTTGGGAGGTTTAATCACCCCCAGACCTCCTTCTCCTCCTCTGCTGGTGGGCTGGGGAAGGGGAGGAAGCCTAGCTGGGCCCAGCAGGAGCGATGGGGGAAGCTTCAACAGCCCTTCCCCCGGAGCCATGCCAGGCTTGCTGCTGAAGGTGGCAATGGGGGGCAGTGAAAAAAGCTGCACTAGGCCCTGCAGTGGCAGCATTGGTGAGGGGTGATTGGGACCTGCAGTGGTGGGGTAGAAGAAGGCTAACAGGGGGGAGATATTCCTCCTTGTGAGCACTGCAGGTCCCCACTTTTCTGGTCTAATGTCCTCTTTCCAAAAGCAGCCATTCGGATGGCACTGAAAGCCCAGGAGCAGAACAGACAGCTTCTATCCTCCTCTGTTATTCTTCCCCAGCAGCTGGAACTCAGAGGTATACTGCCTCAGAACGAGTTCCATTTAGCAAACTTTCTTAGTAGCAAGTGATGGGCCTTCCATGAATTTATCTACATTAAAGCCATCTAAGCCATCACTTAATCTCTGGATAGTAATTTCCACGAGTTCCACCTTGTGAGAAGTACTTCTGTCTGTCCTGAGCCTACAGCAGATCAGCATCTTTGGGTGACTCCGAGATCGAGATCAAGTGTATAGATAATCAAGAATAGTTTCTCTGTTCATTTTCTCCACTCAGAGTGGGTGAGGGACATCCCCAAATGTTGTTAGTGCATGATTATTGGACACAACGTGAAATAATAGAAGGCTATGCAAAACACTGGTAACTATAGTGAGTTAGGAATCCCAGGTCCAAGTTAAGACCAGGGGTATGGGTGAACAGTCTGGAACTTGTTAATGAATTCTAATTCGGCTGTTTCATGGTGGATTCTCCCTTTGAAGCATCCTTTACTGAGAACAGTAACTTTTAGATCAGTGACAGAATGCCCTGGAAGATATTTGCTGGTTTCTGAATATCGTGATTCAGTGTCAGATTTGCGTCCATTAACTGTTTTGCAGAGTGACCTGTTTCTTGAATACAGAGAGTAGTAGGGCATTATTGACACAGGACGGCAGATAGTTCATTGGAAGATTACCAAACGCCTTAACTTTGCCGCAACAGGACTATACCCTTGACAGTCTCCTTTGATGGTTTCTCCATGTTCTTTCATCCAGAGGTCTATCAGAGCTGGAGATGAGGGGAAATGTCCCTGGGCCCGCCACTTCCCATGCCAACCTTAACCATTACTCACTGAAACTATCTTCTCCCCCTGTAGGTATCCCTCCAGCCAGCGGCACTGGGACACTGCAGATTTACCTAATTGACATCAACGATAATGCTCCTGAGCTCCTGCCAAAGGAGGCGCAGATCTGTGAAAAGCCAGGCCTGAATGTCATCAACATCACAGCCGCCGACGCTGACATCGATCCAAACGTTGGACCCTTTGTCTTTGAGCTGCCAAGTGTGCCATCTGCCATCAGGAAGAACTGGACCATTACGCGGCTAAATGGTAAACTGGGCAGGCAACACCGATGGCATTTGGAACTTGGCTCGCTTGCGAGCACCGGGGGGGGGGGGGGGAGGAATCGGCCTCCAAACTTTCAAACTTCCTTTTGTTTTCTCCCCCCTCCCCGAATCCCATATATTTCAAAGCCCCCATTCTGGGTGACATTATAAGAAAGACGGTTAATGAGAAATGGCACGGATCTGGCCTTGAGCAGGACTCTTCCTCATTTTCATTGGTGCTCCTGTCCCCAGCCCTCTAGGTTTTAATGCCGTTCATAATTACGCACAGTTATCAGGACTGAATTGGGGATAAATCATCTGTAATAGCCCGGGGGGGAAGCTATTATCAGTCTTCCTTATGTTCCATTTTTATTGTCACGAGCCACAATCAGGATCAATGATCATTCCTCCAGCTCTAATTGCATAAAAAGTCACTGTCCTTTTCTACTTTAATACAGAAGCAGAGTTAAAAGTTGGGGTAGTGGGAAGATTACTAGGGCAGGAGCGGGGGTGGAGAAGAGTGTCGAAACCACCATCAGCTATAATAGGACTCTTAAGCTGTGACTTCCTTATCATAGAACCTGGCCTGGGGCATCTTAGCCATGAGGTCTACCCACCTAGAAGGCCAAGCTTGCCTAAGAAATCATTGCCTAGCATCCGTGCCTACATCTCCCCTGCAACCACGCTCTTAACCTGGGAGATCCCTCTTGAACTTGACAGTATCCATTTCACTTCAGTATCCTGATCACAGCAAGAGGAGGTAGGCTTGCCTTATTTCCCTTACTGTGATGCACTGTTCCTTGGTGGTGGAAAGTGCCATCAAGTTGCAGCAGTCTTATAGGGACCTCATAGGATTTTCAAGGGAAGAGACGTTTGGAAGTTGGTTTGTCATTGCCTGCCTCTGCATAGCAACCCTGGACTTCCTTAGTGGTCTCCCATCTTAGTACTAACCAGGCGGACCCTGCTTAGCTTCTGAGATCTCTGAAATGTCATGAGATCAGGCCATCCGGGGCCATCCAGGTCATACCAATGCTCCCTCCAAGCTGTGGGATATCGTGAGCAAAAATCCTACTTTGTGAGCTACTGGCATTAAAGTTCTGAGCGAGTGACTGGTCTGCTGCATAAATTAGTTTGCTCTGGAGCCAACCTTCTTGAGCTAAGACAAAAATGTGTGAGCTGGAGGCTAAAATACTGTGAGCTAGCTCACACTCACTCGGCTTAGAGGGAACATTGGACTCATGACTCACCATTCCTGAAAACATTGTCTGCCCCTTTGATTGCCTTGGCGGTGTATAGCACACGGTGGATGAGCTGACTGGTCTAACTGATGTAAGATGTCATTTTCTTACAGGTCTTACCGTGTGTTCCTTATTTGCAAGTTTTCATGCAACTACCCTCATAAAAAGCAGTTGATGCGAGGCAGAGTAGAGGCTAGGCAAAAGGACTTGTGGAAAGCATGTAGGGTGGACTACTTGGGCCACTGGGTCTTCATCCTTAAATGCACAGGTCCCAGTCTGTAAAAGGTTCTCCTGTAGTCCTGTTGCAGTCCATGAGTCAGTCATGACTCCATTGCTGGTGGAAAGTGCAGTCGAGTTTCAGTTAATTTATGGCACTAGGGTCTTTATTGTATATTATCTCTCCTATTATATAAAGCCGTTTTCAAGATTCTGTGGGGCAAGATTCCATGGGGCGCCAAAATCAGTTGGCTGGATGGACTGCCGCTCAAAAGGGGGTCCCTGGCCCCTGGCTGCATTCTCTCCCTGATTTGCCTCAGTCCCGCTCACAGAGCCACCGGCCAGCGTCTCGGCCTCAGTCTGGAGGGAACCAGTGAAGGGGAGGGACCAGCTGGGTGCTGGGTCCACTCTTCTCCTCCGCCCACAGCCAGGTGGGTCTAACTGTCCCCTCAGTGGCTTGCTTCTGTCAGTGAAAAGACAATGGACTTTCAACATAACATGTTGAACATAACCCTCTCCCATGCAGACTGCTAGCATGCCCAGAACAAACTATCAGAATAAACTGTGAAATGGGGGCATTTCACACAGCACCCCATAGCGCTTCAGGACTGGTACAAGAACAGAAGAACACTTGGGAGGAGGTTTCAAGGTAAACCAGCTCAGGAATGCTTCCCCAACGGGAGAGCACGTTTCTGTGTGAAAGGGCCAATGAGTTCCGTTAGGGAACTGGTATTAATACGGTTCTGTCTGAAATGCCTGACAGAAACCGTTACTGAAGAATTCCTGCAATGGAACATATTGGCTGTGTGAAATTCCTCAGGCTCTTTCTCCTACTTAGTGCCCTTGGTTGCTAGGCAACCAACCTTGCTTCTCTGAAAGCCCCTTTCCACACCTATGTTGGCCTCTGGGAGAAAACTCATTGGGGCCAGCTGAACAGAATGCCATAGAGGCCACCCTCCAAAGCAGTCATTTTCTCCAAGGGAGGGGGGAAGATCTGTTGTCTGGAGTTCAATTGTAATACCTGGCGATCTTCAGGCTCCACCTGGAGGTTGGCTACCCTATGCATAGCAGTCAGTGCTTCAGAGCAGGATCTGCTAGACCCAGGTTCTTGCTGAGTGGGTGATTTCGGGCCAATTACATACTTTAAGCCTAACCTACCTCACCGGGTTGTTGTGCAAGTCAAAAAGGGGGAGAGGATTGCAGAGAAAAGACTACTTTTCCTCCAGGGGAAGTATGATCGTCAATCTCCAGGCGAGGGCTGGAAATCACTCAGAATTACAAGTGCTCTCCAGATGGCAGAGATCAGTTCCCCTCGAGAAAATGGTGGACTCTACTTCCTTATATCCTGCTGAGATGGACCCTTTATGACAGCCAATGTGCCATAGCAGTCAGGGCTTCAGAGCACGGTGGAGGCTGCCGGGGTGGGGGGGTGGGAATGGAAACTTGAAGAGTGAGGTTGATGATTGGCTGTGAAGGAGATAGGGTTGCCAACTCCAGGTGGAAAATTCCTGGAGACTTGAGGGATGGAGCCTGGAGACAGTGAGGTTTGAGGAGGAGTGGGACCTCAGACAGGTACAATGCCATAGACTCCACCCTCCAAGCCAGCGAGTCCCTCATGGGGAACCATTGCTGCCAATCTCCAGGTGGGGACTGGAGATCACACATAATTACAACTGTTCTCTAGGGGGATGGGGGAGGAGATGGAAAGCTGAAGCCAGGGGCAGATAATAATACATTGACAGTTGGCTGGGAGGTAGGGGTGCCAACTCCAGGTGGGGAAATTCCTGGAGATTTGAGGGGTGGACCCTGGAGTGGGTGAGGTTTCAGCAGGGGTGGGACCTCAGACAGGTTCAGTGCCACAGACTCCACCCATCAAACCACCTGTTCCCTCATGGGGAACCATTGCTGCCAGTCTCCAGGGGAGGGATGGAGATCACGCTGAATTACAACTGCTCTTCAGATGGTAGAGATCTTCCCCTGGAGAAAATGGTGGACTCTTTGTCAATATACCCTGCTGAGGTCGCCACAGCAAATTGACACTGAGTGTTCAAGGCCGGGGCACTCTCCCAGAGCCTCTTTCTAGAGCCCGTATTTATTTCCACAACGGGCCTTATTCCTAGTAGGTATATGATTTAATTGAATAATGAAGTTACAATAGCTTATCAGAACTGTGTGTTTTGTTTGTACACTGTGGTTTTCCATGTCTCTTCAACCTTGCTGTGTTTCCCATGTGTTTGTTGCTGAGTCCCCTGGTGGGGCCTGGGGATCCTACAGAATCACAGCTCATCTCCACACTACAGAGATCAGTTCCCCTGGAGAAAATGGATGCTTTGGAGGATGGACTCTTGGCATTCTACCCCACTGAGGTCCTTGACCTCAACAGGTTCCGTCCCCAGATCCCCAGGTGTTTCCCAACCTGGATTTAGCAATCCTAACCCCGTGGGGGACCTGGCAACCCTATGTCGAACTCCCCTACTGTGGGATTTCTTCCATTGCTGAACTGCTGTTACCGTAAGGAAATTTCTTCTGATTTTGAGCTGAAATTTCCTCTCCTTAAGGTCATTAGATCTCGCCTTGCCCCCTGGAGGAGCAGAGCAAGAGTTTTTGCCATCTTGCACAACAGATAATTCATTGTATTTGAAGAGCACGGCCATGGCTCCTCTCAGTCTTCTCCCAAACATAAGTGATTCCTTCAGCTTTCCTTAAAGGTCCAGTTTCCATTTTTATTACCCTCCCCTGAAACCAAAACGAAAAATCCCTTTTGCGTGTAAACACCCTGTTAAGGGTGCCATGTTGGGTGACTTATTTCTTTCCATTTTGCTCCTTGCAGGTGACTACGCCCAACTCAGCTTACGAATCATGTACTTGGAAGCCGGCGTGTATGACGTCCCAATCATCGTGACAGATTCCGGGAACCCTCCTCTGTTCAACATGTCCATAATTAAAGTCAAGGTGTGCCCGTGTGACGAGAACGGAGACTGTACCACCATCGGAGCTGTGGCTGCAGCCGGACTGGGAACTGGAGCCATCATTGCCATCTTGATATGTATCATCATTTTACTAAGTAAGTATAGTGGGCGGCAAGTGGTCCCCCCACCAGTGTTCCCTCTAAGCTGAGTTGGTGTAATCTAGCTCACAGTTTTTTAGCCTCTGGCTCACACATTTTTTGTCTTAGCTCAGGAAGGGTGGCTCCAGAGCAAACTAATTGATGCAGTAGCCCAATCACTCGCTACCAACTTGAATGCCAGTAGCTCACAAAGTAGAAGTTTTGCTCACAAGACTCCACAGCTTACGGGGAGCATTGGTTCCCACATGTGATCCTCAAGCAGTTCTGCTTCTCAATGAATCAATCACAAATCCTGCAGATTTCATTAACAGTCAGGAACAAGGAACTGCCTTCTCGGTCGTAAATCAACAGGCCTTCTGCCGCTACTAGAAGTGGGAACTCTTTGATCTAAGTGTCTGTTTTCTGCTCGCTTGGGACTGTCTGGTGATCTTCAGCTTGACTGCAGGCCAGAGAGAGAGAGAGAGAGAGCTCTGAACTAAGCAGGGTTAGGCAGGATTAGTACGAGGAAGACATGGGGTCGCTACGCAGAGGAAGGCAATGGCAACCCACCTCAGCTCGTCACTTGCCTTGAAAACCGCATGAGAGATCACAATGAATCAGTTGTGACTTGACAGCAGTTCGAGCCAGTTTGGGGTAGTGGTTAAGCGCGTGGACTCTAATCTGGGAGAACCGGGTCTGATTCCCCACTCCTCCACTTGCAGCTGCTGGATGACCTTGGGCAAGCCATAGTTCTGACAGAGCTGTTCCCTCAAGGACAGTTCTGGAAAGAGCTCTCTCAGCCCCACCTACCTCACAGGGCATCTGTTCTGGGGAGGGGAAGGGAAAGGAGATTGGAAGCTGCTCTGAGACTCTGAGTGAAGGGTGGGGTATAAATCCAATCTCTTCTTCTAGATAGATGGTAGACAGACAGACAGACAGACAGATAGACAGATCAAACACAAAAATAAGCATAAATTCAAATAATTAAAACAGAATTTTGCACAGAAAAAGTTGTGGATATAAGCCAATAAACAAGACTATTAAAGTATTGCTCAGCAAATCATGCAAAATGTAGCACGAAGCGTGGAACCATAACATGAATTTAAGACTGGGGGAGGGCTTGCATCAAAGCACTTGACATTTTCAATTAACTAGCAAAGCTATCTGCCCACCTTTGAAGTAGATCCAACACTATCAGGACTTTCATTAACATATAAGTTACCATCATAACACAGTAGGCAGATGTAAGAATGAAGAACAACGTAACTTGAAATGTATGCTTCCAAAAAAGCAACAGCACCTTTGCCTTGATTTTTCTAATAATGTTAATGGGATGGTGGTGCTAAGTCACACTTAATGTGTGCCACAAATGTTCTTGAATGATCCATTAATTAGAACATTTAAAGGTAGCACATAGTGTAATAGCTGGCAATTGTACACATGTCCTCCAGCAGCGATTTTTTTAAATGCAGTCCAAGGACTCCTTGGGGCTTTCAATTGCCTTTCCCGTGGATATTTCGAGGCCTTTTTGCAAAAGCAATGAGAGAAGATGCTGAATTCAAAGAAGGCTTACTGGCTTTGGCTCTGGTTGGCAGTGAGACAGAGACCGATTTCCCACAAGCAGCTGCTCCGGGTTGGCTCTTCTCTTTCCCCAGATTTCATTAGTCAATTTCCCACTACTTGCTGCGCAGCCGTGTTTTGACCCGCAGCATCCCCTGATTTCCTTCACGTCTTCACTATCCTTGTTTTTTTTTGAGACTGCAAAGACGTGGGGAAAATCGGGGGATGATGCGGGTCAAAATGCAGCCACATGGCAAGTAGTGGGGAATTGACAAATGCAATCGGGGGAAAGAAAAGAGCCAGCCCAGAGCAGCTGCTTATGGGAAATCAGTCAGAATTACAACTCCTGCCTGCTGTCCAGTTATACCTCCCCGTTCCCTTTTAATACAGAAGCCGTCCAACTTACCTTACCATATGGCGACTATGACATAAGAAATTGGGGTGATCCATAACAAACAAAATCAGAACTCTAGTTCATTATAGCATAAAATAATTATTTACGGATGTCAGGATGGTGTTGGAAAGTGGTACTGGCTAGGATCCTCGACATTTTGAGGGCAGGATTTCTTTCACATGCCCAAAGAGATCTGTGGAAGAGCAGAACTACCTCAGGGCTTGTATCAAACTATCAGTTTCCAATGGTAGAAGAGCCTTTTCATCGTTAGAGGAGTGAAGGTGATTCCCACTGATTCCTCTCTGCCTTTGCAGATCCCCACTTTTCCTCCTGTGCTCCCCCCAGGAACAAAATTTCAGGTGGCTCAGTGGTGGGAAGTGGGGGGTAGAGGTCGGGAAAAATCTCAGTTCCCAAGCTATGCTTCACTTGCAAATCACAGAGGATTTAAGGCCATGTCATGGACAACATGCCCTAACCTCGATAGCCCAAACTAGTCCGATCTTGTCAGATCCTGGAAGCTAAGGAAAGTTGCTCCTGGCTAGTATTTAGACAGGAGACCTCCAAGGAATACCAGGGGTGTGATGCAGAGGCAAACAATGGCAAACTACCTCCGAAAATCTCTTGCTCTGAAAACTGTATGGGGTTGCCATAAGTTGGCTGTGGCTTGATGGCAAAAAACCGGACAGTATACCCTGATCCGGATAGCCCTGGCTAGCTTGATCTCATCAGATCTCAGAATCTAAGCAGGGTCGGCCCTGGTTCATTTTTGGATGGGAGAGCATCAAGGAAGTCCAGGGTGGCTACACACAGCCAGACAAACTTCTGTTTGTCTCTTGCCTTGCCTTGAAAATCCTGTGGGGTCCCCATAAGTCATCTGTGACTTGATGGCACTTGCCACCACCACCAATGGACAACAGTGGGGTGCCACCAAAACTAGCCCCACCCCCAGTGGCTAATCCTTTCCTCCTTCCTCCAGTAATGTGCAGGAATCCTTGTCTGTGTCACATCGCCATCATGATATGCATTTTTCTGCCCTGACCTGGGTAGCCCAGGATAGCCTGATCTCATCAGATCTCAGAAGCTAAGCAGGGTCGGGTCTGGCTAGTATTTGGACAGGAGACCTCCAAGGAATACCAGGGGCATGATGCAGAGGCAGGCAATGGCAAACCACCTGCGAATGTCTCTTGCCCTGAAAACCCTGCAGGATCACCGTAAGTCAGCTGCAGTTTGGTAGTACTTTCCACCACCACTGATGGACTACGCTGGGGTGCCACCAAAACCAGCACCACCACCCCGGTGGCTAATTCTTTCCTCCCTCCTTTGGCAATTTGCAGGAATCCTTAGTTGTGTCACACTGCGCCTCATGCAATGCATTTTCCTGACGCTGTCAACAGCAGCAAGTTAGATGGAAGTGGACAGAGAAAGTCACCATATGAAAACATTTCCAGGCAGCTAAGTTATCGCCTCCACATTACGGGGTTGGGGGTGGGAACAGATAAGAATAATTTAAACTAGAATTGAAGGCCATTTTTGGCAGCACCCCTGCCTCAGTTACAATGCAAAGTTCCCTGCTAGAATGACCACGTCTTGAAGGATTAAAAAAAAAATCACTGGGACGACCATACAGCCATCTCCAATTACACATGCAAAACGAGGAGTTACATTTTCCCTGTGGAATTTGGAACACGCGCGTTTAATTTTTACAGCGGGGTGACGATAATGAGCTATAAGTACACATCTGCTTTCTAAGATTGTTGAACGTAATAAAGCTTCCTAATGCCAATTTTTAGTATTTTACATAGTAAAAAAAATGGCATTGGAAGTAACGGGAGCAATAAAGCAGAAGATGTCTTTTCTTTTCCTCTTTTACTTCTTTCTGCTCTACATATAAATCAAAGTCTAAAGTATGATTTAAACACTTGAGAAAATTCTGTTGACTGAAATTAACTACCACTGAAAGACATTTGATTTAGGTGAATCTTTTTTCCCCCCCGTTTTCAAATCCATTATCCTGTTCTAAATTATGGGTTTTATTACAAATGCGTATTTTTTACATTCATTGTCATTCTAATTGACTTTTTAATGTTCAGCAGATAACCTAGGCTTATATCACTTGTGAAAAATGGAATTTGGGATAGGAAGACCTTTTCCACTTAGGTTGTCACTTTGATTTTTTTTGGACTTTTTTTTTTTAACTGTTCAAACAAAAGCTGGGGGTGGGCTATGTCACCCACCGTGCAAGTTCAAGGCATTTTGTTGGCCTAAGCGAGGTTCCCTCATTGCTTCCCCATGCTGCCTCCAAGCCAAATGTGGCAGAGGAAAGGCTGTGGCTTAGGGGCAGAGCATCTGCTCAGCATGCAGGAGGTCCCGGGTTCAATCCCCACCTTCTCCAGTTAAAGGATCTGTCAGTAGGTGATATGAAAGACCTCAGCCTGAGACCCTGGCGAGCCGCTGCCAGTCTGAGTAGACAATACTGACTTTGATGGATGAATGGTCTGATCGTATATAAGGCAGCTTCATGTATTCATGGGGCCAGGGACATGGTGGATGATGGTGTGGGTCCACTGGCCAGCAACGGGGCTTATTCGGGAGGCACGGATTGGCGGATTGGGGACCCCTTTAGCGGGGGAATCCCCGCCCCCCCGGGGGGACTTGGCAGCCCTACCCCATCCTCTCTGGTTGCCTCTCAGACCTCCAGCGAAACCCTGAGGGCACTAAGTCCCCCTTCCCTCAGGGCAGATCATTCAGAGGCTCACAGCCTCCAGCAAGCTGTCTCACCAGCCACCGGGGCTTCGGTTTTGCTGCAGTCTTTGACACACTGGAGGGATGAGCAATACAGGGGGGGGGGAGAGAAGAGCCTTTGCTGAGGGAAGACAATAGATTTCAAGAACACCCCATGCAGGGTGGAAACAGGCCCAGCAGTTATAATAGAGCTTTCTATTCATGCAAGCACATTTTTTTAAAAAACGGAGCCAGCTTGTCGAGGTAGCTGTAGAGGCGTTAATGGGACAGTTTTTCTATGTGTGCGACCAAAAAAAAAAAGAGAAAGAGTTGTTGTTGTTTTTTAAAAAAGCACCCATTCTAATATTGTTTTCACACACCAGGCAGTTTGTGGGCCGTAAGAGACGACCAAAGGATTTCGATAGATGGCGTAAATAGCTGAGCGGGTTTGTTTGTTTTTTCTCTTCTTTCGGTCAGAGATAAGAGTAACATTTGGGTTTCATTTGACTCCAGAAGAGACCTGGGGAAAGCATTAAAGCGATGCTGAGCAATCTGAAAACCATTTTGCTTTGCGAGCAAAAAAACAGGAGAGGGGCCAGCTGACATACGGAAGCTGTAATGAGCTGTCTGGTCCTCTTCTCTTCACACCAGTGAATTTTTTTGTTGTGGCGTAAAATCCTGATGGCACTTGGAAGGCGGGAAAAGAAGGAACTGGAGAAATCAAGACTTCTCCTTCCTAACCACTTGGTATAACAAACTATGTGGTGTGGCGGTTAGTGTCAGAGGAGGACCTGGGAGATCCAGGTTCTGGTCCCTGCTGGACCGTGATGCTTCTGGGGTGACCTTGGGGCAGTCATTCTCTCACTGTCATCCTAACTTACCTCACAGGGTTGTTGTGAGGATGAAATGAAGGAGTAAACAGCCAGGGAGGCTAAGCTGAGCTCCTTGGAAAAAGGGAGGGATTATAAGGTACTAAATAAATACGTATCTTGGGGTATTAATCCCCTGTAGTCTTCACAACCAGAGATTTTCTTCCCATTTTTTATCATTACTGAAAATCAGCAAAGGATCAGACCATTGGTTAGAGTTGCCAACCTCCAGGTGTTGAAACCAAAAGTGAGAGATCATGGGAGGAAGTAGAAATCCAAAAACAACATTTGTGATGAAAATAATGAAGAAAATTCTCTTCTATAATCACTCACATGCAACGAATGCTGTGCAATGTAAACAATCCGTTTCACAATAATTGCTTTGTCTGAGCCTGTAGCTATCACAATTCTTATCCATTTCTACTTATCAACTCTTGAAGGGAGCATTCCATGTTGACTCTCTAATCACAGAGCCCAATGACCTTGAGAATTTTCTACAGAATTACTACAGAGCCAGTTTGGTGTAGTGGTGAAGTGCACGGATTCTAATCTGGGAGAGCCGGGTTTGATTCCCCACTCCTCCACTTGCACCTGCTGGATGACCTTGGGCAAGCCATAGTTCCGTTAGAGCTGTTATCTCAGAGCAGTTGTCTCAGAGCTCTCTCAGCCCCACCTACCTCACAGGACGGTGTCTGTTGTGGGGAGGGGAAGGGAAAGGAGTTTGTAAGCCGCTCTGAGACTCCAAGTGAGTGAAGGGCGGGATATAAATCCAATCTCTTCTCTTCTTCTTCTTCTTCTACAGTAAATGATTCTGCAAACATATCTTTATTGACTCTTTGTTATTTCAATCACGGATGTTGTTTTTGGATTTCAACCTCCAGGTGTTGGCTGGAACTCTTCTAGGATTACAACAGATCTCCAGGTGACAGAGATTGGTTCACCAGGAGAAAAAGGCCGCTTTGGAAGTTGGACTTTATGGCACTGTATCCCATTGAAGTTCCTCCCCAAACCTCACCCTCCTCAGACCCCAGACCCCAAATCTCCAGGTATTTCCCAACTCAGAACTCACAATCCTATGCGGTTGCCAGTCCCCAAGTCTGGGCGGGAGACCTCCTGGATTCGGGAGCTTTCCTCCACCACAGACCAGCTGGCAAGTGGGGAAACCCCTCCCCTAAACAGGGGTGTCACTGAGCAACATCCCCAACATGATGACATCATCGTGTCAGGGACGTCATAGGGGATGCTCTGGTATTTGGGCAAATTCTGTGGTTTTGAGGGCGAAAAGTATAACATAAACGACAAATAGCATTAATCAAAACTATTTCTTCAGCACTGCACTCAAACGCAAGCAAAGCAGGTATACAAGATACAATTACAATAATGTATTATAACAAATCTTCACATACAATAGGAAGAATTACTACCACAAAATCATGTCATAATCATGTGGCAATCATAAATGAAACTTAATAACAGCAATGGCTAAGTGCATAATTGGTAGTCCTCAAATTCAAGAAGAACAGTCCAACAAAGACTCCGGATTATATTCTCCATTTTGACTGGATCTTTATCAGGAGACTTGTCCAAGGTTCATAAACTAGTACATGTTCATTTCACAAATTTCACTGAGAGAAGCAAACTTCATCCTTATGTAGGGTACATAACTAGTACATGTTCACTTCACAAATTTCACTGAGAGGGAAAAGCTTCATCCTATCAATCACTAGTACAGAAAAAAAGTAAAGACGGGCTGCTGATTCTACAATGGAACTATTCTCAAATGGCCGGCGTGCACTGTGGAGACTATACTGTGGAGATTTGTTATAATACATTATAGTAATTGTATCTTGCATACCTGTCTTTGAGGGCGAAAGAACATAAGAGTTTCTCCCAAATACCAGAGCGTTCCGACGCGATGTCCCCAACATGATGACATCACTTCTGGGTGACATCACTGTGTCGGCAACATCGCGCGGTGTCCCCACCCACCCCCGGAATGCCCCCCAAATCCCCCTGCCAGAGGAACAAGGAGACCTGGCAACCCTCCAGCCCTAGCCACTGGTCCCTCTAGTCCCTCTAGTGGTCCCTCTAGTCCCACACAGTGGCCAACCAGTTCCTCTGGAGGTCCAACAACAGGGCACACAGGGCAAGGCCTTCCCCTGATGTTGCCTCCTGACACTGGGGTTCAGGAGCTGACTGCCTCTGAACACAGAGGTTCCTTTTAGTCACCATGAATCAGTGGGCATCCGGGCTGGCATTTCCTGTTTCTTCAGAGTCCAGTGGTAGCCATAGCAGGGATGATCTGGATTGGTTTAACCTGAAGATGCCTGAGAGAGGGGGGGGGTGGTGGAAAAAAAGACATGTGAGGAGAAGATGAAGGAGGAGGGCCTGTTTAGTACCATGCCATAATGTCAACTCAGAGCTCAGCTACGCATTGAAGATTCTTCCGTGTTTATTTTAAATGATTATATTCCTTTTGCAAATGTGACTGCCAGTATTGGCAGGAGAGGGAATTGAACTGCCAGGATTGCTTTATCAGGGAGGAGATGGAGAGGAACTCTGATCACTTCTTCCAGTGTGGTGTAGGGGAGGGGCTGTGGCTCGGTAGTAGAGCACTTGCTTGGCAGTCATAAGGCCCCGGGTACAATCCTTGGCATCTCCAGTTAAATGGACCGGTAGTAGGTGATATGAAAGGCCTCTTTCTGAGACTCTGAAAAGCCACTACCGGTCTGAGTCGACAACACTGACCTGGATGGACCATGGGTCTGATCCAGTATAAGGCAGCTTTGTGTGTTCACATTTATTTATTCAAGATATTTTTATGTCATCTTCAAAGTCCTGCTCAAGTCTGGGCACATGGCATATAAGTACTGGAGAAATTTCACCAACCCTTCAGCAGCTTCCACCCCAGCAGTTTGGTGTAGTGGTCAGGAGTTGGACTCTAATCTGGGAGAACCGGGTTTGATTCCCCACTCCTCCACATGTAGCTGCTGGTGTGACCTTGGGCCAGTCACAAGTTCTCTCAGAGCTGTTCTCTCATGAGCAGTTCTCAAAAGACCTCTCTCAGCCCCACCTACCTCACAGGATGTCTTGTTGTGGGGAGGGGAAGGGAAAGGGATGGGTGGTGCACATGTCCTGGGTATCTCAAGTCTACTTGAAACCTGGTGGTTTCAAGGGAGCAGGAAGAGGATGAGGGTGTGTTCTTTACGCTTATTTTTATTGCACAAAGTATTGGATGGGGAAGGGAATGGAGGAAGAGCAGGTCAGTTTCACCCACCTGTGGACTGGAGCCTGAGGGGTGGGTGTTGCCTTCTGACACACTTCCGGTATGTTAGGGGGTGTGGCATATGCAAATGGGTTATGCAAATGGGTTATGCTAATGAGCTCCTGCACCTCTTTTTCTACGGAATGGCCCCTGCTCAAGGCAGCTTATAATTAAAATCACCCCAATATTTTTTTAAAAAGCTCTTACAAACCAAACCACTCTTATTTTTACTTTCTTCCCACCGGGCGTAAAAGCAGCTTCGCCAGTGAGAAAATGACAAGAGAGGAGAGGATAAAAGACCTCCTTTCTCCCCACACTGTTCTCCGGTGGCTTGGTGGTACAGCATCTGCTTTGCATGCAGAAGGTCCCATGTTCAATTTCCGGCATCTCAGGCTAAAAGGATCAGAGGTAGGATTTGATGTGAAACCTTGGAGAGCCGCTGCCAGTCTGAGTAGACGACCTCGATGGACCTACAGCCTGGTTCAGCCTAAGGCAGCTTCATGTGTTTTCCTTTATAAAGCAATCCTGCCAGCTAAATGGGCAAAAGAAGAAAAACCATTCGAAATACACAGGAAGAAATGTGGGTTTAACACACCAGCGGCATCACCCTATACATCTTATGGTCTGTTTCTCGTAGGTTTTTAGTGTACAGCTTAAAATGCAACGTGGGAATGCCAGAACAATGTTTGCAGACATGTCTACGATACCGGCATACTCCTCCGGGAGCAGGGTTGCCAGCTCCGGGTGAGGAAATCCCTGGAAATTTGGGGGTGGAGCCTGGGAAGGCTGAGATTTGGGGACGGGGGGACGACCTAAGTGGATTTTATGCTGTAAGCCACCCTGAGCCCACTTGTGGGATAGGGCGGGTTATAAATTAAATAAGAACATAAGAGTAGTCAAAGTTGGATCAGGCTAATGGCCCATCCAGTCCAACACTCTGTGTCACACAGTGGCCAAAAACACCAGGTGCCCTCAGGAGGTCCAGCAGTGGGGCCAGGACACCAGAAGCCCTCCCACTGTTGCCCCCTTCCAAGCACCAAGAATACTGTGCATCACTTGCCCCAGACTGAGAGTTCCTGTCTATACCTTGTAAATACATGCATACATACATGACACCTACATACATAAGTGAAGGTATAATTCCATGTTGGTGTCTGCCCTCCAAAGCAGCCATTTCCTTCAGGGGAACTGATCTCTGAGGTTGGGAAATCAGTTGTAATTCCAGATCTCTAGGCACCAGTTGGATGTTGGTAACCCTATCCAGGAGCCAGGATGACCCTCGGGTCCCTGATGATGGAACACTTGGGATCAACATGTGGCTTGCAGCTGCATGGTCCTTGAAGCAGCCCGAAGCCACTGGCCGCGCAAAAACAGCAAAGTGAAGAATCTCTTCCCCCAAAGCGGCTTGCGACAGGAAAGAAAACGCAGGCCTGTTTAATTTCACCCAAGCTCTTCTTTGGACCAGACCAGCCTAAGTTCTCTATCTGGGCCAAAGCAGACCTCCAGTTGCACACAGCTGGCTTCCTCTCGCTCTACAAAACCCACCGGCCCCTCTCTGCAAAGAGTTCAAAAGAGGCTCAGATCTGCTTTCTAAGCAAGGCAGCTGAAAAGACCATTTCCGAGCATTTGTTAATGTGATTTTTTTTTGAAAGGGGGGAAAAAAGAAAGAGAGAAAGCCCATAAAAAGGAGGAGAATAAGTCCAAATTGGATTATGTGAACTAATGTTTTATCCAGCCTCTGTTGCATTCCTTCTGAGAGAATCGCACATCATTAAAATGCAATTAGCCCAGCTGCAGCATCTTGCGGATTTAAAGGGATTTATTCGACCCTGGGTGGGAGGGGGGAACACCAGAGAAAGCGCCGGCCCTGCGGCTGTTCTGTTTTAACATCTTGATGTCAGTTCCGGAATGCACTGGAGAGTCAGGTCAAATATTTCCAAACACCACTGATTCATTTCTTATCGTGAAGGCTCTAGTATCCTTAGGGGAGGGAGGCAGACAAAGGACAGCATGTCCAAAGTAATTTGGGGTGACCTCATAGAACACAGAAACATAGACCTGGAAGGGATCCCAGGGTCATCAGTCCAACCCCATGCGCAATGCAGGAAATCCATAGCTACACCCCCCCCAGTCCCCCAGTGACTCCTGCTCTGTGTCCAGAGGAAGGCTAAAATCCTCCAGGATCCCTGGGCCTGGAGGAAAATCCCTTCCTGACCCCAAGTGGTGATCAGCATTTCTTTGGGCATATAAGGAAGGCCCATGAGAGCCGAGCACCAGCTCATCCCTCTCTGTCCTCCCTCTCACGATGTGCCTGAATTCGTAGTGAGTCATAATAATGGTCCTTTCCGCACTCGGATCTCATCCCTGGTTTTATCAGAGTTCAACTCACAATACAATACATTGTGTTTATCCCTGGCTGTAACAGCATCAGTTTATCCCGGGACAAGTGTGGGGCGAAACTGGGGTGACCTCGATGTAATGTGGAAACAAAAAATACCCCGAGATAATTACAGGGGTGAACTCGAGTGTAGTGTAGAATGTAAGTTCGGAATCAGAGCTGAACCAGAATTTAAGGTCTAGTGTGGAATCACCCATAGAATCAACCTCTAAAGAAGGAAAGCCCACCATTTAGGGTTGCTAAGTACGCCCCCCCCCCCGGGCCACCTGTGGGGGATGGGAGGGTAGGGTTGTCAGATCCAGGTTGGGAAACTCCTGGAGTTTTGGGGATGGAGCCTGGGGAGGACAGGGACCTCCGTGGGGTACAGTGCCACAAGAGTTCAGCCTCCAAAGCCGCCATTTTCTCCAAGGGAACTGATCTCCACAGTCCCACCTGGAGGCCAGCATCCCTATGACCTCCTGACCTCCCAAGGAAGCCTGTTCCACTCTGTCAGGGAGGTTTTTTCCTAATGTTTAGCCAAAAACTCTTTAGATTTAATTTCAACCTGTTGCTTCTGGTTCAGGCCAAGTCAGCCATGGACTTCCTTTGTATCCCTTCGCATATTATGATTTCCTGGAGCTGAAAGAATGCCCGATTTAGATCTCGGTTTGCTCTAACACACAGCAACACTGAAAAGGTCTTCATAACAGAGGCAGGTTTACGTAAAATAAAACAGCTTGGCAGCCAGGCCTGGGATGCCTTCCTTAAATAAAAATGGCCTCAACTGATGACAAACGGAAATCAATCAAGTGAGCAGACAGACTTCCGTCGGGAGAGCTTCCCAGAGGACAGGTGGCTCGGCCTTGCGCCCTAGTAGATCGAAGCAGTATAAATAAATGAACGGAGCCTCTCTCTCAAATCAGAGGAGTGGGGAAATATGTACTAGCATGGATGCTAACCTCCAGGTGAGGCCTGGAGATCTGCCAAAATTACAACTAATCTCCAGACTACAAAGATCAGTTCCCCTGGAGAAAATGTCTACTTTGGAGGGTGGGCTCTGTGGCATTTTAATCCCCCTAAGACCCCTCCCCCCCCCAGACCCCATCCTTCTCAGGCCCCACCCCTAAAATCTCCAGGAATTTCCCAGCACAGAGTTGGTAACCCTATTTTCAGTAAAGGCATGTCTCAAAATTCTGTTGATGTTACAGCAATCCTTTAGGCTACAGATAAGACTTTAGTTAAGAGTTCCAGCTATCCTCAGGATGTGTCTTCGGCAATCCTATCGACTTCAGCACAACCAGTGTGTTCCTTAGAGTCCAATCCGAAACAGAGTTAGACCCTTCAAAATTGCTTTTCTCAAGGGTTGACAGCTCTGGGTTGAGAGATACCAGAAATGTTGGGGGTGGAGCCTAAGGAGGGTGGGGTTTTTGGAGGGGAGGGACTTCAGTGGGGTATAATGTCCTAGAGCCCACCTCCCAAAACAGCCATTTTCTCCAGGTGAACTGGTTACCACCGGGCAGTTGGAAACCCCAAGGCAGAGGGGCATGGCCATCTGCATTGGCCTCCAATTTTTTTTCTGGGCCAACTTCAGGGTGCTGCTTTTGACCTTTAAAGCCCTGAACAATTTGGGACCAGTCCATTTCCGCTGGTATGATCCATCTTCGGGTGCCTCCATTCCACTGGGGCTGCATGGTGGCTAGATAGGTGGCAACTGGAGAGAGGGCCTTCTCGGTCATGGCCACAAAATTATGGAACTCCTTCCCCAGGGATATATGTCCCTTTCTGTAACTGCCTTCCGCTAGTGATTGAAGTCTTCTTTGCTCCATCGGCCATTCCCTACATCATCCGCCTCACATTTCAGTGGCTGCTTTTGTGTTTTTACCTATGTATATTAGTTTTACTTTTAGTTGGTTTTATGTCCTGTTCTTATGAAGTTCTGTTTTTCATTGTTATCTGCCTTTCTAGCAGTAATTGAGTAGAAAGGTAGAATATAAATTTTGTAAATAAATGCAGCTTACATCATTGACAGATGCAATAAAAATACAACTTACATCAGACAGGCAGATAGTAAAGGTAAAGGTTTCCCTTGCTCGAAAGCCAGTCAAATCTGACTCAGGGGGCGGTGCTCATCTCCGTTTCCAAGCCGAAGAGCCAGCACTGTCAGAAGATGTTTCCATGGTCATGTGGCTGGCATGACTAGACGCTGAGGCGCATGGAACACTGTTACCTTCCCACTGAAGTGGCACCTATTTATCTACTTGTAATTTCTTGCTTTCAAATTGCTAGGTTGGCAGGAGCTGGGGCCAGAGACAAGAGCTCGCTCCATCATGCAGAACTGGGGTCTCGAACTGCCAAGCTACCGATCTTCCAGTCTGCAGCTCAGCGTCTTAACCTCTGAGCCACTGCGGCCCTTAGGCAGATAGTCACCAACTGTAACTCAGGGCAATCTTGAATCTGATGGTCCAGCTCACTCTTTCCTCCGACGAATTGGAAAGGTGTCTGTGAATTCCCATGTTTTAAAAAAAAACCCAAGTAACCAATTAAAATTTTCTCTTGAAGCGTCTGTAGGCATCATGGCTTGTCTTCAGGTACAGAGGAAGAAATTATTCCCATTCAAATCGTGTTTTGTAATGCCCTCAGTGTTGCAACAGTATGCAGTTACTTAGCTCGCTTGGGTGAAATATGTGCATCGACAGTGTTCAAAATTCAGGTGCTGGACCTGTCTGCAACACCCTCGGCCTGTAGTCGTGGGAAGTGCCGTTAAGTTGCAGTCCACTTATGGGGACTCCGTATGGTTTTCAAGATAATTGATGGTCACAGGCAGTGTTCCCTCTAAGCTGAGTTAGTGTGAGCTAACTCACAGTTTTTTAGCCTCCGGCTCACACAGTTTTGTCTTAGCTCAGGAAGAATGGCTCCAGAGCAAACTAATTTATGCAGTAGCCAAATTGCTTGCTCACAACTTTAATACCAGTAGCTCACAAAGTAGTATTTTTGCTCACAAGACTCCACAGTTTAGAGGGAACATTGGTCACAGGTGGTTTGCCATTGCCTGTCTCTCCATAGGAACCCTGGAATTCCTTGGTGGTCTCCAATCCTAATGCTAACCGGGGCCAGCCCTGCTTAGCATCAGAGATCAGGCTAACCTGGGCCACCCAAGTCAGGGCCCTCAACCTCTACTGTTGACTTAATCAAAACAGATATTTATAATACAAGAGATGGCATTTGTTTCCTCCATCCATCTTCAGTTGCGTACAGCTCAAGACCCAGTCCTGTGCTCCCCATTATAGTCCACCGATTACAAGGAAAAGGGGAGGGCACGTTCCTCGTTGGCATTCTTCTGCTGAGGTCACTAGTCCACAAGACGCCATCATTCATCCTCACTCAGCACAATCTCTCTCACTGCTTCCCTCACAGCCAAGGTGTTGCTCTTTGTGGTGTGGATGAAACGTCGGGAGAAGGAGCGGCACACGAAGCAGCTCCTCATTGACCCCGAGGATGACGTGCGGGACAACATTCTGAAATACGACGAAGAAGGAGGGGGAGAAGAAGACCAGGTAAGGAGAGCTTCTTCTCTGGAGGACCAGACCAGCTTCTTACGAGCTTAGATAGCCTGAAATAACCACGAGTTTCGCTCCCGTCAGCAGCCTTCCACAAAAACACTTGCGCTTCAACAGTGAGGATATTTTTTTTCATTCTGACGATAAAATCACCCCTTGACTCAGATAATAGTGAGCTCAAAACCCCCAAGGTCCAATTAAGTCAAGAAATTATCATTACGAGTAATACTGTGTGGTGAGACTGGACTTTATACTGAGGCCAACAGAGAATAATGGTGGGCAACCGAACCCCGCCACAATTTACAAACCCACACACACTATTACTTATGTCTTATACATGCTCAGGAGCGATACGACTTGGACTGGCTGGTCCCAGACATATTCTAGCTGCACCTGCAGTCTTTGAAAAACACTGATAAACACCAAAACGTACTGATTTTTTCCAACGTTCTGAGAGTGTAGTATTACTGCTGAATCCCTGTCCTCCTACATTTAGTACCCTCCCAAATCCACGTCCGGGCCAGAATGGTCCCAGGTGAGAAATAGGATATCTCTAGGAGATACAGGCCTCAGACACTTTTGTGGCAGCTGCAACAGAAGCAGACCCTTCCTTTACCTCCCTGAGGGTGAAGAGGACAGCCTGGTGAATCTAGGAATCACCACAGATGATGGCAAGGCAGAAGAATTGAGACAGGGGGTTCAGGGAAACAAGGGCTGCCAGATCTGGGTTGGGAAATTCCTGTAGATTTGGGGGGCAGAGTCTTAAGAGGGCAGGATTTGGGGAGGGAAGAGAAAAGAACCACAGCAGGACTTAATGCCATAGAGCCCACCCTCCAAAGCAGTCATTTTCTCCAGGGGAACTGATCTCTGTAATTTGGAGATGAGTACTTCCAGGTGATCTCCAGTCCCCACCTGCAGGTTGTTAACCCTATATCACTTCAAGGCTACGATATCTCTGCTCAGGCTTGGCACCACACGCCAGGGCAACTGGAACTTAATTCAGAGTCCAGATTACAGCCATCTGGGAAATGAAAGGGGCTCTTCTAATTCCAAAGGGGGTTGTTGGTCTCAACAACCAATAGCTGGTCTTGAAGGTAGGGGAACGGGGCGGGAGGGGCTGGGCCATCCCATTCTCAGCTATCAAGTGCTCGAATGTGGACTGGGTAACTGATCACTCAAGGGCCCTGCTCCGTTATCCTGGCTCCCGAGTATGCCTTGTCCCGCTCCTCCTCTGCCTACTGATGGCACCGAAATGCTGTCATTTTGGGAGGGGAAAAGGGAGAAAGTCACACTTCTTTGGGTATGAATTCTTGGCCCCGTGGAAGAACCCCCAGTGGCTCCAAGCCGATGTCTGTCAACATCGTTGTTGAAGTTACCATCAGTAGCAGGGCGTTTCGTTTCACATCTCTTTATTTATTGTTTCTCGAGAATAGATCCCCCGCGTCCTTCAGAGTCTGCCCCATGGTGGGCCATTCCACCGGGGCTGTGTCAAAGTGCCTGGATCCACATGGCCCGAACGACTCTGCTCCAATTTCCCTTGGACTTGAGCCAATCAGTTCATTTATATGCCCGGATAGCGCTAGAGCCACTCGAAGATTTTCAGGGGGAAAGCTGCTTGAGCCTCACTGCCTGCTTCTCCATTTGTTACAGGATTATGATTTAAGCCAACTTCAGCAGCCAGAGAGCATGGATCATGTTCTGAACAAGGCAAATGGAGTCAGACGAGTAGACGAGAGACCAATTGGCGCTGAGCCCCAATATCCTATAAGGCCTGTAATCCCCCATCCCGGGGACATTGGGGACTTTATTAATGAGGTAGGTTCTGGCAGGCTTTCCCTATTTTACCTCTCCCGGTTTGCATAACCAGCAAGGGCCATTCAGGCAGTTAACACACAGAGAGCGCGTATAGGTATATACACATACATTAAGCAGGGGCCTGCTGATTCTTGCCTGGAACAAATTACGGCTTTCGTTTATCACCATTATATCGTACTTATAACCTGCCAGATTGGGAACCGGATCCAAAGAACCATGAGACATGTAATTTGGGGTTTTCAGCATAATCCTAAACAGAGTTATACCCTTCTAAGCCCTTTTTGTCTTCTGGAGGCTTAGGAGGTGATAACTCTGCTCACGATGGCACTGCGTGATTCTCAGGTAATCATGCTCCACGATGCATCATAGACCCATTTCTGAAACACAGAGGGATCTCAAAAACAGTCTGGGATCTGGCTTGGGATTCTCTGCTGCTCAAAAGGAGGAGAACAAAACCCAGTAGACAGGCCCAAGCCCTTGGAGGCATCTGAAGTCCCTCTTTGTACCCCAGCGATTGATCCCAGGTGGCCTCTTGGGAATTCCCTGCATTGTGCAGGGGGTTGGACTAGATGACCCTGAAGGTCCCTTCCAACTCTATGATTCTAGATAGTACAGAGAGCCAAACCTGCTTAAGTTTAACAGTGCAGCTATGTTATGTGCCAGTGCAGACCATTCCCCGGACTGTCACGTATCTATTTATTTACTTTTCATCTCTTTACCTCTTTATAAGCCAGATTTCCAGCTGGTCACCCAAGTCAGCATCCAGACACACCATAATGCTGGCAATCGAAGTACCCACTGAAATGTAGTAACCAGGGGTCCGTTGGGGCTGGAGTGCAGCTCAGGAGTGGCCACTAGGGCAGCCAGGGGCCGAATCAGATTCTCTGAGCTGATTTGGCCCGCTGCCGAATTGCTGCCGAAATTCGGTGGCAAGGGGGTTTGAGGGAGAGGCTCCAAACTTGTTCTCTATGGCAGGAAAAAAGTAACACTTTTTCCCACCATAGAGAACAATGGAGGGGATGGGACAATCTGTTTGGGGGCCCATAGAATTGGACCCCCTGGTCCAATCTTCTTGGAACTTGGTGGGTATTTCGAGGAGAGGCCCCAGCAGCTACCCTGCAAGTTTGGAGCCTCTCCCTCAAACCCCCTTTCCTCCAGCGCCTCATATACCCTATGAGTTTTTGCCATTGATTTCAATGGCCCATAGGGTATAATGGGGCTGAAACTGACATTCCCTTTCTGACACCCTTCTGGTGATGTCAGGGGGCGTGGCATATGCTAATGAGGTATGCTAATGAGGTATGCTAATGAGCTCCTGCATCTCTTTTTCTACAAAAGGACCCCTGGTAGTAACAGCAAATTAAACCCATTGGAATAATAAACAAATCAGTTTCTCTGTGAAGTGGTGAACCAATGGTAAAGGTGGCCATTACCATTACAAAGCTGGAGAAGAGGCTGTGGTCAGGGTGTAAGTCGGGGTCCCCAACATGGAACCTTTCCTGGTGCCCACCTCGTGTTCTTAGAAAGTGGGTTGGGCCACAGGGGGCTTTTGCCCTGCTGGACTTCTAATTAGCCACTGGAGACCTGATTGGCTGTGCAGATTAAAATAATGTCATGTCAGCCGCAGTTACCACCACAGTGTTGGTTTCATTCTCTCTCACACATCTTTCCCAGACTGTGATCACACACACTAAATAATCCACTTTCAATCCACTTTCAGGGCACTTTCAAACTGGGTTTTACCAGTTCACACAGGAAAGTGAATTGAAAGTGGAAAGTGAATTGAAAGTGGATTATGTAGTGTGTGTGATTGCAGCCCCAGAGTAGTTTTTAATCAGCTCTCTTCTCCCATGTACTTGGGCTTCCTCAGCTCCGCCTCCTGAGGCAGCCATTTTGTAGTTGGGCCCGCCGGCCTGTGTCAGAATTCCAAAGGTGCCTGCAGGCTTTAAAAAAGTTGGGGATTCCTTGTGTGGGGCGACTGCTTCAGATGACAGTGTACCAGAAAAACTTCTGCAAGCACTACCACTCAAAAACAAAACAAAATTAGCTGTGTAGTTCCTTAGGAGGTGGTGCTGGTGTTTATAGTTACTGAGTTAGCTACCACCAACGAGAGGTGGCTTAGAAGTTTGGGACGGGTTTGGGTGCAGAATGTGGGAACAAGCGTAGAAAGGCTGGAGTCACACAATCTCCCTTGGTTTCCAGTTTGATTTGAGAAGTCCGTCAATCTCCAACTCACACCAGTTGCGTTGGTTTTGCTTCCAGCCACAACAAATGGCACAACAACAAATGGCACAACGACAAATGGCACAACCAGAACCAACGGGTTGAAATTAAATCAGAAGAGTTTTTGGCTAAACATGAGGAAGAACTTACTGACTGACTGACTGTCAGAGTGGTTCCTCAGTGGAGCAGGCTTCCTCGGGAGGTGGTGGGCTCTCCTTCTTTGGAGGTTTTCAAACAGAGGCTAGATGGCCATCTGACAGCAATGCTGATTCTGTGAACTTTGGCAGATCATGAGAGGGAGGGCAGGAAGGGTTGGCTCAGTGCTTAGTTCTTGTGGCCCTTTCTTACACACTCAGGGACATGCTGGTCGCCACGTTGGAGTCAGGAAGCAATTTTTGCTCCAGGCCAGTTTGGCTGGAAATCCTGGAGGTTTTTTGTCCTCTTCTGGGCATGGAATGAGGGTCACCTGGGGTGCGGGGGAGGTAGATGTGAATCTCCTGCATGGTGCAGGGGGTTGGACTAGATGACCCTGGAGGTCCCTTCCAACTCTATGATCCTATGTTGGATGGGGCCAGCCATGACTGGTAGTGCATGCAGTAAACTTGACAGAACAAGGACACTGCCATACTGTGTTGATAGTATGTAGCATATGGGATGAGGATCAATGCAGGCAGGCCCACCAATAACCACTGGTCCATCACGCCCCTTTGCCCTTCTGCTCACATCTTTTCAGTGCTCGCCCTTCCTCTACCAAGCATGGCAGCACACCTGTCCGAGAACCTATGTCACAACCATTTTAGTGTACGGGTAACCAGTATGTGTTGGCTCATTTTCACCCTGTAGCTCGCCTTCCAGTTATGTGCCTTAGGATCCTGCATTGCAGAGTCTGAAAAATCCACATTTGCAGGGGTGCATCAAAAGCTGGATTCCATACGTGGTGTTACATGCACCTCTTTAGCTTGGGGAAATGACGGCTGAGGGGTGACATGATCAAGGTTTGTAAGATTATGCATGGGATAGAGCAGGTAGAGAAAGAAGTCCTTTTCTCCCTTTCTCACAATACAAGAACTCATGGGCACTCGATGAAATTGCTGAGCAGTCGGGTTAGAACAGATAAAAAGAAGTACTTCTTCACCCAAAGAGTGATTAACACATGGAATTCACTGCCGCAGGAGGTGGTGGCGGCTACAAACATAGACGGCTTCAAGAGGGAATTAGATAAACATATGGAGCAGAAGTCCATCAGTGGCTATTAGCCACAAAGTATAGATAGGAACTCTCAGTCTGGGGCAAGTGATGCACTGTATTCTTGGTGCTTGACTGGGGGGGGGGGGCAGTGGAAGGGCTTCTGGTGTCCTGGCCCCACTGCTGGATCTCCTGAGGGCACCTGGTGTTTTTGGCCACTGTGTGACAGAGTGTTGGACTGAATGGGCCACTGGCCTGATCCAACATTGGCTTCTCTTATGTTCTTAGGCACACAACCAAATGGCACTCGTGGGATTTTAAAGCCCTTTACACACTGCAGTCGTAACATAAGAACATAAGAGAAGCCAGTGTTGGATCAGGGGGAGTCACACAGCTCATGCACCTTATTTCATCCATGCCATACAAATTGCAGGCTTGTACAGCTTAAACCTACCTTTGGGCTATGCAGGGAAAGAAGAAGGGCTTTCATCCTCCAGCCTTCACCCTGTTTTGCTATTCAAAACCAGATTCCCTGCTCGTGTTGTTAGCATTTTAAAGGAGAAAAGACATGCATTTGTCCCCATTAAAATGCTAATAGCCATGCAGGGTGGCGCTGTTTTGAATAACTCAGCTGGATGGAGGTTGAACACCCTCTCCTGCACAGCCCAAAGGAAAATGGAGACTGTTCATCTCTTCCATCTGAGACCTGCCCATCCATTAGCTTGCAAGTCACTTTGGTCAAGCTATTGTCTCTCAGCCTAGCCCACCTGAAAGAGTTGTTGTGAGGATGAAATGAGTTCGCTCTGCATACAATGAGCTCCTATGTCTGGAGCAATGATGCAGTGTACTCTTGCTGCTTGTGGGGCAACAGTGGGAGGACTTCTGGAGTTCTGGCTGGTGGATCTCCTGATGGCACCTGGGTTTTGACCACTGTGTGACACAGAGTGTTGGACTGGATGGGCCATTGGTAAAACTGTGATAAAATAACAAGGGAATGATTCATTCTCTATCTGTGATGCTCAGTCTGCTTGCCAACCATTGCTAAAATAAGTCTGTTCTGACATACCTCCCCTGTACAGATTTTTAAAACAATGGCCACAGATCCTCCCAAATGGTAACCCTTACCTATGTGTGGCTTTGATGGTGGACATCAAACAGTGTGTAAATGTCAACAGCTGTGATGACTGTTTGATCCCTGGTGTTCCATTAAGCCCCATAAGAGGTCGGTGGAAGTCTTTGCATAATATAGAGGCAGAGGGACACAGGAAAAGAGTTGGATCAAGACTAAATTGCTACCAACTCCCCCTTTCCGCTGCAGATCCCCTCGATGTCATTTGTCAGGGGGCCCTGTCTCCCAGAAGCCGAATTTCATGCAGATGAGTGGCATACAGTGGGAGATGGAAGGCAGGAAACTTCCATTTTACCACTGGAAATTTTAGTCTGGATCCAACCCCAAGGGGGCCTTGTTATTGTGAAATACTATGAGCTGACGGTGGTACGGTGGGTTAGAATGTTCAGTCGAGGCCCTTTTCAGACCGACAGCAGCTCTCCAGGATCTCGGACTGAGGTCTTTCCCATCACCTACTGCCTAATCCTTTTAACTGGAGGTGATGGGAAAGACCTCAGTCCGAGATCCTGGAGAGCTGCTGTCGGTCTGAAAAGGGCCTCGACTGAACATTCTAACCCACTGTACCACCGTGGAGATTGGACCTGGGACCTTCGGCCATGCCAAGCAGAGACTCTGCCACTAAGCCATGCCCCCTCCCCTCCTCTTGAATAGTAGAATGGAAGAGTTACCAATAGGTTCTCCGGTCCCAGGATATGATCCTCTCCCCCCAGTCTGGGTGCAGCATCAATGTTTGAAGGGATCATCAGAGGACTTAACTGAGCCTTAGTTCCTAAGACATCTGTGCACACCATTGGATCACCCCATCCAGCCCCCCCCCCCCCCAATACATTCAAGATACTCTAGCTCTGAATCTTAGGTATATATATGTGTGTGTACCAATGTTCCCTCTAAACTGTAGAGTCTTGTGAGCAAAAATTCTACTTTGTGAGTTACTGGCATTAAAGTTGAGAGTGAGCAATTTGGCTGCTGCATGTGTTAGTTTGCCCTGGAGCCCTCCTTCCTGAGCTAAGACAAAAACATATGAGCCGGAGGCTAAAAAACAGTGAGCTGGCTCACACTAACTCAGCTTAGAGGGAACACTGGCGTGTACGTATATATGAAATATATATATATATATATTTCATGTGTGTGTGAGAGAGAGACAGAGAGAGTACCTGGAAGTCATGTGGACCTCTGGTGACTGACCCCTCCTGGGGGGCTGGAGGATATTCAGAGAGGTGGCTGAATAAAGCCTGCCCCTGTCCTCCCAACTGCTGGTATTCCAAGGAGGTCTCCCATCCAAGTACTAACCACAGTCAATCCTGCTTAGCTTCGACAATCGTAGGCAGTTAAAGGGAGGGAAGGGGGAGGCTGGGTGGGGGCAATGGGAGATCCCCTCATGCACAGAAATGACACCTTGATCTGGAAAGATCATACTTTGAAGAGTTCAGTTGAAACCAGCCATCTATTTTCAGGTTTTCCTCTGGCTCCCTAGGGAGTAGAAACTTGGGGGGGGGGGTGTTAGTGAAATCCCTAGATTTCACAGGAACGGATAATTTCCCCCTGTTTGGAGGCCATAATCTGCATCTACGTGGCAAGCACAGCCGTGCAGGTTCCGTTCCTCCCTTCCTGTACGCCAGCCGTGCCAGAAAAGCACGAATTCCCCATGTAGTTCTCAAAGCTCGGCATTTAATATTTATCTTTAATTTGTCGACTTGATCCTTTTACTTTCGGAATACAGGGAGCCTGCGTGTTTGCAAACCAATCGATGAGTTATTTCCTCCGAGGCAAGAACGCGATCCGTTTCATAAGTCGGATACATAAATGTGGAAGCAATTTAATTTTGTTATTGTGTCAATTTCCTGGTCTTGAGACTCTCTTTTTAATCATTAAAACCCTTCCTCCCTGGTACATGCAAACACATGCTCCGCTTGCAGATCTGTGGGGTCCAGTAAGGATTCTTCTCTGCGCCTTTACCCTTTAAACTGCTTCCCCAATTTCAAGCTTCTGCTACTCAAAAAACGCTTGCAGATCTCTCTCCTCCATCCTGTTCCCCCCCCCCCCCCCCATCAAGAAGATGACTGTGACACCGGCTTTGACAGAGCTTATCATATGTCTTAAGGCGGGGAGACAGGAAGGACAGGAGGTATTTCTGGAATAATTCTCCCTTCCCTACCCGCTCCGCCATACCAGAAAGAAAAACTAGCATCTGCTGATTTGACATACAAGAACTTGTATAATTTTTTAATCACATGCTCTTGTTCCAGGTTGGTGGCACAGAGACGTTTTCCTCAGGGACGGCTCTCCCCGCGCCTGCACCTGTATCCCTCCGCTGCTTCCCCTCGTTTCCGCAAATGCCTTTGCAGTCCCAGGAGCAAAAACACAGTTTGCCCCTCCCCTCTTGTGGTGCAGCATGGGAATTCCCAGAAATGGAGCAATCCGACGCTGTGGAGCAAGAGAGGACAAGCTGTGTGTTAGGACAGCAAAAACATTTGCGGAAACAAAGGAAAGCGGTGGAGGGATACAGGTGCAGGTGCAGGGAGAGGCATCCCCACGGAAAATGTCAAAGTCTCCAAAGTCTGATGGCACACCAGCCCTGTGCATGAAAACTATGTATCCTGCTCTTTTCCTGATGGGTCATGTATGTGGTTTTCACCTCCTGCCTTTGAGAAGGGGCAGTAAGGGCCAAACTAGATGACACATGTGACACAGTCAGCTTAGGGATCCCCCCAATCCAGCTTGCAGTTACGTGTAACATTGGGAAACCAACATTCCCAAGCACTTTGCTGCCCAACTGAGCTCAGGAGGGGAGGCTGACGCCCCTCATCCCTTGCATCACCAAATCAGGCCCCGGAGCACTTGGGAATGTTAGTTCTCTGATGTTACGTGTGACTGCAAGTGCGGTCGGGGGACCTGGCTTGTATCACATAGTCAGGCTGAGAGACAGTGGCTAGCCCAGCAGGCACCTACCTTCCTCTGGTTTCCATCCAAGGGACCTCTTATCAAGCCCTGCTGCTGCAGCTGGCAAGGCTTTTCCCTACCTTCTGCCTACCGTATCCATTGATGCTGCAATAGCCCTGGTTTGGTTAAAGGTATACTTTTGATGAAAGATAGACTGGAAACATGTAGTTGTCCTACAAGGTATTGTCAGCTTTTCAGAATGTAGCTTAGCATCTTCACTGTGTGAAAAGGCTCTTTGTGCTTTGACCCAGAGATGAGATGAATCTGTTCTCCACTAAATGGCTTTCTAGAGCAGTCGGAGAGCCAGTTTGGCATGGTGATTAGGAGGGTGGACTCTAATCTGGGAGAGCCAGGTTTGATTCCCCGCTCCTCCACATGCAGCTGCTGCTGTGACCTTGGGTCAGTCGTAAGTTCTTTCAGAGCTGTTCTCTCCAGGGCAGTTCTCGAGAGAGCTCTCTCAGCCCCACCTACCTCCCAGGGTGTCTGTTGTGGGGAGGGGAAGGGAAAGGAGATTGTAAGCCGCTCTGAGACTCCTTTGGGTAGTGAAGGGCAGGGTACAAATCCAATCTCTTCTTCCTCTTGAGTGCATCGTGACTATGTGCTTTCAGCTTTGCTGCTTAGGCTACTGGGCTTGGCAGCACACCCTCCCACTGTGGCAGTGAGGGCACAAAACCTACACAACATGGGCACAACATGGGCCTAGAAGACTGGATAAGTGCTGAGTCACTTGCACCAAAGTCCTCTGCTAGCATTCATAAGACCTCCCTGGGAGCTTGTCCTGGGTGAGCTGACTCAACACAACTGATCCTCACAAATTATTCTTGATCACACACCTTGTGTGTGCTGAACCACTCCAGCCTACACGCTAGACAAGGAGGGAGTCACTGGGGAAGTGGCACACATACATCTCACAGAGGAATGTACACGAAACCTTTCTTTCAATGTCCTCCTTTCCATCACTGCCTACATGGGCTAATGGAACCATGTTGAGAGAGAAGATGAGGGATGGACGACGAAGCTTTGAGCAGGAAGTCTCTAGAAAAAGTTGTGGCCCTTCTGCAGCAGGTGAAAGGCAGGCTCATAAGAGCACCGCAGGAAAAGATCTCCCCTCTAAATCTAGGATCTCTCCACTTATGATATTCTGAATTGCTCTGAGCCAGCGAGGGAGAGCTGTAGGCAGAAGCCAGCTGCGTTCCACAGCTGGTGCAAATAGGAAGTCAATTTAATGTTCACACAGGACCCAGTGAGCTTGATGGGCGCATCTGTTGAGGTTAGAGCTGCCAACTCAGCAGGAACAAGTGCTTGGGCACCGCGTCAACGTATGACATCACTTCCCCTGTGAAAGCAGAAGTGATGTCATCATGGACGGACAAAAGGAAATACCACTTTACACAGAGAGTGATTAAAATGTAGAATTCACTGCCAGAGGATGTAGTGATGGCCACAGGAATAAAGAGTTTTAAAGGGGGATTTGATAGATCCATGGAGGGTAAGTCTGTCTGTGGCTACTAGCCGTGGTGACTGAGGGGAACCTTCACACTCAGGGGCACTAAGCCTTTGAATCTCAGAGCCAGGAGGCAACATCAGGGGAAGGTGTCAGTCTCTATGCCCTGTTGTTGGCCCTCCAGAGGAACCGGTTGGCCACTGTGTGAGACAGGATACTGGACTAGATGGACCACTGGCCTGATCCAGCAGGCCTCTTCTCGTGTTTTTAAGAAGGCCTTGGCCTCTATGCCTTGTTGTTGGGTCCTCCAGAGGAATTGCTGGGCCACAGCGGGAGACAGAATGCTGGAGCAGATGGACGGTCTGACCCAGCAGGGCTCTTCTTATGTTCTTATGTCAGCATGATGCTGCAGAATTCATCCCAAACTCTATGAATTTGGGGTAAATCCCAGACCATCATGTTGATGCTCTAGTTTTTATACCAGAGGAGATGTCACACACTGGCATTTTGCTGAATGCCTTCCCATTTCCCCACCATCACGCTGTCCAGTGGCAATAGTGGACTGGGGATCCAGGAGGGGGGGAGCTCTCCTGCCATAGGAGGAGACTTGTAAGCCCTAGTTGATGTGAACAGGACTGCTACCAGCTTAAGAGGCCTATATGCTGTATTCAGCTAGAAATACATCTCGTACGCATGCAGTGTGATCCTACACATATTTATTTACAAATTTCATTGGAGCCATGTGACAAGAACAGAAAAGGGCAGAATTATGAGAGGGCCGGTGGCAAGGACAGGCGTGCGAACAGCAAACCAAGCAAGGTGGGGACAGCAAAATACAGCTCCAAGAAGTTCACCTGAATGAGGAACAAGTCAAGGGACAAAGTCTTTGCCCTGCTGTCCTGCTGCTCCTCTCAGTGTGCGCACAAAGAGGGGCAGGAAATGCGGTGCCCTTGATGTCTTTACACAGGAAGTGACGTGCCCTTACTGGCCCTTATGAGGGCAGAAAGGCGGGGTATAAATTTTGTAAAATAAATGAAATAAAAAATAATAAATACGCGTGCACATAGCATCAGGTTGTTCCAGAAAGGGGGGAGGGGGCTCTGCAGCTCCCCAGAGGTCCCAACCCACGAGTTAGGGGTGTCATTTGCCTGCTTCCAGAGGGAGGGCTCCCAATGATTCTTCCTGGTCCCCTGTTAATGACTAAAAGAGCAGCGGGGAAAATGGAGGGGGAAATCATTATGCCGTTTGCAGCCTAAAAACAGGAAATGATGTCACCGCATTGTGGGGATCCTCTAGTAGCCCAACTAATCTCAATGGTAGGGATTATGGATGCCATTTTTGCCTCCCCACCCCCTGCCCCAGAGCCCAGTAAATCTCCCACCAGTTGCCAGGCAAAGTTGGACAACTGTGCCATGAGATGAGTGCCACTACTTGAGGGGGAAGCCTTGCCTAATTAAATGAAGAATAGCTGATACAAATTTGTAGTGAAGGACACAAGCCATATGAGGGGCTGCAGTGGCTCAAGTGGTTAAGATGCTGAACTGCAGACCAGACGGTCGGTAGTTTAGCAGTTCGAGACCTGAGTGCTGCATGACAGAGTGAGCTCCCGTCTCTGGCCCCAGCTCCTGCCAACCTAGCTTTTCAAAAGCAAGAAATTGCAACTCGATAAATAGGTACCACTTTGGTGGGAAGGTAACAGTGTTCCTTGCGTCTTGGTGTCTAGTCATGCCGGCCACATGACTACAGAGAAGTCTTCAGACAGCGCTGGCTCTTCTGGCTTGGAAACGGAGATGAGCACTACATTCCGAGAGTCATATTCGACTGGCTTTCGAGCAAGGGAAACCTTTACCTTTACCTTTACTCAAGCCGTATTTAGCACCAAAGCACAGTCTCTTCTCTGTGGTTAGGATGTCTTGCATCCAAACTGAAGTGTTTCTGTTTTCGACTTCCAGGGCTTGAGAGCAGCAGATAATGACCCGACGGCCCCGCCATACGACTCCCTTCTCGTCTTCGACTACGAGGGCAGTGGTTCGACAGCGGGCTCCGTCAGCTCGCTGAACTCGTCCAGCTCTGGAGACCAAGATTATGACTACCTTAACGACTGGGGGCCGAGATTCAAGAAACTGGCGGACATGTATGGGGGAGGCGAGGAAGACTAAAATGACCTCATTCTATTATTTTAGTACAAAAAGAGAGATAGAGAGAGAAGGAAAGCTCTAGAGTTAGAAGAAGAGGAGGAGGAAGGAAGGAAGGCAAAGAAACCCAACAGTGAAGAAGAAAGGGTGAAGAAGCAAGAACTGTACAGACGTGGCAGCTTTTTTTTTTAATTACTATCCCCTGCTGACTGTATTCCTTTTAGTGGTGATTTAGGAACATTTCTTTTTCTGGTTTTTTCCCCCTTTGTTTCTTTCTTTTTTTTTAAAGAACATCTTGCTGTCTAGCATGAACACTCGTCTCTGCTGCGATTGTGTTTTTTTATTATTATTATTATTATTATTATTTTTCTAATGTGTCAGCAGGGATACCACTTGTTCTATCACTTTATGACTAAGGGGAGTGAAAGGCACTCTGTCTTAACTTGAATTTCTTAGAACAGAAGCACTGTTTTTAAAATATATATATAGATATATATATTTGAAAGTGCCTTTTGGTACATGTATCAGATTCCCTCTATCTCAGGAGTGTTCAGAAAAGAAACAAAAAAAAAATTATGTTTCGACCGTCTTGGGCACCACACTCTATGACCCCTAAGCCAGTTCTAGCTGGGAAGGAATTAACAAAAAAAAAAATTAAAAAAAACCAGGAATCATGGGATGGTTTCTTTCAGGGGGTGGGGGTACTTTTTTCTGTAAAAAAAACCAACAAAAAAGCGGGAAACTTGTTTGAGGGTAGAACACGGGCAGGGGGGAAACGAAGACGTTTTGACTAAAAAAAAATCTTAACTACTATCTTTTGGCCTAAGCAGATGGTGAACTGAGTAAACCTGTTGTGTATATATACTTCATTGTTTCTCCGATGCAAACTATCGACCTGGGTTTCCTCTCGCGACCTGGTCGCATGTGATGTAGCTGCCTAGAGTTATAGCATTGAGCCTTTGGTGAGTATGACACAAACGTCTTTGCAGAAGCCCTACAGTAAACGATGAGCAGACCAAAGGCCGCTTGTGTGTGAGAGTTTGTGTTGTTGTTTTGGGGGGTTGGTCGGAGCTCCCGCCACCTACCGAGTCCCGTCAACCCTGGTTAGGTTACACATTTCTCGCAGACCTTCATTGTAATGAATTGAACGTGGACGTGGAATTCTGATGGGATATGAGGGATGCAAAGGTGGCAGGTGAAGGAACACAGGACTTCAGGAAAGGAGGGTATGCTCTTATCATTGGGGCTTCCAAGCAGTAGAAGAACACTGCGGGTCACATGCGCTGGCCGAACCCTGCCAGGGGCACTTACCTTCAGTTTCATGGTCTTGAGCTGCCCTATGAACAGTCCACAGACTATGTAGTTTAATACATGTGTCGACGTGGGCAGATCCTCTGCCCCTTTAACCGCTCCCTCCTATCATCCTAGCATAGAAAGTAAGTGGAGCTAAACCCAAAGGAGAAAGGTGATGGGTAGACCTTTGGTTTTCCAAAAAAAAGTTGAGAAATGGCTGCCCCTGTTCAAGGAGAATTACAGAATCAGTAAGGGGGCACCTGCCGCAGATCAGCTTCTAGTGCCATTGAAACAAGACCCTCCTTTGGACCTTGGAAGGAGCTCTCACATTTGTATGCTATTTGACCACCGAACCAGAGACCTATAAAATATATCACCTTACCAGAGTTGCATCCTTTATTCTCTAGAGTTTTTGTTCTATTTTTAAGAGGATACTAATGAAGTCCGGAGTGACTTAGGACAGCTGAAGCACCAGCTCCAGTGGTCTTTTCTATAATGCTGTGGTATCAGTAAGGAAAATAAATGCACTTAACTTTCAAAAGCACATGTAGATTGATACGGCATAACTTGTAAACGCTAGAGATGAGTTGAGTTGCAGTGCCATCCTAAGTGCAGTTAGCCCCTTCTAAGTCAATGGAAGTCAGTGTGCTTTGAAGGGCTGAACTCTGCTTTGGATGCCACTGTGTGTATATTTCACCACATACAATGAATGTGTTCCTTCGTTGTCGAAAGATGCTGAAGGTCCATGAGTTGTGACTCGCAAAGTCAGGTGCACTTCAAGGCCACTCCCAGAAATTTTGGACCCCACCTCAATTAGTGGTACTTGAGAAGTGCACCTCAGAACTGGTTGTGTCTTGAGATGTGCCCCCCAGGATCTCTTGCAAGGAATTCTACAGGCACCTCCTTCATTGCACTGTTCCGCTGGAAAGCACTAAAAATTGTATCATCCCATTCAGACTAGACCTGATTTTGATGTGTCAGAGGCATTTCTCCATGTGGTTAGCATTTGTTGTGAATGCAGCTCACATGGTATATCATTAGGGTTGCCAACCTCCAGGTGGTGGCTGGAGGTCTCCTGGGATTACAACTCCAGGAGACTGAGATGAGTTCACCTGGGGGAAATGGCCACCTTGGAAGGTGGACTCTATGGCATTATACCCCATTGAAGTCCCTCTTTTCCCCAATCCCCACCCTCCTCAGACTCCACCCTCAAAATGTCCAGGTATTTCCCAACCCAGATCTGTCAACTCAATACATCATCCTATTTACCATGTTGTTTTGAGGACCATGGCATTGGATACTGAAGTTCTCCAGCACACTGAAAATATCAGAGCTTGCCGTGCGACCAACAACTTTTCGAAAGGTTGATCTTGTTGGAAAAACCATCCCTTTGTACAAAGGGCACCACATTAAAAATGAGCAGGAAAAAAGGGTTTAAGACGAAATAAAGATAAGTCTCTTGGCAGCCATGTTTCTTGCCCTTAGCCAGGATAGAAGCTGGGGAAGAAGAAGGAATCAGCGTAGCTGCTTCCATTAAGGAAAGTAAGGAACTTCATTTCAAACAGAGAAATTCCTTTATTGGTCTCCATAACTGTCAGTCAGATGCGAGAGATGAGGCCCGCAACCAAATGTTCTGAAGTGATTTGAAGGAAATGGCAGTGAGTCAGTGAACTTGCTCTGGGCCTCATCCAGACCTGGAGGACTCACAGTTTAGTGGCAGTGCACACACTCTTTGTGCAGAAGGACCCAAGGATCAATTCTTGGCATTGCCTTTTAAAGAATGTCTACTAGCAGAGCTAGGAAGGAATGTCTAACAACAGGGCAACCTGAACACATAGATTAGCCACAGCCAGTCAGCGCAAACAATACTTTGAGGTCTGACTTACTGTAAGTCAATTTCACAGGATATCCACCGGGTGCCATCAGAGAAGAATCTGCTTTGCCTTACCATTATCCAGGGCTATATTGGGGCAGGAATGCACAGGAACGGAGTTCCGGCTGGCTTCCGAGTTGGCCACCCCTACAGCTTCCCCCTCCCCTTGGGTTCCCCAGGCACCTCACAAGCTGTGGGGTGTCTGGGGAAGCCAAGCCAAGCCGATCCAGGGAGGGAAGGCAGTTTAAACTGCCTTCCTTCCCTCTGATTCCCCATACACCCTGCAAGCTGCAGGGCACCTGGGGAAGCTGATCGTGGGAGGGAGCTGCATTGTCATGGCTGTGGCCTAACATACTAATGAGTTTTTGCTGTTGGGTGTGGCCTCTTATGCTAAGGAGTTCCTGCTGGGCTTTTTCTACACAAAAAAAAGCCCTGCCGTTATCTATTTAGAAAGGCCCATCTTATTCTTTGAAACCTATTGGTGCTCGATAACTCAGTAAAGACATCCCCTAAGAGGAGTCAAAGAGGTGAGTTTTTCCTCAGCAACAGTCCAAGCCTCTCTAGGAAAGAACTAAAACAAACTTGTTTGTTGAACCAAAGGTATGGGCCACTTTGGTACTCTTTAGTGTTCTCCAGACAGTGATCTGGGAGCCAGAACAAGTGCATTTTGCCACCGAAACTAGACCTCTCACATGTAGCCAAGCTCTATATTAATTTTGGGCCCAGCTAGAAGTAAGGGCTTTGCCATTATAGCACACTGGCATTTGGCTGGTATGGGCTGAAATGTTATGTACAAAACTGAAAAGGAGAGATGAAATATTGAAAGGTGGCAGAGTTCTGTCTCTTGAGAAAACCATTTTTCTTCTGAATAAAACCACAGGCACCGTTTGCATCACGTTTTTGAGTAAGATTTGTTAAGACCGCCAAGGGCTAGAGAAAAACTTGCTCCGGGGGCTCCTGAGCAGTTAGCTATCCCTGACCTATAGTAACCCTGGATACATGGTACAGTGAACATTTATATACCCTGTATGTACACACATACATCTCCTCATAAGAAACAGCCAATGCGCATTTACTTTAAAACAGGCACCAGTACCTGATAAACAGGGCAGTTTAAACTGTGCGCTCAGCCAAACATTCATTGAATGTAACGTAAGAACTACTCAACATGCATACAAAAACCACACATGCATTGTATGTGTGTTCACTGTAATATGTATACTGGGCTGTAGTTAGCCACTCTTGAATGTCAATAGCCAAACAGCAGCAAGTACAAGTTAGCCAACCCATGTGCTTCCTGATTGGTTAGGCCATCCATGTAACTAATGTCTAGTGGACACGGAAAGACAGCCAGGGGTATAATGGGTAACTTGTGATTCATGTGCTTAAATGTTGACAAGCCAGGGTTATTTGCTGCATCCCAATGGAACCTCACAATAATCAAGGGTAGCCTACTACCTAGTTCATACGTAGGGTCATTCTGAAAATGAAAAGTAACATCTAGATTCTGTATGTTTGTTTGTTTGTTTCTGAAACTTTTTTTCCCATTTAATGATTTGGACTAGTGAGGTTTATGTCTAATATTTGTACAATTCTTTAGATTGCATGGATGTGTAATGTAAAACCACATTTAATGGATTATGAGCCACTTAATTGTGCTATAAAATCTTGGATTATCTATGATTTTTTTTAACAAAAAAAGAAATTCTGCAGCAGGTTTAAGAGGGAAAAAAGTAGGCGTGCTTAGATATTATTTCTTTTAAATCCAAGAATGTGCACAGATTTAGGGAAGTGATTATCCACAAGAGGAGGAGGGGTTGATTATGCTTTTTTCGTCTTTTTTTCCGGTATACAAATGGATTCTCCTTTGGAAATTGAAAGGGGGTGGGATGGGGGATCGAGCGTGAGAAATGTACAATGTTTAAACAGACCATATCAGAATGCAAGCTCCTTTGTCTATAGACTTTGAAAATGCTCCTCGCGCATTTTATATTTCATTGTATCATATTTTCTATAAAATGCAATTTCTGTAAATTAACGATCATTTGAAATGTGTCGTGTCTGATAATGGAATGTGGTAAAAAAAAAAGTATTCTGGAGGGAATGCTCTGCCTATTTGTTATGATTTTACTTACAGAGAGAGGTTTCAGTTTTGGTTTGGGCTGGCCACGATCCAAAGAGCAACACAGTGTTCCCTCTAAGCTGAGTTAGTGTGAGCTAGCTCACAGTTTTTTAGCCTCCGGCTCACACATTTCTGTCTTCGCTCAGGAAGGGATGGCTCCAGAACAAACTAATTTATGCACCAGCCAAATCGCTCCCTCACAACTTTAATGCCAGTAGCTCACAAAGTAGAATCTTGGCTCACAAGACTCCACAGTTCAGAGGGTTGCATTGCAGGGACCCCCTCAGGAGTTGCACATGCGTAGTGGTACTTTTAACCATCTCCTGCCCTGTGCCATATCGCAGACGACGTTTGAAACTCCCATAAGCTCCAAAGGTGGTTAGATGTGCTACATGGGAGGGGAGGGAATCCTGCTCGATATGCAGACCTGGTTGGGCGGGTCCTCTGGGTTGTGACCTGTGTTTCTTCAATCCACCAACTATTTAAGCCAAAGCATTTGGATTTAAGCCAGCCCAAGCTCTTCTCAGCTTCAGGCACTGGGAGAATTTGATCCATTGTTTGCTGTAGCACCACACAAGGAAATGAGGATAAGGTCGGGGAGGGGCCGTGGCTCAGTGCCAGAGCATCTCCTTGGAATGCAGAAGGTCCCAAATTCAATCCCTGGTATCTCCAGTTAGAAGGTTCACATAGCAGGTGATGTGAAATCCTCTGCCTGCAGTCCTGGAGAGCTGTTACCAGTCTACACGGGCAATATTGACTTTGATAGATCAGCAGTCTGACTCAATGTAAGTCAGCTTCCTACATTTGGACTACTGGGTTGGGAAGGAGAACTGCAGTTATCCCTGCTCACCATGAGCCCTTGGCCCTGACCTGGATAGCCCTGGACAGCCCGATCTTGTCAAGTCTTGGAAGCTAAGCAAGGTCAACCCTGGTTACTGCTTGGATGGGAGACCACCAAGGAAGTCCAGGTTGCAGCACATGGCAAACTACCTCTGAAAGTGTCTTGCCTTGAAAACCCCACGAGGGGCTGCCATAAGTCGGCTGAAGCTGGACAGTACCTTCCACTACAGGACCCCTTTGCACCCTTCTGATGTTTCAAAACCACTGGTGGATCCGGCAGAATCCCTAATCTCCTTCCACTCCTCTTTCCCAGGGTTAGTCTTCTGCTCCAGTATGTCTGTGTATTTCAAGGATATAGATCTGCTCACCCATAAATCTGTGACTGATCAGATGACATTTCTTACTGGCATGATAAGCCAGTTTGGTGTAGTGGTTGAGTGCACGGACTCTAATCTGGGAGAACCGGGTTTGATTCCCCACTCCTCCACTTCTAGCTGCTGGATCACCTTGGGCAAGCCACAGTTCTGGCAGAGCTGTTCTTGAAAAAGGGCAGTTTCTGTCAGAGCTCTCTCAGCCCCACCTACCTCACAGGACAGTGGCTGTTGTGGGGAGGGGAAGGGAAAGGAGTTTGTAAGCTGCTCTGAGACTCCCTTGGGTAGTGAAGGGCAGGGTAAAAATCCAATCTCTTCTCTTCTTCTTCTTCTGGTTTGTGGAAGTCAGGGTGGTGAGGGGACTGCCAATCAGACCTGCAAGGGCACATCTGCAGCCCAGGTTTAAACTGGTTTGACGGTTATTCCCTCTCCCCAGTGAATCACAGGAACCATATCTTCATAAGAAGTCCATGAGAGTCCCTTAACAGAATTCTCAGCATCCTCAGCAAACAATAATCCCTGTGATTCTTTGGGAGAAACCGTAAGTACATTAACCGGTACAAAGCCAATGTCAGTATGTAGAACTGACAGGACAGTTTCTAGGTTACTTCCTTGGGGGAAATTAGGCAGTGATCAGAACAGGAAACTATGGTGGAAACAAGGGACATGATCCCACCATCTTGCACAGCTGCGGTTCAATTCAGTGGAAACCTGCAAAGGAGCACACAGCACAAGCTTAAGGGCATGGCTGAAATGGTAGTTCAGTTTTCAGCTGATGCCTCTTCTGGGAAGAAATGCAGTTCCTAAGAAATGAACAGTAGCCCATGTCTGGTTTGTGGGGGGGGGGGGTTTGATTCGCTTTTATTTTTTGTTCACATCGACTTTTTTACAAAACAAAAACCATTCTTCCCTTCCATACCACACCTACTTCCTATGCAACGTCTCCCAAAAAAATGTTCTTCCGCTTGGGCAGACTTTACCCGATCTGCTAAAATGAGGAAACAAAGATCCATTTGTACAAAAGATTTTCTGTGTTGTGTGCTCCTGGTGAACATTTTGTTTTGATTTTTTTGGTCCTGTATCCTGCGTTGTTTCAACACATTTCTTAGGGGGGGGGGGGGGGGAGCAACACATTGAAAGCTTCAAGCTACGATTTTTAATGAGCTGACAGTCTTCAGTGGAAAATTACCCAGCTAATGTCAAAATTAGTGGGAAATAAACCAATGCGCTTTTGCGTCTCAATGACTAGAACATATATGATGTTGTGTTTGCATACAACCACAACTTGTGGGCATTCCATGAAATTGTTGAGCAGTCGGGTTAGAACAGAGAAAAGGAAGTACTTCTTCACCCAAAGAGTGATTAACACGTGGAACTCATTGCCACAGGAGGTGGTGGCAGCTACAATTATGGACAGCTTCAAGAGGGAATTAGATAAACATATGGAGCAGAGGTCCATCAGTGGCTATTAGCCACAAAGTATAGACAGGAACTCTCAGTCTGGGGCAAGTGATGCTCTGTATTCTTGGTGCTTGGGGGGGGGGGGAAGAGTGGGAGGGCTTCCTGCCCCCACTGCTGGACCTCCTGAGGGCCCCTGGTGTTTTTGGCCACTGTGAGACAGAGTGTTGGACTGGATGGGCCTCTGGCCTGATCCAATATTAGCTCCTCTTATGTTCTTATGTTCCTTATGATTGCAACAGGATGGCCATCTGAACAGTGCCTGGAACACAAGACGGAGGAACCTGTATTCATTAAATACTTAGTTTTCAGGTACAGAAACCATTTCAGGAAGGCTTTGCACACCAATCTTTGCTGCCCCACAACAGGAGCAGACTGGACATTTACAGACTGCACCAAACTGGAAGATTGGAGTTGGATGATGGAGAGGGCAAGGTTTGGAGAAGGGGGGAGACCTCAGCTGGGTACAGAAGAAGAAGAGATTGGATTTATACCTCACCCTTCACTACCCAAAGGAGTCTCATAGCAGCTTACTCCTTTCCCTTCCCCTCCCCACAACAGTCACTCTGTGAGGTAGGTGGGGCCGAGAGAGCTCTGACAGAAACTGCTCTTTTTCAAGAACAGCTGTGCCAGAACTATGGCTTGCCCAAGGTCATCCAGCAGGAGTGGGGAATCAAACCTGGTTCTCCCCGATTAGAGTCCGCGCACTTAACCACTACACCAAACTGGCTCTACACCAAACTGCCACAGAGTCCACCCCCCAAAACAGCCATTTTCTCCTGGGGGGGAACTGATCTCTGTAAACTGGAGATTAATTATAATTCCAGGAGATATTGAAGCCCCACCTGGTGGTTGGCAACACTAACCTATAATTCAGCATTGCTCAAAAGACCTGCCTAGAAAAATGAAATAGCCCCATTACCGTATCAAATGACTTGTTCCACTCAGATCACATGATCTATAGAGACTGGTAGGGGGTATAATGGGAAGCTGGGGAGAGCACGGAGGTTTTTAGCATGCAGAACTTCCCAGGTCCAGTTACCAATTTTTCCCCATAAAACAGATACTTGATAGCAGGGCTAGAAAATACCTCGGCCCGAGTTCTTGGAGAGTCCGGACTGACCATTGGGCAGGCAGAGCTTCTGATCTGCCTTCAACTGCATCCATATATTTTTGGATACTGCACTATTGCTATGCTTAACAATCGTTCACAACCAGATTGTGTGGACAAAGCAACCCAATGTGAGGCTTCTGTATAGATAGCAAGGAATCAGGCCTTTGTTGATAAATCAAAGCTCTTTATTTTCAATACTGCAAACAGGTTCTCGAATGTTTGTTAGAGATGCCAGATAGAAAACAGTCAGTGTTAATATACCCTCCCATTTGTTTGAACCCCAACATTAAACCAATCAGATTAAGAATGCAAACACGGGAACATAAGAGCGGGCCGTTTAGGTTCCCACCAGGAGGTGGGAAAGTTGTAAAAATTCCCTTCCTGATCTGGGTGACCCACGTGTGAAATTATACACAACAAACTGCTTGGGTGACAATAACAGAGCTTCAAAGTTTTCACAATAAGATAAGACATTCCCTAGCCCGGAAAGAAGGAGGAGGGATGCATGGGAGGGAAGGCCATTTGTTCCTGGTGACGTGCAGGAATGCAGGGTCGCCACTCTCCCGCCTAAAACCTGTAACATTGTCCAGATCCCTTAACAGCAATATACTTCAAAGTGCGGGGAAAGGGAGCGGGGAGTAGACTGACAAGGAGACAGACATGCAATTCACTGGATCAGAGAAAATGAAAGCAAAGTACAATTAAACATTTGTCAGGCACCTGACACCCAATTGCAAATAATCGTAATGCCACAATGAATAGTACCGTATCCAAAGATGTACAGCTGCACCTTGGTATGGTTTCATATGCCGGTGTTATTACAGCTGGATTATTTCCACAGCTAGTTCAGAACCCAAGGACCACACACAAGGCAAGTGAGTAGCACTAACAATCAAGAGAACAATCTAAATTAGCCGCAGTCAATTTTAGGTCAAATTTATTTCAGTGGACAATCTTAACTCTCTTGTTGAAATTAGCGGGATGTGTAAGCGCGCCACGCTGGCTGGATTGTGCCTGTACATCATGAAAAGGAAATTGGCATTTTCAGAAACAATAATTAAATCAAGCCGGGCCTTCCAAGTATGGCAAGGAAGTTTGATTCATCCATTATCTAACTGTGTCCTTATTAGTAAAGGCACGTGCCTCTGATTAAGGAACTATGGGATGAGAATCGGCTTTATGAGAGGCCTTTAGTTGTTTTCCACTAGCCGGAGTTGATCTCAATAAATGTATTCACTCATTAACGGTGCAATTCTAAATAGAGTCTTCACTCCATTTTGGTTTGGCAGCGACCAGGTCCCAGTGGGGGTCCCCCTTCTTTAGGGGGCTGTGATCTGCCCCTGGGTAACCCCCCACCTGGAAGTGGCATCACTGTGTCAGTGACGTCACATGCGACGCTCTGGCTCTCAGGCGAACTCTATGGTTTTGAAGCAAAATAAAAACATAGAGTTTTTGTCCAAGAACCAGAGTGTCACACACGACATCACCAACACAATAACATCATTTCCGGGTGATGTCATCGAGTCGGGACATCACCCGACGATGTCCCACCCACCCCCAGAACACCCCCAATTCCCCTTGCCGCAACAGCGAGGGGACCTGGCAATCCTAACTCCATTCAGGGGGCCAAAAAGGTTGTAACTCTGTTTTGGATTGCAACAGAAGTCTAATACGAATAGAAAGAGAGAGCTGTTCTGCAAGTGGATGAAAAAGTGCCTTTTCCTGTGTCAGTGGTCTGTGTTTTCCGTGTTCCCCTCTAGGCCTAGGGAAGCCAGGTCATCTTTTCTGTTGCCTGCCGGTGCCTCAAAGGCCAACAGGGGAGGGGAGGGGAGAAAATGGGGCGCGTACTGGCATTGTGCTGGCATGACATCACTTCCAGTGGAAACCGGAAGTGATGTCATGGACATGCGCTAGGGTTTTCCAAAAGCTGTATGGTTTAACCACAGTGTTTTAGTGAATCCTAGAGCATCAACTCTGACATCACTTCTGGTTTTTCCCAGAAAGTAGGGTCACCAGCCTCCAGGTGGGGCCTGGAAATCTCCTAGTATTACAGCTGAACTCCAAACAGAGAACAGTTCCCCTGGAAAAAATGGCAGCTTTAGCAGGTGGGCTCTTGTTGTATTATACTTGCTGAGCTCCCTCCGCTACCCAAACTCCACCCTCACCAGGCTCCACTCCAAAACTCGGGACAAAAGGGGGGGGACTGAACCTAAAACTAGGATCCAGAACCTGAAAAGGTTAGTCAAGTAGAATAGAGGGCCAACAATAAAAGCTAAATATATAGTGTATAAAAAGATACATGTATTTATTAACAAAGAATTTAAAAATATATAGGGGCCCAATCACACCTCATGGAACAATTCCTTTCTGGTCCATCTTTTCTGGAACACACCTTTGGAACAATTCTTTTCTGGTCCATCTTGTGTCTGTATTGTATAACTATATGATTGTACTGTAATGTTATTTAAGCCAATACGCTCCTCACTGTGTTTGACCTCTGAAGAAGGCCTATACAGGCCGAAACAGGCCGAAACACGTCAGGTCAAGTCTATTAGCCTTTGTGCATTAGAATCAGTTATTTTTACATGAGGTGTGATTGGGCCCCTATATATTTTTAAATTCTTTGTTAATAAATACATGTATCTTTTTATACACAATATAATAAGCTTTTATTGTTGGTCCTCTATTCTACTTGACTAACCTTTCCACTCCAAAACTCTCCAGGTATTTTCCAGCCCAGAGCTGGCAATCTTACCCGGAAGTGATGTCATGCGTTAGTGGGATTCCACTGCACCCGCTCCCGGAAATCAGTGCAACCTTATATATGAGTACCGGTACCTCCTTTTTTAACAAAAACACACAGGACATAAGTAATGAGAATAAATAGAATTTTATACATAACTTTAAAATGTTCAAAGTACTCTACTCACATTATCACTCTGCAACCCTTAGAACAACCTTGTATGGTAGGGTTGCAAGCAGTGTTCCCTCTAAGCTGTGTTAGTGTGAGCTAGCTCACAGTTTTGTAGCCTCCGACTCACACATTTTTGTCTTAGCTCAGGAAGGATGGCTCCAGAGCAAACTAATTTATGCAGCAGCCCCCCACCCCACCCCGAGCTTCTTGGCCCCAGTTCAGCATCGCCTTTCTAGTCTACCCCCCCCCCCCGAACCAGATAGCCATGGAAAGGCACTGCTGAAATGCCTGAGAACTTACAACTCAGGAGCCAGCTGGAACTCCGTTCCTGTGCGTTCCTGCCGAAAAAACAGCCCTGCTCAGAAGTCTATTCTGTACTTAAATATAGTTCCAAAGTACCAGAATCTGGAGGAGTTCCAGACCAGGTTTTCCTTCTGGCTTGGAATAAACGGAGTGTAAGCAAACAGCTATGAAGGACTCTGTCGGCAGGCCGCCTTCATTTTTTCTTGCTTCACGCTGTTTGCTTAAATAAAGTTGTACTTTGCTCACCTGAGAAACCCCTCCGCATATTCCTGAGTCACAGCATTTTATACAGGAGGTCTTGTGACCATAATTAGACTACAAGCTGCTGGCTGCGCGTCACATTCTCAGATGCCTCAGAGCATTTTGGGATCACAAAGCAAAAACGGAGTCATTCCCTTTGAAAAATATAGAAAGCCAGCCGTTCATCAGAAACATCTTTTCTGACATATGCCCCACAGTTCCCTATCAGGCTTACAGCAGCAGGGAAATGTGGTGATTTGAAGGAGGAGGAGGAGATTGGATTTATTCCCCACCCTTCACTTGGAGTCTCAGAGCGGCTCACAAACTCCTTTCCCTTCCCCTCCCCACAACAGAGACCCTGTGAGGTAGGTGGGGCTGAGAGAGCTCTTTCAGAACTGTCCTTGAGGGAGCAGCTCTGTCAGAACTGTGGCTTGCCCAAGATCATCCAGCAGGTGCAAGTGGAGGAGTGGGGAATCAAACCCGGTTCTCCCAGAGTCTGCGTGTTTAACCACTACACCAAACTGGCTCTCACCAAACTGGCTCTCACCATTACACCAAACTGGCTAACATAACTGGAATTATTTTTGATGGTGGACAAGCTTAATATGGTTGGTTGCCAAACTCCATGTGGAGCCGGGAGATCTCCCAGAATTTTAACTGGTTTTCCAGACTACACAAATCAGTTCATTTGGAGAAAATGGCTTCTTTGCAGGGTGGACTCTATTTAGCAGTGACTGGCAACTGGTGGGAGAGTTGTGGTGGGTCAGTGTCCTAGGAGAAAAACTGCAAAGGAAAATAAGACCTTGGCTACTTATCAGTAGTTCTGACAGTTCCTAGAGCTACGCAGGCGTGACAAGGGTAACTCTAGCAATCACCAGAAATTCTATGGTCACAATACTGTGGCGTTTCTGACCATTGCTAGAGCTACCTTTGTCACTTCTGGGTAGGTCTAGGAATCACCAGGAACGCCATGATCAGAACTTCCAGTAAGTTGTCAAGGCCTCCCCAGGACAATCCCCCACCCCTTGGCTCCAGTTTCTGCCTGCTGGATCAGCTGAGCATCAGTGGGCAAGGAGCAAAATTGGCTGGAGATCTCCTGCCATAAGTGGGCAAATGGGAACCCTAATGCTGTGACATTATACTATGCTGAAGTCCTTCCTTTCCCCAAACCCCACCCTCCCTAGGCTCTAACCCTCTAAATCTCCAGGAGTTTCCCAACCTGGAACCGACAATGCTCACAAGCTATCACAGATCTCAGTAGCAGGCATCAATAGTAGTCTCAACAAGGACTCAATAGTAGGCTAATTGGGGAACATCGCCTCGTAATAGGGCAGCCATCGGTGGGAGAGTGACCGATTGGCGACATAATGATGTCACTTCCAGCCAGGAATCTAGTCTTGCAAACTTCCAGGTGGGGCCTTGAGATCTCCCAAAATTACAACTGATTTCCAGGCAACAGAAGAAGAAGAATGAATTTCATTCACGTCCAGAGCCAGCAATTAGAACAATAGACGATAGAGATCGGTTCACCAGGAGAAAAATGGCTGCTTTTGAGGATGGACTCTATGGCAGTGAACCATGCTGAAGTCCCTCCCCTCCCCCACAACCCCACAGGCACTATCCAAATGATTAAACTCCCTGTACTGATATCAGCATCCTGTCCCATTTACTGAAGGTCACAGGACTTATCATCTACCCTTGGTTGGGAAAAAAAATCAGGTATTTATCCTTTTTGCCTTCTTCTTTCTCTCTCCGTCTTGTAAAGCACAGTTAAACGCCACTGATAAGATAAAGCTTGATGCAGCTCCATTTGGCGGTTGCTTGTAGGGTAATTAGCTGTGATCCCTTCCGTACGTGCATTTTGGCAGGGGAAGATCTTCCCATCTTTATTCCACGCTCGGGGTAGCAAGAAGGCAATCTCCTTCTCTGCGCCTCGTCCCACCAGCACACATGTCTTACCGAAGGAGCTGCGCTCCTAAGCCCTTGACAGCAGCGATTGTTCCATGTCAACTTCCCTTGAAATGTGGGGCAGCAGGGGAGATGCTCCTCTCTCAGGACAGGGACTCACGCTGTGGCCATGGCCTGACCAGAGAACGAAGTTCAAGGCGAGCCACACCGCGTGATCCAGGAAATCTTGCCAGTTGCTGCCAACATGAAGAAGCCAGCTGGGCTTGAGTGTATTCGGCGAGAGAGCATAACCCCAGGGGTCCATAAGAAACTTGTGCTTTATAAGATCATCCAGTTTGGATACTCCGATTTTTCATAAACTCCCATTTTTCACAACCGTGCACAAAGCTGCTTCACCTTCTTGATTCTCCCAGGTTCTAATCTGCCACAAGCGGAGAAAAGGAATGAAAATAAATGCGGCTGCCTGGACCAAAGGTGTTTGTTCACTCAGTTCATAGAACACTGTAGCAGAGCTATCAAGAGAGATACTAAGGGTTTGTGTATTTTTTAAACCCTCAGATTTCAGGTATTCTCAGAAATTAATATTAAAAGACCTAGGAAACTCATAAATGAGGAGGAGGAGGAGATTGGATTTATACCCCGCCCTTCACTTGAAGTCTCAGAGCGGCTTACAAACGCCTTTCCTTTCCCCTCCTCACAACAGACACCCTGTGAGGTAGGTGGGGCTGAGAGAGCTCTTTCCAGATCTATCCTTGAGAGAACAGCTGTGCCAGAACTATGGCTTGCCCAAGGTCATCCAGCAGGTGCAAGTGGAGGAGTGGGGAATCAAACCCGGTTCTCCCAGATTAGAGTCCGCACACTTAACCACTACACCAAACCACTACACCAAACTGTGCACTTAACCACTACACCTAAAAACATTAGGACACAAGCCAGCACAAATCAGGCTCACTGAAATATTGTTCAAGTGGGTAGTCAGGTTGGTCTGAAGCAGCAGAACAAAGTTTGAGTCTAGTCGCACCTTTAAGATGAACAAAGTTTTCTTCAAAGTGTAAGCTTTCGTGTGCTGGAGAAGTGTGCTTTGCACACGAAAGCTTACACTTTGGATCAAATTTTGTTGGTCTTAAAAGTGCCAGTGAACTCAGACTTTGTTCTGAAATATTGTTGATAGATGAATACATGAAAGGGTCATCTATGGAGTGAAGCCATGAGTCTTTCAAGGTCAGTATTGTCTACCCTGGCTGGCAGCAGGTCTCCAGGGTCTCAGGCTGAGGTCTTTCAGATCACCTACTACCTGGTGGTTTTATCTGGAGATGCTGGCAAATGACTCAAGGCAATGTACATGTTCGACACCTTCCATTTTATCCTCATAAAAACCTGGTATGGTAGGTTAAGCTAAAAGAGACTGATCCAAGGTCACCCAATCAGCCGTGGCTCAGTGGTAGAGCATCTGCTTCAAATGCAGAAGGTCCCAGGTTCAGCCCCCAGCATCTCAGGTTAAAGAATCTGGCAGTAGGTGATCTGAAGGACCCCTACCTGAGATCCTGGAGAACCGCTGCCAGTCTGAGTAGACAATAGTGACCTTGATGGACCGAGGGTCTGATTCAGTATAAGGCAGCTTCATGTGTTCATGTGTTCACAGCTGATCTGGGATTTTACCAGAAGTCTTCAAGTATAAATCTATTAATCCCACTGGCTTTTGCTCTCCCATTGAACTCAGTGGGGTGTAAATGTGCTATTGATCAATCAATCTACCTATCCGCCTACCTGTGTGCGTGTTAAGTTCTGTCAAGTCACTTCTGACTTATGGAGACCCTATGAATTCAATACATCCTGTCGTTAACAGCCTTGTTCAGGTCTTGCAAACGGAGAGCCATGGCTTCTTTTAGTGAGTCAATTCATCTCATGTCTTTCTCTTCTGCTGCTGCCTTCAGCCTACCTACCTACATGTCTACTTATCCAATGTGGTGGATCCAACCATGCTCCAAAGAGGTCTTCCCCAAGTCACTTAAATTGGAGGAAGAGCCACTTATGCTGGAGGAAGGGCTTCAAATTTAATCCAAAAGGAAACATGGGGTGCATGTATATATTTATTAGATGATGACAAAGGAGGAGGAGGAGATGATGATGATGATGATGAAGAAGAAGAAGAAGAAGACTGATAGATGATAGATGTTATATGGTATATGACAAACAGACAGACTGACAGATGATAGAGAGATAGATAGATAGATAGATAGATAGATAGATAGATAGATAGATAGATAGATAGATAGATGATAGACAGATAGATAGACAGATAGATAGACAGATAGATAGATAACCAACTCCGAGTTGGGAAATACCTGGAGATTTTGGGTGTGGAGCCTGAGGAGGGGGGGGGGGGGGTTAGGGTGGGGAGGGGCTTCAATTGAGTATAAATGTCATATAGTTCACCTTCCAAAGTGACCATTTTTTTCCAGGGGGACTTATCTCTGTCACCTGGAGATCAGTTGTAATTCCACCTGGAAGTTAGCAATCCTAATAGGTAGATGATAGATAGATAAACTTTACTCACTAGAGTGGTAGGATAACTGTGGAGTGATAGGACAACAATAGGATTCACCCCACCATCTGCCTCCCATTTCTCTTTCCACCACTTTTAAAGAAGATCATATATATATATATATATATATATATATATATATATATATATATATATATATATAACTAATTCAGAAGCATGCAGCAGTAGTCAGTAGCATATATATACGTTACACACACACACACATACATATTTCCTGCAGCGCTAATTCAGAAGCATGCAGCTGTAGTCGGTAGCATATATATACGTTATACACACACACACACACATACACACATACATATTTCCTGCAGCGCTAATTCAGAAGCATGCAGCTGTAGTCGGTAGCTTTGAGTAACGATGGGGTATCTCGAGAAGTTCTGGTCCTGTGTCTGCCAAGCACATGAAAGCCCGCTTCCCACGATGCAGGGGCTTTCTTAGGAAGATGTGGCCGTCCCCAGAGCTAGCCTGCAGGAGTTCTGAAACCACATAATTGAGAACACACGCCGAGCCACGTATCAATATTCTCCGCATCAAACTCGCTCCGCCGCCATTGATCCCGGACTGAGCTTGCGTCTCCAGAAACAATAAACAGAGCCTTGGCGTCTGTGCATGAGCCTTTAAAATTCCAACAGCATTTGAACCAGTGGTGCTTCACGAACTGTCCGGGAACCCCTTTGTGCAGTAATGAGGGAATGGGTTCTTCTTTGGCTGTAACACTACTGGAAAGGCACAGTCTCCATATGGATGTCGCTTCTTGAACTGGGCCTTGTCTCTCTCTGGTTGTTTTTTCCTGTTTTGTGGGAAACTCGGCCTGTAATGAATAAGATAAAAAGAATGGACTGGAACACAGTACTCCAAGCGGCCATACTTCATCTTCCCACACAGCTTGGGTAGGTAGTTTGAAATCTAACCTGCTGGACCCTTTGGCTGTTTGCTAGTATTTGAAGTCCCCCCCCCCCCCCGCCCCCCTCTTTGGCACTTGGCTGTCCCTCATGAAACTAAGAAGGAGAACCAAACAGGCCTGTGTTTTTCAAGTTAATTTGATGCTACGACAAAGGATTTCCTTCCCCCTACGTGAAATCAGAAACAAGGAACGAAAGAGGGAGAGAGGGACAGAAGAATGACCTGCCTTGCTTAAGGGAAGAGGAAACGGTCGGGTCTTGCCTTGATCCAAACAGTCTTTCTTTTCATTTCTTCTTAAATGATTATTACTCAATTACACAAAGTCATACATTAACCCAATGAAACGTAAGAAACAACGGGAGAAACTCCCCAAAGGCAAATGGGCAGTCTTTCTCAGACAGATGAAAGTTCAGGGGCAAATGACATTAAGGAAACTAGGGGCTAGGGATATGGATTCTTAAATAATTATTACTCAGTTACACAAAGCCATACATTAACACAACAAAACATAAGAAACAATGGGAGAAACTCCCAAAAGGCAAATGGGCAGTCTTTCTAAGAGAGATTAAAGTTCAGGGGCAAATGATAGTAAGGAAACTACGCTGGTTTTTAGGGTTGCCAGCCTCCAGGTTGTAGCTGGAGATCTCCCAGAATTACAACTGGTCTCCAGCTAGGGTTGCCAAATGGTCCCTACCTGTTTCTGGTGCGGGGGAGAGAAGCTCTTCTCCCAGGATCTTCTGGTGCACACGTTACATGTGCGAGCTGTGAGGACATTACCCAGAAATGATGTCATCATGCTAGGCACATTGCCAGGGGGGCATTCTAGCATTTGACTAGAAATTCTATGATACCATAGAGTTTTCAGGGTGAATGCTAGATCACCTTCCCCCCCTCCACAACATCCCCGGCACATTCTAGCTGTACCTGAAGAAGTGAGCAGCGACTCATGAAAGCTCATGCTGTTGTTAGCCATTCAGTCGTGTTTGACTCTGAGTGACTCTATGGGCCAGCCCTCTCCATGTTTTCCAATCTTGTGCTGTTTCTTTAGGTGGTTCCATGCTCAGGCTGGTGTCGACTTTCATGGTGTCTAGCCACCATTTTCTTTGGTGGCCCAATTTCCTTTTGCCACTAACCGATTCAAGCATAATTGCTTTTTCTAGGGAGTTCTTCTGCATGACATAGCTGAAATAAGTCAGGTGCAGATCTGTGATTTTTCCCCCTTCCAATGGCATGTCTGGTTTTATGCGCTCCAATACTTGCCTGTTTGTCACCTTTGCTGTCCAAGGAATGCGCATGAAAACTCCCACCCTGCTACAAATGTGATTAGTCTTTAAGGTGCTATTGGACTCATGCTTTTTTCTGAGCATCTTGACACCTTTAATTTTCCATAAAAGTAGTCGCTAAATGGTCCTTAATTTTCCTTACGGACAGGGGCTTGGTTTGGATCCGGGCTGCTATGCTGAAACACCGCTGTAAAGGTGAAATGGGGTAGTGGGCACTCTATATCCCTGGAGGAACAAAGAAGTAACAAATAAATATGTGTGGGTTTGAGCAAGAAATCTGCAGTTTCAAGCGTACCACCTCGGCAACTAATTTCCATCGGAATCAGTGAAACTTTTTAATCAGCATGGACAGGCTGGGGGAGGGGCCCATAAATCATAAATAGCTCAAAGGTTAACCTTTTCAGCTCGACTTTTTTTGATGGCTGCATGCCAATTATACAATTCACAGACACTTGACAGATGTCTCTTCTTTTACAGACAGCAGTAATGGAATAATAAAGAGTTTTCACTTTCCTAATTAGTCTTCGCTTCTTTAATAGGAAGTTGCCATTACAACCCTCTCTCTCTCTCTCCATGGCAATAATTGCATCAGGAAGCCTCTATTAAAGAGATCGTCTTGTCAATATCTTCGTTGCAAAATACCAGAGAAGGCGGCTGGGTCAAAACAAAGAGATTCTGCCTGCCGGCAGCTCTATGGCTGAAAGGCGAGGTAAAACCAATGGTAGCTTTTCCAGCCAATTCTCCCCCTGCAATCCTTTGGTCCACCATTCCTGGAGGAAGAGAGGTAGATGAAAGGTCAGAGAGAGAGGATTCCATACACACATGAATACACATGATGCTGCCTTATACTGAATCAGGCCATCAGGCCATCAAGGTCAGTATTGTCTACTCAGACTGGCAGCAGCTCTTTGAGGTCTCTGGCAGAGGTCTTTTACATCACCTGTTGCCTGGTCCTTTTAACTGGAGATGCTGAGAATTGAACCTGGGACCTTCTGCAATCGAGGCAGATGCTCTCCCACTGAACTACGGCCCCTCCCCTGAAGGAGAAACTGCTTTCTACTGAGTGAGACCAGATGGGTCAGCACTGTCTACTCTGACAGGCAGCAGCTCTCCAGGATCTCAGGTCAAGGTCCTTCACATCACCTACCACCTGACCTTTTTTATCTAGAAATACCAAGGACTGAACCTGGGACCTTCTGTGTGCCAAACAGATGCTCTGCCTCTCCAGTCTCTCCATTACACATTTCGATTTAAAGATACAATGGAAATCTCCAGGACCGGTCTCCAGTCTGAAAACCCAGTGCTAAAGTTTACTCCCAGGCACTGTTCCCTCTAAGCGGAGTTAGTGCGAGCTAGCTCACAGTTTGTTTTAGTTTCTGGCTCACACGTTTTTTGTCTTAGGAAGGATGGCTCCAGAGCAAACCAATTTATGCTGTAGCCAAATCGCTCACTCACAACTATAATGCCAGTAGCTCACAAAGTAGAGTTTTTGCTCACAAGACAACACAGCTTAGAGGGAGCATTGCTGCCAGGACAGGCATGCAAGCCTGACTTTGTGAACCGTGGGACCATCTGAATGTCACTGATGGTGTTTTCCACACAGAGACGGGCTTATGTAGTTTCCCATTGCTGCTGTGGCGGCTCATAAAGTGCAACGGCAACAGGACTTCTACACAAGTTTCCCCAATAGGTTTGGTTTTAAAACTAGTAACTGAATAGAGTTATATCAGTATACTGTTATACCAGTATAGGCATCCAACACTGATATAGTCCTCTGCATTACCAGCTTTCTTTTTTTTAAAGTAGGTCTCTAGATTCTTCCCTTGAGGATATATATGTGTATCTCCACAAGGAAAGAGGATAGAGATTTACATTTTTAAAAAAAGTAAAGCTGAGGATTCAGGCAACCTGATAAACATATTGGTATAAACAGGGGTCATTTCGTAGAAAAAGAGGTGCAGGAGCTCATTAGCATAACTCATTTGCATATGCCACACCCCCAACAAACCAAAAGTGTGTCAGAAGGCAACACCCACCCCTCAGGCTCCACTCCACAGGTGAGTGAAACTGACCTGCTCTTCCTCCATTCCCTTCCCCATCCAATACTTTGTGCAATAAAAATAAGCGTAAAGAACACACCCTCATTCTCTTCCTGCTCCCTTGAAACCACCAGGTTTCCAGTAGACTCGAGATACCCAGGACATGTGCACCACCCATCCCTTTCTCTTCCCTTCCCCTCCCCACAACAAGACACCCTGTGAGGTAGGTGGGGCTGAGAGAGGTCTTTTGAGAACTGCTCATGAGAGAACAGCTCTGAGAGAACTTGTGACTGGCCCAAGGTCACACCAGCAGCTGCATGTGGAGGAGTGGGGAATCAAACCCGGTTTTCCCAGATTAGAGTCCAACTCCTGACCACTACACCAAACTGATGGGGTGGAAGCTGCTGAAGGGTTGGTGAAATTTCTCCAGTACTTATGTGCCAAGTGCCCAGATAAAAAATGGTATACTTAGAAAATTTATATGCCAGCTTGAGAAGTCTCTGGAAAAGCAGCACACAGTCATAAAAGGAACAATGATAAAATTATCAATATTAAAACAAAACATTAAAAACAATAAAGACCCTAGCAGGGCTTTCCCCGAGGTGCTGCGCCTCTGCACTGCTTTGGGAAGCTGAGAAGGGGGCGGGGCTTGGTCATGTGCCCGCCCCCTGGGCTCCTCACTCCCAGAACTGCGCTCCTGTGCACTCCTGCTCCAACGGACCCCTGGGTATAAAGGTATATTGATAAAATGCTATTCAGTTGCTGATTTAAAAAAAGAAAAGAGCCTAGGTGACAGGGAGAGGAAATGGCTCTTCTGGGGGAAAACGGCTGCTGTGTGACAGGACTGGGAACCATTGAACATTCCTTGACATTTGACAGCCATCTAGGCTTTGCTGTGTTCTCTTCCAAAACTTCGGAGCAAAGCAGGTTTGGGAAAGACTGGAGCAAAGCTGGGGAAACCCCATGAGCTTTATGAATGCACACAATGCTGCAGGGAAAAAACCCACTTCGCAACAGCACTGAACTTGGGGCAAATAGCCCATCTGGAAACACCCATAGCCTCGTAGGCCGGACCCAAGCAGTTTTTCTCAGGGGCCAAAACAAACCTGTAACGCACACATAAGAAGCAATGTCTTCCCATATGTACAAGTTTGAGAAATGAGGAAAACAATCCCCCCCCCCGCCCGAAATGACATGAACAGGACCACAGAGGGGTGCCCTGGAACCCAGGTCAAAATGTAGTCTTGGGGCTCTCCTGAGGATGCCAACCTCCTGGAAAGGGCTGGAGTTCTCCCAGAACTACAATGAATCTCCAGACGACAGCGATCAGTTCTCCTGGAGCAAATGGCTGCGTTGGAGGGGGGGGGGGCTCTGCGGCAGTATATCCCCCTGCGACCCCTCCCCTCCCTAAACCCCAAGGGCCTCCCCCTGGACCTCCTCCTCATGCTGTCTGTAGGTAACATGCTGTTCTGTTCACTTTGTAATTTATCACGTAGCTGTGTAAGTAGTATTTAATTATCATTAAATGATAATTTAATTAATTAATACCCATCAACACTGATTCCTCTGGATAGACAAATAGGTTATGTTTGTGGCTGCACACCAAGGGTCCCCGTGGAAGGAAGGCCCTGCTGGTTTGCTAGCTGCAGCGCAGTTCCGTCTGGGATGACTCTGTTCTCCTCTCCTTGCAGGTACTTACCTGGAGGCACAAGCCAAAAGGCCTTTGGCCCTTAGGTAGCAGCCAGAGGCCTGAAGCAGGCAGGCTGGTATACCAGGCCCAGCCCGGATTACATTTACATGTTCTTTGTTTAAGTGGTTTTGTAATTTTGATTTTTTTTTGTAACCCTCTTTGGGTAGGAGAGTGGTATAGAAATACTCAAATAAATGTTGGTGACATGTAGTGGTGCCTTCAATCTGGGAAAGACTGAAGGTCAAAGAAGAAGGGGACAGCAAAGGATGAGCTGGTTAGACAGTGTTATCGATGCAACGAACATGAAATTGAGCAGACTCCGGAGGACGGTGAAGGACAGGAGGGCCTGGCGTGATGTGGTCCATGGGGTCACAAAGAGTCAGACTCGACTGTGCGACTGAACAACAACAGCAACAACAAGTGGTGCCACTATAACATGGCTGCCATGGTGGTGGGGCCAATCTCATAATGGCTGCTGGGGTGGACGGGGCCATTCTCAAAACATTAGGAGGTTCCAAGTAAGTGTCCTTCTACAATGGAAGCCATTTTAGGGCTCAAACAGATGAAGATAATACCATTTATCTTGTTCTGTTCATAAAATGCAACCTGCAGGTGGGTGTAACCTCAGTTAGCCTCAAGGTTGTGCAATGAAGGGAAATGGTGTTTAACTCTTCAACTTCCGCCAGGTTTTTCTGTTCAAATCCAGACTCCCTGCTTTGTTGTCAGCATTTTAAGGGGGGGGATGTATCTTTTTGAAAGGACACACGTTTTTCCCTTTAAAGTGCTAAAACAAAGCCGGGAACTGGGTTTCAAATACTGAAACCAAAACCTAGCAGACATTGAAGGGTTAAATCCCCTCTACTGCATGGCCCCAGTGTAAATTGAGGCTACACAGTCTTACAGTTTGCTTTTAAGGAAAGGACAAGATGCATGGTCTTCATCTTTTCTGTTTCAGCCCTGAGAACATAGAAAGTTCCAGTGGTAAATGCCTGTGTTAGAGAGCATGCAGAACTGTATTGTAGGGAAAGAAATGCCAAGGTTCAAACCTAGTGCAGCACGTCTTTCATGTGAATAGTCCAGGAAGGGAAAGAGAGCCTTTATCAAACGTATTTTAACAGAAACTACTAGCAGGCAGCAACACAGCAGATAAAGAACGATAAGGACTATCAGAAAGAGAGCGTTCAACCTTGATTTGTCCACGAACAGAAGATTTGGTACCAGAAACACAATGTGCCCGTTATCGCAAGAAAACTTTGGTCCAGAAGGATATTACAACCTAGTCTTGCCTTTTTCATTAAAGAGCGCTCCGGACATGTTTCTGACATTTAACCCTTGCACTCACCAGATTGAGAGAACATTCGAGAGAGAGACAGGACCAAGAGGAAGGGCTTCAGTGCTGTCTAAGTAAATGTGGACAGGCTGCTCATCACCAGGATGAACGCGCCAGCCATTTAGTAACTCTTACAGGGCACCTGCCGGATAATCATGGGTAAGGTAAGATAACGATGACGGACAGGAGGCTGTCCTGCCCCTGAAGGGAAAAAAACAGCCACTCAGCTGCTTCATCCCTGTGAGAGTGCTGCTCCATCATCCAATCACTTGGCAGGAGATGGGGGAGGCCAGGGACCTTGGTGGGGTATAATGTCATAGAGTCCACCTTCCAAAACGTCTGTTCTCTCCGGGGGACCCTCTGCAGTCTGCAGTCTGGAGATGGGCTGCAATTCCGGGGGAATCCCCAGGCCCCACCTGGAGGTTGGCAGCCATATTTCCTTTTGGGAGCGTGTTGGGCTGGGAGGGGCTCGAGGCTTTAAGTGCTGCATTTCTCTCCAGCAGCAAAGTGTGCTCTTTTTTTTTCTTTTTTGATGATGATCATCATTTCATAATTGCGTGATTATCATAATGGAAACAACACCAAAAAAATTGAACGATAGTTTTTGTGTGCAAAGTGACAAGGAGCAATGAAAGCCTCTCTCCCCTCTAGGGCAAAGGAACTGATTAAGGACCCATTTGCGATGCCCGGCATCATGAGTGAACAAGAAGGAATTAATTATGGAGCAGCGGAAGTGGCCGCAGAAGAGCAAAGGAAGATGAAATGCGCCCCCCTCCTTGCTAAATGGGGCTTCCTTCTGAGTCAGGATCCAGCCGACTAGCTCCCTGAATGTGCTGGTGGAGTGGATCTTTCCTCCCCTTCCACCAGGTTTATTAGACCATAACTTCCTCTGAAGAGTTATTTGCAGCATATACCTGGTTCTTTTGAGATTTCCAGCTGGGAGACAGGAGCAAGCTCGCACAAACTATTGTTAAGCTTTGTGCATTGACCTGTTTGTTAAACACCAAAAAATCGTAATGGAGACTGCATGCCCACAAGGCAACAATGCAGCCGCCCACCCCCCCACCCGAAGCAGCAACTGGCATAGGAAAAGGCGGGAATGGCACCCGGGTGCCCTGTCCCCACGTGCCACTTGTTGCTACCTCCTTCCTCTCCTACATCACATCTGAGCAAAAGCACAGCCATACCCCATGATCCTGCTGGGCCCCCTCATGGCTAGGAAACCTCCCTTTCCCAGCTAAACCACACCTCTCCAGGGCATTTCAGCTGGGAATGGAAGAAAGCCCATGAAAGGGCCCAGATGGGAGGAGGGCAACAGCAGAGGTTCAATCCAGTCCCCTCGCCTCACAGTGACTGCAGGTGGGGCGTGCAAGTGCTCAGCCCAGAGCCCTGCCCATCCTATTACGTTTCTATGTTGAGGGAGCTGCATTTTTGTTTTGTTTTATATTGGATGACATTCACCCTCTCCCTGCAGCCTGAAGTGGTATTGTCCATTCTTCCACTTCAAGACTACCACCTCATTCTGCTGCGTGGGCAGCCCCAGCCTTTGTTTCTTAAACTCCAAAATCCATTGGTTGGGGTTGCCAGCTCTGGGTTGGCTCTATGGCTCAGTAGAGCCCTGACTCCTCTATCAGAGGAGGGGGGCATTACGAGATTGGGGAATACAGGCTTTAAGCACAGGCCTTCCAGTCTCTGTAGAGACTGACTAGGGGGTCAAATTACTCAAACTATTATGCACCTAGAGCTAAGGTTGCCAGCTCCAGGTTGGGAAATACCTGGAGATTTTGGAGGTAGAGTCTGAGGAGGGCAGGGTTTGGAGAGGGGCAGGACTTCAATGGGGTGTAATGCCATAGGGTTGACCTTCCAAAGCTGCCATTTTCTCCAGGGGAATTGATCTCTGTCTTCTGGAAATCCGCTGTAATACCAGGAAATCTCCAGCCACCACATGGAGGTTCAAAATATACAAATTCCACTAGAAAAAAACACCATCAAAAATTGGCAGAATATCTATATACTAATAGCCAAGTGCCCCCTGTGCATGCAGATATCTAAATCTGCACATCAGGGGCACTTGGGGGGCAGAGAGATTTTCCTGCACACTTGGGGGACTCCCCAGGTGTGCAGAAAAATCCGGAAACTTAAAAAAAAACTATACGGAGGATATTTAAATCCCCCCAAAAGTAAATCTCTGGGAACTCTGTGGCAGGCCCGGTGGTTGGGAGGCGTCCAGGCCTTGCCACCAGAGCCCTGGGGGAGAGATTGGCAGCAGGCCCAGCAACTGGGAGAGGCATCTGGGCCTCGCTGCCGGAGCCTGGGGGGAGATCGGCAGTGGGCCCAGCCGCTGGGAGGCATCCCGGCCTCGTTGCTGGAGCCTGGGGGGAAGTTTACCTGCGGCTGCTTCCTCCTCAGCCATGAGGTCCTTCCCCGCCCATCAGTATTGTGGGTCCCTCTGCTTGTATAGACTCTATTTCACAATTACAAAGTTGGTGGTGTCACAACATCAAAATAAGTGCATACTATAACTGTAAACAAGGCACTGAATAGGTTTCCACCTTCAAACGTAAATATTAGCCCATGTAGCCAGTTCCATTTAGTAGGAGGAATCCATATTTTCAAAGCATTTTCAAAACAGCCTTCGCAAAAACGCCCGTTCCAGATACTCAAAGGAGACATTTCCGTCAACTTCTTCAGTTTGCCGGCTGCATAGTTAGAACTGTGGAAATATTTACACAAAAACACCTTGTACAGAAAAACACGTATAAATATATACATAATTTTAAAAACTAGTTGGAAACATGCACTCACCCCGATTTTGGATCAGGGTGATGCTAGTTTTCCCAGCTTTTTGGATTTATAACCACCTGGAGGTTGGCAGTCCTACCTCAAGCTTCCAAGAAGCAGGGGACAGAACTTCAGGGCCCAGGCTTGGGGAACTATAGTGATTTGCTTTCATGTGGTGTTTGGATTGGCTCTGACCACCACATAACCCTCAAGCCTCAAAATCAAAGTATGCCAATTATATGGTAATAAAGGAGTTGGCTGCATACCATTTTATAAGATGCCACAAATGCTCAGGAATATGCAGAGTATAATGTTATTCAGAATAGACAAAGAATGGAACACAAGGCCTACCAAAGGCCGTCATAACACCTTGGCTTAGATAGTTCCAGGTGGGCAGCCATGTTGGTCTGAAGCAGCAGAACAAATTTAGAGTCCAGTGGCACCTTTAAGACCAACAAAAGTTTGTTCAAGGTATGAGCTTTCATGTGTAAAAGGCACATTTTTTTCAAATACTTGGCTTAGATAGCTTACCCTGAGCGTATACTAAAACCTGGTCTGGAGTTAGTCCAGATTCTGGTACCCTGGAACTCTAATAAAACATGAACTATCCAGAAAACGCAGGTCTGTAGTGGTCTCATCATGGGATGACTTCATGGTGGGAGGTAAATAGCCCTGCCAACCTACCTTCCATCAGCTGTCATTGGGCAGGCAAACCTGGCCTTGCCTTCGAGTCAGTTCCCCCTCCCCAGACAGCAGGATGTTGCATGCGAGAGATACGCCAACAGAACCTTCAAACAGCTGTGCATCCTCGCCTCGAAGGAGAGAGAAAGCAAGTCAGTGAGACACGTTAACGTTTCCTTCGAGGCATATTGGCAAGCAGTTTAAATTGCCACATTCTTTGGAGCTGATGCTGCCTCCTTAGGTTACGTTCTGGCCCCGTTTTCTGAGAACAAGTTGACATGATTGATGCTGTGCTACCTGGACTGACACTTTAGGAACAGAGTGTCAGTTCTCAGACAGAGAAAGTTATTTTACTCTGAAGGCAATAAGTCAAAAGAGCTCCAGGAGGCATCGGGCACTAGGAAGGTTAGGAAGCCGCCTGTCTTGGACCAAATGGATGGGAGATGCCACCCTAGCTCTTAATAGATCATTGCTTCTGAAGAACGGCCTGGCCACCCAGCGATACGTCTTCCGAGGCTCAAGGATAAACTGATAATGGTTCTGACTCAATCCATATGCTACCGTAATGAATCCTGATTAATGGACATGCAATCAAGTCTGTCTTTTAAATGCATGTGCAATTATTGTGGACTGCTTTGTGTCTTGGAATAGTGGCTAAAAATACATTTCAAAAGCTCGACGGCACTTTGGTCCCACTGAGGTTAAGCAACAGAAATCGTGCACTGTTTCCTCCCTTTTTATTCCCCCAAATTCAGTTGCTTGCAGTTCTGATGCTGATGACCCACTTGGAGTAACCAGTAACCCTTTCCTCTCTGGCAGTTTTCCATTGCACCTGGCTCCAAGCTGATTTCACTCTTCCCAGAGAGAAAAGATTCCGATTTTTAACCTCGCAAGGAGAAAATCTAATGCTTCAGACTGTGGCCTCCGTAGCTACACTAAAAAACCAGAGGAAATGGTACATTGTGTGGGTATAGAGTGCTGTCAAGTAGCAGATGACACAGCAACCCCATAGGGTTTTCAAGGCAGGAGATTGATCGAAGTGGTTTGCCATTACCTTCCTCTGCACAGCGACCCTAGAATTCCTTGGTAGTCTCCCATGAAAGTACTAGCCAGGGCTGACCCCACTTAGCTTCTGAGATCTGACAAGATCAGGCTGGCCTGGGCCATCCAGGTCAAAGTGTGATATGTGCAGTTTTGTGCCTACCTGCCCGGGGTAGCGGCTGAGATTTGCATTGTGCTGGAGGGGAGAGGAAGAAAAGAAAGATGGCTTTGAACGTAGCCTGCGAAAGCAAAACAAGTCAATTTTTGCACAGGCAAGCAAGCGGGTGGGTGGAGATGAGCACTGGAAGCTGCTTTATATGGAGTCAAACCTCTGGAGTGACTGACCCGGTGCCGTCTACCCTGATCGGCAGGCGTCCTCAAGAACCTCTGGCAGACAAAGCTCTTCTCCAGTGCCTGCTAGCTAAGGTAACCAGAGACTGAACTCGCAATAGCAAAGCCCCGCTTCTGAGCTACAGGCCCTTTCTCCTGGCCTTTATGTAAGAAAATAGTGTGAAAATGCATATCCCGGTTACCCCTTAACCGGCAGAATGGGAGTTTGAGCCCACAGCTAGAAGGAGGAGGAGACAGGATTTATACCTCGCCCTTCACTACCCAAAGGAGTCTCAGAGCGCCTTACAATCCCTTCCTCTCCCCACAACAGATACCCTGTGAGGTAGGTGGGGCTGAGCATAGGCGTCAACTACGGGGGGGCTCGAGGGCTCGGGCCACCCCTGAAATTTCCCGGGGGGGACTGAGCCCCCCCCCGGCGAAAAGGAGCATCCGCCCACCCCCGCGCCTCCCCGCCTTCCAGGGCCCCTTCCTAGGCCCGCCCGCACTTTGCCGCCGGCGCAAGAACCACTCCGCCCCCCCCCCCGGCTCCACCGCACCCTCTCTCCCTCTGTCTGGGCTCTCCTCCCTGGATGGCAGCAGCTGCAGGCAAATTCCCGGGAAGCTGTTTCGACGGGGCGGGAAGGCTCCACAGATCCCAAAAGCGGCGGGGGGGAATCCTTTGCAAAGAATCCCCCCGCGAGCAAGGGGGCGGGGCTGAGGCTCAGCCGGCAGAGAGGGGGGCATCCAGGAGCCTCGGGAGGACGGGCAGGGCTTCCTCTTCTCTCCCGGGGAGGGGGAGGGCACGGGAGCAGCGCCTTCCGGGGGCTGCTGGGACTTGCCGCGCTGGCCCCTGGGCTGGAGCGTGCCTGGCGGGAGCCCGCGGCAGCCAGGTAGGTGCCCGGCCCGGATCTTGCCCGCTTTGCCTTGCCTCCGGGGCAGCCTCGGCCAAGTGGCTGCTGCTGCTACTGCTGGCAGTCCCGCCCAGGTCTCAAGAGTGCAGGAGAGGCCCGCTGGCGGCGGCTCCCTGCTCGCCTTGCCCGGCTTCTGACAGGAGGGGGGTGACCCAGGCTGCACTCCTCCGGCCCTCCGTCACCGCCTTCTTCCCCCGGGGGCTCTGGGGGCGGCCCTGGCTGGGGCTGCGCGGGCGGCCTGCTTGCACGGGAGACAGCAGAGGAGCGCCTGGGTGAACCACTGCAGCAGCGGCGGCAACATTGTCCCGGCGCGCGCGCGCTTTGCGCGCGCACATGAGCCCCCCCCAGAAAATTAAAAAGTCTACGCCCCTGGGGCTGAGAGAGCTCTTTCGAGGACTGCTCCTGAGAGAACAGCTCTGAAAGGACTTGTAACTGTCCCAAGGTCATACCAGCAGCTGCATGTGGAGGAGTGAGGAATCAAACCCAGTTCTCCCAGATGAGTGTTCCTAACCACTACACCAAACTGGCTCTCGACGCACAATTGTGTCAGGCTTAAAGCCTCATGCGATAACATCCTGAGCCCTAAACACTGTGACTGCTGGAGTTCCAAGCCTGTTTTAGGGACCAGCGTTGCCTGGATGTGTGCTTGCTTCCCACCCGCTCAACCTGTACATTCATATGTTAAAGAAAACAAGATGGGGTCCTCCTCCTCCTCCTTCTGAGGAGTCTTTTTTCCCCACTGCAGGCTGAACAAGGACAGGCCTTGACCAACAGATCAGAGCAGGGAAGAACAGGGAATTCTGGGACATTTTTTGCAGGGGTAATGGAGGAACTTCACCATGTGTTCGGTTCTCCAGTCACCTCCACATCCCATTCAAAATGCTTGCAAGAGACTCAACTCAACAGAGTCTGTAAGACCCAGGATAGCCTTGGCATGTATAAAATGCTGATATCTGGCCATAAAAATCAGCGATCAACGTGTAAGACTCCTTTATATTAGCATGTCCACTCTGATCTCAGAATTACAGTCTATATACAGGGGGCATCACTGAATTAGATCCCACGGCTGGGATGATGAGGAGTAGAAGTCAACGAATGGAAGCCACAACTGGCCTGAGGAAACGGTATCATTCTCCATACTGGAAGAAGTAAGAGATCTTGAGAAACGGCACGGTTGGGGGTGCAGCCAAGCCACACCAGCAGCTGCAATACCGAGAGCAAGTTGCCACTGCCAGAGTCCTGCTCAGCCCAGGCTACTGGATTCTGGACTAGGGTTGCCAGCCTCCAGGTGGCACCTGGAGATCTCTTGCTATTACAATTGCTCAACAGATTATGAAGATCTGTTTCTCTGGAAGATGAAGAGGAGGAGGAGGAGGAGGAGGAGATTGGATTTATACACACCCCGTTCACTACCCAAAGGAGTCTCAGAGCTGTTTACAGTCTCCTTTCCCTTCGCCTCCCCACAACAGACAGAGTAGGTAGGGCTGAGAGCGCTCTGAGAGAGCTGCCCTTGTGAGAACAGCTCTGAAAGAACTTGTGACTGACCCAAGCTCACACCAGCAGCTGCATGTGGAGGAGCGGGGAATCAAACCCGGTTCTCCCAGATTAGAGTCTGGACTCTTAACCACTACACCAAACTGGCTCTGGAGGAAATGGCTGCTTTGGAAAGTGGACTTTATGGCAGTATACCCTGCTGAGGTCACTCTCCTCCCCAAACCCCGTCCTCTCCAAGCTCCACCCCCAAAATCTCCAAGTATTTCCTCATCCAGAGCTGGCAGTCTGGACCCAAACCACTGCTGCCTGGTCCAAGCTAAGCTCCTGTAGCATTGCCATGGGGGACTTGGCTTGGAGTCACGGAAGATGAAGCAATGTCTTATGGGTGAAAAAATGCCTTGGACCAGCCCTCTTGCATGAAGAATCCAAGACCACAATTTTACAGACCTCCGAAGTAAGCTGTCTGGACAGAAATCAGATGCAGTGGCCTTGGAAAGCAGCAGATGTGAATCTGGCTGTGTGTTTTTTACCATATATAGTTTGTAAGTTTCCATTTTCAACCCTCCGAGGACCTGAATCTTCAAACCATCTTTGAGCAGACTGGTGTTGAGATCCAAGAGCCTCTTAACTCTGTTCAAGTTGATTCATATCTTACTCCAAGCCATATTTAGGGTCCAAATGAGCAGTGAGAGCATCTGGCGCTATAAGATCGAACATCCTGATGGTAATATTTGATCCCTAAAGGGTTAGCCCAATGCCTTAAACTAATATGGGATGACAACATACTTCAACATGCGGCTTAATTCCTGTTTCTCAAATCTGGGTTTTCTAGCAACAAAGCTGCAGGGTGCTTTTTCGGTAACTGAGCAAATAGTACATTTCTGCTGTTTCCAAGTGACATAAAACCAGTGACAGGGACAAACTGGGAAGATGGTTGCATGCATTACTAGTCAACTTCCTTCTAGGGGCATTTCACACAGCACCCTCTGTAGCGCTTCAGAACCGGTACAAGAACTGAAGAACGCTTGGGAGGAGGTTTCAAGGTAAACCGGCTCAGGAACGCTTCCCTAACGCTTCTGTGTGAAATGGCCAATATGTTCCGTTACTGAACCGGTACTAATACGGTTCTGTGTGAAATGCCTTACAGAAACTGTTACTGAAGAGTTCCTGAAACGGAACACATTGGCTGTGTGAAATGCCCCTTAATGTAATTTCAACATATGGGGTTGGATCCAGCACAGCTTTTCCATGGGCACAGGGACTTTGGTCAACAAAGCATGGCTTTTCCAACTGCTCCCTGCCATGGAAGCCTGAAAGTCCGGCCAAAATTGTGCTCCTTGCGGAGAGGGGACCCCAGAAAAAAAAGGATTTGGGGGGCATTTCAGGGAGCTGCAGAAGTCATACTCCCCAGGCAGAAGTCCTCATTCCACGGAAATGCTGTGCTAGATCCAACCTATGATGTCCAAAAACAACCCCTACAAATCTTGCAAGGAAATAGCCCCCCCATAAAGGTGCCCCTTTCTCATCACAGGTGGTCCATCCAGGCACCGAAAAGACCTAGAGCTAATTTGCTGCAGCAAGGTCACTGTACCGTGTGTCTTCCACCAATATCTTCAGGCATTTACTCTTAAAGAACTGTGAATTACTACCAAGCAATGTTCTGGAGAACCAAGGGCTTGGAAACATGAAGGAGCGGAGGAGGCGGAGATTTATACCCCGCCCTTCCCTCGGAGTCTCAGAGCAGCTTACAATCTCCTGTCCTTCCTTTCCCCACAACAGACACCCTGTGAGCAGTGTTCCCTCTAAGCTGAGTTAGTGTGAGGTAGCTCACAGTTTTTTGGCCTCCAGCTCACAGATTTTTGGCTTAGCTCAGGAAGGACGGCTCCAGAGCAAACTAATTTATGCCGTAGCCAAATCGCTTGCTCACAACTTTAATGCCAGTAGCTCGCAAAGTAGGATTTTTGCTCACAAGACTCCACAGCTGAGAGGGCACATTGCCTGTGAGGTAGGTGGGGCTGAGAGAGTTCTGAGAGAACTGCTCTTGAGAGAACAGCTCTGAGAGAACTGTCACAGACCCAAGGTCACCCAGCTGGCTGCATGTGGAGAAGTGCAGAATCAAAACCGGTTCTCCAGATTGGAGTCCACTGATCTTAACCACTACGCCAAACTGAGATCAGTTGACAAAAGAGGCAGAAAAGGCTTCCTGCCGCAGCCTCCCAACCTGTGTAGCTTTTAGTCTATGTAGGTCCCACAACTCCAAGAATGGCAAGTCAGAAAGGTCCAGCAGGAAAATGGAAAAAAAAACATGACCCATGATCTGTCAGCCTCTTCCACTGAAGAAATGCAAAATCCAACCCATTCGTTTTATGAATTTGCAGTGTATGATGGCTATCTATGTATTTAGATAATTCGGTAAAGAATTGTTTGGTGGAGAGAGCTGCCAAAGAAAAATATTTCTCCCCCTCTAAAAATACTAGAACTAGAGGGCATCCAGTGAAGCTGATGGGCAGTGGGTTCAGTGCAGACAAAGAAAATACTACTTTACACAGGGAGTGATTAAAATGTCATTAAAATGTGGAATTTGCTGCCAGAGGGTATAGGGTGATTCTGCACTGGCTTTTCCATCTGTTGTTATATCAAACCCAAGTTGGAACAGACTGAAATTCCCCTCTGCATTGCATGCTACTTTCACTTTCTTTGATCATTGGATTTTATGGTACCTTCTGCATAGATTTATGGCTGCTCAGGGGTGACTTCACAGTCAGTACGGCGTTGCCCCCCAGGGTCTTTGAATGTGGTTTTGAGCTGCACCTTCTCTGTTCCAATGTGGGTTTGGTAAGACAACCGAGGAAAAAGCCAATGCACAATCAGCCACTATAGTGATTCCCTCAGGGGTAAACAGCTTAAAAGGGGGGTTAGATAGATTCATCTATCAATGGCTCCTTGCCATGGTGACTGAAGGGAACCTCCACATTCAGAGGCACTAAGCCTCTGAATCCCAGAGCAGGAAGGCAACATCAGGATGAGGCCTCAGCCTCCATGCCCTGTTATTGGCCAACCAGTTCCTCTGGACAGCCATCCTCTGTGAGACGGGATGCTGGACTAGATGGACCACTGGTCTGATCCAGCAGGGCTCTTCTTATGTTCTAATGAAGGCCTCGGCCTCTTCCCCTGTTGTTGGCCATCCAGAGGAAATGGTTGACGACTGTGTGAGACAGGATACTGGACTAGATGTTGCTAGTTCTCCAGCTGCTAAAATGTCAGTTATATTGATTGTGTTTATTTTTAATAATTTAAACTTTTTGAAAGATATATTTCTAAGCCCACTTCTTGCAGAAATGAATGCTTTGATATATTGCCCCCCTCTTGTTTTAAAAAACCCATTAATTCATGATTAACTAATTTAAAAATGACAACAAGCCCAGTCTTATTTGGTATGCCAGCATGCCACAAAAGTTGCCTGCACGCTTGCTGGCTACTTGACTAACCTATAACATGTAAATGAACTGATTGCTACAGAAGTCCTGAAGCTTCAAGTGTATTTTCCTCTCAAAGGGAGCGGGTTGTGTGAAAGGATGAAACTGCACAGAATACACATATAGATATGAATACATTTGAAATTAAAGATTGAAGTTCAAGGAATAGCTGTAGAGCAATAATAAATATTTAACTTCCAAGCACATCATCAAAGAGGGTTTTCTTGGAGTTACATCATGCGTCCTTGTAAGATACATGCAGCCGAGAAGAAAGATCCATCACAGAACAACCGAACATCATTTCAGCACTGCAGTATCTTCGACCCAGGAGATGTAGGACAAGAGTGACATGGAATGTACATTACTTCCCACTCCTGTGGTCCCATCAATTTGGTTTTTATTCTGCCCCTGAACTATGGCTGTCCTACATTCCTACTGAGAGTGAAAGAGACAGAGAGAGTATACACAGGTATATGGGGCTTGTGGGATCTCTGTGGTTGCCTTTATTTGGTACCTATATTGTTTGGAAAGCATGGATTATGACCCGCTAACACAAGGTCTTAAGAATCTGACATTTCCTGTTTTTAATTAAAAACATCCATGTTCCTGGCTCTTGTGGTTATGGCTGACATCCAGAACTCACATTGGCTGCTTATACAAGATATGTACAGGCTAGAAAGTGTACCGGGATGGTTGGTCTTGTCTGAAATCTCTAGTATCCAAGGTACAAAGGTTTTTTGAAGTGGTTTAATAAAACGTTTTCATGTGCTGTTCTTTTTTTCACATCAGGGAATAGGGGAAAGGGAACGCATAAGTCTGCCATATACTGAACCAGACCATTGGTCCATCAGGGTCAGTACTGTCTACTCAGATTGGCAGAAGGTAGTACCTGATCCCAGGGGCGTCAAGTTTTAAATTCCCCGGGGGGGGGGGGCTCGTGCGCGCGCGCAAAGCACACGCGCAAGCTGGGACCGTGTCCCCACTGCCGCTGCTTCCCCCCCCCCCCCCCCGCGCCTGGCCATTCCTGCTTCCATCCCTCCATCCATCCGTCCAGGGACCAGCTGGGCATTTGCTTAGCTCGCCCCTGGACGGACTGAGGGAGGGAGGGACTGATGGACAGAGGCAGCCAGGCCGGATGGGGGGGGGGAAGAGAGAGAGAGAGAGACGGCGGTGATGGCACGGCAGCCCTAGGAAGGGCCCAGGGACTCGCGGTGGCGGGCACTCTGTTTTCCCAGGGGGGGCTCAGTCCCCCCCGGAAAATTTCGGGGGTGGCTCAAGCCCTCAAGCCCCCCCGTAGTTGACGCCTATGCCTGATCCTTTTAACTGGAGATTGGGGGAACTGAACCTTGGACCTTTTTCAACCCAAGCAGATGCTAGAAGAAGAAGAAGAGGAGGAGGAGGAGGAGGAGGTGGTGGTGGTGATGTTTTTATACCTGAGAGAACTGGGACTGGCCCAAGGTCACCCAGCGGGCTTCATGTGGAGGAGTGAGGAATCAAAAGTCCACTGCTCTTAACCACTATACCACGCTGATTCTTATGAGGGTTTTTATGGGGCTTCTTTTGTATCTTTTTTTTTTTTAATCTTACTCTGAATCCCTTCAAGCTGGAATATACATTCACTCACTCAATCAATCAATTCATTCAATCAATCAGTGAAATGAGTTCCCCAGGGCCATTTCAGGGCAAGACAATTGCAGGCTGGGGGAAAGTTTAAGCCTCAATCCCCACAAGCTATGGTTTAATTCCAAACTGGGGCTTTGCATAACTGAGAACCCAGTTCCAAGCACATGACTCCCAAAGTCCACGTGTCACCAGGACTCATGGCAGGCACATGGGGGACATGGAGATTTTGTAACGTGTGAATTGGCCCTGCAAACGTACCAGTCAAGAGTTTTATACGAGTATCTAGTAGACCAGATGCTCATGCTCATAAGCTCCTTGAGAAACCCTGACAACCCACTCTCTTTCAACCATTTGTTTCTCTTCTGCAAAATGGAGGTGTATTGAAGAACACCAATTGTAATATCATGTACAAAACAGCCATGTGCAAAATGTAAGGGACAACATTTTCATATTGGGGGTATCAAGCAACCAAGCCAGTGAACATTTTGTCAATCTTCAGGATTATCATCTAGGGCTTCTCAGTAGGACTGAGGGCAATGAGAGCTTCAGGGCATATTGATTGCATTAACTTGCCAATGCCAAGTCTTGCCACGGAAACCAGCAGAAACAGGAAATCACAGTGTAAGGTCAATCTGCAGCCAAGATGGAGAATATTCCCATGGAAGGCTTGGAGCCGGTGCCGGAAGGAGGAGGAAGAGGGCTGATGAAGACAGAGCAGGGAGCTTTGCAGAGAAGACATGACGCGGGAACAACAAACACAGCTACAGTTAAGCCAGCCACTACAGTTCAGGAAAGAAAAGAACTGGAAGTGTTTAAGCCCAGACAAAAGAAAGTTGGGAGCCAAGCATAGAATCTGGGGGAAAGAATACAATCCAAGTCTTAAATAAGCAGGTGAACAAAACAGGAACATTCCAAAGAGATGGTACCAGCAATGGAAAAAACAGTCATTTACAACGTCGTGTATCTGAAGAAGTAGTATCTGAAGAAGTGAGCAATGACTCACAAAAGCAGTGACTTACCCTGCTGCATATTTTGTTAGTCTATAAGATGCTACTGGACTCTTCCTCTTTTCTACCATTCAGTAGTGGTTAGAGGATCAGACTAGGATCTGGGAAATGAAGGTTCAAATCCCCACTCTGCCATGAAGCTCTTTGGCTGCCATTGGGCCAGTCACATGAAGCTGGCTTCCACTGAGTCAGACCATCAGTCTATCAAGGTCTACTGATGGGCAGTGGCTCTCCACTCTGATGAGCGGCAGTTCTCCAGGGTGTCCGGTAGAGGTTGTGAGGGTGCACCATTTTCACTCACACGGAATGCCTGCCACCCTCCACAATCTCTTTCCCACAGGTTCAGGGTTACAGATAGCTCAGGCAGTCACATGTCTATGCACCCCCCTTTACTAATTGGCCTTTACTAATTGACCCACAGAGCTATTGGAGTTGGGGGCTCATACATTGTTCCATTCACACATTGCTATGATTTATTCATACCCTAAAAGATGTGGGGGGGTGTTTCTTTCCCAGAGACAACCAGTCGTCAGGGTTAAAGAAACAGGGAGTAACTTTTATTTATAGTTTGAGCATAACACTGAAGAAGGTCAGGTAGAGGTTACATCATTTCTTTTCCATTGAACTTTTGACTTGTTTCCCTGGTCTGGCAATTGGGATCCTTTGTTACAATCTGACTCTTTTCAGTCAGCTTTAAGCAGCTCTTCTCCACAGTTTCACTCACCGAGGCACTCACTGAACTCCCTAACTGCTGTCTTCAGATCCCTTAATGGCTGTTTTCAACTGTCCTTCTCTCTAACATTCTGTTAGCCCCCACTGGCTGCTCTCAGGGAGAGGGGGAACCTAACCAGTCCGTCACAGTCATTTACATCAGTCTCCCATTCTATATCATGGCCCATAGGCCATTCAGAAGCAGGAAAAATACTATTATAAATGTCTTTTATATCACCTACCATGTGATCCCTTTAATAAGAGATGCCAGTAATCAAAACTGGGACCTTCTGCATCCAAAGAAGATGCTCTGATGCTGAGCCATGAAGTCTCCCAGCCTAACCTACCTCACAGAGGCTGTTGTGAGGATAAAATGGAGGCAAGGAGAACCCCACTGCTGGACCTCCTGATGGCACCTGGTGTTTTTGGCCACTGTGTGACAGAATGTTGGACTGGATGGGCCATTGGCCTGATCCAACATCGGCTTCTCTTCTGTTCTTATGTTCTTATATACCTCACCGTGATCTGCTTGAAAGAAGTGCAGGATAAAAATGTGCTAAATAGATAAAGGAAATGACAGAATCAACCTCCAATACCTGTTCCGCACTGCTCCTTTCTTCTCATTGTAACTAGTACTGCCAACCACATCGGTGCTGATTTGAAAGCTGCAGTTGATTGATCCACGTGGGGGAATTGTTCAGTGGTGTTCAGGGCATGCTTATTTATTTTGTGGTTTCGGCTATCGCGATTCTGGTCCATTACTTTAATGACTGGTGGAAAAGGCCTTTGAAGATTACCGTTTCTTCCCCCTGCAGGCGATGGCTTTTCTGGTACTGTATGCTATCGCTGCTTGAAATGCCCCTATCCTTTTGTACTCGAAAATGTATTTGAATTTAATCAATTAAAATCAGTTGACTAATTGGATAATGGGGGCTTTGTTCATCAACTCAGACTCTTTAGTAGGCTGACAGCCTTCGTTGTGACAGCTGAGTCATAATCGCTCAGTCGAAACATGGTCTCAAGGATAGGGCGACAGGCCTAAGGAAAATAGTTTTGATGGGAGCAAGATCTGAGACCAGTAGCCCCTTAAAGACCAGCAAGAAGCCCCTCCCCCTATGCTTCACCCTCTGTTCGAGCAGGGCCTTCCGCAGATACCAGACTTCAAGGGGGCAAAATCAACAACTGCCTTGTGGGACCCACCTTGTGGAATGACCTGCTGGAGAAGGTCAGAAAGGTTCCCAGTCGCCTGCCTTTCTGCAAACGGTACAAAACCGAATGCTTCAAAAGGACTCTTCTATGCAGGCAATAGGTTATCATGGTACAAAATGCTTCATAAAGTTACTTGGATCAATCACTGCAGACTGTGGTCTGTAATACTGGGTATAGTAAAATCGTGTAGTGAATTGTAGAATAAAATTGGAATCTATGGTTCCAATTTCGCATCATTTAATGTGTCGTGTTAACACCTCTCCTTTGCTTCAGTTCTGGTTTGGGTTTTTTTAGACTTCTGGTAGGATCTACAACCCAAATCCTATTTCATTGTTTGTTGAATGTCCCATCTTGTTGATTGTACTGATTCACTATGTGTAATCCACCTTGAGTCCAAGTGAGAAAGGCGACTATTAAAAGAAGAAGAAGAAGAAGAGATTAGATTTATACCCCGCCCTTCACTCACTTGGAGTCTCAGAGCGGCTTACAAACTCCTTTTCCCTTCCCCTCCCCACAACAGACACCCTGTGAGGTAGGTGGGGCTGAGAGAACTCTTTCCCAAGCTGTCCTTGAGGGAACAGCTGGTACAGAGCTATGGCTTGCCCAAAAAATGAAACAATAATAAATAATAAGAGAGTAGAAAAGAGGTTGGATTTATACCCCACCCTTTCCCTTCCCCTCCCCAAAAGAGACACCCGATGAGGTAGGTGGGGCTGAGAGAGCTCTCTCTCAAACTGCCCTTGAGAGAACAGATCTGAAAGAATTTATGACTGACCCAAGGTCACACCAGCAGCTGCATGTGGAGGAGGGGGGAATCAAACCCGGTTCTCCCAGATTAGAGTCCGTTCTCCTAACCACTACACCAAACTGGCTCTCTACTGGACTCAAATCTTGCTCTTCTACTGTAAACCAAAATGGTTACCCACCTGAAATAGTTTATATAGGATGTCCAGCCAACTAAGAAATCAAAAAGGGGGAAAACTTCTAGGATTCTGTGCAATTTTGGGCATTCAGTATCTCGAATCCCACAGAAGCAGTTTCAGGGGTCTTCACGGGATTCTCTGCCCTGCCTGAGAGATTGCCAACTTAATAGACAGATGATCTACTTTTTCTTTCCATGTACATTTCTCATTTTTCACTATGAGAATTGTCTGTCTCACAAAAGCTGCTCACGCAGCTCTGCCCGTTTGCGCTCGCCATTGTTGCTGTTTTTCATTTGGCCGTTACGTGTGAGATGGAGACCTCTTAGCAGACAACATCATTCAGCAGCCAAAGCATAGCTCAAGAAACTCTGAAGGGATCCAGCGCCGTTATCATTTCTGTCCGCATTAACCTTTGGATTGTCACAGCCTTCTTGGTTGTAATGGCTCTGTGTTGACAAGGTTGTTGATGGATGCCTCGGGCTGTCTCCTCATAACAAAATTACCTCACTGTGGCTTCCATCCTCAGAGCTGACTGGAATGTGCCTCCCTCCAAATTAGATGAAGAACAGAAGCGATAAGATAGGACCCCAGGTGAACAAGCGTACGCTCTCCAGGACCTTTCTACAACATTTGCTTTCTATATACGAAGATAATCGCAGCAGAAATAAAATGAACAAGCAACGCTGGCCTGCACTTTCAAAAGCCTTTCCTGGTCGGCTAACCACTTCCTCGGTGGCTTTGCCCTTTCTCCCCCCCCCCCCCCCCGGTGTGTCTCAGCCCAGAGCATTCGTCTTTTGAAAAGTGCCTAAACATTATGAATAGTAGTAGAGTATTCTCCATATGATTCTGTCTGTCTGTTCCATTTTTATCATGCCCTTCCTCCAAAGAAATCAGAACGGAATAAATAGCTCTCCCTTCCCTCATTTCATCCTCACAACAGTCCAGAGAAGTAGTTTAAAGAATGACTGGTCGAAAGCTACACAAGCAAGTTTTGTGGAGGAAGTAACAATTTGAACTGGGGTCCTACTCTAGCACTGACCATTATATACTATACTGGCTGTTATTTCCTTCCCACCTCCATTTCTGTACAAGGTTGCCAAGCCTCCAAGTGCTGCCTGAAGATCTCCTGGGATTATAACCAGTGTTCCCTCTAGGCTGAGTTAGTATGAGCTAGCTCACAGTTTTTCAGCCTTTGGCGCACACGTTTTTGTCTTAGCTCAGGAAGGATGGCTCCAGTGCAGATTAATTTATGCAGTAGCCAAATCACCTGCTCACAACTTTCATGCCAGTAGCTCACAAAGTAGAATTTTTGCTCACAGGACTCCATAGCTTAGAGGGAGCATTGATTTCTTCACCTGGCAATAGTGATCTCTTCACCTGGAGAAAATGGCCGCTTTGGAAAGTGGACTCTGTGGCACTATACCCCACTGAAGCCCCTTCCCTCCCCAAACCCCACCCTCCTCAAGCTCCACACCCAAAATCCCCAGATATTTCCCAACCCGGAGCTGGTAACACTATTCCCATGTGGGGAAATTATATCTTGCTAACAATGATGAAAGGGGTGACTGGGAGTTTTTTGCATTTATTCATGCACTGAATTATGTAGACTTCGTTTCTAGTCTAGCCTTCCACTCTGACACTCAAAGCAGATTAGTAAAGGTAAAGGTTTCCCTTTGGTCATCTCTTTAGAACGAATCCGTGGGTCTGATTGGTGTGACACACAGCAGGACAGTTGGCTGACCCACTTAGTTTTCCGTCTCCCTCTTCAAAATGGAGGCGCTTATCAGACAAATTGGAACAGCAGAAGGGACACCATCCAACTCTCAACATACTACAGCTGCAGCCAGTTGCACACTTACTTGGGAGAATGTCCCATTGATCAGGATAGGGCTTACTCTTGAGTAAAGAAATGCGAGTTGGCATCTTTCTTACTTTATTGGCTGAAAGACAGGGACAAAGCTTTGCAGATTGTAAAAGGGACCTTTTTTAAAAAAACAAAAAAAACAAATTAGTTCACCCAAACGAAAGTAATCATCTTGGAGTGTGCTTTTTTCCTGTTGCAAATAAAGCAAATAAATTGTCATGGTGCTATCTAGAGAAGCCTTATTCTGGTGATATGTCATATTGTGTACAGTTCAAAAGCCTCATTAGCAATCATTTTGCCAAATTATTCTCTAATCTAATGTAAGAAAAGAGGTGAGCAGTTAATTTTCAGTACCTTTAAAATACAGACACATGGGATTAATGGGAGACTATTTGTACGATGAGCGCAAGACGGCCAGCTAAGCATGGGAGGTTTTATCCTGGTGTCCCTTTGAAGCTTACATCAAAGACAGAAGCTCAAAAGGTTTTCTAGGGGATGCTCATAATACTGGAGTTTCATAAGAGGGAACCAAACACTTTTTAGCAATTATAAATGGGAAATGATTGAGCGTACCATTGGAAATTTATGGGAAGCTTCGTACTCATCAGAGGACCCCCTAAAATGGGTTTCCATTCCACCAAAGAGCAGCACTCTTTTTTTAAAAAAAAATGCACCATCCATTATTAAAATTATCTAGTAACATTTACACATCAATGCACACATCTAGTCAGGTTTTTCTTTAAAGTAAGGCATGCATAATATATAGTCTAAGAAGCTTCTTAGGGCTAACATCGGGTGTTTTGTTCAACCTGAAAACCATGTCTATTTGGAGGAAGAAAACATATGTGCAATCATTTAAAGGTGTTAATAAAAACTATCGCAGTAATAGTGGACAAAAAAATGTGTTAACCATTCACAGAAATCAAACCTTGCACTTCTACATGTCTAACTCCTTTCTCCTTGCCTTTCCCTCCTCTTCCCCAGTTATCTCCCTCTTTGCCAATATGTAGGTTGTAAGCTTCTTGGGGCAACCTATTCATTCATTCATTTATTACATTTATACCCTGCCCTCCCAGCCATAGCCGGCTCAGGGTGGACAGGGTGGTCCACAGGGTCCACAGGGTGGACAACAGGATAAAAACAACAATAAATAGTATAATGGTCATAAAACCATCCAGCATTAAAAGGTGCTGACAATAAAAAAATAAAACATTACATTTAACATTACATTTAAGATGGCAGTCAGACTTCAGTGCCATCCTGGTGGCTACTAGAGAATTGCAAAACGAAGGTGTAGCCTTCAATGTATAGACATAAGGTTATTGTAAATGGTTATGAGTTCTTATTGAGAAGATATTATCTCTCTTGGAAGAGTCTTTGTGATATACCTTTACGATCCAATGATTCAATGCTGAGGCCCCTCCCTTCCCCAAACCCCCACCTTTTCCTGGCTCCACCCCCAAAGTCTCCAGGTATTTTCTATCCCGGACCTGGCAACCCTACACTGGGGGGGGGCAGGGCTGTGGAGGCCCCCTAGATTTAGAGGCCCTAGGCTTCAGCCTACTTAGCCTATACATAAATCTGGCACAGCTCAGAGTTCTACTTCACTGGGTGTCTATTGTGGGGAGGGGAAGGGAAGGGAAGGGAGATTGTAAACTGCTCTGAGACTCCGAGTGAAATCCAATCTCCTCCTCCTCTTCTCCCCCTTCTCTCCAGGAATCTCCCAACCCACAGTTGGCAACCTTCCATTGAGGTTCAAGACAGAGTTTCAACATCTGAGAGTAGAGCATAATTCTACACATTGGTGTAATAGTTAAGAGTGCAGACTCTAATCTGGGAGAACTGGGTTTGATTCCCCACTCCTCCACATGCAGCTGATGGTGTGACCTCGGGTCAGTCACAAGTTCTCTCAGAGCTTTTCTCTCAAAGGCAGTTCTCAAGAGAGCTCTCTCAGCCCCACCTACCTTGCAGGGTGTCTGTTGTGGGGAAGCGAAGGGAAAGGGATTGTAAGCCGCTCTGAGACTCCTTTGAGTAGTGAAGGGCGGGGTATAAATTCAATCTCCTCCTCCTCCTCCAGGAATCTCCCAGCCCAGAGTTGCCAATTCTCCTTTGAAGTTCAAGACAGAGTTTCTTGATCCTAGGTTTCAGGGTTAAGTTTGTTTCCCTTGTTTGTTCACAGTCAAAGTAGAGTTTCAACATCTGAGAGTTGGGCATAATTCTCACTCCGACCTCTTCACACATTGTGGATTGCACGGGTTGACTATGGAGCCCACATTTTCCTAACCTGAAAAAAAACCCTGAGGGGTACTATAGGGCCTCTTTGGGGAAAGCGACTGTTATTTCAAGGAATAGCTTTCTCAAATAGCACTCCCCGGAACGGCTCCAGGTTGAGAAAATTTAGGGTCAGGGGGGAAGACTGAAACCCAGAGCTGTTTCTTTGTGTGTACTATGGTCCTGATCCTAATCGGACACCACACACAGAGAAAATGAGGAGGACCCAGAAGCCATACGACAGAGTGCCCCTGACACAGGCTGGGGACCAGAGACCCAACATATGCGCTCTGTATTATCCGAATAGGCTTCCAGACTGTGTCTGGATTATACCACTTCAGATCGCGATTGTGGGCTGTTGTAAACTTGGGGGGAGGGGAATGCTACATGTACGACACCAGTATCAAAGAGAGAAAGCTATGCTAGAACTTTTTGCTCGCTAACAAGTTTTCAGTCGCAGGGACATCTTTGTCCGGAGCGGCATTCCGTCATGTGAACCTCCACCTGCTGGCTACAGCCAGGACACAGGTTTACACATCCACATGAATCAGACCATTGGTCCACCAAAGCCAGTATTGTCTAATCAAAGCCAGTATTGTCTACTCAGACTGGCAGCAGCTCTCCAGGGTCGCAGTGTTCCCTCTAAGCTGAGTTAGTGTGAGCTAGCTCACAGTCTTTTAGCCTCCGGCTCACACTTTTTCCTCTTCGCTCAGGAAGGATGCCTCCACAGCAAACTAATTTAGGCAGTAGCCAAATGGCTCGCTCACAGCTTTAATGCCAGTAGCTCACAAAGTAGAATTTCTGCTCACAAGACTCCACAGCTTAGAGGGAGCCCTGGTCTCAGGTGCAGACCTTTCACATCACCTACTACCTGGTTCATACAGCTGGAGATGCCAGGGATAGAACCTGGGACCTTCTGCAGGCAAAGCAGAGTCTCTTTCACTGAGCCAAGGCCTCCCCCCACCCTTGAGGGAGAATGAAACCTCTGAGGTAAAGCTGACTGTCACTCTTCCTCTCTAGGGTTGCCAGCCTCCAGGTGGGGCCTGGGGATCTCCCATTTTTACAACCGATCCCCAGCTGACAGAGATCAGCTCCCCTGGAGAAAATGGCTGCTTTGAAGGGCGGACTCTATGGCATTGTACCATGCTGAGGCCCCTCCCCCTCCCTAAACCCCGCCCTCTCCTGGATCCACCCCCAAAGTCTCCAGGTATTTTCCAACCCAGACCTGGCAACACTATTCCTCTCCCAAATGAAACACAGCTGGTCCTTCAAGCTCAGGTGGGTCCCCTTCTGTATCTTAACCCTTATTCCATCAAAGTTGGCTGAAAAAGCCAAAGCAGGTAGTGATATAAACCACGGCAATGCATGAAACTAGAACTAGAGCACCCACCACGTGAGTTAAAGCGTGCGCGCTCCATGTTCGAAGGCAGCCCAGACAAGATGCATCCTCCAACAGAAGGTTCTAATTAGATCTCCCCCGCTAGGGAGGCAATTGCTTTCCGGCGAGGTCAAAATGGGTATCACAGATTCATTATGTTACAAGATTGCTTCCACTCCTGTCCTCCAGGCCTCCAGTTCTCAGTGCCGCTCGCAGGGGGAACTCGCAGACACCCTGCCCCGCTCACCAAGTCATTAAGAATTACGCAATGACGCTGCAGGGTTCTCTTGTCCCGAAAAATGTGTTGGCAAGTTCCTTTTGGGCTGCAGACAGGAGAGGAAGGGGTGGGCTGCTGGCTCAATCTTCTGCCTTTGATATCTGGAGGATTGACGAACGGTTCCCAGGCTGCCCAAGGCGCCTTCACCCTTTTTGGACTGCAGTGCAATTCCATGGTGTAACTTTGGGAAATCTTTAATAACTGTTAGCGACCCTACGGGCAACTGAATTTGTTCTAGGCTTTGAGGCCCAAGAAGGACACAGCACACCAGTCAAGAAATTCTTTCTGAAGAAATTGCAAATAACATTTTTTGTTTTTTTTTAAAAGGCAACAGCATTAAAAACAAACAAAATCACCGAACCACCAAGATATATGATGACAGGTGCAAATCCCAGGACTTATTTTAGTTTTGATATTGATATTTAGTTTTGATATTCATATGCTTTTACTACATATTTCAAGGATATAGATCTGCTCACCCATATGTCTATGATCGATCAAACGACCCCCTCTGAAACGTTTCTTGCTTTAAAAAACAAGTCTAGCTTGCCACCTAGTGGTGCATAACACTAAAAGAGCTAGGACTTCTGGCTGCCAGACAATCTTAGGTTCTCCTGGCTATGCTACTACTAACACACTATGATCTTGGGTGACCTACAGTTCTGAGCCATGCATCTCTCCAAGGCAAGGAAGGGGTAGTAGTTAGTCAGCTGCTCCGACTTGCACCTTGAAACTGCTTTCCGAGACCTCTATCTGACTGACATCCATTTTGGTTCACTTTGGCCCAAGCAATGCCCTGCACTTAGTGTTTTGGCGTGATGTATGGAGGGGTGTTTTTGGCTCTTTAAGCTATAAACTGCCCCTCAGCAGCAGGAGGGGTCTGACTGCTAACAAACTGATCTCCTGAGATCAGTTGTAATTCCAGGAGATCTCCTGGCCCCACCTGGCAATTGGCAACACTAGCTGCAGCTCACCCCTACCTGTCCCTACAGTAGCTCAGCACTACCACAAATATGGACAAAAATCCAGCCTAGGTGAAGACCGAAACTATCTCCATTAATTCTAAGTTTTACAGATAAACTCCAAGAAGATCAGGGAGGGGGAAGAAAGATTTCCTAGCTAATCCTGTGGGCCTTCATGTACCTCATGGGCTTATTTCCTTAGGCCCATTTAAGCTGTAACCCAATCACTGACATTTGCTCCCATGCAGAGATTTAATTAAAATACAAAACCGCAGGGAAATCAGAAGAGGATAAGGGTGGGATTTTTTTTTAATGATACCCCAGCCGTCTGATATCTGCATCTGATGGGAGAGGGAAAGGTATCAAATGCTGTTACAACACAGCTAATATTTAAGTATAATATAATTGTAGAGTTGTTCCATGATAGAGCAAAGAGATGCTCAGTTTTCACACCTTTCGCAAAGGCACCTGTTCATGCCCCCCCCCCCAATAGAGGGGTGAGGAGAAGACGGATCAGGTGGATTTCTCCACTTAGGAGGACAGGAATGGCCGGGCACAGACAGCAGTGGAAATTCTATGGTCCACTCTAGGGTTCCCAGTTCTCAGGTTCCAGTGGGGTTTCCCCTGCTTTGGAGGGCTTCAATCTGCCGCCAGATGACATCACCCGGAAGTGACTTCATTACATCGCCGCCGTTGTGGGGGTGACACTCTAGTTTTTGGGCAAACTCTATGGTTTTGAAGGCAAATAGCCAGTTTGGTGTAGTGGTTAGGAGCGCTGACTCTAATCTGGGAGAACCGTGTTTGATTCCCCACTCCTCCATATGCAGCTGCTGGGTGATCTTAGGCAAGCCACAGTTCTCTCAGAGCTGTTCTCTCAAGAGCAGTCCTCAAAAGAGCTCTCTCAAACCCAACTACCCCACAGGGTGTCTGTTGTGGGGAGGGAATGGGAAAGGAGATTGTAAGCTGCTCTGAGACTCTGAGTGAAGGGTGGGGTATAAATCCAATCTCTTCTTCAAAACAAACCATTGAGTTCTGCCCAAAAACTAGAGTGTCACCCCCCTGACATCGGCACAGTGATAATGTTCCTTCCAGGTGACATCATTGCAGAAGATCCCAGAAAGGACCCTGGAGCCGCCACCACCCTGCTAGTCCATTCCTGGAGAGTGTATGAGAGCCACTGTGGTGTAGGGGTTAGAGTAAGATCTGGCAGGTTCAGGGTTGAGTCCCTGATCTGCCATGGACACTTGCTAGGTAAAATTCTAGGCCAGCCACACACTCAGCCTCTCCTACTTCACAGGAGAAAAGAGCGAGAGTCCAGTAGCACCTTGAAGACCAATCAAATGTGTGGCAGCGTGTGAGCTTTTGTGAGTCACTGCTCACTTCTTCAGGGTTGTTGTGAGGATAAAATGGAGAAGGGGAGAAGATGGGTCCAGGGCCAGCCCCAGGGTTTTTTGCGCACTAGGCGAGGCTACCTTGTGGGGCACCCCCAGGTGAGGCTGCCTTGTAGCGCCCCCCCACCGCAAAGCCGCCCTCTCCACCACCAGAGACCCACCCGCAAGGGATGCCCCCCCAGCCCTAGTGCCCACCCGCCTGACCGGGCTCACAAGCTCTCCAGCCCCACCAGCAGCCACCTGCACCAGCTGGCCGCAGCGCCTACAAGTCTATCTGCATTGGCCCAAGGCTAAGTTTGGTTCTTAGCCTGAATGGAAAGCTGCATTCAGACATAATGGTAAATCATGGTTTGCATAAAGCATACTATCTCCTGGTTTGAGTCTCTCTCAATCTCTCCACAGCCCCGTTTGCCAGCTGCACCCCTAGGCAGCCGCCTAGTTGGCCTAGTGATAGAGCCGGCCCTGGATGGGTCCCTATTGGGGAGAAAAGTGGGGCAGAAGTGCAGTAAATAGATAGATAACTACACAGAGCCCTTGATTCAGATGTGGGGCCGCATCGGCTGTTCACATCATCGGTCAAACGACATGTGATGGCGGTGATTTGGAATCAGATCCTCAGATACATGATCTGTTGCGTCTGTTGTGGGGACAGGAAGGGAAGGAGATTGTAAGCTGCTCTGAGACTCTGAGTGAAGGGTGGGGTATAAATCCAATCTCCTCCTCCTCCTCCTCTCCCTTCTTTTTGTTCTCCTCCTCCTCTTCCTCCTCCTCCTCCTCCTCTTCTTCTCTTCTTCCTCCTCCTCCTGCAAAAAGCAGCGGGGGGGGGGGGGGTTTCAACCAGGACCACACTGTTAGGCAAGGGAGGAGGTAACTTTTTTCCTCATTGATCTACATTTTTAATCCCTTCCTCCAATGAGTTCCCCTTTTTATCCTCACAACAACCCTGGGGAATAGATGAAGTTGAGAGAGAGACCAGCTTTAGGTCACCCAGAGAGCTTCATGGCAGCGTGGGTTTGTGAACCCAGGTCTCCAAGGTCCTAGTCTGACACCCAGCCCACACTGGCTGTCTCCATGCTGCTTTTCCGAACAGAAATGGCTCCCCTGGATTGCTTTGAGCCCTGGGGTGGGGGAAAAGACAGGCAACTACACTCTAAAAGCAGCTCAGAGAGTGATTTCCACATCATGGGGCAAAGATTTACTTCCCCATCAGCATTGCCCCCACCATTGCTGAGAGCCAGTTTGGTGTAGTGGTTAAGAGCGGCGCACTCTAATCTGGAGAACTGGGTTTGATTCCCCACTCCTCCGCATGCAGCCAGCTGGGTGACCTTGGGCCAGTCATGGTTTTCTCAGACCTCTCTCAGCCCCACCTGCCTCACAAGGTGCCTGTTGTGGGGACAGGAAGGGAAGGCGATTGTAAGCCACTCTGAGATTCCTTCAGGGAGAGAAAAGCCGGGTATAAAAACCGACTCTTCTTCTTCCGTACTTCAGCAATTAAATTATATATCTTGGAATCTAGCCATCGGTCTCCAGCATCACATCTAACTTAACTCTTTGGCATCTTCTCCTGGGTTCGAAGCAAACGAGTTCATTCATATCCTGCCTGTGCTCAGAACATTATCATGCCTGTGTCCGCCACGTGCCAACATGCAACAGCATCTGTAGCAAATTTTGTAACCCCTTTGTACCCAGTTCGTTGTGGTCCCCCCCCCCCCCGGCTCTTCCACAGTTGGAGCATAACAGTTCTCAGTTCCATTCTGCAGGGGCGAAATACGCCCATCTTAAAACGAATGCTCCCCCTCAGCTGAGGGGTCTTGTGAGTGAAAATTCTACTTAGGGAGCCCCTGGCATTAAAGCTGTGAGCGAGCGATTTGGCCGCTGCATACATTCGTTTGCTCTGGAGCCATCCTTCCTGAGCTAAGACGAAAATATGTGAGCCAGTGGCTAAAAAACTGTGAGCCAGCTCACACTAACTCAGCTTAGAGGGAACACTTCTTAAGACCCTGGGTATTGTGTACTGGGTTCTGACGCATGGAAAGCCTGGACTACGACACAGTGATCAGCATAGATTTACTGAGTACACAACAAGCATGCAAGACTGGCCCAGATGGCCAACTATATACAACTCCTAGGAGACACCCCAAAGTCCTATTGGCAGGTTTGAATTTCCCGCCAGAGTTCTTATTGGAGGGCTAGTGGTGGTCTAGGATCCTGGACCCTTATTGTCTCTCAGAGTCAAGCTCTGACCGTATGCCGCTGGTGCCCAGTGGTGGTCAGTGGACATAACACCGGGGAAGCAGCCTTGACCTCCCACAGTGCACCTCTCCCATCAAAGCCCCAGAAACATCGCCTTTCTTACCAGATGCTGCTGTGCATGACCTTACACAAACTGGCCCAGGAGCTAGACACGTTTGTACATGTTACTTAAACCAAACAGACTGAAGCAGGCAAGGGAAGGGGTTTTTTCCCCCCTTCTCTGGCAGCGCGCAGAAGCCCGTCTTTCAGCCTCAACATCTTGCCTTGAAACGCACTACTCTCCCTAACATCTGGCACGTCGATGCCCTGATTCTTGGAAATGTGCTCCATGGGACGCACTGCAAAACCCAGAGAAGAGACAGAACCACAGTAATTGATGTCAGAGATGTCTCCCCATCCCGTTGGCGGCCCTGGGCTGGATGTGACAGTCGAGACAGGAATTGCAGCTGATACTTAGGGGTGAGTCCTCGCGCAGAACGGCAACCACCAATCCGACATGAACTGAGCAACTGGAAAAAAGAGTTTGCACTGAATTTTCCATATCGGGCTGGGGGGGGGGGGGAGTAATAGGATCTTCTTCATCCCGGCACTAATATAAATTCTGCTTCCCTTCTGCCTCTAGCTTCGAGTCTCGGCTCCCACACCCTACCTCCCATCTCATTATCCCCAGTCCAGGATTAAAGTGCCATCTAGTTAACCCTCTCGAATCATTTTGAGTTTATGGAATTATATAAGCCAATCTAGCCGCACCGTCAAGAGAACAGCCGATCTCCTTGAGAGGGAGACAACCTGTCACCACACACTGCCAGGCCGGGAGTGACGAGGCCCTACCGAACCAGACATGCCTTCTTCCATTCCTCCAGCATGGAAAATGCTCCCAAGAGAAGAGGAAGAAGAGAGAAGAGACTAGATTTATACCCCACCCTTCACTACCCAAGGGAGTCTCAGAGCAGCTTACAAACTCCTTTCCCTTCCCCTCCCCTGTGAAGTAGGTGGGGCTGAGAGAGCTCTTTCCAGAGCTGTCCTTGAGAGAACAGCTGGTACAGAGCTATGGCTTGCCCAAGGTCATCCAGCAGGTGCAAGTGGAGGAGTGGGGAATCAAACCCGGTTCTCCCAGATTAGAGTCCACGCACTTAACCAGAAGGGGAGGAAGAGGAGGAGGAGGAGACTGTGGGGCTGACCCAGGTGTAGAGGTGGACCTGGCAACCCCACAGGGGTGTGGGGATTCTCAGGGTGCCACCCTCAGCTCCCTCAGAGGGAGAACGGCCTCGTGGAGAATGCTTAGCGTTTTGTCAGCAGAGTGAGATTTCTCTGCTTCCCAAGGCACACAAAGAAGAGCCTTCAACTGTCAAGGGCATAAACACAGTTGTAAAAGAGGAGGAAGTCAAGAAGTGACAGATGAGGAGGAGAAAATGAACAGGAGAAAAGAGTAGCCCTGTCGGATCTCACTCATTTAATGTAACATATTGTTGTGCCGCTCGAGACCCAGAAGACACAGGGCAGCCATTGTGGTGTGGTGGCCAGACTGCTGGACTTGGAGCATAAAATAAAATAAAAAACCAGGATTCAAATTTTTATCCTGTTCTTCCTTCAAGGAGCTCAGGAGGGCATACACGGTTTTGTCCTGCCAACCTAGCAGTTTGAAAGCAAGAAATTGCAAGTAGATAAATAGGTACCACTTCGGTGGGAAGGAAACAGCGTTCCGTGCACCTCGGCATTTAGTCATGACCACGGAGACGTCTTTGGACAACACTGGTTCTTCGGCTTGGAAATGGAGATGAGCACCGCCTCCTAGAGGTGGATTTGACTGGCTTTCAAGCAAGGGAAACCTTTACCCTTTATTTGTTACTGACAAGAACCTTGTAAGCAACGCTCCCTCTAAGCTGTGGAGTCTTGTGAGCAAAAATTCTACACTGTGAGCTACTGGGATTAAAGTTGTGAGTGAGAGCCATTTGGCTACTACATAAATGAGTTTGCTCTGGAGCCATCCCTTCCTGACCTAAGACAAGAATGTGTGAGCCGGAGGCTAAAAAAAATTGTGAGCCAGCTCTCACTAACTCAGCATAGAGGGCACACTGCTGACAGTAAGTAACTCGTTTAATTTCACCCAACGAATTTAATTTCACCCAACAAATTTAATGACACCATTCCCTTTGTGGCACCTTTAACATTCTTTGTGCATCTTTGGAGATGTCAGGGGTTTCCCACCCCCGAGTTTAATTTTCTGCACAGATGCAAACGGCAGTCCTATCCTAGGAAAGAAGAATATCAAATAGACAGAGTTAAATCTCCAGCCTCAGGGAACTCCGTTTCTTCAGAGGGTAGAGTCTGCTTACTTTGTCTTATAAACCTTAAGTGGGGTCAGAATAGGCTTCGCACTTGCCTGCCCATGAAAGCGTGGTGCATGCTGCCGGCGCATGCTGGCTAGGTGGGGTATAAATCCAAAAATAAATATAAATGAATAAAGGTAAACACCAGCCCTCAGCCCCAATCCCTCAGCCTCAAGAAATCAAGGCGTCTGCCCTGCCCTGGATAGCCCAGGCAAGCCCGATCTCGTCAGATCTCGGAAGCTAAGCTGGGTTGACTGTTGTTAGTACTTGGATGGGAGACTTCGCTGGAATACCAAGTCGGGAGGACGAGACAGACTTTATTCAGCCACCTCTCTGAATATCCTCTGGGACCTCAGTAGGCGTCAGTCACTAGAGGTCAACATGACTTCCAGGTGCACACACACACACAATACAAAAATACCGAAAAGAAAAGAAAGAAATTGAGGAGACTGGGAAAAAATGGCCTGGAGATGGCTTCTGCAGTGACACTCTAGTAATTTCCCCATGTCTCTACGGTCCTTACCATAGTAATTACAGGAAATTCCTAGAGCATCTGCCAGAAGTGATGATGTCACCTCCCAAACTCCACCCTTCCCAGGCACCGCCCTCAAAATCTCCCAGCATTTGCCAAAACCGGGCTGACAACCCTAGATCATGATTAAACTTGCTCATATTTTCACAGCACTTTTGTCTGTGGTTCTGTGTCTCGGTCCCAGTGGTGTGCATCCTTACAGGGTGACCAAGACACAGAACATAATGGACTTGAGGACTCTAAGGACCAGGTTCGCAGCTTTGCCAACCAACCCGCCCGGAGTCATTCCGATACACGTGGCTGACCATCCTCCACTGCCCTCTGAGTTTGCTTCCTTCCTGTGATCTTATTTCCTTGCCGCTCCTGCGAACAAATTCTAGTTAGTGACGACTTTCTCCTGGAGGTATGAAAGTTGCACATATCACTTCAGAGCCTCCAGCCAGACTTTTATTTGGCACCAGCCTAATCTAATTTAAGAGATAATGTCCATGAAATAGAGCATTATCGCAGGGTCATGATTTCTCCTGCTGCTATATAAATGCGGAAAGGAAGCGGAGTTTCTATTCAGAGAACAGAAGACATTGATCTTGTGGCTCTTTTCCTTCCGAAAGACAATAATTGTCCGGTGTGAAAGGGATGATCACAGCGCTGCCCATTAGTGAGGGATAACACTAGAATGGCCTTTGCATCGCTTGCTGGGTTATTGGTTGACTGTTAAGAGAACAGTCTCCTTCTGTGATTCTGAAATGCAGGCTCATATGATTCCCTCGGGGGGCAATCTACAGATCTGGTGAGCCTTCGTGACAAGTTCCATGATTTCTCGTGCGGATCAGAGTCTAAAGTGAGGACTGATAACGACCCACTAACTTACATACTAACCCCTGCCAAGCTGGATGCTGCAGAACAGATGTGGGGGTCAGCAACACTATCTTTATAAAATTTTGAAATCATTTATAGGTCTGGAAAAGCCAGTGTGGATGCTGACTTCCTCTCTTGGAGACAAGACGATGCTCCCACAGGAGATAGAAAGAACTGCTAGAATGCGGTTAAGGGTAAGATACAAGCTCGCCGGAGCCGGTTTGGTGTAGTGGTTAAGTGCGGGTACTTTAATCTGGGAGAACCGGGTTTGATTCCCCACTTCTCCACATGCAGCTGCTGGTGAGACCTTGGGTCAGTCATAAGTTCTTTCAGAGCTGTTCTCTCAAGGGCAGTTCTCAAGAGAGCTCTCTCAGCCCCACCTATCTCACAGGGTGTCTGTTGTGGGGAGGGGAAGGAAAAGGAGTTTGTAAGCCACTCTGAGTGAAGGGCAGGGCATAAATCTAATCTCCTCCTCCTCCTCCTCCTCCTCCTCCTCCTCTTCTTCATCTTGCTTGCCTCTTCTGCTTTCCACACATTCTGCACCCTTCTGCTCCCCCCCCCCGGCTCATTCCATTCTGAGCTAGGGGGTGACACATTCACAGCTTTGGGGGGCAAACAGAGGGCACTCAGGATCTTACGACTGTAGGCAGCCTCCTGCCTCGCTTGCCATGGCTTTTGAGACCCAGGGGTGGAAATTTATTTTATACCGTTCAAGCCTATCCCGAGGATGAAATCCCGAATCCTAAATTTCTCCCCCAGGCTCATAAAAAAGTAGCACAGAGCAAATAGGAGTCAAATCAAACATTAAGGAGGTGACTGCCGGCAAAGAGGCAGAAGGGTGTCATTAAATGTATGCCTGAGATCTGAATGTAATGTGTGTGTGTATAAAGTTGCATTGCTTGAAACAGTCTTTTCATGTCTCATTTTTTTCCTTCTGGCTTGGGAAATATTTGATGGTAAGACAGCATATTCGGTGGATGGTAGTAGGTCAAGAATCACTGGCCTACCATGAGGGCCAGCGTGGCACAGTGATTAGCATATTAGACTAAGACAAGATGGGGCATGCGCGATACTCGAGGGGGGGAGTATCCCAGTCCTTCTGCCCCCCCTCCCCAGGGCAAGCAGCAACGAGCCCCGCCGCTCCTGCCACTCCCCTCCCCAGGGCAAGCAGCAGCAGCAGCAAGCCCCACCACTCCTGCCACTCCCCTCCCCAGGGCAAGTGGCGGTGGCCCGCCAAAGCCTTCTCCCTTCCCCCCCCACCGGCGACAGCGAGCCCTGAGCGGCTCACAGTCGCCAGGCCTGCTAAGTCTCCCCAACGGCCAGAGCATGTGCAGGGGATGCTCTTTTACTTTTGGGGGGATTTAAATATCCCCCCAAAAGTTTTTTTAAAACTTTTCAGATTTTTCAGTACACAGCAGGAGAGCCCCCCATGTGTAGAGAAATCTCTCTGCCCCCAGGTGCCCCCCCGTGCGGATTTAGGTATCCGCACGCAGGGGGCAACTTCAGAATTAGATATATAGATATCTTGACTCAGCTCCAAATCCCCAGCCTGCCACAGACTCTCTCACCCCTGTGCCAGTCACTCTCTGTTGGCCAGCCTACCTCTTGGGATGTTGTGAGGATAAAATGGAGGAGGAGATGGAAATGATGTGAGCCACTTTGGGGAGACAAATGGTTTAAATTTCTAAGCAGGGTATAATTCAGTCCACACTGGGGAATAAAGCAGGGTATCAATTGGGTTCACACTGGGGAGAAAAGCAGGGTATAAAGAGCTAGCAACCCTATGGAGAAATGTGTACCGCCTGCTAGAAGTTTTTTGCTCTGATCTGTTCCAGAACTTTGGCCGCTGAGTATTAAAATGTGCTTTGTGAACTATCATCCAAGGCAGCTTGAAGTTTTGGCCCAATGGCCAGCTATAATCTTGGGCAAGTGAGAGATAAAAATGGAGGGATTTTGACGAAATCTCTTTTCTGCTTCTCTACACTCTCGTCTCGTACTGTGGCTGAAGGGAGATACCTTGAGTGGCAGCCAGCGCTTCGTTATGATCATGTTGAGTCTCTCAGACAAGTTCTGGGTGAGATTTTTATTTTATTTTTTTGGTCACAGTGAGTGCAATTTCAGCAACAACACCACACTGAGACATCTGTTGAAGCAAAGGCACAGTGTGAGGACAGAACAGCTTCAAGAACAATTTAAAAACCAGGCCTGGTTTTATGTATAGCATGTCAAAGGGGACTATATCTGTTCATGTTGAGGAAAGAGATGGAGAAGGAAAATGGTGGAGGGGCTCCACGCTCCACCTCTTTTGCTGATGCTGCATGTGGAACGGGTACCATATTGCTCAGGAGCTGGGCATATTTGGTCACTCACCAGCAAAGACTCGAGTAGTACTACTCTACACTTTCACTTTGGGTCACTGAGAATTGGAGTCAGCTAATATCTGATGAGGAAGGGCAGAAATGTTGCCTCGAGCTCCTGCTTAGCAGTGAGGTTCTAGGCAGAGGGTTGGTTTCATTTCATCCTGGTGATCTTGGAAATGTCAGGTGAGCTGAGTTAGTGTGAGCGAGGTCACAGTTTTTGAGCCACCAGCCCATACATTTTTGTCTTAGCTCAGGAAGGAGCGCTCCAGAGCAAACTAATTTATGAAGTAGCCAAATGTCTCACTCATAACTTTAATGCCAGTAGCTCACAAAATAGAATTTTTGCTCACAAGACTCCACAGCTTAGAGGGAGCATTGCAGGTGGGCAGTTGTGTTGGGCCACAGTAGAAGAGTCCAGTAGCACCTTAGAGACCAGCAGTATTTTGAGAGTAGGAGCTGTTGAGAGTCAAGGCCCCCTTTGTCAGGTATAAGTAGGATGGGAGGTGCTTGAGGATCCCTGGGGATATAAGGGCTCAGGGATTTATATTCTTACTTACATCTGACAAAGGGAACTTGGACTGCTGAAAGCCTACACCATGGAAACCCTTAAGGTGCTACTGAGCTGGAATCTTGGAAATGTCAGGTATATCTTAGGGAACCTGCTGCTTATTGTTAACTTTCTGTCAAAACTGGGATTTTGTTTATAGGCACTGTCATGGCTTAGGACATCCATGAGTCCGCCAGCTCTTTCTGGGCCTGGGGCGATAAGCCCCATCTGGGGCTCCAGCCATCTCACCATCCTTCTAGGCATTTTGGTTAGAAAGTACGAATGTACCATGTTGAAGGTTCTCAAACCAGGCCCGTAGCCAAGAATTTTTTTTTTTAATGTTTGGAGGGCATTTAAATTTTTAAGGAGACAGTCAAATTAAAGTTAATTAAATCCATCTGATTGCCTGTCTTCAAAGGGGGAGGCTCGGAGCCTGTTTCTAGCCCTTCCTTTCAAGGGACAGGGCAGTGAGCACATCAGTTCCTAGGAGAAAACAGCTCAGAGGATGTTTAATTACCTTCGGAATGCATTAAAATGCCCTCTGAGCTGTCTTTTCTTAGGTCCCATGATGGCCCCCCCCACAAAAAATTCCACAGTGGGATGGAGAGGGAAGCCAAAGGGCAAGCCACGCACCCTCACCCTGGCTGCCGCCAGCAGCAGGCAGTGGGGGGGGGGTCTCAACCCAACCCCGTGGGTAGAGTTCCACAGTGGCAGTGGTGTTGGGTTAAAAAGAATGTTTCTGGTGTGGCTATTTGTGAAGCGGGGCTTTTAATTAAGGGGCGGGGCCCCTAAATGTACCACCATAACTACAGGCCTGCTGCAAACTTCACCTCCCCCACCCCAAATACCTGCGCTTATCTTGTTGGATTGAGTCAAACACCTCATGTAATCACTTCGGCAAGCTGCTTGCTGTTCAAAACAGTTTCGAGTATAGGTTCAGGCGGGTAGCCATGTCGGTTTGAAGCAAAATAACCCAGTTTGAGTCCAGCAGTGCCTTTAAGGCCAACAAATTTTAATACTGGGTATAAGATTTCACGTGGATGCATCTGTAGAAGTGTGCTTGCACACAAAAGCTTATACCCAGAACTAAACTTCGTTGGTCTTAAAGGTGCCACTGGACTCAGGCTTTGTTCTACCATTTTGAGTAGTTTTTCATCTGCAGCAGGGCAGTTGGCCAAGCAGCTGCTGCCAATGCATGGTCACGATGTATGGGCTTGCTTGCATTATATACACCCCAAAGTCACCATGGGACAGATCATGCACCCTTTTAGAGGGCATGCGCTGCTTTTGTTTCTGTGGGCAGCACTATTCATCAGTCAGCAGCAGCCATTTCGCTGGCGCATGCACAGAAGAGAATGAATTGTACCACAGGCCCCAGAGAGCAATGCAAGAATGTGTCAGCCCAGTCAGTGAAAATAGACACAGACACATTGGGCAGGGAGGCATGAGGAACAGGGACAAAACACTTAAGCAGTGTTCCCCAGAGGTATGCCTGTGGCACCTACCAATGGGTTTCTTGGCATCCATTTGCTTCTTTCCCAAAGCTGCTCTCCCCCCAAGCAAAGTGCCAGTCTGGGTTTTCCTCCACCTTGTTGGAGCAGGAGATGCTTTAGAAGGGCCAAGGAGGCATCGCTTTTGTGTCTGCAAGGAGCGCTCATGCAGAAAGTGCTGCTTCCATTATAGAAGGATGTTTGGTTTGCAATCTCCCAACATTTTGTGACTGGCCCTAATACCTCATAAGAAGAAGAAGAGGACAGAAGAGATTGGATTTATACCCTGTCCTTCAAGACCCAAAAGAGTCTCAGAGGGGCTTACAGTCTCCTTTCCCTTCCCCTCCCCACAGCAGACACCCTGTAAGGTAGGTGGGGCTGAGAGCTCTCTCAAGGACTGTTCTGAGAGAACTTGTGACTGACCCAAGGTCACACCAGCATCTGCATGTGGAGGAGTGGGGAATCCAACCCAATTCTCTCAGATTAGAGTCTGCACTCCTAACCATGACACCAAACTGGCTCTCAAGGAGCTGTTTTCCCTCCCTTGTCAGCCATTTTGTGATTGCTCCCATTTGGCATGGCAGCCATTTTGTGACTGTTCCCACTGGGCATGGCAGCCATGTTGTGATGTCACCCACTCCCTGGTCTCCAAATTCCAAACACGCCCACAGGCTTAATAATACTGAGAAATGGGCTCTCTCAAGCAACAAGCCATGCAGCTTCTCCCTTCTCCCATCTCAACAGGTTCAAGACATTCAAGGAAACTACTGCTTCCCCCCCCCCCCCCAGTTGTGTGAACTGGGCAAATGTGGAGAAGCGGAACTGCCATGGCAAAGTATTTGTAATCCAGACCCAAAGATCATGGAATCGTCTGGGTCAGATGTTCAGGACTGGAGCAGAGAGACAAGCCACGTAGTTGTCTCTTCCTCCACAAGCAAAATTGAAATGCCTTTTTTATTTTTTTTAAAAGATTATTTTAAACAACAAAATAAGGAGTGAGGAAATGGGAATGAGGAAAAACACATGAACGCATATATGCAGCACATAATTGACCCAGTTTCAACCGTTTAAGAAACACCTGGACATGTTTTCTTCAAAGTTCAAAAGCCCTGCTTGCCATCTGCAAACCGACTGGAGTCCGAACAGCGAGGTTGGGTGGGGAACCCTGGGCTCCACTGTATGCGTGGTGCTTCCTTCTCAAAAAGGCTTGTAAACAGTTGCTTTTGCCCAGAACAGTGTATCGGGCGCCTTCCCTCCTTCCCAGCCTCCACTCTATGTACAACTAATGCATTTTTCATGCAAAGACAAGTCAGTCATGGACCTGTATATAAGAAACTTTGCAAAATGCTGACTTACCTGAAACAAAAGTACTCCAGTTTTCAAGGGACAGTGGCAAACCTAGACAGCATAATAAAAAGCAGAGAAAGAAAAAAATAAAAAGAAAAGAAAAGACTTCAATTATGCAATTTAATTTGCAAGATGACTCTCTGTACTCTGCCGGTCCCTGAATGTCATACCCACTACCCTAGTCCACCCCTCCCTTTCCCCCCCTTTTCCTCTATGAATATAAAAATCATACAATTTAAGGGTTTTTTAAAGAAAAAAAAGGAGAGACACCCTCCCAACAAAAGTCCACATGGTCAGAGCGATGGTATTCCCAGTAGTAATGTATGGCTATGAGAGTTGGACCATAAGGAAGGTCGAGTGCCGAAAAATAGATGCTTCAGAATCATGGTGCTGGAGAAGACTCTTGGACTGCAAGGAGATCAGATCAGTCAGTCCTAAAAGAAACCGACCCTGACTGTTCACTGGAAGGCCAGATCCTGAAGCTGAAGCTCAAATTCTTTGGCCACCAAATGAGAAGGGAGCACTCCCTGGAGAAGACCCTGAGGCTGGGAAAGATTGAAGGCTGAAGAAGAGGGGGACGGCAAAGGATGACAATGTTATTGATGCAACGAACATGAAATTGAGCAAACTCCGGAGGATGGTGGAAGACAGGAGGGCCTGGCGTGATGTGGTCCATGGGGTCGTGAAGTCAGACTGTGCAACTGAACAACAGCAACAAAAGAATTCATTCATTCTTATCCAAAGCCGGCAGTTTCCCTGTGCTGTCCTTGGTCCTGAAACTTGGTTTTCCCTCTGCAATGCCTGATCATTATACTCCCTTCTTGCTCCAGCTACTGACCTACTACTGTCTTCTTGTATCCTACTATGCTGCTCATACACCAGGGTTTTTAACCTGACTATGGTGCCCGGGACTGCTGTAACACCCACCAACATGTTTTCTGGCACTAACTTCCCTGAGTCTTGAGGATAAAATCCAAAGGGTCTTCCATAATGCAGGGGGGGGGAGGGGAGAGAGAATTTCATTGGGGCCCTTATATGCCTTAAACTGTTTTTCTAATAAATATATGTATTTTTGTATATAACAGTTATACACTAGGTTTTTAATACTGGCCCTTTGTCGGGTTTCTTTCTTATCCTTGTGGTTCTTGATTCCACGTATTGGGGTTGAGTTTGTTTTCCCCTCCCTCTGTCTTACTGTCACAGCTATGAGCCCTTGGCTTGGCCTGAGGTGTAGACTTCCATCCATCCCTGGGCTTGGGAACTATCTCGGCGACCCCTTCTTTGGAAACTGGACAGCACCTCTCTTCCAAACCAAAGAGCTGATCTTGGGCTTGCTCTACCCCCTTGGAGCAGGAGGGGGTTCCAGAAGCGCCGAGGAGGCATCATTTTTGCACCTGCAGAGGATTCATTCAGAAGTCTCCATCACAGGAGGAGACGTGGCTTGGAACTTCCTAACCCCCGTGGTAACCATTCTGGGATGGGCACTGCCTCCATGAGACTGCCTTTTCTCAAAGTTCCCCAAATGCCTGCAGGTTCCAAAAGGCTGGGGACCTGAGAATGAAGACAGACTTCCCCAGCTCTCTTTTGTGACCTGCTTTGATTAGAAGTGGGGTCATGGCTCAGTGGTATAGTGTAGTGGTTAGGAGCACAGACGCTCATCTGGGAGAACCGGGTTGGATTCCCCACTCCTCCACATGCAACTGCTTGTGTGGCCTTGGGTCAGTTACAAGTTTTCTCAGAACTGTTCTCTCACAAGCAGTCCTCAAAAGAGCTCTCTCAACCCCACCTACCTCCAAGGGTGTCTCTTGTGGGGAGGGGAAGGGAAAGGAGATTGTTAGCCACTCTGAGACTCCTTTGGATGAAGAAGAAGAAGAAGAAGAGATTGGATTTATACCCCACCCTTCACTTGTAGTCTCCGAGCAGCTTACAAACTCCTTTCCCTTCCCCTCTGCACAACAGACACCCTGTGAGGTAGGTGGGGCTGAGAGAACTCTGAGACAACTGTCCTTGAGAGAACAGCTGTGCCAGAGCTATGGCTTGCCCAAGGTCATCCAGCCAGGTGCAAGTGGAGGAGTGGGGAATCAAACCCAGTTCTCCCAGATTAGAGTCCACGCACTTAACCACTACACCGAACTGGATGGTGAAGGGCAGGGTATAAATCCAGTCTCTCCTCCTCCTCCTCCTCCTCATTCTCCCCCTCCTCCTTCTATCTGCTTTGCAAGGAGAAAGTCCTGGTTAAAAGGACTGGGTAGCAGGTGATGCACCCTGACCGGAATTGCCCAGGCCAGCCTGATCTCATTCGATCTCAGAAGCTTAGCAGGGCCAATCCTACCTAGTATTTGGATGGGAGACTGCCAAGGAATACCAGAATTATGACATGGAGGCAGGCAATGGCAAACCACCTCTGAATGTCTCTCTCTCTTTGGAAACTCTACGGGGTTGCTGTGAGTCAGCTGTGCTTTGATGACCAAAAAAAAGCAGGCGATGCAAGGGCCCTCTGCCTGAGACCACTGTCTGTCATCCTAGAATCATAGAGTTGGAAGGGACCTCCAGGGTCATCTAGTCCAATCCCCTGCACAATGCAGGGAATTCACAAATACCTCCCCCGCACACACCCCTGTTACACTCCCAGAAGATGACAAAAAACCATCCAGGATCTCCAGCCAAACTGGCCTGGAGAAAAATTGCTTCCTGACCCCAAAGTGGCGTCAGCATTGCTTTCAGAGGGCCCTCTTATCCTCTGTCTGAAAACCTCCAAAAAAGGAGACCTCCCCCAGAAGCCTGTCAAACTAGAAGAAGAAGAAGAAGAGATTGGATTTATACCCCGCCCTCCACTCCCCAAGGGAGTCTCAGAGCGGCTTACAAACTCCTTTTCCCTTCCCCTCCCCACAACAGACACCCTGTGAGGTAGGTGGGGCTGAGAGAACTCTTTCCCAAGCTGTCCTTGAGGGAACAGCTGGTACAGAGCTATGGCTTGCCCAAGGTCATCCAGCCAGGTGCAAGTGGAGGAGTGGGGAATCAAACCCGGTTCTCCCAGATTAGAGTCCGCGCACTTAACCACTACACCAAACTGGCTCTCTACACAAGAATGACCCTGGTAGGTTATCCAATGGTCTACCTTGGTATAGGGCGACTTCTGTCACGTGTGTGTTTAGTGAACTTGATCTGTGTAAGCTGAACCTCGGACACATGCATCGCTCAAAACAGGACCAGCACCATGTTGAAGCCCGGATGCCAGAGTCAGCAATCAAGTTCCCAGGCCCTGTCATGGATTTGGAAACTCTCCCAGAAGGTGAGTGGAAGGAAAAAGAACTTTGTGCAGAAAACGTTCCGTGTCAAAGCAAAGAATGTATTTCTTTACAGAAGTCCAAAGGGGCAGTTAACTTTCAAAATGTGGCATGCGCTGCAAAAAAAAAATGCCTCTGCTGGTCCGTGAAATTTGGGTGGCTCAGCAGTGGTTTGGGTCTTTTAAGCTTCTGCAATAAACATCTAAGCCACTTTTAACATGCCCCGGCTTCTTCCTGCGGCGTTCAGGAGCCCCAAAGGGACAAGGGACGCAGGCGAACAAAAGCCATTATAAAGAGAGGGAGGCAGAGAACGCAAACCCCTTATCGATAATTCATTATGTTTGTTACCAGATTTTAGGGGGAAATGCGAGATCCGCGCCTTCACAACGAAACCTCTGCGGGCCACTTCTCCTGCTCCGAAGCACATGCCCAAGTATAAAATGCATGCAGCCCACATCAAATATGAATGCAGAATACATATATTGGTTGCTGATCTCTCCCCCCCTCCCCCCATTCTTTCTCACAAGGCATTTCAGGTTTAGAAGGAAAAGGCAGAAGACAGGAGCCATATCTTCTACAAGGCATGTGTATTGTGTTCTTTGGCGTATGCATCTGAGGACAGGAAATACAGTATGGAAACAGGGTGGGCAATTCGTAGCGTGGGCAGTTTCAATAATGAAAAAAATAAGATACTCAGTGACTCAGTTAATTGACTCCTGCCGTTGTTATCAAGCAGTACCTAAACGCGAGATAGACGGTAAGGCATTCTTGGCAGCATGCATGCAATGTTCGACTGTCGTTAAATAGCCAATCAATTAGCAATTTTTGCTGATCAATGGACTAGTATCCCAGTCCTGCTTTTTGCATCTCCATACTTCACTGGGTAATTTTTCTTTTCTTTATCAGCAACTGCTTCCTGGGCCTCTCCCTGAGTCAGGGGAAATAGTGTTTATATTTACAGTGATAGAAACATCTGCTAAAATCAGCTAATATCAAGCTGAATAATCAGCTAGTTTGGTGTAGTGGTTAAGTGCGTGGACTGTAATCCACTCGCAGCTGCTGGTTGACCTTGGGCAAGCCATAGTTTTGTCAGAGCTGTTCTCTCAAGGACAGTCCTGGAAAGAGCTCTCTCAGCCCCACCTACCTTACAGGGTGTCAGTTGTGGGGAGGGGAAGGCAAAGGAGTTCGTAAGCTGCTCTGAGACTCCGAGTGAAGGGCGGGGTATAAATCCAATCTCCTCTTCATCATCATCTTCTTCTTCTCATTGCTGACTTCACATCTCAGAAGCCAAGCATGATCAGCCCTGGCTAATATTTGTATGGGAGACCTCCAAGGAATACCAGGGTCGTGACGCAGAGGCAGGCAATGGCAAACCACCTCTGAACGTCTCTTGCCTTGAAAACCCCATATGGTCACCATAAGTCAGCCATGACTTGACAGCACTGTCCACCACCGCAATCAATAAAATGGACCATTCAATGACTAATGCATTAGGATATTAGAAGTCTGGAACCACCAGAAAGAAACAGAAGCATAGCGTTAAGTATTAAGTGGCACAGAAATTACAAGATAGGATCCTACTTACAAGACATTTTTACACAGCGAAATAGACTACGTCTCAATCATTTATCAAAGTACATTTGTGAACCGTTGTGTGCAATGCAACCCTGTCACCTGTGCAGAAAAGCCCTCTTGAATAGTTCAGTTTTGCATCATTTGTGGAGTGCCAGGAGAGGGGAAGCTTTCCTGACCCCCTTGGGCAAGCTGTTCCACGAGGCGGGAGCTACCAGAGAAATCCAGTTTGGTGTGGTGGTTAGGAGTGCGGACTCTAATCTGGGAGAACCAGGTTTGATTCCCCACGCCTCCACATGCAGCTGCTGGGTGACCTTGGGTCAGCCACAGTTCTCTCAGAGCTGTTCTCTCAAGAGCAGTCCTTGAAAGAGCTCTCTCAGCCCTACCTACCTCACAGGGTGTCTGTTGTGGGGAGAGGAAGGGAAGGAGATTTTAAGCCGCTCTGAGACTCCAAGTGAAGGGCAGGGTATAAATCGAATCTCTTCTTCTCTCTTCTTCTGCGGGTAGTTGTCGATTTTGCCCATGGGGAATTTCACTCCATTCCTCCGTTTCTTGTGCCACATACCCTGGCTAGGAAGACTTAGACTTTCTCACCCCAGCTGCTCTGCCCTGGGAATTTCAATTTTGCTACTCTCCAACGCAGCTCAACCCCTTCTTTCTTTTCACACTATTTTCTGTTGCTTCACAGTGAATCTTCCCCATAGAACATAGTCACTTTTCAACATGGTTTCTGTATCAAAGATAGCAGCATATGCCACATCAGTCATTCTCAGACTTACTGAAGTGGGACCCACTGCTAAACCTACTATGCTTTTTGGAACTTGCTGGCAAAGTCATATGCACTAAGCCCGCTATTCTTTGGGGGACTCGCTCACAAAGGAACTCCATACTACTTTCTCCCTTCCCGATAAAAAAGGCAGGCATTCCACATCAGTTAACCATGAACAAGTTTGTATTTTGTTTTTCATGATTAGTATTTATAAATGTATACTGTTACTAAACAACAAGTTGAATTTCACGGCCCCTTTGCAAATGATGCAGAAGTAAACCCCAATTTGCCACTGAGTAGCCTTTCCTAGCTCACCTGTTTCTTTTCCTGCCCTAACCTGACCCCATCAAGATGGCCGCCAAAATGATTAGGGGGTTGGAGCACCTTCCCTGTGAGGAAGGGCTGAAGATGGGAGGAAAACAGGATTACCTGTTTGGTGTGGTGGTTGAGAGTGTGGACTCTAATCTGGGAGAACCGGGAGTGGGTTTGATTCCCCACTCCTCCACATGCAGCTGCTGGTGTGACCTTGGGTCAGTCATAAGTTTTCTCAGAGCTGTTCTCTCTAGGGCAGTTCTCAAGAGAGCTCTCTCAGCCCTGCCTACCTCACAGGGTGTCTATTGTGGGGAGGGGAAGGGAAGGGGATTGTAAGCTGTTCTGAGACTCCTTCGGGTAGTGAAGGACAGGGTATAAATCCAGTCTCCTCCTCTTCCTCCTCCTCCCCCTTCTTCTTCTGTTGCTGCTGCACTGTGGGCCCAATCATGACTGGGTCCTTGCAGCAATTTTTAAATGGCTAACTTCTCCTCTAAAATGGCATCAGTTGCCTTGGGTTGGCCCTGTAGTTGCCATCACATCTAGGTTGGCCCTCAGGCTTAGCCTAATCGATATATTTACCATTTTCCTGGCTGGTGATGTGATGTTGGAGATGAGTACTTGTCATGAGTGTTTATTGTTGCCAACATTAATCCATATTGCATGGTGTTGAGCATGTTTTTTAACTTTCTTCAGAGCTCTGGAGGTTTCTTATCCCATAAGTCATTGCAAGCTTCTGAAAGGAAGTTGTAGAAGCCACTACACTGAAAGAAGAACTATAGTTGCCCAAATAGTCTCTCTTCTTTCAAATGGTTTGGAGCGAGAATACTGTGGGCAGTTGATTTTGAAACCCTCCTTTCCCAATGGTATGATGCAAATGCTCCAATAGCACAGACCAAAAGATTATGGGAATTATCACATAACTCTTGAGGCGGATTCCTGAGGTGACAAGCTACCAACCCACCACCATATACACATGACAAGTCTTCTAAATGAACAAACATTTCACACAAAAACAGAAATGTTCCCATGATGCCTGTATCATCCAGAATATAGATTAGATCTCAGACCCCGTCTACATGAACCCCCGAATGTGGCGGAAGAATTCTGAGCTAGTGGAATGGACTGCAGCACTTCACACTGCAGGTGGAAGGCACCGTGGTTAATTTTCCTCCATTTGAGAAACTCTCTTGAAATACACAAACACACAAACAACTCTGATATATAGGCAAGAGAGTTTTCAGGTCGCTAGCTTGGTGTAGTGGTTAAGAGTGGTGGACTCTAATCTGGAAAACTGGGTTCGATTCCCGACTCCTCCGCATGCAGCCACCTGGGTGACCTTGGGTCAGTCGCAATTCTCTTCAAGCTCTCTCAGCCCCACCTACCTCCCAAGGTGCCTCTTGTGGGGAGAGGGAGGGAAGGCGATTGTCAGCTGCTCCGAGACTTCTGGGTATAAAAACAGCTCCTCTTCTTCTTCCTGTTGTGCTAGTTTTCTATTTTCAGGGAGTTTTCACATGAAGCTGCTGCCCTGTTCTGAACCAGACCACTGGTCTGTCAAGCTCAGTATTGTCTACTCAGACTGGCAGCAGCTCTCCAGGTTCTCAGAGCAGGTTCCCATCACCTTCTGCCTGATCCTTTTAACTTGAGATGCTGGGAAATGAACCTGAGACCTTCTGCATGCCAAGCAGAAGCTCTACATCTGAGCCACAGCCCCTCTTTTACATAGGCTGAGCATTCAGGAATGTGATCCCCACTTCACACATACCTGTCACCTCCCCCAGCTGCTCAGTGGACCTAGGAGAAAAACAGCTGATGATGAAATATCATAAAGGTGCTCCATAATTTTGGATTTTATTGACTTCTCTCCTTCTGCTCTTCATGCACCTCCATACACTAAGAACCTGTTGAAATGAACAGAGCTTGAGTCCAGTGGCACTTTTAAGACCAACAAAGTTTTGTTCAAGGTATAAGCCTTCATGTGCAAGCACACTCCCTCAGATACAGTGCTTGCACATGGAAGCATAAACCTTGAATAAGACTTCGTCGATCTTAAAGGTGCCACTGGACTCAAACCTTGTTCTGCTGCTTCAGACCCCCATCTGAATCTGTTGAAATGAGTTGCAGAGTGGTTCCTTCCCTGCATTACATCCATTCCCGTGGTTTCCTTCAACAAGGGGCACACCATGTATTTGCAGGTAATTTTATTTTGTTGTAAAATAATTAATATATAAAAATTTGAAAAATGTATACAAAATTATAAAATCATACAATTGATTAAAATTACATGTGTTTTATTGATAGTGTGAAGGTATGCATCGGTTCTATTCAGAAGAAGACTCACAAAATAAATACTTTATCTGGAAATTTCGTCAGTCTATTGTTTTGGACCTTTTGTTTCGGACTTTATTGGTATATAGTACTTTGTACCTTACATTGATTCATATTGCATTGTCATTGTCATATATTACACCATTTGGACACAGTTCATGAGTAATTGTTTACTTTAGCTTCTATACACAGCTTTGCATTTTCTCTTTCTTATTGTTTATTGCTGCTTCAGACCAATATGGCTACCCCACCTGAATCCATTGAAACGAATTACAGAGTGGTTCCTTCCCTGCTTTATGTCCTTTCCCATGGTTCCCTTCGACAAGGGGCACACCATGTATTTGCTAGACTGAAGTCCAGCAGCACCTGAAAGAAAAACAAGATATTCAGGACATAAGCTTTTGAGAGTCAAAGTTCCCCTCATCAGATACAAGTTGGAATGGAGATCTTTGAGTCCCTTAGACATCAGTCCTTATATCCCAGTCAGTTCTCACTTGGACATAAGGACTCAGAGTTCTGCGTACCAACTCGTATCTGACTCTTGAAAGCTTATGCCCTGAAAGACTTCTTGGCTGCTGGACTCAAATCTGGCTGTTCTATCGCAGAACAACAGGGCTACTGTCTGAAACAATCAGGGCTTGAACATGGAGGATGGGTGATGCAAGAGCTTTGAGTGCTGATACTTCCTTGTCCTTTGCAAGCCTGGAGAACTGAGAGCCCTGCTCAGTCAATCAGTCTTTATTGGTTACGACACAAGGCCAGCAAATCTGAACATTATTCATAAACAATACAAACAATTTGTTAAAATATAATATGAATACCATGGTCTAAAAGAAATTTAAAAGATTAAATAGTCTTTTCTTTGCAGATACAGTAACAAGCTGCACAAAATTTAGCTACGTGCTTAGTAATTGACTGATTTTCGTCTGATAGCAAGTAGTGGACATAGATCAGGGGTAGCCAAACTTGCTTAACGCAAGAGCCACATGGAATAAATGTCAGACGTTTGAGAGCCACATGACATGAACTAATATTACACACATGTTTTATTGAAAAATAGGCAAATTTGCTTTTTTGCTATTTTATTCTTAATATTTTAATGTTTGATATTCTGGATAGTGTTTGTATGAATTTTAATGCTCTACCGGCTGATGTCTTTTCAGTTTTTTTGTTATGTGTCTGGTCAATGACCGTACTAATAAACAAACAATAACCTTAAATGAGACTTCCAAAAATAAAAACAAAAGGAGTAAAAATAGATATTGATAATGATATTTATTTGTCTGTGATACCTGTAGGCTGGGGGGAAGCCCTTTGAGAATGCATTTAAAGTTAAAGTTGCTTTCTTTCTCTGCTCCCCCCTGCCTCAGGACTACCCAGGAAGAGGGACACTAGCTGGGGAAGGGAAAACTGATCAGGTAGGCCTCCCCTTCTCTTCCCCAGCAGCCCTGCCGGGAGCCACACAATATATGTGAAAGAGCCACTCCTGACATAGATGAACATTTTAATCCTTGTACCAAAGGCAGAGTGACAACTCAAAACTGACCACCCCTAGGAGCCCCAACACATAGGCGGAAAGCCACTCTGGAAAAAAAAAATTTGGAATGTTGCCAGATGGTTCCGTTGTCTCTCTTCCGCCTCTGATATTCCTTTTTACCGACAATCATTTCATGTTATAGCTTTGCAAGGGACTTGGACAGAGAGCCCTGCTCATTTAAGGAGATGCTGGATTTTGTGGCAATTAAGTCATCTTCCCTTACGATAATAGTCAGTTTATGTTTTGAATGTTTTCTGGGTCACCGAGCATTGCCAGAGGGGGAGGATCTAATGAAGACGATCTGGCAACTTACAAGATTATTAGTTTTGGTGGTGAAAGGGGGGAAGAAAACAGTTCCTCTATGCAGCAGCTTGCTGATTGGTGGCCTTAATTGGATGGACAAATGGCAAGTGCCAATACAGAAAGGGAGGGGCGGGTTTGCCCGGACAAGCTGAGCTAACTGTGTCGATTCTGAAACTACAGACTGGAAGCGAGTCTGTTCTCCAAAGGGGCTTGTGAATGAAAGCAGCACAGAGCCAAACACGTCTTTTCCCCCAAGCATCTATCAAGCTGGCTTTGGAAAGAGGGCAACCCAGCAGAACGGGTGACCTGCCAAGCCAAACAGATCCCACCCATCATGTCTGGTAGCCCACCAGGGCATGATAAATCATTCGGTTTTGCTGCCTGCCAAAGATGGGATGGAAGCACCATATATTTATGTGAAATGGCAAAACTCAAGATCCAAGCATTTGGGGGGGGACATGATAGAGGTTCATAAAATTATGCATGAGGAGGAGAGAGTTGACAAAGAGATTTTTTTTCTCTGTGTCTCCATAGGGAGAGGGAGGGCATCCAGTGAAACTGATGGGCAGTAGGTTCAGGATGGATAAAAGGAAATACTTCTTTACACAGAGAGTGATTAAAATGAGGAATTTGCTGCCAGAGAATGTAGTCGTGGCCCTCCCTCTAAGCTGCAGAGTCTTGTGAGCAAAAATTCTACTTTGTGAGCTACTGGCATTAAAAGTTATGAGCAAGCAATTTGGCCACTGCATAAATCAGTTTGCTCTGGACTAGTGTTCCCTCTAAGCTGAGTTAGTGCAAGCTAGCTCACAGTTCTTTAGCCTCCGGCTCACACATTTTTGTCTCAGCTCAGGAAGGATGGCTCCAGAGCAAACTAATTCATGCAGCAGCCAAATCGCTCACTCACAACTTTAATGCCAGTAGCTCGCAAAGTAGAATTTTTGCTCACAAGACTCCAAAGCTTAGAGGGAGCATTGCTCTGGACTCATCCTTCCTGCGCTAAGACAAAAATGTGTGAGTTGGCAGCTAAAAAACTGTGAGCTAGCTCACACAACTCAGCTTAGAGGGCAGGGAACACTGGTGGAGGCCACAGGAATAAACAGCTTTCAAAGGGGGATTAGCAGGGGTCCGATGGAGCGGGAGCGCACAGGAGCGCAGCTCTGGGAGTGAGAAGCCCAGGGGGCGGGCACGTGACCAAGCCCCGCCCCCTCCTCGGCTTCCTCGAACAGTGCAGAGGCGCAGTGCCCCTTCAGCAGCTTCCACCCCATCAGTTTGGTGTAGTGGTCAGGAGTTGGACTCTAATCTGGGAGAACTGGGTTTGATTCCCCACTCCTCCACATGCAGCTGCTGCTGTGACCTTGGGCCAGTCACAAGTTCTCTCAGAGCTGTTCTCTCATGAGCAGTTCTCAAAAGACCTCTCTCAGCCCCACCTACCTCTCAGGGTGTCTTGTTGTGGGGAAGGGAAGGGAAAGGGATGGGTGGTGCACATGTCCTGGGTATCTCAAGTCTACTTGAAACCTGGTGGTTTCAAGGGCGCAGGCAGAGAATGAGGGTGTGTTCTTTTCGCTTATTTTTATTGCACAAAGTATTGGATGGGGAAGGGAATGGAGGAAGAGCTGGTCAGTTTCACTCACCTGTGGAGTGGAGCCTGAGGGGTGGGTGTCGCCTTCTGACACACTTCCGGTATGTTAGGGGGTGTGGCATATGCAAATGAGTTATGCTAATGAGCTCCTGCACCTCTTTTTCTACGAAATGACCCCTGGGGATTAGATAGATTAATGGAGAACAGGTCTGTCAGTGGCTACTAGCCAGGATGATAAAGGGAACCTCCACATTCAGGGGCACTAATCCTCTTAATCCCAGAGCCAGCAAGCCCATCTTCTGGAGCCTCTTGCTCTGCTGACCCCAATGTTTCGTTTGGCCAGTGGACAGGAAGAACCTGCCTTTGCTGAACCTCTAGAGGAGTGATCAAACAACAGCAATGCTTAGCCACGGATCTGATTTAATAACGGTTTCAGACAGGCCATGGGAAGCTGGATCCCATTTCTCCCACATTTCCTCTCACCGCACCCGAACAAGCCAACCCGGTTTGGGATGACACTGGCATTGTGAATAGATCCCATGAAACAAGTGGCAATGAGGGGGTATGAAAAGGAGCCGCTCCCGTCCCGGCAGGCAGGCACCTGGAACAGATGAGCTCAGAGCCGAGCGCCGTTTGGTTCAAAACTGAGCACAGCTGTAATTTGACGCACTGTGAAAGGAATGGGTTCTGTGAGCGAGGCTCTCGTTTTCACTCCCTCTGAGCAGAAAGGATGCCTGGCACAAGGGATCCCCCTGGAGCAGTCGTGGATGCGAACCGGCTTGGCTCCTGGCATCACAACGGCAGCAGAGACAAACAAGGGGACACACACACACACATCCACCCTCAGGGGTGAAAATCCACCTGCCTTCTCCCCAGAACCCTTCCTCTTACCCATGACCCGGCAAAAGAGGACAGAAGTGGAGCCCAGTTCCATCCCAGGCTCTGTATTTTTTTCCTCCCTTTTGGTAGAGGTTGCTCAACTACTAGGGATGGGTCTGTGGTTTTGTGTTTCTTTCAGTGGCTCCCAGCCATGGGGACTGAAGGGAAACCTCCACATTCAGAGGCACTACGCCTTTGAATCCCAGAGCCAGGATGCAACATCGAGGGAAGGCCTTGGCCTCTGTGCCCTCTTGCTGGCCCTCCAGAGGAACTAGCTGGCTACTGTGTGAGACAGGATGCTGGACTAGATGGGCCCCTGGACAGATCCAGCAGGGCTCTTCTTATGTTCTTATCAGGGGAAGGCTATGCCCTGTTGCTGGCCCTCCAGAGGAACTGGCTGGCGACTGTGCGAGACAGGATGCTGGACTAGACGGACCACTGGTCTGATCCAGAAGGGCTCTTCTTATCTCCTTCCTTCCTTCCTTCCTTCCTTCCTTCCTTCCTTCCTTCCTTCCTTCCTTCCTTCCTTCCTTCCTTCCTTCCTTTTCTCTCCAAAATGCTGAAGTTTTAATTTATAAGAGGATCCAAAAATGCTTTTCCAAATTTGCCTCCCTTTTTATCTACTTCCACATATATTTTGCATAATAACAATACCAACAGTGAGGATTTTCTGTAGCCTCTAGGGTTCCAACCTCTAGGTGGAACCTGGAGATCTCCTGGAAGTTCCCACCCTGATGTCCTGCTAGTATTCAGAGATTTGTATCTGGTTAAATGTAAAAAAAAAAAATTCCTTGGAAGCACAGAAGCTTTAAGCACTATCCCCAATCCTCCACATTTCCCACTTAAGGGGAAATGCTGCTCAAACAAATTACAAAGATGACCCAATTCCAATCATAACAAGAGAAAGAAACTTTACTTACAAAAATAGAAGCACATCTTACATGCCATATTCATGTAGGTACATTTAACTTATTCTGAATAGATCAAGATGGGCAGCTGTGTTAGTCTGTCTGTAGCAGCAGAAAACAGCAAAAGTCCAGTAGCACCTTAAAGACTAACAAAATTTGTGGCAGGGTAGGAGCTTTGTCTGAAGAAGTGAGCAGTGACATACAAAAGCTCCTACCCTGCCCCAAATTTTGTTAGTCTTTAAGGTGCTACTGGACTCTTGCTCTTTTCTTAATGTGAACAGATTAACTTCAGAAAAGGTTAACTTTTTTCGAACTGATGAACTGATTTACGAACCCCAGTTCAGAACAAACCAGGGGTTTGGGAGACCAGTTCGTTCCACGAACCCACCCACAAACCTCCACATTTTCATGGCGGTTCTGGGCAGGTTCAGAAGTGATCTCTGAAGGCATTTAAATGCCATTATAGCCATTTATTCTCCTCCATGAATTGCTTCATGGTCAAAGCCATGGTATTCCCAGTAGTGATGTAGGGCTGTGAGAGCTGGATTATAAGGAAGGCTAAGTGCCAAAGAATAGATGCTTTTGAATTATGGTGCTGGAGAAGACTCTTGAGAGTCCCTTGGACTGCAAGGAGATCAAATCAGTCAATCCTTAAAGAAATCAACCCTGACTGCTCCCTGGAAGGCCAGATACTGAAGCTGAAGCTCAAATACTTTGGCCACCCAATGAGAAGGGAGCACTCCCTGGAGAAGACCCTGAGGCTGGGGAAAATTGAAGGTCAAAGAAGAAGGGGACGGCAAAGGACGAGACGGTTGGACAGTGTTACTGACACAACAAACATGAAATTAAGCAAACTCTGGAGGACGACAGAAGACAGGAGGGCCTGGCGTGATGTGGTCCAGGGGGCCGCGAAGAGTCAGACTTGACTGTGCGACTGAACAACCACCACAACTTCCATGAATCTGTCTAACCTCTTTTTAAAGTGACCTATGCTCATGGCTTAACTATGTCCCCTGGAGCAACTTCCACAACTGGATGAAGAAAAAGAATACCATTTGGCTGGAAGGTTATATAGGTAAGCCTCAATTCGTAGGTAACAACAGCCCTACTTATCCAATCCCCGACAGCCACAAAAGGAGAGACCAGCAAAAGCGATTAACATAAATCCGGCTGCAGGCTCCCAGGCATGCAACTGGCCTCCTCCCTGCGCCCAGCCCTACTGGCGTGCCAGATTATTAGAAGTTTATTATTTAGTATTTCATTCCCCCTCCCACGTGTTGTGCTGGAGAAGACAGCCTGCTGCCACGGCGTTAACGCAATCGACACGAGATCTTCCTGTTACGGCTGGCGGGCTGCACTCGTCCTACAGATTCTGTGAACTGCTAATTAGCTCTCCATTATGATTCCCCCCTTCCTTTTATCAAAGGAAGGCGAGATGACACAACTCAATTAAAATGACAAGTGGAGAGTCTGGGATGACATATGTTGCTCACAATGCATTTTCTTTCCCACCCTAGACAAGGCGGAAGAGCTGCCTGTCGTCAGCGACGCTTGTCAAGGAAACTGCGGCTGCTTAGCATCCGATTGCATAATCGTTTTGTTCCCAGGGGACTAGGTTTGCCAAAGGGGCCGTGGCTCAGCCTTAGAGCGTCTGCTTGCCATGCAGAAGGTCCCAGTTTCAGTCCCCGGCATCTCCGGTTATAGGACGAGGTAGTAGGTGATGTGAACGACCTCTCTGCCTGAGACCCTGGAGAGCTGCTGCCGCTCCAAGTAGACAATACTGACTGATGGTCTGATTCAGTATAAGACAGGTTCGTGTGTAGGTTGCCAACTTCCAGGTAGGGCCTGGAGACCTCCTGGAATTACCACTGAACTCCAGACTAGAGAGCTCAGTTCCCCTGGAGAAAATCCCTGCTTTGGATTGTGGGCTCTGTGGCGTTATACCCCACTGAGCCCCTTCCCTTCCCCCAAACTTCCCTTCCCCGGGCTCCACCCCCGGAATTTCCAGAAATTTCTCAACCTGGAGTTGGCAACCCCACTTTAGGTGGGACTGGCACATGTCCTTCCCCCCAAGCACCCAAAGAAATCTGATCTTTCCCTTTACTCAGGCTCTTTTGATGGACAAAGGATCCCTGTAGAAAGTCTACAGATTTGCAAAGGGGAGCTGTGTTAGTCCATCGTAACAAAATCCAGAAGTCTGAGCACAGGTTATGTGAGGATAAACAAGGCCAGCGAAATGGCCAGTAGGGTTGCCGGTCTCCAGATGACAGAGGTCAGTTCCTCCGGACAAAATGGCTCCTTAGTGGATGGACTCTATGGCATCCTAGCCTTTCCTAGCGCCCTCCCCTTCCCAAACCCCTCTCTCCTGAGGCTCCACCTCCAAATCTCCAGGAACTTCCCAACTTGGAGTTGGGAACCCTAAGTTTGGAGTCAGGGTGGAGTTGATCAAATGACAGTAGCCAGTGGGCTGCCTTAGACAGGGCTGTCAACTTTGGCTTGGGAAAGCCTGGAGAGAGGGGATTTTGGGGAGGGTAGTGAACTCAGTAGGTATGTTTGGTGTAGTGGTTAGGAGTGCGGACTCTAATCTGGGAGAATCTGGGAGAACTGGGTTCGATTCTCCACTCCTCCACACGCAGGTGCTGGTGTGACCTTGGGTCAGTCACAAGTTCTTTCAGGGCTGTTTAAGAGCAGTTCTCGGGAGAGCTCTCTCAGCCTCACCTACCTCAGAGGGTGTCTGTTGTGGGGAGGAGAAGGGAAAGGAGATTGTAAGCTGCTCTGAGACTACTTCAGGTAGTGAAGGGCAGGGTATAAATCCAATCTCCTCCTCCTCCTCCTCTTCCTCTTCCTCCTCCTCCATCATTCCATACAGTCTATCCTCTGAAGTGGCCATTTCCCTCAGGAGAACTCTGATCTCTGCAGTCTGGAAATCAGTTGTAATTCCGGGAGAACTCCAGGTCCTACTTGGAGGATATAAAAGAAGTGGAAAACACCTTGCAGCCGACAAACAACTATATATAACCAATAAACACGCTTTAAAAATACTGTATTTGTCTCTAAGTTATTACAACTACCCAGTTACTGAATAATAGATATGGTAAAAATAGCCAAACATTATCCACGAAAGATATTTCATACCATATTCCTACAAGTCCCATCAATGTGCATAAATGCCATAAATTCCTCCATGTCGCTTTGGGTTGGGAAAAGAATGTGAGGGCGAAGCCCCTCCTCAAAACATGCCCCAATTCCAAGCTCAATTGGGCTCTCCTTTAAAAATTTACCCTATGAGATCCTGCCCAATGAAATCTGCCCATGTGAAAGACCTACCATCGCACCTTCAGTCAGCAGGTTTTCTGTTTCCGTTGCCTGTTTTTTAATGCTGCGAGATCCACGAATTGCTGCTAACTAGACTGATATTTTTTGGTTCACTATTTTAAACTATTATTGCTTACATAACTTGATCTAATTGTTGGAAGTGTTCTGTTGTCGTTACCTGCCCTGAGCCCGCTTGCGGGAAGGGGCGGGTATATAAGTCGAACAAATAACATAAAAATATTTTTTTTAAAAAAAAACATACACAAACTGAAGTTTAGGTCCCAAAAAGTCCTTTCCACACGGAACTCCTGGAAGTTCCTACCCCCACGCAATCCCATCCCATGTCGCTAACCACCAAATGGGAAATTCCAAAATAAACCAGATCAGAAAAATGGAACCAATAGTTCTCACAATGCATAAGTCCAAGTTTTGTGCAGATCAACCGTAACTCAGACTTGACTTAAACAGCACCTGGTCGAAGCCTATCGGTCACGTTGGGTGAATATTCCTGCCTGGAGGATGGAGCACAGCCAGCCCTTAACACCAACAACATATGATGTAGATGAGCCCTTTACATAAACTAGGTATACTCTGGCTGTCTCGTGTTTTCTTGGGGGGAAGGTGCCGGCAACCAGCACAAATTTAGCCCAAGGCAGAACAGCAAGGCAGGAGAACCACAGACCCAAGGGAAGACCACAGAGATTGGAGTATGGAGTAGAGGACATTGATTTGCCCAGGGCTTTTTCTGTAGAAAGAAGAAGTGACAGTACTCATATATAAGGCTGAACCAATTCCCACCAATTGCCTCTCTGCAGATCCCCTCTTTATTTCCCTGTCAAGTCGCAGCAGACTTAGGGAAGCCCGGCAGGGCTTTCAAGGCAAGAGGAATTCAGGAGAGGCTTGCTCCTGCATTGCAACCCTGGTGTTTCTCAGGGGTCCCTTATCCAAATACTGACCAGGGCCAACCCTGCTTAGCTTCTCAGATCTGATAAGATCAGGCTAACCTGGGCCACCCAGGTCAGGGCAGATCACCACAGGGGAATGCCATTCTCTTATTCTCTGACTGACTGGGACAGGCTGACACGTGAGGGACAGGCCTTGGGAGAGCCCGGGAAACAGGTTCAGGTACTCAGTACTGGTGAACACCATCGCACTCATTTGGAAAGCCCTGGTTTTACCACTGGGAGGAGGATGAATTTAGCTCCATAATACATGTTTAGTTTGATTGTACACATTTAGTTTGAGCGTGCATGTGCTTTGCCTGGATGGACACTACAGTTGGAATTATTTGGGGTTGCCACTTCTTTCAAGAAGAAGAGGAGGAGGAGGAGGAGGAGGAGGAGGAGGAGGAGATTGGATTTATACCCTGCCCTTCACAACCCAAGGGGTCTCAGAGCGGTTTACAATCTCCTTTCCCTTCCCCTCCCCACAACAGACACCCTGTGAGGTACATTCAGGTTTGGGCATTCAGGTTTTGCTGAAGACAAATATTCTATCATCTAAAATTTTATTGCAGGAGAAAGCTGACTGCCACCCACTATGTCGGGCACAAAAGTGAACTGTGGCCAAGAGTAGGGTTGCCAACTCCGGACTGGGAGATTCCTGGAGATTTTAGGGGTGGAACCTGGGGAAGAATGAAGTTTGCAGACAGGAGGGACCTCAGCAGGGTATAACACCACAGGCTCCACCCTCCAAAGCAGCCATTTTCTCCAGGGGAACGGATCTCTGTAATCTGGAGACGGGTTGTAATCCCAGGGGATCTCTAGTCCAGGCCCCACGAGGAACTTGGGAACCCTAGCCAAGACAGGGCAGTCATTTAAACTGCCTTTTACATTTCATAGTTTTTTTAAAAAAAAACTAGTTCTTTCTTGGCTTTACTATACTTGCTTACTGCAAAGTTACTTGTTTTCTTGTAAAGTGCTTGTTAAGAAACTGCAGACGCTGCCCCTCCAGAGGCCTGCTCAAGGCTAAAGGCGGGGGGGGGGGGGGAGTGCAAAATAGATAGGTTTAAAGGGACCCCTCCCCCCCAAAAAACAGTGTAATGCGTTATTTTTAGGATGAACCGAACTGTCACAAAACAGCAAGCTAGTTTTTAAGTTCTCTGGAACTCTGTACTGGGTTGGATGTTTAGTACGGAAAAAAAAACCCCAAAAAAAGAGGGAGGAAGAAAGCAAAGATGCTACAGGGCACGAGGAAGAAGCCCAAGGACTGCAGGCTGCAGAGTCTTAAAATGCAATCGTTGATGGACTCAGCAGTGCAGGGGCCATAGCTTAGAGGTACAGTATCTGCTTTGCATGCAGAAGGTCTCAGGGTCAGTCTCCACCATTTGCCCTTAAAAGCATCAAGTGGTGGATGATGGGAAAGACCTCTGCTGAGACCCTGAAGACCTGCTGCCAGTCAGAGAAGATTAAACTGGCCTTAAGAACTGTTGTGTTTGTGTTTTGGATCATTGAAGCAGCAATAGCTTAAAAAGGCTCTGGTATCCTAAAGCTCCACGTCCTATTGGCTGATGAATAAAGACTCCCATTGGTCCTAAAGCCAATCTAGATCCCCAATCGCTGAGCCCTGCTTGGGTCCAATAGTACTGCTTGTATATAGTTACTTTGTTGAAAGTTATGTGTTGGAACAGTATAAATTAAGGTGCCGCTCTCATAGAGCTTTCTTTGGAGCTGAGCAATATCACTGAATAAAAGCCTGTTGTTTGAATTCATCGCCTCCCGCTCAGTACTTAAAAAGAACATAAAGAGCATAAGAGAAGCCAACGTTGGATCAGGCCAATGGCCCATCCAGTCCAGCACTCTGGTTCACACAGTGGCCAAAACCCAGGTGCCGTCAGGAAGTCCACCAGGAGGGCCAGAACTCCAGAAGCCCTCCCACTGTTGCCCCCCAAGCACCAAGAATACAGAGCATCACTGCCCCGGACAGGATGCTCCATCCATTCCTTGTGGCTATTGCCCACCCCACTCCGGGCTCCCCATGCCTTGTGAGGAATTTTTGTCCCTGCCCAGGAAAGGAAGAAGGTGGGAGGATTCATTACATGTCTCTGCGGCATCTCAGCCTCTGAGGTTGGGGGTCACCTGGCTCCTCCACTTCCAAGGAGGTGGGCAGCTGGGTGCCTGAGGCCCTGAGCCTAGATGCCATCTCATCCCTAAGGACTCCAGTCCCAACCTTGCGGAGCAGGCCTCCTGACCCCCTCCTGCTCCAGTTGATTGGTCGGGGGGCATGGAAAATTTGTGAGGGGGCGTCACCCTTGTGGGGGGCCCCATGGCTATGGGCTTGCATCTAACTACTAACCAGGTCCAACCTTGATTAGTTACCAAGATCTGATGGGATAGATCCAGGCCAGGGCCATCAAAATCACTGTAAGGTTTTTTTTTTTTTTAAAGGATTTTTCTCTGTCTTAGCATTTTGGTTTTTTATTTTTATTATTGCTTTGCCTCAAACCAGTGGGACCAAAGGAATATGATTTTTTTAAAAAAATAAATAAGAACAACCAATCAAAACCCCATAATTCCCTCTACTACCTCGCCATAGCTTACGTATCTCACCCTACAAGCATATCAAATACTTAAATGAAAATTGCATACACCGTACAAGTTATTCACAATGTTATTCTGCTCACTGTGAGGTCACAGAATTTGGCCCCACGGATCTGACTTTCACTAAATTGTTGGGTCCCCAGCCTTCTTGGGTCTATGGAAATTTTGAGAACAGGGCATAGATGCCCCCACAAATTGGCTGCCATGGCAGGAGGACATAAGGAACCACAAACGGCTGTCCTGGGGACTGGGACCAATCCGAAAATGTTAGGAAGCTGCAAGCCAGGTGTCCTTCTGTGATGTTCCCAGTGGAGCAGAATAGGTGATGTCTCGAGGGATCTTCCAAAGCACCTTCTCCAGTGGGGTGGAGGAAAGCCAGGACTGGCTCTTTACTTTGGGAAAGAGATGCTTGGAGGAAGAAGGAAGTGGGCATCAGGAAACACATTGGTGGTCACCATGGCTCATGAAGGCACCATGTTGGGGATCCACCAGGCTCCCTAAATAGAACTGCTCGCAAAGTTAAGACTATAGAATGTGATTGGTTAGTACTTCAGTGTGTAAAAGCGCTCTGGGATACATTATGTAGGATAACGATTTTATGAGGAATATTAAACCTCCATGTTTTGAGACAGAAGCCAAGCACTAACTGCTGGGGTCAGGAGGAAACATCCCCCTTGGGCATGTTACTGTATAATTGTCCATTGTGGAAGTTTTACACCTTCCTGCTGAAGCAGCCGACACTGGCTACTCTTATCAGTGCTCGTGCGGACAACCCCTCAGCCAGGCTGTTACACCAGTTCTTTGGGACTGAAGGGTTTGCTACATCTCAGTGACTAGAGACACAAGTGTACATCTGCCAGGCGGGCCAAAGTGGGCATCCTCCCGCCAATCACCTCTGCCCCATCAGTACCACTCCATAGGGTGGTGGGGAGGAAAATGGAGGGGTGGCATCTGTCAATGCCACAATGTTGCTTCTGGCTACATAACCAGAAATGGCATCACTGCATTGTGGGGTACTCCAGGATTTACCCAGAACTCTATGGTTTTAATCACAGAGTGGGATCATGGGGTGTACTAGGATTCACCCCAAACTATGGTTTTTACCACAGAGTGGGAATGTGGGATGCGCTAATATTCACCCAAAACTCTATGGTTTTTACTGTACAGTTCTGAATGAATCCTAGAGCATCCCACGATGCTGTTATGTCATTTCCACTTATAAAGCTGGAAGTAACATTGTAACATTGATGAATGCCATTTTTCTCTTGCTCCTCATTTTTCTCCCACTGCCTTATGGAGTGGCACTGAGGGGGCAGAGGTGATTGGCAGGAAGATGCCCACTTTGACCTGCCTGGCAGTTGTACAGCAGATGCCATTTGGGTAGGTCCCAACCCACCCAGATGCCATTTGGGTAGATTCCAACCCACCCAGTCTCCAAGGGATCGCCAGCCCTTGGCTGGCAACCCTAACATCTGTTCTCCTGTATGCTTCAGTGGGTATACATTGCATGAAATGCGATTTTTTTCCCTTTACCCTTTATTCTACCATGTATCCAAGATACACTGGACTTCACTGCCTCCCTCTCAGCCACATTATACACCGACATCTGAAATGGCAGTCCTAAATAAGAAGAGAAAGGGAAAATGTGTTATCTGGGCAAGAGAAACACTATCTCATTTGAAGTTTTGCCCACTCACAGCCTCGACCTCACTGCATTTAGGAATAAGCAATGATGCACCCAGAGGTGTTTTGAAAGGGAATGGCGCTGGCCATGCTCACTACAAGAGAGCTGCTGTGCCTTTTGCCTCTCCTCTCCTCTCCGTCTGTCACTTTCCAAGTTGCAGGCAGGAATCCACCTCTCAAAGCTCCCCAATCCAGGCTGACATTTTGACAAAGCTGCCACTCTTAATCATACCAGCATCAACATGACAAACCTACTAGAATTTACCTGCCTCTTCCAGGAGCTGAATGCTGACCAGGCAGAGTTAGAGGCAGACACTGTTTCTCTGGGAGTTAACAGAAAATTCCCCTGCAAATTCTGTCTCCATGATCCCATAGTCATTAGAATTATGCTCAACGCACTTCACCTACAGTTGAGGGCTGGAGGGTTTGGGGGGAGCTGAGGAACCATCAGGCTCCACACAAGATCCAGGAGGAGCCTATCCAACTTCAATTTAAAGAAAAAGCGTGGGTCATCTATTTAGATATTTTAGCCCAACTTGTCTCTAAAAGCTGATAAAGTATGAAAACATATTAAACAACTGTTTTAAAAATGTCCAGGCACTGAAAGAATCCTCCAGTAATTCCTGATCACAAAAGGAAAAAGTTTCCTCAGATTAGAAGGTCATTCACCTCTCCATGGGGCAAATTTCCCCCATCGTTTGTATATAAAGTTTGAAAGCAACGCCCACCCCCACACCCCCCAAAAATGCAGTGCTGAAAGAGATCGTTTTCTTCAGTTGTCCTTTCCAGTCCTTATTGCCCATAAGCGTTCGGATAAAATTGTCTTCAAATGCACCACAAACCACCAACTTCATATGCCCTGAAACACCTTTGTTTTCAGTCTTTTTCCAGTGTCCTTAAATATCACTTTCTGTCAGCATGAAGGAGATCGAGAGGGCTGTTCATTTAAAAGTATCTCTTCCCCTCAGGAAGGTCAATTCTTCTTCAAATGGTAGATTTATTTTTGAATTGGCTCCTGTCACATTGTTGGTCTGCCCTTCCTACGCCACCCGACCTTGGTCATTGGCACTCTTTGACTGCCAGGGAAGATTCTGTTCACCCTCTCACCTGTTTATTCATTTGTCCTCCACATGAGGTTCACCTCCCTTTTACTTTAGTCTCCTGCCTAACAGGTACTTAGCACACCATTGGATTTCCCAGTTCACAACCTTTTGCTATATGATGAGTTAAAAAGAATTCCTCCTTTACCTTCTCTAATAAAACATTTCAGCAGAAAGCAATAGAATTTGCAATTTAGAGGCATTCCCTCATATGCAATAGTGCTTGGAACTGGCAACTTGTGAACATGTGCTGAGACCCCATGAGTTTTATTTGGTCTAGATTAAGATTTATGGTAAGAGTGCCAACTCTGGAATGGGAAATTCCTGGAGATTTGGGGGGTGGAGTCTAGGAGGGTGAAGTGTGGGGAGGGGAGGGAATTCAGTAGGATTTGACACCATAGAGTCCACCCTTGGTGGTTGCCTTTTTCGCCAGGGCAACTGTTCTCTGTATAGTCTGAAGACCAGTTGTAATTCTGAGAGAACTCCAGGGCCCACCTGGAGGTTGGCACCCCTAGCTTAGAGACTGCGTTGCCAGATTTTAGAAGCCTTTTATATTAAAGTTGTTTTAAGCCATTCCTAATTCAGCTAGTCTTTATATCTATGGTCTCAGGACTTTTAGAGGAAGGGTGGAAAATATATTGTTTCACATTCCCTCTTCCATGACAACTATGAAGCTCACGCCAGCCATCTGAAGACAGAGCAATGGACTAAATTTTGTCCTTGTAATAATCTGCATATTAAAAGTACAGTTGATAGGGCAAGGGTCAAAGAAGCAAGCACACAGGAGGTACAGCTAGTGCCAAAGCCCCAGTTCTTATTATTCAGCATCTAAAATGGCTCTCACAGTCAAATCCTTGTGCGGCTCACACTCTCTACAGTTCCAAACCCTTTTCAGCTTCTTCACACTCTGCAAGGGCAGGCTGCTTATAATCTGCCACACACTCAAGAAAAGATCGATGAACAATCAACCTGATTGTCAAAAAATCAAGGTTCTGGTTTACAAACTGCAAACAAGACATGAGATGAACCAGGGGTTGTTTGAGCATCCCTGTAATCATCATGAAACATCACTACTCATTTTAACATAGTTGCTGGTTCCCCAGACATACCACTTCAGGCTAAGCGCATAGGATAGACATACAGTAACCCAGGGCTTTTTTTGTAGAAATAGCCCAGCAGGAACTCATTAGCATATTAGGCCACACCACTGACAGCACAGCTTAGTAGCATATTAGGCCACACCCCCATGTTACCAGAAGAGTGGTCATCCAGCCACACCCACCTTTTGCTTCTTATTCTGTTTTCCTTGTTTGTTGTCAAAACCCAGGGCTTTTTTTGGTAGCAGGAATTAATTTGCATGTTAGGCCACATACCCCTAATGCAGCCAATCCTAATGAGTTTATGCTGTTGGGTGCGGCCTGTTATGCTAATGAGTTCCTGCTGGGTGTGGCCAACTCAGGAGCCAGCCGGAACTCCATTCCTGTGCATTCCTGCCCAAAAATAGCCCTGCAGTAACCAGACTCAAAACTTACAGCAATACATTACTAAAATAGTGTCACCAGCCCTACAACAGGAAATGTCAGGAGATTTGGGGGCTGGTGTCTGGGAGGACTAAGTTTCAGGGGGTGTGATGCCACTTCCTGGTGGAGGATTTTGGAGGAAGTGACACCACTTCCGAGTGCCGCTCAAGAACTCAGCATTAATAAGACCTTCTGTAGAACACTGAATTTAACGAAGTTTCAGAGCAAGGGACCAGAGAACAGAATCACTAAAAAAAAAAAATGACTGTCACCCAGGGCCCCAACAGGAAATATCTTGACATGTGACATTTATTAATATTTATTTAGTGACAAGATTTTTACCCTGCCTTTCTGCCCTCATAGGGCCACCAAGATGGCTACCAAATTAAAACGTGCAAATTAAAATTTCATCTTAAAAGCCATGAAAACCAGCACCATAAACTAAAACAACTAAAAACCAGAGCTTAAAATAATGATAAAATCCAGGAGAAGCATTCCTGATTTTGTACCCCACATTTGCTAACAAATGTTTAGCCATACATAGGAGGCTAAAATGACCTGCTAGTGGATGACGTGAAAGACTTTTGCCTGAGATCCTTGAGAGCTGCTACCAGACAGATGAGACCAGGGCTATTTGGGGGCAGGAACGCACAGGAACGGAGTTCCGGCTGGCTTCCGAGTTGGTCCCGCCTACAGCCTCTCCCCCCTCAGGTTCTCCAGGCACCTCACAAGCCACAGGGCACCTGGGGAAGCCAAGCCAATCCAGGGAGAGAAGGCAGTTTAAACTACCTCCCCTCCCTGGGTCCCCCATGTGCCCCACAAGCCACAGGGCACGTGGGGACGCTGATCCTGGGAGGGAGCTGCGCTGTCAGGGGTGTGACTTAATGTGCTAATGAGTTTCTGCTGCTGGGTGTGGCCTATTATGCTAATGAGTTCCTGCTGGGCTTTTTCTACAAAAAAAAGCCCTGGATGAGACAATATTGGCCTTGGCAGACACAGGATAAGGGGGGGGGGGGGCGGTCATAGTATGGGAAACTGTCCTTTTAAAGATCATGGAAGACAGAGTATAAACATAGTGGTAGTGGAAAGTACTGTCAAGTTACAGCTGACTTATAGTGACCCCACATGGTTTTCAAAGCAAGAGACGTTTGGAGATGGTTTGCCACTGTCTGGCTCCATGTCCCGATTCTGATATTCCTTGGAGGTCTCCCATCCACATACGGACCAGGGGCAATCCTACTTAGCTTCTGAGATCTGATGAGATCAGGGATATCCAGGTCAGAGAGAACAAACATATCGTTTACTAATTTATTTGATTTGCTGCACAAAGTTGCAGGCTGCCGTCTCAGGGCTTGGATTCTCACCTACAGAAGTGTGCGTTCCTTCAATAAACTCATCACCATTCATTCTGAAGGTGCATCTGGACTCTTTTAATAAGTTTTTTTCCAAACAGTTAAAAGGTGTTGACAATTTGCGAAGGATTCCGTGGAGACGTGGGGGAGATGATAAATGGTTTAGAGAAAAGGTGGCGGGGGGGGACGGGGACAGCTATGTTTAGCCAGGGAAAAAAGTAGATTAACAGTGAAATAGTTTACCCTTTATAGATATTCCATCAGGTGTCAGAAGTAACAGGGGGAAAACAATTATTCACATGCCACTGAGGATAGGGCCTGGTTTAGGGATGCCATCCTCCAGGTGGGACCTGGGGATCCTCTGAAATTACAGCTCATCTCCAGACTACAGAGATCAGTGCCACTGGAGAAGAAGACGATGACATTGGATTTATACCCAAAGGAGTCTCAGAGTGGCTTACAATCCCCTTCCCTTCCCCTGTGAGGTAGGTGGGGCTGAGAGAGCTCTCTCGAGAACTGCCCCTGAGAGAACAGCTCTGAAAGAACATATGACTGGCCCAAGGTCACACGAGCAGCTGCATGTGGAGGAGTGGGGAATTAAACTCAATCCCCTCAGATCAGAGTCTGCGCTTCTAACCACTACACCAAACTGGATGTTTTGGAGGGTGGACACTATGGCATCATACCTCACTGAGGCCTCTGTCCTCCCCAGGCTCCACCCCCCAATCTCCAGGAGTTGCCCAACCTAGACCTGGCAACCCTAGCTCTGGTTTCTGCTGCCAGGGACATTCTTTTGGGGCTTGGCTTTGGGGGATTCCCTAACTATGCAAGAAAAGCTGCTGCCCAGAGAGGTTGTGGGCAAGCTCTCTTTGAAGTATCTGACGATGAGGCTGGGTGGATGTCTGCCACTGATGCTTCCAGTGGCCTCCACAAGTTGTGAGCCAGCAAGGCTAACCTGCCCTGGATGGTGCCCGATGAGGGACTTAATAAACGTCCTTGATCTGCTAAGAATGGGTGAGTCGGGGTCTGGTGAACACCTGATGGATCACAAATAGGGTTGCCATGCATTACCTGGCAACTAGCGGGAGTGGCAGCATCCCAGGAGAAAAATTAAAAAGAAAAACAAGGCCTTGGCTACTTCCTGGAAGTTTGGACTACCTGAAAGTGACAAGGTAGCTCTAGCAATCACCAAAAACTCTATGGTAAGATTATCATAGCGTTTCTGGTGAGTGCTAGAGCTACCCTTGTCACTTCCAGGTAGCTGTAGGAATCATTAGGAACTCTATGGTCAGAACTTCCTGTAAGCAGAGGAGGCCATGTTTTTAATTCCCCCCCAGGATAATTACCCCTCCCCTTTGACCCCAGATTTCATCTACCAATCAGCTGAGAATCAGTGGGCTACAGTTGCCTAGAGCACTCCTACCATATGCAGGCAAATGGGAATACTAACCATAAGACATGGCTAGGCATGAGCACGGACCAAACCACGAAGCAAAGTTTGTCACGAATTTTGCCCTGTTCATGGTTTGCAAACAGAAGTTCATGATAGGTCTACTGTCACAAACTTCCATTAACTTTTAAAGCATTTTGTGGCAGTTCGTGGAAGGAGACAAAAGCAAGGATTTAAAGGGACTCCCAAGTCCTTTTAAACCCCTGTTTTCTGGTCCCCATGAAAGCTATAAAAACAGCTGAAGACAGGCAAAAAAATAGCTGAGCTGTGGGGAGGCACTCGTCACCGGCCAGCTGTTTCGGGCTGTCTTATGCAGTCCCATTAAAATTTAGAAGGACTGCATAAGACAGCCCAAAAAACAACTGTGCGGCAGGGAGCACCTCCCCACTGCACAGCTGTTTTTTTGGCTGTCTTCTGCAGTCCCTTTGAAGTTTTAAGGGACTGCACAAGACAGCCCAAAACAGCTGAAAGATGGGGAGAGCCTCCCCCCACTCAGCTATTTTTATGGCTTTTGCGAGGAACAGAAAGCAGGGGTTTAAAAGGACTCGGAGTCCCTTTAAACCGCTGCTTTCTGCTCCATCCATGAACTGCCACAAACTGCTTAAAAAGTTTGTGGAAGTTCGTGATGGTAGATGGCAAGCTGCTCCCTGTCACTCAGCTGTCTTTCAGGTTTTCCGCAAACTCCATTTAAAGGGGCTGTGGTCCCTTTAAATGTTTACTTTCAGCAAGTACAGATTTTTAAAGCAGTGACTGGCCCAAAGTCACCCAGTGAGCTTTGTGGCAAGTCGGGGATTGGAACCCAGATCCTGCTCCAGTTCACTGCCCACTACACCACACAGGTTGCATCCATTGCTTCCCCCCCCCCTCCCTGCCACTCCTGGCCAACTACACAACAACCTTCTCTTGCTGCCAAGAGAAGGAAATATCAAGTTACATGTTTGGCGGGAATGATTTATGTATGCAGATGGCAATGCACCTCCACTTACAGCTAATGATCTTCCTCCTTCCTCTAATACCCTTCCCTCTCCAAAACAGTGTATGTGATCAGCTGCCTTAATAAACCTCTCTCCCCGTGTCAGACTTGATCAAACTGCCACTTGTTTTTTCTATTAGCAGATCCAGGCGACTAATACTTTCACATTCCAAGTGGTGTCTCCTGCTCAAGAGTCTGTCATATCTCCTAAGTATCTTCGAGTCATACTTGACGATATTTCCCCACCTGGTAAACATGCCGATTATGCCACAAATCAGATTACCTTTCAACAAAGCCCCCTTTCGAAGGAGGCTATGAGAAGGGGAAGCTGGGTGGATGAGGAGGTCAGTTCTGTTTCCCCCATGGACAGAAAGAAAAAAGATGATCAAATCTAATAAATATCTGCTGTCCTAATTTAGGAAGAGTGTCAGCTTTGGGGTAAGTGAAAGAACCATCAGAAGACACAGGCTTTGGGAGGCTAGTTAGATGGGCATGGAAGGGTGAGCAGAAACAGAAAGGAATTTAGCAAGCAGGACAATAAATATAGTCTGGGCATCTTTAGCCATTTGGCACCTTGGAGAATAAATTGGGGATACGGTCTGGGCATCTTTGGCAACCAGTGATGAAGCCAAGGATGGGAAGCATGAGCCAAACAGTTAACAAAGTTCTCCAATGAGCAACACTATCTTTTATCTGCAGGGACAATCACCAATGAGACGTGTGCAGGAGCCAGGAAAGGTCAAATAGGAGGCCGGCTCCCCCATAGGGCTTTTGGAAAAATGGCAGTTTGTAGAAGTCACATCCGAGTCTGCATGCACAGAGACAGGTATTGCGTAATGCAGGAGACAAACTAGGCAAGGAGTGAGTTTCACAAATATTTTCATGCTACAGATTGAACTGCATAAAGGAGATGTTTTATCAAAATGTATGATAAGAGAAGAGGAGGAGGAGGAGGAGGAGGAGATTGGATTTATGCCCCACTCTTCACTACCCAAAGGAGCTTCAGAGCGGCTTACAATCTCCTTTCCCTTCCCCTCCCCACAACAGACACCCTGAGAGAGCTCTGACTGGGAACTGCCCTTGACAGAACAGCTCCAAAAGAACTTATGACTGACCCAAGGTCACACCACCAGCTGCATCTGGAGGAGTGGGGAATCAAACCCAGCTCTCCCAGATTAGAGTCCACGCTCCTAACCACTACACCAAATTGGCTCTCTTCTGTGGAACAATTTGTCCCCTGGAAATTATATTTTTCCACTGTGAAATTGCTCATGAGCAAAAAAAGGAAAAGATTCATTCACCCATTCTTCAGAAATGTCCAGGGGTTAAAAAGGGGGAATCACAGAATGTTAGAGTTGGAAGGGACCTTGCAGGTCATCTAGTCCAACCCCCTGCACTCTGCAGGAGCGTAGCCAAAAGATAGCCCTACAACATACCCGAAAGATGGTCATCCAGCCTCTGCTTGAAAATGTCCAGCCAAGGAGCATCCACCACTTCCCGAGGCAGTCTGTTCCACAGCTCAGCCACCCTTACAGTTAGGAAGTTCCTCCTGATATTTAGCCGGTATCAACTTCCTTGTAATTTCCACCCATTAGATCTAGTCTTGCAATCCAGAGCAAGAGAGAATAGAGCTGCTCCATCTTCTACATGACAGCCCTTCAGATATTTGAAGACTGCAATCATGTCCCCTCTAAGCCTTCTCTTTCCCAGGCTAAACATACCCAACTCTTTCAGCCTTTCCTCATAAGACCTGGATTCCAACCCTCTCACCATCCTGGTTGCCCTCTTCTGGACATGCTTGGAGGTGGCTGAGTGCTGGACTAGATCCTGGGAGATGTTGCCATGAAGTTAACAGGGTGACCTGGAGCCGCTCATGTGTCTTCAGCCTAGCCTACTACCCAGGGCTGTTGTGCAGACTGAAAGGGGAAGGGAGAATCATGTATACCTCCCTGAGCTCCATGGAGGAAGATGAGATAAAAATGTAACACAGAGATATAAAACTTCTTTTGTGTGTGTGATTTCAGCAAGGGGGGGTGGGGGACACATCCCAGTTCCCTGTTTAGTAACTAAAAATGTTTGAGCCAGCTTGTCCAGCAAGGCAGGATACAAATATAAATAAATAAATAAATATCTGTTGCCAATAAAAACATGTTGCCAAGAGAGTTGTCCACTGCAGCAGGGAATACAGTTGCCAATTGCCAGGTGGCGGCGGGAGATCTCTCAGAATCATGACTAATCTCTAGGTCAGTTCCCTTGGAGAAGATGGCTGCTTTGCAGGGAGGCCTCTGTGGCATTATACACTGGTGAGGTCCCTCCCCTCCCCAAACCACGCCCTCCCAAAGCCCCACCCACAAAGCTGCAGGAATTTCTCAAGCTGTCGTGAAATTTCTGGAGATTTTGGAGGCGACGCCTGGGGATAGAAAGGTCTGGGGAGGGAAGAGTCCTCAGTTTGGTGTAGTGGTTAAGTGCGCGGACTCTGATCTGGGAGAGCCGGGTTTGAGTCCCCACTCCTCCAGATGCAGCTGCTGGATGACCTTGGGTAAGCTCTCTCTCAGAGCGGTTCTCTCAAGGGCAGTTCTCAAGAGAGCTCTCTCAGCCCCACCTACCTCACAGGGTGTCTGCTGTGGGGAGGGGAAGGGAAAGGAGTTTGCAAGCCACCCTGAGACTCCTTCGGGTAGTGAAGGGCAGGGTATAAATCCAATCTCTTCTTCTTCTTCTTCTTCTCAGGGTGGTGTAATGCCACACAGAGCCCGCCCACCTAAGTAGCCAGGGAAGTACTCCCAGGGAACTGATATCTGAAGCCTGGAAATCAGTTGTCATTCTGGGAGATCTCCAGGCCCCACCTGGAAGTTGGCAACCCAAGACACTGTGACCTGCCTGACCCAGGAAATGGTGGGAATATCTTAAAGGCAGGGCTATTTTTGGGCAGGAACACACAGGAACGGAGTTTTGGCTGGCTCCTGAGTTGGCCACACCCAGCAGGAACTCACTAGCATAATAGGCCACACCCAACAGCAGAAACTCATTAGGATTGGCTACATTAGGGTTATGTGGCCTAACATGCAAATTAATTCCTGCTACAAAAAAAGCCCTGGGTTTTGACAACAAACAAGGTAAACAGAATAAGAAGCAAAAGGTGGGCGTGGCTGGATGACCACTCTTCTGGTAACATGGGAGTGAGGCCTAATATGCTAATAAGCTGTGCTGTCAGTGGTGTGGCCTAATATGCTAATAAGTGTATGCTGTTGGGTGTGGCCTATTATGCTAATGAGTTCCTGCTGGGCTTTTTCTACCAACAAAGCCCTGCTTAAAGGAATAGACAAGGGAAAAAAGACCTGCAGATCTTCTGCAATATAAGAGTCCCAGCTCTTTTCTAAAGTCCTCTGAGGCTTTTTCTACCAAACGTCGAAATCACTTAGGATCATGATTATTATTCTTCCTTTAGATACTTTCTTTTCCTCACAACAAGCCTTTATATGTTTTATTCACCGACTGCACTTCTGCAAAACTTGTAACGCCATTATTTTCTTTAAAGCCTCCCCAACGCTTTTACAAGCCATTTTAACCCACGAAACGATCACCCACCCACCCATTCCTTGCGGCCGCGTTGACCTTATTTCAGATGATGGGGCTTTACAAGAGGTTCAAAGCATTTCCTTCGCTGCCTAATAAGCCAAATGCTCAATTCAGGCATTCAGGCTAGTTTGCAAGGGTCTGCAGAGAAGTGAGGGCGATTTGTGGGAGCCCATTCCATGCTCAAAAGGGGATAATGGGAAACGCAGCTCACAGAAAAGAGGATGCGGAATTGCTCTTTGAAAGGAGATTTACGATTTCAAAATTGTCCTGCAAAAAAGAGAGAGAGAGAGAGAGAGGAGCGTGCATGGAAGAAAAATCGCAGAGATCTGGTATCCGTACGCTTTTCTCTGTCCCCTGTTCACTGTGGTTCAAACTGAATTTTTTTTTAAAAGTGTCCTGGTACTAGTATTAAATGTATTCAGTGTTCTAGAAAGTTAAACAAGAACTGGGGATGGATTGGGAAGTTCAGATGGCCCAGGGCACGGTGAGCTCTGGCAGCACTACAGGGGTCGAGGTTACCAAGCTCCCAGTCAGGATGGGGGACCCCCTACCCAAGTTCTCATAGCCTGCCACTACTTGGAGCAGCAGCAGGGAGGAAATTAAAAATTAAAAACTCACTGGTTCCATCTAGGGAATGACGTCACTTCTGGAGAATACCCTCAAGCGACAGCGGTAGCTCTAGGAATTGCCGGAAATTCTAAGGTAAAACCATAGAGTTTCCAGTGATTCCTAGCTACTGCCATAGCTTCTGGATATTCCTTGGCAATGACACCATCACACTGGTGATGCTTCTCCCTCCCACATACACCACTTCCCCGCCTCCCCAGTCATCTTGGTGGTTAACCAAGCTCAGACTAGCAACCCTACAGGGGCCACATGGCTCAGACCCTGTCAGCTGCACAGGAAATGGTGAGCCTATATGAGCCTCAGTTGCTGACTGGTCCATGCCCATCAGTCACTGCAGCACAGAAAGTGCTGGTGATGGGTTTGCGTGCTCCTGGTCACTAACAGCCCTCCAAGGCCCACCAGAAACTTTCCCAGTAAATTAAAGGGCCAGTCTTAGGCTCACCGGGTTACTTCCCGCGCCTGTGCTCCGGGTCCCACCCTGCTGCATGGAGCAGTTGGAGGGGAAACGGGAGGGATGTTGGTGCGACACCATAAATGTCACTTCCGGCTGAGTGGGAGGAAGGGAAGTCACAGCAGGATTTGGGATTTTCCTGACCGTCACAATGTTTGTGACACTCCCCCATCCCAAGCTGTGCCCCCAAATTGCTTCTGGGGATTATGAGCGGTGGACTGGCGACCCTGGGCAGGCTGCCAGTGACCCCAATTAACAAACAGCTCTGGATAAACGGACACTGTAGCCTTCTCTAGTATGATAACGAAAATGCTCTCCTGCACTCTTCTGTAACTGTGTATCACCTTCCTTTGGCTTTTAAATAGCCTCTGACCCTTAATTATGTTCACGATACGATCTAACTCTCCAGCGCTTATTTAGATCCACGCAGCCTGGTGTTCTTCAGATCACTTGCCAGTTTTAGGAGCCTCCAGGCCTCCATAAGACCTCTCTTTCAAGTGCAATTCTCAATAACTGTGCCATTGTTCAAGTCCAGAATGCAGGGGGTGTAGTCATCTACCTAAACCCGCCCCAGATTTAAAATTAGTCATCAGTGTAATGTTCCACAGACTTCTGTTACATGATGAGCATGAAGAACAGGGCCTTTTTAGTGGTAGCCCCCAGATTTTGGAACTCCCTGTCAGACAGGACTCTCAACCAGTGCCTTTACACTTGACTTTCTGGCAATCTGTGAAGATTGTACTTGACTGGAGAGCTTTTGTTGGAGATGGGATCCAACTATGGTTTGCCAGCAATGCTTTGGCAACTGCCGGAAGATTTCGAGGGTGGTGCCTGGGAAGGGGGAAGTTTGGGGAGGTTGTGAAATTACTTTGTATTGATAGTCTAGGAATTTCCCCTGATCTCTATGGTAAAGACTATAGAGGCAGAGAGAAATTCCCACAGTGTCACTGTGGACACCATTTTCTGGCCATTTTTTCTTCCGCTCCTCACTTTCTTGAGTTGCAGGTAAAAAATGGTAAGCCTAAATCCAAACACTGTCTTTTTGATCTTTTTTATTGCTGGGTTTAATCTTGTTTTTATTTTGCTACTTTTGACTGGCCTGGGTATTTTGGTGCAGATTTTTATTGCTGCTTTCACTGTGCAGGCTTTTTATTCCTATCTAGGATTTTGGACTGTGTTGGTTTATGTGGTTTTTAGCACTGTTTGGAGGTTTTAGACCAAAAAACTGAAAATCTGGAAACCACATTATAAGTGAGGTTAGCGTTAATCTGAGACAGAGAGAACGAAGCCCAAGTCTCCAGAAGTATTCATTGCTGAGTAGGAGTTTTAACCTACATTGCCCAAATCCCAGTTAAACATGATAACCACTACATTAAACTGTGCAGGGTTGCACACACCCCATCTACCCAGAATTCTCTGCAACAACCATCTGCTACACACTGGCATTTTAAGGAAATACCAGGTTGTGGAACCTATTTTTCCTTTAAAACCCTAAGTTAACGTAACATAACGTAACGTAACATAACATAACATAACATAACATAACGTAACGTAACGTAACATAACGTAACGTAACGTAACGTAACGTAATGTAACGTAACACAACACAACACAACACAACATAAGAGCCCTGCTGCATCCCATCAATAGTCCATTTAGTCCAACATCCTATCTCATACGGTGCCCAACCAGTTCCTCTGGATGGCCAACAAAAGGGCACAGAGGCTGAGACCTTCCCCCGATGTTGCCTCCTGGCACTGGGATCTCACAGGTTTATTGCCACTGAATGTGGAGGTTCCCCTCAGTCCCCATAGCTAGTAGCCACTGACAGACTCATCCTCCATTCATCTATCTAACCGTCTTTTACAGCTGTTTATCCCTGTGGCCACCACTACATCCTGACAGTGCATTCCACATTTTAATCACTCTCTGTGTAAAGTTGTAATTCCTTTGGTCCGTCCTGCTCAGTCTTTATTTTCAGTGTTTACCTCTGCTTATCTTCCAACAGGGGCTGTGGCTCAGTGGCAGAGCATCGGCTTGGCATGCCGAAGGTCCCAGGTTCATTCTCTAGCATTTCTGGTAAAAAAATAAAACATCAGTTAGGTGGTGTGAAAGACTCCGCTCGGAGAGCTGCTGTCAGCCTGAGTAGACAACACTGCCCTTGATGGACCAAGAATTTATTTATTTATTTATCTTTATTTTTATACCCCGCCCTCCCCGCAAATGGGCTCAGGGCGGCTTACAAGGGCACAAATGCCAGTCAGAACATCATAAAACAATTAAAATCAACAATAACAATAAAATTCCAAGAAATTACAAATGTATAACTACAATTCCCAATAAAGTGCTTCCAGTCTTACTAATCAGATGGCTTCCTAGCGGGTTGGGGTCCTACCAACCATGACCATCGGGCCTGGACTGCATTCGGGGCCGGCTCACATTATAGTTGTTATTACAGTAGATGTAACTACTGTTACTACTGGTGGCGGCTCCTAGCCAAAGGCCTGGCGGAAGAGCTCCGTCTTGCAGGCCCTGCGGAACTGCATCAAGTCCCACAGGGCCCTGATCTCCTCCGGGAGCTCGTTCCATCAGACTGGAGCCGCCACCGAAAAGGCCCTGGCCCTGGTCTCGGCGAGCCTGGCTTCCCTGGGGCCCGGGATACAAAGTTGATGACACGACCCCAACCGAAGTGCCCACTGGGGTATATGTGGGGAGAGGCGGTCCCTCAGGTATGTTGGACCCTGGCCATATAGGGCTTTAAAGGTATCTAATTCAGTATAAGGCAGCATCATGTGTATCCTGCCTAAATCCAGCATCTCTCAACTATGGCAAATAGGCTTACAGCCATTTTAGCTGTAACAATTCAGTAATGTAACCAGTGTTCCCTCTAAGCTGAGTTATTGTGAGCTAGCTCACAGTTTTTTAGCCTCTGGCTCACACGTTTTTGTCACAGCTCAGGAAAGATGGCTGCAGAGCAAACTAATTTACGCAGCAGCCAAATTGTTCGCTCAAACTTTAATGCTCACAAAATAGACTTTTTGCTCACAAGACTCCACAGCTTAGAGGGAGCATTTAAGGTAACTGTGTGTTCTACTGCCCCCCCCCCGTAGCTTAGTGACTATGCTACTACTAATAATTTGCATCATTTGCGAGCACCATTGGGTGGGGGGGAAATGGGAAATAAACAACCAACATGCATACAAAGGATCTGGTCTCCGTATTTAATCAAAGTCAATAGAAATGAATATACCATTTCTCCAACCAGCTTTATCCATCAATGTATCCCCTTCCAAGCTTTTTGTTGGTTTTTTAATTGAAGTCTTTCTCTTATAATGTCAAACTGTTTATTCCCCTTGCATTTTGTATTACTTTAGATGAATCATTTGTTATATCGTGTGTGTCAAAGTTTCCTCATCAAACACAGACCCAGACAGAGGATCAGCTCTAAAGTACATTTCTGAGCCCGGACGGAGAATAAAATTGTTTCTGATGCGTGGATACATAGCGTCACCTCCTGGCCAAAGAAAGACATGCCCGGAGAGAGTTAGAATACACAAGACCCCTGACTTAACATGAAGCTGAATGTATTTAACATGAGGCTGCTGTTTGGGTTTTTTGCAAGTTTGTTATCCCCACTCCACCTCACCCCACCCAACAAAAACTGTTTTGTTATCCCTTTTAAACCAGTGTCCTTTCGCAATCCCACTCGGGGCGATTCTGCATCTAGCATTCCCTCCACATTTTCTCAACTGGGAAGAAATTTCAGCAGCCTGTTAGCAACTCCATTATGTGTACTTTATCTTGCATCGGGGGGGGGGGGGGGGGATCAGAATTCTATGACTTGCACAAGCTATGCAAAATATATACAATATATTATTTCTGCTGCGTGAATCCAATCTTAGCTCTACTTATCTCCAGTTACTTATGCATTTGACTCTTATTAGTGCTTCCTGGCAACTAACCCCCCCCCCCCCCAACCTATACGTACTGGACTCAAACTTAGTTCTCACATCTGTTTTTTAACTCTTTTATTTGTATGTGAATTTGCTATTCACAGTCCTTACCAACTGCCTTAATCCAGTTTTAGTTATACTTTACCACACCCTTACTTATGCATCTTGACTCTAACTAGCCCTTCCTGGCAACTAACCCCCTCCCTCCCTTTCTCTACCTGTATGTAAGTCTTGCCGAAGTCTGTTTCAATGTATTTGATGACGCGTGCATGCACACGAAAGATTATAATCAGAATTAAACTTTGCTGGTCTTAAAGGTGCCCCTGGACTCAGACTTTGTTCTAGTGTTATGGCAGTAACTTGGAATAAAATGTTTAAAAGAAAACAGTGCTCTACAGCCTTCCTGGACCCCTTAGTCAAACCCCCTCTGTTCCCCCTTCTCTTCACTCACTTCTGAGACTATACTAAGCAAATGCCTGTTACACAAGCCTAGCTTTATAATCTTGGGGTTTGGAAACATTATAAAAATAAAACACTGGCTTTTGTGTCTTTCAGGATGAGGAATTCTGTGCACAGTTAAAATGTCTAGCTTGCTTGTTTTCATCAGGGAGAGGAAGGGGAGGAGGAGATTGGATTTATATCCTGCCCTTCACTCGCAGTCTCAGAGAGGCTTACAAACTCCTTTCCCTTCCCCTCCCCACAACAGGCACCCTGTGAGGTAGGTGGGGCTGAGAGAGTTCTTTCCAGAGCTGTCCTTGAGAGAACAGCTGGGACAGAACTATGGCTTGCTCAAGGTCATCCAGCAGGTGCAAGTGGAGGAGTGGAGAATCAAACCCGGTTCTCCCAGATTAGAGTCTGCACACTTAACCACTACACCAAACTGGCTCCCAAGATATTGTGGACCAAAGACCTAGGTAAAGCTAGGTCTGACCCAGCAGGGCTCTCTCCCTATGTTCATATGGAAGTCTCAGCCTCTGTGCCCTGTTGTTGGCCCTCCAGAGGACCTTTGTGATACGTGATGCTGGACAAGATGGAACACTGGTCAGATCCAGCTAGGCTCTTCTTATGTTCTTAAGCAGAAGTGGACCAAAACACTTGCACTGACGTACTTGCACCCTATTTCAAATGTAAATATTAACGGTCCTCTTGTAAATGTTTCCATGGGAAAAATGAGTCTTGAACTTGTACTAAAATAAAGTTTTACCTACTCTTGCTGTTAAAGAAAAATGCATTAAATCAAATGCCACAACCTTATAGATACTTCCATCAGGAGTAAACGCCACTGAAAACAGTGGGTCTTATTTCTAAGCAAACACACTCTCTTGAACGGTGAGATACCAGACAGATATAAGCACCATTTCTAGTCTCAGTTTTCAGCACCCTCTACGGTTCCCTGTTTAAGGCTGACAATGTTTAAACTGGTTCTCTAGCGGTCTCATTAATATCAATTTAATCTGCAACAATAATTTATTTATTATGTACACAATGCCTACCTCACCTTCCTGCAATGGCGGCCAACAGATCAAAAGCATCAACCATGAAGACACATCTTAAAAACCATGAATACCAAACAAAACATCATTCAAACAATTAAAACCAAGCTAGAAGATGCATACAACGCTATAAAATATGTAGACATAAAAATGACAATCAAAACACAGGGCAGGAGGGAGGGATCACTGATGAAACAACAGAGGAAACAAATAAGTCAGGGGAGCTCAGCTCTGGGAGTTGGTGCCAGCCCCCCCCCCCTTGCAGGGGAATGCCTGCTTGTGTCATGGCAGCAGCAAAATGACCCCGTCCCCTGGAAAGGTCCTTGTTCCTTCTGAAGGCTTCAGCCACCACTGAAGCTATCCTCCCAGAATAGTGGTATTTCTGAGGCTTGGATTAGGAGCTGTCCCCTCTCGGCCAGCTCTTTCTTTTCTTTTCGTTTCTTTTTTCTTTTCTTTCTTTCTTTCTTTCTTTTCTCTCCCTTCCTCCCTCTCTCCCTCCCTCTCTTCTTTCTTGCCTTCTGACATACTTCCGGTGATGTCAGGTGGTTTAGCATATGCAAATAAGTTATGCTAATGTGTTATGCTAATGAGCTCCTGCACCTCTTTCTCTACGAAATGACCCCTGGTTGTAGCTCAGAGTCTCAACAGCTGCTACAGAGAGCCCCTTTTTACCCTTCCTTGGGTCTGACGCTGCCCTTGTTCGTTCAGCAAGCTGCAAGTTGCAGCATGGGAGAGAGGAAGGCAGTGTGTAGAATGAGCAGGAGAGAGGGTACAGCCCAAAAGTATGCTCTGCGGCTCTATTTCGTATAATTGAAGAAAAGCACCTGAAATTTAGGTCCAGATTGCAAACATTATTTTAAAAAAAAGAGAGAGCAAAATTATAGCTCTTATGGTAGTGAAAGGTTTGAAGGAAGCATGAGCTATGTTTAGTGCAGGAGCGGACTTCCACATTCACGGCCCTCTCTTTTCCTCCAGCGAGGCTTCTGTGCCTGTGAAACCTTCATCTCAGCATATAGGGTCACGGCCAGTGTTCCCTCTAAGCTGAGTTAGTGTGAGCTAGCTCACAATTTATTAGCCTCTGGCTCACACATTTTTGTCTTCGCTCAGGAAGGATGGCTTGCTCACAGCTTTAATGCCAGTAGCTCACAAAGTGGAATTTTTGCTCACAGGACTCCATAGCTTAGAGGGAGCATTGGTCACAGCTACAGTTTTTCCCATCGCTGCATCTCTAAAGTGAGGGAAGCTGCATCTTTTCCTTCCCCTTCAGTCATTCAGTCTTGAAAGGCAGAGGACTCCTGTCATTGTCAGAAATTAGGGGTGCTAATTTTTAAAAAATTGATCCGTCTAGCTGTTCCATTAACATCAGTTTGATCTGCAGCCAGAGGGTTTTTCTATTTTCTCATTTTACCCATTAAGTTCCTGCTTCTTTGAAAAAAGTGTACATGCGCAGGAAAGCTCATACCTCGAATAAACCTTTGTTGGTCTTAAAAGTGCCACTGGATTCTAAATTTGTTCTATTACTTCAGACCAACCCAGCTGCCCCACCTGGAACTGTTTCTTCTTTGTCGTCCCTGTTCTGCCTGTGTTTTGCTCCCTCTACTGGTAGATTTTATATCAAACCGCTTTGTTTCCGGCTTATCTCCCTGCAGTTTAAATCTGGTTGGAGATATGCTGGAAATAAATCCGTTTGATATTGAATCGACCACAAGAGAGGGTGAAACAGGTGTGGAACAGGGGGAAAAACTGATGAAACAGGAACTTAACAGCAACGAAAATGAGAATGAGGAAAAGCCCATTATCAGATGACACTATTTAGTGCTGAGAAATTAAACACTCCAGACACCCATTTCTGTGTATTAAACCTCTCTGTTAAAGGTCAGGACATTTTTCCCCCTGATTGGCAACCCTATTAGGAATATGAGAGGCTGAGGGCAGGCCTATTTTAGTTTATGTCAGTTATAGTTCGTCTTTCTCTTAAGGGTGTGGTCACGCAGCAAGCTTATCCCGATTTGTTCTTGCTATAGATTTGATCAGGAATATTTTTTTCCCGGGCTGGGGTGATCACACATCCCTCCCTGAACCACTTGCATCGCACGACAAGGCTCTGGGCACCGTCAAAATGACCACCCAAGTGGCAGTGCGGCTTGTTTTTTTTTTTTTTTTAAGGCTTCGCACATGAGCATATGCAAATGGATAAATCACTGCTCCCATTGGGACTTGCTGTACTCCCTTGTTTTTGCAGCTCCCTTCCCCCCAAACAGCAAACAAAATTAACCAGCTACGTATAACTGAGCACTGGAGTCTATATGTGTACTTGAATGTTTATACATTGAATTTATTCAATGCAGGATTGCTCATGCGCACAACAGCAGAAGCTTGGGAGGAAAAAAATTGCGAGAAGGACGTTCAGACAACCTAATCGCAATCATTGCGAGAGATGGCTGTCCAGACTGGTGAAATTGCAGGTTCAAAGCACAAATATCCAGAAAGTACTTGATTTTCCAGGTGCTGGAAAACTTGCTAGGGAACGGGGAGGATTATGTGAGTGAGCCCACTTGGGTGCAGGACACGGACACAGGCATGCGATCAGCAATTTTTAATGCGAGAGGGAACAGCGGTGAAACTTGATCAAAATGACCGTGTGACCACAGCCTGAGACTCAAGTCGGATTGCATAGTGTAAGTCAAATACAATCAACTGGACCAGTGTTCCCTCTAAGAGGCCATTTATCAACACAGGAAGCCCTGCTCAGCAGCAATCTGGAGCCATGCAGGGTCTTGCACTGCCCACTGCTCGTTTTAAGATTACAGCAATTATATTCTGCTCGGGATGTGAACTGCTCCACTCAGTGTGTGTGTGTGGGGGGGGGGAATTTAGAGGGAACATTGGATGGGAAATCCAACAAATAGTGCAAATAGGGTTTGGATTGCAGAAATCAGAAACAGCGTAAACATTTAAACATGACACGTTAAGCGATGCAGAAATTACACAGCTGGAGCATAGTTACAGCAACAGACAGAACACGGCAGCCTAGTCCCCAGTTCCTGAACCCGATTTCCAAAATAACATAGGCACAGCTCAGTAACTTCAATGGAATTCTAGGTTTCTCTGTAGAAGGCTGTGCTCAGATGACTGAAGCTTTTGTGGCAGAGCTTAGGGAGAATGGGTTGCCACTTTTCACTTTTCCTCGTGTTGCTCCCGTGACTTTAGAAACTGTGACATCAAATAAACGAAGCAGTTGAAGCTTTCCCACCAATTCGATTTCTTTCTGCTGTGCTGCTATTAAAGGTGGTGGCAGTGGCCGGAAAAGGTGGCCCTCCAAGAAGCCAAAAGGCCTCAGAGTCAGAAAGGGTTAATGTCAATTTACAAGTTTCCTGGAAGGGAAAATCCTGCCAGGTGCGGCAGGATAAGAAAATCCACCCCACCCCAGTTAAGTCTCACATCTGTGCAAAGTCTCACATCTGTGCAAAGGACTTATGCAAGACCTTGACCTCAAAACCTGAACAAGCCAGCAAGGAAGGGAATGTGCCAGCTGAGAGCTAATTAGCCCTGACCCAGATTGCTCAAGATAACCCAAGCTTGTCAGACCTTGGAAGCCAGGCAGGGTTGACCCTGGTTACTATTCAGGTGGGAGGCCTCCTAGGAAGTCCAGGGTCATGAAGCAGAGGCAGGCAATGGCAAACCATGTCTTGCCTTAAAAACCCTATGGAGTCACCGTAAGTCAGCTGTGACTTGAAGGCACTTTCCACCACAGCCAATCTAGTATTGGAGGGACGAAGGTTTGCATGGACCAGACTCCAGCATCTCCCTTTCCACAGGGTGGCATTTGCCTGGGCCGTTAAGACCAGAAAAGAGCCTGCTGCCATAACAGTGTTAGCATTCTCCGTCTGTAAAGGGTGTCCAAGATGGCCAGAGGTAGCATTTTTGATTGAGAGATTTGTGGAGGAGAGGTCCATCTGTGACTACTAACCTGTGACTAAAGGGAATTCCTCCATTCACGTGCAGCAAATCTCTGAATATTAAATCTAGGAGACGACTTTACAGGGAGGATTTGGCCTCTATGCCGTTTTCTGGTCCTCCAAGGAAACTGATCAGGCACTCTGTGAAACAGGATACTGGACCAGATGGAGCACTGGTCTGATCCAGCAGGGCTCTTATGTTTACTGCTTCCAGGTTAAAGGTCCTCTCAGTCTCATAGCCTAGCTCGCTCTGTGGGACATGAGAGACCACTGTGGTCCTTGATGGAAGGGTGTGCTGCCCATAGCAGATTTTGGTGAGACATTAATTTCTCCCTTTTGCTTTGCCGCTTGTACAGTTCAGACAAAGATCCCGGGCTCCCACTGGCACTAGGAGGAAATGACTCTTTATGAGCCAATAAGGAGGCTGCTTTGGAACACCTGACCTGGGACTACACTTCCCAGCATGCATAGGGATTTAAAGATTTGAAGATACAGAAGTATTTACTGTTCTGTGTTACTTGACTTTCTTTTCTACTCTTGGTCTAATTCATGGATACTTTATTCACCCAGCAGCCCTAATGTGAGTTACTGGATCTTGGATGCATGCAGATCTAATAAAATGATGTTAAAAAAAGACTGATGTGTGTGGACTACTCACTGTGATAGGCCTGGGCCTGTAGAAGCCTGGAAACAGGACAGAGGGCCATGGGCTCAGCCACAGAGCATGTGTTTTGCATGGAAAAGGTCCCAAGTTCAAAAGCTGCCATTTTGAGCTCGAGGAATCCAGGGAAAATGTGGAGAAAGACCTTTGTCGGCCTTAGAACCCCCCAAGAGCTGCTGCAAGGCAAAGTAGATGATAGTGGCCTTGATTAACAGATTGTCCAACTCAGTATTGTCCTGCCAAAATGTTGGTTGTTATCTTCTGATTTGGCTTCAGCCTTTCAATAAGCCTCCTTGAACCCTGACCCGGGGGGGGGGGGGGGGGGAGTTTTGCAAAAAAAAAATATCCAGCCATCTGTGGACTTTGCAAAGTGAGACGTCCCTGCTTCCCACCCATAGCAACTCCCTGCCCCTCAGGAACAATTGCCTGGGGTCTCAAAGTGAGTGTGAAGTGGGAATTGGCAGAAACGGCTGACCCCTCCTTGGAGCTCCATGGTTGTATTCGTACCAATATGTTATTGTTGCAAACCCTGCAAACAGATCACGAGCTTTCTCTCTTCCCCCCAATTACTGGTCATCAACTTCAGTGGATCTCTCTCCCACCCTGCACAGCTCTTGTACTATGACAAAAATGGAGAAAAAAGAATTCTCTACCCACTTTCTCCCTCCTGAGTTTGACAACATTATATATCACATCCCTCACCTCTCTAAGTCATCTTATTCTACATAACACCCCCCCCCCAAAAAATTAGTCTTTTCTCCTGGGTAAAAGACTGCAAACATTCAATCATTTCAGCTTTCCTCTTCTCCCCTTATATTTTGTTTTTGCCTATGTTTATTTTTAAAGAATTCTAACTCTTTAGAAATCTGGTTCTTAAGATGAAGAATTAATTAGGCAAAGTAAATACATGCAGGTTTGCTTAACTGGCATAATTTATTCCACATGCAGAAGCTGATTTTTCTTGATGCATAATTTGAAGTTGTATTTTTGTTAAGGCACAAAGCACATGTAGTCACCCTGGCTAACTGTTTCATCATCTCAGCAAACAGGTTTTTTAAAAACCGACCGAAGTGTTGATGCTGCAGTCGTGCGCGGGGGGGGGGGGGGGGGGGATATATCCAGAGAAGGAAATATTTTAATAGAGCAAAAATTATATACACAGATACAGATAAATTTGTTTTTAATAAAGGAGTTAATTTTCTTTCAATCCTATATAAAACAATAGCAATTAAAAACTTCATTTTTGAAAGTAAAATATTTACATATGAACAAGGAACTGTGCAAAATTTACATGAAAAAAAATGGAAAGACAGGATTCCCCCCCCCCCCCCAGAGACAAAATAAAAAGGTGTAACAGTTTGTTGGGTGTTGATAAAAATACTGATCAGCATTCAATTTACACACAAAGAAAATTAAGGTGCGATCCACCTCAAGAACATCTCTTGTGTAAGCCCCGTTGAAAGGAATGCCCGTTCGTGCACACCTCCGTTCAATAGGAATTGCTCAGGAGACATTCCAGGTAGCTCCTGCCCTTAAATTCTAACATGAGAGTCAGTCCACACAAAGAAAGCCGACATATTTACAATCATAAAAGTACTATCAATAGACAATTTAATACAATAACCTCTGAAAATATAAAGAACCAATTAGTATATTTTGTAATAAAAAAATAGGTACAAAGAAGGGACTTTTTGCTCTGGACGTCTTTAAAGTAAGCCCATAGCTTGCATACAGTCTTTTAGCAAAATAATTATAGTTTACATAGCCATTTTTTTTAATGTTATGTGCCAAAAATTATGTACAATTACTGACAAAATACACCAACCATTTTTCAACACTTGATTTTCACACTGAGAAACTGTCTTTTTTTTTTGATGATTCCTCTCCACTTTGATTTTTTATTTAATCTAAGCTTTCGCTTTTTGCTAAAAAACACAGTGCAAGTAAAATATATTTATGCTGAAAAGGATTTTCTTTTTTTTCCATTTTTCTTTTTTTTTTTAAACTTTACAGCTTTACAAACTATAGCAAATAAAATGCATTTCTTTTTTTTCCTTTTTCTTTCTTTTTTTTTTACAGATGCTGCTAAAACATTCAGAAGTGAACCCTCATTGGCGGGGCCCTTCGGTTGGGGTTGCCTTGAATAAGCAATAATAACGAGATCTCTCTTTTTTTTTAAAAAAAAAATGAGGTTTACGCTTAAAATTAAGTGTAATCTAGGATCTGAGAACCATTTGAGGGGAAGGGGGAGATAAATATTTCATTAAAATCAGTTTGCTTTGCTAACTGACTTTTCTTTCAGAAAAGCTAAAATAAAATGAGGTCATTTGCTGTAGACATATACTTATATAGTCGATTTAGTTAAGGGAAAAAACCTGAACTTAAAAAAAAAAAGAAAACACACAACTTAAAGTTTGAAATTGCTACAGGATCGGACACAGAGAAGCTGGTTATTTGCTAAACGATTCCATTAGTCTCTATAATATGGCTTGTTTGGAAGAAGGCCACTCCATCAAAGAGATGAGTTAAAACTTTCCTATCATCTTCTTATCGTTTCCTCAGGCCTTTGCAAGTCTCCTCCTTACTGTCAGAGAAAGGGATTGCTCTTACATCAAAGAGTTTTGTAACAAACGGGAATAGAAAACGGTTCCTTGTAAAGAGGTGGCTGCCTCGGGATGGTTCTTGTCGTTGGGGTGGTGGTGGTGGTGGTTGTCGTTCTTAAACAATATCCCATATGCTCGTTATAAAAAAAAAAAAAAGGCGTAATCTGCAAATATATATATAAAAAAGAAGTGTCCCCAGGTTTGTCTTCTCAGTCAAAAAATACCTTGATCTTCTCCACTTTTTTTTTTTTTTACTTAAGGAATGCTTTGTATAGCAATAGTGAATGGCTTGTCTCTCGCTCATTTTCTAAACAAAATATGAGGTCCCTGAGGTTCACCCGCGTTATCCTTTGCCGTGTAAACTGCCTGGTCGCTCCCACTCCGGACCCGCCTGGGACTGCCACGCTCGTGCTGGAACCCTGTAAATGGAAAGAACTGGTCAGTTATTAAGCCATCGGCAACAGGACTCCACAACAACTTAAAGGTGTACAGAATAAGCATGTGGGGGACACAATAACTGGACATCAATGCAAGCGAAGCAGCAGAGCTGAGTAAGTCTAGGGCAGTGATGCTTTTTTGGGGGGGGGGTATTTGGAGGGCAACACTGGGAGGGCTTCTGGAGTTGTGGCCCCACTGGCACCTGGGTTTTGGCCACTGTGTGACACAGGGTGTTGGACTGGATGGGCCATTGTTCGGATCCAACATGGCTTCTCTTATGTTCTTAAGGCTACAGAGACCTTCTAGGAGATTTTTCTCAAGCAACTCGATCTCTTTCAAAAGAAGCCAATCCCTGAAGCTTCTAATGGCATCTGCCCCAACTGCAAAGACACGGCCCAAGCTTAGAGCAGCTTCTCTCTCCTTTTCCCTAGAAAGCACAGCTCTTGCCAGGTAACCTCACCGTTTGCCATCTCTTCAAGGCAAACGTGTTCTGATTATTTACCATTTCTATCACTCACTCTCTCAGCTGTCTTCTCTTTTTAAAATCTTCTGGCAAGATGATTTGGTGAGATGATTAGACCCCAGGCCTCTCCGCACAACCCTACCAAGTATGGCAGCTGCTTGCCATGCCAACGGCAAGCCACCTAAGGCCCTGAGTGGAAAGCGCTGCAGGAGGGGCAACAGCATGCACAAAACCTAACATACTTTTGCAAGCAACCACTTCTGCCCATTCACAGTAGCACGGTGACACTCAGTGTGCGTACTGCTACCCTGCAGCACAACTATGACTTACTATCTGCACAAGTAAACAGCCATCACAGGAGGACATTCACACATAGAAAATGCCCTTCTGATGATGAAGGGCATTTTCTTTTATGGGGAAAGGATGATATTTTGGCATCTACCCCCTTCACATCACATACCTTCACTTTGCCCCTGTGCTCTTCAGGGTGGAGAGGCACTGACCCCTCATTAACAAAAATTTGACAAACTCATTGGGCTACAGAAAGAGATGAAGGTGAGAGAGCCATGCTCCCCAAATTCAGCTTCACTGATGATGAAAGCCTTCTATATGAGTTAGATAAAGGATTCTGATTTGGGCATCTATGACTAGCCTGATGTCATCACAACTTAACTGGGCATAATTTATTCCACGTGCAAAAGCTTAGTTGGCCATGTTTAGCGCTTGAATGGAAGACCACCAAGGAAGACAGGGGTTGCTACCCAGAGTGAGACAATGACAAACTGCTTCTGCTCATCCCTTGCCTCGAAAACCCCTTGAGTCAGCTGCAACTTGATGGCACTTAATCATTACACGTCAGAACCCAACCCTTCACTGTTATGCCACACTGGTCACAGGCTGATGAGCTATGGTACTAGAGGTTGGAAAGAATTCTATCGCAACACAGAAATGGGTAATAACCAGTTATGGTGCTACTACACCAGTGCCTTACCAAGAGGGGCAGCAAATGTTGCTTAAGTCACTACACAAGGCACATTCATGGGACAACATTACCCAGCTCGGCCTCTTACATTTGCAGCTACCCACAGCATTGTGGAAACTGTAGTTTCCAGACAGGAACTAGAGAAAACTTTGAAGAAGAAGAAGAGATTGGATTTATATCCCGCCCTTCACTCACTTGGAGTCTCAGAGCGGCTTACAAACTCCTTTCCCTTCCCCTCCCCACAACAGACACCCTGTGAGGTAGGTGGAGCTGAGAGAGCTCTGAGACAACTGTCCTTGAGAGAACAGCTGGTACAGAGCTATGGCTTGCCCAAGGTCATCCAGCAAGTGCGAGTGGAGGAGTGTGGAATCAAACCTGGTTCTCCCAGATTAGCGTCCACGCTCTTAACCACTACACCAAACTGGCTCACCAGGAGGAGAAGAAACTCAGGGTTGCAATTCAGGGCCGTGGAATTCCTCGAGGGAAGGAGGAGAAAGAAGAAGAGGAGGAGGAGGAGGATGTGGAAAAGAGATTGGATTTATACACCGCCCTTCACTTGTAGTCTCAGAGGGGCTTACAAACTCCTTTCCCTTCCCCTCCCCACAACAGATACCCTGTGAGGTAGGTGGGGCTGAGAGAGCTCTGAGACAACTGTCCTTGAGAGAACAGCTGGTACAGAGCTATGGCTTGCCCAAGGTCATCCAGCAAGTGCGAGTGGAAGAGTGGGGAATCAAACCTGGTTCTCCCAGATTAGAGTCCGCGCACTTAACCACTACACCAAACTGGCTCACCAGGAGGAGAAGAAACTCAGGGTTGCAATTCAGGGCCGTGGAATTCCTCGAGGGAAGGAGGAGAAAGAAGAAGAGGAGGAGGAGGAGGATGTGGAAAAGAGATTGGATTTATACACCGCCCTTCACTTGTAGTCTCAGAGGGGCTTACAAACTCCTTTCCCTTCCCCTCCCCACAACAGACACCCTGTGAGGTAGGTGGGGCTGAGAGAACTCTTTCCCAAGCTGTCCTTGAGAGAACAGCTGGTACAGAGCTATGGCTTGCCCAAGGTCATCCAGCAAGTGCAAGTGGAGGAGTGGGGAATCAAACCCGGTTCTCCCAGATTAGAGTCCGCGTACTTAACCACTACACCAAAAGGCACACACTGGGATTGTTGGGTCCTCCAGGTAATGGCTGAATGCCCTAAAGCTCTCAATTCCCCCCCCCACACACACACACACAGACAGACACACACGATCAACAGGAGACTGAACACTGGCATGCTTGCAACTATGTCTTCTTGTTGTGCAGAAGGAGAAGTGAACACAAGCAGAATCCATTTTACTTATCATCCAGAAACCAGAGGTGAGACTAACATATATGCCTTCACTTAGACATGAAGTCTGAACCACCTGGGCAAGGATTTTTGCACTGAGGTAAGATGACTTACTTCTAGCCAAGAGGAACCCCAACAATGAACCCCTAGCACTCTCAACAATCTAACCCCTCCATACACTGAAAGATCCTAATAGCCTTGCTTGTTAGCTTTATGGGTAGAAGGGTATTTAAAAAGGGCATTTAATTGTAAGATCTTTGAAGGATTCTGGACCCCAAAACATGGGCAACAGCAACTCCTGGTGTCTCCTTCTCCTTGCACCTGACCAGGCGTGGCTATGGACACACCAAAGCCATTCTAGAGTAGTCAATGGGACACATTAGGTTTGGAATAATTAGATTTGCTGACATTAGACAAAGAACAATTACTTTCTTTGGGCTATTTATATTTTATTAGAGAATTAATCAGTACGTTATTATCTGCTGTTAGCTAAAATTAGGCTAGCATTCTGTATGTCGACAACAAAAACAGCAGCAAAAAACAGAACTCTGGTGACATTTCAATGAGTACAATTTTTTTCAAAGGAAGTGGGGTCTAGTCCATAGTCTCTTATGCTAGAATAACAACATATTAATCTTTAAGAACATAAGAAGAGCCCTGCTGGATCAAACCAGTGGACCATCTAGTCCAGCATCCCACCTCACAAAGGGGCCAGTCAGTTCCCCTAGACGGTCAACAGCAGGGCACAGAGGTCGAGGTCTTTACAAGAACCTAAGAACAGCCCTGCAGGATCAGACCAGTGGACCATCCCGTCCAGCATCCTGTCTCACTCAAGTACCCTGAAGCACCTGTGTGCTTTTGCTGGCTACTGCTCTGGCATTTGTGCCTCAGAGATTTCTGCAGTGAAATACCAAACAAAGGCCTGAATAGTGGCTGCCTTCACTGGCAATAGATTTAGTCCTTTTCATGTATGTAAGCACTTAAGAGTAGGCAACTGACTTCCACATTTCTTGTACTGTGAGATAAAACTTCACAATTTCCAGAGGAAATGCAGAAATTTATGTATGATTTCTGCTATTATTGAATGACTAGGAATAAGGCCTATCGTGGAAATAAATTCAATAGGCTCTAGAAAGAGGCTCTGGGAGAGTGCCCCACCTTGGGCACTCAGTGTCAATTTGCTGTGGCGACCTCTGCAGGGTATAATGACGGAGTCCACCATTTTCTCCAGAGGAACTGATCTCTGCTACCTGAAGAGCAGTTGTAATTTGGCGTGTTCTCCAGCCCTCACCTGGTGATTGGCAACAATGGTTCCCCAGAAGGAAATGGCTGGTTTGGACGGTGGAGTTTATAGTATTGTACCTGTCTGAGGTCCCACCCCTCCTCAAACTTCACCGTCTCCAGGCTCCATCCCTCAAATCTCCAGGAATTTCCCATCTGGAGTTGGCAACGCTATCTCCTTTCTAGCCAGTCATCAACCTACCTTTATTTCCCCCTCACTCTTCAGCTTTCCATCTCTCCCCCACACCTGCATCCTCTACTATGCTCTGAAGCCCTGACTGCTACGTCACACTGGCTGTCATGGGGGGGGGCAATCTCAGCAGGATATAAGGACACAGAGTCCACCATTTTCTCCAGGGGAACTGATCTCTGCCATCTGGAGAGCAGTTGTAATTCTGAGTGATCTCCAGACCTCACCTGGATATTGGCTACAATGGTTCCCCAGGATGAAAAGTAGTCTTTCTCTGCAATGGGGACCAAAGCAGCTTACATCATTCTCCTCTCCCCCTTTTGACTTGCACAACAACCTTGTGAGATAGGTTAGGCTGAAAGTCTGTGACTGGTCCAAAATCACCCACTCAGCTTCCACAAGAACCTGGATCTAGCAGACCCTGCTCTGAAGTGCTGACTGCTACGCCTAGAGTAGCCAACCTCCAGGTGGTGCCTGAAGATCACTGGGTATAACAACTGAACTCCAGACAACAGATCTCTCTCTCCCCCTGGAGAAAATAACTGCTTTGGACAGTGGCCTCTATGGCATTCTGTTCAGCTGAGGCCTCTCCCCTCCCCAAACTCTGGCTTCCTTAGATGCAGAATATCCAGGAATTCCCCAACCTGGAGCTGGTAACCCTAGTCAGGACTGGCCCCAACGAGTTCCTCATAAAGGCCTAGAAAGGGTTTCCTTCCTTTGTCTTTTTACTGATAGAACCAAGCCTGGTTGCCTAGCCACAGCCACTGAGGGAATAGTCCCACAGGAGCCATGCGGAAGAAGTGTCTTCGTCAAGAGACTGCCGTTTGGCAGTTATTCTCTCAGGGAACAGTGGCTGGAGTGGGCAGGGAATGGGAGCAGACCCAGCACCCAGCCAATGGCACATGGGTATTCTTGAGTGGCGGTTGACAGGCCAATGGCTGATGGAGCATACTGCACAGCCAATGGGAGAGCTGGAAATGGCCAATAAATAAGGGAATTGTTATTAAGTATTTGTTTTATATAGTTTCAGAGGAAAGCCATGTCCGTCTGCAGTAGAACAAGAAGGGTAGCCGTTTTTGTCTGTCAGTAGCAGTAAAAAAGAGCAAGAGTCCAGAAGCACCTTAAAGACAAACAAAATTTGTGCCTGGAGATGAGCTTCTGTGAGTCACTGCTCACTTCTTCAGCTGCATCTGAAGAAGGGAGCAGTGACTCACAAAAGCTCCTCCCCTGCCACACATTTTGTTAAACTTTAAGGTGCTACTGGACTCTTGCTCTTTTCTACTGCTGCAGTAGAACAGTTAGATTTGAGTCCAGAAATACCTTGAGAGACCAACAAGATTTTCCAGAGTCAAAGCTCCCTTTGTCAGATACTAAACTGTTGGTATCTGATAAAGGGTGCTTTAACTCTTTAAAGCTTATCCCCTGAAAATCTTGTTGGTCTTTAAAGTGCTACTGGAGTCAAATCTAACTTTCTAGTAGAGAGAATGTTCCCCAATGTTATTATGCCATGAAATCCTGTCTTGTGAGTATATACAGATAAGGGGTGAACACAGGACTGAAGGAGCTAGATTCGAGACCAGCAGCACCTTAAAGGCCAACGAGATTTCCAGGGTATATAAGCTTTCGAGAAGCAAAGCTCTCTTTATCAGAAGACTAAATGACTGCCGGAAAAGAAACCTAAAAGCAGCAGAGATAACAGCTGAATCTTATGCAGGTTTCCTTGGAAGTCAGCGCCATCAATGTCAGTGGAATGGCCAAAAGAAACGGTAGAAAAGAGCAAGAGTCCGACACACACATGACACTGCCTTATACTGAATCAGACCCTGGGTCCATCAAAGTCAGTATTGTCTACTCAGACCGGCAGTGGCTCTCCTCCAGGGTCTCAGTCTGAGGTCTTTCACATCACCTCCTACCTGATCCTTTTAACTGGTGACGTCGGGGACTGAACCTGGGTCCTTCTGCATGCCACGCAGATGCTTTGCCAGTGAGCCACAGCCCCTCCCAAACAGAACACGAGATGGGTGAAGGGTCCCTTACTTCTAAACAAGCATATTTAGAATCATGCCTTTAACAGGCACCTATTCATGTAACTTTATAAGACACATGCCTTCCCATAAATTTCAGGAAACATCTACGATGTGTCTACAGAGCCTCCCTGTGTGGCACCATAAAGACAAAATTTGTAGCAGGGTATGAGCTTTTGTGAGTCACTGAGTGAGTGGTGACTCAGGAAAGCTCATACCCTGCCACAAATTTGTATAGTGTGGTGGAGAACATCTGAACATGTGACAAGCACAACCACACCTGTGGATTCTGAAGTCATACACACCAAAGAAGAAGAATGTCCCCCCACTCTCACCTGGACAGCCCAGGCACGCCCTGTCTTGTCAGATCTCGGAAGCTAAGCAGGGTCGGCTCTGGCAAGTACTTGGATGGGAGACCTCCTTGGAATATGGGAGGCATGAAGCGGGGGCAAGCTTAATTCAGCCACTTCTCTGAATATCCTCCAGGCCCCCAGTAGGAGTCAGTCACCGGAGGGCGCCATGACTTCCAGGAGAACTCATACAAATACATACATATTTAAAAAACACCAAAAAAGAAGAAATTTCCTCCTGTTCTCGTAATACACTTTGGAATATTCACCAGCTAAATAAATGAGAGATACAAGGAGAACTGCCTGCCCTGAACAGGGAGCACTGATGGCTAAGCCTGAATTACTTTTCCAGAGTATTATCTGGAGAGATTTGAATTGCTTTTGAGAGGTCTGCAATGGCAGAGTTACAAAATACACACAGAAGGTTCCCTTTTGTAGGCAAAAGAAACCAGAGGGAAACTAAACCACCAACTGGGTATAAAAGCAACAGAAATGACCATGAGGACAAGAGGAAATTATTGCATCAGGGAACAGATGTACCACTGTGCAAAGTGCCATTCCGTTCCCTGGCAAAATATGGGGAGAGGCAGTAATGAGCTACAACCAGCAGGGGGCATAGATGGACTTGGGAAGAAATCTCGGCTCAAACTTTCAGAAAGAAACCACGGGAGGGGCTACTGAAAAGTCACTGCCTCAAGATTTCTCAGTGGTGTGCAGTGAAGATGCAGCCTGGGAAAGATGACCATCAAAACTCTGATACTCTGCTTTAGGAGGGTCACCATTTAGGAGCAAGAGGGAACATTTTTAGGGCACTGGGATGCATCCCACACCCCTCGCCCATTCTTCCTCTCCTCCATTTCTTTATAAATTGCTGTGCCCTAGCAGAGGTCTGTCCACTCAGTCAACACCCCAGTCCCACAGGATGGAACATGGCTGCTGGATTCCTTCTTGCTTTCTTCTCAACTTCTCAGTGAGGTTAAAGGCTTAGACCTTCAGTCATCATCACTGGATTCTTCAGCCTAACCTCCATAATGCAGACAGGAACACTCCACCTCCAACTTCTTCGGTATGACTGTTCCTAGTTTCCCTATACAGGCCATGCTTTCCCCCATACTTGACTTCCCACTAGGGATGGGTGGGAACCGACCCATGAAGCAAAACTGTTGCGAATTTTAACCTGTTTGCAGTTTGCAAACAGAAGTTCATGACTTTAAAAGCAGATTGTGGTGGTTCCTGGATGGAGCAGAAGGCAGCTGTTTAAAGGGACCCTGAGAGTCCCTTTAAACCCCTGCTTTGTTCCCTGTGAATGCCGCAAAACCAGCTGAGCAGTGGGGAGTGCCTCCCCACTGCACAGCTGTTTTTCAGGCTGTACTGTGCAGTCCCTTTAAACTTTAAAGGGACTGAACAAGACAGCCTAAAACAGCAAGCTGCTCACTGTCGCTCACCTGTTTGCCGGGCTTTCTGCAAACCCTGTTTAAAGGGACCACAGTCCCTTTCAACAGGGTTTGCAGGGCTACAAACCGGTTTGGTTGGTAAACAAACCTCCTGGTTCAGTTCGTGGTTCAGCCACAAACCGAACCCCATTTTTCCAGTTTGTGCCTGTTCTACTTCCTGCATAATTGGGAGCAGTTTTCCAGAAATGCCACCTGATGTAGCAAACAGTGATATGATCAAAACCTGTGTGTGAATACAATAAGGCAAGCTGAATGCAGCCCATCTTGCAAAAGGAGCCTGAAAGATGAATTAGCAGAGCAATCTCACAATCAGCTGACTGGGCTGAACAACAATTAATTACAGATCCGCAGTTAAAGCTAGCCTGTGGCTTCAAGACACTTGTGGGTGGGCAGATAATACATGTGTTATGAGCCAGTTAATTTTTCACACAAATCTGAGATTTAAAATGCTGCCTTCTTTTAGCGTTCTGGCCCAAAGTTGCTTTAGACATGTTTAAGGTTGTGCAGAATGGCTGGCAGAACACAGTAATTCCTTATAATGGAATAAATAAGTCTGGAACCATGAACAATTGCTGTGTGCGGCTCAAAGCAGTTTCATCTGGTTTTGTAAAAAAAGAAAAGAAAAAAAAGGAAGTAAGTATGCAGGGAAATTGACCCAGTATTTTAAAGGCAGGTGATTGATTTGATGTTCTCTCACTAATTGGATAATTTCCTCTAATGAGAAGATGAAAGGCATGAATTCACAGGGGATTTCTCCTGCACGGGTGAAATACAGATCAGTAAGGGGTTTGCCATATGCGATTCTTAGTGGGACTTTAACCTCAGAACTTGGCTGTGAGCGTGGCATATTTTAGAACATTTTGAACAAAGCTGCAAACAAAGAATGTACAGGGTTGTCAATAAGGACTTTTCCTTAGATCAAGTGTTCTTTTCTGTTCTTCTTCTTCTTCTAATGCTGATGATGATGGAACTATATCCCACCCAAGGTTTCTTGTATGTGCCAGTTTATGGCAAACACACTATAGTACATAAAGACCACGGCTGGCACACCTGCATAGGTGGATGGTTCTGCATTGGACCTGGAAGGTAACATGTTCTCAAGAGGATGGGATGGAGTTTTTCAAGTCTGAGAAATGCCACATTAATCTAAGAAATATACAAAGAGGTGGAAGCCTGTGGACAAATCCTGGATTCACAAAAAAAAAAAACCCTACCCAACAGGGAGATGCTTTAAGAGCTACAGTACAGTTTTTCGCAGTTAAGTTGCAGCCAACGTATGGCAACCCTGTTGGGTTTTCAAGACAAGAGACGAACCGAGGTGGTGGGCCATTACCAAACCTCTGCATAGCAACCCTGGACTTCCTTGGTGATCTTCCATCCAAATAGCAGCCAGGGCCAGCCCTGCTTAGCTTCACAGATCCGAGGAGATCGGACTAGCCTGGGCTATCCACGTCAGGGATAAGGGCTATATACTCTCCTAGAAGATGGAACTATAGAGGAGCAACCTCCTCTTTGAATTGCCGTCTCATAGCGCTGGGGAATGAGACAGAGGAGAAGAGGGCTTTGCAGTGGGAAGAGAGGAATTAAAATACCATGTGGCCCTTGTTGGTCACTCTTGGTGCTAAATGGATCGATGCCAAAGTTGTAGTAATAGGTGGGGGCTATTGTGGGGGCCTCTGATTACTCCGGAGAGCCTTCTCACAGTATATTTTGAAACCTTCCAGAAATGCCCAAGCAGCTAAAAATGTAATCAACAACAGCAATCGTTAATTTGCCAAGACAGAACAGGGAGGTCCGTGTTCTCTTTGAGAGCAAATGTTATGTCCTCAAGTTAATTGTGAAATGACACAGAGGAGGCGGTGTATTTCTCGGGTCTCTCCTAAGCACTTGCTAAACACATATGGAACAGTTTTGCTTTAAAGGTGATTGTACATATAATTAGCGATTTAGCATTCCTCGGACAACAGCACACAGACCTGATCCAACAAACCATTTGGGCAACAGGCCTTCGCTGCAAAGAAATGTGGGCGGCACAAAGAGAGACGGGGGGAGCTCAGTTTAAAAATGTCAATTGTGACAGCAGATGCACAGCTGTGAGTCAATTAGATCCACAGCAGCTGGTTCTTAATTAAGCAAACAAAAGCATCAATTCAGGAAGCCGGCAGTTGATTTGGCTATCCAGCAACTGATTAATCTAAGATAACTAAATTAATCAGAGCTTGCCAAAGTGCAAACAAGACTTCCTGGGGAATATAAAGCAGATTCCATACATAAAAGGGAACGTTAAGCTAAATGCATGCGTGCACACACAGACAAATGAGGCAGGAATCCTTAACCTCCCACTCGGTACTTTGATAAGTATGTAGCAACTCGGTGCTTGAAGCTGCTTGAAGCGGCAGCCTCCAAGTTCGCTTCACAGCCAATGAACCATCCCGGAGAGACACAATGACAACAGGGCCACAAGACGTAATTATAAGATGTCAGGAGGAAAAAGTGCCCTTCACGGCTAACACACAGAAGAAGAGAAGAAGAGACTGGATTTATACCCCGCCCTTCACTACCCGAAGGAGTCTCAGAGCGGCTTACAAACACCTTTCCCTTCCCCTCCCCACAACAGATACCCTGTGAGGTAGGCGGGGCTGAGAGAGCCCTTTCGAGAACTGTCCTTGAGAGGACAGCTCTGAGAGAACTTGTGACTGACCCAAGGTCACACCAGCTGGCTGCCTGTGGAAGAGTGGAGAATCAAACCTGGCTCTCCCAGATTAGAGTCCGCACGCCTAACCACTACACCAAACTACGCATTCTAGCCAGTGACAACACAGGGCACCTGGACATGGAATTTCATAATTATGCAAACAGCACATGGAAGACCTTATTTTTACAGGCAGAGAGTCAGCCCGCTCTCACCACTGGAGGCAACCAGCAGACTACGCGCTGCCGCTAGAGGGCCAAAATTTGTTTCTAGGTGCAGGTGATCTTGACGGATCGGGGCCTGAGCTCTACAAAATCCGCTACTAGCCCTTATCTAAGCTTTGCTGTGGTGGCTCTCTTTGTGCAAGAGGGCATCAGACCCAATCCTGTTTGTCTGTAATAACCATACTTCCTGCTAGCCTCCAACAGGCTAGGCTTTGCTATCACGTGGTATAAAGCTACAATGCAAGGTAGCCTGTCACGTATGATGGATACTTGCACCTTAGCCTCACTGGCAGCCCACTGGCATGGGTCTCCTCTGCAAGGTAAGTGCAATGGGCTGGATCCTACCCCAGCCCCATCACTCCATTGGAAGACGAGCCCCCGAAGCTGGAGGAAAGCTCCTTAGGGGCTGAAGGAAGACGACTACGTGGAGGACTGTTGGATCCACCCCAACAGCTGTGGCCTCGTTCCCGGCTGTACGAGGTATTTCAAATAATGGTTCAGCAGGAAGGAACAGGAGGAGTGCGATGGAGGACTGCAGGAGATTTCAGTGGGGTGGCTGGGAATGAATAAAGGAGAAACAGGGGTGGGCGGCACTTCTACCGGCCTGCCTGGCCACAAAGGATGCCCGAGGCAAGAGAAGAATAGGACTCTTGGATTATCACTCAGCATAAAACTCCCCAGTCCACATAACGCAGCCCCCTTCTATTTTCCAATAGTTTTGCTGGTCAAACATAGCAAAGGTAAGTGGGGAAAAGGGAGAAAGTTACCGACAAACATGCTGCAAAAAAAAAAAATCAGCATTAATCTCTGGATCTTTTGCCTGGTCCAGTTTTGCACTGCACTATCCTTCTATTCCTGAAGTGAGACAGCAGCAATGCTCCACACTCTTTGGAGCAACTAAGATTCCCTGTTCTTTAAGGCCCTCACTTAGATAGCCCAAGGTAACCTGATCTCGTCAGATCTCAGAAACGAAGCAGTTAGTTCTTGGATGGGAGACCATCGAGGAAGACCACAAGGCAAGACCAATGGCAAACCATCTTTGAAGTCTCCTGCCTTGAAAGCCCTATGGAGTCATCATAAGTCAGCTGCAATTTGATGGCCGGGGGAAGGGGGGGATTCTTCAACTGGCAGAGATTCTGCCACGTTAAGGAGCTTCTCTAATTTTTAAGATCAGCAATGACAGGACTCTCGGATCTAACACAAGTGGTACTTTTCCTATCCGCAGCCTAGATGTGAGAAAGCTGCTTGTGGCTACTCTGTAATAAAACGGTTACCTCCCATTTATCACTGCTGCTCACGTCGCGGGAGTGCCCAGGAACTGAAAAGAGCTAAGTCCTGGTGAACTCTGGCTCAGACCAGAAAGAAAACAATCCTTGTACTTGATAGGAGAGGACACAACAAAAAGAAAACAAAAAAGCACAGGATATGTTCAGATAAGTAATTTCAAAACTGTGCCAGGATGGGGGAGGTATTTATGAATTCCCTGCACTGTGCAGGGGTTGGACGATGACCCCGGAGGTCCCTTCCAACTCTATGATTCTATGGTTCTGTGGTGTTTCACAAGAAGCTGATTGAGGACTCCTATGAACCCAAACTGGGCACCCACCAAGTAGATGCCTGCTAAACCTCTGCATGCTCTAGTCTTTCTTCCTCACATTGTGGAGGCACACCCAGGACGGGTTCGGGGTACTTCGTCAGCCAAAGCAAAGCGTTTCTGTTCAGGGCCAGCCCAAAGATTTTTGATGGCTTAGGCTTAAGGTGGGTATCCTGCCTTACTCTTGCACCGTGTGGAGCCACTGTCGAAACCCACCCACCCACCCTGACTATACCAGAGAGAGGTGGGGAAAAAAAATAGGACTGGTTGGTGGTGCTCCTGCACCTATGACACCCTAGGCGATCACCTATGCGGGCCTAGTGGACAGGTCAGTCCTGCACCGATTGCCTCCACCAAGGCGCTGCCACGATGATGCACAAGTTCAGCTTGAATCTGGCTGGTAGTGATGGTGGAAGAGCAGATCCAGGAAGTGATGGCCACTGTCAACCATGCCACCTGTGGCCAGGAGTGGGGAGAGCTCTTGCCGTGTATATGTGCCCTTCCTTCCTGTGCTGCTCCAAGCAGTCAGAGGGTGGCTTGGCTGGAGAAACAGCTCTGTGACTCACATGTATATAGTGAGGACACTCTGCTACAGGTAAGTGGTTTCTTATTCTTGCCCATTCCAACAGCAAACCTTTTCCAGGGGGCAACGGTGAACGTCTCCATTGCAAACTCAGGGGGGAAATTGCACCTCAGCTATTAAGAAGCCTAGGATGCACCAGGGTGTATTCTTCAAAGTCAAGGGCTTTACCTCTGTCCCTGGTCCAGCGCCTGGCGAGTCCACTTTCCTCTTCTTTCTGGGACCGATTGCTGCCAAAGCAGTTTGGTTGGCTTCCCTCTGTCTCATTTGTGCCAGTTCTTGTTGCTGCATCTGTGTGTGGGTATCAAAAACAGAAAGTCACAATTTCCAGTTCTGTAGTTGTTGTGTTGTTGTTGTTGTTTTAATTTACCCCTTTTTTGCCATGCAATTTTTATTTATTTATTTGTTTGTTTGTTTTTGTATTTATACCCCGCCCTCCCCGCAAGCAGGCTCAGAGCGGCTAACAAGGGCTGAAAAGCCATACATATCATAACAATTTAAAACAAGTTAAAAACAATAACAACAATAAAACTCCGTTGTTCAACAACATAACTACATCCATAAACTACCATCCCAATTAAAATGCTTCTGATCTCGTCAAGATGGCATCCTATCTAATAGGGGAGCTTCCAACCAGCGCTATCGGCCTGGGCTGCCTTCGGGCCAGTTTTCATTGTAGGTGTTCTTACAATGTTACAGTGTTGGTGGCGGCTCCTAACCAAAGGCCTGGCGGAAGAGCTCCGTCTTGCAGGCCCTGCGGAACTGCATTAGGTCCCGCAGGGCCCTGATCTCTTCCGGGAGCTCATTCCACCAGGTTGGAGCCGCCACTGAAAATGCTCTGGCCCTAGTCCTAGTGAGCCTGGCTTCCTTGGGGCCTGGGACTCGAAGTCGATGACATGACCCCGACCGCAGTGCTCGCTGGGGTATATGTGGAGTAAGGCGGTCCCTCAGGTACGTTGGACCCTGGCCATATAGCGGGAAATGGTATTGGACATATAGCGCCGTTGTGGTAAATGTAGTGGATGATGATACAAAGACTTTGAAAACATACCTCCTTGGCCTTTTGTTTCAACCTAAGCTGTTCTGGATCTTCTTGTCTAGATCGAGACTGTGTTGGTTAAGCATTTGGATCGTAGAGGGAGAGAGAGAAAAGAACAAAAAAAATGGGTAAGACAGGGCAGAAGTGTCTTCAAAACGCTTTGGCTGTGTTTATTCACACCCTTTAATTACACTCTTCACCTGATCAAAATTTTACATTCTCACATGTATTTTTATATCTATATCCATCCATCTTCACAACCCAGACTGAGCCAGAGTGGTATAGTGGTTGACGTGTCAGACCGGGATCTGAGAAACCCAGGTTTGAATTCCCACACTTCTATGGAAGTGTGCTGGGTGACCTTGGGCCAGTCACACACTCTCATCAGCCTAACCTACCTTGGAGGAGGAGAAGGAGGAGATTGGATTTATACCCTGCCCTTCACTCGGAGCAGCTTAAACTCCTCTCCCTTCCCCTCTCCACAACAGACACCCTGTGAGGTAGGTGGGGCTGAGAGAGCTCTGACAGAAACTGCTCTTTTTCAAGAACAGCTGTGCCAGAACTACGGCTTGCCCGAGGTCATCCAGCAGCTACGAGTGGAGGAGTGGGGAATCAAACCCGGTTCTCCAAGATTAGAGTCCGCGCACTTAACCACTACACCAAACAGGGTTGTTGTGAGGATAAAACAGAAGAGAAGCTGCTTCAGGTGCCCGTTGGTGAGAAAGGTGGGATGTAACACAGATCATCTCCCAAATGCCCTGTAGGCTCCAACCTACAAGGGTCGGTTAAGGGCATCAATAACAGCATGGGATTGGGAAGGGGAGGAGGAGGATGTAAGTAACACTCCCCCCCCCCCCCCCCCGCCAAGTTAGTTTTCTCTCAACTCCGCCAAGTTCTGGTCTGGTAAGAAAGAACGTGGTCTGAGTTTTTGCCTCCTTCAGCCAGATCCTGGCACTTTTCCCCCTGGCCTAAAACAGCTCTTTCGAGCTACCGTTTGTCTTGTTTGGGCCAACTCGCAGGATTCACGACCTACACACCAGCTCCAAAAGGTGGAAATAACAAGTCCACAATGGCCACTGAGAATACTGCACCAGGGGAGGATGTTTGTCTCCTGGCTTGTGGGGCAAAGTATTTTCTGGTGGGGCTGAAGTTCTCAGTGCAGAAAGAAAAGCCGTTTAGCCAACAGAAAGCTGTGACCAGGATAGATCCCTAATTTGCAAGCTGTCAGCCACTTTAGATGACAGTTCTCAGCTGCTGCAAGTTAGTCACTTCTGCCAGCTTAAGCAACCATCTGAGAACAAGCCGGCAGGTGGGGGTGATGACTTCTATAGTCAAGAAAGCTAACACTTAGGCAGAAAAACTCTCTTCAAGGAGACCAGTTTCTTGACACAGAGTTAGAAGGGATCCTGCTCCAACCCCTTTGCTCAGTACGGGAATTAGTCAACTACAGCACCCCACTTTGCTTAAAGGAGTACACGCCTTTAAGAAATGTTTAAAAATGATTGAAAAAAGCATTTACAGGAGAAATTCTTGTGGGGCTGTGCCTTTAAGAAAGGGGGCAGAGCCCCCCAAAGCCCCACTGTAGCTACGGGCTTGCTTGTCTCCCCCCACCCACCCAGCACTGCAGTTCCAATCAAAATTGGGCAACTGCATGCCTGATTTTGAAATGGGGAGGCACTGCTGTTAGCCCCGTTCACACAGCTCCTAGTGTCTCGTGCAGTTTGATCCTGAGGTTCATTGATTTGCTTCATTTATACCCAACTTTTCTCCCCAATGGGGACTCAAAGCAGCTGACTGGAGATCCAATTCCAAGGCTTAGCTCATTTTAAAAGGATCGCACCTACACACGGTTGAGATGCTAAGATACTTGTTACTTGTTCCCTAGTGAAGACTTGCCTCTAGTGTTACGTATTGTTTTTCTCCCTCCTTTAGAACAGGCAAGGAGGGTCTTCAATAACTGAGAAGCAATAGGGTGTGAAATGCCTTATCATTCAATTTCCCTATCAAGGGGAGTACAAAAGCATTTTCCACTTAAATTTCATTCTACCTTGGGGGGGGGGGGGGGGATTACAGGAGACTGGGTTAATGCTGATATTATAGGATTGCAGTTTAGGGCTGGGATCCAAGGTGCACTACAACCCCCCAAAGGTGCAATCGTGTGGAATTCACTGCCACAGGATATGGTGGCGGCTACAAGCATAGACAGTTTCAAGACGGGATTGGATAAACATATGGAGCAGGGGTCCATGAGTGGCTGTTAGCCACTATGTATAGATGGAACCCTCTGTCTGAGGGACTGATGGTCTGTATTCTTGGTGTTTGGGGGACAACAGTGAGAGGGCTTCTAGTGTCCTGGCCCCACTGGTGGACCTCCTGATGGCACCTGGGTTTCGGCCACTGTGTGACACAGAGTGTTGGACTGGATGAACCTGATCCAACGAGGCTTCTCTTATGTTCTAAGCACACTAGCATTTTCCCTGTTGTTCTGCCAATGGCCTGATCCACATGCGGTGCCAAAGGCCATTCTCCAAATTTCTAAAGTTTTGGGAGTGGCTTCTGGCTGGTGCAAGTTGCTGCTGTACCACTGAGAGGACAGGTGTCTACGGAGCCCACCATGATGCCCATTAGTGGCCTGAACACAGCGGCTAAGACCCAAAAGCACACCAGCAGTGTGGGGTCTATAGTTACAAAGACAGCTTCCTGCTTAATTCCACAGCCCAAAGAACCTCTCCTGTTTTGACACCAAATGTCACATTTTGCAGATCTATTAGGGGCAAAGTCCCCAAGCACTTGCCTTTGCCGCCCGCATTAAAATTTCCCTTTCTTGTTCGTCTTTCCGCTGTTTCTCAATTTGATCAAGCTGCTCAAAGAACTTGAGCTGCGCCCGAACGTCGCTCGCTTGCTCGTATCTTTCATCGTCCTGCAAAACACGAGAAAACCGTTTTCATTAGAAAGTTGAAAGAGAAACAAAAAGCCGCATGCTGGTAGCGTGAAGCCAAAGGAGAAGATCGTGCATATTACTGAAGCTCACATGTTCACTTAACCATTCTCAAACAGCCAGTTAAAGCGATCCCCCCAACCACCATTTAATTCCCCAGCTTTTTGTCCTAGTCTGTGATCTCATCAGGATTTCACATTTTAAGCAGTATTTTCCAGCTCACTCTTCTCTTTCACAGATTGTCTTAAAAGTACAGTTCCTTAAGGCACCGGATCCCATCAGGGCACCTAAAGTGGACTTGGCATTTATCCTACAGAATTTCTCTCCTCCCAGAGCTCGGCATTGGAGAACAAAAGAACAGGGCCACTGGGTTAGACAAACGGTTCATCAGGTACCTTATTTTGCATCCAGCAGTGGGCATCCCTGGAGAAGCTGTCTAACAACACAGAATGTTCAGAGAGCGGTTGCTTAATTGTCATCTCCAACTTCTGGTAGTAATCGGGTATACAGATTCTCTAAGCAGAAGTAAATACAGGTTGCTTACCTGTAATTGGAGATCTTTGAGTGGTCATCTGTGCATTCACACCTCTGGGATAATGTGCGCCTGCGCCGATCCCGATCGGTAACTTCAAAGCCAACGGATTTTCGCGCCAACTCCCCGATCGCGCGCCGGCTCCACTGCGCATGACCGGGGAGGGGCACGAGGATCCCGCCAGTTCCTTCTGACCGCTGCAAGCAGCCTCCAAGAAAGTACAAGGGAGACTGAAAGCAGAGGGGAAGGAGGGCGGGTGGTGTGAATGCACAGATGACCACTCGAAGATCTCCAATTACAGGTAAGCAACCTGTATATCTTCTTCGTGGTCTCTGTGCATCACACCTCTGGGAGAATAGCGAGCAATAATTACACCACATACCTGGAGGTGGGTGCTGAAGGTCTCACATCTGAGCTGTCTGCAGAACTGCACGGCCCACCGCCGATCGCTGATGGGTACGGACGTCCAAGGCGTAGTGCCTCACAAACGTGTGAGGAGACGTCCATGTAGCAGCATTGCAGATATCTCCCAGGGGGATGCCCTTGAGAAAAGCTGTCGAGGCAGCCACTGCTCGAGTAGAGTGAGCCCGCAGGTAATGGCCGCTTGGCCAGGAGGTAGGCGAGCTTTATCGTCTCAACAATCCATTTAGACAGTCTCTGAGACGACAGCTTCTGTCCCTGTCTGGGAAGGGCATGAGCGACAAAGAGAGCTGGAGACTTGCGAAAGGATTTAGTCCAATCCAAGTAAAATGACAGGGCCCTCTTAACGTCGAGGGAATGCAGGCAACGTTGTGTCTGGTCCTTGGGTTCAGGATAAAACACCGGTAGGGTGATGTCCGCTTTAATGTGGAAGTCCGAAACTATCTTCGGCAAAAAAGTAATATCAGGAGTCGGGGTCACTGCATCCTGATGAAAGGTAACGTATGGTGGGTCACATCGAAGAGCCGACAGCTCACTCACCCGTCGAACCGAAGTGAGAGCCACAAGAAACGCTACTTTCCACGAAAGAAGCTGCAGGCTACAAGAAGCCATAGGCTCAAATGGCTTGCCCATTAGCTTATGCAGCACTAGAGGCAGGTCCCATGCTGGAACAGGGGTTTTAACTGTTGGGAAGAGACGGCACATTCCCTTTAGGAATTGCTTCGTAGTGGGATGAGAGAAAACGGAATAGCCATCTATCGTTGGATGGTTAACCGAAACTGCTGAAAGGTAGACACGAAGGGATGCGTGGCACAATCCTCTGTCCTTACAAGACAAGAGGAACCCAAAGATGTCATTCAGTGTAGATGGAATGGAAGGTCGTCCTATTGAAGCAAGGAAAGACAGGAACTTATTCCATTTTGCCTCGTAGGAACGACGGGTAGACGGTTTACGGCATTGAGGAGGACATTCGCTATGCGAGGGTCCACTTCGGAGGATGAATTCGCCAAGCTGTCAGCTTCAGTCTGGGTATGTCGTGATGCAGCACCAGACCCTTGTACATCCATAGGAGGTCTGGGTTCATCGGAAGGTGAGTGTACACCCCGTCGGAGAGACGAAGGAGGGTGGAGAACCAAGGTTGCCTCGACCACCAGGGTGTGATCAGGATTGCTAGTGATTGTTCTGCAAGTAGCTTCTGTACTACCCTCAGTATCAGTGGAATTGGAGGGAACAGGTAAAGGTGTAATCCCGACCAGGAGAGGAGAAGGCCGTCCCCCAGGGATGTCGGGTCTGTACCTGCCCTGGAGCAGAAGAGGGGACACTTCTTGTTGTCTCTGGAAGCAAAGACATCCACAGAAGGCTGACCCCAGAGGCTGAAGATTGGGGTCAAGTACCGCGGATTGAGCTCCCAATCGTGTAGGGATGCACCCCCTCTGCTCAAGAAGTCTGCTTGCATATTGAGCTGACCAGGAAGATGATTCACCACCAGATAGATATCCAGCGATTGGCATTCTGTCCAGAGTTCTATCGCTAACCGGCAAAGACTGCAGGAAACTGTACCACCCTGCCTGTTGATGTAGTACATCGTGGTCGTGTTGTCCGTGAGGACAGCCACCGTCTTTCCCGACAGAAGGTGTTGGAAGGACCGGATTGCGTAACGGACCGCTAGTAGCTCTAGAAAGTTGATGTGATTGGGGGCTACTGATGGATCCCACTTGTCGCCTACGCACAGATCGCCGAGATGGGCTCCCCAGCCCCATAGGGATGCGTCCGTGGTAATAGTGACTGACGGGGGAGGGCGGCGAAAGGGGGCGCCCGTCTGGAGATTATGTGGCACCTGCCACCACTCCAGGGCTTGAACCACCGAGTCCGAGAGGCGGAATCTCTTGGACAGAAGGTGTAGGCTTGGCCTGAACCAACGGAGGAACCACAGCTGCAAGGGTCTCATGTGTAGCCGTGCGAAGGGAATGACCATGGTGGTTGCCACCAGGAGTCCCAGGAGTCGCAGTATCTGACGAGCTGTCGCCTCCCGGTTCCTTCTCAGATTTTTGAGGAGAGAAACGATGTCCGAGGCTCTGCTGGGAGGTAGGAACGCCCTGCACTGTAGGGAGTCGAGAAGAGCTCCGATGAATTGCACCCATCTGGAGGGGTTGAGCATGGACTTTTTTGTATTTATTGTCAACCCCAGAGTCTCCAGGGTGTGGAGCGTTAGGGAGACGTGGTCTTGCAGGTCTGATGCTGAGGGTGCGATCAGAAGCCAGTCGTCGAGGTAGGGGTATAGGTGGATGCCCTGCAGGCGGAGGTGGGCCGCTACTGTTGCCATTAGTTTTGTGAAGACACAGGGTGCCATCGAGAGGCCGAATGGTAGTGCCTTGTACTGGAAGTGACGTGGACCGATCGCAAAGCGTAGAAAGGGTCTGTGAGAAGGATGAATGGTCACATGGAAGTATGCATCCTTCAGGTCCAGCGTCACCATCCAAGAACCCGCTTCCAGCAAAGGTAGAATGATCTGAAGGGTGGTTATTCGGAACTTTTTGTACGTTATGAATGCGTTGAGGTTCCGAAGATCCAGGATGGGTCGAAGGCCCCTGTCTCTCTTTGGCACTGTAAAGTAGCGGGAATAGAATCCCTGTTGGAAATGCTGGGTCGCTACTGGTTCTATTGCATCCTTGCTCAGCAGGGTCTCGACCTCGGATGTTAGAGTGTCGGATGGGGGAGTGACCACGAAGTAGTGTTCCATTGGTATCCCGAAGAATTCTATTCTGTAACCCTCGGAGATGACCGAGAGTGCCCATTTGTCTGAAGTGATGTGTTGTCATGCTGTCAGGTAGGGTGATAGACGGGTGGAGATGTCGGAGCGGGGGTGGGAGTCAAAAGCTCTGCTTGCTCGGTTTGGGGGGTTTTGCCTTAGACGTCGGAGCGGTTGGGAAACGGGGCTTGTTATTGTAAGATTTATGTTGATAGGTAGATGGCGGCGACCTCTGCCATTGGGGTTCAGAGGGAGGCCTTTGTGGCTGTTTCTTGGACCATGATCTCTGCCATGTTCTCTGTTTCTGTTGCTTAGGCTGAGATACTCCCAGATTGCGGGAAGTCTTCATGCTCTTATCAAGCTCGTGAAGCACTGTGTCCGTTGTTGAGCTGAAGAGCCCGTCTCCTTCAAACGGAAGATCTTCCACCAAGGTCTTGGTGTCCTGAGGAAGAGAAGTGGATCTCAACCAGGCATGTTGTCTGATGGACACTGCTGAAGTGAGCGTCTTGGAGGTTACTTCTGCCGAATGCTTAGAGGCCGAGAGTTGAAGCTTGGCCAAAGACATGCCTTCTTTCTGGATCTTCCTGGCATTGCGTAGCTTGTCCTCTGGGAGATGGGCGATGAGGGCAGTCATCTGCTCCCAGAGCGAGTACTGGTATCTGCTCATGCAGGCGGTGTAATTTGCAATCTTTAGGCCCAATGCGCCTGCTGAATAAATACGTCTGCCAAAGGAATCTATTTTGCGTCCTTCTTTGTCCAATGGGGAGGAGTGACCACTATGACCCTTGGTGGAGGGTGTCACAACCACCGAATTGGGTTTGAGGTGGACAAACAAAAATTCTGCCCCAGGCTCCTGGATCCTATACATGTGGTCTAGGCGTTTGCTGGAGATGGGGGTAGATGAGGGATGAGGCCAGGATTCTTTGGCCGTAGTCATCAGGACCGATATGAGAGGGAGGGCCACCGGTGTGGACGTATCCATCTGTACTATGTCGAAGATGGAGTCTGTGGCCGTCGGAGTCGGTTGGGCCGTGGCCAAAGCCAGTGAATGTGCCATCCTCTTAATCAGTTCTCCGTAGGGTTTCACATCCTCGGAGGGGGAGATTGGGAGGTTTTCGGTGACCTGCGTGTCCGGAGACGGGTGCGGAAGTGATTCGTCTCCCGACACGGACGATGCCGGGGACCCCGGTGCCGAGTGCTCGGATGGTGAAAGAGGGGTCGGGCTTGACAGGTCTTGTGTTGTCGGCAATGGACGACGATCGATGTCGGGCGTCCGTTTCGGAGGTACCGATGTAGGTGTCGGTGTCGGTACCGATGTAGGTTCTCGGTACCGAGACACTCTGGAAGAGGTGGATTGTCGATCCCATTCGGTGGGGTACCACTGGGGCGGAGGTGGGTAGGAGCCGTAGAGGTATCTCCACTGCTGGATGTCCCACGGCACCGGTGGAGCCGGAGAGCGGTAATCCTTATCCCCTCTCGGTGCCGACGATGGTTTCGCCTCGGCGTCGGGGGTATCCCGAGGGACCTGTGTAAGGTCTATGTCGAGGTCGGAGTCCGTCAAGGTGATCGGTCGCGGCATCGGGGAGATCGATCTACCCCTGGGTCGCTCGCGATCTTTCGGGTCAAGCTGGTCGAGCCCGGACTGGGCTGAGTCGAGCGCGCTGCGCGTCGACGAAGCACTCGAGGGTTTCTTGTGCTTCAGCTTGCCCTTCTCCTCCTTGCCCTCTCTGCGCTTTTTAGCAGGAGTATCGGGCAAGGGGAGTGATCTCTTCGGTGCCGGTCTGTCGGTACCGATGCTCCGGGATGGAGACGGTGTTGGTCCCGTCGGTGAAGACGCCGGAATTTCGGAAGAAGACATCTTCGGGGACAATGCCGACTCGAGGAGGGCAACCCGGAGCCTCGCAGCTCGATTTTTACGAGTTTGCTTCGAGAAAGCTGCACAACTCGCGCAGGAGTCGACTCGGTGGGACTCGCCCAGACAAAGAAGGCACAAGGAGTGCTTGTCCGGTGGGGCTATTTTACTGCCGCACTGCAGGCACCTCTTAAAGAACCCCCACCGCTGGGCCATAGGCCGAGCGGTGAAGTAAGGGGGGGGATTTCCAAAATCAAGTCCAGTTAACAGTCCGAGTTCAAATAGGGGAGAAAAATCAGTCCGAAGGCTTTTTTCAGATAGGAAAGTAAACTACCGACCGGAGCAGGAGAGAAAGGATCCTCACGACGCGGCGGTCAGAAGAGAACTGGCGGGATCCTCGTGCCCCTCCCCGGTCATGCGCAGTGGAGCCGGCGCGCGATCGGGGAGTTGGCGCGAAAATCCGTTGGCTTTGATGTTACTGATCGGGATCGGCGCAGGCGCACATTATCCCAGAGGTGTGATGCACAGAGACCACGAAGAAGATCCCCTGACAACTGATGGCCCCTTATGTTCCTGTTTGCCCGAAGTTTAGCCGTTAGCTTGTTTTGGAGCTGCTAATAATACCGATTTTAACTGCAAAAATGGCAAAGGTCAGTTTCATACCACACGGAGGGAAAAATGCACAACTGTCGCACATTTACTCTAAATGTTGCTACATTGTCTTCTACTTTTGTAACCCGCTTTTGGCGTTATGGGATGCCACGTCTTAAATAGTTTTGTTTACGTTTGACATGGTTTGCCAGTCCTGTAACCCTCGTCCTATTGCATTGTTCGTTGGGTATCATACATATAATATTTATTTTTTATTTATTTTTCACATTTTTACCCCGCCCCTCCCCGCAAGCGGGCTTATACTGTCTGACTGAATCGTTTTTTTTAATTTCTGTAATCTGCCTTGAGTCGGAAGGAGAAACATATGTAAGCACTGTCAAGTCAGGACTTGTGGAGAGCCCAGCAAGGGCCTTTTGAGGCAAGTGAGAAGCAGAAGTGGTTTGCCTTCCTCTGCAGGGCGTTCCTTAGTGGTCTCCCGAGAACCAACCCTGCTTAGCTTCTGAGACCTGACGAGATCTGTGGCCTTCCCTTCCTCAAGGAAAGGGTTTGGCTATAAATGAAGTAAAATTAAAAATAAATGTATAAATAAAAAGTCATGATTGCCAAATTTTGTGCCAGAACACTTAAATGGATCGAGAAAGGGCCTGAAAGTACCACAAAAAGAAATCAAGACTCTGTTCTACACCCGCCAGACCACGCAAGCATGAATGACTGATCCTCCACCCTCGCCCTATAGGAGGAAGGACATCCCAAGACTCTTTGCAGGCTGAAGAATCCCTGCTGCCCAGAAGTCCCATCCTATCTGGCTGGATGGGCAATGGGGCAAAAGGGAAGGACACTTGGAAGAAATGTTTGCTGAGCGGCATGGAAGGTGACTGTACAGTTTTCTGGCAGCCGATCGAGAAACATACGCAAGGGTGCTTTTTAACAACAAAGAGTGCCTTCTAATCTAGAACAAAAAACAAAATGAAACAGTGCCCTGGGTATCTAAGATTTCAGGAAACACTGTTCTATGTACTGAACACTATGTATTCTGACCCCCCCCCACCTCCTTTGATAAGCTGAAGCATTCTGAATGACCTTTATGACCATTTTTCCAGCCCCTCCTCAGGGAAGGGCTCATTTCAGTCCCAGAGAAAACCTACGGGAGTCTCTAAGACTGAGTGGGAGTGGCCAAGACCAGCCAGTCACCTTTACGGGGTTTTCGAGGTTTATAAGATCATGCATGGGATAGAGCAGGTAGAGAAAGAAGTACCTTTCTCACAATACAAGAACTCGTGGGCATGAAATTGCTGAGCAGTCGGATTAGAACAGATAAAAGGAAGCACTTCTTCACCCAAAGAGTGATTAACACGTGGAATTCACTGCCACAGGAGGTGGTGGCAGCTACAAGCATGGACAGCTTCAAGAGGGAATCAGATAAACATATGGAGCAGAGGTCCATCAGTGGCTATTAGCCACAAAGTATAGATAGGAACTCTCAGTCTGGGGCAAGTGATGCTCTGTATTCTTGGTGCTTGGGGGGGGGCAACAGTGGGAGGGCTTCCTGCCCCCACTGCTGGACCTCCTGTGGGCACCTGGTGTTTTTGGCCACTGTGTGACAGAGTGTTGGACTCTTCCCCAACTGGCCATTCTTACAAAGCAAATATGATCCTCCTGGACCTGGTCATTCAGCAGTTAGTAGTAGTAGTAGTAGTAGTAGTAGCAGCAGTAGCAGGAGGAGGAGGAGGAGTGGTGGTGGTGGTGGTGGTGGTGGACAGAGGGGAGGGAGGGAGACAGATAGACAGAGTCCCTTGACCTGCTGGGAAATCCATTCAGAATGAGGCTGAAAGAACACTCACTAGTGAACACTCACACAACAAAACAGACAGTTTACCTTATAAGAAATATTCCTTTGCTGTGCAGTTTCCGATACCTTCTCAACCAGGTTTTGTAACCTTTGTTGCGTGGCGTGCGATACGTAGCTAACTACGTCAGGATGGATTTCCGTTATCCCATGCTTTTTACCTGAGTTTCAAAGGAAAAAGGCGGTCAGTAACCAACACGAGTCGCTGCTGCTGACTCTGGGGTGGGTTTCCACGTGTACTCGTGTTAAACAGGTCAATTACCAGCTGAATGCGAGAACCGACTCTTTTCAAAAACAACGTCACTCAACGCAACCTGGATCCTCTCCCAGGGGAGGCTGACCTGTGATGGATCATTCACACAATCGTGTCATCTAAGCAACGAGCAAGTGAGTTCAAACAAAGAGGCCTGTGGGCCAGGTTTGTCCTTGCTAACTTTCTCTCCAGCGTAACTCAGCTCTCTGATATATTATGCACTAATGTGGCTAGAGGTAAAGATTTCCCTTGCTCGAAAGCCAGTTGAATCCGACTCTAGGGGGGCGGTGCTCATCTCCGTTTCAAAGCCAAAGAGCCAGCGCTGTCCAAAGACTTCTCTGCGGTCATGTGGCCGGCATGACTAGACGCCGAGGCGCACGGGATGCTGTTACCTTCCCTCCAAAGCAGTACCTATTTATCGACTTGCAGTTTCTGCTTAAGAACTGCTAGGTTGGCAGCAGCTGGAGCCAGAGACGAGAGCTCGCCATCACTCGGGTCTTGAACTGCCGAGCTGCTGATCTTCCCATCTGCAATGCAACTCAGGGTCTTAACCTCTGAGCCACCGTGGCCTTACTAATGTAGCTACTGGACTCTAAATGGAATGTGCACCTAGTGCAGGAACTCAAGTTTCAGGTGGGTAGCCATGTTGCACTGCCAGAGGTCAAGATTCGTGTCCAGTAGCACCTTAAAGACCAACAAGATCTCCAGGGTATTCGAGAGTCAAATGCTCTCCAGAGTCAAAACTCCCTCTGTCTCTAACAAAGGCAGCTTTGATTCTCAAGAGCTTATACCTTGCAAATCTTGTTGGCCTGTAAGGTGCTGCTGGACTTGAATCTTGGTCTTCTACTGCAAACCAACAGAGCTACTCACCTGAAACTAACAACATCTCCGAAGTATAAGCTCTCCAGAGTCAAAGCTCCCTTCGTATCAGACTCTTGGAAGCCTTATACCCGGGAAATCTTGTTCGTCTTTTTAAGGTGCTCTTCTAGTGGAGGAACTGTACAACTTAAATAATAGTGATTATATTCCTGTTAACACCACTGCAGTTTTAGTGTGAGATGAGCTTTATGACCCTTACTGTGCTCAGTGATCTAGGTCACCCAACAGTCCAGTTCAAGAGACCAACAATCCGTATTAGACAGATTTATCATAGGCCACTTAAAGGCTCTGGGCTATGCCAGAACTGAATGCCCAGTCTTACAGCTGCCTGGCCAAGTAAACTGCTGTCTGGAAACAGATGGCTGCTTTCGCAAGAAACCTGGAAGTAATTTCCCATAACAGGAAACTGTAACCAAATGGGAGATCTCAGTGGTATGAACCTATACAGCAAACGTTTTGAAAAACAAATGCCACGTTTTTAGCTTGTACAATGCATGTTATAGAACCTTTCTTACACGCCCAGGGAAATGCTGATCACCACTTTGGGGTCAGGAAGCAATTTTTCTCCAGGCCAGTTTGGCCGGGGATCCTGGAGGTTTTTTGTCATCTTCCGGGCATGGAACGGCAGTCAGTTGGGGGGGGGGGGTATTTGTGAATTTCCTGCATTGTGCAGGGGGTTGGACTAGATGACCCTGGAGGTCCTTTACAACTCTATGATTCTAAGCTAACAAACAAAGAGGCACCAAGTCAGTGCACTAAATTTTGATGGCAGAGAGAGCATGAGGACAAAACTCATTCCTATCTCACATACCCTGCGCAACCATGCTGACATGTGTTGGCACACCAGGATTACGTTCTGGGTCCAATCATGCCATCATGCCGGCCAGGGAGTTGCCACATTCAGCATCACCTACTTATTTGCTGGCTCATGTGAGCAAACTGGAGGACTGCAGAATTTGAAATCAAGGGACAAACTCATGTCGGCCAATGCACACTGCGTTTTAGGGTTGCTTTGCACAGTATGCTTTTCCAGGGTATGCCTCAGACTCTCTACAGTTAAAAGTTAAATTTGTGAATGAGATGAGCTCATGTCTAGAAAGCTGAGCACCATATGGGGATAGCTCTCATAGAGCAAGTACCAGCTGCAGCTCTCCCACTGGGTATGTATTTGGTGGGAAACTTGGGTTTGTTGCCATGTAAGTTCCCGGCAGTCCAGAGCTTAAGCCGTTTACAGAGAGATTAACAAAATCTGCATGTGTCAACTTGTGCACAGTTGTCAGAAGCCTACCTATTTCTAGTATCCTTCTTTGCAAAAGTGCTGGGAGGAGAAAGGTTTCATCTTTACACGATCTAGTTAACGTGCCCACCAACTCGGAATTGGTAGCCAATATACGCGCGCTCTCTTCCGATAGGTTGACGCCCGCCATCGATGCGACATCGTTAATATCGTCATCGTCCCTTCAGAAACAGAAAACACCACAATCAAAATCAATCTTTCACTCTTTATCTAAAAACAAATCACAGGAAAGAGAAATCCAACAATAAATGGTCCAGATTCTATATATGGCTGGAGAAATATACAAAGTGAACTGAACTTATATACTCGATCTACAATCAAAGTCACATTAATACATAGATAACTATTGTAGATCATTTGAATGGCTTTATTCTTTTCAGGTCAACCAATGTATTTGTGTTTGTACACTTATGAATCTGATAACTAGATATTATGAGAGACTGTTTGGTAAATTTCCTTTTATTTTGTCCTCCACATGTTTTATGTACTGTTTGTGTTTGTATGTTTTGTATGTATGTCTGTTAAAAAAAAATAAATTCTTTTTTAAAAAAAACAAAAGAACAGCCAAGAATTCATGAGTCGGTTTTGCAAGCCCCCTCCCCCAACACAGTAAGAGGGCAATCCCAATTTAATATCAACAGGCACTGAAGCGCAAACTGCATTCACTGGGTAGCAGAATGGATTTCGGATAACAAAAATAAAGCAAACCTAAGACAAGGAATTTTGTCTCTTTGTGTGTGTTTTAAATTAATTATACTACCATCAACACCTGGCTTAAACTAAACATCGTCAGTGACTTATTGAGGTTACAGAAGAAGCGGAGAAGTAGACAAAGTCCATCCAAGCGATCAAAAACTGCTGTCACTTAGGACAGAGATCTCAGTTCAAACAAAGCTATAAACTAAGGACAGATATCACTGCGGTATAGCATGATAGTCTTGGAAACTGGAGCCACTAGGTTCAGGTTTATAAATAAAGGCTTAGCAGGACCGTAGCATTAGATTTTTCAAGTTAGGAGAATTTTACTCTGTGGGGGAGGAGACTACAGACAGTGATAGAAAACGTGAGGGTTCCAATATAAAAGCGTGGACATGGAATGCCCAGAGCTGTAGAGCATATAGCCTGGCAAAGTAATCAGGGATCCCACCCACCAGCGAACCTGCAGTCCAACCAAGAAGCCTGGCTATTTATCCCCAAATGAGCTGCAAATCCTCCACGGCCGTCACTAGCCAGCATCCATCAGCATTATCTCTAGAGGTCCCCTCTTGTCCCTGTCATGTCTTTTAGCACAAACACACACTGGAGGATTCCTTACCGAAAAGAGCCTCCCCCGGGTTCTTTGAGTTTATTTTTTTGAGCAGCTGCAGCTTGGGTTGAAAAAGTAGAAAGAGCTTTGGTTCCAGGTAATACTGTTTGTTTTACCACAGGGACTGCAGGGGAGGAAAAGGAAACACCAAGATTGATACTCTTAACATGGCAACGGAATCAGCAAAAGCGAGAGAAGGGTAGCAAATTTGTGCCGACTGAAGAATTCCGCTTTTGTGGGAGGAATTTTAAAAGGGTCAGTGCAAAAACACACAGACATGCACTCCTGGCTTCAAACGTACCATCTACCTCAGCAGACAAGCTGTTTGAAATGTCTGCACCCAAAATACTAGAGCACACGCGGTAACTTTACAAAGAGACCATTACAAGAATTTATTCATAATAAAGAGAATGGATAACATTTTACAGGAACGCTACCCCTTTTTCATATTCCAGGTATCTTTAGCTCAAGGTGAGTAGCTGTGTTAGTCTTGTCTGTAGCACCAGAAAAGAGCAAAGAGCCCAGTAGCACCTTAAAGGCCCCGATCACACGCGATAGGCACAACTCCCAGCCGGATTTTAAGGGTGCAATCACAAGAGCACATCTGTGAAGCGTCCTGCACCCGTTGGAAAGCTGTTTTGCTCCGCCGGAGAAGCGGAGTAAAAAAGCAGTAGGGAAAAGGCAGTATCAGACGGGTTGCTGCGGGCCACAGGCGGACTTTCCCCGTGTGATCACTCCAGCACGCACTTGTGGTGTCGGGGATAGTCTGATCAGGCTATCCCGATGCCATGCCGTTGTTTCTTTCCCCTTCTCAGTATGCGCATCGTCGCATACTGCCATTGGAAGCCCTCAGGCCGGAGATGCGATTCATCTATCCCCCGTTTAAGCAAATCGGTTACGAACGACAAAACAAAAAAAAAAAACCCAACTCGCCCGCGATTGCGTCTGATCACACAGTGGCGAGTTGTGCCCGCAGCTTCACAGAAAGGTGTAATTGCGCAACTGCAGGTCAAATTGCTCCGGTGCAAATAGCCTTGGGCCCCCCCCCCCCCCAGCTTTATCTCACTCATGTGGCTGGGACCCAAGACTAACAAAATCTCTGGCAGGGGAGGAGCTTTCAAAAGAAGAGAGCAGTAACTCACAAAAGCTCACACTCTGCCGCAAATTTGGTTAGTCTTAAGGTGCTACTGGGCTCTTGCTCTTTGCTACCGGTCTCTCTGTACATCATTTTGACCTCTCACCAAACAAGTAAGTATTTTTCAGAGCCGACACAACCCAAGTCTCCTGATATTTGACATAAACTTCTACTGACATCATCGAACGTGAAATTTCAAGAGCTCTTTTTCCGATAGGAAATTGATACAGGTCTGGTAACATAGATTTTGAGCCAAGTGTCAAATCAGAGTCAACCATGAATTACATCCTCTCTCTCTCTTTTTTAAAACAGGTCCACCTACAATTCAAATAGAAAACTGCCTTCCTTCCATTAGCAACACATTTTCTGTGAAGATGCTGCGTCTTTCAAGAACTTAGGCACAAATATCCCGCTCCTGAATCGATCGGGGACCGTGAAGGGGGGCCCTCGCTAATGCCTGCTGTTTCCCAGGTGCAATTTTAGGACTGAACACTAGGTGGGGCCTTGCTATTAACGGAACAAATCCCATCGCCCTGAAGAGAATGCGCCCGTCTTACCTGTCTGAAGAGGGTTCAGCTGAATTTGCTGAGGAGCGGTAAGCATAATACGGTTGTGGGGTGGTCGCAAGGCCACCATCGGGGTCTGTGTCAACGTCACCTGCGGAGGCCTAATCAACGTGCCCGGTTTCTGAGACTGCTGGATGACCTGAAAAAATTGGGGGGGGGGGGGGGGGGGAGAAATTAATGCTTCTGAAGCAGGTAAGAACACAAAGGCTGTTTGACGTCCAACAGAGCAACACTGCTCAGACCAAAATTCTCTGCAAACAGCTGGTTTGTTAAGAATGGCCACTCATTTATTTTGCTTTTGAAGTGCTTCAAACATTTGGTTCTTCTGTAAGATACGGAGGGGCCTTGAAACTTCCAAGTTCCTTAAGATAACAGTGAATTTGGAAGTCACATATTTGAAAGGGGCCCTTTCCAGATGCTGTTAACAATACTAACAATACTAACAATACTAACAATAATAATAATAATAACAACAACAATAATAATGGTGTGATATCAAGTCGCAGCCAACTTATGAGGATGCCATAGCGTTTTCAAGGCAAGAGATGCTCAGCGGTGGTTTGCCATTGCCTGCCTCTGCACAGTGACCCTGGAATTCCCGGGTGGTCTCCCATTCAAGGGCTAACCAGGGCTGACCCTGCTTAGCTGCCGAGATCTGCCGAGATCAGGCTGGACTGACCTAGTCTAATGTGGCTGATAGCCATTGGCAGACCTCTGCTCCAGATGTTTGTCTGGTCTGCTCTTGAAGAGAGAGCCAGTTTGGTGTAGTGGTTAAGTGCGCGGACTCTAATCTGGGAGAACCGGGTTTGATTCCCCACTCCTCCACTTGCACCTGGCTGGATGACCTTGGGCAAGCCATAGCTCTGTACCAGCTGTTCCCTCAAGGACAGCTTGGGAAAGAGCTCTCTCAGCCCCACCTACCTCACAGGGTGTCTGTTGTGGGGAGGGGAAGGGAAAAGGAGTTTGTAAGCCACTCTGAGACTCCGAGTGAGTGAAGGGCAGGGTATAAATCCAATCTCTTCTCTTCTTCTTCTATGCACGTAGCCGCCACTTCCTGCAGCAATGCATTCCACATGTGAATGACTCTTTGGGTGAAAAAGTGCTGACCATCCAGGTGGCCTTGGTACACTAAAGCACTCTTTTAGGGTAATCTCTTGGTGAACTGTGGGGAGGGCAGGCTAGGATTTGTGTGTTTTTTGTTTGTTGTTAGAGGAGGGACCATTGCTCGGTGGAAGAGCCTCTGCTTTGCATGCGGAAGGTCCCAGGTTCAACCCCCCGCGTCTCCAGTTCAGAGGACCAGGCAGAAGGTGATGGGACGGACCTCAGCCTGAGAATCTGGAGAGCGGCTGCCAGTCTGAGTAGACAACACTGACCGTGATGGACTGAGGGTCTGATCCAGCAGAAGGCAGCTTCATGTGTGTTCATGTGCGGGGCATTTTATGTCCTGCAAGCACTGGGTTTCTGATCCATTTTATGTAGTCCTGAGGGAACTTCTTCCTCTCATTTTATGTTCCCCTTTCCGTGATACCAAAGCCCTAGCGTTAGCAGTGAGTGAAGTCTGTTTAAAATGAAATTTTCGTAACTTTCTACTTTATATGGCCATTGGGAGAAAGCAGTGTTTGCTAGTGAGTAACAAGCACATGGGCCTTCACTATGCATTTAATACCAGGGAGGCACCAGTTCTTGACACTCATTTATACCCAGTACTAGCAAAGCTCTAGGAAGGAAAATCCTATCGCCTAGAAGACCCATCTGTGCTAAGTAAGCAATCCGTTCTGGTTTACGCACCACTTGCGTGGGCTGCCCTTGTTTGCCAACCCCAACTTGCGTCGGCTGCGTCAGGCTGATGACCGGCTGCTGCAAGGTACTCGTGACGGTGGCAGTGGTCTTCCCCGCCGTGCGCTGGATGGGGCTGTTCAGCATCACAGCCGTAAGAGTGGTCGTGGGCTGCGTCGTGGGCTGCTGCTGCTGGCTTTGCTGAATGAAAGCCGCCGAGTCCGGAGTCAGCTGTCTCAAGGCAGGTAAGCTCCGCTGTGGAAAGAGAAGGGGGGGGGAGCTACATTTGTTAGTGCTCTAATGCAAATATTCATGCGGTTTAAAATGCTCATCAGAAATAGGCACCAATCAAGTTTTCCTTTACCCCAGTAGAACTAGAAATATACAGAATGTGTAGGTAATCCATAATATACACCTCCATAAACACGATGCCCATGTAATATTTCTGTTCACAACATTTCCAGATAGATAGGGCTCAAACAGAGGTGCCGGTGATCTTTACAGCCCTTCATGAGTGGGATCCACAAAACCCGAGGGCCACCCGTCGCTAGCTAAAACCAAGCACCCACTTCCCTCTTTTGATCAGTAGCTACCTGCTGTGCTGCTTTCCAGAGTGATCAGAATGAGTTCTGCCAGCTCCCAGGCTTTTTCAGTGGGGGCCCCTGTAATGGACTGTGAAGGGTTAATGCCTATATAGTACCCTCATACCTTTCAGATATCACCTATGAGAGGTACAGATGGGCCTTCTCAAGAGCACATTTTGATGCATTTCCACTTGCAGTTCTACAGGGCGGATTTTTTAAACAGCCTGTGCGGCAAAGATGTTGTTCTTGTTCGAGTAATGTGGTTGAATCCATTACACATATACTCTTACATTGTGAATCAATAAGAAAGGCAGCAGATACTCATTCCTCTACTTTCCGGTTTTAAACCCTTACAATATTATGTTGATTTTAACCCTGAAATTCTTAGGATATACTTTTTAGAAGACAGTCAAAAACCCGTCTCTTATGCGGTGGCAAGGTTTTGTGCACTGGTCCTTAGAAAATGGAACTATCTAAGAAAATGCTAGAGATTGAAGTATGAATTTTATTTGTGCTGTGATTTTAAACCTTATGTATTAGTTGTCAGAGTTGTATTTTAGCCTTGCTGGTCTTGACCGTAATAAATTTTGATTTGATTTGATTTGGTTAATGCCTGGGCTCTCTGGCTCTGTGAGGCCCAGGGCTCATTTCGTAGCAGGAGCTCCTCTGCATATTAGGCCACACACCCCTGATGTAGCCAATCCTCCAAGAGCTTACAGTAGCCCCTGTAAGAAGAGCTCTGTCAGCTCTTGGAGGATTGGCTACATTGGGTGGGGGGGGTGGGGGTGGCCTGATATGCAAAGGAGCTCCTGCTACGAAATGAGCCCTGGTGAGGCCTTAACCCTTCACAGTCCATTACAGCCCCCAACTCTGTGGAATGGCTTGCCAATACAGGCCTGAGGCTCCATTACGGTGACGGCTTTCGAAAGGCCTGTAAGGTTGTTGTTTTTAAGACAGTTCTCTATTAACTTGGTGGCTGGTAGCAAGAGTGGGTGTTTTTTTCCCCCAAGAAGGCTTACTGGTAGTCTATTAAACTGTTTACTGCTTTTGATTTCTTATTTTCTGTTTTGGTGGTGGAAACCGCCATCCAGTCTCAGTCAACTTGTGGCAACCCTGTAGTGTTCTCAAGGAACGAGATAATCAGAGGTGGTTTGCCGTTGCCTCCCTCCCAACATGACCCTGAACTTCCTTGCTGGTCTCCCATCTAAGTACTAACCAGGGCTGACCCTGCTTCACTTCTGAGATCTGATGAGGTTCTTAGAATCTCTCCTCACACACGCACCCTTTTTTTGAAGGGGAAAGATTATGGGAAATGAACGCATGTATACTCAAATCACTGCTTCTATCTTACAAAACAAGTTTAATATGTGATTGAACACAAATTATAAGATTCCCAGCTAAGCTCCCTGACTGACAGAGTCACGAGCCTCCTTAGAATTCCCCTAAAATCTTATTTTTTTTAAATGCAGGTTTATATTATCATTGTCAGTCTGTCTTCATTAATATTCAAATCAGGTACCGCTTTTAATATGTGTGGTTTGTAACATGCGCTTAATAAGAAGGGCACGACATACCACTGTAAGAGATGCAAGGAGAGTGAAGAGATGCTATTACCTTCAAGAAAGGCACAAGGTAGGGTTGAGGTGAAGAATTAAGTTCCCGGTATAGCCTGCTGGTGAAATCTTCGGCTTCGATTTTGCCATCCTGTAATAAAATGTCAGATGTTTCAGATAGTGGAGTATAGCTCCAAAGGCCTCGCTTGTTCACATATTGAAAGAAACACTGGATAAAGACTACAGTCTTATTTACAGCTTTAAAAACAACAGCAACAATCCCAAAGTGATTTAACGGAACAAAATACAAAATGCAGACTATCCCTCTAGCCGTGATTCCAGTATAACCACAACTCAATACCCACTGGATCTTATTTCCTTTGCTCGCATAGCAAACTTGCTAATAAATACTACACTGGCTGAGAACTAGAGATATTTTTATTTACAGAATGCGTGTCCCATAGTATCTAAGCCAAAGCTTCTAAAGTAGATCACATAATATAAAAATCCAGGTTTTATTTTAAATACAGAATTGCTATACTATAACCACCAGGAAAATAAAGAAAACTGTATCAATAACCACAAATGCCACTAACTACCTGATACAATATGATAAAGATTTATTGACTGTGGTCAAAGGCTGTTACAATCTGACACATATAACATAATTACAAATATCAGCATTAAAACAATCCAACCAAAAAGTACTGACCAAATGACAACACTGCCCTCTTTGGAGGCAACTCTAACCCATATTTCCTTGGCTGCTAAAGCCAAGAGAAGAAGAGAAGAGACTGGATTTATATCACACCCTTCACTACCCGAAGGAGTCTCAGAGCGGTTTAAGTCTCCTTTCCCTTCCCCTCCCCACAACAGACACCCTGTGAGGTAGGTGGGGCTGAGAGAGCTCTTTCGAGAACTGCCCTTGAGAGAACATCTCTGAAATAACTTGTAACTGACCCAAGCTCACACCAGATGGCTGCAAGTGGAGGAGTGGGGAATCAAACCCGGTTCTCCCAGATTAGAGTCCGCGTTCCTAACCACTACAACTAACTGGTGTAGTGACACTCTATAGGAGACAAGTTAATCAGCATCTGAGAGAAGAAAAAGCAGCTTCTCTGAGTCTGAAGGAAAAATTAAGCCCATTAACTAACTACCCACTCACCTACAGTCAGCTCAGCAAAACTGGCACATCAACAGCCTGATCTAATAGCTAAGTTTTCATCTAGCAGCCAAAGCTAGGAAGATCCGACCCCAGGTGATCATCTGCACTAATGAGAGGCCACCACAGAAAAAGCCATGCTCACAAGTGGTTACCTACCATCGCTCTGTGACAGGGGCGCAGGGAAGAGGGGCTCTGACAAAGGTTTTAATTGCTGGACAGGCTCATATAGAAATTGTTTACACTCCTAGGCCGGGGAGGGGGGGTCGATGGCCCAGTATTTCATGCTTTCAAAAGGGTTCTTACAGGGTGCATCCATAAGTAATGGTCAGAGTCTTCTTCTGTACTATATTTTGTCTGTTTTCTTATTTGACAGACGGTTAGATTGCATCCAGAAGGGGGGGGGGCACAGAGCCTAGTATTTTTGTGTTTAAACTGTACAAGCTGCAGTCCTAAAACGCTTTCCTTGGCGAAACCCCTTAGGAAGAAAATGAGACTTACTTGTAAGCAATCCTGCTCAGAATTGCTCTCTATGTGCTCCAGTTTCTCGAAACTCCTTATTCTGGTTGTTCCAAAAAAAATTAAGATCTGCCATTTGTTTTCCCAGAGTTTTTTTTTTTTTATGTAGCAAACAAAGGGCAATGATTATAGTTCAGCCCTTCTACAGCTTTCCTCACCGCCTCACCTGCCCTTCTAAAAATAGATTTCTGAACAGCTATCTAAAGCCTCGGTGTCTCTTATTTTCCTAAACGCTGCTTCCCTTCGTTCAGCCAATAAAGAGCACGAAAATATCTGTGAGGCTCAGCCCTTATCAAATTCCTGCATTCATGAAATTGCATTTGAAGCCAGATTTCACAACGGTTTCTTCTCTGTGTGCCTTACCAGCAGGTTCTGGACTAGTTCTTTCACATTAGCTGCAGTTTCTGTAGACTGCTTTCCAGAAGAGGCCAGTTTTATTAGTGTAGAGAGAAAATTCTTGCATTTTTTCACATTTTCCATGGTTTCCTGTTGGAGGGGGAAATAGGGAAACAAGAGAGGGAGGAGGAGGGAGGAGACTTTGTAAAAACTGAATTTTGTCTCAGTGTTCTGGAGCTCAGATCGAACAGGTGTCTAGCAAAGAACTCCTTGCTGTTCAAATACACACTGATCAAGGCTATGTATGTCTTCCATGCAAATATAGAGGAGGCACAGACTATGGTACCGGGCCACGAGAACCTCTCTTTAAACATTTTTAAGAAACTACACCGGAGGGAGGGGGGTGTTTGCTGTCAAGTCACAGCTGACTTACAGTGGCCCTGTAAGGGCTTTCAAGGCAAGAGACGTTCGGAGGTGGTTTGGCCATTGCCTGCCTCTGCATAGTGACCCTGGACTTCCTTGGGGGCCTCCCATCCGAGTACTAACCGGGGCCGACCCGGCTTAGCTTCTGAGATATGACGAGATCAGACTAGCCTGGGCTATCCAGGTCAGGGCGAGCTTCCAGCCGTTATGAATTCAAAGGTAGGCTTCGTGCTATGTGGCCAACGCTTGGTGAATCCCAGAAGCCGAATGGGTGGTCTGATGGGCTTTTTTAAGCGCAAAATAATTACAGAAAGGTGGCCCGTTTTCTTAGCCCAGAATCTGAGTTCTCTTGGTTCAGAACTCTGAATTATTTCCTTCGTCTTTAACACCGACTACACCCAGGCTGGGACACCCATCAGCAGCACAGTCATTCCCACAACCACCTCTCCACCCGCTAGGGAAGCTCCAAACTTGTTCAGGTGTCCCATGCAGAGGAACACAGCGCCAGAGCGGAGATCAGCATACCCCCACGCTGATTATTTACTTGCTGGCAACTAGCTGGTTCTCTAGAGCCCAGGGAGCCACGAGATTTGGCCTCTAACAGGCATCGGGATCCTTACTGTGGCCGCAGTCGAGGCCGCCGTGGTTGCCTGCACCGTCCTCTGAGCAGTTCCAGTCTGCACAGCTGCGGCTGTTCCCAACGCTGACGTTTGTGCCGTGCTACCCAGAACAATCTGCTGAGACTGCAAGAAATAACAAACGTTATGCGGTCAGAGAGCTGAAAAACCGAAGGGAGACTTCGTCATTGTCGGACTATTCTCCAGCATGCTGTTAAAACCCATCCCCTTCAGAGATGCAATAAGCAAAACCGTCTATCCAAATGCAATGTAAAGAAATGACCACCAGGTGGCACACGGCACTACGCATTGGAAACGGGATAACTGAGCAAGTTGATTAAAGGAAGCATGTACTTCGCTTAAAAGGCAGACGGGTAGAAGTAAAACTATGCAGGAACTCATGTTTCAATGGACTGAATTAGTGCTAGTGCTGTGTTCTATCGCATTTTTAATTTTTAAAAAACGTATTTATATCCTGCCCTTCTCCCCACTCGGGACCCAAAGCAGCTCACACGGTTCTCCTCTCTTCCGCTTCAACCTCACAACAACCCTGCGAGGTAGATTCAGCTGAGGGTGTGTGACTGACCCAAGGTCTCCCAGCGAGCTTCCATGGCAGAGTGGGGATTTGAACCTGTTTTTTATTTATTTATTTATTGATTTGATTTCTAGGCTGCTCTCCCCACATTCCGTGGGCTCAGAGCGGATTTCCCCAGACCCTGATCCAACACTTTAACTGCTATACAATGCTGGCTCCTTTTTTGGACCTCTCTTCTTCCAAGGAGCTCAGGGAAGCTAACATGCACACACACACACACACACACACACACACACACACACACACCCTTCATCTTCACAACCGTCTTGTAATGTAGGTCAGGCTCCGAGTGTGTGACCAGCCCAAGGTCACACATGGCTGAGTGGGGACTTGAGCCTGCCCACCTGCCAGTCCGACAGTCCAGCTACTACACCACCCTAGACCAGAGGTGTCAAACTCATTTGTTACAAGGGCCGTTATCTGACTTAAATGTCACTTTGTCCGGCTGGGCCATGTGTGCCATAAAACATAATGCTAGGTACCGGCGGGGGTCATTTTGTAGAAAAAGAGGTGCAGGAGCTCATTAGCATAACTTATTTGCATATGCCACACCCCTTGCCATCACCAGAAGTATGTCAGAAGGCAAGAAAGAAACGAGAGGGAGGGAGGGAGGGAGGGAGGGAGGGAGGGAGGGAGGGAGGGAGGGAGGGAGGGAGGGAGGAAAGAAAGAAAGAAAGAAAGAAAGAAAGAAAGAAAGAAAGAAAGAAAGAAAGAAAGAAAGAAAGAAAGAAAGAAAGAAAGAAGGCTGGTCGGAGGAACAAGGACCTTTCCAGGGGACGGGGCCATTTTGCTGCAGCCATGACACAAGCAGGCATTCCCCCGCCGGGGGGGGAGGGGCTGGCACCAACTCCCAGAGCTGCACTCCCCCGAGCTCCTGCTCAAAATGACCCCTGGGTACCGGAGATATAAACTGTATAAAGGACAGCAATTGGTAAACTCTGGGTTGGTGTGTCCTCACTGTAAGGCCACATGGCCTGGGAGGGGTGTGCAAAGGAAAACCCACATGGGTGGGCTGGAGAGCCAGCAGCGCAGCACTAGGCAGACACTCCCATGATGCTTGACTGCTGCTGCAGATGAGGCTGTTCTGCCATGCTGAAGCCACAATGGAGTGGCTCCCCCAGCACTCCTTCCCTTTGCAAGCTCCAGCTGCTTGCAGGCCACATATAAGCCCTGGATGGGCCAGTTCCCCCCCCCCCCGGGCCTTATATTCAACACCCCTGCCCTAGACCTTTAGGCACAGCCACTTAAATCCACTTCCCTTCACCACCCCAAGCTTTTTAAAGGGGTGCCGCACACACACACCAGGCATAGCAGATTAATCCTGGGGGGGAAAAACCCAAACCCATCTCGCCTCTCTGCCACATGCGTAGCTCAGCAAGTAAGCACAGACTGAGGCAGAAGCCAGTCCAATAATGGGTACATGTACAAACGAACTGAACACAGTGACATGTTTTGAGTTGCTGAAAGCCCTTATTCAACTCAAACAAAAACTCAATTCAAACAACTTATTCAAAGAAACCGCCATCGCTAGAGAGCCTCTTCACGGGCTCCTACTGTCCGATGGCTTACAAAGATCTAAAGTAGCCGGACAATTTCACAAGGACTGTTGGAACCGTCTGCAGCATCAGTTCAGAGAAGTGAAGCGCCTTTCACAACTCTGTACTCCCACAGCTCCTGGTAGAAAGCTCTTTTTCAGAAAGCATGTGAATAAGACCCTTTGAATGAAGCTAAATTTTCTCCTGAAGAGGAATCTGCTGAGGTTCAAAACTGTTTATTTTAACACGTTTCTGCAGACACCTGTTAACGGACCCTTGCTATTCTTCCTTCATGAAAGCAATCCAGGAAGAAACCCACTTGTTGAAAAGGGGGGGGGGGGGGCCGGAAGGGTTAACTGCAAGTATTACTAGGCTTATTAGGCTGGCAGTTACAACGCTCACACCAATTTCATTAGGTGATGAAATGGACTGAAAACGGAAGCCACAGGTGTACTAAAGTACAACAGAGGATTTACAAACTTGATAAGGGCAACACTACGACACACATCATGATTACTAGAGTAGCGATGTTATTAAATACACAAAAGGATGGGGAAGACGGTTTGTCCCCGAGGTTGGTGGCACCTCACATGCCAGACACCCTGTGAGGTAGGCGGGGCTGAGGGAGCTCTTTCGAGAACTGCTCATGAGAGAATAGCTCCAAAAGAACTTGCAACTGACCCAAAATCACACCAGCGGGGAGGAGTGGGGAATCAAACCCGGTTCTCCCAGATTAGAGTCTGCACTCCTAACCACTATACCAAACTGGCTCTCCCGGGGAAGAAGAGGACAGACTTGGGGTGCTGTAACCCTTGCTCCTGTCCTCTTCACCCATGTTCTAAGACTTGGGCAGCCTCAAAAATGTGGGACACGATGGAGGAAGAAAAAGAGGTGGCACCGGCACAGGAGGATCCCTCAGTCTACATCAGTGATTTTCAGGATTCCTACTTTCTGGGACCTGGGTTTATCTACTGGAGCAATCCCAGCGCATTCTGGTGGATTTCTGGTACATGGCTTAAGGTGAACTCTGTTCGCGTAAGATGCCAGCCAGGAGTCAAACCCATGCCCATGTAACCTGAGAACGCACCTCGAGACAGCTCTTTTGCAAGGGAAAATCAGCTACGGCAGACAAGCTGTCTTTCTGGGAAGCTCATCCACTGTGGTCAGTCTTTTCAGGAAGGAGACTCTTACAAATGGCCCAGGTGTTGCAGAACCACTGCTCCAATCCACGTACACAAGCTCTTTGAACAAACTCATTGTGTGTCCCTAGGCAGAGTTTCAGGCCAGGCTCCATCCAATGAAATCAACTGACTTAGAATGGAGTAACTCTACATAGGATAAAACAAGGGGTCCAGCGGAACCTTGGAGACTAACAAAATTTATTCCAGCAGAAGCTTTCATGAGTTGGAGCACGATTCATCGGATGCATGAAGCGGCCATTGTTAAAGGCCGCAAACAACAAGGGGGGGGGGAGTGTAACAAAGGGGGGCCAATTTAAAACCACACCCAATCCAAAAGGGTAATGAATCCCACTCGGAGTGGGCGTGGACCATTCCCATCTGTTGACAGGGGGGCAAAGTGGATTTCACCCACAGCCACTCTTGGATCGGACTGGATCAGAGGGAGGCCAGTTAAAAACGTTTGTTCATTTAAAATGCTTGTATGCTCCCTTTCCACACAAATAGGGTACTCCAAGGTGGAAACACCTTCCTCCACCACCAACCCACCCGCTTCAGTTATTTACAGCCTTTCCCTACAAACACATAGGCCTAATGGATGCGTGCTTCATGGAGGAGCCATGGTGACTAAAGGGAGCCTCCGTGTTCAGAGGCAGACAACCTCTGAGTCCCAGTGCAGGAAGCAACATCAGGGGAAGGCCTCGGCCTCTGTGCCCTGTCGTGGGACCTCCAGAGAAACTGGTTGGCCACTGTGTGAGACAGGACGCTGGACTAGATGGACCACTGGTCTGATCGAGCAGGACTCTTCTTAGGTTCACTGATGGTGTGAGCTTGGACCTGCAAAAGCTTGCACTGGGAAAAAAACTCTCTAGCCTCTACAACTCCACCGGACTCCGGTTCTTCTTCTGCAGCTGCAGACTAATACGACTGGCCCATCTACATAGGACTGCACTGCAAATCAGGCAGCTCATGAATGAGGGCAACACACTAGAGAGCTTTGCAATTCCTCGCTAGAACGGCCCTCACGCTCACGCCGCCCCAGTACCCAGCTGACTGCCCCCACTTCGGCATCAAAAGGTATGACACCTGTTCTGACAAAACTCACCTGAACTACAGGCGGCCGCTGTAACGTCGTCGTGGGTTGCACTGTTGTCTGTGCCTGCGAGACTTGCTTGATTATAGTGGTCGGGGCCACCTGCCGTGCAATGATAGGTGTTCCGGGAGCCTGCAAAAGAATCCCAAGTACAGTCACAGAGAAGAAGCCGCACAGAAACAAACAGTCCGCCTTAACCCACCATCCAAATAAAGTTACTGCCATAAATGACTGGGGGGGGGGGGGGGCTTTTTACAGAACATTTCTCGAATTTGATTTGTCACATTTCCTTCAACCTGTAAAGCAAGTCCATAGTTTTTTATGTACTCCACCATTTTGGTGGAATAAAGCCGTTTCAAAACAAGCAATATACTGAGTTATACTATAACTAGTGGGGACATCTGTACTTAAAATGCATGTGTACAAAGTGTGTGTGTATACAGAATGTGTGTATACTTAAAACATGTGTGGATAAATTTGTGGATAAACCATGTCAAGGAGTCCAAGGCTGAACTTCCTGGGTTCCCAGTGCTGACCTACACAAGCAATCAAGCTTTAAAAAAAATTATATATAGTTTTATTTAATACCTTTCAGAACAAATGTTTAATCAACGGGCAAAACAGCACTCTGAAATCAGGTGGCAAGAAAACAAGAAAACTAGCTTAACTATCTAACACTTTTTCAAAGACCTGCGTTAGATGGCACGGTCTTTAAGTTCAAGAGTCAAAGGCCATAGCTTCTCTGTGTTGCTGTCTATTGCAACATGAGCGTATCCAGGGCTCATTTCGAGGCATAGTGACCCTGGACTTCCTCGGAGGTCTCCCATCCAAATACTGACCAGGGCTGACCCTGCTTAGCTTCTGAGATCTGACAAGATCAGGCAAGCCTGGGCTATCCAGGTCAGGCCATTTAAATGTACTAGGGATTTTGTGATGATAGGGAAGCCCTGACAGTGGGTGATGGAGCTGTCTTTATGTCACAGGTGGGTAGGAAAGCCAAGAAGGGTCCAAAGAAGACGGGGGGAGGGCAGGGGGAGGAGATGAAATAAATATGGAGGGGGAGAGAGGAGGGAGGAAATTCTGAAATTAATCTGAGAAGGGAAAAATCCTGTCAAAATGAATCAACTAAAGGACACTACGTCAGGGCTTGACAAGTTCCAGGCGCCGGGTCACCATGGCATCTAGAAATTTAATTGCGGCTCCTGGTATCTTTAGCAGTGATTGTATTATAGTGGCTCTCAGCAATCCTCAGAAGTACAACTCTTATCTTATAATTTCATATAAGAATGTTTTGTTGTGTGATGTTTTGGCCACTGCTTGTTTGTCAGCTTTATACCATTCAACGGTGGTAGATGAATTCATGTATTAACCAGCTGCTTTTTATACCGGTTCCAATATTAAATTAAACGGAGCTTTTAAAAGCAATAGTGGAGCTATCAGAAACAGCAGAGAAGTTAGCGTTAGTGACAGGTTCGTTTTCTGTTGTGGTGATGACAACCAGGTTTATATCATTTTTATTTATGGAGTACAGGCACTTTTGTCATAGCTTTAATAAAGTTACGAGAAACAGAGAAAAACTTAGGAATGGGTTTTGTGGTGATAACTAGAAAATACGGTAATTAAAATACAAAACCCTGAAGGCTGGAAAATGAATCTAAACTTGGGGGCTGGCTCCCAGGGCCAAATAAAATTGCTGAGGCATGAGTCACATAACTGGATAAAAGTCTAAATTTGCAAATCAGTTATAGTTGTTATAATCTCAAAATCTTATAAAATTGATCTGTCAAATCTCTGAGGCTCTGTCAAGAACCTTAAGATAGAAGCTGCCTTTCTGCTGGAAAAGATGTTCTCCACAGATCCCAGATTTGGAGATCATCGACACTCAAGCATTATTAATCAATTAAATGCATACAGTTATAGTGCACCTTCTTCGCTTCCAAGATGATATATTAAATACTGCCTAACAGTAAATCAGCAAACTCCAATCACTGTACCAATAAATCAGTATATTAATTTCTTACGGAACAGATAACATGATAAAATTATTAAAGCGAAGACTTTCAGACTTGACAGTTTAAATTCACAACCGTCCACATCTCAGCTCCTAGCTCCCAGCCACCTGACCCACAAGATGGTCAGATAGCCCAACATAGCCTACAGCTTTAAGTATTGCAGCCTGTGTGTGTGTGTGTGTGTGTGTGTGTGTGTGTGTGAGTGAGAGAGAGAGAGAGAGAGTGTGTGTGAGAGAGAGGGGGGGGGAGAGGGAGGGAGGGAGGGAGAGAGAAGGAGAGGGAGACAGAGACAGAGAGAGACAGAGAGAGAGAGAGAGAGAGAGAGAGAGATGTGCTGTCAAGACACAACCAACTTATGGCAACCCTGTAGATTTTCCCAGGCAAAGGATGTTCAGAGGTGGTTTGCCATTGCCTTCCTCTTGTCTCCCATCCAAATACCAATCAGGGCCAATCCTGCTTAGCTTCTAAGATCGGACGAGATTGGGCTAGCCTGGGCTACCCAGATCAGGGCCAAAACCGACTGTGCAAATCCCATCAATTGAATCCGTTAACTAACCAAGAAATTATGTTTTTTTTCTTTGCACAGATTCCAGACTTTAAAAGAGGGAGAAGAACGCGTAAGCGTAATCTCAGCCACAGTTTTGCAGACACTCTAAAAATCTTCATGGTCACAACTGTGCCTCGGGGCACTCCATGCGGCTCTCAATGTGGAATCCAGTAGTTCAGGACCAATGAACATATTGCATGGAAGACAGGCATAACTGTCTCCCAATGGCTGCTTCCTCTAAAATGAACACCACCCTTGGGAACCTGTAACTGCTGTGGGCAGGGGGAGTTGCTCAATCCTTTCCCTACTGGCAGGTTTCCTTTCAAAATTGTATTCCTCCACTACTGCTTTTTACTTGCAGGGAAAAAGTACTCTGTTTCACTCCCCACAGATGGGAAACTATCTTGGGGGGGGGGGGGGGGAGAATTCTGAACAAAAAGCTGCCAGAGGGGAAAAGGCCTGATCTTGTTTCCTCCTCCCTCCCACTACGGCTGCTTCAGATGGTGTATCATTCTAAAGGCCCAGTTCGTGGTGGACAAAGTAGATTTGTGCCTGTTTCACATCTTTCTTTGAAATTGTTCTGAGAGTAAAACAGACATGTATTTAACCTCCACCTGACCATTCAAAAATCGGTCTTGCAGTCTGCTTTGATTTTAAAAGAAAGAAAATAAAGGAAAACGGGGCAGGGTGGGTAAAGAAAAGCATAATTTTTACTCCCCATGTTCTGTGCTAAAATATGAAAAGCATTTTGCCATAAAAACGGATCAGGGTCAGAATTCCAGTGGCTAGAAGCTGAGATGGGCTGGTAACAAAGTGATCAGTAATTCCCGATAAACCATGAAGTTCGTTCTCCCCAATAAAATACACACACACACTTTTCACACCTTTTACAAACCCTCACAAAATGAAAATTTTGAATGCAATATTCAAAAACTATGCAAATAAAATTATGCATACGAACTAAGCAAATCTTTGCAAACGTCCAGTACTAGAACCGTCTGTATGGGCGGCTGCACTGACACTCTATGGCCGTAGGATTTCAGAGCACCATCGGCTGCAGCACTACAGCCAGAAGAAGCACATGCATAAGGACAGCATGAACAGCGGCTGCTTTCCGCTCAAGCCATGTCACGCTTGCCTTTGAGCCCTCTGGCCCCTACAGGAGAACGAGGACAGCGGTGAGGGAACCCTGATGCGAAGTCAGCGTGGCATGGGGACATATTTGGCAAGCGCACACAAGATAAAGGGGGGGGGGGGGCTCCTAAAAGGCTTGAACCCCTGTCAGCGGCCAGCTCGCACACTCTCAATTTTAAGAAAATGGAAGGTTTTATTTTACTTACATTTCTCAGTGAACTGACCTGCACAGCCGAGATCTGGACCGAAGAAGCGCTGGTGGGCGTGGCAGGGCGAGGCGTCATGGTCGTTTGAGGCTGGGACTGCGCATGCGCCTGCATTTGCGCCAAAGTGTGTTGAGGGATCATGAGTAACTGGCCGTTCTCGCTACGTACAAGGACCATGCCTGAGAGGAGAAAGAAGAGAAAACGCTTGTCAGGATTTTCCTGGGAAATGCGACTCTGGGTTGGAAGAAATCAGAGGCCAGCCATTCACTGACAGAAAACATCTACAAAAGGCAGAGGGATTCAAATATGACGTCCTACGAGAATAATGAACTCAAGAATATTTGTTATGTACAAGACAGGTTGTGGTTTAGCAGCACAAGACATGGTTTACTTTTCAAAGACCCCAGGTCCAGCCTGCAGCACCTTCAGTTAAAAGGGAGCAAGGCTGGGAGTAAATGCTGCTGGAGACTTCTTGCTGCCAATTACAGCAGACCACAATGAGCTAGATGGACCAGTGGTCGGGCTCAATATACACAGCTTCATAGGTTCAGTAAAGAGGCAAGTGCTTGTTCAGAGCAGGAAAGGAAAAAGTGCTACTTTCTCCTTTGCATTTTGTAGCCAAGTGAGCTTCAGCTGCATATTAAAATGTACAGCCAGCCAGATCCTGAAGGTTTAAAAAAAGTAACCAGTGCAAGCAAAAACCTATTCAAATAGTAAAAGGTACAGTCAAATCCAAGCTCACTAAAATAAACTGACACCAACCACCGGCACTGCCTTGAACTGCTGTGCTGGGTGATTCCTGCCAGTTTGGTGTAGTGGTTAGGAGTTGTACTCTAATCTGGGAGAACTGGTTTGATTCCCCACACCTCCACATGCAGCTGCTGGTATGACTTTGGGTTAGTCACAAGCTCTTTCAGAGCTGTTCTCTCAGGAGCAGTTCTCAAAGAGCTCTCTCAGCCCCACCTACCTCACAGGGTGCCTGCTGTGGGGAGGGGAAGGGAAAGGAAGAGATTGTGAGCCACTCTGAGACTCCTTCCGGTAGTAAAGGGTGGGGTATAAATCCAATCTCTTCTTCTGCAATGGCAGCTGAGATGTTTTCTATAGGACGCTACTCTGGCAGCAGTCTGGCCCTAATCAACTGGCTATTCCAAAGGTGCTGTGGGCCTTTGCATTTTATTTTGCTACCATCCACTAACATCGCTGATGGATGGAAAGTGTGGTCAGGTCGCAGCTGACTTATGCCAACTCCGTAGGGTTTTCAAGGCAAGAGGCGAACAGAGGTGGTTTGTCGTTGCCTGCCTCTGCATAGCAACCCTGGACTTCCTTGGCAGTCTCCTATCCAAGGACTAACCAGGACCGATCCTGCTTAGCTTATGAGATCAGGCTAGTCCTGGGCCATCCAGGTCAGAGCACTAACACAGCTACCGCACTGGAGTTAATCCACTGGCTGACATAGCAGCAGTTTCAAATGGGGAATCCGGCAGGGCCTCCCCGCTCCAAAATCTTCACCGCCATTCGCTCATCTGAGCAAGTCATACTGTGCACACTGGGGAAACTCTCAACAAACTTTCTTTGTTTTTCTTACGATAATGCCACTGAGGAGGCTAGGGGAGACAGCAGTAACTGGAGGCAAGCTCCCACTGGCCCTGCTTGATGACATGAAGACAGCAATTGCAAGGGGTAAACCACAAGGTGGAAGGCTTACTGGAGGCCTTTTACATTCAAGAGTTAGCCCCTCCCCAACACAGAAGAGCTGAAGAGCAGCCCTGCTGGCTCAGACCCTCAGATCATCCAGCAATGGCCAACCAAATGCCCTGGAGGGCCCACAAGCCACAAAGACCAAACTCTTCCTCTGCATATGCCAGCAACTCGCATTCGGATTACAGCCTCTACACATGGAGCCAAGCCTCCAGGAATCTGCCTAATCCCCTTTCAAAGCCATCAAAGCTAGCAGTCATCATTATGCACTGTAGCAACAAGTTCCACAAATTATTTATTTCGGTTTATATCCCTCCCTACCCCACAAGCGGGCTCACTGTGCGACAAAAGTCCTTCATTTTGTCTGACCTGAGTCTACTGCCCATCAATCTCACTGGGTGCCACAGAGGTCTAATATTTTGGGAAAGGAAAAAAATGTTATCTCCATTCAGTGCCTCCACAACATGCATAATTCCATAAGCCTCTATTACAGGGGTGGCCAACCTGTGGCTCGGGAGCCACACGCGGCTCTTTCACAAATATTGTGCGGCTCCTGGCAGGGCGGCTGGGGAAGCAAAGGGGAGGCATGCTTTTCCTTCCTTCCTTCCTTCCTTCCTTCCTTCCTTCCTTCCTTCCTTCCTTCCTTCCCTCCTCCCTCCCATCTATTTGCTTTCCTAGTTTCTCTCTCTCTCTTTCTTTCCACTTCTTTAATTCTTTCTTTCCATCTCTCTCTTTTTCTCTCTCTCTCTCAATATCATTAGCAAACAAGTAATATCATTATCAATAACCGGTTTTCCTTGTTTGTTTTTATTTTTGGCAGTCCCATTTAACGTTAATAAAAAGCAAATTTGCATATTTTTAAAAATAAAAACGTGTGTGTGATATTTGTTCCTGTCTTGCGGCTCTCAGACATCTGACGTTTATTCTATGTGGCTCTTACGTTAAGCAAGGTTGGCCACCCCTGCTCTATTATGTCCCTCCACTTAATCCTTTTACCCCCTAAACTAAAAAAAACCCCAAACTTGTCAGCTTTTCCCTATGAGGAAAGGTAATCCAATCTTTTGGATCATTTTGGCTATCCTGTCCTTTATGCAGCTCCACAATACAGAAGGATCCCTTTTGAAATGAAGCAATTCAAACGGTGCATAGCATTCCAGAGGCAGCCACTGCATAAATCTATACAACGGTAAACATTGTGCAAAAACGCAAAAAGAGGACTTGGGAGCTTCCCACCTGTAGCCACCAACTTCTATGTCTACATGAATACCCAACAAGATACACATGGTTAATAATGGGTTCCTCCCACACTTTGGCTTAATTTATAGTTGAAGTCTTGTGAGAAGCCCAAGCATACACAAGGAGAATCCTGTTTTATCTTTTACAATTCCGCAGGGCCTGCAAGACGAAGCTCTTCCACCACGCTTTTAAGTAGGGGCCGCCTAACATATACATCTTGGCCCTGGCCTGATCTTATCTGCCAGTCTGTGTGACCGTGTACAATGATTACATCTAGGCGCTGCTCTGATATATCAAGTTGAAGATACGCCGTCTGTACGATGCTTATGCTGTTTTATATGTTTTAATTGTTTTTAAGATATTGTACGTATTATTATTGGTCTTGCTGTTAGCTGCCCTGAGCCTGCCGTATGGCGGGGAGGGCAGGATACAAATCTCAAGAAATAAATAAATAAATTTATCCTTCCAACAACTTTTTCAGGTAGGTCAGGTTGATGAATACCTCGAAAGTCACACAGTGAGCTTCAGGAATTTCAACCCAGGTCTCCTTGGCCAAACTCTAACATTCTATTCACTCCTCTATAACGGCTCTCCTACTAACACGGAGTTAATTATTCTGAACAACCATCTGACTTTCCCCATGCTATTTGCGTCTGAAAATAACTAAGGGGGGGGGGGGGGGAACCCTGTTATTAAACAAGATCTCTATTAGACCTAAGCCTTGAAAGCCACCAACCAATTAAACACAGGTTTCATCAGAAATGGTAGCACAAACAGTCTAACTTCTAAATTAATTTCCCATAACAAATTTTGTTGCAAAAGTGGTTATAAAAACCATAACCGGCCTCCAGTGCATCTGTAGCAGATGGCGCCGCGCTGAACGGCATCCCAGAAGAAAAATAAAATTGAGGCAAATAAGGCAGACATTCCCTGCTCAGCCACACAGATCTACACTCTTAACGCAACGCAAGAGCTGCTGCAGGGAGAAGGTTTAAAAACTAAATTCACAGAGCCTGGCCTAAATTGTTTATGGACACAGCTGGGACACAGGGAAGCTAACAGGCATATTTCGGCATTCGTTCGTTGTAATGTATACAATGGGGAGGGCTAGTTCACCACTTGCTCACTGCAGCAACATCAAGGGATGTGCGAATGGACCTCAGATCATCCATGCAGCTGGCAGCACACCCACACAAACAGGCACAGATCTCTGGCAAAAGATTTCAATCTGAGGAGCTCTGCCAAACCTCTGAAAAGCATTGCCACCTTCTCCATTTTAGGTTAAAGGTAAAGGTTTCCCTTGCTCAAAAGCCAGTTGAATACAACTAGGGATGTGGTGCTCATCTCCGTTTCCAAGCCGAAGAGCCAGCACTGTCCGAAGACGTTTCCGTAGTCATGTGGCCGGCATGACTAGACACCGAGGCACATGGAACGCTGTTTCCTTCCCACCGAAGTGTTCCCTATTTATCTACTTGCAATTTCTTGCTTTCGAACTGCTAGGCTGGCAGGAGCTGGGACCAGAGTTGGGAGCTCACTCCGTCATGCAGCACTCGGGTCTCGAACTGCTGAACTACTTCTGGTCTGTAGTCCAGTGTCTTAACCACTTAACTGCTAAATCAGGTTAAAACCTTTACTAGGGTTGCCCTGGCCACCTGTGGAGGATGGGAGAGTAGGGTTGCCAGATCCAGGCTGGGAAACTCCTTGAGATTTGGGGGTGGAGCCTGGGGTGGACAGGGACCTCAGTGGGGTACAGTGCCATAGAGTCCACACTTCAAAGCATCAATTTTCTTCAGGGGAACTGATCTTTGTAATCGGGAGATAAACTAATTCTGGGGGATCCCCAGGTCTCACCAGGAGGCTGGCAACCCTATGTTTGACATAAACAGCTGAAAGCTCTCCAACACCAAATACAAAGTTATATATTTAAAAAGAAAGAAAGAAAGAAAGAAAGAAAGAAAGAAAGAAAGAAAGAAAGAAAGAAAGAAAGAAAGAAAGAAAGAAAGAAAGAAAGAAAGAAAGAAAGAAAGAAAGAAAGAAAGAAAGAAAGAAAGATCTCTGTAAAGCTACAGTCCTGCCAGGCTGACTGTCCTGAGCTGGACAGACCACAGTGTTAATTCCATATCAGACAGCTCCCCATATTCTTATACCACCTGCCTCTTCTACTCTGGGGCAGGGAGTGAACCTAGGAATTGCGTGGCCAGGACTATGACACGGCAGAATCTATAAAAGATCACTAAATGCATAAAACTAAGTGAAAAGCTGAAACAAACACGCAAATGTTTCCTTTATCTCTGGCTGCTGAAAACAAACCCGAAGTGAAAATTCTTCCACTGCCTTTAAATGCAGCTGGGCTTGGGAAGGAAGCAAGTTCTGAAAGGAAGGAAGCTCTGTGATCTGAGAGTTATCACTGAGAATGAGTCATATACGCTTGATAGTGTGATGGTTTATGACACCTCCAGGAGATGATCTCCGATGGAGCCCAGGAAACGGGAAGGAGAAGACAAGGCACGCTGGGTACAGAACTGGACATGATACACGATTAGGTGGGGGAAATAACGGCCAAAGTCGAATGGACTGGGTTTTTCACTTTCTTTTCTACCTACACACTTTCTGAAATCTGTCTTTCCGTTTCTTCCCCCTCTGGGTTAGAGTGCGAATTCCCAGTGGTGTTGATGTTTGGCATCAGTATTCGAATATATTTAAAGGAAAAGCCAAACCAAGGAGTGAGGGAATACACCAATAAAACTGGGATGCGTACGGATGTGGAGTAAGCTTTTTAGTAATAGTACGACACTGGACTTAAGACAGACAATTTATCATTCCCAGATAGGCATCTGTTTCACTATCTGCAATCACTGCAACCTTTCAAACAGTGGCATGTTATCTTGTTCTGTGGAACAAATGTCCCCAAGAAGAGTAGGAAAAAGGATATTTCTTGAGTGTAAAATGGAGATGATCCGCTGTAAAACTACATGTTCTGTTGTAAAATGGAGATATTCCACCAGGCCTGTGGTTGAGGCAGTGGCGACTTACCAGCATTGGCCTCCCCCGGTGCATTTCCATTTCATATTGTTCAACTCACTTCTCCCCCCCACCCCGGTATTATTAGTTAACATCTACTATGCCCAGACATGGAATTGATGTGGAAGCGGTGGTGGTATTAATCGGCTCTGCAGATTATATAGCGTTCAGGGCCGTGGAGGCCCAGTGGTTAAGACACTGAACTGCAGACCAGAAGGTCAGTAGTTCAGTAGTTCGAGACCTGAGCGCCGTGTGACCGAGTGAACTCCCGTCTCTGGTCCCAGCTCCTGCCAACCTAGCAGTTTGAAAGGAAGAAATTGCAAGCAGATAAATAGCAACCACTTCGGTGGGAAGGTAACAGTGTTCTGCACACCTTGGCGTCTAGTCATGCCGGCCACGTGACCATGGAGATGTCTTCAGACAACACTGGCTCTTCGGCTTGGAAACGGAGATGAGCACCGCAGCCCTAGAGTCGGATTCAACAGGCTTTCGAGCAAGGAACCTTTACCTAATCTGCCCTGACGCTTGCAATGGGGGGGGGGGGGAGTTCGAAATCAAATCAAAATAACTAAATTGAGTGCTTTTCCTAATATGAAAAAGATATTCACTGAACTGATTTATGTATGTAAGCCCTCTCCTTCCCAGCTCCCTCTTGTACAGGTAACCGAACTGAAAATGCTGTGAATTTGTTTGCCAGCACACTTACCAAAGCACGGCCCATAAAACATAGATCTGAAAGAGAGTCATTCTTGAACCACCCTGTGCGACAAGCAAAGTGAGCTGTGTTTCCCCATGTTACAATTTAGCTATTTTGAATGAGGGATTTCAAGTCAGCAAAGTAATGCAGGAAGACTACACATGTGTGCATAATTGGCAATTCATGCAAGTTACTGGGTTCAGCTCAAGGTATTGGTTATTATCTACAAAGCCCTTGATAACCTTGGTAACAATCCTGCATGACAGCCTGGGACAGATGTTAGGCTAACCAGACTGTAATTTCTTGGTTCCCTTTTGGACCCCTTTTTTAAAAATCAGTGTAATACTTGCTACTCTCCAGTTTTTGGGCACAGCAGCTAAATTTATTGATAGGTTAAAGTGTGTGTGTGTGCACGCAAACACACGCGTATCTCACATCTGAGTTCCCTAAGAGCTCTCAGGTGTATGCCATCAGGACCTGGGGACGTAGTGGCTTTTAATTTCCCTAATCCGTCTGGAACTCCGTATCTTGATCTGACTCAGTTTTTCAGACTCCCTTCCTGAAAACAATGGCTGTGGCATGCCCCACACTTCCCATACTGAACAGAGAAGCAAAAAATTCATCGAGCTTCTCTGCCATCTCCCCATCTTTCTCCAGTAATCCCTTTATTGCTTGGTCTTCCAAAGGCCCCACTGCTTCTCTGGCTGGTTTCCTGAAATATTTATTGTTTGCCTTGATGCTTTTAGCAGCCTGCTCCTCAAATTCTCTTCTTGCATGCCGAATTATTGACTTGCACTTCTTTGGCCAGAGTCTGTGGTCCAATCCACTGTTGCAGACCTTCCACTTTTTAAAAGAAGCCTTCAATTGTTTCATGGCTTCTTTGACTTGTGCCGTTAAGCATGTCTGGGGAGGCCAGGAAGGCTCCCTCCCATACCTCTATCCTTTCACAGGTGTCCAAAACAGAAGTGTTCAGGAGCGCATTTTTATCAAGGGGTCAGAACTGCAGCGTAATGGAACAGTCCAGGAGGATGCTTTTAGGATTTTAGCCTGTTGCATATATCTTGCTTGTACTGCACTCTGTTGCACCCTGTAATCCACTCCCATGCCTTAGACCAGGGGTGGGCAATTGTTTTGGCTCAGGGGCCGCTTTGTGGGAGCGGAGGTTAGAGGAGGGCCGCACCTTTTAAAATGATTGCATTCATTAGTTAACTTTGCATTTCAGAAAAGGTATAAATTGTATCATAGAAATCAATAAATATAAATTAAATAAAATAGTGGTAGTTTTATTCAATTTATTTATTGTGCTAATTTCATACCATCTATAGCTGCAAGCACATTTAATTTTAGAATCAGTTTAATGAGAGAAATGTACCCTATCACACTTTTCTACAATTTTTTTTGAAATCAGGAGCTTTGAGAAACCACGTAGCCGACTGTCTTGGCGGGCCGCAAAAAACTCCGTGGTGGGCCGCATGTGGCCCCCGGGCCGCTATTTGCCCACCCCTGCCTTAGACAGTTTTCTGTTTGTATTGTTTAATTTCTCTGTAAGACCTACTGCATTGTTATTCGGTGTCTTGTGATGTCTGATTGAACTGTTTTCTACATTTTGTAATCTGCACTGAGACTCAGTGAGCAAAAAAACTGACGTATATAAATGTGCGCAAAACTGGGACTGGGTGCAGAACTTAGCACTGTGAATGCTCTCTCATTTGGTTCAAGCAAGCTCCCAGCTCTTAGTGGCTGCAAAGCCAGCCTTGAAATTACACAGGTGACACTTGATGAAATGTCAGAAGTGGAACAAGAATGAAGCAATTTTTTTAAAAAAATTCTTTATAGCTCACTGGCCTCCTCCATGATAGGAGAGAGGTAGGATGGTCAGTGTCCGACTAAGATCAGAGAGACCACAGTTCAAGCCGCAGATCAGTCAGGGTTTCCTTAGGCTGCTAGCTGGTGGAAAGTGCCATCATCACAGCTGACTTATGGTAACCCTGTGGGGTTTTCAAGGCAAGAGACGTTCAGAGGTGGCTTGCCAGTTCTTGTCTCTGCGTCAGGACCCTGGTATTCCTTGGTGGTCTCCCATCCAAATACTAGCCAGGGCTGACCCTGCTTAGGTTCTGGCATCCGACAAGATCATGCTAGCCTGGGCTATCCAAGTCAGGGCCTTAGGCTGCTTAGTAAAAGGTAAAGGTTTCCCTTGCTCAAAAGCCAGTTGAATCCGACTCCAGGGGGCGGTGCTCATCTCTGTTTCCATGCCGAAGAGCCAGAGCTCTCCAAAGAAGTTTCCATGGTCATGTGGCTGGCATGACTAGATGGCGAGGCGTACAGAACGCTGTTACCTTCCCATCGAAACAGTAACTATTTAACTACTTGCAATTTCTTGCTTTCGAACTGCTAGGTTGGCAGGAGCTGGGGCCAGAGACGGGAGCTCACTCCGTCATGCAGCACTCGGGTCTCGAACTGCTGAACTACCGGTCTGCAGTTCAGCATCTCAACCACTTGAGCCACTTGAGCAACTAACCACTAGGCTGTTTACCACCTTACAAACTAACTTTCTCACATGGCTGCTGTGAGAAAAATGCTCAGATCCTTGGAGGAAAGGCAGGATAAAATGCAGTGAATAATAGTTTTTCTCCTAAACAGCTACACATTAATTTATATCCATTATAAATTACACAGAATTCTGATTCTGTCCTGCGTATGACTTGACTCTGATAATCCAAGATATCCAGTTATGTTTCAGCACAATGGGTTAGCACAAGCTCTGAACGTCTGAGCTCATGAGTTTATCAGAGACTGATCACTTGTACTGATTAGAAAGAAAGTGATATTAATCATTCCAGCAGGAGTCAATACGCTGAAGCTGCAGGTGTACGGAGTCTTGCTTTGCCAAGGGATGAGCTGAGATATCTGCTGGACAGTGAAAAAGCCGTCAGCTCAGCTACAGCACAATCTTATAGCTGCTTACTCAAGGGTAAGTTCTACTGTGTTAATCAGTGCATGCTCCCAGGTGAATGTGCACAAAATTGAACCCCTTGCCATGGTAAGGTCTAAGTGAATGTGAAATGTATCCAAACGGTAATTTTTTAGTCATTAATGCAAGAGTTAGCAACATATTCTGCACAAAGGTCACATGAGAAATACACCATAATCTGGAAGTTCCCAGATAGTGTATTTCTCCCAATGATGTGCAATTAACATAATAATTTATACCATCTGGATGAATGTAACCATGCCAAGTCATAAATGTAATGGTGTCATATTTGTTATAGAGCTATTTGTACAAAGCACACAAACAAATAGTTGGTCTCTTTAACAATCATAGAAAAGCTACAGAATGAGATCTTGAAAACAGTGGATTTAAGGTTTACTTCTCCTTTCTGCGTCTAAGCTGTGCAAGCCACTTCAAATGCTAGGGGAAAAAGGTACAGATCTTTAAAAGTCATACTATAATTAAACTATACCAATGCAGTAGATATACAAACACTTGTTTCCAGAATACCTGCACCATGCCAGATCTCACTTCCTTCAAGTCTCCCCTCAACATCTGCATTCATTATAAACCCCTTGGTAAAACCACTTTATCTTCATCGACCTACAGAACAAAAGAGTGTATTCAGACATAACAAACAAACTCCGGTTTATTGTGGGGTTCATGAGCTCCTTTTCCTAGCACTTTCCTTGGGCACACAGCTGAGATTTGAGGACTTCCTGATTTGAACTACAGTCCAGCAGCTCAGTTTGCAGGCAAGAAACAAACCACAAATTGCATCAGTGCCCCAGTAAGGATGTTGCAACAAGCAGCGGTTTTCTTTCAAACTAGGAAGTCTTGAATCTCAACACTGCACATGAGGGGTACTGAGATGGGGGGGGGGGGGGGGACATGAGCTCACAAACCAACTGGAATTTGTTTGAGAGGTCTGAAAGCAGCCTAGATGCAGATACATGTCACTACAAAGAATGCCAGTTCTTCTCCTGTTTAACCCTGCCTCCAACGATCATACAATGAGAAGTAATAATTGTGTCCTATAGGGTTCTCTCCCCAACCATGAGGACTTGACACTTATTGATAGGAAGCTCTGATTTGAAGAAATGTTAACACGCTCTTATTCTCCACGACAAAGGGTTGCATTTCTGTGCTTTTCAGCCCCTGTTCCCTGCTTTAGTGATAAATTAGGAATGAAGAGGTTTCTTGGAGCCACTTCAGCACCCACTCCAAAAGGCAAATATTCTTTATTGGTAAATTACTATAGAGGTGGCTTTCTAGAGCAGGTCCGCTGGAATCTTAAAAAACACCCAGAGAATCCAAGCATTATTTTTAATTTTTAACAAATGCCATTTTAGACCTTCCTTATAAGCACACGAGCATGCACACAGACAACAGCTCCTTCAACAAAAGTTTAAACGGTTTTCCTTTTAACAACAAAATGTATCAGAACCCAAAAGGAACATTACAAATAAACACTTTTAAGTCTCACCGGGAATGTTAAGCCTACGCTTATCTTTCCAATTGAAATCAATCCAGAAAGTCCACTGTGTGTTTGACACAATGGGTTTCCGCTCACAAAAGCTTGTGCTGCAATATTTTTTTTTCTTTGTAACTGAAATCAATGGGGGTTGAAAACTGTTTAACTTTGGCTGGATCCGTACTCATTGAGTGCATTAATTCAGACCTATACTTATGTAAAAACTTAAGTGCCTCTCACTCCAGTGAGCAGTAATTTTATTCTAGCACATAAATATGAAAGTCATACAAACATTTTGCCCATTTCTGTGTCTCAATCTTACATTGATTATGCTTGGAAAGAAACAAGGCATCAGCAGAGATCTTCAACACACTCAGAATTGAAAACAAACACCTGCCGTCCTTGGAAGTATCTATCAAGTACCACTTTCAAGTGCCACTTTCAAGAATTCGTCACCACTACTGAGGCTTCAGAGAGAGGACTACAGTTCCTAAAAAGCAACACTGACATGGCTAAGAGAAAAATGCAAGCACAATTATGTCTGGGCAGGCAAACACAATTAAGTCTGGGCAGGTAAGAGTCAGTACCACCCTAAGAAGAGTTAAAGGTAAAGGTTTCCCTTGCTCAAAAGCCAGTTGAATCTGACTCCAGGGGGCGGTGCTCATCTCTGTTTCCAAGCCGAAGAGCCAGCGCTCGCCAAAGATGTTTCCATGGTCATGTGGCCAGCATGACTAGACAGCGAGGCGCACGGAACACTGTAACCTTCCCACCGAAACAGTACCTATTTATCTACTTGAAATTTCTTGCTTTCGAACTGCTAGGTTAGCAGGAGCTGGGGCCAGAGACGGGAGCTCACTCCGTCATGCAGCACTCCGGTCTTGAACTGCTGAACTACTGGCCTTCCGGTCTGCAGTTCAGTGTCTTAACCGCTGAGCCACCGCAGCCCCATTAAAATGACCATTGGGCACTTATTATGAGGGGTCCTTCTCCTCTGAGGTCAGAAGGACATCTCCATGGGTTATTCCCATCATTCCTTTAGGGAGGCAGGAAACATTTTTTTCTCCTTCCTTTCGGCGCCTTGGGAATAGCCCAGCCCCTCAGTTCTGGGACTCCGCTAACAGTATAACTTTAACTAAACTAACTCTCCGGTGCTACATAAAGAAACGAAAACTGTACAATCACAGGAATCAAGAACTATTATACAGAAATCTCCCCCTGGTGCCCCCCCCCTGTAAGGCACGAAGGGAGACAGTAGAAGATGAAGAGAAGAAGAGAACAGCACAGAGACGACAAAAAGAGACGATGATGAAGAGCGGGAGGGCCGAGGTGTCCTCCTGACCTCAGAGGAGAAGGACCCCTCACAGTATGTGCCCAATGGTCATTCTTCCTCTGAGGTGGAGGACATCTCCTTGGGACCCCCCAAAGCAGTGTCCCTCAGATGGGTGGGTCATCATTGTCAGCTGAAGTAATTATGTGCTGAAGAACTCTCCTTCCAAATGCAGCATTGGCTGAAGCAAAGGTATTTAATTTGTAGTGGCGTATGAACGTGGCGATGGACGACCAGGTCGCTGCCCTGCACACCTCATCGACCGTTGCCTGGAGAATGCTGCATTCGTGGAAGCGCTTCTCAGTGAATGTGCCATGATCCCTTTCGGCACCTCTAACCCTGACACTCTGTAAGCTTCCGATATGCAGGTTCTGATCTCCATGTTGATCGACACCTTAGACATCCTGTCCCCCTTTTCTGGAGGGGAGATGTTGACAAACATAAAGTCCACTTTCCTAAACGACTTTGTCCTGATGATGTAGATCTTCAGTGCACGCCGAACATACAAGGTGTGCCACAGAACTTCCTTAGGGTGTTTTGGATCTGGACAGAAGGTCGGCAAATATATTTCCCGAGTTCAATGGAATGTGGATGAGACCTTAGGTTGAAAGGTAGGGTCAATTCTGAGCACCATCTTGTCCTTGTGAAAGATATACAACGTAGATTTGACGGAGAAAGCACTGATCTCCGAGACTCAGTGTGCAGAGGTTATTGCTACCAGAAACAACATCTTCATCCTGAGCCATTTCAAGCCAACCTCCTTAAGAGGCTCAAAGGGAGGTTTAGTTAAGGCCATCAGAACCGTATGTAATTTCCATGGTGAATTTGCAGCAGAGATGTGATGGAAGCTCCCTGCAGGAAGAGCTGGATGTGGGGGTGTCTAGTCAACTTATAACTGCACACCAGTGGAATGGCAGCAGACAGTGCCACTGTCTGTCTGCGCAGTGTTGAAGCCTTTAATCCAGAATCCAAACCTTCTTGCAGGAAGAACAGAACTGAAGCTACTGTTGGTGTCAAGGCACCAAGCCGTTTTCTTCTACGCCATCTTACAAAGGCCTTCCAGATTATATTGTAAATTCTGATCACTGACTGTTGCCTGGAAGCCAGAATGGTGTCCATGACTCCTGGGGTGTATCCTAGGTGACAGGGTTGTTGCCGCTCAACCTCCAGGCGGTCAAGCACAGCCATTCCGGGCGTGGGTGACATATTGGCCCTTGCTGTAGCATGTCTGGTGTCCTCGGGAGTGGTAAGGGTGGTAGCACCGACAGTTCCATCAGAGCCGAGTACCAAGGTTGTGGGCCCACATCGGGGCCAACAGAATGACTTCCGCCCTCTCTTCCCGGATCTTCTGAATGGTTCTCAGAATCAGAGGTAATGGTGGGAATGTATATAGAAGACCCCAAGGCCACAGAGCAGTTAGGGCATCTATCGCTTCCACTTCTCGGTGGTAATACCTTGTGAGGAACCAAGGTAGTTGGTGGTTCAATGGGGACGCAAAAAGATCCACTAGCGAATGACCTAGATGCGCTGAGATGAAAAGGAACAAGTCTGAATGATTTGCCCATTCTCCCTCATGGATGGTCTCCCTGCTAAGCCAGTCTGCTTGTATGTTGACGACTCCTTTCACATGTTCAGCCCGGACTGATGGCACGTTCCTCTTGGCCCAGGTGAAGATCCTCATTGCCTCCTGTTGCAGTTGAGATGACCTGGAGCCTCCCTGGCTGTTGAGATAAGCCTTTGCCGAAACATTGTCCGTTCTTATCAGGACATGTTGCTTGTGGATCCTCCGACCAAAGTGAGTCACGGCATGACCGATTGTTCTCAGTTCCAAAAGGCTGATTGGAAGCTGGTGTTCCTCCCTGGACCATCAACCCTGAACGAGACTCTCTTCCAGTACTGCTCCCCAGCCCGATAGGCTGGCATCCATAAATATCTCCCTGGGAGCCTGGATGTAATAGAACTTGCCCTGTCTCAGGTTCTGTAAGCTTGTCCACCATTGGAGGCTGGCTTTGACCGGGGCCGAAACCCATAGATTGACAGACCTGCATTCCATAATCTGCCGCTAGTATAGCCTGAGGAACCGCTGCAGCGTTCTGGAGTGTAGGCGTGCCCACTGTATCAAGTCTATGCATGAGATCATAAGTCCCTGCAACTTTACTAGGGACATCAGAGCTGTAGATGACCTCTGAATCACCGTGCATGCCTTGTCTCGAATTTTGGTGGCCTTGTCTGGGGGTAAGAAGAGACCCTCTTTTTGTGTTCTGGGTCGCCAAACCCAAATCGTTGCCCCTTACCAGCAGGTCATCCAGATAGGGGTGGACGTGCACTCCTTGTCTCCTGAGATGAACCACTGGGTTGATCAGTAGTTTGGAAAATAGTCTGGGAGCTGCAGACAGGCCAAAGGGCAGTGCTCGATACTGGAAATGACAGCCTCTAACGCAAAAGCGAAGGAACCTCTTGTGAGACTGATGGATTGGTACGTGGAAGTAGGCCTCTGTGAGGTCTATAGAAAATAGAAAGCCCCCCGGTAGCAGAGCCTCCGTGATCCATCTGAGCATCTCCATTCTGAAATGACGAAGCTTTATGAACTTGTTGAGAAACTTCAAGTCGAGGATCGCCCTCCAATCATTGTTCCTCTTGGAGACCAAGAACAGGATGGAGTACACTCCGGAACTGCACTCTGATGAGGGAACCGGCTCTGTGGCCCGAATATCTAACAGATATTGAAGTGCTCTGTTGACCAGGGATTGCTTTAGGACTGACTAGCTGACCGGGGAAACCAAAAACCTTTCTAGTGAGGTGCAACGAAATTCTATTGTATAACTGTGGGACACCACCTCCTGTGCCCAGACGTCTGCTTGAGATGCTGTCCAGGCAACAGAAAAAAGGAGAAGGCGTGCCCCTACAGGAACCGAGGCGTAGTCATGCCTGTTTGGGTTTGTTGTCTTGGCCTCCACCACCAGGTCTGGGAATGGGCAGTCTGTGGAACCTGGAGGTGAACGAACCCCTCTTCTGAAAAGGTTTTGTCGAGGTCCAATTGTTCCTCCTCTGGTCTTGTCTGAACCTGGGCAGAGAGTGCTGCATACGAAAGGGCTGTGAGACTCTTCTGTCTGTGTGTTGAAAGTTCCTCGGCATCGCCTTTTTCTTATCCCTTGTCTCAACTAGGATTCTCTCTAGAGCCTCCCTAAAGAGGCAATCCCCTTGGAAGGGATAAGCAGAGACCATCAACTTAGATTGGAAGTCTGCCTGCCAAGCCCTCAACCAAAGCAGTCTCCTCGTCACTGTTGGAGAGGCTAAGGCTCGGGATGCAAAGGTCAGGATGTCCGAGGTGGCATCTGCCGAAAAGGATGCCCCCTTCAGGATGCAAGTGGCTCTCTCCAGCAATCCCCGGTTATTTTCAGGAAGGAGCTGGATTAGTTTGCAAAGCCAGACGATGGATGCTCTAGAACAGGGGTGGGCAAATTGCGGCCCGGGGGCCACATGCGGCCCGCCACAGAGTTTTTTGCGGCCCGCCAAGACAGTTGGTCACGTGGTTTCTCAACAAGCAATCTCCTGATTTCAAAAAAATTGTAGAAAAGTGTGATAGGGTACATTTCTCTCATTAAACTGATTCTAAAATTAAATGTGCTTGCAGCTATAGATGATATGAAATTAGCACAATAAATAAATTGAATAAAACTACCACTATTTTATTTAATTTATATTTATTGATTTTTATGATACAATTTATACCTTTTCTGAAATGCAAAGTTAACTAATGAATGCAATCATTTTAAAAGGTGCGGCCCTCCGCTAACCTCCGCTCCCACAAAGTGGCCCCCGAGCCAAAACAATTGCCCACCCCTGCTCTAGAAGCTATGGAAGCAGTGGCAGCAGCTTGCACCATCATGGTAATGGCTTTATAAATTCTTTTGAGTGTGGCATCCGCCTTCTTGTCGATAGGATTGCAGATAGAGCCGTGACCATCTTTGGATATAAGTCCTGTAGAATGGATGGCTGCCACAGGACCATCCACCTGAGGGGTCTGTAAAAGTTCATTTGCATAGGTGGGTAGAGCATACAATTTTCTCACGAAGTTGGGAAATTGTCTATTGGCTGTAGGCCTGTCCCAGGCCATTCTCAACTGTCTCTCGAAATATTCCAGAAAGGGGAACGCGGTTTCCTTCCCACCAAAGCGGTACCTCTTTATCTACTTGCAATTTCGTGCTTTCAGACTGCTAGGTTGGCAGGAGCTGGGGCTAGAGACAGGAGCTCACTCTGTCACATGGCACTCAGGTCTCGAACTGCCAAAATACCGACCTTCCAGTCTGCAGCTCTGTATCTTAACCTCTGAGCCACGGCGGCCCCTTCTAAATCCATTGGAGTTAACTATCATAGAAGGTTGTAACTGCTTAAGGCGGCACACTTTTGCATCTATCCTACAGAGGTTTTTCAAACTTTCTACCATAACATATGACCTTATCTGCTGAAGAAACCCACAGTGTTTGCCACAGAAACCCAGGTCCCTTGCAGAGGATTCTGAGGTATATACAAGTGTGCATGCTCAGTTCATTCACTGAGGCTACTACTAAGCAATCTTATTGGGACTCTCTATCACCCTGCAAAAACTAAGAACATACCTAGAAGCACAACAGCACTCCCCAGCAAGGATTGGTAGCAGACAGGCAAAGTAGTTTACCCTCCATTAATGATCTTCTCATTTGGGAACCCCTGACAACGTTTTGAACTCAGTGGGACTTTTTTGACTACACATATTTAGGACAACGTAACTGATTTATTAATTATACAATTTATATATGGGTAAGTAAACAGAAAAAAATCTGTTAATGCAATGATGCTTATTTTGGAAAAAATTCAAAGTTTAACTAGATATTCAAAGCTTAATCTAAATTTCCTGAAAACGTTTAAAAGTATTTCCAGGAGGGTAGGTGTGTTGGTCTGCAGTAGAACAGAGAGACTTGAATCCGGTGGAACCTTAAAGACCAAGATGATCTCCAGGGCATAAGCTTTCGAGAGCCAACACTCCCTTTGTCAGATATTTGAGGAGGAGGAGGAGGAGGAGGAGACTGGATTTATACCAGCCCTTCACTATCCAAAGGAGTCTCAGATCAGCTTACGATCCCTTCCCCTTCCCCTCCTCACAACAGACACCCTGTGAGGTAAGTTGAGGACTGCGCTTGAGAGAACAGCTAGGACAGTGATGGTGAACCTTTTAGAGACCGAGTGCCAAAACTGCAACCCAAAACCCACTTATTTATTGCAAAGTGCCAACATGGCAATTTAACCTGAATACTGAGGTTTTAGTTTAGAAAAAACAACTCATATATTAACATCTTTTGTCTTAAAAGAAAACACAATGACAGAGCTTTCAATGATACAAACAACTTTTTACTGGAAGGTAAAAGTTTCCATTTGGCATGCTTTTGAACAATTAATGGACCCTGAGCTGCTCCCTGCAAAATACCAGACCCGTTTTTCTTTCTCCCCCCCCCCCCCCGGGTTCTTCTTGCCTCGCCTCCTCGGGACTCCTGCTGCTGCTCCAAAATGACCCACAAGGGTTTTCGCGCAGGAGAAGCAACCGGTCCCTCGCAGAGCCCCCCGGCACTCTGCCTATGCTCAGAGGCCCTGCTGGCCAGGCGGTGGGGGGGAGCACTGATGTCAGGGTGAGTCCAGCAAGGAGGCAGTGGCCCAGCAGGCCCCAGGGTTGTGCTCGGCTCCGGCCATCTTTCCTATTATATAAAGCCATTTTAAGATTCCAAGGGGCAAGATTCCATGGGGCGCCAAAATCAGTTCACTGGACAGACTGCCACTCAAAAGGGGGACCCTGGCCATTGGCTGCATTCTTTCCCTGCTTTGCCTCAGTCCGGCCCACAGAGCCACCGGCCAGCGTCCCGGCCTCAGTCTGGAGGGAGCCAGCAAAGGGGAAGGACCAACTGGGTGCTGGATCTACTCTTCTCCTCTGCCCATGGCCAAGTGGGTCTAACTGTCCCCTCAGTGGCCTGCTTCTGTCAGTGAAAAGACAATGGACTAACAGCATAATCCCCTCCCCTGCACACTGCCAGCATGCCCAGAATAAACTGTCAGAAACAGGGGGCCATTTCACACAGCACACCGTAGCGCTTCAGAACCGGTACAAGCACTGAAGAATGCTTGGGAGGAGGTTTCAAGGTAAACCGGCTAAGGAACCCTTCCCCAACGGGAGAGGCATGTTCCTGTGTGAAAGGGCCAATATGTACTAATAAGGTTCTGTGTAAAATGCCTGACAGAAACCATTACAGAAAAGTTCCTGAAACGGAACATATTGGCTGTAATACCTAGCGATCTTCAGGCTCCACCTGGAGGTAGGCTAACCCTACGCGTAGCAATCAGTGCTTCAGAGCAGGATCTGCTAGACCCAGGTTCTTGCTGAGTGGGTGATTTCGGGCCAGTCACAGACTTTAAGCCTAACCTACCTCACAGGGTTGTTGTGCAAGTCAAAAAAGGGGCAGAGAAGAATGAAGTCAGCTGCTTTGGTCCCCATTGCAGAGAAAGACTACTTTTCCACCAGGGGAAGTATGGTTGCCAATCTCCAGGCTAGGGCTGGAAACCACTCAGAATTACAAGTGCTCTCCAGATGGCAGAGATCAGTTCCCCTGGATAAAATGGTGGACTCTATGTCCTCATGCCCTGCTGAGATGGACCCTTTATGACAGCCAGTGTGACATAGCAGTCAGGGCTTCAGAGGACGGTGGAGGCTGCGGGGTGGGGAAAATGGAAACTTGAAGAGTGAGGTTGATGACTGGCTGGGAAGAAGACAGGGTTGCCAACTCCAGGTGGAAAATTCCTGGAGACTTGAGGGATGGGGCCTGGAGACAGTGAGGTTTGAGGAGGAGTGGGACCTCAGACAGGTACAATGCCATAGACTCCACCCTCCAAGCCAGCGAGTCCCTCATGGGGAACCATTGTTGCCAATCTCCAGGTGGGGGCTGGAGATCTCTCAGAATTACAACTGCTCTCTAGGGGGGAGTGGGGAGGAGATAGAAAGCTGAAGCCAGGGGGCAGATAACAATACATTGACAGTTGGATGGGAGGTGGGGTTGCCAACTCCAGGTGGGGACATTCCTGGAGATTTGAGCGGTGGACCCTGGAGAGGGTTTCAGCAGGAGTGAGACCTCAGACAGGTTCAGTGCCATAGACGCCACCCTCCAAACCACCCATTCCCTCATGGGGAACCACTGTTGCCAATCTCCAGGGAAGGGATGAAGATCACGCTGAATTACAACTGCTCTTCAGAGACTTTCCCCTGGAGAAAATGGTGGACTCTGTGTCATTATACCCAGCTGAGGTCGCCACAGCAAATTGACGCTGAGTGCCCAAGGCCAGGGCACTCTCCCAGAGCCTCTTTCTAAAGCCTGTTGTATTTATTTCCACAATGGGCCTTATTCCTAGTAAGAACATAAGAGAAGTCAATGTTGGATCAGGCCAGTGGCTATCCAGTCCAACACTCTGTCACACAGTGGCCAAAAATACCAGGTGCCATCAGGAGGTCCACCAGCAGGGCCAGAACTCCAGAAGCCCTCCCACTGTCTCCGTTTCCAAGCCAAAGAGCCAGCGCTGTCTGAACAGTTTTCTGTGGTCATGTGGCTGGCATGACTAGAAGCCAAGGTACACGGAATGCTATTACCTCCCCACTGAAGTGGTACCTATTTATCTACCTGCAATTTCTTGCTTTTGAACTGCTAGGTTGGCGGGAGCTGGGGCCGGAGATGGGAGCTCACTCCATCATGAGGCACTCAGGTCTCAAACTGCCGAGCTACCGACCTTCCAGTGTTTACCAGAAGAAGAAGAAGAGATTGGATTTATATCCCATCCTTCACTCACTTGGGAGTCTCAGAACAGTTTACAATCTCCTTTCCCTTCCCCTCCCCCTGCCCACAACAGACATCTTGTGAGGTAGATGGGGCTGAGAGAACTCTTTCCCAAACTGTCCTTGAGAGAACAGCTGTGACAGAGCTATGGCTTGCCCAAGGTCATCCAGCAGGTGCAAGTCGAGGCATGGGGAATCCAACCCAGTTCTCCCAGATGAGTCTGTGCACTTCACCACTACACCAAACTGGCTCTCTGGGACACCTGGAAGCTCTAGAGGTCACAGACAGAGCATTTTGCATGCACAAGGCTGCAGGTTCAAGTCCCGTTCCCCAAGCATTTCTAGGTAAAAGACTGGGGAAAGACCTTTCTGTGCCTGAAACTTCAGAGAGCTGCTGTTAGAGCAGATAATACTAAGCTAGACAGGACCCATGAACACATGAATGCCTCACACTGAATCAGACCCTTGGTCCCTCAAGGTCACTATTGTATACTCACACTGTATGTGCTGTCACTGGGCTGCAAAGATTTCAGTAGTGCTATTTACAGCCCTAGAACCTGTCCGCCGTCTGGTCTCTTTGTATCATGCAGGTGATATATGCATGGCCAGTAAAGCCACTGGGATGCCCATCTGGATCCATCTTAGTTTGAGTCCAGTGGCACCTTTAAGACCGACCAAGTGTAATTCAAGGTAGAAGCTTTTGTGTGCATGCTCACTTCCCTGTATCTGAAGAAGGGTGATTCTCCCCCCTCCCTGTGTACTTCACCTCCACTATGCCAGACAAGGCTGTCCCTGCAGCCGGGAGGGCATCTCCCTCCCCTCATCGCAGGTTTGACCCAGGGTCGCCTGGAGAGTCATTGGCCCGATGGAGTGGGTGCGTTCAGACTCCGGAGTGGTGAGTCAGGCAGTTGGCCTCCCACGCCACTAGCCCCTGAGCTTCTCCCTGCAAAATACCACGCCCATTTTTCTCCCCCCCCCCCCCCCGTTCTTCTTGCCTCGCCTCCTCGGGACTCCCGCTGCTGCTGCTCCAAAACGACCCACAAGGCTTTCGCACAGGAGAAGCAGCCAGTCCCTCGCAGAGCCTGCCCGGCACTCTGCCTATGCTCAGAGGCCCTGCTGGCCAGGCGGCAGCGGCGAGGGGGGAAGCGCTGACGTCAGGGCGAGTCTGGCGAGGAGGAGGCGGTGGCCCAGCAGGCTCCTCCCCGCCCAGGCTGCGCTCGGCTCCAGCCATAAGAACATAAGAGAAGTCAATGTTGGATCAGGCCAGTGGCCCATCTAGTCCAACACTCTGTCACACAGTGACACAAAATACCAGATGCCATCAGGAGGTCCACCAGCAGGGCCAGAACTCCAGAAGCCCTCCCACTGTGCCCCCTCCAAGCACCAAGAAGACAGAGCATCACTTGCCCCAGACCTCCAAGCATGAGGCAAAAGGCTGAAAGATTTCGGGGACCTCCAACCCCCCTATTTTTTTTTTAGTTCTCCCCAGAAACAGAAAGGGATTTTTAAAAAAAAAAACTAACTGCAGTAGCTAGCATTTATCCCGATCACAGAGGCCCACCTAGTTTGCACACGAGGGCACAGCTCTTCAAAACAGACTGCACATGCTCCATGCTATGAGCCCATTTTGGAGCAAGGGCTTAGAGGCAGACTAGCTCTCTTCCCTGACACCAGCCCTCCCCTCCCGCAGCACTCCCCACCCACTCAAGCGAGCTGTGTGGACAAGGGGAGGGAGGGCGGGCAAGAGGTGCCCCCCACAAGCCCTACTTTGCAGGCATGAGGATTGTGGGGAGGAGAGGCTCCTGCCCGTGCCTGGGATCCCACCGGGGCTCCTGGGGAGTGGGGCGCAGAAGGCGGCAGGAGAGAGCGAGAGCGTGAGCCGCAGCTGCCCAAGGGATGCAACAGGAGGAAGCTCCACCAGCAGCCTCATCCCAACGCCCCGGCATCCTGCGCCGAGCTGGAAGCCATGCTTTCTCCTTCCTTGCTCCCTCCGGACACCACGGCCGCCTCCCTCTTTCCCTGCACCCGGCCACGCCCTCACGAAGAGGCGGACCGCCCACCGGCAACCTCTGGGCCAGCTCCATTCCCATCGTGTCACAGCTAGGCCAGCCGCAGGAGGAGGGAGGGCTGGATGGAGAGCTAAGGAGGATGACGGTGGGTCCGGAGCGGCAGGCCTTCGTGCACCGCATCAAACGGGGAGGGGCAGCATGTTGGGAAGGCTCCTGGCAGGAAGTCACTGGGCCTTGGGGCGATAACGCGTGTGCCCACAGAGAGGGCTCTGAGTGCCCTCTCTGTCATGCGTGCCATCGGTTCGCCACCAGTGAGCTAGGAGAACTTATGATTGACCAAAGGTCACGCCAGCAGCTGCATGTGGAGGAGTGGGGAATGAAACCCGGTTCTCCCAGATTAGAGTCCACGCTCCTAACCACTACACCAAACTGAAGGGAGCTTTGGCTCGTGAAAGCTTATATACCCTGGAAACCTTGTTGGTTTTTAAGGTGCTGTTGGAGCTGGACTCTCAAGTAGTTGGTTTCAATTTCATCCCAGACTGACCGTTTTTTTTCTTTGTAATTGTTGTATGCCACCAAATTGTTCCAAGGTGCTGAATCGGTAATTCAGCAACATTACACCAAATAAAAGTCCGCCGCCCCCCCCCCCCCCCCCAAATACAGATAGACATGAACCTTGCCGCTGCCTCATGCTGAGTCAAACACTGGTCCAGCTAGAACAGCCTTATATCTACCTTGACTGACAGCAGCTCTTCAGGGCCTCAGGCCACAGAAGGGTTTTCCCCGCTCTGCTAACTGAAACCCTTTACCTGGAAATGCCAGGGATTGATCCTGGGACCTTCTATGCACAAAAAATGTGCTCATGCTGTGTCACGGAACAATTGTCAAAACAAAATACTCCTGCTGGGCCCTTTCCCGAGGGGGAAACGAATGGCCTGGAACCCCCTCCGATGCCATAAAAATAGTGTTAACAACATTAATAATTACAGCACCCGCCACACACTTCAACGGTGCTACTGAAAACACTGTAGAATACTGCAAGATCAATTGGGCCATAATCTTGCTATGGCACGACATTAAATTTAAAGGGTTTGAAACTGCTCGTAAAGTAAGGATCGGCTGCTAACGCCATATGAATGAATTACCCCCCAAAAACCCCAGCAAAACTTTTGCAAAATACCATAAGCCACTAAAGAGGAAGGTTTAACAGTGGGACACCTGCAGCGCTGGAACAACGCAAGTATGCCTGCTATGGAGGCATGATATAGAACTGTGTTGGCCACGCTGGGACAATTTCCATCATGATTTACGACATGGAGAAAACGCCGCAAGAAACATGGCCCTTTGCGCTCCTTGGTGGTAAGGAAACATTTGCGCACTGGACTCTGTTGCTCAAATGGAACCCCACCAACCTTCCATCTCTTCCCACTGTTGCTCCGCAGCGTGTCTATTCCGTTCACTGGGACTGCTGCTACCCTCAAGGTCTCTTACAACTTTGCTCAGGGAGGCTGAACTGGGGCATCAGAAGCCACTACAAACAGCAGGATCACAGGCTGGGTGACAGCCTTGAATGCGGGGGGATCCATCCTACAATGAGTAGGGAGACACTCAGCCCATCAGGAAGAATGGAGAACTCATCTATACAGTGGAAAGTGCGGTGAAGTCACAGCCACCTTATGGCAACCCTGTCGGTTGTTTGAGGCAAGAGCCAACCAGAGGTGGCTCGCCATTTCCTCCCTCTAAGGAGCAGTTCTATACTTCCTTGGTGGTCTCCCATCCAAGTACTAACCAAGGCTGATTCTGCACCCATCTGTTTCCTCCCAGTTTTTCCACAGCCACGTCAGGAGGTTAATCTCCCTTTACACTGCATGCCACGTTCACTTTCTTTGTTCATCAGGTTTTATGGTACCTTCTGCATAGATTTATGGCTGTTTAGGGGTGACTTCGTAGTCAGTAGAGCATTGCCCCAGGGCAGGGGTGGGCAGACTTGCTCAGCATAAGGGCCACCTAGAACAGGGGTGGCCAAACTTGCTTAACGTAAGAGCCGCATAGAATAAACATCAGATGTTTGAGAGCCATGAGACATAAACAAATATTACCTGCTTTTACTGGAAAATAAGCAAATATGCTTTTTATTAACATTAAATGAGACTGCCAAAAATAATAACAAAAGGGGTATTGATAATGATATTAATTTGTCCAATGATATTTGTTTGCTAATGATATTTAGCTTCCCCAGCCGCCCTGCCAGGAGCCACATAATATATATGAAAGAGCCGCATGCGGCTCCCGAGCCACAGTTTGCCCACCCTTGCCCCAGGGTATCTGAATGTGGTTTTGTGTGGCACCTTTTCCTTCCTCCACTTCAGATTTAAAGGGAACAATAAGCAGACAACTTGATATGGCTTCATTGATCTCCATCAGTTCCCCCGCCCCTATTCCCCCCTTCTGTATTTATCACCTCACCATGAATTACTTGGCTCAGGCGGCTAATGACCACTGAGGCAGGTACTGACACAGGAAAATCTGCATACCAAACAAAATAGATGGCAAGCCGACACTAGCCAATGCAGAAACCAGGATCCCAGGCAATGAAATGAAAACAGATATTCCAAGGCAAGGGGGAACCAGGTCGAATGCTGATAAAATGTGGAGTGAACGTTAGATGCAGAATGGACCCAAGGCTGAGCCTGCTTAGCATAGCTTCTGAGTTATGACAAGATTTTCCGAGCACAGCTGGGAGTATGGAGCTCCGATGCTCAGGAACTGCAGGAGGAAGAGGGGGCGCTGGATCACTGCCTTGCAAAAAACAAGCAACCACAGCAGGCGACACAGTGCAGGAGGGTTGGCCACAAGGCCTGGATAGCTAAGCAGCAGCAACGAATCCAGGGCTGACTGCACACGGTGGTTTTCCCTCAACTGAAACACAGCATGTGGTGGTGGAAAGTGCCCTCAAATAACTTCTGGCTTATGGGGAAACCGAAGCATTTGCAAAGCAAAAGATGAACAGAGAACGTAAGAAGAACCCTGGTGGATCAGACAAGTGGTCCATCCAGTCCAGCATCCTGTCTCACACAGTGGCCAGCCAGCTCCTCCGGGTGGCCGACAACAGGGCACAGAGGCTAAGGTCTTCCCCCGATGTTGCCCTTGGCTCTGGGATTCAAAGGTTTAGTGCCTCTGAATGTGGAGATTCCCCTCAATCACCATGGCTAGAAACCACTGATAGACTTATCCTCCATCAACCTATCTAATCCCCTTTTAAAGCTGTTTATTCCTGTGGCCATCACTATATTCTTTGGCAGCAAATTCCAGATTTTAATCTCTCTCTGTGTAAAGCAGTACTTCCTTTTGTCTGTCCTGAATCTACTACTCATCCGTTTCATTTGATGCCTTCGAATACTAGTACTTTGGGGAATATGGTTTGCCATTGTTTGTAATGACTCTGGTATTTCTTGGTAGTTTCCCACCAAACACTAACCCGGGCTGACTCAGTTTTCCTTTGAAGATCTGATGAGATCAAGCTAGGCTGGGCTATCCTCATCAGGGCACACATCCGCACACATTTAGCAATTAGATTACTATTTCCAGCAGCACCGGTAAGCAACTTTTATTTTTTTCTCTATGGAAGAGCTTTATACAATGTAAACGCTGGCAGGATGTGCCAAAAAAAATCAATTACCACCTTGTTGAGAAAACAGCTTTAAACATCAAGTACTTTACAAACCATCGTGACTATAGCAATCTCCATAACCGCAATGGGGTAGGAAAGGGTTAGCAGCTAAGCCAACCCTGGGCATATGGTTGTTAAAATGTTAGGGTAGCCTCAAAGAGAGCCAGTTTGGTGTAGTGGTTAAGTGCGTGGACTCTAATCTGGGAAAACCGGGTTTGATTCCCCACTCCTCCACTTGCACCTGCTGGATGACCTTGGGCAAGCCATAGCTCTGTACCAGCTGTTCTCTCAAGGACAGTTGTCTCAGAGCTCTCTCAGCCCCCCTACCCCACAGGGTGTCTGTTGTGGGGAGGGGAAGGGAGAGGAGTTTGTAAGCCGCTCTGAGACTCTTAAGTGAGTGAAGGGCGGGATATAAATCCAATCTCTTCTTCTTCTTCTTCTTCTTCTTCTTCTAAATAGTCAAGAGGACACAGGGAGTTTCGAGCAAAATAGCACCAAGCCGTTTCTAGGATAGGCAAACTGGCCAGAGGCAAGATATGTCCTGGTCTTGCCCCACCTATTTGATGTGCATACTTATGATGTCCAGAAGAAGCCAGTTACAGCTATAGTATGAATTACACAAGGAACATATCTGAATGTTTTAGATCAGACAGGGATGCAATGCCGAACAAACAACCTGAGAAAGCAAACCTGGGAATATTCAGTCAGAAATCATTGATTCAAGTAACAGCCTGATTGTGTTGCATTCACCCACAGCATTACTCTTAGACTGAAAGTAATCGGTGTTGATGGCCCAAGCTAGGATGGTCTCAGAAGCTAAGCAGAGTCGGCCTTGGTTAGTATTCGGATGGGAGACCACCAAGGAAATCTCGGGTTGCTATGCAGAGTCAGGCAATGGAAAGCCACCTCTGCTCATCTCTTGCCTTGAAAACCCTTCAGTTTTGGCTGCAGCCCGACGGCCCTTTCCTCCAATAAGCATTGGAGGCTATCAAAACTTTCAGAGTCTCATGCTTTCACTTCATAATATGTTTGAGTACCACGTTCACTTTAGTATAGAACACACACACAAACCCTATTCCCCCTACTAGCAGCAAAGAATTTATGAATGTCTACAGGACCAATTCAGTTTCCAACATGCAACTTGCCCACTGTCAAAGGTCTTCACAACGTTTCTCTGTTTATGCCCTTAAATTTCTAATGATTATCGCTGATGTCAAGTAGTGCCTCACCGGCTGCATTTCAGAAAAAGTTGGCCACAGTGGTTCTCTGAGCCAGTTTTCAGGATATTATTTATCATGGAGAACTAGTATAGTATAGTGACTCAGAAAACGAATGAACTGTGTTGAGGGAAGTCCCCGGTTCAGATCTCACTTGTGCCACAAGGGTGAACATGCCTCACTCCCAAGCCTTCAGAGATGGCCAGTGCAATCCTAAACAGAGTTACACCCAACTAAATTCATTGCATTCAATAGACTTAGAAGGTGCAATTTTACTTAGGACTGCACTGTTAACCTCCAGAAGGCTAAATGGCTGTACAAGACCAAATTATATAGATGACCTTTTCATAGTGGAATCTCTCTGATTTGAAATCTTGGGCTGGAAGATAGGTATGCAGGCAACAGAGGGGCTATTTCTGTCTTACTGTTGTACTTAGATCTGAAACTGTTGTTTGTGTTTTTACATACAGCCACTTTGGAGGCTGGTGGGGGCGGCAGGGTAAAATAAATAAATATAGAATATCAGGACTGGATATTCTATCCAGTCCCTCAGCATAAAAAGCACATGCTCTTCCACTGATCAGTGGATGCTCCTGACATCTTAGGCAAGCCATGTTGTCTCCAAACTCAGTCTTCCCTTCTGTCTACACTACTGGGATAATAATACTGGCCTACTTTACAGGATTGTTGTGAAGACTACAAAAAGTTGTTATGCTCTTGAGAAAACTGAGGCAGCTAACTTTTTCTCCTTATTTGTATTTCACCCTTCACTGAAGAGTGTACACTTGGGAATTCCTCATTTTGCCAGCAACTCTATGAGATGAGCTGCTAATGCTGACTTTTCCAAGAGCATCTGGTAAGCTTAGGAACAGCTCTTTTCTCTGCCACTAGAAATGCTCTTTAGAGAAACACACATGTGCCTCTACTAAGGAATAGGTTTAAATCCGAACAAGAAAGTCACAAATTCAAAATTCCGTTTGATCTAGAATATTTAGATTTAAGGGCAGTCATGCTGAGTTCAATGACATTACAATTACTTTCACACATGATGCAAGACAAATCAATTGTCAGTTCATTTGTATAGGGGCATAGAGTTGCAAACACATTTGTCCCACTCATAAAAAAGGTTTTAGAAAGAGAGAGAAGAGAGAGAAGAAGTTTTAACTGTGCACATTAAAATGAACCCTCAGTTTGCACACCTAAAATGTAATGTGCACATGAACTTGATTCCTAGACTTAAGATGAAATTGTCCTCTTCCTTTTTGTATACTTACCTGGGAGTCGGTCCCATTAAAATGAATGAGACTTGCTTTAACTAACCATGCACCTGTCTGGGCTGTGAAGACGACATTCCAAAACACTTTTGCCTTCCATCCTCTCAAAAATGTTCTCCATATATACCATTCTCTGAGCATTTTTTGTCCCCCTACTATCCTTAATTCTACTTTCAGAAGGGTCCAGAAGAACCACTTAATGCTTGTAGTAATAGTAACAATTTAAAATATATCACATTTAGCTAGCTGTCTCAGGCACTGGAGAGAGTTGAGAAAGAAATTTTTCTTCCTCTCCCAAAGTACTAGAACTCAAGGGCACCCACTGAAGCTGACTGGCAGTAGATTCAGGATGGACAAAAGGAAACACACAGCGAGTGATTAAAATGTGGAATTCACTGCCAGAGGATGTAGTGATGGCCACAGGAATAAACAGCTTTAAAACACTGATCACCATCCGTTGCGCCTAAATATGGAATGGCCTTAGAAAGAGGTGTTATTGGTGTCACAAATGAAATTAAATGAAATTATTCTGTAACTGGATTATAATAATTTATTGATACTGCTGATTATTTTACTGTAATTTATTACATTTGTGTTATATTGTGATTGTGTATTGATGTAACCCACCTTGAGTCTTGCCATGCAGGGGAGGGAGGGCTAGAAATTTAATAAAATAAAAAAGGGATTAGATAGATTCACGGAGGATACATCTATCAGTAGTTACTAGGCAGGTGACTACTAAAGAGAATCTCCATATGCAGAGGCAGTCAACCTCTAAATCCCAGTGCCAGGAGGCAACATCAGGGAAAAGTCTTGGCCTCTAAGCCCTGTTGCTGGCTGTCCAGAGGAACTGGTTGGCCAACATGTGAAACAGGATGCTGGGCTAGATGGATCATTGGTCTCTTCTTATGTTCTTACATACTGCCCATGCAGGTCGCCAATCTATTTGCTGTATTATATATGAGCACTATTGCAGGTTTAAAGAGAAAGGGGGTTTAGATCAAATTGATTCTTTTCATTAAAACTAAGATGACACTCTGGAGACAGACTAGGACCAGGCCTTTTTATTGCACTACTTTATTATCTAGTGCCAATTTAAAAAAAAAAATCCAAATTGGAGTGAATTGGTCTTTCATTTTAACTAGATGAGTTATCTTTTTATATAACACAGCATTTCTTCTCTTGTTGTGAACCATTTGTCATATGGTTGCAAATACCTCCATGCATCATTTCCCCCAAAACATCATAACAGCAACATTGGAAGAGGAGTTTAAAAAAAAAAAAATGGCAAGCCATGTACTCTTGATTCAACCTGATTTTTCCACACCTGTAGTGCTACACCTTTGAGATCTGCTTTTTGGTGTTCAGAAGAGTTCTTGATGACAAAAAAATTGCATTGTATCTTATAATAGAGTGGGGTTTAACCCAGGGGTCTCCGAAATGTTGCCCCTGGGCATCACAGTGCCTGCCAACACCTTTCCTGGTGCCCGCCAAATGTTTCTAGAATGTAGACAGGGCCAGATGGGGCTTGTGCCCCGCAGGACTTCTGACTGGCTGTGCAGATTTAAAAGACATCCTGTTAAACAGAGCTTCTGCCTTATATGTTGAAGAGCTACTATGAGACTTACGCATAACTTTGCTCCCTGAAAGTTCATGGTTGGGTCTGCCTCCCATGGCAGCCATTCTATGGTAGTGCCCCCCACCCTGTGTCAGAATTCCAAAGGTGCCCAAAGGCTCAAAAAGGTTGGGGGGCCTGGTTTAGCCCCTACTGCTTGATTCCCACCAGTTAACGCAGGAAGAAAAAAAAATTCCATTTCCCTTTTAGAACTTCTGGAAAAAATCTGATTCTGCTCACCAGGAGAGGTCCACAAAGTCATTTGTCTTTATAATGGATGTATCTCCGTCAGTCTAACTTCAATGTGTACAACCCTCTAGCTCCTTACGCCATCCACCATTATGCAAAACAAAAAAATGACTCTCATTTTATTACTGTACATGGAAGCTGCCAAAATAAAAAAAAAGGTTTCTGGGTGGTGGTACTTCAAGTAATGGAGAGGGGAGAGCAACTTTACAAGCTGCTGATTCCACGAGTTGGCTCAGTTGCATGGAGAATATCCACCAGCAGTCACTGGAACACACAGCAGCAATACAGACTCGAAAGGGTCAAGTCGGTCCACACAGCATACAACTTTCAAATGTAACCAGCCTCATTTGGGGCTTCCGCTACACGGAATCTTTCTATGGCACCTAAGATGTGGGGGTATCTACTCCACAGCTTGCACAACTGTGTGTGTGGAATGTGCCATTAAGTCACAGCTAATTTGGGGTGACCTCGTAGGGTTTTCAAGGAAAGAGGCTAACAGAAGTGGATTACGCCTTCCTCTGCATAGCAATCTGTGAATTGCTTGGTAGTCTCCCATCTGAATACTAACTAGTCAACCAAAAGTGCCACCACATGACTACTGTATTTATTAATTAAAACATTTATATCCTGCCTTTCCTCATGGCTCAAGGAGGCTTCAAGGCATGCCCTGCACGCCTATTCACTAAATGCACACACATTTTATACTGCAAGGTACAGCCATTAATATTAAATATGTAACTGTGACCTTTTAAATTACCACCTCTGTGTGTGTCTCTCCCCATCCGTGCTGAACCTTAGTGAGCCCTTTTGTATCTAGAGTGAGCAGAACAGCTTCCCTCTATCCTGTCTCCGTTTCTGCTCAGAATGAGGCACGGCAGCTCAGATGAAAGCATGAGATTGCCCTAAACAGGGTGCCTGAAAGAGGGCAAGCTGGTTGTGAAGAAAGGGGAATAAAACTGTGGCCAACCTGCTCCTTTCCTGTGGCTACCATGGCGGTGGTGGTTTTATTCTCTGCGTCCATTTGCCCTTCCTGCTGACAGCTACCCAGGTGCTGAGATGACAGTGCAGAGGCTGCAGAGAAAAGTGGAGGGCTGCTGGAGAGGAAGGGCTCTTCCATTCCTGGCCCAAGGACCACATCACAGGGAGGATTCACAGGTTACCCATCCCCCAGTCTCTCTGCAGCAGCTTTTAAGATGGGAACCACCTCCCAGCCACAAGCTCTAACCAGGCAAAATGGCCTTGCTGACTGTCCCGAAACATGGGGCAGGTATCATATTGGAAAACAGGGCTCAGAAGAGCCACAGATGGCATTCTAAAGGGCCACATTTGGGAAATTTGCACGACTGCCTCTCCGGACCTGTTCACGGTGACTCTGAACAGAAATCAATCAACGCGACAGAACTATTCAGTAAAACAGATCGCCCAAAAATCAGCCAATAAAACAGCTGACCCAGTAGAATAAAAACAAGTCAATAATAAACAAACCAATAAAAACAAGCTGAGCCAATTAAAAGAGCCAGAGCACGAAACCACAAAACAAACAGAGAAGTCTAAAATGGCATTAATAGACCCAAAAGACCATTAATAGTCCATAAAACATACAAAAAGGACCTCTTAGTTAAAAGCCTGGGTAGAGAGAAAGGTTTCAGCCTGGCGCCAAAAGAAAGCAAGGCAGGCACCAGGCAAGACTCAAGGAGGGAGTTATTCCAAAGGTAAAGTGCCAGTTGTCTGAATCAACCCTAGGCCACTTATGCTGGGTTGGTAGCCTCTAGTTCCCGTTTGGTGCTATAGCACAGACTCGCACCTGGAAAAGAGAGTACTTTTCGCCCTTTCTCACAATACAAGAACTCTTCGGCACTCAATGAAATTAATGAACAGTAGGCTTACAACAAATAAAAGGAAGTACTTCTTCACCTGAAGAGTCATTAACACATGGAATTCACTACCAAAGGAAGTGGTGGTAGCTACAAGTATAGGCAGCTTCCAGAGGGGTTTGGATAAATATATGGAGCGGAAATCCATCAGTGACTATTAGCCACAACATACAGATGGAACACCATGTCTGGGGTAGTGATGCTCTGTATTCTTAGTACTTGGGGGGGGGGGGCAAGTGGGAGGGCTTCTGGAGTTCTGGCCCTGTTGGTGGACCTCCCGATGGCACCTGGGTTTTGGTCATTGTATGACAGAGTGTTGGACTGGATGGGCCATTGGCCTGATCCAACATGGCTTCTCTTATGTGATGTTCTTTTGAGATGCCTCTTCCTCACAGTTGATCCACCACCACTAATCCAAACCAGCAATGAACCGAGAGGTCTCTAACATTTCAGTCCTTAAGGAAGTAATTCTTCACTCAGAAACTGATTAACTTGTGGAATTCATTCGCCAAGACATGGTGATGACCATTAATTCAGTTGGCTTTGAAAGGGGATTAGATGACTGAACAGAAGAAGAGTTCATTTTTATACCCCGCTTTTCTCTACCCAAAGGAATCTCAGAGTGGCTTACAATCGCCTTCCCTTCCTCTCCCCACAACAGACACCCTGTGAGCTGTGTTCCCTCAAAGAAGAAGAAAAAGAAGAAGAGGAGGAGGAGGAGGAGGAGGAGGAGGAGGAGGAGGAGATTGGATTTATACCCCGCCCTTCACTACCCAAGGGAGTCTCAGAGCGGCTTACAAACTCCTTTCCCCTCCCCTCCCCACAACAGACACCCTGTGAGGTAAGTGGGGTGGAGAGAGCTCCAAGACAACTGTCCTTGAGAGAACAGCTGGGTCAGAGCTATGGCTTGCCCAAAGTCATCCAGCAGGTGTAAGTGGAGGAATGGGGAATCAAACCCAGTTCGCCCAGATTATAGTCCGCGCACTTAACCACTGCACCAGACTGGCTCCTGAGCAAACTAATTTATGCAGTAGCCAAACTGCTCGCTCACAACTTTAATGCCAGTAGCTCACAAAGTAGAATTTTTGCTCACAAGACTCCACAGCTTAGAGAGAGCCTTGCCTGTTGAGAAGGAGTGGGGAATCAAACTTGGTTCTCCAGATTAAAGTCCACCACTCTTAACCACTACTCCAAACAGGCTGTTAGCCACAGTTACAGAATGAAACTTCCAGTTCGGAGGCAGTGATCCTCTGAACAGCAGTGCCAGGAGGCAACACGTTGGGGGGACTGGACTCCACGACCAGCTAGCTGGCCTCGTCATGAATCAGGATGCTGGACTAGATGGACTACTGGGTTTGATGCAACATAGCGACATCGTCTTATTTCACAGAATTTGCTAAAGATGAAACAACGGTACTCCATTTTTATGATATTAAGGAATCTGTCGGGTCCCTGCCAAAATTGCATTCTTCTCAATTTTCATTCAGTTTTTTTTCCCTGCGCAATAAGCTATTTTACTGAAAAGTACAAATCCACTTCAAAACGGTGTGGCCGTCTATTGCCCTGGAAGTCAAGGGCCACTAAGTTAGATCACATGGGCCGATCTGATAACACAACGCATGACATTACACTGTGTGAAGTTACCTGGTAACAAGACATCACTGAGGGAGCATGCTATTCAATACAACACCAGCAAAAAAGGCAAAAGAAGAACATATCAGAAGGAATGCTGAAAGCAAGCCTATAGAGCATGGCAGTTTACCGGGGGGGTGGGGGGGGGGGGGATGGAAATGAGATTGAAGAACAAGACAATTGTTGAGCTCAGTCCCTGATATCGGGAAGCTTCCAACGGCTGTTTCTCAGGATGCCTCCAGGAGACAGATAAGCCTAATTCATTCTGAAGTGTACAGAGGAAGAGAAAACGGAAGAAGGAGAAAAACAGGTTTCCTACCTGTAACTGATGATCTTCGAGTGGTCATCTGTGCATTCACACTTATGGGGGTTACTGCGTCTGCGCTGGAATCCATCGGTATGTAGAAAGCTCTAACGGATTTTCACGCCCAGCAACACCAGAGGAGCGGGCGCGGGGATCCCACCAGTTCCTTCTGACCGCTGCAACCAAGCAAGAGAGAGAAAGCCTGGCAGCAGACGGTGCCACCCTGTCTGTTGACGTAGCTGACGGCTGTAGTGTTGTCCGAGAGGACTGCGACACAGGTGCCCTTCATGATGGGAGGAAGGCACGCAGCGCGTAAACTATCACCAACAGTTCGAGGTAGTTTATATGGTGGTACCGCAGGGCGCTGTCCCAGGGTGCACCCATTGTCATGTCCCTGATGTGTGCTCCCCAGCCCCAGTTGGAGGCATCTGTCGTGAGAGTTAGCCGGGGTGCTGGGATGTGGAATGGGGCCCCCTGCAGTAGTCGAGTCGGAGCGGTCCACCAGTCGAGGGAGTCTCTGACTTCCGAGGTAGGTGATAGCAGCCTGTCCTGTGGGTGAAGTGATGGGCGGAAGTGACGCAGGAACCAAAGTTGGAGGGTTCTCATGCGTAGTTTGGCGAACTGGATGACCGATGTCGTAGCTGCCATGAAGCCTAACAGCCTCTGTATGGTGAGAGCTGTGGAGTGTGGCTGGGAGCGCACCTGAACGGCTAGGGCGATGATAGGTTGGGCTCTGTCTCACGGTAGGAAGGCTGTCAGTAGTGTGGAGTCGAGTTCCGCTCCGATGTAGCGGACCCGTTGGGAGGGCGTGAGGTGGGACTTTTCGGAATTGATGCGGAGCCCCAAGTCCAGGAGAAGAGATTGTGTGGTGGAGATGGCGTTGAGGAGAGCCGGCATGGAGTTGGCGACAAGAAGCCAGTCGTCGATGTAAGGGAAAATAGAGATGCCCTGAAGGCGGAGAAAGGCAACGACGACAATCATAGTTTTGGAAAAGACCCTGGGAGCGGTAGAAAGGCCAAATGGGAGGGCCTTGTATTGGAAGTGATTGGGTCCTATCGCAAATCGGAGAAATCTGCGGTGAGGAGGGCAGATAGAAACGTGGAAATATGCGTCCTGGAGGTCGAGCGTGGCCATCCAGGCATTCCGGCGGATTAATGGCAGGAGGGAAGGTAGGGTCACCATTCGAAATCGACGGTACTCGATGTAACGGTTCAATTCTCTGAGGTCCAGTATTGGTCTGGTTCCGCCATCCCGTTTTGGCACCGCAAAGTACCTTGAATAAAAGCCTGTTTGATGGTACTGCACAGGAACGGGTTCGATGGCATCCTTTCGTAGGAGAGTGTCGACCTCCTGGAGAAGAGGGGCGGAAGGCGGAGTGGAGACGAACACTGGAGCGGATGGTGTTTGGATGAACTCGATAAGGTATCCCCTGGTGACTATGGAGAGGACCCAAGAGTCTGTTGTGATAATGCGCCACGCCGGAAGGTAGGGCGCGAGACGCGGAAGATTGGAAGGCACACAGTCAAAGACCCTGCTTTTGCTGCCGGGTTTGCTTAGAGCGGTTGGGCTGCTGGGGTGCAGGAAAGCATTGCTTTTGAGGGTAAGAAGCACGCTGGTGTGCGGGTGACGAACGGGGACGCCAGGTGCGATCTGGGGAGCTCCTGGAGGAAGAGCGGCGGGACCATGGCCTATTCCAAGATCGAGGCTTGTACGGTCTGGTGGTAGTCGAAACACCTAAGGTTCTGGAAGCCTTAATACTCTTATCTAACTCCTGTAGAGCGGTGTCAGTGGAGGAGTGAAAGAGACCGAGGCCATCAAAAGGTAGGTCCTCAATGTATGCCCTGGTGTCTTGCTGGAGCGAGGTGGACCTCAACCAGGAGTGACGCCACAGTGCAATTCCTGAAGTCATTGTCTTAGAGAAGGTGTCCAGGGCATGCTTAGATGTATTAAGCTGCTGTTTTGACAAAATTAGACCCTCCTTCTGAAGGCGATGGGCTGCAAGTCTGTGTTCCTCCGGAAGGTGGGCCAGAGCTCCAGAGAGTTGTTCCCATAATGCATAGTTATAACGTCCCATGCATGCGAGATAGTTGGCCGTTTTAACGCCCAATGCTCCTGTGGAGTAAAAGCGACGGCCAAAGGCGTCAAGCTTCCTACCCTCCTTGTCAGATGGAGTGGAGAGAGATCTCTTGGCTTTGGTGGAGGAGTTAACCACTAATGAATTAGGTTTAGGGTGGGAAGTAAGGAACTCAGCTCCCGCCTCCTGTATGCGGTACATGTGGTCGAGGCGTCTCGACGACATCTGGCTGGATGCAGGTTTATCCCAGGGCGCCTTTGCGGCTTGCAACAGAACCACCGACATCGGGAGGGAGACAGCGGTGGAAGTGTCAGCCTGTACAATGTCGAAGACGGGATCATCGACAGCCGGTTTGGGCTGCAGTATCGACAAGCCCAGGGAAAGTGCCATGCACTTTACCAGCTCCCCATAGGAAGACATGTCCTCAGATGGTGAGATTGGCAGGTTGTCTGCCACATCCGGGTTAGGGGAAGGCCGAGAAGGCGAGCCCTGATCCGAATCGTCATCATCGGTGTCCTCCTGTGAAGAGGAAGATGCCGGAGGGTCAAAGGGTTGAGTCGGTGTCGGTGGTGGCGGCGGCACCGTAATCGGTATCGACAGCGTCAGAGTCGGAGACGGTATCAACGTCTGCGTGGCCAGAGAACGAGGTGGCAGGAGGGTTGCTGAAGGCGGCAGTGGCTGACGAGGCGGCGACGAAGGACGAGGTTCAGCAGGTCGGTGGGAAGGTGGCCTGACCGACGACGATGATGGTAAGTTGTGCGGAGGGGGCGACCTCGATCTGGCGGCGTATCGATCCCATTCCGGATAGACGGTAGGTGGCGACCATGGTCTCGACGCGACCGAGTGATGCGTGTCGATATAGTAGGCACGGTGGCGGTCCCAAGGAGCAAAGGATTGCGGAGGGATATCCCAACGAGATGGGCCCGGAGAATGATGCCGGGAGGCCTGATGATGATGGGGCGACCTGTATCGTGGAGATCGGGATCGGTAGTCCCGTTGGTAATGGTGCGCACGATATGGTGGGCGCTCGATGTCGACGGTCTGGTCGGGTGGGCAATCGGGCTCGCTAACCTCAGGTGAGAATGACCTGGCGGAGAAGGGGGACCTGGAGACCGAGCGTGGTCGATGTGGATCCAGAGAACGTTGTTCGATGGCGGGGAACCGCTGCGTCTCTAAGATAGTGTCAGGCAAGTCGGGATCGACCTGACGGATTGGAGAGTCGAGGAGGTGGATGGTTGGAATCTCCATCGACGTAGACGTCACAGCTGGTGGAGCCTGGACGGTTATAGGTGGCTCCAGAGGCAGCGAAGCCGGAGGCACTGAGGCCTTCTTAGGCGGTTTCCCAGTTGGACCGGAAAAGTCCTTATGTTTCTTCTGGGACTTATCCTTTTTCTTTTTCTTTAACGGAGTCGAAGCCATGGACTGGGAGATAGCCGGGCGTTTCGACCCCGACGGGGTAGTGTCCGACGCCAGTCTCGACACCGATGGCCTGTCGGTGACGGACCGGGATGGTGTCATCGATGCCGACGTCGCTGGTCGGTCGGTCGGAGCTGAGGTGCTTGTCGACTGCATAGCTTTCGACGGGGATGGGAGGAGCGCGGACTCTAATAATGCGACCTTCAATCTAGCAGCTCTGTTTTTGCGGGTCTGGTTGCTGAACTTCGCGCAATGGGGGCACGAGTCAGGACGGTGAGTTTCTCCCAAACAGAGGATGTAAAGTGAATGGCCGTCAGGAGCCGCGAGCTTGCTCCCACACTTTACGCACCTCTTGAAACAGCCCCACTTTTGAGCCATACAGCAGCCCAAAAGCGGGAAGAAAAAGAGAGGGGGGGGCGCCCAAAGGCAAGAAAGAAGTAAAGCCCACACCCAGAAAATCACCCCTTTTTTTTGTTTGTTTGTTTTTGTTTTATATAGAAAGAGCAAAGGAGAAGAAGAAGAAGAAGAAGCGAAGACTGAGGAAAAAGGCTAAGAGCTTTCCACAACGGAGCTGACTGACGAAGCTGTGAACAGCGCAGCGGTCAGAAGAGAACTGGTGGGATCCCCGCGCCCGCTCCTCTGGGCATGCGCGGTCGGGCTCCCGCGCATGCCCGGTGTTGCTGGGCGCGAAAATCCATTAGAGCTTTCTACATACCGATGGATTCCAGCGCAGGCGCAGTAACCGCCATAAGTGTGAAGCACAGAGACCACGTCGAAGATCCTGTGTTTCTGTACTCACAACACAGCATAGCCACTAAGAGATAGAGCCATGAGTCAGGGAGTCTCCAACTCAAAATTTCACTTCTGCCATCTGCTCAGTGGTTTGTGTACACAAGCCACCCCTGTCTCAACCTCAGCTCAGAACCCCCAATTGAAGGTAATACTGCCTGTTCTATGGGGTTGATACAGCCCTCCCCCCAAAAAAACCTTTTTTAAAAAAAAAAGCTGTACAGAATACCAAGCTCATCTGTCTGGGACAGGGTTGCCAGCTCCATGTTGGGAAATTCCTGGAGATTTGGAAGTGGAGCTAGGGGAGGGCAAGATTTGGGGAGAGGAGGGGAGGGGAGGGGCCTTGGCAGGGCATAATACCATAAAGTCAATTCTCTAATGCAGCCATTTTCTCCAGGGGAACTGATCGCTGTTGTCTGGAGATCAGTTGTAATTCCAGGAGCTTTCCAGGCCCCACCTGGAAGTTGGCGAACCTAGTTTGGGAGCATTCTTCTTAACTGTCTCAGAGCAAAGAGAGAAAGTAGACAAGGCACAGAGACAGAGGGGGCACTACTAATATGGCTACCAGTTAGGTTCTAGAAATACCTCTTGCCATCCCACGGTGATGTGATTAAATGCAAAAAATCCTATCGCCGGCACCACTCACGCCCCCACAGCAGATCCCTCCCTTGGACCCAATGCCCCAGAACTGCCCCCTGCCCCACAGCTCCCAACACATTCCCATCTACTCCACCTTCTATATGCCACTGCTTGCTTTCCAAAGCCTTCTCACACATCAAAACAACAGTCCTCCAAACGTTGGGGCCCTTGAAATTATTCTTTAGCCCAATTTATCCATGCCCCAACTCACTAAAAATTATACCTGTATGATACACACGCTTATTGTTAAAAAAAAAAAAGAAAAAAGATACACTTGCTGCACTTCCATTTTTAGGCGTGTATCTAAAAAACAAATAGGGCATAAAGAGGTCCTGAAAATCCCTCTCACACAGCCCACTTCATGGAACTTAAGTAAGAAAAGACTGCTTGGAAAGAGTCCTGGAAAAAGAAGAAGAAAAAACAAGGTCGGGTACTATGATCTAGTCTTACTCCATTTTCTTGTTACACAAATATTTGCTAGCACAGGACAAGGCTCTCCACCTTTGTCATTCATGCGCTTTCAACCCAGAAACTATGCCCTTCATCACCTTGCCAAAACGTAATGGCAGGAACCAAACGTCTCAGTTTATGAGTGAAGATTCCAGGTTGAGTTTTCCTGCTGAACATCTTTCCGCTGCCAATCAGATTGAAAAGCCGGGCTTGGAAAATTAAGGCCTACTTTTCCAACAGCGTAACAGTCCATCATTTAACACTACCCTGAAATGTCTGAAAAGGCCTCTCATTGTGTTCAAACATGCAGTTGGTGTCCACTCACCACCTAGGCTAACTACTAATCTGGGCGATGCCAATGCTGTCCAAAAACACACTGTCTTACTCTGCCCGTCTCTACAGTGGCCTTGCAAACGTGTTCATAAAAGTTACTGGCCCGCAAAAGAAGATTATCAGTCAGTATGCCCATATGCACCAGTTTAACATACTGGCAGTACGTCAACAGTGTATAGGACTCTGAATCTCTTCCAGTCTGCAAAAGCTCCTGCAGTTTTTATTCATCCTAATCATGGTGTCATGGGTCAGCCAGAACCTCAGCCTCAGCCAGAACATTACAACAGCTGGGACTCCTCGGGGGAAGAGCACACCTCAGGAGGAGAGCTTCAGGGAATCAGCTCTGAGGCAGCAGAGTTTGAGCAACAGGGCTGTCAGAACTCACAGCTGAAGGATGGGGCAAAGCCACCAGTACTCCCTAGCCCAACTACAACAAATGAGGCTCAGGTGCTCAGTATACGCCTTCCAGCCTCACACACCTGCACACATACCCCGCTCCTGGAATGCAGGAGGCTAAGACTCAGGGCAGAGTTTCAGGAGAGAAGGTGGAGCAAACGTCTCCTGGCCCAACGCCAGTTACTGGCTGAAGAGGAGTAGTTGCAGGGTCATGTTTGAGCAGCTGGCTGTAATAGGGCTCATTCTGCAGACAGATATAAAAGGCCAGTCATGGTCATGTCCTGTGCGGAAACAGCAAGTCAACCCCCCGGTAGAGTCTGTGACCATCGTGCCTGCCTGTGTGACCTTGGACTGGCTTTTGGATTCTGACCTTCAGCTTGTTATCTGGACTTTGGCTTTGACTTTGCAAACCTGACCGGTGTGGGACCTCTGGATTCCCTGACCCTGCTGCTTGGCTCATCCTCTCTGGTGTGAACTTTTGGCTTGCTGACTTCTTGGGATGAGTTCTGGACTTTGTTTGAAACCCCAGTGTGTGACCCAGCGCATGACACATGCCTTGTATAACTATGTTCCGGTGATTTTTTTTTTTAACCCTCAAAACCTTTGATGATCATTGGCAGCATCTGTCTCTTCAGATGGCAGGGTTTCCCAGCATCTGTCTCAAAGGCATTAATTTTACCAGGTCCAAGATTTGTCCTTGCCCTCAGTAACCACATGGTGCTTTGACCCTAGACCAGGGAGACCTATGTTCAGCCAGAAACTTCCTAAATGACCTTGCAGACACATTTTTTTAAAATTCACAATGTATTGATTTCTCTAGCGAACGATAATACAGATTATTGACCTTATTTCCCATCAATCTATTATTCACCCCCCAAAAAATTTAATAATAGAAAGTGCTCTCAAACTGATCCACTAACTTCTATTATCCCTAATTTCTAACCAAGAGTTAATTCCTATTCTGAGTTCTTGCAGACACATGAAGCTGCCTTATACTGGCAGCAGCTCTCCAGGGTCTTAAGCAGATGTCTTTCACATCATCTACTGCCTGGTCCTTTCAACTGGAGATGATGGGGATTGAACCTGGGATCTTCTGCATGCAAAGGAGAGGCTCTATCACTGAGCCACAGGCCCTCCCCTCAGACCAGTTACAGTTTCTCAGCCTGCTATCTGTGAGGCAAAAATAGGATGAAACAGCAGAATGGATCCTTGAAGGAAGTGTGGGATAAAATGTTGCACACAGACAAAAACACTCCCCAGGGATCAATAAATTTTGGGGCTGGAACTAGGGAGGGAGTACAGAGAAAAAGAGGCAAAAGCATAAACCAGCCTGGCCCATTTCATACACTGGACTCTACACTGTCTTAACTAATTCATTTGCAACTTGAAAAGAAAACATGCAACTATAGTCCCTTTGGAACAAAATTTAAGTCCAGTGGTATCTTTAAGAACAATAAAGTTTAATTCTGGGTATAAGCTTTCATGTATCTAAAGAAGTGTGCAAGCACATAAAAGCTTATACCCAAAATTAAACTTTGTTGGTCTTAAAGGTGTCACTGGACTCAAACTTTCTTCAGTCATTTCAGAAGTTAGCCCAGCATCACATACCTCCTCAGAAGTTAGTCTAGTATAGGGGTGGCCAAACTTGCTTAACGTAAAGAGCCACATAGAATAAACATCAGATGTTTGAGAGCCGCAAGACATGGACAGATACTACATGTTTTTATTGGAAAATATGCAGATTTGCTTTTTATTAACATTAAATGAGACTGCCAAAAATAATAACAAAAGAGGTAAAAGCAGATATTGATAATGCTATTTATTTGTCCAGTTATATTTGTTTGCTAATGATATTTAGCTTCCCCAGCTGCCCTGCCAGGAGCCACATAATATGTATAAAAGAGCCGCATGCAGCTCCCAAGCCACAGTTTGGCCACCCCTGGCCTAGCATTACATACAAGCTATTACCATTCACATAGCAATGTTTTCACAGATGTCCAAGACCCAACGCAGAAGCAATTCCTGACAGTGCATCCATTTTCCTACCAGTAAAAATGGGGAAAACAGTGCCTTCCCTTTTTATAGTATTATTTCACTGCTGAATAAGTAGGGAGGGTGGGAAGTCCATTATTTTATCAGTTATCTCCCAGCTACCTAAAAAGAAGTATATTTATATCACGTGATCAACCTTGACTCCCCAGCTTATTTGAAGTCCACATTTGTGCAATGACATCTACAACTATTATATCGATCTACAAGTTTTCAAAACATGGAAGTATATGCACGAAGGGGGAACACACACGTGAAACTGTCCTTAGAATATTTCATGGGATACCGTTCAAGAGACCTCGCTCCCTACCCTAAGTGCTATTCTCTTCCCTTGATTTCCGTACTTTGCCTAAACCACCGCTCTGCCAACAGACTTTTTGCATTAATCATGCCAGCCCTGGAAAACAGGAAACTGCAACTGCTGTACACACTAGAAATGCAGGAGTCGCTTATGAAAATGTGCCCTGGTTTTTATTGTGACACTGATTTGCGCCATGGATACCGAATATTTATTTATTTATTTATTTATTTAACATAACCCGCCCTCCCCGCATGGTGTATATAATAAATATATAGAATAAAACCTACACAGCAAAAGAAAGAAAAAATCCAAACTAGTGAACAAGCAGCTGATAAGGTACATACTGTTATATTGTGAACAGCTTTTATGCACTGCGGGAGAGTTTATATCCTTCCACAATTAAGTCAAAAGTTTTTCTAACACTGTGGCCTGAAGGTATTGCAGGGGGTTTCTTGTTTGTTGCTCCTGTTTAAAACTCCCTAATCTAAACAAAGATAGATTTGCATCTCTTTGCTCACTCCCGAAAGGTGTTTACCTTTTACAAAGAAAAGCCATTCCAGTTGCTACTCATCGTGGTCTGTAAATGAGAGAGTACTGTCACCCATGTAAGCTATTGTTTTATATCTCGGTAAACTGCTGCTTCACGCCACATCCCCAAGTTCCACGCACTTTATACACAGAATTCTGTTTTAGCATCTCTTTGACTGAGTTTCTTTCTTTCTGCCTTCCCAACTAGCTAGACTTAGTCCCTCTCTTTCTGCTGTTTATTTTCCAACAATAAATCCGTTTTATCCCTTTCCTGTTCACCTTGAAAATGGTTTGGCAAGCTAAGTTATGTCCTGAATGAAAATGTGTGATTTTATCACTTTCTTAACTAGACCTCAAAAAAGTGGTAAACCTGTATCTGACCTGTACCACTGAATAAATGCTCTTTTATACCAAACATTAACTTCACGTTCAAAAACTTGGCATCAAGAAAGAAGAAAACTAGCAAATTAGAGGGGCTGGAACCCACATGCAGGGATTTTAAAAAATAAATAGAAGAAGAATGAGTCGTGTGAAGCTGCATTCTGAAATTGTAAGACACAGATACAAATTTACCATCAGAGTTATCAATTGGTCCTTAACATTCAAAAGAAATACTGAATATACAAACATACAAATGAAGCACACAAAACATACAAATTAAACCTGGATCTCAACTTCATTTGGCCAAAAAAAGATTCCTATGGCTCACAATATTTCACTAAAAGAGCAATTCAACATACCAATTAGTTATGTGTGTCCATCTTCATTAATATACCCCTCTCCTCTGGATGAAGATAAAGCAGACTGTGCAACCACAAGGTATTTTCTACAACAACCAATATTCGAGATTACGAATTTTGAGATGTATAGTAAAATTATCGTGTACATATGCTGCTTTTCAGTTTCAAAAGATTTTAGATCTCTTCTGATGGGGGGGGAACAGAACCACACTATCCCAGTACAACACTGGTCCGAGTAACCAAGTACTAAGCAGTGGTAGAAATCAAAGAGAAACTTCAGAAATCAGAGACTCCCTTGGACATGCCCTATAGACTTTTCTTCTTTGAACAGCAGGTCCAAATGCATCACATGCTACTTTTGAAAGTCCCTTCAATTCCAAAGTGATCTGCTGTATGGCTTGGAAGGGGGACTGTGGTTCGAAAACTCAAGCCAAGAGTCTCCTTGGACACACTGAAGTAGTTGTGAGATACTTTGGAACGCAGCCAATATTTACATCAAGTTCTAACGCCAGAAAAGAACAAGGTTGCGACTACCAATAAAAAACCCGCAAATCTCTTTCTTCTCTTCTCACTTCTGCAAGGATGTGGTTTTATTTGAACATCTGACCATTAAAATATTAGTTTTAAGGGTGGTTTGGTACAGACAATTGTTTCCAAGCTAGGAAGAATAGGAAGATTCTGGCTGTATCTCAGCAACATGGTGTTGAGTGCATTAACGCTGTATGCTGTACTACACAACTAGTATGTTGAGAAAGAGGAGAGAAAACACTTGACAGATTAGAGACTCGTACTTCAATGCACAAACTTATCATGAGTTCCTTTGGTGGAAGACTGGAATGCAGTCATTTCTCTCTTTAAAACTCAGTTTACTGAATTTGGTAATGTCCACACCATCTGTTAATTCCTGTCCTTTTCTACCTGCTTCCGGAGAAGAAGGCTGTTTTCTACTTTTTCTTCACTAAAAGTATATTTTCAATGCAATTAAAAGGTAACCGTAAAGGTTTCCCTTGCTCGAAAGCTAGTCGAATCTGACTCTAGGGGGCAGTGCTCATCTCCGTTTCCAAGCCGAAGAGCCAGCGCTGTCCGAAGACTTCTCCGTGGTCATGTGGCCAGCATGACTAAACACTGAGGCTCATGGAATGCTGTTACCTTCCCACCGAAGTGGTACCTATTTATCTACTTGCAATTTCTTGATCTCGAACTGCTAGCTTGGCAGAAGCTGGGGCCAGAGACGGGAGCTCACTCTGTCATGCGGCACTAGGGTTTTGACCTGTGAGCTGCCGATCTTTCAGTCTGCAACTCAGCATCTTAACCTCTGAGCTACCACAGCCCCTTCAATGCAATTACCATTCTGCAATTATCAATGTGGAACTCACAGAGATGTCCCAATCTGAAATCACTACATTTTATCTCACTTTTCCTCCAAGGGAAAAGTCTCCCCCATCTTAGGTACAAACGATGCAGTACATTTAACAGTTCGAGTTCGGGTTCCCCTGTCCTGCTTCCCGATATCCACACGGCAGTTACAGGGAACTCACTTCCTTAAACATCACTACAGGGCTTCCTTAAATATCATAGGGCCTGATTCAAATCAGGACTGTGGAACCAGTCCTCCCCCTCCCCCCACTACAGATGTAGAGGCCAAGGGCAAAAAAACCTGAAACGGGGGTGGGGGGGGGTGTCCTCTCCCCCCCTCCCCTCTTCCAGTTTTTCCAATGAGAAAAAACTGGAATATTTGGAGGAGCACTAGAAAAACCTCCTATGAAATTTTGTTTTAAATAAGACAGACAGACTTGGTGTTACAAAGCATTTCACTTGTTCCAAATGTATAGCAGGAAAATGTTTGAGGACTTTCATTTTTTTTAATGGAAAAATTGGGAAACTTGAGGGAACACAGTAGACATTTTTAACTTTTCAAGACCTTTTTTGTTCAAGTGTAAACAATTTTGGCAAAAATTGATATGCTATATTAATTACAAGAATATTCTATACTGTATTTAATGATAAAGAATCCAGCATTTTCAATGTTCTAAAGTTTTACTTAATATCCAGACATGCTGAAGTCCTACCTATTGTGACTCTGAGAGAGTTTCCGTCCAAATAACACACGTTCTTCCATTTACTGCAGAATTTTTTTTACCTTCAATTTTTATTTTTCCCACCCCTCAGGTGGCAAAAATTAAAGATATATGTGCTATGGTAGCATAAAGTGCGCCAGTTTGCAACTCTTTCTCAAGTAGTGGGTATTCCTGAAATTTTTTCTTATAGAAAATGATAACATCTATACTTGTAAATTCCATAAATATGCCAAACACCACAACTTTATATGCTAAGTTACAAATGATGCCTTTTACATTGTTTGGTCAGTAAAAGAAATGTAGGTTTGATAGGGATAGGGATATGGAGAGCCAGTTTGGTGTAGTGGTTAAGTGTGCAGACTCTAATCTGGGAGAACTGGGTTTGATTCCCCACTCCTCCATTTGCACCTGCTGGATGACCTTGGGCAAGCCAAAGCTCTGTTATCAACTGTTCTCTCAAGGACAGCTTTTTCCAGAGCTCTCTCAGCCCCACCTACCTTACAGGGTGTCTGTTGTGGGGAGGGGAAGGGAAAGGAGTTAGTAAGCCGCTCTGAGACTCCAAGTGAGTGAAGGGTGGGATACAAATCCAGTCTCTTCTTCCATTTCCATTTTTTCATCATTATCTACTATACTGTTTTCCTAGTCCCAAATGGCTGGGGAGGGCTATTTGCCTTACTGACCTACAGGGACCCTGAACAAACTCATATCATGTAGTTTCAACCTAAGTAGTGCTAACCTTGTTCTCTTCCAGCATAACTTCCTCAGTCAGCTCAGTGGAAGATGAAGACTCGTGAGTACATTCTTTGCATGTGAACACTGACTCTCTACAAGTATCCAACCAGCTAGTCGTCCTGTCATATATTTCTTAAAATTACACAGAACAGTCCCACTACCTTCAGTAGAATTATCAATATAACTACAATCTAGCGCTCTGAGCCCTGTGGATATGAGTAAACGTGTGAAGGTGTACACACACTTGCTGGTGGTGGAAAGTGCCATCAAGTCACGGTTGACTTATGGCGACCTCATAGGGTTTTCAAGACAAGAGACATTCAGGAGTGGTTTGCCATTGCCTGCCTCCACATCATGACCCTGATATTCCTTGGAGGTCTCCCATCCAAATGCTAGCCAGGGCCAACTCTGCTTAGATTCCGAGATCTGATGAGATCTGGCTAGTCTGGGCTATCTAGGTCAGGGGCCTGCACTTGCTACAAGCTGCAGAACAGCAAGGGAATACTCAGCAGGGGCTCCAGAATCAACTGGATATGGTCTACTTAATGTGAATATCTTTGCACAGTTGTGTTTTTTCTGGACTGCAGCAGCCACTGCAATCCCGCACATGCTTTTGCATGCCTAACTGCAGTTGGTTCAAAGGAACCTGCAAAGCACATGACAGCAGCCAGGATTTTCAATTCATGTTTTGTGCAAGCTATAATGACAGGTCACAATACCTGCCAGGATCAATGCTCTACTTCCTTCAGTTGCAACACTGTTTTTGCAAAGCTGTTAAGATATCGCAGAGGTAACGTGCAAGTTTTTAAAAAATATTGGTGAGTAAAAATAACTCACTAGATAGACCCTTTATCCTTTTAATTTTATGGCTGGTTCCATTCCATGCCATATGTCTCCACAAAGGCCTTTACCTCTTTAACCTGAAAATGAGGTTCTCTTTCATGGTCATAGTCGCCGCGGACTTTGTCGGGGGTGAGGGGCAGATAATGAATTGCACATTATAGTTCATTGCTCAGTCAGCTGTTTTGGTTTTATTTTATCCTGCTTCTATTTTAGCTCGGCAAATATGGTATTTCTGCTACATGCTGCTTGAGAGCGGGAATGCAATGGAACATAACCGTGCCAGCTTTAAAATCTTTGTTTAAAATAGTATATTTAAAAAGAAAAGAAAAGATGGACGTGTTTTTAGTGGTTCAGAGATAAAGCAGGGAAAGATCTAAGACCCTAATCCATGATGGATAGGGGTAGAGGACAACATATCAAACCTTATCACCTTTTAAAGGAATGAGAGGGGATTGCTTTGGTTTTCTAAAATGCAGCAACAAAACACAAAAGGGAGACCTTAATTTCATCATCCCCCCTCCCCCTAAAAAGCCAAGTGTACAAGTAAGCAAGTACTACCTGTATCCTGATATCCACTCGTCAGCCCTACAAGTCTCAGTTCCATTACATGAATAAACAGCGCCTGTTCTACTCTGCTCTTAGCAATCCCTTCCTGGACTGTCCCAGGGATCGCAGGTAAGGGAGTGAAATGCTATGCAGCTGCTCTGCAAACACACCATGCCCATGAAAAAACTAGCATGCTTCAGAAATCAGTGTTCTTTTTGCCTTCAGTCAGATGTGCTAGCTTTTCACGTGCATGCAACCTTTCTTTTTTAACATGGGACAACACTGATGGTGATTCCACACTAGACCTAAAATCCTGGTTCAACCTTGTCCCTGAACTTACATTCTACACTGCACTCGAGTTCATCCCTGTAATTATCTCGAGGTATTTTTTGTTTCCACATTACACTGAGTTCACCCCCGTTTCACCCCACACTTGTCCCGGGATAAACAGATGCTGTTATTACCAGGGAGAAATGCAAAGTATTGTGTCGCAAGTTGAACTCTGATAAAACCAGGGATGAGATCCAAGTGCGGAAAGGACGTGAAACGTCTAAATTTCCCACATCCAGAAATCCCTCCTTTGGAGCGGTACAAAATTAAACAGAAGTCCAGTGGCCCCTTATAAGACTACTAACATTTACTCCAGAATAGTTCATGAGACTTCTTCAGATACAATTGGAGAAAAAACACTTTATCTTAGTTTTATAGAAAATTGTATAAGGGAGGGAGGAGACAAGGAGAAGATGAGCAGAGAGGCCTGGTATAATAAATGAGGTGAGAGTCTCTATGTGGGGACTTACAATTTTCTGCAAAACTGAGGTAAAAGGGTTTCTTTCTCCTACTGTATCTGAAGAAGTGAGTTTTGTCTCACAAAAACTCTCCTTGAACGAAATATTGTTAATCTTTTAAGGTGCCACTGGACTTTTGTTTTGCTACAATAGACTAAATAGAATTACTCCACTGGCATAGTACAGCACTAGAAGAATTATAATATTCCTGCACATTTCAACAGGATGTAACTGGAGGGGGGGTTGCTGAACAAAAATTCCATAACATATAGCTATTGTAAAATTATGCCTTCTACCTCACCTAGAAATGTGAACCCTGGGGGAAAAAAACAGAAAAATTGGGGGGAAATTTGCTTTTTCCCTTTTTGGTTCTCTCCCCCCCCCCCAAGGTCTTTTCCCCTCCCTTTTAGAATGAGTTAAATGCTTTCAAAGACAGGGTGGGCATGCTGTAGATATCTACAGCTCCTACATCCAAGAGGCATTTCTGCATCTAGAAGGATACCTTATCTTCATGAGGGGAGCATGGAGGGCTCTCATTGCTTCCCAGCTATTGCCCTTTTGACCTGACTATTACCTTGTGGTTGACCTTTCCACCTCTCCCTCAAACCACCCTGACACCTATACCCGCAGACTGGGTAACAAGTAGCCAATCGCCCCACCTTGCTGGACTGGGTCAGAAGTGAGAGATCAGAAGGAGGCAGGGTTTCAGATGAAAACTCTGAAAGTTTCATTGGGAACCGAGCTCTCTCTAATCAGCACCCACAGAAGGAAGAAGACAGCATTTAGCTGGAACTCCGTCCAGCTGTGTGCATATCACTGAAAGCTAAGAGTGTCAATTTATTGTGAATTCAATATAAAACAACTCAGCTTTATCACCATAGGTCGGTAACATATTTTCTGTTATTTACCACAAAGCTTGCGTTTTCTGTTGAACTCCTATTTGCTCTCCTTTTCAGATGGCAAAAATTAAGGTACGTATGCTAAGATGGCAAAGGGTGCATCAGCTTGACGTTTTCTCTCAAGTCCTAAGTACATTTGCAATTTTACTTGTAGAAAACCGAGGCTTCTATAACTTCCACATTCCATAAAGATGTTAAATCTTGCAATTTTATATGCGAAGTACATTATAAATGATGCATTTTATGTCAAAGGAATAAAATTAGTTCAGGTCGGATAGGAGAGTAAGTATTGCATATATTTCAATTTTTCCCCAAAATGCGACTGGTGGTCATGGAGCCCAGGCAGGTCAGGATCCAATCCAGTCTTACACAAACAAAGTAAACAAGGAAAGAAAGGGGGGAAAGGTGGTTCACAGTCTTGCTGACCACCATCTATTCTTTATGCCTCCAGGGGAAACCCTGCAATAGGTTCAGCAAAAACTCCATTTCAGCCTAATGTGTGATCGCAAGGAGGAGATTACGGCAGTCTTGCCTGTAAGCGGGCGGTGGCAAGGGGACCTCGATTACTCTGCAGTGCACCGGGCACAGCAATGGCAATAGAGAGAGACATTAATAAATAGCCACATATTACAGGAGGAGTGCTAAATTCCATAGAATGAAACTGCCTTCGGCCAAAAAAAAAAAAGAAATCCCAGAAAATTTTATGACTTGAACCTGAGGAAAGCAATTATCAGGTGCTGGGTGATTATCTTCGCTTGGAAGTTTTTAGGGGTGGCTGACTGGCTGCTACTGAAGGCAAAGTGCTAGAATGCCATGGACTGTGGAGATGGCCACCGACCTAAAGGTCTGACAAATTCATGAAGGATCAGTCTATCGGCAGCTGCTAGCCTCGACAGCTAAAATGCAGCATTTCTATTCAGAATCATTATACTTCTGATGCAGATGCTGACAACATACCAAGGGGGAAATGGCTGTTCCCTTCCCCTCCTACTTGTAGGACTGTTGTATCGCTGTTGGAAAAAGCATGCTGGACTAGCTAGACCACTGGCTGGTCTATCTTATTTTTAGCTTCTCCAAGGGGCTCAGGGAGATACAGAGTTCTCCTGTCCCCATTTTAGGCTCAGAACCACCCTACAATGGAGGGTAACAGCTAAGACACATGAGTGACCCATGGGTAACTGGGATTTGAACTCAGTCCTAGTGCAAACACAACTTCCATGCCATGCCAGCCTGTTCCAGTAGAGGTCATCTTATGTACTGATAACAAGCCAGACTAGTCAGCACAACGCTTTTAGAATTATCTGAAGAAGCGTGCATGCACACGAAAGCCGATATCCAGATTTAAACTTCGTTGGTCTTAAAAGGTGCCACTGGACTCAAACACTTTATACTTCCCTATCCTATGACAAAAGTCCTTCTCCACTGACTCAAACTTTTGTCGCTTACCAGGGCAGCAAATGATCAGTTGTAACAATTTTGAGTGTATCTGTTTTGAGACCTCGATTTCATGTAAAAAGAAAAGAAAGAAAAATAGAAGATTATGAATACACTCACGGCTATTTTCCCTAAACTACATTCCACGTGTAGATCATGAAGCAAATATAAAATATTGATAGATGGTCGGTGGAACCTATATTAGTAATCATAACTGATGACAGTCAGTCTACACGAGTCAGACACATCACTTTGCTGAAGCTTCCTTTTAAAAAAGATTTCAGGAAGTAGTTAACCGTTATTGCGGGGCTCTCCCAGCCAAATACCAACCAGAGCCAACCCTGCTTAGCTTCTCTGACGAGATTAGGTCAGGACACTGTAGCCTTTGATTCATCTCTTTTGTTCAGGTTAATTAAATTAAGAACTAGTCAAAGTGAACTGATGAGCCACTAAGCACAGATTCAATTCACACGTTACTCTTTTCAAGCAGTTACTCACGTGCATAAGTGAACTACAGAGACTGGATTCATGAACAAGTTTAGTTGCAGATTTCAGTATCTGTGAACGGACACAGCTGTGCAGTGCACGAAGTGGAAAAACCATTCATTTACACAAGACATTTCCACAGGGATCAAAATATGGGGAATCCCTTGCTAGGAAAATACAATATATGAAATAAAACTTTTAAATTAAAGTATTTACATCATGATTCCAACAGCATTTTGTTCCCAGAATTTTTAATGTCATGAGCATCCTGATTGGTCTGTCAATTTATGCAACAATTAACAAATAACAACAATGCAAGTTACGCTATGCTGCTTTCAATGTGGATGCAAATGATATGGAGCAACATCAAGAACACACACACACACAATGACATCAATGTCATCAATTTGGGCATCAGTGTGGCAAATGGGGTTCAGTGTGGCCAAGTGCAAAGTGATGCACACTAGAGTCAAAAATCCTAACTATAAATACACATTGATGGGGTCCGAACTGGCGGAGACTGACCAAGAGAGAGATCTTGGAGTCGTAGTAGACAACTCAATGAAAATGTCGAGACAGTGTGTGACTTTAATGAAAAAGGCCAATGCTATGCTGGGGGGTATTAGGAAGGAAACTGAAAACAAATCAGCCAGTATCATAATGCCTCCGTATAGATCGATGGTGCGACCTCATTTGGAGTACTGTGTACAGTTCTGGTCACCACACCTCAAAAAAGATATTATAGCATTGGAAAAAGTGCAGACAAGGGCAACTAGAATGATAAAAGGGCTGGAACACTTTCCCTATGAAGAAAGGTTGAAGCACTTGGATCTCTTTATCTTGGAGAAACGACGGCTGAGGGGTGACATGATCAAGGTTTACAAGATTATGCATGGGATAGAGCAGGTAGAGAAAGAAGTCCTTTTCTCCCTTTCTCACAATACAAGAACTCATGGCCACTCCATGAAATTGCTGAGCAGTCAGAGAAGTCCTTCTTCACCCAAAGAGTGATTAACATGTGGAATTCAGGTGCCACAGGAGGTGGTAGCAGCTACAAGCATGGGAATTAGATAAACATATGGAGCAGAGGTCCATCAGTGGCTATTAGCCATGAAGTATAGATAGGAGCTCTCAGTCTGGGCAAGTGATGCTCTGTATTCTTGGTGCTTGGGGGGGCCCACAGTGGGGGAGCTTCTAGTGTCCTGGCCCCACCGCTGGACCTCCTGAGGGCACCTGTTGTTTTTGGCCACTGTGTGACAAGAGTGTTGGATTGGATGGGCTACTGGCCTGATCCAACATTGGCTTCGCTTATGTTCTTATAACCATCATCACAATACCAATTCATGGGTTAGTGAAACTAAATGGAAGGTGGGAAAAGGGAAGAATGTGTAACATGGAGATGCTATTTTTAGCAAGCAGTCCCACATTTGTTTGGCTCTTAGATGGCTGTACATGGCTGGCCAAGTCTGTACAACAAATGTCCTCCACTGGATAAACAACTAATTGCAAGTGGCAGCTGAAACTACCTGGTCCCTGGGTAAGCAACGGTGATCTCAGACATCTGTATTCCCTTTTAAAATTCAATACTAACAGGGTGCTGGTGGAAAGTGTTGTCAATTCACAGCAGACTTATGAAGGTTTTTCAAGGCAAGAAATGAATAGAAGTGGTTTGCCATTGCCGGCCTCTACAGACTTCCTTGGTGGTCTCTCATTCAAGTACTAACCAGGGCAGATCCTGCTTTTACTTCTGAGATCAGAAGACATCAGACTAGCATGGGCCATCCAGGTCGAGATATATATTAACATATATATATATAACAACATTATCTATAGTTAATAATAGTAAATGTTAGGCAAAACTGCCTGAAAAGCAGTGATACAGTGGCACAGTAATGCTGTGGAAAATTGCTAAAATCTAGAACACAGGGGTGGGTGCTTTCTGGTACAGCCATCAGAATAAAGATTATTTTTATTATACCTGGTAGACTTGAAATAAATCCGTTCTATTATGGAAAATGGTAAAGGTGCACTATTTTAAGGAATTCCCTTTTTTGATTCTGAAAATTTTCTCCCAAATTCTATTGAGCATTCAGTTTCAGAAGCTTTATGAAACTGGGTTCTTTCTGTTTGTGGGCTTATTAGAGGAAGCTGGTTAGCCACTGTGACAACAGAATGCTGGACTAGATGGGCCTTCAGTCTGACCCAGCAGGGCTCTTCTTATGTTCTTATGGTTTTGCACTGATTGTGGTAGCGCAACTTATGCTTGCTCAACAACAGAAAGCCCAATTTGACCCAAGCAAGGGAGAAATGGCTGATGAAAATATGAAGATTTTGTACTAACTGCAAAACTGACGGTATAATTAATGGCTAATATGAAACATAAGCAATTAGTGCAAAGTTTAATCTACAGTATTCATTTATGTTTTAAACTACTTGTATTGGATGCATCTGTCTTAAAGTCTTTTTTGTCCCTTATATTAATCTGTTCATGAGTTTGGATTTGTGATGATACTTATCTTACCATGGCTATATTTGTAATGTTTTAATGTATATTTATATTTGTAACTTATTAATGTACTGTTAATTCATTTTTTAAAAAATGTATTCAGTATTTTGAGTGTTTAAAGTGCTTTGCTTACATTATTTTCCTGTAATTCTTCAACCAACCATTATTATCCCCCTATTGTAGATGGACACTGACCTGAATAGCCCAGGCTAGCCCGATCTCACCAGATTTCAGAAGCTAAGTAGGGTCGGCCCTGGTCAGTATTTAGATGGGAGACCACCAAGGAATACCAGGGTCATGACACAGAGGCAAGCAATGGCAAACAATGTGGTTGCCAAAAGTTAGGCAGCTGGTTCCCTTCCTCAAATGCAATGATCTGGCAACAGTGATCCACGCAATGGTCACCTCAAGACTGGACTACTGTAATGTTCCCTACATGGGGCTGCCCTTGTCGGAAGCTGCAGCTGGTGCGAAATGTGGCAGCCAGGCTACTGATGGGTCTCCCTGTGCAGGAACATATCCTGCCTGTGCTGAAGACATTGCACTGGCTGCCGATAGAATACTGAATTTGCTTCAAGGTGCTGGTTTTAACCTTTAAAGCCCTATATGGTCTGGGGCCTACTTACCTGAGGGTCCGCCTTCCCCCATGTTCCCCAGAGAGCACTGTGGTCGGGGTCTCAAAATCACTTGGCTCTCCCTGGACCCAACCACGCCAGGCTGGCATCTACCAGGGCCAGGGCCTTCTCAGTAGCGGCTCCATAATGGTGGAATGAGCTCCCAGAAGATATCAGGGACCTTCAGGACCTTTTACAGTTCCGCAGGGCCTGCAAAACAGAGCTCTTCCACCAGGCCTTCAATTAGGAGCCATTTCCAACAACTGAACAGGGATAAGGCCCTCTATGCTGTTCACCAGTAGCCTGCGATAGTTTCTACTTGACGGTCTGATATACTGGCTACTAACTCTGGCTATACTCCCTTGTTACCATTCCACCATGGCCTACTGGGATCACTATGCACTGTCATACCGCCACCAGCACGTTCTTATGTATATCATTTTATGATGTCTATTATTTGTGTTTTAATGTATTTTAACTCTCAATGTAAGCTGCCCTGAGCCTGCCTGGCGGGGTGGGCGGGATATAAATAGAATTAAATAAATAAATAAAAGTCAGCTGTGCCTTGACAGCAAAAAAAAAAATGTAGGTGGGGCACTGAGGCTGAGGAAAGGGTGCTTGACTAAGGCCATCTGGTAAACTCTATGGCAGTGACTAGATTTAAATCAGGGTCACAGCTAGAGTTGCCAACAAGCTGGAAGTGAAGTGTCCTGTCCCTTTAAAAGAGGCTTAATGTATGAAAAGGGGGCAGATGAAGTTTTCCATGGCACGGAGATAAATAATACCAATTGGTTAACATACCATTATGCCTCTTCCCCAGGCAGCAGGGAAACCTAATTATAAGTCTTAGCCATTATGGTACATCAGCTCCCAAATGAAATAAATCACACCCCTCCTTACATTTTTACTGAGGGCAAACTTTCCAATGGAAATAATTACAGCAAGAAACCACAACATCCTTCTTAGATCTTCAGACAGCTACGACGAACTGGTCTCTATCGTGCTGGTTTACTCCAGCTACATCCCCATATTCTCATACCTCATCCCTCCCACTAAGGCTGCCCATATCGTAGACAGAACAAGGTTTGAGTCCAGTGGCACCTTTAAGACCAACAAAGTTTTCGTGGGCATGCACACGTCCTCAGACGCACACTGAAATGGAAATCATCAGTCCATACACATAGGTAGAGGGTGAACAGCAAATGAGCATACAACAGGTGTGAGAACCAAACCATTTCAATGTGTTTGGGGAAACATGCGTACACACGAAAGCTCACCCCTTGAATCAAAATCTATTGGTCTTAAAGGTGCCACTGGACTCAAACTTTGTTCTGCTGCTTCAGACTAACACAGCTACCCACCTGAATCCATATGGCAGACAAAAATCAATACCCCCAAAGAGTGTAGCTACCTGATGAGAAGAGAAAGGCTTACAGTATGTTATACCATGAATGATCTCGCTGAAAAGAGTACAGTAAGGAGTGAGCAGAAGATAAGAAGAACGGTTGTTTTTTTATACCCCACTTTTCTCTACCGGAAGGAGTCTCAAAGCGGCTCACAATCTCCTCCCCTTCCTCTCCCCTCAAGAAGCACCTTGTGAAGGTTGAGAGAGCTGGGACTGCCCCAAGGTCACCCAGCAGGCTTCACGTGGAGGAGTGGGGAATCAAACCCAGTTCTCCAGATTAGAGTCCTCCGCTCTTAACCATGACTCCACACTGGCAGGAATACAAACTCCTCCTTCGAGAGACGTATACATCTCAATCCTGTGCTACAAGCTCATATGAATGCTACCAGCAGAAAGTCCACCCTGTCTCTTCCAAAGGTGCCTCTATCACCACAAACCGTGGTGGAGAGACCCTTTGAATAACTGGTGTTAATGAGCCCTGTTTCTTTATAAAAGCAGCTGCATGGGAAGAATGCCAGCATTCCTAACCCTCTCCTTTTGTTCATGTGAACATAGCCTGCGTTCTCACACGTGCTATTGCCTACCTAGAAGCAATGCTGTCACTTGGAACTACAGTAATGGCATTCATCTGAATGCCTGATACAAAGTTCGACCACCAATCCTCCTGACCCAGTAATGTTAATTAGTGCTGGACTTCTCAAGCCCTGCTAAGCAGGATCCTTTGGGTGGGGACACCGCAGATTGAGCCTTCTGGATGTTAAGCATGTGCCACCCTCGGGGTTGCCACCTGGGTGGAGGAAAACAATGTCCTGTTGCTTCAATAATAATGGGATGTTCTTTACCTCCAATGCATGAACAGCTTCAGGTGCCCATTTCCACATATTAAGCCTATATTAAAGGAACAGGGCATTTCCTCCCAGGTCTGTAGGCAACCCTGGCCGCACCATTATAGTCCCTCCCAATAGGTGAATATTCCTAGCACAGGTAAACAGTTGCAAATTTCATTACTATGAATGTCCACATCCCCAGCTGCACACGCAATAGCTGGTCCCCAAGTAGACCACGCTAATCATGTTCTTTGTGGGGGGGGGGGGGGGGGTCCTGTCAAGCTGCAGCCAACTTGTGGTGCCCCTATATGGATTTCAAGGTCAGAGATGTTCAGAGGTGGTTTGCCACTACCTGCCTCTGTGTAGTGACCCTGGACTTCTTTCGTGGTCTCCCATCTAAGTACTAACCACGGCCGACCCTGCTTAGCTTCCAACATCTGGTGAAATTGGGCTTGCCTGGGCACTCTAGGTCAGGGCAAACTTCATGTACAAAAGAAAATTCCTACGAGGAGAATGGGTACAAAGCGTGTAGTGCCAAGAAAGCTGGTTCATTTGAAACGTGGTACTGGAGAAGAGTTTTCTGGATACCATGGACTGCCAAAAAGAAAAATAAGTGGGTTCTACATCAAGTCAAGCCTGAACTTTCAACTGAGGCTATTGTACTTTGGTCACATAATTATGAGAAGGAGAGACTCACTGGAAAAGAGAACGATGCTAGGAAAGGTTGAAGGCAGCAGGAAAAGAGGAAGACCAACATGAGAAGGATTGACTCAGTCAAGGAAGCCACGGCCTTCAGTTTGCAAGACCTGAGCAAGGCTGGTAACAATCAGGAGTTATGGAGGTCATTAATTCATAGGGTTGCCATAAGTCAGAAGCAGCTTAATGGCACTTTACACACACACACACACTCCAAGTTTTGCTGCATTTGTCGAACATGTTACTTCTGTGACATGTGATAGTTACAGTTAGAAAAAAAACTCCTTCCTCTAATTCTTGGAGTGTCTTGTCAATTCAAGAGCTTCTGCCACCAGTGGAAGAGCCTCTAGTCTTGACAACAGTTTCCTTAAATCAGAGGAACACAGAAGCACTAGGTGGAACAGACTGGTAGGATCCAGCCCAGGTTAGACTACATAAAAAATGAATGCTAGATTCACCTAAGCTTTAAATTACACTAACCTGATTCAAAGCAGACACTTACAGTTCAAGTAAAACCCTGATAAGCCACTCACTGCAGTTAGATGTCTACACTAAACTAACCAAATCATTAGATGATTCACATTGATTGTATCGACCTACACTGTGTTTATTAGATGACTTTTTGTTCAGACTGTTATTGACTTACATTGTGTAAGCTGCTTTGAGACTCAAAGAGAAAGGTGGACTACAAGTGCGGTAAATAAATAAATGTGTAACTTTCTACAATATATTAAATTTGGGGTGGAAAACACTCACACCCCAATTCATCTTTCTTGTAGAGAGTCTCATGTTTCTTTTGCTATGAAATTGATTTTTAAAAGTCTCCTCAGATTCTGGAAAGAAAAGAAACTGTTGTAACCACAAAAGCACAAATTTTTATAAACCCAACATCCCAACTATACAGCTGTCAGGGTGCACGGAAGGGACTCTTACTGCAGCTGGGGTGACATCTCATGGCTGGTAGATTCACATCTGATGATGAAAGGTTTACTGTGCCAAGTATTACATTTACGTCAGTACTCTCGTTTGCACCTGATCTTAACTGGTAACCTGAGGGACATCAGAGTACAAGCTACTTACCCATTTTGTTCTGAAGTCTGGTCAAAAGGAACAAACTTCAGGAAAACCAACTACATCAACCAAGGAAGATTCTTTGCTGCAATCGGCTGGAGAAAGTCAGGAGACACCTCCCTAAACCATCCTGTGAAAACTTCTGGGTTGTATTCTTCAGTGGTCCAAGCAACCAGAAGGGCTACTCTTGCTCAGCTACAGATCAGCCTCCATCTCTCCCTCCCATGGGCTGCGCAGAAATCTGATCAGAAGACTTGCATGGGTTCTCCCATCATAACTGGTTCTGTGCAGGAACAAGAGCTCTTTGGATGCCACCACAAACCCTGGCGACTCTATTCTTACCTACACGACAGCTCAGCGAAATACCGCCATCCAAACAGTGCTGTAGCAGCACATGGGTATGCCAATCCAATACCTCACAAACTGTTACTTTAAGCGGGGAGTCTCTCACTGGAGCTGAACCTGAAAGCCATCAGCACACAACCACACTTCGATAATGTAAGTCCTGCTGACAGTACTCATAAAAAAATTAGCAGTCACAGAGCTCCGTGACATCAAACAGATGATAGGCAAGAAAAGGCGTGTCTGTACTTCTGGCCCTTCCAAAATAAGGCTTTTAGCTGTACGCCTGAATCTCAGGTCAGCTTCACAACTACCAATATGAGCTGAGCTACTGGATATCATAGCCCTCCTGTCCATCCGTTTCAGCAGTCTCTGCGCTGCAGACAGTCTGATAAAGAGGGTTTTCGCACAGCTTTGAATCTGAAAACATTCTACAGAACTTTCCAATATCCTAAAGTCAACTGGTATCTAAATACTAAATATTTATTTGGCTTAGACTTAGTTTTGAAACCCACTAATATAGGTCATATGCTACCAGCTCTGATCCTTGACTAGGTAGGGGTGGGCAGTCTAAAATCTAATCTAATAAATAAATAAATAAATAAATAAAAGTCTCTCCATAGTTACAAGTAGCTGAACTGAAATGTTTTATTATGAAAAAACCCCTTCAATGATACACACTTACTATGGTTTAACCATTATATATCTAAAACACAAGCACAATTCTGGTTGCAAGTTATTTTTTATTGACTGCTTGTAAATATTTTAATACATGACAACTCAATAGTACTCCATCACATTATTAAATTTTAAAAAATTAAGGAACTAAAGAAATATTATGCAAGCTATGCCAATATTGTCCACTAATTTACTTCAACAGAGTTTAACTATCAACTGCTCCACTTGACTGGGATTTTTTCCATTCATCATGTTACTAATTACTTTTACAAAACAATGCATTTTTCCGAATGGAAATTTTTTTCTTATGGAAAATATAGTAGTGGAAAATGTTTCATGCTATGTCACTGCAAGAATTAATCACTACTGGATTGGGGCTGTATGTCTTCAAGTTTCCTTAGAAGACCCAAAAGGGTAAATAATAGGACCTAATTCAGAGAAATGTGGTTTTCCAAGCTACATTTGGGGGGGGGGGGGGGCAGATTACTATTTCTGCAACTGTGGATTTCAAAAGAAGCTCCCAATAAAGACACTGGTCGGGGCATCTGTGCAGAAAACAAACCAAGCGTGTTAACAAATGCATGCAAGCTCATCCAAGTACAAGCAAGACCTTAGTAGATTAAGATCCATGACTACATCTCAATGAGTCACAAAATGGCCAAATTCATTTTGCAAATCATTTAATCCATCCTTTCTCCAAGGATCTCCATGGTACTTTGTTTATACAGTCTTCTGCTTTAGCCTCACAATAAACATCAGATTGGTTAAGCAGGATGAGAGGGTGATTGGACAACGATCACCCAGTAAACATCACAAATGAGCAAGGTCTTTTGGGTCCAGGTCTCTGCCCGTGCCACCATGTTGGTAGAATTCCTTACAGCTTTGTCAACTACTTTCATCGCCTTTTCAGAATTTCTAAAGTTAATCCCATCATTTCTTAGGTTGCAATGAGGGATTCATATCTAGAACGCACTTTTCAAATCAACCGTAGGGCAATAAATACAGCTCCTTTATTTAAAAGAACTTGCTATTTTTAAGCCACCATAAATTGTCTTATAAAGGCCGAGGACAGACTAGCAGGAGGCAGACTTTGAAAGCGGAGGCAGAGCGGCAGTCCAGACTGCCACATCTGCCTGGAGGAGGTGGGCCAGACGCAATGCGGGCCAGACGCAATGCGTCCAGCGCCGCACTCCTCCCGCAGAAGCCGGGTATGACTTAAAAGTGGTGTCCCGACTGCTGCGGCACGCTTTCCACCCGCTTCCGGCGGGTGTGAACGCACACCAGCCGGGGGAGCTGCGCGGCATTTGCACACCGCCGCAGGAAGCCGCCTGCAGTCTGGACGCTGTGGGTAGCTTCCTTCCGGCGGCGTGCGAACGCCGCGCGGTGGGGGCAATTCCCCCCACCTTGTTCTGCCGCGCCGCGGAGGCGCGTCAGAACTCAAGTCTGTCCTCAGCCAAAGATAATAAGAGCGAACAGTGGTAAGCAACTACAGAATGCCCAGAAGCCACTGAACAGGAATAAAGTTTCAAACCTACACACTGGTGAGTATTAACAAGCACAATGGTATCTTGATATTTTGTCTTCTATTAACATTTTACATACTAGTTACATCTGAAAATTAAACACATTCCTTACAGCATATTCACAGAAGCATAGGTCAGCAGCTAAACCTTTCCATGACATTCTGCTGTATGGACATACACCACTCAAAAGTCACATTTCTTCAGCTAAGGACACATATATTATTCTACACAAAAAGCGGGGGGGGGGTGCAAATTATACCAGGGAAGCCCTAACTACACAGACAAAAACAGATTTTGCTTTAAAACAGATATACACTTAGCACCTCCCCGTGCCAGACCCGCAAAATGGCACAGCCCAATTATTTATTTAATGCATTTGCACCCTGCCTTCCTCCCCAATGGAGACCCAAAGCAGCTTACATCATTCTCCTGTCCTCCATTTTATTCTCACAACAAGCCTGTGAGGTAGGTTAGGCAGAGAGAGTTTAACTGGCCCAAAGTTACCTAGCTGAGTATTCTAGATACTAATCCGACACTCTTAACCAATACACCACACTGGCTTCACACAAGTGTATGAACCTGCGGCCAAGAGAGTATCTTGTCCTGACCCTGTTTTTACAGTGCTATGTCAACTACTCTTTTGAGTCCGGAGAAGAAGTGGAAATAGCCCTGTGTAATTTGCTCTGCTGGGGAAACAGCAATACACACCATGATCGCTTCACAGGCACACACTCTCAGTTTTGGAGAATGATCTGTATACGAGAGATTTGGGGTTTGTTATTTTGGTTTTAACCAGAAATCTTTTTAACTCTTATTGTAAGTCACCTTAAACCACAAGGAGAGGCAAGGTATAAATGTTTTAATTAACAAATAGATAAACAAACCGCAATTTCCTCAACCAGGAACCTAAATCCAGCTTCAAAGGTCTGGGGCAGAAGCTGGCTGGGTGCCATGGAGGCAGAAAGAGAATGTGGGCAAGCAGCTAGACACGGCAGAAGGGCAAAGAGAGTGAGGAGGAGAAAGTGAAGGTTAGCCCTTATTAGTGTCAGAACCTGAGATCTGTACTGGCAGGGTCTCATGAGCTCCATATTACTCACAAGAAGGCAGGGGCTTATTCAACCTTTGTATTTCATACAATACTCTGAAGTCCGCACAGTCCATTATGCCCTGTTCTGGTCTGTGGATCTCTGTCACACAATACCCACACAATCTTGAACCATTTTATATGAACTAGATTATCAACTTGTCTCTCCACCCCATATCCAAGTTAAGAACATAAGAAGAGCCCTGCTGGATCAGACCACTGGTCCATATATTCCAGCATCCCCTGTCATACAGTGGCCAACCAGTTCCTCTCGAGGGCCAACAGCAGGGCATAGAGGCCAAGGCATTCCCCCGATGTTGCCTCCTGGCACTGAGATTCAAAGGCTGACTGCTCCTGAATGTGGAGGTTCCCTTTAATAACCATGGCTAGTAGCCACCGATAGACCTATCCTCGTGGATCTATCTCATCCCCTTTTAAAGCTGTCTGTTCCTGTGGCAGTCCTGTTACATGACAAGATTCTGGAAACATGGAGCAAAAGTCCTATGTATTCCTCAAACACAACTATCCAGCCTTCAAGAATATCACTACCAGTGAGCAAACAGCGCTGCTAAATTTGCAAGCAAGAACTGGAGTGGCCAACTGAGTATTTAATCATGGCAACTGCAAAATGGAAAGCAGGGGAAAACAGCGAATACGCAGAGAGGTAACACCTTCTCCTTTACCCCTTCCTGAAAATGAAAAGGATGTGAATACTATGCATGGAATGTAGGGAGCATTTATTTCATAGAGGGAAACCCATTCACCCAACCCACTGTTTAAGTATTCCAACGTCCCAGGCAAAAGATTGGAACATCTACTCTTAAGTATGCGATCTTATCAAACGGAGGTGTTTCCACAAGACCATTTCACAGTGCGAACATTGCACAGGAAAGTTACCTAATGCCTACACTTCAACTCTTAAAAGGCCCTGTGGACAAATTCCAAAATTCTAGAGGACAACAACCTATCGTCTTTAATGCTTTACGGCCCCATAGGCCTCAGGATGGAAGAAACCAGCTCCTCTCTCTGATTTGAATGGCAGGGATTGCTACTTGCAAAAGGCTGGAAGGAGACTTTGAAGAAGACCCACACTGGAATACCCTCCCAAAGTCACGTATCCCCCTCACTCCCACTTATTCTGTCATTTGCTTGCTGGCTTGGGGCTGAACATCAAAGGACTGGGTTAGAAATCTGACCGGTCAAAACAGATATGGTCAACTGACCAACAGTAGTCAGTCATCTTTAAAGCACTTGTTTTATTTAAAAATAAGGATACTGTCACCATCGTCAGGCTCTTGACCCTTATGCTAATTAAAACATTAATATAAAAAGTAAATGAATTACTGTAACAACATTTTGTAACGTTATGTAATGTTGCTAGGAATGTTAATGATTCACTGAAGGGTTCTTCTCTTTGGCATTGATCCTGAATTACTAAAGTCAGCCTCCAGTTACAACATTTTTAGAAGAGAAAATGAGAACGTATGAACACATGAAGCTGCCTTATACTGAATCAGACACTTGGTCTGTCAAGGTCAGTATTGTCTACTCAGACTGGAAGCAGCTCTCCAGGGTCCCAGGCTAAAGTCTTTCACATCGCCTACTGCCCAGTCCTTTCAACAGGAGATGGCAGGGATTGGACCCATGCTCCCTGTAAGCTGTGCAAAAATTCTACTGAGCTACTGGGTTTAATGTTGTGAGTGAGCGATTTGGCTACTGCACAATTTAGTTTGCTCTGGAGCCATCTTTCCTGAGCTAAGACAAAAATATGGGAGCTGAAGGATAAAAAACTCACACTAACTCAGCTTAGAGGGAACACTGGATTGGACCCGGGACCTTCTGCATCCACAGCAGATGCTCTGTCACTGAGCGACAACCCCAACCCAAACCAAATAAAGCTATTAAAATGAAATGAAACAAGAACAAAGATGCCAGCAGTTATAGCAGGTGGCCGCTAGAAGATTTGCAAAGCCGCTGAGTTGTATCCTACATCACCAGACTGAGGAGCCTTCCGTGAGCCTGAGACAGAAGAAAGACTCCTCTATCAGAGAAGGATCCTTGGATGGGAGAAAGCCTACCGCCTAGCCCAGCTATCAAGTCTCTCCCTGTCTGCTGCAGGGCTAGAGTGCGAGCAGGCCTTACTGTTACACACTTGCTGAGATAGATGTGGCTTAGAATGGTGAACTTCAGTCCAGGGGTCAGAACCCTCAGGGTGGTCATAAATCCCTATGAAGCTGCCATTTGCCTGTTCTTATTTGGAAGGACCTGCTGTTCATGCCCAGGAATACAGAGCAAGATGGCCATGCCTCCTGCCTCTTGGGCTTTCACAGTGAGAGGAGCAGCAGAACTGCAAGGTAAGGTCACCCAGCACTGAAGATGCAGAGGAAGGTTTATATCTACCAGGGCTTCTCATCTTCCTGGAACATGACTGTAATATCATGCAAGCGCCTGTCATGTACTGCGGAGTGGCTGTGGCTCAGTAGAAGAGCATCTTGCTTGGCATGCAGAAGGTCCCAGGTTCAATCCTTGGCATCTCCAGTTAAAAGGATTAGGTAGGAGGTGATGTGAGAGCCCTGGAGAGCCGCTGACAATACTGACCTTGATGGACCCATTCAGTATGAGGCAGGTTCACGTGATGGTAGGTCATAGTTTTGGAATAAGGTCCACTGAGAGGGAAAGGGGAAGGAGGGAACAAAATTCCAAGGACCCATGTATATCAAGTTCTCTGAATTCCCAGTCTTCAGGTTCTTTTATGCCCCTAGTCCTTCCTGTGGTGGAGATACGCCTTTTCCCTCATATCTCCACAATGAAAGGCACCAGAGGCTGACTTCTTCTTTTTTTAAAAAAGGAAGGCAGGTAGTTCAGAATAGTACACATATTTGCTACATTATATTGATATGATATTCAAGTGACAAGTTAAAAAATTAAAGCCTCCTGAGCTTGGGGGAAGAAACGGCCACCACAAGAACAACCCCAGGGAAAATCTGGGGGAACTGGCTAAAGTGCCCCTCTCCATGGAGGATATGACTGATTTTTCATATTTTCTTAATATGCCCTCCCCATTAAGAATCTTTGCTTTGTTGTGAGCTTGCTTTTTTGTTTTCGGTGAGTAGAAATGTTTTAAAGTGGTTGTGTTTTTTTAGTTGAATACTTTTTGAGAGAGTCTGATGTCTCTCTTTAGTCAATGGGGCTTATTCCCAAATTATTTGTCTCTCATCTGTATTTAATTTATAGTGCACTTCAATACTCTGGCTAAGTCCCTTGGCTGGGGAGTGTTTCCAATTCAGCTTGCTCTTTTCCCCCCCTTTTTCTATTTTTGCACTGTATCCTGCTGCAGTCTGCTTAACGTAAATCATAAATTAAGTAAAATCTAGTCTTTAATAATCTTGTCCATTTTCCTTTCCTGTTTCTTGCCTAATGAACAATTGCTATTCTATTCAAGGTACCAGAAACCCAAGTGATTTGCTTTGTTACATTTGGCTGTTGTTAGGGTCATCTGGGGGGCCCATGATGACTTTCGGCAGCCCTGTCTGGAGGGGTTGCAGACCAGCAACCAGCGATTTAGAATACTTACGCCCGGTCCCTGCTGCCCCCCACAAAGGGAGTTAAGGCAACTTGCATCCATGTATGTTCCACCATAACAGTATACAAACAAAAAATATCCACAAGAGGAGTCCTGCTGGATCAGACCAGTGGTCAATGTAGCCCAGCATCCGGTCTCACACAGTGGCCAACCAGTTAATACAAAAGGTCAAAAACAGGGCACAGAGGCCAAGGCCTTCCCCATGACATTGTCTCCTTGCACTAGTATTCAGAGGCCAACTGCCTCTGAATGTGGAGGTTCCCATTAAAAAAACTACAATAAAACAATACACTTTAGGTCCAAAAGGTTGCTGACCTTCAGTGCAGAGGCAGAAAACCCAGCACACACACATTATCTATTTAGGTTCAAATCTGCACTCTGCCATGGAAGCTCGCAGGGCGGCCTTGAGTCAGTCACACTCTCCCAGCCTAATCTACCTACCTCACGGGGTTGCCGAGAGGATAAAATTGAGGAGAGGGGAATGATGCAGGCCGCTCTGGGTCCCCACTGGGAAGAAAGGAAGGGAATAAATGGAGTAAATAAATAATGATGCCTCTCCCGAGACCGACTTGAGGCAGCATATAAATCAACAGCCCATCAACAATTCAGCAGAATGCACTCTGAAACAAAATTGTTTGACAGCATCTTCAGAAGACTAATAATTAAGGCACACATCCCCCTCACATACACACCTCTTCCAGTAAGCCATTTCAGAGAGTCAAGGCCATGACCAAAGAAGCCTGCAAACAAGTCAAGGAGGATCACACAGTCCTATAGAATGCACCTCATTCAGTCCTACAGAATGCACCACATTCAGAGGCAGTAAACCTCTAAATACCAGCACTAGTAGGCTGTATCAGGGGAAGGCCTCACCTTCCATGCCCTGTTGTTGACCCTCCAAAGGAACTGGATGGCCACTGGGTAAGACAGGATGCTGGACGAGATGAACGTAAGAACATAAGAGAAGCCAATGTCAGATCAGGCCAGTGGCCCATCCAGCCCAATACTCTGTCACACAGTGGCCAAAAACACCGGGTGCCCTCAGGAGGTCTAGCAGTGGGGCCAGGACACTAGAAGCCCTCCCACTGTTGCCCCCCCTCAAGCACCAAGAATACAGACCATCACTTGCCCCAGACTGAGAGTTCCTATCTATACTTTGTGGCTAATAGCCACTGATGGACCTCTGCTCCATATCTATATACTAATTCTGAAGTGTCCTCCCCATGCGGATACCTAAATCCACGTGGGGGGGCACCTGGGGGGCAGGGAGGTTGTTCTGCAGACGTGGGGCGGTCCCCATGTCTGCAGAAAAATCTAAAAAGTTAAGAAAAATTTTGGGGGGATACTTAAATCCCCCAAAAGTAAAAACCCGTTCCCTGCTCATGTGTAGGGAATGGACTTACCTCAATGCTGGCAGCAGTGGCGGCCGGGCTGCGGCGGGCTGCGGCCGAGCCAGCAGTGGGCGCTGGCACCAGAGCAGCCCTTGCCGCAGGCCTCGCCGGACCGAGCCAGGGGAAAAGGGGGAAAGAGGGACGGCCCATGAGGGGGGACGGGTAGAACCAGCGGGGCTCAGAGACCGCCACTGAGGCCCACCAAAGACTATGGGGGGGAGCGGCGAACACTGCCGAGGACCGCCACAGCCCGTGGGGGGGAAGCGGCGGGCCCGGCGAGCACTGCCAAGGCCCGCCAGAGACTGGGGGGAAAGAAGGAGTGGGGGGCAGACGGGAGCCGGGGGGAGGGAGAGATCGCCGGCCTCAGTTCCTTCTCCACCCTCCCCGTAAGTATTGCAGCGGGGCCCCCTTGTGTTTATCTAATTCCCTCTTGAAGCCGTCCATGCTTGTAGCCGCCGCTACCTCCTGTGGAAGTGAATTCCACATGTTAATCACTATTTGGGTGAAGAAGGACTTCCTGTTCTAACCCAACTGCTCAGCAATTTCATGGAGTGCCAACGAGTTCTTGTATTGTGAGAAAGGGAGGAAAGTACTTCTTTCTCGGCCTGCTCCATCCCATGCATAATCTTATAAACCTCGATCATGTCACCCTTCAGCCATCATTTCTCCAAGCTAAAGAGCCCCAAGCGCTTCAACCTTTCTTCACAGGGAAAGTGTTCCAAACCTTTTATCATTCTAGTTGCCCTTTTCTGCACTTTTTCCAATGCTATAATATCTTTCTTGAGGTGTGGTGTCCAGAACTGTACACAGTACTCCAAATGAGGTTACACCATTGATTTATACAGGGGCATTATGATACTGGCTGATTTGTTTTCAATTCCCTTCCTAATAACCCCCAGCATAGTGTTGGCCTTTTTCATTGCAGACGCACACTGTCGCAACATTATCTACTATGACTCCAAGATCTCTCTCTTGGTCAGTCTCCGCCAGTTCAGACCCCATCAATGTGTATTTATAGTTAGGATTTTTGGCTACTAGTCTGATCCAGCAGGGCTCTTCGGATGTCACCCTTCATACATATCTTTACAATACATTCTATTCACTTTCCAGACTTGACTGGTATTCACAGCATAAGCACCTTCAGGAGTGCAGCTTCCCTCACAAACATTACCACTGACAGATCCATGGGGGTAGCTGTGTTGGTCTAAAGCAGCAGAACAAACTTTTCCAGTGGCACCTTTAAGGCCAACACAATTTGATTCAAAGTATACGCTTTCATGGGCAAGCACACTTCTTCAGACACAATGAAATGAAGCCCCACTTACAGGAAAAGGAGGGTCAGAGGCAGGAAGGACCAGTCACAGCCAAAGTGCATAAGTAGGGCTAAAATTGGACCAGGTGGCTGGTAAGATCAATGAATGGCAGCAAATTAGCAAATAAGTGCAAGGGTTAATAAAGAGATGTGAGAATGAAGCTAGAGTCCAGCAGCACCCCCGAAACAAACTAAGCTCAGCCCTGGGTACATGCAAGAACAGAGACTCAGAATGTGCATATTTCTTCACATCAATTGAAATAGATTTCTTCAAATATGCGGGGGGGGGGCAGTTGCCAGGAAGAGCTAATTAGGGTCAAGTAACTGAGTAATAAATACAGCTAAGATTGGAACAACACATTTGGTAGGATTGGTATACAGATAATATAGGAGTTAACAAGAGATGTAAGAACCAAGTTTGAGTTCAGTGGCCTGTTTAAGACCAACAAAGATTAATTTCTGGGTATAAGTAAAAACTGAGTGACTTAGTGTGTGCTGTGAGATAAGAAGTCGATATCTCTGTTGAGCCCTGGGGGTTCCATTGTCCTGAATGTTGTAATAACTTGTAATAACCTGCAATTCAGCAGTCTCCCGTTCCAGTCTGTTTCTGAAATTCCTTTGTAATAAAAGAGCTACTTTGAGGTCCGCCACTGAGTGCCCTGGAAGGCTGAAATGTTCCCCTACAGGTTTCTCTATTTTGTTATTCTTGATGTCAGATTTGTGTCCATTTATCCATTGGTGTAGGGTTTGATCTTCTTGTCCTATGTAGAGAACTGAAGGGCACTGTTGTCATTTAATGGCATATATAATGTTAGAAGATGAGCAAGTGAATAAGCCTGAGATGGGGTAATTGGTGTTGTTAGGTCCAGTGATTGTGTTGTCTGGGTATATGTGGCAGCAAAGTCAGAATCTGGGTTTACTGCAAGCTCTCGTACCAGTGTCCCTGCTCATTTTATTTATTTATTTATTTATTATTTGCATTTACACCCCTCCCATTCCGCAGGTGGGCTCAGGCCAGGTAACATCACTAGAATAAATACAATTTCAGTTTAAAACATTAAACATTAAAAACACAATAAAACATTATAACTACTAAAACAATGGGTACAGCTTGAAACAGCATCAGTAAAGTTCTGGTCCAATGGTCCAATGAGTTAACCAGTTGTCGGTGGTCAGTAGCCAGGTGACAGACGGGTGACACCAATCTCAGGGAGGTCATATATAGGTGCTCGTTGCCTCAACCAAAGGCCTGGCAGAACACCTCCATCTTGCAGGCCCTGCAGAATTGAAGAAGATCCCACAGGGCCCTGGTCTCAATAGGAAGCATGTTCCACCCGGCTGGGACCAGGACAGAGAAAGTCTCGGGCCTAGTTGAGGCAAGACGGGTATCCTTCGGGCCAGGGACCACCAGGAGGTGTTGATCTTTCAAGCGTAAGGCTCTTCAAGGCGTATATGGGAAGAGGTGGTCCCTTAGATATGTTGGTCCCAGGCCATATAAGGCTTTGAAGGTCAAAACCAGCACCTTGAAGCAAATCCGGTACTCAACTGGCAACCAATGCAGTTGGCAGAGCATGCACCTAACGTGAGCCTGCACTGGCGCTGACATCAGAAGGCACGCCGCTGCATTCTGCACCAGTTATAATTTCTGGATCAGATTCAAGGGTAAGCCTGTGTAGAGCGAGTTTCATAGTTTTATAGTTTATTATTATTACAGCCCATGGCCAGCATAGATCGAAGCAAACTAGTTTACATAAAATACAGAAAGTGCACAGCCATTTCTATGGGAATATAATAAAATGTGCAAAGACTTAAGAAAGTAGTATTTAAAAGAAGGGGGGAAAGATGCAAAGCCTAGGGGACATTTATATCACTCCTTTATATAATCTTTGCGGATTCTAGAGGCTGCAGCCAAAAATCTGGAGCAAGCGAGCGTAACTTGAGGGTTAGAATCCGCCAAAAGTATCTTCCTTAATTCAGAGTCTGGGGGGCCCATAAATTTCGCCAGTATAGGTTGAATAAATTTGGCTCATATTTCCTTGCAAAGACTACACCCAAGCAAAATATGGCAGAGTGAGCTGCAGTAATCAAGTCTGGAAGTGACCACCGCATGGGTCATGGTTGCTAGGTCTTGGGGGGGGGGGGGGGGGAGAGATAGCCAGATCAGGCGACTGAAGCCCTAAGATGGAAAAACACAGATCTGGCAACTGCAGCAACCTGGGCCTCCATGGAGAGAGAGGCATCCAGTGTCACTCCCAGACTCCCAGAAATTAGATGTTGTATTGTTGTGGGTGAGGAGTTGTTTGGGATTGAGGGCTTGTCTGTATACTAAAAAAGGTTTCTCCCCCACCCCCCAGTACTCATGAAAGCAAATTGTCATTATCCAGTAGAGGTTGTAAATCACTGACGATGTGTTGAACTGTTTTGAGTCGAGAGCTGTATGTGACCACTAATGGTGTTTCGTTATTGCCTCTTTTGGGTCTGTCCTGCAACAGGTTTTCTCTGGGTATCATCCTGGCTTTGTTAATCTGTTTCTTGACTTCATCGGGTGGATACTTTAGTTCCAAAAAGGTTTGTTGTAGATTCCTCAAGTGAGAATCATCACCACTGACATTAAGTGGAGAACTCCAAGACAAAATATCGTAGGCACTGACATCTAAATTAAAATTCAGTGGTGGGGGTGGGGGGAGGAGAAATACCCTGAGAGTCTATTTGGCCATTCCTCAGTAATCAAGTCAAAATACTTTTGTACACCCAATTTCCTAAAAAAAACTAGTGACTAGGCACTTTAAGAAAACAGTATTTTTAGGAGTGGGCTTAAGTAGACACACAGGCGCTTGCTTAAACTGCGGCCTCTATGAGCCAAGCTTGGGGCAGGGGGAAACCACTCTCCCCTCTTTGAAAGCCCCGCAGGTGTCCGACTGAGATTAGAGGCATCAGTTTTCGTGTACACGCCTAGGCTTCACTCAGCGTTGAAACTTTCCATTCCCTCGTCGCGAACAAAGCCTGCCAGACCTGATATAAACTTCTTAACCTACAGGTATGGAACTCAAAGCACTTCTAACGTAATTTCACCCAAAAATTGGCAAGGCAAGGGAAATATAACAGAACCCATATTCCTTATTGCAGAAGATTGCTACCAAGCCCCAAGCGGCCATTCTTCACAGCATGACAGAGTTACTCTCTTAACCAGGGGGAAGAGAATGGGAAGAGGCAAGATGAAAAGACTCAGTGGTTAAATGGGCACAAAACACAGATCATAACATTCAACTAGACCAATGGTCTAAGGTTTGGGCAAGTAAATATGAAACTTACAAAAGCGGTATCGTATAAGGAGAATATATATAAACTGTTCTATAGATGGTATATGACTCCAGATAATTTAGCCAAATGGTACCCTAATATGTCTAATTTATGTTGGAAATGTAAACTGAAAACAGGCTCATTCTACCATATGTGGTGGGACTTGTAAGAATGCTAAAACATATTGGATATGGACACATGAGATGTTACAGAACATATTAGGCATGAATATTCCATTTATACCAGAACTTTTTTTTATTAAATATTGTACCACATAACTTTAAGAAAAAAAATATGTATCTGATTGAACATGTAATAACCACGGCTAAAATTCTGTACGTTAAATACTAGAAGAAGGAAGAAACATCAACAAAAGAAGAAACAATATACAAACTTTTAGAAATGGCAGAAATGGATAAACTTACTTTATAACTAAGAGACAACAAGGATGAAACATTTATAAACAACTGGTCCAAACTAGTTGAAATTTATCTTGGAAATCTATCAAGTAAATTTAATTTAATGGCTGTAATGTAACTAATACAAATAACATATATAGATGGATAAGAACTTGATTCAAATATATAGACACAAACTTATATATAGATCATAGTATATGCTCCACTGTCTAATGTTTAGTGTGTATGTTTGTTATATCTTTCTTTGTGATGTTTTGTATCTCTTTTTTGAAAAAATAATAAAAACTTTTCATATGAAAAAAAAGAGACTGGGAAGAGGCCACGGAATCGTGTACCCTGCCAAGTCCTCCTCCACTGCACAGTTAAGTGTTATGTTGGTACCTAGGTTAACTTGCAGTTAACTAAGTTTCTCCTTAATATCATGGTTAAAGGGGGAAACAGGGTTGGAAGAAGGAGGAGGAGGAGACTGGATTTATACCCTGCCCTTCACTACCCGAAGGAGTCTCAGAGAGGCTTACAACCTCCTTCCCTTCCTCTCCCCAGAACAGTCCCCCTGTAAGGTAGGCGGGGCTGAGAGAGCTCTTCAGAGGACTGCTCTTGAAAGAACAGCTCTGAGAGAACTTGTGACTGACTGACCCAAGATGACGCCAGCAGCTGCATGTGGAGGAGTGGGGAATCAAACTCCAGATTAGAGTCTGCACTACTGCACCACACTGGCTCTCAGAATGTTAAGGCAGAACAGGGCAATATATATCCCCAAAATAGCTGATATATGTTATCCCGCAGACAGCTTTCACAGTGCAATCTTATGCAAAGCTTAGACTGGGAACAGATGTGCACAGGACTGCACTGACAACCTCTTGTCCATGGTTACGGGATGGCTTTAGGTCAAAGCAGCTAATTCACGTGTATACGTGAAGCTCCCTCACAATGAATCAGACCATTGGTCCACTGCAGTCAGTATTGTCTACTCAGACTGGCAGCAGCTTTTCAAAGTCTCAGGCAGAGGTCTTTCGTATCCCCTACTACCTCATCTTTTTTAACCGGAGAGTCAAGAGACTGAACCTGGGACCTTCCACATGCCAAGCAGATGTTCTACCACTGAGCCATGGTCCCTCCCCCCACATTAAAAGTTAAGACCATAAAAGTTCAAATGCTGGAGTGCCTGTTTTGTCCTCTCTGCCCAGCCACACCTACCTAAGAAAACTGATATAATCAAGTTCACATTTTCATAAGCAACTTATTATTATTATTATTATTAGAGTATTTTGTGTGTGTGTGCTTGCGAGCCTGGAAGTCATGGTGTCTTCTGGTGAGCCCTAGTGGGGCTAGGATGTTTTCAGAGAGGTGGCTTGATATTACCTGCCTCTGCATCCCGGCCCTGGTATTCCTTGGAGGTCAACCTTCCACGTACTAAGCAATTACTTCAATTTGGCAAGCATTTAGCAAGATTTAACTCCCTTCTTTTCCCACCTCAACTAGGAAGAGAGCAGTTCACCTACACAGTTTCATTTGCAGAATACTGTCAGAGAACAGTCCTTTTAGATCCACAACCCCCTTGTCCCTTTATGCCCTTTTCTGCTATGAAGAGGATTAATCCCTCTCTAGGAAGCAACTCTCTATAGCCGGCAGAAAGCAAGTGCAGTACAGCTAAGTGAATGTCTCCAACTAATTACGGAGACACAGAACAGAAGAACATTCTGGAGGACTCCTACATGCCTTCATTACAGCTGAATCTCCTTGTGGGAAATGTAAAAGTTTATGGTCTAAACAGAAGCAAATTACTTTAATCAATCTTTTGCCGGTGGCAGATCTGTAACACAATATTTACCGAAGAGATCTTCCCAATATTGTTCTGGTCCATAAAGGAGCCCACAACTGACTCGACTTTAACACGAGGGCCATCTGTTTTAGTCATCACAATACTGATCCAACAGAAGCCCCCAAATTGATTGGCCATGCGCAGGACAACTGGGGACATCAGAAAGTAGCCTGGAAGAGGCCCGTGAGGAAACAAAGCTGTTCGCATTGACACCCAAAGTCCATTCTGTGACCAATGGAAGAAAAAACCTTTGGATTGGATCCAGCCATCACGAGACAGCTAATAGTATCGCAAACGGCACCTGTCTTCTGTAGAGGTAACAGAGAGCCTGGATTCCGTGTTGAGGCAAAACACCCACGGACCTCTACTTCCAGGATGACACACTGGAGTCTCCAAGCACTACACCACCTAGAGCAGTGGTGGCAAACCTATGGCACGCGTGCCAGAGGCGGCACTCAGAGCCCTCTCCGTGGGCACGCACGCAGTTTGGGCGCTCAGTCTCTAAAAGGAAAAAGACGACACAGACTCGAGGCTGGGCTGCTCCCAAACTTACAAAGTATGAGCCAAGGTATGAGACAAAGTATGAGACAAATTATCAGCATGCATACAACAGCAAAAATCACATTAATTGTCCAAAAGCGTGCCAAATGCAAACTTTTACCTTTCAATAAAAAGTTGTTTGTATAATTGAAAGCTCTGTTATTGTGTTTTTCTTTTAAGACAAAAGATGTTAATGAGTTCTTTTCTCTAAACTAAAACCTCAGTATTCAGGTTAAATTGTCGTGCTGGCACTTTGCGATAAATAAGTGGGTTTTGGGTGGCAGTTTGGGGACTTGGTCTCTAAAAGGTTCGCCATCACTGACCTAGAGGCTCTTGGACTAAGAGAGCTAACAGCACACACACCCCTCTAAGAGAAAGAAGAACAAGCACTTAACATTGGTATATTTTTAATAAGGGACCTACTGCAATATCCACTGAAGGTCAGAGCAAGCCACCTGAGCTTCCAGCTTCAGGTCATGGATTATTCCTCTCTCTTGACATCTGCTACCTTTCCCTGACCTTAGGGACCCTCCAACTCTGACGTAATACCTCAGGAATGCTAATGGTCTTCTTTCCCAATGGGGAGGGGGAAGAGGGGATGGCTTCCCAGCACAGTTCTTCTGATACAACCGAATTAACTGGGAACTGATTAAGTGACTTCATTCTACTTGCATTTAGTAAACAAACTTTTAAAAGTACAGTATGATAATTTTACTTGCTATAGGACTGCCTCAAAAGTTTCCTTCCCCCCCCCCAACAGCTTCAAGTAGCTGAACTGTAACAGACAAGCGGGGGGGGGGGGGGGGGAGAGAGAGAGATTTAACGCCACACACTTAACATGGTTTAAATGTCATCTTCAAACAAAATCAAAGCCCTATTTTTAAAAGTGAATAGAATATTTTACAAGAGATGATAAATAAACAATATATCCCTTATTTTTAAAAAAATAAAAATTGGCACTGAAAACTGTGAACATACTAAATTTATCCCAACCCAAGAGCTATGGCTGAGTTGCCACTAATCTTTGGCAGAATTTAACTTCTGCTGAGGGCACCTTCGGTTCCAATGGCATGGTCTGAAGCACTTATACTTCTTGCTGTCTCCAGTTCAGCCGGAGGTGAATCCCAGTCAGAACAGCTCCAGCCGTGCTCTTATTGACTAGATGATGGCTGATTTATTGATTATATTTCTTGCCCACGTTTCAGACAATTGTCCCCAAAGTTGCTCCTATAGCCATGGGACAGAGGCCTCTGCAGGGAGGCTTACCAACTTAAAAGAAACAAAAAGAAGAAACCCACGCAAAAGAACAAGTACAGTAGGAAGACCTGCCTGAAAATGTCAGAATGAAACAAGCATTTCTGTTCAGGTGATCTTTCCAGGATGGTGTTCCTCCTGGGAGGGAGGAGGCACAAATCCCCAGAGTTCCTTGGGCCCTCCCTTTGGTCAACCTGCTCTATCTGCTACAAGTTTACAGCATTAAATGCCGGGAAGGGATAGTCACCTGAAAGAGTTCACTACGATTTCATCGAGTTAACTTGATTTATACCCTTCCTTTCTCCCACTGGGGACCAAAAGCAGCTTATATCGTTTGCCTTGCCTCCATCAAAGAAGTGTGCATGAATACGAAACCTCATACCGTGAATGCAATTTTGTTGGGCTTAAAGACGCCCCCGGATTCAAACTGTGTTCTGCCGCGTCAGACCAACACAGCTACCCTACCGATGAAGTAGGTTAGTCTGAGGGTGTGTGACTGGCCCAAGGGCACCCGGCCTGCTTTCATGGCAGAGGAAGGCCTTAAACCTGAGTCACCCAGATCATAGTCTGTCACTAACCATTACACGAAGCTGACTCTTTAAAACACCACAATTTGATGGGCACTGAATCCATTCATTAAATCACTAATTAAGCAATGGAATATGTTCAATATTCAGATACAGAAGGGAAGAAGAAGAGAAGGAGAAGGAGATTGGATTTATACGCCACTCTTCACTACCCAAAAAGAGTCTCAGAGCAGTTTACAGTCTCCTTTCCCTTCCCCACCCCACAACAGACACCCTGTGAGGTAGGTGGGGCGGAGAGAGCTCCAAGAGAACTGCTCCTGAGAGAACAGCTCTGAAAGAGCTTGTGACTGACCCAAGGTCACACCAGCAGCTGCATGTGGAGGAGTGGGGAACCAAACCCAGTTCTCCCAGATTAGAGTCTATGCTCCTAACCACTACCCCAAACTCTTCCGTTGACCAAGAAAGACATCCTGCAAAGTAGGGGGGGGAAAGAACTGGATTTCCTCTGTTGGATCAAAACTCTATGGGTGAAAGACTTATTAGAAAGGAGTCACAGAATTCATCCAGTAGTGTGAAGTTTTCCACCCAACATGTCGGAGGCATCTCATGGGAGCTGTTCTTTGCATTTATTGATTTAGAACAAAGTCTGAGTCCAGTGGCACCTTTAAGACCAACGAAGTTTAATTCAGTGTATAAGCTTTTGTGTGCAAGCACACTGCTTCAGATACGGAGAACAGAATCTCTTCAACCATTACACATAGGGAGGACCAGTTAAAGTCAAGATGCATAAGAACTGGGTGATTATATCTGAAATTGGATTAAGGCAAGATTAACATGCAAACACAAACATTAACATGTAGAAGAGAGAGAAGAAGAGATTGGATTTATACCCCACCCTTCACTACCTGAAGGAGTCTCAAGAGCGGCTTACAATCTCCTTTCCCGTCCCCTCCCCACGACAGACACCCTGTGAGGTAGATAGGGCTGAGGGAGCTCTCAAGAACTGCTTCCGAGAGAACAGCTCTGAAAGAACTTGTGACTGACCCAAGGTCACACCAGCAGCTGCATGTGGAGGAGTGGGGCATCAAACCCGGTTCTCCCAGATTAGAGCCCGCACTCCTAACCACTACACCAAACTGGCTCTCCAGTAGATGTAGATGTGAGAATGACGTTAATTAGTACATTTTACTCCACCGTTCATCGAAGAAGATCATTCCTCCCCCTTCCATTTTATCAGAGAGAAAGAGAGAGAGAGAGAGAGAGAGAGAGAGAGAGAGAGCGCACGCACACGACTGGCCCAAAGTCACCCAGCACGCTTCATGGCACTCTTGGGATATGAACCTGATCTCCCAGATCCTTTTCTGATGCCCCAGCCACTATATCATGCCAGGGTATCCCTGCCTTTATGAAGTGCTCCTGGTTGCAATGCACAGGGATAGATCCAGACTAAATTGGCAGTTTCCACCTATTTACCCCTTTCCATGTCATTCCTCAGGGTCCCCATTTGGTGGAAATCAGGGGGAAGGGGGAGGCAAGAAAGGTCCATTCTGCCATGGGAAAATTTAGTCTGAGTGCAACCCATAGTTCCTGCTTGCTCTACAAACCAAGCAGGACTGACGTTTCTGCAAGCAGTGGTGGAAAGTGCCATTAAGTCGCAGCCAACTTACGGTGACACCGCAGGGTTTTCAAGGCAAGAGACGCACAGAGGTGGTTTCCCATTGCCTGCCTCTGCACGGTGACCCTGGACTTCCTTGGAGGTCCCCCATCCAAATGCTAGCCAGGGCCAACCCTGCTTAGCTTCTGAGGTCTGACAAGACAGGGCCAGCCTGGGCTGTCCAGTTCAGGGCAAATACCACAAGTGTTTCTGCAAGTACCACAGAGCAAATGGGAAAATATACATCACTTCCCTTGGGAACACTTGCCATTTCTACCATGCCAGCATCTATAGCATTCTGGAAACCAGTTCTAAAGTTGCAGTTGCCACACCGAAGCCCCTTTATGATTCCCCGTTTGGCAACCTCCTGCATGCCACCACAAAGAGCAAATACGGTGGAGGAAGTTTTTGGAGCTGTGCTGAACCATGTGGCATAATCTGAAGCAACCTCCACATTGTAGCTGTAATGTGTACTGGCATGTAACACACTGCTCATCCAGTTGAAGTGCAGTTTGAATGAATGTTAGTTTGGAAACTGGTTCAAGATCACACTTGTTGCCAAACCACCGCATTGTCTGCTTCCAGGACTGCCTATATTTTAGAAGAAATATGCTTTCCTCTACTTAAGGACTTTCAAAGCAGCTTACAACCTCCTTCCCTCCCCAAAACAAGCACCTTGTGAGGCTGGTGGGGCTGAGAAAGTTCAGAGAGAACTGTGGCTGGCCCAAGGTGACCCAGTAGGCTTCATTTGGAGGAGTGGGGAATCAAACCCAGTTCTCCAGATTAAGAATAAAGTCCACTGCTCTTAACCACTATACCACGTGGCTCTCAAGGTTTACTGCCTCTGAATTTGGAGTGCTCAAAAACATTCTGTATAGCCCAAAACTTCACTGAAACCACAATAAGCTTAGCAGCGTTTTATTTCTGTAAATTCTAGCCCTCGTTACAGAGAGAGGCTTGAAAAATGTGACAAGGTGAAAAAAGAAAAGATGCTCTACATTTCAGAGATTTCTGCATTCGTAAGTACTTTTCACACTAAGCTTTTTGGAGATTACTTGATTTACAATACTGTGAAAAAGTGATTGCTTGCAAATAAGTAATGGAGGAGGTCGCACTGAGCCCCCTCATTGTCAAAGGAATTCTATGGGGCATGGAGAAACCAGTCTTGGAGGACAGGCCCTCAAAGGGCACACACTGGGCTGGAAGAGTTTCGTTCAAGCACAGTTCCCTTCTGCCCACTGCTTTAGGCCCCAGTTTGACCCAATACCCTCCATTCCCTCCTGACTCCCAAGCAGCTGAGGGAGGCGCTGTTGGGTGCTGCTCTCTGTTGCAGGGGATATTCCCAGGAAGCATTAAGGACACTTCCCTCCAGGTTCCACTGGTTTTGGAACAGCATGAGTTTGCAAGGGCAGGGAGTCTCCTTCACAAGAGATTCTGTCCCAAGTTGCCTCCCTGTTCCTTTAGCTTCAACGGCAAAAAATATCAGCAGTCAAGGAAATGTGTCCAGCAGCTGCCATTTGGCCTCTCTTGCCATAAACAATCTAATAATTACATCCAGGAAATTAAGTTAAAACTGGAGCCCTTTATCTTCTAGAACTATAAGTCTGAACGGTGATGTGGGGTTTTTCAGAAATATGGAAATAACTTACGTATTTAATGAATTTCAAGCCTAGTAGAACTTTAAGGAGAAGCAAGATTTTCGGGGTATGAGCGTTGAAGTGCCATTTGTTAAATATCTGACCAAGGGAGCTTTGACTCTTGAAAGATTATACCCTGAACATCTTGTTGGTCTCTTAAGGTGCTACTAGTCTTGAATATAGTTCTTCTACTGCTTACCAACATGGTCCCTCTCAAGCTATACTTGACAAATGATAGCAAAATTTAAAAAATGTTACACAAAGAAGGCAAATAGACCACATAAAAGCCTGGACCTTGTACAAGCACTGGGGTTTGTCCACACTTCATATTCCACATTTAGCCATATTTAACAGAAGAAGAAGAGAAGAGATTGGATTTATACCCCGCCCTTCACTACCTGAAGGAGTCTCAGAGCAGTTTACAATCTCCTTTCCCTTCCCCTCTCCTCAACAGACACCCTGTGGGGTAGGTGGGGCTGAGAGAGCTCTCTCGAGAACTGCCCTTGAGAGAACAGGTCCGAGAGAACTTTTGACTGACCGAAGGTCACGCCAGCAGCTGCATGTGGAGAAGTGGGGACCCAAACCCGGTTCTCCCAGATTAAAGTCTGTGCTCCTAACCACTACACCAGCAGGATTGATTTGCAGCACAACAGCCCTGAACACTACAGATAAACAAATAGATGTATTTGCACTTGTGGGGCAGAAAGTTTTCCATGGGGAAATGTAAAAACCAGGGGGAAAAATCCACCCCACACCACTGGGTCTGAATGCCAAAGAAGCTGCCAAGCTCTGGGCTAGCGACTAAAGAAGTCTGGATCACCGGGCAACGTTTCTCATCTTTCGGCTATGTCGTGAAGTGTAATTCCTGTTCTGCAGTTTTCTCCATCCCTATTGGTCACTGACCGCCAGCAATGGAAACAAACTGTACAATAGCCCCAGCTCCCTGAGAGGGTTCTGCTCTGCAGTGCAGCCAGCAGGTGGGAAACTCACTACAGAGATAATCCATTCCTGTGATGGGAGCAACATCTCGACTGGCTCTAACGCAGGACTCGAAATATATTTTTTAACCAATCTCAGAAGTTTAGCAGGACAGCAAGCATAGCGTTATCAGCTGCAGGAGCCAGAGATTCAAACTCTTGAGGTCACCATATTGTTATGATAATGGTAGGCTAGTCAATTTGGTTTTCACAAGGCTTCCAAGAATGCTGTAACAGCGGGCACATGGCACTTGCACAAGCAGAAGCTTATTTTACGAGGCAAAACCCCAGCCTCTGGAAGCAACAATTTAAGACCAGTGTACTTACAAACACAAGCATTTGCAAGTGATACCTTCTTTCAAGAGTAAAGTTAAGTTTGTACATAAACAAGTTGGTAGAATGAATTTTTTCTAAAATTAAAAGTCATCGTGCGTGTCACCAAATTGCTTCGGCCCACAGTTCTTTTCGGGTTTCTGCAAAGGTTAGAAACGACTAAGTAATATTTGCAAGCTGCTTTAAACAGAAGTAATCACTGATTCTGAGCTACTACACAACTGTACCGGGAACAGCTTAGTGGCAAGTGCAGAAGCAGCAGTAACCATGCCAGGGCAGGTATGCATAAAAGGGGTCTTAGCCCAAGAGTAACCTGTAATGTGTGAACAATCCCTCCATTCAGATGCAAAGCTAAAGAAATGCTTCCTAGCCATTACTAAAACATTGTGGAACCACTTGACCATTTTGTGACACGTTCCAACCCTGCACTACGTCAGGAAAAACAGAAATATTCAAATAACAGATCTTTAAGTTATTAAGTCAATTTCTCCAGGAGCTTTAAGGAGACCAGCAAGCAGTAAAAGATAACAGAACTCACCAAGCAGGCATCAAATAGTAGCTGACTGTTTTCTTTCTAAATTTTGTCAATGACAAGTGTTTCTTTAGGTAAAGGTAAAGGCTTCCCTTGCTCGAAAGCCAGTCGAATCTGACTCTAGGGATGCGGTGCTCATCTCCGTTTCCAAGCCGAAGAGCCTGTGCTGCCCGAAGACATTTCCGTAGACACCAAGGTGCATGGAACGCTGTTACCTTCCCTCCAAAGTGGTACCTATTTATCTACTTGCAATGTCTTGCTTTCGAACTGCAGGAGCTGGGACCAGAGACGGGAGCTCACTCCATCATGTGGCACTCGGGACTCGAACTGCTGAACTACCGACCTTCCGGGCTGCAGTTCAGCATCTTGACCACTTGAGCCACCACAGCCCTTTAGACAGCAGCCAAAATCCGGAAGGAATAATACCACTCACATGGGACACAGCTCAAGTCTGTCTTGAAAAAGAGAAACAGGATGCCTATCCAGGTTCATTCCAGCCTCAGCTTCTGTCACTATTTCTTCCTTCCCCAACTGAAACACTTAAACTGCTTTTTACTACTAGGGATTTCTACAAATGGTTTGACAATTCGGTTCGGAACTTAAAGCGCCCAGTTACACTATAATCTGTCACATGAAAAGTTTGAACAGTCTTGCATGATGTTCCAGATTGTGACCGTGGTCTGAGAGGACCATCTTTTTATAGCAGAACTCCACTAATGCAAGTTAAAGAGCAACACACAACAACAAAAGGTGCTATTTGCAAAAACCTGACAAATCTTTTCTCAATTTTTTCTATAAGGGGTTGGAAAAAAATATTTGTAATACTTAGGAGCCAGTGCTGTACTGATTTCAGAGAAGTAGCTATGTTGGAGCAAAAATAAAAAGGAGTTTTGTGACACCCTAAGGACACAAGTTTTTATTCCAGAATAAGCTTTTATAGATCTAGAGCCCACTTTGTCACATCCATGTAGTGAGTCCCTACAAAGCAGACATGTGTCTATAATATACACATACCGCAAAAGGTTATGAAGAACGAAGTTCTGAAAAGCAGGGTAAAAGGGCCATGAAACACAGAAGTATCAAATGTGATGATTACATAAAATTCAAATATATTTAAGTGGGAAAAGACACTTCATAATAGCAGTAATTGGTATTAACACAAATTTAGAGTCCAATGGCACCTTTAAGACCAACGTTTTATTTGAGGTATGTATGAGCTTTCGTGTGCGTGCACACTTTTTCAAATACACTGGAAGGAAGGTAATGTTCAAACTTATAGACAGAGGCTGAACAGCAGATTAACATGTAACGTAAGTCTATAAGTTTGAGCCTTTTACCTTCCTTTCAATGTTTTCGAAAAAGTGTGCACGCACACGAAAGCTCATACCTCAAATAAAACGCTGTTGGTCTTAAAGGTGCCACTGGCCTCTAAATTCGTTCTACTGCTTCAGACTAACACAGCTGACCAACTGGTATTAACACAATCTCCCTAGTTTTGTTCAACTAGTTAGGATCTGTAATGATTGAGGAATCTTAATTCCTTGGGTGATATCAAACTTGTTGATGAGTTCCAGATCACCAATTAACACATCGGAGCCTCCCTTTTAAGTTCGTTGCTGGCAAATGCTGTGTTGACAAAATATTTAGATTTGCAGACCCTGTGAATTAAATTCAAAAGCCCTGGCATACAACCTATTGAAGCCCAGGTAAACCTGATAGCTTTTCAGACTTGATAGGCACAGCAATAAGAAAATCTGGACACACGTGGCTGTTTCTGTTGAGATCTGCACATATAACAGAGCTTTCCCGCATTCCCCTTCTCTGGCTGCCCTCTTCACCTGCAAAAGAGATGCTTCTAAGGATCAAGGGAGTATCTTCCACTGATGCAAGGGCTGCTTTGGATCTGACCACTAATTTTTAAAAAATTAGTATTGTTTTATTTAGTAAAGGGGCTTTACGGATTGCCAGCTCTCAAACGAAAAAGCAAGCCGCTTGTTAAATATGTATCTAGTACCATCTTTAAGGAAGACAGACAGACAGCTAGACCAAAGAGCTCACTATCGAAGTGCTGACAATGAGGGACAACAGAGAGAGGAGAGGGACTGGATGGAGGAGGGACTAGAAGCTACAGTAGGGAATAACCTCACACAAACTCAGGTACTTTTGCTCAAGCACTTGTTTCAGCTGAAGTGAGAACTGAAGGGTTACATCAAAAGCCTCATGGGAAAAGGTGGGTTTTGACATTTTTATATCAGACAGAATTTCTAGGAAAGGAGTTTCCAGCATAAAAGTCAACAACAATGGTGCCATTTAAATAAGTGGGAGGTTTGGGGGCAACAATGGATGAATTTAGCAACATCAGTAGATATGAGTATGCATATGTATACATGCAAACTTAAAAACACTTATATGCAGGGGTCCTTTGGGGCCGGAGTGAGTGGCCACTAGGGCAGCTCAGGAGTGGCCACTAGGGCAGCCACGGCCAAATCAGATTCTCTGATCTGATTCGGCCTGCTGCCGAATTGCCGCCGAAATTCAGCGGCAACTTTAAAAGCGACTGGAGGAAAGGGGGTTTGAGGGAGAGGCTCCAAACTTGCAGGGTAGCTGCTGGGGCCTCTCCTCGAAATATCCACCAAGTTTCAAGAAGAATGGACCAGGGGGTCCAATTCTACGGGCCCCCAAACAGGTTGCCCCCATTCCCTCCATTGTTCTCTATGGTAGGAAAAAAGTAACATTTTTTTCCACCATAGAGAACAATGGAGGGGATGGGACAACCTGTTTGGGGGCCGTAGAATTGGACCCCATGTTCCAATCTTCTTGAAACTTGGTGGGTATTTCGAGGAGAGGCCCCAGCAGCTACCCTGCAAGTTTGAAGCCTCTCCCTCAAATCCTCTTTCCTCCAGCCCCTCATACACCCTATGAGTTTTTGCCATTGATTTCAATGGCCCATAGGGTATAATGGGCCCGAAACTGACATTCCCTTTCTGACACACTTCTGGTGATGTCAGGGGACGTGGCATATGCTAATGAGTTATGCTAATGAGCTCCTGCACCTCTTTTTCTATGAAAGGACCCCTGCTTATATGTATGGCATTCCATATGGACATAAGACTTGTTTAACCTACATTTCTCACAGATGTATGCAATGTTAGCATAACAGCGGTTATGGCCCAAATAGGCATCATACAGGTGTCTTGATGCCACATGTATAGCGTAACATTTAAAATGTCATTCTTCTTACATGCCCAGCATCACAGGAAACCATCTTGTTAACCTCACAGTCTCATGTTAGAACACAGACTTCAAGATCCAGCTCTTCCAGATGTGTAAGAAATATTGTGGATATGTAAGAAATGTGGATGTGTAAGAAATATCAATAAAACACCAGTTTCATAAGGCACAAGTGTGTGTTCTCCAGCTCACAGTGAACTGAAGTCCTGAAAAACTATACTTTCAAAAAAAGTCAGGAAACACATGAAGATAGTCACAGCTCTAGAAGTCAAGGGCAGGGTTTCTGGAAACAGAGACACAGCACTGTTTTGTACAAACACTTGTACAAGCATTTTGTATAAACAAATCAAGGCATTATGTACAAACCCTTCAGATTTTCAGTGGTATGGGCTACTCCTTGTTAACTGCATTTGTTGTTCATACCCTATTCTGCACAGGGGGATATATTCACTTACTCCATTTATACCCTTCCTTTCTTCCCAACGGGGACCCATCATTCTTCGCTCCTCCATTCTATCCTCACAACAACCCTGTAAGGTAGGTGGGGCTGAGGCCGTGCAACCCTACAGAGTTATTCAAGTCCAGACATCATTTCAATGGGATGGAGTAACTCTGAAGAGTATTGCACTGGAAAGGACTTAAAGACCAAATAGTACAACCCTCACCAAGAAGCGCCTTAAGTCATATCTGTACAACTCTTCAGCCCCCTCCCCCAATTCCAGTATGCTACATGGAGACATGCCTATATGAAGATGCCTCATAACAGACAAATAATTCAGTAAATTTAATCAAAGACACAAGTTAAGTAGATGACCCAACCTTCATAGCATATGGGAAGGTGTGTATACACAAACACACAGAGAGTAACTGGCGATTCAAACACCGGGGCGGGGGGAGATTCCTTCAGATCCCAAATATGCTGAACAAAAATCCCTGTATGATGCAAAATTCCATTCAAGACACTTAAGGGGATATTTTCTTAACCTCAAGCACAAGCCTTTTATATCCAACATTCCACCTTCAGACAGAGCAATCCTTCACAGGAAATATGCCAAGGTATTGGGAGGGGGAGGCACTTCCTAAACCCAGGGGAGAGACCCTATTGAAACCAAAATCAAATTATTCATCTTAAGTGTATCCACCTCTCTGAAACTAAAGAAGCTGCACACGCCTATGACTACTCTAGGGATGCTATTCCAGCATTTTAAGACTTCTGGTAGATCAGAAGCGCTTCTGATTTGCATCTTAAGATTTATTACAGTTAGCAGCAATTATTTATCGGACCTGTGTGCCAAGCCACAGCCTTTTTATTCCCCTCAAATTTCAATACATTTTCAGGGTCACCTGAATCTACACTGGCTGTGTAATTTATTTGGAACACGGTTCTTCATTCCGCCCCACCCCCCAGCTAGTTTCAGCACTTCGAAATACTCCTGCTGTTTGGGAGCACTGAACCACATCACCCCACTTTGAAATACACTCAGATCTCACCTGGGGACACGCCTGTACTCCCACAACTCTCTGGTCTCTATCCCTACACTGATCACTCCGTACTGAGCCACCAAAGCAGGAAGGATAGCTGTAGTTCCCCCCAGTCTGAGTCCCACCCTCTCCCCTGGCCAGGCTTTCAGAGTTCTCCTAGGGAGCAGGTGCTCCACTTTATGGAACTCTGCAATAATTCATGTCCTCATTAAAATATACCTCTTTGCCTATTAATATGCAGGCATGTAGAATTCCATTAGAAATTTTAGGCACACTACAGTGGCATGAGAAGGGGGGGGGGCAAGAGAGAGTAGCCCAATGCCTGAGATTCCTGCAACTGGGTCATCTCTTTTTAGGTGATGAAACACCTTTGATAATTGGGTCACACACCAAAATCAAAAATTCCAACACCATTATCACAGCCCCTTTCGTTTGAGATTCTTTAATTGGACGTGCCGGGGATTGAACTTGGGACCTTCCGCATGCAAAGCAGATGCTCTTTAACTGAACTATATGGGCACTCCTCTCCCCCCAGAATTATGGGGCACTCTTGCTCAGTAAAAGAGAGCTGGAGGTTAACTCGCTTTATTGACAGTTCTTAAAAGATTCTCTGTCCTCAACTGACCTGCCTTTTACCAACGTTTATGTTGCAATGCCACTTTTTGTTGGTTTTACTTTTTTTAATCCTTTGATTGCAATTTTTGGTTGTGTGAGCATCATCACAGAAAGATGATTACGTACAGTAAATAATCAATCAATGAAGCTGACTGCCTGGCTTGTAAGGGCTGAGTTCATAAGCAAATTTGGGTCCCCCACCCCACACACTGTAAAATGTCATGCCACCTTGAGTATAGTAAAAGAGTTGCATTTGAGAAATTTGCAGCCTGAGCTTACGTATGTTTAGCTAGCAGCAAGTCCAACTGAGTACAGTGATTTCTGCACAGGATCGCAGCCTTGATTTTTTCTACCACAAGTCAGAGGGAGGTGTTTAGATTCTACTCTGACTTGAAAAGTCCTACAGAAGAAACCAACTCATGATTTTGAGCACATTTTAGCAAGGCAACACTTCTTTTAAATGGCAAAACTCACTTTATAAATGTTTTGGTACCTCATCACAACTATAACAAAGCTGTTAGCACAGTTTAGTGTTGTTGACATGCCTTAGGTTGTACAGTATCAAACCACAAGTCACGTTGACCACCGCTCTCCTTATAATACTGACCAGCTGGTCACAAAGGCAAAGGCGCTCTCCGTTGTCTGTCCCCAGCATCTGGTACTTAGAGGTACATACTTGGAGGTTCCAATTAGCTACCTTTACGAAGAGCAACTGATAAACCAAGAACTTGCCTAGTCCTTTTAAAATGAACAGCCAACAAATTTTGTGGTAGTGGAGTCATTAAGTTAACTATGCATTATAAATACCTACTACAGCCCCTTCAATTGTTAATAACAGCAGTCACTAAGAGACTATAGAGCCAGTAAGTACAGGCCAGGAAATCAGGCACTTTTCAAGGAATAATCACATGTTTGAAACACACCGGGGGGGGGGGGGGATTTGAGGAGGACTACAGTGACACACTCCTCCTCCCTAATGGACAAGGTTTTGTTTATTTACTAAACTTACAGACACACACCCCTTTCATTTATTTTGGAACTCAAGGCAGAATTGCGCAGGGTTCTCCCTTGCCCTGGAGCTAACCTTTATGTGCTTAACTTCAGCAATACTACCCTAGCATGTGTTTTCCAACCATACCCTGGGACCAAATGTACAGCTTGGCTCTTATTAACATCCAGTCTTCGTGCTCCATAAAAATTATTCTATTACTGTGAAAAGATGATAAAGATGGCATACGACAGTAAGGAGAAGAGTTGTTAACGCCTGCTCCCCCTTTCAAGTTAAGAATACAACAAAGCATGGCAAAAAAAAGTTTCCTGGTACAAAACTAACTTTTAAGGATACTGATGCTTGTTGCATCTGAAAGTTGTTTTTCACCACCAGCGTGATCCGACTTCCAGCGGCAGGAGAAAGGGGGTGATTTCTACAATGCTCTACCCCGCCTGCAATCCACTGAGTCCCCCAAAATGCTGTTCCTGAAAGAGGGGAGGTTGGGTTCAGCCCCCTTACCTTCCTGTCCAGGACAAGTGCATGAAGTTGTCTGAATACCTAGCGGCCTTCAAGGAAGATCTGGCCAACAACCCTTAGCAAACCAAGCGAGATCGTTTGTTACTGCGTACGACACGCTACTGTATTAGTAAAGTACAGTAGGACACTATAAACAGGCCTGCTGGTCTCTTATACGTAATAAACACATCAGACTGAGCATTTCGCCTAGTACGGTTTCATCCAAGAAATTCATTTTGCTAACTCAAAGATCCACTGAAATGAAGCACACTGAGCGTACGCACCCCATTGATTTCATTAGGTAGTAATAATAAAAATTTAATTAGATGTGCTTTCTGTAGCAATACTGCCACCTTGCAATATGGCGGGGGGGGGGGTTAATCCAGCTATATGTGTCAGCTACTACCATACATGACATGAAAACAGAATCCAGGTAAAACCAGCGGATATGAGGATCCATCCAGGGAGTTCTGATTTGCACAGGGATCCCACACTACAAAAACACTGGCCAAAAATATGTCAGTGTGAGGGACTGACAACATGCAGCAAGTCCTGCTAAAGCTCCCATGAAATACTCAGGAAGAGCAGGAAATGATGTACAAATAAATGTTTACTATTATCTAAAATGTTTCAATTCAAAGGTCTCAAAATTAAGGCTTTGGGGCCCAGGAGAGACTAGCTTTGAGATCAAAGAGCCGGGGGGGGGGGGGAAGTGGGATGAAATTAATCCAGGTCTATTAGACCGAGGACTACAGAGGCTTCTCACCCATGCGGCATCTCAGCACCAAAACACGATCTTCGCTACTACACAGTCCAATAGCACTAAGCTCAACAGGGTGAGGCAAGGACATGTCACTCCAGACATGCTGGTTTCTAAACCATCAAAGACTAAAGCACGTTGTGTATTGTTTTTATCAAGGACTAAAGGAAAGCAGATTTGCTCCCAAATTGTAAGGGCCGCTGGCACAGTGACAGGTGGAGGGAGAAGAGCCTAAGCCAAAAGGTGCTGGGATGTATCACGGACAAGACACCTTCATGCAAAACACCGGCACAGCACTTCGCTACACTATTTGCTGCTTTGCTTGCAATTAACATTCGCCCACACAAACCTATCGCTGTATTTTCTTACTGGGATCTATATCAGCGCTCTTTGGTCCCCTGAAACACTGAACTCAGGCACAGAGGTGCCACGCTGCTCTTCAGAAAGCAGAAACCATCTGTGCGATTGCTAACTGTGCAATTCACAGGCCCTTCTGAAAGTTACCTTTCTAGCCCCCAATTTATTGTGTCGGTAACTCTGAAACTAAAACAGCTCAAGACTAAAAATAAGCGAGAAAAGTGCCTGGCTTTATTTTTAAAACAAAGTTGGCTTTGATTTCTCATTACCAACTTTCATTTTTCACCTCCGGGGACAGCAGTTTTAGAGCACGGTCTGCAGAGCCAACATATACAAGGTGTCTATCAACTGATTTTGGCCTTAGGACTATCACAACTGGACTAGTCACAACAAACCTGCAGACCAATATCCAGTAAGGTCCTCGATGCACAAGCGGCCCAATCCCACATTGAAAGCAGAAGCAAGGCCTTTTGCCTTCTTTTTAGCAATAAACCAACAACGCACACGCAAACAGAGAAAGAGAAAGGGTTACTCTGGTCTTCACTTACCTGGTGGCAACTGAAAGTTCTGGATGTTTGTTGGATTCTGAGGAGGCTGAGGCAGACGAGGTGCTAAAACAGTGGGAGCCAAAGTTGCTCTGATTCCACCTGTGGTTGCCGTCGGAGTCCTCGGCAGGCTCTGGGCCACTGTATTGGCAGCCCCCTTCGCCAGGCCCGTGGGGGTACCCGGAGGCGCAGGAGGTACCCCACCAGGATTAGGAGCCACGTTGGGCAGCCCAGCTTGCATAGTTTGCCCAATGATCATATTACCCCCTGTAGTACTGGGCTGGCCACCAGCAGCCAGAGTCTGCTGTTGAGTTACTGCCTGCACGATGGTTTTAGGAGATTCCGATTTGATAACCTGCGTGGTGGGTGCAGCCGGCACACCGGGACCCGGCTGGCTGTTCACAAGAGACGTCTGGAGGGAAACGCCAGACCCCACGGTGGCGGCGGCGACAGCCGTGGGGGGAAAGCTCCCCACGCTAATGGTTGAGTTGATCACAGTATTGCTCCCGTTCTGGGTGGCGGCAGCCACCGAGGGTCCCGCCGTGTGAATGGGTGGCCTCACCAATGCTACAGTCGGACCCCCGGTCCCGATGCTTGGGGGCTGTTGTGAGGAGATCACCGTAGGGGAGGGTGAAGAGGCAGATGACACCCCGGTGCCAAGGAAAGAAGTCTGGATGACGGTATTAGAAGCAGACGGCAAAACGGCATTAACGGTGTTTACCTTCCCCACATTCCCCGGTCCGTTGTTCACAAGAGGGGTGACAGCAGGGATGACAGTGGGGTTCGCCGTTACAGGGGCGGCCGAAAAAGAAGCACTCCCTGAATGGTGGGAGTTCATCACCACGTTACTCCCGTTCAGAGTCTGCACTGCCGTGGTCCCAATTTTCCCATTCCTGGCAGACAGAGCTGTTGCCATGGTACTGATAACCACCGATTTGCCCTGGCTGAGGGTCCCTGGGGCGACGGCAGCTTCAGATCCACCTTGGACTCCCGCAGCAGTGCTGGCGCTGGTTGTGGTGGCCCCATCCAGACTGGAACCCTGGGACCGGGCGTTATGATTGATCACACTCCCTGGCACACCCCCAGCTCCTGCAAACAAGGAGGAGGAGGAGGAGGTTAAATGGGGGGGAGGGGAAAACATGTCTATATATGAGAGAGGATGGGGAGGTGGCTATATAAGTCAAGAAGAAACTGTCTTCCCCTTGTGCCCAAGCATCTCTCTGCTCTCTACACTGAAGCCTAATAAGAAGCCCACCCCACTGTCCCTCCTACCGCCAGATTCCAGCAGCGCTACACTTAACAGCCAATCAGAACCTCCTGCAATTTTTTTTTAAAAGCGGCCCACACGTCAACCTTAAGAAAAGATGTTTCCCACCCCTTTGGATACTATAGCACGGAGTCTGATAACATCCTATGGCATTCTTGCAGCTGCATGGGGCGGGGGGCGGGGGGAGAAAAGCAGAGAGAGTGGGAGGCAGACAGAGAAAAGTACCAGGGGGAATCCTCTAACCCCCTCTGCTTTATAGACGCACACACGGATCTGCAACAGCAGAACCCTGTGGCTACATGTTTCCTGGCTGAACAAGACCCGTCACACAGATGATACCAGAGAAGGGGTCGCATGCCAGTGTCCGAGGTCTTCACCCTCCTTCCTAAACACACACGCACACATTAACCCCCTGATGCTTTGACTGCTGCTCCTACAATCAAGGGAAAACACATATAATAAAGATTTTTTAAAAAAAATATGCACCCAGAAAAGCCAACGGTGTTTAGCAAGGCCTGGCATGATGACTTCCACCACCACCACTCGCTCTCCAGGCCCAGCGTTTAGAAAACACAAGCAAGGAGCGCTGTAATCAGATAGACAATGTCACACAAATCATGGCTTAGGGGAGGGGTCTTCTTCTTTCTTGGAGATCTCCCTTTACTAACCGGGTGTCACGACAGGCAACAACATCCAGGGAATGTTTCCCAGCAAGAAAGCAAGAGCACCAATCACACGGGGGGGGGGGGGGGGGGGAGACCAGTACCGTTTTCTCTCCCTCTCTTAAAATGCCCCGACCTGTGGGGACCTAAAGTTGTGATACCGGCCACAGCCCACCTCTTGGAGTAAAGAGGGAAAACATTCACAGGCAGACTGTCAACTCTCCCGACCCCACATGCCAAAGGGGCTGCGCTCAGATTCCCTGCAAGATCAGAGCTTGGCATATTGTTTGAAAAAGAAAAGAAGAAGAAAAAAAAAAGATGTGGATATAACCCTTAGAGCAAGGGAGGAAAAGAAGCCAAACATTCAAGCATTTGCAAAGAGATATTTTGAAAGGGGGTTCCTGACCCTCAAAGAGCCCCCCATCACTTCCTCTTCTCAGGGGAAGCGTGTGTCACGATTAATAACACCCCCCCCCCCTTTGCACTTCAGCAACAGAGAGCAGGGAGGGCAAAGAATTCAGACAGCTCCAGAAAAAGCATTATGTACAGGGAGAGGAGGGAACTCTCCCCCTGTAAACAATACAAATTTCCTATTTCTATGAGAGAGAGGAGGGAAATAGAGAGGAGAGGGTGGGGGCGGGGGAAAGAAGGTACAGAAGTCACACCGTAAGAATCCCCCTTTCCTGATCCAGCAAATCACTCCAAGCTATCAGAAGACCCAGGCATGACATAATTAAAGGCAAATACTGAAAGTAGAAAGGGGAGGGGGGAGGGAGGTGTAAACGACCAGGACCAAAAGCCCAAAAACATGCCTATTAATCCCAACCCCCCCAAAAAAAGAAATCCATTTTCGTTCTTGAGGCGGTGGAGGGAAGGCAATCGGGCCAAAAACACTGTCTTGGGGGGTGGGGGGGGGGGGTTGGGTTGGTTGTTGGCATGATAGGCAGGCCTCTTTCCTTCCACCACCACCCCCCTTTCTTCATGTCACCCCACCACCCACCACCACCCTGCACACTCCAAAACAACAACGAGAAAAAGGAGGGAAAGGGGGGGGGGAGAAGAAGAAAACATAAAAGGGGGGGGGAGGAATAGAGAAGAAGAGTAAGATCCAGGAGGGAGGCAAGGCAGTCATGGCTTGAGAGAGAGGGGGGGGAGGCAAGAGGGGGGGAGGCCCCTGCTCCTGAGGAGGCGCCCCCCCGTCCTCCCCTCCCCTCCCCCCCGCTGCGCCCAGGGGTTACCTGGCTTGGTGATCTCGGGGCCACTGAGTCCCATCTTGGCGGCGGTGGCGGCGGTGCTGCCGGTGGTGGTGGTGGTGGTGGTGCCGCCGCCGGCGGGGCTCTCTGTTTGGACATTAGCATTGCCTCCTACTCCTCCTCCTCCTCCAGGGCTCGGGCTCGGGCTGCTGCTGCCGCTGCTGCCGCTCACAACATGGTTGCCCAGCAGCCCCCCCGCGGCCCTGAGGGGCTCCTGCGCATTGTGGTGCTGGTGGTGGTGGCCCGAGGCCGCCAGGTGGGACTCGAGGGAGCCGACCAGGTCGCTCACCACCTTCTCATCCACCTCAGCGTTCAGGAAAACCTCATCCAGCAGATCCGAGCCCGCCGCCATCTTTTTTTTGGAGGGTTCCTGTGAGCGGCTCCCTCCCTCCCGCCGCCCCGCCGCCGGCCCCCCCTCCCTCCTCCCTACCGCCGCCTCTCGGCCCTCCTCCTCACTCCGCCCTCCGCCCCGCCGCTCCCCCCCCCCCTCCCTCCTCCTCCCTCACTCACTCATTTTACACATACGCTGAAGCTTCCCCTCCCGCCTCGGCCTCCCCGACTGGGCATGCGCACGGGGCGCGCGCGCCGGGAAAAAAAGCGAGGGGGGGGGGACAGGAGCATCACATCACCGGCCGGGAGAGGGATTCCGTCGGCCGCTGATTGGCTGCCCGCGTCGTTATAAAAGCTCGGGCAAATGGCTGCGAGCGCTTAGTGAGGGAACGGGCGGCGGCAGGCTCGGCTGCGGCCTAGCAGGGGAGGTGGGGCGGAGCGGGTGGCTGGCTGGCTGGCGAAAGGGAGAGACTGAATTGCTCGAGGAGCCGGTGGCGAAGGGGGGAAGCGGGCGCGCGGGGCGGCAGCTACAGCCCCGATGGCGCTCCAGACGATGACGACGACGACACCCGCCGCAGTAGTTCTTTGTCTGGCGAAGCCCAAAATGGCTGCATGTCGCTCAGCGGCTGCGGCTGTCGCTGCTGCTCTTTTCCTCCCCTGCGCGCCTGGGTCTTCCCCTCGGCGGGGCGAGTCTGAAGGGCGCCCCACACCTGTGCCAGTTGCTGTAACTGATACACCCGCCGGAGGAGGAGGAGGCGGCGGAGGGGGGAACAGAGAGGGGAGGACGGGCGGCTGACTGGCTTGAGGGGAGGGGAAGAAGAGGCGGGCGAGGCGCGGAAGAGGGAACAGGCCGGACGCCAGAGCCTCAGAGCGCCCGCGGCCAGCCAGACGACCCGGCCACGACGGCGGCTGAGGGAGCGGTGGCGGCCTCGCTCGCTCGCTCACTCCCTCACTCCGTCTCGTCGCGCCGCCCGGCCCTGCCCCGCAAACGCCCTCCAGCCTTCCCTCTCCGCTCTGCCCGGCGAGGCGGCGGGCGGGTCACACACGCGCACACACACACACAACGCCGGCGTCCCCCCGCCTCAACCTCTCGCCCTTGACGGGGAGAGCGCCGAGCGGGGCTGGCTTTATATAGCGGCTGAGATGCGTCCTTCCCTCCCCCCCTTCCTCGCAAGAGCTCGGCCAAGCCAGCCCCACATTAGAGGCCGCGCATCCCCTTTCGCTGGTTCTCTCGCACACGCCCCCTTCCTCACGAAGAGGGGGGGGGGAGAAGGGGCCTTGGTAGCCTGGATTTTAAACGCAAAAAAAAAAAAACACCACCCTTCGGTGGTGCCAGAACGTCCTCTCCCTCCTCTCCTCTGAACTGCCTTCTCTCCCGAGTCCCTCTTGACGAGGCGCCTCGGAAATCCCTCCCGCGGCTCTCCGGCCCGCTTTTTATTTGATTTTTGAGTCACACGCGCACTTTCCTTCTCGTCTCCCCTCCTTTTCGCTTATTAGCCTATGGAGCGGCTTGAACGTCCCCCCGGCTCTCCAGCCGTGTGGGCTTCTCTCGCACTTGAAGCCCTGCCTGATTGAAAGGATTCAAAAGTTCCCTTTTCCCCTCCGCCTTTGTGTGAAAAGTGTTGGCATAAAACAGGAGGTGTGCAGAGAGTATGTGTGGCTTCAGCTGACTGTATTTCTGGATCTCTCTTTTAAAAAAAAAAAAAAAAGTCAACCCTCATTCTAGATTTATCCAGAAATTCCCCATAGCAGAATGAAATGGGGGTTCCCCCCCCCAAGATTCTGATGTTTTGAAGTAGGAAGCGCCCTTTTTTCCTTCCCCCATGCTGAGCTCTTTATATCAGGTGTGGGGGGGGTCCCTTTATTTTATTCAGGCAGTTGTGATCTTGACTGCTCTGATTTACGTCGTTTCCTCCTCATGTCAGCCCCAGCTAAAGTTACTAGGATTCACAGTGTCCAGCTAGCAGCTTCTGCCTCCCAAGTCCCTCTTACAGGGTTCTCATCACTGATCCTTTTGTGTTACAGGCCATCTTTATTAGCGGCCTGTCTTCAGGCTAACAAAAGAGACTCGTGGCACCTTAAAGACTAATGAATTTATTGTGGTATACGCTTTCTCCAGCCAGAGCACAGTCTGGTCAGATGCACGTCTTCAGGCTGTGACTGGACTACTCCCTAAAGCTGCCAGATACGATCTCCCTCTCCTCCCCGTATTGCCAGAAATACCTTATGGATAATATCAGAAAGTAATATCAATTGTAAATCTCCTTTTTGTGCTTTAGAGCGTCCCCTCTCGTTTTCAAAATCACCTTTGTGTGTCTGCTTCTGACACACACACACACACACACTCATTAAATTTATCGAAATATTTACCTTCCAGGCTGTGCTAGTCACCATCTCCCTTGCAGAGATACCTTATGTCGTTTCTGCCCTTTATTAATTATTTCTGCGATTAGCCCACCTCATCCTGAGGACTCGGGATAGGTGGCAATTCTTTATTCTATAATTTATACTACTAATGAGTCTTTTAAAGCAGTAAAAATTAGGGAGGGGGGATGGATGACAAAATCCACCAAGGATGGGTGATTAGAGAATCAACCAATCTGAAAACCTTTTGCTCATAAAATACCGGATTTTTGATTGACTGAGGCTAGTCCCAGTTTGCGGGTAGAAAGATGGGGAGGGCAATAAAGGGAAGTTATGCGGGGTTTCTTTCCCTCTATTTCATCCAGATAATTTTATGTAGTAGTTATTAGACTAAAGCTTTCTTGCTGCCATCGGTAAGTGTCAACGCACAGCGGGGATTTCAAGTGCCTGCCTAGGCAGCTGGGAGGTGGTCTGTGCTGTTTGCGGCAGGTAACTGATTTAGGTTCCAATTAAGGATTGGCTGAGGGGATAAGAAAAATAGAAAAGCATAAAGGAAGCCACTAACCTATGCGCTGTGCATTTGTCTTCCCCCCCTTTTTTTGCAGCCTTTCTTGAATTTGGGTTTAAGATGCTTGACTCTGCAAACAGAGCTGTGTTATAAACAAGCTGGGTAAATGTTTGTGTGGGGAGGGGAGATGAAACAAATCTTGGTGGGGGGGCAGCTATTTGAACTGTTGTGCTCCCAGAAGTTCATCATGGACAAAAATACAGAGAAGGTTCCTTTGAAATGTCATAATGACTATTAACCCTTTGTTTCCTAGAGACAGCTGTAAAACATTAACCAAGAGGTGCTTCATGCTCTGAATAGGCCATACACAGAGAGAGAGAGAGACCATGTTCTTATTTTGAGCACCATTACAAAAAAAAAATGTCCATATGATATATAAGCCTATTCAGGTGTCCAAAAGAAAGTAATACATTCCACGCCCTGCTGTCCAAGTGCTGGAGATCAGACTCAATAGTGTGAACTCATTTCATGCCCTGATCATGCCTCCGTCATTAGCATTCCATTTTATTTCAGCATTTTGCACTCCACCCTATCCCCTCTGCTATTTGGGATAACTAGTCAATTTTCTTAGTAATTGCTGCCCTCACAACAGTTACGAGAGAGCTCACTTGAGTCATGTTGAATGACATTAAAAAGAAGGAAGTTTAGCTGTGGCAGGAACAACAATGGTGATAAGAGGCAGTGTGCTACTTACCAAAGTCCAGTTTGACTGGTAACAATAATTAAAGGAGAGCAGTTATTCCCGCCTAATATGTCGTTATGTTTCTGCTTCCTTTTACCTTTGTCCTGTGTGCCACTCTTGCAGCAGAATGACTAGGGGCGTAATTGCCTCTGAGCAAAGCAAAAAGTGCTACTCTTATAATCTGTACAAATAGTACAGTTACCACTAAAAGCTGAAATAATTCTTCAAGGCAGGGCACTACACGATGTAAATGTAAAACAAACAGCCCAGTCTTAATCCTGTTTACTCAGTGGGATTTCAAGGGTGCAATACACTTTAAAAGTCTGGCTTAGTCCAAGGATGGGTCCCTAGCCAGTTTCTAGGTCGACTGCCTAGTACTCTGTTAAGATTCTTGAAAATGATTCTGCAGTAGCCAAATTGTGATCCGTTCTGAAAAGGACATGTTTTTAAGTAAGTGCGTGTTTGTAATGTGGGAGGAGACTTGGCTCAATCCCTGGTATCTCCAGTTAAAAAATATCAACCATTAGGTGTTGAGAGGCACATTTCTCCACTAGTCAGAGCAGTCAAGTGATCTTACTTGGTCTGACAACTTTTGTAGGTTCGTGTTTATTAAGCTTTCATCCTGCTTTTCCAACAAGTAGCACACACCCCTTTATTATCCCAGTCTTTAGGACGATTATGCTGAGATTGTAATTGAATGAACATGCTTTGTGGCTGAGGAGTGACTTGAACCCAGATTTCTCCAGTTTAAGTACAACACACTCCTACCATACCACATCCTTACCTATTAGGTAAAGGTTTCCCTTGCTCGAAAGCCAGTCGAATCCGACTCTAGGGATGCGGTGCTCATCTCCGTTTCCAAGTCGAAGAGCCAGTGCTGTCCAAAGACGTTTCCGTGGTCATGTGGCTGGCATGACTAGACACCGAGGCGCACAGAACGCTGTTTCCTTCCTACCAAAGCGGTACTTATTTATCTACTTGCAATTTCTTGCTTTCAAACTGCTAGGTTGGCAGGAGCGGGAGCCAGAGATGGGAGCTCACTCCGACACACAGCACTCGGGTCTTGAACTGCCGAGCTACCAGTCTGCAGTTCAGCGTCTTAACCACTTGAGCCACCGCAGCCCTTCCCTTCCCTATTGATACATCCTAAATACGCCCTCTTGGTTTTAAAGTTTCAAATACATTGGTGTACCAAAAGCCACACAAGGTTCAAACTGCATAATTTCTGTGTGTTAAGGGCCGTCAAGTCTTTTCCAACTTAAGGCAGCCCCATACGTTAATGTCCACCGAAACTTCCTTAGCATCATCCCTAGCTTAGTAAAATTCTTGGCAGTTATTTTAAAAAGTAAAAGTAGATTAGTTAGGGACATTCGCAGCAGGGATGCTAGATCCATTGCTGTCTTCAGCTTGCAGCCTGCTCATTGGTAGCATTCTTTGATGCCAAACATTAAACACGCTGCTCAGCTGTAGCTGAACAGCTCAAATGTGTCCAATTACAGAAAGCTAAATGTGCACGTCAAATTACGCACTGCGTTGCCACAGCTGCTTCCCACCACCGCAGCTGCTGCCTGTACCTCCAGTTGCTAAAGGACACACTGTTAAAAGAATATATATATATATAATTTGACATTTTGAGCATAGGTATGTCTGTGGATCTAATGGTGGCACCCCTGAATGTTGGTTCTCACATAGACATTATTGCACAGCAAGCATTATAAGAACTGTAGTTCCTCCACACACACTAAGTCATGAAGAACTTGGGGGTTGCACAAGTAAAACAGGAGCTTCTTGGGCCATGTTGTAATCTACCACTGGCACATGTTGCTCACAATTAGAATCATAAGAGTTGGAAGGGGCCCTACAGGCCATCGTCCAATCCTCTGCTCAGTCAGTGCAGGAGAGCATCCCTGACAAGTGTTTGTCCAGCCGCTGCTTGAAGACTGCCAGTGAGGGGGAGCTCACCACCTCCCTAGGCAGCTGATACCGTGTTGAACAACTCTTACTGTCAAAAAGATTTTCCTAATATCCAGCTGGTACCTTCCTGTCCTTAATTTAAACCCATTATTGTGAGTCCTATTATCCTCTGCTGCCAATAGGAACAGTTCCCTGCCCTCCTCTAAGGGACAGCCCTTCAGAGACTTCAAGAGAGCAATCATGCCCCTCCCCAACCTTCTCTAGACTAAACATTCCCAAGTCCCTCAGCCTTTCCTCATAGGCCTTGGTCTCCAATTAAAACTCAAAAGAAAGGGAATGATACCCTCCTGCCTGGAGAGAAATTTGTGCATTAGCTCTCATGCTTTGCCTCGTGGGAATTGTAGTTACCTTGGGGAAGACTTCTAGACAGCCTTCAGCATCATGATGATAGCTGCTCTGGTCAGCTGATTTTATGTGCTTTATATTTTTGCACCCCCCAAACTCACAGCAATTGAAAACCTGGAGGAGAAATAGTTACTGTGCATGCATAAAGCTGCTCAGTGTGACTTTTGAGTCAAAGATCAAGCGGCATCAAGGCAATCTAGCAAGGTGGCCTGACTTGTGTGTAGTTTGGTGTAGTGGTTGAGTGCGCAGACTCTAATCTGGGAGAACCAGGTTTGATTCCCCACTCCTCCACTTGCAGCTGCTGGATGACAAGCCATAGTTCTGTCAGAGCAGTTCTTGAAAAAGCAGTTCTTGAAAGAGCTCTCTCAGCCCCACCTACCTCACAGAGTGTCTGTTGTGGGGAGGGGGAGGGAAAGGAGTTTGCAAGCCGCTTTGAGACTGAGTGAAAGGCAGGGTATAAATCCAATCTCCTCTTCTTCTTCTAAATATAGTTTAATAAAGGTATGTTCAGTGGGCAATTGTATTAATGTTCTGAGCATTCTGGCTCACAGTTTAAAGATGGTTTTAAATGCATTTTCTGTGTTCTCATACAGTGTTTTAACCAAAAACAAGTACACACACCTTTACAAGCATTTGCAGCTATATTTGTTAGTTATCCAGATACAGAATGTTAAATGTACGCACAGTTTAAAACCTGGATTTGAAGCTTAAATTCTTTAAAATCGTGGCAAGCAGAATATTTTTCCTATCAGAATACCCTTAAATATTCGGTGTGTATTAAACTCATTCTGTTTCTACATTTTGTGCCTCTATGCTCTTGCCAGTTGGCCATCTGGAACCATAAAAGTAAAGATTTCATAAGTTTATATGGCCACTTTATAAGTTTATAAGGCAGCGTATTGCTCCAAGGAAGAGGCGGCTCTTCTGCCGCTGTGTAAACTACAAATCTGTGGTGGTGGAAAGTGCTGTCAATCACCGCTGACTCATGGCAGTTTCAAGGCAAGATGTGGATAAAGATCATTTGCTATTGCCTCTGTAGAGCAGCCCTGGTCTTCCTTGGTGGTCCCCCAAATTGCAAAGCCCTCAGTCCAGAGACGCCTTCAAGTGAAATCAGCTCATGGTTTATTAGGAGGTTCAGGAACACAAGTCTGAGCTGTACTCGGGGGTCTACTTATATGCGCACCTAAACCGTGCCCCCCAGCCTCGCCCACACACTCTGATGGGATTACAATTAATACAATTAAATCTCCCCAGGTCATTGGCCCCTATTTGCATCCTGGCTGACGGATAGGTCTAAATTACAATCTGTCCAGTCTATTGTGTTCTGGAGCGAAGCTCTGACTGCGCCTGGTCATGTGCTTGCCCCGGACCGCACGGCCTGATCGCATGGCGGTCGCCATTAGAACACAACACAAATACTAACCAAAGCTGACCCTGGTTACCTACTGAGATTCAATGAGCCTAGCTTGGACCATCCAGATCAAGGGACATTTGTAGTATGCATTTTTTTTTCCCCTAGCGAGCTTTTGGTGAGTGGCTGGAAACAAATGATGTTCTATGCTGTTCCAATTAGATCTTGTTTGATTAGCAGAAGTCTGGCTTGTAATTTGTACTTGAAGGAGGAGGTAAACCAATTTGAACACGTTCATAAGAGGGCAACAAAAAACAATTGGGGAGGGTCCAGAAAAGCAACGTGAGAAAAACTTGAAAGAACCAGGTGTGTTCAGTGCGGAGATGAGACCACTGAGGAGGCACACGATTATAACTCTTCAAATACCTCAAGGGCTGCCAACATAAAAGAGACCAAAGACACTTTTTCTGTGGCTGCAGAGGCAAGACTAGATCAGTTAGGCTTCAGTTACAGGGGGGTAGAAGCAGTGACAGACTTCACATTCCTGGGATCCAAGATCACTGCAGACAGTGACTGCAGCCATGAAATTAAAAGACGCCTGCTCCTTGGGAGGAAAGCGATGGCGAACCTAGACAGCATGATAAAAAGTAGAAACATCGCCCTGCGAACAAAAGTCTGTATGGTCAAAGCGGTGGCATTCCCGCATGATGTGGTCCATGGGGTCGTGAAGAGTCAGACTCGACTGTGCAACTGAACAACAACAACGAAAGATCTCAGCTGAACATTAGGAGAAACGTGAGTAGTTCATCAATGGGACCCATTATGAAGGGCTCACCCTTGCTCGAGGGTTTCAAGCAGAGGCTGGGTAGCCATGCTTTGGGAATGCTATATGAAGCAGGGGGGGGGGTCAGAACTGATGGCCTATGAGCCTCTTCCAGCTCTGTTTCTGTGATCTCAGAGGGCCCTCTTAGCATCATATGTGGACAGTGGGAGCTCCTTGACCGTTTCCACACCACCTGGATAATGAAGTAGGTCTTGGCACGTGAGAGGAATCCCTTCTGCTGTTGCTGTTCGCATCAGTGTTGACCGAAGTTATGGGAGTGGTGATACTGGGGTGAGAGAAGAGAAGTAGCATCAGCCTCATGGCTTAGTCAGGACTTCTTGCGTTATTCTGGGGAAACTGGAAGGAACCCGACTATTTTATGTTTTTGCAGTCCCTGTGCTACCATTATATTAACTGTGGTGCCAGAGAGCTGATTAGCACATGAAAAACAAGGTGGTACAATTCTGGGGGGGGTTGTCATATTTTTAAATGTTAAGAACATAAGAGAAGCCAATGTTGGATCAGGCCAGTGGCCCATCCAGTCCAACACTCTGTGTCACACAGTGGCCAAAAATACCAGGTGCCATCAGGAGGTCCACCAGTGTGGGGCCAGGACACTAGAAACCCTCCCACTATTGCCACCCTGTCAAGCACCAAGACTACAGAGCATCACTTGCCCCAGATCGAGAGTTCCTATCTATACCTTGTAGCTAATAGCCACTGATGGACCTCTGCTCCATATATTTATCCAATTCCCTCTTGAAGCCGTCCATGCTTGTAGCCGCCACCACCTCCTGTAGCAGTGAATTCCACATGTTAATCACACTTTGGGTGAAGAAGGACTTCCTTGTATCTGTTCTAACCCAACTGCTCAGCAATTTCATGGAGTGCCCACAAGTTCTTGTATTGTGAGAAAGGGGGGAAAGTACCTCTTTTTCTACCTGCTCTAACTCATGCATAATCTTATAAACCTCGATCATGTCACCCCTCAGCCATCTTTTCTCCAAGCTAAAGAGCTCCAAGTGCTTCAACCTCTCTTCATAGGGAAAGTGTTCCAACCCTTTTATCATTCTAGTTGCCCTTTTCTGCACTTTTCCCAAGGCTATAATATCCTTTCTGAGGTGTGGTGACCAGAACTGTACACAGTACTGGTCACCACACCACAGAACTCTCAGTCTGGGGCAAGGGATGCTCTGTATTCTTGGTGCTTGATGGGGGGGCAACAGTGAGAGGGCTTCTGGTGTCCTGGCCCCACTGGTGGACGTCCTGAGGGCACCTGGTGTTTTTGGCCACCAGTGTGACACAGAGTGTTGGACTGGATGGGCCGCTGGCCTGATCCAACATTGGCTTCCCTTATGTTCTTATGTTCTGACCTTAATCAGGTGGGAAATGCTATAAATAAATACATTTCCTTCCCCATGCAGACCCCCTTTATGTTGTTCTGCAGGGTCGCCTACTCCACAGGAGCCACATGTCATCAACATGAGTGGGCCACGTGGAGGCTGAGCTGTTAGGAAAGTTCTGTTCCACTGACACAAAATTTAGTCCAGGTGCAATCCAATATTTATTAAAAGTCTGTTGGCTAAATGGGTATTGTGCAGGGGTCATTTCGAGCAGGAATGTGCAGGAGCACCGTTCCGGGAGTAACAAGCCCAGGAGTGGGCACATATGGCGAAGTGCTGTGGGAAAAAGCATAAGCATACTCACTTTACCTGAATTTTCATGCTTGTTGTAGGGTAAAGTGTAAAGCTGGCTCACAAGCTTAGTCGGGAAATACCTGGAGATTTTGGGGGTGGAGCCTGAGCGGTGGGTGTTGCCTTCTGACACACTTCTGGTGATGTCAGGGAGGTGTGGCATATGCAAATAAGTTATGCTGATGAGTTATGCTAATCAGCTCCTGCACTTCTTTTTTTTATGACCCCTGGTATTGTGCATTTTCATCAGTACCAACTGGTGACTTGTATATGTGGAAATCCCAATCACAGCTCAAACCCCACTGATGGATTTGGCATCCCTTCTAACAAATCATTACACAACACATGCTGTTTGGTCATTCTGAACTGAATCACTTTCCCTATCCATATATATATCAAATATACTAATTCAGGCCATCTGTCTTCTTTGTGTTTGTTTTAAGAAGGAAGGGCTGTGGCTCAGTGGTATAGCACATGCTTGTCACGGGCTGGGTGCAGGCAGGGCGAGAGAGAGCAAAAGTCCAAGTCCAGTCCGAGGTTCAGAATCAAGGGGCAGGAAGCAGGAGCCAAAAGAACAGAGTCTGAAGTACAAACCAAAAGCGTAGTCGTTGGAAGCCGGAGTCAAGGAGCCGAGAGTTCAAAGCACGAATCAGGAGCATGGGCATGGGAGGTCCAGAGCGTCGTCAAACTGACTAGTTGCTGGCACAAGGAACCAGCGTCAGGAGGGAAAGCTAAATATCCCTCAGGTGCCAGGGTTAATTAGTGCTCAGCGTGTGCGTCCCAGCTTCTGTTAGAACTCAGGGCTGAGGGACCGCCTGATGCGCAGGCACACCTCCCTCCGCTGGGACATTGAGTCTTGCCTGAGCTGGTTCCACAATCACACCGTTGGAGGAGGAGAGTCAGGGAGACTGCCTGTCAAGCATTGATCTTCGACGTGGTCTCTGTGCATTCACACTGATGGGTTCCTGCGCCTGCGCTGGAATCCATCGGTATAGTAGAAAGCTCTAACGGATTTTCGCGCCCAGCAACACCGGGCATGCGCGGGAGCCCGACCGCGCATGCCCAGAGGAGCGGGCGCGGGAATCCCGCCAGTTCTCTTCTGACCGCCACGCTGTTCACAGCTTAGTCAGTCAGCTCCGTCAATCCGTCGAGGAAAGCTCTTTTTCCCTCTCCTCGCCTTTACTTTTTCTTCCTCTTCTCATCTTCTCCTAAAAAAAAAAAAAAAAGGGTGTCTTTGGTGTGGGGTTTCTTTCTTTCTTCTTTTTTACCCCACCCCCATCCCTCTGCTTCCCCCTCACTTTGAGCTACTGTATGGCTCAAAAGTGGGGCTGCTTTAAGAGGTGCTCAAACTGTGGGAGCAAGCTTGCGGCTCCGGACGGCCACTCGCTCTGCATACTCTGTTTGGGTGAGTCCCACCGCCCCGACTCTTGCCTGCACTGTGCAAAGTTCAGCAATCAGACCAGAAAAAACAGAGCTGCAAGACTGAAGGTCGCCCTACTTGAATCCACCCTTCTCCCATCACCTCAAAAGGTCATGGAATCGACCAACACCTCAATTCCGGCTGACGGGCCATCGACATCGATGACACCATCTCGAGGACCCTCGGGATCGAGACCGACGTCGGACATAGTCCGATCGGGGTCGAAACGCCCGGTGCTTACGCAGTCCGCAGCTTCGACGCCCTTAAAAAAGAAAAAGAAGGACAAAGGCCAGAAGAAGCACAAGGACTCTGCCGTGCTTACTGGCAAACCACCGAAGAAGGCTTCTGTGCCTCCCGCTCCAACACCATCGGAGCCGCAGGCAGCGCTGCAAGCTCCGCCCGTCCTGCCGGCACAAACATTGGAGATCCCTACCACCCATCTCCTCGACTCTCCTATTCACCAGCTTGATCCACAGCTACCCGATACCATCCTGGAAACCCAACCGTTTCCCGATGTCGAGCCTCACCACCTGGATCCGCCTCCACGATCTGTCTCGAGATCTCCTCTGTCGGTGAGGTCCTTTTCACCGGATCCCTCGGATCGATATGGCCCCGTCAACCTTCCCGACGACACCGAGCATCCCCGGTACAGAGACCACTATCGCAGGGATTACCGATCTCGTTCTCCTCGGTATAGATCACCGCACCGCTCTTCTCGACATCGATCTCTGGGACCGTCGCGCTGGGATGTGCCACCGCAGCCCTCGGCCCATTGGGACTGTCATCGAGCCTACTATATCGACACGCACTCTGCTCCATTGAGACCATGGTCACCTCCACACTACCAGGTTTGGGATCGCCCGGCTTCTCGCCCACGGGCCTCTCCCCCGAGTCACCTACCGTCAACTTCGTATGCCAGACCGCCGGCCTACTGCCCTGCTGCTACTCACCCGCCGCCGGCACCCTTACCGCAGCAGCTGCCACCTCAATCTCATCTGCCACCTCGCTCTACGGCTCCACAGGGATCGATACCGACCCCGATCCCGACTCAAACGATCCCGATCACAGACCCCCCGTCCATACCGACTCAACCATCCGAACCTCCAGCATCGTCCTCTTCTCAAGCGGACAGTGATGACACCGAGTCCGATGAGGGTTCGCCCTCCCAACCCTCTCCAAACCCAGATGTGTCAGACAACCTCCCTATCTCTCCCTCGGAGGATATTTCCTCCTACGGGGAGTTAGTAAAGCGCATGGCACTGTCTCTCAGACTTTCTATTCTTCAACCTAAACCAGCGGTTGATGACCCAGTATTTGACATTGTCCAGGCGGACACCTCTACCGCGGTCGCTCTACCAATGTCTGCGGTTCTCCTACAGGCTTCCAAAGCACCCTGGGATAAGCCTGCATCTGGCCTGGTATCATCGAGACGCCTGGACCACATGTATCGCATCCAGGAGTCGGGGGCCGAATTTCTCTCTTCCCACCCAAAACCAAACTCCGTGGTGGTTAACTCCTCCACCAAGGCAAAAAGAACGCTGTCCACACCATCCGACAAGGAGGGTCAGAAACTAGATGGCTTCGGCCGTCGCTTCTACTCTGCGGGGGCGCTTGGCGTCAAAACCGCCAACTACCTGGCGTGTATGAGCCGGTACAATTACGCCCTGTGGGAGCAGCTCTCTAGCATCCTAGCTCACCTCCCAGACGACCAAAGGCAAGCAGCCCGCCGTCTCCAAAAGGAAGGCCTCGTTCTGTCCAAGCAGCAACTCAACACATCCAAACATGCTCTGGACACTTTTTCTAAAACCATGGCTTCTGGAATCGCATTAAGACAACACTCCTGGCTGAGGTCCACCACACTCCAGCAGGATACCAGGTCTTATATTGAGGACCTACCCTTTGACGGTCTAGGCCTCTTCCACGCATCAACTGACAACGTTCTACAAGAGCTTGATAAAAGCATTAAGGCCTCCAGGTCCCTGGGTGTTTCTCCGACTACCAGGCAGTTCAAACCAAGAACCTGGTCCAGACCTTGGTACAGCCGGTCCTCCTCCAGAAGTTCCCCAGACCGTAACTGGCGCCCTCAGCCCATGAGCGCCCATCAGCGTCCTTCTTACCAACAGAAGCAACGCTTCCCTACGCCCCAGCAATCCAATCGCTCCAAACAGTCCCGTCAACAGAAACAGGGACTTTGACTGTGTCCTGTTCCACCTTCCACGCCTCGCGCCCTTCCTTCCAGCGTGGCGCACTATCACCACAGACGCTTGGGTCCTATCTATAATTTCAAGAGGGTATCTCATCGAGTTCCTTCAGACTCCCCCGGCTCCCGTCTTCGTCATTACTCCCCCTTCGGTCCCGTTACTGCAAGAGGTTGCCAATCTCCTCAAAAAGGACGCCATCGAACCTGTACCGCCAAAACACCACCGTACAGGGTTTTATTCAAGATATTTTGCGGTACCGAAATGGGACGGCGGGACCAGACCAATCCTCGACCTCAGAGGACTCAACGAGTTCATCGAGTACCGTCGGTTCAGGATGGTTACGCTCCCATCCCGCCTTCCCCTCATCCGCCGCAACGCCTGGATGGCCACCCTGGACCTCCAGGATGCCTATTTCCACGTCTCAATCTGGCCCCCCCATCGCAGATTCCTCTGCTTTGCGATAGGACACGAACATTTTCAATACAAGGCCCTTCCATTCGGACTCTCTACCGCCCCCAGGGTCTTCTCCAAAACCATGATCATCGTAGTCGCTTTTCTCCGCCTCCAAGGCATTATGCCTTTTCTGTACATCGACGATTGGCTTCTCGTCGCCAACTCCAGACAGGCTCTCCTCGAAACCATTTCCACGACCCAGTCCCTGCTCATGGACCTGGGCCTCTGCATCAATGTGGACAAATCCCATCTAGTGCCCTCCCAGAGGGTCCGCTATATAGGGGCAGTCCTCGACTCAACCCTACTTACAGCCTTCCTCCCACACGACAGAGCCCTACCCATCATCGCTCTAGCCAATCAAATCCATTCGCAGACTCAATCCACAGCCCACTCCATTCAACGCCTGTTGGGATTCATGGCGGCAACCACATCAGTCCTTCCTTTCGCCAAGCTTCGCATGCGAATCCTCCAACTATGGTTCCTGCGTCGCTTTCGCCCGTCACAGCATCCACAAAACATGCTTCTTTCCCCCACGGCAGAAGTCTGGGACTCCCTCGAGTGGTGGACTGTAATGCCCCGTTTGCTACAGGGAGCACCTTTTCATGTCCCGACTCCTCGGGTCGTTCTCACCACCGACGCCTCCAACTGGGGATGGGGCGCTCACCTAGGCACGATGAGCACAGGTGCAGCTTGGGACAGCACCCTGCAGTCCCAACACATAAATTACCTAGAACTGCTAGCCATTCTCTACGCGCTACGCGCCTTTCTCCCCACGGTCAGGGACACATGCGTAGCAGTCCTTTCCGACAATACGACGGCTGTCAGCTATATAAACAGACAGGGTGGCACCGTCTCTCGTCGTCTCTGTCGACTGGCACTAACCCTTTGGGACTGGTGCATCACAAACGGCATCTACCTTCGGGCAACGCACATCCCAGGCGTTCTCAATACGCAAGCAGACCTGCTCAGCCGAGGCCACACGCAAACCCACGACTGGGAACTTTCCGACGTCTACCTCAAACCGGTGTTCCAGACCTGGGGCACTCCCCAAGTAGATGTCTTCGCCACCAGACACAATTCCAAGTGTGCCAAGTTCTGCTCTCTGGGCGGCCGGGATCCACTTTCTCTGGGAGACGGCCTTCTCCATCCTTGGAGCGAAGGGTTCCTATACCTATTTCCTCCCTTCCCGCTCTTGACTCGAGTGGTTCACAAAATCGTGCACGACAGGGCAGACTGCATCCTAGTTTGCCCCTGGTGGCCTCGCCAGCCTTGGTTCCCAACGCTCCTATCCCTTGCGCAGAAGCGGTACCATCACTTCCCACCTCAGCCAGACCTGCTCACAGTCGGCGACCCCCCCCTGCTTCATCACGACGTTGCCCGGTTGAAGCTTACAGCATGGAGAATTTCCCCTCCACCTTCTCGGACCGAGTGGCCAATGTACTGTTAAACTCTCGTAAGACATCTACGAGAAAGTCCTACACCTACAAGTGGTCTCGCTTCTGCTCCGCCTTACAGACGGCTGTGCTTCGCCCTATTCGGTTGGCCTCTCCACGATTTTTGAATTCCTACTTTCTCTCGCTGATACCGGACTCACCCATTCCTCTCTTAGGGTGTACCTCGCCGCTATATCAGCTTTCCATAATCGTATTGATAACTCTTCTGTCTTTGCACATCCGCTTTCTAAGTGCTTCCTTAAGGGTCTTCGACATCTCTACCCTCCGCGTAGACTGCCAGCACACCCCTGGGACCTGACGCTAGTCCTACGTATGCTTACAAGGAAGCCGTTTGAGCCACTAGCCACTTGTGCGCCTCATCTTCTGGCTTGGAAAACAGCGTTTTTGGTGGCTATCACATCCGCACGCAGGGTAGGGGAGATTCTCGCCTTTAGGCACGACCCTCCCTACCTGTCCTTCCTGCCAGACGCCGTCCGTCTTTTTCTGGATCTCTCTTTCCTGCCTAAGGTGGTGTCAGATTTCCACCTCCATGCAGAGACAGTTTTGCCAGATTTCTACCCCAATTACACTTTTCAGGAGGAAAGGCTCCTTCATACGTTGGACGTCAAACGGGCCCTATTATTCTACTTGGCCCGCACGAAACCGTCACGTAAGACTCCTAGACTGTTCGTGTCTTACGCTACCAACAAATTGGGATCTCCCATCACGGTGCAAAGATTCTCTAGATGGATAGTGACCCTCATAACTCTTTGCTACCAGTTGTCGCGGACGCCACTCCCGGGGCCAATACATGCCCATTCTACCAGGGCTATTGCCACGTCTACAGCCTTTCTCAAGGGAGCGTCCCTTACAGACATCTGCAACACTGCTACATGGGCCACACCTACCACCTTTATGAGACATTACGCTTTGGACACCAGGGCAGCTACTCGTTCCTCCCTGGGTCACCTAGTCCTCTCTTCGGTCTCTCAGTGACAGCCTGCCTGCACCCACCTCCAGGTAGGATACTGCTCGCTACTCTCCCATCAGTGTGAAGCACAGAGACCACGTCAAAGATAAACAGGTTTCCTACCTGTAACTGATGATCTTCGAGTGGTCATCTGTGCATTCACACTACCCGCCCTCCTTCCCCTCTGCTGCCAGGCTTTATCTTCCTTGCTTGGTCGCAGCGGTCAGAAGGAACTGGCGGGATTCCCGCGCCCGCTCCTCTGGGCATGCGCGGTCGGGCTCCCACGCATGCCCGGTGTTGCTGGGCGCGAAAATCCGTTAGAGCTTTCTACTGTACCGATGGATTCCAGCGCAGGCGCAGTAACCCATCAGTGTGAATGCACAGATGACCACTCGAAGATCATCAGTTACAGGTAGGAAACCTGTTTTTCCTCCACCGCAGGTGTTAGGGATACACTGGTAAGCATAGGCATCAACTACGGGGGGGCTTGGGGGTGTGGGCCCCCAAATTTCCCAGGCGGGACTGAGCCCCCCCCCGGCGAAATGGAGCACCCGCCTGCCGCTGTGCCTCCTCAGCCTTCCTTCCTAGGTCCACCCACTGCCGCTGACGCAAGAGCCTCTCCCCCCTGCCCAGCTCCCCTGCACCCACTCCTCCCTCCCTCCCGGGGCCATCCGGGCGAATGCCCAGCGTGATGATGTCACATCACACTGGGCATGTTGCCGGGGCGACGCTCTAGCAATCGCCCCGAAACTCTATGGCACCATAGAGTTTCAGGGTGATTGCCAGAGCATTGCCCTGGCAACATGCCCAGCATGATGACTTCACTTCCGGGTGACGTCATCACACTGGGCAGTCGCCCAGATGGCCCCCGGAGGGAGGGAGGGAGGGAGGGAGGGAGGAGTGGGTGGGGAGAGGGGTGGGGGGAGCCAGGCAGGGGGAGAGGCTCTTGCAGCAGCGGCAAGGACATCGTCCCGGTGCACGCGCTTCGCATGCATGCAACAGCCCCCCACCCCCAGAAATTGAAAAGTCTGTGCCCCTACTGGTGAGCTCTGAGGTTTCATCAGGGTCAGATGTGGGCTCTGCTGAAGCCAGGAGTGTGGGCTCAGCTCAAGCCAGGGCCGCATCGTCAGCAGGACTCATGACAATGCTTTGCATGCAGAAGGTCCCCAGTTTAAGTCTCTAATTAAAGGATCCCAGGAGGAACCTTTTCTCTGCTTGAGACCTTGGAGAACCACTGCCAGCCAGAGTCAACAGTAGTGAGATAGAACAAACCCATGGTCTGACTTCTGTTGGAACTCAGGGCTGAGGGACCGCCTGCTGCGCAAGCGCGCCTCCCGCCGCTGGGACGCTAAGTCTTGCCTGAGCTGGTTCCGCAAATGCACCTTCGGAGGAGGCAAATCAGGGGGGCTGCCTGTCAAGCGTTGTTCCTCCCCCGTAGGTGTTATGAATACGCTGGTAAGCATAGGTATCAACTATGGGGGAGCTTGGGGGTGTGGGCATCTTCATATGATGCTCTGTTATTTCAGGATATAGTAATGGAAGAGGGCAAAGAGCACCTGCTTTCTCTGTCATGCGTTTTACCCAGTTCTGGAAAATTATGTGTTCCCCTTGGTTGCTGCTGACTTCAGGTAAATTTATAAGTTATCGAATGTAGTATCAGAGCGGGAAGCAGATAAAGCTATTACAACAGGGGAGGTTAAGCAGACCACCGGTGAATAAAAATGGTTAAAGATACCTCACCGCCTTGCAGACTAAGCTGGTGCGGCTCCATAAATCACCCAAATGGCAGATTGCTTTGGGAACCAACCATCTGTAAGCCACTTGAGCTTCTCAGAGGGTATGAGCATAATAAATAAATGAGGGATGCGTTATCTGCATCAGATGATATAACAGTCGGGAAAGATGTCTTAAGGAGAAGCAAGTGCTATGGAGCTGCATCTTCGCTCAGAGAATAATCCACTTGGAATTCACAGCCGCAGGATGATGGCCATTAACGCCTGATCTCCATATTACATTTTTTTTCCTAACGAGCCCAGATTTCCTGGGCACAGCTTGCTTTCCCCACAGCCGCACGCATACATAAGACATTTATATTCCGCCTTTCCTAGTGGTTCAAGACAGCTTACAATAATAGTTAGATCCAGGTGGGTAGCCATGTTGGTTGGAAGCAACAGAAGAAATGTTGAGTCCAGTGGCATCTTTAAGATCAATAAAGTTTAATTCCGGGTATAAGCTTTCATGTGCATGTACACGAAAGCTTCTACCCAGAATTAAACCTTGTGGGACTTAAAGGTGCCACTGGACTCAAACTTTGTTCCAGTAATAGTTAAAAACCCTTTACATCACAAACAAAGAATAAAATAGCAGATTTTATTGCAGACCTGTTACAAGAGACAGAAGAGTGAACACCTGTACATTTAAAGCAATAGATAGAGCTGAAATCAAGTGCTGAAGACAGTTCTTTCATATTTGAACACAGAAACATAAATTGCAACATTCAATGCTTGGTTTGGGAGGGGGGTTGGAACTTTTATGGAGGAATTTTCTGCCCTTGGAATGAGAATTTTCAGATTGCACTGCATGTCAAAACACATTTTGGTGAGAAGCTTTGAGTTACTAGTGGAAAATGTGCTTTGAACTGAAATTAGAAGCAAAGATCACGCATTGAATTTTGGAAGTTTGATAGGCTTAAAAAGTTTTGCCAGATTCCATTTATGATACAGTAGTATGCAAAAAAGAAACGCTGCAAAAATATCTTCCTAAATTTGCTGTTGCCTTTTTAAATCTATAATAAGTCAACTACAGGAAGGGAGGCTAGAAAGTTAAGAAATAATGCAAAGTATGGAGGGAAGTGGATAAAGGAAACCTCTCTCTCTTTCTCTCTCTCTCATATAATGCTAGAAATCGGGGTCATCCAATGAAGCTGATGGGCAGGAGATCCAGAACAACAAAAAAAGGAAGATTCAGGTGGGGTAGCCGTGTTGGTCTGGAGCAGCAGAACAAAGTCTGAGTCCAGTGGCACCTTTAAGACCAACAAAGTTTTATTCATGGTACAAGCTTTCGTGTGCAAGCACACTCTCTGTGTAAAGCACGCAGTATTTCCTTTTGCCCGTCCTGATCCTACTGCCTATCAGTTTCATTGGATGCCCTCAAGTTCTAGCATTTTGAGAGAGGGTGAAACATTTCTGTTTGTCAGCTCCATCTCACAGGGTCTATGGCCGATCCCAGCCTTTATTTATTTTTTGTATTTATACCCAGGGGTGTCGAGTTTTAAAAATCGGGGGGGGGGGCTCTTCTGTGAGCGCACGCAAAGCGCACACACTCGCCAGGACCATGTCCCCCCCGCCGCCGCCTCCCCCCACCCCAGCCTGAGCACTCCTGCTTCCGTCCTTCCAGGGCATTTGCTTAGCTTGCCCCTGAACGGACGGAGGGAGGGACGGAGTGGCCAGGCCGGGGGGGGAAGAGAGAGACAGCAGTGGCAGCCCTAGGAAGGGCCCAGGGAGGCACGGCAGAGGGTGCTCCATTTTCCGGGGGGGGGCTCAGTCCCCCCCGGGAAATTTCGGGGGTGGCTCGAACCCTCGAGCCCTCCCGTAGTTGACGCCTATGTTTATACCCCGCCTTTCCAGACGAACTGGCTCAAGCCTGCACCAGGCACAGCTAATGTGGGGCCGGAGTAGCTGGAGAAGGAGGAGGGAAAGCTGGCAGCCTTGCAGGGGGGAAGGAGGAGGAGAGAGCAGTCACTACCAGTGTTCCCTCTAAGCCGAGTTAGTGTGAGCTAGCTCACAGTTTTTTAGCCTCCGGCTCACACATTTTTGTCTTAGCTCAGGAAGGATGGCTCCGGAGCAAACTAATTTATACAGCAGCCAAATCGCTCACTCACAACTTTAATGCCAGTAGCTCACCAAGTAGAATTTTTGCTCACAAGACTCCACTGCATAGAGAGAGCATTGGTCACTACTCCCCAGGAATGGGCCAAGTGTGGCTGAGGAGGTGGAGACTGACAGGTGGTGGGGATAAAGAGCCAGTTTGGTGTAGTGGTTAGGAGCACGGACTCTAATCTGCGAGAACCGGGTTTGATTCCCCACTCCTCCACATACAGCCAGCTGGGTGACCCTGGGTCACTCACAGTTCTCTCTGAGCTGTCCTCTCATGAGCAGTCCTCGAGAGAGAGCTCTCTCACCCCACCTACCTCTGGGTGTCTGTTGTGGGGAGGGGAAGGGAAGGAGATTGTAAGCTGCTCTGAGACTCCTTTGCGTAGTGAAGGGCAAGGTATAAATCCAATCTCCTCCTCCTCCTCTTCTTCGGTAAGAGTCCAAGGAGGGAGGGAGGGCACAGGTCTGGGCCTGGCCTGGCGAGAGCTGCTGTCCTGAGACAGAGAGGGAATCAGGTTCAGCATCCCCCTTCTCTTCCCATTCTGAGGCTGTGGGAGACCTGCCAGAGAGACCCAGCAGGACAGCCAAGGGCAGGCTGACAGCTGGAGAGGGAGTAGCCTCATGTGGACAGGGTACAGCGAAAGGAGGAGTTTTATGACTGGAAAATTAATGGTCACTCCTTGGAACAGGTTAAGACCTTTAAATACGTTGGTGTTCATTTCCAGTATAACGCCTCTTGGGTTTGCCATCGAAAAACAGCAATTAATACAGCCAAAGTAAATGGAGCAGCAATTTCTAAATTTTACTTCTCAGGAAGAGGTAACCAGTACGTACGTGCTGCCTTAAAAGCCTTAAATGCCAAAATAGGGGCCCAGTTATTATATGGGGTGCCCATTTGAATTAATTCAGCGGAAAACTTCATAGAACAGCCTCAGTCCCACTTCCTGAGGAAAATCTTTGGGGTTCCAATGTGTGTTCCCTATGCAGCTTTATGTCTGGAATGCGGCCAGAGCATGTTGATAATTAAAGCGTGGCTTACTACTATTAAATATTGGCTTCGCCTTCTTTTCAATTTGGAACCCTTTAGTTCAGGGGTGGCCAACCTGTGGCTCGGGAGCCACATGTGGCTCTTTCACACATATTGTGCGGCTCCTGGCAGGGCGGCTGGGGAAGCAAAGGGGAAGCATGCTTTTCCTTCCTTCCTTCCTTCCTTCCTTCCTTCCTTCCTTCCTTCCTTCCTTCCTTCCTTCCTTCCTTCCTTCCTTCCTCCCATCTATTTGCTTTCCTAGTTTCTCTCTCTTTCTTTCCACTTCTTTAATTCTTTCTTTCCATCTCTCTCTTTTTCTCTCTCTCTCTCTCAATATCATTAGCAAACAAGTAATATCATTATCAATAACCGGTTTTCCTCATTTGTTTTTATTTTTGGCAGTTCCATTTAACGTTAATAAAAAGCAAATTTGCATATTTTTAAAAATAAAAACGTGTGTGTGATATTTGTTCCTGTCTTGCGGCTCTCAGACATCTGACGTTTATTCTTTGTGGCTCTTACGTTAAGCAAGGTTGGCTACCCCTGCTTTAGTTATATCTATCAGCTTCTGTTAGAATCTAATGACTCAAATTGGATTACCGATATAGAATCCAAAATTCAATTTCTGGATATCACCTTAGATTCCTTATTCCTTACTTCTGAATCTGAGGCTTTCTCAACCATGAGAGCCAATTTACTTTGCTCTGAGCTACATTCATTATATAACACCGCTAATAAAACTTGTTCACCTTTGTATTTGGGAATATCTCCTAAAGTCGGCCAAGCTGCCTCTTATCTTTATCAACTTCAAATCCCCAAACTTCGTAGAACCCTCTCTCTGGCCAGATTCAACGTACTACCCTCAGCTGTATTATCTGGCCGTTTCCAGGGTGTGCACTTCACTGATAGATGTTGTCCATGCACAAACGATCACATCGAAACAATTCCCCATGTTTTGTTTCAGTGTCCCTTCTACCATGTGCCGTGTCAGAAATTTTTAAACTCTTTTTTAACTCAGTTGGAGGAATATTCTGATGGTCTAAAGGTTCTTACGCTTCTTGATCATCCAAATCCTGAGATAATGGAAACTGTTGCCAAAGTTCTTTCTGCTGCCATTTCTAGTCGCCCTTTATTTAATCGATTGGTCTTCTTTGTTGGTATATTGACATGGCAAGGTGGGATATAAATTGAAAGTAATAAATAAATAAATAAATAAACTCCTTTTACATTTGTTCCTTTTGCAAGTACTATTTTCTGTTGCTGCTGTTCTTGTTCTATATGAGTCTGTAAGTGTTACATGCCAATAAAAGTAATTGGATTGGATTGGAGGAGTTTAAAAAGGTTTTAGGAAGTTTAAAACACGCATTAGGCACAGTTTAGTTTCTTACCCCAAACTAAGATAAAATGAAACTGGCAGTTCAAACAAGCGACTTGTTTATACTTCTTTCAGTACAATTATCTGTGTTGATTATGTACCCATCCCTCACGCCTCTGTCTCTCTCTGTGTGTGTCTGTGTCTGTGTTAAGTGCCATCAAGTTGCTTTCGACTTATGGTGACCCTCGCAATTAATGTCCTCCAAAACGTCCTATCATTAACAGCCCTGCTCAGTTCTTGCAAATTAAGGGCCATGGCTTCCTTTATTGAGTCAACCCATCTCATGTTTGAGGTTTACAAGATTAGAGCAGGTAGATCAATCAATCAATCTATTTACTACGGTCCTAGACCAGCAAGTGGCGCATAAAAACAAGTAAGTAACAGGTAAAAAGAGCAATTAAAATTATAAAGCATAATAGCATCTAAGATTATAAAAGGATTCTAAAAATTTAAAATGTCGGAGGTTTAAATTGTACAAGGTAAAAAATTTTATAACAGTCAATAGATAGAGATACATCTGTCTATATTTTCCCTTTCCTAGTTCATTATGCAAATTTGACAGCCACGCAAGTCAGCTTTTAATTTTGCCCCAACCACAATTACAGTCAGCAACCTGAATATGCGAGGTTTACATAAAATCAAACCATTATATTTCACATCTTTTAAAAGTTACACACAAGCTACTGTATGCATTTTCCGATCTTTGTACACCTGTGCACAAAATTTAGCAACTGTTCGGGTTGTTTCATGGTTTATATCAGACAAAAGATAGTCAAGTTTAGTTTTATATAATCTGCCAGGTAGAGAAAGAAGTGCTTTTCTCCCTTTCTCACAATACAAGAACTCATGAATTTGCTGAGCAGTCGGGTTAGAACAGATAAAAGGAAGTCCTTGTTCATCCCAAGGGCACCTGGTGTTTTTGGCCACTGTGTGACAAGAGTGTGGGACTGGATGGGCCATTGACCTGATCCAACATTGGCTTCTCTTACGTTCTTATGTTGGTCCTCCTCTTTTCTTACTGCCTTCAACTTTTCCTAGCATTATTGTCTTTTCCAGTGACTCTTGTCTTCTCATAACGTGACGAGAGTATGATAGCCTCAGTTAAGTCATTTTAGCTTCTAGGGAGAGTTCAGGCTTGATTTGATCTAGGAATCACTTATTTGTCTTTTTGGGGGTCCACAGTATCCATAAGACTCTCTTCCAACACTACATTTCAGATTAATCAACTTTCTTCCTCTCAGCTTTCTTCATTTTTCAGTTTTCACACCCATACATAGTAATGGGGAATACTGCAGCATGAGTTATCTTGGTCACCAGCAACACATCCTTACACTTAAGAACCTTTCTTGCTCCTTCATGGATGTCCTTCCCAGTCTCCCTTTTGGTTGATGATGGAGCCAAGGAATAGAAAATCTTGAACAATTGCAATGTCTTCATTGTCCACCTTAAAGCTGTATCATTCCCCAGTAGTCATTACTTTTGTCTTCTTCTTTTTTGCATTTGTGTGTGTATGCGTGCCTGTCCCTGGAAATCATGGTGATCTCTGGCAACTCCTATTGGGCACAGAGAACATTCAGAAAAGGACACTTCTGGTGTCCTGGCCCCACTGGTGGACCTCCTGATGGCACCTGCTATTATTGGCCATTGTGTGACCCAGAGTGCTGGACTGGATGGGCCATTGGCCTGATCCAACATTGGCTACTCTTATGTTCTTATGTCGATAGCCTGCCTCTGGCCTCTCAGGCCAGTTATTCTCTGGAGGTCTCCCATCCAAATACTTGCCAGGGTCAGCCCTGCTTAGCTTCTGAGATCTGACAAGATCAGACTTGCCTGGGCTATCCAGGTCAGGGCATTACTTTTGTCTTTTTGATGTCCCGTTGTAATCCCGGTTTGGCACTTTCTGCTTTAACCTTCATCAGGAGTCATTTCAGGTCTTCGTTATTTTCTGCCTGTAATGTGGTGTCATCCACATATCTCAGACTTACAATTCCTTCCACCAATCTTCACGCCACCTTCATCTAAATCTAATCCATCTTTCCTTATATGTTCTGCATATAGACTGAGCAAATAGGGAGATCAAATATACCTTGTCTGACATCTTCTCCGACGGGAAACCATTCTGTTTCTCCATATTCTGTCTTAACAGTAGCCTCTTGTTCAGAGTACAGACTGTACATCAAAACAATCAGATGTTGTGGCATGCCCATTTCTTTTAAAATTAAACATAACTTTTTATAGATCCAGGTAGTTGTGTTGGTCTGAAGCAGGAGAACAAATTTAGAGTCCAGTGGCAGTTCAGGGTATGAAAAAGTGTGCATACACACAAAAGCTCATGACTTTAATAAACCTTTGTTGGTCTTAAAGGTGCCATTGGACTCTAAATTTGTTCCATAACTTTTCATGATCCACACAGTCAAAAGCTTTCAACCACTGACTCTCCTGCCGCTTAAGATGGCAGATTATGAGCCAGTTTGGTGTAGTGGTTAAGTGCACGGACTCTAATCTGGGAGAACCAGGTTTGATTCCCCACTACTCCACATGCAGCTGCTGGATGACCCTGGGCAAGCCATAGCTCTGTACCAACTGTTTTCTCAAGGACAGTTGTCTCAGAGCTCTCTCAGCCCCACCTACCTCACAGGGTGTCTTGTTGTGGGGAGGGGAAGGGAAAGGAGTTTGTAAGCCACTCTGAGACTCCTTCGGGTAGTGAAGGGCAGGGTATAAATCCAATCTCTTCTTCTTCTTCTTCAAAACCAGATTGAGTATAATGACTCTATGTTGTAAAGTGTAGATCTGAATGAAGAATACTTGTAGACAGAACCTTTTTTTGCCAACATGAACATTCTAAGTATTGCTTGCTTTTTGTGGATGTACGTAATCTAATACAAGCTTCTGAAAGTTGTCACAAAATGAACAAAGCAAGCTGACCTTGACAAGCCTCAGACGGAATACAGACAGACAACCATTAACCAAGCAGTGTTACAGAATCATTTGACGTGTATAGAATCATTTCATAAGCAGGGCATCTCTAACATCCAGCCAAGAAATAAGAATTCTTTTTTTTACACACACACCCCAATTCATGTTTGATCAGAAATCTGGGGAAGGAATGGGGAAATGCTACCAGTCTTCCCACCTCTTGGACCAAGTGGGTGGGTGTGGGGAAGTGAGCTTCCCAAATCTTTAGGTAAATTTGCCATTTTATGTAAATTTATGTTTCTTCCCTCAAAGAAAGTGACTGGGCCAGACACATGAACACAGGCTCCTGTGCTTAAAGGCGTAAGTTAGTCACTTTTTACACATTTGCAATGAAAAACACTTGTGTATATGCAGCGAACGTGTCTGCCGTGTAAAACGCATTCAGTGAAAAGTAGTAGAAATCAGCTCCTTGGGAAGCACAGAAATTAATTCAGCCTTGTAAAGACATTTTTAATAGAACTGTCATAGGATTAAGACCTCCTGTGATGAAAATGAGTGTTTGCTTCAGCATGTTTTCTTCTAAAAGGTTTTACATTTTACCTAGCAACAAAAGAGCCTGGAAGCATGAAAATATTCTCCCTGTTGAATCGAATTCTGGCTCTGTGATGTGGGGAGGGTCTCTTACAGTAAAGTTCCGTCTCCCGTAATGGATTGATTAAGAGTTCAGCAGCCTATCTATTCAGAATTAACCACCAATCAAGGAAGGGGGCTTACTCGCTGATCAGTGTGCGCAGTACGTAAATTTATCATATTTCCTATAAAACAATACCCTTACGCCCTCATTTTTAAAAAGGAGGAAAAAAACCTGTTCTAAAATCTAAGTCATAATAAGCTAACTACATGAAACAAACCAGTATATGTACATATAAATACATGGTTTGAGATGAAACCACAAAGTTAAACCGATCAGTAAGAACTGATTAATAAAATAATATTAACTAAAACACAACATAAGAAGAATTACTGACCACCTCAGCCGGTTTGGTGTAGTGGTTAGGAGCGCGGGCTCTAATCTTGGAGAACCGGGTTTGATTCCCCACTCTTCCACATGCAGCTGCTGGTGTGACCTTGGGTCAGTCACAAGTTCTTTCAGAGCTTTTCTCTCATGAGCAGTCCTCAAAAGAGCTCTCTCAGCCCCACCTACCTCACAGGGTGTCTGTTGTGGGGAAGGGAAGGGAAAGGAGACTGTAAGATGCTCTAAGACTCCTTCGGGTAGTGAAGGGCAGGGTATAAATCCAATCTCTTATTATTATTATTCTCATTTGGGGGGGCTACTAGAACAAAGCTCATTCATGACCTTTTTTGACTAGCACTGTACTTTGGCTCACTGGAAGTTAGGGTTGCCAGCTCCAAGCTGGATAATTCCAGGTTGGGCTCCAAGTAACTGTGCACAGGATTGTAACCTTAGGCTGTAATCTGTGATCTATGTATGTTTATTGAAGGAATTGCTGCCTTTGTTATTGACTGCTCTTTGTAGGTGAAAGTTAGGTCTAAAAGGGAAACCCCACACTAGTGCTTAGATCCAGCTGTAATGTCCTGCTGGAGTTCTTTCCTGCCTCTCCATCTCACTGCAGCCCACTGATTCCCCCAGAAATAGTAGTCCTGGGGGGACAGAACCCCCAGAAACAGCATGGGGGAGGGGAGTTAGAGGTCCGTAGCAAGTGGGTGGAGGAACTGGCAAAAATCATCCTTTCCTTCTGTCATGGAACTCCTTCAAGTGAGCCTAGTACTGGAGAACATGAGCTTCCAGTAGGGTTTGCCAACCTTCAGAAGTTGGCTAAAGATCTGGGATTACAATTGGTCTCCGCGCAACAGAGTTCACCACTTTGGTGCAGTGGTTAGGAGTACAGACTCTAATCTGGGAGAACCTGGTTTGATTCCCCACACCTCCACATGCAGCTGCTGGTGTGACCTGGGGTCACTCACAAGTTCTTTCAGAGCTGTTCTCTCAGGAGCAGTTCACAAAAGAGCTCTCTCAGCCCCACATACCTCACAGGCAGTGTTCCCTCTAAGCTGAGTTAGTGTGAGCTAGCTCACAGTTTTTTAGCCTCCGGCTCACACAATTCATCTTCGCTCAGGAAGGATGGTTCCAGAGCAAACTAATTTATGCCACAGCCAAATCGCTCGCTCACAGCTTCAATGCCAGTAGCTCACAAAGGAGAAATTTTTGCTCACAAGACTCCACAGTTTAGAGGGAGCTTTGCTCATAGGGTGTCTGCTGTGGGGAGAAGAAGGGAAGGAGATTGTAAGCCACTCAGAGATTCCCTTGAGTAGTACAGCCACACTGTAAGCCGCCCTGAGCCCGCTTGCAGGGAGGGCTGGGTAAAAATGTAAAATAATCAGGGCTCCATTGGGGCCGGAGCGAGCCGGAGCGCCGCTCCGAGAGAGAAGGGGCCGGGGGGCGGGGCCGGGCGGGCCCTGTCCCGCCCCCGTTGCCTTCTCCGGGGCTGCGGCTGGCCGCCGCCGGCCCCGCCGAGGAGCCCCGTCCCACCCCTGTCGCTTTCTGTGGGGCTGCGGCTGGCCGCCGCCGGCCCCGCCGAGGAAGCCCCGTCCCGCCCCCAGTCACCTTCCGCGGAGCCGCGGCTGGCCGCCGGCCCCGGGAAAAAAACTCTCCCTCCCCCAGTCACCCCCAGAACTCCCCCTCCCTCCCGCACTCAACAGTTCCCCGGGCCCAAGGGAGGGAGAAGCCAGGCCTGAGTGGCTTAACGCCACTCAGGCCCAAGCAAGGGGGGGGGAAATGCCAGTCCCAGTGGGGGGGGAGAAGCGCCCCTCCCTTCCTTCCCTCTCTCCCCCCACCTACCTACCTGTTCCTTCCCCTCTCCCTTCCTCCCTCCCTCTCCCCTTCCTCCCTCCCTTCCTTCCTTCTCTCTCTCCCCCCAACTACCTACCTACCTTCCTGTTCCTTCCTTCCCCCCTCTCTCCCCCCTTCCTTCCTTCCTTCCTTTCTTCTCTCTCTCCCCCCCAACTACCTACCTACCTTCCTGTTCCTTCCTTCCCCCCTTCCTCCTTCTCTCCCCCCTTCCTTCCTTCCTTCCTTCCTTTCTTCTCTCTCTCCCCCCCAACTACCTACCTTCCTTCCTGTTCCTTTCCTTCCTTCCTTCCTTCCTTCCTTCCCCCTCCCTCCCTCCCGTCTTGCCTTCTGACACACTGCCCATGACGTCAGGGATGTGTGGCCTTTTGACACGTCCGGTGACGTCAGGGGGTGTGGCATATGCAAATTAGTTATGCTAATGAGCTCCTGCACCTCTTTTTTTACGAAAGGGCCCCTGAAAATAATAAATAATAAATAAATAGTGAAGGGTGGGGTGTAAATCCAATCTCCTCCTCCTCGAGAAAATGGCTGACTCGGAGGATGGCCTCTATGGCATTGTACCCCACTGAGGTCATGCCCCTCCCCAGGCTCCACCCCCCAAATCTCCAGCTTTTTCCCAACCCAGAGTTGGCAACCCTAAGTTAAGAGTACATTTGATTTAGAAGATGTACTCTTGGAAAACTGGGTAACTTGGGATTCAAAGCATAAAAGAAGATATTCTGAAAAATTACTTGGCCCCTTGCAGATGAACTCTATACTTGCATTACTTAAAAGGTTCTAAGAGTTAAAGCTCATTTTCAAAGACGGAGCCATGAGGAGGATAGCCCTTTGATGCCAGAGTGCACAGGGTTGTTTTTTTTAATGCCAGAGAAATCTAGCACACAGCTAAAGAGTCTCCATAGCCAGTTCCACACTTAATGAAAGTCGAAATGTACCTTGTCTCTCAAACTTTTGACAACCAATATCTGCTACTCTCTCTTCTCTCGTTTTCATTTTGAGTCTTCCCTTCTTTTCCTCTTCACATTGCTATTTTTTAGGTTGTAAATCAGTGGGCAGGGCTTATCTTTTTTTAAGTATTGAGCGGGAGGCGATGAATCAAACAAACAGGCTTTTATTCAAACAAATTGCTTCAGCTCTAAGACAGCTCTAAGAGAGCGGCACCTTAATTTATACTGTTTCCAACTCATAACTTCAAACAATGTAACTATGTACAAACAATCCTATTGGACCTAAGCGAGGCTCAGCAATTGGTTACCTAGAGTGGCTTAAGGACCAATGAGAGTCTTTATTTGTTAGCCAATCAGAAAGGGTCTTTTGCATCCCAAGGTCTCTGCAAGCTGTGGCTGTAAAATAATAAGAATACAACATCTTTTTAAATATACTTTCTGTACAGTATCTGATCATTAGGCACTTCATAATTTTTTAAGTATCATTACTAGTATCATTACTTCAGTTCCACCGTTTAATAAAGAAAACCCTTTAGGAGGGGGGAAAGGAAAGCTTTCCCTTGTGCCATGGCTCAGTATGTTGCAGCAACTACGTCTGCCAACCATTGTGAAATGCCAGTTGCAGAAGCTTATTCTAAGATGAAGTTTCCATTACCAACATAAGAAGAGCCCTGCTGCATCAGACCAATCATCCATCTAGTCCAGAATCCTGTCTCACACAGTGGCCACAACCAGTTCCTCTGGATGGCCAACCACAGGGAGGCCGAGGCCTTCCCCTGATGATGCCTCCTGGCTCTGGAATTCAGAGGATTAAAGATCGCCATTTTTAAATATAAGTTACGTTCGTATCGTCATGGTTTTGTACTGATTTTGATTGTTTTAATTGGAATTTTAATGTATATTTGTATATGTTGTTAGCCACCCTGAGCCCACCAAATGGCGGGGAGGGTGGGATATAAATGTTAATGTAGATAGATAGATTTAAGCTCCGTAAACTATTATGTCAAGAAGGAAAGAATTTCTAATGTAGGCATCCCCACTGTTAGGGATTTGGAGCTCCTCTTATATCATTTGGTGAGATTTAAGAATATTTCAACCCTGACCTGGATAGCCCTGGCTAACCCAGTCTCAGAAGCCAAGCAGGGTTGGCCCTGGTCAGCATTTGGATGGGAGACCACCAAGAAATACCAGAGTCGCTACGCAGAGGCAGGCAATGGCAAACCAGTGCTGAACATATCTTGCCTTGAAAACCCTACAGAGTCACCAGAAGTCAGCTACAATTTGACGGCCAAAAAAAAAAGAGTACTCCAAGATAAATGGGCAGTTATTAACTAGGCCGCATAAGAACACAAGAAGAGCCCTGCTGGATCAGACCAATGGTCCATCTAGTCCAGCATCCTGTCTCACACAGTGGCCTCAACCAGTTCCTCTGGACGGGCAACAACAGGGCACAGAGGCTGAGGCCTTCCCCTGAGGTTGCCTCCTGGCTCTGGGATTCAGCGGCTTAGTGCCTCTGAATGTGGAGGTTCCTCTATGTCCCTATGGCTAGTAGCCACTGATAACCCTATAGTCCATGAGTCTACCTAATCCCCCTTTAAAGCTGTTTATTCCTGTGGCCACCACTACATCCTCCAGCAGCGAATCCCACATTTTAATCACTCTCTGTATAAAGTAGTATTTCCTTTTTCCCGGCCCTGAACCAATTTCCCATCAGCTTCACTGGATGTCCTAAAGTTCTAGTATTTTGGGAGAGGGAGAAAAATGTTCTCTTTGTCCACTCTCTCCACCCCATGCATAATTTTATACACCTCTATCGTGTACCCCACCCCCCTTCGTCATTTCTTTTCTAAACTGCAAAGTCCCAGACTCTTCAGCCTTTCCTTATAGGGAAGGTACTCTAATCCTCTTGGTTGCCCTCCTCTGCACTTTTCCCAGCTCTGCAATGCCCTTTTGGAGATACGGTGACCAGAACTGCGCACAGGATTCCAAATGAGGTCGCACCATAGATCTATACAGAGGCAATATTGGCAGTTTTACTCTCAGTCTCTTTCCTAATAATCCCTAACACAGAGTTTGCCTTTCACCACTGCAGCGCCCTGGGTTGACACTTTCACTCAGCCATCCAGTACGAGCCCAAGTCTCAGCAAGTTCAGATCCCATTAGCCTGTACTTGAAGTGGGGATTTTTTGTCCCAGTGTGCATCTGCATCATCTAATTACAGTTGCCAACATTGAACTTCATTTGCCACATTGTTGGCCACTCTCCCAGTTTGGAGCTCTTCACAGCCAGCCCTGGTTTTTACCATCCTGACTAATTTGGTGTCATCTGCAAACCTGGCCACTACACTACTCGCCTCTAGTTCCAGATCACTTATGAATAAATTAAAGGGTATCAGCCGCAAAACCGATCCTCATGGGACCCCGCTGCTTACTTCCCTCCATTGTGAGAACTGTCCATTGATTCTTCCGCTTTGCTTCCTGTCCTTAATCACATTCTAATCCATAAGAGAACCTGTCCTCATATCCCATGATTGCTAAGTTTACTCAGGAGTCTTTGGCCAGGTAACTTGTCCCTTTGAAAGTCCACGTATATAATGTCTACCGGGTCACCATTGTCCACATGCAGAAAGAGAGAGGGGAAAGCTCTAGGTTTTACGTAGCCATTGACTGTTTTGCTGACCATAAACCACAATGGGATCTTGCACTTTTGAAACGGAAGCCAGCAATGTCAAGCTTGCCAAATCTTAGCAGTCGTGGCCAGTACAGACCAGGTTCATCAAAGCATCTGTTTATTCTGTTGCATAGATTCTGTTCTGTTTGCCTTCTTGGGAAACAGAAGCACGTTGCTTGTAAGTGACCATACCTTGATCATGCCGGACAATGCGTCCTTGATATGACTTATGCAGTTCAGTCCTATAGCAGTCCTGCTCAAGTAGATAGACGGGCATAGATGGCACAAGGGATTATTTCAGAGCTCAGACACGGGCTCTTTTAGATGGTTATAGGTAGCCATTTTAGGGTTAGGGAGAGGGCTATTTGCAAACAAAGACAGACCTACCAGCCAGGGCTTATGCAGATGAAATATACTGAGTTCAGATGCGTAGAGTGATCAGCTCATAGTTTATTTGGTGATTATAGCAAGGAGGAGGAGGAGAAGACTGGAAATGCCTGACCTGAGACAGGCATTTATGCATGCAAAAGGTTGCACCCCAAACACACCCCACTCCCAAGGATAGGCTATTTACATTGCATGGTTCTTCTATTGGTTCACTCTAGGATCCTTGTTTTCCTATTGGTCCATTCTAGGATCCTAGCGACCCATTGTTATGCATCCCAAGCTCAGTCCTTTTGCGAGTAGTTCAGGCTCAAAACATAACAGCAGAAGAAGCATCACTGCGGTGCTTGTGTGAAAAAGCAGGGGTGTTACAATAGATGGATTTAGACTGGAGTTCTGATCCCCAGTCAGTCATAAAGGTTACTGGGTGATGTTGCGATAGTCACTGTTTGTCAGCTTAACTTACCTCTAAGGTAGATCCAGGTGGTCAGCCGTGTTGGTCTAAAGCAGTAGAACTAATTTAGAGTTCAGTGGCACCTTTAAGACCAACAAAGTTTTATTCAAGGTATGAGCTTTCCTGGGCATACACACTTTCAAATACATTGGAATGGTAGGTAAGGTTCAAACTTATAGACAGGGGCTGAACAGCAAATTAACATGTAACATGATAAAGATGTGCAAAGATAAACTAAGTAACAAGCTAAGGTTATAAGGTCAACAGTTGTCAAAATAGTAGATAAATGTGTAAAAGTATCTTTTCTAATTGTGGGAAGTAAACTGATACCCTCTGTTCTCTCCTCTCAGGTGTGGAAGTCACTTAACAGCATGTTTTTTTCTCTTTTTTGAGGTGGATGCAGCAAAACATCCCAATATTCCTTGCATTACATGTACTAACTATTCTAATATACTATTCTGAAAAAGAAATACACTAAAATATAGAGGATGTATAGTCCTTCTTGCTGAGAATACATATGTGAGGAACAGTTGCTGCTGCCTTGAACTCCTTGAAGGGAGGGAGGGAGGGTAAAAATGTAATGCGTTTTTTAAAGGTGCTTTTCAGTATTGGTAATAGATCCTTAAAACTGCCTTTGAAGGGATTTTAGCAAGCAGCTAGAGCCACTGATGTGGCTTCCTAGAAAAATTAGAATCGGGAAATTTTCTGCCTCTTGTAGTAAAGCATGGATCTGGTTTAGCATATTCAAAGCATCACATGTTAATTTATGTCCCAGTAGCAACAAATAAGTAAACTGAAATTTTTGATTGGGGGGGGGATCAACTGAAGCTTAAATGTTCAAATGAATTCAAAGCTTTATGTGGATAGTATTTGTACTGGAAAGATACATAATAATTTTAAGACCATATAGCAATTCTCTTACATTGTTTGATTTTAAGGGGGGGACACAGCAGTGAAAACTGTTGACCTGCTAATTTTAGCACACCCAAAGAACTGCACTGTATGCAATGGATGTAGTTGTCAAGTCAACTTGTCCATTTCAACGCAATTTAACTCTCATCCATATTAGAGAAGACATATCAACAAGAACTTTAGCATTGGTGTTGATATGACCTGCACAGCCAATCAGATGAATTCACAATTTGATTTTTTTTTAAAAAAATTGTAGTATTATCGTATCTAATTTTGAACTGGCCCTTGATTGTGGATCAAAAAATCTACACAATGGGCCAGGGACAGACAGGGTGAATTTTGGTACAAACCAGAGGATTTGCAGGAAAATTGAAATGCAAAAATAAACAAAAATTCAGGTGAATGGCCCCCCTGGCCACAGGCAGGGGATGGGGGGCAGGATTGCCAGATCCAGGTTGGGAAACTCCTGGGGATTTGGGGGCGGAGCCTGGGGAGGACAGGGACCTCAGCAAGGTACAATGCCACAGAGTCCACCCTCCAACACATCCATCTTCTCCAGGGGAACTGATCTCTGTAGTCTTGAGAAGAGCTGTAATTCCAGGGGATCCTCAGGTCCCACCTGGCGGCTGGCATCCCTAGATAGCCTGTACCCCCTAAGTTATTGTATTTTGCTTTGATTCAGGTTTGTTGGCTGTCTAGCATCAGGTCTGAGGGCACGAACCTTGGAGAAGAATGGAGCACCTGCTAGTTTCATGGCTGATGGTTGCATTCCTTTCACCAGAAAGCAGGAGCCTCCTTTCCCAATCCAACATACAGCACGGACGAGAGCTTGGTGACGATATCCCATTCCCCACTATAAATGGCGACTCTGAACCCGTGACTGGTGGGAGAACGGCAACCTTGCAATCCAAAAGCCTGACCACGGGCAGATTTTTTGTTAGTGAGACCTTCGTTGTGCTTTCTCCTTTTATATGCTTAAAAAAAAAAGATGTGTGACCTAGTACCAGTGGAAAAGTGGGTGGTAATGACCATATGGATGCTCATAATGCCTGCATGCTGCTGCATACCGGCACTTGAGAACATCTGCTCAATGTTTGATTGTCGATAAAGCCATGATATGGGTTTCCCCCCCCCCCCCCCCTGTCATCCAGAAGCTATTCTTTGGGCTCACTGTCTCATTGGGAAGCCTAACACAATAATTATCACACTTCGAAATGCATGTCATTATCTACTGCCCTTTAAAAACCTGTAATTATAATCCCACATCACTGGCATTTAGTACCCTCTTTTTAAAAAACTGGTTAATGTACCGTGTGTAATGTACGTACGCACCCCGACACATTTATACTTGCGCACAATGCGCATTCACGCCTTTGTTTTCACTCTCAGCTTACTAATTCTTATTTTTTCTAAAAAGTAGTTCAAACGTTTACAAGGTCTAGAAGCGTGTCTGGATTCTAGAGAACACCTGTCTGTGGTAGCTGAAAAAGAAATATTTTGTGCTGCTGCAGAACAAGCTTTTTTGTTGTTGTTGCATCTGATTTCCTTTTGCCCCTCGCACTACAAATATTTGTGCTGCTCAGATGCAAATATCCTTCCTTGTAATGGAATTCAGGCTTTTAAAACATTTATTTTCTCCTAAAAATACTAGAAGTACTTGACAGTAGTATGTGTAAAGAAGATCTAGGGGTCTTAGTGGATCATACACTGAACACGAGTCAGCACTGTGATACACTAGCTAAAAAGGCAAATGCGATTTTGGGCTGTATCGACAGACGTATAGTGTCCAGATTGTTAGGAGTTTTGTCCAATATTCAAGAAAATTCAGAGTAATGGATCTTGCTTTTCTGGAAAGAAGAGATTGCTTCTTTTAGTTTAAAAGAAACTTTATTACTAAAGGAAAAAGGGAAACGGGATTAGCTACAAATAAACAAAACATGCTTACTAAGCAGCATTGTGCTGCGTCTGCACACTAAGACATCCTACTAGAGAGAGAGAGATTACAATGGAGGATCTCTCCTTCTACTTGACCCCTGAAAGGAAACAACTGATATCATTGACCAATTAGCAAAGCAGTACACCTTTAGGTTTCCTGGGCTTAGAGTTAATGGGCCAGCTGCCAGGCACTTCCAGGTTAAACTAAGAAACACAACAAGTTGCATAGGTTAACCCTATAATGACTGAAATCCCAGGTCTTGTCTTTCATACTCATTTCTCCAACACAGATCACAGGAGGTGATGATATCATTTTACTCTGCTCTGGTTAGACCTCACCTAGAGTATTGTGTTCAGTTTGGGGCCCCACAATTCAAGAGGGATATAGACAAGCTGGAATGTGCCCACAGGAGGGCAAAGAAGATGCTGAGGGGTCTGGAGACCAAGTCCTATGAGGAAAGCCTGAAGGAGCTGGGTATGTTTAGCCTGGAGAGGAGATGACCGAAAGGTGATATGATAACCATCTTTAAGGACTTGAAGAGCTGTCATATAGAGGATGGTATGGAGTTGGTTATACCCAGCATAAAACTTTGTTGGTCTTAAAGATGCCACTGGACTCAAACTTTGTTCTGTTGCTTCAGACCAACGCGGCTACCCATCTGCATCTATTAAGAACCCAGGCATTTTTAAAATGTTGCATATTTATATGCTATTTTTTCTCCTGGAACACTGGACTCAAAGTGGCTTACAAACGTTAAAGACATATAAAAAAATTCCCCCTTTGCACAGCTTTGGAACTGGATGTCATCAAAAAGGGGATAACACCCAGCTTTACACCTTTCTAACAAAATCCCCAGGTGATGCAATAGAAGTCCTAATTAAACCCAGACAAGACGGAAGTGATGCTGGTTGGGAAGGTGGATGTATTGAAGGATCTTGTACTTCCCACATCCGATGGGGTTCAGCCAGCGCTTGATGACTCAGTTAAGAGCCTTGGGGTTATCCTGAATCCAGCATCACCACTGGGGAAGCAAGTTAACATGGCTGCAAAAAGCACTTTCTTCTAACTCCGTCTAGCCTGCAAGATGGCCCCCACCCCTACCTCGACTCAGCTGATCTGGTGACCTGGATCTATGCCATGGCAGCAATGAGACTAGACTCCTGCAATGGATTCTACATAGGTCTCCCCTCGAAATCGGTTCAGAGACTCCAGTTAGTTCAAAATGCTGCAGTTAGGTTGTCATTGGGACATGCCCATCAGTCCCATTCTGCAGTCACTTCATTGGCTGCCCATCAATTACCAGCCTCAATTCAAAGTATTAACTATCATATACAAAGCCATTGGTCCCTCTTATCAGTCAGACCACCACTCTCCCTACGCTCTGCCATGCCAACTTTTCTCATCCCAGCAGGACCTTTTGCAGGTACCATCATGCAGCAGGCCCTGCTGGACAAAATGACTGTCCGTCCTTGTGCATTCTCTGTTGCGGCCCCCACCTCATGGAATAGCCTCCCTGACGAGCTTAGGAAGGCTCCCACTCTACTGATAGCAATGCTGATTCTGAAAACTTAGGCAGATCATGAGAGGGAGGGCAGGAAGGGTTGCATCGGTGCTTAGTTCTCTTGTGGCCCTTTCTTGCATGGCCAGGGAAATGCCAATTGCCACCTTGGGGTCAGGGAGCAATTTTTCTCCAGGCCAGTTTGGTTGGGGATCCTGGAGTTTTGTTTTTTTTTTTTGTCATCTTCTGGGCGTGGAACAGCAGTCACTGTGTGTGTATGTGGGGGGGGGGGTATTTGTGAATTTCCTGCATTGTGCAAGGGGTTAGACTAGATGACTCTGGAGGTCCCTTCAAACTCTATGATTCTACTGACTTTCCACAAACTATGCAAAATGGAATTATTCAAGAGAGTTTTTGCACAGGTAAACAGAACTTTACTGTAATGAAATAATTTAAAAGTTGCTTCAGGATAGAGACTGTGACCTATACCACTGTATTGCTACCTAATCCTTTAAGTATGCTCCTGAGTGGGTAGTTTCTATACCACTTAATGTATCCTGTTTAAAAGCTTGTGCTTTGTTTCAGCTATGTCTGAGACTTCTGTTGGTTTTCAGATTTCTGTAGTCCAAACCCTGTTGTCCTGCTCATTGGACATCCCGTCCTGTTGATGCTACTTGAATTACACTGTGTGATCTGCCTCGAGTCTCTGCAAGAATGATAGACTATAAATAACCAAATAATGATGATGACATCTTTTCAGGAAAACCTTTCATATTGTCATTTCAAAACACTCCCCCCCCTCGAAGTGACTTTGATAGCAATATCAGCAGATCACCATACACAGACAGTGTCATGTCCGCTGACTGCCACTAGGCGCCAGCGACAGACAGTCCGAGCTTGGCTCCAGGGAACAATAGGGGCCAAGGATCCTGAGTCTTCGAGGACACACCAATAGGGACTTTGGCGGGAGATTCAAACCCTCCAATAGGACTGTGAGTGTGTCTCATTGGCCACCTTGGCCAGTATTTGCTATGCTTGTTCCAACTAATAAAGTATGAGTTGATCACTACGCTTTCTCGCTTGTCCGTGCCGCCGAGAACTCAGTATTCTTCAGACAGTTTCCCATTTAACTTTATCAGCCTCACTGTGGGCCTGCAGAATGTCATAGATCCCCAATTTTTACATGACAGAGACCTGCACATATTTACCTGGAGGAACAGTGTGGCACGTTAGAGCTTATACATATATGGCATGTTTATCATAGATTGGGGGAAAGACCAGTGTTTTTCCAAGTATGCACTGGTTTTACCCACATTCACTGTGCTTCTGCTCCACACATTTTTTTGCCAAGGTGGTAGTTGTGTGGTGAATACTGCTGGAGCTCTATGTTGCGCAATCACACAACCACTTCACCATCACCATGAAGCACCAATCAGCACAGGTTACACTGCAGTCCACATTCCCAGTGCACTGTGCACATCGAACATTCTCACTGGGCCAGGTAGTCCCATGAATTATCCCTTCTTTCTGAACTCATTTGTAGGGTTGCCAAGTGACTCATGAGTTTGAGCAGGGGTGTCCTGCTTCTGGTCTGAGACCCTCGTGTGCACCCGAAGCAAGATGACGTCACTGGGCTATGCTCTGGTAATCACCCTAAAAACTCTATGGTACCAGAAGTGATGTCATCAAGCCAGAAGTGCAGAAGTGATGTCATCAAGGCAGGCACGTTGCAGGGCGACGCTCTAGTAATCGCCCTGAAAAACTCTATGGTACCATAGAGTTTTCAGGGCGATTACTAGAGCGTCGCCCTGCAACGTGCTCGGTGTGATGACATCACTTCTGCGTAACGTCATCGCATCAGGCACATTGGCCTGATATGGCCATTTCGGGGGTGGGGTTCCCCGCACCGGCCGAATCCAGACCGGCGGATTGGGGACCTATTTAGCAGGTGAATCCCCGCCCCCCGGGGGGACTTGGCAGCCCTACTCATTTGTTATGAGGGCCGGATCTGACATAAATGTCACTTTGTTAGGCTGGGCCATGTGTGCCATAAAATGTAATTCCAGCTACCAGAGACATAAACTTTATAAGGGACACAAGCAAACCCGATTAACAATATTATTTTTTTAAAATTCAAAACACAAATATGCTTAAAACATTAATTTTATAAAGGACAGAGGCAAACACAATTGACAATATTATTTTTTTATTCAAAATAAAACTTTATAAATGACACAAGCAAACCCAATTTTTAATTCAAAATACAAACATGCTTAAAGCATTAATACTCTTACAGTATTTCCGTACAGTATCTCCCTGATGCCCACCCTCTCACTTCCACCGCCCATGACATTTTAGCACCGCCCATGACATTTAGGACAGCATACAGGGAAATAATGTACAGCCTCTGTCATCTGGCAATACTGATAGTGATGACCAGCTGCTCGCAGGCTGGATAAGAGCCCTGGATGGGTCAGTTTCGGCCTGTTGGCTGTATGTTTGACACCCCTGACCTAGATGCAATAAAATATTTAGACTTTTACCTTTATGAAATCAAGAAACATTTGATCCCCCCCATTTTTTCCTGCCTTCTAACCTTCCCAATGTGGTTTCTTCCAAGGATTAGCCATGTATCTATCACTCTAGATGGCATATGGACACAGATAAAATTTGAATCCTTTCACTCTTTTTGCTGTCTTTCTAACTCTATGAATTTAATGAACTCCTTACTGTACTCTAGCAGATGTAACAAATGCCAGTGCAACATGGAAGACCCATTCATTACAAGACATTGATCTGAAGAAGTGAGCAGTGACTCATTAATGTTCATACCCTGCCACAAATTTTGTTAGTCTTTAAGGTGCTACTGGACTCTTGCTCCCATATATTACAAATCCCACATGAAAGCTGCTTGAAAGCATTCCCACCTGGTGACTGCTAAAGGTATGGGGACACTCCACAGGCTTCCCAGATGTTCTAGGGATGGAGTCAAAACTCTTGATGGGAAGTAGCCAAGCCAATCTATGCATTTCAATTGCCACATGATTCAGTAGCTCTACGATAGCAGCTTCTGAGTAATTCTCGGAGCATGTGAAATAGCCTATATCACACTGAAAACCACATTTTTGGAGTATAGTCCCATCAGTGGGCAGGGCTGCTGACAGAGGGGGGTTTGAGGGGACAAAATTGGGGAGGGGAGTTAGCTGGATGACCCTTGAAGACAGCCGCATGCTTCATCCTGTGGAGCATCTTTCCATTTTTAATGCAGTTCTGGCTCCGTCCACTAGGGGCACAGGGAAGCTTGAGTGCAGTAAAGAGCACTTTATCGACTAGACTTGACTTTTTCCAAGACTGAAGCAAACTTGCCTAACAGATCATTCTAAGACCATCAATCAAGCCAGCACTGAAGCAAGACAAGACAGTGTGCTGATGACTGATACAGTAACTGCCAGCCTCCAGGTCATTTTCTCCAATAGTCTGGCCTTTCTCTCTTCCTTTCCTTGCACCCAGCTCAGCCAGATCTTGCAAAACAGTAGTTAGGGTGTTGCAGCAAGATAAAACCACCTTTCTGTCTCTTTTCCTTAATTTCTCTCCCGCTTTTCCGTACTTCCATTCAATTTCTCTCTCCCTGCACCTATTTTTTTCCATCTCCCCCCCCCCCCATTTATTTTCAATCATTGGACTCAAGTCCTTCTCATCCCTATCCTGCCAACAGAATGTACTTAATAGTAGTACAGCAGCAAACCTTTGTTAATATTATGAAAAAAGAAGGGGGTGTTAATATTTCCCCATGATCTGACAAAGTAGTGAGAGGATGCTTCCCGCACCCCCCACCCTTGTTTTAGTGGTTATACATGTGATGTGGAACAGAAATTAGAAATTCAGACACTGGATTGTTTTCATTATTACTGTGCTGGTTGGTGAAAGACCTAATAGCCCTTTGTAAAGACTACATTGCTACAAGGTAAAGTTTGAGTCCAGTGGCACCTTTAAGACCAACAAAGTTTAATCTGGGTATAGGGCTCCCAAGTCCAACTTGGGAAATATCTGGGGACTTTGGGGGTGGAGCCAGGAGACTTTGGGGGTGGAGCCAGGAGAAAGGAAGTGACATCATTTTGTGATGTCACATCCTGTGATGTTGCTTCCACATGCTGACACATGAACTCATGAAGTTTCCTAATACTGAATCAGGCCATTGGTCCATCAAGGTCAGTATTGACTACTCAGACTGGTAGTGGCTCTCCAGGGTCTCAGGCTGAGATCTTTAATGTCACCTATTACCTGATCCTTTTTTAGCTGAAGAAGCTGATACCTCCTGCATGTCAAGCAGATGCTCTATCACTGAGCAACGGCCCTACTGAATCCTTCCTCATCTCGGCAGAATATGAAGCCCTAAGTGCTACACAAGTGCTAAATATGATTTTCATATCATAAGAACAGGAGAGAAGCCACAGTGGATCGGGCCAACAGCCCATCCAGTCCAACAGTCTGTGTCACACAGTGGCCAAAAATACCAGGTGCCCTCAGGAGGTCCAGCAGCGGGGCCAGAACTCCAGAAGCCCTCCCACTGTTGCCCCCCAAGCACCAAGAATGCAGAGCATCACTGCCCCAGACAAAGGGTTCCATTTAGACCTTGTGGCTAATAATAGCCACTGATAGATCTCTGCTGGATGGGGACAGAGAGAGAGAGAGACAGACAGACAGACAGAAAAAAGAAAGAAGGAGAGAGAGAGAGAAGGAAAAAAAACTGGCAGAGGCACTTACTTCCATTTAGACCTTGTGGCTAATAATAGTCACTGATAGATCTCTGCTGGATGGGGACAGAGAGAGAGACAGACAGACGGACAGAAAAAAGAAAGAAAGAGGGAGAGAGAAGGAAAAGAGCTGTAAGAGAAACTTACCACAGCAACCTTTGCAAGCCACATGCAAAAGCAGCCCCTTCAGTCCCTCCTTAATCTCTGGGAGGACCTCTCTTGCTGTGGAAGCTCTCTTGCTGACTTCTTAAAGGGGAAATGTCTGGTGAGGCTTTTTACTGCAGGGCAGGCTCTCTGCAGACATTTCCCTTTTAAGGCAGGGCAGGGCAGACTCCTGGCAGCCATTTTGTCCCCCGGGGGCCAATTTTGAAAAAGCTGGGGTAAGTATCAAAAATCGGTGTTTCCCCCGCCCTACCGGGGGACTTGGCAGCCCTATCTGGGTATAAGCTTTCCTGCGCATGCACACTTCTTCAGATACGCTGAAACAGACTTTCTCAAGCCTTATATAAAGTGTGGGGGGGTATTAGTTGCCTGAAAGGACTAGTCAGAGTCAAGATGCGTCAGTAACTGAGTGATCAGTATAGCTAAGATTGGGTTAAAACAGTTGGTAAGTCCTGTGAACAGCAGCATATAAATGAAAGAGCTAACAAACAGATTTGAGAACTAAGAATTAAACTTTGTTGGTCTTAAAGGTGTCACTGGACTCAAACTTAGCCCAGTGATTCCTGCTCATGGAATCACTGGCATGGATGACTCGCCCTGAATTTTGGCACCATAGGTAGCCTCTTGCACTGCCCATGTTGCAGAGCCAGGTCTGAGGTTGTCTACAACAGTGTCTTCTGGTATTTAATATTTAACACTACAACTATTGGGGTATGTGTTTGGGACACCTGTTAACTTTAATACTTTAATAATTTGCTGCCGGAGGATGTAGTGATAGCCGCAGGAATAAACAGCTTTAAAAGGGGATTAGATAGATTCATGGGAGATATGTCTGTCAATGGCTACTAGCCATGGTGACGGAGGGGAACCTCCACATTCAGAGGCACTAATCCTCTGAATCCCAGTGTCAGGAGGCAACATCAGGGGAAGGAAATAGGAAATAGAACTGGATTGCCATTACTTTCACTAAACCCAATTCAAGCATAATCTAGACACCGGTCAAAGTTCTGGTTCTTACCTTTAAGGCCCTAAATGGCTGGAGGCAAGGGGCCCTCTCTTCTCACACTGTCCAGCCCACCACTTACGATCTGACTCTCAAGCCCTGCTCTCTGTACTCAGAGGGGTGGATGTTCAGAGGGGTGGATGTTGGCTATAGACAGGGCCTTTTCAGTGGTGGCTCCTCATCTGGTGAGCCCGTTCGCGGGAAGGGCGGGGTATAAATTGAAAATAAATAAATAAATAAACAAATAAATAAATAAATCTTTGGAACACTTCTTTCTCGAGGCTTACCTGGTACCTTCTTTGGGGTTTTTTAGGCACTAAACTAAAACACATCTTTTTACCTAGGCTTTTTAATAGGGCTTTATCTCACCAGCTTTTTAATGGTCGATTCTGTTTTATGGCTAATTTTTATGCTGCTTATGTCCAATCGTTAGTTCTTAATGGCTTGTTTTTTATATTCTGGGTTTTGAATTGTAAGCCGCCTCAAGTAGGACTTTGAGCTGGCAGTGCAGAAATATCCTAAATAAATAAATAAACAAGGACAAAAACTCTTAAGGTCCAAAGACAATATTTTTTTAACTGACCAAATTGTTGTTTGTACTATTATGATTTTAGTGTCTGGTTAAAATTCACTTTCAAACCCGCTATTCACACCATCTTCTTATAAAATAGTATATAGAATTTTGATGCTCCGGGAGGGAAATGGTTTATTGATAGTTTATCACAACAAGCAGGGGACCCACAAGACCCACACGGCCAACTCAGCAGTGGAGGAGGCTGGCGGCTCCCACTCCCTCTTCCTTCACCCACCCACCTACCTCCTAGCTCACAGGAGCTGGTGGTGGCAGCAGTGGTGCCTCACACACATGAAGCTGTCTTATACTGCATCAGACCAGGGCTTTTTTGGTAGAAAAAGCCCAGCAGGAACTCATTAGCATAATAAGCCACACCCAACAGCAGGAGCTCATTAGCACAATAGGCCACACCACTGACTGCACAGCTTATTAGCATATTAGGCCACACCCCCATGTTGCCAGAAGAGTGGTAATCCAGCCACACCCACCTTTTGCTTCTTAGTCTGTTTACCTTGTTTGTTGTAAAAACCCAGGGCCTTTTTTGTAGCAGGAATTAATTTGCATGTTAGGCCACATACCCCTAATGTAGCCAATCCTAATGAATTTCTGCTGTTGGGTGTGGCCTATTATGTTAATGAGTTCCTGCTGGGTGTGGCCAACTCAGGAGCCAGCGTTCCTGCCCAAAAATAGCCCTGAATCAGACTATTGGTTCATCAAAGTCAATATTGTCTACTCTGACTGGCAGCAGCTCTCCAGGGACTCAGGCGGAGGTCTTTCACATCACTCCCTACCTGACCCTTAAACTGGAGATGCAGGGAATTGAACCTCAGATTTTCTGCATACCAAGCAGATGCTCTACCGCTGAGCCATGGCCCCTGCCTCTCCCACTACTCCTCCCTGCCTACCAGCTTGCAGAGGAAAGGCAGCAGTTGCAGGCCTGGTGTTACCTGAGCTGGCACCCTGGCTGTGTCCAGGTGCGCAGGTATGGCGGGCTCCTCCCCCTTGCTCATGGTTAGTGTACATTTTCGGTGAAAGTACAAACTACATTTCTCTCTTGGGGGGGTGGGATTTAACATTATTTGGACCTGGCCCTATTCTCTGCATCTATCAGTCTGTGTGGGGCCAGGTTCAGCATTAGATATAAGATTACTGCTCCAGATTAGTTTGCTTTGCCCTGCATAATACAATAAGAGACAATACAATCACAATAACCCTTGATTTTTTTTCTGTTTCCTAGTGTTTATCATTTATCATCAGGATTTATTATAACAAAATTATATAATATGCTTCAGAAGTCAAGGAAATGAATAGGAGGATCAACTGTCGTTTAACAAGACGGGTAGACATATTAGTCTGTCTGTAGCAGTAGGAAAGAGCAAGAGTCCAGGAGCACCTTAAAGACTGACAAAATTTGTGGCAGGGGAGGAGCTCTCGTGAGTCACTGCTACTAGACTCTTGCTCTTTTCTATTGTCACATAACAAAAAGTAATCCCTGTGAACACTTTCTAATTAGAAATACGATCACAAATCACTGAAAATTACACACACACACACCAATGCCAAATCTACACTGTTTCAAAAAACCTTACTGTTTGGTGTCATTAGTGATGAGTGTCAAACCTTTTCTGTTCCTGGTAGTGAAATGCAAAGAATTGGCACAGGACATAGTGCCCTCCTTTTCATAACATGCCAGCCAATCATGGGAGAAAGAAGAGAAAAGCCCATATATCCGAGGGCACAGGTGGGTGTCCGAGTCATCTCTTATTTTCATTTAGACTAAATTCACAGGGAAGGTTGAAAAGTCCCTGGATTTAATTAAATTAGACCTCGCCACTGCCGCAAGAAGCACACACAACAAAGCCGGGCGAATGCAGCACATAATAATAACATCTACTGGGACATGGAAGGAAACCACCCACAACAATGATGACACTAAGCCACACAGGCCTGGGTCTCCATGGCAACACAGACACCACCTGCATCACCCGGGGCAACCTAGGATGTTGCACAAAGAAAAAAGAAAACTGCATGCAAACCTGCACAGTAGACAACATCACATACAAGAAAATAGAATACAGACGCATCCACAAGTATTACCCAGCTCTCTCTATATGTCAGTGACAGCAATCACAGACAAGAAAGGGCAGTAGGGAGTGATGGTCATTGTCCTCAGTTTTTACTCTACTCCTCTGATAATGTTTTCCTGAAGAAAAAGAATCTTTCAGAGCATTTTCACAAATGATCAGCCCATTAGTCACTGTCCTACTAGAAAACCACAGCTCGTGACGGTAACCACAACAGACAGAAGCAAGCTGCGTACAAACGCTAGAAATATTATTTATATGCAAAATATCAAAACTACAAAACAATATGTACATAAAGTGTAATGAGGTCCAGAAAGAATAATAATAGTTGACAAAGTTCTCCAGATTGCCAAGTCGTTTCGAAAAGCTTCATCTGAATGGGACCGTACAAAATGTGATGCGTTTTCTAGTCTTATTTCATGGTTGGAACCGAGTTTGAAGGAACTTCATGAGGGATCTCAGTGTTTTACAAACAAAAGCCAAATAAATCAGAAATGAAGGTGGGCCATCTAGGTAGAGACACGCAAGAGCCTGGGCTATCCAGGTCACGGCAATGATCCTGTAAGGATCTAGTATTAGGGCCATCTGGTTACAGATTCCTTATCCTATCTCCAGCTGAATGGAAAATTGGTAGCTGGCCAACATCAAGAGTTTATTTCTTGACAGAGGGCCAAACTATCACTGCTTTGAGAATCTTTGGGGTTCCTGTTTCTGTAATCTGAACTCTGCAGTCAAACTAAGACCACTGGGGCACACTTAATATGAGCTGTTTTGGTCTCAGACATACAGCGGGTAGAACTCATTGCTGGTTCCAGGGAATGTCAGTCTGGTCTTTTTAGCAATTCTGCTAGACATGACTTAGTAGATGAAATTATGGTAGAGATGAACAGTTTCTTGGCTGTCAACACTGTCATGTGACAGCAAAGACTTATGCTACAGTCTACTCTCTTTGAGAGAAATCACCTGTCACCCATTTCATCTACCGTCCTGCCCCTTCCTGTTCAGCCACTTCAGCCCCCCCTGTAAACCCAAGAAACCTGGAATTATAGAGGAATGGAGAAGATGCTCAGCTGCTACCATGGAAATGACCAAACTGACCTTTCTGTTCACTCATTCAAGATCAAGAGGTTTGATACCTTTCCCAAAGAGGCATCTTTGTTTCGGTGGCCTGTAAAGGCAAGCTACCAACCTAACTTGTCCATTGCCTCAGTAGTGGATGTAGGAGGACAGGAATTTAAAATCAAGAGATAACTATCTGGCCACGGTTAACAGTGTTTCCTTGATACTCCCAATAACCAAAGCCCTAGTTAAACAATTTCCGATGTGCTAAGCCCTTTGTATCCAAGTTAAAGTCACCCACAACAAGTTGTCATGATGACTCTCAAAACAACTCCAAGTGTCCATGCTTTTTCGTTTAGAGAAGCCCACATTTTAAATGTACCTAATGTGCTTGCATCCCAACAGAATTTATATTCTCACCTGTACCTCTCATTGGTGTGGTCTAAATTTGTACATAATAGGAACATACCAGCCAGAGCCAGCTATCCTTGTTTGCTTGATAAAATCCTAATCCTCTCTCTCGCTCTTCAGTGGGAATAAGCTAGGCAACTGGCACTATAAGAGTTCAACAGAAAAGGTGCATCTGTGTTTAAAATCTCTGCCATTGAAATTAATGGCACTGTCTGGAAGGCACATCTGTATGATTCCCTAGGAAATCACCCCCATGCTGATTTGCAGACTAAAAATTAAATATGGGCATTTGAAGTGACAGGGAAGACGACAGTCCCCCCCCCCCTTCTTTTGTTATACTTTATGCCATCTTTCTGTCCTACACTCAAGGCAGTCTCGCGCCACCCAACTGAACACCAGTCTGTCTGTCTTCAGCGGGAATGTCCTGATTTGTTACCGATTACTTCAGGTCACGGCCTTTCTGAACGAAGAGAGTTTGGCAACAGGGATATCATTTTTGCTGCGCGCCCCTTACTGAAAAAAGACACACACACACACCGGGCCAGTGTATCTTCTTACGAAAACGGAAAATATCTTGGGTTTAGGACGTTGGGGGACGCAGAAGAAAAGGGGTGGGCAGAAATCCCCGGAGGTTTTCAGAAACGCTGCAATGATGGGGGACGGCGGGAGCCTCTCGCTCTCTTCCCAACACTCTTTCTAGGTTCCTTTCATTGCATGTATGTATGTGCATCTATCTCCGTGAACAACCGGCCGCCTCCGTCTCTCGGGAGCCTATCCCTCCCCGCGCGACGCTGAAGGGCATTTCGCCCATTTGTTTTCGCGTAGCCGTAGCCGAGCCGACAGGGCTGCACGGCGCGTCACGTGACCGCCGCCCGCCCACGCGCCCGCCTGCCTCCAGGGCGTCCCCGCCCCTCCCTGTTTTCTTGCCGCCTTCCCTCCCCCTGACCTTCTCTCGCGTCGTCTGGCGCGCGTTGAGCCCAGGCGCGCCTGCGCGGCTCCGCCCCCCTCTCCCCGTCTCTTTCTCCCACGACGCCCTTCCACGCTCCCTTTTATTCCCCCCGCCTCACCCCCCCCCCGCCCCGCGCGCGCCGTCTACTTCTGGCCTATAAAAGGGGCGCCCGGCCGGGCTTCCCTTTCTGAGTCCGCTGCAGAGGAGAGCGTGGCTGGACTCGGTGGGAGAAAGGAAGGCAGAGACGCGCGTGAGGGAGGCGAGGCAGGCGGCGGCGGCGGCGGCGGCGACGACGACGACGACGACGAACGAGGTCGGCCCTCCCTCCCTCCCTCCCTGGCCGGCGTCGTCGTCCTCGTCCTCCTCCCTTCCTCGAGTGCCTCCGTCCAGAGCCGCCCCGACTCCCCCGGGAGGTGCCGCCTGACGGGCCCTTCTTCTCCCTCTCCTCTGCGTCGCCGCCACCGCGCCCCTCCCCGGCGGCGCCATGAGTTCGGGGACGCCGTACATCGGGAGCAAGATCAGCCTCATCTCCAAGGCGCAGATCCGCTACGAGGGCATCCTCTACACCATCGACACCGACAACTCCACCGTCGCGCTCGCCAAGGGTAGGGAGGCCGCCCCGGCCGGCCGGCGGGGGGGGGGGGGCTGGCGTCGTCGTCGTCGTCGTGCGGGGGGGGGGCTTCCCCTGTCCGGGTCGGGAGGAGGCGAGGCAGCGGCGGGGGGGGGGGGTGGAGGTGGGCCCTCCCTCGAGGGGAAGCGCCGGGCTGGTGGGAGACGGCGAGGAGGAGGGGGCGGCCGCCGGGGCCTTGCTCGGCTCCTCTCCCCAGCCTCGGTGGGGGCGGTGAAAGAAGAAAGGAATCGAAATGAGGCCTCTCTTCCCCCCCCCCCTCCTCTCCTTTCTTTCTTTCTATCAAGGGGGGGGGGAGACATACCGAGGGAGAGAAGCGACCGGGCCTGGGAAGGGGGGCGTGTGTGCGGCGGCGTCAGTAGCTTCCCATCCACACACTCACCCTCCCGCCCCCCGCGCCATTAGTGGCGCTTTCCCTATTAAACAAGATGTGTGTTGGGGGGGGGGGAGGTTAAAATTAGGCGACTTTGGGGAGGGGCGTCGGAGGCTCAGACCCCCTCCCCCCGGCAGCCGTTGCATTTTGTCTCCCCCATTCTCCCCCCCCCCCAAAACACACACACACACACACACACACACACCTTGTCCCTTCGAAGGAGCTGTCTCGGGTGTAAGGAGGCAGTGCGGACGGAGTGTAAAGAATTAGCCCCGGGCTCTCTTTTCCTCATCTGCCCATTCATTGGGGAGGCATCGCGGTGGTGGTGCTGGGGGTGGGGGAAGTTTTGTGGCCCTAGGCATGGGGGGGGGGATACTCCCGAAGACATTTCCAATGGGTAGCCGTGTAGGTTTACAAGGAGAACAGCCAGGTGTGGGCCCCTTGAAAGAAGGCTTTGCAGAGAGGAGGGCAGCAGCAAACCACCTCCGCTTACTCCCTTGCCGTGAAAATCCCCCGGGGTTGCCGTGAGTTGGCCGCGACTTGACTCCATTTTACAGGCGCACAGCACACACTTCCAGAACGTTAAGGGCTTCGAGGTGCTTGCTGCTGCTAAGCGTCAAAGCTCCTTGGCTGCTGTATATTTTCCGGGCTGCATAGCCCTGGCCTTGGCATTCTCTTTGTCAGAGCTTTGAATCTCAAAAGCTCATACCTTGATAATCTTGTGGGTCTCGAAGGTGCCACTGCACTCGAATCTAGCCCCTCTAAAAATTGTGGCTCTGCCCTCTTCTCTCTCTTTTTACCCATAGCCTTTCCTGGAAATTTGTGCTTGCATAGTCTGAACCAGTGTTCCCTCTAAGCTGAGTTAGTGTGAGCTATCTCACAGTTTTTAAGCCTCCAGCTCACACGTTATTGTCTTAGCTCAGGGAGGATGGCTCCAGAACAAACTAATGCAGTAGCCAAATCCCCTGCTCATAACTTTAATGCCAGTAGCTCACAAAGTAGAATTTTTGCTCACAAGAGTCCACAGCTTAGAGGGAACATTGGTCTGGACCACTTTCCTCTACTACACTGTCCCCCCTTTAAAAGGTTTTCAATGATACAAGGGTGTCTGCGCAGTGAAGTCGCTGCTCCCAACAGCTAGCCTGCTTCCTCCTTGCCTTTCGGAGGCTTCAACGTGCAGTTTGACTTCCTTCTCTCCCCCCCCCCCCCCTTCAATTCCATAGGGATTTTGTTGTAGAGGGAAAATACGGTGAAGTCCAGAGTTATAACTTTTCTGAATGGTTCTGGCCTCCTTGTACTGCTGACGTAGAAGCACACAGTGACTCCTAACACCCCACTTCTTTTACAAAAAGGTGCATTTTCGGGTGAGAAGGTTGCTTGGACTTGAACATCCAGGAAAGGGGGAGCACCAAAGCCAGAGGATATACCTCAGGAAAAGAAGGGTCCCCACAGCTTTGTCTCACTGCTTCATCTGCTTTGTCCTTGTTCACCTTTCCTTTCGTGTAATGCCCGTCAGGCCATGTTTTGTTAGCAAAGGGCTGAAGTGAGAGGAGAGAGTGCTCTGGCATCTTGCCTCTTAGCCCCGACCCTGTAAGAGCCCAAGACTGTAAGGATGAAGGTTTAGTGGTAAAGGGGAGTCTCCCTACTCTAAAAACTCGGGAGAAATAAGTAGGTCACGTTCTTCTCACCCGTATTTGTTTTGAAAGCCGGGAGGATGGCTGCTGGTGGTTTTTGCTTTCATTCTAATGGAGAGGATAGTAAGTGCCCTAGATAAGAATTCCTGGAGTCGGGTTATGAAGGCTTAACAAATAGACCTAGGATGCTCTGGATAAGTCTGGAGGGGCGGGGGGGGGGGTGTTCTTTGCCTTGGCCATTGCGAAGTGACCTAGATTTCTATAGGTCCTGTGTGAATTCTGGAAGGGCTTTGCCCTTTCCTCTCAAGCTTTGTCCTCTGCACCCCCCCCCTCGCTTTGCTCTCTGCAGGAGTCCCCATTTCTGGCTGTAAATGGGGAAGGGGCACCTTAAAGCACTGCAAATCCCCTGCACGCTTGGTCAATGGTCTCTGGCTGGTGAGTCAGTCATGTGTCAGCTTAGGGTGGCTTTTCTTAGTACCAGCCACCTTGTTCTGGGTTCATGCGCTAAGGAGCAGGGGGAAGATGGCGTACCTGCTGTGCTTTTTTTCAGGTTGCCGGGTAAGGCTAAAAGAGTGTGCCGGGGGAGGGGCGCAGGGTGCCTCTGCGCTGACTTTGGGGACAGGCCGTAGGTGTGATTTGACTGCGACCTGCCAGAGCTGTGCGGGAAGGAGGGAGAACAAAGCCAGTCTTGTAAGTGGGTAGAACTGCTTCAGCTCAGCCGTAGCCTGCTGCTTTCATGAGTCAGCTATTGATGTATGGCGGTGTGGAGCCAGGAGGGGTGGTTAGTCGCTTGGCAAGCCTTGGCTGCGGAGCGGTGGAAATCCAGAGTGTCTCGAGAGTATAATTGCTGGATATCTTAGCCATGCAAAGGGTGGGGATGGTAAGCTGTCTGAGGCTGTGAAGCACTCTTCAGTTTTTCCACCAACTTCATGGAACAGCGTAGCCTCTTAATTAAGAAAAGATGGCAGAAGCGTATGCTGGAGCTGTGATTCCTTTATAAAGGTAGATCCCGCTGCTACCTTTTAAAAAGAATGAAACCCAGTAGCCAGGCAGCAGCAGTGCACGGGGAGGGCTCGATGCAGCCTGTTCTTGCTCTCTTATCTTGTTCTCCCTGACCCAGAAGGGAGATGGCAGCAACCAGCAATTCGTCTGTATGGCTCTGTGTATTCTGCAGTTGCTTTGCCTTGTGGGCAGCTTCAGTTCAGCCCCACCCCACTCCTTTGCTGGTATTGTTGTCTCAAAAGGTCCTTGGTGCTGTCTTCTTGCCTCACAGCCATTTTCTGCAAAAAGTATGATAAAGACATTTTTCTCGTTTTGTTTGATGTGCACTGATAAAACATGAGTTGCTCTGTGTTGTTGTTGTCAACTCGCAGCTGACTTATGGTGACCCTGTAGGGTTTCCAAGGCAAGAGACATTCGGGGGTGTTAACAAAAAATAGGCAGTCTCCTAATTAATCAGAGGAAATTAGCTTTAAAGGAGACAAAGCGCGAGAGGGGTAACTGGGATTCTCCACCAGTGTTTACATGGATTTTTTCCCTTAAGAGAACTCTTGAAATAAACTCAAAAATGGATTCACATTCTAGCTGTATCTGAAGAAGTGAGCAGTGACTGAGGAAAGGTCCTACCCTGCCACAGATTTTGTTAGTCTTTAAGATGCTACTGGACTCTTACTCTTCTGTACTGAAATAAACCAGGCAAATGTTTAACTTTAAAAGTTTTTATTAAAAGGAGAATTAAAAAAAATAAAATGTGCGGACAGACATACTGAAAACACATACAAGGCTAGCTAGGAGGAAATCAGGGAGGAGGGGGAAGAAAGCAATTTTGAGGGAAGGCTGTGATCACCAATCTCGAAGCAAGAGGTCCGCGGAGGCAACAGCAAAATGACTGGCGTTTCACGGAGAGAAGAAAAGGCCCACACAGATTTGTGGGTGTGATGTTTTGGATCCGAGAACACACACACACGCACACTACTATGCAGCGGGATACTGTAATTTATAGGAAAAAATGCTCCCTGGGGCAAGCTAACGTATTCACCCCAAAAGCAATAACTTAATGGGTTTTTCGGTGGTGGACTATAGGTGTCTATGGTGCTTGATCACCCTGTAAGTGCCAGATGGGAAAAGCTACCAGGTTTGGTGAATAGAATTTAAGTGTTGCCTAACTAGGGTAAATGGGTGCAGGGAAGTGAGGCTGGGTGTTGATGAGGTCAGCAGGTACTTGGGAGACCCACTGCCCTAAATTATTGTCTCTAGGGCGGGGAGGAGGTCATTAGCTAGACAGTCGTTCTTACTTACACTTCTAAACTAAGCGTCTAGGCTTGTCTTTGGCTGGCATCCATTTTGTGTCATTTTGGGCCAGGCAGTGTACTTGCACTTACGATATTTGAGATGATATATATTAGGAAGGGTGTTTATGGTTTTCTAGCTACAAACTGCCCCTCGGCGAGAGGACTGCTAACAGAGGTGGTTTGCCGTGGCCTGCCTCCATGTAGCAACCCTGGATTTCCTTGGTGGCTTCTCATCTGAATACTAATCAGGGCCAGCCCTGTTTAGCGTCTGAGATCCGATGAGACTGGGCTAGCCTGAGTCATCCAGGTCAGGGCCTTTTCTGCTTGGTGGTGGAAAGTGCCGTCAAGTTGCAGGTGACTTAAGCTGACCCCGTAGGGTTTTGAAGGCAAGAGACGAACCGAGGTGGTTTGGCCACGGCCTGCCTCTGTGTAGTGACGCTGGTATTCGTGGTGGTCTCCCATCCAAGTACTAACCAGGACTGACCCTCCTTAGCTTCTGAGATCTGATGGGGTTCAGGGTGAGTGCTTAGCTAGACTTTTTCATACCGTGCTAGTTGTGAGTAAATGGCTCCTGGTACTCCAGGATTGCCAGGTCCCCTTTCCTAAAATAAAACAGGCCCTCAGTTTATCTCCAGTCTCTCAAGTTCTGTTCCCAAAACAGCCTTGTTAATGAAGTAGTGAATGTATTGTGGTTAAATGTTGATGCTGTACAAGGTCAGAAAGCTCAGGAGCTCTGGCCCTAAATCTTTCTGTTCTGTTGGTTTTGAGCCCCGAGTGGTTATAGAGGAACCCTGAGAGACTTTACAGTCATGTGAGCATTATTTTGAACAAAATATGGAATGAAGTTACTTGACCCCACCTGAATAGTCAGTTCTGCGTAAATAAAAGCAACGTCTTTGTCTCCAGTGTGGATGGTGATGGAGGCTTTGACCTATGGGGAGGCGTCTACCACTCACTCACAAGCAAAGGGGAGTGGATAGTTAAGGTGGATTAGGGAGGACTTAGCTAAAGCTTCTAGTGCTGTTGTAATATCAAAGGAAGCCTGTACTGATGTTTTCAGCTGTGGCGTGAAAGTGACTAAACTGTGTATTCTTTAGAGCCAGTGTGGTGTAGCCATGTTGGACTAGGATCTGGGAAACCCAGGTTCAAATCCTTACTCTGCCATGGAAGCTCTCTGGGTGACCTTGGACAGCCTAACCTACCTTACAGGGTTGTTGTGAGGATAAAACGGAGGAAAGGAGAACTATGTAAGCCACTTTGGGTCCCCATTGAAGAGAAAGGTGGGATATAAACACAGTAAATAATGGAGGAGATGGAGCAGCCCACCTCTGGCCTAGTCAGGGGCTAGATGTGAACATAGTGATTCCCAATCTTCATCAATCCATAGCTTACTACTTGCTTCCTGATATTTCAAACTTTAAACGAATGTCAGGCAAGGAGTATTTCTGCACCCAACAGGTGCCACCATCTTCCTGAGAGGCATTAGGAGGGAGCAGTTTTTACTGTTCTTCCTCTCATATTGGATGTTCTGCAGTTTAGCTGTCACAAAGTTAAGGCATTTGTCCTTTTCAAATTTCATAAGTATGCCAGATAGTTTTATCTGCTAACTAGGTTATGAACGATGTGTTCTGTTCTTAAAGCGGTAAGGCTCTATAAGAAAGTAGAAGTTTCAAATACTGACATTTTGGGAGTATCACAACTGCTGCACTATACCAGTTCTTCCCCATCCCATTTCAAAACCTCCTTAGGTTTTGACACAGCAGAGATTATTCCTTGGTGGATATTCAGTTCTGTATCCATGCAGGCAAACCCTTTTCTGTCCAGTGTGAACAGCCACAGAGGCTTTGACCTTAAGGAGAAAGCTGCACCGCTCACTCACAAGCATTTATATAGCACCATCTCACTGTGGCATCGGCAATCCAAACTGCCTTGCAGTGGTTCTCCAGAAGCCACCCACTGTGCAGAGGACGTCCCCCCCTTTCTCATACCTTGATCTGTACTAAGCAGGGTTCTTGCAGCCTTCTGTTTCTAAGTGCAGAGCAGTCAGTGTCCTGTGGGAACTGAGGCTAGAAGAAGGGAAGGGCTGTGGCTTAGTGATAGAGCTTCTGCTTGGCATGCAGAAGGTCCCAGCTTCAATCCCTGGTATCTCCAGTTAAAAAAAATCTGGCAGTAGGTGATGTGAAAGACCTCTACCTGAGACCTTGAAGAGCTGCTGCCAGTCAGAGTAAACGATACTGTCTCTGAGATGCACCAAGGGTCTGATTCAGTATAAGGCAGAGTTCTGTGGGCTGCAGGCTGTGGCGTCACAAACGCCTGTCTGAGAACATATTCAGTAGGGAAGAGACTCTTCAGTGTTCATATCAGTCAGAAAACTGCACGTGCTCTAGAAGTTGTGGGATACGAGCGTGTCCAAGACCAGTTGCTGGAACTTGGAAAGGTTATTGTTTTGCAATCCACTTGCGGCACTCTTATTTTTGTTATCGGAATCCACGTTTATGCAGCAATCTCTCTGCAGCACAGTAAAGGAAGAAAAAAAGCAAAGAGCAGGTGGCCGCCCTGCGAGACTTGTGCTTGTCCTAGTTTTTCTGATTTCCTAACTATTTGCCTACCTCTGTTTTCACCCCCTGCTTAACAGTCTCGCTGCCAAAGTTGAGATACTGTAAAAATGCTGGTCCTGTGACTATCCTAAACAGTAAATCTGCTTATTGAGGTAGTTACGAATAAAGCTAGTTCTGCAAAGCGTGTTGAGCCCTAGCTCAGATCCTTCCGTTTCTGCCAGCAGTGGTGCTCCTGAATTGACCTTGCTTGATGGCTACTGCTCTCCTTTTGTGTAATAGAACTCATCATTGAGAATTAATTGAGGGGGCGGTGGCAACACAGTTGCAGGGCTTTCTGGCTGATGCTTCCGTCCTAGGCCCCTTCCAGTGTGGCTTTCGCCTGGGACGGAGCTGGTTGCCCTTGCTGACGACCTCTGGAGACATCTGGATCGGGGCGGTTCAACAGTACTGTTGCCATTAGACCTGCTGGCTGCATTTGACACAGTCGACCACCAGTTACTGACCTGCCACCTCGCCGACGTGGGGATACAGGGGCTTGCCTTGCAATGGCTTGCTTCCTCTTTCTCCAGGGTCGGGGACCAAGGGTGGTGCTAGGGGAGCAACAGTCCAGGAGACACCCGCTTGAAGGTGGCGTGCCTCAGGGGACTGTGCTTTCCCCGATGTCGTTTAACACGCACCCCCTTGCCCAGATTGCCTGGAGATATGGGCTGGGGTGTCACCAGTATGCTGAATGACACACAGCTCTATCTGATGTTAGGTGGCTGGTCAGACTACAGCCCAGAAGATCTGGACCGGGCATTGCAGGCTGTGGCTTGTTGGCTTCGACTGAGCCGGCTGGAACTAAATCCAGCGGAGATCCTGTGCCTGAGTTGTGGTGGTCTGGGGAGGGGGATGCCGCTCCCGACCTTCAATGGGGTGCCAGCGCCAGAGGTTAGGAGTTTGGGAGTGCTCCTGGGCCCCTCCTTAACAATGGAGGCCCAGGTGGCAGCCCCTGCTAAGTCGGTCTTCTATCATCTTCAGCTGGCTCGGCAGCTGATTCCTTCCCTCGACCGCAGTGACCTGGCTACAGTGATCCATGCGACGGTCACCTCAAGATTAGACTACTGTAACGCTCTCTACATGGGGCTGCCCTTGTCGCAAATCCGGAAGCTGCAGCTAGTGCAGAATGCTGTGGCCAGGCTTTTGATGGGGTTCCCTAGATGGGAGCACATCCAGTCTGTGTTTAATGCACTGCACTGGCTGCCAATAGCATACCGAATTTGCTTCAAGGTGCTAGTACTTACCTTTAAAGCTCTTATGTGGCCAGAGTCCGACATACCTGAGGGACTGCCTTTCCCCATATATACCCCAGAAAGCACTACGGTCGGGATCACAGCATCGGCTAGTGATCCCAGGCCCTAAGGATGCCAGGCTCGCGGCGACTAGGGCCAGGGCCTTTTCGGTGGTGGCTCCTATCTGGTGGAATGATCTCCCGGAGATCAGGGCCCTGTGGGACCTTATGCAGTTCTGCAGGGCCTGCAAGACGGAACTCTTCCACCAGGCTTTCACGTAGGAGCCGCCCACCACATTCACCAACTAGCCGGCCCTATATGAAGACCTAACCACAGTGTCGTGGAAGGCCAGAAGACCACTGAACTGGGATCCCAATTTAATATCGTACCATCTTAATATCTTGTGAGCATTTTAATGTATTAATTATTTACTGTATGTACGATTGTTTTAGCATGTTTAATTTTAAAATGGTTTTAATGTTTTATAAATACAAGGCACTAGGTGCCAATGGCTGTGAGCTGCCCTGAGCCCATTCGCGGGGAGGGCGGGATAGAAATTTGATGAAATAAATAAACAAACAAACTATGGCCACTGGTGGCTCTGCGTTTGACTAGGTGCTTTGTCTGTATTTCCCAAAGATCTACAGAATAACGGGAGGAGAAAAGAGAGCTTGCAGCATCTAACTGGCACAAACAAATGGCTACCTACATTGCATTTATTGGGGGCAAGTAGGCTTGGTGTCATTGCTTGGCCCAGTCAGGCTGTAGTGGTCTGGCTGGCTAGTGATCTGGAGCAGACATCCCAGTGTCTTTTAAGAGTCAGGCTAGTTAATTTTGAGATGGGTGTATTTCAACGAGGAAGGAGCCCAGCGGTTGTCTAAGCGGGCCACTTGGGGTAAAGGCAGTGTGATACAGCTTGTTAGGTCAAGTGCTAACATCTGGTTTGTTTTCTCACACTAAGTGCGCTCCTTTGGCACTGAAGATCGTCCCACGGATCGTCCTGCCCCCCCCAGGGAGGAAGTTTACGAATACATCATCTTCCGTGGCAGCGACATCAAGGACATCACTGTCTGCGAGCCTCCGAAAGCGCAGCATAATCTGCCTCAGGATCCTGCTATTGTCCAAGTAAGTGTGTTTTTCCCACCTGGAGTGCCGGCAGCAATTCCATCCCGCGAGGTGAACTCCCTGCACCTCCTCAAGAGCTTTCCAGCTAGATGACAATGGGCCCTAAATATTCCTAGGAGTAAAAGTCCACTTTGTCTTGGGTAGTTCGTTACTCCACTTTAGCTCTAGCCCGGGGTGACTTAATTATTAATTAGAAACAGTAGTTGGTTTTTATAGCTCTCCAGTTAGAAGTGAGGCTCTATAAATCCACATGCTGCTTGCTAGCACAGGGCAACTTTCCCTGCTCTGGCACACAGCCCTGCTCTGGCTGGCACAGAGATCCTTCTTGGTGGGCTTCTGCAGAACACCTTCTGTAAAAGTCCAGCATGAGGAAGGGAACCACGGGGAGGATGCAGTCTTGATAGCAGACATGAATGCATTCTGGTAACCCTGGCTGTACCTTGAGGGTGGAGATGTCTGCCATTTTTGTCTATAAGAATGCCCTGCTGGATCAGACCAATGGTCTATCTAGTCCAGCACCTTGTCTCGCACAGTGGCCAGTGAGTTCCTCTGGACAGCCAACGACAGGGCATACAGGCCAAGACCTTCCCCTGATGTTACCTCCTGGCTCTGGGATTCATAGGATCAGTGTGTCTGAATGCAGAGGTTCCTTTCAGTCATCATGGCTAGTAGCCACTGAGAAACCTGTCCTCTATGGATCTATCTAATCCCCTTTTGAACTACATGAAATTGATCGATACAGTTAGGTAAGTCTGGTTTCTGTCCTCCCAGTTTCTGCTGATTGCCAACAGCAATGCCACCTATCCCTTAAGTCTTCAATCACAGGCTTTGTGTGGAGCCAAATACCGCACCTCTGAAACTTTCTTGCCCTTCAGGATAGCTGCCTGTGGTGGGCCAAACTACAGCTGGGATGTGCTGCGTGGCACAACCGGTTCTGTATGCCTAAGGGGGTCTTCCTGATTGTGTTTCTCCGACAGTAATTTCCCTTGTCCTGTCACCGGTTGCTTTTGAAACTTACAGAACTTTCAAAAATATTTTACGATCCCATACAGATCAGTATCGGAACTGTATCGGATCAGTGTTGTTGGTGTGCTTAAAGCAGCTCTTTGGATCTCTGTGTACCTGGCCTCAAACATATCCAATACGTATGGGGAAAGACTGGCATTAACATCGAAACACTGTGGAGACTCAGGGTGATTCTGCACTAAACCTTAAATCCTGGTTCAACCCTGTCCCCGAACTTACATTCTACGCTGCACTCGAGTTCACCCCTGTAATTATCTAGGGGTGTTTTTTTGTTTCCACATTACATTCCACATTACATTGAGGTCACCCTGGTTTTGTCCCAGGATAACTGGATGCTGTTATAACCAACAATGCAAAGTATTGTGTCGCGAGTTGGACCCTGATAAAGCCTGGCTTCGTAGCTTTTGCTGTGACAGAGCGAGGGCCGATTGTTCTCCTTGACTTCTTGGTGGCTTTTGAGACCATCGATCATAATGTGCTTTTGGATCAGCTGGCTAACATGGGCATTTTGGGCACTGTCTTGTAGGAGCATCAGTCCCATCTGACTGGCCAGTATCAAAAGGTGGCGCTGGGAAGAGCTGTGCGGCACGTTTGCTCTCAGATCCTGCAGAGCTTTACCATCTCTCAGTTCTTTAGTCACCTACCTGATAGACCATGGGGAGAGGTCATGGTATTCTGGTGCACAGTTCTACTCCCATCTAGCAGAGACAGTGAAAACCCTGAACAAGTATCTTCATTCAGTAATGGTCTGAATAAGGGCCAGTGAACTCAGTCTAAGTGAAACTGAAGGGCTTTTGGCCAGTAGTGCAGCCAAATGAGGAATTATTGCATTCCCCCTTAAAGAACAGGTTTGCTGTTGACCTGTTCCCATAGAGTGAAGTCTGGCACCTCTTTGTGGCACGTAGCCAACTTCAGTTGGTGTGCAAGCTGCAGCTAACCGCAGTTATCAATTCCCTGATCACATCCGGGTTGTATTGCTGCAAGACGCCTCTATACAGGACTGCCTCTGAAAATTGTTCAAAAGCTGCAGTTAGTACAGGACACAACAGCACAATCTCTTGCTGTTGTGAAACGTAGGGAGCACCTTGCTGGCTTTGAAGGCTTCACAGTTCACTTCCAGGCACAAATTCAGAAGTGCTGCTGACTCCCGATAAAGCCCTAACTGGTCTCAGCACAGATACATAAAGGTCCTTCGTCTCTCCCATGAGCTTGCTTTGCAAGTAAGGTCAACTTCAGGCTCCTGACTTTGAGTGCCACCTTCATCTTCAGGATGAAGACGCGTGAGCACCTGAGAAAAGGGTCTTCTCTTTATTGTGGTGCCTCAGCTGAAGAGTTCCCTTCCCATTGCAGGAGGGAAGAGCAGGATAAAATCGTAAGGCTTGTTGAGCTTTAGGCGTCAAAGAGACACTTCTCTTTCCACAGGTCTCTTGTGTTGGTGCTCCTGTCTGTTGTTTTTACCACCTGACTTTATTTACTTCAATGATAGGACTCATTTAACCTATAGGTTAAATATAGGTTTTGAGTAGAGCCTTTATTTATTATTAGATAGGTTAAATATATAGGTTTTGAGTAGAGCCTTTATTTATTAGAACATCTCCTCGTTGTTTAAGGAGGCTTACAATTATAGTTTTAAAAAATCGTGTTAAAACGAAAATAAAATATTAAACCACCACAAAAGCTCTGGCAAATAAGCAGGCCTTGTAGCACCTTCTGGAGATCTCCAAGGAGAGGCCCCCCCCCCTCTTCAAGGAGCCCATTCCACAGACAGGAGCCGCACTGGTCTTTGGCTGATGCCAGACAGGCCCCTTGAAGGGATGGGGATAGCCCACAGGTGGCTGCTTTGCTACTGAGTCCGCTTTTTCTTTCCCTGCTGGCCTTACAATAAAAAGACGTCCTTTTTGAGCATCTCCTGTCAGTGTCTGTGTTACTTGAATTGATGCAACTTGTATTGGGAACACACCTGCAGAGTTCAAATAAAACCAACTGGCACTCGTTTAAATATGTTCCATATTAAAACGGCCATGCTCGGTTAGTGCACTGAGGGGAGGGCATAAGAGCATTTCCTTGAGTCTTAGGTTAACACCATTCTCTCTCTTTGCAGTCTTCCCTGAGCTCCACCTCGGCCTCCTCCTTCCAGCCGCACGTGCCTTACAGTCCCTTCAGAGGCATGCCTCCCTACAGCCAGCTTGCCGCCAGCTCTTTAATTAGTCAGCAGTATGCTGCTTCCCTCGGCCTAGGTGAGTTAACACGGGCCTCGCTCTTGAGGAAATGGGCAGCTTGTGTCTGGGGTGTGGCTTTTCAGACAGCAGGTCACGGTTCAAACTGAATGCTCCTCTATACAAAAACTTCCCCCCACGTAGAAAACAGGTATCTCAGAAAGGCTGTGGCCTAGAATCCTCCCTGACTCAATGCCTAGGAATTCTCCATTCTCTGTCCTTGAGAAACATCCTGTAATGTGACTCCCGTACCTGCTGTCTGGCCATCTTGGTGAGCACTAGGTGCAAGGTTTCTTGGTGCTTAATGCTTGGTTTCACAGCAGCCAGTGCCTTATCAGAATTAAGTTTATTTTCCTTACCAAACGACGTGGCAACTCTCCTTCAGGTGCCGACAGGCATAAACAAGTTTTATGGACAGAAGCTTGTAAAAAGTAATCGGTCTTTAGAGCGGCTGCTTAAGGTGTGTGAGAGAGATGGTTGAGGCTGGAGGTGGGATGACGGTATCAATTCCATCTCCGTTGTAAACTCTGTGCGTGGTCTTGGATAATCGCTGCTTCTCAGCTTCGGTTCTTCAGCTGCGAAAATGTAATGGGGGGGATTGGCTTCAGAACCTTAGTGTGATTGTTAAGTTATAATTTTTTTTATTTTTTTTTAAATTGTGAATTAGTGTGAATTGGAAGAATTGTACTACGTGTCCGCACATGGCACGCATTAGATGTCTTCATCCAGCTGCAGAAAGCTAACTCATTTCTAAATTGGTGTTTGAGATAAACTGAAAAGGGTGAGAATTCCTACTGTCTGGGAAGTGCTGTACTCCCTTTCAGGTTTGCGTACTATAGTGTCTGTTTTGAACATTGGCTATTGAGCTACTGGTTTGACCCGGATGGTCCAGGTTAGCCTGACATTGGAAACTAAGTAGGGCCAACCCTGGTTGCCACTTGGATGGAAGGCGACCAAAGAAGTCCAGGGTTGCTGCATAGAGGCAGGCAACGGCAAACCAACTTTACTGTCTCGTGCCTCGAAAGCTCTGTGGGGTCGCCATAAGTCAGCTGCGGCTTGATGGCGCCTTCCACCGCCAATTAGCCTGACTCAGAGTGTTCTTCTAATAATGACTCAACAAAGACTTTCCTCGTTCCAGGTCAAATTCTCCAGACTCTCAAGGGCTACGTAACCCCAGCTCCTAAACACCTCTCTTTCCCCAGTCTGTCTGGATGTCTGAACAGCCTCATATCTTACTGGTATCCCCCTTTGCTTTGTCTTCTCCCTTCTGTCTTTCTAGAGAAATTGGTAAGCCCTCCAGCATCCGCAGCTGCCTCCAGTCCTAGCACTTCTTCGTCTCCTCAGCCAGTGTCAGAGCCTGACTTGTCATCAGAGCCACACCTGCTGTCTTCTAAGGGTAACAGCAGCTTGAGGATTCCAAGTGTTTTGAAGAACTGCATGGTGTTTGCAAAACATGTTGTCTTAACCCCTCTCTTGCTCCTGAACAGAGTAACATTGGCAAGGATTGCTTCAGTGTTCTGTTTCTGAAACCTTCTACTCCAGGTACTGGATCAGTGGATGAAGAAGAGACTTGAGTTCTGGGCAGTGATTATATAATTGTGCAGTCCTGACTAGAGGGAATGAAACTTGTAAACTGTAGCGCAGGAGAAACCGAGGGAAACCAGAAGCCACAGAGAAGGCAGTGAGCAGTAGCAGAGTCTTCCCGGAAGGATTCCTCTTCGCTTTGCAGCTTCCGGAAGACTGTGGGGACTAGAAACCATAAAACTGAGTTTATAGTTAAGATTGTCATTCTGTTTAAGAGATCACGATAGTGACTGCCAGCGGGTAGGACACATGAAACAGCCACAGAGTGTCTTATTGGCAGGCAACTTGTTCTGAGAACCGAGCCTGCCGATGTTTTTCTCGTCCGTGGCAAATCAGTCCCCCAGAGAAGACACACAGAACAGATCTGAATCAGACCTCTAGCTGAGCGTGCTGCGTCTCGGTAGTTGCCCTGTTTCAAAGCCTCATGCCAAAGCTTGAAGCTGTATTTCCTGTAGCGGAAACTTTAGCTCTGAACTGGATAAAAGTAGTGGAGGAGAAAGGAATAAGGGTAGGAAGCTGCCCCGTAACTAGGGATTTTGGGGGGAGGGTGGCGGGGGGGGGGCGCAGAAAGTTAATTACATTAGTTCAGTTTGGGACCATCCCAGGAGGGAGGGAGCCTGGAAGAAATGCTAGGGGACCAGGCCTCGTGGGCCCCTTGTTAGCTACGGGCCTGGTGGGAGGTCTCCTTACGTTTCATCCAATGAAATTGCCTTCCGAGGTACCGCCTGCTCCTGCTTTATGTGGCTGCTTTGCTGTTTTTTGCTTAATCCTATCAGACTTCTATCTTGCATTGCCTTAGTTCTCTAGGCGGATGTGTAAAAACATGAATGCATGCTTGTCTTGAGCGTAGAAGCTGGCACTTCCTTTGTGCGTTTGCCTTTTCAGATCAGAGGTCTATTGAAGTTCACTTCGTAGTAGTCATAAATACCCTAATCAGTTGTGCCGCTTGCCCCATCTCTCCCCAGCAAAGGTTTTGAGCAACCTTAAGGTTAGCTTGAGGTTATGAATGGAACATTTCCAAAAAGTCCAAAGCTATGGTTAGAAAAAAACCCATTTTAGGGAGAGGGAAGCTGTTTCCATTCCCCCCCCCAGTTTCGAGGCCTTTCTATCTGAGACTTGTTCAGAAGCCTTCTAATGTCCTCTTGTAGCAAATGTTCAGGGATAGATGTTGCAAGAGTTAGTGTGAGCTGGCTCGCAGTGTTTTAGCCTCCGGCTCACAATTTTTTTCTTAGCTCAGGAAGGATGACTCCAGAGCAAACTAATTTATGCAGTCGCTAAATTGCTTGCTTGCAACTTTAATGCCAAGAGCTCACAAAGTAGAATTTTTGCTCACAAGACTCCACTGCTTAGAGGGAGCATTGGTTGCAACTGCCTGACTGTACTATATTTCCACACAACAAGAGGTACGTTGTGGAGAACGTGAGCTGATTCGTCCTTCCGGTTGCTACCTGAGCAAGACTTGTAAGATGCTTTGACTCAGATGCAGTGGATCCAAAGTCCTGCTCAAAGAAGAGCTTCTATGCTGTCCCCAGGGCTCAGGTGACGTAAAGGAACAACACTTAGAGACAGGGCCGGTGTCTGCACTGGAATTAAGGAATTAATGACACTGCTAGAAATGCACTCCTAGTGATGGGGAGAGGGAAAGAGCTGTTGGATCCGCACACTCAGCCGCTTAGCTGCTTTACCTGGCAGTAATTTGTGCAAGTCCATAATGCCGTTGCGACAGAGCAAGAGCATTCTTTGTTCGAGTTTACATCCTGCCTACTGTAATAAGGCTGTATAAACACTTTGAAGGTACCTACATGACAAATTCACTGTCGCTGTGCACGGTAGAATACAATCTACTCAATGTTTTTTGTCTGTGAAACAACTATAAAAGAGTTGTTGTAATACCGCTTACTGATAAGCACTGCGTGGAAGCCTTGCCGCTAGAAGTCCTGCTGACAGTTCCAGGTGTGCATAGTGGAAACAACCCCACCTGTGGCAGGCAGCAGCTCAAGGCAATATGCCTGTCAGCTGGGTTTGAGACAGCGCTGCCCAGGATTCAGAGAGAGGGATGTAATCGTGCTTTAAATCTCTGACATAGGCACACACAGATTGGTGCTGTCTGTATGCCAGGAAAGATCAAATTCTGTACCAAACCGCACAAAACTTCCGTTCTGTTTTTTCCTTTCAGCAACTTCATTTGTGCACTTTGTCAGTATCAGTGGAATGGTGTGTTTTTGTGTGTGTGTGTGTGTGTTTAGAGCAAATCTGAGGCACAAAATAGGTGGGAGGTTTACAAATGGTAGAATGCCAAGTGGGGTGGTCTTGTCTTACCACGGATGGTAAGTTGTCACTTGCCTGGTTTGAAGTGTTGCATGGGTAGGAGCTTACTTCATCTTCAACATAACTAAAACTATGAAGGGGGTCAAAAACTGTCAGAACTTGCCCTAGACTTTGCACGTGTGGGAAAGTAGAAGATGATTCCTCTTGTTGGAAAGGCACATGGATGTTTAAAGCAGCTTAATGCTCATGCTTTGCCCATTGTTCTTTGAGGATTCAGAAGGTCCTTAGGCCCTTAACCCTTTCACAAAAACTTCTGTCCCCAAGAATATTATACTGGAGAGCATAAGGAAAGACTCCAAACTGGAGTGAGTTAGAACATTTCTTAAAGCTTTGGAATCATGGATCCTGTTTTGTTTTTCCAGCAAAAAACAAATGTTGGGGGAAATTGAAATTATCGGGCCTAAACTTATTTTACTGGTTGAACAGCAATAAAATGCATCATTTATAACTTAACATATGGAATTGTGTCATTTGGCATATTTATAGAACTTTAACAGTATAAATGCCTTAGTCTTCTACAAGCAAAATTGCAAATATACCCAGTTCTTCACTGCAAGCTGTAAAGTGCTGCACCATATGTTGCCTTTGCATATGTATCTTAGTTTTTGCCAAAGGGAGAAGACACAAAATTAAAGCTGAACATGATACTTAATTCATTGTAAGCAAAAGTGGTATATTTGCAACAATCTTGTACCATTGCTGTAAGGCTAGCAGCGTATTTGGGTATTTAACAGAAAAAACGCTGAATGCTTCGTTGGTCACATTTAACCAAAGTTGCTTAAAAATTGTAAATGTCTACATTATGCCTGGGAGTTACTGTTAACTGTAGATTGTCTTGAAGCCTTTGTTACAAATTGAGTAAGACCTTGTTACTGTAAAAAGAGAATATTTTCATTGAAGCTCTTTAGTGCTTCTCTAGCCCTGAGCTGGATAACCCAGGCCTAGCCTGTATTTTGTTAGATCTCAGAAGTTGAGCAGGGTTGTCCCTGGATAGTATTTGGATGGGAGGCCACTAGGGAAATCCAGGGTTGCTGTGCAGAGGCAGGCAATGGCAAACCACCTCTGAATGTCTCTTGCCTTGAAAACCCTATGCAAAAAGCAACAAGGGCTTCTCAACATCTCTAATTTGTAATGGGCAAGAAATTGAGAAGTCCTTGGGCCAGGGGTGGGGGCTGGTTTTTCAGGCTTTCACATCTCTAACTGTAGTGCCAGCATGCTTGTATACAGTGTTAGCTTAGTCTACTGTTGTGCTTCAACGAAAAGCAGATCATGCCTTTGCCTAGAACTGTGTGTGGTCATTTTGTTCGGATTTTTCTGGCAAATCTGTTGGGATAGCTTCTTGAAGCGTTTTATGTGACTGCAGTGTCAATTAAGATCTTCCCATAGATTGACAGTTGAGGATGCTTGCTTGGTCTTTTTCTGTGAACTGCAGTAAAACCAAACTTGCTAATTCCTTTTAGATGTTTCAGACTCCTAGGAAATGCTGTCTAGTCTTTTTCTTTTCTTGAGAGCTTTCTGGTCTGAAGGGGTGTGTGTGGAGTGGGTGGGGCTGAAGGCTTCTGAACCTCATTGGCATTAAAACCAGGAGAATGGTTCTCTAAATCAGGGGTCACAGTAGCTTTTGACATTTCTTGGTTTTCCCTCCAGGTGCTGCTTTTGCATCTGTTCATTCAGTGCGTAAAAGTCCAATGGTGGAGCAGGCAGTTCAGACGGGTCCCATCGACAACTTGAATCCCAAAAAGACTCTTCCGATCAAAGTCACCCCAGGCATCCAGCGCAACACACGGTCAATTCCACAAAGTAACAAGACAACTGGTACACAAGTCCCTTTGGAAAAGCTTTCCCTTATTTTTTTGTGCTTTTGAGTTTTGAGGTCTGCTTGAATTTACCTCTGCCCCGTTGCCTTTTCAGCGCAGTGCTTACATGGTTGTGTGAACGGATTTTCCTATTTTGCCTTAGATACAGTTGAGCCAGCACCTGTACAAACGCAAGGGCAGGTGAACGATGAGAATAGAAGGCCCCAGAGGAGGAGATCAGGTATGTTAACCTGACAGGTAGATTTGGAGAATTTACAGCACTCCCTTCCCATGTGTTGCTTCTGCAGTGTAAGAGACTGGACCAAAGAACATGGATTGTGGGTGGCCAGGCCTGGTTAGGCTAGAAGAGGCATGACATTCTGTATTTTGAAATAGAAGAATCGAATAGACATATATAACTGGACGGAACTCATAATGATCCACAAAGCAGTGGGATCTGTTGGCATAACTTTGAGCTGAGGATGGATTTTTTTCAGTGGGTCGAGCTGAGGATTGAAATCTTTCAATGGATTTCAAGGGAATGAGAGTTTCGATTAACTTTGAAAACTATGTGGGGGTAACTTAAGACTTTCAGTAAAAGACAGCTGCAGGCAGCAATGTCATACGGACATTCCCCACAGTTGGACAGGGAGAGAGTTATAACTTCAGAGGCCCCCTCCTATCCAGCTTAACAAACCCTATAATTTATGTATAGATGTGCAGCTTCTAGTACATGAGTTTCTCATGTTGGGTTCCATGATGCAATACCAGCTCAGAATACAAAGGCTTTAGTGTCACAGAGTGCCCGGAGCAAAGAGTTTGCTAGGACTACCTCTTCAGTGGAGTCAAAATGAGTCAAAATGGAGTCAAAAAAGTGCAGCATAATTACCTTACTTAGGTGCAAGGAACTCTTTGGGTGCAGTTGTGGCTTGCTTAGGGCCATAAACCTTTCCTTTTTCCAAAACTTATATATGTTTTAACTTTCCTTTCTCTTCAGGGAACAGGCGAACCAGGAATCGTTCCAGGGGGCAAAACCGGCCAGCTGCCGTGAAAGAGAATACAATCAAGTTTGAAGGCGACTTTGACTTTGAAAGCGCAAATGCACAGTTCAACCGGGAGGAGCTGGATAAGGAATTCAAGAAGAAACTTAACTTTAAAGGTCTGCACTTCTGCTTTACATCTTGTGACGTGGACGCCGGTGTGGTCTTTTTGGAGCAGATGAAACAAGACTCCGGTTGGAAAAGTAATTGCTTGCCTCCTCCTTTTTCAGATGACAAAGCTGAGACGGGGGAAGAGAAGGGGGAACCTACTGTGGCTGCTGAGAACTGCGATGGCAACGCAGATGAAGACCTCCTCGGACCCAACTGCTATTACGACAAATCAAAGTCGTTCTTCGACAACATCTCCTCTGAACTGAAATCCAGGTAACCTGACCTTGAATCGTTGGCCTTGGTCCTTTTTTTAAGTGTTAGGGTTTACAGACAAAACGTCTCCCTGCCTTATGCTTCAGGCAGGCATTAATAGCTTTCTGAGCCATATTTGGAAGGGCCGTACAGGAATATAGAACTGTGTCTTGTGGATTGCAGAAAGTATATAAAGCAAAGATTAATGTTCATCACAGTAGCACTGCAACCTTACAGCAGCTCCCTCTCCTCTGGGACAAAAGTTTACAACACAATCTAGGGGGGGGAAACCCATCTGTGGCAACACAACTGGTCTTGTTTAGTTGACAGCCAGCGTGGTGTTGTGGTTAAGAGCAGTGGATTCTAATCCAGATAACCCAGTTTGATTCCCCAGTCCTTCTCCCCACGAAGCCTGCTGGGTGACCTTGGGGCCAGTCTCTCTCCGCCTCAACCTGCCTCACAAGGCCCCTGTGATGGGGAGAGGAAGGGAAGGCGATCATAAGCCACTGAGGCTCCTTTGGGTAGAGAAAAGTGAGGTATAAAAACCAACTCTTCTTCTAGTTCCAGGCGAACAACATGGGCTGAAGAACGGAAGCTGAACACGGAGACGTTTGGCGTGTCTGGCCGGTTTCTTCGTGGCCGTAGCTTCAGAGGGGGATTTCGCGGTGGAAGGGGATCTGGTGCCGTGCGGCGAACTCAAGCGACATCCAGAGTGGGGACGGGAAGGGTGTGAACCTTTCAGGCAAGGAACAGTGAAATACTCTGAAGTTCCAGGGCCCCTCAGTAGTTGATCAATGTTCATTGTATCAGGGACTCCCCAAGTTATGCCCCTTTGGCTTTTACTCTTAACCAATCAAGGCACCTCCCTTTTGCTCTTGTTTCCATTAAAAATTGGTGCAATCCATGTTGGCTGGTGGGTTCTGCGTTCTCACACGGAAATGAATGATTTCCAGGACAGGGTTTCGGCGTCTCTCTCCCTTGTGTCTTTGTATTCTGTTCTGCTTTCAAGGAGCTCTAGGTGGCACATACAGAAGAGATCCATTTCTAGACTCATCTGCTGGTTCTGAATAGAATTTCCTGCTCTTGTGAATAGTAAGGAGGTCCATCCTGGTGCTAGAGGCGCAGCCTTAAGGAGTCACTAGCAAAGGGAATGCTCATTTGTATGTAAAACTTAAATGTGCGTGTTCTTCCTATAGGTTCTCAAGCAGACTGCAAAAAAAAATGTGTACATAGGAAGGAGGGAACAGCCCGAAGAGCTCCACATACGCGTGGGATGAATGGAGCGCCATGTTTATATGTTTATACTCTGAAGGCACTGTTGCTTCGGTGTCAGAACCAGGACTGGAGCACAGAAGTGGTCTTGAAAGAGTGCAGAATCACCACCTCTTCAAGGAAATATATTTCTTTTTTTTCTTTTTCTTTTTTAAAGAAGTGCAAGGAGAATTTAAACGTGCTGCTTTGAGGTTCCAAAGGCTGCTGCAGTTGAGCCACGACGCCCGTTCCCCTCTTCTGAAGGAGTAATTCTCAGTTCTTCCGGAAGAACCAGAGGCTCACTTGAAACCAGCAACCCCCATGTTTTGCTTTTGTTTCTCGAGTGTGTGATTTTTGTTGTTCTGAGGAGCCCAAGATCTTGCAGGTCTCCTCCTGTTGCCTCTGTCACCCCCACTCCAGTTCAAGCCGGTTACTTTTGGTGTCTAGAAGTGGAATTTTGGTGGTGGTGGTGGGGCGGGAGGGAGTTGCGTGTAGTGAAGTGATGGGGGAAGTTGCTGATGATATAATTCTGGGCTCACCACTTGAGAAGTAGGACTTCTCCGGGGAGCTTGGTGACAAACTCGCTTGGAGCGCTGGTCACCCCTCAGAAGGGACACCGATGAAATTTTTCGGAATGGCCTACGGTAGAAGGCCATTCTGTTGGCCCACTCGTGAGTTTAACAACACAAAACTGAACACAAACTGAGCCTTCTACTTAAAGGAAGGCTGAAATTACAGGATGCCCACACAGTTAACACTTCAAGGAGATAGAAATACTTAACCACCACTCCCTTTTCCCTTCAAGAGGAAAGTCTTTGCCTCTGGCCTTGGACTCTCTCTCTCATATGACAGAAAAGCCCTGAGAGAATGTGCATTGTGTGCTGGGTTGCCAACTCGGGGCATGGGGGGGGGGGAGTGAAACCAGCATGCTCAGTTTTTCAACTTCTCTCCTCAAACTGTAAATAGCTGAATATTTTTGGTTTTTTAAAAATGGTTGGGGGAGGGGGTGCTTAAAGGGTGTGTGCCGGGTCTATAAACTTTTGCATGAAAGTGAAGTGAAGCCTTTTAGTACTAGGCATTTGTCCTTTATTAGCTTATATAGGAGTGTTTTGTTGAAAGGCTTCTTCTGATGGATCCCATAACCCTACTCCCCCCTCCCCATGGCTAGCCTTAATTTTTCCTCCCCACCCCCTTGGTATTAAGTTGCTGTATAAGTAAGGGGGGGGGGGCGTGTTGTTTTGTAGGCCTGCATCACTAAGGATTGAAACATTGTGGTGGGGCTGCTCCTGGAATCAGTCTAAATAAAACATGTAAATGTTTGAAGCTTCCCACCGTGTCATCTCTGACTCCCAGTTGTTTCTGAGTAATCCCACCTGATCCAGAACGAAAGGGGAAATACTCCCAGAGTGACTGACGGTGCTGAGAGAAGGTGCTAACCATAGAGGACAGACTTCCATACTCACCTTTCCCTGCTGCCCTAAGAGTAGCTCTGAGAGGTTACGTCTTTAACATACCAAGAAAGGCAGTGGCCTCATTGCTGCTTTCCAGCATACCTTGACTTGTAATCTGTCTTGAATGTTTAAAGGGGAAAAAGCAGAAAGGGGACCACTGTCTGGAACTGTTAGATGAATTGGTAGTTTGGCACACGAGTTCAGTTTTAAGTTTAAAGTTTCTAGCCCCTTATTCTTCTGGAGGATCTTGTTTATCATTTTGGTTTATCACATTCTTTTGGGAGTTCAGGCCACAATCCTATTTCATGCTCAGAAAAATCCTATGAGCTAATTTAGGCTGAGTGGCTAGTCTGAGATCAGCCTGTGAGCTACCTGATGGAGTGGAGAAATCGGAGCATCATACTGCTGACACTATCATTCTGGCTCTTGAGGTTGAACTTGGCACAGGCCGTGTTCTGATAATTTTCTAGCAAGGTCTCCCCTCTTTGGGGTCTTTTTGGTAAAGACCTGTGGAACCTAGTTGAGAAAACGTGCATGTTTAATGCCAGATCATCTGGCCCTGCTGGTGGACCTCCCAATGGCCCCTGGGTTTTGGCCACTGTTATACAGTGATTTTTTTTGGGGGGGGGGTGTCTTCTCAATACTGTCCTTGGATTATAAGTAGTATCTGTCTTCAAAACTGCTGTTGTAAAGGGAAGCTGGCTTTACAGGAAACTGGATTCAGGAGGGGTAGCTGTGTTGGTCTTAAGCAGCAGAACAAAGTTTGAGTCCAGTGGCACCTTTAAGACCAACAAAGTTTTATTCATGGTATAAGCTTTCCTGTGCAAGCAGACTCCCTCAGATACAGTGGAGCCCATGCATCTGCTTCTGCCATTAGAGTGAATTGATTGGGGTAGAGAAACAGGCAGGTCATATACTTGTCCACATTCATAACAGGCCTAGAAAACTAATCACTCAGACTTCCATGCAAGCAAAATCCAGAACCATATAGAAGTGCACAAACATGGCAAGCCAATTATGTCAAGCTGCTATGAATCTGAGGCCTTGTCTAAGCTGGCACATAACTCCCTTTCTCCCAAGCAGCCACACCACCTTGTGTTACAGAAAAGGCACTTGAACTGGTATAATAGTAACTTCAACCATTGAGGATCTTCGGGGCAGCTGTTCAGAGGCTGATTGAAATAACTCTGTACATCTGAAACTCCCGATTGCTACTTGCTTGCAGGCAGAATAGTCAAGTGCTCTAAGCTGTTAGCCGCTGCAAGAGACAAGGGCACTTCATGGGCTCAGGGATCTAGTAGACGGTTTTTGAGATACCCGGAAGACAGAATTGCCAGGGTGCTGAAGGACAGCAACCAAGCACAAGGGGTTTGAAATACTTTGAACACCGTTTCCAGTTCTGTTGGGTCTACCCGCCAGCTGCCTTTGATGGCACACGTTTTCGTTAAATCTATTTTAAAGAAAGTTCCTGAGCTGATTTCCTTTCACCTACTGGTGGGCACTACAAACTTGTGAAATAGTAAGAAGTACAATGTAGTTTCCTCTCCCTCCCCCCCATCTTAATGTTCCTGGCCTGGGGCAAACCCACGACAGTCAGTGCTGCTTAACCATCAAACGGTCTGTGTCCTAGGTCTTTCCTATAGTCTTACGTATTTAAAAAATCTATTTGGACCATGAAAATGATGGATCTACAGCTGGAGCAAAATTATGATTGCGTGGTCATAATTTTGTACCGAGCTGCATAATTTTGTCCATATTTTCCTGCCTTCTCAGCTTTTGTGGTCTTTCCTAACCTAGCAAATGAAACCGATCTTGCAACATGAAAGGGTTAGAAGGGACTAGGCTTTCTGTGTTTTTCTCGCTACTCAAGCATTTATGCAAATACTGTTAAAGGAGATGATAAGCCTAATTTTGACTGTACTACATATTTTCTCAACAATTTACATGAAATCAGTTTTTTTGTATCTGAAACTTCATCTTTTTCAAGTATTTGTGAAAGAAAAGGTTACATTTCAAAGAACCAAAAATAATTCTCTAAGCATTTCCTGCTCCCCCTTTGTTTTCAGAGTATTGGCGACCTTAGAGGCTTCGCCATCAAACTTGCCTCCTCCAATCTCTATCTGGCCGATGAGGTTCAGCCTACATCTGTAACTGCCCTATTTTTATCTCTCATAAGTGATCACAGCTGGATCATGCCTGCATCAGTAGAGAGCCTACATTGTATGTCGTGGGTGCTTCCTGTCCTAAGCATGAAGGTTGCATTACTTATAACAGGCGCTATAATTGAGGGAAAGTTTTCGGCTGTAAATATGGATTATTGCCCAATATAGGTCTCTCCCAGTTTTATGGTGTGCAAAACCTTTGCAGTTAATAGAGCATGGTGTCTGTTTTTTAGATTATACCCCACAAAATGGGAAAGGTGTATCAAAAGGTGCATTTCTACAGGGACATCATATGTAAGCCCAGGCAGCTCAATTTTAAACATCAAACCCCATTCCCAACTGGATTGGTTTGTTCACTCCCAAAAGTGACTTTTGCTTGGTTCTGGTTACTATGAAAGAAATCTCAGTTGTTAAGATGCCCAGTCAAGACAGCATAGCAGTTTTTGACTCCCAATTTATCAGCACATGGGACAAAGACTGGGCAAATATGTAAACCCAACAATAAACCAGATTCATGCCAGTCACAAGCAATGCTCCCCCAAAGCTGTGGAATCCTGTGAGCAAAAATTCTACTTTGTGAGCTCCTGGCATTAAAGTTGTGAGCAATTTGGCTACTGAATAAACTAGTTTGTGCTGGAGCCATCCTGACCTAAGAAAAATGTGTGAGCTGGAGGCTAAAAAATGGTGAGCTAACTCACATTAACTCAGCTTAGCAGGAACACTGGTCACAAGTTCCAGCAGTGCAATACTGGAGCCAATGTAATGTAAGTAAGTATAGTGTAGTGTAAGTAAGCCAGGAACCGGGAGACCCAGGTTCATATCCCCGCTCTGCCATGGAGGCTTGCTGGGTGACCTTGGGCTACTCACACACTCTCAGCCTAACCTACCTTACTGGGTGGTTGTGAGGATAAAACAGAGGACAGGCAAAACAGGGTGTAGATGAAGTGAGCGGGTGCAGTTGGGGGAAAATCTCTTCTAATGCCAAGTATCTTGAGTTTTTGCTGAAGCACTTGATAGGATGCAGTTGTACCTGCAGACTATATGGTATATTGTACTTTCATCTGGCCTGATTTCATGCCTGAGCCTTTTGCAACTGCAGTGGTTAAGGGCTGCTGGCAGAGCTGTGCCTAGCTGATGTCAATCCTAGTACGCAGCATTCACCACATCAACAGCAGCTACAAAAGCAGTTCAGTTTTTAGGGACAGGTTTCCCTAACATGCAAGCAGGGCCCATACAAAGAATCGTATACAGCCAGTTTGCCATTTTACCCCATATTTACCACCTTCATGTGCATATATTTTTCCATGCCCAGATGTAGACTACAGACATGATTCTACAGACCTTCAACAGGCAGAATACTACAGCATCCGTAATTTCAGTAGCTCTTTCCTAAATGTACATTTTGCAACATGCAGCCCACCCCCCTTTTTCCAACATGCACTTTGAATGCACCTTTCTAGTTTTAAATTGCAACACTCAAGTCAAGGGGAAAGCATGACCGACAAATAAGGTTCTATCGTAAGCTTATGTTTGAATTGTCTTGTATAGCTGAATTAAGCAATGTAGGACTCTAACATTATGCCAGATCAGTGCAAATCAACACACATGACAGAAAACAGCCATGAGCAGTAAAAGAGCACAGACTATGAAACAGCATTTTTTATGCCAAAGTGAGTGTCACAGTTTATGTAAACAGCTCTCCATCTGTTACAGAAGCACACAGCATTGTGATCACTACAGTATAAGCTGAAGAAAGGAACACTTTACAGGAACAAGCTTTAAAAAACCAGGTGGTTTATTGTAGGCCTTTTACAAGGGGCACAGAACAAGAAAATGGAATGCCTACGTATCTATACAGAGTGAACTCATGATTGATTTTTAAAACCAAAAACCAACAACTTGGGAATTGGATTTCATTCATCACGATGTTTTCTTCTGTTTTTTCTTCTCATTTTCTTCCTTTTCCTTTTCAATTTCCGCAACGTATCTTTCAATCTCTTCAGGGCTCAAGATCTGCAATACAGAAGTGACATGATTAGAGTCCTATTACCAAGGATTACTTAGTTTGCTAAGGAGTCACACTGACTCCTCACTCCCCCCTCAAGGAGACCTGTACTAAGCATCTGGGAAACTTCTAACGCACTGGAGTGGGGAACTGTTGACACGCTTGTACAGAAGTTCTTTCCGACTGCTCATAAGATTATAAAATCACAGAACTGGAACTATACAGGCCCTCTAGTTCAACCCCCTTCTCAGTGCAGGATCAGCCAAAAGCATCCCTGACCAGTGTTCGTCCAGCCAGCGATGGGGAGCTCACTACGGCCCTAGGCAGCTGATTTCACTGTGGAACGACATTGTAGAAAGGAGGGCAAAGGGACAAACAATTGTGCCTTTCATGCTAGCGACAGGCTTACGAACAACTAAAGATGTAGTTTCCAAAGCACTGGGCCAAAAAATTGCACTGAGATTTCCAGAAGGGAGGACCAAGGTCATGACTGCCAGACTGTGTTAAATGTACCGTGACCTCAAACTGCAGAGAAAACACCACTGGGGTAAGGCAGGGAATGGTGCTGTGCATCAGAGGTTAGAAACCAGGCTGAAGGGGTGGAATATGCAGCCGGCTTGAAATCAACCTCTTTCTGGTTACAGAATGAACTAGCTCTTTAGCTTGGAGAAATGACGGCTGAGGGGTGACATGATCGAGGTTTACAAGATTATGCATGGGATAGAGTAGGTAGAGAAAGAAGTCCTTTTCTCCCTTTCTCACAGTACAAGAACTTGTGGACACTCCATGAAATTGCAGAGCAGTCAGGTTAGAACAGATAAAAGGAAGTACTTCTTCACCCAAAGAGTGATTAACACGTGGAATTCACTGCCACAGGAGGTGGCGGCGGCTACAAGCGTGGACGGCTTCAAGAGGGAATTGAATAAACATATGGAGCAGAGGTCCATCAGTGGCTATTAGCCACAAAGTATAGATAGGAACTCTCAGTCTGGGGCAAATGATGCTCTGTATTCTTGGTGCTTTTTTGGGGGGGGAGGGGGAACAGTGGGAGGGCTTCTAGTGTCCTGGCCCCACTGCTGGACCTCCTGATGGCACCTGGTATTTTTGGCCACTGTGTGACAGAGTGCTGGACTGGATGGGCCACTGGCCTGATCCAGCATTGGCTTCTCTTATGTTCTTAACTGGAATACATATATACAAGCTGCAGTGCAGATCCTCTGACGACTGGGAACTGACCGCACAATACTGACCAGATCTTTTTTTTTTAAATGCAGTATTAACCAAATACCTTACCTTGAGTGGCTGGTTTCTTCTCATAACAGCTAGCTCGATATTTTTCCCACCAGACTGTACAACCTTAAATCAAGAAAAGGAATAGTAAGAAAACAGTAAATTCAGGAGAGTAGTCATAATGGTCTGAAACAATCGAACAAAGTTTGAGCCCAGTGGAAACACCTTTAAGACTAACAAAGGTTAATTCTAAGTGTAAACTTTTGTGTAGGGTGTTGGTGTTAAACAAAGCAGGAAGTTCCCACTTATGGGGAGGGTGGGGTATAAATCTGAAATAATAATAAATAAGTTTTAGATTTCAATCCAAGCTGCAAGCAACACACACACAGAACACTTTGTCCCCTTCCATGAGCACTGGACCTAGATTCGTCAGTTTAGCGCTTACTGAATTACATCAATATACTTAAATGTATTAGATGTGAAATGTTAAGGTATTTCAACAGCCAATGTTCTAATCCTGCAATAGAAAGATCGCATAAAAATCTAACTGGTAACCAAGACAAGATACAGGAATTCAGATGTTCGTACTTACTTCAAGAAGGGCTTTGATAACAAGTTTAATGGTCAGATCATCTGTTTCAATGGCTTCATCAGTGTAGTTTTTCTCCAAAAATTCACGCACTGACTTCGCTCCTCTGCCAATGGCATTAGCCTAAGGTAGTTTAAAAAAAAAAGATTTAAAGGAACTAGAAAACATAAGCTACGTGATTTATCTTTCATCTTTGCATTTCAATTTTTCCCCCTTAGTATTTCTAGTGCTCAGAGCTGGCAATGCTTAAAACAGGCAGGCCGCAAGACAAAGAAATCCGACTATTTGGTGGTATCTGAAAAAGGGGGAACTAAAACTCTGCACTCCTAGTGGGTCAAGTGACAATTCCTTTTCTCATGCTGCTCCTACCTGCCAGCCCCTGGTGAGTGCCCCCACCCCTGCATCCGCTGCGATCGCCATGCCCGCCTCTCATGTGCGGTGATCTGTGGGCGCCCGCCTCTCCCGTGCAGGCACTCTGTTCACCTCGCCTGGCCCCGACCTTGCCAGCCCCACTCACCACCCTCTCCCCTCCCCGCAGGTCTCCAAGCAGCTGCCCCACTTGTTGTCACCTCCGACACCTCCCGGCTGCCTGCCTGCAGTTTCTTCCGGGCTTCTTCTCCAGTGGCAGCACTTGGCGGTGGCAGCCAAGGAGGAGCTGCAGCATGCTGAATAGGAACCCAGAAGAAAAAGTTTCCCCCACCACAATAATACATAATAAATAAATGTGAACATGTGTATTATACAAAGAAAACAATGGTGCTGTCTTCCTTCGCTCTCGGGCCAATGACGCCCAGCTCTTGCTCCCGAAAAGCCCAGCAAATCCTCCTCACCAACTCACTTTATTTATTTTATTTATTTGTTTATTTTTGCGATTTATATCCCGCCCTCCCCGCGAACGGGCTCACCAATGTAACAAGGGGTTCTTTTTTTAAAAAATGGAAGGAACTCCCACCACGGGGCGGGCCAGATGGAAGGCCGGCGAGTGGGCATGTTTTCATTTCAGCTTCTCCCCGGAGCAAACAGGAAATCCTCTAAAAACAGGAATTGTTTCCTCCAGAGAAACTCCGGCGCAGGACGACAATACTCCTGAGCAAAACGTGGTCCGGCGCAACTGGTGTGAAATCGACCAGAAGCTCCGGTGCAAGCAAGAGGGCAAACGCTAGTGCGAAATCGGTCCAACAGTCATGTTAAAGTGCCTGAATTCTGAAGTCGAGATCAATTTGTGATCATGACGCCTTTTATATATTTTTCCAGCCTAATCAAGTGTGCTAACATTTCAATCAGCACGTTATTATGGACCAAGTTTCCCAGAGGGACCACTAGTAGCCCAGAATGGGACACAAACGACAGCACATAAGGAAATAACTGGTGCAGAATGCCTGGCTGGTGCAGAATGCTGCGGCCAGGCTGTTGATGGGTCTTGCTAGGCAGGACCATATCGGGCCTGTGCTGGCGGTGCTGCACTGGCTGCCTATAGCATACCGAGTTCGCTTCAAAGTGCTGGTTCTTACCTATAAAGCCCTATATGGCCAGGGTCCAACATACCTTAGGGGACTGCCTTTCTCCGTACATACCCGAGAGCGCACTACGGTCGGGGTCAGAACATCGACGGTGTGTCCCTGGCCCCAAAGACGCCAAGCTGGCCAGAACAAGGTCCAGGGCTTTCTCGGTGGCGGCTCCTATCTGGTGGAATGAGCTCCCGGAGGAGAACAGGGCCCTGCGGGATCTAATGCAGTTCCGCAGGGCCTGTAAGACGGAGCTCTTCCGCCAGGCCTTCGAATAGGAGCCGCCACCGGTGACACCACCCATCACATATGCCATCTGTGATGCACCCGGTCCAGGCTGGCCCTGGCAACGCTGGCCGGGGGGGGGGGGCTTGGACTTGCAATGGGGTCGCCATCAGAAACTATATTTGTGGAAGCTTTTAATAGGTATTAATTGTATTGATTCTGAATGTCTTTAACTGATTTTATAGGTTTGAATGTCTTGATTAGGCCTTGGGCCCATGTAAGCCGCCCTGAGCCCGCTTGCGGGGAGGGCGGGATATAAATCCAAAAAACAAACAAATAAATAAAACAGTGGGTACGGGTGGTGTATCGTATTGCCTTACCCTATTCAAGTTATCAGTGGCAATGGGTTAAACGATGACTATATATGAGATCAGACTTCTGTTGTGTTTTTCCCCATGGGGGGGGGGAGGGGGGAGCGGCGAAGCCAAGTGGCCCTCACCTTCCAAGCATGGTAGGTCCCAGAGGGATCAGTCTGATAGAGCCTCGGAGTTCCATCGAAGTCAAATCCCACAATCAGGGCGGAAATGCCGAAAGGTCTGCGGCCATTGCTCTGGGTATACCGCTGAGGAGTAACAGAGGTTTTATTTTTAGCCGAACCGTGTGTTGCAACCTGTAACAATTCCTCATCTAGTACATCAGTGAGAATTTAAGGCAACACAATACTCGTTCTTAACCTGCTTGATATTGCAGAGGAAAAGAGCCATTACTTGCAATTGCCTGCATTGTGGAACCACTTCCTTAGGGTCAGAAAGGCAACTGAGGGCCTCAGCTGCACAAGATGTGAAGTCCTTTTCTGACACAGCCATGCACCAAACTGATGGGCAACAACAAGAGTTACTGCTACCCAAAACGTACATTTAGTAATCAGTGTATTAACATTCAAGCTTTAGGGGACTTTGTGAGGCCTTCGGCTCTACTGAATCACATGGGGGCAGACCGAAGATACTCATGACTAGAAGTTGGATATTATAGTTCTTAAAATATATATTAAGGTTTTTTGCAGGCTTTGAAAATTGTCTACTTAAAAGACCTCACCATACAACACAGCTAAATCCGGGAGCAGAGGCATGTTTGTAGCTGAAAACACCCTTAAACTGAGGATCCTGATTCTAAGCACTGGCAGCCAGGCAAAGACAGTAGTCTTTGGAACAAACTGGCAAGATATCTATTCACTTTCTCATAGTGAAAGCAAATGCTTTATGTTCTGTTTGTCTGGAGGAGTTCACTGGTGCAAGAGAAGAAAGTCTGCTCTGAAAATCAGGCTCCACTTAACAGGGACAATCTTTGTCATCTTCGTACATACCTGCTTCAGGCTAGCAATGTAACGTGTAATATATTCCACAGTGACCGGATCCTCCACTGTGAGTCTATGGCTTTGGCACTCCACCCGAGCTCTGTTTATGACTATCCTGGCATCCGCTGTGAGCCCTACAAACAACAGGAATAATTAAGGACATGCAGCACTCAGCAGTGAATGTGCAGGATCTCTACACCACAAAACTTATTCCTGAAGAGAGAGGAGGAGGAAAACAGGGGGCATGAAAAGATCAAAGACATGTCTGTGACTACATGTTTTCGACTACTTATTAAATTTACTTCATGTCGGGGGGGGGGGGGTGATCAGTAGTAAAGGGAGCATTCGGTGTTTATCTCCAAATATACTCGAACAATGATTTCTAACATTAGGACAAAAGTAGACATGAAATGAAGTTCCACCTCTTTCTCCTTTTTACAAAGAAACAGCTTCAGGATTCAGAACTGAAAGTGACAGGACAAGGGTGCTAACTAAGGATGTGCATGAATCTTGTTACAAACCTGATTTCGTGATGATCATCGCCGGTTCATGCCCATCCCTATCCAGGACCCTTCCCAGTGGTTATTGGGAGGTTTGTGGGGTTCACTGTGGGAAGTGGAAAGGGGAGCAAGAGGAAACACTGAAATGGCTTGCATCCATTTTCAGCCTGTTAGACTGAAATAGATGCAAGCCAGTTCAGCAATTCTTGCTCCCAATGCAGTTCCCATTAAATGGCTTTTGTGAGGTCTCCCCCCACACACACACCCAGTTCAGCTGGCCTGGGGAGCCGCCACCAGCAGAAAAGAGGGAGGGAAGTAGCCACGAACCTCATGAACTGGAACAAACCTCCGTTTTCCCAGTTCATGCCCATCCCTAGTTCTAACCCCTTCTCTTTTATTTATTTACATTATTTGTAGTCCACCTTTCTTACAGGGACTCAAAGCAGATTACGCATTGTGAGTCAGTACAATCAACAAAATGGGACATTCTATAAACAAGGCAATTATGATTGTAAAAGTCTGGAACCAACAGGAATCTAGAAAACAGAACTGAAGCAATGCGTAAGTATTAACACAACACGTTCAATGATGCAAAAATTACACAGTAGGCTCCTAGCTGCAGTGAGCTATATACCGCAGTACAGACTGCAGTCTCTAATAACTGATCAAAGTAACATTGTGAATTCTTTCTTGCTAACGCCTTTCCCTTTCTGCTGTTTGTCATCAATGCCGAGCCACTTCCCGATCCAGAGATGAAAACATACAGGGGCTTTCCCCCTGCAGAGAGATACGCACCTTAGAGAGATTGATCTTGAAAGGAAAAAGGGGGGGGGGTTTAAAATAGTCTTTCCCTACCCCCCCCCACACTCAGCCCAGCAGCCCACAGAGGCTACTTTTGATTGACAGAGAATACACAGAATTCTATTACAGCACATAAGAAACAATTGCATGTTATCCTGCTGGTTAACAACACCTATGGCAGCTGTCCATAAAATAAGGGCTGTAAATACTTGCATAATCCAGACAGGCTTGACTAGTCTAAAGCACGAATGGCCAAAACCTATCATCCAAGAAAATGATCAATTTTCTACCAAATTAGGGGGGAAAAACACTGCACATGATCACGGACATCCACAATTCAAGGCTTCAGAAACTAACCAAGATGATTTAATTATTTCAGAGTACACTGATGCATTTGCTCCTAGTTTTATAATATAACAGACATGCACAAAAAAAAGGAGTCTTTAAAATGGCACTTAAAATAGATGTCATATCATCTGTACATTTCTTACTCCGTAGAATAACCTAGTCTGAATAACTTTCTTTTTCTACCCTTGGTTGCAGTAAAGACATTCAAGAAAATCAGCCAAATAAGACATTGCACTGACTTGGATCCCACAGAGCATTTCTGTCTACACAGCACGGCTTTCTTACCTGCTCCCTACAGCCCAAAATGCTGCTCCTGGGGAGCAGGAATGGGGAAGCAAGCAAGTTAAACTGGACGGGGAGAAACACACTCTGCTGTAGTTGGCCCCACGCCTATTCCCCTCATATCCACTTATCACCGCACCTGCAAAAGCCATGCAGACATTGTCATCCAGGGCACAGATTTTTCGGACAGTCCTCTCATCCTGAAGTTTTGCCACAGATTTCTTCTCCACACCAAGGACCACAATATTTTTCCCTCGTACTCCAACCTTGAATATTAGACAGACTTGTTAGAGATCGCATTGGGAGAATTCAAGAATCACTGGAAAAGACAACAACGCAAGGAAAAGTTGGAAGGCAGCATGAGATGGGTTGACTCAGTCAAGGAAGCCATGGCCTTCAGTCTGCAAGACCTAAGCAAGACTGTGAATGAGAGGATGTTTCATTAATTTACAGGGTCGCCATAAGTCATAGGCGACTTGAGGGCACTTACCCCCCACACATTAGAGATCATCTTTTGAAGCCATTGCATTAAACACTACCCTGATATAATCACTATATATTTAAGAGTGTCTCAAGCTGGAATAAGGACTTGTAATGCAGCCCTAACCTACTGAAGTCAACAAGACTTCTGCTACTGCTCTAGATGGGTTGCAGATCGTCAGCACTTTCGGTTTGCCTATATAAGATCCTAACAGTTCTGTAAAGTGTTTTCCATGAAAACATAGTTGGAGCATCGAATCAGGAAACAAATACTTGTCTAAAGTATTTTTCAGATACATGCAGAAGCTCCACAAATGTAACCAAGCCACTCTCCTACTGCCGTAGCTCAGAGAAAAAGCCGTATAGCCCAAATAAAGGCTCATTTGTACAGGGCTTTAAAAGAGAGGGGGGAAGTGGATGCAATCATGTAAGCCATCCCCTTTCAGTCTGGAAAAAAGATAAGGCATATTTGGGGGGGGGGAAGAGAGAATATTTCTCTCTTTAAACTGGGGTGTGTGGGAGAAAAGGAGGACTGATATTATTCTGTAAGCCCACCTCCTCTCCCAGGCTAGAAAGCAAGTTATAGCCTAATTTTTGTAAATAAAATTTTTCTATAGCAGAAAGGAAGTTTATTTTTTTAAAAAAAACCAACCCTCCTGGCCTAGGAAAAAGTGGTATAGTTCCAGCAAAGCTTGCTTGTTGTGCTGTATTACATATACCAATATACATAGTGACAATTAACATAACACACATGACTATATATCACTGAAGGGGAGGAAGTAGACTCCCCCTGCACTCCTCCTTCACCTAAGGGGGGAAAAAAAACCTCAGTCATGCATCCCCCCCCCCTTTCTCCTTTCTCTGGCTGGGGAAAAAGTGATACAGCTCAGGTTACCAACCTCCAGGTGGTGGCTGGGGATCTCCTGGCATTACAACTGATCTCCAGGCAACAGACATCAGTCACCCCTGGAGAAAATGGTTCCTTTGGAAAGTGGACTCCATGGCATCGTAAACTGTTGAGCTCCCTCCCCAAACCCCACCCTCCCTCTCGGGAGTCTCCAGGAATTCCCCCAACCTGGAGCGGGCAACCGCAGAAGTGCTCTCTCTGCTTCTGCCTTACGTTACCCAGACTCCTCTGCCATGCAGGGGATATAAGCTGCTTCATGTGTGCAAAGAAATAATCTCAAAAAGTCTGAAATTAAGGCAAAACACTAAGATTATCAGTTATTTTTACTTTACAAGAAGGCCCTTAAACAGGCAAACACTTTTTTAGATAGAAAATCCACAGCTGAGCATTCGTAATGCCCAGATTACCAGCAAATTCGTTCGGTCTGAGAGCAAGATCTGATGTCAGCAATATGGAGGCACTTACGGCAGGAGGGCACCCTATGTAAAAGTTGCACACCCACGTAAAGGCTCGCCTGGCAGACAGTACGAGACCCCCACCCTAAATAAGGAGGAATATTGATTATTCACGCCCCCACCCCAAATGCCCTTCTCCAACCCCTAGCCTGGAAAAGGCCATACACCTGGGCCGGGGGGGGGGGGGGAGAGAGGGAGAATGAATGAAGCAAACTTGAGCCTTCTGGGACTCCGTAGACCTACCCAAGCCCTCCCTGCCCCCCCCCTCCCGATTAACTGTTACACCCCCCCCCCCCCCCCGCTTGATCCCCTGACTTTCGGTTTCACCCGCCAGCCTCCTCGCCTCCCCTCCCCCGGGCCGCTTCCAGGGCCTGTCCCTTCCCATACCGCGGTGGAGCCTTTCTTCACGGCCTCCTGGGCGTATTCGACCTGGAAGAGATGCCCGTCAGGGGAGAAGACGGTAATGGCCCGGTCGTAGCTCATGGCCGCGGCCAGACGAAGAAGCGAGAAGGGGCGGCCGGAAAAGAGTCCTCCTCCGCTCCCCTCAAGGAAACAGCACCGTCACCTTGCCTCAGTGCGCACGCGCCGTCCTTGCCTCCGCCTCATTCACGTAACGCCCTTACGCTGGCCCGGCCCGCTTTTACCATAGAGTCAGGCGGGGTGGAGGCGGGGCCTGCGCCGAAAGTAGGACAGACCAGCGCTCTCGGCGCAACGCCGCGACCGCTCCGATTGGTCGGCTCGCCAAGCCCGGCAACGCCCATCCCTCCTCCTCAGCTCAAGCCAAAAGCGTAAGGAAGTGATCGGGCACCTCGGTACGCCAATAGCGCACGCGGGGTAACACCACCCCCTCAACTGACGGCATTCGCTACGCGGCCCGCGGCTTCTCTCTCTCCCCTCCACCTGCCGCTCCCACGCACTTGGCGTACGATCGCCTTTTCCTACGCACTTGGCGCACCGAGATGCTCCGGCTTTGGCCAAGATAGGGAGAGAGTGAAGATCCTATTCGCTTGCGACAGGGAACCCAGCAGCAGGGATGCACCATGTGCAATGAGAAGGGGGAGGACGGGGAGGGGGATTTGGAGCGGGGAGGCGGGGTGGGAGAGCGAGCGAGCGCAAGCCCCGCAGCTCAGGTGCCTTCGCTTCCTCCGCCTCCTCCTCCCCTCCCCAAAGCTCGCCGACAGCCGGCTTCTCCGCCTGGCACTGGGGAAGTAGACCCGTCCAGGTAAAAAAAAAAAGAGGGGGTGCGCGGAGGTGCCTTGCTGCAATGCCCCCGGCTCATTGCAAGGCGCAGATCGTACCATCTGCCGGGCCTCCCCTCCCCGTGCACTGCGGCGAAGGCTGTGCCTATTGCACCGCCGATAGCAGCCAGATAATAACAATATTATTACAGGCTGGGAAGGAGCCGCTATATTATTGACATCGGCGGGGAGGGGAGGGGGAAGGGAGAGAGGAGAGCGAGAGGGAGAGCGGCGCCCCGACCATCCCACCCCACCCCACCATGTCGGTTGCCTTCGCTTCTGCTCGACCCAGAGCCAAAGGAGAGGTCACCCAGCAAACTATCCAGAAGGTAGCGTTCAAAAGGGGTGAATGGAGGGGGTGCCAAAAGCATGCCCCGCGGCGGGTCTGTGTTGATCTATGGAGAGCGAGAGAGCGAGGACGGCTCCCTGCATCCAGGCGCTGGAAGGCGAGCGAGGCGGCGTTCCCTCCTCTGCTCCTCCGGCGAAGTCGTGGTTGTGGCCGAGGCTCGCGAGGGGGTCCCGGTGGGGTGTGGGTGGGAGGAGGAGGAGGCGGCGGGAGAAACAAAGCGAAGGTGCTCCGGCGCTGCCGAGAGAGGGAGGGAGGGAGGGAGGCGGGCCGGAGGGAGCATCCGCACGAACCCAGACGCGCGTGACATTTTGCCGGGCACGCTCGGCCGCCCCTCCGCTGCCCATGGCGTGGCCGCGGAGGGGGGGGGGGGAGCCGGATCGGGCAGCCGGAGGGTGGCGGCACGGGGAAGCGGGTCGCGTTTCGCCCCCTCGGGAGAAGGGAGACAGACAACCTTGCAAAGGCCCCCCCGGGACGAGGGGGGCAGCGGCATCTTCGCCTTTCCCCCCTTCCTTCGTGCTGCGCATCGGGTGTCACGTTTTTAGAAAAATTGCAGGGGGGAGGGAGGTGAGAAAGTCGGGCTTGGGAGAGCCTATGCAAGCCCCCTCCCCTTTAATGTATTGATCTGATTTTTTTAAAAAAAGCCATTGCGAGGGTCAAGGTCGAAGGTTTGGAACGGGGGTGCCTTTGGAACGCCCCCTCCTCCTCCTCCTCCCTCCTCGGTATTGATTGCCGGTGGAGGGTATTCCCTAAGCGCCGAGGATGGCTTTATCAGGATGGTGGGCATGAACCCTTGCCAACCTTGGGAGGGGGAAAACCAGGCAGGTGTTTCCCTGGTGGACAAGTTTGGCAGCGCCGCTCTTAGGGGGAAGGATCATCTTCCCCCCCCCCCCCCCGCCCCGGGGCGGGAATGAAATCCTCCCCTTCCTGGAGAAGGAGCTGTAAATAATGGGAGAGGTGTGTGGAGATGTCCGTCGTGAGTAATTGATTTGCTTAAATGCCTAAACAATGCCAGTCGAGCCTCCCTCCCTCCGTGGCCAAGGCATGGCGCCGGGAAAAAGAAAAAGAGCGTGCTTGTGTGGGAATTTGGCTTTCAGGGCCATGGATCGGAGGTCTGCGCATCAGTCTGGCCGGTGCCAGAAGGAGATGGTGGAGCGGAAATCCACAGCACAGCCTTTGGCGCTTTCTCCCACTTAGGCAGGGAGGTTGGCATTTGCAAAATGCCAGGGGGGAGTTCGGGGGTGGTAGGGTGGGGGTTTGCTCCAGGATGCTCCTGTCTGCCTCTGTGGCTTGCGTCATTGGCACGGGTATTTCTTGGTATGTGTAGGGGCCAGCCAAAGTCACTTGTGAAAAGGCTGCAATCCTGGACATGCTCAAGAGGAAGTACAGGTCACTGAGGAGTGCGTGCTTGCAAGTAAACCTCTTGTGTCCTCTGGAGGGCCCAGGCTAGCCCCTTCTCCTCTGATCTCCGTAGCTAAGCAGGGCCAGCCCCGGTTAGTACTTGGATGGGAGACCCCTAAGGAATTCCACGGTCGCTACGCAGAGGCAGGGAATGGCAACCCATCTCTGAACATCCCTTGCCTTGAAAAACCCGTGGGGTTGCCACAAGTCGGCTGCGACTTGACCACACTTTTCACCACACCTGTTGACTTCCCTGAGAGAGGTCTGAGCATGTGCTTTACTCTTTCATTGAGGTCAGTGGGAGAAAAATGCTTCCCTTGGAGCTGAGTTTCCTGCGAGTAGTAATTGGGCTACAGTTTTAGTGGCCAGTGCTTACTAGTAAGTCACAAGACTTTGGAGATGGTTGTGGCTCAGTGGCAGAGTGTCTGCTTGGTATGCAGAAGGTCCCGGGTTCAGCCCCGTCTCCAAGGATCAGGTTCCGTCTCTGGCATTTCCAGTCCTGGGTTCCATCCCTGGCATCTCCAAGGATTAGGTAAGAGGCGATGGAAACGACTTCTGCCTGGAGACCCAGGAGACTTGCTTGGCTGGCAGGACAGACAAGACTGATCTCGGTAGACCCAAGAGTCTGTCTCCGTTCAAGGTGGCTTGGTGTGTCAACTTGGGGAGCAGATCCTTACACTTTTCGGCATATCCTGAATGTTACGGTCCTCACAGTCTTTAGTATTTTTAATGAGCTGCATTGCAAACCTGGCCTCCTACGCGATACGAAGCTCTGTGGGTTGTGGTGCACGATATTTCACCGCTGTTCCACAGGGCCTCGTGGAAATGGTGTGCTCATTTAAATGGGCCGCTGTTGCACTTTGAGTTTAGTGTAAAGCGAGCACAACGGTTTTCTTATGCCTGAAGTTGGAGAAAGTGAGAACTCGGGGTGCTGGGACTGTTGGAATTTTTATCCTTTCTTTCCAGTGCAATCAGCGATTGTGGATTTAAACCCAAACGGAGTGTCCAGATGCTGGGCCTTACCTGTTGTGTGTCCTCAGCGGCTGTTTTTCAGAGATAGACTCTCCCTGCATGTGGAGGTTCCGTTTCTCTGTCGGGATGTATTCTCCATATAAACTGACACGATTGGCACTCTTGCTTCAGTGTGAGCTCTTTCCTGTGTCCCATTACGCCCCTTCAGTCTGGTGTTTTCCACGCCAGATATGAATGATTCATTTCACGCTCATACAGTTAAAGGTTAGAGCCCTTTAGAGACCAAGATATTGGGGTGTAAGCTTTTGAGAGTCAAAGCTCCCTTTGGCATGCTCAGATCCAGCTTTTCTACTGCAGACCAGTGTGCTACCCTCTAAAATAACCACGTCTAGTGGTTATCCCAGGGCCCCTGTTTACAGCACTAGAGTTTTGCAAGCACAGGTTCCCGGGTTCAGTCCATGACATTTCCAGCTGAAAAGATCTCAGCCGATTTGGGGCTTGACTTTTCTCTGCCTGAGATTCTGAAGAACTTCTCCCGGTCATATTATTGTTAGAAAAGAGCGAGAATCCAGTACCACCTTAAAGACTCACAAAATTTGTGGCAGTGGGTGAGCTTTTGTGAGTCACTGCTCACTTCTTCCTGTATCTGAAGAAGTGAGGAGTGACTCACAAAAGCTCATACCCTGCGACAAATTTTGTGATTCTTTAAGGTACTGCTGGACTCTTGCTCTTTTCTACTGCTACAGACAGACTAACATGGCTTCCCTTCCTCCTCCTCTTCATTATTATTATTATTATTATTATTATCATTATTATTATTATTATTCCATTTGAATGTCAGTGAGCACCCAAATAGGCTTACAGTATCCCCCTCTGCTCCATTTTATCCTCACAGCAGCCCTGTAAGGTAGGGTAGACTGAGAGTGTGTGACTGGCCCAAGGTCACCCAGCGAGCTTCCATGGCAAAGCGAGGATTCACCTCTGGGTCTCACAGGTCCTGATCTCTCACCACTACACCGCACTGTAGTCAGGACTGAACAGGATAATCCATGGTCTGATATTATGAGGCGTTTTGCTGTGTTCCAATATACATGACCCCGGTTTTCCAGAATTTGAGCCAGGCAAGCGCTGGTCATGTGATACCGTGATTCTTTGCAACAGCACTAATCGGAGATAACAAGGCTATAATTGCTTACGTAGGGCATGACCCAGCCAAAGTTAAAACCCTTGTAAGTCCCACTGATTTGGAGTGTTAAGAATACGCCTGACGTACGCATACTTAATGACCCTGGACTGGATCTGGGCCATGGCCCTTTATTCCTGGGTGAAAAGCAGATGAGTGAGAAAGCCCGCTGACACCCTGTCCTCACACCAAAACTTCAGATTCACCTGTCAGGTGTACAGCCTAAGACCTAGAGTAGCGATTCCGGGATACAGAGTGTCTAAAACAGGAATCTGCGTTTCAGCTCTCTTCAGTCTCTGATTTGTCCTGTAAATATGCAAACAGCTCAGGAGTCGTTGATAATAGTAATACTTACAGGGGGTTAATAGCCCTTCAAAGCACTTTAGGTATATTATAACCACAATGCATTTGGTTACTCAAAAGGTTGTTATTTCTGTCCCCACTTAGTGGGAGTAGGGATGTGAGCGAGCGACGCGCCAGCTAGTGAGCTCACGGCAGAGGGAAAAGTTGAAGTTGAGGTGGAGGCGTCCTGGCTCACAGTTCAGTCCCATAGATACTGCACAACACCTGTTGTCTCGAATAGGAGGGGTTGTGGCTCAGTGGTAGAGCATCTGCTTGGCATGCAGAAGGTCTCAGGTTCGGTCCCCGGCATCTCCACTTATAAAGGACCAGGCAGTAGGTGATGTGAAGGACCCCAGTCTGAAACCCTGGAGAGCCACTGCCAGTCTGAACAGATGATACTGACCTTGATGGACCCCGGGTCTGACTCAGTATAAGGCAGCTTCATCTGTTCTTGTGTGCTTGCAACGTCTGGGACCCTGGGGCTTCCACCTTCCCCTCCTCCTGTGCTGTTTCCCTAACCTGAATCAGTCCAAGGGAGCTGTTGTTTTCTTCGGTTTGGTGTAGTGCTTAAGAGTGGTGGACTCTAATCTGGAGAACCAGGTTTGATTCTCCACTCCCCCACTGTAAGCCAGCTGGATGACCTTGGGTCAGTCAAAGTTCTCAAAAGAGCTCTCTCAGCCCCACCTACCTCAAAGTGTGTCTGTTGTGGGGAGAGGAAGGGAAGGAGATTATAAGCTGCTTTGAGACCCCAAGTGAAGGGCAGGGTAGAAATCCAATTTCTTCTCCTTCACTGGGCAAATTTACCCATCTGTCTTCATTGGGCAAATGTAGCCCATCACTGTCTAAGAATCTACATTCCGGCCTGGAGAACTCAGCACGCCTCTGCTTGACAGATCCACAGTGATCCTGGAGTGGACTGGGGAACAGCATGTCATGTGATTAAGCTCTCAAGTCATTAGGATAACTGTGCGAAAGTAAACAGCCCTAGCCTGGACGGCTCAGGATAGCCTAGTGCTGTCAGATCTTGGCTGCTAAGCAGGGTCAGCCCTGGTTAGTATTTGGATGGGAGACCGCCAGGGAAGTCCAGGGAATGTTATGCAGAGCCAGACCAATGGCAAACCAGCCCTGTTGGTCTCTTGCCCTGAAAACTCTGTGGGGGGACTGACTTCAGTAGCAGAGGCAGTAGTCTCTTCATACCAGTGGGTGGGGGAGTATGGGTGAGAGGATGTTGTTGCAGATCCTGCTCATGGGCTTCTTAGGGGCAGCTGCTTAGCCACTGTGTGAACAGAATGCTGGACTTGATGGGCCTTTGTTCTGATCCAGCACAGCTCTACTTATGTTCATAATCACGGGCAAGCAGTTTTATTACAGCTTCAGCTGTGTCTGTGTGTTCTAACTCGTTCTCTGCTAACCGCCTTTTGCGCTCTCGCTCTCTCCCTGTGGTCTCTCAAGGTGACCCTCTCCCCAAATACTAGAACTCGTTGGCATCCAGTGAAGCTGATGGGCAGTAGGGTCAGGACGGACAAAAGGAAACACTACTTTACATAGAAAGTGATTATAATGTGGAATTCTCTGCCAGAGGAAGTAGTGATGGCCACAGGGATAAACAGCTTTAAAAGGGGATCAGATAGACTTTTCCTCCATGAATCTGTGGTGACTGAGGGGAACTTCCACATTCAGAGGCACTAATCCTCTGATTCCCAGAGGTGGGAGGCAACATCAGGAGAAGGCCTCGGCCTCTGTGCCCTGTTGTTGGACCTCCAGAGGAACTGCTCGGCCACTGTGTGAGACAGGATGCTGGACTAGATAGACCCTTAGTCCGATCCAGCAGGGGTCTTCTTATGAAGGCCTCAGCCTCTATGTCTTGTTGTTGGCCCTCCAGAGAGCCAGTTTGGTATAGTGGTTTGGAGCATGGCCTCTAATCTGGGAGAACCAGGTTTGATTCCCCACTTCTCTGCATGCAGCTGCTGGAGTGACCGTGGGTCAGTCATAAGTTCTTTCAGAGCTGTTCTCTCAAGGGCAATTCTCGGGAGAGCTCTCTCAGCCCCACCTACCTCACAGGGCATCTGTTGTGGGGAGTGGAAGGGAAACGGATTGTAAGCTGCTCTGACGCTCCTTTGGGTAGTGAAGGGCGGGTTATAAATCCAATCTCCTCCAGAGGAACTGATTGAGATCACAGTGTGATACAGGATGCTGGACTAGAATGGGCTCTTCTTATGTTCTTATGACCCGAATTTGAATCTTTACTCGGTTTGAAATCCTCCTTCTACCATGGAAGCTTGCTGGATGACCTTGGGCCAATCACAAACTCTCAGCCTGGCCTGCCTCACAGGGTTGTTGCTGTGAGAAAATGGAAGAGGGGGGAATGATGTTCTAAGCCACTTTGAGTCCTAAGTGGGGAGAAAAGTAAGATATAAATCAGGGGTGGCCAACCTGTGGCTCGGGAGCCACATGCGGCTCTTTCACACATATTGTGCGGCTCCTGGCAGGGCGGCTGGGGAAGCAAAGGGGAGGCATGCTTTTTCTCTCTTTCTCCCTTCCTTCCTTCCTTCCTTCCTTCCTTCCTTCCTCCCTCCCTCCCTCCCTCCCTCCCTCCCATCTATTTGCTTTCCTAGTTTCTCTCTCTCTCTTTCTTTCCACTTCTTTAATTCTTTCTTTCCATCTCTCTCTTTTTCTCTCTCTCTCTCAATATCATTAGCAATTGCAAACAAGTAATATCATTATCAATAACCGGTTTTCCTCGGTTGTTTTTATTTTTGGCAGTCCCATTTAACGTTAATAAAAAGCAAATTTGCATATTTTAAAAAATAAAAACGTGTGTGTGATATTTGTTCCTGTCTTGTGGCTCTCAGACATCTGATGTTTATTCTATGTGGCTCTTACATTAAGCAAGGTTGGCCACCCCTGATATAAATGAATAAATGTAAAGGGAAAATGCATCATGTTCCCTCAAACACGGGATATTTGGAGTTCCCAGTGGGGGTTATAAATACCAGTAGGGCAGACTTAAAATCCAAGCAAACTCAGGAGACTTCGAAGTTTAGTTTGGCATTTCATGGCGGGGGATAAGGAGAGGACAGAGTAGGTTTTAATGTATTACTAGCATATTTCATGTATCTTGATATCACTTTAAAAATATGGCCAGGGGATCACTGTAAGTTTAGCCAAGAGAAAAGATGAATGATGCAGGCACATCATGACTGTTTTAAAATATTTTTAAGGGAAAGAAGGAGAAAAACTACCTGCTGCCTCCGCAGGGGATAGGACTAGACTCAATTTATTTAAATTACCGAAGGGTAGATTGACTTTCAATGTTAGGAAAGTCTTTGTAATTGATGAGCGGCAGAATGGAAGGATCCCCAGGTCTTGATCATCTGTGTTTGAGAAAAATGGGATGTTGCTGCTTAGGAATTCGTATGGAATTCCAGGCCACAAACAGAGCCACAAACAGAGCGCATGCCTAAAAATGTGATACTAGCAGGCAGTGTTCCCTCTAAGCTGAGTTAGTGTGAGCTAGCTCACAGGTGTTTAGCCTCCAGCTCACAAATTTTCAGGAAGGACGGCTCCTGAGCAGACTAGTTTATTCAGTAGCCAAATCGCTCGCTCACAACTTTGATGCCACTAGCTCACAAAGTGAAATTTTTGCTCACAAGACTTCCCAGCTTAGAGGAGCATTGCTAGCAGGTGAGGAGTTTAAGTTTTTTCCACCATAGACCAAAGAGAACAATCCAGACACTGAACAAAAGTGCCTTGGAAGAGTGCAGAATTTTTCCCATGCTGAGTCCAGAGGTTCTTGAGCGATGCTTTTTTATAGGCAGAGCTTTCTACTGCAGAGCTGGAAAAAATCCAGAGGAGGGCAACCAAGATGATTCAGGGGTTGGAGCACTTTCCCTATGAGGAGAGGCTGAAGAGGCTGAAGGGACTTTTCCGTTTAGAAAAGAGACGACTAAGGGGGAGGGGGTCCTGATAGAGGTATATGAAATTATGCATGGGGGTGGAGAGACCTGACAAAGAGAAATTTTCTCCCTCTCCCAAAATACTAGAACTCAAGGGGATCCAATGAAGCTAAAGGTCAGTAGGTTCAGGACAGACAAAAGGAAATACTACTTTCCACAGAGAGTGGTTAAAATGTGGAATTTGCTGCAGGAGGATGTAGTGATGGCCACAGGAATAAGCAGCTTTAAAGGGGGATTAGATTCATGGAGGATTCTGTCAATGGCTACTAGCCATGGTGACTCGGGAACCTCCACATTCAGAGGCACTAAGCCTCTGAATCCCGGAACCAGAAGGCAGCAGCAGGGGAAGGCCTCAGCCTCTATGCCCTGTTGTTGGACCTCCAGAGGAACTGGTTGGCCACTGTGTGAGACAGGATGCTGGACTAGATGGACCACTGGTCTGATCCAGCAGGGCTCTTCTTATGTTCTTATACGGTGGTTTTAAATAGTTAACATTAGTGATTTAGTTAAATAATTATGAACATTAATAAACAGACCCTCAACTACAAACCGCTGCTGATTGTATGACAACAGAATCAGTTATCTGTTGCCAGCAAACTTTGTAATCCGTGTTGCATCTTGGCCAGGTAGCGAGACCATTGATGACAAAAAAAAAACTTCCAACAGAAACATGTCTCCTCAGCCTAAGGTTGCCAGCTCTGGGTCAGGAAAATACTTGGAGATTTGGGGGGTGGAGTCTGAGGGGGGAGGTGGAGTTTGGGGCATAATGCCATAGAGTCCCACTTCCAAAGTGGCCATTTTCTCCAGGTGAACAGATCTCTGTCACCTGGAGATCAGTTGTAATAGCCGGAGATCTCCAGGCCCCACTTGGAAGTTGTAGGGTTGCCATTCCCCAGGTCTGGGCAGGAAAAAGCCGGTTTGGGGGGCTTCTGTCTGCTGCCGGCCAGCTGGCTGACCGGGGAAACCCTGCCCACAAACAGCAACATCCCCGCATGACATCCCCGATGCCCTGACATCGTGCGGAAGTGACATCATCACACTGGGGATGTTGCATGGCAATGCGCTGGTTTTTGGGCAAAACTCTATAGTTTGACCCTGATTGCTGGTGTGATAACGTCTCCACTTCGGGGAGACATCAACGCATCAGGGACATCCCTGCCCACTCCTAGAATGCCTCCCAGATCCCCCCACTGGGAAGATGAGGGGACCTGGCAACCCTAATCTCTAGGTTGCCAACCTCCAGGTGGTGGCTGGAGTTCCCCTGGGATTACAGCTGATTCCCAGGGGACAGAGATCAGTTCCCTTGGAGAGAATGGCCGCTTTGGAAGGTGCCCTCTGTGGCATTATGCACCATTGATGTCCCTCCCCTCCCCAAACCCTGCCTTCCCCAGGCTCCGCTCCCCAAATTCTCCAGGTATAAAATCTGCAGCTGTGTCAATTCTGAATCTTAACAAAATAAAAGAGCCAGAAAAACAATTTGGGGGCTTTCTGCATCCTTAGACATGAAATAAAAAAATACCCTGACTCCATTGCCCTAGGTTTCCTTTGCATTTCCCCCCTTCCAGCAGCAATACCTGGAAACAGCAAGTCTTTTTCTAGAATTTGGCCTGAGGCAGAGATCAGTCAATCATAGCTTTTGAGTTGTTCCTCAGCGCCATTTCACCGGCACACGGTTCGGCAAAATCTTTCTTCTCTCTCCGAAGCGGGGGGGGGGGGGGGGGAGAGAAATGTCTCCAAGGAGGAAGGGACGCATTGAGGACATGATGCTCCTTTGGACTGCAGCATTGGTATCGTCATCGATGCAGATTCCAAGCTGTTCTCCATATGGCTGTTCCTCCGGCCACCCAGCATGCTCACTGTGGAGGGGTATCTCTGTAGAGAGAAGACTGATCTTTGCAGTGCCTACTTGTTGCAAGGCACAGCTGGCCCTTCTGGCACACGGTTCTAGAGGGATGCATACTTGTGCACATCTCTTGTCCCACCCACCCCCGATGTTGTTGTGGTTCTTGTCAGTTCTTGTGGTTCTTGTCAGTAGGGCAACATGCATGGGGTTGCCAGCTCAGGGTTGGGAAATACCTGGGGATTTGGGGGGCAGAGCCGAGGGAGAGTGGGGTTCAGGGAGGGGCAGGTCCTCAATGGAGTGTAATGCCATACAGTCCACCCTTCAAAGCAGCCATTTTCTCCAGTGGAACTGCTCTCTGTTGCCTGGAGATCAGTTGTCATTCTGGGAGATCGCCAGGCCCCACCTGGAGGTTGGCAGCTAGGCTGGCATCTTTCCTGCCTCACCCAGACCTAGCCCCAGTAATCCATGCAATGATCACCTCTAGACTGGATCACTGTACACCAGCCTGCCCTTGAGACTGATCTGGAAAATGCAATCGGTCCAGAATGTGGTGGTGCAAGTCCTTATCGGGACATCACGGACCGCACACATTCAAACTGTGCTGCGCCAGCTGCGCTGGCTTCCAGTGGAGTACCGGGTCGGGTTCAGGGTTTCGGTACTGACCTTTAAGGCTTTGAGAGGTCTGGGACCTACGTATCTTCAGGACCGCCTCCTCTGGTAGGTCCCCCAAAGAGCTTTACACTCAGCTGGAAATAATCTACTGGTGGTCCCTAGCCCTAAAGACATCCGGCTGTCCTCGACCAGAACCTGGGCTTTTTCAGCCCTGGCTCCCATCTGGTGGAACTCTCTGCCAAATAACATCTGTGCCCTTCAGGAGCTTTTGCAGTTCTTCAGGGCCCGTGGGGCACAGGTGTTCCACCAGGCTTCTGGTTAAGGACAGCAATGGGTACCATCTACCTGGCGCTCCCTCCCTTCTTCCCCACTCCGCTTTTTCCTGCTTGCAGGACAGTGATGCATACTGTATTTATTTTGGCACCATCTAACGTTCTTTAAGTTTAACTCGATTGTATTCATTTCAGTTTTATATGGGTTTTTGTTGTTGTTGTTGTAACCGTCCTGAGCCCTGTGAACTCAGGGAAGGGCAGTATATAAATTGAATGTATAAATAAATAAGGAAATACCAGCCTCCAGGTGGGACCTGGGGATCTCCCAGAATTACAGAACATCTCCATACTACAGAGGTCAGTTCCTCTGGAGAAAATGGATGCTTTGGAGGGTGGACTCTGTGCCATTGTACCCTCCTGAGGTTCCTGTCCTCCCCAGGCTCCATCCCCAAATCTCCAGGATTTCCCCAACCTGGATCTGGCAAACCTGCCCCCCCCCACTCCCCTGCTGGTGGCTGGGGGGGGGCCTGGCCTGGCAACCCTGTTAGCAGCACAGAGACAAAGAAAGGGTTTGTGGCCAGTCTGGTGTAGCCGTGAAAGCGTCAAGACTAAGACCTGACAGACCCAGGTTCAAATCCCCATTGTGCCATGGAAGCTTGCTGGATGACCTTGGGCCAGTCACACACGCTCAGCCTAAGTTAACCTACCTCACAAGGTGGTTGTGAGGATAAAACAGAGGAGAGGAGAACGATGTGAGCCGTTTCAGGTCCCCATTGCGGAGAAAGTCAAGGCATCAATAAATTAAGAAGAAGAAGAGTTGGATTTATACCCCGCCCTTCACTACCCGAAGGAGTCTCGGAGTGGCTCACAATCTCCTTTCCCTTCCCTCTCCCCTGAACAGACACCCTGTGAGGTAGGTGGGGCTGAGAGAGCTCTTTCGAGGACTGCTCTTGAGAGAACAGCTCTGAGAGAACTGTGACTGATCCAAGGTTACCCAGCAGGCTTCATGTGGAGGAGTCGGGAATAAAACCCAGGCCTCCAGAGTAGAGTCCTGCCAGTCTTAACCACTATACCAGTTTGGTGCAGTGGTTAAGTCTGTGGACTCTAATCTGGGAGAACTGGGTTTGATTCCCCACTCCTCCACTTGCACCTGCTGGATGACCTTGGGCAAGCCATAGTACTCTCAGAATTGTTCTCTCAAGGACAGTTCTCAAAAGAGCTCTCTCAGCCCCACCTACCTCACAGGGTGTCTGTTGTGGGAAGGGGAAGGGAAAGGAGATTGTGAGCCACTCCGAGAGGCAGGGTATAAATCCAATCTCCTCCTCCTCCTAACTGGTTCTCAATTATTCAATAATCAGCCCTCAGTGGCTCCCTTTTGAGGTCTGGAGCATCAAGTAAATCTCTCAGACCTCCAAATCTCTTACCCCTCTTCCACCCTTAAAAAATACCTGCCATTCAACCCCCTCTCGAAAGCCCTGAAAACAGACAGGCCTTGCAGCGCCTCCCGGAGATCTCCCAGGAGGTGCTCCCCTCCCCTCTTCAGAGATCCCATTCCACAGAGCCGGAGCCATGACGGAAAACGCCTGGCCTCTGGTCGAAGCCGACAAATGACTGCCTGACAAGGACATATGGGAGGAGTTTGTCCTTCCAATAAATGAACAACTGCCGTTCAGTCACGTTGCAGGGGATGTGGTGCTGTTGTATTAAGCACAAAGAGAGCCAGTTTGGTATAGTGATTAAGAGTGCGGACTCTAACTGGGTTTGATTCCCCACTCCTCCACATGCAGCTGCTGGTGTGACCTTGGGTCAGTCACAAGTTATTTTAGAGCTGTTCTCTCAAGGGCAGTTCTCAACAGAGCTCTCTCAGCTCCACGTACGCCGCAGGGTGTCTGTTGTGGGGAGGGGAAGGGGAAAGGGATTGTAAGTCCCTCTGAGACTCCTTTGGGTAACGAAGGGCAGGGTATAAATCCAATCTCCATTCCTCCTCCTTCTAAAAGTTGCATGAGGGGCAAAATTTGGGTTGCCATCTCCAGGTTGGAAATTTGAGGGTGGAGCTTGGGAGGGTGATTTAGGGAGGGGAGGGACCTTGGTAGGGTATAATGCCATGGAGGCCCCCTTCCAAAGCAGCCATTTGCTCCAAGAGAAGTCGGGCAAACATTTGAATTAATTAATAAATTAGTAAGCAATTTCCATAGTCTGCAGATCAGTTGTAATTGTGGGAGAGCTCCAGCCCCCACCTGGAGGTTGGCAACCTGAAGCAAAGCCAGCACACCAATCGTAATAGTGGCTAGTTTGAGGGGGAGCATGCAGACATGATTTGCACCCTACACAGAACTTTGCGATACAGAGTCTCTCCCCGCAGAGAAGCCCATACCACATGCTTTTCCCACATGGAATGTTCCGGACTCAGTCCTTTTCATCTTCCCCTGCAAAAGACTGGGAAAGATCTCTGCCTGAGATTGGCTGCCAGTTGAAATACTGAGCCAGATGGATCAACCAGCATTTTGAGAGCCGGTGTGTGGAGAGCGGTTACAGGGCTGCCAGCTATGGGCTGGGAAATACGTGGAGATTTTGGAGGTGGAGCCTGAGAAGGGCAGGGTTTGGGGAGGGGAGGAAGTTCAGTGGGATATGATCCCATAGAGTCCTCCTCCTTCTGAGGTGGCCATTTTGTCCAGGTGAACTGGTCTCCATCGCCTGGAGATTAGTTGTAATATTGGGAGATCTTCAGCCATAACCCGGAGGCTGAAAAAACACACAGGAGGGGTCACAGTTACCTATACAGGAAATACAACCAAACAAACACTGTGATGTGATGACTAAGACATTTAGTAAAACTTTGCATATTAAACACTGGTTGCGGTCACATGCAGGAGATACAACGGTGGAGGGAGGGGGAAGAGAGGCTATTTCCTCCGGAGGAAGTTGACCTGCAGTTGCGCCATCACACAGTCTTTTGAAGCTGCGAGCACAGCCCGTCACTGCTTGATCAGACGAAGTTGGGGTTTGTTTGTTTTTTTGCTGTTTGTCTCTGATGCACTTAAACAAGGGATCGATGATTTGCACCTCAGCCCTGAGGGGGCTCCCTATGGAGTGTGCGATGATGCACATGCTGAGAAGGGCAAAAAAACAATGGCACGGAATTGGGATGGCCTGATCAGACCATCCCGATGCCATGGAAACGCGCTGGAGCAATCAGATGCAGGAAAGTCCACCTGTGGCCCATAGCAACCTGTTTGCTACAGGGCTTTCCAAGGGGTCTTTTAACTCCACTTTTGCAGCGGAGCAAAATGGGCTGCCGATGGCTGCGGGGCACTTCCCAGATGTTGTCGTCTGATTGAGCTCCTGTAATCCGCCTGGCGTTTGCACCTATGATGGGGCGAATTGTGTGTGTGATCACAACCATTGTATTACATTACAGATAAATAAATCTTTCTAATGTTACAAGGAAAAATCCATCCATCTCAGAGAAACGTGGAGCTGAATGGAATGTTATTTGATATTGTGTAGAACTGACCTCTGATTCCATTTAAGTGCTGATATTAGGAGCAAGCCAGTCTTGTCTTTTCTAACTAGATACAAAAGCCTTCTTCATTTTGCTGGCTTAAATGCTCTCCATTAACACTCTATTAATATTTATATTAGGAGCAAACCAGGCCTTCTTTTCTAACAGGCCACAGTGCCGATGTCATATAGGAAGTGATGTCATCACACCAGCAACTGCAGGTCAATGCTCTGGTATTTGGGGGAAATCTCTACGGTAAAACCGGCTTCTACATAGAGTTTTTGCCCAAATACCAGAGTGTTGCACAGAAGTCGCGGGCATGATGAATCATTTCCTGTGTGACGATGGCAACATGGACTGGGCCTTCCTCTTTCTACTGGTAAGCCCCCCTGCTCACTAGCTTATTAGTGGTTGGGAGGCAGGACCTGATGGCGCGGGGATGGGGTGGCTGGCAACCAGTGTTCCCTCTGAGCTGAGTTGGTGTGAGCTAGCTCACAGTTTTTTTAGCCTCTGGCTCACACATTTCTGTCTCTGCTTATGAAGGATGGCTCCAGAGCAAACTCATTGATGCAGCAGCCAAATCGCTCGCTCACAACTTTAATGCCAGAAGCTCACAAAGTTGAATTTTTGCTCACAAGACTCCACAGCTTAGAGGGAGCATTGCTGGCAACCCTAGTCACAGTTCTCTCAGAACTCTCAGCCCCACCTACCTCACGAGGTGCCTGTTGTGGGGAGAGGGAAGGGAAAAGCAGTTATAAACCGCTTTGAGATTCCTTACAGTAGAGAAAAGCAGGGCACAAAAAACCCTCTTCTTTGGCACAATACAAAAGAAGTGGGTTTAGGGTTGCCAGCCTCTAGGTGGGGCCTGGGGATCGCTTGCTTTTGCAACTGATCTCCAGCTGACAGAGATCAGCTCCCCTGGAGAAAATGGCTGCTTTGAAGGGTGGACTCTATGGCATTGTACTATGCTGAGGCCCTTCCCCTCCCCAAACCCCGCCCTCTCCTGGCTCCACCCCCAAAGTCTCCAGGTATTTCCCAACCCAGACTTGGCAACCCTAAGTGGGCTTTTTGCTAGGGTTAATCCAAACAGCACCCTTCCTTTCTCTTCTGACATGCTTGTTTATCCTGGTATTCAGCTGGCACTGATGAGGAGCCACGTTGGGATCAGACTGGCAGCTAGGGCTACCAGCACTATGTTGGGAAAATTCTGGACATTTGAGGGGTGGAGCCTGGGGGGAGTTGGGGAGGGGAGGGACCCCAGCAGGGTAAAATGCCATAGAGTCCACCCTCCAAAGCAGCCATTTTCTCCAGGGGAACTCATCTCTCTAATCTGGTGATCAGTTGTAAATCCGGGAGATCTCCAGGCACCACCAGGAGCTTGGCAACCCTACCTGTGACCCATCTGCTCTAGCATATTGTTTCGCACAGTGACCAGCTTGATGCCCCAGAAAGCCTACAAGCAGGGCATGGAGACCAAGGCTTCCCCTATTGCTGTCCCCCAGTGTTGTTATTCACAGGTATGCTGCCTCTGAACATAGAGGTTCCATGGAGCCATCGTGGCGAATATCCATCAAATCCCTTTCAAAGCCAAATAACCCAGTACCTATCCTGTGGCGGTGAGTTCCACAAGTTAGTAGTGTACTCCGTAAAGGATTACTCCCTTTTTGCCTGTCCCGAATCTTCTGCCCACCAAATCCATAGTGTGCCTGCATAATTCTATTATTAAAGAAGAGGGAGGAAAAGTTTCCTCTGTCCACTTTTCCACCCCATTCATAGTTTTATAAGCCTCTCTCATACTCCCCTTTAGTCATATTTCCTTTTAATGGAAACCTACCCCTTCCCCCAACCAAACTCCTTAGGGGGGGAAATTCTTCAGGAAAATGTTCTGCCCCCAAGGTGGAGGTGTCCCTTTAGGACATGATTTAATTATGGGATCACTTCTTCCACTGACTAATTCCATTTACTTGTTCATGCGGGGTGGCGGGGGTGTGTGTGGCGTGGCGTGGCTCAGTGGCAGAGCGTCTGCTCGCCACAGCAGAAGGTCCCAGGTTCACTCCCTGGCATCTCCAGTTGAAAGGATCTGGTAGGAAGTGATGTGAAAGACTGGCAACCCTGGAGACCCACTGCAGTCTGAGGAGAAGATCCTTTCCTTGTCTGACAGGGGCTCTGATCCGGTATAAGGCAGCCTCGTGTGTTCACTATTCTTGAGCATTTTAACGGTGATTAATCAACATGCATAAAGATCACGTGAGAAACAAAGACTGCAGAAAGTTTTGCATAATAAAAGGATAAAAACCTCTTATGTTTTTGTTTTGATCTCCCCCTCCCCTTTCTTTGATCTTTTGATCTCTTTTTCCTCCTTTCTCCCCTTTAATGCAGATGTTGGATGAGAACCACCACCTAATACAATGTATTATGGACTATCAAAGCAAGGGCAAAACAGCAGAATGTACTCAGTGAGTATTAATACTTGTTGGACTGCTATTTGGGCTGCCGTTTCTTCGCTGGCCGTCAGCCGCGAGGATCCTCTTATTTCGAGAGCTCTTGAATCCCTTTCTCTTTTTAAAGGCAGAATCTTTGAGCTGCTGATTTTGGTCTAAACCTTTTGGAGACGGTGTGTTTTATCCCCAGTAAGGTTCTCGAGGAACACTGCCTAAGTTTTATTTATTTTTAAACAGGGAACTGGTCACTTCGAGGAAGCCTGTTCTATTAGCCCTGTTACACTAGTCCTGTTAAGTCAGTGAATAACCCCACAATCTGTGTACCATTGGTTTTCTGTTTTTGGGATGCAGCCTGGGAAAGACAGGGTTTGGGGAGGGGAGTGACCTCAGAGGGGTGGTCCTGCCATATTGTCCACCCTCCAAAGTAGTCATTTCCTCCGGGGGAATTGATCCCGGCAGTCTGGAGTTGTAATTCCTGGTGATCTCCAGCCCCCACCAGGGGGTTGGCAACAGCTATATCTTCACTTCAGCAGGCAGGGACACTGGCACCCCCTCCCCCCCCGAAAGGAACTGCACATCCCTTCTTTGTTGTGGTTTTCAGCTGAGAGAAATGCTCAAAAGAGCTATTTTTGTTCTTACCAAGAAAACTGCAGCAGACCCATCAGATGAGGCAGAAGAATTTTATTCATACATTCTTGCAAGAACGGGTGTCCTAATCAAGGTAGGCACACCCAAGGAATCAAGAATCCACCATTTATAGCCTGTCCCGTATGTAGGGAAACATCCTGGAGTTTGCAACGTATCCGACCGCCTACAGAAATCACATGCCCCCTTCCTGTGATTCCCCCTCCCAGTTACCCCAAGTTTTACACATTAAGCATTTTGACAATCTCCTAATGCAAGCATCTTCTTTGTTCTTGGTTTCACGTGTAATTTTTAGCTCATTGAACTTATGCCCCAGACAATTTGCCTGGTTTCGAAAAGCCGGCTTCGTAAGACGCTTCTCCGTCTCATGACTTATTGACTCTACGCTCCATATGCAAGTCTAACTACATTCTGGTCAGAGCAGACAAACACCATTATTTTTAATCGTAGCAAAAAGATTGATTACGTACATTAATCCTAATTCTTAACATTCAGAAGCATTCACTCATCATCTTTATTGCTCTTCTCTCGTACTCAATCGAGCTATCTTTAGCTAAGAGCTACAGAGTGTTCTAAAAGTCCCAAAGCAAGGTCTGAAAGCAAACTTCTTTTTCTATCGAAATCTTAATTAATATTATTTCTCACACAGCCACAGTGCAGCAGACAATTTCCTTGCGCATCACTAACTTTAGCAATTAGACTGTAGGCTAACAACACCGTTGGGGAGGGGCTGTGAATGCCATTTCGATAGTTGAAACTGAACAGGAACGGAAGGGTTAAACACATTCTCCTGTTAGGCCCTAAGTGCAAATTTAGGTTCTGCTCAGCTGTTATTTGGTTTTTTAAACATGGAGATAGGGTGGCCAAGTCCTACCTGGCGTGATGCCGGGGGGACTCCTTGGCCGCCCGGGAGTCTTCTGCCATGCCCGTAAAGTGCATGCGGCACGATGATGTCACCTGGAAGTGACATCATCGCATCAGGCACGTTAGGGTGGGACCTCTGAAATTTGAGGGAAAACCATAGAGTTTTCCCTCAAATTACAGAGCGTCCCCCTCAAAATGTGCCCGACGCAATGACGTCACCTCCGGGTGATGTCATCGTGCCGGGCACGTCGCGGCAGCCCAGCAATTGGGGGGCGGGGTTCCCCCCAGTGGCCCAATCCGGGCTGGCAGGGAGCGGGCCACTGGAGTGGGGGTTTCCCCGCCCCCTCCCCGAGCCGACTTGGGAACCCTACATGGAGAAGATTTGATGACACATCTCCTAAAGCTGAACCTGCATCTGCTCTACACCACAGCAGCTTGCAGGTGTAGGAAATATATGGCAGATCGCTCATCCCTACAATCCCCCTGCCCATAGAAGCCTATCTTATCAAGGAGAAAGAGGCTAGATTCCTTCTGCCTGGTATGTTAGTTTTCTTTGTGGAGGGCAGAGTTGCCAGCTCCAGGTTGGGAAATACCTGGAGATTTAGGAGATGGAGCCTGAAAAGGACGGGATTTGGGGAGGGAGGGACTTCAATGGGGTATAATGCCATAGAGGCCCCCTCTCAAAAACATCCATTTTCTCCAGAGGAACTGATCTCTGTTGCCTGGAGATCAGTTGTAATCCCAGGAGATCTCTAGCCACCCCCTGGAGGTTGTAAGTAAACGAAAAACAACCGTGATTATTATTATGCAAACTATTCAATAATTATTATTAAGCATTTATATTATGGCACAAATAACAAAACACATTCCAGTACAAAATATACAAATATTTAAAGTGTCCTTGTAAACAGTGTAAGCCCTTGTAAGCAGTGGCTCAAGTGGTTAGGACGCTGAACTGCAGACCGATAGTTCAGCAGTTCGAGACCCGAGTGCTGCATGATGGAGTGAGCCCCTGTCTCTGGCCCCAGCTTCTGCCAACCTACAAGTTCGAAAGCAAGGAATTGCAAGTAGATAAATAGGTACTGCTTTGGTGGGAAGGTAACAGTGTTCCGTGTGCCTCGGCGTCTAGTCATGCCAGCCCCATGACCACAGAAACGTCTTCGGACAGTGCTGGCTCTTCTGCTTGGAAATGGAGATGAGCACCACATCCCTAGAATCGTATTCGACTGGCTTCCGAGCAAGGGAAACCTTCACCTTTACTGTAAACAGAACTGTCCGTGCTCAAAAGTCCTCTGTATAATTGCAGCTCAAAGTGGCTTTACAGTCCTTCTTTGATGGAAATGTAAATTATTCCAAATATCTGATCAGCTCTCATGGCTGAGTACAGAATACCACGGGCAAGTTAAATTAGATATAAACTGAGATCATGTGGAAGAGAATGAGAAATAATAAGAGTTATGAAAGGATGGAGACGCTTTCTAACATGATTCATCTTTTCCAAACGTAAATTATTTTCTCTTGCCTATAGATACCAACAAATCTTGCACAGAAACCTGGTTTACTTGGCAACGATAGCAGATTCGAACCAGAATATGCAATCCCTGCTTCCAGCTGTAAGTACAACACGCCAAATGTAATTGGATGAGCCTTCATGTATTGGTCGGTTGTTAAAGTGTGAGGTTAGGAATGGAGAGACACAAATTCAAATCCCCACTCCACCCTGAGGCTCAACTGAATGACCTTGGCCAGTCATTTTCTCTCAGTCTAACCTACCTCACAGGGCTGTGACAGTAACATGGGGTGGAGAGATACATGTCAGGCACCCCGAGTTCCTCAGAGGAAGGGTGGGATAAAAATTAAATAACTGGGTGGCATTTAAAGATGCTAATAACTCTGAGCAAAAACCATTTTGTCAATGTTCGTATGGGGGAAAAAACAAATTCCTGTTACTACCTACCCTTCCACAGGAAGCACAGAAAATCATCTTTCATCTCCACAACTGTCCTGTGAGGTAGGTTAGGATGAGAGAGATTGACTGGCCCACACTGGCAGAATGGGGATTTGAACCTTTCCAGGCCTAGCCTAATCACTGCATCACACAGACTTGAGGAAAAATGCCTTTATTAAGGTCTATACCAAGGACATACAAAATACTTTCCCTCAGCGATCATCTGAATGTACATGGAAGAGTGAAGAGGATGTGGTGGTGGTGGGGGGAGACTGAGCCCCAAAGGCTGCTCATTTGGGAAACTAGACACCTTTACCTGGAGATAGGGCTTGTTGCTTTTCTCAAAGAATTCTGGGTAAGGAGGCACTGCTGGGGTACAGCCAGCTCCATGCTGATTTACAACAGTCCAGTTTTCTTCTGCTTCCATGATAGACAAGACTGTGGCACTGCTCCGCAGGGGGTGGCAAAGGAGGATAAGCAGGCCTCAGCTCCCCTGCCCTGGAGTTATTAAAAATAGACAATGTCTATCCTGTCACATGTGATCTGCCAAGTCTTGTTCAGTGATTGATATAGTTACGTACTTGTCAGTGAAGTTAAGAATGGAAAGGAAAGGATTATAGGGAAAAAACTGAGCAACTGAGGGCCAAACGACACAATTCGTTTTTTGAGTTGGGTATGGGTTGAGCGGTTGACCGGAGAGCCAGCGTGGTGTGGTTTTTAAAGTGTTGGATTAGGATCTAGGAAACCCCAGTTCGAATCCCCACTCTGCCAGAAACCTGCCCTGCGACCTTGGGCCGGTCACCCTCTCTCAGCTTAACCTACCTCACAGGGTTGTTGTGAGGACAGAAAGGAGGAGAGGAGAGCGATGTAAACCGCTTTGGGTCCCCGTGGAGGAGAAAGGCGGGATATAAAGTAAACAAAGAAATAAGAGGACATGGAATGTTTCTGCCCGTTTTGTGAAATGCCCAGTTAAATTCTAGCAAGGCTCGCGCCTGCGAGTAAACAACAGACTCGGGGCTTTGCTTGTGCATTTCTGCATCCCACAACCAAATTAGCACAGCCTCCTTTATCTACCACTCTGGAGTGCATGTGCCTCCCCCTTCGTTCGAACTCGCAGTCTGACGTGGCCTTTTGAATCCTTTTGAAACTTTTAATTGCACCCTCTCCAAACCTTGGATTCTGCCTGCTCTACTTAGGTAAAAGAAGTGGTCGTATACGCTGCATTACCAGAGCTCTCGATCTGCCTGTTACCGCCAACGGGAATGTGTGAGCGGATTCGTTCTGATTCACACCTGAATAAATAACGATAACAGCAGCAGCCAGAATCCTGCCCTTTCCCCCAAACACACAAAAAACCCGGCCTGTCCCCACTCGAAAACCTTCCCGCTGAAAATGCCTTCCCTCCTTGTTTCCCATCTGCAGCCGCCAACGCAAAACATGAACCTGGGCCCGGGAGGAATGAATCAGAGCGCAGCCAACCCGTCTCTCCATTCGCAGAGCAACCTTACCGATGCCATCGGCACGGGCCTTCCTCCGTCCTCCCTCATACAGAGTCAGATTAGCAATGGTGAGCTTTTCACGGTTGCCCGGCAACAGCAGCATTGCAAAAAAAAAAAAAAACGCCGCTGCTTCGGGGAGCTGTGTTTTATGGCTGTTTATAGGGCCGCCGGGGCCTGTGGAGAACCTCGGCAGGGGGTTTGACATGCACAGATTGGTTCCCGTTGGCGCGGTTGCTGCTTGTATCCTGCAGTGGGGTGGTGTCTCTTGGAAGTAGGGTTGCCAATGTCCAGGTGGCACCTGGAGATCTCCCGCTATTACAGTTGATTCCCAGACAAGCAAAATCCAGTCCCCCTGGAGTTAAGGTTGCCAATGCCCAGGTGGCACCTGGAGAGATCCTGCTATTCCAATTGATCTCCAGTCAAGCAAAATCCAGTTCCCCTGGAGTTAGGCTTGTCAATGCCCAGGTAGCACCTGGAGATCTCCCGCTATTACAATTGATCCCCAGGTGAGCAAAATCCAGTTCCCCGAGAGAAAATGGCTGCTTCGGAGGGTGGACTCTATGGCATTACACCCTGCTGACGTCCTTCCCCTTCCCAAACCTACCCTCTTCAGGCTCCATCCCCAAACTCTACAGGTATTTCCCAACTCGGACCTGTTAACTCTACTAGTAGGAGGGGTAGATTATAAGGTTGCCAACTCCTGGAGATTTGGGGGTGGAGCCTAGGATGTAGAAGGAACCTCAACAGGGTATAACGCCATAGAGTCCACCCTCCAAAGCAGCCATTTTCTCCATGAGAACTCCTCTCCATACTCTGGAGATCTGTTGTCATTCCAGTAGCTCTCCAGGTTGCGCCTGGAGATTGGCAACCCTGGATACAGCTACTGAGACCCAGTGCTGTTCTAGACCAGGGAGGGCTTGGATGGGATGCCAGAGTCATATCATCGCTCTATCAACTCTGATTTTCCTTTGAGCGTTTTGAAGTCTGGTGGGAGATCTTGAGAGCGCTGGTTGCGGAACGGAGGGAGAAGCTGTGGGAAAATACCCATTGGTTGAAAAGTCTTGCAGCACCAGCCCAATCCTGTGAGCTTTTCCCAAAGATTGCATCCCTCTGCATGCAACGGGGCCTTTCTCTTGAGCAGGCATGCCTTGGCAGCCAGTCTTGGGAACTCCAAGCCTTTGTATGACATTCTTACAGTCACGCGAAGGGCATGATCGAGCCCTTGGAATTGCCAGTGATTTCAGAGCGAAGCTGATCCTGCCCTTATCTTTCCCCCAAAGAATCATGTGGCCCAATCCTATGTGTGTTTACAACAAGGGTTCCAAGTAGCCATGTGGGTTCAGAGAAATATCCTCCCCCATATAATACCTTTCATTAGGACCAGTCAAAATGGCAGGAAAACAACGTGGGAGCTTTCAGATTCTCCAGCACTTCTCATCTGGGTGGGTATCTAAAAGGGATGCATTCATTTTGGGCCTGATGACTAAGGAGGCACTGGACAAAGTTCATGTCTCTTTGATCTTCAGGGAAGGTGACCTCGGGATCATGGCCTGAAACATCTTTATGTGTGTGCGTTTTAACATGTACATATCTGGCTTCTGGTTTCGGATCTTGTTCAGAAATAAGTTGCATCAAATCCATAGATTCTGCATAACCAATGCTCCCTGGATGCAAGCATCTCGAGAGTGAAGAATTGTGAAATCTGGTAACAATCCGTAGTGGGGAGGGACTGTGACTCCATGGTAGAGCCTCTGCATGCAGGAGGTCCCAGGTTTAATCCCTGATGTCTCCATTTAAAAAATACTAGGCAGTAGGTGATGTGAAGAACCTTCTATCTGAGACTCTGGAGAGCTGCTGCCAGTCTGAGTAGGCAATACTGACTTCAATGGACCAATGGTCTGATTCAGGATAAGGCAGCTTCATCCTAGAGAGCTGCTGCCAGTCTGAGTAGGCAATACTGACCTTGATGGACCAATAATCTCAGTATAAGGCAGCTTCATCCTAGAGAGCTGCTGCCAGTCTGAGTAGGCAATACTGAACTTGATGGACCAGTGGTCTGATACGTTGTGAGGCAGTGTCATATGTACGTGTACATTATTTCTCTTCCTTCCCTCTTCACTCCCTGCTAGGTCCCAATCACGTGTCTATGCAACAGTCAGGACAGAGCACCATGCCCACAACTTCCCTGAGCATGGCCGTCAGTAGCCACGGAAGCGGGCCCGGCTATAGCCACGCAGTGCCTGCGTCGCAGAATGTACCAATGCAAAGCCAGGGATCCATAGGCAACTACGTCTCACGAACGAATATCAACATGCAGTCGAATCCCGGTAGGATGGCTGTTCTGTCAATATGTCCCTGGAAAGTGTTGCGGGGATTTGGGGGTGTGGTGTGGTCAGGGGGTCTTGCCTGGGCTGTCTAGGTCAGGGCAGAAGAGAATTATTTTCAAGCTTCACGCAGGAGGCGTCATGAAGTCCAACAGATTTTCATTTGGAGTGAGGGGTATATTAAAAAAAACATACCTAAGAACCGGGGGGGGGGGGGGGGGAGAACTCCCAGTACACCCAGCAGAGCTGCCCATAGGATTTACCTCTTAGTACACAGACTGTATCAGACCGTGTTGGGGCAACCAGGAAACTAATGCTTAAAAAGACGAGTAACCCTTCGCCTGGATATTCTAAGCAGAAGTTTACTGCTTAGGTCAGGGGTCTCCAACCCTTTTGAGTCCAGGGCACCTTTGGGATTCTTGACACAGCATGGTGAGCGCAGCCACAAAATGGCTGCTGCAGGAGGCAGAGTCAGTCACAAAATAGCTGCCACGGCTTGCCTTCAGCTTTGGTGGCAGCTGCCGCTAAAGCAACATTATTAAAATACTGCCTAGCCAATCAGATCTCCAATGGCCTGTCTAGGGCTGCCCGGGGGAGGGGGGTTCCCTCCAAAAGGGCCCCCAACCTGTTGGTCCGGGTCAGGCTCGCAGGGGAACCCTGCCCCCAAAGTGCCCGTTTCAGGCCGACGTGCCCGGCGCGATGACGTCACCTCCAGGTTGCCGGCCAATGCTCTAGCAATCAGCCTGAAAACTCTGTGGCACCATAGACTTTCCAGGCCAACTGCTAGAGCATCGGCTGGCAACGTGCCCAACCTGATGACGTCACTTCTGGGTGACGTCATCATGCCGCACGCGCGAATGTCCCAGGCCGGGACCAGCTCTCCCCTGCTGTGCCAAGTAAGTGACTTGGCAACCCTAGGCCTGTCAGACGCCCCAAATGGCCCCACCCACTTTCTAAGAAGACTTGGTGGGCACCAGCAAAGGTGCTGGTGGATGCCGTGGGAGTAGACTCATAGGCACCATGTTGGAGACTCCTGACTTAGAAAGACCTAAAGAATGCCATAACATCACAACAAAGTGGAGGGAGTAGCAGAGCAGCAGTGGTGTTACTGGGTCCAGAAGGGCAAGGTTGGTCAGTACGCGTTATTACCAGGATCCTTAGTTATGCTTTCGTCAGAAGTGCCAGGAGTCAAGTTGTTGCGATATTTTAAAAGAAATGTGTGTCGGGAAAAGGTTTCAGCTGAACTCCTTGTGCACAGGAGAGTTTTGCTTATGCATAGGGGAGTTTTGCACAGGGGAGTTTCTCCTTATGCACAGGGGAGTTTCTCCTTATGCACAGGAGACTTTTGCTTCCTGCACAAGTGAGCACTCCTAGCAGAGCAGCAGTGGCGTTTGGTTATAATTTTGCCTTTAATAGATCCTTCCAAAACCTGGTTGGAATTTTCAGGCTCTCCGGGGTTGGGTGGTGGCAGTATGTGAGGGGGAGCATGCAGGGAGGGGGCATTGTTCATTGGTAGGGCATCTGCTTGGCATGCAGAAGATCCCGGGTTCAATCCCCGGCATCTCCAGTTAGGCCCTGGTAACAGGGGATGGGAAAGTCCGCCACCTGAGACCCTGGAGAGCTGCTGCCAGTCTGAGTAGACAGTACTGACCCTGATTGACCTATGGTCTGATTCAGGGTAGGGGCACCTTCTTGTGCTCAGATTCATGAACGTGAGGATATACCCCATTTTGTGTGTGTGTCCGCGCGCGCGTTCTGCAGTTTCCATGATGCACCAGCAGGCAGCCACGTCGCATTACAACTCAGCACAAGGAGGGAGCCAGCACTACCAAGGCCAGTCCTCCATCGCCATGATGAGTCAGAGTAACCAAGGCAACAGCATGATGGGCCAGCGACCGATGGGCCCCTACCGATCCTCGCAGCAAGGTATACAGCTTTAAACTGCAGGCTCGGATTTTGCTTCCGCAGATGGGCGTGTCCCCGAGAAAACAGCAAGATTTCCCTGGGTCCAGAAGGGCAATGTGGGTCAGTAGGCTTCATTCCCTGGGTCCTTAGTTGTGTTCTTGTCAGAAGAAGAAGAAGAGATTGGATTTATACCCCGCCCTTCACTCACTTGTAGTCTCAGAGCAGTTTACAAACTCCTTTTCCCTTCCCCTCCCCACAACAGACACCCTGTGAGGTAGGTGGGGATGAGAGAGCTCTTTCCCAAGCTGTCCTTGAGGGAACAGCTGGTACAGAGCTATGGCTTGCCCAAGGTCATCCAGCCAGATGCAAGTGGAGGAGTGGGGAATCAAACCCGGTTCTCCCAGATTAGAGTCCGCGCACTTAACCACGACACCAAACTGGCTCTCAGAAGTGCCGGGAGGGAAGTTGCTTTGAATCTTTAAAAAATGAGTGTTGGGAAAGGGTTTCAGCTGAGCCCCTCTTGAGCCCAGCAGTGGAGCAGTCCCATTTCTTCCTCCTTTTCTGTTTCCCCAAAGGTGGCTGAGATCCTGACACCCTTTGTTACAGGTTCCAAAAGGAAGGGAGGAAGTGGGGCTTACTGGGCTGCCTTACACAGACAGTGATTAAAATGTGGAACTCGCTGCCAGAGCATATAGTGATAGCCTCAGGAATAAACACCTTTCAAAGGGGATTAGATAGATTTATGGAGGACAGGTCTATCAATGGCTCCCAGCCACGGTGACTGAACGGAACCTCGACATTTAGAGGCATTAAGCCTCTGAAGTCCAGTGCCAGGAGGCAACATCAGGGGAAGTCCTCGGCCTCTATGCCCTGTTGTTGGCCCTCCAGAGGAACTGTGGTTGGCCGCTGTGTGAGACAGGATGCTGGACTAGATGGGCCACTGGTCTGATCCGGCAGGGCTCTTCTGATGTTGTTTTGAAGGCTCGGACTCCATGCCTTGTGGTGGCCCTTCAGAGGAACCAGTTGGCCAACAGACAGGATACTGAACTAGATGGACCACTGGTCTGATCCAGTAGGGCTCTTCTTATGTTCTTATGAAGGCCTCAGACTCCATGTCCTGTTGTTGGCCATCCAGAGCAACTGGTTGGCCATTGTGTGAGACATGATGCTGAACTAGATGGACCACTGGTCTGATGGACCACTGACCCAGCAGGGCTCTTCTTATGTCCTTAGGCAACAACAAAAATCTCCCTTCTTGTAACATTTATGGTGGCTAGCAAAACCACCTTTTTGTAAATAGTGTTTTTTAATACTATATATAGTACTCCATAGCAGCCTGGATATCTCTGACTAGTCTGATCTCATCACATCTTGGAAGCTAAGCAGGGTCAGTCATGGTTAGTACTTGGATGGGAGACCACCAAGGAAGACTGAGGTTGCTATGCAGAGGCAAGCATTGGCAGACCACCTCTGCTCATCACTCGCCTTGAAAACCCTATGGCCCTGGGGTCACCAAGAGTCAGTTGCAACTTGTTGTTGTCTAATAGTTATTATCATGTAGTATATGATTGTCTGAAGAAGTGGGAAGTTGTGAGGCTTCTGTACTATCAGCAAGAGATCAGACCTTTGTAGTTAAACAGAGTTCTTTATTTCAAATACTGGAACAGGGTCTCGATGTTTATTAGAGATGCAGAACAAAGATGCTTTGGGTTAATATACCTACAGGCATAGATGCATAAACAAATCCCTCCAATCAGCATACACACAAAATGCAGGAAAAGAAATGGCGACCGTTTGTTCCCACCAAAGGTGAGAAAGTTATAAAAATTCCCTTCTTGCCCTGAGTGACCCAGATGTGCTAATTTCTAGGCAAAACATTTGGGCAGTGACAATAAAATAACTTTCAAGGCTATACCCACTCTGATAGCACCCTGAGAGTCTCCGGCAGGAGGGGGAGGAAGCCATGGCAAGATAGCCGTTGTTTATGTGACACATTGGAATGCAAGAGGCCATCCTCCCGGGGAAAAAGTAACACTAAGCAGGACAGCAATTTCTACTTCAAAGCAAGCAATAAAACATTTGGGTGATAGCAAGGTACAAAGAAACAGAAAGTAACTTTTCAGCATAGCATGGAACAAGCAAGCTTTTGTCAGATCCTGACAGAAGTGAGTTTTCTCGAGCTCTTGAGGGCTTATGGAATCTTGTAGTGGGAGATTGGGGTGTACATTTCCAGGCATACATTTCCAGGTCCTCCGAAGATTTGGGGCGTACGTTTCCAGGCCCTCCGAAGATTTCTCTCAGGGGCCCATGTTGTGTACGGTAATCTGGTTTATGGCGATGTGTGGAGCAGATTGGCCGTAAACCATCTGAAGAGGTCCATCCAGGCCTGCAGCCAGAATTTTTAAATTTGGGGAACCTTTAAATAAGTCAGGGGGCACCCCTGCACACCCCATGCAGTGGTGTCCTGCCCAGTGGCATGGGAATGGAGGGCTGACTGGCAAGGACACGGCTTAAGGGCAGGGGTGGGACTCCAGCAGGCAGGCTTGATGAGGGCGATGGCGTGGTGTGGCACAAAAAAAATAAAATAAGGATTTTTCAAGGGGGCTGGGCTGGATGGGAAGTCGTGGGGGGGGGGCTTCGGTGGTAAATCGGTGGGCCAGGCCCCGAGTTGCCACTTGGTAGCTACAGGCCTGGGGTCCATCCGATGCTACCAGCTCAAGATTCTGCCACCTCATTCTTCTGCTTTGGGTAGACTAGGCCTCGCGTACCTTTTCCTGCGATACGCCTGTGTTTCATTGCCCCCTTCAGAATAAACGGAGAGTGCTGTTTTCTCCAGAGTGTTTCTTTGAAGTAGATGTGCAGATTTGTGAAGATGTTAATCGATGAACACTCGTACGATTAATCAACACGTGCTTCTTTAATGAAGACACCGCTGTTCTGTTTCTCAGGTTCCTCTCAGCAATACATGGGTCAGGAAGAATACTACAGCGAACAGTACAGTCACGGGCAGAGTTCATCAGAGCCCATGAATCAGCAATACTATCCTGATGGTAATTTTGCTGCGCTTTGGTCAGCTTTTCCCTTGTGCCGTTGTAGAGCTGACAACCTCCAGGTGGGGCCTGGAGATCTCCTGGAATTACAATTGGTCTCCAGACAACAGAGCTCAGTCCCCCTGGATAAAATGGCAGCTTTGGATGGTGGATTCTGTGGCATTATACCCTGCTGAAGTCCCTCCCCTCCCCAAACCCCGCCCTCCTCAGGCTCCCCCCCAAAAAAATCTCCAGGTATTTCCCAACCCAGAGCTGGAAAACCTGTGCTGTTGACGTGCCAAAAGGTTCTCCCATCTAGGATGGAATGAAAAGGCAGTTTTCATTGTCAGTCTTTACCCCAAAGTAAGGATTTCCTTAAGGGTTTGTTCTCAAGCAAATGTCAGAATCTCACCAGTTCATAGAATCATAGAGTTGGAAGAGACCTCATGGGTCATCTAGTCCAACCCCCTGTGCAATGCAGAACATTCAGAAATACCTCCGCTCCGCACGCACACAGTGACCCCTACTCCATGCCCAGAAGATGGCGAGAAAAACCCTCCAGGATCCCTGGGCCAAACTGGCCTGGAGAAAAATTTCTTCCTGACCCCAAAGCAGCGATTAGCATTTCCCTGGGAGTGTAAGAAAGGGCCACAAGAACTAAGCACTTGCAACCCTTCCTGCAACCCTTCCTGCCCTCCCTCTCATGATCTGCCTAAGTTCACAGAATCAGGATTGCTGGCAGATGGCCACCTAGCCTCTGTGTGAAAGCCTCCACAGAAGGAGAGCCCACCACCTCCCAAGGAAACCTGTTCCACTGAGGAACCACTCTAGTGGTCAGGAAGTTCTTCCTAACATTTAGCCAAAAACTCTTCTGATTTAATTTCAACCCGTTGGTTCTGGTCCGACCTTCTGGGGCAACATAAAACAACTCTGTACCATCCTCTATATGACAGCCCTTAAAGTACTTGAAGATGGTTATCCTATCACCCCATAGTCATCTCCTCTCCAGGCTAAACATACCCAGCTCCTTCAACTGTTCCTCACAGGACTCAGTCTCCCTGGCTTCTCTGCGGGAACCCCTGATGGCCCCCTGATATTGAGCCTATATATGTTTGTGGTATGGACATTCCCTTTTGGTTTTAAGTTAATTGTTCCGTTGTTGTTTTAAACCCTCTCGTAACGGGTTCTTTCTCCATTTTGGACCTCCCTTCTTTATCTGCGTAGGTCACAGTGATTACGCGTATCAACAGTCGTCTTATTCGGAGCAAAGCTACGACAGGTCGTTTGAGGATTCTACACAGCACTACTATGAGGGAGGTAAGGAAGCTTCAGGGGAGCACTTCTTGTGGATTGTGTCAGACTCAAGGCACGCACGCACCATTAGGGGTGCCATGCTGCCTTCCCATAGTACATAGCACTATGCATGTTGAAATCAGTAGGCACAGAGGGGGAGCAGGCATGTATGCATTGGCCCTGCCTGGCCCCCATGCCAATTGCCAGCTTCTGAGGGTCAAACTAGATATCCACATTTTTAAAGGGTTGGGTCTGGGTTCCCTGGACCCAGCTCAGGTTCTTCCCAGCCACACAGCAGCTGCAGGGAACGTCTTTTGAACAAACAAAGGAGAGCCTGAACAAATTCAGAGCAGAGGTCCATCAGCGGCTATTAGCCACGAGGTATAGATGGAATACGATGTCTGGGGTAGTGAAACTCTGTATTCTTGGTGCTGGAGGGGGGGCAACAGTGGGAGGGCTTCTGGAGTTCTGGCCCTGCTGGTGGACCTCCTGATGGAACCTGGGTTTTGGCCACTGTGTGACACAGAGTATTGGACTAGATGGACCATTGTCCTGATCCAACATGGCTTCTCTTGTGTTCTTATGTTCTTATTTCTTCAGCCAAAGAGTCATTAACAGGTAGAATTCACCACTGCAGGAAATTGTGGTGGCTACGAGCATAGATAGCTTCAAGAGGGGACTGGATTAACATATGGAGCAGAGGTCCATCAGTGGCTGTTAGCCACAAGATATAGATGGAACACTCTGTCTGGGGAAGTGATGCTCTGTATTCTTGGTGCTTGGGTGGGGGGCAACAGTGGGAAGGCTTCTGAAGTTCTGGCCCCACTGGTGGACCTCTTGATGGCACCTGGGTTTTGGCCACTGTGGGACACACAGAGTGTTGGACTGGATGGGCCATTGGCCTGATCCAACATTGGCTTCTCTTATATTCTCTTATTTTCTGTGTTCATAGTGCTGCTGTGCAGGGGTGGGGGACAGGGTTCCTCCCTTCCCCCCAAGCTCTTTTTCTGCATAGAAACAGCCCTGGGAGGAGTTATTTCCTTGTTCTTGATGCTCCATGTGCACAGAATACTCTCCATGGAGCAACAAAAACAGGGAAATACCCCCCCCCAAAAAAAAACCAGTGCTGTTTCCATGCAGGGAAATGGGTTGGGGTAGAAGGCAGGAGCTCTTCCTCCCACAGTGGCAGTGTTCTCTCTCATTTATTTTTAATTTGTATAAATTATTATTTCAATACATACACTTGGTGCATATACATACACACAAAAAATTTCCCTGTACTTTTACAAGAAATCGAAATAAGCAAATGGGTATATTTTATCGTATATTTTTTTCATTCCCAAAAGAAATGACTAATATCCAACATTTAGTAAATAAATCAGATTCCATAGAGTTTAACAGTATGTTAATTTTGATAGCAGTGCAATAAGCAAAATTTTGTTAAACCACTCACTGATAGTTGGTGATTCTGGCTTTTTCCGGTTTATTGCAATAACCCTTCTTGCTGCTGTAAATGAACTTAGGGCTGATTGCAAATCTGAATTGTCTACATAACCTCTCAAAAAAACCCAGGAGAATTAATTTTGGGCTCTTGTTTATTTTTGAACAGCCATTCCCCACAGCTGTTGTGTGGCTGTGAGAACTCAGCTTGGGTCCAGAGGACCTAGACCCAACGCTTTAAAAAAAAGTGCACCTCTTGTGTGGCTCTGAGCATGTTCTGTAGGTGTGGAGGAAGCCGATGCATGCAGGCTCTTTCCCAGTTACCAGGAATATTTGAAAAGCAGCATTCCCAATCACAGGGAGCCTAAATGCATGCATGTTTTTCATGTGGTTCAGGGCCATAGCGAAGATTTTTAAGTTTGTGGGGCAAATTTTTTTCTTGTGGGGCGCAATCACACACACACACACACACTTCAGCCAGAATAAACAGTGCATCCTCCATTCCCAAACCGTTTGTCAGCCCACAGACCACAGAACCAAATGCAAAGCAAACTCAAGGACTCTGTTATTTCCCTCTTTCTGTCAGGGGTCCTGGGCAGGATGGGAAATTTGGGGGGGGCTTAGCAGTAAGTTGGGAGGCTGGGCCCCGAGGGGCCCCACTGTAGACTTGGGCCCATGGTGTTTTCCCCCCTGCACACGTTGATTTCCAAACCCACAGGATCATTTCTAGAAGACCAGTAAAATGTGATCATGGGAGAAACCACTTCAAAAGAGATAAGTTATTGGCAACGTTTCTATTTGCACCCATTACCAGTAAAAACAGATGACAGAAAAAGATCATCAACACACATAAGGCAGAGAATGAATAAGGAACGAGTGAGATCAGACACTACTCAACTATCCATCTACACTGCATTTTTATCCCGCCCTTCCTCTGAGGAGCTCTGAACAGTGCATGTGACTCTCCCGCCATCCCTTTTACCCTCACAACAACCCTGTGAGGCAGGTTAGGCTGAAAGCGTTGCCAGTGAGGTTCATGGCTGAGAGGGAATTTGCACCTGACTTTCCCTCTTGCACTAAGGGGAGCCTCTAGTGCCAAGTAAAAATGCCCCCTCCAGCAGAACAGATCTGCTGGATCCAACCCAATCTGTATTGTGTAACTACAATAATGACTAAGCTCCTGTAGCTGTAGGAGGAAAGAGGAAACGAGGCAGCACATGTGAAGGATTAGTGAGATGTGTTAAGGATTTGTATTATGTATTTTTGACAGCAACCAGGAATTTTTTTGTGTTAAAAATGTTTTTTTCATTCTACCTTTTGTAGTTTTGCCTGTTCTTTTCCTCCAGAATTTGGTGCTACCCCCCTTTTCCTTTGTAATGTAGGTAAAGACACAGTTTAAGTTTGGGAAGAGACCAAGAATTTGGCTGAAGCACGCTGGGGGTGCAGAATCTCTGTGTGTGTGTGTGTGTGTTCAGTGCCGGGAAATGGTCTCTTCTGGGTTATACAGCACTTTCTCCAGTTGGTTCCATGTAAAATATTTTAGAGCTCCTAAGCCAGGTCTAGAAAAGAGCAAGAGTCCAATAGCACCTTAAGACTAACACAATTTGTTCATGAACGGCTGCTCACTTGTTTTGAAAGCTCCTCCCGAGCCTCAAATGTGGTTATCTTTAAGGTGCTACTGGACTCTTGTTCTTTTCCGCTGCTACAGACAGACGAACACAGCTTCCCATCTTGGTCTAAACCAGGTCTGTGTGGATCTATCTCTGTGTGGGTCTTTTTTAAAATCCTCACCTTTCTGCAAGGCCGTCAGAGCCAAGAAGAGCCCCGTAGCCCCGAGCGGGGGAGGGGGGCCTTGGACTGGGGGGGCATCATGCCTCTCCCCATGTGGTGACATCACTAATGACATAACCACAAATGACTCTCCTCCTCCCTCTTTGTTCAGTGTAGTGACTCACAAAATCCTGGGCAGGCCATTAGAGCAGGGGTGGGCAATTGTTTTGGCTCGGGGCCACTTTGTGGGAGCGGAGGTTAGCGGAGGACCGCACCTTTTAAAATGATTGCATTCATTAGTTAACTTCACATTTCAGAAAAGGTATAAATTGTATCATAGAAATCAATAAATATAAATTAAATAAAATAGTAGTATTTTATTCAATTTATTTATTGTGCTAATTTCGTATCATCTATAGCTGCAAGCACATTTAATTTTAGAATCAGTTTAATGAGACAAATGTACCCTATCACACTTTTCTACAATTTTTTTGAAATCAGGAGTGAGATTGCTTGTTGAGATTCTCATCACAGCCTGCAAGTTAATGTCTGTCAAAAAGCATCTATATTTACTCTTGTTGATCTTCATGCAAGAAAAAATTTGCTCACAAATATATGTAGACCCAAATATAGAGAACATTTCCCCAGCAAATTTCTTCATACATGGAAATTTTTTCAGCAGACAAAGATTTGTAAAAGTCAACTAATGTCACAGCATTAAACATTTCTTTCACAGTGTGATCTGACTGCATGTCAGTAAGTTCAAGCTGCAGCTCCTCAGGTGCTGTATCAATATCAGCAGTGATGGGATAAGAGAGCAAACTGAATTTAGGCTCAATTTTCTTGAAGTCCTGAAATCTTCTTGGCGGGTCGCAAAAAACTCTGTGGCGGGCCGCATGTGGCCCCCGGGCCGCAATTTGCTCACCCCTGCATTAGAGAATGCCAGCCATCTTGCTGGCTCGCAAAGGGTGGAGTGGGGAGGAAAGCTTGTCCCGCAGTGGGGCTCCGCCGTAATCGTGGGGGGTCTCGGCCCCTATAGCCCCACCGCTGGCTATGACCCTGACCAAGAACAGAGTGGTTCTTCCACCATTTCATCCTTACAGCAGCCCTGCAAGGTGGGTCAGGTTGAGACAGAGGCATTCGCTGAAGGCCTGCCCAGCAAGCTTTCTGACAGGATGGGGATTTGAACTCAGGTCTTCCAGATTGTAATTCGGCATTCTGATGGCAGCCCGCTGGCTCTCTTGGATTGTGCTGAGACAATTGATAAAGACCCTTCGTCTTCTCTCTTTAGGAAATTCCCAGTACAGCCAGCAGCAGGCGGGATACCAACAGGGAGCCGCGCAACAGCAAACGTATTCGCAGCAGCAGTACCCAAATCAGCAAAGCTATCCTGGGCAGCAGCAAGCATACGGTGAGTAAAGTTGTGGCCGGTGTGTCTGACTGTGGAGCAACTGAGCGAAAGGGTGGAGAGTGGGCTGTGGTTAGTTCGGTTGCAAAAGAAGAAAAAGGATTAAAAGATCAAGGAATTGCCTGTTTCACTGAGCAGAAGGCTGTATCCCCTGGAATTAAAGCTCGTCTCCAGACTACAGAGATCAGCTCCCCTGGAGAAAAAGGATGCTTTGGAGGGTGGACTCTGTGGCCTTGTACCCCACTGAGGTCTCTGTCCTCCCCAGGCTCCATCCCCAAATCTCCAGGGGTTCCCCAACCTGGATCTGGCAACATAAACTCCTCCAACCCCTGTTGGTGGCCAGGGGGCCTCTTCTGGACATGGAGCAGGGGCCACTGGGGGGGGGGGGGGAGGAGAATATTTGTGAACTTCCTGCACTGTGCGGGGGGGGGGGGTGTTGGACTAGATGACCCTGGAGGTCCCTTCCAACTCTATGGTTCTTTGATTCTAGGTGGAGCCTGGGAAGGGCATGGTTTGGGGGAGGGTGATCCTCAGCAGGGTATAATGCCACAAAGCCCACTTTCCAAAGTAGCCCTTTTCTCCAGGGGAACTGATCTCTGTTGTCTGGAGAGCAATTGTAATAGAAGAAGAAGAAGAGATTGGATTTATACCCCACCCTTCACTACCCAAAGGAGTCTCAGAGCGGCTTACAAAATCCTTTCCCTTCCCTTCCCCACAACAGACACCCTGTGAGGAAGGTGGGGCTGAGAGAGCTCCGACAGAAACTGCTCTTTTTCAAGAACAGCTGTGCCAGAACTATGGCTTGCCCAAAATCATCCAGCAGGTGCAAGTGGAGGAGTAGGGGAATCAAACCCGGTTCTCCCAGATTAGAGTCCGTGCACTTAGCCACTACACCAAGCTGGCTCTCCCTTAGATCTCCAGGCTCCACCTGGAGGTTGGCAGCCCTACATGGGGGCCTTTAACCCTTCCCTTCCCTGATGTTTTCCTTCTGAAAGGCACTGCTCCCTCCCCCGGTGTTTTTCTTTGCCTCAAGTAAGGTGGTTTCCCCAGATACCAAAATTTTCTGAGAGGTGGGAAGGAGGTATGTGAGAGGTAGTATTAGTTGCAAAACCAGGAATTAAGAGAAGGTGGATGGTACAAATAAAATTACTTAAAGGCTCGTGTCATTGACATCTCTTTTGTTAGAAAGGGATTACAGCGAAACAGCAGAGTGCTGAGTCTAAGTGCACCCTGATTAAACTAAAATACCTTGAACAATAGCCTAAGATCCTCCAGTGGCGCTGTAGCTTCAGTTTCCTCTCTGGAATTCTGTCACGTCAAGGACTGCCTCTGTCTGAGCTTGTGGCACACAGAAAGCCTCGACTAAAGGCACAGGGGCAGGTTTCTCCAGGCAGGTTGGCAACCCTAGGCACACTGCACAGGCAGGCTGTGGTGTCATTCATTATGAGCACCATGTCGGGTTGCCAGCCTCCAGGTGGGGCCTGGAGAGCTCCCAGAATTAGAACTGATTTCCATAAAGGGTTTCCAGATCCCTCCTGGTCACTGGTAGGGAATGGGGGGGGGGGGGGATAGGGTTGCCAGATCCAGGTTGGGAAAATTCTGAAGATTTGGGGGTGGCACCTGGGAAGGACAGGGACCTCAGTGGGGTACAATGCCATAGAATCCACCCTCCAAAGCATCCATTTTCTCCAGGGGAACTGATCTCTGTAGCCTAGAGATGAGCTGTAATTCTGGGGGATCCCCAGGTCCCACCTGGAGGGTGGAAACCCTCTCCAGACTACAGAACTCAGTTCTCCTGGGGGAAAACAGCTGCTTTGGAGGGGGGGAGGGGCTGTATGTCGTTATACCCCACTGAGGTCCCTCTCCTCCCAAAACATCTTCCCCAGGCTCCAATCCCAAATCTCCAAGAATTTCCCAACCCAGAGCTAGCAACCATAAAGGTTGCCAGGGAGTTCCTAGCAACTGGCGGGAGGGTTGTAGGGGGAGACAGCATCCTGGAAGAAAAACTCAAACAGAAAAATAAGGCTTTGTTCACATATGCAAAGTTTTTACCATAGAGTTCCTGGCAATTCCTAGTGCTACTCGGGAGTGAAATTGAAGCTCTAGAAACCACCAGAAACTGTAAGGTAAAACCAGAAGTTCTTACTATAGAGTTTCCAACAATTCTTAGAGCTAGGGTTGCCAGCCTCCAGGTGGGGCCTGGGAATCTCCTGCTTTTACAACTGATCTCCAGCTGTCAGAGATCAGCTCCCCTGAAGAAAATAGCTGCTTTGAAGGGTGGACTCTATGGCATTGTACCATGCTGAGGCCCCTCCCCTCCCAAACCCTGCCCTCTCCTGGATCCCCCTTCAAAGTCTCCAGGTATTTTCCAACCCCGGACTGGCAACCTTACTTAGAGCTCTCCTTTTCACTTCTAGGTACCTCTAAAAATTACCAGGAACTCTGTGGTAAGAATTTCCCATAAGAAAACAAGGCCTAATGTTTCTTTTTAATTTTTCTCCAGCTGCCGCTAGAAGCAGCAGCATGCAACAGGACCTGGGGGCAGGGATCCCCGCCCCAGGGCTTGACAGCCTATAATTATGGCATTCTGCACCGGGAAGGCTCCGTGGTTCATGATGCTTGGCACACAGAAGGCCCACAGTTCAGTCTCTGGCACCATCAGTTAGAGCAGTGGTTACCGTTCCTCATGTTGTGGTGACCCCCAACCATAAAATTCTGCCAACACACACAACAATGAACAAACAATGAAGAGATGTTTTCTCTTGCACGGCAGTTAGCACCAAACAACTTTAATACAGACTTTAGACACACATATATTTGCAAGCTAGTCCCAACAAGACACAACAAACACTCAGGCTTCAGACTTACTTTTCTTCAACAGAAGATGCCATGAGAAAACGAAGGTAGGTGGGGGGGAGAGGCTGTTGCAGGTGGGGGGGGAAGAGAGAGAGAGAGAGAAAGGTAAGGGGAGAGAGAGAGAGAAAGGGGGAAGAGGGGGGGAAGAAAGAGAAAGGGGGAAGAGAGAGAGAGAAAGGGAAAGAGAGAGAGGGGAGAGAGAGAGAGAGAAGGGGAGAGAGAGAGAGAGAAAGGGGGAAAAGAGAGAGAGACAAAGGGGGAGAGAGAGGTGGGAAGGAAGGTAGGTAGGGAAAGAGAGAGAGACAAAGAAAAAAGAGAGAGACAAAGGGGGAGAGAGAGGTGGGAAGGAAGGTAGGTAGGTGGGGGGGCTTTTGCCGCTTTTCCTGGGCTCTGCACTTTGGCGCAGAGCCTGGGGAAGGCGGTGGGGGGGCAGCTTTTGCCGCCTTTCCTGGGCTCTGTGCTTTGGTGCAGATCCTAGGCAAGACGGAGGGGCTTTTGCCACCTTTCCTGGGCTCTGTGCTTTGGCGTGGAGTTTAGGGAAGGCGGCCGGGGGGGCGGCTTTTGCCGCCTTTCTTGGGCTCTGCGCTTTGGCTTGGAGCCCAGGGAAGGCGACGGCAGAGTGCCCTAAAGGTGGCGGCGGGGAGGGGGAAGCGGCCATTGACTTACCTGCTGGCTTCTTCCTCCTCGTGACTTACCTGCTGGAAGGGCTGCTGGAAGCAGGGGGCGGGGCTCCAGCCCCAACCAACTCCTGCTCTTTGCCCTTAAAGGGAAAAGCTCCCTTTGAGGGCAAAGAGCCGGGAGGCCAGACCTTGCACTCGATCGAGCACGGGGCCCTTTCCTGCCGGCAGGGAGGGGCGGAGCAGGCTCGGACGCCAGCTGGCGACCCCTGTGAAATGGTCGTTCAACCCCAAAAGGGTCCCAACCCACAGGTTGAGAGCCACTGAGTTGGAGGGTCTGAGGCAGCATCTCTTGGGAACGACCGTTCTCTACCTGAGATTCTGGGGAGTTCCTGCTTTTCAGAGTGTACTGAACTGGATGGCCTGATCTGGAAGAAGAGGTCTTCCGATGCTTTCGGAAGGGGTGGCCCATTTTTAGACCCATTGCTTTGAATGTCAACACTCCCAGGTTGAAATCCTGGCATTTCCACCGAAAGGATCCCTGGGCAGCTGTAGCTAGGGTTACCAACCTCTAGGTGGCAGCTGGAGACCTCCCAGAATTACAACTGATCTCCAGGCTACCAAGATCCTGGCTACAAAGACCCTGGAGAAAATGGCTGCTTGGGAAGGTGGATTCTGTGACATCATACCTCGCTGAGGTCCTTCCCCTCTCTAGACCCTGCCCTGCCGAGGCTCCAACCCCTAAATCTCCTGGAATTTCCAAACCCAGAGCTGGCATCCCTAGCTGTAACCAGTCAGAGTACACAGCTCTAAATACATGGTCTCCCCCCCCCCCAAACCTTTCTCTTGTTTTTCAGGGGAAATCCCAAAGTAGTTCCACAGGCTTCCATGAGCCTTATTTGTGCAGTGTGTGTGTCGCCTTGATTGCCATTTCTCAACCTGATGTTCCTCTCTGCCCTTCCTGTCCCCACACTTCGAAAACGTAACAATTCGTACACCATTTATGAGCTAAGCCAACCCAGTCCTTTTGACAAACTGATCTCCCACATCTAAACAAAAAAATCCAGGCTGTCTTTTTATGCGAGCAGCACAATTTGACAGGCAGAATGTGCCTTACTGTTAACTGTTAACACTAATCGTTGAACTAAATAGCCACAGGGGTTCCTGAAGTGGCTGGCAGAGGGTCACCCTGGGACAGCGTCGCCACTATACTTTTTTTTTTAATTTGCACTTTGTAAGAGAGAGGGAGGAAGGGCAACTAGACACAAACTGGGACAGGTCCCTTTGGGTTTCTGACAGGTGTGCAGAAGGCAGAATTTCAGCAGGTATCGCTTTTCATACCCCGCCCGGAGCAAGCTGCACCTGCCGGCATTCGTTTCCCTATAAAACAATTAAACATATAGGAGAGTCTCCTCTTTTACATCTCATTGTCATAGGGGGGAAAGGGAGAGAGTGAGAATTACTTTCCTCGAAGCTTTTGTGCAATATAAATCAGGGGGTTGGAGCGATGCCATGAATTGCAAAGGTCTCCTCTAGTGTCAGAGGCTCTTTCTACTGGCAGAAGGGTCTTTGCTCCCAAAGAAAATCCTTCTGTTGGTCCTTCAGATCCAATCCACTGTTCTTCATAGATCACTCTGCCGGCCTGTTGCTCGATCCAATTGGGTGTGTTCCAGTGGACTTACAAACCCTCTGTTGTAAGGAAAATATACGCAAATGGGCATGCGTGCCTGTTCTTCTGAAGATTTGCACAGGCAAATTCATGTGGCACAGCATTGAGTTGGCCAGGTCAGCCCTTTGCGGAGTCAGTTTCCACAGATACCTGGATGGAAATTCACGTCCAGCCCAGAATATTCATTGTAACAGACGGGATCCATCCATGTGTCCTGAACTTGGGGGCATGGCCGTTTCCACTGGTGGAACCCAAACAGTGGAAGACAAAGGCATGCATCGGACTCCGTAAAAGCACTGCTATAAAGAGATTGTAAGGAAATATCCAGTCCTTCCTACTGCACATCCTCTCTCTTTGTGTGAGTTTGGAAAGCAGATACCTTTGCCACCCAATCACTGACGCTAATAAAGCAGTTCTTTGTCCACGCACTGTGTACAGCAGGAGGACAAAATGAGTTTGTGCCCAGATAATGATGTTCTGCAGTTCATTAAAAAGGAGCTGCTGAAAGAACTGAAAGAATGTAGTCATTATTTTGGGCATGTTCTCTGGATATAAAGATGTTGTCGATGAGACAGAGATTGTAGCAGGGGAAGGCAACCCCCACCGTGCATGCAGAACAGTAGCACACCAGACAGTAGCACACCAGACAGTAGCACATCAGAGCACAGCCACTCCCTTACTGGACCCCAACAGCAGAAGTGGGGGTGGTCAAGCTGGCACAGGTCATGACTGGGTACGCTGAAGGGCGAGATGGAAGCCATCAGGACCTCCTCAGAGAAGTTCCCTAGAGAGACAGCGTAGAAATTTTCCGAACAGGTAAATAAAATAGGTCAGATCCCTCTTGTAGAGCAGCAATGATTTAAAATTAGAATTTGGACTGCAGTGCTTCTGTGGCCTGCCAAAATGTTAACTTTTTTCCTCCCATAGAGAACAGTGGAGGGAATGGGGGCAACCTGTTTGGGGGCCCATAGAATTGGACCCCCTGATCCAATCTTCTTGAAACTTGGTGGGTTTTTCGAGGAGAGGCCCCAGCAGCTACCCTGCAAGTTTGGAGCCTCTCCCTCAAACCCCCTCTCCTCCAGTGGCTTTTAAAGTTGCCACCAAATTTCGGCTGCAATTCGGCGGCGGGCTAAATCAGATTAGAGAATCTGATTCGGCCCGTGGCTGCCCTAGTGGCCACTCCAGAGCTGGCAGAGCTTTGCTCCACCTCGCTCCAGCCCCAACGGACCCCTGGGCTATTGTACCTTGGTCATGTTATGAGAAGACAGGAATCACCGGAAAAGACAATCATGCTAGGAAAAGCTGAAGGCAGCAGGAAAAGAGGAAGAGCCAAGATGAGATGGACGGACTCAATCAAGGAAGCCGCCATGGCCCTCAGTTTGCAAGACCTGAGCAAGGCTGTCATTGACAGGACATTTTGATGGACATTAATTCATAGGGTTGCCAGAAGTCAGGAGTGACTTGACGGCACTTAGCACAAACACAACACTTCTAAGCATGAAAGTTTGAGCATAAACTCTCCCATAGGTGCCCTCATGCCCCACTAGGAGCCTGCTCACTAGGGTTGTCTGGTCCTACCTGCCCGGCAGCAGGGGGATTCCTGGTCCTCTCCTGGATGTTCTGCCATGCGCACAAAACACATGGGGTGCAATGACGTCACCCAGAAGTGACATCACTGTGTCACTGACGTCACAGGGGCTGACACTCTAGTTTTTGGGCAAAACTCTATGGTTTTTTGACTTTGAAACCATGGAGTTTGCCCAAACATCCCTCAATGGTGACGATGTAATGATGTCACTTCCAGGTGATGTCATTGTGTTGGGGGTGTCATATGGTAACATCCCTGTTCAGAGGTGGGGTTTCCCCCACCGGCCAGCTGAAATGACACCAAAGAAAATCAGTTAGCAACAGGCTCCTGAAATGGATTACAAAGGCTGTCTGAGAGGGGCCTAAAAGTTTCCAGTATATATAGTGCCTTTTTAATACTTATTCGTTTACAATATACAAGCAGTGCATAGTGGGAGCAAATTCTTACAGCAGGCAGCCACAAATTCTGCATCAGGTTCCCAAAAACACATTCCCCCCTATGCTTTTCTTTTAAACCATTTCCACAGTAGTGAAATTCTCTGCATTGATGTTTTTAAAACTGTGCATTATGTGACATTTTCCGCAGATCTTTTCCTCACCAGGTGCAAACCCAAAGTTGTCTCCTTCTTACTCCACGTTTTCAGAACTCACTAAAACTGGGGATTCCAAAAACACGGGGTAAGAAGGAGAAACCTTCAGGTTTGCGCCCGGTGAGGAAAAAAATCTACTGCGGAAAATGTCATGCAACGCACAGTTTGTAAAATGTCAATGCGGGGAATTTCACCACTGCAGAAATGGTCTTAGGCCCAATTTACACCTCCCCTCTGAAGTAGTTTGACTGCTGTCTTCTCCTACGCTCATTTCACGCTGGTTTCAAATTTCACTCCCTGGGTCTGAAGAGCACTAAAGCAACAGGATCTGTTTAAAGCAGTGTAATGCTAGCTTGACCACAAGAGGGCAATTAACGAATGTAGACGGTGATTTTTAAACTAGAACAAGTATGGTTTGAAACTAGAAACAGGTATAGACTTTATTTTTTAAAACTAGAACGATTCCAGCGGGAAAGTCAGATGTAGATTTAACCTTAGTCAACTCTTAGCTAAAACCTACTTGGTCTCCGTTTCTGTGTGAGGGCAAATTAGAATTGTTTCTTTTATGTCTCTCTGACCTTCGTTGAAACTCTGTTGAGCGTAACATTTCAGTGCCTGAAGACTGAGAGCTTCTACGCCATTAAGAGCCATCAAGCTCCTTCAGGTAAGCCCTTGATCGCCCATTAGCTGGTAGGCAGACAGGAACTCTGATGATAGGAATATTCACAGTAATCCTGAAAGCTCTGCCTCTTCAACTGTTGTCAAGGGTTTTCCTGTTACCTCCACAGGCCCCACCCAAGGAGCCTCATCACAATATTCCAGCTACCAACAGGGACAGGGGCAACAGTACGGAAGTTACAGAGCATCGCAGACGGGACCATCTGCACAGCAACAGAGGCCTTACGGCTACGAACAGGTAAATTAGGCAGGTGGCCATCGGGAGGGGCTGTGGCTCAGTGGTGGATAGCTTGCTGGCTCTGGGCTGGGAAATAACTAGAGGTGGAGCCTGAGGAGGGTGGGGTTTGGGGAGGGAAAGGACCTCAGCAGGGTTAATTCCATAGAGTCCACCCTCTGAAGCTGCCCTTTTCTCCAGGGGAACTGATCTTGGTCATCTGGAGATCAATTGTAATAGCAGGGGATCTCCTGGTGCCACCTGGACTCTAAGTTCGTTCTGTTGCTTCAGAACAACATGGCTACCCACCTGAATCTGTCTTTATAGGGATCACAATATCAGGGGTCATTTGGATCTGGAGCAAGCCGGAATGGCGTTCCAGCAGCCCAGGAGCGGGCACATATGGCGGCGGCAGCAAGCCCCACCCCCAGCAGGCTGGCAGGGGAAGCGGTGGCATGATCTTTCCATTGTATTCTACACTACTGCAGCACTACTCCAGAGAGAAGGGGTTTTAAAATTTAAAACTTCTCTCTTCACTTCCTGAAGGAATGAGACCTCTTTGCTGTTCAAAGATCGTCTGTCTTTATTCAAGGGACTTTCCCCAAATTTATAGAGAGGGAAAAACATCGCTTCGGTCTTCTGATCTTTACATAAGGGTTACATATTCATGGTTAAACAATGTTTAGTGCATGCTGGCATTTCTCGGTGGACTTTCAGTAGTCTCCCCCACCATCTCCTCATGCGTTGAGGCTGTGATCAGCATTTTCCGTAGACAGAGTCTGTTCTTCAGTCATAGTGCAACACAAGGTGTGCCCTGCGTGGCAGACTGAACACAGAGTCTCCCTAATAATCCTTCAGCTTCCCCTGCCAGCCTGCCTTGGCAGGCCACCTGGGGAAGGGAAGACTTTTAAAGATGCCTCCCCAACCTTTCTTTGCTTCTCCAGCCAGCCTTCCAAGGTGGGCTGGCTGGGGAAGCTAAGAAGTGTTGGGGAGGCATCTTTAAGAGCCTCCCCTCCACTTCCCCAACCAGTGCGCCTTGTCAGGCTGGCTGGGGAAGTGAAGGAGAGGTATTTAAAGATGCCTTTCAGCCATATTGCTTCCTTTCAGAAGGCAGCACCCACCACTCAGGCTCCACTCTACTAACTTATTAGCATAAGTTATGCTAATAATGAGTTACACTAATAAGCTCCTGCACCTCTTTTTCTATGAAATGACCCCTGCACAGTACTGTAGCATTCATTTCCCTTTCCTGTGGGAGCCTGGGAAATGTAGTTTGCTAGAGTCCCTGAAAGCGAGCTCTAGGCAAGAAATAATTCTCAGCTCCTTTACGAAGTTCTTAAGATTCTTTGGGGAAAACTTGGACTATTAACCCTGATCTACAAGCAGCCTGTGTTTGATTTGTCATGGTACTCTGAATATCTGCAGAAATTATCTCACTGTTTCCCCACCCCTAACATCTCCTTTTCCGTCATCATTTAACAGGGCCAGTATGGAAACTATCAGCAATAAAAGGCAACCCCCCACACCTGTGTTGGATTTGTCCCAATATTGATGTCCGTCTTTTGAACTTTGGATGTACGGACAGTTTTTGGTTCCTCGTAATATGTTGGTTACCCCTTAGCACAAAGGACCATCTGTATGTGAACTAGTATTCATTTCATGCTGGATATGAAGCCGTCCACTTCTGGTAACAAGGCAATGCTTTACTGGTTCAATATATTTTTTGGTGCTGTGTATAGTATCGTACGTTGATACAATGCAGAAGCTCCCCCCCCCCCCGATTTGATGTTTTTAAATAGCTTTAGAGGTCATCAGAGTGATGTGCCTAGCCCCCTGCCCCTTTTTGGAAAAAAAAGGCTACAATATTCTGCAATACGTCAAGTTGTACGACAGCGTCATCTCCGTTCTTCAGTCGTTCAGGCATCAGTTGTGAGTGCGAAACATCAGCCCGGATGCATTGAGCTGCATTTTGTAGACGCTTGCCTCGGAAAACCACAGATTTTAATTGGGACACACCGAGAATACAATCATCTCTGGGTTTGCTTTTTTTAGTTTGAGGTTTATATTCTGGATCGCGCATATTGGGCATAGTTTGGTTTGATTACTTGATTAATTGATTTCTACCCTGCGTTTTAACCCAAAAGGGTCTCCAGAGGTGGGTTACACTGAGAGCCAGCATGGTGCAGTGCAATGCTCCCTCTAAGCTGTAGAGTCTTGTGAGCAAAAATTCTACTTCGTGAGCTACTGGCATTAAAGTTGTAAGGGAGTGATTTGGCTACTGCATCAATTACTTTGCTCTGGAGCCATCCTTCCTGAGCGGAGACAAAAATCTGTGAGCCGGAGGCTAAAAAACTGTGAGCTAGCTCACACCAACTCAGCTTAGAGGGAACACTGGTGCAGTGGTTAGAGGGGCGGGCTAGGATCTGGGAGACCCAGTTTTGAATCTCCACTCTGCTATGGAAGCTCGCTGGGTGAGCCAGTTGCACACTCTCAGCCCAACCTTCCTCACAGGGTTGTTGTGAGGATAAAATGAGAAGGAGGAGGAGAGGCTGTGGCTTATTGGCTCTGCTTCGAAGAGGAGGAGGAGGAGGAGATTGGATTTATACCTCACCCTTCACTTGGAGTCTGAGGAGTTTACAATCTCCTCCCCACAACAGACACCCTGTGAGGTGGAGGGGCTGAGAGAGCTGTTTCAAGGACTGCTCTTGAGAGAACAGCTGAGAGAACTTGTGATTTACCCAAGGTCACACCAGCAGCTGCATGTGGAGGAGTGGGGAATCAAACCCGGTTCTCCCAGATTAGAGTCTGTGCTCTTATCCACTACACCAAACTGGCATGCAGAAGATCCCAAGTTCATCCCTGGCATCTCCAGTGAAAGCAATCAGGTGATATGAAAGACCTCTGAGACTCTGGAGAGCTGTGGTTAGGGTTGCCAGCTCTGGGTTGGAAAATAACTGGATATTTTGGAGGTGGAGCCTGGGGAGGGTGGATTTTGGGGAGTGGAGGGACTCCAGCAAGGTATAATGACATGGATTCCACCTTCCAATGCAACCATTTTCTCCAGGGGAACAGATTGTGACCCTCTGGAGATCAACTATAATAGCGGGAGATATCCAGCTGCCACCTGGAGTCTGGCAACCCTACGGCCTGGTTCTGCATTTGCTTATCGTGTTCAAGGGGAATGACATAAGCCGTTTCAGATCCCCATTGGGGAGAAAAGGTGGGATATAAATGAAGCGATTAGATGAATAAATTATATAGAACAATGAAATGCGATTGATGGGGGGAGGGGGCTTCCATCCCTGCTGACCATTCCAGAGTATTTCAGTGTACAACCACAGTCTTGCACGACAGTGGTTGGAGCTTTTTTTAAGGAGCTACATTTTCATGAGTTGTCTTCCTTTAGGGTTTATTGCCGATATAATCTGGAAACGGATCCTGTTATGAATAAGATGCACGTGTTTCCCTTAACAGGTCAGTAATAAAGTGTTAAATTGCAAAAAGATGAGCAGCAGTTCCAGAAAGCTCACTTTAAACTGCCAGAGAGGAGGGACCATTCTATCGTAGGTACTCTGGGAATGTGACAGTGTCTGATTCTGCACCCATCTGTTTCCTCACAGTTTTTCCATAGCCACGTTTGGAGGTTAATTTCCCTCTACACTGCATGCTGCTTTCACTTTCTTTGTTCATCAGGTTTTATTGTACCTTCTGCATAGATTTATGGCCATTCAGGGGTGACTTCATAGTCAGTTCAGCGTACTGTATCTGAATGTGGTTTTGAGTGGCATCTTTTCCTTCCTCCGCTTCTGATTCAAAGGGAACAATAAGCAGTAAACTTGACACAGTTTCTTTGATCTCCATCAGTTCCCCCACCCCTATTTCCCCCTCTGTATTTATCACCTCACGATGAGTTACTTGGCTCAGGCATCTAATGACACAGGAAAATCTGCATACCAGATTGAATGAAAACAGATATTCCGAAGCAAGGGGGAACCAGGCCAAGTGCTGAGAAAATGTGGAGCAAATGCCAGATGCAGAATGGACCAGTGTGTATCTGGACATGTGCTTGCAGCTGCTAAGGGGAGAGGACTGTCCCTTCATACCCATAATGCACCTGCTGTGGTGGGAAAACACCCATCTTTCCTGGGAGGAAGTGCAACCCTACAGATACTACATTATGTATGTTAGGAAACTTCTCCACATTGGCTTTAGCCATGTACCTTATAATATAAACTGAAGATATTCGGTGAGGCATTTTAAGGGTGTCTGGTTTGAGTAGGCCCCACTAAGGTTGTGCCAGAGGTTGGATCCTGAGGGGCCATTCTGTTAGCACAAATAGCTGTTCCTCTGACAGAACAGCATTTCCATTTGATTTTGATTTTTTTTGCCAATTTCCCCCATCCTGGTGCAGACTTTTACTTTGTCCCCTCACCGTGCTGGGTATCCACTGATTCACAGGTGCACCGAGAAGGACACAGAAAGCTAGAGTGCAAGGGAAAAGGGGAAGGGAAATTGCCTTCCTCAAGTGTAACTGTGTTGGTGCTGCTTAGGATCCAAGCCAGATTTTATATATTTTTCATTTATTTTCAAAATTTGTATCCTGCCTTTCCGCCCTTACAAGGGCCACCAAATTAGCTAATAATTTAAAACATACATAGTAAAACCACATTTTAAAACTATTAGAACCAACCCCACCCCCAACACGTCATTAAAATGATTAAAAAGAGAGTTAAAATTAGGGATGCCAGACTAGGGTTCCCAAGTCGCCCCAGGGGGCAGGGAAACCCCCGCTCCAGCAGCCCGCTCCTTGCCGACCCGGATTGTGCCACCAGGGGGAACCCCGCCCCCAAATTGCGGGGCTGCGGCGAAGTGCCCGGCGCAATGACGTCACCCGGAGGTGATGTCATCATTTTGGTTGCCAAAACATTGGGCACGTTTTAAGGGGGACACTCTGTAATTCGAGGGAAAACTCTATGGTTTTCCCTCGAATTTCAGAGGTCCTGCCCTAACGTGCCCGACACGATGATGTCACTTCCGGGTGATGTCATTGTGCCACACGCACTTCACGCATGCGGCAGAGGACTCCCGGGCGGGCAAGGAGTCCCCCCCAGCATCACGTAAGGTAGGACTTGGTAACCCTATGCCAGATCCCCCTGGTGGGGGGGGGAGTCCCTTGCTGCCAGGTTCCACCTCTCCGCCACCAGTCAGCTGGCCGGAAGAGGTGAATTACATCCCCCCCAAAGGAACACCTGACATTCCAACAACATACCTACGTGACTTAAATGTGTCCCGGAAGTGATGTAGGCATGCCGGGGCGGCGCTCTGGTTTTGGAGCAAAAACTCTACGGTAGAAGCTAATTCTACCATACAGTTTTTGTGCAAAAACCAGACTGTCTCCCTAACGTGCTCACGTCACTTGTAACATTAAAAGTCACATGGGCACTTCACTGAAATGTGTGATGAAACTCCCTGCTCCGGGTAAGCCCAGCTGTCATCCCCTACCAGCTGACTGCCCGGAGGGACCGGGCAACCCTAGTTAAAACACATACAAAACATAAAAACAGCAATTAAAGCATTCATTAGGATTGGAGGGAATCGTTGAGGAAGTGTCGGATTAAACAACAAAAGTCTTCGCCCGATGGCAACAGAAGAGGAGAGACAAATCTTCCAGAGCTTTGGTGCCATGACCAAGAAGGCCCTCTCCTGGGTTGCCACTTGCATGATCTCAGAATGCAGTGCACCTGAAGCAGGGTCTCCGAAGATTATCGTAGTGGTCAGGCCAGGACACAGTTTTTACACAAAATTGTCCAGGATTGAACCATGGACATTAGGATGTTCATGCAAAGTACCTTTGGGATGCCTTACAAATGCCCATCGGTTGCTTCATAATTATAAGCATGGCCAGAGATAAAAATCAGGTGACAGAGCTCTCCTTCTATAGATCTTCCTTGATATTATGGCTTCAGCACCGTGACAACAGCTCAGAAACGCTACCCTTTGTTTCTGATACTCAGATTTCATTGTGAATTTATATTATTCTGAACAGAAGAGTGGCTGTGACCAGGGGCTGGGGTCCAGGTTTTGTGGGGCCCTGGGTGGAGAGAGTGCTTGAGCCCCCTCCCCTGCCCATCACTGCACCTCTCACCTCACCCACTTGCCTGTGTGCCCTTCCGCAACTGCCTTTCCCATATTGTCCTTCCCTGCCAGGTCACTCACTTGCAGGCTTTCCCATCACACGCTCTCCCAGCCACATGCATGCACTTTTCCTGATGGTGCTGGGTGGTGGGAGGCACGCAAGTGAGGGCAGTAGCAGAGGGCCCTCCTGGAATACCTGGGCCCTGGCAGCTGCCCTGCTGTGAAGTATGCCGATGCCAGGCCTGAAATAAATCCTGAGAGAGAGCAGAGAAATCCAGAGCCTGTGGTGTTTAAAATTCTCTGTCCTAGTCAATATAAATGCCAGTTTGGTGCATTTCTCTTGATCTCTCTGGCGCTGTGAGTGCTCACTTACCTTTCCATCTTCCCGATTACAAATAAATAGCTTTGTGCTTCATTGTGTTGCATATAAACACATTTAACGGCTGGCAAGATCCTTAAGACTGCCTGTGATGAAAAGAGATTAAAAACAACAAGACTTGCCAAGACATTAAATAATCGGTTCAAATAGGACGGTTGTGGAGACAGCCGATGCCCACGTGCAGGATGCTGTACACAGAGGTCAGCGGGGTCGTGGGCTGCACTTGACGAGCGATGCATGAGATTTGTGCATGCACTATTGAGTGCAATGACCTGTCTGTTGCACAAGGAGCTCTTGCACACTTAGTACAGTAGATGTCATCCAGGAACCTGTTCCTACAAGCTGACCGTGCTTAATGTGTCGGAGTGGGAGAATGTAGAATGTTTTACACTTTATGGGATATTTTCGTTGTATTTTTGTCCAGTTTTCTGGTTGCCAAGATACGGACTTCTTTAAAAAGAAAAAGAAGATAATCCAGAAGATAATATCACTATAAAATCCCATCTGTCTGTGGGAACAACAGAGGCAAAGTTAGCAGTATGTATAAGTTCAGGAGTTAGGGGTCTTATCCAGGGGTCCTTTCGTAGAAAAAGAGGTGCAGGATCTTATTAGCATAACTCATTAGCATAACTCATTAGCATATGCCACGTCCCCTGACATCACCAGAAGTGTGTCAGAAAGGGAATGTCAGTTTGGTGTAGTGGTTAAGTGTGCAGACTCTAATCTGGGAGAACTGGGTTTGATTCCCCACTCCTCCACTTGCACCTGGCTGGATGACCTTGGGCAAGCCATAGCTCTGTACCAGCTGTTCCCTCAAGGACAGCTTGGGAAAGAGCTCTCTCAGCCCCACCTACCTCACAGGGTGTCTGTTGTGGGAAGGGGAAGGGAAAAGGAGTTTGTAAGCCGCTCTGAGACTCCAAGTGAGTGAAGGGCGGGGTATAAATCCAATTTCCTCCTCTTCTTCTTCTTCTTCAGCCCCATTATGCCCTATGGGCCATTGAAATCAATGGCAAAAACTCATAGGGTATATGAGGGGCTGGAGGAAAGGGGGTTTGAGGGAGAGGCTCCAAACTTGCAGGGTAGCTGCTGGGGCCTCTCCTCGAAATACCCACCAAGTTTCAAAAAGATTGGACCAGGGGGTCCAATTCTATGGGCCCCCAAACAGGTTGTCCCATCTCCTCCATTGTTCTCTATGGTGGGAAAAAATGTTAACTTTTTTCCTCCCATAGAGAACAATGGAGGGAATGGGGGCAATCTGTTTGGGGGCCTGTAGAATTGGACCCCCTGGTCCAATCTTCTTGAAACTTGGTGGGCATTTCGAGGAGAGGCCCCAGCAGCTACCCTGCAAGTTTGGAGCCTCTCCCTCAAACCCCCTCTCCTCCAATGGCTTTTAAAGTTGCTGCCAAATTTCAGCAGCAATTCGGCGGCGGGCTGAATCAGATTAGAGAATCTTATTCGGCCCATGGCTGCCCTACTGGCCAGTCCTGAGCTGGCGGAGCTTTGCTCTGCCTCGCTCCGGCCCCAACGGACCCCTGGTCTTATCAGAGCAATCCTGAGGAGAGTTACATCCCTTTAAGTCCACCGAAATCTATGGGTTTGGAAAGATATAAATCTGTTTAGTCTGCCTTTCAGGAAGGGTTGCCAGGTGGCAGCCAGCAACCCCCAGAAGAAATTGGGGGTGGGAACTTGTGTACTGATGTCACACCAGTGTGCTGATGTCACTTCCAGTAAAAACCAGAAGTGATGTTTTTAGATCCTCTAGCATTTACAAAAGGTCTGTGATTTTACCATAGAGTTTTTGCAAGAGCATCCACCATGTTACTTTTGTTTTTTACCAGAAGCCATGTTGGCATGCTGGCACAAGCTTCATTTCTTCCCCCCATTTCTTCCCACCGGTGCCTCAGCGCTTGGATGCCTGGAGCTCTCCCACTACAGCAGGAGACCTGGCATCCCTAATATCATGTGACATATAATCCTTCTTCCCCAACCCCGCCCTTCCTTTTTCTAAAACTTTTATGCAACTAAGCAGAATTAAAGGCCTGCCTGTGTCCACAACTCTGGGCTAATGGCTTCTGACCCACTCAGTTGTGCCTGCTTGGTCGTACCTAGGGTTGCCAGCTCTGGGTTGGGAAATTCCTGTAGATCTGGGGGTGGAGCCTAAGGGTGTAGGAGTGTAGGGAGGGCAGGGGCCTCAGTGGAATAAAATGCCATAGAGTCCACCCTCCAAAGCAGCCATTTTCTCCTGGGGAACTGATCTCTGGAGATCAGCTGAAATTCTGAGAGATCTTCAGGCCCCACCTGGAGGCTGGCAACCCTACCTGCCTCAGGAAATTGTGCAGCCCAGCTGCTGCAGAATGATTGACAGCTGTCCGATGGGAGTAGTTGTAAGACGCACAGCAATCTATTTCCTGTCCAGCAGCGGCACAAGAATTTTTTTAGTAGCTGTGCTCTTGCAGAGCTACCCTGGTGGAGAGGATCTCCGGATTTCAGGCATCTCTAGCATAAGGCTAGGAATGTACATTGGAGGAGCGGAGAGCATGAGCTCGCTGGAGAACTTCTATGGGTTGCGCCTTTAAAGCATTAGAAGAAATACAGCCATTGTTCCATTGAAGTTGACAGAACAAACCCTGTGCCCTGTATTGTTCTTTAACTGCTTTGATATTTGTTTTTCATGTGTGTGTGTGTTTTTTTTAAGCAGTGCCGAAAATAATTCCGAAAGACCGCAAGCATTTTTAATAAGGCAAAACAGCCACATTGCATCAGTTGGAAATGTCTTACATTAAGAATTTCTTGAATGTTGTGTATATACTGTATTTGAAAGAGCGCTTTGGAAAATAGTTTGTACATTATTTCCTAATTTATACATGATTTTTAGTGTTAATATTTCTAACTGTTAATAATGAAATATTTAACGGTGTTGTCCATTTTTATGTATTGATGTGGAAACAAAAAAGGTGATGCCAGCATTTGGACTTTTTTCCCATTCACTGTATCATATTTTCTGTTTTGTAATACAGAATGTCTGGGGAAAAAAATGTTTTTAGGTTAAAATGAACGGATTGTGAAGCCAAGTAATGAGACTTTTTCGTACGATGGAAAGACTTTTAAAAGGACTGGTGTAATTATGTTTGAAGTCTTGTTTTTTTTTTTAAATTTTATTGCAAATTTAATGAAAATGATACATAATTAGTCCATTTATAATCTGAAATATTTCAAGTAAAGTTCATTGCATGAAAAAAAATAGCGTTAATCTGAGTTTTCAAAACGCCGAATCTTGTTTTATTTCTAGATCAAGTTCTTTAGTTTCCTGTGGCTACTTAGCCATCAACGTCGTTGGGTGGTGGGGTTGCCAGCTCCAAGTTGGGAAATTCCTGGAGATTTGGGGGTGAAGCCTGGGGAGGGTCAGGGTCTGAGAGAGGCCAATAGTGGGGTACAATGCCATAGAGTTCACTGTCCAAAGCAGCCATTTTCTGCAGGGGAACTGATCTCTGGAGATCTGTTATAATTCCAGATCTCCAGGCCCCACCTGGAGGCTGGCAACCCTGTGCCCAGGGAGTACAGAAATGTATAAGTAATCCATAAATTCACCATGCATTTCAGATTTAGTATAAAATAGTGTTGTGAAGTGGGAGAATCTTGGGATGATTTCCAAGAACACAATAGAGAATAATTAGCCTACTCAACCACTTGCGAGTTTAGAAAACCCTGGTAAGGAAGGTTTTGGGGGAAGGGTAGGATCCACACATTGTTGTTCCTCACCATACATCCCCCCCCCTTGTCAAGTCTCTGCAGGCCTTCAGTTTGTACTGATAAACGTCCATCCGGGTAAGAATCTAACGATACAATGCATATAAACCTATTCGTCTACTTCAGGGGTGGCCAACCTTGCTTAACGTAAGAGCCACATAGAATAAACGTAAGAGCCACATAGAGATGTCTGAGAGCCGCAAGACAGGAACAAATATCACACACACGTTTTTATTTTTAAAAATATGCAAATTTGCTTTTTATTAACGTTAAATGGGACTGCCAAAAATAAAAACAAACGAGGAAAACCAGTTATAAGAAAGAGAGAGAGAGAAACTAGGAAAGCAAATAGATGGGAGGGAGGAGGGAAGGAAGGAAGGAAGGGAGAAAGAGAGAAAAAGCATGCCTCCCCTTTGCTTCCCCAGCCGCCCTGCCAGGAGCCGCACAATATGTGTGAAAGAGCCGCATGTGGCTCCCGAGCCACAGGTTGGCCACCCCTGGTCTACTTGATGTGACCACCAAGATTGGCATTTAGTTTTCTTGGCACACTGGAAGCTTGGGCAGAGGTTATGCCTGGCTATTGAGGAAGGGTGGTTTCTAGAGAAGGAATGATTACAGTTCGACACTATTTCACATTATGGACTTTCCAAACCAATTACACTAAAATACTCAAAGCATTTCTGTGTGACTTTTGATGACTTCTCTAAAACCTCAGTAGAGATACACAGGGTCTTTGTTGTGGTTGTTCAGTCGCACAAAAGTCGAGTCCGACTCTTCGTGACCCCATGGACCACATCACGCCAGGCCCTCCTGTCCGCTTCCGTCCTCTGGAGTTCGCCCAACTTCATGTTTGTTGCATCGATAACACTGTCTCACCATCTCATCCTTTACCATCCCCTTCTTCTTTTACTTTCAGTATTTCACAGCATCAGAGTCTTCTCCAGTGAGTGCTCCCTTCTCATTTGGTGGCCAAAGTATTTGAGCTTCAGTATCTGGCCTTCCAAGGAACAGTCAGGTTTGATTTCCTTTAAGATTGACTGATTTGATCTCCTTGCAGTCCAAGGTACTCTCAAGAGTCTTCTCCAGCACCACAATTCAAAAGCATCTCTTCTTCAGCGCTCAGCCTTCCTTATAGTCCAACTCTCACAGCTACTGGGAATACCATTGTTTTAACTATACAGACTTTTGTTGGCAGGGTGGTATCTCTACTTTTTATTATGCTGTCTAGGTTCACCATCGCTTTCCTCCCAAGCAGCAGGCGTCTTTTAATTTCATAGCTGCAGTCACCGTCTGCAGTGATCTTGGACCCCAGGAATGTGAAGCCTGTCACTGCTTCCACGACTTCCCCTTCTATATGCCAAGGGAGTGATGGGGCCGGATGCCATGATCTTAGTTTTTTTGATGTTGAGTTTTTAGCCAACTGTTGTGCTCTCCTCTTTCAATCTGAGCAAGAGGCTCTTTACTGCCTCTGAATAAGGAGACTCCCTTTAATCATCATGGCTGATAACCACTGAGGGATGGACCTCTCCTCCATGAAGCTGCCAATCCCCCTTTTAAAGCCACGCATGCTCAGGACCATCACTACATTCATCAGCACTAAATTCTCCAAAAGAGTTAGTCAGTCAATGGACTCATTGAGCAAAGAAGTACTTCCTTTTGTTTGTCCTGAATCTATTGTCTATGAACTTCAGCGGCTCCTTGGAGGATGACCCGATGGGACAAAAGAGTTCTCCCTATCCACTTTCTTCGTTCCATGTGAAATTTTATAAGCCTCTTGGTTCCCCTTGTATGCATGCGTATTAAGTGCCATCAAGTCACTTCTGACTTATGGCAACCCTATGAATTAAAGGAAAAAGGTAAAGGTTTCGCTTGCTCAAAAGCCAGTCAAATCCCACTCTCCGTTTCCAGGCTGAAGAGCCAGCGCTGTCTGAAGACTTTTTCCATGATCATGTGGCTGGCATAACTAAACACTGAGGCACACAGAACGCTGTTACCTTCCCACCGAAGCGGTACACCGGTACCTATTTATCTACTTGCAATTTCTTGCTTTCGAACTGCTAGTTTGGCAGGAGCTGGGGCCAGAGACGGGGAACTCACGTGGCACGAGGGTCTCGAACTGCTGAGCTACAGATCTTCTGGTCTGCAGCTCAGCTTCTTAAACTCTGAGCCAACGCGACCCTTGACTCTATAAATTAATGACCTCCAAAACGTCCCATGGCATGGGCGTCAACTACGGGGGGGGCTCGAGGGCTCGAGCCCCCCCCCCGAAATTTCCCGGGGGGGGCTCAGCCACCCCCGGGAAAATGGAGCGCCCGGTGGCCAGTCAGCCGGCCGTCACCGCCTCTCCTTCCCCCCCAACCCCGGCCTGCCCTCCTGCCTCCCTAGGGCGGGGGGGGGGGGAGGCATCTGCGCCACCCCCGCACGCCCCGAGCGCGAGGCAGAGCGGGAGCCGGGGGCCCGCAATGGCGACGCGCCGGCCGCCAGCGCGGGGAGATGGAGGGAGGGGGGGCGGGGAGCGCGGCGGGCAGGCGGGCGGGCGGTCACGGCCCGGGGGAGGGAAGCGGCGGCGGCAGCTCCCTGGGGGGGGAGCGGCGGGGACATGGTCCTGAGCGCGCGCACGAGGGAGCCCCCCCCCCCCCGGGATTTAAAAAGTCTACGCCCCTGTCCCATGGTTAACAGCCTTGCTCAGGTCTTGCAAACAGGGGCATGGCTTTCTTGATGGAGTCAGTCCATCTAACACTGGGTCTTCCTCTTTTCCTGTTGCCTTCAATTCTTCCTAGCATTATCATCTTTTCCAGTGACTCACACTGTGACCAAAGTTCGATAGCCTCAGTTCATGGTGTTTTAAACAAACAGCCTTTCTTCATAGGAAAAAAAGGTATGCAGAGAATATAGGAGGCGTGTTGTGCAGGACCAGCGTGTGGAAATTGCAATCCGTCTTGTGTTTTTGCAGCAAAAGGTGAAGGATTTGGAAGGTGTGTGTGGATGACCTGTGAATGAGACTTGTGAACCAGCGATGTTTAGGCTTACAGAACTTCAAGAAGGGGAAAGCTGTTTGGCGCAAGAGAGGGTTTTCCCGGGGCACAGCCTAGCCCAGCCAGAAAAAAAACTTGGCAATCAACCTAAATGTCGATGCCCCTGATAATCATTCCTGCCCTTTCCAATTCTTCTCCCGCCTCCTGTGCTTCCTCAGCCAATCAGAATCCTTCTGCTTTCTCTCGTCACCAGTCTCGGGGAGAGGGAGACACGACGCCATGTCCTAAACACACTCAGAACGACAAGACCCTCAATGACTTAAAGCAGTCAAAGCGCATGCGCGCTTGACGCCCGGTAAACCACCATCAAGAACTACTCAACTGAGTCTGCGCAACCACCTGGCGGGAGGCAAAAAAGAGAGTGCGGCGATGGTGACGTCATCGGGATACAGCGGCGCGCAGCTTTTACGTTAGGTCACGTGGATGTGAATTCTCCAATGGCAGCACACCTCAGAAAATGGCCGTTGTAGGCTGAGGCGCGGGTGAGATTTTTATTTTAAAGTATGTATATTTATTTGTCGCTTTCCTACCGTAAAAATGCTTCGGGGAAGTTTACCTTATAGAATCAAAACAAGATAAAATAATTTTCATTTAATCGCTTACAGTGGAAGGCGCTGCAGAAGAGATGAAGAGGAGGGGGCGCCTCAGCTACTGGGGGGCGAGGGGGTGAGGTGATGGGATTTGTTAATTCTTAATTTTCATCTGGTCCTTCAAACGCTTCAGCCTCAATTTAGCAGTTTTTTAAAAAAATTACTTTTGTGTAGGGAGCGTGTGACCTTTTTGGTTGGGAGAAGTTGCTCAACGGGGCAGGGACTTGTCGAAGTATCTTATTTTTAATTTTATTTTATGACACACAGTCAAATGCAGTGTACCAACTAAGCACGCAGTTTAGATTATAGCAGCAAATCCCGTTCCTTTCAGCTTTTGTAAATGCTGGGTGACAGTTCCAGAAACTGACAAATGTAAGCCATTTCTATCCACATGGAGCTGCTGGATAAGATTGCCAGCAAGCCTGGAGAAAAACGTCCTGACCCTCTGATAAAGGCTTGAGAGGTGGGAAAGGACAGGTAAAGCTTTTCAGGGCTTGGAGGTAGACAGCATCCCATTAAGTTATTAAATTGACTGTGCTTTCTGCCCCCAGTCAGTTAGCCCTGTAGACCTATTGATGAACCAAAGCCTATTCTAAAATAACTTGCTTGGTTTTATTAGTGGAGGTGTTTATTTTGTTTATTTCAATATCAGTGTTTTGCATTTCACCTTGAAAAGAGTCGTCAGGCAGTTTCCCGATATGTTTACACAGCAACTGCCCAAGTACACCTTAGCTCATAACTACTTGCCAGAAAAACTATCAATACAACATGGAAAAAGGATATTTATTTACTTCATTTCTGTCCCACTTTTCTCCCCAGTGGCAGCCTGAAATGGCTTACATTGTTCCCTCTTTTTTATCCTCACAACAATCCTGTGAGGTAAATTAGTCTGGGAGTCTGTGACTGGCCCAAGGTCACCCAGAGAGCTTCTATGGCAGAGTGCAGATTCAGTCCTGGGTCTCTTAGAACATAGTCCTGACCAGTGTTACCTCTAAGGTGAGTTAGTGTGAGCTAGCTCACAATTTTTTAGCCTTTGGCTCACACATTTTTGTCTTAGCTCAGGAAGGATGGCTCCAGAGCAAACTAGTTTATGCAGTAGCCAAATTGCTTGCTCACAACTTTAATGCCAGTAGTTCACAAAGTAGAATTTTTGTTCACTAGACTCCACATCTTAGAAGGGAGCATCGGTCCTGACCCTCTAACGACTACACCATGCTGGCTCTCACCCGCCACTGAAAAATGGCTACAATGCATTAGGACTATACATTATTCAACAAAATATAACACAATTTCTTGCTGAGACATACTTATTTGAAACATTTATATGAAGAAGAAGAAGAGGAGATTGGATTTATACCCCGCCCTTCACTACCCAAGGGAGTCTCAGAGCGGCTTACAAAGTCCCCTCCCCACAACAGAGGTAGGGGTAGGTGGGGCTGAGAGAGCTCTGACAAGAACTGCTCTTTTTCAAGAACAGCTATGCCAGAGCTATGGCTTGCCCAAGGTCATCCAGCAGCTGCAAGTGGAGGAGTGGGGAATCAAACCCGGTTTTCCCAGATTAGGGTCCATGCACTTAACCATTACACCAAACTGGTCTGTCTGTCTGAAAGTGGTTTACAAAATATATATTTAATATAATTTTACCCTGTCCCTTCTCCAAAGGAGCTTATAGTAGCATGCATGGTTCTTCCACTCTCCATTTTATTCTCACAACAATTATGTGAGGTAAGTTAAGCAGAACGGCAGTAACTGGCCCATGATTACTCAGCAAACTGCATGGCTGAATGGAAATTTGAATCTAGGTGTCCCAGATTCCAGTTAGGGATGTAAATTGTGTTTATAGAAGCAATGTTCCAACCATTAAAATTATCATTTAAGCATTAATTAGAAATAACCTTAGATACAGGGAGGAAGATCTACCAGCTGATGCTCTAGTTTCGAGTCTCAGTAACAAACTGTTCATCATTTGCCTTACTGTTTAAATGTTCACAGAAATATATAAATGATAAATGAATCTGGATAGTTTAATAATTTACATCCCTGATTCTAGTATGAAACTCTCTGTTACACCCTATTGACTCTAAATGAAATCTTATATACGTATATATAAATCTTACAAGAAAAATTCTGGGTCCTAATGTTTGAAGCAGTGTTTTTGTATCTTGTATTTTGTGGGAGGCTTTTGAGTTTTTTAATCAGTTCGTTGCTTAATTAGAAATTGGAACCTGCTTTTGGTAGCTGTTATGCTGAAAGTACAGGATATATTTTAAATAAAGAAAAGGGGAATATCATTCAGCAGGAAAATGGGGCTGCAGTGATCCTGACTGGCTCATTTTCTTCTCTGGAGGACTGCCAGAGGATCATGGGACAAGCAGAAAAAGTCCCCAGCACTCAGATGGTCCTCCTCCTGTCTCTCTAGGGACAATAGCAAACACCAGAGACCCCAGCCAACCTCCAGATGTAGCTGCTCAGTAACACCAGTAACAAATGTTAAAAATCACTAAAGGCAAAACTTTAGAGTTGTGTTACTCGGTAAAGTCCCTATGTTCTGTGTGCCAACTACAGTTGTCAGACAGCCATCTCTTGGCTCTCCCACCGCTTAGGCAGGCCCATCTGACATCAATCAGAGCATGAGCCTTTTCCATCATTGCTCTGGCTCTGTGGAATGGGCTCCTTGAGGAGGTGAAGGGTGTCCCCTCCTTGGAGAGCTCCAGGAGGTGCTGTAAGGCCTGCCTGTTTGCCAGGGCTTTTGAGGACGTTTGAATTGGGAAGCATCTTGTGGGGGGAGATATTTTGGAATTGCTATTTGATATTTTTGGTTTAAACTGAAAATGTTTTTAACTATTTAAGCCACCTTGAATGATGAGGAAAGGCAGGATATAAATGTTTTAATAAATGAAAATAAAATGTCACACACTAAGTGTAATCCGCCTTGAGTCCCTGTGAAAAGGGCGGACTATAGCCTAGGTCTGTGTTTGGGAGGCCTTGTCTGCTTCTTGAAAACTGTTCTTGGAGTAGAGCTTGAAGCTGAACCTGACCTGTACAGTTGTGTTCTGGGCAGCCCCCTCTCTCCTCTTTTAGATCCCTTGCCAAAATTGCAGATTAGTCATTTGATCTTCACCCCTCCCAACCCCTCGCTGTAACTATGCCAAAATAGTAGAAAATAGCAAGAGTCCAGTAGCATCTTAAAGACTCAGAAAATCTGTGGCAGAGTATGAGCTTTCGTGAGTCACTGTTCACTGAAGTGAGCAATGATTCACGAAAGCTCATACCCTGCCACAAGTTGTGTTGTGATAGAAAAATGAATGAAAAACAATTCCATTTTGTGTGCTTAAACTTAAAATCTTTGTATGTCCTGAATTCTTTAAATCCTTTAGGAGATATTACGTTAAAAATGTACATGCCTGTTTCAAGTAGATCTAGTACTGTACTCATGAAAACAAATAATTGGCTGGTGATGTCTTGTCCTGAGCCTAGCCTCAGGGATAAGATACAGAAGTCAGAAGATGAAGACATTAACTATGAACAGTTGCCTGTCGTCATGAATAAATGCCTGTTATCTATAGGTTAGGCTGCTGAAATTGTGTTAAAGAAATGTAACTGGTAAACATCATAAATGATAATGGAAACATAGTAAATACATAGTGAATAGGTCACAGGGTAACTGGAGATGAAAGATGATGCTATATAATTCATAGTGTGTCGGTTAGAACTCTGGAGAACTTACTTTCAGTGTCTGGGTAAGGATCCCTCTGTAGTTCAAACTACTTAAATAAATTCTCTTCTGCTAAAGTCCACTGTCTCTTTGAACCCTTTGTAGGACTCTTTGAGAATTTCCCCATCATAAGTCTTTTAAGGTGCTATGGGACTCTTGCTTTTTTCTGCTGCTACAGACAAACTAACATGGCTACCCCTCTTGATCTATGCCAAAACAGATGTGACTGCATTTGGTCACACACTTCCCCACCCCCACCCCACTACCCTTGCCTTTTCCTCCCTTTCCTTGCCTTTTCACTGTTGTGTTTCCAACTGTGGCAAAATATAGGTTGTAACCTCCTTCAGTTGGTTACCTCTCATTTTGCTTATGAAACTGTCTGTGCTGTATATTTTGAGGGTGCTGTTTAAATAAAAATACCAGCAGCTTGGTGAGGGATTGTGGGGTATTACAGGGAGGTCTAAGTGTGGAGGAGCACAAGACTGACAGGCTGGGGTGTGAGAACAGTGAACAGAAGACGAAGGCTTATAGGTCCTGAGGCATTTACTTTCAAGTAAGCTTGCGTAAGATCCTGTTGAAATTCTGTGCATTTTAATCACGTTTACAAATATGTGCTTGTCACATTCACACTTTTTTTTGTATGCATCTGTGATGTGTTACGTAAGCATCTTATAATTAATGTGTGACTTGTTTCCCCGGCTTATCAGGGTTCTGTGGTTGATTGTAGTTCCCTATGAGGTACATACCCATAGTTCTCTCTAAGCTGCACTAGAGGGCGCCAGCACAACATTTCAGAGGCCAGCTCAGAGGATTTCTGCGTCAGCTCACAAACGATAGAGGATGGGGGCATCTCCTGGTACCCATAGAATTAGCTGGATAGTTCAGGCTAGCCAGATCTCATCAGATCTTGGAAGCTAAGGAGGGTCAGCCCTGGCAAGTATTTGGATGGGAAGCCTCCAAGGAATACCAGGGTCATGAAGCAGAGGCAGACAATGGTAAACCACCTCCAAATGTCTCTTGCCTTGAAAACAGTATGGGTTCTCCATAAGTCAGCTTTGATTTGACAGCACTTTCCACCACTATCTGCAAGGTTATGGATTGTGGTCTGTACAATTGTGTATCATTTGTGCTATCTATGCAGGAAATACAATCCTACAATGTAATTGTTGCATCATTTAAAGACATCATGTCAATACTTAACATATCATGCTTAAAAGCTTACTCTCTGTTTTCAGCTCTATTTGAGATTTCTGTTTGTTTTCAGATTCCTGTAATCCAAACCCCATTGTACTGTTCACAGGATAGCCCATCCTGTTGATTGTGCTTGACTGTACATTGTGTGATATGACTATAAATAACCTAATAATAATCATAATGCATTGTCAATTTGGTGCGGTGGTTAAGAGTGCTGACTGGGAGAACTGCGTTTGATTCCCCACTTCTCCACATGCAGCTGTTGGTGTGACCTTGGGTCAGTCATGAGTTATTTCAGAGTTGTTCTCCCAAGGGCAGTTCTCAGCTCTCTCAGCCCCACCTACCTCACAGGGTGTCTGTTGCGGGGAGGGGAAGGGAAAGGAGATTGTAAGCCGTTCTAAGACTCTTTCGAATAGTGAAGGGCAGGGTATGAATCCAATCTCTTCTTCCTCTTCTTCTTCTCTTCTTCTTCCACTCTGTTTTAAATTTCTGCTTGTTTTTGAATTTCTGTTGTTCAAACCCTCTTGTACTCTTCATTGGATGTCCCATCCTGTTGATTGCATTGACTTGCTCTGTGTAGTCCACCTTGAGTCCCAGGGGGGGAAAAGGCAGACTATCCATAGCATAAAATAAATAAATAAAATTAATTAATATTTACTGTGCCCTGTGCAAAGCTTGCAGAAGCCAGTCTAGTGCACGTGAGTTGAGTTGCGGGCTGGATAAGATGGTGAAATGTAGTATAATTGTCAGCATTGCGAGTTTTCTGGGGAACAAGTGAATTGGACAACTTTCCAATGCCTTAAAGAAAGCGTGATATCCTTTAGCACATTTGTTTTGTAAACAGAATTTTTAAAATGCCCCATGCTGATTTTATGCCCCAATAGCAACATGTGGTGGAAAGCGCTGTCAAGTCACAGGTGACTTGTGGTGACCCCTGTAGGGTGTTCAAGGCAAGAGACATTCCGAAGTGGTTTGCCATTGCCTGCCTCTCCTTCATGATGACCCTGGTATTCCTTGGAGGTCTCCCATTCAAATACTAGCCAGGGCCAGCCCCGCTTAGCATCTGAGATCTGACAAGACTGGCTTAGCGTGGGCTATCTGGGTCATAGCAGCATATACTTGCACTGAAATATTTTGGTTCTGCCCCTCCCCCCCTCCCAATCAGGTGTGGTTTACATGTAATATTCAAAGAGATTGAAAGTTTTTTTGTATAAATTATTTTTGGGGACAGGTAGTTATAAACATTTAAGGATGACAGCACTTTCCACCACTATCCCTTACATTGCTTAAGTGTAAGGAATAAACCAAAGACACTGAAAGCCATTGACTGGCTCATTTTAGCACACCTAAAGATCTCTACATGATATTTATTTACTTATTTAAAATGTTTCTATGCTATCTTTCCACCTGAATAGGGTCCCAAAATGCAGCAAACTTCAAAATGTTAAAACATTGAAATAAAAACACATAAACAGACAAAAACAAATAACAATGTGATAAGGTAGGAACAACAGTAACACTTATTGGGATATGCCAAACCCCCCAGGTGGGAAACAATGACCGAGGGAGACAGATCTCCCTGGGGAGGGAGTTGCAGAGATTTGGTGCCACAACTAAGAAGGCCCTTTCTTGGGTTGCCGCCTTAGATGGTGGGGCTACCTGAAGCAGGGCCTTCAAAATGACTTGAGTGGACAGGTATGTGCATACAGGAGTAGGCAGTCTTTAACGTATGTTGCACTGGCAATGGCATCTTATTCACTGTTATTAGTTTTATGAAACAATACATCTTCCCAAATGGAAAAATGTTCAGGGAACAATAAAACATTGGGGGGAAATTTGCCACGTGTCCCTGGCCATGGCTAAGAACGTGAACTTGGAAAGTCCCTGCTTAAATTCTCAGCTTGACAATGAACTCAACAGTGTCTTTTGGCAAGCCACCTTCTCTCAGCCCTCTCTGTAATTTGGGGATAATGATATTAGCCTACATCACAGGATTATTGTAACAGTTGCTGATAATATATCTGAAGCGCTTGGAGCTCCTAAGGAAAGTGTATTACAAAATACGTTATAAACAGTGCCAGTGTGATGTAGTGGTTAAAAGTGTTGGACTAGGATCTGAAAGACTCGGGTTTGAATCCCCACGTGTGCCATGGAAGCTCGCTGGGTTGACCTTGGGTCAGCCATACACTCTCAGCCTCACCTACCTCCCAGGGTTGTTGTTAGGATAAAATGGTGGAGAGGAGAATAATGTAAGCTGTTTGGTTTCCCCACTGGGGAGAAAGGTGGCAGTTACAAATGAATAAAATACATACTTGTGTAGCACCATCAATATGTATGGCTGTTTACAGTGTACAAGAAGACCGGTCCCTCCTCCAAGCTCACATTTGATACAAGGGAAACAGCAAAGGCAGGGAACTGTGGAAAAGCAGAAGAAAATGTATTTGTTTCAGTTACAGATGCTTGAGGTAGTCTCGGAAGGGGACTGCACCATAGGCTTCATGGGAAAGGTGGGTTGCGTGAGGAATTTAAGGGTGTGTGAGGGGGTATCATGCCAGGAGGCAGTTTCTGGCACGTGGGGCACCACAGGAGAAAGGGCAGGGTCCTTAGAGAAAGAAGAGACCTTCAGATAGCCAGGGATGGTGGAGTGGGGAGTAGTGAAAGCTCTGTTGGGATACAAGAGCAGAAGCTTCCAAAAGGGGTCAAGGCCGTTGAAGGCTATGACGATAAGGACAAGGAATTCATGCTGGATCTGAGAGAGGACGCAGAGCCAATACAGTAATTTAAAGAGAAGTGCCACATGGCCAGAACAGTGCGAAAGATTTGGAATCAGTGTTGGGAAAAGGTGTGGATATGTGTGTGTCAAGATGTAACAACAGAAGCTTAGGTGGCAGGCAATGCGCCCTCTAAGCTGTGGAGTCTTGTGAGCAAAAATTCAACTTTGTGAGCTACTGGCATTAAAGTTGTGAGCGAGCAATTTGGCTACAGCATAATTTAGTTTGCTCTGGAGCCATCCTTCCTAAGCCAAGACAAGAATGTGTGAGCTGGAGGCTAAAAAACTGTGAGCCAGCTCACACTAACTCAGCTTAGAGGGAACACTGGTGGCAGGTAGTTGTGGTAGCCAAAGCGTTATGAGTCAGGCTAGAATGTGACCTTCAGGAACAGCTCCCTGCCCTCCTCTAAGTGACAACCTTATTTGAAAGGCTGTCACTTTGAGGAGGGCAGGGAGCCGTTCCTGTTGGCAGCAGAGGACAGGACTCACAATAATGGGTTTAAATTACAGGTGGAAAGATACCAGCTGGAAATTGAGGGGGGGATGTTTACAGTAAGAGTAGTTCAGCGGTGGAATCAGCTGCCAAGGAAGGCGGTGAGCTCTCCCTCACAGGCAGTCTTCAAGCAACAGCTGGACAAACACTTGTCAGGGATGCTTTTGGCTAACATTGAGCAGGGGGCTGGACTAATGGCCTTTCCAACTCTGTGCTTCTGGAACGTCGGGAACTCGCTTCAGTATATACAAGGTGAAATCACCACACAGCTGTTTCACGCTTGAGAGAGAGAGATCTTTATTGGGTATAGCAAATGCTAGGTCTGATTTGAGGGAGCTCTACAGTAACCAAGGCATTTGTGAGGATGCTCTTGGAAGGGCAGCAATTCATCAAAGTTAAGTGTGCTTGATTTCCTGGCCCTTCGACACCTGCTGCAAATAAGAAACAGGAACAGTTGCACATGATTTCTCTTTTCAAGATGAAATTTGCTCTGGGTTTTGTTGTGTTGTTTGCAACTATGCATCTCTTCCTCTCGATTCGTTCATGCTTCACCCATCTTGCGATGGACATCATTTGTTTTTGTTTTTCCTTGTTGTTCCAGGCAAATATGCTGCAAGCAAAAATCCTTGGGACCTCGCTGGAAAGGAGATGCAGACCCACATGTTCATATGTACTCAGTTGCTTATTGCAAAAACAAGCTGAGAGCTGGCACCAGTATCTCAGCACAAGTTGTGCGAGGTGTTCCAAGTCTCGGCGGCTGAGGCATAAACGAAACATTTCAGAAAAGAAGCTGGTAAATTCTGAACAAAATTCTCAGATTAGCAACAAATCATATGTAAAGCACGTGGCACTGTGATACAATAATTCTTCTCCGTTTATTAACTGTCTGTTGGGGTTCTGTAACAAAATGTCTAAAAGCTGTTTGTAAATATAAGGAAAATACAGGGGGAAAAACTAGTTAAAATTATGATTAAGCATTTGGTTAAGGCCCAGGATTTTTTCCTTTCACATGACTGTTGTATAAATGGGTCGTATCCAGAGTCCCTGAGAAGGGAGCTGCGCTCACAGCATGGAATTTTCATACTTCCTCCTCTTGCTGCATCCCACTAAAATGCTTCCCCTGTGAGTTCAGGGCATCTCCCCAGGAACAGCTTTGGTTCTTAGGTGGGAGTCTGCAGCAGGAAGAGAGAATTGGCGAGAACTACCCCAATCCTTTGGCAGGAAGTAAGCATTGTACCGAACCCACAGATTTAAAAATACGTGTCAGCCTTGCTTTAAAAAAATCTTGATTTTCTTTCGTTAGGTGCACTGCTTATAAATGTTTTCAATATGCGGACCTGAGTTGCATAAATTGGCTGCTGGAAGTTTATCCTGTATATAAGCTTAGTAAGGCAAACCTATGCAAACTAGTTTTAAGTCCCACTGAACTCAATGAGACTAGCTTCTGAATAGTTTCAGAGGGTAGCCATGTCGGTCTGCAGTTGAAGAGCTAGATTCAAGTCCAGAAGCTTCCTAGAGACCTGCAATCTTTTCAGGGTATAAGTGTTCGAGAACTTAATTGATTACCGTATGGCACTGTGTGTTGAATAGCCAGGAGACCCTAAGCTTGTCCGACAGTCTGAAGTTCTAGTTCTTTTAGCATTATGCACTACTAGGTGGCAGGCTAGACTTGTTTTTAAGGCAAGAGACATGTCAGAGGCAGTTTGGTATTGTCTCTCTCTGTATCATGAGTCACAACCCTGATATTCCTTGGAAGTCGCCCTTTCAAATACTAGCTACGACCAATATGTTCCCTCTAAGCTGTGGAGTCTTATGAGCAAAAATTCTACCTTGTGAGCTCCTGGCATTGAAGTTGTGAGTGAGTGATTTGGCTACTGCATAAATTAGTTGGCTCTGGAGCCATCCTTCCTGAGCTAAGACAAAAATGTGTGAGCTGAGGCTAAAAAACTGTAAGCTAGCTCACACAAACTCAGCTTAAAGGGAACACTGGGACCACCCTGCTTCACTTCCGAGATCTAACAAGATTGGGCTAGCCTGGGCTATCCAGGTCAGGGCATAGCTTTCTGACAAATGCAGTTTTGACCCTTGAAAGTTTATACTCTGAAGATCATGTTGGTCTCGAAGGTGCTATTGGATTGGAATCTTTGCTTCTGAATAAATGTAAAAGTACTGGATTGTACGTTATGGTTATTGGTTTACTGTGTCTGTATTCCACCCTCCTTTGTAGAAACTCAGGGTACCATATGTAGATTTTCTCCCATTTTATTCTCACAGCAATTCTGTGAAATACATTAGATTGGGAGATCGTGACTGATGTCCAAAGACATTCAGTGAGCTGCATAGCTCAACAGGGATTTGAACCTAATTCCCCCATCCCAAGCCCATGATTGTATTCACTGCATCGCACTGGCTATTCCATATAAATGTAAAAATAAAAGGATCCCTCTAAACTGGTTGGCTTCTGCAGCACTATTAAACCCACTGATTGAGTTTTCAGCCACTTGAATATGTGCTTGGTTTACCCAATTCACCAAGAATTAATGAGGGTCAGTCAGTTCACAATTTCCTCATAATTATTGTTCCACTGTAATCATTAGTGATTAATAATCAGTGTTGCATATCTTTGCCATTCTTCTTAGTGCTGTTTCTTGGTTCTGTTTTGTGGGTGCAGATATTAAGCAAGATTGTAGAAAATTTTACGTTAGCTGGACACTCCAGCTTCTCATGTTGAAAGAATCAGCAGCTGATGCGCAGTTTGTGTAAGAGAGAGGATTTTTTCCTTCCTTCATGGGCTGGTTCTGCATCTGGCATTTGCTCCACATTTTCTCAACACTGAGGAAAAGGTGCAGCTCAAAACCACATTCAAATACCCCAGGCCAATGCTGTACTGACTGCAAAGCCACCCCTGAACGGCCATAAAATGGCCAGAAACCTATGCAGAAGGTACAATAAAACCCAATGACAGAAGAAGAAGAGATTGGATTTATACCCTGTCCTTCACTTGTAGTCTCAGAGCAGCTTACAAACTCTTTTCCCTTCCCCTCCCCACAACAGACACCCTGTGAGGTAGGTGTGGCTGAGAGAGCTCTGAGACAATTGTCCTTGAGAGAACAGCTATGCCAGAACTATGGCTTGCCCAAGGTCATCCAGCAGGTGCAAGTGGAGGAGTGGGGAATCAAACCCGGTTCTTCCAGATTAGAGTCCGCGCACTTAACCACTGCACCAAAGTGAAAGCGGCATGCAATGCAGAGGGGAATTTCTGTTCCAACGTGGGTTTGCTAAAACAACGGAGGGAAAAACCAATGTAGAATCGCCCATGGTCTTTCTCCTTTTTAAGTGGAGATACCAGAGGGTGATCTTGAAACTTTCTGCATGAGAAGCATTCACCGTATACCGTGCCATGGCTCTTTCCTATGTGCTTTTTAGCCCAATAGCCAAAAGTTGTGTATCCTGCTTTTGGGAACAAATGAATCCATGCCTAGATCATAGCCCATCCCACAGCTGGAAATTATATTTCATCTGGTATTGATTGGCCTTCAATCTGAGCAAAGTGTTTAGTGATTCAGAATGTCAGTACAGCAAGGGGCTGTGGCTCCATGGGGGAGCATCTGCCTGGCTTGCAGAAGGTCCCAGGTTCAATCCCCAGCATTTCGAGTTTAAAAGGACCAGGCCTTAGGTGGTGTGAAAGACCTCTGCTCGAAACCTTGGAGAGTCGTTGTCAGTCTGAGTTAATAATCCTTACTTTGATGGATTGATGGTCTGATTCACTATAAAGTAGCTTCTGGTGTGCACAAAGGATGAGATGATGGAGTCACTTCGCAGTGATGAACAATATGAATCCCACCTGACTCAGAGAGAGAAATGTTATTGCAGTTAGTTCTTTGTGTGTGTGAAAGACTTCAAGGTATTGACTTCATATATCCTTTTGGCAACAATGGATGTAGCAAAGGCAAAGTTTTCTTGTATTCTTCCTAAGTAATTTAAAGCAGCAGTTTTCCGTTTTAACCACTGGGTGATGCTACATAAATTGGGGAAAGGTGATATTTTAAATGCCGACTGTCAACATTTACGTGCACAGCTGGTCATCTGCATTTTGTTTGTATCCTCTAAGCCTGCATTGCTTTCGGTGTCCAAAAAGTGAACCTTTTCCGGACGTGTTTGTCTGGTTGATCATATGATAAACAATCCCCTTCCAGCTGTTTCAGGTTTTTGTTTTTTTTAAAAAGCAAGTGTTCTTTGGTCTTTTTGCAAGACTACCATTCTCAGTTGATTTAAGAAGACCGGAGAAGACAGCAATTATTTGCCTGTATTACAGCAAGCAGAAGAGCTCAAAGAGAAGTCAAGAACTAATTAGATACAGTCTCCTGTTATAACTACTGGACCATAGCCTGTTGGGGGATCATTAGTGAACTTTGGTTCTGTCCCTCATCCAGGAGAGACAAAATATTAGCTCAGTTTTTAATTAAAGCACTAGTTACTCTTTCGTTCAAGGGCTCGCTTGATATAGAGAACCCTGTTTTCAGTTTACACGGTCTCCTTTTTGTGGCTCTGTTATGTTGGTGGTGGTGGAAAGTGCCTTCAACTTGTAGCTGACTTATGGCGATCTGATAGGGTTTTCAAGATGAAACGTTCAGAGTTGGTTTGCCATTGCCTGCCTCTGCATAGCAGCCCTCGAATTCCTTGGTGGTTTCCCATCCAAGTGCTAACTAGGGCCAACCCTGTTTAGTTTCTGAGATCTGGCTAGCCTGGGCCATCTGCGTTATGGCGTATTGTTGTTGTTGTTCAGTCGCACAGTCAAGTCTGACTCTTCGCTACACCATGGACCACATCACGCCAGGCCCCTCCTGTCTTTCGTTGTGCTCCTGAGTTTTCTTAATTTCATGTATGGCATATTAGATGAGTGGTTTTCAAACTTTCTGTCTTGAAGTACTCTTTTAATATGCACCCTTGTCCACTGAGGAATGGCTGTGCATCTGCCATGGATCCCCAATTCTGGAGTGTGTTCTGAGTGCGATTAGGTCATTGGCCTGGCAGTTAGGCCTCAGTGGCGCTCCCAGAGAACCAAGAATGCATGCTACACATAACCAGTGCTCTTCTGCAGCAATGCATCACTGGGGCATATTGTGGTGGATAAATTAGTAGGGGAAACTCATTGCTGTCGCCTTGTCTTCTCGCTGAATAGCCCGCCTGACAAGCTTCCAGGGAACCCTCAGGGTTCGTCAGGACACAGTTCGACAGTCAGTATTTTATAACTATATATTTATTGAACTTTTTAAATAATTTTATAACAATATACAACCCAAACAATAACTTTAACATCAACAATAACTTTACAGTTAACCGACAACAGTTATCTTTCAAAAAAAAAGAATAACATTAAAACATATTCAGCAACTGTTCAAAATGGCATATATGAGTTTTATCAATAGCTATTGCATCGCATTAATACAATATAAACTCTTTATATTTAGCAGGTAGTTTAGTTACATTGTTTACCTTAGTTTTCTATAAATTGAAAGAAAGAAAACCATTTTCCCATAAAGTTAAGATTTTGGGCGGAGTCTTCTGCTGTCAATAATTGGGTTACTATTTTGTCTTGTATTATTTTATCCCAAATTTCTGTGATACCATTGCTGAAGTGTAGGGATCTTAGTTTGTTTCCAGTATTGTGCTGATAAAATCTTTGCAGCTATTAATAGCAGTGCCACCTCTTCTACTTTCGTTTTAGACAAAGATAAAGATTCCCAATGATTTAATAACACTGATTCTGGTGTTTCTGGGATGTTTTGTTCTATGATTTTGTTCACGTTTCTGAGAATAACTTTCCAAAAGGACCTCACAGGTGGGCAAAACCACCAACAGAGAAGAAAAGTTCTGGGTTGTTTGCCACATTTCCATCATGTAGGAGTGTTTTTTGTTCGACTATGAAATAGTCTCACAGGTGTAAGGTACCACCTTGAGTATATTTAAAAATTTTGACAGTCGGTATTTTAGAATCAAAAAATTAAAAAGCTTGTACACTGGGGAAAAATAGACCACACTGCCTACATTATTTGCGCCTTGATTCCGTTTATAATCTCTAAAAGAAACTATTCAAAAAACTGGTAACAAGTTCAGTTACTGTAGCTGTTAAGTTGAGATCTGTTAGTGATACGCTGTAATGATTGCATGGTGACAGTCAGTCCCAGCCTTCAAAGATGTGTGCCCTCCTGCTTGATCCAAAATGTCAAATTATTTGTGCTATGTGTTGTTAAAGGCAAATTAAGTCATCCTTAATTTGGCACATTTGCCTCATAAACACTGACATTTACTAAGCTGGTCAGGTACAAATTATTCTTATATTTTGGCTGCTGATACAGAATTTCGGAAGGTATCAGTTTCCACATCACACGTTGTAATTGTGATGGATGCAAGAGCCCTCTTCTTTGCATCGGGTCCCACTCAGGCCTGCCTCATCTTGCATGGCACTCACGTTCACCATATATCACCAATGTTGCACGGCTGGTTCTTGCAGTAAACTGATGGGCTGATCTCACATTGTATAAGGTCTGGTTCAGCCTTGACCTGGATAGTCCAGGCTAGCCTGATCGCGTCAGATCTTGGAAGTTAAGCAGGGTCAGCCCTGGTCAGTTTTTGGATGGGAGGCGGCCACCAAGGAATACCAGGGGCACTACACAGAAGCAGGCACTGGCAAACCACCAGTGAACATCTGTTGGCTTGAAAACCCTACGAGGAGCCATAAGTTGGTTGCAACTTGATGGTGGAAAAAGGTTCTACTTCACTTTGTAACTGTCTGCTGAGTCATCACCAATGCTTTCTTCAGGAAATCGTTAAGATGTGATGGGGCAGATGATGTCTTTATGCCCTCAGTGGTCACGTGCCCAACAGCTCCAATAGTATAGGAGTACCCATCTACCTTTTGTGCTTTGTGTACATTGCAGGGCACCCGGCCATGGCAGACATAATTGCCAAGTGAAGTGGGCCTTGCATGCCATGCCCCTTTGTTTGAACTGACTTAGTGATGAGCAGAGCATCCTGAATTTTCTTAAAGACCTCTACTTAAATGTGTGATTCCAAGCAAGTCTGTTGACAGATGTTTTCCGACGGGTGCGTCTTGTGTATCCTGATGGGCAGTGTAACTCAGTAACAGCAAAAAAATAAAATTAAAATAAATCTAAGTACATGTAGTCTAATATATTTAAAGCCTCTTATTTTAATAAAAATCAATGGAAAGTGCAAAGTACCAATTTGTTCTGGAAGACCAATGCTGAAAAGATGAGCCATGGCAGGTGAGAGCAGAATGACTTTTTTGATGGTTGTGAAGTCAAGTATGGAAATCATGATCTAATCAAATCTTGGAAGCTCAGCAGGATTGCCCCTGGTCAGTATTTGGATGGGAGACCACCAAGGAAGTCCAGGATCACTACACAAAGGCAGGCAGTGGCAAACCACCCCTGAATGTCTTTTGTCTCGAAAACCCTACGGGGTCGCCATGAGTCAGCTGCGACTTGACCGCTCTGTCCACCATCACATGGAAGTCCTGCTCCCTTTCTCCTAATTGTCTGTTACATAAAACCTGTCCTTGAAGTAGAACCATTGCTTCCTTGACTTGTCATTCATCCCAGTGACTTTGCACTTAAATGATCACAGCATTAGAAGGTTTTTTTCTTACTGAGAACTCATGCAAGGTGCCCAAAACATCCCTGAAAGGGACCAAGCCTCCACAGTACACTCGCACCCATAACTATTATTTATTTTTAGTTATTTACTATACTTATATTCCGCTTTTCTGCCCCGTGAGGACCTTCAAGACAGTGAACGCACAGAATAAACATAATAAAAATGGCTTGGGTCCTGGTTATCTGAAGGATCGTCCTCTTCCAGATGTACCTGCCTGGGAATTAAGATCCCGGCGGGTACACGAGAGCCTTTTCAGTGGCAGCCCCACAGTTATGGAACAACCTCCTCAGGGAGGTATGCCTGGCCCTCTCACTTTCAGTCTTAAGGAGGCAGCTGAAGACAGTTTTATTTAGGATGGCCTTTGGTTAAGTTTAGTAGCAGTCCTGAGTAGTGATCGTAAGGTTTGGCTTTATGTTTTTAATGTGTTTTATTCTACATGTTTTATCTTATGTTTGCAAGCCACCTTGAGCTCTGCGAGGAAGAAAGGTGACTAATAAACATTTTAAATAAATAAAATAATAAAGGTACATTGTAAATCCAGTTAAAATCAGAGCTAAAATGCATATATAACACCCCAAACAGAAAATTAAAACACAAGACCGGAGGGAGGGATCATTGAGTGAATGCCAGGCAGAATAATGAAATTGCCACCTGCTGGTGGAAGACTGATAGGAGGGGACAGTATCCCTGGGGTGGGGGGTGGGGAGCTATGCTTCAACCAACATGTGTGTGAGGTGTAAATATGAACATGTGAAGCTGCCTTATAGTCCAATGGCTGGTTCATCCAGCTTAGCATTGTCTTCTCTGACTTGGTAGTGGCTCTCAAAAGGTCTCAAGGGGAGAAGGGTCATTCCTAACGCCTGACAAGGTTCATTTATTGGCCCAGAGCTGGATAGACCCAGGCAAGCCGAATCTCATCAGATCTTGGAAGCTAAGCAGGGTCAACTCTGGCAACTACTTGGATGGGAGACCTCCTTGGAATACTAGCAGTCAGGAGGCGGAGGCAGGCTTTATTCAGCTGCCTCTCTGAATATCGTCCAGGTTCCCAGTAGGGGGTCAGTCACCAGAGGTTGCAATGACTTCCAGGAGCGCGCGCCCACACACACACACACACACACACACACAAATGAAAAATGAAAAAAAAACCAACCCAAAAAGGGAGACTCATTTACTGAAGGTGTCAGGAATAAATGGTGGAGGAATAATTTTATCTGGCCAGGTCTATAAATGCAATTGAGGTTGGTTATCAAGTGAAAGTGTCATTTTAAAAATATGTTTACTACTAAAGATCCCCAAGACTGAGCTTGTTCGAGCAGCATCCTCATTTGTTTCTCTGCCTGTTTTTCCTCTATGGCAGACCCGATGCTTTGTAGACCATCGAAGAGTGCAGGTGATAGGAGGAAAAGGAGGTGACGGTGTTAGCTGTTTTCACAGTGAACCTAGAAAAGCATTTGGAGGTCCTGATGGTGGAAATGGAGGGGACGGAGGGCGTATTATCTTGAAAGGTAAGTGGATATTGCCCTTTGTGCCAGTCCCCTTCTGTTTTGGAAGCAGCTGTTCCCATGAAGTTGTCCTTGAATTCTTGGCTAGCTTTTTCTCAAAGTTGAGTTTGGGGAGGCTGGGGACTGATGAAGGAGAGAAGCTCTTACTGATGCGTTCTTCCATTCAGGTAATTAATTCAACAGCAGTGTGTGTGTGGGGGGGGGGTTCTGTTCCTTTGTGGCTTGCAAGCCATAATAAGGGCTGACTGATAATTGGATATCTGTGGGAATGCATTTAGTTTTATTTATTTTATTTATTTCTCGCCCATCAATTCCTAACATAGCTCTGGGGGTGGATTCCTATTAAGAACAAGAAGAAGCGGGACCCGCAGTACGCGCGTGGGGGGGGGGGGAGTATTCCTAAAGGCTGCAGCTCCACCTCGAGTAGGAAGCAGCTGCAGGTAAGTCTTCTCCCCCCCCCCCCCCACCAGCGGTGAGGCCTCAGCGGCTCTCAGCTGCCAGGCCACTGATCTTCCCCCTCCTTCCGGCACCGGTGGCGAGGCCTCAGCGGCTCTCAGCTGCCGGGCCGCCGCAGAGTCCCCAGAGCATTCTCTGTGCATGCGCAGGGGACGCTTTTTTACTTTTGGAGGGATTTAAATATTCCCTATATAGTTTTTTTTTAATTTTTCAGATTTTTCTGCACTCCTAGGGAACCCCCCAAGTGTGTAGGAAAATCTCTCTGCCCCCCAAGTGCCCCCGATATGCGGATTTAGATATCTGCATGCAGGGGACGCCTTGGCTATTAGATATATAGATTAGAATGAATAACATTTCCTTTTATCCAATAAAAGCTCGATGACACATTGACCTTGAGCAGTGGATAGTTGTGGTTAATTACTTCTCACGCAGTAGGCGGAAGGAGTAAAAAAAATTGCAGCTGTTAGACTTCTTTTTGGAATCCTGTCAGAAAGTAAAAAGGTAACTTAAGTCACAGGAATATACATCTAAATGAGCGTGCAAGCATGGTAAAATATACTGCCTCCTGAGAAGACCATGCAGAGGATATGTGCTATCGTGTCGATCTTACCTAAGGAACAGGGGCAGCTTCATTCTGAATAAGGTAAACACATGAACCTACCCATCATAATTGCCAAGGAGTGGGCATTTAGAACACCCTTAACAGGCTTTGGGAAGACAACAGATATAGGGGGGAAGAGATTTTGAAGGTGGAATACCAAAAAATTGGGATGAACAGGTGCGGCGTGCTCTGAAGGCAAAGCTTTGGCGATCGATTGATTTTACACGATTTCTCACCAAGGCGAATGCTGCATAAAAACCCGGGGCCTGCTTAGCATCCAGGTTAACATCAAGAGCCAGCAGTTTCCTCAAAAACAAATCTTAAACCGTGTTGACCTATAAGAGTCTTCTTTCAGGAGTGCCAGATAGCCCTCGCTGCTCCAGAATGATTTGATGAACAGTCTAAAGGCTGGTAACCATGCCCTTGCTTCAAGGGAAGGTTGGTTGAGTTCTGAATGGAGAGCCACCCTGTCCACGCAGCGAAGAATGTCTAATAATTTTTTTCAGAAAATATAAAAGAAAGGGGACAATCTTTATGGCTACTTCATAAGGATAATAGGAATGACTTTTAGGTTAAAGACTTGAACAGCACCGGGAACATAGTTCCTACTGTCATTTCGAGAAAAGTTTAGTATGCTGTCAACACAGGTTTTTGCTTTTCTTCTCATCAGTGACTGATGAAGCCCCATTTTAAGTTAGATGTGAAAAGGATACCCAAATATGAAAACTCCTTCACTTGCTGAACGATACATAAACCTGGCAGCATTCTGTATTGGTCCATTAATAAGCCCAGTAAGAACAGAGCCAAAAAACCCAACAAAAGGTCTTGGAGAACAGAGGGCTTTCATAAAACAGCCAGTTTGATGAAGTGGTTAAGAGCACGGACTCTAATCTGGGAGAACTGGGTTTGATTCCCCACTTCTTCGTATGCAGCTGTTGGTGTGACCTTGGGTCAGTCACAAGTTCTTTCAGAGCTGTTCTCTCAAGGGCAGTTCTCAAGAGAGCTCTCTCAGCCCCACCTACCTCTCAGGGTGTCTGTTGTGGGTAGGGGAAGGGAAAGAAATTGTAAACTGCTCTGAGACTCCTTCGGGTAGTGAAATATACGGGGTATAAATCCAATCTCCTCTTCTTCATCTAGGGTTTGATGCTTGATAGGCTTATCTCCAAGTGGGGGGAGGCAGCTTCAATATCAAGGTGCCACAGCAGGAAAGGCCCTGGTCCTCATAATTGCCCGCTTGACTTCTAAAAGTGAGGGTGCACACAACAGGGCATCAGAACCTCTTAACTAACAGGCATCTTTGTATGGTAGTAGGTAGCCCTCCAGCTCCATAACCCATGGCTGTTCGGGGCTTTATAGGTAACTACTGTTCCTCAAAGAAGATAACAGATATCATTTGGTTAAACAGTGCCTGTAATCTGTGATTAGCTGTTAATATTAGCTCAGTGACAGAGCGGCTGATTAGAAAGCTGCAAATATGAACATATTATACCCAGCTGACTGGGTTGGGGGATATTCTGCTGCAAAGAAGGCGCAATCGAGTTCAACAAGGCCTCGGGTCAAACTGACTACTTTGAAAGACTCCTTATAGCCATGGAGATCTGAGAGAGGGAACACAAGATTTACTCGGTGGAATTAGTATAGAGCATTATCTCTGCGACCTTGCTTTTATTCATGAAAGTCAATTACATTCCCCCCCCCCCCCCCCGAAGGCTAACATCATCACATCTTTCATTATATTTCCAGAACACACTTCAGCCTTGTTGCAATGAGATCGGCATAAGAGCCTAAACAGGATAGAATAGTTTCCTTGAGAGTCAGTGTAGAAGGCACTTCAAAACAGCCTTGAACGTGCTTGTTGGTTTAACAGCCAAGTCTCACAAGCCAGGACGTCTCCAGACTGGCAAGAGAAAGAGGTGGCCTTATTGTGGTGGCATCCTCAGGATAAACGTGGGCAGGCGTGGGGCCAAACTGTCATGATTGATCTTTCCACACAGAGGTGTCTGATGCAGTCTGCACACATTCCTCATACATTGCATGGAAGAACTCGTGGGCACTCAATGAAATTGCTGAGCAGTCGGGTTAGAATGGATGAAATGAAGGACTTCTTCACCCAAAGAGTGATTCACACGTAGAATTCATAGCCACAGGAGGTGGTGGCAGCTACAAGCATGGACGACTTCAAGAGGGAATTGGATAGATATATGGAGGAGAGGTCCATCAGTGGCTATTAGCCACAAGGTATAGATAGGAACTCTCAGTCTGGGACAAGAGATGCTCTGTATTCTTGGTTCTAGGGGGGGGGGGAAACAGTGGGAGGGCTTCTAGTGTCTTAGTCCCACTGGTGGACCTCCTGATGGCATCTGGTATTTTTGGCCACTGTGTGACAGAGTGTTGGACTGGATGGGCCATTGGCCCGATCCAACATTGGCTTCTCTTATGTTCTGAGAGCCAGTTTAGTGTAGTGGTTAAGTGCGTGGACACTAATCTAGGAGAATCGGGTTTGATTCCCCACTCCTCCACTTCCAACAGAAGGATGACCTTGGGCAAGCCATAGTTCTGGCACAGCTGCTCTTGATAAAGAGCAGTCTCTGTCAGAGCTCTCTCAGCCCCACCTACCTCACAGGGTGTCTGTTGTGGGGAGGGGAAGGGAAAGGAGTTTGTAAGCCACTCTGAGACTCCCAAGTGAAGGGCAGGGTATAAATCCAATCTCCTCTTCTTCTTCCTTCTTCCTCCTTCCTCTTTCTTCTTTCTTCTTCTTCTGTTTCGGGCATTCATAATATGGGAAGGGAGCTGAATCCCCACTGAAATCTGTGGAACAAAAGTGTACAGGTTGTTCCTTTGGTTAGGCCAGTGTCTAGATGCACCTGCTTTCTTTAATCTGATGAGAGGGTGGTTTTTTTAAAAACCATTGAGTTCCAGTGCACTTCTATGCACGTTTACTTAGAAGTGAGTCCCAATTAAAAGGGCATACATAAGTACAGTGTTATCCTCAAAATTCTGCCCTGATGCATGGCTTGTGGCAGGTATATTTATTTATTTATTAAATTTATATCCCGCCTTTCCCGAAACAGGCTCAGGGCAGGTGACATCAGGGTAGGTGAACAATTAAAACCAAATTAATATAGTTAATTCTTAAAACAGCAAAAACAATTAAAAGATGGTGAAATAAACATAGCAGTTCAAAACCCCCCCCCCTAAGTTGGACTTACGGTAGCTGGAGTCATACCAAGAGTCTCTAGTACCAGGACTCTGCTTGGGGCAGATGGAGCCCTGACCTACACATGCTAAGTTTTAGAGCCAAACCAGACATGACCACATGCCTCTGCCATTTTAGGGGTGAAATTCCCTCTGTTTACAGAAGCTGCGGGGGCCCAATCCCGATTACATCCATGGCATAGGTGGGAGGACGCATTCCTGTCACCCCCTCACACCGTTATCAAGACCCCCAGTGTTCGGGCTCTTAAAAATGGCATGTGGGTGGGGGGAACAGGTCCCCCCCCCATGGTCCCGATCAGGATTGAGCCCTAAAATGGTGGCGTCCGCATGGTGAACGTAAGAGAAGCCATGTTGGATCAGGCCAGTGGCCCATCCAGTCCAACACTCTGTGTCACGGTCAACTCACCTGCTGCATCAGGGTTGGTTGCCATGGGAAGTGGGGGGGGGGGGGAAGGAATTTCTACTTTCGTTTCTGCTTGTTTGGAGCCAGTTTGGTGAAGTGGTTAGGAGCGTGGACTCTAATCTGGGAGAACCGGGTTTGATTCCCCACTTCTCCACTTGCACCTGCCGGATGACCTTGGGCAAGCCATAGCTCTGTACCAGCTGTTCTCTCAAGGACAGTTTTCTCAGCACTCTCTCAGCCCCACCTACCTCACAGGGTGTCTGTTGTGGGGAGGGGAAGGGTAAGGAGATTGTAAAATGCTCTGAGACTACGAGTGAAGGGCGGGGTATAAATCCAATCTCTTCTTCTTCTTCTTCTGCTTGCTTCGCCGTTTGCATCTTGTTATCTCAGGTGGCTCAGGAGTGTAACCTTGAGCCCTCTGGTGTCAGCTTTCTCTTGGGAATAATGAACCGTTAGTTTGGCGGGCTTTTAGCATCTGCATGATTGGCTATAGGTCATTAGAATGTATAACACGCCTAGTATAATTGCCAGCTTCGCGGGCTTTTAGCCAGTTCTAACACAAGAAGTCTAGAGTCTGGATACTTTCAATGTCTCAGTAAACCTTTATTCTTCTGAATGACTGTTGTTGGGAACTGATTGCTCTAGGGTTCTGACAAGCACACAGTGGTCCAAAACTCAGCTACCATCAGGAGGTCCACCGGTGGGGCCAGAACTCCAGAAGCCCTCCCACTGTTGCCCCCCAAGCATCTAAAATACAGAACGTCACTGCCCAAATGTATTGTTCCATCTATACCTTGTGGCTAATAGCCACTGATGGACCTTTGCTCCATATGGTTATCCAGTCCCCTCTTGGTGGACTCAGGGACACTGTCACATTTAGCTGGGCTCCTAGTTGGCATAGTTTTCCTTGTGTTCGGTGGGGTGTTACTTCCATGGTGGTGTTCACAGGCTTGCATCGTTAGTGGGCTTTCTGCTGCTTCTCCAAACTTCTGTGCCCATGGTCATGTTAAGTTAATGGCACCTACACCGGCTTTAAAGTGCTTTGGAGTTTGGGCAGTAATGCTTCATTTGATCAGCTTGGGTTCTCGGTTTACTTAACTCGCTGCTGGAAGATAATTGCATAACTCAAACACTTGAACTCCAGCATGCCTGCATAGTTTCTGCTCAGCAATTATGTTGAAATTGCAGCTTTGAAAAGGTAGTTTCTACACAAATGAAAAGCAAAACTATTATAGTCGAGACATCCTTTCCTACGAGCAGTGACGAGCCATTCTTTTAGAAGTAGATCGCTGAACCATTTATGAAACGCTGTAAAATGTTTAGTGGTTGTTTTTCTGACAGCGTTTGTCATCAGTACATTTTAATTTGCATTCCAGAAAGTTTCTTAAGCTTCTTATGTACTTATCTGTGTTGTAATCTCAGTTCCATTTTGTTGTGAAATGCCATCTTAAGGAGCTTAGCGCGCGATCTGTCTGTAATAATAGCAATAATATTTGTTAAGCACCCTAAGAACCAGGCATGATACAGAGCCCATAAGAAACTGGGAGACCTGGAATCTAATACAGATAACAAAAACAAAATAATTAAAACCTGGAGGAAGAAAAGGAGGGTATCAGAAATAAAACCATAACACCAGGTAGCTTAAATAGATGGATTTTGAGACATATTTAAACAATGGAAGGTAACTACACTGAATATCATTTGGCAATAATTTCATTAAAAAGAAGCAATAAGTTCAGAGATGAATCAGAGGGAGAAGTTTGTGTTCAACTTAATAAGCAACCCTGAACCAGTGGAACAAGAAGATCACCAGAGTAACTAACACAGACTTGGCTTCCTCTCCATTTTACTTTGTACATCATTCGTCCCGACCAAAAGGTGGGCTGGGCTGAGAGACCGTGGGGCTGCGACAGCTGCTTTTGCGGTGGCGGCCGCGGCGGGTCTGGGAGGGGGAATGGCCCCAGGTCATTCAACATAATGGCAGAATGGAGAGTTAAATCTGAGTCTTCCATGCCCGACTCTGACATTCTGACCACTATACTACACTGAGAAACACGCCCAGTGAAAAGGGATCTGAAGTGGACAAACAAGATCATATTTGCATGCCAAAATTACAAAACGGGTGGCCAGGTGGAAGAGCAATAGGAAAGGCTGAAAATGGGAAACGTGAAGGTTGACTAGGAGAGAGAAAACTAGACTGAGCCGCACTGTAGCGAGCGTCAAGAAACGAACGAAATAGTAATGTTTAGAAGCTGAAAATGACAGAACTATGGAGAATAAGTGCTGTGGATTCATGAAGCGTCAATGAAACGAAATACAAGTTTGCAGATTCCAGTTTGCCCCCAGATGGGAGACTTCCAAGGAATACCAGGGTCGTGACGCAGAGGCAGGCAATGGCAAACTACCTCTGAATGTCTCTTGCCTTGAAAACCCTGCAGGGTCTCCATAAGTCAGTTGTGAGTTGACCACCACCAGTGTACATTCTGCTTCCTAATAACTTAACGTTATCTTCTCAAATGCATCACTTTCTGATTCATTTTAATGTGCAGTCATATGCTGTTAGTATCTTAATAATGTTTACAAAGGAGAGCAAAAGGAACCCCAGAGAAGTCCTTTTACCATTTTGTCCCAGTATCCAGAATAGCCACTGCCACCTCTGGAATTATTGGTGGGTCCTCCGGGCCATCGTCTGGGAATTGTCAAAAATATGCCCTGTTGCTTTTTACAGTGCCGAATCTTGTTTTACAGTGGACCGGCAAATCAAATCCTTGGCTTCAGTTTTCTCAGTCTATAGAGGTATCAGTGGAGAAAATGGTGGAAGCAAAAACTGCTACGGTTCTGCTGGTCGGTGCACCTACATTAAGGTAAGCAGCTACTGGGTTTTTTCCTTGGGCGACATAGGTCTTGAGTTGGATCCTTTCCCTCATGCCTAACTCCAGGCATGTGAGAGAGCCCGTTGAACTTGCTAGCACATGTTTTTTACATTTCCAGCATACATTTGACATGTTGGGATAGTATTTAGCCAATTTTTCTGGTGTCATGTGCCACCTATACAACATTTTATAAAGGTTTTCCTTGAAAGATACGGCTTTTGTCTATTTTATGTTGGTTTCCCAGACTCTGGACCATTGGTCTAACTTAATGTTATAGCCTAAACGTTTTGCCCAATTTATCATTGTCTCTTTAACTGCCTCGTCTTGCATTTTATAATCTAATATTACAGAGTACAATTTTTTAATAAGTTTCTCTTCAGTGCCTGTCAGAATTTTGTCCAGTTCTATAGGTGTTTTGCAAAAACCCGTCCCTTTATCTTTTGCATACCTTGATTCTAATTGGATTCTTTCCCACCAGGACAGTTTAATCCCTTGTTTCAACAGCATTTCTTGAGACTTTAAATTGTTATTACGATCTAGGAGCTCTTGATATGTTCCCATTAGGTTAGTTGTAATCAGTTTCGGATTGGTAATTGCCTCCAATGGAACAATCCATTTAGACAATCCATAAAATTGTCTTTTTATCACGGTCCAGACTTTCAATAGTGACACTCAAATTAGGTGTTGATTAAAATATTTGTGTATATTTTGTTCATCGTATCCCAGAAAGGAATGCCATCCTACCAATAGGACGTATCCCTCCAATTTCAAAAGCCTAGAGTTTTCCAACATAATCCACTCTCTAATCCAAGTGAGGCTGGCTGCTTGATAGTAGGCATTCCAGTCTGGTAATGCGAAACCTCCTCTTTCTTTTCTTTCTTGGAGAAGTTTTAGCTTGATCCTAGGTTTTTTTCCTTGCCAGATAAATTGTCTAATAATTTTTTTAACTCTTTTTATGAAAATTTGATTAAGAATGGGGATTGTTTGGAAGAAAAACAGCACTCTTGGCAAGATATTCATCTTAACTGTTGCAGTTCTTCCCATAAAGGAAATTTGCATACCCTGCCATTTGAGCCCGCTTGTGGGGAGGGCGGGATATAAATCTCTAAATAAATAAATAAATAAATTTGTCGAGATCATTTTTAATTTCTGTGAGAAGCTTCATATAATTATCTTGCATTATGGAGCTACATCTATTTGTGAGTGTTACACCTAGGCCGATTCCGCACAAGTGCTTTGCTTCCCTTTCCTCCCGGGTTTAATTGGTCCAAATCAGTGTGCATTACAGTTTCTGCATTACATGAATCTGACGCGGGTTGATGCCGGTTCTTCATTTCCACATCTGTCCTTGCCCAAATCTTGAGCCCCCGCCCGTCTCCCCCCCTTAATGTAGGTGGAGTTGCGTTATGACGTGACGTCATGACGCAACAAAGCCATGATTGGCCATCTGAGCTTCCAAGCCCGCAAAAATCATCCATGTAAGAAAAAAAAAAGCTTGCACCAGAGTTGGAGGGGAAATGGAGGGTGGGAAAGGGATGGGAAATGGAGGGGGAACATGCAACACTAACACATGTAACCCCTGCAAAAATTCTGTCCACACCACCATGCCACCCGCAATACATTGGCACCACAAATAATGTTAACCACACAACGATGGATCAATGTCATGTCGTGTTGTTGTAATGCAACTGGGGGGGGGGGGAACAGCTCGCATTGTGCCTCAAAGCCATCAATACATATTTTTATAGTGGCATGACTCAGGCACGACTTTTGCGCAAAAGATGCAACACAGAAATGTGCAGACATCAACAACAGAAGTACATTTTAAAAAAGACATTTAAATACCAGTCAACGGTGGATCAATGTCGTGTCATGTTGTAACGCAACAAAGCGGGGAACAAAAAAAAACCCCACTCGCGCCAGGGCGGGAAAGGGGAGGGAACGGGGAGAGAAAGAAGCAGAGGGGTGTTAAAGGGGTGGAACAAGAAACCTCGATTTTGGAGTTCCCCACTTGAATGCCCCAACTTCACTCCTGTGGCCAAACCCCCCCCCCCTGAAAATCTCGAAAACGGAAGATCCGGGGGAAACGATGATTACATTCGGGCCAACTGCCGACCCAGAGCAACAAGTCGGGAACTGTTGCTTTGCCCTGGATTTTATCGGGGAGTGACACTGGGGCAACAACTAGTGCGGAATCGGCCCTAGATATTTTACTTCCTTTTGAATCTCAAAACCCGATAGTATTTGGAGCTGTACCTCTTGATCTTTAGTGCAATTCTTAGTCATTATTTTTGTTTTTCTTTTATTAATCTTTAACCCCGCCAGTTGTCCATATTCTTGTAAGGCTTTTAATAAGTAAGTAACTGATTGTAGGGGCTCCTGTAATATAAAGACAAGGTCGTCTGCGTATGCTTGAAGTTTAGATTCCTCCTCTTTTATTTTCACTCCCTTTGTTTGTGTTTCATTCCAAATCATATTATTTAATATTTCAAGGGCGCAGATAAAGAGTAAAGGTGATAAGGGACATCCCTGTCTAGTACCTTTTTGTATGTAGATCTTTTGCGTTAAATCTCCGTTGATTATAATTTTAGCCAGGGGTCCTTTCGTAGAAAAAGAGGTGCAGGAGCTCATTAGCATAACTCATTAGCGTATGCCACGTCCCCTGACATCACCAGAAGTGTGTCAGAAAGGGAATGTCAGTTTCAGCCCCATTATATCCTATGGGCCATTGAAATCAATGGCAAAAACTCATAGGGTATATGAGGGGCTGGAGGAAAGGGGTTTGAGGGAGAGGCTCCAAACTTGCAGGGTAGCTGCTGGGGCCTCTCCTCAAAATACCCACCAAGTTTCAAGAAGATTGGACCACGGGGTCTAATTCTGTGGGCCCCCAAACAGATTGTCCCATCCCCTCCATTGTTCTCTATGGAGGGAAAAAATGTTAACTTTTTTCCTACCATAGAGAACAATGGAGGGAATGGGGGCAACCTGTTTGGGGGCCTGTAGAATTGGACCCCCTGGTCCAATCTTCTTGAAACTTGGTGGGCATTTTGAGGAGAAGCCCCAGCAGCTACCCTGCAAGTTTGGAGCCTCTCCCTCAAACCCCCTCCCCTCCAGTGGCTTTTAAAGTTGCCGCCAAATTTCGGCGGCGAGCTGAATCAGATTAGAGAATCTGATTCAGTCCGTGGCTGCCCTACTGGCCAGTCCTGAGCTGGCGGAGCTTTGCTCCACCTTGCTCCGGCCCCAACTGACCCCTGATTTTAGCATATTGGTTATAATAAATTGCTCGCACCATGGTATTAAAGTTGTCTCCGCATTGTGAGGCTGTTAAATATTCTAACACAAAATTCCAGTCTAAATTATCGAAGGCTTTTTCAGCATCAAGGAAGATCAGTCTGAGCTGCTCCCCCGGACACATTTCAAAATACTCCAGGACATTCAAAATAATTCTTACATTGTTTTTTAAACTTCTTTTGGGTAGAAAACCAGCTTGAAAGAAAGTTGGATCTTTCTTTCATGTGTGGTGGCCATGTTCTAAGAGTAGAAAATACTGGAAAACCTTACAAAAAATAATAGGCCGTAGTATACTCTTTAGACCAGAAACTTTTTTTGTTGAATATAATACCGGAATATTTTGATAAAGCTGATTCATATATTGTAACTCATGTGGTGACAGCAGCTAGAATTTTGTATGCCCGGATATGGAAGTCAGAGGATATATACCCTTAAAGGAGGACCTGGTTAACAAGCTTTTTGAGACAGCCAAAATGGATAAACTGACAATGATACTTCAAGGCAGAGAGGACAAGACTTTTGAAAAATCCTGGGCTGGATTCTACACATGGGTTGAAAACCTTATATAGGATCAAATGTAAATAATTTGTTAAGTAACGAAGAGTAAATACTGTAAAATATATATTTGGTGCAAAAGTAGAAAAGAAAAACGTGTATGAAGTTATGTGGGATGGAGAAGGCATAAATAAATGTTCAAAAATGAAACAAAACAGAATAAAGAACTTGCTAGCACAGTACCCAAGGTTTCTGCTTACATGCCAAAGTGAACTGCAGAAGGCTGATCTTTTGTTTTCCTTGGGTCTCCCTTAAATGTTTTCAAGGTCCCCATCGGTACTGTGGTGAAGGAAGACAGCAACGTTGTGGTTGAACTCATCCAGCATGGCGAAGAATACGTTGCAGCCTATGGGGGTACTGGAGGGAAAGGCAATCGTTTCTTCCTGGACAATTACAACCGAGCACCTGCGATAGCTACTGAAGGAGAACCGGGTCAGAAAAGAGTTCTGCATCTTGAACTCAAGACAATGGCCCATGCGGGAATGGTGAGTGCATTTTGCTTCAGGAGGTCCGAAGAGATCAAAACTTCAAGTTGGGAAAGGACCTCTGTAACTTCTTCGGGGAATGCAGGTTATGTTAAGACTCGGTGCACAGAGTAATCAGTTTTCTTCCCCTACTTTTTGGCTGTCAGGTATCTTAATTAGACCTATTGATTTGCAGGCATGGATTGCCAGTAATGCCCAACAGCCTAAAAATCTCATCTCGCCATTATTGGCTTGAAGTGTAGGGCTGTGGCAAGAGGGGGGTTGGTCTTGTAGACAGCAGCTTGATGCACATTTTTGCAGGCTATCGAAGCAGGGCTGTTTTCTCTCGGCCCACGTAATTACAAAGGGCATGCCTAAAAGGACGAGGGCGCTTTCTTTTTCGCAACCAATCTGTGCAGTCTGACAAGGAAAGCAGAGTGGCGCTGCCAGGGATGGTGGCCTTTCAGATCATCCAGGTTGGCCTATTGATTCTGAACCTCCACGTTCCAGGTGGGATTCCCTAATGCTGGGAAGTCTTCACTGTTACGAGCCATCTCCAATGCCAAACCAGCAGTGGCAGATTACCTGTTCACGACCTTGAATCCTCACGTAGGCATCGTCCACTACGAAAACTACGAGCAAGTTGCAGGTACGGTCTCGTAAGGTACTAACGTACTAATGCTGCTGGTGTTCTGATGGAGCTTGCTGGCCTTTTTTCTCGACAGAGGATAAGCAAGCGATGTGATACCTCTGGCAGAACTGATTTTTGTGCTGTGCACCCTGTAATATTTGGATAACCCAGCTCAGTGGTCTTCAGCCTATGGGTTCCTCAAGGGAGCTGTAAGCCCCTAAAGAGCCTCCTTTTCTTTTCCAGTTTGGTGCAGTGGTTAAGAGTGCAGACTCTAATCTGGGAGAACCGGGTTTGATTCCCCACTCCTCCACTTGCATCTGCTGGATGACCTTGGGCAAGCCATAATTCTGTCAGAGCTGCTCTTGATAAAGAGCAGTCTCTGTCAGAGCTCTCACAGCCCCAGCTACCTCACAGGGTGTCTCTTGTGGGGAGGGGAAGGGAAAGGAGTTTGTAAGCCGCTCTGAGACTCCTTCGGGTAGTGAAGGGCGGGATATAAATCCAATCTCTTCTTCTTCTTCCTGTATGGCAGGATCTACTGCTAAATTGTATGTTTAACAAGCAAGGGCATAATGTTCTCCCCATCGCTTTGCCTGCATGCTGAGAGGAGCAGCTGGACAGGTGTGAGGTTGTTTCACGGCAGAGAGGATTTCTGAAGCACAGGCAGGTTCAGAGGCCGTGGCTCCTCCTCTTCTTGCCACTCGACTGTGCTGTCCGATGCTTGCAGCTTCGTGGATCCCTGCTGCAGCTACCTGGGGATTAAAGGCGGGTCCTGAGTTTCAAGACCCCACTGCCCTAGACCAAACAGGAAGTGCCTAAGGAAGTGTCACCAGCGAGACCACAGAGCACCTCTTGGCTTCACACAGAAGTGTAAATTAAAGTGAAAGACTTCCTGCAGTTGAACAAGATACTCTAGGAGAGTATCTAACTGTGGAACACATATTAACAAACCAGTGACACGTCCTGGTATCACTTCCATCTAAGAGAAGGAGGTATGTCTCATGGCATCATTCCTGACTGTAGTTTGGTGTAGAGCCAGTTTGGTGTAGTGGTTAAGTGTGGGGAGTCTGTTCTGGGAGAACCGGGTTTGATTCTCCACTCCTCCACTTGCACCTACTGGTGTGACCTTGGGTCAGTCATAAGTCCTTTCAGAGCTGTTCTCTCAAGGGCAAGAGCTCTCTCAGCCCCATCCACCTCACAGGGTGTCTGTTGTGGGAAGGGGAAGGGAAGGGGATTGTAAGCTGCTCTGAGACTCCTTCGGCTAGTGAAGGGCAGGGTATAAATCCTGGGTATAAATCCAACCACCTAGTCTAGATAGGTTCCTACTTCTCTTTGTCTGATGCACAGTTGTCCAGCAGTGACTCATTCAAATATTTGTACCCCGTTTTTCTTCCAAATAGTCTTACAGCAGTGAAAGGTACCATGTAAACAAACCAATGCAACAAATGGGGAAAGGCCATGGTTTAGGAGCAGAGCATCTGCTTTGCATGCAGAAGGTCCCAGGTTCAGTCCGCAGCGTCTCCAGATCAGGCAGCAGGTGATGTGAAAGACCTCAGCCTGAGATCCTGGAGAGCCACTGCCAGTCTGAGAAGTACAACTGAGCTTGATGGACTGATGGTCAGTACAAGCCAGCTTCATTGTTCAGGGTGTTCAACCGACTACCTCTTGGGCCAGCCCTGGGCTGAGCGGCTAGCTCATCTACAGGCACAGGCTACAAGCCATGGGCTTGCACGAAAGGCCATGCCTCTGGCCACGTCTGAGCATCGTACCGCCCACAGGAAGGGAAAGTGAAAGCTCAGCAAAGATGGCACAGCTGGCAAAGGTGTTCCTCCCCATTTTTCCCAGCTTGCATCATTGGAATGGCTACCTGTGATGAAAGAATGGTCTCTTCCCCTGTTATTCTCTCCTCCCACCTGGTCCACTGTTGCTGCCCTGCACTGGCCTACTGGGGGGCCTCAGAGGCAGCTGTGTAGTCCCACATTGAAGAAGACTCGGGGAAAGACTATTCAGGCTGCAGCTCCATGGCTGAAGGGGGAGTGTCGGTTATCCACTGCCTCCCAGTTTGAGAGCCAGTTTGGTGTAGTGGTTAGAAGGGCAGACTCTAATCTGGGAGAACCGGGTTTGGTTCCCCACTCCTCCACATGCAGCTGCTGGGTGACCATGGGTCAGTCACAGTTCTCTCAGAGCTGTTCTTTCAAGAGCAGTTCTCTCAGAGCTCTCTCAGCCCCACCTACCTCACTGGGTGTCTGTTGTGGGGAGAGGAAGGGAAGGAGATTGTGAGCTTTGAGACTCTGAGTGAAGGGCGGGGTATAAATCCAATCTCCTCCCCTCCCCTTCTTCTCCTCCCCCCCCCCGCCCCCACATATCAGAAGTTTTCTATTCCACCATGGACGTAGTTTGCTTCCTGAATGTGGACATGCACTCCATAGAGTTACGATTCATTCTAACCTTGCTTGCAGAAATATTTGGACCATGAACAACCATCTGAAAAATTATTTTTGATCATCCCGATTTATTCCAGTAATGAAGTGGGACGTATCCAGTTAATGAACTGGCCTACTTCTTGTGTGTGTGTTTTAAAGCTTAGATCAGAAATGTTGTGTTTTGAATAATTTTACTTCATGGTGTATATTTTAATAATTTGTACCACTGTGGCCTTGTGGTCAAAACGCATTTGGTTTTAATGATTTTTTAAAAATCATTCATGATTTGTAATGCATTAAAGCTTTGTTAATTTAATATATGTAACCCATTAGTATTTATTCTGTTAGTTGGCTTTTTGTCAACCTTTTCGGTTACCCTTTTGGTTACCGACCGTCGAACGCTTGCATGAGGAATTATGTTCACTTGCCTCTTGTTTTCTGACCTCTTGCCCAGTACACAAAGTTTACAAGTTCTTGTGACCCCTCACACTACCGGAACGGTCCCACTCACATTGCTGTGTTCTGTCTTCAACCTTTTTGCAGTTGCTGATATCCCTGGCTTAATAAAAGGAGCCCACAAAAACAGGGGCTTGGGCATAGCCTTCCTGAGACACATTGAACGCTGCCGCTTCCTTCTGTACGTGCTGGATCTCTCCGTGCCCGAGCCGTGGACTCAGCTCCAAGACTTAAAATACGAACTGGAGCAGTATGAAGAAGGCTTGTCCAAGAGGCCTCACGCCATCATTGGGAATAAGCTTGACCTTCCCCAATCAAAGAACAATTTACCTCTGCTTAAGGAGCGAGTGCAGCAAAGAGTCATCCCCCTCTCTGCTCTGACGGGAGAAAATCTAGAGGAATTGTTCTCGCATCTGAAAGAACTGTACAACGATTATGTAAAAACCGAAGAAACGCAGAAGCAAAAACCTCTAAAATGGTAGCTGGTGACAGCACTGCAAGCGTGACTGCATTCAGGTGGAAGAAACAGGAGGGAATGTGTCTTTTGCCAGTAGAACCCTTAACCATAGGGTTTTCTTTCATCTCTAAGCCTAAGGGCACTCAGAAAAATAAGTTGTCTCTTCTAATTCGGAGGGAAGAGAAAACAGAATCCCTGAACCATTCTTCAGTTGATCGGGTTTGCAGTATGTTTCACTGCACGTGGGGTTCTGGGTGCAAGAAGCCTCATGTTACGGCTGTAACTGCAGATAAATCCTTGGCCCAACCCAGGAAACTGTGTTCCTGTTCAGACTGAGAGACGGACTAGATGTGCAAGTTTTTAAAGAGTCGGGTTTGCTGCAGCTGTGGGGAATGGCTCTTAAAAAGTAAAGGAGAGCCTGTTTGAGCTCAAAATAACACTGTGGTGGGGAGGAAGGGCACACCAAACATCTGGGGGGGGGCATTTTTGCTGCTCCACGTGAGTATTCTGTGCATGCAGAGCAGCAAAACCAGAAAAAGAGCCCTCCATATACCACCACCACTGTTCCAGTGCACAGGCTTGGGATGGCAGAAAGGAATCCTCCCCCCCCCCCCAGTGGCATTCCAAGTCCAAACAAGCTGCCCCCCCCCCTTTAAAAAAAGCCATTCCCCACAACCTTAGTTGGGTTCGGGGAACACAGACCCAACTCTTCAAAAACCTCCACATCTAATTTGGCGCTAAGTTATAGAACATGAAATTTCTGCAGCGCTCTGCACTGAATACATTCCCCTCAATGATCCAAACTTACCGTGGACTCCTCCTGGTGTTCAGTCTTACAGCGCCCGCCGCTCCGCATACCCAAATTCTTCAGGTGAGCGGAACTGAGTAACGTTTGTGGTAGAATAATCAAGACCTTGTGGAAGCACAATAAAGGAGTGTGCCTTTAAAAAAAATACTGTTGCGCAAAATTGCTTCTCTTCCCCCCCCCCACCTCACTTCAATTAGAAATGTAAATGATAATTATGGTCTCACTTTCTTCCCGGAAGCACTGGATAAAAACGTTAAAATAAATCCTCTGAGCCCTTGAGCTCACGTGGTGTATAAATTTAAATAAATGTTCTGTGGAGTAGAGTTGTTTAAAAAAACAGGTGTGTGTGTGTGTGTGTGTGTGTGAGTATGTGTGTAAGAGCTGAAATTCTCCCTATTTTGATATGTGGGGCTCCAGTTTGGGTCTTGATGCTATTTACCAAGTCACTGGGTTAGCAGGAGCTACTAGAGAGCCAGCGTGGTGTAGTGGTTAAGAGTGGCAGACGCTAACCCAGAGAACTGGCTTTGATTCCCCACTCCAGACAAAGCCTGCTGGGTGACCCTGGGCCAGTCACGGTTCTCTCAGAACTCTCTCCGCCTCACCTCCCTCACAAGGTGCCTGTTGGAACCAGTGTAGTGTAGTGGGTAAGAACCGCATTCCCTAACTCAGGGGACCAGGTTTGATTCCCCACTCCTTCTCCACATGAAGCCTGCTGGGTGACCTTGGGCCAGTCACGGTTCTCTCAGAACCCACTCAGCCCCCCCTGCCTCAACAAGGTGCCTTTCGGGGGAGAGGAAGAGAAGGTGATTGTAAGCCTCTCTGAGGCTCCTTAAAATGGAGAAAAGTGGGGTCTAAGAATCTACTCTTCTTCCTCCTCCTCGGTGGTTGTGGTCTACCTTCCGGTCACTGATGGGCAGGAGCAAGGACCTTGTTTCTCTTGAGGTCTCTGTGGGACATCTCTGCCCTGATGTAGTCAGACTTCCCATCGGGGGGGCAGGGGAACCCACAGTTTCTAAACATTTTCTTTTCTTTTCTTTTTTAAAGAGTGGTCTACGGTTTATTAAAGGTAAAGGTAAAGGTTTCCCTTGCTTGAAAGCCAGTCGAATCCGACTCTAGGGGGCGGTGCTCATCTCCGTTTCCAAGACGAAGAGCCAGCGCTGTCCGAAGACTTTTCCCACGCTCATGTGGCCAGCATGACTAAATGCTGAGGCGCATGTAACGCTGTCACCTTCCCACCGGTCCCTATTTATCTACTTGCAATTTCTTCCTTTCAGACTGCTAGGTTGGCAGGAGCTGGGGCCAGAGACGGGAGCTCACTCCGTCACGCAGCACTCGGGTCTCGAACTGCCGAACTACAGGCCTTCCAGTCTGCAGCTCAACGTTGACGATTGATCTCAGTGCCTGCATGCTTCCCCCCCCTCTCATTGCTTTGCTCCTCATGAGTGGGACCAATTTGTCACTCCATCATCCATATTTCAGGAATGGAATTGGTACTTCCCAAAATTTGTCACAGACAAAACAGCAGACTCTGCTCCAGCCTGTAGTCAAGACCACCGCTTGCCTTTTCCCACACAGAACTATATGTTCCAGATGTATGCTGGTTTGACCGAAGGGTGTGATATCACTATGTTTCGATTACATCAGTTAAGCATAGAGTGCCACTGTATTTCATGGTCTGCAGCTCTGGCTTTTGAGCACAGCCAGTGTGGTGAACTTTATAAACCGAACGAATAGAGCAGTGATATTTGGTGGCTCGGGAGGCCCTGGGCCTCCTCTGAGCACTGCTCCCCAATATGGCACCTCTCCACTTCAGGGACATCTTGCCCCGGCGGGGTTTCTGCTTGACAGGTGGTCCCCTCCAAGAATCAGCCATCACCAGAACAGGTGAGCTCCCTGAAGTGAAGGCCTCACGCTGGGGGTAGAAGTAAATGTGTCTCTTTAGAGTGATGCTGATTGCAAACATAACACTCTGTGAGCTGCAGAATGAGTACTGCCGAAGCAGAGGGTATCTTTCCATATTACTCGCATTCAAAGGTAAAGCTTTCCCTTGCTCGAAAGCCAGTCTAGGGGGGGTGCTCATCTCCGTTTCCAAGCTGAAGAGCTAGTGCTGTCCGAAAACTTTCCCCTGGTCATGTGGCCGGCGTGACTAGACACCGAGGCGCACAGAACGCTGTTACCTTCCCACCAAAGCGGTACCTATTTATCGACTTGCCACTTCTTGCTTTTGAACTGCTAGGTTGGCAGGAGCTGGGGCCAGAGACGGGAACTCAGTCACGCGGCACTTGGGTCTCGAACTGCCAAACTACAGACCTTCCGGTCTGCAACTCAGCCTCTTAACCTCTGAGCCACTGTGGCCCTATTATTTGCATTACTTTGTGTTAAACTTAACTGGTAGGATCACACACTTGATTATCCTTGGGTTGGAGCCTTCCTGTTTCACTCCCCCCCCCCCCCAGTGGCCCCTGAAATGCCACCCCAGGGGTTCAGGGGATGACCAGGAACAATGCTGGGTGTGATGTTGGGGGTCTGCAGTGGGAGCAGGGTTGGTGAAAGTCCCCTCCATTGACAGAAGTACCCCTGAGTCTGTGGAAATGGACCAACTCTTTTATATGTAGTATCTACAGCTCCTCATGCAGATAACACTCTCCCAGAGATCCAGTCCCTGGGAGGCCTAATGCAGTTTCACAGGGCCTGTAAAACAGACGTTCCACCAGGCCCCGGTGTGTTTCCATCTCACGTTGTTCTATTCATCTGCCCACCCACCCCTGTATTATTCATTACCATTTACTGTGCACAGACAATAAATTGATTTGGGAGCGGTAGTATTAATCGGCGCTATAGAAGGTATCATCATTGGATTTTTAATAATTCTTGGTTTTATGTTAATTATTATATCATTGTAGTTGACCCTGAGCCTTGCCACGCAGGGGAGGGTGGGATAGAAATCAAATAAAACAAAAGATGGTGGCTTTCTGAAAGCCAGCTGTGGCTTGTACCCCAATAGCGGAAGCAGCATTCCTTGTTTGGAAAGTATGGCTCTGCCCTTCTTTCCACATAGCCTGCTGGAACGAAGGGCATGCACTTATAGCAGTATTCATGGTTCAGAGAAGGCTGAAAGGTCTTCAGAATGCCATGAAAGTAAGGCAGTAAGCACCCATATTCTGATCCCACTGGGAATTTCTTGGTGACTTTTTGCACTGTGAGGCGTGGCGGTGCGACTGGAGGGGGACCTGCCTCTTGACATGCCCTAGCAACAAAAAGTATCACCACACAGAGTTTGTATCTTGAAGGGCATGTCATCCTATCCAGCGTCCAAAGATCTGGCCTTTGGTGGTGTCAGTATATAGATGGCACACTGATCACTCATTTCGACCTAATTCTGAAGAGCTGCAGGACCAAAACATGACCCTTTGTGATAGATCGAGATGGGCAGCTGTGTTCGTCTGTCTGTAGCAGTAGAAAAGAGCAAGAGTCCAGTAGCGCCTTAAAGACTAACAAAATATGTAGCAGGGGAGGAGCTTTCGTGAGTCAATGCTCACTTCTTCAGATACTCACAAAAGCTCATACCCTACCACAGATTTTATTAGTCTTTAAGGTGCTGCTGGACTATGACCCTTTGAGTAGCTGTTGTATCTTTATGGCTCCCTTTCAAAGCTCCAGGCTCACAGCTTGGGGTTGTCATTGATTTTGCTGCTATTCCTGCTATTCCTGGAAGAAGAGGAGGATGGATTTATATCCCGCCCTTCACTACCCGAAGGAGTCTCAGAGCGGCTTACAATCTCCTTTCCCTTCCCCTCCCCACAACGGACACCCTATGAAGTAGGTGGTGCTGAGAGAGCTCATTCAAGGACTGCTCTTGAGAGAACAGCTCTGAAATAACTTGGTCACGCCAACAGCTGCATGTGAAGGAGTGGGGAATCAAACCCGGTTCTCCCAGATTAGAGTCCGTGCTCCTAACCACTTCACCAAGCTGGCTCTGGTAATGGCAGTGGTCATTTGTGCTTTTTTGAATAGCCTTTGGCTGCTGCGTTTAGCTGCACACCCTTTCGAGACCAAAGGAATCTGGCCCATGTGTTAGTGATAATTCCAGCTGGACTGCTGAAACGTGCTCTGCGTGAGGCCGCTTTTGAAGAAGGCCTGGAAAAACCTCTAGTTGTCAGTCACCAGCAGAGGGAGGGGCTACTTTCTTAGCCCAGTTTCCCGTCACTGTTGATAGACCTTTAACTGGAATTATTTTGGTAAATTTCTAGGCCACCCAATATAGTTTCAAACCATCCACAGTCAGGGTGGCAAAGGAGGGGCAGAAACACAGAGACCTGCTTGCTTTCTTATTTACTTCTGTGTGCATGTTGTTGTTTTTAGGGCCTTAAAATTGTTTTGAATAGATTTTCCCCCCCCAAATAAACTAAAATCGGTCCAACGGGTGAGGGCCAAATTGCTGGCAGAGACAAGTACCAGGAGCCCGTTTCTCCTTTCTTGTATTGTCTGCCTTGTTACCAATGTATTGTTACCATTTCTTTCTCTCCCCCCCCCCCACTTTAGGGTATGGTGGGCAGCCCCAAGAGAGCTAGTTTGGTGTAGTGGTTAAGAGCGGCAGACTCTAATCTGGGAGAACGGGGTTTGATCCCCCACCCCTCCACATGCAGCCAGCTGGGTGACCTTGGGTCACTCACAGTTCTCTCAGAGCTGTTCTCTCAAGCACAGTTCTCTCAGAGCTCTCTCAGCCCCACCTACCTCACAGAGTGTCTGTTGGGAGAGGAAGGGAAGGAGATTGTAAGCCGCCTCTGAGACTCCAAGTGAAGGGGAGGGTATAAATCTAACTCTTCCTCTTCTTTCTGAGACTCCGACTCCCCCCCCCCCCCCCCAGCCCGATCTTGTCGGATCTCAGAAGCTAAGCAGGGTCGGCCCTGGTTAGTACTTAGATGGAAGACCACCAGGAAAGTCCAGGTTTGCAGAGACAGGCAATGGCAAACCACCTCCGTTCGTCTCTTGCTTTGAAAACCCTACAGAGCTACTTGGCTGCAACAGCATTTAACACCACCACAACAGAAGTAGGGACCTTTCTGACAGCAAAGGCATGACTTTGCGACCCCCTGGCCTCCTCCTTTCCAATGTTCCAGCAGCTGCTGTTGAGGAACAGTTCTGGAATTCGAAAGGCGGGGAGGAAGGGAATTTGGCATTTGAATTTGCTTGCGGTTTGTAACTGTACATGCTCTGATGCTACTTGCATAACTTTCGCCGTTTTCCTTTTCGTCCTTCCCCGGTTCCTCCTTTTTGTTGTGGGTCCTATGCAGTAGGGAAAAGACAGGACAGCAACATTTCTAATCAACAAGTGAAATAAACTGCCCGCAGTGAAGCGGAATCATCTCACCACAATTGTTTCTTTCAAACCACTGAACTCTGAGCCAGGTTTGTGTCTACTTTTGATTCCGCTGTGCTCGGAACAAACATCAGTGATAAGAGGTCCAGCGATTCACTCTCAGAGCAGTTGCTGGGGGAAGCAAAATAAAAGGGTGTGTTGGTTGTATTAAGTTGGTGCCAGTGGTAACGGCGTAATCGTGTGGCGGGGCAGAGGGTGGGGTGGATCGCCTTATCCTGCCTCCAGTCCTTAATGCTTTTGTTTTAGTAAATCTTCCAAATCCTTTTTTGACCGCAGGGCTTTGAATGTTCACCTTAGTTACTCATTAGAATATAAAACACTGGATAACTAGGAAGAAACCGGGCAGTGCTCTTTGCCATTCTCTAGGTTGCTATTCCAACAACCGTTCCTTTATTCTGCAAGAGAAACCTTTGGTTTCCTTCTTGCTTCCCTACCTTATTGGCGAGGGGATGACAGGGAGGGAGGACTGATTAATGCTCATAATTAGCATGACGCTGTGTGGCCATAAAATAACCCGTCCCCTTGCATAATGAGAGGACATTCAAGATTGTCTTCCTTAGTGGAGCCGGTTCTTTGTCTAGAGCTTGTTTACGTGACCACTTAACCCCCCCCCCCCCCCGCACCAGCAAATTTTTCATGAGTCCAGTCTGACTTTCAGCGATTCTGGAGGCCAGAACAGGGTGTGGATTATCTTCTGGCACTCACTAGTTTTGAGAGGTTGTCCTGTGCCCCACCCTGACCCACACAGAGTTCAGCCTATGCTGCACACAGGTAGACCGCTGTCTCAAATTTGATCGTCTGTGGCTTAGAGGCAGAGCTGGCCTTAGGTATCTCAGGGTCAAAAACCAAAATATTAAAATGGTGTTGTCAAGGGGAATCTCGGACGTCCGCAATGTAGTAGCTCCTTTCTTACGCAGCCTGCCCCATGTAGCTGTTGCACGTGGCTTCTGTGGTCGAGAGGACATGGTACAACATCTGTTTTGCACACAGAAGGCCCAATCCCTGACATCTCCAGTTAAAAGGCTCAAGTAATAGGTGAAGTGAAAGATCACTACCTGAAACCTTGGAGAGCAGCTGCCAGTCAGAGTAGACAATACTGACCTCGATAGAGCTACTCTTAGGTCAGCAACTGAATGTCCTGGAAAGTTAAAATGGTAACCAGTGGGGGAACATTTTAACCTTCCAGGACATTCAGTTGCTGACCTAAGAGTAGCAGTTCTCTTACAAAGGAATTTCAAAGGGAGATTAGAAAGAGAGACTGCTTAATTACAGCTGATAACAAAGCACAAGACAATGCATCCACCTGGACTGAATCAAAACCTAAGTTTCCTGTCTCATTACCATTGCTGATTTCTCCATACCTACTACCCCTCTGCCTATCACATCTCATCCAATCACGCCCGCTATTGTCATTCACCTGCTATTGTCATTCAGCATCTGAAGTCACTCCACTCTATAAGGACAGAAGAAGTGAGCAATGACTCATGAAAGCTCATACCCTGTCACAACTTTTGTTAAATCTTCAAGGGGCTGCTGGACTCTTGCTCTTTTTGGATGCTGAAGACTGTCTTCGATACCAGCCAGGGGGCGTTACTGGAGGGGGTGGGGAGTCCCCAGCGTGAAGATGTCACACAGAAGTGATGTCATCACAATCAGGAGTGGAGGCCTCTGCCTCTCCCCAGCAGCATTTAAAAGGTTTCTCTTGAAACGCTGCTGGGAAGAGGTGGGGAGGAGGCGAGGTGGTCACTCTTGGGGGCAGGGCTTCCCCCCACTCACCATCTAGTGGGCGGGATGCAAGGAGCCCCTCCAAATTGGGAACCCCCTGCCAAACCGGGAGGTCTGGCAACTCTATATTAGAAAATATAGTGACTACAGGGCCTGCATTTCCCAGGTCACTCTCTGGATCCCGTGATTGGCTAACGGGGGATTTGGAGAGAAAACTTATACCAATAGAGGAGTAGAGGGTGGTGCCTGGGAAAAAGGAATAAGAGGCCTTGCCCAAAGTGGGAGGGGCTTCACTCCCAGAGAGCAGAGCCGGTGTGAGGCTGCTGAAGAAGGTGGAGGGATCCCTCATCCAAAAGGGGTGAGTCAGTCTAGGGTTGCCAGCCTCCAGGTGGGGCCTGGGGAATCTCCTGCCTTTACAACTGATTCCCAGCTGACAGAGATCAGCTCCCCTGGAGAAAACAGCTGCTTTGAAGGGTGGACTCTATGGCATTGTACCATGCAGAGGCCCCTCCCCTCCCCTAATCCTGCCCTCTCCTGGCTCCACCCCCAAAGGTCCAACCCAGACCTGGCAACCCTAAGTCAGTCTGAGGCAAATACCCAGAGAAGGCTAGGACAGTATACTGTAATCAAACCTGTTAGGGTTTCTTATTTTTCTGGTTTACCTACCTTTACTGTGCTCAATTTTCCTAAGTTATTGAATTACAGTTATTGTTAAATCTCTTTAATAAAAGTAGTTCGTTACACTGGGTGTGCTCAGGCCTCATTCAGTCATGTATAAGAGGGAACCTACTGGGAAAGGAGTGTATAAATAACCAAAACAACAACAACTGTTGTTGTTGTTGTTGTTGTTGTTATTAATCCCACCCTCCCTGCCGAGGCGGGCTCAGGGTGGCTTACAAACAATTCAAAAATACAATTAAATACAGTAAAATACAACAAAACCTATCATAAGCTTATAAATTACTTAAAATAACAATTGGTTAAAACAGATACATAAAACGCTGGAACAAACTCAAGCAACAAGCCGAGCAGTTCTTATAGCATAGTTTAGGTAACTGTTGGATGTCTGTATTTCACACCAGTACAGTTCTCATTATGTGGTGAGCACAGGTCAGGAACTTTGATGGTGGAACCCAGGCTACAGGGGGGCAAGCCAGGGCACAGGGACTTTCTCCGGTGTGTACTGTGGCTCCTTCACTGAAATCCTGGTGGAAAAGCTCTGTCTTGCAGGCCCTGTGGAACTGTAAGAGGTCCCACAGGACACTGATCTCTACCAGGAGCTCGTTCTACTAGGATGGAGCCGCCACCAAGAAAGCCCTGGGGTAGGGTGGATGCTCTGAGCCCTCCTGAGGAGACCTATACCAGAGTGGTGGCAGCCATTAGAGAACCTCTCTAGCCACTGCCTGTGACACATGCTAAGGCAGTTTCTGTCCGCAAAGCAAGTAAGGAAACAGACTGAAATGTGTGCCCATCATTTGTTCTCCTTCCCGTCAACAGACCCAGCAATGCATCTTGCTCATTCCTTTTGATTTCCGTTTAGAGCCATCCTTCAATATGGGCAGCCAGGGACAATGCCAGCTCTGTGCTCCCTACTTTGATCAATTCTCAAAACTACGGACACTTGACAGTTTCGATCATTGTCGGGCTTTAAAGGGCGAGACAATGGGAGGTTGTCAGGAAATGAAATCTGTGAAAATATTGATTTCAAGTGGGTGTGATTTATTGTTAGCAAAACCTCTTAGGCCAGTCCACCAGAATTTGCCACGTAGGTCCCTCACAACAGCCACTTCTAAACAGATGGTGGGTACACAATTTCCAGTGGTTCCACTTTAGGACACAGCAAGGCTATGAAAGAATGTTATTGATCCCTTTTGGGGTGGGGGGAAGAATTGCTCTATTAATACTCAACGGCCCCATGCAGTGAATTTTGCTAGGTGCGATGCTAATTGGAAGGTGGCTTTAGTTTTCTTTCATCTGGATACCTGCAAATGACAGATTGCTGCACAAAGAGCTCGGAGAGAAAGCAAATATTGCTACTGTTCACAACACGGCCTTGCTGACATATGTATTGCACGCATGGCCTCGGTGAGCTGTGTATTCCAGCCCCAAAGGATATAAAAGAAGAGTTTGGGCAGATCGTTTAGACCTCCTCAGCAATCACTATAGCAAGAGCCATCTCCAGAATGCACCGGAAACTGCTCACAATAACTTCACTGGCACTCTGTAATCATGGCTCAGTTTTAAAATAGATTGATCAAATGTCTCTTGTTGAGCTTCTGCAGTAACGTCACTGCTGGCCTTGCTTACCTTTGTATCTATCCCATAAACTGCTTGATTGAATGACTGGGAGGGCAGGAGGGATGTCTAGGGTTGGAAATACCAAGTTTAATGGTTTCCCTTGGTGCTTTGGTCATTGTGACTCAGCATTCAGGCTGTAGGGGGATAATGACAGCCTTTGCTGCATTTGCCGCATTCACCAATCAGGGGCTTTTCAGAATAGGGTCCTTGTACCAGCCCCTCTATAATGCACAATGTGTTTCTGCTGGGGAGAAATAAATAGCCATTTCCCTCGGGGCCCTCCACTCGGTTGTTGTCAGACCATTAGATGAACAAAGGTGTGAAAGGGATTGAAGCTGGTTCAGGAGATTGAAGGGATGCTAAATTGTCCTTTTGTTGGTGAGATGCTGAGTAGGTCTCCAACCTTGAACTAGTTTGTGAGAGGGAGGGGGAAAACATTGGAAGAATGAGAGGCAGCAAGCGATGAACTTCTGGTAGCAGAAAATGCCATCAAGTCACAGCCAATTTATGGCGTACCCGTGGGATTTTCAAGGCACGAGAGGAACAGAGGAGGAGGAGGAGAAGAAGAAGAAGAGGAGGAGGAGGAAGAGGAGATTGGATTTATACCCTGCCCTTCACTACCGGAAGGAGTCTCAGAGCAGGTTATGATCTCTTTTCCCTTCTCCTCCTCACAACAGACACCCTGCGAGGTAGGCGAGGCTGAGAGAGCTCTCCTGAGAACTGTCCTTGAGAGAAAAGCTCTGAGAGAACTTATGACTGACCCAAGATCACACCAGCAGCTGCATGTGGAGGAGTGGGGAATCAAACCCGGTTCTCCCAGAATGGAGTCCGCGCTCTTAACCACTACACCAAACTGGAGGTCTGCCATTGCCTGCCTCTGCGTTACAACCCTTAACTCCTTTGGTGGTCTTCCATCCTAGTACTAACCAGGGCTGACCCTGCTTAGATTCTGAGATCTGATGAGATCAGGCTAGCCTGGGCAACTTCTAGCTCTGAGAAATTAAAAATTAGTGCAGTAGCCATGTCTGGGTTGGGTACACGCAGGAGACCTTGACGAGCTGAAATATGAAATTGTTTAAGGTGCATACAGACAGACTTATCTAGAGTAATTGGTGTCCCCCCCCCCCCCCGCTGCAGGTGAGTTCTTCTTGCCTTTGTTCCATACACACACTTGGCTCAGAAGCCAACTTTGATTTCTTTTCTTTTTCTGCCTTTGCCCCAAGTAAGCTTTTGGACTGCTTTTCAGTTTGTTTTTTTGTTTCAGGCTCCTGACATGTTTATCCAATTAAATGTTTGTTCGGTTTGTCTTTTTTTTTTTTGTTAATCCCCACCCGTCTCTAAAGTTCAAGCACTGCTCTGGGAGAGGGGTGGGGCAGTGGCTTCAGGATTGTCACAGGAGCCAATCCAATGAGGACTCGGCATAGTCACCGTCAGCTAGAAATCAGAGAAACATGACTGAGTTTCTAAAATTGTTCAATGTGTGAAGAACGTTGATAGAGAAAATGGTAGGACTCAGGACCAAACTACATGTTAATGGCGGCCACAGGTCCAACCCAACACCATTTTTGAGGGAAATTTAGCCCTTTAAAAATTGCTACAAGGTTTACATTATAGTGGCGCCAGATGAGTCCCCCCACCTTTTTCATGCTAAAACAAGCGTTTTGCTCAAGAGGGCTTTTCTATGCAGGCAATAAAGTTACACTGTACTAAAGAGAGCCACTTTGGTGTAGTGGTTAGGAGCGCGGACTCTAATTTTGGAGAACCAGGTTTGATCCCCCACTCCTCTACATGCAGCTGCTGGTGTGATCTTGGGTCAGTCACAAGTTCTCTCAGAGCTGTTCTCTCAAGGGCAGTTCTCGAAAGAGCTCTCTCAGCCCCACCTACTTCACAGGGTGTCTGTTGTGGGGAGGGGAAGGGAAAGGAGATTGTAAGTCACTCTGAGACTCCTTTGGGTAGTGAAGGGCAGGGTATAAATCTGATCTCCTCCTCCTCCTCCTCCATCTTCATTGTTTCCAAAGTTTCTTGGGTAAATTATTAGGAAGTCTGGTTTATGCTACTTTGTATAGCTTGCTGAAACTAGGATCCTACCATGTAATTTTTGCAACATTTAATATGTCATGTTAATACTTACACTTTGCTTCAGTTCACTTTTTAGATTACTGGTTGGCTCTGCAACCCTAATACCTATTGCATGGTTCATTTAATGTCCCATCCTGTCAATTGTATTAATCTGCCTTGATTCTAAAAAAAAACTGATAGGCAGTAAATTCAGGAACATACAAGGAATATGTGGATTTCATCACCGCAATGCCTGGTACTGGGACCCAGTTTGGGGAGCTTTCAAAGAAAGATGAATTGCACTCCCCCCACCCCCCAACTGCCAATGGAAGGAAGGAAGATTGGGCTTTCATTGCTGATTTTATGTAAGCCGGCCTTGGCTGGGAGGAAGGGAGGGGTAGAAATTTGAGAGAATAAATAAATAAATAAATAAATAAATAATAAGGCAATTAACACATGGACAGTCCCAGTTCTAAGATACACAGGTGGCATTATTGATTGGAAACAAGCAGAATTAGAAGCAATACATCACAAAACTTGCAAGATAATGATGATGCATCACTCACTACACCCTAGAAGTGATGTTGATTGTCTCTACTTACCAAGAAAATTAGGTGGAAGAGGTTTCCTGAAAGTTAAGCAGGCAATGGAAGAAGAAAAATGAGCACTGAATGACTACACCAAGAAAAGCAAAGAGAAGCTTCTAGCTGAAGTGCATGAGACAGATTTATTTAAGGGTACAGAAACCAAAGGAGATTACAAAAAGATTGAAACTAAAACTTGCTTTGACAACTGGAAACGAAAGCACTTGCATGGGCAGTATTAGAAGGACATAGAGACTAAAGTTAATAATGAAAACAACTGAAGTGGCTTCAGAATGGACACTTGAAGAAAGAAACTGAAGGATTCATTCTAGCTGCACAAGAGCAGGCCCTCAAAAGGAATAGTATGAAAGCCAAGATTCAGAAGACCAGTGATGACAGCAGATGTCAACTTTGCAAGACAGACAACATTGGTCAGTGCCTACAGTAAAATTGTTCAGGAATGAACAATTCTATAAAGAGTGTCATGATAGAGTTGCAGCTATGTTGCCCTGGAATCTTTGCAAGAAGTTTAGCTTGCTATCAGTCAGAAATTCACGGGAGCACAAACTAGACAAGATCATGGAGAATGATGAAACAAAGATTCTTAGGAACCCAACTTCCAATTATAACCATATAAACATCTGGAGCATAGCACCCATAATATCACAATTGTAGGGAAAAAAATGAGACATAGGGTTTGGATCATTGACCCTGCATTCCCAGGGGACAGCAGAATAGAAAAGAAAGAACAGGAAAAGATCACAAAATACCAAGACCTATGAATAGAGTGCCTCTGGGAGAAGAAGGTTACCATTGTGCCAGTTGTCACTGGAGCTCTTGGAACAGTGCCTAGAAGTCTCAAGAAACACCTGGGCATTCTGGTCATTGAGCAGATAACACCAGCTCAGCCCCAAAAGACAGTGCTGCTTGGAACAGCAAGAATCCTGCAAAGTTACATCTGCAATTCTCAAGGACTTGGCTAGATCTCATTGCAGAACACCATAACTGTGGCCCACTGTGCTTAGCTTCTAGGCTCTGACAAGACCAGGCTAGTCTGAGTTATTAGGCTGCTGCGCAGTTTAATAAAGATGCTGCTAATTAGACAGCAAGTGCCCATAACTAGAGTTACCCCTGTGGTGCAGGGGTGGCCAAAGTTGCTTAACCTAAGAGCTACATAGAATAAACATCAGATGTTGGAGAGCCGCAAGACATAAACATTACATTTTTAAATGGAAAAATATGCAAATTTACTTTTTATTAACATTAAATGAGACTGCCAAAACAATAACAAAAGGGGTAAGAGCAGGCATTGATAATGATATTTATTTTTCCAATGATATTTGTTTGCTAATGATATTTAGCTTCCCCAGCCGCCCTGTCAGGAGCCACATAATATGTGTGAAAGAGCTGCATGCGGCTCCCAAGCTACAGTTTGGCCACCCCTGGTGTAGTGTTTAGAGTGTCGGAGATTAGAGTGAAAGACCCAGGCTGGTTGTTGTGAGGATAAAACTGAGACAGGATAAATGTTATAAGTTGTTTTGGGTCCCCCGTTGGGGAGAAAAGTGGGGTATAATAAATCTAAACATTTTTTTAAAGGTTATGTTCAAATGGAAGAGCACTTGACAGAGCTGCTGATCTCTAAAAATTTTTTTTGAAGATTCTTATTGCCATGGTGTCTCTATATCACTCTTTTTTTCCTCCCTGTGGTAAATGTCACAGTTACTTTCCAGTATCTGTAGTGATTTGCTATTCTCAGAATCCCTGAGCTTTGGATAAAGGATAAAACTTTAGGCCACAAATCTCGGAAGCTTTGCAGCCTTATTAGGTTATTAAAACTCATATCCTGATATAGAAATACCAGCTACGTTTCGGTTTCCATTCAAAGTACAGCCTGCGAATCGAGACGGCAGTTTTGTTCTGTCCAGAGCTGAATGAAACGATTCATGGCTGTTGAGGCAAATCTTCCTGGTTCTTCAAACTGCAAAGGTATTTTCTTCTCGTCTCCTCAGCGGCTCGCCAAGTTGATATCACCAACCGCTAATCTCCAAGTGTAAAAATAGATAAATTCTATCCTGGCTTGCACACAAGGTTGGAAGAAGAGGAAAAAACAACCTAGACTCTTCAGTAGTTTGTTTACAGGCACGATGGCTCTACCGTTAGGTAAACTGAGGCAGCCTTCTCAGGTGGTGTTTTGGGAGCGGGGGCAAATTGTTATCTTGCTTGCCTGCTTCTACTCTTCCATTTTGCTTTTCTCTTGCCAGACTCCCATTCAGTTAACCTCCGCCAGGCAACCAGTTCAGACTTTCCTTCTTGCCCTCTCTCTTTTCCAGCTGTGTATAATGTCATACATATGCTGTGGGGGAATGGGCTTGCTCTGGACTGTGGACCCTGTTCCACCCAACTGTCCTGGCTGTTTCTCAACCCCTGGAGGGGGTTTTCTTTCAGTCTTGAGTAGCCCACCACCGCCACCTGACCTTTAGCCGGTATTGCCCACTGGGAGGGTCAGGACTCCCAGCTTCCCTTCCAAGTCCTGAGGCCTTGCCTCTGTGTCTCTCACTGCCCAGCGCCTTGTCACCACAGCAGCAGCTTACTGCTTCGCACACCCCTGGATGAATAGGCAGCTGCCAAATGATTGCCTTCCTCCTGGTGCTCCTTTAAGAATAGTGTGTCCGAGATCGTGGAGGTCTATATGGCACAAAGAACCACTGCCAGCATCAAAAGTTATAAAGTATTTATTAAAAAGAAAATGTTCATAAGCAGATTTTTAGCACAGCACCAGATATGAGCAAGGGATACAAAAGCAATGGGTAAAAACACAATCCTCTGTCCATCTCTCTACACATGCCCTATCTAGATGTCAAAATATAATGGGTCTGGGGCCCAACACCGGCTGACTACACCTGGCCTCAGAGAAGCCAGGCTCGCTACCACGAGGGGGGGGGGCTTTCTCAGTGGCGGCCCCTATCTGATGGAATGAGCTCCCGGAGGAGATCAGGGCCCTGCGGGATTTAGTGCAGTTCTGCAGGGCCTGTAAGACGGAGCTCTTCCGCCAGGCGTTTGAGTAGGGGCCGATACTTCCACCTTCCCTCCCCCTCCCTGTTTTTCTCCTGCGGTATATCTATCAAAGCCTCACCGCTATTTGTACCATCTGCCATGAGGAAACAGGGGCTCCGGAGTGATTAGGTTGCCGCCATCTGAATTTTTAGGATTGAGTGTTGAACACTTTAGATTGTTAATTATGTTCTTGTGTGGTTTAAACATGTTTTATATTGTTTTAAGTTTTAGTATGCTTTGGAATCCTGGGGTACCAGGTCTTGTACGCCGCTCTGAGCCTGCAATCGCGGGGAGGGCGGCTTAGAAATCAAATAAATAAAATCAAATAAATAAATAAACAGGCTCTTTAGCTTTGAAGTTACAGATCTCTATATAGTACCATTACCTTGAAGCTCCCTTCAGCTGTCCAGGCACACCACCTGGCTGATGGCTGCCTCCTTAGTTGGGAGTCCTGCCTCTTCTCATGGCCTCAGCACCCAAGGAAAAGGGACCTCCTTCCTGTTGCAAGGAGTTTATTTTTAATCATATCTGTTTCTCCTCCCAGTGACCAGGTCACGCAAGGTCAAAGAAACATTTCCTAGGAGATTCTTCTTCCTGGAGATTATTCCTGGACCTTTCTAGTCTAAAGTCCTCCAAAAATCTCTGTTCCCTGTTAAGAGAGGGAGAAGCTTGCCCATCCCATTGTCTCTAGCTAGGTCTATTAGCATTTGCATGAAGGTAAATGGGAAAGCAGAGGGCAGGGAAATGGTTAAAATTCACAGTGGAGGTTTGGCTTATTTCAAACCTCCCAGGAAAAAATGCAGAGTGTGGACTCTAATCTGGGAAAGCCGGGTTTGGTTTCCTACTTGCAGCTGATGGATGACCTTAGGCAAGCCATAGTTCTATTACAGCTGTTCTCTCAAGGACAGTTCTTGAGAGAGCTCTCTCAGCCCCACTTGCCTCACACAGGATGTCTGTTGTGGGGAGGGGAAGGGAAGGGAGCTGCTCTGTAAGCCGCTCTGAGACTCTGCTCTGAGATGACTTCTTCTTCTTCTTTTTCTTCTTCTTCTTTTCTTCACATATGCTATCGGTAGGATGCCAACTCTGGGTTTGGAAATTCCTGCTGCCACTGCCTTGCCTGACTCCTAGAACTCTGATCCTCTGACCTCGGACCAAATGACTGGCCTTGCCTTGCTTACTCTCTGCCCCTCTGACAGAACAACACTGGACTTTGGGACCTGCCAGTCAGTATATCAGCTCTCATCATCTGAGTCAATTTCTTCAGACATCCTTCCTGAAAACAGTCGTTCTGGCATGGGTCTGTACCTCCCATTTCCACGGTTGAAATTAATATATTAAAACTAAAACGAAGAATCCACTGTCATCTCCTCAATGTCCTTAAGTGATCCTTTCATTCCTTGATTATCTGAAGGCCCACCTGCCTCCCTGGCCAGTTTCCTGATTCTGGTATATTTCCAGAGATGCTTATTGTTTGTTTTGATGTTTTTAGCAATCTGCTCCTCAAAATCTATTTTTGCTTGCCTCATTCTCAATTTTTGCTCACCTTATTCTCAATTTAACATTCATTTTGCCAGGTGGGCTGCCATTCTGTGCTCTGCCTCAGGCTGCCTCAGATATTTTGAGTTTAGGGTTGCCAACCTGCAGGTGGTGGCTGGAGATCTCCCGGGATTACATCTGATCTCCAGGCGACAAAGATCAGTTCATCTGGAGAAAAAGGCCGCTTTGAAAGGTGGACTCTATGGAATTATACCCCACTGAAGTCTTTCCTCTCCCCAGACTCCACTTTCCTCAGGCTCCACCCCCAAAATCTTCAGGAATTTCCCAGCCTGGAGCTGGCAACCCTATTTGAGCTGGTACTGTGTACAGGTCAGAAGTGGATAAATCCAAGTACCTACATTTTCTTCAGTCTAAGTAGGACAACCAACCACCCCTCCACACATAAACACACTAAAACACTACCGTTCTTCAGTAGAACCACATTTCATATTGGAAGGTGGTTTTCCGCAAATTGGAGATCATAACATCAGGGGCAGGGGAGGCATGGCTGCCCATATGGGTGACTCCGCTATCACGCATTTATTTATTGTTTATTGTTTTATTTAAAATGGTTGTACACCGCCTTTCTACGCAATATGCCCCTTAAGTTTGCAGACAATTAAAACACATTAAAACCATTTTAACTATATATATTTAAATATATATAACAGCAATTGAGGGCAGCTGCATTGGTCTGCAGTAGAACAACTTGTTTTGACTCCATTAGCTCCTTAGAGACCGAGAAGATTTTCAGATGTCTGATGAAGGGAGCTGTGACTCTCGAAAGCTTATACCTGTGGCATTTGGCTTCTCTGTAAAGTGTACGCATTGTGGAGGTGGGTAAATGGTCTGCCCTAAGGCCAGAGAGACCCAGCAGGCAGGATGTCTTTAGAACCTTCTTTAATGTGCAGAACAGCAACCCAGGGAACAATTTAGATTTAACAACAACAACAAGAAGAGCATTGATTTATTATACCCCGCCCTTTGGAGTCTCAGAGAGGCTTACAATCTCCTTTCCCTTCCTCTCCCCACAATAGACACCCTGTGAGGTAGGTGGGGCTGAGAGAGCTCTTTTGAGGACTGCCCTGGAAAGAACATGTGACCAGTGTTCCCTCTAAGCTGAGTTAGTGTGAGCTAGCTCACAGTTTTTTAGCCTCCGGCTCACCCATTTTTCTCTTGGCTCAGGAAGGATAGCTCCAGAGCAAAGTAATTTATGTAGCAACCAAATGGCTCGCTCACAACTTGAATGCCGGTAGCTCACAAATTGAATTTTTACTCACGAGACTCCACAGCTTAGAGGGAGCATTACCAGGCCCATAACTACAGAGGGGCCTCCCAGGGCCGGGGCCCCCAACTTCCTGCTGAGCCCCCAACTTCCCACTTCCTAGACAGCCCAGCCTCCCCCCCCCCCCCCCGGGCTCTCTGGGCTGCCTGGAGGATTCTCCACCGCCCCTTTCCTTTCTCTGCCTGTCAGCAGCACCGCAGGTATCCTTGCCTTCAACCGCAGGGCCAGGGCTATTTTTGGGCAGGAATGCACAGGAACAGAGTTCCGGCTGGCTTCCGAGTTGGCCACGCCTACAGCCTCCCCCCCCCCCCGCGCTCAGGTTCTCCAGGTACCTCACAAGCCGTGAGGCGCCTGGGGAGGCCAAGCCGATCCAGGGAGGGAAGGCAGTTTAAACTGCCTCTCCTCCTCAGGTTCCCCAGGCGCCCTGCAGCTGCGGGGCACCTGGGGAAGCCGATCCAGAAACTGTCTTCCTTCCCTCGGATTTCCCATGCGCCCTGCAAGCCGCGGAGCACCTTGGGAAGCCGATTCTGGGAGGGAGCTGCGCAGTCAGGGGTATAGCCTAATATGCTAATGACTTTCTGCTGTGGGGTATGGCCTATTATGCTAAGACTCCGGCTCACACATTGTTGTCTTAGCTCAGGAAGGATGGCTCCAGAGCATACTAATCTATGCAGTAACCAAATCGCTTGCTCACAACTTTAATGCCAGTAGCTCACAAAGTCGAATTTTTGCTCACAAGACTCCACAGCTTAGAGGGAACGTTGCTCAGATCTAACTACACAGATTGGAGGTTTGCCCCTCCCATATTTGTGTGCGATGGCGGCAATCCAGACCAAGCTAGTCATACCTGAGAGGCAATGTGTTGTAGTGGTCAGAGTGACAGACTAGAATCTTGAAGGCCCAGATTCAAATCCCTGCTCTGCCATGGAAACTCATTGGGTGACCAGTCACATAGACTTATTCAGCCTAACCTAAATGAAGGAGAGAAGAATGCTGTAAGCGGCTTTGGGCCCTGATTGGTGAGAAAAATGAGTAATTAATGAAGTAAATAACTCAAGTGGTGCACATTATTTGGCTGCAGACATGGGACGGACACAAATCTCTACACTGAGCAAGGAGTAGCAGCCTGTCTTGGGCCACTGTCAAATGGCATTTGGAAGATACATTCCCTTGCAAAACACATGCTGGGCGCATGCACATATGTTTTGTGTGGTGGTTAGGAGCACAAACTCTAATCTGGGAGAACCGGGTTTGATTCCCCACTCCTACACATGCACCTGCTGGTGTGACCTTGGGTCAGTTACAAGTTCTTTCAGAGCTGTTCTCTCACAGTAGTTCTTGAAAGAGCTCTCTCAGCCCCACCTACCTCACAGGGTGTCTGCTGCGGGGAGGGGAAGGAAAAGAAGATTATAAGCTGCTCTGAGACTCCTTTGGGTAGTGAAGGGCGGGGTATAAATCCAATCTCCTCCTCCTCCTCCTCTCCTCCTAATATTTTCAGTGTTCATTGCAGATAGACACCTACCAATGTATTGTGTGAATCAAACCAGTTGGTCTCCTGAGCTGATCTAAGGAAGAAGCTGTTGTCCAAACCCCTTTCAAGAAGCACTTTAACTTTGTATTAAACTATCCTGTCCCATTTGAATGGTATTACAACACAATTCCAAAGGTGTTTCTTCTGGGTGACGTAGTGCCTAGAGCGCTGCAACACATTTCTCCATTCCACTGACATTTTTCTTGGGCTACCATGACAGAACTTTATAAATAAATAAATAAATAAATAATAAACTTGTTCCGATCTTCTTTCGCTTCGGCACATCAGAAATCCACCTCTTGGGTGTGAAACGAAACGGTCCAAGTGACTGATCTTAGTGGCCGATATTTTCTCATCTGACGGGTTCCTCATTGCTCTTGTGGTTGCCTTTTTGCAGCTGCAGCTGCTTTCCCTGTTTGGGGGAGGCTTTCTAATCCGTGCTCTTAATACCTGATATCACAAAGAACTGGTGCAGAAGTCCAACATGATCTCTTTGTGCTGCCGAAGGCCTCGAGCTAGCAATTGTGGCCAAGCTATTTAATTACACCTCATTCCGTTGCCGACAGGCACACACTCTAGGGATCATGTGGGATGCCTCAGCAGCTAAGGCCCAGCTTTGCTTAAGAGCACTGTAATAAGGACATGTTCTTATCTTGAATGACATAATTCCCAGAATCCAGTTCTGCAGAGTGGCAGACAGGATGGAGCTGGTCGGCACACCAGCCCATCTGGAATACTGTTTCTCCCGTCAGTAGTACAGCAGTTCGAGACCCGAGTGCTGCATGATGGAGTAAGCTCCTGTCTCTGGCCCCAGCTCCTGCCAACCTAGCAGTTCGAAAGCAAGAAATTGCAAGTAGATAAAGAGGGACCACTTCGGTGGGAAGGTAACAGCGTTCTGTACGCCTCGGCGTCTAGTTGTGCTGATCACATGACCATGGAAATGTCTTCGGACAGCGCTGGCTCTTCGGCTTGGAAACGAAGATGAGCACTGCACCCCCTAGAGTCGTATTCGACTGGCTTTTGAGCAAGGGAAACCTTTACCTTTACTGGCACCTCCACCCCCACACTTACACCTAGGGTCCCCCCCTCCCAGGCCCCCCTCTCCACCACTGATCTACTATGTAATGCTGTTCTACTGATCACATTGTATTACTCCGTTTGAGAGTGTTTAGGAGTGTGTGTTTTTTTGTCACACAGTTTCTCATCGCTTGTTCCTGGACATGATGTGGGCATGTTGGGGTGATGCTCTGGCTTTCAAGCAAAAACTCTGTGGTAGAAGCTAATTCTACCAGAGAGTTTTTGCCCCAAAACCACAGCATCACCCCAAGGTCCCAATGTCACTTCTGGGTCTCATCAGAAGTCATGTGTACATGTGGCTGAAACATTGAATGAAACGCCCTTCTCCGATAAGCCCACCCCAGGAGAGAGTGGGCAACCCTACCTACACCAGGGGACCGCAAGCCCCACTGAAGGCATGCCGCACCAGCAAGCCCCAAAGCTGGGGAAGTTGTCTGCCAGCTTGCACCAGGGTGTGGCCTCGGGAGTCAGCCAGCTTGAAGGAGCCCCGTTGGCATGCTCAGCAGCAGAAGCCAACCCACCCGAGTTTCTACCAGAGGTAACCCTGGCACTAAGACCCAGAGGAGTTCTGCTGGGGGGCAGGGACAGCAGGCACTACTGACCTTCCTAGAGGAGGTCAGGCAGGGCAGCCAGCTCTTTAAAGCAGCTCAGGGGGAAGGGCCAGTGAGCTCAGCAATCCAAGGCAAGTACTCATTGGCCCAGGGGACTGTCACTCCCCAGCACTTCCCAGGTTGGAGAGAGGGGACTGGCTGAGCCCAGGGTTGGCCCGCCCTTGGGAGAAACATTTAAAAGGCGTGCCCAGGCACAGCAAGGGAGAAAGGCTCAGACCCATTCCCTGGCAGGTGGAAACAGTCAATTGGCAGAGCAGAGAGTGGAAACCGGGTGAAGAGAAACTCTCTCCTCTTGTTCTGCTCTTAGGCTGTAGCCTGGGACCCTTGCCCAACAAAAAGCAGACCTGGAGGATGAAATGCTGAAATTTCTCCTTTAGTAACGGTGACTGAGTATGGAAAGGGTGCTTAGAGGGAGGAAATAAAGGGGAGAAAGCCATCGTTTATTTAAGGAAGGTGTTCGTTACAAGCAAAAAAGCTTCTGAACTGGAAAGTAACTGGCCTTTTCCAATTTACGCATTTCTGATGCGAACACTGCTTTAGCTTGGGTCCTATGAACGAGTTCCGTGCAGGCTAGATAGCCTCCACCACGGACCACTAGGGTTGCCAGGTCCGGGTTGGAAAATTCCTGGAGATTTTGGGGGTGGAGTCTGAGGAGGGTGGTGTTTGAGGAAGGGAGGGCCCTCAGCAGGGGATGATGTCAGAGAGTCCCACTGCTGGACCTTCTGAGGGCACCTGGTGTTTTTGGCCACTCTGTGACAGAGTGTTGGACTGGCTGGGCCATTGGCCTGATCCAACATTGGCTTCTCTTATGTTCTTATGTTCTACTTTCCAAAGTGTCCCATTTTCTCCAGGTGAACTGATCTCTGTCACCAGGAGATCTTTGTAATCCCAGGAGTTCTCCAGCTACCACCTGGGGGTTAGCAACGCTATGGACCGCTATTCTTGCACTAGCACTTTCATTTAAGCAAGATCAATGGAAGAAGAAGAAGAAAAGATTGGATTTATACCCCACCTTTCACTACCCGAAGGAGTCTCAGAGCGGTTTACAATCCCTTTCCCTTCCCCTCCCCACAACAGGCGCCCTGCGAGGCAGGTGGGTCTTGAGAGAGCTTTCTCAAGAACTGTCCTTGAGAGAACCAGCTCTAAAAGAACTTATGACTGACCAAAGGTCACACCAGCAGCTGCATGTGGAGGAGCAGGGAATCAAATGTGGTTCTCCCAGGTTAGAATCTGCGTTCTTAACCACTACACCAAACTGGCTCTCTCTATTTTCTGTGAGCTCTTTTTTATCAGATTTTATCAGAAATCTTTGCTGTCAGATTCCGATGTTTTTAATCCTACTTCGCAATTTCCTTTTCCATTGACTGAACAGTTCTTACCATATCTGTAATCCGCTGTAAGTCTAACCCTATGTGCTCAGAATTTGTTCATAGGATCCAAGCCATGGAAACTAAAATTCTTGTTGACATTTGGGCTTAGAAGGTGGTAAATGTTCCTGTTGGCCTTAAGCAAGAACTTGGGCTCTCTGTTCATTTCTTTGAAGCCCCACATGGCCCCACTGGGGGACCTCCTGATGGCACCTGGTCTTTGGCCACTGTGTGGCACAGAGTGTTGGACTGGATGGGCCATTGCTCTGATCCAGCATGGCTCCTCTTATATTCTTATGATAAACATATGAAGCAGAGGTCTGTCAGTGGCTATTAGCCACAAGGTATAGGGGGAACACTGTCTGGGGCAGTGATGCTTTGTATTCTTGGTGCTTGGGGGGCCCACAGTAGGAGGGCATCTGGAGTTCTGGTCCTGCTGGTGAATCTCCTGGGTTTTGGCCACTGTGTGACACAGAGTGTTGGACTGGATGGGCCATTGGCCTGATCCAACATTGGCTTCTCTTATGTTCTTATGTCTGGGACAGTGATGCTCTGTCTTCTTGGTGGTAGGGGGGCCACAGTGGGAGGGCTTCTAGTGTCCTGGCCCCACTGCTGGACCTCCTGAGGGCACCTGGTGTTTTTGGCCACTGTGTGACACAAAGTGTTGGACATTGGCTTGATCCAACATGACTTCTCTTATGTTCGTATGTTCTTAGTAGCTTCCTGCCCTGGCTTCAGATTGCTGTGAAGCGCCAGCCTACCCATGCTCCTGTTGAATGTGGTACATAATGCTGCAGTTGGGCTGCTTCATATGTCCCTGTGCATCACCTGGGGAGACCTTGCACTTGTGAACTGGGAGTCTGAAAACCACACCCTTGAACATCAAGATCACCTTCAAGTCTTACATTCATTCACCAGAATAAGTGCTGAAAAATCAAGTAAAAGCATGTTTCTCTCATGTGCTGTGCCTGTTGTAGAATGCAGAGAGGCTCAGTTCAGACGTTGCAAAAAAACCCCATGCTTTAATTTAACTATAGTTAGCGTGGTTGTCTGAATGCACTACGATCAGTTATATTCCATCAAACCAGGATCTGAAAGCATGGTTTCAACTATGGTTTTGTGGGATGTGGGAATTCAGTCACTCTGGCTGAATCCTGATGTGTTCTCCCAGTGCTACTATCTCTGGCTACAGAATGCAGGCGATAAAACCAGTATTTATCAAAGTGAAGAGGATCAGACAGGGGTCCCCAACATGGCGCCCGCCAACACCTTTTTTGTTGCCCACCAAGTGTTTTTAGAAAATAGGTGTGGGCAGGTAGTGCTTTTGCCCAGCATGTCTTCTGATTGGCCACTGTGCACAGATTCAACTAATGTTTTAGCAGTGGCTGCCATCACGGTGTTGGGTTCATTCTTCCTCATTCCTCTTTTCCAATGTGTTTTTAAAATTACCCCTCTTCTCCCCTGCACTTGGGCTTCCTTGGTGTGTATATGTGTGTTTGCCTACACCCCTGTGACAGTCATTTTGTGGCTGGCTCCACTTCCTGCAGCAGCCATGTCGTGGTCGTGCCCACCAGCCTGTGTCAAAATTCCAAAGGTACCCACAGGCTCAGAAAAGTGGGGGAAAGCTTTCAAGCTGAAGCCTGCTTTCACAAATTAACCATAGTTAAAAAATAAAACATGGTTTTGAGTTATGTCTGAACCAAGCCAAAGATAACATTTTGTCCCCTGACATGTACCTCCTTAAAAGTCTCAAAATTTAGTCCTGAGCAGAGTTACACCTTTCTGGTTGTTATTGGCCCTTTCTGCACCTGTATTTTGCCTCAGTCTCTGAGTGCATCCTATTCTTCCACTCTACATTCCCTCCTGCTGTCACTTGCACTTTGTTTCAGGTCTTTCTCTTGTTTTTTGCATTTGTTTTACAGGGATCTGCATTCAGACCGCTTCCAGCACACGGTGGCCCCGCAGCTACCAAAACTCCTTTTGCAGTGATTCTTTGTTCTCATCCGCTTTCAAATCACTAATCCTTTCTAAAGTAGAATTGTTTCTGTGGGTATTTAAGTGATGCCCACTGCCCTCCCCCATTTCTGCCTCTCTCTCTTTAGGTTGACGCTCCCTCCCTGTTCTGATTTCTTTCCTCCCTTCTCCAAAGACAAAAGAGGACATGTCCTCCCACTCAGGCAAACTTTTAAAAAGCCAGCGAGAGCATAAGAAGGAAACAGTAAACATAAAGAGCTAGGGGATTCCCTACTCCCAAAATGTGTCAATCTTGCATGTGTGGTCCTGGATTTCCCCCTCCCTTTCCTTTCTTTTTGCAGAATCACGGAGGGAGGGAGGGACTGGCAGCCAATTAGCTTTAAAAAGTGTGGGTTTTGCTTGTAGATGCCGAATGCATACAGAATACACAAATAAATAAATCAGAGGGTGAAAAACAAGTGCAGAGGGAATGCATGCGACTGCGAAGTCAGCTCTGAAGGCTCGATTCCTTGGATTCTCTGGAGCAAGCTGTCAGTGCATGAAGGGCCACTGTTGGCTTTAGCTGGTGAGTAGATAGCACTCTAAGGCACCCCAAAGCCTGGTTCCACCAAGCTTGGGCCACTTGTCCCCTATATCCCTCCTTTAGGTTTGCTTGCTGATAACATTTTGGGGGGCCGTGTTCTCTCTCCTGTCATCATTTCTGTTGATTATGGTACAGACATTTTATAAAGATCTGGGAGCTATGCACAATTCCCTCTCCCTCCACTATATTATTGCAGGCTACTACTTCTGGATCAGGACCACAATGTTTAAGTCTGGATTAATGGTAGAAAAGAGCCTGAGTCCAGTAGCACCTTAAAGACGAACAAAGTTTGTGGCAGAGTATTAGCTTTTGTGAGTCAGTGCTCTGAACAAGTGAGCAGTGACTCATGAAAGCTCCTACTCTGCCAAAATTTTTGTTAGTCTTTAAGAAGAAGAAGAAGAAGAAGAAGAAGGGGAGATTGGATTTATACCCCGCCCTTCACTACCCAAAAGAGTCTCAGAGTGGCTTACAAACTCCTTTCCTTTCCCCTCCCCACAACAGACACCCTGTGAGGCAGGTGGGGCTGAGAGAGCTCTGACAGAAACTGCTCTTTTTCAAGATCAGCTGTGCCAGAGCTATGGCTTGCCAAGGTCATCCAGCAGCTGCAAGTGGAGGAGTGGGGAATCAAACCCGGTTCTCCCAGATTAGAGTCTGCACACTTAACCACTATTTGCCCTTTTCTACTGCTACGGACAGACTAGCAGGGCTACCCATACTGATCTGTCTCCTAAATTAGCAGACTGTGATTTGCATTCAAAAGTCATTCAGGCAACATTAAAAAAAAACGATTTAAGCCTTTATGAGCAAAACACACTGATAAGTCATTTCCCTTCTTCCTGGAAACTAAGACAGGCAGGAAGATCTGGGGAAAAGAGTTGGAAAAGGGTCTGTTGGAGGAATTACATTCAGGCGTGGAACTTCCTAGGTGGGGCGTCTCGGAGCTTGGTGGATTCTGGGGAATTCCTACTTGCATTGACTGCCTGCGTTGCGGGGGTAGGGGGGGCGATATCACTGCCTTGGTCTATATCTGCTCTCTAATCCTTCTCAATACACAGAAGTGAGAACAAACTGATTTTCACGCCGGCACTGAATGATGTTTCAGCACTCTCCCCTGTGAAACAAAACAAATCCTTGCCTGCATTGTCCAGTGCAACATCTGAAACTCATCTCATGCAGGATTTCTATTCCCCCTTTGAGAAACGAAGGTAGCGGAGGGGAAAGGAAGGCCACAGTTGCCTACGAAGCCATTTAAATGGATCCTGATGTAACAGTCACAGCTCTCGCGATCCAATTTCTAAAAAGCAGGTGTGGGGCAAAAAAGAAATATCATCTACCAGGTGCGACATTAGAAAGGCTGACCTCCCTCACCTCAGCAGTGTTTCATGTGCTCAAGTTCCAGATGTGCCAAAGCAAATATTACACCATGCTCCCTACTGTGTACTGGTGTAAATGAGTGCGAGTGCTCTAGAGTCACGTTTGTGGCATATGTATGCACCTATTAAGAACATAAGAAGAGCCCTGCTGGACCAGACCAGTGGTCCATCTAGTCCAGCATCTTGTCTCACACAGTGGCCAGCCAGGTCCTCTGGACAGCCAACAACATGGCAGAGAGGCTGAAGCCTTCCCCTGATGTTGCCTCCTGGCTCTGGGATTCAGAGGCTTAGTGCCTCTGAATGTGGAGGTTCCTCTCAGTCACCATGGCTAGGAGCCCTTGATAGACTTAATCTCCATCAATCTAATCCCCTTTTAAAGTTGTTTATTTTTCTGGCCATCACTGCATCCTCTGGCAAGCAAATTCCACATTTTAATCACTTTCTTTGTAAAGTAGTGTTTCCTTTTGTCCATCCTGAACCTCCTGCCCATCAGCTTCTTTGGATGCCCTCGAGTTCCAGTATTTTGGGAGAGGGAGAAACGATTCTCTTTGTCAACTTTCTCCCCGCCATGCATAATTCTATAAACCTCTATCAGGCCCCCCCCCCAGTTGTCTCTTTTCTAAATGGAAAAGTCCCAGACGCTTCAGCCTTTCCTCATAGGGGAGGTGCTCCAACCCCTGAATCCCCTTGGTTGCCCTCTGTACTTTTCCCAGCTCTGCAATGTCCTTTTTGAGATACGGTTACCAGATCTGTACACAGTATTCCAAATGAGGCCACACCACTGATCTGTGCAGGCGCATTACAGCATTGGCCATGCTGTTGTTGTTGTTGTTGTTGTTATTATTATTATATTTTTATCCCGTCCTCCCGGCCAAGGCCAGCTCACGGCGGCTTACAAAACAGAATGAAATTCCAACAATGCACATAAAATCAGAGCCTCGATTAATATGATATAACGTTAAAACTAGACATAATAAAGTGCTGGCAAGTTAATTCCTCGTTTTACAGTCAGCTCCCTGGTCTTCTTCAGCTGTCCAGGGTGATTAGCTCAGGCAGTAATTAAGGGATCCAGCGGATTAGGGCCCTACCAACATAAGGTTGTCAATTGGCGGTAGTGGCAATGGTGGTACCTTTTCCTAATAATCCTTAACATAGAGTTTGCCTTTTTCCCCGCTGAGCTATCCACTATGACTCTGATATCATTGAGCTATCCACTACAAACTGGAGAGCCAGTTTGGTGTAGTGGTTAAGTGCGCGGACTCTAATCTGGGAGAACCGGGTTTGATTCCCCACTCCTCCACTTGCACCTGGCTGGATGACCTTGGGTCAGTCACAGGTTCTGGCACAGCTGTTCTCTCAAGGATAGTTGTCTTAGAGCTCTCTTAGCCCCACCTACCTCACACAGTGTCTGTTGTGGGGAGGGGAAGGGAAAGGAGTTTGTAAGCCACTCTGAGACTACAAGTGAAGGGTGGGGTATAAATCCAATCTCCTCTTCTTCTTCTCTCAACAACCAATGCTCCCCCTAAGCTGTGGAGTCTTGTGAGCAAAAATTCTACTTTGTGAGCTGCTGGCATTCAAGTTGTGAGTGAGCGATTTGGCTACTGTGTAAAATTAGAATGCTCTGGAGCCATCCTTCCTGAGCTATGACAAAAGCGTGTGAGCTGGAGGCTAAAAAACTGTGAGCTAGCTCACACTAACTCAACTTAGAGGGAACACTGACTATGACCCCGATATCTCTCAGCAAGTTCAGACCCCATTAATTGGGATTTTTTTTGTCCCAATTACATGTCTAGAATGCCTTCCGTTTTGACAACTAATAGGGAAATTTCTCAGTGGGCCACTGCCCTCGAGGGACACTGCTGGCCAAGTGCAAGCAGAACCGAGCCCCGACAACGGTACCAGTGCCTCAGGGGCCACTGGGCTCAGATCCTCCACTGGCAACAACTCACCAACTCACTGGTGCTAACTCACGAACTGTCTCCTCACACATTGTGGCCAGTTGGCAAGGAGGGAGCTAATGACCGTCACTGCTGCCAACAAACTGAATAGTTCCTACAGCTCTGGCTTGTGTCTCTGTCAGATCGGCTCAGCTTGGGGTCATTTTCACTCCTCCACCGCCGGTGGGAAGAAGGGAGAGGCTGTGTCTCCATGGTAGAGCACCTGCTCGGCATGCAGGAGGTCCAAGGTTCAGTCCCCAACATCTCCAGTTAAAAGATCAGGCAGTAGCTGATGTGAAAGACCTCTCAGCCTGAGACCCTGGAGAGCTGCTGCTAGTCTGAGAAGACAATACTGACCTTGATGGGCCAATGTTCTGATTCAGTACAAGGCAGCTTTATGCGTTCAAAGTGAGGACCAACTTTCGATCCAATCCTTCATCATTTGGATCCCATCCATTATCGACTGATGACGTTTGTAGGGAGAGGGAAAGAAACCAAAGAGAGCCTGAAGACCAGGATGAGGAGTACACAGACAGCAGGACATCCATGCTCAGCAAGAGGAAGAGAAGCTGTCATTCAGCATCAGCACTAATAATCTATGACTGGAAGAGCATGATATATGAAGTTAACCACCCACTTGTCTGTGATTTTTTTACCTGTCAGTTTCCCCTCGCTTGCAATTCATTAAGAACCTTGGGGCCCATATTTTCCTTCCTCTCCTTGTCTGCCGAGTTCTTTTCCCACAGACTGTGAGTGTGTAACCATAATGGAACTTTGCCCCCAATTAGGAGAAGCATTTCTCCTTCCGAAACACAAAAAGTTCCATCACAATGGATGTGCAACAGGAAAAATTGCAGCACAATGTTAGAGGAGGGTGTCAGGCTGACAATCCACGAAATGTACATTTTGATCGGTGTCGACCAAGCCTACAAATTCAGCACCTCATTTCTCCAATGTGCCTGTCAACAATCCTGTTGCCGCTTTGTCATCACCAAAAGAAATGAAGTTTATGGCAGATCTCTCATCTGCCAACTTGTGTTGCCACCCATTTATCATTGGGATGGACCATTTGTATCCCAGGAGTTCAGTCTATAATGAACGGAATAGTTATTTCGACTTGAATGTTTCCTTATTTTCTGTAAAGGCAGAATTGTGTTCTTGGTCAAGTTTCAGTCAATGATGCCGTGTGCTTGGAGCCAAACGGGCTTCTGCAGTCAGCAAATGATAAGTAAGCCTGACGGGAAAGCTGTTACAGCGCATCTTGTTTTGTTGAAAACTGCTCACTGTATAGGATATTTAGGGACTATAATGACCATTAGGCATGAGTGACATGTTGCTAGAGAGTCAGGATTATACTGGCTCCCAATAAAGAACCTCCTGAGCATTCTCTTCCAAACAGCTGCAGCGAGGAGAGAGATTCCTCAGCTTTGGTCCTTCCAAATGCTATAATATGTGCCAATTCTGGGATAGATGGGGTGATGATGACTTGCCTTGGAAGAAGCTGAGGCTGCTCCACCCTTATGGAAGTTAGCCAGTTGTATTACTACCTAGTAGTGATGGGAGGCTGGCATGGTTGGATATCCTTTGAGGTCCAAAGCTGGCAGATGGCACGTGGATGAGCATCTATTCATGGCCCATCAGCTCCCACCAGGCATGGAAGATCAATGTTGTAGGTGCCTATTATGGGACAATTGCCCATTTTTGTCCTTGTAGACACACCTGGACTGCAATTCGGCCAGGAGTGAGTCATGGTCCTTTGCTTCTTGCCAGTGCTTTGATAACCAGGAAATGGGAGATAGCTCACTGACCCTTGGGACATCACAGGAGCTTCTGGGGTGATCTCCAGCTTTCTGCAGGGAGATCCAGTTGGTCAGCTGTGTTGGTCTGAAGCAGTAGAACAAATTTAGAGTCCAGTGGCACTTTTAAGACTAACAAAGGTTTATTCAAGGTGTAAGCTTTCGTGTGCAAGGCACACTTTTTCAAATACATTGGAATGACAGGTAAGGTTCAAACTTACAGCCAGAGAATGAACAGCAAATTAACATGTAAGATGATGATGTTCAAGATATGCAAAGTTAAAACTAAATAACAATCTATTTGTTAATCTTCTGTGGGATACAATGCCATACAGTCCACCCTCCAAAACATCCATTTTCTCCAGGGGAACTGATCTCTGTTGTCTGGGGATGAACTCCCACCTGGAGGCTGACATCCTTAGGATGAGCATGAACCAAACCATGAAACAAGACTTGTCACTAATTTTGCCCTGTTTGTGGTTCACAAACTGAAGTTTAAACTTTTAAAGTAGTTTGTGCCGGTTCGTGGATAGACCAGAAAGCAAGGGTTTAAAGGGACTCTGAGGATCAAGGGACTCTGAGGATGAATGTCTCCAAGGATCAAGGTCTTGGAGTCCCTTTAAACCCCTGCTTTCTGTTCCCAGCGAAACAACCAAGTGGTGAGGAGCAGGCTGCTCCCCTCTGCTCATCTTTTTGGGGGGCCTTCTGCAAACCCCATTGAAAGGGATTGTGGTCCGTTTTGACAGGGTTTGCTGGGCCACAAACTGGTCCAGTTCACAAAGGAACCTCCTGGTTCAATTGGGTTAATAGTTCGGCCATGAACTGACACAAACCACATGTTTCTGGTTCGTGCCTATCTCTAGGCATCCCCAGAAAGACGGCCATTTTGGTGGTGGTCCCACAAGTATGGAACATACCTCTCCAGGGAGGTATGCCTGGCCCCCTTACCGTCGACCTTCAGGAGGCAGCTGAAAACAGTTTTATTTAGGACTGCATTTGACTGGTTTAAGCTTGAGTACTGCAAGGGAGAAATGTTTTAAATGAATATATAGTAAAGAAGATGCTGGACTAGATGGACCACTGGTCTGATTCAGGAGGGCTCTTCTCAAGTTCTTGAACGTAGTAAGGAAAGGAGGGGGAAATCGTCTGTTTCAGATTTCTCTTCTATCAGTCAAACCACATAGGCTGCATGCCTTTGGGGGAGGACATCTGGCCGCTCAAAACTGGCTTCATTTCGAGGCTGAGCTCCAGATCCGACAGGCTTTCTAACTCTCGGGGTCTTTAAAAATGTATTACTTTGATCCTACTGCTTTGGTTTTTGAACCAGTTCAGATACATTTCCTGAATCCTTGCTCCACTGCAAAATATGATAAAAGATTTCCATCTAACAGCAAAGATTCTTAGTGGTTTTGTACTTTGCTCACTGATTAAATGAACATTGTGTCTCATATCGCTAATCCACCCAGCCCTACCTACTTTGCTGTTGCCAACTTCAGGGTGGGAAATTCCTGAAGATCTGGGATGGAGCCTGGGGAGGGCGGGGTTTGGGGAGGAGAGAGACCTCAGGACAATCTAATGCCATAGAGTCCACCTTTCAAAACAACCATTTTCTCCAGGGGAACTGATTTTTCTCATCTGAAAATGAGTTGTAATTCCAGGAGATCGCCAAGTCCCACCTGGATGTTGGTAACCCTAGCCCTGCTCCATGATTCCATTTCCTCAGAAATCTTTGCTGTTAGATATAAATGTTTTATCATACTTTGTATGCTTTCTGATAAAAGGTTCTTATCTCTAATCCACCATGAGTCCCAGTGAGAAAGGTCTAGAATGAAGTAAGAAAAGGCCCAAGCTAGTAATGATGATAATTTCACATAGGGCAGCGCAGGACTGCACCACTGGTAAGCTACCCAGATGAAGGCAAGCCACCAGGTTTTGCATTATGGCTTGTCCGGTAGTCAAAATATCTCCTAATTTTGCTGGAAAGACCAAACAGTAGTTTTATTGCCTTTGGCTTGGCAGATCACAAGCTGTTAGGGTTGCCAGCTCTGGGTTGGGAAATACCTGGAGATTTGGGGGGGGGGGGACAGGGGAGGGCAGGATTTGAGGAGGGGAGGGACCTCAGCAGGGTATAACTCCATAGATTCCACCTTCCAGAGCAGCCATTTTTTCCAGGGGAACTGATCTTAGTCATCTGGAGATCAATTGTAATAGCAAGAAATCTCCCTGTGCCACCTGGAGGTTGGCAACCCTACAAGTCATGCAGACTTGGTTTAATCTCACACACACTTCTTACAAGGCAATGTCACTCTTTAAAAGGAACATTCTGACAAATATGTACATGAGAGAAGTTATATCCGCATTCCAATATGCTATTTGCATGCACAGATTCCACATCCTCTAAATGTCGTCAATCATGTTTGTCCACTGAGAGGACAGAATTAATTTCTTTCTTCATTGAATTGCAAAATAGAAATAGAAAGCACATTTTCAGTTAAATTTGGATTTCTCCCCACCCCCTTCCTAACTCTCACCCAGCAACATAGAAAAGCAAGCATAATGCCTTTACATAAATACATGGCAGTTGCAGAGGGAATATGGCATACAGTTTTTGTTATTCTGTCTTGCAAGAACAGGCAGGTGGAAAAGATACAGAAAAATGTCTCCAATTTGAGGGTTTGGAGGGAAGTTTGAAGTTTGGAGGCAAAAAGCTATTGTGAAGACTTGGGAGGACTTTCCAAAGGTGAATGGTTGGAGAAAGCAGGTTAAGAACATAAAAACGTAAAAGAAGTCATGTTGGATCAGGCCAATGGACAAAGAAGAAGAAGAAGAAGAAGAGATTGGATTTATACCCTGCCCTTCACTACCCAAAGGAGTCTCAGAGCATCTTACAAACGCCTTCCCCTCCCCACAACAGACACCCTGTGAGGTAAGTGGGGCTGAGAGAGCTTTGACAGAAACTGCTCTTTTTCAAGAACAGCTGTGCCAGAACAATGGCTTGCCCAAGATCATCCAGCAGGTGCAAGTGGAGGAGTGGGGAATCAAACCCGGTTCTCCCAGATTAAAATCCGTGCACTTAACCACTACACCAAACTGGCTCTCCAGTCCAACATTCTGTGTCACACAGTGGCCCCAAACCCAGGTGCCAACAGGAGGTCCACCAGTGGGGCCAGAACTCCAGAAGCCCTCCCACTGTTGCCCCCCCAAGCTCCAAGAATGCAGAGCATCACTGCCCCCGACAGAGTGTTCCGTCCATACCTTGTGGCTAATAGCTGCTCACGGACCTCTGTTCCATATGTTTATCCAGTCCCCTCTTGAAGCTTGTAGGCGCCACCAATTCCTGTGGCAGTGAATTCCACGTGTTAATTAGTCTTTGGGTTATCTATTCTTTATCAGTAATAGAACATCAGATAAGGATATCAGTATCCAGGTGGGACCTGGTGTTAGCCTGGCTGCTCTTTTATATTATTAATATTTGGGGGAATATTAGCTCTTAGCAATTTGCAGCAGGCGTTGTGGATCTCCACCTGTGTCTACAGAGGCTGCATTTCATTGAGGCTTCCCAGGAACTGATACGTGACTCGAGTTAAGAGTTATAAAGATAAATTGTTTACTATAAAAAGGATAAAAGATCCTCAGGCAATATTACACAATCATACACACAGTTACACAGATCTAAGAAATTAGGTAGAATTACAGAGGCGTTGGCATGAGCAGGAGAATTGATGGTGTCCGTCGGGGGTGATATTTACCTATATAGGAATCTAGCAGAGTCCATCTGGAAAAAGCGGGGAAAGTATCTTCTTCGGACAGTGTTTGGAGTTTGTACCTTCATGGAGTTAGTGGCATGTGTCTCTAGCCAAAAAGCCTCACATGGCTTTGTGTGTGTGAGAGTGTCTTTGTGCTTTGTGACAACCTCCAAGCTGGAGGTGGTAACCTCAGAAAATGGCGCTTTAAACCTTCATTGGAAGCATCTGCTATTATTTTCCCACTGGTCACCTCGTGTACTATTTTAAATCACATAACTGGCAGCATAGTCCATTCACTGCTCTCATACTAGAGCCAGTTTGGTGTAGTGGTTAAGTGCGTGGACTCTAATCTGGGAGAACCGGGTTTGATTCCCCACTCCTCCACTTGCACCTGGCTGGATGACCTTGGGCAAGCCATAGCTCTGTACCAGCTGTTCCCTCAAGGACAGCTTGGGAAAGAGCTCTCTCAGCCCCACCTACCTCACAGGGTGTCTGTTGTGGGGAGGGGAAGGGAAAAGGAGTTTGTAAGCCGCTCTGAGACTCCCTTGGGGAGTGGAGGGCGGGGTATAAATCCAATCTCTTCTTCTTCTTCTCATAGATCACCAGAAAAGTCCAAAAGAATGTTGCTCTGGCTTACACTGGGGAAGCTCCGGACTTACAGCTTATCTCCAGATGACAGAAATAAGTTCCCCTGGAGAAAATGGATACTTTGGCGGGTGGACTCTATGACACTGTACCCCACTGAGGTCCCTGTCCTCCTCAGGCTCCTTCCCCAAATCTCCAGGCGTTTCCCAACCTGCATCTGACAACCCTCCCCCCGACCCCTGCTGGTGGCCGGGGCAGGGTGGGGGGAGAGACGACCTGGCAACCCTGATGTCAGAACATCTAAAACAACAGCTGGAACTTGATTCAAGGCTGAAAAAAGTTAAGTAGTCTATCTCACGATGCGTAATTAACTTACAGAACCACAAACAAGCTGTTAGCTGAGAGTCACTTTACAAGCCCACTTGACACAGTGGTTAGTACCCTGGACTGGCGTCAGTGTACCCTGAGGTGGGGCAGGTGCTAACCAGTCACTCACACACCTCTTCTGCCACCTGCCTGCATGCCCTTCCCCGTCTCTGCTTGAAGTGCTGTGCTGTCCATGCTTACAGCTATCCAGAACCATTGGGAAAAGGCATGTTGTGCACAGGGAAGAGAGCCAATGCTGCTGATGGCCATGACAGCAGCACTCCCAGCTGCATGCACCGGCTGAAGGTGTTGAAGAAAAGATGTGCAGGTGATAGGTGCAGGGGAGGGGCCGTGGCTCAGTGGCAGAGCGTATGCTTGGCATGCAGAAAGTGCCAGGTTCAATCCCCAGCATCTCCAGTTAAAAAGAACCAGGCAGTAGGTGATGTGAAAGACCTTTGCCTGAGACTCTAAAGCAGGGGTGTCAAATTCATTTGTTACGAGGGCGGGATCTGACATAAATGAGAACTGGTTGGGCCGGGCCATGTGTGTCATAAAATGTAACGCCAGGTAGCGGAGATATCAACTTTGTAAAGGACACAAACACAAAGGGTTTTTTTTTAACTTAAAATAAAAACATGCTTAAAACATTAGCACTCTTGCAATATTTTGTTTATTTAACAGTTCCTGATAACTGGCACCTCTTGCTCTGAATTATTGCATCACAACGTCTGTGCCGTTGTAATCCTGAGTATGCTGTTCAGGCGTGTCTCTGTAAGCTGCAAACCTACGATGACGCAGCAGCAGCAGAACTGGAAGAAGCAGCAGAGGACAGCCAGTTCCACTGCAGGCCTGACAGAAGCCCTCCGGGGGCCTGATCCAGCCCCCGGGCCGCATGTTTGACAGCCCTGCTCTAAAGAACCACTGCCAATCTGTGCAGACAGTACTGACTTTGATGGACCAATGGTCTGACTCAGCAGAAGGCCACTCCGTGTGTTCAACGCCATTCAGTTGAAGGGCAGAATGAGGGAGCATGGTTGGCATCCATGGCATGGCAATGCTAATTCCGCTGCTTCTGCTGCTACCTGGGAGTGGTGGCATCACATCAGGTGATGCTCTAGCATTCTCCCAGAAACTCTATGGTTCAACCAGAGAGTCTGGGGTGAATGCTAGCGCATTGCTCCACGGCACAATCACGTGACTTCTGGGTCACACTGGCAGTGGCGTCACCATGCCAGGGATGCTGGTTATGCCCCCCACCAGTGTGAAGTCCCTGCCTTCCATATCTCCCACTGGTTGCCAGGCTGTCCCTTCTCAGAGTTGATAAACTGAAGGGGAAACAGCAATCTGAGGATTTTCCAACCATAGTTTTAAATGTACCACATGGGGAGGGCATTTGCACATACCTTTACTATATAGAAAGGGGCTGCAGTGGCTCAAGTGGTTAAGATGCTGAACTGCTGACTGGGAGGTCGGTAGTTCAGCAGTTCGAGACCCGAGTGCCGCGTGACCGAGTGAGCTCCCGTCTCTGGTCCCAGCTCCTGCCAACCTAGCAGTTCGAAAGCAAGAAATTGCAAGTAGATAAATAGGTGCCACTTCGGTGGGAAGATAACAGCATTCTGTGCACCTCGGCGTCTAGTTGTGCCGGCCACATGACCACGGAAACATATTTGGACAGCGCTGGCTCTTCGGCTTGGAAACGGAGATGAGCACCGCATCCCTAGAGTCATATCCAACATATTCAAAGCTTTCGAGCAAGGGAAACCTTTACCTTTATGGAAAGAAGCAGATCCACAGATTGGTCTGGATGAAGTGTATTAAGTGGCTCTTAATCCTTTAAAAAAGGGGATTCGAGAAAACCTTTGTTGGATCCGTTGTCTATGAACATTAGCCATGCTATTTAAAAAGGGAACTTTGGGCCGCCTGCATGCTGTTACTCAGAGGTAAACTGCTCGTGAACATGGAGGTTCCATTTAGCTATCCTTACTAATAGCTTTTGAGAAGTGGCCCTGAGGTTTGCTTCTGCATTGGTTAAGTGCCTTTAAGACAAAATGAGAGACTTGTCTTTTGCAAGGACACACAAAGCCATCCTGTCCATTTCCTTCAGGCATGTTAATCATGCAGCTATTTACTCTCTAAATCCAGATGAGTCAACCATTTCCCTAAATGTGGACAGATCTGGTGCAAGTAGGAAGAAGTGTTATTTGCATGTGATAATGTAATTGCTAAAGCAATGGTTGTGGAGGAGACATCTGCTATATTACCGTCAAAATATCCATGTTTTGATTATCTTATTCATAAAATCATACTGTTCCACGACCATTCATTTCCTCTTGTTTCCTGCATAATATAAATCAAAAAGTTCAGCCCTGCCTGTCTACTTCCTTTGTCCGATCAGGCCAATCATTTATCACGTTTAAAAAATAAGCCAGTGAAATGTCGGCTTATTAAATAAAATGACCTTTTACTGGCTTAATATTTTTTATTTCTAAATTAATAGCTTGCTGCCTTTCTTCATCCCCTCACCCCACAGACCTTCTAGAAGAATAAGATATGAGTTTTTTAAAAAAAAAATTAATTTCAGATGAAAAAAATCATGGTTGCATTGCGCTTCATTCAGGAGGAGGGAAAAAATGTCCCTTTTGTTGCTAATAACCAAGAACAGAGTCTTCTCTTTTAGGGAGCAGTATAATCACAAAGACCTGCGGAAAGTCTAATTTAGTTTGCAGCCCTTAATTGCATGGTGTCTCTTGAGAGTAGATGACACTGCTTTCTTTAACTTGACCTAAAATGGCATGTTATTGATGTTAACTGTGAGCCCCCAAGGTTAGACTGGGATTTATGAGCACAACGGGGTGAGATGGAGCATTTTCCGGGGGCCCAAAATCAGCGAAGAATGCACCAACAGAGCACCAAGAAAGTCAGAGGCAGAGAATATGGGGATTACACAGCCCATTTCTTCCAGGTTAAGGGGCTTTCCTCAAGGGCTCCCAAATCTTGTGTCCCACAATCCGGTCTGCAAGCACAGCTGATGCTAGACCAGCAGCTGTGAGCACAATGAAGCTATCCAGAGAATAGATCAGGGGTCCCCAACACAATACCCGTGGGCACATTGGCACCTGCCAAGTATTAGAAAGTGGGCATGGTCAGGTGGCACATTTACCCAGCAAAGCTTCTGGTTGGCAACCGGAGATTTGATTGGCTTGGCAGATTTTGGGAAACGTTGCTTTGGCGGCATCTGCCTCCACTGCACAAGGATCTTTGCTGTGTGGCTGACGGTAAGCTGCGGCAGCCATTTTGTGGCTGTGCCCACCCTGCTGTGTCGGAATTCCAAATATGCCATGGGCTCAAAGGGGTAGGAGATCCCTGAATTAGACAAATCCATGAAGAATAGTTTAGGTCTACTGGTAGCTGTGAGCCGTAATAGCAAAATGAAACCTCTGTGTTCCAGAACAGTGGACTGGGTCCTGTGGATCCATTCTGCTAATCTGGACCCTTTCCTGTGGTGCAAGGTACTTCCTCCAGTCACAAGAGGCTCTTCTGCTAGTGGGAAAGGTCCCAGGCTGGATGGGTGCCCCAAACATGGAACATTTTTCGTACCTCCACCTGTTGATACATCTTTTAAATATTTTATTTTTATAACCCAATTGTAGCTCATTTCATAACTTTGATGCACAATTTGCATCAAATGGAAGTGACATACACAGGTAGCTCTAGGAATTGTCAGAAACTCTATGGTAAATCATAGCATTTCCAGTGATTCCTATTGCTACTCAATGTCACTTCCTTTTTTTTAACCAGAAGTGACGTGATGCTGCAAGCCGTGTTTGGGTTGTTTTTTGGTTTTTTTAAAAAACATTTTTATCCTGTCACCGCTCGGAGAGGCGGCAGGCAATGAGAGCACGGGTTAGGGCATCACTCACCTTGGCCGGGGGCCTGGCATCTAAGATGATTAATATACATATTAAGTCTGTATTTATCCGTGCCCTGCAAAAGCAAATAAAACAAACTGATTTCCTCTCAGCTTATATAAGCTTCTGGTTTTAAGAAGAATAGAAACGTACAAACCTCGAAAGATTAAACTGGGTATCCACACTACAGTCTAAATGTAACCCCCCCCCCCCCATGAACTAAGTGGCTTAGCCCAGTTGGGGTGGAGTCTTTGAATGGAGGCTAGAAGCACGGGAAATAGGGTTGCCAGCTCTGGGTTAACATAAGAGAAGCCAATGTTGGATCAGGCCAACACTCTGTGTCACACAGTGGCCAAAAACACCAGGTGTCCTCAGTGTTAGGACTTTTGTCCAATAATCAAGAAAATTCAGGGTAATGGATCTTGCTTTTCTGGAAAGAAGAGATTGCTTCTTTTAGTTTACAAGAAACTTTATTACTAAAGGGAAAAGGGAAATGGGATTAGCTACAAATAAACAAAACATGCTTCCTAAGCAGCATTGTGCTGCGTCTGCACACTAAGACATCCTACTAGTGAGAGAGATTACAATGGAGGATCTCTCCTTCTTCTTGACCCTTGAAAGGAAACACCTGATATCATTGACCAATTAGCAAAACAGTACACCTTTAGGTTTCCGGGGCTTAGAGTTAATTGGCCAGCTGCCAGGCACTTCCAGGTTAACAAAGGTAAACAAACAAGTTGCATAGGTTAACCCTATAATGACTAAAATTCTCAGGCCTTGTGTTACATACTCATTTTTCCAACACTCAGGAGGTCCAGCAGTGGGGCCAGGACACTAGAAGCCTTCCCACTGTTGCCCCCCCAAGCACCAAGAATACAGTGCATCGCTTGCCCCAGACTGAGAGTTCCTATCTATACCTTGTGGCTAATAGCTACTGATGGACCTCTGCTCCATATGTTTATCTAATTCCTCTTGAAGCCATCCATGCTTGTAGCCACCACCACGTCCTGTGGCAGTGAATTCCACGTGTTAATCACTCTTTGGGTTGGGAAATATCTGGAGATTTAGGGGGGTGGAGCCTGAGAAGGGCAAGGTTTGGGGAGGGACCTCAGCAGGGTGCAATGCCATAGAGTCCACCCTCCTAAGCAGCCACTCTCTCCAGCTGAACTGATCTCTTTTGGCTGGAGGTCAGTTGTCTTCCTAGGAGATCTCCAGCTACCACCTGGAGGCTGGTAACCCTAACAGGAAGAGTGTGTTTGCTGGGAAGTTGTATACAATTCTGGGCCCTTATCACCTTACATAAGGCCATTGTAATGTCTATATGTGAAATATTAAAGAAAAGGCTGTGTGGAGGGCAGGGGTTGGGGAAGGGAGGGACCTCAGCAGGGCGCAACACCACAGACGCTGCCCTCCAATGCTGGTTGTCTGGAGATCGACCTGGAGGTTGGCAACCCTAATCCTGCACCTTGGTAGCCTTGGGAAGTGGGGCTGAATTCACCACGAAGTTTTGCAAGCAAGAACCAGTTGATTAATTGAACTAAGAGAGACTCTCTGTGGCAGCTTTCTCTTTGCTGCTCTAAATTATGTAAGCTGCATCAGTTCAGTTGCATTGTTCCTGTACAGTGGAAAGATTCTGTTATTGACTTAGCCCCATAGAACCTACACAGAAAGAAGTGACATTAACAGGATTTCCCTACCTGGAGGTGGCAACCCTAGTTACTGCCTTCCTTAGGTGTGTCTGCCTGCCCTACCCCCAATATTTGAAAACGCATGAGGCTGCTTTCTACTGAATCAGCCCACCGGTCCTTCAAGGTCAGTATTGTCTACTCAGACTGGCAGCAGCTCTCCAGGGTCTCAGGTACAGGAGTTCCCCATCCCCTCCTACCTGACGCTTTCAACTGGAGTTGCTGGGAATTGATGCGAACCGAGAGGGTCAAGCTAACAAAAGAATTATTATTAAAAATATAAACATTTATTAAGGTGTACACATAAATAAAACATAATAAAATTAAAAGAGACAGTCCAAATATCAGACAATTAAAGCTTGGTTCATTAGGAACTGATTACAGTACATATCAAACCGATGGATAAAACTTTTGACCTAAGGACCGTGTGCTTTTCGGCTCCTATGGACCTTCCTCAATGGTCAGTATTCCTTATTATACAATGACATACATCCAAAGATACATGCATTCAGAATTTTGTATATACAGGGCTATTTTGGGGCAGGAACGCACAGGAATGGAGTTCCGGCTGGCTTCCGAGTTGGCCACGCCTACAGCCTCCCCCCCCCCCCCTCAGGATACACAGGTGCCTCAGAAGCCATGGGGCGCCTGGGGAAGCCAAGCTGATCCAGGGAGGGAAGGCAGTTTAAACTACCTCCCCTCCTCAGGTTCCCCAGGCACCCCACAGCCTGGGGAAGCTGATTCAGAAACTGCCTTCTTTCCCTCGGGCTCCCCATGCGCCCCACAAGCCGTGTGGCCTAATATGCTCACGAGTTTCTGCTGTTGGATGTGGCCTATTATGCTAATGAGTTCCTGCTGGGCTTTTTCTACCAAAAAAGCCCTGTGTGTATATATAAATTAGACCAGGTGTTGCTTTCTTAAGTGTGGCAGTTTGGTGTAGTGGTTAAGTGCGCAGACTGTAATCTGGGAGAACCGGGTTTGATTTCCCACTCCTCGGCTTGCACCTGCTGGATGACCTTGGGCAAGCCATTGTTCTGGCACAGCTGTTCTCTCAAGGACAGCTTGGGAAAGAGCTCTCTCAGCCCCACCTACCTTACAGGTTGTCTGTTGTGGGGAGGGGAGGGGAAAGGAGTTTGTAAGCCACTCTGAGACTCCCTTGGGTAGTGAAGGGCAGGGTATAAATCCAATCTCTTCTTCTTCTTCTTCTTCTTAAATGCTATGTATTTGCTACAACTAGTAAAATGAGCCTGTGGTAGCTGTGCAAATTCTCCAAATTTAATCTGGTATCAAATGTCCCATTCATCAAGATGTGTATCACTTCCATCAAGTTTTTTTAATGAGAGATGCTGGGGATTGAACCTGGGACCTTCTGCACACAAAACGTATGTTCTACCACCAAGCCACGGCCCCACCCCCAGCTTCAGCTGGCAGCTGTTAGAATGCTGGGTTTTCATTAGTCATGGGCACCCCTCTTTGCATATTATCCTCTCTAAAATGAGGCCATGTGCTTTTCATGGGTTGTATCCTTTGGGTCACATTTCCAGTACACAGTGTGGAATGGTTTGATTATATAGCCAAGATCTGGTCAAACCTCAAATCAAAGCCTTCTTTACTCAGAATCACGCCAGCCACCTTCTCCCCATGAGGATTTGCAGAAGCTGGAGGAAGTTTGCCTGTCAAATGCTCACCGAGGGTTACTGTCTCTGGTTTGGGAAATTCCTGGAGATCTGCGGGTGCAGTTTGGTGAAGGCAGGGCCTGGGGAGGGGAAATACCTCAGCAGGGCCTAATGTCTCACAGTCCACCCTCCAAACCAGCCGTTTTCTCCAAGCAAACTGATCCTCATAGTCCTGAGATCCAATTAGAGCTTCTTCTTCCTCCCTTCCCCTACCAACTCCTTTGTGGTAGCTGACTCTTCAGTCAGGTTGCTGGTCTTTCTGGCAGATGAGCCCAGGAAATGTCATTCTTTCCAGTATCAAGGCCTTCGATCAACGTAAGCATATTTATCCTAAGTAAGATTATAATTCATGCAGTGTGGATTCACCTGTCACTCCATGGGTGCTTCTAGAAAGAGGCTGGCACTCAGAGAGACAGACATACTGCTTTAAACAAGTTGTCCTCAGACATGTGTCTCGCGTTGAGTCCCAGATGTCTGTCAACTCACCAAGGTTTATAACACTCTGATGAAGTCGTTTTATAGAAGAGCAAGTGATTCAGGGTGCATAAATTGTGGCGCAATCCAAGCTTCATTAAACCTTTCTAAGTCTATTGAAGTCTGTTGGCCTAGAAGGTTGTAACTGCGTTTAGGATTGCCCTGTTAATCAGTCCGTTTTTAACTTTCTGAAAAACGCTTGAAAGGTATTTGGAGAAGAGGGGGGGGAAACACACCCTCTTGAATTAATTTTGCTCTCCTTTAAAAAAAATTATTTAAACTGCTAATTATTTTTGCTCTGCGGCTGATGAAATTGCAAAAATCACGCTGATGGAGATGGAAAGAATGAACCCCAGAGAGACAAAATTGCTGGCCTATCAAATGTTCTTATCGCAGGTCCATTTTTTTTTTTTTTACAGATCTGTCTTGAAATCAAAGCCACAATATGCATGCTAGCATCGCTTAAGAAGGATTATCCACATCTATATTTCTACTGCCATGCTGCAAATCCACACCAGCTCTGGGAGCTGATTGACTGAACTTCCACACTGACTGTGAAATAAATTAAAGTGTAACTGTGCTTCAGTGTCAACAAATAAGGGAGCACCTTGGAACACCAACGGATTTATCGTGGCGTAAGGTTTCATGGCCTCGAACCCAGCCTGTCTTGTATACCTTTTGGTTTTGCTGCAGTCCATTAACACTAGATTGTCAAAAGCGATATTCTTACACATTTTAAGATGAAAAAAAAAATATGTAGAAAACAATCAAGCCGAAGTTAATTGCTGCCAGGTCTAGTTGAAAGAAATGAAACGGGATTTAGCCGCAATTAACACTGGGATCAGTGGATCTAAGCATGAATAATTTCTCCAGGATAATGCTTAATATCCAATTATGATGGTTTTACATGAGCTACTTTTCCCCCACATCTCCATGATGACATTACATCGATGCTGATGCCATTTTGCTACTTCCTAATTAACTAAAGCACATCGTTAATGTTGCTTCTTTTAATGGGAATAGGAAAAACAAGTAGTCGATTAAATAGCCATATTTCTGGGGGGAAACTGAAGCTGGCTGCTTCCTGCATGATGTAGTCTGTCAACCATATTCACAAATGTAGAAGAGAACAAACCCCTAACCAGGGGTCATTTTGAGCAGGAGTGCGCAGGAGCGCCGTTCCGGGAGTAACAAGCCCAGGAGTGGGCCCATATGGTGATGTGTTGTGGAAAAAAGCAAAAGCATACTCAGTTGATCTGTATTTTCATGCTTGTTGTAGGGCAGCTTCCCTGCAAGAGCAATGGAAACCTAAAGTGTCTTCAGTCCAAGTGTAAAGCTGGCTTGCCAGCTCTGAGTTGGGAAATACCTGGAGATTTTTGGGGTGGAGCCTGAGCGGTGGGTGTTGCCTTCTGACACACTTCCGGTGATGTCAGGGGGCGTCGTATATGTACATAAGTTATGCTAATGAGCTCCTGCACCTCTTTTTTTAGGAAACGACCCCTGCCTCTAACATTTTTCTCTTTCTCCCTGTGACCTCCTTTATGTGTAACCTCTGAGAAGGCATCTTTCTGTAGTGTTCTAAGGTGACAGGTGTTATACTTCCTCCTTGCTTTCCTTATTTTTGCTGCCACCAAAGGCTCTCACCTGTTAGAAGTCTTAGTTGGACCCGAAGAACAGGATGGCAGAAGAAGGAAGAGGAGGAGATTGGATTTATACCCTGCCCATCAATACCCAAAGGAGTCTCAGAGTGGCTTACAATCTCCTTTCCCTTTCCCTCCCCACAACAGACACCCTGTGAGCAATGCTCCCTCTAAGCTGTGGAGTCTTGTGAGCAAAAATTCTACTTTTTGAGCTACTGGCATTCAAGTTGTGAGCGAGCGATTTGGCTACTGCAAAAATTAGTTTGCTCTGGAGCCATCCTAGCTGGCTAGGTGGGGTATAAATCCAAATAAATAAAATAAAATAAATCCTTCCTGAGCTAAGACAAAAACCTGTGAGCTGGAGGCTAAAAAACTGTGAGCTAGCTCACACTAACTCAGCTTAGAGGGAACACTGCCTGTGAGGTAGGTGGGGCTGACAGAGCTCATTCAAGCACTGCTCATGAGAGAACAGCTTAGTTGCATATGGTAGAATGACAGAATGTGGGTGGCTTTGAGGCACAAGGGGATCCTTTGCTCTAAATAAAACTGTTGTTTTCCTTACACATGAATAGAGTCTATTTTTTTTTTTATTTATACCCCGCCCTTCACTCACTTGGAGTCTCAGAGTGGCTTACAAACTCCTTTCCCTTCCCCTCCCCACAACAGACACCCTGTGAGGTAGGTGGGGCTGAGAGAGTTCTTTCCCAAGGTGTCCTTGAGAGAACAGCTGGTACAAAGCTATGGCTTGCCCAAGGTCATCCAGCCAGGTGCAAGTGGAGGAGTGGGGAATCAAACCCGGTTCTCCCAGATTAGAGTCCGCGCACTTAACCACTACACCAAACTGGCTCTCAAACTGGCTCTACCAAACTGGCAAACCAGCGTGACAGTTTCGGTGTGGCTCATAAGCAAAATGGGTTTCAGACAGGTGCATAAGGGCTAAGAACCTCCACACAGATCTATTTTTCTCACTTGCCACTTCGGCTCATAACCGGCACAAAGCTTAATTTCCTAACTGGGCACTCAGGCTAAGAACTTCCACACAGAACAGAGATTTCTCTCACACTGTTCAGCACCTCACTCGAACCCCTTCTTCCTCACATGACTCACACATGGCTCAGCACTCTCTCTGAAGCACACAGTCAACTCTGCTCCCTAGGATATAGCTACCATCCCATCATAACAGATTTCACTCTTCCATAAACCCCGCCCTCTTCTTTAGTCTACAGGCCCACATTTTAGATCACAACACCTAAAACCTCACATTAAAACACAGAAATAACACACACACACAGTATTTACATGGCGAAACACCACACTCTTGATTCTCCTGTGGCATAGGGAATCACATCTACAGATTATTTGCAGACACCTATCTACATTGCAGTGAGCTGCAGTGGATTTCCTAGGGGCCAGTTGCTTCTTCCCTCCCTCACATAATTTCCCGCCTAGCCCCCTGCACCAGGTTTCCCAGTGGGGAATAAAAGAACAGTTCCAGAGAACAGAATCCGGGCCTGAGTATAGACCCCACCCAGGCCAGGATTGATAACTGAGGTAAATTGACAGACAGACATAACGCAGCCTGTCTGGATCTGCCCTGATCTGGATAGCCCAGGCAAGTCTGATTTCATCAGGTCACAGAAGCTTAACAGTCTCAGCCCTGGCTAGAGCTTTTAGGGAGACCACCAAGGAAGTCCAGGGTTGCTGCACAGAGGCAGGCAATAGATGGCAATAGATCCTGCTACTCCTGAGGTGCAGTGGCCTACTCAATATTGCTCCTGTTCAGTGGCAAGGGTGTGTGTGTGTGTGTGTTAAGTGCCGTCCGGTCCCTTCCAACGTATGGCAACCCTATGAATTCCTGTCATCCAAAATGTCCTGTCATTAACAGCCTTGCTCAGGTCTTGCAAACTAAGAGCCGTGGCTTCCTCAACTGAGTCAATCCATCTCATGTTGGGTCTTCCTCTTTTCCTGCTGCCTTCGACTCTTCCAAGCATGACTGTCTTTCCCAGTGAGCCTTTGTCTTTGCATAATGTGACCAAAGTATGATAGCCTCAGTTGAATTATTTTAGCTTCTAGGGAGAGTTCAGGCTTGAGTTGAACTGGAACCCACTAATTTGTTTTTTTGGCAGTCTATGGCATAGGCATCGATTACGGGGGGGCTCGAGCCTCCCCCGAAATTTCCCAGGGGGGACTGAGCCCCCCCCCGGGAAAACGTAGCGCCTGCAGCCGCGCCTCCCGGGGCCCTTCTGAGGCCGGCAGCTACTGCTGCCGGTGCCTCTCCCCCCCCCCCCCCCGGCCACTCTTCCATCCTTCCCTGGCAAAGGGAGAGGGAAGGAGTGGGGGGAGAGAGAGAGGCCCCGGCAACAGCGGCTGGCAGGCCTCAGAAGGGCCCAGGGAGGCGCGGAGGTTTCCCAGCGGGGGGGGGGACATCGCCCCAGTGAGCACGCGTGCAAAGCGCACGCGCTAAAGAGCCCTCTCCCCCGGAATTTACAAAACTCTACACCCCTGGTCTATGGTATCCGTAAAACTTTCCTCCGAGACCACATTTCAAATGAATCACCTTTCTTTCTGTCAGCTGTCTTTCTTGTCCAAGTTTCACACTTATACATAGTCATGGGGAATACTGTGGCATGTATTATCTTGATCTTGGCCGCCAGGCGTCATTTCATAGAAAAAGAGGTGCAGGAGCTCATTAGCATAACTCATTAGCATAACTTATTTGCATATGCCACACACCCTGACATCACGGAAGTGTGTCAGAAGGCAACACCCACCACTCAGGCTCCACCCCAAAAATCTCCAGGTCTTTCCCAACTCAGAGCTGGCGAGCCAGCGTTACACTTTGACTAAAGACACTTTAGATTTCCTTTGCTCTCGCAGGGAAGCTACCCTATTATAAGTGTGAAAATACAGATCAAGTTAGTATGCTTTTGCTTTTTCCCACAGCACATCACTATATGTGGCCGCTCTTGGGATCGTTACTCCCAGAACGGTTGCTGCGCGAAATGATCCCTATTGGTTACCAGTGTCACATCCTTATACTTAAGAATCTTTTCTAGCTTCTTCATGGCTGCCCTTCCCAATCTTAATCGCCTGTTTGGTGTAGTGGTTAAGTGCGCAGACTCTAATCTGGGAGAACCGGGTTTGATTCCCCACTCCTCCACTTGCACCTGCTGGATGACTTTGGGTAAGCCATAGTTCTGGCACAGCTGTTATTAAAAAAAGAGCAGTTTCTGTCAGAGCTCTCTCAGCCCCACCTACCTCACAGGGTGCCTGTTGTGGGGAGAGGAAGGAAAAGGAGTTTGTAAGCCGCTCTGAGACTCACTTGGGGAGTGAAGGGCGGGGTATAAATCCAACCTCTTCTTCTTCTCTTCTCTTCTGATTTCTTGGTTTCAGTCTCCTTTTTGGTTTATGTTGGAGCCAAATAATAGAAAATAGTGGTAAGACTAAGCCAAGAACCCATGCGACCATTAAGTAGAAAACACAGGATTAGAATAATTTTTGTTTTGTGTTTTCTCCCTCCACTGTCGATCTACCAGGGTCTACTTTTGGTTGCCTGAGCCAGTTGTTCCTGACGCGTTTGTTTTCTTTTTGTGCATGTTGTTCTTTTCTTCCTTTTGCTGGCATCGTAGCTGGTCGGGGGAAAGAAACGTCAGCGCTGCTCAACATCATATAAAGCGCTTTGGGATCTCCCAGGACACATTATCCTTCATAAATGTGAGGTGTCGAATTAAATAATGAGGAGTTGCCTCAGACTGGCCCTGCATAAAACCCCAGTGGTGGCGACTTAAAGAAACGTTTCTTGTGGGAATGTGGATTTAAAATTCATGGCACTGTCGCAGGCATGCGGAGCATCCTTATTATTTTCACGTATGCCAAGTATTGCTGGGTCTACCACAAGTGTTTTGTCGAGTTTGTTAAGTCCATAAATTATGTGTCAGTGGACAACAATGACTATTTTTGGGTTAATCTGCCATTCTCAAATGCTTGGGGGTGGGGGGGTGGTTGGGTTTGTATTCAGCTTGAAGCCTGGAAGACTCAGCACACAACTCCGGCTGTAGTTTGCATTTTGGTAAACAGACATTAATGCCCCGGTCTGTGTAGAACTCTGAATGGTCCTCGGCACTCAAGGGCTTCAGGCAGTCTCCAAATGTAGCTGTTAGGGCGTTAAAGCCCTGCTTTGTGCTGTTTGTTACATTCAGGCACAATACCACTGACCTCAAAAATCATAAGCCCAGATCAGTGTCTCAAATCCAAATGCCATTTGTGCATAAATAAAGACAACTATTCACGGCAGGAGAAAGGGTGACTGCCAAAAACGGAGCACGTTTTGCTCTGCTTTCCCATTCACGTCCCAGTGATAAACAGCTTTCCATGCCCTTGGACAGAAAGGCAATACTTTTGTTCTTATAATAAAATAAGGAAACCAAGTCAATTTGGTCGCACAGTGGTAGCTACCAGGGTTAATCACAAGGCAGAGGGCAGGATTCCTCCCACACTGTGCCCCTGATCTCAGAGTTCTGGTGTTTAAATGATCCTCGGATAGCTTTGGTAGTGAATGGTTGTCCCAGCACCCCAAAGCTCTCAGTTTTGGCTCCATGTATAGACTCACTGGGTTGGATCCTGCATACCTGTTCCACTAGCAGTGATGCAAGAGTTTTGCAACACTAGGAAGAAGAAGAGATTGGATTTATACCCCACCCTCCACTCCCCAAGGGAGTCTCAGAGAAGTTTACAAACTCTGTTCCCTTCCCCTCCCCACAACAGACACCCTGTGAGGTAGGTGGGGCTGAGAGAGCTCTTTCCCAAGCTGTCCTTGAGGGAACAGCTGGTACAGAGCTATGGCTTGCCCAAGGTCATCCAGCCAGGTGCAAGTGGAGGAGTGGGGAATGAAACCCGGTTCTCCCAGATTAGAGTCCGCGCACTTAACCACTACACCAAACTGGCTCTCTAAGACTGGTGATCTGTAGCAAGCAGAATTCACTGCATCCCAAAGAGTTTTGCAAGGGACAGAATGTACATCCCAGTCACTTCTTCTATATATATAGAAGAAAGTCCCCTCACCGTAAAATCAATGCCCAGGCCAAACCGCTGGACAGATTTAGGGAGAGCACTCCTACCATGGCGTAGGTGCTCACTAAGAAGGGATTTTTAGAAATTTGACCTCTAAGTGGGTCAAAGGGGGGAACATGTGCTCCCCCCATTGATTTCTATGAGGCTGCCAGGCTGCTGCTTACTTGCACCCCCCACTCTCTGATAGGTCAGCTGAAGAGCTCAGCGTTCTGAGGTTAAAAAAAAAACAGTTACAGGAGACTGCAGAGAGCTAACGGCAGTTGAGAAGATCAGGATTACCTCAGCCCTGCTTCTGGCCCAGCCTCCCGGATGCCTTTAAGCCATGAGGGAGCCCGCTCCAGCAGTAATGCCTTGGTGATCCTGCCAGCCCCGCCTCCACAGTGGCTTCTAATACTCTTTCCCCTCCCCCTCCTACACTGGACAGGCAGCTGTCTGTCCGGTGTAGGAGAGGAGGTGGGATGCTTACAGCAAGTAGAGAGGCCATCACTTTTGTGGAAGTTGGCAGGAGTTGACTTAACAGATAACTGCTTCTTAAATGGACAGTTCTATGTTGCCTGCTCCAGAGTGAGCTCACCAAGCAGCCTGGTGATCTTAGCACCTGAGGGCAGAACCACCAATGTGGTCTACGGAGAGGTCCTTCAGTGGAGGGGGGTGGAAAGTACATACGTCTTACTTCATTTTTTACACCACAATCTTCTCCATTAGAATTCCTACAACAAATCTTACATTTCAAACTTCACATCATCAGTATTATAACTGGATTTATGGAACTTAAATACCGTAGCAAAGCACAGGTATTAGGCTAGTCTAGTATACTTGTTTTCATGTTTTCACCGACAGAATGTCTGCATTCAGACATTATGAGTACCAATGAATTTTATCAACATAAATTGTAGCATCCAAAGACTTGCAAAAGGGAAAAATCAGGAACTGCACAGTGGGGCCTGATTGTTATTCACGCACCTGTACATTCTCCTTCGGTGAGAGCACATGCTTTGTTGTGTAGAATCACACCGTATGACATTTATAAGCCTACAGAGAGTGGGAAACAATCTGGTACATTGACAGGAGTTATACTCAAGCTTCAAACAAACGGCATAAGGAACTCCAATTAAACTTTATTTAGAGTGAAGGATATTTTTAAAAAATTAAGAACAAGAGGGGAAAACAAAACAGATGTTCCCAATACAGTTGCTAGCCTGAAGCGGGCAACCAAGTGAGAATGTTTGGGGGTACAGGGAACTATTTGTCCAGCGTTCCCTGACATTGTGAACTGGAAGTAACATCAACACATCAGGGTGATGCTGTTGTATGCACCCCAAACTACGCTTTTACCATAGTGCTCAGCAAATGGTAAAGCCAGGGTCCCCAACCTTTTTGAGCCTGTGGGGGCACTTTTGGAATTCTGACATAGCATGGTGGGCACAGGCACAAAATGGCTGCCACAGGAGGCAGAGTCAGTCACCAAATGGCTGCCACAACTTACCTTCAATCATACAATGAAGATTCTTGTGGTGTGGAGGCAGCAGCTGCCAAAGCAACCTGTTTAAAAGCTTTGCTCCACCTACCTTATTCTACCCACTTTCTAAAAACACGTGGTGGGTACCAAGAAGGGTGTTGGAGGGTGCAGTGCTGCCATGTTGGGGTGGCAGAGCATCACCCTGACATATTGACGTCACTTCTGCTTCACACCAGAATAGGGTTGCCAGCCTCCAGGTGGGGTCTGGGGATCTCCCACTTTTACAACTGATCTCCAGCTGACAGACATCAGCTCCCCTGGAGAAAATGGTGGCTTTAAAGGGTGGACTCTATGGCATTGTACCATGCTGAGGCCCCTCCCCTCCCCAAACCCCATCCTCTCTCGGATCCACCCCCAAAGTCTCCAGGTGTTTTCCAATGCAGGCCTGGGAACCCTACACCAGAAGACATGTTGCAATGCTGAGGGGGTGGGGAGAATGTGAGGGCATTGGGCTATTCGCAGGAGGCTAAAGAAGAAGACCTGGGTGGCCTATGCTCAGCAGTCCTTCAGGCCTTACTTAGTTCACACCCTTCTTACTACACAGACTACCTCAGATCCTCTTGGAACAACCAGTCAGCCAGCTTTTAAAAGAACTAAAAAGGTTTGTTGTCATATTGGCCCGTACAAAAATCCATAATAACTTTAATTAGGCTCAACAAACATATCTTGTGTTATTTTGCTTGGTCCTAATAAAAATCAGTCTTTCTCCGTTACATTTCTGCAGGACGTACACATGTAGACATCCTAGCATAGGGTTGCCAGCACTGTCTCAGCAAATGCCAGGAGTTTGGGGTCAATGCTGGAGGAGGATGGAATTTGGGGAGAATGTGACATCACTCTGAGGAGACACTCTAGAAATTTCCCTTAATCTCTATAGTAAAGATCATAGAGACATGGGGGAAATCCTAGACCATCACTATTAAGGTCATTTTCCAGCCATTTTTTCCCCTCAATTTCTCAAGGACAGGGATTTGGGGCCAAGGATGAGGGCTTACCTGCCATAGGTGGACAAGCCTGTCCTAGCACAAAATCAATAGAAAAAACCGTGGAGATTGGATTTATATCCCGCCCTTCACTTACTTGGAGTCTCAGTGCGGCTTACAAACTCCTTTCCCTTCCCCTCCCCCTCCCCACAACAGACACCCTGTGAGGTAGGTGGGGCTGAGAGAGCTCTGAGACAACTGTCCTTGAGAGAACAGCTGATACAGAACTATGGCTTGCCCAAGGTCATCCAGCAGGTGCAAGTGGAGGAGTGGGGAATCAAACCTGGTTCTCCCAGATCAGAGACCGCGCACTTAGCCACGACACCAAACTGGCTGTGCAAACATACAATACATGCAATAATATTTAATAAAAATATAAATTGTGTGCAGTACTATAATCACCTTATAGATATTAGCAAAATTCATATATAGACAATCAAATGCATAATCAAAGTAACAAAATTATATAAAAGCAACAGTCCAAATATATTCCTATCTAAATAGCTAACTCCTGTATAGACATAATCCAAAAGTAATATTTGATTTCATAGCTTGCTGTGTAGAACACTGTAGGACAAGCAATCCAGGACAAATGATCCAACGACTTCCCGGTTGACAAGTCGTTTCCAGCCTTCTTTCTCAAGAACCACTCAGAATCAGGGCTCTTTTTCAGCAGGAACACACTGGAATGCCATTCCGGCAGGCGTCTGAGCCTGCCCCGCCCCCTCCCTGCCAGGCCTGAACTGTTTACACTTAAAGGAAAAGTTCCTACAGAGAACCAGCAGGAGAAAGCCCCGCCCAGAGATTAAGCACCGGGCTAGGCTCTTTGCACTGAAAGGCCTGGCTTTGCATTTGGCTTGCCGATGTCGCGTCGCTCTCCCTACTCTGGTAAGTGCGTTCCCCATTTCTTTTCCTTCTCTCTCTCTCCCCCCCCTGTCTTTCTGTCTGTCTTTCTCTCTCTCTCTCTGTCCCCACCTACCTACCTTCCTTCCTTCCTTCCTTCCTTCCTTCCTTCCTTCCTTCCTTCCTTCCTTTCTTCCTTTCTTCCTTTCTTTCTTTCTTTCTTTCTTTCTTTCTTTCTTTCTTTCTTTCTTTCTTTCTCTTTCTCTCTCTCCCTCCCCCTTCCTTTCTCTCTCTCTCCTCCACCTTCCTTCCTTCCTTCCTTCCTTTCTCTCTCTCATCCATCCATCCATCCATCCATCCATCCATCTATCTATCTATCTATCTATCTATCTATCTATCTATCTATCTATCTATCTATCTATCTGTCTGTCTGTCTGTCTGTCTCTCTCTCTCTCTCTCTCTCTCTGTCTGTCCCCACCTTTCTTTCTCTTTCTCTCTCCCTCCCCCTTCCTTTCTCTCTCTCTCTTCTACCTTCCTCCCTTCCTCTCTCTCATCTATCTATCTATCTATCTATCTATCTATCTATCTATCTATCTATCTATCTTCTATCTATCTACCTACCTACCTACCTACCTACCTACCTATCTATCTCCTTCCTTCCTTCTTTTTCTCTCTCTTCCCTACATTTCTTTCTCTCTCTCTCTCTCTCTCTTTCTTTATGTTTCATTTTGTTCTTTGTGTTTTTATAAAAAAAATATTGTAAAGGGGGGGATGTAAAAAAGCAGAGAGCCCAGGAAATGTTGCTTTTGACAATATCTTTAATTTTTGAGCATCTCTTTTGTTTTCTCATGGCATCTTCTGCTTAAGAAAAGTACGTTTGAAGCCTGAGTTCATTGTTGTGTCTTGTTGGGAATGGCTTGCAAATATATGTGTGTCTAAAGTCTGTATTAAAGTGGTTTGGTGCTTACTGCCATGCAAGAAAAAACATCTGAAAAGTATCTTCATTGTTGTGTGTGTTGGCAGAACACTTGACTGTTGCATGGGGGACTTTAGGGGACATCTGCAGAGAAACAGAGATGTAACTAAAAATGAGCATGGTCAGCAGCACTTTGGAGATTGCCTGTTTTGTGAAATTTAAAAAGTGGTCAGAGTTTCTGATGAAGATGATTGTCCCTCTTCTCCTGCCACTGGGCTGACATCTGCCTTTAATGGGCCAGCAAAGTTGATGTTCTTAAACCTCCTAATAAGAGAGATTTCTGCTTCTGAGGAGTTGACTTCCAATGATTGGAGATCTTGCGATGGTAGTGATACTTTTATGTGGTAAAGACCACCTGTTCACAGGATACTTTTACCTGTGGGACAGACTCTGCATGGTAACCACTCCACTGGTACATAATTGCTTGTAAAAAGTATTATAGTGTAATAATTCAGGTGGGTAGCCATGTTGGTCTGAAGCAGTAGAACAAAGTTGGAGTCCAAAGTTTCATCCAAGGTATAAGCTTTTGTGTGCATGCACACTTCTTCCATCTGAAGAAGTGTGGGTGGCACATGAAATCTTATACCTTGAATAAAATTTTGTACCTTGAATAAAATAGTCCACAAACTACTCCTGTCCAGGGCATTCACAAACCTAGAAGAAGAAGAGATTGGATTAATACCACGCCCTTCACTACCCAAGGGAGTCTCAGAGCATCTTACAAACTCCTTTCCCTTCCCCTCCCCACAACAGACACCCTGTGAGGTAGGTGGGGCTGAGAGAGCTCTGAGACAACAGCTGGTACAGAGCTATGGCTTGCCCAAGGTCATCCAGCAGGTGCAAGGGGGTGGAGTGAGGAATCAAACCCAGTTCTCCCAGATTAGAGTCCACGCACTTAACCACTACACCAAACTGGCTCCTAGCATTGTTCTGCCAGTGAACTAGGGTTGCCAACTCCAGGTTGAGGAAATCCCTGGAGATTTGGGAGTGGAGGGTGGGGTTTAGGGGAAGGAGGGACCTAAGTAAGGCATAATGCCATGGACTCCACTTTCCAAAGCAGCCATTGACCTGATCTCTGTAGTTTGGAGCTCCGTTGTAATTCCAGGAGATCTCCAGTCCCCACCTGTAGGTTGGCAACCCTAAAAAAATCATATTCAGCATACTAGTTCTGCAGGAAGGCAACTTGATTTCCATGGGAACCTAACCTTTAGGAATTGATTCCAATCCAATGTGGGAATAATTGTTGGACATAAGATATTGGTTCAGGCAAGATTTTGTATAGATGGGACAGAAAATAATGTTTTTATTGGTTTTGTCAAAACTGTTGACAACAAGGTAAACAGAATAAGAAGCAAAAGGTGGATGTGGCTTGATGACCACACTTCTGATAACATCGGGTGTGGCCTAATATGTTAATGAGCTGTACTGTCAGGGGTGTGGCCTAATATGCTAATGAGTTCCTGTTGGGCTTTTTCTACAAAAAGAGCCCTGCTCAGAATATTGTGTACATCATTCATTGGAACATCATTCATCATCATTGGTCCATCATTCATCATCATTCATCTCCATTCTCTTAGCCAAACGCTCACTTTCCCCATGGGATTAAGGTCCTAGCAGCAGTACTCTTGCATTCTCCCCTGCTAGAGAGATAAATGTATTTTAATCCGTGCTATAGTATCTAAATATGGATGTGATGGAAACCTAGGGAATATTTCAGAATGGTACCTGTTACCCCCTTACTATCCCCATGTCTGTTCCTGTTGAAGACCAAAACACCTCTTGTCCCTTCCCTCTCACATTGACCAATCTCCTTTCTATTGCAGATTTTAAAATTTACTAAAATACAGTCTCTAAAGACATCAAACCATGCCAAGCTGTCTTATTCCTGGCAACTTAATGTCTGCCTAGATAGCTGTCTACCCTTCTCATATATATTGTTTTCATACCATTTAAATCACATTGGCTTCTCCTAGAGGATCCTGGGAACTCGAGTTTGGTGACATGCTGAGCATTTGTTATTAGAGATCCCTAATACTTCTGTCTGACATTTTATAGTCCCCCAGGATTGCCTTGGAAAAAGAAAATAACTGTTCAGCCCGTCTAAGTGAGTAGAATAGATGATCCCTATTCCAGTCCATTTGAGGGGGAAGAGAAAAGAATTCATTGTTGAGCAGAAAATATTAACACTTCCCCGCAGGTAGCTTTGGATACAGTCACCAGCTCTTTTTAGCGGATGTTAACAGTAGCTTGGCTAACAGATATTGGCAGACGACCACGCTCTTCCCTGTTTGGCAAAGAGCTTCAACAGCTGATTTCCACACATCAGGATACTGCTAGAGGCACAAGAGTAGACCGGGCCATTTCTCTGGCCATTGGTCAATTCTGTTACAAGCCATAGTTCTCTCAGAGCTGTTCTCTCAAGGACAGTTCTGGAAAGAGCTCTCTCAGCCCCACCTACCTCACAGGGTGTCTGTCTGTTGTGGGGAGGGAAAGGGAAAGGAGTTTGTCAGCCGCTCTGAGACTCTGAGGGAAGGGCAGGGTATAAATCTAATCTCTTCTTCTCTTCTTCTTCTTCATTGACTACACTAAAGCCTTTGATTGTGTGGATCACAACAAACTGTGGCAAGTCCTGAAAGAGACGGGAGTACCAGATCACCTCACATGTCTCCTGAGAAACCTGTATAAGGATCAAGAACTGACAGTTAGAACTGGACATGGAACAACTGCTTGGTTTAGAATAGGAAAAGGAGTACAACTAGGATGTATATTGTCATCCTGCTTATTTAATTTATATACAGAGTACATCATGCAAAATGCCGGCCTGGATTAATCGCAAACTGGAATTAAGATTGCCAGGGAAAACATCAACAACCTCAGATATGCAGATGATACCACTCTAATGACAATAAGTGAAGAAGACTTGAAGAGCTTCTTGCTATGAGTGAAAGAGGAGAGCACAAAAGTTGCCTCAAAACTCAACATAAAAAAACTAAGATCACGGCATCCGACCCCATCACTCTTTGGCAAAAAGAAGGGGAAGTCATGGAAGTGTTGACAGACTTCATGTTCTTGGGATCCAAGTTCACTACAGATGGTGACTGCAACCATGAAATTAAAAGATGCCTGCTCCTTGGGAGGAAAGTGATGGCAAACCTAGACAGCATAATAAAAAGTAGAGACACCACCCTGCCAACAAAAGTCCGTATAGTCAAAGCGATGGTATTCCCAGTAGTAATGTATGGCTGTGAGAGTTGGACCATAAGGAAAGCCCAGTGCTGAAGAATAGATGCATTTGAATTACAGTGCTGGAGAAGACTCTTGAGAGTTTCTTGGACTGCAAGGAGATCAAATCAGTCAGTCCTAAAGGAAATCAACCCTGACTGTTCCTTGGAAGGACGGATACTGAAGCTGAAGCTCAACTACTTTGGCCACCAAATGAGAAGGGAGCACTCACTGGAGAAGACCCTGATGCTGGGAAAGACTGAAGGTCGAAGAAGAAGGGGACGAGAAAGGATGAGATGGTTGGGCAGTGTTATCGATGCAACAAGCATGGGGTTGAGCGAGCTCCGGGGGACGGCGGGGAACAGGAGGGCCTGGCGTGATGTGGTCATGAGGAGTCGGACTCGACTGTGCAAATATCTTAAGGTGGAAAAAAGGACAAATATGGATCAGAAGTAGAAATGACAATTTTCCAAGTGGAAACGTATTAACAGTACCCATCTTAGGTCAGGTTGACAAAGGGAAATCTCATTGGTAAGCAACACGGAAAGGTACTCTTGTACATTTCAGCAAATCAAAAGATAATGACATCTTCCTGATTTTGGAGACCATCCTGTGCTGGGGGGGGGAAATTTTTCATTAATTAGCTCAGGCAGGTGTGTTAAAACAAAAGCGCGCTTCATCGCCCGGCACCCTCTCCCTTTGCCTCCTGCCTAGAGCTAATGAAGACTCCATGATGTTCTTCAGACAATGGAACAATTTAAGTAATAACGGGTTAGGAGGCAGAACAAACTAGGAATCACAAGGGTGAGGGAGGGGGAGTGTGGGGGCAACTCTCACTCTTTCGGCGCTGAGACGTCTCATTATCAGTGATTAGGAAGGAAGCATTGCGGAACTGGAAGAACATAAGAGAGGCTTGATGACTCTGGAACATGCTGATGCCGCAGTGTGAAGGGGGCCAAAGGCTTCCTTGTCCTGGCCTCTCCATCTCCATGCAGCTTTGTGTAGGGGTTAAGAGCAGCAGGCCTCTAATCTGGGAGAACCGGGTTTGATTCCCCACTCCTCCACTTGAAGCCAGCTGGGTGACCTTGGGTCAGTCACAGTTCTTGAAAGAGCTCTCTCAGCCCCACCTGCCTCACAGGGTGTCTGTTGTGGGGAAAGGAAGGGAAGGCAATTGTAAGCTGCTCTGAGGCTCCTTTGAGTAGAGAAAAGCAGGGTATAAAAACCACCTCTTCTTCATGTTAATACTTATTCTATTCTTTACTCCTCCTCTTCTTCTTAAGAACATAAGAGAAACCAATGTTGGATCAGGCCAGTGGCCCATCCAGTCCAACACTCCGTCACACAGTGGCCAAAAACACCAGGTGCCCTCAGGAAGTCCACCAGTGGGGCCTCTTCCTCCTCCTCTTCTTCTTCTTCTTCCTCCTCCTCTTCTTCTTCAGTTTCATGTAGTGGTTAGGAGCATGGACTTTAATATGGGAGAACCGGGTTTGATTCCCCACTCCCCTACATGTAGCTGCTGGTGTGACCTTGGGTCAGTAAGAAGTTCTCTCACAGCTGTTCTCTCAAGGACAGTGCTCGAAAGAGCTCTCTCAGCCCCACCTACCTCACAGGGTGTCTGTTATGGGGAGAGGAAGCGAAGGAGATTGTAAGCTGCTCTGAGACTACTTCAGGTAGTGAAGGGCGGGGTATAAAACCAGCTCTTCTGTTTCTTCTTTGTCATCATCATCTTCTTCTTCGTCGAGAGCCAGTTTGGTGTAGTGGTTAAGTGCGTGGACTCTAATCTGGGAGAACCGGGTTTGATTCCCCACTCCTCCACTTGCACCTGGCTGGATGACCTTAGGCAAGCCATAGCTCTGTACCAGCTGTTCTCTCAAGGACAGCTTGGGAAAGAGCTCTCTCAGCCCCAACTACCTCACAGGGTGTCTGTTGTGGGGAGGGGAAGGGAAAGGAGTTTGTAAGCCACTCTGAGACTCCCTTGGGGAGTGGAGGGCGGGGTATAAATCCAATCTCTTCTTCTCTTCTTCTTCTTCCTCCTAGCTGCCCCCACTACCCAGCACTATTGGGGAAAGGGCAGGCAGGCAGGCAGTGTGGGCAGCTGTGACTGCAAGTGGTGGGAGAACTTGTGGGTGGGCAGAGAAAGGATGCACAGGCAGATGGGGGCACACGGGTGTGGGGGTAAGAAGGTGGGCCTAGGAGGGGTCATAGGGGGCCCTTGACACTCTCTGCCCAGGGGCCCACCAGCTCTGGAACTGGCCCTACTGGTGACTAAATGGAACCTGCAGAATGAAAAATGACTCCAAACATGGGTTGTTAGGGGGCATCAGTAGAGGAACTCTCCATTCGTAGTTGTAGGTTCCCCAAGACATCTGGTTGTTCATCATAGGGAAAAAAAAGATGCTGGATGAGATGGACCACTGATATGATCCAGCAGGGCTTTTCCTTTGAGGGTCTCAGACCAAATCCCAGCTAATCCCAAAAATCCCGTAGACCCATGAAGCTATTTTATACTGAGTCAGACCCTTGGTCTTTCATGTTCAGTATGTCTGCTCCTTGGCTGCATCATCAACCAAAAGGGAGACTGCAACCAAGAAACCAGAAAGAGACTGAGAATGGGAAGGGCAGACAGGAAGGAGCTAGAAAAGATTCTCATGTGTAAGGATGTGTCACTGGCAACCAAGATCAAGTCAACTCATGCCACAGTATTCCCCATTACTGTGTAGGGGTTGTGAAAGCTGGACAATGAAGAAAGCTGACAGGTTTATAAGATTATGCATGGGATAGAGCAGGTAGAGAAAGAGGTACTTTTCTTCCTTTCTCACAGTACAAGAACTCGTGGGCACTCCATGAAATTGCTGAGTGGTCGGGTTAGAACAGATAAAAGGAAGCACTTCTTCACCCAAAGAGTGATGAACACATGGAATTCAGTCCCACAGGAGGGCTTCAAGAGGGAATTAGATAAACACAAGATAGGGCACCTGCGATACTCGGGGGGGGGGGGGGGAGTATCCCAGTCCACCTGCCACCCCCCCCTCCCCAGGGTAAGCAGCGACGGCGAGGCCTGCCGCTCCTCCTGCCACCCCCTCCCCTCCCTGGGGCAAGCGGCGGTAGCTGCAGTGAACCCTGCCACTCCTCCTGCCACCTCCCTCCCCGGGGCAAGCGGCCACGGCCACAGCAAGCCCCCTGCTCCTCCTGCCACCCCCCTCCCCTCCCCAGGGCAAGTGGCGGCAGCCCGCCAAACCTTCTCCCCCCCCCCAACCGGCGACAGCAAGCCCTGAATGGCTCACAGTCACTGGGCCACTAAGCCTCCCCCACAACAGCCAGAGCGTTCCCTGCGCATGCGCAGGGGACGTTCTTTTACTTTTCAGGGGATTTAAATATCCCCCGAATATTTTTTGAAAGTTTTTGGATTTTTCTGCAAACGTGGAGAGTCCCCCACATATGCAGAAAAACTTTCCTCCCCCCAAGTGCCCCCCCGTGTGGATTTAGATATCCGCACAGAGGGGGCCACTTCGGAATTAGATATATAGATATGGAGCAGAGATCTATAAGTGGCTATTAGCCACAAGGTACAGATAGGAGCACTGGGGCAAGTGATGCTCTGTATTCTTGGTGCTTGGGCGGGGTGGCATCAGTGGGAGGGCTTCCAGTGTCCTGACCCCACTGCTGGACCTCCTGATGGTACCTGGTATTTTTGGCCACTGTGTGACAAGAGTGTTGGACTGGATGGACCATTGGCCTGATCCAACATCGGCTTCTCTTATGTTCTCACGTTCTTAAGAAAGTTGATTCATTTGTGGTGCTGGAGGAGAGTTCTACAGATACCATGGACCGCCAAAAAGAACAATAAGTGGGTTCTAGATCAAATCAAACCTGAATTCTCCCTAGAAGCTAAAAGCTGTCTTACTTTGGTCACATTATGAGAAGACAAGACTTACTGGAAGAGACAGTCATGCTAGGAAAAGTTGAAGGCAGCAGGAACAGAGGAAGTGCCTACACGAGATGGACGGACTCCATCAAGGAAGCCACAGCCCTCCGTCTGCAAGACCTGAGCAAGGCTGTTAATGATAGGACATCTTGGAGGTCGTTAATCCATAGGTTGTCATAAGCCAGAGGGAACTTGAGGACGCTGAACCAAATACGTGACTACTCAGACTAGCAGCAGCTCTTTGGGGTCTCAGGCAGAGGTCTTTCACATCACCTGCCACCTGGAGATGTCGGGGATTGAACTGGCCTACCAAGCAGATGCTCTGCCACTGAGCCATGGGCTTGTAGATCAGCCTGGGTGAGCGGGCTTTGGCTACCATAGCTATAGCAACTTCCTCTTAGAGCATCGCCCCCACACAAGGCCTGGAAGCAACTATTTTTTTCGTGCTGCTTCAAATCCCGCATCTCAGAAACAGTGTGATTTTTTTGGTTTTGTTTTGCCCTCAAGGTTTTCTACCAGTTGCCAACTTAGACATGCACATATTTAAAATGCTCAGATAATCTATGTGAACCTTTAGGGTATTTGTGAATTGGGTAGTCGGTCTTTTTGAAAGGCACTTCAGAATGCAACCATGTTGCTTTTAGTGGGGGGTTTTTTTAACCGGGGAAAGGATTTTGTTGTTGTTGTTGGTATAGAGAGATACAGACAGTATCTGACCTCACCGTCTTGAAGAGTGGCTTTCTCCCAGCTTTGCTTCTCAGGCGCCTCGGGTTGCATCCAACTGTGCAAATATTATTTCTCTGATAGTTTCTATGCTGAACGACAACCGTCTTCCACAACTGCACGAACAATACAGTGAAAAGCGACCTCTTGCTCTGAGCAATGGGTGAAAGACGAACGCATTATCCTTTTCTTCCCGAGAAACAGTTTGGCTTCTATCCTAAGGCAAGAGTTGTTTTCTTTTGGCTGGGGGAAAAAAAATAAAATACCCCTCGATTGCAGAGTTCTGTGCATTGAAAAGACCTTATTGTCCTAAATCTCTTATAGACCCAGGCGGTTGAGTCTACGATAGTTTTACATACCCAGGAAACAGTAGCATCGTGCATTTAAGCAACAAATAATTAGGTATTTAACTCTGAACAGAGCCCTCCCCCACCTCAATTTTCTAAGCGGGTGAGTTACATTATTTTCATGGAACTTCATAACATATTTCTTTTTTAAAAAAAACCCCACCAAGACAACCATCTGATCTCCTAGAGATTTAATTACTATGAAATCTTAGGGTTTAACCACATGATCTCACTATGTGCCCTGAAATACATTTTTTTCCCCTTTGTGTGATCTTCCCACAAGTCCCTCCCCTCCATTTATTCATTCCTTCGAGCAGAGAATAAAAACGGTGGGAGTGGAATACGTGGCTTCGATGCTTTGCCAATTTCACTCAAGGAGAGGAGTAAAATTAATATCGCTTTCCGTCCCCCTGCCCCCTCCCCCAGTTAGATTCACTTGAAGAAGTCTGCAGGTTTATAAAACCTATTAAGAAACTGGGGAGGGGGATTTGTTTAAAAGACGACTCAAGCGTTCCTGAACTTATCACAACTGATCTCGTGCTAAGCCCCTCTCTGCCTGTGATGGACACACTTCCGTCTCACTGCAATGCTTGCGGTTCTTCCCGACACTCACTCTCCTTTCTCAGGTTCAGAATGTGATTGACGGTTATGTTCGAGCGCCAATTTGCCATGACATCGAAATGCAGGCACTTGGGCTAATGGGTTTCTTCTCCACAACCCGCGAATCTCAACTGGGGTTCCCAACAACCTGGAGAAAACACATCATGTCCCTTGAATAGAGACTTATTGTGTGGAAATGGACAGCTGACACTTTTCATGGCATGGAAGTAAATAACATCACCCTGGTAAATAACATCCCATTCAGCTTCTTTTAAAGAGACAGTCTTTAAGCAGCGGCTGGACAAACACTTGTCAGGGATGCTCTAGGCTGAGCAGGGGGTTGGTGTCAGGTATGCCTGCCACTCTCCAGGGTGGGAGATGGGATTTCCTGAATGGGATGAGACGAGTCCACTCCTCTTGCCTCCAACTGGAATGTACTCCCTCCCCCTTGCTTGCTGGCTTCACGGGAACTATTATCTGCTTGTTAGCTTCACAGTGTTGTTATCTCTATCCAAGGTTACTGGTAGCTTCACACAGACATGTTTTATGTTTTTACCTCCTGTTCTGGGTGCCATCTGCCGTCTCTCCGCTCATTCGCCTGGGAACTGTTTCATGCGGGGGTTTTCCCTGGGTGGGGATTGCGGGGTCTGTATGCCAGTAGGCGTTTTGAAAGCATTATATCTATTCTAACACCTTTATTCACCCCCATTACTAACTCAACACGTGTACCCTGAAGAAAATCCCCCAATAAAGAAAGTCTTATTCAAGAGCCTTTGTGTGGGGTGAATTCATCCAGGAAGTCTCACAGAGAGTTAGTAATCCCTTTTTCTCTCTGGGGAGGTCCCATCATTCCTGACGATGTCGGAAGATGGTGGAGAGCCCCTGGTCACCTCGGGGGACATGATGGTCCCAGTATCCACGGAGGAGGAAATCGTGTCTCTCCGCACCACCCCGTGGGTTGACTGTCAACCTAGGGGCATCAGGTATTCATGGACCCAATTCGGAATGGAACCAACGGAGACCTGGACCCCTTCTCCTCAAGGGGGGTCCTTGGGGATGGAACTAGGAGAAGGGGCCCAATCCCGCAAATCCCACCATCCCAAGAAACCTGAGTTCGGAGACTTGTGGTTCCATGTAGATCATCACATGGAAGCGATGGAGAATTTGTTGCAGCGAGATATGACCACCTTGCTGGAGGGGTTACTCAGGATTGTCCAGAGGGTGGTCGACATTCAGGCAGCTGGAAGCAGGGCCCTGGGGGGTCAAGCACCCCCAGCTCAGGTTCCTGTGGGTCAGCCAGTTCCAGTGGGGCTGCCGGTGCCCATACCCATGCAGCCCATGCCAGCAGGACCTCTTGTGACTGTTGATTGCCGGCCAATACTGCAAGAACTGCTAGCTGCTACATTTGATGGAGACCCAGCAAAGCTTCAATTTTTTATTATTGAAGCCGCTGAAGAGGCTGAGTCACGCTTCACCCTAATAAAGATGTGAGCGGAGACGGAGAGTACCAAGGGATCGCTTCAACTCAGAAGGCGAAAACAAAGGGACTTTCTAAAGACGTCCGCAAATTATGCCTTAAGAAGGGGTTGTGCATGCGATGCAGTGAAGCCAGGCACTATGCCTCATCTTGCCCCGCCGCCATGCTGAAAGCAATGCCTCCTCCTACCTCTAAACCCCTGAAACCAATTCAGGGATCCAAACCGCGAGCCTTACAGTTTGAGCCCACTTCCGAGGAAGACAAAGTGGCAATCGTGGAGCTTCCTTCGCCGGTGGGAAACGAGAAGGACCTGTGCTGAAAGGCGCAAAGCAACAGGTCCCTGTCTCCTTGGTGCCGAAAGTGGTGAGCTCTCCTGCCCCTTTGTTATATGTTGTAGTGACAGTTTTAGCCCCCCAGACCGGAACTCATATGTGAATTTGGGCTCTAATAGATTCAGGGTGCGCCCGCTACCTCATCAGCCCCATGGTAGTCGATGGTCTGGGAGTGGGGGTAAATTCCTTAGGGGAACCCTTATGGTTCACACAGATCGATGGGTCCGAGATGAAGGAGCCGTGTCTCTTCAAAACTCATCCTGTGGTCTTGGGAGTGGGGGAGCATTGGGAAGAACGGGCATTTGTTATAACACCACACACCCAGTTCCCCATGGTGCTCGGCAGCCCTTGGCTGAGCGGACATGATCCTTACATTATGTGGAGTGAAGGGAGAATTCGGTGGGTAGCTCCCGCATGCCAGCAGCACAACTGAAATACAGCTTGGGGTATCAAACCGGCCAAGGAACCAGTGTGTCTGGCCACAGAGGATTTGTTACAAATTGATGGGAAACTACACTAGCGTATGTCTCCAAAAAATTTGGTGAGACGGAAAAAAATTGGGGGGTATGGGACAAAGAGGCCGCCGCCATCTGTCTCGGTCTCACTACCTGGCGACACTGGTTGGAGGGGGCAAGGGTTCCGTTTGAAATTTGGACTGATCATAAAAACCTTGAAGCCCTCCGCACTCAGTGCACGTTAAACGCCAAACAATTGTGCTGGGCTGACTTCTTTTCCAAATTTAACTTCACCCTCCGTCATTTTCCGGGGGAATCTAATTCACTGGCTGACGCTCTATCACACCTTCCCCAATATGATTGTTGGAGAGAACCTATTATAGACTCCATGTTTACCCCCGAGCAATTGGGGGGGGGGGTTGTCATCACTCGCAGCCAAACCCATAACCTCCCAGATCCTGCCAAGTCAGACTGGATTTCAAAATGTGCAAAAGCCTATAGTCAGGAGGAGGAAACCTCTTTAACCAACCTTGATCGTCTTGCAAAGAATTCTAATGGTTGTTGGTATCATGGTACAAAACTTGTAGTCCTGCAAACCCTAAGGGGTTTGCACTCAGCACACCAGTCTAAACTGGCAGGACATTTTGGGTATTTAAAAACTCTAAACCTACCACAGAGACAATTTTGGTGGCCACGCATGCAACAAGATGTTTCTGACTATGTCTCCACTTGCCAAACCTGCTTAATGGGGAAAAGATGGGGGGGGGGGGGAACCCGGGTCTTTTACAGCCGCTTGAGACTTTCCTGACTTTGGGAGATCCTTTCCATGGATTTTATTACTGATCTCCCCCCGAGTAAAGGCAAGATTGTCATATGGGTGATTGTAGATTTATTCTCAAAACAAGCCAACTTCGTTCCTTTCAAGCAACTCCCCACAGCCAAAGCTATGGCCAGAAGTTTTATGAGTAACATCGTCTGTTTACATGGGATTCCAAAGAAGATTATCTCCGATAGAGGGTCTCAGTTTGTTGCCAACTTCTGGCGGGAGCTCCTGGACATCTTGGGGGTTGAATCAGCCCTGAGCAGCACTTACCACCCAGAAACGGATGGACAAACCGAAAGAGTTAATCAAATATTAGAACAGTTCCTTCACTGCTATACTAATTACCAGCTGGACAATTGGGCTGAATTGTTACCTTTTGCAGAGCATAGCTACAACAACGCAGTGCATTACTCCACGGGAGTATCTCCCTTCATGGCTACCACTGGGTATGAGGGTGTCCCATTCCCTACCTTAGACGCTGCTACTCCAAGCCCCAGCCGCCTCAGTGACTGGTGGAATTCTTTGTGTGAATCTTGGACTAGATGGCCTGTATGGCTCTTTCCAACTCTCTCTGATTCTATAATAGGACATTTGTTTCTCCAGGCTGTTTGGCAACTTTAATTTAAACTGGAATTAAACTGTGTTTTGGAATCTCAGTTTTGGGGGAGGAAGCAAACTGGAGTTTGTATGCAGGGACACGTAAACTGGGATTTGATTATAGGATTAAAAATCCAGGATATTTTTGGTCATCTGGGGCGGGGGGGAGGGAGCAACAGGCACGAGGGTTGTGCGTGGGGATAGGATGGGGCTGTGAGTCACATCATTTCCTGTAAAAAAAAAATTGGAAGTGACACAGGTAACTCTAGGAATCGCTGGAATCCTTGCGCTGCCCTACCTCAGTTCCAGATGGTTGGGGGGTTTACTGGAAGTGACGTGACACCGCTTGTAGCTTGGTGGGTTTAAAAAAAAAATTACCACCACCACTCAGAGTGGTGGTGGGTAACAGAAGGGGAGGGCGTGGTACCCCCAGTAGTGTATGATCAGGAAGACACGGGTTCAAATACCATGAAGCTTGATGGGTGACCTTGGACTGGTTGTTCTCTCAGCCTCACTTATCTCACAGGTTGTCGTTGTTGTTTTGCTGTCAAGTTACAGTTGACTTACGATGAGCCGGTAGGGCTTTCAAGGCGAGAGACGTTCAGAGGTGTTTTGCCATTGCCTCCCTCCACTGCTTAAAACCTGCCAGAGAGGGGGAGTTCACTGCCTCCCTAGGCAGCTGATTCCACTGTGGCACAACTCTGACTGTAAAAAACATTTTTCCTAAGATCCAGCCAGAACCTTCCCACCCTTAATTTAAACCTATTCTCGTGAGTCCTATCCTCTGATGCCAACTGGAACAGCTCCCTGCCCTCCTCTAAGTGACAGCCCTTCTGATACTCAAAGACAGCAATCCTGTCCCCCCTCCACCTCCTCTTCTCCAGACTGAACATTCCCAAGTCCCTCAGGTTTCCCCCCTAGGGCTTGGTCTCCAGGCCCCAGCCCCCATCATCCTCGTCACCCTCCTCTGCACCTGTTCCATTCTGTTCACATCCTTTTTGAAGCGAGGCCTCCAGAACTGCACACAAAACTCCAGGACTGATTTCACACCAGGTGCTGCTTCGCCATCGGTCTTCCCTTTGCCTCGATTGCCTGCTTCAATTTTTCACTATTTGCCGCGGGGCACATTTTGACCCATGGCTTTGCCCGATTTCCTCCAATTTCCTCCGCAGCTTCAGTGATCCTCAAAAAACAGGCTCACTGAAGCCACGGGGGAAATCATGCAAAGCTGCGGGTCAAAATGCGCCCCGCGGCAAACAGTGAGAAATTGAAGCATGCAATCGGGGCAAAGGGAAGACCGACAGTGAAGCAGCACCTGGTGAGAAATCGGTCCAGGTGTGGCCTGACCAGTGCAGTGTACAGCATTAAAAACCTGGTCTTTCAAACCGCCTAAATCATAGCAGTGAAGACAGAAGGGCTCTGAGGTGGCTGGCCACTTTCTTCTTGTGCCTGCACAGACACTATGCACTACCGATGCCTAACCTTTGGCAAATAGGCTTTCATGAGTTATAAAAGTCATTGATAAAACTAGGTAAACAGAAATCTATTTTTCCATCTGACCGATGGCTTGATAAATTCCAAGGGGAAAGCCGTTTCCTTCTTCCAGTCTTCCTGGGCCGTAGGGGGAATGTCTCTAGAGTCTTGGAGGAATGTCTCTAGAGTGGCTCTTTGTGTATGTTCTTGTGTTCTCTAGGCAGGCATGAGCAGATCACTCGTAGGGTTACCAACCTCCAGGTAGGTAACTCGTAGGTTACCAACCTAGAGTTGTTCCAGGATTACAGCTGATTGTTTGACTCTTCAAGGTTCCGTTGCCAACTCTGAGTTGGGAAATTTGTGGAGATTTGGGGGCAGAGTCTGGGGAAGAAGAAGAGATTGGATTTATATCCCACCCTTCACTACCCAAAGGGGTCTCAGAGCAGTTTACAATCCCTTTTCCTTCCCCTCCCCGCAACAGACACCCTGTGAGGTAAGTGGAGCTGAGAGAGCTCTGAAAGAACTGCTTGTGAGAGAACCACTCTGAAATAACTTGTGACTGACCCAAGGTCACACCAGCAGCTGCATGTACAGGAGTGAGGAATCAAACCCAGTTCTCCCAGATTACAGTCCATGCTCCTAACAACTACACCAGACTGGGAAGGGAGGAAGCTTAGCAAGGATGCAAGGCCATAGAGTCCTTCCTCTAAAGATGCCAATTTCTACAGGGGAACTGATCTCTCTAGACTGGATATCAGTTGTAATTCTGGGAGTACTCCAGGCCTAAGGTTGCCAGCTCCAGGTTGGGGATGATCTGGAGATTTTGGGGGGTGGAGCCTGGTTTGGGGAGGGGAGGGACTTCAGTGCAATATAATGGCATAGTGTCCACCTTCCAAAGCAGCCATTTGCTCCAAGGGAACTAATCTCTGTCACCTGGAGATCAGCTGTGATCCCAGGAGATCTCCAGCTACCACCTGGAGGATGGCAACCCTAAACACAACAGAGGCTGGGGAAGATGAGTTTTAAATCCTGGCAATCCCACTAAGAACAGTTCCTCAGTATACCCAGAGAGCTTCGCCTACGCAAGTGAATTCCACTCCAGCAGAAGTCCCTTTGAATCAGATCTGAAGTTCTTCAGTCCATCTTGCGTACTCTGATTTTGCTCTGGATGAAAGCCTTTTGGCTGTGCAAGCACAAGAATCACAGCCGAGAGCCATTTACAGTATCAAATTATCTCTCTTGAGCTTCACCTATTGATCCTAAACTGATGAAGTAGCTTGATTTCTTTAAACATGGTATTTATAAGGGGCTTTTTTCTGTCTTGGCTGAAGAACACAGTGGGAAAGAGGGCAACATTTCATGTGTGTGGGGGGGAGCACAGTCTCTCCCTTCTCTATCCCTTTCTCCACTAATCCACCTTCTGACTCCAGAAATTGTTTGGAGAGTTGGTTCTGAGCACAACACCTGTCACCAGCGCTGCCTGAAATGCCTTGTGCTACAATTGCATTAGGCTTTGTTGAGTTATATTGATGGTGTCCGCTTCAATTTAACTGTCACTGGAAAATGCCACCAGTAAATGCAGAGGACAGGCCTTCAAAGGCACACTACCATGGTCCTTTCCGCATAGGGCTGCCAAGTCCCCCCGTGGGGGCAGGGATTCCCCTGCTAAATGGGTCCCCAACCCACCGGTCTGGATTCAGCTGGTGGGGGGAACCTGTTGGCCAGCAAGGCACTTTTAGTGCTCTTATGGATTGTAATATTCATAAGCTTGAACTTGGGTTGCTAGCATTGGAAGGGCCATGTGCATTCTCCATTGCTGGGGAAAGGTCCAGTCCATGCCAGGAGGCTGGCACCCTAGATAGTTCACCAAAGACAGAGACAAAGACTCCTTCTGCCATTAGGTTTCTTTCTGTCACACCACGCTGGTCAACCCCTGCCCCCTCCAACTTACCTGAACTAATTATGCTAACGTGGTTATCTAGCAACTGATGGTCGGGCCATCACCCAGTCGGCCAGAGCCATTAACTAACAATAGAAGTGGCCCCGGTGAGTCATCGGACCTCGCCCAAAGTGTCAGTTCCTGGTGAGATCATAGTTTCTGCAATATTGTCCACTCCCCGGCCCTCCTCCTTTTGTTCACCTTTAACCTATGGTAGGGTCAGAAGGGATGGACCACCTAGTAGGTGTGTTAGTGGGATGTGGTTAGCGCTGCCCACCCTCTAGACCACCTAATAAAAGACCATGCACGGAGGCAATCGGTCTCTTGAGCCATGGTCCCCTATCTGCTTTGCTACCCCTTATGTCCAGCTTGCTGTACCAATACCCTTGCCTCCATCTTTAAATCTCTGTATCCTGGAACAGAGAGAACCACGTGGTCTCGCAGGTTCGAGCCTCGTGTTCCATATTTTTCGATATTTTCCTTCCCCATCTAATTCTTCCTTCGGTCGGACAACTCCTCTTCAGGAAGGTAACATATTGCTTTCCCCTCATTGAAATCCTGCTCATGCAAATGTGCTATTTTCTAGCTTTATTTCTTAGGCCTGTGTGATTGTGTGTGTGATTACGTTTTTGGTGTGATTGAACAACATTGCCCAGTAAACTGCATTGAACTTGCTATCTGCCTCACGTGCCTCTTTCCTTGAGAACTCCCGGGAGGGGTGGGACCCTGGTATAGTTGGCAAGAACCCGTGTATTTTGCCAATTGCTAGCTTTAAATTAAAGCAATTCGGCTAACAAACCCACCCCCAAGATGGCCACATCAGGCTGACGTGCTCAGCGCAATGATGTTTCCCGGAAGTGATGTCATCACGCCAGGCATGTTGCAAGGTGATGCTCTAGCAATGGTACCATAGAGTTTTTAAGGCGATTAAAGAAGGCTGGTGGGAGGAACAAGGACCTTTCCAGGGGACGGGGTCAGTTTGCTGCAGCCATGACACAAGCAGGCATTCCCCTGCGGGGGGGGGGGGGGGGGGCTGGCACCAACTCCCAAAGCTGAGCTCCCCCGAACTCCTGCTCGAAATGACTCCTGCTTTCTACCACTATGCCATTCTAGCTTTCTAGCCACAGGGCTGCTGAGAGCCACCATTGGCCCCCATGACCCTGATCAACAAATGTCAGAACAAAACAAATCACTTGGCTTTCTATTACGATGAACAGGATAATAATTCTTACCTGTGAATAAGCCCCCTTGAAAGAAGTGAGACATCCATCTCTCTCAAACAGTACTAAACTGCAAAAAATACTTTTAAAGACGTTTCCTACCCCCCTACCCCCAAAATCACACTCACAACAATGTGACGTTTAGCAGAAGAAGGAAAATTGGGAAGGTGTGATAAGTTGGTTTCATCCTACAGGTGAGCCAAGTTTCCAGATGGTGTTTGTCTTTTTACACCTACACTAATTCCAGAAAGTGATTCTCAGATGCTGAAATCCAACTAGTTCCAGTTCTCTCATCCCATCTTGTCACTTCCTTGCCTGCTGCTGTCTCCTTAAAGGAGGGGGGGGGGGGGGACAGGGTGGGAGAGCATGGGTAGACTGGGCAACTGAAATTACCCCAGAAATAATTCCCAGACTGGCCGGATCCATGCTCCTGGTCAGGTTGAAAGTAGATCAAGAAGAAGAAGAAGAAGAGATTGGATTTATATCCCACCCTTCACTCACTTGTAGTCTCAGAGCGGTTTACAAACTCCTTTCCCTTCTCTTCCCCACAACAGACACCCTGTGAGGTAGGTGGGGCTGAGAGAGCTCTGAGACAACTGTCCTTGAGAGAACAGCTGGTACAGAGCTATGCCTTGCCCAAGGTCATCCAGCAGGTGCAAGTGGAGGAGTGGGGGATCAAACCCAGTTCTCCCAGATCAGAGTCCCAGATTAGAGTCCGTGCACTTAACCACTGCACCAAACTGGCTCTCAAAAGGTACAGAATTGGCTACATCTTTTGGGAGTCATCCTAAGCAGGTCTCCTTAGAAGTAAACCCCACTTTATTCAGTGAGACTTATCCCCAGTTTTCTGTTTTCCTTGCATACGAGCATTTAAAAATTTAACATATGATATTAATTAATTATAAGCTATCGCAACTCCATAGCATGCATTTTAATAGGAATTACAAGCACTTTTCTCCCTTACTTAACAAACATTTTTCCCCATGTGCATAGCAGTGTCTGCAGACTCAGAATTCGCTTCATGCATCTGATGAAATAGATTCTAGCCATGAAAACTGGAACTACAATACATGTAGTTTATGTAGTTTATGCTGGCACCAGACAGAAGATTCCTTTTCGGTTTTTGCCACAACAGACTAACATGACTATCCCTCTAGAATTTGTCTTTTCTAGTTACTTAGTCGGTACAAAGATCTCACTAGAACTTAGCCTAAGAGTTTGTTTTCAGCACAGTGTGAGTTTTGGAAGAAAAATTCTTTGGGGCATGCAACATTTTAAAACACACATACACTGCAGTCTCCTTTCTTCCCACACACACTTTTATCATTCAGTTGCATACTTAAAGATGCCGAGAATACTGTGGGATCGCTGAATACTATTTTTAAACTGCACTGTAAAATTGAAGCTAGGATGTCCTGTACCTTTTATAAGAATAAAATAAGAGGCTTCTTGGATCACACCAAAAGTTTCCCTAGTCCAATGTTTGGTGTAGTGGTTAGGAACGGGGACTTTAATCTGGAAGAACTGGGTTTGATTTGCCCAGGGGCATGGGCGTCAACTACGGGGGGGCTCGAGGGTTCGAGCCTCCCCCGAAATTTCCCGGGGGGGCTCAGCCACCCCCGGCAAAATGCTCGCCCAGCCGGCCGTCGCCGCCTCTCCTTCACCCCCGGCCTGCCCTGCCTCCCTGAGGCGGGGGGGGGGAAAGAGGCGGCGGGGACATAGTCGCGCGCGCGCTTCGCGCGGGCGGCAGTCCCGGCCAGCTGGCTGCTGCCGCCGCCGCAGGTCTGCCTCCCTGGGCCGGGGGGGGGGAGGAGCGGCAGAGACATGGTCCTGTGCGCGCGCGCACGAGAGAGCCCCTGCCCCCCCCGGGGATTTAGACAGTCGATGCCCCTGCCCAGGGGTCCTTTCGAGCAGAAGTTCGGGGGAGCTCAGCTCCGGGAGTTGGGGCCAGCCCCCCCTGCAGGGGAATGCCTGCTTGTGTCATGGCTGCAGCAAAATGACCCCCATCCCCTGGAAAGGTCCTTGTTCCTCCCACCAGCCTTCTGAAGGCTTCAGCCACCACTGAAGCTATCCTCCCAGAATAGTGGTATTTCTGAGGCTTGGATTAGTAGCTGTCCCCTCTCTGCTAGCGCTCTCTCTCTCTCTCTTCTTTCTTGCCTTCTGACATACTTCCGGTGATGTCAGGTGGTGCGGCATATGCAAATAAGTTATGCTAATGAGTTATGCTAATGAGCCCCTGCACCTCTTTTTCTATGAAATGACCCCTGGATTCGCCACTCCTCCACTTGCAGCTGCTGGCGTGACCTTGGGTCAGTCACAGTTCTCTGAGAGATGTTCTCGAAAAAGCAGTTCTCAAAAGAGCTCTCTCAGCCCCGCCTACCTCCCAGGGTGTCTGTTGTGGGGAGGGAAAGGGAAAGGAGATGTAAGCCACTCTGAGACTTCTTCAGATAGTGAAGGGCAGGATATAAACCCAATCCCTTCTCTTCTTCTTCTTCTTCTTTCCCATGCTAGGTAGCCAGCCAGATGCTTCTGAGAATACCATCAACAGGAAATAGAGGCCAACCCAAAAAGTTGCCCCCCGATTGCCATCCAAGGGCATATTGCCCCTGAACATGGAGGTTCTATTTAGTCATCATAGCTAATGGCCACTTAGGGACCTTTCCACCTCCATGAATTTGTCTAATCCCCTTTTAAAGTCTCCAAACCAGTGGGCGCCCCCTCATAGTAGATTATTCAGTGAATTAATTATGCAGTATGTGATATAAACTGAAGCTAAGACATTCAACTAAGGCATCCACTATTCCACATTTATAACTCCTAATACAAATTAATACAGATCACAATGTTCATAAGGCGTGCGTGGATGGGAATCATGCTTTTGCTACTTCGATAGATCCTTGGGAAATATTAACTTGACACAAAGATTTTCTGTTCTACTACTAAGTATATTTTAACTCCCCAACCAGGGTAGGAATGAGAAGGAAAGAGGCTGGAAATGGAACTAGAGACAAACACAGGAGAATTAGATGGTGAGGTGAGAGTGAAATGAAGGCATACCAGTTCAGTTGTTGAGTTTAGAAACAACTCATGGTAGGAAATATTTTCCTCAGCCCCATAGTTTTAAAAGTTTGCAGCCATGGGGAGCTTTCTAAAATAAAAATCCCTGCTAAAAAAAGTGTAGCAAACAGCATCAGAAAGGGGTTTCTTTCTGTTTGCCCTGCTCAGGCTTGTCTGTGCCCCTAGTGGTGGCAGTGCAGAACTGCATTAAAAGCAAAAAAAAAAACCCTGGATGGCATAGGTTGAAATTAATGCAGGATGATTCTAGGGGCGCTGAGCTCTAAAGCTGACTTGGGCCCTGGGAATTTGTGCCCCCACCCTCCAGTGCTCCTGACTAGCCAAAGAGAGAGAAGGAGGTAATTTTACCTGATTCCCTCTCGTCGCTGCAGCACTCCATCCTATGGCGCATTTTGTTTTTGGTGGCCTCCTGACCCTCATGGAAAATTCTGGGCAAACAGCAAACTGCTCAGGGAAGTTAGGGAACAATCCACACTGCCAACTCCTTTTGCAAAATTTTTGCTGGATCAAACTGCTAGCTTCCACTTGCGTGGGTTCGGTGGACGGTCTTCAAGCTCAAAAAGGTGTGTCATCCTAGCAGATTTCTGCCCAAGTTCTTGTCCCCTTTTTTTGCAGTACTCTGTAGCTTACTCAACACGATCAATTATCCAGCCCTTTACTCCTCCCCTTTACAGACACGGTATGGATTGCACATCACTGAAATGCCCTCCAAAAGTTCAACTTTCTGGCAGACTTTGGCCCATTCTGCATCTAGCATTTGCTCTGTTGTTTTACCAAACCCACACTGGAACAGAAAAAGATGCGGCTCAAAACCACATTCAAATACCCCAGGCTAACGCCGTGCTGACTGCAGAGTCACCCCTGAATGGCCATAAAACGGCCATAAATCTATGCAGACAGTACACTGCATGCTCTTTCACTTCATTTGATCTGTGGCCATATTATGGCCATTCAGGGGTGACTCTGCAGTCAGTACAGCATTGGCCCCCGGGGTATTTGAATGTTGTTTTGAGCCACATCTTTTTCTGTCCAGTGTGGGTTTGGTAAAACAACGGAGAGAATGCTAGATGCAGAATGGGCCGTTGTTGGTGCCCCCTCCTAGAAGTCCTGGTTGGCCCCTGACAGGATGCTAGATTAGATGGACTATTGGTCTGATCCAGCAGGGCTCTTCTGATGTTCTTATGAAGGCTCTTTGTCCTGTTGTTGGCCCTCCAGAGGAACTGCTTGGCCACTGTGTGAGACAGGATGCTGGACTAGATGGACTACTCGTCAGATCCAGCAGGGCTCTTCTTGTATTCTTATGAAGGCCTTGGCCTCTCGGCCCTGTTGTTGGCCCTCCGGAGGAACTGCTTGGCTATAGTGTGAGACAGGATGCTGGGCTAGATGGACCACTGGTCTGATCTAGCAGGCCTCTTCTTATGTTCTTATGAGACATTGCCCAGCTAACAAAACACATATGTTGCATGACCATGAAGCAGGGTTTGTGTGAATTTCACATGAACATGCTTGACAGTTCAATTTCCAGCTGATTAACCAGTCTGTTCATTTCATGCCAAACATCCAGGAATGGCTGCTGGACAAGTTTTCATGTGGTTTTTTGCAAAACTGAGCTCACATAAGGACACTGCCAATTCAGTCTGATTGACAGCCATTCTCATTACTAGGAACTAGTTAGGTGAAAACGGAAGGGTAGGGTTTTATTAAAGCACAGCCTTTATGCTGGATTTATGAATAATTTAATTGTCTATTTAAACAATAGCCTGCTGAGCAGAACAGTCATGCAGTGAGTCTGGAGGGGAGTTAGGAGAACTCAGTCAGGCGGCATGAGAACATGGGCACGCAGAAAGTCGGTTGTCCTGTACTGCATGGTTATTTAGGAATACAGCATCCCATCTCACATAGCGGACAACCAGTTCCTCTGGAGGACCAACAACAAGGCATAGAGACCAAGACCTTCATAAGAGCATAAAAAGAGCCCTGCTGGATCAGACCAGTGGTCCATCTGGTCCAGCATCCTGTCTCCCACAATGGCCAACCAGTTCCTCTGGAGGGCCAACAACAAGGCATAGAGGCCAAGACCTTCATAAGAACATAAAAAGGGCCCTCCTGGATCAGGCCAGTGGTCCATCTAGTCCAGCATCCTGTCTCCCACAGTGGCCAACCAGTTCCTCTAGAGGTCCAACAACAGGGGATAGAAGACAAGGCCTTCATAAGAACATAAGAAGAACCCTGCTGGATCAGACCAGTGGCCCATCTAGTCCAGCATCCTGTCTCACATAGTGGCCAGCCAGTTCCTCTGGAGCCACGAACAGGTTGATGAACAGTCACACCAAATCACTGAAAAATCAGCTTCCTGTTCACAATTAGCAAACGAGATGTGAGCGGAACTGCTGGATATTCGAGCATCCCTACCCTGAAGCACAGGCATTGTCAAGAGCCCCGGTAGCTGAGGGTGGTGGTGAAAATGAAAGGGGTGTGTGTCTTTTATTCTGAAAATTCACCCACTTCTCTCCCAGTGGTGGGAACAAGATTTTCTTGTTTACTTGAGTTATTGTGCAGGGGATGCTAATGAGGCTATAGATAAACGTTGTCCCAATAGGGATTCAAGATTTGAGTCCAGTAGCACCTTAAAGGTCAGCATCATTACCAGGGTTTAAGCTTTCAAGAACCAAAGCTCCCACTCTGACCTGGATAGCCCAGGCAAACCCGATCTCATCAAATCTCAGAAGCTATAAGCAGGGTCCACCCTGGCAAGTACTTGGATGGGAGACCTCCTTGGAATTCAGGAGGTGAGGCAGGCTTTATTCAGCCACCTCTCTGAATATCCTCCAGGCCCTCAGTAGGGGTCAGTCACCAGCGGTCGCCATGACTTCCATGTGCACTCACACATATATAAAAAATACGAACAAACACCAAAAAGCAAAAGAGTCATAGCTCCCTTCATCAGATACAAATGAGAATTGGGATCCATCAGTCCTTTTATCCAAGTCAAAAGGTGTATCTGAGCAAGAGAGTTTTGACTTACGAAAGCTTGTATACCCTGGGAATCTCGTCGACCTTTAAGGTGCTAAAGGACTCAGAACCTGCTCTTCAACTTCAGATCCACATGGCTGCCCACATGAAACCACTAAGGTTTCAGTTCGTTTTCTGGGCAGGTGAGGTTTTCTGGGCAGGTGAGGTCCGTACCATTTGAGACATTCCTTGAGTGGGGTGGAATGTCAGGTTATTGTCCCACTAGCACTGGTTGCTCAGTTTGGGTGTGGGGAGATCCCATGGAGCCCCAAGACAATCCGTTTCTCACAAAGACCTGGTGGCATTTTGTCGCACTTAATCCCTAGAATAATTCTCTAGTTTGCTCTAAGATGCAGTCTGCCTGCACCATAGACACCAGGAGGGTAGGAGATGCTGGGGGTTATGAAGCCATCTAAGCTAATGTTCAGAGAGGCATGCAATCTCTGGACATGGAGGCTCTGGTTAGTTACCATGGCTACCGTGAAGGATTCCCGCTGGTGGAATTCGGGTAGCGCAGACAGGGGGAATGGAAGCTGGTGCTGGAATGGCTTAGCGGAGACAAGAGAGTTTATAGCACCCCCGATTTTTGGAGGCATTCTCTCCCACCCGGCTATGGAGATGTAGGACTGCCATTTCCCAGGTGGTGGCTGGAGATCTCCCGCTATTGCAGCTGATCTCCAGGCAACAGAAAATCTGTTCGCCTGGAGAAAATGGCCGCTTTGGAAGTCGAACCCTACGGCGTTATGCCCCAGACTCCACCCTTCTGAGGCTCCACCCCCAAAATCTCCAGGTATTTCCCAACCCAGAGCTGGCAACCCTATGGAGATGCCGTTTCCCGTTGTGAATGTAACATCCTCAGCAGGGATGGGGAAGGTCATTCAGCAGATGCCCGTTCAAGGATCCTAACTCTTTAACATCCAATGGAGACCATCAGACTGTATAATCCATATGGCATCAGCCACCAGTGCAAGTCACACAAGTGCCAAACACAGCGCTGGGGCAGCGTGAGATCACAGGTGGTGGTGGTGGTGGTGAGGAGCACATCGACTTCCTGAAAGATCGTAGCTAACCATAAGATCAGCTGTAGTCCTCTGCGTTTCCAAATGGGTGCGAGACACATGGAAATTGTGGCAGAGAGGAAGCCTCTGTTCCTCCCAAAGCTTCCAAGGCCTTTGCCCTTTTCCTTTCACCCCTCACTTCAGTTCTCCCCCCAAGCCCAGTCTGTCTCGTTGGCCTGACCCTTTTCACAGTCTTTGCTGAAACAGTTCCTTCCTCTTTCTTCTTCCTTCTCCCAGAGGTGACACGATCACCATCTCCAAGTACCTGAAGGGCTGTCATCTAGAGGATGGGGTGGAGTTTTTTTTCTGTTGCCCCAGAAGGTCAGATCAGAACCAACAGGTTGAAATTAAACCAGAAGAGTTTTTGGCTAAACATTAGGAAGAACTTCCTGACAATTAGAGCAGTTCCTCAGCGGAACAGGCTTCCTCGGGAGGTGGTGGGCTCTCCTCCTTGGGAGGTTTCCAGGGGCTAGGTGGCCATCTGACAGCAGTGCTGATTCGGTGAACTTAGGCAGATCATGAAAAGGGAGGGCAGGAAGGGTTGCCTCAGTGCTTAGTTCTTGTGGACCTTCCTGACACGCCCAGGGAATTGCTGATAATCACTTTGGGGTCAGGAAGCAATTATTCTTCAGGCCAATTTGGCTGGAGATTCTGGAGGTTTTTTGTCATCTTCTGGACATGGAGCAGCAGTCCCTGGAGGTGTGGAGGGGGAGGTATTTGTGAATTTCCTGCATTGTGCAGGGGTGTGGGCAAGATGACCCTGAAGGTCCCTTCCAATTCTATGATTCTATGTTGAGTCTTTTTCTTTTCCTGCTGCCTTCAACTTTTCCGAGCATCATTGTCTTTTCTAGCGCCTGTTTTTTGTGGTATTTGTGTGTATGTGTGTGCTTGCAAGCCTGGAAGTCATGGTGACTTCTGGTGACCCCTAGTGGGTCTAGGACATTTTAGAGAGATGGCTCGATAATCGTCTCCCTTCCAAGTACTTGCCCGGGTCAGCTCTGCTTAGCTTCCGAGATCTGATGAGATTGGGCTTGCCTGGGGTCTCCAGGTCAGGGCTTTTCAAGTGACTCCTGTCTTCTCACAATGTGACCAAAGTACGATCGCCTCAGTTTAGTCATTTTACCTTCTCGGGAGAGTTCAGGCTTGATTCAACAAAGATTAATTGAGTTCAGTTAAAAATGCCTCCCTGTCTTTTATATTTCCAAATATTGTCCCACACCCATGCCTGTGTTAGGGTTGCCAAGTCTTCGAAACTCACTGGCGGGGGGGAGTCCTCCTCTGGCCAGGAGTTTCTCTATGGTATCATAGAGTTTTGGGGCGATTGCCAGAGCGTCGCCCTGGCAACGCCCCCAACGTGCTGACGTCACTTCCGGTGACGTCATTACGTCGTCCTCGCTGGACGACGTCAGGGGTGGGGTTCCCCCCGCCGGCCAAATGCTGGCTGGCAGATCGGGAACCCCTTTAGTGGGGGATCCCCCGCCCCCCCCCCCCGGGCTGACTTGGCAGCCCTAGCCTGTGTATATACAGATTTAGAACCCCACAACAGGGTTAGGAGTTGCCCATGTAAAAGCCACACACAAACCTCCTCCTATCATCCCCCATAACAGCTCACTTGGGTGCTCTCTGCCTAAACTACCTTGCAGGATTGTTGTGAAGATAAACTGCAGGAAGGGAGAACTATGTGTATAGCCAGTATCTCCTATGAGGAAGGGTTAACATAAGAACATAAGAGAAGCCAATGTTGGCTTGGCAGGCCTTGCCGCTGCTGGGGAGGAGGTGGGAGAAGGCTTGGCGGGCCTCGCCGCTGCTGGGGAGGGGTGGGGGAGAAGGCTTGGCGGGTCTCAGGCCTCGCCACCACTGCTAGGGAGGGGGAGGTGGTAGGAGAAGGTTTGGCGGGCCTCAGGCCTCGCCATCGCTGCTGGGGAGAGGGAGGGGGTGGGAGAAGGCTTGGCGGGTCTCAGGCCTCGCCACCACTGCTAGGGTGGGGGAGGTGGTAGGAAAAGGTTTGGCGAGCCTCAGGCCTCGCCATCGCTGCTGGGGAGAGGGAGGGGGTGGGAGAAGGCTTGGCGGGTCTCAGGCCTCGCCACCACTGCTAGGGAGGGGGAGGTGGTAGGAGAAGGTTTGGCGGGCCTCAGGCCTCGCCATCGCTGCTGGGGAGAGGGAGGGGGTGGGGGAAGGCTTGGCGGGTCTCAGGCCTCGCCACCACTGCTAGGGAGGGGGAGGTGGTAGGAGAAGGTTTGGTGGGCCTCAGACCTTGCCGCCACCACCACTGCTGGGGAGGGGGCGGGAGAAGGTTTGGCAGGCCGGCGGCTGTGAGTCACTCAGCCTTGCGGCCTCTGGTGCCGGGGGGGGGGGGAGAAGGCTCACCTACTGCCGCTTACTCCTCCTGTGGAGCTTCTCCTGCTTCTGCAGGCTGGGATCTGTGGGCATGGGCGTCAACTACGGGGGGGCTCGAGGGCTCGAGCCTCCCCCGAAATTTCCCGGGGGGGGCTCAGCCACCCCCGGCAAAATGAACACCCGCCGGTGGCCAGTCAGCCGGCCGTCGCCGCCTCTCCTTCCCCCCCGCCCCCGGCCTGCCCTCCTGCCTCCCTGGTGCGGGGTGGGGGGGAGAGAGAGGCGGCGATGGCCGGCTGACTGGCCACCGGCGGGTGTTCATTTTGCTGGGGGTGGCTGAGCCCCCCCCCCGGGAAATGCGAGGCGGAGCGGGAGCCGGGGGCCCGCAAGGGCGACGCGCCGGCCGCCATCTGCTGCTGCTGCAAAGCTAAGCAGGACTCTAGTGGCACCTTCCAGACCAATAAGACGAATTCTAGTTCCTGGAACCTTTTGCAAGACTCGTTCATCTGGAAAGCGCTGCTGCGCCGGTGTTCGAAGTCCCCGCGCGCTAATTAACGCCGGAGCGCGGCTCAGTTAAACTCGCCCACAAATCGGACCAATGGCGAGCAGGCGTTAGGCGCTCAGCCAATGGCCGGGGTTCGATGGAACCCCGCCAGCATTCGGGTATCGAACGCAGGCGGGACGAGGGTGCGTGATTGGCGAGAAATGTCGGGCCCAACTGAAGAGAAGCCTTAGCACGAGCTAAACAGTGGCGCCCCCCCCCCCTTCCCGGGCTGAAGAGGGTCTAAGAATTCTTGTCTCACTACAGATGCTGGTGTTCTGCCTCTCTGCATTTCCCCTCTGTTTTAACCAAGCGGATTCCAATAGGCAACGGTACAATCTGCTTCCTTTCCAAGCATTCTTTCCAACACCCCTCCCAACCTCCTGGCTACAATAAAAGGACTCCGAGTTCTCCACTTCTGCTCGCAGCAGTGATCCTACCCCGCCGGCGCCCAAGGTGAGCGGGGGGAGGGAGGGGGGCGGGGAGCGCGGCGGGCGGGCACGGCCCGGGGGAGGGAAGCGGCGGCGGCGGCTCCCTGGGGCAGGGGGGAGAGCAGCGGGACATGGTCCCGAGCGTGCGCGCGCGCTTCGCACGCGCGCACAAAAGACAGCCCCCGCCCCCCCCGGGGGATTGAGAAAGTCTACGCCCTTGTCTGTGGGGAATACTTCCCCCCCCCCGCGAATATCACGGGTCCCCCTTCTTGTGTTTATCTAATTCTCTCTTGAAGCCGTCCATGCTTGTAGCTGCCACCACCTCCTGTGGCAGTGAATTCCATGTGTTAATCACTCTTTGGGTGAAGAAGGACTTCCTTTTATCTGTTCTAACCCGACTGCTCAGCAGTTTCATGGAGTGCCCACGATAAAGAAGAAGATAAACATTTGGATTTATACACCACCCTTCACTACCCAAAGGAGTCTCAGAGCAGATTACAACCTCCTTTTCCTTCCCCTCCCCACAACAGACAGCCTGTAATGTAGGTGGGGTTGAGAGAGCTCTTTCGAGGACTGCTCGTGAGACAGCAGATTGGAGAGAACTTGTGACTAAACCAAGGTCACACCAGCAGCTCCATGTGGAGGAGTGGGGATTCAAACCTGGTTCTCCCAGATTAGGGTCCGCGCTCCTAACCACTACACCAAACTGGCTCGATAGTTAAGCAGCTTGTTTTTCTACCAAGCATATTAAAGACACGAACGTAAGAAAATAACTTTATTGAGCTTCTTGCAGGTGGGGAGCACGGCAAGGGGAGCTTACATCCAACGCTGGACCGACAGGCATGGCAGCAGATCTCTGCAGATATTACAGTGCTTTAAAGGGGCATATTATTTGTAACCCATATGCAATTATTTGTTAGGCTGACCTCATTACCAGTGCCAAACATTGCGCGCACACAAGAGACGAGACATGGACGTAATACAGCTGAAGGCATATTTATCTAACCAGCAAAGGTCATCGGGTTACCTCGATTATAATAAGAGTGCCTTTCATATCAAGCAAAAGATCAGCAAACATCGTTATTTTGGTGGCAACGAAACAAAGCAATGGTAGGTTTTTTATTTTGTTGCTGTTCAAAGAAGGCAAAGTGTTTTAGAGCCAGAGTGCTCCTCGGCGCATAGATATGCGCCTATTATTATCCGATGAATGCACTCTCAACGCTTAATTCCTTCTTGCAGGCAGTTAATTGGCTGCTGTTCGGATCGGAGAACAGGCAGTACGCAATATTATTAATCTGTAACGAAAGAGTATTCAAGGTGCATCCAGCTGTATTTACAAGCATGCCAGAGAAATAACCAAGCACCCCGTCTTCTTCCAAAATGCATCATCCAGGGGTCCTTTTCAGCAGACAGCACCAAGGCAAGAATACCTTCTGGATGGGATTTCTCCCAAAGGCTCTGGTGCACTTATTCCATCCACCCAAGATGTGGGCAACTAGAGCATCTGATACTTCAGGTTGGTGCATTAAAGACCAAATATAGAGCACAGGAAGTCTCAGAGTGAACACACCCTAAAATAAATGAACAAACAGGGATTCAGATACTGTTTTGATTGATCGAGATGGGTAGCCAACCATGTTTGTCTGTAGTCATAGAGAAGAGTAAGAGTCTAGGAGCACCTTAAAGACTATCAACATTTGTGGCAGGGTATGAATCATCATCACCATCATCGTATGGCAATGTGTGTAGTATAGCCAAGAGATCCTAAAATTGTCTGGCAGCCAGAAGTTCTAGCTCTTTTAGCGTTACACACCACTAGGTGGCGAGCTAGACTCATTTTTGGTTTTGGTTTTTAAAGGCAAGAGACGTTTCAGAGGTGGTTTGCCATTGCCTGCCTCTGTGTCATGCCCCTGGAGCTCACCCATCCAAATACTAGCCAGGGCCAACCGTGCTTAGCTTCCAAGGTCTGATGAATTCAGGCTAGTCTGGGCCCTGCCCTGCCCTGGCAGGGAATGAGCTTTCATGAGTCACTGCTCACAGAAGCTCATATCCAGCCACAAATTGGTTAGTCTTTAAGGTGCTACTGGACTCTTGCTCTTTTCTACTAGGTAACATTTTATTTTGCCTCAATGGGCAATGAGTTGCCATCTCCTAATGGTGGAAATTAGGAGGGACTTTATTACCTGGGGGAGTGAAGGCTGCATGGTATAGCCCCCATCTTGTCAAACCTCAGAAGCTAGGCAGGGTCAGTACTTGCACTGGAGACCAGAGGAAGGCCATGGCCAACCATCTCTGCTTCTTGCTTGCCTTGAAAGCCCCTTGCTGGGGTCACCTTAAGTCAATTGCGACTTGGCAGCATTTACCTAGAGTGATCCAAGGAGTGCTGGACTCTGCAGCCATCACTGGTCAGATTAGATACTTTGAAACTTGTTCAAGTTTGTTGAGTCCAGTATGGAACGTTCCATTAAATGTTCACCACTTGGTCACTGCAGAAGTCAATACCCATAGGAAACATCTACCCACAAGTACAACCAGATGTCCAGTGAAGTAGATGGCTTGAGGAGGTTATGGAGATTGAAGAGTAGTCTTCTCATGACAGAGATGGGCAATGGCAAACCACCTGTACTTGTCTCTTGACCTTGAAGACCCTGTGGGGTCACCACAAGTCAGCTGCAACTTGATGGTACCTTCCACCACCCTTCTCATGACAGAGATTGGCTTGGATGAGATATCACACAGAATCCTATGGTTACTGTGACTGTCTGAACAAGGGCCATTCCACAAACTCTGGTTAATCAGGGTCCATCAAATCAGCATCTGGAACCCTTTCATCCTTTCCTTCCCCAACCTCCAGCCTCCTTAGGCTCCACCCCCAAAATCTCCAGGGATTTCTCAACCCAGATCTGGCAACCCTAGGTTAATCACCAGCCTGAGCCCTTTTGAGATGAGGTTTAGGAGTTGGCTATTAAACTGCTTTACTAGTCATTCATTTCCCCCAGAGAGCCCTGGAGACGTATCCTGCCTAGAGCTCCTGAAAATCTGAAGCCTGGTTTAGGTATAAATCGAGGTGCCCTGGGTTGGTTAATACCTGGAGATTTTGGGGGTGGAATCTGGGGAGGGCAGGGTTTGGGTAGGGGAGAGACTTCAATGGGCCAGAGTCCACCTTCTAAGGCAGCCATTTTCTCCAGGTGAACTGATCTGTCGTCTGGAGATCAGTTGTAATCACAGGAGATCTCCAGCCACCAACTGGAGGTTGGCAATCCTGGCTATAACTCTGCATCGAGTTAATTACCTAGAGCTGCAGGGTAACAGAGGGTGCCTGGCAGGTAGGGATAGCACTAGGATTTCCAACCTCCAGGTGGGGCCTGGAGATCTCCCAAAATTATAACTGATCTCCAGAAAATGGAGTTGTTCCCCAGGGGGGAAACGGCAGCTTGGGTGGGTGGACTCTATGGCATTATACCCTGCTGAGGTCCTTCCCCTTCCCCAAACCCTGCGCTTCCCAGGCTCCACCCTCCAAATCTCCAGGGATTTCCCAGCCTGGAGTTGGCAACCCTTGTTAGCAGCGGCCAGCTCTTCTCATTTTCTCAAGATTGGATTCTCCTGAACAGCTCAAGTGGATGCAACAGGAAAGTCCCCCCCGCCCCCCCGGAATTTGTATACCTCAATCACCTTCATTTGATGTTGGCTTCTTTTTTTTACATGTCAATAACAGTTTTCCACATAAAAAATACATTCTATATTTTTTGCACAAAGTGCTTTTCTTTTTAAAATGCCTTTCTGGGTTTTTTAAAAAGCTCTCTGTAATGGAATCCGAAGCCAGCCTCCGCAGCTGATCAAAGCGGACTGGCGGATGGGGGCCAAAATTAGAGGTTGAAGGAACTTTTATTAATGTTGACAAACGAGAAGTGTTTTGGCGCCCCCCTCCAAGACAGGTAAGGCGATGAGTCTGAAACTCTTGCTCTTTCCCCATAAATATATAATAAGCCGGCTAGGCAAAGAGAATCTTAGACTCATATCAAGAAAGTAATAAGTCCCCCCCGGTTCTTCTTATCTCTTGATCGCAACACACTTCACAGAGAAAATTGCTTTCCGAGCTGGCTCTTCAAATAAGCATTTTTATGCCACCAGCCCCTGGTTCAAATCTTGTCTATGCCATAGGGTTGCCACCCTCCAAGTCATAGCTGGAGATCTTCAGAGATTACAACTGATCTCCAGGTGATAGAGAACATGGAAATAGCCCCTTTGGAAGATGGACTATGTAGCATTATATCTGATGCAATTCCACAGGGCCTGTAAGGTAGAGATGTTCCACCAGGCTTTTAGTTGAGGGCAGCAACAGTTAAGACCGGCACCCTCTTTTTCTTCCTATGACCCCCTGCCACGTCCCCGTCCCTGCCCTGCTGTGCAGACAGAACTGTAGCTGGCAAAAAGGGGTATATCGCCATCTGGACTGGTTAACTTATTGGTGTTTTGCAGGGGTCATTTAGTAGAAAAAGAGGTGCAGGCGCTCATTAGCATAACTCATTAGCATATTTGCATATGCCACACCACCTGACATCACCGGAAGTATGTCAGAAGGCAAGAAAGGAAGGGGAGAGAGAGAGAGAGAGAGCTGGCAGAGAGGGGACAGCTACTAATCCAAGCCTCAGAAATACCACTATTCTGGGAGGATAGCTTCAGTGGGGGCTGAAGTCTTCAGAAGGCTGGTCGGAGGAACAAGGACCTTTCCAGGAGACGGGGTCATTTTGTTGCAGCCATGACACAAGCAGGCATTCCCCTTCGGGGGGGGGGGGGGCTGGCACCAACTCCTGGAGCTGAGCTCCCCCGAGCTCCTGCTCGAAATGACCCCTGGTGTTTTGTGACAATTTTATGCTGATTGTATTTTAACACTTTTAAGGTTGTAAATCACCCAGAGCCCGCTTGCAGGGTTGGGCAATTCATAAATTTAATAAAAATTAAAGCCACTCCCCTATCCAAACCCTGCCTTCCTCAGGCTCCACCCTGAAATCTCCAGGTATTTCCCAGCCTGGAGCTGGCAACCCGGAGTCTGCCACGAAGCTGCTCAGCAGTCTTGCCTGTGTTCCAGGCCCCTTTCCCTCCCATTGGAAATAGGGGGACAAGGAGGCTGGCCTACTTTGCAGCGTTTTTGCAACGTCTGTACAGAGAATGCACGTGAAGTGCCCCAAACAGGCACTGCATTGGATATAAGGAGCTCCAAGCCAAGTGGAATCTGGGAACAGACCTTGCCCCCTCCTCCTGTTTTCTGCAGCCCCTCAGCACACACAAAAAGTTGCTCCTGAGGGCCAGGGAGCCATCAAGAACAATGCTGAATACAGAGAACTGCAGACACAAAGGAAATCTGCAGAAACTGTGGAGCGCTCTTTCCATGAGCCGAAGCGCCTTTTGCGCTGGTATTCTGGCAAGGGTTACTTGTCTGAGTAAAACCCTCTTGTCATTTTCTCAGATTTTCTGCTGTCTCCCCTGCCCTACTCCCACCAGCCCTGGTTGTATAACAGTATAACAGGAGCCCTGCTGGATCAGACTAGTGGTCCGTCTAGTCCAGCACCCTTCTCTCACACAGTGGCCAAGCAGTTCCTCTGGAGGGCCAACAACAGGGCATAGACGCCGAGACCTTCATAAGAAAATAAAAAAAGCCCTGCTAGATCAGACCAGTGGTCCATCTAGTCCAGCATCCTGTCTCACACAGTGCCCAAGCAGTCCCTCTGGAGGGTCAACAACAGGGCACAGAGGCCACAGCCTTCCCCTGATGTTGCCTCCTGGCTCTCAGATTCAAAGGATTAGTGCCTCTGAACATGGAGGTTCCCTTTATCATCATGGCTAGTAGACTCCAGTAGCCCCTTAAAGGCTAACGAAATTTGTGGTAGGGTATGAGCTTTCGCGATTCGCTGCTCACTTCTTCAGGTATCTTCAACAACCTGAGTGAGAAAGCTGAACTCTGTGTTCAACCCGGGGAGGGGGGGGGGGTGTAACATGGAATTTTGACCACAGAGTCTTAAAAAGACTGAATACCAAGGATCCGGTCATTGACCATGAAGAAGTGGACTCAAGTCCACAAAACTGTTCGCTATTTTTAAAAATCTTTATGGTGCCACCTGACTCCGGTTGATTTTTTAAAAATGTCTTAACTGTGAGACTCACTCAAGGGTGCCTTGCCCAATCATGGGGTCAATAGGGTTGTGCCAGGACTTTTCCAGCAACCGGTGTGGGAGGGGTTACCAGGAGCAGCAGGGAGGGGCCGAGGCCAACAACTCAGCAACATCACCAATGATACAGCAACATCACATCCGGGAAGTCAGCACATCGTTGGTTAACACCAGGCACTCTGGATTGGGGGCAAAAATTCTGAGCGTGTCTCCAGTCTAGACCCGCCCCCCGCCCGCTGCTGGTAAGTCCCTCCCTCCAGCCAGCTGATTGGGTTGGGGGCAAGGGATCCTATTCTGGGAAGGGGTTGGCAGCCCTATGGGTGGGCATCCTGGGAGGTTTTTAAGAGGCGTGGCTTGGTGTCGAATCACGTATGTGTAGGGTTGCCAGCTCCAGGTTGAGAAACACCTGGAGGTTTGGGGGGTGGAGTCTGAGGAGGGCGAGGTTTAGGGAAGGGGGAAGAAGAGGTTGGATTTATACCCCGCCCTTTACTCAGAGTCTCAGAGCGGCTTACAGTCTCCTTCCCTTCCTGTCTCCACAACAGACGTCCTGTGAGGTAGGTGGGGCTGAGAGAGCTCTGAGCACTGCTCTTGAGAGAACAGCTCTGAGAGAACTGTGACTTGCCCAAGGTCACCCAGCAGCTGCATGTGAAGGAGTGGGGAACCAAACCCAGATTAGAGTCTGTGCTCCTAACCGCTACACCAAATGGGCTCTCTGGAGTAACTTTGCTGGGATGTAACGCCCAGAGTCCACCTTCAAAAGCTGCCATTTTCTCCAGGGGAACAGATCTCTGTTGCCTGGAGATCCATTGTAATCCCAAAAGACCTCCAGCCAGTACCTGGGGATTGGCAACCCTATGTATGTGGCGTGTAGACTATCACTTGTTCTACCTCTGCCTAATGAATCTTGAGTAGCAGGCCAAGACTGACCTCTCTGCGACATCTCAGCGAGTTATTCCATCAATACGAGATTTGTTTCCTTTCATTTCCCCCCCTCCCCTGCTAAGCATCAATACCAGTTTAGCTGCAAATGGCAGAGCGCTCTTCCTGCGTACAAATGTGGAGATCACAGCTCAAAACAGCATGCCTGCCTGGACCCTTTGATCTTCCTGCTTACATCCGGCACTGGCCTCCCTCCATAAGCCCCCAGCCCCCTTGAAAGCTGTTATCACGCTCACATTTCAGACTCCCAGAAGCCTCCGTTTCGAACCCACAGACGGATCTTTTCAAGTCACTTCCAGCATTTTTGAAAAGAACTGTGGGGCTGAATCTTTAATTTCTTTGGGCACAGGAGTTTCACGAAAGCCCTCCTGAAACTGTAATGACACAGTGGGTACAGGACCGGGTTGATGGCGGAGTTGACCCACAAGAGCCAGAAGGAAGTCTCGTACCAGAATTCGGGGATGCAGTGGCCATGGCAAGCCGCCCGGATGATCATGAGGAGCGTGTACGGTGCCCAACAGAGGCCAAAAATGCCCACGATAACCGCGAGCGACTTGGCTACTTTCTTGTCCCGGCTCAGCCTGAAACGTTGCGTCATGTTCTGGGAGACCACCTTCATCCGTTTCTCCAAGGAGAGAGTAGAGGCGGAATGTTTATAGCCCCTTTTAGAGGAAGGCTTCAGTTTGTTGCCTGGAGGCCCAGAACTCTCTGTGCTGGACGTCTGGGAGTGTTTCGCCTGCGCGTCCTCATGGCCGCTCTCCTTTTGCAGGTCCCTGTCGTGACAGTCCCATTTGGGCACATCCAAGGTTTCCGTGGGGTTACTCTGTTCCCATTTGCAGCATTTCAGGGAGACCTTCGCTTCTGGGCTCGTTTCCATCTCCTCCATGAAGTTCTGGCTCTGGTTTTCGTGGAGCACGTCCAACCGGATCTTGGTGCGCTTGTGAATGTTCAGGTAGATGCTCAGGTTGAAGAACATCACGCTGAGGAAAGGGGTGAAGAACTCGATCGTGGAGGCTGTGATGAGGAAATACCAGTTGTAGAAAAACTCCGCGTAGCATTCCCCGTCGGGGATGATGCTTCCGCCAGAGATGTATTCCCAGCTGATGATGGCGGGGCCGTAGAGGAGGAAGGCCAGGAACCACACCATCGTCATCTTGAACACAGCTTGCCTGGTGTCCCCTTGCTGAGCTCTGTAGGAGACCTGTAAAGGAGGAGAAAAGAAATACTTCTATCAGCTAGAGGCCCAGGGTGGCCAACTCTGGTTTGGGAAATTCCTGGAGATTTGGGGGTGGAACCTGGGATATGCCATATAGGGTTGCCATATAGGATTTCCAGGTCCCCCTGGGCCAACAGCAGGGCTTCGTGGAGAAGAGTTACCAGATCTATGCTGGGAAACGCCTGGAGATTAGGGGGTGGAGCTAGGGGAGGACAGGGACCTCAGTAGTCCTTGAAAAAGCAGACTTCAATGCTATAGACTCTACCCTCCAAAGCGACCATTTCATCCAGGTGAACTGATCTCTGTAGTCTGGAGATGAGCTGTAATTCCAGGGGGTCCCCAGGTCCCACCTAGAGCTTGACATCCCTAGTTGCCAACCTCCAGGTGGTGGCTGGAGATCTCCTGGGAGTACAACTGATCTTCAGGAGATCAGTTCACCTGGAGGAAATGGTCACTATGGAGGGTAGAGTCTATAGCATTGAAGTCCCTCCCCTCCCCCTGCCCTCCTCAGGCTCCACCCCCAAATCTCCAAGTATTTTCCAACCAAGAGCTGGCAACTCTAGAGTCCATCCTCCAAAGCAGCCATATTCTTTGGGGGAACTGAGCTCTGTAGTCTGGAGATTGGATTGTGATTCTGGGAGATCTCCAGGCCCCACCTGGAGGTTGGCAACCCTGCTATGGCCACGTATTCATGTAGCTTGGTTTGATAAATTCCTGGCGAATAAGTCTAGCAGTTGTTATTAACTGTAACAGGCACAAATGTAGGCTTAGATCCCCTGGATTTTTTCTGCAGGCAGAAGGATGTCTGCTTGTGGAACACAACTTTCTCATCTCCCCACTCCCATGGCAACCTGTGTTGCCTGGAAGTCTTGTTCCCGGAGACAGGATTTTGGCAGGTGGCAATTCAGGCTGCTGTGAGAGAGGGAAAGTGAGAAAGTTCCCTTCCACCCCCAGAAAAAAACCAAGAGATCTAAGCCATAGCCTTTATATCCAGGGGTAGTGATTTCTAGGGGCTGGAGGCAGGCAACAGAAGATGGCTCACATGTTCCCTCTGTTTTGAACTTCCCAAGAGCATCTAGTGGCGTTCTGTCAGAGGCAGGACTTGGCTAAATAGATCCAAAACAAACCCGGTTCAGCAAGATAGGTCTTATCCTTCAGCACCTTGGTGTTTGTCTGTCTGTTGGTCGGTCTCTCTCTCTCTCTCTTTCTCATCTAATCTATCTATCTACCTACCTACCTACCTATCTGGGAGCCAGTTTGGTGTAGTGGTTAAGAGCGTCAGACTCTAATCTGGAGAACCAGCTTTGATTCCCCACTCCTCCAAATGCAGCCACTGGTGTGACCTTGGGTCAGTCACAAGTTCTTCCAGAGCTGTTCCTAAAAGAGCAGTTTCTGCCAGAGCTCTCTCAGCCCTACCTACCTCACAGGGTGTCTGTTGTGGGGAGGGGAAGGGAAAGGAGATTGTAAGCTGCTCTGAGACTCCTTCGGGTAGTGAAGGGAGGGGTATAAATCCAATCTCTTCATCTATCTATCTATCTATCTATCTATCTATCTACCTACCTACCTACCTACCTACCTACCTATCATTTATCAATACCCCCCTTCCCTGCGGGCAGGGCTTGGGGCAGTTTACAACAAGATTAAAACTGTAGATAATTTAGATTAAGTTGAAACCATAATAAAATACCATACAACCAATATATAAAAGACAGTCTGTTCCAAAATGGCAACATTTCAGAAAAAACCCCGTGGCTTCCCCCTAGCCTCCTAAGTGCCAGTTTAATTGCTGTCCCAGCACTGTCCCCAGCCAAAGGCCTGGCAGAAGATTTCTGCCTTACAAGCCCTGCAGAAAGGTAATAGATCCCGCAGGGCACGGCTGCTCTCCGGCAGAGAGATCCACCAGGCGAGGCCAGGGCCTTAACATTCACAACCCTGCTCACCTGTTGGCTGAGCACCTAAATTGCAAGGCCAGCAGGCTCAATGCCTGGGACTACATTCATTCGTGGGGGGGGGGGGGGGGGACACACCTTAAAAGGTTGCTTATTCATATGACCCCTTGATAGTTGGGGGATCTGTGGCCAAAACTTGCCCCAAGCCAGACAGTTTGTTTGTTTGTTTATTCTTGATTTCATTTTTCAATCCTTTCGACTGCAGGTTGGTGGAATTACGAATAAAACGAAAACAGAGCAAATCAATGAAACAATAAATGCTAAGATCATTTAAAAACGCATGCAAGAAATCAGCGGCAGCTTCCAGCCAGCCCACGTCATCTGAAAACAACAGTTTCAGAACAGTACAATGACTAAAACACTGAATGTCAGAGTTGACAAGAGATCCCAATACATCCCGCCTAGCTTCAGTAGACAAAGGACAGTGTAACGGCACTGTGTGAGACTGTCTCTATTGCTCCAGATGTACAAGAACCAGTTCTTTCAGTCCAGGGAATACCTTTAAGCCTTCTTGTGCATTCGGCTGCTGGGAGTGATTTACATCTTGCCAAAAGAATTAAACATCTGTGTCTGGGATTTTTTCAAGTAACCAAATAATTAGCAACTGCAAAGGAAGTTGTAGGGGATAGAGCCATAATACAAAGGAGAACACATCCTGTACGAATCAGTCAGGAACCTTGCTTGCCACCCCTCTATGTGCTGAGCTGCTTACCAAACAGAGCTCTGCCCGGAGTATGGTGTAGTGGTTAGGAGCATGGATTCTAATCTGGGAGGACTGGGTTTGATTCCCCACTCCTCCACATGCAGCTGCTGGTGTGACCTCAGGTCAGTCACAAGTTCTCTCAGAGCTGTTCTCTCAAGGGCAGTTCTCAAGAGAGCTCTCTCAGCCCCACCTACCTCACAGGGTGTCTGTTGTGGGGAGGGGAAGGGAAAGGAGTTTGTAAGCGGCTCTGAGACTCCTTCAGGTAGTGAAGGGCAGGATATAAATACAATTTCCTCCTCCTCCTCCTCCTTCTTCTCCCTCACCCCCCCCCCCCCCGTTGCCTTGTACCTTGTGGCTAGTAATTTTACTTATTTGTTTGTTTTTATTTAATACCTTCCTCCCCACTGGGGGCTCAAAGTAGCTCATGTCCTCCTCCTCTCCTCCATTTTATCTGTGAGGTAGGTTAGGCTGATAGAGTGTGACTGGCCCAAGGTCACCCAGCGAGCTTCTATGGCACCACTGGGGATTCAGACCTGGATCTCCCAGAGACTAGTCCGACACTCTTAACCAACTGCACCACTCTGAAGGAGGAGGAGGAGGAGGAAGAAGAAGAAGAGTTGGTTTTATACCCCACCCTTCACTACCCGAAGGAGTCTCAGAGTGGCTGACAATCTCTTTTCCCTTCCCCTCCCCACAACAGACACCCTGGGAGGTAGGTGGGGCTGAGAGAGCTCTTTCAAGGACTGCTCTTGAGAGAACAGGTCTGAAAGAACTGTGACTGACCCAAGGTCACCCAGCTGGCTGCATGTGAAGAAGTGGGGAATCAAACCCGGTTCTCCCAGATTAGAGTCCTGGTGCTCTTAACCACGACACCAAACTGGCTCTCAGATTCCTACATTCATTTACTTATCTGTTTACTTCATTTATACCCCCACCTTTGTCCCCAGCGGGGACCCAGGTGGGCTTATGACATGCTCCCCTTCTCCCTTTTATCTTCACAACAACACTGTGAGGCGGACTCAGCTGAGGGTGTGTGTGTGTGTGTGGGACTCCCAGATCCCAGTCAGATACTCTAACCACTAATACATACTGGGTTCTTGGACCACTAATAGTGAACAGTGGCCACAAAGCAAATGCCTCACAAGCTGAGCCATTTGTATGTTTGCACTGCAGGAATGCTAGAAATTCGGGAGCCGGAATCTGCTCCAAGGACACCTGTGCCCTGTGCTCAGATTATCCCCACAATGCATTTGCATAAAAGCAATATTAATTCTATCACTGATGAAAAAAGGCTTTTAGCCTCCTCCTCATCTACTGCACACACCATTTGGGTGTTTTTGTTGCTTTCTCGACTAGCTCATTAGTTCCTGTGTTGAAATGGATGGCGTTAAATGCAAAATGTTACAGGAGCCCGAAAGAGCCTGCCTTGGTCACGAAAGCTTCAGTTTGTAAGGGGCAGTTTCTAGAGGTGCCAACTGGCCTGGAGGAAAATGTCACACTCCTTGATGTACGTCAGTGGCGTGAACTTGCAGCTGGCTTGCGGTGACCCCAGCAAGTAGTTTTCAAGGCAGAGGTGGTTGGCCATTGCCTTCCTCTGCGGTGTCTTCCAGTTTGGTGTAGTGGTTAAGTGCGCGGACTCTAATCTGGGAGAATCAGCCCCACCTACCTCACAGGGTGTCTGTTGTGGGGAGGGGAAGGGAAAGGGGTTTGTAAGCCGCTCTGAGACTCCTTCGGGTAGTGAAGGGCGGGGTATAAATCCAATCTCTTCTTCTTCTTCTTCTTGATGGTCTCTCCCATCCAAGTACCAGCACTGTTTAGCTTCCAAGATCCAACAAGAGGGGCTATACGAGGCCTCCTTCCCTCCCATGTTCCTTTTACAGAGGCTAAATAGGACGTTGTTTACTTCCACGCCATGGAAAGCTTCAACTGCCCATTCCTGCACATTAAATCTCTGTTAAAGCCAGGGACAACACCGGGGCAGTTGGCAACCTTAGCGGCTCCTCTGCTTTTTAATTTATTTATAATTTAGATTTACTCAGGAGTCAGGTCTTTGAGAGATGAACAACAACAATAAAATACATACCATATTTAAAACAATTCCAGTAATTCAAATAAACTAATTAAAAACAATGCACAAATGACACTGATGCATTAACTATGAACAATTCACAGATGGCATTTGGAGTGGTGGTTTGGAGCATCAGACTCTAATCTGGGAGAACCGGGTTTGATTCCCCACTCCTCCACATGCAGCTGCTGGTGTGACCTTGGGTCAGTTACAAGTTCTTTCAGAGCTGTTTTCTCAAGGGTAGTTCTTGAGAGAGCTCTCTCAGCCCCACCTACCTCACAGGGTGTCTGTTGTGGGGAGGGGAAGGGAAAGGAGACTGTAAGCCACTCGGAGACTCCTTTGGGTAGTGAAGGGAGGGGTATAAATCCAATCTCCTCCTCTTCCTCCTCCTCCTTCCAGACTGTGTCTCCACCTCAAGGGCAAGGTAGGATGGGAGCATAGTTGTAAAGGGGGGGGGGGGAGTGCCAGCCAAGATGGTACCTGTTGCTGTCCTTAACTGAAGCCCTGCGGAACTGCATCAGGTCCCACAGGGCACGGATGTTATTTGGCAGAGCATTCCACCAGGTGGGAGCCAGGGCTGAAAAGGCCCTGGTCCTCGTTGAGGACAACCAGTTCCTTTGTTGGGAGCATTTACATTTAACAGAACCACGTGGCATAATATTTTCTGGGCTGTCCCATCACAGGCTGCAGGCAAGCATGGTGTGTTTGAATATTGCCCCCCTCAAAATTAAATTCTCTGCATGCTGAAAGCTACCCTGTCAGGAAGAAGGAGGAGATTGGATTTATACCCCGCCCTTCACTACCCGAAGGAGTCTCAGAGTGGTTTACAATCCCTTTCCCTTCCCCTCCCTACAACAGACACCCTGTGAAGTAGGTGGGGCTGAGAGGGCTCTCTCTTGAGAACTGCCCCTGAGAGAGCAGCCCTGAGAGAACTTGTGACTGGTCTAAGGTCACACCAGCAGCTGCATGTGGAGAAGCGGGGAATCAAACCCGATTCTCACAGATTAGTGTCTGCCCTCCTAACCACTACACCAAACTGGCTCTCCTGCTGGGATTCAGCCTTTGTATTTTTCCTGGCCTGCTCTTTCTCTCCACGCAGGGAGGCATCTTTCCTGCAGCTTTAGTTCCCAGAAGTCTCCTTAAATGAGAGGAAGGCTTCCAACACGACTGGCAGGATACCAGCCAGTGTTTTTAATTGTGGGGGAAATGTCCAAAGGGGCAGCTGTTCACCTGTAGCTCGTGACGACGCAGTCCAGGGAAAGCATTGGTCATAGCTGCCTCTTGCATGTATAAAATGGAAATCTAGCTGGCAACAGATCATTTCAGAGGGCAGCTGTGTTGGTCTCCCATAGAACAGCGAGACCAACAAGATTTTTGTGATAGATGCTTTTGAAAGTCGAAGCTCTTCGTCTCAGATGAAGGGAGCTTTGACTCTTGAAAGCTAGCCCCTTAAAGTCCTGACCTGGATAGCCCAAACTAGCCTGATCCCACCAGATATCGGAAGCTAAGCAGGGTTAGCCTTGGCTAGAAGGGCGACCTCCAAGGAATACCAAGGTTGTCACGCAGGGGCAGGCAATGGCTAATTTCTGAAACCTCTCTTGCCTAAAAGACCAGTCTAGCTCTCACTAGAACTTCTGGTTGCCAAACAATCTTAGGATCTCCTGGCTATTCCTCACATAATGCCATAACCAGGGGTCACTTTGAGCAGGAACGTCATTCCAGGAGTAACAAGCCCAGGAGTGGGCACATATGGTGATGCTCTGTGGGGGGGAAAGCAAAAGCATACTAACTTGTTCTGTATTTTCATGCTTGTTGTAGGGGAGCTTCCCTGCAAGAGCAAAGGAAACCTAAATTGTCTTTAGTCAAAGTGTAAAGCTGGCTCGCCAGCTCTGAGGCTGAGGACAGACTGGCAAAATGAAGCGCAAGGGAAGTGGGGCAAAAAGACCCGAGCCAAGTTGTCGCAGGGCTTTCCGTTCGCCCTGCATAGACTGATGCGGGACCATATCAGGGAGGAGGCAGAATGGAGCGTTCACACTGTGGGGTGGCCCCTGGCGGCGGCGGTGCAGTGGCGTGCGGCTTTGGTCTGTTTTGCCGACCTGCACATAGACGCATGGGCTCAGCAGCCGGATCAGCGGGTTCACACTACTGGCGCTGCTTGATGTGCGGCTTATTTGCGTCCACAGTGCCAGGAAGCAGGATTAACACGCGGCCAGGCAGCTTGACACCGGTTTCACCAGATACCTTTTTAAAGTGGGATGAAAGCGCTTCAGGACAGGGTGAGTGCGGCACGGCAACGCCAGGCAGCTGTGGCTGTGTGAACAGGCTCTCTTAATCTACTTACAAAGCGGGCCCAGGCCAAACTGCCAGTCTGAACAGCCTGAGTTGGGAAATGCCTGGAGATTTTTGGGGTGGAGCCTGAGCGTCGGGTGTTGCCTTCTGACACACTTCCGGTAATGTCAGGGAATGTGGCATATGCAAATAAGGTATGCTAATGAGTTATGCTCATGAGCTCCTGCACCTCTTTTTCTATGAAATAACCCCTATTATTATCCCCAGTCTAGCTCAGCTCTTTGCTGGAAGGGTTGTAATGCCCCTGGTTCTTCTATACATTGCTGGTGGGAATGCCCTGTGATTGAATCCTTTTGGCGCCAGAGTCACTCTTTGATTATGCATATCATCAGGGGTCATTTGAAAAAGAGGTGCAGGAGCTCATTAGCATAACTCATTTGCATATGCTACACCACCTGACATCACCAGAAGTATGTCAGAAGGCAAGAAAGAAAGGAAAGAGAGAGAGAGACAGAGAGAGAAAGAAAAAAGAAAGAAAGAAAGAAAGAAAGAAAGAAAGAAAGAAAGAAAGAAAGAAAGCTGGCAGAGAGGGGACAGCTACTCATCCAAGCCTCAGAAATACCACTATTCTGGGAGGATAGCTTCAGTGGTGGCTGAAGCCTTCAGAAGGCTGGTCGGAGGAACAAGGACCTTTCCAGGGGACAGGGTCATTTTGCTGCAGCCATGACACAAGCAGGCATTCCCCCACGGGGGGGGGGGGGAGGGGGGCTGGCAGCAACTCCCGGAGCTGCGCTCCCCTGAGCTCCTACTCGAAAGGACCCCTGCATATCATGGGGACAGAGTTACCATTTCTCCCAGAATCATTTTTATTGACGTGCTGGCCAGATTTACAATTGCCGAAAGACAAAGTAGAAACCACTAGTGCCCTTACTGCAACCGCCCAGCTGACGGGGGCGGCATTTTGGAAAAACCCTAAAGCACCTGGTAGAGAGCTATGGTACAAAAAAATGTGGGATCATTTTGTTATGGCTCAGTTAGCAGATAGTATGACACCACTTGCTAATGCTAACTATTGTACTAAATTTCCCTCTATCTGGTACCCAATTTTGCAACACCTTTCAGAAAATGATATAATCCCTCATAGAGCTATTTATAAGGATTTGTTTAAATTTTAAATTTCTGGTTGTTAGAATTTTATATTATGTCTCTGTGAAATGTCTTTGCTGCTGTACTTTGTTTTTTATATATATGCGGTGGCTCAGAGGTCAAGACGCTGAGCTGCAGACTGAAAGATCAGTAGTTCGTCAGTTCAAGGCCCAAGTGCCGCATGACGGAGTGAGCTTGTTTGTTTGTTTGTTTGTTTGTTTAATTTATATCCCACCCTCCCCGCCAAGGCAGGCTCAGGGCGGCTTACAACAAAAGCTAAAATACTTTACAATAAATATGTTAAAACACAATATAGTACAATAAAACTCATAACATAAATAAATCACAATTTAAGATAAAGTGCTGATAAATGCTGATAAAATGCTGGCGATGGTACGGTCTACTAGTGTTGGTGCCAGCTCCTGCCAACCTAGCCATTCGAAAGCAAGAAACTGCAAGTTGATAAATAGGTACCATTTTGGTGGGAAGGTAACAGTGTTGCGAGCGCCTCAGTGTTTAGTCATGCTGACCACATGACCACGGAGAAGTCTTCGGACAGTGCTGGCTCTTCGGCTTGGAAACAGAGATGAGCACCGCCCCTTAGAGTTGGATTCGACTGGCTTTCGAATCCACACACACACTATTATTATCGAATACACACACACACACACACACACACACTATTATTATCCCCCCCCCCCAATCTTGTTGGTCTCCAAGGTGCTACTGGACTTGAACCTAGCTGGTGATAGATTTAATACCGTAGAATTTCTTTTAATCACCAGGCATCAAACAATGCAATTCTATACCTGCAATGCAATTCTCCTGTAATTATCACATGTAGCAAATTTGCCATGAAATAATCTCATGGTTTGACTTTTGCAGTGTGAATATTTCACCTGAATGCACACTAGGCCAGTACAATGATTTGTTCACCGCACCTGCGTAGTTCCCGATATTCAGTCATGAGTGGAGTGCTTGCAAGGTATATCTCATATTCTGCAAAAGTGAATTCAAGTTTAATAATATCCATCATCGCAAGTTTAGGCATAAAAGCTAAGGTAAAGGTAAAGGTTTCCCTTGCTTGAAAGTCAGTCAGATCTGACTCTAGGAGGCAGTGCTCATCTCCATTTCCAAGCCAAAGAGCCAGCGCTCTCCGGAGACTTCTCCGCAGTCATGTGGCTGGCATGACTAGACACCGAGGTGCACGGAACGCTGTTACCTTCCCACCGAAGCGGTACCTATTTATCGACTTGCAATTTCTTGCTTTCAAATTGCTAGGCTGACAGGAGCTGCGGCCAAAGACAGGAGCTCAGTCTGTCACGCGGCACTCAGGTCTCGAACTGCCGAGCTACTGACCTTCCAGTCTGCAGCTCAGTGTCTCAACCTCTGAGCCACTGTGGCCCCTTGCATAAAAACTACCTCCTGGTAATTTTGACATTTCTAAATGCTGTCTGGGCATAGGATCCCAAGGACAGTAAGAGAAAGATGAGTCTAAGATCCTGGAGTGTTGATCCTAAATAATAAAGGGTTATAGTACATGGGTTTTTATCAAGGCAGGAAGCTGCAAATCTGTGCATTCAAGGGATTAAAACAAGAGCTGTATCCAACCTGGCCAAGAGTTTTTGCCTTTTGTGTGCAGCGAAGTCAATAAGGTTCCCCGTTGCTCCTCTCTTCCAAATTACAAGATGGGTCAGAAAAGAGATTAAACGTGATGGACAGAAATCCTCACCAAGCTCTGGATTAATCCACTTTGTGAGTAATTGTCTAAGATTTAATTGTCCATTTCCAACACACACACAATAGTACATCCAGAAAGTTACCAAGCTTGTGAGACAAACTTATTTTGAGCACCCCCTCACTTCCTTTAGAAAAGGAAAATGATGCTTCACCTACAGCAAGGTACTGGATATGGCTGAGATTGTGAGCAAATGGTACAGTGAAGGTCTCTACATGGGGGTGGGTGGTGGGTGGGCGTTTAAATTCATGGTTGAAATACATTGGCTGATGGTTGAGAAGAGAAACTGAGCATAGACAGATATTACTTACAAATGAAAATACATGAAGCTGCCAGGAGGCAACATCAGGGGAAGGCCTCGGCCTCTATGCCTTGTTGTTGGCCATCCAGAGGAACTGGTTGGCTACTATGTGAGAGACAGGATGCTGGACTAGATGGACCACTGGTCTGATTCAGCAGGGCTCTTCTTATGTTCTTATGAAGGCCTTGGCCTCTATGCTCTGTTGTTGGCCCTCCAGAGGAACTGGTTGGCCACTCAGTGAGACAGGATGCTGGACTAGATGGACCACTGGTCTGATCCAGCAGGGCTCTTCTGATGTTCTTATGAAGGCCTCAGCCTCTATGCCCTGTTGTTGGCTGTCCAGAGGAACTGGTTGTCCACTGTGAGAGACAGGGTGCTGGACTAGATGGGCCACTGGTCTGATCCAGCAGGGCTCTTCTGAGGTTCTTACATTCTTATGCCTTATACTGAATCAGCCACTTGGTCCATCGAAGTCAATACTGTCTACTCAGACTGGCAGCAGCTTCCCAGTGTCTAAGGCAGAGGTCTCTCTCGTTACCAACTGCCAGATCCTTTAACTGGAGATGCTGGGGATTGAACCAAGACCACCAAGGAAGTCCAGGGTTGCTACGCAGAGGAAGGCAATGGCAAACCACCTCTGAACGTCTCTTGCTGTGAAAATCTACAGGGTCACTGTAAGTCAGCAGAAACTGGACAGTCCTTTACACCTACAGAGGGAGGTGATAGCCCTGACCTCCCACTCAGTGCTCCCTCTAAGCTGAGTTTGTGTGAGATAGCTCACAGTTTTTTAGCCTCTGGCTCACACATTTTTATCCTTAGGACCTTAGCTCAGGAAAGATGGCTCCAGAGCAAACTAATTTATGCAGTAGCCAAATCGCTTGCTCACAACTTTAGTGCCAGCAGCTCACAAAGGAGAAATTTTTGCTCTCAAGACTCCACAGTTCAGAAGAAGAAGAAGATATTGGATTTATACCCTGCCCTTCACTCGGAGTCTCAGAGCAGCTTACAAACTCCTTTCCCTTCCCCTCCCCACAACAGACACCCTGTGAGGTAGGCGGAGCTGAGAGAGCTCATTCCAGAACTGCTCATGTGAGAACATCTCTGACAGAACTATGGCTTGCCCAAGGTCATCCAGCAGCTGCAAGTGGTGGAATGGGGAATCAAACCCGGTTCTCCCAGATTAGAGCCCACACAATTAACCACTGCACTAAACTGGTTTAGAGGGAGCATTGCTCTCACTGCATGCCTCTTGGGAGAAAAGATTATGTTTGTGTCAGCAACATTTGTGACATGGCTCTTCCTGAGTGGGAGACAGTGACAACTTTTGGGCTTGGATATGGGGTAGGCAGGCCTGAAGCCTCACTGTGTATGATGCTCTTTGGGTAGACCAATTTTCTCTCCCTGCCTGGTCTCACAAAGTTGTGTTACAGTTCATATTCCTAGCACTTTCTTAACAAAGTCCTTGGGGAAAGGGCAGGGTAAATGAATAAAACCTAGTATAAGCCAAGCATCTGATTAGATAATAGATCTCTCCGTGGTAAATTGCTCCTGGTTTTATATGGCTTTAAATATCTCTGCTTATCTCCTGGTGAGATAATTGAGTTTTTAACACGTGCACGACAATCCATTAAGAAGAGTGTATTTGCGATTTCAACTCTTCGCTTGCCTCTCTCTGCACTGTGATTTTGGACTGCTGCTAAAGGTTTCAAGCAAGCCCTTTCCCCATTCTCCTATCTTTTTTTTGGGGGGGGGGGGCGGTTGGTTAATCTTCATTTTCACAGGCATCAATAACATATTCTCAGCCAGGGTTCGGGAGATTGTCTTGTTTTTGCCATAGCAAAAGGATGAAAACTGGTTTCTGGCACAAAACCGAGGACTTCCTGTTTCATAACTATGTCAGGCTTTTAAGAGTTTTAAGGTTATTTTCTCACCATATTATTTAGAAAAGTTTTAAACTGAGTGGATAGTCTGCCAAAGGCTCCAAAACTGAAGTCAACCTGGGGAGGTGGGTAGTCTGCAATCAGCAATTCTATACAGAGCCTCAATCTTTCTCTCTTTTTATTCCTGTTAACTTTGTATCTTTTCTCACCTATCATCAATTATTTGCAAAAAAAAGATCTGAAACCCCAAACCCTGAAAAGACCAAATTTTACAATCAAGTACAGTAAAACATACAAATTAAATACTGTTGCAAGCTTGGCTTTTGATCATTGTGGATCCATTGACAAAAGAAAGGATCAAGTCTTTTAATGATGGTATATATCTCCTTGATGAATGTTGCATGTTAGGGAATGGTTTCATTCAAGAATCCATCAGGGCTTGGAAGAACTGTAGGGTTGTCAGCTCTATGCTCTGGGAGATTTATGGGTGGTGCCTGAGAATAATGTCATTTCAGGGAAATGTGATGTCACTTCTACATGACACTCTAGGAATCCCCCAATCTTTATGATTGTTACCACTGAGATTGGGGGAAATTCCTAGAGTATCATCATCAGTGCCATCCCCCCCATTTTTTTCTCCTGCTTTTTGAATGATCAAGGGCCAGGGACTGAGAATGGGGGGTGGGGACAGGCCACCAGACAAATAGTAAGCCTAGGAAGAGGTGAACTGCCCACCAAGCTGGAAAGAAGTGTATATATATATATATATATATGTAAAAGAAAGTATAAGCTTAGGTGATGAAGAGTTGGGGGAAAACAACGATCAGAGGTAAGAGCTGGCTGAAGTACCTTGAGGTGCAGGATCTCTCTACTTGGGGATCTGACATGGGGAGATCAGCTGACCAGTAGGAAAGCCCTTTTGCCTCCACCCCTAACCTACCTCATATTCACAAATAAAGCAAAGACAAGATAGGCCCAAACAACAACAACAACAAAACACTACTGGTGGTGATGTACACCTCTTAGCTCAAACTAGTTCAATGCATCATTAACTACCTACAACCTATGCTAGACAATGATATCACAGGCATCGGGAAGCAAATCTTTTCTCGCCCACAGCCTCCTGACCTTAAACAATTTCTCACTCACAGCAAGACCCATCCTAACATGGACGTGGACACTGGGACTGCAACAAACCAAGATGGCCAGCTTGGTCCCCATATCCACTCTGACAGCTCTATCACTGGGCCTAACAACATCAGCCATACCATCTCAGGGTTATCCACTTGTTCATCTTCCAACCTTATATAAGTCATCAAATTTCTGTGATGCCCATCCATTCTCTACATCAGACAAACAGTTCAGTCCCTACACAAAAGAATAAATGGACATAAACCCGACATTAAAAACTGCAACACTCAAAAATCAGTGGGAGAACATTTTAATCTTCCAGGTCATTCCACAGCTGACCGAAAAGTACAGTCCTCAAACAAGGAAACTTCAAGGGTAGATAATAATAGGGGATCGCTGAACTTGAGTTCATCCACAAGAACAATGCCTCCCCCAGGGCCGAATAGGGACATAGGATTCTTATCTCACTACAGAAGCTAATTTCCTGACCCCAAGCATTTCCCCTCCACTCTAATCAAGGTGATTACAATATGCATCGTACCTTTTTATCTCTTACAAACATTCTCTACAATAGTGCTCCTACCTTCTGACTAAAATATAAGGACTCGGAGATCTCCATTCCTGCTCATGTCTGATGAAGGGAGCTTTGACCCTTGGAAGCTTATGCCCTGACAATTGAACTGGTCTCTAAGGTGCTACTGGGCTTCATTGGGGAGGTGGTCCATAGTTCAGTGGTAGAGCCTCTGCTTGGCATGCAGAAGGTCCCAGACTCAATCTCCAGCATCTCCAGCTAAACCATCTGGCAGTAGGTGATGGGAAAGACTTCAGCTTGAGACCCTGGAGAGCCGCTGCCAGTCGGAGTAGACAATGCTGACTTTGATGGACTTGTAGTCTGATTCGGTATAAAGCTGCTTCATGTGTAATCTAACTGTTCTACTGCAGACCAGCACAGCTACCCTCTGGAACTATAAAAACCCCATAAGTCTCCTGTGTCATCTCCTTCAAAGGGAACTACCCCAGGTAAACCAAGAGTTTGGATCTTCTCAGAAAACTGGGCAATGAGTGATGATTATCTATCTATCTATCTATCTATCTATCTATCTATCTATCTATCTATCTATCATCTATCTATCTATCTATTCATCTTCATCATCAACATTATCTATCATCTATCTTTCATCTATCAATCATCTTTCTGTCTGTCTTTTTTGCATCATCTGTTCATAGGGCAAAATCTACAACATGTATACGGGTTAAGAATTCTGCCCACCATTGGGTACACAGCTCAGACTTTAATTTGTCTTTAATTTGTCCAAGGTTTCTGTTACCACCAATGCTCCCTCTTGTGTCTTGTGAGTCTTGTGAGCAAAAATCCTACTTTGTGAGCTACCAGCATTAAAGTTGTGAGAGTGCAATTGGGCTTCTGCATAAATTCAGTTTGCTCTGGAGCCATCCTTCCTGAGCGAAGACAAAAATGTGTGAGCCGGAGGCCAAAAAACCCATGAGCTAGCTCATGCTAACTCAGCTTAGAGGGAACACTGATTACAACAACCTGCAAAAATCTTTGTCCTTGGATCTCAGATTATTATTTCAAGAAGGCCCAAGCTTTAATCTGACAAATTATCCTCCCAGAAGGAAAAGTCTTGGCTTGGAAAAGCCAAAAAAAAAAAATTAAGCCAATTTTTGCATCGATAAGGACTTTATTGTGGGAAGACAGGTGGGCAGCTGTGTTGGTCGGAGGCAACAGAACGAAGTTTGAGTCCAGTGGCACCTTTAAGACCAACAAAGCTTAGTTATGGGTAGAAGCTTTCATGTGTATGCATGCTTCTACAGCTTCTACAGATATTGTGGGAAGGTGTCGATATGGACTGCGGTTCAATCAAGGACCTCTGTGCTGGGGGCAGCCCTGCCGAGGAACCAAATGCAAATAACTAAATAAACCAGGAGAAGGAGTTTGAACTGTTCTCAGTTCAGCTCTTCTGAGATCTCTCTTTGTTTCCTTCTAAGCTGCTCTAGCTGTCAGTGTTTCCAAGCCAGGCGCAGACATCTGCTTGACCTATAGCTTTGTATTGACTATCACAGCCTTCCTGGACCTGATTTTCAGTTTATGCTTCCAGCACCTTGGACAGAGCCTCTGGCTCCTGACCCGGGCTCCCCTCGACTCTGCCTTTGGACTGTCAACTTTCCGGCAACCTTAGCTGCTCCTGACTTCATTTCCTGTTCTTCCCAATAATCGTCAACCTGCCTGAACTGCTTACACACGTCTTGGTGATGATTTGCAGGTACATTTGCCCTTTTTTGCTTCTCGTCTGCCTCATCTCCAATCCCACTCCCGCAGGGATATGAGCTTCACCCTTTGCATGCTTGGCTTTCTCAAACACTAATGCTGACAGTGGATCTGATTACCTCATGGTACGTATGTACATAGTAAAGGTAAAGGTTTCCCTTGCTCAAAAGCCAGTCGAATCCAACTCTAGGGATGCAGTGCTCATCTCTGTTTCCAAGCCAAAGAGCCAGCGCTGTCCAAAGACATTCCTGTGGTCATGTGGCTGGCATGACTAGATGCCGAGGTGCACAGAATGCTGTTTCCTTCCCACTGAAGCGGTACCTATTTATCTACTTGCAATTTCTTGCTTTCAAACTGCTAAGTTGACAGAAGCTGGGACCAGAGACGGGAGCTCACTCCATCATGCAGCACGTATGTACATATATGCTAATCAGGGGTCATTTCGAGCAGGAACGCACAGGAACACTGTTCAGGGAATAACAAGCCCAGGAGCAGGCACATATGGTGATGTGCTGTGGGAAAAAACAAAAGCATACTCACTTGATCTGTATTTTCGTGCTTGTTGTAGGGTAACTTCCCTGCAAGAGCACAGGAAACCTAAAGGGTCTTTAGTCAAAGTGTCAAGCTGGCTCGCCAGCTCTGAGTTGGGAAATACCTGGAGATTTTTGGGGTGGAGCCTGAGCGGTGGGTCTTGCCTTCTGACACACTTCCGGTGATGTCAGGGGGTGTGGCATATGCAAATAAGTCATGCTGATGAGTTATGCTAATGAGCTCTTGTACCTCTTTTTCTACAAAACGACCCCTGCGTGCTATCAAGTTGAAAACCACTTCTGGTGACCCCAGCAAGGGGCTTGCAAGGCCAGTGAGAAGCAGAGGTGGTTGGCCATTGCCTTCAGAGTCTTCCTTACAGGTCGGCCTTCCAGGCACCGGCCTTGCTTAGCTTCTGACTTCTGGTGACCCCAGCAAGGGCCTTTCAAGGCCAGTGAGAAGCAGAGGTGGTTGGCCATTGCCTTCCTCTGCAGAGTCTTCCTTGGTGGTCCCCCATACAAGAACTGACCCTGCTTAGCTGCCGAGGTCTGACGAGATCAGGCTGCACCCAACCGTCTTCCCTCCCTGCAGCATGGTAGGAAACATAACTTTCCCATCGTTTCATACAAGTTTCAAAGAAAATCAGCAAGGGATGATGGTTCCAGTCAGATCTGGGGCCACTGATAGGACACCAGACCACCAGATTGCAAGCCGGGACTCACCGCTCTTGTCACGGAGAGGAACCGGTCATAGCTGATCAGCACAATGTTGAAGACTGACGTGGTGCACAGCAGATAATCCATCACCAGCCAGAGCTTGCAGAAGCTACGCCCAAAGGTCCATTTCCCAGTTAAGACGTAGGGTACGTACAGTGGAATACAAAAGGCACCTGAAATCAGAAAAGTCGGTTTAGGTTTTCAAGCATTCTATGCTGGAGGCACTGGGCATAGTGCAAGGTATACACACGAATATGCCTTATATCGAACCTTAGTCTATCAAGGTAAGGGTGTCAGTATGCCTTGAGATAGGGCAGCTGCCAGCACCCCACTGTTTCTGGTGGGGCCACTGCTACCAGCACTCCCGGCCCACTCGCTCGCTGGCACGCCAACACCCGTGCTCCCTGCTGCCATGCACTGCTCGGTGCCACTGGGGAAAGGTCTGCAGGCAGTGGTGAGCGATGGCAACGACGGTGCTTGTGACCGGACAAAAGAAGGTATGGTGGGAGGTATGCAGGTGAGTCAGAGGGAAGGAGGGCACGAGTGCCAGGTGGTGGGCAGAGGGGCCCCGGGAACTGTCTGGCCCAGGGTCCTGAAAACCTAGAACCGGCCCTGCTCAGTATTGCCAACTCTGACTGGCAGCAGCTCTCAGGCTGAAGTCTTTTGCGTCACCTACAACCTGCTCCTTTTGACTGGAGATGCAAGGAACTGAACCTGGGACCTTCTGCATTCAAAGCAGATGGTTGTTGTTATTGGCGCTGTCAAGTCACAGCTGACCGCTGGCCACCTCATAGGGCTTTCAAGGCAGGAGATGTTCATAGGTGGTTTACCATTGCCTGCCTCCATGTCACACACCCCAGGGGTTCCTTGGAGGTCTCCCATCCAAATACTAGCCAAGGCCAACCTTGATTAGCTTCTGAGGTCTGCAAGATCAGGTTAGCCTGGGGTATTCAGGGCAGGGCAGGTGATTTCCCCCTATCCATGCATGTGTCTTAAAAAGTAAAGGTTTCCCTTGCTTGGAAGCCAGTCAAATCCGACTCTAGGGGGCGGTGCTCATCTCCGTTTCCAAGCCGAAGAGTCAGTGCTGTCCGAAGACTTCTCCGTGGTCATGTGGCTGGCATGACTTGATGCCAAGGCACACGGACCGCTGTTACCTTCCCACCGAAGCGGTACCTGTTTATCTACTTGCAATTTCTTGCTTTCGAACTGCGAGGTTGGCAGGAGCTGGGGCCAGAGACGGGAGCTCACTCTGTCCCGTGGCAATCGGGTTTCGAACTGCCAAACTACCAACCTTCCAGTCTGCAACTCAAACCTCTGAGCCACTGAGGTGAGTCTTAGAGGATGCTAAAAAGTGGGTGCTTTGCATTGCTGCAGTGTCACCACCTGGATATGAACAATCTAGTTGCTGAAGAACACAGGGGACAGTCAGGCACTTCTGTTCTACCATGGAGGTAAAGAATTTATCCTCCTGGCCCAGGTTCCAAGTTACTACACCTCAATGAGGAGATCGTTTCACTAAGCCTATTTTGCCACCACCTCTTCACTGAAGTAAAACCCCGTCACAGCTTCCCACCACCAGGAAGCTTGTTTCCCAGGATTATCTTTCTGTAAATGAGTGGCATTCTCCCTCTCCCAAAATGCCCCTCTCCCAAAGTGCTAGAACTCGAAAGTATCCAATGAAACTGATGGGCAGTAGGTTCAGGACGGACAAAAGGAAATACTACTTTACACAGAGACTGTGGAATTCGGTGCCAGTGGATGTAATGTGGGCCTCAGGAATAAAAACTGTCAAATGGGATTAGGTAGATTCATGGAGGTAGTCTATCAAGGCCTACTAGCCAGGTTGACTGAGGGGATCCTCCACATTAGAGGCACTAATCCTCTGAATCCCAGAGCCAGGAGGCAACATCAGGGGAAGGTCTCGATCTCTATGCCCTGTTGTTGTCCCTCCAGAAAAAGTGGTTGTCCACTGTGTGAAACAAGATGCTGGACTAGATGGACCACTGGTCTGATCCAGCAGGACTCTTCTTATGTTCTTGTGAAGGCCTCAGCCTCTATGCCTTGTTGTTGTCCCTCCAGAGGAAGTGGTTGTCCACTGTGTGAGACAAAAAGCTGGACTAGATGGACCACTGGTCTGATCCAGCAGGACTCTTCTTATGTTCTTGTGAAGGCCTTGGCCTCTATGCCTTGTTGTTGTCCCTCCAGAGGAAGTGGTTGTCCACTGTGTGAGACAAGAAGCTGGACTAGATGGACCACTAGTCTGATCCAGCAGGACTCTTCTTATGTTCTTATGAAGGCCTCAGCCTCTATGCCCTGTTGTTGTCCCTCCAGAGGAACTGGTTGGCCACTGTGTGAGACAGGATGCTGGACTAGATGGACCACTGGTCTGATCCAGCAGGACTCTTCTTATGTTCTTATGAAGGCCTCAGCCTCTATGCCCTGTTGTTGTCTCTCCAGAGGAACTAGTTGGCCACTGTGTGAGACAGGATGCTGGACTAGATGGACCATTGGTTTGATCCAGCAGGGCTCTTCTGATGTTCTGATGAAGCCAATGTATGCTTAAGCACCACTGAATAAATCAGGACTTCCTCCTAAGCAGACATCCCTAGGATTTTGCTGTATGTTGCCTCCCTTTGATTCTTTAAAAGCTCTGCTTCAAATAAAGAACCACAGACCTTCCCTGGCCTCCTGCATCAGTCTATTATGCATTTATATATTACATTCTGCTCTGACCACAGGGGCACATTTTCAGAGTCTAACATAATTCATATTCAGGCAGGCATTTCCCCACTTTCTCTTTGTACTCTGCAAAGCACTGGGCGTAAGTTTAGGCTTTTATGTGCTGCAAAAGTGACAAACTGACATACCAATTTTGAAGTAAGGACAAAGAATATATAACTTATATATAAACCCACTGATTACAAAAACATTGAGTCAAGCCAGAAACACCTGAGCAAATGATCAATGAAAGAACAACCCTCTTTTCCAAGGTCTAAACTTGGGTGCGTCTTTAAGAGAAAAGGAGAAATAACAGTCTTTTTGTTCTGGACTTATCATGGAGTCCCAGAATCACAGAGTTGGAAAGGGTCATACAGGCCATCTAGTCCACCCCCTGCTCAATGCAGGATCAGCCTAGACCATCCCTGACAAGTGTTTGTCCAGCTGCTGCTTAAAGACTGCCAGGAAGGGGGAGCTCACCACCTCCCAAGGCAGCTGATTCCACTGTTGCACAACTTTTTCTGTCAAAAATTTTTCCTTAAGATCCAGCTGGTACCTTTCCGCCCTTAATTTAAACCCATTATTGTAAGTCCTTTCCTCTGCTGCCAACAGGAACAGCTCCCTGTCCTCCTTTAAGTGACAGCCCTTCAAATACTTCAAGAAAGCGATAATAGAATCATAGAGTTGGAAGGGACCTCCAGGGTCATCTAGTCCAACCCCCTTCATGTCCCCTTCAACCTCTTCTTCTCCAAACTAAACATTCTCAAGTCTTATCCTGGGCACCTCCTCTTGGGGAAAAGACCATCCCTTCCACTCCAAGTCTCAGGTAAAGCTCTTCTAGAATTTTATGATCCAAAAGATATGTATGAAAGGCCCACTCCTGGAGGCAATTTCTGATTTTCTAGTTCCAGAAGACATTGGTGAGCATGCTGTCTACCATAAACTTCAGTCTCATTTGCTTCTCGGTACACGTACATGAAGCTACCTTATACTGAGTCAGACTCTTGGTCCATCAAGGCCAGTATCGTCTACTCAGACTGGCAGCAGCTCTCCAGAGTCTCAGGAGGAGAGGTCTTAACACATCAATTACTGCCTGGTCTTTTTAACTGGAGATGCCAGGGATTGAACCTGGGACCTTTTGCATGCCAAGCAAAGGCTCTTCCTCTGAGCCACAGCCCCTACTTGATGTGAACGTAGCATTTGGCATGCATCCAGCCTGGCAGGTTCCCTGCTGAAGTCTGACTGTGGAAAAATCTGGGTTTACAGCTCTCATTCTACCTGTAAAGCAGAGGCGTCGACTTTTAAAATCCCCGGGGGGGGGGCTCTTGTGCACGCGTGTGAAGCGCGTGCACGCACGCTGGGACAATGTCCCCGCCACTTCTCCCCCCTGGACTGGCCTAGCCTGGCCACTCCTGCCTCCCAGTGTGCCAGGTCAGTCCGGGGGGGGGGGGGGGAGGAGGCGGCGGCAGCAGCCGGCGGGTGGGCAGGCAAACGAGGCTGCAGCCCGCGCCTGCCCTGCCGCCTCCCCCCCACCTCCCCCCACCTGCTCCTGCCTCCGTTCCTCCGTCCAGCACGCTGGGCATTTGCCCAGCTGGTTCCTGGATGGAGGGAGGGAGGAACGGAGCAGGGGGAGAGGCGGTGGCAGCGGCAGCCAGCCAGCCAGCCGGCCTGGGCACTCCATTTTCCCGGGGGTGGCTGAGCCCCCCCCCGGAAATTTCGGGGGTGGCTCGAGCCCTTGAGCCCCCCGTAGTTTACGCCTATGCTGTAAAGGTCACATTAGGGTGGCCTCTGAGTAGTCACAGGGTGCAACCTGTCTTTCCACAAGATTTACACAAGCTACCTGTGGGTCATTGTGAGGATAACGTGGAAGATGAGAGAATCATGTACTCTGCTATACTCTTCTGCCATAAAGGTTTGGTGGTAGCGGACAGGGCTCATTTCATAGCAGGAGCTCCTTTGCATATTAGGCCACACACCCCTAATGTAGCCAATCCTCCAAGAGCTTACAGAGCTCTTCTTAACAGGGGCTACTGTAAGCTCTTTGGGGATTGGCTATTTCAGGGGTGTGTGGCCTGATATTCAAAGAAGCTCCTGCTACGAAATGAGCCCTGGTAGCAGAAAGTGCCGTCAAGCTGCAGCTGACTTAATGGCCACCCCGTAGGGCAGGGGTCCTCAGACTTTTTAAACAGGGGGCCAGTTCACTGTCCCTCAGACCGTTGGAGGGCCGGACTATAGTTTAAAAAAAAAACTATGAACAAATCCCTATGCACACTGCACATATCTTATTTTGAAGTAAAAAAACAAAATGGGAACAAATACAATATTTAAAATGAAGAACAAGTAAAGTTAAATCAACAAACTTACCAGTATTTCAATGGGAACTATGGGCCTGCTTTTGGCTAATGAGATGGTCAATGTCCGGTTCCATATTTGTCACTGCTAATCGTAACAAGTGATGCAAGTGTGCATCAGTTAGTCTAGATCTGGTTGGAGATTTCAGATGTTATTTTGTGGGTAGGGAAGGCGCATGGGGGGGTGCATGCGTGCGCAAGCAAGGCACCCTTGACAATGCTGTTTTCTTTCCCTCTCCGAAGAAACAAAGAACTCGGCATCCTCACAAACTTTTTAAGGCAGCAAGCCCCCAGCTGCTTCTCCCTGAAACTCCACTACTGCAGGCATCATGATGGGAAAGAGAAACCTCTCTCTCTCTCTCTCCCCCTCTGATTCCCAGCAGCACAAAAAGCCTCGAAAAAGACCCCCACCCAGCTCTTGGGACTGGCGCAGGTCTCCTAGCCGGCTGAGAGCCCTCTCAGCTGGCTAGGAGACTTGGGGCCAGCCGGAGCGCCTGCCACCCCACACTTACCCTCTTCCAGTCTTCCTTTTGCCTCCTCCTGGCTGACTGGAAGCAGGGGGACGGGGCTTTGTCATGTGGCCCGGGACGAGTCAGCTGCAATTTTTCCGCTGCTTTGTGTGCTGCTGGGAATTGGAGGACAGGCAGCGGCACACCCGGCGGGCCAGAAAAATGCCCTCGGCAGGCCGCATGTGGCCCCCGGGCCGTAGTTTGAGGACCCCTGCCGTAGGGATTTCAAGGCAAAAGACGAATGGAGGTGGTTTGCCATTGCCTGCCTCAACATAGCAACCCTGGACTTCCTTGGTGGTCTCTCATCCAAGCACTAACTCGAGCTGACCCTGCTTAACTTTCAAGATCTGACAATTTCAGGCTAGCCTGGGTCAGGGAGCTATAAAATGTTCATTCTAGGTAGGGCTTTTTTTCTGGGGGAATGCCCTGGAAAGGAGTTCCAAAACCTCTTCGACAAAATTCTTTTACAAATGTTTAAAAGTGTATGAGTTTTCAGTATACAGATAGAAAACTTCGTTTCCCTCTTGAGAGTTCCGGCACCTCTTTTTCCAAAAAGAAAAAAAGAAAGCCCTGAGTCTAAGATAAACTTGTTTGAATTATCTAGTTCTAAATAAGCAAACACAAATATACAGCTTTGAGAATTAGCCTGCATCTCTCTCTCTCTCTCTCTCTCTCTCTCTCTCCTTCAAATGTATGCTTCCTTCAATTCAAAATCCACCTTGCCTATATAAGAAGTGTATCTCAATTTTATGTGCTGTCTCATAACAACAATGGCCACCCAAGAGTACCGGCAGCCAGCAAAGGCTGCCTGCTAAGAGCACCCGTCACATAAATTTCATGAAAATTTATCATGCAGATCAGCCAGGAATAAAATTAGCTTAATCTGTCTCACTTTTATCCCGCTGTTCCTCCAGAGGAAGGCAGCAAACACGGTTCTCTCCTCTATTTTACCCTCATAACAACCCTGCGAGGTAGTTTAGGCTGAGAGGGAGAGAACACCAGATCTTGGCCTAAGATTACCCAACAAGTTTCATGGCTTAGTGGGGATTTAAACCCAGGACTTTCAGATCACAATCTGACCCTGTATCTACTATACCACACTGGCTTTGTATCTTTGTTTCTGGTTTCTTCTTCACTCAAGGATGTAAGACCAGTTAACATTTAAAACAGAAAAGGCTTCCTGGTTCCTGAAGATGAAGTAAACATAACTCATAAGTTACTATGTTTTTCACAATTTGAGAACTACCAAATCCAAAGGTTACCCACCGGACATCAAATCACATTAATGTCAGAAGTAGTCAGGTTGACATATATCCATTACAATGCACTCATTCAAACACACCGATAGTACATAATTCTGGGCGTGAAATCACACCAGCCCACGTGCAGGAGCTGTGCAAAAATGTGTACGTTCAGAGGTACAATAATGAAGAGATCATTACGCATCAATTAATTCAGTACTGGATCAGTCCAGCCTGTTGTGACCCCACTGACACATCAAGAGTGAAACCTGTTTTCTGGGAAACGACACCCCTTCTTTTTGTTCAGCAGAGTCAAATAGGGGTTGAGCTACTTGCTTTTAAATTGCATTTGAATTATGTGGCTAATAATTTTGTGGCTGATAGCTGTCATCTCCCTGGGATAAATGACTGCGCTCTTTCATTATTGCTGAATGCTATTAACATGCTATTTGTTTCAGGGATTCCAGCAGCCGTTGAACTGCTATTGTCTAGTGTTAGCAAATACTGTAACCTTATGAACCTCAGTACAGTTTAAGATACTCTGAATGTTCTGCTTTCCATGGGACTTAGTAGCAGACAGGAGAAAACAACAGAAAAACACCAAGGGAAGACCATCAAAAATTAAATGCACTTGAAATGTCTGAGTATAAGATATACTGAGGAAGTGTTTGAACTGCAAATAAATGTCTATAATGAGTTGGCAGTCCGCAATCCACAACAAACACAATATTACCAAATATAATCATATGTACTCATGGCACATCATACATCAACACTGAGATACAAATAAACATAACAGTTTGCATTCAGAGGCGCTGATAACATAGTATGCACATGAATCCAACCAGTCAATTCTCCTTGCTTAAATGCAGCAAAAGTGTCCAAAGACCTCCTGCAGTCATAAATCAAGCAGAGGACGACCAGGGGAAAATCTTCTATAGAATCACAGAATCATAGGGTTGGAAGGATCCATACAGACCATCTAGTCCAACCCCCTGCCCAATGCAGGACCAGCCTACAGCATCTCTGACAAGTATTCGTCCAGCCTCTTCTTGAAAGTTGCCAGTGAAGGGGAGCTCACCACCTCCCTAGGTGGCTGGTTCCACCTTTGAACCACTCTGACTGTGAAAAAGTTCTTCCTAAGATCCAGTCGATACCTTTCTGCATGTAATTTAAACCTGTTGCTTCGGGTTCTCTCCTCTGCTGCCAACTGGAGCAGCGCCTTGCCCTCCTCCAAATGACAGCCTTTCAGATCATGTCCCCCTTCAATCTCCTCCTCTCCAGACTGAACATTCCCTGGTCCTTCAGCCTTTCCTCGTAGGGCTCAGTCTCCAGACCCCTGATCATCCTCATTGCTCTCCTCTGCACCCTCTCAATTTTGTTCACATCCTTTTTGAAGTTCTATAGCCAAACAATGCCTTTCCTAGGTTTATAGACCTTTCAGTGTCTCTTCTTCTGGATAAGCGGCTGAATAATGGAACCCGATTTCAAAGAGAAGTACACAGACTACCAGTTCTTTTAGCTCTATTGAATCCCAGGGTTCTCATAAACAGTAGCAGCACCATCCCACCACATAAAAGTACACTAGCTTACGGGACTTAGCCATGATTAACCTTTGCTGAACTGGGACCTCAAGATCGACCAATTCAATAATAGATACAAATAGAACCCAGAGGGAAACATGATCCAAACAAGTGGGTTTGAATACAGTAGCACATTAAAGACCAACAAGATTTTGGAGAGTATAAGGTTTTAGAAGAAGAAGAGGAGGAAGAGACTGGATTTATACCCCAACCTTCACTACCCAAAAGAGTCTCAGAGTGGCTTACAAACTCCTTTCCCTTCCCCTCCCCACAACAGACACCCTGTGAGGCAGGTGGGGCTGAGAGAGCTCTGACAGAAACTGCTCTTTTCCAAGAACAGCTGTGCCAGAACTGTGGCTTGTCCAAGGTCATCCAGCAGGTGCAAGTGGAGGAGTGGGTAATCAAACCCAGTTCTCCCAGATTAGAGTCCGCGCACTTAACCACCTTTGACTATCAATAGCTTATACCCAAAAAATTTTGTTGGTCTGTAGGGTGCCACTGGACTCGAATCTGCCTCTTCTACTGCAGCCACCATCACTATCCTCCAAAACTATGATTGCAGAAATTTCTAGCTTTTCTTAGGAGGAATCTTTTCTTTGTCCCCAAAGTCTAGGAAGCGGCATGCACACACCATTCCTTTGGTTAATACGATTAAACCAGCAGCTGTAAGAGTTAGTACATTCACTAATAAATACGGTGTCACCTTAGTGTCTCCGGCCATTGTGGTCTTTGTAAGACAAAGGGAGACCAATGTGTTGTGGAGCTGTGGTTGAGAGGGGTGCGTGGTCAAGAAAGGCCCTAATTTCTTTCTCAAGAAATTGTTGGCTTTTCTTAAGTATGGAGTAATTTAGTTTTGCTGTTAGCTAACTTCTCTTTCAAGGAATTGTTGGCTCTTCCAAATGGGATCTTCCTTGAGTTGTATTGTTTATGTTTTCTTTTTTTAAAAAAGATTTTTATCGCACATTAAGGCCAGCCCTGACCTGAAGGACCTAGGGAAGAAGAAGAGGGAGAAGGAGAAGAGGAAGAGGAAGAGGAAGAAGTAGATGAAGAGGAAGAGGAAGAAGAAGAAGAGGAGGAGGAGGATGGATTTATATTTATTTTTTTATTTTTATTTTTTTTATTTATTTTTCACATTTATATCCCACCCTTCACTACCTGAAGGAGTCTCAGAGTGGCTTACAATCTCCTTTCCCTTCCCCTCCCCACAACAGACCCCCTGTGAGGTAGGTGGGGCTGAGAGAGCTCTCAAGAACTGCTCTTTCAAGAACAGTTCTGACAGAACTACGGCTTGCCCAAGGTCATCCAGCAGGTGCAAGTGGAGGAGTGGGGAATCAAACCCAGTTCTCCCAGGTTAGAGTCCGCGCTCTTAACCACTACACCAAACTGGCTCTTTAGCTTGATCTTGTCAGATCTTGGATGTTAAGCAGGGTCAGCCCTGGCTAGTATTTGGATGGGAGACTTCCAAGGAATATCAGGGTTGTTATGCAGAGGCAGGCAGTGGCAAAGCACCTCTGAATGTCTCTTGCCGTGAAAACCCTGTGGGGGTCACCATAAGTCAACTGAGATATATATAAAATATATATATATAAGAGATATATATAAAATTGTCCATTAGAAATATGGTGGCAACAATGGCGAAAGGGTAGCTAAAAGCGAAAATAAGATACTCTTTACTTAAGAAAAGCCAGTAGCCCCATCAGATAACATGGCACTAATCAGAGGAGGGAAAATAATTTCCGCACACATAACTCACTCCCCCCCTGCCACCCACACGCTCCACTCAATGAAAACAATAGAGCTAACAAAAAGCACAAGCGAACAGAAGAGTTTCCCCCTGACGCCTCCAACTAGATAGGCTGGGTGCCAGGCGGACAGCTGCAGAGTTCCAAAGTCAACACACAACGGCAGAAAAACATTTCTCTGGTGGTTTCCCAGTCCCACCTCACCTCTGAAGGTGAACGTGAGGCCTTTGCCTTCGCAGAAGCTCTTGGCTGACGGGCAGATTCTCTAATGAGAACAGATGTTGGCTTGTTTCCGTAGGCCAAGAAGAAGGGAATATCGGTGAATGCTTGAAGACACTAATTTTATTCATGAGCTGTGGCCTGGGGGGGAAACAGGGATCTGGGACAGCAAAATTTAGTGGGAGGGCACTTCCTATAAAACTAATTGTGGTGATGCTTTAATTGCCTGTGAAAATGTTAAGCCCACTTCTTTTTTCCTCCATCTTCAAACTACAAAGTTTATCGGATATGTTATACTGCCTTTATCTAACTGTGAGACAGATGAATATATGAAGCTGCCTTGTACTGAATCAGACCCCTGGTCCATCAAGGTCAGTATTGTCTACTCAGACTGGCAGCAGCTCTCCAGGGTCTCAGGCAGGGAGGCCTTTCGCATCACCTATTGCCAGATCCTTTTAAGTGGAGATTCCAGGGAGTGAACCTGGGACCTTCTGCATGCCAAGCAGAGGCTCTACCACTGAGCCATGGCCCCTCATAAATCCAATTTATTGGAGCAGTTTATTCTGGCATGTGACAGGGGTCACTGGAGGTGTGGTGGGGAGGAATTTGTAAGTTTCCTGCATTGTGCAGAGGGTTGGACTAGATGACCCTGGAGGTCCCTTCTAATTCTATCTATATATCTAATAGCCAAGGTGCCCCTTGCATGCGGATATCTAAATCCACACATCGGGGGCACCTAGGGGGCAAAGAGATTTTTCTGCAGGCTTGGGGGACTCCCCAGGTGTGCAGAAAAATCTTAAAACTTAAAAAAAACTATATGGGGGATATTTAAATCCCCCCAAAAGTAAAAGAGCATTCCCTGCGCACACACAGAGGATGCTCTGAGAACTGCCTTGCTGCCATTGCCGCCGGGGGGGGGGGGAGACGGCTTGGTGGGCTGAGCTCAGGCCTCGCCACCAGTGCTGGGGGGCAGGAGAAGCCTTGGCGGGCCAGTGGCTGGGAGCCACATGGGCCTTGCCATCACTGTAGGGAACGGGGTGAGGGAAGAGAGCTTGGCAGGGAAGATGGCTCCCCTGTGGTGGCTTCCTCCTCTGCATGGAGCTCTCCCCCCCCCCCCCGCAAGTATCGCGGGTCCCCACTTCTTGTGATTTTAGAATACTGCAATTTATGAAATCTAGGCTACTGGATGTATTATTCTGTTTTTTACTTCACTGTTTTTGAATTAGGTTATCCAGTTATACGGCATTACTCACTGGATATAGTATACCAGTCTTTGTTGCATTGTTCTTGCATGCGTTAAGTGCTGTCAAAAGATGCTTCCAACTTATGGCGATCCTATGAATTAATGAATTGTTAACAGCCTTACTTAGGTCTTGCAAACTGAAGGCTGTGGCCTCCTTTATTGAGTCAGCATTGTTCGTATAATTCTGCAGTCTGCCTTCCTTGAGTCTCAAAGAGAAAGGCAGATGGCAAATGAAGTAAACAAGAAAAACAAATGCAGTAAATAAACAAAACAACACATATTTCTAGAAGGTAAGCCTGTCTCTAATTGTTAATCCAAATCTCAAATGACAATAGAGTTCTCCGTTTCTGAAGAGTCGTTTGTTCTTTCTGCCAGATGAAACGCAGGGGCAGCTGAATCAAACTCATTGTATTCAGCAGTCGACAGCCATGCTTGCAGACTGAGCGTATGAACACATGTGCAAAGCTGCCTTCTGTTGAGTCCAGCTGTTGGGCTATCAATGTCAAGATTTTCTACTCTGGCTGGCGGCAGCTCTCCTTTTATGTCACCTATTACTGAAGTTTCCATGGATAGAACTTGGGACCTTCTGCATGGAAAGCTCTATCACTGAGCCATCACCTCCACCCCATGTGGCATCCAAATTTAACCATGCAGTTGTGTGATGAACACTGAGAGACATGCTCAGGTCTTGCCTTGAAACAACTTTTAAAAGGTCTGTGCATCCCATATCAAGAAAACTTCAAGCATGGGGGCAAGAGTAATATTTGCAGAAAAATGGATGCCCAGATTTGAAAAAATGGAAGAATAAATTAAATGAATATGCAACAATGGCAAAATTAACATCTTATATACATGATAGGCTGATCTCAGAATTTCAAGAAAAATGGAAAGTATTTTTTAATTACATAGCTGAAAATCAGGAATAAATTTGGATAAACATATGGAGCAGAAGGTATAGATAGGAACTCTCCGTCTGGGGCAAGTGATGCTCTGTATTCTTGGTGCTTGGGGGGGCACAGTGGGAGGGCTTCTAGTGTCCTGGCCCCACTGGTGGACCTCCTGATGGCACCTGGCATTTTTGGCCACTGTGTGAGAGTGTTGGACTGGATGGGCCATTGGCCTGAGCCAACATTGGCTTCTCTTATGTTCTCATGTTCTTAAATTTAAGGTAGAAAATGATCAAAAGAGAGAGTCAGGCAACATATGTTTGTAATAATAAATTAATAGATAGGAAGACAGTTGGAAAAGGTAGACTAAAGATATTTAAACAGAAGTGAAAAATCAGAAGTACATATAGGTAAGTCTTAAATAAGTATTTGATTTGTTTGATAATTGTATAATGGAGTTGACTGTAGATTAACGTTTTATGTATGATCTACATATTGCAGGTTATTGTAGTTTAAGATGATGGCAGCTGATTGTCTATGTCTTACGTATGATTTAGATTATTCTAGTCAATTGTAGATTATGTTTTATCTTTGTACATTGACATTTAAAAAAAGATATATAAAAGAGGAAACTTCAGGCAGGAAGAAGACGATATATGGATTCAAGCAGATGGAAGCATTCCCTAATGTGTACACAAAGCCAGCTATTTCTGGCTTGATAGATAACAGCTGCTTCTTTGAATCAAGCCTGAGAATGAATAGGCAGCCAATATGGTTCTCAAAGAACTGGGTGAATACTAGGGTTGCCAACACTGGGTGGGGAAATTCCTGGAGACTTTGGGGGTGAAGCCTAAAGGAGACAGGTCTTGGGGAGGGAAGGGAGCTCCGTGGGGTATAATGCCGTAGGATCAGTATTCCCTCTAAGCTGAGTTAGTGTGAGCTAGCTCACAGTTTTTTATCCTCCGGCTCACACATTTTTGTCTTAGCTCAGGAAGGGTGGCTCCAAGGCAAACTGATTACTGCAGAGGCCAAATCGCTCGCTCACAACTTTAATGCCAGTAGCTTATAGAGTAGAATTTTTGCTCACAAGACTCCACAACTTAGAGGGAGCATCACATAGGATCTACTCTCCTGGGTGCTGCTATCTGAAGTCTGGGGATCAGTTGTAATTCCGGGAGATCTCCAGGCTCTACCTGGAGGGTGGAAGCCTCATTGAATACACTCATATTTCCCAGCCCCAACAAAACCTGGGCCTTTACATCCTGCATTGCTTATTTATTTTAAATTCAAGCCTTGGTAAAGAGGGGCACATCCAGCCAATCTGCTCAGCAGGTTTGGGGGCCTGTCACCACTCTATGGAGCTTCCATCTTGAGCGATGCTTCCATTGGAGGAAAAACCACTTAAGTTGGCAGAAGGTTTCCAGCTTGACTAAGAAGCATCGCTGTCTCCACCTCAGCATCTTTTGATGTAGACAAGGTTTCAATCAAATAAATGAACAAAGAACAAAGAATCCCACAATATGTATGCTGTCATGCCGCACCTGACTTACAGTGACCTCGATAAGGGGCTTCAAGGCAAGTGAGAAGCAGAGGTGGTTGGCCACTGCCTTCCTCTGTAGAACAGCTAGATTCAAGTCCAATAGTACCTTAGAGACCAAATAGATTTTGGAGATAGATTCAGATGGTCAGCCATGTTGGTCTGAAGCAGTATAACAAATTTAGAGTCTAGTGGCACCTTTAAGACCAACCAAGTTTTATTCAAGGTATGAGGTTTTGTGTGCATGCACACTTTTCCAAATACATTGGAATGTTAGGTAAGGTTCAAACTTATAGACAGGCACTGAACAGCAAATTAACATGTAACATGATGATGAAGACATGCAACAACAAGAAATAACAAGCTAAGCTTATAAGGTCAACAGACTTAAAGCAATAAATATGTCAAAATAGCAGATAAATGTGTAAAGGTATCTTTTCTATTTGTGGGAAGTATCAGTTTAGAAAAGATACCTTTACACATTTATCTGCTATTTTGACATTTATTGCTTTACAACTGTTGACCTTATAACCTTAGCTTGTCATTTCGTTTTGTCTTTGCACATCTTCAACATCATGTCACATGTTAATTTGCTGTTCAGTGCCTGTCTATAAGTTTGAACCTTACCTACCATTCCAATGTATTTGGAAAAGTGTGCATGCACATAAAACCTCATACCTTGAATAAAACTTTGTCGGTCTTAAAGGTGCCACTGGACTCTAAAGATTTTGGAGGTATAAGCTTTCAAGAGTCAAACCTCCCTTCATCAGATAGGGAGAGCCTTGACTCCTCAAAGCTTATACCTCCAAAATCTTATTGGTCTCTAAGGTGCCACTGAACTCAAATTTAGCCGTCCTACTGCAGACCAATGCCACTGCCCTCTAAAACGATGTTTCTCTGCAGAGTCTCCCTTGGTGGTCCCCCATCCAAGTACTGACCCTGCTTAACTTCCTAGATCTGATGAGATTAGGCTGTACCATACAACCTTCCCTCCCACAATGTGTGTGTAGGTAAAGTTCCACCAAGCTGCAGCCAACCTACAGCTACTGCAGCAAAGGGCTTTCAAGGCACGTGAGAAGCAGAGGCGGTTCGCCATTGCCGTCCTCTGCAGAGTCTTCCTTGGTGGATCCTCAGTCCAAGTACCGGCCCTGCTTAGCTTCCAAGATCTGGTGAGATCCGGCTAGACCACGCCATCTTCCTTCCCACAGTCCCCAAATACCCCAGCATAAAGTCGACAAAAGAGCCCCAGGATTCTAAACCAGCTAAAGCAGGAGCAAGGATTTAAATTACGCAATACTTTTAAAAACCAGGCAAGACTGACAAAAATAAAAGCAATCAGCAAGGCGAGTAGCCACCAAGCAAATTAATTAAAAGCAGATGAGATGTTTTAAAAGTCTTGAATGGGCCTTGATAGTTGTTCCGTGACTGGCACCAGGTGCAGGGGGAGGACATTTTAATGCTTGGAGGGTAGCTACGGGAAAAGCCCTGTCCTTTGTGACTACTGCCCCATCTCTGAAAACAGGGGGACATGAAAAGGACCTGAGATGCTGAGTGTAGTTCTGGGGCAGGACAAGAAAGTGATTCTTCAAGTTTCCTAATCAGTTTGGTGTAGGGGTTAGGAGCGCAGACTCTAATCTGGGAGAACCGGGTTTGATTCCCCACCCCTCCACATGCAGCTGCTGGTGTGACCTTGGGTCAGTCACAAGTTCTTTCAGAGCTGTTCTCTCAAGGGCAGTTCTCAAAAGAGCTCTCTCGGCCCCACCTCCCTCACAGGGTGTCTGTTGTGGGGAGGGGAAGGAAAAGGAGATTGTAAGCCTCTCTGAGACTCCTTTGGGTAATGAAGGGTGCGGTATAACTCCAGTCTCCTCCTCTCCTCCTAATCCCTGGTCAAGTAGGCACCTTGAATCAGGACAGAAAAGGACAGATAGCCAATGGAGAGTTTGAAGCACCGACATTCCATGTTAGCTGTAGTCTAACGCAGTTATCAACCTTGTCATTGCATTCTGTATCTGAACAAGTGACTCTTGAACACTTATACTCTGCCATAAATCGTGTTAGTCTTCAAGGTGCTACTGGACTCTTGGTCTTTTCTGCTGCTACAGGCAGACTAACAGGCTACCTATCTTGATCTACCTGGGTTTTTTGGATTTGGATTTGGCCCACATTAAGGTCTATGAGAGCATCCCCCTGGGTGGAAGAAGAGAGGTGAAACCGAGGCGGGGTACTTTACCTACCAGGAAATTGGAGATGGCCAGGGTGAGAAGGAAGTAGCTGTAATAGTATCTCTGTGTGGACAGATCATATTTGTCAGGGAAGGATCATCATGGCAGGCAAGCCAGCTATGTACTACAGATGAAATCTAGTTTTAGAGGGTAGCCATGTTGATCTACAGTAGAATGGCTAGATTCTAGGCCAGTAGTCCTTTAGCGACTAAGGCTGCAATCATATGCGTCATTAGACCCAACATAGGTGCGAATGATGGGCGGATTTAAAGGGAGCAATCAGACAACAACATCTGGGAAGTGTCCCGCAGCTGTCGGCAACCCATTCTGCTCTGCCACAAAAGCGGAGTTAAAAGACACCAGGGAAAATCCAGTAGTAAACGGGTTGCGATGGGCCATGGACAGACTTTCCCCTGTCTGACTGCTCCAGCATGCTCTCATGCCATTGGGATGGTCTGATCAGGCCATCCCGACTCAGTGCCATTGTTCCCCCTCCCTTCTCAGTATTCGCATCATTGCAAACTCCATAGGGAGCCCTCAGTGCAGAGGTGCGATTCATCAAGTCCTCGTTTAAGCGCATGGGAAATAAACAGCAATAACACCCCCCCCCCAACTCACCGGCAGTTGCATCTGATCACATACTGATGGGCTGTGCCTGCAGCTTCAAAGGAAGGTGTGATCTTGCAACTGCGGGTCAAATTCCTCCAGAGGAAATAGCCTCTCTTCCCGCCCCCCCCCCCCGCTTTATTTGGTGCATGTGACCGCAACCTAACAAGTTTTTTGGGGGTATATGCTTTTGAGAGTCAAGGCTCCTTTTGTCAGGTGAAATCTAGGGATCCTTCCGTAGATCCAGCACTCACAAGCTGTGAAACCACTCCTCCAAAGGGAGAACAACCCTATCCCAGGTAGGCCATCCCATAATCAGCTCCATTACCAGCCTACAGAATCTCAGACTTATCCACACTTTCAGTTTATCTGCTTACATCCAGACCATCTCTGCATCTAGATGCTGATTCAAAACCCGGCAGCCTCACCTGATTCAGATGGAATGGAGAGATAGTGGTGCACGTCACTTGTGTATACATGACATTTAATTCCAAATCTCTCTCTGCAGTTTCACATAGATGTTAAAAAAACTCCCCTGGAGCTGTGTGGGGTGTTTTTTTGGGGGGGGAGGGAAAGACTCACAGGCAATGCTCCCTCTAAGCTGTGGAGTCTTGTGAGCAAAAATTCTACTTTATGAGCTACTGGCATTAAAGCTGTGAGCAAGCGATTTGGCTACTGCCTACATTAGTTGGCTCTGGAACCATCCTTCCCGAGTTAAGACAAAAACCTGTGAGCTGGAGGCTAAAAAACTACAAGCTAGCTCACACTAACTCAGCTTAGAGGGAACACTGCTCACAGGGTATTTTTAAACCCCCGATGCAATTTGCAGGTTTTGGTTTTAAAAGGATACAAAAGGAATATAAATAGACTTCCGGGGTTCTTTTGTTTCCCAGGCACCTTTTTAGATACAGCATGAAACCTGTAGGTGGTAAGTGACTGTGGTTTTGCAATACAATTTACTAATGTGTGGCTGACAGTGCCCTAAAAGAACCATGTTTTTGTGACACTTCTTTATGCGTGCTGCCCCAAAAGTGCACCTAGGGTTGGAACTGAACCCCAGCAGTTTTGGCAGAGTTGTTAGAGGCACAGGAGATAGAATTCAGCCTTGTGAAATCTAGGACATAAATGCCAGGTGGTAGAACAACCTCCCCAAACCAGACCCACATTTTGAAAACAATACCGGAAAGCAGGATTTAAGTACCCATGCTGGGTGGTGCCCAGTCACTGCTGAGGACCCCAGCACAAGGAACACAGACATTATCTCTCTCTCTCTCTCTCTCTCTCTCTCTCTCTCTCTCTCGATCACATTCTGAGTGAAAGTCATCCATCAATAGGACCAAAGCAATTTCCGTTTCAAAGCTGGGCCCGAAACCCAAATGAAATTGGTCTAGATCACATGAATACGCATGAAGCTGCCTTATGATGAATCAGACCATTGATCCAGTCGGGAGAAGAGGAGGTTGAGTGTGCGGGAGACATGATTACTCCCCTGAAGTATCTGAAGGGATGTCACGTAGAAGAGGGCAGGGAGCTATTTCTGTTTGCAACAGGAGAGAGGACTCACAATCATGGGTTTAAATTAAGGGCAGGAAGGTACCGGCTGGATATCAGGGAAAGCTTTTTGACAGTGAGAGTTGTGCCACAGCGTTCAGTTCAGCTCAGTTCATTGTTATGGTACTTAGACCTGTCATACAAAAATAAGTACACCTTTACATTCCAAAATTTTAATATACATCAATAAAACATTAAAAGCAGATTAAAATTTAATCTAATGTTTAACTGTCGTAACTACCTAACTACCATAAAAATTTCCGTAATCTGAGTATCACCAGACAGAAACTGGCTACTTGGTAGGTGATCTTGGGGTGTCTATCAGATAGAAGAAACTCAAGTCTAGCTTTTTCAGAAAGGCCCGGAACTTCTTCAGTCAATGGAGCGATGATCTTATTATGCTCCACCTTAAAATATGGGCATATAAAAAACATGTGCTCAACCTCCCTTAATGGGCAGGAACAAACCCTATCTATGAGTGCAACAGTGGAATCAGCTGTTTAAGGAGGTGGTGAGCTCCCCCGCACTGCAAGCAGTGGCTGGACAAACACTTGTCAGGGATGCTCAAGGCTGATTCTGCACTAATGGTATAGAACTCCGGCTACATTGGCTAATATGTTCCCACAACTAAGCTCAAACTGTTGGCATTGCAGGAATGGGAAAGGATGGTACTCCCATATGTGGTGGGAGTGTACAGAAGCTAAAGGTTTTTGGGAGAAAGTAGTAGAGCAGCTTTATAAGTTCTTTGCAATAAAGCCGAAGGTAGATTTGGAATTGATGCTAAGCAGCACCTTAGGAAACCAAGTCATTGGAAAAGGAGGGCAGGATTTATTTAAAGCAATGGTGCTAGCTGGCAAAGCAGTGATGGCACTTGGTTGGAAAGACAAAACTAAATGGACAGAAATAAATTGGCAAAATTATTTATTCGAATATATACAATCAGATATTATAACTATTTCTAACCAGGATGAGTTATGGGAGGTAAGAATAGGAAAGATTAGGGAAAAATGGCAATTATATCTAAACTGGGTCATGAAAGGTCAAAGGCAAGACGTTCAGTGGAAGCTCTTAGGTCTGTGCCCCTGGCTAGAAAGGACGAGTAGTTAAGGGAGGGGGGGAGGGAGGGGAGAAGGAAAACGCAAATGAATAACATGTGTGAAAAATAATCATCCAAGTTACATTAAAACTTTTCAACCCTGACTTCAGGACACAAATAATCTTCGGCTACGACTCTAAAGAGAAGAAGGAAGAGGGAAGAGGAACTGAGAAGGAAAAAGATGAAGAAGACTTAAAGATAGACAGAAAGAGGACTTATATAAGGGTCTTTTTGCCGAAGACACAGAAATAGCATATAAACTTTGTGAAGTGGAGAGGGAGGGCAGGGTATATAATGTGTATGGGAACAGGGATGTGCTTGAATGTAATGTACATTAAAAATATACAATTAAAAAAAAAAGGCTGATTCTGCACTGAGCAGGGGATTGGACTAGATGGCCTGTATGGCCCCTTCCAACTCCGTGCTTCTATGATTCCATCAAGGTCTGCTCAAACTGGCAGTGGCTTTCTAGGGCCTCAGGTAGAACTCTTTCACATCACCTACTGCCTGCTTCCTTTTTTTAAACTGTTGATGCCGGGGATTGAACCTGGGACCTTCTGCCTGTGAAGCAGATTCTCCTCCACTGAGTCACAGCCCCTCTCCTGATGACATGATGGGTGATGTGTTTCATCCATGGGTTCATAAGTGATGGGTTTCATCCCAAGCTGCTTGGAGTTGAGTAGCCATCACACCACTACCAACAATAGCTTCTGAACCATCTTCAAGGAGACCTCAGCCAAGAGTGTATTGTAGGTACATAGGTGCCATCAAGTCCCCGCTGATCTACGATGACCCCAGCAAGGGCCTTTCACAGCGAGTGAGAGGCAGAGGTGGTTTGCCATTGCCTTCCTCTGCAGAGCCTTCCTTGGTGACCTCCTTTCCGAGTACTGACCCCTGCTCAGCTTCTGAGATCTGATGAGATCGAGCTATACCAGGCCACCTTCCCTCTCATAGTGGAACTGAGATATGAGTAGGATTGAAAGATATATTGAAGTCACATAGACGTGGGTGACTATTGTCGGAGTCCCTCCTCTCCACAGAAACAGCTGCAACTGAGGTATCATTGATACAAGATATGTACAGTGCAAACCTAAACAGAGTTACAGCCTTCTAAACTGATTGACTTCAGAGGGCATAGAAGGGTATAACTAATGCCTTCCTCTCCAGATCCACGCATGCATGCCCCCATCTGCCCTGTGCATCCTTTTGCTTGCAACCTAGCCCACTGTCCATGCCCGTGCCACATGCATGCCCTTTCCCTGACAGCACTGGGCAGTGGAGGCAGCTAGGAGTAATGCTGCCATGGTAACCATTGGACATGTGCTCTAAATTAATGATGCTGGGCAGTTGGGAACATGGGTAGATAGGTGGCAGAGGAGATGACTAGGGAGGCTGGTGCCCCCTCCTAGAAGTCCTGGTTGGCCCCTGACAGGATGCTGGGCTAGATGGACCACTGGTCTGATCCAGCAGGGCTCTTCTTATGTTCTTATGAAGGATTCAGCCTCTATGCCCTGTTGTTGGCCCTCCAGGGGAACTGGTTGGCTACAGTGTGAGACAGGATGCTAGACTAGATGGACCACTGGACTGATCCAGCAGAGCTCTTCTGATGTTCTTATGAAGGCCTCGGCCTCTATGCCCTGTGGTTGGCCCTCCAGAGGAACTGGTTGGCCATTCTGTGAGACAAGATGCTGGACTAGATGGACCACTGGTCTGATCCAGCATGGCTCTTCTGATGTTCTTATGAAGGCCTCAGCCTCTATGCTCTGTGGTTGGCCCTCAAGAGTAAGTGGTTGGCCACTGTGTGAGACAGGATGCTGGACTAGATGAACCGCTGGACTGATCCAGCAGGGCTCTTCTTATGAAGGCCTCAGCCTCTATGCCCTGTCGTTGGCCCTCCAGAGGAACTAGTTGGCCGATGTGTGAGACAGGATGCTTGACTAGATGGACCACTGGTTTGATCCAGCAGGACTCTTCTGATGTTCTTATTAAGGCCTCAGCCTCTGTGCCCTATGGTTGGCTCTTCAGAAGTACCGCTTGGCCACTGAGTGAGACAGGATGCTGGACTAGATGAGTTCTTATGTTCTTATGTCCTTATGTCCTGGCACTGGTTTGATCCACCTGACTGACACTGACACTGGCCCTGGCTGCTACCTAAGTTCCCAGCAGCAGTGCCCAATCCAGAAGCACTCTCAGGTTGGGAGCAGGTGACTGTGGATGGAGAAAACCAGAAGTGTGAAGAGATGGTGATCAGGTGAGTCAATGGAATTAGAACAGGTTCTCCAGGCATCCAACTTTGATCCTTCCAATAAAAAGAAAGTGGGATTGATATTTTCACTAGGAAGGGAAAGTACACATAGGGCTTCTTTTAAAAAAGCTAGGAGCTCATCTCTGTATAAGAGAAGCAAGCGCGGGAAAGGACTGCAATCTCCGCCCAATTATGCTTCTTGAATCCCACCAGGTTTGTGAGGGGCACATCCCGGCCCCCTCCGCCCCAGTGTTTCAGAGGCCATGATGATTCAGTGCACCTTCCCAGATGATTGGTTCTACTCACTACGCAACGGCATTTCCATGCATTGAGACAAGCCATGCAGACAAGCCAAAAGCACAAATACCTTTGCTTTTTTGTAAAAAAAAAAAAAAAAAAGCACCCAAGAGAGTCACCTGTTGCTATAGTTATTGTGAAGTTGTTGTCTTTTTTAAAAATCGTAAGAAACGTTCTTAAAATACATCGCTTTTTGGTATTCAAGAGAAGAGCTCTGAAGTCTGGGGAATGTCTTCCGAGGTGATCCTATGGAGAATTACTCCAGTCAAGACCCATTAGTTTCAACAGACTCAGATGGAGATAACTCTGCACAGGATTGCACCATCAGGCTCACACCTACCCTGCACCATGTAACTGAAATTGGAGACTGTTCCTGGAATCCTGTTCCATCCCATGGGTGTGGAGGGTGATTTGATTATTTATTGGCTTCATTCATACTCTGCCTTTCTCCCCAATGGGAACCTTGCCTCCATTTTGTTTTCACAACGACCCTGTGAGGTAGGTTAGACTGAGGGAGTGTGGCCGGCCTAAGGTCACCCAGCAAGCTTCTGTGGCAAAGCAGAGATTTGGACCCATGAGGTAGGGGGGAAAGAGGAGGGGGAGGAGAAGAAGTAGAGGAGGAAGAAGAGGAGAAGGAGGAGGACAATGAGAAGAATGAAGAAGAGGAGGAAGAGGAAGAGGAGGAGAAGAGGAGGAGGAAGAAGAAGAAGAGGGGGGAGGAAGAGGAGGAGGAGGAGAAGGAAGAAGAGGAGGAGGAAGAGGAAGAGAAGGATGAGGAGAAGGAGAAGGAGGAAGAGGAGGAGGAGAAGGGGAGGAGGAGGAGGGGAGGAGGAGGAGAAGAGTTGGTTTTATACCCCACCCTTCATTACCTGAAGGAATCTCAGAGCGGCTTACAATCTCCTTTCCCTTCCCCTCCCCACAACAGACATCCTGTGAGGTAGGTGGGGCTGAGAGAGCTCTGAGAGAACTGTGACTGGCCCAAGGTCACCAAGCAGGCTTCATGTGGAAGAGTGGGGAATCGAAACCAAACCTCCAGATTAGAGTCCACCACTCTTAACCACTACACCAGACTGGTTCTCTTAGGCTGAGGTTAGGTTGGGCTGAAAGCATATGACTGGCCCAAGGTCACCCAGCAAGCTTCTATGGCTGAGCGGGAATTTGAACCTGGATCTCCCAGATCCTAGCCCGACACTCTAACCACCACACCGCACCAGCTCTTTGAGTAGCCTGTCTTTACCACAGGGACTGCAGCAACAAAGACCCATGGCTTGTTTTTTAATCGCTCTCTAAGCACTGCATTACGCACTACATGCTTGCAGAAGCAAGAAGCGCCGTGTGGGAAATAAGAGGATGTGATTTAGCGATACCCGTATCTGGCTCTCAGAAAGGCCCACGGAATGCAAAATGCTCCGGAGTTCTGAAGAATGCATGCCTCTCAGGGAGCATCTCATGCTGTCTGTAGGCGAGGGGATCCACTAAAACAGCCCCCCTGCTTGGAGGAGAGGGGTTGGATCTAAACAAGTTTTCCCCTAGGGAATGAGGAGGGAGGATGGGTCCCCTTGGACCACCAGAAAAGGTTATGCTGGGGATCATGGGACCTACCCAGACAAAAGCCATGTGGGATGGGAGGGGAATAAGGAGGGGAATGGGGAGAGGCTGAGTGAAAAAACTGGCTGGATCCAACCCCTCCCGCAGCCCAACCCTAAGCAGTTAACACCCTTCAAAACCTATTGAAGGCAGGGACACTGTTTAGAAGAAGAAGAAGAGGAAGAGATTGGGTTTATACCCCGCCCTTCACTACCCAAGGGAATCTCAGAGCGGCTTACGAACTCCTTTCCCTTCCCCTCCCCTCCCCTCCCCACAACAGACTCCCTGTGAGGTAGGTGGGGCTGAGAGAGCTCTGACAGAAACTACTCTTTTTCAAGAACAGCTGTGTCAGAACTACAGCTTGCCCAAGGTCATCCAGCAGCTGCAAGTGGAGGAGTGGGGAATTGAACCTGGTTCTCCCAGATCAGAGTCCGTGCACTTAACCCCTATGCCAAACTGGATTGCACAGCAAGCAGTGTTACTGATCTGCACAAAACAGGCTCTCTGTTCTTGCATTCTCCCCCTCTGCTGACAGCGTTCTTCAGTGCGATATAAAGCGATTATTTCCTTAAGCTTTATTATTCCTGCGGGATCATCTCAGGAGTTTTTTTTAATTATGCTCCAAGTCCTAAACGACTTGGCAAGGAGCTAGTCCACCTTGTTCCCCTTCCCCGTTAGCCTTTTATCCACCTTGGCATGTCATCCATCTAGTTTGGCATCGGTGGGGAAATCTGCGCTGACAACCACTTTGTGTAATCCCCCTTCCCCTAGGCTGCCTGGCATGGCCATCAATCTGTGTTTCACTGGTGTTGTGTTCAGGGACTGAATCCTGCCATGTGGAACTCTGCCTTATGGCACGGGAAGGCTCTCTTTTTTGGGTTTTGCTATCCTAAGGTGAAACATTGGCTTCCAAAAAGCTACTGGGCAATTGGGAGGATGGGGTGGGGTGTCTATTGAATCAGTGGGAAGAGATTCTACTCTTTGCTGGCAAGAGCAAAGGAAGAAGAAAAAGAAGAAGAGATTGGATTTATACCCCGCCCTTCACTATCCTAAGGAGTCTCAGAGCGGCTTACAAACTCCTTTCCCTTCCCCTCCCCACAACAGACACCCTGTGAGGTAGGTGGGGCTGAGAGAGCTCTGAGAGCCAGTTTGGGATAGTGGCTAAGTGTGCGGATTCTAATCTGGGAGAACCGGGTTTGATTCCCCACTCCTCCACTTGCACCTGCTGGATGACCTTGGGCAAGCCATAGTCCTGTCAAAGCTGTTCTTGAAAAAGAGCAGTTTCTGTCAGAGCTCTCTCAGCCCTGCCTACCTCACCGGGTGTCTGTTGTGGGGAGGAGAAGGGAAAGGAGTTTGTAAGCCGCTCTGAGACTCCTTAGGATAGTGAAGGGCGGGATATAAATCCAGTCTCTTCTTCTTTCAAGAACTGCTCTTTCCAGAACAGCTCCAAGAGAACTGTGAATGACCCAAGGTCATACCAGCAGCTGCATGTGGAGGAATCAAACCCGGTTCTCCCAGATCAGAGTCCACACTCCGAACCACTATACCAAACTGGCGAGATCGTCCATACTCTGTCCAGATCCTAATACTGAAAGTCACCCCAAGAGTAAGTCATGATATTAGGATGGCCGTTATGAATGTCCATGCACTTCCATTGTTTCTAGAATGTTCACTTCCATCAGATCCCCGTATGATTTCTTCTCCCTTCAGACACGTACCCTCCCCCAAAGTTGACACCCCACGTTTCCCAAACAAAAAGCCCTGCAAAGATTTTCTCCTTTCACCACACCATTTCGGAACTAGCCTACCTCTGACGTGGGTATACTATTACGAGAGTGCCGGCGACAATGAATCAACAACCATTACGTAAATGGTCACTCTTCATGGGACCTCCTACTGTATGGATGGGCTGGCATTGTCTTGTACGGCAGTTCCCCTATGGGAACATCCTAAGAGTCTAAACGGGAAGGAGGGAAGAGGGTAGAGTTCTTCTTTGATGGGAGGGACATCTAACAGAAAAACGTGTGTGTGTGTGTGCTCCTGGTCATACCTCCCCCCCTCCCCTCCACAAAACACATGGGAACCAAGGGCCACAGATGTATTCAGCATGCCTCCGTTAGAATGAAGAAGCACACAGAAGCACATAGAAGCTAATTTTCGCCCTGGGAGGCTTAATGGAAACAAGCCACCGGGGGAAGCAAAAGGGACAAGGTTTGGGAAGATGCACGTCCTTTGATGTGCATCTCTCCAGTCCAGTCCCCCCCCCCCAATATCCTTTCATAATGTGGGGGACCACTCTTCATTACAGAAATGAATGCAGAAAAGAGGGAAGTCCTGCGAGCTCAGCCTACATCTTTGGTCCCCGCAGAAGCAGTTTAACCCTTTCCCAGTTCGTATCACTGGTCTGGGTTATTGCTAGTTATCTTGAGTGTCTTGATGGGAGAAAGACTGGTGTGTGTGCAGGGGGGAGTCATATATTGGGGGGGGTTGCTTATCAAGTTTAAAAGGGGACTAAGGCAGGAACCCATCTGTACCGATCAGGAGGCATTTTGATGGTTCAGAGCATAGCTGCTTGGATCCGCAGAACAACCGGATTCGAATCCAGCAGCAGTTAGAGAGCAAAAAGATGGGGGGGGAGGGGACTTTCAAGAATCAGAGCTCTCCCGATCTGACAAAGGGAGCTTTGACTCTCAAAAACTTATCCCCTCCCCCCCCCCCAAAAAAAAACTTGTTGGAATCTAAGGTGTCAATAGACTCCGGTCTGTTTTGCGTGTGTGTTTGTCGACACCAGCGAGTGCGCACACACATTCTGGGGAAAGGAAGGCTGACTTGCAACAGTTCATCAGGACTTCCTGGAGTGGAGCCAGCTTAGGCTATATTCCTTATTTGGAACGGAGCCTTTCTGACACCAAGGGGGGCGATTCCTAAGTTACTTTTCAGGCTTTTGTTCTGAAACCCAGGTGGCCATTAAATGCGAGCAGGACAGCTGAAACCCAGTCGTGAAGCGGACTCACAAGTGGGTTCCACCCTCCATGCCGTGGTGACAGCATAGAAAGCGAATGCCCAGCTCTGCAAACCGAGTCTGATAACCGTGGCAGATATAACCCCCCCCCCCCCCCCCCGCCAGCCCTCTTTGTGACAATCACCTTCCTTCCCCTCTTGCCTAAAGTCCATTTTCCCTCCCTGACTCTGAAAGCCACCAGAAGATGCGCTGGCTTTCCTAAACGCAGGGGGGGGGGGATCATTTCAGATGTATCCTAGGGGGTGTGTGTGGGGGGGGGGGGAAGAAACTGGACGTCCTGCCCCTATTTCCCTCTCATTCCTCTTCAGAAGTCATTGACAGAAGGATGCTGAATTGCCTTCACCGGGATCGCCACCCTGAGGTTGCCTCTATCCCTGTCTGTTTGTGTATGTGTGTGTGTGTGTGTGTGTGTGTGTTTTGGGGGGGGGGGGTTCAGACGCACATTCTAGCTGTATCTGAAGCAGTGAGCAGTGAGTCCCGAAAGCGCATCCCCTGCCACGAATTGTGTTAGTCTTCAAGGTGCTACCGGGTTCTTGCTCTTTTCTACTGCTACAGACAGACTCACAGGCTACCCATCTGGATCTACCTGGGTTTTTTTTTTTCTCGTTCGGCTTGGACCCACATGAAAGCCCGTGAGAGCATCTCCCGGGCGGAAGAAGAGAGGTGAAACCGAGTGGGGTACTTTACCTACTAGGAAATCGGAGATGGCCAGGTTGAGGAGGAAGTAGTTGTTCTGAGTCCGCAGGCTGGAGTCCACCACGAAAGCCAGCATGACCAGCGCGTTGCCCACCACCGTGGCCACGATCAGCAGAGCCATCAGCACCGCCAAGGCGACGGTCCACATGGTGGAGAACCGGCCGGCCAGCTGCTCTCCGGCTGCCTTGTCCTGGCTCCCGGAGCCGTTCAGCGGCCAGGCGACCGAGGAGCTGTCCATTTCAGCACCACCGCGCGGCTCAGCGAGTCCAGCTGGCGGCAACCGCCCGCTCCATCGCCAGCGGCTTGGCGCCGATGCTACGCCTGGCCGGGGCTCGGGTCCTGGCGGGCAGTCAGAGAAACGACCCCTTCTGCATCGCCGTCGCCCCCTCTCCCCTCCCCTCCTTACATGCCACAAGTCTCCGGAACAGTCGCCGTCTGGGCAGCGGCGGTGGCCAGCAATTCCCTCTCCTCGACGCGCTCACTTGGTGGGGGGGGGGGGGGGGGGAGAAAGCCCCAGCGCTCTTGGCTTGAATCTCTCGGTCTCCGCTTCTTCCTGCCCGACGGAGCCTGTCTCTGGTTTGTCCTCCTTCTCCTCTCTGCTTTTCTGTTGTTGGTTTTCCTAAAAAAGAGGGGAGGACCAGGAGAAGGAGGAAGAAAGCCAGAAGGGCAACTCTCCTCGATGTTGGGACTGTCGATCCTCATGCAGCTTTGCAAGTGAGCGACTAGCCAACAGGCACAAAATAATCATCCCCCCCAAACCCGAACGTCTGCTTCCAAAAGGTGGAGCCACGCTTCTAACCCAAAGAACTAGAGACCGCTGAGAGGAGAGCGTCAGAGCCGGACAAGCGCTTGTGGGCAGCTCCGAGCTGAGGTTCCAGCTCCCCCCGCCCCCCAAACAACCAACCGGCATCAGATCTTCTTTCTTACAACCCTTCCTTTCAGATGCTGCCTGGCAAACTTCACTCAGGGGTGCAAATGCAGAGAGCCACAACCACAGCGAGGCGAGCTACGCGATTGGGGTCTGGGGACAATTAGAACTGATTGCATGAATAATCAGTGAGGCTAAGCATGGAAGAAATTTGCTAGGGAATTAGGGATGTGTGTGTGAGAGAGAGAGAAAGAGAGAGAGAAACTCCTGTTGAAATAATATGACTTTCCCTCCAGCTCCAGGAAACAGTGCCTAATGATTCAGGTATGTGTTGTCTTTCTGATTAATATTTACACAGCAATTTTTGATCCGTGAAGCTCATCGCAGTCTTTATTGCATCCCTTGACTTTACACACCCCTTTGATGGGTGAGTTTTTGTTTGGTGTTAATGTTTTTTATGATGATTTTTATGGATTTTATGACATTTTTACTTGTGAATAAAATATATTATTAGTAATAATCAGATGGAGAGTCATCGGAAAAACAGTGGCTAAGCCAACACAGTCCCCAGCAGAACTGGAATCTGAATCCCACATCTTTCACATTTTTTTAAATTTCCTTTTTATCCCATAGCTTTCACGTGTATTTATTTACTCATTCATGCATTTTATCCCACCCATCCTCCAAAGAACTCAGGGAAGCTCACATGGTTCTCTCCTCCACTGTACCCTCACAACAACCCTGTGAGGTAGTTAAGACTGAAAGAGAGAGCGACCAGCCCAAGGTCAGTCAGTAAGCTTCACAGCCTTCCAGATCTTCATCCAACTCTCTGATCTCTACACCACGCTGGCTTTGAATACAGGTATGATTGGCTGGACATCATTTTGGACATCAATAAATATAAGAGATTTATTGAGATTTCTGCTTGAGATAGTACCCAACGCCCTCCCAGTGGTGTTTTATTAGATCAACTGTAAATAAGAGTGTAATTTCCTGGAGGCACAGAATTCTTCTCCAGGTGGGAAAGGAGACATCTGTTTGTTCCATCCAGGACTGATGTCCACAGGACTCTGGAAATCTTCAAGTGGCTGGTAAAAGAGCATGTCGCACAAGCAAGAATAACAGTCTAGACATGCACCAGAATACTAGTCAAGCACTGAGATGATAGAATGGACTGCGCCACTTAAGACTGCAGGAAAGGAAGTGCTTTTTTTTTAACTTCTCCTGCATTAATAACTTTATATAAGTAGAAAGATAGCACAGCATGCAAGGAGCTAGGCCAGAAGTTTTCATTTCAGGAGCTAATTTTTCATGTGCAGCTGTTTTACGGGGAAGGGGTTGAACAATAAAATTGTGACTCTCCCCACTCTCCAAAGTGGAACAGCCCCATTCTACCACCTTTCCTTTCACATCTGTAAACTCAAGAATAATATTTTCTTTCTTTCCTTCTTTCTCTTCCTTTCTTTCTTTCTTCCTTTCTTTTTCTTCCTTCCTTCCTTCCTTTCTCTCACTTTCTATCTCTTTCTCTCTCTCTCTTTCTGTTTTTGTCTTTCTCTCTTTTCTCTCTCTCTCTCTTTCTTTCTTTCTCTCTCTTTCTCTCTCTTTCTTTCTTTCCATACCACTTCCCCCCCATGGAGGACCTGAAGTGGCTTTCAGCATTTCCCCCCTCCTCTGTTCTATCATTACAACAACCCTGTGAGGTAGGTTAGGCTGAGAGTGTGTGGCTGGCCCAAGGTCACTCAGCAAGCTTCTGTGGCACTGTGAAGATTCAAACCTGGGTCTCTCAGATCCTAGTCCAGTACTCTAAGCACTGCATCATACTGGCACTCTCAAAGGATCAGTGGATGTTGAGGTCATGGGATGGGCCCCCCAAAAGCAACAGCCATAACTGAAACATCTGGAAACCAAAGCCTGATCACAGGCACGTATGGCAAAAAGCTGCAGTGACTTGGGGATTCTTTGTTGTTTCCCCATGTGCTGGGATCAAGGTCATAGGCCATTCAGTGGATAATCCAGGCTTCCACAAGAAGGTGATGGAGAAGACTCTGCTGAATATATCACTTAAAGATAAGATGCTTAACCCAACTTAGCCACTCTGGCTAAGAGCCGGTTTGGCATTATGGTTAAGAGCAGCGGACTCTAATCTGGGAGAACTGGGTTTGATTCCTCCACATGCAGCTGCTGGTGTGACTTTGGGTCAGTCACAAATTCTCTCAGAGCCGTTCTCTCAAGGGCAGTTCTCGAGAGAGCTCTCTCAGCCCCACCTACCTCACAGGGTGTCTATTGTGAGGAGGGGAAGGGAAGATGACTGTAAACTGCTCTGAGACTCTGAGTGAAGGGCAGGATATAAATCCAATCTCTTCTTCTTAGCCTAACCTCACATTTCACCCTGAGCTCCTTGAGGAAAGGGAAAATACAGGCATCATTGATGGGTGGGTAGAGAGAAAAAGAGAGAAAGAGAGGGGGCGGACAGACAGGCAGACAGGTAGATAGGTATGTAGAGGGAAAGAAGGAGGGAGGGAGATGGATTGAGAGAGGGAGGGAGGGAGGGGTGGGTAGGCAGACAGGTGGGTGGGTGGAGAAACAGACAGAGAAAGGAATGGACAGACAGACAGACAGATATGTAGGTAGACAGGTGGGTGAGTAGGTGGGCAGAGACTGTTCCCTTTTGATCTTGCCAGCCAGTGCTAAACCTCTCAGTCCCACATTGTGCTCTGCAGCCTTGTTCTGCATTCAGCTCTTTCGAGATCTGGAAGGCCTGGGGCTTGATGGTGGTGTGTGCGCTTTCCGTATGGAAGAACACCATCAAATGCTCGGCCAGGGAATTCTTGAGCCAGGGATGACCTGGCATCAACACACGCTGGGGCTTCTCAAAGGCCAGCTAGTTATTGCCTTCACTCGGCATCTCTGTTGTGGTTCAGACTGTACTCTTCTGTGCTCAGGGGAGCGATCCAAAGCAGGACAATTTGGGAGTAAATCCTATATTAGCCAGTGGGATTGGCTCCCAGGAAAGGATTGCAACTTTTATCTCTCCAATAAACCTTCTTTCCAAAGCCTAGACCATAGTTCTACTTCCAGGTCCTGGGCTGTAGATGTGAGCTTGTATCCTAATTCAGAAGTAGCATCTGCCAATCGTTTTGTGGAATCTGTTCTAAAACGTTTTCTCCCCTGCAGAGACTGAGGATTGGGCATTCCCTAGTGAAACAGTCAAATTGGTCTAGCTATGATAAGTAGACCCCACTTGCCACCTTCATTCCCAAGGACCATCAAGCTAACATCTTGAAGGAAATGGGAGTGAACAGGAGAGAGAACACTGATCGGCTAATATGCTGGTATTTTTAATCTTCCTCTTAGAGAATTGGTGCTCGGGGCATGGAGGTGCCTCAGACTGAGTAAGATCCTTTGTCCACTGAAGTCAGTATTGTCTACTCAGACCAGCAGCAGCTTCCCAGTGTCTCAGGTAGAGTCCTTGGACAGCACTGATGACTTGATCTTTTCTACTGGAGATGGCCGGGATTGAACCTGCAGCCTTCTGCATGCCAAGCAGAGGCTTTACCTCTGAGCTATGGCCCCTCCCTTTTGGCCTCTAATTCAAAGTTTGGAGGTTTGGAGCTCAAGTGTTTGCTTAGATGTGAAGTTGATGGAAAATGCTGATTTCTACGTTGGGGTCAGGAAGCAATTTTTCTCCTGGCCACTTTGGCCAGGGATGCTGGAGGTTTTTGGCCATCTTCTTGGCATGGAACAGGGGTCACTGCAAGTGTGGAGGGGGGGTATTTGTGAATTTCCTGCTTTGTGTGGGGGGTTGGACTAGATGACCCTGAAGGTCCCTTCCAACGCTACGATTCTATGATTGTATGATTCTTCCTGTCAAAAAGTTTTTCCTAATATCCAGCTGCCCGTCCTTAATTTAAACCCATTCTTGCGAGTCCTCTCCTCTGCTGCCAACAGGAACAGCTCCCTGCCCTCCTCTAAGTGACGGCCCTTCCAATACTTCAAGAGAGCAATCATGTCCCCCCTCCACCTCCTCTTCTCCAGACTGAACATTCCCAAGTCCCTCAGCCTTTCCTCACAGGGCTTGGTCCCTAGGCCTCTGATCATCCTCGTCGCTCTTCTCTGTACCCACTCCATTCTGTCCTCATCCTTTTTTTAAGGGAGGCCTCCAAAACAGCACACAGGTGCAGCCTGAACAATGCAGTGTACATCTTGCGATTTGGATGTTATGCCTCCGTTGATACACCCCAAGATTGCATTAGCTCTTTTTTGTCACTGCAGTGACAAACCACCTCTACTTATCTCTTGCCTGTAATGCCCATCGTTGGGGTCGCCATAAGTCAGTGGCAACTCAACAACACATTCTTCTTATTCTATTCAGCTATCAGTTTTGCTGTGAATATCTCAGAGCCATATACAGGGCCAGATATAGGGGCAGGCAACCCAGGCAACATGGAGGGGGGGTATCTATCTACTCAGCTGTTCACTCTGAATCCATGGGTCCAAACCAAAGGTGAATATTCTGTTGCTTGCTACAGTACTATTAAATTCAAGGTGGGCTCTCCTTCTTTGGAGGTTTTTGAGCAGAGGCTAGATGGCCATCTGACAGCGATGCTGGTTCTATGAACTTAGGGAGATCATGAGAAGGGAGGGCAGGAAGGGTTGCATCAGTGCTTAGTTCCTGTGGCCCTTTCTTGCACACCCAGGGAAATGCTAACTGCCACTTTGGGATCAGGAAGCAATTTTCCTCCAGGCCAGTTTGGCTGGAGATCCTGGAGGTTTTTTGGTCATTTTCTGGGCATGGAACAGAGGTCACTGGGTGTGTGTGGAGGGGGAGGTATTTGTGAATTTCCTGCATTGTGCAGGGGGTTGGACTAGATGATCCTGGAGTCCCTTCCAACTTTATGATTCTATGAAGTCGGTGTATTAATTTTTTCTAATGTTAGCACATTAATTTTGATGTTGGCACATTCTTAAAATTAAAAAGCTTCTCTAAGAAGAAACAATTCCATCTTTCTTTGCTTACATATGGCACAGAATGCAGAAATAATACTGATTGTAGTGTACAAATTTACCATTTTACATGACAGGAATAAACCGTCTGTGGCAGTTGTGCATCACAGCCATAAAATGAGCTATGAAAGCAATAAAGCATAATCGGGGACATCGTTTGGTTCGACCCTATGGCATTAACAGTGATGCAATACCCAAGGCCTAATTCTTCCCTTTAAATAGAAATCGGAATCACACCCACCTGGACCCCACATTATTCTACAGTTATTCTAAAGTTCTGGATAAAAGTATTGCTATGAGCAACACTGATTGATCCCCCTCAAGCTTTGATTCCCCTATTTTCCCCTCCCACAAAATTCACGAGAGGTGACAGATTCACGTGGGTGGCTGTGTTGGCTTGAAGCAGCAGAACAAAGTTTGATTCCAGTGGCACCTTTAAGACCAACAAAGTTTTTTCCCCCAAAGTGTAAGCTTTCGTGTGCACGCCCACTTCTTCAGATACAATGAAATGGAAATTACCAATCCATACATACAGGTAGAGGGTGAGCAGTAAACATTATAAACAGCATAATGTCTAATAGATTCAAGGACCAGATTCAAGACACTCCATCCGTCTCCTCTCAAGCATGGAGGTAACAGCCAATCACCCCACTTCCAAGGAGATGCTGTAAGGTCACCTCCGTGCTTGAGAGGAGACAGATGGAGTGTAATGGCAGGGTCTCAGTTAATTACTCTCAGCATCCCACAATTAAGGACACATCTGCCCATTTCCTTCACTATGTTCCCCCCCCCCCCCGGAACTGAACTCTAAACAAATGGTAACCATATAAACTAAGCTTGTTATTCCTGTTTGGTCCTTGAATCTGTTAGACATCTGCATTATGCCTTATGCCAATTTACTGCTCGCCCTCTACCTATACGTATGGACTGGTAATTTCCATTTCGCTGTATCTGAAGAAGTGTGCAATGCACACAGAAGCTTATACCTTGAATAAGGCTTTCTTCATCCTAAAGGCGCCACTGGACTCAAACATTGTTCTACATGAGGTGACAGTGATGGATTTTTCAACTTGGTCTTGTCCCCCCCCCCCCCCCCCCACTCAAGCCTACATTCCTAGGAGTGACAGAGATGGATTCTCAGTTGTCTATAATTGTAATCAGAGGCAGGAAGTGGAGAACACAGGGGGAGAAGAGAGAGCGAGAGGATCCAAGAAGGGTAGACAGAGTAGGCGGAAGCAGAAGAAGATAATGAACAGTGTGTGATAGACATTTTGCCTGCAAAACATGGGGCGCCACTCTCAGAAGTGAGCAATGAAAGAACCAGCAAAGGAGGAGATTGAAAAAGACGATTGAAAGGAGCCCCTCGACCCCTTTTCTCTCAGTGGGGATCATCAGTCTTCCCAGCAAGCGAAAGATTTGGGACCCTTTCTTTCTGTTTCAGCTCACGTTACCGCTCCAGCGAAGGACTGCTGGCTTTCTCTCCATAACATTTCTGAAATCCATCCAACCAAAACTCTTATTCAGACTCCGTGTTCTATCCAGCACATGTTGACTGGTGTAATCTTTTGTGTATCAATCTCTCTGCCTCTCAGCTCAGTCTTATCATCTCTGTTCTCAGGTGTCCCCCCCCCCCCTAATTTTCCCTTTCTTTGCATTTCCATCATCACTGTAGCATTCTCTTTCTCTATTGTTTCATAGTCAGTTCAAGCCTCTTCATCTGATGTTCAAGAGTCTTCCTGGTCTTGTCCCTTCTCATTTATCTTTGTTGCTGTCTTCCTCCTCTTCTCTGAAGCCCCTTCATTCATCAAATGCTAATCTTTTCACTAATCCTCTGCTCTTTTGAGCTGTTTCTCTGTGGCACAACTCCTTATGCATGCCACCCTCTCCCTTCTTCTTTTATCCCACGTGAAGTAAATAAGAAGAGCTCTCGCTTCCTCCACCTTTTCCCTCCTTGATCTTCTGTGTCTTTCTTTTCATTCCTGCTTTCCTTTGTATATTTGTTCATTTATTTTCATGTTTTTTTCCTCCCCAATAGGAGACTCAAAGTGTCTTACAACTGTCAGTAAAGTCAGTAAAGATTATGCTATAATAAGAAATGGTGTTCCACGAGATCCTTCAGGAAGTGATGTTTCTGGTATGATTTTGTAATGGTTTAATACTTTATACATATTATTGGAAATGATGATTCTATAGTTACTTCAAAACGTAAGAACTGAGCCCAGTTTGGTGTAGTGGTTAGGAATGTGGACTCTAAACTGGGAGAACCAGGTTTGAGTCCCCACTCCTCCACATACTGCTGCTGCTGGTGTGACCTTGGGTCAGTCACAAGTTCTTTCAGAGCTGTTCTCTCAAGAGCAGTTCTCAGGAGAGCTCTCTCAGACCCACCTACGTCACAGGCAGTGTTCCCTCTAAGCTGAGTTAGTGTGAGCTAGGTCACAGTTTTTTAGCCTCTGGCTCACACATTTTTGTCTTAGCTCAGGAAGGGATGGCTCCAGAGCAAACTAATTTATGCAGTAGCCAAATCGCTCACTCACAGCCTTAATGCTGGTAGCTCATAAAGTAGATTTTTTGCTCTCAAGACTCCACAGCTTAGAGGGAGCATTGCAGGGTGTCTGTTGTGGGGAGGGGAAGGAAAAGGAGATTGTAAGCCACTATGAGACTCCTTCAGGGAGTGAAGGGCGGGGTATAAATCAAATCTCCTCCTCCTCTCTTCTTCTTCTTCTTCTTCTCCTCATTATATTATTTTCAAGTATATTTAAAACCATCATACATGGTTTCAGCCTCTAATAACTTTGTTAATGGTTTACACCTTTAAGAATGAGACATCCAGCATGCAGCTGCATGGAATTAATTAGAACTGTTTTCTTTATAGACTAGTTCCAGCTTGGTGTAAAGAGCATTTTGCCAGCCAAATGTAAAATTTAGAAGGGGTTAGAAAAGAAGGACTGGTTTGCTCCTAATATAAATTTTAATACAGTGTTAATGAGGAGCTTCTAAGCCGGCAAAATCAAAGAGGCTTTTTGCACCCGTTAGAGAAGAGAAGCCTGGCCTGCTCCTAATTTTAACACTTTTAATGCAACTAGAGGTAAGTTTGAAACAATATCGAATAACATTCCATCTAGCTTCATGTTGTTTTTCTGTCTAAATAACCATGGGTGTTTTTTTTTCCAGGATACCAATCTGAAGAAATCATATTCTTGAGGCTTGTAGAGAGCAGTTTGCCTGCCACATTCAGATGGCTTTTGCATTTGGCAGAAAAGAAGTTAAGGTCTGCCTTGGTCCCAACATATTACTGAGCTATATCAAGAGAGATACCTTTGAAGAGAATAGGGTTAATTCCTGAGGAAGAACTGGGACGAAATGAGCCTAAATCTGGGTGCTCATTGAGAGACAGATGAACTTTTCCTTACTTAGAGAGACGAATGGACTTTTCCTTGCAATGTCATAAAGTATTAATCAATAACAATGTTATACAATGTTTTAACATGCAGAGATTTACTAAATGGTTCAGCCATTACATATCAGTGTCTGGTTGTTGCTGTTTTTTGTATTTTCTGTAAGGATAACTGTGACTCCTCATGCTTGTCTTATCTACTGAATCAGACTGTTAGTCCATCAAGATCAGTACTGCTGACTCTAACTGGCAGCCGCTCTCCAGGGTCTCAGGGAAAGCTCTTTCACATAATCTACTATTTAATCCTGTTGAACCCATGAAGCTGCCTTATACTGAATCAGCCCATCAAAGGCATCCTTTTTCTACTTAGACTGGCAGCAGCTCCCCAGGGTCTCCGGTCTGTCACATCATCTACTACCTAATCCTTTTAGATGAAGATGCTGGAGACTGAAGCTGAGACCTGCAGCATTCCCAGCAGATGTGGCACCTGAGAGCCACACCCCCTCCCAATAATGATGATGATGTTCTTAATCACAGTGCTGGATTGGGGCTCTTCTGTTGCCCTGTGGATGTCTTTCTTTTGGTAATGCTCTTTAGCTTGGAGAAACGACTGCTGAGGGGTGACATGATCGAGGTTTATAAGATTATGCATGGGATAGAGAAGGGAGAGAAAGAAGTCCTGTTCTCCCTTTCTCGCAATACAAGAACTTGTGGGCACTCCATGAAATTGCTGAGCAGTCGGGTTAGAACAGATAAAAGTAAGTACTTCTTCACCCAAAGAGTGATTAACACGTGGAATTCACTGCCACAGGAGGTGGTGGCAGCTACAAGCATGAACGGCTTCAGGAGGGAATTAGATAAGCATATGGAGCAGAAGTCCATCAGTGGCTATTAGCCACAAAGTATAGATAGGAACTCTCGGTCTGGGGCAGGTGATGCTCTGTAATCTTGGTGTTTGGGGGGGGCAACAATGAGAGATCTTCCTGCCCCCACTGCTGGACCTTCTGAGGGCACCTGGTGTTTTTGGCCACTGTGTGACAGAGTGTTGGACTGGATGGGCCACTGGCCTGATCCAACATTGGCTTCTCTTATGTTCTTAAGTTCTTTTGTGTGTTGGCCACTGCCTGGCCAGAACTGGCAAAGTCACACAAGTAGTGTGGTTGCTACCACTTGGCTCAGCCAAGTTGTGTGGCATCAAGTCGTAGCCACCACCACACTTTGTGAGTAGCACAAATAACATGGGAGCAATTGTCCAGCGGTTGCTACTGTGCCTGGTCCTGATGAATTCTCCCTCCGACACAGGAGGGAGGGGTTCAGTGGTAGACCGGAATGCCAAAATAGCCCTGGGAAGGGCCCTGACCCTTCCTCTTCCTTTTACTGACAGAAACCAAGGTCTGAAGGCTGGCAATGCTGTTGTGGTTGCCTAGCAATCTCAGGGGGCATCTGCTTCTTACAGATACAGGTGCTGCTTCTATTATTCAGGGGGGGGGGTTTAACCCCTCAATGTTGAGAGCCAGTTTGATGTAGTGGTTAGAAGCGTGGACTCTATTCTGGGGGAACTGGGTTTGATTCCCCACTCCTCCACATGCAGCTGCTGGTTTAACCTTGGGTCAGTTATAAGTTCTTTCAGAACTGTTCTCTCAAGGGCAGTTCTCGAGAGAGCTCTCTCAGCCCCACCTACCTCACAGGGTATCTGTTGTGGGGAGGGGAAGGGAAAGGGATTGTAAACCGCTCTAAGACTCCTCCTCCTCCTTCTTTTCTTTTTTAAGATTTCAGATTTCTTATGCAAACTTGGGGCTTTTATCAGGCTTGCAGAAAGATTTTTCTTGTCTGTCCATAGCTCCAAACTCTGGATTTAAGTATCCAGACTGGCCACACACTGCGAATTAGATATATTGATATTGTAGACAGGAGCGAGAATGGACTTCCTGACTCATAGTCTGATCTCCATACTGTTGGGGAAAAATAGTCATAAATACTTAAATACTCAAGAGTTTGCAATGGATCTTTGCTTCTCTGGAGAGGAGACATTTCTTTCTGTTTAAAATGCTTTATTTCTAAGGGTAAAAGATACACAGGAGACCTACAAACAAGCATATCTAATCTACATCTTGCTTGCTACTGCTTGAGACACATGGTCACACAACAACAATGGGGAATCTGCTTCTTCTTGACCCCTAGAAGGAAACCACCTGAATACATTAACCAATTAATACTCCTTTACATTTACAGGCTTTTCTTGCATTGGCTGTCTGCCAGGTTTCCTTCCAGGTCAGTCTAAACAACAGCACTGAAGGTAAACAGATTAACCCTATAATGATTGGAATCTGGACCTTACAACTCATATATTTCCAACACATACCACCATGCTGTACCAGCTGTCATCTCCACTGCTTGTTGGCTTACATGTGTGAATGAGCCCTTCAGACCCCGCTGAAAAGAACATTCAGATCATCTTTATTCTAATGTTATGCAATGGAGTCACTTCATCCAACTGCGAGTCTTGAGAAGAGAGCAGTAAAATGAAGAGTAATGAGATGTGCATGAACGTGTACCAGCTCCCCCCACTAGCCTACGTTTTGGAAGCCCCCAGGAAAGATGCCTATTCAGTTCATAAGTCAGTAAACAAAACAGCCTCAGCATTTGCTATGGAAGAACATTCTGTTCCAGTGCCTGCATCTTCCTGGGGCTTTTGGTAGCCAAAGGAAGCCTTTCTCTTTTAATGTGTCGCTGAAAAGCCAAGAAGCTTCAAGGCCCAGGACTGAAGACCAACCACCAGATGGACGGAGCTCCAGAAGTAGTATCACCATCAATACTTGGGACTGAGTTCCCGGCACTCTCTCTTGTCCCATTTTGCAGCATTTCTTGAACAGGTAGCCATCTGATAGACATCTGCCAATCACTTTGGTAGAGGCTGTTTGGAGGGAAGAAGCAAGTCATACCTTAAGGACCACCTCTCCCCTATGGCCCTGCTGCTATGCTTGCGTCCCGCTTAGTGTGGACTTCTGGTAGTGCCTGGCACTCCGGTATCTCATTTAACTTTGACCAGGACAAGGGCTTTTTTGATCGTGGCCCCAACCTGCTGGAATGTGCTGTCTGAAGAGACTCGTGCCCTGCAGGAAATGTCTGGGTTCCTCAGGGCCTGTAATACGAATTATTCCTCCAGGCATTCCACTACGGCAATCTTACTGGGTCTCCTATCTGCTTCTCTGATCATCATAGAGCAAACAAGCAGGGGGAAGGTTGCCAATAATGGGATCAACCAAACACATTATAGCAACCTTGAAAAATGTGAACAAAATCTGTTTTTTGCAAAAAAAAAAAATTTATTCACAAGCGTCTCTGTCTTATCTTATAATACTATAAATATTTTTGCAGAAAAAACAAAACACTTTTCAAGGTTGCTTTTGTATGTTCGGTTGCTCTCTGATCAACATGCCAGCGTGCCACTGTATTAAATTGCTTTATATATTTGTCTTTTTATTTATGTTTTGTATATATGTTGCTAATTGCCCTGAGCCATGACTGTTGGGGAAGGGGCGAGATAAAAAATTGAAAAAGGTAAAGGTAAAGGTTTCCCTTGCTCAAAAGCTAGTCGAGTCCAACTCTAGGGGCTGATGCTCATTTCCGTTTCCAAGCCAAAGAGCCAGCACTGTCTGAAGACGAATCCATGGTCAAGAGATAGATAAATAAAGTGGCTTTGATTATGGGTGGTTGTACTCACACCCCATTGTTTCACGAGCTGGTGGCAGCACAGCATCATTAGGGTCAGAATGATTTAATTGTTGCAGTTACTGATGTGAAAGAGGAAGGAAGTTGCTACCACTACTGTAGTGGTGGCGTGCTGTGACCACCACTGCCACAACCACTGTGCCACCCAGTGCTTTCCCTGTCTTTCTGTTTTTGCTGTAATTCCATTACAGACCAGTTGTGGTCCAGCAATGTGGTGATGGGGAGGGGCCAGTAGGTCAGTGCCAGAGCATCTGCTTGGCATGCAGAAGGTCCCAGGTTCAATCCCTGGCATCTCCATTTAAAAGGACCAGGCAGTAGGTGATTTATTTTATGTTATTTATTTATTTATTATTTAGATTTCTATCCTGCCCTCCCTGCCTCTCAGCAGGCTCAGGGCGGCTAACAACACAGTTCTATAAAATTCTATAAAAACAACCATAGTATAAAACATTTAATGCAAACTTTAAAAAATACAGTACAAGATGGTGAAAACTTCAGCACCTTTGCCCAAGCGGCGTCAGCAGACTTCTTCTGGACTTCCAATTGGTGCAGATGGTCCATTGGCAGTCTTCAATGATTGGACCAGGGCTATAAAATCGAGGCAGCCCCTACTTGAAAGCCTGGCAGAAGAGCTCCATCTTACAGGCCCTGAGGAACAGGCCCTCATTCCACCAGTGCGGGGCCACCACCAAAAAGGCCCTGGACCTCGTTGCTGCCAATTGGGCCTTCTTTGGCCCTGGAAGAACCAGGCGGTTCTGGGAGCCTGATCGTAGTGCTCGCTGGGGTACATATGGGAAGAGGTGGTCCCTTAGGTAGATAGGTCCCTGGCCATATAGGGCTTTATAGGTAAGCACCAGCATCTTGAACTGTATCCGGTATGCTATAGGCAGCCAGATGTGAAAGACCTCAGCCTGAGACCCTGGAGAGCCACTGCCAGTCTGAGTAGACAATGATGACCTTGATGGACTGATAGTCTGATTCAGTATAAGGCACCTCCATGTGTCCATGTGATGTTTTGGAGAGACTTTTGGTGATCTCCTACATTTTGGCTACAATCCAATGTAGATCTTAAGCACCATTGACTTCAATGGAGAATGACCACAGCTCACTAGCAGAGCACTTACTTCGCAAGCAGAAAGTTCCAGGTTAAATCCCACCCCCCACCCCAGCATCTCCACTTGAATGCATCATGCAGGAGGTGATGCGAAAGATCTCTGCCCGAGACCCTGAAGAGCAGCTGCCTGTCAGAGTAGACAATACTGACTACCAGTGGCCTGACTCAGTAGAAGGCAGATCCACGTCTTTAGCCTGCACAGACATACTTAGAAGAAGAAGAAGAAGGAGAAGAAGAAGAAGAGACTGGATTTATATCCCGCCCTTCACTCACTTGGAGTCTCAGAGTGGCTTACAAACTCCTTTCCCTTCCCCTCCCCACAACAGACACCCTGTGAGGTAGGTGGGGCTGAGAGAGCTCTGAGACAACTGTCCTTGACAGAACAGCTGTGCCAGAGCTATGGCTTGTTCAAGGTAATTCAGCAGGTGCAAGTGGAGGAGTGGGGACTCAAACCCGGTTCTCCCAGATTAGAGTCCGCGCACTTAACCACTACACCAAACCGGCTCTCTGTTAAGCTTCAGTTGGCTTGCAGTACCTTTCCTCGTCTTTCTCGGGGTAGGGATTGGAGCTTTTTGAAACACAAAGGGAGGGGCGGAGGCAGTCAGTTTAGTGTCAGAGTGATCTCTGAACCAATAGCATGGCTCGGCGCTCACAGGGGGAAACTTCCGACCTTCCATAGTCATGTGACAGCCTGGACAGCATGTGTCCCTGTCTGCACGGCACCGCAGCTGATTAAGAAGATGAGCTCATTAGAAAAATAAGAAGGGGGTCGTAACTAAATGGCAATAAGTGTGTGATACAAGCCATTTAGTAAGTCTGTTATTGACCAGTGGAAATAGATGCTTGTGCAGTCTTTGAGGATTTTTATGTGGGAAGATAAGCTGAGAAATGTTCGGTTTAATGATTCTTTTTTTTAAAGCATTTATTCTAAATTTATTTTAATTTAAAAAAATTATTACCCCTGTGGGGACCTAAAGCAGCTTACATCATTCTCCTCTCCCTCTGTTTTATCCTCACAACAACCCCGTGATGTGAGTTAGGCTGAATGTATGTGACTGGCCCAAGGTCACCCAGCAAGCTTCCATGGCTCAAGTGGGGATTTGAACCTGGGTTTCCCAGATCCTAGTCTGACACTTTAACCACTGTACCACAGTGGCGAAAGCAACTGGGTATCCCATTAAGCCTCTATTAAAAACACAGGAAATTTTCCCGCAGGTCTATGGGCAGCCCTATGAAATGGTCCTGGAAAACTTTTCCCCCATTTAATTGCTATGACAGTGAGAAAAGCAAGGGGACCTTTCAATGGGGGAGGCTATTATAAGTATGCAAAAGCAAGAAGAAAGTGTCAACAATAAAGGAATTTTGTATTCTGTTTGGGATAATAGGGATTTAACGTTTAATGTTCAGAGGATTGTATTTCATGCAATTATTTATTATGCGCTCTCTCCTTTGCATTCAAACTTTTGTGACTGTATTATTGCAAAATCTGCATTTGTTAATTTTATATTTGTTAAAAATCATGAAATAAAAAGGTAGGAAAAAGCTTAGGGACAAGTGTTATTATTCAGCTTACAGTACTTTATTCATTTGGCAATGTTATATTCCACTTCTCCACAGGAGCCACTTCAGGTGACATGAAACACTAAAACAGTAAAAATTAAAACAACAAATTCAATATAACACAGCAAAAAAAAAATCTTTTGAATACATGAAGCTGCCTTATACTGAATCAGACCATCGGTCCATCATGGTCAGTATGGTCTTCTCAGACTGGCAGTGGCTCTCCAGGGTCCCAGGAAGAGGTCTTTCACATCACCTACTACCCCATCCTTTTAGCTGGAGATACCAGGGATTGAACGTGGGACCTTCTGCATGCCAAGCAGATACTCAACTGCTGAGCCAAGGCCCCTCCCATTTATCTGTCTATTTCTGATGCTAGAAGTCCATTAGGGTTCTCAGGACCAGCCTGGCATCCAGCAGAAGACTGAGGAGGGAGGGGCATTGGGGAAATCACTGATGGTGTGAGGTCAGTCTGGGGAAACCCGGAAGTAATGTCAGTCCTCTCTAGGAATCGTTGGAAACTGTATGTTTTTACCATATTGTTTCCACCAGTTCCTAGAGAGGCATGATGTCACTTCTGGGTTTTCCTGGAACTGCTGTTGCACCGTTTGTCTAACCAGGAGGCTGGCAGCCCTAAAAACAAAGAGAGAGAGATGCCTGGGCTTGACAATGGGGGTCATAGAATTTTTGGCTGGTTGAGGAAATGGCTGATTCTCCATTTGTTTCTTGGTCTCCCACCTGGAAATAAGGCAACCCATCAAGCTGATTCTAGGCCTGCTACTTTCCTTTTGCCCCTTCTTACCTCCTTTCTTCCATATTCCATCCAGTCTACCCAGGGTTTTCTGAGATGCAGCTGAAGGACTTCCAATTCGCCAAGCGGAGTTACACAAACGTTTTATCTATTAAAGTTCTGCTGTGTTTCTGCTGCCTTCCTTGCAGTTCTTCATTCATGCAGGAGCCAATTTTAGGGTTTTATTTGTCCAGATAATCCACTCCTAAGCCCAGCTTGCTTTAATGGTCCCTCCTGTGACTCATGCACGCACATATTTATCTATCGGGCCCTGCGAGCTCGCTGAAGCTTCTCGCCATTTAATACGATTTCTGTTTGCAAAGCAAAAGTTTGGCTGAAGACTCATATCTTTGTCTCCCCAAGGTCCATCCTGGCAAGATGGAAGAAGCTTATCCTTTTAGGAGGAAGACACTTCTCCGTATTTCTTGCTTATGTTTCTTACAGAGGAAGTAAGATGCAACTTTATTTACTGTTTATTTAATTTATCTATCACCTGCTTTTCTCTCTGAGATATGGCACAGTCTGGTGGTAGAAAGTGTCATTAAGTCCCAGCCAATTTATGCCGACCCCTTAGGGTTTCCTATTGGAATATACAAGGTCTACTGTGCATAGATGAAGATGATGTCAAGAACATCCTGCAGGGGGCAGCAGAGAGAAAACTGGTTAGCATAGTGAGATTAGGGACTTCCTGTTATTTTCCAAAAGTCTCCTTCCTGTCTCCTGATTGGCTCAGTTAGGACTCCTTCCTGCTCCTGCTGAGGACTGTTACTCTGCTGACTATCCTAACTAGTTAGACAGTTAAACTTCTTTCTCTCTCCTCTTTCTTATAAAGTTTGTTTTCTTCTTAGTAAACTGACTTCATTTTTAAAACAACATGCTCCACATTACTGCACATCTACACTCTGCTAACATTTTCAAGGCAAGAAACATTCAGAGGTGTTTTGCCATTGCCTGCCTCTGCATAGCAGACCCGAGCTTACTTGGTGGTTTCCCATCCAAATACTAACGATGGATGACCCTGCTTAGCTCCCAAAGTCTGACAAGATCAGGTTTGCCTGGGCCATCTGGATTGGGGGGGGGGGGAAACAACATGCTCTGTATTCTTGGTGCTTGGAGGGGGACAATAGTGGGAGGGCTTCTGGAGTTCTGGCCCTGCTGGTGGACCTCCTGATGGCACCTGGGGTTTCAACCACTGTGTGACACAGAGTGTTGGACTGGGTGGGCCATTGGCCTGATCCAACATGTCTTCTCTTATGTTCTTATGTTTTTAATTGATTTATGGAGACCACATAGGGTTTTCAAGGCAATGACAAAGAGAGGTGGTTTGCCATTGCCTACCTCTGTGTAACAACCCTGGACTTCCTTGGTGGTCTCCCATCCAAGCACTAACCAGGGCTGACCTTGCTTAGCTTCTGAGATCTGATTAGCTAGGGCTAGCCAGGGCCATTTGGGTTGGGGCCACAGATAAGGCTGCCAGCTCTGGGTTCAGAAATACCTGGAGATTTGGTGGTGGAGCCTGAAGAAGATGGGGGTTAGAGAGGGCAGGGACTTCAAGGGGGAATAATGCCATGAGCCCACTTACCAAAGTGGTCTTTTGCTCCACGTGAACTGCTCTCCATCACCTGGAGATCAGTTGGAGACCCAGGAGAACTCCAGCCATCACCTGGAGGTTGGCAACCCCAGCTACAGGGCACAGTCTAAAACATGAGACATCTGACAAACAATGCAATAGGGCTTGGATAGCAGAACTTAGAAACAAGGCAAAAATGTAGCAGACATAATATGTTTTTTAAACGTAAAAAAAATGGAATAGCAAAAGTAGAAAGCAATGCAGTAAGAGCAAGATAAAGACATACAGTAGGCAGTGGAATAGACTATTGTCCGGTTCCCTTTATAAAAATGCCCTCCATTATGTTATGCTTCAGCCTTCATGACTTTAGAGAAATGTGCCGTTCTGTACAATTCTGTCGTAAAGGAAGAGGAGGAACTGCGGTTCAGTGGCAGAGCATCTGCTTGGCATGCAGAAGGTCCCAGGTTCAGTCCCTGGCATCTCCAGTTAAATGATCTGGCAGCAGGTGATGTGACAGACCCCTGCCTGAGACCCTGGAGAGCCACTGCCAGTCTGAGTAGACAATGCTGACCTTGGTGGACCAAGGGTCTGATTCAGTAGAAGGCAGCTTCATGTGTTCATATGAAAGGAGGAAAGGGGCTCCTGTCCCTTTAATGGTTATGTAGAATTTTGGCAGGTGAGGCTTATTTGTGTTTGCCCAAATACTAGAGCATCACCTGGATGTCACTGGTGTGATGACATCACTTCCTGTATGATGCCAGTGCAGATACCTGGGCCTTCCTCTTTCTCCAGGTAAGTTGCTTCACCAGCCAACTGACCGGTGGTTGGGGGGGGCAGGGTCTGGCAGTGTGGGACCCTTGACTCCACTGGGGGGGTCTGGCAACCCTAGTCACAATTCTCTCAGAACTCTCTCAGCCCCACCTACTTCACAAGGTGCCTGCTGGGGGGAGAGGAAAGGAATGAGATTGTAAGCCACTCGGAGATTCCTTAAGGAAGAGAAAAGTGGGGTATAAAAACCAACACCAGCCCCAAAGCGTTCCTCCAACAGCTCAGACTTCTCTGCTAGATCCAATTTTTTTAAAGCAGGGGCTAGATTTCATTGACTCCCTCCCCCCGAAGCTGGACTCTGTTCTGAAGATCTGTCAGTATTATCAGGTCTTTCGCGGCTTGCGATAAATGTGAAGAAGTTAGCTTTCTTGGTTTCAGAATCCCCTTTTTAAAAAACCAGTGTCAAAACTCGATCAGGGTTGTAATTGTGGTCTAATAGTAGTTTATTTTCTTTCTCCCCCAACTATTATTTATTGATTTAGAAATGTCATGAGTCCCGAGGAGAATTCAATATGATGGCAACAATAACTTCATAAAACAGCCGTTAAGTCCCAGGGAAAACAGTACGACACAATGAAGGCGAAATGCCATCGGCATTCAGCTGGAAAAGATGCAGTTTTGTGAGCGGCGTCAGCCCAGAAGATCCTGTGTGGACAGGGAAAAAATTCAACAGAACCCAGAAGATGTACAGAGAAAGGAGTTTGTGGCCGTTTTTGGAAGAAAGTGCAATAGAAATCGTGCTCATACACCATATCAGCACTCACAAGAAGAAAAGAGATTATTCATGTCTTTATTGACTTTATATATGCCCTCACTTTTCTCCCTGATGGGTACCCATAGCAGCTGACATCAGTACATCATTCTCCTCTCTTCTATTTTGTCCTCAGAACAACCCTGTGAGCAGGGCTGGTTCCAGTTTTTGAAACAGGAGGGGCTGTGGCCCACTGGGAGATCCTCTGCTTGGCATGCAGAAGGTCCCAGGTTCAATCCCCGGCATCTCCAGTTAAATGACCCAGGTAGGAGATGATGTGAAAGACCTCAGTCTAAGACCCTGGCAAGCTGCTGCTGGTCTGAGTAGACAATACGGACTTTGATGCACCAAAGATCTGATTCAGCAGAAGGCATCTTCATGTGTTCATGAACTACCAGGCTCTCCTTCTTGCCCCCCCCCCGCACACATGCCCCCCCCCCCCGCCTGTGTATATTTCCCCTGTCTCTTCACAAGCTCTTCCATCACCTGCAGTTAAGGCTGCTTGCCCCTTCTCAGATGGCGCTGGGTAGAACTAGGACTGTCACTGTCATGGCCACCATTACATAACACTGCCCCCATCAGCTGCTTATAATGCCACTTCTAGTACTAGGCCTCCCATTTGCTCACCCAGGATATGGAATTGCCCACCCCAGCCACAATGTCCCCCCCCCCCCAAGGGACTGAAAAGTGGAAGAAAAAAATGGCCTCCCCATAGCTAGGATCCAGGAATTTTCCCTAGTCTCTGTGCTAAAGATTTAGAGACTAAAGGAGGCAGCCTAGAGTGTCACCCAGAAGTAATATTAAAAAAAAATTAATAAGGTCAGGATACAACCATGGTTATCATATATACCTATATATATACACACACACACACACACACACACACACACACACACACACACACATGTATACAAAGCCGGTGAATTTGTAAGCAATAAGGAGGAAAAAACAGTTACATACATATGTGGATGATGGTAGAGATATAAAGGTGATGGCAAAGCAAGGTGAAGTATCAACATATCGAATTTAAAAAACAGGCAAATCAGACAGATAAAAAGAATAAGTAAATATGGATGTAATGAAGTAATCAATGAATTATGCCTCCAAGAGTGGGGAACCGCCAAACATAATAGGGTGGATAGTGGAAGCTCTGATGAACAAGGGGAGAGATCGTATCAGAGGTAAATCCAGGAATGGTAATTCGAATTAGAAGGAAGAAGATCTCTCTCTGACATATAAGTTAAGAATCCAGAAGTAACATGGTTGGAACACTTTCTCTACGAAGAAAGGTTGAGGCGCTTGGGGCTCTTCAGCTTGGAGAAATGATGGCTGAGGGGTGACATGATAGAGGTTTTTAAGATTATGCATGGGATAGAGCAGGTAGAGAAAGAAGTCCTTTTCTCCCTTTCTCACAGTACAAGAACTCGGGGGCACTCAATGAAATTGCTGAGCAGTCAGATTAGAACAGATAAAAGGAAGTACTTCTTCACCCAAAGAGTGATTAACACGTGGAATTCATTGCCACAGGAGGTGGTGGCGGCTACAAGCATGGACGGCTTCAAGAGGGAATTAGATAAACATCTGGAGCAGAGGTCCATTAGTGGCTATTAGCCAGAAGGTATAGATAGGAACTCTCAGTCTGGGGCAAATGATGCACTGTATTCCTGGTGCTTGATGGTGGGGGGAATAGTGTCCCGGCCCCACTGGTGGACCTCCTGATGGCACCTGGAGTTTTTTGCCACTGTATGACAGTGTTGGACTGGATGGGCCATTGCCCTGATCCAACACTGGCTTCTCTTGTGTTCTTATGACATCCCCCCCCCCCCCCACTCAGCCTTCCCAAGGTATTGCTATAGAGACTAATGGAGGCAGAGGGACTGCATTCTCCACAAACTCTGCCTTTCTCAGGCGGCACCGGCCAAATCTCCCAGCTTTTGCAAGGCAGTGTTGGGAGCCCTAGCTGGTATAGACCAGTACCACCTTCATTCATTCATTCATTCATTCATTCATTCATTCATTCATTCATTCATCTGTTCATTCATTCATTTGTTTGTTCATTCATTCGTTCATTCAATTTTTCTTCTATTAAAAGCATCTGTATCTGACCCTTCCATCGCAGTACAGATGTACATGGCAGGATATAATCAATTCAGAATTTAAATGTGCAGCCCACAATAAAAATACACATAAGTAAAGACACAGTTTGTCACTTTTCCCCACATAGCTTCATGTAGTCAGTTTGGTGTAGTGGTCAAGAGTGGCAGACTCTAATCTGGAGAACCAGGTTTGATTCCCCACTACTCCACACGCCGCCAGCTGGATGACCTTGGGTTGATTACAAGTTCTTTCAGAGCTGTTCTCTCAAGGGCAGTTCTTTCAAAGCTCTCTCAGCCCCACCTACCTCACAGGGTGTCTGTTGTGGGGAGGGGAAGGGAAGGGGAATCTGAGCGAAGGGTAGGGTAAAAATTCAAACCTCCTCCCCCTCCTTCTTATTTATGAAGGATCTTTTAACAGCTAACAGGCACGTTATTTTACAGCATGAACTTCAGCTACAACCTGACTACAAGTCAAAGGCCTGCCTGAAAATAGAGAGCTTGGATAGCTCAGTTGATAAAGCATCACACATTTAATCTCAGACTCCAGGGTTCAAATCCCTGCTTTGGCACTGATTTTGGCTGGTGACCCTTTCCAACTCTGTGATTTCATGATTCTAAGAACATCTTCAGGATGCAGAAAAATCCAGAAGGAATGCAGTCAAGCAGATTTCTCTGCAGAAAGCATTCCAGAGGCAGAGCCTTCTTGACAGCAGCGTTACAGCTCTCCTGGGCCTACGTTCTGACATTTCCTGCTGATGGAACTGGGGCAATTTTTCAATTCTTATTATTATTACTGCAGACCCCCCCACCCATCCACCCTTCCCCATGCCCCTGATGGAAGGCACTTTTTAAAAATAGGTTTTTATACCCCGCTTTTCTCTACCGTAAGGAGTCTCAAAGTGGCTTACAATCGCCTTCCCTTCCCTCTCCCCACAACAGGCGCCTTGTGGGACTTCCGACAGTACTGTGACAGGTTCTCCAGATTAGAGTCAACCCCTCTAGCCAGTTTGGTGTCGTGGTTAAGTGCACAGACTCTAATCTGGGAGAACCGGGTGTGCGTCCCCACTCCTCCACTTGCAGCTGCTGGATGACCTTGGGCAAGCCATAGTTCTGGCACAGTTGTTCTTGAAAAAGAGCAGTTTCTGTCAGAGCCTCTCAGCCCCACCTACCTCCCAGGGTGTCTGTTGTGAGGAGGGGAAGGGAAAGGAGATTGTAAGCCGCTCTGAGACTCCCTTGGGTAGTGAAGGGCGGGGTATAAATCCAATCTCCTCCTCCTCCTCCTCTCCTCCACTCTTAGCCATTACACCACATGAGGCTCTGTGGAGAAGGCCTCCAAGCTCAGACTTCACAATCCATATGGCTTTCTTTTCTTCATCTGAGGGGAAGGGGTTCAGGCCTCCAGTCATAATAAACTTTCTGCCTGTACGGCGCATATTTGTTACATAAGCAATTTGCTTCCCTGCACCTCCTCCCCGGCTCCAGAAATATACATGCATGAGATGCTGTCAGCACTCCCCTTCAAAACCTTCCATTTTCCTCCTTGTCAGAAGCAGCATCTGTTGATTTTTACTGACATCTAAAGTCTGAGCGTGGTGGCAGGAATGCGTTCCACAAACCCTTCGATCCCCCGCAAGACGCTGAGGGCCGTTGCCAAGTGCCTCTCCCCATGAATCTCTTCCCACCAATTTGATCCAGTTAAGATCTTAAAGTTGCTTTGACCAGTCTGCTCTTTCTGCAGGGCTGTACGCCAGCGGAGTCCATTTGGCACTCTGTTCTCTGAGGCAGTCGGAAAAAATGTCCCCTGCTAATGAGTGGCAGAGTGGCAGTGTGACTGGAATCAGTTCAACCGCTTTGCAAACGGCGGGAAAGCAAGAAGAGCGAAAAGAAGGCTGATGCCAGCTCTTGTGGCTATTACTGAGTTGAAGAAAAGCGGGCTTGGGCTCTGAGGTAAGATTAGGACATTAACGAGTGAGAAGCCCATCTGCTGGGAGGAACAGGGGTCACTTTGTAAAAATAAAACCACAGGGATGGGGAAATTGTACATGCTTCCCTTTGCATACCACATGCTTCCCAGATATCAACACTTCTAGCATTCGCATTTACAGGAATCAAGGCCCAAATTTTGTTCCTCTCTGGGAATTAAGATAACAGTGGGTGATTCTGCATTGGCTTTTCCCTCTGTTGTTTTACAAAACCCACGCTGGAACAGAAATTTCCCTCTGCACTGCATGCTGCTTTCACTTTCTTTGATCATCAGATTTTATGGTACCTTCTGCATAGATTTATGGCTGTTCAGGGGTGACTTTGCAGTCAATAGGGCATTGCCCCAAGGTATTCGAACGTGGTTTTGAGCTGCACCTTTTCCTCAGTGTTGAGAAAATGTGGAGTGAATGCTAGATGCAGAATCGCCCAGTGAGAGGCCCCCCCTGACTGTCGCATCATTCAAAGAAGCTGGTTTGGTCGGTACACGAGAGAGGGCCTTTTTAGTGGCAGCTCCACAGTTATGGAGCAGCCTCCCCAGGGAGGTGTGCCTGGGCCCCCTCACTTTCAATCTTTAGGAGGCAGCTGACAACAGTTTTATTCAGGACCACATTCGGTCAAGTTTACTAGCAGTCCCGAATTTGTGATTTTAAATTTTGGTTTTTATATTTTAAGATGCCTTTATGTTTTGATACCTATCCATGTGTGAAACACTGCCAACTGCACTGTAATGTACTGTCCTGTTCAGATACACAAAAAAGTATCCTGATAAATAGGCTCAAAATACATACTTTTTAAATCTATGTTGTGAGTCGCCTTAAGCTCTGTGAGGGGGGAAAGGCAGCTAATGAAATTTATTTAAGAGGATCTTATAACATTGTTCTCCCCTAAGGCTGCCAGGTCTGGGTTGGAAAATAGTAAGACACAAGAGGTGGGACCCGCGATACTCACGGGGGGGATGAAGGAGCTTCACATGGAGGAGGAGGAGGAGGAGGCAGCATCTGCAGGTGAGCCTTCTCCCCTTCTCCCCTGCCCTCCTGGCACCAATGGTGAGGCCTATGTGGCTCCCAGCTGCCAGGCTGCCAAGACTTCTCCCTCTTCCCCCCCCCCCCCCAGCACCGGTGGCGAAGCCTGAGCTCAGCCCGCCAAGACTTCTCCTTCTCCTAAATTAAATAAATGTTTTAAAAATGTGTCTAACATATGTGGGATGTGTGGGAAAAATAAGGGTACATTTTTTCATGTTTGGTGGACTTGCATTATTGTACAAAAGTTTTGGAAAATGATAAAGAAGATGATTTTTGAAATTTTAGATATTGAAATAGATTTAGAACCAGGAATTTATCTGTTAAATATGTTGCCAGAGGGCCTATTGAAAACGGAACAAAAACTTTTGGCATGCATTTTGACGGCAGCACGTATTGTACGGGCCAAATACTGGAAACTTTCAACTTTACCGAACAAAGAAGAAATAGTTCAAAAGATTTTGGGATGGGCAGAGATGGACAGATTGTGTTATTTGACTTCTATAGACAAGAGAAAAGATCCAAGAGATACCTGGTCCAAATTATACTCTTGGTTGAGATAATATAAGTACTCTCATTTTGAGAAAATGTGGAATTATATATTGTAAAATACGTGGAATGGAAACGTAATAAAAATTTTTTTTTTTTTAAAAAAAAAGACTTCTTCTTCTCCCCTCCCCTCGCAGTGGCGGTGACAAGGTCTGGCCGGCCTGCCAAGACTTCTCCCTCTCCCCCCCCCCCGGAGGCGGTAAGGGCTGAGCAGCTCACAGCCACTGGTCCGCCAAGCATTCCCATGCCCCCCCCCCCCACGGCAGCAACGGCAGTGAGGCAATTCTCAGAGTGTTCTCTGCACACACTCAGGGAACTCTCTTTTACTTTTGGGGGGATTTAAGTATCCCCCCTATAGTTTTTTTTATAGATTTCAGATTTTTCTGCACATCGGGGGATTGCCCCAAATGTACAGGAAAATGTTTTTGCCCCCTAGGTGCCTCCGATGTGTGGATTTAGATATCCACATTCAGGGGGCGCCTTGGCTATTAGTATATAGATAGGGAGGGGAAAACAAACTTGACCCAAAAACTGGAATCAAGAAACACAAGGGTGAGAAAGAAGTATGACAAAGGGCCAATATTAAAAACCTAGTGTAAACTTATAATATACAAAAATACATGTATTTATTAGAAAGGCAGTTAAAAACAAACAAGGGCCCAATGAAAGCCTGGTTAAAAAGTTCAAGTGGCCTGAACACAAGGGCCAATACGCATGACCTGATGTGTTTCCACCCTACTGGGGGGCCTTCTTCAGAGGTCAAAGAGTCTGAGGTACACATTACAATATTACATACTTCAATAAGATAACCAATAAGTTAATACTGGACCAAAAATAGGAAAGTTAAGCAGCAAGATCAATAGACACAAGACAAGGATGTTTATGAGGCCTCTAAAGATGGGAGTCATGTGTCTGGTACCAAATGCACAACTGCTGAATTAGAACATCTTCCAGTTCTGGTCCAGAAAGCACCTATGTGGCTATCTTAGAGATAGAGTGTTTGGGGATGGATCCAGGAGAGGGTGGGATTAGGGGAGGGGCCTCAACATGGTACAGTGCCATGTTGTCCACCCTTCAAAACAGCCATTTTCTCCAGGGGAGCTGTTCCCTGACAGCTGGAGAGCAGTTGAAAAAGCGGGAGATCTCCAGGCCCCACCTGGAGGCTGGCAAACGTATTCTCCCCTCACATTTAATTCCCCCCCCCCGGGTTTATTTATTTATTTGTTTAATCTCATGCATCTATTAGCTGCTCTTTTCCCTTGCAGAGCTTTCTCCCATGTGGGACATTTTAGCTTCATTCTATCTTTCCTCATATCAAGAACTGTGTGAACTAGATTAGACTGAGACAGAGTGAATTTACCCAGCTCACCTGACAAGACTCAAGTGGCAGCGTGAGGGACTGACACTGGCTTAGGGTTGCCAGGTCTGGGTTGGAAAATACCTGGAGACCTTGGGGTGGATCCAGGAGAGGGCGGGGTTTGGGGAGGGGAGAGGCCTCTGCAGGGTACAATGCCATAGAGTCCACCCTTCAAAGCAGCCATTTTCTCCAGGGGAACTGATCTCTGTCAGCTGGAGATCGGTTGTAAAAGCGGGAAATCTCCAGGCCCCACCTGGAGGCTGGCAATCCTCCAATGGATCCCTCAGTTCCTAGTCTGACCCTCTAACCACCATACTGGCTGCCTATCTCTATAGGGTTCTCTTCTCTTCCATTTTATCCTCACGACAGCACTGTGAAGCAGATTAGGCCGCAAGAGAGGGAGTTTACAGCTGAGTGTGCATTTGAACACAGATCACCCTGGCTGTTGACTGAGAAGTCTAACCACAATACCATACCGGCCCTCTAATCTTGAAGGCCATTGATTGGCACTTCTTTCTGCCAATTGCAGGGATGGTACTTGTGGAATGATACGTGGTTAGGATTTGAAGAGAGCCCAGTTGCCTCGATCAGAGATGCCAGTTTGCTTGAGCTGAGGCAAGGGATGCTGGGGGGTTTTATAGACAGAGAATGAAAAAGGTGAAAACGAAGTGATCATGTCACTTAATCTGGCCGATTTTGCTGTTTCATTATTGGTGGAGACTGGGAGGCACCTGCTATTGGATTACAATGCTGAAGCTTAATGCGTGTACCTGTATTGCCTTCCATGCTTCTCTGCAGGAAACGGCTCCTCCGCTCCAGGCCTGGTTCAACTGGAACTCAAAGGCTTGTTCTGTCATTAAGATGATAAAAGAGCTGCGTTCGGACTCAGACATAAACACAGATGAGAACTCGTATTATTTCAACTGGTAATATAAGTGAAGTGCCTTCCTTTCCATTCCCACAAAACCGCTGATAAGCTATATTCTTTTTCATAATAATAATAATAATAATAATTTTGGAGGACATTACTGAAGGGCAGGCAGAGGAAAGGAGCTGGAAGGTCAATCAAGACACAAGTGTGGCACAAGTGGAAATTGCCATCAAGTCCCAGCCGGCTTACAGTGACCCCACAGGGTTTTCAAGGCAAGAGATGTTCAGAGGCGGGTTGCCATTGCCTGCCTCTGCATAGCGACCCTGGACATCCTTGGTGGTCTCCCATCCAAATACTAACTGGGGTCGACCCTGCTTAGCTTCTGAGATCCAAAGAGATCAGGGTAGCCTGAGCCATCCCAGTCAGGGTAAAGAATAAGTACACCACCTAGAATTCAAGGAGCCAAAACTATCAGGACCCCCCACTGGGCTGGCTCTGGACTCTGCCTCAGAAACCTCAAAAGAGGAGCCTGGGTAACCAGAAACACAGCCTATGGGAGAGCAGGGAACTCTGGGAGACACGTGCAGGGTAGATGCCCCTGGCCTGTTTATTTTCTTTTATTTATTTACTTTCTTTTATTTATATCCCGCCCTCCCCACCAGCAGGCTCAGGGCAGTTTACGAGGTCACATAAAAGTCGTGACAATAACAGTATCGAATTCAAATGACCAGTTAAAAATTCAGAAGGCTAAATTTTAAAATTTCGTTCCAGAAGGCCAGAGAACCAGAGTGAAAGTACCCTTGGCAGTGATGCTCGGATGGAGCTTTCTAAGTGGTGTCATTAGACATCAAGCCACTGACCACAAGGCCAAAGCTGCCTGCAGGGGAGGCCAAAGAATTGAAAATGGGGACGCCCGCTGCCTCAACTGAAAGCCCAACGGAACAGCTCTGTTTTACAGGCCCTGTGGAATTGTAATGGATGCTGCAGGGCCCTGATCTCAATTGGGAGCTTGTTCCACCAGGCTCAGGCCAGGACAGAAGGCTGAGGCCAGTTAGATGTCCTTCAGGCCAGGGACAACCAGAAGATGTCAATCAATTGAGCACAAAGTTCTGCAGCAGGGCACATTTGGGGAGAGACAGTCCCTGAGACACGCAGGTCCCTGTTCAAGAGGCTGCCCCTGAGGAGCTTTGAATTGGACTTCCTCCATCAGAACTTCCCTCTGCCCCCCAGGCTCTGGGGCAACTAGGATCTGTCTCTACTCAGCAGGAGCTGCAAAGGCCTTGGGCTCATGCAGAGATAGTCCAGTAGAGACACAGGGCCAGGAACCAGCTTGTGGGCCAGACCACATCTCCAGTGGATGTAATCCCTTACAGGGTTCTGGCCCCAGTTGAACCTTGACAAGTCCCAGGTGTTGCTTCTAGAGACCATAAGAACCTAAGAGAAGCCATGTTCAATTGAGCCAATGGCCCATCCAGTCCAACACTCTGTGTCACACAGTGGCTAAAACCCAGGTGGAGCCGCTTGTTTCTCAGCCTAATTGAAGCCTTCGGCTGGGAGGAAAATCTTCCTGGATCAACCAGTCCACCAGGCGCAAGCCTAGTGTTACATTAACAGCTGCAGCTGTCCAAGCCAAGGGTCAGGGACCGCTCAAGGAAAGCTAACTAGCCTGGACTGCAGAGTACAGGACAGAACACATCGTGGTGGGTAATTATTGGCAAAGGTTTCTTTGAATGTCTTTGCCTGTACAGTAAAGGTCATACTCACCGAAAGGATCAAGAGGGCAGCAAGGAGCAACCTACCCAGAGCTTGGACTAGTGCTGGACTAGAAATTGGGTGACCCAAATTCAAATCCTCACTTTGTCCATGGAAGCTTGCTGGGATGGTGTTGGGCCAGCCTCACTCTCACCGCCTAAACTACCTTACGGGGTTGTTGTGAAGGTAAAATGGACAAGGGGAGAGTAATGTTTGCTGCCCTGAGCTCCATGTAGGAAATGCAATATTTTGTTGTTCAGTCGCACAGGCGAGTCTGACCCCATGGACCACATCATGGCAGGCCCTCCTGTCTTCAGTTGGGCTCCGGAGTTTGCTCCACTTCATGTTCGCTGCATCGATAACACTGTCCAACCATCTCATCCTTTGCTGTCCCCTTCTTCTTTGACATCCGATCATTTCCAGCATCAGGGTCTTCTCCAGTGAGTGCTCCCTTTTCATTTAGATTTAGAAACCATTAAATATATATATCTAAAATGTCCTCAGCATAGAAGATGCATATCGTTGTCTCCCATTGATGCCACAAAGCAAGTTTTCAAACAAGGACTCTGCCTCTTTAAATATCTAGTAGCACTCAGCTAAAGAACGGAGTCTGGGCACTCAGCACAGCTTTGCTTCCCTATTTAAGTGGCTCAGTTGAGCTCCAAACCTTGTCAAGGTAATTTCTGACTTGTCTGGGAGCTCTCCCAGGTCCTGAAGAGATATCTCCATTTAGCTCCATTTTCTAAGTCATGGAAGAGCCAGTTTGGTGTTGAGAGCCATTTTTGTGCAGTGGTTAGGAGCGTGGACTCTAATCTGGGAAAACTGGGTTTGATTCCCCACTCTTCCACATGCAGCTGCAGGTGTGACCTTGGGTCAGTCACAAGTTCCTCCAGAGCTGTTCCCTCAAGGACAGTCCTTGAGAGAGCTCTCTCAGCCCCACCTACCTCACAGGGTGTCTGTTGTGGGGAGGGGGGGGGAAAGGAGATTGTAAGCTGCTCTGAGACTCCGTCGGGCAGTGAAGAGTGGGGTATAAATCCAACTCTTCTTCTTCGCAACCAACACGCCTCTTTGCTATTCATTCCAAAGTTTCTACTCAAGAGATCATTCTCTTCTGATCAATACAGATCTGCCCTCCATATTGGGAGAGAAAAGAAGATTTGTGTCGTAAATTGCCAGCCCTGCCCTGGATGGCCTAGGATAGCCTGATCTCATCAGGTCTCCGAAGTGAAGCAGGGTTGGCCCTGGCTAGTAATTGGATGGGAGACCACCAAGGAAGTCCAGGGTCACTGTGCAGAGCCAGGCAACAGCAAACCACCTCTGTTCATCGTTCACCTTAAAAACCCTATGGGGGCAACATAAATCAGCTGCAACTTGATGGCACTTCACACACACAATATCTCCTGAGCGCTGCTGGACAGATCCAGCTGAGCACCATTTAAGCTCTCTGCAAGCTCTCAGCTTATCCCGTGCAGCACAGTTCGTGAGCTCCTGAGGGACGTCTGCCCAGCCACGGTTGAAGGCAGAGTCCCGGACTGAATGGAGCATTGGTTGGATCCAGCCAGCTAATTCTTTTCTGGATGGTTCTCCTGGACCATTACACTACTGACTAGACTGCCACAAACTGGTTGCCAAGCATCTCTGGGCTGAGGAGCCTATTCTATTTCCAGGGAAACAACCTTCCCCGCGATTCAGTGAAATGTGCATTCTGCTCTTCATAACCAGACAGCAAATGAAAATGTAAGATGTGTTATTTTAAGCTCTCTTGATTCAAAAGCAATCTTGACATTCAAATGCGTATGGATTTTGTTCCTGAGAAACAGAATTCGAGTGGCCGGCGATTTGTCGGGATCAGGAGGGGAGGGAAAAGAGGGAAGAGTATCATCGATCAAGATCACCAAAGCCTCCACAGCCGCTTTTGGATACAAGCAGATGCACATTTCCTTGTATATTTGGGCATGCGCGTGAGTGGCAAAAATGCCCTAGGTTTTGGTGTCAGGATGAGCTTTTCCTCCATGCGATACTAAGGAGCTTATACATGCCCACAGTCACATGAAGGTAATACTGTGTTGGCGGGTGGTATTCAGTCCCCAGCATCTCCAGTCAGAAGGATCAGGTAGCAAGCAATGTGGAAGACCTGTGCTTAAGAACCCTGGAGAGCCGCTGCCATTCAGAGCATGGAATTCTGCCCTGGACAGACCAGTGGTCTCACTCAAAAGTGAGTGCTTACCTTTAAAGCCCTAAATGGCCTGGGTCCAACCTACCTGAGGGACCGCCTTTCCCTGTATGTACCCTGGAGAGCACTATGGTCTGGGGCCCAACACCGGCTGACTACACCTGGCCCCAGAGAAGCAAGGCTCGCTACCACGAGGGGGAGGGCTTTCTCAGTGGCGGCCCCTATCTGGTGGAATGAGCTCCCGGAGGAGATCAGGGCCCTGTGGGATTTAGTGCAGTCCCGCAGGGCCTGTAAGATGGAGCTCTTCCGCCAGGCATTTGAGTAGGGGCCGCTACTTCCACCTTCCCTCCCCCTCCCTGTTTTTCTCCTGCGGTATACCTATCAAAGCCTGACCGCTACTTGTACCATCTACCACAAGGAAACAGGGGCTCCGGAGTAATTAGGTTGCCGCCATCTGAATTTTTAGGATTGAGTGTTGAGCACTTTAGATTGTTAATTATGTTTTTGTGTGGTTTTAAACATAATGTTTTATATTGTTTTAAGTTTTAGTATGTTTTGGAATCCTGGGGTACCAGGTCTTGTATGCCGCTCTGAGCCTGCAATCGTGAGGAGAGCAGCTTAGAAATCAAATAAATAAATAAATAAAGCAGTTTCATGTGCTCCGTTGGTAGTTAAAAACATGCAAATAGATCACAAATGACAGCAGAGTCTTATCTTTTCTATATGAGATGAAGGGAGCTTTGAGTCATGAAAGTTAATACCCCCCAAAATCTTGTTGGTTTCTAGGGTGCTACTGGACTTAACTCTAACTATCTTTTCATTGTCAATCTAAAACTTAACACAGAAATTTGTACAGCCAGTCTTCTTGTGGTGGTCACCGGTGCCTCCTGATGTGCACCGTAGATGAGAAGGAGAAGAAAAAAAAATAGGCGTCCTGTTGTAAAGGTCATCTTCCCAACCTTCTCCAGGTTTCCGTTACCCCAGGAATCCCAGGGAACTTAAACCTCATTGGTGTCTTTATAAAATATTTAAAAGACTTCCTGAACTAATTAAGCAAATGATTTTTCTGTAGTATCTCATCTATTTTGTCTGCATATCAAAATTTAATTGTGAGTCGTTTACGGCTGTCACTCAGAACTGCGGACCGAGTTCACAGTTCCACCGTCCAAGCCCCATGAAATTAAATTTGATGTGTATCAGACGATGGGATTTTTTTTTTTTGTGGGAATAAATGAGAAAATAATCTAATTTGAGGATTAACACTTTGCCCTCTGATAAATTGAAATAAATATAATTAAGTCACCCAGCTGGAACATTGTTACAAGTGTTTAATAATCATAAGCAATAACTCTATTGGGCAAGAATAACTGCCCGTCTAGCCCACTTCCCTGCCTCCGACGGAGCTCTTTGCAAGCCAATTAACCTGAGTTTTAAAAGCTAATTAGTCCGCAGTTTTGCAGCACAGCTTAGCTTGCAGATTTGCTTACCAAGAGATGGAGTGTGGTATGATCTGCTTTCCTTAAACTAGCAAGCTCAGCTCTTCAACAATTGCATTTGCGGTAACATCTACGTAGCTCAGAGCTAAGATCTTGCAAAAGTAAAAAAGTAGTACAAAGTTTACAAAATACAAAGGGTAACCAAGACTTACATTTTCCAGATGGTAAAGGAGTCAAGATCTTAAAGTTGCAGGAGCACAGTCCTTTTTAAACCCACTGTACAACGCAGGGGTCCCCAACTATAATGCCCACAGACCCTTTTCCTGGCATCTGTCAGGTGCTTTAGAAAGTGGGAGGGGCTAGGTGGGGCTTTTGCCCAGCAGGGCTTCTGATTGGCTGTGCAGATTAAAAGACATCCTATTAACAAGAACTTCTGCCTGAAATGCTGAAGAGTTACTATTAGAGTTATACTATTAGAGTTATGCTCCCTCTAAGCTGTGGAGTCTTGTGAGCAAAAAGTCTATTTTGTGAGCTACTGGCATTAAATTTGTGAGTGAGTGATTTGGCTTCTGCATACATTAGTTTATTCTGGAGCCATCCTTCCTGAGTGAAGACAAGAATGTGTGAGCTGGAGGCTAAAAAGCTGTGAGCTAGCTCACACTAACTCAGCTTAGAGGGAACATCTCACTCCCTGATGTTTTGTGGTTGGCTTCATCTCCTGTGGCACCGTTTTGTGATTGTGCCCATCTTCCTGTGTCAGAATTCCAAAGGTGCCCACAGGGTCAAAAAGCCTGGAGACCTCTGGTACAAGAGATCTCTGATCAGAATGTAAGAAGAGCCCTGCTGGATCACAGCTATGGTCCAGTATCCTGTTCCCCAAAATTACCTGCCAGATGCCCTAGAGGCCCACAAGAGGGGCACAGAGAACAAAGTCTCCCTCTGTTGCTGAAAAGGATCTCCTTGTCAGTTTCCAAAAAGTTAACAGCAGCAAGGAGTTGGCAATAGCTGGTCCATCTCTGGGTTGAAAGTGGTTTATCTTAGGTTGCCAGTTCTGGGTTGAGAAATCCCTGGAAACTTGGGGGTGGAACCTGGGGAGGTTAGAGTTTGGGGGAAGGGAGGGAGTTCAGCAGGAATTTCCTCTGGACAAACTGATCTCAGTAGTCTGGGGGTCAGATATAATTCTGGGAGGTATCCAGCTGCCACCTGGAGGTTGGCAAGCCTTGTGTTATCCCCTATAGTGGCACATATCCAGCCATGTTTGATCATATACAGAGCCAGTTTGGTGTAGTGGGTAGGAGCCCAGACCATAAAGCTAGTGACCATAAAGGGCTTTAAAGGTTAAAACCAGCACCTTGAAGCGCACCCGGAATGCTATTGGCAGCCAGTGCAGTAGTTTTAGCACAGGCTGGATGTGCTCCCGCATAGGGAGGCCCATCGACAGCCTGGCCACTGCATTCTGCACTAGCTACAGCTTCCGGAGTTGCCCCAAGGTCAGCCCCATGTAGAGAACATTACAGTAGTCTAACCTCAAGGTGACCATCGCATGAATCACTGAAGCCAGATCTTCGTGTTCGAGGAAGGGAACCAACTGCCTAACCAGCTGAAGGTGGTAAAAGGCTGTCTTGGCAGTGGCTGCTACCTGGGCCTCTGTTGTCAGGGAAGCCTCCAGGAGCACTCCCAGACTCCAGACCCTCAGTGCTGGTACCAATGGCGCCCCACCAAAGGCCGGCAATGGGATCCCTACCCCCAACCCATTCTGATTCAGGCACAGGACTTCTGTCTTCATCAGATTCAGCTTTAATAGACTCAGCCTAAGCCATCCAGCCGCATCCTGCAGCGCTCGGTCCAGATTTTCTGGGGTAGAGTCAGACTGGCCGCCCAACAACAGATAGAGCTGGGTGTCATCAGCATATTGGTGACACCCAAGCCCATGCCTCCAGGCAATCTGGGCAAGGGGACGCATATAGATGTTAAATAACATTGGGGAGAGCACTGCCCCTTGGGGCACCCCACATATTAGTGGGTGCCTTTGGGACAGCTGCTCCCTGATGGCCACCCTTTGTCCATGATCTTGGAGGAAGGAGACAAGCCATTGTAAGGCAAGCCCCCAAATCCCCATGTCAGCAACTGGTGATCGACCATGTCGAATGCTGCCGACAGGTCTAGCAGCAGCAGCAGCACCCCCGAGCTGCCCCGGTCCAGTTGCCTCCAGAGGTCATCTGTGAGGGCGACCAGGACTGTCTCTGTCCTGTGGCCTGAGCAGAAGCCGGATTGGAAAGGATCTAGCGTGTAAGCAACTGTATTGCCACCGCCCTCTCAATTAATTTTCCCAAAAAGGGCAAATTTGAGACCGGCCGATAGTTCGGCTGGGTCTAGGGATAGGATCCTGTCTAATCCTGTCCTGGTGAAGACAGCAATGGGGGTTATCTGGCTGGCACCCCCACCTCTTTGCTCTCCTCTACCTCTTTTCCATCGTCTCCTCCTTTCCCTACCCATGAGGCAACACAGTCTAGAACTAGCTGAAGACAATCTTATGTGCCATCAGCAGTCGTTTTAAATGTACTGAGTATTTTATGGTTAATTTATATTATTATTTAAACATTGTTATGATATATTATATCTTATAGAAGGAGGAGGAGGAGGAGAGGAGGAGGAGGAGGAGATTGGATTTATACCCCGCCCTTCACTCGGAGTCTCAGAGTGGCTTACAATCTCCTTCCCTTCCTCTCCCCACAACAGAGGTAGGTGAGGGTGAGAGAGCTCAGAGAGAACAGCTCTTGAGAGAACAGCTCTGCGAGAACTGTGGCTGACCGAAGGTCACATGAACAACTGTGTGTGGAGGAGCGGGGAATCAAACCCGGTTCTCCCAGATTAGAGTTTGTGCACTTAACCACTACGCCAAACTGGCTCTTGCTGTGAACTCAGGGATTCGGTGATCTATAAATCTAAAGCACAAACAAACAAACAAATAAAATAAAATAAAGTAAACATAGGGAAGCATAACTTTTCTGCCTCCCCTGTACCCTGGTTGCAGCCTGAAATATTTCCTGCAAGAGAGGGGTACTCCCAAAGAGCAGCATGATATAGGGAAGCTGGATGATAGCTGGGGGGGGGGGGGTGTGAATCAGCAAAACCAACCTCCCCCTTGGGCCCGCATGGATCTTTTTGATTGGATCCGAGCCTAACCAATTGGTTGTGGCATTAGCATTGTAGATTCTTTGAAGATCGTTTCGGAGGGTATACATGTTGGTCTACAATAGAGCAGCTCCATTCGAGTCCAGTAGCATTTACAGACCAACCAGATTTTCAAGGTGTGAACTTTCAAGCTCAAAGCTCCCTTCATCAGATGCAAGTTGTAATGGAGATCTCTGAGTCCTTATATCCCAGTCAGAAGGTGGGAGGAGTGCTGCAAAGAAGGAACCTGGGATGCAGAGGCAGACCCTTTGAGGTTAATTTTGTAACAGTCTTTCTATTACATGAGTTTTGATGCCCCTGTCCAGAAGCTAGTTACGCTAATGGGATATCGTAGAAATATAGAGCTGAAAGGGACCTCAGGGGTCATCTAACCCAACCCTCTGTACAATGCAGGAAATTCACAAGTACCCCACCCACACTCCCTCAGTGACCCCTGCTCTGTGCCTAGAGGAAGGCAAATGTTATGTACTGAGTAGATAAATGCACAGGTAACTAGACTGAGCTTGGGGTCTGAGAACAATCGACAGACAGGATCCTGGAAGGAACCTGTAGTATAGCAGTAGAATGTAAAATAGCCAATCACGGGAAGTGGGTGTGTGTTGGGTGTGGTTTATTGCATGCTTCGGCCTGGCTTAGGTTGTCTTTGAGCTCAGCTGTTGTTCTGTTTGTGTTTTGGATCACTGAAGCAGCAATAGCTTGAAAGGGCTCTGGTATCCTAAAGCTCCACGTCCTATTGGCTGATGAATAAAGACTCCCATTGGTCCTAAAGCCAATCTAGATATCCAATCGCTGAGCCCTGCTTGGGTCCAATAGTATTGCTTGTATATAGTTACTTTGTTGAAAGTTATGTGTTGGAACAGTATAAATTAAGGTGCCGCTCTCATAAAGCTGTCTTTTGAGGTGAGCAATATCACTGAATAAAAGCCTGTTGTTTGAATTCATCGCCTCCCGCTCAGTACTTAAAAGCTGTAATAAACTATGAGCTGATCACACAACGCGTCTGAACCCAGTATATTTCAGCAAAAAACCTCCAGGATCCCAGGGCCAGTCTGGCCTGGAGGAAAATTCCTTCCTGATCCCATCGTATCAAACTCTAGCCTGTGTGCTTACAGGAAATCTGGTGCTCTGAGAACCCAAGACCTTGCTGTGAAAATCCAAGACCTGTGGGAAGGTAAAATGCAAGCCCTGAATATTCAAGCGCTTCCCAGTTCCACGGAACCCCTTCATCCCCCTTTACTGCAAAGGAGGTCAGATTCTGCACCTTTTGGCCTCAGCAGGCACGGAGAAAGAGGGGGAAATGTGGATCCCAAGCCAAGTCTTCATTAGAAGGTTTATGTTGAGAACACAACTCACCCCCCGCCTTCCACCCAGTGCAGACATAAGCCAACGATGCTCTTGGTGCGGTGGTCATCTGCATCTCAGGAGCACAAAACAAATGCTACCCCCTTTGTAGGGCTTTTCCTGTCTCCTGATTTCCCTAATGATTTCCCTAATTTCCCTTTGAACGTTGCTTTCTTCGCCAGCTAATGACAGCATCGACCTTGGCCTTAGATCCCGCTATCTAATGAAGAGAAGGGGAAATAATTATTTTTTTTGCGCTGAGCCTTGATGCCTTGGATAATGCCAGGTCTTTTATTCCCAGCCCTTATTAGCTGCAGTGTCGGGTTGTGATCTTTGATTCCTCGCCTATGCAGATTCCCCTTTGATGTCTGGTACCTGCCGGCTGAAGACGAGGGGGAGAGGGAGACAGCAGAGAACAGATCGCGTGGCTAGCCGCAGAAACGAGCCCATGAGGAAAGCGAGCAACTCTAGCAACGGAAGAAGATCTCGAGCTGAATCCGGGATACATTTATTAAAGAAGTGGTTTGATTGTTCCTCTGCGGTTCCTAGACAGCCTCCTTCAACAAGCAAACAGCCATTAGAGCTCTATTTTGGTTAGGATAGACAAAAAAAAAAAATGCAGAACTTGCTGTTATTTCTCTGTCTGCCAGTATGGGGCGCTCTTGTCAAGAACAGCCAGGTTATTCCCTTTTACTTCCTCCTTCCCAGACTGCCGTAAGGGTACCACTAAGGCACAGTTCTCAAGCGCATCTGAGAGCAAAGCAGGGGCACATCCACATGATGAAGTTATTTTTAACCCTTCCTTATGAGTTGCGCTTGTCTGTCAACTCTCAGTTTTCAAAAAGATGTCAGTCAGTTTTCAGGGAAGTCTGTGGAAAACCGCCTACAACACACTTTTAACAAAAATTATTTCTCCACTGACAGATTTTGCATGTATACCCCCCAAAACTCAAGAAGAGTTTGAAATCTAGTTTGACGGCTCTGGTGCATGAGCCTACATTGTGTATTCTCTGCATGGCACGGGAGTTTTCACATGTGTATTTTGTTACTGTGCTGCCCTGCTGTGCTCAAATGGCATCGGGTTGCATCTCCGCTCCTTGTGGTTTGGGTGCAGTGCCTGTTGAGTTGCCTTCTGGTTTGGTGTAGTGGTTAGGGGCGAGGACTCTAATCTGGGAGAACCGGGTTTGATTCCCCACTCCTCCACATGCAGCTGTTGGTGTGACCTTGAGCCAGTCACAAGTTATTTCAGAGCTGTTCTCTCAAGGGCAGTTCTCAGGAGAGCTCTCTCAGCCCCACCTACCTCACAGGCAGTGTTCCCTCTAAGCTAAGTTAGTGTGAGCTAGCTCACAGTTTTTTAGCCTCCAGCTCATGCATTTTTGTCTCAGCTCAGGAAGGATGGCTCCAGAACAAACTAATTTATGCTGTAGCCAAATCGCTCTCTCACAACTTTAATGCCAGTAGCTCACAAAGTAGGATTGTTGCTTAAAAGACTCAATAGCTTAAAGGGAGCATTGCTCACAGGGTGTCTTGTTGTGGGGAGGGGAAGAGAAAAGAGATTGTAAGCCACTCTGAGACTCCTTCGGGTAGTGATAGGCAGGGTATAAATCCAGTCTCTTCTTCTTGATGTGTTGTGTGGGAGACGTAAAGGGTGCGTGTTTCATTAGAAAGGGCAGAGCATGCATGACTAGAGTACTGCAGTTTGCTGAGACACTCACACTCTTCAGTTAGAATGTCCAGAAACATTCCGTGACCACCAGCAGCAGCAAATTAAGCAGCACATTACAATGCACATTTCTTGGAACTGGTCAACATGAAAGGAAGATTACTGTGATTGTTATCTATACCAGCCCTGGTTGGCAGTGAAATGCAGTACCTTCAGCCATAGCCCCTCTGCAAGGCATAACAGGAGACAGGAGACTGGACTGCCTGATTCAAACTCCACTTATTTTGTCATTTCCCTTATGTCTCACTTCAATCAGCACTACAGAACATTGCCTATTAGATGTGAATGCTGCTGCCGGATATAACCCCCCCCCCCCCCCCGGTCTCTTTTGTCCCCCTTTTTCTTTCCTCCACAGCACACACGAGATGGGGAATGCTTGGAATTAGTATGAGAAGGATACAAAAAAAACCCCTCCGGTACACAATTTTCAGGCGCTGCACTAACAAATGAAATCCAGGCAGGTATTGAGGAAGAGATGCTTAGTAATTCACTTGAGGCAATGGAGCAAAATAACTAGCGTTTTTTAACTTGAAGCATGTAACTCGAATAACTGGATGAAGACCCGGCTTCTTGATTTAATCCCACCACTTTAAGAGTGGAGCATCACATTCCCAGGCCAAGAACCAAATATTTGCTTGAGGCAGCCAGGAAAGGACAGCTGTTATTTTTCCCTCCCCTTTAGGACCCAGAAAAAGACGGCTTCAAAATAAGCCTTGAGGCAGGAGCTGGGGCATTCCTACAGAAGATGGGAAGCTTATGTACCCTGCAGGCATTTTCGGAGTGGAGGCGAGCTAATACACTGCAGCACTCCCCAAAGTTGCCATCCCATTTGTGCTTTTGCATAGGCATGTAGTATATACTACGGTTGCCAACAGATCAGGAGAAAAATGGCCTCTCCCTTTAATAGGGCTTTAAGGCGTGGACACCGTCAGCTGAAGCTTTTCTTGGCAGGAAGCTAAATAACATCACCTGGTAACTCTTTGCAGGTCACAGTGATGTCAAAGGGATTGCTAGAAGGACCAGTGAACAGCTGGCAACTCAGTGGGGGACTGAGGTGCCAGGGAGTGGCATTCTGCAAAATGGAACAGTGGTGTTTAAAGATTTTGTTAAATTTCCCCCTGCTGGATTGGGCTCTCATTTATTGTTTTATTTTATTCGTTTCTTTCTCACCTTTCTTCCCAATGGAGATCTGAAGTGGATTACATCACTTCCCTCTCCTCTGTTTTATCCTCACAACAGTCCTGTGAGGTAGGAAAAGCTGAGAGGTTGCGACTGGCCCAAGGTCACCTGGCAAGCTTCCATAGCCTGTGTAGGGATTTGAACCTGGGTCTCCCAGATACTAATGTCCCCCTGGAGTCTGGCCCTAGTATCGGGTATACTGTCTCTGAAGACAGAGGTTTCATTTGGGGCGGTATTCTACACTATGGTGGTATTATTTTTCTACATTTCTTCCACTTTGTTTCCCTTTCAGTCCAATAATGTGCTGAAACTACAGTGACAGACTTCACATTCCTGGGATCCAAGATCACTGCAGACGGTGACTGCAGCCATGAAATCAAAAGACGCCTGCTCCTTGGGAGGAAAGCGATGGCAAACCTAGACAGCATAATAAAAAGTAGAGACACCACCCTGCCAACAAAAGTTCGTATAATCAAAGCAATGGTACTCCCAGTAGTAATGTATAGCTGTGAGAGTTGGACCATAAGGAAAGCCCAGTGTGGAAGAATAGATGTGTTTGAATTATGGTGCTGGAGAAGACTCTTGAGAGTCCCTTGGACTGCAAGGAGATTGAATCAGTCAATCCTAAAAGAAATCGACCCTGACTGTTCCCTGGAAGGCCAGATCCTGAAGCTGAAGCTCAAATACTTTGGCCACCAAGTGAGAAGGGAGCACTCACCGGAGAAGACCCTGATGCTGGGAAAGATTGAAGGTAAAAGAAGAAGGGGACGGCAAAGGATGAGATGGTTAGACAGTGTTATCGATGCAGCAGACATGGAATCGAGCAAACTCTGGAGGACGATGGAGGACAGGAGGGCCTGGTGTGATGTGGTCCACAGGGTCACGAAGAGTTGGACTCAGCTGTGCGACTGAACAGTAACAACTCCCAGATACTAGGCCAACACTCTCAAATACTACACCACACTGAACCCATTTTGTTCAGTGTTTTGGTCTCCAGCAGTGGACCCTCAGTTCTTCCAGAAAGCATCCAAGCAAGGTAAGAGGGAACTGATGTTGTCCCCCTGTTGTCTAACCCCAGTATCTGGTATACTGTCTCTGAAGACCGAGGTTTCATTTGGGGCTGTATTTTATACTATGGTGGTATTATTTTTCTGCATTTCTTCCACTTCATTTTCCTTTCAGTCCATTAACGTGCTGAAACTGAGTCACATGGGTAAGAAGGTTAATAAAACTTTCGGTGAATGAGTAACCGGTGTCAGTTTATGGGCTGGTTTTTTAGAAGAAGATATTGGATTTATACCCCACCCTTCACTCGGAGTCTCAGAGCGGCTTACAAACTCCTTTCCCTTCCACTCCCCACAACAGACACCCTGTGAGGTGGGTGGGGCTGAGAGAGCTCTTTTCAGAGTTGTCCTTGAGACAACAGCTGTGACAGAACTATGGCTTGCCCAAGGTCACACCTGCAGCTGCAAGTGGAGGAGTGGGGAATCAAACCCGGTTCTCCCAGATTAGAGTCCGCGCACTTAACTACTGCACCAAACTGGTGTAAATCCTTTGTTCCAAGAAGGGGAAGTTTATGGCAACCTTTGCTTATTGAAAAGTACTGGAAGCGGAGTCCGGTCACAGTGATAGCAGCATACATTTTATTGAGCAGGATCAGATGAGCATGAGGGATGGTGGTCAGGGGTCCTGCTTTTATCTGCAGGCAAGCTGCACTCCTGACCTCACCCAAACAGGGTAATAGGCTTAGGTTCCCGCTAGAGGCTATCATAGCACCATCTGAATATCCTAGGCCCCTGATAGGGTGACAATCAGGATCCTGGTGGCCCATTGTTTCCCAACCCCAAGCTCAGGTCCAACCTGGCCATGTGCTCGGTGGTGGCCATGTGACCACCGCCGTTATGTGCATTGCATATATTACACCTATGCTTCTTCTTCAACTGCTTCATGCCATAACGCTCCATCTTATCATATGCTGCACTTTCTCCAGTCGTCTCTCCAAATAGACTGGTCTGGAAATAAAACTTTATGGCCAGGATTTGGTGAGAGACTTCTGTGTGCAAAGGGGTTTTGTTGATTTTTCCTTCAGGTGGCATCTCCTCCTTGTACCTGCAAGGGAAGGTATCTTAACTTTTTCTGACTTTTTCTGACATAAAAGAGGCAGCACAAGATTCTAGCCTAAACGGAATTATTCAAGCGGGCTTTGCTGCACAGGCAATAGGGTAGCACTGTAGAAAAGGCTTCACAAAGTTACTTCTACAAGTTATTAGAGACTGTTGTCTATGCCACTGTGTATAGCTTGGTGTATGTTGGATCATATTACGTAATTCTGCATCATTTAATGAAGGGGTCCCCAACCTTTCTGATCCTGTGAGCCCTTTTGGAATTCCGGCACAGGGCAATGGACATAGGGTCACCAGCCTCCAGGTGGGGCCTGGAGATCTCCCGCTTTTACAACTGATCTCCGGCTGACAGAGATCACCTCCCCTGGAGAAAATGGCAGCTTTGAAGGGTGGACTCTATGGCATCGCTTCATACTGAGGCCCCTCCCCTCCCCAAACCCCGCCTTCTCCTGGATCCACTCCCTAAGTCTCCAGGTGTTTTCCAACCCAGACCTGGCAACCCTAGGTGGTCACAATAACAAGATGGCTATATATAACTCAGTCAGGGCTATTTTGGGGCAGGAACACACAGGAACGGAGTTCCAGCTGGCTTCCGAGTTGGCCACGCCTACAGCCTCCCCCCCCCCCCCCGGGTTCCCCAGGCACCTTGCAAGCAATCCAGAAACTGCCTTCCTTCCCTCAGGTTCCTCATGTGCCCTGCAAGCCACGGGGCACCTAGGGAAGCCGATCCTGGGAGGGAGCTGTGCTGTAAGGGTGTGTGTCCTAATATGCTAATGATTTTCTGCTGTTGGGTGTGGCCTATTATGCTAATGAGTTCCTGCTGGGCTTTTTCTACAAAAAAAGCTCTGATAACTCTAATAGTAACTCCACAGCTGGCCCGCCCGCTAAGCAGATTAGACTTCTGCCTCGGGTGCCCCCTGGTGGTGAATGCCAAACTGGCCAGCCATCCAACCCCCCCCCCCCATTAAAACGCTGTATTCTTCTAATAACAGTATAAAACATGGTGACAGAATCTTCATGTTTCATTTTTCTTGATCGGGACGGAAGCATCAGTGAGAAATATTCTTTTTGCTTGTTCTTTTTTTTTTTTTAATTAAAGTATTTTTATTAAGAATTCAAGAGGGTACAGAAAAATTATTAACGGTTAACAGTTATAAAACAACTGTCTCAGACAACATGGCTACCATTAATGTTGGAGTGTACAATGCATCCTGGTGTTATACGTGGAGTTAATAAGTTGATCCTTCTCAGAGAGAAGTGAAAAATACAAATTGACAATACAGACAAAATTTAAATGTAGACTATGCTATAAGTTATAACTTTTCAGGTAAATGTGGTTTGCAACATATGATATAAGAAGAATAGCAATTATCTCTTTCTCCAATTATAAATACAGATACAGGGGGATGTTATTTACCCATGCTTTTGGGAGTAGACCCCCTCCACTTTCAGAATACTCATTGATAATTGGGTACCATTTAGTCATGGGACTTTTTGCATTCTGTGTATTATCCCAGCTTTCTATTTTATCTGCTATTTTATCTAAAATAAAGTAATCCCAAATTTTGGCTTTCCAGGTGCTGAGTGAGGGGCTGGTGGCTTCTTTCCAGTTTATTGCTATTGTATATTTTGCCGCTGTAAGAAGAACTTCTACCAGGTCTCTACTATTGGAATCTATTTTGATTTTTGGCCATAGATTGAGCAAGATTAGCGCCGGATCATATGGGATGGAAATTTTTAGCATTGTTTTAATTTCCACCAAAATTTGTTTCCAAAAGGTGGCTATAATGGGGCACGACCACCAAGTGTGGATGTAAGACCCTATCTCCGAGTGGCATTTCCAACATAGGGGAGTTTGAGTTGAGTATATGTGTGACAGTTTGGCAGGTGTAAGATGCCATCTAAAGAGTGTTTTCAATGCCTGAAGTCGAACAGGGGAGGATCGGGATCTATATATACTTGAGGCCCAGATCTTGTTCCATTGATCACCTGATAATGTGGTTTTTAAGTCTTTATGCCATGCTGATTGTAGGGGTAGGATCCGCTGTGATGAGGCTTGAATAAAAAAAGAGTAGAATGTTGAGATGAGGCCCCTTTTTATGAGATCAGAGGATGTCATGAGGCGTTCAAAAAAGTTGAACTTTCTTTGAAAATTAAAGTTAGCTTTATAAGATGTGAATAGGTGGGCTACTTGAAAATACTCATACCATGGTAGTTTTAATTTGGTTTTCTTTTCCAGGTCTGTTTTTGCTAGCATTATACCACGTTCTGAAATGTCACAACATCTTGTAAGGTTCGCAGTTGACCAGTTGGGGAATGATGAAGGGGATAGACCGGGCTGAAACCAAGGCTGTCGGAGGAAGCTTTTCAGTGGTGAGTCTGATGGTATCAAAAATTTTTTACAGATGTCCCAAGTTTGGAAAGTCGCTGGAAGAAATGGGTGCGAGACCCCTGGAAGAAGCCGTTTTGAGGGTGGATTCCATAGGGCTTCTTGGAAGGACTGTGATCTCAGGTAAGTATTTTCAATAGTTTTCCAGTCCGCCTTGTAGCTTTTGTGGTACTGTCTAGTAAAATTTGCCATGATGGTTGCTTGGTAATAAATTTTTAGATCAGGAACTGCAAGTCCCCCACGAGATGTGTTTCGTCTTAGAGTTTGAAATCGGATTCTTGGTTTCTTAGAGTTCCATAGGAAATTCAAAAGATTCCTTTGTCAATGGGAGAGAAGCCTAGGAGTTATTTTTAGAGGGAGGGCTCGAAAATAGTACATAAACTTAGGTAAAATAATAGACTTAATGATGGTGATGCATTCTAGCCATGTTAAAATTTTTGAGTCTCAGGATTTTAGTTGGTGTTGGATTAGAGAGTTGGCTTGCATATGGTTGTATTTAATTAAGTCTTTCAAAATTAAGGGGATATTCACCCCCAAATATTTCCATTGTTTAGTAATCCATTGAAAGGAAAATTTACTTTTGATGAAGATTGTAGAGATCTTGTCTAGAAGTAACGGGAATATTGTAGACTTTGATTGAATTATGCGTAGGCCTGACACGCTTCCAAACTCTTCTAGTAATGCAAATAAAGGTGGGAGGGAGTGGATTGGATCCTTTATGTATATGGACATGTCATCTGCAAACAGGCTGGCTTTGATATGTGTACCATTGATTGATAGTCCTCGTATTGATGCATTTTGTCTGATTGACATGGCCAGTGGTTCAATTGCTAATGCGAACAAAAGGGGTGACAAGGGACAGCCTTGCCTAGTACCCCGATGTAGTTTGAAAATAGAAGAGGTTTTGGAGTTAATTGTTAGAAAAGCCGATGGGGAGTCATATATCCGTTGTATTGCTGCCTTGAATTTGTCTCCAAAGTTCATGTGTTGCAGTAGGTTGTGTATGTATTTAAATTCCAAGGTGTCAAAGGCTTTTTCAAAGTCTATTGATAATATGCAGGATGGTTGAATCTTCTTTTGTTGACAGTAGTGGATTACGTTAATTGTTTTACGGATATTATCGGTGATGTCTCGTTGGGTTATGAATCCTGTTTGGTCTAGTTGGATATATGTGGGAAGAATCTTTGAGAGCCTTGCCGCCAGTACCGAAGTGAAGAGTTTGTAGTCGCAATTAAGAAGTGATATCGGCCTGTATGAATTAGGTTGGGAGGAGTCTTTGCCTGGTTTCAGGAGGACAATTATCCGTGCTTGATTCCAAGATAAGGGAGTTGGGTGGTTATTTAAAATCCTGTTAAACAAATCGGCTAGCAGTTGCAGAAGTTTGGGATGGAAGATCTTGTAATACTCTGTGGGGAACCCATCCGGGCCCGGAGCTTTGTTGTTTTGCATTTTCTTTAGAGCTTCCATTACTTCTTGTGTGGATACTGATCTGTCTAAATAGGTTTGGTGTGACCTGGACAGTTTGTTGGTTAGGCCCATTTGTGTTAGGAAGGAGTCTATATCCATTGTTTTAGGAGCCGTGGATTTATACAGGTTCTTATAGTACCGTTCAAATACCTGTGTAATCCCTTGGGAAGATGTATGCAGTGTGCCCTGGTGGTCTCGGATGCAGTTTATCAGTGTTAGCGTGTCTTTGCCTTAGTTTGTATGAGAGAAATTCACTGACTTGCTATTACGATATTTGTATTTATGTTCCATTAAGGCTTGGTTTTTTTGTATTACAGTGAGTTCAATGGCTTCTAATTTTCTTCTTCGGGTTATGAGGTGTTGATAAGTTTTTTTGCTGCCCATGCGTTTGTGCGTGTCTTTCAGTTTCCGTATATCTTCATGAAGGTCAGTAATTGTTTTTTGTTTGTATTTGTTGTAGGCTGAAGATAAGGCAATAATTGGTCCACAAAGAACTGCTTTGTGGGCGTCCCAGATGACTTCTAAAGGAGCCTCTTCATTCATATTAAAGCACAGATATTCGTCTATAGCCTCTTCTATTTGTGATCTAAAGGATGGGTCTTTTAATAAAGCTTTGTTTAGTGTCCAATTAGGTCGTTTGCTGTTGTTATTGTCTAAAATTAAAACACAGACTACTGGGGCATGGTCAGACCATTGGTGGAGGCCTATGTTTGAGGATTGGATGGTGTGAAATGCTGAGTCAGAGATCAAAAGATAATCTAACCTACTGAAGGAGTTGAATTGTGAGGAGTAATAGGTATAGTCTTTATCCGTGGGGTGCTGCTTACGCCATACATCACTAAGCTGGAAGGATCGGAACATTTGTTCCAGTTGGTCATGATGCTTACAGATTTTCCTCGAGGGATGAGCAGGTTGATAGCGGTCAATCTGAGCATTTGCTACAAGATTAAGGTCGCCACCTATTAGAATTGTGCCAGCACTGGGGTTACTGATCTTAGACAGTATAGCATGGATATATGGTAGCTGTCCCGTATTGGGGACATATAGGCTGGCAATAGTATATAGTGTGCCATCTAAAGATCCTTTCAAAATAAGATATCTGCCATCAGGGTCTATCTCAGAGTGGTGAAATTGAAATCTGGTAGCCTTCGAGAAGAGGATAGCCACTCCTCGCGATTTATTGGAGCCCGGGGCAAAGTACTGTTGCGGAAACCATGTTTGGGGAAAGAGCGGGCCATGGTTTTTTTTCAGGTATGTCTCTTGAAGCATAATGATGTCCGCCTTTGCTTTTTTCATTTGCGACAAGATTCTTTTCGTTTTGATTTTTTGGTTTATTCCCCTACAGTTGTAAGTTATAACTTTTAGTGTGTTTGCCATGGTGAGGGCCGGGGTAGAAAGTTATCAGGTTTTCCCTTCCTTATGATGCTTAACAAAATTTTTGCTGGCATGCACTGTAAAACCAGATATTTTTGTACACAATCTCCAACTAAGACAAGAGTTAAGTCACTCCACCCCATTATGTCTCGCTTATTAAAGAGACCTATTATAATGGATATCATTTGAATAAAGTAAGAAAATTTATATTGGTCAGTTTTTGCAAAAGAACTTAAACAAAACCAACAACTACGTTGTATCAAACCAAAATATGTTGGAGTTAAGGCACTCCTCTGCAAATAATACCAACAGCTGTGAGGTATATTAACTACTAATAGCATAATATCAACATCAACAAGAATATAACCAACTATATTGAGAACAGTTATATAAAGTAGTCTAAACCCTTTACTGCTTTTCCCTCCTGCCACCCTCCTGTACAGTTCTTTGCAACATGTAATTGTTTTCTTTTCCCGCCCCCCTCCCACCCCTACCCCCTGAACTTTCTTGTAGTTAAACTTTCTCTGGGTAGATACTATGTACCAGTATATATGAAATATGCAGAAAAACACTTCTAACAACTATAGAGGGTTGTTCCTACCCAGGATGAACATAAGGCTAAAAAGGAACATGTATTCCATGTTCGGGCCAAAAAAAACAGTGAGGCCCGGCCAAATTGAACCTACCATCTATATTGAAGTGAAAAAAAGAAAAAAATGACAGTCTTGTCTAAGAAATAAGAAGCCAAAAAAAGAAGAGGGGGGAAAAAAGAGGGAGAATAGGAACTCCTTTCCCACCCCCTCCCAGGCAGCTGTTAGTGCAGCAGCAATCTTATTCTGTTAAATAATAATCAAAGACTCTGCATCCCTTGTTGCTGCTGGTGTTAAGAAATTAAGCTAGAATGAAAACTTATAGTTCAAGTGGTTTTACGAATGGGGATTTTGCTCCATTGGAATGGTGACGTGGGATAGTCCAGTTTTCTCATGGACGATTTTTTCATGCTTGAGCCCGGAGGAGCTTGTAGATTTAGGGCAGTCAGCAGAGCATATCCAGAGTCTTCATCTCGCGCTGTGAAGGTGGAGCCTTGAAAGCGGACTAGTAAGGAACCCGATTTGGTCCAACTATATCTGATGCCAGCTTCAGTAAGCTTGGTGGAGAGTGCGACGAATCTGGAGGGTTTCTGCTGTGAGATTTCAGAGTGAGGTTTCAGAGTGCGACGAATCTGGAGGGTTTCTGCTGTGAGATCTGGAAAGACTTGGATCTTCCCTTCTTGGAAAGGCAAACCTCCAGATGAACGTGCCTCTGCTAAAATCTTCTGTCTGGTACGTGCTTCAAGGATATCCACTAGGATATCTCTTGGGAGCTGGGTGCGGTTCTGGTTTTGCGTCTGTATCAGCGCTCCAATTCTGTATGCCTTTAAAATCGTTGGGGCTATCCCTTCTTCTAGTTTAAGTACTTGTGACAGCCAGGTTCCCATAAAAGCTGCAAGGTCTGTAGTCCCTTCTACCAATTCCGGGAAGCCCCTGAATTTGAGATGTCGGTCTCTGAGTGAGTTTCCAGAGACATGATTTTCTCAGTGGCCCATGTCTCATGGCGTTGTAGGCCTCTAATACTCTCCTGGTTTGCCATACTGTTCTCCCTTACAGAGTCTAAAGCCTGAGACATGTTTTGAACTGATATTTGTAACTTCCCGATTTGATCTGCCATCGGCTTTATTAGGCTGTTCATTGTTGCCAGCATATCAGCCTTAAAGCCCTTAAAGGAGTCTAGCCAGTCTTGTTTCGATACAAAGTTGGTAGAAGGGGGAGGGCTTACCAGGCCAGAAGCCATTTTGTGGCCTTGTTCGTCCTGAGGTGATTCCGCACTGTGTGAGCTGTTGACAGGAAAATATTCTGATAGTCGCTTTTTTGGTGAGTCTAGTCTTTTAGCCTTGCCCCCGTTTGATTTTCCCACCCCCGAGGGTAAGATTTGTTGCCTCTGGTAGTAGTGCTGCCTGAGAGAGAGGGAATCGGGCTAGGAGCTCGTCTACTCAGCTTCTGCCATTAAGCCTCCGACGCCCATCCCCCCCTTTTTGCTTGTTCTGCTTTTATAGTTTAGTTCCCAGTGCTTGGCAGGGATCAGAGATACTTGTTATAGGGGGAGGGGGGAAGACTGAATCAGTTGAATGTCTGACTGCTAAATGAGTCCAGAACTGTTCCCCTTCAGTGGGTTTGGGCGATTTCACTGTCTGTATAACATAAAATACCTTTCTGATTACAGAACTAGCATATTAATAATAAGTGGTGATTGCAATGAACAACAGATAACTGGAATTATATTTAGGCTGGGGTGGCTCAGAGGTTAAGACGCTGAGCTGCAGATTGGAAGGTTGGTAGCTCGGCAGTTTGAGACCCAAGTGCCATGTGATAGGCACGGGGGGGGGGGGGGCATCCGAAGGTAGCCTCGCCTAGTGTGCCAAAAAACCTGGGGCCGGCCCTGGGTAACTCTTCAACATTTCAGGCAGAAGGTATGGTAAACAGGATGCCTTTTAATCTGCACAGCCAATCAGAAGCCCTGCTGGGCAAAAACCCCAGCTAGGCCCACCCACTTTCTAAAGAACTTGGTGGGCACCAGGAAAAGTGTCTGCAGGTGCCATGGTGCCCACGTGTACCAGGTTGGGGGACCTCTGATTTAGTGTGCCATGTTAACACTTATGCACTGCTCCAGTTCTGTTTTTTAAACTTCTGGTGGGTTCTACAACCCAAATCCTATCTCACTGTTTACTGACTCTCCCATTCTTGTTGATTTATTTACTCTGTGTAATCCTCCTTGAGTCCCAGTGAGAAAGGTGGACTATAAATAATGTAAATAAATATTTATTTGTGTGCCCATGTTCGGTAGTGTTCTCTTTATTTTACAATATAAATTGGTATATTTTGGTATATTTCTTTCGTCTACAAATTCCGAATGTTATGTCACAGTCATGACATATTTAGTATACAATTTGCTGGTATAGATTCATGTGCTGTTATGTGTTTTTATGCCAAACATGATCAAAGGAATTATATGTAGTATTTATGTATATTTTATGGCATTATGCCTTGTACACCACCCAGAGCCTGGCGCAAGCTGGGATAGGGATTATTATTATTGTTGCTGTTGTTGTTGTTGTATAAGACCTCAGTAGGCACAAACACCAGATACACTGCTCCAAAGGGACTTATAAGGTGGCTAAGGAAGGGCTACGTGTCTAGAGGAGTCTGGAAAGCTGGGGTTGTCGCACCAATAGACTCAAGAGACCAGACAAATAAAGCCCAAAGGTTAATCACCAAAAAGTTATTGGATAGCAGATTCAGAGGAGGGTTTTGTGAACTAAAGAACATCTAGGTTATATGGAGAGTACTAAGCCTGTAGCATATGTGAAGGCAAAGTAATGGATTCATTCAACAAAGAAACAAAATATCCTGTGTAAATACATCCCATCCCACTGTTGAGTTTTCTGTGTAATAAAGAGCTGTGCTGTTTGACTTTTATATGCACGGGTGCCTGACTTTCTGGCGAAGGCTTATACAGGGCAGTTGTCCTCAATATATAAATAAGTTACCTCAGACCCCAAAGAGGCTACTTTTATAGAGAACTGGTCAGCCTTCCGGAAGCAGAACTGATCAGTCATTTCATAGAAAAATAAACCGAATCCAGTACAAATAGAGAAAATAGGCAGGAACACCATAGTTCGATCAACACAACAGCCAGGGAGATGCCATTGTATTATACTAGGCTCCTCACTGAAATCCCTAGAACTTTCCCAGTCTGAGGCTGCCATCCCTAATGGAGGTTGCCCCAGCCAGAGGCACTATGGGGAGGAGAATGGAGCCACTTTGAAAACTCCACATTGCAGCTTCCTGTTGCATGCTGTTTCTCCCTCACTTTTTAACTACTTATCAAAGGGCTCCCCCTGCCTTGTTCTCTGATTAGATTTTTCTTTTGGCCCAAGCTGGCCCAGGCTTTTGGCCCATGCTGAAGATCCTTCCTCACAACTCTGGACTCAGATTTATTTCTTTGCTGGACAAAAAAAAAAAAGATTCACCTGCCTAGTTTTCCTCTGAAAACAAACTGGCTTCGCTTAACATGGTTACACACTGAATTACATTAGGGATTCACTCATTAGACTGGGGGTCATTTTGCTGCCCTTAATTCAAGTTTGCTTCTCTCCTTCTTAAGAACCTTACAATTTTATTGTGAGGTTCTCAACTTTTTAGATGTGAAACCTCCTAGATCCAGCAAAAAACCTTGCCGAATTTCAAATCTCATTTGTAAACATAACAATACACCTATCCGGTCTCCCCTTTGCCTCGGCACCATTTCGCTCAGTAATGCATTTCCTGTGTATTACACCGCAGTACTGCAAAGGGGCAAAGAGGAGAAGATGCGTAGCATCAAAACCAATAAATTACTGCTTGGTTCCAGGACAAGCTGCCTTGTCAAATTGAAATTGCAGAGCTGTCACTCTGCAAACCGTCTGCTGTACTGTGTTCATTTCATCCCTGTACCTATAACTCCATCTATTGATAATGAATTATGCAAGGTGCTCTTCCAGACTAGCAATGCAGGATACCAGGAATTCTAGGGTTAGCCTTGCATGCAGGCAAATAAACGGAGAACATGGCCAACTGATAGCAATCTTACAAGCAATTTGGGAGTTTCAATATATTCCAAACCGTTCTCCTGCAGTACTTTGAAATTTTATTATTTATTTTGCTTTAAAATGTTATCACAAACCAGATTCTGAGAACTGGGTCTGGGTCTGCTACAGAACAGGATCCTGGTCTAAAGGTTGTGTCATAACTGAAGGCCTTGTTTACACTAGCAAGATGCAAATATTATTTGTTGGCAGTTATCCTTAGAGACTCCTGACCTGGATAGCCTAGGATAGCTTGATCTTGTCAGACCTCAGAACCTAATCAGGGTAAAGCCTGCCTAGTATTTGGATGGGAGACCTCCAAGGAATACCAGGACCATAATGCGAAGGCAGGCAATGGCAAACACCTCTGAACATCTCTTGCCTTGAAAATGCTATGGGGTCACCATAAGTCAATTGTGACTTGACGGCAAAAAAAAATCTTTAGAGAGGGGATGTGGAACGGTATGGTCCAGCCCGATCACATTAGATCTCAGAAGCTAAGCAGGGCCAGTACTTTGATGGGGGACCACACTCTACCAAAGAGGGCACTGGCAAACCACATCTGCTTTTCACTTGCCTTGGAAGCCTCTTGCTGGGGTCGCCATGAGTCAGTTGTGACTCGATAGTGCATACGTACATACATATCTTTAGAGAACGCAGTTCCAGAGTTCTGCAGCAAACTGCTACCCTTGCTGACTCTCTTTGGTCATCTGTAGGCAATAGTCCACTCACCAGCAGGACTGATCCTATTTGTCAGCCAGCTTGGTGTGGTGGTTAAATGCGCGGACTCCGATCTGGGAGAACCGGGCTTGATTCCCCACTCCTCCACTTGCAGCTGCTGGATGACCTTGGGCAAGCCATAGTTCTGTCACAGCTGTTCTTGAAAGAGCAGTCCTCGAAAGAGCTCTCTCAGACCCACCTACCTCACAGGGTGTCTGTTGTCGGAGGGGAAGGGAAAGAAGGTTGTAAGCCGCTCTGAGACTCCGAGGCAAGGGTGGGGTATAAATCCAATCTCCTCCTCCTCCTCCTCCTCCTCCTCCTCTTCTTCTTCTCTGTCTTGTCCATTTAAATACCACCCTGTCTCCAAGCAACAGGTGGAGGTTATAAGGTTCTCTCATTCACCCACTTTATCCTCAGATCAACAACTGTATGCTGTATCGTTTCAGAGAGTAACTGATTGTGAGTTTTGACTCTTGCCCCAAACATCTTGTTGATCTCTAAGGGGCTACTGGGCTCAGATCTAGCTCTTCTTATATGCCATGTGTTAGGCTGATAGGAAGAAATCCAAGTTTGCCTCATGGCACAAGGGGTATTGGAACCCAGCCCCCTAGATCCTAACCATACATTTCAACTTCACCCAGGATCTTGGCTGAGCTACAAGGAAAATGACTCAAGAGTTCCTGATCTTCCTAGCAAGTTTCTCGCTCTTCACTACAAGAGGCTGTGTCCAGCAACTCTGTTTAGCTGATGGAGAAGTTTTCTGTCAGCATAAGAACATAAGAGAAGCCATGTTGGATCAGGCCAGTGGCCCATCCAGTCCAGCACTCTGTGTCACACAGTGGCCAAAACCCAGGTGCCATTGGGAGGTCCACCAGTGGGGCCAGGACTCCAGAAGCCCTCTCACTGTGCCCCCCCCCCAGCACCAAGAGTACAGAGCATCACTGCCCCAGACATAGCATTCCATCTTTCTCTTGTGGCTAATAGCTACTGATGGACTCTGCTCCATTTCTTTATCCAATCTTCTCTTGATACTGTCTATGCTTGTACCTGCCACCACTTCCTGCAGCAGTGAATTTGTTGTTGTTCAGTCACATAGTCAAGTCCAACTCTTTGCGACCCTATGGACCACATCCCTCCAGGCCAAGGGCGTAGACTTTCTCAATCCCCGGGGGGGGCGGGGGCTGTCTTTCGTGCGCGTGCGCACGCTCGGGACGATGTCCCGCTGGTCTCCCCCCTGCCCCAGGGAGCCGCCGCCGCCGCTTCCCTCCCCCGGGCCGTGCCTGCCCGCCGCGCTCCCCGCCCCCTCCCTCCCCCCGCTCACCTTGGGCGCCGGCGGGGGAGGATCGCTGCTGCTGCTGCCTGCAGCGGGGGCCGGCGCGTCGCCCTTGCGGGCCCCCGGCTCCCGCTCCGCCTCGCATTTCCCGCGGGGGGGCTCAGCCACCCCCAGCAAAATGAACACCCGCCGGTGGCCAATCAGCCGGCCATCGCCGCCTCTCTCTCCCCCCCACCCCGCCCCAGGGAGGCAGGAGGGCAGGCCGGGGGTGGGGGGGAAGGAGAGGCGGCGACGGCCGGCTGACTGGCCACCGGCGGGTGTTCATTTTGCCGGGGGTGGCTGAGCCCCCCCCGGGAAATTTCGGGGGAGGCTCGAGCCCTCGAGCCCCCCCGTAGTTGACGCCCATGCTCCAGGCCCTCCTGTCCTCCGTAGTCCTCCGGAGTTTGCTTAATTTCAGGTTTGTTGCATCGATAACACTGTCTAACCATCTCATCCTTTGCCATTCCTTTCTTCTTTGACCTTCAATCTTTCCCAGCATTAGGGTCTTCTCCAGTGACTGCTCCCTTCTCATTTGGTGGCCAAAGTATTTGAGCTTCAGCTTCAGGATCTGGCCTTCCAGTGAACAGTCAGGGCTGATTTCTTTTAGGATTGACTGATTTGATCTTCTTGCAGTCCAAGGGACTCTCAAGAGTCTTCTCCAGCACCATAATTCAAAAGCATCTATTCTTCCGCGCTGGGCTTTCCTTATAGTCCAACTCTCACAGCCATACATTACTACTGGGAATACCATTGCTTTGACCATACAGACTTTTGTTGGCAGGGTGATGTCTCTACTTTTTATTATGCTGTTTAGGTTTGCCATCACTTTCCTCCCAAGGAACAGGAGTCTTTTGATTTCATGGCTACAGTCACTGTCTGCAGTGATCTTGGATCCTAGGAACGTGAAGTCTGCCACTGCTTCCATGACTTCCCCTTCTATTTGCCAAGGAGCGATGGGACTGGATGCCATGATCTTAGTTTTTTTGATGTTGAGTTTCAAGCCAATTTTTGTGCTCTCCTCTTTCATCCTTAACAAGAGGCTCTTGAGGTCCTCTTCACTTTCTGTCGTTAGAGTGGTATCGTTTGTATATCTGAGGTTGCTGATGTTTTTCCCAACGATCTTAATTCCAGGCTTGTGATTCATCCAGGCCGGCATTTTGCATGATATACTCTTCATATAAATTAAATAAGCAGGGTGACAATATACATCCTTGTCATACTCCTTTTCCTGTGCTAAACCAATCAGTTGTTCCATATCCGGTTCTAACTGCCGCTTCTTGACCCTTATACAGGTTTCTCAGGAGACATGTGATGTGGTCTGGTACGCCCATCTCTTTAAGGACTTGCCCCAGTTTGTTGTGATCCCCACCATCAAAGGCTTTAGCATAGTCAATGAAGCAGAAGTAGATGTTTTTCTGGTACTCTCCTGCTTTCTCCATAATCCAGCAAATGTTGGCAATTTGATATCTAGTTCCTCTGCCTCTTAAAAACCCAGCTTGTACTTCAAGCAGTTCTCTATCCATGTACTGCTGAAGCCCAGCTTGTAGGATCTTGAGCATGACCTTGCTAGCATGGGAAATGAGTGCAATTGTGCGATAGTTTGAACATTCCTTGGCATTGCCCTTATTTGGGATTGGAACATAAAGGCTGAAGTGGACCGGTTCCATGAAGACCTACAACACCTCCTAGAACTAACACCCAAAAAAGATGTTCTCATCATCATAGGGGACTGGAATGCTAAAGTAGGAAGTCAAAAGGTAATCGGGATAATGGACAAGTTTGGCCTTGGAGAACAAAATGAAGCTGGGCAAAGGCTAACAGAGTTTTGTCAAGAGAACACCCTCTTCCAACAACCTAAGAGGTGACTCTACACGTGGACATCGCCAGATGGGCAACACCGAAATCAGATTGCATTTGCAGTCAAAGATGGAGAAGTTCTCTACAGTTAGTAAAAACAAGACCTGGAGCTGACTGTGGCTCAAATCATGAGCTACTCATTGCAAAATTCAGACTTAAACTGAAGAAAGTTGGGAAAACTACTAGGCCATTCAGGTTTGACCTAGATCACATCCCTGATGAATACACAGTGGAGGTGAAGAATAGGTTTAAGGGACTAGATCTGATAGACAGAGTGCTTGATGAACTATGGACAGAGATTCGTGACATTGCACAGAAGGCAGCAATCAGCACCATCCCAAAGAAAAAGAAATGCAAGAAAGTAAAGTGGCTGTCTGATGAGGCTTTACAAATAGCAGAGGAAGGAAAGAAAGCGAAAGGCAAAGGTGAAAAGGAAAGATTTACCCAACTGAATGCAAATTTCCAGAGAACAGCAAGGAGAGATAAGGAGTGAATGAACAATGCAAAGAAATAGAGGAAAACAATAGAATGGGAAAAACTAGAGATCTCCAAGAAAATTGGAGAAATCAAGGGAATATTCTGTGCAAAGCTGGCCATGATAAAAGACAAAAAAGGCAGGGACCTAACAGAAGCAGAAGAGATTAGGAAGAGATAGCAATAATACACAGAAGAACTATACAAGAAGGACCTCAGAGTCCTTGACAACCACAATGGTGTGATCCCTGACCTTGAGCCATACATCCTGGAGTGTGAAGTCAAATGGGCCTTAGAAAGCATTAGTAACAACAAAGCTAGAAGAGGTGATGGTATCCCAGCAGCAGTGAATTCTATGTGTCAATTACGTGTTGGGTGAAGAAGTGCTTCAGCATAGCTTACTGTCTGCAACAAGGCTCTTCTGGGGCCTTGAAAATTCCTTCTGCCTACAGGAAGTTATGCTGAGGGGTCTGTGTGTAAAGTGTCATCAAGTTGCAGCTGACTTATGGTGACCCCAGCATGGGGCTTTCAAGGCAAATGAAAAGCAGAGGTGATTTGCAATTGCCACCTTCTGCAGAGTCTTACTTGGAGGTCTCCCTCCCAACTACTGACCCTGAACAGCTTCCAGGATCTGATGACATCAGGCCACACCAGGTCACTTTCCCTCCCCCTGAATAGCATAAAACATATATTTGGTCAATGTTAGACATTCAAACTTCAACAAACAATACAGCACACAGTAAGGAAAGCCAAAAACCACAGAAAACAACTGTGAGCTGAATATCCCGCAAAGATATACAAAAGGAGACTTCAATACAGTGAACAATATATCTAATCTGAGATAACTCTATACATAATCCATCATGGGAGAATATAGAAGTCAACAAAATCCGTTAAGAGAAAATACAGTCTCCAAAAGTATAAATATACAAAATAAATATCCAACACTTTTCCCAGGTAGTATTCAGTGTTTCAGACTTCTGGTCCTTCCTCAGGAAAAAAACAACTATAGGAAGTCTCATTCCATTTCCTGATAGGAGAATAATATTATTCAGTTTCTTACATATTGGGCAAGGTCTCATGAACTAAAGTCAGCGCCTCTAATGGCTGCTTCTATGTATCAGGACCAACCAGAAGGCATCTGCAGGGTATAAATCCAATCTTCTCCTCCTCCTCCTCGTCTAAAATTGGACCTCTTGATCCAATTTCCTTGGATGAGGGGGGGTCTTTTGTGGACCAGCAGCACTAGCTCCCCTGAAATTTTGGTGATGGGGAGAAAGGGCCATGTCTCTGGCCATGGACTTTAGGGATCCATAATTGTATGGGTAAGGATTAGTTTTGTAGTAAATGATTCAGAGGTTATAAGGGATCTGAATATGAGAATCCACAGATATGAAATTAACACAATTCAAATATGATTAATTTGGAATGTTTTATTAAAATATACTAATAAGGTAATAAGAATCTATAAATTTCCTTTAAGAAGTTACAGGATGCTTTTATGATAGAAAGGCAATAATTTGATTTATGGAAGATATCAAGAAATGTATGGGCTTAAGTGATTAGATTTAATACAAAGAATTATCTGATTGTATCAATAGAATTATTAATGTAATTGTGAATGTAGAAGCGATTGTAAGCAATATTTTCTTTACCATTTGTACCCCTTTCCCATGCTCTATTCTCCACACCTTTCCCTTTACAATATTCAATTAAAAATCTGCTTTTTTGGTAAAAGGACTAGGTCTCCAGCCCCTTTAAGCATAGCTTTTTAAATGTCCCTAGCTAGTACCTTTGCTCACCTGCTGGGAAGCCAGTCTTCGATGCGCCCGTTTTCATTTTGTTGCCCATATCAGCTAGAAAAGCAATATCAACACTCTGGATTTGGCATGTCATCCCAAACCATCACAGCTATCACCAACCTGCGATGCCACCTGGTCCACCAGCACCACCCTTTGCCAGACAGAACATGTTTGCGTTACCTGGCAGCATTTCTGGAAGCCTGCCATCTGAAACGGCAAGATCAGTGGAAATAATGAAAGGATGTCAGCATGCCAGAGTCCTTGACACTCAGGTGGTATTGGCCACCTTCACTGGGACAAGGTTTTGCCTTGAAAAAACACGTGGCAAAACATAAAGTGGCACCCACAAGATCCATGTGCCAGGCCAGACCAGACCAGATGTCTCCATTGCCCTGTTGTAGACGGGAGACCCTGTCACCCTCGAATGCACGGCTGCCAAGCAAAATGTCGAGCTGTTTTTAAACGTTTGGCTGGGAAAAGATCTGTGGTTAAACTTTGCAATTAAAAGAGGCAATGTCAATCCAGCTTTGCTAGGCGTGTTGGCACTACCGTTGCACCTGTTCTGCGACTGGGCCGCATGGCATCTGAAATCGGTATTAGGCACAGAATTCTAGGTCTCGGGATTTCCCCTCTTCTGCAAGTTCCTTCCAGGTCCCCGCTTGCATAATTCTATTTTTTTATAATTTAAAAAAAAGGATGTGCTACTAGCTGCATCATCTGCTTTGTACATGGGTTATCATGTGTCAAACATGTATTGAGAAAGGAGCTAGATGGTGGGTGCAAATGGGGTTAGAGTGTCGGACCGGGATCTGGAAGACACAGGTTCAAATCCCCATTCTGCCATGGGGTAACCTTTGGTCAGTCGCGCACACTCAGCCTAATCTACCTCACAGGTTCTTGGGAGGATAAAATGCAGGAGAGGAGAATGATGTAAGTGCTTTGGAGCTCCATTGGTGAGACAGGTTAGGTATAAATGAAGTCAATGACTAAATAACTAAATGTCACTCTCCTGAAATCTGGGGTTTCCCTTCCATATGGATACCCCAAAGTGTTCCAAGGGTGTTGTTATTCTGACTTTCCTATATACTGGAGTCAAACAATAAGCAAGAGGCTTGTAAGGTTTTTCAAGTTGTATTGCTAGCCACTGTCATAAGCATGAAGAGATCCAGTTTGGTGTAGTGGTTAGGAGCACGGACTCCAATCTGGGAGAACCAGGTTTGAATCCCCACATGCAGGTGCTGGTATGACCTTGGGTCAGTCACAAGTTCTTTCAGAGCTGTTCTTTCAAGAGCAGTTCTCGAAAGAGCTCTCTTAGCCCCACCTACCTCACAGGGTGTCTGTTGCAGGCATGGAAAGGGAAAGGAGATTGTAAACTGCTCTGAGACTGCTTCGGGTAGTGAAGGGCAGGGTATAAATCAAATCTCATCTTTTTTCTTCTACTACTACTACTACTACTATTACTACTACTACTACTACATGGAATTTTGGTCTGATACAACAGAGCTCTTCTTATGCTTTTAAATGCTACACAATGCATATATAAATTAGGGTTGCCAGCCTCCATGTAGGGCTTGGAGACCTCTGGAATTATAACTGATCTCTTGACTACAAGTTCCCCTGAAGAGAACGGTTGATTCCGTGGCATTATACCACTCTCAAGTCCCTCCCTCCCTCCCGAACCCCACCCTCCCCAGGTTCCACCCCCAAATCTCCAGGAGTGTTCCAAGCCAGAGTTGGCAAACCCTATATAATGCTTACTGTTGTTGTTTTTTTTAAAGGAATATTATTATGTGCTTGCTGAGTCAGGCCACAAAACTGCTATATGATTAGGAAACAGATGCAGAATGAAATGAAGCCTGGATTAGCCCCATCTCGGGCCAGTCATATTGGCCATGTGAAATTACCCTCTACTGTGTTCAAAAAAATAACAATACATCTAATTTTTCTTTCTCAGGGCTGTGTTGCTACAATACCCCTTTGTCTCCGGGAACCACAAAAAAGCATAAAAGACTGTCAACAAACTCGATCGATTCCCTTGAGGCAAAAATACATTGTCTGGATACCAAGTTATTCTGGAGTCATGGGCCAGCGATAAATTCCCAAGGCGTATGCAAGTGCTCGCAATCATTCTGAAAGTGAAGAAATCTTGATGCCAGAAAATCCCTGCAGATCGGGCCTTTCTCCACTCCCGCCGAACAGACAAAAACATTTTTTGCATGTGTAATTTGAAACGTGGCATCTGGATGAAAGCGAGACTGCCGGGACGCGACAAAGGGAGAATAAAGGAAGAAATCCTTGGATACCTTCTGAAAGCAGACAGGTCTTGGCGGCTTTGTGAGTGCCTGCACCATCCTGTTCAGATCAGGGGCGCCGAGTTTTAAAATCCCGGGGGGGGGGGGGGGCGGGGGCTCTTGCGTGCGTGTGTGCAAAGCATGTGCGCATGCTGGAACCATGTCCCTGCTGCTGCTGCTCCCCCCCCCCTCCTGGCCACTCCTGCCTCCCTCCATCCAGGGGCCAGCTGGGCAAATGCCCAGTGTGATGGCGTCACCCAGAAGTGACGCCATCATGCTGGGCACGTTGCCAGGGCGATGCTCTGGCAATCGCCCTGAAACTCTATGGTGCTATAGAGTTTCGGGGCAATTGCTAGAGCATCACCCCGGCAACATGCCCAGCATGATGGCGTCACTTCTGGGTGACGCCATCACACTGGGCATTTGCCCAGCTGGCCCCCGGACGGAGGGAGGGAGGGAGAGGGAAGGAGGAAGGAGTGGCCAGGCGGAGGGGGAGAGACGGCAGAGGCGGAGGTGGCAGGTGGGCCTAGGAAGGGCCGGGGAGGCGCAGGGGGGAAATGTGGTGGCAGGCGCTCCGTTTTGCCGGGGGGGCTCAGTCCCCCTGGGAAATTTCAGGGGTGGCTCAAGACCCCCCGTAGTTGACGCCTATGGTTCAGATAATGGACAATAGAAATGATTATTGGAATGTACTTTACCATTGTACAGACACTCTGCTGCCATTACAAATGAGAACCATTCAATGTGTGTCTGGAATTATTATAAATCAAGGAATGACATGAGAATTTTCTGTGTATTTTTGTCCAGTCCCCAAAACCGGAAGTTGGACCGTATGATAGGAGATGCCCAGGATTATAAACAGTTGATTATGTTTTAAAAGCTTTTTTTTTTTTTTTTAAAGATAATTGCTTTAGATGCAAGATCAATAGCATGGCTTGAAAGGCTATTTGAAAAGGCCTTAGATCTAACTCTATCCACGTAGCGAGTCCTGCTAATATCATGTGCTCCAGTTGTTACAGAAGAAGCTGCACTAAAACACAAGGAAATTTCATTATAGAGTTATGTCTCCACTCTATTTTTTTGTAAATTGAATCACTATCCCGAAGTCAACCTTACCTTTTCCTTTGATCTTCTTTAGCTGCGATCTTTGATGTTGTGTATGGAAGAAAATAAGGACTCTATTTTCCTTGTTGTTGTTTTTTAATCTGCATTTTCATTCTCTTTAATTTTCCTGTCTCTCCTACCATCCCCCAACTTCAGAGGAAAGAGCCTGGTAAAATCAAGGAAGGGACATCGGATTTGACATTAGAGCAGTGGGAAAATTCAGCCCATAGTACCAGCAGAGTAACTTTAGGATTGCCACCTCTGGGTTGGGAATTTCCTGGAGATTTGGGGGTAGAGCAAGTGGAGAGTGGAGTTTGGGGGGTGGAGGGACAGCAGGATATGACAGCATAGAGTTCACCCTCCAAAGCTGTCATTTTATCCAGAGGAACTGATTTTGGTAGTCTGGAGACCAGTTGTAATTCTGGGCCTCACTTGGAGGTTGGCAAACCATGGCAGCTATAGTCTGTACCAGCCCTATGAACAGGATGTTAAGAATCAGGGCTCCGTTGGGGCTGGGGCGCGCCGGAGCGCCGCTCCGGGAGAGAGGAGGTGGGGGGGCAGGCACTTAACGAAGCCCCGCCCCCCGGCCTCCCCCCCCCATGTCAATGCTCCCGGGGCTGGCGAAGCGCCGCCGACCCCGAGAAGAGTCCTGTCCCTCCCCCCTCCCAATGCTCCCGAGGCCGCGGCAGAGCACCGCGGCCCGGGAAGCCCCTTTCCTCCCCCCCCTCACTACTCCCTCCCTCCCTCCCTTCCTTCCTTCTCTCTTTCTCTCCCCCCACCTACCTACTTACCTTCCTCTTCCTTCCTTTCCCCCTTCCTTCCTTCCTTCCTACTCTCTCTCTCTCCCCACCTACCTACCTACCTGTTCCTTCCCCTCTCCCTTCCTTCCTTCCCTTCCGCTCCCCCCCTTCCTACCTACCTTACTGTTCCTTCCTTTCCCCCTTCCTTCCCCTCTCCCTTCCTTCCTTCCTTCCTTCCTTCTCTCTCCCCCCCTTCCTACCTACCTTACTGTTCCTTCCTTTCCCCCTTCCTTCCCCTTTCCCTTCCTTCCTTCCTTCCTTCCCTCTCTCCCCACCTACCTACCTGTTCCTTCCCCTCTCCCTTCCTTCCTTCCTCCCTCCCTCCCTCCCTTCCTTCTCTCTCTCTCTCCCCACCTACTTACCTAACTTCCTGTTCCTTCCCCTCTCCCTTCCTTCCTTCCTTTCTTCTCTCTCTCTCCACCTACCTTCCTATTCCTTCCTTTCCTCATCCTTCCCCTCTCCCTTCCTTCCTTCCTCCTTCTCTCCCCCCTTCCTTCCTTCCTTCCTTCTCTCTCTCCCCCCCACCTTCCTACCTACCTTACTGTTCCTTTCTTTCTTTCTTCCTTCCCCCCTTCCTCCCTTCTTTATTCCTCCCTCCTCCTTTCCTTTCTTCCTTCCTTTCTTTTTCTTTCTTTTCTCTCTCTCCCCCACCTACCTACCTTCCTTCCTGTTCCTTTCCTTCCTTCCCCCTCCCTCCCTTCTTGCCTTCTGACACACCTGACGTCAGGGATGTGTGACCTTATGACACTTCCGGTGACGTCAGGGGGTGTGGCATATGCAAATAAGTTATGCTAATGAGCTCCTGCACCTCTTTTTTTACGAAAGGACCCCTGGTAAGAATAAGAACATAACAAAGGGTCCTGCTGGATCAGACCAGTAGTCCATCTAATCCAGCATCCTGTCTCACACAGTGGCCAACCAGTTCCTTTGGAGGGCAAACAACAGGGCATAGAGACCAAGGCCTTCATAAGAACATAAGAAGAGCCCTGCTGGATCAGACCAGTGGTCCATCTAGTCCAGCATCCTGTCTCACACAGTGGCCAATCAGTTCCTCTGGAGGGCCAACAACAGGGCATAGAGACTGAGGCCTTCATAAGAACATAAGAAGAGCCCTGCTGGATCAGACCAGTGGTCCATCTAATCCAGCATCCTGTCTCACACAGTGGCCAACCAGTTCCTTTGGAGGGCAAACAACAGGGCATAGAGACCAAGGCCTTCATAAGAACATAAGAAGAGCCCTGCTGGATCAGACCAGTGGTCCATCTAGTCCAGCATCCTGTCTCACACAGTGGCCAATCAGTTCCTTTGGAGGGCCAACAACAGGGCATAGAGACTGAGGCCTTCATAAGAACATAAGAAGAGCCCTGCTGGATCAGACCAGTGGTCCATCTAATCCAGCATCCTGTCTCACACAGTGGCCAACCAGTTCCTTTGGAGGGCAAACAACAGGGCATAGAGACCAAGGCCTTCATAAGAACATAAGAAGAGCCCTGCTGGATCAGACCAGTGGTCCATCTAGTCCAGCATCCTGTCTCACACAGTGGCCAACCAGTTCCTTTGGAGGGCCAACAACAGGGCATAGAGACTGAGGCCTTCATAAGAACATAAGAAGAGCCCTGCTGGATCAGACCAGTGGTCCATCTAGTCCAGCATCCTGTCTCACACAATGGCCAATCAGTTCCTCTGGATGGCCAACAACAGGGCATAGAGACTGAGGCCTTCATAAGAACATAAGAAGAGCCCTGCTGGATCAGACCAGTGGTCCATCTAATCCAGCATCCTGTCTCACACAGTGGCCAACCAGTTCCTTTGGAGGGCAAACAACAGGGCATAGAGACCAAGGCCTTCATAAGAACATAAGAAGAGCCCTGCTGGATCAGACCAATAGTCTGTCTAGTCCAGCATCCTGTCTCACACAGTGGCCAACCAGTTCCTTTGGAGGGCCAACAACAGGGCATAGAGACTGAGGCCTGCATAAGAGCCCTGCTGGATCAGACCAGTGGTCCATGTAATCCAGCATCCTGTCTCACACAGTGGCCAACCACTTCCTCTGGACGGCCAACAACGGGGCATAGAGGCTGAGGGACTTCCCCTGGTGTTGCCTACTGGCTCTAGTATGAAGAGGTTAACTTTCTCTAAATGTGGAGGTTCCCTTCAGTCACCATGGCTTGTAGCCACTGATAGTCCTACTAGTCCCCCCTCAGTGATGCTGGTCAACCCTATTCCATCAGAACGCCTACAAGTGGTGAAACCAAAGCCTTCCCAATGGGCCAAAGAACAACAGGGCATAGAGACCAAGGCCTTCATAAGAACATAAGAAGAGCCCTGCTGGATCAGACCAATAGTCTGTCTAGTCCAGCATCCTGTCTCACACAGTGGCCAACCAGTTCCTTTGGAGGGCCAACAACAGGGCATAGAGACTGAGGCCTGCATAAGAACATAAGAAGAGCCCTGCTGGATCAGACCAGTGGTCCATGTAATCCAGCATCCTGTCTCACACAGTGGCCAACCACTTCCTCTGGACGGCCAACAACGGGGCATAGAGGCTGAGGGACTTCCCCTGGTGTTGCCTACTGGCTCTAGTATGAAGAGGTTAACTTTCTCTAAATGTGGAGGTTCCCTTCAGTCACCATGGCTTGTAGCCACTGATAGTCCTACTAGTCCCCCCTCAGTGATGCTGGTCAACCCTATTCCATCAGAACGCCTACAAGTGGTGAAACCAAAGCCTTCCCAATGGGCCAAAGAACACCCCCATGAGACTATAGTAGCTCTTGTTTACACCCTCATTTAAAACATATAAAAACCTAGTAGGGGTTATTGTAATAACTCCACAGCACCCAGTACTCCAACAGAACAGAACTTTATTAAAATGTAAGCAAGGCCATACTCCAGGAGTGGCCAAACTGTGGCTTGGGAGCTGCATGCAGCTCTTTAGCACATATTATGTGGCTCCTGACAGGGTGGCTGGTGAAGCTAAATATCATTATCATTATCTGCTTTACCCCTTTTGTTATTATTTTTGGCACTCATTTAATGTTAATAAAAAGCAAATCTGCATATTTTCCATTAAAAACAGGTAATATTTGTTCATGTCTTGCAGCTCTCAAACATCTGATTTTATTCTATGTGGCTCTGTTGTGTTCTAATGGCAACCACCATGCGGTCAGGCCATGGGGTCAGGCCATGCGGTCCGGGGCAAGCACATGGCCAGGCACAGTCAGAGCTTCGCTCCAGAATACAATAGATTGTAATTTAGACCTATCGGTCAGCCAAGATGTAAATAGGGGCCAATGACATGGGGAGACTTAATTGTATTAATTGTAATCCTATCAGAGTGTGTAGGCGGTTTAGGTGCTCAAACCTGTCATCTCCTCTCATCAATAAACTACTTGTGCTGATTTCACCGAAATGCATCTCCAACTCCAGTACTTTGTAGGCTCTTACATTAAGCAAGTTTGGCCACCCTTGCCATAACCAGTCATAGCCAAGCTACCAACAAAACAAATAAAGTGAAAGTAAAGTTTATACCTAAACCAAAAACTTTACCTTAAGGGATCATGTTAAAATAACTATACCATATAATAAGGGAATGTCAACAAAGTCACAACTGCCTACAGTATAACAGGTACCTCCCCGACATTTTATTTTACAACCCACCTACCTCATACCTTAAAGGAAGCAGAGTTGGATTTTCCCACTCCCCCCCTTTTATTTATATTTTTAAAGTCTTTACATTATTTATTATCTGCCTCTCTCACTGAGACTCAAGGCAGATTACACATCAGCAGGATGGGACATCTAATAAACAGGGCAAAAGTTTTTGTGACTGCAACAAGTACGTCATGCATATATGTTAAGGTTGCCAAGAGCCAAGAGCCAGTTCGGTGTAGTGGTTAGGAGCACGGACTCTAATCTGGGAGAACCGGGTTTGATTCCCCACTCCTCCCCTTGCAGCTGCTGGTGTGACCTTGGGTCAGTTATAAGTTCTTTCAGAGCTGTTCTCTCAAGGGCAGTTCTCTCAGAGCTCTCTCAGCCCCACCTACCTCACAGGGTTTTCTGTTCTGGGGAATGGAAGGGAAGGGGATTGTAAGCCACTCTGAGACTCCTTTGGGTAGCAAAGGACGGGGTATAAATCCAATCTCTTCTCTTCTTCAGTGCTGGGTTGGGAAATTCCTGGAGATCTGGGGAGTAGAGTCTGGGGGAGGCAGGGTTTAGGGAGGGGAGGGACCTCAGCAGGGTATAATGCCATAGAGTCCACCCTCCAAAGGAGACATTTTCTCCAGGGGAACTGGTTTCTGTGGTCTGGGGATGAGTTGTAATTCTGGGAGATCTCCAGTTACCTACCTGGAGGCTGGCAAGGACCTTGGAGAACTCCCACCTGGGTACTTTGATACTAATTCAGTGCTGAAGTTATTAAAAGAGATACTGTTGGTGTTCCCCCCCACAAAAAAAATTATTAAGTGTTCAAAGTTTCAAAATTCATAAAACAACATATTTTTCATATTGGCCTACAAGTATAACATCAATAATAAATCAAATTCAAGGAGATAGTTGGTGTTAATGCCAGGCTGGTATTGCCCTTAACAGATGTTAGCCTGACTGCTCTTTTATTTATTAATATTTGGGGGAATATTAGCTCTTAACAATATGCAGCCGGCTGTATGGGATCTTGCCAATGTATACAGAGGCGGCGCTAAACCGAGACTTCTCAAGGACTGACACCGACTCAAGTTAAAGTATAAAAGATAAATTGTTTATTAGAAGTATAATAAAAGATTTATAAACAATGTTACAATGTTGCACTATCATTCACACAGTTATACAGAACTAGGAAAATAGAAATACAGAGACATTTACATGAGCAGGATATTTGATGGTTTCCGTCGAGGGCGATATTTATCTCTATATGAATCAGTGGAATCCATCTGGAAAACGAGGGGGAGAAGTCTTCGGGAAGAGGACAAAGGATCGTGGCTCTGGACCAGCAGAAAACCATGTGGCGGACCCCAGTGGTGCACCCAAGGGTCCGTGAGGAAGGGAGGGAGATCAAGCAGGGAAAAGGGGAAAGCTAGACTGACTTGTGACTCTTGAGGAGCAGCTTTTATTGGGAGGTGGTACCTGGGAGGATGGCATGATATGATGCCATCTCAAGAGAGCCTATAGATGGTCCATTCTCTATCTCTATCCACTAAGGGGGTGCTATAGGAGTGGTCAATATTCAGATCTACCTGATGGTCAGGGCAGGATGCTGACGTCAGCTGCATCTGGTGCCTGTCTTCTGGATCACAGGAGTGCCGGACATGGGAACCGATTCTCAGGAAGCACCCCGCTGTCTTCACATCCAGGTGTGAAGTCCTTTGATGTAGTAAATGTAGATGAGATCTTGAAGGGGGCATAAGCCTGTGTACGTGCCTGGAGTGTATACCTGTATGGAGTTGTTGATGTGAGCCTGTAATCTCATGGCTTTGTGTGTGAGTCTTTGTTCTCTGTGTTAACCTCCCGCCTGGAGGTGGCAACCTCAGAAAATGGTGTTCTGACCCTAATGTGTAGGTGTCTGTTCCCATCTTCCCACTGGTTACCTAGTGCACTTTCCTGTCCCACATAACTGACATCATAGTCCATTCACTGCTCTCATAAATCATCAGAAAAGTTCATAAGAATGCTGTGCAGGCTTACACAGAGTCTATTTTTAATTATCTCAGATCTTCTTCTCTTTAAGTTCCATGCTCTTTGAATTTGAAAGTTATTAAGGTAACTTGTGGGGGGGGGGGTGCCTTAATTTGTAAAAAGAGAGACGCGCCAAGACCAGAACCTTTCTGGAAGCCAGATCTCAAGGAAGATTTTAATTGTTTGGCAAGGCTGATGCTGAATTTCACAGATGGCTCAGTAGAGAGACGAGACATTTGTCTGCAAATTTATTTATTTACAAATGAACATACGTGAAACTGCCTTAATACTGAACTAGACCATTGTCAACTCAGACAGGCAGCAGCTCTCCTGGGTCTCAAGCAGAGGTCTTTCACATCACCTATTCTACCTAGTCTTTTTACTGGAGATGCTGGGGATTGAACCTAGGGCCTCCTGCATGCAAAGCAGAGGCTCTTCCATTGAGCCATGGCCCTTCCCTAATGTGGCGGAGAAATGTACAAAACTGTACATGTTACTTTTCTGCCCCAGTCAGTACACAAAAACAATACATCAATTCAACCAAATGAAACTGCAAAATTTAGAAACAACTAAAGTGTTATGACAATGTTCCCTCTAAGCTGAATTAGTGTGAGCTAGCTCACAGTTTTTTAGCCTCCGGCTCACACATTTATGTCTTAGCTCAGGGAGGATGGCTCCAGAGCAAACTAATATATGCAGTAGCCAAATGGCTCACTCACAACTTTAATGCCAGTAGCTCACAAAGTAGAATTTTTACTTACAAGACTCCACAGCTTAGAGGGAGCCTTGGTTATGAGTGGAGAACATAGGTGATTCAGGAACCAGTTGTATGATTGTTGTAATTCAGAGACACATCCTTATAGGGACATTGGGAATGGGAATTTACAGAAGATCCCTGCTGGCTAAAAGGCAAGGAGCCACAGGCATGAGAGAGCAATGAACTATTATATTTACTATTACTTTGGTATATCCCTCTTATGACTGAACCCTGATATCACACAAGCGTTTCACTGTTCTGAGCAGCATTATAGTCACACACACACACCCAAAAAAGGATCAGATTTGTAGGTCTGGTGTGTGTGCTTCTATATCCACAGTGTCCTTGGATAAATATAAGAGAACATAAGAACATAAGAGAAGCCAGTGTTGGATCAGGCCAACGGCCCATCCAGTCCAACACTGTCACACAGTGGCCAAAAATACCAGGTGCCATCAGGAGGTCGACCAGTGGGGCCAGGACACTAGAAGCCCTCCCAATTTTGCCCCCCCACAAGCACCAAGAATACAGTGCATCACTTGCCCCAGACTGAGAGTTCCTATCTATACCTTGTGGCTAATAGTCACTGATGGACCTCTGCTTTAAATGTTCATCTAATTCCCTCTTGAAGCTCTCCATGCTTGTAGCCGCTGCCACCTCCTGTGGCAGTGAATTCCATGTGTTAAATCACTCTTTGGGTGAAGAAGTACTTTCCTTTATCCATTCTAACCCTACTGCTCATTAATTTTATTGAGTGCCCCCGAGTTCTTTTATTGTGAGAAAGTGAGAAAAGTACTTCTTTCTTAGGGTTGCCAAGCCCTACCTCTTTAGGAGCGGGGGGGAGTCCGTTTTCGCCCGGGAGTCTTCTGGTGCACACACTTTGTGCATGCGCCATGATGACATCACCCGGAAGTGATGTCATCACGTCGGGCACATTGGGGCGGGACTTCAGTAATTCGAGGGAAAACCACAGAGTTTTCCTTCAAATTATAGAGTGTCCCCCCAAAAATGTAGCCTGGCAATTTGGGGGCAGGGTTTCCCCGGCGGCCCAATCCAGGCCGGCAGGGAATGGACCAATCCAGCAGGTGTTTCCCCACCCCCCAGGGGGACTTGGCAACCCTATTCTTTCTCTACCTGCTCTACACCATGCATAATCTTGTAAAGCACTAAGCAGGTGTCTGGAGTAGCCCACACTGCCTTTTACCAACTAAGGCTAGTTTGTTAGCCGAATTGCTTTAATTTAAGATTAGCAATTGGCAAAATACCGGGTTCTTGCCAGCTATACCAAGGTCCCGCCCCTTCCAGGAGTTCTCAGAAAATAGGCAATGAGGCTGAGTGGTTTCTCTGAATGATGTTTACTATAAAATGTTGTTCAGGCATACAAAACTGAATCATACACGCATACACACAAGATCTAGGAAACTTAGATAGAAAAATAGCACTGTTGCATGAGCAGGAGTTTCGTTGCGGGGTGATACTTTACCTGTCCTAGAGATGAGTGGTCCGATTCCAAAAGAAGATTGAGGAGAGGTAGAAAGGAAAAATGGGGAGCGCGATCTAAACCTGCAGATATACGCTTCTTCCTGGCTGTGCAAACCAGGGATTAAAGATGGAGGCAAGGTAATGGGATAGAAAGCTGGACGTGAGGGGATGGTAAAGAAGATAGGGGTCGAGGCAGCTAGCAGCAATTGTCTGTTGTGCAAGATCTTTTATCAGGTGGCATTGGGGCGGGCTGCGCTGACCACATCCCATTGACACACCTACTAGTTGGTCCGTCCCCACTAACCCTACCATTGGTCAGTGTAACAAGGAGGAGGAGATGGGAAGGAGTGGTCAATATTGCAAATCTAGGTGCTAAGCAGGAACTGACACCTGGGCAAGCTGCTAGGATTCATGGCGCCATTCCATTGTCTCTTGATGACTCTGGCCAGGTCACTCGATGGCCAGACGATTAGTTGCCAGGTAACGTCACTTAACATAATCTCTGCAGGAACTTTGGGGGAAGGTGTGAATTGACCAGCATGAGGAAACAGGAGGACCCTTTGAAATGGAGTCCTGGTCTCCCTGTCAGTGTGAACTATGGAGGGTGTTTCCTGCTGTGGACTGGAGCCTCTTACTGCAATAAAGAGTGCATTTCACCCTTTGCAGAATAACAACCCAAAGTTCAAACTTATGATTATAACAGTTCATAAGAGCACATATTGTGCCTTGCTGGCTTACAAGTTGATTAGTTGCAGCCATTCCTGCAGAAAGTCAACTTGGTGGGAGTTGCATTTGCCTGGGTAACATTCACACTGGATTACTGTAGCGTATTCTGCACAGGACTGTCCTTGAAGACAGTTCAGAAACTACAATTGACATAAAACACAGCTAGGAGCATCCATACTAGGAGCAAAACTACATGTTAAGTCCACTGTGTGAGTTTGGCCCTGGGATGCACCTAAAAGAACATTACAAAGCCAGTGCTATCTCCAGACAGGCTTCCATTTGTCTCTGGATTCAGTTCAAAGTGGTAGTTTTGATCTAGTTGTCCCACCACTAAGGGTAGCCTGCCTGGCAAGAAGAAGAGGAGGAAGAAGAAGAAGATATTGGATTTCTATCCCACCCTTCACTTGGAGTCTCAGAGCAGTTTACAAACTCCTCTCCCTTCTCCTCTCCACAACAGGCACCCTGCGAGGAAGGTGGGGCTGAGAGAGCTCTTTCCAGAACTGCCTTTGAGAGAACAGCTGTGCCAGAACTATGCCTTGCCCAAGGTCATCCAGCAGCTGCATGTGGAGGAGTGGGGAATCAAACCCGGATCTCTCAGATTAGAGTCCGTGCACTTAACCACGACACCAAACTTGCTAGAGCCCATGCTCTTTCCTCATAGGGCCTCCTCTATGGAATGGGCTCTCTGGGGAGGTGAATGGCACATGGTATCTCTAGGGGTGTTTAGGAGGCTTTTAATGGGCTGTTAGGTTATGGGGGGTATTTATTTTGTATGGTTTAAAAATTTGAATTTGTAAGCCACCTTGAGCTATGGGATAGGTCAGTATATGTATTTCAATTTTAAAAAAAAATTGCTGGCATGGACTACAGCTACAAGGGTTGCCAACCTCAAAGTGGGGCTTGAAGATCTCCCAGAATTACAGCTGATCCAGACTTTAGAGAGCAGTTCCCCAGGAGAAAATGGCTGCTTTGGAGAGTGGACTTTATAGCTTTATACCCTTGTGAGGTCCCCCCCCCCAAACCCCACACTCCCCACATTCCATCCTCAAAACTTCAGGAATTTCCCAACCTTTTTCATAGATGGTGGCTAGGTCCCCCCTGGCCACCAGAGGGCGATGGGGGGGGCGTAGGGTTGCCTGATCCAGTTTGGGAAACTCTTGGAGATTTGGAGATGGAGCCTGGGGAGGACAGGGAAAACTCAGTAGGGTCCAAGGCCACAGAGTACACCCTCCAAAGCATCCATTTTGTCCAAGGAAACTGTTCTCTGTTGTCTGGAGATGAGCTGGAATTCCCTGGCATCTCCAGGTCCCACCTGGAGGCTGGCATCCCTTGCCACAGTGCAGGGTCATGTGCGTGTATTAATTGTTAATGCTGCCAGAAAATTAAATAAAGCAGGCTTCGGCCTTCCCGTGTCTGTGTAAATAAAACACATATTGTGCAAGCACTCTAAGGGCCAGAGTATTCTCTCTCCAGGAGCAAATGGAGTCTTGAAAAGCCAGTCCTGAACTGTCCTATAACTGGGGAGCTGGAAAATTTAAAACCCCTGTAGCTATGTATAAAAAAAAACCCCTGTAGCTATGTAAAAAAACCCAAACACCTTCACCCCAAAAGGCGGGATATGAGGGAATATACAATATGTTTTGAGACAGAACTCTTCCGCAAGTAAAAACTCTTTGAACAAGTTCCAATGCTGGATGAAACGGCTTTGGGAAGTTGTTCAGAGAATGTCTGCCTGACCCCTGAGGAAGTATTTTATCTCAAAACCGGCTGGAATTATTCTGTTCCTTTTCAGATTGTATGAGCTTTTCCGTTAACGGGGTTTTCTCTTTTTGCTTGTGGCATTTCAGCTTTGGTCCTGTGTTTTCTCTCTCCCGATCTGGCATCATAGCTTTCCTGTCCTTTCATCCTGGCCTCAAGAAAGTTGGCTGCACCTTCGCTTTGCTTCTTGAAGCGGATCTTGGGTCTGTGAGCAGAGTCACTGGCTATGCAATCTCTCCTTTTCTGAACAGATCTCTGGGCTGTTCCATTCAGTCTTGGAACTAGTCCAGTGAACTATGACCTGAGGGAGATTTCTGTCTCAAAACATGTCACACTTATTCCTTTATTTCCTTCTCTTTGGGATGCTAGAAGCTTTGGTTTTCTCCACAGTTTCTTTTTCTTTTTAAATAGTGATTTTAAGTAGCTTTATGTGATTGACTTCTGAATGTCTCAGAATTGGTTCAAACTTTGGGGGGATCTTTGGGCATTTTGACCTAGGGGAGCCCCAATACTGTCTTGGACAGTGGAGATGGAAGCATTTATTTTATCTAAACGTTTATTTTAAACATTTGTTTCCCACCTCCCCAGCAATGTTCTTGAGTCAGCTTTCATAATAAAGAGTAGGACACTGTGGGACAAATTAGGAAGAAGAAACTACATACTGCTACTACATGCCAAGTTAAATATACTTCAAATGGCACGTTAACTGAGAAAATTCCAATTCAGGAAGGTGTTAAACAAGGGTGTATCCTTGCCCCCCTTCTCTTTAACATTTTTCTAGTCGATTTAGGGGGGGGGGGTTGAATCAATGAATGTCCATCCACCCAAGTCGGCCAGTCAGCCAGTACCCTTTCCTCTCTATGCAGATGATATTGCTATTTTGTCTTCTATTAAAGTTGGCCTTCAAAGGTATTTGGAATCTTTAAAAAACTACTGCCCACTGAATTCTCTTTCCTTAAATTATTCTAAGTCAAATGTTGTATTTTCCAAAAAATTGACCCCTTATAGATAATTTATTGGGAATGTTAGAATTGAACAAGTTAAACAATTCAAGTACCTGGTAATGACTTATAATCTTAACCGGACAGTCCATCAAAATAAAATAGAGTAAGACAAAATGCACAACAAAATAATCATAAACTGACCTTGATTTCAAACCAAAAACCCAGAAATAAAAGAGAAATCAGAGATATAATTTCAAAAACTCATACGTTTCATAGTGCTGGGCTAGGGCTGCCAACACTGGGTTGGAAAATTCCTGGAGATTTTGGAGGTGCAGATTTGTAAGACGCTGATTTGGCAGCAGCTGCCACCACAGCACATGAATCTGAAGGTACGCTGTGGCAACCATTTTGTAGCTGGCTCTACCTCCATTTTGTGGCTGCACCCACCACATAGTGTCAGAGTTCTAAGGGTGCCCGTCTGCTCCAAAAGGTTGGAGGGTCCTGGTATAATCTATTGAGAGAGAAGCCATGTCTTATCCTCTAAGCACATTCAGTGGCATGATGATCTCCCATTTCCTGGGCTGTTCATCTAGTACATTTTGGACCCACTCTTCCTCTGAGGAGTTCAGGGCAGCATATATGGCTCTCCAGCCCTCATTTTATCCTCACAACAACTCTGTGAGAAAGGTTAAGCTAAGAGAGTGACTGGCCCAAAGTGACTGTCATGGCAGAGTGCGGCATTGAATCCAGATCTGATAGAACCTTAGAGCAGCTACAGCACACTGGATCTCAACACTTAGTGGTAAACTGTCAAATACCGGGTTCAAGATGCATTGCAGTGAAACAACTCTACTTTATTGAGTGATTTCAGGAACAAGACTCAAACACTAGGGCAACAGCCCTATTTAAATAGCATGCAAAAACCACACCCAAATCCACCCAACTCCCAACAATAGGCCATTTACATAACATTAGTTTCTCACTGGTCACTTCCAGAGTCCTGGTGGGCTATTGTTCTAGAGCTCCAAGCTCAGCCAGTCTCTGGTAGATAGTCCTGGAATGTTCCAGACCTAATACATAAGGGCCAAACATAAGGGTTAAACTTGGCAACCCTAGGGATTCTGAAATTCTAGGGGTGCCCTCACTATGTAAATGTCTTGAAGAGAGAGAACCCACCTGCCTGCCTTTATTTGCCAAGCTTATCATTTTTTAACACATGTTTATAGGTGATATAGAAACTAATAGATGCTAGTAATGGCTCTTAAAAATCTGGAGTAATAATTTAGTCAATAGTGACGATTATGTGATAATTAATTTACTGACGTGATGAGAAATTAGCATCACAGGCAACTCTTGATAATTATTCGTTTATACCTCACTTTTCTATCTGTATGGCTTACAACATTCTCCCCTTTATCCTCGCAACATCCTGTGAGGCAGGTTAGTCTGTGAGACTGGTCCAAGGTGACTCCGCAAGCTTCCATGGCAGAGCAGGATTTTGAACTCGGGTCTCCCAGGGCCTGGTCTGACACTCTAACCATTAAACTATGTTGTCTCTCTCTAACGTGCCGTCGTTATGCTGCTCAACATATGACAGAACACAAGGAACAAGGTAGAAAAGAAGACCTTTAATTCGTCTAGGACCACAAAAAAAAGTGGATGTACCTTTCACCTACCCTTCATCAGAAATTGGAGCTGGTTTCTCACAGTGGCAACCCCAGGGCTGTTGACAGCCACAACCCCAACCCCTAACAAAAATTCCTTTTGGTCTCCAAATCATATGAAACCAAATCATATGATTTGCCTGGGGTTCATGGGCCCCCAAAGGCAAATAGTTAGGGTTGCCAACCCTATGTTGGGAAATTCCTGGAGATTTGGGGGTAGATCCTGGGGAGGAACTTCAGTGAGCTATAATGCCCTACACTCCACCCTCCAAAGTAGCCATTATCTCCAGGGGAGCTGATCACTAATCTGGAGAGGAGTGGTAACTCTGGGAGATCGCCAGGCCCCACGTGGAGGTTGGCAGTTCTAAGAACTGGATACCCAGAACGTTGTCCTATTATCCCCTACCCCCCACACATAATGTGATTCTTCCAGAAGACCTATAATGGGTTGCGAACCTCCAGGTAGCACCTGGAGATCTCCAGCTACGACAGTTGATTTTCAGATGACAGAGATCAGTTCCCCTGGAGAAACTGGCCACTTTGGAGGGTGGGCTCTATGGCACTGTACCTTGCTGAGGTCCCTCCCCTCCCCAAACCCCACCCTCCCCAGGCTTTACCTCCAAAATCTCCAGGTATTCCCAGCCCAGAGTTGGCAAGCCTCGCCTACAAGCAGCGTATGAAGACCAAAGCTTTCCCTTGTTTTGCCCTCCCAGCACTGGTGTGTCTCTGGATATAGAGGTTTCACCTACTCATTGTGGTTAATAGCCATTGGTGGATCCATCCTCCACAAATTTGCATAGCCCCCTTTTAAAGCCAGGTATCCGTATAGTCAAAGTGATGGTATTCCCAGCAGTAATGTATGGCTGTGAGAGTTGGACCATAAGGAAGGCCGAGCGTCGAAGAATGGATGGTTTTGAATTATGGTGCTGGAGGACTCTTGAGAGTCCCTTGGACTGCAAGGAGATCCAATCGGTCAATCCTAAAGGAAACCAAACCTGACTGTTCCCTGGAAGGACAGATACTGAAGCTGAAGCTCAAATACTTTGGCTACCAGGTGAGAAAGGAGCAGTCACTGGAGAAGACCCTGATGCTGGGAATTATTGAAGGTTAAAGAAGAAGGGGACGGCAAAGAATGAGATGGTTAGACAGTGTTGTTGATGCAACAAATATGAAATCGAGCAACTCCGGAGGACGACGGAAGACAGGAGGGCCTGGTGTGATGTGGTCCATGGGGTCGTGAAGAGTCGGGCTTGACTGTGCGACTGAACAAAAACCACAACCAAAAAACTAACAGACATCATTCGATGCTATAGAAGAGTGAAGAATCGCTTTCTCCTGTCTTTCCTCAGTCTACTGCCCATCCATATCAACGGACACCTACAAGTTCTAGTATTATGGGAGAGGGAGAACCCATTCTCTCTATTCTCTTTCTCCACCCCATACATAATTTTATAAACCTCTTTCACATCCACTCCTTCAGGAGTTCTCAAAGCTTTACGCCTAAGAACATTTTCGTAATTGCAGCCTAAATCATGTTTGGCATTTTCTGCATCTGTAATTGGAATGTAATAACTACATAAGCTAGAATGGAAATTCAGTTGCAAAAAAATGACTGCCTTCTATCTATTAACAACATTTATAGTTATGTAAAAAATACCTTACAACCACAGAAGAAGTAAACTGGTATAACAGTCATTCCCCGCCCCCAGAGATCAATGTGTGGGGGAGGCAGTTAAGGGTGACCAACACAGAATTTCACCTTCCCAACTCAAAATACATTCCCAGGATTCTGTGGGGAGGAGAGGCTATGACATTCACACTGGTAAAAGAAGAGGAGACTGGATTTATACCCCACCCTTCTCTACCCAAAGGAGTTTCAGAGTGGCTTATAATCTCCTTTCCCTTCCCCTCCCCACAACAGACACCCTGTGAGGTAGATGGGGCCGTTGCTCAGCAAACACCTTATAAGGTATGGACATGTGATATAACTGTAACCAGGGGTCCGTTGGAGCGGGAGCGCACAGGAGCACAGCTCCGGGAGTGAGGAGCCCAGGGGGCGGGCACATGACTAAGTCCCGCCCCCTCCTCAGCTTCCCCGAGTAGTGCAGAGGCGCAGCGCCCCAGGGAAAGCCCTGCTAGGGTCTTTATTGTTTTTAATGTTTTGTTTTAATATTGATAATTTTATCATTGTTCCTTTTATGACTGTGTGCTGCTTTTCCAGAGACTTGCTCAAGGTGGCATATAAATTTTCTAAGTATACGATTTTTTATCTTAGCACATGGCACATAAGTACTGGAGAAATTTCACCAACCCTTCAGCAGCTTCCTCCCCATCAGTTTGGCATAGTGGTCAGGAGTTGGACTCTAATCTGGGAGAACCGGGTTTGATTCCCCACTCCTCCACATGCAGCTGCTGGTGTGACCTTGGGCCAGTCACAAGTTCTCTCAGAGCTGTTCTCTCATGAGCAGTTCTCAAAAGACCTCTCAGCCCCACCTACCTCACAGGGTGTCTTGTTGTGGGGAGGGGAAGGGAAAGGGATGGGTGGTGCACATGTCCTGGGTATCTCAAGTCTACTTGAAACCTGGTGGTTTCAAGGGAGCAGGAAGAGAATGAGGGTGTGTTCTTTATGCTTATTTTTATTGCACAAAGTATTGGATGGGGAAGGGAATGGAGGAAGAGCAGGTCAGTTTCACTCACCTGTGGAGTGGAGCCTGAGGGGTGGGTGTTGCCTTCTGACACACTTCCGGTATGTTAGGGGGTGTGGCATATGCAAATGAGAGTTATGCTAATGAGCTACTGCACCTCTTTTCCTACGAAATGACCCCTGACTGTAACGGGACTGTACAGTGTGCCAGGCAGGGGTCATTTTGTAGAAAAACAGATGCAGGAGCTCATTAGCACAACTCATTAGCACAACTTATTTGCATATGCCACACCCCCTGACGTCACTGGAAGTATATCAGAAGACAAGAAAGAAAAAAGAGGGAGGGAGGGAAGGAGGAAAGGAGGAAGAGAGAGAGAGAGAGAGAGAAAGAGAGAAAGAGAGAGAGAGAGAGAGAGAGAGAGGGGACAGTTACTAATCCAGGCCTCGGAAATACCACAATTCTGGGAGGATAGCTTCAGTGGTGGCTGAAGCCTTCAGAAGGCTGGTTGGAGGAACAAGGACCTTTCCAGGGGACGGGGTCATTTTGCTGCAGCCATGACCCAAGCAGGCATTTCCGCACCGGGGGGTGGGGGCTGGCACCAACTTCCGGAGCTGAGCTTCCCCGAGTTCCTGCTCGAAATGACCCCTGGTGCCAGGGAAAATGGACTGACTGGTGACCATGAGACAGTACCAACCTACTGGAAAGAAGACATGTGCCCAGACAAGGGAAGCATTGCACTGAAACAGCATGTTAGACCAGACGTGGACCCACGGAACACCCGATGCCACCCATCCCTCCATATCTGAGGACACTGCAGACCCAGGTAGAAGGCAAGCCAGCCTCTCTGGTATTGCTTCTACATGGAACCAGCAGTCAGACTTACAGAAAAGCCGTGCTTTGCAGAGTTAGCCAGGACATTCTTGCACAAACACCATGGGCAAGCCTCTTCTTATTCATGCAGGCACCTCTTCCCCCGCTTCTCCTAACAGCATCACCAGAAACTGCACGTACTCATCCTCAAGTTAAACAATAGAACTTGACCATGATGGGATTAACAGAGTGGCCAAGTACGCCCACCACCCATCAAGATAACTGCAGCTGCAGATTGTCGGGCCATTGACTCTAACGACTGGCCAAGCACCTGGAATGATTGTCTTTTCTTTTCCTTTGTCTTCCGCCCTTCGCTGTAAGAGGTGTCAACATTAGTAAACATTATGTCAAATTGCCCAACGATCAAACCCTTTCTCTTTCTGTTTGGAGTCTCCCACATGCATTGCCGGTCAACACACGACCCCCTTCCCTTAGTACCTTTCTATTTTTCGCTGCAGGATCGCCTCATCCTGTTGGACAGGTAGAAGAAGAAGAAGAGATTGGATTTATACTCCGCCATTCACTCACTTGAAGTCTCAGAGCGGCTTACAAACTCCTTTCCCTTCCCCTCCCCACAACAGACTCCCTGTGAGGTAGGTGGGGCTGAGAGAGTTCTTTCCCAAGCTGTCCTTGAGGGAACAGCTGGTTACAGAGATATGGCTTGCCCAAGGTCATCCAGCCAGGTGCAAGTGGAAGAGTGGGGAATCAAACCCGGTTCTCCCAGATTAGAGTCCATGCACTTAACCACTATACCAAACTGGCTCACCAGGTAGAGTCCGTCAACGATACCTTCCTGCTAATGCAACTGTCGCTGTACCTTTCTATTTAGCTTCTTAGTTCTGTATCGTTTGTGAGTGTGATTGTTTATTTTGTATTGTATGTGTGTGAGAAACTGTTAGCCAAATTGCCTTGATTTTTTAATCAATATTGGGGAATTATGAATATTAATAACTGGCAATAGGCATAAATGGATCTTAACTGTGTATACAGAGGTTGGGCCCCTTCCAGACAAACCAGAGAATAGACAAGGAGACTGATGTAATGATAAAACAGTGTTTCTTTACTAAGAAATTATATCTCATTCAAACAATACAGAATCACACACACACATACAGATTCTAGGAAATTAGAGAGATTGAGAGACATTTGCATGAGCAAGAGATTGTTGGTTTCCTGTAGAAAGCAATAATTACCTCTCCAGTAGCTGGTGTAGTCCCTCTGGAAAAATTAATGATAGACTGGGAGAAAGATGGGGGGGGGGAAGCACATGTGCTGAACCAGCAGCAGCATGTGTAGGCCCTTGGCTGCGCAAACCAAGAGTCTTGAAGGTAAGGGAGGGCAGGAGATCATCGAGGCAAGAGAGAGAGCTGGCTGCTGGGAGCTTTCTTTTATTGGGGGGTGGTCTCTGGGGGCAGGCTTGGCCAGACGCCTGTCCTGAGACCACCCCTTGCTGGTCCACCCATTAGCTCTTGTCCAGTAGGAGAAGGGGTGTTGGGCAATGTTAGATTCTACCTAGCATGGTCAGAGGAATACCTGGGGCCGGGAGCTGACATCATCGCTAGGAGCATTGTCTTGTAGATGGGATTAACCTTTCTGGGCAGCCAAACCGGTTTTTAGCTGGTCAAGTCCATTGTTTCACTGGTCAAGGAATGTTGGGGGGGGGGGCGGGGGTTGCAGCCTGCGATGTATAGAGAACACGTAATGGAGTTCGTGAGCACATGTCTTTAGCCAGAGACAAGATGGCTATTTTCTGTGTCAGTGTCTTTGTGTGTTAAGAAAGGCCTCCTGGAGTTGGCAACCTCGGGAACCGCTGTCTCAAGCATTTGCTGGAGTCGTTTGCAGCTGGTTTTTCTCCTTGGTTATTCCTCCTAGTTTCTCTCACACAATTAGCAGCCCATTTATCACTTATGAATTTATCATTCATAAGAGTACAAAAGCACCTTGCTGGCTTACAAAACATTGCAGTAAAGGAAATCCTTATTTAAGATCTAGTCTCTGTGTCTATTTCTGAGATCTGGATAAATTGGAGTCTGGTATACACAGGTTATTGCTCCCTTAATTAAAGCCATTGCTATTTAATATTCAAATCCCACAATTTATTAAGGAAATAAAGCAATTTGGCTAACAGGGCTGAGAGAGCACTTTCAAGAACTGCTCGTGAGAGAACAGCTCTGAGAGAACTTGTAACTGACCCAAGGTCACACCAGCAGCTGCATGTGGAGAAGTGTCTGGTTCTCCCAGATTAGAGTCTGCACTCCTAACCACACCAAACTGGTATCAAATCAATACATATTTTGAGCTTCTGCTTCCCACACTTTCCCCAAACTACTCTTTCCCCCGAGCCCAGCGCAAAATTCTCAAAGATTCCAAAGTCAGAATGAGTATCAGGTGGTTTTCTAACAGAAGAACAAAATTGAAGTCCAGTAGCACCTTAAAGACCAACAAAATATTCCAGGGCACAAGCTTTTCTGAATCAAATCTCACTTGGTCCATTGGGAAATGCTCATGGGTGGGAAAAGGAAGTCATGGCTGAATGACAAATCTCTATTGCATGGCATGTGTTGCTTCTTTTAATTCAGTTTTTCACTTTTAACTGCCTGGAATTTGCCTTTTGTACACATGGGTAGAAAGTGCCATCAAGTCACAGCTGATTTACAGAGACCCTGGGAGGTTTTCAAGGCAAGAGATGTTCAGAGGTGGTTTGCCATTGCCTGCCTCTGCATAGGGTTGCCATCCCTCCGATGGGGGCGGGGTTTCCCCTGCTTTCAGGGGCCCCAATCTGCCACCACCAAGCTGGCTGGAGGGGGGAGTCCCGTCCCCAAGCAAGCCTCATCAGCCCCGTCGTGCCCAATGCGATGATGTCACCCAAAAGTGACGTCATCGCTCAGGGCATGTTGCGAGGGGGAGGACACTCTAGCATTTTGGGGGAAACTCTATGGTTACCATATGAAAAGTCCTGGAAGAAGGAGAGAAACCCCCCCACACTAGAACACGGTAAGGACCTGGCAACCCTACCTCTGCATCATGACCCTGGTATTCCATGGAGGCCTCCCATCCAAATACTAGCCAGGCTCACATCTGCTTAGCTTCCAAGATACGACAAGATCGGGCTAGCCTGGGCTAGCCAGGTCAGGGCAAGAATACCTACACTTGCTTTTATCTACCACAGAAGAAGCATTTTTGGCTGGGTGGGTGTATAAATCAACCCCAGGAAGACAGAGATCCATGATACCCAGGATATCCATCCAATGTTACCATGGAATCAGAAGCTGTAAATACTTTCAAAAAGCTATGTGTCCGCCCCCCCCCCCCCACTTGCAGTTGCAGTTTTGAGCTAGAAATGTACCCTCCAGTGAACGCATTACTTTCTCCAATTGCTGTGAATGAGGTGGTGTCAAGATCTGTTAAATGTTGACTTCTAATTTAGCACGTCTTTGAAAACTCGGGGCAGATGCAAAGAAAACACTCCCCCACTGAGTGATCTTGGCTTTATGGCTTATTTTGTATGCATAGACGCTGACAAGTTGAATACTGTATTGGCTTCTGTCATGCTTCAGGGAAGTTTGCCCACCAATAAGAAAACAAATTAAGTGGCATCTATATGTTTATTTCCATATTCATTTTTCACTTGCTCTTTTTAGAGAATGCAAACATTTTAAAGATAGTTGGGAAACTGCTCCTGGGATGGGAGGGTTGGTGATGTTATGGTTGCTGGCCAATCTGTACATAACAGAGCTAACTCTGCAGTCCTGTAGAACTGGCTTCTCAGAGGTGACCTTGGGAGAAAAAAATGTATGTTTGTGTTGATGCCACTTTCAACTCACCACCTCCTGCCCTGCCTTCCTACCTCCTTCTCAGCTCTCCTTCTTCCTTTTCAAATGAGGAGGGAGAAAGAGAAACATGATGCCTCCCCACCCCCTGGCCAAAAAATTCCTGGCTACGGGGCTGTCACTGCCCCCGACAGAGTGTTCTATCTATACCTTGCGGCTTATAGGTCCTGATGGACCTCTGCTCCATGTGTTTATCCAATCTCCCCTTGAAGCTGTCTATGCTTGTAGCTGCCACCACTTCCTGCAGAAGTGAATTCCAAGTGGGTGAAGAAGCACTTCCTTTTATCTGTTCTAAACCTACTGCTCATCACTTTCATTGAATGCCTGTGAGTTCTTGTATTGTGAGAAAGAGAGAAAAGTATTTCTTCCTCTACCTTCTCTATCCCATGCATTTTGTAAACCTCTTACCATTTCAATCCTCAGTCGTCATTTCTCCAAGCTAAAGAGCCCTAACCTCTTTAACCTTTCTTCATAAGGAGAATGTTCCATCTCCTTAATCATTTTAATTGCCCTTTTTTGTACTTTTTCCAATGCTATATTTTTGAGGTGCAGTGATCAGAACTGTACACAGTATTCCAAACGAGGCTGTGCCATAGATGTATACAAGGGCATTATGACACTGGCTGATTTGTTTTCAGTCCCCTTCCTAATAAGCCCCAGCATAGCATTTGTCTTATTTACTGCAGTTGCTCACACTAAGGCTGCGGTCACATGGCCCTTAAATGCGGGAGGAAGGGCTATTTCCTCCCGCATTTAAAGGGGCCGGCCACACGGCCCACCCCAAGTCCCGCGCTGAAGCGGGCTCAAATGCGGGTTCCTCCTGCATTTTCCGACCCCGGGAAAATCAACAGTTTTCCCGGGTGTTGCGGGAGGAACCCACATTTGAGGTATCTGGACAGCCCTCTCTCGCAATCATTGCGAGAGCAGGGCTGTCCAGATAGTCCCGCCGGCCATTTCCCCCCTTTTTACACTTGGGCGCTTGGCCACTCAAGCGCCCAAGTGTAAAAGGGGGGGGAACCCCAAACTCATCAGGCGGCTGGCGGGTCCTTGGCTGCCACCGCCGCTGCGGCTGCCTCTTCCGCAGCCGCCGCCACTGTTCCTGCCTCTTCAGCGGCTGCAGCCGCTACTCCCGCCTCTTCAGCGGCCGCCACCGTTTCCGCTGCCGCTGCCTCTTCAGCGGCCGCCGCCACCTCTTCAGCGGCTGGCACCGCCGCCGTTCCTGCCGCGGCCGCTTCTGCTGCTGCAGGGGTCAGGATGTGTAGACATCCCAACCTGCAGTAGAAAAATGCGGCCCCTTTAAATCCGGGAGCCCTCCCGGATTTAAAGGGGCCGTGTGACCGCAGCCGGAGTCTAGATTTTCAGTGAGTTATCTACCATGACTCCAAGATCTCTCTCCTGGTTAGTTACAGCCAGTTCGGACCCCATCAGCATATATTCATAGTTGGGATTTTTGTCTCCAATGTGCATCACTTTGCACTTGCCCACACTAAATCTCATTTGCCACAATGATGCCCACTCATCCAGCCTCAAGAGATCCCTCTGAAGCACCTCACAGTCCTCCCTGGTTCTCACCCCCCTTGAACAACTTATTGTCATCTGCAAACTTAGCAACTTCACTGCTCACTCCCAACTCCAAAAAGAGAGATTGGGATGGTTTTCTTTTTCACCTGTGTGTCACACCCTTTTGTTCTTTGGTTCTGTCTGAAAATTTTGAGGCATTCTCAATGAATAGTTTTGTGTAACTAGATCTGTTTCTAATTTTCCAAGGAAAGTAGAATGCAGTTTTCTTTACTCTCTTTTAGAGGTGGCTCCTTTTCAAAAATGCGATTAGCAGTTTTCAAAACAAAGCAGAAGAAAGGCTAAATGAGAAATGGAAAACAAATATGTTTAGACTTTTTTTTCCTTTTAAACAAAAAGCGGTGTAACAACTGAAACCACTTCTAAGCAGTTGAAGTTTTTCTCTGCTAGTTATGCAAATAAGACCAACAGGAAAAAAATACAGAGAGAACATCTTTCTAGTCTAGCAGGCTGACCTTCCTATCCTGCATCCAATGTTATTTACATATTCTAACACATATTTCCTGCTTCCAGGCTCATTTGTATTCCTACAGAGGCAGACTTTATAACAATTTGTCATTTTTCCCATATGCATTTTGAGAATCTCGATGATGAATACGCCACAGAATATATTTGCAGGGAGGACCCTTTCGTTTCAAGGGGTCTTCAAATGTCAGCTCAGAAGCAGAGGTTTTGAAAGCCAGGTGTTATACCTGTGATTCATGTGTGCCAAAGGGAGAGGTGGACTTGTGCTTCTTGAAAAGTAACTTCATAATGTCACGTGCAAATCTCTTTTGAAAAGGAACAAAATTTAAAATTCTATTGTGCACCTCCAAGACCTCGAGCATAGCAAAGTAGGGTTGCATCCAACCAGGTTTTCAGCGGGTGAAAATGGGAGGAAGGGGTGCCCCTTTGATCACCCAAAAGATCACAGGACCTGCATAGACAAAAACCGAGTGGGGCAGGGAATATAGGAAGGAAGAGAACGGGGCAAATTGGAGGGAGAAAACTGGCTAGATCCAACCCATAGCTATTTGGGCTCCATCCCCCCTCTTTTTGTGACATTTTTTTCTTGCTTTTCTCCATATTCATTGAGTCCTAAATCATTATTTACCTATATATCTAACTCTCAACACGGCCCTGTCTCTGGATACTTACATTCAGAGATTGTGGCTGTGAACAAACAAGACAGATATTTCTATAAACCTGACGGGAAAAACGGGTTTGTAAAAAAATCTGAAATCCAAAAAAGGTGGTGTGGGGGGGGGGGGGTAACACCAGAATAAAAGAAGCAGCACCTGGACCTTTAAGAAATAGACGCCCTCTGAGATCTCAGTGGCCATTGTTAGGGTTTGCTAGGCAATCACAACAGTATTGCCAGCCTTCAAACCTTGGTTTCTGTCACCAAAAGGTGTGTGTGTGGGGGGGACTTTTCAGGGCTGTTCTGTCCTTTGAGGGAGGACTTGTTGGGGCCAGGCCCGGCAGCAACCACTGCCAGGCCCTGCTGCTAAATATTATTCAACAGCAGCTACCACACAAAAGCCAGCAGGTTGTAGTGGTTAGTTTCAGACTAGGATCAGACCAGGTTCAAATAATCACAATGCTGTGGGAGCACACTGGGGTTATTTTGGGCCAGTTATACATACGATTGCCAGGTCTGGGTTGGAAAATACCTGGAGACTTTGGGGGTGGATCCAGGAGAGGGCGGAGTTTGGGAGGGGAGGGGCCTCAGCATGGTACAATGCCATAGAGTCCACCCTTTAAAGCAGCCATTTTCTCCAGAGGAGCTTATCTCTGTCAGCTGGAGATCAAACAGCGGGAGATCCCCAGACCCCACCTGGAGGCTGGCGACCCTAGTTATACACACTCAGCCTGACTTACCTCACAGGGTTGTTAAGAAAGTAAAACAGAGGAGAGAAGAATGATGTGAGCAGCTTTGGTTTCACATGTGGAGAAAGTTGGGATATATGAAGTAAACAAATAGTATAGCTGAAGATGTGGGGGCAGATAAAAGGAAGGCCGGTGGGTGGGAAGGAGAGAAGAAAGCAAGGAAACGGGAGACTACGGGGATTACCAGGAGGAGGGAAAGGGGAAAGAATGTGGAGAAAGGGCTTCAAGGGGAAATGAGGTGCCCACCACAAGTCCATATGGGTTTCCCACTGCAAAACTGGGCCCCGCTATGGGAGCTTTTCAGGAAATAGAAAGAGGAAATAGGGAGGGATAATGAAACTGCCCCCACAAGTTCTTGCAAGTCTCCCACTTGCATCATATGATAGATAAGGAGGCATGGACTTTTAGAACTTTCCCATAATGGGTAAGGCTGTATTTTCTTACTAATTCACACTATCTGCAGCTTTGTACGAAATATATACTTTTAACACTGGAAGAAATGTACTTTTTCCCTTGGGCAGGAAGCTAGTTTTCTTTCTTGTGTACTGAATCTAACAATTTTGCTCATCTGTATTTTGCTTACAAATCCCAGTCTTTAAGAGCCAGAGAAATATAAATAAGGTATGTAATTTGCACTTATGTCTAAATATATATTTTAGATTATGAGGTAATGTAGATTGTTAGATTCAAAGATTCTGCAGAGGTGCTGTTCTAGCTATGGGTTCATGGAAGTGGCTACCGTATCCCATTAACAACTTGACCCATCGTGATAAGATGTTTTCTCGCTTGATACAAAAAAGGGGGGGTACTTTAGCTTGTCAGTTTTCTTGTGAATCATCTGTACGTGGACCTGAGAATTATTTGAAAAGCAACAACTGAAAATAAGACTGTGTGTTGGAGCTAAAGCTTTTGTTCTGCTGACAGTGGAAAATTCCACTGATGCAAGGAAACTTCTGCTAGTGAAACAGGCCTGTTCCACCAGTGGAAGGCTTCTTGCACCTGTGGAGGAGGAGAGGAGAAGAAGATTGGATTTATACTCCACCCTTCACTACCCAAAGGAGTCTCAGAGCAGTTTACAATCCCCTTCCCCTTCCCCTTCCCACAATAGACACCCTTTGAGGTAGGTGGGGCTGAGAGAGTTCTCCTGAGAACTGCCCTTTAGAGAACAGCTCTGAAAGAGCTGGTGTAGTGGTTAAGTGTGTGGACTCTAATCTGGGAGAACTGGGTTTGATTCCTCACTCCTCCACTTGCACCTGGCTGGATGACCTTGGGCAAGCCATAGTTCTGTCAGAGCTGTTCTCTCAAGGACAGCTCTGGAAAGAGCTCTCTCAGCCTCACCTACCTCACAGGGTGTCTGTTGTGGGGAGGGGAAGGGAAAGGAGTTTGTTAGCTGCTCTGAGACTCCAGGTGAAGGGCAGGATACAAATCCAATCTCTTCTTCTTCTTCTTCTGACTGATCCAAGGTCACATCAGGATCTGCATGTGGAGGAGTGGGGAATCAAACCCAGTTCTCCCAGATTAGAGTCTGCGCTCTTCACCACCACACCAAACTGGTTCCACCATTAGTAGAAGAGAACCTTTGCCTTGATTAGTGATTGCTAAATACTGTTCCACTAGGATCTCTGTGTCAAAATATACAGCGCAAACAACTTGGGTACAATCTTGTCTGCACCAGCTAGCTACTGGGTGCTCCGTGTCCTCCCATTCAAATGGCTCTTTGCTGCCCAGAGCCATTGGGGAATGGAATGGGGGGGGGATATCCCACCCACACACCCCTGGCGAATGGTTGAAATCATTCTGGTGGCCCATGGAGCACAGCATGATATAACCCAATTGCATCCAATCTCAGAAGCTGAGCAGGGCTGGTGCTTGGATGGGGGACTACCAAGGACAACTCTGCAGAGGAAGGCAATGGCAAACCACCCCTGCTTCTCACTTGACTTGAAAGCCCCTTGCTGGGGTCACCATAAATCAGTTGCGACATTTGTACATAGGTGCTGTGGAGGGGCAGAGGACATCTTAGTTGAGGTGTACATGGTAGTTCTCAGCACAGTCCTTTGCCTCTCTGACTCCCCCCTCGCACACAGAGAGACTTTTTCTGAATTGTCACCCACGGCCTGTGTAAATGGCATTTCGGTTAGCCCTGGGAGAAATTACATTCAGTTTTTTCCACGTTCCCAAAGCATCAGGCTTGATCTGAGACTGACTGATGTGGAATCCTTGGCTGAGTTATTCCAGTCTAAGCCCATTGATTTCAATCAATGGCGCTGCGAGGCTAGCCGACAAAGGACCTGTCTCAGAATTAGGAAAACAGCCAATCATGGCCAAATGAAAGGCTGTGGCTGCAGAAAACAGTTAATAAAACAGGGAAAACTGTGACCGAAGCAACAGCGATCAAATGTCCAAGTTCCTGAATAGTGGTGGAAGGGGCACCAAGATTTATAGACATTTTTTAGAAAAGCTTAAACTTTATTGAAGTAAATATCCAAATACATAAACAGGAAAATTCAAGAACAAATAAATACATACCAAATCGTAACAGTAGTTAACACAAATAGTAATATATTATTAACAATACTGAACTAAAGAGAGATAAACATACAGAAACAGCTAAAAGTGAGTATACAGCATTTATAGCACCTAGAATAAATCCACATTCTTTATGAGATGCCCAAGTATTCCAAAACTGGGAATTTCACAAAATTCAAAGTGTAGGGTTCAGTTTCACCATGTTTTAAAGAATCTGTTCATTTATCCATTATACAAAATTCTTGTACCTTTAAAAACCAATCAGAGATCATAGGTTTGTTACCACTTTCCCAGAATTTGGCCAGTACCGCTCAAGCTGCAGTACAAAGTAATTCTACTAAGTTGTGGTTAAATGGATGACGGTTAGCAGTCGGCCAATGATTTAACACCAGCAACTCCATATAGACATTTAAACTAGTGCAGAGGTGAATGACATGGATGCACATAAAAACAATCTCCCTGTAATTGTATGGATCATACGAATTCCAGGGGAAACTGTATTTAATGAATACTGAGAAAGAGACAGCCCTTGATTTAAGACAGCAAAGGGAAAGCAGAGGTGGGCAGAGTTTACAACTCAGAGCCGCTCTGTATCCTAGCTGTAGTTCCAGTGCTCTCCAATAATGGAAGTGAGCTATCCAATTTCCCCTTTCCACGAAAAGCTGGCTCCGTCTTCTTCCCTTTCGCATCACCAGATGCATGCAAGGGCAGCAAAACTGGCTTCAGTTGGCTTAATTAATCCCCCGAAATGTCCCTATGCTTTCTTTGGATCCTTTCTTTGCTCCTGACAACCATTCTGCCGTCTAACAACTTGTTTCCTTGCAGGCTCTGAAACTTCACCCGCACAGACAAAAATAACGTTGAACTTGTGAGACGGCACTGTGAATAATAATGAAAGCCGCGTTCCCCCCTCCTGAACCTTCCCCATCCCTTTCTGCTCTAAATTTCTCCTTTGCCCAAGAAAGAAAAGAAAGTCAAACAAAGCAAAAGAAAGGCTGGATACATGTTTTTTTTCCTGGGGGTGGTTTTGCCAGACGGTGAAGGAGAGGGACAGCCCAAGTTTTAGATAAGTGTCCAAATGGTTCCAAAATGGGAGAGCAAAATTATAAGAGAAGACATTCTTTTCCTGGATTTTAAGATCAGCATGAGGCTTAGAACGGTTGAGAACATCTACATGGTCTTGTTTCTCTCTCTGCCTTCAAGTCCCATCCCAACGTAACTTGTCCATGGGCTCCTTCCATGTGGTGTGTCCAAATGTGAATGGCCTGTCCCCAAGGTTAGTGAAGGTAAAGGTTTCCCTTGCTCAAAAGCCAGTTGAATCCAACTCTGGGCAGCGGTGCTCATCTCTGTTTCCAAGCCAAAGAGCCAGTGCCGTTCGAAGACTGTTTCCATGGTCATGTGGCCAGCATGACTAAACGCTGAGGCGCACAGAACGCTGTTACCTTCCCATCAAAGCAGTACGTATTTATCTACTTGCAATTTCTTGCTTTCAAACTGCTAGGTTGGCAGGAGCTGGGGCCAGAGATAGGCGCTCCCTCTGTCACGCAGCACTCGGGTTTCGAACTGCCGAACCACAGACCTTCAGGTCTGCAGCTCAGCGTCTTAACATCACCACATCCCAGGATGTGCTAGGATTTCCCCTAAACTCTATGGTTTTACTATATAGAACTCTATAGAATAGTAGAGATTTTGGGGGAAACTTAGAGAGTTCTGCAACGCAGTGATATCATTCCAGTTAGAGCCAGAGGTTGCATTGTGGGGCGTGGGATTCTGTTTGCATAAATCTCCACTCCTCGTCTTCCAAGAGGTGCCAGCCAAGGGCCAGCTAAAGGCCGGCAAGCCTAACAAAATGATTTTTGTTTATGTTCTCATGCATCATTCACAGCTAACAGCATGCATGTATTTTTCTGCCATCCAAGCTTAAGTATTTTTGCAACTCCCTTGTCATTCTCCACAATCAGTTCTTCATTTTATCCGTTTTTGCATGTTACTTTATCAGCACTCTCCTCAATAAACACCACAGTATGTTCTTATTGTTCATTTCCACACTTTGTACAAATTATGCATTAGGATATATTTCTAAGAATGAAATCCTGTTCTCTAGTCTGAACAGTGTGGCTTAGCCGCTCATGGCAAATTAAGGACATAAATGCATAAGAGAAGCCAATGTTGGATCAGGCCAGTGGCCCATCCAGTCCAACATTCTGTCACACAGTGGCCAAAAACACCAGGTGCCATCAGGAGGTCCTCCAGTGGGGCCAGGACACTAGAAGCCCTCCCACTGTTGCCCCCCTCCCCAAATACCAAGAATACAAATTCTCAGTGATTGTATATTTAGAGATTTCTATGCCTCCTCTCCAGAGAATCTGCTCAAGGCATCTTACAAAAAATAAACCAAATTTATTAACAATTTTTAAATCCAGCATTAAAATCCTAGCATTAGAAACCCAGCCAGAGTTAAAAACAAAACAAAACACAAAACCTTGAGCACCTTAAAATGAATCTCAGAACAACTCTTAAGCGGACTATAAAACAACTGTAAAAGACGGGCCCTGATAAATAATATGCACAGATAGGCAGGATTGAAAGATAAGAACAGATTGTGATGTTCATTGGGATGGTGTATGGAATAACATATGGAAAATAACATGATGTATAATAACAATAACATATGTTGTATAAAATGACATTGAAACAGTTTTTCCACGTAAGCCTGACCTGGTTATTAGGGCACGATAGCACCACTGGTCACATGGGGGTCGTTAGGATTGGCGGGGGGGGGGGTCAGATCTCTTTGCTTTTCAGCTGTTTGCAGTCTTCTTTATTTTTTAAATTCAGGACTGTGCCTCTGGTTTTTTATAATGGACTGGGGCTTCGGGTCTATGAAAGGTAAGATGCAGTCTGGAAGTCCAATGGACCAAAATTAGGAATTATGAATTCACATGGATCTGAAACAGGATTGCCAACTGCCAGGTGGCACCTGGAGATCTCCCACTATTACAACTTATCTCTAGATAACCAAGATCAGTTCCCCCTGGAGAAAATGGCTGCTCTGGAGGGTGGACTCTACGGAATTGTATCCTGCTGAGGTCCCTCAACTCTACAAACCCCGCCCTCCCCAGGCTCCCCCCCCCCCAATTCTCCTGGTATTTCCCAACCCAGAGCTGTCAACCCAAATCTGAAATGAGTTCATGATCTCATTCAAGCAATGCTTTCATTCCTAGAAAATGCAGAAATTACGCTTACTGTTCTTTAGGGAAAGTCAGATAAATGTATCTTTTTATTTCACAACAGCATTGTGTCACTTAAATGCTTGCCAAAAGGCTAAAATCAAAGAGTCTCATGACAGTCCCATTCTTCTTGCGTAGTCTGTTCTCCCAAAATTCTTGAATGTTTGCAAGCCATTCCCTAACAAGCATGGAAGTAATAAAAAAAAAGTACATTCACACTGCTTAACGTGCTTACTTAATACAAAGTATTTGAAGACTTCAGGTGTTTTGACATTTAATCCCTTTTCATGGAGGATTAATCACATTCTTTCCAGGATTTTTGCAACCAAAATGATGCTCACGCCTTGATGAGAGCTCATGGGATAAACATTAGCAAATCTGACCAAAGATAGAGATGCCAGCCTAGAGAATGAGTTCAATCAGTTTCTGAAATGTGAGTGCCACACCTCTGATTCTTGGCTGTCAAAGCTCTTTTAAGGTTGCCAGTTTCAATGATGTATCAACAGGAGAAGCTAAAATCAACAAGATTCTATGGCTTTTACTGAACCTTTTCAGACCCGGACAAGGGCTTTCAGTGTGTGTTTGAGCAAAAGATTTCTACTGACTTATTTCTACTCACTTGGTAATGAAGCTTAAGACAAAGCATCCACCTGGACTGAATTGAGACCTGTGTTTCCTGTCTCATTACCAGTGCTGATTTCTCCACTCCTACAACCCCTCTGGATATCACACCTAATCCGATCAAGCTTGCTATTGTCATTCACCTGCCACTGTCATTTGCCTGCTGCTAATGTCATTCAGCATTTGAAATCACTCCACTTACCAATATATAGGATAGATGGACTCACATTCTAGCTAGATCTGAAGAAGTGAGAAGTGACTTGTGAAAGCTCCTACCCTGCCACAAATTTTGTTAGTCTTTAAGGTGCTACGGGACTCTTGCTCTTTTCTACTACTACAGACACTAATACAGTTACCCATCTTCAGGGGTCCTTTCGAGCAGGAGCTTGAGGGGAGCACAGCTCTGGGAGTTGGTGCCAGCTCCCCGCCCCCGCGGGGGAATGCCTGCTTGTGTCATGGCTGCAGCAGAATGACCCCATCCCCTGGAAAGGTCCTTGTTTCTCCGACCAGCCTTCTGAAGGCTTCAGCCACCACTGAAGCTATGCTCCCAGAATAGTGGTATTTCTGAGGCTTGGATTAGTAGCTATCCCCTCTCTGCCAGTTCTTCCTTCCTTCCTTCCTTCCTTCCTTTCCTTTCCTTTCCTTTCCTTTCCTTTCCTTTCCTTTCCTTTCCTTTCCTTTCCTTTCCTTTCCTTTCCTTTTTCTTTCTCTCTCTCCTTTCTTTCTTGCCTTCTGACATACTTCTGGTGATGTCAGGTGGTGTAGCATATGCAAATAAGTAATGCTAATGAGTTATGCTAATGAGCTCCTGCACCTCTTTTTCTACGAAAGGACCCCTGCCCATCTTGATCTATTTTACGGGTGGCAGCAATAATCTCTGGCACTTTTGCTGGGCATTATTTTCTTTGTATTTCCCCTCTTTTCTTGAACCAAAAAATGCCAGAGCAAAAGTAGGAAGTGTTGCTGTTGTCTCATTTAGCTTCAGAAAAATCTCACATCCTCGAGCGTAAAACAAAATAGTGCCATTGCCGGTTCAACTCCTTGTTCAGCTATAAAGCTTGCTGGTTGCCCTTTGGGACACACTCCTGTTAGCCGAATTGCTTTAATTTACATTCAGCAATTGGCAAAATAACGGGTTCTTGCCAACTATACCAAGGTCCCGCCCCTTTCAGGAGTTCTCAGTAAATAGGCGTGGAGGCAGAATGGTTTCTTTGAATGATGTTTACTAAAAGATGTTGTTCAAGCATACAAGGAATAATAATAAAACTACATACACACAAGATCTATGGAAATCAGACAGAAAATAGCACTGTTGCATGAGCAGGAGTATCGTTGAGGGGGAGTTACGTTATCTGTCTTGATGGTGGGTGAATCACTTCCACGAGAAGAATGAGGGAGGGATGAATGAGAAAAATGGGGGGAATGAGATCTGAACCTGCAGATACATGTTCCAGTCCCGGCTGTGCAAAGCAGGGATTAAAGATGGAGGCAAGGTGTTGGGTACAGGAAGCTGGACATGAGAGGTTGGTAAGAAGATAGAGGCCGAAGGTGGCTAAGCTAGGCAAAATGTTCTCTTGTGCAAGATCTTTTATCAGGTGGCATTGGGGCGGGCTGCGCTGACCACATCCCATTGTCACACCCACTAGGTTGTCCGTCCTTACTAGTCTTTCTATTGGTCAGTGTCATAGTGAGGAGGGGGCAGGAAGGAGTGGACAATATTGCAAATCTAGGTGCTAATCAGGATCTAACACCTGGGCCTCCTGGTCGGTCTTCTTGGCGCCAATCTCTGGTCTCGTGATGGCTTCGGCCAGGTCACTTGATGGTCGGCGATTAGTTGCTGGGCAACCTAATCTCTTACTGGAACTTTGGGGGCAGGTGTGAAGGGGCCAGCGTAGAGGAGAAAAGGACCCTTTGAAATGGAGTCCTGGTCTTCCTGTTGTTGAGAACATGTGAAGTAGATGTGAGAGCTCTTTGATATGGAGTTCTGGTTTCCATACAAGTGAGAACTCTGAAGGAAGTCTCCCGCTGTGGGCTGGAGCCTCTCATAGCAATAGAGAGTGCCTTTGCCTTAGGCAGAAAACCAACCCAAAGGTCAAACTTATGATTTTAAAGTTCATAAGAGCATATAATATGCCTTGCTGGCTTACACTCCCTCTCTCCTCCTAACCAACCTCTCAGAGTTGTTATGAGGAAGATGATCAGGGGCTAGGATTGCTAGGTCTGGATTGGAAAATACCTGGAGACTTTGGAGGTGGATCCAGTTGAGGGTGGAGTTTGGGGAGGGTAGAGGCCTCAGCATGGTACAATGCCATCAAGTTTGCCCTTCAAAGCAGCCATTTTCTCCAGAGGAGCTGATGTCTGTCCGCTGGAGATCAGTTGTAAAAGCAGATCTTCATGCCCCACTGGGAGGCTGGCAACCCTATCAGCGACCAGGACTTATGAGGTAAAGGCTGAGGGACTTGGGAATGTTCAGTCAGGAGAAGAGGAGGTTGAGGGGGGGAAATGGTTGCTTTCTCTAAGTATTTGAAGGGCTGTCACTTAGAAGAGGGCAGAGGAGCTGTTACTGTTGGCAGCAGAGGAGAGGACTTGCAGTCATGGGTTTAAATTACAGGTGGAAAGGAAAGTAGTTCAGCAGTGGAATTTGAATAGGCAGCCTCAGGAGGGGGTGAGTTCCTCCTCACTAGCTGTCTTCAAGCAGCGGCTGCACAAACATTTGTCAGGGGTGCTTTAGGCAGATCCTGCATTGAGCAGGGGGTTGGACTAGATGGCCCGTAGGGCCCCTTCCAACTCTGTGATTCTATGATTCTACAATGATAAAACAGAAAAGAAAACGATTGGCACAATCCTACACTGAGTTGCTCTACCCTTTGTCCAGTTGATTATACGATGATGGGAACTTTGCCTCTCAAAAGCTCATACTCCAAAAAATCTTCTTGGTCTCTAAGGTCCTACTGGGCTCAAATCTAACAGCTGTGGTCACACCGTCATGTTGATCAGGTTTCGCTGCTGTTCCCTCTCGCATTTAAAATTGCTGATCAGACGCCTGCATCCACCTCCTGTGCCGAAGTGGGGTCAGTTGTGCAATCCTCCCTGTTCCCTAGTGAGTTTTCCGACACCAGGAAAATAAAATACTTTCCTGGTATTTGTGCTTTAAATCTGCGATTTCGCTGATCTGAACAGCCATCTCTCGCAAGGATTGCGATTAGAGCCGTCTGATTATCCTTCGCACGATTAGGGGTTTTCCCCCAGCTTCCGCCTTTGTGCGCATGAGCAATCCTTCGTTGAATAAATTCACACATCCCAACCCGCCGGCAGTGGCAGCGGCGGCTGGGGGATGCAAGGCGAGGGCCACCCACACGCCCGTGCACAGCTGCCTTCCACAGAACATTGCAGGAGGAACTGGCTGGCTGGCTTCTTCGTCAAGTCTCAGGTGAAGACAGTGTTTGCTTCCCTGCTGGCTGGCTGGCTCGCCCCATGCTCCGGGTCCCGAGCCCTGCTGGACGCCGCCTGAAGTTGGGGAAGCATGCGGGATGTGTGCCTGGTGGCGGCGGCCAACAGGGCTCGGGGCCCAGAGCGGAGCACAGGGTGTTTTTTTCCTTTCTTGCACTTGGGTGCTTGAGTGCTCAAGCGCCAAGTGCAAGAAGGGGTGGGGACCCAGAGGGATGATCAGACGGCCCTCTCTCGCAATCATTGCGAGGGAGGGCTGTCCAGATCGGCAAAATCAAAGTGCAACTCCCGGGAAAATACTTGATTTTTCCCGGGGTCAGAAAACACGCTAGGAACCTGGGAGTGAGCCCACTTCGGTGTAGGAGTAGCCACAGCCGCTCTGGTCAGTCCCTTTAAATCCGGGAGGAAACAGCAGTGACTCCCGCTTTAAAGGGCCGTATGACTGCAGCCTGAATGTGACAGGGCCAATGACAGTGAGAAGATGGTAAGATTAGAGTCCAGGGTTGCCAAGCAAAGGTAGGCAATGGCAAACCACCTCTTCGTCTCTTACCTTAAAAACCCTGTGAAGTTGCCATAAGTTAGCTCCGATTTGATAGCACTTTGCACCACCAAAATGTGTTTTGCAATGCTCTGCTTTTAATTGCTTGCTGCCTTGGTGGCCCTGACTGGGCAGAAAGGCGGGCTATGAATTTAAAAATAAAATAAAATATAAGCCCTTATACAGCTCTAGCTTTTAATGCATGCAGGCTTGGGAGCATAGATAAAATAGCTGTTCACATTCTAGCGTGTGCTGTAAGTTTCCTTTGATTTGCTTTCCCCCTGAATTTGCAGTATGGAATGGGTTGGGAGATTATACTGTGCTGAGGGTTTCAGTACGTTTATGCCACTTGCCTTTGATTTGCTCCTGAGAGTCCAGAGGTAACTTACTGGAACTGTCAGTATTCAGAAGCTGTAGTCCAGGGATTCTAATTGGCCGCCGATCAGAAACCCTGCCTTAGATCTGGCAAGTGAAAAACCTAATGGGATATGAAGTGTCCCTGACGCCTGCCATATAAATTGTGACACGCTGTGATGCCAGCTCTCCTCGCCAGCAAATTGGGAATTAAAGATGCTTCGTTCTAGTAACCTGGGCAATCAGGGAGCCAGTTTCTGTCTTGATTATCAGTGTCTAAATCTATTCTCAACGGTTCCGCAAAAGAGAGGAAAATGCAGTTTTGACACAGTCATAACATGGGGGGGGGGGGAACTATCTCCAGGGCCGGTGCTACCATTAGGCCAAGTTAGGTGACCGCCTAGGGCGTAGACCTCAGAGGAGCGCAGAAACGGACAATCAGTGCCCATCCAACCAGCCACAGGCTCTCACACTCACTCACTCACCAGCCCCTGCTCTCTCATGCTTTACCTCCTCCAGAAAGTCATGGCAACTGCAGCAGCAGCAGCAGCAGCAGCAGCTCCCTTCAGCTTTGCCTCCCACCCCCCCTGCCCAAGCCTGCAGGAGCTGAGGGCAAGGCTGTAGGGGCTTGGACCTCTCAGATCCAAGCCCCTTCAGCCTTGCCTCTTGCCCCCCCCCCCCCCCAGCAGGAAGAAAGGTTAAAGCTCTTGGGGCTCTTTAGCTTGGAGAAATGATGACTGAGGGGTGACATGATAGAGGTTTACAAGATTATGCATGGGATAGAGCAGGTAGAGAAAGAAGTCCTTTTCTCCCTTTCTCACAATACAAGAACTCGTGGGCACTCAATGAAATTGCTGAGCAGTTGGGTTAGAATGGATAAAAGGAAGTACTTCTTCACCCAAAGAGTGATTAACACGTGGAATTCACTGCCATAGGAAGTTGCTGAATGTTGCCTTCAACTGCAGACTCCGGTATCACATGCAACAGTGTTTTTATGGATTTCTTGATCTGATCCCAAGGGGAGGATTTTGGATGGAAAAGGTGGAACAGTTTTTTTCTTCCCATTAGTGGAATGTTGCTCTTGGATTATTAGAGCTCACCTATATACATTGGGTCGGATTCAGATGACTTACCTACAGTGATCCATGCAATGGTCACCTCCAGGCTGTATTACTGTAACTCGTTTTACGCAGGGTTACCCTTGAGACTGACCCAGAAATTGCAGCTGGTTCAGAATGCAGCCACGTGTGTCTTTATGGGGACACCAATAAGAAGCCATGTACATCTGGTGCTGCATCAGCTGCACTGGCTCCCAGCTGAATTCTGGATCAAGTTTAAGGTTTTGGTCCTAACATTTAAAGCCCTATGTGGACTGGGACCAACATATCTACAGGACTGTCTCTCCCAATATGTCTCTTAAAGGGCTTTGTGCTCCTCTGATCAACACCTACTAGTGGTTCCTACCCCAAAGGATGTATGCCTGCCAGCGACCAGAGCCAGAGCTTTCTCAGCTGTGGCGCTGGCCTGGTGGAACACTCTCCCAGCTGAGATCTGGGCCTCGTGGGATTTAATGCAGTTTCATAGGGCCGGTGAAACGAAGCTGTCCCACCAGGCTTATGATTGAGGCGGCAGCTATTCATCTATACTAGCTTCCCCTGCTCTGCTCTGCTTTATTCCATCATGGCTGATTTTCTTACCCACCCATTTTCTCTACTCCACATCATTGCATCTACGGTTACCCTCAATTAGAATCCCCCAGGATCAAATGTTTCAGCAATGTTTGAGTTGTATTATAGTTTAATTATGCTGTATGTTTTAATCATGTTGTTACCCACCTTGAGCCTGGGTGCAGGGGAGGGTGGGCTAAAAATCAAATAAAATAGTTTGCCACCAGTTCCCCCTTTCCACTGCAGACCCGCCCCCCAAAGTCATTCTTGCAGGCCCTCTAGCCACCAGGAGCAGCATCTCATGGTGATCAGTGGGCTGTGGTGTGTGGGGGAGGCAGGAATAATTCCCCCCCCACTATTTATATTGCTTATTAGATGTCTTTACTGGAGTTTTTTTGGTTAACATATCAGAGTTTTGCCCGTTCATAGAAGTGTGATCCTGAGTGCAGTTAATAAATCTCCCAAGAGGTATATTGCAAAAAGGGTAAACTTACATTTATTCAGGTAGATCCAATTCACATTCAGGTTGCAGTTAAAAGTGGCCAGCTAAATCCAGCATCGCATGTATGGAAGTAGGAGGGGCAGTGTTTCTTCAGGAGAGACTTGGAGAGACATGTGACTCCACGAGTAGCCATGCGGAGAATGGTGAAGAACAAAGAACAGGGAGGAGGGGTCAGCGGGCAGCTCCCGAGATCCAACAAAGAGAGAGATATCCCATTCAAGGACATAACACTTGTACACACTTGGAGTGACGTAGTGCACTCCAATGTCCAGTCATGCTGAGTCTCTCACTCCAATTGTCTCATCTCATTGATTGCACTGACTGGCATTGTGTACTCTGTCTTGAGTTTTAGTGAGAAAGGAGGACTATAAATACAGTAAATAATTTTTTTTTAGTCTGAATCCAACTCATAAAATTCCACAGTGGACCAGATCAGGCAATATTCTGTGTGAGACCAAGACTGTGGTGATTTTTACCTCCCCATTCACCTAGTCTGGATCCAACCCTATGGGGTTTTTACCTCTTCCATCCACCGGATATGTGTATTGGGAAGCATCCATCAGGTTCGTCTATGAGCCTATAATGCCATCAGCTATCTTGCATGGTGGTGTAACATTTAAATAGATCTTCACTTAAAGATGTTGAAGAACTGATAGCGTACTGACACATGTAAGACAACGATTTTATAGTGATCTCACAAATAGGTCAAAGAAGTGGTGGGTGTTGTCATTCATTCACCCAAGGAGAAATCTTTGAAACTGCTACTTTGATCTAGTATAATCATAGCTGCCCTAAACTGAGTCAGAGCATTGGACCATCTGGCTAGTCATAGAAGTGTTGGATCATCTACTGACTGGCAGCAGATAGGGATGCTAGGCCACTGCATGTCACCCTTGGGAGGATTTTGGGGTGGGGAGAGGCACACTGGTGTGACACTGGCGCATATCACTTCCTGAGGAAAACTGGAAGTGACATCATGACATCAAGAGAAACACTCTAGGGCCCCGTCCACACTGTCACTTTTGGCACTCATTTCTCCCTATTGCTTTGGGTTCCTCCCCCTTTTCCACATGTGTTTTGCTCCCTCTGGGACTACTAGAGAGAACAAAACATATGGGGGGGTGGGAGAACCTGAAGCAATAGGGAGAAATGAGCAACAAAAGTGACAGTGTGGATGGGGCCTCGGATTCACCAAAACTCTGGATAAACCAACAATGGTTCACCCAGTCTATTCCACCCCCACCAGCCTCTAAGGCACTGGTGGGCAACAAAGGGATATCTAAGAGACTGCCCATCATGGCAGGAGACCATGATGGGAGACCTCTTGAACATCCCTTGCAACTGCTGTCCAGGATGACACACAGAGAAAGATTGTTTCCACTTTCCACTGAAAGTCCCTTCATTGGAGATGCCAGATACTAAATCTGGGAACTTCTGCATTCATATGAAGCTTCTTCATCCTGAGTTGAATGATCGTTTGGTCCATTTAGATCTGGTATTGACTTGGGCTGACAGCAGTTTCCCACAGAAAGCCCAGGAAGGTGCTGTGACAAAGCATTTTCTTGGTATGCCAAAGGTCTCAGGTTCAATCCCCAGCATATCCAGTTAAAACTATCAGATATCAAAGACTTCGGCTTGAGACTGACCTTGATGGACTAATGTTCTGATTCACTTTAAGGCAGTGTATTGTTAGTTGGGCAATTAGATCCTCTGGATTGAGAGAATCCAACACTTGCCAGTACAAAAAGGAGAATGCAACTTTATTAGACAGGCTTGACCCAACTAACTATATACAAAACTTTCTCTCTTGTCCCTCAGGAAGCGCTTCATGTCCAGGCTTCCCATCGAATCCTGAAACAAGAATTATTCTCACAGCAGCTTTCTGTGTCTGTCCCAGCACTGTTACCTGAGATTCTTCAACTGGGATCTTTTACACATACAAAGCCACAGCTTCTCCACACTCAGAACTCAGTTTTGTGATATAGCAGTCATTCAACAACACAGTTCCAAAGGCTTAATGGACCAAGTCTTTGGAAAAGGGAGCGGTGGTTTCCATGGATTCTCCCTCCCACTGCACCACCCCACATTGCCCCCAATGCAGGGTTGCAAACCTCCAGGTAGAATCAGGAGATCTGCAATTACAGCTCTTCTCCAGACAACAGGGAATCAATTCCCCTGGAGAAAATGGCTGCTTTGGCCAGTTGGACTTTGTAGCATTATACCCTACTGAGGTGCCTTCCCTTCCTAAACCCTGAGAGCCAGTTTGGTGTAGTGGTTAAGTGCGCAGGCTTTAGTCTGGGAGAACCGTGTTTGATTCCCCACACCTCCACTTGCAGCTGCTGGATGACCTTGGGCAAGCCATAGTTCTGTCAGAGCGGTTCTTGAAAGAGCAGTCCTTGAAAGAGCTCTCTCAGCCCCACCTACCTCACAGGGTGTCTGTTGTGGGGAGGGGAAGGGGAAGGAGTATGTAAGCCGCTCTGAGACTCCTTCAGGTAGTGAATTTCTTCTCCCTCCCCCATGCTGCACCCCCAGATCTCCAGGGATTTCCCACCCCAGAGTTGGCAACCCTACCCCAGTGCCATTCCTGAGGTTCTGCTGATGAAAATTTCAGGGGGCTCAGTGAATTCCTGCTGGAAGGGGGAAACAGGAAAGTCCTCTCCCCAAAAGTATGATGATGTTTTGATACACATCATTGGTTTTGTATCTATATTGAGAAAGAAAGATCCCACTCTGGCAGATATAAGATCAGATCTGGAACAATTCCATTTGTCTGGAACACGATGCCTCATTATTCGAATGTAAAATGGAAATAATGGGATTAAGGGTAGCTTTCATGCTCAGAGCTGCCTTCCCATTTACCTTGATGCCAAGTTTATGACATTCCCTGGCATTGAGAGAGCTTTACTCGCACAGATTCCAAATTAGATTGAGTCACTAGATTAAATCTTCAGAGTTTCCCTAGCCCTCATTGAAGTGTTATTTGAAACTGTGTTTCACAGCCTGCTGGCTTAATGCACCTTTTGTTTTATTCCCGAATTTAAAACTGTGTACTTATTAAACTTGAACTCGGTAAGACGTTTTTTATTAAGTGCTCGAGCAAATCTGCATTTGCTTTCTTTGGCAGGTTACTTGGTTGCATTTCTAAATGTATGACTGCGGAGAATTTTTAGCAAGACATCACCTGATTTGACCATTGCAGATATTTATACAGCTTGGTGGGGTATAGATGTTTCAAATAACCACCACCACCCCCAGCTGCATAAATATCACCAGAGGTCAAAGCAGGCAGGGAGAGCATTTCTAACTGGGAAAGTAGAACTGGGGAAGAGTTAACCAGCTCTTCTCCAGCATCAAGTCCCCTACCACTGCTTTTAGAAATATTTATACCTAGGGAAGGATGCTGGATTAGAGGCAGAACATCTCCTTTGTATGCAGAAGGTCCCAGGTTTCAGTTCCTGGCATCACCAGTTAAGAAGATCAGGCAGTAGGTGATGCCTCTAAGACCCTGGAGAGCCACTATCAATCAGAAAAGAGAATACTGGCTTTCAGAGGCCGATGTTCTGACCCGGTTTAAGGCAGCTTCATGTTTTCAACTGATTTGATTTGATTTTAATAAAATCCCGCCCTCCTGGCCAAGCCCGGCTCAGAGCTCAATGGAACTAATGGAGCTCAAGAGTATGGGACACTTCCCTTGCCCTTCACCTACCCACAGGTGATGTCACCATACAAATGCTAATAGGTCTAGACAAAGGGATGGTCAAGCTTCCCCCTCCTCCCCCCCCCCCTTTCAGGCAGGGAACAGATTTTGGAGGACTTGAGGCTAGAACAGCTCCAGGGATAATTTCCAGGAAGGAGATGGAGGAAATGCTTCTCTGACCTGCAGGGGTCTGTTGGAGCGGGAGCGCAGCTCCGGGAGTGAGGAGCCCAGGGGGCAGGCACATGACCAAGCCCTGGCCCCTCCTCGGCTCCCCTGAGCAGTGCAGAGGCGCAGCGCCTCGGGGAAAGCCCTGCTAGGGTCTTTATTGTTTTTAATGTTTTGTTTTAATATTGATAATTTTATCATTGTTCCTTTTATGACTGTGTGCTGCTTTTCCAGAGACTTGCTCAAGGTGGCATATAAATTTTCTAAGTGCACCATTTTTTATCTGGGCACATGGCACATAAGTACTGGAGAAATTTCACCAACCCTTCAGCAGCTTCCACCTTATCAGTTTGGTATAGTGGTCAGGAGTTGTACTCTAATCTGGGAGAACTGGGTTTGATTCCCCACTCCTCCACATGCAGCTGCTGGTGTGACCTTGGGCCAGTCACAAGTTCTCTCAGAGCTGTTTTCTCATGAGCAGTTCTCAAAAGACCTCTCTCAGCCCCACCTACCTCACAGGGTGTCTTGTTGTGGGGAGGGAAAGGGGAAGGGATGAGTAGTGCACATGTCCTGGGTATCTCAAGTCTACTGGAAACCTGGTGGTTTCAAGGGAGCAGGAAGAGAATGAGGGTGTGTTCTTTATGCTTATTTTTATTGCACAAAGTATTGGATGGGGAAGGGAATGGAGGAAGAGCAGGTCAGTTTCACTCACCTGTGGAGTGGAGCCTGAGGGGTGGGTGTTGCCTTCTGACACACTTCCGGTATGTTAGGGGGTATGGCATATGCAAATGAGTTGTGCAAATGAGTTATGCTAATGAGCACTGCACCTCTTTTTCTACGAAATGACCCCTGCTGACCTGCCCTGACTGGGTCAAGTGGGAGAGGGAACAGAGATGACAAAAACTCCTCATTGCAGGAAGGCGCTCTCTTTCTTTGGGAGCCATTGGCCATGTGTTTGCCTGGGAGAGTTGGAGCAAACTTTAAGGTAATGGAAACTCTGTAGAGATCTAGAACATCTAAGATAAAGAGCCTGTCCTATATTTTAACAGCGGATAGGGCATGTATAGAGAAAGGGACAGAGGATTTGCATTTTTACCAATTTCTTTTTTATTCCTTGCTCAGTCTGGTGCTATGCTTAAAGTATGCTTGTAAACATTGCTAATCTATTAATCTTCCAAATTAATCAACTAAATACTGCAGTCCTATGAATGTTACAGGCCAATGACAGGAAGAAGATGTTAAGATTACAGACTGGGCTGTTTCCACCACAGCGATATCCATGCATTTGTATTCTTAGTTCTCATCACTGACTGAAACAAAAATACTATTCCAGATGGGCAACTGTGTTAAACGGTGGCAGCAGACTAAAACAGGAGTCCAGCGGTACTTAAAGGTTAACAGAATTTGTTCCAGCATAAGCTTTGGTGTGTCAGGGCTCACTTCATCAGATGCATGAGGTGTACATCCATTAAGCTGATTCACACACACAACAGTTACAGTTCAATTAGCATGGGTGTGAGATGCTCCCAACTGTCATTAGCTAGGCAAGACATAAAACCTAGCACAGGATGGTGTGTGTGTGTGTTTTTGTGTGAAGTGCCATCAAGTTGCTTCCAACTTATGGTGACCCTATGAATTAATGAGTTCCAAAGAATCCTATCATTAACAGCCTTGCTCAGGTCTTGCAAACTGAAGGCCGTGGCTTCATTGATTGCATCAATCCATCTCATGTTGGGTCTTCCTCTTTTTCTGCTGCCTGCAACTTTGCCCAGCATTATGGTTTTTTTCCCCAGTGACTCTTGTCTTCTCATAATTATATGACCAAAGTACAATAGCCTCAACAGAGTCATTTTAGTTTTTAGGGAGAGTTCAGGCTTGATTTAATCTAGAACCCACTTATTTTGTCTTTTTGGCGGTCCATGATATCCATGAAACTCTCCTCCAGCACCGCATTTTAAATGAATCAACTTTCTTCACTGTCCAACTTTCACACCCATACATAGTAATAGAGAATACTATGGCATAAATTATCTTGATCTCGGTTGCCATATGCTTCAGAATATTTTCTAGCTCCTTCATGGCAGCCCTCCCCAGTCTCAATCTCCTTCTGATTTCTTGATTATCTTGGTTGCAGTCTTCCTTTTGGCTGATGATGAAGCCAAGGAATAGAAAATCTTGAACAATTTCAATTTCTTCATCATCAGCCCTGAAGTTGTGGAATGCTTGCTGATCTCATTTCATTCTGTAATACGTCCTGTACTGATAGCTTTAGGAGGTCTATGAACAAGCCAAGGGTCAGATGCATAAAGGAATCCTCTCCATTTTTAAGACCTGATCTTGCTGTCTAGCTGTTCCTTTCAGTGTGCATGCACACAGTCACCGGCGTAAACTACGGGGGGGCTCGAGCCACCCCCGAAATTTCCTGGGGGGGACTGAGCCCCCCCCGGGAAAACATCGCGCCTGCCGCCGGTGCCTTGCCGCCGCGCCTCCCGAGCCCTTCCGAGGCTCGCCAGCTGGTGCCTCTCTCTCCCCACCGGCCTGGCCATTCCTCCCTCCTTATCTCTCCCTCTTCCTCTTTTAGGGGTGAGGGAGGGAGTGGCCAGGGCGGAGGGGGAGGGAAAGGTACCAGCAGCACCGGCTGGTGAGCCTCGGAAGGGCCGGGGAGGCGTGGCGGCTGGCGGTAGGTTTTCTGGGGGGGGGGCGGAAACATCGCCCCAGCGCGCGCACGCGCTAAAGAGCCCCCGCCCCCCCGGACTTCAGAAAAGTCTACGCCCCTGCACACAGTGGCTTACTCTGTATGCATGCAGTGTACCCACTGACATCTCCAGTGAGATTTTGACCCATGCCATCCCTGTGAGACAGTGTTTCTTACAGCAACACTGCAGGTCAGAAAAATGGCTTCAGGAATTAACAAATTCAAATCCCATCAGTATTGTGGAAGTTGATGACGGCCCTTTCTGCACTGGTATTTTGCCTTGGTTTCTGAGCACATCCTATTCTTCCATTCTGCATCCCCTCCTGCTTTCAATTCCTGTTTGTTGGGGCTTTCTCTGGGTTTCTGCATTTGTTTTACAGGAATCTGCATTCAGACTGCTTCCAGCACACTATTGCCCCACAGTTACTAAACCTCCTTTGGCTGCAATTCTTTGTTCTCATCCGCTTTTGAATAGCTAATCCTTTCTAAAATAGAATTGTTTCTGTGGATATTTAAGTGCTGCCCACTGCCATCCTGTTTCCACCTCTCTCTCTTTAGGCTGATGCTCCCTCCCCATTCTGTTTTCTTTCCCTCCTTCTCCAAAGATAAAAGAGGATGTGTCCTCCTGTTCAGGTAAACATTAAAAAAGCCAGAGAGAGCATAAGAAGGAATCAGTAAACATAAAGGACTAGGGGATTCCTTGCTCCTAAATGTGTCAGTTTTGCATATATGGGCCTGGATTTCCCCCTCGCTTTCCTTTCTTTTTGCAAAATCATGGAAGGAGGGAGAGAGGGAAAGAGGGAGGAGGGAGGGGTTGGGTCTGCAGTTCAAAGTTTTGAGAGATATTTGCCTTTTTCTTCATCTTAGATGAAACAGCCAGTTTGCTCAAAAAATGCGGGTTTTGCTTGTAGATGCAGAATGCATACAGAATCCATGAATAAATAAACCGGAGTGGGGGGGACCACTGCAGAGGGAATGCATGCAACTGCGAAATCAACCCTTAAGGCCTGACTCCTCAGATTCTCCGGAGCAAGCTGTCAGTACGGAAAGGGCCTAGTGCGCTGACATAGTAAAAGATGTAGTGACACTGACCAATAGGACATGTGGCACCTTCAGTTGCTGGGGGGAGGGGGGGCTGTTGCTGGGCAGTAAATTCAAAATGTTGATTAATCTTGGAACAATGTGTGAATTTTAATACGTGGCAAACACTTCATGGTACTGAATCTTCCTGTTAAATTGTTTAATGCTTGCATGTCTACATGCAATTAACGCTTGGCATAAGACAGATGGTGGAGTTTTATTGGCACATGCTTGCAGGGCTGGCACCATATAACAAGAGCCTGAGCGTACATGTCAGGAACTGAGGGAATCTTGAGTGATGAGAACTGCAGTGTCAGTTTATGGAACAAGAACTACTATCAGTATGACTATGCTGTTAAAATAAAATTTTCCTTTAGAAGGTACTGAGTGAGCAGCAAATTTGATGGAGACTGTAGGACAATGCTATAAAAACAAGATCTGGAGCTGACTGTGGCTCAGATCATGAGCTACTCATTGCAAAATTCAGGCTTAAACTGAAGAAGGTTGGGAAAACCACTAGGCCACTCAGGTTTGACCTAGATCACATCCCTGATGAATACACAGTGGAGGTGAAGAATAGGTTTAAGGGACTAGATTTGATAGACAGAGTGCCTGAATAACTGTGGACGGAGCTTCATGATATTGTACAAGATGCAGCAATCAGCCCCATCCTGAAGAAAAAGAAATGCAAGAAAGCAAAGTGGCTGTCTGATGAGGCTTTACAAATAGCAGAGGAGAGAAGGAAAGTGAAAGGTGAGAAGGAAAGATTTATCCAACTAAATGCAGATTTCCAGAGAACAGCAAGAAGAGATAAGGAGGCTTTCCTAAATGAACAATGCAAAGTAATAGAGGAAAACAATAGAATGGGAAGGACTTGAGATCTCCAAGTAAATTAGAGAAATCAGAGAAAGTTCTGTGCAAATCTGGCCATGATAAAGGACAAAAAAACAGTAGGGACCTAGCAGAAGAGATTAGGAAGAGATGGCAAGAATACACAGAAGAACTACAAGAAAGACCTCAATGACCTTGACAACCACAATGGTATGATCACTGACCTTGAGCCAGACATCCTGGAGTGCTAAGTCAAATGGGCCATAGAAAGCATTACTAACAACAAAGCTAGCGGAAGTGATAGCATCCCAGCTGAGCTACTCAAAATCTTAAAAGATGATGCTGTTAAAGTGCTGCGCTCAATATGCCAGCAAATTTGGAAAACGCAACAGTGGCCACAAGATTGGAAAAGGTCAGTTTACATTCTGGTCCCAAAGAAGGGCAATGCCAAGGAATGTTCAGACTATCACACAATTGCACTCATTTCACATGCTAGCAAGGTCATGCTCAAGATCCTATAAGCTAGGCTTCAGCAGTACGTGGACAGAGAACTGCCAGAAGTACAAACTGGGTTTCAAAGAGGTAGAGGAACTAGAGATCAAATTGCCAACATTCACTGGATTATGGAGAAAGCAAGGGAGTACCAGAAAAAATCTGCTTCTGCTTCATTGACTATGCTAAAGCCCTTGATTGTGTTGATTGATCACAACAAACTATGGCAAGTCCTTAAAGAGATGGGAATACCAGACCACTTCACATGTCTCCTGAGAAACCTGTATGAGGGTCAAGAAACGACAGTTAGAATGGGTTATGGAACAACTGATTGGTTTAGCATAGGACAAGGATGTATATTGTCACCCTGCTTATTTACTTTATATGCGGAGTACATCATGCAAAATGCCAGCCTGGATGAATCACAAACTAGAATTAAGACTGCTGGGAAAAACATCAACAACCAAAACTCAACATCAAAAAAATAAGATCATGGCATCCGGTCCCATCACTCCTTGGCAAATAGAAGGGGAAGTCATGGAAGCCGTGACAGAATTCATATTCCTGGGATCTAAGATCACTGCAGACAGTGACTGCAGCCATGAAATTAAAGGACGCCTGCTCCTTGGGAGGAAAGCAATGGCAAACCTAGACAGCATAATAAAAAGTAGAAACATCACCCTGCCAACAAAAGTCCGTATGGTCAAAGCAATGGTATTCCCAGTAGTAATGTATGGCTGTGAGAGTTGGACCATAAGGAAGGTCAAGCGCTGAAGAATAGATGCTTTTGAATTATGGTGCTGGAGAAGACTCTTGAGAGTCCCTTAGACTGCAAGAAAATCAAATCAGTCAATCCTAAAAGAAATCAACCCTGACTGTTCCCTAGAAGACCAGATCCTGAAGCTGAAGCTCAAATACTTTGGCCACACAATGAGAAGGGAGCACTCATTGGAGAAGACCCTGATGCTGGGAAAGACTGGAGGTAAAAGAAGAAGGGGACAACAAAGGGTGAGATAGTTAGACAGTGTTATTGATGCAACGAACATGGAATTGAGCAAATTCCGGAGGATGACAGAAGGCAGGAGGGCCTGGTGAGATGGGGTCCGTAGGGTTACGAAGAGTCAGACTCGACTGTGCGACTGAAGAACAACAACAACAAGAAATAGGACAGAGACTTTTAATTAAAATATTTATATGCCTGCCTTCCCCGACACCTTAGGACCACTGTTCCCTCTAAGCTGAGTGTGAGCTAGTTCACAGTTTTTTAGCCTCCAACTCACACATTTTTGCTTTAGCTCAGGAAGGATGGCTCCAGAGCAAACTAATTTATGCAGTAGCCAAATTGCTCGCTCACAGCTTTAATGCCAGTAGCTCACACAGTAGAATTTTTGCTCACAAGACTCCACAGCTTAGAGGGAGCATTACTCAAGACCCAATGCAGGTAACAATCAGTGTAAAATACCTTAAAACTGTATACATTCAAACACTGAAAACACGAAATAATAAAGACATTAAAACAATATTGTTTTGTTTACTTTATTTATATCCCACCTTTCTCCCCAATGGGGACCCAAAGTGGCTTACATTGCTCTTCTCTCCTGCATTTTATCCTCACAACAACCCTGTGAGGTAGCATAGGCTGAGAGTGTGTGACTGGCCCAAGGTCCCCCAGTGTCAGCTAATGCTGCCATCTCCTGCCCAGGAGGTGGCATGTGTCACCCAGTGACGTCAGGTGTATGGAATGTTATGTTATGCTTCCCATGGCTTGCTTATCGCTTCCTGCTCTGCTCTGAACTTGGGAGATTGTCGGTGTCTAGCTATGTATCTTCCCGCTTTTTCCATGAGAACCTGAGGCTAACATTTGGGCGCCTTTCACTTGATTCGTATGATTGGTTACTGTAATATATGTGATGGACTTAATGGTGGCAGCCGTGTGGCCACCGCTGAGCACATGGCAAAGCAGGACCTGAGCTTGAGGTCTGGAAACAATGGGGCACTAGGATCCTGATTGTCCACCTATCAGAGGCTTAGGATATTTAAATGGTCCTATGATAGTCTCTGGCGGGAATCTTAGCCTGTTACCATGTTTGGGCGAGGTCGGGGGTGCGGTTTATCTGAGCATAAAAGCCGGGCCCCTGACCACCGTCCCCTTATGCCTCATCTGAACCAGCTAAATAAAATGCTTGCTGATTTCACTGCAACCGGACTCCGCTTCCAGCACTTTTCAGTTACATTCCTTTGCAAGACCTTTTTGAATTCTGTATAATTGCCCTGCCTTGGGATTGTTCTAACCATTACTGACACAGAACGTGTAGATGACAACAACAGACCTTCCTCAATAAAGACTACCTTTCTCTAAGGATGCTTGTTGGTGACTGACTCTGTAGGACTCTCACATTCAGCAGGCTTCCAGGGCAGAGTGGGGACTCACAAACCCGGGTTTTCCAGATTCTATTTCGATACTTTAACCATTTATTCCACACTGGCTCATAAAATAAACATTGAAAAAAACCCGTTTACAGCCAGGAAAACATCTTTCAGACTTGGACTGTCCCAAAAGCTCACTGGAATAATTGTATTTTACAGTCTTGCTGGGAAGCCAGGAAGGAAGAAGCCCCTCCCCCATCTTTTCTAGGGGGCTGTCCCAAAAGCATGGGGCGCACATGGAAAAAGTCCAAGCCCAAGTCATTGCCGAGCAGATCCCAAATACAGTGGAAAGCTAGATTCAAGGAAATGCTATGGGTTGAATTAGTGGGCCCAAAAGGAAGCTTAATGCTAGGAGTGTGTTATTGCCCACCAGATCAAAAGATAGAGGAGGATTATAAAATGATGAATGAATTAAAGATAGAGGCTAGATGAAATAACTGTTATATTCAGTGTTCCCTCTAAGCTGAGTTCGTGTGAGCTAGCTCACATTTTTTTAACCACCAGCTCACACATTTTTGGCTTAGCTCAGGAAGAATGGCTCCAGAGCAAACTAATTTATGCAGCAGCCAAATCACTCACTCACAATTTGAATGCCAGGAGCTCACAAATTAGAATTTTTGCTCACAAGTCTCCACAGTTTAGAGGGAGCATTGGTTATAATAGGTGATTTTAACTACCCACACATTGATTGGGTCAATATGTGTTCAAGTTGGGGAAAAGATTAAATTTCTAGACACTCTCAATGACTGCTATGGAGCAGATGGTCACAGAACCTACCAGGGGAGAGGTGATCCTGGATATGGTCCTAAGTAACACCCAAGACCTGGTGAGAAATGTAAAAGTGATTGCACCGCTTGGGAACAGTGATCATAATGTTATCAAGTTCAACATTTGTATAAATAGTTGCCCAAAAAAACTGACACAACCACTTTTAACTTTAAAAGGGGTAACTTCTCTGATATGAGGGGACATGTAAGGAGGAAACTGAAAGGAAAAGTAAAAAGGGTCAAAACCATTGGGGAAGCTTGGAGACTATTTAAAACTACAATCCTAGAAGCTTAGATAAAATATATACTGCAGGTTAGTAAAGGCACAAATAGGTATAGAAAAAAGCCTGCATGGTTAACAACAAAGTACTGGAAGCTGTAAAAGGTAAGAAGGATTCCTTTAAGTGGTGGAAAGCTAGTCTCAGTGAGGTTGATAAAAGGGAACACAGGCTGTGGCAAATAAAATGAAAGTCTGTGATCAGGCAGGCAAAAAGGGATTATGAGGAACATATAGCAAAAAACATAAAGACCAACAATAAAACTTTCTTCAAATACATTAGAAGTAGGAAACCAGCCAGAGAGGCAGTGGGGCCCTTGGATGACCAAGGGGTAAAAGGAGTACTGAAGGATGATAGGGAAATGGCTGAGAAGCTGAATGCATTCTTTGCCTCTGTCTTTACTGTGGAAGATGAGAAGTGCTTGCCCACTCCAGAACCGCTGATTTCAGGAGGGGTGTTGAAAGACCTGAGTCAGATTGAGGTGACGAGAGAGGAGGTCCTACGACTGATAGACAACTTAAAAACAAATAAATCACCAGGCCCGGATAGCATACATCCAAGAGTTCTGAAAGAACTCAAATGTGAACTTGTGGATCTCCTAACAAAAATATGTAATCTTTCCTTAAAATCTGGCTCCATTCCTGAGGACTGAAAGGTAGCGAATGTCACTCCCATCTTTAAAAAGGGTTCCAGAGGAGATCCGGGAAATTACAGGCCAGTCAGTCTGACGTCGATACCGGATAAGTTGGTGTAAACTGTTATAAAGGAAAGAATTAGTAGGCACACTGATTATCAAAATCTATTGAGGAAGACTCAGCATGGGTTTGGTAAGGGGTCTTGTCTCACTAACCTGTTAGTGTTCTTTGAGGGAGTGAACAAACATGTGGACAAGGGAGACCCAATAGATATTGTTTACATTAACTTCCAGAAAGCTTTTGATAAAGTTCCTCATCAAAGGCTCCTAAGTAAGTTCAATAGTCACGGGATAAAAGGACTACTCCTTTTGTGGATCAAAAACTGGCATTCTAAAGGGATCTGTCAAGGATGGGCGAGTGGGCATCAACGTGGCAAATGGGGTTCAATGTGGCCAAGTGCAAAGTGATGCACATTGGACCAAAAATCATAACTATAAATACACATTGATGGGGTCCAAACTAGCGAAGACTGACCAAGAGAGAGATCTTGGAGTCGTAGTAGGACTCAAGAAAATGTTGAGACAGTGCACAACTGCAATAAAAAAGGCCAGTGCTATGCTGGAGATAATTAGGAAGGGAATTGAAAACAAATCAGCCAGTGTCATAATGCCCCTGTATAAATCGATGGTGTGACCTCATTTGGAGTACTGTGTACAGTTCTGGTTGCTACACCTCAAAAAAGATATTATAGCATTGGAAAAAGTGCAGAAAAGGGCAACTAGGATGATAAAAGGATTAGAACACTTTCCCTATGAAGAGAGGTTGAAGCGCTTGGGGCTTTTTAGCTTGGAGGAATGACAGCTGAAGGGTGACATGATCGAGGTTTATAAGATTATGCATGGGATAGAGAAGGTAGAGAAAGAAGTCCTTTTCTCCCTTGCTCACAATACAAGAACTCATGGGCATTCCATGAGATTGCTGAGCAGTTGGGTTAGAACAGATAAAACAAAGTATTTCACCCAAAGAGTGATTAACACATGGAATTCACTGCCACAGGAGGTGGCGGCGGCTACAAGCATGAACGGCTTCAAGAGGGAATTAGATAAATAAACATATGGAGCAGAGATCCATCAGTTGCTATTAGCCACAAGGTATACATAAGAACTCTCAGTCTGGGGCTAGTGATGCACTGTATTCTTGGTGCTGGGGGGGGGGGGGGGGGGGGGAGGGCAACAGTGGGAGGGCTTCTAGTGTCCTGGCCCCACTGGTGGACCTCCTGATGGCTCCTGGTATTTTTGGACAGTTTGTGACACAGAGTGTTGGACTGGATGGGTCATTGGCCTGATTCAACATTGGTTTCTCTTATGTAGTAGTAGTAGTAATAATAATAATAATACACTGTAACACTCCTAAGAAATCATATGCTTTATTTTCAAGTAAACGACGCCAGCATAAATCTCAACTTCATGGCTATTTACATTCCGAGTAAATAAGAATCCGGAACTGAACAGCACCCTGGAGTGTATGCCAATAATATAAATAGCAAAAAAAAAGGATGGATTTTAAATGCATGACTTAAACCCAAGAAGCCAGATCAATGCGCAACCCTTTCTAAAGGTATGAGGAATTTTGCAACCGGGGAAACAGACGAAACGTGTTCTTTCGTGCATTCGGAGGAATCGCAACATAACCGCACCCCAGCGTCCCACCCAGCGCCTGCCGCCGCCTGACCCGCACTGTGCAATTACGCAAAAGGTGTCTGGACGGGATTCCTTCATTTGCATAAACGCGCCCCGTTACAGAAAGCGGAAACCGCATTGGCTAAGCCGCCTCACCACCGCGACACCCTAGCGGCGCGCGCGGGGCAGAGGCCGGCGCGCGCGCCCTCTCTCCGCGCGCGCAGGAGCCGCTATATTCTCCAGCAGGTTATTAGCATAATTCCACGCCCCTTTGCTGGCAGTCGATTGGTCCGGGTGCGGGAGGAGCGAGAGGGCCGTGGGGGGTGGGGAAGGACGCGGCCTCGGTAGCTGTCTGTCTGGTCGCCTCGCTCTCTACAGATTGGCTAGTTCCGGTTACAGAGAAGGAGGCGGGATTAGAAGAAGAAGGTGGGGGGAGAGAGGGTCTCACTTCCGCCTTGGTGTCAGCGGGTCTTGTCGGGGGGCCTTTTCGCAAGTGCGCGTGCGCCGCGGGAGGCAGCCCCCGAGGAAGAGCGAGCGCGCGAGCCGGGTGCCAGGTAACCAGCCAACCGACAAACGGCCCTGCAACGCCCCCCCCCGCGCCTCCCCTCAGCTAGGGACTGATGGGAGGGGAGACTCTGGAGCCCTTTGGGGTGGGGTGGGGGGGGTTTGGAGGGAGGGCACCCCTTGGCCTAGGGAGGGGGGTGGGTGTGAGAAGCAGGAGGGGAGGGGGGCAAAGAGCAGATCCCCCCCCCACACTCCCTGGAGGAGAAAAGGGCTTCTTCCTCCCCCCTCCTATTATTGGTACTCTTCCTACCATGGTGGCGAAGAGTGACAGTTTCCCCCATTAGAGCCTTTTTATGGTCAGTCAGCAGTGAGCTTTTCGGGGGAGGGGGCAGACTGGAACACCCCCTTTTCCACTTCAACCTCCCCCCCCCCCCGTGCCAGGCAAAATCTCTTTTGGAGGGCCAAGCAACCCCCTCCCCTTTATGACCTCCGCACATCACTTTCATCTTGTCTGACTCGTGGTGGTGTGTGGGCAGGTGATCCAGATGCTCTCTGGTTTTTGCCCACCAGAGCTGCTGTTGAAGAGGGCACGGTTGTTTGGGTGGCCTTGGGGGGTCTGCCTGGACTGTGGGTAAGGGGAGTGGGCTCAGGAAGGCAGGATTTGTTCCCTTCAGCTGCCTCCACCAGCCTCTGTGGTTGCTGTTCTTTGGCCTAGAAGGAGTAAGTCACCCCTTCCCCATTAGTTTCTTATGGTTGCTGTTCTTTGGCCTAGAACAGGGGTGGGCAAACTGTGGCTCGGGAGCCGCATGCGGCTCTTTCACATATATTATGTGGCTCCCGGCAGGGCGGCTGGGGAAGCTAAATATCATTAGCAGACAAATATCACTGGACAAATTAATATCATTATCAATATCTGCTTTTACCCCTTTTGTTATTATTTTTGGCAGTCTCATTTAACGTTAATAAAAAGCAAATTTGCTTATTTTCCAATAAAAGCAGGTAATATTTGTTCATGTCTTGTGGCTCTCAAACATGTGATGTTTATTCTATGCGACTCTTACGTTAGGCAAGTTTGGCCACCCCTGTTCTAGGTGGCTCTTACGCTGAGCAAGTTTGCCCACCCCTGGCCTAGAAGGAGTAAGTCACCCCTTCCCCCTTAGTTTCTTAGGTTTCCACTCTTCCGTCTGCCATGTGCAAAGGCAGCTGGACTTGCAATCTTTAGGCAATGTATGGAGGTGGGGGGGGGGGAAATCCCATCTCAGGCCTGAATGCTCCCGACTGTTCGCTAAGTGGTGTCACAAAACTGTGAGGCCTTGCTTAGGTGTTCTGGCTGTACCTACCAGCCTGAGGCGGTGAAGAGAAGCATTCTGTCCTTGAAACTGGAATTTCCAATTGAGTGTTTGGACTCCCTGAGGCAGGAGTGAATATTCCCCAGTTCTTGAACTGGGCAGAATGAAATGATCTTTCACACCTTGTTTTCCTAAAACTACCTTGGTACAGGACTAATCATTGAGGAGGAGAATGGCAGCTCTTTGTGTGTCAGCTGGAACCTTATTTTTATTGTTGGCATCGACTCCACTGGTGACATTATTTTGCCTGAGGGGTAGGTGTGTGACCCAGTTCTGAGGCCTGTTGCTTGGCTTCCATTGTTGAATGTTCCTCTAGACCTAGAATATAATTTGAGATCCTTGTGAGACCATAGGTTTCTTCATCCTGTAAAGAGAGAGTTCTGTCTGAGACTTTTTGGCATTGCAAGTGCTGAGGAATAACCTAGCCCTCCAGGGATTAACCAAATTTATGGTTCCTTGTGTAACCATTTCTTTACTGGCTCTTAGACTCATTCTTCTTAGGGTGGAGATATCCAGTAAGCTAGTTGCTTCAGCTTTAGGCAGTTCCTCTGTCAATTGTAGTTTGGAGACTGCCAGTAAGTTCAGTTAAGATACCCTGCAGAAGGCTGTGGTGTTAGCTGAAACATGGGCCAGTATTTTCTGTTTATCCCTTTGTGCAGTTGAGGATATGAAACTAGCTTCTCAAAGGCTGTGGAAAAGTGAGATAAATTATTTTTGTTTTCTACCTCTGATCTGGGTTGTATTTAGAGACCTGCAGGCAAAGCGATAGTTTGCTTCTCAGTACAGTATGATGCGCATTGTTGGTGAGCAAGGAGGGAACAGTTAACTGAATTGTCTCAGGTTGTCTTTTTTGTTCCTTGTGTACAGCAAATATTACATCCCTGTCTTAGTCATTGGATTGCCAATTCATGATCTGGAAAGTAGTGTAAAGTTGTAGCTGATTTATGGTGACCCTGTACGGTTTTCGAGGCAAGAGATGAACAGGTGGCTTGCTATTGCCTGCCTCTGTGTAGAAACCCTGGAATTTCTTGGTGGTCTCCCATCCAAGTGCTAACCAGAGCCAGCTCTGCTTAGCTTCCAGGGTCTGACCAGATGGGGCTCGCCTGGGCCATCCAGGTCAGGGCTGGCAATTTACAATACAAATATTTTCTCTCCAAATATGGAGGACACATCTGTTTTGATAAGAAGTGAGAATGCTCTCTTGAAGTATAGAAGTAGAAACTGTGGTACGAATTGTGAAGAGATATGCTCTTTGCCATGAAGACAAGAGATGGGTAGCTTCCAGAACTTAAAAAATGGTTAGTAAAGGAGTTCTAACATAATCAGACTGGAGCCCCAGGTATGACACCCCCCCCCCCCCCCGGGAGTAGACCAGCAAAGGAGCACCAACAGATAATAGCAAAAATGCTTCTGTTGCCATGTGTGAAAAGAAGCAGCTGGGCAGTATGGCTAAGTATGGGTGTGGTTTGTTATACACTCTTATCTCTGCTGTTTTTTTGCTATGTACAAAGTGACCAAAACTACACCAGTAAGATCAGGCTTTCTTTTTATCTCATATGAACCATGTGAGGCACAAGGCAGCCCTGTGACTGTTGTTAAATTCAGACCTGCATTCGAAGCTAGGTCAGCCATCATCTTGCTTGAGTGGCCAAGTGCAGGCTATGTTCCCAGTACATCTGCGTTACGTCCATTGTAATGATCACTTTGCAGAGTTCTTATGAGAGACCGTAAGACATCCTGTACAGTTGATTAGATGGATAAACTACTGCACAGTATTCTGTGTAGTTCAATACACTGAAGCTTGATCCTGCAACACAATATCAATTGCAAAACTCTGTTGAGTTTCAGGCAGGAATTAGATGCTCTGCACTGTGTTAGAAGTGGATCTGACCAAACCTAAGTGACTTCCACTTCTGTAAGTGGGATTTCTATGGAGCTAATATAAATTCTCCTCCAGTGGTCCTGAGCTGTATGGAATTCATATTCAGGGCAGCTTATTTTATGGACTTCACTCATCCTACTTCCCCACCTGATTGAGAAAGCTGTTGTCATTGCTGGAATATCATTCCCAAAGTATTCTGCATAGTTGCACTTGTTTTTACAAGCAAAACTAGTTATGTGAAACTCCTTCTTCACTGGTGTATTGGTCAGTGATAAAAGAATCTGATACACCTCTAAAAAGGGAGCAGTGTAGTTCAAAGCTTGTGTAATATTTATGTTGTTAGTGCCTGTACTGGTTTAAAAATTCACCCCTGATTACAATAACTGGTATGGCACATTTAACAGTATAGTGAAAGGGAAGAAATACAAACAACGGGTGATGAAGAGAAAAAAATAGATGTGTGCTACTCTATGAATATAACTATGTAAATGTAAGATGATGAACAAAGGGTTCTGAGAGCTAGCATTTACATGTCTGCCGGGGCACAAATCACTGAAACTCTGATTTCAAAGTTTAATTTAATTTTATTTTACTTATGTCCCGCCCATCCATGGGATACAGGGCTCAGGGTGGTTACAACACTGAATAAAACAGTCAGTGTATAAAACTTAATTCAGTAATGCAATTCCTCAGTGATATCCAACAAATCACAGCATTCCAAGATGAAGATTCGAATTTTAGCCTGCAGTGTCTGAGCAACCAGGCAAAGAGAGTGGGTATTATCCCATTTTACATCAGTTCAAGGCTCCTCCCCTTCAGTGAGGCTTAATCCTGGGTTATTCATCAATTGTATTTCTTATTGATGGGGCTGCTTATATTTAGCTACATTTAGGGATGATGGGAGGATTGTGAATTTAAGATGGGGTCTTGGGAATGGAAGCAGAGGTCTATCAGTGGCTATTAGCCACAAGGTATAGAATGGAACTATCAGTCTGGGGCAAGTGATGCTCTGTATTCTTGGTGCTTGGGGGGGGGAGTGGGAGGGCTTCTAGTGTCCTAGCCCCACTGGTGGACCTCCTGATGGCACCTGGTATTTTTGGCCACTGTGTGACAGAGTGTTGGACTGGATGGGCCACTGGCCTGATCCAACATTGGCTTCTCCTATGTTCTTATAAAATGGAAGCCCACTTCTCTGCCTTCTTTTTCAGTTTTCTGCCTAGGCTTATGCTGAGGGAAAAGTCTGTTCTGTGTATTTGACGCTGAAGCCAGCTGTGCATGCTTTTAATTGGCTAGGAGCTTCTGATGTCACCTGTCCCCCAGGAGCAGTTTAACAATTTTATGAATTGGTTGCAAAAATTAATACAGGTATACTGATCTGTATGCCTTAAAAACTCAAGGTTTCCCATTCCATACGTCCTATGCTATTGCAAGTGACTGATGTGGTGAAAAATGCTGTCAAGTCCCAGACAACTTATGGCGACCCTGTAGGGTTTTCAAGGCAAGAGATGTCCAGAGGTGGTTTGCCATTGCCTGCCTCCGCATCATGCCCCTGGTATTCCTTGGAGGTCTCCCATCCCAGTACTAACCACTTGTGGGTCAGTATGTGACTTGAGCCTTCATATAATACTCTGAAGCATAGCTCTTCCTTAATTGCCAGTGTGCTGATCTGTTAAAAGAACACAAGTGGTGATCGCCTCTCTCTTTTGGTGCCCTGTGGTTTCTTGTAGCTCATCAATGAATGTAGGTAGTGAATATAAAATTGTGTTTCAGTGCATCACATTTTCATTCTTGGTTTACTTACACCCCTCTGTCTTCAGTCTGCTTGTACTTGGAAATACTGGCATTGTTTCAGGGCTGTTGCTCATGTGCAGTAGTAATTTGTCTTTCTTATCTTTGCAAGGACATCAGCACATCTGCACTGTGAGGCTGTTCTCAAGGGCTTGTTTTGTGACATTCCACACTAATGCCAGCTAGTTGGGATTAATGTGAGTTGAGAACCTTTGGATTCTAGTGATTTCAGAATAAGGTGCTGCATTTTGATTGGAAAGTAGACCTGGCCAGTGACTGTGTGTATGTTAAGGCCCTCAAGTCGCTTCCATGGCAACCCTATGAATTAATGACCCCCAACACGACCTTTCATTAACAGCCTTGCTCGGGTCTTGCAAACTGAAGGCCATGGTTTCCTTGACTGAGTCAATCCATCTCATGTTGGGTCCACCTTTCAATCCATCTTTTCCTGCTGCCTTCAGCTTTTCCTAGCAACACTGCCTTTCCCAGTGACTCATGTCCTTACAATGTGACCAAAGTACAGTGGCTAGGATAGGAAAAATCCCAGATACCCGGTTGCTGGAGATCCGGAGAACCTGATTGTAGCCTGTCCAATTAAAGTAAAATCAGAATGACCATCCCCAGCTTTATGTTACTGGGGCTCATGTGTGACAAAGCAACTGTGGTTGGTGCATCGAATATAGTTTTTACAGTCAAAAGTTGCAGAGATAAACTCTGCTCTGAGAAAATTTCAGGGAAGCTTCGTCTTTGATACAGTAACCTTAGGGGCCCTCAGATGATGAAATGTGAAAAAGAGCTGTTGTAACATCTGGCATCCTTTTTATGGCAGAAGCTTCATGAGGCTGGAGAGAAACTTTTTTGGTGATGGTAATTATTCCTGTGTTTACATAACTTCTGTGATCTGTTTACAAATCCATGTTTAATGTCAGAGAAAAGAAAATACGTTCATTGCCTCTGTCAACTGGAGAGTGACTGGGGGAGAGGGGAAATTTTTTGCATGTCTTATTGCTAATAGTCCCATAAATGTTCTCTTAATGTGTGGGGCATGATCTCACTAGAAATGTTTCAGGGGAAGAGTGGAATCTCTGAATGATCTGGGCCCAGTTACCTCGTGCTGAAGTTGAAAGTGGTTGGGTTGGTGGAGAAGAAAAGGGAGAGTGGATAGGAGCGTCAGGCCAACATACCGCTGCTGTTCTTGGGGACAGATGATGTGGAAGAAATATTAAATTGACAAGGGGGTTTAAATTTTGAGCAATTGTAACATTTGCTAATATGGGGGGGGGGGGTTACCCTGACCAGAGTGGCCCAGGCCAGCCCAATCTCATCAGATCTTGGAAACTAAACAGGGTTGGCCCTGGTTAGCATTTGGATGGGAGACCGCCAAGGAAGTCCAGGGTCACCATGTAGAGGCAGGCAATGGCAAACCACCTCTCCTCGTCTGTTCCCTAGAAAACCCTACGGTGTCACCATAAGTCGTCTGCAACTTGATGGTACTTTCCACCACAATTTCCCTTTGTTTAATTCTGGCTTGTAGGGAGGGAACAAACTCCAGTTTGTCCAGTCACTTGGATATGGATATCATAACAGATAAGAGCTTAATTAAATCCTGTTCCATGTGCGAGGGAAGATAGGAGGGTACATACAGGCAGGAAAACTAGTGACATGTGTCCGTCACAGACAAACAGAGGTTTGCTGAGAAATATGGATATGTTGATTATTGTGGTATAGTCGAATAGTACTGGTCTTGAACCAGGGATGTTGGTCTGAAGTTATCCCATAGTTATGAAGCTTGCGGGATGGTCTTCGGCAAGCAGATTACAGTGCAATCCTATGAAGAAGCATATAAATATTTGCAGTGGTAACTCCATAAATGGATTACATAACTGTGGCCGTTCTGCATTGAATATATTTTAAATTAGCCAGAACTGTAAACCAGCATACAACTAGCAGTGCCATGTTCTTTTAAAAACAACATCTCTGTGCTTCAGTAGCTCCTTCTCTATTGCTTAGCTGGAAGTTGCAAGCAGGGGGCAATTCCAGAAAATGACCATTTAGGCATGAACTTTTCTTGCTTCAGACAGATTAGCTCAGGGTCTCTCTGTGCTGGCAAATCATGTGGATCAAGCTGCAATTTATGGCAATCTGCCCTTGAACATTCCAGTCACATAAAAAACCTTGCTACTGGAACTTCTTCCACATCAGCATTCTCTTCTGATTGTTCAATCGATATTAGAGGGTCATCTGAGGTTACCCCAGCCCAGAAAGAAACGAATATGCTGAATTTTCTAACTATTCACTGCAGTATTATTGTGCTTTCCCCCCAAGATAACTTGCAGATTTATAGAACTTATATTTAAAGCGCAGCAAAGAAATATATTTGGGAATTTCGTGTTAGTTTGTTGTTTGAGATTTTAAGACATTGCGGCTGTTTTAGTTATCAGGATTTTCAGATTGTCTTTGTGAGTGTGAACACCAAGAGAACTAGTAAATCTGTGATATTGTTGGAATGAGTTCATTGAAAGACTTGGGTATATAATGAGGGTGTGGGGAGTGTAATGTCCAGAATGTAAAAAAAGACCTGCCGTTAGCATAATTCTGATTATAAATGTTATTTGGAGGCTTACATAATGGAGCATCATCTTTAATTTCTAACCCTTAACAGGAATGTATCTTGAGTATTTTTCCCTGCTCCATCCACCCTGTCATTTCAAACCATGATCACCAAGGCTAGTAAGATTTTTGGGCAAAGCTCTCACCTTTGGTAATTGCAAGTTTTATCCCCATTGACACTGAGCATGTGCCCTGTGAACTGGTTTAACTCTGTTGCATTTTTAAAGCTAAATCATAATTACATTAACATGCTGAACAACTAGAGCAAATTGTGTTTTCTGGCAAGTTCGTATGTACAAAAACATTTTCTCAACCACATATAACCTTGGGTTATGCATGGTTCTTGGGTCCTGAAAGGCTCAGGAGAAAGATAGGTACATAAATATATTCAATAAATAATAAGAATTTTTATAATTTTGGAGCTTGCTTTGCATTATGAAAAAAACCATGGGTTAGACTATTAAAAAATGGGTTAGAAAAGCTTGCTCCATTGAGCCTCCCTTGGTCAAGAAAACTTATTTGTGGAGATTCCATAAGCATGTATGTCCATTCCAGAACTAGGCAGATCTAAGGAAAGTATGTGTTGAGGGTGTGATTGGGACTCTCTGAGTATTCACTGGATTTATTCCAGGGGTAAGAAACAGAAGCATCTGTGAGATGCATTGCATACACACATACTGTTTAGAGATTATCGGCTCATTCGCAATTGAAGCACACTGGAAGGATCTTACATAAAAACATGGTCTCCTGGATCAGTTTTAAAATTAAAAACTTATATATTGCCATCACCCCTTCAGCAGCAGTCCAACGTCCTATTTGGACAATATTCAGCTTGTCAAATTTTTTTTAAAAGTGCTGTCTCCAAAATCAGTTTCAAACTGTACTTTTGTATTCTTTTTAGGCACAAAGTTCCAGCTGATCAAATGCTGTGAATCAGCACTGTGGACTGCCTGCAGATACGTGGTGTAATCAGTGTTGCAGTTAAATTCAATTAGACAGGTAAGACTGCTAGAAAATCTGGCCTTATATCAGCTAGCGCACTGTCTGTGTGTAAGAGCTTTCACAGAACCGCCTGGCCTTCTGGGTCCTGTTCTCACCTTGATTGGGTTTCTTTTTTGTTACAGGTGTGGCGGTTAAGTGCTTTAGTGGAATGGTATTTGGGCATTTTAGTAATTCTTATTAAATGGCAGCTTTTTTGTCAATAGGAAGAAACCTGTTACTATGTCTGCTTCAGAGTGCAAGAGGCTATTTATAGGATCTGGTCATTGCAAAAGAGGTGAAACCAGTAGTTTCCAGCAGTGTGCACACAATCAAGGGAGATTATTAATTACCAAGTGAATTTGATTGTGGATATGTGGTTTTGATGAGATTGAGGGGGGCAGCTTTCCATGCTAATGCTGTGTTGGCCTCTCTTTAACTTATTGTTTCAGCTGCTGAGGATGATTGCCTTCTTGGTAGAAGTGGCATTACACAGTAATAAGTGTCTTAACATTTTACGATCACTGATTTGATCGCTGACCCCAGACATGTATACCTCTCATAAAAGGAGGAGATAATGTTTGGGGGGGCTTTGCATGGCATTGAAAATATTCCTCTTTTCTAAATGTCAGTGCTTGAAAAGTAATCTTAACTGTAATGGTTCAGGATTAATTTTAATTAATCATAGTTTTAAAATTAATCATGATACGGAAATGTTGAATGTCAGACATTTGAAACTTAGAACAGCATCTCTCTGGGGACATATTCTGTGCTGTAACTAAAACAAAGCAAATCCCTGATGTAGGTACAGTGAAATAAACCTCCACAAAGTATACAGTGGTCGGATGGACTCATAGCAAGTTCCTTTGAGGTAGGGACATCATAAAGATGCGGTGATGTTCGATTCTCCATAAATTAATGCGAGAGGGCTGTATTTTTATTGTGTCTGGCTGTCTTAGAAGGTGTCAAATCTACCAGCAATTTTTTTTTACTTCCCAGAGCATGGGGAACTTCTTTGATCTTTTCTTCACGGTCAGAACTATGCACTGTCATGCCATTGAGACAACTGGGCTGGCCAGGCTAATTTAAATGATAAATTACCTAGTAAATAATTCAGTTGTGTTTTGTAATGTGAGAGGTATAAAAGAAAAGGCTTGTTTGAAGAATGCATTCACCCCCCCCCCCCCCCCCGGAAATGTTTCTGTCAGAAGTCTTCAAAGGTAAATGCAAATGTTTTGTACTTGGAGGATACAGGATAAGTACAAACTGACAATAAGATTCTAGTAAGAGGTCCAACGAAACAAAATGTGGTCTGCAGCATTTATTTCATCTGTTAAAAGCCGCCTGAATATTTAAAATGTGCAACCAGGAGGTTGGTCAGCCTCCTTAAAAATAACTAAGTACTAGTGCTGATCTCAGATCACGGAAGCTAAGCAGTTCAGTCCTGGTTAGTACTTAGATGGAAGGACTACCGTGGTAGTCCAGGGTCACTCTGCAGAGGCAGGCAATGGCAAACCACTTTTGTTCATCTCTTGTCTTGAAAGCCCTACAGGGTCACCATAAGAAACATAGAGGAGCTGGAAGGGACCCAAGGGACATCTAGTCCAGTCCCTCTGCTCAGTGCTGGAAATTCACAGCTGCCTCCCCCTGCCCACTCCCCCAGTGATCCCTGTTCTAAGTCGGCTGCAACTTGAAGGCTCTTTCCACCACAACTTACAGAAACCCTGAGTACTATGAGCCACTTCAAGGAAGGCGTTCACCCTTTCCTCTCACATGCACCCTCTGTGCATGGTGGTGGAACGCGCCGTCAAGTCTCAGCTGATTTATGGCAACGCCATAGGGTTTTCAGGACAAGAGACATTCAGAGGTGGTTTGCCATAGCTCGCTTCCACGTCATTACCCTGGTAATCCTTAGTGGTCTCCCATCCAAATACTAGTCAAGGCTGACCCCCTGCTTAGCTTCCGAGAGCTGATTAGATCAGGCTAACCTGGACTGGTCAATCTATGCATATTAGTAATAATTTTGTATGCAGTTTTCCTGACAGCTGGGTGTGATACATGGCATTAAAAGCTAGGATCCTAATTAGAATTTAAAAAGGAGACTAGGGAAGGGGAATGAGATATTCCATGGTGGAGGAGGAAGTTTTTTACTACCTTCTTGCTACCTACCATATGCTGTGAAACATCTATCTGGTGCTTAGGGATCGTAGATTAAATCTCTCACTCCTGTCTTGTACTCCTTAGACTTTCTTTCCTTGAGCAAATCACACCACCGCCCTGAGAATTGTTTGAAAATTGATTTAGAGCTGCTGGTTGTCAATTTTTCATAGATTTGTTGTCTTACATACTGTTTAGGTAGTGCTACAGCTGAAGTTTGAGAGGTGGCTTCAGAACTGCTGAAATGTGCCATCTTGGCAGTAACATCGCTTGTTGTAAGCTATTTTTTGAATGAAATTGATTAAAAAATTCTGTTCTATAAATAGGAGAATGAATGCTGTGTATTCTTCAAAAGTCCCTACAGTGTCCACAAAAAACTTGGAAACTGCAGAGGGCAAGTTTTGAGTATCTGAAGTTCAGACCTGGAAATGGGGAAAAGTAGGAAGAGAGGAAAATATTCTAGAACCACAGTAGACAACAACATGCTGTTTTGGTTTGTTTTAATGACGTGTTAACAGTGGAATGCTCAGAATTGTGCTTGCTGAAAGGTTCATATATGTCTTCAGAAAGGAATGATAGGATTTTAACCAGAAATGTAGTTATCTATTTTCCTTTGCTGCTTTCTTCTCTACTGGCCTCATGGCTCTAAATCCTTTCTTTTGGTTGTTTATATACACAGGACTGTGTAGTGCTCACTAACAAACATCTTGTCCACAAGGCCCATTTTGGTACTCCTCATCAGGGAGTCAAGGAGTCAGAAAAGGCAAACAGCCTTACTTGTTGAGCAAAAACGTGTCTTTTTCTTTAACAGATGGTCTCTGTAACAGTCAAAGATCAGGTTTTGAAAGTGCTGAGTTTTTAAACTGCTATGACACTGTGTGTGAGGTGAATGAGCCGGTGTGGTGTTTGGATGGCTGGGCTAGGATCTGAGAGAATCCAGGTTCAGATCCTCACTCTGCTAAGGAAGCTTGCTGGATGACCTTGGGGCAGTCACTGTCTCTCAACCCAGCTTACCTCACAGAGTTGTTGTGAGGATAAAATGGAGAAGACACTGATGTAAGCTGTGCTGGGGACCCCATTGGGGAGAAAAGTGAGATGTAAATAGCTAAATAAATTAAATTTAATGTGATCAGTCATTCTTATAACTTTTATAGTTGCTGATGCTTTTCATTTGTAGTTGAAGACCTGTATTTTGACTTTCTGAAAAGCTGTTTAGATATTTGTATTCCCCTTCCTTCTCCAGTGAACACAAAGCCGCTTACAGGGTTGTGTCCTTTTCTTCCGTTTTATCCTCTCAGCCGCCCTTTGAGATAGATTCATTTGAGTGAGAGTGACCAACTCAAGGTTGTCCGGCAAGCTTCTGTGACAGAGTGGGGATTTGATTCTGGTTCGACACTCCTAACTGCTACACCATGCTCAGTACACGTAGTTTTTCTTCTCAGCAGTATTGCTGGCATATATTAGTTGAACTGACATCTTTGGGTATTTGTTCCATGAAAAAAATTTTACGGCACAATCAGGTGGCTCTAGTTGGAAAGAGAGCAGAAGTTCATGTGTCCTGCTTCTGCTCTTCTGTCCACCTCATGGAGGGCAGAAGTCAAACAAGCTTTCCTTCACAGGGTTAGAGAGATCCCACTTTCATGTATTCAGACACTTCTTGCTTTGGTGGAGGGCTGTAGATTCTAATCTGGAGAACCGGGTTTGGTTCCCCACCCCTCCACATGAAGCCAGCTGGGTGACCTTGAGCCAGTCACAGTTGTCTCAGAAGGTGCCTGTTGTGGGGAGAGGAAGGTAAAGTAAGCTGCTTTGAAACTCCTTTGGGTAGAGAAAAGTGGGGTATAAAAACCAACTCTTCTTCTGTAGAGGGGGGAGGAGAGGACACTGGACCACCAGAAGGTGGTTTGTACAACCTAAGTAGGATCTCACAAGCAAAAGGCTTTGTTCTGCCAAAAATCCGTGTCCTTGCCACACCGTTTGCTTGCGGGTTTATGTTTGGATACAATTATGTGGTTTGTTGCTGTAGTAAAGTTGCTTTTTTAAAACATGAACAATACCTGCTTTAAATTTTGATGCCAAGTTCAGGTACAGTTTTTTAAAAATACTCTGTATGCTCTGGTTTGGAGTAGAATTTTATGACATTAGGAAAGATTGTTTATATCCTGAATGAATGTCCACAGGCGACATGATATGCTATAGACTTAAAGGGTGGTGATTTTAATCAGATTTTACAATGTTGAAAATCAGTTAAAATACCAGGTTCTTACATCTTGTACATCTGTTTACTCTTATCCCTGAGTAATATTAACAATACCTTGTGTAGAAAGTAACTGCCTTCACCCTCCCCCCATATATTATAATACTTAAACGTTCTTTTTCTAGATCGTTTGCTGGCTCCTAGTTCTGACTGGGTTGTGCCTTTTCAATGACAGCTCAATGTAGTTTAAACTACAGATGGAAATTTCTACCTCAGACTTTCTTGGACAAAGGACAGTAAAAATTTACTCAGTCATTCTTCTGAAGCAACCCTTCTTGACAAGTTACATTCTGTCCAGATTAGCCACACTGCTGGTGTTAGCTTTTGTTTCTGCTGACACAAAAATGACATCTTGGAGAGAGCCTTTATGTGCTCTCTTGCTCTGTGTCTTTTTGCAGAGAGGCATGTTGGGACTCTGATCCAAAGTAAACTTCTTATTGGTGGGTTGCTTGGTGCCAGAATGCAAAAACAACTACCATACTAGCTTGGGCATTTATGGATCAACAATTCTAATCAAAAGATCTTACCTCTACAAGTTGCTCTAGCAGAGATGAGTGAGCCCCAGTCTTCTATGAACCTGCCTATGGTGCCATTTTTAGATTCTAGTGTGGTCTTTCTAGGAAGTTAAGAGCACTGGTGCAACTTGGCTGACCCTAACAGTCCTTTTGGGTTGACCTATTGACAGAAATAACTGTAATTTCAGCTTGGACTTAGAATCATAGAATCATAGAGTTGGAAGGGACCTCCAGGGTTATCTAGTCCAACCTCCTGCACAATGCAGGAAATTCACAAATACCTCTCCCTCCACACCCCCTGTTCCATGCGCAGAAGATGCCAAAAAAACCTCCAGGATCTCCAGCCAAACTGGCCTGGAGAAAAATTGCTTCCTGACTGCAAAGTGGTGACCAGCATGTCCCTGGGTATGTAAGAAAGGGCCACAAGAACGAAGCACTGATGCAACTCTTTTTGCCCTGCCTCTCTTGATCTGCCTAAGTTCAGAGAATCAGCACTGCTGTCAGATGGCCATCTAGCCTCTGTTTGAAAACCTCCAAAGAAGAAGAGCCCACCACCTCTTGAGGAAGCCTGTTCCATTGAGGAACCGTTCTATCTGTCAGGAAGTTCTTCCTAATGTTTAGCTGAAAACTCTTCTGATTTAATTTCAACCCATTTAATTTCAACCCATTGGAGAAAACAACTCTGCATAATCCTCTATATGACAGCCCTTCAAGTACTTGAAGATGGTTATCATATCACCTCTCTTTGCATTGTATTGATTGGTGGTTATATGGGCAAAGATGGTTGTAGCAGGAGAACTAGGGAAGCGGGATTGCTAATAGGAAATGTAACAGTGCCTGTTAGCAAGTTGTAGATTGGGCAGAATGTGCCAGTCTTGTTGCATGTTGTACAAGGTCCAAAGAATGTTCTTAATATAGGAAGAATGAGCTGTAAGTATATTATGTCTTGTCTGAATTGAAAAGATTGAGTTGAATCTCGCCCTCTATGCCCTGTTTTTGGCCCTCCAGAGGAACTGGTTGGCACTGTGTGAGATGGAATACTGGACTAGATGGACCATTGGTCTGATCTAGCGGGGCTGTTTTTATGTTCTTATGTTCTTAATCCACCATAACATTGAGGAAAACAGGTGGCCAAAGGTAATATCAGATCCCATTGAATTGGAACACTTATACTTTTATGCTAAACATGTCTGTTCGAAGCCAATGCCTTTGAGTTCACTGAGCATTGACTGCAAGTTATGTGTCCTTAAGACTGCAAGCTTATTTGGCAACAAATATCTACTAGGAAACAGTTTGATGCTTGAGAAGTATTGCACTGGTTAAGGTATCTGCTTTTACATCACTTTTCCAAGAGTGTCAAATTGGTTCATAACTTTATCTTTTGAATAGGGTATATCAGTTCCAAAGAACAAGCTTACTTTAATGTTGTTATATCTGTCTGGATAAATTATTATTTGGAAAAAGTAAAAAATGACATATGTACAAAATCAGGACTCCTTAAAATAAGACTGCCAATGTCAACCATAATGTTAATTGTGGGAACTACTATTCTTAATGCCCAACACTGAATGGCCAACCATATTTTAAAATGTCATCCTGCCAAGCTGTCCCATTCCAGATCATGTGTACTGCAGAGGGATTGTGTGGGAGGTAGGGTTTTTGTGTGTGTGTGCATCTGCGATGAATTGAGAAATCTCCTTCTCTTGAGCTTTCACAGTTGCAGGAGGTGAAATGGAAGCTTTCCTGCTTAGTATGCAACTGGAGAAACAAACAGAATCCTTCATTAAGGACATGAACTCGAAGGTGCTGGCTGGCAGGGTAAAGAGTTCTAAATAAATTGAAATAATGCTTAGGTGAGGGTCAGGGCCTTATCTCTCACATTGTGCCATGCTTTGAGTCCCTAGCACTGCTTTTAAATTTTGGATGCCTGGTACAAAGTAGAGAGAGCCTCATGCTTGGTTCTGACATTTTCTGAGAGCATATCTCGATGAGAGATAGCTCCGTCTCTCTGCCTGACAGAGGATTAGGGTCTCGGGTAACCCAAAATAATGGCCGTCTGCTAAGCAAAACCACAACCTTTGTTGTATAAAATACAGATTTTTGTTAGGAGCCAAAACAGTTTCACTCATTGTCAAACTGATGAATTTTGTCCAGACTACTGTTCATAGTCACATGAGCAATAAGCTGAGAGAATGCTGTGGCAGCCATGAATGTTTCATCAACGCATAAGTGCAGCTCCTGGGGTAGTGTAAATAGCCAGGAAAATGTGTATCTAACAAGTTAAATTACTGTTCTGAAATCGGGAAGAATGACCCTTTAGGAAACTTTGACTTTCAAGGTATTAAAATCACAAGTGAGACTTCATAATTCATTGGTGCCAGCATTCTGTATGGAAGGACCATTGAATGCAAATGCGGTGATAGTTGCTTGTGTGGGTTAAAATGAAGGCTTTATGTTGTAGCCTGAAGTTATGTTGATTTGCCTTATTTAACCTTTGTGTCTTTGTGGAGCTTGCCAAATTGTCTGATAGTGAATTTGGTGGCTTTGTTACAGAATCAGACAAAGTATTTTTGAGGTGTCACTGAGCGATGGCAGTGGTTGGACTCCTGACCAAAGAACTGGCTCCTAATTTGGGCCATTTTGAGTTTATTTAGCCTGGCACATCCCCCCAAACTCATACCTTCAGCTCCGTAGACTAACCAAGTGTTATTCCAGCATAAGCTTTAGTGAGTCACAGTTCACAAATGCATCTGATACATGATGCATCAAGTGCTCCTTGGTTTCTGTTTTACTTTGCTATGACTCAGCAGCTCCATAGAATTTTGACTCCGCTCCATAGAATTTTACTTTCTCAGATCTTTAATGAGTTAAGATGTTGGACTTGAAGTGGGGGGGGGGGGGGGGGAGAAGCCTGGCTATTGTTTTGCTGAGTGGCCCAGGGATAAATAATCTCAGTTTAGATCCCCAGGGGGTAAAATGTTTGAACAAAACTTTGCTGCAGTTGTCAGAACAGATGTGGCTCAATTTTGTGTTTCATTAAAGGTATAAAATGTAAGGATAATATATAATTCCACACTCCTATAGTGAATACATACAACAGAGTGTGATGGGTTCTGCCTGACCTGTCGCCAGGAATTCTGCAGTCATAGAGTTGGTACTGGATGGCCCAGTCCCATCAGCTCTTGGAAGTTAAGCACCACCAGCCATGGTTACTAATTGGATGGGAGACTACTGAAGAAGTTCAGGGTTTGCAATGGCAAACCACATCTGTTCTTTGATTTCTGTTTTACTTTGCTATGACAGATCAATGTAGCTCCCCTGTTGAAATCAGCTCTTTCTTACTTTCTAAGATCTTTAGTGGTTAAGATGGTGGCCCACAATATGGAAAATGCTTGGCTGTTACATTGCTGAACTGCATAGGAACAAATAGCAAAACATCTCGGGTTCCCTTGAAAACCCTCCTAGGTTGCTATAAGTTTGCTGCGACTTGATGGCACTTTCCACCACCAGAGCTGGTACAGTGCATACGCATCAACTACGGGAGGGCTCGAGCCACCCCCACAATTTCCTGGGGGGGGGACAGAGCCCCCCCTGGCACCGCCGTGCCTCCCCGGGCCCTTCCTAGGCCCGCCTGCCGGCTGGCCGCCACTACCTCTCCCCCCCCCCTGGCCTGGCCACTCCTGCCTCCGTCCCTCCCTCCGTCCGTCCAGGGGCCAGCTGGGCAAATGCCCAGGGTACTCACGCTGGGCACGTTGCCAGGGCAACGCTTGAGCAATCGCCCCGAAACTCTATGGCACCATAGAGATTCAGGGTGATTGCCAGAGCGTCGCCCCGGCAACGTGCCCAGCATGATGGCGTCACTTCCGGGTGATGCCAGCACGCTGGGCATTTGCCCAGCTGGCCCTTGGACGGAGGGAGGGACGGAAGCAGGAGTGGCCAGGTGGGGGAGGGGGAGAGGCGGCGGTGGGGACATGGTCCTGGCACGCGTGCACCCAAGAGCCCCCGCCCCCCCCGGGGATTTTAAAACTTGACGCCCCTGGTATAGTGGGGGCCATGCTGTAAACCATAGTGGATTTTCATGACATGGGTGAATGGTATCTAAAGTAAGGGGTGCTCAGACAATTGTTAACGGATGGGAGAACTTGTATAGGGGAGATGTTACCTAAGATATGCAGGGCTCTGCCATGTAGGGCTCTTTTGGTTGCAAAGCAGCACCTTCAGTTGTGCTTGCAAGTTAACAGGTAGTCCAGTCAACAGGCTTGGCTCAGGCCCTTTAGTTTCTGCTGACCAACAGGAATGACCAACACTGTAAATATGTAGCTGTTAGCATTTGTTCTCGTGGAATTTCGTGAATAAGAAGTCAAACAGGTGGTTGATAGGCTGGTGTTTGTTTTGAAAGGTGTGTAGAGAAGTCTGCATCTATCAAATTCATGCACAAGCATGCGTGGGCTGAATTAGTATCTAAAAGAAAACGAGGCATATTCATGCGCACTGCCTAGTGGGAAACACTGTGCCCTAAATGTTGAGGCCTTTCTTATCTGAACAAATTTTAAAGCATTGTTGCAGAGAAATGCAAACAGTTCACCAGGCCACAAAGAGTTATTTTATCACCTGTACCTACCAGTATGTTACACAATAGTTTGTTTGGTAGGTCCGGCAATCTGGTTTCCTAGAAGGCATTTGTACTTTTCAGCCCTGAAGCAATGGGGTCATCTAGAGTGAAAGACTATAGGATAATCTGAGTGAGTGATCATGTAAAAAGTTAACAAATGGAGGGCATATTACCTTCAAGAACCCATTGTGTTGCCTTTTCCACTGTACAAAAGTGATGTTTCTACATTCACAACTTGTCAGTAGTTCGGGTATAACTCTTCCCTTTCAGTAATGCAACCATACATTGTGGGATGAGTTTGGCGCTTGAATTTTATTTTATTCAAATCAGTAGATGTGCTGAATGCACCCTTTAGTTTCTTGTAAGTTTGGAATTCATTTTCTATTCTGAGTCTTTGTAAGTAGCACCCCTCCTCCCTGGTTTCAATTGTGTATACTTGTATTGGTCCTCTCACCAGCAGGATCACAATTTTGGGAGGCACACAATAGGCTGCGAGGGGGGTTGCCTTTATCTACTAAAATTTAGTTTTCATTACTTAGGATCCATACCTTTGTTAGCATATAGAATATAACATAATTTATGAAATTTAAAATGATATATAACAAAATACGTTTTGTTTAACGACAATTGCTAATACATACCCAATATGAGAGAACTTCTGAAAACTACTGCATGGTTTTGTCATCTCAGAATTAGGAGGAAATGAACAATTTGTAGTAAACAAAAATAGTGTTATTATTTAAATGTTTTTCATATAGTCACGGTATTAAGAATCATCAGTAGATCAGGAAACTGAATTATTTTTAACAGCATTGAAGACACTGACTTTTTCAACAATGTATTGTTGATGTACTAATATACGCATGTCATATTAGTTGAGGACAACATTATTCACATTTAAATTATCAGCTTATCTTGAAAGTGTATGTATCTCAAATATATACAGGAGTTATTCTATAATATAGTAGTAGATTCTAATACAATACTAGATTCTAAATAAAAAATGCCGTACAGTACAGTGCTTGTGAAACATCTATATACTAATAGTGAAGGCGTCCCCTGCGTGCGGATAGCTAAATCCGTGCAGGGGGGCACCTGGGGGGCAGGAAGATTGTTCTGCACGCTCAGGGAACGTTCTTGGAACTCTAAGGCAGCCTGGTGGCTGAGAGCTGCTTGGGCTGAGTGGGGGTGGGGGAGAAATCGCTGGCCTGAGGGGGAATTGCCGGGGAGGGGGGAGAATCGTGAGGGGGGGAGAAATCACCGGCCCGAGTGGCCCTCAGCCACTTGGGCCTTGGAGCCGGGGGGGGGGGGGGAATTGCTGGGAGGGGAGGAATCGCCAGCGCACTCAGGCCTCGGAGCCGGGGGGGGGGGGGTTGGGGGGGGGAATCGGCGGCCTGAGCAGCTCTCAGCTGCTCGGGCCTCGGAAGGGAATTGGTGCCGGGGGGCGGGGGGTGGAGAAGATCGGCAGGCCGGCGGCCCCACTTACGAGAAGCATCCTCCTTGCCTTCCTGGCAGGCAGCGGCAGCTCTGCTCCGTGCCCCAGAGCGCGGCACCCTGCTCCTGCTCCTCCAGCCCCGGTGCTGTGGGCTCCGACTCCTGGTGGGGCTCTGGGGGGAGGAGAGGGAGTTGCACCCTGGATGGGCGGGCGAGAAGGACAGAGAGGCACCGCGCCGCCACCGCCTTCCCCTCCCAGCTCTCATATCTGATGCGATTCTTCTGTTACATCCGTTAACTAAGAGATGGTGTCATGCCACAGTAAAGTAACCATGGAAAGTTGTCCAGACTGCCTACCTTTAGCAGGAGGTTGATTTTGTTCATTCTGTTGTAGGGGGGGAGGCCCTTGAGGGCTTCTGAAGGCTGCCCTTTTTTGGTCCGTTCATTGTCTTATAATCAAAGTTCAGAGATCACAGTTATCTATAGTCCTAGAAAAGAGCAAGTGTCCAGTAGCACCTTAAAGACTAACAAAATTTATGGCAGGGTATGAGCTTTCTGAAAAAGTGAGCAGTGACTCTTTTCTACTGCTACAGACAAACATGGCTAGCCACTTTGAACTATCTGTAGTCCTGTAACCTTTGGCTTGTCATTTTATGTATTCTGACTAACCCCTTGGGGTGGTCTTCCTTCCTTGCAAGTCCCTTGACCAAGGCTTTCTCAGCTCTTTTCCCACAACGGCAGAGAGTTGCTATTTCCTCAGCAGCTAGACTTTTCCTAAGCTTTGTGTTTATGCTCTGACTTGCGTCCTCAAGCCCAGTTCATACCTGGCTGAAACTATTTTTTAAAGAGTTGTTCTTTGTTCAAGTACAAAGAGCCACCCAATTCCAACAGCACAAATTCAAATATTTCATTATCTTGTTGCAACTAGCTAAAGAATCCTTATTTCAAGATGGGTATTTGCACTACTAAATAGCTCTGGGGCATCTTGGTATTTTTAAGATCTTGGTCAACCGGTTTGGTTTTATCACACTCCTAAAACTTCAGGATTATTCAAAGAGGACAGAAAACACTGGTAAATAAAGCAATAACAAAGTTTTTGTTTTTCCTCTTGTGTATGTGAAAACAGTAAGTTGTTACTGAAGTTTCAATTGTTAAAGGCAATTTCAAGTAATGGTGTAGATACTTTACCATGTTTTTCATTGGCAGGTGGTGGCGGAGTTGCATTGGTGTCGGGAGGCAAGGGGTTTAAACCCTTTCTCCTGTGCTGTTTCACTGATTTGAGATCTTTTCTCTGGAGCTGATATTTGCTACCGGAAGGGAGACATGTGACATAGACTACAATCACTTAGCAGTTGCATGTTCCACTTAGTTTGCAGCTGATTTCTATCCCTGTTCTGATGAACCAAAGTAAACAAGTTACTCCTTTTAGGTTATGTGAGCAGCTGTTGTTTGAGAGATAATTTCAAATGCTTTGGTAACTAATTTTCTGCTCTGGTGTTTGCTTAGGAGGCATGGCTTTCAGAGGTCACATGGGGAGGCTACAGTGAGCCTACATCAATGGAACACATTAGTAGGCGGCTCTGAAAATCTTGCCTGCTTATCTGTTAATGCTTACAGAATTATCACTGCAAAGCAAAGCTGGCTTTTAAGTCATACAAACGTTAGATTAATCCAGTGCTCCTCTTGAAAGTCTGATAGGAGAAGGGTTGTTTGTTATACCTCACTTTTCTCTTCCTTAAGGAGTCTCATAGTGGCTTACAATCGCTTTCCCTTCTTCTCTCCACAACAAGCACCTTGTGAGGCAGGTGGGCCTGAGAGAGTTCTAAGAGAACTGTGACTGGCCCAAGGTTGCCCACAGGCTTCATGTGGAGGAGTGGGGAAATCATACCCAGTTCTCCAGATTATAGTCTGCCGCTCTTAACTACTACCCCACACTGGCTCACACATCCTGAATGATGCAGTACTGAATTTTGCATAGAAAGAATGCTACTTAAATCAGCAACTTTCAGACTAACCTGTCATTCCCTACTGTGAGATCTGAGGCATCGAGTTCCCCGCATGAGCCTATCTGTGGATGTTGCCTACATGCAAAGGGCACACCCACACCTCCTGCACAATATATGTACTCTGTAGACTCGTCTATAGTATAAAAAGTTGAGGGCCTGAGAGGAATCATAGTGGTAGGGGGAACAATTTGGGAATCCAGTTCTGGCCTTTTTTGTGCTGAGGGGGTCGACTTTCCCTTTTTTCATTAATTGCATCTCAGCTGCTCTCAACATTCCATGGTTTGGATTCAAAGCAGATTTTCTGCAGATGGAAGGGGAGATAATTTTGCTGATCCCTCCTTCTGCTAAAGCCCAGAAACCCCTACCATTCCTGGGCTTCTGCTGTCCCACAGAAACAACATTTCAGAGGACTTTTTGGAGGGCTTTTGGAGGACTGCAAGAAAGTCATACTCCATTGACATGGAACAACTCTGCTGGAAAAGACCAATGGTCCATGTAGTCCAGTATCCTGTCTCACATTCTGGCCAACCAGTTACTCTGGATGGCCAACAAGCAGGGCACAGAGCCCAAGATCTTCCCCTACTGTTACCTCCCAGCAGTGGTATTCAGAGGTTTACTGTCTCTGAATATGATTTTTTCTTTTACTTAGCATGGCTGATAGCCACTGGTGGACCTCTCTGTCATGAATCTGTCTAACCCCCTTTTAAAGTCACCTGTGGTAATGGTAATCATTACCTCCATTGGCAGTGAATTCCACAACTTAATTACTCATTGAGTTCAGAAGTATTTCTTTTTGACTGCCCTATAACTGTTGCCCATCAACTTCATTGGGTGCCCCACAAGTTCCGTTATAGGTGAATTTAAACCTCATTTTCCTGCATACCTGGAGAGTTCCAGAAGTATGTATTGACTTCCAATTTTTCTGTGAGTGGCCTGGTTTTCATTGCTTTTATGACTTTTCAAGGGGCCAACCACTATACTATTAGATACAGTGATATTTGATCACTTTGACTGTTAAATGCCAATACTGTATACGTTCGCATGAGCTGCCAAGTTGTAACCGACTTGCGTCGACCTCAGCAAAGGCCATATTGTATTGTGTCCTCGAAATTAAGGACAGAAAATGCATGCTGATTTAGTGGTGGTGGGAAGTGCCCTCAGGAGGGAATCCTCCCCAATAGCAACATTGCATGCAATGTGCTTGTGTCACCCAGAAGTGATGCTCTGGTTTTTGAGCAAAACTCTATGGTTTGAGCCCAGTTTTACCATAGAGTTTTGCCTCCAAACCAGAGTGCTAGCCCCGATGTTCCTACATCACCTGGAAGGTGATGCTTCCAGCTCCCAGAGCTTTCCCCCCATCCCCCTGCCGGCGTTTCGAAGGGACTTGGCAACCATATGAGAAAATATGGTTGGCTCAAGGTCACCCAGTGAGTTTCCTGGCAGAGCAGGGTGGGTACCAGTTAAGGATGCTACTTATGCTTTTTGTGCATGGTCAGTTGCTACTTGCAAGTGCCCTGAAGGAAAATGATTAGTTCTGTTCCTCTAATGCTAATGAATAGCATTCTTCCTCTTCCCTTCTCCCACAGGTTCTTTAAACTGTGAATGGAATACAGTGTTTAATCATTAATAATATACTGGAATTTGGGGTGGGTGGGTGAAATTAGGGATGCATATAGCTAAGGGTATGCTCCCAGCTCTAACTTGGCCAAACCGCATGCCCAAACTGCTTCCTAAATCTTTCTGAAAAGAACAGCTTAAAAGGAGTTTGCTGTCATTGAAGCATATGTCACCAGGAAATGAAAAAACCTGTGTGTATACAGCTTTCTGTTTTTTCTTACTGAGATCGCCCATCTTCATCTATTACATACATATTGTATGGATTTTTCTATGAAACTACTTCAGGTTTGACTATGTGCAACTGAAATTAAGACAGAACACCACATTGTTTATGGTCCTATATGGTCCCATTCAGATGAAGATTGTCGAAATGACTCAGCATTCCGGAGAATTTAGTCACATATCATATTTCTGGACCTCTTTACACCTTGTGTATATTGCTTGACTGTGTATGTTGTTTGGAACTTTCCATATTATTTATAAATAGTGTTTTTCTAGCATACACACACAGCTTTTTTCATTTCCTGGTGACTCTGACTACGAGCTGTGATTCTCTCTCGAGTTGTTATTGAAGCATATGTGCCGTTCTTGCCTGAGTACCCTTAGCAGCAACTCCTACCCCAATCTGCTTTCTAAAATGCTGGGGGCTGGCATTTAAAGGCAACTGTAGAGGCAACTGCTAAGAGGAAACTATCAAAACAATTCTTGTGCAGGTGTGTGTGCAAGAGTGGCTTTGAGTTTGCTTTGAGTTGCTGGTTTGCTTTGAGTTGCTTGTCAGTGTTGGCAACCGCTTCCAGGTTTATCAAGCAACCCTCTTTTTTTAAATTCACCTCTATTTTTACTGGCTTACATAACCCTGCTCTGTCCTGACCTTAACTTGCCCTTCAGTACTGAAGCACATATGGGTGAGCAGCCTGTCTCTATTTTACTTTGGTCTTCTGTGGTGTATGCATCTGTGGGAGAGAGGAACACAAACAAGTTGCAGAAGATTAGGGCTGCAGGTTATGTCTTTCCCAGAGACATCTCCAGGCTGGGTAGAGAGGCGTGTTCCGAAGCACTGCACTTCCTAGCTGGGCAGAGGTCCAATTCAGATCAAGACCGGCATACAGAGAGAGGGGCATGGACTTCCACCCTCGTTGCCATTTTTCTGGCCTGGCATGGCCCAAGGGAGGTGGTACTATTTGCCCTTTTGGTGGCTGCATGTGTACTGATGAGCTATATGTTGTATTTCCACAGGCAAATGGTGACCCCCCCCCCCAAAAAAAAGCTGTTCTGGGTCTGGAAAATGGGGTGGACACACACACAAACACATGAAGCTGCCTTATACTGAATCAGACCCTTGATTCATCAAAGTCAGTATTGTCTATGGAGACTGGCAGCAGCTTTCCAGAATCTCAAGCAGAGGTCTTTCACATCATCAACTGTCTGGTCCTTTTAACTAGAGATGCCAGGGACCGAACCTTTGACCTTCTACATGCAAAGTAGCAGCTCTTCCACTGAGCCACAGCCCAAAGGGGGGGGGGGAGGCCTAAGCCCACTCTGTCCACATTCCATAGTCCTGGCCTGAGGCAAAGTGATATAAAAATGGGCAAGATAGAAAAAAGAGAATCAGTTGCTGGCAAGTGGACAGTTACTTAAAGATGAAGCGGGAAGAGAAGGCTTTTATACCCTTGTTTTCTCTACCTTAAGGAGTCTAAGAGCAGCTTACAATCACATTCCCTTCCTCTACTTACAACAGGCACCTTATGATGTTAGCCAAATTGGTAGTCTCTCATTGGGGAAATTAGCTTTATTAGAGACTAGCAAAAGGCAGGTAACTTGGGATCTCCACCTATGTATACCAGGATATTCCCTTAGAGAACTCTCAAAATCAACCAGTCTGAAGTTCAACTGGAAAGGTATTTTATTATAAAAGAATAAAAGAGCAAAGCATACGCTCATAATACACACAGAAGCACACAAACTGGCTAAGAGGAAACTAAGGGAGGAGCATGGAGATAGATGTTGGAGAGGTGATATTTACCAGTCCAGAAGAATGAGGTCCACGGAGGTTAGTGAAATGGCCTGCTTTTCACAAAGAGGGGGAGGACCCACATGTGAGTGGAGGTGTATGTATGGCATCAAAAACACACACACACTCTGTGGAGTAGAGTGCTGGCATTTACAGGAAAAATTATCCCTGGGGCTGTCTGACGTGTTTGCCCCCCAAACAATACCTTGATTGGCTTTTTGGAGGTGGACAAAGACCTTGGGAAATTCGTGACAGGTTTACCATACTTAGAATATGGGTGTTAATGTTGCCTGATGACTGTTGAATACAGGATGGGAGAAACTACTGGGTTGTATGAATAGTGCTAATTAGCATGAACGGGTAAAGGAAAGTATGACAGGTGTGAACAAGGTTAATGCAAGGTGAGGTAATGTTTTCTCAGGAAACCCATTGTTTAAATTATGCATCTCCTTTGCCAAACTGCCCATCTGCAGGAGGGGTCTGACTGCTAACAGTGAGGTATGTGGGGCTGAGAGAGCTCTGAGAGAACTGTGACTGGCCCAAGGTCACCCAGCAGGCTTCATGCGGAGGAGAGGGGAATCACAGCCGGTTCTCCTGATTAGAGTCTGCTGCTCTTTACCACTACATTATGCTGGCTCTCTGGGAAGCGCTGAGCATACCTAACATTGGTATCTCCCCAGGGAAAATGTAACCTTTAGTTAGGTGCTTAAGATGGTATTGTTTGAGGAAGCATGTGTGAAGGCTTAACATCAGCATTGAAACTCTTTTGCAAGTGATGCCAATAATTAAAATGGGATTAAAAATAAGTTTTAAATTTGCAGGTAGTGCATGTACCCTTTTACCAATTGTAAAATAGGAACTATAGCTCGGAATGTGTTTCATAATTTGGGCTATTTACTGAAAAGTCTTCACTAAAACATTTTATTTATTTATTTATTGCACTTTTACCCCGCCCTCCCCATGAGCGGCAGCTAAAACATGGGAGCGGCAGCTAAAGGAACATAGCAAACAAAGGGAAGTTCAAAGAAATTCCTCTGCTTTGACAGGCCAGTCGTCTACTCAGGTTGCCTGATTCCTCATTTTGGAAGGTACTGTATGAAATGCGGAAGGACTTGGCATTTACCAGATAAATATTGGCTTCCTTTCAGGATGACAGACAAGTGGGTGTATGAAACTCCTGGCATTGGTTCAAGAAAACAAACGCTGAGAAGCTGTGTTGATGCACATTATGTTTAAGAGTATGGATTTAGTCAGTTGTAGCTTTTTCAAGACCTGCTGAAATAAGTTGCATTCTGAGAGCCTGCAGAATGTTCCAGGAGGAGATTTTGAAGGATGGAATTGGATTTCCAAACTGCTTTCCACCCCCAACAACACTTTGCTAAACATCAGCCCTCTGTGGATTATATTCAAGCTGCTCTCTGGAGCCGCCAGTGCAACCAGTTTCATAGCGTGTGTTTGTGTACTTTTGTCTTGTTGTGATTCTCTTGTTATCTGCAAGTACAAAGTGTCTTAGAATTGAAAGAGTGGTTGCGGTATATCTTTAAAACTATTTAGTACGCAATTTATTTCCTCCTCTTTTGATGATGCGAAATGTCATAGTATGCTGAGTTTTCACTTGTGAGAAACACAGAATGTGCGTCTTTAAAATATTGTCCCAGGTATATAAATGAGAAAGATTATTTTTTTCCCCCTCCAAACAGATCACTGGAGGAAAATATTTTTATGAAAAAGGCCTACCACATCAAGAGCAGCTATGCATTAGAGGAAAGGAACCTGCTTGGGCAGAGAAATAAACTACTACTTAAAGGATGAATAGTGAAGAGGAATTCTATGATGCCGTTACAGGTGAGTAAGGAAACACGTAGAAGCAGAATTTGTGGGAAAACCAGAATGATGTGTTTCTGCCATAACCAGTAAGCTGTGACTTCCATGTATGTGGAAAATATTTTGGTGTGTGGAAATCTATTTTTGAGCTGACTAGGAGATGGTACCAATATCTGAGTTTCTTCAGTGCTTTGTGACCCTTGTGAAGTTTGTCTGTCTCCATTTGAGCGCAATTCATTTCCTGATCAAACAGTATTTCCGTGTATGGCAAAGTGTGTGACATTTTTATGCATGTCTATTTTACTGTATGCAAGTATGAGACGCCGAGATTGGGAGTGGCTTCCTAATGTGCATGCTCCCTGCATGTACACATGGAGAAATCGATGCATATGCATTTGCTGTGGGGCAAGTGATGCACTGTATTCTTGGTGCTTGGAGGGGGCAACAGTGGGAGGGTTTCTAGTGTCCTGGCCCCACTGCTGGACCTCTTGATGGCACCTGGTATTTTTGGCCACTGTGTGACAGAGTGTTGGACTGGATGGGCCATTGGCCTGATCCAACATTGGCTTCTCTTATGTTCTTATGTTAACTATCAAGTGCCCTTCGGAGCCCTAATGGAGTTCTAGATAAAAGGGCCGCATCATCTGCATATGGCAGTATCCTTAGGTGGTGTGAGGCAAGTTTTGGTGCGTGGAATTTGGTATCAGTCATGTATTTAACCTTATCATTTATATAGCAATTAAAAAGCATAGTGGCCAGAAGGCAACTCTGCCTTACTCCTTTGAAGGTTTTTATTGGGTTAGTGAGGGATCCCTGTGCATTATATCTCACTCAGAGAGAAGATTCCTCATGAAGGGCACAGATAAGGAACAATAATCTTTTTGTCTGTAGTAGAGCACCCTAATTTTTGCCATCGTCTCTGTCTTGAAATTGAATCAAAAGCTGCCTTCAGATCAATGAAGGCAGCATATAAGGAAGTTGGTCCTTCAGCAGAATATTTTTCTATTAGCCGTTAAAATATTAGACAGTGCTCTGTTGCTGATCTTCCTGCCCTAAAACCTGCTTGTTCTGTTGGAATAATTTCTTCTTGCTCTAACCAAATTTCAAATTTGTCAAAAAAAATTGCCTCATATATAATTTGCTAGTGATATTTAGAGGACAGCTAGGCCTATAAATTGCAGGGTCCTTTTTGTTGCCCTTTTTAAAAATAGGGACACGGCAATAGCTTCCCCCACTGCTTGGGAATTTGGCCAGATTGATCACTGTATGTGAACAAAACTGCCAGAAACTGTGCTCACAGTATGAATTTTCTTTTATGGCTTCAGGTGGGATGCCATCCGATCCCAGGGCCGTCCCACTTTTTAGCCTGAGAAATATGGGCTTTTATTTCCCATGAGCAGACCAGTGGCCATGGGGGAAGATTCTCTAGCGATTCAGTAAAAAATAATCTGAGTGTGGCCACTAGCCTCTAGAAGAAAGAAGTCCATCTGTCCCAGGAAAGATACAAATCTAGCAGTGAAGATGACTTCAACCTCCTGTCATTAGCTAGTCTCGAGAAAAGGGCGGTGATATTTTGTTTTACAGCCCGAATAAATTCCTCCCATAACCTCACAGCATACTCTTTCTTTTTCCGTTCAATAAGACTTTTAAACAGTTTTTTTCTGTCTCAGGAGGACTAGCTGTGCCTCTGATCTTCTTTCCAAATTATTACTTAGAGCAAGATAAGATAATATAAAAAATTCATCTCTAGTTTTTGCACCAAGGTTTGACATATCTACATGATTAATATAATCCCTTGCTTGCTGGTACAGTCAGAATAGTAGCCAGCTGCTGAGTTAGGGCCTGATAGACAATTAGGGGATCCTGACTGATATTTAGATTTGCAAATGCTGAGGTATATTTCTGCAAGGTTTCAGTATTTAAGAATTCTTTTACCTGACTAACAAATTTACCGGCCCATCTGATCCTTATTATCAGTAAGTTCGACTCTTGTTGTATAGCAGGCTGCTATATGGTTTTGGTTGAGTGGCAGAAAGGCCTATAAATATAGTGGTAGATGGTCACCTTCCAAATAGGGAAGTACTTGAAAGTTATTGATCTTAGACAGTAAGGAATTACACACTAGCATATAATCAATAGAGCTGGCCCTGATTCCTACCATAAAGGTGAATTTGCCTGGGAAGTCACCATAAAAAGCACCATTAAGAATATGAAGTGCTTATCTACGTACTAATTTGGCCAAACGCAGGCCTGCAAAATTTGCACTTTGATCTTTAGATGTGTGTGTGTGAAAGGGAGTCCAACCAGTTCCTGATCATCCAATAAGGTGTTAAATTTAGCTGCTAAGAATGCATCGTCATGTTTGCTGGCACTCTCACTTTTTTCTGGTATCTGGTTCCAAAACATCTGGGCCACCAGAGAGCAGTCTTTGCTGCTCTTATGTCAGTCATTGATCTTGCTAGTCTGTTAGCCAAAGGGCCTTTACCCCAGATATAAATTAGCATATGGATGGGGTTCAGTCTCTTGAGTAATACTGTGCTCTTAATAATGAGTCTACCAAGTAACTATAATAGGACATGTCTTTCTGTGTTAGTATGACAGTACCCCTTCCAAAGCACTCCTGAGCATTGTGACATACGACAATTTAGTTGTGAGATAATAAAAAGACTGCTGGTGGGAGCCCTCTTGCACTGTTTCTGCAGATGAACAGAAATTTACTGCAAGCATTAATGACAACAGAAGATGCTCAAATTATTTGACGCTCCTCCCCCCTCTGATTTTTCTTTCGTTCTACGAAAACAGAACTGTATAATATTAGCAGTTGCATAACTGAGTAGGGTGGGGACTCATAAAAGTAATTCTAGTGTTGACATAGGAGGGTTTGAGGTATTATGATAAAGGTAAGGAAAAGGGGAAGAACTGGAAAAACGGGTAGCTGTGATTTCCAGAACTAGGTGGAAATGCCAGCAAGCTGTGGAACTGAGCGATGAGGAACTTGCTGTCGAATAATGCTTATTTGCTTGCTCTAGTCAGGAGGACTGACCTTAGATTGCGTGCTCACCAGTACCACTAAAAAAAAGTCCAAAGTGGTTGGTTTAGTGGATTAGAAACTGGTTGGTTGCTGCTACCAGAAAATTACTTTTGTAAATAAAAATATATGTGTAAAAAGCTCCTATACTTATATTATACTGATAATATACTCTGTTTAAGATCATTTCAGAGGATAGCTGTGGTAGTCTGCAGTAGGCGAGCAAGATTTAAGTAGTGCCTCAGAGACCAACAAGATTTTCAGGGCATGAACTTTCAAGAGTCAAAGCTTACTTTGTCAATAACATATCTGATGAAGGGAGCTTTGATTCTTGAATGTTCAGACTCCCAAAATCTTATTGAGCTGTAGATACCATGGTTAGTAGCCACTGACGGACCTGCCCTCTGTGAATTTATCCAACCCCCTTTAAATCCATCATTGCTTGTGGCCATCACTGCATCCTATATCAGCAAAAGTTCAAAGTTTATTTAGGTTTAATAGCCCATAGGCCATGCACCATTTTAAAAAAATAGTTAAGAGTTTAAAAGAACAGCAAATTTAAAAGAGCAGCAAATTCCACGTTTTATTTGATTGTTTGGTAAAATATTTCCTTTTGTGCATCCTGAATCTACTGCCCATCAATTTCACTGGGTGCCCCCAAGTTCTAGCATTATAGGAGAGGTTTATCCAGTCTCTGCCCCATACATAATTTTGTAAACATCTATCATGTGTCCCCCCCACTTAGTCTTTTTCTTCTAAAATGAAAAACCCAAACTTGTTAACTATTCTTCATAGGAATTCCACATTCCCTTCTCTGTCCTACTGCTTTTTTTGTTCTTAGATTTTATCAAACAAAATTCAGTGGCCTAGGGGCCCAGCTTCTACTAGAATCATTCTGATTATTGTGCAAAGAAATATAATTATTGTGCAAAGAATTGGTTATGGAGACTTTCAGACATAACCTGCGGATTTCTTTAGAACAAATCCTCTTAAAGGGTAACCAGAGAGGTCATTATATATTTAGGTGTATGTTGCACCAAAAGATAAAATTAACTTGTAGAATGTTACAAGAGAACTAGGTCATAAGGGATTTGTAGGCTGCCATTCTGCTGGCTTGGAAGACGCAAACATTCTTATGACTGCTTTTCTGTACTCATCTTAAAATGGGATTATGCACAGAAATATGTTACGTAAGCAGAGAGCTTATGAAAGCTGGAAAACCTGTTTTTTATCTTGTGAATGTCTTTGGATAGTGATGGTTAAAATTCAGAATACACTATTAATGAATGTTCAAATGCTCAATCTAAAAAGCAAGGGGGGAGGGGAACAAAGATAGGCATTTGGCCTGCATTTTTATTGGAACTGTTTATTAGGTCCCTGCTTTGTCCAAGACTATAGTGCCTGTGCAGCCCTCAATGTCTTCACGTCTTAGGAGGTGGCAGACTGAATTGATATCTGAAGTCTCTGTGTGTATTAATGTATTCTGAAAACTTCTGGTGTGGTTAGCGTTTGAGTTTGCAGCCTATCCCTCTGATGTCACATATATACTTGCTACTGGTAACACTTTAGACTGAACAAAGTTATCCATCTGCTATAGTAACTGTGAGTTAAGAGTGGCTGCTGTCATAACTTCAGGCACATACCTTTAGATGTGTACAAATGCAGCTTTTAGGTCAGTTTTATGTGTCTGTCAACAGCTGGGTACATATTTAAGAGAAACTTGGGGAATCAGATGGATTAAGGCTGTGTTGAATGTTCATGTGCACTAATTTGCAATGTAAAAAGGTGCTATCACTTGCATTCTGAGAATGAGTATTTGGACATGCATTCCATGGAAAGCACTGCAGTCCAGCTAGAAGGCATCTGTGCTCAGAGATACATCTCAGTCCGCATCTGACCTGATTTAAGCCATTACTGCTCTAGGGATTCACTCTCTGACTATACAGAGTCTGTTGAAGCAGTTGAACTGGAGTTATATTATGTACCCTTCCCTGCCAAGTTAGGGCTTGAAATTGTGTCCTGAACATGCCTGAACTTGCATTCCAATGGACAGACAGCACATTGTGGTGGTTTTCCTCTTTCCTATCCCCCTTGGAAATAGGATTTGAGTTGGTATTTTAGCCTGAAGTATAGAATTGTGCCTTGGATGCTTATACCTGTTTTCACTGCAAGATCTTAATATTCAGTGGATTTATTAAATTCTGTACAAACTGGTAAATCTGCAGATAACATACTAAATAGGCCAGGAAGTTAACCAAAAGCCTCATTTTCCTTAACCAGTTAAAAGGAATTTGCAACCATCATGAGCACGCACGCACACACACGCGCACTCAGAACACTCATACTATGTATTTGTTTATATGAGGATGCATACCTATTTGTAAGGTGCTCACCTTTTTGGTTAGTGTTTCAGCCTACTTGTCATATGTTAAAGTAATTTTCACAGTGTCTTAATAATGAATAATGACTGAGGGGGTAGTCTTTGTTTTTTGGAATATACTTCAGCTGACTTTGCCTGTGTGTTAAAATGAGTTTACTGCAGCAGCAAGATGGCTTGCAGAATTGCCAAGAGTGTTTCTGTGGAGTTGCTGTCTTTTGGGAGTGGAGCATCCAGCATGTTGATGTTGCTTCGGATGTGCAGCTACCTAAGTATTTGTGTATTCTTGAAGTGGTGATCCTGTAAAGACTTCCCCGATCCGCCCACTCTGTGGTTAAGTATATTTCGAACCTATAGCATTGCTGTAATCCTTGGCTTGATAAAATTGTTTGATGATGAGCTGGCTGCATGCTTATGTCCTTAGTGTTAATACAGAGTAGGCAAAATGTAGATCTCTTAGAAGTTGACAGTCTTGTTTCAGTGGTGGGGAGGGGTGGGTGGTGGAGAGAGAGGAAGTCCAAAGGAAGAAGATCCAGAGATAACAAGAGTGAATGTAAGCAGCTGCAGCCACAGTCGCCTAAGTTTCACTTCAGTTGAGACTGAGGCGGCTGCACCTTCTCAGGTTGTCTGCTCTTATTTTGTGCTTAAATTTTGTTAAACAAACACACACACACACCCCAAATGGCCAAAGGGAAAGTGCCAAGTGGAGAAGTAATAATTGGTTGTGCAGACTCAGTGGACGAGCATCTGCTTTGCATGCCGGGTTCAGTCCCTGGCATCTCCAGTCGAAAGGACCAGTCAGTAGATGATAAGAAAGACCTCTGCCTGAGACCCTGGAGAGCTGCTGCCAGCCTGATGGAACAAGGGTCTGGTCCAGCATAAGAAGAGCCCTGCTGGATCATACCAGTGGTCCATCTGGTCCAGCATTCTGCTTCACACAGTCTCCAGCCGGTTCCTCTAGAGGCCTTCCCCAATGTTGCTTCCTGGCACTGGTATTCAGAGGATTAGAAGAGTAGGTTTTGGTTTACTGCCTCTGAATGTGGAAGTTCCCTTCAGTTACACAAAGCTAGTAGCATCTGATAGGTCTATCTGCTGTGAATCTGTCTAATCCCTCTTTAAAACTGTCTATGCCTGTGGCCATGACTGCATCCTCTCAGTGAATTCCACATTTCAGTCACTCACCTTGTAAAGAAGCAGAATGAAGTCTGAGTCCAGTGGCACCTTTAAAGCCAACAAAATTTTATTCAAGGCATGAGCTTTTGTGTGCCAAGCGCACTTCAGATACAGTATTTCCTTTTCCCTGTCCTAGATCTTCTGCCCATGAGCTTCCTTGGATGCCCTCAAGTTCTAACACTTTGGGAGAGGGAGAAAAAATTATCTTTGTCCACTGTCTCCACCCCACGCATAATTTTATAAATCTTTTATCATGTTCCCCTTTAGTCGTCTCTTTTCTAAACTGAAAAATCACAGACTCTTCAGCCTTTCCTCATAGAGAAGGTGCTCCAGCCGCCTAATCATCTTAGTTGCAGTCTCATGTATATTCTCGTCCTGTTTAATGGCATTTGACCTCAGCCCTGTGCAGAGAGGACCTGTCCTTTCTTTGACTCACCCTATGGGGAGGGAGCATGGGCATAAGCATGCTTCCCCTTCCTCTGCTCTGTGCAATTGTCAAGTTGTGAAAAGCAAGAGGAAGTGCCCGCCTGCATGGTCTGTCCTCAGGATCAGTACAGGGATGGGGCATTGTGCTGTCCTCGCTTATTGGGGAGACTGTTGCTCCTTTAAAACACACTCTGTGTACATGAACTTGGTAGATTTCTGCTGCCACCAGGAATTAAAAATTCCAAATCTCTCTATTTTGGTAGAATGACCTAGTGTCTGGGTGCTTCAGAGGACTATGTGGCCCTGAGGAAGGACTGTTCTGATTTCTGGGATAAGTTTAAACAAATAAGGATATGTTTATAAAAGAACAAAATAGGTTTCTGGGTATTTTTGAACTGTTACTGAAGAAAGAAAATATAACTGACAAAGCTCGGCATCACACACAGTCACTCAAACACCAAATCCAACTCTGACAGGCTTAGACACTCAATCTAACCCCCCCCCCCTCATATACAGCCACACAGGCTGAACTGTTTGTCTCTCATAGCCACACAGGCTAAAACTCTTTCCACAACTCTCCACACTCGTCTCTTCAAGAACACTGAATCTCCATAGAGACATCTCTCCTCCCACACTCTCAGTCATCAGCCAATCACATCACACTTGTCTCCCTCTATCATTCTCCTTATATTACTGCAGTCACACTAAACATTTAAAGAAACACACGCACCAAAACATGAAATCATTACAGGCATACCTGTGGATGTTTCTCCTGCACAGTGGCTGGCTCTTCTCCCTGCACCATGAGTCAGTGTGCTGAAATGTCTGGGCTGTCTCCCAGATCTGTCTCCCAGATCTGACTGTCAATTTGCACTGGCTCGCTTACTTCCTCTGAAGATACAAGTGAATAAAAAAAAATTATGAATATGAACCGTGAAGGAGTGCCTGTTGTCTGAAGCCATGGTTTTTATTTTAAATGTTTTGGTGTAGTGAAGCCAGTTTGGTGTAATGGTTAAGAGCACAGACTCTAATTTGGGAGAACCAGGTTTGATTCCCCACTCGTCCACATGCAGCTGGTATGACCTTGGGTGAGTCACAAGTTCTCTCAGAGCTGTTCTCTCAAGGGGAGTTCTTGAAAGAGTTCTCTCAGCCCCACCTACCTCACAGGGTGTCTGTTGTAGGGAGGGAAAGGGATTGTAAGCCACTCTGAGACTCTTTTGGGTAATGAAGGGCAGGGTATAAAGCCAACCCGGTGCTGCAATCCATTCTACCATCTCAGCACTGATACTTTATCACCACTTAATTCTGCTGCTTGTATGGGCTGGAACTATTTGAAAGTTGCTTCTGAACCAGCCATTCTTCTGCGCAGATAGCAGCCATGACTAGAAGTACTCTTTTCAGCTTTATACGTGCAGAACCGACAAATCAGCCAGATCTAGTTGCTGTCATCCTCGCTTACTAGCAGAGTAAATTATTGGTCAGTCTCATGTGCTGTCCTTGAAGACTGTCCACAAGCTTTAGTTGGTCCAAAATTCCATTACCTGTCTTGACAGAAGTGGATAGGAGGAAAGAACATTTTACTTGTACTCTAAATATGTAATTAGTTACCATTAGGTTTCAAGGTGCTGGTTTTGATTTCTTAAAGACCCTAAATGGTCTGAGACTCAGCATGTGGGTTTATTCCTTCATGTAAAATTTTTCATTTCTAAACATTGATTGTTTAAACTTTATTCATTTTAAGAGTCGGTGACCATTTTAAAGTGGTAATTAATTTTTTGTGAGTAGAAATAATAGCACAGTTTACTTGCAAACATGCATTAAGTGAAAAATCAAGTTATGAATTCATCTGGCTAGTCAGATCAAAACCAAGGCTAGAATTTTTATTTATATCTGTCCTGTCACATTTGAGAAGGGATGCTGTGGTCACTAGTCTGACACAGAACTAACAAGTAATGCAGATTTCAGTGAAACTGAGACATCTCTGTGACAGTATCCATAGCACTAACATGCACAGTTCTTTGGGTGTTCTCAAATTGCTGTGTCAACAGTTCCTAGTGTCTTTGTTCTTTTAATTTAAACCATTTAAGGGAAATAAATATTCGCCAGATAAAAACAAAAGGATGCCACAGCCCTCAGTTTGCAAGACCTGAGCAAGGCTGTTAAGAATAGGACGTTTTGGAGGATGTTCAATTCATAGGATCGCCATAAGTCAGAAGCCACTTGATGGCAGTTAACACACACACACACACACAAATAATTTCTACATAGAGCTTTGAATTTGAGTACAGCATTTAAATCACACTTGAATTATTTTTTTCCCCCTGAGCAAATATTTCAGGGCAAGCAATTTATTGCTACTGGGACATAAAACCAACATTACATACAGAATTTGTTGGCTGAATGTCAACAGTCAAAATATATATGCTAGATCAGTTTGTTGTTAGTTTAGGACACTTGAAAATTTTCTGATTCACATTTTTCCAGAAACCTCATGTCACGGTGTGGTGTAGTGGTGAGAGTTTCGGAGTAGGATCTGGCAGGCCCAGGTTCAAATTCCCACTCTGCCATGGAAACTTGTTGGGGGAGCCCTTGAGCCAGTCACATGTGCTCAGCCTAACCTGCCTCACAGGGTTGTCGTGAGGGTAAAATGAAGGAGAGAAGAACGGCATAAGCTACTTTGGGTCCCCAATGGGGGGAAAGGTAAATAAAGAAATTGCTGCTTAGACCTGATGCACCTGAGGAAGCATCTATTCCCATGCCAAATCTGTGCCAGGCCAGAATGGCATACACTGAGTAGACAAAGGTACTTTTGGCAGTTGACTTGATGTTGTGGAACTTGTTGCCTTTGGAGGCTTAAATTGCTACAACTCTTCTGTCTTAAGAGATGTTATCTCAGCGTTTCAGTGGTGTCTTTGGTTTATGATATCTTAATCTGCTTTTAAATAAACTGTATCTGAAGTAGTGTGTGTGCACATCAAAGCTTATACCCAGAATAAAAAATTGTCGGTCTTAAAGGTGCCACTGGATTAAAACTTTGTTCTGCTGCTTCAGACCAACACGGCTTCCCACTTGAATCCTTAAAAAAAACCAAAATCCTGTTGTCTTTCAGTTCAGTGTCTCCTGACCAGTGGTTTTATGGGGCAGATGAAATTGCACTTTGTGCAGGGTAGTTGGATGTATGTTAATTGTTGTGTGCATGTTTGGGGGTATTCTGGTTTCAAGTCACACTGTATCTAATAGGGTTCGATGGTCCCACCATATGGGTGACATGAAAAAACAGAGGGAGGGAGAAAAAACGGAGAGGGGGGAATTTGGGTCCTGCCTTTCTTTATACTCAAGGCAGCTCAGAGCATAAATGCTAAATTTCAATCAAAATCCGACAACTAAACATCAGCATGTGCAAAACCCATATAACAACTCGGAAGTACCTGTCATTAATATTACGGCATGGACTGTGTTAGATATAGCAATGATCTTGGCTAGATGATCTCAGAGGAAACATTTTTCTGTGCACGTAATAGGGCAGAAGTATACCAAATGGCTTTATTTATTTTATTTTATATTTATACTTTGGATTTATAAATTGCCCAATCCCTGTATACGCAGGGCTCTGGGTGATGTACAACAAAATTAAGATTTGTTAAAATCAATAAAAACAACAATCAATTAACAATTTCCGATGGCATTTAGTTATGACAGACAAGTTTCATAAAAAGGGTTTGTTTGGTTATTTTATTTCATTAACTTTATTTATAGCCTGCCTTTCTTAAGAACCTAAGAGAAGCCATGTTGGATCAAGCCAATGCACCATCCAGTCCAACACTCTGTCATGGCAGTCCTGCTGATATGAGCATCCAAGGCCATGAAGAGCTTTGTAGCTGATAGCCAGTACCTTGAATTGAACCCGGTAATTGATAGGTAGCACTGGAGGCTGTGGCTGATTGGCTGAAGCAGAGATGAGTGAAATTAAATCCATCTAAGACAGAGGTCCTGTGCCTGAGCCACGGTGGGGGGGATGGAACTAGGGATCTGGCTCCCCACCCTTGATGGGGTACTGTTAATGCCAGCATCAACGGTGAGGAGTCTGGGTGTGACCATGAATGCCTCACTTTCAGTAGAGGCCCAGCTCACAACCATTGCCAGATCAGCCTTTTACCATCTTTAGCAAGTCAGGCAAATGGCCCCCTATCTCTCCCCTCAATGACTTAGCCTCAGTGATCCATGCATTGGTCACTTTCATGCTGGACTACTGTAACTTGCTCTGTGAAGGGCTACCCTTGAGATTGATCTGGGACCTCCAGCTGGTTCAAAATGCAGCTATGTGCGTCCTTACTGGGACCTCAGGACGAGCACGTATTCATCCTGTGCTCCGCCAGCTGCATTGGCTTTCAGTTGAGTACCGGATCAAGTTCAAGGTTCTGGTATTAAACTTTAAAGGTCCTTGTGGTCTGGGACCATCAAATCTGCAGGACTGTTTCTCCCACTCTGTCTCCCGAAGAGCTCTGTGTTCTTCAGATCAACATCTACTGGTAATCCCCGGCCCAAGGGATGTCTGCTTAGCCTCAGTATGGTGTCCGCTGCCTCAACCAAAGGCTTGGTGGAACAGTCACCCAATTGAGATCAGGGCTCTGCAGGATTTACAACCATTCCATGGGGCCTGAAAAAGAGAGCTGTTCCTCCAGGCCTTTGGTTGAGGCAGCAGATACCATATTAGATTGGGTCCCCCTGCCCTACCCACCTATTCTATTCACCTGGGCCACTCACAGGTATTTTTTGATGTATTGAGTGGTGGGGATTTTTGCCACTTGGTAAACATCAATATATATGAGCACACGTACAAGGGTCAAAACTTTCTGAGTGCGCTTTAACTGTATTATCGCCATCTCATGATTTATGTATGGATCTGAATTTTAATATTTTATTATATCTTTTTTCTTATATCATTATATAATTTCTTTTATAACTGTTTAAACTGTTATATTTTTGTGTTGTGAGCTGCCCAGAGCCCACGTGTGGGGTTGGGCGGGATACAAATAAAACAAACAAACAAACTTGCTTGGTTAAATGACCTTTCAGGATTTCTTCTAGTTTGTTTCTCTCCGTAGATACCAGGTGAGCCTGGAGGGAACCTCTCCTTGTTTTCAACCGAATAGGCAACATTCTCCGACTAGTTCACTGGATTGCATTTCTTCTTTATACAGGGAAGGCGGAAGTCTCCGTCAGTGACTTATTCATCTGTCTTGCATTCCAGCTATAGCGCATTGTAATTAGCAGACTCTGCCTGTTCATTATGGAGCTTTTAAAAATTGGTTGGCAAAAGAATATTTGCCTCCAGTGGAGCATGACTGGAGACAAACATAACCTACAAAGGAGATCTCTTTCCCTGATGTGAGCTTCTGTGTAGCTTCCTCCTCACTTGCCCTGCTGAGCTCTGGAGATTCCCGACAGAAAATCGAACGTTTATCCCAGCCTCCTTTTGTGGTGACTATTACCTGGCAGTCAAGTTAATGACTACGTAGAAAAAAAGAGGGTGGACTCATTCCTTCAGTCAGACTCAGGAAGGACTTGCCTTCCTAGAATCCAGGCAGGTGGAGGCCAGTCAGTATAGAATGGCTTTTCTTGGCAGGTTCGGGAGGAAGAAGACTTCTAAAAACAAATTTGCTAGTAAGTCATTTTTCCTTATTTTTTTTTAATGGTGAAATATCCAAGAAGCAGCATAAATCCTTTCTTAATGTGTATACCTTCCTGCAAGACAGAAGGTTCTGTTTGAGAAGTTTAGATACATCCTCCCTGTCTGGAGTGACAACATTCTGGAAAAAAGACGGCAACCCCCCCCCCCCCAAAAAAAACCAGTTCCTACCTTGACATCTCTTTATAATTGGAGGGGTGGTCTTCTCAACTGTTTCTCTAAGCAGTACTTGTTGCTGTTTTCTTTCTAGGCTCACTTTGTACTTTGAGAACTGTGGCAGTTCATCAGCTTTTTCTTGGATTTTGAATTTTTAAAATGGCAAAGAAAACCCTTTACAAAACAAAGGGTCAGAATAATGCTGCCTATTTCTGCCACCTATCATTGGCCTAAGAAATTGCCCTGACTTTCTCGTCATGCTCTTGGGGTTCCCCCACCTTATCAAACAGTCTCATGGAATTCAGTATAGGAGTGAAATTATGGATCAATTAGATAACTTTCTGGAACAATTTGTAGTATATAGATGTAGCTGAATATGCTGTTTTTTTGGTGTGAAAAATTACTATCCTTTGTGGAGCAGGCAATCACGTTCTGTATAAACTAAGTGAAAATAAGTTGGTATTACTAGTTCACTTGACTGTCCTTGAGATCTGGGATAGAGGTTTGATATGAAAATTTTTTTTAGTGCTCTCTTTCAGATTGGAATTTTTATATTGTTTTGTGACATGATGATTAAAAGGGAATTCCCCCTTTTCTTTGTATTCGAAATTTGCTGATGTCCTCAAACATTAGGCCTTGCTTCCCATTGTGCTTTGAATCTTCTTGTGTGCATTTTACTGGAAGAGTGGATGGTGACACTGTAAAATCTTAGATTGCCCAGGTCATGTGATTTGTCTGATTATTTAATTTATTTATTTAGGTAGGTAGGTGGGTTGGTTGGTTGGGGTGACTCCAAATCTAGGCGAGGTGACTAGCATTTCTGCTGTAGACCAGTAACTTTGATGTATACATACTTCTATAGGCATACTTTTCTTCTTAGAGCCAGTTTGGTGTAGTGGTTAAGTGTGCAGACCCTAATCTGGGAGAACCGGGTTTGATTTCCTACTCCTCCACTTGCACTTGCTGGATGATCTTGGGCAAGCCATGGTTCTGGCACAGCTGTTCTTGAAAAAGAGCCATTTCTGTCAAAGCTTTCTCAGCCCCCCCTGCCTCACAGGGTGTCTGTTGTGGGGAAGGGAAGGGAAAGGATTTTGTAAGCCGCTCTGAGACTCCCTTGGGTAGTGAAGGGCAGGGTATAAATCCAATCTCCTCCTCCTCTTAGATTTGTTTATGTCTTGTTGAAACCGACTGGTGAAGGACTTGATATTATTTAGTATGGCTTAACTGCAACATTTTCACATATCCCTCATGTATCTGACACATGTGCTATAAGTAGATCTTTGGCTTAATCATCTGAGCTCCTCATGCATGCATCAATTATTGTTACCAAATTAGGTGTGGTGTCACCATGGGATCTGATTATCATTAGGTAATTACACTTGTGGGAGCAGTCAGCACTGAATAATGAGTGACATCACCCTTTGGGCCTGCCTTTTGCAGGAGAAAACCCCTCAGTGAGCTTAAAAAAATACCAGATCGTATTATCTTCTGTTGCCTCTTCTGAAGCTGGCACTTGGGATGTTTTCTTCTTTGCCAGTCTCAAGGCTTGCTTTTGCTTTCAAGGAAAAGTAAAATAAATAAAATGAAATAGGAAGGCTACACTGGTGATCTGGTGCTGGGAAAGGTGTACATGACTCCTGCGGCATCAAAATAGACTTCTGATTTTGATAGGAGCTTGATGGATTAGTTGGTCATCAGGCCAGCTAGCTCAGTACTGGATAGTAGTTACAATTCTGCTTGTCAGGTTAGTACCAGAAGATGATGTGAGGAACAGCAGCTCAGGCCTTTGCATTTCCGTTGTGAGGTGCTGCAAGGTTTAGCCTCATCTCACATGCTCTTTACCACCTGTAGGGCATTGGCCTGGATCCTTGATCTTGCATGAGTGGAAGGGCTAGCTCAAGAGGAAGCATGCTCCTTGACAGGGTTTACCTGTCAGGCACAGAACTTGCTCATAGAATATAAGCCACTGATGGGAGTTGCCTGGAAACTTTGAATATGGTGCACTTCATCTTAGTCAGGTGCGGTGGTGGAAACTCTGGAGGTCACAATGGACTGGTTGAGGCTGATAAACTAAATCTCAATCCAGGCAAGGCTGAGGTGGTGTTGGTCAGCAATACAAGGAGGTGATTGTGCCAGCAGTAGTGTGGCTGCTCCCAATATTAGTGGGTGGCCACAGTAGCTGTTGTCACCCATCTGCCTGCTCACCTTCCCCAAACTTAAATTAGCACAAGTGAGGTCAGTTCCAGGGACCAAGGGGTCCTTGGTAAAGTACTGTATTCTGGCAATGGGTCCCCTCCACTGAATGAGGGCTTGGGCCCCATGCACCATCTTGAGGGCAGGAGTGAGGTGCAGGCAGGCAGATTTGGGTCAGCAGTGGTGTGGCTGCTCTTCATCATACTGGTGCTGAACCACTGCCACAGTGGCCACCCACCTTCTCATCACCTCCAAAACGGCTAAGTGAGCAGCGTCGCCAGTACCATTGACTTTGTTCCTCTCCTCTGGTCTGTGGAGCAGGATCTGTGTGCTGGTTTGTGTATCTGTTTGTCCACATTTCTTGTAGTATGCGGTTTCCCAGAACCTGGAAGGATATAAACCAGCAACTACTGCTGGAGCTAAGCAGTGATAGTGCTGTCCAGCCCCCACCCCTAGCAAAGCTGAGTGGGCAAGTGATGATGGCAGGGGTCACTAGGCACCATTGGTGTTTATTCCAGCAGCTGTGCAGGTGCTTCTTATTGCTCAGTTGCCCGAGGGATGGGTGATGTACCTACCTGGGGGCACCAGAAAGGGGGGGCTCGTCTGAAGTATTAAAGCCATGGCCAGTGTTGGAAAGGAGCCACCCCTGATGCACAGAGACAGAATACAAAATATCACAGTGAGATTGCTGGCTGGCCTGGGTTACGGAGGGCCTGTCTTGCCAGTATTAAAGTGATTCACTGATTTCTTGTTTGCTTCTGGGCATAACTCAAATGCTGGTTATTATAAATTCCTATATGGAATTGCCTGTTCTCAAATGTACCTGCCTGACCAATAAGATCTTCTGGAGAAGCCGGTCTTTGTGTATCTCCACCTTCTGAGGTGACCGGCACCTTCTCTGTCATGGTGCCTCAGCTTTGGAACTCTGTCCACAGAGATCTGCCTGGTATTACCCAAACTGGTCCTCATGTCAGGCCTGTCATGTGTGAATGGCTTCTGCATGGTCAGAACCACAGATGTGGTCTGGGGGGGGGTAATTATTTGGGGCTGTTCCTTTCAGTTGTATGCACAAATCACTTTTTAGAGCAATACCCTTGGAAAGATGAGAAAGAGAATCTCAAATTTAAAAAATCTTTACTCACCCAGCAAGGTAAAATGCTAAAAGAATGAAATGCAAGGGAAAGTGAAGGCATAAAACAGTGCTGCAATACAGTAACACAATCCTAGCAGTGCTGCTGTAAGAACATAAGAAGAGCCCTGTTGATCAGACCATCTAGTCCAGCATTCTGTTTCACACAGCTCCTCTGGAGGGCCAACAACAAGACATAGAGGCCAATACCTTCCCCCCATGTTGCCTCCTGGCACTGGGATTCAGAGGCTGACTGCCCCTGAATGTGGAAGTTCCCCTCCATCACTATGGATAGTAGCCACTGATAGACCTATCCTCCATGGATCTATCTAATCCCCTTTTGAAACTGTCTATTCCCGTGGGCATCACTACATCCTCTAGCAGCGAATTCCACATTTTAATCACTCTTTGTAAAGAAGTATTTCCTTTTGTCCGTCCTGAATCTACTGTCCATAAGCTTCATTGAATGCCATTGAGTTCTAGTACTTTGGGAGAGGGAGAAAAATTTCTGTTTGTCAACACCCCATGCATAATTTTATCAACCTCTGTCATGTCCCCCCCCCCCCCCCCCAGTCATCTCTTTTCTGAACTGAAAGTCCCAGACTCTTCAGCCTTTCCTCATAGGAAAGGTGCTCCGACTCCCTAATCATCTTGGTTGCCCTCTTTTTTACGTTTTCCAGCTCTGTGATGTCCTTTTTGAGATACAGTGACCAGAACTGCCCTTGATAGTTGCCTAATTGGGGTAGATAGAGAATCTAATGGGACTGTAACAAATGTGCTGTGGCCTCAGGCCCGGAGCTGGTCTTTAAACCCGGGCTTCACTCCCCTGAGGTGTCCTCTTTGGCCTTTTCATTGTGCTCCCCTTTCAGGCCTGTTCACCGTGCCTTCTCTTAGATCTCAGTCCCCAGAGCCACTTGTGCCTGCCTCGCCCTCTCTGAGCGAACTGTGTCACCTTCAGTGACTCTAGTGCAGTTCTCTTCTGTCCTTCCCAAGGCTTTTTCTTGTTTTAGCTGCCTCCAGCTCCACAGCCTGCAGCTGAGAGCTGCTTCGTCAATCCCAGCTGTTTCTCTGCTCTCCCAGCCACATGCAGGCTCCTGAGCATCTGCTGCTGTCATCTCTGCCCCCCCCCCAATCTGCTCACTGCCGCCTTTTAAATGTGCAGCCCGCCCATGCAGGTTTGGTATAGTGGTTAAGAGTGTGGACTCTAATCTAGGAGAGCCGGGTTTGGTTCCCCACTCCTCCACATGCAGCTGCTGGTATGACCTTGGGTCAGTCATAAGTTCTTTCAGAGCTGTTCTCTCAAGGGCAGTACTTGAGAGAGCTCTCTCAGCCCTGCTACCTTACAGGGTGTCTGTTGTGGGGAAGGGAAAGGGATTGTAAGCCGCTCTGAGACTCCTTCGGGTAGTGAAGGGCGGGGTATAAATCCAGTCTCTTCTTCTTTGTCTTCGTTTCCCCCCCTGCCAGCATCTCCTTACCCTTGACAGTTCCACACTGCTCAGGCCTTGAGGGCCTGCTCTGCCAGCCACAGGGACATAAAGGGTAAAAGGAAGAACATGCATTGCCTTATTCTGGAGAGAAGAGTCTGTTGAGTTGAGGTCTGTGGGCAAGAGAAAGAAAAGCTGGTTCAGTGTCAGGGGAAAATCTGAACAAATAGCAGCTATGAAGTTGAGAATCCAAGGCCACAGATTCAGTGATTCAGCCCAAAGGGCAAACTTCTGGAAGTAAGCCAACCACAAAATTGGGAAAGGAAGCTTGCGTACAGAACCTACAAAATTGGAGGGGGGCTGGAATCCTGTGTCTTAGTGGAAGGAGGTCTGGGAGCTGAACCAGCAAGAAAGCTGGAGGGCCTTAAGATGTCCTTGTTATAGATTTGGAAGGATGAGGCACAGGAGGATAGACATCTAACTGGAAGTCCAAATAAGGGCATGGTAGGCCAGAAAATGGAAAGGACTGGACATGGAACTTCCTGCATGTAAAAGATGTGCTGTACCACTGAGACACTCCCCAGTAAATTACTAGATTAATTCCTACTTGGGTTTAATTTTTAAATTTTTTGGAAAATGTCCTAATCTTTCTCCAAAGAGTTCAGGATGATAAGGTGTTATTTTCACAACAACCCTGAGAACTGTGTTAGGCTGATAGAGAGTTACTGTTGGAAGATCACCCACTGGCTTTGTTTGAGTGAGACTTTGGACCCAGGTTTTCAGCGGTCTGTTGCCCCCAAACCCTATACAAGCCCAGGGTCTTACAATGCCAACAGGATATTGCGATGACTCCATTTAATAGTGCCAGTGACCTTTCATTGAACCTTGGAGGCAATAAAATTGAATAAAATACCATCAGGTTCTCCCGAGAAACTGAGACCCCTCTGTAGGGCTTGTCTTGATACTCCAGGGGATCACCCTAAAACTGGAGCATGTGAGGGGTGAGCAGAACTTGTGAGGCAATTAGCAAGTATTCCAGCACACTTAAAACACTTTCAAAACAATATCTAACCATCAGATAGGACAATCAAATCAACCTTCCAGAGGTAATGAGCAAAGATGGAGCTGTCTCCTGTCACTAATTAGCATAGCCCCCAAAGCTGTTCATGGTGAGGTAATTTATGAACCTCCACATATCATGGGGTACAAAATCCAAGAGTTAAATAAACCAGCTCCTGGACTGGCCATGGGAGCCAACTTCAGTCCCCAAGAATTGTGGTCACCACAAAGCTACTGTACCTGGCTAATGAGACCATACCCAAGCTTCTGCGTCAGGCAGTGTGTGACCTCCCCCTTATTAGTCTGTGCATGCTGCCTCTCCTTCCCTCTTCTTCGTCTTTGTCCAAGCAAGGAATCTCAGACCTCCAACTGCCCTCCAAGTTTTTCCTCTCCTCCTCCCTAGATAGTCTCTCTTCTCTAATAAATAAATAATCAGGGCCCTGCAGGATCTTTTACAGTTTTGCAGGGCCTGTAAAAACAGAGCTCTTCCACCAGGCCTTCAATTAGGAGCCGCTACCAATAACAACTAAGGCCCTTTCTATATATTAACATCAACAGCTTGTGATACATTGGATACTGACTGTGGCCATACTCTGTACCATCTTATTATGGCCTACTGAGACGTCATCGTTACCGCCGCCAGCATGTTACCAGCACTTTATTTGTATTGTGACTGTCTTATGTTTTTGAGTTTTATGATGTGTATTGTGTTTACATCTATGTTTAAATATATTTTCATTTTTTAACATGAGCCGCCCTGAGCCTGCCTCAGCAGGGAGGGTGGGATACAAATCAATGCAAATAAAATAATTCCCTTTTCATGACTTCTCCCAAAGGACCCCTCCCCAATGTATCTGCCTTGGCCTTGGCTGTGGCAAAGGCACTGATGCCCCTCCCCATCCATGCTAACACCCCCTGAAAACACACTAAAGGTTCCAGTCCATTTCCCCCTCCCCTATTTCCCTTAAAACCCATCTACTTCTCCATGTTGGGAACCACACACTCAGGATAGGTTTAATAAATGTCCCACATGGCTTTAGAGTATTCATTTGGGCTGAGTGATCTTGCTACTCCTACCATGAGTGTATTATTATTGTTGTTGTTGTTTTGCCAGAATCCTGTGTGAATGTCTCTTTTCTCAACCTTTTTATTTACCTTCTATAGTCAGTCACTCAAATGGATTAGAATTGCTTCCTTAATTTCATTCGCTATAGCTTCTTAACCCTATCACTTTATTAAAAAATACTATCACTTCATTAATACACAGACTTCAGAGATCTTGAGGTATGGGTCCAAAAGTGCACATGGGCAGGAAACGTGTATTCCTCATTGCTCCTAAGTAACAGTGTAGTTCACTGCTCTCCAGTTTTTTATCTTGTCTTTTGCAAATGCTTAGGTGGGGTTACCATATTTTGAAAAGCAAAAAAGAGGACATATTTCCCGACTGACTACTTCAAACAAGTGATCACCACGACAAATCCCATTTTAAATACCTCTACTATTTAAGCTGTGATAATTGCTTCTAACTAGGAATATTCCTAATCCTCCAACTCCCAAAGAGGACATTTTCATCAGTTTTTGTTTTTTTAAAAAAAAGAGCCCAAAAGAGGACGGACACCAAAAAAAGAGGACATGTCCTCTAAAAAGAAGATATCAGGTCACCCTAACTTAGGGCAAAAAACAAATTACATTGCTCTGGACATAGTTTATACCCTTGTTTCCAGTGGTGTTCCATTTGAATCCCCACTCTGCAGTGGAAGTTTGCCAGGTGACCTTGAGCCAGTCACACACACTCAGCCTAACCTACCTCACAGGGTTGTTGGGAGGATAAAATTAAGGAGAGGAGAACGATATAAGACACTTCAGGTCCCTATTGGGAAGAAAGGCAGGGTATGTGAAGTGAATTATAATGAGCAGTGCTCTTTGCTTTAAACTTGGTATCTATGCAAATTTGAGGCATATTTAACACGCATTTCACTTTGGTTGTCTGCACAGAATACTCACAAAACTAATTTTTTTGTGTTGGAAAATAAGCACAACTGGCAAGGAGCCTAACTGATTTTGAAATGGGGGGAAGAAGTAGAAATGTATGCACTACTTATTATCCTTAAACTGCTTGGACTGCATAGGTTTTTGCCAGCCCAGTTACAGATATATCTAATATTAGAATATGTTCATGTACTACAAATTGTGGCATCCTATGATACTGTACAGAGTATATCTTAGTTTTTACCATCTGAAAGGTAATAAAAACAAATTGAAAATAGAAAACACAAGTTTTGTCATAAACAGAGGAGTATATAATTTGGACAGCAACAGTCTTTTATAAGCACAGTGCAACTAGCAGCATATTTGCTCAACAAACTTTATAACAATTAACTTTGAACTATGTAGAGTATATGTAACTATTATGCATGCTAAAGTATACACAAACTAAAATATATCCTTGAAAATGTGTATGTCTGTAGCATGCACAAGAATTGTTGTCGTCCATAAAAATACACTTTGAGGGATTCTACACTTCATTACAGCATTCTCCTTAATTCAAAAAAGAAAATATTTCATTGGATTTTTTTTCAGTGCTCCCCCAAAAGTCGTGGGTGGGAAGGAGACCGGAAAATGCTCTTGTTTCATTTTTTCCCAGGCCTGCATATCTCTAGGTAGAGTTAGTCGTATCCTTGTTTAAATCTGCATGGGATAAATTTACAGCTTTCTCCGGTCTGCATTTTCTATGATTTGTCAGCTCTCAAATAGTTTAGTGCGTGGCCAGTTTACCTGTTAATCCTGTGTAAAGGTAATAGATTTTCAGATATGTTGAGTATGTGTTGTACTTGTGCCGATCTTGTGTGTGTTAGCTACTGAGACAGAAGCGTGATATAAAATGGTATCAGAGGCACTTTGTGATGTTGGGGCTTTAATCTCACACCATTGAAAATGTTAGCCATATCTGGGTTCTGGAACAGTAAGGTTATAGAAATAATTTTTAAAATCTCCACTGTTATTAGACATTTTCCCACTTTTAGTCTTGAGATTGTCAGTAGCGGGTTCCTGGTTGTTAATTGCTGGATAATATCTGTCAGTAGGTGGTTTCTAATCTCGGGGAGGAGTGAGGCCAAGTTCTCCTGTTTGTAACAGTAGTCTGGATTGTTTCTCCCCTGCAGGATAATGGCTCCCATTCAGCATTTCCTTTTTCAGATAAACATCTGACCTTACCTGGAGTTGCATAGTGTTTTACTGATTGCACAGTACAGCTGTGCAATAATGATCCACATAAGTATTTATGTACTTTTCTGCCCTTTAAAAGCTAGCGCAGTGTTGTGAGTAGAGTGCTGACTAGACCCTGGAAGGCCTGGTCTCAAATTCCCACTCACCTTGACACTCTGTGGATAACCTTGGGCCTGAGTTATTGGGAGAATAAAATGATGGCGGGGAAAGCCATCTATACTCCTCGAGGCTCCTGAGTGAAAGGGAGGGATTACTTTATTTTTTTTTTTAAAAAAGACAAACTGATGACTTGTTTAGAAAACTACTTCCACAGATTATGGAAACTTTCCATTTCCTTCTGAGAGCCAGTGTGGTGTAGAGGAAGAGAAGAAGACATTGGAGTCTCAGAGCAGCATACAATCTCCTTCCCTTCCTCACCCCACAACAGACACTCTGTGAGGTAGGTGGGGCTGAGAGAGCTCTGAGAGAACTGCTCTTGAGAGAACAGCTCTGAGAGAACTGTGACTGACCCAAGGTCACACCGGCAGCTACAAGTGGAGGAGTGGGGAATCAAACCCAGCTCTCCAGATTATACCAAACTGTAATGGTTAAGAACAGTGGGCTCTAATCTGGAGAACTGGGTTTGATTCCCCTCTCCTCCATAAGCAGCCAACTGGGTGCCCTTGGGCTACTTTGAAACTCCTTAAGGTAGAGAAAAGTGGGGTATAAAAACCACCTCTTGGACACATACCAGGGTCCTCAGTACTCCTGTTTCCTTATAAGTAGGATTGCCAGATACTTGGGGCTGGGAGGAGAGCATGCTTTTTATTCTAAATTGGTTCACAATGCAGGATATGCTGTTTAAATCTACTTGTGGTGGTGGTGGTAGGAAACAGTGTCAAGTCACAGCAGATTCATGGTGACCCCGTGGGATTTTCAAGGCAAGAGACTGAACAGAGGTAGTTTGTCGTAGCCTGCCTCTCCGTAGCAGCCATTGACCTCCTTGGTGGCCTTCCATCCAAACACTAACCAGGGCTGACCCTGCTTAGCTTCTGAGATCTGATGAGATTGGGCTAGCCGGGCCATCCAGGTTTAAGTCTACCTAGTCACAGACATTAATTGTAATTCAGGTGGAACTAAGCAAACACTGCCAAAGGGTGCTACTTTAGTTTCCAGAGAACTCTGGGCAAGTCTGGATCTCCAGAGCTGTGTACACACACTGAAGAGGACACAGCTAACAGAGCTCATGGATCGCGCATTCTTCTCCCTGTTCCTACACAGCTCTGGAGATCCAGACTTGTCCAGAGTTCTCTGGAACCTAAAGGGGCTAGCAAGTCTGGCTAGCCACTTAGTGGTACATAAAGCTAAAAGAGCTGGAATTTCTGGCTGCCAGGCAGTTGTAGGATCTCCTGGCTATACTACACGCAATGCCATACAATAATAATAACTATGATCCGTTAGCTAACAAATTACTCATGACTGTAAAGTACCAATAGGGTCCTGCCATCTTTCCTCCTGGATCCCACTTAAGTGGCCTGGAAAGTCTGGCTACTGGCTATTTCCATTAGATTCTTTTGCAGTGCAGTCTCTAAAAAGACGCTGAAAACACTGATCACAGGAAGCTGCCTTTTGTTGAATCAGACCAATGGTCCATCAAGGTCAGTACTGTCTATGCAGACTGCCAGTGGCTCTGCAGGGTTTCAGGAACTGGTCTTTTGGATCAACTAGTACCTGGTCCTTTTAACTGGAGATACTGGGGACTGAACCCCTGGGACATTCTGCACATGAAGCAAATGCTGTAGTACTGAGCCACAGCCCCTCCCCCTTGTCCTTAGGTGGCTCCTGTTCTTGGCTGGTGAACACAGTTATAGTAAAAGTTCGGATCATTTATCCACAGCAGCATAATGACTTCCACTCACTGTTTGTTTCTCCTTCAGATAAGCACCTGTCCCTACCAGCATTTAGAAAAAAGCATGCTTTTGTTTGAGGTTCTCTCTCCCCCCCCCCCCAACACATACACAAGTAATTGGAATGTAAATGGGACTCCCTGCTGACTTTCAGTGCTGTTTATATTCAGTAGTTGAGTTTTTATTTAGAGAATCTAATTGCGTATGCTCAAGCGTTTTGTGAAAAGGCACGGCATTTGCCTACAGGGTGACATTGTCTGGCAGTTGATTTGGGTTTTTTTTCAAATAGACTGTGTGTGTGAAGAAAATAAAGACAGGATAAGAACATAAGAGAAGCCAATGTTGGATCAGGCCAGTGGCCCGTCCAGTCCAACACTCTGTCACACAGTGGCCAAAAACACCAGGTGCCCTCAAAAGGTCCAGCAGTGGGGGCATGACACCAGAAGCCCTCCCACTGTTCCCCCCCCCTCCGTCAAGCAGGGCACCTGGGGGTGCTTGTGGGGAGGGCGGGGTATAAATTTGAAGTAAGTAAATAAATAAGAATGCAGAGCATCACCTGCCCCAGACCGAGAGTTCCTATCTACACTTTGTGGCTAATAGCCACTGATGGACCTCTGCTCCATATGTTTATCTAATTCCCCCTTGAAGCCGTCCATGCTTGTAGCCGCCACCACCTCCTGTGGCAGTGAATTCCACGTGTTAATTACTCTTTGGGTGAAGAAGTACTTCCTTTGATCTGTTCTAACCCAACTGCTCAGCAATTTCATGGAGTGCCCACGAGTTCTTGTATTGTGAGAAAGGGAGAAAAGGACTTCTTTCTCTACCTGCTCTACCCCATGCATAATCTTATAAACCTCGATCATGTCACCCCTCAGCCATCGTTTCTCCAAGCTAAAGAGCCCCAAGCACTTCAACCTTTCTTCATAGGGAAAGTAGTCTTCAGTGACATGATTGATATTTCTGCACTGCAAGGCAAAGCTGTTGATTTCTGATCCAAAGCATTGCCTTTTACAGCAGTCTGATCAAGGTTAGTGTCACCTTTTCCACGACATACACAGGGAACCTCAGCACTTGCACATGTGGATTTATCTGCCTGCAGTGCAGTCATACCTTTCTGAGCCAGTGCTGAGCCCTCTTGCATTGAGAAGCAGTTAATTATTTACATTTCTCTCAAGCTTGTAGTTATCTTCTCTGGCAATCCAGCAAAAGGAAATTTGTGGGAGTGTTTTTGAAACTGAGGCCGCTTATAATACTACAATTAAAAGTATGTTGAAATGTATAAAGTGTGAGCATGAGGAGGATGCTTGTGAACGCACATAAATCTCATCAGAGTGTTAGGTTTGGCTTTGTCCAGGGTACACTTGAGGGCAAGTGTGGGTTCTGTAAAATGTGTTGTGTGGAATGGCCTTTAACAAAGCTTAACGCCTGTCAAGATCAGTATAGTCTGCTATGACTGGTGACAGCAGCTTTCCCAAGTTTTTGATAGAGGTCTTTCATATCATCTACTCTTTTAACTGGCCATGTCAAGGACTGAGGTCGAGGCCTTCTGCAGATAAAGGAGGTGTTCTTCTACTGACCCACAGCCCTTCCCTAAACTGAGCTGTACTGAGCCCACAGAAAGGAACGCACAAAAGCGAGTTAAATGGTATCTTCTCTAGGATGAACCGATGTTCGCTGGAATTGCGAACATCTGGTCTATAGAGGGATGGGCATTCAGTGAGAAAATCTTAAAGAATTTCGATAGTAAGACACCTTTCCTTCCCTGGTATTAATCAGGGTTCTTAGAGTTTTCTTCAAAATTTGTTTTTGCTCATCTGTGTAACATCCTCCTCCCAGCACAATTAAACCGCTAGTAATCCACTTGACATAATCCTTGTTGTAACTTTTATATTCCCTTGTTTTAAAGAATGTCCGGAGCTTTGAGTTAACATGTAGAGTTGTTACAAGGAGAAGGAAGTGGGTATTCCAGCTCGAGTCCAAGACATAATGCCAGCTACACCCTATATTTTTGATGTTCAAACATCTTACAGTACAGTATTACAAGTTGGTAGCATGCATAAAACTATGCCACTTTAGTTAATTGAGTACGGTATACTTCAGGAGTCCATAGTGCTACAGTATTATCCTGCCAGATTTCAGTGGCTGCCCGTCTGAACTCTTCAAGTGCATATTTGTATATATGCATAATTCAGTCTTTCAGATTCCCCTCCTTGACAGTCTGCTGAATAGGAATGCTTTGTGCCATTTGCTTGGTGATGGGAGGGTTCTTCTCAGACCAGGCAGTGAGTGTTTGAAGATTTGCTTTCCCGAGCTAGAAATCTGCTTCTTTGTGCTGATCGGCTTCCTTTGGGTGGCATGCAGCACATCATCAAAGAGCCTTGCCATGTGGCATTTGTGCTGCCTGGATTTCAGGCTTCTGCCAGGCACGTACCCACTCCTGCACCAGTCAGCATAAGCTGGTATTTTTTTTTAGTAAGTAGCTGGCCCGTACAGCCTTCCAGAGCAGTGACACCATTGGCTAACTGCAGCTCCTCAGCCAGGTAGGTGAGAGTGAAGTCAAAACCGCATAAAGACTTGGGCCTGTTGGTACGGAGGGAGACTTGTGTATGCTGTCAGATTCTCTCCATGTAAATTGGGAAAATGTCAAATGCCTTCTCCGCATGGCATTTGCCAAGAACCGGGCCCTATAAGAAAAGGGAGGGGGGATTTGTTCTGCAGTCTGCTGTCACTGGTGGAGGGTATGGCAGGGCTCGTTAATGAGTACTTCCATTTTGGAATGCTGTAGTTTGTATCTCTCAAATAATGTTTCAGGTAAGGAGAATGACTCTTTCTTTGGAAAGCACTAAGAAATTCAGCATGGTCTCTGTATGCGTCATGTCAGGAAAGGCCATTTTAAAGATTGCAGGCAATTGTGCTTTACCTTTTTCCTATTATCCATAGTATTGCTTCCAAAGAATAATAAATGTGGGTATGAATTAAGCATGCCATTATGGCTGATTTATAGCTTTGTCACGTCCAGCCAATGGAAGAAAATAAAATGCAGTATTTAAATTTTTGTGTGTGGGAAGGGGGGGGGGGGAGTTTGACAAGAGCTCTTGGTTTGAGTTTGGAAGTTCAATGTGCTCTGCTTTGATTTTTCCCCTCCCTTAAGTCTAGGGTTGCCAATACCCCTGGAGCAAAATGACTCATCCCTTTAATAGTAGCCTCAGTGCTCTTGCTTCGGGATGTTATACCAGCTGCGTTGGTGTTTGCTTTGTTCTGGGCTCTGTTAAAGGTGCTGATGTTGTCCTTAAGGCCCACATCAGCTTGGGTGCTTTCATCCATGTCAATCTGCCTGGTAGATAGTGCCTTCCTGCAGAGAGTTTCGGGTGAGTAGCCGTGTTGGTCAGTGGTAGAAGAGCAAGGTTCCAGTCCAGTTGTGTCTCAAAGGCCAACAAGATTTCTAGAGTATAAACGTCCATGAGCCAAAGCCAGTGTGCGGACTCTAATCTGGGAGAACCAGGTTTGATTCCCCACTCCTCCACTTGCAGCTGCTGGATGACCTTGGGCAAGCCGTAGCTCTGGCACAGCTGTTCTTGAAAAAGAGCAGTTTCTGTCAGAGCTCTCTCAGCCCCACCTACCTCACAGGGTGTCTGTTGTGGGGAGGGGAAGGGAAAGGAGTTTGTAAACCGCTCTGAAACTCTTTTGGGTAGTGAAGGGCGGGGTATAAATCCAATCCCTTCCTCTTTCTTCCTTTGTTGGATATACCTTCTGACCTGGGTACAAGGGCTGGTGGAGCCCTGTTCTCATTTGTATCCACCCTGGGAACCTGGTTGGCCTTTAAGGTGCTACTGGACTCAAATCTTGCCTTCCTGCAGGAACCAACCAAGTGAGTCTAGTCATTGTAGCTGATTTCTGTAGTTCTTCTTCTTATTTTAACACTCTTCATTTGTGGTACACCCAAGTGAACCTTCAGTGGTTGGGCCTGAAACTAGGCTGAAGTGATACTTCTCATCTTTTTGATTTCAGAAACAGATTCAACCCACAGCTCGTGTGGCTTTTTTCTGGTAGTGTCTCAGGAAGCTGATCAAAAACGGAGTTGAAGGAAAGCAGTGTGGGAGGGATACGAATAGATAGTAAGGCGCTTGGAGGATTGGTGCCTGGTACCTGTGGACAAAGAAGCTGGAGCCTAAAATAACAGAAATGCTGTATATCCCAAGCGAAGTTGGATCAGGTGTGCTTTGGGGCCAAAAGGTTCTGATTAAGATTATGATTCCAAATCTTTTTCCTCAGGGCAGCTCATCTGTTAGTTCGGGCCGCGTGGGCAAAGGTGACAGATGTATTTAAAATTTGTAGTTTTAAAGAAACTGGGCTCCCAGATGAATCTCAGGCACATGGAGAGTGTAAAATGCAAACACGGAGCTCGTATTTCTGACTTGGTTTCAGCTAGTTCTGCAAACTCCAAAACTCTGAAATGAAGTTTCTTTGGCAAAAGTTAGTAAACTCCTGGTTTATACACTGTGTCACTCATAAATGCAGATGTAGTTTGACATGGACTGGGAATACCTAAGTTCCAATCCCCACTCAGGCATGGAGCTCATTGGATGATCCTTAAGCCAATAGTTCTCTTTAAACCTAGTCTATCTTACAAGGTGGTTGTGGGGATAGAGAGGAGTGGTAGAATCCATCCTGTCTCGGATCCTTGGAAGACAGGTGCATAAAAAATGATGCTCAGATAATAGCTGAAAGTGATATTTGAACCATCTGTACATATGTGGCTGTCTTCTACTGAATCAGACCATTGATCTGTCAAGGTCAGTATTCTCTACTCAAGGTTGGCAGCAGCTCTCCAGGGTCTCAGGCAGAGTTCTTTGACATCACCTATTGCCTGATCCAATTAACTGGAGATGCTGAGGTCCGAACTGGTGGACACTGACCAAGAGAGAGATTTTGTAGTAGATAACTCACTGAAAATGTTGAGACAGTGTGCGACTGCAATAAAAAAGGCCAATGCTTTGCTGGGGATTATTAGGAAGGGAATTGAAAACAAATCAGCCAGTATCATAATGCCCCTGTATAAATCGATGGTGTGACCTCATTTGGAATACTGTGTGCAATCCTGGTCAGCACACCTCAGAAAGGATATTATAGCATTGGAAAAGTGCAGAAAAGGGCAACTAGAATGATAAAAGGGTTGGAATACTTTCCCTATGAAGAAAGGTTAAAGCGCTTGGAGCTTTTTATCTTGGAGAAATGATGACTGAGGGGTGACATGATAGAGGTTTACAAGATTATGCATGGGATAGAGCAGATAGAGAAAGAAGTATTTTTCTCCCTTTCTCCCAATAAAAGAACTCGTGGGCACTCCATGAAATTGCTGAGCAGTCAGGTTAGAATGGATAAAAGGAAGTACCCAAAGAGTGATTAACACATGGAGTTCACTTCCACAGGAGGCTGTGGCAGCTACGAGCATGGATGGCTTCAAGAAGGGATATGGAGCAGAGGTCCATCAGTGGCTATTAGCCACAAGGTATAGATAGGAACTCTCGGTCTGGGGCAAGTGATGCTCTGTATTCTTGGTGCTTGGGGGGGGGGGGGGGAGCAACAGGGAGGGTTTCTAGTGTCCTAGCCCCACTGGTGGACCTCCTGATGGTACCTGGTGTTTTTGGCCACTGTGTGACAGGGTGTTGGACTGGATGGGCCATTGGCCTGATCCAACATTGGCTTCTCTTATGCATGCCAAGCCGATGGATGCTTTACCACTGAGCCTCAGCCCACTCAAACTGCAAGTTAATGAACACCAGTCAGCATATGAATTCAGCTCACCAATAGTTTTTAATATAATCTTGCTTTCAAAGCAGAAATCCCAGTATTTGTAGCTTTCTTGTTTCCTGAATTATTTCCCTCCACCCTTTGGACACAGTAATAAAACTTTTTGCTGCAGACATTGCCACAATCAGTCGCCTGGGGTGGGGGGAGGAATAATGAAGCACAAAGTAACTCAGCTGAAGGTATTTGAAATGGATGCGCCTTCATATTGTGGTACCATGAATAATTTATAGTGGTTGTTTTCAGGCTCACACAAGGCCTAATTGTGCTAGCGACTGATCTCCCTAACTTGTATCAATTGAGTGATGTTACACTTTCTACTAAAATAACATTGGTCTTCTGAAGAATGGTGGTTTGTTTCTTATAAAGTACTTGTTAAAACTTGGTATTGGTGCCTTATAACCCCTACCTTTCCGAGTTGTCAACACTGTTTTTGTGCCAAAGCGACAGTGTCCTAAGGCAGCATGAAGGCTAACTGTGTACTTCTGTTTACGCAGGCTTCGATTCTGACAATTCGTCAGGGGAATTTTCAGAAGCAACTCATAAAGGTGACGTGGATATCCACCAGACCAGTAGGACTGGAAGACACAATGGAGATGGGCAGGTACAAGAGAACGGCATCAAGAAACACAGGTATTCCAGGGTGCAGGCTGAGCAGTGGTCCCTGAGCAGTTCGAATAAGGTGTCTCCATTTGTTAAGATTTCTCCTAAGGATGTTTTTCTCCACTAAGGGAAGAGTAGTGGCTTGATACCCGGGCAGTGAAGTTCATGTGCTTGATTCCCATTTCCTGGGAAGAAAGGGGCAATTGCTGCTAGAGTGTAATTTTAGAATTCTAATTGGGAATGAAGGTGGATGTTGGCATGCTTCCAGGATGACCTGTACCTAATTTTTAGCATATATTAATTGCCTGTCTAAAGCCATTCAGAAAACAATGTATAAAACATCATTATAAATAGGAACAAAACTAATTAACCTCCCTCCCCCGGAGCTGAAGATCTTAAAAGTCCATCTTCCACAACTGTACTTGGGGACTGTGTGTCATTGTGAAGTAGCCTGAACCCAACTACAATTAGTCATGTACAAGCAGGGTAACCACAAGGACATGCAGGGGGCATCTAATTTCCCCCTGTCCCACTATTTCCTGCTTTCTTTCCCTGAAAGCTCCCATAGTCACTTTTGCATTTCCTGCTTCCCTCTTTAAGCTTTTTTTTTTTTTTTTTTTTTAGGTATCAGATTTTAGGTATCAGCAAATCCCAGGGCTTTTCTCAGGTTTGTAGAAAGATCCCCTTAAGCAGGAGGCCTCTGTTCCTACGGGCTGGGTACACAACTGTTATTAGGAAGATGCAGCCTCCAAAGTTTTACTGATACAAATTAACAGAACAAAATTTGAGTCCAGTGGCACTTTTAAGACCAACAAAGTTTATTCCTTTTGGGTGCATGCCCCACTTCTTCATTTATCTGAGGAAGTGTGCATACATATGAAAGCTTATACCCAGAATTAATCTTTGTGTCTTAAAAGTGCCACTGGACTCAAACTTTGTTCTACTGCTTCAGACCAACACAGCTACCTACCTGTTATAAATTAAACAGTTTATTGGAAGGCATTACTGCAGAATGGACTACAAAAGCAAATTGCAAACTGAATCTGATGCATGATACAGGAATGCATATGAAAAGGGCATGGATACAAAACTATTAGATGCAGGTGGTTACATGAAATAACATGAACAGAGGCAGTGCTGAAGCACAAGCAGATAAACAGGCAGTGCTGAAGCGTGAGTAAATAAAGTATAATTCTAAAATCAGTTCTAAGTCAGTGGAGGAAACACTAGGTAGTGGAGGTTATGAACCACAAACCACTAAACCTTATAACTGCACCTGAAATACAAAGTTGCAAACATGAGACCAAATTTAATGTGTACTAAACCAGTCTAAATCTAAATGTTAAGCCATTATCTGCCACACAGTCACCCTTCTTGCCTTCTGGTTATAGATCAGTTTCCTAGCAAGCAAGTGGATGCAGTTCCATAGCTATCTATCTAAGCATCCAGGAAGGTTGAAGAGGTAGGACTTCCACAGGCTTGTGAGCCTCCCAGCCCTCAAACTCCTGAGAATTAAGAGGAGGAGAGGGAGAATAGGCCTTTGGAGGCCTGAGGGCTTCAAAGCACGAGGACCCTAAACAGAAAAGCTACTTCTGCCCTGAAAAGAAAAACTGCCTCGAAAGTAAATCTGTTTTTAAACCTGCCTTCCTCCTGGCCTTTTTTAGGTTTCCCTTGAACAGGGGCAAGATTACATGACTAAACTGGAATAAAATGCTCCCAAGCTTGTCAATTGCTTTCTCCTACAACTAGACCAAATAACTTCTTGTGCATCATATGACTGCAACACTGTCCAGCTTTCAGCGATGAACTGTTTTATATCCTCAGAGATAATTCCCATCACAGAACTCGCTTCCATGTTCTGCACTCTTAAGAGAAAGTTCGTATTCCTTACAATCATAGAATCACTGGCAGTTTTCAAGTTGCAGCTGGATTAACACTTGTTAGAGATGCTTTAGGTTCTCATGGCATCTCAGCAGATGCTTAGCTTAGTTGATAAAAGTTAATTTTCTACTTGTCACACCAGTTTCTGGGCTCCTTGAGCTGAATCAACAGATTCCCCCAAAGCCTTTAGAACAATCACACAAAATATGATTAAAAATCCAGCAATCCGTTCTTTTCCTCATCCCATAATATTATGTAGAGTCAAACATCAAGATCATCTGGTGAAAGGGGTCTTCTGTTGTAAAAATCCATTCGGACAAGCTTTAGGCAAGCTTTGGGCAACTTGCCCCCCTTAACAAACACATTCTGTCAATACTAAGAGGTTTACAGTTACTTGCTGTTTACAGTTACTTGCTGTTAGATGTTCCTCATGGAATGTTCACAATCATTTCATGCTGTATCATTGCAGTCTCAGCAAAAGTCACAGTTTCAAATGGCAAACAACACAGAGTTAGGGTCTGGAAGCCACTTTATTCAAAGATGGAGGGCCAAAAACATACCAGTTTAACATCCATGGCCCCAATTTCTGGATTTAAGTATTCACAGATTGGACCATGTTGAAAATTAGATTGACTGATTTTTTAAAAGATATTTAATTTCTTAAATAAAATGGAAGAGCTTCACCTTCTTGTGTGGAGGCAGTTGTTCAACAAGATGACCAACTCACTTCAAGGCTGCCATGCCATTTGAACTCATTTGCAGTGACCATGGCTAGTTAGTTCTGGTTCAAAAAAGTAGCAACCGTTATGCAGGGTTGCTGTTTAGCATGATGAGCCAAAGAATTATGGCTCACTTTATGGTTTGGGGTTAAGACAGCCTAAAGAGATTAGGGAAGGAACAGTGGACCATAATGGAGAACTAAGACATGTACCATACAGACATTGTACCTTTGGAAGCGCCAAGTATCATGATTGTAAGGAATGTGAACTCTCTCTTAAAGTGAGCAGAACATGGAAGCAAGTTTTGTGATGGGAATTATCTCTGTGGACATAAAATAGCTCACTGCTGAAAACTGGATTGTGTTGCAGTCGCATCAGGCAAGAGAAGTGATTTGGTCTTTATAGAAGAAAGCATTTTATTCCAGCTTAGTCATGTAACCTTGCCCAGCTTTGTTTTGTGTGATTAATACTAGCACTGCCATCTCACATACTACTTGGGAAGTCAGTTTTGGGGCTTTCAATGGACCTTAATTATAAGTGTAGTTGTGAGTACAGATAAAAGTACATGTATATAAAAAGATTCCAGTTTTAGAGTTGTTTTTGTTTTACTTCCCTGTGAGTTTAAAAAATGCATGTAGGAAAATGAATGGAAAACTGTCAGTTGTATAACTTCACAATGATGCAGTGGTCTTATGCAGGCGCAAGTCAAATTGTTGGAATCCGCAGGAAGGCCTTGGGAATTTTTGTTATTTGTCTTGCATTTGCTTCTGACCTTATGAAGACATGAAGCCGCTTGCCGGCATGAGTGAAGAAGATCAGAAGTGATGGTTACAGACAAACGCTTTTAAAGAAGAATGAGCGGTGGCATTAACCTGTTGATTTGTTCTTTCTGCAGAACGACATTACCTGCACCAATGTTTACTAGGAGTGATTTCAGCGTCTGGAGTATCTTAAAAAAGTGCATTGGACTGGTAAGCTAATGCCCCATTCTGGTCAGGCTTGCCTGACGCTTTTGGTGAAATAATGTGTCTTAGTGTTAAGTCCAGTAGCACCTTTGAGACCAACAAGATTTTCCAAGCCAAAAGCATTTGAGTCTCAATGCTCTCTTGGTCAGATACCTGATGAAAGGAGCTTTGTCTCTTGAAAGCTTGCACCCAGCAAGTCGTGTTGGTCTCTGAGGCGCTGCTGGACTCAAGTTTAGCTCTTGTACTGCAGACCAACGTAACTGTCCACCTGAAACATGACTTAGTGTGTTTGAGCGTGGGGTGGGGTCACTTTGAGAGCCAATGGCAGCTAGAATAGGACTGGGAAGAAGACCTGGGTTTTAATCTCCACTGCAGTCATGAAAGCTTCACTGTGTTTACCTTCTGATTTGAAATGTTTTTTCTATTGTTTTACTGTTCCAGAGCCCAAATCTAGCTGTAGTTTTAGAAAGTGTGAGATTAAGTGCCAGCATCACGAAAGTGCCTTTTATATAATTTTCCATCACACTTCTATCTCCTACTTATTTCTCAATAGCTAGTCTCTCTCTCTCTCTCTGTACTTAACCTACTTAACCTAAAAGTGTTTGTGAGGATAATATTGGTGGGAGGACTAAAAGGAGAAAAAATATACACCATTTTGAATGCTTTGATGGAAAGGTAGGATAAAAATGTAATAGCAGTTTGCCACATTTTCAGCTTGCATGTGCAAAATACTCACGTGGGGCAGCACACATTGGAAAAGTGAGAGGGAAATGGGCTGCTTTGATTGTCCAAATTTGAAGTAGTTATTGGAAAAGCCCAATAAAATACTTCCTGTTCTTTTGTTTTGGCATCTGGGGCAGTGACAGCTTTTTGTAATTTAACTGACATGACTTTGAATTCATTTGTGCTGGTTCGGTAAGCTTCAGCTACTGGGCAGTAAGCTTAACTTCTTCTGAATAACGTGATACTTGACACTTTGTTGGGACAGATCATTTTGACATAGCTGTTCATCCTGATTCCAGATTTAGTCCAGCTCAAACAACAAGTATTTGGAGGCTCTTCCAGCTGTGTTGGAGCAAAGTGAAATCTTTAGCAAGCAATACAGTTGTGCTTTTGTAGGCTAGTCTAGTGGCAGCCTGTATTCACATATGTGCAGTCTGGAGATTCTTTTCCCCTATTTTTGTCTTAAGGTGACCAATGACAATACTTCGTCTCACTGGTTGAGAACTTGTCTTCTCCACAAGATTTTTCCTTGGTCTTCCGGTCCACCTTAAAAAACTCCTGTAGACAACATTAATAAAGAGAGAGAGAACATGATTAAGAGCACTTCTGGTGTGCATATTAGACATCTGCTGCCATTATTTTTTCTCCCACCCCTCTTTTCCTCCTTGTTTGTATTTTTTTAAAGTGTGGGGATTTAAATGTTGTGGGAGGGTGATTGGGCCAATTTGGTAGGTACATGTCAAAGATACCAATTTTTTTAAAATTAAGGACAGATTTGTAACCCAGGGAACCTTTGAGAATGGCATTAGATACAGCAAGAGAGAAAATCAGTGAAAACTGTCCCACTTGTATGAACAGTCGCAGCCCTTTGGATCCAAATTTACTAAATAGTGAAAATAACGAGTGTTAACACTTTATCACTAGATATAGATGCATCTAATTCTCAAGGTGGCCAAGCCTGTGAATATTGGAGATTGAAGCCATGAACAAGATAGATCTTTCTACAAACTGGAAAAATGCCCCAGGTTTGCAGAAAGATCTGACATCTAAATTGTATATATATGTACGTGTGTGTGTGTGTATAAATAATAGGGGTGTTAACTCCCCTAGCACCTGTAGCTTTTAGCGATGAAGTAGCACCTATAACTTTAAGAAGCAAATGCTCTTAGTGGCTGTTGCTAGGCAATAACAACATTTTCACCAGCCTGCAAGTCATGGTTTCTGTCAGTTAAAGGCAGGGGGAGGTGGCAGGGCCCTTTCCAAGCTAGTTTGGATTTTGAGGGAGGACTCATCAGGGCCAGGCCTGGCAGCAGCCACTGGGTAACTCGCTACTATGTGACTTGCATGACTTACCCAGGGCTGCTTGATACTATTGAATGGCAGCTACCCCTCAAAAGCCAGTGTTGTGCAGTGGTTGGAGTTTTAGACTTGGATATGGGACATCCATATTCCCACTCTGCTGTGGAAGCTCACAGCATGACCTTGGGCTGGAAGGGGAGAAGGAAGCAGGGAAAGTTGAGGATGTGAGGATTGGCAGGAGGTGGGAAAGAGGAAATAGTGGGAAGGGGGATACAGGGGAAAGGATAAATAGTGGGGGCAGGGGGAAATGAAGTGCCCCCCTTATGGGTCCCAGCTTTTTAATAGGATTCTCAGAAAACTGAGAGCCCAACATTTGGGGCATGAGGCTTTTATGTGATATGCAAACGTAGTTCATTTTGTTTTAACTAACTCAGTTCTCCATTTGTCTACTGCTGAGGTGGCAGTGTCTATACATTAATATTACTTCTTGCATTATCTGTCAGGCTTCATTTTATTCATAATTAGATAAGACTTTCTTTGGAACTCATGCTCTTTGTGTTTTGATGCTGTTTTGTCTCTGGTGTAGGAGCTGTCAAAAATTACAATGCCCATTGCCTTCAATGAACCTCTGAGCTTTCTCCAGCGGATAACAGAATATATGGAACACACATACCTCATTAATAAAGCATGTAGTCACTCAAACCCTCTAGAAAGAATGCAGGTAGGTATTTGCCATAATTACTAAGTATCCTTCTCCCTCAACATGTTCATGTTAAGATGAACACCTAGATAAAGAGCTGTGTAAGTACAGGAAATGTATACAAACGTCATAACAGGTATAATTCCCAGTTCCTTATGTGTGACTAATCATATCTAATTTTCACCTTGGCCCTAGATGTGGATTCTTAAACCCACAGGTTAGGGCCATGAACAGACAAGACAGATCTTTCTACAAACCTGAAAAAGATACATGTTAGCAGAAAACTCTGAAAATCTAAACAAACAAAGAATCATGGAGGGATTAAACCCCACCAAAATAATAGAAGCAACGCCTGTAAGCTTTAAGAAATAAATGCCCTATGAAAAATCAGTGGTCATTTGGGGGTTGCTAGACAATCACAACAATATTGCCATCCTTCAAACCTTGGTTTCTGTCAGTAGAAGTCAGGGAGGGGGGGGATCTTTCCAAGGCTGATATCCCAGTCCACCCTATCTCCTCTCCCCCTGTACTTGGGGCAGCAGCTGTTCAATGACTAGCTACCTCGTGGTTTGAATGGCTTATCCAGGCCAAGTAGTGGCTTCTGGACAACTTAATGTTATGCAATTTCCCAGTACCTAGTGGCGGCCACTACACCAATTGTGTGACTTGGCTGGGCCTACTGTGGCCATCACACAACTCACCTGAATAATTTGCTGCCATACAACTTCTGCAACTTGAGAGGACTTTACTCAGGGATTGGATGTTTCCCAGAGAGAGGCTGCTGGGGGAGGGAAGGAAGGAAAGTGGAAAGCTGGTGTAATGTAGTGGTTAGTGTGCCAGGCTAGGATCTGGGGGACACACGTTCATCTCCCCATTCTTCCACGGACGACTGCTTATATATCAGAATCTGCTTGTGTAATTATTAAATGTGGGACACTTTAAAACAGACATTTCTCTCTCACCAGTACATTTTCCCCTGTGCCCTTCCCTCTAGGAGCTTAGGGGCAGCACATGGATTCACCCTCCTCCTCCCATCCCACACTGTAATCGACACTAACTATGATCAAATCATCAAGTAGCAATTCCAAAGAACAGTATTAGAGCTTTTTGGAAAGTTACTCAGTGCCAAAAACATCTGTGGGCATGTTGCTATGATGATATAATATAAATGTAAGGTGAAAAGTTGAGCCAGACAGAATTCAGTATCTGCACGCCACCATTAAACCATGGAATTGCATGGTGTTTTGAGGCGTAACTGTAATAAACCTTTTTGTGATAGTCTAAAATTTGGGGCCACCTTGTGGCTTGTCAAACTTATAATGAGCCTCCATATGACAGTGTGAAAAGGCTCAATCTCCAAAATGTGCAAGTAAGAAAAATCAAGGCCACACAGGGAGAGGGGGCCACACAGAAGTTTCAGTCCTTGTAATTTCCCAGTTAAAGGTTCAGGGAATACATGACCTCTACCTAAGAGCTGGAGGGAATACGTGACCTCTACTGGCAATACGTGACCTCTACTGGAGAGCTGCCACCAGTCAGAGTACAAAACACTGAGCTTGATAGACTGATGATCTGACTCAGTATTCAGCAGCTTCATGTTGTTCAGATCAATTGACTTGCACTTTCCAAGGGGGAAATATTGAGATTATAGAGAATCCTAGAAGTGACCATATGTGCCTCAGGAGTAGAGCATCTGCTTGGCGTGCAGAAAGTCACAGGTTGGATCCCTGGCATCTCTCATATAAAAAGCAGTAGGTAGTAGGTAATGTGAATGACCTTTCTTTACCTCCGGGACCCTGAGAATCTGCTGCCAGTCTGAACAGACAGTACTGGTCTTGATAGACCAAGGGCCTGATTCAGTATAAGGCAGCGTCACGTGTTCAACTCCCTTGGAAAATATCACTGCTGTAGTTACCTTTGACAGTGGAGTTTGATCAACATAATAGAAGGAAACGTGCGAAAGTGAATCTTTCGTGCCTTTGCCCTGTAGTGCCGCAGAAGTTTGGGAGATGGTCCTGTGTCATATGGCTTGGCAAGGCTGTAGCAGAAGGGGGAATCCACTGAAATGGCCACGCTTGCCCTTGCAGATGTATTTACAGTATTCATTTGATCCACTGATATAAGAGGGTGTCCGTGAGATTTTGTGTGATTTCTCCTCCTTGATGGGGCCTTTCTGGCACAGCCTCTGCTGAATCTCAGCAGTGATTTTGTGGACTGGCAGGGGACAGATGGGGAAAGATGGGGGCAAATCTGCTTCTACAACTCAGGAGTTTGAATACAGTTTAAGTGGTTCAAAAGGCTTGCCGGGTGGGGGGGGGGAGGCTGCTTCTACATGAGCAAGTGGTCATGTCTGCATAGGGAGGCCCTCCTCATCCATTGAGGATCAAGAGATTAGATCCAGACTAGAGCTGCTAATCTCTAGATGGGGCCTTGAGATCTCCCAGGATTACAACTGATCTCCAGGCTACTAAAATCAGTTTTCCTGGAGAAAATGGCTGCTTTAAAGGGCAGATTCTAGGAATTCCAGGAATTTCCACACCCAGAGTTGGTAACCCTAATCCAGACTAAATTTTCCCAGTGACAGAATGGGACTTTCTTGCCTCTTTCCCTTCACCACCCATTGCAGCCCTCTGATCTGCAGAAAATGGTGCTTCCGGGGGAGCAGAGTCCCTGAGAAATGACATCAGGAGAGTCTGCAGCCAGAAGGGGAAATCGATGGACATTGCCCATTTAGTTCAGATCCAACCCAGGTTCTGAAGGGAAACTTTGTGACATTCTATGAACTCTGATCCTGAATTAATTGCCAGTTCTGTATTGTCCTCTGCTTGATGTGTCTTGCAGACCGTTGCTGCTTTTGCCGTTTCTGCTGTAGCTTCTCAGTGGGAGAGAACTGGCAAACCATTTAACCCTCTCCTTGGAGAAACATATGAATTAGTCAGGTGAGAATGCAATTTTTATGGAAGGTAGTGCCTTGGCTTTGGGACGCATCCGAACAAAGGGCAGCTGAAGGAGGCACTGTGTGAGGGGAGAGGAAAATCATATGGTCCCGTGCAGAAAAGCTGTTGCTAACATCAGTAATATAGTGCTGACTGCTGGTAGAGGTAGTGGGGATAATGGTACTTCACAATGTTCCACATTCAGCAGATTTGCTTTGCAGTTAGTCTCTTACCGTGTTTCTGCAGAGGGAAGAATTCTGTGGAATGTGACTTCTTACGCCCCCTCCCCCACTGCTGCCCCAAATGCTCCCCTTGCTTTTTCGGGTGATGGTGGTGGTCCCCTGTACCCCACAAGTAGCATTTGGTGAGAGAATAACTCACTGTTTGCAATAACTCACTCTGCGGAAACAGTTTCGGTGGATCTAGGCCATAATTGTGTGATGCTGGGCGACTGTGCATATTTTCAGGAGTGTCTGTTCAGTTGTTGGAGTACAGTGAATGGTTGTGCTAATACAGCAGTAAATAGAGTTGGTGTGTGTGTGTGTGTGTGTATATATATATATGACTTTGCTATATTCTGATCCTCTTTTATTATTCCTTTCTAGGGAAGATTTAGGTTTTAGATTTATTTCTGAACAGGTCAGTCATCACCCACCTGTCAGCGCATTTTATTCCGAAGGCTTAAACCAGGATTTTGTTTTTCATGGATCAATTTACCCGAAGCTGAAGTTCTGGGGGAAAAGCGTGGAAGCTGAACCCCGGGGAACAATAACGCTGGAGCTTTTAAAGTATGTTCGATTTTTCAGTAGTTACCTTAAAACAATTCTAAGTGAATAAGAAATTCATAAAAGATCTTTTCTTAGATTGCGTGCTTGCAAGTAGATAAACACTTATATGGTTTGAGCTTTTCTGCTCCAGACCAAGATATGAGGCATTGAGCACCTATTCACAAATTCATTGAGTATTTTTGAAAGGATACCATGGTAATGACTGAGACATCTTCAAGTACCTGAAGGGCTGTCATATAGAGGATGGTGTGGAGTTGTTTTCTGTTGCCCCAGAAGGTTGGAACCAACAGGTTGAAATTAAATCAAAAGAGTTTTTGGCTAAACATTAGAAAGAACTTCCTGACAGTTCGAGCGGTTTCTCAGGAGGTGGTGGGCTCTCCTTTGGAGGTTTTCAAACGGAGGCTAGATGGTCATCTGACAGCAGTGCTGATTCTGTGAACTTAGGCAGATCATGAGAGGGAGGGTAGGAAGGGTTGCATCAGTGCTTAGTTCTTTTGGCCCTTTCTTGCATACCCAGGGACATGCTGGTCACCACTCTGCAGTCAGGAAGCAATTTTTCTCCAGGCCAGTTTGGCTGGAGATTCTAGAGGGGTTTTTTTTTTGGTCATATTCTGGGCATGGAACAGCGGTCACAGGGGGTGTGGAGGGAGAGGTATTTGTGAATTTCCTGTATTGTGCAGGGGGTTGGACTAGATGACCCTGGAGGTCCCTTCCAACTCTGTGATTCTATGATTCTCCCCCTAGTTAACATTTACTGAAACAAAAAGTAAATTTTCCCACCTGTCCAGCTGCACTTTTTAAAAACTGAAATATTTTGGGTGATGCTTTTTTTGCCCATGTATTGTTGTCACAGCAGCCTGAATAGCTCAAATGTGATCTCATCAGAGTTTTGAACTTGGAAGCTAAGCAGGGTCTGCCCTGGTTAGTATTTGAATGGGAGACCACCCAGGAAGATGAGAGCTTGCTGTGCAGAAGACAATGGCAAACCACCTCTACTCCCTTTTCTGTTGACTTGATGCCATGTAAAAATAAGAGTACTAATAGTTTTCATTGTCAGATAATAATAGATATCTATGAGTTTTTGGTAGTCTGCCATTCTGAATAACAAGTAGAAAATATTATTGGTAAATGGATAAGGATAATTCAGTTATCAGCATGCAAAAGAATGTGTTGGATCCAGCATTTTAGTTCTGCTAATGGAAGCATTTTCCTGTGATGGAAAGCATGTTCTCCCAGCATGGAGAGCCCTTGTATTCCTGAGTTGGAATATTCCTTGTGTTAGAGGAAGCCTCCACCATTACTTGAGTGCAAGTGTTGGATCCAACCCATAACAAAAGCTGAAATTCTTGATGAATGTACAAAACACACCTTAAAATATTTTCTGTAATAATATAAAATACTACATAGTTCAAAAACTAAGCAGCAAATAAATATTCATAGAGATAAATGTGTCACTCAGTAACAAGATGCTGGTCAAGTATCTGTTACTTCAAATTTAATTATTCAGACAATTGTCTGTCCACCAGTGAAACTGATGCACCACCAGAGTTCATCAACTTTCCCCATTTTTTCTTTGATGTGATGTTAGCATGGTGGAGACCTTATGAGAGGGGTGTCTAAATAGACATTTCATTTTATAAATCCTGCAAAGGTTGATCTGCTCATTCTGTAAAATAAAATAAAATAAAATAATTAAATTAATATGGCAATGTGTGTGGAATAGCTAGGAGATCCCAAAGGATTGTTTGGCTGCCTGAAGCTATAGCTCTCTTTTGGCATCACTAGGTGGTGAGCTATGCTTATTTTTAGGCTGAGAGTGCTGTGACTTGCCCAAGGTTACCCAGCTGGCTTCAAGTGGGAAAGTGGGGAATTGAACTCGGTTATCCAGATTAGAGTCCACCGCTCTTAACCAGTATACCAAGCTGGCTCGCATTCTGTAATTTACCATAAGTCTTTTCTGGCAGAAAGATCCTCAAAGTTATTTCAGGTGTTTTGTGATTTAAGACCGCCCAACTACAGCTGGGTCCATGGGTTTGGTGCTGAATATTTCCAGACCTCCCCCCTCTCCTCTTTGCATACATGAAAATGAATTTAAAAACTCCTTATGGGATTACAAAGTGTAGAAGTCTTTGAAGAAAAGGCATTTGGGGCTCTTTTATTTGAAAGGCAACAACTGAGGTAGGGGGATATGACAGGAATTCACCAGGTTATGGAACAGGTGGAGAGAGGATGTTCTCTCTGTGTGTATTAATGTTAGAGGCTGGGGTAACAAGGAGATTCACTGGCAATAGATTTAGATGACAGAAAATATTGCTTGTTGTATGGTTAACATGGAGTTCTCTGCCATAAGATGTATTCCTGGATGTAGATATAGATTAATGTAAGAGAGGTCTGGCAGTGGCCCCCAGTTCCCTTTATATGCAAAGGCTTTATACGGAATTTTAGTGGCTGTCACCTCCCATGATATAGGGGGAGGGTGAATACTGGAGAAAGGTTATTGCCTTCTCCCTTGTCTGTGGCTCACCTGCAGCCATCCCAGCTGCTCTCTGCTGGGGACAGGATGATTTCCTAGGCAGATTCTTGGTCTGTCCCAGCAAGGTTCTTTTTGGCATTCTGACCTCCAGATGTAGCAGAACGGCATTGCCCGTATCTTTGTAATCCCACATTCTGCATTGCTTGCACTCTGCTGGCCTGGGCAGTTTGCTGTTGACGTTGCCATTTAATTCTGGATCCTATCCCCATTGTTCGTTTGTATGGTTTTATCATATACCTTATACTGTTTTTATTTGTTTGTTTATTTATTTTTCACATTTATATCCCGCCCATCCCACGAATGGGTTCAGGGCGGGTTCCATCATTTCAATAAATAGAATAAAATTTAAACACATATTATAAATATATAAAATCATTGGGAGATTCCGGCCCATTGATGTAAATAGATATGGCCAGTTATCTGTGAGTGGGTGACAGCAACCTCAGGGAGGCCATGTGTGGACGCCCGCTGCCTCAGCCAAAGGCCTGGTGGAACGGCTCCATCTTGCAGGCCCTGTGGAATTGAATAAGATCCTGCAGGGCCCCGATCTCCATGGGGAGCATGTTCCACCAGGTAGGGTCCAGGGCAGATAAAGCCCTGGCCCTGGCCGAGGCTAAGCAGATGTCCTTTAGGCCAGGGACCACCAGGAGATGTTGACTTTCAAAGTGTAAAGCTCTTCGAGGCATATACGGGAAGAGGCAGTCCCTTAGGTATGTTGGTCCCAGGCTGTATAAGGCTTTAAAGGTTATTACCAACACCTTGAAGTGGATCTGGTACTCAACTGGTAACCAGTGCAGCTAGTGAAGCACATGCTGAACATGAGCCCGCACAGGCACTGACGTCGGCAGGCACGCCACAACATTTTGTACCAGCTGTAATTTCCGGATCAGCTTCAGGGTAAGCCTGCATAGAGCGAGTTGCAGTAATCAAGCCTGGAAGTGACCGCTGCATGGGTCACTGTAGCTAAGTCCTGGGGGGAGAGATGGGGCTTCAGTAGACTGATCTGCCTAAGATGGAAAAATGCACATCTGGCAACTGCAGCAACCAGATAAGGAGGCATCCAGCGTCACTCCCAGGCTCTTCACTGACTGGGCCAAAGGTGCTCCTTCCAGTGCGGGAAGCCTGGTGCCCACCTCCATACCCCCGCGAGCCAGGAACAGGACCTCCGTCTTTGCTGGATTTAACTTCAGTCGACTCTGTTGCAACCATCCAGCCACAGCATCCAAAGCCTGAGCCAGATTTCCAGGAACAGAAGACAGGTGGCTGTCCATTAACAGATAGAGCTGAGTATCATCACTGATGACAGCCTGCTGATGACAACCCAGCCCATAGCTCAGGACTAAATGGGCGAGGGGGCGCATAGAGATGTTAAATAACATTGGCAAGAGGATCACATTGTGTGATCACACTGTATGGTCACACTGATGCTCACATTGCTCAGTTTTGTACTCCTAGTCCTATTGCATTGTCCATTTGATGTCCCATGCTGTACAATTACATTTCCCCCCCTCCCCATTCTCCGTAATTCACCTTAAGTCTCAGTGAGAAAAGTGAGCTATAGATTAGCTAAATAAATATAAAAATGATAGGGGTGGATGAGATGATTGGGCACTCATGAAGGAACTACACAGGCATACTTTAGATCCAGCATTCGCATTGGATTGGCTGTTCTGGGACAATTGAATAAAGTTCTGCTTGAGAACAGCGTCTTTTGAGACTTGAAAGACTTATTTCATCAGGAGGAGGAGGAAGACTCGCCTGTCAAAAGGCTTTATCCTCCCCCCCACCCCCCCGTAGAACAAGTTCTGTATCGAACAGTCTCCCCCAGTTGCTGCTCTTATAGGAGCCCTCACTTAACACGAATGGTGCTTTCGTCATTCTAAAACATTTATTTCTTATTCTGCCATCCGGGGGTGGGGGGTGGGGAGGCAAAAAGCTTTTTGCACAGCTTCTGTGAACTCCACTGGGGCTCCAACAGGGAAATTTTCTGGTCCAGTTCATTTGAGCAAAATAAAATCAAGCAAGCAACTTGTTAGGTAGAAATGGACTGTGATTAAACAGTGTTCTCTGTGTGTGAGCACATTAGTGAAGAATATTAGCATTAATTTGGGACAGCCTTCACATGTTGCAGTACCAAAACAGATCTGTAACACGTGAGATGATCCTCTCAGAAGCTGTCATGGGGCTATGGTGAAAGGGGGGGATTAGATTTTTTTAATGCCATAACTGTTCAGATCCCACTTTGTCCGATAGCTTTGCGTTGTGTGTGCAGAGTCACAGGTCGTAGGGGGAGAGGAATACTTTAAGAGGTGTTGCAATGCTAAGCCGAGGCAGTATTTGCTGTATAAAGATAAGACTGCTAATTTACAGATGACTCAGTCTTCAAAATATGTTTTGACTTAGCCAGTAAAAACAGGATGGCAGTTGTTGAGAGACTAGCCGTCTGACCATTTTTAGAAGCATCTTTGCAATTAAGACCCACACTGCATATTCTGTGTCAATGCTCGGCTGTCCGTTTTGATGAGGAAAGTCTACTTTCACTGAGGGAGAGAGGGAGTACTTTAACCCTTTCCCCGCCTGCTATTTACACATGCAAAGCTCTCTCGCTCCAGTAGGGTTTTAAATGCTTGTATACAATTGCACAGATAACAGATTCCAGGACTGCATTTCTTGAATAAATGTGCTGTCTCACTTCAGTGGTAGAAAGTGCCATGGAGTTAAAGTCAACTTACAGTGAGCCCATAGAGTTTTCAGGGCAGGGGACAAACAAAGGTGGTTTGCCATTGTCTGCTTCTGCGTAGCAACCCTGGACTTCCTTGTGGTACCCCGTCCAAATACTGACCACAGCTGACCCTGCTTGGCTTCCAAGATCTAATGAGATCAAGCTAGCCTGGGCCATCTGAGCCAGGGCAATCTCACTTTGCAAAGAGCCATAAGGGCTTGAGTGCTGAACTGGAGAGAGGTATGTGGTAACAGGGATATAGGATTATGAAGAATAGAAATGAGGGTTCACTCCTGCACTCTGGTTTAGCTTGATCCATGTTTGGTTTGTGCAGACACCAGCCACATTTTAAGCATTTTTTGTTTCAGTCTAAAGAACTCATGGAGGTTCTGAGTCCTGTAAAGGCTCACTGACAGTCTTTAAGTGGCCGCTGGACAAACAGTTCTCAGGGGTGCTCTAGGTTGATCCTGCATTGAGCAGGGGGGTGGACTAGATGGCCTGTGTGGCCCCTTCCAACTCTGGGATTCTATGAAACTGTACCGGGTTTGGGCGGGGGGGGGGGGGGGGGGAGGGGAGTGCCATGGCTTTATGTGAACCTGGCACTGCAAACCCCATGTCACTCACATCCCCTGTATGTTTTAATGCAACATATTTCGTCCACTCCTGATTCAGCTGGAGTATCTGTAGATATTCTGTGTATCTGTAGATATCTGCAGAGATGTTCCAGGGCAGCCAAAGCTTGTTCCAGGGCAGCTTGAGCAGAACCCACAGCAACACTCACAGTTTTCCAAAGCACAATTCAAATAGGGTTGAGTACAGCGTGTGTTCAGCATTAGTGTGAACCTCAAAAAATGGTTTCTGAACACCTGCCAAATTGCAATCCATAAAGCTAATAGACCATGTATGAGACTAGAGAGGCTGTAAGATTTGTTGAGTATGATCTAAATGGGATTTTGCATAGCTGGATTCCAAATAAAGTTGGCTACCTAGCTGGCTTAATTATAGTGGTAGTCGTAGTTGTATTAATTGCACCTTTTTTTTATTTGCACACATCACTTTGCATATTTCTGCCTCAGTAATCCCTTACAATTGTTCAAGCTAGACCAGTATTACCGCCCACCCAATAAAAAGGGGAGTCTGAGGCACAGGTGTAGCATCTAAGACTAGCCGAAGAGGTTCATGTCTAAAATGAGACTTGAACCAGGGACCTCCTGTCTCGTGTTCTTAACTACACCAACTGCATATCGTCGTTATTTTATCCAGTCTCATTGCAAGCAGCTCTGCACAATCACGTGCAGTTGCAATCCAGTCAACTGCATAATCCTGAACCCAGAGTTGGGCCGGGCTTTGAGCTATAATTTGCCATCCTTGGCACAAATACCACCTAATACAGAACAAAGTTTGAGTCAAGTGGCACCCTACCGGCTACCTATTCCAGTTTCAGCTCTGCATATGCATCTGGGCTCTGAGTGGCCTCTCCTAACGGCTTACCACCACCCTCTTTTTTTCCTGTAACTAGCTTTTGAAATTTTATTTCAGTTACACATTGAATAAAACTTTGTTGGCCTCAAAGGTGCCACTTGACTCAAGCTTTGTTCTGCAGCGTCTGACCAAGCACGGCTACTCACCTGAACCACCTAATACAGAGTTTGAGTTCAGTGTATTGTGCCTGGATACGACTCATTCGGTTAACTGCAGATGTTTGGCTCCAGATGCCTCTTTTGCATAAGCATGGAGCCTGCTAGCATCTTCCAAAATCAAGGGTTAATCTTTCCCTGAGAAGCCGCTTGACCGTCAGTGCAGGATCATTCAATAGCTTCAGATGTATAGGAAAACGACCGCCTCCTTTCTTTAATTTAATTGCTTATTAACCTTCCATCAGTGCAGAACACATTGTACAATTCAAAAGGCGAAGGGTTGAATGCTTCAGAGAGATTTCCACAAACAGGAACTCTTCATTAGAAGAGGATTCGGAACAGTTAGAATTTAATCTGTTTCACATTCTCTCTAATTTGGTTAATTCTTCTTTTGTTTCCTTGGCATCTGATCAGACCTGCTTTTTTCTCCCTCCCTCCTTTTTCTCCACAGACACAATGAAGCTTACACATGGACTAACCCTACCTGCTGTGTACATAATGTAATTATTGGCAAGCTCTGGATAGAACAATATGGAACCGTAGAAATTGTAAATCACAGGTAATTTCGATCAACGACACATTGTCTCTTCGTAACACTGGAAAAGTGAGAGTGTGCCTTCCGTGTATACCAGAAATATATTTTCCAGCCCACTAAATGATATAATCACCTTTAGTTTCTAAGTTTCTTGGTGATCACTTGGGAAGTCTAGCTTCATGTTTATTTTGTGACTTGGTAGTGCATGGCTCGCGGATTGCTGGGCTATGAAAGATCCTAGTCTGACAGTCTGGAAAACTTTTGCCAGTTGGAGTAGATGGTACTGAGCTAGATGGGCCAGCTCCTGGACTCAGTACAAGATGACTACATATTTCAGAGATGTGGGCAGGGCTATATGGAGAACAGGGCAGGTGTCCCAGTCACAGTTTGGAAAGGGGCACTTTGGTTATCTCTCAGTCACCCGGGCAATGTTGAGCAAAGTAACCAGGCATTCTAGCTGGCTTCTGAGTCCTCTTCAGTCCTGGGGAAGTGACCCTCCATTCGTAAATTTCGTCTGTGCAGGGTTTGGCAGGAGCTGCTGGAACTCAGGGGGAACTCCTATTCCAATAAGTTCTCTGCTTCTCTGGGCAAGGCCTGGAGACAATCTGTGCCAGTCAAGCAGGAGGTGGGTGCGTGAAACTTGTCCTCCCCTTCTGCATAGGAGCAAAGCTGGGGCTGTGAGACAGCCATTAGAGTGGGAGGAAGGAATCTCTGGGCTTTCCCTCACATGCCACAGTGCAAAGGCGGAAGGTGACACCCCAGAGCAAGGGTGCCCTCTGACTCGGCCTGCTGGCCTGCAGTAGAAGAGCCAGATCTGAGTCAAGTAGCACCTTAGAGGCCAACCAGATTTCCAAGGTCTAAGCTTTTGAGAGCCAAAGCTCCTCCCTCCATCATAGATATCTGACAGAGCTTTAATTCACAAAAACTCACACCCTGGAAATCTTGTTGTTCTCTTAAGTTGCTGCTGGACTCAACTCTTGCTCTGACTTGGGAGTGACTGCTTGACAGCTCTTTGCTGTGTCATGCAGAAGCCTCCGAACCTGTTGTAGTGCCGTTGAATCGGGGTGTAGTTTGTGAAACTTGCTCTGAGTAACAATATCTACTTTTCCACCACCACTTGTGGGAGAGGCATGTTAACATTTCTGTATCTTGATCCAGGGTTGCATGCACACGTGTTCCTGTGGAAGTGTTTTTGGAGGCTTCATTCTTGGCAGTTAACTCGGGCAGCTTTTTGAGCTTATTATCAGTTTGAAAGTTTGGTACAAGAACTACAAAAGTGAACTGCTCCTGATGCATGATTGCATGGCATTTGTTTCTCCTTCCAGACTCCCCTTTTAACAGCTCTGGTACCAGAACTTCAAGCTGTTTCTTAAATGCACAGATGCTGAAATAATCTGTTTGAGAGAGAATCTGTGGTATAGTAGCTGCAATCAAGAAGAACGTTTTGGGCATCATGATGGCCTTATGGCACAGTGACCCCTCATGTCATTTTTTTACGTGTGTGTTCCCCCTTGCCCCCATTCTGGAGAGCAGCCCTTCTGACTGGAGTCTAAAGGGGATTTTGAAACGCCCTTTGAGTGATCACAGGTTACAAATCAGTGGAGCTTTTTGAGGAACATTGAGTTCTAGCATTCTAACATGTTAACTCCACTTTGTTTCTCTCATAGTACTGGGGATAAATGTATCCTTAACTTCAAACCATGCGGATTGTTCGGGAAAGAGCTTCACAGAATAGAGGGCTATATTCAAGACAAGAAGTAAGTGGAATGTTTGTGGACAGGCTGTCTGTTCCCTGTCCACCGGTTTGAGCTGGTCTAGATCGAATTACAGCTGACCTGTGGGCCTGATTCCATACGCAGAGGCTGTAAGCCTCTGAATACCAGTGCCAAGAGGCAACATCAGGGGAAGGCCTCAGCCTCTCGGCCTGTTACTGCCCCTCTGGAGTAGCTGCTTGGCTCCTGTGAAACAGGATGCTAGACCAGATGGACCAATTATCTGATCCAGCAGGGCTCTTCTTATGACTCTTAACTTTATGCCGATTCTCTTCCCCACTCATATTTCTTTTCTATGTCAACATTATGGTAATAGGTTGAAGGATTATTCCTGTTGCCACTAGCTTAAGCTTAAAGTTTGTTCTTGGTGTTTGTTAGTAACAGTAGTCTGGGTGTAAACAAATATAAAACTACCTACTAGGGGTGTGCGGGGGGGGGGGGAATCAATTTTTTACTAGATTCAGGTATATTGGAATGGGAAAATATTGGTATTTCTCGATATCCCTGAATCTCAATTCCGGTATGGTATTCGGATTTGGTAAATATTTGGGAAACCCAATTTTTGGAGGGTCCATTATACCCTATGGGGACCATTAAAGTCAGTGGCAAATCTATTCCGGGATATATTCAGTGGTCGGGGTTGGGGGGGTTGAGGTAGAGGAACCAAAGTTGCAATGTAGCTGCTGGAGTCTCTCCTCAGAAGAACTCCCAAGTTTCAAAAAGATTGGATTGGTCCAGTTCTATGGGCACCCAAAGAAGTTGCCCCCATCCTCCATTGTTTCCAGTGAGGGAAAGTAGCAAGGCAATACAAGCCCAGTAGAATGTCCCAGAGAATCTCTGCAGTAGAAAATAAAGTGCACGTGGGGAGCATTTTTTCAAGTCAGTGGCAGAACCAGTGCCACTGTGGCAGTGCCAAAACCCAAAAGGACTAAGGTCAAATCTAATCTCTGAAGTTGAAACTGAGGGGGGTATTTCTGCAAGTACAGCAGAACCAGTGCAATATACTAGTACCCCGCAGCAGAACCCAGTGCCAATCTACTAGTGTCCAGCAGAACCCAGTGCCATTGTGGCAAATGCCAGCTCAACAGGACGGATGTCAAACACAAAATCACAATCACAAGGGGGAGGGGGGTTGCAAGGACAGCAGAACCATGCAGTAGGGCCCAGCAGCACAACCCAGTTCCAACCTACCAGTGCCCAGCAGCAAACACATCAAGCACAGAACAGTGAACTTCAACATCACCCTCCCCCCAAAAACCAACCTTCTAGAACTTAAAGGGAAGAAATACATGGGAAGAATCTACTGGGGAAATAGGCGGGGGAAAGGACTTAAGATTGAAGAGAAAGCAAGAAAAACCTAAGCCAAAAGCCCCTACACACACACACACACACACCAGCCCAAAAAGAAAAGGGGGGGAAGCAGAGGAAACAAGCAACAAAACCTCACCTCCACCAACTCGCCAAAAAAGAAAAGAAGAGGAAAAAAGCCAAGGATGGTGAAAAGGAGAGAGAGAGAGAAAATTCAAGTAAAAAGATTTTTTTAAACCAGCTGAACTTACCCACAAGCCCAAAAAAAGAACCAAAAATGAATAAGTTAACCAAGTTTTCAACCAACTCCAAAGAAGCAAAGCAAAAGGACGGAACCCTTGGCCTTCCCCCCCCCCCCCAATGTACAGCCTACCACCAGGCCCAAGCAACAACAAAACTCCACAAAAATAATTGCAAGCTACAAAACCAGAAGGACATAAAACCTAAGAATAAAACTAAAGGAAACCAAAAAGGCCTGAGACCCTTGGCGTCACCTCCCCAACCTACCATCCACCAAGCCCAAAGAACAACAAACAGTAAAATAAGAGAACTTTTTTAAAAATGTTGTTTAGTCAGACCAGTTGCTGTCTTCACTCTTCTCTAGGCAGGCAGGATTCTCAGGCAGCAGGAGTCAGGCTCAGAGCAGCAGCTGAAGCCAAAGACAGTGCAGACTCTCCAAATCTCTCTCAGCAGTGGAGTCTAGCTCAGCCAGACCCTTGCTTTTATGCTCTTTGCCTGGGCACAGAAGAATTAAAAAAAAAAAAACCCCACCAGACTTCTGTGATTGGCTAAAGAGCAGTGTTCCTCCTAACCTGAAATCCTATTTGCCAAATTGCCATTGCTCCTTTCCCCCTCCCTCCTGTTCCCTGGGAAATAGGTGAGGAAATTGAGGTAGTTACTTAGTTGGACTTCACATTTGAAACCAACAACCTTGCAAGTTGCAGACCTACAATGCAGTGCCATTTGCAAAAGCATTGCGATAATTGGCTCTAAGACACTGCAGCTCCCCCTAAGATGCTTTTGCCATTAGGCTGCAAAGATGCCTCTTCTCCTCCCTCCTGTTGCCCTGGAAACTAGAGCAAAAGGCGGGCAAGAGCCCTAGAGGAGAACTGAAAGTTAACTTTGAATCCCTTTAAACCTCTCCACCACCCAGCTATTTGGTGTAGCCAAATACAACCCCCCAAAAAGCCCCCCAAAATCGACTTAATTTGGGATCAGCTATACTGGTAGCCAGTCAGATTCTCTGATCTGTATTAAGCTTTAAAAATACCCCCAAAATACCAGTAAGGTATTTTCCAGGCATTTTTTCGGCTCTGATACAGCCAAATGCACACCCCTACTACCTACATAACAAAACTGCGGTTTCAGTTTTCTTAACATGTCATTTTCTCACTCTGTAACAGTGAAATGGCAGGAATCAGCTACTCTGTACATAGCCCTTAATTTCGAGACCTTGTGTGCTTGTGATTTTTAAGAATGCTGGCCAATAGCTGAACAGTGGTATCTTCAGAAATAAACGGTCTGCTTTTTTCTGTGTGTATTTAAACTTTGGCAAATTAAAAAAAAGTCAGTACTACTGCTATTATTTAAAGAATGCGTGGCCTAAAAATGGATCCAAATGTTGCAGTCGGCCCAGTTCCTCGTTTTCTGGCCAACTACTGCATCTCCAGGATAACATGTAGGGTCACTTAACCTGTGTCCTCAAGTCATGCATTTGTCTATCCCAGTCCAATACCACTGGATAGTGGATATGGAGGGAAACAAAACAGAATGATGCGAAAACAGAATGTGTGATCCTCCACGTTACGTGTGTGTGGGGGGCGGTTCACCATCAAGATGCTGCTTTGAGTAGCAGTCTCACGTTAACAGTAATCTGCTGTTCCATACCATACTTCGTTGAAGCTTAGAAATTTTGCAGACCCTGAAGGTTATTTTTTCCCCCCAACAAACAGTAAGAAGAAACTCTCAGTGATCTATGGCAAATGGACAGAATGCTTATGGTGTATCGATCCTTCTACTTACGAAAGCTCCAAAAAGAATGAAAGGAGAGGTGGTGGTGACCAGAAGAAACCCAAACCGGTAATGTTTTTTTGATACTATCAACCACCGCATCCTTTTGGAAAGATTGGCTGAGATGGGTATTGGGGCACTGCTCTCCGACATAGTTTGGTGTAGTGGTTAAGTGCGCGGACTCTAATCTGGGAGAACCGGGTTTGATTCCCCACTCCTCCACGTGCAGCTGCTGGTGTGACCTTGGGTCAGTCACAAGTTCTCTCAGAGCTGTTCTCTCACGAGCAGTCCTCAAAAGAGCTCTCTCAGCCCCACCTACCTCACAGGGTGTCTGTTGTGGGGAGGGGAAGGGAAAGGAGTTTGTAAGCCACTCTGAGACTCCAAGTGAAGGGCGGGGTATAAATCCAATTTTCTCCTCCTTCTTCCATTTCTGTCTGGATGGTTGGATGCCATCTTGTCCCCTGAGCTGTTTACCATCTACTTGGAACAGCAGTGAGAGGCTGACTGGGGATTTGGCATGAGATGTCAGCAGTATACTGATGGCACCCTGCTCTAGTCAGTCATTCATCTCAATCAGGTGAGACAGTAGACGTTCTGAACCAGTGCTGAGAGTCAGTTATGGCTTGGAGATTATCTGTCCAGATGAGACTGGGAGTTTGTTGGTTGATGGACAGGCCAGTCAGGAACTCTAGATTTCAGCCTGTTCTGGACATGGTTGCATTCTCACATAAAGAACATATTACCACACTGAGGGTTCTAATAGATCGTTCTCCATCTTTGGCTGGAGGCACAATTCTCCTCCGTGGTACACAGTACTCTATCCAGGCTCGGCTGGTGCAGCAGCTGTGGACCTTCCTTGAGAGGTGTGATCTTGGTCACCTTTGTCCACGCTCTCTGATTACATTCAGATTAGACTACAGCAATGCACTCTGTGCAAGGCTGCCTTTGAGTACTGTCCAAAAGCTTTTATTTTGTTCACCGGTGGGAACTGTAGGGGTCATATCTCGCCAATTTTGTCTACTCATTTGTTTCCAAATAGAATTCTGAGTGGTGTCAAACTCTTAAAGTAGTCTGAGACTGGCACACTTTGAAGTTCTGCCTTCTCCCCAACATACTTTCTCAACAGCTGAGGACAGAGGCCTTGATCTGCATGCCTTCCTTTTTATAGTTAAGGCAAGTGAGCTTTGACTTGCTTGCCTTGCAATGCTGACACTGTAGCTTCTTCCCCGAAGACATTTGCCTGGAATCCAATCTGTTGTGTCCTAGGCTCCTGACGTAGATGCTTATCAAAACACCTGGGATTTTTTTAAAGTCACTGGCACAGGACTAGCTTTTGTTGGTCTTTCGGTTATCTCTTACTGCTGGCTTTTAATCTTTCTGTCTCTGCTGTTTTTTGTTCATCATTGCTTTTAAGAAGCCTGCAGTATTGCTGCTCTTCTTATCCTGGCCTGGTTTTTATTGCTACTTTGAATTACTTTATATCTGCTACTGTCTTTATTAGCCCTTCCAATAGCTCAGGCTAACCCGATCTCGTCAGATGTTGGAAGCTAAGCAAGGTCGGCCCTGGCTAGTATTTGGATGGGAGGCCTCCATGAAATACCAGGTTGTCACACAGAGGCAGGCAGTGGCAAATCAGCTCTGAGCATCTCTTGCCTTGAAAACCCTACAAGGTTGCCATTAGTGAGCTGTGACTTGACGGCACTTTCCACCACTGCTGTCTTTATTATTAACAGATACTGACTTGTGTCATGGAAGTCCACAACACTTGGATCCAGACGAGACACTTCCATAGATGCAAGCATTTTTGCCTGCAGGGCGTGATTTTTCTAACTCCTCTTCCCTCCCACGGCACTACCCCCCCCCCCCCCCAAATATTCTGTTCCTTGGTGTCCCCTCTCCTCCAAGAACATGGTTTCAGGGGTGAGGGCATTTTGGGCTGCTGCAGGGGAGAGGGGTGGGGAATCATGTTCCAAATGCTTGTACCAGTGGAAATGTGAGTTTAGATCCAACCTATTGTAAGCAGCCTCAGAAGAATTTTTGTTGAGACCATAGGAGAGGAATATCTGAAAATAAAGAAATTGTACGGGGAGAAGAGAAGGACTGTGTTTTCTGTTGAGAAGATGTCTTCTGAAGAAAACAGCGGGAGAAATCAAATCACTGCAATATGAGCTGGGCCTAGATACTGCTGGCATCATTGATTACCTTTACAACAGTAGTCCAAATCCTTCAAATTGCCGTATTCTATAAATCCCACTGGTTTCAGTGGGAGGTGAAGACACTCTTATCTTTCTGGAAGGAGTGCTGGGAGACATCTCGGTTCATATTTAGTAGCTGCTGCTACAGAGATTGATTCACATCTTACTGTCTTGAGATGCACATGATGGGATTGGTACCCATATGTGCTTGGACTCTGCTATTTTAAATTGGAAAGCTGTAAATAGAGATTCTGCTGTTAAGCTCATACATTTCCTGTTCAGACTTTTAATATACCCTCTAATGGAGTCCAGTGTTCCCTCTAAGCTGTGGAATCTTGTGAGCAAAAATTCTACTTTGTGAGCTACTGGCATTAACGTTGTGAGTGAACAATTTGGCTGCTGCATAAATTAGTTTGCTCTGGAGCCATCCTTCCTGAGCTAGAACAAAAATGTGTGAGCCGGAGGCTAAAAAATTGTGAGCTAGCTCACACTAACTCAGCTTAGAGGGAACACTGATGGAGTCCCTCTGTGAACCATCAAAAAGTTTTTCATTTGGCCTCCCATTTGTTTTGAACGCTGCTGGTCTCCAGTCTCTTTAATGGAGCAAAAATCAAATCTCCCCTTTCTTGATGAAATCAGTGTATGGGGAGGTTCCAGCTGTAAATCTGATGTTTACCGAAAAAAGTATTTTTCTTGTTATTTCAGCAGAAATTGTGAATAAATAGCTGTCCTGTAATCATCCTCCTTGATATTGGAGCATTGAAGGAGAAAAATAATTTAGATAACAATTGCTCAGCATTGAATAATACTTTTTTTTAAAAAAAAGCAAAGCTCAAATCATAGGAAGGCAGTATGCTGTACTGGTCTGGCAGCCAGCAGGAAGGTTGAAAGGCGGGGTCATGGGCAAGGGCATATGACATCACTGCAGTCATCATGTAATTTCCAGATACATCCTGAAAGTGACAAGGAGTAGCTCTAGGAATTGCTAGAAACTCTGTGGTGAAACCATAGTGTTCTGGTGGTTCATAGAGCTATCCATTGTCGCTTTCGGGTTTTACCTGAAAATGATGTGCTGGCGGGAGCTATTTATTTTTCTCCTCCTTCCGCTCAGAGCTGCAGCGGGCAGTGGAGACTATCAGTGGGAAGCCTTCCACCATAACAGGAGGCCTAGAACAAAGCCAAAGAGCAGTGCAGAAGAGGTATGCAGAACAAAGGAAACGATCTCTGTTCAACAATAAACAACCACAAGTCTTAAACAATTATATCAAAATGTATCGATATTAATATCTTTTATTACATTTTGGTATAATTATTTAAGACCTGTGGTTATTTCCTTTGTTTTGCAAGACAGGAGGCCTGGCCACCTGAACTGTGTGCCAAATGCAGTCTGTGGATTATGCCACTCTAGGGGGTTTTGATGCCTCCCCTGTATTGTTCATTCAGCTCCCTTCTGCCTGTTGCCTGGAAATACATTTCCTGACAACAGGAGTTTCTAGTCACTGCTGTTACTGCAAGAGCAGCAAAGAGGCTGTGGGGCAGGAGAGAATAAAGAAGCGCCTCAGGTAAACGGCAAAGAAGCCATGGCCAAGGGGTGCTCTTCACCGTGTCAAGATTCTTGACCTCCAACTTCCATGGGACCCCCTGTGGAAAATAAGTTTGCTGATTGTAGTGGATCGGGTGAGGCTGGGAATGGAAAGAGGTGAATATGAGAGAAATAGTAAATGATGCTGCCATTATGGAGCTGGTAGGTTCCTGAAAGAGAGGCCAAAAATTTTGAATCTGAGGTCCTTCACTGAGATAAAACTCTCCAATTAATTTACTATGAACTCTCGTGTCTTTGTGTCAGAGCGAGGATGCTGAAAATGATGAAGCAGATGATATGCCTGAGGTCCAAGAGACTGTGCAAGTCATACCTGGCAGTAAACTTCTTTGGAGGATAAGTTCAAGACCACCCAATTCGTCCCAGGTAAGTGTCTCAGTAGTTGGCGTAGTGGGTGGGTGCACAGTTTCATAGTGAATCCAAGTGGTGCAGTTCAGTGATGCTTTCTCTCTCTCTTGGTTTAAGTTAGAGATACCAAACTGACAAACAGCTGAAGTCTGATAACTAAGAGGGACCCAGAGTGATCCAAGGGTGGAGCTTGGCCGGGGTTAAGGGGATAGTACCCAGCACTAACGTGGAGGCGGCCACGCACCCAGAGGAGTGCAGCCTTGGCTGTAAGGTGGTAATAGCCTGTGTACTTGGCCAAACGGTAGAAAGACCAGAGCCCGTAGTCCCCTGGCACCCAACCCAACACAGCCACAGGTATTACTGTAAATAAATAACTGTGACTGTAAATAAATAAGTAAATACTGTGTCATTGGTGCAAATGAGAACTAAAAAGTCATGATCTAGAAAGATGCACAGGTTGCTTTCTCATTGGTTCCTTGGTTTCACCGGTTTGGGGGTGGGGCCCTGCCTGCCTTGCTGTGGCTCCTTTGGTCACTTGCTGGGCTGAAGCTGGTCAGTCGGTTTAGTCAGATCAGCAATTAGCCCCATTCACACACAGCAGGAGGGAGTGATGGTTCCTGGGAGGCTCTGTGGCTCAGTGGAAGAGCCTCTGCTTTGCATGCAGAAGGTCCCAGGTTCAATCCCTGGCATCTCCAGTTAAAAGTGTTAGAACCATTGGTTCTGTGTTAGCCCTTAGTTAGGGAAAATATAGTTAAAAATGCTCAGATCGCTCAGAGGTGTGATAGATCTTGCGTCGCTGGAGTTGAGACGGTTTCCTTAAGTTTAAGATACTTTATTACTAAAGGAAAGGGTAAACAGGAATTAGTTACAAACAAAACCTAGGAGCTACATCCTGCTCCGTCTATCTACACAGACATCTTAGATCACAAGCTACATGCTGCAACAACAACGACTGAGAGCGCCATGGAGAATCCTCTCCTTCTTGACCCCTAGAATAAGTCACCTGAGAACAGTAACCAATCAATAGAGCAATACCCCTGTAGATTGGCGGGCTTCTCTTCAGTTGGCCAGCTGCCAGGTTCCTCTTCCAGCCTAAACAATAGCACTGGGGTAAACACGGTTAACCCTATAATGGCTGGAAAGTCAGGTCTTGTTAGCTCATACATTTCCAACAAAAAGGAGCAGGTAGTAGGTAACGTGACAGCCGCTGCCAGTCTGAGTTGATAATACTGACCTTGATGAGGCAGCTTCATCATCTGTACTCCTGCTACTTGAGCTTCCTTGCTATTTCTTGAACTGTCACATGCACACAGGGCCATTCCCAGGGGATTCCCATACTACTCATGTAGTAAATAGTTAAACACTCAGCCCTTCATACACACATTTCTTCATTATCAGATGAAATAAAATATCTCAGCTGGCCAGGAGAGGATACCTGGTAGAAAACTGGTTTGTTGACAATTCTGTTTCATGAAAATAAGGGTTAACACAAGAATTCCCACCTGTTAGTCTTGAAAGGCGAATATCCATTCATTCTGTGTGTGCATGTGTGAGAGAGAATCTCTAAACTTGTCACTATTTTTCAAACCAGCTTGGAATTAGAGAAATACTGTCATTAACCCCCAATTATGTGTTACTGGTGATAAGGAATAATGCAGAACAAAGTTTGAGTCCAGTGGCACCTTTAAAACCAACAGTTTTATTCAGGGTATAAGCTTTTGTGTGCAGGCACACTTCCACATGAGCCAGTTTGGTGTAGTGGTTAAGTGTGCAGACTCTAATCTGGGAGAACCGGGTTTGATTCACCACTCCTCCACTTACACCTGCTGGATGACCTTGGGCAAGCCGTAGTTCTGGCACAGCTGTTCTTGAAAAAGGGCAGTTTCTGTCAGAGCTCTCTCAGCCCCACCTACCTCACAGGCAATGCTCCCTCTAAGCTGTGGAGTCTTGTGAGCAAAAATTCAACTTTGTGAGCTACTGGCTTTAAAACTGTGAGCAAGCGATTTGGCCGCTGCATCAATTAGTTTGCTCTGGAGCCATCCTTCCTGAGCTAAGACAAAAATGTGTGAGCCAGGGGCTAAAAAACAATGAGCTAGCTCACACTAACTCAGCTTAGAGGGAACACTGCTCACAGGGTGTCTGCTGAGGGGAAGGGAAGGGAAAGGAATTTGCAAGCTGCTCTGAGACTCCTTCGGGTAGGGAAGCGTGGGGTATAAATCCAATCTCTTCTTCTGTTCTTCACATGAAAGCTCATACCCTGAATTAAACTTTGTTGGTCTGAAAGGTGCCACTGGACTCAGACTTTGTTCTGCTGCTCCAGACCAACATGGCTGTCCCACCTGAAGGAATAAATACAGTAGATCAGAATTATTATCCCTGCTATAGAAGATTTAAAGAACTGCATCAGGATGGGAACCATATTCTTGTGCTAAATGAATAATGGAGCAAAAGGAAACACCCAGCTTGGTACAACTATAACTGATGTTATTGGTCTCTCTGACCCACTTTAGTTTCTCATATCTCCACCTTTTTTAGTTTATAGTAAATAGTGGTTAAACAATACAGCAGTAATGTAGACAGCTGCAACTTGAGTTGCTTGACTGTGCAATCCTGTGCAGAGTTACTGCAGTCTAAGCCCACTGATTTCAGTGGACTTAGACTAGAGTAACTCTGCCTAGGATTATATGTAGCTGACCAAATAAGTTTAATATTACTGCCGTCACTGTCTGCCTTGTTGTTGAGAAGGAACAGTCCCCAGCTGCAAACCAAGATGTTGATTTCTTTTATGTTCTCTGCATGAAGTCTTGAGAGTATGTGATCTGGATGTGGATGTGTTTCGTTCTTTCCTTGTGTAGCAGCTGGGGTCTTCTTGCCTTTTTGCCACCATCTGTTCGATGGAATTTTAATCAGTGGTCTGTAATGAGGATGTTATATTATCTAAGTCAGTGTTCCCCAACCTGATGCCCACGGGTACCATGGCACCCCTCAGTACTACCCTTGGCACTCACTGTGCTTTTCAGAAAGTGGTCAGAGCCATTGTAAGACAAGGCTTGTTATTGGCTGCTCCCATTCAAATCAAAGCACTTGCCACAGGAGGATCATCAAAACTGGTAAGCACCTTAGTGCGGAAGTCCAGTCCCCATTTAGGCTGTCCTTCTTCCCAGGAGGTGTGAGAAGGGAGGTATTCCATTTGGCTTCTTCTCGTATGGCAGCCGTTTTGGGATGGTGCTCACAACCTCAGAACTCTGAAGGAGCCCACAGGTGGGAACCCCTGATCTAATTCTTTGCTGGTTTCCTTTGCTGGGATACTGTGTAAACATTTATTATTGTTGTTTTAAATTGATACTGACTTTGTAATTGATTCTGACTTTGTATCTCTTGTTATTGATACTGACTTTGTTACCTGCCTTGGGTCTCAGTTGTTGGGAGAAAGGCGGGCCTCTCAGTATTTTACGTACACTTAATAAAATGAATTATCCCACATGAATCCCCTTTAGAGTGAGGTTGTGGTGGTTGTTATTATTGTGTGGCATTGTGTGTAATATAGCCAAGAGATCCTAGGACTGTCTGGAAGCCAGAAGTTCTAGCTCTTTAGTGTTGTTGCCCACTAGGTGGCAAACTAGACTTGTTTCAAGGCAAGAGATGTTTCAGAGGTGGTTTGTCATTGCCTGCCTCTGCGTCGTGACCCTGGTATCCCTCGGCAGTCTAATACTAGCCAAGGCCAGCCCCGCTTAGCTTCCAAAAACTGACGAGATTGGGCTAGTCTTCTGTAGGTTTGGAATGGATGTGGGGATTTGACTTCCCAATGGCAGTGCAGTTATTTATTACATACGCTTGTAGCAGAGAGAAGTTGCATGTGGGTTCTGTCTTGCTAGGGGTTTTTTGCAGCCTGTGCGTTTCTCTTTGCCGCCTTCCCATTGGTGTGAAGATGATGAGTGTTAGTAACAATATATCAGCAAACAAGAGGGTTCTGAAATAAATTTAAGTGGATTACTGCTCCCAAGCTTTTCCGGGATACCAAAACAGATAAACACGTCCTTCAGTGGCACAAGCAGCACTATGGCAGATAATCAAAGGGGTGTCTCAGCATATGTAGCAAACTAGCTCATGACAGTCAAGAAGCCATGGTCTCCGAATGCACATAACAAGTTGCTAGCCTCATCCAAAATCAGTGACACGAGAGTGTGACTCTTAAGGGCTCTTTCGCCACGCTGATCTATTTCTTCTGCGGTGATCACAGCATAAGGCTTTATGTCAGCTTTATGTCCTGTATTGTGGCCTCTGGTAGCAGGTCAGCTCCCCTTTCCTTTGTATCCGAGATGAAACTGTTTGCCTGTGTCACCAAAACCCCAGAGTGCTGCCAGAAGGCAGAAAAGGTCAATGGAGAGGTGTTTATCGCATCCAGAGAAGACAGACGTGCCCCGAAGTCTGACGTTTCCCATTGTACACAGTAAGCAGGCTCAGCTAGTGGAACAGCTCTTGAATGTCCTCTGTCACTCCTCTAGATCGGTTCTTGCTTACCGACTTGACCAGGTGAGGGGAAGAGCACCCCCATCCTGTTGCTCGCTGGAACTCAATCAGTGGGGTAGCCGAGTGCCAGGTTTCAAAAGAAACTGTGAAAAGAAGCTCCCTCCACCAACCTGTTGTTCTTCATCTTGTCCTGTTCGGGTTAATTCCATTCAACCCTGTTTATTCCTGTGATGTTCTAAACCGATCCACACATGTGCTTTGGGGAGACACCAGTACAAGGTATTTTAGATAGCTAGGGAATGTATCCAGTTAGCTGATATGGTTCTGTTTTTATTGCCTGTGGATTTTGTCCGAGTTCTTCTCGGTTTTCCTATTAGATTTGTACTTATTTCAAATCTCCCTTCAAGTACACACACACATTTCTACTTTCTGTACTTGAACTGCTTTGTTTTTACTTTGAATTTTTCTGTTTTCTTAACTCTCTGCATGTGCACTGCAGTCCACTCAGTGTTGTTAACTTCAGGGAAGCAAGGAAAGTGTTAACTTCCCGTCCAGGGTGTCTTGTGTTGCTTCTTTCCTCTTTTTTTTAATCGAACTGGCTGCTGTCCTAAGGCCTGAATGTGTAGGAAGAAGTGAAGAGCTGCAGGTACATTTTAATCCAAAGCATCCCATGGCTGGTAGCACTGAAAATATTTTTCTTCCTCCTTGATTTTGGGGGTCCTCAGCAGCTTTGTTGTTAGACCCTCAAAGGACACTCATGTTACCATGAGAACCAGTTTGGTGTAGTGGTTAAGAGCATGGACTCTAATCTGGGAGAACCAGGTTTGATTTCCTCACTTCTCCACATGCAGCCAGCTGGGTGACCTTGGGTCAGTCACAGTTCTCTCAGAGCTGTCCTCTCAAGAGCAGTTCTCCCAGAGCTCTCTCAGCTCCACTTACTTCATAGGGTGTCTGCTGTGGGGAGAGGAAAGGAAGGAGATTGTAAGTCGCTCTGAGACTCCAAGTGAAGGTCAGCGTATAAATGCAGTCTCCTCCCCCTCCTCTTCCTACAGCCTGTTTGTCATATGCATGGCATAGGCTTAGACCATCAGATCCTTGATGGGGGAAATCCAAGATGTCTTCTCATGGTTTGCAGCATAGCTGACTGTATTCAGTAGTGTCATTCTTAAAATGTGCAACTCAACCAGCCCTACTATATGGTAAGATTTCTTGGAAGTTCTTTCTCATTTCAGGAAGCTGTTCAGAGCTAATTAAGTCTGTTGTCGGATGCTGCAGCCAGTCTTTCTGGAGCTGAGCAAGTCTGGGTCTGGTCAGGGCCTGAATTAGAGACCTTTTGAGAACCTTGTGTAAGCCACCCTGAGTTCCCTGATAGAACAGAAGCATGCCATAAATGTAATTGGATTGGGTCCAGCCAGCTTTTTCACTCCATCTGAGCCAGTTCTCCTCCTTGTTACGGCCCCCGTTCCTTGTGGCTTTTGTCCACACAGGTCCCATGATCCTAAACGTAGTCTTGTCATGAGAGGGGCATTGGACTTGCACAATTGCTTTTGTACTATTCACTTTATCAACCTACGCAATCACAATTTCACAATTCCTGTACAGCTGTCATAAAGACATGTAGTACTTTTACTATTCCCAGAAATCTATAAACTGTTGCAAGAAATTCACACAGTTTTGTCTGCTGTTTCCATTCTTTTGTTCTCATATAATTGGATGATTTGGCCTTCACAGCCTGATCAGTTTGCGTTCTTGCCCCTTTATATTCAGAAGACGTGTTGTTCTCCAGTATTTCACAGATGAATTTCTGGTTAAATTAATTCTAGTGCTTTACTCTTAGCAGCTGTCATTCTTAAACACTTCGTTGTACTATCCTCTCAACAGTCAAAATTTTTCTTATTTTCTCGGTTACTGTAATGAAGAAGTGTTTCTCGATAACAGCTTTGTGGCTAGGGTTGCCAGGCATGGCAGGGATGCTGGCTGGCAACCCGGGCACGGCCTGGCAGCCATCAAGATACGGGAGCGGCAGGGACTTCAGGTGGGGAGGGCCAATTGGCATCCTTAGTGTGATGATGGGTCACACCAGAAGTTGCACACCTCCCATTTGCCTGATATTTTTTTCCCCTGCTGTCCAGCTGAGCAGTGGGGAGTGAAAGGGCTCCTGGCAACTGTGTAAACAAGGCTCAAACATGGTTTATTCATTTCAGTCCAGAGTTGACTCCGTGAAGCTCCAGTCGTCTCTTCTGTATCAGATCTGTAGCAAATAAGCTGCTGCTTAGTCATAATGTTCATAGATACGTAACCAGTTTTAACTCTCCCCAGTAAGTCTTTTCCTCACTCTCTTTTCCTTCTGTTTGCTGATCATATGTGGTGTGATTGCCAAGGTGTGTGTGGGGTTTTTCCATTCAGTGCTTGCTGGATAATTTTAACAGCCATAGGTTTCTGGTGCAGGAAACTATGCCCTTTTCCTTATTCTGTTTGAGATTTGTGGGCTTACTTCTGACGCCGTGTCAAGGACGGCTTTGAGTGGAAGATGTAGTCTCAGATGTCTCTAAGGCAGCAAAAGGCATCACAGAGCAAAAAAGAGCGAGTTCATGGCAGATCTTGAATCAAGTTCACATTTAAGTCCATTGAGGATATTTTAAAAAGCATGCTGTTTTCTGTCCCCCTTTTTTTTTTTTTTGCTGGTGTAGTCAGAAGTATGTATGGTGTCTTAACCAAACACTGGTTACCCTACTTAGAAGGGAAACCTGACCATTATTTTGTGTGGTGGCGGAGGGAAGAATGTGAAAGAATCCAATGTGAAAGACCCCTGGACAGCCACTGCCAGTCTGAGTAGACAATACTGACTTTGATGGACCGACGCTCTGGTTCAGTATAAGGCAGCTTCATGTGTGATCAGCTGAGAATAAGATAGAGTTTCACAGACAGGGCTGATGACAATTTCCCTCCTTTTATTTAAGATGTACAATTTCACCAGTTTTGCTGTCAGTCTCAACGAGCTAGAAAAGGGCATGGAAGAAATACTGGCTCCCACAGACTGCCGACTGCGGCCGGATATCAGGCACATGGAGAACGGGGAGATAGGTACGTGCAAGGAGATGAGCAGGAGAGTGTGCACGCACCTCTGCTAGAAACATTAAGTAATTCTTTCCTATTGTCTTGCATGCTGCTTCTGGGAGCTCACTGAGATAGAGCAGAATGGGTCTTTTAGCCCAGAGGTCCCCAACCTTTTTATTTATTTATACACACACACACACACACACACATAATTATAATCTTACAAGAGGTGGGATCTGCGGGGGGTGGGGGAGAGAAGGAGCTCCACATGGAGTAGCAGCCAAAGGTAAAGATTCCTCCTCTCCCCCAGGCAACGACGGCGAGCCCTGGGCCCACCCATCTCCTGCCCCCAGTTGCCATGGTGAGGCTGCGCAGCTCAGAACCGCAGGGCCTGCTGATCTGTCCCCCCCTGCCCCCAGTTGCCACGGTGACGTCCGCCGATCTCTCGCCCCTGGTTGCCATGGCGAGGCCCATGCGGTTCAGAGCCTCAGGGCCCGCTAGTCCCTCCCCCTTGCCCCCGGGGCCCACTGATATCTCCCCCCTGCCACCCCCGGTTGCCATGGCGAGACCTGTGCGGCTCTGAGCCACGGGGTCCGCCGCAGTTCCCAGAGCACGGGGAACGCTCTAACTTTTGGGGGGATTTAAATATCCCCCCAAAAGTTATTTTTACTTTTAGCATTTTTCTGCACATATGGGGAGTTCCCCAAGTGTGTAGAAAAATCTCCCTGCCCCCAAGTGCCCCCTTCGCGCGGATTTAGATATCTGCACGGAGGGGGCAACTTGGCTATTAGTATATAGATTTACAAATATGCAGATACATAGGTCCCCAACCTTTTTGAGCCTGCAGACACATTTGGAATTTGGGCGTGGCATGGTGAGCACAGCAACAAAATGGCTGCCACAGAATGGCTGCTGCAGGAGACAGAGCCAGCCACAAAATGATTACTTAACAGTTTAAATTCAGTGATACAGTGCAAATCCTTGTTCTGTGGTGGCAGCTGCTGCCAAAGAAACATTCCAAAAAAATTTGCACAGCCAGTCAAATCTCCAGTAGTCTGTCAGAAGCCTTGCTAAGCAAAAGCCCTACCTGGCCCCACCCACTTCCTAAAACACTTGTTGGGTACCAGAAAAGGTATTGGAGGGGGTGGCACCATGGTGGTCATGGGCACCATGCTGGGGGTGCCTGTTTTTGCCTGGCACACAGCAAGCAAGTTGGTAAAATAAATCCATGTTTCAGAATAGAAGAATGCTACAAAATATTAAAATGCTGAGGCTCTCTTAGCTTAACCTCAGCCCACTCCAGGCAACTAGGCCTAGTGAAGAAACTGCAGTGTTCTGGTACCCATCGTTTCTGCCCTGAGGAATATGCTATCATAGTATATTTTGATGTGCTGTTCCTCCTGATGGAAGCGTGTAGGGAGATGAGTTCACATGCCCCACTATTATGAAATGTTCTCCTCTAAACTTGGCTGAGCCCCAGCCTGAGCCCTTTTCCATGGCCAAGATCCAAGGTAGTGTTCTAGGAGGGCAGCAAACAATGTTTCCTCTAAGCTGTGGAGTCTTGTGAGCAAAAATTCTACTTTGCGAGCTGCTGGCCTTAAAGTTGTGAGCGAGCCATTTGGCTGCTGCATAAATGAGTTTGCTCTGGAGCCATCCTTCCTGAGCTAAGATGAAAATGTGTGAGCTGGAGGCTAAAAGACTATGAGCTCTCTCACACTAACTCAGCTTCGAGAGAACACTGGCAGCAAGGCAATAGGACTTTCTGGAATTTTAATCTGGCTGGGATGGCATTTGACTTTGCTTCTATACATCTGATTTTTAAAAACCTTTGAACTGGAGTGAGTAAAAAGCCAAAACCAATACTTTGCTATGTGTCACTGAGCGCATGTTAAACTTTGTTCCTAAAGCCTGTCTGGATTTTGTTTCTCCACCTTCCTTTCCTTTGTACTTTTCATTTTATTTTATAAAGTAATCAATCCTATTGAAATGTCTGTTAGATCTGGCTAGCAAAGAAAAAGAGAGGCTGGAAGAAAAACAGCGAGCTGCTCGTAAAGAACGTGCAAAAGATGAAATTGAATGGAGGACAAGGTAACTGAAGGGCGGAGGCACTGGGGTGGGGGTTGTCCTCTTCAGCCTCATGCAATATGCTTTGTGTTAAACCGGGACTTTCTTGACCCTCCCTTACCTGTGTTCTAAAAGCTACTGTGTTGTGTTCATGATTGCTGTTCCCAGCTTGGGTCTTGTCCTCTACTGTGTTCTTTGGGTGCCATTATGAAGCCCAAGGATTGGACTTCATTTGAAGTCGACTGGCAGTCAAAAAAAAACAAGAAATGCTTTGTACTTTTTCAGACCTGAAAGCAGTTGGTGCAGCAGCACCTAGCTCTCACTGAACAGAATACTAAAGTGGCTATCAAAATGGGGAAACCGTGACTCGTAGACAAAAGAGAACAATTGCTTTTTGTTTCAGTGGGGATTCTTTGCCCCGTTCCTTGTTTGTGCCCCCGTACAAAGCAAACTTCCTGAAACACTCGAAGCATTGTATGTGTTTTGGGATTGTATATGTTTTAAAATTGTCGCCCTGACTTCAGGCAGATATTTTGGAAAACAATGACGATAATAATAGTGCCTCTGTTTCGGTGGAGAAATCTCACCAAGAAAAAAAATGCAAAATAGGCCCTGATACTAACTTCAGTAAGCAGCAGTAGCACTCCAATGAAAGCCACCATTGATGCGCTGAAAAAACGACACCATTATCTTTTTCAATGGAGGGAGAGCCAATTTGTCCCACTGTTGTACTGAACTAAGATAGTCTAATAAATATTTATGTTAGGACGTTCTCATTTGGGTGCCTTGGCCAGAAAACAAATTTTCTGAAATATCAAAAAGGGGGGGGGGGGGATACGTAATCAGTGGGATACTTGCGTTGTGTGAGAGAACCAGTTTGGTGAAGAGCATCGGACTCTGATCGGGAGAACCGGGTTCGATCCCCCACCCCTTCACAGGAAGCCAGCTGGGTGACCTTGAGCCAGTCACAGTTCTTTCAGAACTCTCTCAGTCCCTAAAAACAAGTCTAGCTCAGCACTAGCAGAACGCTTAGAGCTAGAACTTGCAGCTGCCAGACAATCTTGGTATCTCCCGACTATTCTACACACAATGCCATATGATAATTAATTAATTAACTTATGTTCTGTAAAGGAGGACTGCAACCAGAATTGGGGGCCTCTACTGCAGCCTAACAAGTATCTTGCCCCCCCCATCATACTGGACTCCCTGTAAAAGTGGTTGCAGCTCAAAAACATGGTTGTAGAAAACTTTTCCTGCTTCTACTACAGTGTGTTTTAGTAAACGTTAAATAGTAATAGAGTTGGCAACCCCTGATCAGTTGCAAAGCACTTCAGGGCAGCGTTTAGGTGGAAGCAGTTGCAGTGACGGTTGAAGTAAACCTGTTGTGGATGAACCCAGAACTCAGGGAGGTTATCACACAGTCAAAGGTCGTGGGTGGGATCCGATTGAGATTCTCCACACACAAAAGGACATCTGTGTATAAAAACACCACCTCCTACCTAGCCTTCCCTATGCAGCTTGAAAAGCCCCAACACACTGCTTCTAGGGATCAGGAGACCCCTAAGAGCAGCCCCGGGGTGGGGGGTGGGGGGTTGGAGGGCTGCTATGAGAGAAGAGGAAATTGCATGGATCTTTTTTAAAAGAATTATTTTTTTACAAAATTAACAAAATCTACTTAGTTCATCTGAAACATGCAAACACAATTAAATTGCCCCATTCATAGTATTAAACTTGTACAGAACAGATTTCTATGGACTTTAAATTCAAGATATATAAGCTTAAACATTTAATAGGCCAAGCAAACCATAAATGACCTAACTCTGATCTCTCTAAAAAAGGTCAGTCCATCTACCCAAATATTAGTTTCATCAGGATTAATAATTAACACACTAGATAAATTATGAGCTCGAGCAATCCGACTATCCAGAAAATGAATGTAGAACCTTATACATAAATCAGCCTTAATCGGAGAGCAACTCTTAGTAGAATAGCCCAATCCTATCCCATCCTTAGGTTAATGTGTGTGGATCTTTCTGAGGGGATCCAACCCAAAGTCCCCTAGCGAGCACTGCATACAAATAGCATATCAGACTCAAATTCCAGTTAGCAGCCTTGTTTAACTTTAAAAAAACCTTTGAAAATGACTAATTATCATTATTATGGTCATCTTATTATCAATTATTATCCTATTATCATAATAGTATGTTTCTCCCTTTCAGTTGCACATAAATCAGGGTTAAAATAATTCCAAGTGGTATTCTTAGGGGGGTGGGGGTGGGGGTGTCCCTCACTTAATTGCTGTCTTAGTTACCAATATATCCTCTACCGCCACCTCCTTTCTTTTTCCTTTTTTTACAGATGGTTTTATCAAGGTACTAATCCATACACTGGGACTCCAGACTGGTTATACTCAGGCGGATACTTTGACAGAAACTTCTTTGACTGTCCCGATATATACTGAAATCTTGAACGCCGGTGTCCCTTCGCCCAGAGTTGGTAGACTTCAGCTGATGCCAGTGGCTCTCTGGCTTGGTCAAGAGCAGAAACCGCCCTTTTCTAAAGTAAATTTTAACAAAATGATCAGTCGCCGATCAAGGGTTTGTCATTTAATTTTGACTGCCAAAATATTTAAGTGCTGTTATTCCTTTCCATAAAGTGACAGCCTGACTTGATTGCGTTTCAGAGGAAAGTGGTTTGCATGGGGGGGGGGGGGGGGGTTTGTTTGTCTGTTTGCTTTCCCCCCATTAGTCAGTTTATATTTTATTATTTGTTTCTGGGCCAGAATGAAAATGCTGAAGCCAGTGGCGCTTGCAGCACCTTATTAAACGTTTAACTTATTCAGTACAGATGACCGCAACATAACTTCTCATATTTCAGCAGTAAAGGACACCTAGAAGTATTCACAGCTTGGAGCAACGGTGGCAAATTGGTACAATGTGGTTATCAGAGAGGGTATCTAATGAGAATCGGAGTGACTGAGATTCTTGGGAGTCTTATCATTTTAGGTCGACAACTTTAGCAGAGAGCATTAGACTTAACTTGCAGTCTTGGAAACGCTTAACTCAGTTTTCACCCCCATCTTTGGGTACCATGATTATTAAGTGAAGCACCTGTGATTTAAAAAAAAAAAAATTGAAGAAGCAACAACAGCTAACTACTAAATTGAACTTTGGGACATGATTTATAGGTGTTTGTGGCCAATGCCTCCTTGTCCGAAGTTTTAGAATGTATGGCTTTTTTAAACACAAAGGCTTTGGAGATGTTCATAGGAACTTGGGTGTTTTGTGTGTGTGTGTTTGTGTGTCATGTAAGAAACCACTTTTTTTTTTTTTTTGCTTTAATCATGAGAAGACTGCAGCGCTGCTTCCAGCAGGCTGGCACTATTCAGGACTTATCCATAAACATGCACTCCTTTGTCCTTCTTTGGATTCACTCTGAATATTATCTGCGAAAAGTGGTCACGTTTGGTTGTGGATATTTCAGTGCGTGTTCAGAAGCATTTACTGGGTCATGACGGATAGTACTTTCCTGAAAAACAATTTCCTTCTACTACCCTCTAGCTAACACTGAGTGACCTGACTGAGGCTTTCATTGAATTTACAAGAGGTATAATTTCCTTGAGTGTGAGCTTATTTTTGTGGACTTGAAAAACATATCAAAGCCATACGATCCCTGGGCTGTTACAAATTGTGAAAGAGAAATATTCTTTTTTTTCCCCTCGTCACCTATACATTTCTAGATGGCAGGTAAACTTACGGGCAGTACGTGAATGTCTGAAAATAAAGTTTCAGTTGGTAGTTCAGGCAGATTTTCATGAGCTTCAAAGATAAGAATTCACTGATTGTTTTCTTGGCTATAACCCCATCATATTCTGTGGGGTTATACCAGTGTGATGGCTAAGAAATTGTCCCTTGTGTGTTTAGAAACGTCTGCATCAGCTGATGAGTTTGATTTCTACACATTTTGAAGTTTCAAGCTTGCAAACTTCAACCAAAGACTAGAGATGCTGGAACTGCATCTGAAGGAGAGAAGCTTCAGTGACTTCTATGGGGACGTAGGTGTTGATATTTTTATACCCATGCCTACAGAGCAGGAAAATTTGACTGCAACATTTTAGTCGCGTCTGATTAGATTTTCCAGCAAAGAAGCTTATGCTGAGAACATTCAAGGCAATAAAAAGACACTATGAACTGAGAGAACCATTTTTGGCTAGCATGCCTTTTTGTCGCTCTTAACTTGATATTGTCCTTGGATATTGTCTTCCAAGCATTGTGTTTCTGAAAAAGCTGTCAGTCTCCCATTCATTTCAGCAGGGCTAAGAAGTGCTTGATGAACACCATCCCTGCACAAGAAGAGCCCTGCTGGATCAGTGGTCCGTCTAGTCCAGACCAGTAGTCCCATCTAGTCCAGCATCTTGTCTCATAGAGTGGCTGACTAGTTATTCTGGAGGGCCAAGCAACAGGGCGTAGAGGCCAAGGCCTTCCCTGATGTTTCCTCCTGGCACTGGGATTGAGAGGTTTACTACCTCTGAACATGGAGGTTCACAAAGTCGCTAGTGTCCACCGTGTTTTATGTTTTCTCCCTTCCATCCTTCAATGAATCCACGTCATAAATCTACACATTAATATATGTCAACAGTGGAAGTTCCCAGTGACACTTCCATCCCACAATGAATAACTGTTGAAAACCCACAAATATAAATATATGTAAATAAGCTTCTTAACCAGAAATAAAAACAATGCATTGCCGTAAGCATATAATTTACCAACAAATGCCTCGATCCAGAGAGGAGCAGATTTCCTTCTCTGCCCCATCCCTGTGCCACATAAGACACTTAGCCAGAGGAGAGAATGAGAAGACTGTGCTGATCGGCTCTTCCTTTCCAGGGAAAGTGAAACGGTGGCAGGGTTGGGAGTGCTGTCGTCTGCAGACCTTCAGGGCTGGGCAACAACTCTCTCCACAAGCCTGATCGTTGCGTACTCTGAGGGGTACTCTGAGGTCCCATTGCAGCAATTTGTTGAAGCTATGGGTTCAGAATCCCTGACCTGGATAGACCTGGATAGCCCAGGCTAGACTGATCTCATCAGATCTTGAAGCTAAGCAGAGTCGGCCCTGGCTAGTATTTGGATGGGCGACCTCCAAGGAATACCAGGGTCCTGACGCAGAGGCAGGTAGTGGCAAACCACCTGTGATGGTCTCTTGCCTTGAAAATCCAGTGAGTGGTCGCCATAAATCATCTGTGACTTGATGACTAAAAAAAGGGAGGGTGGATTGCCCCTTGCTGGATCGGGGCTGCTGTATGCCCTTATCAGTAGAAGTTCTTGGGGGGGGGGGGATATTAAGCCACAAATCTAATTTAAAATACTAGAATCTACTTCAGCCTTTTACATAAGGATGAGTGGAGGCACACTGTACTTTTTAATTAGAAGGAATATTTTAAATTTTGAATTGTGGAATAAACCCAGCTGACCTTTTTTTAAAAAAAATAAAATAAAAAGCTTGGAAGGATATTCCTTCCTTATTGCACCACGATACGAAAATGTCATTCTAGCTTATTTGATTATTTTTTTAAAAGTCTTCTTGCTGATAGTAGTATGCTGTGCCCAGTTTGATTCTTTTTTAAATGATTTAATGTTTTCCATTGCTTAACTTCTTGCTTAATCGGCCTGCATTTTTAGCACAGTTAAATCACATCCACATGTTATGAATCCCCTCCTCTCTGCCAGGCATGGACTGTGTTCACGCCGAATACCTGATGGGTTCTTGTGCAGATCTGTTAAAAACAAACTGTGCATAAAGAGGGGGAAATCAGTGAGTCTGCCAGGGGAAGCCTGAAATAGGCACTTGTCTCAGAGACAGGGAGAGATTTGTGGTGGATAGTTCCTTTTTTTAGCACTTACATCACTGCTAATAATGAATTGCACTTAAAAAATGCATCTTGAGGAAATAGCAAAACACATTCTCTCCCATGTTTGTCTCCCATGCCTGCCTCTTCTGTAGGGCAGCCGGTAATCTAAAAATAACGCATCACAATAGCATCAGATAGAAATGCATGCTAGAGTCCACGACCCTTAAAAGCTTCAACCAATGCTCCCTCTAAGCTGCGGAGTCTTGTGAGCAAAAATTCTACTTTGTAAGCTACTGGCATTAAAGTTGTGAGCGAGCAATTTGGCTACTGCATAAATAAATTTGCTCTGGAGCCACCCTTCATGAGCTAAGACAAAAATGTGTGAGCCAGAGGCTAAAGAACTGTGAGCTAGCTCACACTAACTCAGCTTAGAGGGAACACTGGCTTCAGCCATAAAATTTAAGCTGTGGTCGGTTGGTTTGCTTTAAAGAAGATAATTTTCCTGGTTCGTTTACATTTTACCTGCACTTACCAGTACCACCTCCACTGCTTGAGCACTGCCTTTTACAAAGATGACCAATTGACACTTCCCCGGGGGCGGGGGGGGGGGGATTAAAAAGCACTTTTGGAAATAATCGTGTTAAAATATTAAGGTTTAGACATTAAGATAAAATGTTAACTTAAATATTTTTTATGAGGGTAGTTACTTTTTTTTCTTCCTTCGGCTGCTCACTTTTAGTCTTATCTGCCTCAATGCTTTGATCTGAAGTTTAAGGCTCGTGTGCACATTAGCCGCGACCCACGAGTACTGACCGGCATTTGAAGCTTTGATGGGATTCCCTCCTTTACTCCAATGTCAGGGAGAATTCCCTATACCAATCACTAGTGCCTGTTGCACATGTAGTGATGCTAAAGTATATGGTAAAGGCTGTGCTTGGTTGAAACACTATGTCAACATAAAACTCCCCTAAAACTCGGGGGGGGGGGGTTGCTTTGCCCCCCACATGCCATGCCAATAGGTGGCAGCTACGTCTGCTTCCAGGCAGGTACAAGATTACCTCTACGCAATGGCTAAATGTACTTTCCTTAGAGGTAAGCAAGAAGGGTTGACACTAGACTACCTCTGGCATGGCATGGTGAAAACCAGCAGTTAACCTGGGATGCAGCTGGCTTTCCCAGTGGATAAGTACGTCAGAAACGCAATGCATCCACAAACCTTTCAGAGTCCTCACCCAGCTCCTTATCGTTGCAACAAGCAGCAGAGTTGGGCTGCCTTTATCCTTACCTGGGTTTTGATAGGATGCCGGACTTTAAAACGACACTACAAATCTCTCGGCTCTTGCAGCAGGATGACCTTAATTGGAAAGCATCCAAAAAAAAAAAAAGGATTTGGGATCCAGCTAAATAATTAAACATTTTACCTAACAGCTCTTCGAAAACGAAAAGGGAATGAAAAATGTGTGAACTGCATATTCCTGATGGAGGGAGTTCGATGCAACACTCTTGATTTCTTCCACAATTTACAAGTCCGAGTTGGTGTCTGGCCATTGCATCTTGATTCCATTTTGAGATGCATCATCCCATGCAAAGCGGCAACTTCCATGTTTGCTCGCTTGCCCACTCTCTGCTTTTTCACTTTACAGAGTGAGAAAGAAACAACTTCAATTGTGGTCTCCACTTAATTACTAACTTTTTATTATTATTTTTCCTGCCCTTTAAATCTGGTGATCCGTAAACTAACCGGCAAAACAATACGTGAAATGCAAGCTGGCCCTTAGTAAACCGAAATCTTTTTTTCACAGCCCAAAGTTCCTTCCTGGATCTGGAAGGCTTGCAAGGGACTTTGGAACCCTAACTGTAGCACTCAGGCTAACTTGTGATTCTGAAGAAAATTCAAAAATTAATGTGTGTTGTGAATCATCCAAACGATTTGGGTACTGACGTGGTCTTTAATCTCTCCTGTTCACTATAATCCGTGTATTTTACTGTTGCAAATAAGACATAGGTGTTCCTGTTTCTGTAGTGCTTTAAATTCACGTACTCATTTTGACAACGTACCGTAACGTCGCCTCTTGAATTACACTTGTTGACTTGGGGTTAATTGTAAAATAAAAGCAATAGTTAAATTCATGTAAAGCTAACAGTTCTAACAGAGAAAACTGATATTTTTTTTTAAAGTATGGTTTTTATAGCATGGAAGAAGAATTCAACATATTACCCACCCCCCCTGCCCCTCCATTTCTCGGTCCACTCTGCTGCTGCTGCTATTGCTGTTCTTTTTTGCCTTACTTACTTACTGTATCACTGTTTAATGATGATTTACATAGATGGGTCAATCCGCCAGGAAATCCTTTCATTCAAACCCAATTGGAAAGGGAGGTCTGCACAAGGGCAGTCATGCAGGTTATACACCTGTGCACACACACACCCCACTTTACTCCAGTGGGGCTTGCACCAGAGAGAATTTCCTGGCAGAGTACACCCGTTGTGGGTTGTTGTTGTTGTTGTTGTTTTTTCCTTTTGCCTTATTCATGTTGCATGAACATGTTGGAGGATAATAATAAAAAAAGGCTTTAGTGAAATGGATTTATTTTTATAATATTTAATAACTGTCAATACCCAGCTATATTAACGAGACAAAAATCATATTTACCTTTTTAGAGAAGTCTGTACAGGTTTGTGGACATAAATGTTAAAAAAAACTGTAAATCTGAAATAAAGGTTGTTTTGGAGAAGACATGCTGGTTCTTGGCCATTGTATCGTTGGCTTTGTTGGTTCTTTTTTTTCCAGTTCTCCTGTATACGGTGGGAGTTACTTCCAAGTAAACAAGCATAGGATCAGGATCCATGAGGAACTGTAGCTGATTTCTGGAGGGAAGAGGCAAAGGATCTCAACCTTTTCTGGACTTGGCTCTTAGACTTTTTTTGTTGTTGATAATGGTCTACACAGAACACTATACCATACATGCATGCAAAGTCTGTGGTGTGCTTAACATCTCACATCTTATGCTGCTTTGTGTGAGTAATGTCAAGTAGCAAGCTGCTTTCACACATTCATGAATGTTGACATCTCGCTGCGTACAAAATGCATCCTTAAATACCTCAGATCTGGGGGGTTTAAGTGTGCCAGGCAGATCTAGCTCACATAAAAACATTTCCAGTTCTCAGAATTTAGTATTAGTAGCCATTCTACAAAGATTCTGATGCAATGGGGCTGTTCTCCAAGTCTAATACCCATAGCAGGACAACATGCTCTAGTGTTAGCTCAGTACATTTCAGTATGGGAAATTACAGGCCAGTCAGTCTGACGTCGATACCGGGTAAGGTGGTGGAAACTCATTAAGGAAAAAATTAGTAGGCACATTGATGAACAAAATCTATTGAGAAAGACTCAGCATGGGTTCTGTAAGGGAATATCTTGTCTCACCAACCTGTTAGTGTTCTTTGAGGGAGTAAACAAACATGTGGACAAGGGAGACCCAATAGATGTTGTTTACCTTGACTTCCAGAAAGCTTTTGATGAAGTTCCTCATCAAAGACTCCTAAGTAAGCTCAATAGTCATGGGATAAAAGGACAAGTCTTTTTGTGGATCAAAAACTGGCTAAAATGAAGTGAGTATAAATGGGCAATTTTCTCAGTGGAGGGAGGTAAACAGTGGGGTTCCGCAGGGATCAGTACTTGGTCTGATGCTTTTTAATTTGTTTATTAATGATTTGGAGTTGACAGCTGTGAAGTGGCTAAATTTGCAGATGACACAAAGCTGTTCAGGGTGGTAAGAACCAGGGAGGATTGTGAGGCAATCCAAAGGGATCTGTCGAGGATGGGCGAGTGGGTATCAACGTGGCAAATGGGGTTCAATGTGGCCAAGTGCAAAGTGATGCACATTGGAGCCAAAAATCCTAACTATAAATACACGTTGATGGGGTCCGAACTGGCAGAGACTGACCAAGAGAGAGGTCTTGGAGTCATAGTAGATAACTCAATGAAAATGTTGCGACTGTGTGCGACTGCAATGAAAAACGCCAACACTATGCTGGGGGTTATTATGAAGGGACTTGAAAACAAATCAGCCAGTATCTTAATGCCCCTGTATAAATCGATGGTGTGACCCCATTTGGAGTACTGTGTACAGTTCTGGTTGCCACACCTCAAAAAGGATATTATAGCACTGGAAAAAGTGCCAAGAAGGGCAACTAGAATGATAAAAGGGTTAGAACACTTTCCCTATGAAGAAAGGTTGAAGCGCTTGGGGCTCTCTTTAGCTTGGAGAAAGGACGGCTGAGGGGTGACACGATCGAGGTTTATATGATTATGCATGGGATAGAGCAGGTAGAGAAAGAAGTCCTTTTCTCCCTTTCTCACAATACAAGAACTCGTGGGCACTCGATGAAATTGCTGAACAGTCAGGTTAGAACGGATAAAAGGAAGTCCTTCTTCACCCAAAGAGTGATTAACACATGGAATTCACTGCCACAGGAGGTGGTGGCAGCTACATGCATGGACAGCTTCAAGAGGAAATTAGATAAACGTTGGGAGCAGAGGTCCATCAGTGGCTATTAGCCACAAGGTATAGACTCTCAGTCTGGGGCAAGTGATGCTCTGTATCCTTGGTGCTTGTGCAGGGGGGAACAGTGGGAGAGCTTCTAGCGTCCTGCCCCCACTGCTGGACCTCCTGAAGGCACCTGGTGTTTTTGGCCACTGTGTGACAAGAGTGTCGGACTGGATGGGCCACTGGCCTGATCCAACATTGGCTTCTCTTATGTTCTTATGCCCCGAGGATTGAACCTGGGGTCTCCTGCATGCCAAGCAGGAGCCACAGCCCCTCCTCCAAGCGAACCGACCTCTGTTGCCTGCAGATCAATTGTCATCTCAGGAGAGATCTCCAGCCATCACCTGGAGGTTGGCAACCTTACATGCAGCCTCACACTGGCGAAGTACCACCTGTTCCTCCCTCCCCGTCACTGGAGCCGAATGGTACGATCCGCCCTGCAGTTCCGCCGTCGACCGTTAGAGGCCGCGCCTTCCTCTCCCGCCAACGCCAACATGACACAGCAGGAGAGCAGAGAGACCCAAGGAGGCGCGGCGGAAATAACCGGAGGGAGCGCGTGGTGCATGCTGGGGAGTGTGATTTGAGTGGCACGCCCTTCCAACCAACGAGAGCGTGAAGAGGGAGGGAGGGAGGGGGCGTCGAGAGGCTGGAGGGCGGGTTTCCGGTGTGAGAAGCGGAGGTCCTTTGAGGGAGCCGGAAGCGGGCCCCATTCGGTGTGAGGGGACAGACTGGGTCGAGAGAGCGGGCTGAGGCGGCAGGTAAATGGCGGCCGCCGCGGAGGGGGTGGTCGAGTATACCACGAGGGGGAGGAGAAGGAGAGGGGGCTTTAAGGGAATAGAGTTGGGGGGCCATGGCGGCGTCTGGGGGGGAGGCCCCGCCCGACGGAAAAACAAAATAACTTCCCAGAAGGCTGGTTGGAGCGGAAGGCGGGGGGGGGGGGGGATGTGCTGTGTTTTTGGCGGAGGCCTCCCTGGAATGCTTACCCAGTAAAGCTTAAATCCTCCCTGCCAATATGCAGCCTCACCTCTGGCAGGCCGGCCAGGCCTTTGGACGCCCTTCCCCTTGTTGCGCTCGCCTTCCACGTGAACGGAGTTTCCGCGCTGGGCAGCTTCCCCTTGTCCCGCTGACTTTCTACTTGCAGGGAGGGGTTTTTTGTTTTTTTTAAAACAAAATTAAAAAGAGATTAGCTTTTGTTTAGCGGTTCTTGCTTTCAGAGTGGTTTGCGTATATTTATGTATGCTTCTTTCTTTTAGGGTTGCCAGCTCCAGTTTGGGAAATTCCGGGGGATTTGGGGGTGGAGCCTGGGGAGGGCAGGGTTTAGATAAGGAAAGGACTTCAGTGGGTTATAATGCCATAGAATTACCCCCCTCTACAGCAAGAAAATAAAGAGCTGGTCCAGTCACAGGAGGTAAAAAAATAAGGCCAAGCCCAATGGTGCAAAATCAGGTAAAAATATATCTTTTTTACTCTTTTTGAGGCATTACTGCAAGACAAACAGGTTAACCTGATGAAGCCTGTTGGTAACACACGCAGGGAATTTCTGGAAATCTAACAGTTATATATATCTTTTACCTGAGTTTGCCCCATTGGCCCTGGCCTTATCCCCTCTACAGCAGCCATTTCCTCCAGGGGAACTGATCTCTGTTGTCTGGAGATCTTATAAACCTGGGAAATCTCCTGGTCCCACCTGGATCTTGGGTGCTTTCTCCTGGTGGGGAGCGAAAGCAAGCTTACATGGTTCTCCTTTTCCCTCACACAACTACCTTTTGAGGTAGATTAGACTGAGTGCACATGTGTGGCTCAGGCACACTTAGCAAGCTTCTGTGGCAGAGTTGAAATTTGAATGCTGGTCTCCCATATCCCAGTAGGAAACGCTTAACTGCTATTGTTAGCCTCCTATAGCGGATGTGGATGGGACTTGCCTGAAGCCTCCCTGGTGGGTGGATGTACAGCTCTGTTTGTTACCTTGACAGAGCTGTAACTAGTCCTTTGAAGGCCATAATTAGTGAATAACGCAGTTTACATCTAATGGCAAAACAGGCTAATCACATTTCACCCTGTATTGGGTGCTTTTGATCTCCTGACCATGAGGGAGGATTTTCACAAGAGTACCACAACTATGAAGAAGTGGGCTCTGTTTATCTAGAAGCCCCTCCATGTGACCACCCCCATGTGAAAAGACTTTAGGGAAGGAATTGAATACTCCAGCACAATAAAATCAAGAGAGCCAGGGTCTTGATAGAGTGCTGGGTTTGGCCCAAAGAGGAGGGGCTGTGTTTTGAGTCAAGTCATTGTATGATTCTGGACAAACCTGCTGCTGGCTTTACTTCAGAGACTTGTTGTGAGGATAAAATAGCTAGCTTTTATTACACTAAACAAATATAGCACAATTTTGTACAAAAGTGAATAGATTTCCTAAAGTTATAAATAATGGAAGTTAAATTAGTGCAGTTTTTGTTTTATTATGTTCCATGCTGCTCTGGCAAAGTTCTTAGTTTGGCCTGTAAGCATATCTTGCTTGTTCTCAGGCTTCCAATGTCCCATTTTTATAGACAGGCAGTGTGGTGTAGTGGTTGAGTGTCAGACTAGGATTTGGGAGACTCAGGTTTGAATCCCCACTTGTACCACGGAAGCTTGCTGGGTGACCCAGGGCCAGTCACACTGACTCAGCCTGACCTATCTCACAGGATTGTTGTGAGGATAAAATGGTGGGAAGGAGAAGGATTTACACTGCCTTGTGTCCCCATTGAGGAGAAAAGCAGAGTATAAATTATTTAAATTAAATTAATAAATAGACAAGTGAGGTTGAGGATATGACTTATCCAGGGTCATGTTAAGAGTCAGTAGCTGAACTTGATTTGAATCCATGGTTCACCAGATTCAGATTGACTTAAGTTTGTGGTGCTTCTGATTTTGCCAGATGTTGCAGTAACTAGGTAACCCTGATTGTTCCATCCAAATTAACATGTGGGGTACCCTGTCATAAAATGTTGTTCTGATTCTAGATGATGATCGATGGATGCCCCACATATTTGACATGACTGGCTTAAAGCACCCCTTGTCTCTTTCAAATATTGAGCTGTTAATTCCTAACATTTAACTTCATCAGTTACCCCACTACCACGAAAAAACCTCTGAAAGTCTATGAAGACCTTAGTTTATGAACAAGAGAATTTTCCCTTGAACTTCTCCTGTCTGTCTACATTGGTGCAAATACATTTGAGTGTTTGTCCCAAATAGTCATCCTGTTTTTAAAAGCTTTGATAGAAACATGATCGGAGCAGCAGGCAAAAAGTTTGTTTATTATTATTTGTTTGTTTTATTTATTGGATTTATATTCCGCCCTCCACGCAAGGCAGGCTCAGGGTGGCTCACAATGATTAATGCATAAATAACAATAAAATCAAATAAAAACCATACAGTTATACATAAAAGGTGCTGGTGATGGTTCCTTGGTTACTTAAGATGGCATACAAACAAGTGCAAACAACAGGCAACAATCATTCTGCTCACTGATCTTCCAAAATTCAAGCGGCAGCGCAAGGTTTCCATGTACTGTTTGGAATTTTGAAATTCAGTCACTGTGTGCTGCTTTTGGGGAGGGGTATTTTTAGGCTAGTGGTAAAATGTTTGGGATGGTTCTGTGCTTTTATGCCAGTCATGTTGTGGTGTGTCTTCTTTGGGCAGCTGAGTAAAGTAAACATGGGTATTGACAAGACTACAGTTCTTTGTGGCTGTAATACGATCTATGTCAGTTTCCTGGCCACAGATCCCAATCTGTCAGTAGGATGGAATTAATTGCATTGGATTAGATTCACTTGCACAAGAAGCACTTCCACTGTCGCAAGGTTTTTGCTGATTCCCCCCTCCTGCCCAGTTTTCCCCAAGAGTCTGCCATGAGCAGAATTTTGGGCAATACCTCAGCTTGCAATGGGAAGTGGGAGGCAGGGAAGTTCAGTTAGGATCCACTCCCGCTATTTTCTTGCTCTAAGAAAATGTGGCAGCTTTCTCTGCTACAGCAAAAGATTGATTGATTACATGATGAGGATATAGTTACAGTTATGGTAATTTGAAATGCCTGTTAGAGAAGTGCGTAATGCATCATGTTTGATGCAAAAAAAAAAATGGGGTCAGACTTGCTTGTCCAATTACTGTGAAAACATTATTTGGGTAGTTGTGCAATTTCTGGCTTGCTTGGTGCTGCATTGGTGGACTTGTTCCCGAAAGAAACTCAGAGACCCTTGGAAATAGGAAGATATCCTTGTATAGGCTTTATGAATTTTATTTGGATGGGTAGTGTCAGAGGGTAGGCGTGTTGCCCTGCAGCAGAAGAGCTGGATTCAAGTCCAGTGGCACTTTAGAGACCAACAAGGTTCTGAGAGGGTGAGCTTTCGCCAACTCTGTCCCGATTTTCAGTTTGACAAGACAATCACCAGACCTAGCAACATCAGCTGTACCGTCTCAGGTTTGTTCACTTGTTCACCTTCCGATATTATGTATGTCACCAAGTGTCAACAATGCCCTTATACTGTCTGCACCAGATTAAAAAGATCAGTCCCTGTGCAAAAGAATAAATGGGCATAAATCTGACATTAAAAAATCAAAACGCTAAAAAATTGGTAGCAGAACAGTTTAATCTTCCAGGGCATTCCATTGCTGACCTAAGAGTGGCAGTTCTCAAACAGAGAGGCTTAAGAGGGAGATTACAATGCAAGTTTGCTGAACTTGAGTTCATTCACAGCTTCAAAACAGTCGACCCCCAGGACTGAATAGGGTTACAGGATTCTTATCTCACTATATGTTTTAATTGTCTGCCCCTAAGTATTTCTCCCCTGCTGTAATCAAGCTGATTGTACTTTGCCTTGTACCTTTGCGTCCTGATTCTTTTCTTTGCAACTCCCATCCCACCTTCAGACTGGGATATAAGGACTCAGGACCTGATCTTTCATCAAAATAAAGTTTAAAGTAACAGACTCGAGGATCTCCATTCCTACTTGTATCTGACAAAGAGAGCTTTGCCCCTTGAAAGCTCATACCACACAGAATCTTGCTGGTTTCTAAGGTGCTGCTGGGCTTGCAGGTAGCTATTTTGATGGAGTTTCTCTTGGAGGATGAGGCAGTTAAACATTTATTTAATCTATTTAATCTACCTCACCTTTCTTGTCACGAAGTATTGGTGGTGGAAAGTGCCATCAAGTTGCAGGTGACTTAAGCTGACCCCGTAGGGTTTTGAAAGCAAGAGATGAACAGAGGTGGTTTGCTAATGCCTGCCTCTGTGTAGGAACCCTGGACATTCTTGGTGGTCTCCCATCCAAATACTAACCGGGATCGACCCTGCTTAGCTTCCAAGATCAGGCTAGCCTGGCTCATCCAGTTGTAGGAAACTGTATGTCTTGAATTACATAGGAGCTGGCCCCAACCCTGATGCAACTAAAAAACCCGCACTTTCCCTACATAATGTGTGCTGTTTTTCTAAAAGGGCTTGCTGTCTGCACACTTGGCTTGTGCATGTAAAGCCATCTGAGGGATCTTTGACTTACCTTGACTTTCCTTCTAGATGTGTTTCCTGTGCACCACAACTGTGTATTGTTGGCCTCCCATTGAAGAGGCCAGTGATGATAACTAAGGCCTGTAATGCTTAAATGTATACTTTCTCAAAATATTCAGAAGTGCAAAGGTGAATTTTGTTTCTTGGACAAAATAGTGATCTTGAGCAAAGCAGAATTTTTAGTGTACACTTGACTATCAGTAGCATAGTTGACGATGATCTTAAATGGAGACACAGTTTCCACCCAGAAATCACTGAGCTGTGTTACAGGAAAATTAATATTTATTTACACTGTAGTCTGCCGTTCTTCCTGTGTCTCATGGTGGATTACAGGATATAAACGGAATCGAGTCCAGTAGCACATTAAAGACAAAAAAGATTTTCAGAGTAAGCTTTCAGGAGTCAAATCTCCCTTCATCAGACATGAGTGCATTGATATGAGGAGTGCAGTCAGGCAACTTAAGACAGCCATTAAGCAATGCAGCAGGACTGGGGTTACAGAATTAGAGACCAGTGTGAACAACAAACTATCCAATGCAAGGTATATTATAAACAATGCAGAAAGTGTAAGACAATGGAGTAAAGCAAGCAATACCTACAATAATCATTGCAGTGGAACACAAAGGTGCCTTCCTGCTCTTTTCTGTTGTGCTAAAGTTCTTATCAGTTTTTAAAAAGGCCCTCTTGACTATTACTGTTTTGCACATCCTGTGGAATGACAAAAAGTTTGGTAGCCTTCCCAGCCTCCTCAGGTGGGGAGCCACCACTGAGACTGCAAGTTTTCTTGTGAGTGAGTATGTGTTGTGGCAGTCCATGGAAACACATTGTGGCATCCGGGAGATTTCTTCGCTTTTGGAGGAAGAAGAATGTATTGAAGGAGCTCAAGGTGGCAACAGAATAAAGACTGAAGGAGCTAAGAAAGCAAAAACATCTAAGAAAAGAAAAACCATAAATAAGAAAAGATCACAAGACATTTTTGAAAAGAACCAAGTGTGGGAGCACAAAATACAGGGTATCATTACTTGTGAAACCATGTAAATGTTACAGTAAACATCATAAAGAAGACACACACCAAAAAAAAAGACAGAAGGAGCTGTATTGGAAACCCCCCTCTGGAATCAGCCTGTTTGGTGGGGTGATGATCCGTTTTCCCCCAGGATCCTGCCTTTTCTTCCCTTCTCCTGGATCAAAGTCCCCAGCGGCTCTAGGCAAGAACAGTCAGTAAACTTCCAAGGAGGGCAACATCCAGGGCACCATCTGAAGAGCCTGGCGTTTTCCTGTGTCGGATGGAAGGAGGCTGCTACAAAGGATGCCAGAACCCCTTCATTCTTCAGCCACTGGAAGTGCTGCATTTTGGTGAGTGTCGCTTAGATCCCTAACGCGTAAATGGCATTTGTATTTAGAGAGCAACAGGCCCAGACATGTCGTAGAGGTACACAGCTGTGTTGTTAGTGCTGTTATGGCAGAATGCTGGTGCCTTAGAAAGGAGGAGGTGCCTTCTGTAACAGCCACTCTCTTTGTGCTGAAGCTTCATGGTGGAAAGTGCCGTCAAGTCGCAGTCCACTTATGGCGGCCCCGTAGGGTTTTCAAGGCACATTCGGCGGTGGTTTGCCATTGCCAGTCTCTGTGTAGCGACCCTGGACTTCCCCATCCAATCACTAGCCAGGGCCGACCCTGCTTAGCTTCTGAGATCTGACAGGATCGGGCTGTCCTGAGCCATCCAGGTCAAGGTGGTCAGGCCTTAGATTAGTTGTTAAGAGCTGCTCTTATTGAAATGTGTAGGTGTCTGTTTCTTTGAAAAACTGATTTTTAATGTAGCACTGTATAAATGCTTTTTAACTCTGAAAAAGGTGGCTTGTACATTTTTCAAAAAATGGAAGTCAAGCGACATCCTCAGAGCCAGCATGTGTAGTGGTTAAGAGCAGTGGGCTCTAATCTGGAGAACCGGGTTTGATTCCCCACTCCTCCTCCACATGAAGCCTGCTGGGTGACCTTGGGCCAGTCACAGTTCTCTCAGAGCTCTCTCGGCCCCACCTACCTCATAAGGTGCCTGGTGGGAGGAGAGGAAGGGAAGGTAATTGTAAGCCACTCTGAGACTCCTTAAGGTAGAGGAAAGCAGGGTATAAAAACCTAGTGTGGTGTAAAGAGTGGCAGACTCTAATGTGGACGACTGGGTTCAGTTCCCCACTCCTCTTCCACCTGAAGACAGCTGGGTGACCTTGGGTCAGTCATAGCTCTCTCAGAACTCCCTCAGCCCCACCTACCTCACAGGGTGCCTGTTGTGGAGAGAGGAAGGGAAGGTGATTGTGAGCCGCTTTGAGACTCCTTCGAGTAGAGAAAAGCAAGGTATAAAAAGCAACTATTCTTCATCATCGGGGGAGGAGGGGAGCCATAGCACAGTGGTAAAATATCCATTTTGCATGTGTAAGGTTTCTGGTCTCTCTACTTAAAGGGCCCAGGTAAAAGTTGACATGAAAGGCCTCTGCCTGAAAGCTGCAGCTGCTGGTGAGAGTAGTAGTACTGCCCTTGATGGATCCGTGGCTGAACTTAGTAGCCTCATTCACAAGTTATAGTGAGAACACAGACCATCATTTATTTATTTATTTTATTCGGTTTATAACCTGCACCATTCCCCACCATGTGCAGTGTACATTTGATTGTTCTTTGTGTTCATCGCGTGTGCAGCTGAACTTGTACTCTAAACCCCACATTTATCCCAACTACCGTCCCCCCGTTTCATTTGTAATGTGAATGCCCATAGGCTCTTTCTTACAGGTGACAGCAAGTACACGCAGTCACTGTGATGTCTTAACAGGAATAGTAGGAGGGAGCTTCTTGTGTTTAGTGCTGTCTGTTGACAGGAGAATCCATATCCTGCTCCCTGTCAGGGTGTGTATAATCAGTTGCTATTGCCTGTTTTTCTAGCAGCCGGCAAAAGAATGGTACAGTCCTATTTGCTTTGTCTTTGCTGTCCTCACTCTGCTCAAAGACTGGCCAACAGCTTTCATGAAAGAAGCATGACTGTATTCCCCCCGCCCCCAAAAGAAAGTGCACCATAATAACTATTTCCTAATTTTTCTGTTTGCAGGTGATGTGTAAATACCTTCGAGAACCGTCTTGACCCTGGAGACTCTCTCTGGCCACACAGCTCTTCTGTATCTCCCAACATCAGAGAGCTTTGCTGACAGATGCATTTTAGATTGCTTGGTTTGAACTCCTTTTATGAAAGGCCAAGGGAAGATTGAACGATACGTGCTAGAAATCCAAAGGAGAGGGCTGTTTTATTGCTCTGTGAAGCCGAGAGGGAAAGAAGAAGCAGTGAAGAATGTCATTGCTGAGACGTTTGCACTGATAACCATGACTGGATTCACCCCAATTAGGAAACCCCCATGAGGAAGCTCTGGAATTCTGGCTCAGTTTTGCCACTTCAGGCAGTCAAATAGGTGCTCTCAGGTCGCCTTAAAGTGCTTAGGACATTTTAAAGGATGATTTTGTGCTCGATAAAGCTTTGCAGGTCTTTGATTTGCTCCTCAGGAACTGTCCTTTTTTTTTCTTGTCTCTGTCCAGGATGTCTTCCGGTGCGTTATTTCCAAGCCTGGTACCCGGCTCCCGGGGCTCATCCAGCAAGTACCTGGTAGAGTTCCGTGCGGGAAAGATGTCTCTGAAAGGCAGCACTGTCACCCCAGACAAGAGGAAAGGGCTGGTGTATATCCAGCAAACCGATGATTCTCTCATCCATTTCTGTTGGAAGGACAGGACTTCTGGAAACTTGGAGGATGTAAGTAAAACACATCGTTAATCTGTACATTTTTAAAGGCTTGAAGCTGAGCTGCGCACTTGGAAAAGGGGCAAAAAGAAGGTGTGCGTGATTCATGATTTAGGGTAAAGTGGACATCCCCCCCCCCCCGGTGAGATAAACGACTTCTGAATGAGGGTGCCTCCCAACACAGGTAGGTGCGCGCTGAATCCGGAAACATGCATCATCCGTCCACCTGCATCTTGTAGTGTGTGAGGCCAGCTCTTAGAAACCCGTGTCAAAAGCAAGAAGGGGGCTCATGTTTACTGCGGTGGATTTGTGGGAGGGCTCAGTGAGGAAGAGGAGTCTTTCATGCGTTGCTTTTGTTTCAGGACTTGATTATTTTTCCGGATGACTGTGAATTCAAGAGGGTGCCTCAGTGCACCACCGGCCGCGTGTACGTGCTGAAATTCAAGGCTGGTTCCAAGCGGCTTTTCTTCTGGATGCAGGTCTGTGTATGAGATCACGCCTCGTCTCAGTGGCCAGCCTTAGTCTCCCGTGACTGGATAGTGTAGAACAAGGCTTACCAGGCCCCCATTCCCCACCCCCAGGTGGCGCTGCCTGTCCCCACTCCCAAGTGGCAGCAGTGGGGTGGGGGGCGGCGATAGAAACCTGGCAACATTGACTGTGTCCCTGTGTCACTTCTGGGGGAAACCTGGAGGTGATGTAGGGTAACTCTCGGAATCTCCAGTGACTCTAGAGTAGGCATACCCAATGTGGTGCCCGTGGGTGCCCACTGACACATCTTTCTTGGGGCTTGCTGAGTGTTTTTAGAAAGTGGGCAGGGCCAGGTATTATTTATTATTTTACATTTATACCCCGCCCTCCCCGCGAACGGGCTCAGGTAGGGTTTTTGTCCCAGAAGCCTTCTGATCAGCCATTGGAAGATTCAATTGGCTGTGCAGAATTTTTTCCGCAGCTGCCACCACAGTACAAGGCAAGCCACAGCAGTCATTTTGTGGCTGGCTCTGCCTCCTGTGGCAGCCATTTTGTGGCCGTTCCTACCACACTGTGTCAGAACTCCAGAGGTGCCCCCACAGGCTCACAAAGGCTGGAGACCCGTGTTCTAAAGCGATCCTCCCCACCCCATATCCTCCAGCCCATTGGCAGGCTTGGCCAGGAAGCCTCTTATTGGAGAGGAGACAGAATTGCTTGTCTGAGACAGCGCAAAATCCCTGCTAGTTAGCTATCAAAGGGCTTGCGAATTAAGGTCACCTCATCCGCTTTGGGGTGCAATCATTGCTTTCTTTCCAGGAGCCCAAAACAGAGAAAGACGAGGAGCACTGCCGGAAGGTGAACGAGTATCTCAACAACCCCCCTATGCCTGGAGCTCTGGGTGGCAGCGGAAGTGGTGGCCACGAGCTCTCAGCCCTCGGAGGTAAAGGCCTTTGCCAAGTTTACTGTTCTTTGGTGTATCAGTTGTTAGGAAGCCCGCTCTGGTATTTTGGGGCAGATCATCTAGTTGGGTGTCAAATGTTCTGGGAGAACAAGCACATCTTGCGCCAACATGCTGATACTGGTATGCTACATCCTTGAGGCTCTTCAGGGCCGCCTCCATTCTCTCCCTCCTTGTGTACCTTTTATGCCTTCCAGTGAGCTTTTTTTTAAAAAAAAACTTGCAGCCCTTAGATAGAGGGCTGATAAATGACTCTGTTTTTTGTTGTTGTTAGGTGAAGGAGGCTTGCAAAGCCTCCTGGGAAACATGAGCCACAACCAGCTCATGCAGCTGATCGGACCAACGGGCCTCGGAGGACTTGGTAACGTGTGTTTGTTCTTTTCATGCCTGTGTCGTTTTCCTTCTTTTATCTCTTTCTGATTCTTCAAGTGATGGGATTGCTAAGTGAGCTTCTTCCCCCAAGAGTCCGCTTGCACGTTAATGAATTATAAGCAGACCAAAAGAGGTATGAAAAGATGCAATATAACTAGGTTCTCCTATTACCCTTTTGTGGATCAAAAACTGGCTAATTAAAAGGAAACAGAGAATGAGTATAAATGGAAAATTTTCTCAGTGGAGGGAGGTAAGCAGTGGGGTACCGCAGGGATCAGTACTTGGTCCGATGCTTTTTAACTTGTTTATTAATGATTTGGAGTTGGGAGTAAGCAGTGAAGTGGCTAAATTTGCAGATGACACGAAGTTGTTCAGGGTGGTGAGAACCAGGGAGTATTGTGAGGCACTCCAAAGGGATCTGTCGAGGATGGGTGAGTGGGCATCAGTGTGGCAAATGGGGTTTAATGTGGCCAAGTGCAAAGTGATGCACGTTGGAGCCAAAAATCCTAACTATAAATACATGTTGATGGGGTCCGAACTGGCGGAGACTGACCAAGAGAGAGATCTTGGAGTCGTAGTAGATAACTCAATGAAAATGTTGAGGCAGTGTGCGACTGCAATGAAAAAGGCCAATGCTATGCTGGGGGTTATTAGGAAGGGAATAGATAACAAATCAGCCAGTATCATAATGCCCCTGTATAAATCGATGGTGTGACCTCATTTGGAGTACTTTCTGGTCACCACACCTCAAGAAAGATATTATAGCATTGGAAAAAGTGCAGAAAATGGCAACTGAAATGATAAAAGGGTTGGAACACTTTTCCTATGAAGAAAGGTTGAAGTGCTTTTAGCTTAGAGAAACGACAGCTGAGGGGTGACATGATCACGGTTTATAAGATTATGCATGGGATAGAGGAGGTAGAGAAAGAAGTCCTTTTCTCCCTTTCTCACAATACAAGAAATCGTGGGCACTCCATGAAATTGCTGAGCAGTCAGGTTAGAACAGATAAAAGGAAGTACTTCTTCACCCAAAGAGTGATTTAACACGTGGAATTCACTGCCATGGGGTGGTGGCGGCTACAAGCATGGACGGCTTCAAGAGGAAATTAGATAAACATATAGAGCAGAGGTCCATCAGTGGCTATTAGCCACAAAGTATAGATAGGAACTCTCAGTCTGGGGCAAGTGATGCTCTGTAATCTTGGTGTTGGGCGGGGGGGGGGCAACAGTGGGAGGGCTTCTCCACTGCTGGACCTCCTGAGGGCACCTGGTGTTTTTGGCCACTGTATGACAGAGTGTTGGACTGGATGGGCCAGTGGCCTGATCCAGCATTGGCTTTTCTTATGTTCTTATTCCCCCCACACACACGCACACACAAACATACCTGCAAGGCCTTTGTGCAACAAGGAAAATGCTGTAGTTCAGTAGTTAGGGATGGGGCTTTCATGGATGCTGCAGAAGGATAAAGGTCTTTCCCTTTTCTGTTTGATGTGAAAATACTCTGAGTGCGACTCCCTTCTTGGCGACTCAGGCAGGCAGGACGGAGCGGAAAGGCTGTCCCTCAAGGGGGGTGGGGGGAGGCCACCTGCTGCAAAGTGAAGCGAGCGATTCCTCCCACAGCAACTGTCACTCTGCATTCCTCAGCATCTCAGGGAATATGGCCTCCCCTTAATCCCTGCTGTTTGCAGTTTGGGACATCTGTTATAAAATGAAGGGAACCTTGAATTCAGACAAGGCACTAGGGAGACTATTTTCTGCAGATGCAGAGAGACCGGGTGTTCACTTATGCTTTGGGAAACGCATTGCAGAGACAGCAGTCTGATCGCTGTGTAGTCTGTGCATTGTCTGAAGGTGGGTGGTCTGAATTCGGTTGAGCACGGTGCCTGGACTAGATGCTTCATCCAGTCAGATACCGCAACGTTGTCCAGGAGAGAGCCGTATTCCGAACACATACTTGGTTGGCAGAAGAAAACTGCCTGAGATATGGTGGTAGGGTACCTTGGCGGCAGAAAGCATTGAGGTTTTGTCTGTCGTCTTTCTCTTGCCACTACGACCAAGTAGATCATGGCTCAGGAAGTGGCCCAAGAAGTCCCCCCAAAAATATCCTCTGCCTTTTTGCCGCTTTCTTCATTGTAACAGATTTTTGGGGAGATTCTAAAAGTGTAAGAATATCAGTGTAGAGAAACCTGCTGTGTTTGAAGTTGCCCTCGGGAAAGAAGTCTAGCACATGCTGCTTTCTAAAGCCTCTTTGCTAGAAGTCATAGCATCTAAACGACTCTCTCCCTTTTGTGGAAGGTGGGCTTGGTGCTCTAACAGGTCCTGGCTTGGCTAGTCTGCTGGGAAGTGGAGGCCCCCCAACTAGCAGCTCTTCCTCAAGGTAAGGGATCCCTTTGCTCTCCTCCAGAAAGGCTGGAGCACTTGTAACAACATTGTAACAATATCACTGATATGTGGGGGTTCCTCTCTGCATCATGTTAGTTCCTGGGGAGAAGTTGGTTTCTCTTCTCTCCCTGCCCCCATGGCTCCATCCTACAGCAGTGCTGACATCATGAACAGGCCACACCTGTGTGTACATCCTTAACAAGGAATCGTTAGCTCCATTGAGGCCTCTGTGGTTGTGTGCCTCTAGTCACATGACAGTCCCTTCTGCTGGATCAGACCCTTGGTCCATCAAGGTCAGTATTGTCCACTCAGATCAGCAGCAGCTCTCCAAGGTCTCAGATAGAGAGGTCTGTCACATCACCCGCTACCTGGTCCTTCCAGCTGGAGATGCCGGGGATTGAACCTGGGACCTTCTGCATGCCAAGCAGATGCTCTTCCACTGAGTCGTAGCCCCTCTGCTTAGGACAGATGCTGACGTTTGCTTCCCCGTACAACTGAAGAACCTCAAGATGCCTGAAAGAATGCTTAGGCATCACTTGTATGTGTTCAGAGCATTTTAGTGTTTCCCCAGAAATTTTACCACAGCACAATACAGTAGGCGCATGTTTCATCCTGTCGGGGAGGGGGGCGGCACTGTGACTGAAAAGTCCAGCACCTTTTATTCTGAGACTGGAACTAAGGTGGACTGAATTTTGAATCGTTGTTGGAGATGTGGCCTGTCTGCGTTCAATACAGGGCAGACTTTGACTGCAGGGTGGTTCTCCATGCACATTTTGTATCTCCCCTCTCCCGCTAGTTGCCAGGTGCTTCTGTCTTGTATCAAGCCATCAAATCCCCACTTGGTGTTCCTTGAGCGAAGCCTTCCACTTGGTGATGAACACGTTTTGGGGCTTTTATTTCTCCGGATGAACTACCACCACCCTTTAAATTTCGTTTTTCAAAAATTGTCATTTCAAGCTGAGGAGGAGGGGCAGCTTCCCCCTGAACAGAAGTGTACATCTCTTGGGCACAGGGCTTCGGAGGAAGGCAGGCCTATTGTGGGCCGGCTGTTGCCACTCGGGGCAGGTTTTCACCTGAATGTACCAGACTTGTGGAGGGAAGGGAGGGGAGTGCGTTGCCTGGCAGCTGATGACATCCGTTACCTTCCAGCTCCCGCAGCCAATCAGCTGCCGTGACGCCATCTTCCAGCACTTCGTCCACACGGGTAACGCCGGCTCCCACTGCTCCTGCGGCTGCCTCTGCTACCAGTCCCAGTCCTGCCCCGAGTTCAGGAAATGGAACCAGCACAGCCACCAGCCCAACCCAGCCCATTCAACTGAGTGACCTCCAGAACATCTTAGCAACTATGAACGTACCAGCTGGAGCAGGAGGTCAGTAGGATCGGGGTGGGGGAATGAGGGTTCTGGGGGGGGGGGGTCTGGTTGGACCAGGGACTGGAAAGAAGAAACCTGTCTGGACTGATCGGGGCTTTGTGCTTTTATTTGGCTGCTGTGACTAAATTTCCATTGCCTCTCACACCCCAGCTTCTCTCTTGTTGAAGCAGCACGAACAGTGTGCTCTCTGCGTTGGGGGAGAATGCTCTGTTCTTTGAGTGTGTGAGTGAAGCTGTTTCTGAAGCAAAGGGCAGAGTTTTATTTGCACCATGTGTGTCACAGAATCTGAAATCTTTGTCTTGTATTCGAAATATTCTAGCTTCAAAACTGACTCTTTACTAGCCAGTTATGTTTCCTGTGGGGCCGCGGTGGCTCTGTGGTTAAGACACCGAACTGCAGACCGGAAGGTCAGTAGTTCGGCAGTTTGAGACCCGAGTGCCGCGTGATGGAGTGAGCTCCCGTCTCTGGTCCCAGATCCTGCCAACCTAGCAGTTTGAGAACAAGAAATTGCAAGTCAATAAATAGGTACCATTTCGATGGGACGGTAACAGGGTTTTGTGCGCCTCAGTGTCTAGTCATGCCGGCCACATGACCACGGAGACGTCTTTGGACAGCACTGGCTCTTCGGCTTGGAAATGGAGATGAGCACTGCATCCCTAGAGTCAGATTCGACTGGCTTTCAAGCAAGGGAAAACTTTGCCTTTACAATGTTTCTGTGGACTGAACAGTTAGAATTGTGATCATTTGAGACATCTTGATGCTTACCAGAATTGCACTGAAAACCGGTAAAGTTCTGCCTGTGGCATCATTGCCCGTCCTTGGCGCCCTTACCTGAAAAGAGCACCTTGTTGCCTTCTTCTCCAGTTGACCTGTCGAGTGTGCTGACCCCTGAGATAATGGCGCCCATTCTGGCCAACACTGAAGTTCAAGAACGACTGCTGCCTTACCTTCCCTCGGGAGAATCCCTGCCACAGACAGCAGAGGAGATCCAGAACACGCTGACCTCTCCACAGTTTCAGCAGGTAAAGTTTCTGATACAGCAGTGGAAATGGAACAGGGCAGCAGCCTGGATCTGAATGGTATGGGCTCAGGTATGGAGAGGGGGAAATCTCCAGATGTGTTCTAGAAGGCTTTGGGTAGAGCAGCCTCTTAATTTACGGCAGTGGCTCTCCCCAAGGGGCCTCTCTCCCATGCCCTCTGCCAAAACATCTGAAAGCAAGTGAATGAGAAAGTGAAGACTGGTAGCCACGTTAAGTCTGTCTGCAGCAGTAGAAAAGAGCAAGAGTCCAGTATCTTGTTAAAGACTCATTTCTGTCGTCAGACCCAGAGACATGCCCCAAATCCTTGCATTCTCATAGCTAACTACCCACATTGATTTCCTGATCTCTTTTCAGGCTGCCAGCGTTCTATGAAACAGCCTAGCTTAGAGAGGTTTGTTACTGGATGCAATTATAGCTATAAGCCTGGGGTCCCCAGCCTTTTAAAGCCTGCGGGCACCTTTGGAATTCTGGTACAGTAAAGTGGGTGCAGCCACAAAATGGCTGCTCCAGGAGGCGGGGGCAGTCACAAAATGCCTTCTGCGGCTTACCTTCAGTCACACAATGAAGATCCTTGTGCTGTGGTGGCAGGTCTTGCTAAAGCAACATTCTTAAAAATCTGCAGAGCCAATCGGATCTCCAGTACTCAGTCAGAAGCCTTGCTAGATGAAATCCCTACCTGGTCCTGCCCACTTTCTAAAAATAGTTAGGCACCAGAAAAGGGGTTGGTGGGTTGGGCACCCCTTGCTAGTTTGGCGTAGTGGTTAAGTGTGTGGACTGTAATCTGGGAGAACCAGGTTTGATTCCCCACTCCTCCACTTGCAGGTGCAGGTGTGACCTTGGGCAAGCCATAGTTCTCTCAAGGACAGTTCTCAAAAGAGCTCTCTCAGCCCTGCCTACCTCACAGGGTGGCTGTTGTGAGGAGGGGAAGGGAAAGGAGTTTGTAAGCAGTTTTAGATGTTGAGTGAAGGGCGGGGTATAAATCCAATCTCCTTTTCTTTTATAAACTGTTGAGTGGTTATTTACAACCTAGCCTTTCTAGGATAGGTCCAGCTATGCATAACTGAGTCTAACAAAGGTGGGGTTTTTTTAAGCAACCCACTAAGTTATTTCAGGAACTGGTAGCAGTGAGCTTCTCAAGGGCAGTTGTCTGGATCCAGTTGGCAGTGAGCGTCGCTGGCTGTGTTTTGAATTTGGAACATGGGGGGGGGGGGGTGCAGTCCTGTCAAAGTGCTGCTTGTTTGCTTGAACCAGCTGAGATTTTGCCACAAGTTCTGGCTCTTCAAGCAACCTATCCAGACAAGTGTTGAGGGGTGGGCGGTGGCAGGCTGTTGATCTTCTGGCACATGGCGTCTCCCTCACTAGGAGAGCTGGAGTCTGACCCAGCTTGTCTTTCCACAGGCGCTGAGCATGTTCAGCGCTGCCTTGGCTTCCGGGCAGCTGGGCCCCCTCATGAGTCAGTTTGGCTTGCCAGCCGAGGCTGTAGACGCCGCAAACAAAGGCGGTAAGTTTTTGGCAGTGGAACTCCTCTGTAGCTACCTTGGAAAACCGTGCTGGTGGTGCGTTTGCTTGATTTGAAGGGGCTTGAAAATTGGGGAAATAGAATTAAAAGCCAAGTGCATCATTCCACCCCGGGGGGGGGGGGGGATCAGAATTTTTGGAATTTGAAAATACTGAATAAAGTGTCATTCTCTAAAAACAAGGGTAAGTGATAATGCTCTTAAAATATTATCTAGTTATGTTTTTATCTTACCGTCCTTCATATCCTAGCAATAGCTGTGTAAGGCTGAGGGGGGGACTAGCTGGTGGGTAGCTTCCTAGCCGAGTGGAGATTTGGACCTGGATGCTGGTCTAACACTCGAGCCACTACTGCATGCTGGCTTTCAGTTGTTCAGGACTTGGCAATGATTAGACTGGAGACCGACCCCCCCCCCCCCCCCCGAGATTGTGAAGTACCCTAGTACAAAAATGGGAGGATATTCGTAATTCCAGGCAGAGGAAGGAATTTGCCTCTGAGGTTCTGCTCCAGGGTGGGAAAGTATCTTGCAAACTGAAAGTGTGAAGTATCTAGCTGCTGGGGGGGGGGGGGGGGGCAGTACCAGTGATCATGTTTATGCAGATGACATAGGAATAAACCCCTTTCTGCAAAGGAAGTGCCTGTTTTAAGACCATCCAGGCAATCCTAGCTTGCCTTTCATCTCACCTAAAGTTTCACCGTGGATCAGGTTCCAAATGCCCACCACTGGACTTGTCCCTCCCCCCCCCCCCCCCCCCCCCAAACCCTTCTTTTGTCAGTAAACGCCTGCATTTTTTGTTGAAATCTGGTCCCGGCTTTACCTGGCTGCTTTGATGTAGTGGTTTGTTTTTGTTCTGTTTTTAGATGTGGAGGCCTTTGCCAAAGCCATGCAGAACAATGTCAAGTCTGACCAAACCGAAGGAGACTCAAAGGAGAAGAAGGATGAAGAGGAAGATATGAGTTTAGATTAGGTTTCTTACTGTCTGTGTCTCCTAGATATTAACTTAAAGTACAATAAGTAGGATCGGTAGCTAACCTGACGTATTGAAACTACTAGTAAAGGCTCTCTCCACCAAGCTTCTGTTTTCCTTTTGATTTTTCCTCTCTGGATGGGTATTTTGTAGCACTAAAAAGAAGCTTCTGGCTTCACGGTCAAGTCTTGCACCTGTTTTTCTAAAGTCAGTGATTTTTCAATAACTGAAATGCTTCATACCTTATAACTAGCTTTAGTTAGTATTATAGATTTTCCCAGACTTGAAGCTGTACTTCAGGGTCACTTGAATCACTTTAATGTTGTTCCTCCCGTATACTGCACAAAAAAACCCACACACCTCACCAGTTTGTACAAAGTATAGACCATAAATTTTTATTTGAATCAAAAGTATGTACCAGTGATTTACAGATTCATCCCTTAATTCAGCTTAAAAACAAAATAATTACATGGTTGAAAGAAAACAAGACGTTAAAAACCCATTTTACAGTATTTACCCCAAAACTTTTTTTTTTAAACCCAGAATATTGATAAGTTATACAGTTCAACTCAGAACCAATATCTTGTCCCATGTGAGGAGATATATATATACACACACAAATATATTTAAGAACATGTCTAAGTGCACGAGTGAACCATATATGTTGAAAGGGCTGTGAAAGTTAGTGATTGTGAGAGGATTTGGGGATATTAAGCCAGAGCCAGATATTTAAGGGGACAACAGCCAAAGCCGGTTAGCCTTCTTCCTTGCCTGGAGAAAATACCTTCATGATTTCAGTCCTTGAAGAGCTAACGGACAGGCTGGGAGTTTTACTAAGGAATGTATGAAGTCACTGCAATGAGTTGGAGGGGAGGATATTCCTCTACTTCGCCATCTTCCCCCTAATCATGTGATGTAACAGGCAGCAAACTGTAAAGACACCCAATGCACTGCTCTTACAGTACACAAAACTACTCAGATTTCATTCTCCTTCATCTGTTAGGTTTTTGGTGACTGTTGTCAGCAATCATGCACTCAGAGATGGGTATGGAGAAGCAATTGCCAAGAGGCACAAAGAGAGATGGCTGTTGACTTAGAATTTTACAGCTGGAGCATTCCTTGTTTCAGCAACATCAGCCCCAGCGCTCCTCAGAATATCTTATTGCTGACACACAGCTGACACAAATCAGGAAACCTTCAAGTCTCTCTGCAAAACAGCTATGGGCCCACCTGCACGCGCAGACAGCAGAGGAAATCTAGGGGCCTCCTGGAGAGGTGCAGCATTTTTCCATTCTGCCAGTGTTGGTGTGCAATTATTTATTCTTACATCACGGGGCAACCTCTCGGCCCTACTGAGCCCCTTGTGGTCCCAGCCTGCAGCAGGTTGATTTGGTTCCGGTTTATCACCAGGTTCTTCATGCAGCCAACGTAAGGCGGGACCGGAGGTGCATGTGAAGCTAGACCGCTATTGGTGGCTGCTTCTGCATGAGGGAAAAGGAAGGATAAAGTTAGTGCAACGGATCTGTATCTGTCCCCTGCTGAATGAGAGGAGGAAATGACTGCAGCTCGAGAAGCCCTGTCCCTAAGACGATGGGGCTTTGGGGCCAGGGAAAAGGACCAAGATTAGCAGCTGTGAAGCGTGACCAATTTTGGATTGAAAGCCAAAAAGAAAACAAGTTCTGCTAACAAAGAAGCCTTGTCCCAGTTTGTTACCGGAAGACACCCCCCCCACACACACAAACACCAAAACTCCAGTTTGTAGCAAGCTGGAGCCAACTCCTCTTGGAGCATTCCACCTCATTCGCTTCAACACCAAGTGAGTTCAGCTGCAAGGAGGCTGGGATGGAGATGATTCCAGCGTTTTGTCCTCACTTAAGCTTATATTATTTGCAACTCTTCACTACCTAAGCTGCAGAACTGATTATTTTCAAATGCAATGACTTGACTGGAGGGCGGAAAAAAGAGGTACCTTCTGTTTCCCCTGTAGAGCCAGTTCCCTCCTCCCCTGCCTTCACATTGAACGTCGCTCGCAAGGAATTCCACTAGAGAAGATAGCTATTTCATATATGATGTAAGAGGTTACAGTCGGAATTCCTGAAGCTGCTCACCTGGCATTCCACCTAGGTAGAAATTCTCTTTGACAGTCATAGGGAGGACCTGGTTCGGCCCCACTGTGTAATTTCCCTCTGTATCCACATCCACCTGGATCACACTGCTGCTCTTGATAACTTGGAAACAAAGCATAGGTGTGCTAAGAAGCAGCGCCCCTCTCACATGTCAGAATTCATTTCTGTAGTGCTTTTAAAGATGCTGCCCTTTAGAGGTCAAGAGGCTTTTCCCCGTGGCCCAAGGCCGCTGACCGGGTTTCCGGGCGACGATCGGAACCTGGGCCTTCCCAAGCCCACCTCTGTACTCTTAACCATACACTTGCTTTTTTATAAATCCACCTTTCTCCCAAACAAGGGGGGCAGGGTGGGGAACAGCAGCAACAACAAAAATCACGTAACACCACTGCTTAAAGGCAGACCCACCCACCACCATCCCCCAGAAACATCCTCAGCAGTTCAGTCCTACAGAGCTCTGGAATGCTGGATAAATGGAAGCCATACTGGAAGGCTGTTTCACAGGGCAAAAACATCCAGCAAAAAACTTGTGTGTTGTAGCTGAATGCACCCTTGCACAGGATGGGATCATAAGATGTGGAGTTGTGCAGTGGAGGAAGCAGTTCTTGCTCCCTGCAACAGGCTAGCTCAGGGTGGGGGTCCACCTATTGGCAGGGTGCTTGGATGTCCATAACACAACTTGTATCCATTTGTTTTTCTTCTGCCTTTTCTCCAAGGGTGCAGAATACTTCCCCCACCCCATTCTGGTCTCAACAGTGGAAAAAGTACCTAAGAGCTTACTTGGCATGTATAATACTAGCAGTCTCTCCTCCCCAGGAGGGCTGAATGGTTCAAAATCCCTCTCCGTCCGAGCTATGCCTTGCAAAATTATCCCCCCCCCCCCTAGTAATGGCAGCCCGTGAGAGCATCCAAGCAACCGATTCCTTCCGAGGACCCTACCTGCAATTGTGTGCCATTGGCCATCACATAGCGAAGGACGGGCCACGGAGGCGGAGAATTCCCCAGCACCAGTGTTCGCAACCACAGTGACCTAATGCATTCAAAACAGGTTCAGAGAATTTATTTCGGGATTGCACAGCTGAGAAGGTCCCAAGCACCCTTGAAGTGCGGGTCAGCTGGTTTTGTTCCTTCCACGCTCTGGGTTCAGCCAGCGGTGATGCTTTCCTCTGGCGGAAGGAGCCACTCTTGGGCACAAGATGCTGTCCTGAAGGCTTCTTCTGCTGGAGGAAAGTGCCTCCGCTGCTGGAATGGAGACTCAGGATCCAACCTGCTGCTATGAAGTTCACTGAGGAGTCCTCAATGAGAAGATCAGTAATAGCAAACCAACACTGGCTAAAGCAGCCCCACCCACCACCCACCCCAATACCCAACTAGGGCAGAAATTATGCAAAGGATTCCCAGTTCCAGTTCCTTAATGGTCTGATCATCTCAATATACGGTTCCCAATCAAGGGTGCCACAGCCCTCAGTTTGCAAGACCTGAACAAGGCTGTTAACAATGGAACATTCTGAAGGTCGGGTTGCCGTACCCGGGAACATCATCGGGTTGCCGTACGTCGGAAATGACAGCGCTTGACGAACACGAGAGTCTGAAGCCTATAGCACAATACAGTTAACGCAATCTTTAACCAACATAGTTCTTATCTCTGTTTTATCGCAGAATGTTGTGGGCAACAAGCTGAGGTTGCAGGTTCTTACAGGCAACACATCTGCTCAGTGGGATGGGACTGAATCAAGAATCTGAGTTTGTCAGAAATCTATGGTTACTGGGGGGGGGGGGGGGGGGGGCACTCATCTGTTTTCTGTGCAGCAACTTCCCAGCCCATGAATGTGGCAAAATATAATTCCACCTGGGCCCTAGACTGTGTGCTACCTTGAAACCCAGTTCTGCAAAATGGACATGTGAGCGTACATCATCCTGATTTCATGAGTTTTTTGGATTCCTGAAAATTTTCACTTTCATAATGATTGTGGCTGACAATAAAATACATTCACTGGCAGTGAATTCCACTACTCAAGAAGTAGCAGCAAAATGCTGTTCCCCATCCTGGTGGAACAGGAACAGCACAATAGAATGAGAAATCATCAGCAGAAAGGATGAATAGCTGAAAAATCACCCCTCTGCCCTGCTGGATAAACCAATTCAAATTAAATTGAACCTACAGTGTAGAATCTACATGGCTGGGCTTATTACAGTGGAATCTGACAAGGCGATAAGCAGAAGTGAATGCTGAATATCTAGATGTGGCACAGAGTATTCTCATGGTTTGTTTTCAATGGATAAAAATTGCTACCAGTGGTGTCTCTCCCCACGTCAGATTACCTGTTGACTGTCTGTGTACAGCCTGAGGTAGTTTGTTGGTCTTGCACCAATATGAAATATCAGACCCGATTCGCTTCGTGGGCGGATTTCCAGCATCAACTCAAAGTCCTGCCCGATTGCCACATACCCATCTGGGAGAGAAAAGGCAAGATGGTTAAAAGAGCATGAGGCCCTGTGGTGGTCCATGCCCTGGAAGTGAGAATGGGATTGTGAGGAAACTGGGAGATGCTAAGGGGCCTGGGGAAAAGGAGGGGGGGAATAGAAGCCCCAGGGAAGACAGTCTGGACTGTACCTAGGGTTATGTATCCTCCCTCTGCGGAGAAAAAAATGCCGCTCTCCAAAGTTCCCATGTAACAAGGGGTCACACCAAACACACGGGATGGGGAATCCAGGGGTTTCCTGTCCAACTTCAAGTGCCTGAGGCACCCGTTAAAGCTGGTGGCAGAAGCATCCTGCAGAAAGAAGAAGCAGATCTTTGGGAGCAGATGTTGGCATCCGAACACTCTTAACAACCTAGCACCTCTTGCACCAGTTTGCCCATTGCCTCAATCAGCCCTCATGGATCTGTAGATTCTCACAAGCATTCCCTTTCTGGTTATTTATTAACTCTGAAATGGGAAGGATTTATTTGATATGCTAGAGGCTGACTACTTACACACACGTGAACTGAGCTGGACGTTTCGATCAGATTTATGATGACTTTTAGGATAGACCACTTTGGGAGATACAGAGCTTTTCCACATTCTCATTTTCCTTGCTTGTTAAGTTCCTGTTTCTTCCTTTGTTTTCTGTTCCGCACACGTTTTGTCTCTCTCTCTGGCGATCAGCTCGGTATTACACCGGTTTATGTCTGGCATAAAAACCTGCAGTTTAAATCTGCAGAGATATATGGTGGACATATACCAGGGTAACATTAAATCAACCACTAGAGGGAGCAAAACGTGCAGAACAGGGGGGGAAACCCAAAAGAATCAGGAACTTACAAGAGAAGAAAATGAGGATGCCAAGCCAAAAAGCCCATTATGAACTTGGGTGTCATAAAAAGAAACTATTAAACACACCGCTGCAGATTTTAATCATTTTGCCTGATCAGTAGCATTCTTAAGCAAAGGCAGCTTATATGTGTATTTTCTGTATATTGCATAACTGATGATTGGTGATTCTGCCAAAATGCATTTGGTCTTTCATTTACATTACTGAGCAATGTGCCCCTTTGCACATTTGTGGTTAACTGATATATGTATTGCTGTATGATATATTTATTTAGCGTAGGAGTCCCCAACTTTTTGGGCCTACAGGCGCCTTGGGAATTCTGCCTCAGCTTACCTTCAATTACACAGTGAAGATCTTTGTTCTGTGGTGGCAGCTGTTGCCAAAGCAACGTTTTAAAAAATCTGCACGGCCAATCACATCTTCAGTGGCCAATCAGAAGCCTTGCTGGGCAAAAGCCCTACATGACCTTGACCACTTTCTATAAACACTTGGTGGACACCAGGAAAGGTGTCCACAGGCATCTAGTTGGGGCCCCTTGATTTAGAGATTGTATTCTAAATGACGTTTTATAAGTGATTTTCAGTGAGACTGACAAAAATCGCATTTTTAAAGGTTCATTTACTTTTTTGAGTCCACTTTCTTTTGTTTCCTCAACCTTCTGATCTACCTGGGAATGGGAGCACAGCAAAGCAGCCCTCTTAATCCACGGCCTACAAAAACAGCTTTCAAAGCAGCGTTTTCCCTCACAGCGTGGCCAGGGGGCCAGTCTAGCAACACATTCTTTAAGTCCCTCAACTTCCTTCTGTGCTTTACTAAGCACCCGCCTGATAACGGAGGAAAAGCACCAGGCAAAAAGATCTCTCCATGCTATGCCAAATGCTGTTACGGATTAGGACCCCTTACCGGTACGTGAGCTTTGGCTTTCTCCACAGGTGCCCCACCTATGTAAAAAGGGCCAGAGATCCAGAAGTCTCCAGCAGTGGGCAGCAACTTCTCCTGTGCTCTCAGCCCGTCAATGATAAGCTGAACTTTGCTTCTGTCTCTGCTGAAGAAGACCTGCCAATTGCAAAGAACTAAATGTCAAAATAATAACCTGGACAACCAAATCTGCCTGTTACACTTGATTACTGTACTGTGCAATATTGGTAGAACTACTGAGGTTCCGTATTTATTTGACTGGGAGGGCGGGGGTCGAAATTTAATAAATCAAATCAAATCACCCTCTAGAGACAATTCTCATTCATTCGCATTTTACAGACAGGGAAATTGAGGCCAATTTCAATCCCTAAATTGAATTCCAAGCAGAGATAAGAATCTTGATCATTTAAGTCTGAGAACAACATTTTATCTACCAAACTATGCTGGTTTAATATGCAGCAATGTGCAAGCGGAAGCGTAAACAGACTAAGTTCATGCTTCCTTTCCTGTGTTCCCAGAAATCACTTGTGTGGCATCTTGTGCAAGTGCAAACACAATTCAGAATATGCCATGATTAACTTTGCATGAGGGGCCAGTATGAGGTTCTGTTCACACTTCTGCCTGTGCTTGGGGAAAACATGTCAGGTCTAATGCTTTTGCTTTGTTTCAGATTTCTGTAATCCTAGTCCTATTGCATTGCTTATTAGATGTCTCATTCTACTGATTCCATTAACTTACACTGCGTAATCTGCCCTGAGTCTCAGTGAGAAAGATGGACTATAAATAACAAACAAACAAACAAATAAATAAATTTTCTGCTGGGGGGGGGGGGATCCCAGCCAATGATTACTGTGTTTTTCCTTGTCTCTCATCCTTCTATGGGATCTATGTGTTCTGTCTGGTGTTAGGGAGACGTTTGATCAACTTCCTTTTCCTTTGTTTTTGTGGTTTCAGTTTCACTTTTAGCTTCCTCTTCCCAGAAGGCCAAGGGTGCAAACTGATGTCAGCACCATTTGAAATCTGGGTACTTAACTCTGAATGCTTAGAAAAAATGGATTAATGTCATGGCCTGAGACAGTTGTCCCTGATGATCCCAAGGCTCGCCCAGAAAAACATCTGCCAATTTCCGCATCCAGCCCGATGCAGAGTTCCAGAGAACTTTAAAGACTGCCCACAGCGTTGGGTCATTTTGATTGGTGCAAAAAAAAAAGGTATGATACGGTTTTTGTTCAAGGAGAATTTGCCCTGACACTTCCTCCTTCTCCCCCTTCCTTACCGTGTGCCACCTTCCATCACGGAACTTATCCTTGCTCCGGAGCCGGAGTTTATTCCCGCTGACGTTAGCCAAGAGCACCAGGCGGCCACCAGAGACAAAAAGGGAGAAGAAAGAGCTTCGGGACTCATTGGTCATGTAAAAGAGCAGGCCGCTGGAGGAGTTCAGCCGGACCTCCATGGAAAAGTGGAACCTGGAGAAGGAGGATTGGAAACCATTGACACATCCTGAAACACGCCACGCAGTTATAAATCTTTGACTCTGCTTAGCTGCTGCTTTAAGCATATTAATGAAAAGCTGGGAGAGAAATACACGTGAACACATGAAGCTGCCCTATACTGAATCAAACCATCAGTCCATCAGGGTCGGTACTGTCTACTCAGGCTGGCAGCAGCTCTCCGGGGTCTCAGGCAGAGGTCTTCTCATATCACATAAAACATTTCTTAAAAAATCATTTTAAAAAAACCAAACATCACCTCCTGCCTGGCCCCTTTTAACTGGAGTCACTGGGGATTGAACCTGGGATCTTCTGCATGCAAACCAGAGAATCTGCCACTGAGCTATGGCCTCTCCCCAGACTCACTTCGGGTGACAAAATCATGAAACTGCCTTATACTGAATCAGAGCATCAGTCCATCAGGGTCAGTATTGTCTACTCAGACTAGCGGCAGCCTCCAGAGTCTCAAGCAGAGCTCTTTCACATCACCTACTCCCTGATCCTTTTAGCTGGGGATTGAACTGGGGACCTTCTGCATGCCAAACAGATGCTCTTCCACTGAGCCATGGCCCCTTCCTCCGTGGAACGAAATAAGGGGCGGGTCTGCGTGGGGTGCAGACAGGGATCCATGTTGGATCTTCACCGCCCTCTTGGGAGGAAGGCGGCCATTGCTTTCAATGAACTGTGGAGCTCTCCCATGCTTTTCTTGCAAGCATGAGGGGGAACTGTTGTAATAGCTCCAAAACATAGCAAAAATGTAAACATTTTTCTTTCTTTTCTGTTTCAATATCTCACGTGCGATGGGTTAGAACATGGATCTGTTCTGCTATGGGTGGCACTTTCCCCTGAAACAAGAGGCAGGGAAAGTCTCTTTGCATTGAAAGAGAGGAATACCTGAGGGTCTAACCCAATTAAGAACCAAAACAGAAACTGCCTTTGAAACACTCTTGTTTTTAAGAGATTCCCAGGTCAGGGGGTGTAATTCATTCATCCAGTCTTTGCCTGGAGAAGAAATCTGTGTAACTGGAAACCAGCACTGTTTAAATCTGCTCTGCATCTAACGCGCAATGGAGGCTTGACTTCTCCTGGCTGAGGCGTTTTTCTGTCCCCAAACCCCTTTTCATACAGAAAACTCAGAAATCTTCTTCAATCTGTATGTAACATCCAGACTGAAGAAGACTTCTGGAGACCTTGACAGCCAGTATATTGTTATGTGTATTGTGCAGATTGTGTTCTTGGATTTTTCTTCTGGAGTGTAATTAACTTCTTGGCCTTACCGAGAACTCCTCTTGTAGGAAGATCTGCTCAGTTTCCCAAGCCTAAACCGCAGAAATACCATAGACTTGCCGATTTCCATATCCTCACTTCAGCAAATAAGGACACGATTAATGAGAAGGGAGCAGAGACGGCACATATTTTTGATTTGGGATTTATACCTCTCCTGGAATGTTGCTGGAACGTCATCGAATTCCAAACGGCTCACTGAGGATCCACCAAACTGGAAGGAACCTTTAATGGCTTTGGGGTGTTTTGGTAGTTGGCAAGTCTCATCTTTCAGCACAGATGTGCTCACCACCTGTGGGGAAACCGTTCAGAAATCTCTCAAATGAAATGAAGGCTATATGAGATTCCAGACACTGAGAGAACAAACAGCTTGACTGGGGGACTTTCTGACTGCTAGATCTTAAAACAGAAACAAAACCAGGGATTTGAAACATGAAAAAAAATAAGAGCCACCAGCCCCATCCATCAAGCAGGCCATGCAAGTATATAAATGCTTCCCTTCGCCAACAGAAGTTGGTTGTGACTCGATGGCAACAAACAAACAAAAAGAAATGCAGAGGAAGAGCACTAGTGAAAAGGAATGGCTACATTTCAGGTCTGACTGGCAAGGACGTTTTCTCTGCGGGTGTGGAAAGTGGGAGGTGGTGGCAGCTCGTGGCTGATCAGAACATTTGGGTGGGCAGGCAGGTGGGTGGAAGGGTGTCGCTTGCTTGCACAAAATGGCCAGCGGGGGACCCAGAAGGAAATGGGGAACAGCTACTTTGCATGCTTCCTAGGGCCCTTCTGTATAATGCAGGATAGGCTAGAAAAAGAACCTGTCTTCCATCGTCCCTGTCCTTGTGGATAAGTTGCTCCATTTAAACCCGCAGCTAAACACTCCTGGGGGAGGAGGGGTGCCCACTTCTGCCAAGGACTGAATGGCCCCCGAGCCAAGAGAAGGTTTCCATCACCTTGGGTTTCCATTTGCCTTTCTTCTCTGGCGCCCTCATTTGCTGCGGCTGCCGATCCCGGGGACAGTTCATGGTCACGTTGACGCTCTCTGTGCTCTGCTGAAGGTCCACAACCACCTGTGGGTCCGATTTCCTGTTGCAGAAAGCGAAAAGGAGCTCAACAGCTGTTCAGCCAGGACTGCGGCCAAGCGGCAGCTGTTAGAAAGGTGGACGAGGCCTTTCTGATTACGTTAGCCAGTCCCAGAAGGACTGCAAGTTTCAAAGCATCAAGGGCAATTTGTTCTTTCAATGCCTGGATAACCACAAAACTCTGATTGTTATTTCATTAACTTGCAGTTGCGTGCTAGACTGAAGCTGATACTTAAAAAAGGAAATCCGGGACCATCCCACCTCCCCACGGCTCTCTGATGCTACTACAGGTAACCGCAGATGACAACTGCCTGCCTGCCTCAGGGGATCTTCCCAAGATGCACACCCATGGGAGAATGCAGGAAGCATTCTCAGGCACGCACTGTACTCATGCGGAGTGATGGAGCAGCCAACAGGCCCAACATGATACAAGAACTCATGGGCACTCCATGAAATTGCTGAGCAGTGGGGTTAGAACGGATAAAAGGAAGTACTTCTTCCCCCCAAAATTGATTAACGCATGGAATTCACTGCCACAGGAGGTGGTGGCAGCTACAAGCATGGACGGCTTCAAGAGGAAATAAGATAAACATATGGAGCAGAGGTCTATTACTGGCTATTAGCCACAAAGTATAGATAGGAACTCTCAGTCTGGAGCAAGTGATGCTCTGTATTCTTGGTGCTTGGGGGAGGGGGGGGCAACAGGGGGAGGGCTTCCTGCCCCCACTGCTGGACCTCCTGGTGGCACCTGGTGTTTTTGGCCACTGTGTGGCAGAGTGTTGGACTGGATGGGCCACTGGCCTGATCCAACATTGGCTTCTCTTATGTTCTTATGAACTAAGTCTGTGCCAGACACAGCAGAGATAACAGTCTTCATGTGCACAGTAACTGCACATACTCAACATGAAACATAGAATTCTTATATCAGGCAACCATGGACCAGTGTATATGTTATTTTTCATGGTCTGAATTTATAAATATGTAGCATTACCGAGCCACAGGTTGTACCTCGTGGCCATTCATTTAGGGCTGTCAACCTCCAGGTAGGGCCTGGAGATCTCCCAGAATTACAAATGATCTCTAGACTACAGAGATCAATTCCCCCACAGAAAACAGCTGCTATGGGGGGTGGGCATTATGGCATTGTACCCCACTGAGGCCCCGTCCCTCCCTAGAGAGCCAGTTTGGTGTAGTGGTTAAGAGTGGCAGACTTTAATCTAGGAGAACTAGGTCTGATTCCCCACTCCTCCACATGCAGCTGCTGGCGTGACCTTGGGTCGTTAACAAGTTTTTTCAGAGCTGTTCTCTCAAGGGCAGTCCTCGAAAGAGCTCTCTCAGCCCCACCTAACTCACAGGGGTATAAATCCAATCTCCTCCTCCTTCTAAACCCCACCCTCTCCAGGCTTCACCCCCAAATCTCCAGGCTTCATGGAGGTAATAATAATTCTACCCTTGCTATTTCCCAGCCCATGATGGCAGTGTCTCTAGAGTTGCCAAGCCTCCATGTGGGGCCTGGAGATCTCCCAGAATTACAACTGAACTCCAGACTACAGAGATCAGTTCTCCCAGAGAAAATGGCTGCTAAGGAGGGTGGACTCTATGGCATTATACCCCACCGGGGCCCCTCCCACTACCCTCCCCAGAGTCCAACCCTAAATCTCCAGGGATTTCCCAACGCAGAGATGGCAACTCTATAACCATTCCATACATTATACAGAAGCAAACCCAAATTTCTTGCTTCCAGCGCCTCCACTCCCAGCCCATTCTGTCCCTCCCCCTCCCTCCTGGCCTTGCAAGCCTCCTCCAAGAGACCTGCAACCCGCTTTTGGGTCCCAGCCCCTCAGTTTGAGAACCGCTCCCCCAGAGAACTCCCCCAGACTCCTCTATAAGCAAACCTTGGGTTTTTCCCCAGCAGACAGGTTGTGAAAAGCCATTTCCTGTTTGAAAATGGCCCTTGTCACAAACAACTCTTTCACTAAGGGCAATTACACTTAAAAACCGGAAGGTTTTAATCTAGAGGCACTGAAACTCTTGAACGGGCAAGGAATCGATTTAAAAACTGAGCTGGAATTGGATGAGGAGGGCTTCTTTTTTTGAATGCATTGCTCCAAATACAAAAGCACTCCCCTTCAACATGCATGGCCCTCATCCTGGCACGCCCGTCATGCATCAAGCACTGGCTGCTCTTTCCAGCTGGCACAAACTTGGTGGCCCCCAGGCAGGGGAAGCGCCTACGTGTTCTCCCTGTTTCCTGCGGCACTCGCTAGGTTAAGAAAAGCACAGGAACATTTATGCTGGAGGGGAGCAAGGTCCGACCCCCATGCTCTTTCTCTGATCTAAACCTGGCTGTTTGCTACACTGCCCGTGAGAGAACAACTCCAAGTGAACTTGGGACTGACCCAAGGTCACACCAGCGGCTGCATGCGGAGGAGTGGGGAATCAAACCTGGTTCTCCCAGATTAGAGTCTGTGCTCCTAACCACTACATCAAACTGGGGGGGGGGGGGATAAAGCCCACCAACCCACCAAAAATTGCAGTCCCAGTCCCATTAGAAACCTCCACTGGTTGCTTTCATGTAAAAACACAAGACATTGGGAGACCCCGCCATGGAACTCCCCCACCACCCTTGATTCGTCCCTGCCGAGAGAAGCCAGGAAGGGGAGAAAACCCCAATGAGTTCACCTGGGAAGAAGAGGGAGGTAGGCAATTGGAAAGGACTGGAGAAGCACAAGGCCTGCCCACACTCACCGCCTTACAAAGACGTTCCCGATGCAGCCGGAGAGGTTGCCCATTTCACTGAGTTGGGGTATTCCGCCCAGGTGGAACAGCACCCGCTCCTCCTGCGGCTTCTGCCTTCTGTGGCGATCGGTCCCTGGCTTGGTCCCCTGGAGCTGGTCATCGACATATACCCGGACCCTGAAACGGAGATGCGTTTTGTACCAAAGTGGAGAGCGTACCAGCTCGTCTGGGCCTGGGGAAAAGGGGTGGGGGGTGGGACTGACAAGCAAGACACGGGGTGGCTCTGTTAAGTACCCTGTGGAGTCGCTGTAGATGGCAACGTAGTGGCTCGTGTCGTCTGCATATGCATTCTTTGTGGTCAGTTCTGTCGTCAGGACGTTCACGGCCACCTTGCCGTTATTCAAGGATACCTGGCAGACCCCTTCCTAAGGAGGAAGAGAGGAAACAGACCCTCAGATCTTGGACAGCAACCTGCCCCCGAGGTTACCTAAGATAAAAATGAGGCTATTCATCAGGGAGGCTTCTGGTAAGACAGGTGAAGCTGCCCTCTTTCCAATGAGGATAAATACACAAAGTCAGAGGAATTACGAATAAATGAATTAAATTCCCTTCACAGGAAGCCAGGCTTAAGGAGCAGCAATGGCACAGAGGCAGACCATATGCTTTGTATATGGAAGGTACCAGTACCAATCTCTGGAATCTCCAATTCAAGCCTTTCAGGGAGAGGGTGCTGGGAAAGACCCTTCTCTGCTGGACAGCAGCCACCCGTCAGAACTAGATGCATCAGTGGTTTTGAGTGGTTATAAAGCAACTATATAAGTTCTTCTGCAATCTAGTAGCAGCTTGAAATAGAAGAAGCAGAAGAGGAAGAGGAGGAGGAGATTGGATTTATAACCCCCCCTTCACTCAGAGCGGCTTACAGTCTCCTTTCCCTTCCCCTTCCCACAACAGACACCCTGTGAGGTAGGCGGGGCTGAGAGAGCTCTTTCTAGAACTGCCCGTGAGAGAACAGCTCTGAAAGAACTTGTGACTGACCCAAGGTCATGCCAGGAGCTGTATGTGCAGGAGTGAGGAATCAAACCCGGTTCTCCCAGATCAGAGTCTGCGCTCTTAACCACTACATCAAACTCTCCCAAGGGGCTAGGATCTGTCCCTTCCCTAGAAACTAGGAATTTCATGGGACAGCCTGGTATCCCAGGCACTTTGGGAACAGGGCAAGGTGTGTATTTTGCACAACATGTTGATATCACATGAAAACCCGGATGTGACATTGACACATCTGTGCAGCATCTTCTCCACCTGCCACTCTTCTCCTACCAACCCAGAAGGAAGAAGGGGCCCAGCAGCAGAAGAGCGCCTGATCAAAGCCGGCAAATGGAATGCCTGCTAGAAACACTGAGACTGAATCAAGCTTCCTGAACTTGCCCACCACCCTGAGAGAAGGCACACACATCACCCTTGCTGAACCATCTATCTAGGGAAAAGGTGAAGCACTCTCTTTTTTTTCAATAAACAATTTTTATTATTTTACTAGATACACATACAGTGGAAACCAAGCGAACAAAATATAATCAAGCATTCAAATTGCCAAACTCCAAGAGGATCCGTTACAGAAAGAGTTATATAGCAGAACAATATTAACAGGTTTAAATATACTAACACACAAGAAGGGGGGACCCGCGATACTCTTGGGGGGGAGCTCCATTCAGAGGAGGAAGCCGCCGCAGCTGAGCCTTCTCCCCTGCCCAGTTCTTCCCATCCCCCACCCATGACGGCGAGGCCCACGTGGCCCTCTCCTTCCCCCCGCAGCAGAGGTGAGGCAGGGAACGGTCTTTTGGGGGATTTAAATATCCCCCATATAGTTTTTTAAACTTTTAGGATTTTTCTGCACACCTGGGGAGTCCCCCAAGTGTGCAGGAAAATCCCTCTGCCCCCCAAGTGCCCCGGATGTGCGGATTTAGATATCTGCACACAGGGGGGCACTTGGCTATTAGATATATAGATGTTTTACCATAAATTCAACAGATCTATTGTGTCAGGTACTTCCCCTTGTTGTGTCAAATACTGCAGGATAGGAAACCAGACTCCAGGAAGATTGGACTGTGTTTTCTGAGAGTATGTCTCATTAACGCTCTCTGTAGTTCGAGCCATTATGTACATATTCTACAATATGGAATGCCAATTTTGTCTGGATGGCCTATTTTTAGTTTTCCAATGTAAAGCGACAGCATTTTTAGCTGCTGACAAAAGAATAGCTACTTGTCTCCTAATGCTGCCTAAAGTAGCATTCATAATCCAGTGCTTCAACATAATATGCTCCACAGCATGCTGTAAAGTTATTCCAGTGATTTGCCCAATCTGTAAAATAATATTCCAAAAAGGCTTCAATACGGGACATTCTAGCCAGCAATGAGTGTAACTTCCCAGCTGACTGCACTGTTTCCAACAACTAGGTTTCACTGAGGGTATCATGTGGGCTCATTTCTGAGGTGTCCAATACCAAAGAGTGAGTACTTTAAGCGTTTGGATTTTTATATCAATTATTTTCGTATTAAATGGAAACGACTTCCACGATATGTTCCAAAATTCCTCACCTAAAGGCATGACGCATAAAGACTGCCATCTAACTTGATAAGACTAAAGTCTATCACTACCCTGAGAAAGTAAAATTGCATAAATTTTAGAAATTAACTGTTTATTTGAATTCCAAGCGTCCTTATAAACTTGCTCAAAGGCGGTCAAAGGTTGTGCCAATACAGTCGACAACTGTATCTGGGAGCAAATGGGAGAAGCACTCTCTTAAGTACTCCCGTGGAATGAAGACCCTGCCAGGGAGTTACCTGCCAACAGGTCGTGACAAGGAGCCACTCAGGTGAGCTACAGGAAGAGGCAAGCCTTTAAGAGACAATAATGACATACCCCGGTAGCATGGTGATACATCAAGCCGTGGCTCTGGCTGGTGCGGAAGCTGAAGCCGGTGTAGAAGTCTTGTAAAGACGGCACGTTCGGCAGCGACAGGGTCAGGAAGCCATGACCGTGGAGTTTAACTGAGCGAGCCACCTGCAAAGAGGCAGAGTTACTGCAACACCTGGGGGAAACTAAAAAGGCAGAACTTCAAGGCTAAGACAGAAGTCAGGCAGCGGAACTGCCATCCAGCGGCCAACGCGTAACAGATTACTTCAGTGCTTTCCTGACACATCACAAGCCAAAGAGTAGGAGGAACCAATATTTCAGAGGTGTTTATAGGCCACGGAATAAGATTAGGAAAACAAACCTAGGTGACTGCAGCATGTCAGCAGAGCTACGAGCTATGGGCGAAGCATGGAGACTCCAGGGATCACAAGCTAATTTGATGTGGAGGGAAGGAATCCCTTCCTTCAGGTTTTAGTTAGCATTCCTATAAGCAACCAATGCTATTGATGGTAATGGGACAAGCACCAGCATGGGTCACCTTCAACAATGCATGACATACGATAGTAAGGATGTGACACACTTCTCATGATAACTGAGGGTGTCGCCCCCCAAAAGAAATCGCCACTCTGCCAGCCTAGTGGATCACGAAACTACTCCCTCCCCATGCCCCAGGGTATTGGCATTAAAATCTTCACCCTGCATTTTGGCTGGGAAACAAACAAACAAACAAACAAACAAACGGGGAGCGTGGAGGGATAATAAGAAATAGGCAAGGTGGTGCCTGATCATGGTGCTTTCTCGTTTTCTTGCGGCGCCCAACAGGTGTCATAACCATTTCAAAACAGTTGTCTGCATGAGATCTTGCATCTCTGCAGCATGAAAAGGGCATGCCCATCCAACAGACAAAGGTCTTAATCAAGAGGTCCACTCCAAAAGGGAAACAAGGTGCAGCTGACTGTGATGTTCAGGAGCTGCAAAACATTTCCTCCTCAACCTATCAGACGTCTATATTCTTTTCCATGGGATATCCTAGATGTAGATCAACAGATACTAAACACGGCTCCCGCTCAGGGCCAGCTCCAGGTTTTGGGGGGCCCTGGGCACAGGGTGCCTGGGGGCTCCCCTTCTCTACCCCACACCCTCTGCTTACTCTCGTCTTCCTGCCCACCCACCCACCCGCCTGAACATACTCCCGAAGGCTGTTCTCCCCTGCCTGCTCACAGGCCCTCTCGCCCTCCTGCTGACAGTGTGGGGTGCTGCCTGCAGCTGGTAGGGCTGCCCTCGTGGCCCTCAGAAGTGAGGCCACCCCTGTGTGCCACCCACACGTCCTTCCCTAGGGGCACTCGGTGGCATATTGAGCAGGGAGTGCTTGTGAGAGGAGGGGAGGGAGAGAGCGTGGCTGGCGGGCTGGCTGGCTGGCAGGGGAAGAACGTGGGCGAGGAAGCCAGTGGGTCCTGACGGAAGTCTCAGGCCCTGGTAGCTGCCCCATCTCAGCGTATGCTGGTGCCGGCCCTGCTCTCCCTTCATACAGTAAATCTATCCTTTTTCCCGCCACAGCCCAGCAGCAGCACCAAAAACAGAGACGAGCCCAGTGATACCAGCACTGCACTAGTTCACTCGTGAATTTCGCTGGCCAACCGCTGGGAGACAGATGGCCGCACCAGATGGACTTCTGGACTGATCTTCTCATGACTGGCAAGAGGACAGAGCTCACGTATTCTGCTTACCAAGAGGTCCGAGGTACACCCGTAACTCACTCCTGTGGTGTTCATACGCTTTAAATCCACGTATTTGCCATGAGCCTTCAAGCCTTTCATGCAGCCCCTGATGGATCCACCTTTGGGGAATTTCTTCTTCAAGCTGAAAGAAAACATCTGCTGTCATGGAAACTGGCAGAGAGGACAGGAGTCTGGCTCCTCAGCACAGGGGTGTCAAACATAAGGCCCAGGGGCTGGAAGTGGCCCATCCAGGGCTCTTATGTGGCCCGTGAGCAACTGGTGGAAGGGAGGGAACAGGAGGCTGCTTGGGGGGGGGGGGAGAGGGGACAGAACCACTCCAACTGTGGCTTTATCATGGCAGAACAACCTCATCTGCAGTAGTCAAACAGAACCCCTTCACTTCAAGAACAGCCTCACTGGTAAGTTGGGAGCCACTGCAGCCGCATTCATACCTCTCTCTCTGCTCAGCCTGCAGCTCCAAGGATGCTGTCCCGGACAGCTGCAGGGATCAGCATTTGCACGTGTGTGCGTAGGGTGTGTGTCCAGATAATCCTCTGTTGGGGCCTGCTGGCAGCCACCTTCGCCACTTTATTCATACCCCCCAAGCAGTAGCTGTGCTTTGGCCGGGGGGGGGGGCATTCTTTGGCAGCTTCTTCCACAAACTGGGGCCTAGTCTTGCCACTGAGCACACAACTCAGCAGCCAGGCTTCCGTCCCCCATGGACCACCCAGCACATGGCCCTCATAATTTCATGGCTGCAGTCACCATCTGCAGTGATCTTGGATCCAAGGAGCGTAAAGCCCACATAACAAATGAGTTCAACACATCTGCCTTAGCACTTCAGAGAAACTTTGGCGGGGAGAAGAGGAGGAAGTGACCAAACCTCGAGACCCCGAATCCTCTTTGAACAGGCCACTCAACTGTCACGACTCAGATGGAGAAATAACACTTTAAAAGAACATGCACAGGAAACCACATACTGGCATCTTAGCACACTGTGAGGCTGAGAAACGTGCAAGAAAGTCTGACATCTGGGAATATGCGCAAGTGCATGGGGGGGGGGGACTATAAATCCTGTTTCAGGAGAACTGGAAAAGGAGTCTTACCTCTCAGGCAAAATGGACACAGGGACGCCGCCCAGGTAATAGGAAGTGGCATTTTGTAAAGTGTTTTCATGCTCCAGCGTGAAGATGGTGGATTGTTCCAGACGCACCAGAATCAGATCCTTGTTGGCACGTTTGAAGAGGAAAATATGGATCTGGAATCAGATTTGGGGGGGGGGGGAGTGAAAATGGGGACCCTTTTTATCCTCAAAGAAGAAGTTAGATGCCAGTGGCCACTGAAATGCAAACAACATTGTCCTCATACAGGCTCTCCTAAGCCTAGTGGATGGGCAAAACACTAGCCTATGAGTTTGCAAATGACACCATCCCTAAGAGGTCCTTCCATTACATTTTCAGAAACGTGTCAAGAACATGATCCTTGAGAAGGCATGAAAGCTTCATCACTTTCTGACAGCTTGAACTCTGAAAGGGCCTTTGACCATCTCAGAAGACTGACATGGGCTCCCTTTCCCAGATGTTTTCCTATCCATGTAGGGAATACAACTCCCACATCTGGGCCACTTGGCATATCGTGGTTCAAAGATCTCTTGTCAAAGTAATCCAGTCCCTTCTGTGGTCATTACCCCTTTGTTTGTGTTGTTGCTGATTGCAAGAGTTTCAGGACTCTTGAAGGGTGGTGCCATCTGAAGTTCTCCAGTGAAGTCATAGTAGAGCACCAGCTTTCCTTCCTGAACAGCCAAGCACAGCATCTGGCCCTGGGGAAGAAAAATAAAAAGAGCTAAGGGCCCTTCTCAGCTCATTGATCCTGGATACTGACATCCCTGCACACAAGGCTACCCCCATCTGCCCCGGGCCTTGTAAGGGAAGAAAGAGAGAAACAAACAGGAAAGCGGTACAAAAGACACGGCGGCGTCTTTTTTTGCAGCCCTTGGAGCTAAATCAAACAAACAAAAACGTTACCATCTGCTTGTTGTATGTTATCTGGGAGAGAGAAACCTCACCATTCAGATAACAAAACAACTCCACTAGAATCTCAGCCAAATGACCCTTTATGGCACTGTAAGAACCTACAATCAACTCTGCTGGATCAGGCTAAGGGCACATCTGGCCCAGTGTCTTGTTTCCAACAGCGACTGGCCAGATGCCTCCAGGAAATTCAAAGTCAGGTTATTAAGAGCCAAAGGCCTCTTGCTTGCCCCCAGCTGCTATTTAGAAAATACGCTCCTTCTGAACTTGGGGGGGGGGGGGAGGGTGTTCTCATGTAGACACTGATAAAATTATCCTCCTTTAAATATTCATCACTCGTGCATGCAAATTTTGATGGTTTGATGTTGGAAGCAACCACATAAGCAGGAAAGGGTCAGCAGGAATCATCATCTGGACATTCTGAATCGAAGACTTCCCAGCCTCAATAGAACAGCTAGGTTCAAGTCCAGCATGACCTCAGAGACCAACAAGACGCTCAAGGTACAAGCTTTGAAGAGCCAGCATGGTGAAGTGGTTAAGAGCGGCACACTCCAATACGGAGAACTGGGTTTGATTCCCCACTCTTCCTCCACATAAAGCCAGCTGGGTGACCTTGGCCCAGTCAGTTCTCTCAGAACTTTCTCAGCCCCACCTATCTCACAAGGTGCCTGTTGTGGGGAGAGGAAGGGAAGGTGATTGTAAGCCAGACTCCTTCGGGTAAAGAAAAGTGAGGTATAACAACCAACTCTTCTTCTCTGAGACTCAAAGCTCCCTTTGTCAGATACAACTACGACTCTCGAAAGCTTATAACCTGAACATCTTGTTGGTCTCTAAGGTGTTACTGGACTGGAATCGAGCTGTTTGCAGACCAGCACAACTACTCTCTGAAACTCAGCCTCAATAATGTGTGTGATTCCTCTGGAGATAAAGTATAATGAAGAATAACACTGGGCAGGTAAGAGGCTCGCTAGTACTGCTCAAAGTGGATTCTGTGGCAAAGCCGAGAGCTAAAGGCAACTGCCCCGTTTGCAGCTGAGGGGGTTGGCTGGGATACTCGAGTAATATTTGATATTTACTCGGAGAGTCAGTGTGGTGCAGTGGTTAAGAGGGACAGACTCTAATCTGGAGAACCGGGTTTGATTCCCCACTCTCCCTCCACATGAAGCCAGCTGGATGACCTTGGGCCAGTTGCAGTTCTCTCAGAACTTTCTCAGCCCCACCTACCTCACAAGGTGTTTGCTGTGGGGAAAGGAAGGCAAGGCGATTGTAAGCCGCTTTGAGACTCCTTAAAGTAAAGAAAAGTGGGGTATAAAAAACCACTCTTCTTCTTTCTGGCATTTCTTTAGGCAGGTATGGGCAAGATATCTATTTAGATATTTATACCATGATCCCCCCCCCCCGCCCCCCAATGGCTCAGAAAACAAGGTTGCACTTACCTGTAACTGTTGTTCATCGAGTGGTCTTCTGTGCAGGCACACATGGGACTGCGCAGTCGCAGGCCAGCCACGGAAAAAAAGATTTCCAAGTTTTCTAATAGACTAGGAGCGCCCCTCCTCCCTCTGGCGCTTTCCCGCCAAAACGCTCACATGACTAGGAGGAGGGGCGCTACTCCCTCAGTTCTCTCCATGCCGCCGCCGGAGACCCCTAGACAACTAAAGTTCCAGAGAGTTCACAGCGGGGCAGGAGGGAGGGATGTGTGCCTGCACAGAAGACCACTCGATGAACAACAGTTACAGGTAAGTGCAACCTTGTTTTCATCATCGTGGCTTCTGTGCAGTCCCACATGGGAGATTAGCAAGATCACTGAGTGAAGGAGGTGGGTGTGAAGCTCTCAAAAGGAGACCACAGAGGACCGCTTTATCAACAGTTGTTTAGCGGCACAAATTGACCTTCACCCAGAACTCTCTTATATCAGAGCAGTGAGCTCTGTGCAAGTGTCCTCACCAAAATACATGTGGGAATGTGGTAAAGAAAAAAGAGCACTCTTGTTTTTTTTGGGGGGGGGGTACACATCATACATAGAGTGGTAATGAAGACTGTGCACTCAAAAGTGTGACAGCATCAACCGATCCACAAGGATGGTTGTGTCAGGATGCTGACCATGCATTACATGAGGAGTGAGAGACAACCCTTGGTAGGGGATTCCAGCAGGTCATCACCCTTTGAAACTTCAAACATGGACAGGATATAAGTTAGAACCCTATCATAAATGAAGCACCATGTAAGTGCCAAAATAAAACAAGGGGTTATACCCCTCTTTTGTAGCATGCTTAGTAATCCAACAAGGAAAAAAAAAATCAGAGAGGGTTTGTTTGTTTGTTTGTTTTCAAATCAGTTACCCAAAACATCCAATAGCACAGGAAGTAGGGTCCAAGGTTTGCTGCAGTTTTTATAGAGACTCTCCTCCCCACTTAAAGGTGCAAGGTCTGTTACTACAAGAGTAGTGTTTGCCACTGCTACAATGCAGAAAAGGTGATGCAGAACGTATTAATTTGGCAGCAAGAGTGAGAATAAGATCTGCACAATGGTAAGGAAGGAGGTGAAAAAGAGGTGAGATGTGGCTAAAGGATGGATATAATGCACCACAAAGGGGGGAACTTGTGTAGTCTGCAGAGCAATCTGTGCAGCAATACAGACAGATTTTAAAAAATGGCATAGAGACAGTTTGTCTTTGTCAGGGATTAGAAGTATATTCCTCCATGACAAGGTTATTGTTAGGCCAGGGCCTGGAATATTATATTATGCGGCCATACCAAGTAGCCCAGACCTCCTATCAGAAACTAGGGAACTGGTGTCTGCTAATCAGTTAAAAACATAATTACAATGCCTCCTTTAACTCTGTGGAGTCTGCACTAACACCAGAGACAAAGTAAATATGCCCATCATGTTGTGGTAAAGTAACATCAAGACAATTAATATCGCAGAACTCCAGGAGTTACTGGGAAAAGTTCCCCCGCATAGCGAAGGAGCCATCAGAAATGGCACTACTCCCAGCAGATCACAGACAAAAGAAGTGCTGTGAGAGAAAGGACTGTGTTGAGACCACATGCATGATGCATAGTCGGTCTGTCTCAGAAAGAAGAAAAACTAAGTCCGGGCATCCTGTAAAGGGTAAAAGACACAGCAAAACAACAGTTTTGTGTATTGTGTCACATATAGAGATGTACAAATGTCAGGAAATGCAGCAGTGAAAGCTGAACAGAGCTAACAAACTTAATTAAATAAGGGGGGGAAATTCAGGCAGGTTGCTTTGAAAAGGATCGATAAAGATCTGTCACAGTAGCAGGGAAAAGTTTAATATAGAAAGCTTCACATAGGCCACGCTAATCTCTACGCACATTGAGAGGCAGCTAAGTATAAACCCAGTGAAAGGGAACACTGGAATTCTACCATTGGAAGCTTCCCTCTTCTGGAAGAGGGGTACTGTCTGCGGGAACAGGAGAGTAGTCAAGACACAGAACCGCCCAGCAAGAGACATGTATTATGAGTCACCGGATCTGGGCCTATCCTAGGCTTCTCTTCAGGTGCTGCACTGAAGACAGTTGAAATCACATCATTTTTCCTGTCCCAGGAGGGGGGGAGATGTGACAGAGCACCTCAAATCTGTCTTATAGTGGATCAGACCATAGGTCCACCAAGGTCAGTACTGCCCACTCAGACCGGCGGCAGCATGTCCCCAAGGTGTCAGGCAGAGAAAGGTCCATTACATCATCCACCGCCAGACCGTTAACTGGAGGGCCTAGGACCTTAGCATGCCAAGCAGATGCTCTTCCACTGAGCTATAGATCCTCCCCATTTATCACTAAATGGAATGATAAAATCAATTGGAGACCGGTAGCCCTCATATAGAGGAGAGGAGGGCAAACTGTTGGATCTAAGTTCACCAAGTGACATAGGTGCACACAGAATTGCAGGAAGCCTGGTGGACAAACAGCAGAGGTGAAAGGATCTCGATCACCAGAGACTTTGTCAGTAGGAGATGCCAAGGATGGAACTTGGCTTCTTGTACATGAACAAAAGGTATGTAGAACCCTGAGACATCACGTTAAGTGAAGGCGGGAAAGAAACGTGACTCAGGGATCTGACAACAAGCCTGTTATTGCCCCCAGAATGTTGTTTGACCGGACAGCAGATTTCACAGTGTCTGTGAGGAGATCATTTACATTAATGTTTATATTAACTCCTAGCAGGGACTAGGGTAGGGTAACGTGAGTGATCTGAATTAAAGGAACAGATTTATCATGCAGATTACCAGCATAGGTCGTGAGTCACAGTGCATTAATATATGTTCAAACAGAACAGTATAAAGATATTTGATCTGTAGGCCAACAGGGACAATATAGATGACCCATGGAACCAAGAATACAATAATTGATTGTAGCAGAGGATGCAACAAGAACCATTAATTATAGTGTGCCCGTTGGACCCTTATCTATTAGGGCAGCTGTTTTGAGAAGGAGAAAACATATGCTGCCTTTTAAAAAGAGAGGTGAGGAGTAGATCCTACTCTGTAAATTGGACTCAAAGAGTCTTATAACACCTCTTCTTTCTTTTTAATCCTCACTAGAACCCTGCAAGGTAGGGCACCATGAGAAGCTGTGAAGGTACAAGGTCAGGAAACTGTAACACAGTTTGATATTTGAAGCTGGTCTTGTAGTGCCAGACCAACTCTGAATCCACATATGACACTGGGTCTTGCTGTGAATGATGTCACCACAGAGTGACTTGCACGGGCTAAGGAATCCCCCAATTCATTGACGGTTCCGAAGGATGCCATGGAACCGAGAGGAGTGGCAAACTACTTAGGCTTGTCTAGCAAGCATATTTGGTGATTAATTCTGAGTTCCCCCTAAAGGTGGAAACTAGATCTTAGGAATAGGGCATGGAGCAGAGCTCAGCAGAGACCAGGTTCTGACCTTGGAATCTAGGCAATCCCAACAGAGTAGTCAAAAACCACATTAGGACTTAAACATAAGTATATTGCCTCAGGATATGGCTAACAACTTGAAGGGGAAACTCCGCCCAGTTCAGCCACTCTTCAAAGTTACAGAAGCTGAAGAGGTCCAAACAACCCCAACTAAATGGCACAATACCCTTCTGACACATAATACCTTCCACAAGGGGGCACAGAGAATTGCAAGGCTGTGTTAAACAACCCTGAACCTGAGGACAGGTAAGGAAAGGTTCCTTCAATCAGGCACAGCAAAGATTTAAAATGGGCCTCAAGAGGCCACACTTACAGGCTTCTGGTCAGAACTGACCGAAAAGCAGAGAAGGGGAAAGTTTCTGTCAGACAGATATGCCTCCAAGCTGCTTCACTGGAAGAGATGGGAGTGGCCAGGGGACCCTTCAGGCAGGCAGGCAGTCTCTGCCAGGCTGCACCTCCAAGCCTCTCCATCCAAAGTGAAGGGAGGGGCCAGCTCTCTAGGCACTGAGAGAAGGGAGGGGGGAGGGAAGGGCTTCTAGGTTGACCTTGAAGGCATAGAGGCCAGAGACCCGAGGGAACGACCAGGCAGAAACGCTTTGACACACAGCCAAAGCTCATGAATAGAGCCAGTTCTTCTGAGGCTGTGTCTACAACAGCTCAGCAGTCTGGGGGGAGGGGGGTACACCTCCATTCAGACTGCTGCTACACAGGCGAAATCTCTGAAGAAGGCCATTCAGGCCAGGCCCACTGTCCACCCCACCTCCACCGTGGGGGGAATATGCCTTAACAGGCTCTCTGGGCACACAGGCAACCCCCGAAGGGGCCCTTTAACGCCCCACACGTTGTCCACCCCACATCCTCTGTGGGGGAATATGCCTTATCAGGCTCTCTGGGAACACAGGCAACCCCCGAAGGGGCCCTTTAACGCCACATTCATTGTCCACCCCACCTCCGGTGTGGGGGAATATGCCTTATCAGGCTCTCTGGGCACAGGCACCGCCGAAGGGGCCCTTTAACGCCACATTCATTGTCCACCCCACCTCTGCCGTGGGGGGAATATGCCTTATCAGGCTCTCTGGGCACAGGCACCGCCGAAGGGGTCCTTTAACGCCCCACACGTTGTCCACCCCATCTCCGCTGTGGGGGAATATGCCTTATCAGGCTCTCTGGGCACAGGCACCGCCGAAGGGGTCCTTTAACGCCCACACGTTGTCCACCCCACCTCCGCCGTGGGGGGAATATGCCTTATCAGGCTCTCTGGGCACAGGCACCCCCGAAGGGGCCCTTTAACGCCACATTAGTTGTCCATTCCACCTCCGCAGTGGGGGACCGAAGAGGGCTATTGAGGCCAGGCTCTTTGTCCACGCCTCCTGACCAGGGAGGGGGATCTGAGTCCAGCTCTTTCCACTCAGGCCTTCAGGGGAAACTGGTGACTGCGAGAGCAGGCAGCTCTGCTGTGTGAACCCCTAGGTAGTCAAGGCACAGAGACTGGCTGTTTAACAGCACCACTTTTAGTCACAAAGACACAGTGGAAATCCACAAAATATTTCTTCTTTAAATGTATTTCTTTGTTCACTAGAATAAAAACTGTCAAGAGAAAAAAATCTCCTCAGCCTCAAAACTGAGGTGAGGAAACAAACACAGAGAACAGCAGTGGAGAACTTCTCTCCGTGGCGGCAAAAAGAGAACTGAGGGAGTAGCGCCCCTCCTCCTAGTCATGTGAGCGTTTTGGCGGGAAAGCGCCAGAGGGAGGAGGGGCGCTCCTAGTCTATTAGAAAACTTGGAAATCTTTTTTTCCGTGGCTGGCCTGCGACTGCGCAGTCCCATGTGGGACTGCACAGAAGCCACGATGATGAACATCCTTCTCCCTTCCATCCTCAGAAGAACAACCTTATGAAGTACATCAGGCTGAGAGCGTGTGACTGGTCCAAGGTCACCCAGCGAGATTCCAAGGCAGAATGGGGATTCGAACTTTGGTCTCCCAGATCCCAGTCCAACAATGTGACCACCACTCCCCGCTGGCTCTCTCTAAGCATGTTCATTCGATTAAAGCAGATAGAAAGCGGGGCCAGTTTCAAACAGGGGAAAGGCAGAAGTTGGTGACCTGAAAGGTTCCTGAACTCAGGAGGAGTGACCATTTCATCACGAAACAGAGTCCTTAATCAAGGGTCCTTCCAGACAGTAAGAATACTGCCCTCGAATCTTAGAGCCAGTTCTGAACCAACACAAGTACAGGTGAGTAGAAGAATACTTTGTCTTGTAGTAAAAGAAGAGAAGAGGTTGGTTTTATACCCTGCTTTTCATTACTTGAAAGAGTCTCAGAGCGGTTTATGATCTCCTTTCCCTTCCCCTCCCCACAACAAACATCCTGTGAGGTAGGTGGGGCTGAGAGAGCTCTGAGAGAACTGCCCTGGAGAGAACAACTCTGAAAGAACTTGTCACTCACCCAAGGTTACACCAGCAGCTGCACGTGGAGAAGTGGGGAATCAAACCCGGTTCTCCCAGATAAGAGTCCACGCTCCTAACCACCACACCGAACTGGCTCTTATAGAAGAACAGGCTGGAATTGATGTTCTTTATCTACACAGTCACACTAACAGGGACTGAGCTTGCACAGAGTGTCTTTCGGAAACTTCTGGAGATAAGCTAAAAGAGAATTCTTCTATCTCAGCTGCCCATCCTGAAAAGTGGGGTCCAATATACAGATCTCAAATAAGTGGAGCTACCCCTTCCCTCTCAGTTCTTCCCAAACAAGACACCAGGAATATGCACCTATCTGCTGCATCCCTCCAAGCTCTAATGTGAAGTGTTAGGCACTTTACAAATGCTGCTGACTAACACCTTGTAGCTGCTCTGCAAAGAAGCAGCCGTCCCTTAGAGGAAGACATGGAGGCCGCAACAGGTCTAGTGGAGTGGCCGTTAACTGCCCCTTAAAGACTGGCATTTCAGTTCGCAGCAGAGTACAACAGAGGCCAAAAATGGTCGAAACAAACTTTGCATGGATGCTGTGTGGGCCTTCTTTTTGGCCTTAACAACACACAAAGAAATGAGGGTCCCTCCTGAACAAAGCTGTCTGAGCCAACATAAAGCCGGGAGATGACATGCAATGCAGGCCAAAAATTTCTGGGCTTCTTCTGCACTGGGAAACAGATGGGCAGAATCAAGTCTCGGATGATGTGGAAAGTAGCTACCACCCTGCGGCGGACATGAACGTTGGGCTGAAGGATGACCTTGTCTGGAAGGACCTGTGAGAATAGAACAGAAAGGTCTCCTCTGTTCCCTTTGTGGACAGGACGTCAAAGAAGAAGGCAATTTTAAAGGATCGCATCCAATTGCAAGTCATTATGGGTCTGAACAGATGCTTCCTAAGTTGCAGGTCCCAAAGTTGAAGTAATTTGGGTATTTTTTCCGGGGGGAGGGATTTTACTTGTGCCCTTAAAATGGCCTCATGAAAGATTACGAACACAGATATGGCCAAGGTGCTGAAAGAGTTGCAAAAAGTATTTTCAAGCAGGAAACTGCTGATTCTGGAACACAGAATTAAAGATGCTCACTTGGTGGGTACAGGAGAGAGGGCCTTTTCAGTGGCAGCCCCACAATTATGGAACAACCTCCCCAGGGAGGTGCGCCTGGCCCCCTCACTTTCAGTCTTTAGGAGGCAGCTGAAGACTCTTTTATTTAGGACCACATTTAGTTAAAGCAGTCTTAAATTGTGGTTTTAACTTTTGGTTTTTACGTTCTTAATGTATTTTATTCATTCTATAAGCCGTCATGAGTTCTGTAAGAAGAAAGGCACCTGATAAATATTTTAAATAAGTGATAAAGCATGTACTCCTGGATGGGCAGGCAAAACAGAGCAGTCTTTTGGGTCCTCCTCTGTGAATGCTGTATGGTGGTGGTGGAAAGTACAGTCAAGTCTCAGATGACGTATGGCAACCCCGTATGGTTTCCAAGGCAAGAGACATTCAGAGGCCGTTTGTCATTGCCTCCCTCCACGCCACACCCCTGGTATTCCTTGGAGGTCTCCCATCCAAGTGCTAATCTGGGCTGGTCCTGCTTAGCTTCTGAGATCTGATGAGATTGGACTAGCCTGCACTATCCAGGTCAGGGCATGAAGGCCGTATAGGAAAAGGGTATTTTCCACTTGGTGAAGACCTAGGCAGGGCTCATTTTGTAGCAGGAGTTCCTTTGCATATTAGGCCACACACCCCTGATGTAGCCAATCCTCCAAGAGCTTACAGAGCTCTTCTTACAGGGGCTAATGTAAGCTCTTGGAGGATTGGCTACATCAGGGGTGTGTGGCCTAATATGCAAAGGAGCTCCTGCTACAAAATGAGCCCTGGACCTAGGTCACAATTTCTCCTAGCAAAAAGAGTTCAGAAAGTCCACTACAGCAGTTGAACGGAGTGGGGAAAGAAGCAGCTGCTGCCCTCTTGAGGTCGCATACTTGACCCTTGTCCTTGGGTTGGGCAGAGCAAGAGCCCAAAACCTTTTAGCTTAGTTCTGGAAGTATGTAGGTAAAAATTTATTGTAAGCAGCCAGAGGTCATTTCAATATAAAAATAACCACCTAAATAAAAACAACAATAAAAGCACAATAAAATGGAAAGCAATGTTAAAACTTCTGGGGCCAAAACAACACAAATTGCAGCATATTAAATGTCAAGCAACAATTTTCTTGCTGATCCTCTTAGCAACCATTGTATATGGTAATGGAAAGTGACATCAAGTCGTAGCTGACTTATGGTGACCCCTGTAGGTTTTTCAAGGCAAGAGACATTCAGAGGTGATTTGCCATTGCCTGCCTCTGCATAGCGACCCTGGATTTCCTTGGAGGACTCCTATCTAAGTACTAACCAGGGCCAACCCTGTTTAGCTTCCTAAATCTGATGAGATTAGGCTAGCCTAAGCCATCTGGTTGAGGGCCCAGTGCATATAAGTGACATGCTGGTTATTGTCAGAAAGAAGATAGGACTATTTCATCTACCTCTGAGCATAAAGCTCAGTTTTGCTTTGCAAGTTTCCAAATGATAATCTGTATAGACTTGAGTCCTGCCAGTGTATTGCACAGAGACTACAAAGAAGAAGCGTGTATGATACAGCACATTTGCTTCTTAATTTGGTGTAGTGGTTAAGAACGTGGACTCTGATCTGGGCGAACCAAATTTGATTCCCCACTCTTCCACACGCAGCTGCTGGTGTGACCTTGGGTCAGTCACAAGTTTTCTCAGAGCTGTTCTCTCACAAGCAGTTCTCTCAGAGCTCTCTCAGCCCCAACTACCTCACAGGGTGTCTGTAGTAAGGAAGGGAAAGGAAAGGAGATTGTAAGCCACTCTTCAGACTCCTTTGGGTAGTGAAGGGCAGGGTATAAATCCAATCTCTTCTTCTAATTTCAGAGACACAAGTTTGCCAGTCCCAAAGAGATGGAGCCCAGAATTTTCATGGAACTAAATTATGAATAGCTGGTATATGAAAAGAGGGAAAGAATGGGACTCCTGGCGTTCATGTGAGTTCAAATGCTGAGAGGGAGGACTCAAATCTCTAAAGACATTTAAAAATTAATTAAAAATGCAAAACGTTTTCAAAACAGCACGTGGAGGCGGGCTGGCTTTTCTTATTGCCAGTAATGTCATCATCAAACAGGTTTCCAGCCTGGAGTAGAGAACAGATGAAGGATGAAAAATAGACCCCCTCACTTGGCGTTATAACATGCTTATGATGGATCTCAGCATATGGACAGCGTAAAACTTTCAAAAACAATGCTGTGATCCAAACTGCATCCAGCACTATCTAACACCCTGGAGTTTTAATCCTACTTCCCCCTCCCCAAATGGTGCAGTGGTCAAGTCTGCAGACTCTAATCTGAGAGAACCGGGTTTGATTCCCCACTCCTCCACTTGCACCTGCTTGATGACCGTGGGCAAGCCGTAGTTCTGACAGGTGTTCTTGAAAAAGAGCAGTTTCTGTCAGAGCTCTCTCAGCCCCACCTACCTCACAGGGTGTCTGTTGTGGGGAGGGGAAAGGACAGGAGTTTGTAAGCCGCTCTGAGACTCCCTTGGGTAGTGAAGGGCGGGGTATAAACCCAATCTCCTCCTCTTCTTCTAAATACCCTGTGGTAAATCAGCCACACCACTAGGGCCCAGCCAAGGCATCTATGAATATTTGCATTTCCATTTATGTACTTATATCCTGCTTTTCTCTCTAGATGGGATTCAAGGTAGTTTAGGACGTGGTTTTCCCCTCCTCCGTTTTCTCACAACGACCCTGTGAAGCAGGCCAGGCTGAGAGGTTGTGATGGGCTCAGGGTCACCCAGTGAGCTTCTGTGGTAGAAGCAGGGATTCAAACACAAGTTTCTCAGGATCCTAATCCAACACCGTATCCAACATGCCATGTCGACTTTCTATCTGTTCACTCTGCACTCTGCAGCTTCTTCGTGTTCATCCGGGGCACTCTAGTTTCAGCTCTTCTTCAAAGATCCAGAGGAGTCAGCCATGTCAGTCTGTTGCTGCCAAATAGTAAAAAGCCCAGTAGCACCTTTAAGACTAACAAACTTTATTGTAGCATAAGCTTTCGAGAAATGCAGCTCTTTTCGCCAGTTTCGAAAGCTTATGCTACAACAAAGTTTGTTAGTCTTAAAGGTGCTACTGGGCTTTTTACTATTTGGCCGCTTTTCTTCAGGAGTGCGGACTCCAGTCTGGGAGAACCGGGTTTGATTCCCCACTCCTCCACATGCAGCTGCTGGTGTGACCTTGGGTCAGTCACAAGTTCTCTCAGAGCTGTTCTCTCAGGAGCAGTTTTCTCAGAGCTCTTTCAGCCCCACCTACCTCACAGGGTGTTTATTGTGAGGAAGGGAAGGGAAAGGGATCGTAAGCTGCTCTGAGACACCTTCAAGTAATGAAGAGCAGGATATAAATCCAATCTCCTCCTCCTCCTCCTCTTCTCTTCTTCATCTTTCCTTCTCTCCCCCCCTCCCCAACCTCAGGAAAAGTACAGCAGGAGGTGACGAGTCAACGCAAGGCTTGCCTCATATTTCAGGTAGAAAATGATCCCGTTGTGGGACACCAGTCGAATCTCTTGCTCAAAGCGCTTGACAGAACTAATCTGACTCTCAAACACAATTTCTGCATAGCCCGTGCCGTCAAAATAGGAACCGTCTGTTAGCCAGGGATCACCTGCTGATTTTGACCTAAAAGAAAGAAAAAGTAGAAGAAGGTAACATGTTTGCCCAAACCCACTTTTTGGATCTTTAGAATGCTACAAATCTTTTTAAAAAAACATTCTTGGCCTCCCTGTTGGGAAAGGACAGTATGGTTGCGGTCACATATACCAGAAAAACTGGGGGCGAAGTGAGACTATTTCCTCAGGTAGCATTTGACCCGCAGCTGCACAATCACATCTCCTTTTGAAGCTGCACGCACAGTCCGTCAGTGTGTGATCAGATGCAACTGTGGGTGAGTTTTTTTGGTGTTTCCCGTTTTTTTCCCATGCGCTTAAATGAGGGAATGATGAATCACACCTTCACACTGATGGCTGCCAATGGAGTTTGCGATGATGCGCATACTGCAAAGGGGGGGGGAAACAATGGCACAGAGTCGGTATGGCCTGATTAGACCATCCCAATGCCATGAGAGCGCGCTGGAGCGATCAGACATGGGAAAGTCCGTCCGTGGCCCGTCACAACCCGTTTACTACCGTTTTTTCCCTGGCGTCTTTTAACTCTGCTTCTGTGGCAGAGCAAAACGGGTTGCCGATGGCTGCGAGGCGCTTCCCAGATGTTGTTGTCTGATTGCGCCCTTTAAATCTGCCTGCCATTTGCACCTATGTCAGTTCTAATTGTGCATATGATTGCAGCCTACGAGAACAATCCAAAGCAGGTCTACTCAGAAGCATGTCCTATTTTATTCAGTAGGGCTTACTAACAGGAAAGAGTTCTTGATTGGCAGCCCTTATCATCTGCAGAGCTCCCAAGATAAGAGACCTAAAAATCAGGAGACTGACCATAAAATGATAGATGTTGCCTGAGAACAGCTGCTTTTGGCAACTGCTACCAAAAATCAGGCAGGCTATGATTGGTTGAATAAAACTCCTACTGGAAAGTGAGGAAACCCCCCCATGCACAATGGATATAAATGCGATCTATCAATAAATGAAACTTCATGTCTACAGCCATGGGAGAATATCAGCCTTTGTTGTAACCTCTTGTAAAAGCCAGGTTCTAGCCCTCGCTGTTTTGCAGAAAAAATGGGAAACTTGTTGGCACATTCTGCTACAGGTTGATTATTATTTATTTATTTATAGAGCACCCTTGGTGTACATGATGCTTTGCATAATTGCTCTACACTTGTCTTCTCCATGCACAAGCGGAGAAAGAGATGGGCACTGGCCTATGAGTGCAGCCAATCACAAAGACGGGGGCAGTTAGAGCAGTTCCTCAGTAGAACAGGCTTCCTCAGGAGGTGGTGGGCTCTCCTTCTCTGGAGGTTTTCAAACAGAGGCTAGGTGGCCATCTGACAGCAATGCGGATTCTGTGAACTCAGGCAGATCATGAGAGGGAGGGCAGGAAGGGCTGCCTCAGCTATCGTGGCCCTTTCTTACACGCCCAAGGAAATGCTGATTGCCACTTTGGGGTAGCAATTTTTCTCCAGGCCGGTTTGGCCAGGGATCCTGGAGGCTTTGGGTCATCTTCTGGGCGTGGAACAGCAGTCACTGTGAGTGTGGAGAGGGAGGCATTTGTGAATTCCCTGCCTTGTGCAGGGGGTTGGACTAGATGACCCTGGAGGTCCCTTCCAACTCTATGATTCTACGTGCACAAATACTCCCTCTGTGTCTACTCTCCTCCTCTGTGCGCTCAAGTCAGCATGCAAGAGGGGCCATGTGCAGAGGGCTAAAAATAACACAAGCAACAAAGAGAGGCATTTTTGCCCCAAGGAACCTAGCAGGGAAGGCCAGAGATGGAGAAAAAGAAAGGAGACAGTGAGGGATAACGGAAGGGCACAAATAAGCAAACCAAGTCACAAGTCCTTACAATCATGGGCCTGAATGAGGCCTACCAGATTCTTGCAGTCCCTGACCCTTCCGAGCCGATGACCTCCACCAAGTGTCCTGTAAGTGCCCACCCACTCTTCTCTGGGGCCTAGGTCACCCATGAACAGAAAAAGGAACAGCTGCCCAATGGACAGCTGTTCTTTTGGCTCACCTCGTGCAGGGCCTCTCGGCTGCAGTGTCCAGGTGGAAGGTGCGCTGGAAGTTGTACAGACTCATGACTTCTTCGTTGAGGGAACCCATCTCTATACAGCCCCGGTAGTTCGGATAGCGCAGGGGTGGAGGAGGCTGTCGGCAGAGAAAAGAAGGGCTCAGATCTGGGGTTTTAATAGGGTTCTATGGCAAGGCTTTTGTCATTCTAGGGCCACCAGAAGACCACATTGTTCCAGTCGCCTCCTTCCAATCCAGCCTCGGCTGTGCATGCTCCCTGCTGGTATGACTCCCTGTATGTACTCCACATCCATCTGCCCTGCTCCCCGGAGAATCTCCCAAATCCAATCTTGGCCGGACATCAATGTGTAAGCTGACCAAGACCCTGGTACAGTCACTAGGAACGAAGAAAACGATGGCTCAGGGGATAGGAAGTCTCAGGATTTTGTATAATGCACACCACACACATTGCATTATCAGCTTCACAAGGAAGCTCCCCTGGAAGACATCTACACAATGAAGGGGGAGCCTTCACATAGAGACACAGAGCTGGAAGGGATCCCAGGGGCCATCTAGTCCAACCTCTGTTCAATGCAGGAGTTTCTCTAGCATCATAAAATCACAGAGTTGGAAGGAGCCATACAGGCTATCTAGTCCAACCCCCTGCTCAATGCAGGATCAGCCTAGAGCATCTCCCCCCACACACACACTCCCCCAATGACCCCTGCTCTATGCCTAGAGGAAGGCAAAAGACCTCCAGTATCCCTGGGCCAATCTGGCCTGGAGGAAAATTCCTTCTTGGCCCCTTAGCGGCCATCATCCATTCATTCTGCGTTACAGGTTTGAGCCACATCATACATCAGATCTGGAGTACAGGAATCTTCTCATGCAGGTACACACTGTAAGAAGATACGGCCAACTGCAAACTCTCTGCAGAGGGCACTGTACTGCACACATTCTAAAATGTGTGATTTATGAACAAAAAAGATTACATTTTTATTATGCCTATCACAGGTGCCTGCTACAAATGTTACATGAGACATTTCCCTCATTTATACTGCAGAAAATGAATGGGCAGGAAACTGGACTAGCCCTGTGCCCAGTCCAGCCCATCTGTTCTCATCTCACCGTGAAGCTGGAGGGGTAGCCACCCATGTACAAGACCACATTGTGGGGCCTGAAGTTGAACAGCCCGTGCTCTCCTTTGGCCACGCTGTCCCCTTTGGTTTCGTGCAAGGTTTGCTTCTCCATGGTCACCGACATGTGTCCGTACTGCAATATCCTGCAAGCACAGAAGAACAAGGATGGACTACACGGTACGAAATAGACCTCCAAAGATAACTCTTTTCAGGAGTCATGATAGGGGAATCATGGTTACAAGGGAAGAGCGAAAAGTCCCCAAATTCAGAGCGACTTCTGTTGTTCCATCATACAGAAATAATTGCCCTGAGTGTTCTCTTCCAGCAAAGAGCCTCTGTTCTTCCACACTCTTTCAAAAAGGATTTGACGTGCATCTATTACCAATTACACTAGCCTCGGAAACGCAACAGAGTATATGAGAGGCACTCTGAAAATTCCCAGAAGAGCAGAGGAAAAAAGGAGCCATACAGCCATACACAACCCAAAACCAAGCAGAACAAAAAACAGAACCATCATACAAAAAAACCCCCAGTAGTACACAAATAGTTATATAAGCCCATTGCATTTGGCAATTTCGGCTGCAGATATGGCTGAAGGGGAAAAAATTGCTATTCCTTCTGTATTTCAGAGGTCCTTGTTGCCCTCTAGACAATGCTTAATAGCGTGAGCTTAAGAAGACAATTGCATCTACGGTATATGACAGCAATTGACTCATGTCCCCAGGATAAAGAAAAACAAAACACTTTGATCAGTCTCTCAGTCTCAAAGTTAGTGCCATCACCGGGGGCATTAGTTCTCTCTTGCTCATGGCAAGATAGTTTTGGGTAGTTGTTCCAAGCTCAGACTAAGTCTAGAGTCAAACAACGCATTCATCTACTAATGTAACAGCAAGACATTCATCAGAGCCGGCATCAGCATTCCCTGAGATGGGGCAACTGCCAAGGTCCAGGTCTTCTAGTGGGACCCACCACTGCCGCCCTCCACCCGCTCAGCTCCCCTCCTGCTCATCTACTTCTTGCGAGCCCTCCCACCACCCACACTTCCAGCTGCACACATGGCCCAGCACAGTCAGGGAAGGGTGGGCGAGCACTGGGAGGACCGGAAAATCAGCAAGTGGGTGAGGAGAAGGATAGATGGTTAGGTAGTCAAGGAGGAGAATGCAGGCAGATAGAGAGGAAGGGGTGAGTCGAAAGGGGGCAAGAGAAGAAGAGGAGGAGATCGGATTAATACGCAGCCCTTCACTACCCAAAGGAGTCTCAGAGTGGCTTATGCTCTCCTTTCTCTTCCCCTCCCCACAACAGACACCCTGTGAGGTAGGTGGCACTGAGAGAGCTCTTTTGAGGACTGCTCATGAGAGAACAGCTCTGAAAGAACTTGTGAGTGACCCAAGGTCACACCAGCAGCTGCACGTGGAAGAGTGGGGAATCAAATCCGATTCTCCCAGATTAGAGTCCGTGCTCCTAACTACTACACCAAACTGGCTCCTGAGATGGGGAAAGGACCCCTGGGGGACTGTCGGCCCAGAGCCCACTGGAACCTGGAACTGGCCCTGACTTGCATTACTCTTCCTTATGAATGCCAGTGTAATGTTAATGGCCCGGAAGTTCAGCTGTAAACCAGGATGTCCTGGAGGTAATCGTCTCCTGTGCCACAAAATTACAGAGGTGGTCTTAGGCAAGTCCCTCAGCCCCTCCCAGACCTCCCCCAATCTGTATTATGGTGATAACAACACCCACCCAACGTTACTGTACCCTGCCAAGACAAAGCAGGTGAAATGCTCCAAAAGGTACTTTCTGCATGTTTATTTAGTACGAGCAAGATGCTTGGCAACATTCAGCATAGTAAAACGTTCGGCCTCATGTTCAAAGCGTTTGCCACTGGCATAGACAGCTTTAAAAGGGGATTAGACAAATTCACAGAAGACAAGTCTATCAGTGGCCATGGGGCTTAAAGGTAAGGTCCACATTCAGAGGCAGATCAAGATGGTAGCTGTGTTAGTCCGTCTGTAGCAGTACAAAAGAACAAAAGTCCAGTAGCACCTTAAAGAAAATTTGAATCCCAGAGCCAGGAGGCAATGTCAGGGGAAGGCCTCAGCCTTTCTGCCCTGTTCTGCTGCTGGCCCTCCAGAGGAACTGGCTGGCCACCGTGTGAGACAAGATGCAGGACCAGATGGACCACCGGTCAGACCCAGCAGGGCTCTTCTTATGTTCTTATGCCACCCGTGTTCACAACTGAGAAGGGAGAGGACAGGAACTGACCCGTGAGCTCCTGCAGTATATCATAAAGATATGCCTGCCAGCTGGGATTGGAGAAATGGCAATCAGCACCAGTAGGGGTTATGCAGGATTAGCGGCAACCCCCCAACACAGGGGTACCAACTTTTAAACTGGTCTCTCCAGGTCTCCCTTTGACATCAGTTTGATCTGCAAGCAACTATCAAGTGATGTAATTTAGCGCTGTGGTGTGAGAAGCTTTCCAACTGCCTATTTACTCTCATTAAACCCCTATTAAAGCGACATTACTTTCCTGTCCAGATGGCAACCTTCCTCTGACAAAGGGTCAGGCTAATTCATCCCACATTCTTCTAAGTCGCACTGACTTGGCAACGCTCATGTTCCATCTGTCTCCTGATCTTCCCCCCCTCCCTTGCTTTCTGTACCTGTTGATGCTGACCGCTGCAAACTGTTCCCCGATTTCTTCATCAACGGTTAAATGCGTTGGTTCCTCATCCCCCAACTTATAGATGCACTGCACCTTGTGGTCTTTCAGGATGACTCCCATGTAGTCGCCGGTGGCCTGGATGGGCAGAGAGCAAGCATGAATCACCAGAATCACTTTCAAGACCTTTAAACTGATGGGGGCTTACAAAGCCTGATAGGGTTTGGAGCTGCCAAAGCCCAGTTTCCACCTGAATTGTGTCCTCATCTTGGAACCCTGGTGCGTCCCCCAGTCTCAGGTCTCCAGTACAGTCCTTGATGTCAAAAATGCGCTACTTATTTCTGTTACAATCCCTTTCTGATGTGAAGTGTTGGGAAGTTAAAATTTATTTATTTTTATTTATTTACATTATGTATAGTCCCCTTTCTTACTGGGAGTCAAGGTGGACTACACAGAGTGAAATCAATGCAATCAACGAGATGGGACACTCAATAACCAATGTGATAGGATTTGAGCTGTGAAAAAAGAGAAGAGATTGGATTTATACCCCGCCCTTCACTACCCAAGGGAGTCTCAGAGCGGCTCACAAACTCCTTTCCTTTCCCCTCCCCACAAAAGACACCCTGTGAGGTAGGTGGGGCTGAGAGAGCTCTGATAGAAACTGCTCTTTTTCAAGAACAGCTGGGACAGAGCTATGGCTTGCCCAAGGTCATCCAGCAGCTGCAAGTGGAGGAGTGGGGAATCAAACCCGGTTCTCCCAGATTAGAGTCCACGCACTTAACCACTACACCAAACTGGCTCTCAAAACCAACCAGAAGTCTAAAAAACAGAAGTAAAGCAAGAGTGTTAACAGGACACATTTAATAATCACACAATGAGATCCAACCCACAGCACACGATACACAGGAGTACAGACCACAGTCCCCAATAACTTATCTAAGGGACTTTGTGAATCATTTACCACAGGGCAACTCTATTGCCTGCATAGAAATAATAGTTCGGCTCTTGAATAATTCAGCTCTGTACAGTTTGCGGAAAGAGGGGGGAGTGAAAGCCCATCCTGACCTCCTTGGGCAGGCCATTCCACAAGGTGGGGGCCACCATGGAGAAGGCGCACGTACAGGCAGGTTTTGCCCATTTGCAGGTTGGCACCTGTGGAAGGCCCCGCAGGAGTAACACCCCGCCCCTCAACTTGTCATGAGGAGCAGAGCATTGAGATTAGACTTCTCCAACTTCTCCTCAAACCAGAAAAGATAAAACAAACTTACATCCCTGTGTCCTAGGTAAAATACAAAGCGCCCTTGGTCATCTCCATTCTGACGCCTCTGTCTCGACCTGGCCTCTGGATTCTGTATGTAGAATTTGAGGGATGTGTAGGCAGACAAATCCTGGAGGTTGCTGGGAGTCCGGACTTGAACGCCTGAAGTGCCGTTGAATTTCACCGGGACTTTGATCTAGGAGCAGGGAGACCAAACCAATAGAGGAAGAGGGATCATCTTCATTGGCTCTTTTCTACTTGTGTTTCAGCGATGCATGGTGGCGGTGTCGGATTAAGACTGGCAAGACCCAGGTTCAAATCTCAAGTCAGCCATGACCTTGAACTTCTCTCTCTCTCGGCCTACCCTATCTTTAAAAGTTGTCATGCGGATAAAAGGAAAGAAAAGGTGAACCTTGCATACTGCCCCAAGCTCCTTGGAGAAAGGGCAGGATAAAAACTGTGATAGGTTGATAAACAGTGTTCGGGGCAGAAGTGGTAAAATGTAGAATCTGCTGTTCTAGCAGGATTCACTGTGCCTAAACCACTTCTGTCCCCTTAAAAATCTTCACCGCACGGCACAAGGTCCTTGGGAAACAGACTGCCTAGGGCTCACTGGGAAGCTTTTTTCCTGGATAATTGCCTTAAACCGTTTGCTCCAAGTTGCCCTTCACTGGCCTTATCAACCCAATGTCCTCTCATTTCTTGGGTGTTTTTAAATACCTGGATGGACTAGGCTAGTCGAATCTTGTCAGATCTCGGCAGCTAAGCAGGGCCGGCCCTGGTCAGCATTTGGATGGGACACTACCAAGGAACACCAGGGCAAACCACCTCTGAATGTCCCTTGCTAAATAGCCACTGATTCTGGGCTGCTGCTGGCCAGTTGAGCTGCCTGTGCTACAAACGAATTCCTTAGCACAGCTGCCGTCTTCTCCTAAGGATTCACTTTAGGGATGAGGAACACGACAGGGGCTTTCCAGTCTTGCGGATGTAGAGAACAGCGCAAACTGAACACACGAAGCTGCCTTACGTGGACTCAGACTACTAGTCCATCGAGGTCAGTGCTGTCTACTCAGACAGGCAGTGGCTCTGAAAGGTCTTGGGTCTCTCCCATCACCTCCTGCTTGATCCTTTAACGGGAGTTGCTGGGGATTTGAACCTGGGTCCTTCTGCATGCCAAGCAGATGCTCTACCACTGGCCGTGGCCCCTCCCCTGAAACTGCCAGGGCACTTAACTCTCCCATGTCCATGCCATACCTTGCTGACAGCATTCCGGGCCAAGGATATCAGCTTGCGCACCCGTAGGATGTTGTCTGAGACAGTCGCGTTGTGGCTCTTCCTGTTCTCCAGATCGCTCAGCTTGCCCAGGAGGAGGGGGATGGAGCTCTCCAGGCTTGACACTGACAGGCAGAGATTCATCGTGGGAGAGAAAGAGAAGCCCAAGAAATGGAAAGGTGAGTGCAACAAAAGAGGCAAGAGACGACAGCAGCGAAATTGCTGCGAAGTCAAACCCAAATTAATATCCGCTCTGACAATCGGATATAGAGCGTCTGAGTGGCAAATTGACATATAATAAAATCAACGGGGCATAAAAAGAGGCTCGGGCTGTTTTTAGACTGGGAGAGGTGCAAAAAAGCTGATTAATTCCCTAATAAACCTATTCAGAAAGGCTAGAAGGCAAAGCAGAGAGCAGTTAATCTCCTTTTTCAGTTTAGCCCCCTGTCACAAATGATAATAGAACACAGGCAGATAAATAAAAACACTGTTGGTATATTTGTTTGGGGGGAAAGGTACAGTCGGTAGGGATTTAAAAGAATCTGATAGGTCATTTACTCTGACCTGGGTGGCCCAGGCTAGCACGATCTCATCAGATCTCAGAAGCTAAGCAGGGCCGGCCCTGGTTAGCACTTGGGTGGGAGACCTCCAAGGAAGTCCAGGGTCACTACGCAGAGGCAGGCAACAGCAAAACACCTCTGTTCATTTCTTGCCTTCAAAACCCTACGGGGGGGCCATAAGTCTGATGATTTGATGGCACTTTACACCACTGATAGGCCGCTCATAGAAAAACAATAACGCAACTAAAAACATATACAAGCTTCCTTTCCTAGAGTTTGGGATCTCCATATCTGAGAATGAAGTTGTACCAAGGGTCCTTCTGTCAAGTGAGGGTCATCTTCAAACCACAACTGCTCATCCCATGGAAGAATGGCCAGGCCCCAAACATGGACATTACATACCAGTGTTCTTGGCATCTTCAACCGCCTGCTCTAAGTCTTCGTTCCTCAGGTCTCCATACTGCTCTTTCCACCTGTCCAGATCCTTTTTCATGCTGCTCAGTCTCCCTTCCATCTTGGCGGCTGTCTCATTGGCCTTGGCGGCAACGTCCTTGGCATTCTGGATTGCCTCAGTGGTGCCATCTTGGAAAGGGAAGAAGACAACTTGTAAGCAAGCAAACAGACAGACAGACAAAAGGCATGTCAAACTACCACCAGTGGGATGGAAGAAGCAAGGCTCTCAAATAAGTAGCTGTGAATGTCCCACAAAACTGCCCCAGGTTCATTCCAGGTCAAGAAGAGTGAATAAATTGCATGATCACATGAAGCTGCCTTATACTGAATCAGACCCTTGGTCTATCAAAGTCAGCATTGTCTACTCAGACCAGCAGCAGTTTGGGGACTTACGCTGAGGTCTCTCATATCACCTACCACTTGATCCTTTTGGCTGGAGGTGCTGGGGTTTGAACCTGGGACATACAGGTTGCTTACCTGTAATTGGAGATCTTCGAGTGGTCATCTGTGCATTCACACCTCTGGGATTAAGTGCGCCTGCGCCGATCCCGATCGGTAATCTTCAAAGCCTAACGGATTTTCGCACCAGCTCCCCGGTCACGCGCACGTCCCACTGCGCATGACCCGGGGAGGGGCACGAGGATCCCGCCAGTTCCTTCTGACCGCTGCTAACAGCCCCCAGAAAAAAACGGTGAGGGAGACCGAAAGCAGAGGGGAAGGAGGGCGGGTGGTGTGAATGCACAGATGACCACTCGAAGATCTCCAATTACAGGTAAGCAACCTGTATATCTTCTTCGTGGTCTCTGTGCATCACACCTCTGGGAGAATAGCGAGCAATAAAACACACCACATACCTGGAGGTGGGTGCTGGAGGTCTCACATCTGAGCTGCTTGCAGAACTGCACGGCCCACCACAGTACGCTGATGGACGCGGACATCTAGGGCGTAGTGCTTCACAAACATGTGAGGGGACGCCCACATTGCAGCATTGCAGATGTCTCCCAGGGGAATGCCCTTGAGAAATGCTGTGGAAGTAGCCACGGCTCGAGTGGAGTGTGCCCGGAGGGACGCCGGTAATGGCCTTTTGGCCAGAAGGTAGGCAAGTTTTATCGTCTCAACTATCCACTTCGAGAGTATTTGAGACAACAGTTTCTGTCCCTGCCTGGGCAAGGCATAAGAAATGAAGAGAGCTGGAGACTTGCGAAAGGATTTTGTCCGGTGCAAGTAGAAGGACAGGGCTCTCTTGACATCTAAAGTGTGTAGGCTACGTTGCGTTGGGTCCTGGGGACCAGGAAAAAACACCGGCAACGTGATATCCGCCCCTATATGAAAGTCCGAGACTATCTTAGGCAGGAAAGCGACATCGGGAGCCAAAGTGACGGCATTATGATGAAACGTGAGGTACGGTGGGTCGCAACGGAGCGCCGAGAGCTCACTCATGCGTCGAGTAGACGTGATGGCCACCAAAAACGCAACCTTCCACGACAAAAGCTGAAGGCTGCATGAGGCCATGGGTTCAAAGGGTTTTCCCATCAGCTTAGTGAGAACCAAGGGTAAGTCCCATGCCGGGACTGGTGCCCGCACTGGGGGATAGAGGCGATTCATTCCCTTGAGGAATTGCTTCGTTGTTGGATGGGAAAACACCGAGTAGCCATCAACCTTAGGATGATTGACTGAGATGGCCGACAAATAAACTCGGATAGATGAGTGACACAGTCCCCTGTCCTTACATGACAGGAGGAAACCAAAAACATCTTTAAGCCTGGCGGGGACTGAGGGCCGTCCCACAGACGCCAGGAAGGTTAAAAACTTAGTCCATTTTGACTCATATGAACGCCGAGTGGAGAGTTTGCATGAGTTCAGTAGAACTTGAGCAATGCGTGACTCTAACCCTAAGTTTGGATCAGCCAAGCTGTCAATTTCAGTCTGGGCACATCGTGGTGCAGTACCCGGCCCCCGTGCATCCCGAGGAGGTCTGGGTCCGTCGGGAGGTGGAGATACGTCCCTCGTGAGAGACTGAGGAGTGTGGGGAACCAGGGTTGTCTCGGCCACCATGGGGTGACAAGAATTGCCCACGGTCGCTCTGCCATCAGTTTGTGGACTACTCTTGGTATGAGAGGAATCGGGGGAAATAGGTACAGTCGTCTCCCTGTCCACTGGAGAAGGAGACCGTCTCCGAGAGAGGTCGGGTCCGTTCCTGCTCTGGAACAAAATAGGTGACACTTCTTGTTCTCCTGAGAGGCGAATACATCCACGGATGGATGCCCCCAATGGTCGAAGATCGGAGTCAGGTAGAGGGGGTTCAGTTCCCACTCGTGCAGGGATGCATCTCCTCTGCTCAGGAAGTCTGCTTGGACGTTGAGTAGTCCTGGGAGATGAGTTGCTACCAGGTGAATATCTAGTGCCTGGCACTCGTCCCAAAGCTCTATCGCTAACCGGCAAAGTCCACGGGAGACCGTCCCACCCTGGCGGTTGATGTAAAACATGGTGGTGGTGTTGTCTGTGAGGACAGTCACCGTCTTCCCCGTTAGGGATTGGCGGAAAGATCTCACTGCGTAGCGAACTGCCAACAGCTCCAGGAAGTTGATATGGTTGTGTGCCACAGAGGGGTGCCACCTGTCGCCCACACCTACACCGTCCAAATGAGCTCCCCAGCCCCATAGGGAGGCGTCCGTAGTGACGGTCGCCGAGGGGGGTAGAAGCTGGAAGGGTGCACCTGAATGTAAATTCTGGGGCACAAGCCACCAATTCAGGGTCTCTAGGACCTGGGTCGATATCTGAAATCGTTTGGAGAGGGAATGGATGCTGGGGCGGAAACGCCTCAAAAACCAAAGCTGCAGTGGTCTCATCCGCAATTTGGCGAAGGGGATTACTGCTGTTGTTGCGGCCATCAGGCCTAGCAGGCAAAGGATTTGTTTGGCTGTAGCCTCCTTGGTCCCTCGGATGGACAGGAGAAGGGAGACTATATCCGCTGCTCTGTTGGGGGGTAGGAACGCTCTGCATTGCAGGGATTCCAGGATAGCTCTGATAAACTGTACCCGTCTGGAAGGGGTAAGCATGGACTTTTTGAGGTTTATCGTCAGCCCTAGTAACTCTAGGGTTCGAAGGGTAGTAGAGATGTGGCTCTGTAGTTCCGTCGTAGAGGGGGCGACTAGAAGACAGTCGTCCAGGTAGGGATAAAGGTGGACACCTTGAAGTCGCAGATGTGCCGCTACTACTGCCATAAGCTTCGTGAAGACACGAGGAGCTGTAGAGAGGCCAAAGGGTAGGGCCTTGTACTGGAAGTGACGCGGACCGACCGCAAAGCGTAAGTACGGTCTGTGCGACGGGTGGATCGTCACATGGAAGTATGCGTCCTTTAAGTCCAGCGTCACCATCCACGCGTTGGCTTCTAGTAGCGGTAGGATGGTCTGGAGGGTGGTCATACGGAATTTCTTGTAGGTGATGAACGCATTGAGGTTCCGCAGATCCAATATGGGACGAAGTCCGCCATCCTTTTTTGGGACCGTGAAGTAGCGGGAGTAGAACCCCCGCTGAAGGTGGTTTGTTGGTACCTGTTCTATGGCGTCTTTTGAGAGGAGGGCTTCGACTTCCGACGATAAGGTGTCGGAGGGGGGTGTGGTTACGAAGTACGATTCTTGTGGTATCTGGAAGAATTCTATTCTGTAGCCCTCTGCTACGACCGACAGTGCCCATTTGTCTGACGTGATACGTTGCCATGCTGGTAGAAAGGGTGATAGACGGGTGGGAAGATCGGAGCGAATGGGGGAGTCAAAGACTCTGCTTGTTCGGTTTGGGTGGCTTAGCCTTGGAAGCGGAAGCGGATGGGAATCGTGGCTAGTGGCCATAGGGTTTCTGTTGATAAGCAGCAGACGACAGTCTCTGCCATTGGGGTTCAGTGGGAGATCTTCGCGGTTGCTGTTTGGACCAAGATCTCTGCCATGTCTTCTGCTTCTGCTGTCTCAATTGTGAGACACCCAAGTTACGAGACGTCTTAATGCTCTTATCTAAATCATGAAGGACTGTGTCCGTGGTGGAGCTCAATAGTCCTTCACCCTCGAAAGGGAGATCTTCCACCAAGGACTTAGTGTCTTGTGGAAGCGAAGTCGACCTCAGCCAGGCGTGGCGGCGAAGGGCGACTGCTGAAGTGAGCGTCTTGGACGTGACGTCCGCAGCATGCTTCGATGCGTTAAGCTGGTGTTTTGCTAGCACCATGCCTTCCTTCTGGATCTTCCAAGCAAGGCGTTGCTTATCCTCAGGAAGGTGGGCCAGAAGTGGTGTCATCTGCTCCCAGAGGGAGTATTGATATCTGCTCATGCAGGCTGTATAGTTTGCCGTTTTTATGCCCAGTGCGCCGGCTGAATAAAATCGTCTCCCGAAATAATCTAATTTCCGTCCCTCTTTATCCAAGGGGGAGGAATGTCCGCTACGGCCCCTGGCCGAGGGGGTCACTACAACCGAATTGGGCTTGGGGTGGATGAATAGGAATTCTGCCCCTGGCTCTTGGAGCCTGTACATGTGGTCTAATCTCTTGTTGGAGATTGGGGTAGAGGAGGGGTGGCCCCACGATTCTTTGGCAGTGCTCAAGAGCACTGAAATTAGTGGCAACGCTACCGCGGTGGATGTATCCATCTGTACGATGTCGAAGATGGCATCGGTAGCGGTGGGGGTTGGCTGAACCGTGGCAAGTGCCAGGGAATGGGCCATTCGTTTGATAAGCTCTACATAGGATTTCACATCCTTGGAGGGAGAGATTGGCAAATTTTCAGCCACATCAGGGGATGGTGACGGTTGGATGGGAGATTCATCATCGGAAGATTCGGGAGATTCAGGTATTGAGTGGTCGGAACGTTCAGAGTGAGACATAGGGGTCGACGGATCTGGTTGGTAGGGAGGGAGGTCGACGTCAGGTGAAGTTGGTATCGGCATCGGTAGTTTCGGTGTCGGAATCGGTGTCGGTCTCGGAGCCGGAGGATCTCGGCATTGGGAGACTCTTGACGACGTGGATTGGCGATCCCACTCTGCCGGGTACCACTGTGGAGGTGGAGGGTAGGAAGAACCATACAGGTATCGCCATTGACGAACGTCCCACGGTACCGAAGATGGAGGGAGGGGCCAGTCTCGCTCACCTCTCGGGACTGCTATGAGGGATCTGCATCAGCTCGATGTCGGGTTCCGAATCTGTGAGCTGGATGGGTCGCGGCATCGGGGAGGCGGGGCTGCCCCGGGGTTGCTCGCGCCCTGGAGGGTCAAGCTGCGGAGACCCGTGCTGGGTCATGTCGAACGCGGGACGCGTTGACGAAGCACCTGAGGTTTTGTGCTTCAGCTTGCCCTTACCCTCTTTGCCCTCCTTACGCTTCTTAGCAGGAGTTCGTGGCAGTGAGAGGGGTCTTTTCGGTGCCGACTTCTCGGTACCGGAGGGGCTTCGCACCGGTGACGACGTCGGGCCCGTCAGTGCCGATGGGGATGTTACCGAGGCGTCGGCTGCGGACATCTTCGGTGACAACGCTGCTTCCAAAAGAGCCACTCTGAGTTGGGCCGCCCGGTTCTTACGAGTTTGTTTGGAGAACGCGGCGCAACTCGAGCAGGAATCGACACGATGCGACTCGCCTAGGCACAACAAGCAAAGGGAATGCTTGTCTGGGGGAGCGATTTTACTCCCGCAATTAAGGCAGCGTTTAAAGAAACCCCACCGCTGGGCCATAGGCCGGGCGGGGAGTAGTAGGAGGAGAATCCAAAAGCGAGTCCAGGAAAACAGTCCGTAGGTCAAAACAAGAAAAATCAGTCCGAAAGGCCTTTCCAAATTGGAAAAAACGAAGGTTAGCTACCGACCGGAGCGGAGAGGGGATCCTCACGACGCGGCGGTCAGAAGAGAAATGGCGGGATCCTCGTGCCCCTCCCCGGGTCATGCGCAGTGGGACGTGCGCGTGACCGGGGAGCTGGCACGAAAATCCGTTAGGCTTTGAAGATTACCGATCGGGATCGGCGCAGGCGCACTTAATCCCAGAGGTGTGATGCACAGAGACCACAAAGAAGATCTTCTGCATGCCAAGCAGATATTCTACCACTGAGTCACAGCCTCTCCCCAAAGGACAGCTGTTGGAGGCCACGGGCCAAAAACTCAGGGTGCAACTAGACAAGATACTGCAGATCTATGATCAGTTCCTCTCTTTAGATTTTTCTAAATAGGAATTAGAAGCCTGAATAGCTCCGACTAGCTTGATCTTGTCAGAGCTTGGAAGCTAAGCAGGGTTGGCCAAGGCTAGTTGGTGGATGACAAGGATTGCTACACAGAGGAAACAAATGGCAAACCACCTCTGCCCATCTCTAACCTTGAAAACCCCATAAGGTGGACCTTTATGAGGTCAACAAGAATCAGTTGGAGACCAATCTCCAACACCAATACCAACTGCGTTCTGAGAGAGAATTTCTGCTCCACAAGGAAGTGTGATAACGTTCAAACTTGTGTGTATGGGGGAAGAGAGGAATAATCTCACATATGTCAAATCCAGATAATTACATGCATTCGTAGTTGGGCAATTCAGACACAGGTAAAGGGTCTGCCTTGAATCAATCATTATTTGGCTTTCGGTGGCAAATCGGTGGCATATTGATGTACATGTTACCATCCTAAAGTAACATACAGTGCAATCCTAAACAGAGTTACACCTTTCTAAACCAACGGTCTTTAGTGGACTTAGAAAGGTGTAACATTGCTTAAAACTGCACTGATAGATTTGCAAAAATAACATTGGTTTTTGAAAACATTACAGTGGCCTTGAACATTAAAGGAGATTTCAACACACTTTTTTTTTGTAAAGGAACTGCGACATGGACAGACCTTGGACCGCATCCAACTTGCTCCTCTCGGACTGCAGCTGGGTCAAAAGTTGTTCCTTCTTTGTTTGGGCGTCAGCCAATCTGTTCTTGGCTGCCTGCAGTGCCCGCTTGATCTCTTGGATGGAAATAAATATATTTTCATAAATACAAGGTCACATGCATACAACTCAGGACTGATAGAATGAAATATTTAATCACTAACACAGGGGAAGAGGCTTGTCTCCATGAATTTACTTAGAATATTTCTGTGCTGTGTCTTCAAAGTCCTGCTCGAGGAGGCTTACAATTAAAACATCACAGCATGAAACATAAAGCATTAGAAATAAGCAGAATGAAAAGTGAGACTACTAAAAGGAAGATCAGATGGAAACCCCCCCCCCCCCCCCCAAATTAAAAGTCTGGGTTAAAAGATGTGTTTTCGCATGGTACCGAAAAGAAAGTAAAGTATGTACTAGGTGAACCTCAAAGGGGAAGGCATTCCAAAGTTGCGGTGCCACCACTGAAAATGTCCTGTCTCTAGTTCCTACCCCTGTCATCTCTGAATGGGGGAACACAGAGAGCAGAGTATGAGAGACAGATCTTAACTGGTGGTCTAGGTCGTATGGGAGGAGAGGGTTCTCCTGCAGTCATGGACAAAGGATCATCCACATCTTGTTCCCCAGCTACACAATGTACAAGATCCTATGGCATTCTCATCCCCTTCCCTATCTCTCCCAAATCCTTTCCAGCCAGAGTTTTCTAATAATATAGCCAGCTGGTAATAGCACATGTCGTGGTTGCCTGTTCATTTTACATGTCTTAGAAATGCAAGAGAATGCACAGCATGCTCTCTTGAACCAAAATGCATGCTCGATGTGCACAAACAATTTGTATGCAGGTAATGGAACATGAAAAGATGGGGGTAGAACTCATCTAGAAAGTTTCCCTGCTTCCTCCCGATTCCCATCACAAGACTTGGCAGGGCAGCCCCTCCAAAGGGCTCTGGAACTCAGTCCCCAGGTATCCTGCTGCACAAAGATCTGCCTAAAGCTGCCTGCCGAAAGTGTGGGTTCCCACGGGGCCCTGGACGGCAGTGGGGCCTTAATACACTGTCCAAAGCATCCTGCTGCCACCTGCAGTCCTGCTGTAGAACTACACCATTTGTTCTATGCAGTATCATGGAGAAAGGGGAGTGGGAAGGGCTGTGGTGTTTACAAAAACCCTATGAAGGGTAGGGCAGCTGAGCATCTATAGCCTCTGGTAACCCCCTCAGATACTGGCCCTTCTTAAGTGCAATGGGCTGGCCAAAGCCTGAGATGGACTTTGACCAAGGACCTATCCTCCAATAGTGGACATCCACTCAAAATATGAACGTCCCCATACAGCAAGGAGGAACTTGTAAGCCCACTTACACCTGCTTCCACCACTCCTTTTCCTGCTCTCATCCCAGACCTGAAACAGGTTGGTGATGCTCTTTCCATTCCCAAAAAAACAAACACTTTTATTCAGATTTTATCGTCTATGAACACCAGACCATTATAAGCCCTGAACTGGCAGCTGCTAGGAGTGAGTTTCTGGAAGGCAGCACAGCTCGAGAGGGGTGGGAGAAGAAGACTGGGTTCAGCGACAGGAAAGGCCCCCAGGAAAGGCTTCTACTGTCCAGGACAAGGTGCTGTACCAGACCTAAACGGCCCGGGTTAGCCCAATCGCGTCAGATCTCGGAAGCTAAGCAGGGTTTGGCCCTGGCTAGTACTTGGAAGGGAGACCACTGAGGAAGTCCGGGGTTGCTACGCAGAGCCAGGAAACGGGAAACCACCTCTGAACATCTATTGTTTCAAAAACCCTACTGGGTTGTCGTAAGTCAGCTGCCACTTGAGGGCACTAGCCGTCACCGGAGTGTGCTAGCAGACACCCCCCCCCCCCCTTTCTCTCTCACCTTCATTGAGTTTCTTCTGCTCTTTCTTCACAGCTTCTTCCAGGGCATTGCTGTTTTTCTTCATCTCCTTGGACTTGGTTCCAAGATCATCCAGGATGACATTCTGCACACACAGATGGCTGAGTATTTGAAGTCTGCCTGCCAGGTAACCCTCAGAGTGCCTCCCACAAAGCTCAGATGAGGACTCTAACTGCCCTTTGGGCTAGAGTTGCCAAACTTATCCTTGGATATTTGAGGGGGGAACCAGGGAGAGTGGGGTTTAGGGAGGGGAGGGGACCTCAGTAGGGTATAACACCGTACAGCCCACCCCCCAAAGCACTCATTTTCTCCAGAAGAAGTCGAACAAATGTTTTAAATAAACACATAAGTGATCTGTGTAGTCTGAAGAACAGTTGTAATTCTGGGAGATCTCCAGCCCTCACCTGAAGATTGGCAACCTTATCTTGGGCCTCTGCTCTTTTTTTTGGCAATCCCAGCCAATGCTTCTCTATAGACTAGGTTGGATCCTGTGGATCCATTCTTCCCCAGTGCAAGGAGCTCTACCCTAATCCTCCTTGATCCTTTCACATCAGGAGAAGACTGCTGACACGGGGGGGGGGGGGGGGGGGGGGGGAACGGATTCAGAGGATCCAGCCCTGTCTGTGAGATCCACATTATACTGTGAGTTTCACTGCTCGAAATACCATATATATTTTTTGCGATGAGGTGAGTCCCCATCCTTAAAGAGGGCAAGATACTCTTTCAAATAAAATCTATCTTCCCATTCTGAACCAGATTAGCATCTGATAACCCAAATGCAATCCAATTTGCTGGACAGATAACAATTTAAAGAGGTATGCGTGTAATCTCCTGGACTAATCTGGCTTTCCAAATTGGGCCGTGAGGACATGCGGGGCTCATAATAAGGGAGCTGGCAGCTGGGAGACGGGTGCAACCTGACTGCCAACACCTCCTTGGCAAGAGACTCGACAGCTGCCAGGTTCCTTTTGCGCTTTTGTCTGCCAGGCTGGCTCTCATTCCGCAAGCCCTCGTACTAGAGATGCATTCCCAGGGAAAGGGGGCATCGCATAAAAAGAGAGCCAGCTCTTCCCAACAGCCCACCGCTGCTGGGCCAGGCGAAAATGGCCAACATGGAGAGGCGCGGGGAAGATGTGTGGGGTCGCCCTGCATTTCCCAGGCCGCTGGGTCTCGCCAGCTGCACTAACTGTAGCCAGGAATTTGAAGGCTCCTTACCGTCAGAGCTTCACCGGCAGCCCGACTGGCTTTCTTGGCTGCATTCTCGGCATCCTTGACTGCTTCGATGATGCTGGCGTAAGCGTTGGAGGCGTTGATCGCTCGCTGAATAAACCCGTTCTGGTTCGTGCCGTGGATGATGCTGTTTTTGCAGGACAAATGGACCAGTGGTTTAGCAAGAGTCTCAACAGGTCCATGCTGCCAAGCAGTGGCTACAAGTCCCTTTCAGCTGCTTTAACCGCAAACCTGCTTGCTGAATCCTATGGACATTGTCTCACACCAACACGCTGACATCGGAGAAGGCAGACTAGTGCAGGGATCCCCAACATGGTGCCCATGGGCCCCACAACACCTACCAACCCCTTTCCTGCACAAGGATCTTCACGGTGTGACCGAAAGTAAGCTGTGGCAGCCATTTTTGGGCCACCCCCCACCGTGCTGTGTCACAATTCTAAAGGCGCCTGCAGGCTCAAAATGGTTGGGGACCCCTGGACTAGAGCTTTCCACAGCGTGCTGCTATATTCCTTCAGAGCTGATAGCTAGACACTGTGTCTTTGCAGCCAGCAACTAGAGTGCTGTAGCAATGAAGAGTGCTATACTAGGCTCTGACAGACCCAGGAGTGAATTTTCATGGCCATGGAAGCTTGCTTAGGCCAGTCACAAACACACACACAGAGTCTAACCCACCTCACAGAATTGTTGCAAGAATAAGAACGTAAGAGAAGCCAATGTTGGATCAGGCCAATGGCCCATCCAGTCCAACACTCTGTCACACAGTGGCCAAAACCCAGGGAAGAGAGGAGAATGATGTAAGCCACTCTGGGACCCCAGGTGGGAGAGAGGCAGGATATACATTTTTTAAATTTATTTAATTTTTTAAATTTATTTTGGGATTTTTATTCCACACTCCCCAAACAAACTCAAGGCAGATCACAACAAATCAAGCCAAAGACTTGTTACAATAAAATCACATTAAAATCATAAAAACAATAAACAAATTGGTAGCAGCAATATAAATTTGTTGGGGCCACAAAGTAAAGAAACAAATAAAAGTACATGATGGAGAAATTGTAAGCCAGCAAGGCATATTATATGCTCTTATGAACTGTTTAAAATCATAAGTTTGAGCTTTGGGTCGTTTTTCTGCTAAGGGCGAAATGCACTCTCTATTACAGTGAGAGGCTCCAGCCCACAGCGGGAGACTTCCTTCAGAGTTCACACCTACATGGAGACCAGGACTCCATTTCAAAGGGTCCTTTTCTCCTTTACACTGGCCTCTTCACACCTTCCCCCAAAGTTCCTGTAAGAGATTAGGTTGCTTAGCAACTAATTGTGGACCATCAAGTGACCTGGCCGAAGCCGAGACCAAGGATTGGCGCCAAGAAACCCACCAGATGGCCCAGGTGTTAGTTCCTGCTTAGCACCTAGATTTGCAATTTTGCCCACTCCTTCCTGCCTCCTCCTCCTTATGACACTGACCAATAGTAAGGCTAGTGGGGACGGACCAACTAGTAGGTGTGACAAGGGGATGTGGTCAGCGCAGCCCGTCCCAATGCTACCTGATAAAAGATCTTGCACAACAGAAACACATTGCTAGCCACCTTCGACCCCTATCTTCTTACCAACCTCTCACGTCCAGCTTCCTGTACCCAACACCTTGTCTCCATCTTTAATCTCTGGTTTGTGCAGCCAGGACGAGGCGTGTATCTGCAGGTTCAGATCACGTCCCCCATTTTTCCCTTTCATCCTCTCAATCTTCTTGTGGAAGTGAACCACCCATCTCCAGGATAGGTAACGTATTTCCCCTCAACGAAACTCCTGCTAATGCAACAGGGCTATTTTCTGTCTGATTTTCTTAGATCTTGTGTGTATGGGTGTGTGATTACGTTTTTGTATGCTTGAATAACATGTTATAAGTAAACACCATTCAAAGAAGTCACTCAGCCTCGTTGCCTATTTTCTGGGAACTCCCGGAGGGAGCGGGACCTTGGTATAGCTGGCAAGAACCCGGTATTCTGCTAATTGCTAATCTTAAATTAAAGCAATTCGGCTAACAAAATGAGTACTAAAAGAGCCCCTGAGATCTATCATTCCCTCTTGCACTGAGCACTGTGAGACAGAACCAGAGACAATCAACAGTCTTTCTAGATTTGGGTCGGGTTAGAAAGGTTTGTAGATTCGGTTGAGAAAAGCCAACCCTCGTTCCAAAAGGGTTGTCTTATCTCTGTGGCCCCTTCCAGCTGCACGCACAGATTTCTTATCTACTTGCTGCAGTGAAAGTTTGGTTGACAGAAAGAACAGGAATCCAGGGCTTTTGACATCTGCATGGATGTTATTTTACTGTAGCTCACAAAGTATATCTTCAAAAGGCAGACCTGATAGCTACAGCAGCAGTACAAAGATTCGAGCATAAAAATACACTCTTTTCAAAGCCCCCATTAACCGGGGGGGAGGGGGGGAATTAAAAGAGCTGGGATAGATTCTTCTGAACAGTCAAAACCAAAAAGAACCTTTACATATTGCCAAGTCCCTGCACCTCATCCCTTCCCCTGGCCTGTCGGTCCCACAGACCAGCAACAAAGATTTCTAAAGCCACAAAAGAAAGCAACGCTCCAAACAAATTCTACAAAGGAGGCAAAACATGCAAGTCGAGAGATGGTGTTGTATAGCGGTTAGAGCAGTAGACGAGGATCAGGGAGACACAGGTTCGAATCCTAGCTCTGCCCCTGAACTTGATAGGTGACCTTGGGCCAGTCAAACACCTTCAGTGTAACCTACCTCACAGGACTGTTATAAGGTAAATGAAGAGGACAATGGTATAAAGCCACTTTAGGTTCTCATTAGGAGGAAAGGAGAGGTATAAATGAAGTAAATCCATAAACAAATTCACTACATTTATGACAAAATTGCTTAAATTTTCTCTTCAAGTGTAAAAATATGGATTTTCATGAAAGGCGTATTGACTGTTTTAATGAAGATTTCCAAACTGTACAGAAAATCAGTATTTTGTTCAGCTACACAAGCAGCAAGGTTCACATCCCCCAGTGTGAGCTGGGATGTTCCGCCATGAAGCATGCAACTAAAATGTCACAATTTCTTAGGCCAGCCTACCTTGCAGGACTGTTGTGAGGAAAAGGGAGATTATAACTGTAAAAGACTATGAACACTGAAACATATGAAGGGAATTCCTCATTCAGGGTGGTTTGACTAGAATCAGACATGGTGGATCCCCACCTTCCCTAAGCTGTTACCAGAAAGGGATTCTATTAGCCCTCCCATTCTTTTAACCTTTTTTAATTTAAAAGAAAAACCCCTGAGAATGATTTCATGAAGGAAGCTGACAGTATAATGATCTCATCTCACCAAACTGCTTTGCCAAAGCACATTGTTAAACAGTTTAAAACAGATCTTCTGGAATCTCTGAACAAAAATTTTGCAAAAGCCAACCACAATTATGAGTGGGGCACTTGGTATATAAAATGGAAACTACAGAACAAGAACTCCCCAGCTAATTGAATTTTGTTGGTCTGGGAGGTTCTACTGTTCTTGTTCCCACATCTGTTTGTTAACTCTGCAGGGCTTTTTTCCTCTTCGACCAAATTCTTTTAAAAGTGTTTAAAAGTTCATGAGTTTTCAGTATACAGACTGAAAACATCATTTCCCTCCTGAGAGTTCCGGCATCTCTTTAAAAAAAAAAAGAGCCCTGTTTGTATGCTAATTTACTGCTATTCACAGATCTTACCAACTGCCTTAACCCAACCTCAGCTATAATCACCCAGTTACTTATGCCTCTTGACACTAACTAGCCCTTTCTGGCAACTAAACCCCCCACACCTATATGTAATGGTTGAGGAAGTCCTGTTTCACTGTATCTAAAGAAGTGTGCATGAACATGAAAACTTATACCCAGAATTAAACTTTTGTTGGCTTTAAAGGTGCCACTGGACTCTAACTTGGTTCTCTTAGCTATAATGTTACCAAGAGAAAACCCCAGGACAGAAACCTAGCTGGACTTGCTAACCAATGAGAGCTCGGGGGGAAAGAAACCAAAGGAAGAGATACCCAGACAGGTTTCGTGCCAGTTCATCCAGGAGTCTGGCATGGTCCTCGGCGTCCTCAACAATGGGGATCTTATTGCTCGTGAGAGAGTACTCCTTGGCCTTCTGTGACAGAGGATATTTGGCCCCGTCAAGCTGGGCTGCTGCTTTCTCAGATTCCTGCAAGACATCATGGATCACTTGTGGGCATCTGTCTACATTTGAACTCCTGCTAGCCCATTTCTTCCCCACTCAGACAGGTCAGGGAGCACACACACACACACACAAACATTCAAGCATCTGAGGCCTACTGCAATGCCAGGAAGTACACAGGACATTCCCTGGTATTAAGTATGGAGTTGTCAATTTCTCCTGTTTGCAGAAAATAAGGTGATTCTGCAGTGGAAAGACGGAAGATTGGTTCAAGGAGTTAGGTAGTGTGCCAAAATTCTCCTCTGTGCCTAATCCACCTTTCCAATGCTATGAGAAACTATATGTTCCATCATCTATATCTGAAGGTATATGCCTTTAATAGGCACAAAGAGACAAGAGACACGCATAATACTTACTTATTGTTATTTGGTCAATAAACTTTTTTTTTCTAACAAGCCCCATTTCCAGTCATTGCTTCTAAATCCAAAAGAAACTTTGCCATTTGTTTTTTTTAAAAATCTTTGGCAAAACAGCTTTGTCTTCCCAGGGCTTTTGAAAGTTTTTCCTCTGGCAGTGCTTTGAAAATGGTTCTACGGGGTGAACTGATACAACACCATTTTTAACTTCTTGACTCATTCTAAAATACGTCCAAAAATTTACATGAAGTACTGGGAAACGCAGACTGTCTAGAGTTAATTTTGTGGTATCCCTTAGAACACACAGAGGGTTGGAGGGTTGGGAGGAACCGTGACTCAGCGGTAGAGCATGTGATTGGCATGCAGAAGGTACCACGTTCAATCCCCGTTATCTCCAGTTAAAAGATCTGGCAGTAGGTGATGAGAAAGTCCTCCACCTGAGACCTTGGAGAGCTGCTGCCAGTCTGAGTAGACAATAATGACTTTGATGGACCGATGGTCTCATTCAGTATAAGGCAGCTTTATGTGTTCATGTCATCCCGCAGATCAGTTCCACTACCATCAGTGCTCCCCTCCTGTGCTAGACGTCCGTCTCCCCCTTGATAGGAAGAACATGCCTTGTGCTGGAGGAAAACACTGTCGCTACTGAAAAGCATCTGCAAAGCCAAGCCATACAAAATGCATCTGTTTGGAATCCAAGAAAATTCTCTGAGTCTCAGGGATCAGAAAGAGTTTTCTGGGGCTGTGAGACTCCTTAGAAATGAGGATTCCTACCTACTTCTGTGGACAGTAAGAATCTATTAGGCACATCCTGATGGGAGCCAGTGTGGTGTAGTGGTTAGGAGCGACAGACTCTAATCTAGATTGTTTTGGGGATTTTATAGTGGACTTTAAATGTTATTGTACTGTATGTTGCACTTTGTGCCATGTTAGCTGCCCTGAGCCCGCTTGCGGGGAGGGTGGGGTATAAAACTAAAGAATAAATAAATAAATAACCTGGAGAGCCGGGTTCGATTCCTTCCTCCTCCACTTGAAGCCAAACTGGGTGCCCTTGGGTCAGTCACAGCTTTCCCAGTCCCCCCAAAAGAAACCTCGCTCGCTGCATAATGCTAAACAAGAACTAGAGCTCCTCCAGGCTGCCAGACACTCCTAGGATCTCCTGGCTCTACCGCACACAATGCCATACAATAATTTATTTATTTTTAGTCACATTCCAGGATGAAAGACTGGACATGTGGCAGCAGGAGGCAAGGACTGCTACCACCGTCAAACAGCACCTGCAGAACATCCTTCTGTCCTGGGGGTTCCTGAGACGTGCAGGTTCTTCACGTGAGGCGGGTCTGTGGCACAGTGGAAGAGCCTTTGCTTTGTGTGCCGGAAGCTTCAGGTTCAATCCCCGGCATCTTCAGGTGAAAGGACCAGATAGCAGGGGATGTAAAAGCTCTCTGCCTGAGACCCTGGAAAGCGGCTGCCAGTCTGAACAGACAATAGTGACTTGAATGGCCCAATGTTCTGATTCAGTAGAAGGCAGCACGCGCACGTGTGTGTGCGTGGGGGGGGGGGGAGGGTTTGTGTTTTTCATAGGGTAGTCATGTTGGTCTGCAGTAGAAGAACTAGATTTGAGTCCAATAGAACCTTAGATACCAAAAAGGGAATTTTGACTATTGAAAGCTTATACCCCGAAAATCTGGCTGGTCTCTAAGGTGCTCCCAGATTCATAAGAACCTAAGAGAAGCCATGTTGGATCAGGCCAATGACCTATCCAGTCCAACTCTGTGTGTTACACAGTGGCCAAAACCTGGGTGCCATCAGGAGGTCCACCAGTGGGGCCAGAACTCCAGCAGCCCTCCCACTGTGGCCCCCCCAAGCACCAAGAATACAGAACACCACTTGCCCCAGATAGAGTGTTCCATCTATACCTTTGGCTAATAGACACTGACAGACTTCTGCTCCATATGTTTATCCAATTCCCTCTTGAACCTGTCTATGCTTGTAGCCGCCACCACTTCCTGCGGCAGTGTCTCAATGCACTGTGTGTTTCTATCACCTCTCTACCTAGCCTTCACAAGATATGCATGGCTAAAAGGCCACCCCTTTTGTGTTGGCCTCCCTTTCCCTGCTTGACAAGAACCTGCACCCTGCAGTCACATGCCACATTCCTCCTCTTCTTCATTCACACAATCCTAATATCAAAGCTGGACCTTTTGTGCCACTTACCTCTGTGATGTCGTCAATTATCTGCAGGAGATCGGAGACCTGGGCCAGGAAGTCCTCCGCCACATGTAAGACATCCTGAATCATGCCATGCTGCTCCTGCAGCTCCCGGCTCTTTTGCTGCAAAATAGGGGACAGTTAAAGGCAGGGGCCTGCTGTAGAATGCAGTGGACGAAGCCCAGGTGCCATCAAGAGGTCCACCAGTGGGGACAGAACTCCAGAAGCCCTTCCACTGTTGCCCCCCTAGCACCAAGAATACAGAGCATCACTTGCCCCAAACAGAGTGTCCCATCTATAGCTTACAGGTAATAGCCACTGATGGACCTCTGCTCCATATGTTTATCCAAAAGAAAATAAGAGAAGCCATGCTGGATCAGGCCACTGACCCGTCCAGGCCAACACTGTGTCACACAGTGGCCAAATTCCAGGTGCCATCAGGAGGTCCACCAGTGGGGCCAGCAGTGCCCCCCACTCAAGAACCAAGAATACAGAGCATCACTTGCTCCAGACAGAGTGTTCCCTCTATACCTTGTGGCTAATAGCCGCCGATGGACCTCAGTTCCATATGTTTCTCCAATCCCCTCTTGAAGCTATCTATGCTTGTAGCTGCCACCATTTCCTGCAGCAGAACTGAGGGATTCTCTTGGGGGGGGGGGCAGGAGGCTATGCAGCCTGCTTTTCTAGTCTTACAATACACCAAATAGCCCAGCTTAGCCCAAGCTCATCAGAACCTGGAAGCTAAATAGGGTTGGCCTGGGACAGTACTTGTATGGGAGACCACAAAGGAAGACTGTGTTTGCTATGCAGAGGAAGGCAATGGCAAATCACTTCTGCTCACCTCTTGCCTTGAACCACCCCATGCAGGACGTTGGCATCAGGCAGTTGCAACTTGGTGGCACACTATTCATTCTTTATTCTTACTACCGTAATTGCTGCCTTGAGTGTTACTAGCTGATATATCTGGACCATGAAAGAGCAGTATATTTCTTAGTTCTTCAGCTGCCGCAGGATTCTCCGTTTTACTCACACAGCCTCATCTCCAGAAGCTGTCAACACTATGACTTTTAGATACCTATGTTTTTAGTTACTTACTTAATTCTTTAATACCCCGCCTTTCTCCTCAGCGGGGACCCAAAGCAGCTTACGTTGTTTGCCTCTCCTCCATTTTATCCTCACAAGAACCCCGTGAGGTACGTTAGGCTGAGAATGTGTGACTGGCTCAAGGTCCCCTAGGAATTTTCCATAGCAGATTGGGGATTGAAACCCAGGTCTCAAAGATCCTAGTCTGACACACTAATTCTCTACACCAAACTGGCTCTTATATAGCTCCAATCCTGTGCAAGGCAGTAGATCTCTGAGCCTCCTGAAATCACTACCTGTGTTAAGTTTCGAACATCTATGCAGCCATTCGAGAGTTAAAGGAGAATGCAGCCAATATTTGTAGGTGTTCTGTGAGAGTGGCATGTGGCACGAAAACACCACTCTCTCATTATTCTTGTTTATACTTATAAACCGAAGCCAATTGTGCCTTTCAGCGCCACCTTTCAGTGCTCACTCCAGGCAGCAGCGGTGTCAGAGTGAGCAGGTGAGTGGCAGCATTTCCTCCCAAGCATCACTACAGTTTTCCCCCTGAATTATTTTGAGAAGCATTCAGAAGCCTTAGCTAGTGCAAAACACAATACTCTACCCATCACCAGGAGTGGCATGGCATGGAAGACTCCTAATTTACCAGTTCAGAGGAATTCAATCAAGGGCTGAAGCATTATTTTTGTTTACAAGAAGAGGAGTCGGTTTTTACACCCCGCTTTTCTCTACCCTAAGGAGTCTCAAAGCGACTTACAATCGCCTTCCCTTCCTCTCCCCACAACAGGCACCTTGTGATGCAGGGGGAGCTGAGAGAGTTCTGAGGGAACTATGACTGTCCCACCGCCACCCAGCTGGCTTCATGTAGAGGAGGGGGGAATCAAACCCAGCTCTCCAGATTAGAATCCGCCACTCTTTACACCACACTGGCTCTCGAGAGTAGGTTTTTATACCTTGCTTTTCTTTACCTTAAGGAGTCTCAGTGGCTCACAATCTCCTTCCCTTTCTCTCCCCACTACAGGCACCTTGTGAGGTTAGTGGGGCTGAGAGAGTTTTGGGAAAGCTGTGACTGGCCCAAGGTCACCCAGCAGGCTTCAGGAGTGGGGAATCAAACCCAGTTCTCCCGATTAGAGTCCGCCACTCTTTACACCATGCTGGGCTCTCAAGAGTAGGTTTTTATACCCTATTTTTCTCTACCTTATGGATTCCCAAAGCAGCTTACAATCTTTGATTACAATAGGCACCTTGTGAGGTCAGTGGGGCTGAGAGAGCTCCGAGAGAACTGTGACTAGCCCAAGGGCACCAACTGGCTGCATGTGAAAAAGTGGGGAATCAAACCTGGTTCTCCAGATTAGAGTCTGCCACTCTACACCAGTACAGCAACACTGATACTATCCAAACCAGGGGGGATCACTAGGGTTGCCAACAGCCTGGAGGGGCAAAAAGTCCTACCCCCTTCACTGAAGCCTAATAGGTTATGTCATTCAGCAGACAATGTTATTTACCTCCATGCCATGATAATAGCTTCACCTCCCCACGTTCCAAACTTTAAATCTCTACTAAGAGGCTGCACGTTCTTTTCTCCAGGCTGTCTGCAACCCCAAGAATCAGCCTATTTTGTTGAGCTTTTTAGCTCAATGGTATAACACAGATTTAACCCCTTGGCACTTCCAGTGAACAGACTCTAAGGAGCAGGGCTGGGAAATAACCTCTTTCTACAGCCTCAGAATCCAAGCTGCTGGCCAGACACAGCCCTGGTCTAAAAGGAGTCATAAGAACACAGGAAGAGCCCTGCTGGATCAGACCAATGGTCCATCTAGTATAGCATCCTGTCTCACACAGTGGCCCAACCACTTCCTCTGGAGAGACAACAACAGGGCACAGAGGCCGAGGCCTTTCCCAGATGTTGCCTCCTGGCTCTGGGATTCAGAGGTTTAGTACCTCCGAATGTGGAGGTTCTCCTCAGTTGCCATGGCTAGATTTCTCTTTGTCAACTCTCACCACCCCATGCATAATTTTATAAACCTCTATCATGTCCTCCCAGTAGTCATCTCTTTTCTAAACTGAGAAGTTCGAGACTCTTCAGCCTTTCCTCATAGGGAAGGTGCTCCAACCACCTAATCATCTTGGTTGCCTTCCTCTGGACTTTTTTCAGTTCTGCAATGTCCTTTTGGACATACCGTCCATGATGACCAGAACTGTACACAGTATTCCAAATAAGGCCGCACCATAGATCTATACAGGGACGTTATAATATCGGCCATTTTATTCTCAGTCTCTTTCCGAATAATCCCTAACATAAAGTTTGCCTTTTTCACTGCTGCAGCACACTGGGTTGACACCTTCATTGAGCTATCCAGTACAACCCCAAGATCTTTCTCCCTCTCTGCCTCAGCAAGTTCAGACCCCATTAGCCTACACTTGAAGTTGGGATTTTTTGTCCCAACGTGCATCACCTTACATTTACCAACACTGAACATTTGCCACATTGTCACCCAGTCACCCAGTTTGTCGAGATCCAGTTTGTTGTAGTGGTTAAGAGTGGCGGATTCTAATCTGGAGAACCGGGTTTGATTCCCCACTCCTCCACAGCTGGGTGACCTTGGGTCAGTCACAGTTCTCTCAGAGCTCTCTCAGCCCCACCCACCTTACAGGGTGTTTGTTGTGGGGAGAGGAAAGGAAGGAGACTGTAAACCACTCTAAGACTGTGAGCGAAGGTTGGGGTATAAATTCAACTCTTCTTCTTCTTCACTTGAAGCTCTTCACAGTCAGCCTTGGTTTTCACCACCCTGACTAATATGGTGTCATCTGCAAACCGGGCCACTACAGTACTCATCCCTAGTTCCAGATCATTTATGAATAAATTAAAGAGTATTGGCCGCAATACCAATCCTTGCTGGACCCCACTGCTTACTTCCCTCCATTGTGAGAATTGTCCATTGATTCCTACTCTTTGCTTCCTGTCACTTAACCAGTTTTTAATCCATAAGAGAACCTGCCCTCTTATCCCATGACTCAATGCAAGGCTTCTCCATATATAGGGAGACTAAACCTGTCATCTTTTAAGGTACTGCTATCCACAAACACACAGTTTATGGGATATAGAACATGCAAGCCATGTTCCGGTCAGGAGTGGGGAGGAAACAGGATGGATGGATAATCCAGAAACAATAAAACAAAACAAAATGGTGGTTGCTTAGCAGCCACACGCTCCCTCTCCACCTTGTTCTTCTACCACCTTGTTTCAAACAGGCCTCAGACTGTCCCAGTGTCTTTAGACCCACCTACTATGAAGCCACAGTCTTCAGCCCAATCAGTTTAGAAAGTGCAACATCTCTAGATGTCCCCCTAAGCTGTCTTCAGGGCTGACAGACAGGCAAGCTAAATAAAGCTTAAGGAGGTGTGAGAATATGTCGCGGAGTCAGGCAACTTTTTAATTCATTTGATTCCCTGAGGCACAGTAGGGTAGTCAGGTCAGCCTCCTCCCTGTACCTGGTATTCCTCCAGGTGATTCCGATTTAGGCTATTGAGGTCCTCTGTCTGACGGGTCTTGTTGACAGCTTCGTTCAGAGCATCTCGCAAATCCATGAGCTCTGAGCTGTACCGATCCAACCTGTCGTTGATGCTGTCCACCAGTCCTTGGTTAGACTCCAACTTGCTGAACAGCTCAGATTTCACGCGATGCAGCACTGATGGGATGAGAGACCAGAAAGATGACTGATAGACACAAGGGAAACATGTCTGTGTCTGCTAGCTCAGTGTTATGCCAGTCACGACCAACAAGGAGGGAAGCCTATGGACTGTGCGTTTGAACAAACTGTTTTATTAAACACATTTGCCCTTCCTGCAAAGATGAAATTACAAAAGAGACAGCGATGATTTTAGCCCTAGGACCCTCCTTCTCTTTCCCTTCCTTCCTTCGAGCTCCAAATTTACCAACCTGAGGCCAACGATTTGGGTGCTACATCTGGTCAGTTTTGAACATTCACAAATTCTGCATGCACATAATAAAATACAAGACTGGGAACTTCAGAGCATGCTTAGAAGTGACCAGGATGGTAGCTCTCATGTCATCTGTTTTTGAAATCTTGACTGCCATTTTCTCAATCTAACAATAATCTGGGAATCTGGAGGCGATTCAAGAGAGTCTGAAACTGGAACTCATCTCTCCCAGGACTTCTGTCTGTCAAAGCCTATTCTCTGTTAGTGGAATTGTCTCCGGACAGAGGATAAAAAAACAGTTTTGTATGCTACAAATCTCAGGGTGAAATTTCAATGATGTAATTAGAATTAACAGCTCTTGAACAGATTACCCACAGGAAAGAGGCTGTGAGATTCCAGACAGCATTTACCCCAGAGTGATTCCCCCTCCGAGCCTCTGCCCCTTGCCATTGTACTCACATCTCTGAGCTTCTTCGTGCTCTTCAGCGGCTACTGCTCTTTGGATGCTAAAATCCCTGCTTTTCATGTGCCTCAGCATCGTGTCCACCTCAGCTAGCTTCTGCCGAAACTCCTCTTTGGAGGCAGCACTGGCATTTGCAGCGGCAACAGTCTCCGTCTGATATATAAGATCTAGACAAAAAGCCACACCACACCATTCTTTCAAGGGGTTGTCAATATCCTTTGGGACTAGGAAATAAAAACTGGTTTGTATTTCCATCCCACAGTTCTTGGACACTAGTCGCTTCTCTGTCCATGCTCCTCACAGGGCTCAGAGAGCAGGGTCTACAATCCCACAAACAATGATAAAACATTTTAAAGAATGTTCTCCCCTGCTCTGCATTGTTCCACAAAAACTTTCATGGGACTTGCTGTGTACGTTCCAAGGACTGCACAATCCTTTGCCCATTAAAATAAACAAATCTCATTGCTGCCATCTGTTGTTTACCAGTGATACTGTTTATCGTGCAGCTCATGTTAACAGTCCACCAGGTTCAAAGCTATCTAGCACACACTCCCATCTCTCCCACAGATGGAGGCCATTTAAATGTTATCACCTCTCTGTCTGTCTACCAATGGCTCCTCCTGCACAGCTGTTCCATGTGACTTTCCCAGAGTATCAATACTGACTGATTTTGTAAGTGGGGATGCATAGTTAAACCACCACTCTGGTGCTGGAGCCATTTAAACACTAATTATTTAATTATCATATGGCATTGTGTATGGAATAGCCAGGAGATCCCAAAGGATTGTTTGGCTGACTGAAGCTGTAGCTCTCTTTTGGCACCACTAGGTGGCAAGCTATGCTTATTTTTAGGCTGAGAGTGCTGAGACTTGCTCAGGGTCACTCAGCTGGCTTCAAGTGGGGAAGTGGGGGATCCAACCCGGTTCGCCAGATTAGAGTCCACTGTTCTTACCCATTACACCAAACTGGCTCTTATTTAGACACTATCTCTATTGCATGGAAGCTGGCCCCACATGGCCAGGGTAACATTTAAATGGCCTCAATCATCTATTTAAACTTCTAGCCCTACTAAAAATACATGCAATAGTTCTGTTGCTTTTCCATATGTTACAGGTGATGCCAAGATTCAGTTTTGCCCTGATCAGTTTCCCAAACTGAATCTTTTGATAAGTAAGGAGATGAAAACCTCACTGTTGCCTCACCATCAATTTTGTTCTGGATGTTTTGGATGCCCATAATAAGGTTCTCTGCCTGTTGGTAACTTTCTTCTGTACTTTCAGTCACTTGATTTGCTTTTCGATGGGTCATAGTTGCCTAAAAAACAGTGAGTCATTGCTTTAGATTATTTATTTATATGTTTGATTGATTGATTATATTTTTATCTGCCCTCCCCCACAAGATTGATTGATTATATTTCTATCTGCCCTCCCCCACAAGTGGGCTCACTGTGGGCTACTACCAATTTAAACAGTTAAAATACAGCTCCAATACATCAAATAAAATCACAACACAAACACAAACATTCTCAAGATAGCAATTTCCAGAAAGTCCCAGTTGAGCCTGTATGTATGCCAGATGGATCAAGGGTTAGACAGTAGATATTGACCACCTATCAATTATCTCTATATCAGGGGAAAGTGAGGTGGTGTGGGGAGCAGGGGAGGCCATTATGCATGGACATCCACCACCTCAACTAAAGGCCTGGTGGAACAGCTCAGTTTTGCAGGCCCTGCAGAATTTTAACAGATCCCGCAGGGCCCAAATCTCACCTGGAAGAGTGTGGTTAGCCCGCTCTCATCATATCTCAAAAGCTAAGCAGGGCTGGCCGTGGCTAGTATTCGGATGGGAGACATCCATGGAATACCAGGGTCATGATGCAGAGGCAGGCAATGGCAAACCACCTCTGAACGTCTCTTGCCTTGAAAACCCTACGAGGTCACCGTAAGTCACCTGTGACTTTATGGCAAATAAAATAGCAAGGGAAACGAAAGGAAAACACAATACCTTGTGTTGCAGGGCATTCAAATCTTGAATGAAGTCCATGTTCTCTTCTTCTAGTTCGTCTGCCTGTTGCCTGGCCATATTGATGGACCTCTGATACTCACGCAGATGGTTCTGTGAAGGAGGAGACAAGCTGAATAAATAAAGCTGTGAAAGATTTTTTAGTACAACCAAAGTGGAAAGAGGGCAATCTGGTCAGCTCCACATACAGCGATGGTTTGCATGGAACCATTGATGCTGTGTAGACGGGCCCATGCGATGGAAGTCCCATTGAGGTTGGTCAACTGGTGCCTGAGAGCAGGGAAAGAGTCTTCAATCTTCTGCAGGTCTTCCAGCAGGAGCAGAACGCAGCTGTCACAAGCTGTTAGTGAAGAGACAGAAGTAAGTGTGTTGTCTTAGTTAAGATCCATGAAGAAGCCGCAAGACCACCGTGAATGGAAAGGACTGATTGAGGTGGACCTAAATTTCAGGTGTCACAGGAAAAAGTGGGAAGCCCAGGGTGTATTAAATGGAACATCCAAAGTAACAGCCTACATAAGTTTGCCCAATCACTTTTGTCACCCATTTGCAAGACTTGTCAAACTCAAAGCAGTTAATTCAAATGATCAATTAATTGAATCTATTTAGAGTTTTAGTTTACTAGAGACTACATCTTCTAAGTTTGGTATAGCGAGAGCCAGTTTGGTGTAGTGGTTAAGAGCAGCGGACTCTAATTTGGAAGAACCCGGTTTGATTCTCCACTCCTCCACATGAAGCTGCTGGGTGACCTTGGGCAAGCCACAGTTCTCTCAGAGCTGTTCTCGCAAGAGCAGTTCTAAGAGCTCTCTTCAGCCCCACCTACCTCACAGGGTGTCTGCTGTGGGGAAGGGAAGGGAAAGGAGATTGTAAGCCATTCTGAGACTCCGAGTGAAGGGCAGGGTATAAACCCACTCCTCTTCTTCTTCTAAGTTGGGGGATTCCCCACACAGTGTACTGTACAAGACATTGGCCTGTAGGGTTGCCAGGTCTCCCATCTACAGAGAGGCAGCCGTCACCCCTGCCACCTCATTGTAGGCTGGCCAATAAAGCAGAAGTCACCTTCTGTTAAACAGCAGGACATCATTTCCAGGTCGAACCCAGGTGATGTCATGTTGCTCTAGGACTCAGTGAAAACTTTATGGTACTCATTATGGTACTCATTTGAACTTTCTAATTATCCTAGCTTTTAAAAAATCAGCTTGTTTCACTTGCATGCACAGCTATGTGCACTGCGGACAACTTGTTATTCCTGTTCTCTCTCACTGGTATGTTTTGGTCTGGAGTGCGTGAGTTTATCAGTGAACGGTTCTTCCTTGCAGGGAAGAGGACAGATGCTTTTTGCTCTCTTCTGACCCAATGAAATGTTTACTTCCCCCCAATTTTAAAAAATGCAGACTTCACAATAACTTGTCGCTTCCCTCTTTCTAACGTGCTCTGAGGACGGGAAGGTTCCACAGCTGCAACGCCAACCAAGGCGGAGAGAGCAGCAAATGAAACCTCCCTGTTAGGTGTGCTCATTTCAGATAGCGAGCTGGGTCTAGACTAATTTTTCCTGCTAACAGGAGGTGCTTCCACGGGAGGAAGATAACTTCCCTGCCACTCCCCCCTCCCCACACACACACACACCAGTTGATTTCCCAGAATTACTGCTCCTGGAGGACAGGAGCCCTTTCAAGAATGGCATGAGGAGCCAATCAGTGGACCTACAGCAGGAAGGGGGAACTGGAGGGAACTACACCTCTCCTTCTGTGAGCGGGAGATCTAGTCGGGCTCCAACCCATGCTGGGACTAGAGCAGGGAAGGAAGGAGATGAAACCAAATGGACTAGCCTTCGCATCTCATGGTGTCCGGGCCGTCCACCACAGGGATCTCATGCTGCTTCATGCATGTGTCACACTGCCTCCCTGTCAGTCCATTGGAGCAGGTACATTCTCCCGTCCGGGGGTTACAGGAGCCTCCTTTGCAGTGACATTCTGATAAATGTGAAAAACAAAGAAACCTTGAGTTAAACACACCTCCATATTAATTGACGTGGGATGACAATTCCACCCTTATACAAACACACATAAGCCACACTTTGTAATTATCAAGGATTAGGAACGGAATTGAAGAACTGCTGAAAAGTAAACCCTGCTTTCTGCCATGACAGCTTCGCTCATCGGAGCAGGGACTTCTACAAGTGCCAACCTGCAAATGGGCAAAAGCAACAACTGCCCATACAAGTGCCTTTTCTGTTGTGGCCCCCACCTTATGGAACAGCCTGCCTGAGAAGGGCAGGAAGGCCCCCACTCTCCTGGCTTTCTACCAACTATGCAAAACTGAATTATTCCAGTAGCTTTTCTACACCAGCAATAGAGTTGCACTGCACTAAATGATTCACAAAGTTACTTGGAAAACTTATTAGGGATTGTGGCCTATTCTACTGTGTATAGCTTGCTGGAACTTCGATCCTGCTATAGAATTTTGCATAATTAAATTTGTCGCCTTAATACTTATGCTTTGCTTCAGTTCTGTGTTTAGATTTTTGGTAGGTTCTACAACCCTAATGCTACTGTTTATGTAATGTTTATAGAACGTTACATCCATCTATTGTATTGACTTACTCTGTGTAATCCACCTTGAGTCCAAGTGAGAAAGGTAGACTACAAATAATGTAAATATATAAATAATAAACAAACAAAAACAAACAAAAAACTAGCCCAATCTCCTTACCACCCTTGAACCAGTCCAAGGGCCCCTTTACAAAGTCAAATATCAATAACCTGTTAAGATTGTTCTCTTGAAGTAACAATTTCTGTGTATAAAGTCTGAGTCCAGTGGCACCTTTAAGACCAGAAAGATTAATTCTGGGTATAAGCTTTCATGTACACGCACACTTCTGAAGAAGTGGGCAAGCATGTGAAAGCTTATATTCAGAAATACACTTTGTTGGTCTTAAAGGTGCCACTGGACTCAAACTTTGTTCTGTTGCTTCAGATCAACATGGCTACCCACCTGAATCTAATCTCTGTGTATATCTGCTCACAGACTACTCTGTCTCCTTATGGAATCTCCTTGTACTGTTTCAGATTATGTGTCCTGGAATCTCCAGTTAAAAGGACCAGGCAGCAAGAGGCATGAAAGACCCCTACCTGAGACACTGGAGAGCTGCTGCCAGTCTGAGTAGACAATACTGACTAAGGGTCTGACTCAGTAGAAGGCAGCTTCATGTGTACCCATCAGCTGGTACAAGCAGACTGTGCCAATTAGGGGATAGCTCTATGGATACTGCCATTTAGCAGGGCAACACCCTGGTTTTAAAACGGGGGATGCATCTTTTTAAACCGAGCAAAGGCTATTTTAAAAATTCATGCCTCTGGCCTGTGCAACAAAAATCTGAATATTTCCCAGTGGGCCTATCAATGGTGAAAGGAGACTCACTTGTGCAGCCATTGGTGCTGAGCCCCCAGTAGCCCGGGATGCACTGCTGGCAACGGGAGCCCGCCACGCCTGGTTTGCAGCTGCACTGGCCGCTCTGAGGGTGGCAGTCTGAGCCCACAGCTCCAGCGTCGCACTCACACCTCTGGCAGCCAGTGCACGATTCATAGCCGTAGTATCCTTCCTAAAGGGGGGGAGAGACCCAGAGTTAGTTTCCAGCTTGTAAGAAGCAGCCATGGCAGTGTTGACCTCTTCAGGGATTTACTTTGCTTTTAAAATCAATTTTTTTGATTTCTTTAAAAAGCATTAATATAAAAAGCATTTATATATATTATGTGTGTACATATATAATATGTAAAATGTTCCAGTAGCTGATCTATTACATATTAATGCTGTTTAAAGAAAATCATGCCATATATTATATTCAGTTAGAAGTGCTTAACAATGAGCCCTCTGAACATCAGAAGTGATATGATTTCTTTAAAAAGCATTAACGATATATATATATATATACACACACACACACACACATATATGTTTTTAAAGTATTAATATGTAATATATATGTATATATACATAATATACATTGATTTTACACGCACACACACCCAAAACAAAATTTGAGTCCAGTGGCACTTTTAAGACCAACAAAGGTTACTTTTGGGTATAAGCTTTCGTGTTATCTGTATCTAAAGAACTGTGCACGCACACAAAAGTTTATACCCAGAATTAAATTTTGGTGTTGTAACACAGACGCAGGCAATGGCAAAACTCTTCTGAACAATCTCTTGCCTTGGAAACCTCACCGGGTTACCATAAATTGGCTGCAACTTGACCGGGGGGGGGGGGGTTCCAATAGCTGATCTACTACATATTAATGCTTTTTAAAGAGATCATAGTGCATATTATATTCAGTCGGAAGTGCTTAATAAATGCAAATTGTACAGCATTTCCACAGAGCAGAGCCTCCAGCTCCAGGCCAGGCTCGACTCAAGCGAAAAATGTGCCCTGAATGTCAACAAGACCTTGCTACTCAAGGGAAAGAAGCTTAGGCTGGCCTTTGAGCCAGAGGGTCTATGGAAGAAAGACCTTCTACCCTTGCCCTGCCCTTCTCCACCATCCATGAACATTTTTCCCAGCTGCCCTTTTTTTTTACCAGCCCTCCCAAGCAAAAGAAGCTGGGAGCTGCCTGTTCTGAATGCAGCTCACACCACACTTTCATTATCAATGCTGTGCCCCCACGATCTGGCTCTCAAGCTTCGAGCAGGCATCAACTTCAGACTGTGACTACACCACTGCAGTTGACAGAACTGTCACGTTTCAGAGCAAGGAAAGAAATGTCAACAAGATACACTTACGGGTATTGGGTGTGTGGGTGGGGCACTGTAGAATACTTAAGTTACATTTTACCTGGCAGCGGTCACAGTGTTGACCTGTCACTCCAGGCTTACAGAAACACTGGCCAGTCCTAGGATCACATGATTCAGTCCCACATGACATACAGTGGCATTCTGCAAGGGCAAAAAAAGGGGGGTAGCATGATTTGTTTCCAAGTGTGAGACACCTAGGCAGACAGCAGGAAAAATGCATCTTAGAAAGCGATTTGAGAAGTACTTTTTAAAAAGTCATATTTTCTCGAATTTGCTGCCCTATTAATCAGGGGAGGGGGCTTCTGCTGAGAGGTGCTGGCCCTGTAGGGTTAATAAAATTTCCATCTTATCACATCTGGGCCATAAGGTCTGTTTGTTGACTCCACAGCAGGAGCTTATACTATATTCCACAATTTACAAGTCACTTCTTCTACAGCTGGCAGAAGCCCCATGCGAAGTCATGCCTTTGATTCCTGCAAGGAGCTATGCATAGCACGAGGCACGACTTCAGATTTGGCTGGTGGCCCTGCTTGAAATGAAACAAGATCCCCCCGACCCCAATATTCTGCAGCATCCCAGAGGGACAACCTTCATTTTGAATGGGGCACTTCCAGGCCCCGAAGTGGAACCTCAGTTGTTGCTATCGAGCCCAGGGCCAGGGCCCAATTATCTTTTTTGTCAACATACACCACCAACTATTAATAGATGGCATTTTAATGACCTTGCCAATATATTATGCAGTGGAAATGGTATACTGTGGTTTTCCAAAACAAGGCCTGTGAAGAGTTATTGAAGGGGCTTAATCCAACTATTTATTGCATACATTTATACTTGTCACGTTTTACCATATACATGTGTCTATTTTTATAAATCAATGTCATTTTCTAGAAACTACTGAAGATTGTCTGAAATGCATTTGGTCTACATGATCTTCATCTATATATTCTCTTAACTTTGTTCTAGAACAAAGTTTGAGTCCAGTAGCACCTTTAAGACCACTGAAGTTCAGTTCTGGGTATAAGTTTTCATGTGCATGCACACGTCTTCAGATGTACAAAACTTATGTAGATTGTTTTAAATGTTGTTTAAATGGTTTTAATTAATTGTTACTATTACTATTTTGTTGTAAGGCCTAAGTGCAAATTGTGATCTGTGCTGCACCCATTTGCGGGAGGGCAGAATATAAATGTGAACGAGTGAATGAATGAATGAATATCTGAAGTGTGCATGCACACGAAAGCTTATACCCAGAATTAAACTTTGTTGATCTTAAAGGAGCCACTGGACTCATACTTCATTCTGTTGCTTCAAACCAACATGGCTATCCACTTGAATCTTACTTTGTTCTGTATGATACATTTTTAACAGATATTTCTTATGTATTTATTATAGGGAAGGGACGGCAGTACAGCATAACCTCATCTCCTCAGATCTCACAAGTTAAGTTGGGTCGGTACCTGGATGGGGGAACCACCAAGGAAGACTCTGCAGAAGAAGGCAATGGCAAACCACCTCTGAATCTCACTTGACTTGAAAGCTCCTTTCTGGGATCAGTATAAGTTGTCTGTGACTTGATGGCACATATGTACACACTTGCTAAAACAGAATTGTTGTACTAGGATGCTATATCTTCTCGTAATAGATTTTTGGTTTATTCATTGTTTGGCGTGTTGGTTTGTAGGTTGGTTTGGCTCAGTTTCCCATATCCCACAACTGTACTTCACAAGCGCACTTTTTGTTTGCACCTTGTCTCCAAAGTTGATACGCGTGCACAAGGAGGGCAGCCAGTTCCCCATGCTGGGTCACACTTACCCGTGCAGTTCTTTGCGAACACTGCATCGCCATAATAACCAGGAGCACACAGTTCACACTGGCGCCCTGCTGTGTGGTGCATGCAGCCCGCACAGGATCCGTCCAGTGAGTTACAGTCACTGAAGAGCATGTTGGGGTCGGTGTTCCCATTGCAATTACAGGGCTGGCAGGTACTTCCAATCACTAAAGGGTTTCCATAGTAACCTGGAGCACACCTATGGACAAAAAAAAGCAGGTCTTCAGGAACTCCAGAAGGTGCATTCTCACTGTAGCTACCCCAGATCTGCACTCCCCTGTCACCTCCCTTATCAGATGATCTAGATAAGCATTAAGCTGTTAAGAGCCAAAATGGCAGCCTCCTTGTGGGTCTAGTTCTCATATCTGCCCTGCAGGTGTCTGTGGCTCATTGTACTTCCTCAGACAAAACCAAGTGGCTGAAAGAGGCTGGGAGAGAAGTAAGAGGGGGGAGGGAGAGAGAGACAGAGACAGAGAGGTGGGGGAGGAGAGGGGAGGGGAGAGGAGAGGTGGGGGAGGAGAGGGGAGGGGAGAGGAGAGGAGAGAAGAGGAGAGACAAGAAGAAACTCTGAGTGACAGAATGAGAGAAAGAACCAATGAGAAACAGCCAGGAGTAAATGTTCTGATTGGATGATTGATAGATGATAGACAGACAGATAAACAGATCAGGGCTATCAGGGAAGGTTTTGCTTTCTTTTTCAAGAAGGGCTAGGCTTTGTAGGCTGGGTTTGATAAAGTGAGGGGGGAGGAGGTGGGGAGGAGGAAGAGGAGGAGGAAGGAAGAAGAAGAAGAGGAGAAGGAGGAAGACGAAGAAGAATTGGTTTTATACCCCACTTTTCTCTATCAGAAGGGGTCTCAAAGCAGCTTCCCTTCCCATCCCTACAACAAACATCTAGTGAGGTAGATGGGACTTAAGAGTTCAGAGAGAACTGCGACTGGGCCAAGGTCACCCAGAAGGCCTCATGTGGAGGAGGACTGGAATCAAACCTGGTTCTCCAAATTAGAGTCTGCCCCTCTAAACCACTACACCATGCTGGCTTTTGTGGAAAGGAAGAAAGATACTTGGGATAGGATCGGTAAGATTTATTGTTTTGTATTTTGTACTGTATTTCTTCCTTTGACTAGTTTACATTTTTTCCCTCCAGTATTGGACTAGATGTTAAAGACGTGTATGAATATTCTGAACTTTAGATATTTTTCTTATGATAAAGTTATCCATTTTATTGTATAAACATGGTGTCCTCAAGAGTTCTTCTGAACCCTAAGGGTGAGACTCACTGGATTTAACTGAACATTGATCCAGTGTGATTCGGGTGGCAGCACTGTTCATGGGAATTGAAAGGGGCAGGGAAACAGACTGCTTTGCAGGGAGGGAAGCATCATAGTTGATCTAGGTGATGAGTTACCGTTCACAGGAAACTCCAGCGTAGCCAGGCTTGCAGAGACACTGAGTGGTAGAGCCTTTGTGGACACAACCAATGGCGAAGCTGGGGAGGAAAACAGTAAGAGAGAAAAGCACCATTAATTTTTGCCAAACAAGTCCAAGACAGACTGAGCATCTGATCGGTAAGATATTATCACAAAGCTGAACAAGGCCTCAGGCAGCATACGAGTCCAACACTCAGCAACAGCAAGATGCCTTGCCAAGACAGACTTCAGCACAAACACTGAGAGAAGATGTCTTCCTGGAATGTTGCCCCTTCAGAAAATCACACGTTTGAATTGTGCCCCAGATCAAATGCTCCTTAGATGGAAAACTAGCTCTTCAGGGAGAACCTTCTATCTTTCTATGTGCAGGGAGCCTTGGACTGGAGGGCCTCTGAAATGCACTGTTTCCCAAACTCACTAAGTGGTCCAGAGCCAGGAGGACTCTATCATAAGACTTTCCTGAATGTCTGAACTGCCCCTTAGAATTGCTCTTCTTAAATATGCAGAGAGGAAAAAACACCCCCAATTACTGGTATGTATGTTGACAAATTGGTATGTATGTTAACAGCGTTCCGTTTGCCTCGGCGTCAACTCATGCCAGCCACATGACCATGGGAAAAGTCTTCAGACAGCACTGGGTCTTCGGCTTGGAAACGGAGTAGAGAACCACCCTCTAGAGTCAGATTCGACTGGCTTTTGAGCAAGGGAAACCTTTACCTTTACCATGTTGACAAAAGATTTCCTTGTCCCACAACCATTCACTGAGGTAGGCTGCTGCTCCAACTTTATGGCTAAGGATGAGAAGTGCTTAATTTGCCCAAGTCCATGCAGAGGTGACCAAACTAGGCAGGGGCTAGAGCCTTGATCAGCACAAAAGTTCTCTTCTTCTCAGCACACTCTGAGAACTATTGTGCTTTCATTTGATTTCTTTGGACAGCCCCTGATATTTTTCAACAGTGAATGAAACAATAATAAAATGAATCCTCAGGAAAAGCAGTACTTTAATCCCCGCCCCCCGAGTAAACAGTAGAAGTGAATTATTTTACTGTTGGCATTAATGAATGAATTACTATTGCTTCACAAGGGAGGTGCAATTGTACCCAAATGAGGCACATTATGAGGGCTACTTCTTACATCATACATTCCCTGCAGCATGTATAAGTCACCACTGCAGGCATGTATGTTATCCTCAATTTCACGCAGTGTTATCCTGCTTTCCCTCCAAGGAGCTCAAGAGCTGTACATGGCTTCCCCCGCTCCGCTGCCAGTTTGTCCTCACAACAGCTCTGTGAGGTAGAGAAGGCTGAGAGACAACTACTTGGGATCCAATGGAGTCTTTCTGCTGATGGAACACAACGATCAAACTCCCCTTCTCCCACCTGTAGGAACACTGTTCCTGAGGGAACATCTGGGGAGTTATTTCTGGGCTGCTGAAGAAGGCAGACCAGTTCACGTCCTGCTGATGGAAATCTTCCTTGTCAGTTGGAATGCACTGGGGGTTCCAACTCAACAACTAGTCTGAGGTCTCCTAGTAAGTTTCAGGGAAAGTAGAGATTTGAAACCAGTCTCCCCAGTTCCAGACCCACACTCTAACTAGTATACTCTCCAGCATACAAGCATGTTATTCCTTTAACATCTGAAGTGTCCCTAAAACTGGTCATTCTTTCCTCTTTTTGCTACCTGATAGCTGGGATTAAGAAGAGCTGGGCTTTGGAAAACACTTAGAGAACGAAGGAACCAGGGTAAACAAGAGCGGCCATCTCATCCTTTCCCACAACACCAAAGAAACTGTTTCAGTAGGGAGGCACTCATCAAGGGGGAAAGGTTTGCATGACAGGCTTACTTGTTAGAAGCAACCGAAAGAGGACAAGGGCATCCGATGCACTGCAGAGATCCATCGAGTGAAGAGTTCGTCACAAAACCATCCTTACACCTCTCACAGTGATCACCCTCTGTGTTATAATGGCAGTTCTGCAGTGATAAGAAATGGAACTCATTCCAAAAGATCTGTGGTTACAGTTTTTCACCCCAGCCTCCTTGATCATATTTGGCTATGCCTTTACGATTGTATGAAGATACTGCCAGATCAAACCAGCAATCCAACTAGTCCAACAACGGCCAGCCAAAAGCTTCTTGGATGCCAAAGAAAAAGGGTATTTAAACAGCAGCACGCTCTGGTTGCGATCACATAAACAATTCGCCCCGACACAGGTGCGAATCCCAGGCGGATTAAAGGAGCGCAATCACACAACATCTGGAAAGCGCCCCGCAGCCGTCGGCAACCTGTTTTGCTCCGCCACACAAGCGGATTTAAAAGATACCTCAGAAAGTCTGGTAGCAAATGGGTTGCTACAGGACACAGACAGACTTCCCCACGTCTGATCACTCCACCGTGCTCTCATGGTGTTGGGATGGTCTGATCAGGCCATCCCTACTTCGTGTCGTTGTTTTTTGCCCTTCTCAGTATGTGCATCATCGCACACTCCATAGGGAGCCCTCAGGGCTGAGGTGCAAATCATCAATCCCTCTTTTAAGTGCATCGGAGACAAATGGCATTTAAAAAAACCCCAACTCACCCATGGTTGCGTCTGATCACACAGTGGTGGGCTGTGCCCGCAGCTTCAAAAGACTGTGTGATCACGCAACTGTGGGTCAACTTCCTCTGGAGGAAATAGCCTCTCTTCCCCCCTGCTTTATCTCGTGCGAGTGACCACAACCTCTCACTGCTTACTCCTCAGTAGCTAATACTTCTCCTCCCTTACGGTCCAGCCTGCCACTTAAGATGATCTTCCCAAGTCCTGCTCTCTGTAACTCTACCTGCAGAAGTGAGGAGGGTGGCAACCAGAGACAGGGCTTTTCCAGTGGTGGCCCCTCACTTTCGGAACACTCTCCTTGCCAAGGCTCACCTGGTGCCTGCTTTACTCTCCTTCAGGCACCAGGCCAAAACATTTATTTTAATCTGTGAGTTACTTCCAGTAGGGTCTCTTGAGGAGGCATCATATAAATTTTCTAAATAAGTAACTCCAAGGTACACTACTTCTGAACCTGGAATTTCTATCCAAGCTGCTGGCCATTGCCACATCATTTGGCAGTGAATTCCTTACATTAGAACTTTATTTTGTGTGTCTTGAATCTACTGCCAATCAATATCATTGGGTGACACCCTCTTTTTTAGTATTATGGGAGTGGAAGAGGATTACAGTTCACTTTGTCCTAGAAAGTGCCTAGAAATTAACAATCATTAATGCAATGCAATGCCACATGAAGCATTTGAATGCAGGGGAGATTCACACAGGAGAAGAAGAGGTTGAGGGGAGACATGATTGCTCTCTTGAAGTATTTGAAGGGCTGTCACTTAGAAGAGGGCAGGGGAGCTGTTCCTGTTGGCCGCAAAGGAGAGGACTCGTAATCATGGGTTTAAATTAAGGGTGGGAAGGTACCAGCTGGATATTAGGAAAAACTTTTTGACAGTAAGAGTTGTTCAACAGTGGTATCAGCTGCCTGGGGGGGGAGAGGGGAGCTCCCCCTCAGTGGCAGTCTTTAAGCAGCAGCTGGACAAACACTTGTCAGGGATGCTCTAGGCTGATCCTGCATTGAGCAGGGGGTTGGACTAGATGGCTTGTATGGCCCCTTCCAACTCTATGATTCTATGATATGATTCTCTGTTTTGTTTGATTGGTCCTCCTGAGATATCAGTACAGTTCACTCTTGATCTACGTGTTCAGGTACTTATTGACAAGCTGAATCTGAAATGCACTGTATGTAGTGATGGACATGATAACCTGTCAGTTTTATTTGGACATAAAGGATGGCTTGTATGGCCCCTTCCAACTCTGATTCCATGACTATAAAACAATGGCAGGACAGTTTTTTGAGATGTGCAGAGATGGCTGGAGTCCAAGCACTGTAGCCAAAAGCGGATGGATCACTGGTTGGAACTTCACTGTCTGCTAAAGGATTGTCGATTCCGTAGAACAGCCGTGAAACCATCTCTAAATTGCAAGCAGCTCTGATCATGTCAAGGAGACTATGCTTATACAGGAAATGGAGAAGGGAATCTTTTAGAGAAGTGGAGGCTGGCAAGCACTCTGTATACTTACAATGCAAGTTCCAGACCCTGAGAGGCACTGATCTGAATTGCCGTTGCAACTACATGGAACACATTTCCCCAGGAAGAGCCCCTTGGTGTCCCTGTAATAGCCTGGAGCACATTCCTAATGACAAAGGAGAAGAGAATACACATTACACCCTGATCAGGTGGCTAACGTCTCTCGGCAGGTCTCTAAGGGTTCTCTTGAAATGCTCGGCTGGTAGCTCATCAGAAAACTTTTCAGTGAGTTTTCCTGTTTGACTAGCCAGGTCAGGAGTAATCTCGGCAGGTCTCGCAGGTCTCTAAGGGTTCTCTTTTGAAATGCTCGGCAGGTAGCTCATCAGAAAACTTTTCAGTGAGTTTTCCTGTTTGACTAGCCAGGTCAGGAGTAGGAGAGAAGATCTGAACAAAAGTGCTAGAACCTTTTTTCCTTTCGTATGAGGAAATCTGCCACAAACTTTGTTGTGGGAATTAACGACTATCGACATATCCTTCTAGTGAATGGAAGCTATTTAATATGTGCAAAGGTGTATGGGGGGGTGTATGACAGGGAGAGGCCACAGCTCTGTAGTAGAGCATCTGCTTGGAATGCAGAAGGTCCAAGGTTCAATCCCCAGCACTTTCAGCTAAAAGGATCAGGTGGGAGGTGTGAAAGACCTTCCCTGAGATTCTAGAGAGCCACTGCCAGTCAGAGCAGACAATACTGATCTCAATGGACCAATTATCTCATTCAGTATACGGCTGCATCATGAATTCATGTGACATCATATATTTGCAAGCACCGTTGTAAGGCTATCATGGTTCCCCAACCCAGAGCTGGCAACCCTGGCCACAAGTGTTCTCACGGAATTCTTAATGAAGTTAACCTAGCCATAATAATGACATGAAACAATTTTCTTATAAAATTGCCCAGGACGGCTAATATTTTTTTGCCCAAGGAGTTATGAATGACAGGTGCTCTGGCTGCTCTGCATAAATGCTTGAACAAACGTTCATCCGTCCATCCATCTTCCCCACCTGGCAGGAATCTCCTCTATAATTGGCCGGGCACATGCAGAGCTCCACGTTGCTGGCTTGGACGCCCCCGCCCGTCTCTGACACAGTCTCCAGCGTTGGCCGATGCAGGGACACCGAGGAGGAGATCTGGGAGAACAGTGCCCGGATCTGCAGCTGTTCCAGGTTCGCCAAAACCATCATCAGCTCTTCCCGGGAGACCGGGTTGTGTGTCTCGGTATGTCTGAAGTGACCCTACAGATGGGAAAAAGAGCTGGATTGTGGCATTAGTAGGATTTTCTGGCTCCTTTATAACTCATTATGTCACTGAGATGTGTCATTCAAACGTCCATGCTGCAGCATTCTGCAGCTAGAATGAAAAGTGCTCCTTCTGTTTGAAAAGATGCATTCTGAATGGTTTTAAAATTACCCAAACAGGTTCAATCTTCCTCAGAGAAGGCCAGAAAGTTATCCAGGCAATCATTTCAAACAATATTTTAGATTAGTTCAAACACAGAAAAGTACTACCTGGCCCACATGCAATTAAAGTGGTTGGTCTTGCTACAGGTAGGTCAACCATCCTGCTGATGCATTCTTCCATTTGCCTTGTTTTTAAAACAATCTGCATCTCCCTGATGCCAGTTTACTCACACAATGTAAGAGTATAAGAACTTAAGAGAAGCCATGCCGAATCAGGCCAATGGCCCATCCAGCAATCTGTATCACATAGTGGTCAAAACACAGGAGCCATCAGGAAGTCCCACCAGCGAGGCCAGAACTCCAGAAGCCCTCCCACTGTGGCCCCCCAAGCACCAAGAATACAGAGTATCACTGCCCCAGACGGAGCATTCCATCTATACCTTGTGGATAATAGCCACAGATGGACCTCTGCTCCATATGTTCATCTCATCCCCTCTTGAAACTGTCTATGCTTGTAGCTGCCACCACTTCCTGTGGCAGTGAATTCCACATCTTAATTACTCTTTGGGTGAAGAAGTACTTCCTTTTATCTGTTCTAAACCTACTGCTCAATAATTTCATTGAGTGCCCGTAAGTTCTTATATCGTGAGAAAGGGAGAAAAGTCCTTCTTTCTCTGCTTTCTCTATCCCATCCATAATTTTGTAAACCTCTATCTGGACTAACCTCGACAAGCTGGAGCTTCCCTTCATAGACTTCTCCGGGGACAGGGTAGGTGCCTTCAAGAAACATAATGCTCATTTGGTTCCCCTAGTAAAGGAAAATAAAACCGCACAATTAATTTGACAGAAGCATTGCTCGGTGGAACGATATGTAGCCCAAGACAGAAGAGCAGCTTGTCTTGTGTACCTTGAGGATAACATCAGGCCGAAACTCCATTGGTATGAACACATCACCCCTCCGAGTGTCTGAATGCAGCTCATAGCGCAAATACCCACCATAGGAGGAAACCTATAAGGGGAAGAAAGCCACAAAGGGGCATGATGCATTCAGGGTCATTTATGATCGCTTCCCCCAAATTAAGACTACACTCCAAAATTCAATGCAACTTGAAATTATCTATGGAAATCACTGTTCTTTAAATATGCCTCCTTTTTTTAGCATTCTGCATGCTTTAAATAGAGCATGATGTTTGAAATTTTGCAGATCTGGGAGGGTCTTTTTTTTAGCAATATACACTGATTAAATATTAGCAGTATTACACAGTAAAGAACAATACAAACAAGAGGACCACGGTGTGCTTAAGTTAACTATCAAAAACTACAGCACCCTGTATTAAACAATATATAAAGCATAAACTCTATTTCTTTTAACAGAGTAAATACAGATAATGCTTTACATATTAATACATGGTGCTGTAGTTTTTTATATTTACACAGTAAAGCAAGCAAGCTGTTGAGTTGCATTGACTTGTGACAACCCCACCGAGTTCCACTTCATGGGGCATTCAAGGCAAGAGATGAACAGAGGCGGTTTAGCATTGCCTTCTTCTGCACAAGAGGCCCAGTCTTCCCTGGAGTTCTCCCATCCAAGTTCTGCCTGCTTAGCATCCAGACTCTGATGAGATCAGGTTAGTCTGGGCTATTAGGGCTGCTATGGAATATACAGAGGGGAACATAATTCTGTGCCTTTTGAGAGGAAAAGAGATAGCCGGAGGATAATCATGTATTGACAAATGGAAGAAAGAAGAGACTATTTGGACATGGTCAGGAAACGATGCTCACTGTACTCAGGAGCTTAGGAGACTTTGAAAACATTTACTAGCCCAATCTAAGATGCCCAAGAGGAGAAGGCACCTAGCCATATCCAGTGTTGTTTACCTTGTCTCCAAGGTAGGAGCTGGGAGCATGCCAGTAAAGCTCCTGGAAGGCTTCGGGGAAATTCCTGAGATCAGCACGAACGACTTCCTCTTCCAGGCTGACTGAGGTGGGTATTTCCTGGCGGTCTCCACTTAGCAAGCTCCACCCACTCATGTCAATAAACTAGAAGGAAGAAGGGGGAAAGACCCATGAAATATTTCAGAAAGTTTTAAGATCAGCAAATACTGGCTTATCCAAGATTTCACTGAAGTTTGTAAGAGGGAGCTGTTCCGCCAGGCCTTTGGCTGAGGCAGAGGGCATCCAATGAAAGTCGGCCACCCTCACAAGTTTGTCATCATTATTCAGCCCGGATTAAGAAAAACTTTGGACTCAACCACGCCAGCTGAAACTGTGTTTGTGGTTAAACATAGTTTTTTAAAAAACTGTTTACTTAGTTCTTTTAAAAATCATTACATTTATTAATGTATGTTTTAATCTATTTATGATGTGGCCCGCTCATGGGGAGGGTGGAATAAATTAAAAAATTATGATGTTCAGAATTCATGGGTAAATAATGAGTTTGTTATTTTGTCTTCCATCCAGACTATCTGTCTATCTATCTATCTACCTACCTACCTACCTAAATTTTTATCCTGCCCTCCCGACTAATGCTGTGCTTAGAATAGTATGGATCTGTTACGATGGGATATGTTGGTGCCAAAGAGCTAGAAATGTATTCCAGTTGATTGCTTCAGCCGACAGATATAGCAATAAAATACTTCAGATAATAACCAAATGCCAGGATCAGTGTCTGGAAGAAACAGTGTTCCTTTTCAGTTTAACACAGTTTGAGTCCAGTGGCACCTTTAAGACCGAAAAAGTTTTATTCCTGGTATAAGCTTTCATCTGCATGAACAGTTCTTCAGATACACTGAAATGGATGTTACCAGTCCATATAGATACATACAGATAGATTTCAAGGTATCTGAAGAAGTCTGCATGCGCACAAAAGCTTATAACAGGAATAAAACTTTTTTGGTCTTAAAGGTGCCACTGGACTCAGACTTTATTCTGTTCCTTCAGATCAACATGGCTACCCACCTGAATCCCTTTTTGACTTGGTTACTTAACCTATCTGGTTTTGCATTATTAGCTCTGCTCTAGAGCTGAGACTCCTTCAAAAAGGTACACACTCTGCTGGATAAATATGGGCTATGTCTGAAAGCATTCATGCGTAGTAGTATGAAGTTATGTAGGGGTGTATCTCTGTTTAGGACTAAATAATATTTAGATGTCTTCTAGATCCATCATTCTCTTCCATGAATTGTAAGATCCAAGCCAGACTGGATGGCACATTTTGCCAGCCAGGCTATTGCACATACTTCCAGATACATTAGGTAATAACATCTTTGAATATTACTGAACATTAATGGCAATAGGTTTGGGGTGGACGAAATAAAGCACACGTGCATAATTAATTTTCAGGAATCCATTGCCACAAGGTATAGTGGTGATCACTAACTCAGGTGGCATTTTAAAAAAGGTTATAGCTTGACACTGCACCACTTGTGACCCACCCAATCAAATTAAGTCCACTGGCCACATATTGGGGCAAATAAAGTGCTGAACAGCAGTACCCCTTTGCAGTCTAAAGCAAGTGGCAAAACCAGTATATTTATTCACCCCGGGTGGATAGCCATACTGTGCTAGTGGGTTTTGGTTTTTGTGCGGCACAAGGGTTATGCAGGCCTGGATAAGAAAGTAATGGAGGACAGGTCCATCAGTAACTATTTGCTTTGATGGCTAAGTAGAAACTCCATGTTCAGAGGCAGTATAGTAGATGCTGGAAGTCAAGAACAAGGGACAGGTAAGGCTGTTGCTTTTCTGCTATGCTTGCAAGCTTCCTAGAAACATTTGTCTGCCCTTGACAGAAACTGGATGACCCCTTCATCTGATCTAATCCAACAGGGCTTTAATGTTACAACATAATAATGCCTGTTTGTTGTCAGCTGCTTCAGACGCTTCTATAATGCAACGTGGTATACAGGCCATGTTTGGCTAGGATGATGATCTGTGCCCTTATGTCTGTTTATGTTATTTATAGTCTGCCTTTCTCATGGAGTCTCAAGGCAGATTACACAGATCAACAATACAGTCAACAGAATGGGACCTCCAATGAATAGTGCATCAGTATCTGGATTGCAGAAGTTTGAAAGCAAGCAGAAATTGAAAAGCAGGTCTGAAAAACAAACCTGAAACAAAGCAATTAAACATGGCATGATCAAACAATGCAGAAACCACACAGCCGGAGCATGCTTACAACAAAAAGTCACAATACTGTAAGTAATAGGCCACAGTCCCTGCCCTTTTACATGAGAACATAAGAGAAGCCGTGTTGGATCAAGCCAACGGCCTATCTAGTCCAACACTCTATATTACACAGTGGCCAAAACCCAGGTGCCATCAGGAGGTCCACCAGCAGAGCCAGAGTTCCAGAAGCCCTCCCACTGTTGCCCCCCACAAACACCAAGAAGACAGAGCATCACTGCCCCAGACAGAGTATTCCATCTGTACCTTGTGGCTAATAGCCACTGATGGACCTCTGCTCCATATGTTTCTCCAATCCCCTCTTGAAGTTGTTTATGCTTGTAGCTGCCGTCATGCAGCAGTGAATTCCATGTGTTAATTACTTTTTGGGTGAAATTTCTGAACCATAACATTACAGTGGTATTACTCATACAGAAAAGCCCTCTTGAATAATTCTGTTTTGTACCGTTTGCATAAAGCCATAAGAGTGGGACTTCCTAACCCCATCAGGGAGGCCATTCCATAAAATGGGGGCTCCAACAGAAAAATGGACACATTGAAGGCTCAAGTTTAGATGAGACTAACAGATGTGCAATCATGGGGGAAAGATCCCCAAAAAGATCCAGGAGAGTAAAAGACACTCAGCTTCCTCACTAATTCAGGTGGCAAGATTGTAATAATGAGTTTAAATTAAGGATGGGAAGGTACTGGCTGGATATTGGGAATTAGAGGTCCTGGTGGACCTCCTAATGGCACCTGCTATTTTTGGCCATTGTATGACAGACAGATCCAACAATGTTGGATCAGGCCATTGTTGGACTGGATGGGCCATTGGCCTGATCCAACATTGGCTACTCTTATGTTCTTACGTAAAAACTTTCTTACAGTAAAGTGTTGTGCAACAGTGTAATCAGCTGCCTAGGGAGGTGGTGAGCTCTCCCTCACTGGCAGTCTTTAAGCAGTAGCTGGACAAACACTTGTCAGGGATGCTCTAAACTGATCCTGCATTGAGCAGGGAGTTGGACCTGTATGGCCCCTCCCAACTCTGTGATTCTAGGATTCAGGTGCCCCTCAACACTCCAGCTCCAGATCTGTGAACCTGAAAGATCTGGATCATTGTGGCTGTCCAGCAAGTGAAGAAAGAAAAGATTCCCATTCCTCTACCTCTCTCAAGGCGTCAACAATTAACAACCACCGGTCCCGCACAATCACCTGCACGCGGTACTTCTCTGTGCTGTGACAGCGGTCCGTTGCCCCGAAGCAGAAGCAGCTGGTGCAGCCTTTCGGGTTGTTTGCGTCTAGAGAGAAGGTCCCCAGGTGGCACTGGTCGCACCTCGGACCTTCCACGTTTTCCTAGAAAAGATTTAAAAACGGGGAAAAAAGATGTGTTTGTATTTCTCCTCTTACCTGCTGATTGGCGGAGGAAGAAAAGTGAGGAAAAAGAAAACTTGAGGACTGAAGAGGGGGGGATTCTTCAGGCGCGTTTGGACAAAGGGACTCAAAATAGTCACTCATAATCTGCCACATGAATACAGGTGGAAGCTGTACTGAGATGAACAACAGTCTTTCTTTGGAATGATATAATCAGCATTTTCCTTTATCCAGATGGAAATGATCCGCCGGGCTTGGTCTCACAGGTCTGCTCTGCTAGAGGTGGCTCATTCCTCTGGCGCAAGGAGTCTGTCACATCAGCGGATGCCTCTTTGCACCAAAGGAAAATGCCACCGTCCGTGGAATTCAGCCCTCTATTTAAAGTACATATATAAATGCTTTCAAGTCGCAACTGACTTATGGCAACCCCCAGCGAGGGGCTTCCAAGGCAAGGGTGGTTTGCCATCGCCTTCCTCTGCAGAGCCTTCCTCGGTGGACTCCCGCCCAAGTACCAGCTTTGCTTAGCTTCCGAGATACGACAATGTTGGCCTATACCATCCCTCCCTTTTAAAACTACATCTTATGTCATTAGGACATCCCTACAACAGAATGTAGGGCTACGTGGGGCTACGAGAGTGATTAAGTGTGATTAAGACTTCCTATTCCTCCTCCACGTGAAGTCAGCTGGGTGGCCTCAGGCCTCTCACAATACTGTCAGAACTCTCACAAGGTGCCTGATGTGAGAATACGGAAGAGAAGGCGTTTGTAAGCCACTTTAAGACTCCTTACAGTAGAGAAAAGCGGGGTATAAAAACCTAGTCTTCTTCTTCTACATCACTCAGTGGGTCAGTCCCAGTCACTCCTTGCTATGTTACAATTCTTATTCACTTGCTTTTTACCAATTTTTTGACCCAACAGTATTTTACGGCTCAACCTTGGTTTGCACTGCTTTGTAAAAGCTTACGCTGCCTCGGTGTCTTGCTGCTGATCTATTAAGGTAAAGGTAAAGGTTTCCCTTGCTCGAAAGCCAGCTGAATCCAACTCTACGGGGCAGTGCTCATCTCCATTTCCAAGCCAAAGAGCCAGCGTTGTCCAAAGACTTCTCTGTGGTCATGTGGCCAGCATGACTAGACACCGAGGTGCACAGAATGCTGTTACCTTCCCACTGAAGCGGTACCTATTTATCTACTTGCAATTTCTTGCTTTCGAACCGCTAAGTTGGCAAGAGCTGGGACCAGAGACAGAAGCTCACTTCATCTCATGGCACTTGGGTCTCGAACTGCTGAACTGCTGATCTACCAATCTTCCGATCTGCAACTCAGCATCTTAACCACTGAGCCATTGTAGCCCCACTGATCTATTAACTGCTACTAAATTAAAAGCAAAGCCTGTGTTTACACAGCAATGGCGTTATCCCATCAGCTGTCCCTGGGAGAAGGCAGGTATAGATTTATTGGCCACCCACCTAAAGAAAGGTTGTTCTTCCTCATTCAGCTGTTGTTGGTTTTTGTCTGTTTCATTGCTCACAGAGAAACGCATGACTGAGCTTCTTCACCATGGTACGAATGAGCAATCATACAATTCCACGCTGCCGATTTCCACAAATGTGCTGATATGCACAATCACTGTTTACACTCAATCCGTTCTGCTTCAGCAGCAGGTTAGAAAGAAACTGAAGGACACAGGGAGAAACCTGACCCGCTGCATTCAGGAACAGAGAACTGACCTCAACCTTAAAATTCTGTTCCCCAAAACCTTTTTGTATCTTAAATGTTCTGAAAGGACAGCTGTCTCAATGGAAAGCAGCACAACTGCAACCCCAACTATGGCTCTGAATGGCACTGACTTCCAAGCCTGCCTTCTGCAGATAAATTCAGTCCTACATCAGCCAGCAGTAAAGCAGCTCTACGTATCATCTCTAAAAGCTGTGCCTCAGGCATGAATTTTCATTCAGGCATGAACTGAATCATTTTCCAAGATCCTGGACTCAAGGCACAAAAAAAAAAGTCACAGCCCATGGCAAAGCTTCAGTAATGTTTTTGTTCCTACGCACAGAGAGCTGGCTTCTCTGCTATGACGCAGTGGCGCTTGCCAGTTAATTAACTCTTGAAAGTAATACAGAAACCCCACTGCCAGTGACAACATCCACTGTGTGCTCGGAAAACAGCTGAGTGGCAACAGGGCAAATGGCATCAACGCTGCAGAGATTTACGGCGTTTGATGCCATCGGGCACTGATGGGCACAAGCACCGAACAAAATCTTTCTCCAGTTCCATCACCAGCCTCTTCAACTGTAGCATGGCTAACAGCTGGCACATCAGACTCACCTTGCAGTGACACTTGCCAGAGACAGGATCACACACATCTGCTTTTGTCCCTGCTCGGTGACAGTCACAAGGCCTGCAGTTTGGGTAGCCGTAGTAGCCTGGGACACAGAGATCACACTGCCGTCCCATGATGTTGGGCTTGCACCTGAAAAAGATATATTCGTTTCTCCAGCTTGTTTCTAACTAATGTGGAACTTGGGCCTTGAGATATTCAGCTGACATCCGGAGGATTGATTCAGATGCGTAGCCATGTTGGTCTGAAGTAACAGAACAAAGTTTTGAGTCCAGTGGCACTGCTAAGACCAACAAAGTCAAGCTTTCGTGTGCGTGCTATCTGCAGAAGAATTGTGCATGGACACAAACGCTTATATCCAGAATTAAACTTTGTTTGGTCTTGACTCAAATTTTGTTCCGGAGGATTTGTTTATAAATCTCCTGCCTAACAACATGATAGGAAGGACTCTTGGCATCTCTAGCAAGAGCCAGGTTTTTCCAGGGGTGATTCAAAGCCTTTCAGACCAACAGGACAAAGCAAGAAAGAATTGACTGATTGATTGATTGATTGATTGAGAACTTGAAAAAGTAAATGTGCCTTTTCAAAATGAAATATGTGAAATATGCTCAGGGTTCAGACAAGGAAGAGACTTGTAGATATGATGTAGATATGATATCTACAAGTGAGAACCTGCAAGAAACTTGTGGGGAGGGTGCACCGCTTCCCCCACTTTGCTTCCTTCTCCCTCCCCCCCTGTTCCCTAACAAACCTCCCCCTCCTTCCTCCCCCCTCTCCTTCTCTGTCAACCTACCCCCCCCTCTCTTTCTCCCTCCTTTCTCAGACTATCCCCTTTTCTTCCTCCCTCCCCTTATTTGGCAACTTATCCCATCTCTCTTTTGCCCTCCCCCTGTCAACGTACCCCCAAGTTTGAAGAAAACCCTGTCTGGGATCAGCGTGGCCCTAATCTGTGGATTTAAATATCTGCAGGGGAGCAGACTTCACTATTAGATATACAGAAATGTACCAGGACACAGTGACAAAAGGGAAACAGAGGGGGACATGGAGACTTTGTTCAGAACTAAAGGCAAAGAGTGTCCCTGTCACAATGCAAATGAAACTTGAAGCAGGAGCTTTAGGCTTCCTCGCACAATCCCAGCTCCCCTCTTCCACATCTCCTGGGGCATGGCAAGCTCATTAGCTGCTTCTGCCAATCATCATTTGCCATTCCCTCTGAAGCACGGTTTGTGCTTGCCCTGCAAATTAGACTTACAAACTGGGAACAAACCATGGTTTGGAATCACAGTTTGCAAGATGCAGTTTGCTGCTTTGAATATATGGGCAAACTACCATTTGTTGAGAAAGCAGCTGATTAGCTTGATGTGTAGTGCAGAGGAAATCATATGAGCAAGCCTGAAGCATTGGTGGGTGGAATGCCAACTCTCTGTGCAAATCAGCCTGGCTCCACTAGAAACATTCAAGCCACAAGTGGTCCAGTCAACATAGCAGGATTTGGGGGGGGGGGGATTAGACCAAGGTGCCTTTGGGCCGAGGAAAGTCTGGATTTGTGTTGGTTACAAAGGTGGCACAGTAAGGTATAAAAACGATGCTGCCCACTATGCCCAGGACTGGTGCCCAGTCGTACCCACCTGCACTGTCCACTGTCTGTGTTACATCCCAGCTCTGTCAGGTCTTGGATCCCGGTGTGAGAACAATTGCAGTCCTCACAGCCCACCAATGGATGGCAGCCAAAAGTCTGGGGCTCACAGACGATGCACTCTGGTTTGATGGTGCGTGGTGGGCAGATGCACTGTCCCGTCAGCTCATCGCAAAGACGAGTCCCACAGTCACAGGCTGAAAGCGAAAAGCAGCAGGTGACTACCACAAGGACACATGCACATGGAGGCACACAGCATCATCGGCCTGGGGTATCTGTCTAAATAGCCTATTTTGATGTGTGTTCAGATCAGCAGAGCGCTTCTAATAATATTCTGAAACCCGGTGAGCTGATGCTTCTAAGCTTGAAGGGCTGGCCATTGCGGGCCTGGCCAACACATTTTTTGGATAACCGCTCCATAGCAGCAACCATGCGAGCCAGTTTTGAGGGAGGCAGATGTGGATTTTCCAGCCAATAAAATTTAAGGCAGAAATGAAGCTGAGAAGATGGGGCAGGTGGCTGAACGGCTGGATTTTCTCTCACTCTCAGCCAAAAGCAAAGTAGTGAGATCGCTCTTCAGTGAGGGAATGCAGCTGCTGACAAGCGTCTCATCTCTCCCCCCTCTCTGACAAGTGATGCAGGATGCTGGCAGACAGCTCATGAACAAAAGCAGGAATCTGAAGCGAGTGGGTTTTTTTATTTCCATGTAAATCGACTGAGCGCTGATGGGCAAGGGAATAAAGAGTTGAATTTCTATGCCAAAGATGTGGCATGTTTTTTAAAAAAGCAAAAAAAATTGAGATGAATCACTGCAGATTCTAACAAAATATTTTTTCCTTCCATGGAAGAAGATGGGAATTAATTTCCATAAATGAATACCAACAGAAGACATTATGCTGGAAGAGAAGGACTAAGTGGATTTTCACCTGAACTGTCTACAGGTGGGATACTAGATTTCAGCCAGTACCCACTCATACATCCTTCTGGAAAATTTACACTGCGATCCTAAGCAGAGTTACGGCCTTCCAAGCCTTAGAAAGAGTGTAACTCTGCATAGGAGAGCCAGTATAGGCTAGTGGTTAAAGTGCTGGACTAATCACTGGAAGACCCAGGTTCGAATTTCCATTCATGTCTTGGAAGCTGGCTGGGTGACCTTGGGCTAGTCACACTCTCTCAATATAACCTACCTCACAGGGTTGACAATGGAAGAGAGGAGAATGATTTTAAGCCACTTTGGGTATACACTGGGGTGTAAGACAGGGAAGGAAGGAAGGAAGGAAGGAAGGAAGGAAGGAAGGAAGGAAGGAAGGAAGGAAGGAAGGAAAGCACTGTCAGTGTGGGGTTTTTTTCTCATTCCCGTGTAGGAGGGCAGGGAGCTGGCAACAGAGGGTAGGACTTGCAATCATGGGTTTAAATTAAGGACAGGAAGGTACCGGCTGGATCGGAGGAAAAACTTATTTACAGGAAGAGTTGTGTAACAGTGGAATCAGCTGCCTAGGGAGCTGGTGAGCCCCCCCCCCCCCCCCCGGCAGTCTTTAAGCAGCAGCCGGACAAAGACTTGTCAGGGATGCCCTGGGCTGATCCTGCATTCAGCAGAGCTAGATGGCCTGTATGGCCCCTTCCAACTCGGTGGTTCTATGATTCTATATGCTGGAGAGCCACTGCCAGAGCAGATAGTACTGACCTTGATGGACCAAGAGTCTGATTCAGGACAAGGCAGCTTCATGTTTGTCATTTCTGAATTTTACCCCCCAAGGGCTTTTGCTGACCAAATGGGACTGCTTTAGAATTATTCCTACAGAAGGACATCCATGGAGGATAGAATCAAATAACAAAATCATAGAATGACATAGAATCAGCACAGGCTAGTGGTCCTTATTAAGCAGAGGTCCTTCACATCATCTACTACTTGAACCTTTCAACTGGAGATGCCAGGAACTGAACCTGGCACCTTCTGCATGCCAAGCAGATACTCTATCACTGAGCCACAGCTTCTCCCCAAATCACCTACTTCACAGTCCTTTTTAACTGGTGATGCCGGGGATTGAACCTCTGGGACTTTCCGCACGCAAAGCAGAGGCTCTTTCACTGAGCCACAACCCCTCTCCTACAGACAATGAAGCATCTGAATAACCTATTCATGTAACAGCCGTGTGAGATTTGAGACATGCTGTCAACTTATGGAGATCTAGAAACAGCATATAAGCTGTCCTTGAAAAGCAAGGATTTTCACCACTCTGCACAAAAAGACACTCACGCCTGCAGCTGGGGAAGCCCCAGTAGCCTGTGGCACAGCGGGAACACTCTCGCCCAATGACGTTGGCCCTGCAAGAACACTGGCCACCAAACGGCTCGCACTGGCTCTGGACAGCACCCACTTCATGGCAGTGGCACGGCTGGGCCCCGTTGTTGTAAAAAAGAGAGATGGAGACGGCGGAATCCTGGCAGAACTTGGATGATGTCACTGGGCTGCGGAGAGTGAGAAAAGGGGACATTTCTGCATTGGTGGTCTCACAACAGTGGGCCCAATTTGTTAATTAAAACTTGCAGCCCATCCTGCTCTGGCACTCCTCCTGGCAGACACAAGGACTAGGCTGAGAAAACAAAGCAGCCATACTTGACATTATCAGGTTCTGCACTTGGACAGCTGAACTAACCTTGTACAGAATGCCCTGGGGGTCTCCAACGTGGTACGCGTGGGCACCATGGGACCAACCAACACCTCTCCTGAAGTCCACCAAATCTTTTTAGAATGAGCAAGGCCATTCGGGGCTTTTCTCTGCAAGGCTTCTGACTAGCCACTGGGGATTTGATTGGCTGTGTAGATTTTTAAGAATCTTGCATTAGCAACAGCTGCCACCACAGCATAAGGATCTTCATGTGTGACTGAAGGTAAGCCATGGCAGCCGCCATTTTGTAATTGCACCCACCACACCGTGTCAGAAGTCCAAAGGTGCCTAGAGGTTCAAAAAGGTTGGAGACCCCTGGAACACACACTGCTCGATGGGTAGGTGAAGAAACTAAAAATGAAAGAAACGTACTACCTAAAGAAGTACCATTTCAGATGTGTAGCCATCTTGTTCTGCAGTAGAAGAGCTAGATTCAAATCCAATAGCACTTTAGAGACCCCGGAAATCTTGTTGGTGTTTAAGATGCTATTGGACTCGAATCTAGCTCTTCTGAAGAACTTGAAACAGAATTAAGGTTGTTTAAAAGAACAGTTTTAAATAATAATTGAGAAAAGTTTCATTAGATCCAATTCCAGATACATTCATCAGGCTACCCGGAAGACAAGGAGAACAGGACTTAGCGTCTTTCCTTATGGTGTCATGCAGAAAGGTCCATTTGTGAAGCAAGGTTCTCACTTGATATAGAAGCTGTTGACTCCACAGTTGCTGATGAAATCATAGGATTTGTCTAGGGGTTCCTCTACAAGATAGCTGGAGCCATAACTGTCCTCAGGAACCACCAGGATGTAATCCTAAAGAAGACAAATAAGTTAAAACTCACCAGGGTGAGCCGGCAACCCTCCCGACTCAATTACCCATTTCTAGGATCCCAGAACAATCCTTTTGGGAATTTTAACTGAGTAATAAAATACATTTTTACTTTATTTAGCAACATTTGACTTTGGCCTTATTTTCTGTCGTATACACTCTGTGCCACTTCTATTCTTTACATGGCAGAGAACCACTGCCTCCCAACACGTAAATAATATCACTGAAGATGGAGATGATTTGAAATTCCTCTTTTCACCCCTTGGAGAAAGGGCTGTGTGTGCAAATGAGGCAGAATACTTGCATCATGTGATATTATCTGTACCATAGAATGGAATTGGGAGCACCTCTGCCCCACAACAGTGTACAAACCGCCCACTGCCCTTGATGATGCACAATTTTGTCCACACAACTGGATGCTGGCTGGCGCCCTTCACTGATGAGCGAGAAGAAAGCATGAGTTCTACCCAGGCTGGACAGCCATATGAATGGGGATTTGTCTAGGATGACAGGGGGTTGCAAGGCTTCTGAATTATTTGGGAAGGATGCAGACCCCAATTTACACCTTCATCAGTTCCTGCCATCAACCCTTACAGATGAGACAAAGAGATTTCCAAGATAGGACCTCACCAGCCAAAGATGCCGGTTCTCTGGTACACGGATGATCACGCTCAGGTCATTATCCGTAACATCCAGGACAATCTGGTTCTCAGAAACCACCAGGCTCCGGCAACCATAGCCATGTGGACAGAAAGTGGCATTAGCTTGACCTGAAGAGTCAGAAAACAAAGAGACGGTTAGGTAACGTGCCTTACCCTGTTTTGCTGTAAACACTGGCAATCTCCTGCTTTGGTTGTGGTCTCTCCACACTACTGATACGTTCTACAGGGAGACTGAAGGGGAATGCTACATCAGGCACTGCAGGAAATAATCTTCTTGGGTCTGCACGGGGAACCAATGGCCAATTTAGGTACAAAAGACTTGCTCTGCTCTTTAAAATCTACTTAACCACCCTGTAGAATGAGCCCCAGATCAAATCAAGCCTGACCTCTCACTAGAATATAAAATGATCAAACTGAGGCTATCATACTTTGGTCATATTATGAGAAGACAAGAGTCACTGGGGAAAAGGCACTGGACTCCGGATAAGATCGCTAAGTGTTTTCCTAATACATCCAAAAATTGCTGGAAGTGTAAAACTAATGTAGGAACCTTCTTTCATCTATGGTGGAGTTGTGAAAAAGTTCAAAAATGTTGGTTAGCAGTCCAAAAAATAATTATGGAGATATTTGATGTGGAAGTACCTTTAATACCGGAAATATCTTTGCTGAATATACTACCCAAGGATATAGGGCTGGAGAAATATGTTATCAGATATATTATTACCTTAACCAGGATTCTGATAGCGAAAAACTGGAAAGGGAATAAACTCCCATCCAGAGAAGAAATTAATACAAAAATTTTAGAGGTTGCAGAAATGGAAAGGTTAAATACGAGACTTTCAAATCAAAATGAAGACTTATATTACCAAAGATGGAGTAGAGTATATAGATGAATGAATGTGAAAACATAAAGATAGACTCACTCTAGGGAAAATTATCGTCATAAAGTATAGGTCTTTTAGTTTGTTAAGTTTTCCTTTATATATGTCGATAACAATGATGTAAATGTAAATTTGGAAAAACCCAATAAAATTTGCTTTAAAAAAAAAAGAGTCACTGGGGAAAAGAACAATGCTACGAAAAGTTGACGGCAGCAGGAGAAGAGGAACACCAAGCATGAGATGGATTGACTCTAGTCAAGGAAGCCACAGCCCTCAGTCTGCAAGACCTGAGCAAAGCTGTGAACGACAAGACATTTCGGAGGCCATTAATTCATAGGGTTACCATAAGTTGGAAGCAACTTTAGAGCACTTAACACAGAGAGAGACAGAGAGAGAATGAGCCGCAACATGACTCTGTGTGCCGCTTACCCTGCCAAATCCGGCCACCATTGATCAACACTTCAACGGGGAAAGTTGGGTGACTGGGCTGGTAACAGTGCAGAATGAAGGCATAACGTCCCAGGCTCTGGATGCGGCCATTTAACACAATGGTTGTCTATAACGAAACACAAGCTCGGTAACCCCTGCTGTTATTGCTTATGGCATTTATGCGGGTTTCTAGCTCACAGTGCCCCTTTGGCTCAGGTCACATGTGGGGTTAGCTGGCTCCTGGCTCCATTCCAGCCCTGCAAGCCAGGAGAAGCCCAAGCCAGGAGAAGCCCAAATATATGGTACATGAGCTGCTGCTTCTGCTAACAACTTATTTCCCTTCTGTCTCCTGGAGGCACCTAGAGAAGACTATGATGCCCTGCTGTGCTATCACCTGCCTTGCAGTTTCTTCACCACTCTTTGGAGGCCTCCTGAGTCTTTTTACAGCAGGAAAGCTGTCTGATCAAGCCCCACTCTCCCTGACAGGGTCTCCCTTCCTAACAATTCTGGCCTCCTCTTTCCTCTTCGGCAAATACCACTGGCTTCTCCCTGCCAGGTGAAGAAGTGGAGGATTCTGACCGTGAGAAGGCTAAGGTTATGGAGACAGCCCTGCAGCTAACAGCCAGGGAACCTCTGGGAGCCCCCTTTATAACCCAGGAGGAGCCTCTGAAGTTTTGTTCAGCTCCCTCATCCTGGTAGGTGGCCCTGCTTTTCTCCTTGGATTCAAAGACTACCAGCAGCCCGCCCTCAGAACCAGCTGCGGCCCTTGGGGTCTCTCCTCAACTAATGTCTCAAGTCCCAGGAGGTCAAAAGGCTTCCAAACCCTGCTGGGAGTACTCACAGCCATAATCATGGTATAGTATTTTTAATCATCAGAAATGTCATTGAGAAGATATAAGAACATAAGAGCCCTGCTGAATCAGACCAGTGAGCCATCTAATTCAACATCCTGTCCCAGTTCCTCCAGAGGGCCAACAACAGGGCACGGAGGCTGAGGCCTTCATCATAACATCAGAAGAGCCCTGCCGGATCAGACCAGTGGTCCATCTAGTCCAGCACCCTGTCTCACAGAGTGGCCAACCAGTTCCTCTGGATGGACAGCAAGAGGGCATAGAGGTCAGGCCCTTCCCCTGATGTTGCTTCCTGGTAACAGGATTCAGAGGTTGACTGCTTCTTAATGTGAAGGTTCCCTTTTGTCACCATGGCTTGTAGCCACAACTAGACCTGTCCTCCATCAATCTGTTTATTTCCCCCCTTTAGCCTGCCTATTCCTGTGGCCATCAATACATCCTCCACATTTTAATCACTTGCTGTGTAAAAAAGTATTTCCATTTGTCTGTCCTGAATCTACCACCCCTCAAGCTTCATTGAGTGCCCTAGTATACTGGGAGGGAGAAAAAGTTCTCTCTGTACACTCTGTCTATATCATGCATAATTTTATAAAACCCCTTAATCGTCTCTTTTCTAAACTGAAAAACCCAACTCTTCAGCCTTTCCTCATAGGAATGGTGCTCCAACCCCTTAAATGCAGGGCTTTAACTCCCACCTCCCTGCCTTGAAGCCCCAATCCACCTTCAGGTTTTGCCTCTCTTCCTGGATCAAGGAAGGTAAATGTGATCATCCTTATTTGAAGAAACTATTTTATAAATTAAATGCAGTGTAGAAAGAGAAAGGGCAATTTAGCTAAATCACATGGAATAGAATGGGGTAGCTCTAGTCTGGAGATATCAGTCCTGATCGTTGTACTAGATAGGAGGTTAGGTAAGAAGGAAACCCACATCGTGAGTATAGCAGTTGAACTATATGTTTCCCCACTCACTTACGAGTACAACCAGCTTCACTCCACCCCCTCGACTCAGCAAAAGAGCTGGGACTTGGAGCAGATGCAACCAACACCAGAATGAGGAGCAAACCCTGACAAGTGAGCCTTCTGAATGGATGTCTCATCAGCCTGGTGGGCAACCTGGCAAGATTCCTATATTAACCACAACTGGCTAGCAGATCCTTCAGTTTATTCCTATGTAGATCAGATAGTCACTAAACTGCTGCATAAAATTCAAAGGAACACGAATGGGAAATGCTGAGCGCCAGATACCGTGGGAACCTCAGAATGTCTTTCCCATTCATGCTGCAAAAACAATAAGGCTTCCTCTCCAGAGATGTAACATCTGGAATCTACACAGTTTAGAGTTTGCATTTTTACTTCTCGTCCTTACCTGTGGAGCCTGTAGCAGGATGAGCTCGGCAGAAGAGTCTAGCAAGGTCGAAGGTCGCAGCTGTGGTGTTGGAGGGATGCTAACTGGGGGGATGCTGAAGGCATGAATAAGGGGGAAGCTTTGAGTGATTGGCAGCAACTGCACTTCCTCTAAGATAACTGACTGTGAGATCTTCTGATACCTTGATGGGACACAGGAGCTGCTGTTGATGGATGAAACAGAGAGAAAAATGTCAGAAGCTCTGCAGCCAAGCAAAAGTCTGACATCCACATGGGAATGTAGCAAGGAAGAAAAACAAAACCTCTAAGCACCAAAAATTGCAAGTCAGGTTGCCAGTCTCCAGGCGGCACCTGGAGATCTTCCACGATTACAACTGATCACCAGATGACTAAGATCAGCTCCCCTGGAGAAAATGGCTGCTTTGGACGATGGACCCTATGGCATTATACCCTGCTGAGGTTCCTCCCCTCCCCAAACCCTGCCTTCCCAAGTCCAAAACCAAATTCTCCAGGTGTTTCCCCATAACGGAGCTAGTACCCCTAATCATGAAGAGGACTATGGGAAGGCCAGTTGTGGCAGTTCTAGCCTGGCTGTCTTGATCATGTAATACATGTTTTGTGCTGGCTAGGCGGAATATAAATTCAAATAAATAAATAAATAAAGTTATGTGTTCAAAGACACTACAGTTGTAAACAGTTATATCTTATGTCCAGATAAGGGATGGGGACGAAAGGAAGTGTTTCTGTAAACCATTCCTTTTTTCTTGCTGTCCCCACAATCAAACAGGTTTATTATTTTGAGACACAAATGTAGGCTTTTTCAACTGTCTTACTTACACACACACACACACCCCTTCTCTAGAACTGAGTGTCATACTTTCCAGTTTCAGGAAAGCCTGAAGAATGGTCCTTTTCCAGAAGGCGTTTGACTAAGTTTGTGGGGCTGAATTCCCCCCCCCCCCCAATTCTGTGGCTTAATTAAGTCTGATTCAATCACTTAAGTGGCTTCATGAATTGCTTCCTTAATTGCTTCTTTTATGCCTTCTCCCCCCCCCCCCCCAATATGTTCCCCTTGCCTTTGTTTAGCTCATCAGCACTTTAGGGCAGTCACCTGTTTTTTTGCAAAGTACCAGGAACACAGGTGATGCTAAATAAAGAGATTGCCTCAGCATCTCCTCCTTAAAATAAACACACAGTCTCTTAACGCCTGATATAAGGTGCTTCTGTGTCTGCACTGGGAAAAGAGCCCGCAAAAAGAAGTTTGAGAAACCTTAAGGCTGTTTACCTATTAGGTGCGAATATTCCATGGACACTGATGCAGTGGACTTTTGGCTCCACAAACTCCATGGTGAATTGGTCATAGGGTACCAGATACACTTTGTACTAAAAGGCAGAGGAGGAAAGAAGGGGGGGGGGGGAGAATTACTCATATTTTTCCTTTCCTGGAAAGAAAGTAATGTGGAGCCAGGACAGGCATGACGGTTTAGATAATTTTTGTTTCTTGAGCATGTGTGGGTAAAGCAGCCTGAGAACTGCAAACTGAAATGGATAAGAACTCCCAGATTTTCTACCACATGCAAACAAAACATCTGCAGGGGAACACACAGAAGAAAGCAGCAGCTGGCCCTATTTAATTATTTAATTAATTCATTTATACCCCACTTTTCTCACCAATGGGGACCCAAAACACCTTATATTATTCTCACCCCCTCCATTTATCCTCACAACATCCCTGTTAGGCTGAGAGTGTGAGATTGGTCCAAGGTCACCCAGCCAGCTTCCATGGCACAAGTGGGGATTCGAAACTGGGGCTCCCAGATACTAGTCTGACACTCTTAACCACTACATCACACTAGCTCTGTAATCTCTCCCTACTGTATGCCCCCTCAAAATGTGAAATGTCACACTGCTTACACAAACAGGCCGCTTACACAAACACTTATCTGCATCTATTAGCAACCTTTGCTATCCCAAACTCCAGCCTAGATACAGTCCAGCTTTTTTGGTCTGCAGGAAAAACTGGCTTCACATTTTAGTAAACTCTGTACAGGCAGACTAGAGGACTTTGATTAAGCTCAAAGGGTTGAATCCAAACTAAATTTTCCATTAGAGGAATGGAACTTTCATGCCGCCACTCCCCCCGACCCCCCGGCAGCTCAGTGATCTCCATGAAATGCTGGTCTCGTGGGATGGGGATCCCTGAGAGACAACATAAGGAAGGTCTGCAGTGGGGAGGGAAAATCTGGATCCATTCCAATACCTATTTTGCAAAAACTGGCACTAGATAGACATAGTTCTGGTGGCAGCCGCTACCAGAGCACAGGTTTGATTCTCTTTCTCACGCCTCCTTCCAAGTGTATTACGCCTCTTGTCCCCTGCACTTTGATTTCCCCCCCCTGTGGCTGAACCTTTGATGGCAGCCATTATGTGATTGTGCCCACCACCCTGTGTTACAATTCCAAAGGTGCCCGCAGGCTCAGACAGGCTGAGGAACCCTGGGCTAAAATCAAAACTCCAGGCTCCACTGTATGAACACATGATCTGGATCCATCAATGTTTGGCAGTGGACTTGTGCCAGAGCCAGCTGTGCTCCACATCAAAGGCTTACCAGGAAGAAACGGGCCCTATCCGCGGCAAGCCGAACCGTAGCCTCCGTGGCCAAGTCAAAAGCTGCCAAGCGATTCAGTGGATCTAAAACCATCCCACGGCAAAGGAAACTGCAAGACAAAAACAGTCACCAAGCTCAAGGTCGACCTTGTCTGGCCAGATACATTTTTTCTTCTTGGCGGCTGTAAAACACAGTGACACAGAACGGCCTTTCTTGGGTAACGACAAGGGCATACTTCCTACGGATATCCTAGGGCCCTCACTTCCTCATTGCTAAGGTTGCAGCTTGAAATCAGACCTTGTGAGGAAGAGTTCCCAGACAATGCAGCCAATCTGTCATGCACAGAAACATGGCCTCATTTGTCTAAACACAGCATTGGGACCTCAGGATGCTTGTGCTATTTCCAGTGGAAACAGGCCCTGTTTTTAGGATGTGGACGGTTTGGCTCCGCTTTCTGGCCCTGGCGTGTACAATACTGAGAATCGGAATGGCAAGTGCCTTCTACCGAACTGCAGTAAATGCAAACTCAGCTCTGAACACGAGACCTTGAAAGCATAAGGTGTTTAGTCAATTATAAGAGAGAATGGGTAGAGCACCCAAAAAAAATGCCTCAGGGGACTAATCCAAATAATGTGTTGGATTGCATGTGGTTAATGTCAGTGCTTGGGATTACAGGGGAAACCTCAGTAATTGTGAATCCTACTCCTCAATATGAATGATTTCCCTAAAGAACCCGTCTGCAGTGACCTCAAAGCCGTAGGTCAACACGGGTCTGCTCTTTCTTGGTTTTTTCCTTTGATCTTTTTATTTCATTTACCTTAGTCTGCCTTTCTCACAGTGACTCTAGGCGGATTACACATGATGAGTCAGTACAATCCACAAAACGGGACATTCAATAACCAGTAAGTTAGGATTTTAGAACTCTGGAATCACCAAAAAGAACTTAAGCATCGTGTAAGAATTAAGCGGTAAAGAAATTACATAATAGGATCCTGCTTAGCAATCAGCTATACATAGCAGTACAGGCCACAGTCGCTAATCATTTATCCAAGTGAGTTTGTGAACTCTTTTGTACAGTGCAGTTATACCGCCTGCGCAGAAAAGGCCCCTTGAATAATTCAGTTTTGCCAATGGACTTCAGTCTTCTGTTTCGACTTTCAGGTTTATTTTCAAGTGTCCTTTCAGCCCAGTTATATACAGCCCCACTAGTGGACCTCCTGGTGGCACCTGGGTTTTGGCCACTGTGTGACACAGTGTTGGACTGGATGGGCCATTGGCCTGATCCAACATGGCTTCTCTTATGTTCTTATGCAGGTTCAGTTACTGCTCTATCATCTCTGGCAAGCTTACTGTAAATTCTGACTATCACCACCTTAATGTTATCAATTAAAAGAAAAGAGCCAGAATATCTCTGCACTGCACATTATCTCAAATGAGTATTGCTCCACTGAGTCTAGTTCTTCTACCGGGGTTCATACCTGTACTCGCAAGTGTACACAGCAAGAATGCCTGGCTGGACACGCTGCTGTGGTGAGCTCACTGATACATCAATCGTCTGCAGAGGGTCTGCACTGGCATACTCCACTAGGAGCGTGTACCTCCCAGGCTGGGGAACGGTGATTCGTAGCTGAACTTCCACCTATATACAAGAGGAGGGGAAAAATTAAACGAGAAAAGGGTGCCAGGCTGGGGGCTGTGATATCCTGTACTAAAATCTCCCCTCTATGACCTTAAAAAAAATTCTGGCTGGATATTGGGGGGGGGGGGGGGGGGGATATTTTACGGTGAGAGTAGTTAGTGGAATCAGCTGCCTAGGGAGGTGGTAAGCTCCCCCTCACTGGTAGTCTTCAAGCAATTTCTGGGCAAACACTTGTTTGGGATGATTAAGTTGATCCTGCACTGAGCCGGGGGGGGGGGGGGGGCGGACTAGATGTCCTTTATGGCTTCTTCCAATGTCATGATTCTACAAAATCTCACTTTTGACATGCTGACTTCATCCAAGAAAACCCTCTTTAGGGGAAAACTCTGGTAGAGGCAAATGTATAGAAGCCGTGACCCCAGAACTGAAGTGCAGGCACATTAGTGTAAGATACAGGAGTGGATGCAATATGGAAGTTAACAGCTAGCTCCCTCATTGTCTAAAATTTCAACTCCAATACAATGTTTATTGTTTGTATGCCTTCCACGAGGATCATTCCAAAGCCACACTGAGTAAGGAAAAGCTTTATCAGTACCAGCAGAGCAGGGCCATCCTACATACATTTACTTAAGAGTCAAATCCCGCTAAGTTCAATAGGACTTATGCTCCAGATATGCAGCTGTGTAACCTCTCTCTAGTCTCATGAAAAACGAGAAGATTCATTCTGGCTACCCAGGGAAAGGTATAGAGAGGATAAGGAACACAGTGGCAAGCTTTGATTCAGCTGTGCAAGTGGAACTACTTACATCACTGCCACTACACAACACCATCTCAGGGTATGAAAGGGTGACCTGCTCCCTAGGACAGGGTTTCGGTAAATTGTTGTCCCATCTGCACACAGCATCTTCACCCGACCCAAAGTGGAACTGCTCCACAGGCAAGTACTTATACAGGAGGCAGCTAGAAAGAACAGAAACGAAATCATTTCTGCCTGGAGGCATCTGGTAGAATAAAATACCTGCTTGTCTCAGAAAGCCTCTGAAACCACATCTGGCAAAAAGCAGAATACATTGACTCCAGGGCTACAGGGGGAAGCTAATCTTGCACCTAGAGGCACCGTGGCAAACACTGCATAATGCAGGGGTCCCAAACATAGTACCCGTGGGAGCCATGGTGCCCACCAACACATTTTCTAGCGCTCGTCAAGTGTTAGTGGGTGGGGCTGTGACAATAATTTTGTGGCTGGCCCCGCCTCCTGTGTCAAAATTCCAGATGTGCCTGCAGTTTCCAAAAAGTTGGGGACCCCTTACATAATGGCTTAGATCTTATTACATCATTCCTCCTTCACTTATCTTTGGCTGCTGCAGAGCGTTTCCTACTCTGCAGTGACCACCTCTACCGCTAGCACTTCTGCGGGTATAAAGTCTCCTTGGAAAACAATTATCTTGCACACACAGCAGTGGTGGGGAAAGCAAGGGCCACAACAGGGGGAAGCCCCCACAGTGGCCAGACAGAAGTGCAACAGGCATTACATCAGAGGATCCAAGCCATTACTTCCAAGTTAGTTTGGAAAGGGGACAGGGGCAAAAACTGGGAAATGAGACAGCAACAAACCATGGCTATGCCTATTTCCCCATCTTTCTAAGGCCTTTGGGTCTTTCTCAGCAGAGATACTTGGAAAATTCTCAGTATTTTCACATACCACTGCAGAAAACAGAACAGTGTTGTATACAGTATTTACTCAAATGCAGGATGAGGGGTCTTTTTCTGAGTATGCCATCCAAAAAAAGCCAAGGGGTCATCACATACGAGTTACTGGTATGTAAAGTAAGAACAATTGTGTGTGCGTGTGTGTGTGAGAGAGAGAGAGAGAGAGAGAGAGAATTGAAGGGGGGGGTACGGAGTCATCTTACATTCAAAGATATGTCTTTCTCCTTATATTTCCATGAAGAAAAAGGCTAGAGACTTGCTTTTTTAAAAAAATAAAATCTGGGAATTTAGAGAACCCTCTAAGACAGGGGTGTCAAACATCTGGCCAGCCAGGTCTCTTATCCGGCCTGCGAGCAACTGGTCATTACCTTTATCGCCAGATGGCATTATGTCCCTGTATACTGTCCCAGTGCTAATGAGTAATCAGCGGTGGAACTGGGAGGGTGGGCATCAGGGAGGTACTTGAAGGAGATACTGTAAGAGCGTTAATGTTTTAAGCATGCTTGTATTTTAAGTAAAAAATAATATTGTTAGTCGGGTTTGCCTGTGTCCTTTATAAAGTTTATATTTCTCGTACCTGGCATTACATTTTATGGCATGGATGAACTGACCCAACAAAGTGACATTTATAGCAGATCTGGTCCCCATAACAAATGAGTTCAACACCTCTCCTCCAAGCCTATTGTTACAATGCATCAACAACATAATCGATATTTTAGTGCCATTTTTAAAGAAGGGAGGGTGCTCTGTTGCCACCAATGACGCCAGCGACGATGACAGCACCGTCCCTTGAAAACCCTCAGAAGAAAATAAACTCACTGTACAAGTGTGAAAATTTACAGGGAGGTCAGACGCATGGAACAACTGTGCCCACATCAATTCCAGTGTTTGTGGATTGACTGCCATGAAAATCAGGAACAAGTCTAGTGTGCGGGAAAAGCCTTTATACCATTGCTCCCCCCCCCCCCACAGCAACAACTTGAATGACCAATCACAAATGAATTCCTGCTCAAAACCAGCTGTGATTTTGTACATCAGCAAATATCCTCCACTGCCCATTTTGCTGAGTTCCACAGAAGCCCAGAAATACATCTCTCTCTTTACTGTCCCCCAAAATGCAAGAAGCACATAGACAAAGAACTATGCAGCACATTTTCTATGAAATCTAATGATGCACCTAAAGCTGCTGGGCAGAAGCTGTGCCTCTCTGTATTAATCAGAGCACTAATAGGGGGGTCTTTTAGGGCTCAAGGTCAGCTTCTGCTTGGCCGTAATCATGACAAAGATTGGAATGGAAGCCTTACTTTTGACCAGCTTGTTCTGGAGCCGGGTTGTAGGTACAAGGCTCCGAGACTTTCACTTGCAAAATACGAGCCTCATAGTACGAACTGGGCAGCAAGACCAGGTAATCCTGAAACAAAGGGACAAAAAGTCAAGACTTTGCTCTCCTAGCTTGTCTGTGGTAAAGAGAAAAAAGGGGAGAGCGGTCTTTACCAAGAGGACCCCCTCTGCTTCAATGATCAGGGACCACGTGCTGGGGCTCAGTACGAAGGGCTCCCCAAAGCTGTTCCGAGGGACCGTGACAAATGATGGCTCCTTGCTGGGTACAAACACAATCTGCTTGGTCTGCTCAGTACCTGAAGGAGGGAAAGCAAAAAAGGCAGGTCTGGAGGGTGGGGGGTGTCATGACAATCTCTGACCCAGTCAAGTCTGGATGGGGTCAAGATGATCTCTGACCCGGTACCAAGCATGTCCCAAAAGCCAACTGGAAGGCCATTGTCAACATAACTGCGGTTTCCAAAGTCTCCATCGAAAGAAAGCAAAATAGTGGTGGAAAGCATTCCACAGTCATTTAGCAAGTTCTAGCAGTGAACCCGCCCACATTCTTACACTCAGGACTCCATCAACAGCTGGTAAGGTCAATCATGAACAAACAGTTGCCCCAACTTCAAGGTCACACACAAATGCATACATAACACTGATGAAGGAAATAACAAGGGAAAGAACCAGTCGGTGGGAGGGAGGGGATGAATACACACCACAACCATGTGAGACAGCATCACTAAGAAGTAGTCCTTGAACATATGTGTATAAGACTGAGTGAAAGGAGCCAGACTTGACGGCATAGTCCAAATGACAAAACTAAAATAATAACAAAATTAAAATAATAACAATGACGACAAAAATAAAAATAATGACAAAACTAAATAACAAAATAACATCTCAAACCAAGACAGCCTAAAATTGTGTACCATGGTTCATCTAGAAACCAAGAAATGTAGACCTACATTCAGATATGCACACTACTGTGTGGCAAAGTCATGTAACAGTGGAGCACATCCAGGATGCTACAGTTGGATACATGAGACGTTGGTACCTGTTTGTTCTTTGGAAGTACTCTATATCCAAAAAAGCCTCAGTATTTTATACCCTAAGCTGGGTAGGCCAGCCTAGCCCAATATTGTCAGATCTTGGAACCTAAGCATGTTCGGCCCTGGCTAGTATTTGGATGGGAGACCACCAAGGAAGCCCACAGTGGCAACACAGAGGCAGGCAATGGCAAACCACCTCTGAATGTTTGTTGCCTTGCAAACCCTACAGGGTCACCATAAGTCAGCTGAGGCTTGACAGCAAAAAGAAAAAGGTCTATACAGTAGTTGAGCTGATCCCAAGTTGCACAATACAGTATCGCACTCCATTCATGTCTGCAGCAAACGACATTTTGCAAACAGATTTCCACATCATAGGACAAGACTTGCAATGGAATCTGCCAACATTCTGGGATTGGCCTCAGTTCGTATGGCTGCCGTTTTGTAACTGGTCACACCTCCCACCTCTATGACAGCGATTTTGAGTTGATGCTCACTATCTCTTCTCAAAAATCCCAAAGTGCCCACAGGCTCAACGATGTCGGGGACTCCTGACCTTACAAGAGGGGCCCTCAACCGTTTTGAGCCTGCAGGCACCTTTAAAAATCTGACAAAGGGAGGTGGGTGCAACCAAAAAATGGCTAGCGCAAGGGAAGGAACCAATGACACCAAGTCAGGGAGTGAGGCTACAGGTAACTCTGATTGCAGCTCTTCAGCATTTCAGGAAGAAGCTCTTTTTTAGAGAATGATTTTTTAAAGATTTTCTCGCATACACACAAGTATACAAGTCGAGCTAGCTAAGAAACACTCATCTGTCAGTGTCTATCAGATCTCCAATGGCCAATCAGCTCTGCTGGCCCTTCCCGCTTTCTAAAAAACTTTGGCGGGCATCTCAGGTTTTGTTAAGTAATTAACACCTAAGTTTTGTTCAAGTCAGGGAGGAAGTGGCATGAGATCAGGGGTTGCCAGCCTCCAGGTGGTGGCTGGAGGTCTCCTGGAATTACAACTGGTCTCCGGGTAAAAGAGGTAAGTTTATCTGGAGGAACCAGCTGCACTGGAAGGCAGACTCTAGGGCATTATAACCTACGGGGGTCTTTCCCCTCCACAAGCCCTGCCCTCCTCAGGTACCACCAGTGTTCCCTTTAAGCTGAGTTAGTGTGAGCTAGCTCACAGTTTTTTAACCTCCGGCTCATACATTTTTGTCTTAGCTCCGGGAGGATGGCTCCAGAGCAAACTAATTTATGCAGTAGCCAAATTGCTCACTCACAACTTTAATGCCAGTAGCTCACAAAGCAGAATTTTTGCCCACAAGACTCCACAGCTTAAAGACAGCATTGAGCTCCACCCCCTAAATCTCCAAGAATTTCGTAATCCAGAGCTCCCAAATTTAGTTTAGTCTAGCCAACAGAGCATAGTGGGTAGTATTGGATCAGGCTCTGGAAGACCCGGGTTCAAATCACCACTCTACCATGGAAGCTTGCTGGGTGACTTTGGGCCTCTCACAGTCCCACAGCCTACCCTACCTCACAGGGTTCTAATAATTAATTAATTAATTGTTGCATAGCATCGTGTGTAGTATAGCTAGGAGATCCTAGAATTCCCTGGCAGCCAGAAGTTCTAGCTATTTAGCGTTATGCACCACTAGGCGGCGAGCTAGACTGGGTTTTTTTAGGCAAGAGACAATCCAGAGGTGGTTTGCCATTGCCTGCCTCTGTGTCACGGCCCTGGTCACCCTTCCAATTCCTAGCCACAGTCGACCTCGCTGAGCTTCCGAGATTTGATGAGATTGAGCTAGCCTGGGCTATCCAGGGATGGACAGGATTGTAAGAAAACAGAGGAGAAGAGAACGGCGCTGGATGCTGCTTTGGGTCCCCATTAGGGAAAACAAGCAAGGTATAAATACATAATCAAAACTGTCTGAGAACACTATAACTGCAGATGGGAGACAGGACCCAAGCCTTTGCATTCCCACTTCAATTTTTTTTTTTTTTGTTATTCTAGATTCTAGATAAAAACATTTTATAGGGTATGGTTACTCTGACTCACCGAGGGGCAGCCTTTGTTTCTGTTCAGCTAAACAATTTCTCCATGTGACAATTTACAACTGAACAAGTTTGAGCACAGCCAAAACAAGGAACGCAGTAGAACAATAAGGGATGATTTCATTGCGGCACCCTACTGTGGTTCTGCTTGAGATAATTCCTTTGCATACAACCTCCTCTTCTAGTTCAGTATCAACCTAAATTCTGTTCCCTCGACTTCTGATTCCTGAAAAGGGGGGCTTGTAGTGTGTGTGTGGGGGGGGGTTCCTTAGGTTAAAATCTTAAGCCAAAAGCTTTGTCAAAATCTTCAGGCTAACTTGAAAAAACAGGATCCTTTGAACTACCCTTGAGAAAGACTTTAAAATTGAAACACATTGAATGGGGGGGGGGGTCTTAGCATCAGCTTTTCCCCCCTCTTTTTGCTTCTGTCCTACCCCCCCCCCTTTGCTATTTGAGCTTGTGGCATACCACATACTGTGCATGAAAGGTGATGGACAACTTGACCACACTGGGAAAAGATCAGGCAGCCAAGGGAGTAGCAAATTACATCTAGGTTTCATAACAGGCCATTTCCTATATTTTTTATTGATTTATTAAAACCTTTATACACCCTGTCATTCCTTGTGGTTCAAGGCGGCAGCTTTAAGATGGGAGTTATTCTATGATTCCCTAAGTTATGGGAAACGGTTATTTATTTATTGGTTAGTTTAATCCATTCATTTATGCCCAGCCTTTCTCCCCAGGGAGGACCCAAAGCAGCTTACAACATTTTCCTCTCCTCCATTTTATCCTCACAATAATCCTGTGAGGTAGGTTAGGTTGAGAGAATGTGACTGGCCCAAGCTCAGTTTGGTGTAGTGGTCAAGAGTGCGGACTTGATTCCCCACTCCTCCACATGCAGCTGCTGGTGTGACTTTGGGCACGCCAGTTCTCTCAGAGCTGTTCTCTCAAAAGCAGTTCTCTCAGAGCTCTCTCAGCCTCAGCCCTTGCAGGGAAGGGTGGGGTACAAATACAACAATATATATATACACACACAAACAAACAAACAAACAAAACTACCTCACAGGGTGTCTGTTGTAGGAAGAGGAAGGGAGAGATTGTAAGCCACTCTGAGTGAAGGGCAGGGCCTAAATCCAATCTCTTCTTACAACAGCACATGTGGGGATCCAAACCTGATGTGTCACGTGGACCACAACATCTTCCCCAGTTCTGATTCTCATGACTAAGAGCAACTCGGTACAACACTCAACATACATGACTAGCTTGGTGTGGTCAACTTAGGATGCGTTTACAGCTGAAGTTCCCACCATTTCCTTGCAATAATGTATTTCACCTTCCACAAACAGGAGATGCGTAAGTTCTCTCCACCTTGAGAGCCTACACAACTCTCAGTTTCAATGTGGTGATACTAAAGGAAGCGCAGGAAACTTGGGCACCCTGGCCCTGTACTGTAAAGAGAACATCCAAAGCCCCTTTGGGAAGCATGCGGAGTTCTTTCTCAGATTTCACAGAACAAACATCAAATCCAAATCTTCGGGCTTGCAAGGAACCACATGGATATATGGAACTGCCTTGTATTGTAAAAGATCATTGTTCCAACAAGTATTTGTCTGCACAGCAATGGCTGGGGTTTCAGGCTGAGGGCCTTCACATCACCTACTGCCAGATCCTTTTCTCTTTTAGGCCACTTGCCTGCATTCCCAGCTGACAGGCACAGAAAGGTCCATTTTTCCTAAGGGTGTATCAACTTGCCTTCTAAGTGAATGGAACTTGGGAATCAGTTAAGCCTGAAGACATTCATTGTATTGCCAAGACTTGAGGGGCTGCATTAATGAATGGGAGTTCCGTCCTTTGAGCACAACCACCTGTCATCCAGAGGATATTCCCGGGCCTGTATTCAACAAGCGCTTGCCGTAGTTCAGCCACCAGTATGAGTCAACATCAGTATGAGTCAACATTTTCAAATAAAACAGAGGATGTGGAGGAGTTGCATTGCTCTGGTCTAGAAACAACACTGGCCTACTTTTTTTCATTGATGGTTCTGCCAAAAAATGACTGGTTCTTTGGCTAAAGCAGCCAAACATCCACTGATGCAAGCTGTATGGGGAATCTTTTCTGACACTTCCTGAGATTAAAGCACAGTATTAAAACTATTCTAGACCAAATCAAGCCCGAACTCTCCCTAGAAGCTAAAATGACTGAACTGAGGCTTAGTCATATCATGAGAAGACACGAACCAGTACAAAAGACAATCTTGCTAGGAAAAGTTGAAGGCAGCAGGAAATGAGGAAGACTCAACATAAGATCAATCAATTCCATTGAGAAAGCCACAGCCCTTAGTTTGCAAGTCCTGAGAATGGGTGTTAACAATAGGACATTTTGGAGGACATTAATTCATAGTGTTGCCATGGGTCGGAAGCAACTTGATGGCACTTCACAGACACACACACAAGCCATACTTTCCTCATCTTTCAAACATAAACCCACACTCATAACTACATTGTATTTTGTTGTTTCTTTTTAAATGTAGCTTCCTCTCCTGAGAATGCAACTTGCCAATAAATAATGAGGTTTAAGTTGTTGGAAGAAGAATATGACAGGGCAGACACACACCAGAGAATCTCCAGGGAACAGCAGCAGTCAAATTGTTGAATGGTAGATGGTAGGGAAGGTGGAATGAAATCTGGGGGGGACTCCTTACCTCTCCTCCGTGGCTGAAAAGCTGTGATTTTGCCATACACCGTGGCACTTCCTGAATTAATGTATCTCAGGATGACATGGAAGAGATACAGCTCGGCTTCTCGCACGTGTACTGTGACTTTGACTTTGCTCTGCAAAAAGCAAAACAAGCATTCTGGGTACAAACCATGGCAGGGCAGGTGCCAAGCTTATTGCCCACCCTACCTTCCTGTCTGTCTGTCTGCTTCTCTAAGGCCCCTCCCCTCGGCAATCGCCCATGTTCCTAGGGGTGAACTGCTTGAGGAGGTCCACAATCTACTATGTGGGTGGCAGAGCTTTGAGGAGGGGTAGAAGGAAATGCCGCTTTGCTGAAACGAAAGGGGCAGCTTGTTTTATTGATTTGATTTTGGAAGGGGGAGTTGGGTGGGTTTAAGCCAGAAGTGAAAAATGCACTTACAGTTGCCACAAACATTAAACTTTCCTTCCTCAAGGACTGAGCCCCTCCCTTCCACATTTGCAGGCCCCCGGTTGACGTGGCGGAAGACGAGGCGGAACAGGTCAGGGGAGGTCACACTGAGGGTCACCACTACCTTGGGCTGGTGGGAGAGAAAGGGGAGAGAAGCAGAGCACACCTTAAATAACCTCCACCATCACCTGCCACCAGCGCAAAGCACCACACTCCCAGATTCCTGTTCCCACAACAAGCATGCCAAAGCAGATAAAGGATCGAGCCAGCCCCATTCTGTTGTTACAGAATGGCCAGAGGGTAAGGAAAGATGCCTCTGATACGCTATGGCACATTCCACCTAAGTCATACATCCAGCCTTGCCAGAAATGCACACTCCACAGCCAAGAGCCAAAGGGACAGAAAAGGGAAGCTGAGAAGAAAAGGAGACGGCACCCCAAGAAAAGAGATGGGAGACCTTGACCAACACCTACAAGGACTGCATCCAAACTTACAGTCAAAAGCAAGAGAGCAGGGCCTTCTGCAGGTGCCAGCCTGCAAATGGGCAAAATGAACAGCTGGCCATATGTGTGCCATTGTGGCCCCCACCTTGTGGAACGGCATGCCCAAGGAGGTCAGGAAGGCTCTCACTCTCATGCAAACTATGAAAAACTGAATTACTCAAGAGGGCTTTTCTACACAGGCTTCACAAAGGAACTTAGATAAATCACTGGGCACTGTACTACCGTGTACAGTTTGCTGTGGGTTGGATCCTACTGTGTAATTTTGCATCATTTAATGTGTCATGTTAACACGTATGCCTTGCTTACCCTCCCCCCCCCCACCAGTGTTCCCTCTAAGCTGAGTTAGTGTGAGCTAGCTCCGTTTTTCAGCCTCCGGCTCACACATTTTTGTCTCAGCTCAGGAAGGATGGCTCCAGAGCAAACTAATTTATGCAGCGGCCAAATTGCTCGCGCACAACTTTAATGCCAGTAGCTCACAAAACAGGATTTTTGCTCACAAGACTCCACAGTTTAGAGGGAGCATTGCCCCCCACTCCGTTTTTAGACTACTAGTTGGCTCTACAACCTTAATCCTATTGCATTGTTTACTGAATGTCCCATCCTGGGACACCAACTCGCTCTGTGTCATCTGCCTTGAGTCCAAGTGAGAAAGGCAGACTATACATAATGTAAATAAATAAACAAACAAATGGAAGTGCCTCCACCAATCATTTCCAGGATTCGGCCTAATAGGAGGAATCTGCATGTGCATGAATCTACCGTATTTTTCGCTCCATAAGACGCACCTGACCATAAGACGCACCTAGCTCTACTTGGTGCCGTGGCTCGGGAAAGGTGAGGGGGGGTTAAGATGCACACACTTTCCCCCCCACTTTTTTGGGGAGAAAAAGTGAGTCTTATGGAGCAAAAAATACGGTACTTGTGAGGATGACATGGTCATGAAAAGACTACAGGAATGGCTCCAGCATATATCCATGCCTTCCTTGTAAGTGCATCTCTGTCTTTAATCTTAAACACAGGAGCGACCTGGGAAACCATATGTTTGTTCTAAAACAGCAATGTGGATAGTGATTCCAAGGCACTCTGAAGAATTTCAGTTAAAGGGCACTCTTAAATCTAATCCTCCACCAGGGGCGGATTGGCCATTTAACTTACAGGGAAATCTTCCCGTGGGTCGCTGCCTTACAAGGATCCCTGGTGGCCAGAGTTGAGCTTAACTAAGCTCTAGAGACTCTGCCGGAGCTTCAGGGGCCTCTTGGCTCAGAACCTTCATCAGCAAGGGTAACTGATGTCAGTTGACCTACTGTCTTTTCCCACACTGCTGACAGTTTTCAAGAAGAAACAGTGGGTGTGCTAAGACCCATTTCTTGCACTGCTGAGCTGAATGACTCCTGCAGCGCTGGTTTGCAGCACCATGGGGGCCACTCAGCTTGGCTTGCTCCAGGGCCATTTTCACTTCCCAGTCTGTTCCTGTCCCCCTACTCCAGGGCACAGAGTCGTTCCTCTGTGGGAACCTCTTTGGTGTTCTCAAGTGTTTACTCAAAAGGCAGGAGGACTCTCAGTACTATGAAAGCCTCAACAGCACTTCCAAAAGTGTTTACAGATAAAAACCCAGGTGGGCATTAAGAACCCTATTTTTAATTTCCCCTTTGATCTGAAAATGATCATGTTCGCTTCATGATCTTAAAAGATCCAAAAAAACAGCACCAGTAGAGAGAAGTTGATAGGCTGGGGCTTCTCCAATTCTCCACTTCTGTTGCAGCTCACAGAACCCCTGAACTTCAGTTCCTTGGGGAAAAGTGTACCCCAGGAACATCACAGGGGGCTAAGTGGTTGTCTTCATTGCAATGGGGAAAATTGGCAAAAATCACCTTCCTTTCTTCCTACAGTAAAAGTGCCATTCTGTCTCGAAGAAGGGGGGGGAGGAGTACCTTTAGATCCAACCCTGAAGGTGTAGGACATCTTGGTTCCCTTCAGTGACTACAAAGTTCAGACAGAAGACTGAAAAGTTATCAGTTTCAATGCCCAGGCATTCAAAAATTCATGCAAATTAGGTTAACCATACGGAAACAGAATAGGCAGATTAGCTGGGGAGCTTCAACTCAAGCTACATTTCCAACAAAGCTGGACAAGAGGCCTGCAGATGTTTTAGAACATTCTACAACAGAAGAAAAACAGAAATAGTCTACCTTCTAAATCTCGTATTTTTAAATCAGCAAAGGAATTGTGGAACAAGCACTCTTGGCAATTAAGTATTAAAACAGTTCAAGGAGTGCTGCAAAGCATCTCCCTACAAAACCTAAAGACAACAAAGAGAGGAGGCTCCCAGGAAATATTTTAAGGGGACAAAGAAACAAAGCAAAGAATATTTTCCAAGGCTTCTCCTGCTGAACAAAGCTATACAGCAGAATTTCAAATGAACTACAGACGCACATATACACAGATGCCTTATCAGTGTCAAACTTCAGGCTTGAGAGAGGAAAAAAGTTCTCCAGACAGCAAGCTCAGTAGATGTTATGATCTCAGCCTCTGGAGATTCTCCTGTACCAAGTCGGCAAGAAACCAGCTACCCTTCTTCAAGCAGAAAAAGCAACCGAAGCCACATGCTGCACAGGACAGAGTTAAGGGGATTTTCCTTTATTTTGAGGAGCAGGGAATGTTATGCACAGAGTTGCAACAGGGGAGAAGAAAAAGCAGGTGACGCTAGCCCCTTAGGAGACCTGTGTGTGCTTCTGTTTATGTACAGTCTCTTATATGATTCCTGGCTAGCCAATGTCTCCCAAGAAACTGGGACTGACCCAATGAAGTGTTCTTGACCTGGGACTTTCCCTAACATCCACCTCTTCTCTTCTTAAATCTAATGTTAGCACAGACTCTGACTAGATATATAAACAGAGAGCAACCATTTTGCACTGGCCTCTTGAGAGACCCTGTGGGTAAAACATGGATCCCTCACACATTCAAGGCCACTTCAAATGTTGGACATTTCCAACTGGAGGGAGAAGAAAGCATTTCCACAAAGAGAAAAAAACAGAAAACCATACGTAGATCATCACTTGTGTCTACTTCACATGCACTGGTTTGTTGTATGGGCATGAGCCAACTTCTGCATACATGCCATGCAGCAGAAGAGTCACGGGTGCGATCCATGACATGAGATGATCTATATATGGCTTTTCTACTTTTTTCCCTTATAGAAGTGCTTTGGTTGCAGGAAATCTATAATGTGTGAAGTTGCCTGTAGTGTCCCTCCCATGGTATGGAATGGAGGGCCCAGGCCTACCTGGATGGAAGACATCTGGGTGTATCCCCTCCAGCTGAAATTCTCAAATTCTAGGGGATTGTATCCAAAGCGAACGGGCCTCCCGTCCAGTGTAGTTCCCTCTTCCAGTTCATATTTCAGGTGGTGAAGATCAGGGATATAATGGTCCCTAGCTGGTCTGGGGATAATACAAAAAAAAAAGCAATGCACACAATTAAAACCGCTTAGTTTCCATCTGCATTGTGAGGAACAAAAGTCTCTGCAGACTCACATTTAGGATTTGCTAAGAGGTTTTTTGGGGGGGGGGCGTGTTATTAATCCTTCTGGAACGTAACAAGATATGCTCAGCAAAGCAATATTCTGTGCTTTGAATAATTATACAAATATCTTGTAACTCCGCTTCTTCTACAGTCTGTATTCTGAATTCGTGTAGTTTTTAGGTGAAATGGGCCAAGAAAACTTCCACATTCAAAAGGTAGCTACTTAGAGGCAGGCGATGAAAAAGGGAAGAAGAGCTGGTTTTGTACTCCACCCATCCCTACCTGAAGGAGTCTCGGACCAGCTTACAATCACCTTCCCTTCCTCTCGCCACAAGACACCCTGTGAGGTACGTGGGGTCAAGAGAGTTCTGAGAGAACTGTGACTGACCCAAGGTCACCCAGCTGGCTTCATGTGGAAGAGTGAGGAATCAAACCGAGTTCTCCAGATTAGAGTCCACCACTCTTAACTTCTACACCAAGCTGGCTCTCAATTGCAATGGCAATCCTCCTCTGCCCATCTCTTGCCTTGAAAATCCTACAATGGGATCACCATAAGTCAGCTGTGACTCAACGACACTTTATTATTAATTAATGGGTGAAAGCTCAACCTGTTCCTTACTTCCGGTGACCTTAGCCACTGGCTGGTTTCTACCTGCATGCTTCCATCATAAGTTTGGTGATCAGGGGAGCAATTAATTAAGCGTGACAGGACTAAGGTTGCCATGCTTAGGTGATGAACGAATCTAATTCACACGATTAAACGTCTTTTGGCTGAGTAACAATTAACTGTGCGCCAGATTGTTTTTTAAATTTTTAACAACATTTTAATGCCAAGAAAGACAAATCTGGCAGGTACCTTCTTAGAAGATGAGTCTTCCGAGATACTGCCCATGGTGACCCATGCACATTTCATTAACTGATCAACCAAATCTCATACGATTAATGTTTAATTCAGTGACCTCCATACACAGACTTTCTACCACTGGCTGCATAAAGATTACATTTAAGTCTGTTCTGAACATCCTGCCAAGGAATTTAGTTGTGGCGGTAAAGTGCCGTCAAGTCACAGCTGACTTATGGAGACCCCAGAAAAGGACCCCAGCAAGTGAAAAGTGAGAAGCAGAGGTGGTTTGCCATTGCTTTCTTCTACAGAGTCTTCCTTGGTGGTCTCCCTTCCAAGTACCAACCCTGCTTAGCTTCCGAGATCCGATAAGATCAGACTTTAAAGGAACTTAATTGGATGACTTCAATACCCAGCGTTTTGAAACTGGGGATGGGGACTTCAAAGGAACTTAATTGGAGGACTTCAATATCCAGTGTTTTGAAACTGGGGAGTGGGGGGCCAAGGAGACTGGAGAGAGATGCAGAACACTTTCTTATTCATCCATGCTCTTCCCACTGGTTATAGCTTAATAATTTCTATCACATCCCTCACTCCCCCCCACACACAAAAAAAATCCATATATGCAGATGAACACCCCTGCCCATTAGCATCCAAGCACTTCTCTGCCAGACTCTTGTCAACAGGGACATTTCCCAAAGAAGAACAAATGACCCATTCATATTCTCCAGCCCACACCCAACACGGAGAAAATCAGAGCTGGGCTGGACTTGGGACATTCTCTGCACGTATCACAGCCTGCCTTACTGGTTGCATGCGGCGCCCTGAGTGTTCAGTCGGCAGGGACACGCTCCCGTCCTCTCTTCACACACTGGCCCAACAGATCCACCAATGTTGCACCGGCATTCTGCGGATAGGAAGCACATGTTTACATTCCGTAGCCGCTCAGGGGCCTCAAATAGCACTCATCAAAGCCTGGTACTGAAAGGGAGTGGCAGAAGCTTGGACCTATTTTTATTCCATTGTATCCACTTTCACGTTGACTTTTGGCTCTGCTTGGATTTGTTTCCATTGCCTCCCAGCTCTGAACTGTTCTAGGACTGTTTGTTTCCCAGTGGGCTCCTAAATAAAGCCTTCAACCAGTATCTGCAGACCACCCTGCCCCCTGTCAACATCATAATCCATCCAAGTACACAGCCTTGTATGCTTTTTTCATGCTTTGTTCTAGTATGCATCCTGACCAGCTGGTATGATAGGAGTCTAATAAATCATCCTGTCCTAAACTGAACTCTATGTCCCTATTTTTTATGCATTTTTTTATTTTGGAGAACGAAGAGACAATAAAAACGAAATACAGAAAAGAAGAAATGGTTACATATCGAAATTATATGTCAAAAGGTGATTATATATAACAAAGTATAAGAAATAGGAAATGTTTCTCCCCAACACCCCCTTCAATACACTGAAAGGTTTCTGGGACACTGTCTATAAAATACAATAAAACTTACTTCGTTGAGATACATTTATATTCAACATTTTATATTTCAAATTTTGTAACTAATCTGTTTTTTGGCTGAATTATTAATTTCACCATTGCGGCATACCCAGTACTATGTCCATTTTTTTTTTTAAAATAAGGAGTTAATTTCTGCCAAAATTGGTACCGGATTTAATACAATGTCCTTTAACAGTAGTTGTAGTTTCTATCCATCCTGTCTTTCATGTCCCCTTGATGTTCCCGGGACCCTTACTCCAAGAGGACCCTAATTTTTGTAATGTTTGATCCCCACTTGTACACATGTACAGCTCAGCATGGGTCTAGAAATGATAGGTGAAGTCTGTATGGGACTAATATTAAATGGCAATGAGTCACACTAAGGGAGTAAGGAAGAAGGGCAGCTCCTCCATCATTCCCGCAAAGTGAGAGTCAATCGGAGGTCATTTCCTTGGAGCCTCCTCCCTAGTATATTGATCTTAACGAACGGCCAAGATCTCCAAAATAATATGCAACAGGCTGATTCCATCAATTTCCCTCATATCTTAATGATTGGACAGGAAGGGTTTTGATCTTCCTTGATCATGTCAAGTGCTCAGCCATATACACTTACCTAAGTTCCAGATCTCTCCAAGACAACATTTTTGGATACTTTTAAAACTCTCCACCACAGACAAAGACTCTCTTTTCAGACTTGCCCATCTCCAAGAAGATTGAATTTTCATCCACGTTATATTGCAGTGCCAACATCCCTTCCCCTACTCACTCTTGGCAAAAGAGTGTAAAGAGTTGCCCCAGGTTTTGTAGCCAGTTATATCAACTTCAAGGCTGGTCTCTCCGCCTCTGCCTCTGGACTTACTGTTCCAAGCTCTCTTCCCCCACCTGGTCAATTTCAGCTCCAGATTCTGCTTTATGCCTGCCCAGGAACCCTCTCTCCCTTCTCTCCCAAGACCAGGCACCTAAGTCTTGTTTCCTCCCTTCTTCTTGTCTAGTTTATTAGGGAAACATTCTGGATTGTTCTTTCTGATGCATTCCTCCCTTCTGTAGATCTTCATTTTACTCTGCAAACCTACTTTGGTTTCTATTCTATTAATTAAATAAAACCTCTTCTTTTTCAGATAACGTGTTCTCCCTTGTTCCTTCGAGCGTTGGTCTGGATCTGGACCTCAGTATAGATAGGGTTAAGATCTCAACTATATATTTAACACCCTGAAATACATGTGTTTCCTCCATGCTAGCAAGGGGACACCTTTGCTTGTTATGGAACCTTCACATGTATAGCAATTTGGGTAACACAGGCCGAGGACAGACTGGCAATGTAAAGCGGGGCAGCCCCGCGTCGGAAGTGGAAGAAAAGAGCCCGTTCAGACATGCGCATCTGTCCCTCGGCTCCATTTCGCACTTACCCATCTCCCAGTCGCTTTCCATCCGCTTTAACAGGACACCGGGTAAAACCGGTGTTCAGGGGCCATCCTCCGCATGCCTCCCGCTTCCAAATAGTGTGAACCGGAAGAAGCGGGAGGCATCCGGAGGCGGCAGTGTGAACGCGCCGGCACAAAGTTATGCGCATGTGCGCATGTGCGAAACACATCAAAGAGAAAACAAAAAAAAGCGCAACGGTGCGCGCGAGCCGCGCGAGCCGGCTCCGCGGCAGTCTGAACGCTCCGTATCGGCACCACTGCGCATTGCTCTGGCCAGTATGAACGGCCAGCTCCGTGGAGTTTTTCCCCCGCACCAGTTCCCTCCACTTTGCCCCCGCTTTACATTGCCAGTCTGTCCTCGGCCCCATTCAACCTTCCAATCTTTTTTTGACATTGTTGTTTAACCTGATTGTTGGCATCTCCTCCTGGTGACACAGACACTTGTTTTCAGCTTCCTTGATCTGTAACTGCACCAAACCCACTAATTTCATAAAGAGAATCTATTCCAGAGTCTGCTTTCCCTTTTTCAAAGATTACCTTAGCAAATGTTAAGCAAGACATAAAAACGGGGGGGTTCCAGTAACTGTGTGCAAAGTTGGCAACATATGAAAGGTGGGAAAATATTTGAAACTCACCATAAAGATGCAAAGAAACTAGGTACCACATGAAAAACTGATCGTGCTGTATGTCCTGCAGTGCACAAAACCTTAAGAACCGCAGAGAGAAGAATAATGCAGCTCATTCTCCATGAAGAATCATAACCACATCGTTGAGGACTGGATCTTATGAACTAATTCCGTGTGAGTTAGGTAGCCTCTGCTGCAGAGTGTGCCTCCTTTTCCACGTGTGCGAGGGCCCACTGAAAGCCACTGATCTTGTGCAGAGAAAAGTTTTAGCAGACGAGGAAGCATGCTCCCCGGCACAGGCTATCTAGTGTGTGTGGAACTCATTCACAGGACTCAAGCCTAAGATCTTTAATAGAGGCAGACAGTCCGCAGACGGAACCTTGACTCCATGTCTATCGTTTTCCTTCCATAAATTTCATCTTCATCAAGCAGAAATCTCAAAGTCTTCAAACTGTTGCAACTGGATGCTCTCTGTTCCAACCAACTGGTCATCAGCCCCACAGCTCAAGGAGGTGGCTCTTATGGTTTATATTGCCATTTAATAGTTACCCAAGTATGCTGTTATATAGGAAAAAGGACGCACCTTGACAGCCAAAGTAATTCCCACTCGCCAGGTTGTAGTATCCTTCTTTGCATGCTGAGCAGAACTGGCCACAAGTGTTGGGCTTGCAGAAACAGTGCCCATCACCCTATGAGAGACCAATTGCACATCATAAGCAATCGGAGACAGCTTTGCAATTTCAGCGATCCCAGTCTTAAGGATGCATACAAACAGGAAAGACAAGGAGGACGAAAACTCTGAAAGGGGACAGGGGACACCATCCTGACAATTGTTCTGTTTTACAATTTAAAAAAGCAACAAGGGTGCTAAAAGCTTCAGTTCTAGCCTTTTCCTCTTCCTCCCCCATCAGGTCGCAACCAACTTATGGTGACCTGTAAGGTTTTCAAGGCAGGAGATGTTCAGAGCTGGTTTGCCATAGCCTGCCTCCACACAGCGACCCTGATATTCCTTGGTGGTCTTCCTTCCAAATACCAACCAGAGCCGCCAACCCTGCTTAGCTTCTGGGATCTGATGAGACTGGGCTAGCCTGCGCTATCCAGGTCAGGGCTACTGATGATGAAAAACATGATGGGTACTGTACACTAAAGATCTGGACATCAACAGAGAAACAAAGTCATGCCTTGTTTTCTCTGGATAGTTAAACATCTCTAGAATAACAATACCATTGCACTAACAGTAACAGCCTAAGCATCTGAAGAAGTGTACAAGCACACAAAAGCTTATACGCAGAATTAAACTTTGTTGGTCTCTGGACTCAAAACTTTGTTCTATTGCTTCAGGCCAACACAGCTGCCCACCTGAGCCTAAGCACAATTACATGCTTCTGAGCTGACTGGTTTCAACGGACTCTGCTTAGGACAGCACTATGGAAGTAAAATATGCTGCAAATGTTGCCCGTCATCTGGCACACGGTATCTTGCAAGGATTCTAGAAGAAACAAAAATACCACTCTGCAAGGCAATGGTTACACCAGATTCGGAATTCTGTGCTCCACCTGAAGGAGAACTGGTACACTTCGGTAAAAGCTTCTGCCCACAGGACATGGCAATGGATTTCAGGAGATGGAAGGAAACTTACTTGCTGGCACTCTGCAACGCCTGCAATTGTTCCCGCGGTGTTGCACTGGCAGCCTGAGGGAAACAGAAAGTTAGTCCATCTTTTGGGCTCTTTAGACCATCAAGGCACTGGTGGTGACATCTGAAGTCCTATGTGGTTTGGAATCAACATTACCGAAGGACCAGGCACTCTTTTAGGAACCCATCCAACCACTACAGTCATCTGCAGAGGCCCCGCTTCGGGTGCTCCCAAACTTCTGAGATTAGACAGGTGGCAGTCCAGGAGGGGGCCTTCTCAGTTGTGGCACCAAGACTCTGGAACTCTCTCTCCAGGGAGAATCGCTGCTGCCAATGAATGAAGTTACTGCCAGTGAAGTGTTGCTGCCAGTGAATGAAGACTTTTTTGTTTTGTCTGGCATTCCATCAGTGACTTTCCTGCCTAATTGTTATTTTTATGTGTTTGTATGTGTGCTTTAGCCCAGGTTTTAATTCTTTTAATACTATGCTTCTTTAAGGTTTTAATGGTTTTTAAGATGTCATTTTATCATGTATGTTTGGATGTTTAGCCCCCTCGGCGGTCCTTATGAAGGCAGAAAGGTGGAGTATACATTTTGCCACAAAAAAAATTGTGACAGACCTCCATGCCAGGACCAATGCTTCCTCTAAACTGTGGAGTCTTGTGAGCAAAAATTCTACTTTGTGAGCTACTGGCATTAAAGTTGTGAGCAAGCGATTTGGCTACTGCATAAATCAGTTTGTTCTGGAGCCATCCTTCCTGAGCTAAGACAAAAATGTATGAGCTGGAGGCTAAAAAACTGTGAGCTAGCTCACACTAACTCAGCTTAGAGGGAACATTGCCAGGACTGCAAGCAAACCAACACGAAAGCCTCAAGATGGCTCTTACTTTGCTCTTAATCCCTTCCGTGATCTGTGAATACCTAAGCTATTCTGAGGGAGCTTTTCCTTACTGCAGAATCTTTAAGATACAAGGAGTTACCACAAACTCACAAAAACCAAAAGCCCTTCTAACTTGGTGCAACCCACGGCTCACCACAGCCAATGACAGAAGATCTTCCCCAGCCTGGCTGCTTGACATCCCTTAACTAGACATACTAGGGACTGAAAAAGGAGCTTTATGTAGCCAAAATATTTAGTAATGCCCCATTACCGAACCATCCAACTGACACACTCTTGGATTCTAGAGCTATTCTGTTGACCAGTTGCCCCTGCCAAAATGTCTTCCCTGTAGCTGTTCATGCTTTCCTGTTCTGATATTTGAAGAGAAGAAACGTGAACCACATTCAACTTTAATCACTGTGACAATGGTTGGGATAGACCAGTTCAGGCCTTAAGATTTCTAGTGGCAGTTCCTTCTTGAAGAAACTGATGGTTACTTACTCATGCATCCAAATGGGTTATCTGGAGTCAGATTCCAGTAGAGAGGCTTGCACCTATCACAAGATGAGCCTTCTACATATGCCCGGCACTTGCAGGACCCCTGAAAAGGAAAAACAAGGGAGAAGAGCATAAGAAGAGCCCAGGGGGATCACAGCACTAATCGCCAACAATACAGCATAGAGGCCGAGGCCTTCACAAGAACATACGAAGAGCCCTGTTGGGTCAAACCATCTAGTCCAATGGTCCATCTAGTCCAGCATCCTGTCTCACACAGGGGCCAACCAGTTCCTCAGGAGGTCTAACAACAGGTCATAGAGGCCAAGGCTTTCGTAAGAACATAACAGGAGCCCTGCTGGGTCAAACCAATGGTCCATCTAGCCCAGCATCCTGTCTCACACAGGGGCCAACCAGTTCCTATAGAGGGCCAACAACAGGTCATAGAGGCCAAGGCTTTCGTAAGAACATAACAGGAGCCCTGCTGGGTCAAATCAATGGTCCATCTAGCCCAGCATCCTGTCTCACACAGGGACCAACGAGTTCCTCTGGGGGGCCACAGAGGTTCCCCTCATGTTGCCTTCTGTTCCTGGTATTCAGAGGTTTACTGTCTCTGAATATGGAGGTTCCTTTTAGGTCACCTTGGCTAGTAGACACTGATAGATATATCCTCCGTGGAGGAGGAAGAAGCGAAGAAATTTGGAAGGGGATATTGAATGGAACAAGAGGTCATGCAGGCTCACATGATAATGTGGAACTGCCCATTTTCACGCTTCACAAAACATTCAATGTGTCCTACAGTATTTACAAGCTTGGGATATACTCACCATTGGTGAGGAAGGATCTGCTTCTTCAAGCCCGGCAGGATTACAAGAGCCCACTGTGACAGAAAAAAACATAAATAAGACCAGATTTTTTTTTAAGGTGGGGGACTGCATCTACCATGTGCAGTTCCTGGGATGATGTGCTAACTTGATGGACCACAATTTGAGTCCAGGAACAACTTAAAGACCAAGAAGACTATCCAAGGAATAAGTGTTCGGGAGTCAAAACACTCTTCATGAGATACAAAGAAGGAAATTCCATCAGCCCTTATATCCAGGTCAGAAGGTCAGAGGGGTGTTACAAAGAAGAGAGTCAAGATGCAGAGGCACAGTGCAAAGTGTAATCAGCTTCATTAGAGGAAGGTCTTGTTGGTCTTGAAGGTGCTACTTGGACTCAGGCTTTGTTCTGCTACTACAGACTAACATGGCTACCCACCTGGAACTACATTCATAGATCTGATGGGAGAGTTAAAGAGCAAAGATAGCTATTGGTGTAGGAACCTAATGCACTTAACTTCAGAGTTGAGAAAACTGAAGTTTGCGTGCGTGTAGGAGGCATAAGGAATCTGAGTACACAGAAAATACATTCAGGTAGAGATTTGGACTCCTGACTCCCAACTGTGTACCCATCTGCTACTTCCTGACCTCTGTTTCTCCATATCAGAGTTTAACAAAACAACAAGCATGTTTAGCAGTGCTTGGAAACAACCCAGTGATGAGCTCTGCACGTTTAGTGGTGTTTGAAAACCATCCAATGATTAGCTCTACATTCAGTTTCAGTAATATTTGTTTTAGTATCATTCACTATGAATACAACTGGAACAAATCAGCAGTGATGCTCGGTGTCCTGAGCCACCGACCCACATCAAGGGTTCAGAGATGCTGTAAGCTGTAAGTGTAGAGGAGGAGCAAGGCGGGCAGAGCTACCTTCACACTGTGGGAATCCATAAGCCCCTGGAATGCAAGTATCGCAGTGCAGTCCGGTCACTCTGGGGCGGCAGGCACACTGTCCGGTCTCCTGATCACATGTGCCATGAAGAGAGCCTTCCGTAGAACAGTGGCAAGCTGAAATAGATGCAAAGAGACAAGGCAGTCAAAGTCAAGACCAAAAAATGTATGTATCATAATACAACCTAGAAAATTTAGTCAGCATTGCTTGCCAGACAGAAACACAAATAGTAGTTCCCCTGAACCAAAAAGATCACAGTTTGTAATGGAATTCCATTGCTGCATCAGCCCTTTGGCTGACTGTGTGCAAGCTATGTGAACCCATTCCATTTCTGCCCACAGGACTCTATGGATTAGGACTGCTGGCTTGGATCCTATGAGCAAGTTCCATGTGCAGAAGACAGCCTCTGCTGGGGAGTGTGCTTCTTTGTGCACTAGCACTTCTGTTTGCCCCAGGCTCACAGAAAACCACAGATTTTGTGCACAAGAGGAAGCATTCTTGATGGCAGAGGCTATCTAGCATACACAGAACTTTAGGATCTAAGCTACTGTTTCCACAGTTCTCATCAAAACCCCTACTTGCTTGGAGCACACTCAAATAAAAGGTGGCACTTTTCTTGCAGGCATTGTGTGTGGCAAGTGTGGCACTGCAATGGCCCAACTGTTTTCCATGATTTCCCCCCCCCCCCCCGCCACTATCACGTGTCCTAAGGAACTTGTTTTCCACTTTTAAAAATGGAGATTTTCAAAGTTATCGGCTGAGGGCTGACTTGCAATCTGCCTCGGGATGGCAGCGGGAGCAAAAGCCGCAGGGGGAACTGGCCCGGGGCTGTGCGTTCACACTCGCCAGACTCCTGTGGCAGCATGCCAGAACGGAGCGTTCAGACTGCTGCAGAGCGGCCCCGGGTGGGCCGGCCTCCGCGGCTCGTGGCGGGGCCATTTCGGCACTATGCACATGGGCGCCTATGCGCATGGCTGCATGGCCGCAGCGGCACTCTAAAAATTTAAAATCTCCCCACCTCTTGTATTGGGGCTGCTTATGCCATGGGTGCATGCGCACTCATGCACTCATGCACATCTCTCCACGGCAGCATGTTCACACCGCTGCCTCCGCTTGAATCTCGCCTCCTCCCGTCCACACAGCTGGGAAGCAGGATCCAAGCGGCAGACGGCCCCTGGACACCGCTTTCTGCCGGTGCCCCTCTGAGGCGGCAGGGAAGCAGCTCCCACACAGGTGAATATGGAAGGGAGCTGGAGGACATCTGCGGCTGTTTGAACTGGCTCCCTTCCCCCGCTTCTGAAGCAGAGCTCTCCCGCCCCACTTTCCTAGTCTGTCCTCAGCCATCGCTGTGCCTCCAAATTCTTCATGTGGCAACTAAATTTTACACTAAGCACACAATCAGAGCTAAGGGGATTTCACTTACTATTTTGCATGTAAGAGAAAGCACACAATCTCTTGGGAGACAGCATGTACAAGACGCTGGTTTTGAGGATCAGAACATGATATCTGAATTAAGCCACTAATCAAAATAGGTTTACACTCCCTTTTTAACATTCCACTTTTATAAACTGCATAGCCTGAACTGCTCATCTACTTTGGAGAGAACCAAATGTTTTCAAATAAATCAACAGATTAGACATTTCTTTTTTTCCTGAAGCGCATAATACTAGCAAGCAGAAAACTGCTGGAGCTGTACAAAATTTCAAATAAAACCCAACAGATCCACAGGCACATTATCAAAGTATACAAGTCAGAACTTATTTATTTTTCTTATTTTTGTTGTTTACTTAATACCCATTCCAACAAATAATCAGTTGGATTTGATCACTTAAAAAAATTACTTGTTGACATTTCCCTGCATGTGCTTTCTGGATACCCATAATGGATTGTGCTGGCAACCTTCCAGTGCTTTGTAAATAGCAAACAGTTTCATTGTAAAAAAAAAAAGGGAAACGTTTGATTGTTTTATCACGCCGACTGCAATTTATGATCTTGAAACCCTGGTGCTATTTTGTGCCTGTGTTCCTCCCTCAACACATTTTATCTTATTGCGCAGTGCATTTTCAAGATCGTAATTAACAAGGGTCAAAAAAATAAATGTCCTTGCCCCCCGGCTCCTGACAAGCCCATTTGATCTAATTTTCCAGCTTCTTCAAAAGCATACTGCCGACCTCAATGCTGGCAACCAACACAAAGTCGGTTGGCTATGGACCAATTTTCCCACGTTTAACAGAGAGGAAGAAGGCAGGGTGGGGGGAATGGGAAAGCATTTGATAGTATCAAAGGGGTCATTCAAGGACACTGAAACTCAGAGCCGTTTTTTGTTAAGGAGCATGGAAATTGAATAAGTGCACAACTGGCGATCAGCAAGTGTGTCATCTTGTATGCAGTGGGAGTGGCTAATAATGCTTGTAGAATGGTGTCTTAGGGTTGACTCACTAATGCGAGTCCATCACTTGATTTCTCTGCATTAGACTGCTTGTTGTGGTTGTTCAGTCGCACAGTCAAGTCCGACTCTTCGCAACCCCCTGGACCACATCACACCAGGCCCTCCTGTCTTCCGTCGTGCTCCGGAGTCTGCTTAATTTAATGTTCGTTGCATTGGTAACACTGTCCAACCATCTCGTCCTTTGCCGCCCCCTTCTTCTTTGACCTTCAATCATTCCCAGCATCAGGGTCTTCTCCAGTGAGTGCTCCCTTCTCATTCGGTGGCCAAAGTATTTGAGCTTCAGCTTCAGTATCTGTCCTTCCAGGGAACAGTCAGGGTTGATTTCTTTTAGGACTGACTGATTTGATCTCCTTGCAGTCCACGGACTCTCAAGAGTCTTCTCCAGCACCATAATTCAAAAGCATCTATTCTTCAGTGCTCGGCCTTCCTTATAGTCCAACTCTCACAGCCATACATTGCTATTGGAAATACCATTGCTTTGACCATACGGACTTTTTTTGGCAGGGTGATGTCTCTACTTTTTATTAAGTTGTCTAGGTTTGCCATCGCTTTCCTCCCAAGGAGTAGGCGTCTTTTAATTTCATGGCTGCAGTCACCATCTGCAGTGATCTTGGATCCCAGGACTGCTACTGCAGATTTAAATGGGAGCTGAACTGTGTGAACTAAAACATACCATAGCCAATGTGACTTGAAAATTCTGATGCAGTCATCACAGGGTGAATGTGCACAGGTTAACCAAGCCAAACACACAGTCTGATTAAACTTAATATGTAATTTCCTAATTGGCAACATATGGACCCATAATAAGAAGAGACCTCTGGCCTGGGTGGCCCAGGATAGTGTGATCTCATCAGATCTCAGAAGCTAAGCACGGTCAGCCCCAGTTAGTACTTGGATAGGAGAGCACCAAGGAAGTCCAGAGGAAGGCAATAGTAAACCACTTCTGTTCCTCTCTTGCCTTGAAAACCCTACAGGGTCGCCATAAATCAGCTGTGACTTGAAAGCCCTTCCCAGCACTAATAACAAGGGAAAGCTGAAGAAGAACTCTGAATTTTGGGAAGGGTGAAGTGGTCCAGCAAAAAGAGGTGGAAAGGATCATATGAAACCAAAAGTCCACACAGAATCCTATAACCAGGTCACCACAAAGACTGCATCAAATATTGCAACTTCTGCAAAAGGATGACAATTTTTAAATGCTTTTAATCTATATACTCCCTTTTAAATCCTTGATCACTGCCAGCCAGTGCTTTCATGTCAAGCCTCTCTACTTTTGTTTTTTATTGTTTTTAAGTGACAGAAAAGTCAGAAGCTCAAACAATAACACAGGAGTGAAATGATGGGGTCCAAGTGAACAGGAATGATTGCTGAGTCAATGGCAACATCCAGTACATTGATGTCTAAAGCAAAGTTTTCCTGTGCTTCCAAAAGACAAGGTGACATCTGACGACTGACCTGTACAGGTAGGATACCCGAAGAAGCCCGATGCACACTGGTTGCATGTATGGCCTACGTAGTTTGAGTGGCATTGACACTGACCAACTGGGCTACAGTTATTGTCCACAGAGCCCCGGGGGTCACAGGAACAAGCTGCAAATGAAGGCAAGTAAAAAGGTTTGAGAAGGAGAAATGGGAAGTGAGGGATTGACAATCAAATTCCCTTGATATGCCTGGAAAACTTACTCAGGGGGCACTACACTGGTTCTAAATAAATCAAAGGTCAAGAACATGGAATGGCTGTGCAGCTTTACTTCTAAAACAAGTAAAAAGCTTCCCTTCTTCCTAGAGTTTAACAGATTTCCATATTGGCTTTTTTATTATTTAGTGTAATAGTGCCCTGGTTTGGATAGCCAAGTTCACCCAAGCTCATCAGTTCTCAGAAGCTAAGCAGGGTTGGCCCAGGTTAGTATTAGATGGGAGACCACTGAGAAAGTTCAGGGTCCCAACACAGATGCAGGCAATGACAAACTACCCCTGAATGTCTCTTGCCTTGAAAACCCTACAGGGTCATCATAAGCAAGCTGTAGGTTCTATCAACCACATTAAGTTACATCACTGAAAAAAACAGTTCTGTTCCCCCCACCCCCCCAAAAAATCAAGAAATAAGGTCCACTTTTGTTGGACATTAACTGAAAAGGACATTTCCTATAGTTTGTCCATCAGCACAATATCCAAAGTCTTATTAAGCCATTCTTGGACTGAAGGTACAGATGAGTTCTTCTGATATTTTGCCCAAACTTATTTTAGCAGCTAACAATACATTTCTTAACAATGGTCTAATATTAAACCGAACATTTTACGCGAATATATTGCAGTAAAATCGATACTGGATCCGAGGGTAACCTGCCCTCCATGACCGCTTGGATAACCAATATAATTTATGACCAATACTGAGATACTTTGGGGCACATCCACCAGGGGTGATAAAAATCAGCATAAAATGCAGAGCATTTCCAACGTATTAATTAAATCTTTTAGTTTGGGAAAAAATATTTAAGCTTGCTGGAGCAGAGTGCCGCTTAAAAAGGAATTCATATTGGGCTAGGGCCCTGACATGGATGGCCCAGGCTAGTCCTTTTATGGATCCTAAGCACGGTCAGTCCTGGTTACTACAGGGTTGGAACACTTTCCCTATGAAGAAAGGCTGAAGTGCTTGGGGCTCTTTAGCTTGGAGAAACGACGGCTAAGGGGTGACATGATTGAAGTGTATAAGATGATGCATGGGATAGAGCAGGTAGAGAAAGAAGTCCTTTTCTCCCTTTCTCACAATACAAGAACTCATGGGGACTCAATCAAATTGCTGAGCAGTCGGGTTCGAACAGATAAAAGGAAGGACTTCTTCACCCAAAGAGTGATTAACACGTGGAATTCACTGCCACATGAGGGGGCGGCGGCTACAAGCATGGATGGCTTCAAGAGGGAATTAGATAAACATATGGAGCAGAGGTCCATCAGTGGCTATTAGCCACAAAGCATAGATAGGAACTCTCAGTCTGGGGCAAGTGATGCTCTGTATTCTTGGTGTTTGAGGGGGGCAGGCAACAGTGGGAGGGCTTCTAGTGTTCTGGCCCCACTGCTGGACCTCCTGAGGGCACCTAGTGTTTTTGGCCACTGTATGACAGAGTGTTGGACTGGATGGGCCACTGGCCTGATCCAACATTGGCTTCTCTTATGTTCTTAGTACTTGAATGAGAAACCACCAAGAAGTCCAAGGGCGGTCTGCAGGCTGGCAATGGCAAATCACATCTGTTCATCTCTTGTCTTGAAAACTCTATAAGGCTGCCATAAGTCAGCTATGACTTGACAGCACTTCCCATCGCTCTTGTGTGAGGACCTCAGGAAGGGTTTCATAAGGAGACACTCTGCAAAAGGCCTGCCATGTATTAGTGGGAGAAACTGCCATCAAGTCAAAGCCAAGTTATGGCAACCCAGTAGGGTCTACAAGGCAAGAGACAAACAGAGGTGGTTTGCCATTGCCATAGTAAAGGCAAAGGTTTCCCTTGTTTGAAAGCCAATCGAACCCGACTCTAGGGGGCGATGCTCATCTCCGTTTCCAAGCTGAAGAGCCAAGCGCTGTCTGAAGACGTTTCTGTGGTCATGTGGCCAGCATGACTAAACGCCAAGGTGTACGGAATGCTGTTACCTTCCCACCAAAGCGGTACCTATTTATCTGCTTGCAATTTCTTGCTTTCAAACTGCTAGGTTGGCAGGAGCTGGGGCCAGAGACGGGAGCTCATTCCGTCCGCGGCACTAGGGTCTCGTACTGCCAAACTACCAGCCTTCCAGTCTGCAGTTCAGCATCTTAACCTCTGAAGTCTGCCATAAATTGGAGGAGGAGATTGGATTTATATCCCGCCCTTCACTCACTTGGAGTCTCAGAGCGGCTTACAAACTCCTTTCCCTTCCCTTCCCCTCCCCACAACAGACACCCTGTGAGGTAGGTGGGGCTGAGAGAGCTGAGACAGCCGTCCTTGAGAGAACAGCTGGTACAGAGCTATGGCTTGCCCAAGGTCATCCAGCAGGTGCAAGTGGAGGAGTGGGGAATCAAACCCGGTTCTCCCAGATTAGAGTCCATGCACTTAACCGCTACACCAAACTGGCTCTCTCAAACTGGCAAATTGTAACAAATGAGGATGAATAAACAGAACCAAGTGGGTGGAAAATGGAAAATATGTATAGCTTAGATCTTGCCTGAAAAAGTCCTATACAAGGGCATGACTTTTCTCTAGTTCTTCATGTGCAAATACTTCTTCCTTAAGCCCATCCCTTTTTTTGACCCTCTTCCCCTGGCAGCCCTTTCACAAACTAGCATACCTTGGCAGTGAGGGTAGGAATGATATCCGAAGCTGCACTGGTCACAGTGAAGACCGTTATACTCAGGTTTACAATAACACCTGCCAGAAGCATCACAGCCTTCCGGCAATGTTCCAACAGCACTGCAGCCACAAACTAGGAGGGAAAGAAGACACAAAGTTCAGAATGCTGGGCTCTCGACAACAAAATCCCAGGAAAACCAGCTCTTTTCAATGGTGATGTTACAAACTGGCAGGCAGGCAAACAGGATGGGCTTCTAAGAATTTCAGAGGGCAATGAATACGCATAGCCTGCCTGAGACTGGGGGGCTCACAGGCTTCGACCATTCCATGCAAAGTGTAAAATGGAACTGTTCAAGATGGCATTTTTAGAAAGGGTTCCAGTTTTAATGTCTGTGGAAATTTTAGACAGTTTTCATTTCACTGCTTGTTGTGTGTGATGCATTGTTTTAAATTTTGTAATCCAGTTTTATTGCATGGTTTATTATATGTATTATACTGTTGTTCTTCAATGTTGTAATCCCATTTTAATGTACTGTTTTCATGTTTTATACTATTCTCAGTACATTGATCTTAATTTCTGTGCTTTGCCTGGAGTCTCATCTGGATCCTAAGCTTTCTTTCTCCTTGAGACAGAAGAAGGGCAGAGCAATCCTCCCTGATTACCCTCTCCCACTGTAGCCCCTTATTTCAGCCTCCATGATGTTCAGGGAAGGGGGTCACTGAACAACAGAGGCAGAAGAAGGGAAGAGCAGTTTCAATCATACGTTAAGTTCTCATCTAGCACCAAAAAACTTCACCAGGTGAGGAACCACTCTACAGAGTAATCATTTCTTTGGCAAGATCCGTTCTGCTACCAGTTAGCCTTTTGAGCTTTTTGACCAACAGCAAGATGATGACAGACAAAGAGGAAAGGAAGCAAGGAATAATCCATTTGAGTTGTTCCTGAAAGCGAGTAACAGGAAACAAGAGGGAAGGACAAGGAAGGACAAGGAATCTGACACGCTGCCCCTGCGCTCTGGAAGCTTGTTCTAAGACTTCATCAGCAAATCCATGACGTCTAGCAAACTGCTTTTTCCACAGTGGAAACTGCAGCAATGCACGGCGTTTGCACAGCACAAACTTGCCAAACTCCACAGCACATCTGAGAACTCACGTTGACACAGAGGGTAGCTGAAGTAGCCAGGGGCACACTGATCACATGAGAAGCCTTCAAATCCAGCTCGACAGAGACACTGGCCAGTCTCGCTGTTGCATGAACTGTCATAGTTGCCAGGGCCTGAGCACTGGCAAGCTGTGGGAAAAAATAAAATAAATAAATGGCCATTTTGATGCACAGTATTGCACGTGCCCCTGTACCGCTGTCTCATTTGTCAAGTACACTTAAGTCAAAGTTAAAGCTTTCTGGAAAGTTTCATAAAGTGACTCCCTATGGAGAAGATTCCATACAACCAATCAAGGGCATCTTCACAAGGGTACATAACCTGAATAACTTGGAAAATGTAAGTGCCTGCTCAACAGAGATGCATGCCTTAGAAGAAGAAGAGATTAGATTTATACCCCACCTTTTACTACCCGAAGGAGTCTCAGAGCGGTTTACAATCTCTTTCCCTTCCCCTCCCCACAACAGACACCCTGTGAAGTAGGTGGGGCTGAGAGAGCTCTCTTGAGAACACCTCTTGTGAGAACAGCTCTGAAAGAACTTACGACTGACCCAAGGTCATACCAGCAGCTGCATGCAGAGGAGTGGGGAATCAAACCCGATTCTCCCAAATTAGATTCCGTACTCCTAACCACTACGCCAAACTGGCTCTCCTAATGAAATGGGTCCTTTTTAGTGACCTGACGGTCTCTTGGAGCCCTAAGTCTAGTATCTAATATGAAACCCAGGAGCACAGGCTATGGCTGGAGAGCACATGACGTAGTATCCTCGCTAAAGCTAAGGAGGTCTAGTTGGTGCCTCAAAGGGGAGACCTCCTAGGAAACCTATGTAGGTGTTATGTGCCATCAAATCGCATCCGACTTGTGGCAATCCTGTGAATTAATGACCTCCAAAACATCCTATCATTTAACAGCCTTCCTCAGGTCTTGCAAACAGAAGGCCGCAGCTTCCTTTCTTTAGTAAATCCATCTCATGTTGGGTCTTCCTCTTTTCCTACTGCCTTCAATTTTCCCTAGACTTATTGTCTATTCTAGTCACTTAGGTCTTTGCATGATATGACCCAACACATAAACTGCTGGAAGAAAGGTGGGATAGCAGAAAAATAAATGGGTACCTATTGCTTTTCTCACTGCTGATTTTAGATTATAAACCCTTAAAGGCAGAGGACTTTAATTTTGGCTTATGAAACTCAGTGAATGCTGCTTTTGCTGTAATGATCAATATTCCGCTCCCCCAGTTGTCAAAAGAGGGAAACAGACTAAACGATGTGCACTCTGGCTTTGGTTACTCACGCTGGCAGCTTGGTCCATAATACCCAGGGGCACACTGATCGCACTGGGTCCCCTGGAAGTTGGGTTTACACAAGCACAGCCCAAGCTGGGCATCTTTCCGGCAGGCATTCCCTCTGGTCCCTGCAACGTTGCAGTCACAGTCTGGGGTGGGAGGAGAGTTCGGGAAGAAGAAGAGGTTGTTTTAAATAGGCACATGCCACAAGCAAGCCACTGCTGAAATGATGATAAATGGTTAATAATAAGCATAGTAAACCATAATTTATCACACACAAAAAGGAAACCCCAAAAAGCTTACTTATTATCTGTCCAGCTGGAAGGACCTGCTCTCCGGTGTCATTGAAAGAGAAAACCGGCACAGCTAAGGGAAGGAAAAGACCATGCGAGTGTTAATTCCATAACAAAGAAGACATTCTTCAGCAGCAAGATTTTAAACTAAGCCCATCCCCCTTCAGATAAATACTTCTGGATTCAAATACATTGCCTCTTCTCGCCAGCTCAAAAATTAAGGGCTTTTCTGGCCTGTATCCATCTTTCACTGTATCCATCTTTCATACCATCTTTCATACCAATCCTATGAAATAGGTAGTTTGGAGTTGAAAGATGTAATGATGCGTAAAGTACTAGATGCCAAATTCTGCTTACAAGTGTCATGATGTCTTTTAGGACTGTTGCCTGATTAAAGACGCCTTAGATCTTTAATAACATCCATTTAGTTAATTAAGAGACAGGGGAAAGGGGGAAATGCTTGTTCACTGACAGAGCTGCTGCTTGTTTTTTAACGTCGCAAGAGTCATGAATTGCTGCTAACTAGACTGATATTTTCTCTTTTTAATTGTTTTTAACTATTAGTGCTTATATAACTTGTTTTAATTGTTGATGTGCTCTGTTATTGTTATCCGCCTTGAGCCTGCCTGCAAAAAGGGTGGGATATAAGTCAAACAAATAAATAAAAATAAATAAATATGCAATTTTTATAAGTACTTGCATTAAACATAATATGCTTTTTTTTAAGGGAGGGGGGTTGATCCAAAATGCTAATGAATAGATTAAATGTTGTAGCCCTAATCCCCTCCCCCCAACAAAAAAGTCCAAAATTCCAGCTAGTGATGATGGCCCAGGCTAGCCTAATCTCATCAGATGTCAGAAGCTAAGCAGGATCAGCCTTGGTCAGTATTTGGAAATCCAAGGTCACTACAAAGAGGAAGACAATGGCAAACCAACTCTGAATGTCTCTCACCTTGAAAACCCTACAGGGTTGCCATAAGTGGCTGACTTGAAGGCACTTTCCACCACCAGTGATGTTTGGCTCCTCCCACCCTTGCCTGAAAGACCCGAGCTTGTGTTGAAAATACATACGATAGCAATGCGGAAAGTCCACGTAACCGTCTGCACACGAGTCACAAAGCTCTCCCACGTAGTTTGGCTTGCAGTAACAGCGGCCAGTCAGGTCCTCACAGGTGCCATCTGTGAAGTCTGAGTCACAATTACAACCTAGGGAAGAATAACAGGTTTGTGAATCCCCCGCGCTGGTTTGGAGCTATGGGAGGCCAGCACTATCTTACAGCAGATAATGTTCACTGAACAAACCCAGGTTTATGGGGCTTCTCTAGAGTAAGGTGACACAGACTGTTGGCGAAGGGTGTCAGATGCCCCAGTTCTTCCAATCAGTCTTCAAGCTTGCCTTCTTGAACATTTCCCAGAGATACACGTTGCCCGAAATTTCCTCCCTGCATAAAATGGCTGCCCAAAAAATGGCTGCCACAGGAGGTGGAGGCAACCACAAAATGGCTGCCACATCTGAACTTAAGTCACATGGTGAAAATCCTTGTTCTGTTGTGGCTGCTGATAGCATAGCAAAATTTTAAAAAATCTGAACAGCTAATCAAATCTTCAGCAGTTAATCAGACGTCTTGCTGGGCAAAACCCCCACCCAGCCACACCCACTTTCTTAAGAAACTTGGTGGGCACCAGAAAAGGTCTCAGTGGCTGCCATGACACCCACAGGCTGTCAGAATCTGCAGATTCAGACAAGGATTTTTGGGGTCTTCTGCTATATATTATAACCTGTTGCTATGTTGCTATGTATTGTGACCTGTTCCTGTACCCATTTTGTACTCATGTCTATTGCTATCAGTTGTCCCTATGCCCACTATGTAATCATGCCTATTGCCATCTGATTGACCATTGTGAATGTATGCTATGTGACCCCAGGTTTATGGCTTTGACCAGGCCTGGTCTATGTAACTGTTTGCCCGGGAGAATGACAACTTCAAAGCATGGGAACAATGGGCCTCTCACACTCCTGCCTCCGCATTCCATTCATCCCGGCTGGGAAGACAAGGGGAGGACAGGGACTATTTCTTATCAACGTGCGAAAGCCTTGAGGAAAGCATTTGTTATGTGAATATGGTTACATCTGAGGGGTCTGGTTTGGGAAGGGAAATTTACAGCTTCACACCTAGCTTTCTTTCCTGTGGGAAGCAAACGGCCAGAGACCCCTTTGCCCGCGGTTTTTCCCCTTTGGTGATTGGTTACCTATGGGCAATTCAAATTGTACTGAAGGGTATATTAGACCTGCTTCTATTGTATGCGTTATCTCTGACAATAATCCGAGGACCTGTACCAATGTAGAAATTGGAAATAAAGAACTGTGTTTCATCAACAAAGATCTGATCCTTGACTACTTTGAGCAGAAGCCTCACACAGGCACCATGTTGGGGACCCCTGTTTTATAATATGAATAGATGTGTTCCCTCTAAGCTGAGTGTGAGCTAGCTCACAATTTTTTAGCCTCTGGCTCACACATTTTTGTCATAGCTCCGGAAGGATGGCTCCAGAGCAAAATAATTTATGCAGAAGCCAAATTGCTCGGTCACAACTTTAATGCCAGTAGCTCACGAAGTAGAATTTTTGCTCACAAGACCCCACAGCTTAGAGGGAGCATTAGATTTACAAAAAGCAAAATCATCATCACCATAGGATCAATCCCAGCATTGATACAGAGAGGGCCATTGAGTGCACACTAAATATTTATGTGTGCACTTGATGGGCAAGTGAGTGATTAGTTCTTCTTTCCCCTACTAGACCCTCGCTCCACAAGCTGCTGTAGAGGAATCGGGACATTCAGGAGAGGAAGACAGCGAGATGGGGAGAACTGAAAAGCTCCAGGTGAGGAATACCACATGCGGTACTTTGGATCCTTTCCTATACCTAAATGTACAGAAAAGAGTATACTCACGATAGCAAATGTATGGTGAATCTACTGGATGATCTGGGGATCTGTAGTACCCTGGGATGCATCTGTCACAGTTGATGCCTGTTGTGTGATGCTAAAAAAACAATAAAGATAGTCAGAAACAGGTCTCCTGCCGTTCTATCTGAGCCTCAGATGTCACTGTGAACATGAGTGACTTCTGAATTATATGGATTAATTTGGCAGGATTGATTTGATATGTCTTGACTCAAGAAGCTAGATTACCTTTTTTCAGATCCCTTCCAGCTGTACTGCTCAGAGATATAATCTGACTACAGAAAAGGAGTTCATGTTTTCTTACAGGTGACATCGTGTGACTCCAAGTGGGCCCTGCAAAGAGCAGTTCCAAGAAACACGAGAGCTCTTTGACTTCTTAATCCTCACCTGACAGTCAATGCAAACCCCTCCTCCTTCAAACTGGCCATCACGATTTTTGCTGGCCTTGTGACGGTCAACCTCCGGATCGTAGTAACAATCATAGGCATGGCCGTTGCAACTGCAGGCTGGGATTACAAAACAAACACAGTTAATGGTACATGCTCAGTTTTATACATTCTTCAAATAACCACTGCATTTTAAACCAGGCCCTCTGAATCAACTGGAAGCTTTGGTAGAATGACTGCATCGCAAAAGGAACATCCCAAAGAGATGATCAGCCACTGCAGATCTCTAATGGCTGTATTCTTTAAAAAGAAAAAAGGACTGTACATCTGAAGGTGATCTAGCTTGGCCTTGTTGGCCACCCTACTGAATGCAGAATGATTAATCTTGAGCTCCAGTGAGAGATGAAAAGAGAATTTACACATGACTTAACAATGAGGGAGAAATAACACTCCTTCTACCGCAATCAGTACACGTAAGGCATTTCAAGAGCCCAGTTGGATCAGACCAAGCTGTCTACCTTATCCAACATCCTATCCCAATAGTATTCAGACAGATGCTTCTCGGGAAGCCCCCAGGCAGGGCATGGAAACCTCAGCCCCACCTCCTCCCCCAATTGCCTGCCTCTCAGTTGCATTATGTCTCTGAACATCTGGTATGTCACTTAGCTATCATACGTAATAGCTACCAATGGACCGAACTTCCAATTTATCTAAACCATCTTCACAGCCATTCAAGCCAATGGCCATCACCACATCTTAGGGCAGATAATTCCATAGATTAGTCATTCAGTATGTGAAATGGTGGCACTGTAAGTGATCCGCGTCTCTGAATCTTGTGCGAATGTGAAACACAGACCAACACAGGACATCAGGTGAAATAAAGTTTGTTCATTCCTGGATTTGCAACCATCCCTTTAAATGAGAGGAAAGTGTATGTCAAGCAGTTCAAGTTTCTGATAGCACAACTCACGTTCACATTCGTTGGCACTGACAGTAGTGGCTGGTTTCCAGGGTAATTGATTGAAACCCGGGCAGCAGCGATCACATGACCCTCCGCAGGTGTTGTGCTGACAGTCACACTGTAGCCTGGAAAGTAAAAAGTGGCAGAGCAGAGTTACCCCTTGGAAGAGATCATTAAGTGGCTCTGAGGCCTTGGAAGAGGAGCTGCTCAAGAGACCACTGGCTCAGAGATTCATTAACACACCGATTGTCACTTTGCATTCTTCAACACCGTATCTAGCATAACTCTTGAATTTGATAGAATTTTAAACTCTGCTCACACCTTTTCCCACCAATCATACAGCGTTCTCTATCTGAGAATACTGAATCCCACATTTTCAATCATGACTGTGGAATAGCATGCTCACTGAAAGGTTCATGCTGATTTTTATTTCGCATGCTTCAGAAGGCACTGAGGAAATCTGACAGGGATTTGCACCCTGTGCAGGAGGGATGGTATGTGAATAGGTCAGGACTTCTGCCTAGCAAACTGTAAGAAACAAGCAAGGAAATAAAAGTGCACACTGCAGACACACAGATCCATGTCATTAATATCATGCCTGTGAAAATTCAAATGTTAATTCGCACTTTCACACCATTTTTATCATCTGTGAACCTCAAGTGAGATGTGCAACTCATAAACTCCCTTCCACGACCTCTTGTTAGAAAGTTTGCACTTTTTCCTTATTTTAAACAGAAACTGTCCAAGCCTCACCCTTCAGTTGTGCACGTGGTGGTGACAGAAAGTGCCGTCAAGTCGCAGGCGACCTCTGGCGACCTCTGTAGAGTTTTCAAGGCAAGAGACAAACAAAGGCAGTTTGCCATTGCCTGCCTTTATGTAGTGACCCTGGACTTCCTTGGCGGTCTCCCATCTAACTAGGAACCAGGGCCGACCCTGCTTAGCTTCCAAGATCTGATGAGACCAGACTAGCCTGGGCCACCCAGGTCAGAAAATTTCTGCACTTAGCAGAGGGTTTTTAAAAAAATAATTAGTTCGGTAAAACATCCCAAGCTTTAACCTTCTTTTTTCTAGCACATGTCCCTCTGAAAGGAATGGAAGTTGTGCTAGGGCAAGGCCAGGTGGCACAAATCCCATTTCATTTAGACCGAAGTCCTGCAGGTGAAGTTTGCTCCAGTTTCATCAGCCGGTGTTTATGCAGAACTAAACAGGAGGTGCCAGGCAAGCACAAGGATCTTGTCTTGACTGGATCAGGGGGCCTGATTTATGAAAGAAGGTGACATCATGCCAGAAACTTCCACTCCACAGAACCATTATACCCGCCCAACAAAAAATGCTGTCTCTTGTGTCAGACTGATGGATAATAGGGTTTGTGTTCCAGCTTTTATCTGTGCAATTACTCATTTCCCCTGCAGCCATGCCTCTCCCTCCTGTGGCACACACACCCCGCCCTGTTCTCTCCTTCAAAACATGGGGCTTAAAAATAGATACATTTTCTTTTTCTTTCTTTTTTTTAAAAAAGGCCATCAGGAACAGACAACGCATTGTGGCATACAGTATGTTTTATGCAAACACACACGTCCATGTCATCCTGATAACCACCTGGGTATGCTTGTGGACAGAGATGCCAACCTCCAGGCGGGACCTGGGGATCCCTCATCTTCATCTTCAGATTACACAGATCAGTGCCCAGGAGAAAATGGCTGCTTTGGATTGTGGTCCCTATTGTGTTGTACCCCACTGAGGTCCCTGTCCTTCCCAGGCTCCACCCCCAAATCTCCAGGAGTTTCCCAACCAGACCCGTAGCCAGAAAAAAAATATTGGGGGGGGTGGGGGAATAAGTACAGTGATGGTGCACAAGTCACTATTTATTTACTTTATTATGAATGAGCTACGATGTAGTGCAAAGTCTCTACAAGGGATTGTTCTACAAAGAAGGTTAAACGATAATCCGTTTTTGATTAAAACCAAATACCCCCTTCCGTTATTTACACATGATGAACAGAGTCTTGTAAATCCATGAAGATCCGCAACCCCATACTGTCCCACTTCCACTTTCTTGGATTGCAGTGTGTCAAATGGGAAGCCCCTCCACCAATGTATCACCATAAAAGTTTCTGTTTCTTCCTCTGAGCATGAAACGAGGCTTTGCTAACAGAGGTCACAGAAGAAGGTGCATTTTCTTGGATTGGATGCCCTCTTTGACTCACAACATCATCTTCCATTGAACTCACACACACACCCCAAAAGCTCTGGTTTGGCTCCACATAACTTGCTATGAAGACTTAAAGATAGCTATAGGCACTCAGGATGGAATGCAAAAGGGTTGCCAACCTCCAGAATTACAAGTGATCACCCAGACTAGGGAGATCCCCTGGAGACAATGGCTACTTCAGAGGACAGACTTTGGTATTATAACTGATCATTGTCCCTCCCCCACCTTCCCAGGCTCCATCCCCCAATCTCTGAGTTTCCCAAGATGGAGTTGGCAACTCTAGCAAGTATGTGCAAAGACACTTTTCTGCAGCTACAGCCTGCCTGGCAGGCAGGGGAAGGGAGGCTTTTTTGCTTCACAAAGATAGGAATAGAAGCTGGGGAGGCTCCCCTCAACAGATAAAGAGACTCCCTCCCCTTGCTGAGCCCAATTAAAAGAGAAGGGAAAATTTTGCCAACACCAATTCATTATCACCATTTTATACTGTTTTTAAAATGCTGTGATACCCCAATCCACTGTGGGCTTGTGGTGCAGAACTCCCACACACACACACACCCCAAGTGTTTTCAAGGGCCAAAACAGCTGTGTGGGCACCAGCACACACTGCAAAATGGCCATGAGTCCACTTGTGAAAGGCAGAACATAGAGGCAGTGGCTGCTACCCACCCCCTCTGATTCCAACCACATTTGAACACTCTCCAATGAAGCTAAAATAAACCCCCCCAATTATGACATTGTGTGTGGAATAGCCAGGAGATCTCAGAGGGATTGTCTGGCTGCTGATGCTGTAGCTCTTTTTTGGCACCACTAGGTGGCGAGCTATGCTTATTTTTAGGCTGAGAGTGCTATGACTTGCCTAAAGTCACCCAGCTAGCTTCAAGTGGGGAAGTGGGGAATCAAACTCAGTTCTCTAGCTTAGTGCAAAGGGAAAGCCTGGGAGGGAGGTGGGAGGAGGGAAAGAGACTCTCGCCCTCACTGGCAAAGCCTGGGAGGGAGGAGAGAACAAAATGCCCTCTCTCATTGGCAGAAGAATTCTGGCAGATTTCATAACAACCCCTAGTGCTGATTGGTGGGGCCCCACCCCTTTGCAGACAACTGTGGCTACAGGCCTGTTCCCAGCCTTGATCTGGCAATTCTACCCCCCCCCCCCATCCTCTGCTAGTGGCCAGGAGGGACCTGCCAACCCTGCTGGTGGAACCAACAAGCAGAAGGTGATGGTCTAATATTGAAGACAATCCCTATTCCATCATCTCTACCGAGTGACAGCACCCATTTCTCAGCATGACAAACAGGCTCTAACAGCCTTTTGAAGAAGGTCATGTACCTATGGCTTTTTCAGCTGCAGTCTTCTAGGAGGACAGCCCCTTATATATGCAGTCAAAGACAGGACAAACCTCTGCAGTTAGCAACCATCTGCAGCTGAAGGGGAGAGGGTGATTGACAGTGATCTAAGCCATGGCCCCATCATCATTGCTAGAAAAAGGGCTGGCTTTACAAGGTTCTTGCCATCATCAGAACAATGACTGTTTTCTTTTTTGGAAGGTTCAGCAATTGGCTTTACACATAAACACAAAGAAAGAATAAATTAGCCCTTAGCAAAAGCACCTGGAAATTCAAGAAAATAATACCCTATCAAACTAGACTTGTGAACTATAGACATCCTGCCCACCTTTGTTCCCTGCCACAATAGAGATGTCCTGTTCACAGGTTACAGTGAACACATGTACAGTCTGCACATACATGTATATACCTGTTTGTAAGAAAGAGCCAATGGTTATCCATTTTGGAAATGAAACCAAGGACCAGTACCTGGATATATGTACCATTTCAACCATACATTGATACACAGGTGTGAAATGTAACATGAGAATTACTCAGCGCACATATAAATATAAACCAAGGGTACACTACACGCAGGGGTCCGTTGGGGCCGGAACGAGGCGGAGCAAAGCTCCGCCAGCTCAGGAGTGGCCACTAGGGCAGCCACAGGCCGAATCAGATTCTCTGATCTGATTCAGCCTGCTGCCGAATTGCCACCGAAATTCATTGGCAACTTTAAAAGCGACTGGAGGGGAGGGGATTTGAGGGAGAGGCTCCAAACTTGCAGGGTAGCTGCTGGGACCTCTTCCCCAAATACCCACCAAGTTTCAAGAAGATTGGACCAGGGGGTCCAATTCTATGGGCCCCCAAACAGGTTACCCCCATTTCCTCCATTGTTCTCTATGGTAGAAAAAAAGGTAACATTTTTTCCCACCATAGAGAACAATGGAGGGGATGGGACAACCTGTTTGGGGGCCCATAGAATTGGACCCCGTGGTCCAATCTTCTTGAAACTTGGTGGGTATTTCAAGGAGAGGCTCCAGCAGCTACCCTGCAAGTTTGGAGCCTCTCCCTCAAATCTCCTTTCCTCCAGCCCCTCATATACCCTATGAGTTTTTGCCATTGATTTCAATGGCCCATAGGGTATAATGGGGCTGAAACTGACATTCCCTTTCTGACACACTTCCAGTAATGTCAAGGGATGTGGCATATGCTAATGAGTTATGCTACTGAGCTCCTGCAGCTCTTTTTCTACGAAAGGACCCCTGACTACACGGATTGTACATGCGTTCACTGTAATGTGAACAGGGCTAGAGTTTCCTTCACATCATACACTGCTTCTTTGTGATAGATTGGAATTGTTGTAAATTGCTTTGAAAGCTAATCTGGGCTGGAAAATGGAGGGTAAATATAACAAGTAAAAAACAAACACAAACAAAGCATGTGCTGCCAAAGTACTCAGCCAAAGAACAAGCTGGAAGTGAGTTCGAAAATTTTATCTTATATAAACAACCCTCCAGACACACCTTGTGGAACTGGAAGGCTGCAAGTAAAAGAAAAGCTAAGGCCTTTAATAGCCATGTTGCGTGTGGCCAGGCCAGCAGCAATCCTGCCCATATTAAATTGTCAAGCGTCATTTTGTGCTCTAGGGACTAATCTCCCTACTGATAGTAGACAAGGCTGTACAAATGGCCATAGCGAAGGGACTAACTGGCAGCCTGCTGGAAGAAGATGACCCCCAGATTGCCTTAAATTGGCCACCCAGGGTGGTTGTTGTGGGGGGGGGGGGAGAGAAGTGTTCCTGGCAGTTTTTCTGTCATTGACACCACATTACTTTAACATAGGGTGGTAGCAGCTGGCTGGTACATCGCAACTTTCCTTATCTTCTCCACCTCATCACTAGCTTTGGAAGTCCGGGCTAAGGAGAGGGAGACAGAGCATGAAAAGTAAGGGTGACGTGGGGGAGAGGCTCACTTTGCCCTTAAGTCAAGGACCAATCTAGTTGTTGATTACTGCCAGAGCCCCTCCCACATCAGTGGGGGTGGAAAGCGCTGCCAAGTCACAGCCAGCTTATAGCAACCACAATGGGCTTTTGGGGCCAGAGACATTCAGAGGTGGTTCGCCACTGCCAGCCTCTTTGTAGCAATGCCAGACTCCCTCGCTGGTCTTCCATCCAAATACTAACCAGGGCCAATACTGCTTAGCTTCCAAGATCTGACAAGATCAGGCTAACCTGGGCCATACGGGGCAGGGCCCTGAATCAGTAACCCGCATGATTTCATGCAGCTGTAAGACACAGCGAGGCCATGTTGGAGAAGTATGCAAACAGTCAGACACCTTTTAGGCTTTTGGATCCTAAACAACTGGGCCTGGTGACAGGCACCTGGGTTGCTACAGAGGTCGGGAAGCAGATTTCTCATTCCAGTTGATGGAGGAACTATCCAATTAACTGCTCTGCTTACGGAAGAAGGTAGAAAGGAGATCAGCAACTCCTGGAGGTGGTTCCACAAACAGCCATCTATAATACTACAACTGCCATGTATTCTTTTCTTTGCCCAAAATTCGGGCAACAGCTGCCATCAACAGTAATGCAGGAACTGCAGACATTTTGCAGATTTGCATACATTAATGGGGATCTGCAGAAATAGGCTTTGTTGTTATACACAGAAACAATCTGGAGATACCAAAAGACACAGCTCAGTGAGCAAAATTCTCTTAATCAAAGAATGTTGTGTGAGCTGCTAGAGAAAAGGCTTCTCAGAAGATGGGGCCTTCAAACACAAACCAGTGGCTCAATTCAAGAGAAACTGCTGTGTGTAGCAAAATGGCTGTATATACGAATGGGTGAAGGAACATTAAGCAGTGTATCCTTAAGAGTCCCAGGAAAGGTCAAAGGAAAATCATGTTTGGGCTTCTCAAAAAAGAGGAGTAATATTAAGATCACTCAAAATGCCTTGCTTAGTCAGACTGAAGTGCAGAACTCTGGTTCCAACAGCAGCCAACCAGATGCCTCCAGGACCTCATAAACAGGAAGCAAAGGTCAAGCGAATGGCTTCCCATCAGAGCCAATGGAACTTGAAAAGAAAAACGGGAGCTTCCCTGTACCAAGAGGAGGAAAACACAGACCTTGAAAACACTGGCAGACTGGCAGTCAGAGTCTGCTTTAGGAACTGCACTGCCTGATGAAGATTTATTTGTTGTTTCAGCCAAAGCCCTAAAACAGCATTCAAAAGCAGCCATACAAACAGAAGCAACAACCTAACAGTCAGTTCTGCCTGTGACAACAAGAGGGAAAAAGTCAATTAAACTACATTGTGCTGGTTCCGCACAGGATTAGTGCAAGCAAAATATGGTGACTTTAGCGGTTGACAAGTGCCACCCACAACCCTATCAGAAAAAGCTACAGAAAAGAGCAAAAATCCAGTAGCACCTTAAAGACTAACAAAATTTGTGGTAGGGTATGAGCTTTCATGAGTCACTTCTCACTTCTTCAGAAACAGCTGTGTCATCAAACATTAAATCCGTCTCTCGGAGAGTAGGGAATATAAAAGTCTGTCATGCATAGAGGATAATAAGTCCTGTTGTCTTTTTAATGAAGGGACAAAAATTTAAATCACGTGGATAAAAAGTTGCAATCAATTGTCCACAAGTAGAGTCCTCATTTATGTGCCACTTCCATCACACCTTTCAAGTGGCATGTGGCAGAGAAATTCAGGTGGCGAAGCAGCAGCGGGCCAGGGGGACTCTCAGACACTGGGAATCTTAAATTAATCAAAGATGCTTGAGGCATACATTAACTAAAACCATTGGGGATTACACACAATGCCTCAGAATGCATACTGACAAACAGGTAGGGGTTTGTGTGTGCATGAATTAACACCTTTGGTATTTCCACATCTATGAGACGCTCATGCAAGCAAGATTTGTGGTATGGTTCTACACAGCTAGAGATCCTCAGATCCCTTCACCCACCCCAATAATATTTCTAGCCACTACGGATGGCCCAGGCCAACCCGATCTCACAATATCTTGGAAGCAAAGCAAGGTTGGCCCTGGTTAGCATTTGGAGGGAAGACCACCAAGGAAGCTCCAGGAAGCAAAGGCAGACGACGCCAAACCACATCTGAACATCTCTTGCATTGAAAACCCTACGGGATTGCCGTAATTCCAAGCTGTTCTCCAAGGCTCTGGGACTGAGATGCTAGTGGGAAATCAAGGGCAAACTCCCTATCAGTGATCTCATACAAACTGTTTGATGACACCCTTTCCTATTTTGTCAAGAACCATTTTATAATCAAATCAAACTGGCTTATAATGGGAACCCGTGCAACTTAGCTAGCTGAATTTTCCTTTAAATGAGGGAGTTTTTGGAGTTTGACTTCAGGTGGCTGAATAAATCAAGCTTACAAACTGGGAGTTAAATATAATGAGATTACAAAATACCTCCTAACTGTCAGACCGCTAAGCACATGAATACAATCCGTATTCAGCAGAGAGGCAAATCTGCTTCTGCACTACGAACATCACCTTTGTTCAGGGCTCCAAAACACCCAGGCTTAGACCCTAAAAACTACAAAGGGAGCAGAGTTCATGACACAAATGCTTGCCAACTCCACCTCCCTACTCTAGGCACCTATATGTTTGCCAACTCCATCTCCCTACTCCAGGCAACCCTCTATGAGGGTTGAGAGAACTTTAGGAACAGTGTGGGATGAGCATGGAGGCAGCAGTGGGAAGGGGAGACAGAAGGACATCTTGCACGAAATCTTGCAGGCACAGAGCAAGAGCTTGTACTTACAGCTAACTTCTACTTCCCACAAAGTTTATTTATTTGATTCACTTATAACCCCCACCTTTCTCCCTAATGGGGAATCAAAGCGCTCACATCATTCTCCTCAGCTCCATTATTCTCCTCTGCTCCATTTTATCCTCCCAACAACCTTGTGAGGTAGCACTAAAAAAGAACAAGAATCCAGTTGCACCTTAAAGACAAACAAAAATATGTGGCAGGGGATGAGCTTTCAAGGGAAAAGAACATAAGAGAAGCCAATGTTGGATCAGGCCAGTGGCCCATCCAGTCCAACACTGTGTCAACAATGGCCAAAAACACCAGGTGCCCTCACAAGGTCAAGCAGTGAAGGCAGGAAACCCTCCCACTGTTGCCCCCCCCCCCCCCAAGCACCAAGACTACAGACCATCACTTGCCCCAGACTGAGAGTTCCTATCTATACTTTGTGGCTAATAGCCACTGATGGACCTCTGCTCCATATGTTTATCCAATTCCCCCTTGAAGCCGTCCTTGCTTGTAGCCGCCACCACCTTCTGTGGCAGTGAATTCCACATGTTAATCACTCTTTGGGTGAAGAAGTACTTCCTTTTATCTGTTCGAACCCAACTGCTCAGCAATTTCATGGAGTGCCCATGAGTTCTTGTATTGTGAGAAAGGGAAAAAAGGACTTCTTTCTCTACCTGCTCTATCCCATGAATAATCTAGTAAATTTCGATCATGTCACCCCTCAGCTGTCATCTCTCCAAGCTAAAGAGCCCGAAGCGCTTCAATCTTTCTTCAAAGGGAAAGTGTTCCAACCCTTTTACCATTTTAGTTGCCCTTTTCTGCACTTTTTCCAATGCTATAATATCTTTTGTGAGGTGTGGCGACCAGAACTGTACACAGTACTCCAAATGAGGTTGCACCATCGATTTAAACAGGGGCATTATGATACTAGCTGATTTGTTTTCAATTCCCTTCCTAATAACCCCCAGCATAGCATTTGCCTTTTTCATTGCAGTCGCACACTGTCTCGACATTTTCATTGAGTTATCTACTACGACTCCAAGATCTCTCTCTTGGTCAGTGTCTGCCAGTTTGGACCCCATCAACATGTATTTATAGTTAGGATTTTTGGCTCCAATGTGCATCACTTTGCACTTGGCCACATTAAACCCCATTTGCCACACTGATGCCCACTCACCCATCCTCAACAGATCCCTTTGGAGTGCCTCACAATACTCCCTGGTTCTCACCACCCTGAACAACTTCGTGTCATCTGCAAATTTAGCCACTTCACTGCTTACTCCCAACTCCAAATCATTAATAAGCAAGTTAAAAAGCATCGGACCGAGTACTGATCCCTGCGGTACCCCACTACTTACCCTCCCCTCCAGTGAGAAAATTGCCCATTTATACTCACTCTCTGTTTCCTTTTAATTAGCCAGTTTTTGATCCACAAAAGGACTTGTCCTTTTATCCCATGACTATTGAGCTTACTTAGGAGCCTTTGAACTCCTAACTTTATCAAAAGCTTTCTGGAAGTCAAGGTAAACAACGTCTATTGAGTCCCTCTTGTCCCTCTTTGTTTACTCCCTCAAAGAACACTAACAAGTTAGTGAGACAAGATCTTCCCTTACAGAACCCATGCTGTAAGGGAAGTGAGCAGTGACTCACAAAAGCTCACACCCTGCCACAATTTTTTTTAGTCTTTAAGGTGCTACTGGACCCTGGCTCTTTTCTGCTGCTACAGACAGACAAACACAGCTACCCATCTTGACCTATGAGGTGAGTTAGGCTAAGAGAATGACTGGCCCAAGGTCATTCAGCAAGCTTCCATGACACGAGTGGGGATTCGAACCCGGGTCTCCCAGACACTAGCCCAGCATTCTTAACCACTACACCACACTGGCTCTCATCTTCCCACAGAGTATCCCAAGCTGTTCTCCAAGGCCCCACAACCCCCAGAAGCAATTTTTTAGGAAGCACAGAAAGCTGCAGTGGGAAAAATGAATCAGCAAATGTCAGCTGTGCAAACTCTGCTCTGTTCTAAGAATCTAGGGATGTTTTTTTCCTTTCTTATGAACTTCTCCTGCTGCAGTGTTACCATCCTTTGCCCTGCCACATTAGCTGCTCTGCATTTTATGAACTATGCAAGTGAACAAATGTTCCGCCAATGAGAATCTTGCAAGCATCCAATTATAAATCTAACCAAAGGCGACAGCCTTCAATCGGTGAACTCGTTTCTGAAACAAAAAGAGCCCAATCAAGCTGTTTATGCTGTTTTCTCAAAACAAGCAAATAAATACAAGAAAACAGCCTAATATTTATTCTATGACAAATTTCATGGAAGACACATCCTATGTAATTACTGGAATTTGCTGCCTTCAGGCAGAAAGAGTAGAAGCGATGGAATGCCATTCCTCTGAGGGAAGGACATGGGAAAGATAACAAAGGACAAAATCTAGGGAAAATTGGTTTCCTAATCAGGCAGGAACAGACAATCTGCGGGGGGCTTTCCAAAACCACTTCAGCTGGCCTATCTGCACTTTTTAAGTAAACAGCAGCCTTTCTGGTCCAGCTCCTGTTAACAAGGAATTCCCGCCTGGGAATCTGTACATCTGCCCTGGCTGCGGGAGGGATTCATTCCGAGATGTGTGTGCGTGCACCAAGAAAGCACGGAGACAGTCCAACCCTATCTGCTTTATCTTCAGTTTCCTTACATGATGTGTGTAACCAGGGAAACTGGTGGCTCACAGACTTGACACTCACAAGAGGCAGAAAAGGTTGCCCCTTTTTGCATGCGGAAGGTCCCATGCTTTGAATGCAGAAGGTCCCAGTCTCTGCCTGGCAGGCAGAAGGGCCCAAGTTCATGCCCTGGCATCTCCAGTGAAAAAAGGACCAGGCAGTAGGTGATGTGAAAGACCTCCATCTGAGACCCTGGAGAGCTGCTGCCACTCTGAGTAGGAGATACTAACCTTGATGGATCGTTGGTCTGATTCAGTATAAAGCAGCTTAATGGGTGTTCATGTGTGTCACTATTTAAGCTGGGATGGTTCAAATTAAGATTCTGCAACAACAGTGCAAAGGTGAGGGTCAAACTACATGTGATGCCAAATTTCTGTGAAAAGAGCTCCTGGTGTCCCCCACCCAATAAAATTCAGGGACCTGATTCTCCCTGTGCCAAGGACACAAGGGGAGGGGGGGAGAGTTAACAGTGCGATCCTGAGCAAAGCTACAAGCCTTCCAAGTCTACTCAGGGCGATTTGGCATTGGCTTTTCCCTCCATTGTTTTGCCAAACCCACCTTTGAACAGAAATTCCCCTCTGCATAGCATGCCGCTTTCGCTTTCTTCTATCATCAGATTTTATGGTACCCTCCACACTGCATGACGCTTTTACTTCTTTTGATCATCAGGTTTTATGGTACCTCCTGCACAGATTTATGGCCGTTCAGGGGTGACTTCGCAGTCAGTTCAGGGTTGCCCCAGGGTATCTGAATGTGGCTTTGAGCTGCACTTTTCCCTCAGTGTTGAGAAAATGTAGAGCAAATGCCAGATGCAGAATTGCCCTCAGTCAATGGACGTCACTCTGCCAAAAAGTATCAGTCTGCTTAAGAAGGGCAAATCAGTCTTCCCCATTTCTTCCTCCTGCCCTGAAATGGCCCCTTGGAGGTAACATTTGCTCCCCACTGAAACAAACACTCAGTTCCGGATCTGTACTTTTTGCTTGTCCCACCTGCAGCACCGCAGAGGCATCTCGCAGCAGGAAGAGACTTAAACCACCCATGCTGCATGCCACAGTCCTGAGCAGGCTTTGCCCCTGCTCTCCCAGTTTTGACTGAGAGAGGGGCACTGCTGGAAGGTCCATTTCTGTGACTCGTAGCATTTTGTATACTTCTGCCCTAATACGGCTTTGTTACCTAAAGATGAGGATGAAACTGGCGGGTTATTGCAATTATGATTTTGCACTACCATTTTGATTGAATAGGGTTTTTTTAAGAGACAAACTTTAAAATTGCCTTGTTACATAATCTGTAAAGGTACACAGCCTTTTTTAAGTAAACATTTTAATACAGTTTGATGCATTACACAGTCTGTTTTGAAGAACTTGTCTGCTTCTGAATGGCTTCTCGTGTCTCTGATAAGAGTGCATGGGTGCTTGTACTGATGCAGCATGCACAGTAAATATGGAACATTTAAATTATTTCTTATATATTTAGTTCCTTCAATTATACACCTTTGTCCCCGATAAGGACTCAAATCTGCTTACATGGTTCTCCTCTCCTCCACAACAACCTTGTGAGGCAGGTTAGGCTGAGAGAGTATAACCAGCCAAAGCTCACCCAGCAAGCTTCCATGGCAAAGTGGAGATAGGGATCTGAGTTTCCCAGGACCTAGATTAATTTTCTATACACTTCACCACATAAATAATTACCACATCAAGCATCTTTGACGTTCCCCTCTATTTCTGTGCTGAAAGAGAACTAGCCAAGATCATCTTTGTGACAGGTCCCTGTTTGTTCTTCCTGCCCCATTTCCATGTCTCATTGTCCACATACAGAATTTATTATCCATCTACATGAACAGTAACAGGAGGAATTCCTGCCAAGCTCAGTGGAACCTAGAATTTTGTGCCAAATATTTTCCGTATTTCAGGTAAGATGAGGGCTCTCCCTGTTGAGAAGTCTCTCTGTGGAGAAATTTCTGTGTTCTGTGCAGCTGCTCCATTACACAACATTGCAACAACACACCAAACACATGTGAGCAGCTCTCGACTATAGGGCAAATCAATTCAACTGTTTGTAAAAAATTATTCTTTCGAGGAAGGGCGAGTCCACAAACGCAGACAAAAACCCTTATTATCCTAATTCTTTACAGACTGGATGCTGGCTGGAAGCCACTGGAATTATGTTTGAAAATGGTAAGGGGGGAGGAAATAAAGGCACAGTTTGTTGGACAAAATATATGATTCTGTGAGTCTTGATTAATATGTGGGGCCTGTTCGGTTCCCAAACTGTCAAGACCCTGAACAGCTGACCGGATAGATTACCCTGAATTCCTAAAATAATGACATCTTGAAAACCAACAATTAGGCTGAAAACATCTGGAAAACATCTGGAGCTGGGGCTCACTGGTAGAGCATCTGCTTGGCATGAAGAAGGTCCCAGGTTCAATCACTGGCATCTCCAGTTAAAGGGATCAGGCAGGACTTGATGTGAAAGACTTCAACCTGAGACTCTGGACAGCTGCTGCCAGTCTGAGTAGACAATACTAACCTTGATGGACCAGTGGTCTGATTCAGTAGAAGGCAGCTTCATGTATACAAGTTGCTAGTTTCTAAGCTTAAAAGCGAGATCTAGACAAGTTTGGCTCTACCATTAGGCAAGCTATGGCAGCCAGCATCAGATGGCTGGTTTGGGGGCACCATTCAAGAGCAATGAAATAACTATCCACTGAGCCAGTTTGGTGTACTCTAATCTGGGAGAACCGGGTTTGATTCCCCACTCCTCCACTTGCACCTGCTGGATGACCTTGAGCAAGCCATAGCTCTGTATCAGCTGTTCTCTCAAGGACAGCTGTCTCAGAGCTCTCTCAGCCCCGGCTACCTCACAGGGTGTCTGTTGTGGGGAAGGGAAGGGAAAGGAGTTTGTAAGCCGCTCTGAGACTCTAAGTGAGTGAAGGGCGGGATATAAATCCAATCTCTTCTTCTTCTTCTTCTATCTAACTTATTAGACTTTCAGTACTCTGGGGAGGCAGTATGTGTGTTTTCTGCCTGAGAGACCACAATGTCTTGGTCCAGCAGATGAGCCTGACAGATTCCAAAGACAGAAACGTAATGCATTCCAAGTTTTACTTTATGTTATTTTGAAAAACATATGTTCCTTTTATAGCCACTGCATTGGGGACCCTGAGCTAGGAGGAAAGTCTGCATGGAAACATGTGTGTATCAAGTGCCATCAAGTCACAGCTGACTGATGGTGACTCCAGCAAGGGGTTTTCAAGACAAGTAAGAAGCAAAGGTGGTTTGCCATCGTCTTCCTCTAAAGGGGCTTCCTTGATGGTCTCCCATCCAAGTACTGACCCTGCTTAGCTTCCAAGATCTGACAAGACAGGGCTACAATACACTGCCTTCCCTCCTGCATCAAAATATTTCTAAATAAATAAAAATTGTGTTTTAGCTCTTTGGTGTCATTCACATTCCACATGAACATTCGCATGGAGCCCTACATACTAATGAGATGATTTATTTCCCTTTGTCAGTTCAGTTCTATCATTTATTTCCTGAAAATACAGACTGCCCTTCAGTTTCTTGCTCCCAAGATGATTCGCAATAAATGAGATGACATCACAACAGCAGTGATTTAAACATGCATGACATAATATTCTGAAACCACTGATACAGTCTAAAACCATGAATAATCTAGCCATTAAATTAGGGGAGAGACAGGGTTAAATGGTGTTTTAAAATAACTCAGCAGCCTGCCCAACGACAAGCCTGGGTGATAAGCAAAGTGTTTGCCAGGTACCTACAGGTAGATAGACATGGTGTCAGGTGAGCTGCTATGTGGGAGGGGCATTCTGTAATCAAGGCACTACCACTGAGAAAGCCCTGTTCCAAGAGGCCACCCACTCCCTCTGATAAGATGGGTACATACAGCGGTCATTTAGTAGAAAAAGATGTACAGGAGCTCATTAGCATAACTCATTAGCATAACTTATTTGCATAGGCCACACCCCCTGACATCACCAGAAGTGTGTCAGAAGGCAATGCCCATCGCTCAGGCTCCACCCTGAAAATCTCCAGGTATTTCCCAACTCTGAGCTGGCGAGCCAGCTTTACACTTTGACTAAAGACACTTTAGGTTTCCTTTGCTCTTGCAGAGAAGCTATCCTACAACAATCATGAAAATACAGATCAAGTTAGTATGATTTTGCTTTTTTGCATCACCATGTGTGCCCACTCCTGGGCTTGTTACTCCCAGAACATCATTCCTGCACGTTCCTGCTCGAAATGCCCCCTGAGTACATGAAGTACCACCACCCCCAGGACTCTCTGTCAGGATGCCCAAAGACTTATACAGCCTGGGACCAACATACCTAAGGGATTGCCTCTTCCTGTATAAGCCTCAAAGAGCTTTACACTCTAATAATTAACACCTCCTGGTGGTCCCTGGCCCAAAGGACATCCATCTAGCCTCAACCAGGTCTAGGGCCTTTTCTGCCCTGGCCCCCACCTGGTGAAACATGCTCCCCATCGAGATCAGGGCCCCGCGGGATCTTACTCAGTTCTGCAAGGCCTGCAAGACAGAGCTGTTCCGCCAGGCATTTGGTTGAGGCAGTAGCCACACATGGCCTCCCCAAGGTTGCTGTCTCCCACCATCCATCCATCGGTAACTGGCCATATCCATCTGTATTAATGGGTCGGAACTTTCACCAGTAGCTATATTTTAAATGTTTATATTGTGTTTTTAAACTTTATTGTACCTCTTGAAAGATGATGTGACCCACCCTGAGCCCGCTTGTGGGATGAATGGGGTACAAATACTGAATGAATGAATGAATGAATGAATGAATGAATGAATGAATGCAGTTTATATTGGGATGAAAGCAGTTTAGTCTGTTATTTTGTATTGGGTTCAAACATTTATATGACTATTATGAACATAAATACATTGCCAGAGCATAGCAGTTTTGCCAAATTCAGTGCTTGTTTGTTACGAAAAAACAAGAACTAGCAAAATCCACTCCAGGTCTTCATTCTCGCTTCTAAAAGAAGCACATCTTGTCTACCACACAGAAGTCCTTCGGAGACCAAATATATTCATCATGAATTTGGGTGTGATGAAAATATACCACATGGGTTCCACAAATGAGATGAAAATGGATCTTCCTTGCAAAAGCCACACACATGCACAAAATGCTGTCATACTGAATCACACTACCAATCCATCAAGAAGAAGAAGAAGAAGAGATTGGATTTATACCCCGCCCTTCACTCACTTAAGAGTCTCAGAGCGGCTTACAATCTCCTTTTCCCTTCCCCTCCCCACAACAGACACCCTGTGAGGTAGGTGGGGCTGAGAGAACTCTTTCCCAAGCTGTCCTTGAGGGAACAGCTGGTACAGAGCTATGGCTTGCCCAAGGTCATCCAGCCAGGTGCAAGTGGAGGAGTGGGGAATCAAACCCGGTTCTCCCAGATTAGAGTCCGCGCACTTAACCACTACACCAAACTGGCTCTCGGTTGGTACTGTCTACTCAGATCTCCAGGGTCTCAGGCAGAGGTTCTTCACTTCAGCTAGTACTTGATCTTTTCCACTAGAGATGCCAGGGATTGAACCTAGGCCCTTCTGCATGCCAAGCAGATGCTTTAGCAATGAGCCACAGCCCCTCCCCAAATCAGACAGTGCTCGGTATGGAAAAGAATTCCGTTCATTATCATGAATACAACAGCTCCAGCGGTGACTCATGAGAGTGACTGAAATGAACTGGCAACAGATCCTGCTTTTTAGAGCCAGTTACTTTTCAGCATGAGGCAAGAAGGTGGATTTGTAAGTTAATTTCACATACCTCTGAAACCTCCAGTTGGCAAACCCAGAGACTGAAAAACCCTCTTCAGAATGAGCCAAGGCATTAGGTTGCCAACTGCATCATGCAAGCGCTTGTCTGGAAAACCTCACAACAAACACATCCAATAGGGGAAAAGCTACCACTGCCACAGCTCCTGTCCGCAGCATTTGTCTAACCATGCACTTCTGCTGAAAGTTTATCACAGTATGGAGATGGATGCCATGTGCCTTCTGGAGCTACACTGTCTAGACACCAAGAAGTCAGACAATCTTGATCTGACCATGTATTCTACTTTGTGAGCTACTGCCATTAAAGTTGCCAGCAAGCGATTTGGCTACTGCATAAATCAGTTTGCTTCGGAGCCATCTTTCCTGAGCTAAGACAAAAATATGTGAGCCGGAGGTTAAAAAACTGTGAGCTAGCTCACAATAGCTTAGAGGGAACACTAGCCCCCACCATGGTTGGGTGGGGGATCAACTGTTTTAGCTCTAAAGATTCTATTTGCATGTGGTTGCCTTGAAACAACTTGTTATTTCAAATTCTGAACAAGATGGATTAGTTAGTGGTAAGTGGCAGCTTTCACATGGAAATACCTCCCAGTAATAATCTTCACCAAAGGCCTTGATCCATGTTGTCCCCAACATCAAAGGTGAGGTATGTGGCCACTGGAAACACGGCATTGTCTGTTATGTTATCTTATTCTAGGATAGACATCTGCAAGCACCAGCATACTGTTGCTCCTGCCACAGATATCCTATCTAACATTACCCATTCTAGAGTCAGGTTGGGTGGCCGTGTTGGTCTGAAGCAGCAGAACAAAGTTTGAGTCCAGTAGCACCTTTAAGACCAACAGTTTTAACTACTGATGACTTTATCCTTCAGCTTGTTGATTTTTATATTTTTGCCGCTGTACTAATGTTTATTTTTTATCTGTGATTATGGCTCTGATTTTTTTTTAATGCAGTTGTCTCCATTAGAGATTTTATTTCTCTCTCCAGCTGACACTACAATATTTTGTGTTAACTTTTGTAAGATGCCTTGGGAGTTGTTGTTTTTTTTAAACAAAGCAAATAAAATAAAAATAATATTTTAAGTACAAATAAATATCTAAGAACATAAGGATGTAATAAGAGTCTTGCCAGAATAGACCAGTGGTCCATCTAGTACAGCATCCTGTCTCACACAGTGATCAACCAGTTCCTCTGAAGGGTGAACAACACAGCATAGAGACTGGGACCTGGCTCTGACGTTGCCTCCTTGCACTGGGATTAGAGTTGCCAGGTCTCCTGGGCAGGCGGGAGTTTGCCCGCCCAATGGGCCGTTTACCCGCCAGCCCGGAACCAGCTGCCAAGGGGAACCCCACCCCCAAAGTGCCGGCATTATGGCAATGTGCCCCGGCGTGACGACATCACCCAGAGGTTGCGGTATGTCGTGGGGAACACTCTAGCATTTGAGGGAAAACTCTATGGTTATCCCTTCCAATGGCAGTGCCCCACCCCCAATGTGCCCAACGTGATGACATCACTTCCAGGTGATGTTGTTGCGGTGCGCACACAAAGTGCACTTGCCGAAGAAGTCCCAGAGGGGCCAGGACCCTCCGCCGCAAGCCAGGTAAGATGTGGCAACCCTAACTGGGATTCAGAGGTTCATTGCCTCTGAATGTGCAAGTTCCCCTCAGTCACCATGCCTAGTAGTCACTGATAGACTTATCCCTTACTAAACTGAAAAGTTTCAGGCTCTTCAGCCTTTTTCCAGCTTTGTGATGTCCTTTTTGAGATACAGCAGGGCTTTTATTCTGGGGGAACATGCCAGAACAGAGTTTCAACAAAATTATTTCAAAAATGTTTAAAAGTTCATGAGTTTTCAGCATACAGACTGAAAACTCTGTTTCCCTCTTGAGAGTTCCGGCACCTCTTTTTCCAAAAAAAAGAAAGAAAGAAAGAAAGAAAAGCCCTGATATATGGTGACCAAAATATCTGTGCCAGTGCAGTGCTTGAAAGACGGTACAACTAGTGAGGTTATTTGTGCTGTACAACTAGTGAGGAAAGGAAAAGGAGGAGGGAGCTTGCAGCCCTCTGAGATGCTCCCAGAAACATAACAACTGCCACTCATAGGGGCAAGAAAAATTCTGGTTCAACAGCCAGGCCTCAGGTTCCAATTTGCTTTGAGAAGCTTGCTATGGAAGAACTGCATTACCTCATGTCTTTAAAGTGAACTTTTTTTTTTAAAAAAGGTCTATTTTAAAGCCAGCAGGAACATTCTTTACAAAAAAAAAAAAAAAGATGTATCAGCCTCTCCTGTAATCACCTTGGCCCCAAATTATGTTTAGTCTGTTGTAACCCAAATAAATGTGTCTGCAACAGCGGCAACTGAACATCTTGAGTGCTGAAGTTTCCCGGCTGCATTTTTCTACACATGAGAAAATGATGTCTCTTTGGGATTAATCACAAATTTGGGGACATGATGTCAAAAAAACAAACAAACCCCAAAACCCTAACTAGACGTCAGACAGCTGTACATGCAGGGGGAGGGATAAAAGTAGAAAAACAAATCCCTAAAAAGAGAAGAATGGGCAGCAAAGTCTCATTTCCACCCTGACACATTATCCCCGAGTGAGGAAGAAAGCAACATTTTCCATCCTCTTTATCTCGCCACCAATTCAGGAGATCAGAGATATGAAGTGGTCTCTTATCATCCGTATGAGAGTGTCTGAAAATTCAGACATGACAAGAGCCAGGGGGACTGGAACCAAGTTGCTCTCCTGTGCCCTTAAGTCTTGGCCCTGTTTCAGGTTAATCACATGCTTTAAAGCTTTCCTGAGATGAGGTTTAATGAAAGCTAAAAATGCCCTCAGGAAAATGTTTTCTACTTTTCCTTGCTCTTTGGAAACAGGTTTTAACGTTCCCCATAAAGAAAGATACTGCACAGGTCTGGGCAATCTTTGCAACTGTTCCAGACACCAAAAGAAAAATTCAATGACTGTTTACACTGGTGTGGCCTTAATTAATTCTATAGGACTGCACCGGTGTAAGCCACCTCTAAGTCTTCTCTTGAGTAGCAGAAATTTCACTTCAGTCATGGTTCATGAAAGCCTTTCTGCTATAATCTGTCTGTGGGCTGAAATGTATAGAAAACCGTGCAGGGTGGTTGACAGATGAGGCATAACCCTTATTTCTTTTGAAGAAGCCAAATGCAGATGGAAGGACCACAGCCATCGAAGAAGGCATGATCACACACAAAGTCCTGGAGGCACAGGAATTTCCAAATGCCAAAAAAATAAGCATGAGAATAAGAATGGGAACTTAGAAAATCAGCTTGTGATGAATAGGAAACTCCGAAGTTCAAGATGGTGATCGTATGGTGAGTATTGAAATTTACTCTGGACAATCTGACCATCTAACTGACTTTGTGACTTATAATCACTGTTTTTATACGTCATTAAACCAATCCTGAAAGCCTCCAGGCTGGATCAACTGGAGGCTGTTTTATATAATTAGCAAAAACGACTCTCCCCCAAATCATAGTTGGAACTTCATCCTTCAATCTAATGAGTCAGAGATGGGATGTAGATGTATGCTGACAATACAAGATAAATAAGGGTTCAGAGTTCAATAAACAGGGTTGGGATCACAATGTAAATGTAACTGGCCACCATATTCATTGCCTTCCTATATAGCACATGGCTAGGCTCTCAACAATTAAGTCATTTGGTTCCAGTCAAATTGAATTTGGACATGTTTGATCCAAGTGTTTGAAATCAATTACAATTATGTGTTTGAGCCAATTCTCTATGACACACTACACTGAGGGGAAGGAAGAACAGGCTAGTGTGTAAAGGATCCTGCTTCAGAGTAAGACTAGTTTTCCTTTCAGTCCCCTCATTGTGTTGGGAACACTGGACTGGATCCAAAGCACCAGCAGCAGAAGGAAGATGGCAGGGTGAATTTCCCTGCTCCCCACCCTAGTGCCATTCACTAAACACTCAGAAATAGTGCGAAGGGGGGGGGGGGGACAAAGAGACACACCCCCCAGGAACAGTGCGGGGGCAAAATGAAGATTTGCAGTGGGAAGGAAAGTAGGTGGAAATCACACTGTCTTCTTCCAAAAACAGAAGCATCATTATGCACCGATTTTAGTTGTAGCAGGAAGGTTTGATCAGACATCACACCCTGAACTGGCTGCACCACATGCTTGCTCCGTGGTCAATCATTCAGATTACTGATGAGCGTTAACCATGGAGTGTGCTGTCTGGGTGGGGTTTTTTTTTTTTAATGGATGTGCATATGTGCTTATGTGCACATCCGAAGGAACAAAAAAAGGGGAGGGGTTAAAGTGAGCAGCGACTCATGAAACCTCCTCCCCTGCCACAAATCTGGTTAGTCTTTAAGGTGCTACTGGACTCTTGCTCTTTTCTACTGATACAGACAGACTAACATGATGACCCATCTTGACACATCAATATATTTAGACATAACAGGAGTCTTACCTGTAAGGGTCTGTAGGGTCTTTGGCATTGCAAACATCAGCGTGCCCATGGCAGACGCACCGTCCTCCAATGCTGATATCTTTGATGCTGTAATAGTACTAGAAGAACACAGAATGGTCTGTTATTACCACTTGGCAGAAAATCGCAGACCCTCTCCCTCACACCAAGGAACATAATCATGTCACGAGTAGCCATCTCAATCAAGAGGAATAGCTCAGAATTTATGTTCCACAGCTCACAACTATATAGCTTGCCCTCAACAAAATGATTCTTTTTGTGTTAGTGTTTTGACTTGTTATATTCACTACAGTAGAAGAAACAGAGGCCCACTTCCCCAACACCCTGTGATACAGCTAGAGATGTCTGCTGCACACTGGCATTGCTCCTAAAACAAAAGGAGTTTTAAAAAAATAAAAAATACTTATTTGACCAACTTTCATTATCCTACACTGTGAAAGTCATTTTTGCTGTTAATTTACCCGCCTCAAGAAAACCTTGAAAGGGTCCAAATCCTCTGACTATCACCTAGATAATGTCCCTAGATAATTGAAAGCAACACCTAGATGATTGAAATCAACATGACAGCAACCACGTTAATTAAGAGAAATAACCATTTGTTCATTTAAATAACACTTCAGGGCATTCTTCTCCACGTCTGGCAAGCTACAGTGAATACTTCCAGCCCCTTGACTGCAGTTTTACTGGCTACAGTAACACCTGCTAGTGATTTGAGTGCTAATGAATAGCAGGCTGGGATATTCCACACTAAAAACCAAGTTGACTTGGCCAAGAAGCTGTATGCAATAACCAGCAGGTGCTTCTAGGGATCTCCCCCCCCCCCCGCCCCCTTTTTAGGTAGTAGATTTTGAAAGGCATTTTTTTTCTTCCCATCTCTGATCAGAATCATTACAGTACACATGGCATGAATTTCTCTGAAAAGATGCCTTCTGGTTTAAATGGGACATGAGAAACAAGAATGTCGAAGTGAAAGGGAGCTTTCTCCATAAGCTGCTAGCAAAGAAGCAAAATCCTCTGAAATACATACCCTACCCCCTATTCTATGTCCCTACTCCCAACTGTAGAGGAAATTTTCATCTTCTACAACAAACAGTAAAAAGACACTTAAGTTCTTCTCAAGGGAAAAAGAACGTCAAGAGGTTTCCTTCATGATCATCGACTGAAGACTGCATTCAGTTCCAGGTGACCAGAAATACCCTGCCTCTTTTATTCATCCACAAGCACAATTTGTGACTGGGACTGGAAGCGCAGGTGGCCACGCAGACAGCCAGGATATTCTTCCATGTCCCTAATACCATGATTGCAGCTACCATGCAACTGTTTTACTGTGCAAAACAAGATTCATTTGAACAGCTGTTCAGTTGGGTCCCATGGAAGATTTGTACATAAGGAAAGGAGGGGGTGCAATATTTGCCCACTCCCCTTTCTGTTGCAGAACTCCTACTCCCCCCTCCAGGCTATTCTGGGGCATCCTCTTTTCCCTAGGAGCAGTGTGTGGGGGGATTTTGGCATGCAACAAGAGGGGGAGGCTGGGAAGTTCTGCTCCAATCCCTTTCATCTGCAGAAATCCTTTCTGGGATTCTAAACTACCATGCACAGGGTGTTATTACCATCTCTATCATCACAACAATCATTTCAATGGACTAATTTTATCTATAGAGGACTGGTTTTCTTCTTATTTAGCAACATCTCAATTTGATAATGTTAGAGAAGCCTAGCCCAGAAAGACTAATTAAGAATGATAAGCGTTTCCGAGTCATATCCCTCCTACACAAAGTACTTAGCGCTAATAAGAATAATAATATCTGCCTTTTGCCCATGTCCGTGTTAAGTGCCGTCAAGTCCCTTCCATCTCATAGAGACACAATGAATTAATGACCTCCAAAATGCCCTATCATGAACAGTCTTGCAAACGAAGGGCCGTAGCTTCCTTGAGTTAATCCATCTTGTGTTGGGTCTTCTTCTTTTCCTGATGCCTTTAACTTTTCCTAGCATTACTGTCTTTTCCAGTGATTATTGTCTTCTCATAACATGACTGAAGTACAATAGCCTCAGTTTAGTCATTTTAGCTTTTAGGAAGAGTTCAGGCTTGACTTGAATCGAGAACACAGTGCCCATAAAACTCTTCTCCAACACCACATTTCAAATTAATCAACTACGCAGAATGCTATATATCTTTCTTTCAAGAATCATCACACCCATAATGGATAGGAAAGCAAATTATTTCATTTATTTAATTTCTAGTCCGCTCTCCCCACGTTTGCAGGCTCAGAGCGGCTTAAAAGATTATTCCAACTATCAACAAGGCACAATAATAGAGAAATGGCTTCTGGCTAAAGGCTGTTCACATCAAATTGCATTAAAAGATAAAGAAACAACAAATTCCTACACAGAAGTCACACCTATACAAAAAACTGAGCCAATGCTGCACACAGGCAATCCTACCTTCATACATTAAGTCCTGGGAAGCTATGGCTTCCTACTGTATGCTCATTCAGCAATTACATGTGTGTAGGACTGTCTCATTTTACAAGTTACTGGCACTTTTAGGTGTGAAATTAGTGATGTATGAAGCCAGAAGTGAGTGAAACTCAGACCACAGTTACAGGGGCATATTCAACACAGGCTAAGACCACACTGACCGCCAATGAATTCACTAAAAGCAGCACTGACAAATTGTTTCCTGCTGACTTGATCAGGAATTTATGATGGTCATTAATGGCTTCCTGCTTTGTGCAAATTGCATGGCGTCCTTCCAAGGCAAGCGGTCCTATATGTGTAGTCACCTCTCCCCCACACGTGCAACTGGACTGATAGTCACAAGAAACACTGAAACGTCTCACCCTCCGAGTCACAGTAGGGTCTCGTAAGGCCTTTCCCATCAAATGCCCAAGTAGGGTGTTGGTTCTCAAGAAGCGCAATCGGATGCTGGTCGCTTTGGTAAAATTTCTCAGGAGAGGGGAATAAGAGAAATTCATGGCTCCTGGACGTCCATTCACCAGAGAGACCACAATCTGCAAGAGGAGAGAGAGAAGGGGAAGGAATCATTAGAAGGTTTCTGAATTATGGTTTTTCTCAGTCAAAGACTAATTTTCTATTGCAGTGGATCAATTCAGTTCTTACCTAGGGAACACACAGCTTCTAGACCAGGGGTTCTCAACAAGTGCCTGTGATCCTACCTAACATCATGTGTCCACTGACACCTTTCTTTGCACCCACCAAGTGTTTTCAGAAAGTGGGTGGGGCCGGGTGGGGCTTTTGCCCAGCAAAGTTTCTGATTGGCCACTGGAAATTTGATTGGCTGTTCAGATTTCTAAGAACTTTGCTTTGGCTGTAGTTGCCACTACAACACAAGGATCTTCACAGTATGACTGAAGGTAAGCAGCAGCAGCCATTTTGCTAAACTCCACCTACCATAGCAGCCATTTTGTGTCAGCCATTTTGTGGTTGTACCCACTGCACTGTGTCTGAATTCCTAATGTGCCTGCAGGCTCGAAAAGGTTGGGGACCCCTGTTCTAGACTCCATTTTTATTTATTTAAAATATTTGTATGTCACCTTTCCACCCAATTTAGGATCCTCAAGAGAATAAATAATCAACATTAAAAAAACATTTAAAATACAGATAAATATATAGAAGTATTTAAAACAATTAAATAAAACATATAAACATGTAAGCACAGAAACACATGAGCAGGATGGAGAGCAATTAAAATTAGTGAGGGAATGGCAAACAAAACAAAAAGTCTTCACCCACTGGTGGAAAACAATAGAGGACTATAGATGAATCTTTGCAGGGAGTTCCAGAGTTTGGGTGCCACCACCAAGCAGGCCCTTTTCCAGGTTGTCACCCATCTAGCCTCAGATGGCTAGAGCAGGTAATCTTATTTTTCTGAACAAGAAAACTAGGAATTAGAGCACTTCTGTTCTCACTTTACAGAAGCAGATTTCAGCATGATAGTGCCTCAGTTCACACATTACAACAAATTTCCTCCTCCCCTCTCCCCTTTGGATGTTCTAATTCCCCATCTCACTTTCTTATTTATGCAGACTATAAAATATACCATTACATCTGTCCTAGGCAAGCTACAGTTTCCAAAAAACATAGTTCTCCATGGAAGGTAGAATTGGAAAACTGCTTCCAAATATGGTTTCCAGTTCTGTTTGCACAAACCAGAAAGTGAGGAAGAGAATTACACAAGCTACAAGGCGAGAAAGCCTCTGGCGTAAAGGGCTAAACCATGGTTTCCCATTAGGTGTGAACTAAACCAGTGACTTGCTCAAGACTACATGCTGAATTCAGGACTTGGCTGAAACTGTGTCCCTGGTCTAAGACCAGCATTCTCTTCACCAGATCTCTCTAATTCTCGGAGGGGAGGGAGATACAAGCTACCAAACAAATCTTCACAGCACAGGTCCCCAACCTTTTTCAGCCTGTGGGCACCTTTGAAATTCTGGCACAGGGTGGTGGGCACTACCACAATCTGCTCCAGCCCCACACCTGTTTTTCACGGTTTGCCAGTAGTTCCAGAATATGTCCAGGATTTTTTCAGGATTTTTTTTCAGTTCTTCGATGAGGTGTTCTTTGTGTATATTTTCGGCTAAGGTAGATACGAATGCATATCCCTAATACTGACCTTGATGGACTGATGGTCTAATTTGATATGTGGCAGCTTCCTTTGTTCATGTATTCAATAGTGTATAAAGCTCCACTCATTACAACTGCATAGGCACAAATCCAGTGCTTTGGGGGCGGGGATGGTACTCATATATAAGGATAAATTAACTCCCACCAATTCCCCCTCAGGAAAGCCCCCCACCCCATGGTGCTGGTGAGTTCCACTACCAAAAAAATTCTGGCAAAATCCCAAACATTCATCAGTTTGTTGCAAGCAAGTGGAACTATTTTAGAGAGTCTGCTTCCAACCTTAGCAGCTACACCCTTTTGTGGAAATCCTTGCAGAAAAGGAGCTATGTAGATGTATCACAGAACAGTCTTGTAGAGAGGACCTGCTGGGTTTTGACATAAAAACGCAGAGTCATGAGTCTGCAATTTTCCTTGGACCATCTCCCTAAAGGCCCCTTCGCCCATACGCCATTTGAACAGAACACAATGCTTTCTGAACAAGCATGCCTGTGGTTGAACGAACTCCTTACAAGCCATCACAATTCTTCACTAATTCCAGCAGAGTTTGTAGGCTGAAACACAGTATCTGCACAGCTGGAACACTTCCGCCAGCGTGACTCAAGATTACTTCAGAATTTAGCAACAGGATGTACCAGAGTTTCCCAGAACAGCATCCCATAGCCTATTATCAGCTGTGAATAGCTTTTAAAAAGTTTTTAAAAGTAAAGCTCAGTGGGTTGGAAAGGGTATGACCTGGGAGGAGCTGTGGCTCAGTGGCAAAGTATCTGCTTTGCATGCAGAAGGTCCCAGGTTCAATCCTTGGCATCTCCAGTTAAAAGGACCAGGCAGTGGATGATGTGAAAGACCTCAGTCTGAGATGCTACACAGCCACTGCCAGCCTGAACACATAGTACTGACCTTGACAAACCAATGTTCTGATTCAGTATGGTGGTGATGGTGGTGGAAAGTGCCGTCAAGTCACAGCTGATTTAGGGTGACCCCCCCCCCATGCAGTTTTTACGGTACGAGATGTTCACAGGTGGTTTGCCATTGCCTGCCTCTACGTCGTGACCCTGGTATTCCTTGGAGGTCTCCCTTCCAAATACTTGCCAAGGTCGACTCTGCTTAGCTTCTGAGATTTAACAAGATCAGGCTATCCTGGACTATCCAGGTCAGGTCATGTATATAGAACAGTTAGTTTGTATTCATAGATTGAACAAGGAAAAAAATAGTGTAGTGTAGATCCACTGTTCCTGTGCTTTTTGCAGTGTAAGAATGGACTCAAATATATGGCACAGGATTTGGTATCTGGAGAACTTCAGATTTCATTTCTAAAGCAAGTTTTTAGCTGTCATGGCTGCAGGTAATAAGGCTGGCAAGCTCTGGAAGAAGGCCCTGAAACCAAAGGCTTGTTTCCAGAGAACTGGACATAATTTCTAGGAGTCTACCTTTAATTTCAGTCTTCTTTACAGCTCAATACTGTCTGCCTAGCCTCAGTCTCCAAACCCTCCTCCTCACATTCCCCCACAAAATACCAACCTAACTTTGTTGCCTTAAACTTCACAACAACATTAATCAGGTAAGAGATTTTTATTTCCATCATTATTCTCACTGTATAACCAGGGATTTGAATCAGAGAGGGTTTCCCCTGCAAGTCTGTGATTAGGAGGAATTTTAATTAGGTTGTATTTTAATTCAGGCCCAAATTAAATTAAAGCCCTATACAGTTTAGGACCAACATACCTGAATGACCACCCACTCCCTTATAAACCCACCTGACCATTGCAGTCATCTTTCGACATCTGCTTCTGAGATTAGGCAGGTGGCAACCCAGGAGAGGGCTTTCTCAGTCATGGCAACAAAATTCTGTACCTGTCTCTCAAGGCAGAACTGTCTGTGTCCCCTTTCGTTGCTGCCTTCTGCCAGCGGGCGAAGACTTTTTTCTCTGGCATTCCCTCAGTGATCCCTCCCTGCTTTAATTGCAGTTTTTATGTGTGTATTTTAGCTCTGGTTTTAATTTTTTTTAATGATGGGGGGGTTGCTTGTTTGAGTGGTTTTTAAGACATGGTTTTCTTCTATATGTTTTTAAATTTGTTAGCTGCCTTCATGGCCCTTATGACAGCACAAAGGTAGGGTCAAATAAATGTTCCGTCTATGGCTGCAGTCGAACACACTAAATAATCACTTACAATCCACTTTCGGGGCACTTTCCAACTGGATTTTACTGTGTGAACTGGCAAAATCCAGCAGGAAAGTGCACTGAAAGTGGATTGAAAATGGATTACTTAGTGTGTGTGACCACAGCCTATTGGTTCATACTGCATTTTTAAAAAGAGAAATGAGCAAAATCTATGAGCATCTAAACCTGTCTTCAGTACCTCATGTTAAATACATTTCAATGCTCCCTTGTGCTATGTTGAGATAGATAACTTTGATTAGAGAATCGTAGCTTCCTCAGCATACAACCATGCAAATCCCAAAGCACTCACCTCTCCATTCTCCAAGGGCACAATGCGGGAGTATTCAGTGGTGCAGATAACATCATCATCTTTGGTGATTCGCTCCACTGTCTTCAGGCCAAATTTCTCTATGCAATCTCTCTTGGAAGCTATTGAACAGAGTTAAGAGACACAAAGATCCAGGTTTTAGAAATGTGAGTTTCATCCTCAGATTCCCACTAAAGGTCCAAAGTGAGATGCAGGCCCACAAACTCTGCAGCAGGAAACAGAATGTTTGCAACTTGTAGGGACAGGGCTTAATTTTTTTTAAAGCACACTTTGGCACAAGGAGCCTTTGCCTAATGCAAGAGCTCTTTTTGAGCACCCAACAGGACCCAACCCAACATTTTGCAATATTTATCAGAGTGGATGGGTCTTTTAGTTTACTGGGAGAAATCCTGATGGGTTGTTGCTCTAAGTTTCACCCACCCCCACAGTGGGGCCTACAAGAAAAAATATGGGTGCTCTAAGCTCCACCCACCTCCACAATGGGGTCTGCAAGGGAAAGTATGGGTGTACTAAGCTCCACCCACTTCCACAGTGGGGCCTTCAAGGACAGGTGAGAGCAAGTTCTACTCACCCCCACAGTGAGACCAGCAAGGAAAAGTACGGGTGCTGCTAGAAAAGTGTGAAGTCAGGAGTGACAGTGACTATGCCCCTCCTCACCTAGGCCAGTGAAGAGGAGCATGGGCACAGTGGTGCCTGGCTTTGCCTTATGCCAGCAGCACCCAGTACACCTCCTCATCAACTTCCACACCCAAGCCAGTGAAGAAGAGCACAAGCACAGTGGCATCAGACTGGCATAGGTACGGTGCAGGAAGCAAACTGGAGGATGAGCACAGAAGTACATTGCTTCAGCCTGAGAAGAGGAGGAGGAGCATTGCTTTTTACTGTCTTTCACTACCTGAAGGAGTCTCAAAGCGGCTTACAATCGCCTCCCCTTCCTCTCCTCTCAACAGACACCCTGTGAGTCAGGTGGGGCTGAGAGCTCTGAGAGAACAGCGACTGACCCAAGGTCACCCAGCTGGCTGCATGTGGAAGTGGGGAATCAAACCCAGTTCTCCCAGATTAGAGTCCACACACAAACCACTAAACCAAACTGGCCCAAGCTGGGTGATGAGAGATGCTGAGGTAAACTGACATTTCCACAAAATCACATTCATATCACTTGGTGTATACCTCACCCACAGATGCCTGAGAGCTTTAGGCCAAAGTTCACTCCCTCTTGGATGCTTGGCATTCCAGCATTAGCATGGAGATGAAGGAGGGGGCACAGGGGTATACTGTGGCCCCAGACAGGGTGGTCATTTCCTCAGAAATCTCAAACCCGCCTGGAATTGTTCACATTCCTATATACTCTGCCTTTCTCTGACAAGACAGGCTAGTGTTTTGCAGCAACCAAGTACAACAGAGATAAAAAGATGACTCCTAAGTCAACAACGATCTAAACCAGGGGCCCTTCTCCACCTTTTTGAGCCTGCGGGCAACTTTGGGATTCTGACACAGGGTGGTGGGCGCAACTACAAATGGCTGCCAAAGGAGGCGGAGCCAACCACAAAAAATCAGAGAGCAAGGTTACACGTAACTCTAATAGTAGCTCGTCAACATTTCAAGGAGAAGCTCTGTTTAACAGGATACCTTTGAAAACAAACATATTGTTTTGAAATATTTTTTGGCACACACACACAGCTTACCCTCAGTCACACAGTGATATAGATATATAGCTATATGTATATAGTTTTATTAAGTTTTGAGTAAAATACAGATACAAAGTGAACAAAATGAGCATAGCCGTTTGTTACAGAAAGTTGTGGATTAAATTAACCCAAGTAACACAATCAACGATAATTTGTACATTTAACAATATGAGTATAGATTATAACGTGATAAAAGAGTTCTCTGTGACTAATAACATGTGTAAACCATATCTTAAGCTACCCTAAATGTTGATCAACCTTGGTATTCAGCAATATTCTATTAACTAGTTCTACCACAACCAGAGCTCATCCATCTCTGTAGGTATATCTTTTTGTTTTGAGAGGTATTCCAATATGTGAAACCACGTTGATGTAAACGTGGTCATGGTAGGCATCTTATCAAAGCGCGTAAGATTATCCGAGAGTTTAGCCATTATATATAAATCCCACATCTTTTTGTGCCCTTGTGAAAGAGTGGGTGTCACTGTCGTTTTCCAGTGCAAGGCAATGACAGTTTTGGCCGCAAAGAGCATTATTGAGACCCCTTCCATTATGGAGCTAGAAGAGCAGTGTTCGGCCCATCCATTCAAAAACAAGTGTTCTGGTGTGGGGAGAATACACCATTAATGGAGTGTATTTGTTTCAGAACTGTAGCCCAAAAAGGAAGAATTGTGGGACAAGATATCCAGCAATGAAGGTAGTTACCAATATCCAAAGCAATATTTTTAAAGATCTGTGCAGACAATCAGATCTCCAATGGCCAATCAGAAGCCCTGCTGGGCAAAATACCTATTTATTCCCGCTAGGGTTGCCAGATCCAGGATGGGAAACTCCTGGAGATTTGGGGAGGACAGGGACCTCAGTGGGGTACAATGCCACCCTCCAAAGCATCCAGTTTTCTCCAGGGGAACTGATCTCTATAGTCTGGAGGTAAGCTGTAATTCTGGGGGATCTCCAGGTTCTACTAGGACACTGGCAACCTTAACTCCTACCCACTTTCTAAAATCACTTTGCAGGCACCAAGAAAGGTATCTACAACTTCCATGGCACCCACAGGCATTACACTGGGGTCCCCTGATCTAAACTGTACTACAACAGAGAGATACACCTTCTTCACTCAGTGTTGGTTCCTAAATTGATATAATCTTCTTCTACCAGGGTTCCACTGTTGATGAGAAATACAAAACAAAAACAAAAAAACCAGCACAGCTGAAAAGATGCCAGAATTGATTTTTGCAAATTACCAACTCAAATTTATGACATTGCCAGCCAAACAGGTAGGGTTGCCAAACTCCATGTGGGGCCTGGAAATTTCCCAGAATTGCAAATGATCTTGAGATAAATGAGATAAGTTCCCCTGGAGAATATGGCTGCTTTGGAGGGTGCATTCTATGGCATTATACCATCTACCCTCAATCCCAGCCTGGATTTGGAAACCCTACAAACAGGGGTTTGCTTCTAAATATGGATAGGGTTGCAGACTTAGCCTTCAGGTAAGATCCTTGCCATGTGCACAGAAACAGCCAAACTGAAATGTGTCTCTTGCCACTGGACATACATAATTCTGCAGTGCAAAAGAGGCATATAGGCTATATGACCCAAGTTTTAGAATAAGGCTCTTTGGCTGCATAGGAACTCTATTTAATTGCAGGACTATATATTTCAATAGTTTATAGCCACTAGCTTGTTCAGGGAATTTAAAAATTTCAGAACAGGAAACAAAGATTTGAATCTATCATTGAAATTGGTAATTTTTTTCCTTAATGATTTAAAAAAAGGATCTCTCCTCCTAGAGGACTGCACATCATGTGTGATGTGAAAGGTTGTCAGGTGTTTGAAAAGAAAAGCGAGAGTTGCCTGCCTTTGCCTCTCCCTCTGGGATGAGGCTCTGCAGGTTCCCACATCTCAGCCCAGACTTGTCCTTGCTTGGATGTCATGGCTAGACATACAACAATTCCTGTTTGCTGGGTATATAAAGTGCCTTCAAGTCGCAGCCAACTTATGGTGACCTCGTAGGGTTTTCAAGGCATAATCCATAAACTCCTGTTGTTCGCCCCATCTATTTCGTCTCCTCCTCTGCCAGATTTTTTTTTTTAATTGGAGCTGCACTTTTACATAGAATTCCAGGGAAAACACCTGTCCAGACCAGGGGCTATTTAACTTACAGGGAAATCTGCCGGTGGGCCACTGCCCTGGAGAGCCACTGGGGGCCAGGTGTAAGCACAGCCAAGCCCTAGCAACTGCCAGCTCCTCAGGAGCCACTTGGTTCAGATTACCAACAATCAGGTTTGCCAGAGGGCAGGGAGTAGGGCTGCCAATTTCAGCTTGGGAAATTCCAGGAGATTCGGGGGTGGAGCCTGGGGAGGACAGGGACCTCAGTGGGGTACAATGCTATATAGAGTCTGCCCTCCAAAGCATCCATTTTCTCCAGGGGAACGGATCTCTGTAGTCTGGAGATGAGCTCTGATCCCGGGAGATTCCCAGGCCCCACCTGGAAAATGACATCTTTACCTGTTTGACTGGCAGTAATAGTAATCTGGCTGCCAGCAACAGTACTCTGTGTCAGCTCATCCATTGTCTCCTGTACTGCTGTCAGTTTGAAAGAGGAAGCAATGACTGGGTAAATGTTCATGGATGGAACTGACGGCGTGAGAGGCCTCTGAAACCCTGGCTTGTTAAGGGCATGAGGGCCACTCAGTTCGGCTAGTTCCAGAACCATTTTAACTTTTCACTGTGCTCCAGGTCTAGACTCAGATCTGTTTAGCTATCAATAAGAGGCGGTTTGCCACCACCTACCTCTGCACAGCAACCCTAGAATACCTTGCTGGTCTCCCATCCAGTTACTAACCAAGGAGGAGGAGGAGGAAGAGGAGGAGGAAATTGGATTTATACCCCGCACTTCACTACCCAAAGGAGTTTCAGAGCGGCTTACAATCCCCTTCCCTTCTCCTCCCCACAACAGACACCCTGTGAGGTAGGTGGGGCTGAGAGAGCTCTTTCAAGAACTGCCCTTGAGAGAACAGCTCTGAGAGAACTTGTAACTGACCAAAGGTCACACCAGCAGCTGCATGTGGAGGAGTGGGAAATCAAACCCAGTTCTCCCAGATTAGAGCCCGTGCTCTTAACGACTACACCAAACTGGCTGGCTTCTGAGATCTGACGAGATTAGGCTATCAATAAGCTAGCTGTATCATGTGCCTTCAGACCATATCCTGAGCCTGTTTTCTTTTCCCTCTGGGGAAAGCTGTTTTCTTTAAACGTCTCTATGGCAGGGAGAAAGTTGGCAAATCGTTACAGTTCTGCTGCTGATTGATTGATTGATTTTATTGATTTTATTTATACCCCGCCCTCCCCACGAGCAGGCTCAGGGAGGCTTACAAAAACTGGTAACCAGTGCCATAAAAACCATTACAAAGTTAAAACATCACATTAAAACATCACAGAAATTCTTAAAGTGCTAGTATAGTGGTCTTCATCCAGTTCTAAAGATGGAGTACTGTATGATCTTCGACAAGTTCATTGGACTTCAGGCTTGCATGATGGTGTTGCTCACTCTCCAGGCCAGGGCCAACCCATGCCACAGATGTCAATAGTGGTGATGCCGATGGTGTGGCGGCTCCTAATCGAATGCCTGGTGGAAGAGCTCCATCTTGCTGGCCCTGCGGAACTGTAAAAGGTCCCACAGGGCCCTGATCTCCTCCGGGAGCTCATTCCACCAGTAGGGAGCCGCCACCAAGAAGGCCCTGGCCCTAGTGGCTGCAAGCCTGGAATGGTCAGGTGATGTTGTGCCCCTGACCGCAGTACTCTCTGGGGTATATATGGGGAAAGGCGGTCCCTCAGGTATGTTGGACCCTGGCCATATAGGGTTTTAAAGGTAAGCACCAGCATCTTGAAGCAGATTTGGTACGCTATTGGCAGCCAGTGCAGTGCCTTCAGCACAGGCCCGATGTGCTCCCATTTCGGGAGACCCATCAATAGCCCCTGGCCACAGCATTCTGCACTAGCTGCAGCTTCTGGAACTGTGACAGGGGCAGCCCCATGTAAAGAGCGTTACAGTAGTCTAATCTCGAGGTGACAATTGTGTCGATCACTGTAGCCAGGTCATCACGGCCAAGGAAGGGAACCAACTGCTAAATCAGCCGGAGGGGGTAAAAGGCTGACTTAGCAGTGGCTGCTACCTGGGCCTCCATTGTTAAGGAGGTATCCAGGAGCACTCCCAGACTCCTCCCTGAGAACATATTTCGAAGCTCAGGGAAAGGGAATCACAGGAGGACAAGATCTCTCATTTAGGCACTGCGTATGACCCTGCAGGGATACAGGATATCTTCTGGATTCTAGTGTTTCTGCCCTGACCTGACCTGGGTAGCCCAGGCTAGCCTGATCTCGTCAGATCTTGGAAGCTAAGAAGGGCCAGCCCTGACTAGTATTTGTATGGGAGGTCTCCAAGGAATACCGGGGCATGACACAGAACCAGGCAATGGCAAACCACCTCTGAACGTCTCTTGCCTTGAAAACCCTATGGGGTCCCCACAAGTCAGCTGTGACTTGGCGGCACTTTCCACCATCAGTGTCTTTAATGACTTGCAAGTCCCTGGAGCTGGTAGGCAGCCCACAGTAATATACACTTTAACTTATTGTATCCTCTGTAATGCTTGACCTCAGAGGTCAGACATCTTTCCCCAGGTTCTTCCTTTTACACAGAAAAGCATCCTTTAAATTCAGTATATTTGATAGACAGCTATAATTCATTTTCAAGGCATAAGGCAAAGTTTTAACAGATCTGTATTAAATTGAGATTTCAATAGAAACAAGGTTATTTTTATAATACACATTTAGTATAATTAAAATGTTAAAAGAAAAAAGTTTGAATCCAGTGGCACTTTTAAGACCAACGAAATTTAATTCTGGGCATGCTTTTGTGTGCATGCATACTTCTTTAGCTATGTACCTGAAGAAGAGTGCATGCACACAAAATAGGGTTGCCAGCCTCCAGGTGGGGCCTGGGGATCTCCCACTTTTACAATGGATCTCCAGCTGACAGAGATCAGCTCCCCCTGGAGAAAATGGCTGCTTTGAAGGGTAGACTCTATGGCATTGTACTATGCTGAGGCCCCTCCCCTTCCCAAACCCCACCCTCTCCTGGCTCCACCCCCAAAGTATCCAAGTATTTCCCAACCCAGACTTGGCAACCCTAGTTTATGCCCAGAATCAAACTTTGTTAGTTTTCAAGGCACCACTGGACTCAAACATTGTTCTTTTGCTTCAGACCGACACAGCTTCCCACCTAAAATGTTAAAAATTAGCCGCCCCCCCCATGTGTCTTAAATTTTTAAACTAAAAAAAATATGATTCCCCCTTCCCTAACGAGAGTCACAGAGTTTGGTGGGTTATGGGACAGGATTTCAGCTGCCACGGCTTGTGAGTAACATGCTTAATTGATTAGGGAAGCACAATGCATTTCTGGATTAGTATCCAACACAACAACAAAGTGAACATTTTGACCTGCCATTCGTGTATAAAAGATGAGCTTCAGAACCTAAACACAGCTGGGGGGGGGAGCCTTCATGTGGTTTCAAGCATCAAAGGGCCATGCATTTCCCCATTTTGTACTCCTTGGGTGTTCCAGGGGAAAAAATGCATTTGTCATACTCCAATCACAGAGGAGGAAGAACAAGTATTGTACCCTGACACCATTCTGGTTAACACTGGAGAGCTCAGCCTGTCATGGAAGGGAAGTTCGTTTTATGCAGCTAAATAAGATTTGTGCCAGTAACAGACAGGCCAATCCAACATTTTGGCACAATGCGCGCTAGCAGACAGAGAAGTTAGATTAGTTGCCAGTCTGCTTTGTGTTGGCCTGATAAATCCTTTATGGCATTCCTAACTTAACAAAAGCTTTTGTATTGTTAATAAATGTTTTATTCTTCCTAGCTGTTCCAAAAATTAAAGAAGGCCATTTCAGTACCAAACTCCACAACCTTCAACATAAGGTTTCTAGTTCCGTTTAGGAAATTACTGGATATTTGGGGGTGGAGCCTGGGGAGAGCAGGGTTCAGGGACAGAGTGCAGCAGGGATGTGATGTCATAGGTCCTTTCCTCCAGATTTTCTCAGTGTTCGAGTCGAGGCAATTTAAGTCCATGGCAAAACAGCATCCAAATAACCCAGGGCAACAGCAGGCTGAAACCAGGCTGACCACTGAGGGGAGGTAATGTAATGCGGGGGGGGGGGGGGGGGGGGCAGAATAAAAAGAAGGTTGAACTCGATTTTAGTGCAGAATTGCTTGGAGGACACCGTAGTGAACATGGATTAAAAGGAGAGTGCAAAAACGGCCATAGAGTCTAACCTCCAAAACTGCCATTTCGTTCAGGGGGACGTGTAAGGGCCCTTTTAAGGGCAGAAAGGCAGGATATAAATTTTGTAAACACATAAATAAACCCAGGGGTCCTTTCGTAGAAAAAGAGGTGCAGGAGCTCATTAGCATATTTCATTAGCATAACTCATTAGCATATGCCACGTCCCCTGACATCACCAGAAGTGTGTCAGAAAGGGAATGTCAGTTTCAGTCCCATTATATCCTATGGGCCATTGAAATCAATGGCAAAAACTCATAGGGTATATGAGGGGCTGGAGGAAAGGGGGTTTGAGGGAGAGGCTCCAAAGTTGCAGGGTAGCTGCTGGGGCCTCTCCTCGAAATGCCCACCAAGTTTCAAGAAGATTGGACCATGGGGTCCAATTCTATGGGCCCCCAAACAGATTGTCCCATCCCCTCCATTGCTCTCTATGGAGGGTAAAATGTTAACTTTTTTCCTACCATAAAGAACATTGGAGGGAATGGGGGCAATCTGTTTGGGGGCCCATAGAATTGGACCCCCTGGTCCAATCTTCTTGAAACTTGGTGGGCATTTCGAGGAGAGGCCCCAGCAGCTACCCTGCAAGTCTGGAGCCTCTCCCTCAAACCCCCTCCCCTCCAGTGGCTTTTAAAGTTGCAGCCGAATTTTGGCGGCAATTCGGCGGCGAGTTGAATCAGATTAGAGAATCTGATTCAGCCCATAGCTGCCCTTCTGGCCAGTCCTGAGCTGGCAGAGCTTTGCTCCGCCTCGCTCCGGCCCCAACGGACCTCTGAATAAACCTATCTGTGTAGTATGGAGATCAGTTGTGATCCCATGAGAACTCCGGGCTCCATGGAGGCTGGCAACCCTACTTCAACAATTATTGCTGTAGAACCATTCATAAATATTAGAAACATTTCTACTGCTGAAGTTTGTCAGTCTCCTAGTAGATGTCAACAGCAATGAGAAATAGGGGCCGGGCATAGAAGAAAGACTTGTTCCTTTGCTGGCTTGTACAAAGGAACATCCCCTTGGCAGTTACATTATCTTTGTAAGTCAAAATACGGCTTACGGATTGCCTTTATAAAAAATGGTAAAAGATTCTTCTGAGGTATCATTTTTCCTAAAGAGTTTCTTTCTCCTCTTTATTCTGGAAGATACATCCCACTTGAGTTTTTCTTCCGTACTTATTTGAATATTATGGGGTAAACCAACAAGACCAATGAGACCTTTCCGACACTATCAAGCATGTGGATGATAGCTGTGCACAGACCATTTTGTACTTTGATCCAGCAGATACGGTGGGTCAGATCCTACCATTTCCTTCCATCAGCACAAGCAGATTCCTCCACCACTCTTTCCCTGATGCAAGATACTTCAGTGTTGAATTATGCAAGGGCCAACAAAAGAAAATGTCAGAATCCAGTGCAGTGTCAGGGCTATACAGCACTTTTTGCTAGAACTCTGCATGAGGAAAACCAAATCCAAGAATGAAGCTCAAGAGCTTGTTGATGCTCAAGATGAAGCTTTGCTCAGGTTGAAGAACTTCTGCTGAATTTATCTATTGTACTATTGTGAAAACTCTTGCACATGCCCCGATGTGGATAGCCCAGGCTAGCCCACTCTCATCAGATCTCAGAAGCTAAGCAGGAACAACCCTGATCAGTATTTGGATGGGAGACCACTAAGGGATACCAGAGTTGCTACATAGAGGAAGGGAACGGCAAACCACCTCTGAACATCTCTTGCCTTACAAACTACATGGGGTCACCATAAATTGGCTGTAACTTGACAGAAATAAAAAACCCTCTTGCACTATCTGTTATGTAAGGGTTTACGGGAAAGCATTAGCAATTATTTTCCATCATTCACAGTTCCTTAGATCCAACCCAATGTAACTGGACTTTAACCCCACTAAGGAACTGTATTGGAATTGGTGCCATTTAACTCACTTATAAATGAGTCAAGGATGAGCACTGAACTAGCCAAGTGTGCAGACAACACCAAATAATTCAGGATGGTAAAAAACAAAATACAAGAGCTCTAAAGGATCTCTCCAAACTAGGTGAGTAGAGAAACGGTCAAATGACATTCTGTGATGCACACTGGGGCAGAAATCCTAATTTCAGTCATAATGGACAGCAGCCATGAAAAAAGTAAAAATGGTTAGCATCAGGAAAAGGACTGAAAAGAAAATGGCTAGAATCATAATGCTTTTATAGAAATCTACAGTACAGCTACCTTGAGAATACTGCATACAATTCTAATCACCCCATCTCAAAAAATATATTACAGAACAAGAGAAGGTACAAAAAAGCAAACAATGGAGTGCCTTCCCTAAAAAATTGGTTTAGGGTTGTTTGGGGTTTTTTAATGATGATGATGATGGAGGGATAAGACAGTAAATTATAAAATTGTGAATGAAGACAGTGGATGATGAGATTTTTAAAATTGTGAATGAAGACAGTGGATGATGAGATTTTTATCTCTATTTCACAAAACTAAAGCTCAGAGTCACACAAGGAAACTGATTGGCAGTGGGTTTGAAACAGATTAAAAGTTCATTCACACATGCCACAAGATGGAAAGATGCCCAGTACTTTAGATGGCTTCAGCTTTGATGGCAAAACACACAGTCCACATGCAGAGGTAGCATACCTCTGGATACTAGTTGGTGAAAGATGAACAATGGCAGGAAGACTTCATGGCATCTGACTGGTCATTGCTGAAACAAGATGTTGTGTCAGATGGACCCCTAGTCTCCTCCAGCTGGAGTCTTCATGGTTCATTGATTTGACAATGGACACAAATTATCCCCATCACTTCTGTATCTATAAGGCTGCAAATTGATAATCCAGTGGTGGTATATTTTTTATCAAAACACAATAATTTACAATGTTGTTACTTCACAGATACTTTAAATTTCATAGGATGTTCTATAGTACGTAACAAGGGGAAAGAGTTCTAAAAGAAGACCTGCCGCTTGCATTAGTATTTTGAACTAGGATTCAGTTGATGCAGCTTGCCTTCCTGCCCTAAACACACAAACACGTACACACACAAAAAAACACTTCAAGAAAAACACGTGTAGTCTTCAAGGAAAACAGAATAAAATATAAGCAGAAGAACCAAACATCATTGCCTTTGCATGACTCAATGTAAGATTCTTTGAAACTGTAAGAAAGAGTGCCATCTCTTTTTAAAGTTCTGTTACTAGTGAATTTTTTTAAAAAAAACAATAAAGTTGCCTCTTGTTCTTCTATCTGCAGAAGGAATCTAATGAGCTCACACATTGAAAGAAATGCAGGTTGGTAGCACACTCCAGGGGGGGGGGGGGGAATCACTGTACAGTCTTTCCAGACACTACTCCACCAGGTTTTTCTGCTTAAAAGATCATCATAAAGTTTAACTCACATCTTCTACCAATTACCGCTTACACTCCCAGGAGAAGCTGGTCCTTAATATGTTTGGAGTACTTTGGCTACTCCCTCCATGTTTTATAATGATATATTTGTAGAACAAGCTGGTGCTTCTTGGTAACATAAGGATCAGATTCCACTCTGGAAACTGAGAGGCAGCTTCAAACTGAGAAATTCTCATGTTCGATTTCCGTAATTTGTCTTTCCCAGGAATCTACCGGAGGAAGAACAGACAACCCTGTATGTCTGGTCACCAGCACCTGGTGTCTAGGCAGCTGGAAAAAGGTACTTTCTAGCCTCTCATAAGGAAAGAGGGCTCGCCTTCCAAGCCAAGTTGAGACCACAAATAATGAAGAAAAAGGAGACTTCACAGGAAGTTCCCCTCTTCCTTTCATGCTCTATAACGTGTTGATATAGTAAGCTAACTGCCAAACATTCTGACCCTGCCAACCAAATACAGTAATGAGGTTTTTTGCCCAGAAGCCACACATTTGGGCTTAGCGCTACAGACAACAAAGACAGCCAGGCCATCAATGCCAGCATCTCTATTTATGAAAGAGACAGCACAAATGCCAGACAAGAGCCACTGCAAAATGAGAGGTGATACTAGGGAACTAGATGGTGGACCACATGTTCCAACAGTTTATGTGCAAGTCAGAGGGCATGCTAGGCTAAAGGCAAAAGCCACCTGTGGGTCAAAAGGAAAGAATGGGGGACTTAGAAACACCACTAGACTGCATGAGCATTTTGAAATATAAACTACACAAAATGTTCCACACAGAAACGAGCATGGTGTAGTGGCTACAGAAGGGCCCTGCCACTTCTGGCTCAGTGCAGAACCAAATATGGCTCTTAAAAAAATAGAGAATCAAATATTTAAGCTAAGGTATATTGGAAGACTAAGTAGAATGCAAGAATAAATAAACTGAGGCTGAGAATAATCACTACGTCAGGGCATGCCAGGGGAAAAAATTGTCTGAAGGGTTTTATGGATAGAGGGATGAAAGGACTTTATGGATAGAAATCCTTTACGAAAAGGGAAATGATGAGGTGAACAGTTGCCAGTAATCAAAGTGCAAAACATGCATAAATTTATGCCGCTGGGCTAAAACAATCATACAAGGTGCCCTTTTATATATTTATGATGGACTGTGAAACTTTGCACTTGCCACTGCCTAAAAAAGGACTTGCAACAACCCATGTTTGGGTTGTGGAAACTTCATGGATTATCATTCAGTGTGGTGTAGTGGTTAAGAGTGTTGGACTCATATCTGGGAGACACAAGTTTGAGTCCCCACTCATGCAATGGAAGCTCCCTGGGTGATCTTGGGCCAGTCACACTTTCTCAGCCTAACCTACCTCACAGGGTTGTTCTGAGGATAAAATGGAGGAGAGGAGAATCGTGTAAACTGCTTTGGGTCCCCACTGGGGGGGGGAGGGCAGGGTACCAATGAAGTAAACAAATAAATGTCAATCATCAGTTAATGTTAAGCAAACTGACTTTGTTATACTGTCTTTTTCTTGATCTTTAGCTCTGAATTTTGATGCTGTTTGGGGATTTAATTGTAAAAGGTTGTAGATCCCTGAGTCAGATGAGGGTCTGGGACACTTAGGCTTGAAATTCCACTCTTCCACTGAAGCTTGCTAGGTAACTTTGGCCCAAACACACAGTCTCAGTCAAACCTACTTCACAGATCAATGTTGTAAGGGTAAAATGGAGGAGGGGAGAGCAATGGTGTGAGCAGCTTTGGGTCCCCAAGGAGAGGAAAAGCAAAGTATAAATATCTAAATAAATAAATGTAAGGAATATATTTGTATATTTAGATACAAAGCAGAAAACCTTACTAATCTTGGCTTCAGATATAAGACTCATAAAACACCTAATGGCCTTGTGATAAAGTGTAAGATGAGGGAGAAGGATCTTTACATAATTTAGTACAGAGTTAGGCCTGCCAAGTCCCCCGGTGGGGCGGGGGAAACACTGATTTTTAGTGCTTATCTCCCGCTTTTCCAAAGTTGGCCACCGGGGGGACAAAATGGCTGCCTTAAAAGGGAAATGTCTGCAGAGAGCCTGCCCTGCAGTAAAAAGCCTCGCCAGACATTTCCCCTTTAAGAAGTCAGCAAGAGAGCTTCTTCCACAGCAAGACAGGTCCGCCCAGAGATTAAGGAGGGACTGAAGGAGCTGCTTTTGCATGTGGCTGGCAAGGTGAGTTTCTCTTCCAGCTCTTTTCATTCTCTCTCCCTCTTTCTTTTTTCTGTCTGTCTGTCTGTCTGTCTGTCTCTCTCTCTGTCCCCATCCAGCAGAGGTCTATCAGTGGCTATTATAGCCACAAGGTCTAAATGGAAGTAAGTGCCTCTGCCAGTTTTTTTTCCCTTCTCTCTCTCCCTCTTTCTTCTTTCTGTCTGTCTGTCTCTCTCTCTCTCTCTGTCCCCATCCAGCAGAGGTCTATCAGTGGCTATTATTAGCCACAAGGTCTAAATGGAACCCTTTGTCTGGGGCAGTGAGGCTCTGCATTCTTGGTGCTTGGGGGGCAACAGTGGGAGGGCTTCTGGAGTTCTGGCCCCGCTGCTGGACCTCCTGAGGGCACCTGGTATTTTTGGCCACTGTGTGACACAGAGTGTTGTACTGGATGGGCTGTTGGCCTGATCCACTGTGGCTTCTCTCCTGTTCTTATGATATGAAAATCATATTTAGCACTTGTGTAGCACTTAGTGCTTCATATTCTGCCGAGATGAGGAAGGATTCAGTAGGGCTGTTGCTCAGTGATAGAGCATCTGCTTGACATGCAGGAGGTATCAGCCTCTTCAGCTAAAAAAGGATCAGGTAATAGGTTACATTAAAGATCTCAGCCTGAGACCCTGGAGAGCCACTACCAGTCTGAGTAGTCAATACTGACCTTGATGGACCAATGGCCTGATTCAGTATTAGGAAACTTCATGAGTTCATGTGTCAGCATGTGGAAGCAACATCACAGGATGTGACATCACAAAATGATGTCACTTCCTTTCTCCTGGCTCCACCCCCAAAGTCTCCTGGCTCCACCCCCAAAGTCCCCAGATATTTCCCAAGTTGGACTTGGCAGCCCTATATAGAGTTCAGACCCTATTTGGCACAAGAACATAAACTAGCAGAAATGCATAGCTACGGTACAAGCCCTACCGTAGATTTGCTGCATGAAGAAGCCCCTGCCCACCTCCTAAGCTAGGAACTAAGGGCAGCTCTTCAAAACCCAAAATTATGTCTGGTAAAAAACCTCACCTCCTCCTCCAAGCCAAAACAGAGTTGCCATTGCCATGTTCCCTCAGACCACTGGGAGGGGGTTGGGTTGCCAGCTCCAGCTTGAGAAACTCCTGGGGATTTGGGAGTGGAGCCTGTGGAGGACAGGGACCTCAGTGGGGTACAATGTCATAGAGTCTACCCTCCAAAGCATCAATTTTTTCCAGGGGAACTGTTCTCTGTACTTGGGAGATGAGCTGTAATTTCAGGGGATCTCCAGGTCCCACCTGGAGGCTGGCATCCCTAAACCAGAAGGGGCATAGCCATGGCATCCACAAGTTTTGGATGACTTATGCCTTAGCTTTGAAATACTTCTTTTTGGTACCAATCATCAATACAGTACACAGCAGCACACATTAGAAAATGTTTTATGGAGACACATTTTGTCCGCCTCAGACTCCATCCATCTTCCTGTCTACAAATTCCTGCAAGTCTTTCCTGTGTAAAGTCAGCATTAACTTTCCAATAAATGTTTGAAATGACAGATAAGGATCCTACAAGGCAGGAAGGAGATGACAGGAACCCATCACAAAGACATCTGAATGGCCTCAGTAAGCTACACAAGGGAGGGAGGGGGACACGACTCCCAGCCTGCTGCTCTAATCTTTACTTGCACGGCAGCCTTAGGACAGACAAAGTGAATTCCTAAGACAGAACTCACCAATAAAGGATCCTCCTTAAACAAATATATAAAACTATTTAAAATCAGGATACAAGTTAGATAAATGAGCAATGAAAAAAAAGACATTGTCCTATTAACTTTGAGTCCTGTGGCACCTTTAAGACCAACAGTTTTCTTCACGGTTTTGTTGGTCTTAAAGGTGCCACTAGACTCAAACTTTGCCCTGCTGCTTCAGAGCCACAATTCAGAACAAGAGGTGTCAGTTATCAGATACTGTTAAATAAACAAAATATTGCAAGAGTGTTATTTTAAGCATGTTTTTATTTTAAGTAAAAATATATATTTGTGTCTTTTATAAAGCTTATATCTCTGCTACCTGGCATTGCATGTTATGACACACATGGCCCGGCCCAACAAGGTCTCATTTATGTCAGATCCGGCCCTCATAACAAATGAGTTCGACACCCCTGATACAGAGTTATGCAAGGGAGGTATCTTAAGATACCATTATCTGATAGAGTATGAGACTGTAGTGCAGGTTGACCACCTGTATCACAAGACCTTTAAATACAATCATTTTTCTGAGCCTAGAAATCTTTTAATTCTTCCTTTGCTCCAAAATATAGATCATATGGAGACATTATCTTGTCTACTAGAAGATAATAGCAGACCTATTCCTCTTTAGGTACAAAACTTTATGCATCTGTGATGGATTTTCGCAGCCATCCAAATGGGATCTAGCTTTTTGTATATTTTAGTAATTTGCTTAAAACTAATAACTTAAGAAGCAATATGAGGTAAAGATTTAACAGAAGCCTAATGGGAGGTGACTTCCCCAGGTGACGTTATTTACCTCCAAGTCACAAACAGCTTCAGCTGCCTGTTTCTATACTTTAAGCCTCTATTAAAGGAAAAGGATATTTTTCCTCAGGCCTGTTGGCAATCTAACAAATAAAGCACACTATCGGGTCCTTAGGTTACAGGGAGCTTCCCCAGTTCACACAAACAACCAAACAAAAATTCTAAAGCTCCAAGTGTGATGCCTATGAATTCTTCCACCAGAATGGAACTCATTCTTCAGATGGCTCTCCTTACCATCGTGTCCCAACATATTTGCAAAAATTAAGCTTTGTTAACTGCATGTCTCTAGAAAACAGGATACTGTGCCAAGTTCCAGCTACAGTTGCCAAATTTTGAACTATATTTCTACACCTCTTTTCCCTGCTGCTCCAAGGGGTTTACAATAAAATCAGACAGTTTAAAAACCAACCAGGAAGGGATATATTAAAAAAACAGCTGAAGCATCTCCAAGCAAAACAATTAAAAGCAAGTGGTGTTTATGGTCAATTCACAGCTAACTGTAGTAGATCTCCCTGCCCTAATGGACATAATCTGATGATTTCTACAGATCAAGTTGATGTTAAAAGAACAGGCAGAACAGGTCAGTCAACAACCAAGGGCCGTAGCCAGCAGTTGGCACCCCCGTCGCATCAGGGGCTCCCTCTATTGAAACGTCCCCCATGGCCGTAGCCAGCGGAGGGGAGCAGCAGGACCCCCATAAAGAATAAAAGCAGCACGCTCCATGCCGGGCCAGGAAGCCAACCTTTTGTGGCGGGTGCAGTGATGGGGAGAGAGTGGGAGGAGGAGTTCCTCACTCTTGGCCCACTGGCAGCCAGTTGCCACTCTCAGAAAGGAGGGGAAGCTGGGTGCAGGTGTTTCGCTGTAGATGCCAAGCTCCACACCAGCAGCCTGCCATGGCCAGGCAAGCGGCTGAGGCCAGGTTAGAAGTGCCAGGCTGCCACCACCGTCTGGCTGGAGAATCCACAGCAAAGCAAGGAAAGCGGGCCAGGACTCAGTGCGCCACTGCAGCCTTCTCTCTTTCTCTCTCTCCCCACCATTAATTAAATTAGTGCCCCACACACCCGGCGCCCCACCCAGCACTCCTCTTTGGAAAAATTCCTAGCTATGGGCCAGCAACAACTCTAATTCCAGGATATAAATGATCGTATTCCTCTACCTTCACTCACTGGTGGTGGAGCTCTTTGGGGATAGGAAGAGAGACTGCCTCCTGAACAAGTGCCAGGAGTCACTGGGTTGCTCTTGTGTTCCCCATCAGGGCTCCTGTGTCTTTAATCATTTCATGGCAAGGGAAATTCAGCAGTTAAGCGTTTTCACGGCACTGAATCTGAATGACAGGAATAGCTTTGGCTGCTAATTTTTTGTTTGTATTGCAGCTGTTAACAGTGTAAGGAGTCAGCCGCACAAAACTTTGGCAATTCTTCCAATGTCTTTCTTCTAGAATCCCAGGCCTCTGGAAGCTTGGAAGGAAACTAAGTGGAACTCAAGGCCTAAACTGCCTAAAAGCCATTACATCTTGGGGAAATGAAACAATCAATAAACAAAAGAATTTAGCATAGGAACTGGAAGAGGATGGACTGTGTTGACATTTTGCTTCCTGGCTCTGTTGAAACAAACTGACATATCTCCTTTGAAAACGTTATGTACACGGGCATCAGGCAGACTGAATACACTCAGAGATCTGCCTTTTCAAAGTGAGGGATTCTGTGCCTTTACCGACTGTTCAGAAAGAATTTCAACACATCAAGTTGTGGTCACGACTCAGGACCACTGTGACAATTCTGAAAAGCTACACCAGCCATCTCTCCCATCTATGAAAATATAAAAGTTATGAGACAGCTACTGTTGAAAATCCATGACTCCTTACATTAAGGCAGGGGTCCCCAAACTTTTTAAGTCTGTGGGCACCATTTGAATTCCGATACAGTATGGTGGATGCTGCCACAGAAGACATAGAGCCAGGCAAAAAAAATGGCTACTGTAGCTTACCTTCAGTAACACAGTGAAGATCCTTATGCTGTGATGACACTTGCTTACAAACAAACATTTTTAGATACCTGTACAGCCAATCAAATCTCCAATGGCCAATCAGAAGCCCTGCTGGGCAAAACCCCCACCTGGTCCTTTCCACTTGTTGCACAAATAGATTCCCAAGAAAAAAAATTGAAGTCACAATGAGGAGGAAAGTTCATTTGGTATTTTATTGCAAGGAACTACCTGGAAAACAGTTAGGCTAAATTAGCCTTTCAAAAATTGACTGCTTTCTGAGCAATATCAGGAAGTACATCAAGTTTTATACCCCAGATGACAGGTAGAAAGATAATGTGCAGAGACCATAATTGGTCACAAAAGTACTGAGCATCATCCGAGTAATCATTCATTCATTGGTCAGTTACAGAAAAAGGTGTGACCACATAATATCTTAAATGTTTATTTAACCTAACCTTAATAATAATAATCAAGGATCCTTTATTCCCCCAAAAAAGTTGTTGTTTTCTGATATGGAACTAGAAGTCCTTTTTGACCCAGGCACTGCAGAGTTTTACCCCAAACAGCTAAAACCATGAACTCTATACTTCAAGCAAAAACCATCTTTTGAAAAATAGCTAGATAGCTATTTCATCCAAAAAAAAAAAGTGAAAGGAAAGAAAAAGAATGTTGTTTCTTGTCTGCTAGCATCAGCTAGAAGGACACTCTAACCTACCAAGGAGAGACCTTACTATTCAATAGGCCTTTACTAAATCCTAATAAAATCTAAATATAAAAATCCATAAAAAAACAGAAAAATATAAGAATATGAATAACCTGAATTTTAAAAACAATTATGTATTCCCATCCATGCTACACACTCTCTAAAAACACGTGGCAAGCACCAGGAAAGGTGTTAGCGGGCGTGATGGGCACCACGTTAGGGATTTCTGCATTACGGGATCATGTGGGATATACAAGGCATGCTGGCTAGCAAGTGGAAGAGTCAAGGGAGAAGAACAGCAAGATTTACAAATGTTCAGAAACACTGAAGGGACCAGCATCTATGTATTGCTCCTTGTTCCATCTACTTTTAAGTCATACTCACAAGCAAAGTACTGCCAAGGCTCATAAGTAAGTCCAAAATCAGTTGACCGCTCAAGCACCCACAGGTCCGGTCGAGGGGCATTCGCAAACTTGATCAGAACGTAAGCCACGTGGAACAGCTGTCAAGAGAGAGACTTGTTTAGGTCACAGAGAAAAGCCAGTGCACACCCTCTGAAGCAAAATTTTCTCCTCGAGAGGAAACCCACTGTTTCCTCTCTCTGAATTGGTGGGCACACTCTTGTAGTGGAAAAGCTTTATTTCAACAATAATCAGGAGTCAAAGCCAGACCGTACACATCAGATGGAGGCAAGCGAACCTCTCAGTACTGGGGAGGTTTTAAGAAAGTCCTAAAATGAAGTGGAGTGCTTTGAACAATGCTGATCTCCCATATCGGATACAGACTGGCATGTCCCTAAGACCCTAACATAGCTATGTATCCCAGAACAGTTGCCTTTCCACAGCAAGCACATAAGTGTGGCAAGGAAAAGGTGCTTTGTTACCAGGCAATGTGTCATACAACTGGGAAAAGTTGTATTTATTTATTTATTCATTCATTCATTTATATAGTTAGTTAGTTAGTTATTTGATTTGTATAATGCCCTCCATGTAAACAGGCTCAGGGCAATTTACATCAATTAATATAATACAATTAAAACAACGTTAAAATGATTGTTTATACAGAATAAAATGAAATACCGTGTAAAAATGGAGAGATCAGATGTCAAATTAAATCCAGCTGTCAAATCAGATGTCTAATCAGATCCAGCCCACTAGTGGGTAATTGGCCAAAAGCTGGGGAAGGGAAGGTGATGTTTGCTGCCTCAACCAATTGCCTGGTGGAAGAGCTCCATCTTGCAGGCCCTACAGAACTGCAATAAGTCTCGCAGGGCCCTGGTCTCGTAGGGGAGCTCATTCCACCAGATGGGGTCTAGGGCCAAAAAAGCCCTGGCCCTGGTCAAGGCTAACTGGATGCCCCTGGGGCCAGGGTCCACCAAGAGATGTTGATTTGTGTACCCCAGTCCCCTATAGGGCTCATAAGGGTAGAGGCGGTCTTGAAGGCATGCTGGACCCTGGCAGTATACAGCTTTAAAGGTAAGCATCAACACCTTGAAACGGATCCGGAATTCAATAGGCAGCCAGTGCAGTTCATTCAGCACTGGGCAGACAAGAGACCACACAGGCGTCGCTGTCAACACCTGCACTGCTGCATTCTGCACTAGCTGCAACTTCTGGAGCAGAGTCAAGGGCAGCCCCGCACAGAGAGAGTTACAATAGTCCAGTCTGGAAGTGACCGTTGTATGGGTCACTGTAGCTAGGTCTCAGATAGAAAAAGACAGACCCAGCAGTGTCGGTGACCTGAGTCTCCATGGAGAGGGAGGCATCCAGGAACACCCCCAAACTATTCACCCCCCCCCCCATGTAGGCACCAATAAAGCCCCATTGAAGGTTGGGAGCCTGATCCCGACCCAATCCCCCACAACTCAGGTACAGGAGCTCCGTCTTAGATAGATTTAACTTCAGTCAATTCTGTTGCAGCCATCCAGCCACAGCTTCTAACGCCTTGTCCAGGTGTCCTGGGGCCGTGTCTGGGCAGGCATCCAACAATAGATAGAGCTGGGTGTCATCCACATACTGGTGACAACCCAGCCCATACCTCCGGATAATCTGGGCAAGGGGGCGCATAGTATCTAGAGAAGAGCCATATTCAGCAAGTGCCCCCTTCCCCACTAGTAAAGCTGTGCTTGCCTTTCTCAAAGGAATAGAGGGCCAGCCTCAAAATACTGACCTGCACTCATAGCAAGGTCTTACTGACTACCCAAAGTATAAAGGAGGAGGGAGGGCTTGATGGTCTGCATAACCATTCTGAAAGAACTCTGAACAGCCAAGCATCCTAGATACAAGACTGCAGGAGGAAGAAGACAGGGAAACATTCTGAACTAGGAAGGGAAAAAAATCCACATCACAAGCAATAAGCAACTAAATCAGCTCCAAATCTGAAAACAGGTGCATCACACCAACAGATTATCTAAATCTGAGGGGTTCCGTGTTCGACTATTTATACAGCAGCCGCTGAATGGAAATGGCAATAAATAGAAACATCCACAGTCTTCACTTGCTGACATAAGGCTTTCAGCATTCTCATTTTCCTTGCTTATTTGTTCCTGTTGCTTGGGGGAGGAGTCTGTTCCTCATATGTTTTTCTCCCTCTAGTGGTCAATTTGATATTACATTGCTTCCAGTCCGGCATTAAAATCTGCAGTTTAAAATCTGCAGGGAGATATGTCAGACATACAGCAATGTAACAGAGAACTGACCACTAGAGGGAGCAAAACATGTGCGGAGCAGACAACCACCCCCCAAAGCAACAGGGACACACAAACAAGGGAAGTGGGAATGGAAAATCCCATAGTGAACAAGAACTTAAGAAGGGCCCTGCTTAAGGTTGCTAGGTCCCTTACCTGCTTTTAGTGGGGGGAGAAGCTCCTGCTCCGGGACCATAAAGTTTTCAGGATGAATGCTAGCGCATCCCCCCAGCGACATGCCCAGTATGATGACATCACGTCACGATGACATCATATTGGCCCGATTCAGACACTTGGGAGGTGAGGTTGGATCCAGGCTGGCGAGCCGGCAGCCCTTTAAGCAGGCACCCCACCCCCCCCCAGCGGACCTGGCAGCCCTAGCCCTGCTGGATCAGACCAGTGGTCCCTCAGGTCCAACGTCCTGTTGCACACAGCGACCAACCAGTCAGAAGGCTAATGAGTGGGGGTGAGGGGATGAGATGAGGTGTTGTTTTTTCATTTTCCATAACCACAGAAAATTCTAGAAAAATCTGTTCCCCCTGCTTTGCAAAATGTGCATGCAAAAATATTACCTATATTCCTTTCCTGTCTCACGAGAACGAGCCTACAGGTGAGAACTGAGGATCCTTTGGAATTACAGCTCATCTCCAAATTACAGAGATCAGCTCCCGTGGAGAAAATGGATACTTTGGGTCAGGGGCGTAGACTTTTTAAATCCCGGGGGGGGGGCTGTCTCGTGCGTGCGCACGCTTTGACCATGTCCCCGCTGCTCCTCCCCCCCCCCCGGCCCCAGGGAGGCAGACTCGCGCTCGCCTTTCCTGCGGCGCAGTCTCGGAGGCGGCGGCAGCGGCAGGCAGCTGGCCGGCTGACTGCCACGCTCACGCGGGACCATGTCCCCGCCGCTCCTCCCCCCCCCCCCCCCCGCCCCGCGAATCTCTTGTGCTTCCTGCTGCCTGCTTGGCTTGGAATCTGGCTCTGGGTCTAAGGTGTCAATGGCATTAGCACCTAATTTCTCAGGCTCCAAGCAGCCCTTCCCAGTCGAAGTGGTGCTCTTCTTCCAAGCAGCCCTTCCCAGTCGAAGTGGTGCTCTTCTTGGGGCACAGTCTTGCCGGCGGCGGCGGCAGCCAGCTGGCCAGCTGACTGCCACGCTCGCGCGGGACCATGTTCCCGCCGCTCCTCCCCCCCCCCCCCCGGCACCGCGAATCTCTTGTGCTTCCTGCTGCCTGCTTGGCTTGGAATCTGGCTCTGGGTCTAAGGTGTCAGTGGCATTAGCACCTAATTTCTCAGGCTCCCAGCAGCCCTTCCCAGTCGAAGTGGTGCTCTTCTTGGGGCGCAGTCTCACCGGTGGCGGCGGCAGCCAGCTGGCCGGCTGACTGCCGCGCTCGCGCGGGACCATGTCCCCGCCGCCTCTCTCTCCCCCCGCCCCAGGGAGGCCGGAGGACAGGCCAGGGGTGGGGGGGAAGGAGAGGCGGTGAGGGCCAGCTGGCCGGCTGACTGGCCACCGGCGGGCGCTCCCGCAGGCGCTCAATTTTGCCGGGGGTGGCTGAGCCCCCCCCCCCCGGGAAATTTCGGGGGAGGCTCGAGCCCTCGAGCCCCCCCGTAGTTGACGCCCATGCTTTGGGTGATGGACTCTATGGCCTTGTACTCCACTGAGGTCATCCCCAAACTCCATCCCCAAAACTCCAGGCGTTTCCCAACCTGGATCTGGCCACCCTATCCTCCCATCCCACACTGGTGGCCGGGGGGGGGGGGGGGAGACAGACTTGGCAACCCTGTGGAAAACATTTTGACTGCTTTCCTCAAATCAAACCTTTTTTCAGGACAGTTAATTCTACACCTAGCAAGTCAGTCATATGGAGAAGAACGTACCCTATTAAAATACACATTCGCCCAGTTTCACTGACAAGAGTAACAAGTAGCTTCTGATAAGACTTTTTTAGCATTTGGCTTGAACTGCTCCCAATTAGCTCAGATGCTGATTTACGCAACCATGTCCTTGCCAAGACTGAAATAAATGTACAGCTTAAGAATGTCAGCACTTGGGAGGAAAAAAAATGTACTCAGAAACAGAATTTCCCTTCACTGACTGGCACCGGCTTTCTCCAAAACTCCTTCCTTTATCATCCTGTCCAAAAGTGATATTTAAGGGCGGGGGGGGGACTTCTTTTATCTATAAGAAGCCTTAAAGAACATGCACCGAAATGTAGAGCTTATGAGAGTGCATAAAAGCGACTCAAAGCAAGGAATGAAACTTTGTGAGACTGGCTTAGCCAAAAGAGATGTCCGCTCCGTGACACACAATCCCAGGAGTCCTAGCCCCAATCAAGAGGAATTCCCTGCTGTATTAAGTCTGCAGTATTTTTAGATTCTGATGAGCTCCTGGGGCAAATACATACAAAAACCCCCACTAAAATCAATACACAAGAGAGGAGGAAAGAAAAAGAGTCACTGAGAAAGCATGCAAGGCACTCCCTACCTCCTAGCCATGGTTTGGAAATCCAGCAGCGTTAGGCCTCCAGCAAGCCTTGGGACTAATCAAATCCTTTGCACAAAATTGATTATAACAATAACTAAATGCTAAGCAAATATGATCTTGTCTTGTTCTAATCTCAACATCTGTTCTCAACCATGTATAGGGGTTTTGCAGCAAATGGAAACACTTAGCGGGAAGATTTCATTTCAATCCGGCTGAGGCCCTCTGGCCCACAGAAGAACAACCTGACTTATACCACAGCACAATACTAAACCGTTATCGCCACCAAATCCACCAAATTCAATGGGCTAGACTAGAGTAGCTCTCTGCACAAGATCCTCCTGTCAATGGCCTGCACCTTCCCCCACCCCTGCCTCTAAAGCCAAACATTCCCATAAGGAATTGAGATTAAAAGCCTCAGGGAAGGTGGGGACTGAGAGGACGAGGGGCCATTGTTTGCCTGCCCTACTAAAACGAGGCTAGCTGGGAAATAACTGTGGTGGAAAGTGATGTCAAGTCACAGTCAACTCATGATGACCCCCTAGTAGGGTTGCCTGGTCTGAGTTGGAAAATACCTGGGGACTTTGGGGATGGATCTGGGAGAGGGTGGGATTTGGGGAGGGGAGGGGCCTCAGCATGGTACAATGCTATAGAGCCCACCCTTCAAAGCAGCCATTTTCTCCTGGGGAGCTGATCTCTGTCAGCTGGAGATCAGTTGTAGAAGAGGGAGATCCCCAGGCCCCACCTGGAGGAAGGCACCCCTACCCCCTAGGGCTTTCAAGGTAAGAGACATCACAACTCTGAACCCTGAACTTCCTTGGTGATCTCCCATCCAAATAACAAGCAGGGCCAACCCTGCTTAGTTTCCAAGATTGTATGAGATTGGGCTAGCCTGGGCCATTCAGATCAGGGTGAGCTAAAGGGACCTAAAGAAATCCCAGCAATAATATAATCCCAAAAGCAGTAATATAATTACAGCATGATACCTCCATTTATTTTAAATATTTAATGTCCTGCCTCTCTTAAGTGCCCATATAAGGTGGCTGAAACTCATTACCTAACTCCATGACAGAGCACGGCTACCATAAAATAAAACCTCCTGCCCCCACTTCTTTCTGGACTAATTTCATGGAAGATTAAGGTACTTGACCGCTGCAAACCCATCATTTTATGAAAATGGACAGCTGCCAATGGCACTAACTAGCATAAGCAATCTTCTTATTAGCTGAACCTCCCAGGCCAGATTCTGTAGTCAGCTGCTCTCTCCGAGGACTCAGTTCTCACAGGTTTACATCTGTTTCTTGGCAAAGAAAATTGTGACTAAATACCAGCCAACTAAGTTATGCATTCTCTTGCTTCATACTGTACATTCTTCCCTGAAATGGCTTCAGTCTTTGGGGAACGGAGTAACATCCCTGCCAAAACTTTGCATGGCTTCTGCCTTGACGGTTTTCACTGTTCCCTTTCCAGTTTCCCACAAAACTCACTGATCTAAGAGAACTTTGCATATAACTTGCCACCCTGTAACATCTGAGGCATTTACCTTCTTGGATAATAATTCTATGGAAATTCCACGTCAAAAACAGCACCTGGGTTTTTGCCACTGTGTGACACCAAGTGCTGGACTGGATGGGCCACTGGCCTGATCCAACATGGCTTTTCTTATGTCCTTATCATAGGGCCTTTTTCCACAAATGTTTAATATAGATTAGTTTTCCCTTAGCATCCTCCAATCACTCTTTAATTCATAAAGATAGTTTCAGAGGGGAGGGACCACAGCTCAGTGACAGAGCATCTGCTTGGCATCCAGAAGGTCTCCAGTTCAATCCCTGGCAACTCCAGTTAAAAGGATAGATGATGTGAAAGACCTCTGCCTGAGACCCTGGGAACTGCTGCTAGTCTGAGTAGACAATACTGACCACGATGGACTGATAGTCTGATTCAATATAAGGCAGCTTCATTTGTTCATGTGGCTGTCCTCTGAACACATGTACATGCGTATTCATGTGTTCAGAGGGTGACCATGCTGGTCTGCAGTAGAACAACCAGAAACGAGACCAGTTGCACTTCCAAGAACAAGAAGATTTTAGGTGTATGAGCAGCTGTTGGTGTGACGGATCAGTTACAAGTTCTTTCAGAGCTGTTCTTTCACAAGCAGTTCTCGAAAGAGCTCTCTCAGCCCCACCTACCTCACAGGGTGTCTGTAGGGAAGGGATCATAAGCCGCTCTGAGACTCCTTTGGGTAGTGAAAGGTGGGGTATAAATCCAATCTCCTCCTCTTCTTCTTCTTTGAGTCAAAACTCCCTTCATCAGGTATCTGACTCTTGAAAGCTCATACCCATAAAATCTTGTTAGTCAATAAGATGCTACTGGACTTGTATCCAGCTGTTCTTTAATTCATAAAAATCAGTTCCTCTGTCTGGGTGTTCGTTTCTCTTTAATACAGACAAGCAGCAATTTTATTGCTTCAGTCTACATAAACAAGAGTTGAGTTTTGGCTGTCCTTTCTGCTTCCTAAGCAACCTGTAGGTATAATCCTAGTCTTTTCAGAAAGGAAATAAAATTCCAGGTATCCTCATCAGGAGACCTATGTTCCATCCAAGAAGTACAGACAGAACATAACCAAAATGCAAAAAGGAGGGGAGGGGGGCATTAAGAAAACAGGACGCCTGTTATCAAGTGAGCTTATGTTGAAAAAATTCACAGGGTTAGAAAGGCTTTGTGCAGTAGCTCTAAAAATAGAGGGAGCTGGCAAGAAAATTGGACTCTTACATGCCAAATTTAGTCTGTTTCTGCATTTCTAACCAAAGTAATACGGAAAAAAAAAACGCAAGCTGGGGCCCCTCCACCCCTAAGTCTTTATTTAGTTCATATTTTCATTTGGATAAATACAATCCTCTGTGCCTCTGGAGATCCAACCAAACATTTTCCCAACAGATGCAAAGGGCAGCCTATCTGATTCCCCAGGCAGAGGGGGTCAACATGCTGGACTCCTGCATCAAAATCCCAAATGAAATCCAACTGGCTTCTGACCTGGAATTAAGCAGCTATTTGACTTAATCTTTTCCCTCCCAGGCATTTATTTTTTGTTCAAACTTGCCTCCCTCCCATTTTCTCTCTAGCTGCTCTTCCTCTCCTCCCCTTCCCAGCAAGCTTTTCCACCTGCAGGGAAAATACACATATCTGTATCTAACTGATGGGGAGGCTATTCTGAGGTGTTTTTTGCTGGGGGGGTTTTAAGCTAGGGGAAAGGACTCCCGCAGCTTATTTTCACATTTTAAAAAAGCCTCCTGGGATACTGTAATGGACTGGCCCATATAATTTCTAGTTAGTCCTAAAGGTCAATCCACATCTGTAGTATGAGAATAATAGTCCTAATCTATATAATAAGGCTTTTCTAAAGTTACTGAAATAATACATCACTATTTGAACACTCCAAAGGTGCTTTACAAAATACTATATGTTATTGGGTTGTATTCAACCCTTATTTTTCACCAGCAGAAAGGCACTTCCACTGGCAGGCAGGGCCAGTTTTTTCCAGTTCCTCTCTCTCACTGCAAACTGGGGGGGGGGGGGGGGTCCTGTAACCCTGGAGGCAGCATTTCATGAGGCAGAGAAAGGTATAAGGAGGAAGAAAGGTTCCATTCTGTGAGCAGAGATCCACTCACGGTACTCTGGATTCAGCCTAGCATTGTTATTCTGCAGAACACTAGTTAAAAGAACACTCCAATTTTTAATAACCTGCATAATAACTGTGCAGTTCAGGGGCATTCACACCCCTGCCCTCAGCGGCTCCCTTGTCTATCACGCCCTTTTCTGTCCTGTTTGGGGCCTGCAGAGCCTCAGAACTGGAGAGGGGAGGGAGTCTGCAGCCTAGAGAGACAGAGAGCCCAGCCACCTCTTCACTGGCCTGCTTCGAAGGGCCAAAAGAAGAAAAGAATAAAAAAGAATGTAGCATTTATAGGCCACTTTCCCTGCGAGCAAGCTCAGAGAGGCTCACATAGCTGGGCACAAAGTGCCAAGAGTCATAAAACAGTTAAAATCAATACAGTTAAAATCACTTAATACAAGTGATTTATATCTATTTATACAAGTAATCTATACTTGTATCAATACAATACAATTAAAATACACTTAATCAAACTGGCTCCCCTAGGGATGCCCCAGGAACACCACCACTATTTTACCATAGGAATTCACTAACTTTACAAATGCCACTAGGGCCTGACCCTAATTTTATTTATTTATTGATGTTCTCCCCCCAAGCGAGCTCAGGGCGGGTTACAACAGGCAAATAAAACAGTTAAAACAACTTCCACATAGTTACAGTTAAAAACCTATAAAACTCTGATTTAACATGACATATGATGGTGAACACATGATGGCGAGAATCTTGTATCTTGAAAATGGTGCATGGAGGGGGGAGACAAGAAGCCCCACCAAGCAGGATCTGGCCCCTGTGGCATCTGAGAAGTGGAGGAACTCCAGCATTATAACGCCAGCAGTAACCCCAGGGACACCGTATCGTCTCGTTTGGCCCTAAGCTGCTTATGAGGCCAGTGTAGCAGGCTGCACACGCTCAGCCAATTCCCAACTAGCAGCCTCCCAGGAGACCTCAGGGGAATCTTCGGCTGCACCTGAAAGCCTCTTTCCCCTCAGCTCATTGGCCTGGCGAAGCTAAACTGCTGACAGCTGTTGGGAGTGGCTGAAGTGGGGCCGTCAAGGGCCTATAGTGTATTCCTGCTTGCTGCAGCATTCCTCCTTGTTGCCACAGTCTTGGTGGGCTTCCTTGTTGCTGGCATAGTGGGTTCTCAAGTGAGCATCCTGCGCCTCCCGAGTAGGTCTGGCAATGGCTCTGGCAATGAGGGTGGGCCCACTCCTCCATGACAACAATGGCAGTCTTTGCAATGCCAAGTTGGCTTTTGTTAATACTGAAAAATTACACCACAACAGGCCACCACAGTGAGCCCTGTATTTTACTCTGCCCTTTTCCCACCACCCTCTTTTTGAATCCAACCACCCGTTTCCTTCCGCACCCCCTTTTCATATAAAGACTTTTTTTTTTCTTTGCTAAATACAATCTACTTTGCTGGGTATTCCTCTTAATGTCTTCCCCATGTGCTAAACTGCACAGGTGCTACTGGGTTGCTTATAAGGTACTTTGTTATTGCTCTAGTACTGTGCTAGAAAACTACCTTCTTAGTAGGTCAGTCTAGGTGTTCTCAGGAGGTCCTGCGTGGTGGCAACTGCTCACTAGGGTACGTTCCAGGGAAACCTTGAGTTTCCCAGCTAGGAAAGGCACCCTGTCCCCCTTCCTGCCATAACAATTCCTACCGTACAATCAGCATGGTATAGCTGTTAAAAGTGTTGGATTAAGATCTGGAAAATCCAGGTGTGAATCCTCACTGTCAAGGAAGCTTGCTAAGTGACCTTGGGCCCAATCACACATTCTTAGCCTAACCTACCTCACAGGGTTCTTGTAAGGACAGAATGGAGAAGAGGAGCACAATGTAAGTTGTTTTATGTCCCTGTTAGGGAGAAGGGAGGGATATAAATAAAGTGAAATAAAAAATGACAGGTGATCTCACATCTGTCCAAGTTAAACTCGAGGAATAGGATGTCCGTGTAACAGAAATACAGTCTGTATAATATTTACAGTGCCTATCTTTACTTAAATTGTAGATAGCCGTGTTGGACCATAGGGGGAACAGAATTCAAAAGTAAAAGTAACATAGTAACATTTATTAAGACGAATTAAAATGTTAATGAAGTAGTAATCTCTCTAAAATGATTTCTGAGTGTTCACCATAGGATATCCTCATTTTGTTCAGGATACAATATGGAGTCTGATTTGTGCTTTTATAATATGGCCTGCCGATAACAGCATATGCCTTCTTTCAAGCGGCAAAATGCTTCTGCAGAACTCCATAAATCAAAAGGCCTTGACGTTTTGTTTATTCAGCAGTAATTTTGTTATTCCTATACTTGTCTGTGCCCTTTCCCAGGAAAATCTGAAGATCCCTCATCCTGCATACATTGACAAAGAAGGGTATTATTAAGGGGATGGAACACCTTCCCCATGAAGAAAGGTTAAAGAGGTTAGAGCTGACGACTGAGGGGTGGCATGATAGAGATTTACAAAATTATGCATGGGATATAGAAGGTAGGGACAGAAGTACTTTTCTCTCTTTCTCACAGTACAACTTGTGGGTGCTCAATATAATTAATGAACAGTAGATTTAGAACAGATAAAAGGAAGTACTTCTTCACCCAAAAAGTAATTAACATATGGAATTCACTGCTGCAGGAAGTGGTGGCGATTATAAGCACAGACAGCTTCAAGAAGGGATTGGATAAACACATGGAGCACAGGTCCATCAGTGGCTATTTGCCACAATGTATAGATAAAACACTACGTCTGGGGCAGTGATGCTCTGCCTTGTTAATGCTGGGGGGGGCCCAGGGGAGGGCTTCTGGCATTCTGGCCCTGCTGGTGGGCCTCCTAATGGCACCTGGGTTTCGGCCACTGTGTGACACAGAATGTTGGACTGGATGGGCCACTGGCCTAATCCAACATGGCTTCTCTTTATGTTCTTAAGCTTTATTATTCCCCCATTATTAGAGACAGGTGGTATAGCCACTTCCAAGTTTATTTAAAATATTTCTACCCCACACTTCCTACTCAATGTACACAAGGCTATTTGCCCATACAAATTAAACAAACAACAAACAACAAATCCACAAAGGCTCATTCTGAAAACATTAATCCCAGCAGTTTATAAATTCTTAAAACATTAAAAAAAAACCTTTGCCAAGCAGATCAAGAAGCAAATCAGCAGGGACTGAAAAGACTGCTTAAAAAAATATTTCAAGGAGCAACATCAAGGGAGGATCAAAAATAATCTGCCACAGTGAGGAGAGGAGAAACAACTGCAAAGGATGAGGGAATACCACACAACCACAAAAAACAAGGAACAGGGGTCCTTTGCCCTTATCCCAATCATTTCCAATAGGGTAGGCAACCCTTGCCCTGACACAGATGGCCCAGGCTAGCTGATCTCATCAGATCTCAGAAGCCAGTTTGGTGTAGAGGTTAAGTGTGCGGACTCTAATCTGGGATTTGATTCTTCTCTCCTCCACTTGCACCTGCTGGATGACCTTGGCCGCAAGCCATAGCTCTGTACCAGCTGTTCTCCCAAGGACAGTTGTCTCAGAGCTCTTTCAGCCCCACCTACCTCACAGGATGTCTGTTGTGGGGAGGGGAAGGGAAAGGAGTTTGTAAGCCACTCTGAGACTCCAAGTGAGTGAAGGGCAGGATATAAATCCAATCTCTTCTTCTTCTAAATAGGATCAGCCCTGGTTAGTTCTTGGATGGGCAACCTCCAAGGAAGTCCAGGGTTGCAGCATAGAGGCAGGCAATGGCAAACCACCTCTATTCATCTCTTACCTTGAAAACCCTAGGGGGTTGCTGTAAGTCGGCCGCAACTTGACAGCATACAATCATCAGCCCCAACTTGGATGTTCCAGGCAAGCCCAATCTCATCAGATCTCAGAAGCTAAGCAGGGCCTGCCCTGGCTAGTACTTGCACAGGAGACTACCAAGGAAGTCCATGGTTGCGACACAGAGGCAGGCAATGGCAAACTACCCTCTGTTCATTTCTTGCCTTGAAAACCTTACATGGTTGACTTGACGTCACTTTCTACCACCAGGCAACCCCTGAAGCGTAGGTCCAACAGTGGCAAGCCAGCTCATTTTTCTCAGCACACTAGACCACTTCTGTGCTCAAGCAACCAAGGTGAACCTCTGAGGTACTGCCACTGCTGGTGGGGTCAGCACAGGCCCATAGCTCTAGTGGGGCATTTTGGGGCCCTGCCCCCTTAATTAAAAGCCCTGTCCCCATAGCCATGCCAGAAACCTTACTTTTGAGGAGAGACACCCCCTCCCCTGCCTGCTGCTAGCAGTGGCCAGGATGAGAGTGCTCCGGCTTGGCTTGCCCTCAGGCTTCCCACTCCCTCCCACTGTGGAATTTCAGGGAAGGGGACTATCATGGGACTTGGGAAAAAACAGCTCAGAAGGCATTTAAATGCCTTTTGAGGTCCTTTATACACGGCAAGGAAGCTTCGAAGGGCATTCAAGAATTGTACCTTCAATACATCTCCAACAATCCCTCTTTCTTGCTAGTCCAGTCCTGCTCACCTAGGTCATGGTGAGTCTTTCAAAAGCATTCCCATGAGACTCTGGGAAACATGAAAGCCCTTCTAAGCTTTCTTGCCCTGTGGAAGGGAACTCAAAAGACATTTCACTGCCTTCTGAAGGTGATTAAATACCCTTTGAGCTGTTTTTTCCTGGGAACTTGACATGCTCGCTGCCTTGTCCCTTGAAAGGAAGGGCTAGAAACAGGCTCCGAGACTCCCCCTTTAAAGACAGGCATTCAGATTAATTTAATTAACTGTAATTTAACTGGCCCCTAACAAATTTAAATCCCTCCCCCCACGAACAAAAAAAACTTGGCTATGGGCCTGGGTCAGCAGTCCAGTAGAAATTGACAGCCATGGCTTTCCCCCGCAACCAACTTCCAGACTTGCACAGCTGCTGGCTGGGTTCAAGGCACGCCTCTGAGGAATCGTTAAATTATCAGACTAGCCTACCTCATAGTGTTGTTGTGATAATAACACGAAAGAAAACAGAAAGACGTAAGCTGCTCTGGGTCCCCAATGGGAAGAAAGGCAGGGCATAAATGAAGTAAATAATAAAGTCAACAAAATGCACATGTGCCCCCAACCCTGTGACACCACGGTCTTGAGTTTAACTGTTCTCCTGTTACTTGGCTAATTCGTTAAATTTCAGCTCCCTTTTGTGTTAACAAAAAGTCCCCGTATAAATGAACTTTTGTAAAGCAGAGACAGATACGTTTTGAACGCTACAATTTGTTGTGCAATCCACATGTGCAGGCACACAAAATGTACCCTTCTGGGTGCCTCATTCCCCCCACCTCAAAAAAACCAGCCAGGCCTACATTCCTGAAAAGGTGAACTAGTTCTTATCTTTCTACAGTAGGTTAATTATGGAGGAATCTAGCTGGAAAGGAATACAAATCAAACCTCTCCCTTTTATTTCCACAAGGGATGCTCTGTGGACTATATATTACCGCTGCAACTCCAAAGGGGAGGACAGAAACAAACCAGGATTTTGAAACGTGATTGAATGGAACAGGATGGGGCGGTCAGGACCCCGTGCAACAAAAATATTAATCTTAACCCAAAATGAATGCTATTATCCAGGCAAAAGCCATGATTTATTCATATGGACGCCCCTCATAAATTTTGCTATGAATATGTACTTTGTACACTAGAAATGGCACAAAAATGTCAAATAGCCCTTGATCTCAGCACTGTTTTTGAGGGAGGGGTTCTGAGCAGTCCCATCTCTGAAAAACAAGGCAGGAACACTACAGGATCTCATGTCATATCAGCCTCTGTATGTTTTTTTTTATTGCTGCTGTTGTTTTGTTGTTATTTTTAATCTTCCTTCTCTGTAGCACTTAATACACGGGGCCAAGGAAGGGTCATGGCTCAGTTTTAGGCCAGGACCAAGGGAAAAGATCTTGGCAAAGACTTTTCTTTGGTCCCCAGACACCTTGTAGAGAAACCACCATCCAGAAGAGGTGAACTAATGGTGTGACTCGTTATAAAGCAGCAGAGCAAACTTTGAGTCCAGTGGCACCTTAAGGATCAACTAAGTTTTATTCTGGGTGCATTATTTTTATTCAACTAAGTTTTATTCGTGTGCATGCACACTTCTTCAGATACCCCCAGATGCTACTAACTAGCCCTACTGCAAATAAAATATAGCTTTTACCAGGAATTGGGCATTTGGAGCACTTTAAATTTGACCGTGCAAGAGAGGTACTAGTAATAAATGGGAAATATCAAGTGCTTTGTTAGGGTGTATGGAGATGTCTAAAATCATTAAAAAGTATTTACTCTATAAAACTGTTGTTGTTGTTTTTAAAAGCCTGGCTTGAGCTGTGGAAAAAGGGCAGGACAGAAATATAAATAAAACAGCTGGAAAAGGCACTGCCTAACTAATGAAATAACACAGTCTTTGTGGGTTCATCAGTTCACACACAGGCTCTGAACAACAGCAGGCCCAGCGTGCAACAAACTCTTGTGGAAGACATTACAAGTCACCATCCTCTGCAGAGCTTCATTTCAGAAAAACAGAGGGTTTGTTTTTTTAAAAGCACACAACTCAGGAGGGGCAGATTGGTGCCATCAGGGCTCAGCTGGCAGTGCCTGGACGGGTATTAAATCATTCTGTGGAAGTAGGAAGTCCTGTCTCCTTGGTTACTTGGTGAAGCTTTTGATTTTCAGCTATTCACTTGGCTGACCATTGGACAGAGGGGAGGGGAAAGCATACCAGCGGGCGGGCAGTTGCAGGCCTCCATTCAGGCTGTGGCTTCCAAAGAAAGGGCTCTGCCTGCAGCAGAAGGGTTAGGTTCTTTGCTGCTGCAGTGACATAACAATTAAAACAAGTATTTAGTTATATATATTGATGCCCGTCCCGTCCCCCCGTCCCCCCCCACCAAACAGTGATAACTAAATAGGCACTGCTGAGACTCTCCTAACCATCGGCTGGATGAGAGGTTAGGAGCAGCCCCACACAAACTGCTCGGGGCTTTCAACACCTCACCCCATCCCCAATTCCAGCGTATTAGGATAATCTTTCACACAGCAATTTCACTCAGAAAAGTAGAGCACAGTCCTTATCTTTGTCCCGTGACACAGATCATGTTATTGAACACATGAAACTGCCTTATACTGATTCAGACCCCTGGTCTACCTAAAGACCAATTCCACACTGACATTTTTATCACTTGTTTGTCCCTATTGCTTCAGGGTTTCTTTCCCCCCAAAGTGTTTTGCTCTCTCTAGTAGTCCCAGAGGGAGCAGAACACATGTGGAAAGGGGGGGAGGGGGACACAAAGCAAGAGGGGAAAACGAGTGACAAAAACGTCAGTGCAAAATGTCTACTCAGACTGGCAGCAGCTCCCCAAGGTCTGAGGCAGAGGTCTTTCACATCACCTAACTGCTTAGACCTTTTAACTGGAGATACTGGGGAGTGAACCTGAGACATTCTGCATGCCAAGCAGATGCTCTGCCACGGAGCCATAGACCCTCGTTGTACAGACTAGCACTGCAGTGCAAAACAGAGTTACACCCTCGACTTGCAACTCTGCCTTGGATTTCCCTGCAGGGCCTGAGAAAGCGGCCTTCATATTAGTCATGAAGTGAGTCCATAGCTGAAGTGACACTTCCGCCTGCATCTCCCAGACCTAATTTCCCCTGGACCATTGCTAGCTCTTAAAGAACGTGATCCCTAAACTGACCAGCAGAGTAGATAAATTCTATTACTGGATCAATGGCCCTATAGGAATAGAAAGCAAAGCAAGCTTCCATCATTTACAAAATTCCCTGTATGTGAAAATGCACAAAAGACAATAGAAGACTTGGAAAACTTAATTTTTATGCTTCTCACTTTGGGTGACCAACACAGCAAAGTATCTTCCAAGTTCTCCCCAGAAACACTGTTTTCTAAAGACATATGCAGGGAAGAGACAGCAATAGCTTTAGTTGCTTTGAACAAAGTGGAAACAGAAGCTTTCCAGCCATCAAATTCACAGCCGTATCTCTCACCCATAAACCATAAAGCAGAAGGAATAGAAATCTGCAATTCCCTTCCTTTTTCAAGTTGGCCTTACATACCTGACATCTGTTATAACAGGAGCTTACCCTGCCATGAACAAATGAGCACGCTCTGCTAATACGCAGTAGCAAGCAGCTCATGATTGATAACGAGGTTTTCCTGGAAAGAGAAGGGAGACCTCATGCAAGCTTGTTTAAAAGTTTACAGCATGAATGAGTGTTCAGTTTAGCGTTCCGAGAATGCCAGTGTCAATTTTTACTGTGTATATATAGCTACCCCGAATAAGGCCCACCAAGTCCCATCCTAACTACCCCATTACTTTTGGTCTCTAACAGCAAAACAAAAAAAACACCCTACTCCCTTAACCTTACTAATAGTGGATTCAGGTGGGTAGCCATGTTGGCCTGAAGCAGCAGAACAAAGTTTGAGTCTAGTGGCACCTTTAAGATCAAAACACTTCAAATAAGCGTGTGCACATGAAAGCTTATTCCTTGAATGAAACTTTGTTGGTCTTAAAGGTGCCACTAGACTCAAACTTTGTTCTGCTTACTGATAGTGTTACATTAAGGTATCCATGGGAATTCATTTGTACCTCATCTTTCTCCCCAACAAGGACCCAAAGCAGCTTACATCATTCTCCTCTATTTTGTCCTCACGACAACTCTGTGAGGTAGGTTAGACTGAGAGACTATGACTGGCCCAAAGACAGCAGGCTTCCATGGCACAAATAGGGATTTGAACCCAGGTCTGCCAGATGCTGGGGTTGCTCAGAGGTTAAGACGCTGAGTTGCAGACCGGAAGGTCGGTAGCTCAGCAGTTCGAGACCTGAGTGCCACATGATGGACTGAGCTCCCATCTCTGGTCCCAGTTCCTGTCAACCTAGCAGTTCAAAAGCAAGAGATTGCAAGTAGATAAATAAGTGCCACTTCGGTGGGAAGGTAACAGTACTCCATGCGCCTCAGCATTCAGTCATGCCGGCCACATGACCACAGATAAGTCTTCGGACAGCGCTGGCTCTTCAGCTTGGAAACAGAGATGAGCACCGCCCCCTTTAGTCAGATTCAACTGGCTTTCAAGCAAGGGAAACCTTTACTCCCAGGTACTACTCTGACACTCTTACTAAAACAAAGGCGGGGGGGTAGAACTTAACCCAAAACAAACTGAATTAAGTACCTAAATTTGGCCTGTGTTGTTTATGTTTTATTAACGTTTAGGTCCTTACCTCTTCACCACCACACCGTGCCACATGAGAGAGAAGGGGAAAATCAAAAGGGCTGTTATTTAATCAGTTCCTACTAGAAAAGGAACAAGAAGGAGAAGCCGTGGCTACCTTGCCACTTGATTAAGTCAATATCTGAAACATGCAGAGGGGGACTCTCCCAGGTTACAATCTGCCAACCTTATCTCGAACACATCACATAACAGGGGCAAGGCTTCACGGAAAGCTGACAAGGCTGCATCAAAAAAAGTCACAGACCCTTCATTCTGCACCACCAACACATTGTCACATTGAGCGGGGCTGGGTGCCAGAATTGGGCAGTGCTGTATTCTTTAACAAACAGAAAAGCCTCCTGATGTCCTGGCTCAGTTGTTCTGCCTTTAATAGTGATATGAAAGACAAAAATTCAGATACAGCAGCAGGAAAAACCTTACCTGCCAAAATGTTGCTTGTCATGCAGCTGATATAAGGCCACGACAATGTTTTTTATTGTGACTTTATATCACCTGCATGACAAACAATATTTTGCAGGTAAGGTTTTTCCCATGTAGACTGAGGCTGTGATCACACGGGCAGTTTGGCCCGACACAGCCAATCCTTCCCTCCGGATCAAATGGGCGCAGTCAGACAGCCACATCTGTCAGACGTTCCCAGCCATACTTATCCCATCATAGGATGACTTGGAGCCAGGTTAAAAAGGCACCACATCACAAGCGGTGTTTTCAGTTCCCTGACCAGTGATTGCGCATAGCCGGATGTCTGAATATGGGGAAGCACATGCAGAAAGGATTTGGCAGTCTGAACCATTCTGCCGCTAGGGAGGTGTTTTTAATTGCCTATGCGTGCACATGTGCATTAGCGCAAATATGTGCACATGCACACTTATGCACATGCATGAATTTTGGAATTTTTTGTGGTGCACAGGATGTCTCCGTGGGTAACCCGCAGCAGGGTGTCCCGCAACACTTTTTTTTAATTAAATAATATTTACTGAAAAATTCATATGCAACAATGCATAAAAGTAAACAATAGCTACAACATGACTTGAGAGATACATAAGCAGGCAAACTTGTAACATTCTTCTGATAAGCGATTAAGGCACTGATTTTTTTGGTTGTGTGTAATCATTTGCAATGGATAGTGAGTACGCTCGGAATAAATAACTCCTAATAGATGCTCCATGGAGTCAAACAATCAAGCCACTTCTCTGAATGTCAGTAGGAGTCGCCAGAGGTTGCCATAATTTCCAGGCACGTGCGCACACGCATGCACGCACACACACACACACAAATACAAGATCAGTACTGTCTGCTTAGAATGGCAGCAGCTCTACAAAGACTCAGGTAAAGGTCTTTCACATGATTCTTCTAATTGGAGATGTCAGGGATTGACTGGGGAGGATCTGTGGTTCAGTGGCAGAGCCTCTCCTTTGCATGCAGAAGGTCCCAGGGTCAATTCGTGGCATCTCCAATTAAGTGGACCAGGAAGCAGGTGATGTGAAAGATCTCTACCTGAGACCCAGGAGAGCTGCTGCCAGTCAGAGCAGACAATACTGACCTTGATGGACCTCCTCCTCCTCCACCTCCTCCTCCTCCTCCTCTTCTATAGTTAGTGGTCACCCTAAAGTCAACATTTCCCAGCACAAGACACCCCTCAGCACACTAACTTCTATTTGTTCATTTCCCTACAACCTCTTTGCGGACACCGCTGCATTAATCCTGTTGCAAACATAAGCAGCCCCAGAAGCTGCAAGAACACTTCTTCCCCAGAATGTAATTAAAGGCCAAAGCTAAGTGACCTGTAGTGATAACTGCTGTATGAGGAATTTCAAAGTCTCTGAACCCTTCACTGGAAGATATTACTTCAACTATGTTTTTAAAACGCTCCCAGGAATCAAGAGATCTGTTTACAATTAACATATCCCAGAATACTTTTCTGCAACTGACTATGACACTAGCAGTTATCATTTCTGGTCATCTCTGGAATGCACTTGGGAAAGAACGGCCCTCAGACTTATGCTTGGACAAGTTCAACTTCATATCTACACTTCTGGCAGGCACAGTCCAGGATCATGACTCCAGACTCACTGGGGAACTGACCCAAAGGCCAGTAGATAGCAATCCTTTGTGTCTTATGTTTATAGTCCGTACAGTGACAAAGAAGTGGAAAAACCCGTTCTCATCAGGAAGGCAGGAAGCCAACTCTTGGTCAGCAATTCCATGCTTGTATATGTTGTTTGTAAGCATGTTTTAAGAGCCATCAACAGGAGGAAGCAAGGCCTTAAGTCATACTACTTCTAGTAGTATACCACTTAGCCATACTACTAATGGTGTGACAGGACAGACGCTGATCAGTTGCAAAGTCACATACTCCAAAGAGGCTAGGTGGCACTGTGATTGATTCCTAGGCTACAATGAACTTCCCTAAAAGACTCTCAGGAGGAAGCTGGCATGGTACAACCCAGTCTCATCAGATCTCAGAAGCTAAGCAGAGTCCATACTTGGATGGGAGACCACCAAGGAAGACTCTGCAGGGGAAGGCAATGGCAAACCATCTTTGCTTCTCACTTGCCTTGAAAGCCTGTTGCTGGGTTTGACTGCAACTTGACAGCACATACGTACATAAAGGCCTCTCTTCATCCCCACCCCCAGGTTTAAGCCAAGCTTCAGTGTGGATTTAGAACACTGTGTGCAGCACTGATGTATATCATTAACTGCAATGCTCTCTTAAAGCTCAGCAGTGCTACTGAAAACATATGGAGAACTGGTTACCTGTAGTGCTGAAACAGGCGCCAGGATGGAGGTCCATATGATAAAATGAAAATGTGGGTAGTGCAGCTTGGTATCACTTGCCTCACTGGGTGGTCAGGTGCTTTAGGCGACTAGAACTCAATAGCACTGCAGCCAATCCACACTGAGAGGCACCAGGGAGAGGACTGGGGCCCAACACAACAAATGGGAATTTCTGTACATCTATAACCATATATGCATATGGGCAGCGGGGATTTTGTTCACCAACACCATATTACTATCAGTAGTAGCATTAATATACTACAAGGTGACAAGGTGACAAGAGAGGAGGTCCTACGACTGATAGACAACTTAAAAACAAATAAATCACCAGGCCCGGATGGCATACATCCAAGAGTTCTGAAAGAACTCAAATGTGAACTTGTGGAACTCCTGACAAAAATATGTAATCTTTCCTTAAAATCTGCCTCCGTTCCTGAGGACTAGAAAGTAGTGAATGTCACTCCTATCTTTAAAAAGAGTTCCAGAGGAGATCCGGGAAATTACAGGCCAGTCAGTCTGATGTCGATACCGGGTAAGTTGGTGGAAACTGTTATTAAGGAAAAAATTAGTAGGCACATTGATGAACAAAATCTATTGAGGAAGACTCAGCATGGGTTCTGTAAGGGAAGATCTTGTCTCACTAACCTGTTAGTGTTCTTTGAGGGAGTAAACAAACATGTGGACAAGGGGGACCCAATAGATGTCGTTTACCTGGACTTTCAGAAAGCTTTTGATAAAATTCCTCATCAAAGGCTCCTAAGAAAGCTCAACAGTCATGGGATAAAAGGGCAAATCCTTTTGTGGATCAAAAACTGGCTAATTAAAAGGAAACAGAGGGTGAGTATAAATGGGCAATTTTCTCAGTGGAGGGAGGCAAGCAGTGGGGTACCGCAGGGATCAGTACTCGGCCCGATGCTTTGTAACTTGTTTATTAATGATTTGGAGTGGGTAGTAAGCTGTGAAGTGGCTAAATTTGCAGATGACACGAAGTTGTTTAGGTGGTGAGAACTAGGGAAGATTGTGAGGCACTCCAAAGGGATCTGTTGAGGATGGGTGAGTGGGCATCAACGTGGCAAATGGGGTTTAATGTGGCCAAGTGCAAAGTAATGTACATTGGAGCCAAAAATCCAAACTATAAATACACGTTGATGGGGTCCGAACTGGCGGAGACTGACCAAGAGAGAGATCTTGGAGTCGTAGTAGATAACTCAATGAAAATGTTGAGACAGTGTGCGAATGCAATGAAAAAGGCCAACACTATGCTGGGGGTTATTAGGAAGGGAACTGAAAACAAATCAGCCAGTATCATAACGCCCCTGTATAAATCAATAGTGCGACCTCATTTGGAGTACTCTGTACAGTTCTGGTCGCCACACCTCAAAAAAGATATTATAGCATTGGGAAAAGTGCAGAAAAGGGCAACCAGAATGATAAAAGGGTTGGAACACTTTCCCTATGAAGAAAGGTTGAAGCGCTTGGGGCTCTTTAGCGTGGAGAAAAGACGGCTGAGGAGTGACATGATCAAGGTTTATAAGATTATTCATGGGATAGAGCAGGCAGAGAAAGAAGTCCTTTTCTCCCTTTCTCAAAATACAAGAACTTGTGGGCACTCCATGAAATTGCTGAGCAGTTGGGTTAGAACAGAAGGAAGTACTTCTTCACCCAAAGAGTGATTAACACGTGGAATTCACTGCCACAGGAGGTGGTGGCGGCTACAAGCATGGACGGCTTCAAGAGGGAATTAGATAAACATATGGAGCAGAAGTCCATCAGTGGCTATTAGCCACAAAGTATAGATAGGAACTCTCAGTCTGGGGCAAGTGATGCTCTGTATTCTCAGTGTTTGGGGGGGGGGCAACAGTGGAAGGGCTTCCTGCCCCCACTGCCGGACCTTCTGAGGGCACCTGGTGTTTTTGGCTGCTGTGTGACAGAGTGTTGGACTGGATGGGCCACTGGCCTGATCCAGCATTGGCTTCTCTTATGTTCTTATGTTCTTAATATTAGCAGCTTTGAAGATGGCTGGGATGATACTGTTCAACATATCCATAGTACACCTTGTAGAACAGGGGTGGCCAACCTGTGGCTCGAGAGCCACATGTGGCTCTTTCACACATATTGTGCGGCTCCTGGCAGGGCGGCTGGGGAAGCAAAGGGGAGGCATGCTTTTTCTCTCTTTCTCCCTTCCTTCCTTCCCTCCTCCCTCCCATCTATTTGCTTTCCTAGTTTCTCTCTCTCTCTTTCTTTCCACTTCTTTAATTCTTTCTTTCCATCTCTCTCTTTTTTTCTCTCTCTCTCAATATCATTAGCAAACAAGTAATATCATTATAAATAACCGGTTTTCCTCGTTTGTTTTTATTTTTGGCAGTCCCATTTAACGTTAATAAAAAGCAAATTTGCATATTTTTAAAAATAAAAAACGTGTGTGTGATATTTGTTCCTGTCTTGCGGCTCTCAGACATCTGACGTTTATTCTATGTGGCTCTCAGACATCTGACGTTTATTCTATGTTGCTCTTACGTTAAGCAAGGTTGGCCACCCCTGTTGTAGAACCTCCAGAGGAACTGTGTAAGAAAGGATACTGGACTAGATGGACCACTGGTCTAATCCAGCAGGGCTCTTCCTATGTCCTTACGAAAGCCTCAGCCTCTATGTCCTGTTGTTGGACCTCCTGGATGGCCACTGTGTGAGACAGCATGCTCGACTAAATGGGCCCCTGGTCTAATCCAGCAGGGCTTTTCTTATGTTCTTTTGTTCATTAAGAGTTTGCCCAGCACATTATAGAAGCCTCTTTCAGTCACGTACATGAGAGTGAATAATCCAGAAAAAGAATATTTTCAAAACCAATGCAGGAACAAATCTTCCTCTTCCCTTGTTTGGATCAACATCACCATGACTGGATATTTTTAAAAGCACTCAGAATGGCTAACCGACATTCAGTCGATCAACAATGGCATGCATTGAACAAAATGCTAGCAGACTTCATCTCCAACTATCTGGCGGAGGGGGTGTCTGTTAATTCAAGGATCACTGGGCAAACAGTAGTGCTAGACACGGCACAATCCTTGTGCAATCATGAACGTTAACCATTTTCCACTCTGAAACATTACCCTTTAACTGCATTACTAAACATGACATTAAAACAGCTTTTACACTAATGGAAGTGGATCACATGGCAACACAACAAACAGTATTTCGAACGCAGCAGCTCCTCTCTGTGACTAAAAGCACAGGAGAGAAGTCGTCTGACATCTAAAATATGTTAGCACAGGCAACTGGCAAACCTGAGTAGGAATCGATAACACAGTCAGAGCATCACCACAGAGAAAGGCCCTGTGCACCTTTGAACAGGACGGCAGCTCAGTAATAGAATACACACTTTGTGTGCAGATGGTCTCACGTTCAGTCCCTAGCCACTCCAGTTAAACAGTCTTAGGTACCAGGTGCTGGAAAAAGACCACTGCCAGTCAAAAAAAGACAATGGCTGAGCTAGCTGGATCGATGGTCTCCCTCAGCACAGAGACCTAAAACAGAGACCGTAACTGATGAGACAATTCAAAAAGAAGCAAGTGGCCCTTAACATACCCCATTCCCACCACATTCGTATGTCAGTGCCAGCACTTTGAATTTGGGCTCAGGAACAGGCTGGGAGGCAGGGAAACTCTTTCAAAGTTGAGAAAACATTCTCTTTACAGCCACCTCCAGTTAACAATCATGCTACCATGTTTGCCCAGTGCAAGTTTCCTAATTATCGTCAAAGTGCCTTTGGATAAGATTACCGCCCCAGATACAAATTATCTCTATAAATAAATTCAACAGAAAATCTAACAGGGAAAATGATGTTGTAAACAGAGAAACAGAACACTTTTCTTCAGAGCCAAGTGCTTCCCCTTAATTATCTAGCAGGAATGTCAGAACACAGCAGTGGCCAAAACTGCAGAGCTTCCTTTTGAAATAAGGTATTGGGGGGACTTGTTCTGAATTTTAAAATTGTCCCTTTCTTCCACTCCCACCCACCCCCCTTTAAAGCATTCAACCAGGTTTATCAAGTATTCTATTCAACTAGAACTCCCAACTTTATACAGCACTGCTAATAAAGATAATATATTCTTTGTGGCATTGTTTTGTAACTTCAAATATGGGCCAATTCTATGCAAAGACAGTTTTATTCCAGAAAACCTATGAGAATATTTTATTATTTTAATGTTTTATTATTGTGATGGGTTTGTGTTGCCTCTTAATTTTTGACAATGGGCTCCAATATTCTTGCTCTCCCCCTGCTTAGTTTCAATTTCCCCACAGTTTTTACCATATAAATCTTTTCCAGTTAGATCTGCTGGATTTCTTTATTTTCTGATTGTTGTTGTTGAGTCCCACAGTCGAGTCCAACTCTTCACGACCCCATGGACCACATCACGCCAGGCCCTCCTGTCCTCCACTGCCCTCCAGAGCCTGCTCAACTCTGTTTGTCACATCGATAACACTGTCCAACCATCTCATCCTTTGTCATCCCCTTCTTCTTTTACCTTCAGTCTTTCCCAGCATCAGGGTCTTCTCCAATGAATGCTCCCTTCTCATTTGGTGGCCAAAGTATTTGAGCTTCAGCTTCAATATCTGGCCTTCCAGGGAACTGTCAGGTTTGATTTCCTTTAAGATTGACTGATTTGATCTCCTTGCAGTCCAAGGGACTCTCAAGAGTCTTCTCCAGCACCATAATTCAAACGCATCTATCTTCTGTTTTCTGATACATGGCCTTCATAGAATCTTAGTGGCTACGGGTGCTTAAAATGCACTAAAAGTATTTTTGATATTATTGACAATTATTTTTGAATCACCTGGAGTGCTCTCATGGGGGCAGAAAGGGAGTGTGAGGGTTTTGGGGGTGAGTGGAGATATGGGATGTGCATGGGCTGACAGTAGTTTATGTAGCCAATGCCCTGACAACAGTTTTATCTAGAAAAAGTTTAGATGGAAGCCCTGTCTAGATAACACATCTGAGCACTGACTCACCAAACAGGGAGGGACAGTGGGTATGAAAGTTTTCTGAAAGCAGCATTGATGTACGTGGGTACTTCCTCTGCATGTTCACACCTTGCGGACAACCCAGTGATTGCACAGGGGAGGGGGTGGGGCCAGCGCACTCATACCCACTCTCTTTCCTCCCCATGCAGTGAGTCAACATGCAGGAAGGTCATCTGCGCAGGGCTACAAACATCACTCACCATTCATAGGCTGCCATAGTTGGGTACATCCCTTTTCTAATTTTCTCTGAAGATCAGGTCCACCATACTCACGGTTAAGTCTTTAATGGTCTCTGCCGTCTGCATTACCACAGTCATCTCTGTCCCCACCACTAGTATAGGAACCCTCAGGAGCACGTACGCAGAGGAGGGGATGTGGCTCAGTAGCAGAGCATCTGCTAGGCATGCAGTAGGTCTCGGGTTCAATCCCTGGCATCTCCAGGTAAAAGGACCAGGCAGCAGGTGATGTGAAAGACCTATGGCTTGAGACCCTGGAGAGGTGCTGCCAGTTTGAGTAGCCAGTACTGACCATGATGAGCCAATGGTCTGATTCAGTATAAGGCAGCTTCATGTGTTCATGCGTTCACTCACTATTACTTTCTCTCCTTCAGGGAGGTGGGTTTTGTGTCTTTGGCAGTAAGCCAGAGACAGCTGTCAGGCGCACGAGCTATGCCAGTATGTCTCTGTAGACATCAGTCACAGGGAGTTTGGTGCCTACTATGCTCCGAGCTAAGATCATTGTGTTCTGTCCCCCAGTTGGTTTTGCTGCATCCCTTTTATATCCCTCAGTGGCAGGGAGGCACGTCCTCCCCTGCCCCCAGAAGTGTTGTGTTACTATCCACTTGCCTGTATTTACTTATGGTCAGGCTGTGTAAACTGCTTCTGTAGGTGATAAAAGAAACGCACTAAGTTCAAATCAACCTGTGTAGTTTTAATTGCCCCTCTAATATTTATGCTAAAGTATCTTGGGAGAGGGAAGTCAGGGCCGAACTAATGACAGCGTCCCCATGGCCGCCACAGGGATGCTGCTGCCATTTTAAAGCGATTTTAATATGCTGCGAGTGCTCAGACTGCAGCGCAGCACCAAATTCCAAAACAGCCCCTGCGGATGGCCATCGAGGGGGCCACCGAATGCTTCAGCCCCTTGTGGTGTGGTCCTGACCAGGATAGGACCCTTGTGGGCATTTTTAAATCCCTTTAAAATGGCAGTGGCATCCTTGTGATGGACACAAATCTAGTTTGGCCCTCAGAAAGGGGAGGGAGGGAGCACAGGAAACATCTAGGCCTAGCTATTCAATCAGTCACAAAAAACTGGGTCACTGTCAAATAACGTGCAATTGTTTTCATTTATTAGAAACATAACCTCCCAGAAGCTTCTATGCAGCATATATACAGGTTGCTTACCTGTAATTGGAGATCTTCGAGTGGTCATCTGTGCATTCACACCCCTGGGAGTAAGTGCGCCTGCGCCGATCCCGATCGGTAATCTTCAAAGCCTAACGGATTTTCGCGCCAGCTCCCCGGTCACATGCACGTCCCACTGCGCATGACCCGGGGAGAGGCACGAGGATCCCGCCAGTTCCTTCTGACCACTGCTAACAGCCCCCAAGGAAAAAAGTGAGGGAGACCAAAAGCAGAGGGGAAGGAGGGCGGGTGGTGTGAATGCACAGATGACCACTCGAAGATCTCCAATTACAGGTAAGCAACCTGTATATCTTCTTCGTGGTCTCTGTGCATCACACCTCTGGGAGAATAGCGAGCAATAAACACACCACATACCTGGAGGTGGGTGCTGGAGGTCTCACATCTGAGCTGCTTGCAGAACTGCACGGCCCACCACAGTACGCTGATGGACGCGGACATCTAGGGCGTAGTGCTTCACAAACGTGTGAGGGGACGCCCACGTTGCAGCATTGCAGATGTCTCCCAGGGGAATGCCCTTGAGGAATGCTGTGGAAGTAGCCACGGCTCGAGTGGAGTGTGCCCGGAGGGACGCCGGTAATGGCCTTTTGGCCAGAAGATAGGCGAGTTTTATCGTCTCAACTATCCACTTCGAGAGTCTTTGAGACGACAGCTTCTGTCCCTGCCTGGGTAAGGCATAAGAAATGAAGAGAGCTGGAGACTTGCGAAAGGATTTTGTCCGGTGCAAGTAGAAAGACAGGGCTCTCTTGACATCTAAAGTGTGTAGGCTACGTTGCGTTGGGTCCTGGGGACCAGGAAAAAACACCGGCAATGTGATATCCGCCCCATATGAAAGTCCGAGACTATCTTAGGCAGGAAAGCGACATCTGGAGCCAAAGTGACGGCATTATGATGAAACGTGAGGTACGGTGGGTCGCAACGGAGCGCCGAGAGCTCACTCACGTGTCGAGTAGACGTGATGGCCACCAAAAACGCAACCTTCCACGACAAAAGTTGAAGGCTGCATGAGGCCATGGGTTCGAAGGGTTTTCCCATCAGCTTAGTGAGAACCAGGGGCAAGTCCCATGCCGGGACTGGCGTCCGCACTGGGGGATAGAGGCGATTCATTCCCTTGAGGAATTGCTTCGTTGTTGGATGGGAAAACACCGAGTAACCATCAATCCTAGGATGATTGACTGAGATGGCTGACAAGTAAACTCGGATAGATGAGTGACACAGTCCCCTGTCTTTACATGACAGGAGGAAACCAAAAACATCTTTAAGCCTGGCGGGGACTGAGGGCCGTCCCACAGACGCCAGGAAGGTTAAAAACTTAGTCCATTTTGACTCATATGAACGCCGAGTGGAGAGTTTGCGTGAGTTCAGTAGAACTTGAGCAATGCGTGATTCTAACCCTAAGTTTGGATCAGCCAAACTGTCAATTTCAGTCTGGGCACATCGTGGTGCAGTACCCGGCCCCCGTGCATCCCGAGGAGGTCTGGGTCCGTCGGGAGGTGGAGATACGTCCCTCGTGAGAGACTGAGGAGCGTGGGGAACCAGGGTTGTCTCAGCCACCATGGGGTGGCGAGAATTGCCCACGGTCGCTCTGCCAACAGTTTGTGGACTACTCTCGGTATGAGAGGAATCGGGGAAAATAGGTACAATCGTTTCCCCGTCCACTGGAAGAGGAGACCGTCTCCAAGAGAGGTCGGGTCCGTTCCTGCTCTGGAACAAAATAGGTGACACTTCTTGTTCTCTCAAGAGGCGAATACATCCACGGATGGATGCCCCCAACAGTCGAAGATCGGAGTCAGGTAGAGGGGGTTCAGTTCCCACTCGTGCAGGGATGCTCCTCCTCTGCTCAGGAAGTCCGCTTGGACGTTGAGTAGTCCTGGGAGATGAGTCGCTACCAGGTGAATATCTAGTGCCTGGCACTCGTCCCAAAGCTCTATCGCTAACCGGCAAAGTCCACGGGAGACCATCCCACCCTGGTGGTTGATGTAAAAAATGGTAGTGGTGTTGTCTGTAAGGACAGTCACTGTCTTCCCCGACAGGGATTGGCGGAAAGATCTCACTGCGTAGAGAACTGCCAACAGCTCTAGGAAGTTGATATGGTTGTGTGCCACAGAGGGGTGCCACCTGTCGCCCACACCTACACCGTCCAAATGAGCTCCCCAGCCCCACAGGGAGGCGTCCGTAGTGACGGTCGCTGAGGGGGGTGGAAGCCGGAAAGGTGCACCTGAATGTAAATTCTGGGGCACAAGCCACCAATTCAGGGTCTCTAGGACCTGGGTCGATATCTGAAATCGTTTGGAGAGGGAATGGAAGTTGGGGCGGAAACGCCTCAAAAACCAAAGCTGCAGTGGTCTCATCCGCAATTTGGCGAAGGGGATTACTGCTGTTGTCGCGGCCATCAGGTCTAGCAGGCGAAGGATTTGTTTGGCTGCAGCTTCCTTGGTCTCTTGGGTAGACAGGAGAAGGGAGACTATATCCGCTGCTCTGTTGGGGGGTAGGAACGCTCTGCATTGCAGGGAGTCCAGGATAGCTCCGATAAACTGAACCCGTCTGGAAGGGGTAAGCATGGACTTTTTGAGGTTTATCGTCAGCCCTAGTGATTCTAGGGTACGAAGGGTAGTAGAGATGTGGCTCTGTAGTTCCGTCGTAGAGGGGGCGACGAGAAGCCAGTCGTTCAGGTAGGGGTAAAGGTGGACACCTTGAAGTCGCAGATGTGCCGCTACTACTGCCATAAGCTTCGTGAAGACACGAGGAGCTGTAGAGAGGCCAAAGGGTAGGGCCTTGTACTGGAAGTGACGCGGACCGACCGCGAAGCGTAAGTACGGTCTGTGCGACGGGTGGATCGTCACATGGAAGTATGCGTCCTTTAAGTCCAGCGTCACCATCCACGCGTTGGCTTCTAGTAGTGGTAGGATGGCCTGTAGAGTGGTCATACGGAATTTCTTGTAGGTGATGAACACATTGAGGTTCCGCAGATCCAGTATGGGACAAAGTCCGCCATCCTTTTTTGGGACCGTGAAATAGCGGGAGTAGAACCCCCGCTGAAGGTGGTTTGTTGGTACCTGTTCTATGGCATCTTTTGAGAGGAGGACTTCGACTTCCGACGATAGGGTGTCGGAGGGGTGTGTGGTTACGAAGTACGATTCTTGTGGTATCTGGAAGAATTCTATTCTGTAGCCTTCTGCTACGACCGACAGTGCCCATTTGTCTGTCGTGATACGTTGCCATGCTGGTAGAAAGGGTGATAGACGGGTGGGAAGATCGGAGCGAATGGGGGAGTCAAAGACTCTGCTTGTTCGGTTTGGGTGGCTTAGCCTTGGAAGCGGAAGCGGACGGGAATCGTGGCTTGTGGCCATAGGGTTTCTGTTGATAAGCAGTAGACGACGGTCTTTGCCATTGGGGTTCAGTGGGAGATCTTCGCGGTTGCTGTTTGGACCAAGATCTCTGCCATGTCTTCTGCTTCTGTTGTCTCGATTGTGAGACACCCAAGTTATGAGATGTCTTAATGCTCTTATCTAAATCATGAAGGACTGTGTCCGTTGTGGGGCTGAATAGTCCTTCACCCTCGAAAGGGAGATCTTCCACCAAGGACTTTGTGTCTTGTTGAAACGAAGTCGACCTCAGCCAGGCGTGGCGGCGAAGGGCGACTGCTGAAGTGAGTGTCTTGGACATGACGTCCGCAGCATGCTTCGATGCGTTAAGCTGGTGCTTTGCTAGCACCATGCCTTCCTTCTGGATCTTCCTAGCAAGGCGTTGCTTATCCTCAGGAAGATGGGCCAGAAGTGGTGTCATCTGCTCCCAGAGGGAGTATTGGTACCTGCTCATGCAGGCTGTGTAGTTTGCCGTTTTTATGCCCAGTGCACCGGCTGAATAAAATCATCTCCCGAAAGAATCTAATTTCCGTCCCTCTTTGTCCAAGGGGGAGGAATGTCCGCTACGGCCCCTGGCCGAGGGGGTCACTACAACCGAATTGGGCTTGGGGTGGATGAATAGGAATTCTGCTCCTGGCTCTTGGAGCCTGTACATATGGTCTAATCTCTTGTTGGAGATTGGGGTAGAGGAGGGGTGGTCCCACGATTCCTTGGCAGTGCTCAAGAGCACTGAAATTAATGGTAATGCTACCGCGGTGGATGTATCCATCTGTACGATATCGAAGATGGCGTCGGTAGCGGTGGGGGTTGGCTGAACCGTGGCAAGTGCCAGGGAATGGGCCATTCGTTTGATAAGCTCTCCATAGGATTTCACATCCTCGGAGGGAGAGATTGGCAAATTTTCAGCCACATCAGGGGATGGTGACGGTTGGATGGGAGATTCATCATCGGAAGACTCGGGGGACTCAGGTATCGAGTGGTCGGAACGTTCGGAGGGCGACATAGGGGTCGACGGATCTGGTTGGTAGGGAGGGAGGTCGACATCAGGTGAAGTCGGTATCGGCATCGGTGGTTTCGGTGTCGGAATCGGTTTCGGTTTCGGTGTCGGAGTCGGTCTCGGGGCCAGGGGATCTCTGCATCGGGAGACTCTGGACGACGTGGACTGGCGATCCCACTCCGCCGGGTACCACTGTGGAGGTGGAGGGTAGGAGGAGCCATACAGGTATCACCATTGGCGAACGTCCCATGGTACCGAAGATGGAGGAAGGCGCCAGTCTCTCTCACCTTTCGGTGTCGGCAGCGGATCGGGCCTGGTCTCGGGGCTGCTATGAGGGATCTGCGTCAGCTCGATGTCGGGTTCCGAATCTGTGAGCTGGATGGGTCGCGGCATCGGGGAGGCGAGGCTGCCCCGGGGTCGCTCGCGCCCTGGAGGGTCAAGCTGCGGAGACCCGTGCTGGGTCATGTCAGGCACGGGACGCGTCGACGAAGCACTTGAGGTCTTGTGCTTCAGCTTGCCCTTACCCTCTTTGCCCTCCTTACGCTTTTTAGCAGGAGTTCGTGGCAGTGAGAGGGGTCTTTTCGGTGCCGACTTCTCGGTACCGGAGGGGCTCCGCACCGGTGACGACGTCGGACCCGTCGGTGCCGACGGGGATGTTACCGAGGCGTCGGCTGCGGACATCTTCGGTGACAACGCTGCTTCCAAAAGAGCCACTTTGAGTCGGGCCGCCCGGTTCTTCCGAGTTTGTTTGGAGAACGCGGCGCAATTCGAGCAGGAATCGACACGATGCGACTCGCCGAGACACAACAAGCAAAGGGAATGCTTGTCTGGGGGGGGCGATTTTACTCCCGCAATTAAGGCAGCGTTTAAATAAACCCCACCGCTGGGCCATAGGCCGGGCGGGGAGTGGGAGGAGGAGAATCCGAAAGCAAGTCCAGGAAAACAGTCCAGAGGTCAAAAACACGAAAAATCAGTCCGAAAGGCCTTTCCAAATTGGAAGAAAAACGAAGGTTAACTACCGACCGGAGTGGAGAGGGGGTCCTCATGACGCGGCGGTCAGAAGAGAACTGGCGGGATCCTCGTGCCTCTCCCCGGGTCATGCGCAGTGGGACGTGCACGTGACCGGGGAGCTAGCGCGAAAATCCGTTAGGCTTTGAAGATTACCGATCGGGATCGGCGCAGGCACACTTAATCCCAGAGGTGTGATGCACAGAGACCACGAAGAAGATAGTCAGGGCATGTAAAAGAGACACTAGTACTGCTGGCTCCAGATAATTTGTGACCTCTGCTACTTTAATGACTTCCGTCTGTGCGCATCTGCTTCTTGCTTCCTTCTAAACCCAGTGATTTTGTTCATAGAAATCTCCAGGTCAGGAGGACAAAGCTGGGCCATGTGGTTTCAATGACAGAGAGCAGAAACCTACTCCTAAAAGTGCGAGGCCCCGAATCATAAAGCATAAACAAAAGAAACAGTTTCTCCCCCCCCCCACCCACAACTTACAACCTTCTTAAAAAGTACACAAAGAGTATAAAAACATCAGGGGAGGGGAATACTTTTGCTAGCCACTGGTAGGTGCTTAGGGATAATAATGGGGGGTTCAGGGGCTTGCCTTACAGTGGCTTGTCTCTTTCCTCCAAGATCGGGGACAGAGAGTGGTGCTGGGCGAGCAGACATCCCAAAGGCACCCACTGGTATGTGGTGTGCCCCAAGGGGCGGTGCTATCCCCAATGCTGTTCAACATCTATATGCGCCCTCTCACCCAGATTGCTCGGAGGCACAGACTGGGCTGTCACCAGTACGCGGATGACACCCAGCTGTATCTGCTGTTGGGCAGCCAGTCTGGAGCCACCCCAGATGACCTGGAGCGGGCACTTCAGGACGTGGCGGGCTGGCTTAGGCTGAGCCGACTGAAATTGAATCCAACGAAAATGCAGGTCCTGTGCCTGGGTCGGAGTGGGTCAGGGGTAGGAACCCCATTGCCAGCCTTTGGGGGGACACCATTGGTGCCAGCGCCGAGGGTTCGGAGTTTGGGAGTGCTCCTGGATGCCTCCTTAACCATGGAGGCCCAGGTAGCAGCCACTGCCAAGGCAGCCTTCTATCATCTGAGGCTGATTAGGCAGCTGGTTCCCTTCCTTGAACGCAATGACCTGGCAACAGTGATCCACGCTATGGTCACCTCAAGACTTGACTACTGTAATGCTCTCTACATGGGGCTGCCCTTGTCCCAGCTCCGGCGGCTGCAGCTAGTGCAGAATGCCGCGGCCAGGCTGCTGATGGGTCTCTTGGTGAAGAACCATGTCCAGCCTGTGCTGAAGGCGCTGCACTAGCCGCCTGTAGCGTACCGGATCCGGTTCAAGGTGCTGGTTTTAACCTTTAAAGCCCTATATGGTCAGGGGCCTGTTTACCTAAGGGACCGCCTTTCCCCGTATATACCCGAGGGCACTGCAGTCAGGCACACAACATCGCCTGGCCCTCCCCGGCCCGAGAGAAGACAGGTCGGCGACCACCAGGAACAGAACTTTCTCAGTGGTGGCCCCCCCACTGGTGGAATGAGCTCCTGGAAGACATCAGGGCCCTGCGGGACCTTTTGCAGTTCCGCAGGGCCTGCAAGACAGAGCTCTTCCGCCAGGCTTTTGAGGCTGCCACTGGGGGAAATGGCCACGGGTAACTGGCCAGTTAAGTACTGGTATATCTGTAGGTGGTTGCCTCCTGGCTGTGGGGGATGTAGTTGCTGCCCTAGCGCTGGATTTGTAATTTGCCACCATTTCTTAGTGGTTTGTGGTTTTACTGTAATTTATTATATTCTGTATGTACTGATTTTAACTGTTGTGAGCTGCCTGTGCTGGCTAGGCGGGATATAAATCCAAATAAATAAATAAATAATGTGAAAAATGTGGCCAGGATAAAAGAACAGCACATAGGGGAATTTAGAGATGCACCCTCCTCCACAGTGCCTTATGGCAAACGGCTTGGAAAAATGAATGATGGTTAAAATGAAGTCTGCAATATGGCATGGGGTTTTATTGAAAGAAAGGGGGGAGAGGAGCTCACAGCACCTACATAACCCATTTGATGCATCAATATGAGTCCTGGTCTAACTAATCCAGTAATTCCCTGACGTGATGGCTATAGGCATCATCCTCCAGCCCCCTTTCTACCAGCTACAAGCTTGCAGCGGGCCTACCAACCATGAGCAGAGTGCAGTCTTAACAGTTAAATTATTGGAGTGAATTCTCAGGTGGAGGACATTTCTCCACAGTCCCAGGCACTGTGGCAGTCATTTTGTGGTTGGCCATCCTTCCTCTACAGTCATTCTGTGGTGACTCCCATACCTGTTCTCAAAACTCCAATAACACCCCCATGTTCAACAGGATTGGGGATCTCTTGTCTGCTGTCACAGGTAGATGGAAAAAGCAGGATCTTCAGTAATCACCATTCATTTATCAAAGGGTAACTTCTTCTCATCCCAAACAAGCAGCACTTTACAATCCTTGGTGGAAACACAAGGAACACTAAAGCAGAGACCACACAAAACATCCTTGGTTTGGGACTTTATTGCTATCTTAAAATTTGCACCAGTTTGTCTAAGTCTGGTTATCCTCCAGAGGAAAAACACTTAAGGTTTTGAAATCAAAACCACAAGAAATATGTATGCACCAAATCAAACTTCTGTGTTTGTCTAGGAAACCTGCACCAATTACAAATTTATACACTAAAACAGCTTGTTAAGGAATATTCCAAAACCACATTTGACTCTCCTCATTTCCTGTGGCTCACCACAGTCTAGAATGCTAGTTGCGCAAACTTTTCCACAAATATATCACAGCTCAGTACTCCAGGGACCATTCAGGTCAGGTGAATCTGTAAGAGCTGCCTAGCCCATAGAGCCAGCTAGCTCCATCCCTCTTGAGAGAACTGACTTTAGCTGGAGTGGCACAGCTCAGCAACTAAGACAGCACTCCCATTCAGACATGCTCGGGAGCAGGTCCAGCTAACTTCAATGGGAATTACTTCCAAGCGAACAAGCAGAGCACTGCAGTAGCATAGCAATCCATCAAAGTCTTGAAAACTTCCCAATCCTACAAGGCTTTTCCTCCCACTGTACAGAGAAACTCAGCAATAAAAATGTAACAAGAACTTCCACTGCATTCGCTAAATGAGAGACTGACTTCAAAAGATCGCTTCTCTGCAAACTCAATTCCATTTCAGTTTAACCAATACATATTACCTAAAAGCTGGAAGGGTTACAGCCAGTCACTAGACTGGGGATATGAAAACTCACTTCCCAGGTTAAAGCGCCTCTTTCAGGATGTGAAGCTTGTCCTAACAAATTAAGAGAAAGTTAAACTGAAGTGCCCAGCAGAAGACTGATGGCTCTTTTTCCTTTGAAGAACTGGATGTTAGACATCACAAGACAGATTAGCAGAATGGGAATGTGGAGGGCAAAAGAGGTTTAAGAAAGAGACCTTGTGACTGACGGAAACGCAGTGGATAAATGAAGCAGTGGGATCCACTTAAATGAACTGAGGATTAACTAAGGAAAGATCAGGAAACAATATTCTGCACAGAGCCCCAGAAGGAACTCTCATGATGCACTGATCTCAAATCTTTGCCTTCGTAAAACAGCTTAGATTTAAACTATATTTTGTAACGTGCTTTGTCCAGAGGGACCTTTTTAAAAAGAAGGAAGAGACTACACAAGTGAACTGATTCATTTGTCCTGTTCCTCCAACAGTTTTATCACTAGAAAATGCTTCTTGGCACCCAACCTGGATCTATTCTGTTGAACTAACCAGGAACAGTCCAATGAGATCATCTCTTCCAGGAGTGGCACAAAAACCAAAGGTTTTGCTGGAATACAAACATTAATTTCCATGGGGCATGTGCAGGAAAACACTGCTCAGTTTCCTGGGAAAGAACTGTGCTCTCTCACTCTCTCTTCATTATTACCTTATGGGTACAAGAGCTGTGGAGTCCTCTGGCAATGTCCCTGCCCCTCTGTCAGGCCTGTAGCTCTTGGGGGCAATGCCCCCTCATGAATGTGCCGTGCCCCCTCCTCTCCTGGTCCCCTTCCCCCACGAGGCAGAGGGGGCCCTGGGGCTGGTTCCAGGCGCGCCGCTCTCAACTGCTGCCAGAAGTTGACCCAAGCCCTGCAGCATAAACGTGAGCAGGTGGCAGCAGTTCTGGTATGGCTCAGGCAAGGGCACCTCCCTCCTATGCTGAGGGGAGACACTGAGGCAAGGCACTGTTCCCCTCCCTGCATCCGTGGAGCCCGTCATCGGGGGATGTCCCATCCGACCCCTGCCAGCCAGTTAGGCAGGCCAGTAGAGAGCGGTGGTTGGCAGGCATCGCCCCTCCCCCTTCTGCATTTCAACGACAGGAGACGTCTGGGAGGCGACCATGGATTAAGTACATGCACGTGCTTGGGGGGGGGGACAGTGCATGCCTTTCCCGCTCTTTCAGGCAGACTGGGGTGGGAAGGGGGAGGAGAGATAGCAGCCCCAAAAAGTGTACGTGTGCCAGCCAGCACCTCTCCACCTCACCCCCTTCCTCTGCCATGCGCACACTCGCTCCTCTCACTGTTGGAGCCTCCATTCTTTCCCCCACCGCCCCTCCTCCATCCAGTGCCCCCCTCCATCCAATGTTCCCCCACTGAAAGTCATCTAGCTATGGGGCTGGGGCTGTGCATGCACACACACACAAAATTAGTGTTTCCCACACCTTCGGTATAAAGGACAATGTTTTCCTTTTTTTATTTAAACCGGGGGCACGCTTCTCTTTTCCACTCAGAAAAATGACACTATAGGACAGCTCAGCTAATAATACTTCTGAGTGTCCCTTTGCCAAGTCTACCAGAGTTCAGAGGAGGGCCCATGCATTCTGGACAATAGTGATGCTTCTGATATTGGAAACAGCTGGTGTGGGAACATGGTTAGAGGGTTGCCTCGGGATCTGGGAGAGCCAGGGTTAAGTCCCCACACAGCCATGAAGCTCACTGGATGCTCCTTGGCCAGTAACTCTCTCTGAGGCTCACCTAAGTCACAAGGTTGATGTGAGGATAAAGGAAGAAAGGAGATAACACTGTACATTGCTTGGAGCTCCCCAAAGAGTTTGGTAAAAATGTGACTGATAGACAGATTGCCCTGAGCCTTACAGCTGTACATAGCACAGATTTCCCTGACGAGTTCTGAGGAATCCTTCATCCTTTGGGGTAATATTGCAGACCAGACATTGGTCTGCTCTAATAACCTAGAGCAGGGGTGGGCAAATTGCGGCCCGGGGGCCACATGCAGCCCGCCACAGAGTTTTTTGCGGCCCGCCAAGACAGTTGGCCACGTGGTGTGATAGAGTACATTTGTCTCATTAAACTGATTCTAAAATTAAATGTGCTTGCAGTTATAAATGATATGAAATCAGCACAATAAATAAATTGAATAAAACTACCACTATTATTTAATTTATATTTATTGATTTTTATGATACAATTTATACCTTTTCTGAAATGCAAAGTTAACTAATGAATGCAATCATTTAAAAAGGTGTGGCCCTCCGCTAACCTCCGCTCCCACAAAGTGGCCCCCGAGCCAAAACAATTGCCCACCCCTGACCTAGAGGGTTTGATATATCTGACATAGAGCACAATCCTATGCAGAGTTACTCCAGCCTAAATCAATAAGAATCAATGGGCTTAAACTGGAGTAACTGCACATAAGATTGCACTGAGAACAGCTTACTTTTTTCCAAGACATGATTCAGTCACTCCTCACCACATAGTTATGTGCATTGCTGTTCTAAAGCTAAAGGCCTAGTCATTTTGATCATCTTTGTACATTCCTAATCCTTGCTGACTCTCCTGAAACTTCTGCACTTTGTCGCTCCCCCTCCTTCTTAAAATGTTGCACCAATGAGAGCACATGGTGGCCAAAAGTAAAGCCATTAGCTCCTGTATGCTGGCTGATCCTGATTGAGCAGGGGGTCAGACTAGACGGCCTGTATGAGCAGAGGGTTGGACTTGATGGCCTGTATGGCCCCTTCCAACTCTGTGGTTCTATGATTTGTAAAGAATGCAGGTCAGAAGCAGCATAGGCACTCTTTGTTTTCTGCATAAGAACATCGTATTGCAGACTTTTGCTGTGAGTACAGCATTGTGCCTGTATAAGCAGCATTATCTGAGATCAGCAAAAAAAACCAGCTCAAGAATAGAGATTTAAAGAGGAAGCTAGTGTTATCAGGGAACAAAGCTGGACTTTCCTTGAACTTAGAAGGCTGACAGCTCATACAATTCACAGAACATGGACTAGCGCAACCTGCATGGCTTCCACAACTTGACAGTAACTCCTGCTACATTCTCTTATCTCTGTGACCTTCATGTCTCAGTCGCTGCACATGGCCACTCAAGCATCTATACATTTCCCCTGGGGAGGAGAAAGGAAGAGCAGAAGTGGATACAGAGTTCTGTTTTCACTGTTCACAAGAGAGGTGATAGCAAAGAGGAGACAGCGAGAACCAGAAGAGATCTACCATTTGAATCTTGTTTCTCCTGAACACACAACATGAAGTGATCAGTTATTAGCAGCTTTCTCACCCTTGGAAGACTTAAAGGAAAAACTGCCTAAAGAAGTAATTAATGTCAGCTAAAGGTAAATATTGTCATTAGCCTACCACTCTCCAATTGGTGTATCATTAACCAACTGTCTACAAATCCAACTCGGAAATTCTGATGACAGAATTACTTCCCATCAAAGGATAACTGAATCATAACAGTTAATTCCACCATACATTAGCTGAACAGATCACACACCACAGCTCAAGTAGTATACAGGTGTAAAGAACTAGCTGAGACACACAGATTGCTTTATTACTGTTAGTCCAATCATTTATCTGGCAGTGTTCCCTGTAAGCTGACTTAGTATGAGCTAGCTCACAGTTTTTTAGCCTCTGGCTCACACATTTTTGCCTTACCACAGGAAGGATGGCTCCAGAGCAAACTAGTTTATGCAGCAGCCAAATAGCTCGCTCACAACTTTAATGCCAGTAGCTCACAAAGTAGAATTTTTGCTCACAAGACTCCACAGCTTAGAGGGAGCATTCCTGCTTTTCACAGGGGCGCCCAAATCATTCTTTACAAACTCCCAAAACTGGCTCTGGCTGAGGGCTGCCATGTACACTTCCCATATGGCACAGAAGTGTTGTCAAAAAAGGTCCAGTGTTCACGGCAAAGAGCTTGGTACACAAAAGTATCTGCCTTCAAGTTGCTTAAGAGTAGGCAAAAGGCAGTCCTTGGCCCCTGTCCCCCACCAATCATTTAAATCTTGTTTATAACAACTGCCAATATATTGTGGATAAAATGTCTTTTTTACCTGTATTGCAAATTCAAACTTTATATTATAGTATATGACTCTTCAGCTTTAGCTAGTTAGTTGATTCATATTCCACCTTTCAACTAAAAGCCCCCAAGGTGGTTAGCTCTGGTTCTCAACTCTATTAAACATACAGTTTAGTCTTAACAGAACAGTGTTTTTTTAAAGGCCTTTTGTTGTTGTTGTTGTTGTTTCTTGTTGAACAGTGGCATTGCTGAGAATTACAGCGAGCCCAAGATGTTTCCCTGCAGGCTTGGGACCTTTACAGTTGCTTGGAGAGCGGATGGCATCTCGTCACATCAAGCAATGATGACGAGAATGCCTGCAACTTTCTTGGCAACAGAATGCCATCGCTGAGTTTCCAACATTGCATAAGGAAAGACAAACACCAATAAACGCCTGGATATGCATGAGTAGAGACCCCAGAAAGCAAAAGCTGACTCAATATTTCCATATCTGGTACCCCTTGTTCATATTCTCCTCCATGCAAGCAAAGCTATGGAGGTTAATGAGCCCAGCTTTTCCTGGGGTCACAAAGCTTATCCACCCGACAGGGGGAATGATGAATCACAGCTGGTGATTCACTCTCCAGCTATGAGCCTGTCTCCAGAGACCTCTTGCAGGACAAGGACAGAACACATTTGTGACACCGCAGATTCCGTTGTCTAAACTTATTGTGTACACACACTGTCATTCTGTAAGTCTACACTTTGACACAAGGAAGCATGGGGGAGAAGAACTATTTGCTGCTCTCTTTCAGATGTTTTCTCTGTTCTGAAGATCTTCCTGCATAGGTCTGGATCTCTTCTCCTGGAGGGGGGGGGGCAGTTTCAAGGCAGAGACCAAGAATAAATCACTTGTTAGGGCGGCCAGCCAAGCACTGCTCAGTAAAGAAAATTCAGGAGATCTATTCTGGATATGTTTTCTCTGGGACTAAATTAATAGGCCCCATTAGACCTTTAAAATTTCCATTAAAGAGCTACTGTCTTCCACAACTGTTTACTCATTACAGAAAGAAATACATCCAGAATGGAGAAAGGGGGATGACAGAGTCTTAGCCGAAGCTGAGCTGCTAAGGAAAACCAGTCCCCAATTAGCCAGCTCCCAAAGATGGAGGTTTGGAGATCAGGACAGTCTGTGAGTTATTCACCTATACTGGCACCCTTACAGTGCTATACAAAGCAATCCCGAGGTCATTAAGGCTAATGGAAAATTTTGTGGGTGGTTTAAAAAAATATATTAAGGGCTCCGAGCGCTGAAGGGACATCCGGCAAGACTTTTCAAGCAAGTCCAATTCCCACAGTGCTCAAGACATTTTTTTTAAAACCCACAAGTTTATGGATGGCTCATTATAGGCAGTGATGATCTCTCATCCTTGACTGGGCTTCTTCCTGTTAGGCAAGTTAAGTTTTAGAAGAGGAACAGTGAGGGGAAAAGCAAGTAAATCTGATTCTTTCTAAAAAGGAAATGACCAAGAAATCCTTGTACAGTGATGCATCACAGATGAACTGCTTGGGCACGATATACAGAAATTGGCAGGTGGACCCAAAGTAGTAAAGCCGGTGGTGGGAGGGTCTTCATGCAAAATTTTGCAGTACAGAAAAGGTCCTTGCTTCGCTTCCTGCTGACTTTTCTATGCTCTTATATACAGTAACTATTATTCACTCCTGTAAGGCTAGCCCAATCTCGTCAGTTTTTCACAACCTAAGCAGGGTTGGCCTTGGTAAGTACTTGGATGGGAGGCCACCAAGAATATACAGGGTTGCTACAGAGGCTGGCAATGGCAACCCACTTCTGTTTGTCTCTTACCCTGAAAACACTATGGAGTCCAGCACCAACCACCAGATTAACATTTATTCTGGCACAAGCTTTCGCAAGAAGGAGCCTATTTCATCACACACTGAAGCATACGTCCTTCAGGGAGATGTCTGCCGCTTTCAGTATAAACCCAACAAAAAGGTGCATGTCGGGAGAGATGTTACAATGAAAGGCCAGTTTACAACAATATACTAGCCGAAATCCAATTTGATCAAAAACAACTGGATATTGTGTGACACTGGCCTCCCACCGCCCCTGCTTGATCTCTGTGCCTTGAATACAAACACACCTGCTTAACAGTTGAACACTTCAGAAATCTGATGAAATGAGATCTGACAGATTAAACCTCAAGCTGGAATGAATTTTGTGAGTCTTTAAGGTGCCATTGGACACCTGTTTAATTTTGCTGCTACAGGCTAAAACGGCTGCACACCTGGAATGGGGAAATAGCCTTGGTGTGTTCTAGAGAGCCAGTTTTTTGTAGCGGTTAGGCGCACAGGCTCTGATCTGGGAGAACTGGGTTTGATTTCCCACTCCTCCACATGCAGCTGCTGGAATGACCTTGGGTCAGTCATGGCTCTCTGAGAGCTGTTTTCTCATGAGCAGTTTTCAAAAGAGCTCTCTCAGCCCCACCTACCTCACAGGGTGTCTGCTGCGGGGACGGGAAGAGAAAGGAGATTGTAAGCCACTCTGAGACTCCTTCAGGTAGTGAAGGGCAGGATATACATTCCTCCTCCTCCACCACCACCACCTCCTCCTCCACCACCTCTTCCTTCCTCTTCCTCTTCCAAGCTGATCCTGCCCTCCACCAAATCTGTTTTGGACTCCTTTTAGAATCAGTGTGGCAGAAACGTGGAGCCTGCCTGCCTGACTGCCCGCCCATCCACCCGCCCGCCTGCCTGCCTGCCTGCCTGCCTAACTGGTGAGGATTTTGCTTGGATGCGATACCTTTCTTTGACTTGTGCCATGTGTGCCTCTGCTCCAGAAGACCACAACTGCAGAGCATACTCCTTCAACACGCAGCAGTTTCTGCTTCACACAGGATGCAGCATGAGCAGAAAATCATCCAGTGCTGCAGGAATGCACTGCACCCAAGGACAACACACTGTGCAAATGGACAAAAAGCATGGAATACTTTTGGCTTTCTTTTTTTAAAAAATAATTAACAGATGAATGAAAATCTGACCGAAGAAAGTTCTCTAAAATTAAATGGTTCAAACATCTGAGAACACCTGTTTGGGGTGGGAAGGGGGAGACAAGAGCAAAATTCAATTCTGCTTTTGTCACATTAACAAGCAGGACCCACAAGAAGATCACATCAGGGGCACAGCTTTCCATCTGGCTCTGGCAGCTCAGTCTCAGGAGGAAAAGAAATGGCTGTTTTGATTTAATAAAACCTACAACTCCTACTGTTAACAACTTTATTATTGTGCCTGACAGCTATTTAAGTAACAAAGGAATTTGCTAACATCTGCCTTGCCTCTCCCTTTGTAGAAGGCATCTACGGTTTTCTCCTGCACATTCCAGTCTTTGTAGGATGGCAACTGACCTTTGCCCTTGGTTCTTCCACTACTCCAGCAAGAGAGTTGCTAGAAGTTCCTCACAGAGCCTCCCCTCTCTCAGCTTCTGTGTTTGTGCATTTAGTTTACTGATCCTCTGATAGACCCAAGTTCAGGTACAGCATGCCATCTAGAGTGGATTAGACCTCCATCTCTCAACTCCCATTCAGGTAACCAGACAAAAGCTGTGAAAAATGCCTGGACAGCATCTTCAGAAGGTGGACTGGCTGGTGTTCAGGCCCCCAGTGCTCTTATTTCTTGGGGATTTCAAAATCCACACCGAGGCCTCCTTACAAGGGATGGCTCAGGGACTTCATAGTCACGATTACAGAGATGGGAGCTGTCCCCCAAAAGTCTGGTTCCTATACATGTGGGCTGGTCAGATGCTCAGTGAGATTTAGAATCACAGACACTCAAAAAAAAATCAGCAGGGATAGACAACCAACTAAGGTCTGTCCCCAGAGGCTGCTGGACCCAGATGGCTTCACAACAGCCTTCAGGGAGTTTTCTATTGATGTGCCTGATGCTCCTTTTAAAGTCCTGGCTGATCTCTAGAATAAAGAGATTGCCACAGAAATTGATATGCCCATGCCTAATAATCTTTTCCCACCTACTGGAACTGATCTCATCCTCGGATTACTGAGGAGCTGTGGGCAATGAAATGGATAGGAATGACCATAACTTCATGAAAACGGTAATTGGAGGAAAACGCTAACCCTAATATGAACCAAGCATGAGTCCAGTGGCACCTTTAAGACCAACAAAGTTTTATTCAAGGTATAAGTGTCCATGTGCAAGCACACTTTTTCAGATTCTTCAGGCATCTTCAGATTCTTCGGGCATGCACATGAAAGGATATACCTTGATTAAAACTTTGTTGGTCTTAAAGGTGCTACTGGACTCAAACTTTGTTCTGCTGCTTCAGACCAACACAACTACCCACCTGAATCTATGAACCAAGCACAGACATCTTTGGACATATTCCTGGGATGCTGATGACAGCAAAGAATAAATACTTTTGCATCTATACAAAGCTATCCAGTGGAGCTTTTCCAGGTAGTGAGGGGTCTTCTCCATCTGAACTCCTGAAATGATGATACAGATTATTTAGAAGCACAAAGAAGTTAAACTTATAACAGTTGACCATGCCAACATCTGGATGGGATGGTGACCAGGAAGGACACAGTATCCCTACAGAAGAAAGGTGACATAGGTAATGGAAGAAGGAGAGAAGCAGCTGGAGGGCACCAGAAGGAATTTTGACAGGGGTCCTCCATCATCTGGAACTGACCTTAGCTGGTACTGCAAACAATGATTTTTCCACCTCACATACATAAATATAGTCTCTGTAGTTGTCAGTGCTGTTATGCTCAAAACAAGCATGGTAAATGGGCTAATTGTGAGACATGAAGCATGGTCCCAGTGCCTGTACTGGGACAGGCCAGACCATGCTGTGTTTGCCTTCTTTTTCTAATATTATTTAAATATTTAAAGTATTTTTAATTTGCATTTATTTAAATTTAAAAATTTTATTTAAAGATTCCGGAACATTTTCTAATTCAGATTTTCCTAGAAACCCCACACCACTGGCTACAAGACTGCAAAGTGACATCTTCCAACTCAGAAAGCCCCCCACCACCATGAGGAAGCTTACACAAGGCAAGTACACACTCCTATGTTAAGGAATGGGATACTGAAAAAGAAAGAAAGGTAATTGAAAGAAGGGCTGCCAAGGAAGCCCTGACATCCCTGGGAGAGCTCTTATGAAACGAAAGAGTTTGGATCATGTTGCCAACTGCTCTCCTCCTCATGGGAAAAGAATAGGAATCAGTGGGGCAATGCACATTCTTCCTTTATGTTCTGACTTTAGAGATGTATCTTCAGCAGGAAGGAAGGGAAAGTGACTAAGCCTCCAACTTCTGCACAACACAACCTTCCTGTCCTTGTGGGAACCACTGCAAAGCCTTCAGACCAGTCATTTCCCAATCTGCAGCACGTTGTCTACGTGCTTGCTTTAAATGCCAACTATACAGCTCAGCAAAGCAAAGCAATTTTTAAATATTTGAGAAATGTGCACACATGTACACAAATAGCACATAACACATGCCAACTAAATTAATAGATGTGCTAGAGAATGAATTCTCCTATGAACAGGGGAAGAGTCTGCATGAGGGAGGAGCTGTGACTGAAAAACATATCCCACTTGCTTGCTCAAAACATGGCAGCATTTTCAGAGAAATGCACAAGGCTTGGGTATTGTAGCTATCAGATTGACTTATGGGAAAAGTTGAAAAATCATCCAGTTATTGGGACAGAAAAGAAAGGTCTAGTTTGGGTACTGAAGTATGCAATAACTGAAGAGTCTCTTTTCATCTGCCTTTTTTTTTTTACTGGGAGGCAGAACAACAATTAAAAAAAGATGGTGCTAGAAAAGAAGTTGAAGGTGCTTCTATGTCCAGGACGCTGCTTGTGTTATCTATTTTTTTTTTTAAAAAAACCTTCCTCCTAATGGCTGGGGTAGAAAGCACCTGGTGTCTGAACCACTGCATGGTAACAAGCAGGGACACACACCACTCCCTATTAGTTACAGTGGCGTGGTCTGTCCTAATAGCTACTCCTGTAACCCATCCCAAATCCTCCCTGTTCCTTCACATGCATACCTGACTTGCCCTTCTTTGAGAGAGAAAGCCAGAGGAGCTGGGAAGGATGGGGAGAGATGAACAACAGACTCCTTTCTCCCCAACCGTTCATTTGTTCAGTCTTGCAAACCATGAGAGGCTCCAAGACATGGCAGCTTTTGTGATCTAAACCCTCCCAAAGTTCAAAAGGTTCTTTAGATTTGCAGTTCTGGCTCTCATCCCACCTTTCATGCTGAATAGAACATTTAAAAAAGAAACAGGAAGTCGGTTTCCGATTAAGGAGCACAAGCGACGGGGCCAAGGACAATTCCTCCCACCGCAGATTGTCATAGAAACACATTCTACCTCAAAATCACGACAGCTCAGAGAGGTTCCACTGTAGAAGTGTGAAGCCCAGTAAGCCGAGGGAGTCCTAATAAGGACAATGATGATCAGGCCAAAACCATTCATTAACGTACAGCTGTTCAATAAAAATGCTCACAGCATTAATAAGCCTCATGAGAAATCTTGTCTTCTATCTGGCATCGAATGTGCAAAATCAACCATCCAGAAGCACAAAATGTAAGTAAATGAACAAAAAAGCAAAAATTTACTCCGGAGAAGAGTCAGGAATTTAACAGATCTCTCATGTCATAATGCATAATGTTCTGGAAACAAGATTCTGGAAACAAGCTTTTGAATTACACAAAGCTTTCTTCAACACATGAGTTCAAAATAATTTATTATTTTTAACGATTAATTATTATTTGCTATGAGAACCAATGAGAATAATACAGACTAGAAAACCCCTACTGCACTTCCATGCTTGTGAGGGGCTCATTGGCAGAGCCTCTGCTTGCCATGCAGAAGGTCCCAGGTTCAGTCCTCAGCACCTTGGAGGACAGATCAGGTTGTAGGTGATGTGAAGGATCCTGGACTGAGAACCTGGAGAGCTGCTGCCAGTCTGAGTAGACAATACTGACCTAGATGGACCAAGGATCCAATTTAATATACAGCAGTTTCATGTGAGCTCCATTTACTTCTCATGACCACTGTCTACAGCTATGGTTTATAATCTAGCTAGTTTTGTCCAGCATGCATTCTTAAGTAAACATAATGGAGGTAAGTGGGCCTCGCCAAGGCAGAAGATGATCTAGTGAGATTTAAATTAAGTATTACTGATTTGTTCCATAAGTTTTAGTAGAATTTAGTCACAAGTGATGCCAAAGTCCAGCTGTAGTGGCAAAACGTTTTGGACAAAACCGCTATTCATTTGGGGAACATAAGAACATAAGAGAAGCCAATGTTGGATCAGGCCAATGGCCCATCCAGTCCAACACTCTGTCACACAGAGGCCAAAAACACCAGGTGCCCTCAGAAGGTCGGGCAGTGGGGGCAGGAAGCCCTCCTACTGTTGCCCCCCCCCCCAAACACCAAGAATACAGAGCATCACTTGACCCAGACTGAGAGTTCCTATCTATACTTTGCGGCTAATAGCCACTGATGGACTTTTGCTCCATATGTTTATCTAATTCCCTCTTGAAGCCGTCCATGCTTGTAGCCGCCACCACCTCCTGCGGCACGTGTTAATTACTCTTAGGGTAAAGAAGTACTTCCTTTTATCTGTTCTAACCCGACTGCTCAGCAATTTCATTGAGTGCCCACAAGTTCTTGTATTGTGAGAAAGGGAGAAAAGGACTTCTTTCTCTACCTGCTCTATCCCATGCATAATCTTATAAACCTCGATCATGTCACCCCTCAGCAGTTGTTTCTCCAAGCTAAAGAGCCCCAAGCGCTTCAACCTTTCTTCATAGGAAAAGTGTTCCAACTGCATTTCTCTCATTCTAATTAATGAAGCCAGGGTTATTGGGAGGCTAAAGTACTTTCAATAGTATGGAAAATACAAACACTGATTTTGCTTAACATATTTTCATCCTACTTTTCAAATAACTTGATATACAATAACAATTTAAATCAAAATAAAACACACAGTTTGATCATTCTAGTTTCTACAATATACCAGTCTGCATTATGATGGAAACAAAGGTTATATTGTCTTCGGGATCTTTACCATAATCATACTGGGGCAACAGTTAATCTCAGCATCACCGAAAAGACAAGAACTCTAGTTCCCTTCCCAAAACTTCTTGGCTCTTCTCTTGGGCTTAAGAGTGAAGTCCAAAGCCATTACTCCAGTAAGCCCGCTGATTTCAATGGGCTTAGACTGGAGTAACTCTGTATATGGACTGCACTGTTACAGTGCAATCCTAAACAGAGTTTCACCCTTCTAAGTCTACTGAAGTCAACTGTCTTAGAAGGGCATAACTTTGCTTAAGAGATTGTACTATCCTGTGCACATACAGCAGTCTAACAAACATATCCAGTGGAGACCCAGAGGATCTAAGTATGGTATGAGAAGGCAATCTAGCACTAACTGTCCCCCAAAATAAACAGTTTACAATGTGGAACACTACCTACTTAATAAAAAGTAAAGAGGCAGTTCTAAAAGTGGTCCCACATCTCATGCCAGTGATAAGAGGCACATACAGGTGCAGCTACAGCAAGTGCGAGAAAAGCCGCAAAGCCCCTGATATATCATAGCTTACATGGTTGCAACATGACATGATATTTGCACTTTGGACTAAAAGATTTGCCGAAAAAAGGAAAACAACAGTAACTATCATCCCAAACCTTAGACCATTACCTACTTAACATACGTAGTCTTCACAAAGGATTCTAGACATACACACACACAAACTAATATCAGCACTTCAAAATGTGGGTACGATAGACCTCACAACAATGGGAAAGGTGTGTATTTTCCTTCAATACAGAACTGATATCTAGTAGTACAGCAGGAAGCCCCCATGGGGAAAACTGGCTTCCCAGATGTACTTAGTAGAGGGAGTCACAAATCCAGACAGGATTTACGAGTGGAGGTTGTTTATTAAATGCTAAAGAAAAAGATGTCCTTTAATCTAGATCTGGGTGGGTAGCCGTGTTGATCTGAAGCAGTATAACAAAGTTTGAGTCCAGTGGCACCTTTAAGACCAACACAGTTTATTCAAGGTATAAGCTTTCATGTGCAAGCACACTTCTTCAGATACTGTTTCACTGTATCATGTGCAAGCACACTTCTTCAGATACTGGTTTTAGCTGAAGTGGTGTGCTTGCACACAAAAGCTTATACCTTGAATAAAACTCTGGCCCCGATCACATGCAGAATTAGCCATGCAATAGGCACAAATGCCATGTGGATTTTAAGGGCACGATCACACCAGAACATCTGGCAAGCGTCCCGTACCCGTTGGCAACCCGTTTCTCTCTGCCAAAGAAGCGGAGTTAAAAGATACTAGGGAAAGTCCAGTATCAAACAGGTTTGCTACGGGCCACAGACGGACTTTCCCTGTGTGATTGCGCCAGCGTGCACTCATGGCATCAGGGATAGTCTGATCAGGCTATCCCAACACCATGCCGTTGTTTTTTTGTCCTTCTCAGTATGTGCATCATTGCATACTGCCATAGGAAGCCCTCAGGGCGGAGATGCGATTCATTGATCCCCCGTTTAAGCGCATCAGAGGAAAATGGCATAAAAAAACCCAACTCACCCATGATTGTGTCTGATCACGCAGTGGCAGGCTATGCCCGCAGCTTCACAGAATTATGTGATCGCGCAACTGCAGGTCAAATTACTCCGGAGCAAATAGCCTCACTCCCCCCCCCCCCCCGGATTATCTCACTCATGTGACCGGGACCTCTGTTGATCTTAAAGGTGCCACTGGACTCAAACTTTGTTCCTTTAACCTAGCCAGTCTCCTGAATTTACAAGCACTACATTCCTAGGCAGAGCTATGCCAGTTGGCTTAGAAGGATGTAACTCTGCATAGGATGGCACTGTATTATAGGTCTGTAATATTCTTAGTCATACATACTTTGCCATTACCTTAGTTACTGGATGTATTGAAACTCACCATAGTATGTTTTGTGTTTATTTACATTTTCTCCCCCTACTCCCTGCCCGAGGTTTGCAGTCTTCTGTTATTATTTACTTATCAGAAAATGTTCTTCAATAAAAAATGAAAGTTAAATAAAAAGAAATAAGTACTGAAAGAGTATATTTAAGTACCCGAACAGTATATTTCAGAACTGACTTAAACCCCACTCCGGGTAAACACATGCACAGATAGGAGGCCACATTAGGGTGGCCAGTTCCAACCTGGCAATTATCAGGATACTGAGGAGGAAGCAAGGGGGTATCAGCTGATGGGGTAATGTCACTTCTGGGAAACCCAGAAGTGACTTTAGTCCTCTCTAGAAATTGCCAAAAACTCTATGGTTTTACGATACAGCTTCAGCCAGTTCCTAGAGAGATGTGATTTTACTTCCAGGTTTTCACTGGAAGAGACATCACACAATTGCCTGAAGGCCATTCTCCCACTTCCACTGTGAGCAGCAGCAGGGAACACTGAGGGGTGGGGGTGGGGGTGGGGGCTGGCAAACCTCGCAAGGTAGAGAACTCCAAACCACCTCTAAAAAGGCCTTGTGTTGTAGATACACTGCACCTTAGGCACAGGTAGAACAGAAAGAAGGGTCTCAGCCTAAAGATCGGAGTATGCAGGCAGGCTCATGTGAAAGGCCATGATCCTTTAAGTATTCTGGCACCAAACTGCTTTCACTTCAGCAGCTGTGAGCTGGTCCCAATACTCCCTTGCCATGAATTGCTAGATGGCCCTAGACTAGCGGTTACATTCCTCATGATGTCAAGCTGGTGGGGAGAGCTTTGCTCAGTTGTGAGCTGTTTTCTCTCAGCCCCACCCGCCATATTAAAATAGTAATACTGGCCTACCTTCTAGAGTTGTCAGAAGGATTACTGAAATAAGGTTCAATATTTTGTACACTGTGAAGGGCTAAATACGTGATGCGTTCTTGTTGCTGTTGTCAAAACCTTTACATTCTAATCTAGACAAGCAAGCTAATGCATGTAGCAAAATTTCACAATGCCAGGCCCACTGTGGTAGTTCCGTCAATCAGCAATGTTCTACTATTTGACATTTTAAGGTGGTGGTTTTAACCTCCAGCTCACAACTGAGCAAAGCTCTCCGCACCAGCTTGACATCATGAGGAATTATCTTGCCCCATTAGGAACCTTTGAAACCAAAACACGCTACAGCCAAAATCCCTTCTTAAATTCAATGATAGCTTTGTATTCAGCAGAGACAGAATTAGTGCAAGTTTGCTTTCAAGATGCTGTGTGTTATTTTAACTAATAACAGGAAATATCTAAGTAAGTGGCCAAGCAGAGAGCAGACTCTGCAGGAGTGGCTACTGACAGCTGTTAACCCAACCTCTGACTTTCCTCCCAAGCCCTGAAACAATAAATTGATTATTTTCACAGGGCAACTGACAAGCAAGTCCTCTTCCAGCGGCTGCCCAAAAGCACACAATAAACACACAGACACAGTGGTGAAAATACATCTGCAGAGAAAAACGACAAGCATGTTCAGATCTTGGAGGGGGAGAGAGGGGAGTTTCCTGGATTCTCTTCTCGCTTTCCACCTTCCTCGTCAGACTCAAAGGTTTTGATTTCCCTGGAGAATATTTTGCACTATCACAATTCTTCTCCCTCTGAGAGGAGGACATCTTGATGGGTGTTTCCCACCCTATCTGTAGGGAGGCAGGAACTAATTCTCCACTTCCTGTCCTCTGGTGGGATACACCCCTTCAAGTCAGTTCTGTTCCTGCCTCAGTAGGGAGAGCAGCACTTAGTGGCCACTCGTGCCTTTTTTGTACTTTCACTTTCCATTCTTCTTCATACCTTTTCAAACTTTTTTCAAAGCTTTTTTCTTAAATGTTTTTTCAAAAAACGGACATGGATGATTGCGCAGGCGCCATTCTGAATTGCCCCGATCCCGGGAGACCACAGAAAATGGCGGGCCAAGGCTGCGGATCGGCTGTCGCCGCATCCATAAGCCCAGACATGACTAGCGACGAGAAGGAAAAGCGCGCCAAAAAACAGCCCCAGAAGGACATGGATGATTGCGCAGGCGCCATTCTGAATTGCCCCGATCCCAGGAGACCACAGAAAATGGCGGCCCAAGGCTACGGATCGGCTGTCGCCGCATCCATAAGCCCAGACATGACTAGCGACGACGGGCAGGAGCTTCCCAATGCCCAGGTCGCACACCAGCCCCATTTGGGAGACACACCAGCCGAAGGTCTACTCGTGAGTAACTCCGGAGACTGAGAACAGACTATTTCCCCTGCCCTACTCCTGGCCCTTAAACAAGCAGGGAGGAGGTATTGATCATCCACTCATGGGGGGCCCCTTGTCACCAGGACCAACCCCATAGAGATGTGCCAGACAGGCACTACCAAGAGGGCGAGGAGGAAGACAGACCTCGCTGGCCCACTAAAGCAGCTAGGAAGGAACTTTCCTACCCCGGCTGGGTCCCTCATCACTGGATCCCACCTAATTATGAGGACAGTGATACTGGGGATACCGGGGAAAGAGTAGAGGCTGAATTCCTCTCTGATGAGGAGGAGGAAGAGGACTTGGAGGTTCCAGAACCCTCCATGTGCTTCTTTAAACCTGAAGAATATCCTTACCTCCTCTCCAAATCCCTGTCAGCATTAGAGTTACAACCAAAGCTGCAGGGAGAGGACCCAGCCGGATCCTCAAAAGCAGATGGCTCCAGACCCAGAGGGAGCAAAGACTACTTCCCCAGGACCCCAGGGGCAGAAAAGGTCTTCCCCTTCCCAGAATTTCTAGTAAATCAGCTAGGCAAGGAATGGTCCAAACCCATGGCAAACAAACGCTGCCCACCTAATGTGAGAAAGCTCTTTACCTTACCATATTTTATTAATAAGCTTGTACAGATCCCTCTAGTGGATGCTCCTGTTATTGCGCTCCAGACTTCGGGTCTTCTTCCGAGGATGGCGATGGCCTGGTCAGAGACAGTCTAGACCGCAAGGCCAAGTTTGCACTCAGGTAAGTGCATGAAGTCTCCGTTATGGCCATCAAAGCATCCGCTACAGCCACAGTCGTGGGCCACACAGCCATTGCCTGGTCCAGGAAACTAATACAGCTTATCCCACTGTCTAGTAAGCGTCTAACTGAAGGAGCTAACCACCCTCTCGAGGCCTCCTTCTTCTCCACTGATGCTACGCTCGATGCCATGATTTTTCCTTCCAGGGCTCTGGCTTCAGTGGTGGCTGCCAGGCGTACCCTCTGGCTCAGGGCCTGGCCAGCGGACCTGCGCAGCAAATCTACCGTCACTTCTTACCCATTCCAAGGAGATTGCCTATTCGGAGATTCCCTAGACAAAATCCTAATAGAAACTAGGGACAAGAAAAGGCGATGCCACATACCCTGGGCAGGCCTGATAGGAGGGGATTCGGAAATTACCCTTTTAGTTCCCAGACGACACCATTAGACCGCTTTGTTCCCTCTCCCCTGATCAAAGACGCCTCCAAGCTACAAAAAACGATAGAAGCTGTCCAATACCTGTATACCATCTCAGCCATAGAACCTGTCCCTATCCAGGAATGGGGACAGGGAATTTGTTCCATTTTCCTTACTTTTCCCAAAAGGAACGGCGGCTGTAGAGCGATACTGGACTTAAAATACGTCAACAGATTCGTAAAACTAAGACGCTTCCGAATGGAGACCCTGCAATCCATCTCAGGGGCTCTACAACCGGGAGAGTTCCTTCCTCCATCGATCTCATAGAGGCGTGTCTGCACGTCCCCATGTTCCCGGGTCACAAGAGGTTCCTCCGATTCTTCGTCCTAGGCCAACATTGGCAGTTCAGGGCGCTCCCATTCAGACTCTCCACTGCTTCAAGAGTCTTTTCCAAGATCCTCATCCATCCCATTGCCCTCCTTGGGGAACAAGGCACCCATGTCCAGTGTTCCCTCTAAGCTGAGTTGGTGTGAGCTAGCTCACAGTTTTTTTGGCCTCTAGCTCGCACATTTTTTGTCTTGGCTCAGGAGGGGTGGCTCCAGAGCAAACTAATTTATACAATAGCCCAATCGCTAGCTCACAACTTTAATGCCAGTAGCTCTCAAGTAGAATTTTTGCTCACAAGACTCCACAGCTTAGAGGGACCATCATGTCTCTCCTATCTAGACAACCTGCTGATTCGCTCCAGCTCTAGAAACAAAGCGCACAAAGACACTCAGGAAACCATCTGCTGCCTGAAAGCACACGGCTTCCTTGTAAACCTCCAGAAGAGCTCCCTGAACCCCTCGCAGTCCCTAGAGCACCTCAGAGTCATCTTAGACATGGTTCGGAACCGCATGTTCCTACCTCAACACAGGCAGACAAGATCCGCTTCTTCACACGACAAATCATCACGGCCAGACAATCCACCCTGATGTCCCTGGCTAAACTACTGGGCCTCTTCATCTCCTGCATGGACTCCGTGCCCTGGGCGTGCCTCCATGCCAGACCACTACAATAACTCATATGGCCCTTCCAATCCAGGATAATGCAAAAAACAGGACCTCCCCGTCTCAGTCCCTCACCTAGTCAAGGCCAGCCTATCCTGGTGGATCGCGCCATGAAAGAGGGGCTGCAGTGGCTCAAGTGGTTAAGACGCTGAATTGCAGACCAGCAGGTTGGTAGCTCAGCAGTTCAAGACCTGAGTGCTGCATGACAGGCTAAAAACTTGAGCTCAGGCATTCTTAGCATTGAGTTCCACAGGCCTGTGGCCAGCTTCCTCTCATGCCTGCCCTCTAGAATAAAACCAACTTATATCTATCCCAGAGGAACAGCTTCTATGTCAAGACTGGAAGCAGATTGTCAAGGATGCCAGCCTCCTGGGATGGGGCGCAGTCTTCCTCCACCTCCCTGCACAGGGATTATGGTCCAAGGAAGAACAACTTCTGCCCATCATCCTGTTAGAGCTTCGGGCCATCCGCCTAGCCCTCCTCCACTCCAGGGAACAAATCGCCGGTCATCACATCCTCATCAGGACAGACAACATAGTGGCGAAGGCAAACATCAATACCCAAGGAGGATCCAGATCCTCAGAACTCCATCAAGAAGCTCTGAAGCTCCTGTCCTAGGCAGAACGCAACATACTATCTATCAGAGCGGAACACATCAAGGGCTCGCTGAATACCAGAGCGGACTGGCTCAGCTGTCAGACACTACAGGAAGGGGAATAGTCCCTCAAAGAGGACCTATTCAACCTCATAACATCTCACTTCAGACGTCCGATGGTGGACCTATTCACATCTCCACTCAACCACAGGGTTGCCAGATCCTTGATACTACCATCAAGCAGCAGAAGAGACGGACGCCCTGGTCTCCCAATGGCCCAAGGGTCTCATGTACGCTTACCCTCTGACTCCGGTTTTACCAAAGCTCCTCAGAAAAATCAGAGAACAACAAATGGAGATCATAGTGGTAGCCCCGTATTGGCCAAGAAGACCTTGGTTCTTGGAACTCCAGAGCATGGCAACTGCCCCGTTACACTCCCAGTATCCCCAGTCATGCTGACCCAGGGCCCCATCTGGCACCCAGATCCTGCATGGCTCCGTTTGAGCGCCTGGAAGTTGAACGGCAAAACTTGCTCAGCTTAGGCTACTCCAGACCAGTAACAGACACCATGCTAGCCTCTCGGCACCCTTCCACCAAGAGGATCTACAATGCCACCTGGCAGGCCTTTGTTTGCTGGTCCAGGAGAAAGAAGGTCAACCCGTTACACCCACACTTGTCCAGTGTTCTGTCCTTCCTTCAGGGTGGTCACGACTCGGGTCTGAAGGCGTCCACTCTCCGCTGTCAGGTAGCTGTCTTGGTAACCGTAGTTCCCAGAGTAGAAGGCTGGACCCTGTCCAGACACCCTCACATCCACCATTTTTCTGAAGGGTGCATCACTTAAGGACCCACCGGTTCCCCACAGGTTCCCCACATGAAAACTTAACCTGGTTCTCTCTGCAGTAGCCAAACCAGCCTTCGAGCCAGTCCAAGAGATTCCTCTGATGTGGCTGCGAATGAAAACCCTGTTCCTGGTAGCTGTCACCTCCACCAGAAGAGTCTCCGAGCTTGGGGCCCTCTCCGCCAAACCGACTCTTTGCACCTTCCATAAGGACAGAGTAGTCCTCACTATCGGCCCTTCCTTCTGCCCGAAGGTCAACTCAAGATTTCACCGCTCACAGGAGATCTGCCTACCGTCCTTCTTCCCGAACCCTACCCACCCAAAGGAAAAGTTGTGCCACTGTCTGGACGTCAGACGTTCACTTAAAGCCTTCTACATCGCACCAGCTCCTTCTGGAAGACGGAATCATTATTCATCTCAGTCCCACCCCCCAACAAGGGCAACAAAATGTCCACAGCATCCATCAGTGCCACTCTCAAAAGATGTATAGCAGAAGCCTATAGGGCCCTCAAGATACCCCTCCTCCGGGTATCACAGCCCACTCCATCAGAAGTGCAGCGACTTCCACAGCCTTCACCAACCGAGTCTCGGTGGAAGTAACCTGTTGGACAGCCACATGTCTTCCATTTCTACCTTTGTCAGGCATTATAAGACCGACTTCTACAACTCGACCAATGCAGCCTTTGGCCAGAGGGTCCTGCAGCAAGCTCTCATATCTGAAGATGATGTCCCACCCAGTTAAAGGGACACTGCTATGGGAGGTCCCATCAAGATGTCCTCCTCTCAGAGGGAAAACGGACCAGTGGATACTCACCGTGAGGGGTCCTTCTCCTCTGAGATAAGGAGGACATCTTCGCCCTCCCAAGACTATCGTCTTCCTTTTCTATATTCTGAGTTTATCTTCCTTCCTGTCTTGTTCAAACCACATTATCTGTTTACTGTTCAGACTAATTATGTTCATATTTTTCTAGTTATGGTTAGCCTTTGGTTTACAGCTGACTACTGCTTCTGGGAGTCCCCGAACTGACTTGAAGGGGCGTATCCCACCAGAGGACAGGAAGTGAAGAATTAGTTCCTGCCTCCCTACAGATAGGGTGGGAAACACCCATCAAGATGTCCTCCTTATCTCAGAGTAGAAGGACCCCTCACGGTGAGTATCCACGGGTCCGTTTTCACTTAGTACCAGTGTTCCCTCAAAGTTGAGAGTGTGAGCTAGCTCACAGTTTTTTAGCCTCCGGCTCACACATTTTTGTCCTAGCTCAGGGAGGATGGCTCCAGAGCCAACTAATTTATGCAGTAGCCAAATCGCTCGCTCACAACTTTAATGCCAGGAGCTCACAAAGTAGAATTTTTGCTCTCAAGACTCCACAGCTTAGAGGGAGCATTGCTCATTTCCCCAGAGAAATTTGCAATGCAATCCTAAGAAGAGTCGCACCTGTCTAAATCTGTTGAATTCAATGAAGGGTTTTACTTTGCTTAAGATGGCACTGCTTGTGAATGATTTGGGAATCAATAGCTGGTGCAGATAAGGAGCCAGGAACCTGAGGGGTGCTTGGGAGACCCAAGCAAATAGCTCTAAATGTTCTAAAGGAAAACGACTACTAACTGCTGCGGTTGCTGCTACTACTATTACTAATAATAATGGTAGTAATGATGACAACGACAGCAACAACAATAATAATAATACATCCTGGTTTCCCAAGACATCCCAAGTAGGCTTAAAGACGTGCTTGACAAAAGGGGGGGGGGCATGCTCATGTGCTGAAACCAAATTAAGAAAAGCTAAATGTGGTTCTACCAGCAAATGGATCTCCATTCCTGCAATTTTCACTTCTTGCTTCTCAGCCTTTACTGACTCATCCCTTAGTGCCAAAGCCGAATGATCTGAAATGGTACCATTCCATATAAACATAAAATCACTAGAGTATCACTCTTCTTCTGGGAAGCTCCCAGCAGCACAGTTCCTCCCGCCCCCATTCTATTCTTGTTACAGTCCTAAAAGGCTGGCCCAAGATTATCCATCAAACTTCATGGCTGAACAGGCTGGGGAACCACTTTAAAGGTTTCCCACTCTAAATCCAATCTACTATACCAGGCTGGCTGTAATGGAATAAGGATACAGTTAATAGGCCCAGGATTTTAACAAAAATAGCACCTGAAAATAATTTATTTTATTTAGGACATTTTTATCCCACCCTTCCTCCAAAGGAGCTCTCAGCAGCACATCCATGAACACATGAAGCCGCCTTATACTGAATCAGACCCTCGGTCCATCAGTGTCAGTACTGTCTACCCAGACTGGCAGCAGCTCTCCTGCCTGGTCATTTTTGACTGGAGAGGCTGGGGATTGAACCTGGGACCTTCTGCATGCCAAGAGGCTCTGCCACTGAGCCATAGCCCCTCCCCTAAGAGGGCTGACCCTCTGGAAGACGCACATTTGGGGACATCCAATTTGACAAGAAATACAGAATCTGTACTTTAGAACAAGTTTCCAGGTCCAGAGTGGTCTGATGAAGTGTTCTGAGTTAACCCACCAGGTCTGCCTCCACATCTATAAAACGGGAAAGGCAGCAACTGTTGTGTCTAGTACTTTCCAGGAATACCTTCCCTTAGAGAAGACCCTCCTAGCTCCTGGCCCACCATGTACATATTTGTATCCCCTCCTGTGTTTTACTTTTAGAACAACCCTGTGAGGTAGATTAGGCTGAGAGGGAGTGACTGTCCTGATATAATCCAGACAGCCGCACAGCATAGTGGGAATTTGAACTCGGGTCTTCCAGATCCTAGTCCAACAGTTTAAAAACTACATCAAGTGGGCACCTGAGATCCGGTGGCACCTACAGCTAATTTCATACCAGCAGTGTTCCCTCTAAGCTGAGTTAGTGTGAGTTAGCTCACTGTTTTTAGCCTCTGGCTCACAGATTTTTGTCTTAGCTCAGGAAGGATGGCTCCAGAGCACACTAATCTATGCAGGAGCCAAATCACTCAATCACAACTTTAATGCCAGTAGCTCACAAAGTAGAATTTTTGCTCACAAGACTCCAAAGCTTAGAAGGAGCATTGCACACCAGGACCCATTACACTGTTTCTGCTCCAACCGGAAAGGTTGGATGGTTCTACCCTCTTCCCACCTGACTAAAATCCCCACTGCTGCACCCTCCCTGGCACTCTCACCCATATCACTGGCACCTGAGCCCCAGCTGAACGTAGGACAGTAGATCCTACTGAATCTACTGTATCATTATGTAGACAGTATCATAATGCCCCTGTACAAATTGATGGTATGGCCTCATTTGGAGTACTGTGTACAGTTCTGGTTGCCACACCTCAAAAAAGATATTATAGCATTGGAAAAAGTGAAGAAAAGGGCAACTAGAATGATAAAAGGGTTGGAACACTTTCCCTATGAAGAAAGGTTGAAGCGCTTGGGGCTCTTTAGCTTGGAGAAACAACAGCTGAGGGGTGACATGATCGAGTTTTATAAGATTATGCATGGGATAGAGCAGGTAGAGAAAGAAGTCCTTTTCTCCCTTTCTCACAAAACAAGAACTTGTGGGCACTCAATGACATTGCCGAGCAGTCGGGTTAGAACAGATAAAAGGAAGTACTTCTTCACCCAAAGAGCAATTAACACGTGGAATTCACTGCCACAGGAGGTGGTGGCGGCTACAAGCATGGATGGCTTCAAGAGGGAATTAGATAAACATATGGAGCAGAAGTCCAACAGTGGCTATTAGCCACAAAGTATAGATAGGAACTCTCAGTCTGGGGCAAGTGATGCTCTGTATTCTTGGTGCTTGGGAGGGGGGTAACAGTGGGAGGGCTTCTAGTGTCCTGCCCCCACTGCTGGACCTTCTGAGGGCACCTGGTGTTTTTGGCCACTGTGTGACAGAGTGTTGGACTGGATGGGCCACTGGCCTGATCCAACATTGGCTTCTCTTATGTTCTTATGTTCTTGCCCTTCCCTTTTTCCCCACTCAAACATCTGGAAGCACATGGCAGTCTGAGTCAAGGATCCATTGCCACATGTTTACTTTAGGCGAAGCTGAGTGTTCAGCCACCCTATCAAATGGTTAAGCAGAAACCACCCAATTTCAGGTCAAGCTTCTGACCCGCCTTCAAATCAGGAGACATTCTATTCCAAGGCACTCTAATCTCTGACGCTCAGCTGTCCATCACTGCTCCTGCACAACTGTTAGCCCTTGTCCATTAAGTAACCTTATATGTGACAGTTATTCTGCTTGCATCCTGTCCAGTAGCACAGGCTGTGTTAAACAACACAGATCTCAAAGCACATGCCCTGGCAATATCAGTCTACACAAGACAAGGAGGAAGGCAAAACAGTTCTAAACTATTATTGGGGGAGCAGAGGCAGATGAAGCTTGTATATTTTAAAGAACATATATTATACTTCTCTTATCCTTTGCAGTAGTAACATTCAAACAGATCCACTTGATCTGAAATGTCCAGAATCCTGTCCTGCCTGCTCCCTCTCCCCAAAGAGATTTATTACCCTTTTGCACAAGAAAAATGGACAGCAATTCCAGGACTTGCTTATGGATATTCTGTGTGTGCTTTTTGGATTAGAGGAATTCAGCATGCCATGAACAGCTGGCCTGAGTCCATAACAAGAGAAACCTGCGACCACCAGCACAGCAAAGAGAGCCTCACCTTGTGACCCACACTGGCAAGCCCAAACTGCCAAACATTCCAGAGTTTTTACTCTATCATTAAAGTGTGCTGGAGAGTCTACTTCACACTTAAAGAGCACAGCTCTGTGTGAACAGGACAACAAGGTGGAACACACCCGATCGATGTGGATGGCTTAGAAAACTGCACAGCTGCAGTCACAATGTGGAGCTTGTTCTGGCATCGCGGTCAACCTCAATTTTCTTCTGAAGTTCCCAGTTTGCAGTAACCAGAGTTTGCACTGATGTCCACATCAGGAAAAATATGTTTAGCACAAACCTATTTGCCTCCAAATAAGACTTGAGAAGACAAGGGTTACTGAAAAGGCAATAATGCTAGAAAAAGTTGAAGCAGGAAAAGAGGAAGACCCAACACGGGATGGGTTGACTCAATCAAGGAAGCCACGCCCTCAGTTTGCAAAACCTGAGCAAGGCTTTTAACGATAAGTCATTCTGGAAGTCATTTATTTATTTATTTATTTGTTTGTTTGTTTGTTTATTTTATATCCCGCCTTGCCAGCGAACCGGCTCAAGGCGGCTAACACACATAAATACCCTTGCAGGTTTACATTAGTCATTAATTCATAGTCATTAATTCATAGTCACCATAAGTTGGAAGTGACTTGACAGCACTTAATACACACATACAAGATTTGAATACACACAGTCTGAAGTAGGTTTAAAAGTCAATTGTAGTTTGCAGTAACTGTAGTTTACCCAATTTGGATGTCATGGCAAAGTACACTGCCTGTGAACCAGGTAGGAAGACAAGGAGTCAGAACACAGGAGGGGTGAAAGAGGAAGTGAAATGAGCACACAGCCACAAGAATAACACCAAAAGCACCATTTTTCTGGCCTAGTTTTCAGTCCCATTTTCTGGCTGTTTGGAAACACATATGGACCCCTTGCTGGGGTTGTCACAAGTCAGCTGCGACTTGATGGCAATTTGCGTGCATACACAAACACAGGTAAGCTGAAGCTGATGGATGGGAACTTACCTACATCTCCCTAGTAAGTTTATGGGTGGGGGCCATGGCTAAGGACCAAACTATAAATGATGGCAGGCATGGATCCATCCTATGACCACCCAAACCATTTTAAAAGCATTTGCAGTTCTTTAAAAATTGCCACAAGGCCTCAATTTGGATCAGGAGCAGGGTAGCTCCAGGAGCTCCCCACCACCACCACCCAATGCTTTTTCAGGTGAAGAACCAGACACAGACACACAAACACACATACCTGGGCTGTTTCTACAAATGCTTTTAAAATGGCATCAACGGCCATGGAATGGACCCACATCCACTGTCATTTGTGGTTTGGCCCTCAGTTCTGGAAGATCTGTTTTACATGTAGACATTGCCAGGTTCAGTCCCTGACACCTCTACCAAAAAGATGATGATGTGGCGGATGATGTGAAAGACTTCTACTTGAGACCATGTAGAATCGACGTCAGTCAGAGTAGTCAAAGCTGAGCTTGAAAGACCAGTGGTCTCACTCGGTACAAGACAGCTTCATGTGTTTATGGCTGACCAGCATAATCATAGTGTTCTGAGAGAACTGTGACTTGCCCAAGGACACCCAGCAGACTTCACGAGTGTGGATCAAACCTGGTTCTCCAAATTAAAGCCCACCACATTTAAACCACTACACCACACCAGCTCTCACACTGTATGAAATTATACAAGCTTATAGCTCCTGCCTGCAACATTGTCAAAGCAGGAAGTACAGGGGGGAAATTCATTCTTCCTGGACATTTTCAATGACCGCTCTACCCAAGTGCAGCATGCAAAGACTCCCCCTTTCACCCACCCACCCCCACTACTCAATTTACACTGCCAGATAGGTCACACTCACAACCTCCAGCAATCAACTCTGCTTGAAGAAACCACAGCCTCTCCTGAGCCTCTGTTGTCAAGGGAAAGAGGCTCAGGTTCTGCTAAGCTCAGAGTCAAACAAGGCAGGAAACAGCTTAAGGATCTCACCCTGCAGCGCATGAAATCAATATGCTATGCTACCCTTTACCCACAGTAATATCGCTGGCCCCTTCAGCTCTTTGAAGAGACAGGCTTCAAATTCAGTCACTGGGTGGTCCCTTGCTTGGGTTTTAACGGTCTTGCCAAAAGCTTTGGCAAAAAGATGGGATACCTTCATAAACTGAGCAAATACTATACCATCCCAGTCCAACGCTACTGGCCAGTTAGCCAAAGACACTCAGTTACAGATTCACAGTGTGAAAAGTTTGGGGCTCCATACTGGGGGGGGGGGGGGGAATGGGACAGAAGAGCAATTAAGACTGAAATCCTATGGCACAGATTTATCTGGAAATGAACTTCACTGAATACAATGGGATTTCTGAATAAACATGCATAGAACTGAGCGGTAAGCTATCCTTGCTTCATACCAGACCTGGGATGCTGCTTAAGCCACCTGAAAATTTAACTGATGGTGGAAAGTGCCATCAAGTCACAGCTGACTTACGGCAACCCCTCATGGGGTTTTCAAGGCAGGAGATGAACGGAAATGGTTGCCCACTGCCTGCCTCTGCAGTGTGACCCTGGACTTCCCATTCAAGAACTAACCATGGCTGACCCTGCTTAGCTTCTGCTATCTTGACAAGATTATGCTAGCTGGTCCATCCAGGTCAGGGCAAAATTTAAACACTGCCTGGAAAATAAGAGATAACAAGTGGGGGGCCCATAAAGACTCATGGGGGGGATCTCCTCCATATGCAGCTGCTGGTGTGACCTTGGGTCAGTCATAAGTTCTCTCAGAGCTGTTCTCTCACGAGCAGTTCTCGAAAGAGCTCTCTCAGCCCCACCTACCTCACAGGCTGTCTGTTGTGTGGAGGGGAAGGGAAAGGAGATTGTAAACCGCTCTGAGACTCTGAGGGAAGGGTGGGGTAAAACATCCAACTCTCCTCTCCACTCAGCCACTGGGTGGTCCCTTGCTTGGGTTCTAATCAAACAAGCAGCCCAGTTTGCAAAATGGCAAAATCCACTTGCAAAGGGTTCCTGAAGTGGATCTAAACTACAATATTTAGCAAGTGTGAAAGCACCATAGGGTCTTAGACCAGAGTTCTTACCTAGTTGTAACTTCCACAGGCTAAGTAGAGGCCTAGTCTCTGGCACTTCCCTCAGCATTTCCCTACCATTCTTCACACCTGAACTTTCCTACCCCTTGTGAGGCACTTCTGCCCTGCCTTTGTCCCCAACAGTGAAAGGGGTTAGTTCTCACTCAGCTGATGGCAGCAGCATTCCACCTCCGACCTCACTGTATCAACTTCTGGCCTGGACTAGAGTGCCACAAGGCTAATGATCAGACTCTGCAGGGCTCTCCTTGCTTCAGAGAAGGATTCTTCTTGGCTTCTATGAGGGTAGGGCTGCCAGCCTGCAGGTGGGAACTGGTGATCCCTAGGAATTTCAGTTCATCTCCAGACTACAGACTTAAGTTCCCCTGGAGAATAGGGATGCTTGGGAGGGTGGACTCTACGACATTGTGCCCCAGTGAGGTCCCTGTCCTCCCCAGGCTTCATCCCCAAATCTCCAGGAGTCCTCCCACCTGGCAATCTCATCCCCCATCCCTCACCGGTGGCTGGGGGGACCTGACAACCCTATATGAGGGGCCACTTTGGAACCTGATCTCCATGTATGCACTTATGCTTGGAGGCAGAACAGCAGCCTCCATAGGCCTCACATATAGCCACCCAGAGCAGAGAATTTCATAGCCCTAATTTCTCACCCCTGAGGAATTCAGGAGTGGGGGGGAAAAATGGTCTCCACACAGAGACACTCTAGGAATTTCCCCATGCATCTATGGTAAAAGAGACTAGAAACTAAGGGAGATGGCCTAGGGTGGCACCCAGATATCACATCCTCCCCAAACTCCACCTTCCCCAGGCATCACCCCTGAAATCTCCTGACATTTGCTGAGGCAGTATTGGGAACTATAGGCCAGCATGATTAACTAGCTAGATATGTCAAGTTTTTCCCATGACTATGAGTGCTGCAAAGTTAGAAATGGGTTTTTCTTTCTTTTCAAATGAAAACACAGACTCTTCTGCAGTAGTCGTTTTTGTCTTCAGGACAGAAAGGGGATTTAAGTTCCCATTCCACCCCAAAGGCAGGCAACAATGCTCATGTATAGTACAGTGACAAGAGGCAGAGCATAACAAGTACCCATGTGCCAAGTTTCTTCTTTAAATTTTGCCCCTTGGAGCACATTCAAGTCTCTTACAGCAGAGCATGAGGAAAATGACAGGGATTGCAAAAATGTTCTCTATTCACAGTGCAAACAGGCATCACATCACGAGGATTTTCTAAGAAACTCAAAGCAAGGCTTTAAATTGGCACAATTCCTCATGTGGCAACTGCCTAGCATGAGGTATTAAGAAACAGGCTTTCATCAACATATAAATTATCAGCCCAAGTAGGCACACACACATAAATTCAAATCAAAGGAAGGACTTGCTGCCCAACACTAAACCAGATATAATGCGCAAACATTCACTAAAGGTTAGATATGGGAGGTTTTTCATTTTAGGAACATGGAGAGAGAGAAACAATTCCAGACCCCCGTAGGGTTTTCAAGGCAAGAGATATTCAGAGACAGTTTGCCATTATCTGGCTTTGCCCATGCTCTTCCTTGGTGGGTCTCCCATCCCAGTATTAACCAGGGCTGACCCTGCTTAGCTTCGAAGAACTAACAAGATTGGGCTGACCTGGGCTATCCGGGTCAGGACAGGTAAATGATGGAGCTGAACAAATGACAATAAACCAAGTGCAAACCATGCACAGATTTATGACACTGCACTGAGTCTATCAAGCAGGATACACCTGTGTATATTTATGACTTATTGTGAGACCTCGTATGTGCCACTTTCCTAACGGAGAACTTGCATCAGCCAGTGTTTGGGCTGCAAAGCCTTTACAGACTATAAATGAACATGTTAATTATGAGAAAAGTTTGAGTCCAATGGCACTATTAAGACCAACAAAGTTTAATTCTGGGGAGGGATAGGCTGAGGACCGACTGGCAATCTGGGGCGGGAGAGCTCCACTTGTGAAGCAGGGGAAGGGAGCCCATTCAAACAGCTGCAGCTGTTCCCCGGCTCCCCTCCGTACTTACCTGCTTGAGAGCCGCTTCCCTGCCACTCCAGGAGGACACCAGGAGAAAGTGGTGTCCAGGGGCCGTCTGCCGCTTGGTTCCCGCTTCCCGGCAGTGTGGATCGGAAGAAGCGAGAGTCAAGCGGAGGCAGCAGTGTGAACGCGCCGCCGCGGAGAGATGCGCATGAGTGCTCATGCACCCATGCGCACAAGCAACCCCAATACAGGAGGTGGGGAGATTTTAAATTTTTAGAGTGCGGCTGCGGCCATGCACATAGGTTCCCCGTGCACATATTGCCGAAACAAACCCGCCACGAGCCACGGAGGCCGGCCCGCCCGGGGCCGCCCTGCGGCAGTCTGAATGCTCTATAACTGCATGCTCCCGTGGGAAATTGGCCAGTGTGAACAGCCAGCCCCGGAACATTTTTCCCCCGCAGCTTTTGGACCCGCTTTCCTTCCACTCCAGAATCCAAGTCTGTCCTCAGACATAGACAGAAAGACAGACAGACACACAGACACACAGACACAGATAGATTTTTATCCCGCCCTCCCCTGCATGCAGAGCTTAGCATGGCTTACAACAAGTAATAAAACAAAGAAAAACAGTTAAAACACTCTGCCAACAAACTACAGAAACACTGGAAGTGTGCATGCACAGAACTGAACACAAAAGTTTATACCCAGAATAAAACTTTTGTTGATCTTAAAGGTGCCACTGGACTCAAATGTTGTTCAAACCAACATGGCTACCCACCTGAATCTATGTCATTTATGAGTGACATTGAATCATATTTATTTCAGTTATGCCAATGAACTTGCTTATATTGGCTCTTTAGTGATCCCTCGTTCCCAGTGTTGGTGCCTTTTGGATATTTAATTAAAAACAGTTGCTAACAATCAGAATATCTGGTCTTTGAGTCCTTTCCACCGCTAAGGCTGGCTCTCAGCCATAAGGTGAAGCACCATTTGTGCTGGGGAGGGGAGCAAGGAATATTCTGGGCAAATGACCCAGATCCAAGCTCCTGCAGAGGAAGGAGTGGTGGGGTTCAGGGGTCCCCAAGAGAACTGATTGTGCATGGAAGAGATTCAACAAGATGCCCCGGGCCTTTCCTTTAGCTCGCACTGGTGAGGTGGTTGAGCACCCAGGAATTTCCCACCAGCAAGGCAGTCTTTACAGACCAGACAGAGTACATCTCTCCTCAGACAGCAACAGCATAAGGCTTGGTGATCTCAGAGCTGGGTTGGTACACATGTTACAGGTTCCTTTGGTTTGGCACTGGAGCCAGGCAAGCTGCGCTGTGTGCCTCCTTTGTCATTTAGGCACTGGCTAGGGGACATATGCAGGTTATTGAGGGCGGGTTCCCTGCATGGCCAGAATGGGAGGAGGCCCTTAAGTGGCTCTGGGAGGCAGGGTGCAAGATAACCAACCTCGGAGCAGACCCATTAGCCATGACCCCAGGAGGACAGTGATGGCTAGAAATAGTGGTTTCTGCCACTTCCAAACCTCACAGCAGCCCTCTGCCCTTGGTTACCCCAACAGATGGATTAGAAGAAGAGAAGAGATTGGATTTATACCCCACCCTTCACTTCCCAAAGGAGTCTCAGGAGCGGCTTACAATCCCTTTCCCTTCCCCTCCCCACAACAGACAGCCTGTGAGGTAGGTGGGGCTGAGAGAGCTCTCTCGAGAACTGCCCTGGAGAGAACAGCTCTGAAAGAACTTATGACTGACCCAAGGTCACACCAGCAGCTGCATGTGGAGAAGTGGGGAAATCAAACCCAGCTCTCCCAGATTAGAGTCCATGCTCTTAACTACTACACCAAGCTGGTGCTGGAAGGTGCTGGCAGCAGTTGAGCTGTCCCCAGCCTATGCTGTGCCAAGACCTAAGGAACCTGTCACCAATAAAACTGTGGCCTGATGCTTCCCAGCATGGTGTGTCTGTGTCATCCTTCTTTCCCCCACCTCCCCCCCATGGGCCGGTCCCCACTTCAGGGCACAAATTCTAGGTGGCAGTCGGTGGATGTCCCATGCTCCATAAAGGGCATGTAACAGCATATGGATAACAGCATAACCCATCTCATTAAGAGTTTCCAGGTTGGTCCAAGAAGCAGCATTTGCTCTGTGCATCTAACACAATGGAAACCTGCATCAAACTCAACAGAAAAGTTCCCGCCCTTGTCACCCAATCTCGCCCTTGGACTGAACCCAGATAAGGAGATTCCTTCAGGAAGAACAAAGCCAGGGCCTGGAGGAAAGGTGCGGCTTCTTGGAAGGAGGAGGGGGAGGGAAATGTGTCATTTAATAGAGGGGAGATGTGGGGAAGCAATGGCTGAGTTCACTTCCTTATCAGGCCTCTGAACTAGGTGGTGATCGGAATTTCAAAAGCGGCTGGCTGAACAAATAATGGAAGTGCCTCTTTGTGAGCTGATTAGCTCCAGGGAAAGGGGAGGGAGGCAGGGTCCATGCTGCGTAAGTGCAAATGGATTGTTTGCGGGAAAGTTCAAGCATCTAAAATACTGCTAGGAGGAAGGAAACATGAGGAGCACTAAGAGAAAAAGAAGGACCAAAATGTATCCGATTGAACTGTGCAGAGACCATGACCCAAAGAATTTGTAAGTGTAGCTCTCTTAAAAATATAGGTATTTTTATAACATTTTATTTCATAGCTATTTCTTGTATGCATCTGTTTCGTTCATTCAGATGCATGAGCAAAGCTGGCCTTGGAGACTTCCTTTCTTGCAAATCTCAGCTCCTTTCTAGGCAGCCGTTAAGCACAGGGCCTTAGAATGGAAACTCACTTACAGCACTAACCACTGTGTGAAACAGGATGCTGGACCACTGGTGTGGTCCAGCAGGGCTCTTCTTATGTCCTTCCCACCTGCAGCACGAGAAAGCCTCACAGAAAAGTATCGGCCAAACTGCAGTCCAATGGTGATTGCGTAGGGTTTTCAAGGCAAGAGACAAAGACGATTTGCCATTGCCTGCCACTGCATAGCGACCGACTGGTAGCCTCCCATCCAAGCACTTAATCAGGGTTAACCCTGTTTAGCAGCCAAAATCTGACAATAATGGGCTTGTCTGGGCCATCCACGTTATGTAGCAATTTATTAATTAAATTATTTATACCTCATCTTTCCTCTTGGCTCAGTTGCCCTCTTCTTATGTCCCTTATGCACCCTGCCCCTTCAAATCTACCCAGAGCAGCTGTATGTCTGCACCTGATGCCCTTCTAGTTCAGCTCTCTGTCTGACTCCATCACATTACTCAAATACAAAATCCAGCCAGGCCAAGTTTACATGGACCAGGTGTCAACTTTATGCAACAAGAAACCTCCATGCCTGTGGGAAAGTTGATACCTTTCGGTGAACAATTTTCCATGGCCCTCAAATGGACAGGACTTTGCTAAAGCAGAAGTCAAGCCCTAGTATTCATTATAAATAAGAAGAAGGCTTTGTAGGGAGGCATTTCAGCTGCTACCATTAGGTTAAGCCAGCGATCCCTGATTCTAGCATTAACTGGGCCCTTAAAGGTTTCCGTGCATTTCAATACAATCTATTAATTTCTCACATCACTGCAGAAAAGCAAACAGCTTATGCATATCTGGCTGCTTCCACAGCAAGCCCGAAACAAATTTCTTGCACAAAGCATGAGGCCCACTAGAAAACCTGTGTATACATACACACTTCACAAAGGCTTATTAGGATGCACTGGATGTTGAGCGGAGTGGGGTTTTCTTTTTCGTTTTTTTTGCATACCTTACTGCATTCACAAAGTACTGTGCTGTTGATTACAATCAATTGATTACAATCTCTGTGCCTTTGTAATAAAAACCATACTAGTTTGGCAGTGCTAAATCTCTTTGTTAAGGGCTATCACCAGCAGGCAAAATCCATATATACTAGCAGGAGAAAAGAGCAAGAATCTATAAGAACATAAGAGAAGCCTTGTTGGATCAGGCCAATGGCCCATCCAGTCTGTGTCACACAGCAGCCAAAACCCAAGTGTCATCAGGAGGTCCAGCAGCAGGGTCAGTAGCACCTTCCAAAATTTGTGGCAGGGTATTCACTTTCATGAGTGACTGTTCACTTCTTCAGATACAGTGACTCACAAAAGCTCAAACCTCGCCACAAATTGTGTTAGTCTTTAAGGCGCTACTGGGCTCTTACTCTTTTCTACCAGTACGGACAAACTAACATGGCTACCCATCTTGATCTATCTCCATTTTTACTAGCTTTATCATTATTCTTAGATTTGTGTTACACTGCTCCTTCAAGAAACTCAAAAAAAGGCAAAAGGAGTGCTTGAACCAAGGCCACGCAGTCTGCTTCAAGACTGAGTGCAGTTTCAGGCTGGATCTTTCTGGTCCTCATTCGACATCTTTGATCACTACATCACATTGGCTTCCTAGAATTTAACATACTTGCTCATGCTGAAAGCAGAAAGCACAGAAGTAATTGTATTTATTTAAGGCATTTATACTTCACCTCCTAGTGTAATGCCCTTGAGGAAGCTTCCGTACAAGGTAAAACAGTAATTACCAACAATAAAAATAAACTCCTTATGAGACAGACTTTCTATTTAGGCTGCACAGCAGCCTGGATAGCCCAGACTAGCCTGATCTTGCCAGAGCTTGGAAGGTAAGCAGGGTCGGCCGTAGTTAGTACTTGGGATGGGAGACCACCAAGGAAGATGAGGGCTACTATGCAGAGGAAGGCAAGGGCAAAAAAAACACCTGTGCTCATCTCTTGTCATGAAAATCACCATGAGCTGACTGTGACTAAACAGGACACAATTCTGTTTATATAATGAACAATAAATATCATGGCCACGAAATCCAGAGAGTACAGGATGGAATGCAATTCTGTAAGCTTCCATACAGCAGAAATACCCAGCTGACAGCTTGCAAGTAAGATCCAGCTCCCACCCACAACGCCACTCATTCTGCCAAATGTTTTTCAAGTTACCATTTTTAAAAGAAGCAACCATTCCCTTTATATATTTCACACAGAGGTCACTTTATGGCTGTCTCATCTTCATCCCAGAAAGGTGAAGGACCACAGAGGATACCTTTCAAGAAGCACATGTGTTCCTCTATGCCTTCTATCCCACAACCTCATGTCCTCTGTGCTGGGTATCTGTGAAGTACTTGCAATTAAGAGATACCAACTTGTAGCATCTGTACCCCCCATTAGTGTCTAAAGAATACAGTGCCCCCACCCCCAAGAACCCTCAAGGCATTCTTACTCCACATAAGAGCCAGTAATTTACAAACCTGTTTTAGCCAAGAATTCACACACAAAAAAATTCGCACAAAACTGTGCCTAGCAAAGGCTAGCTCAGCTTTATTCGCTCAGTGGACAAAGCCCTCGGGGCACTCCTATAGATGCCAATGGTTCTCCTGTTGACTGGCGAACCTGGAAGAAGTCCAAGTAAATTGTGCAGCTTTAATTACAAGCATTTCCTGGAGAAAAAGGAATCCAAGCTAACAAAGCAACCCTGGCAATTAGTTGCAAAGGAGGAGGTAAATGCCTCTCTTGCTTGTATCAATTAACTAGATTTCCTGTTGAAGTCTAGAAGGGGTTAGGGGAGGTTGCAAGGAAGGAAAAGGAGACAGATTAGCTAATAACTCACATTAAATGATAAATCTCTCTGGATTTTTTTTACAGCACTTATCTTATTGTTTAGTGTTTCAATGGTCTTATTAACTTCCATCAGGATTTGTTACATAACCAAGCACCAGAGTACTTAGTGGCAATGGTGAAAGACCTGGTGTGGTGCATGGAAAGCATTTCTCTCTCCAAACAGAGGCCCGGATCTTACATATCGCTGATGTAAACCCCACAGGCACTGTGGAGACCAACAAAATTTGGGGGGTATGAGCTCAGACAAAGCTCCCTTCTTCAGATTTTTGTTGGTCTTTAAGGTGCGGCTGGACCAACAAAATTTGGGGGGGGGGGTATAAGCTCAGACAAAGCCCCCTTCTTGAGATTTTGCTGGTCTCTAAGGTGCTGCTGGACGCGGATCTAGCTTTTCTACTGCAGACTAACATGGCTACCCTCTGAAACATAGGCGTCAACTTCAAGGGGGCTGGGGAGCTGGAGCCCCCCAAAAAAACTTTTCCAGGACATGCTGAGCCTCCCTTGGAGACAATGGCCTGTAATGTCTCTGGCCCAGCCCAGCCCCCCACCCCACCCCCAGGAAATTGGAAAGTCTACGCCCTTGCTCTGAAACTACCTGCAGCCACTATTAACTTAGCCCCAGAGTTGTTAAAACACTTTCTCTTGAAGCAGAAAGTAACTGCTCAGGAGTCTCCTACACCAGGGGTGGGCAATTGTTTTGGCTCGGGGGCCACTTTGTGGTAGCGGAGGTTAGCGGAGGGCCGCACCTTTTAAAATGATTGCATTCGTTAGTTAACTTTGCATTTCAGAAAAGGTATAAATTGTATCATAAAAATCAATAAATATAAATTAAATTAAATAGTGGTAGTTTTATTCAATTTATTTATTGTGCTAATTTCATATCATCTATAGCTGCAAGCACATTTAATTTTAGAATCAGTTTAATGAGACAAATGTACCCTATCACACTTTTCTACAACTTTTTTGAAATCAGGAGTGAGATTGCTTGTTGAGATTCTCATCACAGCCTGCAAGTTAATGTCTGTCAAAGAGCATCTATATTTACTCTTGTTGATCTTCATGCAAGAAAAACTTTGCTCACAAATATATGTAGACCCAAATATAGAGAACATTTTCCCAGCAAATTTCTTCATACATGGAATTTTTTCAGCAGACAAAGATCTGTAAAAGTCAACTAATGTCACAGCATTAAACATTTCATTCACAGTGTGATCTGACTGCATGTCAATAAATTCAAGCTGCAGCTCCTCAGGTGCTGTATCAATATCAGCAGTGATGGGATAAGAGAGCAAATTGAATTTAGGCTCAATTTTCTTAAAGTCCTGAAATCTTCTTGGCGGGCCGCAAAAAACTCTGTGGCGGGCCACATGTGGCCCCCGGGCCTCACCCCTATCCTACACAGTTGATTTTGGCTAGGAATCACTGGTATAACTGATGTGCTATTTAGTTTTATCTGATGTGTTTATAGGACCAAGTTATCATGACAATTGTATTCTCTATACACAACAGCCAGTTCTCAACATTCTCTCCCTCTACAGCATCAAACTCCTGCACACATAAGAAACAGAATGTCAAGACAGGACTGTGTAGAATAGGGGAAGGGGAATATTTGCACAAATGGGAGCTTTTTATGGTTAACATTGCCTACCAAATTCTAAGAGACAAAACTCAAAGCTGCAAACAAGCAACACTGGGGCGAGGGCAAGAGTAGGGCTGTTCTAAGTAGGGTTGCCAGCTCCAGGTTAGGACATTCCTGGAGGTTTGGGAGCCGGATGAAGGCAGGGTATAATACCATAGATTCCACTTTTCAAAGCAGCCATTTTCGTCAGGAGAATTTTGTAGTCTGGAGATCAGCTGTAATTCCAGATCTCCAGGCCTCACAAGGAAGTTGGCAACCCTAGTTCTAAGCCAAAAAACAAAGGTCACCAGGGACATGGGCACCAATGGTACCCTGACACGCATGCCTTTTCTTTCTCCCTTGTAAGTGGCTACCGTCCATGTCTATGGGAATGAAAGCGTGGCATTATGGGGATGCCTCACCTGTTCCCACAGGACTGAATGACAGTTATTTAATGGCATGGTAGTACTGGGTTTGGAGACTGGCTTCCACTGAGAGTTGAAAAAGATATGGCACCCTTCCCATTGGGGCCTTCCAAAACAGCACAGCTCTCATTGTGTATTGCCAGAAAATCCCAGTGTGCATTTATGACTTAATTAAATATTTATTATTGATTTATTATGCCTTTCTTCCAACAGGGATCCAAGATACCTAAAAGAAGAAATTGATCAAGGATCCTTGATAAGGTCGACAGGTCTTACCCGTCTGCTGGTGGGGGACTCCTGGCTTGGTTCTAAGGTCTTCTGCTGGAAGTGATGTCATCATGCTGGGCACATTGTACAGGGGACACTCTAGCATTTGGCTAAAAACTCTATGGTGACCATAGAGTTTTTAGCCAAATGCTGTAGTGTTCCCCACGCAACATGCCCGGTGAGATGACGTTACCTCCAGGTGACATTACTGCACTGGGCATGTCGGGTGCAACAGGGCTCTTTGGGGGTGGGGCTCCTCCCACTGTCCAGCTGGCCGGTTGTGGATTGGGGCCCCCAAAATTGGGGAAAACCCTGCCCCCATCTGGCAGTTGGCAACCCCAGTCCCTGTGAGCCCAAAGTAGACACACACAAATGACGCCGCCTGTTGTGTCTCATTATGATTGTCCATCATAATGGAACCTCTGTAGCTCTCTTGGGCAACAAAGACATGATTTATAAGGGTTCTTCCACTTACTTATTTAAAACTTTGGTCCCCACTGCTTGCTGTCAAAATTACAGTTGAATTTCTAATAACTTTATGAAGAAGAAGAAGAAGAAGAAGAAGAAGAAGAAGAAGAAGAAGAAGAGGAAGAAGAAGAAGAAGAGGAGGAGGAAGAGGAGGAAGAGGAAGAGGAAGAGGAGGAAATTGGATTTATACCCCGCCCTTTACTAACCAAGGGAGTCTCAGAGCGGCTTACAACCTACTTTCCCTTCCCCTCCCCATAACAGACACCCTGTGAGGTAGGTGGGGCTGAGAGAGCTCTGACAGAAACTGCTCTTTTTCAAGAACAGCTGTGCCAGAACTACGGCTTGCCCAGGGCAATCCAGCAGGTGCAAGTGGAGGAGTGGGGAATGAGACCTGGTTCTTCCAGATTAGAGTCCGCGCATTTAACCACTAGACCAAACTGGCTCTAAACTATTTAGAACTAGTCAGTCCACATGTGCCCTCTACTTGACATTAATCAAATCTTGGTAGCTAATCTTAAACCAGTTACCATTTGCTACAGTAATACTACCGAACCAGGTTCTGAGATATGACTAAGGGGGCATGTCTTCAAAAATGCAGGGTTAACTGGAATTTCCTGCCCTCTGATTTTCTTGTCTCCAGTGAACTAGTCTACTCCGAATTCAGGCATTTACACTGGGTGCATATGCCAAACTTGTGTTAGTTATCCGTAATGCCCCACAACTGCTTTAAATTGTTTACATCTTTTCCCCTGTCCCTTTCAATACGTGCTAACAGGTGAAGAGGCATCTTAATCGATATTCATTATTGTGATAGAATAACTATTGCTTTACAGTCCAGTTAATATCACAGTGAGATAAATGAGCATGATTATGCATTCAGGGATTTGTCCTTCTTTCCTCAGATTCCGAGTTTTGCTTTACTCCTTGCTCCATCTCCCAGCAGCTGCCAAATTCCCAGGCTCTTATGTCTTAAGTAGCTGCATAGAAGGAACTGTTCTGCACAGATTTGATGGTAATTTCCCAGTCCCAAGTATCTAACTAACAGAGGAGGTTGTCCACTATGTCTCTGTATGATTTACTGATGCAGCCTCTTTTCAAATCAGCCCCTATCACCCTCTGCACTGGATGTGACTGGCTCATTAAGTCAGTCCTAGTACCAAGACCAAGCAGACCAAATATCAGATACGACCATCCAAGCTCTGTTTGAGTCACTTCTCCAGAATGCTCCTTCCTAAAAAACAGCCCCACCTGAACTCTGACTCATTCAGAAATATAAGAGGTGAGTTCTACTGTGCAAAAGTAATCTTTTTTTTTCACCCCAGGTAAGACTGAAGTGTGCCTCCAGGTTTAATTAAGAAGAACAGCACATCTCAGGTACAGGGAACAACTTGGGCAGACTCCAGAGCACAGCAATCCAATCAGAAACCCATTATTATGGAGTCTGAACTGCTGAAAACAAGCAATAAAATTATGTTGAAGAATCTTTGCAGAAGAGTTTCAAACCCAGGTTGGCTGGCAGTGCACCCAGTAATACAAAGGCCTGAAAAGGCAAGTTGGAACCTGGCCAAGAGCCTGCTATTCACTGGACCTGGGTGGGCGCAGGCTTTGTGAGAGACTAAAGGAAGATTAAGCTAGGGTTTCAGCAAACAGTTTGCAGCAACCACACTGAAGTGAGGACCAAGCTGAAGCACAGATCTGTGTTTGCAATCTTGAGCGCGTGTTTACACTTCAAGACAATATGCAAACGGCAAGGCTCTTTCCCCTTACCATGAAAACTCAATATTGTTGCATATTCCACTGAACCAGAGATAACTGGCACAAAGCAATCCTTCTGGCAAGCCAGAGTGTATTTTGCGCCAAATACAACCCACACTGTGTGCCCAAGGAAACCCCAGTTCTGCATGCTGAACACATTACACACAGTGCAGGTTTCTGACAGTGCAATTCTGAAGAGAGTTACACCTCTTCTAAATCCATTGAAGCCAATGGTTTTACAAGAGCGTAACTCTACTTAGGATTGCTTAATAACATATTAAGCAAATAGCTTGTGCCCTTCATACTGCAAAGTGGTCCTCCTTCTCCATATCCATCACAATCAGCTATTGTCAGCTGACAAACCCTCTTGGTGATGCCCACCAAAAGCCCAGTGAGGGAGTTTACAGCTGGCATCACTGAGAGATCTTCTCAGCGAACTACTGAGCTTGCAGAAGGCATCACCAAGAATGCCCTGTTTTGCAATTTTCTTTCTCCACAGGACTGACAAAGACCATGCTCAGCCAGGGGAACAATGTCCTATGATGGCCATGACTAATCTGCCATCCACGGAGCCAAATGCAGTCTACCAATCATACTATGCCCTGCCAAATCTTCTTTCTGTGGTCCCATCTGTCAAGACCTGAGCCAACTGCCATACATGCTTGCAGAGAAGTAACATTTCTGAAAATGTTAACACCATGGGGACAAACACTTTCCCCCCAGAAATTCTGGGGGAAACTGCATTATAGAGCCTAAACTTAAAACAAATTAACCAGGCTAGATGTAAAATGTTGTTAGCATATCAAACTGTTCTATTTGCCATACTTTAAAAGTACATCTGTCTTAATTTTCCACAAGCAAAATTGTGAGCACACGCTGTATGACGGAGAGAAATCTGCAAAATATTGCAGCAGATGCCACCTCAGCACATCTGCCTTTGTTTTTTGCCTCCTTATCGGGGGAAAAAATCATAAGTTTAAAACAGATAACAGAAATACTATAGTAAACAAAAGTAAACAAAAGGAAATGTACTAGTTAGGCAGAAACAGTCCCATATAGTCAGAATGGGATGAACAGAATATTTGGATAAGATGTTAAACGTTATAACACTGAACTCTTCAATAGTGTGTTATCACACTCTTCAATAGTGTGTTATCATTATATGATTACAACAGCCTAACTATGGACAAAGTAAGTTAATAAGATGGGCTATATATGTGGTATCTGTCTAAAGCACAGGATTTTACCATGCTCTAGATTTTTATGTTAAACAATCTTCGTACTAGTGTAGTGCCAGTGTGGTGTAATGGTTATTGCGTCAGACATGTTCTGAGAGGCCTCGATTTGAATCCCCACTCTGACCTTAGACCAGCTGCACACCCTCAGCCTATCCTACCCCACAGGATTCTTGTGAGGGTAAAATAGAGAAGATGACAACAATTTAAGTTGTTTTGGGACCCCACTGGAGAGAAAGGTGGGGTATAAATGAAATAAAATAACCCTTAATCTGGACACCCTCTCTGCCAGGGAAGCTCACTGGGTGACTTTGGACCAGTCATGCACTCTCAGCCTAGCTTCCATCTCAGGGTTGTTGTGAGGATCAAAGGAGCAGAGAATGGTATAAGCCATCTTGGGTCCCCATTGGGGAGAAATGCAGGTTTATAAATGAATAAATATACATTTTGAGTGAGTAAAAATGTGTCTTTAAAAACATCTCCCTCATTCCAAAAGAAAATCTATTTCATACCCCCCCCCCTTTTGGGGGGGGGATTGGTAAAAAGCCCAATTTTTCTGGATATTTTTTACCAGTTTTTTTCCCAGGCCATTGTATCTCTACAGTCAATGGGCTGTATTTGGCTTAGTGGTCACAACCTGTGCAGGCGTACCTCGCAGCTATATAAAAGCCTCTCAATACAATATTACAAGAGCATGACACAGATTATTTATGCTTCATATATCTAGCCTAAAGCAAGCTGCGGAAGAACAAAGGTGTATCACTTTGTGCAGTCATATAAACTAATACATGGCCCAGGGATACACGTTTATGAAGCTGATGCCGCAGCCACAGAGCACTTTGCTCTAATATTTCTCAACAGAGCGTATGACTCAGTTCTAGCAAGGGTAATGCCAGGTCAGAAGGCAACTGAACAGTTCTGGCACACATTACGGCCTCCTTGGCTGCAACCATGCGGCGCATAAATGCACCAAGCTCTAGGTATCCAAGAGATTCACAACCATAAATTGTCTTTAAAAGGGTACATTTTTCCCACTACTATCTGAAAACAATTACGTTTTGTTTAAAGCTAGGCATGACACATACCGAAGTGTCAGACTAGGATATGGGAGACCCGGGTTAAAATCCCCATTCAGCCGTGGAAACCTGCTGGGTGACCTTGTGTGTGTGTGACCTCACACACTCAGCCTAACCTACCTCACAGGGTTGTTGTGACAATAACAGAGGAGCAGAGAACACTGTAAGCCACTGTGGGTCCCCACTGAGGAGAAAAATGGGGTATAAATGGAGGAAATAAATAAAAATAAATATGTATGCAAGTACTTCAGTTTTTGTTATGATGTCTAATGCAGCAGGACCGGCCCACAGAAATCACATTTAATAGGTCTAACCATTATAAACATGCTTCCAGAGAGGACAAAAAAACACTCTGTTCCACAGAACAAAGTCTGAGTCCAGTGGCACCTTTAAGACCAACAAAAGTTTTATTCCTGGTATAAGCTTTCATGTGCATGCACATGCCTTCAGATATCTTATACCAGGAATAAAACTTTGTTGGTCTTAAAGGTGCCATTTGACACAAACTTTTTCTGCTGCCCCAGACCAAAACTGCTACCCACCTGAATCGACTTTGTTCCACAAAACCCCTAACTAAATTTGATTTCACAGCTTTAATATGTAAAGTTTAAAAAAGGCCCACCAGCCTTACCAACAGAGACACATTTCTTCTCACCCGCCTTACTCCTTGCCCCCTTACAGTTACGCTCTATTTCATAAAGGGATCTGCCAAGATTGGGGGGATTACTTCACAAGAGGGAGCTAAATCTACAACCATACCAGTTCCCTACTGTTATAAATATTCTCTCTCTATCCTTGAAAGAAAGCCCAACTTTCCCTCATCCAGCCATAACAACACAATGGCCAGAAACCAGAAATGTCTATTTTGACTTGCCCCAGCAGAGAGAAGGCAGGCAGTTCTTGCTCCGCTTTATACCACTATTCCAACACCTTGCTGCCCCCACCAACCAGACAATTGACAACTACATAATGCTTACATCTTAGCATTCATTACAAACTAAGCCTTCTGAAATTCCTAGCTTTCTTGGCATGTCTGACCTTGCTCTGGACACAGTTCACCTCAGGGGGGACCTTACCCTAATCTTTGAAGAATCCAAGAGCATGCACAAGAAAAGGGACTGCCCTTGGGGACAGAGTGGACTGAAGAGAAAACCAGGCTCTGAAAGAATAAAGTCTGATTTTATTCACACTTTCACTGAATGGGGGGGGGGGATATTTTTTAAGAAAGGGAAAACTATACTGAAAAAGTTTCATTAGGAAAAAAGAAGTCTCAGTTAAAAATATTGAACAAAGTTTGAGTCCAATGGCACCTTCAAGACCAACAAAGTTTAATTCTGGGTATAAACTTTCGCTAAGTGCACAGGAAAAGCAAGTACAAGAAAAGGGACTGCCCTAGGGGACAGAGTGGACTGAAGAGAAAACCAGGCCCTGAAAGAATTCCTAGGTGTAGTCTGACTTTATTCACATTTCATTGAATGGGGAGGGTTGCCACTCCCCAGGCCCCGGCAGGGGTCCCCCCGGTTTTTGGGGCTTCAGCCCACCACCAGCCAACTGGTTTGAGGGCAAAACTCTATGGTAAATTTAGCCTAAAACTATAGAGTTTTGCCCTCAGAGTGTCGACATCGCCAATGCAATGATGTCACTTCTGGGTGATGACATTGCATCGGGGATGTCCCAGAATGCCCCCCAAATCCCCCCCCCCGCCAGCACGGTGAGGGGACCTGGCAACCCTGGGGGGCGGGGTTAAGAAAGGATATACTGGAAAAGTTTCATTGAGGAAAAAAGAATTATCACTAAAAATACTGGACAAAGTTTGAGTCCTATTGCACCTTTAAGACCAACGAAACTTAATTCTGGGTATAAGCTTTCGTGTGCATGCACACTTCTTCAGATGTGTGCACACAAAAGTTCATACCCAGAATTAAACTTTGTTGGTCTTAAAAGTGCCACCTGACTCAAACTTTATTCTGTTGCTTCAAACCAACACAGCTGCCCATCTGAATCTCAAAATACTGATTCTCTGTAAGTGGCTGTTTTAAAAGCAAGGATTATAGCTGCATTCGCGGCTTAGTAGCTTTTCTTAAAATATCCAGGAGGTAGCCCTGCTGGTCTGCAGCAGCAAAAACAGTTCTTGTAGAATTCAAAGGCTATTTATCTTTTTACTTCATTTACATCCCACCTTACTCCCCAATGGGGGCACAAAGTGGCCTACATCATTCTCCTCTCCTTCATTATATCCTCCAAATAGCCCCATGAGGTACGTGAGGCTGAGTGTGTGACTGGCCCAAAATCACCCAATGAGCTTCCATGGCATAAGTGGGGACTCAAACCTGGGTGTCCCAGATCCTAGACTGACACTCTTAACCACTATATCGCACTGGCTCTCAAAGAAACTGTATGCCAGTATAAGCTCTTATGGCCAAGAGCCCAGTTTAAAATATCCATACTCTTCAGAACCAGGTTAATTGCGTAGACTCTAATCTGGGAGAACCGGGTTTGGTTCCCCACTCCTCCACTTGCAGCTGCTGGATACCCTTGGGCAAGCCATAGTTCTGTTAGAGCTGTTCTCTCAAGGACAGTTCTGGAAAGAGCTCTCTCAGCCCCACCTACCTCGCAGGGTGTGGGGAGGGGAAGGGAAGGGAAAGGAGTTTGTAAACCGCTCTGAGACTCCGAGTGAAAGGTAGCATATTAATCCAATCTCCTCCTCCTCCTCCGGTTTGTGAGAAAGTTCAGGACTTTTGACATTAGTCTTAAAACTGCCATCCTAGGTTTCTTCTGGAGAGCAGAGATGTCGAATGAAAAGAAGCAGGCCTCAGCATTCCCCATTTAGACTGACCAGGGAACAAGTAAGGGCTAAGACTCCAACTTACTGTATCCCCACTTGCGTTTCCATTTGCACAACCCCCTGTGCAATCAATCTGGGGACACTATAATAGAGAGGAAAGCACTAAGTGCTGCACAACATCTTGAGGAAGCAGAACCACACTAAGTCTATTCATGTTTCCGTTTGCATATCATCAGGTCAAAGCCGAAAGGGTCTTTAAAAAGCCTAAAAGTAAAATGTTCTCTGTTGACACAAGGGTACAGGAACCAGCTGCAGCCCTGGTGACTGATGACTATGCTTCAAAGCAACAAGGGTCCAGAGTATAAGACAACTGATTAGCTCACAGCAGCTTCTACAGTATAACTTTTCCAGAAAGATCGACTGCTGTGACCATTACAAAACCAAAGACTCTGTTAAGGAACAAGATAAATGATCCTTTTCTATGGAGGATACAGGTTTATTACAGTCACTAAGGGAAATGACATCCAACTGACCCCGGGGGGGGGGGGGAATAGCTTCTTTCTCTCTCTTTGTACATTGGCAACAAATGACACTTTTATTTCCTCTGACCGAACTAGTTGTGCATGTAGTGGGGAAGTGGCTGTATTTTTTGGTCCAGGATCAGAAAAACAGGCCTTGAAGGTGCAGTAGACAAAGTTCAACATGTTAGCAAGGCTTCATTCAACCTGTGGATTGGATGGATGCATGGACAGACGGATAGATTATGGATGACAGACAGACATTCCACAAAATCTGAACCAAAACCCAAAATCTGGATCAAGAAAAGCTCAATTCTGAAACTTTCAAAGGCTATCCAAATCACACAACTTGTGTCACTTTGCTTATTTTTTTACTGTTTATTCTGATTTTAGGGGAAAGAGCAAGCAGCTGCCCAGCGCATTGAGAAGGCCTGCCTCCGAATAATGGAAATCTCTCTCAGCACCTCTTCTGGCTTTAGGGATGTCAGCAGGTATTACCCAAGCACTTCCACAAATATTCTCAAATCCATACAGGGCTAGAAATGTGCTTTTTGAAAATCCCTGAAAGTTGGGATTCTCAGGAGTCCAATTTCTGAACTCCTTTGTTTATGTCACCAAGAGCGTATGAAACCCATTGGTACTTGAGACATCGTTCATCGCCTGGCGGCTTCTGACAGCTAACATAAGATCTGAATCAAGTTAATTTTGCCTGTGAACTGAATGTGATCAGACTGTCAAACATCTTCTTTAACAGTTTGCCTTTTCCACAGTCAGCATTATTGAGTAGCAAGCAAGTGGAGGCAAAACTGCCGTCATTTTTCAATTCAAGACTTCTAAGCATTTCTTTTCACGCAGCTCACTCTGAAAGGCTGACATCATATACACATTTTTGTGGTGGTCTGCCCTTGATTCACCTTTATGGGAGCAGATGTTGTAGATCTGGAAAGAAGCCAGCTATTCGATATTCCTCAAAATAAAAAAAAAACTTAAAAATCAGATTTATTTCTGTGTTTATCTATCCGGGGGGGGGGGGGGGATATTCTACTCAAGTCCTCCCTTTCTGTCTTTTTGTTTCTTGTATTTGATAAGTGCCAAGGAACAACCAGGTGGATTTAACTCATGTCTTTCTTGGTTTCATCAGCTGCCCAAATAGCCATGGAGAACCCCCCACTTTGACAACACGCAGATCCAGTACAAATATCCCATGAAAACAAGTCACGTGACTTGCCCAGCTCCATGGGCCCCAAAAGCTCTCAGAATATTGTCATCCAGGCTGCCTTCAAGAAGGATCCCAATGAATTAACTCAAGATCCCTATGCCTATCTGTTTGACCAGCTGAAAATGGATGCCCAACTGACCAGCGATCTCTGTGTATATGTGTGTGTATAAACCTCCGTCAAGTCACAGCCAACTTATAGTGGCCCCAGAAAGGAACTTTCAAGGCAAGTGATCAGCAGAGGTGGCTTGCCATTGCCTTCCTCTGCAGTCTTCCTTGGCCGTCTCCCTTCCAAGTGCTGATCCTGCTTAGCATCAGACATCTACCAAGATTGGGCTATTCCATGCCACCTTCCCTCCCACAGATCTCTAGCAGGCTTTATCTCTCCAAAACACTAGCTGCAAATAACATGTATTTCCATGCTTGTGGAAGACTAAATTATTTATACTTTGAAATTCCACAGTACAACTGTATATGCAAACTAAGTTATTAATTATGCATTTTTGTTGTTGAGGTGCTAAAATAAGTCTAGGCTTGATAATAAAGTAGGGGAAGGGCCATGGCTCTGTGGCAGAGCATCTGTTCTGTTTCATTTGTTCAAGGTGGGAGCCAGAGAAGTTTTTGCTTGAGATTCCTGACAAAGCTTATCGCAGAATATGTTGGGATCCAAAAGGTAAAATAAACTGCTCTCTCTTGCAACCTGGAGAGCCACTGCCAGTCTGAGTAGATAATACTATAATACTGTCTTTGGTGGACTACTGGTCTGATAAAGCATAAGTTGCCTTTATGTGTACAATAAAATACTGCAAATATTTCAATTTTTCCCAAAACTTTGATTATTTTCAAAAATGTATTTTAACCTCTGGACTCAAAATGCCCAGAAATCTAACATCTCCATTATCATCTATACAAGACCGCACACTGTTACTCCATCTGCTTAATGTGGAAAGGTTACTGCACCTTATACTTGAATAACTAAAGTAGATCAGAATCCTTATTTCATTATAAACATGCATTGAAAAATGGCAAGCATTCACTCTTAAGACTACCTTCTTTAACTATGCTAAATTTGCTAATGTATTATTTTCTTTTGGGTGTTTTTGCAAATTTGTACATATTTGTTGTTAATAAAATCAAGACTACCCTTGTAGCTAATATATAGGAAGGGATGCCTAAAGTGCATTGTGTCATCCTGAAGACATGATGCCTACAATACATTAATTTACATTAAGACCACTTTCTATGATTCACCAATTACAGAAATATCGCTCTGGACTCCTTGTGCAAAAAGTTGGCCCAGAAACCATCTCTGATACAGCTGTCCTCCAAAAATTCCACGCATCAAGTCTTTGCTCCACCCACCAACATATGGCACACCCTGGGTTGGAGTCCAGTCTGCTTACAACAGATATCCTGGGGCGCAATTTTTGAGGAAAGAACAACAGCTTGAGGGGAAAAAATAAACACTGCCATGTCTTGTTTCCCTTTTAAACTCATTTATCACTAGCTGGGCTAGATTAAAAGACCTGAGAACCTTACGGCTGAATCAGACGTTGCACAAGAGAATGGACCCTTCGCTCCCATCCTCCTCCTCTTTAAATAAATAAAGATCCCCTCCTTGCTCCGACAATGGGATTGGGGGGGGGCATTCCAGGGTGGGCAGGGATGCCCCCAAGCCCCTCTTCCCAAGAGTGACCACCCATCGGCCACCCCTCTTCCTCCCCTCCTGCCCGATTTAAAGGGCTTCAGCTGGTCAGCGGAGACCACATGGGCCACCAACCAGCTGGAGGGCCCTTTAAATCCAGCAGGAGGGAGGCAGGGGGAGGTTGCAGACACAGGTTCCGCTTGTAAAACATGTCTATTGCTTCCTGGTCTTCAGATAATGGACCATCCAACTAAACAACCACAATACATGAGCCTCATCATCAAAACTTATGCAAAAGTTAAAATGTTTGAAATCTGATAACAAAGTTTGAGTCCAGTAGCACCTTAAAGACCAGGTTTTATTCTGGGTATAAGCTTTTGTGTGCATGCACACTTCTTCAGATACATTGAAAAAGAAGTCACCACCCATTACTTATAGGTAGTGGTAGGGTTGCCAGGTCCCCTCATCCGAGTGGGGGTCTCCTGTTTTGGGCGCTCCTGTCTCCCGCAAAATTACCCCCTTACCTCCAGGAAGCCAGAAGTAAACATGACATGCCCACATCACCTGGATGTGGGGATGTCAGGCGGTGACGCTCTGGTTTTGAGGCAAAAATCTATGATTTGTAGCTAATTCTACCATAGAGTTTTGCCCAAAAACCAGTGTTGCCACCCGACATGCTGACATCACTTCCAGGTGACATGGGCATGTTGCAGCACTTTGCCCCACTCTTGGAAAGCTCCCTCCCACCCTCCCACCAGGACGTGATTGGGACCTGGCAACCCTAGTTAGAGGGTAGGGAGGGTGTTGTCTAGAAGGGCTAATTAGAGTCAAGATGCAACTGAGCTAAAATTGGATTAAGGCAGTTTGTAAGACCTGTGAATAGCAGCAAATTAGCATACAGCATAATAAAGGTGTTTACAAACAGATGCGAGATCGGAACGCTATTAGGATGTGTAGTGAGATAAGAAGCCAATATCTCTGTTAAGCCCTAGGGGTTCCATTGTCCTGAGTGTTGTGACAACAAGTATTGTGGTCAGAGATAATGAAAGAAAAATCCATTCAAGATTTGTATTCTTCACTATCTGTCTCCTAATGGACTGTTTCACTGCACAGCTTGCAGTCAAGGAATACATACTGTTTAGCAATGCCGAGTTTAATTTCTTTCTGAACATAAAGTAGTTTCTTTCCCATTACACCATAGATATCAACAGTTACGAAGTCAGGTGTATGATCTTAATGATATAGGAATGGCTCCTGCTGACCTAGCACAGTTGCCATTCCCTTCTCCTTGGAAACAACAAAAAACCCACAATCAAATGCAGAATTCTTTTCCATTCTATAACAGGTCTTCCTTGACCTCTCCTGCCAAAGAACTGTAAACTTCCAAGCCATCACTAGCATTTACTACATGATGCGAGTCTATTATATAAATTACTCGAGGTGGGTGGTCTGCCACTTGTGTTTTATGATTCGGCCCCCTTTTTTCTTTCTTCCCAGTTGTCATTCACTAGTCAAGGATTTGAATACTCCTCCTTCTCTCTTCTTTATTTGTGATTTTAATGCTACTCAAGACAGATGGACAGGCGACAGGAAAGGGCATGAATAAAAGAGCAGCTTGCAAAACGGGGAATAATAACAACTTTCATTCACAGGACAGCTGAGAGAGCAAAGGAGGCCGGAGTTGCCAAGAAGTCTGTACCTTGAAAACTGCTACAGATATGAATTAGAACAGCCCCTCCCTTTATCCATTCACTCTCAAACTCAGTTCCTTTCCACATCTTTAAAATGAGCTGACAGGATTATTGCTTCCATAGATCAGACTCACAGGATCACTGCTTTAATACGAGAGATCTGAAAACACTAATGTCTTGTTATAATTTATTCTTAAATAATGAATGGAGGGGGTCAATGGAAAAAGCACATATCCTGCTTATGCCTCATTTAAGTTATCCATTTTGTATCCTGTTTCTAAGGAAGTGCATTTATTTATTTAGATATGTACACATTCCTTTTTTCTTTAATGGGGACCAAACATTGTTCTCTCCTCCCCCATTTTATCCTCAAGACAACAACCTGGGGTGCCAGCTCCAGGTTGGGAAATACCAGGAGATTTTGGTGGCGGCGGCTGAGGAGAGCAGGGTTTGGGGAGGGGAGGGACTTCAATGGGGTATATTGTCAGAGAGTCCACCTTTCAAAGTGGCCATTTTCTCCAGGTGAACTGATCTCTGTCACCTGGAGATCAGTCATAATCCCAAGAGATCTCCAGTTACCACCTGGAGATTGGGAAGCCTACCTGTGAGGTATGTTAGACTGAAAGTGAGTGATTGTCCCTAGGTCCCCAGGAACCTTCCATGGCGTAGTTGGGATTTGAACCCGGGCCTTCCAGATATTAGTCCGACACCTCAACAACTATACCATAGTGGCTCTGGAGACATTACCTGTGCCAATCCCCAGGCATTCCAGGAACTGCCAAAGATACCCTTGCAAATATAAGAGGCCACTGTGTCACATGTTTAATGGAGAATGAGGTATTCATTTTCTGCATTAGTCAGAGTTTTCACATTAGGGCTAACTTCACAAGACATTATTTTAAATTTAAACTGCAAAAGCAGTTGCCTTTCTGGAGGAAGTACTTGGCCAGAAACAGAAGAATCCCACCAGGACTTCACACCCGTACACAGATAAGAATACATCAGTTCACTGGGTTAATGGGACTAGTGAACATAGCTCCACAGTAGCCTGTCAGCCAATTTTTTCCAGAGAACTACCAATCCATGTACACATGAATCTATGAAGCTGCCTAATATCAGTTCACTCCACCATTGTCACTATTGTCTACTCAGGCTGGTAGTGGCTCTCCCAGAGTCTCAGGCAGAGGTGTTTCACACCACCTGAGCCTTTTACCTAGAGATTCCAGGGATCAAACCTGGGACCTTCATGCCAAGCAGATGCTCTAGCACAGAAGGAAGAGGAGGAGACTGGATTTATACCCTGCCCTTTACTACCCAGAGGAGTCTCAGAGCAGCTTACAATCCCTTCCCCTCCACACAACAGACACCCTGTGAGGTAAGTGAGGCTGAGGGATCTCTCTTGAGAACTGCCCTTGAGAGAACAGCTCTGAAAGAACTTATGACTGACCCAAGGTCACACCAGCAGCTGCATATGGAGGGGTGGGGAATCAAACCTGGTTCTCCCAGCACAGAGTCTGTGCTCCTAACCACTACATCAAACTGGCTCTCAAACTAGTCATGGCAATGCCCACATAGAATCTGCAGGCAAGAAACAAGTTTCAAAGGCTTTGAAACTCTGCTTGAATTATAGCACACCATCAATGCCCACCCACAAGAGTGATCCTCATTTGCCAAAACCATCAAAAAGAAAGAATGGGATTATACACAAATAAATGGCTACACATGTCAAATGGCTAATTTAAAAGAACTATGCTTGTTGTTTTTTTAAATGGTATTGGTACATTTCACAAGCCAGCAGGATAATATGGTAAGACTTCAGACCTTTAAATGCTGTCTCATGAAAATCAGGCTCCTGAGCTGAATGCCCAGTGCTCTAAATTCCAAGGAGGAAACTGTTTACAGCACAGACTGCCTCCTCCGCCTGCCCTATTCAGCAAGAAACTGCAAGGCCAGTCCCTGCCAACCATTTCCCCAGTCAGATACTGTTGTTCACTCTTGAAATGAAAGGCCAGTGTGACGGTTTACTGTCAAGCCCTTCCATGAAGAAAAAGCTCCTTCCAGAGAGATGCTCAGCTGCCCCCATCTCCAGGCCCCCATTCAAGTTGGCTGTCCTGGTCCCCTACTGTATTGAAGGCTTGTTTAAATATTTAACCAGAGTGTTCCAAAACAAAGCTTCCTGCTTTGAAGTGAAAATGTGGCTTCCAAACAGACAATACCATGGAACAGCCAACTGGAGTCAGATGCCCAGGTCTCTAGGCCACACAAGGGCAAAAGGCACTCCGAAAATTATCTTTTTTCCTGATTCTCTAGGCTAGCAAAGAGAAAATGCTTGCTGTTGGGGAGAATTTCTGCCAGGAAAAAAATCCCTGATACTGCAGATCCACAACCAGTTGGAGTTTTCCATGAAGACGGTTTATGTAATTGCTGTTAATTCAAGAATCTCACTTTACCTATCAGTTATTGATTAAAAATACTGTCTTTCTTGGAATTCTCCATACAGCTACAAAATTTTAACAGTCTTAACACTTTCCAAGAGCACTGTTGTATAGCTGAGCTGGAATGTGAGACATGGGAAGCAGTGAGAGCTGCTAATGAGAATTTCCCCAATGGTTTCATTTTTACCAGCATAGTGTTTAAAAAAAGAAGCTTGGGCTGCGGTCACACTAGGGTTGCCAAGTCCTACCGCTGTTGCAGCGGGGGGAGTCCAGAAGTGACATTATCGTGTCGGGCACGTTGGAGGCGGGACCACTATAATTCAAGGGAAAACAATAGAGTTTTCCCTCGAATGATAGAGTGTCCCCGCCCCTGCAACATGCCCAACGCGATCCCGGCAATTTGGGGGTGGGGCTCCCCCCCCCCCCCCGGCGGCCCAATACGGCCCGAGGGGACCTGGCAACCCTAGGTCACACACTCTAAATAGTTCACTTTCAACCCACTTTCCAACTAGATTTTGCCAGTTCACACAGTAAAATTCAGCTGGAAAGTGCTCTGAAGATGGATTGAAAGTGGATTATTTAGTGTGTGTGACTGCAGCCTTAGTTAAACTCATTCAAAGCAACTTCTGGGTATTTTTGTTTTAAAAACCCAATATTTAATTGGGTTGAGATTTCATTGCATGCTTTATAAAAACTAGGCAATATGTGGATTTTTTTCATATTTTCAAAAATGTTAAGAAAACAGGGTCAGTATTCCTACCTATCAAAGGTATAGCATGATCCTGCAAAGTCTCATTTCTTTAAAATGTTGCTGTGAAACACAGTTTAATAGTTTTTACATGGTCATCACTGGATTTTTACTTACTCGTTTCATGGCTGATGGTACTTTATTTTTATTTGTAAATTTGTACATAGAAAAAAAAATCAGAATTCTTAAAAATAAATGTCTGTTGTTATTCCAGTGACTATTTGCTCTCTGAGGCTTAGCATTACTTCAGTATAATGCCAAATAAATATGGTTCATTTTATTTCTATGGTGATGGAAAATGCCATCAAGTCACAGCCAACTTATGATGACCCCACAGGATTTTTCAAGGCAAGAGTCATTCAGAGGCAGCTTGCCATGGCCTGCCTCTTCATAGAGACCCTGGACTTCCTTGAAGGTCTCCCATCCAAATATTAACCAAGGCTGACCATTCTTAGCTTTCAGGATCTGATGATCGGCTAGCCTGGGCCATTCAGGTCAGAATATTTCTATATTATGCAGTAATCTCATGGGGCTTTCTTGGTAATGGTTTCCTATTACTCTGCATTTCAACCTAAAACAAACTTCTAAAAAAATGTATGATCACGTGAGCTACTCTTTCTCGAGTTGCACACCATGACTTCAAAATCAGGTTACAAAAAAAAAGGTAAGAAAGGCTAAGTCACCAGATACTTTTCACATTACATACCTCGTCTTGACAAGACACCATGTACTCAGATTTCAAAAGGTTTGGATGTTCATTCAACAAAAAGGATAGCAGCATTTCTCTTAATCACATTAAAACCCTTTTAGTGACTACTCAGATTGCAGCTATTTGCTTTCTTTTGTATGGAAGTGGAGCGTCACCTTTTAGATTCTTCACTATGCCTGCAGAAAAGATTCCAGGAGGCTCCAATGTCCACACAGAAGTTGGGCCAATATTGACTTTGCATCTTCTACTCTTTGAGATCATAAAAACAGCAACACTCCAAACCCAACCTGAAGGGCAATTCACTATCCATTCATATTGATACACAAGCCAATTATGGGAACTATTCATAAACTGTTCATGCACAGCTCTCCATCATGGCAGCTGATGAATGATTTCCTTAAGAACCAAGTTTATATATTCAATAAAAAAATCGAACATGGTGCCATGATTGAGAAGGCCGCCTAATTTCAGAAGGCAGAAGCAGTCGAAACAGAACCTCTGAAGATGACCATAGTAGTCAGGGGCGTTCATAAGGGAGTTGGTGGTCCTTAAATATGTTGGTCCCAAACATATATTGGCTTTGAAGGTCAAAACCAGCACCTTGAATTTCATCTTGAAAAAATGAGAAGCCAGTGTAGATGGGCCATGACGGGAGTGATATGAGCCCTACAACTCACTCCAGTCAACATCCGGGCTGGCAGCTGCAGCATTCTGTACCAAATGAAGTTTCCAAATGCTTCTCAAGGGCAGCCCCAAGTACAGTGCTTTGCAGTAATCTAGTCTAGATGTAATCAGGGCATACAGTATTGATCTGCACTCAGCTACAGAAAGCAACAAGATTTTCTTTGTGTCCTGTAACATTACTTAAACATCTATACTGGAGAAGGTCTCTTGTCTCTCCACCACTCTTTAAAATTGGCCAATGAGCAAACTTTATAAAACACCCCAAACCTCTCATTGTAGTTACCTGTCCAAGATCTAAGGTGACGTTGACTTCATTGAACTCCAGTCCACGGGAAAGAGGAGGGCTTTGCCACCAACGTTCAGTACCATCTATAGCATTGGTGATGGGATGAGCTTTGTTGCTGTTTGCTGATGAGCAGATGTCACAGTACTGCCCCTGTGGTAGAAAGCACAAAAAAACAGAATGAAGTTTTTAAAAGATCGCCATTTTATTCACAAACAGCCTGAATCCATATCCTTCTTGCATCATGACGTAGTGGTTAAGAGTAGCAGAATTGGGTTTGTTTCCCCACTCTTCCCCATTCTTGAGAATTGGGTTTGTTTCCCCACTCCTCCACATGAAGCCTGCTGGGTGACCTTGGCCTAGTCACAGTTCTCTCAGAACTCCCTCAGACATATCTACTTCATAAGGTGCCCGTTGTGGAGAGAGGAAGGGAACACCGGTGTAAACTACGGGGGGGCTCGAGGGCTCGAGCCACCCCCGAAATTTCCCAGGGGGGACTGAGCCCCCCCCCCCGGGAAAACGTCGCGCCTGCCGCCGGCGCCTTGCCGCCGCACCTCCCAGGCCCTTCCGAGGCTCGCCAGCTGGTGCCTCTCCCCCCCCCCCACCGGCCTGGCCATTCCTCCCTCCTTATCTCTCCCTCTTCCTCTTTTAGGGGTGAGGGAGGGAGTGGCCAGGGCGGAGAGGGAGGGAAAGGCACCAGCAGCACCGGCTGGTGAGCCTCAGAAGGGCTGGGGAGGCGCAGCAGCTGGCGGTAGGTTTTCCGGGGGGGGGGGCAGAAACATTGCCCCAGCGAGCGAGCGAAGCGCGTGCGCTAAAGAGCCCCCCCCCCCCGGACTTCAGAAAAGTCTACGCCCCTGGAAGGGAAGGCAATTGTAAGCTGCTTTGAGACTCATTAAGGTAGGGCAAAGCAGGGTAAAAATCCTACCCTTGAGAGCCAGTGTGGGGTGAAGAGTGGCAGACTCTAATCTGGAGAACTAGATTAGATTCCCAGTCTTCCTCCATATGAAGCCAGCTGGTTGACCTTGGGCCAGTCACAGAACTCTCTCAGCCCCACCTACCTCACAAGGTGCCTGTTGTGGGGAAAGGAAGGAAAGGCAATTGTAGGATGCTTTGAGATTCCTTAAGGTAGAGAAAAGCAGCATATAAAAACCTACTACTCTTCTTCTTCATATTATAATCAATGCAGAAATACTTAAGGTTTCATAGGGTCGATCCAGGTGGCACAAATATGCTCTTTTATTCATGGTTAACAGAATGAGAGTGGGCTACACAGGACCCCACTTTCTCCCACAGAAACCCCTCCATTCACTGGAAGAAACATACCTCTTGCTGGTTTTAATCACATTTAAAGATAGATTCAGGTGGGTAGCCTTGTTGGTCTGAAGCAACAGAACAAAGTTTGAGTCTGGTGGCACCTTTAAGACCAACAAAGTTTCAGTCTGGGTATACACTTTTGTGTGCATGCACACAAAGATCTGAATAACCTGAAGAAGCATCTGAAGTAGTGTTCATGCACATAAATGCTTATGCCCAGAATAAAGCTTTGTTGGTCTCAAAGGTGCCACCGGACTCAAACTTTGTTCCAGTGAAAAAGACAGTAATAATGTAATTGGCAATTAACTAAGCTTCTCTCTCATCTAGGATTTAAAACCGCAACCACAAGCTGAATAACAAACTATGGTTACAAGGGAACCCTGCTTAGTATTATCCACAATCAGTTATTCATATTAGTGCTCTCAAATGCTAGGAACTCTGGTTAGGACCACACTGTACCTCCTCCCTTACCTTCCTGGAGGAAGGGTTAGATTTTTTTAAAAAAAATGCAGTTATCTATTCATCTGAGAGACTTTGGTTAATACTCCATCATAGCTATGAACGCCTGGCTCTCATGCTTGACTGCCTTGCAGTTCCTGTGTTCTCCATGAGAAAAGTGGGAATAATAGGGATATTATCCACATGCTTGTAGAAAGCACAAAATCTTAGACTGGACGGGTTATAATAAATACCTTGAGATCAGTGCCAAGCCCAGTACAGTTTACCTAAAAACTAAAGTGACCAGCTAGTGTTTTGTTTACTGATTTGTTTGAAAATGCTTTTCAGAAAATAAAGCCTTTGGTTAAAAAGTGCTATCTCAGCAGGGATATAATTTGCCCGTAGAGTTGGCCTTTTTCTCTATCTGTATGCTGGATCGTCGCCTCCATTTTGGTCTGCTGCTGGTTGCTATAGCAACAACAGTACACTATACACCAAGACAATTCCTTCAAGGCTCTTGGCCTTCTGTGAGGAAAATTAAGCCAACTGTTTTTTTTAAAAAACTCTTAAAACTTGTCAAGTTTTTTGTTAGTTTAGTAAGGTTTTTTCCCCCTTTCTCTTCTTTTTTCTTTTTTTCCCTTCAGTAATGCCATTCTAAGCGGCCCACAAAGTTACACACACAAGGCTTTCAAATCCCAAAGGCCTTAACATTTAAAACTGTTATCTCTAGGCGAATGAATAAATGGCATTGTTTCTAAGGCTGGCTCCGAATTTATCAGGTACATAATCTCTGTCTTTAAGGGGGGAAAAAGACCTGGCATTCCTGTTCTCTTAATTTTGAAAGTCATGCAAAGAAAAATAGAGTACAGACATGGTTTTGATATCTGCAGGCATTTACATGACATTTCAAGTAGAAGAGAAACCAAAAATCATTTGTATTCTTTCTCACTGCCTCGCAGAACAACACATACAATTACGCAATGTTAGATGTTTTTAACAAGCACACTTTTTAATTAACTAGAGACAGAAGTGTGAATAAAATGAAGGAATTAAACCAGCCTAGAATGGCTCCACAGAAGGCTATTTTCAGTCAGTGAGATGAGGTATTAAGCAGAGGGCATCAGAGAACTCAGAGCCTTAGAATCACCAAGCAGGACAACATGAAAGCCACAACCCATTTATTCTTTTTATGGCAGTATCTACATCAGTGTTTGCCAATGAACAGATGCTACCAAATGTATGCTCAGGGTTGCTGCTGCCACTAGAAACCCTACCACCACAACGTGGCACAACTACTTCCTCACAGTTGCCACAAGAGGAGCATGCAGCCCAGCTGCTAAACCACTGCCTCCATGTTGTTGCCAATTCTTTTCATTCCCTTTGCCCATAAAAGCTGCATGCTGTTCCAGAGGTCAACTGTAAGAAATTGAGACAAAGGTGAAGGAAAGACTTCTCACAGCTCCCACCCCAGATATGGCCCTTCAGAAATCACCTTCCTATGTAGAGAAGACGATTTTGAGGTCCCAAGCTTACCATCATTAGAATACACACAACTGTGGCCAGAAGCAAACTAAGTGGCTCCAATTTTACCTCAGAGGTCCTATATCCCCCTAGACATATAAAGCTTGATGAGGAGGTGCTGGATTTGAGGGATTTGAAAAGTTTCATAGTCCATGAGTGGAAAGTTAAGCCCCTGCAGTCCTTCTAGGTATCATGCGTAGAACATGTATCAATGATGATAGCTTATACGATACATTCATATCATGACAAGATTTGATCTTGATAGGTGGGGATGAGCCCCTGTCCTCCAATAAAATAAAAGCATAGGTGTTCCTTCTCTCTACCCTATTTATCAGAGTCCAATAGTCCACTTATTTTTATACCATATGCATGATTCAACTGTCACAACTTTAAAACAGTGGCATGAATAATCCGCTTCCATGCTTTCTGATGGCCACAGGAATAAACAGCTTTAAAAGATAGATTCATGGATAGTTCTATCAATGGCTCCTAGCCATGGTGACTGAGGCGAACCTCCACATTCAGAGGCAGGATGCTGGACTAGATGGACTATTGGTCTGATCCAGCAGGGCTGTTCTTATGAAAGCCTCAGTCTCTATGCCCTGTTTTTGGCCATTCAGAGGAACTGGTTGGCCACTGTGTGAGACAGGATGCTGGGCTAGATGAACCATTGGTCTTATCCAGCAGCACTTTTCTTATGTTCTTAATATTTTTCACCAGTTCATACACTACAAGCTTCCAAACCAACAAGGATTGCTGCTACAGGCTAATCTTAATTTTTTCGCCATATTTCAGTTACATAGGGTTATTTTAGTCTTTAGAGAAATTCTGTGTAATTTAAATAATTAAATACAAGATGTACAACAATTGCACTCATTTTCTTCGTATTAGCAGCACTCTGCACAGAAGCAGCAAGTAATACTTGCTCTTTTCTGTAAGCAGTGAGAGTAAGTACTTCTCTAATATGAACGCTTTAAGTTCTATCTCACCAAGGAAAGTATTATTGGGGTATTTTAAGTCCCAGTGGCTAGGCCAAGCTCCCCATAAGCAAGAGAATGCTGAACTACCACACACAAAAATCATTTATAAAAGACTCCAAACAACATCCATCTCTTGCAAATCTGAGCAAACTAAATAGATTAAATTGGAACAAGAAGTTTTCTCAGGAAAAGAGATGAGATCCAAAGTAGGGCATGTTGTAAAGCTGAAAGAACTACTGAAATGGTAAAGAAAGACAAGAGAGGTTACAGAAGGGTCTTAAAGAATTCAATATCACTGCTATCAGAACAAACCAAGATAACAAACATGTTCTGTACTCTACTGCTAATACTGCCCTTTTAAACATGAGTAGTATTTTAATTGCCCTGACCTGGATAACCCAGGATAGCCCAATCTTGTCAGATCTTGGAAGCTAAGCAGGGTCAGCCCTGGTCAGTATTTGAGTGGCCCTGGTCAGTACTACACAGTGGCAACCCTACAGGGTCACCATAAGTCGGTTGTAACTTGACAGCAAAAAAAACCCCTATTTTAATCACTGCAGCCTTCCAGGTATCTGCTTTCTCCATATCCTACGTGGGTGATCACCATGCTTCCAGTATCCCAAACACCCACAAACTAATGTGCTGATCACTGCTTCCACAAGCATCCTAACAAGACTAGCATGTAAGGGAACAGGAAGAGGAGAACAGCATACCACACCAACAATAAATGCTCAAGGATAGCCCAGGCAAGCCAAATCTTATCAGATCTCAGAAGAAAAGCAGGGCCGACCCTGGCTGGTATTTGGAAGGGTGACCTCCCAGGAATACCAGGGTTGGTACACAGAGGCAGGCAATATCAAGCCACCTTGCTGAAACGTCCTAGCCCCACTAGGGGATACCAGAAGTCACCATGACTTCCAGGCACACAAGCACATACACACACATTCACGCACAAAATACTCACCATAAATAAATAAATAAATGCTCAAGGGCCAATTGTTTAGGCAAAATAATAGGGAAGTATTGACAAAGTAAGAAGATTCTGGGACCCAGCCATAGTTCTTGTTATTAACTTGTTATGACTTAGCAGAATTCCACCCTTCTAATTCTATTGAAGTCAATGGGTCTTATAAGGGTGCAACTTTGCTTAGGATGACACTTTCAACCATGCAGGGTGGGGGGAACGCAGTTAGCCCGTAGACCAACTGGAACTGGGTCACAAGGCAGCAACAAAGATGGAGAACTGGAAAACAAGTCCTATGAGGAACATCTGAAGGAACTGGCAGGGGAGGAGAGAAGAACAAGGGAAGACATGATTGCACTCTTCCGTTGTATAGAAAAGGGCAAAATCTTACTTTCTGCTGTTCCAGTGGGCAACTAAGTCTAATTACACTATTTAAACTTAGCATTATGATACATTTCCTAGCAATGAGAGCCACTGAACAATGGAACCTTACCTAGCAGGGTGGTAGCCTCTCTCCTACTTGAGGTCTTCCAGCAGAGGCTTGACAGCTACCTTTGGAGACCCAGTAGCTTTCCTATACTAAGCAGGGGGTTGGTCTAGAACACCGGTCAAGACCTGTTCCAACTCTAGTCTCTGTAGCATGGAAAATAACCAATATATGGTACCATTTCCCATGTGCCCCTCAAAAAGAACTAATGTGCAGTAACTTCTTGCTTTTGTCAGAATCCTGCTTTGCTATCTATCTAAATCAGCAGAAGCGCTTACTTTGGACGCTTTCAGCCTACCTGCACAAATGATCAATATGAAACTCATCAACCGGATGGCCATTGTGACACATCCATGAAAGCCTTTATTCTAAAGGCCTGTTCCTTTAGCCTACACGTAACTCTTCCAAGGCCCCTTCTAAAAAGTCTTCCAGACTATGACTTATTTTATTGGGGAACGATATATGAAATAGAGCAGGTGAAAGGGTTAGGACTGGCTTAACTGGCAAGACACAAAGAGCACAGACTTTGGAGATCATTATTGCTTCTTCGGTCTACTGACACAGAACACTTCCCCCTCCATTGTGCCACACCTTGTACACTTCCCCCTCTGTTGCTCCACACCTCCATCATTCATTTAATCACTAGGAGAACTGAAATCCCTAAGGAGAAAGAACTAAGACCTGTGACCTTTCAAATAATACCTTCTCTCCTTTATCCGCTCTTTTTTTCTTTCCTATAAGGTTCAGCTTGCCATTACGGGAAGGAGCCGGCCACAAAAAGAATTTTACTAAAGCTTTCAAGATTGGCCTCAGACAAATCAGTCTAGGAAGCAAAGTTTAGATCAAAGAATCTGCAGTATCAAAGCTACACAGGAGGAGGGAAGGAGGTATCACAGCCACAAACTCAATGTGGAGTCTACAAAGCTGAAGTTCTTTAATTGGAAATTGCTAGTAGGATCCCAAGAAAGGCCACATAAATGGCACTAGGCAGCATTTGGAAAGACATGAATCAGAACTGGAGACGGAAAGCTACAAAGAGTTGTCAGGAGAGTCCAGATTCTTTATTTAAGCCTCTTGTGCTGGTTTTATGTATTTGGCTAGAAATCTGATAATCTGACACGGGAGCATCACCATTAGACAACTGTTGCTTGGCAGATGCATAGGCGTGTATCCAACCGTCCATCTACAGAAAGCAAACAGAGCTTTCCCATATTCTTTTCTGTTCCTGTGGCCCCTTCCAGCTCCCAGAAAGATTATTCATAGGGGTTGCGGCAGGATCCAAGCAGAGGAACAACCACGTGGGTTGATCGCCTGGAGCAAGGAAGGAAGGGGAGATGAAATCTACCCCTTTCCTCAGTGGATCTGCACTTGCAGAGCAATTTCATCCCATTTTCCTTCCTCATTCAAGTTACTCCAACCCACCCAGCCATTTCTCAGCATGGGTCCCATGATCCTGCAAATGATCTTTGGGAAAAGGGGTCAGAAGAGGGTGAAGAAACAATGCAAACACTAAAAATACACACAATAATGGAAATAGTAATATTCACAACAACACAACGATGGGATTAAATTATAGGCAGAAACGTACCATATGGATATTAGGATTTTTTTTAGTTCAGCATTTCTTGTACAGAGTGCCAAAATACACATAATAGTTTTTAACATTTAATGAAGTCTATGCAGATATCATATACTCCTTCAACATCTGGCCCTGCCGGTGGACCTCATGGCACCTGGTTTGGGGCTGTGTGACAAAGAGTGTTGGGCCACTGGCCTGATCCAACATGGCTTCTCAATTTATGTTCTTATTATCTGGGAGAGAAACCCAAGTTCCTTCTTAAATGAAAAAGCCACAAAACATCAAGTACCTTTGATTACTGGGGATGTTCAGCTGGGCTTAAAACAAAACAAAAACAACCCAGGCTGTGGTCACACGCAGAATTAGCCGCATGACAGCCACAAATGCCGGACGGATTTTAATGGCACGATCACACCTGGCAAGAGTCCTGCATCCATCGGCAACCCGTTGCACTCCACCGAAGAAGCAGAGTTTAAAAATACCTGGGAAACTGCAGTATCAAACGGGTTTGTGATGGCCGCAGACGGAATTTCCCGTGTGATCGCTCCAGCACGCTCCCATTGTGTCAGTGATCCCTCGTTGAAGCACACTGGAAACACACGGCGCAGAAAAAAACCCCGATTCCCCTGCCATTGTGTCTGATCACGCAGTGGCTGGTCAAATTACTGCGGAGCAAATAGCTTCGCTTCACCCCCACGTTATCTGGCACGTATGACTGCACCCTCAGATTAGTGGCCCTCATTCCCTAAAGTGCTAGGCTGGCCAAACCACTGGTTATCCCAGCTTTCAATGCCAAAAAAAATCTGTCTGTGTGCGTAAAGTGCCATCAAGTCATAGCTGACTTTTGGTGGCCTCAGCATGGAGCTTTCAAGGTAGGTGAGAGGCAGAGGTGGTTGGCCATTGCCTTCCCCTGCAGAGTCTTCCTTGGTGGTCTCCCTTCCAAGTACTGGCCCTGTTTAGCTTCCGAAATATGCTGAGACTGGGCTATACCATGCCACCTTCCCTCCCAATATATGTTATTTAGACACATGCAAAAATATTCATTTTTCAGCCATGCCAAAATCTGGCTAGCTCCTACACTTCCACCATGGCCAGATTCTCAGAAAGACCTAGAATAACAATGGGGAAAGAACAGAACAAAGTTGGAGTCCAATGGCACCTTTAAGACCAACAAAGTTTAATTCTGGGTATAAGCTTTCACGAGCACGCACACTTCTTCAGATCAGACTATGAGGCATTGGCAGCTATTCTGGGAACCATGCAGTCCTGTACACCTTTTACCTATAGTCTGCGTCAATTTATACACTCACTCCACGTAAGGTGCCCTGAAGAAAACAGCTACTTTGGAGAGTAGACTCTATGGCATTCTAGCCTGCTGAGCATTCTCCCCTTCCCATACCCCACCCTCCTCAGACTCCACCCTCAAAATCTCCAGGAACTTCCAAACCTGTAGTTGGCAACTGTCAATGGTACACGTACCACCAGTGGAACACAGTACTCCAGGTTGGTTTTCGTTACAATTACTAAGAATTTGCTCTCCCTAGATCCCCATGTACACCTGTGAGTGTTGCAAGAAGTACCTGCAATGGATTAGCCATCTGTGACCTTTTGGCATGCTAATAGTCACCTCGGACAACTGGTATTTCTCCTAATCCCCCCTACTAATCCCCGCTTCCTGCTGCCCACCAGCAAGTGTCTGTGATGTGCCACTTCTTGCTGACCCTACCTGCGAGGGATTATCTGCTGTGCTTCTTCAATTTTTGATGTCCTTAAAATTTATGGCAAATGATCAATGCGATAACAATGTTTGTAGACGTATGAACGTCCTGAGGCAAAGTGGGCTTCTTGTTTCTGTCATGGTAGGACTCAGATGCTTTGACAGGCGTGTTTGGTGGAACATAATATACAAAAGGTTGCAAACCACTGGTCTAAGATAGATCAAGATGGGTAGCCGTGTTTGTCTGTAGCAGTAGGAAAGAGCGAAGAGTCATGTAGCACCTTAAAGACTAACAAAAATTTTGGCAGGGTATGAGCTTTCATGAGTCACTGCTTGCTTCTTATGGTGACCCCAGTTTTCAAGGCAAGAGATGAACAGAGGTGGTTTGCCATTGCCTGCCTCCACATCATGATCCCGGTATTCCTTGGGGGTCTCCCATCCAAATACTAACTAGAGCTGACCCTGCTTAGCTTCCAAAATATGAAAAGAACAGGCTAGCCTGGGCCATCCAGGTCACGGTGATCTAAGGCATAAGCGTCAACGTTTCAGGTACCTTTGCATTCCCTATCATTTAGGCCCAGTTTCAAATCCTCAGAGTTTGTGCAAAATTGCTGACAGAAAGGCACAGTTCTTCCCCGATTTTGGCTGCAGGTTCCTCATTACTTTAACTGAACAGCACTGGCAATAAACAATGTGTATTTCTCAAAACACCACTGCAATGTTCAGATCTGGCACAGACCTTCTACAAAACACGATTCAGCAAAAAAAAAATGGGGGGGAAAGAGCAGGGCAGCCTTTGTCATTGTGCCATTGTCCCCTGCTACAGACAGGCTCAGGCCTAAACTACACACGATGCTGAAGAAGCATGACAACACATATTTTAACCTCAAAATCAGCCACAGGGTTAGGCTGACATGAACTGAAGCTACAGCGCTGGGGAAGGGAGGTTTAACTCCTTTAAGATAGTTGTCTGTCGGCTTATGGTTTATTTCCCCAAAAAAATCCTCCTCCCGGTCATTACTTTTAGCCCTTGTACAAGGGGGAAAAGACAACAACTCTTAAATGTGCCTCCCTATTTTCCCCTATGAGAGTTGAAAGGAACTGAATAGTCCAATCAGCTAAAGCGCTGGAAATTCAGAATGAGGACACCATGGTAAAACTCACCTCCACATCCAATCCCAAAACAGAAACAAAACCCAGAATGTTTCCTCTCCTCTGCATTGCCTGCTTACTTGGCAGGGACAGAAGTCTGTGATGACAAAATGTAATTCTGCCAGAACTTCTCCAGAGGAAGGACTTCAGGTAAACTGGCATCTCACTTCCTAACTCAGCAGAAACCAGGGTGGGTGGGTGTTAAGTGCCAGCATATGGTGACCCTCTGAATTAATTATCTCCGAAACTTCCTATCATTAACGGCCTTGCTCCGGTCTCCCAAACTGAGGGCCATTACATCCTTCACTGAATCAATCCATCTCATGTTGGATCTTCCTCTTTTCCTGCTGCCTTCAACCTTTCCCGTCACTACTGTCTTTTGCAGTGAGTCTTGCCTTCTCAGAATGTGAGCAAAGTACAATAGCCTCAGTCTAGCCATTTTAGCCCCTAGGGAGAGTTCAGGCTTGATTTGGTCTAGAATCAATTGTACGCTGCCCTGAACCTGCCGAATGGTGGGGAGGGCGGGATATAAATTTAAATAATAGATAAGATAGATAGATTAGATAGATTAGATAGATAGATAGATAGATAGATAGATAGATAGATAGATAGATAGATAGATAGATAGATAGATAGATAGATAGAACTTATTTGTCTTTTTGGCCGGCCACAGTTCCCATAAAACTTTCCTCTGACACCAAATTTCAAATGGACCAACTTTTCCCCTGACAGCTTTCTTCAACATCCAGCTTTCACACCCATCCACAGCTGTGGGGAATACTACGGCATGAATTAATTTGATCTTGGTCGCCAGAACATATCCTTACGCTTAAGAAACTTTCCTAGCTTCTTCATGGCTGCACTTTCCCAGTCTCAATCTTCTGATTTCTCAGTTGGGGGAGGGGGGATGGCAGTGGGAGGAGGAGCTGGAGGAGGTTTCAAATTACATTTGCTTCCCCACTACTCTGGTTGCCCTCACGGGGATTTACAACATTACTGGGAAACTCAAGGAAATAAAAACCCACGTGCTCTTTCCCCCCTTGCCTTTTACAAACCCTTCCTTAGGACTGGTCTCTCCTCCTTCCCAGATGTCCTCAGCCATTAAGCTCTCTGCAAAGCACAAGTCATTCCAATCAGCAGTACGCTTTTGCCATCTGCATTCCTAGAAAATTCTTAGCCCCGGGTGCATGTGGCCTTTCAGTCAGGTCTCGGCAGACATTTACTTTGACATAAGCCTGTAATAATTGTTTATTCTTAACACGCCCTTCTCTCCCACCCACATTCCTTTAAAGAGCCTGAGGATTTCTCTTCACACCTATATTCCCAAAATTCATTGCACTTTGCTTAGGGCTAGAGAGAGAGATCATTATTTTTTCCAGAAAATATGAACACAGGAATAAGTCCAGCATCGTTGTTCAAGCAGTACATGCTTGGCTCTGCTTACAGGCTTTGCAGGTTTTTGCAGCACCTTCAAAACCTGCCAAACCTGTTTAGCCACAGACAAGAGACCACTGGGATGGGCAAATACAGTGCATTAGGAGTAACAATGCCTCCAGAGCTTGGGCATCCTTGTCCAAGCAGCATGTGCTTGACTCTGTTTAAAGCTTTGCAGGTTTTTGTCACGCTTCCAAAACCTGCCAAACCTATTTAACCAGAGACACTGGTGGGATAAATGCAGTGTATTGGGGGCAATTATGCCTCCAGCTCTGTTCAAACGTGTGTCTCCAACCCAGGGCTTGGAAGTGTACTGAAGGCATGTTCAAACTTTGCGGGTCGGGATGCATGGAAGTGCTTGCACTGCGCTTATCCCTGCATTTTCCAAGCAGTCTCTATACCACCAAATGGAATCAGCCCAGTAATAGCTCCAGCCGAGCAATGAACACAGCTAGCGTTCTGCTATCAAAGCAAAGAAAGGGGGTACCTTCTTTATTTTAGAGACTCCATCAGTGCATTTCCTTTGGTTCCACTTGGAGAAGTCTCAAGAGAGGTAAAAACTCTCATACAGAACTCTACCTTTAATGCCCAGCTACTTCTAACAAACAAAACGGATCCCTACTTCCCTTAAACGTCATTCACTGGGGCTGCTGCACAAACCACCCAGGTCTCACCCAGCCAGTTTGGTGTAGTGGTTAGAAGTGCGGACTCTAATCTGGGAGAACCGGGTTTGATCACCTACTTCTCCACATGCAGCTGCTGGCGTGACCTTGCGTCAGTCACAAGTTATTTCAGAGCTTTTCTCTCAAGGACAGTTCTCAAAAAGAGCTCTCTCAGTCCCACCTACCTCACAGGGAGTTTTATGAGGAGGGAAAGGGAAAGAATATTGTAAGCCGCTCTGAGAATCTCTTCTTCTTCTTCACAGGAGGCAAAGTGAGTTTGCAGCCCAGTGTACAAAGTGAGCTGCTTTAGAAAATCCTCGAGTGTTTTTTTAAACTACCTTGATTTTGCACAGACACAATTTAGGTAAGGTAAAGTGCCCTGGAGTGGCAACCAACCCACGCCAACCCCATGAAGTTCCACCTCATGGCAAGAGATGAGCAGAGGTGGTTTGCCATTCAGCCCTTGGTGGCTGCCTTGGGGTCTCCCATCCAAATACTAACCATGGCAAGCTCTGCTTAGCTTCCAAGATCTGACAAGATTGGGCTAGCCTGGGACATTGCGGCTGCTACACATGCAATCTAATGACTTACAAGATAATGCTGCAGGAACTTAGAAGGCTCCGATGTTTCAGTTCAGAAACTCCAGACCGTTTACGATGTCTCTTGGAGCCAAGTATGTGATGCATGCAACAAATACATGGTGCAGGTAAAAAACACTGGACCCTGCTAAGTTCTTCTCCACTTCCCAGAGGGTAAAAAACTGTCTTTAAAAAGAACTCCAAGATACCTCTTAACAGCCCGCATCATTTGGTGACAAGTCATCTCCTGTTCATCTTTTATCTTCTACATTATCTTCCCTGTTTAGAAATCTTCAGGAAACACACCCTTTAAACTTCCCATTTTTGAGAAGGTAGGAAAAGAAAAACTGCTTGGAAACCTGCTAATGGGAACCGTCACTCTGAAAAGCTGGGTCATTCCCCCCCCCCCTTCCCCCATACGGACACAATAACTGAGCTGTTCTCAGAACAGCTGTGTGAGCAGAGGACTTCAGTTGTTAAGGAAGTGAGGTGTGAACCAAGATATCCCTGGTTCAAATCTCACCTCAGCCATGAACTCGCTGGGTGGCCTCAAGAAAGTCTGAGTGGCTTAGCACCCCTATCTGGAATACAGGGTGTGACAGCAGCCTCTGCAGCTATTCTAAGGAGATCCTTCAAGCAATGTGTTTTAATCGCAAAGAACAATTTTAATTTTATTATTATTATTACTGTATGAGCTTGCAGTATGAAACATATCAGCCCATTTTTTTCCAGCCCAGTTCAAAGTTAAGCACTTTTTCAGTGAGAAAGGCTGATTCTCAATTGGCTTTTCACTCTGCTGTTTTACGAAACCCATGCTGGAACAGAAATTACCCTCTTCATTGCATGCCGCTTTCACTTCCTTTGACCATCGGATTTTATGGTACCTTCTGCATTGCACGCTGCTTTCACTTTCTTTGATCATCAGACTTTATGGTACCTTCTGCATAGATTTACAGCTGTTCAGGGGTGACTTTGCAGCCAATATGGCATTGCCCCAGGGTATCTGAATGTGGCTTTGAGCTGCACTTTTTCCTCCCAGTTGAGAAAATGTGGAGCGAATGCCAGATGCAGAATCGCCCAAAGTTAAACAAGTACATGATTCTCCCCCACTGAAATTAAAGAGACTTAAAAATGCTCCATTCCCAGCAGGATAAGTACCTCTATATTTCGCAAATGAATAGGATTGCCCATTCATGCCTGAGAAATTCCTGGAGATTTGGTGGTGGCACCTGAGGAGGGCAGGGTTTGGAGAGGGGAGAAGAGGGACCTCAGCTAAATATAATGCCATAGAGTCCATCCTCCAAAACAGCCATTTCCTCCAGGGGAACTGATTGCTGTAGTCTGGAAATCAGTTGTAATTTCAGTGGCTCTCCAGGCCCCACCTGGAGGCCGGTAACCCCTGGATACAAGCAAAGGACCCGACAAACTGCATTTTCAAAGCAGGGGGCAGAGCACATGCTGAAGCCAAATGTGTACAGGGGAATGTAGAACCCTGATATCTCACCCTGTGAGCTGCAGAGCAATTGACCAGCGGTAACTTGAAACCACTTGGTGAACTGGACATCTGTACAGACCTGGTTTGGTGCAGATGATAATCTTACCACCCACTCCTCATGGTTTCCTGGATTTCTGATCTGGCCAAGAGTGGACACATCACTTGGCCAGCCAAGGCAGGTGGCTTATCAAGTGGTGATAGATATGCAGGCTGTGGCAAAGTCACCACATAACCAATATGTTGTCTGTGATCACCATGTGCACAGAAGAAGAGTAATGTACACACACACCCCTCCATAAAACAGGATTCAGTGAGAGTTACTAAAAAGATCCTCTCCATTCAATGATCTCCCCCCACCCCCACTGGAAAGCGCACTTTATGAAGCACAAAGCAAACATGCCCCTCCGAGTACAAACATGCGCACAACACATACTGGTGAACGACTTTCCCCAGGGTTTTTTGTGCGCCTGTCCCATTAGTTCAGAATCAATTCACCAGGCAAACAAACTCGGAGCAGAGGGGAGAGGAGGGGGCAGAGAAAGATGCGACAAGTGCTTCTTGCTCACGCGGCTGTATTTCAGGAGCCTATCTGAAGAAGTGAACAGTGACTCACGGAAGCTCATAGACTGCCACAAATTTCGTTAGTCTTTAAGGTGCTACTGGACGCTTGTTCTTTTCTACTATTTTAGTGCGGGAGCTCTGTTAAGTCTGTGGTGGCACCGAAAGCAAAACAAAAGTCTTGCACACTTTGAAGACTAACCGGTTTACCTTTTGCGGACTAGAAAACATTAATAAGTTGCCCGCACTGGTGGAGCGGAGAGTTAAAGATCTGGTCTCCGATGCGGGGGGGGGGGCAAATTAAAGTCCCCCCCCCCCTTGAAGACCTCGCACTGGGCTAAGAAATGGGATGGCGCATAGCAGCACATGTTTTCTGCTACTCATGCAAGGTGAGGGCACAGTGCAAACTGGGAAGGAAGTTTCCAGTTCTCTTTAGCTCTTAAACTTAAGGCTCGAAGGAGAGGGGGAAATAAATAAATACCTGTATTGTCTGGTTGGGGTCGCCGCCGGCCACGGGCCCGCCCACGAGTTTGCAATACAAATCCTCCACGGGTCTGGGGATCTTGGCGCCGGCGTCTTCCTCGCCGCAGGTTGCGGTGGCCGAGATCCTGGTGCCCTCGGCCAGGTTGAAGTAGGGCGGGTGCAAGCTGTAGCCGTTCACATCGGCGTGGAAGGAGACCGGCTGCCCCCAGCCGCAGGGCGCCGCCGCCCCCAGCAGCAGCAGCAGCACGAAAGGCATCGCCGGCGCGCCTCGGATCCCACCAGGGCTCCTGTCCCTCGCCATTTTCACGGATGCTTGATTTTTGCAAAATAAAAAAGAATTGGAATTGCAAAAAGCCAGAGGGAACTGGGATGCGGGAGGGAGGAATGAATGAGATCTGGGGCCCCTACTGCGTCCTCGGAGGAGTCATGGCCGAGGAGCAAAGTGCAAAGAGGGCTCTGCAAAACGGGGAAGGGGGGGAAGAGGCAGAAAGTTTTGCTGCTGCTGCTGCGGCTGCTGCGGCTGCCGCCGAGCCCAGGAGAGGCGCACCAGGCAGGGCTGCCTAATCAACTGATGAGACATCAACCTGCGCCGCGGCTCCCACCGAGCGGCTGGCTTCCAGGCGGCCCACTGGGCGAGTGGCGCACAGCTTTTCCCTGGCAGCCCCCGGAGGGAGGGAGCGAGGGGAGGAGCGGCCGCGGGATTATCCCTGCTCTGCCGCGGGCCATTGTTGTGGCCGCCCCTGTGGGTTTAACTCCTTCGCGCAGCGAAGCCGGAGCAATGTGAGAAACAGCAACCACAGCACCGACCCGACCCCCACTCCACTCCCCCACTCCTGTTGACATTAGGATGAAGGGGGGGAAAGCTGCTCCGTTTCTCACTAGCTGGCTGGTTGGCTTGCTGGCAATAAGAAGAGCCCTGATGGGTCAGACTATAGTGGTCCATCTAGTCCAGCATCCAGTCTCACACAGTGCCAAGCAGTTCCTCTGGAGGGCAAACAACAGGGCATAGAGACTGAGGCCCTCATAAGAACATGAAGAGCCCTGCTGGATCAGACCAGTGGTCCATCTAGTCTAGCATCCTGTCTCACTCAGTAGCCAGCCAGTTCCTCTGGAGGGCCAACAACATGGCACAGAGGCCGAGGCCTTCATAAGAAGAAAAGCCCTGCTGGATCAGACCAGTGGTCCCTCTAGTCCAGCATCCTGTCTCACACAGTGACTAACCAGTTCCTCTGGAGGGCCAACAACAGGGCATAGAGGCAGAGGCCTTCCCCTAATACTGCCTTCTGGCTCTAGGATTCAGATGTTTAGTGCCCCTGAACGTGGAGGTTAAGAACATAAGAAGAGCCCTGCTAGATCAGACCAGTAGTCCATCTAGTCCAGCATCTTGTCTCACACAGCGGGCAACCACAGTTCCTCTGGACGGCCAACAACAGGTCAAAGAGGCTGAGGCCTTCCCCTTACGTTGCCTCCTGGCTCTGGAATTCAGAGACTTAGTGACCTCTGAATATAGAGGTTCCCCTCAGTCACCATGGCTAGGAGACTTCAGGAATCTATCAAACCCCCTTTTAACACTGTTTATTCTTGTGGCCATCACTACATCCTCTGGCAGCAAGTAGGGATGCCAGCCTCCAAGTGGGATTTGGGAAATCGCCTGGAATTACAGGTCATCTCCAGAGTCCGACAACAGAGATCAGTTCCTGTGGAGAAAATGGATGCTTTGGAGGATGGATTCTATGGCATTGTACCCCACTGAGGTCCTTGACCCCCCCCCCCCCCCAGCTCCATCCCCAAATCTCCAAGAGTTTCCCAAACTGAATCTGGCAACCCTTCCCTCCACCCCGGCCTGTGGCCATGAGGGACCTAGAGCTGCAACCCTATACCCATTTACAGGCAGAGAGTAAAATTCAAGCGTCACGGGTGCACTCCACTGCTCTTTACTTGGGAATAAATTTTATTTTTATTTACTTTATTTATACTGTGCCTCTCTCCCCAACGGGGACCCAAAGTGGCTTACATCATTCTCCGCTTCCCCCTGAGCCTTCAGGAAAGGGCGGAATAGAAATCTAATGAATAATAAATGTTATCATCACAACAACCCTGTGAGGTACAGTGGGCTGAGAGTAGGGTTGTCAGCTTCTAGGCGGTGACGGGAGATCTCCAGGGATTACACTTTACAACTGATCTCCAGGCAACAGAGATCAGTTCCCCTGGTGAAAATGGCCTTTTTGGAAGGTGGACTCTATGGAATTATACCCCACTGAAGTCCTTCCCCTGTCCAAATCCTGCCCTTCTCAGGCTCCACACACACACCCCCAAAATCTCCAGGTACTTCCCAACCAAGAGTTTGGCAACCTAGCTCAGTGACTGGCTCTATACTATATACTAATAGTAATATATACTAATATACTAATATACTATACTAATATACTGATAGCCAAGTTGCCCCCTCCGTGTGGATATCTAAATCCGCACGGAGGGGGCACTGGGGGGCAGAGAGATTTTTCTGCACACGTGGGGGACTCCCCAGGTATGCAGAAAAATCTAAAAAGTTTAAAAAACTATACGGGGGATATTTAAATCCCCCCAAAAGTAAAAGCATTCCCTGTGCATGTGCAGGGAATGCTCCGGCTGTCGGGGGGGAGGCTTGGCGGGCCTGGCTGCTGTGAGCTGCTCAGGCCTTGCTGTTGCCGGTGCCAAGTGGGAGGGAGGAGACTTGGTGGGTCTCACTGCTGCTGTTGCCGTTGCTGCTGGGGAGGGTGAGGGGACGGGAGAAAGCTTGGCGGGCTGGCAGCTGTGAGCCACCCAGGCCTCACCGGTGCCAGGGGGATGAAGAGGGAGAAGGCTTGGCGGGGCTCGCCACCACCACCACGGGAGGGGGTGTGGGAGAAGGCTTGGCGGGGCTCGCTGCCACCGCCACTGGGGAGGGGGGGAGAGAGGCTTGGCAGGGCTGCCGCTGCCACGGGGGGGGGGGGTGAGAGAAGGCTTGGCAGGCCTTGCCGCCGCTAGGGTGGGAGAAGGATTGGGATACTCCCCCCTGGCGAGTATCGCAGGTCCCCCTTCTTGTTCCCTTCTGATAGTGCCCTTTTTCAGATTTATGAGTAAGTTCCAATGAACCCTATAGGACTTCTGAATAAACATCTATAAGATATCATGCATATTCCAACACGCTTTAACATAACTACGAAACAGAATCTGGAGTGACTGCTTAGATACTGGCCCTCCTGAGAACCAGTTTCGTGTAGTGGTTAGGAGTGCGGACTCTAATCTGGGAGAACCGGGTTTGATTCCCCACTCCTCCATATGCAGCTGCTGGTGTGACCTTGGGTCACTCATAAATTCTTTCAAAGCTGTTCTCTCAGGGGCAGTTCTCTCGAAAGAGCTTTCGCAGCCCCACCTACCTCACAGGGTGTCTGTTGTGGGGAGGGGCAGGGAAAGGAGATTGTAAACCGCTCTGAGACTCTGAATGAAGGGTGGGATATAAATCCAATCTCTTCTTCTCTTCCTCTCTGGTTCTGGTGCTGTTTATGTATTTTGATTGAATTATTTTATAATCTTTAAATTTTGTTTTTAATTGCTTAAATGTTTTCATGTTCGCTGCCTTGGGGACTCTGACATGATGGGAAAAGGGCATAAAACTGTTTTAAATAAACAAACAAAACAGATCTGTTCACTCCACCATTTGGGGCCTGTTGTGTTTGTGTTTTGGATCTTTGAAGCAGCAATAGCTAGGGCTGCCAAGTCTGCCTGGGGGGTGGGGGATCCCCCGCTACAGGGATCCCCAATCCGCCGGCCCGGATTTGGCCGGCGGGGGAACCCCACCCCCGAAGTCATCTGGTCCCATAGAGTTTTGGGGCGATTGCCAGAGCGTCGCCCTGGCAACATCCCCAACGTGATGATGTCACTTCCGGTGACATCATCATGGTGCACGTGCTTTTCACGCACGCCTAGAAACTCCCGGTGCTGAGAGGACTCCCCCCCGCCGAAAGTACGAAAGTACTTGGTAACCCTAGCAATAGCATGAAAAGGCTCTGGTATTCTAAAGCTCCATGTCCTATTGGCTGATGAATAAAGACTCCCATTGGTCCTGAAGCCAATCTAGATACCCAATCGCTGAGCCCTGCTTGGGTCCAATAGTATTACTTGTATATAGTTACTTTGTTGAAAGTTATGTGTTGGAACTGTATAAATTAAGGTGCCGCTCTCATAGAGCTGTCTTTGGATCTGAGCAATATCACTGAATAAAAGCTTGTTGTTTGAATTCATCGCCTCCCGCTCAATACTTAAAAGGGCCTAGAGAGAAGGGACCTGCCCCCAGCAGGGAGGTCACTATGAGCCAAGGGCATGTTTTTCTACCACCCGGAATAAAGGGCTCCCATTTAGTCTTGTAAAGTAAAAGAGGCAATGTTACAATGGGGTCACACCCACACTGCTATATAAGATTGCCAGCTCTGGTTGGAAATCTTTGGAGATTTGGAGATGGAGCCTGGGGAGGGGAGGGACCTCGGTGGGGTATACAGACATAGAGTGCACTCTGGAAAACAGCCGTTTCCTCCAGGGGAAATGAGCTCTGTAGCCTGGAAATCAGTTATAATTCCAGGCCCCACCTGGAAATCACCAACCCTATTTTTTGGCCCTCAGAACTTTGCATCATGTGAGCTGACCAATTCACGTGATACAGGGCCACCAAAATGACTGTATCAGTGGGGTGGCCACAAAGAGTTTGTATGGTGTGAACTGACTTGCTCCGTTTTCACAGCTGCTTCCCCACAGTTAGGAAACACATTGAGATAAACGGTGCTTAATCTCACAGATTAGATCTAGATGTGTAGCCGTGTTTGTCTGTAGCAGTAGAAAAGAGCAAGATTCCAGTGGCACCTTAAAGACTAACAAAATTTGTGGCAGGGTGCGAGTTTTTGTCAGTCACTGCTCACTTCTTCAGATTAGAAAAGAGCCAGACTACAATAGCACCTTGAAGACTAACAAAGTTTGTGGCAGGGTATGAGCTTTCGTGAGTCACCTCTAGTGAGCTGTGACTCATGAAAGTTCATACGCTGCCACAAATTTTGTCAGTCTTCAAGGTGCTACTGGACTCTTCTGCAATCTTGGCTCTTCTCTACAATCTCAAAAGTTGTTTGGGTGATTCTTATTATTCTTATCCTTGTAAAAATCAGGGCTCCGTTGGAGCCGGGGCGCGCCGGAGCGCCGCTCCGGGAGAGAGGAGGCGGGGGGCGGGCACTTAACACAGCCCCGCCCCCCCCTCAATGCTCCCTTCCTCCCCCTCGCCTCCTGAATACTCCTGGGGCCGGCGGCGCTCCGCCGGCCCCAGGAAAGAGAAGCCCTGTCCCTCCCCCCTCCCACTGCTCCCGGGGTCGCGGCAGAGCGCCGCGAGCCCCGGGGAGCTCCCTTCCTCCCCCCCGCCCCCTCAAGAGAAGCCCTGTCCCTCCCCCCTCCCACTGCTCCCGGGGTCGCGGCAGAGCACCGCGAGCCCCGGGGAGCTCCCTTCCTCCCCCCCGGCCCCCTCAAGAGAAGCCCTGTCCCTCCCGCCTCCCACTGCTCCCTTCCTCCCCCCCTCAATACTCCCTCCCTCCCTTCCTTCTCTCTTTCTCCCCCCACCTACCTACCTACCTACCTTCCTGTTCCTTCCTTTCCCCCTTCCTTCCCCTTCCTTCCTTCCTTCCTTCTCTCTCTCCCCACCTACCTACCTACCTACCTGTTCCTTCCCCTCTCCCTTCCTTCCTTCCTTCTCTCTCTCTCTCCCCACCTACCTACCTACCTACTCCTTCCCCTCTCCCTTCCTTCCCCTCTCCCTTCCTTCCTTTCTTCTCTCTCTCTCCTCCACCTACCTACCTTCCTGTTCCTTCCTTTCCCCGTCCTTCCCCTCTCCCTTCCTTCCTTCCTTCCTCCCTCTCTCCCCCCTTCCTTCCTTCCTTCCCTCTCTCCCCCCACCTACCTACCTACCTTCCTGTTCCTTCCTTTCCCCCTTCCTTCCCCTTCCCTCCTTCTTTCCTTCTCTCTCTCTCTCCCCACCTACCTACCTACCTGCTCCTTCCCCTCTCCCTTCCTTCCTTCTCTCTCTCTCCCCACCTACCTACCTCCCTTCCTGTTCCTTCCTTCCTTCCTTCCTTCTCTCCCCCCCGCCTGCCTACCTACCTTCCTGTTCCTTCCTTTCCCCGTCCTTCCCCTCTCCCTTCCTTCCTCCCTCTCTCTCCCCTCCCTCCCTTCCTTCTCTCTCTCCCCCCCACCTTCCTACCTACCTTACTGTTCTTTTCTTTTTTCCTTCCTTCCCCCCTTCCTCCCTTCTTTCTTCCTCCCTCCTTCCTTCCTTCCTTTCTTTTTCTTTCTTCTCTCTCTCCCCCACCTCCCTCCCTCCCTCCCTTCCTGTTCCTTTCCTTCCTTCCCCCTCCCTCCCTTCTTGCCTTCTGACACACCTGACGTCAGTGATGTGTGGCCTTATGACACTTCCGGTGACGTCAGGGGGTGTGGCATATGCAAATAAGTTATGCTAATGAGCTCCTGCACCTCTTTTTTTACGAAAGGACCCCTGGTAAAAATATTCATTTAGTGGCAGAAAAATAAGGTTCCAGTTGAGTGGTTATCATATTTGGGTGGAGGACCTGGATAGCATGTTCCGGAGACACTGGATATATTTTTGTTTGTTTGGAGAAAACTAACATGGCCCTGAACATGAATAAGTGTCTTGATCTGCAAACTGGAACAAGTTGAGAAACACTACTGCATGGAACAATTAAACGGCTGCCCTCTGGACTCTTTTGAAAAATTCAGACTGGCACGCCACCACTAGTCTGAGACGGTTGCAGCTGCCAGCTGTTTCTCTGCTGGCACAGAGTAGCTTGCGATTGTATTTTCATGACGTCATTTACTTTAATATGGAGTTTTAATGCAACTGAAGGTGACTCAGTCCCCAGTTCAAAATAGCAAAGAATGATCAGAGCAGCCAAGCCCATTCAATTAAGAGTGACTTCCTGGAGGATTTTCTAAACCACAGTTTAACCCCTTCCACTTTGGACAGCTTTTCTAGGCTTGGAAATCTTTTTTAAAACACATGGCATCCTGAGTGGCTTGGCTTGCAAAATGTTACACCAAAGTTCTTCGGGTCTCACTAAAGGTGGCCCACTCTGCTTAGATCTAACCCACAGGATTTTAAATTAATTTATTTATAGTTTGCCTTCTGACTGAGAATCAAGGCAGACTACATTGTTATGAGTCAATGCAACCAACAGGATGAGACATCTAATAAGCAATGGGATAGGACTTGACTTGGGAGAGCCCAGGCTAGCCCTGTCCCATGAGATCTTAGAAGCTAAGCAGGGTCAGCCCTAGTTAGTATTTGAATGGGAGACCACCAAAGAATACCAAAGGTGCTATGCAGAAGCAGGCAACGGCAAACCAACCCTGAAAGTCCCTTGCCTTGAAAACCCTACGGGGTCACCATAAATCAGCTGTGATTTGATGGCAAAAAAATAAGAAAAAGGGCTAAGATGATAGAAATTTAAAACAAACTGTTTGTCACGATGTGTTACACAGTGCAGAAGAAAGTACTACGTAAGTATAAAACAAGGCAGTGGGAACAGGGTCTTAGATATAGCAAATAGATAATACAATGCACAATTCAGGTTGCCAGCCTCCAGGTGGGGCCTGGAGATCTCCCACTTTTACAACTGATCTCCAGCTGACAGAGATTAGTTCCCCTGGAGAAAATGTCTGCTTTGAAAGGTGGACTCTATGGCATTGTACCATGCTGATGGCCCTCCCCTCTCCAAACCCTGCCCTCTCCCAGATCCACCCCCAAAGTCTCCAGGTATTTTTCAGCCGAGACCTGGCAACCCTATACACAGTGTATGTCAATGTTTTTTTTTTTTTTTTTTTTTTTTTTTTTTTTTCTGCGCTGCCTCTCAGGCCGCTCCCCCGACCGGCCGGCCGGCCTGCTGCAGCCCCAGTGTATGTCAATGTATTCAACAGGATGAGACATCTAATAAGCAATGTGATAGGGTGAGGATTACAGAAATCTAAAACAAAGTGTACAGTATTAAATGTGGTACATCACATAATGCAGAAAATGGTATATAAGTACAAGCGGGAAACCCACAAGAGCTTGCAGGATCACCTCATTTCCTTTTGTATCCCCTCCACATATTATTTCCTTCTTCCCTCTTTCTGGCAACCCTGTATCCACTCCCCTGTCTCTCCTTTCTTTTCTTCTTCCCACCCACCGACCTTCCCTACTCTCCTAGTCTTCAGCTTTATTTATTATTTACCTACTTCAGGTACATTTCTCAAAATGTGTCATATTCTGCATACTTCAAGGAAGATATTGAGTGTAGCACTCATCACCCTATGTTTAATACGCTGTCCAGTAGTATCTATCTCACTGATCCAATTTCATACAGCAGACCTCCAATTCCCACCCCTCCCAAAGCTGTTCCTGGGTGTCCCCTTTCCCCCAGGAGCAGCACAGTGATAGTGAGGGGAGATTTTGGATTGCAGCGGAAGGAGAGAAGTAGGTAAGTCCCACTTAGCTGATGGAAGTCCCTTCCAGTAGTAGAGGAGGAAGTAGTAGAGGAGGAGGAGGAGGAGGAGGAGGAGGAAACGACAACAACAACAACTAGAATTGAACTCCCTGGACATTAGGAACCAGGCTGTTAATTTCAGTGGGAAATCACTAGTTGGCATATTGCAATCACTAAGTGGCATCTTGCAAATCAAAAAGCTGACCCACCAATGTTTTGGTTAAATTTTCAAAGGGGAAGGCTATGTTACCTGACAAGAAGAAAGAACCCTGTGCATTGACTAACAACTTAGTGACAGTCTTAAGAGATTCTGCACAAAGCTTAGTGGTACTATCTCACTTGTGCTAAGTTAAACTGGCTGATCTTTCCAGAAGGGAGGGAGGGAGGGAGGGAGGGAGGGAGGGAGGAAGGAAGGAAGGAAGGAAGGAAGGAAGTTAGTTCACCCTTCTAAGTCCATTGACTTTAGGGACAGAATGGTGGAACTCTGCTTAATACTGCACTGTCTATTTAATTAAAAACATCTTCCACCATTCATTCCTATGTTCATTCGTTTGTTCATTCATTCATTTATTCATTTCCTACATGGGGTTCCAAAGCCGTTTAGAATATAAAAAGCACAATGGAAGAAAAATACAGCAAGCAAACAGGAGATGGGAAAGGCTCCAAAAAAGCCAAGCAGGTCTCTCTCCTTTCTTTCACTCCCTCTGCTGGCATATTTTCCTACCCACTCTAGAGTGTGACCCTCAGGCAAAAAGAGTAGAAGGGCAAGAACAGTTTGACTCCTGTCCTTCCGCTAGAATTGAGGTCTTATATACTTGTGAGACGCCAAGGGGAAATAAACTCCATTCGATGATTCAGCTGCTACTAGCCAGATGTTTGAAATTAACCCTGAGAAATGAGACCACAGATGGAGAGGCATTTAATTTGCTAGCACCCACTTCCATTCAGTTAGCAGGACAACAAATCAACCTGGGATATTCTAGACTGATCAACTATGAACTGCTCATCTGAGGCAGAAGACACATAGCACTAGGGTTCTATTGCCAGCATCAGGCATAGGCGTCAACTACGGGGGGGCTCAAGGGCTCGAGCCCCCCCCCAATTTCCCGGGGGGGGCTCAGCCTCCCCCAGCAAAACGGAGCGTCCAACAGGCCCACTCGCTTGCCTGCCCGCTCGCCCACCTGCCGGCCCACCAGCCGGCTGGCCAGCAGCCGCCGCCTCTCCCCCCCCCGGGCCTGGCCTGGCCACTCCTACCTCTGTGGGGCCAGCTGGGCAAATGCCCAGCGTGCTGCCATCACCCGGAAGTGATGCAAGCACGCTGGGCACATTGCCGGGGCGACGCTCTAGCAATCGCCCCAGAACTCTATGGCACCCTAGAGTTTCAGGGCGATTGCCAGAGCATCGCCCCAGCAACATGCCCAGTGTGCTGGCATCACTTCCGGGTGACACCAGCACACTGGGCATTTGCCCAGCTGGCCCCACGGAGGCAGGAGTGGCCAGGCCAGGCCTGGGGGGGGAGAGGCGGTGGGGACATGGTCCCGGCGGGCGCACGCGCACATAAGAGCCCCCCCCCCCGGATTTCTAAAAGTCAGCGCCTCTGGCATCAGGGACAAACCACTTCCTTGAACAAGCACTGGTGCCACCAACCGAAGTTCTAGAAGCATCACAGCATCTACCTTTGGACCTAAAACAAAACATAGATAGAATTAACTGTGGTTAATCAACCTAGTTTAATCTACGGTTTCAGATCCTGGTTTAATGTTCCTAACTATAGCTATGGAGTGCTCTGTATTTTGAGACTCATGCTAACCATAGCTTAAGCAAGCCATGCTTTAGCGTGATGTCTGAACTGCCAAAGATCATAAGTACATGAGAAGCCAATGTTGGATCAGGCCAATGGTCCATCCAGTCCAACACTCTGTCACACAGTGGCCAAAAACACCAGGTGCCATCAGGAGGTCCACTAGTGTGGGGCCAGGACACTAGAAGCCCTCCCACTGTTGCCCCCCCCCAAGCACCAAGAATACAGAGCCATCTTTTGCCTCAGACTGAGAGTTCCTATCTATACCTTGTGGCTAATAGCCACTGATGGACCTCTGCTCCAGATGTTTATCCAATTCCCTCTTGAAGCCATCCATGCTTGTAGCCGCCACCACCTTCTGTGGCAGTGAATTCCATGTGTTAATCATTCTTTGGGTGAAGAAGTACTTCCTTTTATCTGTTCTAACCCAGCTACTCAGCAATGTCATTGAGTGCCCACGAGTTCTTGTATTATGAGAAAGGGAGAAAAGTACTTCTTTCTCTACCAGCTCTATCCCATGCATAATCTTGTAAACCTTGATCATGTCACCCCTCATACGTCATTTCTCTAAGAAGGCAAGATTCAAAACAGGGACTTCCAGATCCATAGTTCAGTCCATTAACAGACTGGACTGAGTGATGGGCTTGGACCAAGAAGACGGAATCCCTGCTCGGCCATGAAACTTACTCATTTACATTGCATTTGGACATCAAGGCATGAACCTGGTTTATTTTGGGTACTGCATACACCCTCCCCTCAATAGGATTGCCAGACCCACCCATGGAGGCTGCCAGGCCCTACCAGCCTGCTGCTAATCAGCCAGCTGGCAAGGGCAACTTACCCAGAAAAAGAATGAGGGCCAGTCAGCATTGCAGCAACATGCCTACATCGCTTTCGACATGACATCATCACATCAGCAATGGCAGGGCAACGTTCTAGTATTTGGACAAAAACTCTATGGTAGAAGCCAAATTTACCATAGAGTTTTTGGCCAAATACCAGAACATCACCTCGACATCACTGTGTGATGATGACACTTCTGGGTCACATCACAAGTGATGTAGACACATCACTGCAACATAAGCTGGGCCTCACTCCTACTCCTAGTAAGTCCCTCTGTCCCCTGTGAGTTGCCGGGAGGGACCTGGCAACCCTACCTCTCACTCACCTCGTGCTCAGAGATGTGATTGAAGACTTCCTGGTTTAGGAAATCTTAAGTCTAACTCCAGTGTATTGTGATGCCTACATGTACAAGGTTTAACAAATTGGGGGTTGTTTCCTTCCCAAACAGAGCATAACCTACCCCACAAGGAACTGAGATGGTAGATGAATAAATAAATCGGATCTAGCTGCCAAGCCATTGATTCACCCGGCCTACAGCTTTCTGAAACAAAAATCTGGTGGTGGTGGTGGAAGTGGTAGTGGTGGTAGAACATGTCATCAAGTCGCAGCTGACTTATGGTGACCCTGTAGGGTTTTCAAGGCAAGAGACAATCTGAGGTGGTTTGCCATTGCCTGCCTCCATGTAGCAATCCTGGGCTTCCTTGGTGGTCACACATGCAAGTACTAATCAGGGCCAACCCTTCTGAGATTGGACAACATTGGACTAGCCTTCAAGGTCAGGGAACCTTAAAGACAAACAACATTGATTTCAAAATGAGCTTTTGTGGATCCCAGCTCACTTCATTAGGTAGCTATCTACTAGCAAGTTCTCAGGTAGAGGTCTTCTACCACCTTGCTACTTGAGTGTATTTATTTATATGCTGCCTATTCAGAGACTTGCTGAAAGCAGTTCACAAAACAAAACAAGATAAAATCATTAAAACATCGAATCATCATTAAAATTAACAAGCTGTTAAAACCACAGTCAATTAAAAACCCAGAGCATAAAAACCTAGAGCAGAAATTCCCAACCTTCTTGAGTCTGTAGGAACTTTGGAATTCTGACACATGGCAGTGGGCACAATCACAAAATGGCTGCCACAAGAGGTATAGGCAATCACAAAATGGCTGCCACAGGAGGTGGAGCCAATCACAAAATATCAGGGAGCAAGATTATATATAAAACTGTAATAGTAACTGTTTTGACATCTGTGAAGGACATGCAACTTGGAACAGTAAAACCAACTGAAGATTTTGTTTACAAGGGTAGGCAGACAGGGAATATATATACATGGGAACAATTGATGCTTGTGGATACGTAGTTGCAGATGGTATATTTCAGCTTTTGGTTAGTTCCTTAATAATCATTTACTTCAGATTACACAGTACAAATCACTCTCTCTCCAAACACAACCCTTATGCGGTGCCAGTTTTTGTGTGGAGTTCTTAGGTACTCTCCATCTTCACAGAGAAATACCTCTGCTGTGCTTTAGTTTGAATTTGGACATCCATTAGTCCAATAAATTCTCCTGGCACACACTAAATCCCCTAAACCAGGCTTTCTCCAGCAGGATATAATTTCTAAGGGAGAGGAATGTATATTTCGTATTTAACCACTAAGAGCTTATTTTCCTTGTTAAGACTCCTGAGTTTTCAGGTTTGGCTTCTTCTTTTTTTTGTTTCCCTTAATATGGGATTTTCTATAGATATCTCATTTGTGCCAACAAGACTTGTCAGAACCCTGGTACAGTACCAACCGACTAAAAAACCAACTGCCAGACTCAACTGCCAAACTCCAACTGTCAAGAGGGGGGGGGGTTGTTCGAACCCCGCTCCTGAGTTCTGCATCAGGATTACATCACCACTGCTAGTCACATGACTGCAGGTGTCTTTGCTTGCAGGCTGATTCCAAACCTCTGTTTAACAGCATGCCTTTTAAGCTTCACACCCAATCAGATGGCCTGCTGGGCAAATGCCCATCTAATCCTTTCCACTTTCTAAAACCACTTGGCAAGCCCAAGGAAAGACATAGCAAGCATCATGGCACCCATGGGCATCACACTGGAGACCCCTGCACCAGACCATAATTTTTAACTGAAGTTGTTAGTTGATACCTTTTACATGCAAAGCAAATAGTCCACCAGTATGCTACAACTGTTTCCCATGACTGCTGTGAGGTGAGGGCAAAAGATTGCTTGTTTGCATTTCCCCATTCCTTCCACCCTTCAAGTCACATTAAATCTTTTTAGTTACATCTGTGCAGAGCACAAACCGTGCACACATGTACTTGGCAGCACCCTCTGGATGCCTTAAGACAGTAACTGCTGCAAATGGTTTCAGTCAGTTTGGTGTCATTGTCAGTATAAATATGGTCTCTTTAGCAGGTTAGTCCCATTGCCATTGACAGGCTTTTACTGACCTGTTGGAGGAAATGAGTTAATACAGCATTGATGGTATGCGAAATCAGAAATAATTAACTTCCCCAGTCTGGATTGCTTTTGCAGATCAGGTAGGGACGAGAATGGAGCGTTGTTATATATATATAATCTTTAACTTAAGATAATGCTTTAGTTTGATTTGTGTAAACGTTCCCAGTTTTATTAATTCAGAATCTACTCTGGAATAACAGAACTGCTTGCTTTCAGATTTCTGCAATCAAGACCCTGTTGCAATGTTTATTGGCTGTTCCAGCCGTTGAGCATATTGATTTATACTGTGTGATCTGACCTGAGTCTTAGTGAGAAAACTGGATTATAAATAAGGTAAATACAATTAAAATAATATGTACTGAGTATTAAACTTTATATATTGTTTGCTGTATTTACTTCATTTATACCCTGTCTTTCTGTCCAGTGGGCCTCCAAAGAACCTTATACTGTTCTTCTCTCCTACATTTTGTTCTTGTAACAACCTCTTCAGGTAGATTAGGCTGAAAGTGTGTGAATAGCCAAAGGCAAGCATTCATGGCACAGAGGGGATTTGGACTTGAATCAAGCAAACCTTCTTAAGAACATAAGAGAAGCTATGGGGTGGGGTTGTGGAGTTCATGTGTGCCATGTAAGATCAGGCCAATGGCCCATCCAGTCCAATTCTTTGTGTCACAGAATGGCCAAAACCCAGGTGCCATCAGGAGGTCTACCAGCAGGGCCGAAACGCCAGAAGCCTTCCCACTGTTGCCCCCCAAGCACCAAGAATACAGAGCATCACTGCCCCAGACATAGTGTTAACCATGGTTGGCATCAATGCACATTAATTCTAAGCCAGGGTTAACACTTAACCAGGGAAGACAGCTGATGTACTGAAAAGTAATCCCTTCTCTTCCTGTAACATAATCAAGTCTTTTTAAAAACAACTTTGAAAGATATCTTCACTTAATTCATCCATAGGCTTTGCCTCTTTAATGCATATGCCAGTTAAAAGAAAGACATGAGCCAGCTCTTTATGTATTTGATTTATTAATCAACCTTTATTCCTTTGATTGAAAGCCTGTCCCCACCCCACAGTCTTAGACTGTGTTTACAGAAAGAATTAAAATGTCCATAACACAATCCAGCTGGAGGAACTCCATTATTCCTCAACAGAAAATGCAATTAACTTTAAGTTCAAACTTTACCTTTCCCTATAATCAAATGATTTCAAATTCTATGCAAAGCCAGAACAGGTGTTTCTTTCATTCATGCTGTCTATCTGGCGAGGACCCAAATATTTTTTCTTCTAAGGCTTACACTGCACATAACTGTCTGAGGTGCCCAGGGCATCTATAACACGCCTGCCTCAAAGCATTCCCGAAGTCAATTCATTAGAGAGCCAAATGTATTTCTTTTCTTGAACCCAATTCAAAGAGTTATTTTCTAAGTCTTAACCAAGTCATCTACTACATTTCTATCAGTATTATTTTTATACCACACACCTATTGCAAGCCCAGATAGTGGGGATAATATTTTAAATTTATACGTGTTTGCAAGAGTTCAAACATACATTCTCAATAACTCTTCACTCTGGAAGGCTGGAACAAGCACTGTTAACTCTGTGTTGCAGATGGTGGGCTGCAGTTGAGCCCAGAGTAATTTGCCCAAAACAAGTTCATGGCAGAGGTGAGGTCTGAGCTAAGGCTCACAGCTTACATGCTTCGCAGTTACACAATCTCTGCTTTCGCCAGAATCATGTAACCTACAAATGTCATGGCCCATGTACATGCACCATGGGTGATTTATTTATTTAAGACCAAACAAAACCATCAGCTCCAAAAGAGGCCAAAGACAGCTGGTACCCCAAGCAGCTGCCCCATGTGACCTGAGCCACAAGTTGCATGCAGTTACTTGATTCTTCTAAAGGGTACTTTGAGTTGGTATAAAGATACAAGACACTATTATGGGGGGTGGGAACAACGATCAAACGTTATCAATTAATTGCTCTGTTTCAAAATTCCCCAGCCATGGTGGGTTGTATATACACTGTCAACTTGGTAGGGCATAGGTGGCTAGCAACCAATAGGAGATGCTCCATTTGTAAATATACCATGGAAATAACAGAATTTGTTAGTCTGATTAATGGTTGTAGGGTAAAACTCTTCCATTGTTCCATATGTCTAAGTAAAAACATCATGTATGTCATCCTCTGCCAATGTCAAAAAATATACATTGAGATCTGTACCAGGGCATTTAATACATGTCCTGGAGCACCACTCCAGAATTGCTAATGACATTAGGGACACGCCCTTGGTTCAACACTGGCATGAACAGAATCATAGTATAGAAGACATAAACTGTTGTGTCATTTACATTTACATCAACATAACATTTAAAAAAAAGAGAATGTGCAAAACAAATCTGTTACAAAAGGAAGCTGAATTTACCTTTAAATTGGGATCATGTGCACCCTTGGGAATTAATGTAAATGTAGATTTCACCGCTTTAATTTAACTGACATCATTGTTAGGTTGATTAGCCTATTTGCACCTGTAAGCACAGATGGGCTTTAAGTATTAGTAGATTCTTTTGAATTATGGTGCTGGAGAAGACTCTTGAGAGTCCCTTGGACTGCAAGGAGGTCAAATCAGTCAGTCCTAAAAGAAATCAACCCTGGCTGTTCCCTGGAAGGCCAGATACTGAAGCTGAAGCTCAAATACTTTGGCCACCAAATGAGAAGGGAGCATTCACTGGAGAAGACCCTGATGCTGGGAAAGATTGAAGGTCAAAGAAGGGGATGGCAAAGGATGAGATGGTTAGACAGTGTTATTGATGCAACAAACATGAAATTAAGCAAACTCCGGGGCACGACAGGAGGGCCTGGCGTGCTGTGGTCCATGGGGTCGTGAAGAGTCGGACACGACTGTGTGACTGAACAACAACAACAAAGAGGTCTGTTAACTCCCAAGAGCCATCTTCATGTTTGTGTAGATGACAGAATGACAGCCGCTCTGAGCCTGCTGTGCGGGGAGAGCGGCCTAGAAATTGAATTAAATAAATAAATAAATAAGAAGAATGCCTATAGAGCAAGACTACACGTATTCATCATGAATAAAGACAAATAAGGCAGTTTGGGTAAGACACGTAATCTTTATAAGCAAAGTTAATTTTGGTGTTTGTTGTAACATCCTATGTATTGTTATTGTTATTGTTTTAATTTTGCCTAGAGACACTATTCTGAGGGAATTCCCGTTGCTGTATAATAAGGCAATTTGGAGGCACTACTTTATGGAAGCTCCCATTGCTGTGCAGTCCTGATGAAGGGATCGATAACCCATTGGACAATCCGGAGAGTGGGTTGACTACAGCTCATCACTCATTGTTTGCCTCAAGTCCTAAGGACTGGATTTACTTGTTTAGCTGTCCTTTTTGGAATTGTGAAGTCTTTCCTAGGATTGTAAAGTCTTTATTTATCAATTGTGTTTTATGTAATAGCTAACAGTATATTGAAAAATAAGAATAGTTTAACACTGAAATACTTTGGAACTTTATTTGATGTTAAGTTACATATAGCCCAACGGGTAACCAGCAACCCTAGTGGGGCAAGGGCATGGCTATACACTTGCTACACCTATGCAGAAGTGTTATGTGTACATCTGCCCTCCAATAACCAGTCCTGTGGAAAAACTCTCACAGCTGAAATTGTTTCCCTGAAACCTTTAAGGCAGAATGTTGTTTGCTTTTTATAAATCCAGCAGTGTGATGAAAGAAGACAAAGGGTGTTATGTAAATTAAAAAGCTTGGAGAGCACTCTGTTTTCCATCTAGCAGCATTTCTGTTTCCTAGCATGTGTTTTCCCAAATGAAATAAGAACAATTGAAGGACACCAGCTGGTGGGGGGGGGGGAGTTTGAGGGAATGTTTAAAAAAATGTTCAGAATGAAGGTCTTTTCCCACTTGTCCCACATTTTGCTTTCAAAATTGATAGCACGTGCATTTTATAGATCTGATGAATAGCAAAGGGCACACATAATATTACACAATAGGGCACACTACAAACATTACACTGAATTATTGCCATCTACAGCATAATTATACTTTCCCCAAACAGCCAGGGGAATCATGTAAAACATTTGGCTAATCTAAAAACTCAGATTAACATGAGTGCTGTTTATATAGCATTACAGTGAGATGAATCCACACAGACAAAGTCAAGAACTTGAATACCGCAGGCACAGTCTTCTTTGTTTAAAGAATGCTTACCCCACTTTCTCCTCCAGAACAGGATGGCTTTTATGCTTTGTTTTGTTGATTTAGTTCATAGAATAATCACCAAAAACTTTAATTGATTGATCAGCAGCAGGGTGGGAGATTAGGGCAACAGTCTTTGTGGCATACCTGATTTGGGGGGGGGGGGCTATTTTAAGTCTGTTTTAATCTAAACTCCCAGTTTACAGGGGCAAAGGTTAGATCAGATCACTTATTTTAGTATGGGTTTGTGCCTATGTAGCCAGAGGAGGGATTAGTGCAGATTGGAGCCATGGTGCTAGACAGGTGGTGTAACTTCCACCCCACCCCTTACCACACACGTGGTTTTCCCAACTGAAACACGCCCTTCCATGCAGAATGGCCTTGGTAGGTAAAGAAGAGTAGAAGACTAGCAGCAGTTCAGGGTGAGAGAGGCACCGGTGGGGGGGGGGGGGAATAACCTTTCTCAGTACCAGGAACCTCAACCAAGTCCCCACCACCACCATAACATGTGGATAGCTGCTTTTAAGAGTCAAAACAACATAGGGTTGCTAACCTCCAGTTAGAGCCTGGACATCTCCTGCTATTACAACTGATCTTCAAGTAGGAATGCCAGCCTCCAGGTGGGACCTGAGGATCCCTCAGAATTACAACTCATCTCCAAATTACAGAGATCAATTCACTTGGAGAAAATGGATGATTGGAGGGTGGACTCTATGGCATTGTATTCCACTGAGGTCCCCATTTTCCTCAGGCTCCATCCCCAAATCTCCAGAAGTTTTGTGACGTGGATTTGGTAGCCCTACCCCCTATCCCCTGCTGGGGGCCAACCCTAAAATAGGGGGCAACCCTAAAATAGAGATCATTTCCCCTGGAGAAAATGGCTGCTTTGGAGGGTGGACTCTATGGCATTGTACCCTGTTGAGGTCCCTCCCCCCCCCCCCAAATCCTGCCCTCCCCAGACTCCACCCCCAAAATCTTCTGGTATTTCCCAACACAACACAAAATGTAATGTAAATATCTCTACAAAATCAGATTAGATGAAAAATTAAGCATAACAATCCATTTAACTTCAAAGTGCATGCTTAAATTGAACAAATGCAGGATGCAGTTTTGTTTTGTATGAGTATTCTTCTTTTCCTTTAAAACAAAATAAATTGAGCAAAGGAAAAGACTGTTTTCTTCAAACATCTCTCAGCCTGATGCCAGGTACTACAGCTGGGGTCATCCTCTGTGTTGCTCCCACCCCACAACATACCAAATTTGGCAAGCACAGTGCATGCCAAGGGTGTGTGTACGTGCAAAATTCGCTTAAGGCACCCACTTCTTTCCCTGCCATTCTCCCGTGAGCACAGTTCCTTATTGAAATAAGCTAGTGCTTCTAAATGGTTTGCAGATTGGCAGAGGAGGGCACACAGCTGACATTTACAAAGAAGAAAAAGCCCAGATTACAGAATTGCAAACTCTGGAATTAGACTATTTACATGTTAAAACGTTTCTGGACCATCACCAGAGTGGTGTAGTAGCTAAGAGCAGTGGACTCCAATCTGGAGAACCGGGTTTGTTTCCCAACTCCTCCTCCACATGAAGCCTGCTGTGTGACCTTGGGCCAACCCCAGTTCTCTCAGAACTCCCTCAGACCCATCTAACTCACAAGGTTCCTGTTGTGGGGTAAAGAAGGGAAAGGCAATTGTAAGCCGCTTTGAGACTCTTTAAGGTAGAGAAAAGCGGGGTATAAAATCTCCACAACATCCCAATATAATTTCACAGACTAAAATCAGTAAGAATACACAAAGATGGAGGAGAAGTTTATCAATGGCTACTAGCCATGGTGACTGATGGGGACCTCCACATTCAGAGGCACAAAGCTTCTGAATCCCAGAACCAGGAAGCAACATCAGGGGAAGGCCTCGGCCTCTATGCCCTGTTGTTGGCCATTCAGAGGAACTGGTGTATGAGACAGGATGTTGGACTAGATGGACCCCTGGTCTGATCCAGCAGGGCTCCTCTTATATTTTTATGAAGGCCTCAGCCACTATGCCCTATTATTGGACATCCAGGGCAATTGGTTAGCTACTGAGTGAGACAGGATGCTGGACTAGATGAACCATTGGTCTCATCCGGCAGGCTCTATGGTCTTATATTCTTACCATCAGCAGCTACATATAAAAGACTTACAGAGCACAGGGGAAATGGGGGGAAAGGATGTGGTATGCACCTCCATTGGAAACCCATTCTATCATTCAGGAGCAACTAATAGGCCTAGCATGTACAACTGCAGATGGCCCTGCTGTGTGGGGGGAAATGGTAAAGGAGTTGATCCAATTACTGTAATTTGCAAGTAGGCACATAGTTACTCTCCTAAAGCCCAGCCTAAGGTAAATCATATATATTTTGCCCATCACTGGTGCCACTTGCAAGGCTTAGCCCTTTTCATTGAGAAGACTGATGCAAGAAAAATGGTGATTTTTAAGTATTGAGCGGGAGGCGATGAATTCAAACAACAGGCTTTTATTCAGTGATATTGCTCAGCTCCAAAGACAGCTGTATGAGAGCGGCACCTTAATTTATACTGTTCCAACACATAACTTTCAACCATAGACGTCAACTACGGGGGGGCTCGAGGGTTCGAGCCACCCCCAACATTTCCTGTGGGGGACTGAGCCCCCCCCCGGAAAACAGTGCACCCTCCGCCGCGCCTCCCTCGGCCTTTCCTAGGGCCGCCAACACCGCCGTCTCTCTGCCCCCCCCACCTGGCCACTCCGACCCTCCCTCCGTCCGTCCAGGGGCCAGCTAAGCAAATGCCCAGCTGGCCCCTGGACAGACGGAGGGATGGAAGCAGGAGTGGTTGGGGGGGGGGGGAGGCGGCGACAGGGACATGGTCCCGGCGGGCGCGCACACAAAGCGCACGCGCACGGAAGAGCCCCCCCCCCGGGAGTTTTTAAACTCTTTGCCCCTGCTTTCAACAATGTAACTATATACAAGCAATACTATTGGACCCAAGCAGGGCTCAGTAATAGGGTATCCAGATTGGCTTCAGGACCAATGGGAGTCTTTATTCATCAGCCAATAAGAAATGGAGCTTTAGGATACCAGAGCCCTCTCTAGCTATTGCTTCTTCAATAATCCAAAACACAAACACAACAGTGATGATCAGTTCATAACCTTTAAAATTTCCCCCCTTCCCATCCTGACAGCTTGCCAACAGGCTTGGACCACATTCTTTCCAGAAAGATTGTATGTAATCAGGTCTGAGTAACAACATACAAAGGTGGGAAAAGCCTGAAAAGTGGACTATTATAGACCAAAGTTATGTGTAAGCTTCAAAACACAAACTCAGCTGCAGTTTGGAAGCCAAGGTATAGAAAAACGTCCATGTGGACACAGCCTGCTTTGGCTTATTTTCTTTAGGTGTATCTCATTTACCTCAGTGTAAAGTGAGGCATATAAATTTTTTATCTCAGGATGTCAGGTTGAATGCAGCCTGCCCTATAGGAAACGGTCAAATGCTCTGTCACGGAAATTAACTAAAATCACATTGTTAGCACCTGAGGGCATATTGTCTGTGAACAAAAAAATAGGATTCATTCTCCTTACCTCAATAACTCCTGAGCTATTGAGAATCTTGAGAAACAAAATGGCGACATCCCCTCCTATAGTCCGAGTCATCAATATACTTCAGATGCCAGTCAAACAGACAGGTTTGGATTTGATTTGTGTGCCGCAGATGACATAAAATGGGGTGGGATGAGAAGAATTTTTTTCACAGCTAAACAAATTCTTGAGGAAAACTCTCTTTCAACAGTTTCCTCACAGATGAACCTGAGTAACAACAGCTGTTCTAGTCGCCCACACTGGGCGGGCCCAGTATACAAAAAAGAATTACTTTGGGGGCTGTTTCTGATATATCATTAAATTGTCATTAAACTTAAAAATATAAGGTGGTTAGACACATGCCTGCTCTACATTCTGTTCAGCTGTGAAAAGAGACTGAGGGAACAAGTGAAGGAAAAGAGTGATTTTGAGGAGGCATGCAAAGGAAGAAGGCACCACATAGGAGTTCTGGGAGGCCATTCCAAACATGAGTATCTAGAGGGCTTATGTATGCTTACCAAGAGTAACATGTAGAGACATTTTGACACCCTGTAAAAACTTAATTTATATCACTGGTGTCAGAAACACAGTCAACACTTAGATCATCACCATGTTAAAATAAATAGTGTGTACATGTGTGGGATGTGTGTGCAATTCACATGGGATTTCACTGACAGGCAACTACAAAGAAGACCACACATGGAATTCAGATAACTGTGTTTTTCTAACTGAAGTCAGGAATACATGGCATGTATATGAGAGAGGGAGAAGTCCTTCATAATTCCACAGAATGCAAAGAAAACATCAACAGGATAAATCAGAGCATTAACTCAGCAGTGTCCATCTTTCCAAGTTACCAGTGCAGCCCACTTTTTAGCTAATTGTTCAGAATGCTGCAAACCTGTCCAGAGCGCTTGGAGGTGAGTAGGGCAGAAGTTGAAACCACTGATTAATTTTAATGTTAATTAAATGCAATGGAGCCAGTAGGCTGCCCATTAACTAGGTGGAAAATATGAGGCTGTCATTTTCTCACAGTTTCCAGATGGCATCCAAAAGCGTGTTCACATATTATATGTTTAGATATACACCAGAAAATGTAAAGTGTAATGATGACAGGGGTTTGAAAACACCTCTCTCACGCAGGTATATTCAGTCAAATGGCCACAGCTCCTTGTTAAAAGTGTCTGTCTTTGGTAGGGCTGCCCAGGGGCGTAGACTTTGCAATTTCCCGGGGGGGTGAGAGCTCTTGCACGCGCACGCACTGGGACAATGCCCACGCCGCCACCACCAGAGCCTCCCCCCCCCGTCTGGCTCCCCCCCGCCTCCCCTGCACTCACTCCTCCCTCCCTCTCTCTCCCTCCCTCCCTCCCGGGGCCATCTGGGCGAATGCCCATCGTGATGACATCACCCGGAAGTGATGTCATCACGCTGGGCACGTTGCCAGGGCAACACTCTGGCAATCGCCCTGAAACTCTGTGGTGCCATAGAGTTTCAGGGCGATTGCTAGAGCGTTGCCCCGGCAACGTGCCCAGAGTGATGACGTCACTTCCGGGTGATGTCATCACACTGGGCATTCGCCTGGATGGCCCCGGGAGGGAGGGAGGGAGAGAGAGGGAAGGAGGGAGGAGTGGGTGCAGGGGAGCTGGGCAGGGGGGAGAGGCTCTTGTGGCAGCAGGCAGGCCTAGGAAGGGGGCCTGGGAGGCATGGCGGTGGGCGCTCCATTTCACCAGGGGGGCTCAGTCCCCCCTGGGAAATTTCAGTGGTGCCCCCCCCATAGTTGACGCCTATGGGGTTGCCAACTTCAAGTTGGGAAATTCCTGAAGATTTGGGATGGAGCCTGGGGAGGGCAGGTTTTGAGGAGGGGAGGGATCTAAGTGGGGCTTAATGCCATGGAGTCCATTCTCCAAAGGAGCCATTTTCTCCACAGGAACTGATCTCTGTAGTCTGGAGATCCAATGTAATTCCTGGGATTTCCAGGCCCTACCTGAAAGTTGACAACTCTAGACCAATGCTCCCTCTCCCTCAATGGAGAGCCAGTTTGGTGTAGTGGTTAAGTGCGCGGACTGTAATCTGGGAGAACCGGGTTTGATTCCACACTCCTCCACTTGCAGCTGCTGGATGACCTTGGGCAAGACATAGCTCTGTACCTCAAGAACAGTTGTCTCAGAGCTCTCTCAGCCCCACCTACCTCACAGGGTGTCTGTTGTGGGAAGGGGAAGAGAAAGGAGTTTGTAAGCCGCTCTGAGACTCCAAGTGAGTGAAGGGCGGGATATAAATCTAGTCTCTTCTTCTTCTTCTCTAAGCTGTAGAGTCTTGTGAGCAAAAATCCTACTTTGTGAGCTACTGGCACTAAAGTTGTTAACAAGTGATTTGGCCACTGCATACATTCGTTTGCTCTTGCACCATCCTTCCTGAGCTAAGACAAAAATGTATGAGCTGGAGGCTAAAAAACTGTGAGACAGCTCACACTAATGCAGCTTAGAGGGAACACTGCTCTAGACTGGTATGTCGCTGTTGAGTGACTATTCCCATACTTGTTGTAATAGAATACACTGGGCTGATATCCTTCTTTAATAATGAATAACTAGGTGGCTTTGGGCGTGGGACTACATTTCTGTTTTGCCAGTCTCCAGTTGGGAAGCTGGAGGTCTCCCAGAATTACAACTGATCTCCAGACTATATAAATAGCTGGTTTATTTATTATTTACTTATTTAAAATATTAATTCCACTTTTCCTAGAGAAAACAGCAGTTTTGGAAGGTAGAATGCAGGGCATTATACTACTCTCAAATCTCCCAGTATTTCCGAACCCTGAGTTGGCATCCCTATCTTTCAGGTTTATTGTGAGACTGAGTTAAGAGCTACAAATTACTTTTTATTTTAAAGCCGCTGCAGAAACTCTTTACTAAAGCACACACATTCACCCAGACAGATGGCGGGGGGGGGGGGGGGCATTTTATTTCCAGGCCTCTAAAAGAAGAAAAAGTTTTACATCACACAGTGAAATATTTGCAAATCTGCCAGAATTCATCCAGATGCAACCCTGTTCCTTTCACTGTAGATCTTCCCAGTGTGACTACCGCTCCCCCGAGTTATAGTAAAAACCACTCGAAATGTGGCTGAATGCATGACTGAGCCAGCACATTTCAAACTCCATTTATATTGTTCCGGTTAATCTGATTTCTCTCGTGGACCTTCCAAATGGATAGAAATCTTGCAGTCTTTGCAACTTTTCCCTCTCACTTTTATCTTGGGGTTTTCATGGTCATTCAGGCAAACGTTTGCCCTTCTATACTTTCCCAGCCCTGTTAGTGAAGGAGTAAGGCGATGGCAGGGGTGGGGGGAGGGGGTGGGATAGAGACCACAGAGCAGCTGAATGCAGAGAGTCATCATCTGTACAAATGCAATTGGCAACGTAGGCTGTGCTTCATTAACCACACCAGTTACTGTAACAGGTGGAGAAAAGCCGAAGACCCTTCATGTCCTGTAAAGTGGAACGTTCTCTATATGCAGTGCATGCTGGTTTATCTGCAGCAAAAAGCCCTGGCCAAATTTTTGAACGACTGAAAGATGGCTAATGAAAGAGCTGAACAAAGATAAAAGCTTGAGAATTAAGGGCTGGAATTACACGTGACATTGGAGTTCTGTGATATTGGTTTGGATCCAGTGTGAGGTCTGTGCAAAGCCCCACTGGTGGACCTCCTGATGGCACCTGGTATTTTTGGCCACTGTGTGACAGAGTGTTGGACTGGATGGGTCATTGGCGTGATCCAACATTGGCTTCTCGTTTGTTCTTATCTCCTCCTGCCTTTTTCCAGCTCTTCCCTATGGAATCTCAGAAGACAAGCAGGGTCAGCCCTGGCTAGTGTTTGGATGGGAGACCTCCATGGAATATCAGGGTTGTGACACAGAGGCAGGCAATGGCAAACCACTCTGAATGTCTCTTATCTCGAAAACCCTACAGGGTTGTCATGAGTCAGCTGTGATTTGATGGCACTTTCCACTTCCATGACATATAAAAGAAGCATACAGATTGTAAAATATTGCCATGTGCTCTTCAAAGCCAGGAAATCCCCATTAGAAGCATCACTGTTAGGACAGATTATTTTCCAGTTTGGTGTAGAGGTTAGGAGTATGAGTGATTGAGAGCCAGTTTGGTGTAGCAGTTAGTGTGGTGATCTAATCTGGGAGAATCGGGTTTGATTCCCCACTCTTCCACATGAAGCTGCTGGTGTGACCTTGGGTCAGTCATAAGTTCTTTCAGAGAGCTCTCTCAGCCCCACCTACCTCACAGGGTGTCTGTTGTGGGGCGGGGAGGGGAAGAGAAAGGGATTGTAAGCAGTGTTCCCTCTAAGCTGAGTTAGTGTGAGCTATCTCACAGTTTTTTAGCCTCTGGCTCACACATTTTTGTCTTAGCTCAGGAAGGAGGGCTCCAGAGCAAACTAACTTTTGCAGTAGCCAAATAGTTCACTCACAACTTTAATGCCAGTAGTTCACAAAGTAGAATTTTTGCTCACAAGACTCCACAGCTTAGAGGGAGCATTGTGTAAGCCGCTCTGAGACTGCTTCAGGTAGTGAAGGGTGGGGTATAAATCCAATCTCCTCCTCCTCCTCCTCCTCTGACTTTTTTAGCACAATTGACCAGGGGACCAAGAGCTGCGGTTTAAAGAGAAAGACAGGCACTTGGGGGAGAACGACTGGTTAACACTTTACCTGTGCTGTTTTTCTTCCCCAAATCCTTTCCCTTACTGCTTTAACTAGCTGGCACCCTGGCAGGAAAATTTGGAGAATAGGGACAAGTGATTCAAAGTTGTTCTGATGGCAAGTTTTGGGTGAATCCTAGAATATTGTGTCAATGAGATGGTGTCACTTCCAGTTTCACACCAGCAGGGATGTAGGGCAATGATGCAATGCTAAATGTCTAATTTTCCCCTGCAGCCCTTAAGCAATGGTGAGGAATGGGTGTCTAGGGCAGGTCACCTGCTAGGGTTGTCACGTCTGGGTTGGAAAATACTTGGAGACTTTGGGGGTGGATCTAGGAGAGGGTGGGGTTTGTGGAGGGGAGGGGCCTCAGCATGGTACAATGCTATAGAGTCCACCCTTCAAAGCAGCCATTTTCTCCAGGGGAGCTGATCTCTGGCAGCTGGAGATCGGTTGTAAAAGCAGATCTCCAGGACCCTCCTGGAGGCTGGCAACCCCATCACCTGCTATAGTGAGGGACCAGGCCTGCCTACATCCCGGTCTTGCTGTTGGGTGGTGTGGAAGTTGCTCCAAGCAACAAGTGGCATAGTGTGTTGGGTGCAGGGTTGCCAATCCCCAGGCAGTAGCTGGAGATCTCCTGGGATTACAACTGATCTCTAGGTGGCAGAGACCAGGTCATCTGTAGAAAAGGTCCGCTTTGGAAGATGGACTCTATGGCATTATACTCCACTGAAGTCCTTCCCCTCCCCAAAGTATGCCCTCTTCAGGCTCCACCCCCCAAAATCTCCAAGTATTTCCCAGCTCAGAGCTAGCAACCCAAGTTGGCTGAAGCTGGCTATTATTGATGATGCACTCTGTAACCTCGGCAATGCAAATTCACTGCTGAGCATTATTGAAAGTACAGTAATTATACTGTTGTGTTTGTGTTTTGGATTGTTGAAGCAGCAATAGCTTGAAAGGGCTCCGGTATCCTAAAGCTCCAATTCTTATTGGCTGATGAATAAAGACTCCCGTTGGTCCTAAAGCCAATCTAGATACCCAATCACTGAGCCCTGCTTGGGTCCAGTAGTATTGCTTGTATATAGTTACATTGTTGAAAGTTATGTGTTGGAACAGTATAAATTAAGGTGCCGCTCTCATAGAGCTGTCTTTGGAGCTGAGCAGTATCACTGAATAAAAGCCTGTTGTTTGAATTCATTGCCTCCTGCCCAATACTTAAAACATACAAAATGACAATCCACCCAAGGAACAGAATTGGCATCATATTTTTTCTCTACACTATCTCAGGTAGGATATTGGGGCAGAAGGACCAGTACTGAGATAGAGCAAGAAGCAAAGTAATAATTCATTCTTCTCCATAAGCATTAAAAAATACCGTATTTTCCCCCTGCCGTGATGCTGCTGTACAACACACGTCACCCTCCCCATTTTCTATTAGCACGTGTCTTCAGTGTCAGTTTGCTGTTCTAGAATTCCGGACATGTAGCAAGCAGCCTACCCTCATTACCCAACGTGACCTCAGTAGGGACAAGAGTTTGCGGCTATCATATTGCATGGATGCCTGGGAGGCAGACACCTAAATCAAAACGGCATTTAATCTTGGCCTACTCTCCTTATCCAGAAGTCAGTCTAAGAGGAAGGCTATTTTGGAGAGATCTTTTGGCCTCATCTCCAGTTACACTTTCCATCTGGGGAATGCTTCGTGAGCTTCCTGACAAGATATGGGTAATCAGCACCTCCAGCCATTCACTGCTTTCCAGCTGGGAAACATGATACATAATTTTAAGACTATTTACAACTCTCAAAGCAGGAACAGGCTCAGGGGTAATATAGAGAAGACCGAGAGGAGACCAGATTCAGGTGGGTAGATGTGTTGGTCTGAAGCAGCAGAACAAAGCTCGAGTTCAGTGGCACCTTTAAGGGAAAAAAAGTTTTATTCAAGGTATAAGCTTTCATGTGCATGCACACTTCTTCAGATACATTAAATTGGACGTTACCAGTCCATACATATAGGAAGAGGGTAGGGTTTCCAGGTTCCCTCTGGCTACCAGCAGGGGATGGGGGGTAGGGTTGCCATATTCAGGTTGGGAAACTCCTAGAGATCTAGGCATGGAGCCTGGGGAGGACAGGGACCTCAGTGGGGTATAATGCCATAGAATCCATCCTCCAAAGCATCCATTTTCTCCAGGGGAACTAATCTCTGTAGTCTGGAGATGAGCCATGATTCTGGGGGATCCCGAGGTCACACCTGGAGGTTGGCATCCCTAGAGGGTGAGCAGCAAATTAGCATACAGCATAATAAAGTTGTTTGACAGATGCAAGGGCCAAACTGGAATAACAAGCTTAGTTCCCCTTCTGGCATTTTTTCCAATCTACAGCATTCCCCTGATCTGCAGTCAGATCAGACATGCAATGCAGATGCACAGCTAGGTGTGAATCCACATCTGTGCAGTTGTTTTTCATCCAGGACCAATTGAGTTGGCTGGGTGCATCCTTCAATACAAGCAGAGACACACATTCCCAACTTGGCTCACTAATGCTAGCGTTGCACACCACAGGAGGGGGACTGGACCTTATATGGTAGTGTTAGATTTCCATTGCTCTGTATTAATTTATTGATTTATTTATATTTTAAATTTCTGGAATGCCCAGTCCCCAAGTGCACAGGGCTCTGGGCGATTTACAACAGGTTAAAACATCATCATAACATTACGAAAAACAACATTAAGACCTTAAAATCATCACTCAGTCAATTCCAATTTAGTAGTCTCCAGACGGCATCCGTAATTAATCTAAACCCCACCCTGGACTGGTTAATAAGAGGAATAATCGTTAAATGCTAGCTGCAAGCCCAGGAGCACCTTAAAAACCAACACGATTTGGGAGATATAAGCACTTTTTTTGTATTTTTGCGCTCTCTCTCTCTCTCTCTCTCTCTCTCTCTCTCTCTCTCTCTGTTAGGGTTGTCAGGTTTTACCTGGCTCCCAGTGGGTGGGGATGGGGGGGTCCTGGACCTTCTCTGGGACCAAAACACACTTGCCACAATGACATCACCTGGAAGTGACATCATCACACAGAGCATGTTGCAGGGGACGCTCTATCGTTTAACAATTGAGCATCCCCCCTGCAACATGCCCAATGTGATAACATCACCTCCAGGTGACGTCATTGTGCCGGGCACATTGGCGCAAACAAGAAGCTTTGGGGGCGAGGTTCCCCCAGCTGCCAAATTGGGGCTAGTGGATCAGGGGCCACAAAAGTGGGCAAACCCCACCCCTGTCAGGGGAATGGGAACCCTAGTATGTGTGTGTGCCTGCCCATGGCTGGAAGTCATGGCAACCTCTGGCAATTCCTACTGGGGCATGGAAGACATTCAGAGAAGAGGCTTCATAGCTTGTTTGGTGTAGTGGTTAAGTGTGTGGACTCTAATCTGGGAGAACCGGGTTTGATTCCCCACTCCTCCACTTGCAGCTGCTGGATGACCTTGGGCAAGTCGTTGTTCTGTTAAAGCAAGAACAGTTCTTAAAAGAGCTCTCTCAACCTCACCAGCCTCACAGAGTGTCTGTTGTGGGGAGGGAAGGGAAGGCTATTGTAAGCCGCTCTGAGACTCCAAGTGAAGGGTGGGGTATAAATCCAATCTCTTCTTCTTGTCTCTGCCTCCGGGCTCTGGTATTCCTTGGAGGTCTCCCATCCAAATACTTACCAGGGTCAGCTCTGCTTAGCTTCTGAGATCTGACATGATCGGGCTTGCCTGTGCTATTCAGGTCAGGGTAGGGGAACTAGATTTTGAGAGCCAAAGCTCCCTTTGTTAGATACCTCAAAAGCTCATACCCAAAAAATCATGTTCGTCTCTAAGGTAAGGTGATACTGGACTCCAGCCTAGCTGTCCTACTGCAGATCAACACAACTGTTTAAATGCTATAACAGATGGTTGTACCCAGGGCTATTTTTGGGCAGGAACGCACAGGAACGGAGTTCTGGCTGGCTTCTGAGTTGGCCACACATACAGCCTCCCCCCCTCAGGTTCCCCAGGCACTTCGCAAGCCGCAGGGTGCCTGGGGAAGCCAAGCCATTCCTGGGAGGGAAGGCAGTTTAAACTGCCTCCCCTCCTTGGGTTCCCCAGGCGCCCCACAGCTGTGGGCGCCTGGGGAAGCCAAGCCAGAAACTGCCTTCCTTCCCTCAGGTTCCCCATATGCCCTGCAAGGCACGGGGCACTTGGGGAAGCCAATCCTGGGAGGGAGCTGTGCTGTCGGGGGTGTGCCCTAATATGCTAATGAGTTTCTCCTGTTGGGTGTGGCCTATTATGCTAATTAGTTCTTACTGGGCTTTTTCTACAAAAAAAACCCTGGTTGTACCATTTGTGCATATGTGGGGATGGAGTAATGGGGAAGTCCCAACTCCACATCATCGGGGGGGGGGGGGGACCTCAAGCAAACACTGTTTAATTAAGAGGAAAAGAGCAGAATAGCAGATAAAGCTGTTTGTTTTTGTGCTCTAGAAACCGTAAGCAATTATAGTCATAAATCACGACTCACACTGGGAAGATGTCAGTAAGGTTCCCACTTTGCCTTTTGATTTAAAGTCTCCCTGTTTTTGTTTACTTTTCTTTTTAAAAGGGAGTGTGTGGGACAGGTCTGGGAAGACCTTCACCTTGCTTATGTTTGTCCTTCTTCCCTGTCTCTCCTGCCTGCACAAGCTAATAAATTACATCTTCGGAATTAATTACATCTACAGAATTAACTACATCTACAGACTCAGCTTTCTGTTGGGGCAAACAGAGCATAGGATCCAATACTACAGTTAACTGTAAACAAGGAATTATCTAACTAGATTTCAGAGGGTGACAGGGGCAAGAAGGTAGAAAAGGTTTATTCATGTAGCACCAAACTATGGTTTGATGTTATTGATTCTGGGTACAGTGTTCAAAATTGCCAAGGAGAGCTTGGTGCATCATCCACTACAACCAGTTATACTTTGGGGGAAAACCCAGTGAATTACAGGATTTTCCTCCCAATCAGTTTGGGACAATCACCACCAAATGTTTGGCGGTGGGGGGGAGAAACCCATTCAGTTCAGCCCATATTTTCAGCATATCACATTATCCATTTAAAAAAATTCTTTCTTGGGTGAACTACTATTAATAGAAAACACGGGTTTGTATCCTACTACTTTGATCAGCTATGTCTGTAGTCTTCCTAGGGCTGCCAAATCTGAGGTGGGAAATTATTTTATTTTATTTTATTATTTTATTAATTTGACCTATACCCCACCTGGGAGGGGTGGAGATTGCAAAGGGGAGGGGCCTCAGTGGAGTACAATGCCCTCCAAAGCAGGCATTTTACTGCAGGGAAACTGATCTCTGTCAACTGTAATTCCAGGAGATTCCAGGCCCCAACAGGAGTTTGGCAACCCTACACCCTTCCTCTGGTCCAAAGAGCTTTCCTAAAGTGATCTCCAGGCAACAGAAATTAGTTCACCTGGAGGATCCCAAACCCCACCCCAAAATCTCCAAGTATTTTCTGGCAACCCTATACTGGCTTGTTCTAAATATATGTTTTCAATAAATGATACCTAATCTTCAGGCTTAATTCCCACCTGGTTCTATATTTTCTCCATTGTTTACTCTCCATTTTCAGTGTGTTCTGTAAGGATTAGAGATAAACTCTTTTGGATTAAAACTCCCTTTATATCAAGACTCAGACTTTGTGTATATCAATCATCATCTACATTCTGTTTGATCATATTCCTCAGCTGAAAGTACTGGGGAGGGAAACACAAATAGGGTTGCCAAACCCAGGCCCCAGTGGAGGCACTGATCAATTTACCTGGAAAAAGAGCTAGGCCTAGTTAATGTTGCAGCGACGTATCTATGTCACATCCAACGTGACCTGGAAGTGACATCATCACATCAATAACACTGGGGCGATGCTCTGGTATTTGGGCAAAAACTCTTAAGGTAAAAAAAAAAGAGCAAAATTTACCACAGAGTTTTTGCCCAAATCCCAGAGCGTCACCCCAACATCACTGCCTGATGATGTCACTTCTGGGTCATGTTGGAAGTTATGTAGATACATCACTACAATATTAACTGGGCCTCCCTCCTACTCTTGTTAAGTCCCCCCCTAACAACCCTACCCACAAAACATGGTCTCTACTCACATGATTTACTAATTCAAAGTGAGTTAATGCTGTTAGGCCATCTGTCTTCAGAATGACAATTTTTCTTTTCCTCATTATGCTAGAGAATTTTTCAAAATCCAGTGTTGTTGTTTTTTAAATAATAAGCTAGAGATGCAAAAGAAGAAATCTCTGGATTTAAATTGGGGGGAGGGGATTTTCCCTCATATTTGAATTGCCTTTTAAAGCATTTGTTTTGACAGGATTTAAGATGCACCGTTTACATTCTTAGGGAGTGCTCAGGATGGGAACACAAAGATCTTGGGTGGTCTGCTGATAACAAGGCTCGTGGTACGTGGCAGAAGGAATGAAGCTGGGTTCAGATTCTCAGTGGCATGAACCTTAGCCTTCTAAAGCTAATGGTTGGCTCTTTTTGCGTCAGTGGAAAATCTTTGTACTGGAAGGAAGTGCCAAACGCTAGTCAAACGGATCCACAGGATCCAACCTACTGCGTTGAGCCAATTAATGCCAAACATTGTATTAAGCAAAGCTCAGATTCATGGATTTGACTCCTCACACAGCCTGCTGTGTATAGTCTGAAGGGCTGGCTAGTACAGTTGAACATTAAAGAAATGGCTGACTGACCGGATGTAATCATAGTGCCTTGCTGGAGAATAAAAGACTTTCTAAAAACTTTGCTTCACAAGAAGCCTTGAGAAGGCCCAGGCATGTGCTACAGCACATTAACTTGCCATAAAGAAAATTGGCCCTCCAGAAACAATGGGGACAGCTGGGGGAGAATAGAAGTCTCTCCCCCATTCCCTACTCCAATCAAGCGAACCATTCATTGATGACTACCCTTTCTATGCCAGCCAAGGGGATTTAAGCATAGGGAAGGACTGAATGGGAACAAGTTTCAGCTGATCTGAGTCAAGTTCATGAAGAAGTACAGGCCAAAACTGATTCACACCTTACTGAGTACATTGTTCTGAGGCAAGCGGAAAGGTGGGAAAGGAATGACGCATTAACCCAACCACCCAGAATGGGTCATTCCCAAATCTATTAACCTCCCAAACAATCCACCTGGCAACAATGCCCAACCTAGGGGTAGAAGTTCTGAAGTTCTTTGGATGCTGGGTTCAGTTTTTGGCAGGCATTGGCAGTTTTTCTTCCCTCAGTTAAAGTCTCTCAAAGGCCAGCCTGTGTGTGGTTTGTCTTTACTGGTGTACTGGGCTCTTTTATGAGGCATGCCCACCCATGAGGTAAAAATTATATGGGATTACCTCATAAAGTGTTAGGAGGTTAAATTATGAGTGTTCAGATGAATTGTTAACGAGAAAGTGCCTTCAGAATTTTGAGGTTGTGCCTAAAGGTTCAATTTTTGAAGAATTTTAGCTATTCCTCCCAAGTGTATTGGATAGTGTAGGACTGAGTTGCCCATAAAACATATGTGGGGGGAAGGTCAATGTGTACAATGGGGAAATGTGGCATTCCCTCCACCTATCTCACAGTTTTCTACCATTGCTATACTGAGTATCAGTTCTGGCTGGCATTGGATCTCTAGGGTCTCAGGTCTCTTTCCCATAATCTGCTACCTGATCCTTTTAACTGGAGATGTTGGGGATTGAACCTGGGAATTTCTACATGCAAATCTGATGCTCTACCACTGACCCACAAGCCCTAATAAAATATATATAAATAAATCCACACACATAAAAGCTAGCATGTCAGAGATAAAGGTTTGCCTTCTCATGGACAAGCTTGCTGTATAAATAAGGATGGATCTTTTTTGTGAGTCCCAGGGGAGTCGTCAGAGGAACAGCCCTCACTTAGATTTTCACTGAGGTGGTACACAACTGGATAATTTCCACAGCGCTAGGAAAAGCCTAACCTCCTACACATTTTACTGTAATCATTGCCCCACAATCTATATTCCTTCTAGGGTTGCAAAGACCGATCATCATGCCAGCAGTGTAGGGGGAGGGACTTTCCAGGAGTGGGGAAGAGCATCAGTCACAACATGCACATGTAAATGGGAAGTTATGTAGGGGACATCTGGAGCAGTGCTCTGGTTTTTGGGCAAAACTCTATGGTAGAATTCGCTTCAGATCATAGAGTTTTGCCCCTAAAACAGAGCATCTCACCCCAACATTCCCAATGTACCTATGTCACTTCTGGGTTTTGTAGACACATCGGGATGATTTCCATCCAGGGATGTTATGCAGCCCGCGAGCAACTGGGGTAAGGGAGGGAACAGGAGGCTGCTTGGGGATGGGTAGGTGGAGCATTCATACCTCTCCACTCAGCCTGCAGCTTGGGAATGCTGTCCCAGATGGCCGCACAGATCAGCGTTTGCATGGGGGGGAGGTGCAGACAACCCTCTGTTGGGGCATGGGAGCGTCCGCCCAGCGCTGCACTGCTGGCTCTCCAGTCTGCCCATGTGAGTTTTCCTCTGCAACCCCCTCCCAGCCCATGGGGCCTTGCAGTGAGGACACACCAACTTGGAGCTTACCAGTTGCTGTCCTTTATAAAGTTTATATCTCCGGTACCCAGCATCACGTTTTACAGCACACATGGCCAGCCCCCCAAAAGTGACATTTATGTCAGATCCAGCCCCCATAACAAATGAGTTCGACACCTCTTCTCTAAAGAGATCAAGAGGATATACATCAGGGGACCCCAGTATGGTACCTTTGGGCACCATGGTCATTGCTGACACTTTTCCTGGTGCCCAACAACTGTTTTTAGAGAGTGGGCAGGGCTAGGTAAGGCTTTTGCTTCTGATTGGCCATTTGAGATTTGACGGGGCATGCAAATTTTTAAAAACATTGCTTTGGCAGCAGCAGTCACAACAACACAATGATCTTCACTATGTGAAGGAAGGTATGCTTTGGCAGCCATTTTGTCACTGCATCCAGCATGCTGTGTCAGAATCCCTTAGGTGCCCACAGGCTCAAAAAGGTTTGAGACCCATGATGTACCACATTGGACCACATTGTATCCTCACAGTCACAACAACCCTGTGGTTGTGTGCTGAGGGAGGGGATGACTGGCCCAAAGTCAACAACAACTCTACCACTGAGCATGACCCACTGCCCTCACAGGTTCATGGAGGCACACTTCATTCATTCATTCATTTTATTGGATTTATACCCCACCCTCCCCACTGCTCTTTGAGAATGTCTTTTAAGCTTGTTTCATTTTTGTATGGTGCTATGGTTACTCTTTTAGTTCTTCCCATTTTCATTGCTGGAGTTGCTGATTTGTTTACTGTTGCCCTGACCTGGATGGGCCAGGCTAGCCCGATCTTGTTAGATCTTGGAAGCTAAGCAGGGTCAGCCCTGATTAGTACTTGGATGGGAGACCGCCAAGGAGTTCTAGGGTTGCTATGCAGAGCCAGGGAATGGCAAACTGCCTCTGAATGTCTCTTACATTGAAAACCCTATAGGGTCACCCTGTCAGCTACAGCTTGACAGTGCTTTCCACCACCATACATTATTTGCCATTTCTAGGCAACCGACGCACAACTAACAATGAGAAATGTCTACACTTTATGGGCAGAAATATGTCATAAGGAAACAGCATGAATATACTCCTGGATTTGCCTCACAGAATGGAATTCTAAGTTCAATTCAAGGGGCTGGTTATCACCTTAAAAGCCCTTCATAGACTAGGTCCATCTCTTCCCATATTTCCCAGTGTGCCACCTATAGTCTTTAGGCTGCCAGCTGTTGGCTGTTCTCCCATTTAAGGTTGCCTGGCTGGTATCAACCAGACCCCATGCCTTTTCTATTATAGCTGCCGCTTTGTAGAACAGGCTCCTGAGGAAGTGCGAGGAACAGCGTCATTAGAAAACTTCAGGAGGCACAAAGCCATGTTGTTTGTCAGACTACAGACATCTTTTCAGGGAGAGGAGGTTCTAGGGGGTATCTGGGGTTTTATTCGATTGTTTTAAAACTGTAATGTTATAACTGTGACTTGAAAGCCACTCTGAGTCATTGTGAGTAGGGTTCCCAACAATGCCTCAGAAAATACCAGGTGATTTTGGGGGTGGTGCCTGGAGACAGCAGAATTCAGGGAGGATGTGATGTCACTTCTGGATGACACTTTAGGCTGCTTCCCCTAGTTTCTATGGATTTTACCAGAGACTAGGAGAAATTCCTAGAGTGTCACTACGTGGGGGCCATTGTTGTCAGCTCTGGGCTGGGAAATTCTTGGAGATTTTTGGGGTGGAACATGGGGAGGGTGTAGTTCGGGAAGGGACTTCAGTGGGGTATAATGCCATAGAGACTGACATCCAAAACAGCCATTTTCTCCGGGGAAACTGATCTCTGTTGGCTGGAGACTATTTGTAATTCTGGGAGATCTCAAGCCACCACTTGTAGGTTAGAAAAGAGCAAGAGTCCAGTAACACTTCAAAGACTTAAAAAAACTGTGGCAGGTGACATTTTGTAAGTCACAGCTCACTTCTACAGTTGTCAACTTGGAGGCTGGCAACTATACCTGGGCAGATAAATGGAAGGCCTAACTGCGAGCAAAAACAGGATATATAAATATTTAAATAATAGGGTTGCCAGCCTCCTGGTGGGGCCTGGGGATCTCCCGCTTTTAAAACTGGTCTCCTGCTGACAGAGAATAGGCTCCCCTGGAGAAAATGGCTGCTTTGAAGGGTGGATTCTATGGCATTGGACCAAGATGAGGCCCCTCCCCTCCCCCAAACCCTGGCTCCACCTCCAAAGTCTCCAGATATTTCCCAACCCAGACCTGGCAACCCTATTAAATAAACACCTTTGGCTATCTCAGGTAGGGTCACCTAGGAAATGCTTTTTAAAAACTCAAGAATCTTATGTAAACGTCTGTTGTTCCCACAGTTCTAGGTAAGAAGTAAGAAAGAAAATTAGCAGCACATTGAAAAGAAGAAGAATGCAACTTTCCTCAGGAATGCAGAAAAGCCACCCAGTTCTGACCCATATTTCTCCACTCTCTCTGGCTCTTGCTAATCTTTATGGAGTTTACATTCCATCCATCATATTTATAACCAGGCTTCTGGGTGAGGGATTAGAATTGAGGGCCTGTGAGCTAATCTGGGAAAACACACACACACACAACAACCCCCAAACACCTCTGCTTATCTTAATGTCTCTTCTGCCAGATCAGCATAACTTCCTTATCACTGCTCTTCATGCATGCATTCTGGGTGCAAATCCTGGGCTTTCTCAGAGGGATGAATGGAACGGCTGATCCCTAACTTTGTTTTCCCACTGGCCACCTGTAGCAGAACCAACTACTGAGGAAGGCAGAATGACTAAGCAACTTATAGATTCGGGTGGGTAGCCATGTGGGTCTGAAGCAATAGGACAAAGTTTGAGTCCGGTGGCACCTTTAAGACCAACAAAGTTCAAAAGCTTATACCTGGAATTAAACTTTGTTGGTCTTAAAGGTGCCACCAGGCTCAAACTTTGTTCTAAGAAATTTATAACAGGCTTCGTTTGTACGTGCCAGGAGTGCGGTGGGAATATATACCAGTTTCCCTATGTTAAAAACACCCTGGCAAGATAAAACCATCACGGCTCTTTCTAGGATTACTAGGTCCCTCCTGGCCACCACAGAGGTTGGGGTGGAGAGGTAGAGTTGCCAGCTCCAGGTTGGGAAACTCTTGGAGATTTGAGAGTGGAACCTGGGGAGGACAGAGATCTCAATGGGGTACAATGCCATTGTGTCCACCCTCCAAAGCAGCCAGTTTTTTTTCTAGGGGAACTGATATTTGTAGTCTGGAGATGAGCTGTAATTCTGGGAATCCCTGGACCCCACCTGGAGGCTGGTACCCCTTCCTCCTTTGCTGCCCCTTCTGCCTTGAACGGGCTTCCAAGACCCCAGCCCCATTGCTACCCCACTCTCTTACTTTCAGATCCCTCTTTTCCATGAAGAGGATGAATTCTCCTTTGATTTTCAAGGACAGCATATGTTTTACATGCAGAAGGCCCGAGGGTCAATCCCCAGCATCTCCCAATATAGGATCTCAGGGCTGTAAAGGGAACAACTTCTGCTTGAGACCTTGGACAACCCAAACCACTCAGCACAGACCTCCACTGGGTTAGATGAGCTCAGCAATGCTAAGGTTGCTGACTCCAGCTTGGGAAATTCCCAGAAATTTTGGGGCAGTGCCTTGGGAGGATGGAGTTTGGGAGAGGGAAGGAACTCAGCTGGGATGTGATGCCATAGAGTTTCCCCTCCATAGCTGCCATTTCCTCCAGGGGAGCTGATCTCTGTAGTGTGGAGATCAGCTGTAATTCCAGGAGCGCTCCAGGGCAGTCCTGGAAGTTGGCAACACCATGATTCTGTACGAGTCCAATTTGGATTTTAAAGACTGCATTCATTTTGGCCCTTCTTAAATAACCTTCTCCACAGAAATAGTTTCAGGTGAGTAGCCCTATTGGTCTACAGTAGAAGAGAGAGATTGAAGTACAGTAGCACATTAAAAACCAACAAGATATCCAGGGAGTTTTGACTCTTGAAAGCTTATATCCTTGTTAGTCTTTAAGGTGCTAAAGGTAAAGGTTTCCCTTGCTCGAAAGCCAGTCTAATCTGACTCTAGGGGGCAGTGCTCATCTCCGTATCCAAGCCGAAGAGCCAGCGCTGTCCAAAGACTTCTTCGTGGTCATGTGGCCGGCATGACTAGATGCCGAGGCACACTTTCCCACAAAGCAGTACCTATTTATCTACTTGCAATGTCTTGCTTTTGAACTGCTAGGCTGGCAGGAGCTGGGGCCAGAGATGGGAGCTCACTCAGTCACGTGGCACTCGGGTCTTGAACTGCTGAGCTATATTGTTCTTCCACAGATATAGCTACTTTCAAAGAATCAGACTTCTTCATGGCTCATCATTTTTGACATTTTCTTAAAAGGCTATTATACACAAAGGAGAAGAAAAGAGTGGCTGGGCTAACTGGTTTGTTGGCATCGCCTCTCTTGTTTGCACAACTGATTTCCCTCCCCCTGCCTGGCAGGCATAAGTGACTGTGCGACAGAAACCCACAAAGAGACTGTCCCATTTAATTTATGCCAGGGAAAGTGCTGCAAGCAATGCATCACAGTAGAGGTTATAGGCGTGCCTCTGGACTGCTCCCCTTTCTGTTCTGCCCCCTGTGAGACACAGAACCGATGTCAGCAAAAGGGAGACAGGACGAATTGATAAATGACTTGCCTCTTCAGGGATGGCAAATTTTTTGCCTTTGAGGCCAAAAGGGAGGTTCAGGCACATATTTCTGCGCTGAAATCACTTCCCTGGCCAGGCCTGCTCAGTCTTTTCTGACTCCCCTAAACTGGGTTTCCCTTCATAAACTACTACATTTTAGAGACCTCTCTGTGCCACATTCCTCTTAGATAATAGGGTGAATTCAGAATGCAATGAGATTTCTTGTTTCATGCCGATGCTGACTCTGGCGTTTCCCTCAGCTCTTTTACAGCAAGGCAAGGTGGAAGAGGAATGTGAAGCAGAGGCTGTGAATTCCCATGTGGGAGTAAGCCCTGCTGGAATTCATTGCTGCTAGGCCCATTTCCTTGGAAGATTCTCTAAACATGGGCACTGCTGAGCAGACTTAAACTTCCTTGAGTTAAAAGAAAGAGATGTAAGCAGGGATGCCTACTCTGTGTTGGGAAATTAGTGGAAATAGGGTGTGAAGCCTGGGGAGGGTGGTGTTTGGGGAGAGGAGGGATCTCAGCAGGGTATAGTGCGAAAATCCACCCGCCAAACCAGCCATTTTATCCCAGGGGAGTGATCGCTGTAGCTTGAAGTGCAGTTGTAATTCTAGGAGATCTCCAGGCCCCACCTGGAGGTTGGCACCTTACTCACAGTAGATGGGTTGCGAGGGGAGAGTCGTACTTTTAAATGGTTCACTTGATTATCACCATATGTTGGAGAACATTTATTTGTTTTTTTAATTATTATTAAATTTATTTTCATTTTTCATGGGTTACAACAATCACCTTAAAAGACATTCATGTATCATTTATAACAAAGAGAATCAACTCCGTTACACTTAGCTCCAATTCATGTCTTTACATGTATTACACTTTTCAATATCTAAGGCTGAGCTCCTACAAGCCGCTGCCTCAAAGACTTAAGTTACATGTACATATATTATTTCGAGTCTATTTTTTCTTGTTACGATCTAGCCATACATAGAACATATTCCACCTTTTTATAAATATTTCAAGATCTTTCCCCTGTAGTCATAGATTCAGTCTGTCCATTTCAGCCACTTCTAGTAATCTTTGTATTAACTCCTCCCTTGAGGGTAACATTTCCCCTTTCCAGTTCTTAGCCACCAATATTCTAGCTGCCGTTAGTATATACACTATAAGGGATCTGTTTTCTTTATTATAATCTTCTATGAGCATATTTAGTAGAAAAACTTCAGGAGTAAATTGTGTCTTTATACCTGTAATTTCATGTATTTCATGTATCATTTAGTATACAGAAGAAAATCTACAGGAATGTGTAGTATGTCGCAGTGTATACAATTCAAGAACACAAGTTGTCAGGAACATCAATCAATTTTAAATCATCTTTTTTGGTGAAGGCTAACTAACATGTGGAAACCTCTAACAGGCTACTATGAATTGAGCCTTCAGAACAATTTATATGGTCCAGTTCAGATGAAGTCTTCCAAAACGAACTTTTGTTCCAGAGAATTCCGTCAGTAGACTACACGGCTTTTTTGTTATCTATATATTCCTGCCTTTAGGGCTGTGATTCTCTTATTCTGTTTGGGATGCAACCCAAAGCAATTCATGCTTATAAATCTTTAGCAGAGTCAAAAGACAAAAACATGGGCAAAATGGGGACAAAGATTAACCAGAGACAGGTATTCTAATACTAAAGGTTTCCCTTTCTTGAAAGCCAGTCAAATCTGACTCTAGGGGGCAGGGTTCATCTCCATTTCCAGGCTGAAGAGCCAGCACTGTCTGAAGACTTTTCTGTGGTCATGTGGCTGGCATGACTAAATGCTGAGGTGCACGGAACGCTGTTACCTTCCCACTGAAGTGGTACCTATTTATCTACTTGCAATTTCTTGCTTTCGAACTGCTAGGTTGGCAGGAGCTGGGGCCAGAGACGGGAGCTCACTCGGTCACGCGGCACTCAGGTCTCAAACTGCTGAGCTACCAGCCTTCCAGTCTGCAGTTCAGCATCTTAACCTCTGAGCCACCGCGGCCCCGTCCTAATACTGGGACCTAATAAATAGAGGCAGTTGGAGTGCAAGAGGTGGATCTAGTGAACCATCTGCAGAAGACACTTTCCTGCCCTACATTCCCCTCTCCCAAACAGTCCTTTCCAGCCCCAGGAACACTTATTTCAGGGTCTCTGGATCTGCATGGATTAATAGCCACAACAACCACATGGGCCCAGGAGGCTGATATGAGGAGAAATGAGGCCAGGAGGCTGAAATAGGGCTGAAATTACTATTTTGCCTCTACCATCCGCACAGCTCTGCTGATGAAAGAAGGGAAGCAATTTCATCCTCTTCTCCACTGCAGGACCCCTATCCTGCTTGGTGATTAGTCCAAGTGGGTTCACCCCCACCCCAGTCCCAGGAATAAACTCTCCCAGGGCTGGAATGGAGCACTAGGGATTAGGACTACAGGAAATATCTACAATTCTTTCGTCAGCAGATTGTTGAATCCATATGCCTCTGAATACAGGATACTGAGGACAAACATGTTTCTTTCTTGCCTTGTAAATTTCTTAGAGGCTTCTGGTTTCTAGAAACAGAAATCTAGACTGGACGGACCTTGGTCTTATATAGAAAAGTCATTTTTTTGTGTCCTTATCTAGGGACAACTGTAGCCATCACGTAAACATTTCCAACAACAGTGGGGATACGCAGACACTGTTCAAAGTGTTATCCCAAATGGTTGTGTGTGAAACTCCTTTTCCACTTTCCTGAAAACATGATCCAGGAAATGCTATCTTTAGGGATGCAGCTGCTGCACTTCTCTGTTGGTTTCATCAGCTAAATCAGACTCTGGTCTGGATGGATGCTGCTGTGGGACATTTTGTTTAAACCGTTTGGGGATTTATGGGATCTCTGAAAACATGTAATCTCCAGTTAAATCAGTTACCACCCTCTTGGATGGAATTTCCCTTGGTTTATTCATGGCAGTTCCCAGGATGTTTGCCGCTGGAGACCATAACTGGATGGGTTTTTGTAGTTACAGTGTTTTGCAAATATGGGTGAAGATGGATATCTTTTAAGGGATTTATTGTTATCTTCTTCATTTACATTTCACAGGCCCTTGAATGAGGAAGGATGAGCAGTCAGCTGTGACCCTTGAGGTTGTTTCACAAGCCATGCTTAATTGACTTCAGCATTTCCTTCTGTCTGTCATTTAATTGCAAAAACCGATACAGGCTAGAATTTACATAAAATTTAAAGATCTCCTAAATTTTCTTCCCATGCAGTCAACATTCACAAGTGACCCTCCATAGCCTAAAAGTCTTTCTGGCATAACTTATAAAATCACATTAGTCACCCCCATATCAATTTAATACCATTATTATCAGAGCTCCCCATTTTTACAGCTGTAATCTACTGAGTTGATATCTGATTTGAATTCACCCTTCTGTAATGATCTTAAATATATGTTTATTACACCTATCCTCCAAAAAAAATCCTGGGAAGATTAGAGGGATGATCTACTTCCTTTCTTCTTCAGTTTGGCGTGAGAGCCAGTTTGATGCAGTGGTTAGGAGTGTGGACTCTAATCTGGAAAATTCCCTCCCCACTCCTCCACATGCAGCTGCTGGTGTGACCTTGGGTTAGTCACAAGTTTCCTCAGAGCTGTTCTCTCATGAGCAGTTCTCGATAGAACTCTCTCAGCCCCACCTCCCTCACAGGGTGTCTGCTGTAGGGAGGGGAGGGGAGGGGAGGGGAAAGGAGATTGTAAATCTCTCTGAGACTCTTTCAGGTAGTAAGGGGTGGTGTATAAATCCAATCTCCTGTTCTTCTTGCAGAGGAATGATATACCTCCTTTCTTCTTGAATCTGGAACCTCAGAATAGCCAGATTCTGTGCAGTTGCCAGAGCCTAGCAAGGTACAATGCTGATTTATGCTGTCATATATTTGCCTTTTCATACCTCGTAATGGACAATATTGTGTATGCGTGTATGTGCGCATTCTTATGCCCTGACCTGGATGGCCTAGGCTAGCCCGATCTCAATAAAGCCACACTAGGAGAAATTGTCCCTCAGTCAGATAATAGAAGCTAAGCACGGTTGGCTTTGGTTAGTATTTGGATGGGAGACTACCAAAGAATTCCAGGGTTGCTATGCAGAGGCAGGCAATGGCAAAACACCTTTGTGTACAGGGATTTTCTTCCCTGTACGGGGTCACCCTGTCAGCCGTAACTTGATGGTCTTCACACATTCACATATATTCTTATAACTAAGAACATAAGACAAGGCTGGCTGGATCAGACCACTAGTCCATCTAGTACTTCTTCACCCAGAGAATGATTAACACATGGAATTCACTGCCACAGGAGGTGGTGGCAACTACAAGCATGGACAGCTTCAAGAGGGAATTAGATAAACATATGGAGCAGAGGTCCATCAGTGGCTATTAGCCACAAAGTATAGATAGGAATTCTCAGTCTGGGGCAAGTGATGCTCTGTATTCTTGGTGCTTGAGGGGAGGCAACAGTGGGAGGACTTCTAGTGTCCTCGCCCCACTGCTGGACCTCCAGAGGGCACCTGGTGTTTTTGGCCACTGTGTGACAAGAGTGTTGGACTGGATAGCTCACTGGCCTGATCCAACATTGGCTTCTCTTATGTTCTCTTATGTTATGTTCTAGTCCAGCATCCTGTCTCACACAATGGCCAACCAGTTCCTCTGAACAGCCAACAGCAAGACATAGAGGCCAAGGCCTTCCCCTGATGTTGCCTCCTGGCTCTGGGTATTTTGTATTTTATTCCGCTGGTCCATGATCATAACAAATTGACTGACTTGATTTGAATTCAGGACTGTACACTCATTCACTTATTGATTGTATTTATACATCACTCACCAACACCAGTCTCTCAAAGCAATTTACCTACAAAAATAAAACAAGGAAAGCAAAAATGAAAAGCATTTACAGGTGGCTGGAGAACTGTATCCAGAGAATATCAATAGAACGTTGGGATGTGCACAGGAATCTCTCCTGGTCTCCTAGCACACATGTTTATCAATGACTTAGATGCTGTCCTTATCAGATTTGCTGTGCGCACCATTTACATTCTAGCCCCACTGCTGGACCTCCTGATGGCACCTGGGTTTTAGCCACTGTGTGACACAGAGTGTTGGACTGGATGGGTCATTGGCCTGATCCAACATGGCTTCTCTGATGTTCTTACATTCTCCCCAGACTTTGCCTCCCCAGGTACCACCTCCAAATCTCTAGGACAGAGGTGTCGGCCCTCATTTGTTATGGGGGTCGGATCTGACATAAATGTCACTTGGTTGGGTTGGGCCATGTGTGCCATAATATGCAATGCTGGGTACCAGAGGTATAATCTTTATAAAGGACAGCAACTGGTTAGCTCCAAGTTGGTGTGTCCTCATTGCAAGGCCCCATGGGCTGGAAGGGGGGTGCAGAGGAAAATCCACATGGGCAGACTGGAGGGCCAGCAGTGTAGCGCTGGGCAGATGCTAGCATACCCCAACAGAGGATTGTTTGTGTTCCCTCTAAGCTGAGTTAGTGTGAGCTAGCTCACAGTTTTTTAGCCTCTAGCTCACACATTTTTGTCTTAGCTCAGGAAGGATGGCTCCAGAGCACACTAATGTATGCAGCAGGCAAATGGCTTGCTCACAGTTTTAATGCCAGTAGCTCACAAAGTAGAATTTTTGCTCACAAGACTCCACAGCTTAGAGGGAACATTTGCACCCCTCCACGTGCAAACGCTGATCCCTATAGCCAGGGGTCATTTCATAGAAAAAGAGGTGCAGGAGCTCATTTGCATACCTATTGGCATAACTCATTAGCATATGCCATGCCCCCTGACATCACCGGAAGTGTGTCAGAAAGTGAAGCAAAAGGGGGGGCATCTTCAAAAGCAGGTGGGGGGGAGCAAAGCGAGAAGGGCCCCATAGAATACAATGGAAAGATTGTGCTGCCGCGCGACTCTAAACAGAAGTTTAAAGTTTAAACCCCTTCTCACTTCACTTCCCCCACAGGCCCGCTGGGGGAGGGGCTTGCCATCACTGCCATTTGTGCCCACTAGGCACAATCAGGCTGCATCTGTTCTGGCTGCCTAATGATCCCCCACATGTCAGTTTCGGCAATGCAAGAGATTTGGGGAGTCATTCTGCTGGCCGAATGTCAGTTTCAACCCCATTATAACCTATGGACCATTAAAGTCAATGACAAAAACTCATAGGCTATATGAGGGGCTGGAGGAGAGGAGGTTTAAGGGAGAGGCTCCAAACTTGCAGAGTACCTGATGGAGCATCTCCCTGAAATACCCACCAAGTTTCAAAAAGACTGGACCACAGGATCCAATTCTACGGGCCCCCAAACACGTTGCCCCATCCCCTCCATTGTTCTCTATGGTGGGAAAAAAGTAACATTTTTTCCCACCATAGAGAACAATGGAGGGAATGGGGGCAACCTGTTTGCCCATAGAATTGGACCCCATGGTCCAATCTTCTTGAAACTTGGTGGGTATTTGGGAGAGAGGCTCCAGCAGCTACCCTGTAAGTTTGGAGCCTCTCCCTCAAACCCCCTTTGCTCCAGCCACTTTTTAAGCTGCCACCAAATTTCAGTGGCAATTCGGCGGCAGGCCGAATCAGATCAGAGAATCTGATTCGGCCCATGGCTGCCCTAGTGCCCACGCCTGGGCTGGTGGAGCACCGCTCTGCCTCGCTCAGCCCCAAATGACCCCTGCCTGCAGCCATCTGGGACAGCATCCCCGGAGCTGCAGGCCAAGTGGAGAGGTATGAATGCTCCGCCTACCCACCCCAAGCAGCCTCCTGTTCTCTCCCTTACACCAGTTGCTTGCGGGCCACATAACAGCCCTGAATGGGCCGGTTCCGGACCCTGGGCTTTATGTTTGACACCCCTGCTCTAGGAATTTTCCAAGCCAGACTTGGCAACCCTAAATCCAAAAACACTGGAAGAAGGCACAAGTTTGCTATAGCTAGGGGACATTACACTGCTTTCTGAAAGTAAATCAGGCCTGATTCATATATACATGTCGGGGAACGAAGTGACAGAGGGCTGAGATGATCGAATGGACTGTACTACTTCAGACTGCAGGTTTTTACCACAGAGATTTGGGAAATTCCTAGAGCCCTGCATGCTGCTGTGATGCCACTCCCGGATACATGTCAGGAAGTGACATAACAGTGTCACATGATACTGGTGACTGCCCATTTCGCTCCCACCTCTCAACTGAGCAGCGGTGGGTGCCTGGGAACAGGAGATTGCCCACCATTGTGAGCAACCTGGCTAGGCTAGGTGAAGGATGGATCTTGTGTTGGTTTATTTTCCTAAATAATCTCTCTGAAACATAGAAAACTGGCACAGCAAGCAAAGGGGGGAGGAGTGGAACCTTTCACTCGTCTGTGCTAGTTGAGAGCCAGTTTGATGTAGTGGTTAACAGTGGTGGACTCTAATCTGGAGAACCGCAGCTGCATGCGGAGGAGTGGGGAATCAAACCCGGGTCTCCCAGATTAGAGTCCGAGCTCCTAACCACTACACCAAACTAATCAGATCCGACCCTGTTTAGCTTTCACAGTTTAATGAGACTGGGCTAGCCTGGCCTAGCCAGGTCTGTTTGTATGTCATTTTTTATATGAAACACAATTCAGTGCAGGAACCCAGTACCTAAAGTCTCAAGTGGTAGACCAAAGATTGAATGTAGCATCTTCATTACAGCTGTAGTGAAACAAACAAACCCTTTAAAATCATGTCAGAACATTGTTTCTTCTATCAGACATAGCTTTGTCACACAGATTCTGCCTGACTGGTTAAAATAGCCAAATGGAAAAATGAGCAATGACAACGCTGACTGCTCATAGTTACATTTTGTTCCACCGAAGTCCCCCTAAAATAGCACAGCCATGTTTTCAGCTGCTTGTGTGCACTGTTTATATGCTGAAAGCAAAGTAACAAAAGCCTTTTATGGTAAACAAATTAGTGGCCTGATGCTCGCCAACTTTATATAGAAGTAAGCCCTATTTATTTCAATAATAACTTATTTCCAGTGACATCACAAGTGCTGTCCAGTTCTTTCCCTGGTCTCCCAATTCATTCCCAAGTCGACCCAACACACCATGAAACACTCACTTCTGGAGGGGAGAACTTGTGGGATGGGGACAAACACTTTGGTGCTGTACTGGTGCAAAACCAGAAGTGACGTCATTACATCGGAGTAACACCGTGAGATTGTCCCAAACAATAAACTATAGAGTCTGGAGTGAATCCTAGATCATCACTCTTCAAATTACTCCAAAAACAGGAGGATGGATGCCTATTAATGAAGAACAAGGAAGTGCCTCCCAGCAACCAAACTTTATCAATACCATTGTGAATATTGATTTTAATGAACCACTGTATTTTACACTACATCTTTCTTATACCCTGTTTTATCATTATCTTTGTGCCAGAAGTGATGTTGTGTACTTTTGGTCCCCATTTGCCTTTCAAATGGTGGCAGGAAATGGGGATACAGACCGAGACGTCTCCCACTACAGCAAGAGACATGGTCCCCCTATATTTTCAGCTATCCTCGTTTTTACATTCGTACCTAGGGTTACCAGGCCGTGCATGACAACTGGTGGATGGTTTGGGAGTGGAGACATGGGGGGCCATGATGGAGTATGTGCCATTATGTAACTTCTTAGGAAAACAGAGGGTTGCTCCACGGATTGCCAGAATTGCAGTTCCTAGAACTATTGTGTGTTGCTTCCGGATTTTCCCCAGAAGTGATGTAACGGTGTGCATGACACTGCCAGCTTTTAAAAATGGTCACCCACCATCTCTTGGAGCATGGTGGGCAACAGGATCTGAGAGTGGGAGGCACCCCACCTATTCATACCCCTTTAACCATTTGAAGTCCTAGCAATGACACCATCTGTATATTTGTGATTTTCTTTCTCCCCCACAAATCACTCTCACAACAACCCCTGCAGTCCTGGACTTTCAGGCTAGAGAATTTTGTAAAACTTTTACTCCTTCAGTGGATTTAACTAAAATGATCATCATGCTTGCTTTGAATTTCTTCTATAAATAACAGTTAGTTCACCCATTTCACCCATTGGATGGAACCGGGGAGCATGGGGCTATGCGTAAGATTGCCAACAACCAGGACAAAAATTAATGTCCCTTCCCTCCAACTGAGGCTTAATAGGTAGAAATGGGCAGCTGAAGCAGCTCATGGCAAGGAAGTAGAGTTGCCAAGCTCCAGGAGGCACCTGGAGATCTCCCGCTACTACAATTGCTCTCCAGTTCCCCTAAAGAAAGTGGCTGCTTTGGAGGATGTACTCTTTGGTATTATAACCTTATAGGGTTGCCTAACCCCTGGTCCAGCCAGGGGATCCCCCAGTCTTCAGGGCTCCAATCCACTGCCAGCCAGCTGAAGAGGTCCGTTGTGCGTCAAAGTGGTTGGCACAATGACAACACATGGAAGTGACATCATCATGCTGGGGACATAGCACATCAACGCTGTAGCATTTTGCCCCCAAACTGTATGGTAATCACCCCCCACACTCTCCACCCTCCACACTCCTGGATGGCTCCCTCCCACCCCCACTGTACATTGATGAAGTCCCTCCCCAAACCTTCCACTCCTCAGATTCCACCCCCAAAGTCTCCAGTTTTCCCCCAACCCAGAGCTGGCAACCCTACAAGGAGGTAAATGGCAACACCTGGTCAATAACATCCCATGGAGCCTTGTTTAAGGGAATAGGACTTTTTTCCCTCTTCAGGTCAGTGAACAATCCTAATCTCAAACATTAAACCTAGGAAGCTTTCTTATACTGAGCGAGGCCATTGGTGTATTTCACTCAGTGCCGGTCACTCTGATTGGCAGCAGCTTTCAGGGCTCTGAGGTAAAGAAAGGTGTCTTTGCTGGTTGCTGCCACCTGAGATGTTTTTGGCCGAGGGCTGTTCTGTAAAGGAAGTGTTCTCCCACTGTGGATCAGCCTCACCTCATCAGACTTCTGTGTTAAATATGAACCAAATGTTGTCTCCTATTTTTAAAAATGTCCAAAATTAACATAACAAAATTAACATTATTTGATTTCTGTTTCAAAGAATTGAGGTTAAGTAGATTGAATCTGCAGATTTGATTGCGTCTAATTAAAAAAAAGTCATAATTTGTTAGATATATTTTGCCTGGACATAGAAACATAGAGCTAGAAGGACCACAAGGGTAATCTAGTCCAGCCGCCTGCACCATGCAGGAAACTCACAACTACCTCCTCCCCACTCCCCCTCTATGCCCAGAGGAAGGCAAAATACCTTCACAAGCCCTAGGCCAATTTTCCTGGAGGAAAATTCCTTCCTGACTCCAAAGTGGCAATTAGCATTGCCCTGGGCATATAAAAAGGGGCTGAGAGCTAAGCACTGACTCATCCCTTCCTGCCCTCCCTCTCACCATTTGCCCAAATTTACAGAATCTGTGTTGGTGTCATCTAGCCTCTGCTTTAAAAAAAAACCAAAGAAGGCAAGCCCACCACCTCCAAAGGAAGCCTGTTCCACTGAGAAACTGCCCTGTCAGAAAATTCTTCCTAATGTTTAGCCAAAAACATGTTTGATTTAATTTCAATCCACTGATTCTGGGGCAACAGAAAACAACCCTGCTCCATCCTCTATATGACAGCCCTTCAAATACTTGAACATGGCTATCGTATTACCTCTCAGCCATCTCTTCTCCAGGCTCAACACACTCAGCTCCTTCAGCCTTCCCTCACAGCTTTGCAGTGTATAACCTAGACCTTTTTTTTGGGGGGGGGGAGTACTAGGGATGGCTCAGTTGAGGAGCTGAAAATATCTGAAAAGCAGATGAAACTGTTTAGAAAAGCAGGACTAAAATCTAACAGTATTCATTTTCGAAGGACTGAGGTGGAAAAAAAAAACTTGAAAAACACATAAGAGTGCCGCATGGTCTAATCCTGTGTTGAGAAAAGCCATATTACCCAGTCTTTCCCTAGGCCTGGCCACAGTGACAACCCTGTGGGGTGGGTTTTATGAGCTTTAGGGGAAAATAAAGGACAGATGTGCCCATCCAGACATCACCTGTTTTCCAGGTGGAATGAAGACAGCTCTCTGGATCCTCACAGTGGCCAAGAGGAATAATGCAAATTGAGACCAAATGAAGTTTTAGACTCGCTGCATTTGCATCTTGGCACATTTGATCCTTTCCTGTAATTCTGTTGAGAAGTGGCTGTGGTTGGTCACATGTTAGTAACCTGAAAATGCAGGTTTTGAGAGTTGTTTTACAAGAGGCAGTGCTTTGAAGATGGCTCAGGCTCTTTAGGCAGTGCAGAACTGGGCTAGCAGACTTTTGCCAGGAAGTCTTGAGGAAGCACATTAAGATGGGTAGCTAGCTGTCTTAGTCTGTCTGTAGCAGTAAAAAAGAGAAAGAGTCCAGTACCTTAATGACTAACATAATTTGTGGCAGGGGGCGAGCTTCCATGAGTCACTGCTCACTTCTTCAGAACTGGAGAAGTGAGCAGTGACTCGCGAAAGCTCATAACCTGCCACAAAATGTGTTAGTGTTTCAGGTTCTGCAGGACTATGCTCTTTTCTGCTTAACCGAAGAAGTGAGCAGTGACTCACGAAAGCTCATAACCTGCCACAAATGTTGTTAGTCCTTGAGGAAACACAGAGTTCCTATTCCCACACAGCACTACATATTAGTTTCTATGTCCCATTCAAGGTGGTGGCTACTACCTTAAAAGCCTTGGGCCAGCATACCTGAGGGTGAACTTACCTGTGCCTTCAGAAGAAGGAATTAAGCTGTACATGGTATTTCTGTTCCATAGATAAAAGTTTGCAGTGTGTAACCTTTGGGTGGGGGGGAATGGCACAGTTGAAGAGCTACAAGCATTGTCAATGCCATGCAATTAAGTGCCTGCATGAAAATGCTGAATCCTTTTATACCAGCTCCAAATGACCAGTGGGAAGCCAGCCAGTAATTTGTCACATCCTTCTTTTGTACGGAACTGAAGTTTCTGTATTTTATATTCAAGAGGACACACAGCTCTCATAATTCATATCTAGGGAAAAGATCTTGCTGGCTTTGATATGTGATGTCTTTAGTAAGAAGAGTCAACATTCAGTTGTGCAAATTTTTACCCATGGAAGGAGATAACACTGTGAACAGTATGCTATCAGTCAGAACTGGCCATAGGAAGAGAAGGGAACGCCCATTTCAGGGATTTTCGGGGGTGGGGGGGGGGAAGAGGTTCACAGCAAACCATTGCTTTTGCTGCAAAGTCATAGCTGACTTACAGCGACCCCTTAGGGCTTTCAAGGCAAGAGAGGTTCAAAGGTAGTTTGACATTGGAGAACTCTGTGTAGCAACCCTGGACTTCCTTGGTGGTCTTCCATCCAAGTACTAGCCAGAGCTGTCCCTGCTTAGATTCTGTGATCTCAAGGGTTCTCTAGTCCAGGCCAGACAGGGCTAGCTTGGGCCATCCAGGTCAGGGTAGCAAAGCATACATGCAATTAGATATATTGCACACAAAAAGTCTATTTTAAGAGCAGTTTTGGTTTCTTTTATGTACTTTAAGCAAAGGGACAGGGTCTTCAGCATGCCCCCCCCCTCCAGAAACCACTGCAGAATAATCAGGCAGCCTAAAATTAGGGTTGCCAGGTCCCTCCTGGTCACCAGCGGAGGTTGGGGGATAGGGTTGCCAGACTTAGGTTGGAAAACTCACGGAGATTTGATGATGGAGCCTGGGGAACATAGGGACCTCAGTGGGGTATGGTGCCACAGAGAGTCCACCTTCCAAAGCATCAATTTTCTCCGGGGAACCTATCTCTTCAGTGTGAAGATCAGTTGTAATTCTGGGGGAATTCCCAGGTCTCACCTGGAGGATGGCATCCCATCCTGAAATACTCTTCTCTATACATGGCACTCTAGAAGGGAGTAGAAACCTTTAATCTCTGTTTGCATCCTGAGAAAATGAAATACCGACCCCAGCTTAGTGCTGTTTTTAAGTTGCGAAGGTCTATTCCCATTGGACCCCAATTTAAAACATAAGCAGATGCTTTGATGGAATATGAGAGATATTTGGCCAGAGTTGAGTTAATCCAGGAGTGGATTCAGTTCCAATTTGGGATTTCAGCAAGAGGAATTCCTCCCAGTTCTCAAACAATAGCACACTTCCTTGTTGGAAGCAGCCTCTAATTGGCTTTCCTTTGTTTACTTCTGGTTTGATTATTTGTGGGACTAATGATGGAAGCGGGAAACTGTCCGAGCCGAACAGTTTCCAGCTCTAGTTCCAAACTCTGCAACCCAACTCAAGCATCAAAGGATGCACGATGCTTGACTTCCGGTTTTGGCGACCTTAATGGCAGGTGTGTCCTTTCCGAGCTCGGGAGGACGCGACCCGGACCCGGTGGTGGAAAGGGGTCCCGGAAGGATTCTGGACCCCCAGGAGCCCTCGTAGGGGGCTCCTGCCCAAGTCGCGAGGGGCAGCCTCTCCCGGGGTGGTGACCCAGGGATTGAGGCTCCCCTTTGTCTCAAAGGGTTTTGAGGCCGTGGAGCCTTCGGGCGCACCGAGGCACACACTGGACGGCTGCAGGAATCAGCATGAGCCGCAAGAGAAGGATTATACATAAGGAACGCAAGGCGAGGCCGTGAATGCTCATCTGTTTGCTTTTCGGGGGGAAAAAGATTCTCTGGTGGGAATGTAAGCAGTGGGGGATTTAAAGTTTAAACCTCCCCCTTCACTTTACTTGTTGACTAAGAAGCGCAACTGAGAATTGCACGGCTGTAATGGCTGGATCTTAAATGGGTGCAAAAAGCTTCTAGAGGATATAAAAGCGGATCTTTTGGGTTTTTTTCTTCTTGGGAACTTTTGTTAATTTAAATAAGTGAAGAATCACTGGACGAGGAGATAAGATGGCGGGGAAATTGAGACCTTCTCCTAAAGCCACTTCCGGTCTTGAACACAGAGGCGAGTACAGATCTGTCTGCTGTTTTGGCAGCTGCTTTGCGTCCCCTTTTGCAGCAATTGAACACTGTTAACTCAGAGTTGGATGGATTGCAGCAACAGATGGCTGATGTAAGCATGAAGTCTGATTGGACAGCAAAAGAACTGGCAGAGGTCAAAATCAAAACAGAGAAAACTGATTTAAGACTTGATTTGATGGAAAAGGAAAGAGTTTCTGACAAGGATAACCTTTTGAAATTGCAAATGGAACGTTCTTCTTCTCTTTTTTTTACGGTTTCAGGGTATTCCTGAGAGTAAGGGTGAGAATCTTAAGCAGACTTTGAGTCAAGCTTTGGCTCCAATGGCAGGATTGCAAGCTGAGCAAATACAAAGCGATATGGATATGGTCTATAGAACATATCCAGATTTTATTAAGAAGAAAAACCTGCCTGGAGAGGTGATGGTGAGATTCTCAAAAAAATCAACACATGATGAGATACTTAAGGCTACAAACAGAAATGCTCTGAAAAATCAAGAAGAAGATATCAAGGTTTTAAAGGACATTCCATTTGAAATTAAGAAGAAGAGGAAACCTTATAAAAAATTAACTGCATTCTTACAATCAGAGAGTATCCTTTATAGATGGTTGACCCCTGAAGGTGTGTTTTTTTCTTACAAGGAGAAAAAGCAGAAGATAAACTCTGTTGCTAAGGCAGAAAAGTTTATGGAGAGTTGTAAAGAAGGAAAAGATAAGGCACCCACAGAGGACTCTTTGGAACATCAGTAGAGCTTATATGGCCTGGAAAGCTCTGACTCAGAGAAGATAGGATCTGGAGGAGAAGAATCTGATGCTGATTTGGGAGCAGTGGCTCCTAAGTCCCCAAGTAAAGAAAAGAAGAGAAGACAGAAGAAAAAATAGTTTAAGATACGTTAAGAAATGTTAAAAGTTATATAAGTATATTGTAACCCATTATGAAATGCAGCCATTTAAATATGTTCTAAGCTTATAGTATTTACTTTGCAAGGTTATAGCCTGAAGATTTTACTATTTTCTTGAAATGTAAGAAATTAGCTATTTTTATTAACTTGGTGAATTGATTCCTGTATACCTTAGGGTAGTACAGGGTTTTTAGTTTAATGTAGCAGTTTTAGTGGTTTTTGTAGTTGTTGGGGGGGGGGGGAAAGGATGCACACTGCAGATTAAAAAGAGAGAAGTTATATTCTGTTCCAGGTATAAAGGAGATACACGTTGTGCTCAGAAACGGATAGTTCCAATGCACTGCAGAAGCATGATTGAGCTTGGCTATCAAATATCTCTGTATCTGAAGATGTTGTGCATGCACACGAAAGCTTATACCTTGAATAAAATTTTGTTGGTCTTAAAGGTGCCACTGGACTCAAACTTTGTTCTGCTGCTTCAGACCAACATGGCTACCCAACTGAATGCATCTCTACAGTTTGCAAGTAGTAGCTTTTGGGAACATTTTCCTACAAAGGTCTATATGGCTGTGTATAGTTTTTTTGCAAGTAGGATCTTATTTCTGTACCGCTTAATGTGTCATCCTGTCCCGCCAGGCTTTTAGTTGAGGGCAGCAATGAGAGGTTAAGACTGGCACTCTCTCTCTTTTTCTTCTATGGCCCCCACATACCCTGCCCTGCGGGACAGCAGTGTAGCCAGCAAAGGAGGACTACTTTATTGCCATCTTGATTGGTTTTAACTTTCTTTTGTATTGTCAGTAATATGACTTGCGTTTTTAATCTCCATGTTGTAAATCATCCAGAGCCTGCTCACATATTAAAAATAAATAAATAAATGAGAGCCAACATGGTGTAATGGTTAACAGCGGCCAGGGGTCATTTAGTAGAAAAAGAAGTGCAGGAGCTCATTAGCATAATTCATTTGCATAACTCATTTGCATATGTCACACCCCCTAACATACCGGAAGGGTGTCAGAAGTCAACACCCACCCCTCAGGCTCCACTCCACAGGTGAGTGAAACTGACCTGCTCTTCCTCCATTCCCTTCCCCATCCAATACTTTGCGCAATAAAAATAAGCGTAAAGAACACACCCTCATTCTCTTCCTGCTCCCTTGAAACCACCAGGTTTCAAGTAGACTTGAGATACCCAGGACATGTGCACCGCCCATCCCTTCCCCATTCCCTTCCCCTCCCCACAACAAGACACCCTGTGAGGTAGGTGGGGCTGAGAGAGGTCTTTTGAGAACTGCTCATGAGAGAACAGCTCTGAGAGAACTTGTGACTGGCCCAAGGTCACACCAGCAGCTGCATGTGGAGGAGTGGGGAATCAAACCCAGTTCTCCCAGATTAGAGTCCAACTCCTGACCACTACACCAAACTGATGGGGTGGAAGCTGCTGAAGCGTTCGTGAAATTTCTCCAGTACTTATGTGCCATGTGCCCAGATAAAATGCCACCTTGAGCAAGTCTCTGGAAAAGCAGCATACAGTCATAAAAGGAACAATGATAAAATTATCAATATTAAAACAAAACATTAAAAACAATAAAGACCCTAGCAGGGCTTTCCCGGGGCACTGCACCTCTGCACTGTTCGGGGAAGCTGAGGAGTGGGTGGGGCTTGGTCATGTGCCCACCCCCTGGGCTCCTCACTCCCGGAGCTGCGGTCCTGTGCGCTCCCGCTCCATCAGACCCCTGATAGCGGCAGACTCTAATCTGGAGAACCGGGTCTGATTCCCCACTTTTCCACATGAAGCCTGCTGGGTGACCCTGGGTCAGTCACATTTCTCTTTTAACTCCCTCAGCCCCACCAACCTCATAAGGTGCCTGTTGTGGGAAGAGGAAGGGAAAGGTGAATGTAAGCCACTGTGAGACTCCTTAAGGTAGAGAAAAGCAGGGTATAAAAACCAACTCTTCTTAAATTTTATACTTATTCTATGCTTTGCTTCTTTCTGGTGTTCCCAGACTCCTAAAATTCTAATGCACAGGTCACTGAATGTCCAATTTTCTTGATTCTTCTGACTCACTATGTGTAATCTGCCTTGAGTCCCTGTCAAAATGGCAGACTATAATACGTATAGGTAAAGGTTTTTCTTGCTCGAAAGCCAGTCAAATCTGACTCTAGGGGTGCGGTGCTCATCTCGGTTTCCAAGCCAAAGAGTCAGCACTGTCCGAAGATATCTCCATAGTTATGTGGCCAGCATGACTAGACGCCAAGGCACACGGAATGCTGTTACCTTCCCACCGAAGCGCTACCTATTTATCTACCAGCAATTTCTTGCTTTCGAACTGCTTGGTTGGCAGGAGCAGGGGCCAGAGGTGGGAGCTCACTCCGTCATGCGGCACTCAGGTCTCGAACTGCTGAACTGCCAACATTCCAGTCTGCAGTTCAGCGTCTTAACCACTGAGCCACCGCAGCCCCTACACTCTCTCTCTCTATATAAAAAAATACATAATATAATAAATACAAATAAAAATACATTTGGACGCTAAGAGAATGGGGCTGTATTATCCAAGGTAGCATGGTATAGGCCAGTCTCGTTAGATGCTGGAAACTAAGCAGGGTCTGTACTTGGAAGGGAGACCACTGTCCATCCTGGGTGACCCTCCATGGCATAGCCCACAGCCTCATTGAACCATGCAAGCCCCCTCACCATGTCAAGGCAGTGATCCATTAGTTAGCAGAGTGCTTAAATAAAGCTACAAACATAGCAGCACCACTTTACCAGGTTACTCAGCTTACAAAGCTACAAAGAGCCGGAAAGAGCAGTGATTTGATAGTGTACTAATTTACTAGCTAAAGGATGGAAGCAGATGGCAATATGCCCATCTGCCTCATGGTGCCAAGAGAGGCACACATGTCTCTCTCTTGGTGTGTGCAGGAAGAGAGCTTTTCTTCAACTGAGTGAGAGAAAAGAAGGAAGGGGAAATGGTCCCTGAGAACACAATCTGCATTTCAAAGGGGACAGTGGCAGAAGAGTAAAGACAGGAAGAAAGGTCAGTGTGCCTATCTAGCTATGTAGCCTCTCTTGCTATGAATTCTGGAGGTCTGAGACAGGGAACATTGTATCTGGAACTTCCAACACTTTGCAGGGTTGTTGTGAGGATAAAATGAAGTGGGAAATGATGAGCAGCACCTTAGGCTTCTTGGAGGAATGAAAATGTACTAAATAAGTAAACTCACACATTATTGCAGAATCAGTGCACTACAGCAATCATTTGCTTCTTTGACTTTCTTGTCCACACAGGAAAATCCTGTTAACAAATTATTGCTACAGTGGACCAGATCTGCAATATCCAATACTGTGGCGATGCTGCTGTAGTTAGTTCAAAGCTCATACAGCAATGTGAGGCTTTAGACACTGGACCCTGATACTGTCTAAAGCAATACGGATGTCCTTTTCAGTGCCAAATCTGCAAGCAGCAAGGAGAATTTCTCAAGTTGACTTCATGTAACCATGTAAGGGCAACAGGGCATTCCTTGTACAATCCAACTACAGTACATTCCCTTTCATGGATCTTTGGGACCTGAAATACTCTTGTCCGAGAATAGCACAGGTCATTTTACTGCACATTTGAAAAGGGTCTTAAAAATGCATCTGAAAAAGTGTTCTAGTATAGCTCAGGCCAGCAACATTGTTTTAGCTGGATAAGAAAGGAGGATTTTTTTTAAAGACTTTGGTAGACAGCAGAAATATTGCTTAAGAGAAGTAGACCCAGCTTGGAATGAATCCCCATTAAAGATACACAGCTGAAAACTGCAGGAAGTTATATTGCATTAGCTTCCAAGAATAATCAGCAAATGGAAACAGAAAATGTGCATAAGATGAATGTAATAAATGTCTCAATGTCAGCTTCATCTGGACCTATGAAGGATTTGTAAATACAGATTAATTTACAAACTGCTGAGATTACAATCCCATATAGTGGATCCTGGGTAATCTCAGCAGTTTGTGACTTGACTATTTCACTTGATGGAAGTGACACACATCCTTACGAATGGGACATTTGATACCAGGTCTGTTGCCTGTTTAAGTATCTTTTGAGATAATATTTCTAGGCTAAATTAATTCTGTATCATAGTAACTTTCAACTCTAATAATTATGACTATTCCATTTTTATCTAGACTAATTTGGAGAATTCGTGCAATTACTACAGGCTTATTTTACTAGTTGTAGCAAATATTTAGCATTCAAGGTAATCCCAGCGTAAATTTATTTCTATTTCTTATAAAATCTATTATTACATATATTTATTGTTTACACAAAAGTAATCTGGCTTTTTTCCTTCCCCCCCTTTTCCCCCTCTACAATTTCAGACAGCAACACCTGGTCTTATTAATATATGTATATACAAAATTCTGAATGGATGTATTTTTGGATGTGTGCCACTTTATAATAAGGAATATTGACCACTGAGGAAGGCCCATAGGGGCCGAAACGCACACAGTCCTTAGGTCAAAAAGTTTTATCCATCAGTTTGATATATACTGCAATTAGTTCTTAATGAACCTAGTTTTAAATGTCTGATACTTGGACTGTCTCTTTTAATTTGTTTTATTTATGTGTACACCCTAATAAATGTCTATTTTTTTCATTATAATTCTTTTGTTAGCTTGACCTTCTCGGTTCGCAGCGTCCTGTCTTCTATCGCGCTCCGGAGTTTGCTTAATTTCATGTTCGTTGCATCGATAACACTGTCTCACCATCTCATCCTTTGCTGTCCCCTTCTTCTTTGACCTTCAGTCTTTCCCAGCATCAGGGTCTTCTCCAGTGAGTGCTTCCTTCTCATTTGGTGGCCAAAGTATCTGAGTTTCAGCTTCACTATTTGGCCTTCAAGCAAATGGGCAAAATCAACAGCTGCCCATATATGTGCTTTCTGCAGTGTGGCCTGGCCTGTCAGAGGCAGTCAGGGAGGTTCCCAGTCTCCTGACTTTCTGCACCCTGCAAACCGGAATTATTCAAGAGGGCTTTTCTACACAGGCAAAAGGGTTGCACTGCACTAAATCATTCACAAAGTGACTTGGAATAATTATTGACTACGATTTATACGGCTGTGTACAGCTTGCTAACAGTAGGATCCTATTGTGTAATTTCTGTACTGCCTAATGGGTCGTGTCAATACTGAGGCCATGCTTCAGTTCCTTCTGGTTGTTTGACTTCCCAAATTCTAATGTACTGGTTACTGAATGTGCCATTTGTCCCGACTCACTGCGTGTAATCCGCCTTGAGTCCCTGTGAGGAAGATGGACTATATATAACATAAATTTTAAAAAATCAAATAAATTTTCCAGGCTCATAGGGCAGAAATATATCACCTCTACACCTTTTATTTCTTGAGCAAAGGAGATGTCGGGTATCCGAAGTTCAACCTTCCCAATCTCACTAGCCTTTTTCCCAGCATGCATTCACAGCACAACTTTCCCTTCACCTTTGAGCTCCAATTTGGTGGTGGGGACAAGTGCCATAACTCACAGATGACTTCTGACAACCTGGTAGGATTTTCAAGGCAAGAGCCAGACAGAGGTGGCTTGCCATTGCTTTCCTCTGCGTCACGCCTCTGGTATTCCTTGGAGGCCGCCCATCCAAATACTAGCCAGGGCCAACTCTGCTTAGCTTCCAAGATCTCACAAGACTGGGCTATCCAGATCACTCTCCAACCTACTTTCTTGTCCCCCGCAAGAAACATTTCAATGAGCACTTTGAGCTACAGTGGGGGTGAGGCCAAGAAAGATGTACTCTGTTGACGGAAGTCCTTCTGTTAGCAAATATAATTGGTCGGCTCCAAGCCACTGTTTGGAGATTTTCAGTTTGCAGAGAGCAAGGGTTTTTGGGCACAGGTACCCTGGCAAAAATTGTCCATCTGGGGGACATAATGACCTCGAGAAAACTGTTTAGGTACATTTATAGGCTCTCAAGGTTTGTGCTTTGATGCATGTTTTAACACTAATGCCTAAAGTTATACTGCAATAGCTAAAGTTATAGTTTATCATTACATTTATGGCTAAAGTTATAATCATTCCACATTTCTGTTTTTCCAAGTAAATCTTACATCTCACGGACTTTAATAACTAAATGTGTATTTTAAGATATTGGGGATCTAGTTTTATTTAAAATTGTGACGGCCAATGGCCATATACAATAGACTTTATTCGGAATACATCTGTTTAACAGTTTAATATTGCTCCCTGAGTTGTTGAAAATGCTCACCAATCACAAATCATAACCCAGCTACTTGGGGGGGGGGGGCTTAACAGAGGGAAACAGTAGTCTGGATAACCACCAGGAGCCAATAAGTGTGTGCATTAAAACTACATTAGTTACACTTGTCTTGGTTTGTGGATCCAGGCCAAGAACGTGATATCCGTGCAGGAGGGATGCTGGCTTGGTATTTTTCTCAAGGTTTGTTATGCTTTGCCTGCTGAATCTTGGCTATCGAATTATTTCCCAAACAAACAAAAGGAATCGCTTGCTGTTTCTAGACGTCTCAGTGAGATTCGAGTGATCAGTGGCTTCCGCTGCTCCCACTGTCACAGCTACACCAAGCCAGGTGTCCCTGCTAGTCTCTCCTCTCCCACAAATACAGCTGCACTCAAGAAGAGGCCTCTTCCTACACCTCCTCACCCGAAGGAAGCTTCAAGTCCTTATAAACTGCTGCCATGCAAGAGTCATCCACATTTCCCACAAGATATAGCTGCCTTCTACAGTTGTCTATGGTGTACCACCAACCTGGTATTCAGATTTTACCTAGCCATTGCCGCTCCATCCGAAGCCTCCAGAAACCACCTGGATACAAATTAAGAATAGTTTCACCCCATATCAACATTCAAGACTGCCCTCTTTGCCTGTTGCCACATTATCCCACCTAATGGCTATAAGTTTTTAGAACAAGCCTCTTTCATACCTAAAAGCAAGAACAGCTGTATGCATCAGGTCATAAGTGCAGCACCAGTGGATATTAGCCAGAGACCGGGGAATGTCAACGTACATCTTCTCATTCCATTCAGCTGGGCTCCTGCTGGGCTCTGCTAAACAGATACCCAGGGATAAACTTTTTACCTGCTGCCAAGTTAATAAGCTGTTACAAGTTAAGAAGTGGCTGCTCAGCTATTTGGTAAAACAGACTTACACATTTTGCAATAGCTGTATTTTCTCCCCCCTCCCCCCAAGGATGTCGATATCCTGCATTTTCCCTGAGATCATAACAAAAGAAAGAAGTTATGTTCCTGTCTGGAGAGGCCCTCCTGAATATCCCATCAATCAAAGAAGCTTGTTAGGTGGGTATAGGAGGGCCTTTTTCAGTGGCAGCCCAACGACTATGGAACAACTGCCCCAGAGAGGTGTGCCTGGTCCCCTCACTTTCAACCTTTAGGGGGCATCTGGTTTTATTTAGGACTGTATTTGATTAATTTACTAGCAGCCCTAAATCGTGAATTTAAATTTTGGGTTTTTAATGCATTCTATGTGTTCCATATATCTGTATCATAAGCCTCCTTGAGTTCTGTAAACTAGAAAGATGGCTCTTACATATTTTAAATAAGTTTTCTAATAAATGATTTCTTGCACCCTAGTTTATACAGGGGAAGGGGCTGCAGTGGCTCAGTGGTTAAGATGCTGAACTGCAGACTGGAAGGTTGGTAGTTCTGCAGTTCAAGACCCGAGTGCCACATGACGGAGTGAGCTCCCGTCTCTGGCCTCAGTTCCTGCATACCTAGTTCAAAAGCAAGAAATTGCAAGTAGACAAATAGGTACCACTGGTGGGAAGGTAAGAGCGTTCCATGCGCCTTGGTGTTCAGTCATGACCATGGAGACGTCTTTGGACAGTGCTGGGTCTGCGGCTTGGAAACGGAAATGAGCACCACCTGCTAGAGTTGGATTCAACTGGCTTTTGAGCAAGGGAAACCTTTACCTTTATACAGGGGAAGCCTACAGGAAGGCAAACCATTCCTTATAACAAGGGAGAACACAGGGAACTAATAATCCCAGAGGAAATTTAGTCAAATTACTACCATATCTTTACAAACAGCCAATTAGGATCTCTGTACATGGAGACATTACCTCTTTTATTAGAAGATAATAGCAGATGTATCACTCTTTTAGGTGCGAAATATTATGCATATGTGATAGATTTTTGCGGCCATTCAAATTGAGTTGAACTTTTCCTATATTTCAGTAATCTGCTTAAACCTAACAATTAAGAAGCAGTATGAGGCAGACTGGATCGGAATTAGGACCTCTGCAGGTCAAATGCAATTGACAAGGGCATGTACAAATGTGACTTTTGATAGCTGAAGGTGCAGCCAGCCAAAGTGTGCCAATATTTGAATCTCTCCTGGAAGTTTAAACATTTAAGATCATAATGCAGTGGTCAAAAGTAACTATGGAGCAATGTGGTCATCAACCGGGGTTGTTTACACATTGTCATATGCAAATACCAACTCATTCACCAGTCCAGGTTAGTTCTAATCTGACAAAAGGCCTTAAACCACTGTTCTATAAGTGACAATTTAGCAATTACAAAACTTCATAAAATTAGCAGAATATCTAAACTTTGTTTATTCCAAACTAAAACCAGAAACTGTATATTAATTTTTCAAACAGGTTTATTTTACAAGAAATTCCACATCGCGGGGCTTTTTCAGTTAGAAGTTCCTAGAAAAAGAAGAGGAGGAAAAATTACTTATTTAGACGTTTATGTTCCATTTTGCTCCCCAACAAGGACCCGAAGTCACTTAAAAAACTGAGAATCTCAACCCTTTGGGGCAGGTTATGCCAAGCAAATGAGGGACTGGCCTGAGGTCACCCAGCAAGCTTCCATGGGAGAGTGAGGGTCAAATTACTCGCTACTTTATTGGCAAACTGGATTGACAATTACTTTCCCTGCAGCCAAACAGCAGCGGCAGGAAATGTCATTTTAAAAACTGGCAGGAACCTGATGCTGCTAAGAACTGCAGCATGGTGAGAGAGGGGAGGGGTTCCTGCCTTTCCTTCTGCTCCACCTTCTGGAGCAGAAACAGCCCCAGGAGGGAGTTATTTGCAGAACTTCGGAACTGCATGTTGAGTACAGCTGAGTGATGCGCCTAAATAGTTATGCAAATAGCTCCCTGCTGGGGCCATTTCTGCTCCAGAAAGTGGAGCAGAGGGAAAGGAGAGTACCCCTCCTCCCCTTATCTGAATTGTGCTCCTGATTATTTTTGAAATGGTATTTCCTGCAGCTGCTGTGCGGCTGTGAAGGAAGTGAGTTGGATCCAGGGAACCCAAACCCAATACATCAAAAAACATAAAGCATATTCAGTCCCTGAGGATTCACCCAGGTCTCCCAGTTCCTCTTCCAGTGCTTTAACCACTATACCACACTGGCTTTCTAAAGTTACCACAGAAATAGAACTTTCCGGCAGCTCAAGAGTCTGACAAAGCAACACAAGACCTGATATACCAGTGTGACATAGTGGTTAAGGGTACTGCATTCAAGATACAGGAGACCAGCTTCAATTCTACCACACTACCATTTTTAAAAATATTTTTTAAATTAATATAAACATAGAGTAAGTATACAATTCAAAAACTTTTCCCATATAACAACAAGTGAGATGACAGTGTGTCATAGGTATACAATCCTGCCCCAACTGCTGGACCTTCTGAGGGCATTTGGTGTTTTTGGCCACTGTGTGACAAGAGTGTTGTACTGGATGGGCTATTGGCCTGATCCAACACTGGCTTCTCTTATGTTCTTAAAAGCAGAGGTCTTTCAGTGACTATTAGTCTCAAGGTACAGATAGGAACTCTCGGTCTGGGGCAAGTGCTGCTCTGTATTCTTGGTGATTGGGGAGGGGGCAACAGTGGGAGAACTTCTAGTGTCCTGGCCCCACTGCTGGACCTCCTGAGGGCACCAGGGTTTTTGGCCACTGTGTGGCCGAGTGTTGGACTGGATGGGCCACTGGCCTGATCCAGCATTGTTCTTATAGGTTCTTAATGTATCAATTGTGAGATATGAACTGTTACTATATAATAAACCAGTACCTGAATCTGTCTAAATATGAAAACAGAGAGTAGAAACTACTTAAAAGTGTGTGGTGTGTGTGTTTGATTTCTAAGCATAAAAAATGAAGCTAGGAGGCATAACTGGGTTCCTGTGGAAGCAAACTGTGTTCTGTCATATATTGAAGAAATGAGTACCAAGTGCGCACAAAGCGAGGGAAGTTAACATCAATATGAGTGCTAGTAGCCTTTAAATTATCAGTAATTTTATCCATTATAAATTGGTCCCACACTCTCTTCCTCCATTGTTCCAGCGTCGGGGGTGTCGACAATTTCCACGAGGCCACAATTGTGGTTTTAGCTGCAGTAAGCAGAAAGGTTGTCAGACAAGAAAGAGGTTCCTCCCCCATGGAGGGGTCTCTAAGATGGAGTAGAAGAACTGTCGGATCCATTGGGAGATATTCTGATGTTATACTCAATATTTCTGTGATTATAGACTTCCAGAAATGTTGGATGTGTGTGCAGGCCCACCAGCAGCGTATATAATTTCCTGTTTCTCTGCAGTTTTTCCAGCAAAGAGGAGAGTGGCATGCACTGATATGATGAAGGTGTTCTGGTGTGTAGTACCATCTAGATACAAGCTTGAAAAATTGAAATTTAACATTAAAGATCCCAGATCTGTTGGCAGATGAAGACCATATGAGGGACCATTGGTGTTCCGTCAGGTCTTTTCCTAGATCTTTGTGCCATGCTAGTTGGTAGCATAGTCTTGGGGTGCTATCCTGTTCTGTTAAGTATTTTATAGATGTTTGATTGTTTTGTATGTTCTGAGAAGGCTTTCAGTAATACTTCAAATTTTGTTAGGTGGTATCTAAAAACTCCTTCCTGTGAAAGGCGGGCAATAAGGCTTCCAAGCTGGTCATAACTGAGCCAGGAAATTGGTTTTAGTATTTGTTCTTCGAGTTGTATTTTTGATAAAATTTTGCCTTGCTTGGTGAGATCCTGCAGACAGGTAACACCTGCCAATGTCCAAGTTTGGAAAGCTCCCGGAGCTTGGCCTGGAGGGAACCAATCCTGAAATGTGAAAGTTGAGAATAGAGATATGGATAGTGTTAAGTGATGTCTCAGAGTATCCCATATTGTAACTGTATGTTTTAAGAATGGGTTGTCAGAGTGTGTTTGGCTCTTTGTGTTTTAGTGCTCCAGAGTGTTTCTTGCGGAGTCAAGGCGGCCATAGAGGTTTGTTCGATGGTCATCCAATCTGTAGGTATGGAGTCATGTAGCATCCTCAGAGAGTTAGCGATGGCTGCTGCTTGGTAATATCTTTTTAAGTTAGGTAGATTTAGGCCACCTTTGGCGGTGGATCTCGTGAGAATGCGTCTATCAATTCTTGATTTTTTTAAAGGGCCAGATGAAGGAGTTGATCATATCTTGCCACGATTTGAAGTCTTTGTCCGTTAGAGTGATTGGTAATGCTCTGAATAGGAATAAGAAGCTTGGAAACACAAAACTTTGGATGAGGTGTAAATGATCTGGTAGTGAGAAATTAAGTTTGTTCCATTCCTGTATACGGCATTTAATGTCCTCGAGTAGTTTGTGAAAATTGTGGGATGTTAGATTTCTAAGCTCAAAAGAATTCTGGATACCAAGGTGTCTCCAAGTTGAAGTAACCCATGGGAATGAGAATTGTTTCTGTAGCAAGTCTTTTACTAGTTGAGTAATAGAGATTGGTAGGGCTCCGTTGGGGCCGGGGCCTGCCGGAGCGCTGCTCCGGGAGAGAGGGGGCGGGAGGGCGGGCACTTAAGAAAGCCCCGCCCCCCGCTCGCTCTTCCCAGGCTGCGGCAGGCTGCCGCCGGCCTGGGAAGAAGCCCCCTCCCCCCCTCCCCCTGGGGCCGCGGCAGAGCGCCACCGGCCCCGGGAAGCCCCTTTCCTCCCCCTGCTCCCGGGACGCGGCAGAGCGCCGCCAGCCCCGGGAAGCCCCTTCCCTCGCCCCCACCCCCCGTCAGTGCTCAAGAGAGGCCCCTTTCCTCCCCCCTCCCCCTGCTCCCGGGGCCGCGGCAGAGAGCCGCGGGCCCCGGAAATCCCCTTCACTCCCCCCCTGGGTCAGTGCTCCCGGGGCCGGTGGCGCTCCGCCAGCCTCGGGGAGGAGAGGCCCCTTTCCTCCCACCTCCCACTGCTCCTGGGGCCGCGGTAGAGTGCCGCCGGCCCCGGGAAGCTCCTTCCCTCGCCCCCCCGGCAGTGCTCCCGGGGCCAGCGGCGCTCCGCCGGCCCCGGGGAGGAGAAGCCCCTTCCCCCGTCACTGCTCCCAGGGCCGGCAGCGCTCTGCCGCCGACCCCGGGAAGAAGCCCCCTCCCTCCCCCCCAATGAAGAAGCCGGGCCCCAGTGGCGTGAAGCCACTGGGGCCCAAGCAAGAGGGGGGGGAGGAAACGCCGGCCCCATTGGGGTGAGAAGCGTCTCTCCCTCCTCTCTCTCTCTCTCTCCCCCACCTACCTACCTACCTTCCTGTTCCTTCCTTTCCCCGTCCTTCCTTCCTCCCTCTCTCCCCCATTCCTTCCTTCCTTCTCTCTCCCCCCCACCTACCTTCCTGTTCCTTCCTTTCCCCCTTCCTTCCCCTCTCCCTTCCTTCCTTCCTTCTCTCTCTCTCCCCACCTACCTACCTACCTTCCTGTTCCTTCCCCTCTCCCTTCCTTCCTTCCCTCTCTCTCCCCCACCTACCTACCTACCTGTTCCTTCCTTTCCCCGTCCTTCCCCTCTCCCTTCCTTCCTTCCTCCCTCTCTCCCCTTCCTTCTCTCTCTCCCCCTACCTACCTTTCTTTCTTCCTTCCTTCCCTTCTTCTTTCTTCCTCCCTCCTTCCTTCCTTTCTTTTTCTTTCTTCTCTCTCTCCCCCACCTACCTACCTTCCTTCCTTTCCTTCCTGTTCATTTCCTTCCTTCCTCCTCCCTCCCTTCTTGCCTTCTGACACACCTGACGTCAGGGATGTGTGGCTTTATGACACTTCCGGTGACGTCAGGGGGTGTGGCATATGCAAATAAGTTATGCTAATGAGCTCCTGCACCTCTCTTTTTTACGAAAGGACCCCTGGAGATTGGATAGATTTCTGATTTGTGTGCATTGACTCGGAGAGCTGAGGTCCTTTCAAATTCAGCCAGAGTATTACAGATCGCCAGAAGAGACTTTTGTGGATTTGAAACATATAATGTGAGGTCGTCTACATACAATGTCAACTTATGTTCAATGTCGTTGATATGTATTCCAGAAAAATCTGTTGTCTTACGCAGCCTTTCTGCCAGAGGTTCAATTGCCAGTGCGAAAACTAAAGGGGAGAGAGGGCAACCCTGTCTCGTGCCTCGAGATGGATGAAAAAAAGGAGAGTTATGGCTGTTGACCCTGATCCTGGTCTTGGACGTTGAAAGGAGATGTAAAGTGTTCATGAATCTTGGACCGAATCCCAGTTTGTGTAGAAGCGATGATATGTATACCGGTTCCACTGAATCAAATGCCTTTTTGAAATCCAAGGCAAGGATCAATGAGTTCGATGTTTTCTGCACCTTCTGAGAGTGTATAACGTTTAGTGTGTGCCTGATATTATCTGTCAGTTGTCTGAACGGGATAAAACTGGTTTGGTCTGGGTGAACGTAGTCCGATATCAATGTCTTTATTCTGTTTGCTATAACTGAGGTAAAGATTTTCGCATCGTTGTTGATCAATGCGATTGGGCGATATGAGGCCGGATTAGATGGGTCTTTCTTATCTTTTGGAAGCACTGTTATTGATTATTCTAGCCATGACGCAGGTATTTGCCCTTCATCAAGCACTTTGTTGCAAACTTAGAGCAGCAGTGGTGATAGTTCCAATCTGAATGTCTTATAGAATTCGGCTGGGAGGCTGTCTATTCCAGGTGCTTTGTTGATTTTTAGATTTTTGACTGTGTCACATAGTTCTTGGGCTGATATTGGACTTTCCATTAGTTCATGGTGTGCTGAGGACAGTCGTTTCAGCAGATTGATCTGGTCTAATTCTTCTTCAGTGGTCTCCTTGTCTGGGTTTGTGGATCCATACAGTTTTTTTTTTATAGAAGGCCGCAAACTCTTGAGGTTTGTGACTTAGCCACTAATAACTAACTATTTAAAAATGAGGTAGAATAGATTCAACAGTAACCAGCAAAAACAGTTAGTGGATCAGAAATTGAGAAGGGCATCTAGCTCAGTCAGTGCACTTCAAGGCAGTCAGGTCAGGTACCAACCAAAGCTGTTAAAGTTCTATAATAAATACCTTAGAAACTCGGATTAGATAAATTGAAGAATGAGCTCACACACTTTATATGATACTCAATAGTGCAAAGAAACAAAGACCTTCTGCCAGAGATACAACTGTAAACAGCAAATCAGTAGCTCTTATATCTTTTTGTTTTAAGAGATAGACTGACGTTGCAAAAAGAAAAAAAGAAATAGAACCTGATGCAATATCAACTGCGGACACTAGATGGTGCTCGGTGATTACAGTCAAAGTATTCCTCCTCAATAGAGATCCCGGGGAATGGAAAGCGAAAGTAAATGAAACTTAAGTAAAACGATCGAATATCCAAACCTTAAACTCTAAATTCTAAGTCCTAACTTCTAATTTGGGGCAAAGAATTTCCTAGTGCCCCCCCTCCCCCCCGGCCTGTAAAATACCATAAAACACTCTTAAATTTGACCTGAAGACATAGAATGGGCACACACTGATAGCATTGGCAATGTTAATAGCTACGATACTCGGACTGCTCAAGGCAGAGACCTTCCAGTATGTAGTAAACTTGATCGACCAGCTCCAGCAGCAGCATGTCAGTCTGATCATTTGAGGGCCACGTTTCCATCTTCATGCGTTGGGGAGCTGTCCTGTCGGTGATGTGCTCTGTGTTGATCTTCTGGAGACAAAGGGGAATGATCCTTTCTTTTGCAAGACCTACGCGAGCCTTCCGGTTCATCCACTAGATGCAACCCTCTAGAAGCTCCATTCCTAATTCTTCATCAGCTATGAGATATTGCTTGCCTCTGTGAGATACTTGCATTTTCCCGGAGTCTAGCTATTTATATCAGATGTTTGCAGCTTGCAGCCAGCTCGAGACAGTTTTTAGTACGCGTCTGATGTTGAGAGCTTCCTTAGGAATGTCTGGGAAAACTAAAATCTGAAGGTTGTTAAAGGGGATGTGCCCCTTCGATTGGGCCTCGTCCAAGATGAGTTTTTTCCGCAAACTGCACCATAATATCTCTGGGTCCAGGCCATCTAATGTTATTCGGTGCCCCCAAACGAAATGCCTTCTGGATGGCCGGCGCCATTCCCGGGGACCAGGGACTGTTTGGGGCAAGCCAGTTCGTTATAAAGGTAGGAAGGTCCAAGCCCTCTTCTGCTCCCTCTGGGATGCCATGAAATTTCAAGTTTAAATGTCTGATTTGGGCTTCAAGCGTCAGAAGCCTATCTCTGTAAGAGGTGTCTCTAGAGTAGAGTTCTTTCACGTCCTCTTTAAGGAGGAGGCCCAGATTCATAGCGGAGTCTGCTGTTTGGGATGTTTTGTTTGAGGCCTGAATGTTTTCCAGTTGATCCCTTACCAGCTGTTTTGTGGAGTTGGTCAGTCAGTTGGCGTTCCATGTTTTCTAGCAGCACTGGGAGGTCGGCCAGAAGATGGGCCACGTCAGCAGTCTGTGGGAGGCCCGGGGTACCCGCCATTTTCATGGCGTTGTCCTTCAAAGTCTGGCTGGATGATTTAAAGTCTCTTAGAGAAAAAAAAGCTTGTGCCGATTTCGGAGTCAAAGTGAGAGAAGCAGGAGAGGTTCTGGATTTTTTGCCCATAATCTAGTGAAGTAGGTGAGTCTTAAAGTAAAAATATTGGCGGTGGAAAGGGGTTAAGAGACGGAGCTCGGGAATCAGGCAGCTGCCATCTTTCGCGGCTTCACCATGCCCCCTTACCACACTACCATGAAGCACGTGGGGTGACCTTAGGCCAGTCTCACAACTTGATTACTACCTTTAATGGAAGAGACTTACATCCAGACACATTGGATATTTGTTACCAGAACAATTTGGAGAGCATATGCAGTTACTATGAGAGATTATTTATGGCCCACCGTGTAAACTTTTAGCAACTGCACATTACATGAGAAAGCAACACCTGGCTCTAAAGAAAATCTTTTTTCATATATTTATTTCTGGATCTGTGTTCTTGCAATAGTATTATTGACCACTGAGGAATGCCCTAAGGGGCCAAAACGCGTATGGTCTACTGGTCATAAGATATTCCCGTCAATTGTATATGTAAAACTATCAGCTCTGTGTGTCAAAAGTTTTAAGAGTCTGATATTTGGACCATTTCTTTTAAACGATTTTATCTTTTTATTAATGTGTACACCATAATAAATATTTGTATTTTTATAATAACTTATTTTGTTAGCTTGCCCCTCTTATATCACAGTCTCACATTCATGGGTAGCTGTGTTAGTCCACCTGTAACAGCAGAAAAGAGCAAAAGTCTTTCTGAAGTGAGCATTGACTCACAAAAGCTCATACCCTTCCACAAATTTTGTTAGTCTTTAAGGTGCTACTGGACTCTCGCTCTTTTCTACTGCTCATTCAGCCTACTTTACTTTAATGGGGAATTGTGAGGATAAAGTGGGGAGGGGAGAACAGAACCACATAACAACTCTCTCAGCTCCCTGGAAGAAGGGGTGGGATTAAAATGGACTAGACCCAGAGCTGCACCATACCCCAGAAATAAAGAGATTAAGTTCTAATATGAGCAGGAAGTTGGCTCAGCCACAACTTCCCCTTTTATGCCCATATACTTACTTGGAAACAATACCATCATTCTTCGCCAAGCGCAGAATAGAGTCATCAGATTCCCCCTAAAAGACATCAGAAGTGCAATGGTTAAGTCAGCAAAGAACGTCTCTTCCAGTTGTAGTCTGAGTGGAGGTGGAGACGGAGGTGTAAGCAACGGCTAAGTCCAAGAACCATACCACCCACAACCAGTCTCGTAAATGGCACAGGAATGGCATTAAGAAGCCCAGGTCACATAGATACGAATCACTGAAGGGGGTTGATCCCAAGTTCCTGAGGAACATGCGCTTTGCGAAGAAACACAGCAAGAAAGGGCTGAAAAAAATGCGGGCAAACAATGCTAATTAACTGGCTTGCCTTTGGATAGGAAAAGGAACTGACTTGCTTGGAATCTGATCAGCGGTTTTTCCTTAAACTGTTTGTTTTTCACTCAAGGCATTTTGTATAAATAAAACTGGGTGTAATGTTAAAAAAAAAGTCAGCAAAGAACAGCGCATCAAAAATGGCAGTGTTAATTTTGGGGGGGGGGGGGGGGGGGGGGAACAAAAACAAGAGCTTGGGTTAACTTTGAAATGTGTCTCTTGTCAGGAAGAAGCCATTGCTTCTGCCTGAGCTACAAATTACAGAGCTCGAGAGGACAGCCAGTAGCCTAGCATCCTTTCCCAGAGATGTAAGATTTCCAGAAATTTTAAAGCCACCGGGGGAGGGGGGGACACCCAACCTTCCTCTCCTTTTTTTTGGGAAATACTGAAACACAGGCAATACTGTCCTATCAAATGTAAATGCTGTTTTAACATAAAATGCAACATTTATCTTCCTCAGCACATAAAACTATATGTCTTCATTTCTATTTATTTATTTGGATTTATACCCCGCCTAGCCAGCGAGGCCGGCTCTAGGCGGCTATCAACCGGTAAAATCAGCAATCACAAAACAGTTAAAAATCATTAAACTTCATCTTCATAAAACACAAGTCATAAGAACATACAGATACAAGAATCTAACAGATAGTGGCAATGCAGAGCCTGTACAACAGGAGCAATCCCTGTATCCCTAGGCAGGTGGCATTTCCTTGATTGATTTCCCGACCAAGATCGTCCGACCGGCAGCTCCCGTGGCCTCTTTTCCCCACAGTCACGGCTCCTACGTGTAAGCCTGGCGGAAGAGCTCCGCTCTGCAGGCCCTGCGGAACTGTAAAAGGTCCCACAGGGCCTTGATGTTCTCCGGGAGCTCGTTCCACCAGGACGGAGCTGCCACTGAGAAGGCCCGGGTGCTGGTAGATGCCAACCTTGCCTCCCTAGGGCCAGGGAAGGTCAGGCGGTGTTGAGTGCCTGACCACAGTGCTCTCTGGGGTATATATGGGGAAAGGCGGTCCCTTAGGTAGGCAGGCCCCTGACCACATAGTACTTTAAAGGTTAATACCAGCATCTTGAACCAGATCCAGTACGCTACAGGCAGCCAGTGCAGCGACCTCAGCACTGGCTGGATGTGGTCTCGAACCAAGAGACCCATCAACAGCCGAGTCGCAGCATTCTGCACTAGCTGCAGCCTTCGGAGCTGAGACAAGGGCAGCCCCATGTAGAGAGCGTTACAGTAGTCCAACCTCGAGGTGACCATAGCATGGATCACTGTCTCCAGGTCGTTGCGGTCAAGGAAGGGAACCAACTGTCTAATCAGCCGTAGATGGTAAAAGGCTGCCTTGGCAGTGGTTGCTACCTGGGCCTCCATGGTTAAGGAGGCATCCAGGAGCACTCCCAAACTCCGGACCCTTGGTGCTGGCCCCAACGGCGCCCCCTCCCCCTGAAGACTGGCAATGGGATCCCTACCCCCAGTCCGCTCCGACTCAGGCACAGGTCCTCTGTCTTCATTGGATTCAATTTCAGTCGACTCAGTCCAAGCCAACCCACTACGTCCTGAAGTGCCCGACCTAGGTCATCTGCGGTGGCTCCAGACTGGCTGCCCAACAGATACAGCACCTGACTTTCTGACAATTAGAACTGCAAATTTACCCAGTACTTGAGAGAAGCTGTTGCACCTATGGTATCTTAGGACAGTAAGCGATTTGTTACTCAGTCTGTGGGAATATGTGTCACAGTGGTTGGAGGAAGAAGTGAAAAGGTCAGTCACAAAGGAAGGGTCTGGTGAAAACGACTACACAAAGCAATGAAACCTCTGCATACTCCTCTAATGAAGGTTAGGTATCCTTCTAGATGCAAAAGCGCACCTTGGATTTAAGAGTTGTATATGTCCATATCAGGCTAGTTTGATCTCGTCACATCTTGGAAGCTAAACAAGATTGGTCCTGGTATTTGTATGGCAGAGCACCAAGGAATACCAGGGTTGTGACGCAGAGGCAGGCAATGGCAAACCACCTCTGAATGTTTCTTGCCCTGAAAATCCCACAGGGTGGCTATAAGTCAGGTGCAACTTGAGAGCCCTTTCCACCACATGTCTGCAGCATGCCCACCTTGTCTTTAAAAGCATTTCATTCATTCTAAAAAAAACAAAAATATTTCATAGGAGGTTTTTCACAGGAATGCCACAAATTTCCACTTCTCCACCAGAAAAATGGGGGAAAGGCCTCAGAAAATGTTTCCCCCTGAATTTTTCTAGGCCTTTACATCTCTGCTGCCTGTGGTTTGTTTAAAATGTTCCCCCATAAGGTTCAACTGTTACCTCAGTGGCTGTTAGTAGATGAAACGAAATGGCAGTTACCTGTGTTTATAAGCACATGTTTATAAGTTTATACCTGTGTTATACCTTTTCTTATCTCCAAGCCTAGCTCCTGTCTGAGGACTTCCTAGCTTTTTATTGTTTTCATTAGTTACACGTAAATTCCTTTGTCAAACACTGCTGTCGAACACTGGCACGCTAATAAATTGGGCCACAAGCTGTGCTCAGGCAATGGCTCACATAGCCCTTTCTTCTTCTTGTAGCCCTTCAAGGTCCCATTAGCACTAGGATAGCATTTTAGCTTCCTGTACGTTATCTAGCTGCTTTTAAGACAACACAAGCCACATTTGAGTCCCCTAAAGCAGTGGCAGGTCCACACCCTTAGTGATCAGCGGCATGAGTGGCTTAATTTAACTATGCAACAGACCTCTGCTGCGACTCAGGCCAGGATAACTAAAATGCCATTTGGAAGCATATCTACTGATTTCAAGAAGAGTTACTCCCAAGAAAGTGGGTGCAGGATCCCAGTAACTGAAGCATCTTGGAGGAAGAGGAGGAGAGTTGGATTTATACCCCAACCTTCACTCGGAGTCTCAGAGTGGCTTACAATCTCCTTTCCTTCCGTTCCCCGCAACAGACACCCTGTGAAGTAGGTGGGGCTGAGAGAGTTCTGCTCTTAAAAGAACGGCTCTCAGAGAACAGTGACTGAACCAAGGTCACCCAGCTGAGTTTATGTGGAGGAGTAGGGAAACAAACCCGGTTCCCCAGATTAGAGTCCGTCACTCTTAACCACTAAACCAAACTGACTCTCCAAGGAAGACTGTTTAAACTTCACCCCTCTGCCTTCCTCTTGTACCACAGTCTTGGCACCCATTGTGAAATGGCTACCTGGATGGCACATGAACTCAAGGCATCTTTTCATGAGAACACCCTGCAGAGGGGCCTCAATGGGCAACTGCAAAAACAAGAAAGCCACCTTGAGATGAAAAGGCACTGAAAAGGCACTCTATGCATCTTAGAGATATATTGTTAGGAAAACACTTACCATCCTACGGATTGCTCCACAAATTGCATAGGTCTTGAACTGGCCATTGACTCTGCCTGTGACCTTATCAACCTGAAATGGGAGCAGTTCACAGCATCAGAATGTGTAAGCGTATAAGCTTATTTTTTTGTCATGTTAACAGAGATCCCATGGGAAAAGTGAAATCATATCTACAAATCTGGCAAATGCAAAAAAGATAATACCTTTTGGTCTCTCTGCTACCTCCCTGGTTATATACACGGTAAAGTTAATTAATAGGGCTTAGCTGCCTTAATTAAAAATGCATTTGCCCAGATTCAATGGAGCCATAAAATCAGGGGCAAAACTCTGTCCTGTCCCATGTACGGAGAAACACTTTTCTAAATTTTACTAAGCCACAACACATCCTAACTAACAGAACTCGCATTTAATGAACAAAAGGAGATGACGGAAAACAACAAGACAGACCATTGACTTTTACAGAATGGGACAGGCACACAAATAGGCCACAGAAGTATGCACAAAACTAAAGACAGTCCTGTTGTCATTATTGAGGAGCTGGTTGCCCATCCTTTGTTTTAGCCATCTGCTCCTCCCCGCTAGGTTCTTCCTGTGGATCTGGGATTATCTTGATCCAAATGCAGTGGGAGAAACAACTGATGCCCGTGCTCAGCTTTCCCAGCATCCTAAAACTTAAACCAGGGAACAGTTCACCATCCTAACTCTGTGCTCAAAGAAAGCAACAGTGATTCATCTCATGCCACTGCTGCATCTAGTATTGCTCAGATTTGCTTTAAAATGCCCATACCAGAGACAGAGCAAGACAAAACTAAACACAGCAACAAGTTCCACCAGCACTATTCCTCCCAGGGCTGCTCTTGTTGGAGAGCAGTAACCTGCTGACTAATCAGTGCAGTCTTGAGCACAGTTATACCCTTCTAAATTCCTAAAAGTCAGTAGCTTAGAAGGCCGTGAATGTATATTTTTTGGCTTTTCCTTACAGTTGCTATATAGAACTGCTGAAGAAAAGTGATCCGCATATACTAAGCCACAGCATGGTGTAATCTGCCACACTACTACTCAATTCAGGCATCCAGAAAATTACAAGACTGACTAAATGACACACATTTGAAATGGTTCATGCTTTTAACTGGCACATTATGACTAATTCTGATAGTTTACCTACCTCTGAAATATTTATTTGGATGGAAGCATGGTCCTTAGCACCAATTATCCGGTTGCTAGCAGAGCTGAGAAGAGAGAGACACAAAACAATTATAAATCAGCCAGGTCTAGAAAACCAACCCCCCCCCAAACAAAGGGGTCCAGGCAAATCCTGTCAAGGCCATGCACTTAGAGGCCACATCTGTTCTGCCAACACTGCATGGCTGACCTGCAAATACCCTGCCGCATACCCTTGGCATAAACTCCACCCACATGACATTATTATGCATAACTCCATTGAACAATGCTGCTTATTATGTTGAATTGTGCTCTCTGGTGGATTTTAACTAATGTAATTGTTATAACCTGTGTTGCATCCGCCATTTTATCACATGGGGAAAAAATTTAAAGGGAAAAACATGGAGATACAGTTACACTCCTCACAGCACTGACTTGGGTGTTCACGAATTTCTCAGCATAAGATCACTGTCAAGTCAAGTCAAGTTTATTATAACAGTCATAGACCAGATAATAAGATCACTGTATTCTAACATCCTGTTCAAAATTATCATGCCTTTTCTGTTACTGAATGGGTGTATTTTAAGTTAGGCATGTTTGATTCTCTCATCTACTGTGCTGAATTCCCCCAAGTGTCTTTAAAAAGAAAAAGAAAAAACAAGATGTTAAGATAGATACCTTAGCCCAATTGTAAAGTTTGAGTTTGAACAGTCCCATAACTCATACTAAGCTAGCCTTTAAAGGAATGGATCAATTTGTTGCATGGTTGCTTCTAAAAGACAGCTGGAGGAAAGAAATCTACATTACAGCAAACTCATTACTCCAGGGTTCAATCCCCAGCATCTTCAGCTAAAAGGGTCAGGTGGAAGGTGACATGAAAGACCTCCACCTGAGACCATGGGAAAGCCACTGCCCGTCTGAGTAGCTAATACTAACCTTGATGGACTAATGGTCTGGTTCAGTATATGGCAGCCCATATATTTCAGTGAGTATAAAACAGGCCCAGCACAGGCAGAAATCCAGTTAATTTATATGCTGCCTCTCCAGAGGCTAGCTTGAGTTTACACAATCATTACTTACACAGCCATTTAATCCAGAGATTTTAACAATACAAAGTTGTTCCTGTAAGTTGTGCAAAGTCAGTACTAAGTGAACGAGAGCCAGTTTGGTGTAGTGATTAAGAGCAGTGGACTCTAATCTGATTCCCCACTCCTCCATGTGCAGCTTGGGCCAGTCACAAGCTCTCAAGAGCAGTTCTCTCAGAGCTCTCTCATCCCCATCTATCTCACAGGCCACTATGAGAACCCGAGTGAAGGGCAGGGTATGAAGCCAATCTCCTCTTCTTATATATTTAAAATACGTACCTATCATATCTGATAAAAAAGTACTTTCTAAACTCCAGATTTTTTTTACCCTGTATGCAGTTTATATCCCATCTGTCTTAAGGCCGATAGGCTGTTTGACCAGAAAAAGACAGCAATATAACAAAACAGTTATCGCTGTTCAAAATTGTGACATCTGTGTGCATCATATATCAAAAATCCTCCCTTTTTGACTTCACTGATTCATGCTTCTGTAACTCGGAGTTGAGACTGTAGTCATTTGCTATATATAGGGCTGCTTCTGAAGACAGGTCAGGAAGCTACATTTAGTCCAGAATGCAGTGGCCTCCCACTTAACTGTGGGGTAATGTACAGATATGATAACAGATGTCAGAACAACTTCCCAGGCTGCCAGTTTGCACCTGGGTTCAATTCAACATGCTGCTTCTTAAAGGCTCTTTTATCATCTGGGACATACAAACCTGCAGCCAGCTTCTCTGCCCTCCTTTTGGAAGGCACACTGAACATTTCAGTTTCAAATGTATTTCAATGTGATTTGGCTTAGTCTGCTGAGCTCAGCTTTAACCTGACTGGTATGCTTCTGGTTTTGTTTTTGACTGCATATTTTAAATCATTTTTGTAAGCTGCCCTGAACGCACAGAACAGCACAGGATGTAAACTTTAAAAATAAAAATAAACTTCTCTTGCTCACTGAAACAGTCTCAACCAATTCCCACGGAGCACAGAAATACTATGAGAAAAAAGCACGGAAAAGAGCCAACAGTACAAATGAAGAAGGAAAAAAAATCCGCTATGTGTTTTGCAGGGAATTTTTTTACCCAAACAATAAAATATCCTTCTTCAGTTGCACCATCAGCTCTTTTGTCTAATTTTTCCTCTGTGACTGGTGTGGGCAGCCCTGCTATTTTTTCTCTTTGTATCTTTTTACTCACCATTTACGAGGCACGTACAGATCCACAAATTCCCCAGCGTCGTTCTGCATGGTGAGTTTTTAGATCTTGCTACTAGTGAGGTGCAACAAGAAATTCCTGAGCAGAAAAGACAGTGGATCAGTGCCTCTCAAATGCTCAAGTGACTCAAAACTACAGAAAATCCCTAGCAGGATCTGAACACTACCCACCTTATAGAAATATTTCAGCAGATTCTCATCACTGCCATGTGCATACTTAAAATGACACATTGTGCATTAATTTAACCAAGCAGGGATATTTTATCTTTGTTTCAACTCTCGGCCATGGGAGACAACAATCTACAAGTGAGATTGTTATAATAAAACTATACACAGTTCTCCTTTGTTTGGCAAACCTGAGATTAAAATTACCAACAGGCATGCCCCGTCTTCTCAGCAATTTATTTAAATGTCAGAAGAGAGTTCTAGAAATAATGAAAAATTCCCTGAAAGGGGAACATGAGGTCCTGTAACTAGGCCAACCTGCACTCTTAGGTTCAATTAACAAGGAACAGCCCTGTACCAAGATATGAAAACCCTGAACAACAGTGTGAGAGAGGCTGAAGTACCAACACAAGCTCAGACTGAGTATGGATCTTAACTTCTTATTCACAGTTCGCTAGTCTCATTTGAACCTTTTGAGTATTTGGTTTAGATATGTCCTTCCTCCCATCAACCTAAAGTTCTATAAAGGCAGAAAGCTCACTGGAAGGTTTTGGCCAAATCAAACCACAACCCATATAGTATTTTTCATTAGGACCCGCTACAGTGACAGAAATCGCAATGGAAAAGTCACTCATCTTAATCTATTTTATCTACTACAATAAACCAGCAATCTGGTGGTGGATGAAAGACTAATAAAATAAATTCTTAGGAATATTTACCAGGTTAAAAAAGCTTTAAAATAAGGGCTCTGGTTAGAATCTTGGTATTTGTCATGGAATTTGTCATAAGCAAGGCTGCTCTGAAGCAAACACCAAATACATGCCACAATACTAATTTTATGAGAGGAAAGATTAGGCTATCTCTAAAGAACCTTTTACTAAACCTAACCAACCACCACACAACAAGTCCAGACTGAGGCTGCAAGATTCAAGTCCAGTAGCACCATATGTAACAATAACATTTTCAGGGTATAAATTTTGAGTCAAAACTCCCTTGTGATAACTTTTGACTCTCAGAAACTTATACCCTGTCAATCTTGTAGGCCTCTAAGGTGCTACTGGACTTGAATCTAGATTCTTTTTACTACAGAGCAACATGGCTATCTTAGAAAAGCGTTTTATGGATACATGTACCTATAGAATACCTTGATGAAAATGAGGGCAGGAGCCAGACATACATGGGCATTTGCTCACCTGGAGAAAACTGCAACTTTCAAGGGTGGCCACTATGACATTATATCCTGCTGAGGTCCCTCTGCCCTAAGCCCTACCCTCCCCAGGATCCACTCCCCAAATCTCCATGCATTTCCCAACCAGGAGTTGGCAACCCTACGGAATACATCTACCTTCGTGTCGTCTGAACCATTCCCAACGGGACAAAAAAAAATTCTGCTAAAACGAACTCAAAAAAGCTTCTGCAGTCAAACTTTTAAAAATTAATTTTTCCAGAAAGGGGGATTGTTAATTGGTAGTTAATAGGATAAACTTGGGTTTTGGTATTTTTACAATTCCTGAGCTTCTTTAAGAAAAAAAACTAGACATCTAAGAAAGGCCCAAGGTAGGCAGTTGAGAGGGTATACTGTACGCATGCGCACGGAAGCGCGTTGTAAAAAGAACTGTTCCCCCAAAACAGCCAAGAGAGACCCTCTAGGTCACCTCGAATTAAAACAGAGATACAAAGAGCGATATAGATGGGAGGCCTTCATCGCCAAGTCCCTCCCCACTTGAAATCTCATCCGCCACCCCGGTAACGAGGACAAAAACCGCCCGACAAGCCGGACCAGGCCTCGCCTCACCTCACACGCCGCGAGCTCGGGCCGGAAAGGAACGAATACGTCACTCAAGAGCGACGACAAAGCCCGCGACGGGGGGGGGAAGAGCGAAGTCAAGAGAGCTACGCGGAGGAGGCTAGGTCGCAGACGAAGTGACGCAATCACCACTCTGACGTTCCTCAAGGGCACTAGCCCCGCCTATTTTCTGTTTTCGCCTGAGATCGGTTGTGCGCATGCGCTCTTGCTCCCGTTCTGTCCGTTAAGGGGGGGAATAAAGGGGAAAACTTGACAGGAGGGAACAATGGGCGTTTTGAGACGCGATTAAAAGGGGTAACCCCCCCCAAAAAAAGCCATTTAAGGGCCAATAGAGAACGCCTCTCTTGGGCTCTAGCCCTAAAAAGGCCACGCTAGGTTTTGGGTTGTTTTAAAGGCTTTACCTTTCAAGTACCACAGGACTCTCATTGCTTTTGAAGCAAATAAGACAAAGAAGGCTTTCTGGAGTTCTGGCCCCACAGGTGGACCTCCTGATGAAACTTGGGTTTTGGCCGCTGTGTGACACAGAGTGCTGAACTGGATGGGCCACTGGCCTGATCCAATATGGCTTCTTTTGTGTTCTTATTCTGTGGCATTATAAATTATGCATTTATTTATTTTATACCCTGCCCTATCCCACACGTGGGCCCAGGGTGGCTCATGACATAAAACCCATAAAGAAGAAAACCATAAAACAATAGATGGCACATTAGACAATAACAAAAATCCATGTGTCATGTCAGGCAGAAATAGGTACCACAGGAAACTCCAGAGCCAGTGTGGTTTAGTGTTTAAGAGTGAGGACTCTAATCTGGGAGAACTAGGTTTGATTCCCCACTCCTCCACAGGTAGCTGCTGGTGTGGCCTTGGGTCAGTTACAAGTTCTATCAGAGCTATTCTTTCAAGAGCAGTTCTCGGGAGAGCTCTCTCAGCCCCACCTACCTCACAGGCAGGCCAAGGGATGCCCTAAGCACAGCCCACCTCCTGCCCCCTCAGCCCTTCCATTGCTTAACTGACAAGACATTAAGACTCAATAAGTGCTGAACATGAAAGTAGAGATTAAAAATTCAGTTTTCTTCCAAGGCCATCCCCCAGGCCAGACCCCACAACTATATTAAATGTAAACTTAAAAAAAAACACTAAATGGCAGTAAGCAATACTTACAACCCCCCCCCTTTGTGGTGCCCCCCTTCCCTTGGTGCCCTAAGCACCTGCTTATTTTGCTTAATGATTAATCCAGGGCTGCTCACAGGGTGTCTGTTATATGAAGAGGAAGGACATTGTAAACTGCTCTGAGACTCCTTTGGGTAGTAAAGGGTGGGGTATAAATCCAATCTCCTTTTCTTCTTCAGGAAAATCCTAAAACAATGGCTAGGCTGTGAAAGATTGGCTAAGAGTGAACAAACTGAAACCCTGAAGACAGAGGTAATATTGACTGGAAAGGTGGAGATCTTGAATGACATTATGCCCCCCACTTTTGATGGAGTTCAGCTGACCCTTGCTGACTTAGTTAAGAGCCTTATGGGTATACCAGATTTAACAGTACTGCTGTAGAAGCAAGTTAACACAGCTCCAAATAATGCTTTCTCCCAACTCAGCCCAGCCAATATGATGACCCCTCACCTTGATAGGGCTGATCTGGCCACCTGGATCCATGACACGGTGACATCCAGTTTAGACTACTGTAATGCACTGTCCATTGGACTTCCCTCAAAATCAGTTCTGAAACTTCAGTTGGTGCTGAATGCTACAGCTCAGCCATTATTGGGATCTAGATCGGTAGCTCAGGGTGGCTTGATGTCATCACATCTTGAACACAAAGCAAGGTTGGCTCTGGCTAGAATGTGGATGGGAGACCTCCAAAGAATACCAGGGTCATGACACAGAGGCAGGCAATGGCAAACCACCTCTGAACTCTTGCTCTGAAGACCCTACCAGGTCACCATAAGTCAGCTGTGACTTGGTGGCAAAACAACAACAAAAAGATGGACCATGCATATTACCGCCCTCCTCAATCACTCCACTGGCTGTCTATCAGTTACTAGACTCAATATAAAGTATTAGTTATTACATGCAAAGCCCTACACGGCCTTGGACCCTCATATTTGTGAGACCGCCTCTCCCACTATGCACCAAAACAACACCTTTGCTTATCTGAGCGAGCTCTTCTGCAGGTGCCAAACTGCAAACAGTCAAAATCGGCAACCTCCCATACATGTGCCTTCTCTGTTGGGGCCCCCACCTTTAGGAATGGCCTGCCTGAGGCAGTCCGGAAGGCTCCCACTCTCCTGGCATTCCACAAACTGCACAAAACAATTATTCAGGAGAGATTTTCTGTGTATGCAACAGAGTGGCATCGTCAAGGACCCGAGCCTGGGTCCCTCTGAGTCACCACCTCTTGGGCAAGCAGGCAGCACTCAGAGTTGTGAGTCTGCAAGGCTATATGCACACAAGAAACCAGATCTTGGTAAAACAGATGGAGGTTTATCAAATATTTAAAGAATCAGGATAGCACTAGGAAACACTAGGAGGCTGCCCTGAACAACTTAGTGTCATCTGCAAACTTAGCCACTTCACTGCTTACTCCCAACTCCAAATCATTAATGAACATGTTAAAAACTATGGGACCTAGTGCCAAGCCCTGTGGTGCCCCACTGCTTAACACCTTCTACTGTGAAAATTGCCCATTTATACTTGCTGTTCTCTGTTAATTCACCAGTTTTTTATCCTCAAGAGGGCTTGTCCTCTTCTCCCATGACTGCCGAGTTTTCTTAGGAGCCTTTGAGGAGGAACTTTTTCAAAAGCTTTCTGGAAGTCTAGGTAAACAACATCTACTGCAGGGGTGTCAGACATATGGCCTGCAGACCGGAACCAGCCCCTGCAAGGCTCATATCCGGCCCGCGAGCAACTGGCTGTCTCCTGCTTCCTTCTCCGAGGCTTCCTTCTGTCATTGTCTCTGCCCTTAGGAGCGAATGTGGCGGTTTCAAAATAGGGCACATAGGAATTTACTCCTCCTCCTCCTCTGCTGCCGCCCCCGCTCCCTGCAAAGTCCTTTCCAGAACTGGCAGGCACCTCTGTACCTCCTCCTCAACTTCTGTCCTCTTTGCTCCTTTTATCACCCCCAGCTCCCTTTTGACCGTCCTCCCTTCCCCCTTGTGTCCCCGCCTTCTTGTTTCTCTTCTGTCTCAATGATGTCTGCCTCGTCCCTGTTCCAGGGGCGTGTCCAACCTGTCCTGCTAGGCTTCGGGTGGCCTGTGGCCATTGAGCTTTTTTATTGCCTGCTTTCAGGATGTGGGCCTGCTTGCTGACCCCGTTTCAGCCTCGGCTCGGCTAGTATTTGGCCCCACTGGGGGTTTGCCTCTGCACTTGCCTGGAGCTCTTACTGCCAGGGCCAGCTGCCAGGACATGCCTACTGACTGACTCCCTCATGCTCCACCCTTCCCCAGAACCCTGGACAGGTGAGACCCGACTTAAAAAAGCGTGAAGCAGGTGATTTGGGGCTGGTGTGTTCCAAATCCTCTCCAAAGCGAGTTGCTATTTCCCCCCCTCTGAGTTTCCCATACCCACTTGATCTGAAGCAGCCCTACCATCCCTCTCGCTCCATGCACAGCCAGAGTAATGAGATGGCATTCTCTTGCTGGGCTTCTCCTCTGACTGCACCAAAGAGAGCTGAAAGCGCCTTCTCCAGCTGGAGGGCTGCAACCTGCTGCCTAGGGTTGCCAGGTCTGTGTTGGAAAATACCTGGAGACTTTGGGGGTGGACCCTAGAGAAGGTGGGGTTTGGGGAGGGGAGGGGCCTCAGCATGGTACAATGCCATAGAATCCACCCTTCAATGCAGCCATTTTCTCCAGAGGAATTGAACTCTGTCAGCTGGAGATCAGTTGTAAAAGTGGGAAGTCTCCAGGCCCCACCTGGTGGCTGGCAACCCTACTGCTGCCTCGTGCATGCAATGTTTGGATTTTGTCACTGCAGCACAAGAAGGAAGCCAGCCTGTTTTCCCTGGCTAAAAGTGACCCTCCTTGCACCCTTCCAGTGCAAGATTCAGAGGCGTCGCTTTGGTGGGGTGGCTCTTCAGTCCCTTGCAGAAACCCCCTTTCCTAGCTAGAGGCAGTGCCTTGCCTCCTCCTTCTCCTCCTCTGGGCTCCCTGCCTCAGCGTCCCTCTCACTGTTGACCAATGCTGCCTCTAAGCTGTGGAGATGTGTGAGCAAAAGTTCTACTTTGTGAGCTACTGGCATTAAAGTTGTGAGTGAGTGATCTGGCTACTGCGTAGATTAGATTGCTCTGGAGCCATTCTTCCTGAGCTAAGACAAAAAAAAAAGTGAGCTGGAGGTAGGGTTGCCAGCTCTGGGTTGGAAAATTCCTGGAGACTTTGGGGGTGGAGCCAGAAGAGGGGAGGGGAAGAGCCTCAGCATAGTACAGTGCCATAGAGTCCACCCTTCAAAGGAGCCATTTTCTCCAGGGGAGCTGATCTCTGCCAGCTGGAGATCAAAGCGGGAAATCTCCAGGCCCCACCTGGAGGCTGGCAGCCCTAGCTGGAGGCTAAAAAACTGCAAGCTAGCATGCACTAACTCAGCTTAGAGGGAACACTGCTGTTGACCATCAGTCCCCCCCCCCCCCCCCCCCGGCTTCTGTGCCTTTCCGTCCTCCCTCTTCTGGGAGGGGATTAGCAGTGAGGCGGCTTCAACTCCACTGAGGGAGGTAAGAAAAACCCTCCCTTCTTTCAGGTGGAAGCAGACGCTGGCTTGAAATGCCTCTGGTATCCATGTCCTCTTTCCCTCTTCTCTGCTTAGCATTCTTGCTGGCATTCTTAGCTATCGCTTGGAGCCTGAAACTTGCATTCAGTGGGTGTCAGGTGGGGCTGCTGTGGGCTGTCTTACTCTTGCCCTTGCCTTTCATTGAGGCCTGCCGTGCAATGGCAACTGCCTCAGCGACAAGGCTGAGAGGGGCTTAAAGGTAATCTAATCCAGCCCTGGGTCACCCATTTCAATCCTGTGAGGAGGAGCCCTTGATTCCTGTTGTAGAGAAACCGTGCTTGCCCTGTGGCCCCTTTGGTCTGTTGGGTGATGATGCCCAGTCTGAAATCAACACATTATTTCACTTGGAGAGATCGCCCTCTCCAGTTTAAACAAATGAAGAAAAGAAAGAAAGAAAGAAAGAAAGAAAGAAAGAAAGAAAGAAAGAAAGAAAGAAAGAAAGAAAGAAAGAAAGAAACCTAACAGCACTGCTTACAATCTTTAATAGTGGAAAGGAGCAATAGTCCAGTAGCACCTTTATGACTAACAACATTTGTGGAAGGGTATGAGCTTTCAGGATTCACTGCTCGCTTCTTCAGATACAGCTAGAATGTGAGTCCATTGGTCTTTGTATCTTGGAGTGTGGAGTGATTTCAGATGTTAAATGACAATAGCAGGCACTGGTAATGAGACAGGAAACTTAGGTATCAATTCATTCCTGAAGGGTGCAAAGGTTGTATCTTGTGTTACATTTTATGGCATGCATGGCCCGGCCCAACAAAGTGACATTTATGTCAGATCCAGCCCTCATAACAAATGAGTTTGACACCCCTCCAATGTTCCCTCTAAGCTGTGGAGTCTTGTAAGCCAAAAATTCTACTTTTTGAGCTACTGGCATTAAAGTTGTGAGCGAGCCATTTGGCTGCTGCATAAATAAGTTTGCTCTGGAGCCATCCTTACTTAGCTAAGACAAAAATGTGTGAGCTGGAGGCTAAAAAACTGAGCTAGCTCACACTAACTCAGCTTAGCGGGAACACTGCACCCCCGATCTACTGGGTTATCCTTTTCCACAAGTTTGTTCACCCTGTTAAAGAACTCTAAAAGGTTAGTGACATAATATCTTCCCTTACGGAATCCATGCTGATTCTTCCTCAATAGTTTATGTTCATCAATGTGCCTATGGACCTACAGTGGCTAAAGCAGTGACTGATGTATAGTGTAATGCCACTAAAGGTCTGTGAATTGAATTGTGACTGATGTAAAGCTTCTGTAAATGTGATGCAGGTCAAACTGGAACTGAATAGAACTGACCTGATGTTCTGACCCAAATCTATCTCCTTCCTTCTATCTCTGGGGTCAGGAAGCTCTCAGAAAGTCAAGGAGAGTCAAAGAAGCAAGATTCAAATATTTTGAGATCCAAATATCTATCTAGATTCCGATGTGACGCTGCTAACTTCTGGAATGTACAAACATCCTCTAAGGCAAAAATCATGTACAGAGTTATTGGAACCAGAAGTCCACAGCACCCACAGATTTCTGTAGCCTCCTGGGAAACAGAACCAAAGACTCAACTGTACTTTAGCATAGAAATTAAAGTAATGTAGGTTCAAAAGCTAGACAGCATAATAAAAACTGGAGACATCACCCTCCCAACAAAAGTTTGTACGGTCAAAGCAATGGTATTCCCAGATACTGAAGCTAAAGCTCAAATACTTTAACCACCAAATGAGAAGGGAGCACTCACTGGAGAAGACCCTGATGCTGGGAAAGACTGAAAGTAAAAGAAGAAGGGCACGGCAAAGGATGAGATGGTTAGACAGTGTTATTAATGCAACTGACATGAAGTTAAGCAAACTCCGGAGAACAATGGAAGACAGGAGGGCCTGGCGTGATGTGGTCCATAGGGTTTCAAAGAGTCGGACTTGACTGTGCAACTGAACAACAACAACAACAAGAGGACTGAGGCTGAATCTAGGCCTTAATTCTGCAACAATGGATCCACAGAATTTGTGTGGTGGGTCACCTCAGGCTTACCACCAAACCACATATCATGTCCGTAGTCACAGATTTCAATGCAAAAATCATGGATCCACTGCTTTCTGGTGTTGCCATAGTTCCAAAACATCAATCCTCGGGACTGTTGTGTTGGTTCAGCCCAGACTCACCATCAATCACTTTATCATCTCTATACCAACAGATGACAACACAAAAATCATAGATCAACTGCTTCTTGGCTTTGTCACATTACAACAACATGATTCTGAAGCAAGGATCCTCATTTTTGCACTGAGTCATGTAAAATTCATTATCTAATTGCATATAATGTCCATGGCCCCAGAGGGCACCCAAAAGATCATGGATCCACCACTTTGTGGTGCCACCATAGTGCAAAAAATTATTTCCAGACCATGAGTAGTCATAGATCCTCAGGATCTTTGCATTTGGTCACCCCATATTCACTGTCCAATCACATATCACATTCAATAACCACTGACAGCAACACAAAAATCACAGATTCACTGCTTTATGGCAGTGCCATGGCACAAAAATGTGGTTTTGAAGAACAGATCCTCAAGAATCCTCACGATTTTTGCGTTTGGTCACTCATATCCACTGTCCAGTCACAGATCATGGCCACAGATTGCACCACAAACATTATGGATCCACCACTTTGTGGAGCTGCCACAGTGGAAAGGCCTTGTTTCAAAGCTTGGATTATTGTGGATCCTCAGGATTTTTTTATTGGGTCACCACAAATTCACCATCAAATTACGTATCTTGTCCTTAGACACAGATTGCACCACAAAAAGCCAACATCCACAATGTTGCAGTGCCACCACATCACACAAACACGGTTTCTACATATGGATCTTCTGGATTTTTCCATTATGTCACTACAAGCTCACCCTCAAATCACATATCTTCTCCAGTATGCAGCTGAACTGAAGGGCTTGCTTCAGAGTTTTGAGACATACTGTCCTGTTTCCCTGCTTTAAAGACAGAAATGTAACTCCTTAAAAGTTTATTGTCCTGCAAGTGGGAATCCAGAGCAAAATGTTATGGGAAGTTTTTAACCTGCTTCCCATCTGCTCCACAATATAACCCCATAATGCATTTTCAATATAGGGTTGAATTAAAATGGGATGTGAAAAGCAAGCTACAAAGTCATCAGAAATAGAATCTTGATTGAGAATGTTATGTGATTTTTGTGGTGAAGTCTTCAGCCATGGATGTGATTTGATGGTGAGTTTGGGGTAACCGAACGCAAAACCCCTGAGGATCCAAGCTTTGGGACCATGTTTTTGTGCCATGGTGTGAACACGAAGCCATGGATCTGATTTTTGTGGTGCAGGCTCCACCCATGGAAATGTCATGTGATTTGACGGTGACTTTGTGGTGATATGATGCAAAAATCCTGAGGATCCATTCTTTCCAACCACATTTTCTCACCTGTCGTGCCACAAAGCAGTGAATATCTGATTTTTATTGTCAAATATGTGGCTATAAACATGTGATTTGATGGTGAGTTTGGGGTGACTCAATGAAAAAGACCTTGAGGATGCCCACTTGAGAACCACGGTCTTGCGCCATGGTGTTGCCATGAAGCCATTAATCCCTGATTTTTTTGGTGCAAGCTCTGCCCGTGAACATTATATGTAATTTGATGGTGAGTTTGGGGTGACTCAACCCAAAAACCTTGAATATACATGAGAACCTATGCTTTAGAAACATGTTTTTGTGCCATGGTGTTGCCACGATGCCACAGATCCATGATTTTTGTGTTGCTGCCTAGAGACTAAGACATGGTCTACAGTATGATGGTGGATCTATTTTGTTTTAATGAAAAAATCATATGAATTCATGAGTATCCATTTAAAATCATCTAGATCTGACTTTTACCAAATCCCCCTTTCCTTTAACCCCCCAGCACTGCTTCTTGCTTGCAAATCTCTGGCCGGCTGCCTCTGGAGGCCACCATCCAGGTGGGACCTACAAATCCTCGGGAATTGCAACCCATCTCTAGACTACAGAGATCAGGTCCCCTTGAGAAAATGGATGCTTTGAAGGGTGGACTCTATGGCATTATACCCCACTGAGGTTCCTGACCTCTCTAGGCTCCCCTGGCTCCCCCTCCAAATTTCCAGGGGTTTCCCTATCTGGCTCTGGTAACCATATTTCCCATCCCCAGCCAGTGTGGCAAATGGGGACCTGGCAAACCCTAGGGCTGCCAACTCATGGGTGAGAAATGCCTGAAGATTTTGGAGGGTGGAGGGGGTGGGGAAGGAGTGGGACCTCCACAGGGTCTAATGCCAAGAAGCCCACCCTGCCAAGTAGCCATTTTCTGTCGCCTGGGGATCAGTTGGAAATAATTCTGGGAGATCTGCAGGCCCCACAGGGAGGTTGACAGCCTTGCCTGAGATTAGGGCTGCCAAGTCCTCCGGTAGGGCGGGGGAAACACCGATTTTTAGTCCCTCCCCCCGCTTTTTCAAAGTTGGCCACCAGGGAGACCAAATGGCTGCCTTAAAAGGGAAATGTCTGCAGAGAGCCTGCCCTGCAGTAAAAAGCCTCACCAGACATTTCCCCTTTAAGAAGTCAGCAAGAGAGCTTCCACAGCAAGAGAGGTCCGCCCAGAGATTAAGGAGGGACTGAAGGAGCTGCTTTTGCATGTGGCTGGCAAGGTAAGTTTCTCTTCCAGCTCTTTTCATTCTCTCTCCCTCTTTCTTTTTTCTGTCTGTCTGTCTATCTGTCTCTCTCTCTCTCTGTCCCCATCCAGCAGAGGTCTATCAGTGGCTATTATAGCCACAAGGTCTAAATGGAAGTAAGTGCCTCTGCCAGTTTTTTTCCCTTCTCTCTCTCCCTCTTTCTTTTTTCTGTCTGTCTGTCTCTCTCTCTCTGTCCCCATCCAGCAGAGGTCTATCAGTGGCTATTATTAGCCACAAGGTCTAAATGGAATACTTTGTCTGGGGCAGTGATGCTCTGTATTCTTGGTGCTTGGGGGGCAACAGTGGGAGGGCTTCTGGAGTTCTGGCCCCGCTGCTGGACCTCCTGAGGGCACCTGGTATTTTTGGCCACTGTTGTGACACAGAGTGTTGTACTGGATGGGCTGTACTGGATGGGCCGATCCACTGTGGCTTCTCTCCTGTTCTTATGATATGAAAATCATATTAAGCACTTGTGTAACACTTAGTGCTTCATATTCTGCCGAGATGAGGAAGGATTCAGTAGGGCCGTTGCTCAGTGATAGAGCATCTGCTTGACATGCAGGAGGTATCAGCTTCTTCAGCTAAAAAAGGATCCGGTAATAGGTGACATTAAAGATCTCAGCCTGAGACCCTGGAGAGCCATTACCAGTCTGAGTAGTCAATACTGACCTTGATGGACCAATGGCCTGATTCAGTATTAGGAAACTTCATGAGTTCATGTGTCAGCATGTGGAAGCAACATCACAGGATGTGACATCACAAAATGATGTCACTTCCTTTCTCCTGGCTCCACCCCCAAAGTCTCCTGGCTCCACCCCCAAAGTCTCCTGGCTCCACCCCCAAAGTCCCCAGATATTTCCCAAGTTGGACTTGGCAGCCGTACCTGAGATAACCCTTAAAGGGCCGTGACCCTTTCCTTCTGTGCTCTGCGGCTCCCGCGAATCCCCACTCCCAGCCGCAAAAACCAATCTGCGGCTTCAGATACGCACCCCCCCTCCCCGCGGAAAGGAACAGTCCTCCACCTCCCATCTGCTCCTAGATGCCTGTGGGGAGGAGACAAGTCTCTTCCCCATCTTTCCTGCCAGCCGCTTTTCTCCACCTAAGGAGGGAGGGAGTTCCCTCCTCCCCCTTCTCTCTATGGGGCTGCAAGCGGGGAGTTTATTTCCGGGGACGCAACAAGCACTTGAAGGGAGGGACGCCCTGCGCGGAATGACTCCAGAGGAGCTCCACTGAGATGCATTAGAGGGCGTCGCTCACCGCGGCCGGGCGGAAGTCCAGTAGTCCCGCGGGGTCTTCAGGGAAAGGAGTAGGAACCCTTTTTCTAGGTCTGCAGTAGTGAAAGGGTTAAAACAGCCGAGCTGTTTGCTAGACAGGCCGACTATTGGGGGGGGGGCCGGAGAGGGCAAGAGAGCCTGGAGGGAATCAGATGCGCAAAAGCGGGAAAAGCCTTGCAGCCGGACCTTGAGGAGGTTTACTCTCAAGTAAGTCCGTTCAATCTCGGATGATAGAAATTCGGCTCTTGAGTGTTTGGGGGAGGGGTGTGTGTTTAAATATTTTTAAAACGGGGTTTCCTTCTTCGGGGGTTTCCCCTTTCTTTAGCCCCGGTCCTAGGGCGTATGCCTTGCGGGTCTGCAGGGCTTGCAAGGCGGCTCTTTCCCTGGCGGCCTCGGGATCGGGATCCGCCAGGCAGCTGGTAGATGGATGGAAGGGGTGCCCAGGCCAGCCGCATCCCTGCTTCCTACCCTGCTTGACCGGGCGGATAGAGTTTATCCGGTGCAGATTGTTAAATCGTTTTGTATTTTTAAAGTTTCTTTATTGTATCTTTTGTCCTGTCTTATCGGTTGTATTTTATTCGTTGTAAGTCACCCCCAGTCCCATTCCAGGGAGAGGGAGCAGAATATAAATTTGATTAAATAAATAGGCACCGCGATGTCCCTTGCAGGGGCTGAAAGGCGGAATCTGAATTTTTTAAGTCGAAATAAATTCTGAGCCATGGAAGGCGGAGGGAGGCCCTGGAAGAAGTCCCAGAGGTGATCACCAGGTTGGAATCACTCGTGCTGATCGGCTGCCCCACATACCAAACATGTCGGCCAGTGCTCCCCTACAGTTGGGGCAGTTGGGAGAGGCTATTTATTTACATTAATTATGGAACGAAGTTTGAGTCCAGTAGCATCTTTTAAGATAAGCAAATTTTTATTCAAGATATACACTTTTGTGTGCAAGCACACTTCAGAATAAGTCCCGGGTTTTGCATTTTGTAAGAAAGGAAATATCAGTTTGTACCTGTGCAAGTTTCTTCATAAGGCTGATGTTATTCTATTCCATGTGGCTTAATGTGGTGCCTTCCATGATGATAGATTCAGGTTAGTGGCTTGCTCATGAAAGCTGAAACACTGAATAAAACTTTTTTGGTCTTAAAGGTGCCACTGGACTCAAGCTTTGTTCTGCTCCTTCAGACCAACATGGCTACCTGCCTGAATCTACATTAATTACACTCTGCCATTTAATGTCACTCAGTGCAATCAATAGGATGGTATAGTCAATAAACGATGAAATAGAATTTGGGCTGTAGAACTGACCAGAAATCTGAAGAACAATATTGAAGGAAAGCATAAATGTTAACATGATCCAGTATATGATGCAAAATTACACAGCAGGATACGGCTTACAGCAAACCATATACGGTAATATAGACTCCAGGGCCCAATAACTAATCCAAGTTACTTTCTGAAGCCTTTTGCACAGTGCTACCCTATTGCTTGCGTAAAAAAGCCCTCTTAAATAATTAAGTTTTGCTTAGTTTGCAGAAAGCCAGGGGAGTGGGTGCCTTCTTGATCCACTTATTTCTCTTTTGGCAATACATGGTATCTGTAGAAACTCTAAACTCTCCTCCAACACCACAAAGAATTAATTTTCTTCCTGTCAGCTTTCATCCTTGTCCAACTTTTACAGCCATACATAGTAATGTGGCATACTATGGCACGAATTAACTTGCTCCTGGTCACCAGTGACACATCCGTAAACTTAAGAATCTTTTCTAGCTTCTTCATGGCTGCCCTTTCTAGTCTCCGTCTCCTGATTTCTTGTTTGCAGTCTCCCTTTTGGTTGATGGAGCCAAGGAACAGACAGTCTTGAACAATTTAAGTTTCGTCGTCAACCTTAAATTTCTGTGATTCCCCCCTAGTCATTACTTTTGTCTTCTTGATGTTCAGTCATAAACTTCCTTCAGCACTTTCTGCTGTCGCCTTCATTAGTAATTATTTCAAGTCTCCACTACTTTCTTCCAGTGATAGTTTATTTGTTTATTTTTATTTCAGTTAATTTCTAACTTGCTCTCCCGAAACTGGCTCAGAGCGGGTGACAACAGTTCATAACTACACAACAAAACCTTCTAAAATACAACAAGGTAATAAATAGCAATAAAATCAATGAAACTGTAATATACAAATTACAGTTTTAAATGGTGGACTTGAACGGAGAGACAATATAAAACATTTGGAGAACGAAAGAAAGGGGAGGAAGCGGGGGGGGGGAGAAGGTGGGCGAGGTCAAAACTTGCTATATATATTAGCTAGGCTCCTGATACTGTCTCAGCCATAGGCCTGGCAGAACAACTCTTGTTTTGCAATCTTTGTGGAATTGTACTTTGTGGAATTGATCCTGCAGGGCCCTAATCTCTTCTGGAAGAGTGGTGTCATCTGCATCTCAGTTTGTTAACATTCCTTCCAGCAATTTTCACTCCACCTTCATCTAAATCTCATCCAGCTTTCCTTACGATATGTTCTGCATAGAGATGGAAGTGACAGGTAGATAGAATACATCCTAGTCTGGCATGCTTGCCTACTGGAAACCATTCTGTTTCTACATATTCTGTCCTAACAGTGGCCTCTTGCCCAGAGTACAGGTTGTGCATCATAACAATTGGATGTTGTGGCACTCCATTTCTTTTAAAATCAACCATAGCTTTTCTTGATCCCCACAGTCAAAAGCGTTGATGTAAGCTAGGAATCACAAGCTGATTTTCTTCTGGAATTCTCTCCTATGCTCCATTAGCCAACATAAATTTGCAATATGGTCCAACTGCCTCTTCCTTTTGTGAATCCACCTGGAATGGAACCTCTGGTATTTCTCTTTCAATATATGACAACAGTCCTTCTTGTAAATTTTAAAATTATTTTTTGTATTTTATATGTGCATGTTTGTGTGTGCAACTGGAAGTCATGGCGACCTCTGGTGACTGACCCTTACTGGGGGCCTGGAGGATATTCAGAGAGGTAGCTGGTTTTTCAAGGAAGTCTCCCATCCAAATACTTGCCAGAGACAACCCTGCTTAGCTTCTGAAATCTGACAAGATCGGGCTTGCCTGGGCTCTCCAGGTCAGGGACTTCTTGTAAAATGCTGAGCATCACTTTACTTGCATGAGAAATTAATGCAATGTTCTGATAGTTGCTACAATCTTTGATGTCTCCATTTTTCAGAACTGGAATGTAAAGTCAGCGTTTTCAGTCTGTGGGCCATTGTTTTATTTTCCAGCTCTGCTAACATAATCATGTTAAGGTTTTGATGGATTACTTTTCTGTGCCTTGGACTAGCTCTATTGATATCTCACCTACTCCTGGTGATTAGTTTCTCCCAGTTGTTCTCAGTGCAGCTCTACCTTCTAAAACTCTTCCTGCTTCTTCAAAAGATTCTTCTTGAAAGCAATCTGTCCTGCTTTAATCTCTTTTTAATAATGCTTCAATGTATTGTTCCCGTCTTTTCTTAGATATTTCTACCTCTAGATCAGGAGTGTCAAACATAAGGCCCAGGGGCCGGAACCAGCCCATCCAGGGTTCTTATGCGGCCCGCAAGCAACTGATGCAAAGGAAGGAGTGCTGGGGGGGGGAGTGGGTGTAGCCATTCCATTGTGGCTTCAGCATAGCAGTACAACTTTGTCTGCAGCAGTCAAGCATTGTGGGAGCATCTGCCCAGCACTGCACTGCTGCCTCTCCAGTCTGCCTATGTGGGTTTTCCTCTGCACCCCCCTCCCCAGCCCATGAGGTCTCACAGTGAGGATACACCTCAGAGCTTACCAGCTGCTGTCCTTTATACAGTTTCTATCTCCGGTACCTGGCATTATGTTTTATGACACACATGGCCTGGCCCGACAAAGTGACATTTATGTCAGATCCGGCCCTTGTAACAAATGAGTTTGACACCTCTGCTCTAGATCACTCACTAAGCTGGGAAGAAAACCCAACCCTGGTTCTTGCTCCTGTGATTAAAGCAGCTCTGGTGGTGGAGGAGTAAGGGATGAGGAGTCTGGGAATGGGTCAGGATCCATTTCTTCAGCCTGTTCCATTCCTTCTCTTACCCTTCTCCTTTGCTGTTGTTGCAGATGAGGGGAGGATCCCTGAAGGTGGAAGCAAAGTTCTCTGAGGCAGAAGGAGCACTGTCAGAGGAAGGGCAGAGGGCGCAGGCCCTGGAGCATGCCCAAGATGCCCTCTCAAGTGGTAAGGGTACCTCCTGGCCAGATGGGATCTGGGCCCATAGGGAAGTTGCTGGGCAGAAGGTTCAGGACAGGAGAAAAGGGAAATACTTCTGCAGACTATGTAGAATGGAGTTCGGGGAAATAGTACCCTCGGATGTAGTGATGGCCACTCCACTTTAAGAAGAAGTATACCGATTCATGGAGAATAATTCCATTCTTATTTATATTAACTGGAATATGCATTATTTCACCTTCCTTCCATTAGAAAGACTCAAGGTAGCTCAAAAAAGAAAAGGAAAGCAGATATGGGTGCAGTTGTTAGCCATGGTGAATAAATAGAACCTCCATGTTCTCTTGACATCGATGGCCAGACTAGCCCAATGTAATCAGATGATGATCTCAGAAACTAAAAATGGTCTGGACTGGAAGACCACCAAAGAAATTCAGGGTTGCTGTGCAGAAGCAGGCAATGGCATACCACCTCTGAATGTCTCTTGCCTTGAATATCTGGAGTCACCATAAGTCACCTGTGAATTGACAGCACTTTTCACACACACACACCATGTTCTGGGGCAGCATATCTCAGAAAACCCATTGCCAGAAGCTAGTCATTTGGGGTCTTCTGGATTTCTGCTAAAGACTCTTTAGGGGCATCGGGGGAGCCACAGTCAGAAAGAAGGTTCTGAATTATGGATTCCAGGCCATGTCCTGCCACCCCTGTAAGATTTGAGACCAGAGCCTGGGGTGGACATGGTGTCATTTTCATGTCCAGCTAAATATCTGGATGTGAAGTCAGAGCATCAGCTCTGGAAAGACAATGGTTGCACTCTACAGTTCCCAGAGCATCAGCTGATGTGCTAAAATCACATGGGCTTAGGGCTGGACGTGATGGATGACGTGTTGTGCCATGTGATTTCCAGTTGACTCTTTTTCTCCTGCTGTTCCAGACTCTTCTACTGTCCTCTGGGATTTGCTCAATTTCATGTTCGTTTATCGATAACCCTGTCTAACCATTTCATCCCTTGCAATCCCTGTCTTCTTTTATCTTCAGTCTTTCCCAGCATCAGGGTCTTCTCCAGTGAGTGCTCCCTTCTCATTTGGCGGTCAGAGTATTTGAACTTCAGCTTCAGTGTCTGGCCTTCCAGGGAACAGTCAGGGTTGATTTCTTTAAGGATTGACTCATTTGATCTTGCACTCCACGGGGCTCTCAAGAGTCTTCTCCAGCACCACAATTCAAAAGCATTTATTCTTTGGCACTCGGTCTTCCTTATGGTCCAACTCTCGCAGCTATACATTACTACTGGGAATACAATTGCTTTAACCATATTGACTTTTGTTGGCAGGGTGATGTCTCTACTTTTTAGGTTTGCCATCGCTTTCCTCCCAAGGAGAAGGTATCTTTTAATTTCATGGCTGCAGACACCATCTGCAGTGATCTTGGATCCCAGGAATGTGAATTATGTCACTGCTTCCGTGACTTCCCCATCTATTTCCCAAGGAGTGATGGGGCCGGATGCCATGATCTTAATTTTTTTGATGTTGAGTTTCAAGCCAACTTTTGTGCTCTCCTCTTTCATCCTGAACAAGAGGTTCTTTAGATACTCTTCACTTTCTGCCATTAGAATGGTGTCGTCTGCATATCTGAGGTGGTTGATGTTTTTCCTGGCAATCTTAATTCCAGCTTGTGAGTCATCCAGGCTGGCATTTCGCATGATGTACTCTGCATATAAATTAAATAAGAAGGGTGACTGACAATATACATCCTTGTTGTACTCCTTTTCCTATGCTAAACCAATCAGTTGTTCCATATCTGGTTCTAACTTTTGTTTCTTGACCTTTATACAGGAGACATGTGAGGTGGTCTGGTACTCGCATCTCTTTAGGGACTTGCCCCAGTTTGTTGTGGTCCACATAATCAAAGGTTTTGGTGAACTCAATGAAGCAGAAGTAGACATTTTTCTGATACTCCCTTGCTTTCTCCATAATCCAGCAAATGTTGGCAATTTGATCTCTAGTTCCTCTGTCTCTTCGAAACCCAGCTTGTACTTCTGGCAGTTCTCTATCCACGTACTGGTGAAGCCTAGCTTGTAGGATCTTGAGCATGACCTTGCTAGCGTGTGAAATGAGTGCAATTGTGCGATAGTTTGAACATTCCTGGCCATTGCCCTTCTTCGGGATTGGAATGTAAACTGACCTTTTCCAATCCTGTGGCCACTGTTGTGTTTCCCAAATCTGCTGACATATTGAGTGCAGCACTTTAACAGCATCATCTTTTAGGACTTTGAATATTTTATTCTACTGGTGTCAGTTTTCCCTCCAAACCCCATTAGCCAACCACATTGTCCAAAGGAGACCTGGGAAATGTAGGCCCTGATAGCTACTCTAGTACAGGCTTCCCTGTAGCCATTAGGCCTCCCTAGAGCCTGTAGGCCACACTACCTTAGGCTTAGGATCATGACTTGTTGCCAAGGAGGGTTTTTCGTGAAATCACAGTCCAAGAAGAAAGGTCAATTTTAAAAAAAAGGAATAAAGGCCTCGATCCTATGTAAAAATGAAAATGGAAGTGTGGCCTTTGCAAGGACTTTCAGTCACAGAATACACATCATTTTGTGGATGCAAGTTTCCTTAGGAGAGAAACTGTATAACTGTTTGTATGCAGAAAGAACTTCATTTGGAAAAGAGCCCTTACTTCACAATTTATTTATTTATTATTTGTATTTATATTCCGCGAATGGGCTCAGGGCGGGTAACATTATTATAATAAATACAAAAAAGTCACAGGTGGGAAGCAATAGAAATGGTTAGAGTCCAAACAAAGCGTTTCTGATGTAGGAGGCTTAATGTACTTTGTATTTGATTGTGCACATCAGTGCACCGCAGAAAGAAGACACTGAAATATTTGGAGTGTGACTGGAACTTCAGGTTCCTCCTTGTATGGATTCTAACAAGATCTCTCTCTCCTTCTCCCCCCCCCCCCCCCAAAGCAGGGGATAACCAGAGAAATAAGGAGGATGAGGAACTGCATCATCTATCGCCAGATGAAATCAGGAATGAAGATGTGAGAAGATACGTCAGGATTCAACACAGGCCTAAGAGGCAGAAAATCAGCCGCAGGGTGAAGAAGAGGGATAACTTCATTCCTTGCCTATGGTAGGATTTCCAAAAAGTAGTTCACATGTTGGAGGAAACATACAAGTGCTTGGATTGTGAATGACTTCTCCGATCCAACCCAATATAATGTCTATTTTGGGATGCACAGTAGAAAGAAGGCCCATCAATGCCTGGAGTGTGGAAAGGCCATGATTCACAGAGCAGAGTTCCTTCGACATCTGAGAAGACATACAGGAGAGAAACCTTATAGCTGCTCAGATTGTGGCAAGAGGTTCTCAGAGAAATCAGACCTTCCTCGACACCAAAGAATTCATTCAGGAAAGAAGCACTTTATCTGTTCAGAGAGTGGAATGATGTTCTTGGATGGAAGAAAGGGTAATATACATTCTTCAAAGCACAATATAATTAAGGCATGTAAATGCTTTCGGTGTGGAAAGTACTTTAGGTACAGATCACAGCTTTTTGTGCACCAAAGGATCCACTCAGAGGAGAAACCTTTTGAATGCTCAGAGTGTGGAAAGAAATTCAGTCATAGTTTCCTTCTTAAACAGCATCAAAGAACCCACACAGGAGGGAAACTTTTTGAATACTCAGAGTCTGGAAAGATACTCAGCAAAAGTGGCCATCTTCAAAGAACTCACACAGGTGAGAAGACTTATGAATGGTCAGGGGGTGGAAAGAGATTCCATGACAGTAGCGCTCTTCAACAGCATCAAAGAACCCAAACAGGGGAGAAGTCTTTTGAATGGCCAGAATATGGAAAGAGATTCTATGAAAGTAGCACTCTTCAGCAGCATCAAAAAACTGAAATAGGGGAGAAGTCATTTGAATGGTCAGAGTGTCAGAAGAGATTCCATGAAAGTAACACTCTTCAACAGCATCAAAGAACCCAAACAGGGGAGAAACCTTTTGGATGCTCACAGTGTGGGAATAGATTCAGCAGCAGGGGCAATCTTCTACGGCATCAAAGAACCCACACTGGGGAGAAACCTTTTGAATGCTCAGACTGTGGGAAGAGATTCAGTGACAGTAGCACTCTTCCAAAGCATCAAAGAACCCACACAGGGGAGAAACCTTTTGAATGCTCAGAGTGTGGGAAGAGATTCAGCAGCAGTGGCAATCTTCAAATGCATCTAAGAACCCATACAGGGGAGAAGCCTTTTGAATGCTCAGAGTGCGGGAAAAGATTCAGTCAGAATGGCACTCTTCAACAGCATCAAAGAATCCACACAGGGGAGAAACCTTTTGGATGCTCAGATTGTGGGAAGAGATTCAGTGACTTAAGCACTCTTCAACGGCATCAAAGAACTCACACAGGGGAGAAGCCTTTTGAATGCCCACAGTGTGGGAAAAGATTCGGTCATAGTAGCACTCTGCAAAAACATCTAAGAGCCCACACAGGGGAGAAACAATTTGAATGCCCAGAGTCTGGGAAGAGATTCAGTCAGAGTAGCACTCTTCAAAAACAACTAACAACTCACACAGGAGAGAAGTCTTTTGAATGGTCAGAGTGTGGGAAGAGATTCCATGAAGGTAGCACTCTTCAACAGCATCAAAGAACCCGAACAGAGGAAAAGTCTTTGGAATGTCTAGAGTGTGGGAATAGATTCAGCAGCAGGGGCAATCTTCTACGGCATCAAAGAACCCACACAGGGGAGAAACCTTTTGAATGCTCAGAGTGTGGGAAGAGATTCAGACAGAGCAGCAGTCTTCCAAAGCATCAAAGAACCCACACAGGGGAGAAACCTTTTGAATGCTCAGAGTGTGGCAAGAGACTCTGTGACAGTAGCACTCTTCAACAGCATCAAAGAACCCACACAGGAGAGAAACCTTTTGAATGCTCAGAGTGTGGAAAGAGATTCAACAGCAGTGGCAATCTTCAAATGCATCTAAGAACCCACACAGGGGAGAAGCCTTTTGAATGCTCAGAGTGTGGGAAGAGATTCAGTCAGAAGGGCAGTCTTCAACAGCATCAAAGAACCCACACAGGGGAGAAGCCTTTTGAATGCTCAGAGTGTGGGAAGAGATTCAGTGACGGTAGCACTCTTCAAAAACATCTAAGAACCCACACAGGAGAGAAGCCTTTTGAATGCTCTGAGTGTGGGAAGAGATTCAAATACAGTGGTCATCTGCAAAGTCATAGAAGAACCCACACAGGGGAGAAGCCTTTTGGATGCTCAATGTGTGGGAAGAGATTCGGTAACAGTCGCAGTCTTCAAATTCATCTAAGAACCCACACAGGGGAGAAACCTTTCGAATGCTTAGTGTGTGGGAAGAGATTCAGTCAGAGTAGCACTCTTCAAAAACATCGAAGAACCCACACAGGGGAGAAGCCTTTTGAATGCTCAGAGTGTGGGAAGAGATTCAGTAACAGTGGCAATCTTCAAAGTCATCGAAGAACCCACAAAGGGAAGAAGACTGTTGAATGCACAGATTGGGAAGTGATTGTATTACAGTAGCAGTCTTCAACAACATCAAAGAACCTACACATGGGAAAAGCCTTGTGAATGCTCAGAGCATGGGAAGAGATTCAGTCAGAGTGGCCATCTTCAACAACATCAAGGAATCCACAGAGGGCAGAAACCTTTTGGATAGAGAGATTCAGTGAGCATTGCTATTTTCAACAGCATCGAAAAACCCACATAAGGAAAAGTCATATAACATCTTTAGCCAAGGGAAGGATTTCAAACTCAATTATTAGAGGATATGTCATAAATGTCACTTTTTCTTAGTGGGCCATGTGTGCCATATATTGTAATGCCAGGTACCACAAATATGAACTTTAGAAAGGACATAGGCACACCCAATTAACAATATTATTTTTTACTCAGAATACAAACATGCTTAATAATTAACAGCCTTACATTATTTTATTTTACAGTCTTTCATTTGATAAGTGACCTCTCTTTATCTGAATTATTGCATCAAAATCTGGAGTCAGTGTCTGTGCTGTAGCAGTGTTGAGTGTGCTGGTTAGCTGTGTTTCTGTAAACTGAGAACATTCTTTTGATATATTAAGATTTATTCCAGAATAGAGCTGTTCACTGACATACATTGTCCCAAACATGGACAGAATTTTAGAAGTGAAAGTCTTAAGTTGGGGGTAATTTGGACCCCAAAACTGGTAAAATTTGCTAATGGCAACTTTAGGAAGCTTATCCTTCCATTCAGCATCACATTGCTCCCCCATGTACCTGTGATTTGTGATATCTTTTCATTGGTACGTGGGGAGCAGTGTGAATGTCCCATTTTGCTGACTGTCCTGACTCACTGTGTGTAATCCACCTTCAGTACACCTCCCACCTTAGAGAATTTTTTCCTGTGCATCTCCTCCCCGCCACTCCTCAGCAGAACTAGTCCTTTACCCTCTCTGAAGATATACTTCCTCACTATACTCGTTCAGCAACTTTTTTCTCTATAATCCTGGAAGCATTTTTGCTTGAGAAGTAGGGTTTCTTCTCCATTTAGAGAGGTTCACCCTAAAACATATACATAGAATATAAACTCTCCAAGGAACTGGAGCCATTGCCCTCAACACTAGCTCAATCCACCACAAAAATCAGGAACCCTCCACAGATTCATCAGACACCTCTCAATGACCAGACCTCCTAAATCAGCCCTTTTCTCCCACCACCTGTGATTCATTAAGACCAAACCACTTGTCAAGAAATTGGACCTGTAGATCGAGGGAATGCTGTTGATGTTGTTTACCTGTATTCCAGTAAAGCTTTTGACAGGGCTCTCCATCATGTTTTTATGGGTAAACCAGAGGCCTATGGACTAGACTGTAGGACAATTAGGTGGATAGGGACCAGGTTGGAGAACTGCAGTCAAGGGGTAGTTGTCAATAGCATTTCATCTGAATGGAGGGAGGTGTCTAGTGGGGTGCCTCAGGGCTTGGTTCTGGGCCTGGTACTTTTCAGTATTTTTATAAATGATCTGGATCAGGACGTGGAGTGGCTACTCATTAAATTTGCAGGTGACACCAAATTAGGAGGAGGAATAAACACAACAGAAGATAGAGATAGAATTCAACGTGATCTGAACACACTGGAAAAGTGGGCAGATGTGAACAAGATGCAATTCACAATCATGGGTTTAAATTAAGGGCAGGAAAGTACCAGCTGAATATAAGGGAAAACTTTGTGACAGTAAGAGTTGTGCAACAGTGGAATCAGCTGCCTCAGGAGGTGGTGAGCTCCCCTCACTGGCAGTCTTTAAGCAGCAGCTAGACAAACACTTGTCAGTGATGCTCTAGGCTGATCCTGCATTGAGCAGGGGGTTGGATTAGATGGCCTGTATGGTCCCTTCCAACTCTGTGATTCTACGATTCTAATTTCTTGTTCTTTCATTAAAATCAACTCAGGCCACATATTGATCTATAGGCCTGCCATGGTAAGAGAGACCAAATGGAAATTAGCTGCCTTATGATACTGAAGAGTTTGCAAATCAATGTTGTGACCTTTGAATAACAATTTATGTACAGAGATAAACCATTTTTTCTTTTTACGAGGACATGACTTGACGCCACGGCATCTTACACTCCTTCAGTTGTTGCTGTGAGTCACACTGCATGAAGGGATGGGTTAGACTGCTGATTATCCCTCCATCCCATCATAAAATAGGCCTCCTTTTGAGCCCTCTGTTAACAGGTTCAAGTAGACATATCTTCAATGGTCTGATTTTGGATTGGGCTAAGGGCCCCAGCCCACTCAAATCTTAGGCCTTAAAAAGTTTAGTTTTACTGCTCATTGTAGTTAAGTCACAAGCTATCATGAGGAGATGAGCTAACCATCTCGTAACTATGAATTTCTGACCAAATATGTAGCTAGTCATGTTAACTGTAATTCTTTTTTGTTTTAATTCTCACTGCTGTGTTCTTTTGAAATATTCTTGCACCCTTTAATAAATATCCTTTGATTATATTTGGGTGTTTCATGTTTCAATCCTGTTTGACTACCTTAAGTGACCATGTACCTAGTTAATATTAACCCCAGTAAGGCTAAAAGCTTGCCCCTTCGCTTCCGACTGTTTGGGTAGTCCATGGGGCTGGTGGGAGATACCAAACTGGGGAGTATGTGGACTGACACCCCAGGGTGTTTTTAAAATTTGTGCTCTGCTGGCCCGTACCAAGAATTCCCTTGGATTAGGGATTCTTGACACCATTCCTCTCCAAATTCCAGTCTGCTCCCACTCCTTCCCTTGCAGTTCTTTCCCACTTAGAGACCTGACCTTCCATGAAGACACACATGCACCCCATGGTGCTGAGGTTTGAGCATGGGGAACGAACAACTGGGGGACCCAGATTCAGAAGCCCCACTCTGCCTTGGAAGCTGCTGGGTGACTTTGGGCCAGTCACTCTTTCAGCCTAACATACCCTGCACAGTTGATGTGGGGGCAAAAACACAGGTGAGGAAAATGTCAATTGCTTTGGGTCCCATCGGGGGAGAAAAGCAAGGCAGAGATGCCAAGAAAAATAAAATGATGCAACAATATTCTGTGAAGCCTTTGAGATGGTTCAAGACTCCTGTTTTATCTTAGCCTCCAACTACCAAAGTTCCCTCTAAGCTGTGCTAGGAGGTGCTAGGCCCTAATTCTGCAACAATGGATCCACAGAATTTGTGTGGCATGTCACACCAAACTTACCACCAGTCCACATATCATGTCCATAGCCACAGATTTCAATGCAAAACACATGAATTCACTGCTTTCTGGTGTTCCATGGTTCCAAAGCATGGATCCTTAGGATTGTTGTGTTGGTTCAGCCCAGAATCACCACCAATCACTTATCTCCATACCAACAGATGACAAAATAAAAATCATAGATCCACTGCTTCTTGGCTTTGCCACATTACAATAACATTGTTCTGAAGCAAGGATCTTCATGAATCCTCGGGATTTTTGCACTGTCATGTAAAATTCACTATCTAATTGCATATAATGTCCAGAGGGCACCCAAAAATCATGGATCCACCACTCCATGGTGCCACAATAGTGCAAAAAAGTATTTTCAGACCATGAGTTGTCGTGGATCCTCATGATCTGCATATGGTCACCCCATATTCACTGTCCAATCCAATATCAAGTTCAATAACCACTGATCGCAACACAAAAATCACATCCACTGTTTTATGGCAGTGCCATGGCACAAAAATGTGGTTTTGAAGAACAGATCCTGATGGATCCTCTCGATTTTTGCATTTGGTCACTCATATCCACTGTCCAATCACAGTTCATAGCCATAGCTACAGATTACACCACAAACTCACAGATCCACCACTTTGTGGAGCTGCCACAGTGGAAAGGCCTTGTTCCAAAACTCAGATGATTGTGGATCCTCAGGATTTTTGTATTGGGTCACCACAAACTCACCATCAAATCACATATCTTGTCCATAGCCACAGATTGCACACAAAAAGCCCACATCCACAATATTATGGTGCAACTATATTGCACAAACATGGTTCCAATGCATGGATCCTCTGGATATTTCTATTATGTCACCACAAGCTCACCATCAACTCATTTATCTTCTCCACTATGAGGCTGAACTGAAGGGCTTCTTTCAGAGTTTTGAGAGATACTTTGCTGTCTCCCTGCTTTAAAGACAGAAATGTAGCTCTTTCAAAGTTTATTGTCCTACAAGTGGGAATCCAAAGCAAAATGTCATGGGAGATTTTTAACCTGCTTCCTACCTGCTCCACAATATAACCCCACACTGCATTTTCAATATAGGGTTGAATTAAAGTGGGACGTGAAAAGCAAGCTACAAAACCATAATGTTATTGAGTTCAACAATTGTATAAATAGGGAATTGCCCAAAAAGACCACTTTTAACTTTAAAAAGGGTAACTTCTCTGATATGAGGAGACATCTAAAGAGGAAACGAATGAAAAGTAAAAAGGGTCAAAACCATTGGGGAAACTTGGAGACTATTTAAAACTACAATCCTAGAAGCTCAGATAAAATATATAGCACAGGTTAGGAAAGGCACAAATAGGTATAGAAAAAGGCCTGCATGGTTAAGAAACAAAGTAAAGGAAGCTGTAAAGGTAAGAAGGATTTGTTTTAAGTGGTGGAAAGCTAGTCTTAGTGAGGTTGATAAAAGGGAACATAAAAAGCAAGTCTATGATCAGCCAGGCAAATAGGGAATATGAGGAACATATTGAAAGAAACCCAAACCGCCTCACACACACACCCAGCCCATCCACCCTGAGAGCACCGGCCATGGCAGACCCTCAAAGGCCACACTGTGGAAAGGAAGGAGGGCGCCCAGGGCTTTCCCCCCACCCAATCAAGCCCCCATCGCCCCCCCACCAGCTAGGCTGCCCACGCCTCTCCCACCCACCCCATCCACCAATTTACCTGCCTTCTTGCTGGTGGCAATTGAAAGAGGAGACAACATGTGCTGCTTCCCACTTCTCCAGGCCCGACTAAGGGCTGTTGGGAGCTGGGGCAGGATCCATGTCCAAGTGAGCAAGGAAGGGACTGCTGGCACACCAGCACCACTCTCCCCTCTGGAGCCTCGTGCTGAGCCCTGCCCCTCTTTCCACCCCTAGTGAGGAAGGCGCTTGCCTGGCAAGGGAGGGGCAGGGCAAGTGTTCAGCGGCAGGCCAGCAGCGCCCATAGGCAGCTGCCTCACTTTACCTGTATGGAAACACTGGTCCTGCCTATGACTGATAGACAACTTAAAAACTGATAAATCACCAGGACTGAATGGCATACATCCAAGAGTTCTGAAAGAACTCAGATGTGAACTTGTGGGACTCCTGACAAAAATATGTAATCTGTCATTAAAATCTGCCTCCATTCCTGAGGACTGGAAGGTCGCGAATGTCACTCACATCTTTAAAAAATGGTTCCAGAGGAGATCTGGGAAATTACAGGCCAGTCAGTATGACTTCAATACCGGGTAAGTTGGTGGAAACTGTTATTAAAGACAGAATAAGTAGGCACACTGATGAACAAAAACTACTGAGGCAGACTCAGCATGGGTTCTGTAAGAGAAGATCTTGTCTCACTAACCTGTTGGTGTTCTTTGAGGGGATGAACAGACGTGGACAAGGGAAACCCAATAGATGTTGTTTACCTTGACTTCCAGAAAGCTTTTGATAAAGTTCCTCATCAAAGGCTCCTAAATAAGCTCAACAGTCATGGGATAAAAAGACAAGTCCTCTTGTGGATCAAAAATTGGCTAATTAATAGAAAACAGACAGTGAGTATAAATGGGCAATTTTCTCAGTGTAGGGTGGTAAGCAGTGGGGTACTACAGGGATCAGTACAGGGTCTGATGCATTTTAACTTGTTCATTAATGATTTGGAGTTGAGAGTAAGCAGTGGTGGCTAAATTTGCGGATGACACGAAATTGTTCAGGGTGGTGAGAACCAGGGAAGATTGTGAGGCACTCCAAAGGAATCTGACTGTCGAGGATGGGTGAGTGGGCATCAATGTAGCAAATGGGATTCAATGTGGCCAACTGCAAAGTGGTGCACATTGGAGCCAAAAATCCTAACTATAAATATGCATGTTAATAGGGTCCAAACTGGTGGATACTGACTAAGAAAGAGATCTTGGAGTTGTGGTAGATAATTCACTGAAAATGTCAAGACAGTGTGCGACTGCAATAAAAAAAGCCAACGCTATGCTGGGGGTTATTTTTGTTGTTGTTCAGTCATACAGTCAAGTCCGATTCTTCGCAACCCCATGAACCACATCACGCCAGGCCCTCCTGTCTTCTGTCGTGCTCCGGAAGAAAACTGAAAACAAATCAGCCAGTATCATAATGTCCCTGTATAAATTGATGGTGCGGCCTCATTTGGAATACTGTGTACAGTTCTGGTCACCACACCTCAGAAAGGATATTATAGCATTGGAAAAAGTGCAGCAAAGGGCAACTAGAATGATAAAAGGGTTGGAACACTTTCCCTGTGAAGAAAGGTTGGAGCGCTTGGGGCTCTTTAGCTTGGAGAAATGACAGCTGAGGGGTGACATGATCGAGGTTTACAAGATTATGCATTAGATAGAGCAGGTAGAGAAAGAAGTTGGAATCAGTTGGAAATAATTCCAGATCTGCAGGCCCCACTGGGAGGGGGTCCCTTAAAGCACCGCAACCCTTCCCTTGTCTGCGGCTCCCTTGTGCACATCTCCCCCTCCCACCAAAGACCAGCCTGCGGCTTCAGATGCACCTCCCCTTATGCGAAAAGGAACAGCCCATCCCCCCCACCTCCCACCAGCTCCTAGATGGCTGCGGGGAGAAGAGAAGACAAGTCTTTCCCCCCCCCCCCCCGCGCAATCTTTCCTCTCCCCCGCCTTTCCTGCCAGCCTCTTTCCTCCTTCCAAGGAGGGAGGGATTTCCCTCCTTCCCCTTCTCTCTCTGGGGCTGCAGGCGGGGAGTTCATTTCCCGGGACACAACAAGCACCTGAAGGGGGGGAGGTCCAAATCCAGCCTCCTTTCTTGGAACCCGGGCTCTGCCCCTTCCCTTCCCTCCTCCGGGAAATATTCAAAAGTTCCCAGACAAGCCCTGCCCGCCTGCCTGCCTGCCTGCCTTTGAGGTCCTGCGTTTCGAGGGCAACAGAAAGTCATTCTTCTAGGCTCCTCTGTTTAAACCTAAGAAGGTCGGAAACACACACCCCCTTTGAGTTTCCCAGTCCTCAGACGAAGTGATGGAGGAGGAAGGAAACGGGAAGAATCCAAGGAAGGAACTGGGAACTGGCGCCTCCGCCTCCTTTTTCTGAGACTGCCGAACAGCCCCCCTGGAATCCCCCGGGAGCGCCGCCCTGCGCGGAGTGACGCCGGAGGTGCCCCCATTGAGCTGCACTAGAGGGCGCCGCTGACACCGCGGCCGGGCGGAAGTACAGCAGTCCCGCGGCGGTCTTCAGGGGAAAGGACAGGAAGCCTTTTTTTCTGAGTCTGCAATAGTGAAAGGGTTAAAGCAGCCGAGCTGCTAGAGAGGCTGATGGGGGGGGGGGGGGGCGGGGGGGGCAAGATAGCTGGGAGGGCTTCAAACACGCATAAGCGGGGAAAGCCTTGCAGCCGGACCTTGGGGAGGTTTACACTCAAGTACGTCCGTTCAGCCTCAGATGATAGAATTTCGGCTCTCGAGTGTTTTGGGGAGTGGTATGCAATGCTCCCTCTAAGCTGTGGAGTCTTGTGAGCAAAAATTCTACTTTGGGAACTACTGGCATTAAAGTTGCGAGTGAGCGATTTGGCTACTGCACAAATTAGTTTGCTCTGGAGCCATCTTTCCTGAGCTAGGACAAAAACGTGTGAGCCGGAGGCTAAAAAACTCAGCTAGCACGCACTAACTCAGCTTAGAGGGAACACTGGTGGTGGGTGTTTAAATATTTTAACGGGGTTTCCTTCCGGCCGCATCCCTGCTTGAGAGTGGATGCTAAATTTTATCCGGGATAAATTGTTAATCATTTTGTATTTTTAAAGTATCTTCAGTGTATCTTTTGTCCTGTTTCATTGGGTGCATTTGATATGTTGGACGTCACCTCGAGTCCCGTTCTGGGGAGAGGGAGCAGGATATACATCTGATTAAATAAATAGGCACCGCGATGTCCCTTGCAGGGGCTGAAGAGCAGGATCTGGATTGTGTAAATCAAAATAAATTCTGAGCCATGGAGGGCGGAGGGAGGCCCAGGGGTTATCACAAGGGAGGAATCTTTCCTGCAAATTGACTGCCCCAAATACTGCACATTTAGACCAGTGCTCCCCACATCTGCAGGTTTTTGGGGTGTGTATGTGTATTAATTTACATTAATTATAGAACAAAGTTTGAGCCCAGGGGCACCTTTAAGACCATCAAGATTTTATTCAAGGTGTAAGCTTTTATGTGCAAGCACACTCCTTCAGAAAAGTTCAGGTTTTTGGATTTTGTAAGAAAAGAAAAATCAGCCTGTACCTGTGCAACTTTCTTCGTAAGGTTGTTGGAGCTCCATTCCATGCAGTGTGCTTGCACATGAAAACTTATACCCTGAATAACTTTTTCACAGTCAATAGAACTTCTTCTCTCAGAACTCTCTCATCCCCCACCCACCTCACAGGGTGTCTGTTGTGGGGAGAGGAAGAGAAAACGATCATAAGCACAATGTCCTTCAAGACGTCTGCCTTCTCAAACAGCATTAATTTGTCTTTCCAGGATTTACTTTCAGTTTATTCACACCATTTAACCACAGCAGCCAGGAAACTCTTGAGAAGCTCTACCATATCACTGTCTCCTTCTGCTCCTGTTCACCCAGCAGCCCCTGTGCCCTGACCTGGAGAGGACTGACACCTCTCTGCCCCTTCCCCTCTGATATTGCCCAGCCCTTCAGGATTATTAAGGAGCTATGGCTTTTGAGCAAGGGAAATCTTTACCTTTATCTGCAAGGTTAAGCCCTTACCAGTTGCTTGGTCCTGGGTAGTAGTTTACCTTGAGATACACACTACACAGACTGATCCCCAGAAATCCGAAACCAAGCTCATAATACCCACAATAGATCTTTAAAAAGGGAAATAGTGTTGTTTTTGTTGCCTGAAGGACCAAACGAGTGTCTCTCTTCACCAGGGACAGTGATGCAACTCTGTTCTCTTTTGTCTTCTTTTTGCTTTTTTGATATCTTTCCCTCTCCCTTTTCACAGCCAGTTGAATAAGAGTGTCTTTCCAGAGTCAGAGGAAACCCAAGAGAAAGGAAGAGGAGATGGAAGAGAAAGACCCAGAAGGCCTTGGAACTGGCAAGACATCCAGGAAAGGTCCCCATCCCATCCAAGCAGGGAGTGGTGCTGAACTTTGGGAAAGAGCTGTGCCAGAGATCTGGGTTCAGGACGCTGTGACCGCAGATGTGCACAGACGACGCTTTTGGCGGTTCCATTACCACGAGGCTGATGGGCCCCGAGAGGTTTGCAGCCAGTTCCATGGACTTTGTAAGCACTGGCTGGAGCCAGAGAGGTGCACCAAGAAGCAGATCTTGGACCTGGTTATCCTGGAGCGGTTCCTGGCCATCCTGCCCCAGGAAGTGCAGTGCTGGGTCAGAGGATGCAGGCCGGAGACCAGTTCCCAGGCAGCGGCCCTGGCTGAAGGGTTCCTCCTGAGTCAGGCAGAGGAGAAGAGGCAGGCACAGCAGGTGAGGGGTTTTCACTCACTCGGTTCAAGCAATGACCTTTTCCTAAGGCTTCCTGCCAGGCGTTTCTCTGTGTGTGGGTTTAACTGCCATCAAGTTGGGGTTTTTCCATTAGGAAGCAATTCCCAAACAGGCAGCAGCTCATAGTACCATAATCTAATCTTTCCGTATCAGAGAAATATGGGAGGAGTCCCTCATATTTAATAACATTAACTCTAGAGGCCTCCACTGGGTGCCTCAAGAAGTTGGGGTGGCTATGAGAATGATGTTCAACATGGCCACATGGAGTGATACAAGACAGCCCACTGATGCAAGGGCAACTGAGGCCAGTGTTGTGGCCATCGCCCAGGCCAGAGGGGGGTGTCTTGGCCTGAGGCCAAGGCAGGGCTGAGCGTCCCTCTGAAACACTCTGGAAGGAGCCAGATCCCAGTTTCTCAGCTGTCAGCCTTTTCAACGTTCCCCTTCCCCAGATGGGATGATGCCCATCCACTCTGGATGCAGTCCGGACAAGATCCATTCCGCCTTAGACTGGTTACAGTTCAGGGCTTTGATCTTGACCATGGTTCCGTCCTTCCAGAAGAAATTTTACTCTTCCTTTGACTTCTTTCCTTCCCCATATAAGAATGCTCTGTCTCTTTCTCTCTGCCAAAGAAGCCAGGAATGTAAGAGACCCTACAGTGGCGACCAAGAAACCCCTAGCGTCTGAAGAATGGCTGCAGAGTTTCTCCGGAAGATCGCAAGAGACTATTTCCTTCCCAAGTGAACTGGCTGCAAGTTGGTGTCTATTACAGTTATGTCAAAGGAGTGGGCAAGGAATACCCAGGGGACCTTTCCTCTTCCCTTCTAAGCAACTCTTGGTTTGGTAGACTTTTCCGGCTTGCTGGGTAAGGAGGGAGAGAGGCCTTCTGGGGCCTGGAATCTGGAGGCTCAGAAGCTCCTTCTGGGGCTGAGCTCATTGTTGGCTGTTGAGTGGCCGCACTATCCTTAAATACTGGATATTCCTGGGAATGGGAGGGGGTCTACCCAAGAACAGCCCTGCTAGACAAGGCCAAAGGCACATCAGCCCTTTCCTGCAGTCTTCCCATGGATGCCTTTAGGCCTTGCTATTAGGTAGAGAGGTGTTTGAGTGCTTTCTTTGGAGCTGTTCTACTTTGCAGGGGTGGCCTGCAGCCGGTAGTCCTACCAGTTAACACTGCAACCGAATGGGGACTCACTCAAGTCAAACCACACAGCACCGTCTGTTGTGGTGAGGGGGATCAGTCCTCTCCCCAAGAGGGTGGAATCCTGTGCCCAGTAAACACAGAGAGAAGTTCTCAGTTGATGCACAGTTGGTTGAGCCACAGGAGGATAGAGAAAGCACTGCAGCAACCTCCCGTCTCCCCAAGAGGCTAGCGACCAACTCCTTCCCAAAGGCTAAGTCCCTTCCACCCCCTTGAGGCAGGAAAGCATTTGCCACAGAAAAAGACAGAGAGAGGAAAGCCAGGAATACCTATCTAATCAGCAAGCTCCAATGCTCAGGTTTCTCCAAGGACCAGTGAGGCAGGAGGGAAGCCACGCTGGTAAGAGTAGGTATGGGTATGGGTTTCCTTGGGAGGGCCCAGAGCACCCACCCTACTCCTTTATACAGTTCTTTATACAGCAGGTTTCCTCTTATGAATGACCAAATGAAGCGTGAGGACCCACGCAGAGTAAAAAACTATTTTTATTAAAGAGATCTAACAACAACTGTAATTCAATGACATGTAGGAAAAATAAGCACAGTAAAGAAGAAGAAGAGAGGAGATTGGATTTATACCCCACCCTTCACTACCTGAAGGAGCCTCAGAGCAGCTTACAGTCTCCTTTCCCTTCCCTTCCCCACAACAGACACCCTGTGAGGTAGGTGGGGCTGAGAGAGCTCTTTCCAGAACAGATCTGAGAGAACTGTAACTGATCCAAGGTCCCACCAGCAGCTGCATGTGGTGAAATAGGAAATCAACCACAGTGTCCAGAGGAGATCTGGGAAATGTAGGCCCAGAGAGCTACTATAGTATAGGCTTCCCTGGAGTCACTAGGCCTCCCTAGACCTTGTAAGCCACCCTATTACAGGCTTAGGACCATGCAAGCCCATTCATTGCCAAGGAGGGGGTTTCCATGAAATCTCAGCCGAAGAAGAAAGGTCAGTCAAAATAACAAAGAACAAAGGCTTCCATACTAACTAGAGAGTCTACTCTAGGGAAAACGAAAATGGAAGTGTGGCCTTTGCAAAGACTTCCAATCACAGAATAAATGTCCTTTTGCAGATGCAAATTCCCTTAGGAAAGAAACAGTATAATTCCTTGGAGTGCAGAAAGAGCTTCATTTGGAAAAGAGCCCTTACTTCACATTAAAAGAATTCACATTGCTAGGGAGCCATAGAAATGGTCAGAGTCCAAACCAAGCATCTCTGATGCAGGAGGCTTAATGTACTTTGAAACTGTATTTAAGAACATAAGAGAAGCCAATGTTGGATCAGACCAGTGGCCCATCCAGTCCAACACTCTGTTGCACAGTGGCCAAAAACACCAGGGGCCCTCAGAAGGTCCAGCAATGGGGGCAGGACACTAGAAGCCCTCCCACTGTGCCCCCTCCAATCAAGCACCAAGGATACAGAGCATCACTTGCCCAAGACTGAGAGTTCCTATCTATACTTTGTGGCTAATAGCCACTGATGGACCTCTGCTCCATATGTTTATCTAATTCCCTCTTGAAGCTGTCCATGCTTGTAGTCGCCACCACCTCCTGTGGCAGTGAATTCCATGTGTTAATCACTCTTTGGGTGAAGAAGTATTTCCTTTTATCTGTTCTAACCAGACTGCTCAGCAATTTCATGGAGTGCCCACGAGTTCTTGTATTGTGAGAACGGGAGAAAAGTACTTCTTTCTCTACCTGCTCTATCCCATGCATAATGTTATAAACCTCGATCATGTCACCCCTCAGCCGTCGTTTCTCCAAGCTAAAGAGCCCCTAGCGCTTCAACCTTTCTTCATAGGAAAAGTGTTCCAACCCTTTTATCATTCTAGTTGCCCTTTTCTGCACTTTTTCCAACTCTATAATATCTTTTTTGAGGTGTGGCGACCAGAACTGTACACAGGACTCCAAATGTGGTCACACCATCGATTTATAAGGGGGCATTATGATACTAGCTGATTTGTTATCAATTCCCTTCTTAATAACCCCCAGCATAGCGCTGGCCTTTTTCATTTGATTGTATACTTCAGTGTACATCAGGAAGAAGCCACTGAAATATTTGGGGTGTGGCTGGAACTTCAGGTGCAGATAAGACTTCCTTGTGTGGATTCTAACCGGATCCCTCCCTCCCTGTCTGTCTGTCTACCTATTATCTATTCCAGCAGGGGATGATCAGAGGAATGAGGAGGATGAGGAACAACATCATCTATCACCAGATAAAGTCAGGAATGAAGATGTGAGAAAAAATGTCAGGATTCAATGCAGGCCTAAGAGGCAGAAAGTCAGCCGCAGGGTGAAGAAGAGGAATAAATTCATTTCTTGCCAAGGGGAAGATTTCCAAGAAGTAGCTCACATGTTGGAGGAAACATACAAGTGCTTGGAATGTGGAATGAATTTCTCCAATCAAACCCAATATAATGTCCATTTTGAAATGCACAGTGGAAGGAAAACCCATCAATGCCTGAAGTGGGGAAAGACCATGATTCACAGAACAGAGTTCCTTGGATATTTAAGAACACATACAGAAGAGAAACCTTATAGCTGCTCAGACTGTGACAAGAGCTTCTTAGAGAAATCAGACCTTTTTCGACACCAAAGAATTCATTCAGGAGAGAAGCCCTTTATCTGTTCAGAGAGTGGAATGATGTTCTTGGATGGAAGAAAGGGTAATATACATTTCTCAAAGCACAGTATAATAAAGGCACATAAATGCTTTCGGCGTGGAAAGAACTTCAGATACAGATCACAGCTTTTTGTGCACCAAAGTATCCAATCAGGGGAAAAACCTTTTGAACGCTCACAGTGTGGAAAGAAATTCAATCATAGTTTCCTTTTTAAACAACATCAAAAAACCCACACAGGAGGGAAGCCTCTTGAATACTCAGATTGTGGGAAGAGATTCCGTGACAGTAGCACTCTTCAACAGCGTCAAGGAACCCACTCAGGGGAGAAGCCTTTTGAGTGCTCAGAGTGTGGGAAGAGGTTCAGACTGAATGGCCCTCTTCAAACTCATCTAAGAACCCACACAGGGGAGAAGCTTTTTGAGTGTTCAGAGAGTGGGAAAAGATTCAGTCATAATAACAGTCTTCGTAGACATCTGAGAACCCACTCAGGGGAGAAGCCTTTTGAATGCTCAGAGTGTAGGAACAAATTCAATCAGAGTTCCAATCTTCGAATACATCTGAAAACCCACAAAGGAGAGAAGCCTTTTGAATGCTTAGAGTGTGGGAAGAGGTTCAGACTGAATGGCACTCTTCAAACTCATCTAAGAACCCACACAGGGGAGAAGCCTTTTGAATGCTCAGTGTGTGGGAAGAAATTCAGCTACAGTTGTGACCTTCAAACTCATCTGAGAACCCACACAGGGGAGAAGCCTTTTGAATGCTCAGAGTGTGGGAAGAGATTCAGCAAGAGTAGCCGTCTTCAGTGTCATCTAAGAACCCACACAGGGGAGAAACCTTTTGAATGCTCAGAATGTGGGAAGAAATTCAGCTACAGTTGCGACCTTCAAACTCATCTGAGAACCCACACAGGGGAGAAGCCTTTTGAATGCTCAGAGTGTGGGAAGAAATTCAGTCAGAATACCAGTCTTCAGGCTCATCTAAGAACCCACACAGGGGAGAAGCCTTTTGAATGCTCAGAGTGTGGGAAGAAATTCAGTCAGAATACCAGTCTTCAGGCTCATCTAAGAACCCACACAGGGGAGAAGCCTTTTGAATGCTCAGAGTGTGGGAAGAAATTCAGTCAGAATACCACTCTTTGGGCTCATCTTAGAACCCACATAGGCGAGAAGCCTTTTGAATGTTCAGAGTGTGGGAAGAGATTCAGTCGGAGTACTACTCTTCAGGCTTATCTAAGAACCCACATAGGGGAGAAGCCTTTTGAGTGCTCAGAGTGTGGGAAGAGATTCAGTCAGAGCAGCACTCTTCAAACTCATCTAAGAACCCACACGGGAGAAGCCTTTTGAATGCTCAGAGTGTGGGAAGAAATTCAGTCAGAATACCACTCTCTGGGCTCATCTTAGAACCCAAACAGGCGAGAAGCCTTTTGAATGCTCAGAGTGTGGGAAGGGATTCAGTCAGAAGGGCTCTCTTCAACAGCATCAAAGAATCCACACAGGGGAGAAACCGTTTGGATGCTCAGATTGTGGGAAGAGATTCAGTGACTGTAGCACTCTGCAAAAACATCTAAAAACCCACAGAAGGGAGAAACCTTTTGAATGCCCAGAGTCTGGGAAGAGATTCAGTCAGAGTAGCAGTCTTCCAAAACAACTAAGAACTCACACAGGAGAGAAGTCTTTTGAATGGTCAGAGTGTGGGAAGAGATTCCATGAAGGTAGCACTCTTCAACAGCGTGAAAGAACCCAAACAGGGGAGAAGTCTTTTGAATGCTCGGAGTGTGAGAATAAATTCAGCAGCAGGGGCAATCTTCTACGGCATCAAAGAACCCACACAGGGGAGAAGCCTTTTGAGTGCTCAGAGTGTGGGAAGAAATTCAGTCAGAATTCCAGTCTTCGAGACCATCTGAGAACCCACACAGGGGATAAGTGACCTCTCTTTCCCTGAATTATTGCATCAACATCTGGAGTCAATGTCTGTGCTGTAGCAATTATGAATGTGTTGGTTAGGTGTGTTTCTATAAGCTGAGAGCGTTCTTTTGAGATATGAAAATGTATTCCAGAATAGAGCTGTTCACCAACGTACATTGTCCCAAACATAGACAGAATTTTAGACGCAAAAGTCTTAAGTTGGGGGTAATTTGGACCCCAAAACTGGTAAAATTTGCTAATGTCAACTTCAGGAAGCTAATCCTTCCGTACAGCATCACATTGCTCCCCCATGTGATTTGTGGCATCTTTTCATTGGTACGTGGGGAGATGTGTGAATGTCCCATTTTGTTGACTGTAACAACTCACTATGTGTAGTCACCTTCAGTACTCCTCCCACCTTTTCCAGTCCATCTCCCTCCCCCCGCTCCTCATCATAAGTAGTACTTTTTCCTCCCAAAATACACTTCATCAGTATACTCAATCAACAACATTTTTATCTACAACTGTGAAAGCATTTTTGTGTGTCAAGCAGGGTTTCCTCCCCATTTAGAGAGATTCCTCTTAAACATACACATAGAATATAAACTCTCCAAGGAACTGGAGCCATTGCCCTCGACACTAGCTCAATCCACCACAACAATCAGGAACCCTCTACAGGTTCATCAGCCACCTCTCAATGACCAGACCTCCTAAATCAGCCCTTTTCTCCCACCACCTGTGATTTATCAACACCAAACCACTTGTCAAGAAATTGGACCTGTAGATTGAGGATATGCTGTTGTTTTTTTAAGTAATTTTTTTTATTTTTCCTTTAACCAACTACATAACCTTTTCTGTCATCTTTTTACATAATTTCCCTCCCTCCCCTCCCTCAGTCCTCCCTTCCCTGTTCTTCTTCCATCATTGCTTCAGCCACGGGCACAGCGTCCGAAGTTTCCAGTAGATGTCCTTCTTGGCTTCATCCTCCTTAATCCAGTCAAAGAAAGGCGACCATTTTTCCGTTATCCGTCTCCTCTTTTCCTCCCAAGTATTATCCTCCGTCATCAAGGCTACAATATCTGATTGAATGTATTCGAAGAGATAGTTATTCCAATTTTCCAGAGTCCACTTATTCTTATCTTTCCATCCTAAAGCTATGACGGCTTTCCCAGCCAATATCATTGCCTTAAGTACCTCTTGATATTTACTTTCTACTGTCTCGTGCTTCAAAATACCTAATGTCATTAAATTAATATCTATTGGTATTGATACACCTAACTTATCTTTAATCTTATCCAGTATTATCTTCCAAAGATCCTGAACTTTAGCACATTCCCACCACATGTGCGAATACCAGCCTTTCGCCTGATTACAGTGCCAACAGTTTGAACTCATCCCAGATATCATATTGGCTAGTTGGGCTGGCGTCTGGTACCATTTGGTGAAACACTTCAGCTCCATTTCTCTAAATTTATCAAACTTAATCCTTTTAGCCCCCATCATCAACTTTTTCAGAGTTGTTTTTGAGGTCAGTCCTTCTCTGTGCCATTTCTCCTGTATACTTTTGATTATTGACTCCTCACTGGTAATCATCTTTTTATATATCTTACCAGCTAAACCCTTACTTGTCTTCCTCTTCTCTTTGTACAGTGCTTCTGCTATTGCTTCTGAATTTCCCTCCCTGCTTTGCTGCTTCTTTTTTATTACATTATACAGTCCTGTCAATTTCAACCAATGCTGTTTCCCTATCTTCTCTATTATTAATTGTAAGGGCTTGAGTTGGCCTCCTTTTCATACATATCTCTTATTCTGGTAAAGCCCTTTTCTTTAAGAATTTTCCACCAATGGGGGTCATCAATTTCCTCATATAAGCTCTCTAGTGGTGCCCATTCAGAAGGATTGCTCATCCAAGTGGGTTGCCATTTTTTCCATACTTTCAATGCTGTTCTCCTCGGTCCTACTGCTTTACCATATTCCTTATTCACTTCCCTTGTAAAAATGCCAAATTTCCCAACTCCCTTATTTATTTCGTGTTCCAGTCTGATTCATTTCTGTTCCACATCCTCTCCTATATCTATCAATGACTTAACATTAAAGGCCTCATAATAATCTATCAGATTGGGTATGCCCCATCCCGTTACATTCTGTGGGTTTTATGTAAACTTCTTCTGCGACCTAGATTTTTTATTTCCAAAAATCCATTCTCTGATTGTTCAGTTCCATTTTTCTAACTGTTGTATATTTAATTCTACTGGAAGCGTTTGAAATAAATACATCATCCTGGAAATTAGGAACATCTTAACCGTTCTTATTTTATTTGAGATGCTCAGGTTTTTATTTGTCCATCTTTTTATATCCTTACAAACCTTCTTCCAGACTGTTTTGAAGTTCCCTTCACCTGTTTTTTTCGCATTCTTCCTAATTTCAATCCCTAGGTATTTTATTGTTTTAGCTCCTAGCCCCATTTTTGTCAATTTTGCAACTTCTCTTTTCTCTGTTTTACCAACATTGAAATACATGACTTCAGATTTATCCATGTTCACTCTTAACCCTGAATATGCTTCAAAATCCTCCAATATCGTTCTCCAAGAGAGCCAGTTTGGTGTAGTGGTGAAGTGCGCGGACTCTAATCTGGGAGAACCGGGTTTGATTCCCCACTCCTCCACTTGCACCTGGCTGGATGACCTTGGGCAAGCCATCACTCTGGACCAGCTGTTCCCTCAAGGACAGCTTGGGAAAGAGCGCTCTCAGCCCCACCTACCTCACAGGGTGTCTGTTGTGGGGAGGGGAAGGGAAAAGGAGTTTGTAAGCCGCTCTGAGACTCCCTTGGGGAGTGGAGGGCGGGGTATAAATCCAATCTCTTCTTCTCTTCTTCTTCTTCTTCTTCTTATTTCCCTAATTCCCTCTTTAGGGTTAGTCAGGGTTACCACTATATCATCTGCAAACAAATTGATCTTAAGTTCCTCATTACCAATACGGTATCTATCTATTCTACCACTATTCCTTATTCTTTCTGCTAATATCTCAATTCCCATAATAAATAAGTATGGAGAGAGAGGGCATCCTTGCCTTACCCCTCTCTGTATACTAAAATCCCTTGAGTGCCCTCCATTTACCCTTACCACTGCTTTCCCTCCTCTGTATACTTCTTGTATAGCCTTCTTAAAGTTTCCACCTATCCCATATTCATCCATAATCTTCCAAATATACCCATGGGAAAGCGTGTCAGACGCCTTGTAGACGTCCAACTTAAGGAGGGCAAACTTTTTTTTTTGGCTGTGTTCTATTATGTTAAGGATATTCCTAATAGGGTGACTTATATTTCTTCCTTTCATGAACCCATATTGGTCCCCTTTGATTACTTTTGGTATCACTTCCTTTAATCTGTTTGCTAATATTTTAAGAAAAATCTTATAGTCCTGATTAAGCAAACTAATTGGCCTATAAGAGCCAACTATTTCTAGGTCTTTGAGTGGTTTAGGGATTACCACTATTTCTGCTTTTCTCCATGAATTCAGGGCTTGTTCTCCTTTCAATATCGCATTGAAAGTTATCTGAAGTTCTGGTGCTAAGACCTCTACCATTTCTTTATAGAACTCTGCAGTAAATCCATCCAGCCCCGGTGATTTCCCTCTTTTTAGTTTATTAATTACGTCCATTATTTCCTGTACTGTTATGTCCTTTTCTAGTTCCTGTTTATCTTCTAATGATATTGTTCGCTGTATTTTTTCCTCAAACGTTGCCATTTCTTTCTCCTTATATAAACTTTGATAAAATCGTGCAAAGGCCTCCCTTATTTCCTTTTAATCTTCCCTTACATTAGGACCCTCTCTTATGCTTTTCACATTGTTTTTCTTTTCTAGTTCGTAAATGTTTTACTAGCCTTTGGGTCGACTTTATACTACTCTTCCAGTATTCATTCTTAATTAGTGTTTCTTTTTTCCATAGGGCTATAAAATCTAACTTATCCAGTTCTTTTTTTAGTTATCTGATTTGGGTCTGCCTCTGGGGGTTGTGCCTCCTCATTTGTGATTGAGGAAATGCTGTTGATGTTGTTTACCTGTATTCCAGTAAAGCTTTTCACAGGGTTCCCTATAATGTTCTGATGAGTAAACTAGAGTCCTGTGGACTGGACTCTAGGATAATTAGGTGAATAGGGAACTGACTGGAGAACCGCACTCAGAGAGTAGTTGTCAGTGGTATTTCATCTGAATGAAGGAAAGTGTTCAGTGAGGTGCCACACATCTTGGTTCTTGGCCCAGTATTTTATAAATGATCTGGATCAGGGCATGGAGGGGCTACTCATTAAATTTGCAGATGACACCAAATTGGGAGGAGCAGTGAACACACCAGAAGACAGAGATAGAATTCAGTGAGATCTGAACACGCTGGAAAAGTAGGTGGATGTGAACAAGATGCAACTGAACAAGGATAAGTGCCGAGTTCTACATCTTGGTAAGAAAAATGAAGAACACGCATACCGGATGGGGGATACACTTCTGAGTAGCAGTGTGTAAACAGGATCTTGGGATGCATGTGGACTGTAAGTTAAATATGAGCAGCCGGTGTGATGCAGAGACAAAAAAGCCTAATGCCATCTTGGGGTGTATCAACAGAGGGATAACAATCAAACTGCAAGATGTCATAGTCCCACTGTACACTGCATTGGTTAGGCTGCACCTGGACTTTTGTTTGCAGTTCTGGAGGCCTTGCTTCAAAAAGGATGTAGACAGAATGGAGTGGTTGTAGAGGAGGGTGACGAGGAGGGCCTAGAGACCAAGCCCTATGAGGAAAGGCTGAGGGACTTGGGAATCTTTAGTCTGGAGAAGAGGAGGTTGAGGGGGGACAGGATGGCTCTCTTGAAGTATTTGAAGGGCTGTCACTAGAAGAAGGGCAGGGAGCTGTTCCTGTTGGCAGCGAAGGAGAGGACTCATGAGAATGGGTTTAAATTAAGGGCAGGAAAGGACCGGCTGGATCTTAGGAACTTTTTTTACAGTAAGTTGTGCAACAGTGAAATCAGCTACCTAGGGAGGTGGTGAGCTCCCACTCTCTAGCAGTCTTTAAGTAGCAGCTGGACAAACACTTGTTGGGGATGCTCCAGGCCAGTCCTGCATTGAGCATGGGGTTGGATTAGATGGCCTGTATGGTCCCTTCCAACTCTGTGATTCTATTTTTTTTGTTCTTTCATTGAAATCAATTCAGGCAACATACTAATCTATAGGTCTGCCATGGGGAGAGAGACTAAATGGAAATCCGTTGGTTGATGATAGTGGAGAGTTTGCAAATCGACCTTGTGACCTTTGAATAACAATTCAGATACAGAGACAAACCATTTTCTTACCAGGACAGAACTTGGTGCCAGTGCATCTCACACTCCTTCATTTGTTGCTGTGATTCACACTACATGAAGGGGTGGGTCATACTGCTGATTTCTCCTCCATCCCATCATAAAGTAGGCCTCCTCCTGAACCATCTCTTGTTAATAGGTTCATGCTGACATAACTTCAGTGGTCTGGTGGTGGATTGGGGTAAGGGCCCCAGCCCACTCAGATCTCAGGCCTTTAAAAGTTTAGTGTTACTGTTCTTTGTAGCTAAACACAAGCTATCATGAGGAGATGAGCTAATTTTGAATGGGTGATTTCCTTGATTTATCCCAATAAGGGTTGAAGCTTGCCCCTTAGCTTCTAACCATTTGGGTAGTCCAAGGGGCCATAAAATTAATGTTGCTTCTGGAGTTTGTTTGCATTGCGGGAATAGCTAAGTAGGGAGGGGGAGGAAATTGGGTGGGGGGAGGGAAAGGGAAGATGGAGTTATATACCCTCAAGTTATCTTTCAGACACAAGCGTAGAGCTCTGTATTTTGGGTAAGATAAACACTATGTTGGGCAAAAATTTTACAATATTATTTATTGCTTAAATTACTAACAGAAGGAATTACAGGTTTTCTGTAGTCTGTTCAGAACAATTTAAGCTCATAGTTTCAAATTGCTAGGGAATCATAATGCATCTTGCAACAGTTAGCTTTTTTTGCCTGAAAACTGCAAGTGGTAATGCCATAATTCTTACTGAAGATCTGATTCAGTGCTTTTAAACAATTCTGTTTGTAGAAATAAAATTCTAAACACTACGTGATTGTGGCCCTTAACCTTGGTCCCCAAGGCCTGACCATGACAGTAATTACTCTCAGATAAATAATTGATACTATATAAGCAAAGGCCTATTTTGGGATGGGACAAAAGTTATATGTGTGTAGAACTTCAGTTTAAGGAAATGGTAAACTAGAGAGCTATGTAAAAGAAACTCAACTAGCTTCCCTGTCTATCTCTCCTTCTCTGATGTAGCTGTAACTATAAATGATCTGCTGAAAACCGTAATAAGGGTGTTGAGAAAATAAAACAAAAACGTATTATTGATGCTTCAAGTGGAATTCTGTATAATGCAAAGTACCTTAGGGTTGGTACAGAATATGTCTGTTTCTAGAAGAATGCCATTTCTTGATATTAAATCAGTCCGATAGACATTAACTGAAGAGACCATGGTTCAGCCAATGTTTAACTTTTTAAAGTCCCACTAATTTCAACATGAGTCATTTAAATTTATTCTTTGGCGAAATGCTAGGAATTGGATTCCACTACATGGAGCAAGTGGGGAGAGGGAGGATTTGTATTTGCTCCATGAACATCCAAGGTTATCTACTGTATTCTTAAGTTTATAGTGATATGATTTTCCTGTTTCTTTCCTTAGATCTGTGTAGCTAGTAGACACAACTGTCATCTCCCCTTATCTTGGGCTCTAGTTTAATAACTTGTAGCTAATAAAGTTTTCCTGTTTAAGAGAGCAGACTGTGTTTCAAACTCCTTCCTGCACACCAGCGGGGTGTCAGGCTCTTGCACAAACTCACTTCCATCATCACTCTTCTATGTGAAAGGTTTGTTTATTGAGATATGAAGCTGCTACATGTAGAAGCCATTTGTATCAGAACTAGCTGGGTTTGGTGCCCATCTTGATATTATACATAATTTGAATAGTCCCACCCCCCGTGACCCATCCAATCAAACCATCCACTCAGCCTGCCTAAATCTAACGCTTGCTTCTCCCCCTCCCCACCAACCTACAATTATTTATATATGACAGGGTAGCTGGCAGAGACTGGCTTCAAGGTCGCTGGTTCTTCCCATCCAGGAAGCTCTTAAGAAAACAATTCCAAAGCGGCTAAGCAAAGCAGGTTCCCAGACAAGCATCCATTCGTTCACCCATTACCCCCTTCCCTTCCAGAGACAGATCAGTACAAGGGAGGGGGGGAATAACAGCAAAGAAATTCCATGGTGTCCCACCCTTTCTTCTTATCTATGCCACCCAGAAACTGCTCACCCCACCTGGATCTAACAGGTTCTAACTAGAGACACTAATTTATTAAGAATCCCAAGATTTCAGAATAAAGCTTTGACACATTTTATAGCAACAAAAAACAGCCTGGCGACCTTTGTGCAAATTTTTAAAAACTTAAGATTAGGAACTCCCAAAGCATAACAGTAAAACCAGGGGTCATTTCGTAGAAAAAGAGGTGCAGGAGCTCATTAGCATAACTTATTTGCATATGCTACACCACCTGACATCACCGGAAGTATGTCAGACGGCAAGAAAGAACGGGGGGAGGGAGGGAGAGGGAGAAAAAGAAAGAAAAAGAAAGTAAGTGTAATATATGCAATGCACATAATAGCCACCGCCGAGCACATGGCCAGGTTGGACCTGAGCTTGGGGTCGGGAAACAATGGGCCAGTAGGATCCTGATTGTCACCCTATCAGAGGCTTAGGATAATCAAATGGTCCTATGATAGCCTCTGGCGGGAACCTAAGCCTGTTGCCCTGTTTGGGCGAGGTCAGGGGTGCAGCTCGCCTGTACATAAAAGCAGGACCCCTGACCACCGTCCCTCATGCCTCATCTGATCCTGATCAATAAAATGTATGCTGATTTCACTGCAACCAGGAAGGAAGGAGCAAGAGAGCTGGTAGAGAGGGGACAGCTAGTTTGGTGTAGTGGTTAAGTGTGTGGACATTTGTCTTATCTTTTAGAAAGATATTTAGAAAATGATAGCATCAGCACATTATTGGCATGGTATTGACAACTGGAAAAGGCATTTCAGGTGTTCAGGCTGCTATTGTAGTGCTAAGCTACACAGCAGAACAAAAGATGCTTCATTGAGACCACTCTTTCCCCCAAGACATCAGAGATCAGCAGGTTTGGGAAAGAGCATACCAAGGATGGGGAAAGGACAACTCTATCATGCTCAGACCACAGGATCATGCAGGTGCCATCTGCAGTTGGGTGGCTAAAATGGACATAAACATCTGCATGGGAGCAGCCACTGAAGCATCAGAGAGGAGTTAACTAAAGAAAAGATTATCCTTTGGGGCAGGGCTAACCCAATCTTTTGGAATTGTGCCAGCATCTCAGTGGGCTTACCTCAGACTCAACGGGCACCTGTGTAGGTCTATAAAGCTCTCACTTCATTTATAGCCCCCTTTCTCTCCAGTGGGGGCCCAAGAAGACTTACATCCTTCTCCTGACTGCCACTTGGTGCTCACACCATGCCGCCAGCTCTAGTGGTGCAGCCAGCACCCCAGGGGCTCACCTTGGCTGCTTATGAGAAGAATTGGCTCTGCCTTCCATACAAGATGATACCGTGCCTGTGGTTTGCTACAGGGACTGGAGGTTCCTTTTCCCAGGTTTGGGGCATGATCAAACCACAGTTAAGCACTTCCATGACCCATTCACGTAAACTGCAGAATAAAGCTTGGACCTTCAGTGACTGCCATTGAAATCTATGATATCACTTGGTTGTGTCTGTATGAGAAATGTCACTGTTACAAAGGCTTGTTGATGCCAGTTATACATAACCTTTGGCTTAAAAATTAGCAACAATATCTGTCTAATGGAAATGTGCAGTTTAGTTTATTTATTTATTCGATTTTAACCCCGCCCTCCCCGCGAACAGGCTCAGGGCGGCTTACAAGGGCACAGTGTGCCGCATCCAATACAATAACATTTAAAATCAGTTTAAAACCCATAAATTAAGTCATAAGAACAATAAATTTTCAATAAAGTGCTTCCAGTCAAGCTAGTACAAGGGAAGGCAGGACTGTAATCACAGTAGAACCATAAAAATTTCTGATCACTTTGGACCAGCAGTCTTTTTTAACCTAACTCACTGCATGGGAAGAACCATGTGTTCCTTTGGAAGGCAGCTGGGGTACAGTGTGATATACTGAGAGCCATTTTAAAGGATGTTGATTTAACTTTAAATCCAGTATCAGAATAGGAGCAAAGGGGTGGTCCCGGTGTGGATAGTCAAGTCTGCATGATGGGCCACCTCCAATGACCATGTGGCCTGATGTGAGAGAGTTCTCAAATTCACTCCCGAAAGCAGACTGGTTGAGAAGAACTACACATGCATAGCTTTTGTTCTTCCATTAACAGGCTGAACTGAAGCAAATGCTTGTGCTTGCCTCCATTTGGGCTTAGCAATGTTTCCTACAGCATTCCTGTTGAAGGGCATTGGAGAGTCAGGTGAGGGTCACTTTGCTGATTTTCCACCAAGCCCCCAGAGTGCTACAGCATCAGCCCCAAAGTGCTTGGTCTCATCATAACAAAAATACTGGACAGAGTTAGGGCTGAGGGTAGAGGAAGTACAATCATCATCTTTCCTGTCCTCTAGAAGCACACCCTTTGGGTCATTTTACTCTAAAGCATCTGAACAGGTAAAGAACAAGGTTGACCTTTACATACAAAAGCTCCAAAATTCAGCCCCTTGGGAAACTACTAATGGGGCTGTGGCTGGGAGGAGGGAGGTAAGGACTAGCACCTTCTCTGCCATTCAACAGCTACACGTGGAAGTTTCATGACCGGATTGTATTTGAGAAGCTGAGTGTTTATAAAGGCACTATGGCAATAGACATGATATGTGATTTGATGGTGAGTTTGGGGTGACCCAGTGCAAAAAACCCTGAGGATCCAAGAGGATCTATGCTTCGGAACCATGTTTTTCTGCCATGGCGTCGCCACAAAGTCGTGGATCCGTGGTTCTTGTGGTACTATCTACAGAATAAGCCACGGTCTACAGTATGATGTAGCGCCTGAAGCACCTGAAAGGGGGGGGGGGGGGATGCAAATGCAGCCTCCTTTTTTGGAATCCGGGCTCTGCCCCTTCCCTTCCCTCCGAGAGAGACAAGCCCTTCTAATCTTGCCTGCCTTTGAGGTCCTGAGTTTTGGGGCAACAGAAAGTTATTCTTCCAGGCTCCTCTGTTTAAAAAAATACCCTAACCTAGCAATGTCTAACAGCCACCGCCCACCCCCAAGTTTCCCAGTCCTCAGACGCGGTGGAGGAGGAAGGAACGGGGAGAACGCGAGCAAGGAACTGGGAACCGGCGCCTCCGCCTCCTCCTTTTTTTGACCATGATGGCTGAGTGAGCCAGCTTGGGGTCCCACGGGAGCGCCGCCCTGCGGGGAGTGCCCCAGAGGAGCCCCACTGAGCTGCATTAGAGGATGCCGCGCTGACCGCCGCCGTGAGGAAGTCCAGTGGTCCCGCGGGGTCTTCGGGGGAAAGGGCAGGAAGCCTTTTTTCCCCTTGGTTCCGCAGCCGTGAGAGGGTTAAAGCAGCCGAGGTGTTTGCTAGAGAGGCCAGGCAAGGGGGGGGGGGGGGCTTCAGACAGGCTGAAGCAGAGCAGTGCCTTGAAGCTGGATCTTGGTTTACTCTCAAGTAGGTCCGTTCAGTCTCGGAAGGCAGAAATTCGGCTCTCGCATGTTCGGGGGAGGGGTGTGTGTTTAAATCCTTTCCAAACGTGATTTCCCTTTGTCAGCCCCGGTCCTGGGGCGCCTGCCTGGCGGGTCCGCGGGGCTTGCAAGGCGGCGGCCTCGGGGCGGCGGCGGCGGGGGAATCCTGATCAGCCAGACAGCTAGTAGATAGAGGGTGGGAGTGCTCAGGCCAGCCGCATCTTTGCTTGCGGGTGGATACTAGATTTTATCCGGGATAGATTGTTAATCGTTTTATATTTTTAAATTTTCTTCATTGTATCTTTTGTTCTGTTTTAACGGGGGCATTTGATATGTTGGAAGTCACCTCGAGTCCCATTCCGGGGAGAGGGAGCAGGATATAAATCTGATTAAATAAATAGCCGCCATTGCGGTGTCCCTTGCAGGGGCTGAAAGGCGGGAAACTGGATTTTATAAATCAAAATAAATTCTGAGCCATGGAGGGCGGAGGGAGGCCCTGGAAGAAGTCCCAGGGGTGATCACAAGGGAGGAATCATTCGTGCTGATTGGCTGCTCCAAATACCATACATTTGGGCCAGTGCTCCTTTCCACCCACTGGCAGTTGGGGAGGGGGGAGATTTTATTTATTTACATTAATTATGGAACGAAGTTTGAGTCCAGTGGCACCTTTAAGATAAGCAGTTTTATTCAAGGTATAGGCTTTTGTGTGGAAACACACTTCTTCAGAGAATAGTCCCTTTTTTTGCATTTTGTACCAAAGGAAATATCAGTCTGTACCTGTTTCTTCATAAGATTGATGCCATTCTATTCCACGTGGCTTAATGTGGTGCCTTCCATGATACTCAGGTTGGTAGCTTGCACATGAAAGCTTATACCTTGAATAAAACTTTGTTCTGCTGCTTCAGACCATCATGGCTACCTGCCTGGATCTACATTAATTATAGTCTGCCATTTGATGTCACTCAGCGCAATTAATAGGATGGTACATTCAATGAACTGAAACATAATTTGGGCTGTAAATCTAACCAGAAATCTAAAAAACAGTATTGAAGAAAAGCAAAAATGTTAATATATCTATGTATCTCTGTCTCTCTATAGCTATTTATCTAGATAGATAGATAGATAGATAGATAGATAGATAGATAGATATACCCAATATATGATGCAAAATTACATAGCTGGATACAATTTACAGCAAACTATGCAAAATAGTATAGACTCCTGTCCCCAATAATTCATCCAAGTTGCTTTTTGAAGGCTTTTGCACTGTGCTACCCTATTGCTTGCTAAGAAAAGCCCCCTTGAATACTTAACTTTTGCTTAGTTTGCGGAAAGCCAGAAGAGTGGGTGCCTTCCACTTATTTCTTGATTTGGCCGTCCGCAATATCTGTAGAAACTGTAAACTCTCCTCCAGCACCCCAAAGAATCAACTTTCCTCCTGTCAGCTTTCTCCTTGTCTAACTTTCACAGCTGTTCAAAGCAATGAGGTATACTATGGCACGAATTATCTTGCTCCGGGTCACCAGTGAAACATCCTTATGCTTAAGAATCTTTTCTAGCTTCTTCATAGCTGCCCTTCCCAGTCTCAGTCTCCTGATTTCTTGTTTGCAGTCTCCCTTTTGGTTGATGATGGAGCCAAGGAACAGAAAGTCTTGAACAATTTCAGTTTCTTCATCGTCAACCTTAAATTGCTGTGATTCCCCACTAGTCATTACTTTTGCCTTCCTGATGTTCAGCTGTAATCTTCCTGCTTTCTGCTTTAGCCTCCATTTGTAATTATTTCAAGTCTTCATGGTCTTCCAGTATTTATTTATTTATTTATTTTTATTTCATTTAATTTCTAACCTGTTCTCCTGAAACCGGCTCAGAGCGTGTGACAACAGTTCATAACTACACAATAAAACCTTCTAAGATACAACAAGGTAATAAATAGTAATAAAATCAATGAAAAAGTAATATACAAATTACAGTTATAAATGGTTGGCTTGAACGGAGGGACAATATAAAACATTTGGAGAAGGAAACAAAAGGGGAGGGGGGGCAAGGAGGGCGAGGCCAAAACTTGCTATAAATATTAGCAAGGTGCCTGATACTGCCCTCAGCTGTAGGCCTGGCAGAACAACTCTGTTTTGCAATCTTTGCGGAAGTGTACCAGATTCCGCAGGGCCCTAATCTCTTCTGGAAAAGTGGTGTCATCTGCATATCTCAGTTCATTAATGTTGCTTCCAGCAATTTTCACTTGACCTTCATGTAAATCTAATCCTGCTTTCCTTATGACGTGTTCTACATAGAGATTGAAGAGACAGGGAGATAGAATACATCCTAGTCTGGCACCCTTGCCTATTGGAAACCATTCTGTTTCTCTGTATTCTGTCCTAACAGTGGCCTCTTCCCCAGAGTACAGGTTGTGCATCATGGATGTTGTGGCACCCCCATTTCTTTAAAAATCAACCATAGCTTAAAATCAAGCTGACACACCCCGTTTGGGTGAGGAATCCCTCCATTTGCAGCAGGTTCACACTAGCTCTGCTCTCTAGGAGTGAACTACCTCCCACTTTGAGCAAGGCCTTTTATCTCTTCTTCCCAGGCAACACCCTCTGCTATTCTTTTATTATTGTTCAGTCACACAGTCGAGTCTGACTCTTCATGACCCCATAGACTACATCACGCCAGGCCTTCCTGTCTTCCTCTCTCTTCCAGAGTTTGCTCAATTTCATGTTCGTTGCATTGATAACCCTGTCTAAGCATCTCATCCTTTGCCATCCCCTTCTTTTACCATCAATCATTCCCAGCATTAGGGTCTTCTCCAGTAAGTGCTCTCTTCTCATTTGGTGGCCAATGTATTTGAGCTTCAGCTTCAGTACCTGGCCTTCCAGGGAACAGTTAATTTCTTTTAGGATTGACTGATTTGATCTCCTTGCAGTCCACGGGACTCTCAAGAGTCTTCTCCAGCACTATAATTTGAAAGCATCTATTCTTTGGCACTTGGCCTTCCTCATGGTCCAGTTCTCTCAGCCATATATTACTACTGGGAATACCATCACTTTGACCATGTGGACTTTTGTTGGGAGGGTGATATCTCTACTTTTTATTATGCTGTCTAGGTTTGCCATCACTTTCCTCCCAAGGAGCACGCGTCTTCTAATTTCATGGCTGTAGTCACTGTCTGCAGTGATCTTGGATCCCAGGAATGCGAATCCTGTCACTGCTTCCATGACTTCCCTTTCTATATGCCAAGGAGTGGTGGGGCTGGATGCCATGATGTTAGTTTGGTGTGGTGGTTAAGTGTGCAGACTCTAATCTGGGCGAACCGGGTTTGATTCCCCACTCCTCCACTTGCAGCTGCTGAATGACCTTGGGCAAGCCATAGTTCTGACAAGAGCTGTCCTTGAAAGGGCAGTTCTCTCAGAGCTCTCTCAGCCCCACCTACCTCACAGAGTGTATGTTGTGGGGAGGGGAAGGGAAAGGAGTTTGTAAGCCGCTCTGAGACTCCAAGTGAAAGGGGTGGTATAAATTCAATCTCCTCTTCTTCTTCGTTTTTTTTTATGTTGAGCTTCAAGCCAACTTTTGAGCTTCACTTTCTGCCATTAGAGTGGTATTGTCTGCATATCTGAGGTTGTTGATATTTTTCCTGGCAATCTTAATTCTGTTTTGTGATTCATCCAGGCCAGCTTTTTGCATGATGTACTCTGCATATAAATTTAAAAAGCAGGGTGACAACATACATTCTTGTCGTACTCCTTTTCCAATGCTAAACCAATCAGTTATTCCATATCCAGTTCTAACTGTTGCTTCTTGACCCTCATACAGGTTTCTCAAGAGACATGTGAGGTGGTCTGGTAGTCCCATCTCTTTTTTAAAAAAAATATTATTATTATATTTTGTATTGAATTTGAAATATTATGGGACCAGAAATATAGGAATGGGAAGGGTACAGAGTATGGGATACAACAAAAAGGGGAAATTAATCAAAATTGTATAACAGCTGTTACATATTTTCAGTCTTGATTCCAGGTTTCCCGTTCTGTTTCTTTATATAATACTGAGGCTGATCACTGGCATCTTCTGTTAAGTTTCCTAATAAAGAGTCTAATTCTCTATCGTTCAAGTTGGAGTTTCTCCAAATTTGTATTATGTGTATTCATTGCTTTTGATCATCGTTTTTTTCCACCTAGTCATTAAATAATACCCAGTTATTTCTTACATTTCATTTTTTTCCTGCCCTTCAATAGGTTTGACAATATGTCCATTTGTGCTATTCCAATTTTTTTTGTCAAAAGTTCATTTTCTGTTGGTATCTCTTCTTTCTTCCAGTATTCAGCATATAAAATTCTTTCAGCTGTAACTACATGGAAAATTTAGTTATTTTACTTTTGTATCTTTAACATCAGGTATAATATTAAGCAAGAACATTTCAGGTTTGAATGGTAGAGTTAACAAACATATTTTCTGTAACATTTCATGAACCCTTCTCCAATATAACATTGCCTCTTTACACTTCCACCAACATGGAAATAACTTCCCACCCTTATTTTACATTTCCAACATTTATCAGACATTGGAGGATACATTCTGGCTAGTTTCTCTGGTGTTATATGCCATCTATAAAACATTTTATGTAGATTCTCTTTAAAGGCAACTGAGTTTGTTATTTTAACATTTGTTTTCCATATTTGCAACCACTGATCAAGATCAATATCATAGCCAAAGTTTTGAGCCCATTTTACCATACAATCTTTAATCACCTCATCCTCCATCTTTGTCTGTAACAAATACATGTAAAATTTCTTAATTAATTTATCATTTTTTTTATCAGCTTGCTTACCTTTGGTCCATTTCCTTGTTTCCATTCGTAATATTGCTTTGGCCCCTTCTTCTCAATCTGTATCTGATTCTCCCTGGCTGTCCTGTGATTGTGTCTCTAGTTCTTCTTTTCCTTTATCTGCTTCTGCTTCTTCAGATTTCCCCCTATCAGATGAGAGTCTCTTTCCATATTTCTTCAAAAAATCTTGCACTTTCAGTGTTGAGTTTATTCTATATCCCTGGCCTTCAAATGAAAAGAAGAGACCTTCTGGTATTAGCCATCCATAAGAAATGTTATTGGCTCTCAGTACTGATGAGAGGAAATCATATTATTTCCTCTTCTGTCTCATCTTCCATGGTACCTCTTTCAAAATTTTAATCACCTTTCCTTTTATAGTTAGGTCTTTATCTCTCATTCTCTTCAGCACCTCATCTCAAACTACTCTTTTGGTAAATTTTACGTGGACTTCTCTCGGTACTTTGTTCTTACTGGCATAGCTTGAATTTACTCTATAAATCAAGTCTGTTTCTCTTTGGAGACCATCAATCTCAACTTCCATTTCTGATGCAAGTGATCATGCTAGTAAAGAGGATAAGTCCTCTTCCTTGTCCTCTGGAATGTTCTGGAATCTCAGCATATAAATTGCTCTGCCCATTTCTAGCTTAATAATTCTATCATCTGTCAATTGTTGTGCTTCTGCTAATTCTGCTACTTTCCGTTGGTTCTTTTCTACTCTTTCATCAGATTTTTTAATAGTCTTGGCTAATTTGGAAGTTTTTTGTTATTTGCCTTAAGTTGGTTTGGAAGTCTTCCATTTTATCATTTATCTGATTTAAACTCTTCTGTACTTGGCTGAACCCAGTTAGGAAAGTTGCTTGCAAATTGGCCTGAAGTTCTTTTAAGGCATCTTGTATTAACAAGAGATGCTACTGATTTGGTTTGACCTGGGGAGGGTCTGTCTGTTTTACCAATTCTGCTCAGTTTTATATAATCTAATGTAGGTTAATCTTAAACAGCTAAATTATTTTACCATTTCATTTCACTTATCAGAGTTTTTAAGGCAATTCAGACCTGGTACAATCACATTCTCATATCCCTGAATACAATAACCAGTCAGGTTTTTACCATATTCTTTCTACCATCATATAATGGGGTTCCCCCCTTTCTTTTTTCTTTAGCACAGTATTTTACAACTAAACAGAATTAGTCTTACAACAAGCTTTCTCTATATTACAGTTTGTAAATAATTTCCATAGATAAGAGTGACTTTCTGATTTTATTCCAGCTGAGAGCCTTTCTTCTAATCAGTTTTAAACTGTGAAATATTTCTCTTCACTGTTCACTCTGAAATAACAGAGTTAATCCTTTTGTGGTAATTTTCACATCGTGCCAGAAGAAGAAGAAGAAGAAACAGAAAAATCCACGCCATTTTCCACTCCAACACACCATAAATCTCAGGAACTGTCAAAGTAAATAATTTCCATAGATAAAAGTGACATTCTGAGTTTATTCCAGCTGAAAGCCTTTTTTCTAATCAGTTTTAAACTGTTAAATGCTTCTCTATTCACTCTGAAGTAACAGAGTTAATCCTTATATGGCAATTTTCATATCATGCTGGAAGCAGAGAGAAAAAGCCAGAAAAATCCATGCTATTTCTCGATCCAACATGCCATAAATGTCAGGAACGGTCAAAGTATGGCATATATGTTTATAATCCTCTTTGGCTCTCTTAACTGGATCTCTTCCTAACCAGGGAGATGCTGTTTCTCCCTCTCTGATTACTGTGAAAGCCGCCTTTGGGGGGGGGGGGAGCTTTCAACTTTTCACCCTCCTTCCTCTTACAACCTGGCTAAGCAGGTCTGTAGTCTCAATTAGTCTCTTAATTCAGGTCTTGTTTTATCAGGAAACTCACTTGGGAAAGTTCTGTTTAACAGCAACGCTTCATCTGTTTGCTCCTCTCGCTGTGGGGTATTCATGGCAGTGTGCCAGAAATGGCATCCGCATCAGTCTGGGCTTCCCAGGCAGACGAGGGAAGCTCAGTCTCCACAGCTGCCATCTGGAGAGAGCTTCTACATCACGCCTTCTGCTGTCAGAGATCCTTCTCCCAGAATCTCTTCAAGTCCTGGGCTCTCCCAGGACCTATAGACCATACGGTTCGGTTCTCCTTTAGGAGCAACTCCTAGGAGATACCGATGGTGCCGCACTGAAGCCCCTCCACTCCTGTACTCACATGTCTTAAAGGACTTGCCCCAGTTTGTTGTGATCCACACAATCAAAGGCTTTAGTGTAGTCAATGAAGCAGAAGTAGATCTTTTTCTGATACTCTCTTGCTTTCTCTATAATTCAGTGAATGTTGGCAATTTGATCTCTAGTTCCTCTTCAAAACCCAGCTTGTACTTCTGGCATTCTCTATCCTCGTACTGCTGAAGCCTAACTTGTGGGATCTTAAGCCTGACCTTGCTAGCATGTGAAATGAGTTCAATTTTGCAATAGCTTGAACATTCCTTGGAATTGCTCTTTGGGATTGGAATGTAAACTGACCTTTCTAATCCTGTGGCCACTGTTGCATTTCCCAGATTGCTGGCTTATTGAGTGCAGCACTTTAACAGCAACATCTTATAGGACTTTGAATATTCTATTCTACTTGTGTCAATTTTCCCTCCAAATCCCCTGTTAGCCAACCACAGTGTTCAAAGGAGGCCTGGGAAATGTAGGCCCTGATAGCTACTCTAGTACAGGCTTCCCTGTAGGTAGGCACTAGACTTCCCTAGAGCCTGTATTTCACACTACCATAGGCTTAGGGTTATGGCAATCCCATTCCTTGCCAAGGAGGGGTTTTCTGTGAAATCTCAGTCCAAGAAGAAAGGTCAATCAAAAAAGAAGGAACAAAGGCCTCCATCCTAGGTAGAGAATGAAAATGGAATGAAATGGGAGAATGAAAATTGTAAAATGAAAATGGAAGTGTGGCCTTTACAAGGACTTTAAATAATAGAAAACACATTGTTTTGTGGATGCAAGTTCTCTTAGGAGAGAAACTGTATAACTGTTTGAGTGTGGAAAGAGCTTGATTTGAAAAAGACAGAGTGTTGGACTGGATGAGCCATTAGCCTGATCCAACATTGCCTTCTCTTATGTTCTTATGTTCTTATCAAAGAAGTCACACACATGGGGAGCCATAGAAATGGTCAGAGTCCAAACAAGAATCTGATGCAGGAGGCTTTATGTACTTTGAAAATGTATTTGATTGTCCACTTCAGTGTACCACAGGAAGAAGCCACTGAAATATTTCTAGTGTGGCTGGAACTTCAGGTTCCTCCTTGTGTAGATTCTAACAGGAGATATCTCTCTCTCTCTCTCTCTGTGTCTTCCAGCAGGGGATGATCAGAGGAATGAGGAGGATGAGGAACTGCATCATCTATCGTCAGATGGGAATGAAGATATGAGAAGAAACGTCTGGATTCAAGGCAGGCCGTCAGCTGCGGGGTGAAGAAGAGGGAGTCAGCTCAGAGTCAGCTGCGGGGTGAAGAAGAGAGATAACTCCATTCTTTGCCTAGGGGAGGAGAAAACATACAAGTGCTTGGACTATGAATTAACTTCTCCAATCAAACCCAATATAATGTCTGTTTTGGAGTGCACAGTGGAAGGAAAACCCATCAATGCCTGGGAAAGAACATGATTTGCAGAGCAGAGTTCCTTGGACATCTGAGAAGCCATACAGGAGAGAATCTTTATAGCTGCTCTGACTGTGGCAAAAGCTTCTAAGAGAAATCAGACCTTCTTAAACACCAAAGAATTCATTCAGGAAAGAAGCACTATCTGTTCAGAGAGTGGAATGATGTTCTTGGATGGAAGAAAGAGTAATATACATTTTTCAAAGCAGAATATAAAGAAGGCATGTAAATGTTTTCGTTGTGGAAAGTACTTCAGGTACAGATCACAGCTTTTTGTGCACCAAAAGATCCACTCAGGGGAGAAACATTTTGAATGCTCACAGTGTGGAAAGAGATTCAGCAAAAGTGGCTGTCTTCAAAGTCATCTAAGAACTCACAAAGGAGAGAAGACTTTTGACTGGTCAGAGTGTGGAAAGAGATTCCAAGAGAGTAGAACTCTTCAACAGCATCAAAGAACCCAAATAGGAGAGAAGTATTTTGAATGGTCAGAGTGTGAGAAGAGATTCCATGACAGTAGCACTCTTCAACAGCATCAAAGAACCCCAACAGGGGAGAAACCTTTTGGATGCCCAGAGTGTGGGAATAGATTCAGCAGCAGGGGCAATCTTTTACGGCATCAAAGAAGCCACACAGGGGAGAAACCTTTTGAATGCTCAGACTGTGGGAAGAGATTCAGTGACAGTAGCACTCTTCCAAAGCATCAAAGAACCCACACAGGGGAGAAACCTTTTGAATGCTCAGAGTGTGGGAAGAGATTCAGCAGCAGTGGCAATCTTCAAATGCATCTAAGAACCCACACAGGGGAGAAGCCTTTTGAATGCTCAGAGTGTGGGAAGGGATTCAGTCAGAAGGGCTCTCTTCAACAGCATCAAAGAATCCACACAGGGGAGAAACCTTTTGAATGCTCTGATTGTGGGAAGAGATTCAGTGACTGTAGCACTCTTCAACGGCATCAAAGAACCCACACAGGGGAGAAGCCTTTTGAATGCTCAGAGTGTGAGAAGAGATTCGGTCACAGTAGCACTCTGCAAAAACATCTAAAAACCCACACAAGGGAGAAACCTTTTGAATGCCCAGAGTCTGGGAAGAGATTCAGTCACAGTAGCACTCTTCAAAAACAACTAAGAACTCACACAGGAGAGAAGTCTTTTGAATGGTCAGAGTGTGGGAAGAGATTCCATGAAGGTAGCACTCTTCAACAGCATGAAAGAACCCAAACAGGGGAGAAGTCTTTTGAATGCTCGGAGTGTGAGAATAAATTCAGCAGCAGGGGCAATCTTCTACGGCATCAAAGAATCCACACTGGGGAGAAACCTTTTGAATGCTCAGACTGTGGGAAGAGATTTAGACAGAGCAGCAGTCTTCCAAAGCATCAAAGAACCCACACGGGAGAGAAACCTTTTGAATGCTCAAAGTGTGGGAAGAGATTCTGTGACAGTAGCACTCTTCAGCAGCATCAGAGAACCCACACAGGGGAGAAACCTTTTGAATGCTCAGAGTGTGGAAAGAGATTCAACAGCAGTGGCAATCTTCAAATGCATCTAAGAACCCACACAGGGGAGAAGCCTTTTGAATGCTCAGAGTGTGGGAAGAGATTCAGTCAGAAGGGTAGTCTTCAACAGCATCAAAGAACCCACACAGGGGAGAAACCTTTTGAATGCTCAGATTGTGGGAAGAGATTCAGTGACTGTAGCACTCTTCAACGGCATCAAAGAACCCACACAGGGGAGAAACCTTTTGGATGCTCAGTGTGTGGGAAGAGATTCAGCGACAGTCGCAGTCTTCAGATTCATCTAAGAACCCACACAGGGGAGAAGCCTTTTGAATGCTTAGTGTGTTGGAAGAGATTCAGTCAGAGTAGCACTCTTCAAAAACATCAAAGAACCCACACAGGGGAGAAGCCTTTTGAATGCTCAGAGTGTGGGAAGAGATTCAGCAACCGTGGCAATCTTAAAAGTCATCGAAGAACCCACACAGGGGAAAAGATTGTTGAATGCACTGATTGGGAAGTGATTGTAGTATAGTAGCAGTTTTCAACAACATCAAAGAACCTACACGGGGGAGAAGCCTTTTGAATGCTTAGAGCATGGGAAGAGATTCAGTCAGAGTGGCCATTTTCAACAGCATCAAGGAATCCACAGAGGGCAGAAACGTTTTGAATAGAGATTCAGTCAGCATGGCTATTTTCAACAGCATTGAAAAATCCACACAAGGAAAAGTCATGTAATTTCTTTAGCCCAGGGAAGGATTTCAAACTCAATTATTAGAAGATATGTCATAAATGTCAATTTTTCTTGCTGGGCCATGTGTGCCACACAATATAATGCCAGGTTCCACAGAAAGAACATAGGCAAACCCAATTAATGATATTATTTTTACTCAGTATACAAACATGTTTTATAATTAACAGCCTTACAATATTTTCTTTATTTTACAGTCTTTGATAACTGACCTCTCTTTCTCTGAATTATTGCATTAAAATCTGGAGTCTATGCTGTAGCAATCTTGAGTGTGCTGGTTAGCTGTGTTTCTGTAAGCTGAGAACGTTCTTTTGATATATTAAGATTTATTCCAGAATTGAGCTGTTTACTGACATACATTGTCCCAAACATGGACAGAATTTTAGAAGCAAAAGTCTTAAGTTGGGGGTAATTTGTACACCATAACCGGTAAAATTTGCTAATGGGAACTTTAGGAAGCTTATCCTTCCATTCGGCATCACATTGCTCCCCTGCGTACCTGCGATTTGTGGCATCTTTTCATAGGTACGTGGGGAGCAGTATGAATGTCCCATTTTGCTGACTGTCCTGACTCACTGTGTAATCCACCTTCAGTATGCCTCCCAATTTAGAAAAATATTTCCTGTGCATCTCCCTCCCCCCACTCCTCAGCAGAACAAGTCCTTTTCCCTCTCTGAAAATACACTTCCTCACTATACTCGTTCAGCAACTTTTTTCTCTCCAACCCTTGAAGCATTTTTGCTTGTGAAGCAGAGTTTCTTCCCCATTTAGAGAGGTTCACCCTAAAACATATACATAGAATATAAACTCTCCAAGGAACTGGAGCCACTGCCCTCAACACTAGCTCAAGCCACCACAACAATCAGGAACCCTCCACAGATTCATTAGCCGCCTGTTAATGACCAGACCTCCTAAATCAGCCCTTTTCTCCCACCACCTGTGATTCATCAACACCAAACCACTTGTCAAGAGATTGGACCTGTAGATCGAGGGAATGCTGTTGAGGTTCTCTTCCTGTATTTCAGTAAAGCTTTTGACAGGTTTTGATGGGTAAACCAGAGGCCTGTGGACTGGACTCTAGGACAGTTAGGTGGATAGGGACCAGGTTGGAGAATCGCAGTCAAGGAGTAGTTGTCAATAGCATTTCATCTGAATGGAGGGAGGTGTCTTGGGTGCCACAGGGCTTGGTTCTGGGCCCAGTACTTTTCAGTATTTTTACGAATTATCTAGATCAGGGCGTGGAAGGGCTACTCATTAAATTTGCAGGTGACACCAAATTAGGAGGAGGAGTGAACACAACAGAAGACAGAGGTAGGATTCAGCGAGATCTAAACACACTGGAAAAGTGGGCAGATGTGAACAAGATGCAATTAAACAAGGATAAGTGCTAGATTCTACATCTTGGTAACAAAAATGTGGAAGACGCATACGGGATGGGATGTACACTTCTGGGAAGCAGTGTGTGTGATCAAGATCTTGGGGTGTGGGTGGACCATAAGTTAAATGTGAACAGCCAGTGTGATGCAGCTACAAAAAAGGCTAATGCGTTCTTGGGGTGTATCAACAGAGGCATAACATCCAAATCGCAAGATGTCGTAGTCCTGCTGTACACTGCAGTGGTCAAGCTCCACATGGAGTATTGTGTGCAGTTCTGGAGGCCACACTTCAAAAAGGATGTGGACAGAATGGAGTGGGTGCATGGGAGAGTGACGGTGATGATTGGGGGCCTGGAGACAAAGCCCTTTGAGGAAAGGCTGAGGGACTTGGGAATGCTTAGTCTGGAGAAGAGGAGGTTGAGGGAAATGATTGTACTCTTGAAATATTTGAAGGGCTGTCACTTCAAAAAGGGCTGGAAGCTATTCCTGTTGGCAACAGAGGATAGGATTCACAATCGTGGGTTTATATTAAGGGCGGGAAAGTACCAGCTGGATACTACAGAAAACTTTTTGACGGTAAGACTTGTGCAACAGTGGGATCAGCTGCCTAGGGAGGTGGTGAGCTCCCCTTCAGTGGCAATCTTTAAGCAGCGGCTGGACAAACACTTGTCAGAGATGCCCAAGGCTACTCCTGCATTGAGAGCACAGGATTGGACTAGATGGCCTGTATGGCCCCTTCGATCTCTGTGATTTTGTGTTCTAATTTCTTGTTTTTTCATTAAAATCTATTCAGGCCACATACTACTCTATAGGTCTGCCATGGGTGGAGAGACAAACTGGTTAATGATAGCAAAGAATTGACAAATAACCTTGTGACCTTTGAATAACAGTTCAGGTACAGAGACAAACCATTTTTTTACCAGAACAGGACTTGGCACCACTGCATCTCACACTCGTTCAATTGTTGCTGTGATTCATACTACATGAAAGGATGGGTTAGATTGCAGATTTCCCCTCCATCCCGTCATAAAATAGCCCTCCTCCTGAGCCATCTGTTGTGAACAGGTTCATGTCAACATAACTTCAATGGTCTGGTTTTGGATTGGGCTAAGGGCCCCAGCCCACTCAGATCTTAGTCCTTTAAAAGTGTAGTTTTGCTGCTCTTTGTAGCTAGACACAAGCTATCATGAGGAGATGAGCTATCCTTGAATGGAACAGGTTTTTGCCTCGCCACCTGCTGTCTGTACAGAGAGAGATGGATTGCTGCCTGCCTTCAACCCAGAAGGGCAACATCTCATAACTATGAATTACTGACCAAATATGTAGCTAGTCATGTTAACTGTAGTTCTTTTTAGTTTTAGTTCTCACTGCTGTGTTCTTTTGAAATATTCTTCCACATTCTAATAAATATCTTTTGATTATATTTGGGTGTTCCGAGTTTCAAGTGCTTCAATCCTATTCCAGTATCTTGGACCTTACATGACCATGTTCCTGGTTAATTGTTTATGGCAGGGGTGGCCAAACTTGCTTAACGTAGGAGCCACACAGAATAAACGTCAGATGTTTGAGAGCCGCATGACATGAACAAATATTACACATTTTTACTGGGAAACATGCATACTTGCTTTTTATTAACATTAAATGAGACTGCCAAAAATAATAACAAAAGTGGTAAAAGCAGATATTGGTAATGATATTTATTTGTCCAGTTATATTTGTTTGCTAATGATATTCAGCTTCCCCAGCCACCCTGCCGGGAGCCGCAAAATTTGTGTGAAAGAGCCGCATGTGGCTCCCGAGCCACAGGTTGGCCACCCCTGGTTTATGGCAACTCATTCTGCAGGGCTGACGTCCTTGCAGGGTTGACTTCCTTGATTAATCCCAGTAAGGCTAGAAGCTTGTCCCTTAGGTTCTAACTCTTTGGGTAGTCCATGGGGCTGGTGGCGGATACCGAACTGGGGAGTGTGTGGACTGACACAACTGGGGTTTTTTAAATTTGTACTCTGCCAGCCCGTACCAAGAACTCCCTTGGGGAATTCTTGACACCACTCTCCTCCAAATTCCAGTCTGTTCCCACTCCTTTCCTTGCAGTTCATTTGCACTTAGAGACCTGACCTTCCACAAAGACATGCATGCCCCCCATGGGGCTGAGGTTCAAGCATGCGGACTTTGGGCCAGTCACTCTTTCAGCCTAACATACCCTGCACAGTTGATGTGGGGGCAAAAACACAGGTGAGGAAAAAGATACTTGTCAATTGCTTTGAGTCCTCATTGGGGGAGAAAAGCAATGTAGAGATGCCTAGAAAATAAAAGGATGCAACAATAGTGTGTGAAGCCTTTGAGATGGTTCAAGAGTCCTGTTTTACCTTAGCCTGTAACTACCAAAGTTCCCTCTAAGCTGTGCTGGAAGTTGCTAGGCCCTAATTCTGCAACAATGGATCCACAGCGTTTGTGTAGTGGGTCACACCAAACTTACCACCAATCTGCATATCATGGCTGTAGCCACAGATTTCAATGCAAAAGTCATGGATCCACTGCTTTCTGGTGTTGCCATGGTTCCAAAGCATGGATTCTTGGGACTGTTGTGTTTGTTCAGCCCAGACTCACCATCAATCACTTATCTCCATACCAACATATGATTACACAAAAATCATAGATCCACTGCTTCTTGACTTTGCCGCATTACAATAACATTCCTCCAAAGCAAGCGTCTTCATGAATCCTCAGGATTTTTGCACTGAGTCATGTAAAATTCACTATCTAATTGCATATAATGTCCATGGCCCCAGAGGGCACCCAAAAATCATGGATCCACCACTCCATGGTGCCACAACAGTGCAAAAAAGTATTTTCAGACCATGAGTTGTCATGGATCTTCAGGATCGACATATGGTCACCCCATATTCACTGTCCAATCACGTATCATCTTCAATAACCACTGATAACAACACAAAAATCACAGATCCACTGCTTTATGGCAGTGCCATGGTGCAAAAATGTGGTATCGAAGCATAGATCCTCATGGATCCTCACGATTTTTGCGTTTGGTCACTCATATCCGCTGTCCAATCACAGATCATGGCCATAGCTACAGATTGCACCACAAACATCACAGATCCACCACTCTGTGGAGCTGCCACAGTGGAAAAGCATTGTTCCAAAGCACGGATGATTGTGGATCCTCAGGATTTTTTTATTGGGTCACCACAAACTTACCATCAAATCACATTTTAAAAAAATTATTATTTTGCATTTACATTCCGCCCATCCCATACGCGGGCTCATTGTGGGTAACATCATTATAATAAATACAATTTCAATTTAAAACACTATAAAACATAACAAAACAATGGGTAAAACTTGAAACAACTTCAGTTGGCTATAAAGTTCTGGCCCATTGGTGCAGTGAGTTAAAGGCCAGTTGTTGTTGGTCAGTAAATAGACAGGTGACAGCAACCTCAGGGAAAACATATGTGGGTGCCCACTGCCTCAACCAAAGGCCTGTCGGAACAGCTCTGTCTTTCAGGACCAAGTGCCATGACACAAAAATGTGGCTTCGAAGTACAGATCCTCACAATTTTTGTGTTTGGTCACTCATATCCACTGTCCAGATCATGGCCTATTCACAGATTGCACCACAAAAAGCCCACATCAACAATGTTACGGTGCCACTATATCGCACAAACATGGTTCCAAAGCATGGATCCTCTGGTTATTTCTATTGTGTCACCACAAGCTCACCATCAAATCACATAACTTCTCCACTATGGGGTCAAACTTAAGGGCTTCCTTCAGAGTTTTGAGAGATACTTGCTGTCTTCCTGCTTAAAAGACAGAAATGTAGCTCTTTCAAAGTTTATTGTCCTACAAGTGGGAATCCAAAGCAAAACGTTATGGGAGGTTTTTAACCTGCTTCCCATCTGTTCCACAATATAACCCCACACTGCATTTTCAATATAGGGTTGAATTAAAGTAGGATGTGAAAAGCAAGCTACAAAACCATAATGTTATTGAGTTCAACATTTGTATAAATAGGGAATTGCCCAAAAAGACCGACACAACCACTTTTAACTTTAAACCATACTTGTTCTAGTTTATAAATTACTGTTTACATTAGTTAATTGCCCTCCTGTGGTCAAGCTATCATTATACTGCTTTAAACAAATGCTGTTGCTTAGCACTCTTCAGAACCCCTGGAGTGAAATTTGAAACCAGCATGAAATGAGCTTGGGAAAAGACAGCAGTCAAACTACTTCAGAGGGGAGGTGTAAATTGGGCCTTAAAAAATAGCCTAAGCAAGGGGTGGGCAAACTGTGGCTCGGGAGCCACATGCAGCTCTTTCACATATATTATGTGGCTCCCGGCAGGGCGGCTGGGGAAGCTAGATATCATTAGCAAACAAATATCATTGGGCAAATTAATATCATTATCAATATCTGCTTTTACCCCTTTTGTTATTATTTTTGGCAGTCTCATTTAATGTTAATAAAAAGCATATTTGTTTATTTTCAGGTAAAATCAGGTAATATTTGTTCATGTCTTGTGGCTCTCAAACAGCTGATGTTTATTCTATGGGGCTCTTACATTAAGCAAGTTTGGCCACCCCTGTTCTAGGTGGCTCTTACCCTGAGCAAGTTTGCCCACCCCTGGCCTATCCTAAGAAGGTCGGGAACCCCTCCTTTTTCTGAGACGGGGTGTTCACGGGAAAGGGATGGAAGCTTCCCCCCCTCCCCGGAGGTCTGCTGCAGTGGAAGGGTTAAAGCAGCGGAGGTGTTTGCTAGAGAGGCCGACTGTAGGAGGAAGGCGGAGAGGGCAAGAGAGCAGGGAGAGCTTCAGACGCGCAGAAGCAGAGGAAAGCCTTGCAGCCGGAGCCTGGGGAGACCTATCCTCAAGCAGGTCAGGCAGCTGATAGATGGAGGGTGGGGGCATAGGCGTAAACTACAGGGGGGCTCGAGCCATCCCCGAAATTTCCCAATTCCCCCCCCCCGCGAAACAGAGCGCCTGCCGCCGCCTCCCCCCCCCCCCCCCCCCGGTCTCCCTGGGCCCTTCGTAGGTCCGCCGGCCACCGCCACTAGAACCTCTCCCCCCTCCCCCCGCTCCCCTGTACCCACTCCTTCCTCCCTCTCCCTCCCGGGGCTCCGGGCAAATGCCCAACGTGATAGCGTCACCCTGGTATCACGTTGGGCATTCGCCCGGAACCCTGGGAGGGAAAGGAAAGGGGAGGGGGGAAGAGAGGCAGCGACAGCATCGTTTCGGAGCGCGCGCGCACGAGCCCCCCTCCCTCCTGGATTTCAAAACCTGACGCCCCTGGGTGGGGGTGCCCCGGCCAGCCGCATCCCTGCATCCCGCCTGGTTTGACCGGCTGGATAGATTTTGTCCGGGATAGATTGTTACTCGTTTTATGATTAAGTGGGGTTTTTTTGGTAGCTTAATCAGGTGAATTTTATTCGTTGTGAGTCACTCCCAGCCCCAATAATTCATCCAAGTAACTTTTTGTAGCCTTTTGTTTACAGTGCTACCTTACTGCATGCATAGAAAACCCTTCTTGAATAATTAAGTCTTGCCTAGATTGTGGAAACCCAGAAGGGGGGAGGGCTTTCTGACCTCCTGGTGGACTCTAATCTGGAGAACCAGTTTTGATTCCCCACTCCTCCACAGGAGCCAGCTGGGTGACCTTAGGTCAGTCACAGTTCTCTTAGAACTCTCTCAGCCCCACCTACCTCACAGGGTGTCTGTTGTGGGGAGAGGAAGGGAAGGGATTGTGACCCACTCTGAGATGCCACTGGGCAGTGGGGTATAAAACCAACTCTTCTTCATTTGCGGGGACCATAGCAAAAAAAGGCACATGTACATGCTGGCCAGTGGAAGGCTCCAGAACAGCAATAATATGCCTGCTTAATTTAGTTCCTGACAAGATGTCTTGCACCAGCTGGAGTTTCTGAATTGGTTTTGTGGGGAGATGTATGTACAGTGCATTGAACTAGTTTAGTCTCGATGTCACCGTATCACGGATCCTGGTGGCCAGATGAGATGTATCAAGGAAAGGGCTATTTTTTGAGCTAGGTTGAGTTGGGAGAAAGACTTGTTTGCAACTGAATTACTTGCTACTCCAGCAATAATGTTGGGTCCAGTATAACATCAAGGTTCTTAACTGAGTTGGCAAGGGCTTGCTGAACCCTAGGAAGCTTTTGAGGAGCTCTACCACATCACTGCCTCCTCCTGCTCCTGTTCACCCAGCAGCCCCTGTGCCCTGACCTGGAGAGGCCTGACACCCCTCTGCCCCTTCCCCTCTGATGCTGCCCAACCCTTCCGGCCTGTTAAGGAGGTTAGGCCCTTACCGTTCGCTTTGTCCTGGGCTCCAGTTTACCTTGAAACGGACCCATTAGACAGACTGATCCCCAGGAATCAGAAGCTAAGCTCATAACATCTGCAGCAGGTGTTTAGAAAGGCAAATAGTGTTGTTTTTGTTACCAGAAGGATCAAACAGTTGTATCTTTAAAAGCCTGATATGTAATTTAGCATAGTGATATTAATCCTGATCCGCAAACTACAATGAGGATGCTCCTACTGATCCACCGGGAAAATAATTAGGTGTCTTTCCTCACCAGGGCCAGTGATGTAACTCTGTTCCCTTTTGTTTTCTTTCTGCCTTTTTGATATCTTTCCCTCTCCCTTTTCACAGCCAGGTAAATAAGAAGATCTTTCCAAAGTTAGAGGCAACCCAAGAGAAAGGAAAAAATGGAAGAGAAGGACCCAGAAGGCCCTGGAACTGGCAAGACATCCAGGAAAGGTCCCCATCCCATCCAAGCAGGGAGTGGTGCTGAATTTTGGGAAAGAGCTGTGCCAGAGATCTGGGTTCAGGACACTATGACCGCAGATGTACACAGACGACGCTTCCGGCAGTTCCATTACCATGAGGCTGATGGGCCCCGAGAGGTTTGCAGCCAGCTCCATGGACTTTGTAAGCATTGGCTGGAGCCAGAGAGGCATACCAAGAAGCAGATCCTGGACCTGGTGATCCTGGAGCAGTTCCTGGTCATCCTGCCCCAGGAAGTGCAGTGCTGGGTCAGAGGATGCGGGCCGGAGACCAGTTCCCAGGCAGTGGCCCTGGCCGAAGGGTTCCTCCTGAGTCAGGCAGAGGAGAAGAGGCAGGCACAGCAGGTGAGGGGTTTTCACTCACTCCGTTCAAGCAATGACCTTATCCTAAGTCTTCCTTCCAGGCATTTTTCTGTGTGTGTGTTAGCTGCCTCAAGTTGCTTCCAAATGTTGTGAATAGCCTTGTTGAGGTCTTGCAGACTGAGGGCTGTGGCTTCCTTGAACCTCTGGTGCGGGCACTAACGATGCTCCGTCGAAGGTCGGGAGCAGGATCCCCATCCCTGGACCACTCTGGCTCAGGCACAGGACCTCCGTCTTCACCAGATTTAGCTTCATCTGACTCAGTTTAAGCCAACTAGCAACGGCGTGCAATGCCCGGTCCAGATCTTCTGGTCTGGAGTTAGACTGGCGGCCAACATCAGATAGAGCTGGGTGTCATCCGCATGTTGGTGACACCCTAGCCCATGCCTCTGAGCAATATGGGCAAGGGGGCGCATATAGATGTTAAATAACATTGGGGAGAGCACTGCCCCTTGAGGCACTCCACAAGTTAGTGGGTGCCTGCGGAACAGCTGCTCCCCAAGAGCCACCCTTTGTCCCCGACCTTGGAGAAAGGAGACAAGCCGTTGCAAGGCAAGCCTTTGAATCCCCGTGTCAGCGAGGCAGTGGGCAAGCAACTGGTGATTGACTGTGTTGAATGCTGCCGACAGGTCTAACAATAGCAGCACTGCCGTCCTGCCCCAATCCAGATACCTCCGGAGGTCATCTCTGAGGGCGACCAGTACTGTCTCCGTCTCATGGCCTGGGCAGAAGCTGAACTGGAAAGGATCTAACATGGAAGTGTCATCCAGAAAGCTTTGCAATCGTATCACCACCGCCTTCTACATTAATTTGCCCAAATAGGGCAAATTTAATTTGCCCACATTAATTTGCCCACATTAATTTGCCCAAATAGGGCAAATTGGAGACCGGCTGATAGTTAGCCAATTTGGCCGGGTCCAAGGGTGTTTTTTTTAAGAGGGGGCGCACCATCGCTTCCTTAACAGGCCCCAGGAACAGCCCCTCGAAGGGGGAGTTGTTGATAATATCCCAAAGGGCACCTCGGAACCCCTCACGGCCAGCTTTAATTAGCCAAGAGGGGCACGGGTCCAGGCTGCATGTGGTTGGCCGTACAGTTGAGATCAGTGTGTCGACTTCCTCTAGGCTGAGTGGACCAAAGTAATCCAGAATGGGACCAGAAGAGGCGCATGGAGCCTCGAGTTTGCACACTGTCTCAACTGTGGCAGGAAGGTCATGGCGGAGCGACAAGACTGTAGAGAGTCCAACATGCCAGTCCTTGACTAGCTCATCTAGCGAGCCACCAGGGGGCAATGGATCCTGAAAGGCCATCTGAAGCCGCACAAGGTCCATTTGGCTCTGCGGGCGAGCTAAAATATGCTTGCCACCCAAACAGGGTTGGGGTGACACGTTAACTTGGGCCCTCAGGGCATGGTGGTCCGAGTGTGGAACTGACATTGCAGTAATCCGGTCCACTGTAATCCCCACTGCGAACATCAAATCAAATGTGTGCCCAGCTCGGTGAGTGGGGGCCGTTACATATTGGGAGAGTCCCAGTGCTGCCACGGACGACACCAGGTCCACTGCCGGCAAAGAAGCCGCATTGTCAGCATGGACATTGAAGTCTCCCAAGACTATCAGCCTAGGGTGCTCCAATGCCCAGCCCGACACGTCCTCCGCCAGGGAGGATAGGCTATCAGCCAGTGTGTTAGGCAGTTGGTACACCAGCCAAACAGCCACACCCCTGCTTCACTCCTTTAGGAACTGGGATTTTGTTAGTTAAGGACCCCAACATTCCAACTCTAATTTGGGCACTAATGTCTGTGTGCAGCTCATGTAACAGAAATAACAACCGTTTATCAGTATTCAGTTCTGCCCATTTTTGCCATAAGCTGTTCCTGTCAGTGGAGTCAAACGCAGCGGCCAAGTCCATGAATGTTACATATAGAGATTTGGGGGGGCTATTTAAGCCTGTATAAGCCAATTGGTGAACAGTAAGGTAGTGCCATTTAGGAGATGTAAATAAGTGCCATTTAGGACATGTAAATTGGCCCATGAGACCAATTCCAAGAACTTGAGTCCTGATTCATTAATAACCTTACCCTTAAAAGAGCGATCTAAAAGGGACGCGTGAGCAGCAATTAGAGAGTTCATACTAGCTCTTGTGTCTAAGGCACCTGGTCCGATTCTGGCGTTGAAGTCACCACCTAGTATAAAATGTGAATTAGGAAATTGAGAAGTTAGAACTTCATTGGAGGCTCCCAGAGAATCCCAGGGACTTCCACTCGGTTTATACTTGGAATTATTTGGAGGGATGTACATGTTAATACATATAAGATTACCAGAATGAATGCTTTTGATTAGCAGAATTTGGAAATTACTTGGACAACTGTTTTCCAGCACTTGTAATTCGACACCCAGATCTACTGTTATAAAGATTGCCAAACTGCCAGAACCCTGACCTTTTGAATGGGATTTAACTGTGGGGACTTGTAAGGCCCTGTAACCCTCAATAAAGGGCTGTTCTAGGTCCTGACTCCAGGTTTCCTGGAGAAAAATTATATGATAGCCTTGCAGGAAACCTAGAAAGTCAGGGACATTCCATGACAAAAACTTTAGTTGTCAAGCCTCAGATGTTATCTTATTTAGATTATCCTCAGAATCTAAAAATATACAGCCATTGGGGGGGGGGGGGGGGCACCAGTGCAAACCGGGCTCAAGAACCTTCTGAATAAAATTAGGTTTGGAATGCCTATCGGACTGATTCATATAGGTCTTATGGCAAAGAAAACAGCAAAGGATCATAGTTAGGTGGGCAATCAAGAATTTAATTCTGATGAATGGCAGCAGGTGCTGCTGTTAAGGGATCTTTTTTAATATTCAAGAGCTTAAGTCTTAGCCAGTTTGGTGTAGTGGTTAAGTGCACGGACTCTAATCTGGGAGAACCGGGTTTGATTCCCCACTCCTCCACATGCACCTGGCTGGATGACCTTGGGCAAGCCATAGCTCTGTACCAGCTGTAAAGTGAGTGTTTTCAGTCTGTGGGCCATTGTTTTGTTTTCCATCTTTGTTAGCATATTGTTAAGATTTTGATGGACTCCTTTTCTGTGGTATGGAATAGCTCTACTGATATCCCATCTACTCCTGGTGATCTGTTTATCTCAGTTGTTCTCAGTGCAGCTTTACTTTCTGAAACTCTTCCTGCTTCTTCAAAAGATTCTTCTTGAAAGGAATCTGACTTCCTTTCATCCCGTTTTTATCATTCTTCAGTGTATTGTTCCCATCTTTTCTTCGATATTTCTACCTCTAGATCATTCACTAGGCTGGGAAGAAAACCCAACCCTGTTTCTCGCACCTGTTCTTAAAGCGGTTCTGGTGGTGGAGACAGGAATGAGGAGTCTGGGAGTGGGTCAGGGTCCATTTCTTCAGCCTGTTCCATTCCTTCTCTTACCCCTCTCCCTTGCTGTTGTTCCAGATGTGGGGAGGATCCGTGAAGGCGGAAGAAAAGTTCTTTGAGGCAGAAGGAGCTCTGTCAGAGGAAGATCAGAGGGTGCAGGCCCAGGAGCATGCCCAAGATGCCCTCTCAAGTGGTAAGGGTGCCTTCTGCCCAGATGGGATTGGGGCATGTAGAGAAGTTGTTGGGCCGAAGGTTCAGGACAGGAGAAAAGGGAGATACTTCTGCAGACTACGTAGAATGAGGTTCTGGGAAATATTGCCCTAGGATGTAGTGATGGCCACTCCATTTTAAGGAGAAGTGTACCGATTCATGGAGAATAATTCCATTCTTATTTATATTACTTGAGATATGTGCATCTCACCTTCCTTCCATTAGAAAGACTCAACATAAGAACATAAGAGAAGCCAATGTTGTATCAGGCCAGCGGCCCATCCAGTCCAACACTATTTCACACAGTGGCCAAAAACACCAGGTGCCCTGAGGAGGTCCAACAGTGGGGCCAGGACACTAGAAGCCCTCCCACTGTTGCCCCCCCCCCCCCCCCAAGCACCAAGAATACAGAGCATCACTTGTCCCAGACTGAGAGTTCCTATCTCAGGGGTCCTCAAACTTTTTAAACGGGGCCAGTTCACTGTCCCTCAGACCGCTGGCAGGCCGGACTATAGTTTAAAAAAAAACCTGTGAACAAATTCCTATGCACATTGCACATATCTTATTTTGAAGTAAAAAAACAAAACGGGAACAAGTGGTTAAGTGTGCAGAGACTCTAATCTGGGAGAACAGGGTTTGATTCCCCATGCCTCCACTTGCATCTGCTGGATGACCTTGGGCAGTCCTGTGTAATTCCCTCTCTCTCTCTTGGTACGGCTCTCCCACCCCCCCACCCCCGCTCTGCTCTGCTAACCCCAGCTGCTGGATTTGGCTTTGAGGGTGCCAACCTCCAGGTGGGACCTGTGGATCCCCCAGCTCATCTCCAGACTATAGAGACCAGTTCCCCCAGAAGAAATGGCTGCTTTGGAGGGTGGACTCTGTGGCACTGGACCCCACTGGCGTCCCTGTCCTCCCCAGGCTCCACTTGCAAATCTCCAGGAATTTCCCCACTGGGGTCTGGCAACCCTATCAGACTGACTTGGAGACTTCCTCTTGACTCTCTGAGTCCTGGAGCACCTCCACGCTTTTGCATTCAATTCCCCCCCCCCCGGGGGCGGGGGGCGTAGCTTCCTTTGGCCGGCCACACACACACACACACACACATTGCAAGGAGTCTCTCTCTCCTCTCCCCTCCCCCATTGCAGCAGTCATCAGGGAGGGGGCAGGTGGTGGTGTCACTTCTTTTGGCTGGCCAGCTGGCCAGGCGACAAACACCCCCCCCCCCAAAGAAAATAAAAGTTCCTTCGGAGCCTGGAATTTCCAGGCAGCTCTTTTCGCGCTCAGAATTCTCCTCCCCCCCCCACCCTCAGGCAACTTCTAAGCAGCGGTTGCTAACCCAAAGAGAACTCCAAAGGCTCTGAAAATTGCTCCCCCCCAACTGCTTTGAGCCCCCGCTAGCCAGGCAGGACAGTTGGGCACACAGCAAAGAAGCAGCAGAAGGCACGGCTCCCCATCTCAGAGAGGCTCTGCTGGCGGCACACCAAAGTCAGGCGTGTGGGGGGGGGGGGAAGCACCAATGCGCCCCTTTCTCCTCCTTTGAGACCAGGGGCCTCTCTGGACCAGATAGAGGCTCCCCCCCCCACCCAGCGGGCATGGCTAAGGCTGGGGAGGAGAAAAAACAAGATAGCTCGCCGCCACCACCAGTAGCCAGCCTCCCGTCCCACCACCCTTTGACTTGCCTGCTGTAGCTGCCCCAACCCCATTGCTCCCTGGCAAGGCAGCAACCAACCGACCACCCCTGGGCTGGCCCCACTCGCTTTGCAGTTGCAGCTGGAATCCGGCTGTGTGTGTGTGTGCAGTGCACAGTTCAGGCTTTTGTTGTGGGAAACAGCGTCGAGGTAGGCACATGAGCACTGCACGTGCTCCCTTACAAACTCCAGAGTGCTCCGATGTACGCGGCTGCAAGAGGGCAGGCTTTTGGAGAGGGAGGGAAGGAGAGAGGGGGCAGGGCAGCCGGAAACAGGGCAGCAGAAGGACTGGACTGCTCCCTCGACTCCTGAGTGCTCCTGAGAGGTTTCAAGAGGGCGGGCTTTTGACGAGGGAGAGGGGTGGGGCTGAAGGCCTAATCTGTGCCCTCAGGCCCACACGCTCATAGGCGATCGCCTAACCTCGTCTAGTGAATGAACTGGCCCTGGAATCGGAGGATAGGCAGCGGCGGCAAAAACACCCGGCGGGCCGGATAAATGTCCTCGGCGGGCCGCATGTGGCCCGCGGGCCGTAGTTTGAGGACCCCTGCAATAACGTTATGGTCACTGTTTCCAAGTGGTGCAATCACTTTAACATCTCTCACCAGGTCTTGGGCATTACTTAGGACCAAATTCAGGATCACCTCTCCCCTGGTAGGTTCCGTGACCATCTGTTCCATAGCACAGTCATTGAGAGTGTCTAGGAACTCAATCTCTTTTTCCCGACTTGAACACCTATTGACCCAATCAATGTGTGGGTAGTTAAAGTCACCTATTACAACACAGTTATTTTGTCTAGCCGCTATCTTCAATTCATTCATCATTTTATAATCCACCTCTATCTTTTGATCTGGTGGGCGATAACAAACTCCCAATGTTAAGCTTCCTTTTGGGCCAACTAATTCAACCCACAGCATTTCCGGAAGCGAATCCAGTTCTCTTACCCTCTCAATCTTACTGGACTGAATATCCTCTCTGACATACAGAGCCACCCCACCTCCAACTCCCCCCCCCCCATCCTTCTGATATAATTTATAACCAGGAATCACCATATCCCACTGATTTTCCTCATCCCACCAAGTTTCTGATATACCCACAATGTCTGTGTTTCCCCCAACACCAAGCATTCCAACTCCCCGATTTTACCTCAGACACTTTTAGCATTAGTATATAAACATCTATAGTTTCCCCATACATGTTAAGCCCACAGTCTTCCTCTTGCTGCCTTGAGACCTTGCCAGGCAGTCCCTAGTATTAGCCACAATTTCAGTGGACATTTCTAATCCATTTCCTTGTAGGAAAGTAACAGCTACCCCTTCATCTCTTCGAGATGAACCATCCCAAACCAGAGATTTTTCATCTCCTGTTGGCTTTCCCCCAATATTCAGTTTAAAAACTGCTCTGCCACCTTTTTGATTTTAAGTGCCAGCAGCCTGGTTCCTTCTCGGGACAAGTGGAGACTGTCTCTCTTGTACAGCTCCCTCTTGTTCCAAAAAGCATCCCAGTGCCTAACAAACTTGAACCCTTCTCCTCTACACCATCGCCTCATCCACACATTGAGACTCCTGATCTGTGCCTGTCTCTCCGGCCCTGCGCGTGAAACAGGTAGCACTTCTGAGAAGGCCACCTTGGAGGTCCTGGCCTTGAGTCTTCTGCCTAGCAGCCTAAATTTTTCCTCCAGGACCTCACGACTGCATTTCCCCACATCATTGGTGCCAACATGTACCACAACCACTGGCTCCTCCCCAGCACTATCTACCAGTCTATTTAAAACACGCATAACGTCCGCTACCTTCACACCAGGCAGACAAGTCACCATACAGTCAGTACGCGGTTTCACCACCCAGCTGTCTACTTGCCTAAGGATCGAATCACCAACTACCAAGAGCCCCCCTCCTTCCCTGCCCAGGGATGGTTCCTTGGTATGAAAGGATTCCCGTTCACCAGCTGAAGAAGAGGTCCCTTCTGAGGGCACATTCCCCTTATCCACAGCACGGTGCCCTGTTCCCTCTCGACCCTCATGCTCCCTGACAGTGGTGGGGCTGCCAGATTCAGAGTGGGGCATATCTAACAAGTCCCTGAGAGTCTTCTCCATGCACCTAACTGACTGTCTCTGCTTCTCCAGGTCAGCCACTTTGGCCTCACAGGAGCAAACTCATTCCCTGAGAACCAGGAGCTCATTGCACCGGGCACACACCCAAGACTTCTGCCCAGTGGGCAGATAATCATACATGTGACACACTGTGCAAAACACTGGATAGCCCCCAACCCCCTGCTGGCATTCTGGCTTCATATTTGCTTAAAAAATTTTTTTATATAATCCCCCTTTTAAACCCTTTATATTCTCCTTGTAGAAGTCTAACCTTACTGGGAACCCAAGGAGCCGAGGGCCCTGGTGTTCTGGCTCTTATTTGGCTTCTCACAAGCCCCTATAAGAGTCCCTAGGCTAAGAGCCACAGGCCAAGAGCCCAGCCCTTTGGTTCTTGCCCTTCAACTTGTGCCAGAGGCTTGTGCTTCTGGCCAGGTGCTGCCTTAAGTAGAAGCCTCCCCCAGCAGAGGGTGTGGCTAGCAGCTGTTCAAATGCACCCAGGCACTCAATTACAGTCAAACAATGGCCCTTTCTCACTCTATCTCAAGCAGCCAGCACTCTGCAACAACTCAGAACTCACTCACACACTTCCAAACACAGTCCCACACACAGTACCCTCAGCTAAACCACCTCAGCTGAAAGCAAATAAAAAAAACTATTCACTCCTCTTGCAGCTCTATCTCCTGCTGCCTTCCAGAGCTCAGCTCAAGGTGGCTCAAAAAAGAAAAGGAAAGCAAATCTGGGTACAGCTATTAGCCATGGTGAATAAATGGAACCTCCACGTTCTCCTGACTTGGATGGTCCAGATTAGCCAACCGTCATCAGATCTCAGAAGCTAAGAATAGTTAATTTTTAGAATGAGAGGCCACCAGAGAAATTCAGGGTTGCTATGCAAAGGTGTCAGACTCCCCATCAAGTTACTCTCAACAACACACACTTTGGCAGTGATAAGTTTATTTAGAGATGTGCATGATCCAGAAGAACCTGTGTCAGAATTAATAATTGGCACGCTTTTGCCCTTATAGGTAATTCAGTTTATGGCCCTTGCCCCCTCTCTCACGTCACAGTCAGCCCCTACCATTTATTTATTTATTTATTTATACATTCGATTTATTGATCGCTGCTTTCCCACACGCAGGCGGGCTCGCAGCGATTTACAATTTGTTGAAGACAAGGGACTAACAGTTCAATTCAGTGGGGGAAGGGAAGACAACACATATAACTGAGTCTTTCTGTTGGCTTTTTTGACGAGTCATGTTCCGGGCTCAGTGTTCGTTCCGTTCCTTCTCAGCTCCACACTGCCACCGCCTGGCAGGCTGCTTCATTGCAGGAGATCGGGATGAATTCCTGTGCCAATTGCCATAGCAACCTCCTAAATGAATACATGAGTTCTTATCTAAGCTGAAGCAGACACCAAAAGAGTTCAAGGACATCTTCCCCTGAGAACTTGGCAAGGAGGTGCATCTTAGAGAAAAGTTATAGCTCTAGCTGTGAAAGTTCACGCTCACTCACACACTCCCCTTAGGAATTCCCTCCCCCCAGCCATATGGCAAATGCAGTGAAGCAGAGTGAGGCAAAGTGAAGCAAGGGTTGACATTCTGCCTCCCCCCAAGCCCCTTCACCCTCCTGGCTTGAGGGGGTTACAATTGTGGAAATTCCGAACCAATTTTGCAGCTTTTACGTGCGTACATTTGACCCATTCATTGTGTTCTGGACCAAAGTCCCTCCATTTTACTAAGTAGTACATACGGCCACTTTTAACTTTAGGATCTAGAATGCTCTCCACTTCCTGGTGGGTTTTTCCGTCAACCATTAGAGGAGGAGCAGGAGCAGGAGGTTTCCATTTTGAGGGTCCAGGATCCTTCTTCAACAGACTGAAATGAAATACAGGATGAACATGATGGAGGGTTTTTGGCAGTTTGACCTCCACAGTCACCGTATCCACAAGGCGGGTTACTTTTAAAAGGCTTGATATACTTCCACCCCAGTTTTCCCCCTGGTTGCAAGCCCGAGGTGTTTGATGGAAATATACCCCAGGTTTTAATTCCCATTCTGGGCCACTTCCTTTGTCTGCATATCGTTTGTAATCCTCTTTGGCTTTATTCAAAGTATTTTAAAGGCTGCCCCAGCCTTGAGTTATTGTAGACCACAAAGCCTGAGCATTTCCTGTCGCTGGAGAGGTCAGGTTTAGTGTGGGCAGGGGCTACAAAGAGCCCCAAGCGGGCCAAAGAAATCCTCGATCCAAATTCTTGTCTGTGAACCTCCACAACTCTTCCTTCTCTGTGGGGCTCATGGCATAGAGTTTTCCTTTAGGTAATATGACTCAGCAAGATCTCAATGGCACAGTCAGTTTCATGGTGGGGAGGCAGCTCATTGGCTTCTCCCTCCTCGAACACCCTGGCCAAGTCTCTATACTCTGTAGGGATTAAGTCCAGTTCTTCTTGCACCAGGCACACACTCTTGGCTGCAGGGTGGGGCTCCCCCCCCCCCCCCCCAATTCTGGTTGCCACAAGTGTTCTTTACAATAGGGGTTTAAAAATGTGAGGGTCCCCGTGCTCCACTGCACATACGGATCATGTGCTTGTAGCCATGGACTGCCCAAAACCATGGGAAACTTGGCCAAGGGATTTATTACAAAGGACCGCATCTCTCAATGTCCTGCCACCCCCACTGGCAAATGTAGTGTGCGATACTTTCACGCATGCATCGGGGAGCCATTCATTTGGGTGAACACTGTGGGCTCTCGCAGTTTATATACCTTGGCCCCCAGGACAGTAACCATCACAGGGCTTATTAAGCCTCGGGTACACCCAGTCTATAAGGGCCCAGGCGTGGAGATGTGTCCCCGCCTCTGGTTTCGTTATAATGATAGTTAAATAAAAGAGGGGAGAAGAGGGTCCCTGCACCGGGGGATTTCGGACTTGTTGGCTGGTGCCCCTCACAACAGGTCCCAGCCTTTTCTTGCCACCTGTGGCCCCTTGGAGTCACTGGATGAGGTGCTTTCTGAGGTGTGGTTCAGGCTTCTGCTTAGAGAGCTTTCAGGGTCTTTGGTCGCTTCCACTGGGTTTTTGACTTCTTCTCCTTGTAATCTTCACGGTGTTCACTCTCTATGCTTCTGGTCCCCGGGCACTCCGCAGTGAAATGACACAGCTTCCCACAGCGTAGACACAACCCCTTCCGCAGGCAGTTTTCCTGATCCCCACTGGGCAGCAGTCCCCTGCCCTGAGGCATCTTTTGGCTTCCCACCCCTCACCCAGGCATCTTGAATTGATAGAACTTCACCAGGTTGTGGCAGTTTTGTGCCTCACAGGCCACTTGGACCAACCCTCAACGTTAGGGGGTTATCTTGGGCCAGGGCTTTCTCTAAATGGTAGTATTAAGCCTGGCCCAGTAGAACTCGATTAGAACCTCTTCAGGCCACCCCTGGAGTTTGGCCGCCTAAGATTTAAACTCGTCCAAGCATTCTTGCACAGATCTGCTTCGCTGCCACAGCCCTCAGAAGCAGGTGTGGGTCTTCTCCAACTCGAGGGGGTCATCGAATTGACGGCATAGGGCCTGCATGAAGGCATCCATGTCTTGTAGCTCTAGGGCCCCGACACTATACAGCCCAACAAACCAGTCAGCAGCTCGGTCATGCTGTTGCAAACCCACGTAGTCAACCCGTTGCTTGTTGGAAGTGAAGGTGTGATCTCACTCTCACAGTAGCTTCCTCACTTGGATGGCAAAGAAGGCGAGCTTGCCCAGACTGCCATTGAACTTTGTCTCTAAGGCATCCCAGGGTTGCTTGTGTTCAGACCAAGGCTCCCCGCCTCTCTTTGATGGCAGCATGCTTGGTGCCTCTGTTGTGGCCTCTTCCTCAACCAGAGAGCCAGTTTGGTGTAGTGGTTAAGTGCGCGGGCTCTAATCTGGGAGAACCGGGTTTGATTCTCCACTCCTCCACTTGCACCTGGCTGGATGACCTTGGGCAAGCCATAGCTCTGTACCAGCTGTTCCCTCAAGGACAGCTTGGGAAAGAGTTCTCTCAGCCCCACCTACCTCACAGGGTGTCTGTTGTGGGGAGGGGAAGGGAAAGGAGTTTGTAAGCCGCTCTGAGACTCCCTTGGGGAGCGGAGGGCGGGGTATAAATCCAATCTCTTCTTCTTCTTCTTCTTCTTCCTCAGACTCTTTGGAGTCCTCTTTAACCATCAATTCCTTAACCACCTTGGGAAGGTTCTTGATAAGGAACTGGAGGTCTTTCTTCAACTCTCTCACCTCAGCCCGCAAGCCGGCTTGGCCACGATCGGTCCCTGTCTCTTCCTCCCTTTCTTCCATCACTCTCACCAAATCAGGGTCATCGTGGAAGCTGCATGATAGCCTTCTCTTCTCCCAGTTCGTACATCCCTGTGCGCCACGGAAACCAGGGGTGCTCACCAACCATGAAGGGTTATCCCATCCCTCTGGGCTATCCCGTTGTCTCTGTTTTAAAAAGGACGTTCTTCTTGGGTTTGGTACCCGTAGCTTTGTCGTCCACTTTCTTGTTGGGATTGAGGACAGGATTCTCAGGTTCGGACTCAGTGCTCGTACTCATCCCAGGGTCTCCACCTCCGTTCCCCATTCCGCTGTTGGGTGGGTACCGGGTGGAGACAAATGTGTGAGTTCTGTCAGACTCCCAGTCAAGTTACTCTCAAGAACACACATTTTGCCAGTGATAAGTTTATTGAGATATATGCATGATCCAGAAGAACTTGTGTCAGAACTAATAATTGGTGCCCTTTTGCCCTTCTTATAGGTAATTCAAAATACAGCCCTTACCCCCTATCTCACGTCACACACCCCTACCATTGCCATAGCAACCTCCTAAATGAATATGTGGCTTCTTATCTAAGCTGAAGCAGGCACCAAAAGACTTCAAGGACATCTTCCCCTGAGAACCTGGCAAAAAGGTGCATCTTAGAGAAAAGTTATGGCTCTAGCTGCGAAAGTTCACACTCACTCACACACTCCCCTCACGAATTCCCTCCCCTCCAGCCATATGGCAAATGCAGCGAAGTAAGGCTTGACAAAAGGCAGACAATGGCATACGACTTCTGAATGTCTCTTGCCTTGAATATCTAGAAATACCATAAGTCAGCTGTGACTTCCCTGCATTTTACACACAGTCAGAAAGAGGATACTGGATTAGGGATGCCTGGCCATGTCCTGCCACCCCTGTGAGGTTTGATGATGAAGCATAGAGTGGACATGGTGTCATTTCCATGTCTTGTCCAGCTAAATACCTGGATGTGAAGTCAGAGCATCAGCAGATGCTCTGGAAACACATCGGGTACTCTTAGAGTTCCCAGAGAATCAGCTGATGCTCTGACTTCACATCCAGGTATTTAGCTGGACAAGAGATGGAAATGACATCATGTCCACTCCATTTTGGTAGTTAATCTTCAGCACTCAGATCAGCAGGATCTAACTGACAGCTATCTGTTTGTTGGTAGCTGTGTAGAACAAGTCCCAACCAGTTATGACTGGCACTGAAGTAAGGTCAGTCATCATGACTCAGCATGAAGCTGATTGGTTGAGATATGTATATATGGAATTGTACAGTATTGAAGTGTTCTCTTTCTCTTGTATCATGGTACTGGCGGAGCACTTTGTTGGTGTAAATAATAAATCCTGTATATAGTTTACCACTGGACTGTGTAAGTGTGGTTGGAATAAGGAGCTTCAGCAGGAATGAATGCTGGTGAGAGCTGAGGAGAGCTGCAGTGCTGAAGTGCTGGAGTAGCTGGAAAAGTCCTAGGGGCTAGAGGGGCTGAAGGGGCCGAAGGGGTGTTCCAGACGCACTGCACAACACTCCATGCTTCACCCTCAAACCTCACAGGGGTGGCAGGACATGGCCAGGCATCCCTAATCCAGTATCTGCTTTCTGTCTGGATGTGATGGGTGACGTGTCATGCCACGTGATTTCTGGTCATCTCTTTTTCTCCTACCGTTCCGGACTCCAGGATGGGTAAGAAGGCCCAGCAAGCGGGAGAAGGTCATACCTGGGCTTTTGGTCTGGTTCAGCAGGGATGCTACAACCATTAGGGCTCCAGGGCACATTTCAGGTCTCACAGAAGTCTGAAATGTGTTGGCAGCATTTATAACCTCCTGAGGTTCATGGGAATGAGGATGCATAAACAGGATTAAGACAAACAAACAAAATAGGAATTTGAGACTAAAATTCCTCCTTCCAATTTTGTCTCCCTTGCAGGCAGTGAAGAGAACTTATCAAGCCATTTTCTTTGCAGAGAAGTGGAAACGGCTGCTCAACCTCTGGTCCAGGTAGGGGGGGATGAACAGGGGATAGACAGGGCCCTCACTCCTTTCTCAGGGATGCTTTTGCTCCTGCTTTCTGTGGAAGGGAGGCTCTGAATGGCATTGCTTTTATACATACCAAGCTCTACATCCTACACCCTCGCAAAATACCCCCGTCAAGAGTGTAGTCTTTCTGCCTGGCATGATCTCTGATGAGGGAATCTGCTTTTTCTTTCAGTCTCCATTTTCCTTTGAGGAGGTGGCCATTTATTTCACTGAGGCAGAGTGGGCCCTTCTGGATATGGACCAAAAAGCTCTCTACAGGGAAGTCATGCAGGAGAACTGTGGGAGCGTGGCTTTCCTGGGTAAGGATCTTTAACAGGTGCCAAAGGTGGTAATTGTTGCCATTGGGATGATGCAGGAATCAAAATTTTGAACAGCAATATATCTTTGGAAGGCCTGCCCTTCTACTTGACCGCCACTGGGTGCCTCGAAAAGTTGGGGTGGCCGTGAAAGTGATGTTCAGCATGGCCACATGGGGCGATACAAGACACCCCACTGATGCAAGGGCAGCTGAGGCCAGTGTTGTGGCCAGGCCAGAGAGGGTGTCTTGGCCGAAGCGGGACTGAGGGTCCCTCAGAAAGACTGTGGAAGGAGCTAGATCCCAATTTCTCAGTTGTCAGCCTTACAAGATCCCCTTCCCCAGATGGGATGATGGCCATCCACTCCGGCTGTAGTCCGGAAAAGATCCATTTCGACTTCGACTGGTTACAGCTGAGGGCTTTGATCTTGACCATGGTACCATCATTCCAGAAGAAATTTTACTCTTCCTTGGATTTCTTTCCTTCCCCATATAAGAATGGGGTCCCTCTCTCCACCCCCCCAACCACCAAAGAAGCCAGGAATGTAACAGACCCTACAGTTGAGACTGACAAAGGCCTTGCAACTGAAGAATGGGCGCAGAGTTTCTCTAGAAGGGTTGCAGGAGACTATTTCCTTCCCAAATGAACACGCTTTTTTTGTTTCCTAAATGCTTCTGTCATTTCTGCTACAGAGATAGGATTATTTAATATTTTCCTCTTATCTTCTATAAATATTTTGGGTTTATGAATTTTGAAATACTTTTTAATTTGTTCCTGTGTTGCTTCTTTTTTGTTATATAGGTTTTCATAAATGACTCCACAATTTTTTAAAGACCTTCCAGTTTATTTTTCTTCTTCTCCAAAATCATTTTAAGTGTTTTGATATACTTCTTTTCCTTTTCTTTACGTAGTTTATATGCCAACCATCCTTTTTTCTTTATGTAGTTTCTGTGCCAACCTCCTGAGGGCACCTGGTGTTTTTGGCCACGGTGTGACAGAGTGTTGGACTGGATGGGCCACTGGCCTGATCCAACATTGGCTTCTCTTATGTTCTTATGAAGGTTTATTAGCATTTTCAAAAAATGCTTGGCATAGCTCATTTTCTTTGCCGGTTCCTGTGTTAACAAACAGTTTGTTTGTAAAAGCTTAAGATTGAATTTCCTTTGTTCATTTGACGGTTTCTATTTCAGCTGTTTTTTTTGCTTCTTTAATCTTCTTGAATCTTCTTGAAAGTATTTTTCTAATCTTTATTTGTTAAGGTATGCTGATTCTCCAATCATCCAGCATCTAGTATAGGCTTTAAAAGCATCCCATACAGTATTTATTGAAATTCCAGGTTGAATATTCTTTTCAAAAAAAAATTGGAATCCTTTTTTCTATTCATTTACAAATTTCAAGTTTTTAAAAATAGAAACATTCAATGTCCATCTATTTCTTTTTGGGGTATCTTGTAGTTCCAAATTGATCAGATTATGGTCCAGGAAAGTCCAACACATATTCATTCTTGACCACGACGTATGTCTTGCTGGGCAGAAGGTATAATCTTGTTTTTGTGGATTTCTTACTTTCCAGGCATCAACACAGTTATTTTCTTCTGCCAGGTTGAAAAAATTTGGAGGGAGTTCATGTCCTTTTTTCCATTTTCCAGTAGCAGATTTTCTGTCTATGGATCTATCCAAAACTGCTTTGAAGACTCCAATGATACAAAGGTCATCATAATTCTGTTTTGTGATCAGTTCTTTTAATATATTGAAAAATTTGTCCTGATGTTGATTTGGTGCATAAATGTTGACAATAAGAGTCTTTTTAGCTTGTCTTTGTATTTGCATCACTAATATCCTTCCGTCTTCTGAGGCATAGACCATTTCTGGGTATAGATGCTCTTTTACATATGTCACCACACCTCTTTTCTTCTTTTCCTTATCTGAAGCAATAAAGGTTTTCCCAAATTTCTTGAATTGTAAATAATTTTGATCTGTAGCCTTAATATGAGTTTCTTGAAGACATATAATATCACAATTGAGTTTCTTCAGCTGTTGAAACACCTGTCTTCTTTTTGTGGGAACATTTAGTCCATTTACATTTACTGAGATTATTTTTATCTTTCTTCTATCCATCTTCAGGTTGAGTTTGTGATTCCGTGTCTTGTTTATCTCTGTTGTCTCCTTGTAGAAACCTGGAACATCTTTGGGACTTTTTCTGGTGCTTTTATCTTATTGTAGTTGAAGCTGCTGAGGTTGTTTCTGTGGCACCTAGTGGTTCTTTTTCTTCCTCTTCTGTTGTTTCTGAGTTTCCTTCTTCAGATTGAAGATCTGCTCCATGTGTCTTAAGAAAATTCTCTGCCTTGAATATTGAATTGATTCTAAACCTTTTCCCTTTGTAGGTAAAGAATAAACCTTCCGGGAGAAGCCATCTGTATGGAATCTCATTTCTTTTCAGTGTTGCTGTGAGATCCAAATACTCTTTCCTTTTTTCTCATTCTCCAAGGAATTTATTTTAAAAGTTTTTTTCTATATTTTCCATATATAAAGGTGTTTGGTTTGCTGCTTTAAGGATTCCATCTCTTAATGTTCTCTTGTGGAATCTCACATGCATTTCTCTAGGAAGCTGATTTCTCCTGGCATATGCCGAGTTCATCCTAAAGGCAATATCAGTCTCATCCAGGACCTTTTATGTTTCTTCTGTCTTCGTAAACTCTGATAAAGTTTATGCCATTTTCTTCCTTGGGTCTTCATTTTTGTCTTCTGGAATGTTCTGAAATCTTAATATAAAGGCTGCTCTGTCTAATTCCTTTTCATAAGATCCTGTTCCATTGCACTTTGCTTTGAATCAATTTTCTGTCATTTGCTATCAGTTGCCTCTGCCCTTTCTTCCAGTTTAGAAGTTGTTTTATCCAATTCAGTTAGTTTTTGGTTGCTTTGTATTAGCTGTTTCTGCAGGTCTTCCATCTTATTAGAAAGTTGCTGTGACATATCCTGCATTGCAGTCTTAATTGGGTCTACTACCTCTGCAATTGTTGTTTTCATGGTATCCTGGATCATTAACTGTAAAATCTTTCATAGAGACCTGGGGTAAAGTAGAGGCCACTGATTTAAGTACATTTGGTGAGCTGGCAGGTATTTTAGGAGGTTTATTGTACCTACCATTTGTCTTCATCTAAATAGTCCTAACAATCTCCTCACAAATTAAACAGTAAAGTTTCTCCTTAAAATGTATACTCAGAGTGCAACCTTTTTCAGAATGGAAACCAGCCTTAATCTCTGTTAATTACCAGTCACGCCAAAACAAACCTCTAGGCAGCTAAACCCAAGCCACAGACCACAGAAATGCAAAGCAATACAGCACTTTTGTTACGGGTACAGTTTCTTGGCAGAGAATGCCAGTGTTCTGGCTCCACCCACGACAGGAAAAAAAAATCCAACAAAACTGGAGTGCGTTGCAATATTTAAAAATAGGGAGCGTTGCAATATTCTAAAGCCAGGTATCTGTAATCCACTTATTTGACAGTATAAGTCACAGTTCAAGAAAGAAGAAAAGTTTAAAACAGCGCTCAAATGGTTTAGCTGTGCTTTACGTCTTTAGAACTGTTGCTAGCCACTATGTCTGAGAGCGGGGGGGGGGATCCTCCCGTACTCAGTTTTAATTGGGCTTTAAAGTTTAAAGAGCAAATCAAAGAGAAAAGGAAAAGTCTGGGGTTTTGCAAGACGGTTACACACGGTGATCTTAGATGTCCTTTGGTGTTGTTTAGGCAGGGTACCTCCGTCCCCCTGAATGAAAGCAACAGCTAGTCCCATTCATGGCTGCCATGAACATTCTTCCAGGCTCCGTGCCAGAGGCGATCCTTAGCTACACTCATGAGCAGCGGCTACACGGGGTGCCCGAATCAAGCCTCTTGCTCCGAACTCCTTGCTCGGGGAGTGCGGTGGCGTTCAGGATCCCCCGATACTCCTCTAAAGAAGAAAAAAGCTGGAGGCACTGCGGAGCAGGTCCCAGTGCCTTCCGTGTCACTGTGCTGCATTCCCGGAAGTCCCAAAGGCCCCCATCCTAACCAGAGAATCTACTCTAGGGAAAACGAAAATGGAACTGTGGCCTTTGCAAAGACTTCCAATCATAGAAGAAACGTCATTTTGTGCATGCAAATTCCCTCACGAGAGAAACTGTGTAATTGCTTGGAGTGTGGAAAGAGCTTTGTTTGGAAAAGAGCCCTACTTCATATTAAAGAAGTAACGGGTGGGGATCCATAGAAATGGTCAAGAGTCCAAACCAAGAGTCTCTGATGCAGGAGGCTTTTTTTAAAAATATTTTTAAATTTAGTTTTAACAATTTAACAGTTTAACCCAGTAACACTTGATTAACATAGAAATATACATTGAGTACCCTACATTCCCAACCACAAATACAATTTGGACCATGTAGGAGTTGGATCTTCCTTATTGTCCATATTCACTAAGTAACTCAATTTATCCATTTCTGCCCATTCTAACAAATGACTAACTAGTTCTAATTTTCCCGGTAGCACAGAGTTTTTCCAACGTTTGGCCCTTGAAATGTGTGCTGCAGTCAATATATATGCCAACAACTTAAGATCCGGTTTCAGCATCTCCTCCGGTAACATATTTAGTAAAAATATTTCTGGTTCCAACGCTATTTCATACATCAAAATTTCCAAAATCAAATAATTTACCATTTCCCAATATTTTTTCATCTCCCTACATGTCTACCACATATGATACAAAGATCCTATTTTTGATTCACACAACCAGCAAACATCAGACATGTTTTTAAAGCATTTATTAAGCCTGTCAGGAGGCTTAATGTACTTTGAAACTGTATTTGATTGTACACGTCCGTGTACAGCAGGGGGAAGCCGCTGAAATATTTGGAGTGTGGCTGGTACTTCAGGTGCAGATAAGACCTCCTTGTGTGGATTCTTACAGTCTCTCTCTCTCTCTCTCTCTTTATTCCAGCAGGGGATGATCAGAGGAATGAGGACGATGAAGAACTGTATAATCTATTGCCAGATGATGTCATGAATGAAGATGTCAGAAAAAATGTCAGGATTCAACGCAGGCATAAGAGTCAGAAAGTCAGCTATGGGGTGAAGAAGAGGGATAAATTTATTCCTTGTCTAGGGGAAGATTTCCAAGATATAGTTCACGTGTTGGAGGAAACATACAAGTGCTTGGAGTGTGGAATGAAATTCTCTGATCAAACCCAGTATAACATCCATTTCAGAATGCCCAGTGGAAAGAAGACCCATCAGTGCCTGGAGTGTGGAAAGACCATGATTTGCAGAGCAGAGTTCCTTAGACATTTAAGAACACATACAGGAGAAAAACCTTATAGCTGGTCAGCCCGTGGCAAGAGCTTCCCTGAGAAATCAGACCTCCTTCAACAGCAAAGAATTCATTCAGGAGAGAAGCCCTTTATCTGTTCAGAGAGTGGAATGATGTTCTTGGATAGAAGAAAGGGTAATACACATTTTTCAAAGGACAGTATAATCAAGGCATGCCAAGGCTCTTGGTGTGGAAAGTGCTTCAGATGCAGTTCACAACTTTTTGTGCACCAAAGGATGCACTCATGGGAGAAACCTTTTGAATGCTCAGAGTGTGGGAAGAAATTCAGTAATAGTTTCCTTCTTGAACAGCATCGAACCCACACAGGCGGAAAACTTCTTGAATACTCAGAGTGTGGGAAGAGATTCAGCAACAGTAGCCATCTTCAAAGTCATCTAAGAATGCACACAGGGGAGAAGCCTTTTGAATGCTCAGAGTGTGGGAAGAGATTCAGAAAGAGTAGCAGACTTAAACAACATCTAAGAACCCACACGGGGGAGAAGCCTTTTGAATGCTCAGCTTGTGGGAAGAGATTCAGTGACAGTAGCACTCTTAAACAACATCTAAGAACCCACACGGGGGAGAAGCCTTTTGAATGCTCAGAGTGTAGGAAGAGATTCAGAAAGAGTAGCACACTTAAACAACATCTAAGAACCCACACGGGGGAGAAGCCTTTTGAATGCTCAGCATGTGGGAAGAGATTCAGTCAGACTGGCCATCTTCAAATTCATCTAAGAACCCACCACACAGGGGAGAAGCCTTTTGAATGCTCAGAGTGTGGGAAGAGATTCAGAGACAATAGCACTCTTCAGCAGCATCAAATAATCCACACAGAGGAAAAGCCTTTTGAATGCTCTGTGTGTGGGATAAGATTCAGGAGGAGCAGCACTCTTCAGCAGCATCAGGGAACCCACACAGGGGAGAAGCCTTTGGAATGCTCAGATTGTGGGAAGAGACTCAATGACAGTAGCACTCTTCAACAGCATCTAAGAACCGACACAGGGGAGAAGACTTTTGAGTGCTCAGTGTGTGGGAAGAGATTCAGAAAGAGTAGCGCACTTAAACAACATCTAAAAACCCACACGGGGGAGAAGCCTTTTGAATGCTCAGCTTGTGGGAAGAGATTCAGGGACAGTAGCACTCTTAAACAACATCTAAGAACCCACACTGGGGAGAAGCCTTTTGAATGCTTAGAGTGTGGGAAGAGATTCAGGAAGAGCAGCAATCTTCAGCGGCATCAAAGAACCCACACAGGGGAGAAGCCTTTTGAATGCTCGGAGTGTGGGAAAGGATTCATTCAGAATGGCAATCTTCAAATTCATGTAAGAACCTACCACACAGGGGAGAAGCCTTTTGAATGCTCAGAGTGTGGGAAGAGATTCAGTGACAATAGCACTCTTCAGCGGCACCAAAAAATCCACATGGGGAGAAGCTTTTTGAATGCTTAGTGTGTGGGAATTCAGGAGGAGCAGCACTCTTCAGCAGCATCAGAGAACCCACACAGGGGAGAAGCCTTTTGAATGCACAGCTTGTGGAAAGAGATTCAGCGACAGTAGCACTCTTAAACAACATCTAAGAACTCACACGGGGGAAAAACCTTTTTAATACCGTGTGGGAAGAGATTCAGGAGGAGGAGCACTCTTCAGCAGCATCAGGGAACCCACACAGGGGAGAAGCCTTTGGAATGCTTAGATTGTGGGAAGAGACTCAATGACAGTAGCACTCTTCAACAGCATCTAAGAACCCACACCGGGGAGAAGCCTTTTGAATGCTCAGTGTGTGGAAAGAGATTCAGAAAGATTAGCACTCTTCAACAGCATCTAAGAACCCACACCGGGGAGAAGCCTTTTAAATGCTCAGAGTGTGGGAAGAGATTCAGGGACAGTAGCACTCTTAAACAACATCTAAGAACCCACATGGGGGAGAAGTTTTTTGAATGCTCGGAGTGTGGGAAAGGATTCATTCAGAAGGGCAATCTTCAAATTCATCTAAGAACCCACCACACAGGGGAGAAGCCTTTTGAATGCTCAGTGTGTGGAAGAGATTCAGCCAAAGAACCCATCTTAAAAGTCATCTTAGAACCCACACAGGGGAGAACCCTTTTGAATGCTCAGTGTGTGGGAAGAGACTCAATGACAGTAGCACTCTTCAACATTATCTAAGAACCCACACCGGGGAGAAGCCTTTTGAATGCTCAGTGTGTGGGAAGAGATTCAGTTGGAGTAGCACTCTTCAAAAACATCTAAGAACCCACACAGGGGAGAAGCCTTTTGAATGCTCAGAGTGTGGGAAGGGATTCATTCAGAATGGCAATCTTCAAATTCATCTAAGAACCCACCACACAGGGGAGAAGCCTTTTGAATGCTCAGTGTGTGGGAAGAGATTCAGGAGGAGCAGCACTCTTTAGCAGCATCAGAGAACCCACACAGGGGAGAAGCCTTTTGAATGCACAGCTTGTGGGAAGAGATTCAGCGACAGTAGCACTCTAAAACAACATCTAAGAACCCACACGAGGGAGAAACCTTTTTAATACTTACAGTGTGGGAAGAGATTCAGTCACAGGAACACTTTTCAACAGCATCAAGGAATCCACACAGGGAGGAGCCTTTTGAATACTTAGAGCATGGGAAGAGATTCAGTCAAGGTGGCCATCTTCAAAAGCATCAAGGCATCTATAGGGGGCAGAAACCTGGCTATTATGAAGAATCCACACCATGGTTGCGGCCACACACATGAAATAATCCACTTTCAATCCACTTTCAGTGCACTTTGCAACTGGATTTTTACTGTGTGAACTTGCAAAATCCACTTGGAAAGTGCACTGGAAGTGGATTGAAAGTGGATTATTTAGTGTGTGTGACCACAGCCAAGGAAAAGCCATGTAACTAACTACTTAGCCCAGGAAGGAATTTCAAATCCAATGGTTACCGAGGATATGACATAAATGTTACTGTCTGGCTGGGCACGTGTGTGCCGTACAATGTAATGCCAGGTACCAGAGATATAAATTTTAGAAAGGACATAGTCAAACTCAATTAACAATATTATTTTTTTCCTCATTATACAGACATGCTTAACAGGGCTTACAGTAGTTCCTTAATTTTACAGTCTTTGATAACTGACCTCTCTTTCTCTGAATTATTGCATCAAAATCTGGAGTCAATCTCTGCTATAGCAATCTTGAGTGTGCTGGTTAGGTTAGGCGTGTATCTGTAAGATGAGAGCGTACTTTTGATTTTTTAATGTGTTTTTTAATTTTTTTAATTTGTATTGATGTCTTACATTTCATATCCATACATAATCATTTCATCAAGTTTACATAACCAAACATCAAATACATCAGTTTTCCTCTTTATTATCCCCTCCCCCCCCCCCCCGGTGGGGATAAATTTTTAAATAGCATGGAGAAAGATACAAAAAAAATTAAACCAGTAGAATAAAAAATACCTGAGTATATTGGGGAAGATAAGGGCAGTTAAAATGTTTATAATACCCAAGATGATATACTTGTTTCAGGTGCTCCCAGAGTGGATATCTAGAAAACAATTGGCAACATGAGATTAAGAAATTGAAAACTGGGTGTTTGGGAAGAAGAAAGATAGATTAGCAAGGAAAGTCATATACTCCCCAAAGGAGGAGTTAGGTTGGGGTATGCCACAATTGGAAAGGTATTATGAAGCTTTCCAAATAAGAATGATGATGAAAATAGATGATAAAAGTTTGGAAAAATGGGTGAGATGGGAGGATACTATAAATAGAGAGCAGGTAGATTTGGAACATTTACACAGAAGATAAAAAATGAAATTGAAAATACAATTGGTCCAAGACAGACAGTATTAAAGATCTGGGGGAAGAAACAAGTTGTTTGGATACCAATACCTTCAAAATGGTCTCTGCTTACATCTTTAAGTCAAGAATTTAAAAATTTTGAGATAGGTTTTTGAAAGGAGTTAAAAGAAAAAAGGTATTTTTAGGCTGGAAGATTTGTATAACTCTCAAAGAAAATTGATCCCAATACAAGAAGTATTAAAGAAAGTGACAGGACAATATTGGTTAAGGACCATGGGATTATATAATATCTTGAGACAAATGACATTTTCTAAAGCAGTAAATAAGGAAGATAATCCCTTTGAAAAACTGTATAGCTCTAAAGATGACAATAAGAAGGGTATTGCAAGGAAATTGTGTAGTCTATTGAACAAAGATAATGACTTTGTATTGTCCTAATCATAATCTAAATGGCAGAAAGAGGTGACCCTATCAGTACAGGCGGTAAATAGACTAATGAAGATAATATTGGGAATAAAAATGGAAAAATTTAAAGATTTGGAAATGAAACTAATCTTGAAATGGTATGGGACACCTGCCCAATTATCTTACATGATTAAGGGAGGGACACATGAGTGGAGCGCTGACTCAGTATTTTCAGATATATGCTCTGTCCCGTTGCATACCTGTCCAAACAGATTGACACGTCTGCAAAAAGTTGGCCTGCCTACATGCACACAGTCGCTGCTATCGCTCTAGCCATTAAAGAAGCCTGAAACCTGACCCTCAGGCATGCAATTCTATTGCCCCCCACCCTGTGGGTTTCTAGTACAGAGTGTTCAGTGTCGACTGCAGATCCAGTGTGCCGGATTCCGTCTTGCATGAAGAGGACTGTTTATAACCAAAGCTTCAAGTCCCTCCAGGAGACCAAATAGACTTAATTATTTTACCTGGGCCCCACCGCCAACACCCCCAGGCATTCACCAAGCTCAGAATCAAAACCAGCCAGAACCACCGCCCCTCCTCATTAGTCAGAATAACCAGCACACACACACACACACACACGCACACACACTCACTCACTTACTTACTTACAGGGGCAAACTTTACAATCCCACCTTCAGGCACCCAGCCAGCAGCCGTAAAAATAGACAAAAAACGCCCTGGATAACATCCCAAAGATCTCTGACCTGTCAGGTGAAATGAATGCACAGAAATTCAATCATATGCAGAGTACACCAGACTCAGCGCTTTGCCCGCTGACACATTCCAGCCCTGTGCCCCCCCCAGCTAAGAAAGCAGTTAAAGTCTTGGAATGACAACTGGGGGTGGGGCTGCATAACAGAAAGGGGGAAGAGCAACTAGGATTGCCAGCCCTCAAGGCTACCCGTAAAAAGAAAAGAGCTCCAGTTAAACAGAAACACACACAAACACACCTGCTGCAGACACTGCCCCTCCCAAGAGCTAGAGGGAGGACAAGCTGTCTAGATACAGGAAATATCTCAGACGTCCTGAAGACAGCCATCCCCAGAACTGTCAGCTTTAACAAACTCAGGCAGGTAAAACGAAAAAGATGAGGACCCAACAGAATACTTGAGACACTGAGGATGAAAAGGACTGGCCCAAACAACCCAGGGAAATGGGTGCTCCACAAGGAAGATGCAGGGGAGGGCCAGCCCTACAGCAACAAAGACAAACTAGATTTTAGCCCCATCAGCAACAGTTTTCAAATCCACAGTAACAATGGTCAACTAGGCCACCCCTGGGCAACAACAAATGTGCCAATTGTGAAATAAAAGAAACTAGAAACAAACTTGCCCCAACTAACACTCCTGCCCCTGAGGGATGCCAGCCACAGCAGGATTCACAGTCCCCTCTATCAATTTTTTTCCTGACTTGAGACAGCTGCAGCAGTACCCCCACAGACCTCCCGTTTCCAGCAGCAACAGCAACCACAAGGATGTTACAGTTCTCAGTTCAGGATGCCTGAACAGGCTTATTCTTCAGACTATGCACAGAGGTATCAGGGGCAAGGACTGTCAAATACCCCGCTCACTGAGCCCTTGATAAGATTGAGAGTGGGAAAACATTTTTTTTCAGCATTTCTGAATTCTGGGGCAACATATTCTTCTGTCCCCTTTAAACATCCAGACCTGAAGCTGTGATCCCATGCCATGTCTATTGGAGTGGATGGGAACCCGAACATGCAACGTTTTCTCCAGGTATGCTTTGTGATTATAGAAGGGACATTGAATTTCCCACCCTTTCTTTTGACTCCTGACTGCCCCATAGCCCTTCTTGGTTGTGACCTGCTCTGCAAGCTGGGTGCCCACCTGACCTTTGGAGAAGATGGAATCACCATGGAACTTCCTCCCTGGTCTGGACCCCACTGCCTGGTAGCCCTTTGCTCTGCAAGAAGACAGACTCCTGTCCTGAGACACCCAGCCCCAATGTACCCAGTTGTGGACTCCCTGCCTGGCGTTAACCCTGAAGTCTGGGCTGAAGTTGAATCTCCAGTCCTGGCAATTCACGCACCCATGATTTGCATCAAGATCAAGTCTAGACGAGGACCAATCTGAATCTGACAATACCCACTACCTGCCGAAAGACATCTTGGACTCCAGCTAGTGATTGAACGCCTCCTCCAAGAAGGACAACTTGAGGAATGCGCCTCCCTGCATAACACCCTGATCCTTGCTGTCCCAAAAGATTAAAATGGTGGGTCCAGAATCTGAGAGAGAGAGAGACTTGTTGAGCACACCCACCCTGTGCTCCCGAATCCCTGCATCATCCTGTCTACCTGGGAACCATGAATGGTTCACTGTTCTGGATCTGAAGGATGCATTCTCCAACGTACCTCTGGACCCTGACTCCTTTAACCTGTTTGTCTTTGAGTGGGAAGACCCCACTGCTGGGAGGAAAAACCCACCTCCACCGGACTGATTTTTTTACCCCAGGGACTCATGGACCCTCTGACACCTTTTGGGTGTCACCTTGCCAAGTCCCTAAAAGACTGGCGGACCCTGACCTGCCCTTCTTCAGTGCGTGGACTACCTCCTCCTCTAGGGACCAGATCAAGATACTGTCCTCCATGCCACCATCTCTCTTTCCTGAACTTCCTGGGACAGCAGGGCTACCGTGTTTCTCAGGACAAGGTGCAGCTTGTGAAACAGACTGTCAAGATAACCAAGGGCCAGAAAGAACTTCTTTGTCAACTGCCTCTCCCCGCCACAAAGAAAGCCCTCTGCATATTCCTTGGAATGGCCAGATTCTGTCACACTTGGATCCTGGAATTCAGCACCCTGATTCGTCCCCTCATCACCAAGTGCATCCCCTCTGAACCTGAACGCCTCATCTGGACCCCTGAAGAGCTTGCTGCATGGGAAAAGACCAAGACTGCCCTGATGAGTGCCCCAGCCCTCGGAATCCCAGACCTGCAGAAACCCTTTCAGCTATTTGTACATGAGTGGGAGGGACACATGAGCAGAGTGCCGACTCAGTATTTTAGGATACTTGCTCCACCCCGTTGCATACCTGTCCAAACAGACTGACACTACTGAGAGATGCACTGAGTCAAATTATGCTTATATGATGTTAACTGCCTGGTACCAATTAGAGACCCTTTAATGAGTAAACTAGATGTGATGTCATTTGGGGTGTAAGACCTTCTGCCCTTCCTGGTTATGGCAGAATAAAGCTTTGGAGTTGCTGGAGTGCTAAGGCACTCATCAGCCCTGTATTCCTGTTATGAATTCATTAAACAGATAGTCATCTAACTTGTTGGACTCAGACTGTGTGATTCCAATTCGGCCAAGGGGTCACATAGGGCACAGATTTGTGCATCATATTTCAGTACCTTAGGCCTTTAGTGACCATGTACCTAGTTAATTTGTTTGTGGGAACTCATTCTGCAAGTGGCCTACCTTGCAGGGTTGACTTCCTTGATTAACCTCAGTAAGGCTAGAAGCTTGTCCCTTAGCTTCAGACAGTTTGGGTAGTCCAAGGGGCTGGTGGCAGATACTGAACTGGGGAGTGTGTGGACTGACACTCCAGGGTCTTTTTTTTCCAATTTGTGCTCTGCTGGCCCATACCAAGGATTCTCCCAGATTAGGGATTCTTGACAGCATTCTCCTCCAAATCCAAGTCTGCTCCCACTCATCCTTGTAGTTCATTCCCACTTAGAGCCCTGACCTTCTACGAAGACACACATGCACCCCATGATGCTGAGGTTCAAGCATGGGGAACGAACAACTGGGAGACCCAGATTCAGAAGCCCCACTCTGCCTTGGAAGCTGCTGGGTGACTTTGGGCCAGTCACTTTTTCAGCCTAACATACCATGCAGTTGTTGGGACAAAAACATAGGTAAGGAAAATGATACTTTTAAATTGCTTTGGGTCCCCATTGGGGGAGAATGATGATGCAGCAATATTTTGTGAAGCCTTTGAGATGGTTCAAGAGTCCTGTTTTATCTTCGCCTCCAACTACCAAAGTTCCCTCTATGCTGTGCTAGGAGGTGCTAGCACACAAAATTTTAACCAGAAGTGCAGGGATTCTCGCCTCATCCCACAAGTGAACTGAGAAGGCATTTTTTCCATCCATTGGATAGTGGGGGATGGGAGCACCTCTTTCTGGGGCCCAAAGAATTGGACCCCCTGGTCCAATCTTTTTGAAACTTGGGGGGAGCGATTTAAACAGATGCACCAGCAGCTGTGCTGCAAATTTGGTGGCTCTATCTAAAAATAACAACCACCCCCAGGCATTATTCTCTCTAAACTGAGTTAGTACGAGCTAGCTCACAGTTTTTTAGCCTCTGGCTCACACATTTTTGTCTTAGCTCAGGAAGGATGGCTACCAAGCAAACTAATTTATGCAGTAGCCAAATCGCTCACTCACAGCTTTAATGCCAGTAGCTCACAAAGTACAATTTTTGCACACAAGACTTCACAGTTTAGAGGGAGCATTGCCTCCAGGTACCCCTGGATTGATACTCCATTTTAGCCCATGGGGCACATTATCTATAATGGTCTCTATAGGCTATAAAGCAGCTGAGTGAAAATGGAGGTGGGGGTTGCACACCCTTATTATGCTTTAAAGTGTGATGTGTTAGCTGCCTTGAGTCACAGGGAAAAGTGAAATATAAATATTTGAATAAATCACTAGTTTGGGGAGGTTGATAACATTTAAGCAACTTCCTGTTTGTTAGGTTAGGCACGGTTCTGACATTGAGAGTTATTGTTCCACCTCTGTTATACTTAACCTGTAATGCTGGTTATCAGATTTCACTTAAAAGAAAAAGGAAAACAAAGTAGACTACAATAGTCCCGTTCCCCCCCCCCCCTTGGTGCTGGTATGTTTTGTAACGCTCAGCGCAGGGCCAGGTCTACCAATATAGTTGAAAGAGGTTGGTAGACCTGTTCCCTGGAGAACAGGTCCCCCAATGTAGTGGAAAGGGACGGGTAGACCCTTTTTCTGGAGACCTGGTCTATATTTCTCCTCTTGCATGTCTTTCCAACAGAATGGTTTCCAATTGGCAAAGGTATCAAAGGATGCATTTTATCTCCCTGTCTCTTCCCATACTCAAATCTGTAGGCAGAACATATCATAAAGAAAACTGGATTACTTGCAGGTGGAGGTGGAATGAAATAACACCATATTATTGGCAGAAAATAATGAAATGACTACTGCAGTAGGTTAAAGCAGAACGTGCCAAAGCAGGATTACAGCTGGACAGCAAGAAGACAAAAGTAACGACTCCTAGTGAGTTACACAACATGAAGGTTGATAATGAAGAAATGAGAATGTTTTAAGATTTTCTATTCCTTGGTTCCATCTTCAACCAAAAGAGAGACTGTTTCTTGTTTTTATGCTACAAGATTATAGGGATTGTGTTGCCTAGTGCTATCCTGATTCTTCTGTTTTAGCAAAGTCTGGTTTCTTGTGTGCATATAGCCTTGAGGACACACGACTCAGAGTGCTGCCTGCTTGCCCAAGAAGAGGTGACTCAGAGGGACCCAGGCTTGGGTCCTTGACAGGGCCACTCTGTTGCATACACAGAAAACCTCTCCTAAATAATTGTTTTGCTCAGTTTGCGGAAAGCCAGGACAGTAAGAGCCTGGGAGTCAGTCTAGGACCAATGTATCTAAGGGACCATCTCTCTTGGTACATCCCTAGAAGAGCATTATGCTCTGGAGAGAAAAACCTTGGCGATCCCTGGCCCAAAAGATATCTGGCTATCTTCAACCAGAGCCAGGGCCTTTTTCTCACTGATGCTGGCCCGGTGGGACTCTCTGCCAAATGACATCTGTGCCCTGCAGGGCTTAGTACAGTTCTGCAGGGTGTGTAAGACAGTGATGGCCAGGCCTATGGTTGAGGACAGTAATGTTTTTTCCACCATGCCTGCCCCCCCCCCCTCCATCCACAGTGGTGCCATCACTCTCTCTCCTCCTTTGTCCTCCCCTTTATGGGGCAGGGATAGAAATTGGGTTTAAGCACCCTTTTTTAGTTATTGTAATTTTAATTGTTTTGGATTGAATTGTATTTTACTGAAATGTTGTAAACTGCCCTGAGCTCGCATGCGGGGGAGGGCGGTTTGTAAATTAAATAAATGTTTCTTAAGGTGGGGGCCACAACAGAGAAGGGAGAGGTTGTTGATTTTGACCATTTATACACTGGATAAACATGGATCAGCGGTGCATCAGTGGCTATTAGCCACAAGGTACAGATAGGAATTCTTTGTCTGGGGCAAGTGATGCTCTGTATTCTTGGTGCTGGGGGGCAGCAACAGTGGGAGGGCTTCCAGTGTCCTGGCCCCACTGGTGGATCTCCTGATGGCACCTGGTATTTTTGGCCACTGTGTGACAGAGTGTTGGACTGGATGGGCCATTGGCCTGATCCAGCATTGGCTTATGTTCTTAAACCTCACTGCATTTTGTTTTATCACTGCTAGTTACATTAAAAATCCAAATCCATAATCACAGCTCCTTTTAAAAAATTAAGACCTGCAATTGGTATGAAACTTTCTAGTTTGTAGTTCCCATTTTCTTTCCTGCATTAAGAGCTGCAAGCAGGGAGTTTTATATCCTGGGAGGCAACATGCACTTGAAGGGTGGAGGGGTTGCAATTCCAGCCTCCTCTCTTGGTGATAAGTATTGGAGTCGGGAGTCCATGGAACAGTGAAACAGCTAGATCTTTATTGCTGGTCCGGATGAAGCATACAACCCAGGGCTCGAAGCCCTTCTTTTATGCTGGTCAGGGACAATCCCCTGACCTCACCCAACTGGCCTGATAGGCTCTTATCAGTCTATTTACATTTCATAGGTTCCCTTGGAGAAACCTAGGTACATGATTGGTGGCCGGTTTGGATCCACCTGGCCTTTGTTCTACCTGACTGAAGCTCAGGTAGTTTCTTGGCCATGTGCTCTGGCCACATGGCGGTCGCCATTACGTGAGCACATGGCGACCGCATGGTCAATACATAACACTTGGAATCTGTGTCCTTTTTAAAAAAGCAACTCCCAGACAGGCCCTTTCTGCCAGCCTTTAAGATCTTATGTTTTGAAGGCAATAAAAAGTTTTTAATCTGTGTTCCTCTTTTAAAAAATAGTCTAAGCTAACAAGGTCTAAGATGCTAACTCATTCAATCCTCATGTATGTATGCTGACTAAGAAGGGCTACCCATCCCCTATATCTTGATGTTTTTTTCTCTCTTTTTGAGATAGTATATTATCATAGTGATTGTAAAAGGATTCTGCCAGCTAACTCAATGTTTTATTGAAACAAAATGTTATTACTACTCTCAGCAATTAAGAATATAATTGAATATGTAATATGTATACATTGAATATGTACAAAAGTGCTGTTCCTCAGATGTTCTACAGCGGCCGGGTAATACGGCCATTGGCATTGATTCAGAACGCAAGTATGTGAAGGCTGCTCTGAGGTTATGATTATAGTACCTAGGTAGGAGGATCTAAAATGGTCATTCTTAGACAATTTGAACCAAGGAGCAGGAAGCGATTTTAAGATTAACTGCCTGTCTAACAAAGCATCACACTTAAATACCCAGTCTCTAAGATGTGAACTGTTTGTTGAAGGACTGAGAAGGTCATCAGGGGTAGAGTATCTTGATAATAGATTATTAAGAAAACAAGAATGCTCCAAGTCTTTGGATAACATTGCATTAAATACCAATTGACTGAATGAGTCAGAACTGGCAGCTCTGTTTCCCCCCCCCCCCCCCCCCCCCCCAAGATTTTAGAATAGCGAAGTGCATCCATGTTCTTAAGGAGGGCAGGCCAGTTTCTGCTCTCATCAGGGCGACTGGCGTTCCCTTAGAAGAGAAACCAGCTGAGAAAAAGATGCTAAAGCCCGATTAACAGTAAATATTTCTATCTATTAAAGTAACTAAGCATACAAAATTAGTACATCAAAATAGTACATTTGAATACAATTCAAGCTTGAAATAAATGCAGCTTGGGAAGTGTGTGCCAATGAAGCCTTCTGGATATAGTTTTCTCCGTTTCGTTATAACAACTTCTTCATAAGCTGTTATACAAAGATTCATAAGAAGATTTTTTACAACAATGTATTATATTTTACAACAAAATTAAGTTAATAATAAAGATAATAAAATTATTTTTACCAGAGCCAGTCTGGTGTAGTGGTTAAGTGTGCGGACTCTAATCTGGGAGAACCGGGTTTGATTCCCCACTCCTCCACTTGCACCTGGCTGGATGACCTTGGGCAAGCCATAGCTCTGTACCAGCTGTTCCCTCAAGGACAGCTTGGGAAAGAGTTCTCTCAGCCCCACCTACCTCACAGGGTGTTTGTTGTGGGGACGGGAGGGGAAAGGAGTTTGTAAACCGCTCTGAGACTCTTAAGTGAGTGAAGGGTGGGGTATAAATCCAATCTCTTCTTCTCTTCTTCTTCATACGATTTGTGTATATTTTGTCCTGTATATGTAAGACTTTCTTATTTTCTACAAGAGTAAAGAACATACTGTAATACTTTAAACATATAATCATTTATAAAAGCTATAGTACATAATTATACAAGCCAAAGGTACTGCTTACCTCACATTACAGCAAGTTTTTTCAAATATAATTTCAAAGGTATTCCAATGACAGGCATAATCCCATTTTCAGTAACTCAATACTATATTACTGCCAGAATGCCTTAGTTATGGAAGCTAAATGCCCACATTAAATACAAAATGCCCTCCTGACAATTATTGTACCTTAACTAGTTTAAAGGGACCATGCGTGAAATTACAAATAACAGGAGAGATCTAATTCGGAATTTAATCCCTGTGGTTGTATTTTAAGGCAAAATATCCAGTATGCCTCACGTCTGTACAATAATTATTGGGTGTCAGTTTCATTATATTTATGCCTACTCATGATTTCCAATACCACAAATTTAAGTTCATTGCATGTGTGTCCCTTCTCAATATAGTGAGGGACCAGAGGAGAATCCATTGTCTGTTGGCGAATGCGAGACTTGTGCTCTGTGATACGAGTCTGGACTGTTCTAGTAGATAACCCCATTAGGAATTAATGAGATGGTCCAATAGTTGCTACAGTCTTTGACTTCTCCATTTTTTGAAATTGGAATGTAAAGTGAGTGTTTTCAGTCTGTGGGCCATTGTTTTGTTTTCCATCTTTGTTAAGAATTTGATGGACTCCTTTTCTGTGGCGTGGAATAGCTCCACTAATATCCCATCTGCTCCTGGTGATTTGTTTCTCTCAATTGTTCTCAGGGCAGCTTTTCTTTCTCAAACTTTTCTTGCTTCTTCAAAAGATTCTTGAAAGGAATCTGTCCTTCTTTCATCACTTTTAAAAAAATAATTCTTCAGTGTATTGCTCCCATCTTTTCTTTGGTATTTCTACCTGTAGATAATTCACTAGGCTGGGAAGAAAACCCAACCCTGGCTCTTGCCCCTGTGGTTAAAGCGGCTCTGGTGGTGGAGTCAGGGATGAGGAGTCTGGGAGTGGGTCAGGATCCATCTCTTCAGCCTGTTCCATTCCTTCTCTTACCCCTCTCCCTTGCTTTTGTTTCAGATGTGGGGAGGATTCCTGGAGGCAGAAGAAAAGTTCTCTGAGGCAGAAGGAGCTCCATCAGAGGAAGGTCAAAGGGTGCAGGCCCAAGAGCATGCCCAAGATGCCCTGTCAAGTGGTAAGGTTTCTCTTGCTCAGATGGGATTGGGGCACGTAGTGAAGATGAGCAGAAGGTTCAGGATGTCTCTTGCCTTAATATCTGGAGGCACCATAAGTCAGCTGTGCCTTCACAGCACTTTACACATGATCAGAAAGAGGATACTGGATTAGGGATGCATGGCCATGTCCTGCCACCCCTGTGAGGGCAGAGCACAGGGTGGACATGGTGTCATTTTCATGTCTTGTCCAGTTAAATACCTGGATGTGAAGTCAGAGCATCAGCAGACGCTCTGGAAACATATTCCTAGTACCCTAGAGTTTCCAGAGCATCACCTGATGCACTAAAATCACATGGGTTTAGAGCTGTATGTGATGGCAGCATATCATGCTACTTGATTTCTGGTCACCTCTTTTTCTCCTTCCTTTTCTGACTCCAGGATGGGTCAGAGGGTTCTGCGGGCTGGAGAATGTCATGCCTGGGCTTTGGGTCTGGTCCAGCAGGGATGCTGCAACCATTAGAGCTCCAGGGCACATTCCAAGTGTCACAGAAGTCTGAAATGTGTTGGCGGCATTTATAACCTCCTGAGGTTCATGGGAATGGGGATGTATAAGCAGGTTTGAGACAAACAAGCAAGGAATTTGAGGCTAAAATTCCTCCTTCCAATTTTATTTATTTGTTTGTTTGTTTGATTGATTTTTATCCTGCCCTCCCCACCGAAGCAGGCTCAGGGTGGCTTACAAGAATAGCATAAACAATTATACAAATATAAAACCATTTAAAGCAGTTTAAAACATAAAGTGCTAGCTAGTTGTAATTAATACATTTTGTCTCCCTTGCAGGCAGTGAAGAGATGTTATCGAGCCGTTTTCTTTGCAGAGAAGTGGAAACAGCTGCTCGACCTCTGGTCCAGGTAGGGGGGATGAACAGGAGACAGTCAGGGCCCTCGATCCTTTTTCTGGACCACTTTTACTCCTGCTTTCTGCAGAAGAGAGGCTCTGAATGGCACTGCTTTTACACATAACAATCTCTACATCCTGCACTCTCACAAAACAACCCAGTCGGGAGTGTAGTCTCTGCCTGGCATGATCTCTGACAAGGGAATTTGCTTTTTCAGTCTCCATTTTCCTTTGAGGAGGTGGCTGTGTATTTCACTGTGGCAGAGTGGGACCTACTGAATCTGAGCCAAAAAGCACTCTACAGGGAAGTCATGTGGGAGAACTATGGGAGCGTGGCTTTTCTGGGTAAGGATCTTTCATAAGTGCCAAAGGTGGGAACTGCTGCCATTGGGATGATGCAGGGATCAAAATACTGAACAGCAATATATCTTTGGAAGGCCTACCCTTCTACTTGACCGCCACTGGGTGCGTCAAGAAGTTGGGGTGGCTGTGAAAATGATGTTCAGCATGGCCTCATGGAGCGATACAAGACAGCCTACTGATGTGGTGGCAACTGAGGCCAGTTGTGGCCATAACCCAAGCCAGAGAGGGTATCTTGGCCTGAGGCCGAGGCAGGGCTGAAGATCCCTCAGAAAGACTCTGGAAAGAGCCAGATCCCAATTTCTCAGTTGTCCCCTTTCCAGCATCCCTTTACTCTTCCTTCGATTTCTTTCCTTCCTCATATAAGAATGGTTGCGTTCTCTCTCTCTCTCTCCAACCCCTCCCCCCCCCAAAGAAGTCAGGAATGTAAGAGACCCTACAGTGGAGACTGACAAAGGCCTTGCATCTGAAGAATGGCTGCAGAGTTTCTCTGGAATATCACAAGAGCGTATTTACTTCCCAGATGAGCTGGCAGCAGGTTGATGTCTATTGAAGTCATGTAGCTGATGAGTGGCCGCACTGTCCTTGAATACTGGCTATTCCTGGGAATGGGAGGGGGTCTACCTAAGAACAGCCCTGCTAGACAAGGCCAAAGGCACATCAGCCCTTTCCTGCAGTCTTCACATAGATGCCTTCAGGCCTTGCTATTAGGTGAAGAGGGATTTGAGTGCATTCTTTGGACCTGTTCTGTCTTGCAGGGGTGGTCTGCAGCAGGTAGTCCCACCAGGTAACACTGCAACCCAAGGGGAACTCACTCAAGCCAAACCACACAGCACCTTCTGTTGTGGTGACAGGGGTCAGTCCTCTCCCCAAGAGAATGGAATCGTGTGCCCAGTAAACAAAGAGATAAGTTCTCAGTTGAAGCACAATTGGTTGAGCCACAACAGGATAGAGAAAGCACTGCAGCAACCTCCTGTCTCCCCAAGAGGCAAGTGACCAACTCCTTCCCAAAGGCTTAGTCCCTTCCACCCCCTTATGGCACACACAGTCACACACACACAGAGAAAAGCCAGGTGTCCCTGTCTAATCAGTGCACTCTTGATGCTTGGGTTTCTCCAAGGATCACAGAGGCAGGAGGGAAGCCACACAGATAAGAGGAGGGAAAAGCTCTGTCATGGGCAGCAGCTAGAAAAGCTCTCTTATGGCTGCCACCACTCTGGTATGGGTTTCCTTGGGAGGGCCCAGAGCACCCACCCTCCTCCTTTATCTGCAGGACCTCCTCCTCTGGGAGAGCATTGCACTCTTCACGGAACAACATACTGGTGGCCCCTGGCCCTAGAGAGATCCGGCTGTCACCGGTGGAACTCTCTGCCAAATAACATCAGGGCCCTGTGGGATCTTATGCAGTTCTGCAGGGCCTGCAAGGCAGAGATGTTCCGCCAGGCATTTGATTGAGGATAGGAACCTTTTTCACCTTGGCTGGCAACCCACCTGGATCCTTCACTCCTTGTGGAGCTCCACTGTGCTTGTGAAGCATTCACGGAACAGACATGGGAGAGAAATATAAAAAAAAATTAGTCACTTGCTTCAGTTCTGGATAAATTGCTGGGTATGGTTTTTACGGTTTTAAAATTTGTACATCCCCTAGAACCCTGCAAACTTGGGGATTAGTTGATTAATAAATATAATAACAACAACAATACTAAATTACACTACTTTTCCAGTAGGTTTCCCCTTTATAAGTGACCGAATGAGGCCTGAGGACCCAGGCAGAGTAACAAACTATTTTTATTAAAGAGATTTAACTACTGCTGTAATTCAATAACATGTAGGAAAATTGAGCACAGGAAAGGTAGGTAAACCAGCAAAATAAGAAACCCTAATGTGTCTATTACTGTACCTAGCCTTCTCTAGGCATTAGGCCTCATGCTGACTCACCCCTTTTGGATGAGGGATCCCTCCATCTACAGCAGCTTCACAGTTCCTAGGAGTGAACCCCTTCCCATTTTTAGTAAAGCCTTTTATCACTTCTACCCAGGTAACACCCTCTACTATTCCAACGGTGTAAGCTTTCCCTCCAAATCCTGTTAGTCAACCACAGGGTCCAAAGAAGACCTGGGAAATGTAGGCTCTGAGAGCGATTCTAGTACTGGCTTCCTTGGAGCCACTAGGCAGCCTGTAGGCCGCACTACTATATACCTTTATTTATTAACTTATTTACTTATTGAATTTATACCCCACCCTCCCCACGAGCAGGCTCAAAACAAGTTACATCAATCTTAGTGCCATACAATTAAAACAATTTTAAAATAAAAATTTACAACAGAATAGATTATAACGAGACCTTTAGGATCATAACAAGACCATTAGTTGCCAAGGAGGGGGTTTCTGTAAAATCTCAGTCCAAGAAGTGTCAATCAAAAAAAAGAAGGTCCAAAGCCCTCCATACTAACCAGAGAATCTACTCTAGGGAGAACGAAAGTGGAACTGTGGCCTTTGAAAAGAATAAACGTCATTTTGTGCATGCAAATTCCCTTATGACAGAAACTGTATAATTGCTTGGAGTGCGGAAAGAGCTTCATTTGGAAAAGAGCCCTACTTCACATCAAAGAAGTCACACAGGTGGGGAGCCATAGAAATGGTCAGAGTCCAAACCAAGTGTCTCTGATGCAGGAGGCTTAATATACTTTTAAATTGTATTTGATTGTCCGCTTCAGTGTACAGCAGGAAGAAGCCACTGAAACATTTGGAGTGTGGATGGGCCTTCAGGTGCAGATCAGACCTCCTTGTGTGGACTCTATCAGGATCTCTCTCTCTCTCTTTATTCCAGCAGGGGATGATCAGAGGAATAAGGAGGATGAGGAACTGCATCATCTATCACCAGGTAAAGTCATGAATGAAGATGTGAGAAAAAACATCAGAATTCAACATAGGCCTAAGAGACAGAAAGTCAGCAGCAGGGTGAAGAAGAGGGATAAATCCATTCCTTGCATAGGGAGGGATTTCCAAGAAGTAGCTCACATGTTGGAGAAAACATACAAGTGCTTGGAATGTGAAATGACCTTCTCTGATCAAACCCAATATAATGTCCATTTCGGAATGCACAGTGGAAGGGAGACCCATCAATGCCTGAAGTGGGGAAAGGCCATGATTTGCAGAGCAGAGTTCCTTAGACATCTGAGAAGACATACAGGAGAGAAATCTTATACCTGCTCTGACTGTAGGAAGAGGTTCTCAGAGAAATCAGATCTTCTTCAACACCAAAGAATTCATTCAGGAGAGAAGCGCTTTATCTGTTCAGACAGTGGAATGATGTCCTTGGATCGAAGAAAGGGTGATATACATTTTTCAAAACACAGTATAATGAAGGCATGTAAATGCTTTCTGTGTGAACAGTACTTCAGATACAGATAGAATGCAAGAACAAATATCATGGCTAAAATACTACCAGCTAAAAAATATAATTGAATGGGCGGCAAAACAAGGGGTGTTCTCGAGACCGAAAACTCAGTTTGAAATCATTTTAACCAAAACATCCAATCAACAAAAGGGATTATTATCAGCGGTATACAAAATGTTAGCATCAACCGAAAAAGAACAGATATTACATAATAAAACGGCATGGCACAAAGACTTACAACAAGAATTAACTTCCGGCCAATGGACATCTATATGGAACTCATATGCATGCAAATCTAGAATTTTTTCGATCCGTTTGCAATTTTTCAAACTATACACAAGATGGTACCTCTCTCCAAAAAGACTAAAACATATGCACCCAAATTACAAAATAGAGTGCTGGAAAGGTTGCGGAAAACCAAGCGATTTCATACATTGCTGGTGGTCATGCACAAGAATTCAAGAATTCTGGAAAAAGGTCTTAGATGAAATAAAACAAATCACAATGCAGAGTCTTCCACTAAAACCAGAAGTCCTACTATTAAATCTGGAGGAAGGAATAGATCCGGAGATAGAAATATCCAAATTGACATCCACACTACTAGCAACAGCAAGAATCACAATAGCGACAGCATGGAAATCAGACAACCCCCAAGTGTCCAAGCATGGAGAAATAAAAGTTGGGAACATTACATAATGGACAAAATAGCGGACAATATAGAAGGGAGGGCAACAAACTCCTTAAAATCACACATATCCTTCAGAAACAAATGGGCCACTTTCATAGAATATATGTCAGAACACAATAACCTACCTTCTAACACAAATTATTTAAAATGGCTTCAGTACTAAAAGAGTAAAAATCATTTTTGGTATTACACGTGCACACTTAGAATTACAATTAGAAATGGAAAATGAAAAGTTCACATAGCAGCAAACTCACCACTTGATACAAAAATTCTAAAAGGTAACTTGATAAAATTGACTTGTATAAATGTTCAATTTTTCACCTTGTAACAAATGTACAAAGATCAGTTATGGGAAAAATATGTAAGTAACATTTACAAATAAAAAAATTTACTGGAAAAAAAAAAGATACAGATCACAGCTTTTTGTGCACCAAAAAAGCCACTCAGGCTTTTGAATGCTTAGAGTGTAGAAAGAAATTCAGTCATAGTTTTCTTCTTAAACAGCATCAAAAAACCCACACAGGTGGAAAACTTCTTGAAGAGAAGAGATTCAGCAAGAGTGGCCATCTTCAAAGTCATCTAACAACCCACACAGGGGGGAAGCCTTTTGAATGCTCAGAGTGTGGGAAGAGATTCAGCAAGAGTAGCCATCTTCAAAGTCATCTAACAACCCACCCAGGGGGGAAGCCTTTGAATGCTCAGAGTGCGGGAAGAGATTCAGCAAGAGTAACCATCTTCAAAGTCATCTAACAACCCATACAGGGGGGAAACCTTTGAATTCTTAGAGTGTGGGAAGAGATTCAGTCAGAATGGCAGTCTTCAAAAACATCTAAGAACCCATACGGGGAAGGAAGCTTTTGAATGCTCAGCTTGTGGGAAGAGATTCCGTGACCATAGCAGTCTTAAACAACATCAAAGAATCTATACGGGGGAGAAGCCTTTTCAGTGCTCAGTTTGTGGGAAGAGATTCAGTGACCGTAGCAATCTTCAAAAACATCTAAAAACCCACACAGGGAAGAAGGCTTTTGAGTGTTCAGAGTGTGGGAAAAGATTCAATCAGAATGCCACTCTTCAAAAACATCTAAGAACCCACACAGGGCAGAAGCCTTCTTAAGAGATTCAGTTACAGTAGCACTTTTCAGCAGCATCAAGGAAGCCACACAGGGGAGAGAGCTTTTGAATACTCAGTGTGTGGGAAGAGATTCTCACAGAATGGCACTCTTCAGAATCATCTAAGTACCCATACAGGTGAGAAGTCTTTTGAATGCTCTGAGTGTGGGAAGAGATTCAGACAGAATGATGGTCTTCAACATCCAATTAAGAACCTGCACAGGGGAGAAGCCTTTTAAATGCTCAGAGCATGGGAAGAGATTCAGTCAGAGTGCCATTTTCAACAGCATCAAGGAATCTACAAAGGGCAGAAACCTTTTGAAGAGAAAGAGTTTCAGTCAGCATGGCTATTTTGAAGAACCCACACAAGGGAAAGCCATGTAACTAAATTTTTAGCCCAGGAAGGGATTTCAAATTCAATTGCTACGAGGATATGAAATAAATGTTACTTTGTCTGGCTGGGCCATATGTAATGCCAGGTTGTTGTTGTTCAGTTGCACAGCTCTTCACGTCCAATGGATCACATCACACTAGGCCCTCCTGTCTTCCGTCATCCTCCAGAGTTTGCTTAATTTCATGTTCGTTGCATTGATAACACTACCTAACCATCTCATCCTTTGCTGTCCCCTTCTTTCTTACCTTCGATCTTTCCCAGCATCAGGGTCCTCTCCAATGAGTGCTCCCTTCTCATCTGGTGGCCAAAGTATTTCAAATTCAGCTTCACTATCTGGCCTTCCAAACACCAGTTGGAGTTGATTTCTTTTAGGATTGACTGATTTAATCTCCTTGCAGTCCAAAGGACTCTCAAGAGTCTTCTCCAGCACCATCATTTGAAAGCATCTATTCTTCAGTGCTTGGCCTTCCTTATGGTCCAGCTCTCTCACATTACTGCTGGGAATACCATTGCTTTGTCCATGTGGACTTTTGTTGGCAGGGTGATATCTGTACATTTTATTATGCTGTCTAGGTTTCCTGTAGCTTTCGTCCCAAGGAGCAAGCATCTTTTAATTCCATGGTTGCAGTTCCCATCTGCAGTTATCTTGGAATCCCAGGAATGTGAATCCTGTCACTGCTTCCATGACTTCCCCTTTTATTTGCCAAGGATTGATGGGGCCGGATGCCATGATCTTAGTTTTTTTGATGTTGAGTTTCAAGCCAACTTTTGCACTGTCCTCTTTTATCCTTAGCAAGAGGCTCTTTAAGTCCTCTTCACTTTCTGCCATTAGAGTGGTATTGTCTGCATATCTGAGGTTGTTGATGTTTTTCCCAGCAATCTTAATTCTGGCTTGTGATTCATACAGGCCAGCATTTTGCATGATGTACTCTGCATATAAATTATTTCTGTTTAGAATTGAGATGGCCCAGACATAATTGAGAAGTACTACCATTACCCTGTTTTGGATAATAATTGTTGTGGAGGCTTGCTCTGTTAGCCCCGTGATTGGCTTATGATCATTTTGTAATCATATTACTGGTCATTTGTGGTCCAGTTTTGGATGACGATCCTTGGGAATCAAAACGAGATGACATTCTGGAGATTCTCATCACTAGCATATTAGTAGTAGTTAACCAATTTATAGAATTTAGGATTGTTTGTTAATATCCATATGTTTTCTTTATATTTTGTATAAATTTATTTAGCAGCATATACACAGCTTCTACTGTCTTTCATTCATCTATAAATTAAATAAGCAAGGTGACAATATACATCCTTGTACTCCTTTTTATAGCCTAAACCAATCAGTTGTTCCATATCTGGTTCTAACTGTCACTTTTTGACCCTTATACAGGTTTCTCAGGAAACATGTGAGGTGGTCTGGTACTCCCATCTCTATAAGAACTTAACATGGTTTGTTGTGATCCACACGATCAAAGGCTTTAGCATAGCCAATGAAGCAGAAGTAGATGTTTTTCTGGTACTCCCTTGCTTTCTCCATAATCCAGCAAATATTGGCAATTTGATCTCTAGTACCTCTACCTCTTCGAAACCCAGCTTGTACTTCTGGCATTTCTCTTTCCATATACTGTTGAAGCCTAGCTTGTAGGATCTTGAGCATGACCTTGCTAGCATGTGAAATGAATGCAATTGAGCAATAGTTTGAACATTCCAGGCACCCTGTCTATTAAATCTAGTCTCTTAAACCTATTCTTCACCTCCACTGTATATTCATTAGGGATGTGATCTCAGTCAAACCTGAATGGCCTAGTGGTTTTCCCAACTTTCTTCAGTTTAAGCCTGAATTTTGCAGTGAGTAGCTCATGATCTGAGCCACAGTCAGCTCCGGGACTTGTTTTTATTGACTGTATAGAGCTTCTCCATCTTTGACTGCAAATGATATAATCAATCTGATTTTGGTGTTGCCCATCTGGTGATGTCTATGTGTAGAGTCACCTCTTAGAGGGTGTTTGCTATGACCAGAGTGTTCTCTTGACAACATTGTTAGATTTGCCCAACTTCATTTTGTTTTCCAAGGCCAAAACTGTCCGTTATTCTGGTTAGCTTTTGACTTCCTACTTTAGCATTCCAGTCCCCTATGATGATAAGGACATCTGTTTTTGGTTTTTGGTGTTAGTTCTAGGAGGCGTTGTTGAACCGGTCCACTTCATAGAACTGGTCCATCTCAGCCTCTTCTGCATCAGTGGTTGGGGCATAGATTTGGATTACTGTGATGTTTAATGGTTTGCCTTGGATTCAGACCGAGATCATTCTGTCATTTTTGAGATTGTATCTCGTTACTACCTTTCTCACCCTCTTGTTGACTATAAAGGCCACACCATTTTTTCTACAGGATTCTTGGCCACAGTAGTAGATATAATGGTTTTCTGAGTTAAATTCGCCCATTTCCATCCACTTTAGTTCACTGATTCCCAAGATGTCGATGTTCAGACTTGCCATCTCATTTTTTACCATATCCAACTTACCTTGATTCATAGATCTTATGCTCCAGGTTCCTATTCAGTATCAGTCTTTGCAGCATCGGACTTTCCTTTCACCATCAGACACATCCACAGCTGAGCATCCTTTCAGCTATGGCCCAGTTGCTTATTCTTTCTGGGGTTACTTGTATTTGCCCTCTGCTCTCCCCCAGTAGCATATTGGATTTCTTCCAACCTGAAGGGCTCATCTTCTGGCATCATATCTTTTGTTGCTGTCCATGGGGTTTTCTGGGCAAAGATACTGGAGTAGGTTGCTATTTCCTTCTCCAGTACATCACATTTTGTCTGAGTTCTCCTCTACGGCCTGTCCATCCTGGCTGGCCCTCCATGGCATAGCCCACAGCCCCATCGAATCACACAAGCCCCCTCGTTTCTTTCACATCCATGAGAGAGGATGCCAGGTACCAGAGATATAAACTTTAGAAAGGACACAGGCAAACCCAATTAACAATATTATTTTTTCCTCAATATACAAACATGCTTAATAATTAACAGGCTTACAGTATTTCTTTTATTTTACAGTCTTTGATAAATGACCTCTCTTTCTCTGAATTATTGAATCAAAACCTGGAGTGAGTCTCTGTGCTGTAGCAATCTTGAGTGTGCTGGTTAGCTGTGTATCTGTAAGCTGAAAATGTAATTTTGATATATGGAGATTTCTTCCAGAACGAGCTGTTTACAAACGTACATTGTCCCAAACATAGGCAGAAGTTTAGAAGCAAAAGTCTTACGTTGGAGGTAATTTGGTACAGTGTGCTAATACCAACTTCAGAAAACATCCTTCTGTACAGCATCACATTGCTCCCCCACCTACCTGCAATTTGTAGCATCTTTTCATTGGTAGGTCCCATTTTGTCGACTGTCCTGACTCACTATGTATACTCCACTTTCAGCATGCCTCCACCTTAAAGAAAGTATTCCTGTCCATCTCCCCCCCCCCCCCCCCCGCTCCTGAGAAGTAGTCCTGTTCCCTCTCTGAAAATACACTTCCTCACTGTACTCGATCAGCAATAATGATCTGGATGAGGGTGTGGAGGCGCTACTCAGTAAATTTTCAGAGGGCACCAATTTGGGAGGAGCAGTGAACATATCAGAAGATAGCAATAGCATTCAGTGATCTAAACACACTGGAAAAGTGGGTGGATATGAACAAGATGCAATTGAACAAGGATAAGTGCTGAATTCTACATCTGGGTAACAAAAATAAGGAGCACAGCTAGTGGATGGGGGATACACTTTTGGGTAGCAGTGTGTGTGGTCAAGATCTTGGGATGTGGGGGGACTGTAAGTTAAATATGCGCAGCCAGTGTGATGCAGCTACAAAAAAGGGTAATGTGATCTTGGGGTGTATCAACAGAGGCGTAACATCCAAATTGCAAGATATCATAGTCCTGGTCTACACTGCATTGGTCAGGCTGCCCCTGGAATATTGTGTGCAGTTCTGGAGACATCATTTCAGAAAGGATGTGGACACAATGGAGCATTTGCAGAGGAGAATAAGGATGATTTGGGGGCCTGGAGACCAAGCTCTATGAGGAAAGGCTGAAGGACTTGGGAATGTTTAGTCTGGAGAAGAGGAGGTTGAGGGGGACTTGATTGCTCTCTTGAAGTATTTGAAGGGATGTCACTTAGAGGAGGGCAAGGAGCTGTTCCTGTAGGCAGCAGAGAACAGGACTCGCAATAATGGGTTTAAATAAGGGCGGGAGGGTACTGGGTGGATATTAGGAAAAACTTTTTGACCGTAAGATTTGTGCAACAGGGGAATCAGCCTAGGAAGGTGGTGAGCTCCCCCTCACTGGCAGTCTTTAAGTAGCAGCTGGACAAACACTTGTCAGGGATGCTCTAGGGCAGTGATGGTGAACCTTTTAGAGACTGAGTGCCCAAACTGCAAACCAAAACCCACTTATTTATCACAAAGTGCCAAGACGGCAATTTAACCTGAATACTGAGGTTTTAGTTTAGAAAAAACAACTCAAACATTAACATTTTTTGTCTTAAAAGAAAAACACAATAACTGAGCTTTACTCAGAAGTAGATACTACTGAAATCAAGTAAATTGTTAGGAGTCCTTGTTACATTAGAGTGCTAATCTTGGTAACTCAGAATTAAGGTAAAGGTTTCCCTTGCTCGAAAGCCAGTCGAATCCAACTCTAGGGGGTTGTGCTCATCGTTTCCAAGCCGAAGAACCAGTGCTGTCCAAAGACTTCTCCATGGTCATGTGGCCGGCATGACTAGATGCCGAGGAGCATGGAACGCTGTTACCTTCCCACTGAAGTGGTACCTATTTATCTACTTGCAATTTCTTGCTTTTGAACGGCTAGGTTGGCAGGAGCTGGGGCCATAGACGGGAGCTCACTCCATCATGCGGCACGTGGGTCTTGAACTGCTGAGCTACTGACCTTCTAGTCTGCAATTCAGTGTCTTAACCTCTGAGCCACCACAGCCCCCAACTCAGAATTAGATACCATTGAATTCCCATAAAATTGTTAGGACAGTTAAACTATAGCCAGTTTGGTGTACTGGTTAAGTGCGTGGACCCAGCGGTTCTGGGAGAACCGGGTTTGATTCCCCACTCCTCCACTTATACCTACTGGATGACCTTGGGCAAGCCATAGCTCTGGCACAGCTGTTCTTGAAAAAGAGCAGTTTCTGTCAGAGCTCTCTCAGCCCCACCTACCTCACAGGTAAATCCAATCTCTTCTTCTTCTCTTCTATAGATTCAGGTGGGTAGCTGTGTTGATATGAAAGAATAGAACAAAGTTTGAGTCCTGTGGCACCTTTAAGACCAACAAAGTTTAATTCTGGGTATAAGCTTTCACATGCACACTTCATCAGATACATGTATGCACATGAAAGTTTACACTGAAAATTAAATGTTTCTGGTCTTAAGGTGCCACTGGTCTCAAACTTTGTTCTGTTAAACTAGGTTTACCTCAGAAACAGATCCCATTGAAATCAACTCCAACTCAGACGGTCTGTTAGACTACAGTACTTGGAAATCAATCTCACTGATATCAAGCCAAATTGGTCAAGGGAGTCTGTCAAGACTACATTATTAAATGCATTTTCTCAGAACTGGATCCTCGTGAAATCCAGTCAAACCGGTTGGGAGAATATGTTGAGCTACAATATTGGGAAGCAGTGTTTAAGCTTAGTGTGAGATACCTCCGTTTTTTAGCCTCCAGCTGACACATTTTTGTCTCAGCTCAGGAAGGATGGCTCCAGAGCAAACTAATGTATGCTGTAGCCAAATCGCTCACTCACAACTTTAATGTCAGTAGCTCACAAAGTGGAATTTTTGCTCCCAAGACTCCCCACAGCTTTGAGGGCGCATTGGTGGGAAGTAAACCACACTGGAAAATCAGGTCACCTTGATTAGACCTAGCTGTTAAGTTTCTCTCTTTCGCCTACTTTTTACAGCTTCCCTCCAGTTTCCGCTCTCCTAATCTCCTCAATGCCTTTCCCTTCCCCTCTGGGCTCTCAAGCTCCTACCCTCTCTGGGCGATCCCATCACCATCCCTCCCAACTGCTCCTTCGCTCCCCTGCCTTTTTTGCTGGGCAGCTAAAGCCAAACTGGACACTTGATCCCTTTGCAATAAGCATAGAATATCCAACAGCGGCGGCGGGGGGGGAGGAAAGTGCTTCTTTCCACTTTATGGCTGCTGAAAGCCCCCCAAGGAGAGTGTGCCATGCTGCCGTCCAATGCCAGGGCACCCTCCAACACCCAGGTAAAGGGAGATGCCGCCTGAGGGGGGAGTGGCAAAAGAGGAGCAGACGGAAAGTTTGTAAACTCCAGGCAAGGTGCACGCACTCTCGCGCACGGGTAACAGCATGCAAGAGAGAATAGACGCTCGTGCACGTGCATCACTCCAGTCTTACATCTGTGGCAGCCCAGCTGTGAGTCTGTGTCTTTTTCCTTTTAGAGACTGAGTGCCCAAACTGCATGCGTGCCCACAGAGAGGGCTCTGAGTGCCGCCTCTGGCACGCGTGCCATAGGTTCGCCACCACTGCTCTAGGGAGTCTAGGCTGATCCTGCATTGAGCAGGGGGTTGGACTAGATGGCCTCTATGGTCCCTTCCACCTCCATTAATCTATAGGACTGCCGTGGGTGGAGAAACCAAATGGAAATCAACTGGCTGATGGTATCAATGAGTTGGCAAATTGACCTTGTGACCTTTGAATAACAATTCAGGTACAGAGATTTGGATTTGATGAATATTACTATGAGAAACGTCCACGTTGCTTGTTAAATGAACTAACTAAACTTCAACACTACACACTCTGACAAAGTCTGTGAACAAAATGAGACTTGATATGCATAGTCTGTTTTGTGGATGGTGTCATTGTGAACATTTATTGAGAGATTGATTTGCTTCAAGTAAACCGGATATTGGATAAAAACTTAATAGTCTTTGGGTGTTTTCCTTTGGCATAATACATCACGGTTGTTCTGCTTATTTCCACCAGTATCAAAGAGTTGGCAAATTGACCCCGTGACCTTTCAATAACAACTCAGGTACAGAGACAAACCATTTTTTACCAAACAGCTTCAATTGTTGCTATGATTCAGACGACATGAAGGAATAGGTTAGATTGCTGATTACCCTTCCACCCCGTCATGAAGTAGGCCTCCTGAGCCATCTGTTGTTAACAGGTTGATGTCAACATAACTTCAGTGGTCAGGTTTTTGGCTGGGCTAAGGGCCCCAGCCCACTCAGATCATAGTCCTTTAAAAGTGTAGTTTTGCTGCTCTTTGTTTGTAGCTAGACACAAGCTATCACGAGATGAGCTAATCTTGGATGGACCAGGTTTTTTCCTGGCCATCTGCTCTCTGGACAGAGAGACATGGATTACTGGAGGGTAACATTTGGTACCTGATCTAATGTGTAGCTTGTCATGTTAACTAGTTCTTTTTGGTTTTAGTTCTCACTGCTGTGTTCTTTTGAAATATTCTTGCACACTTTAAGAAATATCTTTTGATTATATTTGGGTGTTCCATGCTTCAAGTGCTTCAATCCTATTCCTGTCCCTTAGACCTTAAGTGACCACGTACCTGGTTAATTCTTTGTGGGAACTCATTCTGCAAGCAGCCTACCTTGCAGAGTTTGACTTCCTTGATAAAACCAGTAAAGTTAGAAGCTTGCCCCGTAGCTTCTGAGTTTAACTGGGAAGTGTGTGGACTGGCACTCCTGGGTCTGGGTTTTTAAAAATTTGTGCTCTGCTGGCCCGTACCAAGAATTCCCTTGGAGTAGGGATTCTTGACACCACTCTCCTCCAAATTCAAATCTGCTCCCACTCATTTCCTTGCAGTTTATTCCCACTTAGAGACCTGACCTTCCACGAAGACACACATGCACCCCATGGTGCTGAGGTTTGAGCATACGGACTAACAACTGGTTGACCCAAGTTCAGATGTTCACAGCTCTGCTGTGGAAGTTGCTGTGTGACTTTGGACCAGTCACTCTGTCGGTTGAATGGTCTCTGCACAGTTGTTGTGGGGACAAAAACATAGCTGAGGAAAATGATGGTTGTAAATTGCTTTGTGGGAGAAAAGCAAGGTAGAGATACCTAGAAAATAAAATGATGCAACAAAATTGTGTGAAGCCTTTGAGATGGTTCAAGAGTCCTGTTTTATGTTAGTCTCCAACTACCAAAGTTCCCTCTGTGCTTTGCTAGGAGATGTTAGCACACAAAATTTTAGCTGGAAGTGCAGGGATTTTTGCTTCAACCCCAAATGAACTGAGGAGGTATTTTCCCCCTTTATTGGATACAATGGATGATGGGGGGGACCTCCTTCTGGGACTCAAAGAATTGGACCCCTGGTCCAATCTTTTTGAAACTTGGGGGAAAGGAATTTAAAGAGATGCACAGGTAGCTATGCTGCAAATCTGGTGCCTCTATCTAAAAAAACAACCATCCCCAGGTACCCATGGATTGATTCTCCATTTTAGCCCATGGGGCCCATTGTCTATAATGTTGCCTTATAGGGTATAATGGAGCTGGAAGATAATAATTTTTTTTTGCACACCGCTATTATGTTTTTCAGTATGATGTGTAAGCTGCCTTGAGTCATAGGGACAAGTGAAATATAAATATTTGAATAAATAGTTTGAAGAGGTTGATAACATGTAACTAACTTCCTGTTTGTTAGGTAGGCAGGGTTCTTCTGACAGTGATTGTTCCACTTAACCTGTACTGTTGGTTGTCAGATTTCACACACACTACAAAAAAGTAGGCTGCAATAGCCCCCCCCCCCCCAGGTGCAGGGCCAGGTCTACCAACATAGTTGAAAGAGGTGGGTAGACTTGTTCTCCAGAGGACAGGTCTCACAACGTAGTGGAAAGGGATGGGTAGGCCTGCTACCTGGAGGACAGGTCTATATTTCTGCTCTCCCATGGCTTTCCAACAGAATGGCTTCCAGTTGGAAGGGTGTTAAGAGATGCCTTTTATCTCCCTTTCTCTTCCCCCAGCACTGCCTCTTGCTTGCATATGTTTGGCCAGCGGGTGCCAACTCCTGGGTGGGAAATACCTGAAGATTTGGGAGGGTGGAGAGTAGGAATGGAGGGATTTGGGAAGCAGTGGGAGCTCCGCAGGGTCTAATGCCACTGTTAAATAGTGGGTTCCATGGAGGAGCAGACCCCAAAGTCTAGTGACCGGTTCTACTTTATTAGTGATTTCAGCAAGAACAAGACTAAACTCCCAGGGCTGCAGCCTTGTTTAAATAGCATGCAATTGCCACACCCAAACACACCCCACTCCCAAGGATAGGCTATTTACATAACATCACTTTTTGATTGGTTACTTCTAGAGTCCTGGTGGGCTATTGTTCTTGGGCTTCAAACTCAGCCCGTCTCTGGCAGAACAATCCAGGAATGTTTCAGCCCCAATACATAATGGCCACCGAGTCCACCCTGCTATGTAGACCTTTTCTGTCACCTGGGGATCAGCTAGAATTCTAGGAGATCTGCAGGCCTCATAGGGAGGTTGGCAACCCTACCTGAGCCGTCCCTTAAACCACTGCAACCCTTCTCTTCTCTGTTCTGCGGATCCCTTGCACAAATTCCCCTCCCAGCCCCTGCACCAAAGATCAGTCTGCGGCTTTAGATGCACTCCCTCCATGCAAAAAGGAACCCCCCCCCCACACACACACCTCCAGCCTACTTCTAGATGCCTGTGGGGAGAAGACAGGTCTCTCTCTCTTCTTCCCTCCCTTTCCTCTTCTATGTTTTTCCTGCCAGCTGCTTTTCTCCTTTCAAGGAGGAAGGGATTTCCCTTTCCCCCTTCAGCTCAAACACTTGAATCCAAATCTAGCCTCCTTTCTTGGAATCCGGGACCTTTCTGCCAGCCTTTGAGGTCCTGCATTTTGGGGGCAATAAAAAATTATTAATCTACAATTCTCTGTTTAAAAAAAATAGCGCAAGCTAACAAGGTCGGGCCCCCCACCCCTAATTTTGTTTCTCAGTCCTCAGACGAGGTGGAGGAGGAAGGAATTGGGAGAATGCGAGCAAGGAACTGGGGACCGGCACCTCAACCTCCCTTTTCTGAGATTGCCGAACAGCCCCCCTGGGGTTTCCCGAGAGTGCTGCCCTGCGCGGAGTGACTCCAGAGGAGCCCCACTGAGCTGCATTAGAGGACGCCGCGCTGACTGCGGCCGGGCAGAAGTCCAGTAGTCCCGCGGGGTCTTCGGGGGGGGGGGGGGGGAGAGGGCAGGAAGCCCTTTTCTCCCTTGGTTCTGCAGCCGTGAGAGGGTTAAAGCAGCCGAGCTGTTTGCTAGAGAGGCCGAGCAAGGGAGGGAGGGCGGAAAGGGACGGCGGGCGGGGCGGGCTTCAGACGCGCAGAAGCAGAGCAGAGCTTTACAGCCGGAGCCTCGGGAGGTTCGCTCTCAAGTAGGTCCGTTCAGTCTCGGAAGGCAGAAATTCTGCTCTCGCGTATTCGGGGAGGGGGGGGGGGGGGAGTGTTTAAATCCTTTCCAGACGGGGTTTCCCCTTCCTTCTGCGGGGATTTCCCCTTTGTCAGCCCCAGTCTTGGGGCGCCTGCCTGGCGGTCCGCGGGGCTTGCAAGGCGGCCCTTTCCCGGGCGGCCTCGGAGGGGATCCTGGTCTGCCAGGCAGCTGGTAGATGGATGGAGGAGATGCCCCGGCCAGCCGCATCCCTGCATCCTGCCCTGCTTGACCGGTGGATAGAATTTATTTGGAGTAGATTGTTAGTCGTTTTGTATTTTTAAACTTTCTTTAGTGTATCTTTTGTCCTGTTTCATCGGGTGCATTTGATATTTTGTAAGTCATCTCGAGTCCCATTCCGGGGAGAGAGAGAGCAGGATATAAATGTGATTAAATAAATAGGCACCGCGATGTCCCTTGCAGGGGCTGAAGGATCTGTCTTTTGTAAAATCAAAATAAATGCTGACCCGTGGAGGACGGAGGCAGGCCCACAGGTGGTCACAAGGGAGGAGTCATTCGTGCTGATTGGCTGCCCCAAATATTGCTCATTTGGGCCAGTGCTCCCAGCATCTGCAGTTGAGGGTGGTGGTGGTCATTTATTTACATTAATTATAGGAGAAGGATTGAGTCCAGTGGTACTTATAAGACAGAGTTTTATTCAAGGCATAAGCTTTTCTGTGCAAGCCTACTTCTTCAGGATAGTTCAGGTTTTGGGATTTTGTAAGAAAGGGAAAAAAAGTCTGTACTTCATAAGACTGATGGAGTTCCCATTCCATGTGGTAAGCTTGCACATGAAAGCTTATACCTTGAATAGATCTTATATCTTGAATAAAACTTATACCTTGAGTAAAACTTTTTCAGTCAATAAATTTTTTTCTCTCAGAACTTTCTCAGCCCCACCAACCTCACAGGGTGTCTGTTGTGGGGAGAGGAAGAGAAAGCGATTGTAAGCTGCTCTGAGACACCTTTGGGCAGTGAGAGAGTGGGGTATAAAATTCCAACTCTCCTTCTTCTTGTCATTTCCACTGTGATCCTGATCCACGAATTTGTGCCCCGTGCATTCCGGGGACCGAATTAGGAACACACAGTCAGAGTCCAACGAGTTAGATGATTATCTGTTTATTGCAAGAAACAGGAAATACGGGACTGGATACCTTAGCACCCAGTAACACCAAGCTGTATTCTGCCATTACCAGGATGGGCAAAAGGTGTTATACCCCAGATTACATCACATATAGTTTACACAGCGAAAAACCTCTAATTGGTACCAGACGGGTAGCATCATTAAAGCATCATTTCACTTAATACATCTCTATTGGTGTTCTACTGTGCTGGTCAAAAGTGTCAGTAATTATGTCTGCTTATCTGTTCTCAGGACAGTGTGAAACAATAAAGAACAATGGGCCCCTCTCTTAGCATCACCCAGAGTTTATTTACCTCAGCCTCGATCTAGGGAGGTTTCTGATAAGATGCGTATAGAACTGGGTTTTGGCAGACTTCGTGGGGCCAGATGCTCTGCTATTACAAGAGGAGATATTGTTTTGAGAACATTCAGAGTCTTTTCATCACATAACTTCCCTTGCTTAGCGCCCTTGTAACTTCCAGATTCACATTCCATTCCATTGCTTTCTAATTGCCTCTAATAATAATACTTCTTAATATAGTTTCTTACATAGAAAGATACTAATATAAAATATCTATATTCTACTATAGATTTCTTTCATTGGGGCTAAATACCAAAAACTGGATATACTGTAGTTAAACTCACTGACAGCTGTCAATATATGCATGTCAGAGAAAATATCAGAATTCACATTCAGAAATCACATTCATTAATCCCTTGTCCTACACTTGAGCCAGCTCGCTGGAAAGGCAGGATAAAAATGGGAACAATAAATAAATAAATAAATACACTGCCTCCTCCTGCTCCTCTTCACCCAGCAGCCCCTGTGCCCTGACCTGGAGAGGACTGACACCCCTCTGCCCCTTTCCCTCTGATATTGCCCAGCCCTTCGGGATTATTAAGGAGCTATCTGCAAGGTTAAGCCCTTACCAGTTGCTTGGTCCTGGGCTTTACCTGGTCCTGGGTTCACCTTGAGATGTGCACACTACAGACTGATCCCCGGAAATCAGAAGCCAAGCTCATGACATCCACAGTAGATCTTTAAAAAGGCTAATGGTGTTGTTTTTGTTGCCCGAAGGACCAAATAGGTGTATCTTAAAAACTGTGATATGTAATATAACACAGTGACATTAATCCTGATCCACAAACTACAACAAGGACGCTCCTTCTGATCCACCAGGATAATCCTTCGGTGTCTTTCCTCACCAGGGTCAGTGATGTAACTCTGTTTTCTTTATGCCTTTTTGATCTCTTTCCCTCTCTCTCTTCACAGCCAGGTGAATAAGAGTGTCTTTCCAGAGTCAGAGGTAACCCAAGAGAAAGGAGGAAGAGAAGGACCCAGAAGGCCCTGGAACTGGCAAGACATCCAGGAAAGGTCCCCATCCCATCCAAGCAGGGAGTGATACTGAATTTTGGGAAAGAACTGTCCCAGAGATCTGGGTTCAGGACACTATGACCGCAGATGTACACAGACAACGCTTCCGGCAGTTCCTTTACCATGAGGCTGATGGGCCCCGAGAGGTTTGCAGCCAGCTTCATGGACTTTGTAAGCACTGGCTGGAGCCAGAGAGGCGCACCAAGAAGCAGATCCTGGACCTGGTGATCCTGGAGCAGTTCCTGGCCATCCTGCCCCAGGAAGCACAGTGCTGGGTCAGAGGATGTGGGCCGGAGACCAGTTCCCAGGCAGTGGCCCTGGCCGAAGGGTTCCTCCTGAGTCAGGCAGAGGAGAAGAGGCAGGCAAAGCAGGTGAGGGGTTTTCACTCACTCCGTTCAAGCAATGACCTTTTCCTAAGGCTTCCTGCCAGGCATTTCTCTATTTTTTCCATTGTTAGGAAGTCCCCAAGGGTCGTCTACCATAAAAGGAGGGGAGGGGGTTTTCCATAAGGAAGCAATTACTGAACGGGCAGCAGCACATAGTACCATAATCAAATCTTTCTGTATCAGGGGAATATGGGAGGAGTCCCACGTATTTAATAACATCATAAAGGAAGAAAATATCCTGTAATGATGTCGATTTGGGAGCATGGCTTACTTGGTTAAGTGTTGGGTCTTCCTCTTTTCCTGCTGCCCTCCCACTTTTGTTAGCATCATTGTCTTTCCCAGTGACTCCCGTCTTCTTGTAAGGTTACCAAAATACTAAAGCCTCGTTTTAGTCATTCTGGTTTCCAGGAGAGTTGAGGCTTGATTTGATCACAAACTCACTTATTTCTCTTTTTGGTGGTCCACGGTATCTGTAGAAACACGAAACCCTCCTCCAGCACCACAGAGAATCAACTTTCTTCCTGTCAGCTTTCTTCCTTGTCCAACTTTCACACCCACAAATAGTATAATGGGGAATACTAGGGCACGAATTAACTTGCTCTTGGTCACCTGTGACACATCCTTACGCTTAGGAGTACAGGTTGCACATCAAAACAGTCGGATTTTATGGCATCCCCATTTCTTTTCAAATCAACCGTAGCTTTTCTTGACCCCCACAGTCAAAAGCACTGATGGAATCTATGAATCACAAGCTGATTTTTTTTCCTGAAATTTTCTTCTTGATGTGCTTTTTGGTCTTTGCATTTTTTCCTTCTTATTCCCTGGTCGCTGCCTCCCCCATAGTCCGAAGAAAAGCTTCTTCTCAAAGAGCTGGATGGGGATTCTAGACCCCCCCCCCTTTTGTTCTTCAACATGGAGTCCTGCCTACTCATATTCAGGTCCCCCGCCATTTCTCAGTATAGTTATTTTAACGATTACCATAATGTCATACTTCAAAAATTAAAAGTTCCCTTTATATCCCGTTTTTTTTTTTACTATTACATTCACATTCACATAAAAGTCCAAAGTCTCCCATCTTGACTCGGTGGTCTTTCAGAATCAGTCTTCTCCTTCCTCGTGATCTTCTTTATCTCCTCTCTCTGGTTCCAACCCTTGTGGAGTATGTTTTATATTAAATCTCTCAAATAGTTTTCCTTCTTCTTTAGGATTTTTTGCTTTCATAAGTTTCCCATCCTTGAAATAATAGTTGCTGGAAATCCCCAAGAAAACAATATACCATTCTTATGCAGTTCCTGAGCATATGGTCTCATCTGGTTTCTCTCTTGTAATGTTTCTGGCAATAAATAAGGATGAGGTATTACTCTCTGACCTTGAAGTTGTCAGTTCTCAATCTTCTTGAGAGCTTTCCAGACTTTATCTTGTATCTTTTCCCTTCAAAAAGCCATTATAATGTCTCTAGGCATTCCTCCTGCTTTTGGCTTCGGTCTTAAGCTTCTGTGTGCACGTTCTAAATCAGGGGTGTCAAACATGCAGCCCGGGGAACGAATCAGGCCCCTGGAGGGCTTCTATCAGGCCCGCAGTGGAACTGGCCATCTCCTGCTTCCAGTTCTGCCGCTGCTGCTGCATCATAGTTTGCTTCACCAGACCTGCTTCGTAATCACTCAGCCATTTCATTTTTTAACCTGGGTCCTAGACTCAGAACTCTGAGCATAAGATTTCTGTGGTGTATGTCAATGAATCAAAAGTAGATTTGCAGTTTACAGATACACACTTGAACAGGATACTCAAGATTGCAACAGCACATATATTTTGATGCAATAATTCAGAGCAAGAAGTGTCCGTTATCAGATACTGTTAAATAAAATATTGCAAGAGTGCTAATGTTCTAAACATGTTTTTATTTTAAGTTAAAAAAAATCTTTATCTTTGTGTCCTTTATAAAGTTTATATCTCCACTAGTTGGCATTACATTTTATGACACACATGGCCCAGCCCAACAAGGTCTCATTTATGTCAGATCTGGCCATCATAACAAATGAGTTCGATACCCCTGTTCTAAATCATCTTCTGTAACATTTATCCCAGGCTTCTGAAACCACTCAAAGTTTTTACCAGATCTCTGGTAATGTCTTCAATTACTCCTGATAGTTTCAAATTTTTACACTTTTCCCAGTCTGATAAGGAGGCTACCCTTCTTTTTAATACTTGTATTTCTTGTTCAGTAGCTCTCGCCTTTTCCTCAGCCTTGTTCGCTACTGTCTGAGCAGTTGTAATGTCTTCCAGTAGTTGCTCATATTTATCTTGTAATTTTTAATGTCCTCTCTAATGTTCTTTTCCATGTTATCTATAAGCTCAGCCATCTCCTTCATTTCCCTCTTTGTCGCCATTACGAGGGGCCTTTAATTAACTTAATTAGCTTTACAGAGAAGACTCCCCAAGTCCAAAGTTATCTCTTCCTCCTTCAAGGTTTCCTCCTCGATAGGATTGCTCTTTTTGTCCTTATCTTCCAGTTGTTTTGGTTATATTTTATTTTATCGGACTCCTTTCTCGGAGGGGTAGCGTGAGGCATCTAATCTTGCTGACTCATGCACAGGTCTCCTTCTGAAATTCTCTCCTATGCTCCATTGACCAATGTAATTTTGCAATATGATCTCAAGTGCATCCTCCTTTTCTGAATCCACCTGCAACATCTGGCGTTCTCTTTCAATATATGACACCAGTCCTTGTAAAATGTTGAGGATCACTTTACTTGCAGGAGTGCTCTGATAGTTGCTACAGTCTTTGACGTCTCCATTTTTCAGAACTGAAATGTCAAGTGAGCACTTCCAGTCTGTGGGCTGTTGTTTTGTTTTCCATCTTTGTTAGCATATTCTCGTTAAGGTGTTGATGGATGTTCTAAACCACTTTTCTGTGGTTTAGAACAGCCCATTCTACTCCTGCTGATTTGTTTCTCAATTTCCCAATTATTCTCAGTGTAGCTATACTTTCTAAAACTCTTCCTTCTTCTTCAAAAGAGTTTTCTTGAAAGGAATCGGTCCTCCTTTTGTCTCTTTTTTTTAACAGTTCTTCAGTATATTGTTCCCACCTTGTGTTCGATATTTCTACCTCTAGATCATTCACTAGGCTGAGAAGAAAACCCAACCCTCTTGCTCAGCCCTGTAGTTAATGCGGCTCTGGTGGTGGCGGAGTCAGGGATGAGGAGTCTGGGTCAGGATCCACCTCTTCAGTCTGTTCCATTCCTTCTCTTACCCCTCTCCCTTGCTGTTTTTTTCAGATGAGGGGAGGATATCTGAAGGCAGAAGTAAAGGTAACTGAGGCAGAAGGAGCTCCGTCAGAGGGAGGTCAGAGGGCGCAGGCCCAGGAGCATGCCCAAGATGCCCTGTCAAGCGGTAAGAATGCCTCCAGCCAGATGGGATCAGGGCACATAGTGAAGTTATTGCGCAGAAGGTTCAGGACAGGAGAAAAGGGAGATACTTCTGCTGAGTATGTAGAATGGAGTTATGGGAAATAGCACCCTAGGATGTAGTGATGGCCACGCTACTTTAAAGGGGGATTATACCAATTCATGGAGAGCAATTCCATTCCAATTTATGTTCAGTGAACTATGTATATCTCACCTTCCTTCCATTAGAAAGTGGCTCAAAAAAGAAAAGAAAAACAAATTTGAGTGCGGCTATTAGCCATGGGGAATAAATGGAACCTCCACGTTCTCCTGACCTGAATGGCCAGACTAGGCCAATGTCATCAGATCTCAGAAGCTAAGAATGGTCATCCCTGGTTAGTTTTTGGACTGGAAGACCACCAAAGAAATTCAGGGTTGCTATGTAGAGGCAGGCAATGGCATACCACCTCTGAATGTCTCTTTCGTTGATTAGCTGGAGTCACTATAATTCAGCTGTGACTTGACAGCACTTTACACAGAGAGAGAGAGAGAAACCATGTTCTGGAGCAGCATATCTCAGAAACTCCGTTGCCAGAGGCCAGTCATTTGTGTTCTGGGTCTCTGCATAAAGACTTTTCAGGGGCATCGGGGGTGGTGGTGGTGGTCACAGTCAGAAAGAGGATACTGGATTATGGATGCCTGGCCATGTCCTGTCACCCCTGTGAGGTTTGAGGTCAGAGCACGGGGTAGACATGGTGTTATTTTCATGTCTTGTCCAGCTAAATGCCTGGATGTGAAGTCAGAGCGTCAGTAGATGCTCTGAAAACACATTGGTACTACTCTAGAGTTCCCAGAGAATCAGCTGATGCACTAAAATCACATGGGTTTAGGGCTGGATGTGATGGCGACGTATCCTGCCATGTGATTTCCAGTCGCCTCTTTTTCTCCCACCTTTCAGGATGGGTAAGAAGGCCCAGCAGGCAGGAGAAGGTCATGCCTGAGTTTTTGGTCTGATCCAGCAGGGATGCTGCAACCATTAGAGCTCCAGGGCACATTCCAAGTCTCACAGAAGTCTGAAATGTGTTGGTGGCATTTATAACCTTCTGATGGTCATGGGAATGGGGATGCGTAAGCAGGTTTGAGACCAACAAAATAGGAATTTGAGGCTAAAATTCTTCTTTCCAATTTTGTCTCCCTTGCAGGCAGTGAAGAGACGTTATCGAGCAGTTTTCTTTGCAGAGAAGTGGAAACGACTGCTCAAGCTCTTTTCCAGGTGTTCGGGATGAACGGGGGATAGTCAGGGCCGTTGCTCCTTTTTCAGGGACACTTTTAGTCCTGCTTTCTGTGAAAGAGAGGCTCTGAATTGCACTCCTTTTACACATACCGAGCTCTACGTCCCGCACCCTCAGAAAATACGCCTGTCGAGTGTGTAGTCTTTGCCTGGCATGATCTCTGATGAGGGAATCTGCTTTTTCTTTCAGTCTGCATTTTCCTTTGAGGAGGTGGCCATTTATTTCACCAAGGCGGAGTGGGCCCTGCTGGATCTGGACCAAAAAGCTCTCTACCGGGAAGTCATGCGGGAGAACTATGGGAGCGTGGCTTTCCTGGGTAAGGATCTTTCATAGGTGCCAAAGGTGGGAACTGCTGCCATTGGGATGATGCATGAATCAAAATTTTGAACAGCAATATATGTTTGTGAGGCCTGCCCTTCTACTTGGCCACCATTGGGTGCCTCGAGAAGTTGGGGTGGCTGTGAAAATGATGTTCAGCATGGCCATATGGAGCGATACAAGACACCCTACTGATGCAAGGGCAACTGAGGCCAGTTGTGGCCATAACCCAAGCCAAAGAGGGTGTCTTGGCCTTAGGTTGAGGTGGGGCTGAGGATCCCTCAGAAAGTCTCTGGAAGGAGCCAGATCCCAATTTCTTTACAGCTTCCCCTTCCCCAGGTGGGATGATGCCCATCCACTCTAACTGTAGCCTGGAAAAGAGCCATCCCCCTTTGAGTGGTTAGAGTTGAGGGCTTTCATCTTGACCATGGTTCCGTCCTTCCAGAAGAAATTTTTTTCTTCCATGGATTTCTCGCTCCCTCTCCCTCCCTCCCTCCCTCTTTCTTTCTCTCTGCCAAAGAAGCCAAGTATGTAAGAGACCCTACGGTGGAGACTGACAAAGGCCTTTCATCTGAAGAATGGATGCAGAATTCTTCCAGAAGATCTCAAGAGACTGTTTCTTTCCGAAATGAGCTGGCCACGAGTAGGTATCTTTTACTGTAACATCAAGGGAGCGGGCAGATAAGACCTCCTTCTGCAGATTTTAACAGGAGATCTCTCTCTTTATTCCAGGAGGAGATGATGAGGAAGATGAAGTCAAGAATGAAGATGTCAGAAAAAATGTCAGGATTCAAAGCAGCTGTACGAATCAGAAAGTCAGCTGTAGGGTGAAAAAGAGAGATAAATCCATTCCTTTCCAAGGGGGGGATTTCCAAGAAGTAGTCCACATGTTGGAGGAATGTTTGGAGTGTGGAATGAGCATCTCTGATCAAACCCAATATACTGTCCATTTTGAAATACACAGTGGAAAGAAGACTCATCAATGCCTGGAGTGTGGAAAGGCCACACTCGCAGAACAGAGTTCCTTGGACTCGCAGTTCCTTGGACATTTAACAACTCATACAGGCGAGAAACCTTGTAGCTGCCCAGACTGTGGCAAGAACTTCTCAGAGAAATCAGACCTTCGAAACCAAAGCATTCATTCAGGAGAGAAGTCCTTTATCTGTTCAGAGAGTGGAATGATGTTCTTGGATGGAAGAAAGGGTAATATACATTTCTCAAAGCACAGTATAAAAAAGGCATGTAAAGGCTCTTGGTATGGAAAGTACTTCAGACACAGATCACAGCTTTTTGTGCACCAAAGGATCTACTCAGGGGAAAAACCTTTTGAATGCTCACAGTACAGCGAGAAATTCAGTCATAGTTTCCTTCTCAAACAACATCAAAGAACCCACACAGGAGGGAAGCCTCTTGGATACTCAGAGTGTGGGAAGAGATTTTGTGACAGTAGCACTCTTCAACAGCCTCAAGGAACCCACACAGGGGAGAAGCCCTTTGAATGCTCAGAGTGTGGGAAGAGATTCAGGACCACTGGCCATCTTCAAGCTCATCTAAGAACCCACACAGGGGAGAAGCCTTTTGAGTGCTCAGAATGTGGGAAGAGATTCAGTGAGAGTAGCATTCTTCAAACTCATCTAAGAACCCACACAGGGGAGAAACCTTTTGAATGCTCAGAGTGTGGGAAGAGATTCAGTCATAGTAGCAGTCTTCGAGAACATCTGAGAACCCACACAGGGGAGAAGCCCTTTGAATGCTCAGAGTGTGGGAAGAGATTCAGTCAGAGTAGCAATCTTCGAGCTCATCTGATAACCCACACAGGGGAGAAGCCTTTTGAGTGCTCAGAGTGTGGGAAGAGATTCAGCAAAAGTGGCCATCTTCAAAGTCATCGTAGAACCCACACAGGGGAGAAGCCTTTTGAATGCTCAGAGTGTGGGAGGAGATTCAGTCATAATAGCACTCTTCATAAACATCTAAGAACCCACACAGGGGAGAAGCCTTTTGAATGCTCAGAGTGTGGGAAGAGATTCAGCAAAAGAGGCAATCTTCAAAGTCATCTTAGAATCCACACAGGGGAGAAGCCTTTTGAGTGCTCAGAGTGTGGGAAGAGATTCAGTCATAATAGCACTCTTCTAAAACATCGAAGAACCCACACAGGGGAGAAGCCTTTTGAATGCTCAGAGTGTGGGAAGAGATTCAGTGAGAGTAGCAATCTTCAGAAACATCTAAGAACCCACACAGGGGAGAGGCCTTTTGAATGCTCAGAGTGTGGGAAGAGATTCAGTCATAATAGCAATCTTCAGAAACATCGAAGAACCCACACAGGGGAGAAGATTGTGGGAAGAGATTCAGCAGAAGTGGCCATCTTCAAAGTCATCTTAGATCCCACACAGGGGAGAAACCTTTTGAGTGCTCAGAGTGTGGGGAGAGATTCAGTGAGAGTAGCACTCTTCAAAAACATCTAAGAACTGGGGGCGTGGCAAGGCATCAGTGATGGGGGCCGCATAATCCTGTGACTCCTACCCCCGCTAATCCTTTCCCTGCTGATTAAGCATCTATTCACTCTAAACATGATAGCAAAGTACTTTACATAATGAAGAAAAGCGAGCCGCTTAAGCAGAGATCAACTTTGGGCGTGCTGCACTCGATAAAAGAGTACTTTGAGTTGGATTCTTGCCGGCAGGCACAAGCTTCAAAGGAAAATAAAATGGCGGCCGGAACTCTTAACAACAGAAAAACTCCCTTTGGATGATTCTGACTCAGCAGTAATAACTTATCTTAAAGCAATGGAAGCAAGCCTACTGGAAAGAATTTCTTTACTAACAATGCATGTAGAAGAAATAAAACTTTCTGTGACTCAAGCAGTTGCAAAAGCAGAAACCACACTGGAGAGAAGCTCAGCAAATGAGGCTAGTATTCAAACTCTCTCGGAGGTTTCATCCGAGCACAATGATAGAATGATACGCATAGAATCTGAACTCAAATCTGTGAACTTAAAATTTCGTGGGATAAGAGAGGAAGCTGAGCAAAACATAGAACTAATCTCCTTTATGGCAACTTTAATAGTTAATGCCCTGAAGCTGGAAGAAGGCTTAGTTCCTGTGATTTCAAATGCATCTCAAATAGGCTCTAAATCTGCTGCTAAACACTCTTTGCCTAGAGACATTGTGATTACCATACCAGATGCCAGAGTTAGAAAACGCGTTTTAACAGAAGCAAAAAAGCCTGGTGTCTTTGTTTTTGAAGGTGAACAAATTACAGTATTTCCTGATGTGCCTAAAGAAGCACTGTTGATTAGTAGAAAATTGAAAACAACCACTAAACAATTGCAAGAACTACATCAGAAATATAGATGGATGCCCTCAGGGAAGCTTTATGTATATCACGAGGGTCAACATCTTCTGGCTTGGGATGAAGAAACAGGAAAAGAACTTATTTCAGCTATACAAAGTGAAACTCCGATGGAACAAGAAGGGAAAAGATCAGCAAAGCGGAAGAACCTTTTCCCTATGTCTCCAATGAAATCCAGTAAAATTCCAATACATGCAGGTTCCGGATGAGACTCTTTTTAGGAATGAAAATATAGACAGTTGTCTTTGCTGAGATATGCTCTATTGAGCTCTGATATCTGTTAACTTGTAAACTCAAGGTATGTATACATAACTATGGGTGATTTATATTATTTAATAATAAGGAGCAGGGCAGGTGGTGGTGGCAGTGATTAGTGAGCTCCCTCAGGTACAGATTCAGGTGGCAGGAGGTGTTCTGCTTTGCCCTCAACAGAGAGGGTCACTGAATTCTGTTCTATAAAGTCTTAGTTTATTGGTTGAAGTAAGGTAACAAAGTACTAAGTTATTATAAGGGAAGTGTAGGTAAGAGTGGGTAAATATAGAGTGTAATTAGAATAAGGTACTTTGTTGATTTTAGCATAGTTACTCATGACTGTACGCCCAACCACGTGCCTCCTTGATCCGTGCCGTTCCTGGCTAATTAAAGCGGGCCACGAGGGGTTTTGAGGTGCACTGAGGGAGATTATCAACCAGTCGCTCTCGGAGGGGCAGTTCCCGAGGGCACTCAGGTAGGCAATGGGTCCGTCCTCTCCTGAAAAAACCAACTTTAGATCCGGCCGAATTGGCAAACTATCAGCCGGTCTCTAATTTGCCTTATTTGGGCAAATTAATTGAGAGGGCGATGGCGATACGGTTGCAGGGTTTCCTGGATGACGCTTTGGTGTTAAATCCCTTCCAGTCAGGCTTTCGCCCAGGGTTCGGGACCGAGACAGCTCTGGTTGCCCTTACTGACGACCCCCGGATGTGTTTGACACGGTTGATCATCAGCTGCTTTCCCACCGCCTCGCCGATGTGGGGATTCAGGGACTCACTTTACAGTGGCTTGTCTCTTTTCTCCAAGGTCGGGGACAAAGGGTGGTGCTTGGGGATGAGCAGTTCCAGAGACTCCCGCTTGATTGCGGTGTGCCTCAGGGGGCTGTCCTGTCCCCGATGCTCTTTAACATCTATATGCGCCCCCTTGCCCAGATCGTCCGGAGGGCAGGGCTGGGTTGTCACCAGTATGCTGATGACACCCAGCTCTATCTGATTTTGGGCGGCCAGTCTGGCTCGGGACCGGACGATTTAGACCGGGCATTGCACGCTGTGGCTGGTTGGCTCAGGCTGAGCAGGCTGAAGCTAAACCCGGTGAAGATGGAGGTCCTGTGCCTGGGTCGGGGTGGGCCATGGTCGGGGCCTTCGCCGGTGGTTAGGAGTTTGGGAGTGCTCCTGGATCCATCCTTGTCATGGAGGCCCAGGTAGCAGCAACTGCCAAATCGGCCTTTTACCATCTGAGGCTGGTACGGCAGTTGGTTCCCTTCCTGGACCGTGCGGACCTGGCCACAGTGATCCATGCAGTGGTCACCTCGAGGCTAGACTATTGTAATGCTCTCTATATGGGGCTGCTTTTGTTGGAAATCCAGAGGCTTCAGCTGGTGCAGAATGCCGCAGCGAGGTTGCTGATGTGTCTTCCTAGATGGGAGCACATACAACCTGCGCTGGAAGCACTGCACTGGCTACCAGTGGCGTACTGAATTCGCTTCAAGGTGCTGGTGCTTGCCTTTAAAGCCCTAAATGGCCTGGGTCCGACCTACCTAAGGGACCGCCTTTCCCCGTATATACCCCAGAGAGCACTTCAGTCTGGGGCCCAACATTGCCTGGCCATACCTGGCCGGAGAGAAGCCAGGCTCGCTGCCACAAGGGGGAGGGCTTTTTTGGTGGCGGGCCCTTGCTGGTGGATCGAGCTCCCAGATGAGATCAGGGCCCTGTGGGACCTGATGCAGTTCCTCAGGGCCTGCAAGACAGAGTTCTTCCGCCAGGCATTTGAATAGGGGCTCTGTGTCCTCACCTCGCCATCAGTAATTACCAATGTGCTGCCTCATGTATTACCATCTAGTTGCTGATGACCCTGCGTGCACCCAACTTTAGATTGTAAGCCATCGATAGTATTGAGCACTTTAATAACTATTGTTTTTAATGATGAAGGTTATAATGTTTTAATTGTTTTATTGTGAACTTGGTTCACTAAACTGTGTAAGCTGCTCTGAGCCTGCTGTGCGGGGATAGCAGCCTAGAAATGGAATTAAATAAATAAATCGTTTAAGCTTGACACTCCAAAGTGTAACCAACTAAGTGTTATGGAGGTTTATAAGATCAGAACGATTAACGTCCGAGGATTAACTGTATGAAACATAGAAGAGTTTTGAAGGAACTATTGAAAACTACACCAGACATGGTATTTATGCAGGAGACGCACTTAAAAAATACACAAAAAGCAATTTTGAATTCGCAATGGTATCCACAGCAATACCAATCTCCTGGCTCCTCAAAAGCAAGAGAAACCGTTATACTGTTAGCAAAAACGGTAAATTTTGTTTTTAAAGAGCATGTAGTAGACCCTCACGGTAGATTTTTGTTTATAAAAGGACAATTAGATAATGAACAGGTGACATTAGTCTCTTTATATGCGCCAAATACTCAACAAACCCAATTTCTTAACACTGTTCCCAGCTCCCAGCTCAAGGACTTCCAAGAAGGATTGGTTATTATAGGTGGGGATTGCAATCTCATTTTAGATAAAACATTGGATAGATCTGGGAGTAAAACTACGAAATTACAGGGGGGGCACGGAAGGCATACTAAACTTTTTGATCTTTTAGAACAATTTCATTTCTCTGATGTGTGGAGAACTGGGCATAAAATAGAGAGAGACTATACTTATTTTTCACCCAGATTTCACACTTATACTCGTATTGATTTTCTTTTTCTTTCAGATACTATGCTTGATAGGATTAATAATTCTTATATAGGCCCTTTTAGATGGTCAGATCACGCCTTTGTAGAATTTCAGTTAATTAAAAAAGATAGTGAAGTAAAACATAGAAATTGGAGATTGAATAATGCCGTTTTATTGGGAGAACTGAATAGGTCTGAAATAAGTGAGGCTATTCAAGATTATTTTCAAATCAATGATAATGGTGAAGTAGACGATAGGATCCTCTGGGACACATTTAAGGCGGTGCTCAGAGGAAAGTTGATTGCTATGACTTCCTTCCTTAAAAAGGACAAAGAAAGAAAGGCAAAAGAATTAATGGAAAAATCAACTCCTTAGAAAGTATACATAAGAAAACGTGCAATAAAAATATATATATAAACAATTAGTGGCCACTTGTAAACTGTTAGATGATATAGAAACTTCCCAAATCCAAAAAAAGTTGTATGTAAAACAAAAATTTTGGCAAAAAAATCCCAAAATGCTCAGAATCTTGAAGTGGAGAGTGAGCCGACAAGTGGCAGAGTGTAAAGCCTTTCCAATAAAAGACATTAATGACCGCAGATTAACACATTCTATGGAAATAGCTAATTGCTTTGCTGAATATTACAAAACACTATATACTTCTAACTCTCCCACTGTTGAAAGTTTAGAAAAATTCTTTTAAGTTCACAAACCTTGTAAAACATTAACAGAAGAACATCACAAATTTTTAGAAAAAGAAATCACAAATCAAGAGTTAAATGATGCTATACCACATTTAAAACCAAATACCGCTCCAGGCAATGATGGCTTTACGCCTGAATTTTTTAAAACTTTTAAGAAAGATCTGGCAGAACCTCTTGTCAGGGTTTGTAACAGTATTCTAATTACTGGAAAACAGCCGGCCTCTTAGGAGGAAGCACATTTAATTACTATTTCTAAGGAAAATAAAGATAGAGAACTACCATCCTCATATAGACCCATAGCTTTATTAAATTGTGACTCCAAAATCTTTTCTACAATCCTAGCAACAAGGCTCAGACAAATAATACCTCTTTATATAAACCCTGATCAAACAGGGTTTATTCCTAATAGGTCCATGATGGACAATATTCACAGGACATTAGATCTTATTTCCCTGTGTAAAAATACTAATCAAGAGTTCGTTTTATTAACTGTAGACCTGGAGAAGGCCTTTGATAGTATTGATATTGTTTATTTAAAAAAACTTCTTATTACAATGGGCTTTGGACAATTCTTTCTAAATGCGATGAGCTCAATCTATGCAAACCCCTCAGCTAGGGTTCGCATTGGCAGTACGCTAAGTAATTCTTTTAAAATGCTTAGGGGTATGAGACAGGGGTGCCCTATGTCCCCCTTATTATTTCCATTGCGACTGAGCCTTTAGCCAATGCTATTAAGGCTCACCCCACAATTACTGGTATTCAGACAGGCCAGCAGGTCCATACTATTAGCCTTTATGCAGATGACCTGTTAATCTATCTAATAGACCCAGAAAATTCTTTCACAGCGCTACAGGAGGTCTTTCATGAAATGCAAGTAATTACAGGTTTGAAAATAAACATTGAAAAATCCAAAATTATTCTCATTTATATGAATAGCATCTCCATAAAGAAGTTACAACAGAAACTTCCATATAAATGGAACTTTTCCTCTTGGAGATGCTTGGGTGTTATAATTCCTAAGGATTTAAAAGACTTAATACAGTGTAATTTCCATGAGTTAGTGCAAGAGACAAAAAGGCAGACTAAACAATGGCTAAAACAAGGTTATTCTTAGGCAGACAAACTTAATCTTATCAAAAGTTTTATTTTGCCAAAATATTTATTTTTATTTAGAGCGATCCCAGCATATATCGACATTAAGGACCTAACTAAATGGCAAAAGCAATTAACTGAATTTTTTTGGAACTTTAGGAAACCGAGAATAAGTTTTCATATGCTGAGACATGCAGCTAAAAAGGGGGGTTTAGACTTTCCTGATTAGAGACTATATTATGAGGCAACCATTCTTTCAAATATAGTCAGAATATTTACTACACAGTCTAAAATAATTTGGCAATCAATTGAGGAAACTGAACTGAAGGACAAGTCTTTATCAGAATTATATTGGAATCCTCCCAAAAACACTAATTAAAACTATACAAAATGCGTTTTTAAGAAAATCACTAGGTATGTGGATTAAATATAAGGATGTTTTACTTCCAAAAATTTCTCAGTTCTCAGCAGGCGCGTAGACCTTTGCAAATTCCAGGGGGGGCGGGAGCTCCTTAGCATACGTGCTTCACACGCGTGATCGCTGGTGCGATATTCTCCCTCCCCGGGAAACCGCCGTACCTCCCCGGGCCCTTCCGAGGCCCGCCAGCCACTGCTGCCAGTGCTTCTCTCCCCCCCCCCCTCTTCCCTCTCCCTCTCCAGCAGCGGCAGCCGGGCCTCGGACGGACCCGGGGAGGCGTGGCGGCAGGTGCTCCTTTTGCCGGGCGGGGAAGCTGAGCCTCCCCCGGGAAATTTCGGGGGTGGCTCGAGCCCCCCCATACTCTATGCCTATGGTTCTCAGCTTATATTAATCAAGACTGGTTTATTCCTGGTAAAGAGAAAAGTTATTTTGGACGTTGGGAAGCGGCAGGTATACGTCGACTAATAGATTTCTTGATACAAGGAAATATATGTACAAAGGAAAACTTAGAAAGTAAAGTGGGCGAGTCTATTCTTTGGTTTAGATACTTTCAAATTAATAACATTTTACAAAATCTTAGATCACAGGAGGTATTTTCTAGGTCATTATCAGAATTTGAAATAATTCTAAAAAACCAACAAGGAGAGTTAAAAGGCTTAATCTCTAAGATGTATAAACTTTTGGTGGATCAATGTAAGATAGCAATATTGCCTATGCAAAAACAATGGAATGCAGAGTGTGTGCAAGTGATTTCAGATCAAACCTGGTATACAATTTGGTCATTGCCTAATAACATGTCTAATGTGTTTAATATTCATTTTAATACATTTAAAGTTTTAAGCAGGTGGTATTACACTCCCAAAGCTCTTCATCGCATCAATTCTAAAATTCCAGCTATTTGTTGGAAAAAATGCGGTCAATTGGGGGATTCAATTCTTTCCTTTTGGAAAACCATTATAGTACAAATTCATTTAATTACTGGACATAGGCTGGTCCCATCACTTGAGTCAATTGTTTTAGAGACAGGTCTGATTTCTATTGAAGATAAAAGTAAAACGTTACAAATATCTATACTAATAGCAGCTGCAAGAATATCAATTGCACAATTCTGGAAAAATGAAAAAGCACCATCTTTATACTGTTGGCAAAACAAATTATGGGAATATTTTGTATACAGTTGTATTGCTGCGGTGGCAGAAATAAATGAAACAAAAAGGCAGAAAGCGTTTCAAGCGACTTGGTTCCCCATTATAGGTTATTTAATGGAGTGCAAGATAGTTCCTAAAAATCCTTTTTATGGAAACTTATTGTATTTTTAAGATGCTAATTGTTTTGACAAGATTTTAAATCAAGTTGCCGTTTGAAATGATTGTAATATGTACCTCAATCTTGTATAATGCTCTGCTTACAATGTTTAAGCTTATTTTGTTGCTGTTGGTTGTACTTTTGAAAAATAAAAAAAAAAATTGGAAAAAAAAAAATCTAAGAACCCACACATTCAGGCCTTTTACAACATCGAAGAACCCACAAAAGGAAAAGCCATGTAACTCCTTAGCCCAGGGAGGGATGTTGAACTCTGTTGTTACAGGGATATGACATAAATTTCACTTTGTCCAGTTCGGCCATGTGTGCCATACAATGTAATGCCTGATACCAGAGATATAAACTTTAGAAAGGACATAGGGGAAAACACAACTAAGAAATTTATTTTTTTGCTCAGTATACAAACATGTTTAATAAGTAATAGCCTTACAGTGTTTATTTTAGAATCTTTGATAATTGACCTCTCTTTCTCTGAATGACTGCATCAACAGCTGGAGTCAGTGTCTGTGCTGTAGCAGTCTTGAGTACGCTGCTTAGGTGTGTTTCTGTAAACTGAGAACGTTCTTTTGATATGTATAGATTTATTCCAGAATAGAGCTGTTAACCGATGTGTATTGTTTCAAACATGGACAGAATTTTAGAAGCAAAAGTCTCAAGTTAGGGATAATTTAGACCCCAAAACTGGTAAAATTTGCCAATGCCAACTTCAGGAAGCTTATCCTTCCCTATAGCATCACACACACACAAATTCACTACTTCGTGACACCACCATTGTACAAAAACTTCAGTAAAAACATGGATCTTCATGTAGCCTATCGGTATGTGCACAGCCTTCTCAGTTGGGCGACTTTTGCTCTCTGTGTCTCTTTTGGTTTAAAAAGGGGGGCTGGGAGAAGGTTGGAGCCCATCCTTTGCTTTCAGTGTGGTGCCAATCCAAATTTGGCTGCTGTGGTGCTTTGCCCACAAGGAACTCACAACTGTTGCCCTGCTGCAAGTCCCTGTGGCACTCCTGTGTTTCGCAGTCTTGTTTTGCCCTTAGAACTGATTGCACCGAAGAAAGGCCTTTGCTTCTATACCGTGTTTGTTGGCCACCCAGGCAGTTGGTTGGCCACTGTGTGAAACAGGAATCTGTACTACATGGTCTTATGCACTCCTCTAGAATTAACTTTGGGGAATGATTCTAATAAAAAGAGACCACCCGAACGTATGGGGCTTTCTTAGTTACAGTTTTGAGCACTTACACAGAAAGACAGAGACTGAGACGCAGCATTAGAGCTGATCACGTACCATTTTCCTGTACAACTTTATATGCATTTGTGTCAAAAGAAAGGAGAAATGGGTAGAACTGGCACAGTACACGCAGGGGAGGGGAGAACAGAGACAATCAGAGCTTGGGTTGGATATCAAAAAACGACAACTTATGCATTTCCTTAACTGATTCAAAGATCAAATATGCACAACTTTCTTTTCTGTGGGTCGTCCTGCAATTCACTATCTGCATCATTTAGCCTTCTCCAGTGTTTGTCCACATGCTCATATGGAGACCTGAATGCATAATGCAGAGGATTAGTTGCTGAATTTACATTCTGAATAGTTCCTTCTTTCAGAACAACTTTTCCTAAACTTTTGTCTTATCTTTTAGAAAGATATTTCAGACTTCGGGAGAATGTTTAGAACTGGATAACATCAGCACATTATTGGCATGGTACTGACAACTGGAAAAGACATTTCAGTTGCTCAGGCTGCTACTGTAGTGCTAAGATACACAGCAGGACAACAGATACTTCATTGAGACTGCAGTTTCCCCCAAAACATCAGAGATCAGCAGGTTTGGGAAAGAGCGTACCAAAGACAGGGAAAGGACAACTGCATCATGCTCAGAACACAAGATCATGCAGGTGCTTCCCCAAAACCATCTGCTCTTGGGGGGTTAAAATGAACACAAACATCCATGTGGGAGCAGCCCTGCAGTGTCAGAGAGGAGTTAAGAAAAGATGATCCTTTGGGGCAGGGCTAACCAATCTTTTGGGCCTGAGTGCCACCGCTTCCCAATCTACCTGGGAAGACATTGTTATGCTAGCAATCAAAAGGTGTGCGGGGGGGGGGGGGGGGGGAGAGTTTTTTCCTGGCTATATACACGGGGCACAAACAAAACCCCGGTGGAATTGTGCCAGCACCTCAGTGGGCTTTCCTCAATTAAGCCAGAGATTTTTCTATTGAATATACTCCCAGAGGGACTTAATAAAGTAGATCAGAAATTATTAGCCTATATCCTTACCGCAGCGCGAATATTACGAGCAAAAAAATGGAAAAGCTCTGTATTACCGGGCAGAATAGACAGTATACAAGCTATTGGAATGGGCTGAATTAGATAAGTTGAGTTACCTATGTAATACAGATAACAAAACTGATCCAACATTTACATGGTCTAAATTATATCTGAATATGTAAAGAATATGTGCTCTATATTTAGAAATGTTTGTAAATAATTGTTTTAATTTGAAAACTAAATAAACTGTTTAAAAAAATTTTTTTTTAAAGTGTGCGGGGTGGGAGAGTTTTTTTCCTGGCTATACACACGGGGAGCAAACAAAACCCCGGTGGAATTGTGCCAGCACCTCAGTGGGCTTTCCTCAGTCCCAACGGGCCCCCGTGTAGGTCTGTGAGCCTCTCACTTCATTTATAGCCCCCTTTCTCTCCAGTGGGGGCCCAAGAAGACTTGCATACTTCTCCTGACTACCACTTGGTGCTCACACCATGCCACCAGCTCTAGCGGTGCAGCCAGCACCCCAGGGGCTCACCTTGGCTGCTTATGAGAAGAACTGGCTCTGCCTTCCATACAAAATGACGCCGTGCCTGTGGTTTGCTACAGGGACTGAAGATTCCTTTCCCCAGGTTTGGGGCATGATCAAACCACAGTTAAGCGTTTCCATGACCCATTCATGTAAAGTGCAGAATAAAGCTTGGACCTTCAGTGACTGCCGCTGGAATCTATAACATCACTCGGTTGTGTCTCGGCAAATTTATGAGAAGTGTCACCGTTACAAAGACATCTTGATGCCAGTCATACATTACCTTTAGCTTAAACATTAGTAACAATATCTGTTCAGTGTTCTCTCTAAGCTGAGTTAGTGTGAGCTAGCTCACAGTTTTTTAGCCTCCAGCTCACACATTTTTGTCTTAGCTCCGGAAGGATGGCTCCAGAGCAAACTAATTTATTCAGTAGCCGAATTGCTCGCTCACAACTTTTAATGCCAGTAGCTCACAAAGTAGAAATTTTGCTCACAAGACCACAGCTTAGAGGGAGCATTGTATCTGTCTAATGGAAAAGTGCAGTGTAGTGGTTAGTGTCAAGCTCGTTGAAGGGAAGGGAGGACTGTAATCACCATATAGCCATAAGAATTTCTGATCACTTTGGACCAGCAGTCTCTCTTAACCTAACCCACTACATGGGAAGAGCCATGCGTTCCTTTGGAAGGCAGCTGGGGTACAGTGTGATATACTGCGAGCCATTTTAAAGGCTGTTAATGTAATTTTAAATCCAGTATCAGAATAGGAGCAAAGGGGTGGTCCCGGTGTGGATAGTCAAGTCTGTATGATGGGCCACCTCCAATGACCATGTGGGCTGATGTGAGAGAGTTTTCAGATTCACTTCCGAAAGCAGACCAGTTGAGAAGAACTACACATGCATAGCTTTTGTTCTTCCATTAACAGGCTGAACTGAAGCAAATACTTGCGCTTGCCTCCATTTGGGCTTAGCAATGTTTCCTACAGCATTCCTGTTGAAGGGCATTGGAGAGTCAGGTGAGGGTCACTTTGCTGTTTTCCACCAAGCCCCCAAAGTGCTACAGCATCAGCCCCAAAGCGCTCCATCTCATCATAACAAAAATACCCGATGGAGATAGGGCTGAGGGTAGGGGATGTACAACCATCATCTTTCCTGTCCTCTAGAAGCAGGCCCTTTTGGTCATCATACTTGTGGAGCTGAATATCAGCTTCTGAGTCTAAAGAGTCTGAACAGGAAAACAAGGTTGACCTTTACATACAAATAGTGTTCCCTCTAAGCTAAGTTTGTGTGAGATAGCTCACAGTTTTTTAGCCTCTGGCTCACACATTTTTATCCTTAGCTCAGGAAGGATGGCTCCAGAGCAAACTAATTTATGCAGTAGCCAAATCCCTCGCTCCCAACTTTAATGCCAGTAGCTCACGAAGTAGAATTTTTGTTCACAAGACTCCACAGTTTAGAGGGAGCATTGACAAAAGCTCCAAAATTCAGCGCCTTCAAAAACTGCTAATGGGGTTCTGGCTAGCAGGAGGGATGTAAGGACCAGCAAATTCTCTGCCCTCCAACAGCTACACCTGGATGTTTCATGATGGGATTGTATTTGAGAAGTGGAGTGCTTATAAAGGCACTTTGGCAATAGACATGCTATGTGGTTCCATGGTGAGTTTGGGGTCACCCAACAGAAAATTCTAAGGATCCATTACAATCCGTGCTTCGGAACCAAGTTTTTCAACCATGGTGTCACCACGAAGTTGTATAGACTAAGCTAGGGTCGGTCTCCAGTATGATGGTGATTTTATTTCGTTTCACTGTAAATGGCATATACATTCATGAGGATCTGTTTAAAATCAGCGAGCCCCGACTTTCACCCAGTCCCCCTTTTCTTTAACACCCCCCACTGCCTCTTGCTTGCACAAGCATGGCCAGCTGCCTAGAGTTGCCACCTCCTGGGAGGGAAATGCCTGAATACTGGGGGGGGGGGGGGGAGGTGGAGAGTAGGGAACGATGGGTTTGGGAAGGAGTGGGACCTCCACGGGGTCTATTCCCATGGAGTCCACCCTGCCACGTAGCCCTTTTCTGTCGCCCGGGGATAAGCTGAAAACAAGTCTAGGAGATCTGCAGGCCCCAAAGGGGGGTAGTAAGACGACCTGAGCCATCCCTTAAAGCCCTGCGACCCTTCCCTTCTCTGCGGCTCCCTTGTGCACATGCCCCCACCCACCGACCCACCCCCTGCAGCAAAGACCAGCCTGCGGCTTCAGATGCACCCTCCCATGCGAAAAGGAACACCCCCCCCCCCCCGCTCCTACAAAGGGAGAGGTCTCCCTCCCTCCCTTTCTTTTCTCCGTCTTTCCTGCCAGCCGCTTTCCTCCTTCCAAGGAGGGAAGGATTTCCCTCTTCCCCCTTCTCTCTCTGGGGCTGCAAGCGGGGAGTTGATTTTCTGGGACGCAAAAAGCACCTAAAGGGGGGGAGGTCCAAATGCAGCCTCCTTTCTTGGAACCCGGACTCAATGTCCCTTCCCCTCGCCTAATATTGTTAAAAGTTCCCAGACAGACCCTTCCTGCCTGCCTTTGAGGTCCTGCGTTTGGGGGGGGGGGGCAATAGAAAGTTATTAATCCTCGCTCCTCTGTTACATTTCTCCCTCCCCCCCGTTTCCCAGTCTATATCCGAGGTGGAGGAAGAAGGAACTGGGCACCGGCTTCTCAGCCTCCTCCTTTTTCTGAGACGGCTGAACAGCCCCCCTGGAGTTCCCCAGCCCCCCGGGAGCGCAGCCCTGTGCGGAGTGACTCCAGAGGAGCCCCACTGAGATGCATTATAGGGCCGGGCGGCAGTCCAGTAGTCCCACGGGGCCTTTATGGGCAAGGGCAGGAAGCTTTTCCTCCCTGGGTCGGCCGCCCAGTTAAAAGGGTTAAAGCAGCCGAGCTGTTTCCTAGAGAGGCCGATGGGGGGGGGGGGCGAGGCGGAGAGGACAAGAGAGCTGGGTGGACTTCAGACGCGCAAAAGCGGGAGAAAGCCTTGCAGCTGGATCTTGGGAAGGTTTGCTCTCAAGTAAGTCCACTCAGTCTGGGACGGCAGAAATTCGGCTCTCACCCCTGGGGTGTGTGTGTGTGTGTGTGTGTGTGTGTGTTTAAATCCTTTGCAAGTGGGGTTTCCTTCTGCAGGCGTTTCCCTTTGTCAGCCCCGGTCTTGGGGTGCCTGCCTGGCGGGTCCGCGGGGCTTGCAAGGCGGCTCTTTCTCGGGCGGCCTCATGGCGAGGGGGATCGGGATCCGCCAGACAGCTGGTAGATGTTTGCAGGAGGGTGCCCAGGCCAGCTGCATCCCTACATCCTGCCCTGCTTGACCGGGTGGATATGAGATTTTATCCGGGGCAGATTGTTAATCGTTTTGTTTTTTTTAACGTTTCTTTACTGCATATTTTGTCCTGTTTTATCGGGTGCATTTGATATGCGGGAAGTCACCTCGCGTCCCATCCCAGGGAGAGGTAGCAGGATATAAATTTGATTGAATAAATACCCACCACCTCGGTGTCCCTTGCTGAAAGGCGGGATCTGAATTTTGTACATCAAAATAAATTCTGAGCCATGGAGGGAGGAGAGAGGCCTAGGAAGAAGTCCCAGAGGTGGTCACAAGGGAGGAATCATCCGTGGTGACTGGCTGCCCCAGATACCACATATTTGGGCCAGTGCTCCCCTCCACCCATTTGCAGCTGGGAGGGATTTTGATTTATGTACATACATTAGAAGAAGAAGAAGAGAAGAGATTGGATTTATACCCCGCCCTCCACTCCCCAAGGGAGTCTCAGAGCCGCTTACAAACTCCTTTTCCCTTCCCCTCCCCACAACAGACACCCTGTGACGTAGGTGGGGCTGAGAGAACTCTTTCCCAAGCTGTCCTTGGGGGAACAGCTGGTACAGAGCTATGGCTTGCCGAAGGTCATCCAGCCAGGTGCAAATGGAGGAGTGGGGAATCAAACCCGGTTCTCCCAGATTAGAGTCCGCGCACTTAACCACTACACCAAACTGGCTCTCTTATAGAACAAAGTTTGAGTCCAGTGGCACCTTTAAGAAATGCAAAGCTTTATTAATAGTATAAGCTTTTGTGTGCAAACACACTTCTTCAGAATAGTCCCCGTTTTTTCATTTTGTAAGGAAGGAAACATCAGTCTGTACTTGTGCCGTTGGACTCAAACTTTGTTCTGCTGCTTCAGACCATCTTGGCTACCCACCTGAATTTACATTAATTAGAGTCTGCCGTTTAATGTCACTCTACGCAATCAATAGGATGGTACATTCAATAAAGTATGAAACAGAATTTGGGCTGTAGAACCAACCAGAAATCTGAAAAACAGTACTAAGGAAAGCATAAAAGTCATGTAAGCCGCTCAGGGCCTGCAAATGCGGGGAGAGCAGCCTATAAGTCCAATCAATCAATCAATCAATCAATAAAAAATGAATGAATGAATGAATGTTAACGAGAACCAATATATGATACAAAAGTACTTAGAAGATTATAACTTATAGCAAACTATAGACACTAATGTAGACTCCAGTCTCCAATAATTCATTCAAGTTACTTTGTGAAGCCTTTTATAAAGTGCTCCCCTATCGCTTGCATAGAAAAGCCCTCTTGAATAATTAAATTTTGCTTAGTTTGCAGAAAGCCAGGGGAATGGGTGCCTTCCTAACCTCCTCAGGCTCACCAGCCCTGGCCACTCCACTTTAAGGGGGAGTATACCGATTCATGGAGAGCAGTTCCGTTCATAATTATATTACCTGGAATATGCATATTTCACCTTATTTCCATTAGAAAGACTCAAGGTGGCTCAAAAAAGAAAAGGAAAGCAAATCTGGGTGCAGCTATTAGCCATGGTGAATAAATGGGACCTCCACATTCTCCTGACCAGGATGGCCCAGATTAGCCCATCGTCATCAGAGCTCAGAAGCTAAGGATGGCCAGCCCTGTTTAATTTTTAGACTGAGACTGTCAAAGAAATTCAGGGTTGCTATGTAAATAAATTAGTTTGCTCTGGAGCCATCTTTCCTGAGCTAAGACAAAAATGTGTGAGCCAGAGGCTAAAAATCTCTGAACTAGCTCACACTAACTCGGCTTAGAGGGAACACTGGTTTCCCGGGAGCGCCACCCTGTGCGGAGTGACTCCAGAGGAGCCCCACTGAGCTGCATTAGGGGACGCCGCTCCCCGGGGCCAGGCAGAAGTCCAGTAGTCCCGCGGAGTCTTCAGGTGAAAGGGAAGGAAGCCTTTTTTCTCCCTTGGTTCTGCAGCAGTGAGAGCCGAGCTGTTTGCTAGAGGAGCTGACTATAGGAGGGCAGAGAGGGCAAGAGAGCTGGGAGGGCTTCAGACATGCAAAAGCTGGGAAAGCCTTGCAGCTGGAGCCTGGGGAGGTTTATTCTCAAGTAAGTCCATTCAGTCCAGTAGTCCCGCGGAGTCTTCAGGGGAAAGGGCAGGAAGCCTTTTTTCTCCCTTGGTTCTGCAGCAGTGAGAGCCGAGCTGTTTGCTAGAGGAGCTGACTATAGGAGGGCAGAGAGGGCAAGAGAGCTGGGAGGGCTTCAGACATGCAAAAGGTGGGAAAGCCTTGCAACTGGAGCCTGGGGAGGTTTATTCTCAAGTAAGTCCATTCAGTCTCAGAAGGCAGAAATTCTGCTCTGGTGTGTTCAGGGGAGGGTGTATGTGTATTTAAATCCTTTACAGACGGGATGTCCTTTCCTTGGGGGGGGGGGGGTTCCCTTTGTTAGCCCCGGTCCTGGGGCTGCCCAGGCCAGCCGCATCCCTGCTTGAGGGTAGATACTAGATTTTATCCAGGGCAGATTGTTAATCATTTTATATTATTAACATTTCTTTATTGTATCTTTTGCCCTGTTTTATCGGGTGCATTTGATATGCTGGAAGTCACCTTGAGTCCCTTTCCAGGGAGAGGGAGCAGGATATAAATTTGATTGAATAAATAGGCACCATGGTGGGATCTGAATTTTGTACATCAAAATAAATTCTAAGCCATGGAGGGCAGCGGGAGATCCAGGAATGATCACAAGGGAGGAATTGTTTGTGCTGATTGACTGTCCCAAATACTGCACGTTTAGGCCAGTGTTTGTGGTGTGTGTGTGTATTTATTTACATTAATTATAGAACAAAGTTTTGAGTCCAGTGGCACCTTTAAGATCATCAAAGTTTTATTCAAGGAGTAAGCTTTTATGTGCAAGCACACTTCTTCAGAATAGTCGAGGTTTTTGCATTTTGTAAGAAAGGAAAAATCATCCCGTACCAGTGCAAGTTTCTTCGTAAGGTGTATGGAGCTCCATTCCATGCGATATGCCTGCACATGAAAGTTTATACCTTGAATAACACTTTTTCACAGTCAATAGAACTTTTTCTCTCAGAACTCTCTCATCCCCCACCCTCCTTCACAGGGTGTCTGTTGTGGAGAGAGGAAGAGAAGGCGATCTTAAGCCGTTCTGAGATGCCTTTGGGCAGTGAGAGAGCGGGGTATAAAATTCCAGCTCTTCTTCTTGAAATTTCCACTGTGCTGCAAGGGCTTCCTTCTAACTCTTCGTCATCTTTATTCACGGGGGCCATAACGGAAAAGGCACATGTACAGGCGGCCAGCCAGTTCCTTCCTAGAAACAGAATTCTCCACAGAGTCTCTTCAGAAGGCGAAAGTCGCTTCACTCCCTCAGCGCTTCCGTTCTGAGTCTGTTAACTGACAATAACCAAGAGCTCTGAGCCCAAACGGCCCCCTCCTCACTCTGTCATGTGACTCAGCAGGGTTCTATGAACACACTCCGCTGGTCATAGTTTTTTTCCCCCTTTAATCCCGTCCCCTTTCTAAATAATTGCGTAATGCGAAAGGTTTCAGCCTTTCACTGAGCAATGGGCTTATGTGATGTACTTACTTGCCTGTGCAACATTTCTTTTCTTATCACTCTAACATCAGATCATTTCATTAACTCAATGTACATTTTCTTTAGATGCATAAACCTTAACATATAAATGCATCAATATGAAATACAAAACAGTTTTTTCTAATAAAACCACTTTGCTCTCTGCTTTCACTGGCTTACTTATGTACATAACAAAATATTATTATTATTATTATTATTATTATTATTATTATTATTATTTTAACTTAGGTTTCCGTAAGATTCATATATTTTTTTTACATTTATGCTGTTGCGGTTCTTGATAATGCATCTGCAATCACATTATGCTTCCCAGGAACATGTTGTATATCAAAATTATAATCCTGGAGCTGTAAACTCCACCTGATAAGTTTACTGTTAGTGCTTTTTACCTGGTTTAGCCACTTTAGTGGGGAGTGGTCAGTGCACAGTATAAACTTCCTCCCCCATAGGTAAGGTTTCAGCTTCCCTATGGCCCTGTCAGGTTCCCTGTCATTTGGTTTTGCTCTCTCTCATTTTGTACGGGCTCCTCCTGCCGGGAGAATGGTATTTGCTTCACTCCTACGTCAGAGTGTTCCCCCCCGCCTCCTCCTTTCCTTCAAATCTTGCCAGTTTTGCTAATCTGTTTTCTGTGCTGTTAACCTTGAGTTGTTTCTGTACTGGGCTCTTCCAGGTGTCTATGTGTGGGAATGCAAGTAGAGTTCACTAAGGGGCATGGGGGGGGGGAGTAATGAGCTTGTGCGCCTTTTTCCTGGGAACAGCAATGGTTGGGGGTTTCGCGCTTCTGGATTTTACTCTAATTGGTGCCTGTCATTCATTTGCCTTTTGAATACTGTATAAGGGTTCCTAGCTTTATTGATCTGGTCTCACTAACAAAGCAAGTGTTCCTGAAAGACCATTAAGAAAAATAAAGGACTTTGTTTTACACCAAGGCCTGACTTATTGGCTCTCTTCAGAAGTCTCACATATTGTTAGTGATCCATCCTTCATTAGGGAAGGAGTGCTCCCCATAACTGAAGATGTCAGATGATGGGATTCTCGTCCCTACCTCCACCCCTGAGACACCGGTATCTACTGCACCTGGAGAGCCGGTGACTACAAATTTTGACACCTATGCCCCCCTCTGTCAGGGGGGGGGATTGGCGGTTTGACACCAACACCAAGGTACTCCTGGTCGAACTTTGGCATGGGTATGGCAGAGTTCTGGGTCCATGATAGACGGTGCTCCCGAGTGCAGTTCGCAGACAAGGAGAGGGAATCCTGGCAGTTGAGTCTTCAGCCAGAGGAACGACCTCCACCTCGGTGTTCAGAGCGAGATCCTGATAACCTCTGGCAGCAGATGGATCGGAGATTCGAGGAAATGCACGATTGGCTGGCGGTTGAGCTACGAGAGGCAGTACTTGAAATGCAACAGGCTGGAGTGGGAGCCACTAGAGCGGGACCTGCTGGTAGAGCCGTAGCAGCTGGAGGACTCCCTCCCCCCCAACAGCAGGTGGATGGGGGTGCCGGCCCCGCACAACCAGCACCTGGGGGAGCCCCTCCACCAGGCGCTGTCCTGGTTCAACCCGCGCCCCGACTGGGGGACCAAATGGTTCGGCAGCCCCCTAATGACCCGCTGATGGCTATGTTTGACGGTGATCCCGACAAGCTCAGGTTCTTCATCATCGAGATTGAGTGGTTCCTAGAGACTTGGGGACACCTTTACCCCACTGAACGCGAGAGGGTCAGCTACATTGGTTCCAAGTTACGAGATACTGCTAGTGACTGGTATATAAGTTTACATAACCCTCCCAGTCCAGAACTGCAATCCGTGAATTGAGTTTATGTGGGCCCTTCGGCAGCACTACGAGGATCCCTTGGGGGAAGAGAAGGCCAGGAATCAGCTAAGGAAACTGGTTCAGGGTCGCTCTTCTGTATGGTTGTATACTGCTCAGTTCCGTAGAATAGCTGCGAAGGTGCATGGCTGGTCTCAGGACCTTTTCATTGAAAAATACCGGGAGGGCCTGAACTCGGAGATATATGAAACGGTGTTGTGAAATGACCAGCCCGGATCCCTGGCGGCGTGGATGAGGGCGGTGGCTGATGTGGAGGAACGTTTCACCTTAATTAAGTTGGGGTTGCAGTCATCCCATTCCACTGCCAAAGGCACCACTAAGTCCCAAGTTCAAGACGGCTATCCAGGAACTCCACGATGCCCACTTCAAACAAGGACTTTGTATGAGAGCTGGGGAGAGCTGGCACTATGTGTCTTCCTGTCCTCGGGGGGGGGGGGGAGGGGGCGAAGACATCCAAGACTTCTACTCCAACTCCCGGGGGAACGCCTTGGACACAGAAAGGGACTTTCAAACCCCGGGCATTACAGCTGGAAGGGGCAACGAGTGAAACCAACGAGAAAACGACTCTGGAAGTAGTAGCTGTGCAGCCGTCGGGAAACTTCCAAGACCTGCAGTAGGAGGCGCGAAACTGCAGGTTCCCCCCTCCGCTGCGCCACCAACGGTGAGCACCCCGGGCCCTTGCTCTACATGGTTGTGACTGTTGTAGCACCTGGAGGTGGCACTCACGTTCGGGTGTGAGCCATTATTGACTCAGGGTGCACCAGAGACTTGATTAGCCCCTTAGTAGTAGAGGGGTTGGGTCCCAAAGTCAATTCCTTGGGGGAGCCTTTACGGTTCAGGGTCTGAAATGAAGGAAGTGTGTGTTGCAGAAACGGAACCATTACTTTTGGGCACAGGTGACCATTGGGAGAAAAGGGCTTTCGTAATAACCCCACATGCCCAATTCCCCATGGTGCTAGGAAGTCCCTGGTTGGGATCCCACGACCCATACATCAAATGGAGCGAAGGGAAAATTTCCTAGGTCGACCCTAAGTGTTCACAGCATAAATAGGACCCCGCGTGGGGGTCGGGACCTCCTTCTTTCCCCCTTGCCTGCGCAGTTTCTGAAGAACTCGCTACGATCCCTCTGGAATACAGGGATTTGGCTGTATCAGATGAGCTCCCCCCCATAGACTCACAGACTGTGCTATCAAACTGTTGCCGGGGGAAAAGCTACCTAAAGGGAAATTATATTCCATGAGCCCTGTGGAAAGGGCTGAATTACGGAACTTTTTAGATAAAAACCTGGAGCGGGACTTCATCTGTCCTGACAAGTCCCCATTTGCCGCCCCTGTCCTTTCCTGGAAAAAGAAGGATGGAGGTTTAAGATTATGCACAGATTACAGGGGTTTAAATGCAGTCTCCGCTTCTAATGCCTACCCGTTGCCTCTCATCAAAGACTTGCTTGCGGAGGCAGCAAAGGGAAAGATTTTTTCCAAACTGGATTTACGAGAAGCCTACTTTCGAGTGCGCATTAAGGAGGGGGATGAGTATAAAACTGCCTTCAATACCCCCCTGGGACAGTTTGAATATCTAGTAATGCCATTTGGCTTGGCTGGGGCTCCAGGAGTATTTATGAGCCTCATAAACGAAGTGTTGCACAAGCATTTATTTAAAGGGGTGCTCTGTTATCTAGATGATATCATCCTCTATTCACAAGACTGGGACTCTGATGTTAAATTGGTGAGGGAAGTGTTATCCACACTCAAAGAACATAAACTGTATGCTAAGCTGTCTAAATGTGAGTTCCACTGCACCAAGATTGACTTTTCTCTCCCAGGGGTCTTGAAATGGACCCGGCTAAAGTGGAAGCAGTAGTCGCTTGGGAAGCACCCCGCACACGTAAACCATTATAAAGTCTCCTCGGATTCTGCAACTTTTATAGAACATTTTAAAAAGATTTTGCTAAGGTCACTCTGCCCCTTACTGATCTCTTGAAATCCAAGGGAAAGGGTCCTGAGGCTGGCAAGCCTGGAGAACAATTAAATTGGTCAAGTGACTGTCAGGCAGCCTTTGGAACTCTAAAGACACTGTTCACATCACACCCTATTCTAGCACACCCCGATGAGACCCGGGAGTTTATTGTCCACGTTGATGCTTCTGATGTGGCCATGGGGGGGGGGGCGATTCTGCAGAGAGGTGAGGACGGCAAATTGCACCCCTTGACTTACATTTCGAAAAAGTTTAATGAGACTGAAAGAAACTGGTCGGTTTGGGAAAATGAGGCTGCAGTCATCTGTCTGGCTCTCTCCACTTGGCGACACTGGTTAGAAGGCGCACAAATGCCTTTTGAAATCTGGACTGATCATAGAAATTTAGAGGCGTTGCGCACTAGGAGAACTCTTAATGCTAAACAGCTCTGGTGGACCGATTTCTTCTCTAAATTCAATTTTAAACTGCGCCATTTTCCGGGGACGGCTAATTTGTTAGCAGATGTGTTGTCCAGATTGCCTCAACATGAGTCTAAAAGGGACGAAATTTTTGATTCCATGTTCTCCCCAGAACAGTTGGGAGGGGCGGTTGTTACTAGGAGTCAAAAGCAGCAAGCTGAAGCAGTTCCTTTGGCGGAGTGGATTACAAAATGTGCACTGGAATATTCCCAACTGGATCTGGATGATTTGGAAGGGGAGAAAGAGGCACAGAAACAATCTGATGGCTGTTGGTATAAGGGAAATAAACTGATAGTGCCGAAATCCCTCTGACTGTCTGTTTTACATGCTTGTCATGAATCAAAGCTTTCCAGCCATTTCGGATATCTCAAAACCTTGAATTTGCTCCAGAGGCAGTTTTGGTGGCCGCGAATGCGGAGAGATGTCTCCGGCTATGTAACCTCATGCCAAACCTGTTTAATGTGCAAAAAACGAGGGGGAAAGACTCCAGGACTTTTGCAACCTCTCCCAACCCCTTCCAGACCGTGGGAGGTTACTTCCATGGACTTTATAACTAATTTGCCACCGAGTAAAACTGTGATATGCAATATAACACAGTGATGTTAATCCCGATCCACAAACTACATCAAGGATGTTTCTTCTGATACACCAGGGTAATTCTTAGGCGTCTTTCCTCACCAGGGTCAGTGATGTAACTCTGTTCTCTTTTGTTTTCTTTATGCCTTTATGATATCTTTCCCTCTCCCTTTTCACAGCCAGGTGAATAAGAGTGTCTTTCCAGAGTCAGAAGCAACCGAAGAGAAAGGAGGAAAAGATGGAAAAGAAGGACCCATAAGGCCCTGGAACTGGCAAGACATCTAGGAAAGGTCCCCATCCCATCCAAGCAGGGAGTGATACTGAATTTTGGGAACGAACTGTCCTAGAGATCTGGGTTCAGGACACTATGACCGCAGATGTACACAGACGACGCTTCCGGCAGTTCCTTTACCATGAGGCTGATGGGCCCCGAGAGGTTTGGAGCCAGCTCCATGGACTTTGTAAGCACTGGCTGGAGCCAGAGAGGCGCACCAAGAAGCAGATCCTGGACCTGGTGATCCTGGAGCAGTTCCTGGCCATCCTGCCCCAGGAAGCACAGTGCTGGGTCAGAGGATGCGGGCCAGAGACCAGTTCCCAGGCAGTGGCCCTGGCCGAAGGTTTCCTCCTGAGTCAGGCAGAGGAGAAGAGGCAGGCACAGCAGGTGAGGGGTTTTCACTCACTCGGTTCAAGCAATGACCTTTTCCTAAGGCTTTCTGCCAGGCATTTCTCTATTTTTTCCATTGTTAGGAAGTCCCAAAGGGTCGTCTACCATAAAAGGAGGGGAGGCGGTTTTCCATAAGGAAGCAATTACTGAACGGGCAGCAGCACATAGTACCATAATCAAATCTTTCTGTATCAGGGGAATATGGGAGGAGTCCCACGTATTTAATAACATCATAAAGGAAGAAAATATCCTGTAATGATGTCGATTTGGGAGCATGGCTTCCTTGGTTAAGGCAATCCATCACATGTTGGGTCTTCCTCTTTTCCTGCTGCCTCCCACTTTTGTTAGCATCATTGTCTTTCCCAGTGACTCCTGTCTTCTTGTAAGGTTACCAAAATACTAAAGCCTCGTTTTAGTCATTCTGGTTTCCAGGAGAGTTGAGGCTTGATTTGATCACAAACTCACTTATTTCTCTTTTTGGTGGTCCACGGTATCTGTAGAAACACGAAACCCTCCTCCAGCACCACAGAGAATCAACTTTCTTCCTGTCAGCTTTCTTCCTTGTCCAACTTTCACACCCACAAATAGTATAATGGGGAATACTAGGGCACGAATTAACTTGCTCTTGGTCACCTGTGACACATCCTTACGCTTAGGAGTACAGGTTGCACATCAAAACAGTCGGATTTTATGGCATCCCCATTTCTTTTCAAATCAACCGTAGCTTTTCTTGACCCCCACAGTCAAAAGCACTGATGGAATCTATGAATCACAAGCTGATTTTTTTTCCTGAAATTTTCTTCTTGATGTGCTTTTTGGTCTTTGCATTTTTTCCTTCTTATTCCCTGGTCGCTGCCTCCCCCATAGTCCAAAGAAAAGCTTCTTCTCAAAGAGCTGGATGGGGATTCTAGACCCCCCCCCTTTTGTTCTTCAACATGCAGTCCTGCCTACTCATATTCAGGTCCCCCGCCATTTCTCAGTATAGTTATTTTAACGATTACCATAATGTCATACTTCAAAAATTAAAAGTTCCCTTTATATCCCCTGTTTTTTTTTACTATTACATTCACATTCACATAAAAGTCCAAAGTCTCCCATCTTGACTCGGTGGTCTTTCAGAATCAGTCTTCTCCTTCCTCGTGATCTTCTTTATCTCCTCTCTCTGGTTCCAACCCTTGTGGAGTATGTTTTATATTAAATCTCTCAAATAGTTTTCCTTCTTCTTTAGGATTTTTTGCTTTCATAAGTTTCCCATCCTTGAAATAATAGTTGCTGGAAATCCCCAAGAAAACAATATACCATTCTTATGCAGTTCCTGAGCATATGGTCTCATCGGGTTTCTCTCTTGTAATGTTTCTGGCAATAAATAAGGATGAGGTATTACTCTCTGACCTTGAAGTTGTCAGTTCTCAATCTTCTTGAGAGCTTTCCAGACTTTATCTTGTATCTTTTCCCTTCAAAAAGCCATTATAATGTCTCTAGGCATTCCTCCTGCTTTTGGCTTCGGTCTTAAGCTTCTGTGTGTGCACGTTCTAAATCAGGGGTGTCAAACATGCAGCCCGGGGAACGAATCAGACCCCTGGAGGGCTTCTATCAGGCCCGCAGTGGAACTGGCCATCTCCTGCTTCCAGTTCTGCCGCTGCTGCTGCATCATAGTTTGCTTCACCAGACCTGCTTCGTAATCACTCAGCCATTTCATTTTTTAACCTGGGTCCTAGACTCAGAACTCTGAGCATAAGATTTCTGTGGTGTATGTCAATGAATCAAAAGTAGATTTGCAGTTTACAGATACACACTTGAACAGGATACTCAAGATTGCAACAGCACATATATTTTGATGCAATAATTCAGAGCAAGAAGTGTCCGTTATCAGATACTGTTAAATAAAATATTGCAAGAGTGCTAATGTTCTAAACATGTTTTTATTTTAAGTTAAAAAAAAATCTTTGTCTTTGTGTCCTTTATAAAGTTTATATCTCCACTAGTTGGCATTACATTTTATGACACACATGGCCCAGCCCAACAAGGTCTCATTTATGTCAGATCTGGCCATCATAACAAATGAGTTCGATACCCCTGTTCTAAATCATCTTCTGTAACATTTATCCCAGGCTTCTGAAACCACTCAAAGTTTTTACCAGATCTCTGGTAATGTCTTCAATTACTCCTGATAGTTTCAAATTTTTACACTTTTCCCAGTCTGATAAGGAGGCTACCCTTCTTTTTAATACTTGTATTTCTTGTTCAGTAGCTCTCGCCTTTTCCTCAGCCTTGTTCGCTACTGTCTGAGCAGTTGTAATGTCTTCCAGTAGTTGCTCATATTTATCTTGTAATTTTTAATGTATTCTCTAATGTTCTTTTCCATGTTATCTATAAGCTCAGCCATCTCCTTCATTTCCCTCTTTGTCGCCATTACGAGGGGCCTTTAATTAACTTAATTAGCTTTACAGAGAAGACTCCCCAAGTCCAAAGTTATCTCTTCCTCCTTCAAGGTTTCCTCCTCGATAGGATTGCTCTTTTGTCCTTATCTTCCAGTTGTTTTGGTTATATTTTATTTTATCGGACTCCTTTCTCGGAGGGGTAGCGTGAGGCATCTAATCTTGCTGACTCATGCACAGGTCTCCTTCTGAAATTCTCTCCTATGCTCCATTGACCAATGTAATTTTGCAATATGATCTCAAGTGCATCCTCCTTTTCTGAATCCACCTGCAACATCTGGCGTTCTCTCAATATATGACACCAGTCCTTGTAAAATGTTGAGGATCACTTTACTTGCAGGAGTGCTCTGATAGTTGCTACAGTCTTTGACGTCTCCATTTTTCAGAACTGAAATGTCAAGTGAGCACTTTCAGTCTGTGGGCTGTTGTTTTGTTTTCCATCTTTGTTAGCATATTCTCGTTAAGGTGTTGATGGATGTTCTAAACCACTTTTCTGTGGTTTAGAACAGCCCATTCTACTCCTGCTGATTTGTTTCTCAATTTCCCAATTGTTCTCAGTGTAGCTATACTTTCTAAAACTCTTCCTTCTTCTTCAAAAGAGTTTTCTTGAAAGGAATCGGTCCTCCTTTTGTCTCTTTTTTTTAACAGTTCTTCAGTATATTGTTCCCACCTTGTGTTCGATATTTCTACCTCTAGATCATTCACTAGGCTGAGAAGAAAACCCAACCCTCTTGCTCAGCCCTGTAGTTAATGCGGCTCTGGTGGTGGCGGAGTCAGGGATGAGGAGTCTGGGTCAGGATCCACCTCTTCAGTCTGTTCCATTCCTTCTCTTACCCCTCTCCCTTGCTGTTTTTTTCAGATGAGGGGAGGATATCTGAAGGCAGAAGTAAAGGTAACTGAGGCAGAAGGAGCTCCGTCAGAGGGAGGTCAGAGGGCGCAGGCCCAGGAGCATGCCCAAGATGCCCTGTCAAGCGGTAAGAATGCCTCCAGCCAGATGGGATCAGGGCACATAGTGAAGTTATTGCGCAGAAGGTTCAGGACAGGAGAAAAGGGAGGTACTTCTGCTGAGTATGTAGAATGGAGTTATGGGAAATAGCACCCTAGGATGTAGTGATGGCCACGCTACTTTAAAGGGGGATTATACCAATTCATGGAGAGCAATTCCATTCCAATTTATGTTCAGTGAACTATGTATATCTCACCTTCCTTCCATTAGAAAGTGGCTCAAAAAAGAAAAGAAAAACAAATTTGAGTGCGGCTATTAGCCATGGGGAATAAATGGAACCTCCACGTTCTCCTGACCTGAATGGCCAGACTAGGCCAATGTCATCAGATCTCAGAAGCTAAGAATGGTCATCCCTGGTTAGTTTTTGGACTGGAAGACCACCAAAGAAATTCAGGGTTGCTATGTAGAGGCAGGCAATGGCATACCACCTCTGAATGTCTCTTTCGTTGATTAGCTGGAGTCACTATAATTCAGCTGTGACTTGACAGCACTTTACACAGAGAGAGAGAGAGAAACCATGTTCTGGAGCAGCATATCTCAGAAACTCCGTTGCCAGAGGCCAGTCATTTGTGTTCTGGGTCTCTGCATAAAGACTTTTCAGGGGCATCGGGGGTGGTGGTGGTGGTCACAGTCAGAAAGAGGATACTGGATTATGGATGCCTGGCCATGTCCTGTCACCCCTGTGAGGTTTGAGGGCAGAGCACGGGGTAGACATGGTGTTATTTTCATGTCTTGTCCAGCTAAATGCCTGGATGTGAAGTCAGAGTGTCAGTAGATGCTCTGAAAACACATTGGTACTACTCTAGAGTTCCCAGAGAATCAGCTGATGCACTAAAATCACATGGGTTTAGGGCTGGATGTGATGGCGACGTATCCTGCCATGTGATTTCCAGTCGCCTCTTTTTCTCCCACCTTTCAGGATGGGTAAGAAGGCCCAGCAGGCAGGAGAAGGTCATGCCTGAGTTTTTGGTCTGATCCAGCAGGGATGCTGCAACCATTAGAGCTCCAGGGCACATTCCAAGTCTCACAGAAGTCTGAAATGTGTTGGTGGCATTTATAACCTTCTGATGGTCATGGGAATGGGGATGCGTAAGCAGGTTTGAGACCAACAAAATAGGAATTTGAGGCTAAAATTCTTCTTTCCAATTTTGTCTCCCTTGCAGGCAGTGAAGAGACGTTATCGAGCAGTTTTCTTTGCAGAGAAGTGGAAACGACTGCTCAAGCTCTTTTCCAGGTGTTCGGGATGAACGGGGGATAGTCAGGGCCGTTGCTCCTTTTTCAGGGACACTTTTAGTCCTGCTTTCTGTGAAAGAGAGGCTCTGAATTGCACTCCTTTTACACATACCGAGCTCTACGTCCCGCACCCTCAGAAAATACGCCTGTCGAGTGTGTAGTCTTTGCCTGGCATGATCTCTGATGAGGGAATCTGCTTTTTCTTTCAGTCTGCATTTTCCTTTGAGGAGGTGGCCATTTATTTCACCAAGGCGGAGTGGGCCCTGCTGGATCTGGACCAAAAAGCTCTCTACCGGGAAGTCATGCGGGAGAACTATGGGAGCGTGGCTTTCCTGGGTAAGGATCTTTCATAGGTGCCAAAGGTGGGAACTGCTGCCATTGGGATGATGCATGAATCAAAATTTTGAACAGTAATATATGTTTGTGAGGCCTGCCCTTCTACTTGGCCACCATTGGGTGCCTCGAGAAGTTGGGGTGGCTGTGAAAATGATGTTCAGCATGGCCATATGGAGCGATACAAGACACCCTACTGATGCAAGGGCAACTGAGGCCAGTTGTGGCCATAACCCAAGCCAAAGAGGGTGTCTTGGCCTTAGGTTGAGGTGGGGCTGAGGATCCTTCAGAAAGTCTCTGGAAGGAGCCAGATCCCAATTTCTTTACAGCTTCCCCTTCCCCAGGTGGGATGATGCCCATCCACTCTAACTGTAGCCTGGAAAAGAGCCATCCCCCTTTGAGTGGTTAGAGTTGAGGGCTTTCATCTTGACCATGGTTCCGTCCTTCCAGAAGAAATTTTTTTCTTCCATGGATTTCTCGCTCCCTCTCCCTCCCTCCCTCCCTCCCTCTTTCTTTCTCTCTGCCAAAGAAGCCAAGTATGTAAGAGACCCTACGGTGGAGACTGACAAAGGCCTTTCATCTGAAGAATGGATGCAGAATTCTTCCAGAAGATCTCAAGAGACTGTTTCTTTCCGAAATGAGCTGGCCACGAGTAGGTATCTTTTACTGTAACATCAAGGGAGCGGGCAGATAAGACCTCCTTCTGCAGATTTTAACAGGAGATCTCTCTCTTTATTCCAGGAGGAGATGATGAGGAAGATGAAGTCAAGAATGAAGATGTCAGAAAAAATGTCAGGATTCAAAGCAGCTGTACGAATCAGAAAGTCAGCTGTAGGGTGAAAAAGAGAGATAAATCCATTCCTTTCCAAGGGGGGGATTTCCAAGAAGTAGTCCACATGTTGGAGGAATGTTTGGAGTGTGGAATGAGCATCTCTGATCAAACCCAATATACTGTCCATTTTGAAATACACAGTGGAAAGAAGACTCAATGCCTGGAGTGTGGAAAGGCCACACTCGCAGGACAGAGTTCCTTGGACTCGCAGTTCCTTGGACATTTAACAACTCATACAGGCGAGAAACCTTGTAGCTGCCCAGACTGTGGCAAGAACTTCTCAGAGAAATCAGACCTTCGAAACCAAAGCATTCATTCAGGAGAGAAGTCCTTTATCTGTTCAGAGAGTGGAATGATGTTCTTGGATGGAAGAAAGGATAATATACATTTCTCAAAGCACAGTATAAAAAAGGCATGTAAAGGCTCTTGGTATGGAAAGTACTTCAGACACAGATCACAGCTTTTTGTGCACCAAAGGATCTACTCAGGGGAAAAACCTTTTGAATGCTCACAGTACAGCGAGAAATTCAGTCATAGTTTCCTTCTCAAACAACATCAAAGAACCCACACAGGAGGGAAGCCTCTTGGATACTCAGAGTGTGGGAAGAGATTTTGTGACAGTAGCACTCTTCAACAGCCTCAAGGAACCCACACAGGGGAGAAGCCCATTGAATGCTCAGAGTGTGGGAAGAGATTCAGGACCACTGGCCATCTTCAAGCTCATCTAAGAACCCACACAGGGGAGAAGCCTTTTGAGTGCTCAGAATGTGGGAAGAGATTCAGTGAGAGTAGCATTCTTCAAACTCATCTAAGAACCTACACAGGGGAGAAACCTTTTGAATGCTCAGAGTGTGGGAAGAGATTCAGTCATAGTAGCAGTCTTCGAGAACATCTGAGAACCCACACAGGGGAGAAGCCCTTTGAATGCTCAGAGTGTGGGAAGAGATTCAGTCAGAGTAGCAATCTTCGAGCTCATCTGATAACCCACACAGGGGAGAAGCCTTTTGAGTGCTCAGAGTGTGGGAAGAGATTCAGCAAAAGTGGCCATCTTCAAAGTCATCGTAGAACCCACACAGGGGAGAAGCCTTTTGAATGCTCAGAGTGTGGGAAGAGATTCAGTCATAATAGCACTCTTCTAAAACATCGAAGAACCCACACAGGGGAGAAGCCTTTTGAATGCTCAGAGTGTGGGAAGAGATTCAGTGAGAGTAGCAATCTTCAGAAACATCTAAGAACCCACACAGGGGAGAGGCCTTTTGAATGCTCAGAGTGTGGGAGGAGATTCAGTCATAATAGCACTCTTCATAAACATCTAAGAACCCACACAGGGGAGAAGCCTTTTGAATGCTCAGAGTGTGGGAAGAGATTCAGCAAAAGAGGCAATCTTCAAAGTCATCTTAGAATCCACACAGGGGAGAAGCCTTTTGAGTGCTCAGAGTGTGGGAAGAGATTCAATCATAATAGCACTCTTCTAAAACATCGAAGAACCCACACAGGGGAGAAGCCTTTTGAATGCTCAGAGTGTGGGAAGAGATTCAGTGAGAGTAGCAATCTTCAGAAACATCTAAGAACCCACACAGGGGAGAGGCCTTTTGAATGCTCAGAGTGTGGGAAGAGATTCAGTCATAATAGCAATCTTCAGAAACATCGAAGAACCCACACAGGGGAGAAGATTGTGGGAAGAGATTCAGCAGAAGTGGCCATCTTCAAAGTCATCTTAGATCCCACACAGGGGAGAAACCTTTTGAGTGCTCAGAGTGTGGGGAGAGATTCAGTGAGAGTAGCACTCTTCAAAAACATCTAAGAACTGGGGGCGTGGCAAGGCATCAGCGATGGGGGCCGCATAATCCTGTGACTCCTACCCCCGCTAATCCTTTCCCTGCTGATTAAGCATCTATTCACTCTAAACATGATAGCAAAGTACTTTACATAATGAAGAAAAGCGAGCCGCTTAAGCAGAGATCAACTTTGGGCGTGCTGCACTCGATAAAAGAGTACTTTGAGTTGGATTCTTGCCGGCAGGCACAAGCTTCAAAGGAAAATAAAATGGCGGCCGGAACTCTTAACAACAGAAAAACTCCCTTTGGATGATTCTGACTCAGCAGTAATAACTTATCTTAAAGCAATGGAAGCAAGCCTACTGGAAAGAATTTCTTTACTAACAATGCATGTAGAAGAAATAAAACTTTCTGTGACTCAAGCAGTTGCAAAAGCAGAAACCACACTGGAGAGAAGCTCAGCAAATGAGGCTAGTATTCAAACTCTCTCGGAGGTTTCATCCGAGCACAATGATAGAATGATACGCATAGAATCTGAACTCAAATCTGTGAACTTAAAATTTCGTGGGATAAGAGAGGAAGCTGAGCAAAACATAGAACTAATCTCCTTTATGGCAACTTTAATAGTTAATGCCCTGAAGCTGGAAGAAGGCTTAGTTCCTGTGATTTCAAATGCATCTCGAATAGGCTCTAAATCTGCTGCTAAACACTCTTTGCCTAGAGACATTGTGATTACCATACCAGATGCCAGAGTTAGAAAACACGTTTTAACAGAAGCAAAAAAGCCTGGTGTCTTTGTTTTTGAAGGTGAACAAATTACAGTATTTCCTGATGTGCCTAAAGAAGTACTGTTGATTCGTAGAAAATTGAAAACAACCACTAAACAATTGCAAGAACTACATCAGAAATATAGATGGATGTCCTCAGGGAAGCTTTATGTATATCACGAGGGTCAACATCTTCTGGCTTGGGATGAAGAAACAGGAAAAGAACTTATTTCAGCTATACAAAGTGAAACTCCGATGGAACAAGAAGGGAAAAGATCAGCAAAGCGGACGAACCTTTTCCCTATGTCTCCAATGAAATCCAGTAAAATTCTAATACATGCAGGTTCCGGATGAGACTCTTTTTAGGAATGAAAATATAGACAGTTGTCTTTGCTGAGATATGCTCTATTGAGCTCTGATATCTGTTAACTTGTAAACTCAAGGTATGTATACATAACTATGGGTGATTTATATTATTTAATAATAAGGAGCAGGGCAGGTGGTGGTGGCAGTGATTAGTGAGCTCCCTCAGGTACAGATTCAGGTGGCAGGAGGTGTTCTGCTTTGCCCTCAACAGAGAGGGTCACTGAATTCTGTTCTATAAAGTCTTAGTTTATTGGTTGAAGTAAGGTAACAAAGTACTAAGTTATTATAAGGGAAGTGTAGGTAAGAGTGGGTAAATATAGAGTGTAATTAGAATAAGGTACTTTGTTGATTTTAGCATAGTTACTCATGACTGTACGCCCAACCACGTGCCTCCTTGATCCGTGCCGTTCCTGGCTAATTAAAGCGGGCCACGAGGGGTTTTGAGGTGCACTGAGGGAGATTATCAACCAGTCGCTCTCGGAGGGGCAGTTCCCGAGGGCACTCAGGTAGGCAATGGGTCCGTCCTCTCCTGAAAAAACCAACTTTAGATCCGGCCGAATTGGCAAACTATCAGCCGGTCTCTAATTTGCCTTATTTGGGCAAATTAATTGAGAGGGCGATGGCGATACGGTTGCAGGGTTTCCTGGATGACGCTTTGGTGTTAAATCCCTTCCAGTCAGGCTTTCGCCCAGGGTTCGGGACCGAGACAGCTCTGGTTGCCCTTACTGACGACCCCCGGATGTGTTTGACACGGTTGATCATCAGCTGCTTTCCCACCGCCTCGCCGATGTGGGGATTCAGGGACTCACTTTACAGTGGCTTGTCTCTTTTCTCCAAGGTCGGGGACAAAGGGTGGTGCTTGGGGATGAGCAGTTCCAGAGACTCCCGCTTGATTGCGGTGTGCCTCAGGGGGCTGTCCTGTCCCCGATGCTCTTTAACATCTATATGCGCCCCCTTGCCCAGATCGTCCGGAGGGCAGGGCTGGGTTGTCACCAGTATGCTGATGACACCCAGCTCTATCTGATTTTGGGCGGCCAGTCTGGCTCGGGACCGGACGATTTAGACCGGGCATTGCACGCTGTGGCTGGTTGGCTCAGGCTGAGCAGGCTGAAGCTAAACCCGGTGAAGATGGAGGTCCTGTGCCTGGGTCGGGGTGGGCCATGGTCGGGGCCTTCGCCGGTGGTTAGGAGTTTGGGAGTGCTCCTGGATCCATCCTTGTCATGGAGGCCCAGGTAGCAGCAACTGCCAAATCGGCCTTTTACCATCTGAGGCTGGTACGGCAGTTGGTTCCCTTCCTGGACCGTGCGGACCTGGCCACAGTGATCCATGCAGTGGTCACCTCGAGGCTAGACTATTGTAATGCTCTCTATATGGGGCTGCTTTTGTTGGAAATCCAGAGGCTTCAGCTGGTGCAGAATGCCGCAGCGAGGTTGCTGATGTGTCTTCCTAGATGGGAGCACATACAACCTGCGCTGGAAGCACTGCACTGGCTACCAGTGGCGTACTGAATTCGCTTCAAGGTGCTGGTGCTTGCCTTTAAAGCCCTAAATGGCCTGGGTCCGACCTACCTAAGGGACCGCCTTTCCCCGTATATACCCCAGAGAGCACTTCAGTCTGGGGCCCAACATTGCCTGGCCATACCTGGCCGGAGAGAAGCCAGGCTCGCTGCCACAAGGGGGAGGGCTTTTTTGGTGGCGGGCCCTTGCTGGTGGATCGAGCTCCCAGATGAGATCAGGGCCCTGTGGGACCTGATGCAGTTCCTCAGGGCCTGCAAGACAGAGTTCTTCCGCCAGGCATTTGAATAGGGGCTCTGTGTCCTCACCTCGCCATCAGTAATTACCAATGTGCTGCCTCATGTATTACCATCTAGTTGCTGATGACCCTGCGTGCACCCAACTTTAGATTGTAAGCCATCGATAGTATTGAGCACTTTAATAACTATTGTTTTTAATGATGAAGGTTATAATGTTTTAATTGTTTTATTGTGAACTTGGTTCACTAAACTGTGTAAGCTGCTCTGAGCCTGCTGTGCGGGGATAGCAGCCTAGAAATGGAATTAAATAAATAAATCGTTTAAGCTTGACACTCCAAAGTGTAACCAACTAAGTGTTATGGAGGTTTATAAGATCAGAACGATTAACGTCCGAGGATTAACTGTATGAAACATAGAAGAGTTTTGAAGGAACTATTGAAAACTACACCAGACATGGTATTTATGCAGGAGACGCACTTAAAAAATACACAAAAAGCAATTTTGAATTCGCAATGGTATCCACAGCAATACCAATCTCCTGGCTCCTCAAAAGCAAGAGAAACCGTTATACTGTTAGCAAAAACGGTAAATTTTGTTTTTAAAGAGCATGTAGTAGACCCTCACGGTAGATTTTTGTTTATAAAAGGACAATTAGATAATGAACAGGTGACATTAGTCTCTTTATATGCGCCAAATACTCAACAAACCCAATTTCTTAACACTGTTCCCAGCTCCCAGCTCAAGGACTTCCAAGAAGGATTGGTTATTATAGGTGGGGATTGCAATCTCATTTTAGATAAAACATTGGATAGATCTGGGAGTAAAACTACGAAATTACAGGGGGGGCACGGAAGGCATACTAAACTTTTTGATCTTTTAGAACAATTTCATTTCTCTGATGTGTGGAGAACTGGGCATAAAATAGAGAGAGACTATACTTATTTTTCACCCAGATTTCACACTTATACTCGTATTGATTTTCTTTTTCTTTCAGATACTATGCTTGATAGGATTAATAATTCTTATATAGGCCCTTTTAGATGGTCAGATCACGCCTTTGTAGAATTTCAGTTAATTAAAAAAGATAGTGAAGTAAAACATAGAAATTGGAGATTGAATAATGCCGTTTTATTGGGAGAACTGAATAGGTCTGAAATAAGTGAGGCTATTCAAGATTATTTTCAAATCAATGATAATGGTGAAGTAGACGATAGGATCCTCTGGGACACATTTAAGGCGGTGCTCAGAGGAAAGTTGATTGCTATGACTTCCTTCCTTAAAAAGGACAAAGAAAGAAAGGCAAAAGAATTAATGGAAAAATCAACTCCTTAGAAAGTATACATAAGAAAACGTGCAATAAAAATATATATATAAACAATTAGTGGCCACTTGTAAACTGTTAGATGATATAGAAACTTCCCAAATCCAAAAAAAGTTGTATGTAAAACAAAAATTTTGGCAAAAAAATCCCAAAATGCTCAGAATCTTGAAGTGGAGAGTGAGCCGACAAGTGGCAGAGTGTAAAGCCTTTCCAATAAAAGACATTAATGACCGCAGATTAACACATTCTATGGAAATAGCTAATTGCTTTGCTGAATATTACAAAACACTATATACTTCTAACTCTCCCACTGTTGAAAGTTTAGAAAAATTCTTTTAAGTTCACAAACCTTGTAAAACATTAACAGAAGAACATCACAAATTTTTAGAAAAAGAAATCACAAATCAAGAGTTAAATGATGCTATACCACATTTAAAACCAAATACCGCTCCAGGCAATGATGGCTTTACGCCTGAATTTTTTAAAACTTTTAAGAAAGATCTGGCAGAACCTCTTGTCAGGGTTTGTAACAGTATTCTAATTACTGGAAAACAGCCGGCCTCTTAGGAGGAAGCACATTTAATTACTATTTCTAAGGAAAATAAAGATAGAGAACTACCATCCTCATATAGACCCATAGCTTTATTAAATTGTGACTCCAAAATCTTTTCTACAATCCTAGCAACAAGGCTCAGACAAATAATACCTCTTTATATAAACCCTGATCAAACAGGGTTTATTCCTAATAGGTCCATGATGGACAATATTCACAGGACATTAGATCTTATTTCCCTGTGTAAAAATACTAATCAAGAGTTCGTTTTATTAACTGTAGACCTGGAGAAGGCCTTTGATAGTATTGATATTGTTTATTTAAAAAAACTTCTTATTACAATGGGCTTTGGACAATTCTTTCTAAATGCGATGAGCTCAATCTATGCAAACCCCTCAGCTAGGGTTCGCATTGGCAGTACGCTAAGTAATTCTTTTAAAATGCTTAGGGGTATGAGACAGGGGTGCCCTATGTCCCCCTTATTATTTCCATTGCGACTGAGCCTTTAGCCAATGCTATTAAGGCTCACCCCACAATTACTGGTATTCAGACAGGCCAGCAGGTCCATACTATTAGCCTTTATGCAGATGACCTGTTAATCTATCTAATAGACCCAGAAAATTCTTTCACAGCGCTACAGGAGGTCTTTCATGAAATGCAAGTAATTACAGGTTTGAAAATAAACATTGAAAAATCCAAAATTATTCTCATTTATATGAATAGCATCTCCATAAAGAAGTTACAACAGAAACTTCCATATAAATGGAACTTTTCCTCTTGGAGATGCTTGGGTGTTATAATTCCTAAGGATTTAAAAGACTTAATACAGTGTAATTTCCATGAGTTAGTGCAAGAGACAAAAAGGCAGACTAAACAATGGCTAAAACAAGGTTATTCTTAGGCAGACAAACTTAATCTTATCAAAAGTTTTATTTTGCCAAAATATTTATTTTTATTTAGAGCGATCCCAGCATATATCGACATTAAGGACCTAACTAAATGGCAAAAGCAATTAACTGAATTTTTTTGGAACTTTAGGAAACCGAGAATAAGTTTTCATATGCTGAGACATGCAGCTAAAAAGGGGGGTTTAGACTTTCCTGATTAGAGACTATATTATGAGGCAACCATTCTTTCAAATATAGTCAGAATATTTACTACACAGTCTAAAATAATTTGGCAATCAATTGAGGAAACTGAACTGAAGGACAAGTCTTTATCAGAATTATATTGGAATCCTCCCAAAAACACTAATTAAAACTATACAAAATGCGTTTTTAAGAAAATCACTAGGTATGTGGATTAAATATAAGGATGTTTTACTTCCAAAAATTTCTCAGTTCTCAGCAGGCGCGTAGACCTTTGCAAATTCCAGGGGGGGCGGGAGCTCCTTAGCATACGTGCTTCACACGCGTGATCGCTGGTGCGATATTCTCCCTCCCCGGGAAACCGCCGTACCTCCCCGGGCCCTTCCGAGGCCCGCCAGCCACTGCTGCCAGTGCTTCTCTCCCCCCCCCCTCTTCCCTCTCCCTCTCCAGCAGCGGCAGCCGGGCCTCGGACGGACCCGGGGAGGCGTGGCGGCAGGTGCTCCTTTTGCCGGGCGGGGAAGCTGAGCCTCCCCCGGGAAATTTCGGGGGTGGCTCGAGCCCCCCCATACTCTATGCCTATGGTTCTCAGCTTATATTAATCAAGACTGGTTTATTCCTGGTAAAGAGAAAAGTTATTTTGGACGTTGGGAAGCGGCAGGTATACGTCGACTAATAGATTTCTTGATACAAGGAAATATATGTACAAAGGAAAACTTAGAAAGTAAAGTGGGCGAGTCTATTCTTTGGTTTAGATACTTTCAAATTAATAACATTTTACAAAATCTTAGATCACAGGAGGTATTTTCTAGGTCATTATCAGAATTTGAAATAATTCTAAAAAACCAACAAGGAGAGTTAAAAGGCTTAATCTCTAAGATGTATAAACTTTTGGTGGATCAATGTAAGATAGCAATATTGCCTATGCAAAAACAATGGAATGCAGAGTGTGTGCAAGTGATTTCAGATCAAACCTGATATACAATTTGGTCATTGCCTAATAACATGTCTAATGTGTTTAATATTCATTTTAATACATTTAAAGTTTTAAGCAGGTGGTATTACACTCCCAAAGCTCTTCATCGCATCAATTCTAAAATTCCAGCTATTTGTTGGAAAAAATGCGGTCAATTGGGGGATTCAATTCTTTCCTTTTGGAAAACCATTATAGTACAAATTCATTTAATTACTGGACATAGGCTGGTCCCATCACTTGAGTCAATTGTTTTAGAGACAGGTCTGATTTCTATTGAAGATAAAAGTAAAACGTTACAAATATCTATACTAATAGCAGCTGCAAGAATATCAATTGCACAATTCTGGAAAAATGAAAAAGCACCATCTTTATACTGTTGGCAAAACAAATTATGGGAATATTTTGTATACAGTTGTATTGCTGCGGTGGCAGAAATAAATGAAACAAAAAGGCAGAAAGCGTTTCAAGCGACTTGGTTCCCCATTATAGGTTATTTAATGGAGTGCAAGATAGTTCCTAAAAATCCTTTTTATGGAAACTTATTGTATTTTTAAGATGCTAATTGTTTTGACAAGATTTTAAATCAAGTTGCCGTTTGAAATGCTTGTAATATGTACCTCAATCTTGTATAATGCTCTGCTTACAATGTTTAAGCTTATTTTGTTGCTGTTGGTTGTACTTTTGAAAAATAAAAAAAAAAATTGGAAAAAAAAAATCTAAGAACCCACACATTCAGGCCTTTTACAACATCGAAGAACCCACAAAAGGAAAAGCCATGTAACTCCTTAGCCCAGGGAGGGATGTTGAACTCTGTTGTTACAGGGATATGACATAAATTTCACTTTGTCCAGTTCGGCCATGTGTGCCATACAATGTAATGCCTGATACCAGAGATATAAACTTTAGAAAGGACATAGGGGAAAACACAACTAAGAAATTTATTTTTTTGCTCAGTATACAAACATGTTTAATAAGTAATAGCCTTACAGTGTTTATTTTAGAATCTTTGATAATTGACCTCTCTTTCTCTGAATGACTGCATCAACAGCTGGAGTCAGTGTCTGTGCTGTAGCAGTCTTGAGTACGCTGCTTAGGTGTGTTTCTGTAAACTGAGAACGTTCTTTTGATATGTATAGATTTATTCCAGAATAGAGCTGTTAACCGATGTGTATTGTTTCAAACATGGACAGAATTTTAGAAGCAAAAGTCTCAAGTTAGGGATAATTTAGACCCCAAAACTGGTAAAATTTGCCAATGCCAACTTCAGGAAGCTTATCCTTCCCTATAGCATCACACACACACAAATTCACTACTTCGTGACACCACCATTGTACAAAAACTTCAGTAAAAACATGGATCTTCATGTAGCCTATCGGTATGTGCACAGCCTTCTCAGTTGGGCGACTTTTGCTCTCTGTGTCTCTTTTGGTTTAAAAAGGGGGGCTGGGAGAAGGTTGGAGCCCATCCTTTGCTTTCAGTGTGGTGCCAATCCAAATTTGGCTGCTGTGGTGCTTTGCCCACAAGGAACTCACAACTGTTGCCCTGCTGCAAGTCCCTGTGGCACTCCTGTGTTTCGCAGTCTTGTTTTGCCCTTAGAACTGATTGCACCGAAGAAAGGCCTTTGCTTCTATACCGTGTTTGTTGGCCACCCAGGCAGTTGGTTGGCCACTGTGTGAAACAGGAATCTGTACTACATGGTCTTATGCACTCCTCTAGAATTAACTTTGGGGAATGATTCTAATAAAAAGAGACCACCCGAACGTATGGGGCTTTCTTAGTTACAGTTTTGAGCACTTACACAGAAAGACAGAGACTGAGACGCAGCATTAGAGCTGATCACGTACCATTTTCCTGTACAACTTTATATGCATTTGTGTCAAAAGAAAGGAGAAATGGGTAGAACTGGCACAGTACACGCAGGGGAGGGGAGAACAGAGACAATCAGAGCTTGGGTTGGATATCAAAAAACGACAACTTATGCATTTCCTTAACTGATTCAAAGATCAAATATGCACAACTTTCTTTTCTGTGGGTCGTCCTGCAATTCACTATCTGCATCATTTAGCCTTCTCCAGTGTTTGTCCACATGCTCATATGGAGACCTGAATGCATAATGCAGAGGATTAGTTGCTGAATTTACATTCTGAATAGTTCCTTCTTTCAGAACAACTTTTCCTAAACTTTTGTCTTATCTTTTAGAAAGATATTTCAGACTTCGGGAGAATGTTTAGAACTGGATAACATCAGCACATTATTGGCATGGTACTGACAACTGGAAAAGACATTTCAGTTGCTCAGGCTGCTACTGTAGTGCTAAGATACACAGCAGGACAACAGATACTTCATTGAGACTGCAGTTTCCCCCAAAACATCAGAGATCAGCAGGTTTGGGAAAGAGCGTACCAAAGACAGGGAAAGGACAACTGCATCATGCTCAGAACACAAGATCATGCAGGTGCTTCCCCAAAACCATCTGCTCTTGGGGGGTTAAAATGAACACAAACATCCATGTGGGAGCAGCCCTGCAGTGTCAGAGAGGAGTTAAGAAAAGATGATCCTTTGGGGCAGGGCTAACCAATCTTTTGGGCCTGAGTGCCACCGCTTCCCAATCTACCTGGGAAGACATTGTTATGCTAGCAATCAAAAGGTGTGCGGGGGGGGGGGGGGGAGAGTTTTTTCCTGGCTATATACACGGGGCACAAACAAAACCCCGGTGGAATTGTGCCAGCACCTCAGTGGGCTTTCCTCAATTAAGCCAGAGATTTTTCTATTGAATATACTCCCAGAGGGACTTAATAAAGTAGATCAGAAATTATTAGCCTATATCCTTACCGCAGCGCGAATATTACGAGCAAAAAAATGGAAAAGCTCTGTATTACCGGGCAGAATAGACAGTATACAAGCTATTGGAATGGGCTGAATTAGATAAGTTGAGTTACCTATGTAATACAGATAACAAAACTGATCCAACATTTACATGGTCTAAATTATATCTGAATATGTAAAGAATATGTGCTCTATATTTAGAAATGTTTGTAAATAATTGTTTTAATTTGAAAACTAAATAAACTGTTTAAAAAAAAATTTTTTTAAAGTGTGCGGGGTGGGAGAGTTTTTTTCCTGGCTATACACACGGGGAGCAAACAAAACCCCGGTGGAATTGTGCCAGCACCTCAGTGGGCTTTCCTCAGTCCCAACGGGCCCCCGTGTAGGTCTGTGAGCCTCTCACTTCATTTATAGCCCCCTTTCTCTCCAGTGGGGGCCCAAGAAGACTTGCATACTTCTCCTGACTACCACTTGGTGCTCACACCATGCCACCAGCTCTAGCGGTGCAGCCAGCACCCCAGGGGCTCACCTTGGCTGCTTATGAGAAGAACTGGCTCTGCCTTCCATACAAAATGACGCCGTGCCTGTGGTTTGCTACAGGGACTGAAGATTCCTTTCCCCAGGTTTGGGGCATGATCAAACCACAGTTAAGCGTTTCCATGACCCATTCATGTAAAGTGCAGAATAAAGCTTGGACCTTCAGTGACTGCCGCTGGAATCTATAACATCACTCGGTTGTGTCTCGGCAAATTTATGAGAAGTGTCACCGTTACAAAGACATCTTGATGCCAGTCATACATTACCTTTAGCTTAAACATTAGTAACAATATCTGTTCAGTGTTCTCTCTAAGCTGAGTTAGTGTGAGCTAGCTCACAGTTTTTTAGCCTCCAGCTCACACATTTTTGTCTTAGCTCCGGAAGGATGGCTCCAGAGCAAACTAATTTATTCAGTAGCCGAATTGCTCGCTCACAACTTTTAATGCCAGTAGCTCACAAAGTAGAAATTTTGCTCACAAGACCACAGCTTAGAGGGAGCATTGTATCTGTCTAATGGAAAAGTGCAGTGTAGTGGTTAGTGTCAAGCTCGTTGAAGGGAAGGGAGGACTGTAATCACCATATAGCCATAAGAATTTCTGATCACTTTGGACCAGCAGTCTCTCTTAACCTAACCCACTACATGGGAAGAGCCATGCGTTCCTTTGGAAGGCAGCTGGGGTACAGTGTGATATACTGCGAGCCATTTTAAAGGCTGTTAATGTAATTTTAAATCCAGTATCAGAATAGGAGCAAAGGGGTGGTCCCGGTGTGGATAGTCAAGTCTGTATGATGGGCCACCTCCAATGACCATGTGGGCTGATGTGAGAGAGTTTTCAGATTCACTTCCGAAAGCAGACCAGTTGAGAAGAACTACACATGCATAGCTTTTGTTCTTCCATTAACAGGCTGAACTGAAGCAAATACTTGCGCTTGCCTCCATTTGGGCTTAGCAGTTTCCTACAGCATTCCTGTTGAAGGGCATTGGAGAGTCAGGTGAGGGTCACTTTGCTGTTTTCCACCAAGCCCCCAAAGTGCTACAGCATCAGCCCCAAAGCGCTCCATCTCATCATAACAAAAATACCCGATGGAGATAGGGCTGAGGGTAGGGGATGTACAACCATCATCTTTCCTGTCCTCTAGAAGCAGGCCCTTTTGGTCATCATACTTGTGGAGCTGAATATCAGCTTCTGAGTCTAAAGAGTCTGAACAGGAAAACAAGGTTGACCTTTACATACAAATAGTGTTCCCTCTAAGCTAAGTTTGTGTGAGATAGCTCACAGTTTTTTAGCCTCTGGCTCACACATTTTTATCCTTAGCTCAGGAAGGATGGCTCCAGAGCAAACTAATTTATGCAGTAGCCAAATCCCTCGCTCCCAACTTTAATGCCAGTAGCTCACGAAGTAGAATTTTTGTTCACAAGACTCCACAGTTTAGAGGGAGCATTGACAAAAGCTCCAAAATTCAGCGCCTTCAAAAACTGCTAATGGGGTTCTGGCTAGCAGGAGGGATGTAAGGACCAGCAAATTCTCTGCCCTCCAACAGCTACACCTGGATGTTTCATGATGGGATTGTATTTGAGAAGTGGAGTGCTTATAAAGGCACTTTGGCAATAGACATGCTATGTGGTTCCATGGTGAGTTTGGGGTCACCCAACAGAAAATTCTAAGGATCCATTACAATCCGTGCTTCGGAACCAAGTTTTTCAACCATGGTGTCACCACGAAGTTGTATAGACTAAGCTAGGGTCGGTCTCCAGTATGATGGTGATTTTATTTCGTTTCACTGTAAATGGCATATACATTCATGAGGATCTGTTTAAAATCAGCGAGCCCCGACTTTCACCCAGTCCCCCTTTTCTTTAACACCCCCCACTGCCTCTTGCTTGCACAAGCATGGCCAGCTGCCTAGAGTTGCCACCTCCTGGGAGGGAAATGCCTGAATACTGGGGGGGGGGGGGAGGTGGAGAGTAGGGAACGATGGGTTTGGGAAGGAGTGGGACCTCCACGGGGTCTATTCCCATGGAGTCCACCCTGCCACGTAGCCCTTTTCTGTCGCCCGGGGATAAGCTGAAAACAAGTCTAGGAGATCTGCAGGCCCCAAAGGGGGGTAGTAAGACGACCTGAGCCATCCCTTAAAGCCCTGCGACCCTTCCCTTCTCTGCGGCTCCCTTGTGCACATGCCCCCACCCACCGACCCACCCCCTGCAGCAAAGACCAGCCTGCGGCTTCAGATGCACCCTCCCATGCGAAAAGGAACACCCCCCCCCCCCGCTCCTACAAAGGGAGAGGTCTCCCTCCCTCCCTTTCTTTTCTCCGTCTTTCCTGCCAGCCGCTTTCCTCCTTCCAAGGAGGGAAGGATTTCCCTCTTCCCCCTTCTCTCTCTGGGGCTGCAAGCGGGGAGTTGATTTTCTGGGACGCAAAAAGCACCTAAAGGGGGGGAGGTCCAAATGCAGCCTCCTTTCTTGGAACCCGGACTCAATGTCCCTTCCCCTCGCCTAATATTGTTAAAAGTTCCCAGACAGACCCTTCCTGCCTGCCTTTGAGGTCCTGCGTTTGGGGGGGGGGGCAATAGAAAGTTATTAATCCTCGCTCCTCTGTTACATTTCTCCCTCCCCCCCGTTTCCCAGTCTATATCCGAGGTGGAGGAAGAAGGAACTGGGCACCGGCTTCTCAGCCTCCTCCTTTTTCTGAGACGGCTGAACAGCCCCCCTGGAGTTCCCCAGCCCCCCGGGAGCGCAGCCCTGTGCGGAGTGACTCCAGAGGAGCCCCACTGAGATGCATTATAGGGCCGGGCGGCAGTCCAGTAGTCCCACGGGGCCTTTATGGGCAAGGGCAGGAAGCTTTTCCTCCCTGGGTCGGCCGCCCAGTTAAAAGAGTTAAAGCAGTCGAGCTGTTTCCTAGAGAGGCCGATGGGGGGGGGGGGGCGAGGCGGAGAGGACAAGAGAGCTGGGTGGACTTCAGACGCGCAAAAGCGGGAGAAAGCCTTGCAGCTGGATCTTGGGAAGGTTTGCTCTCAAGTAAGTCCACTCAGTCTGGGACGGCAGAAATTCGGCTCTCACCCCTGGGGTGTGTGTGTGTGTGTGTGTGTGTGTGTGTTTAAATCCTTTGCAAGTGGGGTTTCCTTCTGCAGGCGTTTCCCTTTGTCAGCCCCGGTCTTGGGGTGCCTGCCTGGCGGGTCCGCGGGGCTTGCAAGGCGGCTCTTTCTCGGGCGGCCTCATGGCGAGGGGGATCGGGATCCGCCAGACAGCTGGTAGATGTTTGCAGGAGGGTGCCCAGGCCAGCTGCATCCCTACATCCTGCCCTGCTTGACCGGGTGGATATGAGATTTTATCCGGGGCAGATTGTTAATCGTTTTGTTTTTTTTAACGTTTCTTTACTGCATATTTTGTCCTGTTTTATCGGGTGCATTTGATATGCGGGAAGTCACCTCGCGTCCCATCCCAGGGAGAGGTAGCAGGATATAAATTTGATTGAATAAATACCCACCACCTCGGTGTCCCTTGCTGAAAGGCGGGATCTGAATTTTGTACATCAAAATAAATTCTGAGCCATGGAGGGAGGAGAGAGGCCTAGGAAGAAGTCCCAGAGGTGGTCACAAGGGAGGAATCATCCGTGGTGACTGGCTGCCCCAGATACCACATATTTGGGCCAGTGCTCCCCTCCACCCATTTGCAGCTGGGAGGGATTTTGATTTATGTACATACATTAGAAGAAGAAGAAGAGAAGAGATTGGATTTATACCCCGCCCTCCACTCCCCAAGGGAGTCTCAGAGCCGCTTACAAACTCCTTTTCCCTTCCCCTCCCCACAACAGACACCCTGTGACGTAGGTGGGGCTGAGAGAACTCTTTCCCAAGCTGTCCTTGGGGGAACAGCTGGTACAGAGCTATGGCTTGCCGAAGGTCATCCAGCCAGGTGCAAGTGGAGGAGTGGGGAATCAAACCCGGTTCTCCCAGATTAGAGTCCGCGCACTTAACCACTACACCAAACTGGCTCTCTTATAGAACAAAGTTTGAGTCCAGTGGCACCTTTAAGAAATGCAAAGCTTTATTAATAGTATAAGCTTTTGTGTGCAAACACACTTCTTCAGAATAGTCCCCGTTTTTTCATTTTGTAAGGAAGGAAACATCAGTCTGTACTTGTGCCGTTGGACTCAAACTTTGTTCTGCTGCTTCAGACCATCTTGGCTACCCACCTGAATTTACATTAATTAGAGTCTGCCGTTTAATGTCACTCTACGCAATCAATAGGATGGTACATTCAATAAAGTATGAAACAGAATTTGGGCTGTAGAACCAACCAGAAATCTGAAAAACAGTACTAAGGAAAGCATAAAAGTCATGTAAGCCGCTCAGGGCCTGCAAATGCGGGGAGAGCAGCCTATAAGTCCAATCAATCAATCAATCAATCAATAAAAAATGAATGAATGAATGAATGTTAACGAGAACCAATATATGATACAAAAGTACTTAGAAGATTATAACTTATAGCAAACTATAGACACTAATGTAGACTCCAGTCTCCAATAATTCATTCAAGTTACTTTGTGAAGCCTTTTATAAAGTGCTCCCCTATCGCTTGCATAGAAAAGCCCTCTTGAATAATTAAATTTTGCTTAGTTTGCAGAAAGCCAGGGGAATGGGTGCCTTCCTAACCTCCTCAGGCTCACCAGCCCTGGCCACTCCACTTTAAGGGGGAGTATACCGATTCATGGAGAGCAGTTCCGTTCATAATTATATTACCTGGAATATGCATATTTCACCTTATTTCCATTAGAAAGACTCAAGGTGGCTCAAAAAAGAAAAGGAAAGCAAATCTGGGTGCAGCTATTAGCCATGGTGAATAAATGGGACCTCCACATTCTCCTGACCAGGATGGCCCAGATTAGCCCATCGTCATCAGAGCTCAGAAGCTAAGAATGGCTAGCCCTGTTTAATTTTTAGACTGAGACTGTCAAAGAAATTCAGGGTTGCTATGTAAATAAATTAGTTTGCTCTGGAGCCATCTTTCCTGAGCTAAGACAAAAATGTGTGAGCCAGAGGCTAAAAATCTCTGAACTAGCTCACACTAACTCGGCTTAGAGGGAACACTGGTTTCCCGGGAGCGCCACCCTGAGCGGAGTGACTCCAGAGGAGCCCCACTGAGCTGCATTAGGGGACGCCGCTCCCCGGGGCCAGGCAGAAGTCCAGTAGTCCCGCGGAGTCTTCAGGTGAAAGGGAAGGAAGCCTTTTTTCTCCCTTGGTTCTGCAGCAGTGAGAGCCGAGCTGTTTGCTAGAGGAGCTGACTATAGGAGGGCAGAGAGGGCAAGAGAGCTGGGAGGGCTTCAGACATGCAAAAGCTGGGAAAGCCTTGCAGCTGGAGCCTGGGGAGGTTTATTCTCAAGTAAGTCCATTCAGTCCAGTAGTCCCGCGGAGTCTTCAGGGGAAAGGGCAGGAAGCCTTTTTTCTCCCTTGGTTCTGCAGCAGTGAGAGCCGAGCTGTTTGCTAGAGGAGCTGACTATAGGAGGGCAGAGAGGGCAAGAGAGCTGGGAGGGCTTCAGACATGCAAAAGGTGGGAAAGCCTTGCAACTGGAGCCTGGGGAGGTTTATTCTCAAGTAAGTCCATTCAGTCTCAGAAGGCAGAAATTCTGCTCTGGTGTGTTCAGGGGAGGGTGTATGTGTATTTAAATCCTTTACAGACGGGATGTCCTTTCCTTGGGGGGGGGGTTTCCCTTTGTTAGCCCCGGTCCTGGGGCTGCCCAGGCCAGCCGCATCCCTGCTTGAGGGTAGATACTAGATTTTATCCAGGGCAGATTGTTAATCATTTTATATTATTAACATTTCTTTATTGTATCTTTTGCCCTGTTTTATCGGGTGCATTTGATATGCTGGAAGTCACCTTGAGTCCCTTTCCAGGGAGAGGGAGCAGGATATAAATTTGATTGAATAAATAGGCACCATGGTGGGATCTGAATTTTGTACATCAAAATAAATTCTAAGCCATGGAGGGCAGCGGGAGATCCAGGAATGATCACAAGGGAGGAATTGTTTGTGCTGATTGACTGTCCCAAATACTGCACGTTTAGGCCAGTGTTTGTGGTGTGTGTGTGTATTTATTTACATTAATTATAGAACAAAGTTTTGAGTCCAGTGGCACCTTTAAGATCATCAAAGTTTTATTCAAGGAGTAAGCTTTTATGTGCAAGCACACTTCTTCAGAATAGTCGAGGTTTTTGCATTTTGTAAGAAAGGAAAAATCATCCCGTACCAGTGCAAGTTTCTTCGTAAGGTGTATGGAGCTCCATTCCATGCGATATGCCTGCACATGAAAGCTTATACCTTGAATAACACTTTTTCACAGTCAATGGAACTTTTTCTCTCAGAACTCTCTCATCCCCCACCCTCCTTCACAGGGTGTCTGTTGTGGAGAGAGGAAGAGAAGGCGATCTTAAGCCGTTCTGAGATGCCTTTGGGCAGTGAGAGAGCGGGGTATAAAATTCCAGCTCTTCTTCTTGAAATTTCCACTGTGCTGCAAGGGCTTCCTTCTAACTCTTCGTCATCTTCATTCACGGGGGCCATAACGGAAAAGGCACATGTACAGGCGGCCAGCCAGTTCCTTCCTAGAAACAGAATTCTCCACAGAGTCTCTTCAGAAGGCGAAAGTCGCTTCACTCCCTCAGCGCTTCCGTTCTGAGTCTGTTAACTGACAATAACCAAGAGCTCTGAGCCCAAACGGCCCCCTCCTCACTCTGTCATGTGACTCAGCAGGGTTCTATGAACACACTCCGCTGGTCATAGGTTTTTTTCCCCTTTAATCCCGTCCCCTTTCTAAATAATTGCGTAATGCGAAAGGTTTCAGCCTTTCGCTGAGCAATGGGCTTATGTGATGTACTTACTTGCCTGTGCAACATTTCTTTTCTTATCACTCTAACATCAGATCATTTCATTAACTCAATGTACATTTTCTTTAGATGCATAAACCTTAACATATAAATGCATCAATATGAAATACAAAACAGTTTTTTCTAATAAAACCACTTTGCTCTCTGCTTTCACTGGCTTACTTATGTACATAACAAAATATTATTATTATTATTATTATTATTATTTTAACTTAGGTTTCCGTAAGATTCATATTTTTTTTTTACATTTATGCTGTTGCGGTTCTTGATAATGCATCTGCAATCACGTTATGCTTCCCAGGAACATGTTGTATATCAAAATTATAATCCTGGAGCTGTAAACTCCACCTGATAAGTTTACTGTTAGTACTTTTTACCTGGTTTAGCCACTTTAGTGGGGAGTGGTCAGTGCACAGTATAAACTTCCTCCCCCATAGGTAAGGTTTCAGCTTCCCTATGGCCCTGTCAGGTTCCCTGTCATTTGGTTTTGCTCTCTCCCATTTTGTACGGGCTCCTCCTGCCGGGAGAATGGTATTTGCTTCACTCCTACGTCAGAGTGTTCCCCCCCGCCTCCTCCTTTCCTTCAAATCTTGCCAGTTTTGCTAATCTGTTTTCTGTGCTGTTAACCTTGAGTTGTTCCTGTACTGGGCTCTTCCAGGTGTCTATGTGTGGGAATGCAAGTAGAGTTCACTAAGGGGCATGGGGGGGGGAAGTAATGAGCTTGTGCGCCTTTTTCCTGGGAACAGCAATGGTTGGGGGTTTCACGCTTCTGGATTTTACTCTAATTGGTGCCTGTCATTCATTTGCCTTTTGAATACTGTATAAGGGTTCCTAGCTTTATTGATCTGGTCTCACTAACGAAGCAAGTGTTCCTGAAAGACCATTAAGAAAAATAAAGGACTTTGTTTTACTCCAAGGCCTGACTTATTGGCTCTCTTCAGAAGTCTCACATATTGTTAGTGATCCATCCTTCATTAGGGAAGGAGTGCTCCCCATAACTGAAGATGTCAGATGATGGGATTCTCGTCCCTACCTCCACCCCTGAGACACCGGTATCTACTGCACCTGGAGAGCCGGTGACTACAAATTTTGACACCTATGCCCCCCTCTGTCGGGGGGGGGATTGGCGGTTTGACACCAACACCAAGGTACTCCTGGTCGAACTTTGGCATGGGTATGGCAGAGTTCTGGGTCCATGATAGACGGTGCTCCCGAGTGCAGTTCGCAGACAAGGAGAGGGAATCCTGGCAGTTGAGTCTTCAGCCAGAGGAACGACCTCCACCTCGGTGTTCAGAGCGAGATCCTGATAACCTCTGGCAGCAGATGGATCGGAGATTCGAGGAAATGCACGATTGGCTGGCGGTTGAGCTACGAGAGGCAGTACTTGAAATGCAACAGGCTGGAGTGGGAGCCACTAGAGCGGGACCTGCTGGTAGAGCCGTAGCAGCTGGAGGACTCCCTCCCCCCCAACAGCAGGTGGATGGGGGTGCCGGCCCCGCACAACCAGCACCTGGGGGAGCCCCTCCACCAGGCGCTGTCCTGGTTCAACCCGCGCCCCGACTGGGGGACCAAATGGTTCGGCAGCCCCCTAATGACCCGCTGATGGCTATGTTTGACGGTGATCCCGACAAGCTCAGGTTCTTCATCATCGAGATTGAGTGGTTCCTAGAGACTTGGGGACACCTTTACCCCACTGAACGCGAGAGGGTCAGCTACATTGGTTCCAAGTTACGAGATACTGCTAGTGACTGGTATATAAGTTTACATAACCCTCCCAGTCCAGAACTGCAATCCGTGAATTGAGTTTATGTGGGCCCTTCGGCAGCACTACGAGGATCCCTTGGGGGAAGAGAAGGCCAGGAATCAGCTAAGGAAACTGGTTCAGGGTCGCTCTTCTGTATGGTTGTATACTGCTCAGTTCCGTAGAATAGCTGCGAAGGTGCATGGCTGGTCTCAGGACCTTTTCATTGAAAAATACCGGGAGGGCCTGAACTCGGAGATATATGAAACGGTGTTGTGAAATGACCAGCCCGGATCCCTGGCGGCGTGGATGAGGGCGGTGGCTGATGTGGAGGAACGTTTCACCTTAATTAAGTTGGGGTTGCAGTCATCCCATTCCACTGCCAAAGGCACCACTAAGTCCAAAGTTCAAGACGGCTATCCAGGAACTCCACGATGCCCACTTCAAACAAGGACTTTGTATGAGAGCTGGGGAGAGCTGGCACTATGTGTCTTCCTGTCCTCGGGGGGGGGGGAGGGGGCGAAGACATCCAAGACTTCTACTCCAACTCCCGGGGGAACGCCTTGGACACAGAAAGGGACTTTCAAACCCCGGGCATTACAGCTGGAAGGGGCAACGAGTGAAACCAACGAGAAAACGACTCTGGAAGTAGTAGCTGTGCAGCCGTCGGGAAACTTCCAAGACCTGCAGTAGGAGGCGCGAAACTGCAGGTTCCCCCCTCCGCCGCGCCACCAACGGTGAGCACCCCGGGCCCTTGCTCTACATGGTTGTGACTGTTGTAGCACCTGGAGGTGGCACTCACGTTCGGGTGTGAGCCATTATTGACTCAGGGTGCACCAGAGACTTGATTAGCCCCTTAGTAGTAGAGGGGTTGGGTCCCAAAGTCAATTCCTTGGGGGAGCCTTTACGGTTCAGGGTCTGAAATGAAGGAAGTGTGTGTTGCAGAAACAGAACCATTACTTTAGGGCACAGGTGACCATTGGGAGAAAAGGGCTTTCGTAATAACCCCACATGCCCAATTCCCCATGGTGCTAGGAAGTCCCTGGTTGGGATCCCACGACCCATACATCAAATGGAGCGAAGGGAAAATTTCCTAGGTCAACCCTAAGTGTTCACAGCATAAATAGGACCCCGCGTGGGGGTCGGGACCTCCTTCTTTCCCCCTTGCCTGCGCAGTTTCTGAAGAACTCGATACGATCCCTCTGGAATACAGGGATTTGGCTGTATCAGATGAGCTCCCCCCCATAGACTCACAGACTGTGCTATCGAACTGTTGCCGGGGGAAAAGCTACCTAAAGGGAAATTATATTCCATGAGCCCTGTGGAAAGGGCTGAATTACGGAACTTTTTAGATAAAAACCTGGAGCGGGACTTCATCTGTCCTGACAAGTCCCCATTTGCCGCCCCTGTCCTTTCCTGGAAAAAGAAGGATGGAGGTTTAAGATTATGCACAGATTACAGGGGTTTAAATGCAGTCTCCGCTTCTAATGCCTACCCGTTGCCTCTCATCAAAGACTTGCTTGCGGAGGCAGCAAAGGGAAAGATTTTTTCCAAACTGGATTTACGAGAAGCCTACTTTCGAGTGCGCATTAAGGAGGGGGATGAGTATAAAACTGCCTTCAATACCCCGCTGGGACAGTTTGAATATCTAGTAATGCCATTTGGCTTGGCTGGGGCTCCAGGAGTATTTATGAGCCTCATAAACGAAGTGTTGCACAAGCATTTATTTAAAGGGGTGCTCTGTTATCTAGATGATATCATCCTCTATTCACAAGACTGGGACTCTGATGTTAAATTGGTGAGGGAAGTGTTATCCACACTCAAAGAACATAAACTGTATGCTAAGCTGTCTAAATGTGAGTTCCACTGCACCAAGATTGACTTTTCTCTCCCAGGGGTCTTGAAATGGACCCGGCTAAAGTGGAAGCAGTAGTCGCTTGGGAAGCACCCCGCACACGTAAACCATTATAAAGTCTCCTCGGATTCTGCAACTTTTATAGAACATTTTAAAAAGATTTTGCTAAGGTCACTCTGCCCCTTACTGATCTCTTGAAATCCAAGGGAAAGGGTCCTGAGGCTGGCAAGCCTGGAGAACAATTAAATTGGTCAAGTGACTGTCAGGCAGCCTTTGAAACTCTAAAGACACTGTTCACATCACACCCTATTCTAGCACACCCCGATGAGACCCGGGAGTTTATTGTCCACGTTGATGCTTCTGATGTGGCCATGGGGGGGGGGGGCGATTCTGCAGAGAGGTGAGGACGGCAAATTGCACCCCTTGACTTACATTTCGAAAAAGTTTAATGAGACTGAAAGAAACTGGTCGGTTTGGGAAAATGAGGCTGCAGTCATCTGTCTGGCTCTCTCCACTTGGTGACACTGGTTAGAAGGCACACAAATGCCTTTTGAAATCTGGACTGATCATAGAAATTTAGAGGTGTTGCGCACTAGGAGAACTCTTAATGCTAAACAGCTCTGGTGGACCGATTTCTTCTCTAAATTCAATTTTAAACTGCGCCATTTTCTGGGGACGGCTAATTTGTTAGCAGATGTGTTGTCCAGATTGCCTCAACATGAGTCTAAAAGGGACGAAATTTTTGATTCCATGTTCTCCCCAGAACAGTTGGGAGGGGCGGTTGTTACTAGGAGTCAAAAGCAGCAAGCTGAAGCAGTTCCTTTGGCGGAGTGGATTACAAAATGTGCACTGGAATATTCCCAACTGGATCTGGATGATTTGGAAGGGGAGAAAGAGGCACAGAAACAATCTGATGGCTGTTGGTATAAGGAAATAAACTGATAGTGCCGAAATCCCTCTGACTGTCTGTTTTACATGCTTGTCATGAATCAAAGCTTTCCAGCCATTTCGGATATCTCAAAACCTTGAATTTGCTCCAGAGGCAGTTTTGGTGGCCGCGAATGCGGAGAGATGTCTCCGGCTATGTAACCTCATGCCAAACCTGTTTAATGTGCAAAAAACGAGGGGGAAAGACTCCAGGGCTTTTGCAACCTCTCCCAACCCCTTCCAGACCGTGGGAGGTTACTTCCATGGACTTTATAACTAATTTGCCACCGAGTAAAACTGTGATATGCAATATAACACAGTGACGTTAATCCCGATCCACAAACTACATCAAGGATGTTTCTTCTGATACACCAGGGTAATTCTTAGGCGTCTTTCCTCACCAGGGTCAGTGATGTAACTCTGTTCTCTTTTGTTTTCTTTATGCCTTTATGATATCTTTCCCTCTCCCTTTTCACAGCCAGGTGAATAAGAGTGTCTTTCCAGAGTCAGAAGCAACCGAAGAGAAAGGAGGAAAAGATGGAAAAGAAGGACCCATAAGGCCCTGGAACTGGCAAGACATCTAGGAAAGGTCCCCATCCCATCCAAGCAGGGAGTGATACTGAATTTTGGGAACGAACTGTCCTAGAGATCTGGGTTCAGGACACTATGACCGCAGATGTACACAGACGACGCTTCCGGCAGTTCCTTTACCATGAGGCTGATGGGCCCCGAGAGGTTTGGAGCCAGCTCCATGGACTTTGTAAGCACTGGCTGGAGCCAGAGAGGCGCACCAAGAAGCAGATCCTGGACCTGGTGATCCTGGAGCAGTTCCTGGCCATCCTGCCCCAGGAAGCACAGTGCTGGGTCAGAGGATGCGGGCCAGAGACCAGTTCCCAGGCAGTGGCCCTGGCCGAAGGTTTCCTCCTGAGTCAGGCAGAGGAGAAGAGGCAGGCACAGCAGGTGAGGGGTTTTCACTCACTCGGTTCAAGCAATGACCTTTTCCTAAGGCTTTCTGCCAGGCATTTCTCTATTTTTTCCATTGTTAGGAAGTCCCAAAGGGTCGTCTACCATAAAAGGAGGGGGGAGGGGTTTTTCCATAAGGAAGCAATTACTGAACGGGCAGCAGCACATAGTACCATAATCAAATCTTTCTGTATCAGGGGAATATGGGAGGAGTCCCACGTATTTAATAACATCATAAAGGAAGAAAATATCCTGTAATGATGTCGATTTGGGAGCATGGCTTCCTTGGTTAAGGCAATCCATCACATGTTGGGTCTTCCTCTTTTCCTGCTGCCTCCCACTTTTGTTAGCATCATTGTCTTTCCCAGTGACTCCTGTCTTCTTGTAAGGTTACCAAAATACTAAAGCCTCGTTTTAGTCATTCTGGTTTCCAGGAGAGTTGAGGCTTGATTTGATCACAAACTCACTTATTTCTCTTTTTGGTGGTCCACGGTATCTGTAGAAACACGAAACCCTCCTCCAGCACCACAGAGAATCAACTTTCTTCCTGTCAGCTTTCTTCCTTGTCCAACTTTCACACCCACAAATAGTATAATGGGGAATACTAGGGCACGAATTAACTTGCTCTTGGTCACCTGTGACACATCCTTACGCTTAGGAGTACAGGTTGCACATCAAAACAGTCGGATTTTATGGCATCCCCATTTCTTTTCAAATCAACCGTAGCTTTTCTTGACACCCACAGTCAAAAGCACTGATGGAATCTATGAATCACAAGCTGATTTTTTTTCCTGAAATTTTCTTCTTGATGTGCTTTTTGGTCTTTGCATTTTTTCCTTCTTATTCCCTGGTCGCTGCCTCCCCCATAGTCCAAAGAAAAGCTTCTTCTCAAAGAGCTGGATGGGGATTCTAGACCCCCCCCCCTTTTGTTCTTCAACATGCAGTCCTGCCTACTCATATTCAGGTCCCCCGCCATTTCTCAGTATAGTTATTTTAACGATTACCATAATGTCATACTTCAAAAATTAAAAGTTCCCTTTATATCCCCTGTTTTTTTTTACTATTACATTCACATTCACATAAAAGTCCAAAGTCTCCCATCTTGACTCGGTGGTCTTTCAGAATCAGTCTTCTCCTTCCTCGTGATCTTCTTTATCTCCTCTCTCTGGTTCCAACCCTTGTGGAGTATGTTTTATATTAAATCTCTCAAATAGTTTTCCTTCTTCTTTAGGATTTTTTGCTTTCATAAGTTTCCCATCCTTGAAATAATAGTTGCTGGAAATCCCCAAGAAAACAATATACCATTCTTATGCAGTTCCTGAGCATATGGTCTCATCGGGTTTCTCTCTTGTAATGTTTCTGGCAATAAATAAGGATGAGGTATTACTCTCTGACCTTGAAGTTGTCAGTTCTCAATCTTCTTGAGAGCTTTCCAGACTTTATCTTGTATCTTTTCCCTTCAAAAAGCCATTATAATGTCTCTAGGCATTCCTCCTGCTTTTGGCTTCGGTCTTAAGCTTCTGTGTGTGCACGTTCTAAATCAGGGGTGTCAAACATGCAGCCCGGGGAACGAATCAGACCCCTGGAGGGCTTCTATCAGGCCCGCAGTGGAACTGGCCATCTCCTGCTTCCAGTTCTGCCGCTGCTGCTGCATCATAGTTTGCTTCACCAGACCTGCTTCGTAATCACTCAGCCATTTCATTTTTTAACCTGGGTCCTAGACTCAGAACTCTGAGCATAAGATTTCTGTGGTGTATGTCAATGAATCAAAAGTAGATTTGCAGTTTACAGATACACACTTGAACAGGATACTCAAGATTGCAACAGCACATATATTTTGATGCAATAATTCAGAGCAAGAAGTGTCCGTTATCAGATACTGTTAAATAAAATATTGCAAGAGTGCTAATGTTCTAAACATGTTTTTATTTTAAGTTAAAAAAAAATCTTTGTCTTTGTGTCCTTTATAAAGTTTATATCTCCACTAGTTGGCATTACATTTTATGACACACATGGCCCAGCCCAACAAGGTCTCATTTATGTCAGATCTGGCCATCATAACAAATGAGTTCGATACCCCTGTTCTAAATCATCTTCTGTAACATTTATCCCAGGCTTCTGAAACCACTCAAAGTTTTTACCAGATCTCTGGTAATGTCTTCAATTACTCCTGATAGTTTCAAATTTTTACACTTTTCCCAGTCTGATAAGGAGGCTACCCTTCTTTTTTAATATTTGTATTTCTTGTTCATTAGCTCTCGCCTTTTCCTCAGCCTTGTTCGCTACTGTCTGAGCAGTTGTAATGTCTTCCAGTAGTTGCTCATATTTATCTTGTAATTTTTAATGTTCTCTCTAATGTTCTTTTCCATGTTATCTATAAGCTCAGCCATCTCCTTCATTTCCCTCTTTGTCGCCATTACGAGGGGCCTTTAATTAACTTAATTAGCTTTACAGAGAAGACTCCCCAAGTCCAAAGCTATCTCTTCCTCCTTCAAGGTTTCCTCCTCGATAGGATTGCTCTTTTTGTCCTTATCTTCCAGTTGTTTTGGTTATATTTTATTTTATCGGACTCCTTTCTCGGAGGGGTAGCGTGAGGCATCTAATCTTGCTGACTCATGCACAGGTCTCCTTCTGAAATTCTCTCCTATGCTCCATTGACCAATGTAATTTTGCAATATGATCTCAAGTGCATCCTCCTTTTCTGAATCCACCTGCAACATCTGGCGTTCTCTTTCAATATATGACACCAGTCCTTGTAAAATGTTGAGGATCACTTTACTTGCAGGAGTGCTCTGATAGTTGCTACAGTCTTTGACGTCTCCATTTTTCAGAACTGAAATGTCAAGTGAGCACTTCCAGTCTGTGGGCTGTTGTTTTGTTTTCCATCTTTGTTAGCATATTCTCGTTAAGGTGTTGATGGATGTTCTAAACCACTTTTCTGTGGTTTAGAACAGCCCATTCTACTCCTGCTGATTTGTTTCTCAATTTCCCAATTGTTCTCAGTGCAGCTATACTTTCTAAAACTCTTCCTTCTTCTTCAAAAGAGTTTTCTTGAAAGGAATCGGTCCTTCTTTTGTCTCTTTTTTTTAACAGTTCTTCAGTATATTGTTCCCACCTTGTGTTCGATATTTCTACCTCTAGATCATTCACTAGGCTGAGAAGAAAACCCAACCCTCTTGCTCAGCCCTGTAGTTAATGCGGCTCTGGTGGTAGCGGAGTCAGGGATGAGGAGTCTGGGTCAGGATCCACCTCTTCAGCCTGTTCCATTCCTTCTCTTACCCCTCTCCCTTGCTGTTTTTTTCAGATGAGGGGAGGATATCTGAAGGCAGAAGTAAAGGTAACTGAGGCAGAAGGAGCTCCGTCAGAGGGAGGTCAGAGGGCGCAGGCCCAGGAGCATGCCCAAGATGCCCTGTCAAGCGGTAAGAATGCCTCCAGCCAGATGGGATCAGGGCACATAGTGAAGTTATTGCGCAGAAGGTTCAGGACAGGAGAAAAGGGAGGTACTCCTGCTGAGTATGTAGAATGGAGTTATGGGAAATAGCACCCTAGGATGTAGTGATGGCCACGCTACTTTAAAGGGGGATTATACCAATTCATGGAGAGCAATTCCATTCCAATTTATGTTCAGTGAACTATGTATATCTCACCTTCCTTCCATTAGAAAGTGGCTCAAAAAAGAAAAGAAAAACAAATTTGAGTGCGGCTATTAGCCATGGGGAATAAATGGAACCTCCACGTTCTCCTGACCTGAATGGCCAGACTAGGCCAATGTCGTCAGATCTCAGAAGCTAAGAATGGTCATCCCTGGTTAGTTTTTGGACTGGAAGACCACCAAAGAAATTCAGGGTTGCTATGTAGAGGCAGGCAATGGCATACCACCTCTGAATGTCTCTTTCGTTGATTAGCTGGAGTCACTATAATTCAGCTGTGACTTGACAGCACTTTACACAGAGAGAGAGAGAGAAACCATGTTCTGGAGCAGCATATCTCAGAAACTCCGTTGCCAGAGGCCAGTCATTTGTGTTCTGGGTCTCTGCATAAAGACTTTTCAGGGGCATCGGGGGGGTGGGGGTGGGGGTGGTCACAGTCAGAAAGAGGATACTGGATTATGGATGCCTGGCCATGTCCTGTCACCCCTGTGAGGTTTGAGGGCAGAGCACGGGGTAGACATGGTGTTATTTTCATGTCTTGTCCAGCTAAATGCCTGGATGTGAAGTCAGAGCGTCAGTAGACGCTCTGAAAACACATTGGTACTACTCTAGAGTTCCCAGAGAATCAGCTGATACACTAAAATCACATGGGTTTAGGGCTGGATGTGATGGCGACATATCCTGCCATGTGATTTCCAGTCGCCTCTTTTTCTCCCACCCTTCAGGATGGGTAAGAAGGCCCAGCAGGCAGGAGAAGGTCATGCCTGAGTTTTTGGTCTGATCCAGCAGGGATGCTGCAACCATTAGAGCTCCAGGGCACATTCCAAGTCTCACAGAAGTCTGAAATGTGTTGGTGGCATTTATAACCTTCTGATGGTCATGGGAATGGGGATGCGTAAGCAGGTTTGAGACCAACAAAATAGGAATTTGAGGCTAAAATTCTTCCTTCCAATTTTGTCTCCCTTGCAGGCAGTGAAGAGACGTTATCGAGCAGTTTTCTTTGCAGAGAAGTGGAAACAACTGCTCGAGCTCTTTTCCAGGTGTTTGGGATGAACAGGGGATAGTCAGGGTCCTTGCTCCTTTTTCAGGGACACTTTTAGTCCTGCTTTCGGTGAAAGAGAGGCTCTGAATTGCACTCCTTTTACACATACCGAGCTCTACGTCCCGCACCCTCAGAAAATACGCCTGTCGAGTGTGTAGTCTTTGCCTGGCATGATCTCTGATGAGGGAATCTGCTTTTTCTTTCAGTCTGCATTTTCCTTTGAGGAGGTGGCCATTTATTTCACCAAGGCGGAGTGGGCCCTGCTGGATCTGGACCAAAAAGCTCTCTACCGGGAAGTCATGCGGGAGAACTATGGGAGCGTGGCTTTCCTGGGTAAGGATCTTTCATAGGTGCCAAAGGTGGGAACTGCTGCCATTGGGATGATGCATGAATCAAAATTTTGAACAGCAATATATGTTTGTGAGGCCTGCCCTTCTACTTGGCCACCATTGGGTGCCTCGAGAAGTTGGGGTGGCTGTGAAAATGATGTTCAGCATGGCCATATGGAGCGATACAAGACACCCTACTGATGCAAGGGCAACTGAGGCCAGTTGTGGCCATAACCCAAGCCAAAGAGGGTGTCTTGGCCTTAGGTTGAGGTGGGGCTGAAAGTCTCTGGAAGGAGCCAGATCCCAATTTCTTTACAGCTTCCCCTTCCCCAGGTGGGATGATGCCCATCCACTCTAACTGTAGCCTGGAAAAGAGCCATCCCCCTTTGAGTGGTTAGAGTTGAGGGCTTTCATCTTGACCATGGTTCTGTCCTTCCAGAAGAAATTTTTTTCTTCCATGGATTTCTCCCTCCCTCTCCCTCCCTCCCTCCCTCTTTCTTTCTCTCTGCCAAAGAAGCCAAGTATGTAAGAGACCCTACGGTGGAGACTGACAAAGGCCTTTCATCTGAAGAATGGATGCAGAATTCTTCCAGAAGATCTCAAGAGACTGTTTCTTTCCGAAATGAGCTGGCCACGAGTAGGTATCTTTTACTGTAACATCAAGGGAGCGGGCAGATAAGACCTCCTTCTACAGATTTTAACAGGAGATCTCTCTCTTTATTCCAGGAGGAGATGATGAGGAAGATGAAGTCAAGAATGAAGATGTCAGAAAAAATGTCAGGATTCAAAGCAGCTATACGAATCAGAAAGTCAGCTGTAGGGTGGAAAAGAGAGATAAATCCATTCCTTTCCAAGGGGGGGATTTCCAAGAAGTAGTCCACATGTTGGAGGAATGTTTGGAGTGTGGAATGAGCATCTCTGATCAAACCCAATATACTGTCCATTTTGAAATACACAGTGGAAAGAAGACTCATCAATGCCTGGAGTGTGGAAAGGCCACACTCGCAGAACAGAGTTCCTTGGACTCGCAGTTCCTTGGACATTTAACAACTCATACAGGCGAGAAACCTTGTAGCTGCCCAGACTGTGGCAAGAACTTCTCAGAGAAATCAGACCTTCGAAACCAAAGCATTCATTCAGGAGAGAAGTCCTTTATCTGTTCAGAGAGTGGAATGATGTTCTTGGATGGAAGAAAGGGTAATATACATTTCTCAAAGCACAGTATAAAAAAGGCATGTAAAGGCTCTTGGTATGGAAAGTACTTCAGACACAGATCACAGCTTTTTGTGCACCAAAGGATCTACTCAGGGGAAAAACCTTTTGAATGCTCACAGTACAGTGAGAAATTCAGTCATAGTTTCCTTCTCAAACAACATCAAAGAACCCACACAGGAGGGAAGCCTCTTGGATACTCAGAGTGTGGGAAGAGATTTTGTGACAGTAGCACTCTTCAACAGCCTCAAGGAACCCACACAGGGGAGAAGCCCTTTGAATGCTCAGAGTGTGAGAAGAGATTCAGGACCACTGGCCATCTTCAAGCTCATCTAAGAACCCACACAGGGGAGAAGCCTTTTGAGTGCTCAGAATGTGGGAAGAGATTCAGTGAGAGTAGCATTCTTCAAACTCATCTAAGAACCCACACAGGGGAGAAACCTTTTGAATGCTCAGAGTGTGGGAAGAGATTCAGTCATAGTAGCAGTCTTCGAGAACATCTGAGAACCCACACAGGGGAGAAGCCCTTTGAATGCTCAGAGTGTGGGAAGAGATTCAGTCATAATAGCAATCTTCAGAAACATCTAAGAACCCACACAGGGGAGAAGCCTTTTGAGTGCTCAGAATGTGGGAAGAGATTCAGTCGGAGTTGCAGTCTTCAAACTCATGTAAGAACCCACACAGGGGAGAAGCCTTTTGAGTGCTCAGAGTGTGGGAAGAGATTCAGTCATAATAGCAGTCTTCAAAAACATCTAAGAACCCACAAAGGGGAGAAGCCTTTTGAGTGCTCAGAATGTGGGAAGAGATTCAGTCGGAGTTGCAGTCTTCAAACTCATGTAAGAACCCACACAGGGGAGAAGCCTTTTGAGTGCTCAGAGTGTGGGAAGAGATTCAGTCGTAATAGCAGTCTTCAAAAACATCTAAGAACCCACACAGGGGAGAAGCTTTTTGAGTGCTCAGAATGTGGGAAGAGATTCAGTGAGAGTAGCAGTCATCAAACTCATCTAAGAACCCACACAGGGGAGAAGCCTTTTGAGTGCTCAGAGTGTGGGAAGAGATTCAGTCATAATAGCAATCTTCAGAAACATCTAAGAACCCACACCGGGGAGAAGCCTTTTGAGTGCTTAGAATGTGGGAAGAGATTCAGTCGGAGTAGCAGTCTTCAAACTCATGTAAGAACCCACACAGGGGAGAAGCCTTTTGAGTGCTCAGAGTGTGGGAAGAGATTCAGTCATAATAGCAGTCTTCAAAAACATCTAAGAACCCACACAGGGGAGAAGCCCTTTGAATGCTCAGAGTGTGGGAAGAGATTCAGTCATAATAGCAATCTTCAGAAACATCTAAGAACCCACACAGGGGAGAAGCCTTTTGAGTGCTCAGAATGTGGGAAGAGATTCAGTCGGAGTTGCAGTCTTCAAACTCATGTAAGAACCCACACAGGGGAGAAGCCTTTTGAGTGCTCAGAGTGTGGGAAGAGATTCAGTCGGAGTAGCCATCTTCAAAGTCATCTAGGAACTCACATAGGGGAGAAGCCCTTTGAATGCTCAGAGTGTGGGAAGAGATTCAGGAACAGTGCCCATCTTCAAGAACATCTGAGAACCCACACAGGGGAGAAGCCTTTTGAGTGCTCAGAGTGTGGGAAGAGATTCAGTCATATTAGCAATCTTCGAGAACATCTGAGAACCCACACAGGGGAGAAGCCTTTTGAATGCTCAGAGTGTGGGAAGAGATTCAGTCAGAGTAGCAATCTTCGAGTTCATCTGAGAACCCACACAGGGGAGAAGCCTTTTGAGTGCTCAGAGTGTGGGAAGAGATGCAGCAAAAGTGGCCATCTTCAAAGTCATCTTAGAACCCACACAGGGGAGAAGCCTTTTGAATGCTCAGAGTGTGGGAGGAGATTCAGCTACAGTGGCCATCTTCAAAGTCATCTTAGAACCCACACAGGGGAGAAGCCTTTTGAGTGCTCAGAATGTGGGAAGAGATTCAGTCGTCATGACACTCTTCTAAAACATCGAAGAACCCACACAGGGGAGAAGCCTTTTGAATGCTCAGAGTGTGGGAAGAGATTCAGTGAGAGTAGCAATCTTCGAACTCATCTGAGAACCCACACAGGGGAGAAGCCCTTTAAGTGCTCAGAGTGTGGAAAGAGATTCAGGTTCAGTGGCCATCTTCAAGTTCATCTAAGAACCCACACAGGGGAGAAGCCTTTTGAATGCTCAGAGTGTGGGAAGAGATTCAGTCATAATAGCAGTCTTCGAGAACATCTGAGAACCCACACAGAGGAGAAGCCTTTTGAGTGCTCAGAGTGTGGGAAGAGATTCAGTCATAATAGCACTCTTCAAAAACATCAAAGAACCCACACTGGGGAGAAGCCTTTTGAATGCTCAGAGTGTGGGAAGAGATTTAGTCAGAGTAGCAGTCTTAGAGAACATCTGAGAACCCACACAGGGGAGAAGCCTTTTGAGTGCTCAGAGTGTGGGAAGAGATTCAGCAGAAGTGGCCATCTTCAAAGTCATCTTAGATCCCACACAGGGGAGAAACCTTTTGAGTGCTCAGAGTGTGGGGAGAGATTCAGTGAGAGTAGCAGTCTTCAAAAACATCTAAGAACCGGGGGCGTGGGGAGGCATCAGCGATGGTGGCCGCATAATCCTGTGACTCCTACCCCCGCTAATCCTTTCCCTGCTAATTAAGCATCTATTCACTCTAAACGCGATAGCAAAGTACTTTACATAATGAAGAAAAGCGAGCCGCTTAAGCAGAGATCAACTTTGGGCGTGCTGCACTCGATAAAAGAGCACTTTGAGTTGGATTCTTGCCGGCAGGCACAAGCTTCAAGGAAAAATAAAATGGCGGCCGGAACTCTAACAACAGAAAAACTCCCTTTGGACGATTCTGACTCAGCAGTAATAACTTATCTTAAAGCAATGGAAGCAAGCCTACTGGAAAGAATTTCTTTACTAACAGTGCATGTAGAAGAAATAAAACTCTCTGTGACTCAAGCAGTTGCAGAAGCAGAAACCACACTGGAGAGAAGCTCAGCAAATGAGGCTAGTATTCAAACTCTCTCTGAGGTTTCATCCGAGCACAATGATAGAATGATACGCATAGAATCTGAACTCAAATCTGTGAACTTAAAATTTCGTGGGATAAGAGAGGAAGCTGAGCAAAACATAGAACTAATCTCCTTTATGGCAACTTTAATAGTTAATGCCCTGAAGCTGGAAGAAGGCTTAGTTCCTGTGATTTCAAATGCATCTCGAATAGGCTCTAAATCTGCTGCCAAACGCTTTTTGCCTAGAGACATTGTGATTACCATACCAGATGCCAGAGTTAGAAAACGCATTTTAACAGAAGCAAAAAAGTCTGGTGTCTTTGTTTTTGAAGATGAACAAATTACAGTATTTCCTGATGTGCCTAAAGAAGCACTGTTGATTCGTAGAAAATTGAAAACAACCACTAAACAGTTGCAAGAACTACATCAGAAATTTAGATGGATGCCCTCAGGGAAGCTTTATGTATATCATGAGGGTCAACATCTTCTGGCTTGGGATGAAGAAACAGGAAAAGAACTTATTTCAGCTATACAAAGTGAAACTCCGATGGAACAAGAAGGGAAAAGATCAGCAAAGCGGAAGAACCTTTTCCCAGTGTCTCCAATGAAGTCCAGTAAAATTCCAATACATGCAGGTTCCGGATGAGACTCTTTTTAGGAATGAAAATATAGACAGTTGTCTTTGCTGAGATATGCTCTATTGAGCTCTGATATCTGTTAACTTGTAAACTCAAGGTATGTATACATAACTATGGGTGATTTATATTATTTAATAATAAGGAGCAGGGCGGGTGGTGGTGGCAGTGATTAGTGAGCTCCCTCACGTACAGATTCAAGTGGCAGGAGGTGTTCTGCTTTGCCCTCAACAGAGAGCGTCACTGAATTCTGTTCTATAAAGTCTTAGTTTATTGTTTGAAGTAAGGTAACAAGGTACTAAGTAATTATAAGGGAAGGGTAGGTACGGGAGGTGAGGTAAGCGTGGGTAAGCTTAGTACAGAGTGTAATTAGAATAAGGTAGTTTGATGATTTTAGCATAGTTACTCATGACTGTACGCCCAACCACGTGCCTCCTTGATCAGTGCTGTTCCTGGCTAATTATAGCGGGCCACGAGGGGTTTTGAGGTGCACTGAGGGAGATTATCAACCAGTCGCTCTCGGAGGGACAGTTCCCGAGGGCACTCAAGTAGGCGATGATCCGTCCTCTCCTGAAAAAACCAACTTTAGATCCGGCCGAATTGGCGAACTATCAGCCGGTCTCTAATTTGCCTTATTTGGGCAAATTAATTGAGAGGGTGGTGGCGATATGGTTGCAAGGTTTCCTGGACGACACTTTGGTGTTAGATCCCTTCCAGTCAGGCTTTCGCCTGGGGTTTGGGACCGAGAGAGCTCTGGTTGCCCTTATAGGGGTGTGCAAAAAAAAATAATTCGGTATTTTTCGGATTCGGATATATTTTACCCGAATTTTTCGGTATTCCTGGATAAAACCCGAATATCTATAGCGGTATAGGGTAGAAAACCGAAAATTTTCGGTATTCTCGAATTTTTTGGAACCATTATACCCTATGGGGCCATTGTAATCAATGGCAAAAAAGTCTGAAAAGTTTTCAGGGGGCTGGGGGGGAGGGGGTTTGAGGTAGAGGCTCCAAATTTGGACTGTAGCTGCTGAAGCCTCTCCCCAAAGGACCCCCAAAGTTTTGAAAAGATTGGACCAGGGGGTCCAATTCTACGGGCATCCCCCTCCACACACACTGTTAGCCGAATTGCTTTAATTTAGGATTAGCAATTAGCTAGACAGGAATTTGACACCTGGGCAATGTTCGATGACTCACTGGGGCCAGGGCAGGCCATCCTTTTGTCTCTTTATGGCCCTCGCTGGCCACTTGATGGGAGGAAGATTAGCTGCTAGGTGACTTTGTTTAGCATAATCCTTTCAGGTATGTTTGAGGGGGCAGGAGGAGTTGACAGAAAGAAACCTTATTGCAAAAGGAGTCTTTGTCTCCCTCTTGGTGAACTATGGTGGGTGCCAGCCAGCCTCCTGGAGTGGACTGGAGCTTCTCCCAGCAATGGAGAATGCCTGTAGCCCTGTAAGGCACAGCAACCCAAGTTCGAGGTCATCCAATCCAACCCGACATACAGCATGGCAAAGTCTCAGACACCTCCCCCTCCACTCGCACCCCCAGCAGACCCTAGGTCCTGTCCTGAATAATGATTTGCTCAGACTGTGAAGTGAACTCACTGTGAAGTGAACACAGCCCACTTAGCTGGAGAAACAAAGAACCATGTTCTTGTTAGATCTGAACTGGGTCTTCCTTCCTCCGGCCAAGGAAGTGCTTCTGTCTCTCCAGGCATATGTCAGCTTACCTTGACATACATCTGCTCGTGTGTCTCAGGTGGCCCAAGCAGACTCTGTCTGCAGTGCACAGCTAGACTCATCATGGACTCTGGGGAGGGGACCCTCAAGGGTCATCTAGTCCAACCCCGGTCTGCACAAGGGAATTCACTAATACCTCCCCCTCCATTTGCCCAAAGTGTGTGACTTGCTGTGAAGTGAAATTGCAGCCCACTTAGTCGGATGCTTGGAATGGATTTCTAGTGTTAGAAGGTGGCCACTCACGCATCCGGCCAAGGAAGTAGCCTCTCTGCCTCATCTTATGATGTCAGCTTACCAGAAAAGATGTGGCCCAAGACTCCACGGCTACAGTTGGAAGGAACTTGGTTAGAACTTAGTAGAACTTGGGAGGGGACCCTCAAGGTCATCTAGTCCAACCCCACATGGTGCAGGAAAATCTCAAGCACCTCCCCCTCCACACATGCCCCCAGTGGACCCCTAGCCTGGGCCCTGTCCTGAACAATGGGTTGCTCAAACTGACTCGCTGTGAAGTGAACGCAGCCCACTTAGTCGGAGGAACAAAGTGCCATTTCTTGTTAGATCAGAAGGTGGGTCTCCCTTCCTCCGTCCAAGGAAGCCCCTCTGTCTCTCCAGGCATGTGTCAGCTTACCTTGACATACCTCCATTCGGGTCTCATGTGGCCCAAGCAGACTCTGTCAGTGGCTAGACCCATCATGGACTCTGGGGAGGGCACCATCAAAGGTCATCTAGTCCAACCCCGGCCTGCACAATGTAGGGGAATTCCCCAATGCCTCCCCCGCCTCCACACACAACCCCCCCCCCCAGCGGACCCCTGTTCTGAACAATGATTTGCCCAAACTGTGTGACTCACAGTGAAGCGAATGCAGCCGACGTAGTTGGAGCCACAAAGAGCCCTTTTCTGGCTAGATCACAGAAGGAGGCTCTTCATGCCTCTGGCCAAGGAAGCCCCTGTCTCTCTCCAGGCACGTGTCAGCTTACCTCGACATACATCTGCTCGTGTCTCAGGTGGCCCAAGCAAACTCTGCGACTGCAGCTAGACTCATCAGGGGACTTTGGACAGGGAGGGCAGGGGACCCTCAAGGTCATCCAGTCCAACCCCAGACACAGTGCTGCAAACTCTCAAACACCTCCCCCTCCACACACACTCCCAGTGTACCCTGGGCCCTGTCCTGAGCAATGATTTGCTCAAACTGACTCGCTGTGAAGTGAACGCAGCCCACTTAGTCGAAGGAATGAAGATCTGTTTCTTCTTAGATCAGAACTGGGTCTTCCTTCCTCCGGCCAAGGAAGTGCCTCTGTCTGTCAGCTTACCTCAACATACAATGGTTTGCTCAAAGTGTGTGACTTGCTGTGAAGTGAACACAGCCCACACTACGAATACCCAGTTTCTTGCTAGATCAAAAGGTGGGTCCTCCTGCCTCCGGCCAAGGAAGCCTGTCTCTCTCTCCAGGCACGTGTCAGCTTACCTCGACATACATCTGTTTGTGTCTCCTGTGGCCTAAGCAGACTCTGCGCAGCTCGAGACTCATCATGGATGGACTTTACAGGAGGGGACCCTCGAGGTCATCCAGTCCAACCCCACCTACTGTGCAGCCAGCGGACCCGTTTTGAACAACAATTTGCCCAAACTGTGTGACTTGCTGAAAAGTGAACGCAGAGCACTTAGTCGGTGGCAGAAAGATCCCTTTTCTTGTTAGATCACAGAAGGAGGTTCTTCCTGCCACCGGCCAAGGAAGCCCCTCTCTGTCTCTCCAGGCACTTGTCAGCTAGCTTACCTCAACATACGGCCATTTGTGTCTCCCATGGCCCAGGCAGACTCTGCGCGGCTGGACTCATCAGGGGACTTTGAACAGGGAGGGGACCCTCAAGGTCATCTAGTCCAACCCCGGCCTGCACAATGTAGGGGAATTCTCCAATGCCTCCCCCCCAACACACACACCCCGCACTGGACCCTGCCCAAATTGTGTGACTTGCCATGAAGTGAACGCGGCCCACTTAGTCAGAGGCGCAAACATCCAGTCTCGTTAGATCAGAGGAAGCTGGGTCTTCATGCCTCTGTCCAAGCAAGGCCCTCTGTCTCTCCAGGCACTGTCAGCTAGCTTACCTCGACATACGGCCATTTGTGTCTCCCGTGGCCCAGGCAGACTCTGTGCAGGGAATTTGCCAATACCTCCCCCTCCATTTGCCCAAAGTGTGTGTGACTTGCTGTGAAGTGAACACGCAGCCCACTTAGTCGGATGTGGTGAGTGGATAACTTAACACAGAAGGTGGCCCCTCACCCATCCGACCAAGGAAGTAGCCTCTCTGTCTCATCTCATGAAGTCAGCTTACCTGAAAAGATGTGCCCCAAGACTCTCTGCGGCTAGAGTTGGAAGAACTTGGTTGTAACTTAGTTGAACTTAGGAGGGGACCCTCCAGGTCATCCAGTCCAACCCCACACACAGTGCAGGAAAAACTGAAATACCTCCACCTCCACACACACACCCCCCCCCCCCCGTGGACCCCTGCTCTGAACAATGATTTGCCCAAACCGTGTGACTTGCCATGAAGTGAACGCGGCATAGCCCAGTTAGTTGGATGCTGCGACTGGCTCTCTAGTTTACTTAACACAGAGGGTGGCCAGTCACACATCCGGCCAAGGAAGCAGCCTCTCTGCCTTGTCTCATGATGTCAGCTTACCTGAAAAGATGTGCCACAAGACTCTGTGGCCACTGGCTACTTTGCACTTGGTTGGTTGACCTTGGGAGAGAACCCTCCAGGTCATCCAGTCCAACCCTAGACACACAGCATGGCAAAGTCTCAGACACCTCCCCCTCCACTTAAGGTCATCTAGTCCAACCACGGTCTCACACACTGTTAGCCGAATTGCTTTAATTTAGGATTAGCAATTAGCTAGACAGGAATTTGACCCCTGGGCAATGTTCCAAGACTCACTGGGGCCAGGGCAGGCCATCCTTTTGTCTCTATGGCCCTCGCTGGCCACTTGATGGGAGGAAGATTAGCTGCTAGGTGACTTTGTTTAGCATAATCCTTTCAGGTATGTTTGAGGGGGCAGGAGGAGTTGACAGAAAGAAACCTTATTGCAAAAGGAGTCTTTGACTCCGTCTTGGTGAACTATGGTGGGTGCCAGCCAGCCTCCTGGAGTGGACTGGAGCTTCTCCCAGCAATGGAGAATGCCTGTAGCCCTTACAGCACAGTGACCCAAGTTCAAACTTATGAATATTTAAATTAAATTAAAAAGCACTAGCAGTGCCTTGCTGTGACTGTGACGAGAACGCGCAGCCCACTTAGTCGGACGCCGTGAATGGCTTTCTAGTTAACGTAACACAGGCCACTCAGGCATCCAGCCAAGGAAGTAGCCTCTCTGCCTCGTCTCATGATGTCAGCTTACAAGAAAAGATGTGGCCCAGGACTCTGCAGCTAGAGTTGGAAGGAACTTGGTTGAACTTGAGAGGGGACCCTCAAGGTCATCCAGTCCAACCCAGACACAGTGCAGCAAACTCTCAAACAACTCCCCCTCCACACACACACCCAGTGGACCCCTGGTACCTGTCCTGAACAATGATTTGCTCCTCAAACTGTGCCTTGGTCTGTGTGAAAGCAGCCCACTTTGTCGGTTGCAGGAACTCCCATCTTCTTGTTAGATCACAGAAGGAGGGTGTTCCTGCCCCCGGCCAAGGAAGCCCCTCTGTCTCTCCAGGCATGTGTCAGCTTACCTCAATATACATCTGCTTGTGTGTCTCAGGTGGCCCAAGCAGACTGCACGGCTGGACTCATCAGAGGACTTTGGACAGGGAGGGAAGGGGACCCTCAAGGTCATCCAGTCCAACCCACCCCAGACAGAGTGCAGCTCTCTCAAACACCTACCCCTCCACACACACACCCCTAGTGGACCCCTGGGCCCTGTCCTGAACAATGGTTTGCACCTCAAACCTTTCCGTGCTCTTCTGTAATGCAGCCCACTTCGTCAGAGGCATTGACCACCCACTTCATTCTTAGATCACGGAAGGTGGGTCTCCCTGCCTCTGGCCAAGCAGGCGCCTCTGTCTCTCCAGGCCTGTGTTGTCAACTTGCCTCGACATACATCTGTTTGTGTCTCAGGTGGCCCAAGAAGACTCTGCGACTGCAGCTAGACTCATAGAGTTGGATGGATGGTACAGGGGAGGGACCCTGAAGGTCATCTAGTCCAACCCACCTGCACAGTGCATGGAATGCACCCTGAAGTGCTCTCTGTGTATATAAACTTATCTCTCTATGCTGACACCAGGAATTAAAATTCCACTTTCTCTATTCTGTTAGTGTGACCTAGGGCCTCCCTCCTGGGCACCGCTCACATCACTGTCACTGTCCGTCACACGAAGCGTTTAAAGAAACAGTAATGCCTCAGAAGCGAGAGGGAGGGGGTGTGTCTATCTATCACTGATCTTCCTCTCTCACGGCAGTACACCGACAGCAGCCAATGTGGCCATCACTGCCTGCCTCCGAGTGGAGGGGGCGTAAGCCTTGGCCTGATTGCGGCAGCTGCCCCTCATCACAGGCTCTCTCTGTCCCGTCCGGCACACGCCACACACCTCCTTGCCAAAGGAAAAAATGGCAATACAGAGAACAAAATTTACATTGCAGTCCATGGTGCTCCTGTGGGTTCTGAATGTTTTCTGGCCGCTAGGAGTGCTAAATTTGGCATCCAAGCTTCTCTACCTTGTTTGTATGGAGAACAATTTTTGTGCTGCTGTCTTAATCAGCAAAAAATCTTGGTTTGGGGACCGGCTGGCAGTGGCAGTGTAAGTGACATCAGTGCACATGCACAACCCTCAACATCACCCTGCACAGGAGGACTAACAGCCACAGAGTTCTTCTGCTGAGGACGTATTTCTGCTGCAGGTGGGAGGGATGAAAGTGGGGAGATTGTTGGGGCATTTCTGTGCCAATCAAAATGGTAATGGACCTGGCTGCCTGCTACTTCTCCCTAGCCTCTAGTTTTATTGGGAAAAGCGTGACCCAACTTCCCAGCACAGACCGAGAGGGGATTGCAGGCACAAGCATGCGTGCTCATTTCAATCAGCCTCAATGTCTAGCACTGGGTAGCCAAACAGTGCCAAGTTGACCTTCAGAAAGACCAACTTTTCAACTGAATGGGGGTCCAGGCATGAGCAATGCGAGCAGACAATGTCACCCGCATGGGAAAAGATGCGCTCACTCTGCACGCTTGTCGGAGGGCACGAGAGGAGCTTCTGGGCCACGGCAGAGAGGTCTGGCCAGACCGCCTCCTTCGTGGCCCAGTAGCTCAGTGGACACGTTGACTGCAGTTCGTAGGGCTCTGCGAGGTACTCCCTCACCATCGCAGCCGCCGTGTCCTCTCTGATGCTCCTGCCGCTCCCAGGAGGAGAGGGGCCAAACATCCGCCTGAAGAATGCCATCTCAACACTCGTCATGGCGGGAGCCGCAAGGGGGGCGCTGCTGAGGGGGGGAGGTGGGGGATGAACAGCAGTGGAACTGCTGGCACCCCCCTCTCCCCCAGTTCGTGACAAGGTACTCCTCTTGGCCTGCATGCGCTCAACTCGCCGGGAGAGCTTGTCTCGCCATTGAGTGACCTCGTTGGCCTGCTCGGCGAACCTGCCCTTGATGCGCGGGTCACACATGGTCGCCATCATGAAGACCTTCTGCTTGATGGGAATCGCAAAGCGCCTCTCGAGTCCGCTTTGCAGCCTTCTCACAAGCGCGTGCACAGCTGGAACCATGTCTGCATGTCCTGTGGCTGGCTCCAGGAACAAGGCCAAGTCCTCACGGGCCGAGTGGACCATGGGGATAACGTAAGCCAGACTCGCCGTGTCAGATGAGAGCAACTCTGTGTAGCCCTTAAAGGGCTTAAGGACTTGCACAGACTGAGAGATGGTCAACCAGTCCTCCCGGGTGAGCCAGCTCTCTCCCTGAAAGATCCTGGTCTCAGCGACCAGGGCAGTCAGGTTGCCCTCCTGCTCCACCAAGCGTTCAAGCATGACACAGGTGGAGTTCCAGCGTGTGGAGACGTCGCCAAGCAGGTGGTGCTCGGGCATACCTGCCAGCGCCTGTTTCTCCCGCAGCAGATAGAAGTCCTTCGTACTGCGTGAGAAATGACCCACGATGTGCCGGCATTTCTGGAGGAGATGCCGGAAATCGCGGGTCGCAGCGTCTATACTGGGATTCACTGTAGAACCCAATGCCAGAGCATCCTTCATCACGAGGTGAAGAAGGTGGGCCGCACAGTAAATGCGTGTCATGCCCAGTTGCTCTGCCGCTGCCCTAATGTTCGAGCCGCCATCGGTCACCAGGAAGCCCACAGTGACATCCCTGCCTACCCACGCCTCTAACTGGTTGTCGAGGGCGGCCCTGATGTTGGCCGCCGTGTGCTTTCCGTCGAGTTTCTCTATGGAAAGCAGAGCCTTGCAGTAGCCGGCACGGCGGCCATGACCCTGCCTGACACTAGGTTCCCGTCCCCCACCCCAAACCTCATTTGGTTGCCACCAGTGCGCAGTCAACGAGATGTACGAATCGTGCGCCTGACAGGAGGTCCAGATGTCGGACGTGAAGTGCACATATCTCCCACGCGTGTGGGACAACTGTGCCTTCACGTACCCCCTGGCAGCCCTGAACAATGAGGGCATCACGCTCCTGCTCACTGTCGAGTGAGAAGGTGGCGTGTACCAGGGAGCGGCATCCTGGAGCACCCTGCGGAAACCGATGTCTTCGACTGCGGAGAAGGGGCGCCCGTCTATAGCAACCATCTCTGCAATGAGGCGAGTGAGCCTCTTGCTGGCCTGCTTCCTCCCCCCCCAGGCACGCTAGTGCCACCCTCACCAAACATCTCCATCAGAGATGCTTGGCGTCCCTGCCCCGTGCCTACCGTGGGATGCTGACAGAGAGTGCTGGAGGTGGTCACAGGATGACTCACCTCCTGGCTGGCTGGCAGTGGCCGCTTGGACACCCCAGCAGCAGCCTCTCTCTCCCCCTGAAGAAGCACTGCCTGGTGGTGCTTCTTCAGATGGTTCCGCAGCCCGGTGGTCGAGAGATGGGCGAGGTCCTTCCCTCGACTTACCCGGGCCCTACACAGCTGGCACTGTGCAATGCGGGGATTGTCCTCTGCCACCCGGAAATGTAACCAGACAGCAGAGGTGAAGGGGCAGCCACGCAGACCAGCAGCAATGGCCATCCCTGGAGCCACCTCCTGTGAGGAGCTCGGGCCAGACACGCAGTGTCTTTTGGGGGGGGGCAGGAGTAGATAGCTGAGCAGGGGGAAGAGGTTGAGATGGCAGTTGCTTGGAGCGCACCACCTCCATCTCTTCCTCTTCCTCCCCTCCCTGCATTTCCTCCTGTCCCTCCAGAGGCCTGCTGGAGCCTGAAGATGCCAGCCAGCCCCTCCTCCAGTTCCTCCAGAGCCCTCTTAGTCCTTGGAGTGAGCCCTGAGAACAGAGTGTCCCCAAAGCCCAGCCCCAGGGACAGGTCTGGCCGCTTCTCCACCTGCCGCTGCGCCTCAGCAGCAACGGCAGGAGAAGGTACTGCCTGACCAGCAGACCCCTGCCCAGTGCCAGCAACACCTGCAGGCACCTCTGCTGGGACCACCACAGGAGCATCCTTCTGAACAGGGAAGAGAGCCATGACTGGCTTCCTCATAGCACCACTCCAGCCAGAGGTCGGAGTACTGCCAGGATGCGCTCTTGTGGCCTGCGCTGAGGTGGGGGGGAAGCCGAGGCTCTCCCCCTCGCCCTCCCCTCCAGCCCTCTAGACTTTTGCTTTGCCTTACCCCCAGGGCCCCTCTGCATCCCCTTCCTGCCGCTCATGTCACCCCTGGCCAAACTCTAGCTAACTTGTGGGGAGGGTATTAGGCACCTAACTGAACTGCACTATCACCTGACACAGCCTCTCACCTTTTTATAAATCCTCCCACCAAAAAACTAGGGTTTTGTTTTGTTTCCCTAACCTAGCCTTGCTTCAGTTTTTTTCTTGGTTTCTTCTTTAGAACTAGTGGATGCCTACAGTAAACCTTACTATGGTTAAAAGACTATCCTTGAGATGGGGGTTGGAAAACCTTATTAAAAGAGTAGGTTTTAAAGTACTCCTATCTAGATTCTACAGGACCCCCTCTGATTCCCTGTGGAATGAGGTGCTCCCTAATTGAAAAAAACCACCTAGGGGGGTGGGAAGTGCCTGGCTTCACCAAGATTCAGTCAGTGCACACACACAGAGCACACTGTTTTTTAAAAAGTTAACTTTTATGTGAAGACAAAAACCTGGACTTTTTTTGTTCTCCTAGCACTGGCCTAGGTAGATAGAACAGCTAAAGCCCTATACTGAGGTTTATTTTAAAATATTATTGGAAAATAAACCTAACCTTTTTTTAAAGCCTATTTAACAGTGGTGCAGTGGCTAGCTATTGGCTAAACCAGAAGCATGGACAGAGCACTGAGTGAGTGAGTGACCCAAGAAACCCAACAACACCTCCCCCCCCCAACCAGAAACCTCCCACCAAAATACCACAAAGCCCAGCAAGCAACAATACAAACAAAATCACAACTTGAAAACTGCAAAAAATACACAGAACAGAAGAAACAAGAATCAACCTTAAAAACCTCCCCCCCCCCCCCCAACAAGACTAGAACACAATAAACAGAGAACTCAAGCCAGGAGGATCAGGAAAGCCAACAAGTCAATGTGAAGGAAAAATTAATAAAGATCAATCCACAAACAACACAGGCTGGCCAAACCAGAAACTAAACCCCCCCCCCCCCCCAGAAAAAGTCAGCCCAGGCAAACAAGCAAAAAGCAATAAACAAATTAAACACAAACACAAACTAGGAAATTCCCCCCCCAAAAAAGAGAGAGCCACCCCAAAACAGAGAGAGCCCTAGAGAGAGCCCTAACAGAGCCCCCCCCCACCCACCCCACTACCCTCAGCCCCCAACCCAGAATATAAAAAATGCCCTAAAATTTAAACCCTGCAGCAGACTCCAGGCAGCAGTGACTCTGAGCTCACTCCAGGCAGGCAAGCAGGCCAGGCTGGGAGGAGAGGCCAGAGGCTCAGAGAGCAGGGGCAGCAGCCAGCCACACTCCAAGCCAAGCTCTCTCAACTCTCTGACCAGTACAGCAGCACCAACTGTCCAGGAACAGGAAGAGAGTCAAGGGAGGGTGCAGGACAGGTCTGCTTTTATGATCTCTGGGCATACACAGAGGTTTCCTGGGAGTTCCATAGATGTTTGCAAAGTTTGCAACTGGAAATGCATTGCACTGATTGGCTATCCACAGTCCCTACTCCCCCTCCCTCCCTGGGATCATTAGCAAAAGGTGGGAAAGATGCTACAGAACTCCCACCCCCCACCCTGGGAAACGAAAGTGTAACTAAACTGTTACTAAGCTTCTGGCCTTCCCGGCAGTTAAGCCCCCCTGAGGCTATGATAATTCTTTAACCCCTGAAATGCCGAAAACCCGGTAAAAGCCGGATTTCTCGGCTTGTTTTTTACTGGGATACCAGGGAAGCACGCTGCAGCATTCCTCTTATCCGGGAAACACAGAAAAACCCGAAATGGAGTTTTCCGGCTTTTTTCGGCTTTCCACAAAGCTGAAATGCACACCCCTATGCCCTTACTGACGACCCCCGGAGACATCTGGATCAAGGTGGTGTGGTGGTGTGTCTGTTGCTCGATCTGTTGGATGTGTTCGACACAGTTGATCATCAGCTGCTGACCCGCTGCCTCGCCGATGTGGGGATTCAGGGACTCCCTTGCAGTGGCTTGTCTCTTTTCTCCAAGGTCGGGGACAAAGGTTGGTGCTTGGGTGCCTCTCCAGCAGCGGTAGCCGGGCCTCGGAAGGACCCAGGGAGGCGCGGCGGCAGGTGCTCCTTTTGCCAGGGGGAGCTGAGCCCCCCCGGGAAATTTCGGGGGTGGCTCGAGCCCCCCCGTACTCTACGCCTATGGTTCTCAGCTTATATTAATCAAGACTGGTTTATTCCTCGTAAAGAGAAAAGTTATTTTGGACATTGGGAAGCAGCAGGTATACATCGACTAATAGATTTCTTGATACAAGGAAATATATGTACAAAGGAAAACTTAGAAAGTAAAGTGGGCGAGTCTATTCTTTGGTTTAGATACTTTCAAATTAATAACATTTTACAAAATCTTAGATCACCCGAGATATTTTCTGGGTCATTATCAGAATTTGAAATAATTCTAAAAAACCAACAAAGAGAGTTAAAAGGCTTAATCTCTAAGATGTATAAACTTTTGGTGGATCAATGCAAGATAGCAATATTGCCTATGCAAAAACAATGCAATGCAGAGTGTGTGCAAGTGATTTCAGATCAAACCTGGTATACAATTTGGTCATTGCCTAATAACTTGTCTAATGTGTTTAATATTCATTTTAATACATTTAAAGTTTTAAGCAGGTGGTATTACACTCCCAAAGCTCTTCATCGCATCAATTCTAAAATTCCAGCTATTTGTTGGAAAAAATGCGGTCAATTGGGGGATTCAATTCTTTCCTTTTGGAAAACCATTATAGTACAAATTCATTTAATTACTGGACATAGGCTGGTCCCATCACTTGAGTCAATTGTTTTAGAGACAGGTCTGATTTCTATTGAAGATAAAAGTAAAAAGTTACAAATATCTATACTAATAGCAGCTGCAAGAATATCGATTGCACAATTCTGGAAAAATGAAAAAGCACCATCTTTATACTGTTGGCAAAACAAATTATGGGAATATTTTGTATACAGTTGTATTGCTGCGGTGGCAGAAATAAATGAAACAAAAAGGCAGAGTTTCAAGCGACTTGGTTCCCCATTATAGGTTATTTAACAGAGTGCAAGATAGTTCCCAAAAATTCTTTTTATGGAAACTTATTGTATTTTTAAGATGCTAATTGTTTTGACAAGATTTTAAATCAAGTTGCAGTTTGAAATGATTGTAATATGTACAATCTTGTATAATGCTCTGCTTACAAGGTTTAAGCTTATTTTGTTGTTGTTGGTTGTACTTTTGAAGAATAAAAAAAATTATTGGAAAAAAAAGCATCTAAGAACCCACACATTCAGGCCTTTTACAACATCAAAGAACCCACAAAAGGAAAAGCCATGTAACTCCTTAGCCCAGGGAGGGATATTGAACTCTGTTGTTACAGGGATATGACATAAATGTCACTTTGTCCGGCTCAGCCATGTGTGCCATACAATGTAATGCCTGATACCAGACATGTAAACTTTAGAAAGGACATAGGGGAAACCGAACTAACGAATTTATTTTTACTCAGTATACAAACATGTTTAATAAGTAATAATAGCCTTACAGTTTTTATTTTAGACTCTTTGATAACTGACCTCTCTTTCTCTGAATTATTGCATCAACAGCTGGAGTCAGTGTCTGTGCTGTAGCAGTCTTGAGTACGCTGCTTAGGTGTGTTTCTGTAAGCTGAGAATGTTCTTTTGATAGATATAGATTTATTCCAGAGTACAGCTGTTTACCAATGTACATTGTCCCAAACATAGACAGAATTTCAGAAGCAAAAGTTGGGGGTAATTTGGACCCCAAAAGTGGTAAAATTTGCTAATGCCAACTTCAGGAAGCTTATCCTTCCCTATAGCATCACACACACACAAATTCACTATTTCGTGACACCACCCACCATTGTACAAAAACATCAGTAAAAACATGGATCTTCATGTAGCCTATCGGTATGTGCACAGCCTTCTCAGTTGGGCGACTTGTGCTCTCTGTGTCTCTTTTGGTTTAAAAAGGGGGCCTGGGAAAAGGCTGGAGCTCATCATTTGCTTTCACTGTGGTGCCAATCCAAATTTGGCTGCTGTGGTGCTTTGCCCACAAGGAACTCACAGCTGTTGCCCTGCTGCAAGTCCCTGTGGCACTCCTGTGTTTCGCACTCTTGTTTTGTCCTTAGAACTGATTGCACCGAAGAAAGGCCTTTGCTTCTATACCATGTTTGTTGGCCACTGTGTGAAACAGGAATCTGTACTACATAGACCACTGGTCTTATGCACTCCTCTATGGGGAATGATTCCAATAAAAAGAGACCACCCCAACATGTGGAGCTTTCTTAGTGACAGTTCTGAGTACTTACACAGAAAGACAGAGACTGACACACAGCATTAGAGCTGATCACGTACCATTTTCCTGTACAATTTTATATACATTTGTGTCAAAAGAAAGGAGAAATGGGTAGAACTGGCACAGTACACGCAGGGGAGGGGAGAACTGAGACAATCAGAGCTTGGGTTAGATATCAAAGAACTACAACTTATGCATTTCCTTAACTGATTCAAGATCAAATATGCACAACTTTCTTTTCTGCGGGTCGTCCTGCAATTCGCTCTCAGCATCATGCACCCCTGTCCTGTGTGTGTCCACATGCTCATATGAAGACCTGAATGCATAATGCAGAGGATTAGTTGCTGAATTTACATTCTGAATAGTTCCTTCTTTCAGAACAACTTTTCCTAAACATTTGTCTTATTTTTTAGAAAGGTATTTCAGATTTCGGGAGGTATCATAACACTAATGTTTAGAACTGGATAACATCAGCACATTATTGGCATGGTCAGGGGTCCTTTCGTAAAAAAAGAGGTGCAGGAGCTCATTAGCATAACTTATTTGCATATGCCACACCCCCTGATGTCACCGGAAGTGTCAGAAGGCCACACACCCCTGACATCACTGGAAGTGTGTTAGAAGAAAGGAAGGGAGGGAGGGAAGGAGGGGCGGGGAAGGAATGAAAGGAACAGGAAGGAAGGTAAGTAGGTGGGGGACAGAGAGAGAGAAGAAAAGGAAGGAAGGAAGGAAGGAACAGGAAGGTAGGTAGGTAGGTAGGTAGGTGGGGGAGAGAGAGAGAGAGAAGAAAAGGAGGAATGAAGGAAGGAACAGGAAGGTAGGTAGGTGGGGGGAGATAGATAGATAGATAGATAGAAAGGAAGAAAGGCTCCAGTCTTGTTTTAAAAGTTTCTTGATAATCAGCACTCTTTCCTTCTCTACCAAGGAGGCCAGAGACCTCAGAGGAGCCAGTTGTGAAATTCTGAAATCTAGTTTTATTCCACCAAGACCCAGCAGCGTTTATGAGCCACCAATCGAGTAAGCACTGGGAGGTTCTGAGCATAGAACTATGTGTAGCCCTGGCATAGGTTGGCTGCCCAGGTTCATGCTGCCCAGAAACAGCACGACTGAAGTGAGCCTGGAACCTGGGTATGATGCCATAGAGTCTAGCATCCAAAGCAGCCATTTTCTACAGGGGAGTTGATCTATATAACCTGGAGACCAGTTGCAATGTCAGAATATCTCCAGCCGCCACCTGGAGACTGGCACCAGCCCCATTTCTGTCCATCTGTAACTTGAATTGACTGATTTTTACACTGGAGTCGCCCTACATTTTCTTTCCATTCCTTAGTAAGCCCCGTTCACACTACAAACTGAGATGTAAAAGTTTCCTGGAGTGCCACATTGCCCTTGAATCCATTCACCTGTGAAAACGGCCACCACCATATTTTTAATGCTGTTTTGCCGTGTTAATTATCAGATAACGACGTCCCAGAGCGAGCAATGAAGGGACATGCTTCGTACATGCCCAGAGGCCCCCTGTTCTTTCCTATTCCCCACCTCCTGAGCAATGCTCCCTCTAAGCTGGGGAGTCTTGCGAGCAAACTTTCTACTTTGTGAGCTCCTGGTGTTAAAGTGGTGAGCCGGCGATTTGGCTCCTGCAGAAAGCAGTTTGCTCTGGAGCCTTCCTTCCTGAGCGAAGACAAAAGTGTGTGAGCCAGAGGCTAAAAAACTGTGAGCTGGCTCACACTAACCCAGCTGACAGGGAACACTGCTCCTGCGACAACCATAAAAACGCTTTTCCGGGGAGTAAGCCCCATAGAACAGACTGGAGTTAGACTCTGAGGAGACCCACCTGAGCCTGTCCATCTTCGCCTTCCAGGGGAAGGCTGCTCTGCTGGAGTGACCTGGTTTGAGGCGCTCCACCTTCCCGGCCGGGCGTGGGACCGACACCGTCCCTCTGCTGCTCCCGCCCGCCCGCACGTGGCGAGCCCCGGGGGCTGGCGGGCAGGCGCTGCGGCGGCGCCTCTTTCCTGCCCACGCCTTCCTCCTCAGGCAACCAGGCCGGGGAGATTGACAGGGGGCCGGGGGTTTCTTTGCGCCGGGGGGGGAGAGGGTTTTTTCCCCTGCCGGCGGCCTGCCGCCAGCTCGGGGAGATTGTGCGGGGGTGGGTTGGAGGGTTTTTCTTTCCCCAGCCGGCGGCAGGCCGCCGGCTCGGGGACATTGAGCGGGATGGGTGGGTGGGAGGGAGAGAGCTTTTTTGCGCGGGGATGGGGGGTGGGAGAGGGTTTTTTCCCCGGCTGGCAGCCTGCCGCCGGCTTGGGGATATTGAGTGGGTTGGGAGGGAGGGAGGGAGGGAGGGGGTTTCTTTGCGCGGGGGGGCGGGGGGGTGGGAAACGATTTTTGGAGGGTTGGAGGGTTTTTCTTTCTTTCTTTGAGCGGGATGGGTGGGTGGGAGGGAGAGAGCTTTTTTGTGCGGGGATGGGGGGTGGGAGAGGGTTTTTTCCCCGGCCGGCGGCCTGCCGCTGGCTTGGGGACATTGAGCGGGGGTGGGTTGGAGGGTTTTTCTTCCCCCGGTCGGCGGCCTGCCGCTGGCTCGGGGACATTGAGCGGGGTGGGTGGGTGGGAGGGAGGGAGAGAGTTTCTTTGCGTGGGGGTGGGGGGGTGGGAGAAGGTTTTTTCCCCGGCCAGCAGCCTGCCGCCGGCTCGGGGACATTGAGCGGGGGGGGGGGGTTCCGACCCAGCCACGGCCCTGCTGGGTGGCGGGGCTTTGTAATGTGCCCGCCCCCCAGCGTCTTCACTGGCGGAGCAGCGCTCCGCCTCGCTCTGGCCCCAACGGAGCCCTGGGCATGGTACTGACAACTGGAAAAGGCATTTCAGTTGCTCAGGCTGCTACTGTAGTGCTAAGATACACAGCAGGACAACAGATACTTCATTGAGACTGCACTTTCCCCCAAAACATCAGAGATCAGCAGGTTTGGGAAAGAGCGTACCAAGGACAGGGAAAGGACAACTGCATCATGCTCAGAACACAAGATCATGTGGGTGCTCCCCAAAAACCATCTGCACTTGAGGGGCTAAAATGGACACAAACATCCATGAGGGAGCGGCCCCTGCGGCATCAGAGAGCAGTTAAGAAAAGATTATCCTTTTGGGGCAGGGCTAACCAATCTTTTGGGCCTGAGTGCCACCCCTTCCCAATCTACCTGGGAAGACATCGTTATGCTAGCAATCAAAAGGTGTGCGGGGGGGGGGAGAGTTTTTTTCCTGGCTATATACACGGGGCGCAAACAAAACCTCGGTGGAATTGTGCCAGCACCTCAGTGGGCTTTCCTCAGTCCCAACGGGCCCCCGTGTAGGTCTGTGAGCCTCTCACTTCATTTATAGCCCTTTTTCTCTCCAGTAGGGGCCCAAGAAGACTTGCACCCTTCTCCTGACTGCCACTTGGTGCTCACACCATGCCACCAGCTCTAGCGGTGCAGCCAGCACCCCAGGGGCTCACCTTGGCTGCTTATGAGAACTGGCTCTGCCTTCCATACAAAATGACACCGTACCTGTGGTTTGCTACAGGGACTTAAGATTCCTTTCCCCAGGTTTGGGGCATGATCAAACCACAGTTAAGCATTTCCATGACCCATTCATGTAAAAAGCTTGGACCTTCAGTGACTGCCGCTGGAATCTGTAACATCACTCGGTTGTGTCTAGGCAAATTTATGAGAAGTGTCACCGTTACAAAGACATCTTGATGCCAGTCATACATTACCTTTAGCTTAAACATTAGCAACAATATCTGTTCAGTGTTCTCTCTAAGCTGAGTTAGTGTGAGCTAGCTCACAGTTTTTTAGCCTCCAGCTCACACATTTTTGTCTTAGCTCCGGAAGGATGGCTCCAGAGCAAACTAATTTATTCAGTAGCCGAATTGCTCGCTCACAACTTTTAATGCCAGTAGCTCACAAAGTAGAAATTATGCTCACAAGACTCCACAGCTTAGAGGGAGCATTGTATCTGTCTAATGGAAAAGTGCAGTGTAGTGGTTAGTGTCAAGCTCATTGAAGGGAAGGGAGGACTGTAATCACCATATAGCCATAAGAATTTCTGATCACTTTGGACCAGCAGTCTCTCTTAACCTAACCCACTACATGGGAAGAGCCATGCGCTCCTTTGGAAGGCAGCTGGGGTACAGTGTGATATACTGTGAGCCATTTTAAAGGCTGTTGATGTAACTTTAAATCCAGTATCAGAATAGGAGCAAAGGGGTGGTCCCGGTGTGGATAGTCAAGTCTGCATGATGGGCCACCTCCAATGACCATGTGGGCTGATGTGAGAGAGTTCTCAGATTCACTTCCGAAAGCAGACCGGTTGAGAAGAACTACACATGCATAGCTTTTGTTCTTCCATTAACAGGCTGAACTGAAGCAAATACTTGCGCTTGCCTCCATTTGGGCTTAGCAATGTTTCCTACAGCATTCCTTTTGAAGGGCATTGGAGAGTCAGGTGAGGGTCACTTTGCTGTTTTCCACCAAGCCCCCAAAGTACTACAGCGTCAGCCCCAAAGCGCTCCATCTCATCATAACAAAAATACCCGATGGAGATAGGGCTGAGGGTAGGAGATGTACAACCATCATCTTTCCTGTCCTCTACAAGCAGGCCCTTTAGTCATCATACTTGTGGAGCTGAATATCAGCTTCTGAGTCTAAAGAGTCTGAACAGGTAAACAAGGTTGACCTTTACATACAGATAGTGTTCCCTCTAACCTAAGTTTGTGTGAGATAGCTCACAGTTTTTTAGCCTCTGGCTCACACATTTTTATCCTTAGCTCAGGAAGGGTGGCTCCGGAGCAAACTAATTTATGCAGTAGCCAAATCCCTCGCTCCCAACTTTAATGCCAGTAGCTCACGAAGTAGAATTTTTGCTCACAAGACTCCACAGTTTAGAGGGAGCATTGACAAAAGCTCCAAAATTCAGCCCCTTCAAAAACTGCTAATGGGGTTCAGGCTAGCAGGAGGGATGTAAGGACCAGCAAATTCTCTGCCCTCCAACAGCTACACCTGGATGTTTCATGATGGGATTGTATTTGAGAAGTGGAGTGCTTATAAAGGCACTTTGGCAATAGACATGCTATGTGGTTCCATGGTGAGTTTGGGGTCACCCAACAGAAAATTCTAAGGCTCCATTACAATCCGTGCTTCGGAACCACGTTTTTCAACCATGGTGTCACCACAAAGTTGTATAGACTAAGCTATGGTCGGTCTCCAGTATGATGGTGATTTTATTTCGTTTCACTGTAAATGGCATATACATTCATGAGGATCTGTTTAAAATCAGCGAGACCCGACTTTCACTCAGTCCCCCTTTTCTTTAACACCCCCCACTGCCTCTTGCATGTGAGTCCCTGGGCATTAAAGTTGGGATGGAAGGATCTGGCTGCTGCAGAAACTTGTTTGCTCTGTAACTCCCCTGCTTGAGGAAAGCCCCCCCCCCTCACTCTTCCCCGCCGGCGCACCCTCTAAGCTGTGGAGAATGTGAGTCCCTGGGCATTAAAGTTGGGATGGAAGGATCTGGCTGCTGCAGAAACTTGTTTGGTCTGGAGCTCCCCTGCTTGAGGAAATCCCCCCTCCTCACTCTTCCCAGCCGGCGCGCCCTCTAAGCTGTGGAGAATGTGAGTCCCTGGGCATTAAAGTTGGGATGGAAGGATCTGGCTGCTGCAGAAACTTGTTTGCTCTGTAACTCCCCTGCTTGAGGAAAGCCCCCCCCCTCACTCTTCCCAGCCGGCGCACCCTCTAAGCTGTGGAGAATGTGAGTCCCTGGGCATTAAAGTTGGGATGGAAGGATCTGGCTGCTGCAGAAACTTGTTTGGTCTGGAGCTCCCCTGCTTGAGGAAAGGCCCCCCCCCCCTCACTCTTCCCAGCCGGCGCACCCTCTAAGCTGTGGAGAATGTGAGTCCCTGGGCATTAAAGTTGGGATGGAAGGATCTGGCTGCTGCAGAAACTTGTTTGCTCTGGAGCTCCCCTGCTTGAGGAAATCCCCCCTCCTCACTCTTCCCAGCCGGCACGCCCTCTAAGCTGTGGAGAATGTGAGTCCCTGGGCATTAAAGTTGGGATCGAAGGATCTGGCTGCTGCAGAAATTTGTTTCTCTGGAGCTCTCCTGCTTGAGGAAAGCCCCCCACAATGTGTTCCAGGAATTTACAAGATAGAGGAGTGTAGGGTGACAGCCCATGGAGCACGTAAAGCCTTGATAAAAATGACTAAAACAATATGCCTTTTCAAACCTGTGGTCAGTGAAATATTTAGACCAGGAGCTGGTATTATGTAGGGGCTAAACATGAACTTAAGAGCTGTGTAATCAGAAGTCTATTGTCCTTAAAAGCAACCATGAAAGGGAGGGACTGAGGTAACAGTGCCAGGGGTGGGCACGTTATTCTTACTACTGTTTCTTTGACAAAAAAAAAAAGCTCCCCTGCACCCATTGCTTAAGCCACAGAAAGAGCGAAAGAGGGGCATTGCTATTGGGTCTTTTCCCTTTCTTGGGACTTAAAGCAGCTCAGGAAGACCATTTCTGATTAGAGAAACATCACATGGGGGAAAGTTCACACACACCCCTGCCCAGGACTGTAGCTGGGATCTGTATAGGCTGGGATCTGTATAGTTATTTTGCAGCTGCTGGATGACCTTGAGCAAGCCATAGTTCTGTCAGAGCAGTTCTCTCAGAGCTCTCTCAGCTCCACCTACCTCGCAGGGTGTCTGTTGTGTGGAGGGGAAAGGAAAGGAGTTTGTAAACTGTTCTGAGACTCTGAGTGAAGGGCAGGGTATAAATCCAATCTCCTTTTCTTCTTTGTCTTCGTCTTATTTTATATGGACAAAATACAGGACAGATATTTCAGTCCCCAATTCCACTGTCCCCTGTGGTTTGGCCCTAGCTATCTTCTAGGGTTGCCAGCCTCCAGGCGGGGCCTGGGGATCTCCTGCTTTTATAACAGATCTCCAGCTGACAGAAATCAGCTCCCCTGGAGAAAATGGCTGCTTTGAAGGGGGGACTCTATGGCATTCTAACATGCTGAGGCCCCTCCCCTCCCCAAACCCTGAGGAAAGCCTCCCCCCCCCCTCCCGCTCACTTCTCCCAGCTGGAGCGCTCCCTCTAAGCTGTGGAGTCTTGTGAGCTGCTGGCATTAAAGTTGGGAGTGAAGGATTTGGCTGCTGCAGAGATTAGTTTGCTTTGGAGTATGGTTGCCAAGCCTGGGTTGGAAAATACCTGGAGATTTTGGGGGTGGATCCAGGAGAGGGTGGGGTTTTGGTGCAGTGTACTGGAAGTGACATCATCTGAAGGGGAAGTGACATCACTTGCCATTTGACCTGGAAGTGACACCACAGGAAGTGACATCACAAAAGTCTCCTGGCTCCACCCCCAAAGTCCTCAGATATTTCCGGAGTTGGACTTGGCAACCCTATGTGCACATGCCCCCACCCACCGACCCACCCCCTGCTGCAAAGACCAGCCTGCAGCTTCAGATGCACCCTCCCATGCGAAAAGGAACACCCCCCCCCCCCCGCTCCTACAAAGGGAGAAGGAGAGGTCTCCCTCCCTCCCTTTCTTTTCTCCGTCTTTCCTGCCAGCCGCTTTCCTCCTTCCAAGGAGGGAAGGATTTCCCTCTTCCCCCTTCTCTCTCTGGGGCTGCAAGCGGGGAGTTGATTTTCTGGGACGCAAAAAGCACCTAAAGGGGGGGAGGTCCAAATGCAGCCTCCTTTCTTGGAACCCGGACTCAGTGTCCCTTCCCCTCGCCTAATATTGTTAAAAGTTCCCAGACAGACCCTTCCTGCCTGCCTTTGAGGTCCTGCGTTTGGGGGGGGGGGCAATAGAAAGTTATTAATCCTCGCTCCTCTGTTACATTTTTCTCCCTCCCCCCCGTTTCCCAGTCGATATCCGAGGTGGAGGAAGAAGGAACCGGGCACCGGCTTCTCAGCCTCCTCCTTTTTCTGAGACGGCTAAACAGCCCCGCTGGGGTTCCCCAGCTCCCCGGGAGAGCAGCCCTGTGCGGAGTGACTCCAGAGGAGCCCCACTGAGATGCATTATAGGGCCAGGCGGCAGTCCAATAGTCCCGCGGGGCCTTTATGGGAAAGGGCAGGAAGCTTTTCCTCCCTGGGTCGGCCGCCCAGTTAAAAGGGTTAAAGCAGCCGAGCTGTTTCCTAGAGAGGCCGATGGGGGGGGGGGGCGAGGCGGAGAGGACAAGAGAGCTGGGTGGACTTCAGACGCGCAAAAGCGGGAGAAAGCCTTGCAGCTGGATCTTGGGAAGGTTTGCTCTCAAGTAAGTCCACTCAGTCTGGGAAGGCAGAAATTCGGCTCTCACCCCTGGGGGGTGTGTGTGTGTTTAAATCCTTTGCAAGTGGGGTTTCCTTCTGCGGGCGTTTCACCTGCCTGGCGGGTCCGCGGGGCTTGCAAGGCGGCTCTTTCCCGCCCGCCCGCCCGTCCGGCCGGGGGCGGGGGGGGGGATCGGGATCCGCCAGGCAGCTGGTAGATGTTTGCAGGAGGGTGCCCAGGCCAGCCGCATCCCTACATCCTGCCCTGCTTGACCGGGTGGATATGAGATTGTTAATCGTTGTGTACTTTTTAACGTTTCTTTACTGCATCATTTGTCCTGTTTTATCCTGTGCATTTGATATGCGCGAAGTCACCTCGAGTACCATCCCGGGGAGAGGGAGCAGGATATAAATTTGATTGAATAAATACCCACCATCTCGGCGTCCCTTGCTGAAAGGCGGGATCTGAATTTTGTACATCAAAATAAATTCTGAGCCATGGAGGGAGGAGAGAGGCCTAGGAAGAAGTCCCAGAGGCGGTCACAAGGGAGGAATCATCCGTGGTGACTGGCTGCCCCAGATACCACACATTTGGGCCAGTGCTCCTCTCCACCCATTTGCAGTTGGGGGGGATTTTTATTTATGTACATCCATTATAGAACAAAGTTTGAGTCCAGTGGCACCTTTAAGAAATGCAAAACTTTATTAATAGTATAAGCTTTTGTGTGCAAACACACTTCTTCAGAATAGTCCCCGTTTTTTCATTTTGTAAGGAAGGAAACATCAGTCTGTACTTGTGCAAGTTTCTTGTCAAGATTGATCAAGTTCCATTCCATGCTGCTTAATGTAGTGCCTTCTTTGAAGACAGACTCAGGTGGGTAGCTAGCACACGATTGCTTATACCTTGAATACAACTTTTTCGGTCTTAAAGGTGCCGTTGGACTCAAACTTTGTTCTGCTGCTTCAGACCATCATGGCTACCCACCTGAATCTACATTAATTAGAGTCTGCCGTTTAATGTCACTCTACGCAATCAATAGAAAAGGAAAGCAAATCTGGGTGCGGCTATTAGCCATGGTGAATAAATGGGACCTCCACATTCTCCTGACCAGGATGGCCCAGATTAGCCCACCATCATCAGAGCTCAGAAGCTAAGAATGGCCAGCCCTGTTTAATTTTTAGACTATGAGACTGCCAAAGAAATTCAGGGTTGCTATGTAAATAAATTAGTTTGCTCTGGAGCCATCTTTCCTGAGCTAAGACAAAAATGTGTGAGCCAGAGGCTAAAAATCTCTGAACTAGCTCACACTAACTCGGCTTAGAGGGAACACTGGTTTCCCGGGAGCGCCACCCTGAGCGGAGTGACTCCAGAGGAGCCCCACTGAGCTGCATTAGAGGGTGCCGCTCACCGCGGCCGGGCTGAAGTCCAGTAGTCCCGCGGAGTCTTCAGGGGAAAGGGCAGGAAGACTTTTTTCTCCCTTGGTTCTGCAGCAGTGAGAGCCGAGCTGTTTGCTAGAGGAGCTGACTATAGGAGGGCAGAGAGGGCAAGAGAGCTGGGAGGGCTTCAGACATGCAAAAGCTGGGAAAGCCTTGCAGCTGGAGCCTGGGGAGGTTTACTCTCAAGTAAGTCCATTCAGTCTCAGAAGGCAGAAATTCTGCTCTGGCGTGTTCAGGGGAGGGTGTGTGTGTATAAAAAACCTTTCCAGACGGGATGTCCTTTCCTTCCCGGGGGGGGGGGGGGACCCTTTGTTAGCCCCGGTCCTGGGGCTGCCCAGGCCAGCCGCATCCCTGCTTGAGGGTAGATACTAGATTTTATCCAGGGCAGATTGTTAATCATTTTATATTATTAACATTTCTTTATTGTATCTTTTGCCCTGTTTTATCGGGTGCATTTGATATGCTGGAAGTCACCTTGAGTCCCTTTCCGGGGAGAGGGAGCAGGATATAAATTTGATTGAATAAACAGGCACCATGGTGGGATCTGAATTTTGTACATCAAAATAAATTCTAAGCCATGGAGGACAGCGGGAGATCCAGGAATGATCACAAGGGAGGAAGTGTTTGTGCTGATTGACTGTCCCAAATACTGCACGTTTAGGCCAGTGTTGCCCCAGCTGCAGTTTTTTTGTGGTGTGTGTGTGTATTTATTTACATTAATTATAGAACAAAGTTTGGAGTCCAGTGGCACCTTTAAGACCATCAAAGTTTTATTCAAGGGTAAGCTTTTATGTGCAAGCACACTTCTTCAGAATAGTCGAGGTTTTTGCATTTTGTAAGAAAGGAAAAATCATCCCGTACCAGTGCAAGTTTCTTCGTAAGGTCTATGGAGCTCCATTCCATGCGATATGCCTGCACATGAAAGCTTATACCTTGAATAACACTTTTTCACAGTCAATTGAACTTTTTCTCTCAGAACTCTCTCATCCCCCACCCTCCTTCACAGGGTGTCCGTTGTGGAGAGAGGAAGAGAAGGCGATCGCAAGCCATTCTGAGACGCCTTTGGGCAGTGAAAGAGTGGGGTATAAAATTCCAGCTCTTCTTCTTGACATTTCCACTGTGCTACAAGGGCTTCCTTCTAACTCTTCTTCATCTTCATTCGCGGGGGCCATAACGGAAAAGGCACATGTACAGGCGGCCAGCTGTCAGAATCTGCTGATTCAGACAAAGGATTTCTATTGCTTACAGCTGTGTCTTCTGATTTCTCCCTGTCATGTCTGTATGCCATATTATATTATAGCGCCATGCATGTATTGTAGATGCTGCCATAACCCTTGCCATGTAATTGTCCCTCCCTTTGGCCAGTATACATGTAGAGTATGTGACCCCAGGTTTAAGAGCCTGACCAGGCCTGGTTTGTGTAACTGTCAGGGCGGGAGGATGACAACTTCAAAGTATGGGAACAATGGGCCTCTCACACTCCTGCCTCCGCATTCCATTCAGCCCGGCTGGGACTTCAAGGGAGGACGAGTCTCATCTCTTATCAACGTGCGAAAGCCTCGAGGCCATTGATTGTTATGTGAAATGGTAACATCTGAAGGGTCTGGTTTGGGAAGGGAAATTTGCAGCTTAACACCTCACTTTCTTTCCTGTGGGAAGCAAACGGCCAGAGCCTCTTTTTGCCCGCCGTTTTTCCCTTGTAGTGATTGGCTACCTATGGGTAATTCAAACTGCTTGGAAAGGTATAATAGACCTGCTTCTGTCATATGTATTATCTCTGACAATAATCCGAGAAGCTGTACCAATGTAGAGATTGGAAATAAAGAACTGTGTTTCACCAACCAGGATCTGATCCTTGACTACTTTGAGCAGAAATCTCACACCAGCCAGTGGAGGGACTGCAGAGCAGCAGTAATATGCCTGCTCCCTCTAGCGCCCGATAAGAGCCGAGACATGGCGTTCTGCACCAGCCGGAACTTTTGAACTGGTTTTGAGGGGAGACCAACGTGCAGTGCCTCGAACTAGTCTACTCTTGATGTCACCGTGGCATGGATCCTGGTGGCCAGATGAGCTATATCAAGGGAAAGGGCTATTTTTCAAGCTAGGCTGCGTTGAGAGAAAGGGTTTTTTGCAACCGCATGAAGTTGCTTCTCCAGCAATAATGTTGGGTCCAGTGGGAAACATCTAGGGTCTTAACTGAGTCAGCAAGGTTTAGCTGAACCCCATCAAAAGTGGGGAGCATAATGTCCTTCAAGACTTCTGCCTTGTCAAACAGCATTACGTCTTTATTTCTAGAATTTACTTTCAGTTTATTCACACCATTTGACCCCAGCAGCCCCTGTGCCCTGACCTGGAGAGGCCTGACGCCCTCTGCCTCTTCCCCTCAAATATTGTCCAGCCCTTCGGGATTATTAAGGCACGATGGCTTTTGAGCAAGGGAAACCTTTACCTTTATCTGCAAGGTTAAGCCCTTACCAGTTGTTTGGTCCTGGGCTGTAGTTCACCTTGAGATGTATCACTCAGCCTAATGGTCAAATGGTCCATTTCCACAACATTTAAATATTTCTGTATAATTTCCCACCTATCAGATAATGAATCTATAACATTTCCACAGGAATAACTTACACATTAGAGTATGAATTTAACCAATTATAAAATGTGGACTAAATAGCATCTTACCTATCAACCTTTTTACCTCTTAGCCTAATAGTCAAATTATCCATTTCTGCAACATTTAAAAATTTCTGTATAAATTCCCACCTATCAGGTATGAAATCTGTTTTCCAATATTTAGCGTACACTATTCTGGCCGCAGTAATGCCATGCTACTCCTCTTTACAAGCTGTAGTTTGAACTTTCCCCCTGAGGGAACAGATCGGCCCAGCAGTCTATGAATACTACTCAGGTCCCTTTCTTCTTAACTAGTCTCTTTGGGGATTGGTTTTTAAAGTATGAGTCAGGCACCAAGGTTTTCTCAAGATAAAATAAAACTGTAATTTATTGGCTGAACCCAACAAGGAAATATCGGTTGTTTGTACAGAGGACTCTTTGTTGCTGAAAGGGCTGGCACTGGTCCTCAGACTACGTTCCTTCCTAGAAACAGAATTCTCCACAGAGTCTCTTCAGAAGGCGAAAGTCACTTCACTCCCTCAGCGCTTCCGTTCTGAGTCTGTTAACCGACAATAACCAAGAGCTCTGAGCCCAAACGGCCCCCTCCTCACTCTGTCATGTGACTCAGCAGGGTTCTATGAACACACTCCGCTGGTCATAGGTTTTTTCCCCCTTTAATCCCGTCCCCTTTCTAAATAATTGCGTAATGCGAAAGGTTTCAGCCTTTCGCTGAGCAATGGGCTTATGTGATGTACTTACTTGCCTGTGCAACATTTCTTTTCTTATCACTCTAACATCAGATCATTTCATTAACTCAATGTACATTTTCTTTAGATGCATAAACTTTAACATATAAATGCATCAATATGAAATACAAAACATTTTTTTCTAATAAAACCACTTTGCTCTCTGCTTTCACTGGGTTACTTATGTACATAACAAAATATTATTATTGTTATTATTATTTTTACTTAGGTTTCCGTAAGATTCATTTTTTTTTTTTTTACATTCATGCTGTTGCGGTTCTTGATAATGTGTCTGCAATCACGTTATGCTTCCCAGGAACATGTTGTACATCAAAATTATAATCCTGGAGCTGTAAACTCCACCTGATAAGTTTACTGTTGGTGCTTTTTACCTGGTTTAGCCACTTTAGTGGGGAGTGGTCAGTGCACAGTATAGACTTCCTCCCCCATAGGTAAGGTTTCAGCTTCCCTATGGCCCTGTCAGGTTCCCTGTCATTTGGTTTTGCTCTCTCCCATTTTGTACGGGCTCCTCCTGCTGGGAGGATGCTATTTGCTTCTCTCCTACGTCAGAGTGTTCCCCCCCCCGCCTCCTCCTTTCCTTCAAGTCTTGCCAGTTTTGCTAATCTGTTTTCTGTGCTGTTAACCCACAGTTGTTTCTGTACTGGGCTCTTCCAGGTGTCTATGTTTGGGAATGCAAGTAGAGTTCACTAAGGGGCATGGGGTGGGGGGGAAGTAATGAGCTTGTGCACCTTTTTCCTGGGAACAGCAATGGTTGCGGTTTTTGCACTTCTAGATTTTACTATGATTGGTGCCTGTCATTCATTTGCCTTTTGAACACTGTATAAGGGTTCCTAGCTTTATTGATCTGGTATCACTAACAAAGCAAGTGTTCCTGAAAGACCATTACGAAAAATAAAGGACTTTGTTTTACACCAAGGCCTGACTTATTGGCTCTCTTCAGAAGTCTCACAGATTGTTAGTGATCCATCCTTCATTAGGGAAGGAGTGCTCCCCATAACTGAAGTTGTCAGATGATGGGAACCTCGTCCCTACGTCCACCCCTGAGACACCGGTAACTACCGAACCTGGAGAGCCAGTGACTACAAAATTTGACACCTATGCCCCCCTCTGTCGGGGGGGGGGGACAATTGGCGGTTTGACACCAACACCAAGGTACTCCTGGTCGAACTTTGGCATGGGTATGGCAGAGTCCTGGGTCCATGACAGACGGTGCTCCCGAGTGCAGTTCGCAGACAAGGAGAGGGAATCCTGGCGGTTGAGTCTTCAGCCAGAGGAACGACCTCCACCTCGGTGTCCAGAGGGAGATCCTTATGACCTCTGGCAGCAGATGGATCGGAGATTCGAGGAAATGCACGATCGGCTGGCGGTTGAGCTACGAGAGGCGGTACTCGAAATGCAACAGGCTGTGGCGGGAGCCACCGGAGCGGGACCCGCTGGTAGAGCTGTAGCAGCTGGAGGACTCGCCCCCCAACAGCAGGTGGATGGGGGTGCCGGCCCCGCACAACCAGCACCTGGGGGAGCCCCTCCACCGGGCGCTGTCCCGGTTCAACCTGCGCCCCCACTGGTGGACCGGATGGTTCGGCAGCCCCCTAATGACCCGCTGATGGCTACATTTGATGGTGATCCCGACAAGCTCAGGTTCTTCATCATCGAGATTGAGCGGTTCCTAGAGACTTGGGGACACCTTTACCCCACTGAATGCGAGAGGGTCAGCTACATTGGTTCCAAGTTACGAGATACTGCTAGTGACTGGTATATGAGATTACATAACCCTCCCGGTCCAGAACTACGATCCGTGAATGAGTTTATGTGGGCCCTTCGGCAGCACTACGAGGATCCCTTGGGGGAAGAGAAGGCCAGGAATCAGCTAAGGAAACTGGTTCAGGGTCGCTCCTCTGTAAGGGAGTATACTGCTCAGTTCCGTAGAATAGCTGCGAAGGTGCATGGCTGGTCTCAGGACCTTTTCATTGAAAAATACCGGGAGGGCCTGAACTTGCAGATATATGAGATGGTGTTGTGAAATGACCAGCCCGGATCCCTGGCGGCGTGGATGAGGGCGGTGGCTGATGTGGAGGAACGTTTCACCTTAATTAAGTTGGGGTTGCAGTCATCCCATTCCGCTGCCAAAGGCACCACTAAGTCCCAAGTTCAAGACGGCTATCCAGGAACTCCATGATGCCCGCTTCAAACAAGGACTTTGTATGAGAGCTGGGAGAGCTGGCACTATGCGTCTTCCTGTCCTCGGGGGGGGGGGGCGAAGACATCCAAGACTTCTACTCTGACTCCCAGGGGAACGCCTCAGACACAGAAAGGGACTTTCAAACCCCGGGCATTACAGCTGGAAGTGGCAATGAGTGAAACCAACGAGAAAACGACTCTGGAAGTAGTAGCTGTGCAGCCGTTGGGAAACTTCCAAGACCTGCAGTAGAAGGTGCGAAACTGCAGGTTCCCCCCTCCGCCGCGCCACCAACAGTGAGCACCCCGGGCCCTTGCTCTACATGGTTGTGACTGTTGTAGCACCTGGAGGTGGCACTCACGTTCGGGTGTGAGCCATTATTGACTCAGGGTGCACCAGAGACTTGATTAGCCCCTTAGTAGTAGAGGGGTTGGGTCCCAAAGTCAATTCCTTGGGGGAGCCTTTACGGTTCACCCAGATGGATGGATCTGAAATGAAGGAAGTGTGTGTTGCAGAAACGGAACCATTACTTTTGGGCACAGGTGACCATTGGGAGAAAAGGGCTTTCGTAATAACCCCACATGCCCAATTCCCCATGGTGCTAGGAAGTCCCTGGTTGGGATCCCACGACCCATACATCAAATGGAGCGAAGGGAAAATTTCCTAGGTCGACCCTAAGTGTTCACAGCATAAATAGGACCCCGCGTGGGGGTCGGGACCTCCTCCTTTCCCCCTTGCTTGCGCAGTTTCCGAAAAACTTGCTAAAATCCCTCTGGGATACAGGGATTTGGCTGAAGTGTTTAGTGAGACAGAGGCAGATGAGCTTCCCCCTCATAGACTCACAGACTGTGCTATCGAACTGTTGCCGGGGGAAAAGCTACCTAAAGGGAAATTATATTCCATGAGCCCTGTGGAGAGGGCTGAATTACGGAACTTTTTAGATAAAAACCTGGAGTGGGACTTCATCCGTCCTGACAAGTCCCCATTTGCCGCCCCTGTCCTTTTCCGGAAAAAGAAGGATGGATGTTTAAGATTATGCACAAATTACAGGGGTTTAAATGCAGTCTCCGCTTTTAATGCCTACTCATTGCCTCTCATCAAAGACTTGCTGGCGGAGGCAGCAAAGGGAAAGATTTTTTCCAAACTGGATTTACGAGAAGCCTACTTTCGAGTGCGCATTAAGGAGGGGGATGAGTATAAAACTGCCTTCAATACCCCGCTGGGACAGTTTGAATATCTAGTAATGCCATTCGGCTTGGCTGGGGCTCCAGGAGTATTTATGAGCCTCATAAACGAAGTGTTGCACAAGCATTTATTTAAAGGGGTGCTCTGTTATCTAGATGATATCATCCTCTATTCACAAGACCGGGACTCTCATGTTAAATTGGTGAGGGAAGTGTTATCCACACTCAAAGAACATAAACTGTATGCTAAGCTGTCTAAATGTGAGTTCCACTGCACCGAGATTGACTTTTTGGGGTATTGCATCTCTCCCAGGGGTCTTGATATGGACCCAGCTAAAGTGGAAGCTAGTCACTTGGGAAGCACCCCACACACGTAAACAATTACAAAGTCTACTCCGATTCTGCAACTTTTATAGAACATTTTAAAAAGATTTTGCTAAGGTGATGGTTTCCAGCCGGAGGAAATGGCGGTCTGACACGCTTTGCGAGACTGCAAAGCGGACGGCGGCTCTTATTGACAGCTCGGGTGGAGAAATCACCCGACGCAACCTCACACAGGCAGTGTGAGGACTAGCAAGCAATGTAATCCAGGTAGGAGTGAGCTCGGTGAAGGAGAAGTCTCCGAGGAGACTTTTACAACACCTTGAGCACCTCGCCCGAAGAAGATTTCTGCAAGCATCTCTAAGGAGCCGAGCCAGGCTGATTTATTCAGCATAAAATCGCCATCTCCCCGATTTCTTAACAAAGAAGAAAAAGTTTAAACGCTGAGACCACATCTGAAGCGAAGTAGCAACAAAAGGTAACGAAAAAAAACTTTTGCCTTACCATTGCTGCGTTTTGAAAAGTGAGAAGTAAAGCTGGTGAAGCTGTAAAGCACGGAGAGTTGGCTGAGTGCAGTTTTGAAACGTTAAAAAGCTGAATTTGGACTTAAAAAGCTTAAAAAGCATATTCCTGCGGTTAAGAGGAGTTGGGAGGAGGGAGCCCAAGTATCGCGAGATAAGGCTGTGAGGATTACAACAGGAAGTGATGACTTCGGGAGCAGACAAGAAGAAAAAAGAAGAAGGGGCAGAGCAGTGAGATTGGACTGTAAGAACTACAACGGACTGCATTGGACTACAACAGGAAGTGACGTTTAGAGAGCAGACAAGTGGGAAAACAAGAGAAGGAATAGAAGGAGACTATGGCAAGCCAGAAGCAAAGGTAAAAAATCGCAACCATGGAAAACTTGCGCCAGCCATTTTGGATTTATAAATTTTTTAAATATTAATATCTCGAAAACTATACAACGTAGAAGGCTGAAATTAGTGTTGTTGGACTTGGCAAGACCAACTCTTTTGAACCTAATAACTGGTGTTTAATTTGGAGAGCAAGAGAAAATCGATCTTTTTTAAAGTGACAAGACGGACCGAGGCTTAAGATCAAGAGCAGCTACATGGTCACAATTCTTTGCTACAATGGCAGCAAAGAAAGAGAAAAAACTGTTAGCTGTTATGGAAACAATGGGGAAAAAAGTGCTAGACGCGATAGGGGAGGTAAATGCTAAAATGTTAAACGCAATTGGAGAAGTAAATACTAAAATAAATGGTATGGCTGCACAAGTAGATAAAAATTTTACAGATATAAAAACTGAACTGCAAAGTTTAACTACCAGAACACTAGATATAGAGACTAAAGTAAAAGAGCTGGAAGAGAATGCACAAAAAGTAACAAAAGACAATGATAGAATGGAAAAGATGATGTACTACAGAGACATGCAAAACCATCTGAGATTTAGAGGGATTGAGGAAAGCTTAGGTGAAGACATTTTTACAAAAATGCCGGAGGCATTAGCAGAATTTCTACAAGAAGATGAGGAAATTGTCAAAGAACATATGGATCTTGTTTACAGAGTCAATTCAGCATACCCAAGAGATAAAAATATACCAAGAGATGTAGTAGTCCAATTTACCATGAAGAGGACAAAAGAACAAATCTATAAGAAATGTTTCACAGACACCTTTGAAATGGCTGGAAAGAAAATAATTGTAATGAAAGAGCTACCTAGAGCAGTACTTCAAGACAGGAAAAAATTCAAGCGCCTGATTGATAAACTAAAAGAGAAAAAAATTAGATTTCGTTGGGAAATTTCACAAGGACTAAGTTTTTACTATGGCAATACCAGAGTGGTGATTAAAAATTCAGGAGAGATGTATGCATTTTTTGGAGAAAATAAGGAAGAGTTTGGAGATATTTAAGGCTACAACATGATGGATTACAAAGTACTTTCATGGAATGTAAATGGACTTAATTCACTCCAAAAACGTAGAATGGTAGGACACTGGCTGGAAAAACAAAAATGCAACGTGATTTGTATACAAGAGGCACATCTTAAGAAACAGGATTATAAATATGTAATTAGGAAGAAATTAGGGGAAGAATTTTTTTCATTGGCAGGCAACAAAAAAAATGGTGTTGTAACATATGTTAAAAAAGAATTGGAACCTAAAGAAATATTTAAAGATAAAGAAGGAAGATACTTAGCTACTGAAATTTCTGTACAAGGAATGAAAACTTTAATTGTGAACATTTATGCCCCCAATGGAGCTAAAGAAATTTTTTTTAAAGAACTACAAGCGGAATTTGACAACATAAACTATGACCAAATTGTGATGTTGGGGGACTTTAATGGAACTGTGAATAACAAAATAGACAGGCATTCTAAGAGTAAAGATGAAACATTGGGGAAACTTTCAAAAACTTTTTTTAAATTGATAAAACAAGAGAAGCTAGAAGATGTTTGGAGGAAAACTAACCCTCAAGGAAAGGACTTTACTTTTTACTCCAACAGACATGATTCACATTCAAGAATTGATATGATCTGGATGACAACTAACTTAACTTTGATGACAAAAAAAACAGAAATTCTACCTAAAATAATTTCAGACCACAATCCCTGTATATGGACTTCTGGGCATGGAAGAAGAAAAGGGAGATGGAGATTAAATGAGGACCTACTAGACAACCAAGAGATAGTTAAAAAACTACAAGAAGAGACAGATTTATATTTTCAAGCGAATATGCAAAAAGAGACAAAACTCCAAATTGTATGGGACGCATACAAAGCAGTGATGAGAGGATTACTGATATCATTAAACACCAAAGAAAACAAAAAGAAAAGAGAACAATATGATAATATTTTACAAGCCATTAAAACAAAAGAAAAGGAACTGAAGAAAAGACCGGGGAAAAAGAAACTGCAAAAGGAGATTTGGATGTTACAAGACCAAATAAAAGTTATTCTGAACCAAGAGATTTACTGGAATTTGAAAAAACTTCAACAAAAAGCATTTGAAGGCGCAAATAAACCTGGAAAGTATCTGGCATGGCAATTAAAGAAAAAACGTGAAAATAAATTTATTACAAAAGTGATACGGGACGATATTGAGATAATTGATAATAAAGGAATAATGAGGGAATTTTTTAAATACTACGCAAAACTTTTCCAGAAGGAAAAAAAAGACAGAAGAAGGATTAAAGAATATTTACAAACATTAAAGCTTCCAAAACCAACAGAGAAAATTAAGGAATTATTTAATAATCCTATATCACTACAAGAAATTAAAAATGCAATAAACGATGCAAAATTAGGGAAAGCGCCGGGACCGGATGGATTTACAGTGAAGTTTTACAAATCACTACAAGAGTCGATCTCACCAGTGTTACTATTATTAATGAATGATATAGGAGTCACAGGTGAGGTCCCAGAAACTTGGAAAGAAGCTACTATTTCACTTATCCCGAAAGAAGGTCAAGATTTAACCAATGTTAAGAACTATAGACCAATTTCTTTGTTAAATAACGATTACAAAATTTTTGCTAAGATTATAGCAGAAAGGCTAAAAGAACACCTTAAAGAGACTATACAAAAAGAGCAAGCAGGGTTTTTACCCAATCGTCAAATAAGGGATAACCTAAGAGTAGTGATAGATGCGATAGAGTACTACGACAAGCATCCAGAAAGGGAAGTGGTTTTTTTTCCCTTAGATGCGGAAAAAGCGTTTGACAATTTAAATTGGGATTTTATGTTTGAGGTTTTGGAACAACTTGAGATTGGAGACTATATGTTAAACCTCATTAAATCAATATATAAAGAACAGAAATCCTCTCTTATAATTAATACTGAAAAGACGGATTACTTCAAGATTGAAAAAGGAACAAGACAAGGATGCCCACTTTCGCCGCTGTTATTTATTTGGATCTTGGAAGTTTTATTGTTAAATTTAAAAGAAGACAAAGAAATTAAAGGCTTAACATTAAAGGGTTTTTCTTTTAAATATAGAGCCTTTGCAGATGACGTGATGTTTATAGCAGAAGAACCTATGACTACATTATCATATTTGTTACAGAGAGTAAAAGAGTTCGGTGACCTGGCCGGTTTTTATATAAATAAGAACAAATCTAAAGTGATGTGTAAAAATATGTCAAACAGAAAGCAGGTTGAATTACAAGAACTTATAAAATGTGAGGTGGTGAAAAAGACAAAATACTTAGGTGTGGAGTTAACAATGAAAAATATTGATCTTTATAAAAATAATTATGAAAAATTATGGCAGCAAATTATGCAAGACATTAAAAAGTGGAATGTATTAAATTTGTCATTGTTGGGTAGGATTGCTACGGTTAAGATGAATGTGTTACCACGATTAATGTTCTTATTTCAGACTATTCCAGTTGTGAAAGATGTAAAGGCATTTAAATGTTGGCAGAAAGAACTGTCTAAGTTTGTGTGGGGAGGGAAAAAACCAAGGATTAAGATGAAAATAATGTGTGATGCCAAAGAAAGAGGTGGTTTTCAGTTACCAAACTTAAGGTTATATCATGATGCAGTATGTTTGACCTGGATAGGGATATGGGCTATGTTGCAAGACAGAAAACTACTGGCCCTAGAAGGTCATGACTGTAGGTTTGGTTGGCACGCATATTTGTATTATGGTAAAACAAAAATGGACAATATGTTTAAACATCATTATTTGAGACGGACACTAATGGATACATGGACAAGATACAAGAACTTTTTCCCGGAAGAAATACCTATGTGGATAGTACCAGCAGAAGTGTTAAATCCATCATCATATTATAAAGGACAGGACTGGTTGAAATATAGAGACTTACTAACAAGACATGGCAAAGACTTCGTACTGAAGGAACAACATTTGATAGACTTTGACTATGGGTGGTTGAGGTATAGACAATTGTATGACATTTATAAAAGTGATAAAAAAAACTTGGTTTTAGAGATAAAAATAACGAAATTGAACAAATTTGGGAGGAAGGTGGGAAAAAAAAGATTTCCAAAATGTATAAAATCTTGCTAAAATGGTTTAATGCAAATGAAATGGTGAAAGAACAAATGGTAAAATGGGCGATAAATTTTAACAAAGATATTGAAATGTCATCTTGGGAATTCTTATGGAAAAATGCTATGAGTATTTCTACATGTTATAATTTAAAAGAAAATTGTTTTAAAATGATGTACAGATGGTATATGACACCAAAAATATTAATCAAATATTAATCAAATATTAATCAAAATATGTCAAATAAATGTTGGAAATGTAAAAGAAAGAAGGTTCTTTTTACCATATGTGGTGGACATGTGATAAAGCAAAGACCTATTGGTCTATGATACATACAGAAATGGAAAATTTTTTTGAAATGTACATTTAAGAAACTGCCTGAAATGTTATTGCTTGGACTTAAACTAGAAGAAATAAATGTAAAAAAAAGAACATTAGTATGGTATATGATTACAACGGCAAGAATGGCATACGCGCAAAATTGGAAAAATGAAAAAATACCAGAGCTGTGGGAATGGTTGAAAAAATTGTTGTATATGGCTGAAATGGATAAATGGACGAGAAAATTGAATAATTTGTACTCAGACTTTTTTGGAAGATTGGAGAGATTTGAAAGAATATGTTGAACAATATTGGGACATGAAAAATTACATTTATACGTGGATATAATAGCAAAAAGAAATAAAAATGTATGTATGTATGTATAAATGGTAATTCGATAAGGAGGATAGTTTTAGAATTGTATAAGAAAATAAGAATTTATATAATGTATAACTATTTTAAAGTTGATTAAGTCGTTACCAGAAATGTAAAAACATATATATGCATTTAAAGAATGGTTAAAGCTCAAAATGTGACATGCTTCAGATGTGGTGGGAAACCACCAATACAAGATGATAATAAGATTATACAATAGAATGAAAAAATGGAAATAATATGGAAAAAAAGAGGTTTGTATAAGAAAAATATGTTAAAATGTTTGAAAATAATAAAAATTTATTTACAAAAAAAAAGAAAAAGATTTTGCTAAGGTCACTCTGCCCCTTACTGATCTCTTGAAAACCAAGGGAAAGGGTCCTGAGGCTGGCAAGCCTGGAGAATGATTAAATTGGTCAAGTGAGTGTCAGGCAGCCTTTGAGACTCTAAAGACACTGTTCACATCAGAGCCTATTCTAGCACACCCCGATGAGACCTGGGAGTTTATTGTCCACGTTGATGCTTCTGATGTGGCCATGGGGGGGGGGGGGCGATTCTGCAGAGAGGTGAGGATAGTAAATTGCACCCCTTGGCTTAAATTTCGAAAAAGTTTAATGAGACTGAAAGAAACTGGTCGGTTTGGGATAAGGAGGCTGCAGCCATCTGTCTGGCTCTCTCCACTTGGCGACACTGATTAGAAGGCGCACAAACGCCTTTTGAAATATGACTGATCATAAAAATTTAGAGGCATTGTGCACTAGGAGAACTCTTAATGCTAAATAGCTCTGGTGGGCCGATTTCTTCTCTAAATTCAATTTTAAACTGCGTCATTTTCCGGGGACGGCTAATTTTTTTAGCAGATGCCTTGTCCAGATTGCCTCAACATGAGTCTAAAAGGGATGAAATTTTTTATTCCATGTTCCCCCCAGAACAGTTGGGAGGGGTGGTTGTTACTAGGAGTCAAAAGCAGCAAGATGAAGCAGTTCCTTTGATGGAGTGGATTACAACATTTGCACTGGAATATTCCCACCTGGGTCTGAATGATTTGGAAGGGGAGAAAGAAGCGCAGAAACAATCTGATGGCCCTCCCTCCCTCTTTCTTTCTTTCTTCCTTCCTTCTCTCTCTCCCCCACCTACCTACCTACCTTCCTGTTCCTTTCTTTCTTTCTTTCCCCCTTCCTTCCTTCCCCCTCCCTCCCTCCCTCTCTTTCTTCTCTCTCTCTCCCCCCACCTATCTACCTACCTACCTACCTTCCTGTTCCTTTCCTTTCCTTTCCTTCCTTCCTTCCTTCCTTCCTTCCTTCCTTCCTTCCTTCCTTCCTTCCTTCCTTCCTTCCTTCCTTCCTTCGCCATCAGATAGGCTTGCCAGCTCTGAGTTGGGAAATACCTTGGAGATTTTTGGGGTGGAGCCTGAGCGGTGGTTATTGCTTTCTGATACACTTCCGGTGACGTCAGGGGTGTGTGGCCTTCTGACACTTCCTGCACCTCTTTTTTTTACGAAAGGACCCCTGCCAATGATCCATTTACAAATATTACATAGCCAGTTGTTGACTTGGCATCTTGATTAGTACCCCAATTGGAATCACTGTAAGCTAGAACCTGTTGAGTATTGTTCCCTTTCAACACTAACTGACACTTCAAGGTTCCTTTCAGGTATCTTAGAATTCTTTTGGCAGCATTCCAATCACGCTTACAAGGTTTGGCACTCCTTTGACAAAGTACATGAACAGCATGACTGATATCAGGACGGGACCATGTTGAAAGTTATGTTAAAGATCCCAGCAGTGATTGATACAATCTTTTCTGATCAAAATTTTCATCTTCTGGCTCTCTAGCATAACCAGTAGACATTGGAGTAGATACAGAGTTAGCATTCAACATGTTATATTTTTCTAACAACTGTACAATTTCGTTTTCTAAGCTTATTTCAAAATAATCATCAGTGTTTCTACTGATATCCATACCAAGATAATGACTGATAGTGTCCAAATCTTTCATTTTAAAATATTGTTTTGTTGTTTGTTCAAACCATTGTAACTGTTCCACCTGTTTGTACATGAAACACAAATCATCAACAAAAACTATCAGATAACATTTCCTTCCATTGATCACTTTACTAAACATACAGGGATCTGCAATACTCTGTTTGTTTAAATCCCATGTCAGTTAAAGTTGTAGTAAGACTTAAGTTCCAGAGATGACCACTTTGTCTTAGACCATATAAACTCTTCTTTAATTTCAGTACCAGGTTAGCATTTTTATCCACAAAACCGGGAATTTGTTGCATGTACAGCTGCTCATCTAAATCTGTTTGAGATAGACTGTTGCAAAGTCAAAATGCTGAACTTGCATTCCTTCTATACCTGCCTTTGTCAGAGCTGTAGTCAAAGTATTACTTTTTACAGTTAGTGCGAATGTCTCATCAAAATCTTCCCCAAACACTTGAGAAAATCCCTGAGCCACTAGTCTGGCTTTCCTTTGAGGCATCTCACCCTGCACAGGTTTCAGCTTATATAACCACCTGCACCCTATAATCTTTTTCCCTTCTGGCAATTCAGACAATTCAAACACATCATTTTCACAAAGAGAATCATATTCAGTTTGCATGACTTGCAACCAAGCTTGTTTTTCACCCTCAGCATTAACGTAACATCATTGTAACATGAAGGTTCTTTTGCACAGACAAAGTTAGCAACTTGTGTCTCAAAACCATATCTTTGTGGAGGAATCCCTTTGTTGCTTCTCTCAGACCTCCTAGGTGTACTAGGTTCAGACTTAATACCACCTGAAGCAATAGGTTGAGAAGAAAAACTAGGTTCAGGACTAGAAACATTTTGTGAATCACCTGTTATTGGCAACACTGCCTGCTCTGGTAGTGTGTTAGCATGTATTCTGTGCCAATTCTTGCCTTCAGTAAAATTGGCAGACCTGCTAAAACTGACTTGGTGATGGTCATTTGAGAACCTATGTGCTTTCATACCAGACTGACACCCTAAGAAAGTCATTTGTTTTGAACTAGCACCACCTTTCCTGCGCTGATTCAAAGGTACATTCACCCACACTTTGGAACCAAACACACGCAGATAATTTAACTTTGGCATTTTTCCATAGAGCAATGCAAATGGAATGTTATCTATCACCCTTGACCAGGTTCTATTTGAAACATACACAGCATATTTCAAACTTTCAGCCCAAAATTGCTTGGGTAGCTGAGCATCAGCAAGCATTGCATACATGATAGTTTGTAAAGTGGCATTTTTTCTTTCTGCCACACCATTTTCCTGTGGCGTGGCTACATTAGCTATACGGTGCTTTACCTCTAATTTGAGCAACCATTGTTTCATTTTGTTTGACATGAAGTCTGCTCCCATGTTAGATTGCAGTGATTTTAAATTACCTAATTAATTCTTGACCTTTTTATACCAATATCTCAGAGATTCAAATGTATCAGACTAGTTTTTCAGAATATAAACCCAAGAATATTTAGAAAAATCATCAGTAATCACCAGTGCATACCGGTTATCTGATAGGCTAGGTGGGAACGGTCCCAAGAGATCTACATGCACCAATTCTAAAGCATGAGTTGACTCCCTCTCACTACTGCGAGCTACTGGGAAAGCCTGTGATTTGACCTGCTTGCAAACCTGACAGTCTAGAAATGTATTACAATCATTTATCCCTTCTCTAACTGTCAAAGCAAGAGTCTTGTTAATAGCATGAAAAGAAGCGTGTCCTAAACAACGGTGTAAAAGGTGTAAACACTCCTGGTGTGGATTTTTGTTTCCAGGTACACTAGCTGTTGCTGCAATAACAGAGTTATCTAGTACATACACTCCATTTCTCAAGCTTGCTTTTGCAACTTCCCTCCCACCTTTCTTAATAACACATCGTTCCTTCCCAAAAGTTACTTTAAACTTAGCACAGTCCAGTGCCAAGGCGCTAAGCAGATTGCTCTCGAGGGAGGCAACACAGGGCACATTCAGGAAGGTGTGATTAAGAACTGGTAAAGTTAGTTCCCCTCTGCAAGCCACGTCCTCTGTGTGCCCGTCAGCTAGACTTATATGATGTTGCTGAGCCTCCTGTTGATTCCGTAGCATATAGGGCTTTTGCAGATTATACAGCTGGCCCCACTATCGAGAATCCATGCTTGGTTTTCTGTGTCACCTGTAACAACAAGAGATGCATTGGGACAGCCCGACAACATGTCTGAGCGCCCAATGTTTTTTGTCTTCTTTTGCTGTGAAGGGCAGGATTTTTTCAAATGGGAAGTTGATCCACAGACGAAGCATTTCCTTATACGCCGAGCCTTGACCGGTTCATCGCGTTCACTCCTGACATCTCTCCTGCTGCTACTACTGCCGCTGCCAGCTCCAGTAGAATCCACTGTCTGAGCTCGCTGCATGGCTACTGAGGACTTTAGTTTCGCATCGTACTCCAAGGCCTGTCCCATAATTAGCTGAAGATTTAACTGGTCCAGCTGTAAACTTTCAAGAGAGGTGATTAATGTGTCAAACGCTGGAGATAATGGACTCAAAAGTAAATAACATCTGTCTTCAGAAGAAATCACTTTGCCGCATCCTTCCAGCTGCTGTAAAGCTCAGTCAAAGCATTAATGTGCTCTCTGACTGATTCATTTGGTCCCTGAATCTTTCTGTATAAACGACGAGTCAGAGACATTATTGTGCCAGCAGATTTTTGCACATACACTTCTTTAAGCGAGTCCCATGCCTCCTTAGCAGAGGATGAAATATGGATTAATTGGTTGTCATTTACTGCCAAGACGATGCATGCCAGTGCCGACCGACCTTCGGCACGTCTCCTACTGGAACTGGATTTGGAGGGTAATTAACATACAGCCAGAGGCCCTCTCTGATAAGATAGTGTTTCATCCGAAATGCCCACGTATCATAATTTGCAGAAGTCAGCTTGTCCACCACTTGTGTAGTCAGTACCAGAGCCATTATTTCTATCCGCTCCCTCGAAACTCACAAGCTGGATCTGTTATCTCCTCTCTTGGCGTGTTTCACCGCTGCCAAGGCTTGTCCGGGCAAGTTACACTCCCCCACTCCTGGAAGAAGTCAGCAACCGTCCGCCCTCAGCTCCTGGTTACACAGCTGCACATACCACTCTCAGCACGGCTCACCGGCGTTTCCAGAATGCAGAGCTGGCTCTCCACCGAACTGGGTCCCCTTCAGGCTGGGATGAGTCCATGGCAGGTTGGGCTGGGTTTCCGTCAGGCTGGGCCCATAACCCTGTTGCACAGTGCATCTAGAACACCCCTTCAGCCCCTAGGACTTTTCCAGCTACTCCAGCACTTCAGCACTTCAGCTCTCCCCAGCTCTCCCCAGCATTCACTCTGCTGAAGCTCCTTATAGCAACCACACTTACACAGTCCAGTGGTAAACTATATACAGGATTTATTATTTACACCAACAAAATGCTCCGCCAGTACCGTGATACAAGAGAAAGAGAATACATCAATACTGTACAATTCCATATATACATATCTCAACCAGTCAGCTGCATGCTGAGTCATGATGACTGACCTTGCTTCAGTGCCAGTCATAACCGGTTGGGACTTGTCCTGCACAGCTACCAACTGACAGATAGCTGTCAGCTAGATCCTGCTGATCTGAGTGCTGAAGATTACCAACAGGTAAGGATATATTTGTTTCCTCTTTGGGTGACTCTCGAGATAGATCCCACAATATCCACTCCTATTTTGTCAAAAGCCTTGGAGACTATAGAGATTGGTTGCAATAATCCTTTTGTCTTATCTAGGCCTTTCCCCACCATTTGGCAGGCCTCACATGACTTGTCCATATGTCTTTACCCATGTTGGGCCAAAAGAACCTCTCATGCACCCTGTCCCTTGTTTTGTTTACACCAAGATGAGAGGCCATGGGTGTTGCATGTGCTAATGTTAACACTTGCAGTCTGTACTTTCTGGGAAGGACTAGCTGTTTCTTCCTCTCCCAGACTACACCATGCTTCCTTGTCAAAGCCACTCTATACAGTTCCTGATCAAGGATTTTAAATTGACCGGGATTTTCAGTGGTGATTTCTTGATCACTTACAGTTGCTCTCTGCCACAGATCTTTCAGGCTGTCATCCTGTTGTTGCTCAACCAGGAACTCTGCTGTATGGACGCTCTGCAACAAAGTCTCTCCTTCCTCCTCCTCCTGCTCAACCTGGTCACAGGGTCGTGCTGGCATGCTTCTTGAAATGATTTTAACTGAGGCATCTTGCTGTTTGCTGACCTGAGAAGCCAAGTCATTTCCAACTAAGAGGGGCATCTCCAGATCCCGAAGAATTCCCACAATCCAGGGGCCTTGAAAGTCTCCATATTTGACCAGAACCTCTGCAAGGGCAACTTTAAATGCAGGTCCTCTAATGCCTTCTAATGACCTTACTCCTCTTAACAAGCTGTAGTTTGAAGTTTCCCTCTGAGGGAACAGATTGGCCCAGTGGTCTATGAATACTACTCAGGTCCCTCTGTTCTTAACTAGTCTCTTCGGGGATTGGTTTTTAAAGTATGAGTCAGGCACCAAGGTTTTCTCAAGATAAAATAAAACTGTAATTTATTGGCTGAACCCAACAGGGGAATATCAGTTGTTTGTACAGAGGACTCTTTGTTACTGAAAGGGCTGGCACTGGTCCTCAGACTACGTTCAGGCTGTATGCTTATGGGGTTTTGTGTGTGTTGCATACAGATGATTACACGTTCACGGAACTCTTCTATTATACTCTTTCCTGTCCTGCTTTGTGGTTCCTTTATAGCTGTGTCTTACTGGCCTCTTTGAGTCACAGCTGGCGTCTACACCGCTGTCTAGACCCTGCCAGAATTCAGCCCTCCCACAACCACATCTCACAGGCTCGCCAGGATTGATGTATGTTAGTGTTTGTGTTCGCTTAGTTCACTATGATTGAGTCTGTTCCTTCTTAGAAACAGAATTCTCCACAGAGTCTCTTCAGAAGGCGAAAATTGCTTCACTCCCTCAGCACTTCCCTTCTGAGTCTGTTAACCAACAATAACTGAGCTCTGAGCCCAAATGGCCCCCTCCTTACTCTGTCATGTGACTCAGCAGGGTTCTATGAACACACTGCTGGTCATAGGGTTTTTTTGTTTCCCTTTTAATCCCGTCACACCATGCAATAGCAGATAACGTTCATCTTTCAAATACGTCTGGAATAATATTTAAAAGAAAGAGCTCTGGTTTGAATGGGATAGTAACAGACATTATTTCTTGTAGTATCGTCTTGATCATCCTCCAAAACTTAGCCGCAAAACCACAAACCCACCATAAATGAAAATAAGTACCCAAATTTTTCTTATACTTCCAACAAACATTTGAAACAGAAGGCGAACATTTTTACAACCTGACAGGAGATAAGTGCCATTGGTAGAACATCTTATGCATGTTTTCCTTATATGTAACAGCCTTAGTAATTTTCATGTTAGTAATCCACACTTTAGACCAGCTTTCTTTTTTTATATATAATAAATTTTATTCAGATTATATATATGAAATACAGAACAACCTTAATAAAACAATTATTACAAGATACCAAGAGTTATAACAATAGTTTGTGGTTACACATACATATAACACGAGTATAATTAGTACAATTTAGAAATTGAGACTACTATTCTTAGAGAATGAGAACTCCAGTAACTATCGGTTGGGTTCATACAGAGATAAAATTTACCATTATTCAACCTTTAACATTTCAAGTGTATAGACCAGCTTTCAAGATCTATGTTATGGCCCAAATCTCTTGCCCAGAGTATCACTCTCTCCTCATGCATTTTGAAAATTAACAAAAAGCTGTAAATTTTCTTTATAAGATTCCTATCTGAAGTCAACCAAACCTTATCCAAATCAGTAGGGACCCTATAGAACCCTTTAGCTGCGTCGATTTTAAATCTAGATTTCAATTGGATAGACTCCCACCAAGAGAGAAAGATATTCTGTTTTTCTAACAAACTCTGGGTTTTCAAATTGTTATCCGCATCCAATAAATCAGCATAATCAATCATCTTATTTTTAGAAATAAGAGAGGGTTAATAAAGGCCTCTAAAGACGACACCCAAGTAGGAATTTTAAGATAGAAAACAGGCTTAAGTTCCTCTCAGACCTTGAGGAGAGAGCTTCTAATTAGATGGTTTTTAAAATGGGCTTTCTTGGCCATACCACAGATAGGTATGCCAGCCCATTACTAGGTCATGACCTTCCAGATCAAGAAATTTTATATCTCGGGGAGTTCCAGTTCCGACTGCTGCCGCAACAGGAGATGTGGGAGTGAGCTCCATGCCTTTTGTTGAATTCCCCGTTTCTAAGGAGGACTCAAGAATTTATTTTTGAGTCTTCATAGGGTTCCCAGAGAGAGCTCTAAGCAGGGCTATCAGGTTGAGGGGGGTTTACCAGACGGCGGTCTGTGACTCCCCTCTATCTACAGCCAAGCAAGAAGTGAGGACAAGAAGGTTCTGTGATTAGCACAGAATCTTAGCTGCACCGGGATTCGTGAGGAGGCTTCTGCTTATCTTGGGAAGCTCTGATAAGAAGACTGGCTTCTATTACCTTAATAGTTACATCATCTCCCTTTTAGTTTTGTTTAAAAATACCTTTCACTGTGGCTTTTGCTCCGGAGTTTGGCGTCTGGCTGTTGGAGGCGTGCCTATGCTGTTTGGACCTGCCGAGTCGACTACCTAATCAAAGAAGCGGCTGCCAAGGATTTCGACTGGGCTTTCTTTAAGGCTTTGAACAACTGCAATTTGTGGCACTATTTGGAGGTCCGCGATCACTGGTGCCTGAAAAGTTTATTTTGCTTTTGTACTTTGCTGTGGTTTGTCCGGGAAGCTACCCTCTCTTTCACATCACTGCAGAAACAAGGCGTCTGGCTTTAATTCTTTTCGAACATTAACTGATCCTGCTTGAGTTTGGTGTTTCTTAAAGGAGGAGGTACTTAAAAAAAAACAAATGGGGGAGAAACGGAGAAAAAGGTGAAGATATCTCGTTTTGGAGTCTACATGGAAGAGCAAAGACTGTGATCGTGATTGGAAACAAAAAACAAAAATAAAGCCTAAGCTAAGTGGGGGGGGGAAGAGACAGACAGAAGGCGCTTCGGGCTGACTGTAGCTAATGTGTGCCTTGGAAGAACTGAAGTACCAGGCTGCTTAACATATTTAAGTTAACTTGACTGCCTTCCTCTCTCCTTTCCCTGTCATATTTTTGTAAAGAAAGACTTACGAGACGAATGGTCCCAATGTATTTTTGACTAGGAATTTATGAGCTTCTTGTATACTTTATGTGAGTTAACATTATCGTTTTTTTGTTTGTTTGTTTGTTTTACTGAGGGGGAGAGCTCTCTAGCCAGTGAATGTTTTCTTTTGCTGGGTAATTGGGTCCTCCCTTTCTTATCTCTTTCCTTGCTGGTAATTACTGTGTTTTCTCTCTCTCTCTCTTTCTTTTGTTTTGGAAGACTGTATTTGGGTAACGGATTAAGAAATAATATAGAGCCAGAGAAGGCTATTGGAAAAATCAAGGAAAAATGGGTGAATATTAAGAGAGACTGTGTGATATTAAAAACAATTTAAAGATCTAGGTATAAGGCACTAGGAGCTTTAACTATGCTATAGAAGTTTAGATAAGAGTTAGTTTAAGTTAAGATATTATAAAAATAAGTTTGTTTATGGTTGGTTCACCTTTTCCTTTTAACATTTCCCCTTGGTTTTGTCTTCTAGCCAGCTATAGCTAATTTAGGGTGTCACTTGGTTAGTAAATTGGTTAGAGCTATTGGACAGTGACAATTTTTAGGAATGGCTAGTGGGGGTAGGAAACTATCATCTTCAGGTATACCTGCGTCTGCTCATTCTGGTTCCAAAGATCTTAACACTCAAATATTAGAAAATATAACTGAAGCCATGAACTTAGCGGTGCTAAATACTCTCCCAAACTTGATAAGCAAAGCTATGGAGCCTATGCAAGCTAAGTTAGATCAAATCACCAATCAATTATCAACACAGATGGAAGAATTCAAGACGCAAATTTTAGATAATAGACAGGATATAACTAAATTACAAAACGCAAATTTTCAGAATGAGTCTAAGATTGAGGAGGTCGATAACAGATTACTGGAACTACAAGAGAAGTTTGAGGCCATGGAAAGCTCACTCATGGCACTGGAAATGGAAAAATCGGCTGTTATGCTTAGGTTCCAAAATATACCAGAAACTAAGGAGGAAAATATTAAAGAGCTGATGACCTCTTCTTTAAAGGAATTTTTAGGTACGGAAGATAGTGCAGAGATAGGTAAAGAAATTGAATTAGCTTATAGACGTAATTCTGCTTTTGCTAAGCGTAACAAAATCCCAAGAGAAGTACACGTTCGCTTTGCTAAGAGATCTATGAGGGATAAGATTCTAGAACATGCTAGATCAGTTCCATTCAATATTCAAGGCACAGAGATACCTATCTTGAGGGATATTCCTTGGCGTGTGCGTGAGAAGAGACAGGTTTACCAATGTTTGGCATCCGCTCTAGAGTAAATGAAATCAATTACAGATGGCTCTCCCCTGAAGGAATATCATTTTACTATCAGGGAACAAGATATAGCTTGAATTCTGTTCATAAGTTAGAAGACTTCTTAGCTAAGCATGGGAAGAATTTGGGGATTAATGAGAACTTAGACGGGCACTCAGATCAAGAGGGACAAGAGGGTGAGGACCAGAGACCAATGAAAGAAGACTCTAAATCCACTAAAAGTAAATCTAAGCAGAGGGTTAAGTCATCTATATCTAGCATAACTACAAGACTCCAGCTGAGGAAAGAGGGACTGAAGCAGAGAGAGGATGGGCAAGAAAACAATTAAGATTGTATCGATCAATGTAAATGGGCTTAATATCCCACAGAAGAGGAAAAAAATCCTTCTCCAGACTCAAAAGCTAAAGACTGATATTGTTTGTTTTCAAGAGACACATATTAAGGATAAGGATAATAAATTGTTGTCATGTAAAAAGCTAGGTCTTGAGTTTGTGGCATCTGACAAACAAAAAAAGTGTGGTTTAGTCACCTATGTTAAAAGCTATTTATCTCCGGAAATGGTTTATAGCTCTTCGGATGGCAGGATTTTGATTGTTAAGATTCAAAGACGATGTAAAACAACCTTATTGGTCAATATTTACGCCCCTAATCAGAAGCAAGAATCATTTTATGCCAACTTAAGAAACCTTTTAACCTCTCTGATATATGATGAGATCTGTATTATAGGGGACTTTAACGCTGTTACTGATTTAAACAATGATAGGAAGTTGGCTAGACCAAAACATAAAAAAGGTAACACTTTACCCCCCTCATTTTTTAATACTTAAAATAGTGGATCCTTGGAGGGTGAAAAATGGACTTAAAATAGTGGATCTTTGGAGGGTGAAAAATGGAGGGAAAAAAGATGACACCTTTTTGGCACGACATAAATCATGGTCGAGATTGGACATGGCGTGGTCTTCGGTATCAATGTTGACAGACCTTATAGATATTGAAATTTTACCAGCCTCCTTTGCTGACCACAACCCCCTTTTAATTTCAATTCAGGATACCCCAAAAATGACAAGATGGACCCTAAAAACATGGCTATTGAATGATAAACATTTTGTAAAGGAACTGTGTAAAGACTTTGATGAATTTTTTAAGTTGAATATTCTGCCTGAAATTAGCATTGATGTCGTTTGGGATGCCTTTAAGGCTTTCGCCAGGGGAAGATTGATCAGTCATGATATTTGGTGTAGGCAACAGAGAAAAAGAAAATATCAGGATATAGTAGAACAGATTAAAAAAGAAGAACTACAACTGAAAAAATCACCGCATTCGAATCAATTTATGTTTAATCTAAAGAAAGTTCAACACCAGTTAAATTGTTTACTTTCAGAGGAACTCGCTAGGAAAATTAATTATGCTAAACAACTTTTTTTTTTAAATGCGAGTAAGCCTACACGCTGGCTGGCATATAAATTTTAAAAAGATAACACCGACAGATACATCAAATTTCTTAAAAATGAGAAAGGCAAGATATGTAATACAGCTACAGAACTTAAAAAGATTATTGAAAATCTTTATAGAGAACTATATAAGCAAGATAAAATAGAACTTACGGAAATTAATGCTTACTTAGATAATTATGTCACAAAATTTTTTTCTGAGGACCAAAGAAGGCTATTAAATGAGCCAATTTCTACTTTTGAGATTTCTCAGGCTATAGTTAGACTTAAAAAAAAGAAATCCCCCGGGTTAGACGGATTACCCTCGAAATTCTATCAACTTTTTGAGGAGCAAATCATCGTGCCCTTTAAAATGATTTTACAAAAGATTTATGAAGGGAAAAATATACCAAATTCTTGGAATGAGGCATTGATTACTCTGTTACCTAAGCAGGATTCGGATCTTTCGGAGATTAAAAACTACAGACCTATTGCTCTTTTAAATACAGACTACAAGATTTACACAAACATCCTTGCGAACAGATTTAAGATGATTTTATCACAGACAATACACCAAGACCAAGCAGGCTTTTTGCCACGAAGACAGCTTAGGAATAATATTCGCATTATATTGAATGTGTTAGAATATTACGAGGCTCATCCGGAGAAACAATTGGCTCTCTTGTTTGTCGATGCGGAGAAAGCTTTTGATAAACTTTTTTGGGAGTACTTATTAAATTTGTTGAGATACTGGGAATGTGGAGATGGTTTTTATAGAATGGTGAGTGCGATTTACTGTAACCAGAAAGCGGAGGTGGCATTCAATGGACTCTTCACTTCCATATTCAAGATACCAAAGGGTGTAAGGCAAGGTTGCCCTCTTTCCCCACTTCTATTTATTTTTGCATTGGAATCACTCTGCTACATAGTAAGAGATAACGCAAATATAAAAGGTCTAAAGGTAAAACAAGATTCATTTAAACTTTAGGCTTTTGCCGATGACCTTGTTTTTATTTTAGAGGAGCCATTAAACTCTATCAATAATCTTATTGAAATTCTCTATCAATATGGCAAGGTCGCGGGTTTTAAAATTAATAGTAGTAAGACCAAGATATTAGCTGAAAATTGCCCTAATATAGTAATACAGCAGCTTAATAGGAAAACGGATTTTGAAATTGCTTCTAAGGTTAAATATTTAGGTATCAATATCTCTGCTAGATGTGGCACACTTTTTAAGGATAATTACTCTAAAACCTTATCTAAAATTAAATTGGATCTAGAAAGGTGGCAGAATTTTCAGGTTTTCTTCTTAGGGCGAATATCTATCATTAAAATGAATGTCCTTCTGCGGTTAATTTTCCTTTTTCAAACCATTCCAATAATAAGAGAACAGAAGTTCTTTCAAGAACTGGAGAAAATTGTTTCTAGATTTGTATGGCAAAATAAAAGACCTAGGATTAGACTTAAATATTTGCAGGAGAGAACCGATTGGGGGGGGGGGGGTTTGGATTACCCCATTGGCTTTTATACTATAAGGCTGCAGTTTTAGTTTGGTTAAAAGAATGGGTGCTATTACAAAATAGAAGACTGTTGTACTTGGAAGGGCATGACCTCCAAATTGGCTGGCATTCGGTGGTCTAGTATGGAACCAAAAATGCCTTGTTTAAACAACCTTATATTCCTGGTTCTTTACTTAAGTATTGGGAAAAAATTAAATATAAGTTTTATACCAAAATTCCTCTTTGGGTCTCGCCGCTAGAGGCATTCATAAAACCCACCTTATTATCAATTGGGAAAATTATAACTTACAAGGATTTGTTGGATTCTAATCTGGACAATATCTCTATGGAGAAGTTAAAGAGACAAAATATTAACTTGACGTGGTGGGAAACCATACAATTAAAATCCAGGCTTTCTCTGGATAAAAGAAAAAGGTTTTATAAGGATTTAAATGTTTTGGATAAAATATGGTTGGGATCTGATGACAAACTTATAAGGAAAATTTATAATCTATTACTGGATTTTAGTTTGGCGGATGAAACGGTTAAATACTGTATGATTAAATGGGCCAAAAACATAGGTCACAATATTCACCTAGAAACATGGGATAAGTTATGGAGAACTAACATAAAGGTTACTAGATCCTATTCTTTTAAAGAGAATTTGTATAAAAGGTACTATATGTGGTATCTGGACATAGACTGGCAAAATTCTCAAAATCTTGTACTTCTTGCTGGAAATGTAAAAGAAACATCGGTACATATTTTCATATGTGGTGGGCGTGTGACAAAGCACAAAAATTTTGGAAAATGATTCAGAAATGCCTTCAAGAAATAATTCAGAAGGTAGTTCTCTTAGACCCGGCTTTATTCCTTTTGAGCATTATTCCCAATAGTTATAATAGAGATGATAGTCATTTACTGCTTCATGGAGTTACTGCAGCTCGTATAGTTTATGCAAGATATTGGAAGTTGGAAAAAATACCCGATAAAAATGAATTTGTTTACAAGATGTTGGAGGTTGCTGAAATGGATAATTCGACTTCATTGTTAAGAGCTAAAGACAAGAAAATTTTTGAATCCCAGTGGAACAAGTTTTACGTATGGCTGGATAAATAAGGTTTATAAATTTTTAAGGTTCTTAGTTCTTAAGGTTGTATGTATTATTTTTACTTTGTTTTTGTTTACTGCCTTTTCCTTTTCCTCTTCTCTTCTAAGTGGTCATAGTTAAAGTGGAAGCTCTCTATGTAAACTTGAAATACTGCTTCTGTATTTTGATTTAATTAGGTTAAAAGCATAAATAAACAATTTAAAAAAAAGAAATTTTATATTTCTTAAAATAATCCAGTTTTTTAACCAAGTCATTGCCGAAGCCTTATAATACAGGTGCCAATCTGGGAGGCCAAAACCACCCCTTTCACAGCTATCTTGCATATCCTTTAGTCCAGGGGTGGCCAACCTTGCTTAACGTAAGAGCCACATAGAATAAACGTCAGATGTCTGAGAGCCGCAAGACAGAAACAAATATCACACACACATTTTTATTTTAAAAAATATGCAAATTTGCTTTTTATTAACGTTAAATGGAACTGCCAAAAGTAAAAACAAACGAGGAAAACCGGTTATTGATAATGATATTACTTGTTTGCTAATGATATTGAGAGAGAGAGAGAGAAAAAGAGAGAGATGGAAAGAAAGAATTAAAGAAGTGGAAAGAAAGAGAGAGAGAGAAACTAGGAAAGCAAATAGATGGGAGGGAGGAAGGAAGGAAGGAAGGAAGGAAAAGCATGCCTCCCTTTTGCTTCCCCAGCCGCCCTGCCAGGAGCCACACAATATGTGTGAAAGAGCCGCATGTGGCTCCCGAGCCACAGGTTGGCCACCCCTGCTTTAGTCTAATACATGCTTTCTTAGACTTCCAGACAAAGCCTGAAACAGTGTTTTCCAAGTCCCTAAAAAGCTTCTGGTTTCTTAGTATTGGAATGGTCCTGGGCTGTAGTTCACCTTGAAATGTACACACTAGAAAGACTAATCCCCAGAAATTGGAAATCAATAGATCTTTAAAAAGGCAAATAGTGTTGTTTTTGTTGCCTGAAGGACCAAATAGGTTTATCTTAAAAACTGTGATATGCAATATAACACAGTGACGTTAATCCCGATCCACAAACTACATCAAGGATGTTTCTTCTGATACACCGGGGTAATTCTTAGGTGTCTTTCCTCACCAGGGTCAGTGATGTAATTCTGTTCTCTTTTGTTTTCTTTATGCCTTTATGATATCTTTCCCTCTCCCTTTTCACAGCCAGGTGAATAAGAGTGTCTTTCCAGAGTCAGAAGCAACCCAAGAGAAAGGAGGAAAAGATGGAAAAGAAGGACCCATAAGGCCCTGGAACTGGCAAGACATCCAGGAAAGGTTCCCTTCCCATCCAAGCAGGGAGTGATACTGAATTTTGGGAAAGAACTGTCCCTGATATCTGGGTTCAGGACACTATGACCGCAGATGTACACAGACAACGCTTCCGGCAGTTCCTTTACCATGAGGCTGATGGGCCCCGAGAGGTTTGCAGCCAGCTCCATGGACTTTGTAAGCACTGGCTGGAGCCAGAGAGGTGCACCAAGAAGCAGATCCTGGACCTGGTGATCCTGGAGCAGTTCCTGGCCATCCTGCCCCAGGAAGCACAGTGCTGGGTCAGAGGATGTGGGCCAGAGACCAGTTCCCAGGCAGTGGCCCTGGCCGAAGGGTTCCTCCTGAGTCAGGCAGAGGAGAAGAGGCAGGCACAGCAGGTGAGGGGTTTTCACTCACTCCATTCAAGCAATGACCTTTTCCTAAGGCTTCCTGCCAGGCATTTCTCTATTTTTTCCATTGTTAGGAAGTCCCAAAGGGTCGTCTACCATAAAAGGAGGGGAGGGGTTTTTCCATAAGGAAGCAATTACTGAACGGGCAGCAGCACATAGTACCATAATCAAAACTTTCTCTATCGGGAATATGGGAAGAGTCCCACGTATTTAATAACATCATAAAGGAAGAAAATATCCTGTAATGATGTCGATTTGGGAGCATGGCTTACTTGGTTAAGTGTTGGGTCTTCCTCTTTTCCTGCTGCCCTCCCACTTTTGTTAGCATCATTGTCTTTCCCAGTGACTCCCGTCTTCTTGTAAGGTTACCAAAATACTAAAGCCTCGTCTTAGTCATTCTGGTTTCCAGGAGAGTTGAGGCTTGATTTGATCACGAACTCACTTATTTCTCTTTTTGGTGGTCCACGGTATCTGTAGAAACACGAAACCTTCCTCCAGCACCACAGAGAATCAACTTTCTTCCTGTCAGCTTTCTTCCTTGTCCAACTTTCACACCCACAAATAGTATAATGGGGAATACTAGGGCACGAATTAACTTGCTCTTGGTCACCTGTGACACATCCTTACACTTAGGAGTACAGGTTGCACATCAAAACAGTCAGATTTTATGGCATCCCCATTTCTTTTCAAATCAACCGTAGCTTTTCTTGACCCCCACAGTCAAAAGCACTGATGGAATCTATGAATCACAAGCTGATTTTCCCCCCTGAAATTCTCTTCTTGATGTGCTTTTTGGTCTTTGAATTTTTTTCCTTTTTATTCCGTGGTCGCTGCCTCCCCCATAGTCCAAAGAAAAGCTTCTTCTCAAAGAGCTGGATGGGGATTCTAGACACCCCCCCTTTTGTTCTTCAACATGCAGTCCTGCCTACTCATATTCAGGTCCCCCGCCATCTCTCAGTATAGTTATTTTAACTATTACCATAATGTCATACTTCAAAAATTAAAAGTTTCCTTTATATCCCCTGGGTTTTCTTTTACTTTTACATTCACATTCACATAAAAGTCCAAAGTCTCCCATCTTCACTCAGTGGTCCTTCAGAATCAGTCTTCTCCTTCCTCGTGATCTTCTTTATCTCCTCTCTCTGGTTCCAACCCTTGTGGAGTATGTTTTATATTAAATCTCTCAAATAGTTTTCCTTCTTCTTTAGGATTTTTTGCTTTCATAAGTTTCCCATCCTTGAAATAATAGTTGCTGGAAATCCCCAAGAAAACAATATGCCATTCTTATGCAGTTCCTGAGCATATGGTCTCATCTGGTTTCTCTCTTGTAATGTTTCTGGCAATAAATAAGGATGAGGTATTACTCTCTGACCTTGAAGTTGTCAGTTCTCAATCTTCTTGAGAGCTTTCTAGACTTTATCTTGTATCTTTTCCCTTGAAAAACCCATTATAATGTCTCTAGGCATTCCTCCTGTGTTTGGCTTCGGTCTTAAGCTTCTGTGTGCACGTTCTAAATCAGGGGTGTCAAACATGCAGACCGGGGAACGAATCAGGCCCCTGGAGGGCTTCTATCAGGCCCGCAGTGGAACTGGCCATCTCCTGCTTCCAGTTCTGCTGCTGCTGCTGCATCATAGCTTGCTTCACCAGACCTGCTTCGTAATCACTCAGCCATTTCATTTTTTAACCTGGGTCCTAGACTCAGAACTCTGAGCATAAGATTTCTGTGGTGTATGTCAATGAATCAAAAGTAGATTTGCAGTTTACAGATACACACTTGAACAGCATACTCAAACAGCACATATATTTTGATGTAATAATTCAGAGCAAGAAGTGTCCGTTATCAGATACTGTTAAATAAAATATTGCAAGAGTGCTAATGTTCTAAACATGTTTTTATTTTAAGTTAAAAAAAAATCTTTGTCTTTGTGTCCTTTATAAAGTGTATATCTCCACTAGTTGGCATTACATTTTATGACACACATGGCCCAGCCCAACAAGGTCTCATTTATGTCAGATCTGGCCATCATAACAAATGAGTTTGATACCCCTGTTCTAAATCATCTTCTGTAACATTTATCCCAGGCTTCTGAAACCACTCAAAGTTTTTACCAGATCTCTGGTAATGTCTTCAATTACTCCTGATAGTTTCAAATTTTCCCAGTCTGATAAGGAGGCTACCCTTCTTTTTAATACTTGTATTTCTTGTTCATTAGCTCTCGCCTTTTCCTCAGCCTTGTTCGCTACTGTCTGAGCAGTTGTAATGTCTTCCAGTAGTTGCTCATATTTATCTTGTAATTTTTAATGTCCTCTCTAATGTTCTTTTCCATGTTATCTATAAGCTCAGCCATCTCCTTCATTTCCCTCTTTGTCGCCATTACGAGGGGCCTTTAATTAACTTAATTAGCTTTACAGAGAAGACTCCCCAAGTCCAAAGTTATCTCTTCCTTCTCCAAGGTTTCCTCCTCGATAGGATTGCTCTTTTTGTCCTTATCTTCCAGTTGTTTTGGTTATATTTTATTTTATCGGACTCCTTTCTCGGAGGGGTAGCGTGAGGCATCTAATCTTGCTGACTCATGCGCAGGTCTCCTTCTGAAATTCTCTCCTATGCTCCATTGACCAATGTAATTTTGCAATATGATCTCAAGTGCATCTTCCTTTTCTGAATCCACCTGCAACATCTGGTGTTCTCTTTCAATATATGACACCAGTCCTTGTTGTAAAATGTTGAGGATCACTTTACTTGCAGGAGTGCTCTGATAGTTGCTACAGTCTTTGACGTCTCCATTTTTCGGAACTGAAATGTCAAGTGAGCCCTTCCTGTCTGTGGGCTGTTGTTTTGTTTTCCATCTTTGTTAGCATATTCTCGTTAAGTTGTTGATGGACTCCTTTTCTGTGGTTTAGAATAGCCCATTCTACTCCTGGTGATTTGTTTCTCCCTATTGTTCTCAGTGCAGCTATACTTTCTAAAACTCTTCCTTCTTCTTCAAAAGAGTCTTCTTGAAAGGAATCGGTCCTCCTTTTGTCTCTTTTTTTTAACAGTTCTTCAGTATATTATTCCCACCTTGTGTTCGATATTTCTACCTCTAGATCATTCACTAGACTGAGAAGAAAACCCAACCCTCTTGCTCGCCCCTGTAGTTAACGCGGCTCTGGTGGTAGTGGAGTCAGGGATGAGGAGTCTGGGTCAGGATCCACCTCTTCAGCCTGTTCCATTCCTTCTCTTACCCCTCTCTCTTGCTGTTTTTTTCAGATGAGGGGAGGATACCTGAAGGCAGAAGTAAAGGTAACTGAGGCAGAAGGAGCTCCGTCAGAGGGAGGTCAGAGGGTGCAGGCCCAGGAGTATGCCCCAGATGCCCTGTCAAGCGGTAAGAATGCCTCCAGCCAGATGGGATCAGGGCATGTAGTGAAGTTGTTGGGCAGAAGGTTCAGGACAGGAGAAAAGGGAGATACTTCTGCTGAGTACATAGAATGGAGTTATGGGAAATAGCACCCTAGGATGTAGTGATGGCCACGCTACTTTAAAGGTGGATTATACCAATTCATGGAGAGCAATTCCATTCCAATTTATGTTCAGTGAACTATGTATATCTCACCTTCCTTCCATTAGAAAGTGGCTCAAAAAAGAAAAGAAAAACAAATTTGAGTGCAGCTATTAGCCATGGTGAATAAATGGAACCTCCACGTTCTCCTGACCTGAATGGCCAGACTAGGCCAATGTCATCAGATCTCAGAAGCTAAGAATGGTCATCCCTGGTTAGTTTTTGGACTGGAAGACCACCAAAGAAATTCAGGGTTGCTATGCAGAGGCAGGCAGTGGCATACCACCTCTGAATGTCTTTTTCCTTGAATACCTGGAGTCACCATAATTCAGCTGTGACTTGACAGCACTTTACACAGAGAGAGAGAGAGAGAGAGAGAGAGACCATGTTCTGGAGCAGCATATCTCAGAAACTCCGTTGCCAGAGGCCAGTCATTTGGGTTCGGGGTCTCTGCATAAAGACTTTTCAGGGGTATCGGATGTGGGGGGGTGGTCACAGTCAGAAAGAGGATACTGGATTATGGATGCCTGGCCATGTCCTGTCACCCCTGTGAGGTTTGAGGGCAGAGCACGGGGTGGACATGGTGTTATTTTCATGTCTTGTCCAGCTAAATGCCTGGATGTGAAGTCAGAGCATCAGTAGACGCTCTGAAAACACATTGGTACTACTCTAGAGTTCCCAGAGAATCAGCTGATGCACTAAAATCACATGGGTTTAGGGCTGGATGTGATGGCGACGTATCCTGCCATGTGATTTCCAGTCGCCTCTTTTTCTCCCACCCTTCAGGATGGGTAAGAAGGCCCAGCAGGCAGGAGAAGGTCATGCCTGAGTTTTTGGTCTGATCCAGCAGGGATGCTGCAACCATTAGAGCTCCAGGGCACATTCCAAATCTCACAGAAGTCTGAAATGTGTTGGTGGCATTTATAACCTTCTGATGGTCATGGGAATGGGGATGCGTAAGCAGGTTTGAGACCAACAAAATAGGAATTTGAGGCTAAAATTCTTCCTTCCAATTTTGTCTCCCTTGCAGGCAGTGAAGAGACGTTATCGAGCAGTTTTCTTTGCAGAGAAGTGGAAACAACTGCTCAAGCTCTTTTCCAGGTGTTTGGGGTGAACGGGGGATAGTCAGGGTCCTTGCTCCTTTTTCAGGGACACTTTTAGTCCTGCTTTCTGTGAAAGAGAGGCTCTGAATTGCACTCCTTTTACACATACCGAGCTCCACGTCCTGCACCCTCAGAAAATACGCCTGTCGAGTGTGTAGTCTTTGCCTGGCATGATCTCTGATGAGGGAATCTGCTTTTTCTTTCAGTCTGCATTTTCCTTTGAGGAGGTGGCCATTTATTTCACCAAGGCGGAGTGGGCCCTGCTGGATCTGGACCAAAAAGCTCTCTACCAGGAAGTCATGCGGGAGAACTATGGGAGCGTGGCTTTCCTGGGTAAGGATCTTTCATAGGTGCCAAAGGTGGGAACTGCTGCCATTGGGATGATGCATGAATCAAAATTTTGAACAGCAATATATGTTTGTGAGGCCTGCCCTTCTACTTGGCCACCATTGGGTGCCTCGAGAAGTTGGGGTGGCTGTGAAAATGATGTTCAGCATGGCCATATGGAGCGATACAAGACACCTACTGATGCAAGGGCAACTGAGGCCAGTTGTGGCCATAACCCAAGCCAAAGAGGGTGTCTTGGCCTTAGGTTGAGGTGGGGCTGAGGATCCCTCAGAAAGTCTCTGGAAGGAGCCAGATCCCAATATCTTTACAGCATCCCCTTCCCCAGGTGGGATGATGGCCATCCACTCTAACTGTAGCCTGGAAAAGATGCATCCCCCTTAGAGTGGTTAGAGTTGAGGGCTTTCATCTTGACCACGGTTCCGTCCTTCCAGAAGAAATTTTTTTCTTCCATGGATTTCTCGCTCCCTCCCCCTCGCTCCCTCCCTCCCTCCCTCTTTCTTTCGCTCTGCCAAAGAAGCCAAGTAAGTAAGAGACCCTACGGTGGAGACTGACAAAGGCCTTTCATCTGAAGAATTGATGCAGAATTCTTCCAGAAGATCTCAAGAGACTGTTTCCTTCCGAAATGAGCTGGCCACGAGTGGGTATCTTTTACTGTAACGTCAAGGGAGCAGGCAGATAAGACCTCCTTCTGCAGATTTTAACAGGATCTCTCTCTCTTTATTCCAGCAGGAGATGATGAGGAAGATGAAGTCAAGAATGAAGATGTCAGAAAAAAGGTCAGGATTCAAAGCAGCCATAAGAATCAGAAAGTCAGCTGTAGGGTGAAAAAGAGAGATAAATCCATTCCTTTCCAAAGGGGGGATTTCCAAGAAGTAGTCCACATGTTGGAGGAAACATTCAAGTGTTTGGAGTGTGGAATGAGAGTCTCTGATCAAACCCAATATACTGTCCATTTTGAAATACACACTGGAAAGAAGACTCAGCAATGCCTGGAGTGTGGAAAGGCCACATTCGCAGAACAGAGTTCCTTGGATTCACAGTTCCTTGGACATTTAACAACTCATACAGGCGAGAAACCTTGTAGCTGCCCAGACTGTGGCAAGAACTTCTCAGAGAAATCAGACCTTCGAAACCAAAGCATTCATTCAGGAGAGAAGTCCTTTATCTGTTCAGAGAGTGGAATGATGTTCTTGGATGGAAGAAAGGGTAATATACATTTCTCAAAGCACAGTATAAAAAAGGCATGTAAAGGCTCTTGGTATGGAAAGTACTTCAGACACAGATCACAGCTTTTTGTGCACCAAAGGATCTACTCAGGGGAAAAACCTTTTGAATGCTCACAGTACAGCAAGAAATTCATTCATAGTTTCCTTCTCAAACAACATCAAAGAACCCACACAGGAGGGAAGCCTCTTGCATACTCAGAGTGTGGAAAGAGATTTTGTGACAGTAGCACTCTTCAACAGCCTCAAGGAACCCACACAGGGGAGAAGCCCTTTAAATGCTCAGAGTGTGGGAAGAGATTCAGGATCACTGGCCATCTTCAAGATCATCTAAGAACCCATGCCAGGGAGAAGCCTTTTGATTGCTCAGAGTGTGGGAAGAGATTCAGTCATAATAGCAATCTTCAAAAACATCTAAGAACCCACACAGGGGAGAAGCCTTTTGAGTGCTCAGAATGTGGGAAGAGATTCAGTGAGAGTAGCAGTCTTCAAACTCATGTAAGAACCCACACAGGGGAGAAGCCTTTTGAGTGCTCAGAGTGTGGGAAGAGATTCAGTCATAATAGCAGTCTTCAAAAACATCTAAGAACCCACACAGGGGAGAAGCTTTTTGAGTGCTCAGAATGTGGGAAGAGATTCAGTGAGAGTAGCAGTCTTCAAACTCATGTAAGAACCCACACAGGGGAGAAGCCTTTTGAGTGCTCAGAGTGTGGGAAGAGATTCAGTCATAATAGCAATCTTCAGAAACATCGAAGAACCCACACAGGGGAGAAGCCTTTTGAATGCTCAGAGTGTGGGAAGAAATTCAGCAACAGTGGCCATCTTCAAACTCATCTAAGAACCCACACAGAGGAGAAGCTTTTTAAGTGCTCAGAGTGTGGGAAGAGATTCAGTCAGAGTAGCCATCTTCAAAGTCATCTAGGAACTCACACAGGGGAGAAGCCCTTTAAATGCTCAGAGTGTGGGAAGAGATTCAGGAACAGTGGCCATCTTCAAGATCATCTGAGAACCCACACAGGGGAGAAGCCCTTTGAATGCTCAGAGTGTGGGAAGAGATTCAGTCAGAGTAGCAATCTTCGAGCTCATCTGAGAACCCACACAGGGGAGAAGCCTTTTGAGTGCTCAGAGTGTGGGAAGAGATGCAGCAAAAGTAGCCATCTTCAAAGTCATCTTAGAACCCACACAGGGGAGAAACCTTTTGAATGCTCAGAGTGTGGAAGGAGATTCAGCTACAGTGGCCATCTTCAAAGTCATCTTAGAACCCACACAGGGGAGAAGCCTTTTGAGTGCTCAGAGTGTGGGAAGAGATTCAGTCGTAATGGCACTCTTCTAAAACATCGAAGAACCCACACAGGGGAGAAGCCTTTTGAATGCTCAGAGTGTGGGAAGAGATTCAGTCAGAGTAGCAGTCTTCGAGCTCATCTGAGAACCCACACAGGGGAGAAGCCCTTTAAGTGCTCAGAGTGTGGGAAGAGATTCAGGTGCAGTGGCCATCTTCAAACTCATCTAAGAACCCACACAGGGGAGAAGCCTTTTGAATGCTCAGAGTGTGGGAAGAGATTCAGTCATAATAGCAGTCTTCGAGAACATCTGAGAACCCACACAGAGGAGAAGCCTTTTGAGTGCTCAGAGTGTTGGAAGAGATTCAGACATAATAGCACTCTTCAAAAACATCAAAGAACCCACACAGGGGAGAAGCCTGTTGAATGCTCAGAGTGTGGGAAGAGATTCAGTCAGAGTAGCAGTCTTTGAGAACATCTGAGAACGCACACAGGGGATAAGCCTTTTGAGTGCTCAGAGTGTGGGAAGAGATTCAGCAGAAGTGGCCATCTTCAAAGTCATCTTAGATCCCACACAGGGGAGAAACCTTTTGAGTGCTCAGAGTGTGGGAGAGATTCAGTGATAGTAGCACTCTTCAAAAACATCTAAGAACCGGGGGTGTGGCGAGGCATCAGCGATGGCGGCCGCATAATCCTGTGACTCCTACCCCCACTAATCCTTTCCCTGCTAATTAAGCATCTATTCACTCTAAACGCGATAGCAAAGTACTTTACATAATGAAGAAAAGCGAGCCGCTTAAGCAGAGGTCAACTTTGGGCGTGCTGCACTTGATAAAAGAGCACTTTGAGTTGGATTCTTGCCGGCAGGCACAAGCTTCAAAGAAAAATAAAATGGCGGCCGGAACTCTAACAACAGAAAAACTCCCTTTAGATGATTCTGACTCAGCAGTAATAACTTATCTTAAAGCAATGGAAGCAAGCCTACTGGAAAGAATTTCTTTACTAACAATGCATGTAGAAGAAATAAAACTCTCTGTGACTCAAGCAGTTGCAGAAGCAGAAACCACACTGGAGAGAAGCTCAGCAAATGAGGCTAGTATTCAAACTCTCTCTGAGGTTTCATCCGAGCACAATGATGGAATGATACGCATAGAATCTGAACTCAAATCTGTGAACTTAAAATTTTGTGGGATAAGAGAGGAAGCTGAGCAAAACATAGAACTAATCTCCTTTATGGCAACTTTAATAGTTAATGCCCTGAAGCTGGAAGAAGGCTTAATTCCTGTGATTTCAAATGCATCTCGAATAGGCTCTAAATCTGCTGCTAAACGCTCTTTGCCTAGAGACATTGTGATTACCATACCAGATTCCAGAGTTAGAAAACGCATTTTAACAGAAGCAAAAAAGCCTGGTGTCTTTGTTTTTGAAGATGAACAAATTACAGTATTTCCTGATGTGCCTAAAGAAGCACTGTTGATCCGTAGAAAATTGAAAACAACCACTAAACAACTGCAAGAACTGCATCAGAAATATAGATGGATGCCCTCAGGGAAGCTTTATGTATATCACCAGGGTCAACATCTTCTGGCTTGGGATGAAGAAACAGGAAAAGAACTTATTTCAGCTATACAAAGTGAAACTCCAATGGAACAAGAAGGGAAAAGATCAGCAAAGCGGAAGAACCTTTTCCCAATGTCTCCAATGAAGTCCAGTAAAATTCCAATACATGCAGGTTCCGGATGAGACTCTTTTTAGGAATGAAAATATAGACAGTTGTCTCTGCTGAGATATGCTCTATTGAGCTCTGATATCTGTTAACTTGTGAACTCAAGGTATGTATACATAACTATAGGTGATTTATATTATTTAATAATAAGGAGCAGGGCGGGTGGTGGTGGCAGTGATTAGTGAACTCCCTCAGGTACAGATTCAGGTGGCAGGAGGTGTTCTGCTTTGCCCTCAACAGAGGGGGTCACTGAATTCTGTTCTATAAAGTCTTAGTTTATTGTTTGAAGTAAGGTAACAAGGTACTAAGTAATTATAAGGGAAGGGTAGGTACGGGAGGTGAGGTAAGAGTGGGTAAGCTTAGTACAGAGTGTAATTAGAATAAGGTAGTTTGTTGATTTTAGCATAGTTACTCATGACTGTACGCCCAACCACGTGCCTCCTTGATCCGTGCTGTTCCTGGCTAATTAAAGCGAGCCACGAGGGGTTTCGAGGTGCACTGAGGGAGATTATCAACCAGTCGTTCTCGGAGGGGCAGTTCCCGAGGGCACTCAAGTAGGCGATGGTCCGTCCTCTCCTGAAAAAACCAACTTTAGATCCAGCTGAATTGGCAAACTATCAACCGGTCTCTAATTTGTCTTATTTGGGCAAATTAATTGAGAGGGTGGTGGCGATACGGTTGCAAGGTTTCCTGGATGACGCTTTGGTGTTAGATCCCTTCCAGTCAGGCTTTCGCCTGGGGTTCGGGATCGAGACGGCTCTGGTTGCCCTTACTGATGACCCCCGGAGACATCTGGATCGAGGTGGCGTGGTGGTGTGTATGTTGCTTGACCTGTTGGATGTGTTCGACACGGTTGATCATCAGCTGCTGTCCCGCTGCCTCGCCGATGTGGGGATTCAGGGACTCACTTTATAGTGGCTTGTCTCTTTTCTCCAAGGTCGGGGACAAAGGTTGGTGCTTGGGTGCCTCTCCAGCTGCGGTAGCCGGGCCTCGGAAGGGCCTGGAGAGGCACGGCGGCAGGTGCTCCTTTTGCCGGGGGGGGGCGGGGCTGAGCTCCTCCTGGGAAATTTCGGGGGTGGCTCGAGCCCCCCCATACTCTACGCCTATGGTTCTCAGCTTATATTAATCAAGACTGGTTTATTCCTCGTAAAGAGAAAAGTTATTTTGGACGTTGGGAAGCGGCAGGTATACGTCGACTAATAGATTTCTTGATCCAAGGAAATATATGTACAAAGGAAAACTTAGAAAGTAAAGTGGCCGAGTCTATTCTTTGGTTTAGATACTTTCAAATTAATAACATTTTACAAAATCTTAGATCACCCGAGATATTTTCTGGGTCATTATCAGAATTTGAAATAATTCTAAAAAACCAACAGAGAGAGTTAAAAGGCTTAATCTCTAAGATGTATAAACTTTTGGTGGATCAATGCAAGATAGCAATATTGCCTATGCAAAAACAATGGAATGCAGACTGTGTGCAGGTGATTTCAGATCAAACCTGATATACAATTTGGTCATTGCCTAATAACATGTCTAATGTGTTTAATATTCATTTTAATACATTTAAAGTTTTAAGCAGGTGGTATTACACCCCCAAAGCTTTTCATCTCATCAATTCTAAAATTCCAGCTATTTGTTGGAAAAAATATGGTCAATTGGGGGATTATGCTCATGCCTGGTGGTACTGCCCAGCAATTCTTTCCTTTTGGAAAACCAGTATAGTACAGATTCATTTAATTACTGGACATAGGCTGGTCCCATCACTTGAGTCAATTGTTTTAGAGACAGGTCTGATTTCTATTGAAGATAAAAGTAAAAAGTTACAAATATCTATACTCAGGGGTCCAATGGAGCGGGAGCGCACAGGAGCGCAGCTCCGGGAGTGAGGAGCCCAGGGGGCGGGCACATAACCAAGCCCCGCCCCCTCCTCGGCTTCCCCGAGCAGTGCAGAGGTGCAGCGCCCCGGGGAAAGCCCTGCTAGGGTCTTTATTGATTTTAATATTTTGTTTTAATATTGATAATTTTATCATTGTTCCTTGTATGACTGTTTGCTGCTTTTCCAGAGACTTGCTCAAGGTGGCATATAAATTTTCTAAGTATACCATTTTTTATCTGGGCACATGGCACATAAGTACTGGAGAAATTTCACCAACCCTTCAGCAGCTTCCACCCCATCAGTTTGGTGTAGAGGTCAGGAGTTGGACTCTGATCTGGGAGAACCGGGTTTGATTCCCCACTCCTCCACATGCAGCTGCTGGTGTGGCCTTGGGCCAGTCACAAGTTCTCTCAGAGCTGTTCTCTCATGAGCAGTTCTCAAAAGACCTCTCTCAGCCCCACCTACCTCACAGGGTGTCTTGTTGTGGGGAGGGGAAGGGGAAGGGATGGGTGGTGCACATGTCCTGGGTATCTCAAGTCTACTTGAAACCTGGTGGTTTCAAGGGAGCAGGAAGAGAATGAGGGTGTGTTCTTTACGCTTATTTTTAGTGCACCAACTATTGGATGGGGAAGGGAATGGAGGAAGAGCAGGTCAGTTTCACTCACCTGTGGAGTGGAGCCTGAGGGGTGGGTGCTGCCTTCTGACACACTTCCGGTATGTTAGGGGGTGTGGCATATGCAAATAAGTTATGCTAATGAGCTCCTGCACCTCTTTTTCTATGAAATGACCCCTGTCTATACTAATAGCAGCTGCAAGAATATCGATTGCACAATTCTGGAAAAATGAAAAAGCACCATCTTTATACTGTTGGCAAAACAAATTATGGGAATATTTTGTATACAGTTGTATTGCTGGGGTGGCAGAAATAAATGAAACAAAAAGGCAGAAAGAGTTTCAAGCGACTTGGTTCCCCATTATAGGTTATTTAACAGAGTGCAAGATAATTCCTAAAAATCCTTTTTATGGAAACTTATTGTATTTTTAAGATGCTAATTGTTTTGACAAGATTTTAAATCAAGTTGCAGTTTGAAATGATTGTAATATGTACCTCAATCTTGTATAATGCTCTGCTTACAATGTTTAACCTTATTTTGTTGTTGTTGGTTGTACTTTTGAAGAATAAAAAAAATTATTGGAAAAAAAGCATCTAAGGACCCACACATTCAGGCCTTTTACAACATCGAAGAACCCACAAAAGGAAAAGCCATGTAACTCCTTAGCCCAGGGAGGGATGTTGAACTCTGTTGTTACAAGGATATGACATAAATTTCACTTTGTCCGGCTCAGCCATGTGTGCCATACAATGTAATGCCTGATACCAGACATGTAAACTTTAGAAAGGACATAGGGGAAACTGAACTAACGAATTTATTTTTACTCAGTATACAAACATGTTTAATAAGTAATAATAGCCTTACAGTTTTTATTTTAGACTCTTTGATAACTGACCTCTCTTTCTCTGAATTATTGCATCAACAGCTGGAGTCAGTGTCTGTGCTGTAGCAGTCTTGAGTACGCTGCTTAGGTGTGTTTCTGTAAGCTGAGAACGTTCTTTTGATAGATATAGATTTATTCCAGAGTAGAGCTGTTCACCGAGGTACATTGTCCCAAACATAGACAGAATTTTAGAAGCAAAAGTCTTAAGTTGGGGGTAATTTGGACCCCAAAAGTGGTAAAATTTGCTAATGCCAACTTCAGGAAGCTTATCCTTCCCTATAGCATCACACACACACAAATTCACTATTTCGTGACACCACCCACCATTGTACAAAAACTTCAGTAAAAACATGGATCTTCATGTAGCCTATCGGTATGGCACAGCCTTCTCAGTTGGGCGACTTGTGCTCTCTGTGTCTCTTTTGGTTTAAAAAGGGGGCCTGGGAAAAGGCTGGAGCTCATCATTTGCTTTCACTGTGGTGCCAATCCAAATTTGGCTGCTGTGGTGCTTTGCCCACAAGGAACTCACAGCTGTTGCCCTGCTGCAAGTCCCTGTGGCACTCCTGTGTTTCGCAGTCTTGTTTTGTCCTTAGAACTGATTGCACCGAAGAAAGGCCTTTGCTTCTATACCATGTTTGTTGGCCACTGTGTGAAACAGGAATCTGTACTACATGGACCACTGGTCTTATGCACTCCTCTATGGGGAATGATTCCAATAAAAAGAGACCACCCCAACATGTGGAGCTTTCTTAGTGACAGTTCTGAGTACTTACACAGAAAGACAGAGACTGACACACAGCATTAGAGCTGATCACGTACCATTTTCCTGTACAATTTTATATACATTTGTGTCAAAAGAAAGGAGAAATGGGTAGAACTGGCACAGTACACGCAGGGGAGGGGAGAACTGAGACAATCAGAGCTTGGGTTGGATATCAAAAAACGACAACATATGAATTTCCTTAACTGATTCAAGATCAAATATGCACAACTTTCTTTTGTGCGGGTCGTCCTGCAATTCACTCTCAGCATCATGCACCCCTGTCCTGTGTGTGTCCACATGCTCATATGAAGACCTGAATGCATAATGCAGAGGATTAGTTGCTGAATTTACATTCTGAATAGTTCCTTCTTTCAGAACAACTTTTCCTAAACATTTGTTTTATTTTTTAGAAAGGTATTTCAGATTTCGGGAGGTATCATAACACTAATATTTAGAACTGGATAACATCAGCACATTATTGGCATGGTACTGACAACTGGAAAAGGCATTTCAGTTGCTCAGGCTGCTACTGTAGTGCTAAGATACACAGCAGGACAACAGATACTTCATTGAGACTGCGCTTTCCCCCAAAACATCAGAGATCAGCAGGTTTGGGAAAGAGCGTACCAAGGACAGGGAAAGGACAACTGCATCATGCTCAGAACACAAGATCATGTGGGTGCTCCCCAAAAACCATCTGCACTTGAGGGGCTAAAATGGACACAAACATCCATGTGGGAGCAGCCCCTGCAGCATCAGAGAGCAGTTAAGAAAAGATGATCCTTTTGGGGCAGGGCTAACCAGTCTTTTGGGCCTGAGTGCCACCCCTTCCCAATCTACCTGGGAAGACATCGTTATGCTAGCAATCAAAAGGTGTGCCGGGGGGGGGGAGTTTTTTTCCTGGCTATACACATGGGGAGTAAACAAAACCCCGGTGGAATTGTGCCAGCACCTCAGTGGGCTTTCCTCATTCCCAACGGGCCCCCGTGTAGGTCTGTGAGCCTCTCACTTCATTTATAGCCCTTTTTCTCTCCAGTAGGGGCCCAAGAAGACTTACATCCTTCTCCTGACTGCCACTTGGTGCTCACACCATGCCACCAGCTCTAGTGGTGCAGCCAGCACCCCAGGGGCTCACCTTGGCTGCTTATGAGAAGAACTGGCTCTGCCTTCCATACAAAATGACGCCGTACCTGTGGTTTACTACAGGGACTGAAGATTCCTTTCCCCAGGTTTGGGGCATGATCAAACCACAGTTAAGCATTTCCATGACCCATTCATGTAAAATGCAGAATAAAGCTTGGACCTTCAGTGACTGCTGCTGGAATCTGTAACATCACTCGGTTGTGTCTAGGCAAATTTATGAAAAATTCACCGTTACAAAGACATCTTGATGCCAGTCATACATTACCTTTAGCTTAAACATTAGCAACAATATCTGCTCAGTGTTCTCTCTAAGCTGAGTTAGTGTGAGCTAGCTCACAGTTTTTTAGCCTCCAGCTCACACATTTTTGTCTTAGCTCAGGAAGGATGGCTCCAGAGCAAACTAATTTATTCAGTAGCCGAATTGCTCGCTCACAACTTTTAATGCCAGTAGCTCACAAAGTAGAAATTATGCTCACAAGACTCCATGGCTTAGAGGGAGCATTGTATCTGTCTAATGGAAAAGTGCAGTGTAGTGGTTAGTGTCAAGCTCATTGAAGGGAAGGGAGGACTGTAATCACCATATAGCCATAAGAATTTCTGATCACTTTGGACCAGCAGTCTCTCTTAACCTAACCCACTACATAGGAAGAGCCATGCGTTCCTTTGGAAGGCAGCTGGGGTACAGTGTGATATACTGTGAGCCATTTTAAAGGCTGTTGATGTAACTTTAAATCCAGTATCAGAATAGGAGCAAAGGGGTGGTTCCGGTGTGGACAGTCAAGTCTGCATGATGGGCCACCTCCAATGACCATGTGGGCTGATGTGAGAGAGTTCTCAGATTCACTTCCGAAAGCAGACCAGTTGAGAAGAACTACACATGCATAGCTTTTGTTCTTCCATTAACAGGCTGAACTGAAGCAAATACTTGCGCTTGCCTCCATTTGGGCTTAGCAATGTTTCCTACAGCATTCCTTTTGAAGGGCATTGGAGAGTCAGGTGAGGCTCACTTTGCTGTTTTCCAGCAAGCCCCCAAAGTGCTACAGCGTCAGCCCCAAAGTGCTCCATCTCATAACAAAAATACCCGATGGAGATAGGGCTGAGGGTAGGGGATGTACAACCATCATCTTTCCTGTCCTCTAGAAGCAGGCCCTTTAGTCATCATACTTGTGGAGCTGAATATCAGCTTCTGAGTCTAAAGAGTCTGAACAGGTAAACAAGGGCCCCGTCCACACGAGCAAGATAAGCCAGACGGGAAGTGACTCAAATTTGAGCCGGTGCAATTTGTGCCGCTTTTGCAGGATCACACAGGTCCATGGACCTGTGAGGGCGAACTGTCGCTGCGTGATCACACGCAGCCGTGGGCGAGTTGGGTTTTTTTTTCCGGCTGTTTTCAGTGCACTTATCTGCTTCTACAAGGGATCGATGACTTGCCTGTCCACTCTTGGGATCATCCAATGATGTGCATACTGGGATGGGAGGGGGAAAACCCCCCAAAAAGCCCGCTCCCCAATGCCACTTGTTTGCTCTGGTGTGATCACACCAGGAAAGGTCAGTTCTGGGCCGTCGCAAACCATTTGAGACTGCCCTTTCACTGGTAGCTAAATAAGTCGATTCCCCACCGGCTCAAAGTGGTTTGCGACACTTTGACACCAGTTGCAGGATGCTTCCCAGATGTGCTTGTGTGATCACGCCACTTTGAGCCGGCGGGGAATCGTCCTTCTTGTGTCGCAAATGGGTGCGTATGATCACGCCCAAGGTTGACCTTTCCATACAAATAGTGTTCTCTCTAAGCTAAGTTTGTGTGAGATAGCTCACAGTTTTTTAGCCTCTGGCTCACACATTTTTATCCTTAGCTCAGGAAGGATGGCTCCGGAGCAAACTAATTTATGCAGTAGCCAAATCCCTCGCTCCCAACTTTAATGCCAGTAGCTCACGAAGTAGAATTTTTGCTCACAAGACTCCACAGTTTAGAGGGAGCATTGACAAAAGCTCCAAAATCCAGCCCCTTCAAAAACTGCTAATGGGGTTCAGGCTAGCAGGAGGGATGTAAGGACCAGCAAATTCTCTGCCCTCCAACAGCTACACCTGGATGTTTCATGATGGGATTGTATTTGAGAAGTGGAGTGCTTATAAAGGCACTTTGGCAATAGACATGCTATGTGGTTCCATGGTGAGTTTGGGGTCACCCAACAGAAAATTCTAAGGCTTCATTACAATCTGTGCTTCGGAACCACGTTTTTCAGCCATGGTGTCACCACAAAGTTGTATAGACTAAGCTATGGTCGGTCTCCAGTATGATGGTGATTTTATTTCATTTCACTGTAAATGGCATATACATTCAGGTGGATCTGTTCAAAATCAGCGAGCCCCGACTTTCACCCAGTCCCCCTTTTCTTTAACACCCCCCACTGCCTCTTGCTTGCACATGCATGGCCAGCTGCCTAGAGTTGCCAACTCCTGGGGGGGAAATACCTGAAGACTGGGGGGGTGGAGTGGAGAGTAGGGAACGATGGGTTTGGGAAGGAGTGGGACTTCCACGGGGTCTATTCCCATGGAGTCCACCCTGCCACGTAGCCCTTTTCTGTCGCCCGGGGATAAGCTGGAAACAAGTCTAGGAGATCTGCAGGCCCCAAAGGGGGGTAGTAAGCTGACCTGAGCCGTCCCTTAAAGCCCCGCGACCCTTCCCTTCTCTGTGGCTCCCTTGGGCACATGCCTCCTCCCACCGACCCACCCCCTGCAGCAAAGACCAGCCTGCGGCTTCAGATGCACCCTCCCATGCGAAAAGGAACACACACACTCCGCTCCTACAAAGGGAGAAGGAGAGGTCTCCCTCCCTCCCTCCCTTTCTTTACTCCGTCTTTCCTGCCAGCCGCTTTCCTCCTTCCAAGGAGGGAAGGATTTCTCTCTTCCCCCTTCTCTCTCTGGGGCTGCAAGCGGGGAGTTGATTTCCTGGGACGCAACAAGCACCTAAAGGGGGGGGGGGGGGAGGTCCAACTGCAGCCTCCTTTCTTGGAACCCAGACTCAGTGTCCCTTCCCCTCGCCTAATATTGTTAAAAGTTCCCAGACAGACCCTTCCTGCCTGCCTTTGACGTCCTGCGTTGGGGGGGGGGGGGGGGGGGGAGACAGAAAATTATTAATCCTCGCTCCTCTGTTAAATTTTTCTTTTTAAAAATCCCCCCCTCCAAGTTTCCCAATCCATATCCGAGGTGGAGGAAGAAGGAACTGGGCACCGGCTTCTCAGCCTCCTCCTTTTTCTGAGACGGGTAAACAGCCCCGCTGGGGTTCCCCAGCTCCCCGGGAGTGCAGCCCTGTGCGGAGTGACTCCAGAGGAGCCCCACTGAGATGCATTATAGGGCCAGGCGGCAGACCAGTAGTCCCGCGGGGCCTTTATGGGAAAGGGCAGGAAGCTTTTCCTCCCTGGGTCCGCCGCCCAGTTAAAAGGGTTAAAGCAGCCGAGTTGTTTCCTAGAGAGGCCGATGGGGGGGGGGGGGCGAGGCGGAGAGGACAAGAGAGCTGGGTGGACTTCAGACGCGCAAAAGCGGGAGAAAGCCTTGCAGCTGGATCTTGGGAAGGTTTGCACTCAAGTAAGTCCATTCAGTCTGGGAAAGCAGAAATTTGGCTCTCACCCCTGGGGTGTGTGTGTGTGTGTGTGTGTTTAAATCCTTTGCAAGTGGGGTTTCCTTCTGCGGGTGTTTCCCTTTGTCAGCCCCGGTCTTGGGGCGCCTGCCTGGCGGGTCCGCGGGGCTTGCAAGGCGGCTCTTTCTCGGGCGGCCTCGGGGCGAGGGGGATCGGGATCCGCCAGGCAGCTGGTAGATGTCTGCAGAAGGTGCCCAGGCCAGCTGCATCCCTACACCCTGCCCTGCTTGACCGGGTGGATATGAGATTTTATCCGGGGCAGATTGTTAATCGTTTTGTATTTTTTAACGTTTCTTTACTGCGTCTTTTGTCCTGTTTTATCGAGTGCATTTGATATGCGGGAAGTCACCTCAAGTCCCATCCCAGGGAGAGGGAGCAGGATATAAATTTGATTGAATAAATACCCACCACCTCGACGTCCCTTGCTGAAAGGCGGGATCTGAATTTTGTACATCAAAATAAATTCTGAGCCATGGAGGGAGGTGAGAGGCCTAGGAAGAAGTCCCAGAGGTGGTCACAAGGGAGGAATCATCTGTGGTAACTGGCTGCCCCAGATACCACACATTTGGGCCAGTGCGCCCCTCCACCCATTTGCAGGTGGGAGGGATTATTATTTATGTACATTCATTATAGAACAAAGTTTGATTCCAGTGGCACCTTTAAGAAATGCAAAGCTTTATTAATAGTATAAGCTTTTGTGTGCAAACACACTTCTTCAGAATAGTCCCCGTTTTTGCATTTTGTGAGAAAGGAAACATCAGTCTGAACTTGTGCAAGTTTCTTCTCAAGGTTGATCAAGTTCCATTCCATGCTGCTTAATGTAGTGCCTTCCCTGAAGACAGACTCAGGTGGATAGCTTGCACACAATAGCTTATATCTTGAATAAAACTTTTTCGGTCTTAAAGGTGCCGTTGGACTCAAACTTTGTTCTGCTGCTTCAGACCATCATGGCTACCCACCTGAATCTACATTAATTTTAGTCTGCCATTTAATGTCACTCTACACAATCAATAGGATGGTACATTCAATAAATTATGAAACAGAATTTGGGCTGTAGAACCAACCAGAAATCTGAAAAACAGTACTAAGGAAAGCATAAAAGTCATGTAAGCCGCTCAGGGCCTGCAAATGCGGGGAGAGCAGCCTATAAGTCCAATCAATCAATCAATCAATGTTAATGTGACCCAATATATGATACAAAAGTACATAGAAGATTATAACTTACTGCAAACTATAGACAGTAATGTAGACTCCAGTCTCCAATAATTCATACAAGTTACTTTGTGAAGCCTTTTATAAAGTGCTCCCCTATCGCTTGCATAGAAAAGCCCTCTTGAATAATTAAATTTTGTTTAGTTTGCAGAAAGCCAGGGGAATGGGTGCCTTCCTCACCTCCTCAGGCTCACCAGCCCTGGCCACTCCACTTTAAGAGGGAGTATACCGATTCATGGAGAGCAGTTCCGTTCATAATTATATTACCTGGAATATGCATATTTCACCTTATTTCCATGAGAAAGACTCAAGGTGGCTCAAAAAAGAAAAGGAAAGCAAATCTGGGTGCGGCTATTAGCCATGGTGAATAAATGGGACCTCCACATTCTCCTGACCAGGATGGCCCAGATTAGCCCACTGTCATCAGAGCTCAGAAGCTAAGAATGGCCAGCCCTGTTTAATTTTTAGACTGTGAGACTGCCAAAGAAATTCAAGGTTGCTATGTAAATAAATTAGTTTGCTCTGGAGCCATCTTTCCTGAGCTAAGACAAAAATGTGTGAGCCAGAGGCTAAAAATCTCTGAACTAGCTCACACTAACTCGGCTTAGAGGGAACACTGGTTTCCCGGGAGCGCCGCCCTGTGCGGAGTGACTCCAGAGGAGCCCCACTGAGCTGCATTAGAGGGCGCCGCTCACCGCGGCTGGGCAGAAGTCCAGTAGTCCCGCGGGGAGTCTTCAGGGGAAAGGGCAGGAAGCCTTTTTTCTCCCTTGGTTCTGCAGGAGTGAGAGCCGAGCTGTTTGCTAGAGGGCAGAGAGGGCAAGAGAGCTGGGAGGGCTTCAGACATGCAAAAGCTGGGAAAGCCTTGCAGCTGGAGCCTGGGGAGGTTTACTCTCAAGTAAGTCCATTCAGTCTCAGAAGGCAGAAATTCTGCTCTGGCGTGTTCAGGGGAGGGTGTGTGTGTATTTAAATCCTTTCCAGACGGGATGTCCTTTCCTTGGGGGGGGGGGGGTCCCTTTGTTAGCCCTGGTCCTGGGGCTGCCCAGGCCAGCCGCATCCCTGCTTGAGGGTAGATACTAGATTTTATCCAGGGCAGATTGTTAATCATTTTATATTATTAACATTTCTTTATTGTATCTTTTGTCCTGTTTTATCGGGTGCATTTGATATGCTGGAAGTCACCTCGAGTCCCTTTCCGGGGAGAGGGAGCAGGATATAAATTTGATTGGATAAATAGGCACCATGGCGGGATCTGAATTTTGTATATCAAAATAAATTCTAAGCCATGGAGGACAGCGGGAGGCCCAGGGATGATCACAAGGGAGGAATTGTTTGTGCTGATTGACTGTCCCAAATACTGCACGTTTAGGCCAGTGTTTGTGGTGTGTGTGTGTATTTATTTACATTAATTATAGAACATAGTTTTGAGTCCAGTGGCACCTTTAAGACCATCAAAGTTTTATTCAAGGCATAAGCTTTTATGTGCAAGCACACTTCTTCAGAATAGTCGAGGTTTTTGCATTTTGTAAGAAAGGGAAAATCATCCCGTACCAGTGCAAGTTTCTTCGTAGGGTCGATGGAGCTCCATTCCATGCGATATGCCTGCACATGAAAGCTTATACCTTGAACACTTTTTCACAGTCAATGGAACTTTTTCTCTCAGAACTCTCTCATCCCCCACCCTCCTTCACAGGGTGTTTGTTGTGGAGAGAGGAAGAGAAGGCGATCGTAAGCCATTCTGAGACGCCTTTGGGCAGTGAGAGAGCGGGGTATAAAATTCCAGCTCTTCTTGACATTTCCACTGTGCTACAAGGGCTTCCTTCTAACTCTTCTTCATCTTCATTCGCGGGGGCCATAACGGAAAAGGCACATGTACAGGCGGCCAGCCAGTGGAGGGACTGCAGAGCAGCAGTAATATGCCTGCTCCCTCTAGCGCCCGATAAGAGCTGAGATATGGCGTTCTGCACCAGCCGGAGCTTCTGAACTGGTTTTGAGGGGAGACCAACGTGCAGTGCCTTGAACTAGTCTACTCTTGATGTCACCGTGGCACGGATCATGGTGGCCAGATGAGATACATCAAGGCTATTTTTCAAGCTAGGCTGAGTTGAGAGAAAGGGTTTTTTGCAACCGCATGAAGTTGCTTCTCCAGCAATAATGTTGGGACCAGTGGGTAACATCAAGGGTCTTAACTAAGTCAGCAAGGTTTAGCTGAACCCCATCAAAAGTGGGGAGCATAATGTCCTTCAAGACTTCTGCCTTGTCAAACAGCATTACGTCTTTATTTCTAGAATTTACTTTCAGTTTATTCACACCCTTTGACCCTAGCAGCCCCTGTGCCCTGACCTGGAGAGGCCTGACGCCCTCTGCCTCTTCCCCTCAAATATTGTCCAGCCCTTTGGGATTATTAAGGAACGATGGCTTTTGAGCAAGGGAAACCTTTACCTTTATCTGCAAGGTTAAGCCCTTACCAGTTGTTTGGTCCTGGGCTGTAGTTCACCTTGAGATGTACACACTAGGCAGGCTAATCCCCAGAAATTGGAAATCAAGCTGATAACATCCACAATAGATCTTTTTTAAAAAATACTTTTATTTATAATTTTCCAATATAACAAAAAAGAAAACTGTTGGAATGCTTATAGGTGAAATATCGTCCGAGAAAACAAAACAAACGAAACCAAAACATAAACCTTTACAAAGGATGCAACCATAATGATTGCCTTACACATTAGAATATGAGTTTAACCAATTATAAAACTAGGACCAAATAGCAACGTACCTATCAAGCTTTTACCACTCAGCCTAATGGTCAAATGGTCCATTTCCACAACATTTAAATATTTCTGTATAATTTCCCACCTATCAGATAATGAATCTATAACATTTCCACAAGAATAACTTACACATTAGAGTATGAATTTAACCAATTATCAAATGTGGACCAAATAGCATCTTACCTATCAACCTTTTTACCTCTTAGCCTAATAGTCAAATTATCCATTTCTGCAACATTTAAAAATTTCTGTATAAATTCCCATCTATCAGGTATGAAATCTGTTTTCCAATATTTAGCGTACACTATTCTGGCCGCAGTAATGCCATGCATGACCCTACTCCTCATTACAAGCTGTAGTTTGAACTTTCCCTCTGAGGGAACAGATCGGCCCAGTAGTCTATGAATACTACTCAGGTCCCTCTCTTCTTAACTAGTCTCTTTGGGGATTGGTTTTTAAAGTATGAGTCAGGCACCAAGGTTTTCTCAAGATAAAATAAAACTGTAATTTATTGGCCGAACCCAACAGGGAAATATTGGTTGTTTGTACAGAGGACTCTTTGTTGCTGAAAGGGCTGGCACTGGTCCTCAGACTACGTTCAGGCCGTGTGCGTATGGGGGGGGGGGGTTTGCATGTGTGTTGCATACAGATGGTTACACGTTCACTCAACTTTTTTATTATTCTCTTTCCTGTCCTGCTTTGTGGTTCCTCTATAGCTGTGTCTTACTGGCCTCTTTGAGTCACAGCTGGCCTCTATACTGCTGTCTAGACCCTGCCAGAGTTCAGCCCTCTCACAACCACATCTCACAGGCTCGCCAGGATTGATGTACGTTAGTGTTTGTGTTCGCTTAGTTCACTATGATTGAGTCTGTTCCTTCCTAGAAACAGAATTCTCCACAGAGTCTCTTCAGAAGGCAAAAGACGCTTCACTCCCTCAGCGCTTCCGTTCTGAGTCTGTTAACCGACAATAACCAAGAGCTCTGAGCCCAAACGGACCCCTCCTCACTCTGTCATGTGACTCAGCAGGGTTCTATGAACACACTCTGCTGGTCATAGGTTTTTTTTTCTTTAATCCCGTCACATGTCCCCCCTTTCTAAATAATTGCGTAATGCGCAAGGTTTCAGCCTTTCGCTGAGCAATGGGCTTATGTGATGTACTTACTTGCCTGTGCAACATTTCTTTTCTTATCACTATAATATCAGATCATTTCATTAACTCAATGTACATTTTCTTTAGATGCATAAACCTTAACATATAAATGCATCAATATGAAATACAAAACAGTTTTTTCTAATAAAACCACTTTGCTCTCTGCTTTCACTGGCTTACTTATGTACATAATAAAATATTATTATTATTATTATTTTTACTTAGGTTTCCATAACATTCATTTTTTTTTTTTACATTTATGCTGTTGCGGTTCTTGATAATGCGTCTGCAATCACGTTATGCTTCCCAGGAACAGGGCTCCGTTTGAGTAGGAGCTTGGCGGAGCACAGCTCCGGGCGTGAAAAGGCCAGGGGGAAGGGCCGGCGGGCACATGACCAAGCCCCGCCCCCTGGTCCCGGGAGTCCTCAGTCTCCAGGAGGGGCCTGCAGAGTCTGCAGACAGTCTGGGGCTCCAGCGCTCCTGCTGCCGCTCCAGGGAGCGCTGGGGGGTGGGGGTGGGTAGGCCATGTGGAGCCCTCCTCCCAGCGCCTGTCGCCTTCTTGCCTCGAAGCCCAGCAGGTGAGGGGGGGGAGGAGGAGGGGTGTGTGTGGGGAGCCCTACGCATGAGGGGAGCTGGGGAATGTGTACTGCCCGGCCTTTTGGAGAGCAGCTGGGGAGGGGAATGGCCCATCAGGCGCAGCCAGTGCCAGGGTCTGAGCTGGGCGCGAAGTTCACTGGGGGGGAGCCTCCTCCTCCATCCGGTGGCTTCCGCTGGGGGCCCGCGAGAGGGAAGAAGCAAAGAAGAAGCAGAAGAAGACCCGCTCGGCCTGCCTGCCTGCCTGCCTATGAGAGAGCAGCTCAGCACGAGAGCAGCCAGGGAAGGGGAGGGGGCCTCTCTCTTCCCCCCCCCCCAGGGGGTGCAAGCCCCTGGTGCGTCTTCCTCAACTCTCACCTTTGAGACGTGGGCGGGGGCGTCTAGGCTTATCTGCCTTGCCTGAGGAAACGGGGGTGTTTTTCTGGAGGGGCACCCGCTTGTTCCACCCCCCCCTCCACAATTCAGCCTCAGTTTCTTCACTCTCACCCTACTGCCTCCAATGCAATCATAAAATAAATGAAGATGGGGAGCCATGTTAGTCTGCCTATACTAGCAGAAAAGAGCAAGAATCCAGTAGCATCTTAAAGGCTAACAAAATTTGTGGCAGGGTCGGAGATTTTGTGAATCACTGCTCACGTCTACAGATACAGCTTGAATGTGAGTCCACTTGTCCCAGTTTGGTGTAGTGGTTAAGTGCACGGACTCTAATTTGGGAGAACTGGGTTTTGATTCCCCAGTCCTGCATATGCAGCTGCTGGGTCATCCACAGTTCTTGCAGAGCTGTTCTCTTAAGCAGTTCTCACAGAGCTCTCTCAGCCCCACCTACCTCACAGGGTGTCTGTTGTGTGGAAAGGAAGGGAAGGAGAGTGTAATAAGCTGCTCTGAGACTCCAAGTGAAGAGCAGGGTATAAATCCAAACTCTTCTTCTCCTCTACATAGTGGAAAGTGGAGTGATTTCATATGCCGAATGACATTACCAGGGAAATGACTATAGCAGGTGTGAATGGATTAGGTGTGACACGCAGAGCAGTAGTAGGCATGAAGAAATCAGTGTTGGTCATGAGACCGGAAACCCAGGTTGAGATTCAGGCCAGGGGGATGTGTTGTCTTGAGCTTTGTTATCAGTTGCAATTCAGCATTCTCTCTTTCTACTCTCCCTTTGAAATTCCTTTGTAAGAGGGCTGCTATTCTTAGGTCAGCAGCTGAATGTCCTGGGAAGCTAAAATGTTTCCCTCACTGGTTTTTTGATGTTGTTATTCCTAATGTCACACTTATGTCCATTTATTCTTTGTCGAAGGGACTGGCCTGTTTGTCCAGTGTAGAGGGTGGAAGGGCATTGCAGACACCTGAAGATGGCATAAATCACATTAGAGGATGAGCAGGAGTATGAACCTGAGATGGTCTGGCTGATGTTGCCGGGTTCACTAATGGGTTTTGCTAGGTCTCTCTCTCTCTCTCTGACGCACATGCATATGAAACCATGCTCAGAGAATGCTTCATTTGTCCTGACTTTGGGTCTACAATTTTTTATTTGCCCTTCTCAGAGTTTCACTGCACCCAGAGCCCACTAAGATGGACTGGAACCTGTGTTTAGTGCCAAGGGCCCTGGTTAGTATTTGGATGGGAGACCACCAAGGAAGTCCAGAGTTGCTACGCAGAGGCAGGGGATGACAAACCACCTCTGAGCATCTCTGCCCTGACTTGGATGGCCCAGGTTAGCCCAGTCTCATCAGCTAAGTGGAGTTGGTCCTGGGTAGTACCTGGATGCGAGACCCCTAAGGAAGTCCAGGGTTGCTATGCAGAGGCAGGCAATGGTAATCCACATCTGTCAGAAGGTTGCCTTGGAAAACCCTGTGGCGCTGTAAGTGAGCGGTACCTTCATGGTACTTTCCACCACCACCAGTTACTTTTCACAGAAAAAATGTAAAAGCACAGAATCCTAGTGTTAGGAGGGTTCTTGTGCCTGCCTAGTATACATGCGTAGCAGAATGACATGATAGAACTGTGTGGTTCGGTAGTTGTACCATTTTCTGCAGGAAGTGAGGAGGCCATATTCTTAATGTAATAATCCCATGCAAATCTCTCTCTCTCTCTGTATGTATCTATATTTCTCTCTCTCTCTCTGTTTCTATCTCTCCTTCTTTGGAGGTTTTCAAACAGAGACTAGATGGCCATCTGACAGCAATGCTGATTCTGTAAACTTAGGCAGATCATGAGAGGGAGGGCAGGGAGGGTTGCCTCAGTGCTTGGTTCTCGTGGCCCTTTCTTACACGCCCAGGGAAATGCTGATCTCCACTTTGGGGGTCAGGCAGCCATTTTTTTCCAGGCCAGTTTGGCTGGAGATCCTGGAGGTTTTTTTTCATCTTCTGGGCATGGAACAGGGGTCACTGGGTGTGTGTGAGGGAAGGAGGTATTTGTGCATTTCCTGTGAAAGGGGTTGGACTAGATGACCCTGGAGGTTACTTCCATGATATTCTCTCTCCCCCCTCCCCTCCCCTCTCAGCCATACGTGGAGTGGCTGGCAGGAGACTGATGTGAGTGAAGCACCGTCTCCAAAGGGGGGATGTGAAGTGTTTACCCATTTATTCTGGCCATGAGCTGCACAACAAAAAGTTTCACAGCTCCTAGGGGGAGGGAGGTTTATTTTAGTGATAAATGAACCAACGGTTGGCACCCCGGAGGTGACCTCACCCTGCCATCCTGCTCTTCTTCATGTGCATCCAAAGAGAAGTAAGAGCCATGGCACCCTTGCTGTGTCTATACATGTGTGGGGACTTCCAAATGGCTTGGGGGGGGGGCAAGTGGCTCTGTCGGCCAACTCCTAGGTTGAAGACCACAGCTCTAGATCATTGGGTTTTGTTTAGGCAAAAATTAGCGGATGTGATTTCGTTGTTGTTCTGAATCCAGACTTGTCAACGTTATTTTTTAAAAAATGGATAACCTGCTTTTCCTCTCTGTAAGTGACCTTGTTGTGGCTGACAAAAACAACACTAAATGGCAGTGATATAAAATCCACAGTCAACTGTAACAGAGAGGAAGGCTGCCACTCAAACAGAAAAGGAACACTAAAAGCACCTCAGCCATCAATGCCAAGGAGAATAAAAATATATTGACCTGGTACCCTGGTATCCCTCCTCTTTACCTGACATGGGTGGTTTGTTTGTTTTCCCCCACGTGTGCCATCAGATAGGCTTGCCAGCTCTGAGTTGGGAGATATTGGAGATTTTTGGGGTGGAGCCTGAGTGGTGGGTGTGGCCTTCTGACACACTTCCGGTGATGTCAGGGGGTGCGGACTTCTGATACATTTCTGGTGACGGCAGGGGGTGTGGCATATGCAAATGAGTTATGCTAATGAGCTCCTGCAGCTCTGTTTCTACGAAAGGACCCCTGCCCAGGAACATGTTGTATATCAAAATTATAATCCTGGAGCTGTAAACTCCACTTGATAAGTTTACTGTTGGTGCTTTTTACCTGGTTTAGCCACTTTAGTGGGGAGTGGTCAGTGCACAGTATAAAATTCCTCCCCCATAGGTAAGGTTTCAGCTTCCCTATGGCCCTGTCAGGTTTTGTACGGGCTCCTCCTGCCGGGAGGATGGTATTTGCTTCACTCCTACATCAGAGTGTTCCCCCCCGCCTCCTCCTTTCCTTCAAGTCTTGCCAGTTTTGCTAATCTGTTTTCTGTGCTGTTAACCTTGAGTTGTTTCTGTACTGGGCTCTTCCAGGTGTCTATGTGTGGGAATGCAAGTAGAGTTCACTAAGGGGCTTGGGGGGGAAGTAATGAGCTTGTGCGCCTTTTTTAATGGGAGATTTTAATGGGATTGTAAATACAAAAATGGATCGACGCACAAAAAGTACAGATGCTACAAACGGAAAGCTACCCAAATTTTTTTTTTGCCTTGGCAAAACAAGAGAGTATTGAAGACGTGTGGAGGAAGTGGAACTCTACAGTTAAAGATTACACTTTATATTCAAATAGACACGACTCTTTTTCCAGGATAGACATGATATGGATGACGGCAGAATTGGCATTAAAGACGAAAAAAATCGAAATTTTACCTACAACAAACTTGGACCATAATCCATTGATATGGACATCGAGACAAGGACAGAGACAGTGGAGATGGAGAATAAATGAAGATATTTTGGATAAGCAAGAAATAATGGAAACTTTGAAAAGAGAAACAAATACATATTTTAAGACTAATATGACACAAAATATGAAACCGCAAGTGATATGGGACGCATATAAGGCAGTGATGAGAGGCATTTTAATAGACTTTAATGGCAAAGAAAAAAAGAATAAAATACAACAAAAAATCAGCTCTAAAGAAAAAGAATTAAAGAAAAGACAAGTAAAAAGACACTTATAAAGGAAATTCAGATACTACAAGACCAACTAAATGCTATAATCAACCGTGAGATTTACTGGAATTTAAAGAAGCTTCAGCAGAAATTCTTTGAAGGGGCCAACAAACCTGGAAGATACTTGGCATGGCAACTGAAAAAACAAGGAGAGAAAAAGACAATAACGAAGATCATAGCTGAAGATAAGGAAATCGTTGATATTAATGGGATCAAGAGGGAGTTTTTTAAATTTTATGCCAAGCTCTTTCAAAAGCAACAGATAGATAAGAATAAAATAAAGGAGTATCTTCAAGGATTGAAGCTAGTAAAACCAGAGGGGAAAATTAAAGAAATGCTAAATGATGTAATTTTACCCACAGAAATACAAGAGGCCATTGAAGATACCAAATTAGGGAAAGCACCTGGACCGGATGGATTTACGGCAAAATTTTATAAAAAGCTTAAAGAAACACTTATTCCAATTTTGGGAATCGTATTTAATAAAATAAGAAGTACTGTAATAATTCCGGATTCATGGAAAGAAGCAACTATATCAGGGGTGGCCAACCTTGCTTAACGTAAGAGCCACATAGAATAAACGTCAGATGTCTGAGAGCTGCAAGACAGGAACAAATATCACACACATGTTTTTATTTTTTTAAATATGCAAATTTGCTTTTTATTAACGTTAAATGGGACTGCCAAAAATAAAAACAAACAAGGAAAACCGGTTATTGATAATGATATTACTTGTTTGCTAATGATATTGAGAGAGAGAGAGAAAAAGAGAGAGATGGAAAGAAAGAATTAAAGAAGTGGAAAGAAAGAGAGAGAGAGAAACTAGGAAAGCAAATAGATGGGAGGGAGGAGGGAAGGAAGGAAGGAAGGAAGGGAGAAAGAGAGAAAAAGCATGCCTCCCCTTTGCTTCCCCAGCCGCCCTGCCAGGAGCCGCACAATATGTGTGAAAGAGCCGCGTGTGGCTCCCGAGCCACAGGTTGGCCACCCCTGAACTATATCATTAATCCCAAAAGAAGCACAAGATTTAACGGATGTTAAGAATTATAGGCCAATATCATTGCTGAACAATGATTATAAAATATATGCCAAGATAATAGCAAAAAGGGTCAAGGAGTATCTGAAGGAGACAATCCGAAAAGAGCAAGCTGGTTTTTTGCCTAACAGGCAAATAAAAGACAATATGAGAATGGTACTTGATGCCATTGAATACTATGATAAGCATCCAGAGAAGCAAGTTGGATTCTTTTTCTTAGATGCTGAGAAAGCATTTGATAATTTGAACTGGGACTTTGTTTGCAACTTTTGAAGAACAACAAGTTGGGGAGCATCTGCTGAATATGATTAAAGCGATTTACACAGATCAGATATCATCAATTATAATAAACAACGATATGACAGAACATTTCAAAGTTCAAGAAGGAACAAGACAAGGTTGTCCACTATCTCCACTGCTTTTTATATGGATACTGGAAGTATTACTAGTGAAAGTACAAGAAAGAGAAATTAAAGGTTTTACTATAAGAGGCTATACTTACAAATACCGTGCTTTTGCTGATGACGTGATGTTTATAATGGAAGAACCACTAGAAACACTACCAATATTGCTACAAAAAATTAAAGACTTTGGAGACCTAGCAGGATTTTATGTTAACAAGAAGAAATCTAAGTTATGTAAGAACATGTCAAATAAGGAAAAAATAGAACTGCAAGTAAGAACGAACTGTGAGGTAGCAGAGAAAACAAAGTATCTGGGAATTGATTTAACAATGAAGAATATTGACTTGTTTAAGAATAACTGTGAACAACTTTGGATACAAATTACCCAAGATATTAAGAAATGGAATTTACTAAACCTATCACTAATGGGTAGGATTGCAGTAGTTAAAATGAACATTTTGCCTAGACTGTTGTTTCTGCTGCAAACAATACCCATAGTAAAAGACTCAAAGGTGTTTAAAGGTTGGCAAAAAAAACTTTCGAAGTTTGTATGGGCAGGAAGGAAGCCCAGGATAAAAATGAAGATAATGTGTGATGCGAAAGAAAGAGGTGGATTTCAACTACCAAATTTGCAGTTATATCATGATGCGGTTTGTTTGATGTGGTTAGAAAGCTGGATCCGACTAGAAGATAGGAAGCTTTTGGCATTGGAAGGACATGATTGTAGATTTGGATGGCATGCATACTTGTATTACGGAAAAGTGAAGATGGATAATATGTTTAAACACCATTATGTAAGAAGATCTTTAATAAACGTGTGGACTAAATACAATAGATTTTTTTCGGATACAAAACCATTGTGGATTGTTCCAGCAGAAGTTATAAAGCCTTTTTCAAGTTATGAAGGTCAAGATTGGTTGAAATATGAAGCACTGGTAACAAAAGTAAGAGGTGAATATATCTTAAAAGAAGAACAAGATGTTAGTTTTGGGTATGGGTGGTGGCGTTACAGACAAATATAGGATTTGTTCAAGGCAGATAAGAGGGCGGGTGGCTTGAGAAGTGAAAATAATGAAATAGAACAGATATGGCTAGAAGGTGATAAGAAAATGGTTTCTAAAATGTATAAAATATTGTTGAAGTGGGATAATGAAGATGAACTAGTTAAAGAACAGATGATAAAATGGGCAATTAATGTTAATAGAGATATTCCGATGTCATCATGGGAATTTTTATGGAAAAGAGCTATGAGTATATCAACATGTTATAGTCTTAAAGAAAATTGCTATAAAATGATGTATAGATGGTATATGACACCTAAAAAAATTGCAATTATTAGTAAACATGTATCTAATAAGTGTTGGAAATGTAAACAAAAAGAAGGTTCCTTTTATCATATGTGGTGGACTTGTGAAAAAGCGAGGAACTATTGGTCAATGATATACGAGGAAATGCAAAAAATTGAGAAATGTACTTTCAAAAAAACACCAGAATTGTTTTTGCTAGGTCTTAAGTTGGAAGATATAGATGTCAGTAAATGGACAATGATATGGTATATGGTGACAACCACAAGAATGGTTTATGCACAAAACTGGAAGAATGAAAGAACTCCAGAGCTTTGGGAATGGCTCAGAAAACTAGTATTTTTGGCTGAAATGGACAAATGGACTAAGAAACTGAACAATCAAGATTCTATGATATTTTTAGAAGAATGGAAAGATCTGCAAGAATATAAGGGGGAGGAGGAAGAAAAATAAAAAGAGGTCGATAAAAAAATAAGATGAATGTACTGTATAATGAAAATGGTGACTTCAATTTAAAAAAATTACAAAAAAAGAAGAAAAGAAATGGACCTGGCTAAAGTGGAAGCTAGTTGCTTGGGAAGCACCCCGCACACGTAAACAATTACAAAGTCTCCTCAGATTCTGCAACTTTTATAGAACATTTTTAAAAGATTTTGCTAAGGTCACTCTGCCCCTTACTGATCTCTTGAAAACCAAGGGAAAGGGTCCTGAGGCTGGCAAGCCTGGAGAATGATTAAATTGGTCAAGTGAGTGTCAGGCAGCCTTTGAGACTCTAAAGACACTGTTCACATCAGAGCCTATTTTAGCACACCCCAATGAGACCTGGGAGTTTATTGTCCACGTTGATGCTTCTGATGTGGCCATGGGGGGGGGGGTGCAATTCTGCAGAGAGGTGAGGACGGCAAATTGCACCCCTTGGCTTACATTTCGAAAAAGTTTAATGAGACTGAAAGAAACAGGTCGGTTTGGGATAAGGAGGCTGCAGCCATCTGTCTGGCTCTCTCCACTTGGCATCACTGGTTAGAAGGCGCACAAATGCCTTTTGAAATCTGGACTGATCATAAAAATTTAGAGGCGTTGCGCACTAGGAGAACTCTTAATGTCTGGTGGACCGATTTCTTCTCTAAATTCAATTTTAAACCGCGCCATTTTCCGGGGACGGCTAATTTGTTAGCAGATGCATTGTCCAGATTGCCTCAACATGAGTCTAAAAGGGACGAAATTTTTGATTCCATGTTCTGCCCAGAACAGTTGGGAGGGGCGGTTGTTACTAGGAGTCAAAAGTAGCAAGCTGGAGCAGTTCCTTTGACGGAGTGGATTACAAAATGTGCACTGGAATATTCCCAATCGGATCGGGATGATTTGGAAGGGGAGAAAGAGGCGCAGAAACAATCTGATGGCTGTTGGTATAAGGGAAATAAACTGATAGTGCCGAAATCCCTCCGACTGTCTGTTTTACATGCTTGTCATGAATCAAAGCTTTCCGGCCATTTCGGGTATCTCAAAACCTTGAATTTGCTCCAGAGACAGTTTTGGTGGCCGCGAATGCGGAGAGATGTCTCCGACTATGTAACCTCATGCCAAACCTGTTTAATGTGCAAAAAACGAAGGGGAAAGACTCCACGGCTTTTGCAACCTCTCCCAACCCCTTCCAGACCTTGGGAGGTTATTTCCATGGACTTTATAATTAATTTGCCACCGAGTAAGGGAAAGACGGTTATTTGGGTGGTGGTGGACTTATTCTCCAAACAAGCACATTTTGTTCCGTTTAAACAACTGCCCACGGCAAAAGGTTTGGCGAAGGTTTTTTTTCGCTCACGTGGTGAAACTCCACTCTTTTCCTAAGCGCATAGTTTCCAATAGGGGAAGTCAATTCGTTGCCACCTTTTGGCGGGAGCTACTGCAGGTCATGGGAATTAAACCTTAAGCTCCCCCTACCTCCCCCCACCATGGGAATTAAACCTTAAGCTCCCCCTACCAACCAGAACTTGATGGACAGTCGGAATGTGTCAATCAAATCTTGGAACAATTTCTGCATTGTTACTCTAACTACCATCAAGATAATTGGGTGGACTTCCTCCCCTTTGCGGAATATAGCTACAACAATACAGTGCGTTCATCCACTGGGGTGTCACCTTTTATGGTGATAGGGGGGTTCGAGGGAAATCCGTTACCTATGATATCCCCTCCAGTCGATGACTCCCCATCTCAGTTTGGATTATGGTGGTCTTCCCTTCAGGACTCTTGGCCTCTCATTGCTAAAACTCTGGAACAGGCTAAAGCGGATTACAAAAAGTATGCTGACAGGGGTAGGGCTCCTGGGTGGGATTTAGAACCCTGGGACTCTATGTTTCCACAAAGAACATTCGGGGTCTACAGCCTAACCGGAAGTTGGGCTGGAAATATGTGGGACCATTTAAAGTGCTGCGTAAGATTTCCTCTGTCTCATTTGAACTTGAACTGCCCAAATCACTGAGTTCTGTGCATCCTGTTTTCCATTACAGTCTGCTGAAGAAATGCCCTGGCCCGAATTTTTGGAGACCGGATCCTCCTGCTCCTCCTCCTCTGATGAAGGAGGGGGAACCTCATTTTGAAGTCTCAAGCACCTTGGATTCAAAACTTAAATGGGGACGCCTGTTCTATTTGGTGGAGTGGGTGGATTTTGGTCCTGAATGTAATGAATGGGTTGCTGCAGAACATGTCAATGCCCGGGTAATTCGTGCTTTTCACAAACGTTTTCTTGCTAAGCCGGGTGGGGAGTGATTTTGGGAGGGGCAGGATGTCAGGTTCCCTGTCATTTGGTTTTGCTCTCTCCCATTTTGTATGGGCTCCTCCTGCCGGGAGGATGGTATTTGCTTCTCTCCTACGTCAGAGTGTTCCCCCCCCCCGCCTCCTCCTTTCCTTCAAGTCTTGCCAGTTTTGCTGATCTGTTTTCTGTGCTGTTAACCTTGAGTTGTTTCTGTACTGGGCTCTTCCAGGTGTCTATGCGTGAGAATGCAAGTAGAGTTCACTAAGGGGGGGGGGGAAGTAATGAGCTTGCGTGCCTTTTTCCTGGGAACAGCAGTGTTTGGGGGTTTTGCCCTTCTGGATATTACTCTGATTGGTGCCTGTCATTCATTTGCCTTTTGAATACTGTATAAGGGTTCCTAGCTTTATTGATCTGGTATCACTAACAAAGCAAGTGTTCCTGAAAGACCACTAAGAAAAAGAAAGGACTTTGTTTTACACCAAGGCCTGACTTATTGGCTCTCTTCAGAAGTCTCACAGGCCCATACAATGGCTAAAAATTCCCATCTCGATCACTGAAAGGTACTGTTCCCTTTCTAAGAGTTTTCTGCTTATATAGAGGATGGGATATTGTCCCTCCTCTCCTCTCTGACTCAGTATTGCACCTAAGCTGATGTTAGAGGCATCTGTGAATAGGGTAAACTCTTTACCAAAGTCAGGAGTGTGTAACACTGGGTCTGTTGTAAGTTGTAAGGTGTTCAAATGCCCTTTGGCAAGCTTCAGACCAAACCACTACATCAGGGTGTTTCTTTTTGGTGCACTCACACGAGGGTGCTGCAATGGTGCTAAATTCTGGGATAAATCTCTGGTAATATCACACTACTCCAAGAAATGCTCATATTCGCTTCTTACTTTGGGGTCAGGGCCAGGCTTGGATAGCTTGCACCTTTCCCCAATCTGTCTTAATCTTACCTCCACCTAGCACATGCTCCAAATACTTCACCTCCGGCATGCCTCGTTGACACTTGGATGCTTTGACAGTGAGACCTGCATCTTTGATCTGTTGAAAAATAATAGCTAGATGTTGTAAGTGCTCTTTCCAGATATTACTATATATGGCAATATCATCTATGTATGTTAATGCAAACTCTTTCAGACCAGCTAACATTCGGTCTATCAACCTTGGGAACGTGGCAGGTGCGTTCCTCAAACCAAATGCTAGTACTGTGAATTCAAAAAGACCCTCGTTGGTGACAAAAGCTGACTTTTGACGGTCTTTGGGATCCATTGCCACTTGCCAATAACCTTTGGTTAGGTCTAGGGTGGAGATATAATTGGCAGCCCCAATTGTCTCTACTAACTCATCCACCCGAGGCATGGGGTACACATCTGGTATGGTTACCTGGTTTACTCTTCTGTAATCAACACAAAACCGCACGGTCTTAACTGGTTTTGGTACTAGTACCACTGGCGAGGCCCAAGGAGTTACAGAAGGTACAATAAGTCCCAGCTTTAGCATTTCTTTGACCTCCCTTTGTACATATGCGGCATTTAGGCCGGTCACTCTATAAGGTGGCAGTGCCACCAGCCTCGAGTCCCCAGTATTTATCTGATGGTATGCTAAATTAGTTTTCCCTGGCAAGATGGAGAAAATCTTTTGATACCTGGACAGAACGGTTTGTATCTGCCCTCTTTGTTCTCCGGTAAGAGAAGGGGCGAACTGAACTTCAGTAAGGGTAACTTCCTAGGATATTTCTCCCCAACCCGACAATTCAGTTCCCCTACTCTTTTCCCCTTTTGTTAATAATACCAAGGTACCTCTGTCATAGTAAGGTTTCAACATATTAACATGAAAAATTTTACAGATATCACCAGTCACTCAGTGTTATTGCATAGTTCAGGTTGGAGACCTTATGGGCGATGGTATAAGGTCCCACCCAGGCCACCTCAAGTTTGTTCTTCCTCCTGTGTTTCAAAACCAGAACTAGGTCCCCAGGGTTAAAAGCTCTGTCTCTGGCCTTGGCATCATACCAAAGTTTCTGCCGTTGCTGTGCTCGTGCCATGTTGTCTGCAGTGGCCATTCTCACCACCTGCAGATGATGTTGGAGCTCTTGGAGATAGGTGATGACATCTGTCTCCTGGATGTCCTCATGCCCGGACCAAGCCTCCTTCAGGACATCAAGGGGTCCTCTGGCTTTCCTCTCGTACAGGAGCTCAAATGGGCTGAACCTGGAACTCTCTTGGGGTACCTCCCTTTACCCGAAAAGCAGGTGCTGTAAGCGTTGATCCCAGTCGTTGAGGTGCTTGTAGGCATAAGTTTTTAACATGTGATTCAAGGTATCGTTGAATTGTTCATTCAGGCCATTTGCTTGAGGATGGTATGCTGTGGTGGTGATGTGCTGGATTCCACAAGCTCTCATCAGCTCTTGCATGATATTGGACATAAAGGCTGTACCCATACCCAAATCATCACTATTTCCTTTGGGAACCCAAGCCGTGCGTCTAGAACAGTCCTTCAGCCCCTTCAGCCACTAGGACTTTTCCAGCTACTCCAGCACTTCAGCTCTCCCCAGCTCTCCCCAGCATTCACTCGGCTGAAGCTCCTTATAGCAACTACACTTACACAGTCCAGTGGTAAACTATATACAGGATTTATTATTTACACCAACAAAATGCTCCGCCAGTACCTTGATACAAGAGAAAGAGAATACACCAATACTGTACAATTCCATATATACATATCTCAACCAGTCAGCTGCATGCTGAGTCATGATGATTGACCTTGCTTCAGTGCCAGTCATAACCGGTTGGGACTTGTCCTGCACAGCTACCAACTGACAGATAGCTGTCAGCTAGATCCTGCTGATCTGAGTGCTGAAGATTAACTACCAACACTCCCCCTTAAGATTCAGCATATAAGATCATGTTAAGACTCCCCCTAAGGGTTAAGAACTTTGTTTCATCCAAGCTCTTAGTAAACATGTCAGCAATATTTTCCTTAGACACACAATGCTGGAGAGTAACTATTTTCTTCTGAATAGTCTCTCTTACATTTTGGTATCTAATGTTGATATGTCTGGATCTAGGCCAGATACCTTGGGATTAGCAGACTCCCAATTCAGCTGCTGTGTTGCCACATTTCACAATCATAGGGATATTACATTTTACATCAAAATCAGTTAACAATTGTTGTAACCACTCTAGCTGAATAACACATTCATTGATGGCAGCAAATTCAGATTCACATGTACTTGTTGATACAAAACATTATTTTACAGACTTCCATATCATCAATGATCAGGGCTCCATTGGGGCCGGGGCGCGCTGGGGCGCTGCTCTGAGAGAGAGGACGCCGGGGGCGGGCACATAACCAAGCCCCGCCCCCCAGCTTGCTTTCCCCGGCCTGCGCTTCAGTGCGGAGCCGAAGGAAAGCCTCCCCACCCCCCGCAGCTCACTCTCCCCAGCCCGCACTTTGGTGCGGAGCTGGAAGAAAGCCTCCCCCCTGCTTACCCTTCCCGGGCCATGGCAGGCTGCTGGCTCGAGGAGAAGCCCCTCCCCCCACTCTCCCTTCCCGGGCCGTGGCAGGCCGCTGCTGGCCCAGGGAGAACCCCCTTCCCTCCCCCCTTGCTGGCCCAGGGAGAACCGTCACCATTCCCGTGGCAGGCCGCTGCTGGCCCAGGGAGAACCCTCACCATTCCCTGGTTGCGGCAGGCAGCCGCCGGCCTGAAGAGAAGCCCCCCCGCTCACCCTTCCTGGGCCGTGGCAGGCCACCATCGGCCCAGGGAGAAGCCCCCTCCCCCCGCTCACTTTTCCCGGACCATGGCAGGTCACCACCGGCTCGGAGAGAAGCCCCTTCCCTCCCCCCTCGCTCACCCTTTCCGGGCTACGGCAGGCCACCGGCCCGGGGAGAAGCCCCCTCCCCCCACTTTCTCATCCTGGGCCATGGCAGGCTGCCACCGGCCCGGAGAGAACCCCCTTCCCACCCCCTCACAATTCCCTGGCCGCGGCAGGCCACCGCCAGCCCAGGGAGAAGCCCCCTCCCCCCCACTCTCCCATCCAAGGCCATGGCAGGCTGCCGCCAGCCCGGGGAGAAGCCCCTTCCCTTCCCAGGCCACGGCAGGCCGCCGCCGGCCCGGGGAGAAGCCCCTTCCCTCCCCCCTCACCATTCCCAGGCTGAGGGGGGGGGTGGAAGGGAGGGAAAAGCTGGGCCTGAGTGGCATTAAGCCACTCGGGCCCAAGGAAGAGCGAGGGGGGAGGGAGGGAAACGCCGGCTGACAGCCACTCGGCCAAGCGAGGGAGGGAGAAGCGCCTAGTCTGCCTTCCTTCCTTCCTTCTCTCTCTCTCCCCCCACCTACCTACCTACCTATCTTCCTGTTCCTTTCTTTCTTCCTTCCCCCCTTCCTTCCCCTTTCTTTCTCTTTCTTTCTTTCTTTCTTTCTTTCTTTCTTTCTTTCTTTCTTTCTTTCTTTCTTTCTTTCTTTCTTTCTTTCTTTCTTTCTTTCTTTCTTTCCTCCTTTCTTCCTTTCTTCTTTCCTTTCTTTTCTCCCCCCACCTACCTACCTACCTTCCTGTTCCTTTCCTTCCTTCCTTCCCCCCTCCCTCCCTCCCTCTTTCTTCCTTCCTTCCTTCTCTCTCTCCCCCCATCTACCTACCTACCTTCCTGTTCCTTCCTTCCTTCCTTCCTGTTCCTTCCTTTCTTTCTTCCTTCCTTTCTTCCTTTCTTTCTTCCTTTCTTTCTTTCTTTCTTTCTTCCTTTCTTTCTTTCTTTCTTTCTTTCTTCCCCCTTTCCTTCCCCCTCCCTCTCTTTCTTCTCTCTCTCTTCCCCCACGTATCTACCTACCTACCTTCCTTCCGGTTCCCTCCCTCCCTCCCTTCCTTCGCCATCAGATAGGCTTGCCAGCTCTGAGTTGGGAAATACCTTGGAGATTTTTGGGGTGGAGCCTGAGCGGTGGTTATTGCTTTCTGATACACTTCTGGTGACGTCAGGGGTGTGTGGCCTTCTGACACTTCCTGCACCTCTTTTTTTATGAAAGGACCCCTGCCAATGATCCATGTACAAATATTACATAGCCAGTTGTTGACTTGGCATCTTGATTAGTACCCCAATTGGAATGACTGTAAGCTAGAACCTGTTGAGTATTGTTCCCTTTCAACACTAACTTACACTTCAAGGTTCCTTTCAGGTATCTTAGAATTCTTTTGGCAGCATTCCAATCATGCTTACAAGTTTTGGCACTCCTTTGACAAAGTACATGAACAGCATGACTGATATCAGGACGGGACCATGTTGAAAGTTATGTTAAAGATCTCAGCAGTGATTGATACAATCTTTTCTGATCAAAATTTTCATCTTCTGGCTCTCTAGCATAACCAGTAGACATTGGAGTAGATACACAGTTAGCATTCAACATGTTATATTTTTCTAACAACTGTACAATTTTGTTTTCTTGGCTTATTTCAAAATAATCATCAGTGTTTCTACTGATATCCATACCAAGATAATGACTGATCGTGTCCAGATTTTTCATTTTAAAATATTGTTTTGTTGTTTGTTCAAAGCATTGTAACTGTTCCACCTGTTTGTACATGAAACACAAATCATCAACAAAAACCATTAGGTAACATTTGCTTCCATTGATCACTTTACTAAACATACAGGGATCTGCAATACTCTGTTTAAATCCCATGTCAGTTAAAGTTGTAGTAAGACATAAGTTCCAGAGATGATCACTTTGTCTTAGACCATATAAACCCTTCTTTAATTTCAGTGCCAGGTTAGCATTTTTATCCACAAAACCGGGAATTTGTTGCATGTACAGCTGTTCATCTAAATCTACATTGAGATAGACTGTTGCAAAGTCAAAATGCTGAACTTGCATTCCTTCTATACCTGCCTTTGTCAGAGCTACATTCAAAGTATTACTTTTTACAGTTAGTGTGAATGTCTCATCAAAATCTTCCCCAAACACTTGAGAAAATCCCTGAGCCACTAGTCTGGCTTTCCTTTGAGGCATCTCACCCTGCACAGGTTTCAGCTTATATAACCACCTGCACCCTATAATCCTTTTCCCTTCTGGCAATTCAAACAATTCAAACACATCATTTTCACAAAGAGAATCATATTCAGTTTGCATGAATTGCAACCAAACTTGTTTTTCACCCTCAGCATTAACGTAACATCATTGTAACATGAAGGTTCTTTTGCACAGACAAAGTTAGCAACTTGTGTCTCAAAACCATATCTTTGTGGAGGAATCCCTTTGTTGCTTCTCTCAGATCTCCTAGGTGTACTAGGTTCAGACTTAATACCACTTGAAGCAATAGGTTGAGAAGAAAAACTAGGTTCAGGACTAGAAACATTTTGTGAATCACCTGTTATTGGCAACACTGCCTGTTCTGGTAATGTGTTAGTATGTATTCTGTGCCAATTCTTGCCTTCAGTAAAATTGGCAGACCTGCTAAAACTGACTTGGTAATGGTCATTTGAGAACCTATGTGCTTTCATACCAGACTGACACCCTAAGAAAGTCATTTGTTTTGATCTAGCACCACCTTTCCTGCGCTGATTCAAAGGTACATTCACCCACACTTTGGAACCAAACACACGCAGATAATTTAACTTTGGCATTTTTCCATAGAGCAATGCAAATGGAATGTTATCTATCACCCTTGACCAGGTTCTATTTGAAACATACACAGCATATTTCAAACTTTCAGCCCAAAATTGCTTGGGTAGCTGAGCATCAGCAAGTATTGCATACATCGGGGTGGGCAATTGTTTTGGCTCGGGGGCCGCTTTGTGGGAGCGGAGGTTAGCGGGGGGCTGCACCTTTTAAAATGATTGCATTCATTAGTTAACTTTGCATTTCAGAAAAGGTATAAATTGTATCATAAAAATCAATAAATATAAATTAAAATAGTGGTAGTTTTATTAAATTTATTGTGCTAATTTCATATCATCTATAGCTGTAAGCACATTTAATTTTAGAATCAGTTTAATGAGACAAATTTTTTTCACAGTGTGATCTGACTGCATGTAAATAAGTTCAAGCTGCAGCTCCTCAGGTGTTGACAGTGGCCAACTGTCTTGGCGGGCCACAAAAAACTCTGTGGCGGGCCGCATGTGGCCCCCAGGCCGCAATTTGCCCACCCCTGGCATACATGGTAGTTTGTAAAGTAGCATTTTTTCTTTCTGCCACACCATTTTCCTGTGGCGTGGCTACATTAGCTACACGGTGCTTTACCTCTAATTTGAGCAACCATTGTTTCATTTTGTTTGACATGAAGTCTGCTCCCATGTCAGATTGCAGTGATTTTAAATTACCTAATTAATTCTTGACCTTTTTATACCAATATCTCAGAGATTCAAATGTATCAGACTTGTTTTTCAGAATATAAACCCAAGAATATTTAGAAAAATCATCAGTAATCACCAGTGCATACCAGTTATCTGATAGGCTAGGTGGGAACGGTCCCAAGAGATCTACATGCACCAATTCTAAAGCATGAGTTGACTCCCTCTCACTACTGCGAGCTACTGGGAAAGCCTGTGATTTGACCTGCTCGCAAACCTGACAGTCTAGAAATGTTTTACAATCATTTATCCCTTCTCTACCTGTCAAACCAAGAGTCTTGTTAATAGCATGAAAAGAAGTGTGTCCTAAACAACGGTGTAAAAGGTGTAAACACTCCTGGTGTGGATTTTTGTTTCCAGGTACACTAGCTGTTGCTGCAATAACAGAGTTATCTAGTACATACACTCCATTTCTCAAGCTTGCTTTTGCAACTTCCCTCCCACCTTTCTTAATAACACATAGTTCCTTCACAAAAGTTACTTTAAACTTAGCACGGTCCAGTGTCAGAACGCTAAGCAGATTGCTCTCGAGGGAGGCAACAAAGGGCACATTCTGGAAGGTGTGATTAAGAACTGGTAAAGTTAGTTCCCCTCTGCAAGCCACATCCGCTGTGTGCCCGTCAGCTAGACTTACATGACGTTGCTGAGCCTCCTGTTGATTCCGTAGCATATCAGGGCTTTTGCAGATTATACAGCTGGCCCCACTATCGAGAATCCATGCCTGGTTTTGTGTGTCACCTGTAACAACAAGAGATGCATTGGGACAGCCCGACAACATGTCTGAGCGCCCAATGTTTTTTGTCTTCTTTTGCTGTGAAGGGCAGGATTTTTTCAAATGGGAAGTTTATCCACAGATGAAGCATTTCCTTATACGCAGAGCCTTGACCAGTTCATCGCATTCACTCCTGACATCTCTCCTGCTGCTACTACTGCGGCTGCCAGCTCCAATAGAATCCACTGTCTGAGCTCGCTGCACGGCTACTGAGGACTTTAGTTTCGCATCGTATTCCAAGGCCTGTCCTATAATTAGCTGAAGATTTAACTGGTCCAGCTGTAAACTTTCAAGAGAGGTGATTAATGTGTCAAACACTGGAGATAATGAACTCAAAAGTAAATAACAACTGGACTTCCGATAAATTATGTGCTTAATGGAGGACGCCTCTCTCCACATCTGCGGGAGAGGCGATCCCCTCTTTGCGGGTTAGAAAGCATCCTGGACTGGTCCGGACCCTCAGAGACCCTAGCGAAGGGGCTCTGCCTAGGGTGCCTGAAGGCTGCCTCTCCTCACGGTGGCGACCGCAGGATTGAGGCTCCTTTTTACCCCTGTAGGTTCGCCCGCCACAGAAGCCGCATGGCTACAAAAGCGCAACTGAGAAGCAGCAGAGAAGCAACATAACTCCTGATACGCAATGGCAAAACTGTGAATCTCAAACAGTGGAAGCGGCAGGGATGGGTTGGAGGGACGAAACCCCCCCCCTCAATGTAACTTATGGTGTGAGACTTTCCCATGGCTTTGTTGCAACTATGGAGCGTAATCTGAGTGCTGGAGGGCAGGATCGCACAGTCAAAGAAGAGAGCTTTGCAAAGGCATTAATGTAACAAAAAGCCATTGTTTTCTTCGGAACTTCTTATCTAACTGGAAACAACTGAGAAAGTAAGCAAGAATGGCGGGGAGAAAACCCTCCCCTAAAGTTGGAAGTTCAGTTCCGAGTTCAATGGGCGATACCACAGAGCTGAATACAGTGTTGTCAGTGATGCTGCGACCTCTAGTGGATCAGCTGGCTACTCTCAATACTAAAATGGATGCTATACAGAAAGAAATGAATGAGTCTGGAAAGAGATCGGAAAAGCTGCAGCAAGAACTCTTGGAAGTCAAAAAAGTAGTTGATAAAAATGACTCTATATTGCAAAAAATAGAGAAAGATAAAGGTCTGCAAGGAGACAGCATCTTAAAGCTTCAAATGGACCGCTCAAATTTTTACTTGAGATGTCAGAATGTTCCTGAACAAAAAGAAGAAAACATTAAAAAGCTGTTAAGTGATGCATTGGTGCCTGTGACAGGTTGGGAAGCGGAGAAAATACAAAGCGATATGGATTTAGTCTACAGGACTTATCCAGAATTTGTAAAGAAGAAAAACCTGCCAGATGAAATTGTGATAAGGTTCTCCAGAAGATCAACAAGAGATATGGTGTTAAAAGCCACGAATAGAACAGTTCTGAAGATTCAAGAAGAAGAGATCAAAGTGTTAAAAGATATTCCATTTGAAATTCGAAAAAGAAGAAAAGCCTACAGGAGCTTGACGGCATGGTTAAAATCGGAGTCTATTTCTTATCGTTGGGATATTCCAGAGGGACTGATCTTCAGCTACAAAGCCAAAAAATATAAAATTGACTCTATCAAAAAGGCGAAATTTTTTTTGGAAAAACGTAAGAAGAAAAAAGCAGAGATTGAGTCAGACGACTCACTGGAATCGCAGGAGAGTATGTATGGATTTAATGGCTCAGAAAGCGGAGAACTTGAAGAACAGTCGGATTCTGAAAAAGGGGCCGCGGCTCCTAAGTCTCAGGAAGAAAGAAAGAAGAAAAGAAGAGGGCCGAAGAAAAAATAATGTTGAATAGTTTTTAAATGTCAGATAATGATTTAAGCCTAGATTTTAGATACTTCTATGTCTGTATGCAATCCAGTTATCTAGCTTTTAGCTTTAATCTAGACAACAAAATAGATTTAACAGATGATACCAAGATCTAACATTGCTTTTCAATATAATAATATTCTTATTTTGAAGCATTACAAACAGTATTCTCTGTATAATATAGTTTAGCGTAGGCTTTTAGCATTTAGAAGTAGTATAGGGAAAAATGCAATAAAAAATTTATTTTTTAAAAAAAGTAAATAACATCTGTCTTCAGAAGAAATCACTTTGCCGCGTCCTTCCAGCTGCTGATAAAGCTCAGTCAAAGCATTAATATGCTCTCTGACTGATTCATTTGGTCCCTGAATCTTTCTGTATAAACGACGAGTCAGAGACATTATTGTGCCAGCAGATTTTTGCACATACACTTCTTTAAGCAAGTCCCATGCCTCCTTAGCATTGGCAGAGGATGAAATATGGATTAATTGGTCGTCACTTACTGCCAAGATGATGCATGCCAGTGCCGACTGACCTTTGGCACGTCTCCTACTGGAACTGGATTTGGAGGGTAATTAACATACAGCCAGAGGCCCTCTCTGATAAGATAGTGTTTCATCCGAAATGCCCATGTATCATAATTTGCAGAAGTCAGCTTGTCTACCACTTCTGTAGTCGGTACCAGAGCCATTATTTCTGTCCACTCCCTCGAAACTCACAAGCTGGATCTGTTATCTCCTCTCTTGTCATGTTTCACCGCTGCCAAGGCTTGTCCGGGCAAGTTACACTCCCCCACTCCTGGAAGAAGTCAGCAACCATCCGCCCTCAGCTCCTGGTTTCACAGCTGCACACACCACTCTCAGCACAGCTCACCGGTGTTTCCAGAATGCAGAGCTGGTTCTCCACCGAACTGGGTCTCCTTCAGGCTTGGACGAGTCCACGGCAGGTTGGGCTGGGTTTCCATCAGGCTGGGCCCATAACCCTGTTGTGCAGTGTGTCTAGAACACCCCTTCAGCCACTAGGACTTTTCCAGCTACTCCAGCACTTCAGCTCTCCCCAGCTCTCCCCAGCATTCACTCTGCTGAAGCTCCTTATAGCAACCACACTTACACAGTTCAGTGGTAAACTATATACAGGATTTATTATTTACACCAACAAAATGCTCCGCCAGTACCGTGATACAAGAGAAAGAAAATACATCAATACTGTACAATTCCATATATACATATCTCAACCAGTCAGCTGCACGCTGAGTCATGATGACTGACCTTGCTTCAGTGCCAGTCATAACCGATTGGGACTTGTCCTGCACAGCTACCAACTGACAGATAGCTGTCAGCTAGATCCTGCTGATCTGAGTGCTGAAGATTAACTACCAACAAGTAAGGATATAGTTGTTTCCTCTTTGGGTGACTCTCGAGATAGATCCCACAATATCCACTCCTATTTTGTCAAAAGCCTTGGAGATTATAGAGATTGGTTGCAATAATCCCTTTGTCTTATCTAGGCCTTTCCCCACCATTTGGCAGGCCTCACATGACTTGCCCATATGTCTTTACCCATGTTGGGCCAAAAGAACCTCTCATGCACCCTGTCCCTTGTTTTGTTTACACCAAGATGAGAGGCCATGGGTGTTGCATGTGCTAATGTTAACACTTGCAGTCTGTACTTTCTGGGAAGGACTAGCTGTTTCTTCCTCTCCCAGACTACACCATGCTTCCTTGTCAAAGCCACTCTATACAGTTCCTGATCAAGGATTTTAAATTGACCGGGATTTTCAATGGTGATTTCTTGATCACTTACAGTTGCTCTCTGCCACAGATCTTTCAGGCTGTCATCCTGTTGTTGCTCAACCAGGAACTCTGCTGTATGGACGCTCTGCAACAAAGTCTCTCCTTCCTCCTCCTCCTGCTCAACCTGGTCACAGGGTCGTGCTGGCATGCTTCTTGTTATGATTTTAACTGAGGCATCTTGCTGTTTGCTGACCTGAGAAGCCAAGTCATTTCCAACTAAGAGGGGCATCTCCAGATCCCGAAGAATTCCCACAATCCAGGGGCCTTGAAAGTCTCAATATTTGACCAGAACCTCTGTGAGGGCAACTTTAAATGCAGGTCCTCTAATGCCTTTGATGGTGTAGGACTTGCCTGGCAAATATTGATGTTTCTGCACAAACTCTGGCTGGATCAGAGAGACCTGTACTCCAGTGTCCCTGTAAGCTTTAATTTTCTGTTCATTTACAGTCACAGTCTCTTAAGTAGTCCTCATTTAAGCCTTCTTGTACCCTCCATACTTTTAAAACACTGTTAGCTCGTTGTGGTGGTGCAGTCTCTGTGTGTGCAGTTTCATCTGACTCTGGTTCTGGGTTTAAACACTGAACCACTTTAACAGTCTTTGGTGGTAAGGGTTTCCTCCCTACATCTACATTGGTGCAGGATCTTTGGTAATGTCCTTTTTCCCCACGTTGGTAACAGATTACCTCCTGCTTTCTATATTGAGGAGGACTAGCTCACCTGGTAGGGTTGTGGTTAGTGCACCCAAACTTTTCTGAGGGTTCCCAGACTCTGGGTTTCTTCACTGGAGCAGCCCACATAGACTTGCCTATGTCTCCCACTATCTCATCCAGTATAACAGCAACTTCTTTCCCAGTCTTTAACTTTTTATCTCTTAAAATCCATCTATACTGGGGAGGGACATGGTTATAGAACTGCTCTAAGCCGATCAGATTTTTCAGTTCTTCTGCTGTGGTAACTTTGCTCCCTTCAGTCCACCTGTTAAAGGCTCTGTCTAAACGACACCCTAGTTGTGAATATGTTTCTTCTGCCCTCCTTTTTATTTCCCTGAAGGTCTTTCTGCTCTGTTCAGCAGTATAGCCATCTCTGACTCTGACTCTTTCTTTAAATAGTTGGTAATTAGAAGTCTCTTAATCTCTGAGTTCAGAGTAGATTTCACTTAACCCCACACAAATTTGTGGTCTTAAATAAATCATCCTGTCCTCCTGAGCAATATTTAAATCTTGGCAAGTCCTTTCAAAACTGAACGGAAAAGCCTCAATATCGTCGCCTTTTTGATACCTTGGAAATTTTTTCTGTTCTACAGAGGGGTAGTGTTCATGTCTACTGACAGTGTGAAGCTCTGACCTCAACTGCAATTCTTGAAGTTTTAAATTATACGTTCGTTCTTCATGTTCGTGGTCTGCCTCCCTCTGTTCTTTTTCTGCCTGCCTTTCCCTTTCTCTCTGTTCTGCCTGCCTTTGTTTTTCCTCTGCCTCCATTCTAAGTTTTTCAACCTCTTTTTCTTTTTCTGCCTGTCTCTGTTCTTTTTCTTCCTGTAACCTGGCAATCTGCATTTCTTTCTCTGCTTCAGTTCTAGTCAGTTCTATCTGTAATTTCATGGTCTCAATATTTGAGCTAGGGTTTTCCTCAGAAGCTGCTCCCTGTGCCTGGCCATCTCCTGTGGCCTTCACTGTTTTCTGTGATGGTGCCATTCCTGACAGGAATTTTTTTTTCTCAGACTCGCTCTCTCACTCTGCTGTAGTCTCCTTTTACTTATTTTGTGCCTTTCTGACACGTATTTTGGGGTGTTTACTCGAAATCCTGAAGCTGGACACCAATATGACCCTACTCCTCTTAACAAGCTGTAGTTTGAACTTTCCCTCTGAGGGAACAGATTGGCCCAGTGGTCTATGAATACTACTCAGGTCCCTCTCTTCTTAACTAGTCTCTTCGGGGATTGGTTTTTAAAGTATGAGTCAGGCACCAAGGTTTTCTCAAGATAAAATAAAACTGTAATTTATTGGCTGAACCCAACAGGGGAATATCAGTTGTTTGTACAGAGGACTCTTTGTTACTGAAAGGGATGGCACTGGTCCTCAGACTACGTGCAGGCCGTATGCTTATGGGTTTGTGTGTGTGTGTGTTGCATACAGATGAGTACACGTTCACTCAACTCTTCTACTATACTCTTTCCTGTCCTGCTTTGTGGTTCCTCTATAGCTGTGTCTTACTGGCCTCTTTGAGTCACAGCTGGCCTCTACACTGCTGTCTAGGCCCTGCCAGAATTCAGCCCTCCCACAACCACATCTCACAGGCTCACCAGGATTGATGTATGTTAGTGTTTGTGTTCGCTTAGTTCACTATGATTGAGTCTGTTCCTTCCTAGAAACAGAATTCTCCACAGAGTCTCTTCAGAAGGCAACGGTTGTTTCACTCCCTCAGCACTTCCCTTCTGAGTCACATACATACATACAACCTTTATTGGCATAGCATAAATAGATCGAACAAAGAGAACATTAAGCAGTAGGTACAAAACAAAACAAAGTGAACAGCATCCATCAATATTCTCAGTGTTCCAGAGTGTAAAACAATCCTAGCATAAATTGCAGGATTTACAGAGTATTACTCTTGACTTCCATACATAGGCCAGAAATTCAGCAACAGATAACGTTATTGCTGGATTCTTATCTGCTAAATAAAAAGTTAAATCCCCATCCAGAAAATCTCTCTGTGGAGGGAAAAGGGGACGAATCAAAGTATTACGCATAGCGGAATATTTAGGGCATCGGAAAAGGATATGGGCAATAGAATCAGGTTCCCCAAGATTACAATTGCAAAGTCTATCCTTGTACGGAACACCCCTATATCTGCCTAAGACAACTTCTGAGGGGAAATGGTTAAACCTCGCAAGCATGAAAACCCTCCTAAAAACTGGGATTGTCAAGTTGGCAATATACGGTACCATAGAGGTATGTAAAGGGAGGGGTAATGAGTAGGGGGAACAGGCTCACCAGGATTGATGTATGTTAGTGTTTGTGTTCGCTTAGTTCACTATGATTGAGTCTGTTCCTTCCTAGAAACAGAATTCTCCACAGTCTCTCTTCAGAAGGCGAAAGTTGTTTCACTCCCTCAGCACTTCCCTTCTGAGTCTGTTAACCAACAATAACTGAGAGCTCTGAGCCCAAATGGCCCCCTCCTTACTCTGTCATGTGACTCAGCAGGGTTCTATGAACACACTTTGCTGGTCATAGGTTTTTTTTTGTTTCCCCTTTAATTCCGTCACTCCATGCAATAGCAGATAACATTCATCTTTCAAATAAACGTCCGGAATATTTAAAAGAAAGAGCTCTGGTTTGAATGCGATAGTAACAGACATTATTTCTTGTAGTATCATCTTGATCATCCTCCAAAACTTAGCCGCAAAACCACAAACCCACCATAAATGAAAATAAGTACCAAGTTTTTCTTACACTTCCAACAAACATTTGAAACAGAAGGCGAACATTTTTACAACCTGACAGGAGATAAGTGCCATTGGTAGAACATTTTATGGATGTTTTCCTTATATGTAACAGCCTTAGTAATTTTCATGTTAGTAATCCACACTTTAGACCAGCGTTCAAGATCTATGTTATGGCCCAAATCTCTTGCCCAGAGTATCACTCTCTCCTCATGCATTTTGAAAATTAACAAAAAGCTGTAAATTTTCTTTATAAGATTCCTATCTGAAGTCAACCAAACCTTATCCAAATCAGTAGGGACCCTTTAGAACCCTTTAGCTGCGTCGATTTTAAATCTAGATTTCAATTGGATAGACTCCCACCAAGAGAGAAAGATATTCTGTTTTTCTAACAAACTCTGGGTTTTCAAATTGTTATCCGCATCCAATAAATCAGCATAAGCGATCATCTTATTTTTAGAAATACGAGAGGGTTTAATAAAGGCCTCTAAGGGCGACACCCAAGTCTGAATTTTAAGCTAGAAAACAGGCTTAAGTTCCTCCCAGACCTTGAGGAGAGCGCTTCTAATTAGATGGTTTTTAAAAGGAGCTCTTTCTTGGCCATACCATAGGTAGGTGTGCCAGCCCATTACTAGGTCATGACCTTCCAGATCAAGAAATTTTATATCTCTTAAAATAATCCAGTCTTTCAACGAAGTCATTGCCAAAGCCTTATAGTACAGGTGCCAGTCCAGGAGGCCAAAACCACCCCTTTCGCGGCTATCTTGCATATCCTTTAGTCTAATACTTGGTTTCTTAGACTTCCAGACAAAGCCTGAAACAGTCTTTTCCAAGTCCTTAAAAAGCTTCTGATTTTGGATGGCACATGGTGGCGGGCGTCCTTTGAAATAGCTCCCAATCCCCTCTCCCGATAAACACCAAAAAAACACTTCTTACCAGCGAATTCTGGATCCAAAATATGGGAAGAACCTCCAGAAATAAGCCACGAACATCTGTGACGACTCCAGTGACGGTAGACTCCTTCTTTCTCCCAGAAAAGTCGACGGACTCCCTCTACGTGCAGGCTCATTTGCCTGACAATATGGCGACGATGACATTCCGCTTAGCAGGAAAGACCTGGCAGAGCTTCAAATGGATTTACATCAACTTTTGACTAAATCCATGGCAGACCTTTTGCAACCAGTTCACGCTAAGCTTAACGACTTAACAAGGGAGCTTAAAGAGGCCTCAAAGCTAGCTGAAAACGCCTCGGAGCTATCATTAACGCTGCAGGATGAAGTTCGACACCTCCAGTTCTTTGAAAATTCTACTGTTAACAGGTTGGTGACCTTGGAAAACCGGTGGAGAATGCTAAATCTCAAATTTCGGGGGCTGGAGGAGGGCATTGAAGAGAAATCTGATTTGGCCTCCTGCATTTCTTCTTGGCTAGCCAGGGCACTCAAAATGGAGGACGGTGTGGCCCCAGCCATAACTAAAGTATACAGAGTAGGGCCCATTGCAAGAGCGAGCAGAAACCGTCCGAGAGATGTTATTGCCACCTTCATTTATCAAAGGTCTCGAGATAAAGTGCTTAGAGAAGCCAGACTTAAAGGATTTCTGTTGTTTGATGAGAATTTTTTTTTAGTACTTCTAGACTTATCGCCTGAAACTTTGGAGAAAAGATCACTGAGATTTGTTACTTCCAAGCTATTCGAGGCAAAAATTAGATTTAGATGGAGTCCAGCTTCTGATGTAATTGTTTATAGAAATGGCACCCAACTATCTGCGTTTGATTTTGCTTCAGGCTGTTCTCTCCTACAAACCTTGAGAATTCACTTATCTAAAGAAGAAGAACATTCTATGAATCCAGACAAACCCAAAGATGGTGTTGAATGACTAGCAGATTATTTCTCCTTTTGTTTCTACTGAGAGGTTGTTCTGTATGGAAATGTAAACGTTGGAGTTTAAATAAGAATATTTGTTAAGTACAATACAAAGTTATAGTGTATAAACATTTTGATATAGTTATTAGGTTATTAACTACTTGAATAATATTTTCCTATATACCTATATTGGAGGTTAACTCAGTATACTTGTATTGGGCATTATAATGCTATGGGGTATAGGATGTATTTTATAGCTTTTAGGTCCCTAATTATTTTGTCAATTCAATTTTTAGGTTAAGACATACTTAGCAGAATGTTTATATTATTGATAAGATTTATTTTTTGTTAATAATGCTTTTAAAATGTACTGATTAGACCCTAGGACTTGGTGGCTCCAGTATATACTGAAATTTAATGCCATCATTTTGTTTCAAGAGTATTAGTCTCGGCTAAAGTACCAGTTATAAGTATATGGGTTTTTTTGGACACTTTTTTATTGTGTCTAAGGCTATTTAGAGTGCCATATATTCTTTACTTGGAGTTATAATGTTTTAATAATAATGTTATACCTTTTTAATGTCCAGTATACAGGTCTTAGTATACTTAATGTTTAGAGCTCTTAAAGCTATATATCGATTATGAGAGTTAGACCTCGAGTCCTTTTTAGGCAGTTGCTCACAGTTGTTAGTAATGAATAGTAAATATAACATTTTGGAGTTAATATTTGAAGGCAGTATTTTTTGCTTTTAAAACAAAACAATAGAGCTATTTAAGATTTAGTATTATAAAATTAGTCAAAGTATTAGAACTTTAAATAGTACTGCTGGTATACCATTTTTTAAGGGAGAGGGAGTTGGGATTCAACTTCTATATATATTTACCTTAGGGTACGAATTTCCACTCTTAGGATAGGGATTCTAGTTAGGGAGCATTATTAGTCTCCCTTCTCTTCATCAGTAATAGGGTGAAGAGAGTCTAGAAACAGCTCCCTTGTGGAGCGTAGTGTTATTATTTTATAAAAGTTGTTTTGGTTTTCTTGGGACTCAGGGTGTTGAAAGTTGAACTTAGTATAAGTTTCCTTTAGCCACTTAGGCTATTTGAAGATTTTAGTTGTTTTTTTTAGTATATTATTTTAGTTTATGATGTCTACTCAATTCAAATGTATTTCTTGGAATTGTAGAGGGTTTAAAAATCCTATAAAATTAAGAAGAATCACTAACACATTATACAAAGAACGTCCAAATTTCGTTTGCCTTCAGGAAACTCACTTAAAAGCAGTGGTTAAAAGTATGGTGAAGTCCAATTGGTTTTCCCAGAGTTTCCAGGCTCCAGGTTCCTCCAAGGCCAGAGGTGTGGCCATTTTAGTTTCTAAATCTACCCCTTTTCAGTGTCAGCAGGTTCTGAGTGATTCAAAAGGCAGATTTCTTTTTGTTAAAGGTTTGCTGGATGGTACTCCAATTACTATTGCTTCAATCTATGCCCCGAATGCAGAACAAATACAATTTATTAGGGATACTTTACAAAGGTTGTCTATATTTCAGCAGGGCCAGGTAATTATTGGTTGTGATTTAAACATGATTGTAGACCCCAAATTAGACAAAACACACAAACAGAAAGTTGGGAAATTTATTTAAACTCACTGAGCTCCAAGCTATTTTTGATTACTTTCAACTGGAAGATATATGGAGATTGCTACAACAAGGGGACAGGCAGTACACATATTACTCACCTGTTCACGATATATACACCCGAATTGATTTTATTTTGGTATCTAAATCACTTATAAATCAGGTAACGAGCTCTGAAATAGGTTTGAGACAAATTTCGGATCACTCATGGGTAGATTGCATGTTTACTAAAGATGTGTCAGATGGCAAAGGTTGGGAATGGAAACTTAATTCTTCCTTGTTGCAAAATGAATTATTTTGTAAAGAAATAAAAAAGTCAATTCAGGAATATTTTTATTTTAATTCAGATTGCGGTGTCCCAAGAGAAACGGTCTGGGTAGCGTTTAAGGCGGTGATAACAGGCAAACTCATCTCCTTATTAGCGTTCTATAAGAAAGAAAGAAATAACACAATATTAGAACTTAAAGAAAAAATTAAGGCATTAGAAGCCCGTCATATTAAGTATGGTGGTAAGAAAACTTTATACAAGTTAGATCAAGAATGGAAAAAATTAGATTTACTAGAAACAACAGCAGTACAAAAACAACTACTACTGCTTAAGCAGAAATTTATTACAAAAACTCCAAGATCACTAACCCTTTTGAAACACAGAGTAAAACGCCGGCAAAACTTAAACCTAATTTATGCTACCAGGGACTCTAATGGATGTATAGGGTCTACATCAAAAGAAATTAATGCTAATTTTTATAATTTTTTTGAGAATTTGTATAGATCTGGTAATTCCAAAAGAGAGGACATACAAAACTATTTGAACTCAATTAATTATAATATTAAATTAACAGATGATCATCAAGATTTTTTAGACCAGCTAATAACCACTTCTGAGTTAAATGATATAATAAAAACAGCTAAATCAAATAAAGCTCCTGGCATAGATGGGTTGTCCTGTGAATTTTATAAAAAATTTAAAGAACTTTTATTACCCATCTTATGTGAATTTACCAATGATATAATGTGTTCAGGTGCTTTTCCTCCTTCGTGGTCAGAGGCTAAAATAGTTATGATTCATAAACAAGGAAAGGACAAACTTAATTCGGCCTCGTATAGGCCAATAGCAATTCTTAACCACGAGTTTAAAATATTTTCTTCTTTATTAGCGACCCGTTTAAATAAATTTATTTATTTATATTTATTTATTTTATTTCTTAAATTTATATCCCACTCTCTCCACCAAAAGGCAGGCTCAGAGCGGCTCACAACATTTTAAAAATAACATATCAATATTAAAATCATACATTAAACATTAAAATACTATTTCATACAAGCTTGGCGGCATTCCCATTCAGTCCATGGTGGGTCCGAGGAACATTCCCATAAATCTCTGTAAGCAGATGACAGTGCTAACAGATGGGCAGGCGGTAATGCCAATAGACGGGTTGGCAGGTGGAACTGGGCCAGGGCTAAGATGTTCACCCTGGGTGGCCCCTATCCAAAGGCCTGGTGGAAGAGCTCCGTTTTACAGGCCCTGCGGAACTGCACCAAATCCCGCAGGGCCCTGATGTTCTCCGGGAGCTCATTCCACCAGTACAGGGCCGCCACAGAAAAAGCCCTGGCCCGTGTTGTAGCCAACCACGCCTCCTTCAATCCGGGAATGGCCAGACCGCGTTGGGTCCCAGACCGTAGTGCTCGCTGGGGAGCATATGGAGAGAGGCGGTCCTTCAGGTAGACAGGTCCCAGGCCATATAGGGCTTTATAGGTAAGCACCAGCACCTTAAACCTTATCCGGTATGCTATTGGCAGCCAGTGCAGAGTCCTTAAGGCGGGCTGTATATGCTCCCCCCTAGGGAGGCCCAACAGCAGCCGCGCCGCAGTATTCTGCACCAGCTGCAGCTTCCGGATTTGGCACAAGGGCAGCCCCATGTAGAGGGCGTTACAGTAGTCCAATCTTGAGGTGACCAACGCATGGATCACTGTTGCCAGTTCATTGCGTTCAAGGAAGGGGACCAGCTGCCTGATCAGCTGTAGATGATAGAAGGCTGACCTCGCAGCGGTTGCTACCTGGGACTCCATCGTTAACGTGGAGTCCAGGCGCACTCCCAAACTCCTGACCACCGCCGATGGCACCAACGGCACCCCCCCGAAGGTCAGAAGAGGGATCCCCAACTCTGGACCGCTCCGACTCAGGCATAGGATCTCCGTCTTCGTCGGATTCAACTTCATTCGGCTCTGTCTAAACCATCCAGCCACAGCCGACAATGCCAGATCCAGATCACCCGGGCTGGAGGAGGACTGGCCGCCCAATAACAGATAGAGCTGGGTATCATCTGCATATTGATGACAACCCAGCCTGAACCTCCGCGCAATCTGGGCAAGGGGGCGTATAAAGATGTTAAATAACATAGGGGAAAGAACTGCTCCCTGCGGAACACCGCAATCTAGCCGGTGTCTTTGGGAGAGTTGATCCCCTATCGCCACCCTTTGTCCCCGATCCTGGAGGAACGAGGAAAGCCACTGTAAGGCTAACCCCTGGACTCCAATATCGGCGAGACGACAGCACAGTAACTGGTGGTCGACCATGTCGAACGCCGCTGACAGGTCCAACAACACCAGCACCGCAGTGCCGCCTCGATCCAGATGCCTTCGGAGGTCGTCTGTAAGGGCAACCAGCACTGTCTCTGTCCCGTGACCTGGCTGAAAGCCGGACTGGAAAGGATCTAACACAGAGGTGTCTTCCAAAAAGCTCTGTAGCTGGTCCGCCACCACTTTCTCGATTAGTTTGCCCAAATATGGCAAATTAGAGACCAGCCGGTAGTTGACTAAATTGGCCAGGTCTAAGGATGGTTTTTTAAGAAGCGGGCGTACCACTGCCTCTTTAAGGGCACTAGGGAACATCCCTTCTGCAAGGGATGTGTTGATAATTTCCCTAAGCGCCCCTCGTACCTTCTCATGGCTTGCTTGAATTAGCCATGATGGGCACGGATCGAGCTTACAAGTGGTTGGGCGGACCTGCGAGAGCAGATTGTCAACCTCGTCCAGACAGAGTGGATTGAAGTAATCCAAAATAAGACCAGAAGACGGGCTTGGAGCCTCAAGTTCTGCCACTGTATCAACTGTGGCGGGTAGGTCTCGGCGGAGCGACAAGACTTTATCTGCGAAATAGTTCCCAAAAGCCTCGCAGCCAATATCCAATTCTCTATCGTTTAATCTGCTCACTGGCAGAGTCGTCAATGACCGAATTGTCCTAAATAACTGGGCTGGGTGGGAACTCGCAGACGCTATCTCAGCTGCATAGAAAACTTTTTTAGCAGCTTTGACAGCCACCTCATAGGCTTTCATAAACGTCCTATAAGATGTTCTTGCAGCTTCGCCGGGAGCACGCCGCCACCGCCTCTCTAGTCGTCTGAGTTCCCATTTCATTGTCCTCAACTCGCCCGTATACCATGGGGCGAGTCGGGAATGGGGTCGCAGAGGACGCCGGGGGGTGATCTCGTTGATGGCGGTCGAAAGACGATGTTGCCAGTCCTCGACCAGCTCATCCAACGAGCCACCAATAGGCAAAGAACCCCGCAGAGCTTCCTGGAATTGGCTAGGATCCATTTGGCTCCGCGGGCAAGCTAAAATTCGCTCGCCACCCAAACAGGGTTGGAGGGGTAGATTCACCCGGGCCTTCAGGGCTTGGTGGTCCGACCATGGTACCGCTGTAGCCGTAATCCGGTCCACCGTTACCCCCCCCCCCGTGAAAATCAAGTCAAGCGTGTGACCAGCTCTGTGCGTGGGGGTCATAACAAACTGGGAGAGTCCCAGTGTCGCCATGGACGACACTAGGTCCATTGCCTGCGTGGAGGTCGCGTCCTCGGCATGGACGTTGAAATCACCCAAGACTATCAGCCGAGGATGTTCAAGTGCCTAGCCTGATACGGCCTCCAGCAGGGATGGCAGGGTGTTTGCCGGTGCGTTGGGTGGACGGTACACCAGCCAAACAGCCAAACCCTCCCCAGCCTCCCAGACAAAGCCAACACATTCCATGCCTGCAAGATTCCGTGGCGGTAGCGCCCTGAAGGTGTAACCCTCCCGAATGAACACAGCCACTCCTCCCCCCCGCCCCTGGGTCCGAGACTGGTGAAGGACTGAGTACCCAGGTGGTGCCATTTGAGAGAGCGAAACTGTCTCTCCCTCACGCACCCAGGTCTCGGTCACGCATGCCAGGTCTACATCCTGCTCCGACAAAAAATCGCAGAGGGTTCTGGTCTTGTTATTTATAGACCTGGCATTACACAACACCAATGTCGGAGCGGGGTTCTTTTTCCTTGCCTTACAACCTGCTACCTTTAGGATGGGAACACAGATTGGAAGGAGACCGAGCACATCTATGTCTCCGTCTCCTTCCCTCTTTCCATCTGGTCCCACCGCCATACCTCCCCCTCCCCAGGAGCACCGAGATCCCTGCGCTGTTCAGGTGCCCATTGACGGCCTTTACCACACAAGTCTCGGCCATCGCAGGACCCCCTCCCAGCCGCGTTGGAACAGATCACCCTAGCTCCTCCTTTCTTGACCCTCTAATGCTACTAACCTACGGTACCACACCAGTTCGGCTCATATGTTATTGCACAATGCCCCATCAGCACAGCAATAGCTATGCTGTTAATCCAACAGTTTCCCACCCAAACCCCACCCCCTCCCTAACACTAACTAACTACAAATAACTAAGGGGCAGGAACAAATTAATAACATCTAGGGCGACTATACTAACTAACTCTCACTAAATCATTAATGCCAATAGTTAAAAATAGTTAAAAGGAGAGGAAGGACCCAAACAAGGCACGGCCTCTAGGTACCAGCAGTTCTTCCTGCTCTTAAAATTACTCCCCATAGGAGCAAAAGATGTCCTCTCAGGATGGAAAGCTCCAGATGTTTTTTCCATCCTAATGTCCCGGCTCTCCAACTTCTTCCATTGCCACGCACCGGTTCCTCAGTTTTTAGTGTCCAGAGAGAATTGGGGAGGGTCTATTGACTCACCGGGCTGAGCTCCAGAGGTCACTCTGGGAGACACTCACCAGCCTCCAATTCTGTTCGGGTGCACTCGGCAGCTCTCGGCAGCACCTGAAAGTGTCCGATGTTTCTCGAAGCGTCCCGAAGGGGCCCTGGCAGCCGATGAGGACCCACTGATGTCTCGGCCATTGCACAACCTCCCGATTCGCCCTGACTCCGCCTGAGGGGCCCCAGGTCCTCCAGGCACCGCAGGCACCTCCTTCGGTACCTTGGGGTCCTCGCAGGCTCCTCCAGGCGCCGCAGGCACCTCCCTCGGTACCTCGGGGTCCTCGCAGGCTCCGGACTCCACAGGCGCTCAGACACAGTCTCGCCAGCACTCAGCGGTCCCCAGGAACGCGGCAACACAGTCCCAGCCCAAAATGCAGCAGCACGGCAGGTCCCGAAGGCTCTCCGCCCAAAAACGCCAACCCGCGCCAGCCGAGGCACCGAGACGCCGAAGCGAGGCACCACAATGCCGGTAGCCCAAGACCACCAGACTAACAGCCCGGTCAGGCGAAACACAGACAAGGGGCACAAAGTCCCAAATAGACAGAACCCCCGACCGGAGCACAGTCTCAGGGGGGCCGGGCAACCAACCGCGGCGCGGCTGAAATCAACAGGCAGGAGAACAGCTGGGTAAGAGGCCTCGTCTTCGTTTGTTGTTTCCTTCGTTGTCTCCTCCACTCTCGCCACTCCAGCCCCTATTTTCTTCCCTCTTCCCTTACCACTATTAGCACATTAGCACATTAAAAGCCGAATTAAGTCCAATTAAAGCCCAAGTGCGTTTTAACACGCATTAAAATTTCCTTCTTCGGCGGAGCTCCGATTACAGCTTCACGCCGAGCGCCGTCTTTGTCTTTTATTAGTATTCAAGACTAATGTGATTCTTTTACCTGTTCAGATATGTTTTAACAGATTTACTTGTTGTATGTTTGTAGTTGGTGTTGAAGGTATTATTGTTAGTTGTTTGTATTTAAAATTAATTAAAAATATTATATATATATATATATATATATATATATATATATATATATATATAAAAGCTTCTGGTTTCTTAGTATTGGAATGGTCCTGGGCTGTAGTTCACCTTGTAAGGTACACACTAGACAGACTAATCCCCAGAAATTGGAAATCAAGCTGATAACATCCACAATAGATCTTTAAAAAGGCAAATAGTGTTGTTTTTGTTGCCTGAAGGACCAAATAGGTTTATCTTAAAAACTGTGATATGCAATATAACACAGTGACATTAATCCTGATCCACAAACTACATCAAGGATGTTTCTTCTGATACACCGGGGTAATTCTTAGGTGTCTTTCCTCACCAGGGTCAGTGATGTAACTCTGTTCTCTTTTGTTTCCTTTATGCCTTTATGATATCTTTCCCTCTCCCTTTTCACAGCCAGGTGAATAAGAGTGTCTTTCCAGAGTCAGAAGCAACCCAAGAGAAAGGAGGAAAAGATGGAAAAGAAGGACCCGTAAGGCCCTGGAACTGGCAAGACATCCAGGAAAGGTCCCCATCCCATCCAAGCAGGGAGTGATACTGAATTTTGGGAAAGAACTGTGCCAGAGATCTGGGTTCAGGACACTATGACTGCAGATGTACACAGACAACGCTTCCGGCAGTTCCTTTACCATGAGGCTGATGGGCCCCGAGAGGTTTGCAGCCAGCTCCATGGACTTTGTAAGCACTGGCTGGAGCCAGAGAGGCGCACCAAGAAGCAGATCCTGGACCTGGTGATCCTGGAGCAGTTCCTGGCCATCCTGCCCCAGGAAGCACAGTGCTGGGTCAGAGGATGCGGGCCAGAGACCAGTTCCCAGGCAGTGGCCCTGGCCGAAGGGTTCCTCCTGAGTCAGGCAGAGGAGAAGAGGCAGGCACAGCAGGTGAGGGGTTTTCACTCACTCCATTCAAGCAATGACCTTTTCCTAAGGCGTCCTGCTAGGCATTTCTCTATTTTTTCCATTGTTAGGAAGTCCTAAAGGGTCCTCTACCATAAAAGGAGGGGAGGGGATTTTCCATAAGGAAGCAATTACTGAACGGGCAGCAGCACATAGTACCATGATCAAATTTTTCTGTATCGGGAATATGGGAGGAGTCCCACATATTTAATAACATCATCAGGGGTCCTTTCATAGAAACAGAGCTGCAGGAGCTCATTAGCATAACTCATTTGCATATGCCACACCCCCTGCCGTCACAGGAAGTGTATCAGAAGTCCACACCCCCTGACATCACCGGAAGTGTGTCAGAAGACCACACCCACCACTCAGGCTCCACCCCAAAAATCTCCAATATCTCCCAACTCAGAGCTGGCAAGCCTATCTGATGGCACACGTGGGGGAAAACAAACAAACCACCCATGTCAGGTAAAGAGGAGGGATACCAGGGTACCAGGTCAATATATTTTTATTCTCCTTGGCATTGATGGCTGAGGTGCTTTTAGTGTTCCTTTTCTGTTTGAGTGGCAGCCTTCCTCTCTGTTACAGTTGACTGTGGATTTTATATCACTGCCATTTAGTGTTGTTTTTGTCAGCCACAACAAGGTCACTTACAGAGAGGAAAAGCAGGTTATCCATTTTTTTAAAAATAACGTTGACAAGTCTGGATTCAGAACAACAACGAAATCACATCCGCTAATTTTTGCCTAAACAAAACCCAATGATCTAGAGCTGTGGTCTTCAACCTAGGAGTTGGCCGACAGAGCCACTTGCCCCCCCCCCCCAAGCCATTTGGAAGTCCCCACACATGTATAGACACAGCAAGGGTGCCATGGCTCTTCTCTTTGGATGCACATGAAGAAGAGCAGGATGGCAGGGTGAGGTTAGCTCCGGGGTGCCAACCATTGGTTCATTTATCACTAAAATAAACCTCCCTCCCCCTGGGAGCTGTGAAACTTTTTGTTGTGCAGCTCATGGCCAGAATAAATGGGTAAACACTTCACATCCCCCCTTTGGAGACGGTGCTTCACTCACATCAGTCTCCTGCCAGCCACTCCACGTATGGCTGAGAGGGGAGGGGAGGGGGAGAGAGAATATCATGGAAGTAACCTCCAGGGTCATCTAGTCCAACCCCTTTCACAGGAAATGCACAAATACCTCCTTCCCTCACACACACCCAGTGACCCCTGTTCCATGCCCAGAAGATGAAAAAAACCCTCCAGGATCTCCAGCCAAACTGGCCTGGAAAAAAATGGCTGCCTGACCCCCAAAGTGGAGATCAGCATTTCCCTGGGTGTGTAAGAAAGGGCCACGAGAACCAAGCACTGAGGCAACCCTCCCTGCCCTCCCTCTCATGATCTGCCTAAGTTTACAGAATCAGCATTGCTGTCAGATGGCCATCTAGTCTCTATTTGAAAACCTCCAAAGAAGGAGAGATAGAAACAGAGAGAGAGAGAGAAATATAGATACATACAGAGAGAGAGAGAGATTTGCATGGGATTATTACATTAAGAATATGGCCTCCTCACTTCCTGCAGAAAATGGTACAACTACCGAACCACACAGTTCTATCATGTCATTCTGCTACGCATGTATACTAGGCAGGCACAAGAACCCTCCTAACACTAGGAATCTGTGCTTTTACATTTTTTCTGTGAAAAGTAACTGGTGGTGGTGGAAAGTACCATGAAGGTACCGCTCACTTACAGCGCCACAGGGTTTTCCAAGGCAACCTTCTGACAGATGTGGATTACCATTGCCTGCCTCTGCATAGCAACCCTGGACTTCCTTAGGGGTCTCCCATCCAGGTACTACCCAGGACCAACTCCACTTAGCTGATGAGACTGGGCTAACCTGGGCCATCCAAGTCAGGGCAGAGATGCTCAGAGGTGGTTTGTCATCCCCTGCCTCTGCGTAGCAACTCTGGACTTCCTTGGTGGTCTCCCATCCAAATACTAACCAGGGCCCTTGGCACTAAACACAGGTTCCAGTCCATCTTAGTGGGCTCTGGGTGCAGTGAAACTCTGAGAAGGGCAAATAAAAAATTGTAGACCCAAAGTCAGGACAAATGAAGCATTCTCTGAGCATGGTTTCATATGCATGTGCGTCAGAGAGAGAGAGAGAGACCTAGCAAAACCCATTAGTGAACCCGGCAACATCAGCCAGACCATCTCAGGTTCATACTCCTGCTCATCCTCTAATGTGATTTATGCCATCTTCAGGTGTCTGCAATGCCCTTCCACCCTCTACACTGGACAAACAGGCCAGTCCCTTCGACAAAGAATAAATGGACATAAGTGTGACATTAGGAATAACAACATCAAAAAACCAGTGAGGGAAACATTTTAGCTTCCCAGGACATTCAGCTGCTGACCTAAGAATAGCAGCCCTCTTACAAAGGAATTTCAAAGGGAGAGTAGAAAGAGAGAATGCTGAATTGCAACTGATAACAAAGCTCAAGACAACACATCCTCCTGGCCTGAATCTCAACCTGGGTTTCCTGTCTCATGACCAACACTGATTTCTTCATGCCTACTACTGCTCTGCGTGTCACACCTAATCCATTCACACCTGCTATAGTCATTTCCCTGGTAATGTCATTCGGCATATGAAATCACTCCACTTTCCACTATGTAGAGGAGAAGAAGAGTTTGGATTTATACCCTGCTCTTCACTTGGAGTCTCAGAGCAGCTTATTACATTCTCCTTCCCTTCCTTTCCACACAACAGACACCCTGTGAGGTAGGTGGGGCTGAGAGAGCTCTGTGAGAACTGCTTAAGAGAACAGCTCTGCAAGAACTGTGGATGACCCAAGGTCACCCAGCAGCTGCATATGCAGGACTGGGGAATCAAAACCCAGTTCTCCCAAATTAGAGTCCGTGCACTTAACCACTACACCAAACTGGGACAAGTGGACTCACATTCAAGCTGTATCTGTAGAGGTGAGCAGTGATTCACAAAATCTCCAACCCTGCCACAAATTTTGTTAGCCTTTAAGGTGCTACTGGATTCTTGCTCTTTTCTGCTAGTACAGGCAGATTAACATGGCTCCTCAACTTCATTTATTTTATGACTGCATTGGAAGCGGTAGGGTGAGAGTGAAGAAATTGAAGCTGAATTGGGGGGGGGGTGTCTTCCCAGGATGGGAGTTTCTTGCTTGGATCAACCTGCTTTTGGATCCAGCTTTACTTCCGAATGCTCCTTATTCCCACCCCCCACCCGTTTTTAGATCTCACTTTGCCAGCTTGCATTCCCCACTCTTCTGCTGCTGCTGCTGCTCTGGGACTCCCCCAGACTCTCCCACCCCAAATTTGCAGCTCACCAATTCTTGGAGGGCGTGTGTGTGTGTGTGTGTGTGTGTGTTGAGGCTGCTCCTCGCAGCCAGGCCACCTTCCTAGGCGGGGGGAGGGGGATCTGGCAGCAGGAAGCGACTCCCCACAGGCCGAGCGGGTCTTCTTCTGCTTCTTCCCTGCTTCTTCCCTCTCGCGGGCCCCAGCAGAAGCCACCGGACGGAGGAGGAGGCTCCCCCCCAGTGAACTTCGCGCCCAGCTCGGACCCTGGCACTGGCTGCGCCTGATGGGCCATTCCCCTCCCCAGCTGCTCTCCAAAAGGCCGGGCAGTACACATTCCCCAACTCCCCTCATGTGGGAGGGCTCCCCACACCCCCTCCCTCCCCCTCCCCCCCTCACCTGCTGGGCTCCGAGGCAAGAAGGCGACAGGCGCTGGGAGGAGGGCTCCACATGGACTACCCACCCCCTAGGGTTGCCAAGTCCAACTCTGGAAATATCTGAGGACTTTGGGGGTGGAGCCAGGAGACTTTGGGGGTGGAGCCAGGAGACTTTTGTGATGTCACTTTCTGTGGTGTCACTCCCAGGTCAAGTGGCAAGTGATGTCACTTCCCCTTTAGATGATGTCACTTCCAGTACACTCTTCAAAATACTCAACAGAAAGGTCTAAGATCCTAAGGCTGAACACTGCCAAAAACCAGAACTACACCTTCATGCAGCAGAGTCACAACTGTCTTTTTAAAAAATCATGACTAGAATCCAGAGAGCTAAGTTATATTTGAATACATGTATTGTGCATAATCACATCTGCCCAGGGGCTGCTTCTAGATAAAGAAATGACAATTCCCAGGGCTTTTTTCCTTCGACAAATTTATTTTAAAAATGTTATAAAGTTCATGATTTTTCAGTATACGTATTGAAAACTTCCATTTCCATCTTGAGAGTTGTGGCACCTCCCCCCCCCCCCCCAAACCCTGACAATTCCAAATAGCTGTATTGGCTTAGCTGGACAGTGTTCCCTCTAAGCTGAGTTAGTGTGAGCTAGCTCACAGATTTTTAGCCTCCGGCTCACACATTTGTCTTAGCTCAAAAAGGATGGCTCCAAAAAAACCTAATTGATGCAGCAGCCAAATTGCTCGCTCATAACTTTAATGCCAGCAGCTCACAAAGTAGAATTTTTGCTCACAAGACTCCACAGCATAGAGGGAACATTGGCGCTGGAGCTGGAGGGAGGAAAATCAAAACTCATAAGAACATAAGAGAAGCCAATGCTGGATCAGGCCAGTGGCCCATCCAGTCCAACACTTTGTATCACACAGTGGCCAAAAATACCAGGTGCCCTCAGAAGGTCCAGGACCCTAGAAGCCCTCCCACTGTTGCCCCCCAAGCACCAAGAATACAGAGCATCACTGCCCCAGACAAAGGGTTCCATCTAGACCTTGTGGCTAATAATAGCCACTGATAGACCTCTGCTGGATGGGGACAGAGAGAGACAGACAGACAGACAGAAAAAAGAAAGAAAGAAAGAGGGAGGAGGAGAGAGAGAAGGAAAAGAGTTGGGGCAGGCAACTTACCAGATCAGGGAGGGCAACGCAGCCTCGCAAGCCAAAGCCAGGCCTCTCAGTACAAAGGGCCTAGCCTGGGCGGGGCTTTCTCTTGCTGGCTCTGCTGTTAAAGGGGAAGCGTCCTATAAGGCTTTTTCCTACAGGCTCTCTGCAGGCCTCAGGAACTGCAGCCTCAGGAACTGCAGGAACTTCCCCTTTAAATGGTTCAGGCCTGGCTGGGAAGGGGCGGGGCAGGCTTGGAGGCCAGCTGGAATGCATTCCCCTGCGTTCTGAAAAAGATCCCTGCTTAGCAGCGCACACTAGAAAGAGACTGGAGGACTGAGCAGCCATTTTGTCCCCCGCCAGACAATTTTGAAAAGGTGGGGGTGAGGAGTTAAAATCGGAGTTTCCCCCGCCCTCCCGGGGGGCTTGGTAAGCCTACCACCCCAACCCCCCGGTGCTCCCTGGAGTGGCAGCAGGAGCGCTGGAGCCCCAGACTGGCTGCAGACTCTGCAGGCCCCTCCTGGAGACTGAGGACTCCCGGGACCAGGGGGCGGAGCTTGGTCATGTGCCTGCCAGCCCCGCCCCCTGGCCTTTTCACTCCCGGAGCTGCACTCCGCCAAGCTCCTGCTCGAACGGAGCCCTGAACATCATAAAGGAAGAAAATATCCTGTAATGATGTCGATTTGGGAGCATGGCTTCCTTCGTTAAGGTAATCCACCACGTGTTGGGTCTTCCTCTTTTCCTGCTGCCCTCCCACTTTTGTTAGCATCATTGTCTTTCCCAGTGACTCCCGTCTTCTTGTAAGGTTACCAAAATACTAAAGCCTCGTCTTAGTCATTCTGGTTTCAAGGAGAGTTGAGGCTTGATTTGATCACGAACTCACTTATCTCTCTTTTTGGTGGTCCATGGTATCTGTAGAAACACGAAACCCTCCTCCAGCACCACAGAGAATCAACTTTCTTCCTGTCAGCTTTCTTCCTTGTCCAACTTTCACACCCACAAATAGTATAATGGGGAATACTAAGGCACAAATTAACTTGCTCTTGGTCACCTGTGACACATCCTTACGCTTAGGAGTACAGGTTGCACATCAAAACAGTCGGATTTTATGGCATCCCCATTTCTTTTCAAATCAACCGTAGCTTTTCTTGACCCCCACAGTCAAAAGCACTGATGGAATCTATGAATCACAAGCTGATTTTTTCCCCTGAAATTCTCTTCTTGATGTGCTTTTTGGTCTTTGCATTTTTTCCTTCTTATTCCCTGGTCGCTGCCTCCCCCATAGTCCGAAGAAAAGCTTCTTCTCAAAGAGCTGGATGGGGATTCTAGACACTCCCCCCCTTTTGTTCTTCAACATGCAGTCCTGCCTACTCATATTCAGGTCCCCCGCTATCTCTCCGTATAGTTATTTTAATGATTATCATAATGTCATACTTCAAAAATTAAAAGTTCCCTTTATATCCCCTGGGGTTTTTTTACTTTACATTCACATTCACATAAAAGTCCAAAGTCTCCCATCTTGACTCGGTGGTCTTTCAGAATCAGTCTTCTCCTTCTTCGTGATCTTCTTTATCTCCTCTCTCTGGTTCCAACCCTTGTGGAGTATGTTTTATATTAAATCTCTCAAATAGTTTTCCTTCTTCTTTAGGATTTTTTGCTTTCATAAGTTTCCCATCCTTGAAATAATAGTTGCTGGAAATCCCCAAGAAAACAATATACCATTCTTATGCAGTTCCTGAGCATATGGTCTCATCCGGTTTCTCTCTTGTAATGTTTCTGGCAATAAATAAGGATGAGGTATTACTCTCTGACCTTGAAGTTGTCAGTTCTCAATCTTCTTGAGAGCTTTCCAGACTTTATCTTGTATCTTTTCCCTTGAAAAACCCATTATAATGTCTCTAGGCATTCCTCCTGCTTTTGGCTTCGGTCTTAAGCTTCTGTGTGCACGTTGTAAATCAGGGGTGTCAAACATGCAGCCCAGGGAATGAATCAGGCCCCTGGAGGGCTTCTATCAGGCCCGCAGTTGGACTGGCCATACTCCTGCTTCCAGTTCTGCCGCTGCTGCTGCATCATAGTTTGCTTCACCAGACCTGCTTCATAATCACTCAGCCATTTCATTTTTTAACCTGGGTCCTAGACTCAGAACTCTGAGCATAAGATTTCTGTGGTGTATGTCAATGAATCAAAAGCAGATTTGCAGTTTACAGATACACACTTGAACAGCATACTCAAACAGCACATATATTTTGATGCAATAATTCAGAGCAAGAAGTGTCTGTTATCAAATGCTGTTAAATAAAATATTGCAAGAGTGCTAATGTTCTAAACATGTTTTTATTTTAAGTTAAAAAAAATCTTTGTCTTTGTGTCCTTTATAAAGTTTATATCTTCACTAGCTGGCATTACATTTTATGACACACATGGCCCAGCCCAACAAGGTCTCACTAATGTCAGATCTGGCCATCATAACAAATGAGTTCGATTCCCCTGTTCTAAATCATCTTCTCTAACATTTATCCCAGACTTCTGAAACCACTCAAAGTTTTTACCAGATCTCTGATAATGTCTTCAGTTACTCCTGATAGTTTCAAATTTTTACACTTTTCCCAGTCTGATAAGGAGGCTACCCTTCTTTTTAATACTTGTATTTCTTGTTCATTAGCTCTCGCCTTTTCCTCAGCCTTGTTCGCTACTGTCTGAGCAGTTGTAATGTGATCCAGTAGTTGCTCAAATTTATCTTGCAATTTTTACTGTCCTCTCTAATGTTCTTTTCCATGTTAGCTATAAGCTCGGCCATCTCCTTCATTCCCCTCTTTGTCGCCATTACGAGGGGCCTTTAATTAACTTAATTAGCTTTACAGAGAAGACTCCCCAAGTCCAAAGTTATCTCTTCCTCCTTCAAGGTTTCCTCCTCGATAGGATTGCTCTTTTTGTCCTTATCTTCCAGTTGTTTTGGTTATATTTTATTTTATCAGACTCCTTTCTCGGAGGGGTACCGTGAGGCATCTAATCTTGCTGACACATGCACAGGTCTCCTGAAATGCTCTCCTGTGCTCCATTAACCAATGTAATTTTGCAATATTATCTCAAGTGCATCTTCCTTTTCTGAATCCACCTGCAACATCTGGCGTTCTCTTTCAATATATGACACCAGTCCTTGTAAAATGTTGAGGATCACTTTACTTGCAGGAGTGCTCTGATAGTTGCTATAGTCTTTGACGTCTCCATTTTTCGGATCTGAAATGTCAAGTGAGCACTTCCAGTCTGTGGGCTGTTGTTTTGTTTTCCATCTTTGTTAGCATATTCTCGTTTAAGGTGTTGATGGGCTCCTTTTCTGTGGTTTAGAATAGCCCATTCTACTCCTGGTGATTTGTTTCTCCCAATTGTTCTCAGTGCAGCTATACTTTCTAAAACTCTTCCTTCTTCTTCAAAAGAGTTTTCTTGAAAGGAATCGGTCCTCCTTTTGTCTCTTTTTTTTAACAGTTCTTCAGTATATTGTTCCCACCTTGTGTTCGATATTTCTACCTCTAGCTCATTCACTAGCCTGAGAAGAAAACCCAACCCTCTTGCTCGCCCCTGTAGTTAACACGGCTCTGGTGGTGGCGGAGTCAGGGATGAGGAATCTGGGTCAGGATCCACCTCTTCAGCCTGTTCCATTCCTTCTCTTACCCCTCTCCCTTGCTGTTTTTTTCAGATGAGGGGAGGATACCTGAAGGCAGAAGTAAAGGTAACTGAGGCAGAAGGAGCTCCGTCAGAGGGAGGTCAGAGGGCGCAGGCCCAGGAGCATGCCCCAGATGCCCTGTCAAGCGGTAAGAATGCCTCCAGCCAGATGGGATCAGGGCATGTAATGAAGTTGTTGGGCAGAAGGTTCAGGACAAGAGAAAAGGGAGATACTTCTGCTGAGTACGTAGAATGGAGTTATGGGAAATAGCGCCCTACGATGTAGTGATGGCCACCCTACTTTAAAGGTGGATTATACCAATTCATGGAGAGCAATTCCATTCCAATTTATGTTCTGTGAATTATGTATATCTCACCTTCCTTCCATTAGAAAATGGCTCAAAAAAGAAAAAAAAATTGAGTGCGGCTATTAGCCATGGGGAATAAATGGAACCTCCACGTTCTCCTGACCTGAATGGCCAGACTAGGCCAATGTCATCAGATCTCAGAAGCTAAGAATGGTCATCCCTGGTTAGTTTTTGGACTGGAAGACCACCAAAGAAATTCAGGGTTGCTATGCAGAGGCAGGCAATGGCATACCACCCCTGAATGTCTCTTTCCTTGAATAGCTGGAGTCACCATAATTCAGCTGTAACTTGACAGCACTTTACACAGAGAGAGAGAGAGAGAGAGAGAGACCATGTTCTGGAGCAGCATATCTCAGAAACTCCGTTGCCAGAGGCCAGTCATTTGGGTTCTGGGTCTCTGCATAAAGACTTTTCAGGGGCATCGGGTGGGGGGTGGGGGGCGGTCACAGTCAGAAAGAGGATACTGGATTAGGGATGCCTGGCAATGTCCTGTCACCCCTGTGAGGTTTGAGGGCAGAGCACGGGGTGGACATGGTGTTATTTTCATGTCTTGTCCAGCTAAATGCCTGGATGTGAAGTCAGAGCATCAGTAGACGCTCTGAAAACACATTGGTACTACTCTAGAGTTCCCAGAGAATCAGCTGATGCACTAAAATCACATGGGCTTAGGGCTGGATGTGATGGCGACGTATCCTGCCATGTGATTTCCAGTCGCCTCTTTTTCTCCCACCCTTCAGGATGGGTCAGAGGATCCTGCGGGCTGGAGAAGGTCATGCCTGGGCTTTTAGTCTTGTCCAGCAGGGATGCTGCAACCATTAGATCTCCAGGGCACATTCCAGGTCTCACAGAAGTCTGAAATGTGTTGGTGGCATTTATAACTTTCTGATGGTCATGGGAATGGGGATGCATAAGCAGGTTTGAGACCAACAAAATAGGAATTTGAGGCTAAAATTCTTCCTTTCAATTTTGTCTCCCTTGCAGGCAGTGAAGAGACGTTATCGAGCAGTTTTCTTTGCAGAGAAGTGGAAACAACTGCTCAAGCTCTTTTCCAGGTGTTTGGGATGAACGGGGGATAGTCAGGGCCCTTGCTCCTTTTTCAAGGACACTTTTAGTCCTGCTTTCTGTGAAAGAGAGGCTCTGAATTGCACTCCTTTTACACATACCGAGCTCTACGTCCTGCACCCTCAGAAAATACGCCTGTCGAGTGTGTAGTCTTTGCCTGGCATGATCTCTGATGAGGGAATCTGCTTTTTCTTTCAGTCTGCATTTTCCTTTGAGGAGGTGGCCATTTATTTCACCAAGGCGGAGTGGGCCCTGCTGGATCTGGACCAAAAAGCTCTCTACAGGGAAGTCATGCGGGAGAACTATGGGAGCATGGCTTTCCTGGGTAAGGATCTTTCATAGGTGCCAAAGGTGGGAACTGGTGCCATTGGGATGATGCATGAATCAAAATTTTGAACAGCAATATATGTTTGTGAGGCCTGCCCTTCTACTTGGCCACCATTGGGTGCTTTGAGAAGTTGGGGTGGCTGTGAAAATGATGTTCAGCATGGCCATATGGAGCGATACAAGACACCTACTGATGCAAGGGCAACTGAGGCCAGTTGTGGCCATAACCCAAGCCAAAGAGGGTGTGTTGGCCTTAGGTTGAGGTGGGGCTGAGGATTCCTCAGAAAGTCTCTGGAAGGAGCCCGATCCCAATTTCTTTACAGCATCCCCTCCCCAGGTGGGATAATGGCCATCCACTCTAACTGTAGCCTGGAAAAGATCCATCCCCCTTTGAGTGGTTAGAGTTGAGGCCTTTCATCTTGACCATGGTTCCATCCTTCCAGAAGAAATTTTTTTCTTCCATGGATTTCTCGCTCCCTCTCCCTCCCTCCCTCCCTCTTTTTTTCTCTCTGCCAAAGAAGCCAAGTACGTAAGAGACCCTACGGTGGAGACTGACAAAGGCCTTTCATCTGAAGAATGGATGCAGAATTCTTCCAGAAGATCTCAAGAGACTGTTTCCTTCCAAAATGAGCTGGCCACGAGTGGGTATCTTTTACTGTAACGTCAAGGGAGCGGGCAGATAAGACCTCCTTCTGCAGATTATAACAGGATCTCTCTCTCTTTATTCCAGCAGGAGATGATGAGGAAGATGAAGTCAAGAATGAAGATGTCAGAAAAAACGTCAGGATTCAAAGCAGCCATAAGAATCAGAAAGTCAGCTGTAGGGTGAAAAAGAGAGATAAATCCATTCCTTTCCAAGGGGGGGATTTCCAAGAAGTAGTCCACATGTTGGAGGAGTGTTTGGAGTGTGGAATGAGCATCTCTGATCAAACCCAATATACTGACCATTTTGAAATACACAGTGGAAATAAAACTCATCAATGCCTGGAGTGTGGAAAGGCCACACTCGCAGAACAGAGTTCCTTGGACTCGCAGTTCCTTGGACATTTAAGAACTCATACAGGCGAGAAACCTTGTAGCTGCCCAGACTCAGGGGAAAAACCTTTTGAATGCTCACAGTACAGCAAGAAATTCAGTCATAGTTTCCTTCTGAAACAACATCAAAGAACCCACACAGGAGGGAAGCCTCTTGGATACTCAGAGTGTGGGAAGAGATTTTGTGACAGTAGCACTCTTCAACAGCCTCAAGGAACCCACACAGGGGAGAAGCCCTTTGAATGCTCAGGGTGTGGGAAGAGATTCAGCAAAAGTGGCAATCTTCAAAGTCATCTTAGAACCCACACAGGGGAGAAGCCTTTTGAGTGCTCAGAGTGTGGGAAGAGATTCAGTCATAATACCAATCTTCAGGAACATCTAAGAACCCACACAGGGGAGAAGCCTTTTGAGTGCTCAGAGTGTGGGAAGAGATTCAGTCATAATAGCAATCTTCAGAAACATCTAAGAACCCACACAGGGGAGAAGCCTTTTGAGTGCTCAGAGTGTGAGAAGAGATTCAGTCATAATAGCAATCTTCACAAACATCTAAGAACCCACACAGGGGAGAAACCTTTTGAGTGCTCAGAATGTGGGAAGAGATTCAGTCGGAGTAGCAGTCTTCAAACTCATCTAAGAACCCACACAGGGGAGAAGCCTTTTGAGTGCTCAGAGTGTGGGAAGAGATTCAGTCGTAATAGCTATCTTCAGAAACATCTAAGAACCCACACAGGGGAGAAGCCTTTTGAGTGCTCAGAGTGTGGGAAGAGATTCAGTGAGAGTAACAGTCTTCAGAAACATCTAAGAACCCACACAGGGGAGAAGCCTTTTGAGTGCTCAGAGTGTGGGAAGAAATTCAGCAACAGTGGCCATCTTCAAAGTCATCTAATAACCCACACAGGGGAGAAGCCCTTTAAGTGCTCAGAGTGTGGGAAGAGATTCAGTCGGAGTAGCCATTTTCAAAGTCATCTAGGAATTCACACAGGGGAGAAGCCTTTTAAATGCTCAGAGTGTGGGAAGAGATTCAGGACCACTGGGTATCTTCAAGATCATCTAAGAACCCACACAGGGGAGAAGCCTTTTGAGTGCTCAGAGTGTGGGAAGAGATTCAGTCATCATAGCAATCTTCAGAAACATCGAAGAACCCACACAGGGGAGAAGCCTTTTGAGTGCTCAGAATGTGGGAAGAGATTCAGTGAGAGTAGCAGTCTTCAAACTCATCTAAGAACCCACACAGGGAAGAAGCCTTTTGAGTGCTCAGAGTGTGGGAAGAAATTCAGTCATAATAGCAGTCTTCAAAGTCATCTAAGAACCCACACAGGGGAGAAGCCTTTTGAATGCTCAGAGTGTGGGAAGAGATTCAGCGACCGTAGCTCTCTTAAACAACATCTAAGAACCCACACAGGGGAGAAGCCTTTTGAGTGCTCAGAGTGTGGGAAGAAATTCAGCAACAGTGCCCCTCTTCAAACTCATCTAAGAACCCACACAGGAGAGAAGCCCTTTAAGTGCTCAGAGTGTGGGAAGATATTCAGTCAGAGTAGCAATCTTCAAGCTCATCTGAGAACCCACACAGGAGAGAAGCCTTTTGAGTGCTCAGAATGTGGGAAGAGATTCAGCAACAGTGGCCATCTTCAAAGTCATCTTAGAACCCACACAGGGGAGAAGCCTTTTGAATGCTCAGAGTGTGGGAAGAGATTCAGTCATAATAGCACTCTTCAAAAACATCGAAGAACCCACACAGGGGAGAAGCCTTTTGAGTGCTCAGAGTGTGGGAAGAGATTCAGTGACAGTGGCCATCTTCAAAGTCATCTTAGAACCCACACAGGGGAGAAGCCTTTTGAATGCTCGGAGTGTGGGAAGAGATTCAGTGACAGTGGCACTCTTCAAAAACATCGAAGAACCCACACAGGGGAGAAGCCTTTTGAATGCTCAGAGTGTGGGAAGAGATTCAGTGACAGTGGCACTCTTCACAATCATCTAAGAATCCACACAGGGGAGAAGCCCTTTAAGTGCTCAGAGTGTGGGAAGAGATTCAGGAACAGTGGCCATCTTCAAGATCATCTGAGAACCCACACAGGAGAGAAGCCTTTTGAATGCTCAGAGTGTGGGAAGAGATTCTGTCAGAGTAGCAGTCTTCGAGAACATCTGAGAAACCACACAGGGGAGAAGCCTTTTGAGTGCTCAGAGTGTGGGAAGAGATTCACCAGAAGTGGCCATCTTCAAAGTCATCTTAGATCCCACACAGGGGAGAAACCTTTTGAGTGCTCAGAGTGTGGGGAGAGATTCAGTGAGAGTAGCACTCTTCAAAAGCATCTAAGAACTGAGGGCGTGGCAAGGCATCAGCGATGGGGGCCGCATAATCCTGTGACTCCTGCCCCCGCTAATCCTTTCCCTGCTGATTAAGCATCTATTCACTCTAAACATGATGGCAAAGTACTTTACATAATGAAGAAAAGCGAGCTGTTTAAGCAGAGATCAACTTTGGGCGTGCTGCACTCGATAAAAGAGTACTTTGAGTTGGATTCTTGCCGGCAGGCACAAGCTTCAAAGGAAAATAAAATGGCGGCCGGAACTCTTAACAACAGAAAAACTCCCTTTGGATGATTCTGACTCAGCAGTAATAACTTATCTTAAAGCAATGGAAGCAAGCCTACTGGAAAGAATTTCTTTACTTACAATTCATGTAGAAGAAATAAAACTCTCTGTGACTCAAGCAGTTGCAAAAGCAGAAACCACACTGGAGAGAAGCTCAGCAAATGAGGCTAGTATTCAAACTCTCTCTGAGGTTTCATCCGAGCACAATGATAGAATGATACGCATAGAATCTGAACTCAAATCTGTGAACTTAAAATTTCGTGGGATAAGAGAGGAAGCTGAGCAAAACATAGAACTAATCTCCTTTATGGCAACTTTAATAGTTAATGCCCTGAAGCTGGAAGAAGGCTTAGTTCCTGTGATTTCAAATGCATCTCGAATAGGCTCTAAATCTGCTGCTAAACGCTCTTTGCCTAGAGACATTGTGATTATCATACCAGATGCCAGAGTTAGAAAACGCATTTTAACAGAAGCAAAAAAGCCTGGTGTCTTTGTTTTTGAAGATGAACAAATTACAGTATTTCCTGATGTGCCTAAAGAAGCACTGTTGATTCATAGAAAATTGAAAACAACCACTAAACAATTGCAAGAACTACATCAGAAATATAGATGGATGCCCTCAGAGAAGCTTTATGTATATCACCAGGGTCAACATCTTCTGGCCTGGGATGAAGAAACAGGAAAAGAACTTATTTCAGCTATACAAAGTGAAACTCCAATGGAACAAGAAGGGAAAAGATCAGCAAAGCGGAAGAACCTTTTCCGTATGTCTCCAATGAAGTCCAGTAAAATTCCAATACATGCAGGTTCTGGATGAGACTCTTTTTAGGAATGAAAATATAGACAGTTGTCTTTGCTGAGATATGCTCTATTGAGCTCTGATATCTGTTAACTTGTAAACACAAGGTATGTATATATAACTATGGGTAATTTATATTATTTAATAATAGGGAGCAGGGCAGGTGGTGGTGGCAGTGATTAGTGAACTCCCTCAGGTACAGATTCAGGTGGCAGGAGGTGTTCTGCTTTGCCCTCAACAGAGAGGGTCACTGAATTCTGTTCTATAAAGTCTTAGTTCATTGGTTGAAGTAAGGTAACAAAGTACTAAGTTATTATAAGGGAAGGGTAGGTACGGGAGGTGAGGTAAGAGTGGGTAAATATAGAGTGTAATTAGAATGGTAGTTTTTTTATTTTAGCATAGTTACTCATGACCATACGCCCAGCCACATGCCTCCTTGATCCGTGCCGTTCCTGGCTAATTAAAGTGGGTCACAAGGGGTTTTGAGGTGCACTGAGGGAGATTATCAACCAGTCGCTCTCGGAGGGGCTGTTCCCGAGGGCACTCAAGTAGGCGATGGTCCGTCCTCTCCTGAAAAAACCAACTTTAGATCCGGCTGAATTGGCGAACTATCAGCCGGTCTCTAATTTGCCTTATTTGGGCAAATTAATTGAGAGGGTGGTGGCGATACGGTTGCAAGGTTTCCTGGATGATGCTTTGGTGTTAGATCCCTTCCAGTCAGGCTTTCGCCTGGGGTTCGGGACTGAGACAGCTCTGGTTGCCCTTACTGACAGACCCCCGGAGACATCTGGATCGAGGTGGCATGGTGGTGTCTGTTGCTCGACCTGTTGGATGTGTTTGACACGGTTGATCATCAGCTGCTGACCCGCTGCCTCGCCGATGTGGGGATTCAGGGACTCACTTTACAGTGGCTTGTCTCTTTTCTCCAGGGTCGGGGACAAAGGGTGGTGCTTGGGGATGAGCAGTCCCAGAGACTCCCACTTGATTGCGGTGTGCCTTAGGGGGCTGTCCTGTCCCCGATGCTCTTTAACATCTATATGCGCCCCCTTGCCCAGATCATCCGGAGGGCAGGGCTGGGTTGTCACCAGTACGCTGATGACACCCAGCTCTATCTGATGTTGGGCGGCCAGTCTGGCTCGGGACCAGACGATTTAGACTGGGAATTGCACGCTGTGGCTGCTTGGCTCAGGCTGAGCAGGCTGAAGCTAAACCCAGCGAAGACGGAGGTCCTGTGCCTGGGTCGGGGTGGGCCATGGTCAGGGTGCCTGCTCCCGACCTTTGACGGGGCACCGTTGGTGCCTTCGCTGGTGGTTAGGAGTTTGGGAGTGCTCCTGGATCCCTCCTTGTCAATGGAGGCCCAGGTAGCAGCAACTGCCAAATCGGCCCTTTACCATCTGAAGCTGGTGCAGCAGTTGGTTCCCTTCCTGGACCGCGCGGACCTGGCCACAGTGATCCGCGCAATCGTCACCTTGAGGCTAGACTATTGTAACGCTCTCTACATGGGGCTGCTTTTGTTGGAAATCCGGAGGCTTCACCTGGTGCAGAATGCCGCAGCGAGGTTACTGATGTGTCTTTCTAGATGGGAGCACATACGACCTGCGCTGAAGGCACTGCACTGGCTACCAGTGGCGTACTGAATTTGCATGTAGGTGCTGGTGCTTGCCTTTAAAGCCCTAAATGGCCTGGGTCTGATCTACCTAAGGGACCGCCTTTCCCCGTATATACCCCAGAGAGCACTTCAGTCTGGGGCCGAACATTGCCTAGCCATACCTGGCCCGAGAGAAGCCAGGCTCGCTGCCACTACGGGGAGGGCTTTTTTGGTGGCGGCCCCTTGCTGGTAGAACGAGCTCCCGGATGAGATCAGGGCCCTGCAGTTCCTCATGGCCTGCAAGACGGAGCTCTTCTGCCAGGCATTTGAATAGGGGCTGCCGCCTCTGTGTCCTCCCCTCGCCATCAGTAATTACAAATGTGCAGCCTCATGTATTACCATCTAGTCGCTGACAACCCTGCATGCACCCAACTTTAGATTGTAAGCCATCGATAGTACTGAGCACTTTAATAACTGTATTGTTTTTAATGATGAAGGTTATAATGTTTTAATTGTTTTGCTGTGCGAGGAGAGCAGCCTAGAAATTGAATTAAATAAATAAATAAATCGTTTAAGCTTGACACTTCAAAGTGTAACCAACTAAGTGATATGGAGGTTTATAAGATCAGAATGATTAACGTTCGAGGATTAATTGTATGAAACATATAAGAGTTTTGAAGGAATGATTGAAAACTATACCAGACATGGTATTTATGCAGGCGATGCACTTAAAAAATACACAAAAAGCAATTTTGAATTCGCAATGGTATCCACAGCAATACCAATCTCCTGGCTCCTCAAAAGCAAGAGAAACAGTTATACTGTTAGCAAAAACGGTAAATTTTGTTTTTAAAGAGCATGTAGTAGACCTTCACGGTAGATTTTTGTTTATAAAAGGACAATTAGATAATGAACAGGTGACATTAGTCTCTTTATATGCGCCAAATACTCAACAAACCCAATTTCTTAACACTGTTCCCAGCTCCCAGCTCAAGGACTTCCAAGAAGGATTGGTTATTATAGGTGGGGATTGCAATCTCATTTTAGATAAAACATTGGATAGATCTGGGAGTAAAACTACGAAATTACAGGGGGGGCACGGAAGGCATACTAAACTTTTTGATCTTTTAGAACAATTTCATTTCTCTGATGTGTGGAGAACTGGGCATAAAACAGAGAGAGACTATACTTATTTTTCACCCAGATTTCACACTTATACTCGTATTGATTTTCTTTTTCTTTCAGATACTATGCTTGATAGGATTAATAATTCTTATATAGGCCCTTTTAGATGGTCAGATCACGCCTTTGTAGAATTTCAGTTTATTAAAAAAGATAGTGAAGTAAAACATAGAAATTGGAGGTTGAATAATGCCGTTTTATTGGGAGAACTGAATAGGTCTGAAATAAGTGAGGCTATTCAAGATTATTTTCAAATCAATGATAATGGTGAAGTAGATGATAGGATCCTCTGGGACACATTTAAGGCGGTGCTCAGAGGAAAGTTGATTGCTATGACTTCCTTCCTTAAAAAGGACAAAGAAAGAAAGGCAAAAGAATTAATGGAAAAATCAACTCCTTAGAAAGTATACATAAGAAAACGTGCAATAAAAAAAATATAAAGAATTAGTGGCCACTCGTAAACTGTTAGATGATATGGAAACTTCCCAAATCCAAAAAAAGTTGTTATATGTAAAACAAAAATTTTGGCCAAAAAATCCCAAAATGCTCAGAATCTTGAAGTGGAGAGTGAGCCGACAAGTGGCAGAGCATAAAGCCTTTCCAATAAAAGACACTAATGACCGCAGATTAACACATTCTATGGAAATAGCTAATTGCTTTGCTGAATATTACAAAACACTATATACTTCTAACTCTCCCACTGTTGAAAGTTTAGAAAAATTCTTTAAAGTTCACAAACCTTGTAAAACATTAACAGAAGAACATCACAAATTTTTAGAAAAAGAAATCACAAATCAAGAGTTAAATGATGCTATACCACACTTAAAACCAAATACCGCTCCAGGCAATGATGGCTTTACGCCTGAATTTTTAAAAACTTTTAAGAAAGATCTGGCAGAACCTCTTGTCAGGGTTTGTAACAGTATTCTAATTACTGGAAAACAGCCGGCCTCTTGGGAGGAAGCACATTTAATTACTATATCTAAGGAAAATAAAGATCGAGAACTACCATCCTCATATAGACCCATAGCTTTATTAAATTGTGACTCCAAAATCTTTTCTACAATCCTAGCAACAAGGCTCAGACAAATAACACCTGTTTATATAAACCCTGATCAAACAGGGTTTATTCCAAATAGGTCCATGATGGACAATATTCACAGGACATTAGATATTATTTCCCTGTGTAAAAATACTAATCAAAAGTCTGTTTTATTAACTGTAGACTTGGAGAAGGCCTTTGATAGTATTGATATTGTTTATTTTAAAAAACTTCTTATTACAATGGGCTTTGGACAATTCTTTCTAAATGCGATGAGCTCAATCTATGCAAACCCTTCAGCTAGGGTTAACATTGGCAGTACGCTAAGTAATTCTTTTAAAATGCTTAGGGGTATGAGACGGGGTGCCCTATGTCCCCCTTATTATTTGCTATTGCGATTGAGCCTTTAGCCAATGCTATTAAGGCTCACCCCAAAATTACTGGTATTCAGACGGGCCAGCAGGTCCATACTATTAGCCTTTATGCCGATGACCTGTTAATCTATCTAATAGACCCAGAAAATTCTTTCACAGCACTATAGGAGGTCTTTCATGAAATGCAAGTAATTACAGGTTTGAAAATAAACATTGAAGAATCCAAAATTATTCCCATTTATATGACTAGCATCTCCATAAAGAAGTTACAACAGAAACTTCCATATAAATGGAACTTTTCCTCTTGGAGATGCTTGGGTGTTATAATTCCTAAGGATTTAAAAGACTTAATACAGTGGAATTTCCATGAGTTAGTGCAAGAGACAAAAAGGCAGACAAAACAATGGCTAAAACAAGGTTACTCTTGGGCGGACAAACTTAATCTTATCAAAAGTTTTATTTTGCCAAAATATTTATTTTTATTTAGAGCGATCCCAGCATATATTGACATTAAGGACCTAACTAAATGGCAAAAACAATTAACTGAATTTTTTTGGAACTTTAGGAAACCGAGAATAAGTTTTCATATGCTGAGATGTGCAGCTAAAAAGGGGGGTTTAGACTTTCCTGATTAGAGACTATATTATGAGGCAACCATTCTTTCAAATTTAGTCAGAATATTTACTACACAATCTAAAATAATTTGGCAGTCAATTGAGGAAACTGAACTGAAGGATAAGTCTATCAGAATTATATTGGAATCTTCCCAAAAACACTAATTAATGCTATACAAAATGAGTTTTTAAGAAAATCACTAGGTATGTGGATTAAATATAAGGATGTTTTACTTCCAAAAATTTCTCAGTTCTCAGCAGGGGTATAGACCTTTGCAAATTCCGGGGGGGGGGGGCTCCTTAGCATACGTGCTTCGTGCGCACGCTGGCGCGATATTCTCCCTCCCTGGGAAACCGCCACGCCTCCCTGGGCCCTTCCGAGGCCTGTCACCCGCTGCTGCTGGTGCTTCTCTCTCCCCCCTCCAACTCCAGTGGCGGCAGCCGGGCCTCGGAAGGACCCGGGGAGGCACGGCAGCAGGCAATCCTTTTGCCAGGGGTGGCTGAGCCCCCCCCCCGGGAAATTTCAGGGATGGCTCGAGCCCCCCTGTACTCTACGCCTATGGTTCTGAGCTTATATTAATCAAGACTGGTTTATTCCTGGTAAAGGAAAAGTTATTTTGGACGTTGGGAAGCGGCAGGTATACGTCGACTAATAGATTTCTTGATCCAAGGAAATATATGTACAAAGGAAAACTTAGAAAGTAAAGTGGGCAAGTCTATTCTTTAGTTTAGATACTTTCAAATTAATAACATTTTACAAAATCTTAGATCACAGGAGGTATTTTCTAGGTCATTCTAGGTCATTATCAGAATTTGAAATAATTCTAAAAAACCAACAAGGAGAGTTAAAAGGCTTAATCTCTAAGATGTATAAACTTTTGGTGGCCTATGCAAAAACAATGGAATGCAGAGTGTGTGCAGGTGATTTCAGATCAAACCTGGTATACAATTTGGTCATTGCCTAATAACATGTCTAATGTGTTTAATATTCATTTTAATACATTTAAAGTTTTACGCAGGTGGTATTACACCCCCAAAGCTCTTCATCACATCAATTCTAAAATTCCAGCTATTTGTCGGAAAAAATGTGGTCAATTGGGGGATTATGCTCATGCCTGGTGCTACTGCCCAGCAATTCTTTCCTTTTGGAAAACCACTATAGTACAAATTCATTTAATTACTGGACATAGGCTGGTCCCATCACTTGAGTCAATTGTTTTAGAGACAGGTCTGATTTCTATTGAAGATAAAAGTAAAAAGTTACAAATATCTATACTAATAGCAGCTGCAAGAATATCGATTGCACAATTCTGGAAAAATGAAAAAGCACCATCTTTATACTGTTGGCAAAACAAATTATGGGAATATTTTGTATACAGTTGTATTGCTGGGGTGGCAGAAATAAATGAAACAAAAAGGCAGAAAGAGTTTCAAGCGACTTGGTTCCCCATTATAGGTTATTTAACGGAGTGCAAGATAGTTCCTAAAAATCCTTTTTATGGAAACTTATTGTATTTTTAAGATGCTAATTGTTTTGACAAGATTTTAAATCAAGTTGCAGTTTGAAATGATTGTAATATGTACCTCCATCTAGTATAATGCTCTGCTTACAATGCTTAACCTTATTCTTTTGTTGTTGGTTGTATTTTTGAAAAATAAAAAAAATTATTGGAAAAAAAACATCTAAGAACCCACACATTCAGGCCTTTTACAACATCGAAGAACCCACAAAAGGAAAAGCCATGTAACTCCTTAGCCCAGGGAGGGATGTTGAACTCTGTTGTTACAGGGATATGACATAAATTTCACTTTGTCCAGTTCGGCCATGTGTGCCATACAATGTAATGCCTGATACCAGAGATATAAACTTTAGAAAGGACATAGGGGAAACCCAACTAACAAATTAATTTTTTTACTCAGTATACAAACATGTTTAATAAGTAATAGCCTTACAGTGTTTATTTTAGAATCTTTGATAAGCTTTAACAAAAGAATTGAATCAATAAGCTCTATTTTTTTCCCGCAGGATTTTAGGGCTTCCTAACTCTGTTTCATATTTTTCCCTTTGTGCGGAATTGGGCTTCCATCTTATTGAATCCCGGGCGTGGATTACCACTATAAAATATTGGTTGCACTTACATTTTAGCTCTCCTCCCAACAGCCTCTCTGTCCAACTTCTTGCAGACCCATATATTTCTACCTGGTCACAAACTATAGTGAAACTATAGTGAATAAAATCAAAACTATGGGAATAGATTTAGACTCCTTGTACAACTGTGGCGAAACAGCTATTTTGCAGGCGGTGCGGAGGAGGATTTGGGATATAGAAGCCCAGATAATGCTGGGAGTTCTGTAGTCTGTTCTCCACGCTTCCTTGATCTTCCCCTCCCCCAAGCCCCCATGGCCCCCTATATTTCCAATCTAATAGCTCTGCTTCATTGGCGGGTTTTCATGTTAGCAAGATTCAATCTTTTCCCCTCAGCTATTGTGTCAGGCAGATATAGGGGTATCCCTTATAGGGATAGAACATGTAGTTGTCTTTCTAGTGAACCTGACTCAGTGGCCCATATCCTACGATGCCCCCATTACTCCACTATGTGCAGCTATTTGATTGGCCCCCACCTACCCCCCTCAAGGAACTTGTCCGACAGTGACCTAAAAATTTTACTGTCCGACAGGTTCTCGGTAATTACTCTGTCTGTAGCTGAATTTTTAGCTTATGTTTGGAAATTAAGGGTAAGGGAGTATAAGGCTTAATCCTCTCTGATTTGTTCCATCTAGTCATGTCGGCTACTGTTTGGTTTACTGCTAGCTGTTTGCTACTGTTTCTTCATTGATGTCCCTGCAGTATATGCCAATAAAGGTTGTGTAGTGTGTGTGTGTGTGAATCTTTGATAACTGACCTCTCTTTCTCTGAATTATTGCATCAACAGCTGGAGTCAGTGTCTGTGCTGTAGCAATCTTGAGTATGCTGCTTAGGTGTGTTTCTGTAAGCTGAGAACATTCTTTTGATATGTATAGATTTATTCCAGAATAGAGCTGTTCACCGGTGTATATTGTCCCAAACATAGACAGAATTTTAGAAGCGAAAGTCTCAAGTTGGGGGTAATTTGGACCCCAAAACTGGTAAAATTTGCCAATGCCAACTTCAGGAAGCTTATCCTTTTCTATAGCATCACACACACACAAATTGACTATTTTGTGACACCACCCACCATTGTACAAAAACTTCAGTAAAAACATGGATCTTCATGTAGCCTATCGATATGTGCACAGCCTTCTCAGTTGGGCGACTTTTGCTCTCTGTGTCTCTTTTGGTTTAAAAAGGGGGGCTTGGAGAAGGCTGGAGCTCATCCTTTCACTGTGGTGCCAATTCAAATTTGGCTGCTGTGATGCTTTGCCCACAAGGAACTCACAACTGTTGTCCTGCTGCAAGTCCCTGTGGCACTCCTGTGTTTCGCAGTCTTGTTTTGCCCTTAGAACTGATTGCACTGAAGAAAGGCCTTTGCTTCTATACCAACACCCAGGCAGTTGGTTGGCCACTGTGTGAAACAGGAATCTGTACTACATGGACCACTGGTCTTATGCACTCCTCTAGAATTAACTTTGGGGAATGATTCTAATAAAAAGAGTCCACCCGAACGTATGAGGCTTTCTTAGTTACAGTTTTGAGCACATACACAGAAAGACAGAGACTGAGACACAGCATTAGAGCTGATCACGTACCATTTTCCTGTACAACTTTATATGCATTTGTGTCAAAAGAAAGGAGAAATGGGTAGAACTGGCACAGTACATGCAGGGGAGGGGAGAACAGAGACAATCAGAGCTTGGGTTGGATATCAAAAAACGACAACTTATGAATTTCCTTAACTGATTCAAAGATCAAATATGCACAACTTTCTTTTGTGTGGGTCGTCCTGCAATTCACTATCTGCATCATTCAGCCTTCTCCAGTGTCTGTCCACATGCTCATATGGAGACCTGAATGCATAATGCAGAGGATTAGTTGCTGAATTTACATTCTGAATAGTTCCTTCTTTCAGAACAACTTTTCCTAAAATTTGTGTTATCTTTTAGAAAGATATTTCAGACTTTGGGAGGTATCATAACACTAATGCAGGGGTCCTCAAACTTTTTAAACGGGGGGCCAGTTCACTGTCCCTCAGACCGTTGGAGGGCCGGACTATAGTTTAAAAAAAAAAACTATGAACAAATTCCTATGCACACTGCATATCTTATTTTGAAGTAAAAAAACAAAATGGGAACAAATACAGTATTTAAAATGAAGAACAAGTAAAGTTAAATCTTCCTATTCGAATAAGCAGACAGATCACACATGAAATAACATTTCCAAAGAGCAGTTACAGCTGTATTAACTGTAAATTGGGGGGGGGGGGAGGTGGACTCCAAAGCTACGGGAATATAACCTTAACAAAACACGAAATCAGAAAGACCTCAAAACAGCAACTTGATGGTTTCCCAGTGGCCATGCCCTGCCAAAAAGGGGGGGGGCGTGGCACTTCTCTTTTTTTGGACACAAAAAAGACCAGGACGCCTGGAGGATCCTCACACCGGCAAGAAGGGCTTTTTCTTTGGTTATTTTGCGGGTAGGGAAGGCACACGGGGGGGGGGGGGGGGAGGTGCGCAAAAAGGCACCCTTGACGGGGCTGTTTTCTTTCCCTCTCTGAAGAAACAAAGAACTCGGCATCCTCACAAACTTTTTAAGGCAGCAAGCCCCCAGCTGCTTCTCCCTGAAACTTCACTACTGCAGGCATCATGATGGGAAAGAGAAACCTCTCTCTCTGTCAGGGGGTGCGGGTGTGTTGAGCTGGCGTGTTAGCACCAGAGCAGAGTTTAACAGAAACGTGCACAGTAAAGTGCAGAGCTTACATCCCACAGAGTCCAATGTCCACACAGCCAAGTAGGGAAGGAATATATACAGGGTTTATTTACAAAGTCCTGTTGTTAAATGCAGGTATACGCAGTTCAGCAAAATCATTACACAGACTGACAAAGCGCTTCGCCCACACTGAAATACATAGAAGAGAAAGATCCACTGTACAATAATCACATATATACATTGACTAGCCAATCAGCACTGGCTGCTGAGTCATTCTGACTACTGTGTAAATATGCCAGTCAGAACCGGTTTGCCCCAACTAGAACTGCTAGCTGGGAGCTGTTAGGTGTCACTTAGCTGTCACTTAGATCAGCACCATCTGGAACTCATATCTTCAAGCCCTGTCACTTTCTCTCTCTCTCCCCCCCCCCCCCCGATTCCCAGCAGCACAAAAAGCCTCGAAAAAGACCCCCACCTGGCTCTTGGGACTGGCGCAGGTCTCCTAGCCGGCTGAGAGGCCTCTCAGCCGGCTAGGAGACTTGGGGCCATCCGGAGCGCCTGCCACCCCACACTTACCCTCTTTCAGTCTTCCTTTTGCCTCCTCCTGGCTGACTGGAAGCAGGGGTCGGGGCTTTGTCATGTGGCCCGGGATGAGTCGGCTGCAATTTTTCTGACTGCAATTTTTCCGCTGCTTTGTGTGCTGCTGGGAATTGGAGGACAGGCAGCGGCACACCTGGTGGGCCAGAAAAATGCCCTCGGCGGGCTGCATGTGACCCCCGGGCCGTAGTTTGAGGACCCCTGAGCTAAATAAAGAAACCAGGGAATTGGTGCCTTTAATTTCCTTTCCATCTCAGCTCTGCTTAATAAACCTTTTCTGTTTGCAATGTCTGAAATCCATGAGAGTTTGGCCATTTTCCATTTTAGTCTAAATGAGTCTCTGGTCGTTTGCTTGAACCATGTCTGGTGAGTGAAGTCAGCAAACTTGGAAATTTTGGGAATGAGAAGTTTACGTTTGGATCTCCAGTATTTGAGCATTGGAGTCAGGGATTGTGATCTTTAGTCAATTGGGAAATGGGTTTTGAATCCCATAGTAACCCATCTGTGGAGCATGGTGCTAACAAATCATTCCCTATAGAGATCCAATCTATATGATTTGTATGTCTCATCATTTTGACAATGTTGGCCAGTAGTGTCGCCTTATGGTAAGTGGGTAAGTCTGGTAGACCAAAGCCTCCTTTAACTTTAGATCTTTTCAAAACTTTTAAACTGATCCTAGCTTTTTTACCGTTCCAAAGAAAGTTCCATAAAGTACTTTGCCAATGGTTCAGTAATGTCTCAGGAATATGCATGGGTAGAGTTCTGAATAAAAATAAGTATTTCGGCAGAATAAAGGATTTGATTAGATTGAAACGCAATAGCCATGAGAGATTGAGCTTTGTCCATTTCGAGAGGAGTGTGCACACTTTAGAGTGTATAGCTGAATAGTTTAAATCCAGGAGCTTAGATAAGTTTCCAGTGAATTTGATTCCTAAATAATTCATGTGGGTAGGCACCCATTCAAAATTATGTCTTTTTTGGATAAGATTTCTTTCTTCTTGTGTAAGGTTAATAAGCAATAGTTGTGATTTTGAATTGTTCACATGTAAACCTGAGACATATCCAAAGGAGTGGAGTAGTTTCATTAGTTCTGAAATCGAGGAAGATGGATTTGTTAAGTGCAATAACATCGTCTGCAAACAAAGAAATTTTATGTTCCGTATCTTTAATTTTTACTCCCTTGATTTGTGGATGCATTCTAATCGCCTGTGCCAAAGGCTCTACTGCCATGGCGAAGAGCAGGGGGGATAGCGGGCAACCCTGTCTCGTGCCCCTGCCGAACACAAGAGCTTTAGATCTGCAGCCATTGGCTTTGATGGTTGTTGTTGGATTATTATAAAGGTTCTGAATAGTTCGGATAAATTTAGGGCCAAAATTCATTCTTTGTAGAACTGAGAATAAATAATGGAAAGAGACAGAATCAAACGCCTTTTCTACGTCCAATGATAAAAGTGCTGTTGGGACTTTTTTGCTTTTTACAGTGGTATATTATGTTAAGCGTTTTTATTGTGTTGTGTGCGAGGTCGCTGTGAGGTATGAACCCTGCCTGGTTACTATGTATGTAACGTGGAATGAAGGAGTTAATACGTTTGACTAAGATAGAGGTAAATATTTTTAAATCCTGGTTAAGAAGGGAGATTGGGTGATATGATTTAGGCAGCAAAGGATCTTTGCCAGGTTTTGGTAAAACTACAGTGATTGCTTGTTTCCAAGAATGTGGTATATCACCTGTATTTAAAATATGATTAAAAGCTTTTGTTATAGGATTCAGTAAATGTTCTGAGAAAGCCTTGTAGTATTCAACAGGCAGGCCATCTGGTCCAGGGGATTTGTTGTTTTTAAGTGATTTGATAGCTTGCTGAACCTCTTCTATAGATATAGGTTCTTCCAGAAGTGTCCTATGTTGGGAATCAAGTCTTGTGTGTATGGGAAAATCCCTTAAAGAATTTTGGAAGGTTTCCTCATTTGCCTTTTATGGAGTGTATAATTTGGAGTAAAATTCTTCCAGGACAGTAAGTATTTCATTGGACTGTGTGACAACTTTATTTGATTTGTCCTTTAAAGCTTTAATCTGAGATTGTTTTCTGATCTCCTTAACTTTGTGAGACAGGGGTTTCAAAGATCTGGGTGATTTTTGCCAACATTTTTGCTTCGTAAAACTAAGTTGTCTCTTTATTGAAGAAATTTCCATCATCTGTAATGCTTTTCTTTCTAAAATCAACTTTTGTAACGTCCTGCTAGAGCCCGTTTCTTTGTGAGCCTGTTCTAGTAATTTAATACTATCTAAGATATCTCTATAATTTTTTTTTGTTTTTTCAGAAATGCAGCTTTGGATATGAATACTCCTCTAAGGCTGCGGCCACACGGGACTTAAATGCGGGAGGAAGGGCAATTTCCTCCCGCATTTAAAGGGGCCAACCAGACGGCCAGCCCCTAGTCCCGTGCCGAAGCAGGCTCCAATGCGGGTTCCCCAAATTACTGGGGATACTTCCTTATTATCATTTTCTTCAAAATATAATTTTATGGTTTGTGCAATTTCAGATCTAAAATCTGGATTATTTAATAAAGAGGTATTCAAGGACCACTGCGTATGTTTTTTATTTTGGTCCCCTTGTTTTAGCCAGCAGCTCACCCATGCATGATCGGACCACTGGATTGGTCCTATTGTCGCAGAGGTAACTACCTATCATGAAGTGATTCGGACAGCAAAAGTAGGTCTATCCTGGAGTAAGACTTATGGCGGTCTGAGAAAAAGGTGAAGTCTTTTTCCAGTGGGTGTGAGGTTCTCCAAATGTCGGTCAATCTATATTCCTCAAGTAAGTTTGCTAATTTAGTGAATCTGGATTTGGGTTTTGGCAATATTGATGTGGTTTTTGATTTGTCTAATTTGTTATCAATTACTAAATTAAAGTCTCCATCTAAGATGATGTCTCCTTCTGAGAAATCTCTGAGAAGTTTTAGTGTATTTTCTAAGAATGGTACCTGGCCTTCATTTGGAGCGTATAGTGTGGCAATGGTAGTCATCTTACCTTCCAAATGCCCTTTTATGAAGAGGTATCTACCTTCTGGGTCTTGCTTTTTGCCAGTTAAGTCAAAACAAACTGTGTGGCTAAGAAGTATGGCTACTCCACAAGATTTGGAGCTTCCTGCAGCAGTGTATTGAGATAGAAATTGGTTAGAATTTAAAACTTTTGCATCTGATTTCTTAAGATGAGTTTCTTGTAATAGAATCATAGATGGTTTTAACTTCCATAAATTTGTGAGTACCCGCCTTCTTTTCAAAACATTGTTCAAACCTTTTACATTAGAAGAAATGATGTGTAAAGTCATCTGACATGTTTGCTAAAAATGTTTTCCTTGATCAACTTAACAACTCTATTATGAAACACAGCTGAAAAAATTCCTTCTGTACCTTATGTTAACCACTAGAGTGCCCTGTTCCTCCACTAAGTCAAGATACTTAAAAATGTTCCTGAGAATAAATTTCTGTTACTCTTTAAAGAAATAATGCACTATAAACTTTTGAAAAGTCTTATAAGTCTGGATATGGTATGAACAATAGATTACAATAACTGCTCCTAATGCCTTAGAATGATAGTAAAAATTCTGACTCTGCAGTTAATAAAATCACAGATGAGTAAATTGATTCCTATAAAAATATTGAAACAATCAGGATTAAATTAATTTAGAATATATCAAACACTTTAACCCAAATAAGACTCAGTAATTAATTAATTATGTAGATAAAACCAGTTGCTTATATTTATACGTCTCTCTTTGCTGCTGAGGAGTCAAAATCCCCTCAGGAGGCTGGGAAAAAACTCTTCTTCTTATCCTCCCTTTCCCAGCACAAATTACTAAGAGACACTAATTTCAAAGGACCAAGACAAATCCCCCTCTCTCCCTAGCCCACCCCCTCCCCGTCCCTTACAAACCACATAGAAATTCATTAATATAATACGCTTATGTAGATATAGTATGTACAGTATAAAGTTGATTAACTATAGCCTCAGATTAATTACCAACATGAATTAACTAGAAATATAAGAACTCTCCTAAGAAATGTGAAGAATGAGATTAAAACCTTCTCTTTTCTTATGAACCTGTGAAGAAAAAGGAAATACAAATGTAGTTGTAGCCTTGCTGCTCCATATGCAATAGTCATTAAAGTATACTCATTGAGTTAGTCTCTGCTGCAGCCTCAATTCTGAAGGAGGTGGTGAAGATGATGAAAGTCTTCTTTTATTCGACCTTTTGCTAAGTTCCATGGGGGTGGCTATGTCCAGCAAACGTAATGCCAATAAACCTTCCTCCCCTGAAGAAATCTTGAGAGTCTTGCCTATGTGAGAGACTTGGATTGTGAGGGGAGAGATCCATGAATATTTAATGTCTGCTTCTAAGAGTTGAGATGTGATCGGTTTGAGTTCCCGCCTTTTTTGAAGCGCTTCCCTTGGTAGGTCTGGATAGATTTCAACATCAAAGCCTTTGTGATTAAGATGACCCTTTTGCCTTACAACATTAAGAATAGTCTTTCTGTATCTAAGATCCAATAAAGTGATCATGATGTCTCTTGCTGGGCGAACTTTTAAAATAGCAGGGGAACCAAGCCTGTATGCTTTTGTGACGACTGTAGAAATGTCCCCGTCTATATCAATTTGCTGCCTCAGCCATTTCGCTATGTAGATAGTTAAATCATCGTGCCCTTCAACTTTCTCTCCTATCCCTCTCAATTTTAAATTATTCTGCCTGGCTGAGAGGTCTAGCCTCATTGTTTTTTCCGCTAGGAGATCATTGGTAGTTTGGAGCGTTTGGATGGCATTTTGATTAGCCAGACTATTATTCATGGCTGATTCAGCGATATTCTTGGTTTTGTTAATACTCAGTTGCAGAGAGTCTAGTCTGTCATATACAGGTTTAAACATTTTGGCCATATGGTCAAGAAAGTTTTTTTCCATATTATTTAAAGCCACATTGAGATCGGCTGAGGTGATCATTTTCGTAGCCATCTCTCCCCCTTTATGATCAGCCTCCATTTTAGGTGGCTTGTCGTCCGGCAAGCCCGATTTGATAAGTGGTGATTTCTTTGACGTACCTTTCTCGTTTGGTTTTGATTTTTTGATATTTTGAGAGGGAATGTTATCTTCGTCTTTCCCCATATAGATAAGAGAAGTTTGGAGTAGTTCTTCGTGGTTTGCTTCGTCGGTAAAGGGAGAGGGTGGGAGAGCTTGGGATTCAGGCAGCCATTACTGTCAGGCGCCACCTGCTGGTCCCCCCCGGCCGTTTTTGATGGCATGCTTGGCTCCTACCGGGGACCCCCTGTCTCCCTGGACTTAGATCCCGCAGTCCGCCCCATCTGCGTAGTGGCCTGGTGGCCTCCCCTGGCCATACGGCTGAAAGTAGAGGCCAAGCTAGACAAGCTCATGGGGCAAGGCATTCTCGAGCCAATCTCCCACGCTAGGTGGGAGACTCCGATAGTAACTCCCTTGAAAGCGAATGGGGAGGTCTGCATTTGTGCAGCTACAAATGCACTTTGAACTTGGCCTTGCAAGACCATGCGTACTCAGTGCCCATGGTCAGCCATGCCCATGGTCATGACCATGACCATGCCCATGGTCAGCCATGTTTTGGCTTCCCTTGCCGGGGCCAAGGTATTCAGGAAGCTGGACCTGACACAGGCCTACCAGCAGCTCCCCGTGGACAATGCCACAGCCGAGGCATAGACGATCGTCACGGACAAGGGAGCATTCAAGGTAAAGTGTCTCCAGTTCAGGGTCAGCGTCGCTCCCAGGTTGTTTCAACAGCTAATGAATTCTGTTTTAAAAGGCATTCCAGGCATGAACCCGTTCTTTGACAACATCCTGATCGCAGCCCCGGACGTTGCCACTTTCAAGAACTGGCTGCAGGCCGTCCTCCAGTGATTCCAGGACGCCGGCCTAAAGGTGCGCAAGGACAAATGCACCTTGGGCATCCCATCTGTGACATTCCTGGGCTTCACCGTCAATGCCCAGGGCATCCACCCCACCTCTGAGAAAGTAGTGGCCATCATGAAGGCGCCTACACCTACGTCGAAGGCAGAGCTACAGACCTTCCTGGGACTCCTGAACTTTTACCACGCCTTCCTCCCCCACAAGGCGGCAGTTGCTGAACCCCTACATAGGTTGCTGGACAAAGGGGCCAAATGGGTTTGGGGGCCACAACAAGCAACAGTGTTCCAAGCAGTGAAAGACTTGTTAGTTTCTTTTCTTTTTAACATATTTAAAGACAGTATAGATAAGAAACAGTGTGACAATACCTTTAAATGTATAACAATATTAAGATAGAGACAATGTGGTAACAGAAACAATGTCTCAAAATGTCTGTTGACAATAAACAGTTTGAATGGAAGCATATATTCTTTTCTTTTCCTTTTAATACATAAAAAAGAGAAAGAGTTATTTTAAATCTTTGGAATACTTTTTTCTATTTCCTTTATAAACCTCAAAAGAGGGTCAAAGAATATAAGAAAATGCAATCAGTAATAACAATAAGGGATCCACATACACATTAAGAGACGCACAATTAGGGTACTATAATACCTATAGAGATTCTGTGAAGAGGAGGCAGGTATGTTAGCCGAATTGCTTTAATTTAAGATTAGCAATTGGCGAAATACTGGGTTCTTGCCAGCTATACCAAGGTCCCGCCCCTTCCAGGAGTTCCCAGAAAATAGGCAATGAGGCTGAGTGGTTTCTTTGAATGATGTTTACTATAAAATGTTGTTCAAACATACAAAAACGAAATCACACATGCATACACACAAGATCTAGGAAACTTTAGAAAATAGCACTGTTGCATGGGCAGGAATTTCATTGAGGGTGATACTTTACCTATCCTGGAGATGGGTGATTCTTTGTCCAAAAGAAGATTTGAGGGATAGAAAGGAAAGATGGGGAGCGTGATCTGAACCAGCAGAAACACGTAGAGGGTTAAGAGCTTAAGCTTGAATAGTGTGTAAGAACTTTTAAAAGGTGGTATTGGGGCTGGCTGTGCTGACCACATCCAATTGACACACCTACTAGTTGGTCCATCCCCACTAGCCCTACCATTGGTCAGTGTAATGAGGAGGAGGTAGGAAGAAGTGGTCAATATTGCAAATCTGGGTGCTAAGCAGGAACTGACACCTGGGCAGCTGCTAGGATCCATGGCACCAACCCTTTGTCTCGTGATGGCTCTGGCCAGGTCACTCGATGGCCGACGATTAGTTGCTTGGTAACGTCACTTAACATAATCTCTTACAGGAACTTTGGGGGAAGGTGTGAATTGACCAGTGTAAAGGAGATAGAAGGACTCTTTGAAATGGAGTCCTGGTCTCCATGTCAGTGTGAACTCTGGAGGAAGTTTCCTGCTGTGGGCTGGAGCCTCTCACTGCAATAGAGAGTGCATATCGCCCTTTGCAGAATAACAACCCTAAGTTCAAACTTATGATTTTAACAGTTCATAGGAGCATATAATATGCCTTGCTGGCTTACAGGTACTCATATCCATCTCTGAAGGTCTGCCCAGCTTTTTGGTGCTACTTTTTCCTGTGTAAGAAAGTCCAAAACCAGTTTCCATTTTTCTATGAATTTTGATTTGATCAGGTTTATAGAGAGTTCGTTCAATTTGTGTGTGATATTTTCCATCAAGAATGATCCCATGGGGGGGCGGAGCATCGTCGTTACATGGCGGATGCATATTAGCAGAGCTCCTGCCTTTCCCTCCCGCAAACCAGCGAAAACTCAAAACAACACAAAGAAAACAACGGCAAAAATATGGGCAAACCTTCTAAGCCCAAAGCCACACCGAAAAAAACAGAAACCGGGTCAGTAAAACAATTTTTTACCCCGGGAACCTCCGGCGAAAAAACAGGCCCAGACGCCTCGGCGAGCCCAGCGATGGCGTCGACGACAACTCCGGCAGCCACGGACGGCCAGGAAAACGAAGACGCGCCGCTAACGAAAAGGGACTTAAAAGAAATTCAAGGATGGATACAGCAATCCATATCCACGGCAGTAGAAGAATTTCTTCAACCAATCCAAACAACTCTCACCAGCCTGTCGAACGAAATTAAAGCAACCTCTCAACTGGCAGAAAACAACTCAGAACTCACCATGACGCTGCAAGAAGAGGTAAAGCAATTACAATCTTCAGACTCTAACTTAACAGACCGTATTTTGGTCCTGGAAAACCGTTGGAGACAGAATAATTTAAAATTCAGGGGGCTGGAAGAGGGGGCAGAAAATGGCGCAGATTTAGCCACCTTTATGTCCACCTGGCTGGCCAAATCTTTGGACTTAGAACAGGGTGTGGCTCCAGCCATCTTGAGAGCATACCGACTAGGCCCATTTGCAAGAGCCAGCAAGGACAGACCCAGAGACATTCTAGTGCACTTTCTGTACCCCAGGTCCTGGGATAAAATTCTACGAGAAGCTAGACTCAAAAACACACTGACTTACAATGGTAAAAAATCATTGCCTTACTAGACCTGTCAGTGGAAGCTTTGGAGAAACGAAAGACATTAAAATCCTTTGCAACTCAACTATATGAAGCCAAAATCCGCTTTCTTTGGAGCCCAACCTCAGATATACAGATATTTAGAAATGGAATACAACACCAAATTACAGACCAAGCATCAGGAAAAGCCTTTTTGAAGACTTTGAACATACCTATGAGAGATGAAGGCAACAACTTGGAAACCACATGAACTAAGATAATTTCATTAATTGTTTTTAAAACATGAGGCTTAAAGTAGACAAATTAAGTACAATATGTTGACTACTTTTAACTTATTTTTTGAAGTTTATAAGAAAGAGAATACTAGTTAAAAAATCTTTAGCTTAAAACAAGAAATATGTTATAGTGAATTTTATAGTTAAATAAGTATATAGAAAATATATCTAGCAATTTATTAAAAAAACATAAAGATAATAGCCATAAAGTTGAAATAAGAAAAGTTATAGTTATATAAAGATGTTATAGTAAATTTTTGGTTAAAAAATTATATAGGAGATATACTTAGGAAACAAATAAGAAATATAATGGAAGTAAAGTATTAAGTTAAGCATAGGAAAAACTTTAGTTAATGCTGTTTGTGTACTTATAAGGAAGACAAGTAACATGTTATAGAAATTTTTATAGGTAAACAAGTATATGAATAATATGTTTAGAAATTGATAAGAAATGTAGTAGAAGTTTATTTTCAATTAAATATAGGAAAAACTTTATTTATTGCTATTTTATATAAACATAGAAAGCTATTGATAGAAAAATAGAACTATACATGGTTAAAATATATCACAAGACAAATTGGTCTTAAATACAATTTAAGGTATAAGACAAGTCCATATATAGATACATAAGCAAAATGTTTAAAAAATGTGTTAACAACTTTAAAAGGGAGGGAGAGGGGGGGAAAGTTTTGGGAAAAGAACAAGAAAATTGTACCCCCATTTAGGTTAAGTTTTTGGGTATCTAGATAGGGAGACATTGCACTCTCCCTGAATCCTTCACAAGGGGTGGGGGATACTTCTTAAAGTTATTAATCCACGCTCCTCTATTTTAAAAAAAATTATTTAAAAAAATCCCCCCCCCCCTCCCCCAGTTTCCCAGTCTATATCCGAGGTGGAGGAAGAAGGAACTGGAGACCAGCTTCTCAGCCTCCTCCTTTTTCTGAACAGCCCTCCTGGAGTTCCCCAGCCCCCCGGGAGCGCATCCCTGTGCGGAGTGACTCCAGAGGAGCCCCACTGAGATGCATTATAGGGCCGGGCGGCAGTCCAGTAGTCCCGCGGGGCCTTTATGGGCAAGGGCAGGAAGCTTTTCCTCCCTGGGTCTGCTGCCCAGTTAAAAGGGTTAAAGCAGCCGAGCTGTTTCCTAGAGAGGCCGATTGGGGGGGGGGGGGGGGGGCGAGGCGAGGCGGAGAGGACAAGAGAGCTGGGTGGGCTTCAGACGCGCAAAAGCAGGAGAAAGCCTTGCAGCTGGCTCTTAGGAAGGTTTGCTCTCAAGTAAGCCCATTCAGTCTGGGAAGGCAGAAATTCGGCTCTCACCCCTGGGGGGGGCGGGGGGTGTTTAAATCCGTTCCAAACGTGGTTTCCTTCTGCGGGGGTTTCCCTTTGTCAGCCCCGGTCCTGGGGCGCCTGCCGGCGGGTCCGCGGGGCTTGCAAGGCTGCTCTTTCCCGGGGGGGGGGGGGGGGGGGATTGGGATCCGCCGGGCAGCAGGTAGATGGATGAAGGGAGGGGGGCCCAGCCCAGCCCAGCCCAGCCCAGCCGCATCCCTACATCCTGCCCTGCTTCAGCGGGTGGATACGAGATTTTATCCGGGGCAGATTGTTAATCGTTTTGTATTTTTAAACGTTTCTTTACTGTATCTTTTGTCCTGTTTTATTGGGTGCATTTGATATGTGGGAAGTCACCTCGGTGTCCCTTGCATGGGCTGAAGGGCGGGATCTGAATTTTGTATATAAAAATAAATTCTGAGCCATGGAGGGAGGAGAGAGGCCTAGGAAGAAGTCCCAGTGGTGATCGCAAGGGAGGAATAATCCGTGGTGATTGGCTGCCCCAAATACCACACATTTGGGCCAGTGCTCCCCTCCATCCATTTGCGGGGGGTGTGTGTGTGTGTGTATTTATTTATTTATGTACATTCATTATAGAACAAAGTTTGAGTCCAGTGGCACCTTTAAGAAATGCAAAGCTTTATTAATAGTATAAGCTTTTGTGTGCAAACACACTTCTTCAGAATAGTCCCCGTTTTTTGCATTTTGTGAGAAAGGAAACATCAGTCTGTACTTGTGCAAGTTTCTTCTCAAGGTTGATCAAGTTCCATTCCATGCAGCTTAATGTAGTGCCTTCCATGAAGACAGACTCAGATGGGTAGCTTGCACACGCTAGCTTACACCTTGAATACAACTTTTTCGGTCTTAAAGGTGCCATTGGACTCAAACTTTGTTCTGCTGCTTCAGACCATCATGGCTACCCACCTGAATCTACATTAATTATAGTCTGCCGTTTAATGTCACTCTACACAATCAATAGGATGGTACATTCAATAAATTATGAAACAGAATTTGGGCTGTAGAACCAACCAGAAATCTGAAAAACAGTACTATGGGAAGCTTTGCATAATGTGACCCAATATATGATACAAAAGTACATAGAAGGTTACAACTTACAGCAAACTATAGACAGTAATGTAGACTCCAGTCTCCAATAATTCATTCAAGTTACTTTGTGAAGCCTTTTATAAAGTACTCCCCTATTGCTTGCATAGAAAAGCCCTCTTGAATAATTAAATTTTGCTTAGTTTGCAGAAAGCCAGGGGAATGGGTGCCTTCCTAACCTCCTCAGGCTTACCAGCCCTGGCCACTCCACTTTAAGAGGGAGTATACCTATTCATGGAGAGCAGTTCCGTTCATAATTATATTACCTGGAATATGCATATTTCACCTTATTTCCATGAGAAAGACTCAAGGTGGCTCAAAAAAGAAAAGGAAAGCAAATCTGGGTGCAGCTATTAGCCTTGGTGAATAAATGAGACCTCCACATTCTCCTGATCAGGATGGCCCAGATTAGCCCACCGTCTTCAGAGCTCAGAAGCTAAGAATGGCCAGCCCTGTTTAATTTTTAGACTGTGAGACTGCCAAAGGAATTCAGGGAAAAGCAGGCAATGGCATACCACTTCTGAATGTCTCTCGCCTTGGATATCTGGAGGCACTGTAAATCAGCTATGACTTCACAGCACTTTACACACAGTCAGAAAGAGGATACTGCATTAGGGATGCCTAGCCTGGCACTCCTACGAGTTTGAGGACGGAGCATGGGGTGGACATGGTCTCATTTTCATGTCTTGTCCCGCCAAATATCTGGATGTGTAGTCAGAGCATCAGCAGATGCTCTGGAAACACATTGGTAGTACCCTACAGTTCCCAGAGCACCACCTGATGCACTAAAATTACATGGGTTTAGGGCTGGATGTACTGGGTGATGTGTTGTGCCATGTGATTTCTGGTCGCCTCTTTTTCTCCCACCCTTCTGGACTCCAGGATGGGTAAGAAGGCCCAGCAGGCGGGAGAAGGTCATGCCTGGGCTTTGGGTCTGGTCCAGCAGGGATGCTGTGAGCATTAGAACTCCAGGGCACATTCCAAGTCTCACAGAAGTATGAAATGTGTTGGTGGCATTTATAATCTCGAGGTTCATGGGAATGGGGATGCCTAAGCAGGAGTGAGACAAACAAACAAGATAGAATTTTTAAAGAAAAATATTTTTTATTTTGCTTTTAATTCCCATAATACGAGTTTATACAAAATGTCATAACAAAGGAAGGAATAACATTTAAACTAATTTATCAAAGATAACCAGCAATATGCCCAAATTGGATTAATTTATAACATATCTGTTGTCCTATCTTTATAATCCACTTGGGAACATTCCCACAAATTTAATTCTATGTTCCGAAAATATATCATCATACAATTCATACATCTTTTGTTTTTCTTACCCCCTTGACCCCAAATTAATTTTTTCCAATTGCTATTAATTATTTTTTTCCAGTTTATTTCTTAACACTTCTAGTGCATAATTTTATTATATTAACTATTGCGATGAAAGGAATGCAAGAACTGATACTGAACACTAAAAATTTTATCTTCTAGTGTTGATCTTCAGGATGTGCTGCCCGCTCCAGAATCTTTGGTTCCCCAAGGGAGTCCTTTAAAGAGACTCGCTATTGGTGGGCCGGGGATCTTCCCCATACAGTCTTACCTGCATTGTGCAATATCCCACTTAAATTTAAACAAAAGTTTCTGTTCCAGCACTGCCTATTTCACATCCTTATCAAGTCTATACCTATGAGCCACCGGCAGTCTGTGTAATAGCTGTAATCATTTCCTCTCCCCAAGGTACATCATGGGCTGTCCAAGTTCTTCCCGCTTGAGTAATTGTGAGATGACCCAGAGGTAACCACTGATATGGTATTTTTAGTTCTATTAGTCTCTGTACCAATGGAATCATATTTCTTCGAGCAGTCAAGATTCCATATGGGAGATCTGGAAATACTTGGGTAATAACATCATCTAGTTTCAAACCTTTTTGGCTATGAGCAGTTTCTAAAATTAATTTCTTTGTTTGAACGTCCACAATCTCTGCAATAACATCCAGGATTAAAGCTGGTGACCCAGATCTGCTGGTATTCAGTCTGTATGCTGTCGTAACCACTGTACCCAGAAGTTTCAGCTCCCCACTCAGCCAAGAATTAAAAGCTGTAGTCAGATTGGTATTCAGTTCAAAGTTTGGAGGAATCCCACGTATTTTGATTTTCCGTTCTTATAAAATTAACTTACTTTTGGAACAGGCTTCATAATCATGTAGCTCCAAGATTATGTTTATTATTTTTCACTGCTGCAGCTGAGTCTGCAACTTCTTCAATTTCTTCTATGCTCTTAGTTAAATTGTCTATTTTTGTTGTCACTGGAGTGATAAGACTCTTGGTTTCTTCTTTTATTTCTTGTTTCAGTTCTGTAAAAAATTCTTGCGTATTTTTTTTTTAAAGCAAATTTTCTTTTGCTGGCCCCAGCCTCCACTCCTCCTGATTCAAGCAGGGGTGGGGAGTATTCGTTAGATAATTTAATTTCTCCCTTGGCTGGTAGACATCTGTGTGTTTTCTTCTTTTGACTCTTGGGCCATCCCGTCTCAGCCTTCGAGATTGGAAGTTATCTTGTTATTTATGATAGGCATTTTAAATACTTTTAGTTTGAGACAATGCGGAGGCAGTGTCTGGTGTGGGCATTTGAATCAATATCCACTGGAAGTTCCCCCAACAAAATAGGAATGTGAGGCTAAAATTCCCCCTTCTAATTTTGTCTCCCTTGCAGGCAGTGAAGAGATGTTATCAAGCAATTTTCTTTGCAGAGAAGTGGAAATGGCTGCTCAACCTCTGATCCAGGTAGGGGGGGATGAACGGGGCATGGTCATCATGGCCCTCACTCCTTTCTCAGGGATGCTTTTGCTCCTGCTTTCTGAGGAAGAAAGGCTCTGAATGGCACTGCTTTTACACATACCAAGCTCTACATCGTTTACCCTTTTGAAATACCCATTAACCAAATTGCTCTATTTCTTTAATAAAAGGTTGGGTAATTATGATATTAATGTGCAATTGGCATAACTATAGGATCAAACTGAGAGCCAGTTTGGTGTAGTGGTTAAGTGCACAGACTCTAATCTGGGAGAACTGAGTTTGATTCCCCACTCCTCCACTTGCACCTGCTGGATGATCTTGGGCAAGCCATAGCTCTGTACCAGCTATTCTCTCAAGGACAGTTGTCTCCGAGCTCTCTTAGCCCCCCCTACCTCACAGGGTGTCTGTTGTGAGGAGGGGAAGGGAAAGGAGTTTGTAAGCCACTCTGAGACTACAAGTGAAGGGCAGGGTATAAATCCAATCTCTTCTTCTTCTTCCTCTTCATCATGACCTTTATATACCAGAGTCCCACTTTATCCAAGGCTGCGAGCTCATGGCCCTTTAATGCGGGAGGAAGGGCTGCTTCCTCCTGCATTTAAAGGGGCCGTCCACAACGGCCCGCAGCGAGTCCCGCAGCGAAGCAGGCTCCAATGCGGGTTGCTCCCGCATTTTCTGACCCCGGGAAAAACTAGTGTTTTCCCAGGAGTCGCGGGAGGAACCCGCATTCGAACCTTCTGGACAGCCCTCTCTCGCAAGCATTGCGAGAGCAGGGCTGTCCAGATGGGGGCCCCCCGCCATTTCCCCCCCCCCCTTTTTACACTTGGGCGCATGGCCACTCATGTGTAAACATCCCAACCCGCAGGAAGAAAAATGCGGCCCCTTTACATCCGGGATGCCTCCCGGATTAAAGGGGCCGTGTGCTCGCAGCCCAAGTCTCAGAAATAGATGCAGAGGCTAGGTCTTTGAAAATCACTAATTTCTTTCACTAAGGGAATATTCACACACAACTCACACAAATATAAAATCAAGTAATCAAAACACACAGTACAGAGCTAGGAAATTAAGGTAGAAAAATATAGAGACGTTTGCAGTAGCAGGTATTTTGTTGAGGGGTGATATGTACCTGTCCAGACACAGTGAGTAGAATCTGCAGCGAAAAACAGAATGACACTAAGGGAAGTTCCAAACAGTGCTAGGATGGAACCTGTGAGGCAGGGTGGGAGGAGAAGAAGCAGAGAGTGAGCAATGGGGTCGCTCTCTCCTTCTATACTCTAAACTGACTAAAGGCAGATGTTTCCTCTGTCACATAGTCCTTCGGGAAATACTTGAAAAATCCAGATGGGTCATGAGAATGGGATTAATGGTTGGGCAATAGAAATACTGTTTCTCTGAGTGACATCTCTCAGAGAGAAAGGTAAAGGAGACAAAGGACTAACAGTCTGGCAGCATGGTCAGTAGTTGATTCAACAACCAGATGTTTAAACAGCGGCATCATCAGGATGGGTGGCTGGCTGACAGACTTGCTTCCTAATCCTATCATGGAAGGAGCTTTTGTTAAGGTTGAGGCTGCATATGTGCTTCACCTGAGGTGGGGGGGGGATGCCTGGATGCTGGAGAAGAGAGCTTTCCATGGCGTCTGGGCAGGTATATTCCTGGTTCTGGTCACTGAATATGGCTTCTCTTCTGGAACTGCTGATGGATCTCTGTGTTAGCAGGATCCGGGAGGCTTGTATGGCATCTGGCTGCAGTGATGCAGGAGGGAGAGGCATCAGGTCTTCCATGGGTCCACATCTGGTTAGGCACGTTTCTTCAGAACAAGGTTCTCCTCGTCTGGGCACATGCCTATGTCCAGTAGGTTGGCACTTTCACATGGCTACCATTCAGTCCATTTCTCTGGCACACTATTTGCACGGTCCAGCTTTACAGTCATAGTCTATAGTCTTTATAAATGCTGTATAAGGTGGCAGCATTGCAACACCCCCAGTCGAGAGTGTATTCTCTGCCTGGCGGGATCTCTGACGAGGGAATCTGCTTTTTCTTTCAGTCACCATTTTCCTTTGAGGAGGTGGCCATTTATTTTACCAAGGCAGAGTGGGCCCTGCTGGATCTGAGCCAAAGAGCTCTCTACTGGGAAGTCATGCTGGAGATCTACAGGAGCGTGGCTTTCCTGGGTAAGGATCTTTCATAGGCGCCAAAGGTGGGAATTGCTGCCATTGGGATGATGCATGAATCAAAACGTTGAACAGCAATATATGTTTGTGAGGCCTGCGCTTCTACTTGGCCACCACTGGGTGCCTTGAGAAGTTTGGGTGGCCGTGAAAGTGATATTCTCCTTCAGTGGAGGAAGTCATCCAAACTGGTTAGTTCACGCCTCCTCTCGCTCCTGGCAGGGCTATGCAAATTTGTGTAGACTGTATTGGCTCAGAGTGAGGCTGACCCTCTATTTTCAATAGCCCTGCCGCTCCAGCAGGACGTTTGAGCCTAGCTCTGCTTTCTTGGGGACTCTTGCCTTACAGGGAAGATGGAAAAGCCTTAAAGAAAGGCCCCATCGTTGGTTTTAAAAGAAGAAAAAAGAGATCTTTAAGATGAGCCTCTCCTGCCTGAAGTTCCAGGCACCGGAGACTGGCCAATGGCAGAAACATCTACAATGCCACAAACTGCCCTCAGTGAGAGACAGTTGTGGCGGGCCTCTCCCACTTGAGGTTTCAGGCATCGGAGACTGGCACAGGCTTCTGTTGGTGCTGCCAGACCCAAGGCTTCGGATTGTTTCTGCAGCCGGCCCCCAACTGCACTGGAAAAATCCAGCAGAGCTCTACTGGGTCTGAATCCAGAGCCGGTCTCTTGGAGTCTCTTACCCTGTAAGTATGGAAGATGGAAGGGCCTTGAGGCAGGGCCCCATTGCCGGTCTTTGACAGAAGGGGGAGACCGTTATGGTAAGCCTCTCCTGCCTAAGGATTCAGGCATCGGAGACTGGCATGGGCCTGTCAGTGCTGGCAGACCCGAGGCTTCGGGTCGTTCCTCAGCTGGCCCTCGACTGTGCTGAAAACACCCAACAGAGATCTACTGGGTCTGAACCCAGATCCACTCTCTTGGAGTCTCTTACCCTGTAAGTATGGAAGACGGAAGGGCCTTGAGGAAGGGCCCCATTGCTGGTCTTAGAAAGAAGGGGAGACCATTGTGGCAGGCTTCTCCTGCCTGATACTTCAGGCATTGGAGACTGGCATGGGCCTCTGTTGGTGCTGCTAGACCTGAGGCTTCAGGTCGTTTTTGCAGCCAAACCCTGGCTGCACTGGAAAAACCCAGCAGAGCTCTACTGGGTCCAGCAACCATGAGGAGATTGCAGTTTCTGGCCTGCCCCATACATACTCAGAAGCTTCCCAGCCTACAGGGAGTGAGTGGGTTGGAGCTGCAGGTCAGATCCCCCCTCTGAAACATAGGGGCAGTGGGATGAGGACCCCAAAGGTGAACAAAGGGCTGATCCAAGCAAATGCAGCAGAGCGGGGGGGGGCAGCCTTCTCTGTGGCCTTTCCCAGTGATTTTGGCAGTTTAGGGAAATTCCAATAGGGTGGCTGCTCAGGGTTTTTCCTTCACTTTTTCTGCCCTCCCTTTTTAGGCCTTTAGTCTGGCCTGGGCCTCCCCCAGCCCTGTGCATATGCAACCAGGAATCATATTGGCCTTTCCATGGCTAAGAGTACCTGGCCAAGCAGTGGCTGTGGCTGATCTCGCCGATAAGGACGCTAGCATCAGCGACATCAGGAGCTTTTGAGAGCTAGTCAAAGAGATGTCCCCCCTTCTCCCTCACCACCCATTTCTTGGGTTCAGGGGTGGAGGGTCTCTTTTCAACTATAGGATATATGACAACAAACTCTGATAAAGAGGAAGGGGAATGGTCAGAAAATTCTCCTAGGCCAGTGATGGTGAACCTTTTAGAGACTGAGTGCCCAAACTGCAAACCAAAACCTACTTATTTATCACAAAGTGCCAAGATGGCAATTTAACCTGAATACTGAGGTTTTAGTTTAGAAAAAACAACTCAAACATTAACATTTTTGTCTTAAAAGAAAAACACAATAACTGAGCTTTACTCAGAAGTAGATCCTACTGAAATCAAGTAAATTGTTAGGAGTCCTTGTTATGTTAGAGTGCTAATCTTGGTAACTCAGAATTAAGGTAAAGGTTTCCCTTGCTCGAAAGCCAGTCGAATCCAACTCTAGGGGGTTGTGCTCATCGTTTCCAAGCCGAAGAACCAGTGCTGTCCAAAGACTTCTCCATGGTCATGTGGCCGGCATGACTAGATGCCGAGGAGCATGGAACGCTGTTACCTTCCCACTGAAGTGGTACCTATTTATCTACTTGCAATTTCTTGCTTTTGAATGGCTAGGTTGGCAGGAGCTGGGGCCATAGACGGGAGCTCACTCCATCATGCAGCACTTGGGTCTTGAACTGCTGAGCTACTGACCTTCTGGTCTGCTATTCAGTGTCTTAACCTCTCAGTCACCACAGCCCCCAACTCAGAATTAGATACCATTAAATTCCCATAAAATTGTTAGGACAATTAAACTATAGCCAGTTTGAGTTACTGGTTAAGTGCGTGGACTCTAATCTGGGAGAACCGGGTTTGATTCCCCACTCCTCCACTTATACCTACTGGATGACCTTGGGCAAGCCATAGCTCTGGCACAGCTGTTCTTGAAAAAGAGCAGTTTCTGTCAGAGCTCTCTCAGCCCCACCTACCTCACAGGGTGCCTGTTGTGGGGAGGGGAAGGGAAAGGAGTTTGTAAGCCACTCTGAGACTCCTTTGGGTAGTGAAGGGTGGGGTATAAATCCAATCTCCTCTTCTATAGATTCAGGTGGGTAGCTGTGTTGATTTGAAAGAATAGAGCAAAGTTTGAGTCCTGTGGCACCTTTAAGACCAAAAAGGTTTAATTCTGGGTATTATTTATTATTTATTTATTTCCTGGGATTTATATCCCGCCCTCCCCACCAAATGGCAGGCTCAGGGCGGCTCACAACAAGAGTTAAAAATACAATCAATTTAAAATAACGCATATTCCAGACAAGATTGGCAGCATTACAATATACCCACAGGTGGGTCCGAACAGCATTCATATATAATCCCTGTGTGAACATACACAGGCTGGCAGATCGAATTGCCAGCAGATGGAACTGGGCCAGGGCTAAGATGTTTACCCTAGGCGGCCCCTACCTGAAAGCCTGGTGGAAGAGCTCCGTTTTACAGGCCCTGCAGAACTGCATCAAATCCCACAGGGCCCTGATGTTCTCCGGGAGCTCGTTCCACCAGTGCGGGGCCGCCACTGAAAAAGCCCTGGCCCGTGTTGATGCCAGCCGCGCCTCCTTCAGTCCAAGCAGGACCAGTCGGTTTTGGGATCCAGACCGTAGTGCTCGCTGGGGAACATATGGAGAGAGACGGTCCTTCAGGTAGGCAGGTCCCAGGCCATATAGGGCTTTATAGGTAAGCCCCAGCACCTTGAACTTTATCCGGTACGCTATAGGCAGCCAGTGCAGTGCCTTTAAGGCGGGCTATATATGTTCCTGCACAGGGAGACCCAACAACAGCCGCGCCGTGGCATTCTGCACTAGCTGCAGCTTCCGGATTTGGCACAAGGGCAGCCCCATGTAGAGGGCGTTACAGTAGTCCAATCTTGAGGTGACCAATGCATGGATCACTGTCGCCAGTTCATTGCGTTCAAGGAAGGGGACCAACTGCTTGATCAGCCGCAGATGATAAAAGGCTGACCTCGCAGCGGCTGCTACCTGGGCCTCCATCGTTAACGCAGAGTCCAGGAGCACTCCCAAACTCCTGACCTCCGATGTAGGCACCAATGGCAACCCCCCCCCGAAGGTCAGGAGAGGGATCCCCAATCCTGGTTCGCTCCGACTCAAGCATAGGATCTCCGTCTTCGTCGGATTCAACTTCATTCGGCTCTGCCTGAACCATCCAGCCACAGCCAACAACGCCAGGTACAGATCACCCGGACTGGAGACCGACTGACCACCCAATAACAGATAGAGCTGGGTGTCATCCGCATATTGATGACAACCCAGCCCAAGCCTCCGTGCAATCTGGGCAAGGGGGCGCATAAAGATGTTAAATAACATAGGGGAAAGAACTGCTCCCTGCGGAACACCGCAATTCAGCGGATATCTTTGGGAGAGTTGATCCCCTACCGCCACCCTTTATCCCCGATCCTGGAGAAACAAGGAGAGCCACTGTAAGGCTAACCCCTGAATTCCAATATCGGCGAGCGAGGCAGCAGCATAGTAGCCGGTGGTCGACCGTGTTGAACACCGCCAACAGGTCCAACAACACCAGCACCGCAGTGCCACCTCGATCCAGATGCCTCCGGAGGTCATCCGTAAGGGCAACCAGCACCGTCTCCGTCCCGTGGCCTGGTCGAAAACCGGACTGGAAAGGATCTAACACAAAGCTCTGTAGCTGGTCTGCCACCACCACGAAAGTATAAGCTTTCACATGCACACTTCATCAGATACATGTATGCAAATGAAAGTTTACACTGAAAATTAAATGTTTCTGGTCTTAAGGTGCCACTGGTCTCAAACTTTGTTCTGTTAAACTAGGTTTACCTCAGAAACAGATCCCATTGAAATCAACTCCAACTCAGACGGTCTGTTAGACTACAGCACTTGGAAATCAATCTCACTGATATCAAGCCAAATTGGTCAAGGGAATCTGTCAAGACTACATTATTAAATGCATTTACTCAGAACTGGATCCTCGTGAAATCCAGTCAAACCGGTTGGGAGAATATGTTGAGCTACAATATTGGGAAGCAGTGTTTAAGCTTAGTGTGAGATACCTCAGTTTTTTAGCCTCCAGCTTGCAAATTTTTGTCTCAGCTCAGGAAGGATGGCTCCAGAGCAAACTAATGTATGCTGTAGCCAAATCGCTCACTCACAACTTTAATGTCAGTAGCTCACAAAGTGGAATTTTTGCTCCCAAGACTCCCCACAGCTTTGAGGGCGCATTGGTGGGAAGTAAACCCCACTGGAAAATCAGGTCACCTTGATTAGACCTAGCTGTTAAGTTTCTCTCTTTCGCCTACTTTTTACAGCTTCCCTCCAGTTTCCGCTCTCCTAATCTCCTCAGTGCCTTTCCCTTCCCCTCTGGACTCTCAAGCTCCTACCCTCTCTGGGCGATCCCATCACCATCCCTCCCAACTGCTCCTTCACTCCCCTGCCTTTTTTGCTGGGCAGCTAAAGCCAAACTGGACACTTGATCCCTTTGCAATAAGCATAGAATATCCAACAGCAGCGGCTGGGGGGAGGAAAGTGCTTCTTTCCACTTTATGGCTGCTGAAAGCCCCCCAAGGAGAGCGTGCCATGCCGCCGTCCAATGCCAGGGCACCCTCCAACACCCAGGTAAAGGGAGATGCCGCCTGAGGGGGGAGTGGCAAAAGAGGAGCAGACAGAAAGTTTGTAAACTCCAGGAAAGGTGCATGCACTCTCGCGCACCGGTAACAGCATGCAAGAGAGAGTAGGCGCTCGTGCACGTTCATCACTCCAGTCTTACACCTGTGGCAGCCCAGCTGTGAGTCTGTGTCTTTTTCCTTTTAGAGACTGAGTGCCCAAGCTGCATGCGTGCCCAGAGAGAGGGCTCTGAGTGGCGCCTCTGGCACACGTGCCATAGGTTCGCCACCACTGTCCTAGGCCTTTCTGGCTGGAACATATGCAGAAAGATTTAAAAAAGAAAAAAAAGTGCCTTTGCCTTTTCTTAACTACCAGTTGGATACAAACAAACAAACAACCATTAGATCATCAGCTTCATCTACTTTAGATACTAGAGGGTTTGAGAAACCATCCAAAGCGTCCTCAAAATTGTCCATCTCCAAATTCTTTGATTACACATTGAAGGCAGAATGGGCAGTTCCAGGTGATGACACTTCCTTGCGGAGGAGGGTGTGCTCCAGTAGTAGTCTTAAATTCAGTTTTACCTAAGGCTGTGGCCAACACGTGTAACAATTCAGTGAATATAAATATTAATAATAATGAGACACCCCTAGGGGTGAAGCAACCTCTCTGACAATATGAGCCACCTGCCGTGCTCTCAGATTTTTCCAGGGCCATCACGGTTTGGGCTGCTAACCGCCTTCAAGAGCCCAACACTGACCCCTTGACACTTAAGAGATCCATCCTAAAGATCAAAGGGGCTGCAAAATTTGCAGCAGATGCATCCTAAGAGGCCATGCAGTCTGGTGTCAGAGCGCAGACCACCAATATAGTGGTAAGAATGAACCTGTGGCTAAATCATTGGAAGGTGGACCCTTTGTCTGTTTTAGATTCCTCGGCATTAAAAAAAATTGGGAACAAAAGGACATTAGGCACTCCTGCACCTTTGGCTATAGGTCCAGATTCCAACAGAGAAAGCTCCCTCCTAACAAACAGGACAGGAACCAACAAAACAAAGACCAGTCACCTGACTATATGGTTGGGGGGGGGGGTCAATTCCAGCAGTTTTCTCACTTTTGTGCTTCCCCACTTCCCAAGACAGAAGAGAGTCACCTTTTCTTCTATCGTGACATATTCAAATTGGACGCACGTAGGGACAGTGGAACCAGTGCCCTTAGAACAGCATTTCCATGGGATTTATCTCTATATCTAATTCCCAAGTACCCTCCCCCGTGCGGATACCTAAATCCGCACGGGGGGGGGCATTTGGGGGGTGGGGTTTCTACACACGGGGGGCACTCCCCCCGTGTGCAGAAAAATCCTAAATGTTTAAAAAACTTTTCGGGGGATCTTTAAATCTCCCAAAAAGTTAAAGCGTTCTCCGCGCATGCGCAGAGAACGCTGTGGCCGCTGTAGGGGAGGGGGTGGGAAGCGGCGTGACGAGGACTCACCGCCGCCGTTTGCGGGGGGGGGAGGGAAGAGCCTCGGCGGGCAGCAGGTCTCTATGCCCCCGCTGCCGTTTTGAAAGCAGGGAGGGAGGGGGGGAAGCCTCAGTGGACAGCAGGTGTCCCTGCCACCGTTTTGAAGGCAGGGGGAAGCCTCGGCAGGCAGCGGTCTCCCTGCCGCCGCCGTCGTTTTGAAGGCGGGGGGGAAGCTGCCTGGAGGGGGGACGGGGTAGAGGCTCGGCACGCGGGGCCAGAGGAGGGGGAAGAGGCTCACCTACCCCCCTCCCTGCGAGTATTGCGCCCCCCCCCCGTTCCATTGTATTTGTAATCTTATAAGGAGCTGGGGACTGGAGAGCAATTCTGAATTTAAAACGACTTAAAGCTATAGGTATTTGAAGAACTGAGCAGTGTCTCACAAAAGCTCATACCCTGCCACATATTTTGTTAGTCCTTAAGGGCTTTTGCTCTTTGCTACGGCTTCAGACTAACATGGCTGCCTATCTTCATCTATGGGTAAAGAAGCACAAGTTCCAGTTTAAAATCTCTACACTGCAGTCTGCAGAGTATTCAGCAGGATGACCACATGATGTCCTTAGGCCTTCAAGATGTTTACCTGCATATTCCACCTTCCAGACAGTTCTTCCCTTTTTGATTTTCAGGGCCAGCATTTCCAGTACAAGGCCTTACCCTTTAGACTGACATAATCTCCTAGAGTTTTTGCCAGGGTCTATTAGCCTACCTACAACAGGAAGGAATCTACCTTTATCCTTACCTGGACTATATCCTCCACAGTACCTAGGCAGCAGAGGTGAGCTAGGACACCAAGTCCATTAGGGAATTTCTTCAGGCACAAAGATGCCTGATTAATTTGTTAAAAAGTGATATTAATAAGCTCACACCTTCCAGGGACATAGTCCACTTAGAGGCCATGATTCAGATGAGGATAGCCAAAATGTTTCCACCTGCAAAGAAGCGGGAAAAATTTGTTGAAGAGGGTGAAAGAAATCCGGCAGATGTCAGTGGACCTCATGCACTGGTTGACAGTACTGGGACTGAGAATGTAGTCCATAGACCTGATTCCTTGGGCCTGCTTCCATGACAGGCCTTTACAATGGACTCTTCTCCCTTGTCAAAAAGACACACACACACAAAATGGTGCACAGATGTCAAGATACTGCTCCCCCACACAAAGAAGTCACTAAACAAGTGGTCTTCATGACAAGGGGAATCAGTTTCCTCCAGCCTCCTTACCTGAGGGCAGTTATGGCCACCAGCAGTAGCGGCTGGGGAACACAATGCAAGGATCAGATTGTCCAAGACAGGTGGGAGTCCATTGGAAGATATGAACAGTAGGGACTGGTTGGAACTTGTCGCAGTCAGACCAGCACTGTGTGCTTTCCAAATCCTATCGAGGATCAAGTATGTGTTAGGGCACACAGTCAATACTATGGCCAAGGCGCACAGCAGTTGGCAAGGAGGCACCAGATTGATGGTGCTCCTCCATGAGTCCAAAATCCTGTCATTTGGGTGGGGGTGGGGGTAGGCCTAAAAGGGGAATGCCTTTACAGTCTTGCAAACGCGCAAAGCCAGCTGGCTGAGAAGGAAGGAGTTAAATGCAGGAGAATGGCGTCTACACAAAAAGATCTTCTAGCAAACTCACACTATGTTTCATGATCATACAGTTGGCACCTCCCATTAGGCATAAGTTGTTTACTGGGAACCTGTCTGAAGCATTAGAATCCTTGAGCAATCCTCCATTTGATGCTTGCAAATCATCAGAATCTGAAGTCTCCTTTTCGAAAAACTTTTTTTCTTGCAGAGATTACTTTTGCAAGAAGTATTTTTGAATTAGGGGCTTTATTGGCTGGATGGAATTGTATGTATTTTACAAGATATCAGTGGTACTCAGGAGGGATCCTTCCTTTGTGCCAAAGGTTTTTTCCCTTATTACGTTAACCAAGAGTTGATACTACCATCTTTTTGTCCTGTACTATGTTACCCCAATGAGAGAGTCTGGCACAAAATAGATGTGCTCAGAGGTCTGTGTGCCTCCTCCTCCATAGGATGGCGCAGATTAGGCTAAAGAATTTTCTCTCTGTGTCTCGCAGCTCAGCCTTTAGGTGAAAAGGTCTCAAGCCATGTATCTGAGAGACATATAAATTGCAAGGCCTAGGACCTCCAAAGGATGTTGCGCCTACTACACCAGATCTGCATTAACATCATGACCATTTCCACCAGTGTCCTAGTGGAAGAAATCATTAGAGTCGCATTCTGGTCCATCTTTTATACCTGGGTGAGACACTATAGGTGAGACCAGTTAAAATCAGCAGAGGTTTCATCTGGTAGAAAGGTGTGCAGCATAGTGATAGAACAGATAAAAATAAGAATGAGGATCCCACCCAGGTTGTAGCTTGGGCATATAACCAGTTTGGATGACTTTCCCCACTGAAGGAGAATGAAACATTGGAACTTACCTGAAGGCTTCTCTTCTGTGGTGTGAAGTCATCCACATCCCACCCAAAATAAAATAAAACAGAATAAAATCTAGTCAGATATAAAGTCTGTTATGGAGCTGGTATACTAAGACTGTAGGGTCAGCCTCACTCTGAGCCAATGCAGTCTACGCAAATTTGCATAGCCCCGCCTGGAGCGAAAGGAGGCGTGACCAACCAGTTTGGATGACTTCGCCCCACTGAAGAGAAGAAACCTTCAGATAAGTTCCAATGTTTTGTTCAGCATGGCCAATGGAGTGATACTAGACACCCTGTTGGTGCAAGGGCATCTGAGGCTAATGTTGTGGTCATTGCTGAAGTCAGAGAGGGTGTCTTGGCCTGAGGCTGAGGTGGAGCTGAGGGTCCCTCAGAAAGACTCTGAAAGGAGCCAGATCCCAATTTCTCAGTTGTCAGCTTTACAACATCCCTTTACTCTTCCTTAGATTTCTTTCCTTCTCCATATAAGAATGGTTGCTCTCTCTCTCTCCCAAAGAAGCCAGGAATGTAAGAGACCCTACAGTGGCGACCAAGAAGCCCCTTGCATCTGAAGAATGGCTGCAGAGTTTCTCCAGAAGATCGCAAGAGACTATTTCCTTCCCAAATGAACTGGTTGCAAGTGGGTATCTATTACAGTTATGTCAAATTAGTGGGCAAGGCATACCCAGGGGACCTTTCCTCTTTCTTTCTAAGCAACTCTTCGTTTGGTAAACTTATCAAACCTGCTGGGTAAGGAGGGAGAGAGGCCTTCTGGGGCTTAGCTCATTTGTGGCTGTTGAGTGGCCGCACTCTCCTTGAATACTGGATATTCTTGGGAATGGGGGGGTTTACCTAAGATCAGCCCCACTAGACGAGGTCAAAGGCACATCAGCCCTTTCCTACTGTCTTCCCTTGGATGCCTTCGGGCATTGCTATTAGGTGGAGAGGTGTTTGAGTGCTTTCTTTGGAGCTGTACTACCTTGCAGGGGCAAGGTATCATTGTGGGTAACTGGCTTAAGGCAAACCACACAACACCCTCCCTCTGTTGTGGTGAGAGGGCCTTTGCAAAGACTCAGTCATAGAATAAATGTCATTTTGTGCATGCAAACTCCCTTACGAGAGAAACGGTATAATTGCTTGGAGTGCAGAAAGAGCTTCCTTTGGAAAAGAGCCCTTAGTTCACATCAAAGAAGTCACACAGGTGGGGAGCCACAGAAATGGTCAGAGTCCAAACCAAGCATCTCTGATGCAGGAGGCTTAATGTTCTTTGAAATTGTATTTCATTGTCCACTTCAGTGTACAGCAGGAAGAAGCCACTGAAATATTTGGAGTGTGGCTGGAACTTCAGGTGCAGATAAGACTTCCTTGTGTGGGTTCTAACAGTGTCCCTCTGTTCCAGCAGGAGATGATCAGAGGAATGAGGACGATGAGAAACTGCATCACCTATCACCAGATGAAGTCAGGAAAGAAGATGTGAAAAGAAACATCAGGATTCAATGCAGACGTAAGAGTCAGAAAGTCAGCCGCAGGATGAAAAAAAAGGATCAATCCATTGCTTGCGAAGGGAAGGATTTCCAAGAAATAGTTCACGTGTTGCAGGAAACATACAGGTGCTTGGAGTGTGGAATGAACTTCTCTGATCAAACCCAATATAACGTCCATTTCAGAATGCACAATGGAAAGAAGACGCATCGATGCCTGAAGTGTGGAAAGACCATGATTCACGGATCAGAGTTCCTTAGACATTTAAGAACACATACAGGAGAGAAACCTTATAGCTGCTCAGAGTGTGGGAAAAGATTCCGTTGGGATGGTAATCTTCAGAGTCATCTAAGAACCCACAGAGGGGAGAAGCCTTTTGAATGCTCAGAGTGTGGGAGGAGATTCAGCAAGAGTGGCCATCTTCAACGTCATCTAAGAACCCACACAGAGGAAAAGCCTTTTGAATGTTCAGAGTGTGGGAAGAAATTCAGCAACAGTAGCCAACTTCAAAGTCATCTAAGAACCCACACAGGGGAGAAGCCCTTTGAATGCTTAGAGTGTGGGAAGAAATTCATCAACAGTAGCCAACTTCAATGTCATCTAAGAGTCCACACAGGGGAGAAGCCTTTTGAGTGCTCAGAGTGTGGGAAGAGATTCGGTTACAGTGGCCATCTTCAAACTCATCTAAGAACTCACACAGGGGAGAAACCTTTTGAATGCTTAGAGTGTGGGAAGAGATTCAGTCGGAATGACCATCTTCGAGAACATCTAAGAACTCACACGGGGGAGAAGCCTTTTGAGTGCTCAGAGTGTGGGAAGAGAGTCAGTGACAGCAGCCGTCTTCAAAGTCATCTAAGAACCCACACAGGGGAGAAGCCTTTTGAATGCTCAGAGTGTGGGAAGAGATTCAGCGACCGTAGCACTCTTAAACAACATCTAAGAACCCACACAGGGGAGAAGCCTTTTGAGTGCTCAGAGTGTGGGAAGAGATTCAGTGACAGTGGCCATTTTCAAAATCATATAAGAACCCACACTGGGGAGAAGCCTTTTGAATGCTCAGCGTGTGAGAAGAGATTCAGCAACCGTAGCACTCTTACACAACATCTAAAAACCCACACGGGGGAGAAACCTTTTGAGTGCTCAGAGTGTGGGAAGAGATTCCGTGACAGTGGCCATCTTCAAACTCATCTAAGAACCCACACAGGGGAGAAGCCTTTTGAATGCTCAGAGTGTGGGAAGAGATTCAGTGACAAGAGCGCTCTTAAACAACATCTAAGAATCCATACAAGGGAGAAACCTTTTGAATGCTCAGAATGTGGGAGGAGATTCAGCAGCAGTGGCAATCTTCGAAATCATCAAAAAACCCACACAGGGGAGAAGCCTTTTAAATGTTTAGAGTGTGGGAAGAGATTCAGTCAGAACAGCAACCTTCACCAGCATCAAAGAACCCACACAGGGGAGAAGCCTTTTGAATGCTCAGAGTGTGGGAAGAGATTCAGTTGCAGTAGCAATCTTCAACTGCATCAAAGAACCCACACTGGGGAGAAGCCTTTTGAATGCTCAGAGTGTGGAAAGAGATTCAACCACAGTGGCAGTCTTCAACTGCACCAGAGAACCCACACTGGGGAGAAGCCTTTTGAATGCTTAGAGTGTGGGAAGAGATTCAGTCAGAACAGCAACCTTCACCAGCATCAAAGAACCCACACAGGGTAGAAGCCTTTTGAATGCTCAGAGTGTAGGAAGCAATTCAGCAACAGTGACAGTCTTCAACAGCAACAAAGGACCCTCAGAGGGAAGAACCCGTTTGAATACTCAGAGTGTAGGAAGAAATTTAGTTGGAGTGACAATCTTCAAAGACAACTAAGAACCTACACAGCAGAGGAGACTTTTTCATTCTTAAGAGTGTGGGAAGAGATTCAGTCACAGTAGCAGTCTTCAACAGCATCAAGGAATCCATACAGGGGAGATTCAGTAAGAGTGGCCATCGTCAATCGCATCAAGGAATCTACAGAGAGCAGAAACCTTTTGAAGAGAAAGCAATTCATGCAGCATGGCTATTTTGAAGAACCCACACAAGGAAAAGCCATGTAACTAACTTCTTAGCATAGGTAGGGATTTTGAATTCAATTGTTATGAGGATATGACATAAATGTTACTTTGTCTGGCTTGGCCATGTGTGCCATACAATGTAATGCCAGGTACCAGAGATATAAACTTTAGAAAGGACATAGGGGAAACCCAATTAACAATATTTTTTTCCCTCACTATATAAACATGCTTAATAATTAACAGCCTTACAGCATTTCCTTTATTTTAGAGTCTTTGATAAATGACCTCTCTTTCTCTGCATCATAATATGGAGTCAATCTCTGTTCTGTAGGAATCTTGAATGTGCTGGTTAGGTGTGTATCTGTAAGCTGAGAACATACTTTTGATATATAGAGATTTATTCCAGAATCGAGCTTTTCACAAATGTGCATTGTAGCAAACAGATTTTTAGAAGTAAAAAGTCTTAAATTGGGGGTAATTTGGACCCCAAAACTGGTACAATATGTTAATGCCAACTTCAGAAAACTTACCCTTCTGTACAGCAACATGCTGCTCCCCTGTGTACCGGTGATTTGTGGCATTTTTTTTCATTTGTAGCTTGTCGACTGTCCTGACTCACTATGTGTACTCCACTTTCAGTACGCCTCCCATCTTAGAGTAACTTTTCCTGTCCATCTCCCTCCCCTCACTACTCAGCAGAAGTAGTCCTTTTCCCTCTCTGAAAATACACTTCCTTACTCTATAACCCTGGAAGCATTTTTGCGTGTGAAGCAGGGTTTCTTCCCTAAAACATACACAGAATATAAACTCTCCAAGGAACTGGAGCTACTGCACTCAACACTAGCTCAATCCACCGCAAAAATCAGGAACCCTCCACAGATTCATTAGCCACCTGTCAATGACCAGGCCTCCTAAAATCCAGATGATGTTCTGATGAGTAAACTAGAGTCCTGTCACTGGACTCTAGGATAGTTAGGTGGATAGGGAAGTGACTGGAGAACTGCCCTCAAAGAGTAGTTGTCAGTGGCATTTCATCTGAATGGAGAGAGGTGGCCAGTGTGGGTGCCACAGGGCTTGGTTCGGGGCCCAGTATTTTTGAATATTTTTATAAATTATCTGGATGAAGGTGTTGAGGGGCTACTCATTAAATTTGCAGATGACACCAAACTGGGAGGAGCAGCGAACACACCAGAAGGTAGAAATAGGTAAGAGTTCAACGAGATCTGAACACACTGGAAAAGTGGGTGGATGTGAACAAGATGCAATTTAACAAGGATAAGTGCGGAGTTCTACATCTGGGTAACAGAAATGAGGAACATGCATACGGGATTGGGGATACACTTCTGGATAGCAGCATATGTGAACATGATCTTGAGGTGCGTGTGGACTGTAAGTTAAATATGAGCAGCCAGTGTGATGCAGCAATAAAAAAGGCTAATGCAATCTTGGGTTGTATCAACAGAGGGATAACAACCAAATTGCAAGATGTCATAGCCCCGTTGTACACTGCAATGGTCAGGCCGCACCTGGAGTATTGTGTGCAGTTCTGGAGGCCTTACTTCAGAGAGGATGTGGACAGAATGGAGTGGGTGCAGAAGAGAGCATCATGGATGATCAGGAGCCTGGAGACCAAGCCCTATGAGGAAAGGGCTTTGAAGGGCTGTCACTTGGAGAAGGGCAGGGAGCTGTTCTTGTTGACAGCAGTGGATAGAACTTGCCATGATGGATTTAAATTAAGGGTGGGAAGGTACCAGCTGGATACTAGAGAAAACTTTTTAACAGTAATAGTTGTGCAACAGTGGAATCAGCTTCCTATGAAGGTGGTGAGCTCCCCCTCACTGGCAATCTTTAAGCAGTGGCTGGACAAACACTTTTCAGGGATGGTCTAGGCTGATCCTGCATTGAGGAGGGAGTTGGACTAGATAGCCTGTATGGTCCCTTCCAACTCTGTGATTCTAGGATTCTAAATTCTTGTTCTTTCATTAAAATCAATTCAGGCCGCATATTAATCTTTTGGCCTGCCATGGGGAGAGAGACCAAATGGAAATCAACTGGCTGATGATATCAAAGAGTTTGCAAATCGACCTTATGACTTCTGAATAACAATTAAGGTACAGAGACAAACCATTTTTTTTTACCAGGACAGGACTTGGAATCAGTGCATCTCACACTCCTTCAGTTGTTGCTGTGATTCACACGACATGAAGGGATGGGTTAGATTGCTGATTACCCCTTACTCCATCATAAAATAGGCTTCCTCCTGAGCCATCTGTTGCTGTCTGGTTCATGCCAACGTGACTTCAGTGGGCCCCAGCCCACTCAGAAGTTAGGCCTAATAAAGTTTAGTTTTACTGCTCATTGTTTGTATCTAGACACAAGCTATCATAAGGAGGTCTTTGAATGTACTCTTTTTGTCTTATGCATAACATCGATGTCCTTGATAGATGTAAACAATTTAAAATAATTATTTCTCTCTATATGCCCCATTTTTCTTTTTCTTTCTGTATCCTCATTATTCATTTAAAACAAAAGTGTATTATTGATGCTTTAAGTGAAATTCTGTATATATAATAATGCAGTCTGAAAACAAAGTACCTTATGGTTGGCATAGAATACACCTGTGTCTAGAAGAATGCCATGTTTAGATATTAAATCAGTCTGATAGACATTAACTGAAGAGACCATGGCTCAGCCAGTGTTCAACTATGAGTCCCACTAATTTCAGCATGAATCATTTAAATGTATTCTTTGACCAAATGCTAGGAATTGGATTCCACTACATGGAGCAGGTGGGGAGGGGGAGGATTTGTATTTGCTCCATGAACATCCGAGACAAGATGCATTGGTATCTATTGTTCAGTTTACGGTGATATGATTTTCCTGGGTTTTTCCCCCTTAGATCTGTGCAGCTAGTAGACACAACTGTCATCTCCCCTTATCTTGTACTCTAATAACTTGTAGCTAATAAAGTTTTCCTGTTTAAGAGAGCAGACTGTGTTTCAGACTCCTGCCTGCACACCAGGGCCTTCGCTCATGCTAACATGCACGCAAAGGGGAAGGGCTGAAGTACTTGGGAAACTCTACCCTATGCACATGTTCAGAGGCTGTCTATTCCCCAAACCAAACTTCCATTTGAATAACTGCATTTTCAAGAACTTCAGGGATGTTACTGTTCAGGAAGAAAATTGAAATGAAGAGATTCTTTGGTTAATTATCTTCAAAACTGATGCCTGCTTAGGTTTGGATGGTGCTGGGCTTCTTTGGGATGCTCAGAAGTCACTTGTACTAGATGACTTTTTGATATACAATCTCTCACTAAAGCCGCATGTTATAGGAAATACTAACTGGTATGTGTGAATATAATTATCCTTCAAACAAGACAAAAAGGGAGGCAAATGGAGAGATACAACAAACCTTGCTGTAAAAAAATGACATAGGCAGCAGACCTTGGGAATGATCGTGAGGGTATAGGATTGCATGCAACCATTGTAGTGGCTTCCTTTTAGGATTAGAGTGAGTGTATTTTACATAAGAATTTTGCTGTGATATAAGATTTACTCTAGGCTTTAATACAATAATACAATAACTTGAGCTGTATCTTGTAGGCTTTAATACAATCACTTGAGCTGTTGGGGTCCTGCTACAGCAAATGAAATGCATGTTATATTTTCATGAAACCATTGTTCCATGCTGGAATTCTGGTGCAGAGGAATGTGAAAAGCAGCTGGCTATTTTAAAAAGACAGGAACTGGAACTCCCCCTGGTGTGTTCCCTTTTATCTTCAAGAGTGGTGCCCCACCCTTTCATCTATGCCATCCAGAGACTGCTCACCCTGCCTGGATCTAACTAGACAAAAACAGAGAGCCAGAGCCCCCTAGGAACAGTGCAAGAGGAGAACAACTAAAGCTGTCTGTACACGCTAAATAACAATGTCAAGGTCAATAGTTACAAATTATATAATACAATGAAGTACAAAATATCAATAATCATAAATATTATAGCATGTGTAGAACAGGTCCAAAGCAGTTGTATTGACAAAGTTTTCCAGATTACAAAGTCGTTTCACAGTCTTCATCCTAATGGGACCCATTGTATAACACTTAAACTTGCTGAGAGCTGGAACAAGCTTGCTGCGGCCCAAGAAGGGAGAGCGGGGGGGAGGGACGGGGGCTTCTCCCCAGGCGGCGCTTGCCGCGGTCCGGGAAGGGAGAGCAGGGGGAGGGATGGGGGCTTCTCCCCAGGCGGTGGCCTGCCGCAGCCCGGGGAGAGTGGGGGGGACGGGGGCTTCTCCCCGGGTGGTGGCCTGCCGCGGCCCAGGAAGGGAGAGCGGGGGGAGGGACGGGGACTTCTCCCCGCGCGGCGCTTGTCGCGGCCTGGGAAAGGAGAGTGGGGTGGAGGGATGGGGGCTTCTTCCCGGGCGGCACTTGCTGCGGCCCGGGAAGGAAGAGCGGGGGGCAGGGCTTCGTCATGTGCCCGCCCCCCGGCGTCTTCACTCCTGGAGCGCCACTCTGCAGCGCACCAGCTCCAACGGACCCCTGGCTGTTGCTAACATGTTGGGAAAGTCAGTATATATTTCCAGTTTGGGAGCTGGAAGTGCTGCTTTTGTAGTTCCTGGAGAGGGCTTTGTTCTCGTGGCCATCTTTTCTCCCCAGCCAGTCATTGTTTACAGTTCAGGAAAAGTTTTACAAAGTCAAGAAAGTCTGTTCAAGCAGTCACTTTACATAGATCTGTACTTCACTTGATTAGAATCAAAAACACTGGTGCTCCTAGCTCTGTAGTTTAGTTCGTTCGTTCGTTTAAAGGGGGGGTGCATTCCCTCTCCCTCCAGCATTTTAATTTGGGGCTTCAGATAGGTGCTTGACTATATAGCCAGTTAAAGAAGATTGGGACTCACGTTTCACTCATCAGTTGCCAGGTAAGGGAGAGCTCTGCTTATTTGCACGATCTCCTGTCCGCCCAGCCAGTGCGTGCCTCTTGGTGCCATCATGGTGCCATGGTGGTGGGACCTAGCAGGGCAAAGGGGAGCCTCGATCCCTTGGCCACAGCCTCAGGAGAGGCACCCCTTGCACCCCAGGCTTGGAGCCCCCTACAAGGGCTCCAGGGGGGTCCGGAGTTATCCGGTACCCCTCCCGTCCGCTGGGCCATGGGCCACTCCTGTCGGAGCTCCGATGGAGCGCACCCATGCTTCAAGTCGCCGAAACTGGAAGTCCTACAGTAGTCTACTCTTGAGGTGACCACTGCATGGATCACTGTCGCCAAGTTGTTACATTCAAGGAAGGGAACCAACTGCCTAATCAGCCGAAGTTGATAAAAGGCTGACTTAGAGGTGGCTGCTACCTGGGCCTCCATCGTTAAGAAGGCATCTAGGAGCACTCCCAGACTCCTAAGCGCCGACACCAGCACCAACGGTACACTGTCGAAAGACAGGAGTGGGATACCTACCCCTAGGCCACCCTGGCTCAGGCACAGGACCTCCATCTTCGTCGGATTCAATTTCAATTGGCTCAGTCTAAGCCAACCAGCCACCGCCTGCAACACCAGGTCCAGATTTCCCAGACTAGAGTTAAACTGGCCGCCCAACAATAGATGCTTATTATGGCAATTACACAAGGAAAAACAATGATTTCATAACTTATGGTGATAATGATAAACTCTCAAGGTGGTATCAAGACATGGCAAGAGATTAAAGAAGAAGGAAAGGAGATACAATGGTGGATATACTTTCAAATTGCTTCTAGATTAAAAAAGGATATCCTCACTAGGAGAGGAGTTATTAATGAACTGACTGATTTTAAAAAGATTGTCTCACAATCTAAAGACCATTTATTAGGATGAATTCTCAAGTTATTGCTTCAATACAAATACAAGAACAGGTTAAACCCTGCATGATTAAATGAATGCAAAATTTTGGAGAGGAAATAGTTTCAATGTTGGAAAACCTATGGATTAAAGGTATTAGATTTACTTGTAGTCAAGCACTAAGGGAAAACTGGCACAAGATGTTTTACTGATGGTACGTCAAGCCAGTAGATATTGCAAAGATGGATATTTTATCGCGTGTGTTGGACCTGCATCAAAACCAAAAGATACTGGGAAAATATACATGAAGAAGTTCAAAATATTTTAAAACCAAATTTTCAATGAAACCAAAGATTATGTTACTGGGAATATTACCAGACAACATATACAGAACCTCACAAGACCTACTTAAATATATGTTAACAGCTGCCAGAGTAATATTTGCAATGAAATGGAAGACAGAAGATTGTCCTACAATACAGATCTGGAAAGAAAAACTAGCTGAGTATGCAACACTGGCAAAACTAACAAATTATATAAACAAAAGACCACTGGAAGAATTTCAGTAGAAATGGCAAGCTTATTATTCATACTATGGAAATAACTAACTTTTTAAAGTTCTGGAATTACCTGAAATATATTGATTATAGTCCCAATACATTATTCTGTACTCCAGTAATTAATTTACAGGATAAGAATAAAATTTAAGAATAAAATAATTTACTGGAAAAGAATAAAATTTAGATTTAGGAAAACAAAGTAATATCAAGGTTTTTACAAAGATTTAATTTTAGTACAGAAGTTTGTTCAATTGTCAAAGATATAATTTCTTCTATTGTTAATAGTATATACTTAACCTTAGGAAAGTTCTATTCTTTAAAGAGAGAAACTACCCCAAATTCTGTAATATTCAAGTTTTATTGTTTGTTCTTATATGTGAAATATGTAATACATTTGGTAATACATCTGATTTTACTTGTACATGACAATTCATAATACTTTACAAATTTGATGAATCTATATTTCTCCCATACCCCCTTTTCCCTCTGTATCCCACCCTTTTAAGAGAGAATTATTATTATTTACACAGAAGACTCCTGGTGCGGCCTGACGAATACGGTGTACAGTGGGACTCTGACATCTCGCAATTTGGTTGTTATCCCTCTGTTGTTGTCGCATTATCCTTTTTCTGTCATTGATCACACTGGCTGCTCATATTTAACTTACAGTCCACCCCCTCAATCCTCTTCACACACACAGCTAGCCAGAAGTGTATCCCCCACCCCGTATGCGTGTTCCTCATTTTTGTTACCCAGATGTAGAACTCTGCATTTATCCTTGTTAAATTGCATCTTGTTCCCATCCACCCACTTTTCCAGTGTGTTCAGATCTCGTTGAACTGTCTATCTTCTGGTATGTTCGCTGCTCCTCCCAATTTGGTGTCATCTGCAAATTTAATGAATAGCCCCTCAACACCCTCATCCAGATCGCTTATAAAAACATTCAAAAGTACTGAGCCCAAAACCGAGTCCTGTGGCAGCCCACTGGACACCTCCCTCCATTCAGATGAAATGCCATTGACTCGGAACCCCCTACAAGGGCTCCTGGGGGGTCCAGAGTCATCTCGTACCCCTCCCGTCCACCGGGCTCTGAGCATGCTCTTTGAGTGCAGTTCTCAAATCAGTTCCCTACCCACCTAACTATCCTAGAGTCCAGTAACAGGCCTGTAGTTTACTCATCAGACTATCATGGGGAACCCTGTCAAAAAGCAGCATTCCCTCTATCTACAGGTCCAATTTTTTGAGAAGTGGATTGTTGTAGATTAATCAGGGTGCAAGAAAAGGGATAGTTTCATTCTGGTCATTGACAGGTGGCTGATGAATCTGTGGAGGGTTTACAATTTTTTGGTGGATTGAACTAATGTTGAGGACAGTGGCTCCAGTTCCTTGGAGAGTTTATATTCTATGGATATGTTTTAGGGTGAACCTCTCTAAATGGGGAAGATACCCTGATTCACACGCAAAAATGCTTCCAGGGTTGTAGAGAAAAAAGTTGCTTATCAAGTGTAGTAAAGAAATTTATTTTCATAGAGGGAAAAGGACTACTGCTGAGAAGTGAGGGGAGTGAGATGGACAGGAAAAGTTTCTCTAAGATGGGAGGCATACTGAAAGTAGAGTACACATAGTGAGTCAGGACAGTCATAGTGACATAGTTTCCTGACATAGTGAGTCAGAAAAGTGGGACATTCACACTGCTCCCCACCCACGAATGAAAAGGTGCCACAAATCACAGGAACGTGGGGGAGCAATGTGATGCTGTATGGAGGGATAAGCTTTCTGAAGTTGGCATTAGCAAGTTTTACCAATTTGGGGTCCAAATTACCCCCAATTTAAGACTTTTGTTTCTAAAAATCTGTCTGTCTTTGGTACAATGCATGTTTGTCAACAGCTCTACCCTGGAATAAATCTTCATATATCAAAAGTACATTCTCAGCTTACAGATACACACCTAACCAGCATACTCAAGATTCCTACAGCACAGACGTTGACTCGATTTTCTGATGCAGTAATTCAGAAACAGAGTGGTCAGTTATCAAGGATTGTAAAATAAAGGAAATAAGATAAGGCTGTTAATTATTAAGCATCTTTGTACACTCAGCAAAAAATACTATTAATTGGGTTTTACTATGTCCTTTCTAAAATATATCTCTCTGGTACCTGGCATTGTATGGCACATATGTCCCAGCCAGACAAAGTGACATTTAGGTCATATCCTCATAATAATTGATTTTGAAATGCTTCCCTGGGCTAAGAAGTTACATTCTTTGATGCTGTTAAGAATTACTATGCTGATTAAATCTCTTCTCTATTGAAATGGTTTGTGTCCTCTGTAAATTCCTTGATCCTTTTAAAGATGGCCACTCTGACTGAATCACTTCCCATGCTCTGAGCATTTAAAAGGCTGCTACCTGGTATGGATTCTTTGATATTGTTGAAGAGGGCTACTGTAATTGAATCTCTTCTCAGTCTGCACATTCAAAGGGCTTCACCCCTCAGTGGGTTTTTAGATGACTTTGAAGATTGCCACTGTTGCTGAATTTCTTCCCACACTCTGAGCATTCAAAAGGCTTCTCTCCTGTGTGGATGCGTTGATGCCATTGAAGACCTGTACTCCGACTGAATCTCTTCCCACATTCCGAGCATTCAAAGGGCTTCTCCCCTGTGTGGGTTCTTAGATGTCTTTGCAGAGTGCTACTGTGACTGAATCTCTTGCCGCACTCAGAGCATTCGAAAGGCTTCTCCCCTGTGTGGATTCTTTGATGCCGCTGAAAAGAGCTACAGTCACTAAATCTTTTCCCACAATCTGAGCATTCAAAAGGTTTCTCCCCTGTGTGGGTTCTTTGATGCTGTTGAAGAGTGCCATTCTGACTGAATCTTTTCCCACACTCTGAACATTCAAAAGGCTTCTCCCTTGTATGGGTTCTTAGATGCATTTGAAGATTACCACTGCTGCTGAATCTCTTCCCACACTCTGTGCATTCAAAAGGTTTCTCCCCTGTGTGGGTTCTTTGATGCTGTTGAAGAGTGCCATTGTTGCTGAATTTCTTTCCACACTCTGAGCATTCGAAAGGCTTCTCTCCTGTGTGGGTACTTTGATGCTGCTGAAGACCTGTACTCCGACTGAATCTCTTTCCACACACTGAACATTCAAAAGGTTTCTCTCCTGTGTGGGTACTTTGATGCCGCTGAAGACCTGTACTCCGACTGAATCTCTTCCCACACACTGAGCATATAAAAGGCTTCTCCCCTGTGTGGGTTCTTAAATGACGTAGAAGATGGTCACTTTGACTGAATCTCTTCCCACATTCTGAGCATTCAAAGGGCTTCTCCCCTGTGTGGGTTCTTTGATGCTGTTGAAGAGTGCCATTCTGATTGAATCTTTTCCCACATTCTGAACATTCAAAAGGCTTCTCCCCTGTGTGGGTTCTTTGATGCTTTGGAAGATTGCCACTGCTGCTGAATCTCTTCCCACACTCTGTGCATTCAAAAGGTTTCTCCCCTGTGTGGGTTCTTTGATGCTGTTGAAGAGTGCCACTGTTACTGAATTTCTTCCCACACTTTGAGCATTCGAAAGGCTTCTCTCCTGTGTGGGTACTTTGATGCCGCTGAACTCCTGTACTCCGACTGAATCTCTTCCCACACACTGAGCATTCAAAAGGCTTCTCCCCTGTGTGGGTTCTTAAATGACGTAGAAGATGGTCACTTTGACTGAATCTCTTTCCACATTCCGAACATTCAAAGGGCTTCTCCCCTGTGTGGGTTGTTAGATGTTTTTGCAGAGTGCTACTGTGACCAAATCTCTTGCCACACTCAGAGCATTCAAAAGGCTTCTCCCCTGTGTGGGTTCTTTGATGCCGCTGAAAAGTGCTACAGTCACTGAATCTCTTCCCACAATCTGAGCATTCAAAAGGTTTCTCCCCTGTGTGGGTTCTTTGATGCTGTTGAAGAGTGCCATTCTGACTGAATCTTTTCCCACACACTGCACATTCAAAAGGCTTCTCCCCTGTGTGGGTTCTTAGATGCATTTGAAGATTGCCACTGCTGCTGAATCTCTTCCCACACTCTGTGCATTCAAAAGGTTTGTCCCCTGTGTGAGTTCTTTGATGCTTTGGAAGAGTGCTACTGTCACTGAATCTCTTCCCACACTGTGAGCATTCAAAAGGTTTTTCCCCTGTGTGTGTTCTTTGATGGCGTAGAAGAGTGCTCCTGTAATTGAATCTTTTCCCACACTCTGAGCATTCAAAAGGCTTCTTCCCTGTGTGGGTTCTTTGATGCTGTTGAAGAGTGCTACTGTCATGAAATGTCTTCTCATACTCTGACCATTCAAAAGTCTTCTCCCTTTTGTGAGTTCTTAGAGGACTTTGAAGATGGCCACTTTTGCTGAATCTCTTCCCAGACTCTGAGTATTCAAAAGGTTTCTGTCCGGTGTGGGTTCTTTGATGCTGTTTAAGAAGGAAACTATGACTGAATTTCTTTCCACACTCTGAACATTCAAAAGGTTTCTCCCCTGAGTGAATCCTTTGGTGCACAAAAAGCTGGGATCTGTACTTGAAGTACTTTCCACACCGAAAACATTTACATGCCTTCATTATACTGTGCTTTGAAAAATGTATATTACCCTTTCTTCCATCCAAGAACATCATTCCACTCTCTGAACAGATAAAGCGCTTCTTTCCTGTATAAATTCTTTGGTGTTGAAGAAGGTCTGATTTCTCTGAGAAGCTCCTTCCACAGTCAGAGCAGCTATAAGGTTTCTCTCCTGTATGTGTTCTGAGATGTCTAAGGAACTCTGCTCTGCAAATCATGGCCTTTCCACACTCCAGGCATTGATAGGCCTTCTTTTCATTGCACATTTCAAAATGGACTTTATATTGGGTTTGATCAGGGAAGTTCATTCCACACTCCAAGCATTTGTATGTTTCCTCCAACATGTGAGGTACTTCTTGGAAATTGTCCCTTAGGCAAGGAATGAATTTATCCCTCCTCTTCTCCCTGCGGCTGACTTTCTGCCTCTTAGGCTTGCCTTGAGTCCTGGCATTTTTTCTCACATCTTCATTCTTGACTTCATCTGGCAATAGATGATGCTGTTCCTCATACTCCTCATTCCTCTGATCATCCCCTGATGGAATAGAGAGAGAGAGAGAAAGAGAGAGATCTCCAGTTAGCGTCCGCACAAGGAGGAACCTGAAGTTCCAGCCACACTCTAAATATTTCAGTGACTTCTTCCTGTGGTACACTGAAGTGTACAATCAAATACAGTTTCAAAATACATTAAGCCTCCTGCATCAGAGTTGCTTGGTTTTGACTCTGACCATTTCTATGGCTCCCCACCTGTGTGACTTCTTTTAATGTTAAGTAAGGGCTCTTTTTCAAATGAAGTTCTTTCTGCACTCCAAACAGTTATATGGTTTCTCTCCTAAGGAAACTTGCATCCACAAAATGATGTATATTCTATGAATGAAAGTCCTTTCAAAGGCCACACTTCCATTTTTATTTTTTCTGGAGTGGATTCTCTACTTAGGATGGAGGCCTTTGTTCCTTCTTTTTTGATGGACCTTTCTTCTTTGACAAAGATTTCACAGAAAACCCCTCCTTGACAAGGAATGGGCTTCTATGGTAGTGCAGCCTACAGGCTCTAGGGAGGCCTAATGGCTCTAGAGAAGCCTGTAGTAGTGTAGCTATCAGGGCCTACATTTCCCAGGTCTTCCTTAGACTCTAGTTGGCTAACAGGGGTTTCAGAGGGAAAACTGATACCAGTAGAATTATAGAGGGTATTGCCTGGGAAGAAGTGATAAAAGGCCTTGCCCAAAGTAGGAGGTGGGTCACTCCTAGGAAGCAGAGATATTGTGAAGCTGCTGCAGATGGAGGGATCCCTCATCCAAAAGGGGTGAGTCAGCTGGAGGCCAAATAGTCAGATGTATCAGGGTGTCTTATTTTTCTGGTTTACCAACCTTTACTGTGCTCATTTTTCCTACATGTTATTGCATTACAGTTATTCTTATGTCTCTTTAATACTTATAATTTGTTACTCTGCCTCGGTCTAATAGCTGTGGGATCCCTGCTAGATCAGACCAAAAGGCCAGGCATGACATTCTCCCACCTGCTGGGCCTTCTTATCCATCCTGGAGTCCGGACTGGCAGGAGAAAAAGAAGCGACTGGAAATCATGTGGCACGATACGTCGCCATCACATCCAGCCCGAAACCCATGTGATTTTAGCACATCAGCTGATGCTCTGGGAACTCTAGAGTACTACTAGTGTCTTTCAAGAGAGTCTGCTGAAGCTCTGACTTCACATCCAGGTATTTCTTTGGACAAGGCATGAAAATGACAACATGTCCACACCATTCTCTGCCCTCAACCTCACGGGGTGGCAGGACATGGCCTGGAATCCCTAATTCAGTACCTTCTTTCTGACTGTGGCCCCCCAGATGCCCCTGGAAAGTGTTTAAGCAGAGACCTAAAATGCAAATGACTAGCCTGTAGCAACAGGTTTTCTGAGAAATGGTGCCCCTGAACATGGGGTGTGTGTGTATGTGTGAGGTGCTGTCAAATCACAGATGACTTATGGTGACTCCAGATATTCAAGGCAAGAGACATTCAGAGGTGGTATGCCATTGCCTGCCTCTGCACAGAAACCCTGAATTTCCTTGGTGGTCTTCCAGGCCAAAAACTAACCAGGGCTGACCATTCTTAGCTTCTGAGATCTAGTGACACGAGGCTATTCTGGCCATCCAGGTGAGAAGAACATGGAGATTCTATTTATTCACCATGGTTAACAGCTGCACCCAGATTTGCTTTCCTTTTCTTTTTTGAGTCACCTTGAGTCTTTCCAATGGAAGGAAGGTGAAATATGCGTATTTCTATTAATATAAAGAATGGAATCACTCTCCATGAATTAGTATACTTCTTCTTAAAGTGGAGTGGCCATCACTACATCCGAAGGCACTATTTCCCATAACTCCACTCTATGTACTCTGCAGAAGTATCTCCCTTTTCTCCTGTCCTGAACCTTCTGCCTGACAACTTCACCACGTATCCCAATCCCATCTGGGCAGGAGGCATTCTTACCACTTGACAGGGCATCTTGGGCATGCTTCTGGGCCTGCGCCCTCTGACCTTCCTCTGACGGAGCTCCTTCTGCCTCAGAAAACTTTGTTCCCACCTTCAGGAATCCTCCCCACATCTGCAACAACAGCAAGGGAGAGGGGTAAGAGAAGGAATGGAACAGGCTGAAGAGATGGACCCTGACCCACTCCCAGACTCCTCATCCCTGTCTCCACCACCAGAGCCGCTTTAACCACAGGGGCAAGAGCCAGGGTTGGGTTTTCTTCCCAGCCTAGTGAATTATCTAGAGGTAGAAATATCTAACAAAAGATGAGAACAATACAATGAAGAATTTTAAAAAAGAAATGAAAGGAGGACAGATTCCTTTCAAGAAGAATCTTTTGACAAAGAAAGAAAATGTTTTAGAAAGTAAAGCTGCACTGAAAACTATTGGGAGAAACAAATTACCAGGAGGAGATGCGATATCAGCACAGCTATTCCAAGCCACAGAAAAGGCGTCCATCAAAACCTTAACCAGATAATGTTAACAAAGATGGAAAACAAAACAGTGGCCTACAGACTGGAAATACCCACTTTACATTCCAGTTCCAAAAGATAGAGACATCAAAGGCTGCAGGAGCATTCGGCCCATTTCCTCATGCACGTAAAGTAATATTCAACATTTTACAACAAGGACTGTTATCATATATCAAAAGAGAAATGCCAGATGTCCCAGGTGGATTCAGAAAAGGAAGGGGCAATTAAAATCATACTGAAAATTTACATTGGTTAATGAAGCATAGGAGAGAATTTCAGAAGAAAATTAGCTTGTTATTCATAGATTACATCAACGCTTTTGAATGTGGGGATCAAGAAAAGCTATGGTTGCTTTTAAAAGAAATGGAGATGCCACAAAATCCTATCGTTTCGATGCGCAACCTGTACTCTGGGCAAGAGGCCACTGTTAGGACAGAATACAGAGAAACGGAATGGTTTCCAATGGGCAACCAAGATGTATTATCTCCCTATGGTTTCCAATGGGCAACCAAGATGTATTATCTCCCTATATGCAGAACATATCATAAGAAAAGCTGGATTCGATTTAGACGAAGGTTGATTAAAAACTGGTGCAAGGAACATTAACAATCTGAGATATTCAGATGACACCACATGACAGGCAGAAAGTAGTGAAGACCTGAAATAAATACTAATGAAAGCTAAAGCAGAAAGTGCTAAAGGAAGATTACTTTTTATTATTTTTTTATTTAAATTTGTACCCGGCCCTCCCCACAGAGCAGGCTCAGGGTGGCTTACATGATGCGATGCATAAATGACTGTTAAAATCTACATAATATCATCTAAAACATTTAATTCAACAATTCAATCCCATAAATTACATAAAAGTGCTAGCAATATTTACTTAATTACATTAGTGATGGCATCCGATATGGGTGCATACAAATCTAACAAATGTTCTGCTCTATTATCTACCTGGTGTGAGCAGCGGCACAGGCTATAGATGTCAGAGCCAAGGGCCAGGGCTTTATTAGTAAGATTGTTGATGGCAGGGCTTTTTTTTTTGTAGAAAAAGCCCAGTAGGAACTCATTAGCATAATAGGCCACACCCAACAGCAGAAACTCATTTGCATATTAGGCCACATCCCTGACAGCACAGCTCCTTCCCAGGATCGGCTTCCCCAGGTGCCTCGCAGCTTGCGGGGCACATGGGGAACCCAAGGGAAGGAAGGCAGTTTCTGGACCAGCTTCCCCAGGTTCCCCGCAGCTATGGGGCACCTAGGGAACCCGAGGAGGGGAGGTAGTTTATACTGCCTTCCCTCCCTGGATCAGCTTGGCTTCCACAGGTGCCCCACAGCTTGCGAGGCACCTGGGGAATCCGGGGGGGGGGGAGGCTGTAGGCATGGCCAACTCGGAAGCCAGCCAGAACTCTGTTCCAGTGCGTTCCTGCCCCAAAATAACCCTGGTTGATGGTAATAGTGGTGGCGGCTCCTTAGTTGAAAGCCTGGTGGAAGAACTTCTGAACATCAGGAAGACAAAGGTACTGTCTAGTGGGGAATTAGAGAAATTTAAGGTTGATGATGAAGAAACTGAAATTGCCCAGGATTTTCTGTTCCTTGGATCCATCATCAACCGATAGGGAGATGGCAAAGAAGAAATCAAGAGACTGAGACTGGGAAGAGCAGCCAGGAAGGAGCTAGAAAGGTTCTTAAGTGTAAGGATGTGTCAACAGTGACCAAGATCAAGTTAACTCCTGCCGCCCTATTACTATGTGTGGGGATGAAAGTTGGAAAATGAAGAAAGCTGACACGAAGGAAGCTGATACCATGGGCTGACAAAAAGGCAAATAAGTGGGTTCTAGATCAAATCAAGCCTCAATGCTCCCTGGAAGCGAAAATGACTAAAATGAAAACCTATCATATTTTGGTGACTTTACGAGAAGACAGGAGTCACTGGAAAATGCAGTAATGCTAAGAAAAGTCGAAGGCAGCAAGAAAAGAGGAAGAGAAAACATGTGATGGATTCACTCCATCAAGGAAGCCACAGCCCTCGATCTGCAAGACCAGAGCAAGACTGTTAACGAGAGGATGCTTGGAAGCAACTTGATGGCAGTTAACACACACATACAGAGAAATGCCTGGCAGAAAGCCTTAGAATAAGATCATTGCTTGAATGGAGTGAGTGAAAACCCCTCACCTGCTGTGCCTGCCTCTTCTCCTCTGCCTGACTCAGGAGGAACCCTTCGGCCAGGGACACTGCCTGGGAACTGGTCTCCGGCCCGCATTCTCTGACCCAGCACTGTACTTCCTTGGGCAGGATGGCCAGGAACTGCTCCAGGATCACCAGGTCCAGGATCTGCTTCTTGGTGTGCCTCTCTGGCTCCAGCCAGTGCTTACAAAGTCCATGGAGCTGGCTGTAAACTTCTTGGGGCCCATCAGCTTCGTGGTAACAGAACTGCCGGAAGAGTCGGCTGCGTGCATCTGCAGTCATAGTGTCCTGAACCAAGATCTCTGGCACAGCTCTTTCCCAAAATTTAGCACCACTCCCTGCTGGGATGAGACGGGGACCTTTCCTGGATGTCTTGCCAGTTCCAGGGCTTTCTGGGTCCTCCTTTTCCATCTCCTCCCCCTTTCTCTTGGTGTTGCCTCTGACTCTGGAAAGACACTCTTATTCACCTGGCTGTGAAGAGGGAGAGGGAAAGATATACAAAAGGCATAAAGAAAACAAAAAAGAATGGAGATACATCACTGACCCTGGTACAGGATCTATGGACTCTAATCCGTACGGACTCTGATCTGGGAGAACCAGGTTTGATTCCCCACTCCTCCACTTGCAGCTGCTGGATGGCCTTGTGCAAGCCATAGTTCTGTCAGAGCTGTTCTCTCAAGGACAGCTCTGGAAAGAGCTCTCTCAGCCCCATCTACCTCATAGGGTGTTTGTTGTGGGGAGGGGAAGGGAAAGGAGTTTGTAAGCTGCACTGAGACTCTGAGTGAAGGCAGGGTATAAATCCTCTTCCCTCTCCTCCTTCTTAGGATTATGCCAGTGGATCAGAAGGAGCTTCCTTGTTGTAGTTTGCAGATCAGGATTAATGTCATTGTAGTATATTACATACCAATCTGCTGTGAATGTTATGAGCTTGACTTCCGATTTCTGGGGACCACTGTGTCTAATGGGTACATCTCAAGGTAAACTGGAGCCCAGGACAAAGTGACTGGTAAGGGCTTAACCTCCTTAACAGGCCGGAAGGGCTGGGTAATAGCAGAGGGAAAGTGATAGAGGGGCATCAGGCCTCTCCAGGTCAGGGCACAGGGGCTGCTGGGTGAACAGGAGCAGGAGGAGGCAGTGATGCAGTAGAGCTCCTCAACTGCTTCCTAGCTGCTGGGGTTAAATGGTGTGAATAAACTGAAAGTAAATTCTAGAAATAAAGATGTAATGCTGTTTGAGAAGGCAGACATCTTAAAGGACATTATGCTCCCCACTTTTGATGTCCACTTAGCCTTGCCCAGGGCTTTTTGTGCCTTGACCCCAGCCTGCTGGAACATGTTCCCGTTTGAGATCAGGACCCTGGGGGACCTACTGCCATTCTGCGGCGCCTGTAAAATGGAGCTGTTCTGCCAGGCCTTTGGCTGAGGTGGCGGTGGTCCAATAAAAGCCAGCCTCCCCTGCTGAAGCTCTATCACTGGCCCACAGAAGAACCCAGCGACACCAGTTTCTGGAGACTATGTTTTCTGAGATGAGCCAAATGGCTCAAGAACTTGTTTTGTGATCCGCCCTGAGCCCGCTTGCAGGGAGGGCAGAATATAAATTGACAGAAATCAATCAATAAAAATAAAATGGGGTTCAGCTAACCCACACCGACTCAGTTAAGAGCCTTGAAGTTACACTGGACCCAACATTATTGCTGGAGAAGCAAGTTAATGCAGTTGCAAAAAAACCCTTTCTCTCAACTCAGCCTAGCTCGAAAAATAGCCCCTTGTCTTGATACATCTCATATGACCACCAGGATCCGTGCCACGGTGAAATCAAGAGTAGACTAGTTCAATGCACTGTACGTTGGTCTCCCCTCAAAACCAGTGCAGAAGCTCCGGCTGGTGTAGAACGCCAGGTCTCGGCACTAGACGGAGCAAGCATACTACTCCTGTTCTGCAGTCCCTCCACCGGCTGGCCTGTACTGTACTGGCTTGCAAATGAAGAAGAAGAGTCAGAAGGAAGCCCTTTTAGGAAAGTGGAAACATTAAGAAGAAGAGTTAGAATTTTATCCCCACTCTCTCACTGTCCAAAGGTGTCTCAGAGCGGCTTCCCTTCCCTTCCCTTCCCTTCCTCTCCCCACAATAGATACCTTGTGAGGTGGGTGAGGCTGAGAGAGTTCTGAGAGAAAAAGTTTCATTGATGGAAAACGTTTTATTCAAGGCATATGCTTTTGTCTGCCTTCTATGAAGATAGATTCAGGTGGGTACCTGTGTTGGTCTGAAGCAAAGTTGGTGCTTGTGCAGTGTACTTGCACAAGAAAGCTTATACCTTGAATAAAAAAAAAATTGGTCTTAAAGATGCCACGGGACTCAAACTTTCTTCTGCTGAGTCAATCTTTGTCATATTACTTTGTCATATCATGCTGTTTTATACTGTTTGTAAGCTGCCCTGAGCCAGCCTGCTGGGAGGGCAGGGTGAAAAATTTAATAAATAAATCTTCATGGAAGGTACCACATTAAGCCACAGGGAACGGAGCTCCATCAGCCTTAGGATACTTGCACAGGTACAGACTGATATTTACTTTCTTACAAAATGAAAAAACCTGGACGATTGTGAAGGATTGTGCTTGCACACAAAAGCTTACGCCTGGAATAAAACCTTGATGGTCTTAAAGGTGCCACTGGACTCAAACTTTGTTCTATAATGTGCATAAATAAAATAACTCACCACCCCAGAAACCGCAGATGGGGCAGAAGCACTGGCACAAATATGTGAGGCAGCCAATCAGCACGAATGATTCCTCCCTTGTGATCACCCGTGGGACATCTTCCTGGGCCTCCCTCCGCCCTCCCCGGCTCAAAATTTATTTTGATTTTACAAAGTTCAGATTCTGCCCTTCAGCCCCTGCAAGGGACACCCGTGGTAGCTATTTATTCAATCAAATCTATATCCTGGTCCCTCTATCCCGGAATGGGACTCGAGGTGACTTACAACGAATAAAATACACCCGATAAAGCTTTTTTTAAAAAAACACTTAGATAGAAAGCGAGTAACGGTCTACCTCGGATTACCTCTATCCGCCCCCCACCCCCGGTCAAGCAGGGCGGGATGCAGGGATGCGGCTGGCTGGGGCACCCCCACCCTCCATCTACAAGCTGCCCGGCGGATCAGGACACCCCCCCCCCCCCCCCCGAGAAAGAGCCGCCTTGCAAGCCCCGCGGACCCGTCAGGCAAGCGCCCCAGGACCGGGGCTGACAAAGGGACACCCACCCCACCCCACCCCACCCCCACAGAAGGAAAGGACACCCCGTCTGGAAAGGATTTAAACACACACATCCCCCCAAACACGCCAGAGCAGAATTTCTGCCTTCCGAGACTGAATGGATTTACTTGAGAGTAAACCTCCCCAGGCTCCAGCTGCAAGGCTTTCCTCTGCTTCTGCGCGTCTGGCGCCCTCCCCCCTCCCTTGCTCGGCCTCTCTAGCCAGCAGCTCGGCTGCTTTAACCCTCTCACGGCTGCAGAACCAGGAAGGGGGGAAAGGCTTCCTGCCCTTCCCCCTGAGGACCCCGCGGGACTACTGGACTTCTGCCCGGCCGCAGGGCCAGCGGCGCCCTCTAATGCAGCTCAGTGGGGCTCCTGTGGAGTAACTCCGGCCAGATTATTATTTTGACACAGAAGTGCGAGGATTAATAACTTTATATTGCCCCCCAAACGCAGCACCTTAAAGGCAGGCAGGGCTGCATTTGGACCCCCCCCCCCCCCCCCCCCCGCGGTGTTCAGGTGCTTGTTGCGTCCGGGGAAATCAACTCCCCGCTTGCAGCCTCAGAGAGTGAAGGGGGAAGAAGGAAATCCCTCCCTCCTTGGAAGGAGAAAAACGGCTGGAAGGAAAGGGGGGGGGGGGAAGCGAGCTCTCTTCTCCACAGGCATCTAGGAGCAGGTGGGGAGGGGGACTGTTCCTTTCCGCATTTGGGGGTGTGCGCGCGCGCGCATGTGAAGCCGCAGACTGGTCTTTGGGGCGGGGGGGGGGGGGGAGGTTGGGAGGAGGGATTTGCACAAGATCGCGGTGGTTTAAGGGACCGTTCAGGTAGGATTGCCAACCTCCCTGATAAGTATTGGAGTCGGGAGTCCGTGGAACAGTGAACAGCATGATCTTTATTGCTGGTCCGGATGAAGCATACAACCCAGGGCTCGAAGCCCTCCTTTTATGCTGGTCAGGGACAATCCCCTGACCTCACCCAACTGGCCTGATAGGCTATTAGAAGTCTATTTACATTTCATAGGTTCCCTGGGAGAAACCTAGGTACAGGATTGGTGGCCGGTTTGAATCCACCTGGCCTTTGTTCTACCTGGCTGAAGCTCAGGTAGTTTCTTGGCCATGTGCTCTGGCCATGTGCTCTGGCCATGCGGTCGCAATGAAGGGAGCACATGGCGACCACATGGTCAATACATAACACTCCCCGTGGGGCCTGCAGATCTCCCAGAATTATTTCCAACTGATCCCTCAGGTGACGGAAAATGGCTACTTGGCAGGGTGGCATTTACCTGTTCAGACTGTATGCACCTGGAAGCTGATACTCAGCTCCATGAGGAAAATGATCAAAAGGGCCTGCTTCAAGAGGACAGGAAAGATTATGATTGTACTTCCCCTACCCTCAGCCCAAACTCCGTTGGGGCTGATGCTGTAGCATTCTTTGGGGGCTTGGAGGAAAAACAGCAATGTGCCCTCAGCTGCCTCTCCAATGCTCTTCAACAGGAATGCTGTAGGAAATATTGCTAAGCCCAGGGCTCTTTTTGTAGAAAAAGCCCAGCAGGAACTCATTAGCATAATAGGCCATACCCAACAGCAGAAACTAATTAGCATATTAGGCCGCACTGCTGACAGCACAGATCTGCTCTCAGAGTGAGAGCTTGTACCTGCATAAACCTTGATCTTCAAGGTGCCACTGGACGCTTTTGGACTGCTAGTTTGGGGTGGGGGGAACACGCAGATCTGCCCTCACAGAGGAGGGAGAGCTTGTACCTGCATAAATCTTGATCTTAAAGGTGCCACTGGACTCTTTTGGACCACTAGCTTGGGGGGGGGGGGGAGAACGCACAGATCTGAGAAGGAAATAAGGAGAGGAAGGAAGAAAGAAAGAGAGAAGGAAAGAAGACAAAAAGATGGGGATGGAGGCATGGTGTTTGGGCAGCCAATCAGTGTGAGCGATTCCTCCCCTGTGATCAAGCCTGGGACTTCTAAATGGCCCTCCCTCCGGCCTCCCTGCATGAGAATTTATTTCAATTTATTCAGATCCTGCCATTCAGCTCCTGCGGGGCACCACGAGAGCTAACAAATGAAACCATCCAAGAGAAAATGATGTTCTAAAACTGGGGTGGCCAACCTTGCTTAACGTAAGAGCCACATAGAATAAACGTCAGATGTCTGAGAGCCGCAAGACAGGAACAAATATCACACACACGTTTTTATTTTTAAAAATATGCAAATTTGCTTTTTATTAACATTAAATGGGACTGCCAAAAATAAAAACAAACGAGGAAAACCGGTTATTGATAATGATATTACTTGTTTGCTAATGATATTGAGAGAGAGAGAGAAAGATGGAAAGAAAGAATTAAAGAAGTGGAAAGAAAGAGAGAGAGAGAAACTAGGAAAGCAAATAGATGGGAGGGAGGAGGGAAGGAAGGAAGGAAGGGAGAAAGAGAGAAAAAGCATGCCTCCCCTTTGCTTCCCCAGCTGCCCTGCCAGGAGCCGCACAATATGTGTGAAAGAGCCGCATGTGGCTCCCGAGCCACAGGTTGGCCACCCCTGTTCTAAAACTATTTCACGCACACACACCAAAATACGTCACACAATAGCAGAATGCCTGTCTTCCAAAACTAGAATTACCTACCCACCTGTCCTCCCAGCCCCCGCTTGGTCTCTCTCGCCAGCAGCTCAGCTGCTTTAACCCTTTCAAAGCTGCAGACCCAGGAACAAGAGCAGCGCCCAGACCTCGCTGGACTGGACTGGACTTCAGCCCGGCTGCCGTGAGAGGCACCCTGTGCAGCTCCGCACAGCGCTGCGCCTCCAGAGAAATCCCAGGATCTTCAGCTATCTCAGAAAACTTGTGTGTGTGTATGTGCAAAAATAAAAAAAGGAAAAGCAAACCGAAGCGAACAAATGAAATCATCCAAGCAATGAAACCGAGCAATCCGAAGCAGATCTGATCAGACTCCCGTGGGGCTGCCTTCCTCCCAGGAAAGTGGCTTTAGGGGAAATCCGTGCTCTTGTAACATTATTTCTTGAAACCTTGACTGTTTTCAGGGGGGGGGGGGAGTCCCAGGAAAGGCGCCCCTCCCTCCCCTCATGATTTCTCCTGCAGACAGTTTTCGGCAGGGCTTCTTTTGCGGGGCGGGACTCACGGGCAGCAGGCCCCACACGGCTACCTACCCTTTAAGTGCAGGACTTGGCAAGGGCCATGGAGGGCCAGATCAGTCCCCGCACAAAGCCAGTTCTGCTCCACGCCGCAGGTGCTCCTCCAGTGCCGCTTCTCTGCTGGTGGGCAAAGGGCGCCTGATGCTCCGGCCCTGCCAATAGTGCCTTCTCTCTCCCCCTCGCCTTGTGCCTATCAGTCTTGGGCTCTGGTTAAGAGACTCCAGCACTTGGGCGGAGGGGGGGGGGCTGAGCGCCTTTACCTCCCTGTCAGCAGCTGCCCCCGTTAGCAGGAGAAAGGCTATTGCATGCGTTGTTGGCGAAGAGGGAGTGCAGTTGGGAGTGCACATTCTGTTCAATGGGGAGGCGGGCATCTCTGTACCTGAATTCTTATTCAAAGGTGACAAGATTGATTTGCAAACTCTTTGATACGATCAGCCAGTTGATCTCCATTTGGTCTCTCCACCCATGGCAGGCCTATAGATTAATATGTGGCCTGAACTGATTTTAATGAAAGAACAAGAAATTAGACTAATAGAGTTGGAAGGAGTCATACACGCCATCTAGTCCAACACCCTGCTCAATGCAGAATCAGCCCAGACTCCCTGAAGCATCCCTGACAAGTGTTTGTCCAGCCGCTGCTTAAAGACTGCAGTGAGGGGAGCTCGCCACATCCTGAGGCGCTTGGCGTCTGAGGCATCGTTGAGGTGGCCCAGCAGGAAGCTGGCGGAGCCGGCGGCTGTCCTCAGGGCAGTGAGCTGCTACATGGTCAGGCAAAGGATGCGGAGAGCCCAACCCGGTCAACGGCTGTGGGAAAAAAGCCCCGCTGCCTGCTGCCCCCACCTGCTGGGATCACCCCTGCGGCCCGTCATCACCTCCAGTCTCCTGCTGGAGTCACCCCTGTGGCCCATCATCGCCTGCTGAAGTTGCTTTTGCAGCACGTCACCACCTGCTGGGGCCCCCTCCATGGTCCGCCATCACCACCATAGTAAATACCTCCGCTACCGATCCGTCACTGCCATCTGACGGGCTGTGTGGCCCTCAGCGAGCAACCGTCAGCACAGAGCCCAGGCTGTGTGGGCCGAGAACCAGAGGTGGTGGAATCAGCAGGAGCAGCATCGAGCGACAAGGACAGATGGCAGTGGAGAATGGAGCACGGAGTGGGGGTCCTTACCATCTAGGACCACTTAAACACATGGACCTCCCTTAATAAATCTGTCAACCCCTCTATTTGTGATCCCCGGAACAAGGCAATCTCCTGTTGGGGGTGTCTATCTCCTAATAGCTATGTAGTTTTCCCCACCCTTTATAATTTATTAGGAATAAGGCCCGTTGTGGAAATAAATACAACGGGCTCTAGAAAGAGGCTCTGGGAGAGTGCCAGGGCCTTGGGCACTCAGCGTCAATTTGCTGTGGTGACCTCAGCAGGGTATAATGACACAGAGTCCACCAGTTTCTCCAGGGGGAGATCTCTGCCATCGGAAGAGAATTTCTAGTTCAGCGTGATTTCCATCTCTCCACTGGAGATTGGCAGCAATGGTTCCCCTTGAGGGAACGGGTGGTTTGAAGGGTGGAGTCTATGGCACTGAACCTGTTTGAGATCCCACCCCTGCTGAAACCTCACCCTCTCCAGGGTCCACCCCTCAAATCTCCAGGAATTTCCCAACCTGGAGTTGGCAACCCTATCTCCCTCCCAGCCAACCATCAATGTATCATTATCTGTCCCCTGGCTTCAGCTTTCCATCTCCTCCCTCCTAGAGCAATTCTAAGTGATCTCCAGTCCCCACCTGGAGATTAGCAACAATGGCTCCCCATGAGGGATTGGTTGGCTTGGAGGGTGAAGTCTATGGCATTGTACCTGTCTGAGTTCCCACCCCCCTCCAACCTCACCGTCTCCAGGCTCCATCCCATAAATCTCCAGGAATTGTCCACCTGGAGTTGGCAACCCTATCTCCTTCCCAGCCAATCAGTTTCACTTTTCAACTTTCCATCTCCCACACACACACACACAGCCTCCACCATGCTCTGAAGCCCTGACTGCTATGTTACACTGGCTGTCATAGGGGGGCCATCTCAGCAGTGTGTAAGGACACAAAGTCCACCATTTTCTCCAGGGCATCTGGAGAGCACTTGTAATTCTGAGTGATCTCCAGCCCTTGCCTGGAGATTGGGAACCATAGGTCCCCTGGAGGAGACATAGTCTGTCTCTGCAATCAGGACCAAAGCAGCTGACATCATTCTCCTCTCCCCCTTTTGACTTGCACAACAACCCTGTGAGGTAGGTTAGGCTTAAAGTCTGTGACTGGCCCAAAATCACCCATTCAGCAAGAACCTGGGTCTAGCAGATCCTGCTCTGAAGCGCTGACTGCTATGCCTAGGGTAGCCAACCTCCAGGTGGAGCCTGAAGATTGCCAGGTATCACAACTGAACTCCAAACAACAGATCCCCCCCCAGCCATTTTCTCTGGAGGAACTGGTCTTTGTCATCTGGAGGTCAATTGTAACAGCGGAAGATCTCCAGGTCCCACCTGGAGTTGGCAACCCTATCTCCTTCCCAGCCAGTTTTCAACCTACCTTTATTTTCAGTGGGGGAGGGGTAAGCAGGCCACTGAGGGGACAGTTAGACCCACCTGGCAGTGGGCAGAGGAAAAGAGTGGACCAAGCACCCAGTCCCTCCCCTTTGCCAGCTCCCTCCAGACACTGGCTGGTGGCTCTGTGGGCAGGACTGAGGCAAGGCAGCGAGGGAATGCAGAGAGTGGCCAGGGACCCTGTTTGAGTGGCAGTCCTTGCAGCCAACTGATTTTGGCGCCCATGGAATCTTGCCACTTGAAAACAGCTTTATATATAAGCAGGGGTCCGTTGGGGCCAGAGCGAGGCGGAGCGAAGCTCAGCCAGCTCAGGAGTGGCCACTAGGGCAGCCATGGGCCGAATCAGATTCTCTGATCTGATTCAGCCTGCTGCTGAATTGCCGCCGAAATTCGACTGGAGGGGAGGGGGTTTGAGGGAGAGGCTCCAACTTGCAGGGTAGCTGCTGGGACTTCTCCCCCAAATACCCACCAAGTTTCAAGAAGATTGGATCAGGGGGTCCTATTCTACGGGCCCCCAAACAGGTTGCCCCCATTCCCTCCATTGTTCTCTATAGTAGAAAAAAAGGTAACATTTTTTCCCACCATAGAGAACAATGGAGGGGATGGGACAACCTGTTTGGGGGCCCATAGAACTGGACCCTGTGGTCCACTCTTCTTGAAACTTGGTGGGTATTTCAAGGAGAGGCCCCAGCAGCTATCCTGCAAGTTTGGAGCCTCTCCCTCAAATCCCCTTTCCTCCAGCCCTTCATATACCCTATGAGTTTTTGCCATTGATTTCAATGGCCCATAGGGTACAATGGGGCTGAAACTGACATTCCCTTTCTGACACACTTCCAGTGATGTCAAGGGACGTGGCATATGCTAATGAGTTATGCTAATGAGTTATTCTAATAAGCTGCTACAGCTCTTTTTCTACGAAAGGACCCCTGTATATAAGAGAGATAGTTTAGTCTTGCCGCTGGGGGGGGTGTGTGCCAAGAAGGGAGGTTAGGGTGGGTAGGGGTTAATTTAAGAAGAGATTGGATTTATATCCCACCCTTCACTCACTTGGAGTCTCAGAGCAGTTTACAAACTCCTTTCCCTTCCCCTCCCCACAACAGACTCCCTGTGAGGTAGGTTTGGCTGAGAGAGCTCTGAGACAACTGCCCTTGAGAGAACAGCTGGTACAGAGCTATGGCTTGCCCAAGGTCATCCAGCAGGTGCAAGTGGAGGAGTGGGGAATCAAACCCAGTTCTCCCAGATTATAGAGTCCACGCACTTAACCACTACACCAAACTGGCTCTCAAGTTACAATCTAGGTTAGTTTAGGATTTATTTTTGTATTTAATTAGTATGTATAGCTAGTACTGGTTGTTGGTTTGTTACCTAGATTAGTGATTAGGCTATCTGTGAAGTGTTAGGCTTGACTGTTTGTTAGCTGCTAAGGCACTGCAGGAAACTACTGATTTTGTATGCAGCATCCCAATGTTATCTTTCAGCAACCAGCCACTCATGTGGTTGGCCTGGGGCATTGCGCTGCATTGCAAAGGCCACCACAAATGGCAGAAACTGGACTAGGGGATACCAGTGCTCCTGGGAAGGGGAAAGTACAGCAGTGGGACCAGACGGGAAGGGAATGGGAGAAGGCGGAGAAACAGAGAAGCTTGGCCTCCTTCCAGCCTGTGTCTCATCCCGAGGGTGGCAGACAGGGGGGCAGGGATTAAGCCCCCTCCGACATTGGTGTTCTGTAATGCCAGGTCCATAAACAAGAAGACCTCAACCTTGCAGGACTTTCTGTCAGAGCACGGAGCGGACCTGGCATGCGTGACCGAGACCTGGGTGCAAGAAGGGGAGACAGTAGCTCTCTCCCAGCTTGCTCCACCTGGGTTCTCGGTCTTCCACCAATCATGGACTGAGGGGCGGGGGGTGCGGAGTGGCGCTTTTCATTCGGGATGCTTACTCCTACAGGGCCCTCCCACCGATGAAACTTATGGGCTTTGAATGCTCCGGCCTTGTGTGGGAAGCCAGGGAGAGTCTGGCTCTTTGGGTGGTGTACCGGCCACCCAATGCACTGACCAGTAGCCTGCCATCTCTGGTCGAGGCCGTGTCGGGCTGGGCGTTTGAGCACCCTAGGTTTTTAGTCTTGGGTGACTTCAATGTCCATGCCGACAATGTGGCCTCAGCACCAGCGATGGACCTGGTGACGACCATGGCGGCACTAGGACTTACCCAATATATGACGGTCCCCACTCATCGGGCCAGGCATACGCTCGACTTGATTTTCACAGCGGGGGTTACAGTGGACTGGATCACTGCTCTGACAGTGCCATGGTTGGACCACCATGCCCTGAAGGCCCATGTGAATGTGCCACTCAGACTCCATATGGGCGGCGAGCGTATTTTGGCTGACCCACGAAGCCAAATGGACCCTCAGCGACTCCTGATGGCTCTGTGGGATCCCATGCCCCCTGGCGGCTCGTTAGATGAGCTGGTCGAGGATGGGCAAGGCCAGCTCTCGGCAGCTATCAACAAGATCGCCCCCCGACGCCCTCTGTGCTCTCGCTCAAAGCAGGCTCCTTGGAGAGGAGAGCCAACTGGCACAGGAGAGCCAGTTTGGTGTCGTGGTTAAGTGTGCAGACTCTAATCTGGGAGAACCGGGTTTGATTCCCCACTCCTCCACTTGCACCTGCTGGTGTGACCTTGGGCAAGCCATAGCTCTGTACCAGTTGTTCTCTCAAGGACAGCTTGGGAAAGAGCTCTCTCAGCCCCACCTACCTCACAGGGTGTCTGTTGTGGGGAGGGGAAGGGAACAGAGTTTGTAAACGTCTCTGAGACTCCAAGTGAGTGAAGGGCAGGGTATAAATCCAATCTCTTCTTCTTCTTTAGTGAGGAGCTGCGGCAGATGAAACGAGGGCTCAGACAACTAGAGAGACGGTGGTGGTGTGCTTACGATGAAGCATCAACAGCATCTTATAGGACATTTATGAGATCCTATGAGATGGCAGTCAAAGCTGCGAAGAGATAATTGTACATGGCCACAGTTGTGTCTCCTAGCTCATGCCCAGCAGAATTATTTAGAACCATTTGGTCACTAACAGAGCTGCCACAGGGCAGGCCAAACAATAGGGAATTGGACATTGGCTGCAAGGCTTTTGTGAGCTATTTTGCAGATAAAGTTCTGCTGCTCCACCGTGACCTCCCAACCACAGTTGAGACAGTGAGCAAACTCGAGGCCCCATGCACGTCTTCTGGTTCTATTCTGGATTATTTCAGTCCACTCAGCCTTGAGGAAGTCGACAAATTGCTCTCAACAGTACGCCCAACCACATGCAGCCTTGACCGGTGCCCTTCGTGGCGTATAAAAGCTGGCCGTGAGGTTCCCTCAGGACATTATTAACAAGTCCTTCGAGGAGGGGTTGTTTCCGGGAGCACTCAAGGAAGCTATGGTCTGCCCTCTCCTGAAAAAAACATCTCTGGACCCGGCCAAAATGGCCAACTATTGGCCAGTGTCCAATTTGCCCTATTTGGACAAAGTGCTGTAGAGGGTGGCGGTGATTCAGTTGTAGAGCTTTATGGATGACGCTTCTGTCCTAGACCCTTTTCAGTCCAGCTTCCGATCAGGCCATGGGACGGAGACGGCACTGGTCGCCCTCACGGAGAACCTCTGATGGCATCTGGATTGAGGTGGCACAGTGGTGCTGGTGTTGTTGGACCTGTTGGCAGCGTTCAACACAGTCGACCAACAGTTACTGATCCACTGCCTTGCCGACACTGGAATTAAAGGGCTTGCCTTGCAATAGCTTGTCTCCTTTCTCCAAGGTCGGGGACAGAGTGGTGCTAGGGGAGCAGACCTCCCAGAGGCACCCACTGGTATGCAGGGTGCCTCAAGGGGTGGTGCTATCCCCGATGTTATTTAACATCTACACGCGCCCCCTCACCCGAAGGCACAGGCTGGGCTGTCACCAGTACACTGGTGACACACAGCTATATCTGTTGTTGGGTGGCCGGTCCAAAGCCACCCCTGGTGACCTGGAGCTGGCGCTTCAGGACATAGCGGGCTGCCCCAGGCTGAGCCAATTGAAATTTAATCCAATGAAGATGGAGATCCTGTGCCTGAGTCGGAGCAGGCCAGGGGTAGGGAGTTTGAGTGCTCCTGGATGCTTCCCTAACAATGGAGGCCCAGGTAGCAGCCACTGCCAAGGTGGCCTTTTATCACCTATGGCTGATTAGGCAGTTGGTTCCCGTTCTTGAATGCAATGACTTGGCAACAGTGATCCACGCAATAGTCACCTCGAGATTATACTACTGCAATGCTCTCTACATGGGGCTGCCCTTGTCTCAGATCCGGAGGCTGCAGCTAGTGCAGAATGCTGCGGCCAGGCTGTTGCTGAGTCTCTCCATACAAGACCACATCCAGCCTGCACTGAGGGTGCTGCACTGGCTGCCTACAGCGTACCGGATCTGGTTCAAGGTGCTGGTTCTAACCTTTAAGGCCCTATATGGTCAGGGGCCTGCCTGAGGGATCGCCTTTCCCCATATGTACCCCAGAGAGCATTGAGGTCAGGCTCATAACATTGCCTGACTCTCCCTGGTCCGAAAGAAGCTAGCCTGGCAATCACCAAAGCCACGGCCTTCTCAGTGGCGGCTCCACACTGGCGGAACAAGCTCCCCGAAGACATCAGGATCCTGCGGGACCTACAGTTCCGCAGGGCCTGTAAAATGGAGCTCTTCCACCACGCCTTCGATTAGGAGCCACCACTGAGGAATGGACTGGTGGAACTTCGTCTGGCCTGGGACTCCTGGGTTGCTGCACCCATCATGGGGTGTGATCTGAATGCTGCAATCACCAGTCTGTTTTACCTGTAATTTTATTTGTAATTTATGCTGTTTTAACTGATGCTTTAATTGTTTTATGATATCTGTATTAGGCACCTTGAGCCAGCTTGCCCAGCAAGGTGGATATAAGCATAAATAATAAATAAATAAATATAAATTCCTAGGTGGCTGATTCCACTGTTACACAACTCTTACTGTAAAAAAGTTTTTCCTACTATCCAACAGGAACAGCTCCGTGCCCTCCTCTAAGTGACAGCCCTTCAAATACTTCAAGAGAGCGATCATGTTCCCCCTCAACCTCCTCCAGACTAAGCATTCCCAAGTCTCTCAGCCATTCCTCAAAGGGCTTTGTCTCCAGGCCCCTCTCCCATGCACCCACTCCATTCTGTCCACATCCTTTCTGAAGTAAGATAAGGCCTCCAGAACTGCACACAATATTCCAGGTACAGTCTGACCAATGCAGTGTAGAGCAGGACGATGACATCTGGCGATTTGGTTGTTATGCCTCTGGTGATACACCCCAAGATCACATTAGCCTATTTATAGCTGCATCACACTGGCTGCTCATATTTAACTTATGGTCCACCTACACCCCAAGATCTTGTCGACACACACTGCTACCCAGAAGTGTATCCCCCATCTAGTATGCATGTTCCTTATTTTTGTTACCCAAAGGTAGAATTTGGCACTTATCCTTGTTCAATTGCCTCTTGTTCACATCCACCCACTTTTCCAGTGTGTTTAGATCTTGAACTTTTTAAATCTTCTGGTGTGTTCACTGCTCCTCCCAAATTGGCATCATCTGCCAATTTACTGAGTAGCCCCTCCACACCCTCATCCAGACCATTGTTGCTGATTGAGTATAGTAAAGAAATGTATTTTCAGAGAGGGAAAAGGACTACTTCTGAGGAGGGGGGGGAGATGGATAGGAAAAGTTTCTTTAAGGTGGGAGGTGTACTGAAAGTGGAGTACACACAGCGAGTCAGGACAGTTGACAAGATGGGACATTCACACTGCTCCCTACCTATCAATAAAAAGATGCCACAAATCGCAGGTAGGTGGTGGTGGTGGGGGGCAGTGTGATGCTGTATGGAAGGATAAGCTTTCTGAAGTTGGCATCAGCACATTGTAGCAAAGTACCCCCAGCTTAAGACTTTTGCTTCTGAACTTCTGTCTATGTTTGGAACAATGTACATTTGTGAACACTTCTATTATGGAATAAATCTCCATATATCAAAAGTATGTTCTCAGCTTACAGATACACACCTAACCAGCACACTCAAGATTGCTATAGCAGAGATTGACTCCACATTTTGATGCAATAATTGAGAGAAACAGAGGTCAGTTATCAAAGACTGCAAAATAAAGGAAATACTATAAGGCTGTTAATTATGAAGCATGTTTGTATATTGAGGCAAAAATAATATTGTTAATTGGGTTTGCCAACATTCTTTCTAAACTTTATATCTCTAGTATCTGTCATTGCATTGTATGGCATACATAGCCCAGCCAGACAAAATAAAATTTATGTCATATCCTTGTAACAATTAAATTCAAAATCCCTCCCTGGGCTACGAGGTTAGTTACATAGCATTTCCTTGCGTGGGCTCTTCAAAATAGCCAGGTTTCTGCCCTCTGTAGATGCCTTGATGCTGTTGAAGATGGCCACTCTGACTAATCTCTTCCCATACTCTGAGCATTCAAAAGGCTTCTCCCCATGTGGATTCCTTGATGCTGTTGAAAAGTGCTACTGTGACTGAATCTCTTACCACACTGTAAGTATTAAAAAGGCTTCTACTCTGCATGGGTTCTTAGATGATTTCAAAGTTTGTCACTCCGACTGAATCTCTTCCCACACTCTAGGCATTCAAAAGGCTTCTCCCCTATGTGGCTTCTTAGATGAGTTTGCAGCTGGCTGCTGTAATTGAATCTTGTCCCACACTGAGCATTCAAAAGGCTTTTCCCCCTTGTGGGTTCTTTGATGCCCTTGAAGAGTGCTACTCCGACTGAATCTCTTTCCACACTCTGTGCATTCAAAAGGCTTCTCCCCTGTGTGGGTTCTTAGGTGACTTTGAAGATGGCCACTGTGACGGAATCTCTTATCACACTCTGAGCATTCAAAAGGCTTCTCTCCTGTGTGGGTTCTTAGATGTCTTTGTAGAGTGCTACTCCAACTGAATCTCTTCCCACACTCTAAGCATACAAAAGGCTTCTCCACTGTGTGGGTTCGTAGATTACTTTGAAGATTGTTACTCTTACTGAATCTCTTCCCACACTCTAAGCATTCAAAAGCCTTCTCCCCTGTGTGGATTCTTTGATGCTGTTGAAGGGTGCTACTCTCACGGAATCTCTTCCCACACTCTGAGCATTCAAAAGGCTTTTCCCCCGTGTGAGTTCTTAGATGTTGTTTAAGGGTGCTACTCTCACGGAATCTCTTCCCACACTCTGAGCATTCAAAAGTCTTCTCCCCCGTGTGGGTTCTTAGATGTTGTTTAAGAGTGCTACGGTCGCTGAATCTCTTCCCACACTCTGAACATTCAAAAGGCTTCTCCCCTGTGTGGATTCTTAGATGTTGTTTAAGAGTGTTTCGGTTCCTGAATCTCTTCCCACACTCTGAGCATTCAAAAGGCTTCTCCCCCGTGTGGGTTCTTATATGTAGTTTAAGAGTGCTACTCTGACTGAATCTCTTCCCACACACTGAGCATTCAAAAGGCTTCTCCCCCGTGTGGGTTCTTTGATACCCTTGAAAATGGCCACTGTTGTTGAATCTCTTCCCACATTCTGAGTATTCAAGAGGCTTCCCTCCTGCGTAGGTTCTTTGATACTGTTTGAGAAGGAAACTATGACTGAATTCCTTTCCACCTTCTGAGCATTCAAAGGGTTTCTTCCCTGAGTGGATCCTTTGCTGCACAAAAAGCTGTGATCTGTACCTGAAGTACTTTCCACACCAAGAGCCTTTACATCCCTTCATTATACTGTGCTTTGAAAAATGTTTATCACCCTTTCTTCCACCCAAGAACATCATTCCACTCTCGGAGGATATATGGATGTTATACTGGGTTTGATCAGAGAAGTTCATTCCACACTCCAAGCACTTGTATGTTTCCTCCAACATGTGAACTGTATCTTGGAAATTCTCCCCTAGGCAAGGAATGGATCTATCCCTCTTCTTCTCCCTGCGGCTGACTTTCTGCCTCTTAGGCCTGCCTTGAATTCTGATGTTTCTTCTCACATCTTCATTCATGACTTCATCTGGCGACAGATGATACAGTTCCTCATCATCCTTTATACTCTTTGTATAAAACTATTTGGAATAAACCTAACGAAAGAATTTTGTTGAAACCAGTTAACCCATATCTAGCACTTACTCTGAAGAGCTGGGATAGATATCGTTCACAGCTTGCTCCAGGAGTGTCGCCGCTTACGGTATTTGTTGGTCAATCCTGGTATAAACCTGGCATAAATGATCTCATATATGAAGAATGGAAAGATAATGGATTGTTTAGATTGGGTGATCTTTGCAATAAACAGGGAATGATATCTAAACAACAGCTGGAAAATAAGTATAGTATAAGAATTCCATGGTTGTATTACCAACAAATCAGCCATTTTCTTAGAAATCCAAATATTATTCCTTTTCTAACGAGAGAACATTCCCCATTTGAAAATTGTATATTAAAAAAACCACAAAATTCTAGAGGGTTAATTTCTTTAATATATCAAATGATTAATAAAAGCAGTTGGTGCCAGTTGTCATCACTTCAAAAGGCCTGGCACCGAGATTGTAGCGTATCTTGGTCTGTTGAGCAATGGCAAGAAATTTGGTCTTCCAACCCTTTTTCAACTAAAGCTTTAAATATTAAGCTACAAAACTTCAAAATATATTCCCGTTGGTATATGACTCCATTACGCATTTCTCATATTAACCCATCATTTGTGCCTTATTGTTGGAAGCTCTGCGGAGAAATAGGAACCTTTGAGCATTGTTGGTGGTCATGCCCAGGTATTGCTCCTTTTTGGAAGAAAATTGTAAATCTCACTAATGATATTTTAAATTGTTCCATTTCTTTCACGATTGATTCTGTACTTTTAAACTATTGGCCAGAACTGAAGTCAACGAAGCAAACCAAAGACCTGGCTTCTCTTTTCCTAATAGCGGCAAAGACCTTAATAGCACAAAAATGGAAAGCTAAAGGCTGTCCTACGATACGGCAATGGTTTTTAAAACTGTGGGACTATGCAGTGATGGACAAATTGGCCCTACAACTTCAAAGTATTGAAAACCCTGTTGTGAAAAATAACTTTATGGAGAAATGGTATCATTTTTTTTAAATATATATCAAAGTCGACTACAACTTATTCTGCGTTACCAAATAAATATTTGAACTTTGTATTCTATTAGTTAATTCAATTATTGTGATTCTTTAGATGTTTATACTGTTTGAATACTGGGTTATGGGTTTTGTTATTTGCTTTTTTGTTAATATTTGAAATTAATAAAAATATTTTTTAAAAAAAAGAAAGAAAGAAAAAAAAAAGAAAGAAAATGCAATATGGGGTTATATTGTGGAGCAGATGGGAAGCAGGTTAAAAACCTCCCATGACATTTTGCTTTGGATTCCCACGTGTAGGACAATAAACATTGAAAGAGCTACGTTCCTGTCTCTGAAGCAGGGAGGCAGCAAAGTATCTCTCAAAACTCTGAAGCAAGTCCTTCAGTTCAGCCCCGTAATGGAGAAGATATGTGATCTGATGATGAACTTGTGGTGACATAATGGAAAAATCCAGAGGATCCATGCGTCGGAACCATGTTTTTCCACTGTGGCAGTTCCACAAAGTGGTGGATCTGTGATGTTTGTGGTACAATCTGTAGCTATGGCTGTGATCTGTGACAGGATAGTGGATATGAATGACCAAACACAAAAATTGTGAGGATCTGTGCTTCGAAATCACGTTTTTCTGCCATGGCACTGCCATAAAGCAGTGGATCTGTGATTTTTGTGTTGCTATCAATGGTTATTAAACATGATATGTGATTGGACAGTGAATATGGGGTGACCAAATGCAAAGATCTTGAATATCCATGACAACTCATGGTCTGGAAATACTTTTTTGTACTGTGGCAGCTCTGCAGCATGGTGGACCCATTATTTTTTGGGTGCTATCTGGGGCCATGGACATTATATGCAATTAGATATTGAATTTCACATGACTCAATGCAAAATTCCTGGGGATTCATGAGGATCCTTACTTCAGTGTTACAATATATGTTATTGTGATGTGGCAAATCCAAGAAGCAGTGGATCCATGATTTTTGTGTTGTCATCTGTTGGTATGGAGATTATAAGTGACCAATGGTGAGTCTGGGCTGAACCAACACAAAAATCCCAAGGATCTGTGCTTTGGAACCACAGCAACACCAGAAAGAAGTGGATCCATGAGTTTTACACTGAAATCTGTGGCTACAGACATGATATGTGGATTGGTGGTAAGTTTGGCTTGACCACCACACAAATTTTGAGGATCCATTGTTGCAGAATTAGGGCCTGGATTGAGCCTCAGCCCTCTTTTAAACCTATGATACTTTAATTTCTATGTTGAAGTTGAATCTTTGGTTCTGTTTCCCCGGAGGCTACAGAACTCTACTGGTGCTGTGGCCTTCTGGTACCGATAACACTGTACATGATTCTTGCTTAGAGGATGTTTCTACTTTCCAGAAGTTAGTGGGGTTACTATCAGAACCTAGATAGATAAGGTATTTGAATCTCGCTTCCTTGACTCTCCTTGACTTTCTGAGACCTTCCTGACCCCAGAGATAGAACGAAGGGGATAGATTGGGTCAGAACATCGGGTCAGTTCTACTCAGTTCCAGTTTGTCCTGCGTCACATTTACAGCAGCTATACATCAGTTGGTAGTTTAGTAGCTATATAGGTCAAAGAAAGATACATACCTCTCGTTTACTAATGGGTGCTGGCCATCAGCCGTTCCAGAGGAGACCTTGGTGGCTAGTCCAGAACTTTCTGAGTTTCATACAAGTCCCCTATTTTAAGCACTGGGGTTGTGTTGAAATATTGGTTGTTTGTAACCACATTTTTGCGCCATGTGGCTTTAGAGATTTCTGTGGTGCAAAATGTGGCCATGGCTATGATATGTGATTGGATGGTTTGAGGATGACTTACATGTCATAGTGGTATGTATAGGAGTGGTTTGTTAAAATAGCATACAAAATAGTGAGGACACTTTTTTTAACAGATCAAAAGAATGACAAGCTTAGTTCCAGGTTATCATCTGTTTCTGTTCAACTTTTGGGGGGGGGGACACACAACATAGGTAATAAATATGTCAGAACTGGACATTCAGGTGTCCTAATTTGTGAGAATCCCTTCTTAGACCCCACCCATCTCCTTTCGTGGAGGTGAATTTTAGAGCATCCTGGCTGTGTAGAGTGTTTTCCTTGTCCCCAAAACAAAGGACTGCATTTAAATCTACCATTCCAAATTACATTACATATTCAATTATATTCTTAATTACTAAAATTACTACTTTTTGCTTCAATAAAACATGGAGTTAGCTGACAGAATCCTTTTCCTGGGGAACAGTGTTATGTCAAAGATCCACAAGATACATTACAATCACGATTATAATATACTATCTCAAAAAGAAAAGAAAAAACATCAAAATACAGGGGATGTATATTTATTCTTGGTAATACATATATGAAGACTGAATGACTTAGCATCTTCGACCTTGTTAGCTTAAGAGTATTTTTTTTAAACAGAGGAGAGTAGATCAAAAACTTGTTATTGCCTCCAAAATGCAAGATCTCAAAGGCTGTCAGAAAGGGCCTGTCTGGGAGTTTCTTTTTAACAAGGGACACAGAGCCCGGATTCCAAGAAAGGAGGCTGGATTTGCATCCCCCCCCCCACCTCAGGTGCTTGTTGCATCCTGGGAAATAAAACTCCCTGCTTGTAGCCCCATAGAGAGAAGGGGAAAGAGGGAAATCCCTTCCTCCCTCCTTAGAAGGAGAAAAGCTGCTGGCAGGGAAAACGTGGAAGAGCAGGTGGGAGGCAGGGGACTGTTCTTTTTCACGTGCGGGGGGTGGGGTGGGGATGGGGGTGGTGCCTCTGAAGTCACAGACTGGTCTTTGGTGCGGGGGCTGGGAGCAGGGTTGCACAAGGGAGCTGCAGAGCAGAGAACGGAAGGGTCGCAGCGCTTTGAGGGACGGCTCAGGTAGGGTTGCCAGCCTCCCTATGGGGCCTGCAGATCTCCCAGAATTCCAGCTGATCCCCGAGCGACAGAAAAGGGCTACTTGGTAGGGTGGACTCTGGCATTAGACTCTGTGGAGGTCCCACTCCTTCCCACTTCCCTCCATCCCGACTCTCCACCCTCCCAAATTTTCAGGTATTTCCCATCCAGGAGTTGGCAACCACTGGCCAGAGATGTGCAAGCAAGAGGCAGCACTGGGGGGGGGGGGTTAAAGGAAAGGGGGGCTGGGTAAAAGATCTAGATTTTTTTTAAATTAAATTTTTATTAATTTCAAAATCTTACAAATTAATTACAAGCCTTTTTACAACAAGGAAATAAAATTAACATTCTTTAATAATAATCTACTCCAAGCTGCCAATTCTATTCTGCTTCTACTTCATTTGTATATTATAGTCATTAATTAAGTCTAATAGAAATTGGCATGCCTAAGTAAATATTTCTGCCTCTCAAAATTACTCCAGTACAAATACTTTATTCATAAACTTTTCCCCATAATTTTCCTTTTATCTATTTGAGTAATGTTTTGTTAGATCTCCTTGTTTATGACCCTATGTTCTGTATGTATTTCATTTCAAAATTAACATTATAAGCTGCTATACAATAAAGTAAAACAGAAAAAGAAATTATATTACACCATTTCATTACTCTGCTATCTTAATATCTTTAATATGTTCTTCTTCTTTAACTGGAGCTCTTCTAATCGGCATTCCCTCACACCGGGACTCCGGAACAGTTCCAAAGAAGACTCATGAAGTGAGTCTTGCCCATTGGGGGTGTCCCACTGGCCCTTCCAGCGTGCTCCTCTGTACTTTGTATTCCAGACTATTTTACTTGGGGAAAAGATAGGAGGAAAAACACAAAAACTTTGTAGCTGCAATCTCCTCCAATGTAATTCTTTACACGCCTGTGGAACCTTCCTCTTCTTCCGGTTTCCAGTTCTTAACTTCTTAGCCTGAGTCCAATTCCAGTGCCCTCAGAAGTTCCTCACCAGATTTTAGATCGTGGGCTGTATATATGCATCCTCGATGTGTGACTGATATATGGCCAAATGGAAGCCAGTGGTACCTCTCTGCAAGCTTTTGTGCAATTGGGCGCATATTTTCCTGGCATTTAATATTTCAGAAGGAATATCTGGATACAGCTGAACCAAAGTGTCCTTGAGCTTCAGACCTCTATTCTTCCTAGCAATATCCAGAAGATTCTGCTTAGTCCTTGTATCCTTAAGTTCTGCCATGATATCAGATATCAATGCTGGCGAGCCTGTGCGGGGAGGATTTATACAGTAAGCATTGTTTACTACAGGCTCCGGAAGCTGTATAATTCCCTCTAGACAGGGGCATAGACTTTTGTAAAATTCGGGGGGGGGGCTCTTTAGCGTGCGCTTTGCGTGCACGCTCGCTGGGGCGATGTTCCCCCCCTGCCGGGAAACCTCCGCGCCTCCCCGGGGCCCACCAGCCACTGCTGCCGGGGCCTCTCTCCCCCCCCTCCTTCCCTCTCCCTTCGCCGGGAAAAGAGGGAGGGGGAGGGAAGGATGGAAGGGGGGGAGAGAGGCACCGGCAGCAGCAGCTGCCGGCCTCGGAAGGGCCCTGGGAGGCGTGGCGACAGGCGCTATGTTTTCCCGGGGGGGCTCAGTCCCCCCCGGGAAATTTCGGGGGAGGCTCGAGCCCCCCCCATAGTCTACGCCTATGCCTCTAGCCACTCATTTAAAATGGCAGTAAGGTCCTTGTTTAAATCAAAGTTCAAGGAAATTCCACGAAATTTTATTTTCTAGTTTCCTGTACTTTTATTTCTAACAACATTAGCTTGCTTTTCACTCATCCTTCAAAAGTTTTCAGTTTAGCTATTTCTTTAGAGTTCTTTTGCATACCGGCAGCCACTGTCTCCACCTTCCCCTGTGCATCCAGTAACTTTTTGTAAACTTCATCCAACTTATTCATAATAGGAGTGATGCTGTTTCTTACCTCTTCTTTTAAATCTTGTTTTAAGTCTGTAAGCATCTCCTGTAAATGCTTTTTATTTAAGGAGTCTTCTCTTTTCCTTTTACTTGCCCGGGCTCCATCTTCTTCCATTTCTAATGGGGGGGGGGGGAGTCTTTGTCAGAAGAGTTTTCATTTTCTTGCAGTGCTCTAGGAATCAGTTTGGAGGGGTTCTTGCCACCTTTTGGTCCCTTAGTTTTCCCCATTGCTTTGGAGAAGCTATATCTTCCTGAACAGTAACATCCCTGAAGTTCTTGAAAACACAGTTATTCAAATGGAAGTTCGGTTTGGGGAATAGACAGCCTCTGAACATGTACATAGGGTAGAGTTTCCCAAGTACTTCAGCCCTTCCCCTGTGCGTACATGTTAGCATGAGCAAAGGCCCTGGTGTGCAGGCAGGAATCTGAAACACAGTCTGCTCTCTTAAACAGGAAAACTTTATTAGCTACAAGTTATTAGAGTACAACATAAGGGGAGATGACAGTTGTGTCTACTAGTTACACAGATCTAAAGGTAAAAAACCAAGAAAAATCATATCACCATAAACTGAACAATAGATACCAATGCATCTTGTCTCGGATGTTCATGGAGCAAATACAAATCCTCTCCTCCCCGTCCCCACCTGCTCCATGTAGCGGAATCCAATTCCTAGCATTTGGTCAAAGAATACATTTAAATTATTCATGTTGAAATTAGTGGGACTCTAAATAGTTGAACACTGGCTGAGCCATTCTCTCTTCAGTTAATGTCTATCATACTGATTTAATATCTAAACACGGCGTTATTCTACGCCAACCCTAAGGTACTTTGTGTGTTTTCAGACTGCATTATTATATATACAGAATTTCACTTCAAGCATCAATAATACATTTTTGTTTTAAATGAATAATGAGGATACTGAAAGAAAAAGGGAAACAGGGCATATGGAGAGAAATAATATTAAGTTCTTTACATTGATCAAGGACATTCATGTTACGCATAAGACAAAAATGGAGTACATTCAAAGATGCTCCCCCTTTCTCAACCCCCTTATTATGGGTTTCAACAGAACATTTATAGTTAAAAGCTATATCAGAGAGGGAGAGGTACCCAAGGAAGCATTTCTGGGGCATCAGTTCAGTTTCTTTTGCAGAGCGCTCTAGATTACCATTTCCTTAAAGTTCTACACACATATAAAATTTGTCCCATCCCAAAATAGGCCTTTGCTTATCTAGTATGAATGATTTATCTGAGAGTAATTACTGTCATGGTCAGGTCCCGGGGCCTGAGGTTAACGGCCATAATCACTTAGTTTTTACAGTTTTATTTCTAGAAGCAGAATTGTTTAAAACCACTGCATTAGATCTTCAGTAAGAACTGAGGCATTGTGATTTCCTAGCAATTTGAAACTATGAGCTTAAATTATTCTGAACAGACTACAGAAAACTTGTAGTATTCTGAGTAAAACTGTACAGGGAACTAAAGGAAAGATAGGGAGGAATGATGACTATATTGGTTTAGCAGTGATTGCTGGAATAAAATGGGGGGGGGGGATGAAGGCACAAAAGGAGCTACTGGGAACTACATGAAGTTTAACAAGAACATCAGCAGTTTTTTAAAAAACCCATCAACCATTGTTAACCCTCCAGAAGATGGGCAGACAGTCTAAAAGTTCATAAGAATCCTCAAAAAAATAATAAACATTCTAATACAAAACTGATATGAGTAATAACTTCTTCCCAGAAAAACAGAATGACAGGACACCACCAAAGCATATGTCAAACAGTATAAGCATAACTTTATTTGGCCTTTGACAATACAAATTAAAAGATGTTCTGAGGCAAAGTTTGTTGACTTGCAGTCAAAGAACTGGTGTTTGGAATAGGTTTAGATATTAAAGGTCTTATGTTAAAAGTTTAGATATTGTCTCTACTCATTGGTTTGACCTGATTTACCCACCCTTTTCAACTATACTGGTAGACCTAGCCTCAGACTGTTGCCCTGCATTGAGTCTTAGAAAACATACCAGCACTGGGAGGGGCAGGGGAATGTTGCAGTTAACTTTGTTGGTTTTTTAAAAAGTGAAATAGGACAACTAGCATTACAGGTTAAGTATAACAGAGGTGGAACAACTGTAGGAACCCTGCCTAACCTAACAAACAGGAAGTTGCTTAAATGTTATGAACCCGCCCAAACTACTTATTTATTCAAATATTTATAACTCACTTTTCCCTGTGACTGAAGGCAGCTTACAGATCATACTGAGAAGCATAATAGGAGTGGGGGATCGGTTTTTTTCCAGCTCCATTATAGCCTATGGGGACCATCAGGGGTCCTTTCGTAGAAAAAGAGGTGCATTAGCATAACTCATTAGCTCATTAGCATAACTCATTAGCATAACTCATTAGCATATGCCACGTCCCCTGACATCACCAGAAGTGTGTCAGAAAGGGAATGTCAGTTTCAGCGCCATTATATCCTATGGGCCATTGAAATCAATGGCAAAAACTCTTGGGTATATGAGGGGCTGGAGGAAAGGGGGTTTGAGGGAGAGGCTCCAAACTTGCAGGGTAGCTGCTGGGGCCTCTCCTTGAAATACCCACTAAGTTTCAAGAAGATTGGACCACGGGTCCAATTCTATGGGCCCCCAAACAGATTGTCCCACCCCCATAGAGAACAATGGAGGGAATGGGGGCAACCTGTTTGGGGGCCAGTAGAATTGGACCCCCTGGTCCAATCTTTTTGAAACTTGGTGGATATTTTTAGGAGAGGCCCCAGCAGCTACCCTGCAAGTTTGGAGCCTCTCCCTCAAACCACCTCCCCTCCAGTGGCTTTTAAAGTTAATTCGGCGGCGAGCTGAATCAGATTGGAGAATCTGATTCAGCCCGTGGCTGCCCTACTGGCCAGTCCTGAGCTACTGGCCAGTCCTGAGTCCGCCTTGTTCCGGCCCCAACGGACCCCTGGTTACGAGACTTCAGAAGGGCCTCCAATGGGCTAAAAGAAGGACCATAAATGCATGCAGTGACATTCATTCATACTTTTGTTGTAGAAAGGAGGTTTGGGTCACAATCTGCATGTGCACAATTCTACTTAACCATCTGGAGTTTTTAAACTAAATAACAATCACACATTCTTACACAATTTGGTGTAGCAGCACAGCAGGAGCCCTGTTTGCAGACGGAAGAAGACACTGGCGCAAGGACAATTTTCAACAAGAGAAAATGTTCACTGGCTACCTGCACTTACAGCTCTTTCCAACAGGTGACTTCTGCTGGCCTGCATCAAAGGTATTCCAAAAAACTACAGTTAAAAGTTGCCCCCTCCAACTGCCATCAAGTTTCCTAGGCATTGCCTCCATTCAAGAAAGGGGCAGAATTATGAATGCTGTGCAGGGATACCTTTGTTGGTCTGCTGCAGCAAAAGCAGCAGCACTTTGAAGACGCACAAGTGATCCTACTTTGGTTTGCGTCTGAAGAAGTGAGTGCCCACTTACAAAAAAAGGATCGTGGTGGAATCAACGCCGCCGGCGGGTCTTTAAAGGGCTATCAGATTCCCCAGTTTTGTTTCCCTGCTGCAGAGCCATAAGGAATTACCAACTGCAGGAAAATGGTCCGTAGTCTGTGAAAGCTTATGCTGGAATAAAATGTTACCAATCTTTAATAAGGCACCAATGGAATCACATGTAGGAAAGCCAGTGAAAAACATAAACTATGGTGTCACAGGGGATCTTGTATGCATGGAATAACTAAAATATGTTCTGATTCAGGTGGGGTGTCTGTGTTGGTCTGAAGCAGCAGAACAAAGTCAGAGTCCCGGGGCACCTTGGAGACCAACAAAGTTTTAATTCTGGGTGTAAGCTTTCCTGTGCATGCTTCAAGGTGCCCTGGGACTCTGACTTTGTTTAAAACGCGTTCTGATGATCATAAACTAGGAAGCAGCGTCACACAGATTACACAGTTGCCAACCTCCAGGCAGGGCTTGGGGAAGGATGCAGTGGAAGTCTTCCCTTCCTGCAAACTCTGCACTCCCTCAGAGCACGTGCAGAGGGTCAGTGGCTTGCAAGGAAAGAAAAGAAAAGGCAGGAAGGGCATCCCCATCACCACGGCCGCTCTGGGGGCGACACATTTCAGTCACAGGACCACCCCCCGAGGCAAAAGGGGGGAGGCAGAGAAGCCCCGCCCCCATGCTCTCCCGGGCGGGGGCACCTCTCCTTACCTGTGGGGAGCGCCAGGATCAGCGCCAGGCTGAGGAGGAGGCAGCGGGCCTGAGGGGACGGGGCGGGCCTGGGTCTCCTCCGCCGTCCCCGGCGCCGCATCCCCGCCTGCTCTCCGGTGCTCCATGGCCGACAGGCAGGCCCGCCCTCGTGCCTCCCTTCCCCTCGCCGCCCCTCAGCAGAGGTCGTTGCCCTGCCGGCGTCGTCAAAAGGCGAGAAGGGGGATGGAACGGAACACAACAGAATGGTGGCGAGAAGGAGCCTCGTGTGCACAGCCGCGCCTGCGCAGTAGTCTCCCGCGAACCCCCTCTTGCTTTCTCTCCCCCCCCGGCCTGCGTTGTCCTGGCAACAGAAGGACGCGGCTTGGCGCGTGCCGAGGTCTCTGCGGAGGCAGGAGGGGCTGTGGGGGGAGGTTCCCCCGGTGGGGGGGGGACCAGCGTGGCGCCCTCCCCGGGAAAGCTCAGTGGGGGAGTGAAGGGGGTTCCTCCCAGGGCCCGCAGCCAGCCGCGGCCCCGGGAAAGCTCAGTGGGGGGAAGGGATGGGCTTTTCCCTGGGCCGGCGGCGCTTGCCGCGGCTGGGGAAAGGTGAGCGGGGGGGAGGGAAGGGCTTCTTCCCGGGCCGGCGGCGCTTGCCGCAGCCCGGGAAGGGTGAACCGGGGGGGGGGGGAGAATGGGCTTTTTCCCGTGCCGCCGGCGGCCTGCCGCGGCCCGGGAAGGGTGAACCGGGGGGAGGCTTTCTTCCGGGGGCGGGGCGTTGTTATGTGCCTGCACCCCAGGCCCTTCTCTCCCAGAGCGGCACTCCGGCGCGCCCCGGCCCCAACGGAGCCCTGGGGACCATTATAGTCAATGGGCCCCAGGGGCTAAAGAATCTATGTGGGCGTATCAGCTTTTTTTTTTTAGGTAGAAGCACCAAATTTGAGGCAAAGCTGCTGGTGCATCTCCTTAAATCCCTCTCCCCAAATTTCAAAGAGTGGACCAGGGGTCCAATCCTATGGGCCCCAAGAGGAGATACTCCCACCCCCCATTTTATCCAGTGGAGGGGGAAAATTCCTTCTCAGCTCACTTGTGGGCTGAGACAAAAATTCCTGGGCTTCCTGCAAAAATTTTGTATACCAGCGCTCCCTAGTGCAGCTTAGAGGGAACTCTGGTAGTTGGAAGCTAAGATAAAACAGGAATCTTGAGCTGTCTCAGACTTCACATAGAATTTTATTTTCTATGCCTCTGTACCTTACTTTTCTCCTCAAAGCAATTTACAAGTTTCATTTTCCTAACCTATGTTTTTGTCCACAACAACTGTGCAGGATACGTTAGGCTGACAGAGTGACTGGCCCAAAGTCACCCAGGAACTTCCAGGGCAGAGCGGGGCTTATGAATCGGGGTCTCCACATTGTTCATCCCCATGCTCGAGCCTCTGCACCATGGGGTGCATATGTGTCTTTGTGGAAGGTCAGGTCTCTAGGTGGAAATGAACTGCAAGGGAAGGAGTGGGAACAGACTGAAATTTGGAGGAGATTCTCCATAAGGGCTGGCAGAGCACAAATTAAAAAACAAACCCTGGAGTGTGAATCCACACACTACCCAGTTTGGTATCTGCCACTACCCCCTTGGACTAAATAAACGGTCAGAAGCTAAGGTGCAAGCTTCTAACCCTGCTGGGATAAATCAAGGAAGTCGTCCATTTGAGGCTAGCTCATCTCCTCATGATAGCTTGTGTCTAGATACAAACAATGAGCAGTAACATGAAACTTTACTAGGCCTAACATCTGAGTGGGCTGGGGCACTTACCCCAATCCAACACCAGACCACTGAACTCATGTTGGCATGAACCTGTCAGCAACAGATGGCTCAGCAGGAAGCCGACGCCAAGTCCTGTCCTGGTAAAAAAAATGGTTGGTCTCTGTACCTGAATTGTTATTCAGAGGTCATAAGGTCAGTTTGCAAACTCTTTGATATCATCAGTCAGTTGGTTTCCATTTGGTCTCTCCCCTCATGGCAGGCCTACAGATTAATATGTGGCCTGAATTGATTTTCATGAAAGAACAAGAATTTAGAATAATAGAATCACAGAGTTGGAACGGACCATACAGGCCATCTAGTCCAACCCCCTCCTCAATGCAGGATCAGCCTAGACCATCCCTGAAAAGTGTTTCTCCAGCCACTGCTTAAAGATTGCCAGTGAGGGGGAGCTCACCACCTTCCTAATTCCACTGTTGCACAACTATTACTGTTAAAAAGTTTTCTCTAGTATCCAGCTGGTACCTTCCCGCCCTTAATTTAAATCCATGATTGCAAGTTCTATCCTCTGCTGACAACAAGAACAGCTTTCTGCCCTTCTCTAAGTGACAGCCCTTCAATACTTAAAGAGTGCAATCATGTCCTCCCTCAACCTAATCTTCTCCAGATTAGATATTCCCAAGTCTCTCAGCCTTTCCTCATAGGGCTTGGTCTCCAGGCCCCTGATCATCCATGATGCTCTCCTCTGCACCCACTCCATTCTGTCCACATCCTCTTTGAAGTGAGGCCTCCAGAACTGCACACAATATTCCAGGTGTAGCCTGACCATTGCAGTGTATAGCGGGGCTATGGCATCTTGCGATTTGGTTGTTATCCCTCTGTTGATACAACCCAAGATTGCATTAGCCTTTTTTATTGCTGCATCACACTGGCTGCTCATATTTAACTTACAGTCCAAGATCATGTTCACATACATTGATATCCAAAAATGTATCCCCCATCCCATATGTGTGTTCCTCATTTTTGTTACCCGGATGTAGAACTCCACACTTATCCTTGTTTAACTGCATCTTGTTCACATCCACCCACTTTTCCAGTGTGTTCAGATCTCGTTGAACTCTATATCTTCTGGTGTGTTCGCTGCTCCTCCCAATTTGGTGTCATCTGCAAATTTAATGAGTAGCACCTCAACACCCTCATCCAGATCATTTATAAAAATATTCAAAAGTACTGGACCCAGAACCAAGCCTTGTGGCACCCCCACAGGCCAACTCTCTCCATTCAGATGAAATGCCATTGACAACTACTCTTTGAGGGCAGTTCTCCAGTCACTTCCCTATCCACCTAACTATCCTAGAGTCCAGTGACAGGACTCTAGTTTACTCATCAGAACATCATCTGGAACCCTGTCGAAAGCTTTACTGAAATCCAGGTAAACAACATCAATAGCATTATCTCCATCAACAAGTCCAATCTCTTGAGAAGTGGATTGGTGTAGATGAATCACTGGTGGTGGGAGAAAAGGGATTTTAGGAGGCCTGGTCGTTGACAGGTGGCTGATGAATCTGTGGAGGGTTCCTGATTTTTGCGGTGGATTGAGCTAGTGTTGAGTGCAGTAGCTCCAGTTCCTTGGAGAGTTTATATTCTATGTATGTTTTAGGGAAGAAACCCTGCTTCACAACCAAAAATGCTTCCAGGGTTATAGAGTAAGGAAGTGTATTTTCAGAGAGGGAAAAGGACTACTTCTGCTGAGTAGTGAGGGGAGGGAGATGGACAGGAAAAGTTATTCTAAGATGGGAGGCGTACTGAAAGTGGAGTACACATAGTGAGTCAGGACAGTTGACAAGCTACAAATGAAAAAAATGCCAGAAATCACAGGTACATGGGAGAGCAGCGTGATGCTCTACAGAAGGATAAGTTTTCTGAAGTTGGCATTAGCACATTGTACCAATTTTGGGGTCCAAATTACCCCCCATTTAAGACTTTTGCTTCTAAAAATCTATGTTTGCTACAATGCACATCTGTGAATGGCTCTATTCTGGAATAAAACTCCATATATCAAAAGTAAATTTCTCAGCTTATAGAGACAAACCTAACCAGCACATTCAAGATTCCTACAGCACAGACACTGACTCCAGGTTTTGATGCAATAATTCAGAGACTGTAAAATAAAGGAAATAATGTAAGACTGTAAATTATTAAGCATGTTTGTGTACTGAGTAAAAAATAATATTGTTAATTGGGTTTGCCTATGTCCTTTCTAAAGTTTATATCACTGGTGCCTGGCATTACATTGTATAGCACACATGGCCCAGCCAGACAAAGTGACATTCATGTCATAATCCTCGTAATAATTGAGTCTGAAATCCCTCCATGGGCTAAGAAGTTACATGACTTTTCCTTGTGTGGGTTCTTTGATGCTGTTGAACCATGCTAACTGAATCTCTTTCTCTTCAAAAGGTTTCTGCCCTCTGTGGATACCTTGATGCTGTTGAAGATGGCCACTCTAACTGAATCTCTTCCCATGCTCTGAGTATTCATAAGGCTGCAGCCTGGGGTGGATTCCTTGATGCTGTTGAAGAGTGCTACTGCAATTGAATCTCTTCCCAATCTCAGCATTCAAAAGACTTCTCCCCTGTGTGGGTTCTTAGATGACACTGAAGATTGCCACTGTGACTGAATCTCTTCCCACACTCTGAGCATTCAAAAGGCTTCTCCCCAGTGTGGGTTCTTTGATGCCGTTGAAGAGTGCCATTCTGACTGAATCTCTTTCCGCACTCTGAGCATTCAAAAGGCTTCTCCCCCGTGTGGGTTCTTAAATGACTTAGAAGATAGCCACTGTGACTGAATCTCTTCCCACATTCTGAGCATTCGAATGGCTTCTCCCCTGAGTGGGTCCTCAGATGTTTTTGCAGAGTGCCACTGTCACTGAACCTCTTCCCACACTCTGAGCATTCAAAAGGTTTCTCCCCCGTGTGGGTTCTTAAATGACGTAGAAGATAGCCACTGTGACCAAATCTCTTCCCACACTCTGAGCATTCAAACGGCTTCTCCCCTGTGTGGGTTCTTAGATGTTTTTGCAGAGTGCCACTATCACTGAATCTCTTCCCACACTCTGAGCATTCAAAAGGTTTCTCCCCTGTGTGGATTCTTTGATGCTGTTGAAGAGTGCCATTCTGACTGAATCTCTTCCCACACTCTGAGCATTCATAAGGCTTCTCCCCTGTGTGGGTTCTTAGATGAATTTGAAGATTGCCACTGCTGCTGAATCCCTTCCCACACTCTGAGCATTCAAAAGGTTTCTCCCCTGTGTGGGTTCTTTGATGCTTTGGAAGAGTGCTACTGTCACTAAATCTCTTCCCACACTCTGAGCATTCAAAGGGTTTCTCCCCTGTGTGTGTTCTTTGATGCCGTAGAAGAGTGCTCCTGTGACTGAATCTCTTCCCACACTCCGAGCATTCAAAAGGCTTCTCCCCTGTGTGGGTTCTTTGATGCTGTTGTAGAGTGCTACTTTCAGGGAATCTCTTCCCACACTCTGACCATTCAAAAGTCTTCTCCCCTGTGTGAGTTCTTAGATGACTTTGAAGATGGCCACTTTTGCTGAATCTCTTCCCAGACTCTGAGTATTCAAAAGGTTTCTGTCCGGTGTGGGTTCTTTGATGCTGTTTAAGAAGGGAAGTATGACTGAATTTCTTTCCACACTCTGAGCATTCAAAAGGTTTCTCCCCTGAGTGGATCCTTTGGTGCACAAAAAGCTGTGATCTGTACTTGAAGTACTTTCCACACCGAAAGCATTTACATGCCTTTATTATACTGTGCTTTGAAAAATGTATATCACCCTTTCTTCCATTCAAGAACATCATTCCACTCTCTGAACAGATAAAATGCTTCTTTCCTGAATGATTTCTTTGATGTTGAAGAAAGTCTGATTCCTCTGAAAAGCTCTTTCCACAGTCAGAGCAGCTATAAGGTTTCTCTCCTGTATGGGTTCTCAGGTGTCTAAGGAACTCTGCTCTGCGAATCATGGCCTTTCCACACTCCAGGAATTGATGGGCCTTCTTTTCATTGTGCATTTCAAAATGGACTTTATATTGGGTTTGATGAGAGAAGTTCATTCCACAATCCAAGCATTTGTATGTTCCCTCCAACATGTGAGCTACTTCTTGGAAATCCTCCCCTAGGCAAGGAATGGATTTATCCTTCTTTTTCTCCCTGAGGCTAACTTCCTGCCTCTTAGCCCTTCCTTGAATCCTGACATTTCTTCTCACATCTTCATTCTTGACTTCATCTGACAATAGATGATGCAGTTCCTCGTCCACCTCATTCCTCTGATCATCCCCTGTGGGGGGAGGGGGAGAGAGTGTGAGAGAGATCCTTTTAGAATCTACACAAGGAGGTCTAATCTGTACCTGTTCTAGCCAGACTTCAAATATTTCAGTGCCTTCTTCCTGAGGTACACTGAAGTGGACAATCAAATACAGTTTCAAAGTACATTAAGCCTCCTGCATCAGAGATACTTGGTTTGGACTCTGACCGTTTCTATAGCTCCCCACCTGCATGACTTCTTTGATGTGAAATAAGGGCTCTTTTCCAAAGTAAGCTCTTTCCACACCCAAAGCAGTTATACAGTTTCTCTCCTACTGAAATCTGCATCCACAAAATTACGTTTATTCTATGATTGAAAGTCCTTTCAAAGGCCACAATTACAATTTCATTTTCCCTGGAGCTGATTTTCTACTTAGGATGGAAGCCTTTGTTCCTTCTTTTTTGATTGACCTTTCTTCTTGGACTGAGATTTCACGGAAAACCCCGCCTTAGCAAGGAATGGGCTTGTCATGATCCTAAGCCTATGACAGTGTGGCCTACAGGCTCTAGGGAGGCCTAATGGCTCTAGGGAAGCCTGTAGTAGAGTAGCTATCAGGGCCTACATTTCCCAGGTCTCCTTTGGACCCTGTGGTTGGCTAACAGGGGATTCGGAGGGAAAACTGACACCAGTAGAATAGCAGAGGGTGTTGCCTGTGAAGAAATTATAAAAGGCTTTGCCCAAAATGGGTGGGGGTTCACTCCTACGAAGCAGAGCTAGTGCGAAGCTGCTGCAGATGGAGGGGTCCCTCATCCCAAAGGAGTGAGTCAGCTGGAGGCCACCTACTTAGAGAAGGCTAGGTACAGTATAGTAAGATGCGTTAGGGTTTCTTATTTTGCTGGTTTATCTACCTTTACTGTGCTCATTTTCCAACGTTATTGCAATACAGTAGTTGTTAACTTCACATCCAGGTATTCATCTGGACAGGACATGAAAATGACACCATGTCCACCCCATGCTCTGCCCTCAAACCTCACAGGGGTGGCAGGACATGGCCTGGCATCCCTAATCCAGTATCCTCTTTCTGACTGTGCCCCTCCCAGATGCCCCTGAAAAGTCTTTAAGCAGAAACCCAGAACCCAAAGGACTGGCCTCTGGTAACGGGTTTTCTGAGACATGCTGCCCTAGAACAGGGTGTGTGTGTCTCTCTTTGTGTAAAGTGCTGTCAAGTCACAGCTGACTTATGGTGACTCCAGATATTTATTTTATTTATTTGATTTATACCCCGCCCTCCCCACCAAAGCAGGGCAAGAGACATTCAGCCAGTGCCTGCCTCTTGAATAGCAACCCTGAATTTCTTTGCTGATCTTCCAGTCCAAAAACTGGAAGATCAGCAGGGCTGATCATTATTAGCTTCTGAGATTTGATGATGTTGGGCTAGTCTGGCCATCCAGGTCAGGAGAACATGGAGGTTCTATTTATTCACCATAGCTTATAGCTGCACCCAGATTTGCTTTCCTCTTCTTTTTTGAGGCACCTTGAGTCTTCCTAATGGAAGGAAGGTGAAATATGCATATTTAAATTAATATATATAAGAATGGCATTACTCTCCATGCATCAATATATTCCTCCTTTAAGTGGAGTGGCCATCACTGCATCCTAGGGCAGTATTTCCCAGAACTCCATTCTATGTAATCAGCAGAAGTATCTCCCTTTTCTCCTGTCCTGGACCTTCTACCCAACAACTTCACTACAGGCCCAGATCTCATCTGGCCAGGAGGTACTCTTACCACTTGAGAGGGCATCTTGGGCATGCTCCTGGGCCTCTGCCCTCTGCCCTTCCTCTGACGGAGCTCCTTCTGCCTCAGAGAACTTTGATTCCACCTTCACGGATCCTCCCCACATCTGCAACAACAGCAAGGGAGAGGGGTAAGAGAAGGAATGGAAAAGGCTGAAGTGATGGATCCTGACCAGTGTTCCCTCTAAGCTGAGTTAGTGTGAGCTAGCTCACAGTTTTTTAACCTCTGGCTCACACATTTTTGTCTTTGCTCAGGAGGGATGGCTCCATAGCAAACTAATTTATGCAGCAGCCAAATCACTCACTCACAACTTTAATGCCAGTAGTTCACCAAGTAGAATTTTTGCTCACAAGACTTCACAGCCTAGAGAGAGCATTGATCCTGACCCATGCCCAGACTTCTTATCCCTGAGTCCACCACCAGAGCTGCTTTAACCACAGGGGCAAGAACCAGGGTTGGGTTTTCTTCCCAGCCTAATGAATGATCTAGAGGTAGAAATATCATACAAAAGATGGGAACAATACACTGAAGAATTATAAAAAAAGAGACGGAAGGGAGGACAGATTCCTTCCAAGAAGAATCTTTTGAATAAGAAGGAAGAGTTTTAGAATGTAAAGCTGCACTGAGAACTATTGGGAGAAACAAATCACTAGGAGGAGATGGGATATCGGTAGAGCTATTCCACACACACACACACACAAACCTTTATTGGCATTGAGAGCACAAAACATTATGGGAATACAGCAAAACACCAAGATACATCAGTCACTAACACACTGGCTATTCAAGCCACGTCTTCTGATTGCATAATGTAAAAAGCCACAGAAAAGCAGTCCATCAATACCTTTAAAAGAATATGCTAACAAAGATGGAAAACAAATGAATGGCCTACAGACTGGAAATGCTCACTTTACATTCCAGTTCAATAAACAGAGACATCAAAGACGGTAGGAATATTCGGCCTATTGTTTTATTTCCTCATGCAGGTAAAGTGATGTTCAACATTTTACAACAAGGTCTTTTATCATATATCAAAAGAGAAATGCCAGATGTTCCAGGTGGATTCAGAAAAGGAAGAGGCAATTGAAATCATATTGAAAATTTATGTTGGTTAGTGGAGCACAGAAGAAAATCAGCTTGTGATTCATAGATTATATCAACGCTTTTTAACTGTGGGCATCAAGAAAAGCTATGGTTGTTTTTAAAAGATTTGGGTGTGCCACAATATCCAATTGTTTTGATGCACAACCTGTACTCTGGGCAAGAGGCCACTGTTAGGACAGAATACGAAGAAACAGAATGGTTTACAACTGGCAAGGGTGCCAGACTAGAATGTATTTTATCTCCCTGTCTCTTCACTCTATGTGCAGAAGATATCATAATGAAAGCTGGATTAGATTTAGATGAAGGTGAAGTGAAAACTGGCGGAAGGAACATTAACAGCCTGAGATACACAAATGACACCACTTTACCGGCAGAAAGTAGTGAAGATTTTAAATAATTACTAATGAGGGCTAAAGTAGAAATTGCTAAAGGAAGATTACTGCTGAACATCAGGAAGACAAAAGTAATGACTAGTGGAGAATTCCAGAAATTTAAGGTTGATGATGAAGAAACTGAAATTGTTCGAGACTTTCCGTTCCTTAGCTCCATCATCAATCAAAAGGAAGACCGCAAACAAGAAATCAGGAGGCTGAGATGGGAAGGGAAACCATGAAGGAGCAAGAAAAGATTCTTAAGTGTTAAGGATGTGCCACTAATGACCAATATCAAGTTATTCCATGCCATAATATCCGCCATTACTATGTGTGGATGTGAAAGTTGGACAGGGGAGAAATCTGACAGGAAGAAAGTTGATTCTTTTGAAATGTTTTGTTGGAGGAGAGTTTAGCGTTTCTGCAGGTACTGTGGACTGCCAAAAAAGGCAAATAAGTGGGTTCTAGATCAAATCAAGCCTTAATTCTCCATGAAAGTGAAAATGACTAAAATGAAAAGCTATCATATTTTGGTTACATTGCGAGAAAACAGGAAAAGAACATCACTGGAAAAGAACAGTAATGCTAAGAAAAGTTAAAGGCAACAGGAAAATTGGAAGACCAAACGTGCGATGCATTGACTCAATCGAGGAAGCCACAGCCCTATGTCTGCAAGAGCCTGAGCAAGGCTGTTAACGAAAGGACGTTCATACGGTGGCCATAATCTGGAAGCAACTTGATGGCAGTTAACACACACATACAGAGAAATGCCTGACAAGAAGTGTTACAATAGATCACTGCTTGAACGGAGTGAGTGAAAACCCCTCACCTGCTGTGCCTGCCTCTTCTCCTCTGCCTGACTCAGGAGGAACCCTTCGGCCAGGGCCACTGCCTGGGAACTGGTCTCCGGCCCGCATCCTCTGACCCAGCACTGCAATTTCTGGGGCAGGATGGCCAGGAACTGCTCCAGGGTCACCAGGTCCAGGATCTGCTTCTTGGTGCGCCTCTCTGGCTCCAGCCAGTGCTTACAAAGTCCATGGAGCTGGCTGCAAACCTCTTGAGGCCCATCAGCCTCCTGGTACAAGAACTGCCGGAAGAGTCGTCTGCGTACATCTGTGGTCATAGTGTCCTGAACCCAGATCTCCGGCAGAGCTCTTTCCCAAAATTCAGCACTGGTCTCTGCTTGGATGGGATGGGGACCTTTCCTGGATGTCTTGCCAGTTCCAGGGCCTTCTGGTTCCTTCTCTTCCATCTTTTCCTCCTTTCTCTCCTTTATCTTGGGTTGCCTCTGACTCTGGAAAGACACTCTTATTCACTTCACTGAGAAGAGGGAGAGGGAAAGATATCAAAAATGCAGAAAGAAAACAAAAGAGAACGGAGTTACATCACTGACCCTGGTGAAGAGACACCAAAGGATAACCCCAGTGGATCAGAAGGAGCGTCATTGTTGTCGTTTGTGGATCAGGATTAATGTCACTGTGGTATATTACATATCAAGCTTTAAAGATAACTTGATGAAAATGTTGAGACAGTGTGCAACTGCAATGAAAAAGGCCAACGCTATGCCGGGGGTTATTAGGAAGGGAATTGAAAACAAATCAGCCAGTATCATAATGCCCCTGTATAAATCGATGGTGTGACCTCATTTGGAGTACTGTTCTGGTCGCCTCACCTCAAAAAATATATTATAGCATTGGGAAAAGTGCAGAAAAGGGCAACTAAAATGATAAAAGGACTGGAACACTTTCCCTATAAAGAAAGGTTGAAGCACTTGGGGCTCTTTAGCTTAGAGAAACGACAGCTGAGGGATGACATGATCGAGGTTTATAAGATTATGCATGGGATAGAGCAGGTAGAGAAAGAAGTACTTTTCTCCCTTTCTCACAATATAAGAACTCATGGGCGCTCCATGAAATTGTTGAACAGTTGGGTTAGAACAGATAAAAGGAAGTACTTCTTCACCCAAAGAGTGATTAACATGTGGAATTCACTGCCACAGGAGATGGTGGCGGCTACAAGCATGGACAGCTTCAAGAGAGAATTGAATAAACATATGGAGCAGAGGTCCATCAGTGGCTATTAGCCACAAAGTATAGATGGAAACTCTCAGTGATGCACTGTATTCTTGGTGCTTAGGGGGGGCAACAGTGGGAGGGCTTCTGGTTTCCTGGCCCCACTGGTGGACTTTCTGAGGGCACCTGGTGTTTTTGGCCACTGTGTGACAGAGTGTTGGACTGGATAGGCCTCTGGCCTGATCCAACATTGGCTTCTCTTATGTTCTCTTATTTTCTAAAGATAGGCCTGTTTGGTCCTTCAGGCAACAAAAACAATACTATTTGCCTTTTTGCTTCTGATTTCTGAGGAGCAGTCTGTCTAGTGTGTACATCTGAAGGTAAACTGGAGCCCAGGACAAAGTGACTGGTAAGGGCTTAACCTCCTTAACAGGCCAGAAGGGTTGGGCAGCATCAGAGGGGAAGTGGCAGAGGGGTGTCAGGCCTCTCCAGGTCAGGGCACAAGGGCTGCTGGGTGAACAGGAGCAGGAGGAGGCAGTGATGCGGTAGAGCTCCTCAACCGCTTCCTGGCTGCTATGGTTAAACGGTATGAATAAATTGACAGTAAATCCTGCAGAGACATATGTAATGCTGTTTGAGAAGGCAGAAGTCTTGAAGGACATTTTGATGTCTGCTTAGCCTCAAGCAGGGCCAGGGCTTTTTGTGCCCTGGTGGAACACATTCCTGTTAGAGATCAGGACCCTGGGAGACCTACTGCCATTCTGCAGCACCTGTAAAACGGAGCTGTTCTGCCAGGCTTTTGGCTGAGATGGCAGGGGTCCAACAAAAGCTCGCCTCCCCTGCTGAAACTCTACCACCTTCACGCAGCACAGATGATGGAGAAGGAGATTGGATTTATACCCCACCCTGCACTTGGCGTCTCAGAGCAGCTTACAAACTCCTTTCCCTTCCCCTCCCCACAATAGACACCCTGTGAGGTAGGTGGGGCTGAGAGACCTCTGAGAGAACTGCTCTTTCAAGAACAGCTCAGACAGAACTATGGCTTGGCCAAGGTCATCCAGCAGCTGCAAGTGGAGGAGTGGGGAATCGAACCCAGTTCTCCCAGATTAGAGTCTGCACACTTAACCACCACACTGAACTGGCTCTCAGACCCAGCTGCACCAGTTTCTGGCGACTGTGCGTGTATACAAATAGCATGCCATTTTTAAAATTATGCTGTTTTAACTGTTTTTAATTCTACCAATGTTTTGATTTTCGGTGATGAGCCGAATGGCTTAAGAACTTATTTTGTGATCTGGCCTGAGTCCGCTTGCAGGGAGGGCGGAATGTAAATCAACAAGAATACATAGATTATTTAAAATGAGGTTCAGCTAACCCTCACCGACTCAGTTAAGAGCCTTGATATTATACTGGACCCAACATTATTGCTGGAGAAGCAACTTAATGCGGTTGCAAAAAAGTCTTTCTCCCAACTTAGCCAAGCTCGAAAAATAGCCCTTTCCTTTGATACATCTCATCTGGCCACCAGGATCCAGGCCACAGTGACAGCAAGAGTAGATGAGTTCAATGCACTGCACATTTGTCTCCCCACAAAACCAATTCAGACGCTCCAGCTGGTGCAAGACATCCCGTCTCAACTCTAACCAGAAGCTAAACAGGGCAGGCATATTACTGCTGTTCTGCAGTCCCTCCACTGGCTGGCATGAACACGTGCCTTTTCCGTTATGGCCCCCGCAAATGAAGATGAAGAAGAGTTAAAAGGAAGCCGAAGCCCTTGTAGCACAGTGAAAATGTCAAGAAGAAGAAAAAGAGTTGGAATTTTAGACCCCGCTCTCTCCCTACCCAAAGGCATCTCAGAGTGGCTTACGATTGCCTTCTCTTCCTCTCCCTACAAGTGACACCCTGTGAGGTGGGTGGGGTTGAGAGAGTTCTGAGAGAAAAAGTTTTATTGACTGAAAAAGTTTTATTCAAGGCATATGCTTTTGTGTGCAAGCACACTTCTTCAGAATAGCCCAGGTTTTTGCACTCTGTGGGAAAGGGAATATCAGTCTGTACCTGTGCAAGTTTCTTTGTAAGGCTGATGGAGTTCCATGCCATGCAGCTTCATGTTGTGCCTTCCATGAAGATGGATGCAGGTGGGTAGCAAAGTTTGTGCTTGCGCAGTGTGCTTGCACACGAAAGCTTACATCTTGAATAAAACTTTTTCTTAAAGGTGCCACTGGACTCAAACTTTCTTTTGCTGAATCAATCTTCATGGAAGGTACCACATTAAGCCACATGGAATGGAGCTCCATCAACCTTATAAACAAACTTGTACAGGTACAGACCAATATGTCCTTTCTTACATAGGGTTGCCAGGTCTGGAAATTACCTGGAGACTTTGGGGGTGGATCCAGGACAGGGTGAGGTTTGGGGAGGGCAAAGGCCTCAGCATGGAATGATGCCATAGAGTCCACTCTTCAACGCAGCCACTTTCTCCAGGGAAGCTGATCTCTGTCACCTGGAGATCAGTTGTAAAAGCAGGAGATCTACAGATCCCACCAGGAGGTTGGCAACCCTATAACAAAATGAAAAAACCTGGCCACCTTGCAAGGCAGCCCCCACCCCCAGAAAAATAAAAGCTTGATGCCCCTGATGCAAAGGATCCCCTGCTACGAAATGAGCCCTGAATAAAATACACCCGATAAAGCTACAACCCTCCCCCCGCCAAACATACAAAGCGAGTAACAATCTGCCCCGGATAAAATCTCGTATCCACCAGGTCAAGCAGTGCAGGATGCAGGGAAGCGGCTGGCCGGGGCACTCCCTCCCTCCATCTACCAGCTGCCTGCCGGATCAGGAGCCTCCCCAGGCCGCCCGGGAAAGAGCCGCCTTGCAAGCCCCGCGGACCCGCCAGGCAGGCGCCCCAGATCCGGGGCTGACAGAAAGGGACCGGGGACCCCCGGGACCCCCCCCCCCCCGGCAGAAGGAAATCACGTTTGGAAAGGATTTAAACACCCTCCTCCCCCAAACACGCGACAGCAGAATTTCTGCCTTCCGAGACTGAACGGACTTACTTGAGAGCAAACCACCCCAGGCAAGGCTTTCCTCTGCTTTTGCGTGTCTTCCCCTCTCCGCCTCCCTCCCTTGTTCGCCCTCTCCAGCGCGGCTGCTTTAACTCTTTCTCTGCTGCAGTCCCCCGAAAAAAGCTTTCCGGCCTGTCCTTTCCCGTGAAGACCCCGCGGGACTGCGGGACTTCTGCCCGGCCGCAGTGTCAGCGGCGCCCTCTAATGCAGCTCAGTAGGGTTCCTCTGGAGTCACTCCACGCAGGGCGGCGCTCCCGGGGGATCCCAAGCTGGCTCACTCAGCCATCATGGTCAGAAAAGAGGCGGAGGCGGCGGTTCCCAGTTGGATGAAGAAGGAACGGGGAAAATGGGAGGAAGGAACTGGGAACCGGCGGCTCAGCCTCCTTTTTCTGCATTAGAGGGCGCCCGCGAGGTCTTCACGGGAAAGGGCCGGGAGCTTTTTTCGGGGGTCTGCAGCCGTGAGAGGGTTAAAGCAGCCGAGCTGTTTGCTAGAGAGGCCGAGCAAGGGAGGGACGGAGGGCTTCAGACGCGCAGAAGCAGAGGAAAGCCTTGCAGCCAGAGCCTGGGGAGGTTCCCTCTCAAGTAGGTCCGTTCAGTGTCGGAAGGCTGAGATTCTGCTCTCGCGTGTTCGGGGAAGGGGGGGGGGGTTGTTTAAATCCTTTCCAGACGGGGTTTCCTTTCCTTCTGCGGGCGGCGGGGGGTTTCCCCTTTGACAGCCCCGGTGTTGGGGCGCCTGCCTGGCGGGTCCGCGGGGCTTGCAAGGCGGCTCTTTCCCGGGCGGCCTCGGGAGGCTTCTGATCCGCCAGGCAGCTAGTAGATGGAGGGTGGGGGTGCCCTGGCCAGCCGCATCCCTGCTTGAGGGCGGATACTGGATTTTATCCGGGGCAGGTTGTTAATCATTTTATAATTTTATACTTTCTTTATTGTATCTTTTGTCCTGCTTTATCGGGTGTATCTTCTATGTTGTAAGTCACTTCCAGTTCCATTCAAATGAGAGGGAGCAGGATATAAATTTGATTAAATAAATAGACACCGCGATGTCCCTTGCAGGGGCTGAAAGGAGGGATCTGACTTTTGTAAAAGAAAAATATATTCTGAGCCGGGGAGGGCGGAGGGAAGCCCAGCGGTGATCACATCGGAGGAATAATTTGTGCTGGTTGTCTGCCCCACATACCACACATATGGTCCAGTGCTCCCCTCCACCCACTGGCAGTTTGGGGGGATTTATTTACATTACTTATGGGACGAAGTTTGAGTCCAGTGGTACCTATAACATAAGCAAAGTTTTATTCAAGATACAAGCTTTTGTGTGCAAACATGCTTCTTCAGAATAGTCCCGTTTTTTGCATTTTCAGGAATTCAAAGGAAATATCAGTCTGTACCTGTGCAAGTTGATGGAATTCCCTTCCACGTGGCTTAATGTGCTGCTTTCCATGACGATAGATTCAGGTGGTTGGCTTGCTCATGAAAGCTGAAACCTTGAATAAAACTTTTTCTGTCGTAAACGTTCCACTGGACTCAGACTTTGATTTGCTGCTTCATCCCAACATGACTACCTGCCTGAATCTACATTAACTGTAGTCCACCATTTAATGTCACTCAATGCAATCAATAGGATGGTACTTTCAATAAATAGGATTCTATGAAATAGAATTTGGCCTGTAGAACCAACCAGAAATCTGTACTTAAACAGTACTGAAAGAAAGCATAAATGTTAATGAGACCCATACATAGCAGGATACAATTTACAGCAAACTAAACACAGTAATATAGACTGCAGTCCCCAAGAATTCATCCAAGTAACTTTGGGAAGGCTTTTGTACATCGCTACCCTATTGGTTGCATAGAAAAGCCCTCTTGAATAATTCAGTTTTGCTTAGTTTGTGGAAAGCCAGGAGAGTGGGTGCCTTCTGGACCTCCTCAAGCACACCAACTTGGTGTAGTAGTTACGGAGCAATGGTTAAACCCTTATAAGTCTCTTTGTCCTGGGCTCCAGTTTACCTTGTGATGTACCCACTAGACAGACTGTTCCTTAGAAACCGGAAGACAAGCTCATAACATCTGCAACAGGTTGTTAAAAAGGCAAATAGTGGTGTTTTTGTTGCCTGAAGAACCAAACAGGCATATCTTTAAAAGCTCAATACGTAATTTAGCACAGTCATATCAATCCCAATACACAAACTACAAGAACTCTCCCTCTGATCTTCCAGGATAATCCTTAGGTTCTCTTCATCAGGGTCAGTGATGTAACTCCGTTCTCCTTTGTTTCCTTTCAGCCTTTTTGATATCCTTCCTTCTCCCTCTTTACAGGCAGGTGAATAAAAGTGTCTTTCCAGTGTCAGAGGAAACCCAAGATAAAGGGGGAGGAGATGGAAGAGGAGGACCCAGAAGGCCCTGGAACTGGCAAGAAATCCAGGAAAGGTCCCCACCCCATCCAAGCAGGTAGTGGTGCTGAATTTTGGGAAAGAGCTGTGCCAGAGATCTTAGTTCAGGACACTGTGACTGCAGATGTACACAGCCAACACTTCCGGCAGTTCCGTTACCATGAGGCTGATTGGCCCCAAGAGGTTTGCAGCCAGCTCCATGGACTTTGTAAGCACTGGCTGGAGCCAGAGAGGCGCACCAAGAAGCAGATCCTGGACCTGGTGATCCTGGAGCAGTTCCTGGCCATCCTGCCCCAGGAAGTGCAGTGCTGGGTCAGAGGATGCGGGCCGGAGACCACTTCCCAGGCAGTAGCCCTGGCTGAAGGGTTCCTCTTGAGTCAGGCAGAGGAGAAGAGGCAGGCACAGCAGGTGAGGGGTTTTCACTCACTCCGTTCAAGCAATGACCTTATCCTAAGGCTTCCTGCCAGGCATTTATGTGTGTGTGAACTGCCATCAAGTCGCTTCTGACTTACGGCAACCCTATGAACGCCCTCTCGTTCACAGACTTGCTCAGGTCTTGAAGACTAAGGGCCATGGCTTCCTTGATTGAGTCAGTCCATCGTCCATGCTCCCTTTAAGCTGTGGAGTCTTGTGAGTAAAAATTCTACTTTGTGAGCTCCTGGCATTACAGTTGTGAGCGAGCGATTTGGCTGCTGCATAAATTAGCTTGCTCTGGAGCCATCCTTCCTGAGCTAAGACAAAAACATGTCAGCTGGAGGCTGGAAAACTGTGGGCTTTCTCACACTAACACAGCTTAGAGAAGTTGTTCTCAACCTTTCTAGTGCCGTGACCCTTTAATACAGTTCCTCATGTTGTGGTGACCCCCAACCCTAAAATTCTGCCAACACACACAACAATGAAGCTACTTTTTCAGATGTTTTCTCTTGCATGGCAGTTAGCACCGAACAACTTTAATACAGACTTTAGACACACATATATTTGCAAGCTATTCCCAACAAGAAACAACAAACACTCAGGCTTCAGACTTACTTTTCTTCAACAGAAGATGCCATGAGAAAACGAAGGTAGGTGGGGAGGGAGAGGCTGTTGCAGGTAGGGGGGAGAGAGAGAGAAAGGTAGGGGGAGAGAGAGAGAGAGGGGGAAGAGAGAGAGAGAGGGGGGAGAGAGAGAGAAAGGGGGAAGAGAGAAAGAAGGGGGGAGAGAGAGAGAGAGAAAGGTGGGGGGCAGAGAGGGGGGAAGGAAGGTAGGTAGGTGGGGGGGTGGCTTTTGCCACTTTTCCTGGGCTCTGCGCCTCAGTGCGGAGCCCAGGGAAGGCAGTGGGGGGGGGGCTTTTGCCGCCTTTCCTGGGCTCTGCGCTTCGGTGTGGAACCTAGGGAAGGCGGCTGGGGGGCGGTTTTTGCCACCTTTCCTGGGCTCTGTGCTTTGGCGCGGAGCCTAGGAAAGGTGGCAGGGGGGCGGCTTTTGCCGCTTTTCCTGGGCTCTGCACTTCAGCGTGGAGCCCAGGGAAGGCGACGGTGGAGTGCCCTAAATAAAAGAATAAAATATGTTACTGGGGTATTTTGATTTGCTGTTGAAGAAACAGCTGAGCATCACACACTGTCTGTCAAAACACTAAACTTTAACTCTGTCAGCCTTAGCCACTCAGGCTAAACACTGCCTCTCTTAGCCACACAGGCTAAACTCTGCCTCTCTTAGCCACACAGGCTAAACTGTTTGTCTTAGCCACACAGGATAGACTCAAACTGCTTCTTCTGCCATACAGGCTAAAAAACCCAAAAAACTCTCCACACTTGTCTCTCTAAAATCCAGAACCTTCTCTGAGACACCCTTCCTCCCACATTCTCTTGTCATCAGCCAGTCACATCACACTCATCTCTCGTTATCACTCTCCTTACATTACTGCAGTCAAACTAAACATTTAAAGAAACATACACACCAAAACATGAAAACATTAAACCCAGTCTTTTGGTATTTGGACGGTTTGATCAATATAGATAAAAAGATTAGCCAAAATTGGTGCTTTTAACAATTCAGCTGGAATAAAATCACTTCCCAGGGCCTTCCCCCTTTTTAATTGATTTATTAGGAGACTGACTTCTCCAACTGTGACTGGGGGTCATATAGGAGTACTTTCTAAGGGAACCTCTACGGGGAGTGCAGGACACAGATCCTTGTATAATGCTGCAAAATGATTCCCCCAGGTCTCTGCAAGAATAGTATTTGCCACAACTTTACTTCTGTTTCGGACCTTCTGAGGGCCTGGTATTTTTGGCCACTGTGTGACAGAGTGTTGGACTCGATGGGCCACTGGCCTGATCCAACATTGGCTTCTCTTATGTTCTTATGTTCATTCCTGCCAGAGACTAATTTCCAAAACCTAACATTGTCTTTATTCTTAGTAACCTCATTTAGAGTCTGCCACTTAGAAAGCATATGGGTTCTCTTTTCTGATTTTAGAAATGCTTTATAAGCTTTTTTGTTAGCCTGAGTTTTGGATTTTGTATTACAATTTGGATTTTTTTGGAATACTTTAAAGCTCTCAATAAGTTTTTGCTTTGCCTTGACACAAACCACCCTTGATTAAATACCTTTCCACTAAATTGGCAATTGCCAAATCTTGTTAGGAGTGGTTTGAGTTGTGAGGCAAGTTCCATATAAAAAGTCCTCTTCCTTGAGGGATTTGTTAACTAGTAATAGAGAGCCTTATCCTCTTTTGACGGTATCCAAGAAATTTCTCATTGAGCAGGCAACCCCATTTAATTTTCAATCTACCTCCTACTGCCTCTTCCTTATAGTTCAAGATTTTAGTGTCATTTGGATGTTTAGCTTCAATTTCCCAAATGAAATTCAGGAAGAGTTTGTCTCTTTCTGGTCTTATGTCTACCATAAATTGGAGCTCTCTGATTAATATATCTCGAGAGACCAAAATATAATCTGTTGTGGACTGTTTTGTTCCTTGCTGAAAGGTAAATTGACCCAGTTGGTCCTCCTTAACTGATCCATTTTAGTATAATTAAATTTAATTTGGAGACCATTTGGATCATACATGAGCCAGAAAAATTTACCACTGAATCTAGGGATATATGGCTGGAATCAGGCTGACCAATTTCTAGATCATTAATTCCAGACATTTCTAACAATTGGTCATCATTATGCCCCAATCTAGCACTGAAATTTCACAAGGAATTAATGCAGTGGTCTGATAGTTGCTACAGTCTTTGACATCTCCATTTTTCAGAATTGAAATGTAAAGTGAGCGTTTTCCAGTCTGTGGGCTGTTGTTTTGTTTTCCATCTTTATTAGCATATTCTTGTTAAGATTTTGATGGACTTCTGTTTTGTGGCTTAGAATAGCCCATTCTTCTCCTGGTAATTTGTTTCTTCCAATTGTTCTCAGTGCAGTTTTACTTTCTAAAAGGTCCTTCTTGAAAGGAATATGTCCACCTTTATTGTCTTTTTTATAATGCTTCAGTGTATTGTTCCCGTCTTTTCTTCAATATTTCTACCTCTAGATCATTCACTAGTCTGAGAAGAAAACCCAACCCTGGTTCTTGCCCCCGTAGTTAAAGCGGCTCTGGTGGTAGAGTCAGGGATGAGGTTTCTGGGAGTGGGTCAGGGTCCATCTCTTCAGCCTGTTCCATTCCTTCTCTTACCCCTCTCCCTTGCTGTTGTTGCAGATTTGGGGAGAATCCGTGAAGGCGGAAGCAAAATTCTCTGAGGCAGAAGGAGCTCCGTCAGAGGAAGGTCACAGGGCACAGGCCCAAGAGTATGCCCAAGATGCCCTGTCAAGTGGTAAGGAGGATCCCATCAGGGCATGTAGTGATGTTGTTGTTGGGCAGAAGGTTCAGGACAGGAGAAAGGGGAAATACTTCGGGAGACTACGTAGAATGGAGCTCTGGGAAATGGTGCCCTAGTATGCAGTGATGGCCACTCCATTTAAAGGAGGAATATAGTGATTCATAGAGAGTAATACCATTCTGATTTATATTAATTGGAATATGCATATTTCACCTTCCTTCCATTGGGAAGACTCAAGGTGGCTCAAAAAAGAAAAGGAAAGCAAATCTGGGTCATGCCTGGGCTTTTGGTCTGATCCAGCAGGGATGCTGCAACCATTAGAGCTCCAGGGCATATTCCAAGTCTCACAGAAGTCTGAAATGTGTTGGCAGCATTTATAGCCTCCTGAGACTCATGGATACCTGGTGCTTCCCTTCCACCTCTCCCACAGTTTACTAAAAGTTATTACAAATTTGCTTAAGTGTAAAGAAGACAAGGTTTCAAAAACCAGGGAATCAGGATATGTAAACAGGATTGAGACAAACAAACAAAGTAGGAATTCATGGCTACAATTCCTGCTTCCAATTTTGTCTCCCTTGCAGGTAGTAAAGAGAACTTATCGAGCCATTTTCTTTGCAGAGAAGTGGAAATGGCAGCTCAACTTCTGGTCCAGGTAGGGGGGAAATGAATGGGGGATAGTCAGGGCCCTCACTCCTTTCTCAGGGATGATTTTGCTCCTGCTTTCTGAGTAAGAGAGGCTCTGAATGGCACTGCTTTTATGCATACCGAGCTCTACATCCTGCACCCTCCCCGTCAAGTGTGTAGTCCCTGCCTGGCATGATCTCTGACAAGGGAATCTGCTATTTCTTTTCAGTCTCCATTTTCCTTTGAGGAGGTGGCTGTGTATTTCACTGTGGCCGAGTGGGACCTGCTGGATCTGAGTCAAAAAGCACTCTACAGGGAAGTCATGCAAGAGAACTATGGGAGCGTGGCTTTTCTGGGTAAGGATCTTTCATAGGTGCCAAAGGTGGGAACTGCTGCCATTGGGATGATGCGCGAATAAAAATATTGAATAGCAATATGTTTGTGAGGCCTACCTTTCTACTTGACTCATGAGTTTCGTTTGCCATGCAAATCTCTGTTGTTTTATTGCTTTCACTGTCTTCTGTTGTTGAGGTAGTTCAGTGTTTTTCAACCTTTTTCGAGCTAAGGCACATTTTTTTCATTGAAAAAATCCCGCGGCACACCTGACAATATCTCACGGCACAGTGGTTGAAAAACACTGAAATACAAGATAAATGGGTCATGAGTTGCCTCAGCTCAAGTATTAACTATGACAGTATTACAAATACACGTAATAGCCACTCAACTTGAAATCGTAAGTTACAGATCCAAAGTGTAATGGCTCCTTCCCATAACATTGACCTGAGTTTCAGAAGAAATATAATGTGGATGTATTTTAAGCAGCTGCTCCCGGTCGCTCATGGCTGCTGCCTCCGTAGTGGCGCTGGCAGGTCGGGTGGGCGAACAGACAGAGCCCCTCGGCACTCTCCCTCCCTCCCTCGAGTCCTCGCAAGACCAAGGGGAGCTGCGCCTCAACGGCAGCTCCCTCCTACCTCAGGCCGGCCACAGAGCGTGCGAGCGGAATCAGCGAGAGCACGCCACTGTTTTCTCTCGCATGCGCAAACGTGTCCCGGAAGGTCAGCCCGGAAGGCACATTTCTTTCATTGAAAAAATCCCGCGGCACACCTGACAATATCTCGCGGCACACCAGTGTGCCGCGGCACAGTGGTTGAAAAACACTGAGGTAGTTGATGAAAATAATGTCCAGCATGGCCACATGGAGCGGTACAAGACACCCCACTGATGCAAGGGCAGCTGAGGCCAGTGCTATGGCCATCACCCAGGCCAGAGAGGGTGTCTTGGTCTGAGGCTGAGGTGGGGCTGAGGATCCCTCAGAAAGACTCTGGAAGGAGCCAGATCCCAGTTGTCAACCTTTACAAGATTCCCCTTCCCCAGATGGGATGATGCCCATCCACTCTGGCTGTAGTCCGGACAAGATCCATTCCACCTTAGACTGGTTACAGTTGAGGGCTTTGATCTTGACCATGGTTCTGTCCTTCCAGAAGAAATTTTACTTTTCCTTCGATTTCTTTCCTTCCCCATATAAGAATGCTCTCTGTCTCTCTCTCTACCAAAGCAGCCAGGAATGTGAGAGACCGTATGGTGAAGACTGACAAAGGCCTTTCATCTGAAGAATGGCTGCAGAGTTCCTCTGGAAGATCTCACGAGACTGTTTCCTTTCCAAATGAACTGGCTGCAAGTGGGTATCCTTTACTGTGTCTATTACAGTTACCTCAAAGGAATGGGCAATGAATACCCAGGGGACCTTTCCTCTTCCCTTCTAAGCAACTCTTGGTTTGGTAGACTTATCAAGCCTGCTGGGTAAGGAGGGAGTGAGGCCTTCTGGGGCCTCGAAACTGGAGGCTCAGAAGCTCCTTCTGGGGCTGAGCTCATTGTTGGCTGTTGAGTGGCCGCACTGTCCTTGAATACTGGATATTCCTGGGAATGGGGGGGTTACCTAAGAACAGCCCTGCTAGACGAGGCCAAAGGCACATCAGCCCTTTCCTGAAGTCTTCACATAGATGCCTTCAAACCTTGCTATTAGGTGGAGAGGTGTTTGAGTGCTTTCTTTGGAGCTGTTCTACCTTGCAGGGGTGGCCTGCATCAGGTAGTCCCATCAGGAAACACTGCAACCAAAGGGGAAGTCACTCAAGCCAAACCACACAGCACACTCTGTTGTGGTGAGGGGGATCAGTCCTCTCCTCAAGAGGGTGGAATCCTGTGCCCAGTAAACACAGAGAGAAGTTCTCAGTTGATGCACAGTTGGTTGAGTCACAAGAGGACAGAGAAAGCACTGTAGCAACCTCCAGTCTCCCCAAGAGGCAATCGACCAACTCCTTCCCAAAGGCTAAGTCCCTTCCACCCCCTTGAGGCAGGAAAGCATCTGCCACAGAAAAAGACAGAGAGCAGAAAACCAGGTATACCTGTCTAATCAATGCAGTCTGCTGCCCAGCTTTCTCAAACAACAATAGAAGCAGGAGGGAAGCCACGCAGGTAAGAGGAGGGAAAAGCCCTGTCGTGGGTAGTGGCTAGAAAAGCTCTCTTATGGCTCCCACCATTCTGGTATGGGTCTCCTCGGGCTGGCCCAGAGCACCCACCCTACTCCTTTATACAGTTCTTTATACAGTATATTTTATCTGAGGCCGAATGTGGCATGAGGACCCAGGCAGAGTAACAAACCATTTTTATTAAAGAAATATAACAACAACTGTAATTCAGTGACATGTATGAAAAATGAGCACAGTAAAGAAGAGAAGAGATTGGATTTATATCCTGCCTTTCACTACCCTTCACAATAGACACCCTGTGAGGTAGGTGGGGCTGAGAAAGCTCTTTTGAGAAGTGCCATTTCCAGAAGAGATCTGAGAGAACTGTGACTAACCCAAGGTCATGCCAGCAGCTGCATGTGGGGAAATGGGGAATCAGCCTCAGTGTCATTTGGAGACCTGGGAAATGTAGGCCCTGAGAGCTACTATAGTATAGGCTTCACTGGAGTCACTAGGCCTCCCTAGAGCCTATAGGCCGCCCTATTATACACTTAGGATCATGCAAGCCCATTCTTTGCCAAGGAGGGGGTTTCTGTGAAATCTCAGTCCAAGAAAAAAGGTCAGTCAAAATAAGAAGGAACAAAGGCTTCCATACTAACTAGAGAGTCTACTCTAGGGAAAACAAAAATGGAAGTGTGGCCTTTGCAAAGACTTTCCATCATAGTCCTTTTGTGGATGCTTACGTCATATTAAAAGAAGTCACACAGGTGGGGAGCCATAGAAATCAAGCGTCTCTGATGCAGGAGGCTTAATGTACTTTGAAACTGTATTTGATTCTCTCTCTCCCCCCCCCCCCCGCCCCCAATTCCAGCAGGGGATGATCAAAGGAATGAGGTGGATGAAGAACTGCATCATCTATTGTCAGGTGAAGTCAAGAATGAAGATGTGAGAAGAAATGTCAGGATTCAAGGCAGGCCTAAGAGGCAGAAAGTCAGCCACAGGGTGAAGAAGAGGAATAAATCCATTCCTTTCCTTGGACATTTAAGAACACATACAGGAGAGAAACCTTATAACTGCTCAGACTGTGACAAGAGCTTCTCAGAGAAATCAGACCTTTTTCAACACCAAAAAATTCATTCAGGAAAGAAGCCCTTTATCTGTTCAGAGAGTGGAATGATGTTCTTGGATGGAAGAAAGGGTAATATACATTTCTCAAAGCACAGTATAATAAAGGCATGTAAAGGCTCGTGGTGTGGAAAGTACTTCAGATACAGATCACAGCTTTTTGTGCACCAAAGGATCCACTCAGGGGAGAAACCTTTTGAATGCTCACCGTGTGGAAAGAAATTCAGTCATATTTTCGTTCTTAAACAACATCAAAAAACCCACACAGAAGGGAAGCCTCTTGAATACTCAAGAGTGTAGGACGCGATTCCATGACAGTAGCACTCTTCAACAGCCTCAAGGAACCCAGATGGGGGGAAAGTCTTTTGAATGCTCAGAGTGTGGGAAGAAATTCAGTCAGAATGGCACTCTTCAAAGACATCTTAGAACCCACACAGGGGAGAAGCCTTTTGAGTGCTCAGAGTGTGGGAAGAGATTCTATCAGAATTCCAGTCTTCAAGAACATCTGAGAACCCACACAGAGGAGAGGCCTTTTGAATGCTCAGAGTGTGGGAAAAGATTCAGTCATAATAGCAGTCTTCATATACATCTGAGAACCCACACAGGGGAGAAGCCTTTTGAGTGCTCAGAGTGTGGGAAGAGATTCAGTCGGAGTAGCAGTCTTCAAACTCATCTAAGAACCCACACAGGGGAGAAGCCTTTTGAGTGCTCAGAGTGTGGGAAGAGATTCAGTCACAGTAGCCATCTTCAAATTCATTTAAGAACCCACACAGGGGAGAAGCCTTTTGAATGCTCAGAGTGTGGGAAAAGATTCAGCCATAATAGCAGTCTTCATATACATCTGAGAACCCACACAGGGGAGAAGCCTTTTGAATGCTCAGAGTGTGGGAAAAGATTCAGCCATAATAGCAGTCTTCATATACATCTAAGAACTCACACAGGGGAGAAGCCTTTTGAATGCTCAGTGTGTGGGAAGAAATTTAGTCATGGTAGCACTCTTCAAGAACATCTGAGAACCCACAAAGGGGAGAATCCTGTTGAATGCCCAGGTTGAGGGAAGAGATTCCATCAGAATGGCACTCTTCAAAAATATCTAAGAACTCACACAAGGGAAAGTCTTTTGAGTGTTCAGAGTGTGGGAAGAAGTTCCATCAGAACGCCAGTCTTCAAGAACATCTGAGAACCCACATGGGAGAAGCCTGTTAAATGCCCAGAGTATGGGAAGAGATTCCGTCAGAATGGCACTCTTCAAAAACATCTTAAGAACTCACACAAGGGGAAGCCTTTTGAGTTCAGTGTGTGGGAAGGGATTCAGTTAAAATGAGGCTCTTCAAATTTGTCTGAGAACCCACACAGGTGAGGGGGGTTTTGAGTGCTCAAATAATGGGAAGAGATTCAGGCCATCTTCAACAGCATCAAAGAACCCACAAAAGGAAAAGCCATGTATCTTCTAAGCCTAGGGAGGAATGTCGAATTCAGTTGTTACAGGGATATGACATAAATTTCATTTTCTCTGGCTCAGCCATATGTGCCATACAATATAATGCCAGGTACTAGAGATATAAACTTTAAAAAGGACATAGGCAAACCCAATTAACAAAAAAATTTTTTAGTCCGTATGCAAACATGTTTAATAAGTAGTAGCCTTACAGTGTTCATTTCAGGGTCTTTGATAACTGACCTCTCTTTCTCTGAATTACTGCATCAAAATCTGGAGTCAGTGTCTGTGCTGTAGCAATCCTGAGGCTGCTGGTTAGATGTGTTTCTGTAAGCTGAGAACGTTCTTTTGATATATGAAGATTTATTCCAGAATAGAGCTGTTTACTGATGTACATTGTCCCAAACATAGACAGAATTTTAGAAGTAAAAGTCTTAAGTTGAGAGTAATTTGGACCCCAAAACTGTTAATTTTATCCTTCCGTACAACATCACACTGTTCCCCCACGTAACTGTGATTTCTGGCATCTTTTCATTAGTAGGTGGGGAGAAGTGTGAATGTCCCATTTTGTCGACTGTAACAACTCACTATGTGTAATCACCTTCAGTACGCCTCCCACCATAGAGAACCTTTTCCTGTCCATCTCCCTCCCCCTGCTCCTCAGCAGAAGTAGTACTTTCCCCCCTGAAAATACACTTCATCAGTATACTCAATCAACGTTTTTCTCTCAACCGTGGCAGCATTTTTGCTTGTCAAGCAGGGTTTCCTCCCCATTTAGAGAGGTTCCCCTTAAACATACACATAGAGTATAAACTCTCCTAGGAACTGGAGCCACTGCCCTCAACTGTAGCTCAATCCACCACAAAAATCATGAACCCTGCACAGATTCATCAGCCACCTGTTCATGACCAGACCTCCTAAATCAGCCCTTTTCATCAACACCAAACCATTTGTCAAGAAATATGACCTGTAGATCGAGGGAATGCTGTTGATGTTGTTTACCTGTATTCCAGGAAATGTTTGACAGGGTTCCCCATAATGTTCTGATGAGTAAACCAGGGGCCTGTGGACTGGACTCTAGGATAGTTAGGTGAATAGGGAACTGATTGGAGAACCACACTCAAAGAGTAGTTGTCAATGGCATTTCATCCGAATAGAAGGAGGTGTCCAGTGAGGTACCACAGGGCTTGTTTCTGGGCCTGGTACTTTTCAGTATTTTTATAAATGATCTGGATCAGTGTGTGGAGGGGCTACTCATTAAATTTGCAGATGACACCAAATTGGGAGGAGCAATGAACACCCCAGAAGACACAGATAGAATTCAACAAGATGTGAACACATTGGAAAAGTGGGCAGATGTGAACAAGATGCAGTTTAACAAGGATAAGTTCGGAGTTCTGTGTCAGAGGCTGTCTATTCTAGTGTTCCCCAAACCAAACTTCCAGTTGAATAACTGTGTTTTCAGGAACTTCAAGAGTGTTACTGTGCAGGAAGCAAATGGAAGTAAGGTATTCTTTTGTTAATTATCTTCAAATCTGATGCCTGCATAGGTTTTGATGGTGTTGGGCTTCTTTGGGATGCTCAGAAGTTGCTTGTACTAGATAACTTTTTGAAGTACTATCTCTCACCGAAGCCGCATGTTATAGGAAATACTATCTGTTCTAACCCGACTGCTCAGCAATTTCATGGAGTGCCCAGAAGTTCTTGTATTGTGAGAAAGGGAGAACAGTACTTTTTTCTCTACCTATTCATAATCTTATAAACCTTGATCATGTCACCCCTCAGCCGTTGTTTCTCCAAGCTAAAGAGCCCCAAGTGCTTCAACCTTTCTTCATAGGGAAAGTGTTCCAATCCTTTTATCATTCTAGTTGGCCTTTTCTGCACCCTTTCCAATGCTATATCTTTTTCGAGGTGTGACCAGAACTGTACACAGTACTCCAAATGAGGTTGCACAATCGATTTATACAGGGGCATTTATGGGATCTGTGCACATGGGATCTGCGCAGGCCTGCCACGGAAGATTTTTCCTAGCTTGACAACTAGTGGGAGGCGCTTCCCCTGTGCGGGAATCGTGGTGCTTCCCTCCAATGATGCGCTATAAAAGGGGAAGCTCCACACACCCCTCAGTTCTTTCCTTGCTGCCACTTGGAAGTTCCCTAGCTAGTTTTGCTATCTGTCACTGTAAAATTCCTTCAGAATGTCTTTAATCAAGAAATATGTCCAATGTCCCACCAAACTGACAAAAACAGATGACCGCGACTTGTGTATTGTCTGTCTAGGTGAAGGACACACCGTGGGTTTATGTTTGATTTGTCAAAATGTCACTCCAAAAGAGAGGTGACAGGGCTGTGCGCCTGAAGGCTTTTTTGTGGGAGAAGGCTCTCTCAGTGGCTAAAATCCCAGCAGCAAAGTCATCTGCTGTGGTGCCAACATCTGATTTTCAAGCTTCTAGCCCTTGTCCACATTGGGGCTCAGAGGAGATTGTGAGCACTGTAAATCTTTCACATGCCAGGTCAGACCCCGGCGGAAAGTGCCCTTTGCTTCCATTGTTACTAGTGACCCCCACTGCTTTGGAGCCTGTCTCAAAGAAACACTGAGATAAGTCCAAGCATAAGCTTCAGCGCTCAGAATCGTCTCAGAGGCCTTGTGTACTGACGGATGATGCGCTTCACACCAGAGATTCTATCCCTGAATGGGCCACTGACCAGGCTGACATGGGGGTTAATGAGGAGGATGAGGGGATGCCCCTTGAGGAGCCACCCTATGATCCATATGCCCCAGACCCCAATGAGCTGATCCCTCAGTGGGTACTGGAACCGATGGATCCAGATGAGGTAGCCCCGAGACTGAATGAGGCTCTGCCTCTGGAACTGGCTGCCCCAATGGAATCCCCAGTGGGGGAAGTCTCACTCCCAGTTTTTTACCCAAATCCTATACCAAAATCTGAGACATCCCTGCACACTTTAGATGTACAAAAGATCGTTCAAGGTTACTTCAAGATTATTTTTATGTTATGCTGATCACTCTAAGGGGAAATCGGCTTCATCCCAGACTATATCCCGGTGGATTACATCTGCCATTAGATTAGTTTATCCAGTCTGCAGGCATTCCATGCCCCCTGCAACTGCAGGCTCATTCTACACGCGCTCTCTCAACATCTGTTGCTTTCCTAAACGGGGTGCCGATGCAGGAAATTTGTAAGGCAGCCACTTGGTCATCACCTGACATTTTTGTAAAACACTGTTGTGTTGATTCGCAAGTGCATAATGGTGTTTCTTTTGGTTCAGCAGTGCTACAATCTGTGGTTTATTTTTGAAACCTCATCCTGTAAGAATAAAGGAGGTTTTCTGTTGAACATTTCTTTTTATGGTTGTTGTTGTTGTTGTTGTGTTTTTTCTTATTTTCTGCTGGCTCATCCCTCTTTTGATGGCAGTCAGCTTTGAAATCTCCCATGTGGGACGGCAGGGGTGGGCAATTGTTTTGGCTCGGGGGCCACTTTGTGGGAGCGGAGGTTAGCGGAGGGCCGCACCTTTTAAAATGATTGCATTCATTAGTTAACTTTGCATTTCAGAAAAGGTATAAATGTATCATAAAAATCAATAAATATAAATTAAATAAAATAGTAATGTAAAACGGTGTATATTCCTTAATGATTTGGGCAATTCCAGCTCAACAGTGACATCATTGATCATATGCACAACCTTAAAAAGCCCAACATACTGTCAACTCAGCTTTCTGCTAGGTTGAAGTCCCCGCACGTTCTTAGTGAAAAAATAATGCACATTCTGGGCATCGAACAGGGCCTCAGTAGTGCTTACCACCCAGAGACTGATGGGCAGTCCAAAAGGGTCAATCAGGTTCTGGAGCAGTTCCTCCGCTGCTTCACCAACTATCAGCAAGATGGCTGAGCTGTTGCCCTTTGTGGAATACAGTTACAATAATTCCGTTCACTCTTCAACAGGGTGTCACCGTTTAAGGCGTTGTATGGTTATGAGGGGCAGCCCCTCCCGCTGTTGGGATCTGCCACAACTTCTTCGCAGGGGGACTTGGACTCTTGGTGGAGGAGGCTGCAGGGACACTGTCCCCTTATCTAAAAGACTCTGGACAAGGACAAAGCTGACTGTAAAGCCCAGGCAGACAAGGGGAGGGCTCCTGGTTGGGACATACAGCTACCATGTAGACAGCGCTAATAGCTGCGGCTTTCTTGTCCCACACTGCCCAATTTCTTTCAGTAGCATTAAACTTCTTAGACACATATGCCAGGGGATGGAACCGCCCATCTACCCCTTCCTGCAGGATGGCCCCTCCCATGGCAATGTTCGAGGCATCTCCTTGTGCAATTAATTTTTCATTCTCATCAGGATGTGCCAGCACAGGCTCTGAGGTGAACAGAGACTTCAGTTTGTCAAATGCTTCCTGGCATTCAGCAGTCCACTTCAGACATGCCCCAGGTTCAGTGCTATCTGGCCCCTTCCCCTTAGTCTTTAACAAGTCTGTCAAGGGTAAGCCCACTTGAGCAAAACTGGAGATGAAATTTCTGTAAAAACTGGAAAATCCTAAGAAGGACTGGAGCTGACTATGAGTGCTAGGCAGCTCCCACCCCAAACACATCAGCTACTTTGTGTGGGTCCATCTCCAACCTCCTAGGGAAAGTACAGTAACCCAGGAAGTCTACCTCCATCTGGTGGAACTCACACTTTGACAGCTTAGCGAACAGTTTGTAATCATACAGAGTTTGCAGTACCTCCCTCACCAACATGACATGAGATTTCTTGTCTTGTGCATACAGTAAAATGAATGTAACACTTGTGCAACACTTCGTTAATCAGATTCATAAACACCCCAGGAGCTCCCTGGAGCCCAAATGACATGATTAAATACTCAAACTGCCTGTGCTGTCTTAGCTGGTTGCCACAGAGACTACACACTGCAAGCTGGAAACACGGTCCAGAGTCAGGGTAAATAACAAAGCCAAAGGCCTGATCGTCAGGAAGTCAATTCAAGGTTTCAAGGACGAGTGGCTGCTACACACACAGAAGCAGGTCTGGATGTGCAAAGTTGCTGCCACGCTGAAGCAGGTGCACAGAGTGTTTTTGAGCAGGTCCTCCCTTCTCTGGGAGCTGAGTCTGCAAAGACTTACAGCTCCTCTCATTGCCTTTGCAGGAGCTGCAGTCTGGCACTCCTTCGCTCCTGCAAAGTCAACCTCTGACGTGCCCTCTGTCTGGGGCACTTAGGAGAACTAGGCGGGGAGTCTAGCCTCAGAGTGTCTGCAACTGGGGGTGCTGGGCCAGGCTCAGAATTGGTCTCTCCTAGCTGCACCTCCTGTGCAGCGGCTGGGAACTCTTCTTCCTCAGATACTCTTGGAGGTTCTTCTTCTGGACTGACTCCAGAGGAGGCTGGGTTGCTCCTTGCCTCTTCCTCATCTGAGGAGTAATCAGCCTCCACAACACTGCCCAAGGGGGGTATTAAAAGCAGTCTTGGCCTCATCACCCTCCTGAATGCATATTCAAAAATAAGCATCCCTCAAATTCAGTTTAGTAAAGATGTTCCCTTTGGCGGCCTTTGTCAAGAGGTCCTTGATGAGTGGGAGAGGGTAAGCGTTAGTGGCGGAAACTGCATTTGAGCCCTGGTAATCAGTGCACAAACGAAGTCCCCCGTCTTTCTTCTTCCAGAAGAGGATAGGAGCTGCAAATGGGGAGGAGGAGAGTCAGATGAAATCCCAAGCTAGGGTTTTGTCAATGAACTTGCGCAACTCTACTGTTTCCGCTGGACTCATCGAATATAATTTCCCTTTGGTTAGCTTATGACCAGGCAGGATCTCGATAGCACAGTCAGTGTTATAGTGGGGAGGCAACTCATCCACCTCCTCTTCTTCAAACACCCTAACCAAGTCTCTATATTCTCTCAGGATGAAGTTTAACTCTTCTTGCGCCAGGCAGACGCGCACCGGAACATCGTATATCCCCACTCAGGCAACCAGACATGGTCTTGGCAGCCCTGGGCCACAAAATGCATGGGCCCTTCACTCCATAGAATATGTGGGTCGTGACAACTGAGCTATGGGCTTCCCAGCACCATAGAAAACTGTACCATGGGGTTGATCATGAAGGACAGAACCCCTGCTGCATCCATTGCTCACGCACAAGCTCCTTCAGCTTAGAGGGCGCTGTCTTCGGGAAGGGCCCTGGGATCATTGGATACACTCTCACCGTGTGCATCTTAATCATTTGCAGGCGGCTCTCGGTGTTGCTTGCCTCCTGCACCCAGGCGTTCAACAAGACAGGGTGCACACTGCGCAGGACAGTTTCCACGATTTGATGATTTAATCCCAACGGAAACTGCTCAACCAACACAGCCTCTGGCCACCCTTGGATCTTGGCTCCATACATTTTGAACTCTTCTGCATACACTCGCACTGACTGGTTACCTTGCTTCAGGTTCCAGAGATGGTTGTGGGCCTTCTCCCCCTCTATCAGGTCCTCATACTGCCATCACAAAGCCCACATAAATGCCTGCACCTCCCGCAACTCTGGCCCGTGCAGGTTGTGGAGGCTGACATACCAGTCAGCCGCACACTCACGTAGCTTCGACCCGATGTATTCAACATGCCAGTGCCATCAGGAGATCCACCAGTGGGGCCAGGACACTAGAAGCCCTCCCACTCTTCCCCCCCCCCCCCCCAAGCACCAAGAATACAGAGCATCACTTGCCCCAGACTGAGAGTTCCTATCTATACCATGTGGCTAATAGCCACTGATGGACCTCTGCTCCATATGTCTATCCAATTCCCTCTTGAAACAGTCCATGTTTGTAGCTGCCACCACCACCTCCTGTGGCAGTGAATTCCATGCATTAATCACTCTTCAGGTGAAGAAGTACTTCCTTTTATCTGTTTTAACCCGACAGCTCAGCAATTTCATTGAGTGCCCATGAGTTCTTGTATTGTGAGAGGGAGAAAAGGACTTCTTTCTCTACCCGCTCTATCCCATGCATAATCTTGTAAACCTTGATCATGTCACCCCTCAGCCGTCGTTTTTCCAAGATAAACAGCCCCAAGCGCTTTAACTTTTCTTCATGGGGAAAGTGTTCCAGCCCTTTCATCATTCTAGTTGCCCTCCTCTGCACTTTTTCCAGTGCTTTAATATCCTTTTTGAGGAGTGGTGACCAGGACTGTACACAGTATTCCAAATGAGGCAGCACCATCAATTTATACAGGGGCATTATGGTACTGGCTGGTTGGTTTTCGTTTCCTAATAATCCCCAGCATAGCATTGACCTTTTTTTATTGCAGTCACACACTGTCTTGACATTTTTAGTGAGTTATCTACTATGATTCCAAGATCTCTCTCTTGGTCAGTCTCCACCAGTTCGGACCCCATCAACGTGGATTTATAGTTAGGATTTTTGGCCCCAATGTGCATCACTTCCCACTTGGCCACATTGAACCCCATTTGCCACATTGATGCCCACTCGCCCATCCTCGACAAATCCCTTTGGAGTGCCTCACAATCCTCCCTGGTTCTCACCACCCTGAACAACTTTGTGTTATCTGCAAATTTAGCCAATTCACTGCTTACTCCCAACTGCAAATCATTAACAAACAAATTTAAAAAATTGGACTGAGTACTGATCCCTGCAGTACCCCACTGCTTACCACCCTCCACTGAGAAAATTGCCCATTTATACCCACTTTCTGTTTCCTTTTAATTAATTTCCCCTTGTACTGCTCTGTCTCTGGAAGGTGGGAAGTAATGGGTGAACGAATGGATGCTTGTGTGGGAATCTGCTTTGCTTAGTGGCTTTGGAACTGTTTTCTTAAGAGCTTCCCGGATGGAAAGAACCAGCGACCTTGATGCCTGTCTCTGCCAGCTACCGTCATAGATAAATAATAGTAGGTTTGCAGGGGAGAGATGCATTAGATTTGGCAGGCTGAATGGATGGTTTGATTGGACAGGTCACGGGGGGGGGGGGGGCTATGTGAAATATATAATATCAAGATGGGTGCCAAACCCAGTCAGTTCTGACACAAATGGCTTCTACTTGTCACAGCTTCATATCTCTATAAACAAATCTTTCACACACAAGAGCAATATTGGGAGTGAGTTCGTGCTTGAGTCTGACACCCCCCTTGAAGATAAAAGGGGACACGCCAGGGGGTGTTCCAGCCACTGCATTTTCAAAATAGCCAGCCGCTTTTCACATTCCTGTGCACCAGAATTCCAGCATGGAACAATGGTTTCATGAAAATGTAACATGCATTCCATCTGCTGTAGCAGGACCCCCGCTGCAGATCCCTACAGATCAAGTTATTGTATTAAAGCCTAGTCTAAATTTTATATCACAGCAAAATTCTTATGTAAAATACTCTCATGCTAATCCTAAAAGGAAACCACTGTAATGGTTGTATGTAATCCTATATCCTCATGATCATTCCCAAGGTCTGTTGCCTATGTCATTTTTCACAGCAAGATTTGTTGTGTCTCCATTTCCCTCCCTTTTTGTCTTGTTTGAAGGATAATTATATTCACGCATACCAGTTAGTATTTCTTATAAAATGTGTCTTCGGTGAGAGATTGTCATTCAAAAAATCATGTGGTTCAAGTGACTTTTGAGCATCTCAAAGAAGCCCAACACCATCCAAACCTAAGCAGGCATCAGATTTGAAGATAATTAAGAAAATAATCTCTTCATTTCCATTTGCTTCCTGGAGTTCTTGAAAATGCAGTTATTCAACTCGCAGTTTGGTTTGGGGAACACTAATATAGACAGCCTCTGAACATGTACATAGGGTAGAGTTTCCCAAGTACTTCAGCCCTTCCCCTGTGCGTGCATGTTAGCATGAGCGAAGGCCCTGGTGTGCAGGCAGGAGTCTGAAATACAGTCTGCTCTCTTAAACAGGAAAACTTTATTAAACTAGAGTGCAAGTTAAGGGGAGATGACATTTGTGTCTACTAGCTACACAGATCTAAGGAAAGAAACAGGCAAATTGTATCACCATAAGTTTAACAATAGATACCAACTCATCTTGCCTCGAATGTTCACGAAGCAAATACAAATCCTCACCCTCCCCCCTTGTTCCATGTAGTGAAATCCAATTCCTAGCATTTGGCCAAAGAATACATTTAAATGATTCATGCTGAAATTAGTGGGACTCTAAATAGTTGAACATTGGCTGAGCCATGGTCTCTTCAGTTAATGTTTATTAGACTGATTTAATATCTAAACATGGCATTCTTCTTGATACAGGTGTATTCTATGCCAACCCTAAGGTTCTTTGTGTGTTTTCAGACTGCATTATTATATACAGAATTTCACTTCAAGCATCAATAATACATTTTTGTTTAAAATGAATGATACAGAAAGAAAAAGGAAAACGGGGCATATAGAGAGAAATAATTATATTAAGTTCTTTACATTGATCAAGGACATCCATGTTATGCATAAGACAAAAACAGAGTACATTCAAAGATGCTTCCTCTTTCTCAACCCCCTTATTACGGTTTTCAACAGAACTTTTATAGTTACAGCTACATTAGAGACGGAGAGATAGTCAGGGAAGCTTTTCTGGGGCATCAGTTCAGTTTCTTTTGCAGAGCTCTCTAGATTACCATTTCCTTAAAGTTCTACACACATATAAAATTTGTCCCATCCCAAAATAGGTCTTTGCTTATCTAGTATGAATTATATATCTGAGAGTGATTACTGTCACAGTGGGGCCCCAGGGCCCAAAGTTAAGGGCCACAATCACTTAGTATTTAGGATTTTATTTCTAGATGCAGAATTGTTTAAAAACACTGCATTAGATCTTCGGTAAGAATCGAGGCATTACTGCTTGCAGTTTTCAAGGGGGGGGGGAAGTAACTGTTGCAAGATACATTGTGATTTCCTAACAATTTAAAACTAGGGGCTTAAATTATTCTGAACAGCCTACAGAAAACTTGCAATGACTCTTAGTAAAACTGTACAGGGAACTAAATGAAAGACAGGGCGAAATGATGTCTATTGCTGGAATAAAATCGGGGAAATTGCTGGAATAAAATCGGGGAAATTGCTGGAAACCGATTGCTGGAATAAAATCGGGGGGGGGGGAATGAAGGCACAAATGGAGCTACTGGGAACATGTTTCACAAAGACATCAGCACTTTGATTCACAAAGACATCAGCACACAACATGTTTCACAAAGACATCAGCACTTTGATTCCCCACTCCTCCACTTGCACCTGGCTGGATGACCTTGGGCAAGCCATAGCTCTGTACCAGCTGTTCTCTCAAGGACAGCTTGAGAAAGAGCTCTCTCAGCCCCACCTACCTCACAGGGTGCCTGTTGTGGGGAGGGGAAGGGAAAGGAATTTGTAAACCGCTCTGAGACTCCAAGTGAGTGAAGAGGGGGGGTATAAATCCAATCTTTTCTTCTTCTCTTCTAATACAAAACTGATATGAGTAATAACTTCTTCTCAGAAAAACAGAATGACAGGACACCCCCAAAGCATATGCCAAACAGTATGAGCATAACCTTATTTCTCCCCTCTGGCATTTTATAATATAAATTAAATGAAGTTTACAGGCAAAGTTTAGAGGCAAACTGCTGTTTGAAATAGGTTTAGATATTAAAGGTCTTATGTTAAACGCTTCGATATTGTCTCTGCTCATTGGTTTGACCTGATTGACCCACCCCTTTCTACTGCACTGGTAGACATGACCTCGGACTGTTGCCCTGCATTGGGCTTAGGTCGCAATCAGACGGGCAATTCATTCTGCTGTTGCCCCGCCTCAAATTAAGCCAGGTTATTTTGTGGTAGAGAATCCTGACCAGACTCACCCCTTTTAGCACGCTTCAATGTGCTTTTACCCCTCCTTGCATGATCAGATGGCAGCAAGCAGCCTGTCGGCCATTTTATTCAAACGTGTGTCCTTTGAGCATGTCCACAAGCACTGATGAGCATGCTGGGATATGGAGATCATGCGGCTGTTGGCCATTTTCTTTTTAAAGTTAGTCTACAGGAAGCACACAAGTGGTGAAGAGACTGCTGGGATATGGAGTTCACTGCCATCCTCCCTCTAATCTTTTCAATTTACCCTTTCCCCAAATGATATTAAAAAGCTGCAGAACAGAGGTGTCTTTCTTTGAGAGTTTTTAAAAAGAAAACAAGGTTTTGAGCAGCTCCCCTGGAAGATCATGCAATCCTCACTAACTAGGGGAAAAAATGGCGGCTGGAAAACAAGAGATCAGTCAGACCTGTCTGACAGCTTGGGTGTACAACATAGTGACCAGATGACAGGAAATCCATTTTGGAAGCAACTCTGACCAACAGGACTGGACTTTCTCAGGTATCAAAGAAACATGGGGCAAGGGGAGGGGGGAATGGATCTCAGATGACTGGGGCATGACAGACAGATGTTGCTGTCTGATCATGCACTTTAAATCCATAAGGGAACAGCAATGACAACGGATCAAATTGGCCATCTGATAGAGACCTTAGAAAACGTACCAGTACTTGGGGGGGGGGGGTGTTCGTTGCAGTTTACTTTATTGGTTTTTTAAAAAGTGAAATAGGACAACCAACATTACAGATTAAGTATAACAGAGGTGGAACAATCACTGTAGGAACCCTGCCTAACCTAACGAACAGGAAGTTGCTTAAATGTTATCAACCTGCCCAAACTATTTATTTATTGAAATATTTATATCTAACTTTTCCCTGTGACTGAAGGCAGCTTAGAGATCATACTGAAAAGCACAATAGGAGTGTGCAAAGAAAAAACTGATTCCCCCCCTCCTGCTCCATTATAGCCTATGGGGACCATTATAGTCAATGGGCCCCATGGGCTAAAGAATCAATCTGGGAGTATCTAAGGTTTTTTTTTTTTTTTTTTTTAGGTAGAGGCACCTAATTTGAGGCAGAGCTGCTGGTGCATCTCCTTAAATCCCTCTCCCCAAATTTCAAAAAGATGGGACTGAGGGTCCAATTCTGTGGGCCCCAGAAGGAGATGCTCCCATCCCCCATTGTATCCAATGGAGGAGAAAAATGCCTTCTCAGCTCACTTGTGGGCTGAGACAAAAATCCCTGGGCTTCCTGCTAAAATTTTGTGTGCCACCACTTCCTAGTGTAGCTTAGAGGGAACTTTGGTAGTTGGAAGCTAAGATAAAACAGGACTTTTGAGCCTTCACATGAATTTGTTGCATCAATTTATTTTCTAGACATCTGTACCTTGCTTTTCTCCCCAAAGCAATTTACAAGTATCATTTTCATCACCTATGTTTTTGTCTCCACAACAACTGTGCAGGGTACGTTAGGCTGATAGTCACCGGCCCAAAGTCACCAGCAACTTCCATGGCAAAATGGGGGTTATGAACCTGGGTCTCCACACTGTCCATCCCCATGCTCAAACCTCACCACCATGGGGTGCATGTGTGTCTTCGTGGAAGGTCAGGTCTCTAAGTGGGAATGAACTGCAAGGGAAGGGGTGGGAGCAAACTTGAATTTGGAGGAGAGTGCTGTCAAGAATCCCTAATCCAAGGGAATCCTTGGTATGGGCCAGCAGAGCACAAATTAAAAAACAAACCCTGGGGTGTGAATCCACACACTGACCAGGTTGGTATCTGCCCCCTGCTCCCTTGGACTACCCAAAAAGTCAGTATTTATTTATTTTATTTATACCCCACCCTCCCCGCAAGCGGGCTCAGGGCGGCTTACAGAGATTGGTACAAAGTACCTAGTCAGCATAAAAGATTTGACATTTAAACAATTTAAAACAGTTAAAACAGTTATATAATTAAAGTGCTCTATATAGTTCATTCAGTATAAGAGATGGCACACTCTAAAGACTGCCAACAGAGTACGCACTTTGCCGGATCAGCTGAAGATGGTAAAAGGCTGACTTGGCAGTGGCTGCTACCCGGGCCTCCATTGTTAAGGAGGAATCCAGGACTACTCCCATCCTCTGGTGCGAGCACTAACGGAGCTCCATCGAAGGTCGGGAGCGGGATCCCCATCCCCGGACCAATCAGGCTCAGGCACAAGACCTCCGTCTTCACCAGATTTAGCTTCAGCCGACTGAGTCTAAGCCAACCAGCCATGGCATGCAATGCCTGGTCCAGATCTTCCAGTTTGGAGTCAGACTGGCCGCCCAATATCAGATAGTGTCCGCAAACTGGTGACACCCCAGCCCATACCCAATATCAGCCCATGGGCAATCTGGGCAAGGAGGCGCATATAGATGTTCAATAACATCGGGGACAGCACTGCCCCCCGAGGCACTCCACACTCAAGGGGGTGTCTCCTAGACTGCTGTTCCCTGAGCACCACCCTTTGTCCCTGACCCTGGAGAAAGGACGCAAGCCATTGCAAGGCAAGCCCCTGTATCCCCACATCGGCAAGGCGGTGGGTCAGCAACTGATAGTCGACTGCATCAAATGCGGCCAACAGATCTAACAACAGTGACGCCACTCCGCCCCGATCCAGATGCCTCTGGAGGTTGACAGCAAGGGCAACCAGAACTGTCTCCATCCCGTGTCCTGGGCAAAAGCCGGACTGGGAAGGGATCTAATACGGAAGTGTCATCCAGAAAGCCCTGTAATTGTATTGCCACCGCCCTCTCAATTTGCCCAAGTAGGGCAGATTGGAAGCTGGCCTATAGTTGGCCAATTCAACCAGATTGAAAGATGGTTTTTTCCAAAAGAGGGTGGGACCATCGCTTCCTTGAGTGCCCCAGGGAACCGCCCCTCCAAGAGGGACTTGTTGATAATCTCCCTTAGGGCGCCTCGAAACCTTTCATGGCTCATTTTAATAAGCGAGGAAGGGCACAGATCAAGGCTAATGGGCAAGCTTCAGACCTTACTAGGATAAATCAAGGAAGCTGTCCATTCGAGGTTATCTCAACGCCTTATGATAGCGTGTCTAGCTATAAACAAAAAGCAGTAAAACTAAACTTTTTGAGGCCTAAGATCTGAGTGGGCTGGGACCCTTAGCCCAATCCAACACCAGACCATTCAAGTTATGCCGACATGAACCTGTTAACAACAGATGGCTCAGGAGGAGGTCTATTTTATGGCAGGGTGGAGGGGAAATCAGCAATCTAACCCATCCCTTCATGTCGTGTGAATCACAGCAACAGCTGAAGGAGTGTGAGATGCACTGGCACCAAGTCCTGTCCTGGTAAAAAAAGGTTTGTCTCTGTACCTGAATTGTTATTCAAAGGTAACATCAATTTGCCAACTTTTTGCTATCATCAGCCAGCCGATTTCCATTTAGTTTCTCCCCCCATGGCAGGCCTATAGATAAGTATATTGCTTGATTTTAATGATAGAACAAAAAATTAGAATCATAGAATCACAAGAGTTGGAAGGGACCATACAGGCCATCTAGTCCAACCCCCTGCTCAATTCAGGATCAGCCTAGAGCATCCCTGACAAGTGTTTATCCAGCTGCTGCTTAAAGGTGAGGGGAAGCTCACCACCTCCATAGGCTGCTGATTCCACTGTTGCACAACTCTTTTTCCTAATATCCAGCCAGTACCTTCCTGCCCTTAATATAAACCCATGATTGCGAGTCCTCTCCTCTGCTGGCAACTGGAACAGCTCCCTGCCCTCCTCTAAGTGACAGCCCTTCAAATACTTCAAGAAAGCAATCATGTCTCCCCTCTACCTCCTCTTCTCCAAACTAAATATTCCCAAGTCCCTCAACCTTTCCTCCTAGGGCTTGGTCTCCAGGCCCTTGATTATCCTTGTTGCTCTCCTCTGCACTTGCTCCATTCTGTCCACATTCTTTTTGAAGTGAGGCCTCCAGAACTGCACACAAAACTCCAGGTGTGGCCTGACCAATGCAGTGTACAGCAGGACTACAACATCTTGCAATTTGGTTGTTATCTCTCTGTTCATACACCCCAAGATCACATTAGGCTTTTTTGTTGCTGCATCACATTGGCTGCTCATATTTAATTTACAGTCCATATGCATCCCAAGATCCTGTTCACACACACTGCTACCCAGAAGTGTCTTCTGGTGTGTTAGCTGCTCCTCCGAGTTTGGTGTCATCTGCAAATTTAATGAGTAGCCCCTCCATGCCCTAATCCAGATCATTTATAAAAATACTAAAAAGTACCAGGCCAAGAACCGAGCCCTGTGGCACCTCAATGGACATCTCCCTCCGTTCAGATGAAATGCCATTAACAATTACTCTTTGAGCGCGGTTCTCCAATTAGTTCCCTATTCACCTAACTATCCTAGAGTCCAGACCACAGGCCTCTGGTTTACTCATCAGAACATCATGGGGAACCCTATCAAAAGCTTAACTAGAATTCAGGTAAACAACATCAACAGCATTCTCTTGATCTACAGGTACAATTTCTTGACAAGTGATTTGGTGCTGATGAAGCAGTTGGTGGGAGAAAAGGGCTGATTTAGGAGGTCTGGTCAGGGACAGGTGGCTGATGAATCTGTGGAGGATTCATGATTTTTGTGGTGGATTGAGCTAGGGCTGACGGCAGTGGCTCCAGTTCCTTGGAGAGTTTATATTCTATGCGTTTGTTTAAGGAGAATCTCTCTAAAAGGGGAGGAAACCCTGCTTGACAAGCAAAAATGCTTCCACGGTTGTAGAGAAAAATGTCGTTTACTGAGTATATAGTGACACAGTGTATTTTCAGAGGGAAAAGTACTACTTCTGCTGAGGAGCGAGGGGAGGGAAATGGACAGGAAAAGGTTCTCTAGGGTGGGAGGCATACTGAAGGTGATTACACATACTGAGTTGTTACAGTCGACAAAATGGGAGATTCACACTGATCCCAATCTACAAATGAAAAGATGCCACAAATCACAAGTACAGTGTGATGCTGTACGGAAGGATATTAGCAAATTTTACCAGTTTTGGGGTCCAAATTACCCCCAACTTAAGACTTTTGCTTCTGAAATTCTGTCTATGTTTGGGACAATGTACATCGGTGAACAGCTCTATTCTGGAATAAATCTATATCTATCAAAAGAACGTTCTCAGTTTACAGAAACACACCTAACCAGCATACTCAAGATTGCTACAGCACAGACAATGACTCCAGGTGTTGATGCAATAATTCAGAGAAAGAGTGGTCACTTATCAAAGACTCTAAAATAAACACTGTAAAGCTATTACTTATTAAACAAGTTTGTATACTGAGTTAAAATTAAATTTGTTAATTGGGTTTCCTATATCTTTTCTAAAGTTTATATCTCTAGTACCTGGCATTACATTGTATGGAACACACGGCTGTGCCGAACAAAGTGAAATTTATTTCATATCCCTGTAACAATCCCTCCCTGGGCTAAGAAGTTACATGGCTTTTCCTTTTGTGGGTTCTTCGATGCTGCTGAAGATGGCCTGAATCTCTTTTCATGCTCTGAGCACTCAAAAGGCTTCTCACCTGTGCGGGGTTCTTAGACGAATTTCAAGAGTCCCATTCTGACTGAATCCCTTCCCAACCGATGAGCATTCCAAAGGCTACCCTCAGGGTGGGTTCTTAGAAGTTTTTGAAGGGTGCCATTCTGACTGAACCTCTTCCCACACTCTAGGCATTCAAAAGGCTTCTCCTTTGTGAGAGTTCTCAGATGTTCTCGAAAACTGCTATTGTGACAGAATCTCTTCCCACACTCTGAACACTTAAAATGCTTCTCCCCTGTGTGGTTTCTAAGATGACTTTGAAGATGGCAACTTTTGCTGAATCTCTTCCCACACTCTGAGCATTCAAAAGGCTTCTCCTGTGTGGGTTCTTAAATGAGTTTGAAGAGTGCCACTGTCGCTGAATCTTTTCCCACACTCTAAGCATTCAAAAGGCTTCTCACCTGTGTGGGTTCTTAGATGTTTTTGAAGATTGCTACTTTGACTGAATCTCTTCCCACACTGTGAGCATTCAAAAGGCTTTTCTCCTGTGTGGGTTCTCAGATGATTTTGAAGAGTGATATTTTGACTGAATCTCTTCCCACACTCTGAGCACTCAAATGGCTTCTCCCCTGTGTGAGTTCTTAGATGAGTTTGAAGAGTGCCACTGTCGCTGAATCTCTTCCCACACTCTAAGCATTCAAAAGGCTTCTCCCCTGTGTGTGTTCTTAGATGTTTTTGAAGAGTGCTACTCCAACTGAATCTCTTCCCACACTCTGAGCATTCAAAAAGCTTCTCCCCCGTGTGGGTTCTAAGATGACTTTTAAGATGGGCACTTTGGCTGAATCTCTTCCCACACTCTGAGCATTCAAAAGGCTTCTCCCCTGTGTGGGTTCTCAGATGGTCTTGAAGAATGCGACTCTGGCTGAATCTCTTCCCACACCCTGAGCATTCAAAAGGCTTCTCCCCTGTGTGAGTTCTTAGATGACTTTGAAGATGGCTACTGTGACTGAATCTCTTCCCACACTCTGAGCATTCAAAGGGCTTCTCCCCTGTGTGAGTTCTTAGATGAATTTGAAGATGGCTACTGTGACTGAATCTCTTCCCACACTCTGAGCACTCCAAAGGCTTCTCCCCTGTGTGAGTTCTTAGATGAATTTGAAGATGGCCACTGTCGCTGAATCTCTTCCCACACTCTAAGCATTCAAAAGGCTTCTCACCTGTGTGGGTTCTTAGATGTTTTTGAAGATTGCTACTCTGACTGAATCTCTTCCCACACTCTGAGCATTCAAAAGGCTTCTCTCCTGTGTGGGTTCTCAGATGATTTTGAAGAGTGATATTTTGATTGAATCTCTTCCCACACTCTGAGCACTCAAATGGCTTCTCCCCTGTGTGAGTTCTTAGATGAGTTTGAAGATGGGCACTGTCGCTGAATCTCTTCCCACACTCTGAGCATTCAAAAAGCTTCTCCCCTGTGTGGGTTCTAAGATGACTTTTAAGATGGGAACTTTGGCTGAATCTCTTCCCACACTCTGAGCATTCAAAAGGCTTCTCCCCTGTGTGGGTTCTCAAATGGTCTTGAAGAATGCGACTCTGGCTGAATCTCTTCCCACACCCTGAGCATTCAAAAGGCTTCTCCCCTGTGTGAGTTCTTAGATGACTTTGAAGATGGCTACTGTGACTGAATCTCTTCCTACACTCTGAGCATTCAAAGGGCTTCTCCCCTGTGTGAGTTCTTAGATGTCTTTGAAGATAGCTACTGTGACTGAATCTCTTCCCACACTCTGAGCACTTAGAAGGCTTCTCCCCTGTGTGGGTTCTTAGATGAGTCTGAAGACCGCTACTCTGACCGAATCTCTTCCCACACTCTGAGCATTCAAAAGGCTTCTCCCCTGTGTGGGTTCTTAGATGAATTTGAAGATGGCCACTGTGACTGAATCTCTTCCCACACTCTGAGCACTCAAAAGGCTTCTCCCCTGTATGGGTTCTTAGATGAGTATGAAGACTGCTACTCTGACCGAATCTCTTCCCACACTCTGAGCATTCAAAAGGCTTCTCCCCTGTGTGGGTTCTTAGATGTTTTTCAAGAGTGCTACACCAACTGAATCTCTTCCCACACTCTGAGCACTCAAAAGGCTTTTCCCCTGTGTGGCTTCTCAGATGTTCTCGAAGACTGCTACTCCAACTGAATCTCTTCCCACACTCTGAGCATTCAAATGGCTTCTCCCCTGTGTGGGTTCTCAGATGCTGTTGAAGAGTGCTACTGTCACAGAATCTCTTCCCACACTCTGAGTATTCAAGAGGCTTCTCTCCTGTGTGGGTTCTTTGATGTTGTTTGAGAAGGAAACTATGATTGAATTTCTTTCCGCAGTGTGAACATTCAAACGGTTTCTCCCCTGAGTGGATCCTTTGGCGCACAAAAAGCTGTGATCTGTGTCTGAAGTACTTTCCATACCAAGAGCCTTTACATGCCTTTATTGTACTGTGCTTTGAGAAATGCATATTACCCTTTCTTCCATCCAAGAACTTTATTCCACTCTCTGAACAGATAAAGCACTTCTTTCCTGAATGAATTCTTTGGTGTTGAAGAAGGTCTGATTTCTCTGAGAAGCTCTCGCTGCAGTCTGAGCAGCTACAAGGTTTCTCTCCCGTATGTGTTCTTAAGTGTCCAAGGAACTCTGTTCTGCGAATCACAGCCATTCCACAATGCAGGCATTGATGGGTCTTCTTTCCACTGTGCATTCCAAAATGGGTTTGATCAGAGATGTTCATTCCACACTCCAAACACTTGTATGTTTCCTCCAACATGTGGATTACGTCTTGGAAATCCCCCCCTTGGCAAGGAATGGGTTTATCTCTCTTTTTCACCCTACAGCTGACTTTCTGACTCCTAGGGCTGCTTTGGATCCTGACGTTTTTTCTCACATCTTCATGCTTGACTTCATCTGGTGAAAGAAGAGGCAGTTCCTTATCTTCCTCATTCCTCTGATCATCCCCTGCTGGAATAAAGAGAGAGAGATCCTGTTGGAATGCGTGCAAGGAGGTCTGATCTTTACCTGAAGTTCCATCCACACCCCAAATATTTCAGTGGCTTCTTCCTGCTATACACAGAAGTATACAATCAAATACAACTTCAAAGTACACTAAGCCTCCTGCATCAGAGATGCTTGGTTTGGACTCTTGACCATTTCTATGACTCCCCACTTGTGTGACTTCTCTGATGTGAAATAAGGGCTCTTTTCCATATGAAGCTATTCCAAACTGTAAACAATTACACTGTTTCTCTCAATAGGGAGTTTGTATCCATACAATGACATTTATTGTATGACTGAAGATCTTTGCAAAGGCCACACATCCTTTTTTATATTCCCTGAAGTGGATTCTCTGGTTAGGATGGGGGCCTTTGTTCCTTCTTTTTTGATTGATCTTTCTTCTTGAACTGAGATTTCACAGAAAGCCCCTCCTTAGCAAGGAATGAGCTTATCCCTCTTCTAGGCGATGCACAGATTTTAAAACCATAAAAATTGTATCCAGCAAATTTATCCAAAACTGAAGCAAGTGCATTTCTTCAGAACTGAAGCAAGTGCATTTCTTACATTTCTCTCCCAAATCTGGTTTGTGAATGTTTCACAAGCACAGTGGAGCTCCATAAGGAGTAAAGGATCCAGGTGGGGTGCCAGCCAAGGTGAAAAAGGTTCCTATCCTCAATCAAATGCCTGGCGGAACATCTCTGTCTTGCAGGTCCTGCAGAATTGCATAAGATCCCACAGGGCCCTGATGTTATTTGGCAAAGAGTTCCACCAGAGACAGCCGGATCTCTCTAGGGCAGGGACCACCAGTATGTTGTTCCGTGAAGAGAGCAATGCTCTCCCAGAGGAGGTGGTCCTGCAGATAAAGGGGTAGGGTGGGTGCTCTGGGCCCTCCCAAGGAAACCCATACCAGAGTGGTGGCAGCCATAAGAGAGCTTTTCCACCTGCTGCCCATGACAGGCTTTTCCCTCCTCTTACCTGTGTGGCTTCCCTCCTGCCTCTGTGGTCCTTGGAGAAACACAGGCATCAGAGTGCGCTGATTAGACAGGGACACCTGGCTTTTCTCTTTGTGTGTGACTGTGTGTGCCTCAAGGGGGTGGAAGGGACCAAGCCTTTGGGAAGGAGTTGGTCGTTTGCCTCTCGGGGAGATGGGAGGTCACTGCAGTGCTTTCTCTATTCTGTTGTGGCTCAACCAACTGTGCATCAACTGAGAAATTGACTCAGTTTACTGCGCTGACAGATTCAGAGGGAATCTCTTCAATAGCACACAATTCCATCCTCTTTGGGTCAGGACTGCAGTGTTAACTGGAGGGATTACCTGCTGCAGGCCACCCCTGCAAGGTAGAACAGCTCCAGAGAAAGCACTCTAACCCATCTCCACCTAATAGCAAGGCCTGAAGGCATCCATGTGAAGACTGAAGGAAAGGGTTGACTTCCCTTTGGCCTTGTCTAGCAGGGCTGTTCTTTGGTAACCCTGCCTTCCCAGGAATATCCAGTATTTAAGGATAGTGCGGCTACTCAACAGCCAAAAATAAGCTCAGCCCCAGAAGGAGCTTCTGAGCCTCCAGATTCCAGGCCCCAGAAGGCCTCTCTCCCTCCTTACCCAACAAGCTTGGAAAATCTACCAAACCAAGAGTTTCTTAGAAGTAGAGAGCAAAAGTCCCATGGGTATTCCTTGCCCGCTCCCTTGATGTAACAGTAAAGGATACCCACTTGCAACCAGTTCATTTGGGAAGGAAACAGTCTCTTGAGATCTTCTGGAGGAACTCTGCAGCCATTCTTCAGATGAAAGACCTTTGTCAGTCTCCACCATAGGGTGTCTTACATTCCTAGCTTCTTTGGCAGAGAGAGGGAGGGGGGAGAGAGGGACGGGGAAAGGGAGAGAGAGAGAGAGAGAAATCCAAGGAAGAGTAACATTTCTTCTGGAAGGACAGAACATTGGCCAAGATGAAAGCCCTCAATTGTAACCAGTCTAAGGCGGAATGCATCTTTTCTGGACTACAGTCAGAGTGGATGGCCATCATCCCATCTGGGGAAGGGGAACCTTGAAAAGTCTGATAGCTAAGAAACTGGGATCTGGCTCCTTCCAGAGTCTTTCTGATAGACCCTCAGTCTTGCCTCGGCCTCAAGCCAAGAAACACCCTCTGGCTCAGTTGATGGCTACAGCACTGGCCTCAGTTGCCCTTGCATCAGTGGGGTGTCTTGTATCGCCCCACGTGGCCATGCTGAATATCACTTTCACAAGCAACCCAACTTCTCGAAGCACCCAGTGGCGGCCAAGTAGAAGGGCAGACCTCACAAACATATATTGCTGTTCAAAATTTTGATTCCTGTATCATCCCCATGGCAGCAGTTCCCACCTTTGGCACCTATGAAAGATCCTTACCCAGGAAAGCCACGCTCCAATAGTTCTCCCGCATGACTTCCCTGTAGACTGCTTTTTGGCTCAGATCCAGCAGGGCCCACTCTGCCTCAGTGAAATAAATGGCCACCTCCTCAAAGGAAAATGGAGACTGAAAGAAAAAGCAGATTCCCTCATCAGAGAACATGCCAGGCAGAGAGACTACACTCTCGACGGGGGTATTTTGTGAGGGTGCAGGATGTAGAGCTCAGTATGTGTAAAAGCAGTGCTGTTGAGAGCCTCTCTTCTGCAGAAAGCAGGGCTAAAAGTGTCCCTGAAAAAGGAGTGAGGGCCCTGACTATCCCCCGTTCATCCCCCCCGCACCTGGAAAAGAGCTTGAGCAGCTGTTTCCACTTCTCTGCAAAGAAAACTGCTGGATAACGTCTCTTCACTGCCTGCAAGGGAGACAAAATTGGGTATTTTAGGCTCAAACTCCTATTTTGTTTGCTTGTCTCAATCTTGCTTACGCATCCCCATTCCCATGAACCTCAGGAGGTTACAAAAGCTGTCAACACATTTATAGAGTACTACCAATGTGTTTCCAGAGCGACTGCTGACTTAACATCCAAGCATTTAGCTGGACACGATATGAAAATGACACCATGTCCACCCCACGCTCTGCCCTCAAACTTCACAGGGGTGGCAGGACATGGCCTGGCATCGGTAATCCAGTATCTTCTTTCTGTCTTCGACCCCCCCCCCCCCAAGATGTCCCTGAAAAGTTTTTATACAGAGACCTAGAACCCAAATTAGTGGTCCATGTCAACAGATTTTCTGAGATATGCTGCCCCAGAACATGGGGGTGTGTGTGTGTGCGTGTGTAAAAAGCTGTTAAGTCACAGCTGACTTATGGTGACTCCAGTTATTCAAGGAAAGAGACTTTCAGAGGTGGTATGCCATTGCCTGCCTCTGCATAGCAACCCTGAATTTCTTTGATGGTCTTCCAGTCCAAAAACTAGCCAGGGCTGCCTATTCTTAGCTTCTGAGATCTGATGACATTGGGCTAGTCTCACAATCCAGGCCAGGAGAACATGGAGGTTCCATTTATTCACCATGGGTAATAGCTGCACCCAGATTTGTCTTCCTTATCTTTTTTGAGCCACCTTGAGTCTTTCCAATGGAAGGAAGGTGAGATATACATAGTTTATGGAACATAAATCAGAATGGAATTGCTCTCAATGAATTGGCATACTCCCCCTTAAACTAGCGTGGCCATCACTACATCCTAAGGCACTATTTCCCATAACTCCACTCTATGTACTCTGCAGAAGTATCTCCCTTTTCTCCTGTCCTGAACCTTCTGTCCAACAACTTCACCACGTGCCCCAATCCCATCTGGCAGCAGGCATTCTTACCGCTTGAGAGGGAATCTTGGGCATGCTCCTGGGCCTGCACCCTCTGACCTCCCTCTGATGGAGCTCCTTCTGCCTCAAAGAACTTTGCTTCTGTCTTCACGGATCCTCCCTTCATCTGAAAAAACAGCAAGGGAGAGGGGTAAGAGGAAGGAATGGAACAGGCTGAAGAGATGGATCCTGACCCACTCCCAGAATCCTCATCCCAGATTCCACCACCAGAGCTGCTTTACCCACAGGGGCAAGAACCAGGGTTGGGTTTTCTTCCCAACCTAGTGAATGATCTAGAGGTAGAAAAGATGGGAACAATATACTGAAGAACTATAAAAAAGAGATTAAAGGAGGACAGATCCCTTTCAAGAAGAATCTTTTGAAGAAGCAGGAAGACTCTTAGAAAATACAGCTGCACTGAGAACAGTTGGGAGAAAGAGATCACCAGAGGTAGAATAGTCAGGGTCCATCAACACTTTAACGAGAATATGCTTACAAAGATGGAAAACAAAACAACAGCCCACAGACTGGTAATGCTCACTTTACATTTCAATTCCAAAAAAATGGAGACATCAAAGATTACGGTTGATTTGAAAAGAAATGGGGATGCCACAAACTCCAACCGTTTTGATGTGCAACCTGTATTCTTAAGAGTAAGGATGTGTCACAGGTGATCAAGAGCAAGCTAACTCGTGCCCTAGTATTCCCCATTACTATGTGTGGGTGTGCAAGTTGGACAAGGAAGAAAGTTGACGGGAAAAAAGTTGATTCTCTGTGGTGCTGGAGAAGGGTTTCGCATTTCTACAGATACTGTGTGTCAGGTTCCCTGTCATTTGTATGTTTTCTCCTGGCTGGGGGATGGCAACCCAGCTCCCTCTGCGTCATAGTGCTTTCTATCCCCCCCCCCCATTGCTTGGCTTCTTTTACTCTGGCTCTTTGAAGTTCGGCCTTGGGTTGTTTATGTAACGGAGGAACTCCAGGTGGCTGAATGTATGGGAATAACGGGGAAGGAGTTGTGGGAGTGGGAGGCTAGCCACCAAGTCTAATCATGACAGGCCGCGCACCTTTTTGGTGAGAATGTAACTGCTAGTAACTTTCGCGCCTTTGCTGTAGTGCCCTGATTGGTGACAAGTTTTGATCCTGCTGTACGAAATGTGTATAATTGCCTCTGGGCACATTCACTGGTATCACTAACACTGGACGTGTATACTGAAAGACCATAAAGAAATAAAAAGGACTTTGCTTCACATAAAGGCCTGGCTTATTGGATCTATTAAGTTCTCACACTGTGGACCACCTAAAAGAGAAACAAGTGGTTTCTTGATCAAATCAAGCCTCAACTCTCCTGGAAACCAGAATGACTAAAACGAGGCTTTAGTATTTTGGTAACCTTACAAGAAGACGGGAGTCACTGGGAAAGACAATGATGCTAACAAAAGTGGGAGGCAGCAGGAAAAGAGGAAGACCCAACACTTAACCAAGGAAGCCATGCTCCCAAATCGACATCATTACAGGATATTTTCTTCCTTTATGATGTTATTAAATACGTGGGACTCTTCCCATATTCCCCTGATAGAGAAAGTTTTGATTATGGTACTATGTGCTGCTGCCCGTTCAGTAATTGCTTCCTTATGGAAAACCCCCTCCCCTCCTTTTATGGTAGACGACCCTTGGGGACTTCCTAACAATGGAAAACATTCTAGACCAGGTTTCAAAAGACGATTCAAATCCTCTGTCCTCCCATGACTTCACTTTCTGCCTTCCTGTTATAAACTTTATAGCTCACAACTCAGAATTATTTAGTAACGGTTCTACAATAGATGTCTTGTTATTCTGATTACAAATAGATATTGGCTTATTAATTTTCTCCTCCTCGTCCTTTCGTCTCTCCCTTTTGGCAGTTGGTTTTTGGTTTCTTCTAATAGTTGAACAAATTAACCTTAAGATAGCTCCATTGTAAGTTTCATAGTTTTAACTTTTCGCAGTTACAATATATTGTATGTTTGTGCATTTTTCAATAAAATAAATTTTAAAAAATAAAATAAAACAAGGAAGCCACAGGCCTCAGTCTACAAGACCTGAACGAGGCTGTTCACGAAAGAACGTTCACAGGATTCCCATAAGTCAGAAGCGACTTGATGGGAGTTAACACACAAACAGAGAAATGCCTGGCAGGAAGCCTTAGGAAAAGGTCACTGCTTGAACGGAGTGAGTGAAAACCCCTCACCTGCTCTGCCTGCCTCTTCTCCTCTGCCTGACTCAGGAGGAACCCTTCGGCCAGGGCCACTGCCTGGGAACTGGTCTCTGGCCCGCATCCTCTGACCCAGCACTGCACTTCCTGGGGCAGGATGGCCAGGAACTGCTCCAGGATCACCAGGTCCAGGATCTGCTTCTTGGTGCGCCTCTCTGGCTCCAGCCAGTGCTTACAAAGTCCATGGAGCTGGCTGCAAACCTCTCGGGGCCCATCAGCCTCCTGGTAACGGAACTGCCGGAAGCGTTGGCTGTGTACATCTGTGGTCATAGCGTCCAGAACCCAGATCTCTGGCACAGCTCTTTCCCAAAATTCTGCACCACTCCCTGCTTGGATGGGATGGGGACCTTTCCTGGATGTCTTGCCAGTTCCAGGGCCTTCTGGGTCCTTCTCTTCCATCTCCTCCTCCTTTCTCTTGGGTTACCTCTGACTCTGGAAAGACACTCTTATTCACCTGGCTGTGAAGAGAGAGAGGGAAAGATATCAAAAAGGCATAAAGAAAAGAAAAGAGAACAGAGTTACATCACTAACCCTGGTGAAGAGACACTGAAGGATTATCCTGGTGGATCAGAAGGAGCGTCCTTGTTGTAGTTTGTGGATCAGGATTAATGTCACTGTGTTATATTACATATCACAGTTTTTAAGATACACCTATTTGGTCCTTCAGCCAACAAAAACAACACTATTTGCCTTTTTAAAGATCTACTGTGGATGTTATAAGTTTGGCTTCCGATTTCTGGGGATCAGTCTGTCTAGTGTGCACATCTCAAGGTGAACTATAGCCCAGGACCAAGCAACTGGTAAGGGCTTAACCTTGCAGATAGCTCCTTAATAGTCCTGAAGGGCTGGGCAATATCAGAGGGAAAGGGGCAGAGGGGTGTCAGTCCTCTCCAGGTCAGGGCACAGGGGCTGCTGGGTGAAGAGGAGCAGGAGGAGGCAGTGTATTTATTTATATATTTATTTATTTATTGTTCCCATTTTTATCCTGCCTTTCCAGCGAGCTGGCTCAAGTGTAGGACAAGAGATTAATGAATGTGATTTCTGAATGTGAATTCTGATATTTTCTCTGACATGCATATATTGACAGCTGTCACTGAGTTTAACTACAGTATATCCAGATTTTGGTATATAGCCCAGGTGAAAGAAATCTATAGTAGAATATAGATATTTTATATTAGTATCTTTCTATATAAGAAGCTATATTAAAAAGAAGTATTATTAGAGGCAATTAGAGAGCAATGGAATGGAATGTGAATCTGGAAGTTACAAGGACGCTAAGCAAGGGAAGTTATGTGATGAAAAGACTCTGAGTGTTCTCAAAACAATATCTCCTCTTGTAATAGCAGAGCATCTGGCCCCACGAAGTCTGCCCAAACCCAGTTCTATACGCACCTTATGAGAAACCTCCTTAGATCAAGGCTGAGGTAAATAAGCTCTGGGCGATGCTAAGAGAGGGCCCCATTGTTCTTTATTGTTTCACACTGTCCTGAGAACAGATAAGCAGACATAATTACTGACACTTTTTTTTTTTTTTGTAAAGAAATTTTTATTTTTCAAAAAAAAAAAACATCGAAAATAATACATTTAACCTTATACAAATCCCTTTTTCCATATTAGATAACATTTTGTTCTATTTGTACATTCTATTTTTATCTTGTTTTGGTGGTTTCCCACCACATCTGAAGCATAACACATTTTCCATTTTATTCAAAATAGTAATACTTATATCTATGTTTCGTTTCTGGTAACGGTTATATAGCTTTAAAATACTTATACTTATACACCAATTCTTATTTTCTATACTCTTATGTATTTCTAAATAAAAACAGTTTCATTGTCTAATTTTAACTAAAACATTCATATAATATATTTCTATTCCTTTATGCTATTATAACCATGTATAGATATAGTTTTTCATATCCCAATACTTTTCAACATATTCTTTCAAATCTTTCCAGTCTTCCAGAAAGGTCTCTGAGTAGAGATTATTCAATTTTCTAGTCCACTTATCCATTTCAGCCATATATAACAGTTTTTTCAACCATTCCCACACCTCTGGTATTTTTTCATTTTTCCAGTTTTGTGCATACACCATTCTTGCTGTTGTAATCATATACCATATTATTGTCCTTTTCTTTACATTTATCTCTTCTAGTTTAAGTCCTAGCAATAACATTTCAGGCAACTTCTTAAATGTACATTTCAAGATTTTTTCCATTTCTGCATGTATTTTTGACCAATAAGTCTTTGCTTTATCACAAGTCCACCACATATGATAAAAAGACCCTTCTTTCTTTTTACACTTCCAACATTTGTTAGACATATTTTGACCAATATTTGCAATTTTTTTTGGTGTCATATACCATCTATACATCATTTTAAAACAATTTTCTTTTAAGTTATAACACGTAGATATACTCATAGCATTTTTCCATAAAAATTCCCAAGATTCCATTTCAATGTCTTTGTTAAAGTTTATCGCCCATTTTACCATTTGTTCTTTTACCATTTCATCAGCATTAAACCATTTTAGCAAGACTTTATACATTTTAGAAATCATTTTTTTCCCACCTTCCTCCCAAACTTGTTCTATTTCATTATTTTTTTCCCTGAAACCGTGTTTTTTATCACTTCTATACAAGTCATATATTTGTCTATATCTTAACCAACCATAATCAAAATCAATCTGATGCTGCTCCTTCAGTTTGAAATCCTTGCCATGTCTTATTAATAAGTCTCTATACTTCAGCCAATCTTGTCCTTTATATCTTGATATTGGATGTAAGACTTCTGCGGGTACAATCCACATGGGTATCTCTTCTGAAAAAGAGTTTTTATATCTTGTCCACGTATCCATTAGTGTTCTTCTCAAATAATGATGTTTAAACATATTGTCCATTTTTGTTTTGCCATAATACAAATATGCATGCCACCCAAATCTACAATCATGACCTTCCAGGGACAATAACATTCTATCTTGTAACATAGTCCATGCCCCTACCCAGGTCAAACATATTGCATCATGGTATAACCTTAGATTTGGTAGTTGAAACCCTCCTCTTTCTTTGGCATCACACATTATTTTCATCTTAATTCTTGGTTTTTTCCCTCCCCACACAAATTTAGACAGCTCCTTCTGCCAACATTTGAATGTTTTTACATCTTTCACAATTGGAATAGTTTGAAACAAAAACATTAATCGTGGTAACACATTCATCTTGACCACCGCAATTCTACCCAGCAATGACAAATTCAATACATTCCACTTTTTAATATCCTGCATAATTTGCAACCATAATTTTTCATAATTATTTTTATAAAGATCAATATTTTTCATAGTTAGGTTTACACCCAGATATTTTGTCTTTTTCACCACCTCACAGTCTGTAAGTTTTTGTAACTCGTTTTGTTTCTTATTTGACATATTTTTGCACATTACTTTCGATTTGTTTTTATTTACATAAAATCCTGCTAAGTCACCAAACTCTTTTACTCTCTGTAACAAATGTGGTAATGTGGATAAGGGGTCTTCCACTATAAACATCACATCATCTGCAAAGGCCCTATATTTGAAAGAAAAACCTTTAGTTGTTAAGCCTTTAATATCTTTGTCTTCCTTCACATTTAAAAGTAGAACTTCTAAAATCCAAATAAATAGCAGCGGCGAAAGCGGGCATCCTTGTCTTGTTCCTTTTTCAACTTTAAAATCGTCTGTCTTTTCAGTATTAATTATTATTGAGGATTTCTGTTCTTTATATATTGCTTTAATGAAGTTAAGCATATATTCACCGATCTCAAGATGTTCTAAAACTTCAAACATAAAATCCCAGTTTAAATTATCAAACGCTTTCTCCGCATCTAAAAAGAAAAAGCCCACTTCCTTTTCAGGATGTTTGTCGTAATATTCTATAGCGTCCACTACTACTCTTAGATTGTCCCTTATTTGTCGATTAGGTAAGAACCCTGCTTGTTCTGTTTGTATAGTCTCTTTAAGGTGCTCTTTTAATCTATCCGCTATAATCTTAGCAAAAATCTTATAATCATTATTCAGTAAAGAGATCGGTCTATAGTTCTTAACATTGGTCAAATCCTGATTTTCTTTCGGGATCAGTGAGATGGATGCATCTTTCCAGGTTTCTGGTACCTCTCCAGTAACTCTTATATTGTTCATCAATAGCAGTAACACCGGTGAAACTGACTCCTGTAACGTTTTGTAGAACTTCGCTGTAAATCCATCCGGTCCAGGTGCTTTACCTAATTTTGAGTCATTTATTGCATTTTTGATCTCTTGTAATGATACTGGATTATTAAATAGTTCTTTAATTTTCTCTGTTGGTTTTGGTAGCTTTAATGTTTGCAGGTATTCTTTAATCTTTCTTCTGTCTTTGTTTTCCTTCTTAAAAAGTTTTGCGTAGTATTTAAAAAATTCTCTTTTTATTCCTTTGTTATCTATTATCTCAATATTATCTCTTATCACTTTAGTGATAAATTTATTTTCACGTTTTTTCTTTAATTGCCATGCTAAGTATTTTCCGGGTTTATTTGCACCTTCAAATGCTTTTTGTTGAAGTTTTTTTAAGTTCCAGTACATCTCCTGGTTCAAAATGGCTTTTGCTTGGTCTTGTAGCATCCAAATTTCCTTTTGCAGTTTCTTTTTCCCTGGTTTCTTCTTCAGTTCTTCTTCCTTTGTTTTAATGGCTTGTAAAATATTTTCATATTGCTCTTTTTTCTTTTTATTATCTTTAGCATTTAACGATATCAATAGTCCTCTCATCACTGCTTTATATGCATCCCATACGGTTTGAATTTTAACTTCTTTCTGCATGTTTACTTGGAAGTATAGGTCTGTTTCTTCAAGTAATTTTTTAATTATTTCTTGATTATCTAATAAGTCCTCGTTTATTCTCCATCTCTTTTGTTTTTTAATCTGCCCAGCTGTCCATAAACACGGATTGTGATCTGAGATTATTCTGGGTAAAATTTCCACTTTTCTTGTCTTAAAGGTTAGGTTAGTAGTCATCCAAATCATGTCAATTCTTGAATGTGAGTCATGTCTGTTAGAGTAAAAGGTAAAGTCTTTTCCTTGTGGGTTAGCTTTCCTCCAAATATCTTCCAACTTTTCTTGTTTTATCAGTTCAAAAAAGTTTTTTGGAAGCTTCCCTAACGTCTCATCCTTTCTTTTAGAGCGCCTGTCTAGTTTATTATCTACAGTTCCGTTGAAATCTCCTAACATCATAATTTGATCATAGTTTACATTGTCCAATTCCATTTGAAGTTCTTTAAAAAAAATTTCTTTAGCTCCATTCGGAGCATAAATGTTCACAATCAAAGTTTTCACTCCTTGCAGTAAAATTTCAATAGCTAAATATCTTCCATCTTTGTCTTTGAATATTACTTTGGGTTCCAAATCTTTTTTGACATATGTTACAACACCATTTTTTTTATTGCTTGCTAAAGAATAAAATTCTTCTCCCAATTTTTTCCTTATTAAATATTTATGGTCTTGGTTTTTAAGATGAGCTTCTTGCAAGCAAATTATATTACATTTTTGTTTTTCCAACCAGTGACCTACCATTCTACGTTTTTGGGGTGAATTTAGTCCATTTACATTCCATGTAAGTATTTTGTAATCCATTTTGATATATTCTTAAATATCTCCAAAATCGTCTTTATTCTCTCCCAGGAATGCATACATTTCTTCTGTGCTTTTAATCACCACTCTGGAGCTGCCATAATAAAAACTTAGTCCTTGAGGTATTTCCCAACGAAATCTGATTTTTTTCTCCTTCAGTTTATCCGTCAGACGCTTGAATTTTTTCCTTTCTTGCAGTATTGCTCTAGGCAATTCTTTCATTACTATGATTTTCTTTCCATCTATTACAAAGGGGTCAGTAAAGCACTTCCTGTAGATTTGTTCTTTTGTTCTTTTCATTGTAAATTGGACAACCACGTCTCTTGGTATGTTTTTGTCTCTTGCATATGTAGAATTAACTCTATAAACAAGATCCATGTGTTCTTTAACAACTTCTTCCTGTTCTTGTAAAAAATCTGCTATTGCTTCTTGCATTCTTGTAAAAATATCCTCATTCAATTTTTCCTCAATCCCTCGAAATCTCAAGTGGTTTTGCATATCTTTATAATGCATCATCTTTTCCATCCTCTCGTTCTCTCTCATTGTCTTATGGGTGTTTTCTTCCAGTTCTTTTACTTTAGTTTCTATATCTTGTGTTCTTGTGGATAATTTTTGAAATTCTGCTTTTAATTCCATGCAATTTTTATCTGCTTGAGCCGCTATATTATTCATTTTAACATTTACCTCTCCTATAGCGTCTAACATTTTCTTTTCCATTGCTTCCATAACAGCTAGTAGCTCTTTTTCTTTTTTTGCTGCCATTGTAGGAGAGGACCATGTGGCTGCTCTCGATCTTAGTCCTCGGTCCGTTTTGCCTCTTTAAAAGGATCGATTTTATCTTGTCTTCCAAATCAAACACCAATTAGTGCATTCAAACAAGCTAATCTTGCCAAGTCAAATTATGTTGGTTTCAGCCTTCTACGTTATATAATCTTTGAGATATTGCAGTTTAAAATTTTTATAAATCCAAAATGGCGGCCGCGACTTCTCTATGGTTAATGTCAAAGGTTATAGTCTTTTTACCTTGCTTCTGGCTTGCCGTAGTTTCCTTTTGTCCCTTCCTTTTCTTTACTTGTCTGCTCTCTGCACGTCACTTCCTGTTATGGTCTTTCTGGTCCGGCAGTATTTAGAGTCCCCTTTCTGGTCCGGCAGTATTTAGAGTCCCCTTTCTGGTCCGGCAGTATTTAGAGTCCCCTTTACCTTCTTCCGGTTCTTCTCCTTTTTCCTTCTTGTCTGCTCTTCTAGCCGTCACTTCCTGATTCAGTCCTCACGTCTTAATCTCGCGATGCTTGGTTCCCTTCTCCCTCTTTGTCTCGCGATGCTTGGCTTCCCCTCCCAACTCCTTTTAACCGCAGGAATGGTAAACAACTTGTTTTTTTGGCTTTTTAAGTTCAAATTCGGTTTTTTAGCACTTCAAAACTGCTCTCATCCAATCAACATCAGTCTATTGCTTCACCCGATCTGTTTTTCATCTTTCAAAACGCGGCAATGGTAAGGCAAAAAACTTTTTTCCGTTACCTTTTGTTGTTACTTCGCTTCAGATGTGGTCCCAACGTTTAAACTTTGTCTTCTTTGTTAAGGAATCAGGGGAATTGGAGGTTTTATGCTGAATTTTTCAGCTCAGCTCGGCTCCTTAGAGATACTCGCAAGAATCCTCTTCGGCTGCAGTGCTCAAGGTGTCGGAAAAGTCTCCTCCGAGACTTTCCCTTCACCGAGGTTGCTCAAACCTGGATTATATTGCTTGCTGGTCCTCACACTACCTGTGTGAGGTTGCGTCGGGTGGATTAACCCACCCAAGCTGTCAGGAAGAGCCGCTGTCCGCCTTGCGCATTTGCAAAGCGTGTCAGACCTCCATTCTCCCAACTGGAAACCCAATTACTGACACTTTTGACCAGCATAGTAGAACACCAGTAGAAACGTATTAAGTGAAATGATGCTTTAATGATGCAACCCGTCTGGTACCAATTAGAGATTTTTCTCTGTGTAAACTATATGTGATGTAATCTGGGGTATAACACCTTTTGCGCATCCTGGTAATGGCAGAATACAGCTTGGTGTTACTGGGTGCTAAGGTATCCTGTCCTGTATTTCCTGTTTCTTGCAATAAACAGATAATCATCTAACTCATTGGACTCTGACTGTGCGTTCCTAATTCGGTCCCTGGAACGCATGGGGCACAAATCCGTGCATCAGGATCACAGTGGAAATGACAAGAAGAAGGAGAGTTGGAATTTTATACTCTACTCTCTCACTGCCCAAAGGTGTCTCAGATCAGCTTACAATCGCTTTCTCTTCCTCTCCCCACAACAGACACCCTGTGAGGTTGGTGGGGCTGAGAAAGTTCTGAGAGAAAAAATTCTATTGACTGAAAAAGTTTTACTCAAGGTATAAGTTTTATTCAAGATATAAGATCTATGCAAGGTATAAGCTTTCTTGTGCAAGCATACCACATGGAATGGGAACTCCATCAGCCTTATGAAGTACAGACTTTTTCCCCCCTTTCTTACAAAATCCCAAAACCTGGACTATCCTGAAGAAGTAAGCTTGCACACAAAAGCTTATGCCTTGAATAAAACTCTGTCTTATAACTACCACTGGACTCAAACTTTCTTCTATATTTAATGTAAATAAATGACACCCCCCCCCCCCCCCCAACTGCAGATGCTGGGAGCACTGGCCCAAATGAGCAATATTTGGGGCAGCCAATCCGCACGAATGACTCCTCCCTTGTGACCACCTGTGGGCCTGCCTCCGTCCTCCACGGGTCAGCATTTATTTTGATTTTACAAAAGACAGATCACATTTATATCCTGCTCTCTCTCTCCCCGGAATGGGACTCGAGATGACTTACAAAATATCAAATGCACCCGATGAAACAGGAGAAAAGATACACTAAAGAAAGTTTAAAAATACAAAACGACTAACAATCTACCCCAAATAAATTCTATCCACCGGTCAAGCAGGGCAAGGATGCAGGGATGCGGCTGACCGGGGCACCCCCTCCATCCATCTACCAGCCGCCTGGCGGACCACGATCCCCTCCGAGGCCGCCCAGGAAAGGGCCGCCTTGCAAGCCCCGCGGACCTGCCAGGCAGGCGCCCCAGGACTGGGGCTGACAAAGGGGAAATCCCCGCAGAAGGAAGGGGAAACCCCGTCTGGAAAGGATTTAAACCCCCCCCCCCCCCCGCGCGAATACGCGAGAGCAGAATTTCTGCCTTCCGAGACTGAACGGACCTACTTGAGAGCAAACCTCCCGAGGCTCCGGCTGCAAAGCTCTGCTCTGCTCTGCTTCTGCGCGTCTGAAGCCCGCCCCGCCCTCCGACCCTCTCCGCCCCCCCTCCCTTGCTCGGCCTCTCTAGCAAACAGCTCGGCTGCTTTAACCCTCTCACGGCTGCAGAACCAAGGGAGAAAAGGGCTTCCTGCCCTTTCCCCTGAGGACCCCCGCGGGACTGCTGGGCTTCTGCCCGGCCGCAGTCAGCGCGGCGTCCTCTAACGCAGCTCAGTGGGGCTCCTCTGGAGTCACTCCGGGCAGGGCTCCGATCCCGGGAAACCCCAGGGGGGCTGTTCGGCAGTCTCAGAAAAAGGAGGTTGAGGCGCCGGTCCCCAGTTCCTTGCTCGCATTTTCCCAGTTCCTTCCTCCTCCACCTTGTCTGAGGACTGAGAAACAAAATTGGGGGTGGGGGTCCCATCCTTGTTAGCTTGCGCTATTTTTTTAAAACAGAGGAGCGTAGATTAATAACTTTTTATTGCCCCCAAAACGCAGGACCTCAAAGGCTGGCATAAAGGTCCCGGATTCCAAGAAAGGAGGCTAGATTTGGATTCAAGTGTTTGTTGCGTCCCGGGAAATAAACTCCTTGCTTGCAGCTCCATAGAGATGAAGGGGGAAAGGGAAATCCCTCCCTCCTTGAAAGGCAGGAAAAACGTAGAAGAGGAAAGGGAGGGAAGAAGAGAGAGAGACCTGTCTTCTCCCCACAGGCATCTAGAAGTAGGCGGGAGGTGGGAGAAGGGAGTGTTCCTTTTTGCATGGAGGGGGTGCAACTAAAGCCGCAGACTGATCTTTGGTGCGGGGGCTGGGAGGGGGATTTGCGCAGAACAGAGAAGGGAAGGGTTGCAGTGGTTTAAGGGACGGCTCAGGTAGGGTTGCCAACCTCCCTATGAGGCCCAGGTGACAGAAAAGGTCTACATGGCAGGGTGGACTCCATGGCCATTATGTATTGGGACTGAAACATTCCTAGATTGTTCTGCCAGAGACGGGCTGAGTTTGAAGCCCAAGAACAATAGCCCACCAGGACTCTAGAAGTAACCAATCAAAAAGTGATGTTATGTAAATAGCCTATCCTTGGGAGTGGGGGGTGTTTGGGTGTGGCAATTGCATGCTATTTAAACAAGGCTGTGGCCCTGGGAGTTTAGTCTTGTTCTTGCTGAAATCACTAATAAAGTAGAGCTGGTCACTAGACTTGGGGTCTGCTCCTCCATGGAACCCACTATTTAACAGTGGCATTAGACCCTGCGGAGCTCCCACTGCTTCCCAAATCCCTCCATTCCTACTCTCCACCCTCCCAAATCTTCAGGTATTTCCCACCCAGGAGTTGGCACCTGCTGGCCAAAGATGTGCAAGCAAGAGGCAGTGCTGGGGGAAGAGAAAGGGAGATAAAAGGCATCTCTTAACACCCTTGCCAACTGGAAGCCATTCTGTTGGAAAGCCATGGGAGATGAGAAATATAGACCTGTCCTCCAGGTAACAGGCCTACCCATCCCTTTCCACTACATTGTGAAACCTGTCCTCTGGAGAACAAGTCTACCCACCTCTTTCAATTATGTTGGTAGACCTAGCCCTGCACCGGGGGGGGGGGGGGGGGGGACGGGACTATTGCAGCCTACTTTTTTGTAGTGTGTGTGAAATCTGACAACCAACATTACAGGTTAAGTGGAACAATCACTCTCAGAACCCTGCCTACCTAACAAACAGGAAGTTAGTTACATGTTATCAACCTCTTCAAACTATTTATTCAAATATTTATATTTCACTTGTCCCTTTGACTCAAGGCAGCTTACACATCATAGTAAAAAGCATAATAGTGGTGTGCAAAAAAAATCAATTATCTTCCAGCTCCATTATAGCCTATAAGGGACCATTACAGACAATGGGCCCCATGGGCTAAAATAGAGAATCAATCCACGGGTACCTGGGGATGGTTGTTTTTTTTAGATAGAGGCACCAGATTTGCAGCAGAGCTGCTTGTGCATCTCCTTAACTTGTGCATCTCCTTTCCCCCAAGTTTCAAAAAGATTGGACCAGGGGTCCAATTCTTTGAGCCCCAGAAGGAGGTCCCCCCATCATCCATTGTATACAATAGAGGGGGGAAATACCTCCTCAGTTCATTTGGGATTAAAGCAAAAATCCCTGCAATTCCAGCTAAAATTTTGTGTGCTAACACCTCCTAGCAATGCATAAAGGGAACTTTGGTAGTTGGAGCCTAACATAAAACAGGACTCTTGAACCATCTCAAAGGCTTCACACAATTTTGTTGCATCATTTTATTTTCTAGGCATCTACCTTGCTTTTCCCCCACAAAGCAATTTACAAGCATCATTTTCCTCAGCTATGTTTTTGTCCCCACAACAACTGTGCAGAGACCGTTTGGCTGACAGAGTGACTGGTCCAAAGCCACAGCAGAGCTGTGAACTTCTGAACTTGGGTCAACCAGTTGTTAGTCCCTGTGCTCAAACCTCAGCACCATGGGGTGCATGTGTGTCTTCATGGAAGGTCAGGTCTCTAAGTGGGAATAAACTGCAAGGAAAGGAGTGGGAGCAGATTTGAATTTGGAAGAGAGTGATGTCAAGAATCCCTACTCCAAGGGGATTCTTAGTATGGGCCAGCAGAGCACAAATTTTAAAAAACCCAGACCCAGGAGTGCCAGTCCACACAGTCCCCAGTTAAACTCAGAAGCTAAGGGGCAAGCTTCTAACCTTACTGGGTTTTATCAAGGAAGTCAAACTCTGCAAGGTAGGCTGCTTGCAGAATGAATTCCCACAAAGAATTAATCAGGTACGTGGTCACTTAAGGTCTAAGGGACAGGAATAGGATTGAAGCACTTGAAGCATGGAACATATGATCAAAAGATATTTCTTAAAGTGTGCAAGAATATTTCAAAAGAACACAGCAGTGAGAACTAAAACCAAAAAGAACTAGTTAACATGACAAGCTACACATTAGATCAGGTACCAGATGTTACCCTCCAGTAATCCATGTCTCTCTGTCCAGAGAGCAGATGGCCAGGAAAAAACCTGGTCCATCCAAGGTTAGCTCATCTCTTCATGATAGCTTGTGTCTAGCCACAAACAAAGAGCAGCAAAACTACACTTTTAAAGGACTAAGATCTGAGTGGGCTGGGGCCCTTAGCCCAGCCAAAAACCTGACTACTGAAGTTATGTTGACATCAACCTGTTAACAACAGATGGCTCAGGAGGCCTACTTCATGATGGGGTGGAAGGGTAATCAGCAATCTAACCTATCCCTTCATGTCACGTGAATCACAGCAACAATTGAAGCTGTTTGGTAAAAAATGGTTTGTCTCTGTACCTGAGTTGTTATTGAAAGGTCACGGGGTCAATTTGCCAACCCTTTGATACTGGTGGAAATAAGCAGAACAACCATGATGTATTATGCCAAAGGAAAACACCCAAAGACTATTTTTTATCCAATATCCAGTTTACTTGAAGCAAATCAATCTCTCAATAAATGTTCACAGTGACACCATCCACAAAATGGACTATGCATATCAAGTCTCGTTTTGTTCACAGACTTTGTCAGAGTGTGTAGTGTTGAAGTTTAGTTAGTTCATTTAACAAGCAACATGGCCATTTCTCATAGTAATATTCATCAAATCCAAATCTCTGTACCTGAATTGTTATTCAGAGGTCACAAGGTCAATTTGCCAACTCTTTGATACCATCAGCGAGTTGATTTCCATTTGGTTTCTCCACCCACAGCAGTCCTATAGATTAATAGAGGTGGAAGGGACCATACAGGCCATCTAGTCCAACCCCCTGCTCAATTCAGGATCAGCCGAGGGCCTAGAGCATCCCTGACAAGTGTTTGTCCAGCTGCTACTTAAAGACTGCCACTGAGGGGGAGCTCACCACCTTCCTAGGCTAATTCCCGTTGCACAAATCTTGCAGTCAAAAAGTTTTTCCTAATTTCCACCCAGTACTGTCCTGCCCTTAATTTAAACCCATTATTGTGAGTCCTGTCCTCTGCTGCCAACAGGAACAGCTCCTTGCTCCTTGCTCCCCTCTAAGTGACATCCCTTCAAATACTTCAAGAGAGCAATCAAGTCCTCCTGAACCTCCTCTTCTCCAGACTAAAGTTTCCCAAGTCCCTTAGCCTTTCCTCATAGAGCTTGGTCTCCAGGCCCCCAATCATCCTTGTTCTCCTCTGCAAATGCTCCATTCTGTCCACATCCTTTCTGAAGTGACGTCTCCAGAACTGCACACAATATTCCAGGTGCAGCCTGACCAATGCAGTGTAGAGCAGGACTATGACATCTTGCAGTTTGGATGTTATGCCTCTGTTGATACACCCCAAGATCACATTACCCTTTTTTGTAGCTGCATCACACTGGCTGCTCATATTTTACTTACAGTCCATTGCTCATATTTAACTTACAGCATCCCAAGATCTTGACCACACACACTGCTACCCAAAAGTGTATCCCCCATCCACTAGTTGTGCTCCTTATTTTTGTTACCCAGATGTAGAATTTGGCCCTTATCCTTGTTCAATTGCATATTGTTCATATCCACCCACTTTTCCCAGTGTGTTTAGATCACTGAATGCTATCGCTATCTTTTGATATGTTCACTGCTCCTCCCAAATTGGTGCCCTCTGAAAATTTACTGAGTAGCGCCTCCACACCCTCATCCAGATCATTATTGCTGATCGAGTACAGTGAGGAAGTGTATTTTTAGAGAGGGAACAGGACTACTTCTCAGGAGTGGGGGGCGGGGGAGATGGACAGGAATACTTTCTTTAAGGTGGAGGCATGCTGAAAGTGGAGTATACATAGTGAGTCAGGACAGTCGACAAAATGGGACCTACCAATGAAAAGATGCCACAAATCGCAGGTAGGTAGGGGAGCAATATGATGCTGTACAGAAGGATAAGTTTTCTGAAGTTGGCATTAGCACACTGTACCAAATTACCCCCAACTTCAGACTTTTGCTTCTAAACTTCTGTCTATGTTTGGGGCAATGTACGTTTGTAAACAGCTCATTCTGGAAGAAATCTCCATATATCAAAATTATGTTTTCAGCTTACAGATACACAGCTAACCAGCACACTTAAGATTGCTACAGCACAGAGATTGACTCCAGGTTTTGATGCAATAATTCAGAGAAAGAGAGGTCATTTATCAAAGACTGTAAAATAAAGGAAATACTGTAAGCCTGTTAATTATTAAGCATGTTTGTATATTGAGGGAAAATATTGTTAATTGGGTTTGCCTGTGTCCTTTCTAAAGTTTATATCTCTGGTACCTGGCACCCTCTCTCATGGATGTGAAAGAGGCGAGGGGGCTTGTGTGGTTCAATGGGGCTGTGGACTATGCCATGGAGGGCCAGCCAGGATGGACAGGCCATAGAGGAGAATTCAGACAAAATGTGATCTACTGGAGAAGGAAATGGCAACCCACTCTAGTATCTTTGCCAAGAAAACCCCATGGACAGCAACAAAAGGCTAAAAAATATGATGCCAGAAGATGAGCCCTTCAGGTTGGAAGAAATCCAATATGCTACTGGGGGAGAGCAGAGGGCAAGTACAAGTAACCCTAGAAAGAAGAAGCAACTGGGCCATAGCTGAAAGATGCTCAGCTGTGGATGTGTCTGATGGTGAAAGGAAAGTCTGATGCTGCAAAGACTGATACTGAATAGGAACCTGGAGCATAAGATCTATGAATCAAGGTAAGTTGGATATGGTAAAAAATGAGATGGCAAGTCTGAACATTGACATCTTGGGAATCAGTGAACTAAAGTGGATGGGAATGGGCGAATTTAACTCAGAAAACCATTATATCTACTACTGTGGCCAAGAATCCTGTAGAAAAAATGGTGTGGCCTTTATAGTCAACAAGAGGGTGAGAAAGGCAGTAACAGGATACAATCTCAAAAATGACAGAATGGTCTTGGTCTGAATCCAAGGCAAACCATTAAACATCACAGTAATCCAAGTCTATGCCCCAACCACTGATGCAGAAGAGGCTGAAGTGGACCGGTTCTGTGAAGTGGACCGGTTCTACAACGCCTCCTAGAACTAACACCAAAAACAGATGTCCTTATCATCACAGGGAACTGGAATGCTAAAGTAGGAAGTCAAAAGGTAACCAGAATAATGGACAATTTTGGCCTTGGAGAACAAAATGAAGCCGGGCAAATCTAACAGAGTGTTGTCAAGAGAACACTCTGGTCATAGCAAACACCCTCTAAGAGGTGACTCTACACATAGACATCACCAGATGGGCAACACCAAAATCAGATTGATTGTATCATTTGCAGTCAAAGATGGAGAAGCTCTATACAGTCAATAAGAACAAGTCCTGGAGCTGACTGTGGCTCAGATCATGAGCTACTCACTGCAAAATTGAGGCTTAAACTGAAGAAAGTTGGGAAAACCACTAGGCCATTCAGGTTTGACTTAGATCACATCCCTAATGAATATACAGTGGAGATGAAGAATAGGTTTAAGAGACTAGATTTAATAGATAGTGTGCCTGAAGAACTATGGATGGAGGTTCGTGACATTGTACAGGAGGCAGCAATCAGCACCATCCCAAAGAAAAAGAAATGCAAGAAAGCAAAGTAGCTGTCTGACGTGACTTTACAAATAGCAGAGGAAAGAAGGAAAGTGAAAGGCAAAGGTGAAAAAGAAAGGCCGAGGACAGACTGGCAGAGGCAAAGCGGAGGCAAAGCGGCCATTCAGACTGCTGCATCTGCCCCAAGGAGGTGGCCCGGACGCATCGTGTCCGGCACTGCGCTCCTCCTGCAGCAGCCGGGCACCACTTAAAAGTGGTGCCCTGGCTGCTGTGGTGCGCGTTCCACCCGCCTCTGGCAGGTGTGAACGCGTGCCGGGAGCGGGAGCCGCACGGCGTTCGCATGCCGCTGTAGGAAGCTGCCCGCAGTCTGAACGCTGCAGGTGGCTTCCTTCCGGCGGCGTGCGAACGCCACGCGGTGGGGGCAATTCCCTCCGCCTTATTCTGCCACGCCGTGGAGGCGCGGCAGAATACAAGTCTGTCCTCGCCCAAAGATTTACCCAACTGAATGCAGATTTCCAGAGAATGGCAAGGAGAGATAAGGAGGCTTTCCTGAATGAACAATGCAAAGTAATAGAGGGAAACAATAGAATGGGAAGGACTAGAGATCTCTTCAAGAAAATAGGAGAAATCAAGAGAATGTTCCGTGCAAAGCTGGCCATGATAAAGGACAAAAATGCTAGGGACCTAACAGAAAGAGAAGAGATTAGGGAGAGATGACAAGAATACACAGGACTATACAAGAAGGACCTCAATGTCCTTGACAACCACGACAGTGTGATCACTGATCTCGAGCCAGACATCCTGGAGTGTGAAATCAAATGGGCTTTAGAAAGCATTACTAACAACAAAGCTAGCGGAGGTCTTAAAAGATGATGCTGTTGAAGTGCTGCACTTAATATGCCAGCAAATCTGGATAACATAACAGTGGCCACAGGATTGGAAAAGGTTAGTTTACATTCTAATCCCAAAGAAGGACAATGCCAAGGAATGTTCAAATTATTGCTCAAATGCATTCATTTCATATGCTAGCAAAGGTCATGCTCAAGATCCTACAAGCTAGGCTTCAGCAGTACATGGATAGAGAAATGCCAGAAGTACAAGCTGGGTTTCGAGGAGGTAGAGGTACTAGAGATCAAATTGCCAACATTTGCTGGATTAGGGAGAAAGCAAGGGAGTACCAGAAAAACATCTACTTCTGCTTCATTGACGACGCTAAAGCCTTTAATCGTGTGGATCACAACAAACCATGGCAAGTCCTTAAAGAGATGGGAGTACCAGACCACCTCACATGTTTCCTGAGAAACCTGTATAAGGGTCAAGAAGTGACAGTTGGAACCAGATATGGAACAACTGATTGGTTTAGCCTAGAAAAAGTACAAGGATGTATATTGGCACCTTGCTTATTTAATTTATAGATGAATGAAAGACAGTAGAAGCTGTGTATATGCTGCTAAATAAATTTATACAAAATATAAAGAAAACTTACAGATATTTTCAAACAATCCTAAATTCTATACATTGGTTAACTACTACTATTATGCTGGTGATGAGAATCTCCAGAATGTCATCTCGTTTTGATTCCCAAGGATCATCATCCGAAACTGGACCACAAATGACCAGTAATATGATTACAAAATGATCATAAGCCAGTCACGGGGCTAACAGAGCAAGCCTCCACAACAATTATTATCCAAAACGGGGTAATGGTAATACTTCTCAATTACAGCCAGGCCATCTCAATTCTAAACAGGAATAATTTATATGCAGAGTACATCATGCAAAATGCCGGCCTGTATGAATCACAAGCCGGAATTAAGATTGCTGGGGAAAACATCAACAACCTCAGATATGCAGACAATACCACTCTAATGGCAGAAAGTGAAGAGGACTTAAAGAGCCTCTTGCTAAGGATAAAAGAGGAGAGTGCAAAAGTTGGCTTGAAACTCAACATCAAAAAAACTAAGATCATGGCATCCGGCCCCATCAATCCTTGGCAAATAGAAGGGGAAGTCATGGAAGCAGTGACAGGACTCACATTCCTGGGATTCCAAGATAACTGCAGATGGGGACTGCAGACATGAAATTAAAAGATGCTTGCTCTTTGGGAGGAAAGCTACGGCAAACCTAGACAGCATAATAAAATGTAGAGATATCACCCTGCCAATAAAAGTCCACATGGACAAAGCAATGGTATTCCCAGTAGTAATGTGAGAGAGTTGGACCATAAGGAAGGCCGAGCACCGAAGAATAGATGCTTTCAAATGATGGTGCTGGAGAAGACTCTTGAAAGTCCTTTGGACTGCAAGGAGATTAAATCAGTCAATCCTAAAAGAAATCAACCCCGACTGGTGTTTGGAAGGCCAGATACTGAAGCTGAATTTGAAATACTTTGGCCACCAGATGAGAAGGGAGCACTCACTGGAGAAGACCCTGATGCTGGGAAAGATCGAAGGTAAAAAAGAAGGGGACAGCACAGGATGAGATGGTTAGGTAGTGTTATCGATGCAACGAACATGAAATTCAGCAAACTCTGGAGGATGACGGAAGACAGGAGGGCCTAGCATGATGTGGTCCATGGGATGTGAAGAGCTGGATTCAACTGTGCGACTGAACAACAACAACCTGGCATTACACTGTACGGCCAGACAAAGTAACATTTATTTCATATCCTCGTAGCAATTGAATTTGAAATCTCTCCCTGGGCTAAGAAGTTAGTTACATGGCTTTCCCTTGTGTGGGTTCTTCAAAATAGCCATGCTGACTGAAACTCTTTCTCTTCAAAAGGTTTCTGCCCTTTGTAGATTCCTTGATGCTGTTGAAAATGGCACTCTGACTGAATCTCTTCCCATGCTCTGAGCATTTAAAAGGCTTCTCCCCTGTGCAGGTTCTTAATTGGATGTTGAAGACCATTATTCTGACTGAATCTCTTCCCACACTCAGAGCATTCAAAAGACTTCTCACCTGTGTGGGTACTTAGATGATTCTGAAGAGTGCCATTCTGTGAGAATCTCTTCCCACACACTGAGCATTCAAAAGCTCTCTCCCCTGTGTGGCTTCCTTGATGCTGCTGAAAAGTGCTACTGTGACTGAATCTCTTAAGAAGGCTTCTTCCCTGTGTGGGTTCTTAGATGTTTTTGAAGAGTGCCATTCTGATTGAATCTTTTCCCACACTCTGAACACTCAAAAGGCTTCTTCCCTGTGTGGGTTTTTAGATGACGTTTAAGATTCCTATAGTTACTGAACCTATTCCCACACTCTGAGCATTGAAAAGGCTTCTCCCCTGTGTGGATTCTTAGATGTTGTTTAAGATTGCTACTGTCACTGAATCTATTCCCACACTCTGAGCATTGAAAAGGCTTCTCCCCTGTATGGATTCTTAGATGTTTTTGAAGATTGCTACGGTCACTGAATCTCTTCCCACAAGCTGAGCACTGAAAAGGCTTCACCCCGTATGGATTCTTTGATGTTGTTTAAGACTGCTACAGTCATGGAATCTCTTCCCACAAGCTGAGCATTCAAAAGGTTCCTTCCCCGTATGGGTTCTTAGATGTTTTTGAAGACTGCCATTCTGATTGAATCTCTTCCCACACTCTAAGCATTCAAAAGGCTCCTCCCCCATGTGGGTTCTTAGATGAGTCTGAAGATGGCCACGGTGACTGATTCTCTTCCCACACTCTGAGCATTCAAAAGGCTTCTCCCCAGTGTGGGTTCTTTGATGTTTTTGAAGATTACCATTCAGACTGAATCTCTTCCCACACTCTTTCAAAAGGTTTCCCCCCTGTATGGGTTGTTAGATGACTTTGAAGATGGCTACTCTTGCTGAATCTCTTCCTACACTCTGAGCATTCAAAAGTCTTCCCCCCTGTGCGGGTTGTTAGATGACCTTGAAGATGGCCACTCTTGCTGAATCTCTTCTCTTCAAGAAGTTTTCCTCCTGTGTGGGTTTTTTGATGCTGTTTAAGAAGAAAACTATGACTGAATTTTTTTTCTACACTCTAAGCATTCAAAAGGTTTCTCCCCTGAGTGGCTTTTTTGGTGCACAAAAAGCTGTGATCTGTATCTGAAGTACTTTCCACACAGATAGCATTTACATGCCTTCATTATACTGTGTTTTGAAAAATGTATATCACCCTTTCTTCCATCCAAGAACATCATTCCACTGTCTGAACACATAAACGGCTTCTCTCCTGAATAAATTCTTTGGTGTTGAAGAAGGTGTGATTTCTCTGACAACCGCTTCCCACAGTCTAAGCAGGTATAAGGTTTCTCTCCTGTATGTCTTCTCAGATGTCTAAGGAACTCTGCTCTGCAAATCATGGTCTTCCCCCACTTCAGGCATTGATGGGTCTTCCTTCCACTGTGCATTCCGAAATGGACATTATATTGGGATAATCAGAGAAGGTCATTTCATACTCCAAGCACTTGTATGTTTTCTCCAACATGTGAGCTACTTCTTGGAAATCCCTCCCTATGCAAGGAATGGATTTGTCCCTCTTCATCCTGAGGCTGACTTTCTGCCTCTTAGGCCTGCGTTGAATCCTGATGTTTTTTCTCACATCTTCATTCATGAGTTCACCTGGTGATAGATGATGCAGTTCCTCCTCCTCCTTATTCCTCTGATCATCCCCAGCTGGAATAAAGAGAAAGAGAGAGATCCCGTTAGAATCCACACAAGGAGGTCTGATCTGCACCTGAAGGCCCATCCACACTCCAAATATTTCAGTGGCTTCTTCCTGCAGTACACTGAAGAGGACAATCAAATACAGTTTCAAAGTACATTAAGCCTCCTGCATCAGAGACACTTGGTTTGGACTCTGACCATTTCTATGGCTCCCCACCTGTGTGACTTCTTTGATGTGAAGTAGGGCTCTTTTCCAAATGAAGCTCTTTCCGCACTCCAAGCAATTATACAGTTTCTGTCATAAGGGAATTTGCATGCACAAAATGACGTTTATTCTTTTCAAAGGCCACAGTTCCACTTTCGTTTTCCCTAGAGTAGATTCTCTGGTTAGTATTGAGGGCTTTGCACCTTTTTTTTTTTTTTGATTGACCTTTCTTCTTGGACTGAGATTTTACAGAAACCCCCTCCTTGGCAACGAATGGTCTTGTTATGATCCTAAAGGTCTCGTTATGATCTATTCTGTTGTAAATTGTTATTTTAAAATTGTTTTAATTGTATGGTACTGAGATTGATGTAACTTGTCTTGAGCCTGCTTGTGGGGAGTGCGGGGTATAAATTCAATAAGTACATAAGTTAATAAATAAAGGTGCATAGTAGTGCAGCCTACAGGCTATAGGGAGGCCTAGTGGCTCCAAGGAAGCCAGTACTAGAATCGTTCTCAGAGCCTACATTTCCCAGGTCTTCTTTGGATTAACTAACAGGATTCGGAGGGAAAGCTTACACCATTGGAATAGTAGAGGGTGTTGCCTGGGTAGAAGTGATAAAAGGCTTTGCTAAAAGTGGGAAGGGGTTCACTCCTAGGAAATGTGAAGCTGCTATAGATGGAGGGATCCCTCATCCAAAAGGGGTGAGTCAGCATGAGGCCTAATACCTAGAGAAGGCTAGGTACAGTAATAGACACATTAGGGTTTCTTATTTTGCTGGTTTACCTACCTTTCCTGTGCTCAATTTTCCTACATGTTATTGAATTACAGCAGTAGTTAAATCTCTTTAATAAAAATAGTTTATTACTCTGCCTGGGTCCTCAGGCCTCATTCGGTCATTTATAAAGGGAAAACCTACTGGAAAAGTACTGTAATTTAGTATTGTTGTTGTTGTTATTATTATATTTATTAATCAAATAATCCCCAAGTTTGCAGGGTTCTAGGCGATGTACAAATTTTAAAACCGTAAAAACCATATCCTGTAATTTATCCAGAACTGAAGCAAATGGGTAAAAATGTTCTATATTTCTCTCCCATATTTGGTTCATGAATGCTTCAGAAGCACAGTGGAGCTCCATAAGGAGTGAAGGATCCAGGTGGAGTGCCAGCCAAGGAGAAAAAGATTCCTATCCTCAATATAAATGCCTGGCGGAACATCTCTGCCTTGCAGGCCCTGCAGAATTGCACAAGATTCCGCAGGGCCCTGATGTTATTTGGCAGAGAGTTCCCCCAGGGACAGCCGGATCTCTCTAGGGCCAGGGACCACCAGGATGTTGTTCCGTGAAGAGTGCAATGCTATCCCAGAGGAGGAGGTCCTGCAGATAAAGGAGGAGGGTGGGTGCTCTGGGCCCTCCCAAGGAAACCCATATCAAAGTGGTGGCAGCCATAAGAGAGCTTATCTAGCCGCTGCCCATGACAGGGCTTTTCCCTCCTCTTACCTGTGTGGCTTCCCTCCTGCCTCTATGGTCCTTGGAGAAACCCAGGCATCAGAGTGCGCTGATTAGACAGGGACACCTGGCTTTTCTCTTTGTGTGTGTGTGACTGTGTGTGCCTCAAGGGGGTGGAAGGGACTAAGCCTTTGGGAAGGAGTTGGTTGTTTGCCTCTTGGGGAGACTGGAGGTTGCTGCAGTGCTTTCTGTATCCTGTTGTGGCTCAACCAATTGTGCTTCAACTGAGAACTTATCTCTGTGTTTACTGGGTGCACGATTCCACTCTCTTGGGGAGAGGACTGACCCCTGTCACCACAACAGAGGGTGCTGTGTGGTTTGGCTTGAGTGAGTCCCCATTCGGTTGCAGTGTTACCTGGTGGGACTATCTGCTGCAGACCACCCCTGCAAGATAGAACAGGTCCAAAGAATGCACTCAAACCCCTCTTCACCGAATAGCAAGGCCTGAAGGAATCTATGTGAAGACTGCAGGAAAGGGGTGATGTGCCTTTGGCCTTGACTAGCAGGGCTGTTCTTAGGCAGACCCCCTCCCATTCCCAGGAATATCCAGTATTCAAGGACAGTGCGGCCACTCAACAGCCACATAACTTCAATAGACATCAACTTGTAGCCAGTTCATCTGGGAAGGAAATATGCTCTTGTGATCTTCCAGAGAAACTCTGCAGCCATTCTTCAGATGCAAGGCCTTTGTCAGTCTCCATCGTAGGGTCTCTTACATTCCTGACTTCTTTGGCACAGAGAGAGAGCGAGAGAACGAATGCAACCATTCTTATATGGGGAAGGAAAGAAATCGAAGGAAGAGTAAAGGGATGCTGGAAAGGGGAGAGCTGAGAAATTGGGATCTGGCTCCTTCCAGAGTCTTTCTGAGGGATCCTCAGCCCGACCTCGGCCTCAGGCCAAGACACCCTCTTTGGCTTGGGTTATGGCTACAACTGGCCTCAGTTGCCACTGCATCAGTAGGGTGTCTTGTATCACTCCATGTGGCCATGCTGAACACCATTTTCACAGCCACCCCAACTTCTCGATGCACCCAGTGGCGGTCAAGTAGAAGGGTAGGCCTTCCAAAGATATATTGCTGTTCAGCATTTTCATCCCTGCATCATCCCAATGGCAGCAGTTCCCACCTTTGGCACTTATGAAACATCCTTACCCAAAAAAGCCACGCTCCCATAGTTCTCCCGCATGACTTCCCTGTAGAGTGTTTTTGGGCTCAGATTCAGTAGGTCCCACTCTGCCACAGTGAAATACACAGCCACCTCCTCAAAGGAAAATGGAGACTGAAAGAAAAGGCAAATTCCCTTGTCAGAGATCATGCCAGGCAGAGACTACACTTCCGACTGGGTTGTTTAGTGAGAGGGCAAGATGTAGAGATTGTTATGTATAAAAGCAGTGCCATTCAGAGCCTCTCTTCTGCAGAAAGCAGAAGTAAAAGTAGTCCTGAAAAAGGAGCGAGGGCCCTGACTATCTCCTGTTCATCCCCCCCTACCTGGACCAGAGGTTAAGCAGCTGTTTCCACTTCTCTGCAAAGAAATGGCTCGATAACATCTCTTCACTGCCTGCAAGGGAGACAAAATGTATTAATTACAACTAGCTAGCACTTTATGTTTTAAACTGCTTTAAATGGTTTTATCTTTGTATAATTGTTTATGCTATTCTTGTAAGCCGCCCTGAGCCTGCTTCGGTGGGGAGGGCGGGATAAAAATCAATCAATCAAACAAACAAACAAATAAATAAAATTGGAAGGAGAGATTTTAGCCTCAAATTCCTATTTTGCTTGTTTGTCTCAAACCTGCTTATGCATCCCCATTCCCATGAACCTCAGGAAGTTATAAATGCCGCCAACACATTTCAGACTTCTGTGAGACTTGGAATGTGCCCTGGAGCTCTAATGGTTGCAGCATCCCTGCTGGACCAGACCAAAAGCCCAGGCATGACATTCTCCAGCCCGCAGGACCCTCTGACCCATCCTGGAGTCAAAAAAGGAAGGAGAAAAAGAGGTGACTAGAAATCATGTAGCATGATACGCTGCCATCACATCCAGCTCTAAACCCATGTGATTTTAGTGCATCAGGTGATGCTCTGGAAACTCTAGGGTATTTGCAATGTGTTTCCAGAGTGTCTGCTGATGCTCTGACTTCACATCCAGGTATTTAGCTGGACAAGACATGAAAATGACACCATGTCCACCCTGTGCTCTGCCCTCACAGGGGTGGCAGGCCATGGCCTGGCATCACTAATCCAGTATCCTCTTTCTGATCATGTGTAAAGTGCTGTGAAGGCACAGCTGACTTATGGTGCCTCCAGATATTAAAGCAAGAGACATCCTGAACCTTCTGCTCAACTTCACTATGTGCCCCAATCCCACCTGAGCAAGAGAAACCTTACCACTTGACAGGGCATCTTGGGCATGCTCCTGGGCCTGCACCCTCTGACCTTCCTCTGACGGAGCTCCTTCTGCCTCAGAGAACTTTGCTTCCACCTCCAGGAATCCTCCCCACATCTGAAACAAAAGCAAGGGAGAGGGGTAAGAGAAGGAATGGAACAGGCTGAAGAGATGGATCCTGACCCACTCCCAGACTCCTCATCCTTGACTCCACCACCAGAGCCGCTTTAACCACAGGGGCAAGAGCCAGGGTTGGGTTTTCTTCCCAGCCTAGTGAATTATCTACATGTAGAAATACCAAAGAAAAGATGGAAACAATACACTGAATAATTATTTTTTAAAAAGTAATGAAAGAAAGACAGATTCCTTTAAAGAATCTTTTGAAGAAGCAAGAAAAGTTTGAGAAAGTAAAGCTGCACTGAGAACAATTGAGAGAAACAAATCACCAGAAGCAGATGGGATATTAGGAGAGCTATTCCACACCACAGAAAAGGAGTCCATCAAATTCTTAACAAAGATGGAAAACAAAACAATGGCCCATAGACTGAAAACACTCACTTTACATTCCAATTTCAAAAAATGGAGACGTCAAAGACTGTAGCAACTATTGGACCATCTCATTAATTCCTAATGGGGTTATCTACTAGAACAGTCCAGACTCGTATCACAGAGCACAAGTCTCGCATTCGCCAACAGAAAATGGATTCTCCTCTAGTCCCTCACTATATTGAGAAGAGACATACATGCACTGAACTTAAATTTGTGGTATTGGAAATCATGAGTAGGCATAAATATAATGAAATTGACACCCAATAATTATTGTATAGATGTGAGGCATACTGGATATTTCGCCTTAAAACACTACAACCACAGGGATTAAATTCCGAATTAGATCTCTCCTGTTATTTGTAATTTCACACGCGGTCCCTTTAAACTAGTTAAGGTACAATAATTGTCAGGATGGCATTTTGTATTTAATGTGGGCATTTAGCTTCCATGACTAAGGCATTGTTGCAGTAATATAGTATTGAGTTACTGAAAATGGGATTATGCCTGTCATTGGAATACCTTTGAAATTATATTTGAAAAAACTTGCTGTAATGTGAGGTAAGCAGTACCTTTGGCTTGTATAATTATGTACTATAGCTTTTATAAATGATTATATGTTTAAAATATTACAGTATGTTCTTTACCCTTGTAGAAAATAAGAAAGTCTTACAACTATACAGGACAAGATATACACGAATTGTATGGTAAAAATAATGTTATTATCTTTATTATTAACTGAATTTTGTTGTAAAATATAATACATTGTTGTAAAAAATCTTCTTATGAATCTTTGTATAACAGCTTATGAAGAAGTTACAATAACGAAACAGAGAAAACTATATCCAGAAGACTTCGTTGGCACACTCTTCTCAAGCTGCATTTATTTCAAGCTTGAATTGTATTCAAATGTACTATTTTGGTGTACTAATTTTGTATGTTTAGTTACTTTAATAGATAAAAATATTTACTGTTAATCGGGCTTTAGCGTCTTTTTCTCAGCTGGTTTCTCTTCTAAGGGAATGCCAGTTGCCCTGATGAGAGCAGAAACTGGCCTTGCCTTCCTTAAGGACACGGATGCACTTCGCTGTTCTAAAATCTTGGTGGGAAAACAGAGCTGCCAGTTCTGACTCATTCAGTCAACCGGCATTTAATTCAATGTTATCCAAAGACTTGGAGCATTCTTATTTTCTTAATAATCTATTATCAAGATACTCCATTCCTGATGACCTTCTCAGTCCTTCAACAAACAGTTCACATCTTAGAGACTGGGTATTTAAGTGTGATGCTCTGTTAGACAGGCAGTTAATCTTAAAATCACAGTCTGCTCCTTTGTTCAAATCGTCTTAAGAATGACCATTTTAGATCCTCCAACCTAGTTACTATAATCATAACCTCAGACCAGCCTTCACATCCTTGCATTCTGAATCAATGCCAATGGCCGTATTACCCGGCCCCTGTAGAACACCTGAGGAACAGCACTTTTGTATTTGTGGCTCTTCAATTATCGAGGATCTTCCCCATTCTATTCTTGAATGCTCGATATATGCCCAATTTAGCTTAAAATTCCTCTCTAGGACGTTATTGGACTTACGTTTCTACTCAGACTCTGAGAAGACTGTATTCTTGTTAGCGGATTCTGATGCCAACATATCTTATAGAATGGCTGCAAAGAAAATACAGGCCAACACTATTCTTATGGGAACTAATTACAATTGATCTTAGCAAACACCTTTTGATTCAATTAATTGCCTATACATTCGGTTCTTTTATTCTGATTTTATGGTTTTATGATATCTTAAATTTTACTCCATTTCATACCAATATTCATATTTATAGCATCCCTCTCTTGTTATCCTTGGTTTGTAATGGCCTATGGCTAACTGCAAATAAATATATATTTCATTTCAAGAAAAGCCAAAGGGAGCAGGAAAAGAGGAAGACCAGACACGCGATGGATTGACTCAGTCAAGGAAGCCACAGCCCTCAGCCTGCAAGACCTGAGAAAGGCTGTTCCTGAGAGGACATTCAGAAGCAACTTGATGGCAGTTAAAACACACAGAGAAATGCCTGGCAGGAAGCCTCAGGATAAGGTCATTGCTTGAACGGAGTGAGTGAAAACCCCTCACCTACTGTGCCTGCCTCTTCTCCTCTGCCTGATTCAGGAGGAACCCTTCGGCCAGGGCCACTGCCTGGGAACTGGTCTCTGGCCCGCATCCTCTGACCCAGCACTGTGCTTCTTGGGGCAGGATGGCCAGGAACCGCTCCAGGATCACCAGGTCCAGGATCTGCTTCTTGGTGCGCCTCTCTGGCTCCAGCCAGTGCTTACAAAGTCCATGGAGCTGGCTGCAAATCTCTCGGGGCCCATCTGCCTCGTGGTAATGGAACTGTCGGAAGCGTCGTCTGTGTACATCTGCAGTCACAGTGTCCTGAACCAAGATCTCTGGCACAGCTCTTTCCCAAAATTCAGCACCACTCCCTGCTTGGATGGGATGGGGACCTTTCCTGGATGTCTTGCCAGTTCCAAGGCCTTCTGGGTCTTTCTTTTCCATCTCCTCTTCCTTTCTCTTGGGTTCCCTCTGACTCTGAAAGACACTCTTATTCAACTGGCTGTGAAAAGGGAGAGGGAAAGATATCAAAAGGCATAAAGAAAACAAAAGAGAACAGAGTTACATCACTGGCCCTGGTGAGGGAAGACACCTAAGGATTATCTTGGTGGATCAGTAGGAGCATCCTCGTTGTAGTTTGCAGATCAGGATTAATATCACTGTGCTAAATTACATATCAGGCTTTTAAAGACCCACCTGTTTGGTCCTTCTGGTAACAAAAACAACACTAAACATGCCTTTCTAAACATCTGCTGCAGATGTTATGAGCTTGGCTTCCGATTTCTGGGGATCAGTCTGTCTAGTGCAGGGGTGGCCAACCTGTGGCTCGGGAGCCACATGCGGCTCTTTCACACATATTGTGCGGCTCCTGGCAGGGCGGCTGGGGAAGCAAAGGGGAGGCATGCTTTTCCTTCCTTCCTTCCTTCCTTCCTTCCTTCCTTCCTTCCTTCCTTCCTTCCTTCCTTCCATCCATTTGCTTTCCTAGTTTCTCTCTCTCTCTTTCTTTCCACTTCTTTAATTCTTTCTTTCCATCTCTCTCTTTCTCTCTCTCTCTCTCTCAATATCATTAGCAAACAAGTAATATCATTATCAATAACCGGTTTTCCTCGTTTGTTTTTATTTTTGGCAGTCCCATTTAACATTAATAAAAAGCAAATTTGCATATTTTTAAAAATAAAAACGTGTGTGTGATATTTGTTCCTGTCTTGCGGCTCTCAGACATCTCTATGTGGCTCTTACGTTTATTCTATGTGGCTCTTATGTTAAGCAAGGTTGGCCACCCCTGGTCTAGTGGGTCCGTCTCAAGGTAAACTGGAGCCCAGGACAAAGCGAACGGTAAGGGCTTAACCTCCTTCACAGGCTGGAAGGGGTGGGCAATATCAGAGGGGAAGGGGCAGAGGGGCATCAGTCCTCTCCAGGTCAGGCCACGAGGGCTGCTGGATGAACAGGAGCAGGAGGAGGCAGTGATGCGGTGGAGCTCCTCAAAAGCTTCCTGACTTTGTTGGTCTTAAAGGTGCCACTGGACTCAGACTTTGTTCTGCTGCTTCAGATCAGCCCACCAGCAGCCTGAATCTATATCTTCATGAAAGGCCCCACATTAAGCCGCAGGGAATGGAACTCTACCAACCCGACAAAGAAATTTCCAGAGGTAAATACTGATATTGACTTTCTTACAAAGTGTAAAAACCTGGATTATTCTGAATTAGTGTGCTTGCACATGAAAGCTTATACCTTGAATAAAATTTTGTCTTAGAGGTGCCACTGGACTCAAGCTCTGTTCTATAATTAATGCACACATACCCCGAACTGCTGATGGGGGGAGCACTGGCCCAAATGTGAGGTATTGGGGGTAGCCAATCAGCATGAATGATTCCTCCCTGGTGATCACCCCTGGGCCTCCTTCCACCATCCCCGACTCAGAATTTATTTTGATTTTACAAAATTCAGATCCTGCCTTTCAGCTCCTGCAAGGGTCACCCTGGTGGCTGTTTATTCAATGAAACTTATATCCTGGTCCCTCTCCCCGGAATGGGGCTGGGAGTGACTTACAACGTGTAAAATACACCCGATAATGCTTTAAAAAAAATACAAAAACACAAAAATCCACATACAAAATCTGCCCCGGATAAACTCTGTCCACCCGGTCAAGCAGGGCAGCATGCAGGGAAGCGGCTGGCCGGGGCACCCCTCTACCTACCAGCTGTCCGGCGGATAGGGCTGCCAAGTCCCCAGGTAGAGCAGGGGAAACACCGATTTTTAGTGCTTTCCCCTGCCTTTTCCAAGTTGGCCACCAGGGGGACAAAATGGCTACCTTAAAAGGGAAATGTCTGCAGAGAGCCTGCCCTGCAGTAAAAAGCCTCACCAGACATTTCCCCTTTAAGAAGTCAGCAAGAGAGCTTCCACAGCAAGAGAGGTCCGCCCAGAGATTAAGGAGGGACTGAAGGAGCTGCTTTTGCATGTGGCTGGCAAAGTAAGTTTCTCTTCCAGCTCCTTTCCTTCTCTCTCCCTCTTTCTTTTTTCTGTCTGTCTGTCTGTCTGTCTGTCTCTCTCTGTCCCCATCCAGCAGAGGTCTATCAGTGGCTATTATAGCCACAAGGTCTAAATGGAAGTAAGTGCCTCTGCCAGTTTTTTCCCTTCTCTCTCTCCCTCTTTCTTTCTTTTTTCTGTCTGTCTGTCTGTCTCTCTCTCTGTCCCCATCCAGCCGAGGTCTATCAGTGGCTATTATTAGCCACAAAGTCTAAATGGAACCCTTTGTCTGGGGCAGTGCTGCTCTGCATTCTTGGTGCTTGGGGGGCAACAGTGGGAGGGCTTCTGGAGTTCTGGCCCAGCTGCTGGACCTCCTGAGGGCACCTGGTATTTTTGGCCACTGTTGTGACACAGTGTTGTACTGGATGGGCTGTACTGGATGGGCTGATCCACTGTGGCTTCTCTCCTGTTCTTATGATATGAAAATCATATTAAGCACTTGTGTAGCACTTAGTGCTTCATATTCTGCCGAGATGAGGAAGGATTCAGTAGGGCCGTTGCTCAGTGATAGAGCATCTGCTTGACATGCAGGAGGTATCAGCTTCTTCAGCTAAAAACAGATCAGGTAATAGGTGACATTAAAGATCTCAGCCTGAGACCCTGGAGAGCCACTACCAGTCTGAGTAGTCAATACTGACCTTGATGGACCAATGGCCTGATTCAGTATTAGGAAACTTCATGAGTTCATGTGTCAGCATGTGGAAGCAACATCACAGGATGTGACATCACAAAATGATGTCACTTCCTTTCTCCTGGCTCCACCCCCAAAGTCTCCTGGCTCCACCCCCAAAGTCCCCAGATATTTCCCAAGTTGGACTTGGCAGCCCTACCGGCGGATCAGGCTCTCACCCCCCCCCCCCCCCGAAAGAGCCGCTTTGCAAGCCCCGCCAGGCAGGCGCCCCAGGATCTGGGCTAACAAAGGGAAACCCCCGCAGAAGGAAACCCCGTTTGGAAAGCATTTAAACACACACGCCCCGAACACGCCGGAGTTGAATTTCTGCCTTCCGAGACTGAATGGACCTACTTGTGAGTAAACCTTCCCAGGCTCCGGCTGCAAGCCTCCCCCACCCCCCACGTCTTTGCGCGTCTGGCGCCCTCCCTGCGCTCTCCGCCTCCCCCCCCCCAATCGGCCTCTCTAGCGAACAGCTCGGCTGCTTTAACCCTCTCACTGCTGCAGAACCAAGGGGGAAAAAAGGCTTCCTCCCCTTTCCCGTGAAGACCCCGCGGGACTGGACTTCCGCCAGGCCGCAGTGTCAGCTGCGCCTTCTAATGCAGCTCAATGGGGGCTCCTCTGGAGTCACTCCGCAAAAGGTTGTGGTCCCGGGGGATCTCAGGGGGGCTGTTCAGTCTTCTCAGAAAAAGGAGGAGGCTGAGAAGCCGGTCCCCAGTTCCTTCTTCATCCACCTCGGATGAGGACTGGGAAATTCAACTGAGGGAGGGGGATTAGACCTTAGAACAAAGTTTGAGTCCAGTGGCACCTTTAAGACCAACAAAGTTTTATTCACGGTGTGAGCTTTCGTGTGCATGCACACTTTGTCAGACGATGAAATGGAATTACTTACATATCATAGTTTTGTACATACAGGAGTGGTTTGTTAAATTAGCATGCAAAATAGTGAGGAGCCTTTTTAAAAACAGATCAAAAGAATGAATGACAAGCTTAGTTCCAGGTTATCATCTGTTTTGGTTCAGCTGGGGGAGGGGGGACAACCTAGGTAATAAATATGTCAGAACTGGAGATTCATGTGCCCTAACTTGTGAGAATCCTGTCCTTAGACCCCATCCATCTCCTTTCAAGCATGGAGGTGAATTTGACAGCATCTTGGCTGTGTAGAGTGTTTTCCTTGTCCCCCAAAGAACTGCATTTAAATCTTCCATTCCAAATTACATTACATATTCAATTATATTCTTAATTGCTGAGAGTAGTAATAACATTTTGTTTCAATAAAACATGGAGTTAGCTGGCAGAATCCTTTTACAATCACTATGATAATATACTGTCTCAAAAAAAGAGAGAAAAACGTCAAAATATAGGGGATGGGTAGCCCTTCTTAGGGAGCATACATACATGAGGATTGAATGAGTTAGCATCTTAGACCTTGTTAGCTTAGACTATTTTTTAAAAGAGGAACATAGATTAAAAACTTTTTGCCTCCAAAACATAAGATCTTAAAGGCTGGCAGAAAGGGCCTGTCTGGAAGTTGCTTTTTAAAAAAGGACACAAATTCCAAGAGAGGAGGCTGGAATTGCAACCCCTCCATCCTTCAAGTGCATGTTGCCTCCCAGGATATAAAATTCCCTGCTTGCAGCTCTTAATGCAGGAAAGAAAATGGGAACTAGAAAGTTTCATATCAATTGCACGTCTTTTTAAAGGAGCTTTTTAAAAGGAGCGGTGATTATGAATTTGGATTTGTAATGTAACTAGCAGTGATAAAACAAAATGCAGTGAGGTTTAAGAACATAAGCCAATGTTGTATCATGCCAATGGCCTATCCAGTCCAACACTCTGTCACACAGTGGCCAAAAATACCAGGTGCCATCAGGAGATCCACCAATGGGGCCAGGACACTGGAAGCCCTCCCACTGTTGCCGCCCCCCAGCACCAAGAATACAGAGCATCACTTGCCCCAGACCAAGAATTCCTATCTATACCTTGTGGCTAATAGCCACTGATGCACCGCTACTCCATATGTTTATCCAGTGTATAAATGGTCAAAATCAACAACCTCTCCCTTCTCTGTTGTGCCCCCCACCTTAAGAAACATTTATTTAATTTACAGACCACCCTCCCCCGCATGCGGGCTCAGGGCAGTTTACAACATTTCAGTAAAATACAATTCAATCCAAAACAATTAAAATTACAATAACTATTAAAAGAGGGTGCTTAAACCCAGTTTCTATCCCTGCCCCATAAAGGGGAGGACAAAGGAGGAGAGAGATGGCACCACTGTGGATGGGGGGGGGGGGGCAGGCATGGTGGGAAAACCATTACTGTCCTCAACCATAGGCCTGGCCATCACTGTCTTACACACCCTGCAGAACTGTACTAAGCCCTGTAGGGCACAGATGTCATTTGGCAGAGAGTCCCACCGGGCCAGCACCAGGGACAAAAAGACCCTGGCTCTGGTTGAAGATAGCCAGATATCTTTTGGGCCAGGGATCGCCAAGGTTTTTCTCTCCAGAGCATAATGCTCTTCTGGGGATGTACCAAGAGAGATGGTCCCTTAGATACATTGGTCCTAGACTGACTCCCAGGCTCTCACTGTCCTGGCTTTCCGCAAACTGAGCAAAACAATTATTTAGGAGAGGTTTTCTGTGTATGCAACAGAGTGGCCCTGTCAAGGACCCAAGCCTGGGTCCCTCTGAGTCACCTCCTCTTGGGCAAGCAGGCAGCGCTCAGAGTCGTGTGTCCTCAAGGCTATATGCACACAAGAAACCAGACTTTGCTAAAACAGAAGAATTAGGATAGCACTAGGCAACACAATCCCTATAATCTTGTAGCATAAAAACAAGAAACAGTCTCTCCTTTGGTTGAAGATGGAACCAAGGAATAAAAAATCTTAAACATTCTCAATTTCTTCATTATTAACCTTAATGTTGTGTTAACTCGCTAAGAGGCATTACTTTTGTCTTTTTGCTGTCTGACTGTAATCCTGCTTTGGCACGTTCTGCTTTAACCTACTGCAGTAGTCATTTCATTATTTTCTACCAATAATATGGTGTTATTTCATTCCACCTCCGCCTGCAAGTAATCCAGTTTTCTTTATGATATGTTCTGCCTACCGATTTGAGTATGGGAAGAGACAGGGAGATAAAATGCATCCTTTGATACCTTTGCCAATTGGAAACCATTCTGTTGGAAAGCCATGCAAGAGGAGAAATATAGACCAGGTCTCCAGAGAAAGGGTCTACCCGTCCCTTTCCACTACATTGGGAGACCTGTTCTCCGGGGAACAGGTCTACCAACCTCTTTCAACTATATTGGTAGACCTGGCCCTGCTCTGAGCCTTAGAAAACATACTAGCACGGCGGCGGCAGGGGGGAACTACTGTAGTCTATTTTGTTTTCCTTTTCCTTTTAAGTGAAATCTGATAACCAGCATTACAGGTTAAGTATAACAGAGGTGGAACATTCACTGTCAGAACCATGCCTAACAAACAAGAAGTTGCTTAAATGTTATCAACCTCCCCAAACTAGTTATTTATTCAAGTATTTATATTTCACTTTTCCCTGTGACTCAAGGCAGCTAACACATCACACTGAAAAGCATAATAAGGGTGTGCAAAAACTCCCTCCATTTTCACCCAGCTGCTTTATAGCCTATAGGGACTATTATAGACAATGTGCCCCATGGCCTAAAATGGAGTATCGATCCAGGGGTACCTGGAGGCAATGCTCCCTCTAAGCTGTGGAGTCTTGTGTGCAAAAATTCTACTTTGTGAGCTACTGGCATTAAAGTTGTGAGTGAGCGATTTGGCTGCTGCATAAATTAGTTTGCTTGGTAGCCATCCTTCCTGAGCTAAGACAAAAATGTGTGAGCCAAAGGCTAAAAAACTGTGAGCTTGCTCATACTAACTCAGTTTAGAGGGAACACTGCCTATGGGCAGTTGTTTTTTTTAGATAGAGCCACCAAATTTGCAGCACAGCTGCTGGTGCATCTCTTTAAATCGCTCCCCCCAAGTTTCAAAAAGATTGGACCAGGGGGTCCAATTCTTTGGGCCCCAGAAAGAGGTGCTCCCATCCCCCACTGTATCCAATGGATGGGAAAAATGCCTTCTCAGTTCACTTGTGGGTTGAGGCGAGAATCCCTGCACTTCTGGTTAAAATTTTGTGTGCTAGCACCTCCTAGCACAGCGTAGAGGGAACTTTGGTAGTTGGAGGCTAAGATAAAACAGGACTCTTGAACCATCTCAAAGGCTTCACACAATATTGTTGCATCATCATTCTCCCCCAGTGGAGACTCACAGCAATTTACAAGTATCATTTTCCTTACCTATGTTTTTGACCCCATAACAACTGCACGGTATGTTAGGCTGAAAAAGTGACTGGCCCACTTGTTAAAATCTGGACGAATTTAAAGAAGAGAATTTATACCAAAACTCCAAAATTGGTATCACCATTAGAGGCTTTCATCAGACCTACACTGCTCACTAAAAGTAATAGAGAGGCATATGAAAAACTACTAGGAAAGAATAATGAATTAAATTCACAAGAGATATTGCAAAGACAAGGAATTCAATTGACATGGTGGGAAACGATTCAATTAAAATCAACATTTTTAGATGATAAAAAAAATAGGCTTTGATACTAATCAAAATGAATTTGATAAGATATGGTTATCTTCAGGGAATAAATTAACTCAAAAGTTGTATAACTGGTTTGATCAATAACTTTTTGCAAGATGAAACTATTAAAACCCCTATGATTGCCTGGATGAAAGATATTGGACATACTATACCAACAGATGATTGGTTAAGAATATGGAAATCAGCAAAGATGTTAAGGTCTATATCGTATAAAGAAAATATTTTCAAAATGTTTCATAGGTGGCACTGGTCCCCAGATAAAGTCGCCAAATGCTTTCCAAACCAGTATAGAAATTGTTGGAGATGTAAGGGGAATGTAGGATCTTTCTTTCACATGTGGTGGATCTGTGAGAAAGCACAGAAATGTCGGGAAATGGTGCATAAAATGATTTCAGAAATATGTAAAGTAAAATTGTCAATTTCACCTGAAATATTTCTTTTGAATATTATGCCAGATAATTTCAAAGAGGAGAAACGGTTAATTATATATATTCTAATGGCAACCAGAATATTGTTTGCTGAGTTTTGGAAGACTGAAACAGTCCCGTCTAAAGAAGAAATAACTTATAAACTGTTAGAGTTGGCTGAAATGGATAGATTGCAGATAAACTTGTTAAATTTAAATGATGACATTTATTGGAAAAGATGGGATAGAGTATATAAATGGATTAATGATAATAGGAAAAAAACAGACTCAAATTTATAAAACTGCATGAAATAGAAAGTAAGTAAACAGTAATTTAAGGAGAATGCAGTTAAACGATGGGAATGTACTGTAACTTTTAAGGTGGAAAATGGAATAAAATGATTAAAAAAGAAGTGACTGGCCCAAAGTCACCCAGCAGCTTCCAAGGCAGAGTGGGGCTTATAAACGTGGGTCTCCCAGTTGCTCATTCCCCATGCTCGAACCTCAGCATCATGGGGTGCATGTGTGTCTTCGTGGAAGGTCAGGTCTCTAAGTGGGAATGAACTGCAAAGAGGAGTAGGAGCAGACTTGAATTTGGAGGAGAATGCTGTCAAGAATCCCTAATCTGGGAGAATCCTTGGTATGGGCCAGCAGAGCACAAATTGAAAAAAACCCAAACCCTGGAGTGTCGATCCACACACTCCCCAGTTCAGTATCTGCCACCAGCCCCTTGGACTACCCAAACTGTCAGAAGCTAAGAGACAAGCTTCTAGCCTTACTGAGGTTAATCAAGGAAGTCAACCCTGCAAGGTAGGCCACTTGCAGAATGAGTTCCCACAAATTAACTAGGTACGTGGTCACTTAAGGCCTAAGGTACTGGAATATGATGCACAAATCTGTGCCCTATGTGACCCCATGGCCGAACTGGAATCACACAGCCTGAGTCCAACGAATTAGATGAATATCTGTTTAATGAATTCATAACAGGGAATACAGGGCTGATGAGTGCCTTAGCACTCCAGCAATTCCAAAGCTGTATTCTACCATAACCAGGAAGGGCAGAAAGTCTTATACCCCAAATGACATCACATATAGTCTACAGTTACACATTAAAGGGTCTCTAACTGGTACCAGGCAGTTAACATCATACAAGCATAATTTGACTCAGTGCATCTCTCAGTGGTGTCAGTCTGTTTGGACAGTTATGCTACGGGGCGGAGCAAGTATCCAAAAATACTGAGTCGGCGCTCCACTCATGTGTCCCCCCCACTCATGTACAAAGAGCTGAAAGGGTTTCTGCAGGTCCAGGATTCCAGGGCAGTCTTGGTCTTTTCCTATGCAGCAAGCTCTTCAGGGGTCCAGATGAGGCGTTCAGGTTCAGAGGGGATGAACCAGGGTGCTGAATTCCAGGATCCAAGTGTGACAGAATCTGGCCATTCTGAAGAATACACAGAGGGCTTTCTTTGTGGCGGGGAGAGGCAGTTGACAAAGAAGTTCTTTCTGGCCCTTGGGTATCTGAAAACCAAGGTGCTTGACAGTCTGATTCACAAGCTGTGCCTTGTCCCGAGAAACACGGTAGCCCTTCTGTCCCAGGAAGTTCAGGAGAGAGAGATGGTGGCATGGACGATGGTATCTTGATCTTGTCCCTAGAGCAGGAGGTAGTCCATGTATTGAAGAAGGGAAGGTCGGGGTCCGCCAGTCTTGTAGGGACTTGGCAAGGCAACAGCCGAAAGGTGTCGGAGGGTCCATGAATCCCTGGGGTAAAAAAAACCGGTCTGGAGGAGGTGGGTTTTTCCTCCCAGCAGTGGGGTCTTCCCACTCAAAGACAAACAGGTTAAGGGAGTCGGGGTCCAGAGGTACATTGAAGAATGCATCCTTCAGATCCAGAACAGTGAACCATTTATGGTTCCCAGGTAGATAGGGTGATGCAGGGATTCGGGAGTACAGGGTGGGTGTGCTCAACAAGTCTCTCTCTCTCTCTCTCTCAGATTCTGGACCCGCCATTTTACTTGGGCGGTGTCTTTTGGGACAGCAAGGATCAGGGTGTTATATGGGGAGGTGCATTCCTCAAGGTATCCTTCTTGGAGGAGGCGTTCAATCACTGGCTGGAGTCCAAGACATCTTTCGGCAGGTAGTGGGTATTATCAGATGCAGATTGGTCCTTATCTAGGCTTGATCTTGATGCAGATCACAGAAGCGTGTATTGCCAGGGCTGGAGATCCAACTTCAGCGCAAACTTCAGGGTTCACGCCAGGCAGGGAGTCCATAACTGGGTACATTGGGGCTGGGTGTCTCAGGAGTCTGTCTTCTTGCAGAGCAAAGGGTTGCCAGGTAGTGGGGTCCAGACTGCAGAGGAAGTTCCATAGTGATTCCATCTTCTCCAAAGGTCAGGTGGGCACCCAACTTGCAGAGCAGGTCGCAACCAAAAAGGGCTATGGGGCAATCAGGAGTCAAAAGAAAGGGTGGGAAATTCAATGTCTATCTATAATCACATAGCATACTTGGCGAAAATGTTGCATATTCAGGTTCCCATCCACTCCAACAATAGACATGGCACAGCGGCTTCCGGTTGGAGGAAAATGGAGATTTGACACACCCTGTAAAAGCTCAGGGTGGACGGCAGTTCTTTCTGACAACTTGGGGGCTTTTAGCACCCGATGCAACCCTTCCCAGGCAGGGGAGCATCCAGCAAGCAAGAGAGAGTGAGATTGGTGACAATAAATCTCAGAGGAGACTTGTTGTCACTTTGATCTCCTTTCTGACGCGGGCTTTGCATGCAACTCTAGAGGGCTGAGCCGGGCTTAAAACCTCCACTCCCCCGATTTCTTGATTGAAAGAAGACAGACTCTAATTTATGAAGCCTCACCCCTACCAGAAAAACATCTAAAGGTAACGAAATAAACTTTTTGCTTATCGGCACCGTGTCTGTGAGAGCAGGAAAACAGTGATAAGCAAAGTGTGAGAGTCCTGTTCAAAGTAGTCAAGGATCAGATCTCGGTTGGTTAACCACAGTTCTTTATTGCCTATTCCTACATTAGTACAGCGTCTCGGGGTATTGTCAGAGATGAGACAAATAATACAAGCGGGTCTATTATACCATTCCAAGGAGTTTGAATTACCCATAGGTAGCCAATCCCCAAGAGGGAAAATTGGCGGGCTAAAAGGTGTCTTGACCGTTTGGTTCACACAGGAAAAAAGTGAGGTGTTAAGCAGTAAATTTCCCTTCCCAAACCAGACCCCTCCGTTCACATAACAATTCAAGGCTCCAAGGTTCTTTAGCATAGATAAGAGATGAGAGCCTTTCCTCCCCTTGAAGTTACTGCCGGGGCAGCTGGAATGCGGAGGCAGGGATGAGAGGCCTCGTTGTTCTCACCCTAGGGGTTGTCACCCTCCCGACCAAGCAAAGGAGAAAATACAGGTCCAATACATAAAGACATAACAGAATACATAGTGTGCATGCAAGATTACATTGACAGAATTAACTGATTCTGACACCCTGCCCTCCCCATGATTCCCTTCACCTAGCTTTTTCAGGGAACATTTTATGGAACAGTTTAGTTAACTTGGGGGCATGAACATGTTCAGAACGAATCCATTCATTGTGTTCCGGGCCAAAATCTAACCATCTAACTAAGTAATACAAATGGCCCCTCTTTGTCTTGGAATCCAGGATTTCAGTTATCTCGTAGTGTGGACTCCCCTCCTTCATCAGTGGAGGAGGAACTGGAGGAACTGGATGCCATGCATTCGGCCCAGGATCTTTCTTCAGCAAGCTGAAATGAAACACAGGATGTATAGAACTTAGTGATTTAGGCAGTTCGAGTTCAAAGGAGACATCAGAGATTTTTCGCAGCACTTTAAAGGGTCCCACATATTTCCATCCTAATTTTCTGCTGGGCTGCAGCCCGTGGATATTTTTGGTAGAGAGATAAACTGAGTCCCCGGGTTGAAGGTCCCATCCCGGTGCTCGGCCACGATCAGCATATTTTTTATAGTCCTCCTTGGCATGGTCCAAGGCTTTACCAATCAACGGCCAGGAATCTTGGAGACTGGACCACCAGTTTTTGAAGTCTGAAGGGGGAGCCTGGGGGTCTTCCTTGAGGGTGGGGAGCGGTTTACCTTCAAAACCTCCCACTGCCATAAAAGGTGAGACCCCGGTGGAGGAATGCACTGCATTGTTGTAGCTATATTCTGCAAAGGGTAACAATTCCACCCAGTTATCTTGGTGGTAGTTGGTGTAGCACCTTAAGAACTGCTCCAGAATTTGATTAGTTCGCTCGGATTGGCCATCGGTTTCTGGATGGTAACCCGAGCTTAAGGCAGGTTCTATGTCCATTAGCTTCAAAAGCTCCCGCCAGAAGGTGGCAACGAATTGACTTCCGCGATCGGACACCACCCTTCTCGGAAAAGCATGTAGTTTTATCACCTGGTTAAAGAAGGCTTTAGCCATCCCTTTGGGTATCTGTGAGCAGCAGGTGAAGAACAGACTGAGACTGTTTTTTGTTTTAAAAGAGTTGGATTTTAGCTAAAAACTGCCAGAAAAATGTTTGTTTACCATTCCTGTGGTTGCGGAGGAGAGGGCAGGAGGGCTTGGAGACATCGTGAGACCTGCTTGGGCGAGAGAAAACACGAAGACAACAGGAAGTGACGTCTGGTTGAGAGCAGAAAAGAAGAATAGAAGAGGAAGGGATCTGGGAGGACTGCAACAGCAAAAGTACTTCCGGGTGAAAGAGAACCAGGAAGTAAGTCAGGTGACCAGTACCATAGAGAAAAGATGTCCGCCATTTTGGGGAGGACTAAAACTTTAAAATTAAATATCTTGAAAAGTAAACACCCTAAAATGGCGAAAATAGCGGCATTTGTTAAAGCTCTTTAAGACTGATTGATTGAGGCTAAAAAAGCTAAAATTAGAAGACACCAAAATTGCTTTTTTTTAAAGGGCAAAAACGGAGGCTGAACAGAGAAAGCGGGCAGGGTCAGTGTCCAAGATGGCTCCCAAAAAAGATACTAGAAGCGATGGACAAAAGGATGATAGAAGCTTTTAATGATCTTGGCCAGCAAAATCAACAATTGAGCCAGCAAAATCAACAATTGGAAAAGAAAATGAATGACCTAGCTGGACAAGTGGATGAAAATTTTGGAGACCTAAAGACTAAAATTCAAAATGTGGCAAAAAATTGGAAAGAGATGGAAAACAAAATGCTTGTGTTGGAAGAAAATATTCAAAAAGTGACAAAAGAGAACTACAGAGTGGAAACAATGATGGTATACAAAGAGATGCAAAAGCACCTAAGATTCAAAGGGACAGAAGAAAAGGTGGGTGAGAATATACACATAAGGATGACTGAAGCCTTGAGTGACTATTTGAAAGATGAGGAAGAGAATACAAAAGTTATCATAGACCTGGTTTACAGAGTTAATTCTGAGTATGCCAGAGGGAGAAACCTGCCAAGAGATGTGGTAGTACAATTTACCACTAAGAGGGTAGAGAGTCGATTTATAGAAAATGTTTTAAGGAACCTTTTGAAATGGATGGAGTTAAAGTAATTGTGATGAAAGAGCTCCCTAGAGCTATGTTGCAAGACAGGAAGAAATTCAAACGGCTGACAGATAAACTGATACAGAAAAGCTATAGATTCAGATGAGAAACTCCTGAAGGTGTAAGCTTCAACCACCAAAGTACAAGAGTGGTAATTAAGAGTATGGAAGAGATGCTCTCTTTCTTGGCAAAAAATATTGAAGAATTTGGTGACATTTAACTCAACACTATTATGGATTACAAAGTACTTTCATGGAATGTAAATGGACTAAATTCACCCAATAAACGTAAAATAGTCGGACATTGGCTTGAAAAACAGAAATGCGACGTGATTTGGCTGCAAGAAGTACACATTAAAAACAAGATTGTAAATATCTGATTAGGAAAAAATTGGGAGAATAATTTTTCTCATTAGCATTTTTCTCATTAGCAAAGATTTAGATTTAGAAAAAAGGAGTAGTAACATATGTCAAGAAAGAATTAGAGCCAAAAGAAAAATTTAAAGACAAAGAAGGTAGATATACTGCAACAGAGATAACCATGCATTACTGAAAATTTTTGATCCTGAATATCTATGCACCTAATGGAGCAAAAGAAAAGTTTTTAAGGACTTAATTGCAGAATTGGACCAAGTTAATTATGAACATTTAATTCTGATGGGTGATTTTAATGGAACTGTAAATAACAAAATAGATAGACGTTCAAAAAGTAAAGATGACACAACTGGAAAGCTACCTAAAGTCTTTTTTGCAATGATTAAACAGGAAAGTTTGGAAGATGTGTGGAGGAAATGGCATCCTCGAGATAAAGACTACAAGATCAACTAAAGGCTATTTTGAACCAAGAAATTTATTGGAACTTTAAAAAGCTGCAGCAAAAATCTTTTGAAGCTTCAGGTCTGGATGTTTAAAGAGGACAGAAGAATATATTGCCCCAGAATTCAGAAATGCTGGGAAAAAAATGTTGTTTCCCACTCTCAATCTTATCAAGGGCTCAGCAAATGGGGTATTTGACAGTCCTTGCCCCTGATAGCTCTGTGCGTAGTCTGAAGAATCATCCTGTTCAGCCATCTTGAACTGAGAACTGTAACGTCCTTGTGGTTGCTGTTGCTGCTGGAAACAGGAGGTCTGTGAGGGTACTGCTGCAGCTGTTTCAGTCATGAAAAAAACTGATGGAGGGGACTGTGAATCCTGCTGTGGCTGGCATTCCTCAGGGGCAAGTTTGTTTCTAGTTCCTTTTATTTCACAATAGGCACATTGGTTGTTGCCCAGGGGTGGCCTAGTTGACCTTTGTTACTGTGGATAGCCTTGAGGGCTGGTGATCCTAGTCGCTCTTCTCCCTTTCTATTACATAGCCCCCCACCCCAGTTGTAAATCCAAGACTTTCTTAACTGCTTTCTTAGCTGGGGGTGCGGTGGGGCGCAGGGCTGGAATGCGTCAGCAGGCGGAGCGCGGAGTCTGGTGTACTCTGCATATGAGTGGGATTGAATTTCTGTGCATTCATTTTGGCTGACAGGTCAGAGATCTTTGGGATGTTATCCAGGGCGGGTTTTTGTGTATTTTTATGGCTGCTGGCTGGGTGCCTGAAGGTGGTGTCATAAAGTTTACCCCTGTAAGTATAGGGTGTTTTTTTTGCAGATCTCTTGGTATCAGGTGACTGCTAGGAGCCCATGCCACTTGGCTCTGTCTATATGCTTTGCACTGATGAAGAACTCTGGTCTGTGGGAGTATTCCTGAACAGGTTATTCTGGGCAGGGTCCAGGGAGGTAAGGCTGGTTATTCTGATTAATGAGGAGGGGCAGTGGTTCTGGCTGGTTTTGATTCTGAGCTTGGTGAATGTCTGGGGGTGTTGGCGGTGGGGCCCAGGAAGAATAATTAAGTCCATTTGGTCTCCTGGAGGGACTTGCAGCTTTGGTTATAAACAGTCTCCTTCATGCAAGATGGAATCCACCACACGGGATCTGCACTCTACACTGAACACTCTGTACTGGAAACCCACAGGACGGGGGCAATAGACTTGCATGCCCAAGGGTCAGGTTTCAGTCTTCTTTAATGACTAGAGCGGTAGCAACGACTGTGCGCATGTAGGCAGGCCAACTTTTCGCGGACGTGTCAATCTGTCTGGACAGGTATGCAATGGGGCAGAGCATATATCCGAAAATACTGAGTCAGCGCTCCACTCATGTGTCCCTCCTTTAAGCATGTAAGATAATTGGGCAGGCGTCCCAAACCATTTCAAGATTAGTTTCATTTCCAAATCTTTAAATTTTTTCCATTGTTATTTCCAGTACTCCCTTCATTAGTCTATTTACCTCCTGTACTGATAGGGTCACCTCTTTCTCCCATTTAGATTGTATTGTCCTAATCATAAAGTCATTATCTTTGTTCAACAGACTACACAATTTCCTTGCAATACCCTTCTTATTGTGATCTCTAGAGCTATACAGTTTTTCAAAGGAATTATCCTCCTTATTTACTGCTTTAGAAAATGTCATTTGTCTCAAGATATTATATAATGCATGGTCCTTAATCAATATTGTCCTATCACTTTCTCTAATACTTCTTGTATTGGGATCAACTTTCCTTGAGAGTTATACAAATCTTTCAGCCTAAAAAACCTTTTTTCTTTTAACTCCTTCCAAAAAGCTATCTCAAAATTTTTAAATTCTTGACTTAAAGATGTAAGCGGAGCCCATTTTGAAGGCACTGGTATCCAAACAACTTGTTTCTTTCCCCAAATCTTTAATACTGTCTGTCTTGGACCAACTGTATTTTCAATTTCATTTTTTATCTTCTGTGTAAATGTTCCAAAGCTACCTGCTCTCTATTTATAGTATCCTCCCATCTCACCCATTTTTCCAAACTTTTACCCTCTATTTCCATCATCATTCTTATTTGGAAAGCTTCATAATACCTTTCCAATTGTGGCATACCCCAACCTAACTCCTCCTTTGGGGAGTATATAACTTTCCTTGCTAATCTAGCTTTCTTCTTCCCAAATACCCAGTTTTCAATTTCTTAATCTCATGTTGCCAATTGTTTTCTAGATATCCACTCTGGGAGTACCCGAAACAAGTATATCATCTTGGGCATTACGAACATTTTAACTGCCCTTATCTTCCCCAATATACTCAGGAATTTTTACACCACTGGTTTAATTCTTTTTGTATCTTTCTCCATGCTATTTTATAATTTATCCCCACCAAGGGGGGGGGGATAATAAAGAGGAAAACTGATGTATTTGATGTTTGGTTATGTAAACTTGATGAAATGATTATGTATGGATATGAAATGTAAGACATCAATACAAATTTAAAAAATTAAAAAAAACACATAAAAATATCAAAAGTATGTTCTCAGCTTACAGATACACACCTAACCTAACCAGCACACTCAAGATTGCTGCAGCAGAGATTGACTCCAGAACTCCAGATTTCGATGCAATAATTCAGTGAAAGAGAGGCAGTTATCAAAGACTGAAAAATTAAGAAACTACTGTAAGCCATGTTAATTATTAAGCATGTCTGTATAATGAGGAAAAATAATATTGTTAATTGGGTTTGCCTTTGTCCTTTCTAAAATTTATATCTCTGGTACCTGGCATTACATTGTATGGCACACATGGCCCAGCCAGACAAAGTAACATTTATGTCATATCCTCGTTAACAATTGGATTTGAAATTCCTTCCTGGGCTAAGTAGTTAGTTACATGGCTTTTCCTTGTGTGGATTCTTCAAAATAGCCAGGTTTCTGCCCTCTATAGATGCCTTGATGCTGTTGAAGATGGCCACCTTGACTGAATTGCTTCCCATGCTCTGAGTATTCAAAAGGCTTCTCCCTGTGTGGATTCCTTGATGCTTTTGAAAAGTGCTCCCGTGACTGAATCTCTTCCCACACTGTAAGTATTAAAAACGTTTCTTCCCCGTGTGGGTTCTTAGATGTTGTTTAAGAGTGCGACAGTCGCTGAATCTCTTCCCACACACTGAGCATTCAAAAGGCTTCTTCCCATGTGGATTCTTTGATGCCGCTGAAGAGTGCTATTGTCACTGAATCCCTTCCCACACTCTGAACATTCAAAAGGCTTCTCCCCTGTGTGGTGGGTTCTTAGATGAATTTGAAGACTGCCATTCTGAATGAATCCCTTCCCACACTCTGAGCATTCAAAAGGCTTCTCCCCTGTGTGGGTTCTTTGATGCCGCTGAAGATTGCTGCTCCTCCTGAATCTCTTCCCACACTCTGAGCATTCAAAAGGCTTCTCACCTGTGTGGGTTCTCAGATGTTGTTTGAGAGTGCTACTGTCGCTGAATCTCTTCTCACAAGCTGAGCATTCAAAAGGCTTCTCCCCTGTGTGGGTTCTTAGATGTTGTTTAAGTGTGCTACTCTTTCTGAATCTCTTCCCACACGATGAGCATTCAAAAGGCTTCTCCCCCGTGTGGGTTCTTATATGTTGTTGAAGAGTGCTACTGTCACTGAGTCTCTTCCCACAATCTGAGCATTCCAAAAGTTTCTCCCCTGTGTGGGTTCCCTGATGCTGCTGAAGAGTGCTGCTCCTCCTGAATCTCTTCCCACACACTGAGCATTCAAAAGGCTTCTCCTCTGTGTGGATTCTTTGATGCCGCTGAAGAGTGCTATTGTCACTGAATCTCTTCCCACACTCTGAGCATTCAAAAGGCTTCTCCCCTGTGAGGTGGGTTCTTAGATGAATTTGAAGATTGCCATTCTGAATGAATCTCTTCCCACACGCTGAGCATTCAAAAGGCTTCTCCCCCGTGTGGATTCTTTGATGCCGCTGAAGAGTGCTATTGTCACTGAATCTCTTCCCACACTCTGAGCATTCAAAAGGCTTCTCCCCTGTGTGGTGGGTTCTTAGATGAATTTGAAGACTGCCATTCTGAATGAATCCCTTCCCACACTCTGAGCATTCAAAAGGCTTCTCCCCTGTGTGGGTTCTTTGATGCCGCTGAAGATTGCTGCTCCTCCTGAATCTCTTCCCACACTCTGAGCATTCAAAAGGCTTCTCCCCTGTGTGGGTTCTTAGATGTTGTTTAAGAGTGCTACTGTCACTGAATCTATTCCCACAAGCTGAGCATTCAAAAGGCTTCTCCCCCGTGTGGGTTCTTAGATGTTGTCTAAGTGTGCTACTCTTTCTGAATCTTTTCCCACATGCTGAGCATTCAAAAGGCTTCTCCCCTGTGTGGGTTCTTAGATGTTGTTGAAGAGTGCTACTGTCACTGAGTCTCTTCCCACAATCTGAGCATTCGAAGGGCTTCTCCCCTGTGTGGGTTCCCTGATGCTGCTGAAGAGTGCTGCTCCTCCTGAATCTCTTCCCACACACTGAGCATTCAAAAGGCTTCTCCTCTGTGTGGATTCTTTGATGCCGCTGAAGAGTGCTATTGTCATTGAATCTCTTCCCACACTCTGAACATTCAAAAGGCTTCTCCCCTGTGAGGTGGGTTCTTAGATGAATTTGAAGATTGCCATTCTGACTGAATCTCTTCCCACACTCTGAGCATTCAAAAGGCTTCTCCCCCGTGTGGGTTCTTAGATGTTGTTTAAGTGTGCTACTCTTTCTGAATCTCTTCCCACACTCTGAGCATTCAAAAGCCTTCTCCCCTGTGTGGGTTCTTAGATGTTGTTTAAGAGTGCTACTGTTGCTGAATCTCTTCCCACAAGCTGAGCATTCAAAAGGCTTCTCCCCCATGTGGGTTCTTAGATGTTGTTTAAGTCTGCTACTCTTTCTGAATCTCTTGCCACACTCTGAGCATTCAAAAGTCTTCTCTCCCATGTGGATTCTTAGATGACTTTGAAGATGGCTACTGTTTCTGAAACTCTTCCCACACTCTGAGCATTCAAAAGGTTTCTCCCATGAGTGGATCCTTTGGTGCACAAAAAGTTGTGATCTGCATCTGAAGTACTTTCCACACCAAGAGACTTTACATGCCTTCATTATACTGTGCTTTGAAAAATGTGTATTACCCTTTCTTCCATCCAAGAACATCATTCGACTCTCTGAACAGATAAATGGCTTTTCTCCTGAATGAATTTTTTGCTGTTGAAAAAGGTCTGATTTCTCTGAGAAGCTTTTGCCACGGGCTGACCAGCTAGAAGGTTTTTCTCCTGTATGTGTTCTTAAATGTCTAAGGAACTCTGCTCTGCAAATCATGGTCTTTCCACACTCCAGGCATTGATGGGTCTTCTTTCCACTGGGCATTCTGAAATGGATGTTATACTGGGTTTGATCAGAGAATTTCATTCCACACTCCAAGCACTTGTATGTTTCCTCCAACATGTGAACTATATCTTGGAAATCTTCCCCTAGACAAGGAATAGATTTATCCCTCTTCTTCACCCCACAACTGACTTTCTGACTCTTATGCCTGCGTTGAATCCTGACGTTTATTCTGACATCTTCATTCATGACTTCATCTGGCAATAGATTATACAGTTCTTCATCGTCCTCATTCCTCTGATCATCCTCTGCTGGAATAAAGAAAGAGAGAGAAACTGTTAGAATCCACACAAGGAGGTCTTATCTGCACCTGAAGTACCAGCCACACTTCAAATATTTCAGCGGCTTCCCCCTGCTGTACACAGAGGTTTACAATCAAATACAGTTTCAAAGTACATTAAGCCTCTTGCATCAGAGACTCTTGGTTTGGACTCTGACCATTTCTATGGATCCCCACCCGTTACTTCTTTGATATGAAGTAGGGCTCTTTTCCAAACAAAGCTCTTTCCACACTCCAAGTAATTATACAGTTTCTCTTGTGAGGGAATTTGCATGCACAAAATGATGTTTATTCTATGATTGGAAGTCTTTGCAAAGACTAAAATTCCACTTTCGTTTTCTCTAGAGTAGATTCTCTGGTTAGGATGGGGGCCTTTGGGACTTCCGGGAACGCAGCACAGTGACACAGAGGACACCAGGACCTGCTCCGCAGTGCCTCCAGCTTTTTTTTCCTTTAGAGGAGTATCGGGGGATACCAAACTCCACCACACTCCCCGAGCAAAGAGTATGGAGCAAGAGGCTTGATTCAGGCACCCCGTGTAGCTGCAGCTCACGGGTGTAACTGAGGATCACCTTTGGCACGGAGCCTGGAAGAATGTTCATGGCTGCCATGAATGGGACTAGCTGTTACTTTCATTCAGGGGGATGGAGGTATCCTGCCTAAACAACACCAAAGGACATCTAAGATCACCGTGCGTAACCGTCTTGCAAAACCCCAGACTTTTTCCTTTTCTCTTTGATTTGCTCTTTAAACTTTAAAGCCCAATTAAAACTGAGTACGGGAGGATCTCCCCCCCCCCCCAACATAGTGGCTAGCAACAGTTATAAAGACGTAAAGCACAGCTAAACCATTTGAGTGTTGTTTTAAACTTTTCTTCTTTCTTGAACTGTGACTTATACTGTCAAATAAGTGGATTACAGATACCTGGCTTTAGAATATTGCAACACTCCCTATTATTAAAAATTGCAACGCACCCCAGTTTTGTTGGATTTTTTTTCTTGTCATGGGTGGAGCCAGAACACTGGCATTCTCTGCCAAGAAACTGTACCCATAACAAAAGGGCTGTATTGCTTTGCATTTCTGTGGTCTGTGGCTTGGGTTTAGCTGCCTAGGGGTTTGTTTTGGCCTGATTCGTAATTAACAGAGATTAAGGCTGGTTTCCATTCTGAAAAAGGTTGCACTCTGAGTATAAATTTTAAGGAGAAACTTTACTGTTTAATTTGTGAGGAAACTGTTAGGACTACTTAAATGAAGACAAATGGCAGGTACAAATAAACCTCCTAAAATACCTGCCAGCTCACCAAATGTACTTCACAGCCACCCCAACTTCTCGAGGCACCCAGTGGTGGCCAAGTAGCTGGACAAACATATATTGCTGTTCAAAATTTTGATTCATGCATCATCCTAATGGCAGCAGTTCCCACCGTTGGCACCTATGGAAGATCCTTACCCAGGAAAGCCACGCTCCCATAGTTCTCCTGCATGACTTCCCTGTAGAGAGCTTTTTGGTCCATATCCAGCAGGGCCCACTCTGCCTCAGTGAAATAAATGGCCACCTCCTCAAAGGAAAATGGAGACTGAAAGAAAAAGCAGATTCCCTCATCAGACATCATGCTAGACAGAGAGGCTACACTCTTGACGGGGGTATTTTGTGAGGGTGAAGGATGTAGAGCTCAGTATGTGTAAAAGGACTGCCATTCAGAGCCTCTCTTTCACAGAATGCAGGACTAAAAGGGTCCCTGAAAAAGGAGTGATGGCCCTGACTATCCCCCGTTCATCCCCCCCACCTGGAAAAGAGCTTGCGCAGCCGTTTCCACTTCTCTGTGAAGAAAACAGCTCGATAACGTCTCTTCACCACCTGCAAGGGAGACAAAATTGAAAGAAAGAATTTTAGCCTCAATCTCCTATTTTGTTTGCTTGTCTCAAACCTGCTTACGCATCCCCATTCCCATGTACCTCAGAAGGTTATAAATGCCACCAACCCATTTCAGACTTCTGTGAGACTTGGAATGTGCCCTGGAGATCTAATGGTAGCAGCATCCCTGCTGGACCAGACCAAAAGCCCAGTAATGACCTTCTCCCACCTGCTGGGCCTTCCTACCCATCCTGAAGGGTGGGAGAAAAAGAGGCCATCACATCCAGCCCTAAACCCATGTGATTGTTGTGCATCAGCTGATTCTCTGGGAACTCTAGAGTCTACTGATGCACTGACTTAACATCCAGGCATTTACCTGGACAAGACATGGAAATGACACCATGTCCACCCCATGCTCTGCCCTCAAACATTACAGGGGTGGCAGGACGTGGCCTGGAATACCTAATCCAGTATCCTCTTTCTGACTGTGACCCCCCCGCCCCGCCCCCGATGCCCTGAAAAGTCTTTATGCAGAGACCCAAAACCCAAATGACTGGCCACTGGCAACGGGGTTTCTGAGATATGCTGCCCCAGAACATGGTCTCTCTCTCTCCCTCTCTCTCTCTCTGTAAAGTGCTGTCAAGTCACAGCTGAATTATGGTGACTCCAGCTATTCAAGGAAAGAGTCATTCAGTGGTGGTATGCCATTGTCTGCCTCTGCATAGCAACCCTGAATTTCTTTGGTGGTCTTCCAGTCCAAAAACGAACCAGGGCTGACCATTCTTCGCATCTGAGATCTGATGACATTGGGCTAGTCTGGCCATCCAGGCCAGGAGAACATGGAAGTTGCATTTATTCACCATGGGTAATACCTACACCCAGATTTGTCCTTCTTTTCTTTTTTGAGCCACTTTCTAATGGAAGGAAGGTGAGATATACATAGTTCACTGAACAGAAATCGGAATGGAATTGGTCTCCATGAATCACTATAATTCCCCTTTAAAGTAGGGTGGCCATCACTACATCCTAGGGCACTATTTCCCATAACTCCCTTCTACGTACTCTTCAGAACTATCTCCCTTTTCTCGGGTTCTGAACCTTCTGCCCAACAACTTCACTACATGCCCTGATCCCATCTGGCAGGAGCCATTCTTACCGCTTGAAAGGGCATCTTGGACCTGGGCCTGTGCCCTCTGACCTCCCTCTGACGGAGCTCCTTCTGCCTCAGTTAACTTCGCTTCTGCCTTCAGGGATTCTCCCCTCATCTGAAAAAACAGCAAGGGAGAGGGGTAAGAGAAGGAATGGAACAGGCTGAAGAGATGGATCCTGACCCAGACTCCTCATCCCTGACTCCAACACCACCAGAGCCGCTTTAACCACAGGGGTGAGAACTACATTGTAGGTTTGTACATTTTTCAATAAAATAAAATTTAAAAAATAATATAAAACAAGGAAGCCACAGCCCTCAGTCTGCAAGACCTGAGCGAGGTTGTTAACGAGAGGATGTTCACAGGATTCCCATAACTCGGAAGCAACTTGATGGCAGTTAAACCCACACACACAGAGAAATGCCTGGCAGGAAGCCTTAGGAAAAGGTCATTGCTTGAACGGAGTGAGTGAAAACCCCTCACCTGCTGTGCCTGCCTCTTCTCCTCTGCCTGACTCAGGAGGAACCCTTCGGCCAGGGCCACTGCCTGGGAACTGGTCTCTGGCCCGCATCCTCTGACCCAGCACTGCACTTCCTGGGGCAGGATGGCCAGGAACTGCTCCAGGATCACCAGGTCCAGGATCTGCTTCTTGGTGCGCCTTTCTGGCTCCAGCCAGTGCTTACAAAGTCCATGGAGCTGGCTGCAGACCTCTCGGGGCCCATCAGCCTCGTGGTAGGGGAACTGCCGGAAGCGTTGGCTGCATACATCTGCGGTCATAGTGTCTTGAACCCAGATCTCTGGCAGAGCTCTTTCCCAAAATTCAGCACCACTCTCTGCTTGGATGGGATGGGGAACTTTCCTGGATGTCTTGCCAGTTCCAGGGCCTTCTGGGTCCTTCTCTTCCATCTCTTCCTCCTTTCTCTTGGGTTCCCTCTAACTCTGGAAAGACACTCTTATTCACCTGGCTGTGAAAAGAGAGAAGGAAAGATATTAAAAATGCAAAAAGAAACCAAAAGAGAACAAAGTTACATCACTGACCCTGGTGAGGAAAGACACCTAAGAGGAAGAGGCAAAGGGGGGTCAGGCCTCTCCAGGGCCGGGCACAGGGGCTGTTGGGTGAGCAGGAGGAGGGTGCAGAACGCCACGTCTCGGTTCTTATCAGGAGCTAGAGGGAGCAGGCATATTACTGCTGTTCTGCAGTCCCTCCACTGGCTGGCCGCCTGTACATGTGCCTTTTCCATTAAGGCCCCCCGCGAATGAAGACGAAGAATAGTTAAAAGGAAGCCCTTGTAGCACAGTGGAAATGTCAAGAAGAAGAGCTGGAATTTTATACACCACTCTCACTGCCCAAAGGCGTCTCAGAGCGGCTTACAATTGCCTTCTCTTCCTCTCCCCACAACAGATACCCTGTGAGGTGGGTGGAGGATGAGAGAGTTCTGAGAGAAAAAGTTCTATTGACAGTAAAAGTGGTATTCAAGGTATAAGCTTTCATGTGCAGGCACACCGCATGGAATGGAGCTCCATCGACCTTACGAAGAAATTTGCACTGGTACAGGCTGATTTTTCCTTTCTTACAAATGCAAAAACCTGGACTATTCTGAAGGAGTGTGCTTGCACATCAAAGCTTAGGCCTTGAATAAAACTTTGATGGTCCTAAAGGTACCACTGGACTCAAACTTTGTTCTATAATTAATGTAAATAAATAAAACCCACCCACACCAAAACCTGCAGATGGGGCAGCACTGGCCTAAATGTGCAGTATTTGGGACAGCCAATCAGCACATTCGTTTCCTGCCTTGTGATCATCCCTGGGCCTTCCGCTGCCCTCCATGGCTTAGAATTTATTTTGATGTACAAAATTCAGATCCCACCATGGTGCCTATTTGTTCAATCAAATTTATATCCTGCTCCTCTCCCCGGAATGGGACTCGAGGTGACTTCCAGCATATCAAATGCACCCGATAAAACAAGACAAAAAAAATACAATAAAGGAACGTTTAAAAATACAAATCGACTAACAATCTGCCCCGAGTAAAATCTCGTATCCACCCGGTCAAGCAGGGCGGGATGCAAGGATGCGGCTGGCCGGGGCAACCCCTCCATCTACCTACCAGCTGCCTGGCGGATCAGGTTCCCCCTGAGGCCGCCCGGGAAAGAGCCGGCTTGCAAGCCCCGCGGACCCGCCAGGCAGGCGCCCCAGCACCGGGGCTGACAAAGGGGAAACCCCCCGCCGCCCGCAGAAGGAAAGGAAACCCCGTCTGGAAAGGATTTAAACACCCACCCCACCTTCCCTGAACACGCCAGAGCCGAATTTCTACCTTCCGAGACTGAACTTGAGAGTGAACCTCCCCAGGCTCCGGCTGCAAGGCTTTTCTCGGCTACTGCGCGTCTGAAGCCCTCCCTCCCTTGCTCGGCCTCTCTAGCAAACAGATCGGCTGCTTTAACCCTCTCACGGCTGCAGAACCAAGGGAGAAAAGGGCTTCCTGCCCTTTCCCCTGAGGACCCCCGCGGGACTGCTGGACTTCTGCCGGGCCGCAGTGTCAGCGGCGCCCTCTAGTGCAGCTCAGTGGGGCTCCTCCTCTGGAGTCACTCCGCGCAGGGCGGCGCTCGGGGGGAGCAGTGTTCCCTCTAAGCCGAGTTAGTGTGAGCTAGTTCAGAGTTCTTTAGCCTCCGGCTCACCCATTTCTGTCTTCGCTCAGGAAGGATGGCTCCAGAGCAAACTAATTTCTGCAGCAGCCCAATCGCGCTCTCACAACCTTAAAGCTGGTAGCTCACAAAGCAGAAATCAACTCCCCGCTTGCAGCCCCAGAGAGAGGAGGGGGAAGAGGGAAATCCCGTCCTCCTTGGAAGGAGAACAGCGGCTGGCAGGGGGAAGACGGGGGAGAGGAAAGATATGGGGCGGGGGGAGACCTCTCCTCTGCATCACTGGCTTCTGGGAACAGGAATGTCTGTGCGGGGGGGGGGGGGTGCATCTGAAGCTGCCGACTGGTCTTTGAGGCTGGGCAGGGGGGATTTGCGCAAGGGAACCGCAGAGCAGAGAAGGAAAGGGTCGTGGCGCTTTAAGGGACGGTTCTGGTAGAGTTGCCAACCTCCCGGTGGGGGGGGCCCTGCAGATCTCCCAGAATTCTTTCCATCTGATCCCTGGGCGACAGAAAAGGACTACTAGGCAAGGTGGACTCCACATGGCATTAGACCCCGTGGGGGGCCCCCACTGCTTCCCAAACCCCTCCATAACTACTTTCCACCTCATATCTTCAGGTATTTTCCACCCAGGAGTTGGCAACCCCAGGCAGCTGCCCATAGATGGGCAAGTCAGCAGAGGCGGGGGAGGGGGGGTTAAAGAAAGGAGGGAAAGGGTAAAAGTCAGATCTAGATGGTTTTAAATAGATTCTCATGAACATATCATTTTTACATTGAAACGAAATAAAACCTCCATCATACCTGTTTTGTGATCCATCCTGATGTCAGCTAGTGCTGCCATCTCCTGCCCTCCTCCCATATTCCCCTGATACAGAAAGATGTGATTATGGTACTGTGCACTGCTGCCCCTTCAGTAATTGCTTCCTTATGGAAAAACCCCTCCCTTCCTTTTATGATACAGGACCCTTTGGGATTTCTTAACAATGGAAAAAATTCTAGACCAGGTTTCACAAGACGATTCAAATCCTCTGTCCTCCCATGACTTCACTTTCTGCCGTCCTGTTATAAACTTACTAGCTCACAACTCAGAATAATTTGGTAATGTTTCTACAATAGATGTCTTGTTATGCTAATTACAAATAAATATTGGCATATTAATTTTCTCCTTGTACTCTCGTTTTTCCCTTTTGGTTTTTGTTGGTTTTTGTTTTTTTCTAATAGTTGTAGATTTGAACAAATTAACCTTACGATAGCTCCACCGTAAGTTTCATAGTTGTTGTTTTGTACATTTTTCAATAAAATAAATTTTAAAAAATAAAATAAAACAAGGAAGCCACAGCCCTCAGTCTGCAAGACCTGAACGAGGCTGTTCACGAGAGGACGTTCATAGGATTCCCATAAGTTGGAAGCGACTTGATGGGAGTTAACACACAGAGAAATGCCTGGCAGGAAGCTTTAGGAAAAGGTCATTGCTTGAACAGAGTGAATGAAAACCCCTCACCTGCTGTGCCTGCCACTTCTCCTCTGCCTGACTCAGGAGGAACCCTTCGGCCAGGGCCACTGCCTGGGAACTGGTCTCTGGCCCCCACCCTCTGATCCAGCACTGCACTTCCTGGGGCAGGATGGCCAGGAACTGCTCCAGGATCACCAGGTCCAGGATCTGCTTCTTGGTGCGCCTCTCTGGCTCCAGCCAGTGCTTACAAAGTCCATGGAGCTGGCTGCAAACCTCTCGGGGCCCATCAGCTTCGTGGTAGGGGAACTGCCGGAATTGTCGGCTGTGTACATCTGCGGTCATAGCGTCCTGAACCCAGATCTCTGGCACAGCTCTTTCCCAAGATTCTGCACCACTCCCTGCTTGGATGGGATGGGGACCTTTCCTGGATGTCTTGCCAGTTCCAGGGCCTTCTGGGTCCTTCTCTTCCATCTTTTCCTCCTTTCTCTTGGCTTGCCTCTGACTCTGGAAAGGCACTCTTATTCACCTGGCTGTGAAGACAGAGAGGGAAAGATATCAAGAAGCCATAAAGAAAACAAAAGAGAACAGAGTTACATCACTGACCCTGGTGAAGAGACACCGAAGGATTACCCCGGTGGCTCAGAAGGAATGTCCTTGTTGTAGTTTGTGGATCAGGATTAATGTCACTGTGTTATATTACATATCACAGTTTTTAAGATATACCTGTTTGGTCCTTTGGCCAACAAAAACAACACTATTTGCCTTTTTAAAGATCTACTGTGGATGTTATGAGCTTGGCTTTCGATTTCTGGGATCAGTCTGTCTAGAGTGCACATCTCAAGGTGAACTATAACCTAGGACCAAACAACTGGTTGCTAAGCAAGGGAAGTTATGTGATGAAAAGACTCTGAGTGTTCTCAAAACAGTATCTTCTCTTGTGATAGCAGAGCACCTGGCCCCAGGAAGTCTGCCAAAACCCAGTTCTATACACACCTTATCAGAAACCTCCCTAGCTCAGGGCTGACGTAAATAAGCTCTGGGTGATGCTAAGAGAGGGCCCCATTGTTCTTTCACACTGTCCTGAGAACAGATAAGCAGACATAATTATTGACACTTTTTTTAAATAAATTTTTTATTGCTGTTTTCCCTATATTACTACTACATGCTAAAAACCTACGCTAATCTACATTATACAGAGAATACAGTTTGTAATGTTTCAAAGTAAGAATATTATTATATTGAAAAGCAATGTTAGATCTTGGTATCATCTGTTAAATCTATTTTGTTGTCTAGATTAAAAATAAAAGCTAGATGACTGGATTGCATACAGACATAGAAGTATCTAAAATCTAGGTTTACATCATTATTTGACATAGTGCATCACAATATCAAAAAAACAATTCAACATTATTTTTTCTTTGGTCCTCTTCTTTTCTTCTTTCTTTCTTTCTTCCTGAGGCTTAGGAGCCGCGGCCCCTTTTTCAGAATCCGACTGTTCTTCAAGTTCTCCGCTTTCTGAGCCATTGAATCCATACATACTCTCCTGCGATTCCAGTGAGTCGTCTGACTCAGTCTCTGCTTTTTTCTTCTTACATTTTTCAAAAAAAAATTCGCCTTTTCAGTAGAGTCAATTTTGTATTTTTTGGCTTTGTAGCTGAAGATCAATCCCTCCGGAATGTCCCAACGATAGGAAACAGACTCCAATTGTAACCATGCCATCAAGCTCCTGTAGGCTTTTCTTCTTTTTCGAATTTCAAATGGAATATCTTTTAACACTTTGATCTCTTCTTCTTGAATCTTCAGAACTGTTCTATTCGTGGCTTTTAACACCAAATCTCTTGTTGATCTTCTGGAGAACCTTATCACAATTTCACCTGGCAGGTTTTTCTTCTTTACAAATTCTGGATAAGTCCTGTAGACTAAATCCATATTGCTTTGTATTTTCTCTGCTTCCCAACCTGTCACAGGTGCCAATGTGTCGCTTAACAGCTGTTTAATGTTCTCTTCTTTTTGTTCAGGAACATTCTGAAATCTCAAGTAGAAATTTGAGCGGTCCATTTGAAGTTTTAAGATGCTGTCTCCTTGTAGAGCATTATCTTTTTCTATTTTTTGCAATCTGGAGTCATTTTTATCAACTACTTTTTTGACTTCCAAGAGTTCCTGCTGCAGCTTTTCCGATCTCTTTCCAGACTCAGTCATTTCTTTCTGTAGAACATCCATTTTAGTATTGAGAGTAGCCAGCTGATCCACTAGAGGTCGCAGCATAGCTGACAACACTGTATTCAGCTCTGTGATATCACCCTTTGCACTCGGAACTGAACTTCCAACTTTAGGGGAGGGTTTTCTCCCCTCCATTCTTGCTTACTCTCTCAGTTGTTTACAGTTAGATAAGGAGTCCCGAAGAAAACAATGGCTTTTTGTCACACTAATGCCTTAGCAAAGCTCTCTTCTTTGTCTGTGCGATCCTGCCCTCCAGCACTCAGATTACGCTCCGTAGTCGCAACTAAGCCGTGGGAAAGTCTCACGCCGTAAGTTACATTGAGGGGGAGGGGGGGTTTTCGTCCCTCCAACCCATTCCTGCCGCTTTCACTGTTTGAGACTCACAGTTTTGCCATTGCGTATCAGGAATTACGTTGCTTTTCTGCCTTGTATTGTCTGCTGCTTCTCGATTGCGCTTTTGTAGCGATGCGGCTTCTGCGGCGGGTGAACCTACAGGGGTAAAAAGGAGCCTTGATCCTGTGGTCGCCACCGCAAGGAGAGGCTGCCTTCAGGCACCCCAGGCAGAGTCCCTTCACTAGGGTCTCTGAGGGTCCAGACCAGTCCAGGACCCTTTCTAACCCGCCGAGAGGGGATCGCCTCTCCCGCAGATGCGGAGAGAGGCGTCCTCCATTAAGCGCATAATTTACCGGAAGTCGACACTTTTGACCAGCATAGTAGAACACCAGTAGAGACTAGGCTTTAATAAAATAACTTGATCTCCCAGAAGGAGATGCTCCCATCCCCCATTGTATCCAATGGAGGAGAAAAATGCCTTCTCAGCTCACTTGTGGGCTGAGACAAAAATCCCTGGGCTTCCTGCTAACATTTTGTGTGCCACCACTCCCTAGTGTAGCTTAGAGGGAACTTTGATAGTTGGAAACTAAGATAAAACAGGACTCTTGAGCCGTCTGAGACTTCACATGACTTTGTTGCATCAATTTATTTTCTAGGCATCTGTACCTTGCTTTTCTCCCCAAAGCAATTTACAAGTATCGTTTTCATCACCTATGTTTTTGTCTCCATAACAACTGTGCAGGGTACGTTAGGATGACAGTCAATGGCCCAAAGTCACCAGCAACTTCCAGAGCAGAATGGGGATTGTGAACCTGGGTCTCCACATTGTCCATCCCCATGCTCAGACCTCACCACCATGGGATGCATGTGAGTCTTTGTGGAAGGTCAAGTCTCTAAATGGGAATGAACTGCAAGGGAAGGAGTGGGAGCAGACTTGAATTTGGAGGAGAATGCTGTCAAGAATCCCTAATCCAGGTTTCCGGTCGGAGGAATGGAGGTCTGACACGCTTTGCAAATGCGCAGGGCGGACAGCGGCTCTTCTTGACAGCTTGGGTGGATAAATCCACCTGACGCAACCTCACACAGGTAGTGTGAGGACCAGCAAGCAATATAATCCAGGTTTGAGCAAGCTCGGTGAAGGAAAAGCCTCGGAGGAGACTTTTACAACACCTTGAGCACTGCAGCCGAAGAAGATTTTTGCAAGTATCTCTAAGGAGCCGAGCTGGGCTGATTAATCAGCATAAAATCTCCAATTCCCCTGATTCCTTAACAAAGAAGACAAAGTTTAAACGTTGGGACCACATCTGAAGAGAAGTAACAACATAAGGTAACGGAAAAAAACTTTTTGCCTTACCATTACCGTGTTTTGAAAGATGAAAAGCAGATCTGGTGAAGCAATAGACTGTTGCAGATTGGATGAGTGCAGTTTTGAAACGTTAAAAAGCTGAATTTGAACTTAAAAAGCCAAAAAAACAAATTGTTTAACATTCCTGCAGTTAAGAAGAGTCGGGAGGGGGAGCCAAGCATCGCGAGACAAAGAGGGGAGGAGGGAACCAAGCATCGCGAGACCAAGCTGTGAGGACTGAGACAGGAAGTGACGGCTTGAGGAGCAGACAAGAAGGGAAGCGGAGAAGAACCGGAAGAGAGCAAAGGGGACTGTAAAAACTGCCGGACCAAAAGGACTACAACAGGAAGTGACGTGCGGAGAGCAGACAAGTAAGCAAGAGGAAGGGACAAAAGGAAACTACGGCAAGCCAGAAGCAAGGTAAAAAGACTATAACCTTTGACACAAACCATAGAGAAGTTGCGCCCGCCATTTTGGATTTATAAAATTTTTAAACAGTAATATCTCATAAACTATATAACTTAGAAGGCTGAAACCAACGAAATTTGACTTGGCAAGACTAGCTTGTGTGATTACACTAAACGGTGTTTGATTTGGAAAATAAAATAAAATCGATCTTTTTTAAAGAGACAAGACGGATCGCGGGCTAAGATCGAGAGCAGCTACATGGTCCTCTCCTACAATGGCAGCAAAAAAAGAAAAAGAATTACTAGCTGTTATGGAAGCAATGGAAAAAAAATGTTAGACGCTATAGGAGAGGTAAATGTTAAAATGAATGGTATAGCTGCACAAGCAGACAAAAATTTTATAGATTTAAAAGCTGAATTACAAAAGTTAACCACTAGAACACAAGACATAGAAATTAAAGTAAAAGAACTGGAAGAAAATACTCAAAAAACAATGAAGGAAAATGACAGAATGGAAAAGATGATGCACTATAGAGACATGCAAAACCATCTGAGATTTAGAGGTATAGAGGAAAAATTAGGTGAAGACATTTTTACAAGAATGCAAGAAGCATTAGCAGATTTTTTACAAGAGGAAGAGGAAGTTGTTAAAGAACATATGGATCTTGTTTACAGATTAACCCACAAGGGAAAGACTATACTTTTTACTCTAACAGACATGATTCACATTCAAGAATTGATATGATCTGGATGTCTATTAATCTAACATTTAAGACAAAAAAAGTTGAAATTCTACCTAGAATAATCTCAGACCACAATCCTTGTCTATGGACTTCTGGGCAAATAAAAAGGCAAGGGAGATGGAGAATAAATGAGGACTTATTAGACAACCAAGAAATAGTTAAAAAATTACATGAAGAGACAGATTTATATTTTCAAGCGAACATACAAAAAGAAGTAAAAATTCAAACTGTGTGGGATGCGTACAAAGCAGTTATGAGAGGATTATTGATATCATTGAACGCTAAAGACAATAAAAAGAAAAGAGAACAATATGAAAACATTGTACAAGCCATTAAAATAAAATAAAAGGAACTGAAGAACAGACCAGGAAAAAAGAAACTGCAAAAGGAAATTTGAATGTTACAAGACCAAGCAAAAGCTATTTTGAATCAAGAGACTTACTGGAACCTGAAAAAATTGCAACAAAAAGCATTTGAAGGTGCAAATAAACCTGGAAAGTACTTAGCATGGCAATTAAAGAAAAAACGTGAAAATAAATTTATTACTAAAGTGATACGGGACAATATTGAGATAATAGACAATAAGGGAATAAAAAGAGAATTTTTAAAATATTATGCAAAGCTTTTTAAGAAGGAAAATAAAGACAGAAGAAGGATTAAAGAATACCTACAGTCATTAAAATTACCAAAACCAACGGAGAAAATCAAAGAACTACTTAACTGCCCAATGTCACTACAAGAGATTAAAAATGCAATAAATGATTCAAAATTAGGGAAAGCACCTGGATCAGATGGATTTACAGCTAAGTTTTATAAATCACTACAGGATTCGATCTCACCAGTGTTATTGCTATTAATGAATGACATAGGAGTGACAGGTGAGGTCCCGGAGACTTGGAAAGAAGCAACCATTTCACTCATTCCGAAAGAAGGTCAAGATTTAACCAATGTTAAAAATTATAGACCAATTTCTTTGTTAAACAATGACTATAAGATTTTTGCCAAGATTATAGCTGATAGGCTTAAGGAACATCTTAAAGAGACTATACAGACAGAACAAGCAGGATTTTTACCTAATCGCCAAATAAGAGACAATATAAGAGTAGTAGTGGATGCTATAGAGTACTATGATAAACATCCGGAGAAGGAAGTGGGCTTTCTTTTTTTAGACACGGAAAAAGCGTTTGACAATTTAAATTGGGATTTTATGTTTGAAGTGTTGGAACATCTTGAAATTGGAGACTATATGCTTAATCTTATTAAGTCAATGTATAGAGAACAGAAATCCTCTTTAATAATTAATACTGAAAAAACGGATTACTTTAAAGTGGAAAAAGGAACACGACAAGGATGCCCACTCTCGCCGTTGCTATTTATTTGGATTTTGGAAGTCTTGTTACTAAATTTGAAAGAAGATAAAGAAATTAAAGGCTTAACAATAAAAGGTTTCTCTTTTAAATATAGAGCCTTTGCAGACGACGTGATGTTTATAGCTGAAGACCCTATGACTACACTACCATACTTGTTGCAGAAAGTAAGAGAGTTTGGTGATTTGGCTGGGTTTTATGTAAATAAGAACAAATCGAAAGTGATGTGTAAAAATATGCCAAATAATAAGCAAATTGAATTACAAAATCTTATAGAATGTGAAGTGGTGAAAAAGACAAAATATCTAGGTGTAAACCTAACAATGAAAAACATTGATTTGTATAAGAATAATTATGAGAAATTATGGCAGCAAGTTATGCAAGATATTAAAAGGTGGAATGTATTAAATTTGTCACTGCTGGGTAGAATTGCAGTGGTTAAAATGAATGTGTTACCAAGAATAATGTTTCTGTTTCAAACTATTCCAATTGTGAAAGATGTAAAAACATTCAAATGCTGGCAGAAGGAATTGACTAAGTTTGTGTGGGGAGGGAAAAAACCAAGAATTAAGATGAAAATAATGTGTGATGCTAAAGAGAGAGGTGGGTTTCAGTTACCAAACTTAAGGCTATATCATGATGCAGTATGTTTGACTTGGATAGGGACATGGACTATGTTACAAGACAGAAAGTTATTGTCCCTGGAAGGTCATGACTGTAGGTTTGGGTGGCACGCATATCTGTATTATGGTAAAACAAAAATGGACAATATGTTTAAGCATCATTATTTGAGAAGAACATTAATCGATACGTGGACAAGATATAAAAACTTTTTTCCAGAAGAAATACCTATGTGGATTGTACCTGCAGAAGTTTTAAATCCATCATCTCACTACAAAGGACAAGACTGGTTGAAATATAGAGACCTGTTAACAAGACGTGGTAAAGACTTTAAATTGAAGGAGCAGCAGCAGATGGACTTTGATTATGGCTGGTTAAGGTACAGACAAATATATGATATGTACAGAAGTGATAAAAAATCTGGTTTAAAGAAAAAAGCAATGAAATAGAACAAATTTGGGAGGAAGATGGGAAAAAATGATTTCTAAAATGTATAAAGTATTGTTAAAATGGTTTAATGCTGATGAAATGGTAAAGGAACAAATGATAAAATGGGCGATAAACCTAAACAAAGACATTGAAATGGAATCTTGGGAATTTTTATGGAAAAATGCAATGAGTATTTCTACATGTTATAATCTAAAAGAGAATTGTTTTAAAATGATGTACAGATGGTATATGACACCAAAAAAAATTGCAAATATTAATCAAAATGTCTAACAAATGTTGGAAATGTAAAAAGAAAGAAGGTTCTTTCTATCATATGTGGTGGACTTGTGATAAAGCGAAGACTTATTGGTCTATAATACATGCAGAAATGGAAAAATTTTTGAAATGTACATTTAAGAAGTTGCCTGAAATGTTACTGCTTGGACTTAAACTAGAAGAGATAAATGTAAAGAAAAGGACAATAATATGGTATATGATTACAACAGCAAGAATGGTGTATGCACAAAATTGGAAAAATGAAAAAATACCAGAAGTGTGGGAATGGTTGAAAAAATTGTTACATATGGCTGAAATGGATAAATGGACTAGAAAGTTGAATAATCTGTACTCAGAGACTTTTTTAGAAGATTGGGAGGATTTGAAAGAATATGTTGAAAAATATTGGGACATGAAAAACTACATTTATACATGGTTATAATAGCATAAAGGAATAGAAATTGAGTATATGAATGTACTAAGGATAATTAGATAATGAACTTGTTTTTTAGAATTATATAAGAATATAGAAAATAAGAATTGGTATATAAGTATTTTAAAGATATATAACCGTTACCAGAAATGTAAACATAGAGATAAATATTACTATTTTGGATAAAGTGGAAAATGTGTTATGCTTCAGATGTGGTGGGAAACCACCAATACAAGATAAAAGCAAGACTATACAAATAGAACAAAATGTTATATAATATGGAAAAAAGGATTTGTATAAAACAAATGTATTAATTTTAATGTTTTGAAAAATAAAAACTTTCTTACCAAAAAAAAAAAAAAAAAAGAATCCCTAATCCAATGGAATCCTTGGTATGGGCCGGCAGAGCACAAATTATAAAACAAACCCTGGGGTGTGAATCCAGTATGGGCCGGCAGAGCACAAATTAAAAAATGAATCCTGGGGTGTGAATCCACACACTGACCAGGTCGGTATCTGCCCCCTGTCCCCTTGGACTACCCAAAAAGTCAGTATTTATTTCTTTTATTTATACCCCATCCTCCCCGCAAGTGGGCTCAAGGTGGTTTACAGAGATTGGTACAAAGTACTTAGTCAGCATAAAACATTTGACATTTAAACAATTTAAAACAGTTAAAACAGTCATATAATTAAAGTGTTCTATACAGTTCATTCAGTGTAAAAGATGGCACACTCTAAAGACTGCCAACAGAGTACGCACTTTGCCAGATCATACGAAGATGGTAAAAGGCCGACTTGGCAATGGCTGCTACCTGGGCCTCCATTGTTAAGGAGGAATCCAGTACTATTCCCATCCTCCGGTGCAGGCACTAACGGTGCTCCGTCGAAGGTCGGGAGCGGGATCCCCATCCCCGGACCACTCAGGCTCAGGCACAGGCCCTCCGTCTTCACCAGATTTAGCTTCAGCTGAGTCTAAGCCAACCAGCCACGGCATGCAATGCCCGGTCCAGATCTTCCAGTTTGGAGTCAGACTGACCGCCCAACATCAGATAGAGCTGGTGTCATCCGCGGACTGGTGACACCCCAGCCCATACCTCTGGGCAATCTGGGCAAGGGGGTGCATATAGATGTTCAATGACATCGGGGACAGCACCGCCCCCCAAGGCACTCCACACTCAAGTGGGTGTCTCCTAGACTGCTGTTACCCAAGCACCACCCTTTGTCCCTGACCCTGGAGAAAGGACGCAAGCCATTGCAAGGCAAGCCCCTGTATCCCCACATCGGCAAGGCGGTGGGTCCGCAACTGATGGTCGACTGCATCAAATGCGGCCAACAGATCTAACAACAGTGCCGCCCCCCCCCCGCCCCGATCCAGATGCCTCCGGAGGTTGTCAGCAAGAGCAACCAGAACTGTCTCCATCCTGTGTCTCAGGCAAAAGCTGGACTGGGAAGGGATCTAATACGGAAGTGTCATCCAGAAAGCCCTGTAATTATATTGCCACCGTCCTCTCAATTTGCCCAAGTAGGGCAGATTGGAAGCTGGCCAATAGTTGGCCAATTCAACCGGATCAAAAGATGTTTTTTTCAAAAGAGGGCGGACCATTGCTTCCTTGAGTGTCCCAGGGAACCACCCCTCCAAGAGGGATTTGTTGATAATCTTCCTTAGGGCACCTCAAAACCCCTCATGGCCCACTTTAATAAGCCAGGAAGGGCATGGATCAAGGCTAATGGGCAAGCTTCCGATCTTACTAGGATAAATCAAGGAAGTTGCCCATTCGAGGTTACCTCATCTCCTCATGATAGCGTGTGTCTAGCTATAAACAAAAAGCAGTAAAACTAAACTTTTTGAGGCCTAAGATCTGAATGGGCTGGGACCCTTAGCCCAATCCAACACCAGACCATTGAAGTTATGCCGACATGAACCTGTTAACAACAGATGGCTCAGGAGGAGGCCTACTTTATGACGGGGTGGAGGGGTAATCAGCAATCTAACCCATCCCTTCATGTTGTGTGAATCACAGCAACAACTGAAGGAGTGTGAGATGCACTGGTGCCAAGTCCTGTCCTGGTAAAAAAAGGTTTGTCTCTGTACCTGAATTGTTATTCAAAGGTAACAACGTCAGTTTGCCAACTCTTCGCTATCATCAGCCAGCTGATTTCCATTTAGTCTCTCCCCCCATGGCAGGCCTATAGATATTGCTTGAATTGATTTTAATGATAGAACAAAAAATTAGAATCACAGAGTTGAAAGGGACCTTACAGGCCATCTAGTCCAACCCCCTGCTCAATTCAGGATCAGCCTAGAGCATCCCTGACAAGTGTATCCAGCTGCTGCTTAAAGACTGCCAGTGAGGGGAAGCTTACCACCTCCATAGGCTGCTGATTCCACTGTTGTACAACTCTTAATATAAAAAAAGTTTTTCCTAATATCCAGCCAGGACCTTCCCGCCCTTAATATAAACCCATGATTGCAAGTCCTCTCCTCTGCTGCCAACAGGAACAGCTCCCTGCCCTCCTCTAAGTGACAACCCTTCAAATACTTCAAGAAAGCAATCATGTCTCCCCTCTACCTCCTCTTCTCCAAACTAAATATTCCCAAGTCCCTCAACCTTTCCTCCTAGGGCTTGGGCTCCAGGCCCTTGATTATCCTTGTTGCTCTCCTCTGCACTTGCTCCATTCTGTCCACATTCTTTTTGAAGTGAGGCCTCCAGAACTGCACACAAAACTCCAGGTGCGGCCTGACCAATGCAGTGTACAGCAGGACTACAACATGTTGCAATTTGGTTGTTATCTCTCTGTTCATACACCTCAAGATCACATTAGGCTTTTTTGTTGCTGCATCACATTGGTTGCTCATATTCAACTTACAGTCCATACGCATCCCAAGATCCTGTTCACACACACTGCTACCCAGAAGTGTATCCCCCATCCCGTATGCATGTTCCACATTTTTGATATCCAGATGTAGAACTCGGCACCTATCCTTGTTAAACTGTATCTTCTTCACATTCGCCCAATTTTCCAGTGTGTTCAGATCTCGTTCAATGCTGTCTCTATCTTCTGGTGTATTAGCTGCTCCTCCGAGTTTGGTGTCATCCAGAGGCATCGACTTTTAAAATCCCCAGGGGAAGCGGGGACTCTTGTGCGCGTGCGCTGCGACCCTGTGCCCGCCGCCCCCCCCGGACTGGCCTAGCCTGGCCACTCCTGCCTCCGTGGGGCCAGCTGGGCAACTGTCCCGGGGGGGAAGGCGGCGGTGGTAGCAGCAGTTCCATATCCCCGCCGCCTCCCCCCCCGCCTGCTCCTGCCTCCGTCCAGCATGCTGGGCATTTGCCCAGATGATTCCTGGATGGAGGGAGGGAGGAACGGAGCAGGGGGAGAGGCGGCGGCGGTGGCAGCCGGCCAGCCAGGTGGCCTGGGCGCTCCATTTTCCCAGGGGTGGCTGAGCCCCCCCCGGGAAATTTCGGGGGTGGCTCGAGCCCCCCCGTAGTTTACGCCTATGGTGTCATCTGCAAATTTAATGAGTAGCCCCTCCACGCCCTAATCCAGATCATTTATAAAAATACTAAAAAGTACCGGGCCAAGAACTGAGCCCTGTGGCACCTCAATGGACCGCTCCCTCTGTTCAGATGAAATGCCTCTTTGAGCGCGGTTCTCCAATTAGTTCCCTATTCACCTAACTATCCTAGAGTCCAGACCACAGGCCTCTGGTTTACTCATCAGAACATCATGGGGAACCCTGTCAAAAGCTTAACTAGAATTCAGGTAAACAACATCAACAGCATTCTCTTGATCTACAGGTACAATTTCTTGACAAGTGATTTGGTGTTGATGAAACAGTTGGTAGGAGAAAAGGGCTGATTTAGGAGGTCTGGTCAGGGACAGGTGGCTGATGAATCTGTGGAGGATTCATGATTTTTGTGGTGGATTAAGCTAGTGCTGACGGCAGTGGCTCCAGTTCCTTGGAGAGTTTATATTCTATGCGTTTGTTTAAGGAGAATCTCTCTAAAAGGGGAGGAAACCCTGCTTCACAAGCAAAAATGCTTCCACGGTTGTAGAGAAAAATGTCGTTTACTGAGTATATAGTGACACAGTGTATTTTCAGAGGGAAAAGTACTACTTCTGCTGAGGAGCAAGGGGAGAGAGATGGACAGGAAAAGGTTCTCTAGGGTGGAAGGCGTATTGAAGGTGATTACACATACTGAGTTGTTACAGTCGACAAAATGGGAGAGTCACACTGATCCCCATCTACCAATGAAAAGATGCCACAAATCATATGTACAGTGTGATGCTATACGGAAGAATAAGCTTCCTGAAGTTGGCATTAGCAAATTTTACCAGTTTTGGGGTCCAAATTACCCCCAACTTAAGACTTTTGCTTCTAAAATTCTGTCTATGTTTAGGACAATGTACATTGGTGAACAGCTCTATTCTGGAATAAATTTATATCTATCAAAAGAACGTTCTCAGCTTACCGAAACACACTTAACCAGCATACTCAGGATTGCTACAGCACAGACAATGACTCCAGGTGTTGATGCAATAATTCAGAGAAAGAGAGTTCACTTATCAAAGACTCTAAAATGAACACTGTAAGGCTATTACTTATTAAACATGTTTATATATTGAGTAAAAATTAAATTTGTTAATTGGGTTTCCTATATCTTTTCTAAAGTTTATATCTCTAGTACCTGGCATTACATTGTATGGAACACACAGCCGTGCCGAACAAAGTGAAATTTATGTCATATCCCTGTAACAATAGAGTTCGACATCCCTCCCTGGGCTAAGAAGTTACATGGCTTTTCCTTTTGTTGGTTCTTCGATGCTGTTGAAGATGACCTGAATCTCTTTTCATGCTCTGAGCACTCAAAAGGCTTCTCACCTGTGCGGGTTCTTAGACGAATTTGAAGAGTCCCATTCCAACTGAATCCCTTCCCAACCAATGAGCATTCAAAACACTACCCCCAGGGTGGGTTCTTAGAAGATTTTGAAGGGTGCCATTCTTACTGAATCTCTTCCCACACTCTGGGCATTCAAAAGGCTTCTCGCCTGTGTGGGTTCTCAGATGTTCTCAAAGACTGCTATTCTGACTGAATCACTTCCCACACTTAAAAGGCTTCTCCCCTGTGTGGTTTTTAAGATGACTTTGAAGGTAGCAGCTTTTGCTGAATCTCTTCCCACACTCTGAGCATTCAAAAGGCTTCTCCCATGTGGGTTCTTAGATGAGTTTGAAGAGTGCCACTGTTGAAGGATCTCTTCCCACACTCTGAGCATTCAAAAGGCTTCTCCCGTGTGGGTTCTTAGATGAGTTTGAAGAGTGCCACTGTCGAAGGATTTCTTCCCACACTCTAAGCATTCAAAAGGCTTCTCACCTGTGTGGGTTCTTAAATGTTTTTGAAGATTGCTACTCTGACTGAATCTCTTCCCACACTCTGAGCATTCAAAAGGCTTCTCCCCTGTGTGGGTTCTTAAATGAGTCTGAAGAGTGCTACTCCGACTGAATCTCTTCCCACACTCTGAGCACTCAAAGGGCTTCTCCCCTGTGTGGGTTCTTAGATGAGTTTGAAGAGTGCTACTCCAACTGAATTTCCTCCCACACTCTGAGCATTCAAAAGGCTTCTCCCCTGTATGAGTTCTTAGATGTGTTTGAAGACTGCTACTCCAACTGAATTTCTTCCCACACTCTGAGCATTCAAAAAGCTTCTCCCCTGTGTGGGTTCTAAGATGACTTTTAAGATGGGCACTTTGGCTAAATCTCTTCCCACACTCTGAGCATTCAAAAGGCTTCTCCCCTGTGTGGGTTCTCAGATGATCTTGAAGAATGCGACTCTGGCTGAATCTCTTCCCACACCCTGAGCACTCAAAAGGCTTCTCCCCTGTGTGAGTTCTTAGATGACTTTGAAGATGGCCACTGTGACTGAATCTCTTCCCACACTCTGAGCATTCAAAGGGCTTCTCCCCTGTGTGAGTTCTTAGATGACTTTGAAGATTGCCACTGTGACTGAATCTCTTCCCACACCCTGAGCATTCAAAAGGCTTCTCCCCTGTGTGGGTTCTTAGATGTTTTTGAAGATTGCTACTCTGACTGAATCTCTTCCCACACTCTGAGCATTCAAAAGGCTTCTCCCCTGTGTGAGTTCTCAGATGGTCTTGAAGAATGTGACTCTGACTGAATCGCTTCCCACACCCTGAGCATTCAAAGGGCTTCTCCCCTGTGTGAGTTCTTAGATGAATATGAAGATGGCTACTGTGACTGAATCTCTTCCCACACTCTGAGCACTTAGAAGGCTTCTCCCCTGTGTGGGTTCTTAGATGAGTTTGAAGATCGCTACTCTGACTGAACCTCTTCCCACACTCTGAGCATTCAAAAGTCTTCTCCCCTGTGTGGGTTCTTAGATGAATTTGAAGATGGCCACTGTGACTGAATCTCTTCCCACACTCTGAGCACTCAAAAGGCTTCTCCCCTGTATGGGTTCTAAGATGAGTTTGAAAACTGCCACTCTGACCGAATCTCTTCCCACACTCTGAGCATTCAAAAGGCTTCTCCCCTGTGTGAGTTCTTAGATGTTTTTCAAGAGTGCTACACCAACTGAATCTCTTCCCGCACTCTGAGCACTCAAAAGGCTTCTCCCCGGCATGGGTTCTTAGATGATCTTGAAGATGGCCAGTGGTCCTGAATCTCTTCCTACACGCTGAGCACTCAAAAGGATTCTCCCCAGTGTGGGTTCTCAGATGCTGTTGAAGAATGCCACTATGACTGAATTTCTTCCCACACTCTGAGCATTCAAAAGACTTCCCCCCCATGTGGGTTCCTTGAGGCTGTTGAAGAGTGCTACTGTCACAGAATCTCTTCCCACACGCTGAGTATTCAAGAGGCTTCCCTCCTGTATGGGTTCTTTGATGTTGTTTGAGAAGGAAACTATGATTGAATTTCTTTCCACAATGTGAACATTCAAAAGGTTTCTCCCCTGAGTGGATTCTTTGGCGCACAAAAAGCTGTGATCTGTGTCTGAAGTACTTTGCATACCAAGAGCCTTTACATGCCTTTATTGTACTGTGCTTTGAGAAATGTATATTACCCTTTTTTCCATCCAAGAAGTTTATTCCACTCTCTGAACAGATAAAGTGCTTCTTTCCGGAATGAATTCTTTGGTGTTGAAGAAGGTCTGATTTCTCTGAGAAGCTCTCACTGCAGTCTGAGCACCTACAAGGTTTCTCTACCGTATGTGTACTTAAGTGTCCAAGGAACTCTGTTCTGCGAATCATGGCCTTTCCACAATGCAGGAACTGATGGGTCTTCTTTCCACTGTGCATTCCAAAATGGGCTTGATCAGAAATGTTCATTCCACACTCCAAACACTTGTATGTTTCCTCCAACACGTGAACTACTTCTTGGAAATCCCCCTCTTGGCAAGGAATGGATTTATCTCTCTTTTTCACCCTACAGCTGACTTTCTGACTCCTAGGGCTGCTTTGAATCCTAACGTTTTTTTTCACATCTTCATTCTTGACTTCATCTGGCGAAAGAAGAGGCAGTTCCTCATCTTCTTCATTCCTCTGATCATCTCCTGCTGGAATAAAGAGAGAGAAAGAGAGATTCTGTTAGAATCCGCGCAAGGAGGTCTGCTCTGTACCTGAAGTTCCATCCACACCCCAAATATTTCAGTGGCTTCTTCCTGCTATACACGGAAGTATACAATCAAATACAGCTTCAAAGTACATTAAGCCTCCTGCATCAGAGATGCTTGGTTTGGACTCTTGACCATTTCTATGAATCTCCACCTGTGTGACTTCTCTGATGTGAAATAAGGGCTCTTTTCCATATGAAGCTATTCCAAATTCTAAACAATTACACTGTTTCTCTTAATAGGGAGTTTGTATCCATACAATGACATTTATTCTATGACTGAAGATCTTTGCAAAGGCCACATGTCCATTTTCATATTCCCTGAAGTGGATTCTCTGGTTAGGATGGGGGCCTTTGTTCCTTCTTTTTGATTGATCTTTCCTCTTGAACTGAGATTTCACAGAAAGCCCCTCCTTGGCAAGGAACGGAAGTTTTCTATCACTTACCGTGAAGCTTCCTTTCTCAGGGGTCAGGAGTGGAACAGTCCTCAAGATTGGGATAAGCTCCTCCTTCCTCTGCAGGGCCGGCTCCGAGCTTTAGGACCGGTGGGAGGGGCTTATCCCTACGAGGCTCCAGTTGTTGACCAGCCCCTCCATTACCTATAATTGTACTGTGGAAAAAAGGTCATTTTCCTCCTCCCTGGGGTACCCCCGGGGGCCTTAGACACTTTCCTTCCAACCTTTCCTGTAGCTGAAGGCGCCCACAACAATGGGTGGGCAGGACTGTTCCACTCCTGACCCCTGAGAAAGGAAGCTTCACGGTAAGTGATAGAAAACTTCCATTCTCCAGTGGTCAGGCAGTGGAACAGTCCTCAAGATTGGGACTTAGATAAGCCATGTCCCCAGGGAGGGTGAAGTGGCTTCAGCTACAAGACTTGTTGAAGGACCCTGCGGCCAAACGCCGCTTCGGCCGATGCCGTCAAATCCACCCTATAGTGTTTAGTGAAGGTGTGGACTGACTTCCAGGTAGCCGCTTTACAAATGGTCTCTAAGGTGGGGAAAGCCCTATATGCCGCCGAGGTGGCGGCTCCTCTTAGCGAGTGCGCTACGATGCCTTCTGGTGGCTGTGAGCCATTGGCCTTGTAGGCCAGGATAATGCACCCTTTAATCCATCTACTTAAGGTGGAGGAAGACACCTGAGAACCCTTGGATGAATTTGTAAATGCTATGAAGAGAGACTCCGTCTTTCTCCATTCTCTAGTCCTCTCTATGTAGTAGGCTACTGCTCTTCTAACGTCTAGACAGTGCCATTCTCTCTCTTTCTCGTTTTTTGGATTGGGACAGAAGGATGGCAGTATTACCTCTTCTGACCTATGGAACACCGAATTTACCTTTGGGATAAACGCGGGGTCTAGCCTGAGGACCACCTTGTCGTTATGAAATGTGCACAGGTCCTTGTTAATGGATAGGGCCCGTATCTCCGACACCCTCCTTGCTGACGTGAGCCCCACTAGGAAAAGGGTCTTGAAAGTCAGTTCTTTTAATGGGCATGACCCCATGGGCTCAAAGGGCTGTCTGCATAGGGCCTTTAGAACTGTATTTAGGTTCCACGATGGGAATCTATGTATCTGAGGTGGGTTTACCAGGGCCGTCCCTTTCAGGAACCTCTTAACGTGTGCGTGGTGTAACAGGGATCTTCCATGCCTGGCTCCCTGTACTGCTGAGATGGCCGAGACCTGTCTCCTAAGGGTGCTTGTGCTAAGCCCCTTCTCCAGGCCATCCTGTAGGAATCTAAGCACCTCCCTAACTGGGGCTCTCAGTGGGTCGACCTCCCCCTCCGCGCACCACCTCTGGAACACTTGACAGGTGGCATTATATATTCTAATTGTGGAGGCCCTCCTTGAGGCTAGCATGGTGTCTACAACCTTGTTTGGGTATCCCGCCCCAACTAACAGTTCCCGCTCAATCTCCATGCTGTGAGATTTAGCATCTCGGGCCGTGGATGTGCTGTTAGACCCTGCGTTAGCAGGTCCTCCCTGACTGGAAGGTGCCACGGTTTTTCTATCGACAACGCCAGGAGGTCCGAGAACCAAGCTCTTCGTGGCCAGTGTGGCGCGATTAGCACTACTTCTGCGCGTTGAAGGCGCACGATCTGAAGAACTCTGTGCATCAGCTGGATTGGTGGGAAGGCGTAAAGTAGTCCTTTGGGCCATTTGTGGTTTAGCGCGTCCGTGCCTTCTGCGTACTCGCTTTTTTCCCTCGACAAAAATCGTGGTAGCTGGCTGTTGTTTTGTGTCGCGAACAAGTCCATTATCATTTTTCCGAACTTTTGTTGCACTTGGAGAAACACCTCCCTGTGTAGTTTCCACTCCGTCTGGTTGACTATTTGTCTGCTTAGCCAATCCGCCAGCCCGTTGTTTCTTCCGGCGACGTGAGTTGCCCTTAGCGATAGGACATGAGACTCCGCCCATGTCAATAGCTCCGTCGCCTCTGCGTGCAGTTTTCTGACTCTCGATCCTCCCTGCCGGTTTACGTAGGCCTTGGCTGTTATATTGTCTGTCTGGACTAGGACGTGTTCCCCCTGGAGTATCCTCTGGAACCCCGAAAGGCTCAGCTTGATGGCCCGAAGTTCCAGTAGGTTGATACTCTCCCGGGACTCCTCTGGAGTCCATTGGCCCTGGATCATCTGGTCTCCTGAGTGGGCTCCCCAGCCCGTGAGACTCGCATCCGTCGTCACCAGGGCTCCGTTGGGGCCGGAGCGAGCCGGAGCGCCGCTCCGGGAGAGAAGGGGCCGGGGGCCCCCGCGAGGGAGCCCCGTCCCGCCCCCTGCCATCTTCCGCGGGGCCGCGGCAGGCCGCCGGCCCCGCGAGGGAGCCCCGTCCCGCCCCTGCCATCTTCCGCGGGGCCGCGGCAGGCCGCCGGCCCCGCGAGGGAGCCCCGTCCCGCCCCCTGCCATGTGCCGCGGGGCCGCGGCAGGCCGCCGGCCCCGCGAGGGAGCCCCGTCCCGCCCCCTGCCATCTTCCGCGGGGCCGCGGCAGGCCGCCGGCCCCGCGAGGGAGCCCCGTCCCGCCCCTGCCATCTTCCGCGGGGCCGCGGCAGGCCGCCGGCCCCGCGAGGGAGCCCCGTCCCGCCCCCTGCCATGTGCCGCGGGGCCGCGGCAGGCCGCCGGCCCCGCGAGGGAGCCCCGTCCCGCCCCCTGCCATCTTCCGCGGGGCCGCGGCAGGCCGCCGGCCCCGCGAGGGAGCCCCGTCCCGCCCCCTGCCATGTGCCGCGGGGCCGCGGCAGGCCGCCGGCCCCGCGAGGGAGCCCCGTCCCGCCCCTGCCATGTTCCGCGGGGCCGCGGCAGGCCGCGGGCCCCGCGAGGGAGCCCCGTCCCGCCCCCTGCCATCTTCCGCGGGGCCGCGGCAGGCCGCCGGCCCCGCGAGGGAGCCCCATCCCGCCCCCAGTCACCTTCTGTGGGGCCGCGGCTGGCCGCCGGCCCCAGGAAAAAACTCTCCCTCCCCCAGTCACCCCCCCTCCCTCCCCCACTCACCCCACTCCCTGGGCCCAAGGGAGGGAGAAGCCGGGCCTGAGTGGCTTAACACCACTCAGGCCCAAGCAAGGGGGGGGAGGGAAAGCCAGCCCCAGTGTGGGGAGAAGCGCCCCTCCCTTCCTTCCCTCTCTCCCCCCACCTACCTACCTGTTCCTTCCTTCCCCCCTTCCTCCCTCTCTCCCCCCTTCCTTCCTTCCTTCCTTTTCTCTCTCTCCCAACTACCTACCTACCTTACTGTTCCTTTCTTTCTTCCTTCCCCTTTCTTCCTCCCTCCTTCCTTCCTTTCTTTCTTCCTTACCCCCTCCCTCCTTTTTTTTCTTTCTTTCTTTTCTCTCCCCCACCTACCTACCTTCCTTCCTGTTCCTTTCCTTCTTTCCTTCCCCCTCCCTCCCGTCTGGCCTTCTGACACACTGCCCATGACGTCATTCCGGTGACGTCAGGGGGTGTGGCATATGCAAATGAGTTATGCTAATGAGCTCCTGCACCTCTTTTTTTACGAAAGGACCCCTGGTCATCACTACTATTCTCTGAGGTTCCCGTAGGGGGTTCCCCTCTTTGAACCTGTGTGGGTTTAGCCACCATTCCATTTGTTGTCTCACCTGGTCCGGGAGGTGAAGGAACTTGTGTCTCTTTCGCGCTATGTCCTTCTGGTGCGGCAGTAGGAAAAGCTGTAGCGGCCTCGCGTGGAACCTGGACCACTGCACTATGTCTTGGCATGACACTAGCATGCCCAGTACTTTGGCCAATGTCATTAGAGAGGTCCTTGGCTCCTCCAGGACTTTCCTCATTAGTGTTTGTATCCTGATCACCCTGTCCGGGGATAAGAAGACTCGTTCCCTGACTGAGTCTATCACTACCCCTAGGTGTATTAGTCTCTGGGAAGGTACTAACTGACTCTTCTCCAGGTTCACTACCAGTCCATGTCTCTGAAAAGTGTCCATGGTCATCTCCAGCGCCCTCCTGGTCTCCTGGCTCGACGGTGCTTTTATTAAAAAATCGTCCAGGTACGGGAACAGGTGCACACCCCTTGTCCTGAGGTGTGCCACCAGGGTCACGAGGACCTTCGTGAAGACCCGGGGCGATGACTTCAGGCCAAAGGGTAGGGCTCTGTATTGATAGTGCCCCGTCCCGTATGCGAACCTCAAGAATTTTCTGTGTGTCGGGTGTATCGGGATGTGTAGATACGCCTCCGTCAGATCCACGGAAGTCATGAAATCCCCAGCTTGCAGGGCTGAGAGGATGGACTTCAGAGTCTCCATCCTGAATCTCCTGTCCCTTACGTGTTTGTTTAACCACTTGAGGTCCAGAATGGCTCGTGTGGTCCCGTTCTTTTTGGGCACAGTAAAGAAGATCGAGTATACGCCCCGCCCCCTCTGGGAGTGAGGGACTGTTTCTATGGCTCCTATTTCCAAGAGGTGGTCTATAGCTTTTTTGGTTATCACGAGTTTGTTCTTGTTTGAGTGCCTTGGCACCTGGATAAAGCGCTGCCGAGGATAGTGGGAGAACTCCAGCTGGTAACCCTGATTGTTTTGATGACCCATCGGTCGCTGACCGACTGCGCCCAAGGTCTCGCGAACCCCTGTAGTCGTCCCCCTATCCTCAGTTCGCTTGATGTGTGTGGATAGTCATGCTGACCCCCCTTTTTTGGGAGCCTTGGTAGAGGCTTCTCCTCTACCCTGTGTAAAGGGCTTGTTCCCCCTTGGCCTGGGGTGCCATTTTCCTCGACCCTGCCGGTTGAAAGAGGGCTTCTGGTCCCTCTTCTGTTCCCGAAAGGGCTGAAAACGTTTTCTAGGTTTGTGTTCCCTCCGCCTTGAAGGGAGGACTTTCTTTTTGTCCCTGTTTTCCACTAAGAACCTATCTAACGCCTCCCCAAACAGTGCCCCTCCCGTGAAGGGTACCGCTGCCACCTTTGACTGCGCTGCGGAATCCACCTCCCAGTGTCGCAGCCAGGTGTTCCTTCTGGCGGTGACGCTACACGCCATTGCTCTTGCGGAGAGTTGGAAAGCATCTAGGGAGGCGTCCGCCGAAAACGCCAATGCCAAGGCTATCTTCTTGAGTTCATCCTTGAACTCCTTCGGTGCGTCGCTCTCTGCCGACGCAAGGTTCTGTGCCCAGTCGTAGGCTGCCCTTGCAAAGAGAGAACTCGCCGTGGACGCCCTCAGCGAAGCCGATGAGGCTTCAAAGTCTTTACGCAGTGCTTGTTCAATCCTTCTATCTGTCTGGTCCTTTGGCCTACCGTCTGTGCCCATTGGCAGCACTGACGAGGAGTACAAGCTGGTGACAGGCTCGTCCACCACTGGTAGCTTAAGCCTCTTGGAGGCTTCTGGTGCCACCGCATAGAATTTTGAGATCAAATGGTGAGTTGTCTTAGCCTTTGCCGGGTGGTCCCACTCGGCCTTCATTATGTCAAAAAATGATGCTGGGAGAGGTATCCCCGATTGGGGGGTTGACACTCTCGGCATCAGGTTCCCTGCGCCTTTTTGGAACTCTGACTCCTTTTCTTCCTCTTCCTTTGGCCTAGCTGACAGGTTCAAAGTCTGCATCACTTTCGGGAGCAGGCGTGAGAAGAGCTCCTGCGGGAACAGCCTGGACTGAGCGATTGCTACATCCAGTTCCTCTTCCTCTTCCCCTGACAGTTCCCCCTCCTCCCTTTCTGAAGGGGAGATAGAGTCCTCCGACTCTAGGGTTCCATCGCCCATCAGCGGACTACGCTCTCTGGGCTGTTTGCTATTCTTTGCCCCTGGGGATCTGGAAGAACTGGAGGATTCCCTCTGTTTGGTTCTGTGCCTCTTTTTGGGCCTGCCCCTGTCTCCCGTACCGTTCGATGAAGAGGATTCCTTCATCGTCTCCTTCAGCATCATTTTGATTTCTTGTCTCATCTCTCCTCTGAACCACGCCAGGAGGTCGTTCTTGTCCTTCTCCCTCCTTTCTGGAGAAGTCCTGGCCTCGTTAGAGGACAAGGAGCTTGTTAGACTAGGGCCGTCCGGCCCCTCAACCAAGCTGTCGGTCCCGTCAGTAGATTTACTCGACATCTGTGATCAAGAAAGGGGAGGGGGATAGGTTTGTCACAACCAATAGACCTAGTCGTTTAGTCGTTATCTGGCCCTGTTGGACTAGTGAGGGTTGGGGGGGGGGTGGCGGGGGAGTGACCTTCCATGGTGTCTCCCCCCCTATTGGTAGGCCCCGTCCTTGCTGCCTGTACAGCTGTTGCCATGCGTGCAAACAAAATGGCCGCCCCCATGCGCCCCCAACGTGGCTGCCACCATGTGTTACAGAGTTCCCCCCAACATGGCCGCTCCCATGTGCCCCCAACATGGCCACCACCATGTGTTACAGAGTTCCCCCAACATGGCCGCCCCCATGCGCCCCCAACATGGCCGCCACCATGTGTTCAAAGGTTTCACCAAAATGGCTGCCCCCATGTGCCCCGATAAAATGGCCGCCACCATGCGCTCCGTTAAAGATGGCTGCCGCCATCGAGTCCAAATGGCCGCTGCCATACCGCCGCCTGGCCGTGGGACCCTATCTGGTCACACGCTTAGCATTGCTGTGGCGGATGAGGCCCCCCCGCTCCCCCGGGTCCGCGTTGCCTTCTTCACTTCCCCTAATCCTCCCCCTCCTCTCCCGGGCCCTCCTGCGCTCCGCGCTGAAAAAGGCGCGGATGAAGCAGCCCTGCCGCGGGTGAGTCAGTCGCCCCCGAACGTCTGGGTGCCCAGTTGGGGAGGAAAAAACCCCCGGTCGTCGCCCCTCGCCCCCAAAGGTGGGGCAGTCGTCTCGGGAGGCTGCCGGGGTAGGGGGGCTGATCGTCGCCATTGCCCCGCTGGGCTGGCGGTCGCTCCAACGTCCTCCCCTTGCGGGGAAAGGAAAGAAAGAAACAAGAGGCTCGGGAGGTAGCCGGGGGAGGGGGGGGGTGAGCGTCGCCGCTGCCCGATGGGTGGTTGGAGTCCCTCGTTGTTCCCTTTGCAGGGAAACAAACAGCCATGGCTCGTCGGGGGGGGGGGGCTGAGCGCCGCCTCGCCCTCCCTGGGAGGGTTTACAGCGCTGCTTACCGCTTCCCTCCGAGCTTCCCGGCTTCCAGGCAGTGGGTGGTAAGCCTCTGTTTCGGGCTCCGTCCCTCTGCCTCTCCGCTTCGAGACCCCCGCGCTCCTTAAATCCGTGGAGCAGGCCCTCCGTTCCAGCACAGGTGAGGCCAGAGGGGGGGGGGGGGGATCTTCAATGTTTCTTCTCTTCTTCTCTTGTCCTCTTCTCTCTCTGGAGCTGCTCAGCACGTCCGACTGCAGAGCAGGGCTGGCAAGAACTGGAGCCTCGTAGGGATAAGCCCCTCCCACCGGTCCTAAAGCTCGGAGCCGGCCCTGCAGAGGAAGGAGGAGCTTATCCCAATCTTGAGGACTGTTCCACTGCCTGACCACTGGAGAATGAGCTTATCCCTCTTCTAGGCAATGGATAAATACTGTATCCAGCAAATTTATCCAGAACTGAAGCAAGTGCCTAAATTTTTTTTACATTTCTCTCCCAAATCTGGTTTGTGAATGTTTCACAAGCACAGTGGAGCTCCATAAGGAGTGAAGGATTCAGGTGGGGTGCCAGCCAAGGTGAAAAAGGTTCCTATCCTCAATCAAATGCCTGGCGGAACATCTCTGCCTTGCAGGTCCTGCAGAATTGCATAAGATCCCACAGGGCCCTGATGCTATTGGGCAGAGGGTTCCACCGGAGACAGCCAGATCTCTCTACGGCCAGGGGCCACCAGTATGTTGTTCTGTGAAGAGTGCAATGCTCTCCCAGAGGAGGTGGTCCTGCAGATAAAGGGGTAGGGTGGGTGCTCTGGGCCCTCCCAAGGAAACCCATACCAGAGTGGTGGCAGCCATAAGAGAGCTTTTCCACCTGCTGCCCATGACAGGCTTTTCCCTCCTCTTATCTGTGTGGCTTCCCTCCTGCCTCTATGGTCCTTGGAGAAACCCAGGCATCAGAGTGCGCTGATTAGACAGGGACACCTGGCTTTTCTCTTTGTGTGTGACTATGTGTGCCTCAAGGGGGTGGAAGGGACCAAGCCTTTGGGAAGGAGTTGGTCGTTTGCCTCTTGGGGAGACGGGAGGTTGCTGTAGTGCTTTCTCTCTCCTGTTGTGGCTCAACCAACTGTGCATCAACTGAGAAATTGACTCAGTTTACTGAGCTGACAGATTCAGAGGGAATGTCTTCAACAGCACACAATTCCATCCTCTTTGGGTCAGGACTGCAGTGTTAACTGGTGGGATTACCTGCTGCAGGCCACCCCTGCAAGGTAGAACAGCTCCAAAGAAAGCACTCTAACCCATCTCCACCTAAGAGCAAGGCCTGAAGGCATCCATGTGAAGACTGAAGGAAAGGGTTGACTTCCCTTTGGCCTTGTCTAGCAGGGCTGTTCTTAGGTAACCCTGCCTTCCCAGGAATATCCAGTATTTAAGGATAGTGCGGCTACTCAACAGCCAAAAATAAGCTCAGTCCCAGAAGGAGCTTCTGAGCCTCCAGATTCCAGGCCCCAGAAGGACTCTCTCCCTCCTTACCCAACAAGCTTGGAAAATCTACCAAACCAAGAGTTTCTTAGAAGTAGAGAGGAAAAGTCCCATGGGTATTCCTTGCCCGCTCCCTTGACATAACAGTAAAGGATACCCACTTGCAACCAGCTCATTTGGGAAGGAAACAGTCTCTTGAGATCTTCTGGATGAACTCTGCATCCATTCTTCAGATGAAAGAACTTTGTCAGTCTCCACCGTAGGGTCTCTTACATTCCTGGCTTCATTGGCGGAGAGAGAGAGAGAGAGAGAGAGAGAGAAAGAAAGACACAGAGAGAGAGAGAGAGAGAGAGAGAAAGATCCACGAAAGAATAAAATTTCTTCTGGAAGGATGGAACCATGGTCAAGATGAAAGCCCTCAACTGTAACCAGTCTAAGCTGGAATGGATCTTTTCTGGACTACAGTTAGAGTGGATGGCCATCATCCCACCTGGGGAAGGGGATGCTGGAAAGGGACAACTGAGAAATTGGGATCTGGCTCCTTCCAAAGTCTTTCTGCGGAATCCTCAGCCCAAGACACCCTCTCTGGCCTGGGTGATGGCCACAACTGGCCTCAGTTGCCCTTGCATCAGTAGGGTGTCTTGTATCGCTCCATGTGGCCACGCTGAACATCGTTTTCACGGCCACCCCAACTTCTCAAGGCTCCCAGTGGCGGCCAAGTAGCTGGACAGGTCTCATAAACATATATTGCTGTTCAACATTTTGATTCATGCATCATCCCAATGGCAGCAGTTCCCACCTTTGGCACCTATGAAAGATCCTTACCGAGGAAAACCACGCTCCCATAGTTCTCTTGCATGACTTCCCTGTAGAGAGCTTTTTGGCTCAGATCCAGCAGGGCCCACTCTGCCTCAGTGAAATAAATGGCCACCTCCTCAAAGGAAAATGGAGACTGAAAGAAAAAGCGGATTCCCTCGTCAGACATCATGCCAGGCAGAGAGACTACACTCTTGATGGGGTATTTTGTGAGGGTGCAGGATGTAGAGCTCAGTATGTGCAAAAGGACTGCCATTCAGAGCCTCCCTTTCACAGAAAGCAGGACTAAAAGTGTCCCTGAGAAAGGAGTGACGGCCCTGACTATCCCCCATTCATCCCCCCCCCACCTGGAAAAGAGCTTGCGCAGCCATTTCCACTTCTCTGCAAAGAAAACGGCTCGATAACGACTCTTCACTGCCTGCAAGGGAGACAAAATTGGAAGGGGGAATTTTAGCCTCAAACTCCTATTTTGTTTGCTTGTCTCAAACCTGCTTAAGTATCCCCATTCCCATGAACCTCAGAAGGTTATAAATGCCACCAACACATTTCAGACTTCTGTGAGACTTGGAATGTGCCCTGGAGATCTAATGGTTGCAGCATCCCTGCTGGACAAGACCAAAAGCCCAGTAATGACCTTCTCCAGCCCGCAGGACCCTCTGACCCATCCTGAAGGGTGGGAGAAAAAGAGGCGACTGGAAATCACATGGCCAGATGCGTTGCCATCACATCCATCCCAAAACTCATGTGATTTTAGTGCATCAGCTGATTCTCTGGGAACTCTATAGAGTCTACTGACTCTCTGACTTAACATCCAGGCATTTAGCTGGACAAGACATAGAAATGACACCATGTCCATCCCGTGCTCTGCCCTCAAACGTCACAGGGGTGGCAGGACGTGGCCTGGAATCCCTAATCCAGTATCCTCTTTCTGTGATCGCCCCCCCGATGCCCCTGAAAAGTCTTTATGCAGAGACCCAGAACCCAAATGACTGGCCTCTGGCAACGGGGTTTCTGAGATATGCTGCCCCAGAACATGGTCTCTCTCTCTCTCTCTCTGTGTAAAGTGCTGTCAAGTCACAGCTGAATTATGGTGACTCTAGCTATTCAAGGAAAGAGTCATTCAGTGGTGGTATGCCATTGTCTGCCTCTGCATAGCAACCCTGAATTTCTTTGGTGGTCTTCCAGTCCAAAAACGAACCAGGGCTGACCATTCTTAGCTTCTGAGATCTGATGACATTGGGCTAGTCTGGCCATCCAGGTCAGGAGAACATGGAAGTTCCATTTATTCACCATGGGTAATACCTACACCCAGATTTGTCCTTCTTTTCTTTTTTGAGCCACTTTCTAACGGAAAGAAAATGAGCTATACATAATTCACTGAACAGAAATCGGAATGGAATTGCTCTCCATGAATCAGTATAATCCCCCTTTAAAGTTGGGTGGCCATCACTATATCCTAGGGCACTATTTTCCGCAACTCCATTCTACGTACTCTTCAGAACTATCTCCCTTTTCTCGGTTCTGAACCTCCTGCCCAACAACAACACTACATGCCCTGATCCCATCTGGCAGGAGCCATTCTTACCACTTGAAAGGGCATCTTGGGCCTGGGCCTGTGCCCTCTGACCTCCCTCTGACAGAGCTCCTTCTGCCTCAGTTAACTGCACTTCTGCCTTCAGAGATCCTCCCCTCATCTGAAAAAACAGCAAGGGAGAGGGGTAAGAGAAGGAATGGAACAGGCTGAAGAGATGGATCCTGACCCAGACTCCTCATCCCTGACTCCCCCACCACCAGAGCTGCTTTAACCATAGGGGCGAGAACGAGGGTTGGGTTTTCTTCCCAGTCTAGTGAATGATCTAGAGGTAGAAATATCAAAAAAAGAGACAAAAGGAGGACCGATTCCTTTCAAGAAGAATCTTTTGAAGAAAGAGTTTTAGAATGTAAAACCGCACTGAGAACAACTGGGAGAAACAAATCACCAGGAGTAGAATAGGCTGTTTTAAACCACAGAAAAGGAGTCCATCAACACCTTAACGAGAATATGCTAACAAAGATGGAAAACAAAACAACAGCCCACAGACTGGAAGTGCTCACTTGACATTTCAGTTCTGAAAAATGGAGACGTCAAAGACTGTAGCAACTATCAGAGCACTCCTGCAAGTAAACTGATCCTCAACATTTTACAACAAGGACCGGTGTCATATATTGAAAGAGAAGGCCAGATGTTCCAGGTGGATTCAGAAAAGGAAGATGCACTTGAGATCATATCGTAAATTTACATTGGTTAATGGAGCACAGGAGAACATTTCAGAAGGAGCATGGGTAAGCAAGATTAGATGCCTCACGCTACCCCTCCAAGAAAGGAGTTAAATAAAATAAAATATAACCCAAACAACTGGAAGATAAGGACGAAAAAAGCAATCCTATGGAGGAGGAGACCTTGAAGAAGGAAGAGATAACTTTGGACTTGGTGAGTCTTCTCTGTAAAGCTAATTAAGTTAATTAAAGGCCCCTCATAATGGCGACAAAGAGGGAAGTGAAGGAGATGGCTGAGCTTATAGTTAACATGGAAAAGAACATTAGAGAGGACATTAAAAAATTGCAAGATAAATTTGAGCAACTACTGGAACACATTACAACTGCTCAGACAGTAGCGAACAAGGCTGAGGAAAAGGCGAGAGCTAATGAAAAAGAAATTCAAGTATTAAAAAGAAGGGTAGCCTCCTTATCAGACCGGCAAAGGCGTAAAAATGTGAAACTATCAGGAGTAACGGAAGACATTATTACCAGAGATCTGGTAAAAACTTTAATTGAGTGGTTTCAAAAGCCTGGCATAAATGTTACAGAAGATGATTTAGAACAGGGCTGTCGAACTCATTTGTTGTGAGGGCCAGATCTGACATAAATGAGACCTTGTTGGGCCGGGCCATGTGTGTCATAAAATGTAATGCCAGCTAGTGGAGATATAAACTTTATAAAGGACACAAATACAAAGGCTTTCTTAACTTAAAATAAAAACATGCTTAGAACATTAGCATTCTTGAAATATTTTATTTAACAGTATCTGAAAGCTGACACCTCTTTCTCTGAATTACTGCATCAAAATGTCTGTGCTGTTGCAATCTTGAGTATGCTGTTCAAGTGTGTATCTGAAAATTTCAAACCTACTTTTGATTCATTGACACTCACCACAGAAACCTTATGCTCAGAGTTCTGAGTCTAGGACCCAGGTTAAAAAATGAAATGGCTGAGTGATTAAGAGAGTCTGGTGAAGCAAGCTATGATGCAGCAGCAGCGACAGAACTGGAAGCAGGAGATGGCCAGTTCCACTGCAGGCCTGATAGAAGTCCTCGGGGGTCCTGATCCAGCCCCCTGGCTGCATGTTTGACACCCCTGATTTAGAATGTACACACAGAAGCTTGAAACCGAAGCCAAAAGCTGGAGGCATGCCTAGAGACATTATAATGGCTTTTTCAAGGGAAAAGATACAAGATAAACTCTGGAAAGCTCTCAGGAAGATTAAGAACTTACAACTTTAAGGTCAGGGGGTAATACTTCGTCCTGATTTATCGCCAGAAACATTACAAGAGAGAAACCAGATGAGACCATATGCTCAGGAACTGCATAAGAATAGTATATTGTTTTCTTGGGGATTTCCAGCAACTATGTCTTCAAGGATGGGAAACTTATGAAAGCAAACAATCCTAAAGCAGGAAAACTATTTAAGAGACTTAATATAAAACATACTCCACAAGGGTTGGAGCCAGAGAGAGGAGATAAAGAAGATCAGGAGGAAGGAGAAGAAAAAGAAGAGAAGAGATTGGATTTATACCCCGCCCTTCACTCACCTGGAGTCTCAAGAGCAGTTTACAAACTCTTTTCCCTTCCCCTCCCCACAACAGACACCCTGTGAGGTAGGTGGGGCTGAGAGAGCTCTTTCCCAAGCTGTCCTTGAGAGAACAGCTCTGTCAGAACTACAGCTTGACCGAGGTCATCCAGCCAGGTGCAAGTGGAGGAGTGGGGAATCAAACCCAGTTCTCCCAGATTAGAGTCCGCGCAGTTAAGAAGAGGAAGGAGAAGACTGATTCCACCGAGTGAAGATGGGAGACTTTGGACTTTTATGTGAATGTAAAAGTAAAAAAACCCCAGGGGATATAAAGGGAACTTTTAATTTTTGAGAAATGACATTATGGTAATGGTACTGAGAGATTGGGGGGATGGGTGGGCCTGAATATGAGTAGGCAGGACTGCATGTTGAAGAACAAAAAAAAAGGGGGGGGGGAATCTAGAATCCCCATCCAGCTCCTTGAGAAGGAGCTTTTCTTCGGGCTATGGGGGAGGCAGCGACCAGGGAATAAGAAGGAAAAAATGCAAACACCAAAAAGCACATCGAGAAGAGAATTTCACAAAAAAATCAGCTTGTGATTCATAGATTCCATCAGTGCTTTTGACTGTGGGGATCAAGTAAAGCTACAGTTGAGTTGAAAAAAATGGGGATGCCACAAAATCTGACTGTTTTTATGTGCAACGTGTACTCCTAAGCATAAGGATGTGTCACAGGTGACCAAGAGCAAGTTAATTCGTGCCCTAGTATTCCCCATTACAATGTGTGGGTGTGAAAGCTGGAAAAGGAAGAAAGCTGACAGGAAGAAAGTTGATTCTCTGTGGTGCTGGAGGAGGGTTTGGTGTTTCTACAGATACCGTGGACCACCAAAAAGAGAAATAAGTGAGTTCGTGATCAAATCAAGCCTCAACTCTCCTTGAAACCAGAATGACTAAGACGAGGCTTTAGTATTTTGGTAACCTTACAAGAAGACGGGAGTCACTGGGAAAGACAATGATGCTAACAAAAGTGGGAAGGCAGCAGGAAAAGAGGAAGACCCAACATGTGATGGATTGCCTTAACCAAGGAAGCCATGCTCCCAAATCGACATCATTACAGGATATTTTCTTCCTTTATGATGTTATTAAATACGTGGGACTCCTCCCATATTCCCCTGATTCAGAAAGATTTGATTATGGTACTATGTGCTGCTGCCCGTTCAGTAATTGCTTCCTTATGGAAAAACCCCTCCCCTCCTTTTATGGTAGACAACCCTTTGGGACTTCCTAACAATGGAAAAAATAGAGAGGAAGAAGAAGAGAAGAAGAGATTGGATTTATACCCCGCCCTCCACTCCCCAAGGGAGTCTCAGAGCGACTTACAAACTCCTTTTCCCTTCCCCTCCCCACAACAGGCACCCTGTGAGGTAGGTGGGGCTAAGAGAGCTCTTTCCCAAGCTGTCCTTGAGAGAACAGCTGGTACAGAGCTATGGCTTGCCCAAGGTCATCCAGCCAGGTGCAGGTGGAGGAGTGGGGATTCAAACCCGGTTCTCCCAGATTAGAGTCCGCGCACTTAACCACTACACCAAACCGGCTGGAAGCCTGGCTGGAATGCCTGGCAGGAAGCCTTAGGAAAATGTCATTGCTTGAACAGAGTGAGTGAAAACCCCTCACCTGTTGTGCCTGCCTCTTCTCCTCTGCCTGACTCAGGAGGAACCCTTCGGCCAGGGCCACTGCCTGGGAACTGGTCTCTGGCCCACATCCTCTGACCCAGCACTGCACTTCCCGGGGCAGGATGGCCAGGAACTGCTCCAGGATCACCAGGTCCAGGATCTGCTTCTTGGTGCGCCTCTCTGGCTCCAGCCAGTGCTTACAAAGTCCATGGAGCTGGCTGCAAACCTCTCGGGGCCCATCAGCTTCATGGTAGGGGAACTGCCGGAAGCGTTGGCTGCATACATCTGCGGTCATAGTGTCCTGAACCCAGATCTCTGGCACAGCTCTTTCCCAAAATTCTGCACCACTCTCTGCTTGGATGGGATGGGAACCTTTCCTGGATGTCTTGCCAGTTCCAGGGCCTTCTGGGTTCTTCTCTTCCATCTTTTCCTCCTTTTTTTTTGAGGTGCCTCTGACTCTGGAAAGACACTCTTATTCACCTGGCTGTGAAAAGGGAGAAGGGAAGGTATCAAAAATGCAGAAAGAAAACAAAGTTACATCACTGACCCTGGTGAGGAAAGACACCTAAGAGGAAGAGGCAGAGGGGGGTCAGGCCTCTCCAGGGCAGGGCACAGGGGTTGCTGGGTGAACAGGAGCAGGAGGAGACAATGATCTGGTAGAGCTCCTCAACTGCTTCTTGGCTGCTGGGGTTAAATGGTGTGAATAAACTGAAAATAAATTCTATAAATACTTAATGCTGTTTGACAAGGCAGAAGTCTTGAAAGACATTATGCTTCCCACTTTTGATGGGGTCCAGCTAAGCCTTGGTGACTCAGTTAAGACCCTTGATGATACACTGGACCCAACATTATTGCTGGAGAAGCAACTTAATGCAGTTGCAAAAAAACCCTTTCTCTCAACACAGCCTAGCTTGAAAAATAGCCCTTCCCCTTGATACATCCCATCTGGCCACCAGGATCCATGCCACGGTGACATCAAGAGTAGACCAGTTCAATGCTCTGCACATTTGTCTCCCCTCAAAACCAGTTCAGAATCTCTGGCTGGTGCAGAACGCCACGTCTCAGCTCTTATCAGGCGCTAGAAGAAGCGGGCATATTACTTCTGTTCTGCAGTCCGTCCCCGGGCTGGCCGCCTGTACACGTGCCTTTTCCGTTATGGCCCCCGCGAATGAAGATGAAGAAGAGCTAAAAGGAAGCCCGTGTAGCACAGTGGAAATGTCAAGAAGAAGAGCTGGAATTTTATACGCAACTCTCTCACTGCCCAAAGGTGTCTCAGAGCAGCTTACGATCGCCTTCTCTTCCTCTCCCCACAACAGACACCCTGTGAGGTGGGAAGGGGATGAGAGAGTTCTGAGAGAAAAAGTTCTATTGACTGTGAAAAAGTGTTATTCAAGGTATAAGCTTTCACGTGCAGGCATATCGCATGGAACGGAGCTCCATCGACCTTACGAAGAAATCTGCACAGGTACAGGCTGATTTTTCCTTTCTTACAAAATGCAGAAACCTGGACTATTCTGAAGAAGTGTGCTTGCACATCAAAGCTTAGGCCTTGAATAAAACTTTGATGGTCCAAAAGGTGCCACTGGACTCAAACTTTGTTCTATAATTAATGTAAATAAATACAATCCACCCACACCAAAACCTGCTTATGGGGCAGCACTGGCCTAAATGTGCAGTATTTAGGACAGCCAATCAGCACACACGATTCCTCCCTTGTGATCATCCCTAGGCCTCCCGCTGCCCTCCATGGCTTAGAATTTATTTTAATATACGAAATTCAGATCCCACCCTGATGCGTATTTATTCAATCAAATTTATATCGTGCTCCCTCTCCCCGGAATGGGACTCGAGGTGACTTCCAGCATATCAAATGCACCCGATAAAACAGGACAAAATATACAATAAAGGAACGTTTAAAAATACAAATCGACTAACAATCTGCCCCGAGTAAAATCTCGTATCCACCCGGTCAAGCAGGGCGGGATGCAAGGATGCGGCTGGCCGGGGCAACCCCTCCATCTACCTACCAGCTGCCTGGCGGATCAGGTTCCCCCTGAGGCCGCCCGGGAAAGCCCCGCGGACCCGCCAGGCAGGCGCCCCAGCACCGGGGCTGACAAAGGGGAAACCCCCCCGCCGCCCGCAGAAGGAAAGGAAACCCCGCCTGGAAAGGATTTAAACAACCCCCTTCCCCTTCCCCGAACACGCGAGAGCCGAATTTCTTCCCCCTGAGACTGAATGGACCTACTTGAGAGTAAACCTTCCCCGACTCCGGCTGCAAGGCTTTCCTCTGCTTCTGCGCGTCTAAAGCCCTCCCCGCCCTCCGACCCTCCCGCCCCCCTCCTACAGTCGGCTTGTCTAGCAAACAGCTCGGCTGCTTTAACCCTCTCAGAGCTGCAGCCCCAGGGCGGGGAGAAAGGCTTCCTGCTGAAGACCCCCGCGGGACTGCTGGACTTCTGCCCAGCCGCAGAATGAGAGTGAACCTCCCCAGGCTCCGGCTGCAAGGCTTTCCTCGGCTTCTGCGCGTCTGAAGCCCTCCCTCCCTTGCTCGGCCTCTCTAGCAAACAGATCGGCTGCTTTAACCCTCTCACGGCTGCAGAACCAAGGGAGAAAAGGGCTTCCTGCCCTTTCCCCTGAGGACCCCCGCGGGACTGCTGGACTTCTGCCGGGCCGCAGTGTCAGCGGCGCCCTCTAGGGCAGCTCAGTGGGGCTCCTCCTCTGGAGTCACTCCGCGCAGGGCGGCGCTCGGGGGGAGGGGGGGCAGTGTTCCCTCTAAGCCGAGTTAGTGTGAGCTAGTTCAGAGTTCTTTAGCCTCCGGCTCACCCATTTCTGTCTTCGCTCAGGAAGGATGGCTCCAGAGCAAACTAATTTCTGCAGCAACCCAATCGCGCTCTCACAACTTTAAAGCTGGTAGCTCACAAAGCAGAAATCAACTCCCCGCTTGCAGCCCCAGAGAGAGAAGGGGGGAAAGGGAAATCCCTCCCTCCTTGGAAGGAGAACAGCGGCTGGAAGGAAACGGGGGGGGGGGGGGGGAAGAGACCTTTCCGCTGCCTCACTGGCTTCTGGGAACAGGAGTGTGTGTGCGGGGGGGGGTGCATCTGAAGCTGCCAACTGGTCTTCGAGGCTGGGCGGGGGGATTTGCGCCAGGGAGCCGCAGAGAAGGAAAGGATCGTGGCGATTTAAGGGACAACTCTAATAGAGTTGCCAACCTCCCTGTGGGGGGGGGGGGGCTGCAGATCTCCCAGAATTCTTTCCATCTGATCCCTGGGCGACAGAAAAGGGCTACTTATCAAGGTGGACTCAACTGGCATTAGACCCCGTGGGGGGTCCCACTCCTTCCCAAACCCCTCCATAAACACTTTCCACCTCATATCTTCAGGTATTTCCCACCCAGGAGTTGGCAACCCCAGGCAGCTGCCCATAGATGGGCAAGTAAGCAGAAGCGGGGGAGGGGGTTTAAAGAAAAGAGGGAAAGGGTAAAAGTCAGATCTAGATGATTTTAAATAGATTCTCATGAACATATCATTTTGACATTGAAACAAAATAAAACCTCCATCATACCTGTTTTGTGATCCATCCTGATGTCAGCTAGTGCTGCCATCTCCTGCCCGGGAGTTGGTATGCTTGCTCCTACTACATAGGCATCTTGGAATGTTATGTTGTTACTCCTGCCCTGCTTGCTTATGGCATATCGCTGAAACTGACCTTGGCTGTTTGCTAGTGTCTGAGAATGTAGCTTCCTGCGTATTCTATGGGAAGGTAGTTTCCCCCGTATTCCATGGGAATTAGTAGCCAGTATGTTGAGCGTTTTTTTGCCTTTTGTATAATTGGATGCTAACCCCTTTTCAATTCTGTATAACTGTTCTACCTGGTGGTTTACTGGCCATTACTGACACAGAACATGTAAACGATCACTGCAGACCTTTCTCAATAAAGTAAACCTTTTGTTTAAGGACGCTTGTTGTGACTGACTCTCAGGTCTCTCACACTCTCACTCACTCGGGGAGGGCGAAATATAAATTTAAATAAATACTGAAGACCATGTCTTTAGTCTATAGGCAACCAAACACGACTATGAAAAATAAATAACCATGTGCAAAAGCAACACTACAACTATAATTAACAGCAAAGAAACCACATCAAACAGTGTGTAAACAATATCCAGCAAAATCAAATACAAATGTATACATCAGATTCCCATGAATTGTAGCTCAGTCACAAAGAACGAAGAATCCAGATAATAGAACAAATAACATAAATAACCAACACATACCTAATATATAATTTTAGTAGCAACATCTGTAATGTTCCACGGCGATAAGCCTCGTCTTGTGAGCAACGACACCGAGTCGTTTGCTTATAGAACAACTTTATTCGGTAGATGGAGACGCCAGGAGTGGAGGGCAAAGAACACCATCACAGTCATCCAAGAGACATCGACCCTGTCCATTCCCACAGGTTAGATACATCCCAAAGAATGGAAAGCCAGCTCCTTAAAGGTAAATACACACATCACATCTCTCCCCCCAAATTTACAAAGAATATTTAGACTACCAATTAAAGATTAAAATACTTAAAACACATAACATTAATAATAAAATTTGACATACCGTGTACAACCAAAATACATTCAAACATAAGCATTATGGTGTTTATCTTTCTGGTGAAAACACACACCTACCATAAAACGCTGTACACCTAGGAATCCTTTCTCTTACCTGTGAACTATTAAGTTCCTGATTCTCCTTTTCTGTGACTTGACTATTCGGTTTTCCTAACACCTTATCATCTAGTCCTTGTTCCCTGTTGAACTCATTTTCCTTTTCCTCATGCCTCCTCTGTCCTCTTCTCACACCTTTCTGATAGGATCTAAGATGGACCCTGTTACGCCGATAAGTGTTACCATCGGAAGTCTGCACCCTATATGTACGTGGTTGCTGGCATTGCTCCATTACTACTGCAGGGCACCACTGCCTATTTCCCTCTACCCACACCTCATCTCCTTCCTTCAATGGCTTCAGAGATTTCGCTGCTCGATCATGGAAATATTTCTGTGTGTCCTGGATTTCTTGTAAGGCCTCTTTTACTCCACTTGGTGTTTTGGGCCGTAATCTCTGCTGGGATGCTGGTGAATACTCAATCCTCAACACTCTGCCCATTAGCATCTCCGCTGGTGAATACCTCATTCCTGTCACGGGCGTATTACGATATTCCAATAATACTAGATGTATATCCTTTTTTGAATAGTCTGCTTTCCTCATTAACTTTTTAATGGAGCCAATGGCCCTCTCCACCATCCCATTCGATCTAGGATATCCAGGATTGCTTAAACATTGTTCAAATGCCCACTCCTGGGCAAATTGTCTAAACTCCTTACTAGCGAAAGGTATGTTGTCACTTACTATTTTCCTTGGAATTCCATGATGTGCAAATATGTTCTTAAGTCTAAGGGTGCGATCACACGAGCATTTAAACCCGGGTTCTCCCACGCTGCTCTTTCAAGCGTGATAGGTACTTGTTTTTCCTGGTGGTTGGAAAAGCGGGCTCGAGTGCGGGGGGGGGGCGGCTTCGAGACGGGAGACAGATGCGGCCCATCTAGTCAGCCCCTTTAATTGCGATGGGGAACAGCCGCGAGGCCCGCAATAAACATCCGTGTGATCGCACCCTAAGAATCACTGTGCTGGCAATTTTATCTGGGAGTGCCACTACCTCTGGGTATTTTGAATAGTAATCTACCACAAAAAGGAATGGAGAGGACTGATAGTCAAAAATGTCTACACCTACTTTTTCCCATGGTAGATCTGGGATTTTGGGGGTATAAGTGGCTCCTTTTGATTTTTTACAGCAAATCTAGCACACACAGAACAAGTCCTAACCATCCTTTCAACATCACACATACCAGGCCAATACATGAGCCCCTTTGCACGAGCTTTCATTCTTTGGATGCCCTGGTGTGATTCATGGAGTTAACACACCTTGTCTCAAGGACACAGGAATGAACAATTTTTCTCCCACATACACAATGCCATCTTCAATACGTAATGCACCCTTGATGGCCCAAAAGGATTTTATAGATGCAGGAACATCTTTATAATATTGTGGCCACCCTGACTTTAAGCAATTAATTACCAACTGAAGATGTTCATCTCGCTTTGTGGCTTCCTGTATAGCCTCTAGCCCTTCAGGACAGGCCTGTAACATTTCCACTTCGTGTATGACCTTCTCTTCCCATACCTGTTCTTCATCCCCTGTGGGAAGGTTCACTGCAGCTCTTGATAAGGTATCAGCAAAACACATGTGTTTACCTGGAATATACTGCACATTAAGCTGGTACTGTTGTAATTGTAAGAGCATGCGCTGTAGCCGAGCAGGGGCAACACCAATTGGTTTCTTAAAACCTGCCTCCAGCGGCTTATGATCAGTTTGCACAAAAACAATTTTGCCATACACATATTGATGAAACTTTCGAATCACATATACTACAGCCAAAAGCTCTTTGTCTGTGTATAGTTTTGTTCTGTTGGGCTAAGAGATCTGGATGCATAAATGACAGGTCTACCCTCTTGAATCAGACAGGCTCCAAGGCCATCTTTTTGATGCATATGCTTGGATAGTTACTGGTTTTTTTACAACATAATATTGGAGAATGGGTGCCTGACATAGCTGTTGCTTAACCATGTCAAAAGCTCCCTGGCGTTCCGGCATCCACTGGAACAAATATCCTTTTTTAAAAGACCCTGTAGAGGCGCCGTTAACTCAGCCTCTTTTGGAACATATTTTGACAAATACTGTACCATCCCTAAAAATCTTAAGTATGTCCTGTCTGTCTTTAGGGGAGGGCATCTCTCTGATGGCCTTAACCTTATCTTCATCCTGAACCCAGGATGAACCCAGATCTCTGGCAGAGCTCTTTCCCAAAATTCTGCACCAGTCCCTGCTTGGATGGGATGGGGACCTTTCCTGAATGTCTTGCCAGTTCCAGGGCCTTCTGGGTTCTTCTCTTCCATCTTTTCCTCCTTTCTCTTAGGTTGCCTCTGACTCTGGAAAGACACTCTTATTCACCTGGCTGTGAAGAGAGAGAGGGAAAGATATCAAAAAGCCATAAAGAAAAGAAAAGAGAATGGAGTTACATCATTGACCCTGGTGAAGAGACACCGAAGGATTACCCCGGTGGCTCAGAAGGAGCATCCTTGTTGTAGTTTGTGGATCAGGATTAATGTCACTGTGTTATATTACATATCTGGAAAGTATTGGAGTCGGGAGGTGAAGGGTAGTGATTTCATAGCAAAGCTCTTTATTGAGGGTCAGATGGAACATGAGAAACTCCGGGCTCAGAGCCCTCTTTTATGCTGGCCGGAGACAATGACCCGACCTCACCCACAAGTCCTGATAGGACCTTAAGTCCGTGGTTGCAGTTCATAGGTCCCCCAGCGGGAGACCTAGGCTCATAATTGGTGGTCACTCAGGATCCAACTGGCTATTGTTCTACCTGGCCGAAGCTCAGGTAGATTCTGACCATGTGTGCTGACCATGTGGCGGTTGCTATTATGAGAGACCAGGCGACCGTGGTCTTAGCACACAACACCCCTCCCCCCATAGTCCAGTTCCCCCCTGCAAACATAGTCTTTCAAGCAGGGCTCTTCTTGTAGAAAAAGCCCAGCAGGAACCCATTAGCATATTAGGCCACACCCCTGACAGCACAGCTCATCAACATATTAGGACACACCCAATGTTCCCAGAAGTGTGGTCATCCAGCCACATCCACCTTTTGCTTCTTATTCTGTTTACCTTGTTGTCAAAACAGTTTTGACAAAACCAATAAAAACATTACTTTCTGTCTCATCTATACAAAACCTTGCCTGAACCAATACCTTATGTCCAACAATTATTCCCACACTGGATTGGAATCAATTCCTAAGGGTTAGGTTCCCATGGAAATCAGGTTGCCTTCCTGCAGAACTAGTATGCTGAATATGACTTTTTAGGGTTGCCAACCTACAGGTGGGGTCTGGAGATCTCCTGGAATTACAACTGAGCTCCAAACTACAGAGATCAGGTCAATGGCTGCTTTGGAAAGTAGAGTCCATGGCATTATGCCTTGCTTAGGTCCCTCCTTCCCCTAAACTGCACCCTCCACTCCCAAATCTCCAGGGATTTCCTCAACCTGGAGTTGGCAACCCTAGTTCACTGGCAGAACAACACTAGAAGCCAGTTTGGTGTAGTGGTTAAGTGCGTGGACTCTAATCTGGGAGAACCGGGTTTGATTCCCCACTCCCCCCTTGCACCTGCTGGATGACCTTGGGCAAGCCATAGCTCTGTACCAGCTGTTGTCTCAGAGCTCTCTCAGCCCCACCTACCTCACAGGGTGTCTGTTGTGGGGAGGGGAAGGGAAGGGAGTTTGAAAGACGCTCTGAGACTCCCTTGGGTAGTGAAGGGCGGGGTATAAATCTAATCTCTTCTTCTTCTAGGTTTGTGGATGCACTGGATGGGAGTAGTTCGTGGACTATTTTATTCAAGGTACAAAAATTTATTCAAGGTATAAGATTTCATGTGCCACCCACACTTCTTCAAATGGAAGATGTGTGCATGCACAGAAAAGCTTATACCTTGGATGAAACTTTGGACTCCAACTTTGTTCTGCTGCTTCAGACCAACATGGCTACCCACCTGACTTATTACACTATAATACTTTTTACAAGCAATTATGTACCAGTGGAGTGGTTACCATGCAGAGTCTGTCCCACAGGTAAAATTATCCTGTGAACAGGTGGTCTTTACCACATAAAAGTATCACTACCATCACAAGATCACCAATCGTTGGAACTCCTCAGAAGCGGAAATCTCTCTTATTAGGAGGTTTAAGAACATCAACTTTGCTGGCCCATTAAAGGCAGATGTCAGTCCAGTGGCAGGAGAAGAGGGACAATCATCTTCTTCAGAAACTCTGCCCACTTTTTTAAATGTCACAAAACAGGCAATCTCCAAAGTGCAGCTGACCATGCTCATTTTTAGTTACAACTCTATTTCTCTGCAGATGTCCCCCAAAGTGCCCCATGCAACAGTCAAGTGTTCTGCCAACACACACAACAATGAAGCTACTTTTTCAGATGTTTTCTCTTACATGGCAGTAAGCACCAAACTACTTTAATACAGACTTTAAACACACATATATTTGCAAGCCATTCCCAACAAGACACAACAATGAATTCAGGCTTCGAAGTTACTTTTCTTAAGCAGAAAATGCCATGAGAAAACTAATGGGATTCTCAAAAATTAAAGATATTGTCAAAACCAGCATTTCCTGGGCTCTCTGCTTTTTTACATCCCCCCCCCTTTTGAATATTTTTTTTATAAAAACAGAAAGGAAGGAAGGAAGGAAGGAAGGGGTAGGTGGGGGGAGAGAGAGAGGAAGGAAGGAAGGAAGGAAGGAAGGAAGGAAGGAAGGAAGGAAGGAAGGAAGGAAGGAAGGAAGGAAGGAAGGAAGGAAGGAAGGAAAAAAGAGGTAGGTGAGGGGAGAGAGAGAAAGGAAGGAAGGAAAAGGAAGGAAGAAGGAAGGAAGGTAGACAGACAGAGAAAGGAAGGAAGGAAGGAAGGAAGGTAGGTAGGTAGGTGGAGGAGAGAGAGAGAAAGGAAGGGGGAAGGGAGAGAGAGAAAGAGAAAGGAAGAAAGAAAGATGGGGACAGAGAGAGAAAGACAGAAAGAAAGACAGAAAGAAAGACAGAAAGAAAGGTGGGGGGGCAAGAGAGAGAGAGAGGGAAAAGAGAACGGAGAACTTACTGGAGCAGGGAAAGCCACACGAGGTCAGCAAGCCAAATGCAGAAAGCCTAGCCCCTGTGCTTAATCTCTGGGCTGGGCTTTCTCCTGCTGGCTTTTTGCTCTTAAAGGGAAAGCACCCGGTGGAGCTTTTTCCTGCTGGCTCTCTGCAGGAACTTTCCCTTTAAGTGCAAAAAGCTCAGGCTGGGCAGGGAGGGGGCTCCGACGCCAGCCGGAACGGCGTTCCTATGCGTTCCTGCTGAAATCGAGCCCTGTTTTCTAGTACCCCGGCTGGCGATGTTCGCGCCCTGAGCACCAGGGGGTTGCTGGCCATGGGGCGTCCATAGTCTCGGGGAGCGGGGTCGCTGGTGGCTCATTGGGGTCACTTGTGGGAACGTTCGGTGGTGGCTCGGGCAGTGTTGCTTCATCAGGCTGGTCAACAGGAAGGGGTTCCGTGGGCTCCATTTCGGGGTCAGGGTCCTGTAGTGGGGCTGGTACTGGTTCAGCAGGAGCGGAAGACTCGGGGACGTCGGGTGCATTGCATGGGAGACGCCGCTGGAGCTGGTCAATGTGGTGCTGCTACACTGGCCCGTCTTCAGTGCCGACCTCGTAGGAGAGCGATCCGGTTGTGTGGATGATCCTTGCGGGGACCCATGCTGGACCTCGGGCATAGTTCCAAGCATAGACAGGGTCCTCGGGGGAGAACCCTCTTGCTGCTGGCCAGAATTCGGGCTTAGTGTCGCTGCTGATGGCACGGTCAGGGTGGAGTCAATCCAGCAGGGAGCCGAGGCACTGCCCCATCAGTAGCTCCACCGGTCGGCGGCCCGTCCTGGTGTGTGGTGGGTTTCGCTGCCCAAATAGGAACTTTATCAGCTGTAGCTCCCAGTTCCCTGGGTCCATCCTCTTTAGGGTGTCCTTGGTAGTCCTTACCATCCATTCAGCCTGGCCGTTGGTTGTGGGGTGGAAGGGTGCCGAGCAGATGTGCCGGATGCAAAACAAGTCCACGGAGCGCTGAATTCCCCGGACGTGAAGGCTGTCCTGTTGTCCGTCACGAGCGTATCGGGCAATCCATGGGTTGTGAAGATGCGCCACAGGGCTCTGACAGCTGCCTCGGTTGAGGTAGACTGCACCGGGACTACCTCTAGCCATTTGCTGTAGCTGTCTACTACAATAAAAAACAACTGGCCCTGGACTGGCCCTGCGAAGTCCAGGTGGAGCCTCGACCATGGCTTGTTGGTTGACTCCCAGGGTCGGATGGGGGCATGAGGAGGATTGGGGTGCGATTCTTGGCATTTGCTGCACCGGTGCACCCGATCCTCGATTTCCTTGTCCATGCCAGGCCACCAGACGTAGCTGGGGGCCAGGGCTTTCATCCGGATGATTCCAGGATGGGACTCATGGAGGGCTGCTAGGACCCTAGAGCAGAGCGGCTCTGGGATGACCACCCTCGTGCCCCATAGCAGGCATCCCTTATGGGTGGACAGTTCATGCCGCCTTGCTGTGTAAGTGGCAAAATCAGGGCCCGGATTGTCGGGCCACCCCCTCCCCACCCAGTCCAAAACGCGAGAGAGGACCTGGTCCCTGGCTGTGCGGCGGGCCACGTCGCATACCTGAAAAGGCCGATCTGGGAGGTCTTCGAGGAGAGCCACATGGAACGCAGGAGCTGGGTCCAGATCGCAGGATGGCAGCAGGAGGCAGCTGAGGGCATCCGCGTGACCCATGGCCTTTCCGGGGTAGTGCACGAGATCGTACTGGTATCCTGCAAGGAAAATAGACCACCGCAGGACCAGGGGGGACATGTGTGGAGTCTGGCGGTGGGGAGCGAGTAGGCCCAGGAGCGGTTTGTGGTCTGTGGCCACTGTAAATGCCCTACCGTAAAGGTAGTCGTGGAATTTTTTCACCCCAGTGACGATGGCCAGGGCTTCCTTGTCGATCTGGGCATAGTTGCGCTCTGCCGACGACAGTGTTCTGGAGTAGTAAGCCACAGGCACCTCCCAGCAATTGGGAAGCCGATGGCCCAGGACTGCCCCCACCCCGTACGGAGACGCATCACACGCTAGAATTACTGGCAAGGACTCATCGAAGTGTGCCAGAACAGCGTTCGAAACCAGTTAAGTCCTTCACTGCTTGGAATGCCGCCGCATGACGCGGCCCCAACCCCATTTTGCCCCCTTGTCCAGCAACCTATGTAGGGGCTCAGCGACCGCTGCCTTGTGGGGGAGGAAGGCATGGTAGAAGTTCAGGAGGCCCAAGAAGTTCAGGAGGCACCCTCACCCATAAAGAACGCTTGTAGCTCCGCCTTCGTTGTGGGTTGGGGCGCCTCTGTGATGGCTGCCACCTTCTCCGGGGTGGGGTGGATGCCCTGGGCATCCACCGTGAAGCCCAGGAAGGTCACAGATGGGACGCCCAAGGTGCATTTGTCCTTGCGCACCTTGAGGCCGGCATCTTGGAACAGCTGGAGGACGGCCCGCAGCCGCGTCTTGAAGGCGGCGACGTCCGGGGCCGCTATCAGGACATCGTCAAAGAATTGTTTCACCCCTGGAATGCCTTTCAAAACAGAGTCCATTAGTTGTTGGAAAAGACCAGGGGCGACGCTGACCTTGAACTGGCGCTGTTTTACCCTGAATGCTCCCTTGTGTGTGATGATCGTCTGAGCTTCTGCCATGGCATTGTCCACGGGAAGCTGCTGGTAGGCCTGTGCCAGGTCCAGCTTCCCGAAGACCTTGGCCCCCGCAAGAGAGGCTAACACATGGCTGACCACTGGCAGTGCGTATGCGTGGTCTTGCAAAGCTAGGTCCAGCGTGCATTTGTAGTCTGCGCAGATGCGGATTTCCCCGTTTGATTTCAAAGGGGTGACAATCAGGGTCTCCCACCTAGCATGGGAGACTGGCTCGAGCATGCCTTGTGCCACTAGCTTGTCCAACTCAGCCTCTACCTTTGGGCTGCCACGTGGATACGGCGAACAGCAGGATCTAAGTCCAGAGAGACTGGGGGCCCCCGGTAGGAGCCTAGGGTGCCGTTGAAAATGGCTGGAAATTCCGCACAGACTGCTGCGTAATCCGCGGACCTCAAACGGTGGACCCCGGCAACTTCCATCCCCCGGGGTGTGAACCATGCACACCCAAAGAGACTGTTGAGGTCCCGCTCCACCACTAGGAGGTCGAGGGAGTGGCAGAAGTCATGGTACTGAACCTTAACCTTGGCCAGGCCCTTGATCGCGACCGGGTTCTTTTGGAAGTCCCGAAGGACTGGTGCTGTCGGGCGGTGTAGCCGGGGCCCCCCTGCGGGAAAAGTTTTTTAAAGGTGGCCACTGAAACTATGGAGTAAGCAGACCCGGAGTCCACCTCCATGGAACAGGGGGTGCCCCCAATCCGCAGGTCAACCGTAATGGCTTCGGGGAGGGGCTCGGGAAGGTTCAGTACCTGTGCTGCTGTAGTGATGCTATCCACCGTCTCGTAGTTCACGGTGGATAATCGGCGGCTGGTTCGGGAGCGGCAGGCCTTGGCGATGTGCCCCGTTTTCCCGCATGATCGCCCGACAGCGTCCCGGAAGCGGCAGGAGCGTCGTTCGTGGGGGTCCCCGCAGCTTGCACACGTTGGGGGCGGCCTGTTTTTGAGGGAAGAGGGAGGAACGGCGGCGAATGCTGGATGCCGGGAGCAGCCCCGGGGGTAGCTGGACTCACCTGATAGGACCTTAAATCCATGGTTGCAGTTCATAGGTCCCCCAGCGGGAGACCTAGGCTCGTAATTGGTGGTCACTCAGGATCCAACTGGCTATTGTTCTACCTGGCCGAAGCTCAGGTAGATTCTGACCATGTGCGCTGACCATGTGGCGGTTGCCATTATGAGAGACCAGGCGACCGTGGTCTTAGTACACAACAATATCACAGTTTTTAAGATACATCTGTTTGGTCCTCCGGGCAACAAAAACAACACTATTTGCCTTTTTAAAGATCTACTGTGGATGTTATGAGCTTGGCTTCCGATTTCTCGGATCAGTCTGTCTAGTGTGCACATCTCAAGGTGAACTATAGCCCAGGACCAAACAACTGGTAAGGGCTTAACCTTGCAGATAGCTCCTTAATAGTCCTGAAGGGCTGGACAATATCAGAGGGAAAGGGGCAGAGGGGTGTCAGTCCTCTCCAGGTCAGGGCACAAGGGCTGCTGGGTGAACAGGAGCAGGCAGTGTAGGACAAGGGATTAATGAATGTGATGCTCTGTATTCTTAGTGTTCAATGGGGCAAGTGATGCTCTGTATTCTTGGTGTTTGGGGGGGGCAACAGTGGGAGGGCTTCCTGTCCCCACTGCTGGACCTTCTGAGGGCACCTGGTGTTTTTGGCCACTGTGTGACAGGGTGTTGGACTGGATGGGCCACTGGCCTGCTCCAACATTGGCTTCTCTTATGTTCTTATGTGATTTCTGAATGTGAATTCTGATATTTTCTCTGACATGCATATATTGACAGCTGTCACTGAGTTTAACTATAGTATATCCAGATTTTGGTATTTAGCCCAGATGAAAGAAATCTATAGTAGAATATAGATATTTTATATTATTATCTTTCTATATAAGAAGCTATATTAAGAAGTATAATTAGAGGCAATTATTGAGCAATGGAATGGAATGTGAATCTGGAAGTTGCAAGGATGCTAAGCAAGGGAAGTTATGTGATGAAAAGACTCTGAGTGTTCTCAAAACAATATCTCCTCTTGTAGTAGCAGAGCATCTGGCCCCACGAAGTCTGCCAGAACCCAGTTCTATGTGCACCTTATCAGAAACCCCCCTAGCTCAGGGCTGAGGTAAATAAGCTCTGGGTGATGCTAAGAGAGGGCCCCATTGTTCTTTATTGTTTCACACTGTCCTGAGAACAGATAAACAGACATAATTACTGACACTTTTGACCAGCATAGTAGAACACCAGTAGAGACGTATTAAGTGAAATGATGCTTTAATGATGCAACCCGTCTGGTACCAATTAGAGATTTTTCTCTGTGTAAACTATATGTGATGTAATTTGGGGTATAACACCTTTTGCCCATCCTGGTAATGGCAGAATACAGCTTGGTATTACTGGGTCCTAAAGTATCCAGTCCTGTATTTCCTGTTTCTTGCAATAAACAGGTAATCATCTAACTCGTTGGACTCTGACTGTGTGTTCCTAATTCAGTCCTGGGAATGCACGGGCACAAATTCGTGCATCAGGATCACAGTGGAAATGTCAATATTTAAAGTTTCTGAGAGAAAAGTGGAAAGTTGAAATAGAATTTAAAAATAGAGAGATGGAAAAGGAAGTTGAAAAACTGCAAGTTGAAGCAGAATTTAAAATTAAAGAAATGGAAAAGTGGGAAGTTGAAGCAGCAGGGGTCCGTTGGGGCCGGAGCGAGGCGGAGCAAAGCTCCGCCAGCTCAGGTGTAGCCACTAGGGCAGCCACGGGCCGAATCAGATTCTCTAATCTGATTCAGCCTGCCACCAAATTGCCGCCAAAATTCGGCAGCAACTTTAAAAGCAACTGGAGAGGAGGGGGTTTGAGGGAGAGGCTCCAAACTCGCAGGGTATCTGCTGGGGCCTCTCCTCAAAATACCCACCAAGTTTCAAGAAGATTGGACCAGGGGGTCCAATTCTACAGGCCCCCAAACTGGTTGCCCCGTTCCCTCCATTGTTCTCTATGGGAGGAAAAAAGTAACGTAAGAGATGGCTGCCAACAGAGTATGCACTTTGCCGGATCAGCCGAAGATGGTAAAAGGCCGCCTTGGCAGTGGCTCCTACCTGGGCCTCAGTGTGGGCACTAACGGTGTTCCGTCGAAGGTCGGGAGCGGGATCCCCATCCCAATCAGGCTCAGGCACAGGACCTCCGTCTTCACCAGATTTAGCTTCAGCCGACTGAGTCTAAGCCAACCAGCCACGGCATGCAATGCCCGGTCCAGATCTTCCAGTTTGGAGTCAGACTGGCCGCCCAACATCAGATAGAGCTGGTGTCATCCGCATACTGGTGACACCCCAGCCCATACCTCTGGGCAAGGGGGCGCATATAGATGTTCAATAACATCAGGGACAGCACCGCCCTCCCGAGGCACTCCACACTCCAGTTGGCCAATTCAACTGGATCGAAAGATTTTTTTTCAAAAGAGGGCGGATCATCGCTTCCTTGAGTGCCCCAGGGAACCACCCCTCCAAGAGGGATTTGTTGATAATCTCCCTTAGGGCACCTCAAAACCCCTCATGGCCCGCTTTAATAAGCGAAGAAGGGCATGGATCAAGGCTAATGGGCAAGCTTCAGACCTTACTAGGATAAATCAAGGAAGTTGTCCATTCGAGGTTACCTCATCTCCTCATGATAGCGTGTGTCTAGCTATAAACAAAAAGCAGTAAAACTAAACTTTTTGAGGCCTAAGATCTGAGTGGGCTGGGACCCTTAGCCCAATCCAACACCAGACCATTGAAGTTATGCCGACAGGTTGTCAGCAAGGGCAACCAGAATTGTCTCCAGCCTGTGTCCTGGGCAAAAGCTGGACTGGGAAGGGACCTAATACGGAAGCGTCATCCAGAAAGCCCTGTAATTGTATTGCCACCGCCCTCTCATGAACCTGTTAACAACAAACGACTCAGAAAGAGGCCTACTTTATGACGGGGTGGAGGGGTAATCAGCAATCTAACCCATCCCTTCATGTTGTGTGAATCACAGCAACAACTGAAGGAGTGTGAGATGCACTGGTGCCAAGTCCTGTCCTGGTAAAAAAAGGTTTGTCTCTGTACCTGAATTGTTATTCAAAGGTAACAACGTCAGTTTGCCAACTCTTCGCTATCATCAGCCAGCTGATTTCCATTTAGTCTCTCCCCCCATGGCAGGCCTATAGATATTGCTTGAATTGATTTTAATGATAGAACAAAAAATTAGAATCACAGAGTTGGAAGGGACCTTACAGGCCATCTAGTCCAACCCCCTGCTCAATTCAGGATCAGCCTAGAGCATCCCTGACAAGTGTATCCAGCTGCTGCTTAAAGACTGCCAGTGAGGGGAAGCTTACCACCTCCATAGGCTGCTGATTCCACTGTTGTACAAATCTTAATATAAAAAAAGTTTTTCCTAATATCCAGCCAGGACCTTCCCGCCCTTAATATAAACCCATGATTGCAAGTCCTCTCCTCTGCTGCCAACAGGAACAGCTCCCTGCCCTCCTCTAAGTGACAACCCTTCAAATACTTCAAGAAAGCAATCATGTCTCCCCTCTACCTCCTCTTCTCCAAACTAAATATTCCCAAGTCCCTCAACCTTTCCTCCTAGGGCTTGGGCTCCAGGCCCTTGATTATCCTTGTTGCTCTCCTCTGCACTTGCTCCATTCTGTCCACATTCTTTTTGAAGTGAGGCCTCCAGAACTGCACACAAAACTCCAGGTGCGGCCTGACCAATGCAGTGTACAGCAGGACTACAACATGTTGCAATTTGGTTGTTATCTCTCTGTTCATAAACCCCAAGATCACATTAGGCTTTTTTGTTGCTGCATCACATTGGCTGCTCATATTTAACTTACAGTCCATACGCATCCCAAGATCCTGTTCACACACACTGCTACCCAGAAGTGTATCCCCCATCCCATATGCATGTTCCACATTTTTGTTATCCAGATGTAGAACTCAGCACCTATCCTTGTTAAACTGTATCTTCTTCACATTCACCCAATTTTCCAGTGTGTTCAGATCTTGTTCAATGCGATCTCTGTCTTTTGATGTGTTAGCTGCTCCTCCGAATTTGGTGTCATCTGCAAATTTAATGAGTAGCCCCTCCATGCCCTAATCCAGATCATTTATAAAAATACTAAAAAGTACCGGGCCAAGAACCAAGCCCTGTGGCACCTCAATGGACACCTCCCTCCATTCAGATGAAATGCCATTAACAATGACTCTTTGCGCGCGGTTCTCCAATTAGTTTCCTGTTCACTTATCCTAGAGTCCAGAGCACAGGCCTCTAGTTTACTCATCAGAACATCATGGGGAACCCTGTCAAAAGCTTAACTAGAATTCAGGTAAACAACATCAACAGCATTCTCTTGATCTACAGGTACAATTTCTTGACAAGTGATTTGGTGTTGATGAAACAGTTGGTGGGACAGTCTTTTTGGGCCAACCATGGTTTAAACCAGGCTGGAATACGCCAGAATTTGGAAAATGGGAAAGAAACTGTCTATTTAGATTGGGAAGCCTATGCAACAAACAGGGCATATTTACCAAACAACAACTAGAAAACAAATACAATTTTTTAATTTCATGGTTACAATACCAACAAATAGTCCATTTTGTGAAGAACCCCAACATTATACCGCAGTTAAGTAGACCGTTATCTCCCTTTGAAGCTATTATAAATGAACAATCCCAGTCCTCTAGAGGCTTAATTTCATTGTTATATCAAATCATAAGTAAAAAATCCTGGGACCAGGTCTTGTCAATACAACATGCTTGGCACAGGGACTGCGATATTGTATGGTCCGATGTACAATGGAAAGCAATTTGGTCCTCTAGCCTTTACTCAACAAATATATTAAACTCCAAAATTTTAAATTAGACTCCTGTTGGTACTTGACACCACAACATTTATCTTATATGAAAGCCTCAGTCAATTCACACTGCTCGAAGAGTTGTGGCGAAATAGGGTCTTTTAAGCACTGCTGGTGGTCATGTCCTGTAGTAGCTGCTTTTTGGTCGAAAATTGTTAATTTAACAAATACGGTTCTGGGTTGTTCAATTCCTTTTTCTCCTGAATCTATCCTTCTGAACCACTGGCCAGATCTATTTACATCAAAACAGATGTTATTTCTGCTATCAGCAAAGACTTTGTTAGCACAGAAGTGGAAAGTGAAAGACATCCCGACAATACAGCAATGGTTCACGAAACTATGGGACTTAGCTGTTATGGACAAATTGGCAATACACATTACAAGAATGGAGAGTGAGACCCCTTCAGCTAAAAACAATTTTCTAGAAAAATGGTTTCCCTTTTTTGACTATGTATCAAACTCTAAGAAACAATATTGCACTCTACCAAAGAAGTACTTGAATTTTGTATTTTATTAATGTTTATTGATTATGCGTACTTCATAGACCTGTACAGAAGTTTATATTATTAGTTGGTTTGTAACGTTATTAAGTTATTTAGTAATGTTTTTATTGTTATTGTTGAAAATTAATAAAAACTATTTTTTTAAAAAATGAAACAATTGGTGGGAGAAAAGGGCTGATTTAGGAGATCTGGTCATGGGCAGGTGACTGATGAATCTGTGGAGGATTCATGATTTTTGTGGTGGACTGAGCTAGTGCTGAGGGCAGTGGCTCCAGTTCCTTGGAGAGTTTATATTCTACGTGTTTGTTTAAGGAGAATCACTCTAAAAGGGGAGGAAACCCTGCTTAACAAGCAAAAATGCTTCCACGGTTGTAGAGAAAAATGTCGTTGACTGAGTATATAGTGATACAGTGTATTTTCAGAGGGAAAAGTACTACTTCTGCTGAGGAGCGAGGGGAGGGAGATGGACAAGAACAGGTTCTCTAGGGTGGGAGGCGTATTGAAGGTGATTACACATACTGAGTTGTTACAGTCGACAAAATGGGAGAGTCACACTGATCCCCATCTACCAATGAAAAGATGCCACAAATCACAGGTACAGTGTGATGCTGTACAGAAGGATAAGCTTCCTGAAGTTGGCATTAGCAAATTTTACCAGTTTTGGGGTCCAAATTACCCCCAACTTAAGACTTTTGCGTCTAAAATTCTGTCTCTGTTTGGGACAATGTACATCGGTGAACAGCTCTATTCTGGAATAAATCTATATCTATCAAAAGAACGTTCTCAGCTTACAGAAACTCACCTAAGCAGCATACTCAAGATTGCTACAGCACAGACAATGACTCCAGGTGTTGATGCAATAATTCAGAGAAAGAGTGGTCACTTATCAAAGACTCTAAAAAAAACACTGTTAGGCTATTACTTATTAAACATATTTGTATATTGAGTAAAAATTAAATTTGTTAATTGGGTTTCCTATATCTTTTATAAAGTTTATATCTCTAGTACCTGGCATTACTTTGTACGGAACATGTGGCTGTGCCGAACAAAGTGAAATTTATGTCATATCCCTGTAACAATAGAGTTCGACAGCCCTCCCTGGGCTAAGAAGTTACATGGCTTTTCCTTTTGTTGGTTCTTCGATGCTGTTGAAGATGACCTGAATCTCTTTTCATGCTCTGAGCACTCAAAAGGCTTCTCACCTGTGCGAATTTGAAGAGTCCCATTCTGACTGAATCCCTTCCCAACCAATGAGCATTCAAAACACTACCCCCAGGGTGGGTTCTTAGAAGTTTTTGAAGGGTGCCATTCTGACTGAATCTCTTCCCACACTCTGGGCATTCAAAAGGCTTCTTGCCTGTGTGGGATCTCAGATGTTCTCGAAGACTGCTATTCTGACTGAATCACTTCCCACACTTAATTCTCTTCCTGTGTGGTTTCTAAGATGACTTTGAAGATGGCAACTTTTGCTGAATCTCTTCCCACACTCTGAGCATTCAAAAGGCTTCTCCCATGTGGGTTCTTAGATGAGTTTGAAGAGTGCCACTGTCGCTGAATCTCTTCCCACACTCTAAGCATTCAAAAGGCTTCTCACCTGTGTGGTTTCTCAGATGATTTTGAAGATTGCTACTCTGACCGAATCTCTTTCCACACTCTGAGCATTCAAAAGGCTTCTCCCCTGTGTGAGTTCTTAGATGAGTTTGAAGACCGCCACTCTGACCGAATCTCTTCCCACACTCTGAGCACTCAAAAGGCTTCTCCCCTGTGTGCGTTCTCATATGAGTTTGAAGACCGCTACTCTGACCGAATCTCTTCCCACACTCTGAGCATTCAAAAGGCTTCTCCCCTGTGTGAGTTCTTAGATGAGTTTGAAAACTGCCACTGTTGCTGAATCTCTTCCCACACTCTAAGCATTCAAAAGGCTTCTCCCCTGTGTGGGTTCTTAGATGTTTTTGAAGAGTGCTACTCCAACTGAATCTCTTCCCACACTCTGAGCATTCAAAAACCTTCTCCCCTGTGTGGGTTCTTAGATGACATTGAAGACTGCTACTCTGACTGAATCTCTTCCCACACTCTGAACATTCAAAAGGCTTCTCCCCTGTGTGAGTTCTTAGATGAGTTTGAAGAGTGCCGCTGTGACTGAATCTCTTCCCACACCCTAAGCATTCAAAAGGCTTCTCCCCTGTGTGGGTTCTTAGATGAGATTGAAGACTGCTACTCTGACTGAATCTCTTCCCACACTCTGAGCACTCAAAAGACTTCTCCCCTGTGTGAGTTCTTAGATGAGTTTGAAGAGTGCCACTGTTGCTGAATCTCTTCCCACACTCTGAGCATTCAAAAAGCTTCTCCCCTGTGTGGGTTCTAAGATGCTTTTTAAGATGGGCACTTTGGCTGAATCTCTTCCCACACTCTGAGCATTCAAAAAGCTTCTCCCCTGTGTGGGTTCTAAGATGACTTTTAAGATGGGTTCTTTGGCTGAATCTCTTCCCACACTCTAAGCATTCAAAAGGCTTCTCCCCTGTGTGGGTTCTTAGATGAGTTTGAAGACCGCTACTCTGACCGAATCTCTTCCCACACTCTGAGCATTCAAAAGGCTTCTCCCCTGTGTGGGTTCTTAGATTAATTTGAAGATGGCCACTGTGACTGAATCTCTTCCTACTCTCTGAGCACTCAAAAGGCTTCTCCCCTGTATGGGTTCTAAGATGTTTTTGAAGAGTGCCACTGTTGCTGAATCTCTTCCCACACTCTGAGCATTCAAAAGGCTTCTCCCCTGTGTGGGTTCTAAGATGACTTTTAAGATGGGCACTTTGGCTGAATCTCTTCCCACACTCTAAGCATTCAAAAGGCTTCTCCCCTGTGTGGGTTCTTAAATGAGTCTGAAGAGTGCTACTCTGACCGAATCTCTTCCCACACTCTGAGCACTCAAAAGTCTTCTCCTCTGTGTGGGATTTTAGATGAGACTGAAGAGTGCTACTCCGACTGAATCTCTTCCCACACTTTGAGCATTCAAAAGGCTTCTCCCCTGTGTGGGTTCTAAGATGACTTTGAAGATGGCCACTGTGACTGAATCTCTTCCCACACTCTGAGCATTCAAAAGGCTTCTCCCCTGCGTGGGTTCTTAAATGAGTCTCAAGAGTGCTACTCCGACTGAATCTCTTCCCACACTCTGAGGACTCAAAAGGCTTCTTCCCTGTGTGGGTTCTTAAATGAGTCTGAAGACCGCTACTCTGACTGAATCTCTTCCCACACTCTGAGCATTCAAAAGGCTTCTCCCCTGTGTGAGTTCTTAGATGTTTTTCAAGAGTGCTACACCAACTGAATCTCTTCCCACACTCTGAGCACTCAAAAGGCTTCTCCCCGGCATGGGTTCTTAGATGATCTTGAAGATGGCCAGTGGTCCTGAATCTCTTCCTACACTCTGAGCACTCAAAAGGCTTCTCCCCAGTGTGGGTTCTCAGATGCTGTTGAAGAATGAACAATTCACTATGACTGAATTTCCTCCCACACTCTGAGCATTCAAAAGACTTTCCCCCCATGTGGGTTCCTTGAGGCTGTTGAAGAGTGCTACTGTCACAGAAGCTCTTCCCACACTCTGAGTATTCAAGAGGCTTCTCTCCTGTGTGGGTTCTTTGATGTTGTTTGAGAAGGAAACTATGACTGAATTTCTTTCCACAGTATGAACATTCAAAAGGTTTCTCCCTTGAGTGGATCCTTTGGTGCACAAAAATCTGTGATCTCTGTCTGAAGTACTTTCCATACCAAGAGCCTTTACATGCCTTTATTGCACTGTGCTTTGAGAAATGCTTATTATCCTTTCTTCCATCCAAGAACTTTCTTCCACTCTCTGAACAGATAAAGCGCTTCTTTCCTGAATGAATTCTTCTGTGTTGAAGGTCTGATTTCTCTGAGAAGCTCTCACTGCAGTCTGAGCAGCTACAAAGTTTCTCTCCCGTATGTGTTCTTAAGTGTCCAAGGAACTCTGTTCTGCGAATCATGGCCTTTCCACAATCCAGGCATTGATGGGTCTTCTTTCCACTGTGCATTCCAAAATGGGTTTGATCAGAGATGTTCATTCCACACTCCAAACACTTGTATGTTTCCTCCAACATGTGGATTACATCTTGGAAATCCCCCCCTTGGCAAGGAATGGATTTATCTCTCTTTTTCACCCTACAGCTGACTTTCTGACTCCTAGGGCTGCTTTGGATCCTGATGTTTTTTCTCACATCTTCATGCTTGACTTCATCTGGCGAAAGAACAGGCAGTTCCTTATCTTCCTCATTCCTCTGATCATCCCTTGCTGGAATAAAGAGAGAGAGATCCTGTTAGAATCCGTGCAAGGAGGTCTGATCTTTACCTGAAGTTCCATCCACACTCCAAATATTTCAGTGGCTTCTTCCTGCTATACACGGAAGTATACAATCAAATATAACTTCAAAGTACATTAAGCCTCCTGCATCAGAGACGCTTGGTTTGGACTCTTGACCATTTCTATGAATCCTCACCTGTGTGTCTTCTCTGATGTGAAATAAGGGCTCTTTTCCATATGAAGCTATACCAAACTCTAAACAATTACACTATTTCTCTCAATAGGGAGTTTGTATCCATACAATGACATCTATTCTATGACTGAAGATCTCTGCAAAGGCCACACTTCCATTTTCATATTCCCTGAAATGGATTCTCTGGTTAGGATGGGGGCCTTTGTTCCTTCTTTTTTTATTGATCTTTCTTCTTGAACTGAGATTTCACAGAAAGCCCCTCCTTGCCAAGGAATGGGCTTATCCCTCTTCCAGGCGATGGACAAGTTTTAAAACCATAAAAACTGTATCCAGCAAATTTATCCAGAACTGAACCAAGTGCCTAATTTTTTTTTACATTTCTCTTCCAAATCTGTTCTGTGAATGCTTCACAAGCACAGTGGAGCTCGATAAGGAGTGAAGGATTCAGGTGGGGTGCCAGCCAAGGTGAAAAAGGTTCCTATCCTCAATCAAATGCCTGGCGGAACATCTCTGTCTTGCAGGCCCTGCAGAATTGCATAAGATCCCACAGGGCCGGGATGCTATTTGGCAGAGAGTTCCACCAGAGACAGCCGGATCTCTCTAGGGCCAGGGGCCACCAGTATGTTGTTCTGTAAAGAGTGCAATGCTCTCCCAGAGGAGGTGGTCCTGCAGATAAAGGGGTAGGGTGGGTGCTCTGGGCCCTCCCAAGGAGACCCATACCAGAGTGGTGGCAGCCATAAGAGAGCTTTTCCACCTGCTGCCCATGACAGCTTTTCCCTCCTCTTATCTGTGTGGCTTCCCTCCTGCCTCTATGGTCCTTGGAGAAACCCGGTCATCAGAGTGCACTGATTAGACAGAAACACCTGGCTTTTCTCTTTGTGTGTGACTGTGTGTGCCTTAAGGGCGTGGAAGGGACCAAGCCTTTGGGAAGGAGTTGGTCATTTGCCTCTCGGGGAGATGGGAGGTTGCTGTACTGCTTTCTCTATCCTGTTGTGGCTCAACCAACTGTGCATCAACTGAGAAATTGACTCAGTTTACTGCACTGACAGATTCAGAGGGAATCTCTTCAATAGCACACAATTCCATCCTCTTTGGGTCAGGACTGCAGTGTTAACTGGTGGGATTACCTGCTGCAGGCCACCCCTGCAAGGTAGAACAGCTCCAAAGAAAGCACTCTAACCCATCTCTACCTAATAGCAAGGCCTGAAGGCATCCATGTGAAGACTGAAGGAAAGGGTTGACTTCCCTTTGGCCTTGTCTAGCAGGGCTGTTCTTAGGTAACCCTGCCTTCCCAGGAATATCCAGTATTTAAGGATAGTGCGGCTACTCAACAGCCAAAAATAAGCTCAGTCCCAGAAGGAGCTTCTGAGCCTCCAGATTCCAGGCCCCAGAAGGACTCTCTCTCTCCTTACCCAACAAGCTTGAAAAATCTACCAAACCAAGAGTTTCTTAGAAGTAAAGAGGAAAAGTCCCATGGGTATTCTTTGCCCACACCCTTGACGTAACAGTAAAGGATACCCACTTGCAACCGGTTCTTTTGGGAAGGAAACAGTCTCTTGAGATCTTCTGGAGGAACTCTGCATCCATTCTTCAGATGATAGGCCTTTGTCAGTCTCCACCGTAGGGTCTCTTACATTCCTGGCTTCTTGGGCGGGGGGAGAGAGAGAGAGAGGGAGAGAGAAAGAGGGAGAGAGAGAAAGAGCGAGAGAGAGAGAGATCCATGAAAGAATAAAATTTCTTCTGGAAGGATGGAACCATGGTCAAGATGAAAGCCCTCAACTGTAACCAGTCTAAGCTGGAATGGATCTTTTCTGGACTACAGTTAGAGTGGATGGCCATCATCCCACCTGGGGAAGGGGATGCTGGAAAGGGACAACTGAGAAATTGGGATCTGGCTCCTTCCAAAGTCTTTCTGCGGAATCCTCAGCCCTACCTCAACCTCAGCTCAAGACACCCTCTCTGGCCTGGGTGATGGCTACAACTGGCCTCAGTTGCCCTTGCATCAGTAGGGTTTCTTGTATAGCTCCATGTGACCAAGCTGAACATCGTTTTCACGGCCACCCCAACTTCTCGAGACACCCAGTGGCGGCCAAGTAGCTGGACAGGTCTCATAAACATATATTGCTGTTCAACATTTTGATTCATGCATCATCCCAATGGCAGCAGTTCCCACCTTTGGCACCTATGAAAGATCCTTACCCAGGAAAGCCACGCTCCCATAGTTCTCTTGCATGACTTCCCTGTAGAGAGCTTTTTGGCTCAGATCCAGCAGGGCCCACTCTGCCTCAGTGAAATAAATGGCCACCTCCTCAAAGGAAAATGGAGACTGAAAGAAAAAGCGGATTCCCTCGTCAGACATCATGCAAGGCAGAGAGGCTACACTCTTGACGGGGGTATTTAGTGAGGGTGCAGGATGTAGAGCTCAGTATGTGCAAAAGGACTGCCATTCAGAGCCTCTCTTTCACAGAACGCAGGACTAAAAGTGTCCCTGAAAAAGGAGTGACGGCCCTGACTATCCCCCCTTCACTCCCCCCACCTGGAAAAGAGCTTGCGCAGCTGTTTCCACTTCTCTGCAAAGAAAACGGCTCGATAACGTCTCTTCACTGCCTGCAAGGGAGACAAAATTGGAAGGGGGAATTTTAGCCTCAAACTCCTATTTTGTTTGCTTGTCTCAAACCTGCTTATGTATCCCCATTCCCATGAACCTCAGAAGGTTATAAATGCCACCAACACATTTCAGACTTCTGTGAGACTTGGAATGTGCCCTGGAGATCTAATGGTTGCAGCATCCCTGCTGGACAAGACCAAAAGCCCAGGCATGACCTTCTCCAGCCCGCAGGACCCTCTGACCCATCCTGAAGGGTGGGAGAAAAAGAGGAGACTGGAAATCACATGGCCGGATGCATTGCCATCACATACAGCCCTAAACCCATGTGATTTTAGTGCATCAGCTGATTCTCTGGGAACTCTAGAGTCTACTGACTCTCTGACTTAACATCCAGGCATTTAGCTGGACAAGACATGGAAATGACACCATGTCCATCCCGTGCTCTGCCCTCAAACATCACGGGGGTGGCAGGACGTGGCCTGGAATCCCTAATCCAGTATCCTCTTTCTGTGATCGCCCCCCCGATGCCCCTGAAAAGTCTTTATGCAGAGACCCAGAACCCAAATGACTGGCCTCTGGCAACGGGGTTTCTGAGATATGCTGCCCCAGAACATGGTCTCTCTCTCTCTCTCTCTCTGTGTAAAGTGCTGTCAAGTCACAGCTGAATTATGGTGACTCTAGCTATTCAAGGAAAGAGTCATTCAGTGGTGGTATGCCATTGTCTGCCTCTGCATAGCAACCCTGAATTTCTTTGGTGGTCTTCCAGTCCAAAAACAAACCAGGGCTGACCATTCTTCGCATCTGAGATCTGATGACATTGGCTAGTCTGGCCATCCAGGTCAGGAGAACATGGAAGTTCCATTTATTCACCATGGGTAATACCTACACCCAGATTTGTCCTTCTTTTCTTTTTTGAGCCACTTTCTAATGGAAGGAAGGTGAGATATACATAGTTCACTGAACAGAAATCGGAATGGAATTGGTCTCCATGAATCACTATAATTCCCCTTTAAAGTAGGGTGGCCATCACTACATCCTAGGGCACTATTTCCCATAACTCCCTTCTACGTACTCTTCAGAACTATCTTCCTTTTCTCGGGTTCTGACTCTTCTGCCCAATAACTTCACTACATGCCCTGATCCCATCTGGCAGGAGCCATTCTTACCGCTTGACAGGGCATCTTGGGCCTGGGCCTGTGCCCCCTGACCTCCCTCTGACAGAGCTCCTTCTGCCTCAGTTAACTTCGCTTCTGCCTTCAGGGATCCTCTCCTCATCTGAAAAAACAGAGAGGAGTAAGAGAAGGAATGGAACAGGCTGAAGAGATGGATCCTGACCCAGACTCCTCATCCCTGACTCCACCACCACCAGAGCCGCTTTAACCACAGGGGTGAGAACGAGGGTTGGGTTTTCTTCCCAGCCTAGTGAATGATCTAGAGGTAGAAATATCAAGCAAAAGATGGGAACAATATACTGAAAAACTGTTAAAAAAGAGACAAAAGGAGGACCAATTCCTTTCAAGAAGAATCTTTTGAAGAAAAAGGGTTTTAGAATGTAAAACTGCACTGAGAACAACTGGGAGAAACAAATCACCAGGAGTAGAATGGGCTGTTCTAAGCCACAGAAAAGGAGTCCATCAACACCTTAGCGAGAATATGCTAACAAAGATGGAAAACAAAACAACAGCCCACAGACTGGAAGTGCTCACTTGACATTTCAGTTCCGAAAAACGGAGACATCAAAGACTGTAGCAACTATCAGAGCACTCCTGCAAGCAGGGGTCCGTTGGAGCAGGAGCACACAGGAGCACAGCTCCGGGAGTGAGGAGCCCAGGGGGCGGGCACATGACCAAGCCCCGCCCCCTCCTCGGCTTCCCCGAGCAGTGCAGAGGCGCAGCGTCCCAGGGAAAGCCCTGCTAGGGTCTTTATTGTTTTTAATGTTTTGTTTTAATATTGATAATTTTATCATTGTTCCTTTTATGACTGTGTGCTGCTTTTCCAGAGACTTGCTCAAGGTGGCATATAAATTTTCTAAGTATACCATTTTTTATCTGGGCACATGGCACATAAGTACTGGAGAAATGTCACCAACCCTTCAGCAGCTTCCACCCCATCAGTTTGGTGTAGTGGTCAGGAGTTGTACTCTAATCTGGGAGAACCGGGTTTGATTCCCCACTCCTCCACATGCAGCTGCTGGTGTGACCTTGGGCCAGTCACAAGTTTTCTCAGAGCTGTTCTCTCATGAGCAGTTCTCAAAAGACCTCTCTCAGCCCCACCTAGCTCACAGGGTGTCTTGTTGTGGGGAGGGGAAGGGAAAGGGATGGGTGGTGCACATGTCCTGGGTATCTCGTCTACTTGAAACCTGGTGGTTTCAAGGGAGCAGGAAGAGAATGAGGGTGTGTTCTTTATGCTTATTTTTATTGCACAAAGTATTGGATGGGGAAGGGAATGGAGGAAGAGCAGGTCAGTTTCACTCACCTGTGGAGTGGAGCCTGAGGGGTGGGTGTTGCCTTCCGTTATGTTAGGGGGTATGGCATATGCAAATGAGTTGTGCAAACGAGTTATGCTAATGAGCCCCTGCACCTCTTTTTCTACGAAATGACCCCTGCCTGCAAGTAAAGTGATCCTCAACATTTTACAACAAGGACTGGTGTCATATATTGAAAGAGAATGCCACATGTTCCAGGTGGATTCAGAAAAGGAAGATGCACTTGAGACCATATTGTAAATTTACATGGGTTAATGGAGCACAGGAGAGCATTTCAGAAGGAGACCTGCGCATGCATCAGCAAGATTAGATGCCTCACGCTACCCCTCTGAGAAAGGAGTTAAATAAAATAAAATATAACCAAAACAACTGGAAGATAAGGACGAAAAAAGCAATCCTATGGAGGAGGAGACCTTGAAGAAGGAAGAGATAACTTTGGACTTGGTGAGTCTTCTCTTTAAAGCTAATTAAGTTAATTAAAGGCCCCTCATAATGGCGACAAAGAGGGAAGTGAAGGAGATGGTTGAGCTTATAGTTAACATGGAAAAGAACATTAGAGAGGACATTAAAAAATTGCAAGATAAATTTGAGCAACTACTGGAACACATTACAACTGCTCAGACAGTAGCGAACAAGGCTGAGGAAAAGGCGAGAGCTAATGAAAAAGAAATTCAAGTATTAAAAAGAAGGGTAACAGAAGACATTATTACCAGAAATCTGGTAAAAACTTTAATTGAGTGGTTTCAGAAGCCTGGCATAAATGTTATAGAAGATGATTTAGAACAGGGCTGTCGAACTCATTTGTTATGAGGGCCAGATCTGACATAAATGAGACCTTGTTGGCTGGGCCATGTGTGTCATAAAATGTAATGCCAGGTAGTGGAAACATAAACTTTATAAAGGACACAAACACAAAGACTTTTTTAACTTACAATAAAAACATGCTTAGAACATTAGCATTCTTGAAATATTTTACTTAACAGTATCTGATAGCTGACACCTCTTTCTCTGAATTACTGCATCAAAATGCCTGTGCTGTTGCAATCTTGAGTATGCTGTTCAAGTGTGTATCTGTAAATTTCAAACCTACTTTTGATTCATTGACATTCACCACAGAAATCTTATGCTCAGAGTTCTGAGTCTAGGACCCAGGATAAAAAATGAAATGGCTGAGTGATTAACAGAGTCTGGTGAAGCAAGCTATGATGCAGCAGCAGCGACAGAACTGGAAGCAGGAGATGGCCAGTTCCACTGCAGGCCTGATAGAAGTCCTCGGGGGTCTTGATCTGGCCCCCTGGCTGCATGTTTGACACCCCCGATTTAGAATGTGCACACAGAAGCTTGAAACCGAAGCCAAAAGCTGGAGGCATGCCTAGAGACATTATAATGGCTTTTTCAAGGGAAAAGATACAAGATAAAGTCTGGAAAGCTCTCAGGAAGATTAAGAATTTACAACTTCAAGATCAGGGGATAATACCTCGTACTGATCTATCGCCAGAAGCCGCTCTGAGACTCCCTTGGGGAGTGGAGGGCGGGGTATAAATCCAATCTCTTCTTCTTCTTCAGAAACATTACAAGAGAGAAACCAGATGAGACCATATGCTCAGGAACTGCATAAGAATGGTATATTGTTTTCTTGGGGATTTCCAGCAACTATTATTTCAAGGAGGGGAAACTTATGAAAGCAAAAAATCCTAAAGAAGAAGGAAAACTATTTGAGAGATTTAATATAAAACATACTCCACAAGGGTTGGAACCAGAGAGAGGAGATAAAGAAGATCACGAGGAAGGAGAAGACTGATTCTGAAAGACCACCGAGTGAAGATGGGAGACTTTGGACTTTTATGTGAATGTGAATGTAAAAGTAAAAAAACCCCAGGGGATATAAAGGGAACTTTTAATTTTTGAAGTATGACATTATGGTAATGGTTAAAATAACTGTACTGAGAGATTGGGGTGATGGACGGACCTGAATATGAGTAGGCAGGACTGCATGTTGAAGAACAAAAAAAAGGGGGGGGTCTAGAATCCCCATCCAGCTCCTTGAGAAGGAGCTTTTCGTTGGGCTGTGGGGGAGGGAGTGACCAGGGAATAAGAAGGAAAAAAATGCAAAGACCAAAAAGCATATCAAGAAGAGCATTTCAGAAAAAAATCAGCTTGTGATTCATAGATTCCATCAGTGCTTTTGACTGTGGGGATCAAGAAAAGCGACGGTTGATTTGAAAAGAAATGGGGATGCCTCAAAATCCGACTGTTTTGATGTGCAACCTGTACTCCTAAGCATAAGGATGTGTCACAGGTGACCAAGAGCAAGTTAATTCGTGCCCTAGTATTCCCCATTATACTATTTGTGGGTGTGAAAGTTGGACAAAGAAGAAAGCTGACAGGAAGAAAGTTGATTCTCTGTGGTGCTGGAGGAGGGTTTCGCGTTTCTACAGATATCGTGGACCACCTAAAAGAGAAATAAGTGGGTTCATGATCAAATCAAGCCTCAACTCTCCTGGAAACCAGAATGACTAAAACGAGGCTTTAGTATTTTGGTAACCTTACAAGAAAACAAGCATCACCGCGAAGGACAATGATGCTAACGAAAGTGGGAGGCAGCAGGAAAAGGGGAAGACCAAGCACGTGATGGATTGACTCAACCAAGGAAGCCATGCTCCCAAATCAACATCATTACAGGATATTTTCTTCCTTTATGTCTATAGTGATGTTATTAAATACGTGGGACTCCTCCCATATTCCCCTGACACAGAAAGATTTGATTATGGTACTATGCATTGCTGCCCGTTCAGTAATTGCTTCCTTATGGAAAAACCCCTCCCCTCCTTTTATGGTACAGGACCCTTTGGGACTTCCTAACAATGGAAAAAATTCTAGACCAGGTTTCCCAAAACGATTCAAATCCTCTGTCCTCCCATGACTTCACTTTCCGCCTTCCTGTTACAAACTTTATAGCTCACAACTCAGAAGTATTTGCTAAAGTTTTTACAATAGATGTCTTGTTATGCTGATTACAAATAAATATTAGCATTAATTTTCTCCTTGTACTCTCGTTTTTTCCTTTTGGCAGTTGGTTTTTGTTTTTTTTTCTAATAGTTGTAGATTTGAACAAATTAACCTTACAACAGCAACACTGTAAGTTTCATAGTTGTTGTTTTTCGCATTAATATATTGTATGTTTGTACATTTTTCAATAAAATAAAATTTAAAAAATAAAATAAAACAAGGAAGCCACAGCCCTCAGTCTGCAAGACCTGAGCAAGGTTGTTAACGAGAGGACGTTCACAGGATTCCCATAAGTCGGAAGCAACTTGATGGCAGTTAAACCCACACTCAGAGAAATGCCTGGCAGGAAGCCTTAGGAAAAGGTCACTGCTTGAACGGAGTGAGTGAAAACCCCTCACCTGCTGTGCCTGCCTCTTCTCCTCTGCCTGACTCAGGAGGAACCCTTCGGCCAGGGCCACTGCCTGGGAACTGGTCTCCGGCCCACATCCTCTGACCCAGCACTGCACTTCCTGGGGCAGGATGGCCAGGAACCGCTCCAGGATCACCAGGTCCAGGATCTGCTTCTTGGTGCGCCTCTCTGGCTCCAGCCAGTGCTTACAAAGTCCATGGAGCTGGCTGCAAACCTCTCGGGGCCCATCAGCTTCATGGTAGGGGAACTGCCGGAAGTGTTGGCTGAGTACAACTGCGGTCATAGTGTCCTGAACCCAGATCTCTGGCACAGCTCTTTCCCAAGATTCTGCACCACTCCCTGCTTGAATGGGATGGGGACCTTTCCTGGATGTCTTGCCAGTTCCAGGGCCTTCTGGGTCCTTCTCTTCCATCTCTTCCTCCTTTCTCTTGGGTTCCCTCTAATTCTGGAAAGACACTCTTATTCACCTGGCTGTGAAAAGAGAGAAGGAAAGATATTAAAAATGCAGAAAGAAAACAAAAGAGAACAAAGTTACATCACTGACCCTGGTGAGGAAAGACACCTAAGGGGAAGAGGCAGAGGGAGGTCAGGCCTCTCCAGGGCCGGGCACAGGGGCTGCTGGGTGAACAGGAGCAGGAGGAGACAGTGATACGGTAGAGCTCCTCAACTGCTGCCTGGCTGCTGGGGTTAAATGGTGTGAATAAACTGAAAGTAAATTCTAGAAATACTTAATGCAGTTTGACAAGGCATTATGCTCCCCACTTTTGATGGGGTCCAGCTAAGCCATGGCAACTTAGTTATGACCCTTGATGTTACACTGGACCCAACATTATTGCTGGAGAAGCAACTTAATGCGGCTGCAAAAAAACCCTCTCTCTCAACTCAGCCTAGCTTGAAAAATAGCCCTTTCCCTTGATACATCCCATCTGGCCACCAGGATCTGTGCCACGGTGACATCAAGAGTAGACTAGTTCAAGGCACTGCACGTTGGTCTCCCCTCAAAACCAGTTCAGAAGCTCCGGCTGGTGCAGAACGCCACGTCTCGGCTCTTATCGGGCGCTAGAGGGAGCAGGCATATTACTTCTGTTCTGCAGTCCCTCCCTGGACTGGCCGCCTGTACACGTGCCTTTTCCGTTATGGCCCCCGCGAATGAAGATGAAGAAGAGTTAGAAGGAAGCCCGTGTAGCACAGTGGAAATGTCAAGAAGAAGAGCTGGAATTTTATACCCCACTCTCTCACTGCCCAAAGGTGTCTCAGAGCAGCTTACGATCGCCTTCTCTTCCTCTCCCCACAGCAGACACCCTGTGAGGTGGGTGGAGGATGACAGAGTTCTGAGAGAAAAAGTTCTATTGACTGTGAAAAAGTGTTATTCAAGGTATAAGTTTTCATGTGCAAGCACACCACATGGAATGGAGCGCCATCGACCTTACGAAGAAACTTGCACTGGTACAGGCTGATTTTTCCTTTCTTACAAAATGCAAAAACCTGGACTATTCTGAAGTGTGCTTGCACATCAAAGCTTACGCCTTGAATAAAACTTTGATGGTCGTAAAGGTGCCACTGGACTCAAAACTTTGTTCTATAATTAATGTAAATAAATACACACACACACCACAAAAAAAACTGCAGATGGGGCAGCACTGGCCTAAACGTGCAGTATTTGGGACAGCCAATCAGCACATTCGTTTCCTCCCTTGTGATCATTCCTGGCTCTCCCGCTGCCCTCCACGTCTTAGAATTTATTTTAATGTACAAAATTCAGACCCCGCCATGGTGCCTATTTATTCAATCAAATTTATATCCTGCTCCCTCTCCCCGGAATGGGACTCGAGGTGACTTCCAGCATATCAAATGCACCCGATAAAACAGGACAAAAAAATACAATAAAGGAACGTTTAAATATACAAATCGACTAATAATCTGCCCCGAATAAAATCTCGTATCCACCCGGTCAAGCAGGGCGGGATGCAAGGATGCGGCTGGCCGGGGCAACTCCTCCATCTACCTACCAGCTGCCTGGCGGATCAGGTTCCCCCTGAGGCCGCCCGGGAAAGAGCCGGTTTGCAAGCCCCGCGGACCCGCCAGGCAGGCGCCCCAGCACCGGGGCTGACAAAGGGGAAACCCCCCGCCGCCCGCAGAAGGAAAGGAAACCCCGCCTGGAAAGGATTTAAACACCCACCCCACCTTCCCTGAACACGCCAGAGCCGAATTTCTACCTTCCGAGACTGAAGTTGAGAGTGAACGTCCCCAGGCTCCGGCTGCAAGGCTTTCCTCTGCTTCTGCGCGTCTGAAGCCCTCCCTCCCTTGCTCGGCCTCTCTAGCAAACAGCTCGGCTGCTTTAACCCTCTCACGGCTGCAGAACCAAGGGAGAAAAGGGCTTCCTGCCCTTTCCCCTGAGGACCCCCGCGGGACTGCTGGACTTCTGCCGGGCCGCAGTGTCAGCGGCGCCCTCTAGTGCAGCTCAGTGGGGCTCCTCCTCTGGAGTCACTCCGCGCAGGGCGGCGCTCGGGGGGAGGGGGGCCAGTGTTCCCTCTAAGCCGAGTTAGTGTGAGCTAGTTCAGAGTTCTTTAGCCTCCGGCTCACCCATTTCTGTCTTCGCTCAGGAAGGATGGCTCCAGAGCAAACTAATTTCTGCAGCAGCCCAATCGCGCTCTCACAACTTTAAAGCCGGTAGCTCACAAAGCAGAAATCAACTCCCCGCTTGCAGCCCCAGAGAGAGAAGGGGGAAGAGGGAAATCCCTTCCTCCTTGGAAGGAGAACAGCGGCTGGCAGGGGGAAGACGGGGGAGAGGAAAGATACGGGTCGGGGGGGACCTTTCCTCTGCATCACTGGCTTCTGGGAACAGGAGTGTCTGTGCGGTGGGGGGGGGGAGTGCATCTGAAGCTGCCGACTGGTCTTTGAGGCTGGGCAGGGGGGATTTGCGCAAGGGAGCCGCAGAGCAGAGAAGGAAAGGGTCGTGGCGCTTTAAGGGACGGCTCTGGTAGAGTTGCCAACCTCCTGGTGGGGGGGGGGGACTGCAGATCTCCCAGAATTCTTTCCATCTGATCCCTGGGCGACAGAAAAGGGCTACTAGGTAAGGTGGACTCCACATGGCATTAGACCCCGTGGGGGGCCCCACTGCTTCCCAAACCCCTCCATAAACACTTTCCACCTCATATCTTCAGGTATTTTCCACCCAGGAGTTGGCAACCCCAGGCAGCTGCCCATAGATGGGCAAGTAAGCAGAGGCGGGGGAGGGGGGGTTAAAGAAAGGAGGGAAAGGGTAAAAGTCAGATTCTCATGAACATATCATTTTGACATTGAAACAAAATAAAACCGCCATCATACCTGTTTTGTGATCCATCCTGATGTCAGCTAGTGCTGCCATCTCCTGCCCTCCTCCCATATTCCCCTGATACAGAAAGATGTGATTATGGTACTGTGCACTGCTGCCTGATCAATAAAAGCATCGGCTGCGTACATCTGCGGTCATAGCGTCCTGAACCCAGATTTCTGGCACAGCTCTTTCCCAAAATTCAGCATCTCTCCCTGCTTGGATGGGATCGGGACCTTTCCTGGATGTCTTGCCAGTTCCAGGGCCTTCTGGGTCCTTCCATCTTTTCCTCCTTTCTCTTGGCTTGCCTCTGACTCTGGAAAGACACTCTTATTCACCTGGCTCTGAAGACAGAGAGGGAAAGATATCAAAAAGCCATAAAGAAAAGAAAAGAGAACAAAGTTACATCACTGACCCTGGTGAAGAGACACCAAAGGATTACCCCGGGGGCTCAGAAGGAGTGTCCTTGTTGTAGTTTGTGGATCAGGATTAATGTCACTGTGTTATATTACATATCACAGTTTTTAAGATACACCTATTTGGTCCTTCGGCCAACAAAAACAACACTATTTGCCTTTTTAAAGATCTACTGTGGATGTTATGAGCTTGGCTTCCGATTTCTGGGGATCAGTCTGTCTAGTGTGCACATCTCAAGGTGAACTATAGCCCAGGACCAAACAACTGGTAAGGGCTTAACCTTGCAGATAGCTCCTTAATAGTCCTGAAGGGCTGGACAATATCAGAGGGAAAGGGGCAGAGGGGTGTCAGTCCTCTCCAGGTCAGGGCACAGGGGCTGCTGGGTGAACAGGAGCAGGCAGTGTAGGACAAGGGATTAATGAATGTGATGCTCTGTATTTTTAGTGTTCAATGGGGCAAGTGATGCTCTGTATTCTTGGTGTTTGGGAAGGGCAACAGTGGGAGGGCTTCCTGTCCCCACTGCTGGACCTTCTGAGGGCACCTGGTGTTTTTGGTCATTGTGTGACAGAGAGTTGGACTGGATGGGCCACTGGCCTGCTCCAACATTGGCTTCTCTTATGTTCTTATGTGATTTCTGATTGTGAATTCTGATATTTCCTCTGACATGCATATATTAACAGCTGTCACTGAGTTTAACTATAGTATATCCAGATATTGGTAGAATATAGATATTTTATGTTTTTATCTTTCTATATAAGAAGCTATATTAAGAAGAAGTATTATTAGAGGTAATTATTGAGCAATGGAATGGAATGTGAATCTGGAAGTTACAAGGATGCTAAGCAAGGGAAGTTATGTGATGAAAAGACTCTGAGTGTTCTGTGTGAACCAAGATCTTCACTCTCAGTTCTTTTGCCAAAGGTCTGTTAAGGCTCAGGCATCAGGCTGGTAAAGAGCGAGTTGTTTTCTTTATTAGACTTCAAAACACTTGGCACTTTGAGAGCTTACCTCTCCTGTCTCGGTTCGACTCTGGGGAAAGGGAGGGAGGTACCCAATAACGACGCTACCCCTCGATTCAGATTGCAATAAGCTTGACAAGGTTTATTGAAGATGACAACCCCAGACAAACACGCCAGCATTCGTATGCTCCCCGGCCCGCGTTCTCTCTCCTGCAGGTAAGTTTTTTTTAGCTCTGAAGAAAGGCAACCCATATTAAACTGCTTGCTGGCCAGTCAAGGCCAACTAACTAATTATTGTTTGCAGCTCTGGAGCTCTTAAAGAAAAAGGAAAAGAAAAAGAGCTCCAAGATCTTCAGCTAAGACAGTTCACAGTTCACAGGGCTGGGGGCTGAAACCACTTAGAATATCTTATTTCAGGTTAGTCATCTAAAAGAAAAAACAGAAGCAAGTACTGATTCCATACATGTTCTCAAAACAGTATCTCCTCTTGTGATAGCAGAGCACCTGGCCCCAGGAAGTCTGCCAAAACCCAGTTCTATACGCACCTTATCAGAAACCCCCCTAGCTCAGGGCTGAGGTAAATAAGCTCTGGGTGATGCTAAGAGAGGGCCCCATTGTTCTTTATTGTTTCACACTGTCCTGAGAACAGATAAGCAGACATAATTACTGACACTTTTGACCAGCATAGTAGAAAACTAATAGAGACGTATTAAGTGAAATGATGCTTTAATGATGCTACCTGTCTGGTACCAATTAGAGATTTTTCTCTGTGTAAACTATATGTGATGTAATCTGAGGTATAAAACCTTTTGCCCATCTTGGTAATGGCAGAATACAGCTTGGTGTTACTGGGTGCTAAGGTATCCTGTCCTGTATTTCCTATTTCTTGTAATAAACAGATAATCATCTAACTCGTTGGACTCTGTGTGTTCCTAATTCGATCCCTGGAACACACGGGGCACAAATTCGTGCATCAGGATCACAGTGGAAATGTCAATATTTAAAATTTCTGAGAGAAAAGTGGAAAGTTGAAATAGAATTTAAAAATAAAGAGAAGGAAAAGGAAGTAGAAAAACTGCAAGCTGAAGCAGAATTTAAAATTAAAGAAATGGAAAAGTGGGAAGTTGAAGCAGAATTTAAAAATGAATTAGAAGAGGTCACAGCACTTAAAATTAAAGAAATGGAACAGGACACAGCACTTAGATCTAATGAATTACAATTAGAAGCAGAAAGATTACAATTAGAAAGAGAGAGACTTAAAACTGAGAAGAAAAAGGAGGGAAACCCTGATTTCAGATATGATTTTCTTCAAGTTACACCAAAGGATTTCATAATATATGTGGCAGGAGAAGATCAACAAATCTTCTTGTCACCTTTTGAAAAATCTGCTCAAAATTGGGGGATACCAGTGATTCAATATATGAAGTATTTGCCCAGTTTAATTAGAGGGGAACTGGCTGAAATTTATAATACATTTACCTCAGATAAGCCTGTTGTCTATGCTGAATTTTAGAAGGCAGTATATGACAGGTTCAAATTTAGAAACCTGATTCCTCAGAAAGAGAAGTCATTAAAATCGTTGAGTGTCAAGCTGACAGACTATTTTGACAAATGGATTTCATCAGCCAAAGCTGACTCTAAAGAAGGAATAAGGGAGTTGATGATTTTAGATCAATTTCTTTTTCAACTTCCCTCAGACATAAAACTTTTAGTGAAAGATAAGCTTCCAGAAAAGGTCGAACAGGCAGCAGATTGGGTGGATAAGCTAATGCTTAATAAGAGGGGGCTGGGATCGGTATGAAAAGAGAGACGGTCCTTATAAAGCAGCTTTCAAACCAAAGGTCTAGCCACAGAGAAATTCAGACTCAGAGAAAGGAAAGGAACCTATGAGAGAACTGAGATTACAGAGACAGGAGAAAAATATAGAAGAAAACAAAGGGAGTTACTAGAAAGACAGACAATGTATGTATGTGGGCAATATGGGCATTTATCCTACCAGTGTGCAAAAAACCAAAATAAACAGACAAGCCCTGAGCATGTACAGAGAGTCACTAGATTTACCTCAGAAAATGAGAGGGAACAGCGTAGAGATTCCAATGGTACAGCAGAGACACCTGAAAAGTCCAGTAAAACCACTCCCTCACCCATAGCTGAAGAAACAATTTATTTGTGCGGAGTAAAGATAGATAAAATTGCTCATGATACTGAACTGAGAGAAGTAATCCAAATAAATGTTTGATTTTTTGGGGGGGGGGGTGCCCTCCTCTGTCAGGCGGGGAGTGTCCAGCAACATTTCTACACACCTATAAACATGCTGAGTTTGGGCAGGGGAGGAGAGAAGAGGGAGAGGGAGGAACTGTTCTGCAGCTGGCCTGCTTCTGCTGAACTCTTTTTCCTGTAATATGTGCAAGAAGTTTAAAAAGAGGGTTCAGCAACGTAACTAAATGCTGTTATAAAAATGAAAGATTTTGTATAAAAAAATAAAATTAAAACGCTGTTGTATAAAAACAACAAAGTCAAAGTCCTTTTGTGTGTGCAGAAAAATTCAGAACTGATACTAGAGGGATGAGTATTCAGTCAGAGGGTCGGTGTGAATGTTGGAAATAGATAAGACCAGTCGGCAGGCTGGTGTGCAGAGCAAGAGGGTGAGACAAATGGTGTTATAGATAAGAGGAGGAGGAAATTGGATTTATATCCTGCCCTTCACTTGGAGTCTGAGAGCGGCTTACAAACTTCTATCCCTTCCTCTCCCCACAATAGACACCCTGTGAGGTAGGTGGGGCTGAGAGAGCTCGGACAGAAACTGCTCTTCCAAGGACAGCTCTGGCAGAACTATGTCTTGCCCAAGGTCACCCAGCAGCTGCAAGTGGAGGAGTGGGAAATCAAACCCAGTTCTCCCAGATTAGAGTCCGCACACTTAACCACTACACCAGGCACACAAAGCAGAAAAGGGAGTGGGGTGAAGTTCTATAGTTTTACTGTATTTTCTTAATTTTAATTTTTTTAAAAAAATTGCACAAAGGTTACCAGGCTGTTTTTTGTTGCTATAAAATGTGTCAAAGCTTTATTCTGAAATCTAGGTATTCTTAATAAATGTCAGAGTCCTGCAACAATCAGTCTCAACAATGTTCCTTAAGTAGGTTTGAGTTTATTGAGAGCAGTAATGAGCAAGTAGTCTGGTGACACAGTTAATGTCAGAACTGGGGTTCAGGCGGAAAAACAGGGAGATATAGAGAATTCAAAGGGGACTCCTGATGCATTTGATCCAATGAGCAAAGCAATAAAGCGCGTCTAGAATAATGAGCGTAGGTTCCCAGCCAAGCTGGCTGAGTGGAGCTTCAAGGACCAATTCTAAGATAAGACATCGTGTGAGAATCAGAAAGTAACATTCCAGAGGAATGAAGATGGCAATGTTTCAGCAGCCCTGCTCGCCCTGCAATCGCAGTGTAGCTGACATTCTGCCCCTCCAAAAGCCCCCCCCCCCCCGGTTTATCAGGATGCATTTTATGGAAAGCATGCAAAAGCTTGGGTGCATTGAGGTGAGAGAGTTCAACCTATTTGTTATAAGCTGGGCCCCTCCCGCTGATGGGATCTGCCACAACTTCTTCGCAGGGGGACTTGGACTCTTGGTGGAGGAGGCTGCAGGGACACTGCCCCCTTATTCAAAAGACTCTGGACAAGGACAAAGCTGACTATAAAGCCCAGGCAGACAAGGGGAGGGCTCCTGGTTGGGACATACAGCTGCCATGTTGACAGCGCTAATAGCTGCGGCTTCCTTGTCCCACACTGCCCAAGTTCTTTCGGTAGCATTAAACTTCTTAGACACGTATGCCAGGGGATGGAACCGCCCATCTACCCCTTCCTGCAGGATGGCCCCTCCTATGGCAATGTTCGAGGCATCTCCTTGTGCCATTAATTTTTCATTCTCATCAGGATGCGCCAGCACAGGCTCTGACGTGAACAGAGACTTCAGTTTGTCAAATGCTTCCTGGCATTCAGCAGTCCACTCCAGACATGCTCCAGACTTAGTGCTATCTGGCCCCTTCCCCTTAGTCTTTAACAAGTCTGTCAAGGGTAAGCTCACTTGAGCAAAACTGGAGATGAAATTTCTGTAAAAACTGGAAAATCCTAAGAAGGACTGGAGCTGACTATGAGTCCTAGGCAGCTCCCACCCCAACACATCAGCTACTTTGTGTGGCTCCATCTCCAACCCCCTAGGGAAAGTATAGTAACCCAGGAAGTCTACCTCCGTCTGGTGGAACTCATACTTTGACAGCTTAGCAAACAGTTTGTGATCATACAGAGTTTGCAGTACCTCCCTCACCAACTTGACATGAGATTTCTTGTCTGGTGCATACAGTAGAATGACTGTAACACATGTGCAACACTTCGTTAATCAGATTCATAAACACCCCGGGAGCTCCCTGGAGCCCAATGGCATGACCAAATACTCAAACTGCCTGTGCTGTCTTGGCTGGTTGCCACAGAGACTACACACTGCAAGCTGGAAACACGGTCCAGAGTCAGGGTAAATAACAAAGGCAAAGGCCTGATTGTCAGGAAGTCAGTTCAAGGTTTCAAGGACAAGGAGTGGCTGCTACACACACAGAAGCAAATCTGAATGTGCAAAGTTGCTGCCACGCTGAAGCAGGTGCATGGAGTATTTTTGAGCAGGTCTTCCCTTCTCTGGGAGCTGAGTCTGCAAAGACTTACAGCTCCTCTCATTGCCTTTTCAGGAGCTGCAGTCTGGCACTCCTTCGCTCCTGCAAAGTCAACCTATGACGTGCCCTCTGTCTGGGGCACTCAGGAGAACTAGGTGGGGAGTCTAGCCTCGGGGTGTCTGCAACTGGGGGTGCTGGGCCAGGCTCATAATCGGTCTCTCCTAGCTGCACCTCCTGTGCAGCTGCTGGGAACTCTTCTTCCTCAGGTACTATTGGAGATTCTTCTTCTGGACTGACTCCAAAGGAGGTTGGGTTGCTCCCTGCCTCTTCTTCATCTGAGGAGTAACCAGCCTCCACGACACTGCTCAAGGGGGGTATTAAAAGCAGTCTTGGCCTCATCACCCTCCTGAATGCATATTCAAAAATAAGCATCCCTCAAATCCAGTTTAGTAAAGATGTTCCCTTTGGCGGCCTTTGTCAAGAGGTCCTTCATGAGTGGGAGCGGGTAAACGTTAGTGGCGGAAACTGCATTCGAGCCCTGGTAATCAGTGCACAAACGAAGTCCCTCGTCTTTCTTCTTCCAGAAGAGGATAGGAGCTGCAAATGGGGAGGAGGAGAGTCAGATGAAATCCCAAGCTAGGTTTTTGTCAATGAACTTGCACAACTCTACTGTTTCTGCTGGACTCATCGAATATAATTTCCCTTTGGTTAGCTTATGACCAGGCAGGATCTCGATAGCACAGCCAGTGTTATAGTGGGGAGGCAACTCATCCACCTTCCCTTCTTCAAACACCCTAACCAAGTCTCTATATTCTCTCAGGATAAAGTTTAACTCTTCTTGCGCCTGGCAGATGCGCGCCGGAATATCGTGTATCCCCACTCAGGCAACCAGACATGGTCTTGGCAGCCCTGGGCCACGAAATGCATGGGCCCTTCACTCCATAGAATATGTAGGTCGTGACAACTGAGCTATGGGCTTCCCAGTGCCATGGGGTTGATCACGAAGGACAGAGCCCCTGCTGCATCCGCTGCTCATGCACAGGCTCCTTCAGCTTAGAGGGTGCTGTCTTCAGGAAGGGCCCTGGGATCTTTGGATACACTCTTGCAGTGTGCATCATAATCATTTGCAGGCGGCTCTCCGTGTTGCCTGCCTCCCGCACCCAGGCGTTCAACAAGACAGGGTGCACACTGCGCAGGACAGTTTCCAGGATTTGATTATTTAATCCCAACCAAAACTGCTCAGCCAACACAGCCTCTGGCCACCCTTGGATCTTGGCCCCATACATTTTGAACTCTTCTGCATACACTCACACTGACTGCTTACCTTGCTTCAGGTTCCAGAGGTGGTTGTGGGCCTTCTCCCCCTCTATCAGGTCCTCGTACTGCCATCACAAAGCCCACATAAACGCCTGCACCTCCCACAACTCTGGCCCATGCAGGTTGTGGAGGCTGACATACCAGTCAGCCACATACTCACGTAGCTTCGACCTGATGTATTCGACATACTGGTGCCATGAGGACGTCCACCAGTGGGGCCAGGACACTAGAAGCCCTCCCACTCTTCCCTCCCCCAAAGCACCAAGAATACAGAGCATCACTTGCCCCAGACTGAGAGTTCCTATCTATACCATGTGGCTAATAGCCACTGATGGACCTCTGCTCCATATATCTATCCAATTCCCTCTTGAAGCAGTCCATGTTTGTAGCTGCCACCACCACCTCCTGTGGCAGTGAATTCCGTGCATTAATCACTCTTTGGGTGAAGAAGTACTTCCTTTTATCTGTTTTAACCCGACAGTTCAGCAATTTCATTGAGTGCCCATGAGTTCTTGTATTGTGAGAGAGGGAGAAAAGGACTTCTTTCTCTTACCTGCTCTATCCCATGCATAATCTTGTAAACCTTCGATCATGTCACCCCTCAGCCGTCGTTTCTTCAAGCTAAAGAGCCCCAAGTGCTTTAAATTTTCTTCATAGGGAAAGTGTTCCAGCCCTTTTATCATTCTGGTTGCCCTCCTCTGCACTTTTTCCAGTGCTATAATATCCTTTTTGAGGAGTGGTGACCAGGACTGTACACAGTATTCCAAATGAGGCAGCACCATCAATTTATACAGGGGCATTATGGTACTGGCTGATTTGTTTTCAATTCCTTTCCTAATAATCCCCAGCATAGCGTTGACCTTTTTTATTGCAGTCGCACACTGTCTTGACATTTTTAGTGAGTTATCTACTATGATTCCAATATCTCTCTCTTGGTCAGTCTCCACCAGTTCGGACCACATCAACATGTATTTATAGTTAGGATTTTTGGCTCCAATGTGCATCACTTTGCACTTGGCCGCATTGAACCCCATTTGCCACATTGATGCCCACTCGCCCATCCTCGACAAATCCTTTTGGAGTGCCTCACAATCCTCTCTGGTTCTCACCACCCTGAACAACTTTGTGTTATCTGCAAATTTAGCCAATTCTATGCTTACTCCCAACTGCAAATCATTAACAAACAAGTTAAAAAGCATTGGACCGAGTACTGATCCCTGCAGTACCCCACTGCTTACCACCCTCCACTGAGAAAATTGCCCATTTATACTCACTTTCTGTTTCCTTTTAATTAATTTCCCCTTGTACTGCTCTGTCTCTGGAAGGCGGGAAGTAATGGGTGAACGAATGGATGCTTGTGTGGGAACCTGCTTTGCTTAGTGGCTTTGAAATTGTTTTCTTATGGACAAAGAGTTTTTATTTTATAAATCAATTCTTTAACCAACTTCATAACAGAATTATCATATATAATCCATATTTTTTGTGCTCAAATTAACATATATAATTAAACATATCTATACATGTGATTAAACGTGACTGTATCTAAATCTTACATCCACCTCTTATTGGTTTATCTCGTTGTCATCTCATTTTAAGGTCCATAATTTCAATCTATCAATTCGTGTTTGAGCCATTCACTTATTTTTGCACCATTCATAAAACTTCGACCATGTTTCCTGTAACGAATCCCTTTTTTTCTCGTATAATATTTGACTTACTTTTTCTGCTTCCACTAAATCCATTAATTTGTATATTATTTCTTCTATAATGGGACTATTTTCTGCTTTCCAATTTTTGGCCCATACAATTCGCGCAGCAGTGATAGTATAAACTATAAAAAAAAATTCTGATTTGCTTATCTTTTCTGGAAACATATTTAGTAGGAAAGTTTTTGGTACTAGTGGTAAATCTATAGTAATAATTTCTCGAATCATTTTTTGAATTTTCTTCCAATAATTTTGGGCTTTCCGACACCTCCACCACATATGAAAATATGTTCCTACGTTTTTCTCACATTTCCAGCAAAGATTTGAAGCATTCACGAAGCATTTAGCTATCCTGTCCGGTGACCAGTGCCATCTATAAAATAATTTGTATAAGTTTTCCTTATAAGAGACCGCACTTGTATATTTCAGTGTTTCCCACATTTTTTACCATTCTTCCAGATCAATGGTATAGCCAAAATCCTTCATCCAGGATACCATTGTGGTTTTTATAGTTTCTTCATGCATCTCATCTGATAATAATATTCTGTATATTTTTTTAATATTTTCTGCATAGGAGATTAGCCACACTTTATCTAAGTCATTTATATCCATAAAGTCAATTCTTTTGTCTTGATCGTACCTGGATTGTAATTGGGCCTTTTCCCATCAAGACAGATCTAAGTCATGCTTCTTCTTCAGGATCTCGTCAGATTTTCTTATTAGTCTAATCTAATAAAATTTCATAACTTGCTCTGTTATGATTTTCCATTAATGTTGGTTTTATAAATGCTTCAAGAGGAGAGACCCATTTTGGTGTTTTACTATAATAAACTTCTTTTAAACTTTGCCAAGTCTTTATTAACGCACCTCTTAAAGTATGGTGATGGAAATTTGAATGAATTTTATCTCTTTGGTACCAAATATAAGCATGCCATCCCATATAAAGATCATGGCCCTCAAGAGCCAGACCCCTTATGTGTTGTAATTTAATCCAGTCTTTAATCCAAACCAAGGATGCTGCTTGGTTGTATAGTTTCCAATTTGGTACACCAAAACCTCCTATCTCTTTAACATCCTGCATTAACTTCCATTTTATTCTTGGTTTATTGGGATACCATACAAAGTTCCTATTTATAGTATCTAGTTCTTTAAAAAAAACTCATATTTCTTGATAATAGGAATATTTTAGGCCAAGAATAAAAATCTGGGTAAAATATTCATTTTTATTACCTCTAGTCTACCCATGAGGGAGAGTTGTAAATCTTTCCATCTTTCATAATCTTTTTCTATCTTTCAAGAAGTTTATGATCATTATTTTCTACAAGAGCGCTGTTTTTATTTGTTACCCAAATTCCTAAATATCGCACTTTTTAATCCAACATTGGCTTCTTTATGTTCTTATGTGTCATCCACCAATTTAGCAGCTTCATTGCTTACTCCCAACTCCAACTCCCTTTCCTTTAACCCCCCAGCACTGCCTCTTGCTTGCATATCTCTGGCCAGCTGCCTCGGAAGGCCAGCCTCCAGGTTGGGCCCTGGGGACCCCCTGGAATTACAGTCTACCTCCAGACTGCAGAGATCAGGTCCCCTGGAGGAAATGGATGCTTTGGAGGGTGGATCCACCCTCAAATCTCCAGGGGTTTCCCTACCTGGCTCTGTTAACCCTATTTCTCATCCCCACCTGGTGCCCTAGGGCTGCCAACTCATGGGTGGGAAATGCCTGAAGATTTGGGACAGTGGAGAGTAGGGTTGGAGGTGTTTGGGAAGGAGTGGAACCTCCACAGGGTCAAATGCCATGAGGTTCACCGTGCTAAGTAGTCCTTTTCGGTTGCCTGGGGATTAGCTGGAATTCAGGGAGATCTGCTGGCCCCACAGGGAGGTTGGCAACTTGACCTGAGCCGTCCCTTACAGCACCGTGACCCTTCCTGTCTCTGGTCTTTGGCTCCCATGCGTAAATCCCATGTGACCAGTCTGAGGCTTCAGATGCAACCTCCCCCATTGCCATAAAGAACAGCCCCCCTCCCCACCTTTTCCAAGACCCCAGTGAGGCAGAGGATAGGTGTCTTCCCCCCCACTTCCCCTTCCCACACCACTCCCGCCAGCTGCTTTTCTCTGTCCAAGGAGAGAGGGATTTCCCTCTTTCCCATTCTCTCTATGGAGCTGCAAGTGGGGAGGGCGGGGTATGAATTGAATAAAATAAATAAATTTCCGGGGGGGGAGGGGCAGGTCCCCCCACCTCCTGCCTCCTTTCTTGGAATCCGGGCTCTGCCCCTTCCCTTCCCTCCGAGAAATATTGTCAAGAGCTCCAAGACAAGCCCTTCCTGCCCGCCTTTGAGGTCTTGTGTTCTTCGGCCAACAGAAAGTTATTCTTCCAGGCTCCTCTGTTTTAGATCAAATCTACATCTGACTTTCCCGCTAGAATCATTCTAGTTTCAAAAAATCCTGTCTATACCTGTTTCTAGTTTCAAACCATACTTGTTCTAGTTTATAAATTACTGTTTACATTAGTTAATTGCCCTTCTGTGGTCAAGCTAGCATTATACTGCTTTAAACAAATGCTGTTGCTTAGTACTCTTCAGACCCCCTGGAGTGAAATTTGAAACCAGGGTGAAATGAGCTTGGGAAAAGACAGCAGTCAAACTACTTCAGAGGGGAGGTGTAAACTGGGCCTTAAAAAAATAGCCTAACCTAAGAAGGTCGGGAACCGCTCCTTTTTCTGAGGCGGGGTGTTCATGGGAAAGGGCAGGAAGCTTTTTTCTCCCAGAGGTCTGCAGCAGTGGAAAGGTTAAAGCAGCGGAGGAGTTTACTAGAGAGGCCGACTTTGGAGGAGGAAGGCGAAGAGGGCAGGGAGAGCTTCAAACGCACAGAAGCAGAGGAAAGCCTTGAAGCCGGAGCCTGGGGAGGCCTTTCCTCGAGCAGGTCAGGCAGCTGGTAGATGGAGGGTGGGGGTGCCCCGGCCAGCCGCATCCCTGCATCCCACCCGGCTTCACCGGCTGGATAGATTTTGTCTGGGATAGATTGCTACTCGTTTTATGATTAAAGGGGGGGGGCGGTTGGTAGCTTAATCGGGTGTATTTTATTCGTTGTGAGTCACTCCCAGCCCCATTCCGGGGAGAGGGACCAGAATATAAGTCTGATCGAATAAACAGCCACCAGGGTGCTTGCTTGCAGTTCCTTGCAGGGGCTGAAGGGCAGGATCTGAATTTTGTACATCAAAATGAATTCAGAGCCATAGAGGGCGGAGGGAGGCCCAGGGGTGATCACCTGGGAGGAATCGTTCAGTGCTCCCTTCTGCAGTTTTGGGGTGGTTTTTTTTTTTCAATCAGGGCTCTTCTTGTAGAAAAAGCCCAGCAGGAACTCATTAGCATATTAGGCCACACCCCTGGCAGCACAGCTCATTAACATATTAGGCCACACCCAATGTTCCCAGAAGTGGGGTCATCCAGCCACATCCACCGTTTGCTTCTTATTCTGTTTACCTTGTTGTCAAAACAGTTTTGACAAAACCAATAAAAACATTATTTTCTGTCCCATCTATACAAAACCTTGCCTGAACCAATATCTTATGTCCAACAATTATTCCCACACTGGATTGGAATCAATTCCTAAGGGTTAGGTTCCCATGGAAATCAGGTTGCCTTCCTGCAGAACTAGTACGCTGAATATGATTTTTTAGGGTTGCCAACCTACAGGTGGGGTCTGGAGATCTCCTGGAATTACAACTGAGCTCCAAACTACAGAGATCAGGTCAATGGCTGCTTTGAAAAGTAGAGTCCATGGCATTATGCCTTGCTTAGGTCCCTCCTTCCCCTAAACTGCACCCTCCACTCCCAAATCTCCAGGGATTTCCTCAACCTGGAGTTGGCAACCCTAGTTCACTGGCAGAACAACGCTAGGAGCCAGATTGGTGTAGTGGTTAAGTGCATGGACTCTAATCTGGGAGAACCGGGTTTGATTCCCCACTCTCCCCTTGCACCTGCTGGATGACCTTGGGCAAGCCATAGCTCTGTACCAGCTGTTGTCTCAGAGCTCTCTCAGCCCCACCTACCTCACAGGGTGTCTGTTGTGGGGAGGGGAAGGGAAAGGATTTTGAAAGACACTCTGAGACTCCCTTGGGTAGTGAAGGGCGGGGTATAAATCCAATCTCTTCTAGGTTTGTGGATGCACTGGATGGGAGTAGTTTGTGGACTATTTTATTCAAGGTACAAGATTTCATGTGCCATCCACACTTCTTCAGATGGAAGACGTGTGCATGCACACAAAAGCTTATACCTTGGATGAAACTTTGGACTCCAACTTTGTTCTGCTGCTTCAGACCAACACGGCTACCCACCTGAATTATTACACTATAATAGTTTTTACAAGCAATTATGTACCAGTGGAGTGGTTACCATGCAGAGTCTGTCCCACAGGATAATTTTACAGATGGTCTTTACCACATAAAAGTATCACTACCATCACAAGATCACCAATCGTTGGAACTCCTCAGAAGCGGAAATCTCTCTTATTAGGAGGTTTAAGAACATCAGCTTTGCTGGCCCATTAAAGGCAGATGCCAATCCAGTGGCAGGAGAAGAGGGACAATCATCATCTTCAGAAACTCTGCCCACTTTTTAAAATGTCACAAAACAGGCAATCTCCAAAGTGCAGCTGACCGTGCTCTTTTTTAGTTACAACTCTGTTTCTCTGCAGATGTCCCCCAAAGTGCTCCATGCAACAGTCAAGTGTTCTGCCAACACACACATGTGAGACTTCTGCTCAAAGTAGTCAAGGATCAGATCTTTGTTGATGAAACACAGTTCTTTATTTCCAATCTCTACATTAGTACAGGTTCTCGGATTATTGTCAGAGATAACGCATATGACAGAGGCAGGTCTATTATACCTTTCAGAACAGTTTGAATTGCCCATAGGTAACCAATCACTAAAGGGGAAAAACGGCGGGTAAAAAGGGTCTCTGGCCGTTTGCTTCCCACAGGAAAGAAAGTGAGGTGTTAAGTTGTAAATTTCCCTTCCCAAACCAGACCCCTTAGATGTAACCATTTCACATAACAATCGTTGGCCTCAAGGCTTTCGCACGTTGATAAGAGATGGGACCTGTCCTCCCTTGCCGTCCCAGCCGGGATGAATGGAATGCGGAGGCAGGAGTGTGAGACGCCCATTGTTCCCATACTTTGAAGTTGTCATCCTCCCGGGCTGACAGTTACACAAACCAGGCCTGGTCAGGGTCATAAACCTGGGGTCATATAGCTTACATGCATACTGGCCAAAGTAAGGGTTACATGGTAGGCGGGGGCAACTACATAGCAGGTGCTACAGAACCACACAAAGCAACAGAAATCATAGCAGCAAGCAAGAAAAAAGCAATAGAAAACTTTGTCTGAATCAGCAGATTCTGACACACAACAATGAAGCTACTTTTTCAGATTTTTCTCTTACATGACAGTAAGCACCAAACCACTTTAATACAGACTTTAGACACACATATATTTGCAAGCCATTCCCAACAAGACACAACAATGAACTCAGGCTTCAGAGTTATTTTTCTTAAGCAGAAGATGCCATGAGAAAACTAAAGAGATTCTCCAAAATTAAAGATATTGTCAAAACCAGCATTTTCTGGGCTCTCTGCTTTTTTACATTCCCCCCCCCCCTTTTCAATAATTTTTTTATAAAAACAGAAAGAACAGAAGGAAGGAAGGAAGGAAGGAAGGAAGGAAGGAAGGAAGAGGTAGGTGGGGGGAGAGAGAGAAAGAGAGAGAGAGGGAGAGTGGTAGGTGGGGGGAGAGAGAGAAAGGAAGGAAGGAAGGAAGAAGGAAGGAAGGTAGACAGACAGAGGAAGGAAGGAAGGAAGGAAGGAAGGAAGAGGTAGGTGGGGGAGAGAGACAAAGGAAGGGAGGAAAAGGAAGGAAGAAGGAAGGCAGGTAGACAGACAGAGAAAGGAAGGTAGGTAGGTAGGTGGAGAAGAGAGAGAGAGAGAGAAAGGAAGGGGGAGGGAGAGAGAGAAAGAGAAAGGAAGAAAGAAAGGTGGGGGGAGAGAGAGAGAGAGATAGAGGGAAAAGAGAATGGAGAGCCACTTACTGGAGCAAGGAAAGCCACGCAACGAGGGCAAGCCAAATGCAGAAAGCCTAGCCCCTGTGCTTAATCTCTGGGCGGGGCTTTCATTTGCTCTTAAAGGGAAAGCACCCGGTGGAGCATTTTCCTGCCGGCTCTCTGCAGGAACTTTCCCTTTAAGTGTAAAAAGCTGGGGTGGGGCAGGCTCGGACGCCAGCCGGAATGGCGTTCCTGTGCATTCCTGTTGAAATCGAGCCCTGTAATTATTCATGTGCATTAATTATAGAACAGAGCTTGAATCCAGTGGCACCTCTAAGATAAGCAACATTTTATTCAAGGTATAAGTTTTCATGTGCAAGCACATTTCTTCAGAATAGTCCAGGTTTTTACACTTTGTAAGAAAGTAAATATCTGTAGCTGTGGAAGTTTCTTCATCAGGTTGGTGGAATTCCATTCCCCGCGGCTTAATGTGGGGCCTTTCATGAAGATAGATTCAGGCTGGTCTGAAGCAGCAGAACAGTCTGAGTCCAGTGGCACCTTTACAACCAACCAAGTTTTATTCAAGGCATAAGCTTTTGTGGTCAAGCAGGAACTCAGAGAAGGGCAGCTGACAAATTGAGTTGATAAATAAATAAGAAATCTGAAAAGCAATATTGAAAGAAAGCTTAATTCTTAACATGACCCAAGAAATGATGCAAAATTACAGAGGAGGATACATCTTACAGCAAACTATATACAGCAATACAGACTCCAGTCCCCAATAATTCATCCAAGTAACTTTGTGAAGCCTTTTTCTTATAGTGCTACCCTACTGCATGCATAGAAAACCTTTCTTGAATAATTAAGTCTTGCCTAGATTGTAGAAACCCAGAAGAGGGGGGGCCTTTCCGACCTCCTGGTGAACTCTAATCTGGAGAACCGGTTTTGATTCCCCACTCCTCCACAGGAGCCAGCTGGGTGACCTTGGGTCAGTCACAGTTTTCTTAGAACTCTCTCAGCCCCACCTATCTCACAGGGTGTCTGTTGTGGGGAGAGGAAGGGAAGGGATTGTGACCCACTCTGAGATGCCACTGGGCAGTGGGGTATAAAACCAACCATCATTCGCGGGGACCATAACAAAAAAGGCACATGTACATGCTGGCCAGTAGAAGGCTCCAGAACAGCAGTAATATGCCTGCTCAGTTTAGCTTTTGATTAGAGTTGAGATGTGATGTCTTGCACCAGCTGGAGTTTCTGAATTGGCTTTGTGGGGAGATGAATGTACAGTGCATTGAACTAGTCTAATCTTGATGTCACCGTAGCACGGATCCTGGTGGCCAAATGAGATGTATCAAGGAAAGGGCTATTTTTTGAGCTAGGCTGAGTTTTTTGCAACTGAATTAACTTGCTACTCCAGCAATAATGTTGGGTCCAGTATAACATCAAGGTTCTTAACTGAGTTGGCAAGGGCTTGCTGAACCCCAGGAAGCTTTTGAGGAGCTCTACCGCATAACTGCCTCCTCCAGCTCCTGTTCATCCAGCAGCCCCTGTGCCCTGACCTGGAGAGGCCTGATGCTCCTCTGCCCCTTCCCCTCTGATGCTGCCCAACCCCTCCGCCCTGTTAAGGAGGTTAGGCCCTTACCATTTGCTTTGTCCTGGGCTCCAGTTTACCTTGAGATGGACCCACTAGACAGACTGATCCCCAGAAATCGGAAGCCAAGCTCATAACATCTGCAGCAAATGTTTAGAAAGGCAAATAGTGTTGTTTTTGTTACCAGAAGGACCAAACAGGTGTATCTTTAAAAGCCTGATATGTAATTTAGCACAGTGATATTAATCCTGATCCGCAAACTACAACGAGGATGCTCCTACTGATCCAGCGGGAGAATCCTTAGGTGTCTTTCCTCAACAGGGCCAGTGATGTAACTCTGTTCTCTTTTGTTTTCTTTCTGCCTTTTTGATATCTTTCCCTCTCCCTTTTCACAGCCAGGTGAATAAGAGGGTCTTTCCAGAGCCAGAGGCAACCCATGAGAAAGGGAGAGGAGATGGAAGAGAAGGACCCAGAAGGCCCTGGAACTGGCAAGACGTCCAGGAATCGTCCCCATCCCATCCAAGCAGGGAGTGGTGCTGAATTTTGGGAAAGAGCTGTGCCAGAGATCTGGGTTCAGGACACTGTGACCGCAGATGTACACAGACAACGCTTCTGGCATTTCTGTTACCAGGAGGCTGATGAGCCCCGAGAGGTTTGCAGCCAGCTCCACGGACTTTGTAAGCATTGGCTGGAGCCAGAGAGGCATACGAAGAAGCAGATCCTGGACCTGGTGATCCTGGAGCAGTTCCTGGCCATCCTGCCCCAGGAAGTGCAGTGCTGGATCAGAGGATGCGGGCCGGAGAACAGTTCCCAGGCAGTGGCCCTGGCCGACGGGTTCCTCCTGAGTCAGGCAGAGGAGAAGAGGCAGGCACAGGAGGTGAGGGGTTTTCACTCACTCCATTCAAGCAATGACCTTATCCCAAGGCTTCCTTCCAGGCATTTTTCTCTCTGTGTGTGTTAACTGCCGTCAAGTTGCTTCCAAACATTGTGAACAGCCTTGTTCAGGTCTTGCAGGCTGAGGGCTACGGCTTCCTTGACCCTCCGGCGCGGGCACTAACAGTGCTCCGTCAAAGGTCGGGAGCAGGGTCCCCATCCCTGGACTGCTCTGGCTCAGGCACAGGACCTCCGTCTTCACCAGATTTAGCTTCAGCTGACTCAGTTTAAGCCAGTCTGGCTGCCAACAGCAGATAGTGCTGGGTTTCATCGGCATATTGGTGACACCCTAGCCCATGTCTCTGAGCAATCTGGGCAAGGGGGTGCATATAGATGTTAAATAACATCGGGGAGAGCACCGCCCCTCAAGGCACTCCACAAGTTAGTGGGAGCCTGCGGGACAGCTGCTCCCCAAGAGCCAGCCTTTGTCCCCGACCTTGGAGAAAGGAGACAAGCCATACAAAGGCAAGCCCCTGAATCCCGTGTCAGCGAGGCAGTGGGCGAGCAACTGGTGATTGACTGCGTTGAACGCTGCTGACAGGTCTAACAACAGCAGCACTGCCGTCCCGCCCCAATCCAGATGCCTCCGGAGGTCATCTGTGAGGGCAACCAGTACTGTCTCCATCTCGTAGCCGAGGCAGAAGAAAGACTGGAAAGGATCTAACATGGAAGTGTCATCTAGAAAGCTCTGCAATTGTATCACCACCGCCCTCTACATTAATTTGCCCAATTTGGTGGAGCGACCAGACTTTATCTGCAAAATAGCTCGTGAAAGCCTCGCAGCCTATATCCAATTACCGATTATTTTGTCTGCCCTGTGGCAGTGCTGTTAAGGACCGAATTGTAGATACAATTGTGGCTGCGTAGAACTCTCTCTTCACCACCTTGACTGCCATCTCATAGGACCTCATAAACGTCCTATAGGATGCTCTTGTTGCTTTGTCACAAACATGCCGTCACTGTCTCTCTAGCCGTCTGAGCTTCGCTTCATCATCCTCAGCTCCTGGGTATACCAAGGGCCAGCCTTGAGCCAAGGGCAGAGAGGGCATCTGGGAGCAATCTCATCTATGGCTGTAGAGTCGAACATGCCAGTCCTCGGCTAGCTCATCTAGCGAGCCACCAGGGGACAATGGATCCTGAAAATCCATTCCATCTGAAGCCGCACAAAGTCCATTTGGCTCTGCGGGCGAGCTAAAATACACTTGCCACCCAAACAGGGTTGGGGTGACACGTTAACTTGGGCCCTCAGGGCATGGTGGTCCGAGTGTGGAACTGACATTGCAGTAATCCGGTCCACTGTAATCCCCACTGCGAACATCAAATCAAATGTGTGCCCAGCTCGGTGAGTGGGGGCCGTTACATATTGGGAGAGTCCCAGTGCTGCCACGGACGACACCAGGTCCACTGCCGGCAAAGAAGCCGCATTGTCAGCATGGACATTGAAGTCTCCCAAGACTATCAGCCTAGGGTGCTCCAATGCCCAGCCCGACACGTCCTCCGCCAGGGAGGATAGGCTATCAGCCAGTGTGTTAGGCAGTTGGTACACCAGCCAAACAGCCACACCCCTGCTTCACTCCTTTAGGAATTGGGATTTTGTTAGTTAAGGACCCCAACATTCCAACTCTAATTTGGGCACTAATGTCTGTGTGCAGCTCATGTAACAGAAATAACAACCGTTTATCAATATTCAGTTCTGCCCATTTTTGCCATAAGCTGTTCCTGTCAATGGAGTCAAACGCAGTGCCCAAGTCCTCGAACATTACATATAGAGATTTGGGGGGGGGGGGGCATTTAAGACTGTATAAGCCACTGGTGAACAGTAAGGTAATTGCCATTTAGGACATGTAAATAAGTGCCATTTAGGACATGTAAATTGGCCCATGAGACCAATTCCAAGAACTTGAGTCCTGATTCATTAATAACCTTACCCTTAAAAGAGCGATCTAAAAGGGACGCGTGAGCAGCAATTAGAGAGTTCATACTAGCTCTTGTGTCTAAGGCACCTGGTCCGATTCTGGCGCTGAAGTCACCACCTAGTATAAAATGTGAATTAGGAAATTGAGAAGTTAGAACTTCATTGGAGGCTCCCAGAGAATCCCAGGGACTTCCACTCGGTTTATACTTGGAATTATTTGGAGGGATGTACATGTTAATACATATAAGATTACCAGAATGAATGCTTTTGATTAGCAGAATTTGGAAATTACTTGGACAACTGTTTTCCAGCACTTGTAATTCGACACCCAGATCTACTGTTATAAAGATTGCCAAACTGCCAGAACCCTGACCTTTTGAATGGGATTTAACTGTGGGGACTTGTAAGGCCCTGTAACCCTCAATAAAGGGCTGTTCTAGGTCCTGACTCCAGGTTTCCTGGAGAAAAATTATATGATAGCCTTGCAGGAAACCTAGAAAGTCAGGGACATTCCATGACAAAAACTTTAGTTGTCAAGCCTCAGATGTTATCTTATTTAGATTATCCTCAGAATCTAAAAATATACAGCCATTGGGGGGGGGGGGGCACCAGTGCAAACCGGGCTCAAGAACCTTCTGAATAAAATTAGGTTTGGAATGCCTATCGGACTGATTCATATAGGTCTTATGGCAAAGAAAACAGCAAAGGATCATAGTTAGGTGGGCAATCAAGAATTTAATTCTGATGAATGGCAGCAGGTGCTGCTGTTAAGGGATCCTTTTTTAATATTCAAGAGCTTAAGTCTTAGCCAGTTTGGTGTAGTGGTTAAGTGCGCGGACTCTAATCTGGGAGAACCGGGTTTGATTCCCCACTCCTCCACTTGCACCTGGCTGGATGACCTTGGGCAAGCCATAGCTCTGTACCAGCTGTTCTCTCAAGGACAGCTTGGGAAAGAGCTCTCTCAGCCCCACCTACCTCACAGGGTGCCTGTTGTGGGGAGCAGGGGCGTCGACTTTCTAAATTCCCGGGGGGGGCAGTGGCTCTACTGTGCGCGCGCGCGAAGCGCGCGCGCGCGCACGGGACCATGTCCCTGGCGCTCTTCCCCCCCCCCCGCCCAGGGAGGCAGACCTGCGGCGGCAGCAGCCAGCTGGCCAGCTGACTGCCGCCCGAGCGAAGCGCGCCTGTGCGCGCCTTTGTCCCTGCCGCTCCGTCCCCCCCCCCCCCGGCCCGGGGAGGCAGACCCGCGGCGGCGGCGGCAGCCAGCTGGCCGGCCGGCTGACTGCCGCCCGCGCGAAGCGCGCAACGATGTCCCCGCCGCCTCTCTCCCCCCCCCGCCCCAGGGAGGCAGGAGGGCACGCCCCAGGTCGGCTGCTGGGCGAGCATTTTGCCGGGGGTGGCTGAGCCCCCCCCGGGAAATTTCGGGGGAGGCTCGAGCCCTCGAGCCCCCCCGTAGTTGACGCCCATGGTGGGGAGGGGAAGGTAAAGGAGTTTGTAAGCCGCTCTGAGACTCTAAGTGAGTGAAGGGCGGTGTATAAATCCAATCTCTTCTTCTTCTTCTTCTCTTTTTAAATGCTCCAGTCTGGAGGTGATCTCTGTTTGTTCTGTAGAAGGGAGGTCCAAAAAGGAATTTAAGAGGCCCTCTTCCATCGTATTTTCAACTGATGTTCAGGATGTTCAAACTCCATACTAGGGTGTACAGGTAAATCAGTCCACTGAATCAGATCTTTCTGGGGAACATCAAGAGGGTGTCTTTTAGAGGACCCTTCGCCAAGTTCTGAATTTGAAGTGTCTTGAGGCTTCATCAGCAGGGGAGAGAAAAGTAGATTGTCAAAGGCTCGGGCTGGAAATACCTCTTTTGGGTGTAGAAAGAATTTCTGACTGAACAGCATGCAGGGATTCTGGAGCTATCAAAAGTAAGAAGAATCCTTTGGGCTTGATTTAGGTTATGAAGAGGCTCTACTGAGACTAAGTAAATTGAAAAGAAAATTCAGTCCCGTAAGGGCTCTTAAATGGTGCTTCACCTGTTGGTTGGGGCTCCAAGGAAACATCTGGCCTCTGAATCTGCAGACAGGGATACACACTTTGCACTTTGGCTGTAGCTGGTGTTGTGGTGTCCCATCCACAGATTGCTGCTTAATCACCTTTTTGGTCTCTCCCTTTAATGAATTAGAACTTTGTTTGCAGTCAGTTTAACCAGAAGGGTTAGAGAGAGCACAGAGATGTTTTGACATTCACTTGGAAGAGTTTTGCTCAATTTTAGAGTCAATATGGCTTAGTCTTCTAAGAATGAGATCCACAGTTTTAGCAGTCAGGTGGGAAAAGTCATTTAAAATAGTATCAATATCATGAGCTCTGGGTTAGTCTTGAAGGCAGGTAGTTAAATCACTCCGCTCGTCAAATTGGTTTTCAGGTACATCAATTACCAGAGGAGCAAATTGGTTTGAGGTAAAAAATTTTTGTCTGTTTACAAACTGGAAGTGGACTTAAACCATCCGAATCACGGACCCTCTTAAAGGGCCCCTTTCCTATTACTGGGAAATAACTCTCCTTTAGTTATGTAGCAAGTTGCCAAGGTGGCACAATTCTTAAGCAAAGCACCTTTGTGAAAAGGAGAGATTAGATATACAGCCTCCACAGTGAGCTCTTCAGCCGTGACGCCTGAGAGTGGTAGTTAGAATTAGCCGGAAGCAGCAAGTTACAATCTTTGTTTATAATCCACAGCTCTCTCTGGCGACTGTAAGCATAGCAACACTGGTTATCCTGAGTCAAATTAGAGTTTTGCCTTCGGGAGACTTGAAACTTCAAAGTTCAGATAAACAACACCAAGTTGTTATCTCACGGTGACTGAAGCAAAACAGAATCAGAAAGTCTTACCGAAGGGCGTTTCCAATCTTCCAGTTTTTCTAAGCTCATTCAGGGAAACTCAAGGTACTGTAAAAAGACTTTGTAAATAAAACCAAGGAAGAAGAAAATAGCTCCATTGGGCTACGACCGCTATTATAATAAATTTAAACGAGAATGGGAGAGCCTCCAGGTTGTGCTGCAGCTGCTCCAGGAACCTAGTCTGGCACCCTTGCCAATTGGAAACCATTCAGTTTCTCTGAATTCTGCCCTAACAGTGGCCTCTTTCCCAGAGTATCGCATCGAAACAATCAGATGTTGTGGCACACCCATTTGTTTTAAAACCAACCATAGCTTTTCTTGATCCCCACAATCAAAAGCACTGATGTAATCTATGAATGACAAGCTGATTTTCTTCTGAAATTCTCTCCTATGCTTCGTCAGCCAACATAAATTTGCAACATGCTCTCAGGTGCCTCTTCCTTTTCTGAATCCAGCTTAAACATATGGCATTTATCTTTCGATAATATGATAACAGTCCTCGTAAAATGGTGAGCATCACTTATTTGCATGAGGAATTAATGCAGTGGTCCAATAGTTGCTACAGTCTTTGACGTCTCTATTTTTCGGAATTGGAATGTAAAATGAGTGTTTTCAGTCTGTGGGCCATTCCAGCTTTGTTAGCATATTCTTGTTAAGATTTTGATGGACTCCTTTTCTGTGGCGTGGAATAGCTCTACTGATATCCCATCTACTGGTGATTTGTTTATACCAATTGTTCTCATGCAGCTTTACTTTCTGAAACTCTTCCTGCTGACCTCCTTTCATCCCATTTTTATCATTCTTCAGTGTATTGTTCCCATCTTTTCTTTGATATTTCTACCTCTAGATCATTCACTAGGCTGGGAAGAAAATCCAACCGTGTTCCTCGCACCTGTGCTTAAAGCGGCTCTGGTGGTGGAGACAGGGATGAGGATTTGAGGAGTGGGTCAGGGTCCAGCTCTTCAGCCTGTTCCATTCCTTCCTCTTACCCCTCTCCCTTGCTGTTGTTCCAGATGTGGGGAGGATCCCTGAAGGTGGAAGCAAAGTTCTCTGAGGCAGAAGGAACTCCATCAGAGGAAAGTCAGAGGGTGCAGGCCCAGGAGCATGCCCAAGATGCTCTCTCAAGTGGTAAGGGTGCCCTCTGCCCAGATGAGATTGGGGACGTAGCGAGGTTGTTGCGCAGAATGTTCAGGACAGGAGAAAAGGGAGATACGTCTGCAGATTACATAGAACGAGGTTCTGGGAAATAGTGCCCTAGGATGTAGTGAGGGCCACTCCGTTTTAAGGAGAAGTGTACCGATTCATGGAGAGTAATTCCATTCTTATTTATATTAACTGAGATATGCATATCTCACCTTCCTTCCCACACTCTGAGCATTCAAAAGCCTTCTCCCCTGTGTGGGTTCTTAGATGCCGCTGAAGATTGCTGCTCCTCCTGAATCTCTTTCCACATACTGAGCATTCAAAAGGCTTCTCCTCCGTGTGGATTCTTTGATGCAGCTGAAGAGTGCTGTTGTCACTGAATCTCTTCCCACACTCTGAGCATTCAAAAGGCTTCTCCCCCGTGTGGGTTCTTTGATGCTTCTGAAGATGGCTACTCTGACTGAATCTCTTCCCACACGCTGAGCATTCAAAAGGCTTCTCCCCCGTGTGGGTTCTTAGATGTTGTTTAAGTGTGCTACTCTTTCTGAATCTCTTCCCACACTCTGAGCATTCAAAAGACTTCTCCCCTGTGTGGGTTTTTAGATGTTGTTTAAGAGTGCTACTGTCGCTGAATCTCTTCCTACAAGCTGAGCATTCAAAAGGCTTTTCCCCTGTGTGGGTTCTTAGATGTTGTTTAACTCTGCTACTCTTTCTGAATCTTTTCCCACACTCTGAGCATTCAAAAGGCTTCTCCCCCATGTGGGTTCTTAGATGTTGTTTAAGCGTGCTACTGTCACTGAATCTCTTTCCACACACTGAGCATTCAAAAGGGTTCTCCCCTGTGTGGGTTCTTAGATGACTTTGAAGATGGCTACTTTTACTCAATCTCTTCCCACACTCTGAGTATTCAAGAAGTTTTCCACCTGTGTGGGTTTGTTGAAGCTGTTCAAGAAGGAAACTATTACTGAATTTCTTCCCACACTCTGAGCATTCAAAAGGTTTCTCCCATGAGTGGATCCTTTGGTGCACAAAAAGTTGTGATCTGCATCTGAAGTACTTTCCACACCAAGAGCCTTTACATGCCTTCATTATACTGTGCTTTGAAAAATGTGTATTACCCTTTCTTCTATCCAAGAACATCATTCCATTCTCTGAACTGATAAAGGGCTTTTCTCCTGAATGAATTCTTTGCTGTCGCAGAAGGTCTGATTTCTCTGAGAAGCTCTTGCCACGGGCTGACCAGCTATAAGGTTTTTCTCCTGTATGTGTTCTTAAATGTCTAAGGAACTCTGCTCTGCAAATCATGGTCTTTCCACACTCCAGGCATTGATGGGTCTTCTTTCCACTGGGCATTCTGAAATGGACGTTATACTGGGTCTGATCAGAGAATTTCATTCCACACTCCAAGCATTTGTATGTTTCCTCCAACATGTGAACTATATCTTGGAAATCCTCCCCTACGCAAGGAATGGATCTATCCCTCTTCTCCTCCCTGCAGCTGACTTTCTGACTCTTATGCCTGCGTTGAATCCTGACGTTTCTTCTCACATCTTCATTCATGACTTCATCTGCCAATAGATTATACAGTTCTTCATTGTCCTCATTCCTCTGATCATCCCCTGCTGGAATAAAGAGAGAGAGAGACTGTTAGAATCCATGCAAGGAGGTCTTATCTGCACCTGAAGTACCAGCCACACTCCAAATATTTCAGCAGCTTCCTCCTGCTGTACACGGAGGTGTACAATCAAATACAGTTTCAAAGTACATTAAGCCTCCTACATCAGGGACTCTTGGTTTGGACTCTTCACCATTTCTATGGATCCCCACCCGTTACTTCTTTGATATGTAGGGCTCTTTTCCAAACAAAGCTCTTTCCACACGCCAAGTAATTATACAGTTTCTCTTGTGAGGGAATTTGCATGCACAAAATCACGTTTAATCTATGATTGGAAGTCTTTGCAAAGGCTACAATTCCATTTTCGTTTTCCCTAGAGTAGATTCTCTGGTTAGGATATGGGCCTTCATATATGTCTTCATATATGCATCCCCCTATTGCAGTCATAACTCTCAAATAATTTGGCATTTTTATAATTGGCATTTTTAATAGGATTAGGTTTTTTTTAGTCTGTCCCTTGCTAGAGTAGTATTGCCTGGGCCTCCAGCAGCTTCCTGACAACCGGACCTGCTACTGCCGCGTTCCAGTTCCTGTTTGGAACCCTTTCACCTGTCGCTTCCAGAGTTCCAAGGGGGGGAATTGTTGCCCAGCAAGGCACCCCAGGTGCTCTTATGTGCAATAAATGCTCATAAGTTTAAATTCTGGACTGTGCTGAGTGCTGTTTAAAATGGCTGCGAATGCCCTCATGCTTGCTGCAAGAAGGTTTCAGTCACAAAGAAGCACGTTCACACCATGATCCATAGCAGGAAAGACCTCTGAACTTCATTGCCAAAGGCATCGCTGGGCAGCTCACCCTTCAACCCCCCTCTCTACATCTGAATGCGGTTGCCACGACGACTAATCTGCAGGCCATTAACTGGTCGGCCAAAGCCATTAACTAACAATGGTAGTGGCCCGATGAGTCATCCAGGTGTGCCCAGGTGTTAACTCCAGTCTCACAGTTTCTCAATATTGACCACTCCTCCACATACCCTCCTCTTTTCACCTTTAACCTATGGTAGGGTCAGAAGGGACGGACCTCCCAAAAGGGGTGTTTTAGGGGAAGGGTCCAGCGCAGCCCACCCTCACAGCCACCTAATAAAAGAGATTGCCCAGCTAGCATTCGGTCTCTTGAGCATCGTCCCCTATCTGCTATACTCCCTCTCACATCCAGCTTGCTATCCCCAACCCTTGCCTCCATCTTTAATCTCTGTATTTGCGAACAGAGAGACCACGTGTTCTTGCTGGTTCAAGACGCGTTCCCCATTTTCTATTTCTCCCCATCCAACTCTTCATTTGAGCAGACAACTCCTCTACAGGACAGGTACAGTATCACCCAACCAACGATACTCCACCAAATTGCAACTGTGGTTCCTCTATCTAAGTTTCTTAGACTCTATGTGTGTCTGTGAGTGATTACGTTTTTGGTGTGACTGACTACATTATTATTAAGTAAACATCATTTAAATTGACATCTCCCTCACGTGCCTATTTCCTGGAGAGCTCCCGGGAGGGGTGGGACTCTGGTATAGTTGGCTGAGAATCGGGAAAGTTGCCAATTGCAGACCCTTTAAAATATAACTAAAAGCAATTCAGCTAACACCGTGGTGACATATGTAAAAGAGCATCTGTGAAGCAAAAGTCCCTGTAAAGGGTTAACTTGTCTAACAACTGAGTCATCCTCCTTTCAGCGCAGCTGGCCTTCTGCTCAAGATTACGCAGGTACTGATTAACAAGGGAGTGCAGCTGAGCTTTTCTAGTAGTTAAAAAAGGGACGGTTCATTCAACTAGGGAGTTCTTCAGAGTGATACAACTTTCCTCGATCTAGATCTATTTTCAAGCCACCTAGAAGCTGTGCCAACTTAAAGGTAGAATTATTTGTTTTCTTTCTGTGCTTCTGCAGTGTGTTACTGGATTTTAGGTTTGATTTTAAAATCTCCTTTGTAATTAAAATTTTGATTTTAAACCTTAAAAAATTAGTCTGTATGTGATTTGATCCCTGGTGAACTCACGGGGGCGCCTCGCTATCTTGACATGGTGGCAGAGGTGGGATCAGGGTCTTATGCACATATATTAATAAATCCAGCACACTCTTCAGGAGTACAGAGTGTTTGTTATTTTATTAAGTTAGGAGTGGAACAAATAGGTCAGGAGGCACTGATTGTGTTGAATGGTGGTGCAGAAATTGAAGTGATTCTGCAAGAATGTGAAGGGAATGAAGCTGACAGACAATATCCAGACACGTCAAGTGGGTCAGAAGAAGAGGAAAAGGTGGAGATTGTAGTGAACTCTAGAGAAAAACCAGACTCCTCTGAGGCCAGACGAAAAAACCATCGGTGTAGAAGTTGTGAACAGTGTGGAACAGTTGGGCACACACAGAGGACTTGTAACCGAGAGTCTGAAAGGAGTCTGGGGACAAGAAGAGAGGAGACTGAAGCTGCAGGAGTTCAGTCAGATGATTTGAAAGACCTAATTAAAGCATTTTTGGAGTTACAAACTCAGCAGATTAACTTAATGAATCAACATCAAGGACAGAGTTGGGAGAAGAAAAAATTCCCTGTCTTATTTCCTAATTTCCTAATGCCAACTGCAGGAAGCTTATCCTTCCATACGGCATCACACTGCTCCCCCACGTACCTGTGATTTATGGCATCTTTTCATTTGTAGCTGGGGAGCAATGTGAATGTCCAATTTTGTCGACTGTCCTTACTCACTGTGTGTGATCCACTTTCAGTACGCCTCACACCTTAGAGAAACTTTTCCTGTCCATCTCCCTCCTGCCCCCGCTCCTTGGCAAAAGTAGTTCTCTTCCATCTCTGAAAATACACTTAGTCTCAATATTTGATCAGCAACTTTTTTCTCTATAACCCTAGAAGCATTTTTGCATATGAAGCCAGTTTTCTTCTCCATTTAGAGAGGTTCACCCTAAAATATATACGTAGAATATAAACTCCCCAAGGAACTGGAGCCACTCCCCTTAACACTAGCACAATCCACCAGAAAAATCAGGAACCCTACATAGATTCATCAGCCGCCTGTCAATGACCAGACCTCCTAAATCAGCCCTTTTCTCCCACCACCTGTGATTCATCTACACCAAACCATTTGTCAAGAAATTGGACCTGTAGATGGAGGGAATGCTTTGATGTTGTTTACCTGTATTTCAGTAAAGCTTTTCACAGGGTCCCCCATAATGTTATGATGGTTAAACCAGAGGCCTGTGGACTGGACTCCAAGATAGGTAGGTGAATAGAGAACTGATTGGAGAATCACACTCAAAGACTAGTTGTCAACAGCATTTCATCTGAATGGAAGCAGGTGTGCAGTTCTGGAGTCCTCACTTCAAAAAGCTTGTGGACAGAATGGAGCAGGTGCAGAGGAGAGCTACGAGGATGATCGGGGGATTGGAGACCAAGTTCTGGGAGGAAAGGCTGAGGGACTTGGGAATGTTTAGTCTGGAGAAGAGGAAGTTGAGGGCTTTCACTTAGAGGAGAGCAGGGAGCTGTTCCTGAGGGCAGCAGAGGATAAGATTCGCAATCATGGGTATAAATTAAATGGCAGGAAGGTACTGGCTGGATCTTAGGTAAACCTTTTTCCCAGTAAATGTTGTGCACCAGTGGAAACAGCTGCCTAGGGAGGTGGTGAGCTCCCCATCACTGGCAGTCTTTAAGTAGTGGCTGGACGAACACTTGCTAGGAAAACCCTAGGCTGATCCTGCATTCAGCAGGGGGTTGGACTAGACGGCCTGTATGGCCCCTTCCAACTCTGTGATTCTATTATTCTACTTTCTTGTTCTTTCATTAAAATCAATTCAGGCCACATATTAATCTATAGGCCTGCCATGGGTGAAGAGACCAAATGGAAATCAACTGGCTGAGGATAGCGAAGAGATGGCAAATTGACCTTGTGACCCTTGAATAACAATTCAGGTACAGAGAGAAACCTTTTTTTAACAGGACAGGACTTGGCACCATCTCACACTCCTTCAATTGTTGCTGTGATTCACACTACATGAAGGGATGGGTCAGATAGCTGATTTCCCCTCCACCCTGCCATAAAATAGGCCTCCTCCTGAGCCATCTGTTGTTAAGAGGTTCAGGTTAACACAACTTCAATGGTCTGGTTTTGGATTGGGCTAAGGGCCCGAGCCCACTCAGATCTCGCCTTAACAAGTTTCGTTTTACTGTTCATTGTTTGTAGCCAGGCACAAGCTACCATGAGAAGATGAGCTAACCTTGAATGGACCAGTCTTTTTCCTGGCCACCTGCTCTCTGAACAGAGAGACATGGATTGCTGCCTGCCTTCAACCCAGGAGGGTAACATCTGGTAACCATGAATTATTGAACAAATATTTAGCTAGTCATGTTAACTAGCTCTTTTTGGTTTTAGTCCTCACTGCTGAGTTCATTTAAAAAATTCTAGCACACTTTAATCAATATCCTTGGATTATATCTGGGTGTTCCAAGTTGCCAGATCTGGCAACTGCAGCAACCTGGGCCTTCATGGATGAGGAATCCAGCATTACTCCAAGGCTCTTCACTGACTGAGCTGGCACCAAAGGTGCCCCTTCCAGTGCGGGAAGCATGGTGCCCATCTCCATACCCCCACAACCCAGGTACAGGACCTCCATCTTTGATGGGTTTAACTTCAATTGACTGCCGCAACCATCCAGCCACAACATCCAAAGCCTCAGCCAGATTTCCAGGAATGGAGGACGAGTAACCGTCCATTAACAGACAGAGCTGAGTGTCATCACTGATGACAGCATACTGATGACAAATCCAACCCATAACTCCTGACTAATTGGGTGAGGGGGAACATATAGATGTTAAATAACACTGGCGAGAGGATCACCCCCTACAGCACTCCCACATTCTAGAGGGTACCACGGGGATATCCTCTCGCCCAGTGCCACCCTCCGTCCCCGACCATGGAGAAAGGAGGAAAACCTTTTCAAGGTAGTCCCTTGAACTCCTACCTCGGTGAGGCGGTGGGTCAGAAAATTGTAATCGACCGTATCAAATGCTGCCATTAAATCTAACGAGCAGCGCTGACCTGCCTCGATCCAGATGTCTACAGAGGTCATCTGTAAAGGCAACCAGAGCTGTCTCTGTCCCATGGCCAGGATGGAAACTGGACTGGAAAGGATCAAGGATATCTATCTAGATTCTGATTGTGACATCACTAACGTCTGGAAAGTATAAACATCCTCTAAGACATAGTGTCAATCTCATTTGTTACGAGGGCCAGATCTGATATAAATATCACTTCGTCGGGCTGGGTCATGTGTGCTATAAAATTAACATAAGGTACTGGAGATATAAACTTTATAAAGATGATTTCAGATGCCAGTTGGCAATGGCAGGTGTGATTGGATTAGGTGTGATATGCAGAGGGGTGAAGATACCAGCACTGGTGTGATATACAGAGGCCTGGAGATATCAGCATTGGTAATGAGACAGGAGACCTAGGCCTCCATATGGTACAAGAAGATTCAGTACAGGAGGATGCAAAGAATAAATAGAAATAACTTGAAGAAGCAAGCAGTGACTCACAAAAGCACATACCTTACCACAATTTTGTTAGTCTTTAAAGGGGCTCTTACTCTATCTACCACTATTAGAAACCACAGCTTTCAAAAAACAGTGGGGGAACATTTTAATCTCCCAGAGCATTCAGCTGCTGACCTAAGAGGAGTAGTTCTCTGACAAACAAATTCCAAAGGCTGATTAGAAAGAGAGACTGCTGAATTGCAACTGATCGTGAAGCTCAAGACAACGCAGACTCCTGGACTGAACTGAGACCTAGGTTTCTTTTCTCATTACCAATGCCTGCTCTTGTCTTCTCAAAACCAAAATAGGACCCACGGTAAGAAGGAAATACCAAAAAATACCATGCTGTAGACAATTTACAAAGTATCTCAAAAATATTTGTTTAATTTTTTTTGACTTCCGGTAATCATGCGCTTAATGGCGGACGCGTCTCTCCGCATCTGCGGGAGAGGCGATCCGCTCTCGGCAGGTTAGAAGGGGTCCCGGACAGGCGCCGGACCCCCAGAGACCCTAGCGAAGGGACTCTGCCTGGGGTGCTTGAAGGTAGCCTCTCCTAGTGGTGGCGACCGCAGGATTGAGGCTCCTTTTTACCCCTATAGGTTTGCCTGACGCAGAAGCCTCTGGCTACAAAAGCGTAACCGTGAAGCTGCAGAGAATGCAAAGCGGAGAAGCAACGAAAACCCCTGATACGCAATGGTAAAACCATGAGTCTCAAATGAACTTTGGGAATTGAAGCGGCAGGGACGGGTTGGAGGATCGGCGTTTCCCCTCCCCCCCCTTAATAGAATTTACGGCTTTCCCAAGGCTTTGCTGTAGTTTTCGAAGTGAGATCTGTGCGCTGGAGGGCTGGATCGCACAGACAAAGAATAGAGCTTTTTAAAGACATTAGTGCGATAAATCGATATTGTTTTCTTTGGGACCTCTTATCTAACTGTAAACAACTGGGAAAGTAAGCAAAAATGACGGGGAGAAAGCCCTCCCTGAAAGTTGGAAGTTCAGTTCCGAGTTCAAAGGGCGATATCACAGAGCTGAACACAGTTTTGTCAGCGATGCTGCGACCTCTAGTGGACCAGCTGACCACACTCAACACTAAAATGGATGCGATGCAATAAGAAATTACGGAGTCTGGAAAAGGATCTGAAAAGCTGCAGCAGGAACTTCTGGAAGTAAAAACTGCAGTAGATAAAAATGACTGCATCATTTTTGCATAGACTGCAAAAAATAGAAAAAGAAAAAGCTCTTCAAGGAGAAAACGTTTTAAAGCTTCAGATGGACCGCTCAAATTTCTTCCTGAGATTTCAGAACGTTCCAGAACAAAAAGGAGAGAATCTTAAGAAACTGTTAAGTGAAGCATTGGCACCTATGACAGGTTGGGAAGCGGAGAAACTACAAAGGGATATGGATGTGGTTTATAGGACCTATCCAGAATTTGTGGGGGGGGGGGGGGGAAACCTGCCAGTTGAGATCATGGTAAGATTCTCCAGAAGATCAACAAGGGATGTGGTGTTAAAAGCCACAAACCGAACAGCTCTGAAGATTCAAGAAGAAGAAATCAAAGTTTTGAAAGACATTCCATTTGAAATTCGGAAAAGAAGAAAAGCTTACAGGAGCTTGACTACATGGTTACAATCAGAGTCTATTTCTTATCGTTGGGACATTCCAGAGGGACTGATCTTCAGCTACAAAAGCAAGAAATATAAAATTGACTCTATAGAAAAGGCGAAATTATTTCTGGATAAATGCAAGAAGAAAAAGGCAGAGACTGAGTCAGATGATTCACTGGAATTGCAGGAAAATATGTATGGATTTGATGGCTCAGAAAGTGGTGAACTTGAAGAAGTATCGGATTCTGAAAAGGGAGCTGCAGCTCCCATGTTTCAGAAAGAAGCTAAGAAGAAAAGAAGAGGAACGAAGAAAAAATAATGTCATAACTGTTTTTTATTGATGCAATGCACTATTTCATGTAATGTTTAAACCTAGGTTGTTAAAGCATTTCTATGTCTGTATGCTATCCAGATTTCTAGCATTTAAAGTTATTGTAAACAGCAAGAAAGTTTTAATAGTTGATACCAAGAGTTATATTGCTTTTCAGTTTAACACTTTAGTTATTTTGAATATTATAACCTGTATTCTCTGTACAGTATAGATTAGCGTAGTTGTTAGCATTAGAGTATAATTGTAGTGTGAAAAACCAATAAAATCTTTATTAAAAAATATTTGTTTAATTTTTAAATATTATATATATATATATTTCACTATCATATTAATTATACAAACACATAGAAAGTATAAATCCCAAAATACTCAGTACCATCCAATAATATAACTACAGATATTGCACAACCCCTATATAAGTATCAGTCCTCCTAAATAATAGAAAAGTGTTTTTGAAGGAGGACTCCTTTAAGTCCAGTAAGTATTTGTTCTTCCTCCTCCTCCAACAGAGGTCCAGATATCCTCCTGTTTCCAGATCTTCCTCAGGGAGTTCAAAATATTTTTTCAAGCAAAAGGTTGCCAAATACCAAAATATCCAAATTTTCACCACTGAACACTGCAAAAAGTCTCTTAGTGAGCTCAAGGCTTCCTCCAAAGTGAAAAGGAAAATACCTGCTTTTGTTTATTGTCTATTTTTTTTTTTGCTCTTGTTTTCTGGCATCTGAAATCACTTCACCCTCCAAGATATAAGGAGAGAAGGACTCACATTCCAGCTGTATCTGAGGAAGTGAGCAGCGATTCATGAAAGCTCATGCCCTGACACAAAAATTTAGTGTGTGTCACTAAGGTGCTGCTGTACTCTTCCTCCCTTTCACTAGTAAAGAATGCAAGCTGTGCTGTTAGGTTTCTCTCCCCCCCCAGTCGCCTGGGAATCAGTAGGGAATCATTCGGGGAGATCTACAGGCCCCACAGGGAGGTTGGCAACCCCACCTGCGCCGTCCCTTACAGTGTCCTGACCCTTCCCTTCTTTGCGGCTCCTTTCCGCAAATCCCCCCCCCCCCAGCCCCAAAGACCAGTCTGCGGCTTCAGAGGTGGCCCCTCCCCACCGGATGCGAACAGGAACAGCCCCACCTGCTCCTAGATGGCGTGTGGGGAGAAGACAGGTCTCCCCCCCCCCCCTAATGTTTCCTCTCGTCTCCCCCATCTTTCCTGCCAGCCGGTTTCCTCCTTCCAAGGAGGGAGGGATTTCCCTCTCCCCCCTTCTCTCTCTGGGGCTGCAAGTGGGGAGTTGATTTCCCAGACGCACAACCTGAAGGGCTTTCTTGGAGTCCGGGCTCGGCGGCCCTTGTTTTTTAAAAAACAAGTACTCCCCGACGGGCCTTTCCTGCCAGCCTTTGGGGTCTTGCTTCTCCTCTCCGCGGGGCAATAGGAAGCTATTCACCCACGCTCCTGTCCTTTTAAAAAGCCTAACACCCCACCCCCACATTGAGTTTCCCGGTCCTCAGAGGAGCAAGGAACTGGGGACCGCCGCCTCCTTTTTTTCTGAGACTGCCGAACAGCCTCCCACCCCACCCGGGGTCCCCCAATGCTCCCTCTAAGCTCTGGAGTCATGGGAGCAAAAATCCTACTTTGTGAGCTGCTACTGGCTTTAAAGTTGTGAGAGCGTGATTGGGCTGCTGCTTTAATTAGTTTGCTCTGGAGTCAGTCTTCCTGAGCGAAGACAGAAATGGGTGAGCCGGAGGCTAAAGAACTCTGAACTAGCTCACACTAACACGGCTTAGAGGGAACACTGCCCCCCCCCCCCCCCCGGAGCGCCGCCCTCCGCGGAGTGACTCCAGAGGAGGAGCCCCACTGAGCTGCACTAGAGGGCGCCGCTGACACTGCAGCCGGGAGGAAGTCCAGTCGTCCCGCGGGGTCCTCAGCGGAAAGGGCAGGAAGCCTTTTTTCCCCCTGGGGCTGCAGCCGTGAGAGGGTTAAAGCAGCTGAGGTGTTTGCTAGAGAGACCGAGCCGGGGGGGGGGCGGGGCGGAGAAGGTCCGGGGGCGGGGAGGGCGCCAGACGCGCAGAAGCAGAGGAAAGCCCTGCAGTCGGAGCCTGGGGAAGATTTACTCTCAAGTAGCTCCATTCAGTCTCGGAAGGCAGAAATTCTGCTCTCGAGTGTTTTGGGGAGAGGTGTGTGTGTATGCTTAAATCCTTTCCTTCTGCGGGGGAGAGTTGACAGCCCCGGTCCTGGGGCGCCTGCCTGATGGGTTCGCGGGGCTTGGAAGGCGGCTCTTTCCCGGGCAGCCTCGGGGGGGGGGGGGGGGGATCCTGATCCGCCATGCGGCTGGTAGATGGATGGAGGGGGTGCCCCGGCTTGACCGGGTGGATAGAATTTATTTGGGGTAGATAGTTAGTTGTTTTGTATTTTTAAACTTTATTTAGTGTATCTTTTATCCTATTTCATCGGGTGCATTTGATATTTTGTAAGTCATCTCGAGTCCCATTCCGGGGAGAGGGAGATATAAATTTGATTAAATAAATAGGGACCGTGGTGTCCCTTGCAGGGGCTAAAGGGCGAGATCTGTCTTTTGTAAAATCAAGATAAATGCTGCCCCAAGGAGGACGGAGGCAGGCCCACAGGTGATCACAAGGGAGGAGTCATTCGCACTGATTGGCTGGCCCAAATATTGCACATTTGGGCCAGTGCTCCCCCCATCTGCAGTTGGAAGTGTGTATGTCATTTATTTACATTAATTATAGGAGAAAGGTTGAGTCCAGTGGTACTTATAAGACAGAGTTTTATTCAAGGCCTAAGCTTTTGTGTGCAAGCTTACTTCTTCAGGATAGTCCAGGTTTTTGGATTTTGTAAGAAAGGAAAAATCAGTCTGTACTTCATAAGGTTGATGGAGTTCCCATTCCAGGCGGTATGCTTGCATGTGAAAGCTTATGCCTTGAATAGGTCTTATATCTTGAATAAAATTTATACCTTGAATAAAACTTTTTAAGTCAATAAAACTTTTTCTCTCAGAACTTTCTTAGCTTCACCCACCTCACAGAGTGTCTGTTGTGGGGAGAGGAAGAGAAAGCGATTGTAAACTGCTCTGAGACACCGTTGGGCAGTGAGAGAGTGGGGTATAAAATTCCAGCTCTCTTTCTGACATTTCCACTGTGATCATGATGCACGAATCTATGCCCTGTGCATTCCCAGGACTGAATTAGGAACACACAGTCAGAGTCCAACGAGTTAGATGATTGTAGGGAAGATCTGAGACTGGAATGCTGGCCAGGGGTTGAAGTCCATGCCTCTTCCTCCCTGCTACACAATGAGCTTTGTTATGGATAATCCCTTGTGCAAATAACATACTGTCTCCCCATGTTGAAATCCTTATAATCAGGGCTCGATTTCAACAGGAACACACAGGAACGCCGCTCCGGCTGGCATCCGAGCCTGCCCCGCCCCCTTCCTGCCCAGCCTGAGCTGTTTGCACTTAAAGGGAAAGTTACTGCAGAGAGCCGGCAGGAGAAAGCTCCACTGGGTGCTTTCCCTTTAAGAGAAAAAGGCAGCAAGGAGAAAGCCCCGCCCAGAGATTAAGCACAGGGGCTAGGCTTTCTGCATTTGGCTTGCCGAAGAAGTCGCGTGGCTTTCCCTGCTCCAGTAAGTGCCTGGCCGCTCTCTCTCTCTCTCGCCTCCCCCACCTTTCTTTCTGTCTTTCTTTCTCTCTCTCTGTACCCACCTTTCTTCTTTTCTCTTTCTCTCTCTCCCTCCCCCCTTCCTTTCTCTTTCTCTCTCCTCCACCTACCTACCTTCCTTCCTTCCTCTGTCTGTCTACGTTCCTTCCTTCTTCCTTCCTTTTCCTTCCTTCTTTCCTTTCTCTCTCTCCCCCCCACCTACCTCTTCCTTCCTTCCTTCCTTCCGTTCTTTCTGTTTTTATAAAAAAAATTATTGAAAAGGGGGGGAATGTAAAAAAAGCAGAGAGCCCAGGAAATGCTGGTTTTGACAATATCTGTAATTTTTGAGAATCTCTTTAGTTTTCTCATGGCATCTTCTGCTTAAGATAAGTAAGTTTGAAGCCTGAGTTCATTGTTGTGTCTTGTTGGGAATGGCTTGCAAATATATGTGTGTCTAAAGTCTGTATTAAAGTGGTTTGGTGCTTACTGCCATGTAAGAGAAAAATCTGAAAAAGTAGCTTCATTGTTGTGTGTGTTGGCAGAACACTTGACTGTTGCATGGGGCTCTTTGGGGAACATCTGCAGAGAAACAGAGTTGTAACTAAAAATGAGCATGGTCAGCTGCACTTTGGCGATTGTCTGTTTTGTGAAATTTAAAAAAGTGGGCAGAGTTTCTGAAGAAGATGATTGTCCCTCTTCTCCTGCCACTGGACTGACATCTGCCTTTAATGGGCCAGCAAAGCTGATGTTCTTAAACCTCCTAATAAGAGAGATTTCCGCTTCTGAGGAGTTCCAACGATTGGTGATCTTGTGATGGTAGTGATACTTTTATGTGGTAAAGACCACCTGTTCACAGGATAATTTTACCTGTGGGACAGACTCTGCATGGTAACCACTCCTCTGGTACATAATTGCTTGTAAAAACTATTATAGTGTAATAAGTCAGGTGGGTAGCCATGTTGGTCTGAAGCAGCAGAACAAAGTTGGAGTCCAAAGTTTCATCCAAGGTATAAGCTTTTGTGTGCATGCACACGTCTTCCATCTGAAGAAGTGTGGGTGGCACATGAAATCTTATACCTTGAATAAAAATTTTGTACCTTGAATAAAATAGTCCACAAACTACTCCCATCCAGTGCATCCACAAACCTAGAAGAAGAAGAGATTGGATTTATACCCCACCCTTCACTCCCCAAGGGAGTCTCAGAGCATCTTTCAAACTCCTTTCTCTTCCCCTGACCTAGGGTTGCCAACTCCAGGTTGAGGAAATCCCTGGAGATTTGGGAGTGGAGGGTGGGGTTTAGGGGAAGGAGGGACCTAAGCAAGGCATAATGCCATGGACTCTACTTTCCAAAGCAGCCATTGACCTGATCTCTGTAGTTTGGAGCTCAGTTGTAATTCCAGGAGATCTCCAGACCCCACCTGTAGGTTGGCAACCCTAAAAAATCATATTCAGCGTACTAGTTCTGCAGGAAGGCAACCTGATTTCCATGGAAACCTAACCCTTAGGAATTGATTCCAATCCAGTGTGGGAATAATTGTTGGACATAAGATATTGGTTCAGGCAAGGTTTTGTATAGATGGGACAGAAAATAATGTTTTTATTGGTTTTGTCAAAACTGTTTTGACAACAAGGTAAACAGAATAAGAAGCAAACGGTGGATGTGGCTGGATGACCACACTTCTGGGAACATTGGGTGTGGCCTAATATGTTAATGAGTTGTGCTGTCAGGGGTGTGGCCTAATATGCTAATGAGTTCCTGCTAGGCTTTTTCTACAAGAAGAGCCCTGTTAGTATCTAAACCTATTCCAAAAACCAGTTCTTTGGCTGCAAGTCAACAAACTTTGCCTCAGAACATCTTTTAATTTGTATTGTAAAAGGCCAAATAAGGTTATGCTTATACTGTTTGACATATGCTTTGGCAGTGTCCTGTCATTCTGTTTTTCTGGGAAGAAGTTATTACTCATATCAGTTTTGTTTTAGAATGTTCATTGATTTTTTGAGGAGTCTTATGAACTTTTAGACTATCTGCCCATCTTCTGTAGGGTTAATGATGGTCAATGGTTTTTTTAAAAAACTGCTGATGTTAGCCAAATTGCTCTGTTTGCTTTAATAAAAGGTTGGGGAAATATGATATTAATGTGCAGTTGGCATACTACAGGATCATGGCCTTTGTATACCAGAGTCCCACTTTATCGAGGTCATAGAAATAGATGCAGAGACTCAAATGAAGTTAAAAAGAATCTTTATTTTACTTAATAATAATGAAAGTGAATCATTCAGATGTTGCAAGAATCATACATTCAAAATACAGGTCTAAGAAATAAGATAGAATTAAAGAGATGGTTGCATTAGCAGGAAAGTGGTGGTATATTTACCTTCCAGAAGCCTGGCTTCCATTCTGCTAGAAGAATAGAGGGTATTTGAAAAAGGGGGGGGGGGGAGGGCCACATGCTCTGAAGCACATGGCAGGCCCTAGCGTGCACACAAGGTTCCAGGAGGGAGGTTGGGAAGGAAATAGGAAGAGAAGTTAGATCTGACAGTCTGGAACTTGGGAAACTGCTCTTGGGGGGGGGGGCGTCACTGGGGGCTGGCTTTGCAAGACACCTCCTCTGGGCTGACCTGCCTCTAAAGTACTACCAATAAGATAAAGGATGGGTGTGGGCAATGTTTAGGATGACCTAATCACATCTAGGGACACCTGGTCTGGAGGAAAGATGACTCATAGGTGGGGCCATTGTCTTCTCCAGAAGGGATTAAACTCTTGACCTGGCCGAAGTTCATTGTTCATTAACTGCTCCCATAGTCCATGAATCAAGCCTTTATTTAGCAGGAACAATGTCTGTTGGGGGGGGGGAAGGAGAATGATATGCAGAGAATTAGTTGTGACAATGTTTGCAAGCAGAGATGAACCTGGCTGTCTTTCTGTGCTCAGAGAGGCTTCTGGGACTGTCTCCTGGCATAGGATGGGGTTCGTCTGCAGTTGGCATCTGTTGTTGTACACTCAGCAACACAAGTCCTCTCATACACTTATCATTATTGTCCACTATCTTTACTTATGAATTCCTTCTGTTCATAAGAGTGCTCAAAACGGCGCTTTGCTGCTTACACTGATGTCCTTGTGAAATATCTTGTTGTTCCCAGTAGCTCCTTTTGTGCCTTCATCCCCCCCCCGATTTTATTCCAGCAATCACTGCTAAACAGATGTAGACATCATTCCTCCCTGTCTTTCCTTTAGTTCCCTGTACAGTTTTACTCAGACTACTACAAGTTTTCTGTAGTCTGTTCAGAATAATTGAAGCTCATAGTTTCAAATTGCTAGGAAATCACAATGCATCTTGCAACAGTTACTTCCCCCCCCTGAAAACTGCATGCAGTAATGCCTCAGTTCTTACTGAAGCTCTAATGCAGTGCTTTTAAACAGTTCTGCTTGTAGAAACAAAATTGTAGACACTAAGTGATTATGGCCCTTAATCTCAGGCCTCAGGACCCATCCATGACAGTAATTACTCTCAGATAAATCATTCATACTATATAAGCAAAGGCCTATTTTGGGATGGGACAAATTTTATATATGTGTAGAACTTTAAGGAAATGGTAATCTAGAGCAGTGTTTTTCAACCACTGTGCCGTGGCACACTGGTGTGCCGCGAGATATTGTCAGGTGTGCCGCTGGATTTTTTCAATGAAAGAAATGTGCCTTCCGGGCTGACCTTCCGGGACGCATTTGCACATGCGAGAAAGAACAGTGGTGCGGTCTCGCTGATTCCGCTCGCATGCTCTGTGGCCGGCCTGAGGTAGGGTGATTTGCACCAAGACATTCCAGTAAACATGAATATGTTTGATGGTAACAGCTAGCTGTTTCTGTCAGGGTGGGGTTCAAATCAGTAACTGTCCCTCAGCGAAGAATGGGTGTACTGTGCTTCTCTTCAAATCACTTATGGTCAGCGGAATGCCGTTCACATAAGAGTAAGAGTTTAAACTCTCTATTTGAAAAACTTTAGCAGAATCGCAGTATTAAAATACATCCACATTATATTTCTTCTGAAACTCAGGTCAATGTTATGGGAAGGAGCCATTACACTTTGGATCTATAACTTACGATTTGGATCTGTAACTTACGATTTCAAGTTGAGTGGCTATTACGTGTATTTGTAATACTGTCATAGTTAATACTTGAGCTGAGACAACTAATGACCCATTTATCTTGTATTTCAGTGTTTTTCAACCACTGTGCTGTGAGATATTGTCAGGTGTGCCGCGGGATTTTTTCAATGAAAGAAATGTGCCTTAGCTCGAAAAAGGTTGAAAAACACTGATCTAGAGAGCTCTGCAAAAGAAACTGAACTGATGCACCAGAAAAGTTTCCCTGGCTATCTCTCCCTCTCTAATATAGCTGTAACTATAAATAAGGGTGTTGAGAAGGGAAGCATCTTTGAATGTACTCTATTTTTGTCTTATGCATAACATCAATGTCCTTGATTGATGTAAACAATTTAAAATAATTATTTCTCTCTATATGCCCCATTTTTCTTTTTCTTTCTGTATCCTCATTATTCATTTAAAACAAAAGTGTATTATTGATGCTTTAAGTGAAATTCTGTATATATAATAATGCAGTCTGAAAACATACAAAGTACCTTAGGGTTGGCATAGAATACACCTGTGTCTTGAAGAATGCCATGTTTAGATATTAAATCAGTCTGATAGACATTAACTGAAGAGACCATGGCTCACCCAATGTTCAACTATTTAGAGTCCCACTAATTTCAGCATGAATCATTTAAATGTATTCTTTGACCAAATGCTAGGAATTGGATTCCACAACATGGAGCAGGTGGGGAGGGGGAGGGGGAGGATTTGTATTTGCTCCATGAACATCTGAGGCAAGATGCATTGGTATCTATTGTTCAGTTTATGGTGATATGATTTTCTTGGTTTTTCCCCCTTAGATCTGTGCAGCTGGTAGACACAACTGTCATCTCCCCTTATCTTGTACTCTAATAACTTGCAGCTAATAAAGTTTTCCTGTTTAAGAGAGCAGACTGTGTTTCAGACTCCTGCCTGCAAACCAGGACCTTTGCTCATGCTAACATGCATGCACAGGGGAAGGGCTGAAGTACTTGGGAAACTCTACCCTATGCACATGTTCAGAGGCTGTCTATTCCCCAAACCGAACTTCCATTTGAATAACTGCGTTTTCAAGAACTTCAGGGATGCTACTGTTCAGGAAGAAAATGGGAATGAAGAGATTCTTTGGTTAATTATCTTCAATTCTGATGCCTGCTTAGGTTTGGATGGTGCTGGGCTTCTTTGGGATGGTTAGAAGTCGCTTGTACTAGATGACTTTTTGATGTACAATCTCTCACTAAAGCCGCATGTTATAGGAAATACTAACTGGTATGTGTGAATATTATTATCTTTCAAACGAGACAAAAAGGGAGGCAAATGGAGAGATACAACAATCCTTGCTTTAAAAATGTCATAGGCAGCAGACCTTGGGAATGATCATGAGGGTATAGGACTGCATGCCACCATTGCAGTGGCTTCCTTTTAAGATTAGCGTGAGAGTATTTTACATAAGAATTTTGCTGTGATACAAGATTTACTCTAGGCTTTAATACAATAATACAATAACTTGAGCTGTAGGCTTTAATACAATAACTTGAGCTGTTGGGGACCTGCTACAGCAAATGAAATGCATGTTATATTTTCATGAAACCATTGTTCCATGCTGGAATTCTGGTACAGAGGAATGTGAAAAGCAGCTGGCTATTTTAGAAAGATAGGAGCTGGAACTCCCCGTAGTGTGTTCCCTTTTATTTTCAAGGGTGGTGCCCCACCCTTTCATCTATGCCATCCAGAGACTGCTCACCTTGCCTGGATCTAACTAGACAAAAACAGAGAACCACAGCCTCATAGGAACAGTGCAAGAGGAGAACAACGGAAGCTGTCTGTACACGCTAAATAACAATGTCAAAGTCAATAGGTACAAATTATATAATCTAATGAAGTACAAAATATCAATAATCATAAATAGTATCACATGTGTAGAACAGGTCCAAAACAGTTGTATTGACAAAAGTTTTCTGGATTACAAAGTCATTTCACAGTCTTCATCCTAATGGGGCCCATTGTATAACTTTTGAACTTGCTGAGAGTTGGAACAAATGGACATTTCTCTCAATGGAAGAAAGTGAGCAATAGGGTCCCACAAGGATCAGAAGCACTGTTATTTCATTTATTTACATCTGGTTTAGAATTCTGCATGAAAATGTCAGCTCAGTGTGAAGCAGCTGTGAACACAGCAAATTCCATACTGGAGATTATTGGGAAAGGAACTGAAAATGAAATGGTCAGTATTGCAATGCCCCTGTACAGTTCTATAGTGTGGTCCCATCTAGAATACTGAGTACACTTTTGGGCGCCTTTGCTCAAAAAGAATTGGGCATAGCTGGGAAAGGTGCAGAAGAGAATATTCTCCTGTCTGGGATGATCGTTCTCTTCCATGGAGTATGCAGCTAAGGGAAGGATTCACAGTGATGGAGAAAGTGGACACATTCCTTTCCAGCCAGATCAGCCAAATCAACCCTGGTGATCAATGGGGTGACAGATGTCACAACCAGATTGCCCTTGCACCTAGAAGGGAGCAACCAAATTGATAAAGGGGTTAGAGCTCTTCCATAAAAGGCTGAAGAGTCTAGGAATTTTCAGTCTATAGAAGGGCGCCTAAGCAGGGGGCAAACATGATTGAGGTTTAAAAATTATGCAGGGAGTGGAGAAAGTGGATAGAGAGAACTTTTTCCTCCCTCTCCCGGAATACTGAACTCTGGAACACCCAGCAAAAGGAAGTGCCTGTTTACTTCGTGAGTGATTAAACTGTAAAATTCACTGCCTGAGGATTTAGCGATGGCCACAGGCAAAGAAGGCTTTAAAAGAGAATTAGACAGATTCATGGGAGAGAGGTCTATCAGTGGCTACTAGCCAAAATAAGTAAAGAGAACAGTAAATTGGCAGATGATGCCAATTTGAGAGGAGCAGTGAACACACCAGAAGATAGATAGGATTCAGTGAGATCTAAACACACTGGAAAATTGGTTGGATGTGAACACGATGCAACTGAACAAGGATAAGTGCCAAATTCTACGTCTGGGTAACAAAAACAAGCAGCATGCATACTGGATGGGGGATACACTTCTGGGTACCAGTATGTGTAAACAAGGTCTTGGGGTGCGGGTGGACCGTAAGTTAAATGTGAGCAGCCACTGTGATGCAGCTACAAAAAAAGGCTAATGCAATCTTGGGGTGTATCAACAGAAGAATAACTTCCAAATCGCAAGATGTCATAGTCCTGCTGTACACTGCACCTGGAGTATTGTGTGCAATCCTGGATGCCTCACTTCAAAAAGGATGTGGACAGAATGAAGTGTTTGCAGAGGAGAGTGATGAGGATGATCTATGCTAATTTAACAAACCACTCCTATACATACCACTATGACATGTAATTCCATTTCATCGTCTGACGAAATGTGCCTGACTTTGTTGGTCTTCAAGGTGCCAATGGACTCTTTTAACTTTGTTCTAAAGTCTAACCCCCACCCCACCCCCAGTTGAGTTTCCCAGTCCTTATCTGAGGTGGATGAAGAGGGAACTGGGAATCGGCTTCTCAGCCTGCTCCTTTTTCTGAGACAGCTGAACAGCCCCCCTGGGGTCCTCCGGGGGTGCCGCCCAGCGGGAAGTGACTCCAGAGGAGCCCCACTGAAGCTGCGGTCACACATACTAAATAATCCACTTTCAGTGCACTTTCCGCCTGGATTCTGCCAGTTCACATAGTGAAATCCAGTTGGAAAGTGCACTGAAAGTGGATTCAGTGTGTGCGACTGCAACCTGAGCTGCCTTAGAAGGCGCCGCGCTGACCGCGGCCGGGCGGAAGTCCCGCAGTCCCGCGGGGTCTTCAGGGGAAAGGGCAGGAAGCCTTTCCCCCCCCTCCGGGTCTGCAGCAATGAAAGAGTTAAAGCAGCCGAGCTGTTTGCTAGAGAGACCGGCTAGAGGAGGAGGGCGGAGAGGGTCCGAGGGCTTCAGACGCGCAGAAGCAGAGGAAAGCCTTGCACCCGAGGCGTGGGGAGGTTCACTCTCAAGTAGGTCCAGTCAGTCTCGGAAGGTAGGAATTCGGCTCTCGGAGTGTTTTGGGGAGAGTTGTGTGTCTCCAGACGGGGTTTCCCCTTTGTCAGCCCCGGTCCTGGGGCGCCTACCTGGCGTGTCCGCGTGGCTTGCAAGGCGGTTCTTTCCGGAGCGGCCGGGGGGGGGGGCGGGTCGTCATTCGCCAGGTAGGTGGATGGAGGGGGGGTGCCCAGGTCAGCCGCATCCATGCTTCCTGCCCTGCTTGACCGGCTGGATAGACTTAATCCGAGGTAGGTTGTTACTCGTTTTGTATGTATTTTTTTTAAAAAAAGAAAGTTTTATCGGGTATATTTTACTCGTTGTGAGTCACTCCGAGCCCCATTCTGGAGAGAGGGACCAGAATATAAATCCGATCGAATAAACAGCCACCAGGGTGTCTCTTGCAGGGTCTGAAAGGCGGGATCTGAATTTTGTACATCAAAATGAATTCAGAGCCATGGAGGGCGGAGGGAGGCCCAGGGGTAATCACAGTGGGAGGAATCATTCATGCTGATTGGCTACCTACCGCAAATACCACACATTTGGGCCCGTGCTCCCCTCGTCTGCAGGTTCGGGGTGGTGGTGGCATTCATGTGCATTAATTATAGAACAGAGCTTGAGTTTAGTGGCACCTCTAAGAAAAACAGAGTGGTATAAGCTTTCATGTGCAAGCACACTTCTTCAGAATAGTCCAGTTTTTTGCATTTTGTAAGAAAGTAAATATCAGTCTGTACCTGTGGAAGTTTCTTCATAAGGTTGGTGGAGTTCTCTTCCCTGCAGCTTAATATGGTGCCTTCCATGATGCTAGGTTCAGGCTGGTAGCTATGTTGGTCCAACAAAGACCAATGACGTTTTATTCAAGGTGTAATTTTTGGTGTGCAAGCAGGAACTCAGAGAAGGGCAGCTGACAAATTGAAATTATAAATAAATATGAAATCTGAAAAGCAATATTGAAGGAAAGCATAAATGTTAATGTTACCCAAGTAATGATGCAAAATTACAGAGCACGACACACCTTAAAGCAAACTATACACCGTAATATAGACTCCAGTCCCCAATAATTCAACTAACTTTGTGAAGCCTTTTTTACAGTGCTGCCCTACTGCATGCATAGAAAACCCTTCTTGAATAATTAAGTCTTGCCTAGATTGCGAAACCCAGAAGAGTGGGTGCCTTCCTGACCTGGTGGACTCTAATCTGGAGATTATAGTGGACTCATGGATGATGCAATCACCTACAAGAATTGCACCATAATCTCTAAACCTTGAAAGGGATTATAGGTTGGGAGGGGCAGATGGACAGGTGAACATTTTTTTTAAAGGCAGCAGGTCGAATCCAGTTCTTCATTCAGTCCTTGAGGTGCTGATGTCTGTAGATGATGAAACCAAAATAACTCACGTTTTTGGAGAAGATTCAGCCTGTTTAAACTCGAAGTCTGAACTGTTTCAATAATCCAGAACTTCAGCTGGTTTTCAGTGTGGCCCAAATTCAAGTAGTAATTCACTAGTGGAGCATTCCTATTTTTTAATCTAATGCAGCTCCTGTGTTCCCCAATTCTCACTTTCACTGGCCTTGATGTTAATCCCACATATTTTTTTTCACAAGGGCATTGAACTACGTAAATAACGAATGAACTTTTACAATTACAGAATGAATTAACATAGAAGATTTTAGTTCTTGTAGAGTTGTAAAAGCATTTTGTAGTCTCAGCACAATTACATACAGAACAGCTTCCACAGGGAAAAAAACCTTTGGGTAGATGACTCCCCCTCATGCAGCTGGTGTCCTTCAGTTTGGGCAGCCTACTTCTAACAAGTACATCTCTAAGATTTTTTGCCCTCCTGGCTGTAAACACAGGAGGATTTTGGCACCTAGGGATGTTAGATATAAGGTGCCAGTATTTATTTATAATAGTCTGCACTGGTTTGAATGTACTGTTGTAAGTTAATGGTATAATCATCCTTTCCACACTTTGCTTGCGAGTTTTAGGAGTAAGCAAAGATGCTCTAGATATGTTGTATGCTCTGTGGAAAGCTCTTTTCAAAATTCTGGATGAATATCCCCACCTGGCAAGTTGATCCATTAAAATGCCTGCTTGCTTTTTGAAGTCACTATCCTCACTGCAATTGCGTCTTAGTCTTAATAATTGAGAGTAAGGTAAATTTTTTTTGATGTACCCTGGGTGGAAGCTATCCATGGCTAAGTAAGAGTTGGCATCAGTGGGTTTTCTATAAACCTCTGTCTGTATGTTGTTACCTACCCTTCTAATCTCCACATCTAAAAAATGCACTTTATACTTATCATATGTCAATTCAAATTTAATTGTGCTGTGTACCTGATTTAAATATTGGCCAAATTCAATCAAAGATTCTATCGTGCCATTCCACTAGGTCCACTATATAGGATTGTAATCTCAAGTTTGTCACTTGACTATTTCACTTGATGGAAGTGACACACATCATTGACGAATGGACATTTGGTACCAGGTTTGTTGCCTATTTAACTATTTTTTGGTAATTACTTTTAAACTATATTAATTCTGTAGCATATCAACTTTAAACTTTAGTAATTATGATTATTTTACTTTTATTTAGATTAATTTGGAGAATTGATGGTATTACCACAATCTTACTTGACTTGTGGTAAGCAAATATATGGCATTCAAGGTAATCCCAGAGTACATTTATTACCAATCCATTATTACATATATTTATTGTTTTCACTTAAGTAATCTGGCTTTTTTTCTCTCCCCTTCCCTTCCCCCCCCCCACAATTTCAGACTGCAACACCTGGTATTTTAATATACTCATGTATGTCTATACAAATTTATGTATGTGTGTCACTTTATAACGAATATTGATCACTGAGGAAGGCCCACAGGGGCCGAAACGTGTATGGTCCTTAGGTCAAACATTGTATCCATCAACTTGATATGCATTGCTATCAGTTCTTTATGAATTTATTTGTATATGTCTGATACTTGGACTGTCTCTTTTATTTTAATTTTGTTTTATTTATGTGTACACCTTAATAAATGTTTATATTTTTCATTATAATTATTTTGCTATTAGCTTGACCCTCTCGGTTCACAGCTATTTGTTGGGTTGAGTTCCCCCCCCCCTTTTTATTTGCTTTTTGATAGATTTCCAAAGGTCTGATCATGAGCATGTGCGCTTAAGGCATTTGGGGTGTCGGATCACAGTGTTCCAGCCTAGCAACCCTGGGGTTTTTTTACGTATTCACCCCGTGCGAAAATGTGTCTCTGGTCTGTGCATGTGCATATTGGTCTGCGCATGCACATCTCTGCATCTTCATGCCTGGTTTTTAAATCTCCGCTCACATGCGTCATTGCCAAAGTGGACCTGTATTGTTATGACAACCCTCCCCCACCAAAAACAAACAAAACCGTGTGCCGTTTCTAGGGTAGGAACCCCTTGGGAAATAGTCCCTATCAGGGCTTTCAGTAGGGCGCTCCTGCTGGAACTACATTCTTATAAGGCAAGTCTAGTCTCCCTTTGGCGGGAAACTTTCAAAGTAAAAAATGGCCATGGGCGTGAGAGGTTTGTCTTGGGGACTTGAGGAGATCCTTGTTTTGCTGGCACTATGGGGAGACAGGAGGGTCCAGCAAGCACTGAGGCAGTCCCACTACAACATCGAAAATGGCGATCTCATGCGCTCTGTGGTTAGAGCGGGGGAAGGTCTGGGCACTCAGTCACGGAACAACTGCACGCTGAAGCAAGTGAGTGGAGCGATGTCTGGTTGACATTCTCCGTTATAATTTCATTCGGTTTAAATATAACTGGGCTCATTGCTCTTTAACATTGCCGTCCGAACGCAGCCTGAGATGCCTTTGGGCAGTGAGAGAGTGGGGTATAAAATGAACTCTTCTTGATTTGCAGGGACCATAACAAAAAAGGCACGTATTCAGGCCAACCAGTGGAAGCCTCCAGAACAGCAGTAATATGCCTGCTCTGTTTAGCTTCTGATTAGAGTTGAGATGTGATGTCTTGCACCAGCTGGAGCGTCTGAATTGGTTTTGTAGGGAGACGAACGTACACTGAATTGAACTAGTCTACTCTTGATGTCACTGTGGCCTGAATCCTGGTGGCCAGATGAGATGTATCAAGGGAAAGGGCTATTTTTCAAGCTAGGCTGAGTTGGGAGAAAGATTTCTTTGCAACTGCATTAACTTGCTTCTCCAGCAATAATGTTGGGTCCAGTGTAACATCAAGGGTCTTAAGGGAGTCGGTGAGGGTTAGCTTTCCAGGATTTACTTTCTGTTTACTCACACCATTTAACTACAACAGCCAGGAAGCGGTTGAGGAGCTCTACCGCATCACTGCCTCCTCCTGCTCCTGTTCAGCCAGCAGCACCGTGCCCTGACCTGGAGATGCCTGATGCCCCTCTGCCCCTTCCCCTCTGATGCTGGCCAACCCTTCTGGCCTGTTAAGGAGGTTAGGCCCTTGCCATTCACTTTGTCCAGGGCTCCAGTTTACCTCTAGACTTACCCACTAGAGAGACTGATCCCCAGAAATTGGAAGCCAAGCTCATAACATCTGCAGCAGATGTTTAAAAAGGCAAATAGTGTTTTTGTTGCCAGAAGGACCAAACAGGTGTATCTTTAAATGCTTGATATGTAATGTAGCACAGTGATATTAATCCCGATCTGCAAACTACAACAAGGACTCTCCCTCTGATCCACCGGGATAATGCTTAGGGGTGTCTCTCTTCACCAGGATCACTCTGTTCTCTTTTGGGGGTTTTTCTGCGTTTTTGATACCTTTCCCTCTCTGTCTTCACAGCCAGGTGAATAAGAGTGTCTTTCCAGAGTCAGAGGCAAGCCAAGAGAAAGGAGGAAAAGATGGAAGAGAAGGACCCAGAAGGCCCTGGAACTGGCAAGACATCCAGGAAAGGTCCCCATCCCATCCAAGCAGGGAGTGGTGCTGAATTTTGGGAAGGAGCTGTGCCAGAGATCTGGGTTCAGGACACTGTGACCGCAGATGTACACAGACGACGCTTCTGGCAGTTCCATTACCAGGAGGCTGATGGGCCCCGAGAGGTTTGCAGCCAGCTCCATGGACTTTGTAAGCACTGGCTGGAGCCAGAGAGGCGCACCAAGAAGCAGATCCTGGACCTGGTGATCCTGGAGCGGTTCCTGGCCATCCTGCCCCAAGAAGCACAGTGCTGGGTCAGAGGATGCGGGCCGGAGACCAGTTCCCAGGCAGTGGCCCTGGCCGAAGGGTTCCTCCTGAGTCAGGCAGAGGAGAAGAGGCAGGCACAGCAGGTGAGGGGTTTTCATTCACTCCGTTCAAGCAATGACCTTTTCCTAAGGCTTCCTGCCAGGCATTTCTCGGTATGTGGGTTTAACTGCCATCAAGTTGCTTTTGACTTATGGGAATCCTGTGAATGTTCTCTCGTTAACATTCAGGTCTTGCAGTCTCAGGGATTTTACTTCCTGGATAGAATTGCGGGCCCGATAGCCTGTCAACAATTTGGTTTATATTAACCAATAAAGGGGCCAGCACACACCCCTGCTTCACTCCTTTATGAATTGGGATTTTGTTAATTAAGGACCCCGATGTTCCGACTCTAATTTAGGCACTAGGTCTGTGTGCAGCTCACATAACAGGAATAACAACCGCTTATCAATATTCAGTTCTGCCAATTTTGCCATAAGCTGTTGGTATCAGTGGAGTCAAACGCATGAATGCTACATATAGAGATTTTGTGGGACCATTTAAGCCTTCAGAAGCCAATGGGTGAAGAGTAAGGCAGTGGTCAACAGTGCAAAGACCTTTCCTGGATCCTGCTTGATGGGGATGGATAAAGCGGTTCTCGGAGACCCAGTCCTCCAGTATAAACAACAGATATTTACTGTGTACCTTTGCTGCTATCTCAAGCAGATTTCTTGGTCTGTAATTCTGTGGGTCTGTTTTGTCCCCTTTCTTATGAATGGGAACAATAATATTTAGCTTCCAACCAGAGGGAATTAAACCTGTGCCATTAATTGGTGTGAAAAGTGTGTCTAGCACTAATGACCACCATGTGGGAAAAGCTTTATAAAAATTTGAGGGGATCAAATCTTCCCCAGGTGATTTTTCTGGAAGCCAGTGAAGTAATTATACCTTTGATCTCTTTCTCCCAAACTGGGGCCCATTCAGGGAGGTCTGAGGTATCTAAGATGGAACTCTGCAACTGAGAAGTAACTACGGGGAATGAAGGTGCTCATGACCCAAAAACTGTACTGAAGTGCTGTACCCAGATTTTAAGATGGATATGAGCCTCTGTCTTTTGGGCGGAGCTGTTTATGCCATTGGAAACAATGTCCCGGAAGTGTGCTTCATTTTTCCTTGAGACAGCCACTTTGAGCTCGTTCCATAATGATTTGGCATGGTCCCTTTTCTTTAATTAGATTAAATTTTCATAACAAGGCCTAAGTTTCAAGAGGTGATGCATCATATCGTCATAATTGTTCGCCTTACCAGTCTCATTAGACACGTTACCTCTTTTTTAAAAAACCTCACCCTCCTGGTCATACCAGTCATTACTGGCATAAGATAAGGGGTTATTTGGCCTGTTCTTAATAAAAAAGGATTTCAGGTAGTCGTTTATATAGCATCATTACCTGTCAGAGAAAGGGCTAACTTCATAGACTCCATCTCAGAATTAGCAAGAGTTTGGGATAATTTAGTGTTTAGTTGCTCCAACCACTTAAGTCCTGTAGCCTGGGGTTATACCTTCTGCAAATTCTGGTACTGCTTTCAGGAAAATGTTATTATCATTAAAATCTTTCCTTATTATATAAAGCTGTTTTCAAGTGGCAAGATTCCATGGGGCGCCAAAATTAGTTGGCTGGAAGGACTGCCACTCAAAAGGGGGTCCCTGGCCACTGGCTGCATTCTCTCCCTGCTTTGCCTCAGTCCTTCTCACAGAGCCACCAGCCAGCAGCTCGGCCTCAGTCTCGAGGGAAACAGCGAAGGGCAAGGACTGGGTGCTGGGTCCACTCTTCTCCTACACCCACTGCGAGGTGGGTCTAACTGTCCCCTCAGTGGCCTGCTTCTGTCAGTGAAAAGACAATGGACTTTCAGCATAACCCCCCTCCCACGCCCACTGACTTTCCTGTCAGAATAAACTGAAAACGACTCCCTCTCCTGCTTAACTCTGCCATGGCTGGCTGGCTAACGAGGAGGGCCAACGACCATCAAACCATTCTCTTCAACCCCCTGCTGTGTGGCTGATTTTCCCTCTAGGGCTTCCAATCTCCAAGTGGGACCTGGAGATCTGCTGTTACCATTGATCTCCAGATGACAGAGATCAGTGCCCCTGGAGAAACTGTGTCATTATACCCTGCTGAAGACACCACAGCAAATTGATGCTGAGTGCCCAAGGCCTTGGCACTCTCCCAGAGCCTCTTTCTAGAGCCCGTTGTATTTATTTCCACAACGCACCTTATTCCTAGTTAAATATAAGTCTCAATGGGAAGTGGTCAATTAAGGGGCTATCAACAGCCTCAAACCTGTCTGCAAAGTTCAATAAAGTAGACAATACAGCAAAATAATCAATTGTACTGACCCTTAAGGTTGATAGATAAGTAAAGGAGCCACTGGTTACATCCAAATAAGTGCCATTTAGGACATGAAAATTGGCCCATGAGAGCAGTTCCAAGAACTTGAGTTCTGGTTCATTAATAACCTTATCCTTAGAAGAGCGATCTAAAAGGGATGTGTGAGCAGCAATTAGCGAGTTCATACTAGCTGTTGTGTCTAAGGCACCTGGTCCGATTCTGGCGTTGAAGTCGCCACCTAGTATAAAATGTTAATAATGGAAGTTTCCAGAGAATCCCAGGGACTTCCACTGGGTTTATACTTGGAATTATTTGGGGGTATGTTCATGTTAATACATATAAGAGTAACAAAATGAAAGCCTTTGATTAGCAGAATTTGGAAATTACTTAGACAACTGTTTTCCAGCGCTTGTAATTCGACATCCAGATCTACCATTATGAAGATTGCCATACCTCCAGAACCCCGACCTTTGTATGGGATTTGACTGGGGGGACTTGTAAGGCCCTGTAACCCTCAATAAAAGGCTGTTCTAGGTCCTGACTCCAGGTTTCCTGGAGAAAAATTATATGATAGCCTTGCAGGAAACCTAGAAAGCCAGGGTCATGAAGCTTATTCCGCCACCCCCCAAGATTCCAAGACAAAACTTTAGTTGTCAGGCCTCATAGCTTATCCTATCGGACTGATTGAAATAGATCTTAGGAGTCACTGGAGCTGGTGCAGAAAACAACAAAGGTTCAGACTTAGGTGGGCAATCAAGAATTTCATTATTCTGATGAATGGCAGCAGGTGCTGCTGTTAAGGGATCTTTGTTTAATACTCAAGTGCTTGAGTCTCAAACGCTCCCATCTGGAGGTGATCTCGGTTTGTTCTGTTGAAGGGAAGCCTGAAAAGGAATTGAAGAGGCCCTCTTCCATCATATTTTCAACTGAGACATGTTCAGGATGTTCAAACTCCATATTAGGGTGTGGAGTCCACTGAATCAGATTTATCTGGGGAACATCGAGTCCGTCTTTTTGAGGACCCCTTGCCAAGTTCTGAATTTGGAGTGTCTTGAGGCTTCATCAGCAAGAGAGATAAAAGTAGATTGTCTAAGGCTCAGGCTGGAAATACCCCTTTCAGGTGTAGAAAGGATTTCTGATATTGCAGCATTGCGAGGATTCTGGAGCTATCAAAAGACAAATTCTTTGGGCTTGATTTGGGTTATGAATTTATTTATTTATTTAGATTTATATTCCACCTAGCCAGCATAGCTGGCTCTAGGCGACTCACAACAGTTTAAAAACGCAACATACATAAATTAGCATAAAATTCACAGCATAAAATTAGCACAAATCACAGAAAAATAGTGGCAAACAATGCTTCCAACACAGAGCGCAACAGCCCAGCTAAACTCAGGCCAGGGGGCTTCACCAGTCAATTTCCCAGGCCAGAGAATTCACTCGGCATTTTCCAGAGCTCCCTTCCCCCAGTGGCGGCTCCTAATTAAAGTCCTGGCAGAAGAGCTCAGCTTTGCGAGCCCTGTTGAACTGCAAAAGGTCCCGCAGGGCTCTGATGTCTTCCGGGAGCTTGTTCCACCAGTAAGGAGCTGCCACTGAGAAGGCCCTGGTGGTCACCAACCTGACCTCTCTAGGGCCGGGGAGGGTCAGGTGATGTTGAGGGCTTGACCACAGCCCTCTCTGAGGTGTGTATGGGGAAAGGCGGTCCCTTAGGTAGGCAGGCCCCTGACCATCTAGGGCTTTAACGGTTAAAAACAGCACCTTGAACCGGATCCGGTACGCTATAGGCAGCCAGTGCAATGTCCTCAGCACTGGCTGGATGTGGTTTCGTGCCGAGAGGCCCATTAACAGCCTGGCTGTGGCATTCTGCACTAGCTGCAGCCTCCAGAGCTGAGACAAGGGCAGCCCCATGTAGAGAGTGTTACAGTAGTCCAGCCTCAAGGTGACCATTGCATGGATCACTGTCACCAGGTCGTTGTGTTCGAGAAATGGAACCAACTGCCTAATCAACCGTAGATGGTAAAAGGCTGCCTTGGTAGTGGCTGCTACCTGGGCCTCCATGGTTAAAGAGGCATCCAGGAGCACTCCCAAACTCTGGACCCTCGGCGCTGGCACCAGTGGGGCCCTTTTGAAGGCCAGCAATGGGAACGTCTGTCAATGCCTGGTCAGCAGATTCCGGTGCTCCTGGGGAGGGGAATGTGCGGTGGGTCCAGGCAGGGTAGGAAGGGAAGGGTGCCGAGAAACAGGAAAGCTCAACGCCCTTCCTGCCTGCGACTCATCCCAGTGGTGGTTGGCAGTGGGGCTGGGAAGAATCCCTCTCCGACATTGGTGTTGTGCAACGCCAGGTTGATAAATAATAAGACCAAGGTCCTTCGGGATTTCCTGATGGACCAGAAAGTCGACCTGGCGTGCGTGACCGAGACATGGGTGCGGGATGGGGAGACACTAGCACTCTCCCAATTGGCCCCCCCGGGGTTCTCGGTCCTACACCAATCCCGGATTAAGGGATGGGGGGAAGGGGTGGCTATGTTTATTCGGGAGGCTTACTCCTTCAGGGCGCTCCTGTCGGTGGAGATCTTGGGCTTGGAGTGTGTGGGCCTGGTGTTGGAGGCTGAGGAGAGCTTGGCTGTCTGGCTGGTGTATCGACCGCCTAATGCGCCAGCCAGCAGCCTGCTGTCCCTGATGGAGGCGGCATCAGGCTGGGCATTGGAATACCCTAACCTAGTGGTTTTGGGTGACTTCAACGTCCATGCTGATGACGCAGCCTCTGTTCAGGCAACAGACCTGGTGTCGTCCAGGGCGACACTAGGGCTCTCTCAATATATCTCGGCCCCCACACACCGGGCTGGGCACACGCTCGATCTGATCTTCGCCGCTGGGGTAATAGTGGACCGGATCACTGCGCAGGCAGTGCCATGGTCGGACCACTATGCCCCGGGGGCCCGTCTGAATACATCGCCTCAACCCCTAGGCGGCGACCTTATTTTAGCTCACCCGCGGAGCTTAATGGACCCAATGCGGTTACAGATGGCTCTACGGGAGCCCATGTCCCCTGGCGGTTCATTAGATGAGCTCGTGGAGGACTGGCATAGCTGACTTTCCACAGCCATCGATGTGATCGCTCCCAGGTGCCCTCTACGCCCTCGTAACAGACCCGCGCCCTGGTATACCCAGGAGTTGTGAGGTATGAAATGAGAGCTCTGACGGCTGGAGAGACGGTTGTGCTGTGCCCGCGACAAAGCCACAAGAACATCTTATAGGACGTTTATGAAAGCCTATGAGGTGGCAACCAAGGCAGCAAAGAGGGAGTTCTATGCTGCCTCGATTGCATCCGCAAGCTCATGCCCAGCTCAATTGTTTAGGACAATTCGGTCTCTCACAGTGCTGCCAAAAGGCAGACCAAATGCTAGGGAATTGGAAATTGGCTGTGAGGCTCTTGCGAGCTATTTTGCGGATAAAATCTTGGCGCTCCGCCGCGATCTCCCCGCCACATTAGAAACAGTGACTGAACTTGAGGCCCCTTGCACGTCTTCGTTTCCGGGCTTAGATGGGTTCGGCCCACTCAGTCTTGAGGAAGTTGACAGGCTTCTTGTAACTGTGCGCCCAACCACATGCATCCTTGATCCATGCCCATCCTGGCTGATTAAAGCTAGCCACAATGGGTTACGAGGTGCCGCCCGGGAGATTATCAACATGTCCCTCGAGCGAGGCGGTTCCCGGGGGCACTCAAGGAAGCGATGGTCCACCCTCTCCTAAAAAAGACACATCTAGACCCGGCCGAATTGGCTAACTATAGGCCGGTGTCCACTTTGCCCTATTAGGGCAAATTAATTGAGAGGGTGGTGGTGTTACAGCTGCAGAGTTACCTGGATGATGCTTTGGTCCTTGACCCCTTCCAGTCTGGCTTTCGCCCTGGTCACGGGACAGAGACGGCATTGGTCACCCTTACTGACGATCTCTGGAGACATCTGGATCGGGGCGGTAGGGTGGTTTTGCTGTTGCTTGACCTGTCGGCAGCGTTCGACACGGTCAATCATCGGCTGCTGTCCCGCCGCCTCGCCGATGTTGGGATACAGGGATGGGCCTTGCAGTGGCTCGTTTCCTTACTTCAGGATCGGGGACAGAGGGTGGTGCTCAGGGAGCACCAATCCAAGAGACACCCACTTGAATGTGGAGTGCGCCTCAGGGAGTGGTGCTTTCCCCGATGTTGTTTAACATCTATATGCGCCCCCTTGCCCAGATTGTCTGGCGGTATGGGCTGGGGTGTCACCAGTATGCTGATGACACCCAGCTCTATCTGATGTTGGGTGGCCGATCAGACTCTGACCCACAAGATCTGGACAGGGCAGTGCATGCTGTAGGCTGGTTGGCTCAGGCAGAGTCGGCTGAAATTGAACCCGGCGAAGACGGAGGTCCTGTGCCTGGGCGGTTTGGGGCGGGGGGGGGGGGGGGTCCCGCTCCCGAACTTCGATGGAGTCCGTTGGTGCCAGCGTCGGAGGGAAGGAGTCTGGGAGTGCTCCTGGACCCTTCCTTGTCAATGGAGGCCCAGGTAGCAGCCACTGCCAAATCAGCCTTTTATCATCTACGGCTGGTGCGGCAATTGGTTCCCTTCCTCAACCGTGGCGACCTGGCCACAGTGATCCATGCGACGGTCAACTCAAGGCTTGATCACTGTAACACTCTCTACATGGGGCTACCCTTGGGGCAGATCTGGAGGCTGCAGCTAGTGCAGAATGCCGCGGCCAGGCTGTTGATGGGTCTCTCGTGGAGGGACCATATTCAGCCTGTGCTGGCGGTGCTGCACTGGCTGCCTATAGCATGCCGGATTCGCTTCAAGGTTATGGTGCTTACCTTTAAAGCCCTACATGGCCAGGGTTCAACATACCTGAGGGACCGCCTATCCCCACATATATCCCAGCAAGCACTTCGGTCGGGGGCCCAAAATCTTCTTTCTGTACCAGGCCCCAAGGAGGCCAAGCTTGCTGGAACTAGAGCCAGGGCTTTTTTGGTGGTGGCTCCTGTCTGGTGGAACAAGCTCCCAGGTGAGATCAGGGCCCTGCGGGACCTTATGCAGTTCTGCAGGGCCTGCAAGACGGAGCTCTTCCGCCAGGCTGTCAAATAGGAGCCGCCACCATCTGCACCATATTACAAGTTGATGGTGCAGATTATTACCCCTGGTAGCAGCCCAGACATACTGGTTATGGATGGCCTTACGTAGCCCTATGCCATCTGCTTATATTGTTTATATTGACTGGAAGCTTGGAAAATCTTAATGTAAACTGGTTTTTTGTATTGTAATATTGGGATTTTATTGGGGTTTTAAAAGTTTTTGTATGGATTGCACTATGTGCCATGTTAGCCGCCCTGAGCCCGCTTGTGGGGAGGACGGGGTATAAAACCAAATAAATAAATAAATACCCCCGGCCCTCTCCGACCCAGGCACAGGACCTCCATCTTTGTTGGATTCAATTTCAATCAGCTCAGCCTGAGCCAGCCCACCATGTCCTGAAGCGCCTGCTCCAGGTCAACTGGGGTGGCCCCGGACCGGCCACCCAACAGCAGATACAGCTGGGTGTCATCAGCATACTGGTGACAACCCAGCCTGTGCCTCTGGGCAATCTGGACGAGAGGGCGCATGTAGATGTTGAACAGCATCAGGGATAGCACCGCCCCTTGGGGCACTCCACACACCAGTGGATGCCTCTGGAACGTCTGCTCCCCCAGCACCACCCTCTGTCCCCGACCTTGGAGGAATGAGGCGAGCCACTGGAAGGCAAGCCCCTGAACCCCTGTGTCGGCGAGGCGGTGGATCAGTAGCTGGTGGTCGACCGTGTCAAAGGCGACCAACAGATCTAGCAACACCAGCATCACTGCACCGCCCCAATCCAGATGCCATCAGAGATCGTCCGTGAGGGCGACCAGTGCCGTCTCCGTCCCATGACCCAGCCGGAAGCTGGACTGAAATGGGTCCAGCACAGAAGTGTCATCCAGAGAGGCTCTACTGAGTCTAAGAACATAAGAGAAGCCAATGTTGGATCAGGCCAGTGGCCCATCCAGTCCAACAATCTGTCATACGGTGGCCAAAAATACCAGGTGCCCTCAGGAGGTCCATCAGTGGGGCCAGGACACTAGAAGCCCTCCCACTTCCCCCCCCCCCCCCAAAAAGCACCAAGAGTACTGGGCATCACTTGCCCCAGACTGAGAGTTCCTATCTATACCTTGTAGTTAATAGCCACTGATGGACCTCTGCTCCATATGTTTATCCAATCCCCTCTTGAAGCTGTCCATGCTTGTAGCCGCCACTACCTCCTGTGGCAGTGAATTCCGTGTGTTAATCACTTTTTGGGTGATTCCCTTTTATCTGTTCTAACCTGACTGCTCAGCAATTTCACTGAGTGCCCACAAGTTCTTGTGTGGTGAGAAAGGGAGAAAAGTACTTCTTTCTCTACCTGCTCTATCCCATGCATAATCTTATAAACCTCGATCATGTCACCCCTCAAACTTAGTCAATTGAAGAGAAGCTCTGCCCCATAAGGGCTCTTAAATGGTGCTTCAGCTGTTGTTTGGAGCTCCAAGAGAGCATCTGGCCTCTGAATCTGCACACAGGGATATACACGGGGTTGTACCTGTAGCTGGTATTGTGGTGTCCCATCCACAGACTGCTGCTTAATCACCTTTTTGGTCTCTCCCTTTAATGAATTAGAATTTCATTAGCAGTTAATTTTACCAGAAGGATTAGAGAGCGCACAAAGACGCTTTGACATCCACTGGAACAGTTTTGCTCAATTTTAGAGTCAATATGGCTTAGTCTTCCAAGAATGATTTAGCAGTCAAGTGGGAAAAGTCATTTAAAATAGTATCAGTATCATTAGCCCTGAGTTTGTCTTTATGAGTTTCATTACCCTCTTGAAGGCAGGTAGTTAAATCATTCCGCTCATCAAATTGGTTTTCAGATACATCATTTACCAGGGGAGCAAATCGGTTTGAGGTAAAAAATTTTTATCCAATTCTGTCTGTTTACAGACTGCAGGCGGATTTGAACCATGCGAATCTCATACCCTCTTAAACAGTCCCTTTCCCATTATTGGGAAATAACTCTCCTTCAGTTATGTAGCAAGTTGCTAAGCTGGGACAGTTCTTAAGCAAAGCACCAGTATGATTGGGAGAGATTAGATAGACAGCCTCCACAATGAGCTCTTCAGCCTTGAAGCCTGAGAGTGGTAGTTAGAATTAGCCGGAAGCATCAAGCTGCAATCTTTGTTTATAATCCACAGCTCTTTCTGATGACCGTAAGCATAGCAACACTGGTTATCCTGAGTCACATTAGAGTTTTGCCTTCGGAAGACTCTAGACAACACCAAGTTGATATCTCACGGTGAATGAAGCAAAACAGAATCAGAAAGTCTTACCGAAGGGCATTTCCAATCTTCCAGTTTTTCTACGCTCATTCTGGGAGACTCAAGGTACTGTAAAGAGACTTTGTAAATAAAACCAAGGAAGATGAAGATAGCTCAAACAGGCCCCAACCACTATTATAATAATGAATTTGAATGAGAGTGGGATATTCTCAAGGTTGTGCTGAAGCTGCTCCAGGGACCGGAAGGGTGACTCTGGAACTTCAGTGACTTTTCATAGCATGACTCTTTTCCAGTGACTCCTCTCTTTTTGTAAGGTCACCAAAATATGATAGTTTTTCATTTGAGTCATTTTCGCTGTCAGGGAGAGTTGAGGCTTGATTTGATCTAGTGCTCACTTGATTGTCTTCTTGGTGTTCCACGGTATCTGTAGAAACTCTAAACTTCCACACCACATTTCAAAAGGATCAGCTTTTTTCCTATCCGCTTTCTTCCTTGTCCAGCTTTCACACCCAGACATAGTAATGGCGAATATTATGGCATGAATTAACTTGCTCTGGGTCACCCGTGACACATCCTTACCCTTAAGAACCTTTCTAGCTGTTTCCTGTCTGCCCTTCCCAGTCTCAGTCTCCTGATTTCTTTTTTGCACTCTCCCTTTTGGTTGATGATGGAGCTAAGGAACAGAAAGGCTTGAAGAATTACAGTTTCTTCATCTTTAATCTTAGATTTCTGTAATTCCCCGCTAGACATTACTTTTGTCTTCCTGGTGTTCAGCTGTAATCTTCCTATAGAACTTTCTGCTTAGCTTTCATTAGTAATTATTTCAAGGCTTTACTACTTTCTTCCTGTCATGTGGTGTCATCTGCATATCTCAGATTGTTAATGTTCCTTCCGCAGGTTTTCACTCCACCTTCATCTAAATCTCATCCAGCTTTCCTTACGATATGTTCTGCATAGAGATGGAAGAGACAGGGAGATACGGTACATCCTAGTCTGGCATGCTTGCCTACTGGAAACCATTCTGTTTCTACATATTCTAGCCGAACAGGGGCTTGTTGCCCAGAGTACAGGTTGTGCATCATGACAATTGGATGTTGTGGCACCCCCATTTTTTTTAAAACCAACCATAGCTTTTCTTGATCCCCACAGTCAAAAGCGTTGAAGTAAACTAGGAATCACAAGCTGATTTTCTTCTGGAATTCTCTCCTATGCTTCATTAACCTACATAAATTTTGCAATATGATCTCAGGTGACTTATATAGATAATGTTTACACTTCTTAGCCAAATGGCCGAGAAGCAGAAACAGAGGATCCTAGATACCGAGAAACAGACTTTCTGTTCTCTTGAAAACAAAATTTGCTCCCCTTTAGCATTTGGTATCTTTCCAGACTATGGACTGCCTGCTGCCTATCTTTCCCAGATTCCTTCACCTCAGTTACGTCGCTCTTTTATGTTAGCAAGACTCAGTGTTTTACCTTCAGCGGTACTGTCTGGGAGGTTTGCCAACACTCCCTACCAAGAAACACTTTGTCCATGTAAAGGAGGGGACATGTTTTACTTCATAGTGATTTTTATGGGGAAGTGCGGGACTGTATAATTAAACCTATTGTGTCTAACTTTCACAGTCTATCTGAGGCAAAGTTAGTATCCCTTTTACTATCTGACCGATGTTCCCATACCACAAGTTCAGTTGCAAGGTACCTCTTGGCTGCCATAACAATCAGGGAGCAAAAGTTTAGCTCTTCTATCTGATGCTGGATGGTTTTAAACTCTCTGTAAATTTGCCATGTTGTACCTTTTTTTCTTTTTATGCCAATAAAGGTATTTGGATTGGATCTCAGGTGCCTCTTCCTTTTCTGAATACAATTTAAACATATGGCATTTTTCTTTCGATAATATGACAACAGTCCTTATTATATAATGGTGAGCGCCACTTACTTACCTGAGGAATTATGCAATGGTCTGAGAGTTGACCTTTCCATTTTTTGGAATTGGAATCTAAAGTTAGTGTTTCCAGTCCGTGGGCCATTGTTTTGTTTTCCATCTTTGTTAGAATATTCTTATTAAGATTTTGATGGACTCTTTTTCTGTGGTGTGGAATAGCTCTACTGATAGCTACCCCTGGTGATTTGTTTCTCCCAATTATTCTCAGTGCAGCTTTCCTTTCTAAAACTCTTCTTGCTTCTTCAAAAGATTCTTCTTGAAAGGAATCTGTCCTCCTTTCATGTCTTTTTAAAATAATTCTTCAGTGTATTGTTCCCATCTTTTCTTTGGTATTTCTACCTCGATCATTCACTAGGCTGGGAAGAAAACCCAACCCTGGTTCTCACCCCTGTGGTTAAAGCGGCTCTGATGGTGGAGTCAGGGATGAGGATTTGGGGAGTGGGTCAGGATCCATCTCTTCAACCTGTTCCATTCCTTCTCTTACCCCTCTCCCTTGCTGTTGTTCTAGATGTGGGGAGGATCCGTGAAGGCGGAAGAAAAGTTCTCTGAGGCAGAAGGAGCTCTGTCAGAGGAAGGTGAGAGGGCGCAGGCCCAGGAGCATGCCCAAGATGCTCTATCAAGTGGTAAGTGTGCCTCCTGCCCAGATGGGATTGGGGCATGTAGTGAGGTTGTTGCACAGAACATTCAGGACAGGAGAAAAGGGAGATACGTCTGCAGACTACGTAGAATGGAGTTCCAGGAAATAGTGCCCTAGGATGTAGTGATGGCCACTCCACTTTAAGGAGAAGTATACCGATTCATGGACAGTAATTCCATTCTTATTTATATTAACTGGAATATGCCTTATTTCACCTTCCTTCCATTAGAAAGGCTCAGGGTGGCTCAAAAAAGAAAATGAAAGCAAATCTGGGTGCAACGATTAGCCATGGTGAATAAATGGGACCTCCACAGTCTCCCGACCAGGATGGCCCAGATTAGCCCACCGTCATCAGAGCTCAGGAGCTAAGAATGGTCAGCCCTGGTTAGATTGTAGACTGAAAGACCACTAAAGAAATTCAGGGTTGCTATGCAGAGGCAGTCAATGGCATACCACCTCTGAATGTCTGTTGCCCTGAATAAGTGGAAGCACCATAAGTCAGCTGTGACTTCCCTGCACTTTACACACAGTCAGAAAGAGGATACTGGAGTAGGGATGCCTGGCCATGTCCTGCCACCCCTGTAAGGTTTGAGGGCAGAGTGCGGGGTGGACATGGTGTCATTTCCATGGCTTGTCCAGCTAAATATCTGGATGTGAAGTCAAAGCATCAGCAGATGCTCTGGAAACACATTGGTTGTACTCTAGAGTTCCCAGAGCATCAGCCATTGTATTAAAAACACATGGGTATAGGGCTGAATGTGATGGCAAATTATTATGCCATATGATTTCTGGTTGCCTCTTTTTCTCCTACCGTTCTGGACTCCAGGATGGGTAAGAAGGCCCAGCAGGCTTTTGGTCTGATTCAACAGGGATGCTGCAACCATTAGAGCTCCAGGGCACATTACAAGTCTTAGAGAAGTCTGAAATGCGTTGGCAGCATTTATAACTTCCTGATATTCATGGGAATTGGGATGTGTAAGCAAGAGTGGGACAAACAAAGAAAATGGGAGCTTGAGGCTAAAATTCCTCCTTCCAATTTTATCTCCCTTGCAGGCAGTGAAGAGATGTTATCAAGCTGTTTTCTTTGCAGAGGAGTGGAAACGGCTTCGCATTCTCTGGTCCAGGTAGGGGAGGATGAACGGGGGATAGCCAGGGCCCTCACTCCTTTCTCAGAGACAGTTTTCCTCCTGCTTTCTGAGGGAGGGAGGCTCTGAATGGCACTGCTTTTACAAATACCAAGCTCTACATCCTGCAACCTCACAAAATACCCCTGTCAAGAGTGTAGTCTCTCTGCCTGGCATGATCTCTGACAAGGGAATCTCCTTTTTCTTTCAGTCTCCATTTTCCTTTGAGGAGGTGGCCATTTATTTCACTGTGGCGGAGTGGGCCCTGCTGGATGAGAGCCAAAAAGCTCTCTACAGGGAAGTCATGCGGGAGAACTATGGGAGCGTGGCTTTTCTGGGTAAGGATCTTTCACAGGTGCCAATGGTGGGAATTGCTGCCATTGGGATGATGAATGAATCAAAACGTTGAACAGCAATATATGTTTGTGAGGTCTGCCCTTCTACTTGGCCGCCACTGGGTGGATTGAGAAGTTGGGGTTGCTGTGAAAACTATGTCTTTGGTTCCCTTCCTGAGCCGCGCCGACCTGGCTACCGTGATCCATGCGACGGTCACCTCGAGGCTAGACTATTGTAACGCTCTCTACATGGGGCTGCCCTTGTTGTAAATCTGGAGGCTGCAGCTGGTGCAGAATGCCGTGGGGAGGTTGTTGATGGGCCTCCCTAGATGGGAGTACATCCGACCAGTGCTGGTGGCACTGCACTGGCTGCCTATAGCGTACCAAATTTGCTTCAAGGTGCAGGTGCTTACCTTTAAAGCCCTAAATGGCCTGGGTCCGACCTACCTGAGGGACCGCCTTTCCCCATATATACCCCAGAGAGCACTACGGTCTGGGGCCCAACACTGACTGGTTATACCTGGCCCCAGAGAAGCCAGGCTCACTGCCACTAGGGGGAGGGCTTTCTCGGTGGCGGCCCCTTGCTGGTGGAATGAGCTCCCGGAAGAGATCAGGGCCCTGTGGGAACTGATGCAGTTCCGTAGGGCCTGCAAGATGGAGCTCTTCCGCCAGGCGTATGAATATGGGCCGCCACACCTTTTCCTCCCCCTCCCATGTAATGTTACCAACGAGGGGCCTCAGATAATTCCACCTACCCTCAGTGCTTAGACACTGGGGCCTGAAAATGCTGGGACTGATGGTACGCCATCTAAAGTTATGGTTCTGTACTATTTGGTTAGTTAATTGTGAATTTTATAATGTTTTAATTGTTTTAATTTTTTATGGTATTTATGTACGGTATCTTTCAATTGTATTATGAACCTTGGCTTGGCCAAGCTGTGTTAGCCGCTCTGGGCCTGCAATAGCGGGGAGAGCAGCTTAGAAATAGAAAATAATAAATAAATAAATGTTCAGTGTGGCCACATGGAGAGATACAAGACACCCTACTGAGACAGTGGCAACTGAGGCCAGTGTTGTGGCCATCAACCGAGCTATAGAGAGTGTCTTGGCCTGAGGCCGAGGTGGGGCTGAGGGTCCCTCAGAAAGACTCTGGAAGGAACCAGATCCCACTTTCTCAATTGTCAGCCTTTACAAGATCCCATTTCCCAGATGAGATGATGGCCATCTACTCTGACTGTACTCCAGAAAAGATCCATTCTGCCTTAGACTGGTTATAGCTGAGGGCTTTCATCTTGACTTCGGTGGAGACTTCGGGACTTCCTATTAGGTGGAGAGGGATTTGAGTGCTTTCTTTGGAGCTGTTCTACCTTGCAGGAATGGTCTGCAGCACATAGTCCCATCAGGTAACACTGCAACCCAAGGGCAACTGGCTTAAGCCAAACAACACAGCACCCTCTGTTTTGCTGAGGGGGATCAGTCCTCATCCCAGGAGGATAGAATAGTGTGCTATTAAACTCTCAGTCTGGGGCAAGTGATGCACTATATTCTTGGTGCTTGAGGGGGGGGCAACAGTGGAAGAGCTTCTTTTATCCTGGCCCCGCTGATAGACCTCCTGATGGCACCTAGTATCTTTGGCCACTGTGTGACAGGGTATTGGGCTGGATGGGCCATTGACCTGATCCAACATTGGCTTATCTTGAGGCAGGAAAGCATCTGCCACAGAAAAAGACAGAGAGAGGAAAGCCACTGACTAACCAGCGTGGTCTGATTCCCAGGTTTCTCCAACAATAAAAGAGGCAGGAGGGAAGCCAGGCAGGTAAGAGGAGGGAAAAGCCCTGTCATGGGCAGCAGCTAGAAAAGCTCTCTTATGGCTGCCACCACTTTGATAATGGGTCTCCTTGGGAGGGCCCAGAGCACCCACCCTACCCATTTATCTGCAGGACCACCTCCTCTGGGAGAACATTGCGCTCTTCACAGAACAGCGCACTGGTAGCCCCTGGCCCTAGAGCGATCCGGCTGTCTCTGGTGGAACTCTGTCAAATAACATCAGGGCCCTGTGGGATGTTATGCAGTTCTGCAGGCCCTGCAAGACAGAGATGTTTCGCCAGGCATTTGATTGAGGACAGGAACCTTTTTCATCTTGGCTGGCACCCTCCCTGGATCCTTCACTCCTTATGGAGCTTACTCCCTCCCCCGTGCTTGCGAAGCACCAATGGACCAGATAAGGGAGAGAAATATAAAACGTTTTTACCCACTTGCTTCAATTCTGGATAAATTGCTGGATACGGTTTTTATGGTTTTAAAATTTGTACATTGCCTAGAGCCCCGCAGTCATTAATAGAAATAACAACAACTCCTTTTCCAGTAGATTTCCCCTTATAAAGTCACCAAATGAGGCGTGAGGACCCAGGCAGAGTAACAAACTATTTTTATTAAACAGATTTAACTACTGGTGTAATTCAATAACATATAGGAAAATTGTACACAGTAAAAGCAGGTAAACCTGCAAAATAACAAACCCTAATGTGTCTATTATTGTACCTAGCCTTCTCTAGGTATTTGGCCTCCAGCTGACTCACCCCTTTGGACATGGAATCCTTCCAGCTGCAGCAGCTTCACAGTAGCTCTGCTTCCAAGGAGTGAACCCCCTTCCACTTCAGGCAACGCCTTTTATCACTTCTTCCCAGGCAACAACCTCTACTATTCCAATGGTGTAATCCTGTTAACTAACCACAGGGTCCAAAGGAGACCTGGGAAATGTAGGCTCTGATAGCTACTCTAGTATAGGCTTCCCTGGAGCCACTAGGCCTCCCTATAGCCTGCAGGCCGCACTACTAACCTACCTACCTTCCTTCCTTCCTTACTGAATTTATATCCTGCCCTTCCTGCAAGCAAGCTCAAGGCAGGTTACATCAATCTGTACCATACAATTAGAACAACTTTAAAATAACAATTTACAACAGAATAGATCATAAGAAGCCCATTAGGATCATGACAAGTCCATTCTTTGTCAAGGAGGAAGTTTCTGTAAAATCTCGGTCCAAAAAGAAAGGTCAATCAAAAAAGAAGGAACAAAGGCCTCCATCCTAACCAGAGAATCTACTCTAGGGAATATGAAAAATGGAATTGTGGCCTTTGCAAAGACCTCCAATCATAGAAGAAACGTCAAGTGTGCATTCAAATTCCCTCACGAGAGAAACTGGGTAATTGTTTGGAGTGTGGAAAGAGCTTCATTTGGAAAAGAGCCCTACTTCACATGAAAAAAAGTAACAGGTGGGGAGCCATAGAAATAATCAGAATCCAAACCAAGCATCTCTGATGCAGGGGGCTTAATGCACTTTGAAACTGTATTTGATTCTACACCCTGTAAAGCAGGAAGAAGCCACTGAAATCTTTGGGTTGTGACTGGAACTTCAGCTGACCTCCTTGCTTGGATTCTAAAAGGATATCTCTTTCTCTCTCTCTCTCTCTCTCTTTATTCCAGCAGGGGATGATCAGAGGAATGAGGAAGATGAAGAACTCTATCATTTGTCGCCAGATGAAGTCATGAATGAAGATGTGAGAAGAAGCGTCAAAATTCAAGGCAGACCTACGAGGCAGAAAGTCAGCCGCAGGGAGAAGAAGAGGGATAGATCCATTCCTTGCCTAGGGGACGATTTCCAAAATACAGTTCACATGTTGGAGGAAACATACAAGTGCTTGGAGTGTGGAATGCACTTCTCTGATCAAACCCAGTATAACATCCATATATCCTCAGAGAGTGGGATGATGTTCTTGGATGGAAGAAAGGGTGATACACATTTTTCAAAGCACAGTATAATGAAGGCATGTAAAGGCTCTTGTTGTGGAAAGTACTTCAGGTACAGATCACAGCTTTTTGTGCAGCAAGGGATCCACTCAGGGAAGAAACCTTTTCAAAGCTCAGAATGTGGAAAGAAATTCAGTCATAGTTTCCCTCTTAAACAGCATCAAAGAACCCACACAGGAGGAAAACTTCTTGAATACTCAGAGTGTGGGAAGAGATTCAGCAACAGTGGCCATCTTCAAAGTCATCTAAGAACTCACACAGGGGAGAAGCCTTTTGAATGCTCAGAATATGGGAAGAGATTCTGTGACAGTAGCACTCTTCAACAGCATCAAACAACCCACACGGGGCTGAAGGCTTTTGAATGCTTAGAGTGTGGGAAGAGATTCAGTCAGAGTAACAATTTTCAATGTCATCTACGAACCCACACAGGGGAGAAACGTTTTGAATGCTCACAGTGTGGGAAGAGATTCAGTCAGAGTGGCCGTCTTCAAAGTCATCTTAGAACCCACACAGGGGAGGAGAAGCCTTTTGAATGCTCAGAGTGTGGGAAGAGATTCAACAAAAGTAGCCATCTTCAACGTCATCTACGAACCCACACAGGGGAGAAGCCTTTTGAATGCTCAGAGTGTGGGAAGAGATTCAGTCTCAGTAGCAATCTTCAAAGTCATCGAAGAACCCACACAGGGGAGAAGCCTTTTGAATGCTCAGAATGTGGGAAGAGATTCCGTGACCGTTGCACCATGCAAAAGCATCAAAGAATCCACACAGGGGAGAAGCCTTTTGAATGCTCAGAGTGTGGGAAGAGATTCAGTCAGAGTAGCAGTCTTCGAGAACATCTGAAAACCCACACAGGGGAGAAACCTTTTGAATGCTCAGAGTGTGGGAAGAGATTCAGCAAAAGTCGCCTTCTTCAAATTCATCTAAGAACCCACACAGGGGAGAAGCCTTTTGAATGCTCAGAATGTGGAAAGGGATTCCGTGACAGTTGCACCCTGCAAAAGCATCAAAGAATCCACACAGGGGAGAAGCCTTTTGAATGCTCAGAGTGTGGGAAGAGATTCAGTCAGAGTAGCAGTCTTCGAGAACATCTGAAAACCCACACAGGGGAGAAGCCTTTTGAATGCTCAGAATGTGGGAAGAGATTCCGGCACAGTAACACCTTTCGAAAGCATAAAAGAATCCACACAGGGGAGAAGCCTTTTGAATGCTCAGAGTGTGGGAAGAGATTCAGTCAGAATAGCAGTCTTCAATGTCATCTAAGAATCCACACAGGGGAGAAGCCTTTTTCATGCTCAAAGTGTGGGAAGAGATTCATTCAGAGTAGCAGTCTTCAATGTCATCTAAGAACCCACACAGGGGAAGAAGCCTTTTGAATGCTCAGAGTGTGGGAAGATATTTAGTCAGAATGGCCATCTTCAAAGTCATCTTAGAACCCACACAGGGGAGAAGCCTTTTGAATGCTCAAGAGTGTGGGAAGAGATTCAGCGACCATAGGACTCTTAAACAACATCTAAGAACCCACACGGGGGAGAAGCCTTTTGAATGCTCAGAGAGTGGGAAGAGATTCAGCAACATTAGACTCTTAAACAACATCTAAGAACCCACACAAGGAAGAAACCTTTTGAATGCTCAGAGTGTGGGAAGCGATTCAGTGACAGTAACAAGCTTAAACAATATCTAAGAACCCCACACAGGGGAGAAGCCTTTTGAATGCCTAGAGTGTGGGAAGAGATTCAGTATGAGTGACAAACTTTGAAATCATCTAAGAACCCACACAGGACAGAAGCCTTTTTAATCCTTACAATGTGGTAAAAGATTCAGTCACAGTAGCACTTTTGAACAGCATCAAGGAATCCACACAGGGAGAAGCCTTTTGAATGCTCAGAGCATGGGAAGAGATTCAGTCAGAGTGGCCATCTCCAACAGCATCAAGGCATCTACAGAGGGCAGAAACATGGCTATTTTGAAGAACCCACACAAGGAAAAGCTATGTAACTAACCTCTTAGCCCAGGGAAGGATTTCAAATTTAATTGTTACGAGGATATGACATGAATGTTACTTTGTCTGGCTGGGCCATGTATGACATACAATGTAATGCCAGGTACTAGAGACATAAACTTTAGGAAGAACATAGGCAAACCCAATTAACAATATTATTTTTTCCTCAATGTACAAATATGCTTAATAATGAACAGCCTTACAGTATTTTCTTTATTTTGGAGTCTTTGATAACTGATCTCTCTTTCTCTGAATAATTGCATCAGAATCTGGAGTCAATCTCTGCTATAGCAATCTTGAGTGTGCTGGTTAGGTGTGTATCTGTAAACTGAAAACATACTTTTGATAGATGGAGATTTATTCCATAATAGAACTGTTCACAAATGTACGTTGTTTAAAACATAGACAGAAGTTCAGAAGCAAAAGTCTTAAGTTGGGGGTACTTTGCTACAATGTGCTGATGCCAACTTCAGAAAGCTTATCCTTACATACAGCATCACACTGCTCCCCCTACCTACCTGCGATTTATGGCATCTTTTAATTGGTAGGCGGGGAGCAGTGTGAATGTCCCATTTTGTCAACTGTCCTGACTTACTATGTGTACTCCACTATCAATACACCTTCTACCTTAAAGAAACTTTTCCTATCCATCTCCCCTCCCTCCTCAGGAGTAGTCCTTTTCCCTCTCTGAAAATACACTTTCTTACTATACTCAATCAGCAGCAATGATGTTGATGAGGTTGTGGAGGGGCTACTCAGTAAATTGGCAGATGACGCCAATTTGGGAGGAGCAGTGAACACACCAGAAGATATAGGATTCAACAAGATCTAAACACACTGGAAAAGTGGGCAGATGTGAACACGATGCAATTGAACAAGGATAAGTGCCAAATTCTACAAAAATAAGGAACATGCATACTGGATCGGGGATACACTTCTGGGTGGCAGTGTGTGTGAACAAGATCTTGGGGTGTGGGCAGACCGTAAGTTAAATATGAGCAGCCAGTGTAATGCAGCTACAAATAGGCTAATGTGATCTTGGGGTGTATCAACAGAGGCATAACAACCAAATCACAAGATGTCATAGTCCTGCTCTACACTGCATTGGTCAGGCTGCACCTGGAATATTGTATGCAGTTCTGGAGGCCTTACTTCAAAAAGGATGTGGACAGAATGGAGTGGGTGCATGGGAGAGTGACAGGGATGATTGGGGGCCTGGAGACAAAGCCCTTTGAGGAAAGGCTGAGGGACTAGGGAATGCTTAGTCTGGAGAAGAGGAGGTTGAGGGGGAACACGATCGCTCTCTTGAAGTTTTTGAAGGGCTGTCACTTAGAGGAGGGCAGGGAGCTGTTCCTGTAGCAGCAGAGGAAAGGACTCGCAATAATGGGTTTAAATTAAGGGTGGGAAGGTACCGGCTGGATCTTGGAGAAACCTTTTTTTACAGTAAGAGTTGTGTAACAGTGGAATCAGCCGCCTAGGGATGTGGTAAAGTCCCCCTCATTGCAGACTTTAAGCAGCGGCTGGACAAACACTTGCTTTAGGGAGTCTGGGCTGATTCTGTATTGAGCAGGGTGTTGGACTAGATGGCATGTATGACCCCTTCCAACTCTATTAGTCTAATTTCTTGTTCTTTCATTAAAATCAATTCAGCCCACATATTAATCTATAGGCCTGCCATGGGTGGAGAGACCAAATGGAGATCAACTGGCTGATCATATCAAAGAGTTTGCAAATCAATCTTGTCACCTTTGAATAAAAATTCAGGTACAGAGACAAAGGATTTTTTTAATGTATATAATTTGTATTAGGTTTTCACATAAACACTAAAAGGTAGGAAGGGTAGAGTATGGGGTAAGACACATTTAAAAAATCCTTGAAGTTTATAATATAGCTGTTACAAATTTCTTTTTTTTAAACAAAAAAATTATTGAAGTATTTGATCCTGCTTCCATATAACTCAAACAATACATAACATTAGCATATATTACATACCTCAATACACTCTGTTTCTTTCCCTGTTCCCTTCCCCCCTCCCTCAAAAGACCAGCAATAATTCCTTATTTTGTAACCGTAAGCACACCTTTTGGAGTTTCATCAATATATCGTTGGCCCCCCCTGCTATTACCCATCTTAAATACTCTAACCACCTCTTCTTGACTTCCACAATTTTATCCTCACCTAGATTTTCCTGTTTTAATATTGATAATGGGTGCATTCAGATGGGGCTGGAGCTGGCTCTAAGCGGCTGGAGCTGGCTCAGAAGAAGCGCCTCGATTCGTCCTCCTGGCGTCTACACTACCGACGCGCGGGAGCGGAAGCCATCCTTTTTAAAAAAAAATTTTCGCTGCTTATGCATGCGTATGAGCGCTCATACACACGTTTGGGGGGAAAAGTTTCGCGCATGCGCAGAACCATTCGGATGAATCACAGCTTTTATTTGACACCTCCGCAGGGCACCGTGATTTCACTGACAGTACTGTATCAATCTGCCTGAGATGCTCACTCTGCTATAAAACCCTTTTCCCCGCTCTTTTCTGGCACCTGCACTGAGGGAGCATCATGAATCCTCAGGAGCAGCGCTTGGTAGCCTTTCTGACTGCCCAGATCTGCCTCGCAGTGGCCTGTCGCCTGCTTCGCAGGTTGGCAGCCATGAGAGTGCGGAGGCTGGCATATGTCAGACGGCACCTGGCAAGTAGGAGAGCCAGACTGAGGGACTTTGATGCTTCAGAGTCTCTTGACATGGCACATCTCTTCATGATGGCTGAGTACAGGTCCCCACAGAGGTGGTGGGTCTATCCTCGGCCAGCTCAGCTCTGGACCAGTGTTCCCTCTAAGCTGAGTTAGTGTGCGCTAGCTCAGTTTTTTAGCCTCCAGCTCACACATTTTTGTCTTAGCTCAGGAAGGATGGCTCCAGAGCACACTAATTTATGCAGTAGCCAAATTGCTCGCTCACAACTTTAATGTCTTTAGCTCACAAAGTAGGATTTTTGCTCACAAGACTCCACAGCTTAGAGGGAGCATTGCTCTGAACCGTCTATGCCCGTGTCATCTGGGAGGATGAGCAGGACAACCTTCACGTGGCTGGTGGACTCTGAGGCCACATCTGCAGCGTGAGGGGACAGCCATGAGGGACCCCATTCTGGTAGATGAGCGTGTGGCCATCGCCATATCTTGGCTGGCTAACACCTTATGCTACCGTCTGGTGGGTGCCCTATTCGGAGTGGCCCGATCGACTGTGGTGGAATTGTGGTGGGAGGTCTGCCTGGCGATCGAGGTGCACTTGTTGAAGCATACTGTCTGTGGTCACCTGGACAGGTAAGCATTTCCCCTGTAAAGCACAAGCACGAGGTGTTATATATCATATGTCTGGCACTGAAACGGAATATGTTGGTCACCGTCTCTGGAGATGGAGGGGGTGGGGTGGATCCTGAGGAGGAGCAGGTGTTAGGGAGGGGGAGGACCTCAGTGGGGTATAATGCCATACAGTCCAGGTTCCAAAGGTGAACCAACTTCTTCGGCAGCCACTTGAGGGATGGGAACCCTAGTAAAGATGGTGAAGTGACAGTAAGCATCACACATTGTACAGCTTGGCTATAGAGGAAGGCATTGCTGCAGGATGAGAGCCCCCCCCATGGGTGACCACTATTGTGGCCCAGATGGCAATTACCACAATAGAGAGCTGGAGATGATAACTGTCAAAAGTTAAATCAGGGGTCTCAGTGCGGTTTTCAATCATGTTCCCCTCATGTCCACACAACAGACATCTTGTGAGCATTGATTCCTGTAGCTTGAGTTAGTGTGAGTGAGTCCTGGCTCAGGGATGGCACCAGTAATTATGCTGTAATTGCAAAGTACTGTAGACATTATGTATGACTGTTATTGCTAAATCTGGGCAAAGCCAGGCACTGTGTGCCTAAGCACTGATGTGGTATCCTTTACTTTTGCCAGGTGATGCTGGGATCCGCGGAGCTGGGATTTCCTCACTATGTTGGGGGCCATGGATGGCTGCCACATAGAAAGCCGGGCACCAGCACCCCAGGCAGCAGAATTCTTCAACCAGAAGCACGACTAATCTGTGCTACTGCAGGGGACCATCGACCACCGGGGCAGGTTCATTGATGTCACCATCAGGGAAGCGGGAAGGAGCCACGACGCGCACATGCGTCGTTCTAGACTAGTTGACGCGATGGACTGTGGCATCTTTGTCCCAGGGAACCCGACAGTGACCATTGAGGGGGTACAGATTCCCCCTCTGATACTAGCCGATGCCGCCTACCCCATGCGGCGTTGGCTAATTACACCATACACTGGGGCACTGACACCTCAGCAGGCCACATTTAACCGGGCTCACAGCAGGGCCCGGTGCGTGGTGGAGCGGGCCTTTGGACGCCTTAAGGCCTGCTGGAGGTGTTTGGGGGCCAGGCCTGCATTGCTGGATTAGAACCTGAACTGCGTCATCTGGGCATGTGCTGTGCTGCACAGCATCTGTGAGGAGCGTGGCCACCCGGTCACGGTAGAGAACTCACAGCAGCACAGCACTCCTCAAGCACAGGAACATCAGCCGCAGGGGAACGACGTCCACCGTGAGGAGGGGAGGGTGGTGCGTGCCGCACTGACCCTTTGGTTCCAGAGGCGTCAGAGATGCTGACCTCCCCACAAGCCCCCATCCCAAGGTGGCACTATGCACGCTGAAGTCTGGGGGCAACTCCACTGCCAGCAGCCCCTTTCCGGAGGACCGCTCCGGAGAGAACAGCTCCGAGAGAACTTGAGCATGACCCAAGGCCACCCAGCTGGCTGCATGCCAAAAAGTGTTTGTTGGGGGGGGGTTTGGCAAGTGGGTGTTTGCAAGGGAAAAGGTCTCCCAGGAAAGCGAACTCCACTGCCAGCAGCCCCTTTCCGGAGGACCGCTCCAGAGACAACAGTTCTGAGAGAACTTGTGCATGAACCGAGGCCACCCAGCCGGCTGCATGCCAAAAAGTGTTTGTTTGGGGGGGGTTGGCAAGTGGGTGTTTGCAAGGGGAAAGGTCTCCCAGGAAAGCGAACTCCACTGCCAGCAGCCCCTTTCCGGAGGACCGCTCTGGAGAAAACAGCTCCGAGAGAACTTGTGCATGACCCAAGGCCACCCAGCCGGCTACATGCCAAAAAGTGTTTGTTGGGGGGGGGGTGGCTGGCAAGTGGGTGTTTGCAAGGGAAAAGGTCTCCCAGGAAAGCGAACTCCACTGCCAGCAGCCCTTTTCCGGAGGACCACTCCACAGAGAACAGCTCCGAGAGAACTTGTGCATGACCCGAGGCAACCCAGCCGGCTGCATGCTAAAAAGTGTTTGTTTGGGGGGGTTGGCAAGTGGGTGTTTCCAAGGGGAAAGGTCTCCCAGAAAAGTGAACTCCACTGCCAGCAGCCCCTTTCAGGAGGACCGCTCCGGAGAGAACAGCTTCGAGAGAACTTGTGCATGACCCGAGGCCACCCAGCCAGCTGCATGCCAAAAAGTGTTTGTTGGGGGGGAGGGTTTGGCAAGTGGGTGATTGCAAGGGGAAAGGTCTCTCAGGAAAGTGAACTCCACTGCCAGCAGCCCCTTTCCGGAGGACTGCTCTGGACAGAACAGCTCCGAGAGAACTTGTGCATGACCCGAGGCCACCCAGCTGGCTGCATGCCAAAAAGTGTTTGTTGGGGGGGTTTGGCAAGTGGGTGTTTGCAAGGGGAAATGTCTCCCAGGAGAGTGAACTCCACTGCCAGCAGCCCTTTTCCGGAGGACTGCTCCGGAGAGAACAGCTCCGGCAGAACTTGTGCATGACACAAGGCCACCCAGCCGGCTGCATGCCAAAAAGTGTATGTTTGGGGGGAGGGTTTGGCAAGTGGGTGATTGCAAAGGGGAAAGGTCTCCCAGGAGAGTGAACTCCACTGCCAGCAGCCCTTTTCCGGAGGACTGCTCCGGAGAGAACAGCTCCGGGAGAACTTGTGCATGACCCAACGCCACCCAGCCGGCTGCATGCCAAAAAGTGTTTGTTTGGGGGGAGGGTTTGGCAAGTGGGTGTTTGCAAGGGAAAAGGTCTCTCAGGAAAGCGAACTCCACTGCCAGCAGCCCCTTTCCGGAGGACCGCTCCAGAGACAACAGCTCCGAGAGAACTTGTGCATGAACCGAGGCCACCCAGCCGGCTGCATGCCAAAAAGTGTTTGTTTGGGGGGGGGTTGGCAAGTGGGTGTTTGCAAGGGGAAAGGTCTCCCAGGAAAGTGAACTCCACTGCCAGCAGCCCCTTTCCGAAGGACCGCTCCGGAGAAAACAGCTCCGAGAGAACTTGTGCATGACCCAAGGCCACCCAGCCGGCTGCATGCCAAAAAGTGTTTGTTGGGGGGGGGCTGGCAAGTGGGTGTTTGCAAGGGAAAAGGTCTCCCAGGAAAGCGAACTCCACTGCCAGCAGCCCTTTTCCGGAGGACCACAGCGCAGAGAACAGCTCCGAGAGAACTTGTGCATGACCCGAGGCCACCCAGCCGGCTGCATGCTAAAAAGTGTTTGTTTGGGGGGGTTGGCACGTGGGTGTTTGCAAGGGGAAAGGTCTCCCAGAAAAGTGAACTCCACTGCCAGCAGCCCTTTTCCGGAGGACAGCTCCGGGAGAACTTGTGCATGACACAAGGCCACCCAGCCGGCTGCATGCCAAAAACTTTTGGGGGAGGGTTTGGCAAGTGGGTGATTGCAAGGGGAAAGGTCTCCCAGGAAAGTGAACTCCACTGCCAGCAGCCCTTTTCCGGAGGACCGCTCTGGAGAAAACAGCTCTGAGAGAACTTGTGCATGAATCGAGGCCACCCAGCCGGCTGCATGCCAAAAAGTGTTTGTTTGGGGGGAGGGTTTGGCAAGTGGGTGATTGCAAGGGGAAAGGTCTCTCAGGAAAGTGAACTCCACTGCCAGCAGCCCCTTTCCGGAGAACCGCTCCAGAGACAACAGCTCCAAGAGAACTTGTGCATGACCCGAGGCCACCCAGCCGGCTGCATGCCAAAAAGTGTTTGTTTGGGGGGGGGTTTGGCAAGTGGGTGTTTGCAAGGGGAAAGGTCTCCCAGGAAAGTGAACTCCACTGCCAGCAGCCCCTTTCCGGAGGACCGCTCCGGAGAAAACAGCTCCGAGAGAACTTGTGCATGACCCGAGGCCACCCAGCCGGCTGCATGCCAAAAAGTGTTTGTTGGGGGGGGGCTGGCAAGTGGGTGTTTGCAAGGGAAAAGGTCTCCCAGGAAAGTGAACTCCACTGCCAGCAGCCCTTTTCCGGAGGACCACTCCGCAGAGAACAGCTCCGAGAGAACTTGTGCATGACCCGAGGCAACCCAGCCGGCTGCATGCTAAAAAGTGTTTGTTTGGGGGGGGGGGGTTTGCAAGTGGGTGATTTCAAGGGGAAAGGTCTCTCAGGAAAGTGAACTCCACTGCCAGCAGCCCCTTTCCGGAGGACTGCTCCGAACAGAACAGCTCTGAGAGAACCTGTGCATGACCCGAGGCCACCCAGCCGGCTGCATGCCAAAAGTGTTAGTTGGCGGGGTTGGCAAGTGGGTGTTTGCAAGGGGAAAGGTCTCCCAGGAAAGTGAACTCCACTGCCAGCAGCCCCTTTCCGGAGGACCGTTCCGGAGAGAACAGCTCTGAGAGAACTTGTGCATAACCCGAGGCCACCCAGCCGGCTGCATGCCAAAAAGTGTTTGTTTGGGGGGGGGGGTTTGGCAAGTGGGTATTTGCAAGGGGAAAGGTCTCCCAGGAAAGTGAACTCCACTGCCAGCAGCCCTTTTCCGGAGGACTGCTCCGGAGAGAACAGCTCCGGGAGAACTTGTGCATGACACAAGGCCACCCAGCTGGCTGCATGCCAAAAAGTGTATGTTTGGGGGGAGGGTTTGGCAAGTGGGTGATTGCAAGGGGAAAGGTCTCCCAGGAGAGTGAACTCCACTGCCAGCAGCCCTTTTCCGGAGGACTGCTCCGGAGAGAACAGCTCCGGGGGAACTTGTGCATGACCCAACGCCACCCAGCCGGCTGCATGCCAAAAAGTGTTTGTTTGGGGGGAGGGTTTGGCAAGTGGGTGTTTGCAAGGGGAAAGGTCTCTCAGGAAAGCGAACTCCACTGCCAGCAGCCCCTTTCCGGAGGACCGCTCCAGAGACAACAGCTCCGAGAGAACTTGTGCATGAACCGAGGCCACCCAGCCGGCTGCATGCCAAAAAGTGTTTGTTTGGGGGGGGGTTGGCAAGTGGGTGTTTGCAAGGGGAAAGGTCTCCCAGGAAAGTGAACTCCACTGCCAGCAGCCCCTTTCCGGAGGACCGCTCCGGAGAAAACAGCTCCGAGAGAACTAGTGCATGACCCGAGGCCACCCAGCCGGCTGCATGCCAAAAAGTGTTTGTTGGGGGGGGGCTGGCAAGTGGGTGTTTGCAAGGGAAAAGGTCTCCCAGGAAAGTGAACTCCACTGCCAGCAGCCCTTTTCCGGAGGACCACTCCGCAGAGAACAGCTCCGAGAGAACTTGTGCATGACCCGAGGCAACCCAGCCGGCTGCATGCTAAAAAGTGTTTGTTTGGGGGGGGGGGTTTGCAAGTGGGTGATTTCAAGGGGAAAGGTCTCTCAGGAAAGTGAACTCCACTGCCAGCAGCCCCTTTCCGGAGGACTGCTCCGAACAGAACAGCTCTGAGAGAACCTGTGCATGACCCAAGGCCACCCAGCCAGCTGCATGCCAAAAGTGTTAGTTGGCGGGGTTGGCAAGTGGGTGTTTGCAAGGGGAAAGGTCTCCCAGGAAAGTGAACTCCACTGCCAGCAGCCCCTTTCCGGAGGACCGCTCCAGAGAGAACAGCTGCGAGAGAACTTGTGCATGACCCGAGGCCACCCAGCCGGCTGCATGCCAAAAAGTGTTTGTTGGGGGGGGGGGTTGGCAAGTGGGTGTTTGCAAGGGGAAAGGTCTCCCAGGAAAGTGAACTCCACTGCCAGCAGCCCCTTTCTGGAGGACCGCTCAGGAGAGAACAGCTCCGAGAGAACTTGTGGATAACCCAAGGCCACCCAGCCGGCTGCATGCCAAAAAGTGTTTGGGGGAAGGGTTTAGCAAGTGGGTTTTTGCAAGGGGAAAGGTCTCCCAGGAGAGTGAACTCCACTGCCAGCATCCCTTTTCCGGAGGACCACTTCGGAGAGAACAGCTCCGAGAGAACTTGTGCATGACCCAAGGCCACCTAACCGTCTGCATGCCGAAAAGTGTTAGTTGGCGGGGTTGGCAAGTGGGTGTTTGCAACGGGAAAGGTCTCCCAGGAAAGTGAACTCCACTGCCAGCAGCCCCTTTTCGGAGAGAACAGCTCCGAGAGAACTTGTGCATGACCCGAGGCCACCCAGCCGGCTGCATGCCAAAAAGTGTTTGTTGCGGGGGGGGGGGGTTGGCAAGTGGGTGTTTGCAAGGGGAAAGGTCTCCCAGGAAAGTGAACTCCACTGCCAGCAGCCCCTTTCTGGAGGACCGCTCAGGAGAGAACAGCTCCGAGAGAACTTGTGCATGACCCGAGGCCACCTAGCCGGCTGCATGCCGAAAACTGTTAGTTGGCGGGGTTGGCAAGTGGGTGTTTGCAAGGGGAAAGGTCTCCCAGGAAAGTGAACTCCACTGCCAGCAGCCCCTTTCCGGAGGACCGTTCCGGAGAGAACAGCTCTGAGAGAACTTGTGCATGACCCGAGGCCACCCAGCCAGCTGCATGCCAAAAAGTGTTTGTTGGGGGGGGGGGGGTTGGCAAGTGGGTATTTGCAAGGGGAAAGGTCTCCCAGGAAAGTGAACTCCACTGCCAGCAGCCCCTTTCCGGAGGACCGCTCCGGAGAGAACAGCTCCGAGAGAACTTGTGCAAGACCCGAGGCCACCCAGCTGGCTGCATGCCAAAAAGTGTTTGTTGGGGGGGGATTTTGCAAGTGGGTGATTGCAAGGGGAAAGGTCTCCCAGGAAAGTGAACTCCACTGCCAGCAGCCCCTTTTCGGAGAGAACAGCTCCGAGAGAACTTGTGCATGACCCAAGGCCACCCAGCCGGCTGCATGCCAAAAAGTGTTTGTTTGGAGGGAGGGTTTGGCAAGTGGGTGTTTGCAAGGGAAAAGGTCTCCCAGGAAAGGGAACTCCACTGCCAGCAACCCTTGTCCGGAGGACCACTCCGGAGAGAACAGCTCCGAGAGAACTTGTGCATGACCCAAGGCCACCCAGCTGGCTGCATGCCAAAAAGTGTTTGTTGGGGGGGAGGGTTTGGCAAGTGGGTGTTTGCAAGGGAAAAGGTCTCCCAGGAAAGCGAACTCCACTGCCAGCAACCCTTGTCCGGAGGACCACTCCGGAGAGAACAGCTCCGAGAGAACTTGTGCATGACCTGAGGCCACCCAGCCGGCTGCATGCCAAAAAGTGTTTGTTGGGGGTTTGGCAACTGGGTGTTTGCAAGAGGAAAGGTCTCCCAGGAGAGTGAACTCCACTGCCAGCAGCCCCTTTCCGGAGGACTGCTCCGGAGAGAACAGCTCCGAGAGAACTTGTGCATGACCCGAGTCCACCCAGCCGGCTGCATGCCAAAAAGTGTTTGTTTGGGGGGGGGGTTGGCAAGTGGGTATTTGCAAGGGGAAAGGTCTCCCAGGAAAGTGAACTCCACTGCCAGCAGCCCCTTTCCGGAGGACCGCTCCGGAGAGAACAGCTCCGAGAGAATTTGTGCATGACCCGAGGCCACCCAGCCGGCTGCATGCCAAAAAGTGTTTGTTTGGGGGGGGGGGGTTGGCAAGTGGGTGTTTGCAAGGGGAAAGGTCTCCCAGGAAAGTGAACTCCACTGCCAGCAGCCCTTTTCCGGAGGACTGCTCCGGAGAGAACAGCTCCGAGAGAACTTGTGCATGACCCAAGGCCACCCAGCCGGCTGCATGCCAAAAAGTGTTTGTTGGGGGGGGGGTTTGGCAAGTGGGTGTTTGCAAGGGGAAAGGTGTCCCAGGAAAGTTAACTCCACTGCCAGCAGCCCTTTTCCAGAGGACCGCTCCGGAGAGAACAGCTCCGAGAGAACTTGTGCATGACCCAAGGCCACCCAGCCGGCTGCATGCCAAAGAGTGTTTGTTGGGGGTGGGTTGGCAAGTGGGTGTTTGCATGGGGAAAGGTCTCCCAGGAAAGTGAACTCCACTGCCAGCAGCCCCTTTCCGGAGGACCGCTCCTGAGAGAATAGCTCCGAGAGAACTTGTGCATGACCCGAGGCCACCCAGCCGGCTGCATGCCAAAAAGTGTTTGGTTGGGGGGGGGGTTGGCAAGTGGGTGTTTGCAAGGGGAAAGATCTCCCAGAAAAGTGAACTCCACTGCCAGCAGCCCCTTTCCGGAGGACTGCTCCGGAGAGAACAGCTCCGAGAGAACTTGTGCATGACCCGAGTCCACCCAGCCGGCTGCATGCCAAAAAGTGTTTGTTGGGGGGGGGGGTTTGGCAAGTGGGTGTTTGCATGGGGAAAGGTCTCCCAGGAAAGTGAACTCCACTGCCAGCAGCCCTTTTCCGGAGGACTGCTCCGGAGAGAACAGCTCCGAGAGAACTTGTGCATGACCCAAGGCCACCCAGCCGGCTGCATGCCAAAAAGTGTTTGTTGGGGGGGGGGGGTTTGGCAAGTGGGTGTTTGCAAGGGGAAAGGTGTCCCAGGAAAGTTAACTCCACTGCCAGCAGCCCATTTCCAGAGGACCGCTCCGGAGAGAACAGCTCCGAGAGAACTTGTGCATGACCCAAGGCCACCCAGCCGGCTGCATGCCAAAGAGTGTTTGTTGGGGGTGGGTTGGCAAGTGGGTGTTTGCATGGGGAAAGGTCTCCCAGGAAAGTGAACTCCACTGCCAGCAGCCCCTTTCCGGAGGACCGCTCCTGAGAGAATAGCTCCGAGAGAACTTGTGCATGACCCGAGGCCACCCAGCCAGCTGCATGCCAAAAAGTGTTTGGTTGGGGGGGGGGTTGGCAAGTGGGTGTTTGCAAGGGGAAAGGTCTCCCAGAAAAGTGAACTCCACTGCCAGCAGCCCCTTTCCGGAGGACTGCTCCGGAGAGAACAGCTCCGAGAGAACTTGTGCATGACCCGAGTCCACCCAGCCGGCTGCATGCCAAAAAGTGTTTGTTGGGGGGGGGGTTTTTTGGCAAGTGGGTGTTTGCAAGGGGAAAGGTCTCCCAGGAAAGTGAACTCCACTGCCAGCAGCCCTTTTCCAGAGGACCGCTCCGAGAGAACAGCTCCGAGAGAACTTGTGCATGACCCGAGGCCACCCAGCTGGCTGCATGCCAAAAAGTGTTTGTTTGGGGGGAGGGTTTGGCAAGTGGGTGATTGCAAGGGGAAAGGTCTCCCAGGAAAGTGAACTCCACTGCCAGCAGCCCCTTTCCGGAGGACTGCTCTGGACAGAACAGCTCTGAGAGAACTTGTGCATGACCCGAGGCCACCCAGCCGGCTGCATGCCAAAAAGTGGTTGTTGGGGGGGGGGGGTTTGGCAAGTGGGTTTTTGCAAGGGGAAAGGTCTCCCAGGAAAGTGAACTCCACTGCCAGCAGCCCTTTTCCGGAGGACTGCTCCGGAGAGAACAGCTCCGAGAGAACTTGTGCATGACCCAAGGCCACCCAGCAGGCTGCATGCCAAAAAGTGTTTGTTGGGGGGGGGGGGGTTGGCAAGTGGGTGTTTGCAAGGGGAAAGGTGTCCCAGGAAAGTTAACTCCACTGCCAGCAGCCCTTTTCCAGAGGACCGCTCCGGAGAGAACAGCTCCGAGAGAACTTGTGCATGACCCAAGGCCACCCAGCCGGCTGCATGCCAAAGAGTGTTTGTTGGGGGTGGGTTGGCAAGTGGGTGTTTGCATGGGGAAAGGTCTCCCAGGAAAGTGAACTCCACTGCCAGCAGCCCCTTTCCGGAGGACCGCTCCTGAGAGAATAGCTCCGAGAGAACTTGTGCATGACCCAAGGCCACCCAGCCGGCTGCATGCCAAAGAGTGTTTGTTGGGGGTGGGTTGGCAAGTGGGTGTTTGCATGGGGAAAGGTCTCCCAGGAAAGTGAACTCCACTGCCAGCAGCCCCTTTCTGGAGGACCGCTCAGGAGAGAACAGCTCCGAGAGAACTTGTGGATAACCCAAGGCCACCCAGCCGGCTGCATGCCAAAAAGTGTTTGGGGGAAGGGTTTAGCAAGTGGGTTTTTGCAAGGGGAAAGGTCTCCCAGGAGAGTGAACTCCACTGCCAGCATCCCTTTTCCGGAGGACCACTTCGGAGAGAACAGCTCCGAGAGAACTTGTGCATGACCCAAGGCCACCTAACCGTCTGCATGCCGAAAAGTGTTAGTTGGCGGGGTTGGCAAGTGGGTGTTTGCAACGGGAAAGGTCTCCCAGGAAAGTGAACTCCACTGCCAGCAGCCCCTTTTCGGAGAGAACAGCTCCGAGAGAACTTGTGCATGACCCGAGGCCACCCAGCCGGCTGCATGCCAAAAAGTGTTTGTTGCGGGGGGGGGGTTGGCAAGTGGGTGTTTGCAAGGGGAAAGGTCTCCCAGGAAAGTGAACTCCACTGCCAGCAGCCCCTTTCTGGAGGACCGCTCAGGAGAGAACAGCTCCGAGAGAACTTGTGCATGACCCGAGGCCACCTAGCCGGCTGCATGCCGAAAACTGTTAGTTGGCGGGGTTGGCAAGTGGGTGTTTGCAAGGGGAAAGGTCTCCCAGGAAAGTGAACTCCACTGCCAGCAGCCCCTTTCCGGAGGACCGTTCCGGAGAGAACAGCTCTGAGAGAACTTGTGCATGACCCGAGGCCACCCAGCCAGCTGCATGCCAAAAAGTGTTTGTTGGGGGGGGGGGGTTGGCAAGTGGGTATTTGCAAGGGGAAAGGTCTCCCAGGAAAGTGAACTCCACTGCCAGCAGCCCCTTTCCGGAGGACCGCTCCGGAGAGAACAGCTCCGAGAGAACTTGTGCAAGACCCGAGGCCACCCAGCCGGCTGCATGCCAAAAAGTGTTTGTTGGGGGGGGATTTTGCAAGTGGGTGATTGCAAGGGGAAAGGTCTCCCAGGAAAGTGAACTCCACTGCCAGCAGCCCCTTTTCGGAGAGAACAGCTCCGAGAGAACTTGTGCATGACCCAAGGCCACCCAGCCGGCTGCATGCCAAAAAGTGTTTGTTTGGAGGGAGGGTTTGGCAAGTGGGTGTTTGCAAGGGAAAAGGTCTCCCAGGAAAGGGAACTCCACTGCCAGCAACCCTTGTCCGGAGGACCACTCCGGAGAGAACAGCTCCGAGAGAACTTGTGCATGACCCAAGGCCACCCAGCTGGCTGCATGCCAAAAAGTGTTTGTTGGGGGGGAGGGTTTGGCAAGTGGGTGTTTGCAAGGGAAAAGGTCTCCCAGGAAAGCGAACTCCACTGCCAGCAACCCTTGTCCGGAGGACCACTCCGGAGAGAACAGCTCCGAGAGAACTTGTGCATGACCTGAGGCCACCCAGCCGGCTGCATGCCAAAAAGTGTTTGTTGGGGGTTTGGCAACTGGGTGTTTGCAAGAGGAAAGGTCTCCCAGGAGAGTGAACTCCACTGCCAGCAGCCCCTTTCCGGAGGACTGCTCCGGAGAGAACAGCTCCGAGAGAACTTGTGCATGACCCAAGGCCACCCAGCCGGCTGCATGCCAAAAAGTGTTTGTTTGGGGGGGGGTTGGCAAGTGGGTATTTGCAAGGGGAAAGGTCTCCCAGGAAAGTGAACTCCACTGCCAGCAGCCCCTTTCCGGAGGACCGCTCCGGAGAGAACAGCTCCGAGAGAATTTGTGCATGACCCGAGGCCACCCAGCCGGCTGCATGCCAAAAAGTGTTTGTTTGGGGGGGGGGGTTGGCAAGTGGGTGTTTGCAAGGGGAAAGGTCTCCCAGGAAAGTGAACTCCACTGCCAGCAGCCCTTTTCCGGAGGACTGCTCCGGAGAGAACAGCTCCGAGAGAACTTGTGCATGACCCAAGGCCACCCAGCCGGCTGCATGCCAAAAAGTGTTTGTTGGGGGGGGGGGTTTGGCAAGTGGGTGTTTGCAAGGGGAAAGGTGTCCCAGGAAAGTTAACTCCACTGCCAGCAGCCCTTTTCCAGAGGACCGCTCCGGAGAGAACAGCTCCGAGAGAACTTGTGCATGACCCAAGGCCACCCAGCCGGCTGCATGCCAAAGAGTGTTTGTTGGGGGTGGGTTGGCAAGTGGGTGTTTGCATGGGGAAAGGTCTCCCAGGAAAGTGAACTCCACTGCCAGCAGCCCCTTTCCGGAGGACCGCTCCTGAGAGAATAGCTCCGAGAGAACTTGTGCATGACCCGAGGCCACCCAGCCAGCTGCATGCCAAAAAGTGTTTGGTTGGGGGGGGGGTTGGCAAGTGGGTGTTTGCAAGGGGAAAGGTCTCCCAGAAAAGTGAACTCCACTGCCAGCAGCCCCTTTCCGGAGGACTGCTCCGGAGAGAACAGCTCCGAGAGAACTTGTGCATGACCCGAGTCCACCCAGCCGGCTGCATGCCAAAAAGTGTTTGTTGGGGGGGGGGTTTTTGGCAAGTGGGTGTTTGCAAGGGGAAAGGTCTCCCAGGAAAGTGAACTCCACTGCCAGCAGCCCTTTTCCAGAGGACCGCTCAGGAGAGAACAGCTCCGAGAGAACTTGTGCATGACCCGAGGCCACCCAGCTGGCTGCATGCCAAAAAGTGTTTGTTTGGGGGGAGGGTTTGGCAAGTGGGTGATTGCAAGGGGAAAGGTCTCCCAGGAAAGTGAACTCCACTGCCAGCAGCCCCTTTCCGGAGGACTGCTCTGGACAGAACAGCTCTGAGAGAACTTGTGCATGACCCGAGGCCACCCAGCCGGCTGCATGCCAAAAAGTGGTTGTTGGGGGGGGGGGTTTGGCAAGTGGGTTTTTGCAAGGGGAAAGGTCTCCCAGGAAAGTGAACTCCACTGCCAGCAGCCCTTTTCCGGAGGACTGCTCCGGAGAGAACAGCTCCGAGAGAACTTGTGCATGACCCAAGGCCACCCAGCAGGCTGCATGCCAAAAAGTGTTTGTTGGGGGGGGGGGGGTTTGGCAAGTGGGTGTTTGCAAGGGGAAAGGTGTCCCAGGAAAGTTAACTCCACTGCCAGCAGCCCTTTTCCAGAGGACCGCTCCGGAGAGAACAGCTCCGAGAGAACTTGTGCATGACCCAAGGCCACCCAGCCGGCTGCATGCCAAAGAGTGTTTGTTGGGGGTGGGTTGGCAAGTGGGCGTTTGCATGGGGAAAGGTCTCCCAGGAAAGTGAACTCCACTGCCAGCAGCCCCTTTCCGGAGGACCGCTCCGGAGAGAATAGCTCCGAGAGAACTTGTGCATGACCCGAGGCCACCCAGCCAGCTGCATGCCAAAAAGTGTTTGTTTGGGGGGGGGGGGGTTGGCAAGTGGGTGTTTGCAAGAGGAAAGGTCTCCCAGAAAAGTGAACTCCACTGCCAGCAGCCCCTTTCCGGAGGACTGCTCCGGTGAGAACAGCTCTGAGAGAACTTGTGCATGACCCGAGGCCATCCAGCCGGCTGCATGCCAAAAAGTGTTTGTTGGGGGGGGGGGGTTTTGGCAAGTGGGTGTTTGCAAGGGGAAAGGTCTCCCAGGAAAGTGAACTCCACTGCCAGCAGCCCTTTTCCGGAGGACCGCTCCGAGAGAACAGCTCCGAGAGAACTTGTGCATGACCCGAGGCCACCCAGCTGGCTGCATGCCAAAAAGTGGTTGTTGGGGGGGGGGGTTTGGCAAGTGGGTTTTTGCAAGGGGAAAGGTCTCCCAGGAAAGTGAACTCCACTGCCAGCAGCCCTTTTCCGGAGGACTGCTCCGGAGAGAACAGCTCCGAGAGAACTTGTGCATGACCGAAGGCCACCCAGCCGGCTGCATGCCAAAAAGTGTTTGTTGGGGGTGGGTTGGCAAGTGGGCGTTTGCATGGGGAAAGGTCTCCCAGGAAAGTGAACTCCACTGCCAGCAGCCCCTTTCCGGAGGACCGCTCCGGAGAGAATAGCTCCGAGAGAACTTGTGCATGACCCGAGGCCACCCAGCCAGCTGCATGCCAAAAAGTGTTTGTTTGGGGGGGGGGGTTGGCAAGTGGGTGTTTGCAAGAGGAAAGGTCTCCCAGAAAAGTGAACTCCACTGCCAGCAGCCCCTTTCCGGAGGACTGCTCTGGACAGAACAGCTCTGAGAGAACTTGTGCATGACCCGAGGCCACCCAGCCGGCTGCATGCCAAAAAGTGGTTGTTGGGGGGGGGGGTTTGGCAAGTGGGTTTTTGCAAGGGGAAAGGTCTCCCAGGAAAGTGAACTCCACTGCCAGCAGCCCTTTTCCGGAGGACTGCTCCGGAGAGAACAGCTCCGAGAGAACTTGTGCATGACCCAAGGCCACCCAGCCGGCTGCATGCCAAAAAGTGTTTGTTGGGGGGGGGGGTTGGCAAGTGGGTGTTTGCAAGGGGAAAGGTGTCCCAGGAAAGTTAACTCCACTGCCAGCAGCCCTTTTCCAGAGGACCGCTCCGGAGAGAACAGCTCCGAGAGAACTTGTGCATGACCCAAGGCCGCCCAGCCGGCTGCATGCCAAAGAGTGTTTGTTGGGGGTGGGTTGGCAAGTGGGTGTTTGCATGGGGAAAGGTCTCCCAGGAAAGTGAACTCCACTGCCAGCAGCCCCTTAATGGAGGACCGCTCCAGAGAGAACAGCTCCGAGAGAACTTGTGCATGACCCGAGGCCACCCAGCCGGCTGCATGCCAAAAAGTGTTTGTTTGGAGGGTTTGGCAAGTGGGTGTTTGCAAGGGGAAAGGTTTCCCAGAAAAGTGAACTCCACTGCCAGCAGCCCTTTCCCGGAGGACCGCTCCGGAGAGAACAGCTTCGAGAGAACTTGTGCATGACCCGAAGCCACCCAGCCGGCTGCATGCCAAAAAGTGTTTGTTTGGGGGGAGGGTTTGACAAGTGGGTGATTGCAAGGGGAAAGGTCTCCCAGGAAAGTGAACTACACTGCCAGCAGCCCCTTTCCGGAGGACTGCTCCGGACAGAACAGCTCTGAGAGAACTTGTGCATGACCCGAGGCCACCCAGCCGGCTGCATGCCAAAAAGTGTTTGTTGGGGGGGGGTTTGGCAAGTGGGTGTTTGCAAGGGGAAAGGTCTCCCAGAAAAGTGAACTCCAAAAAATGTTTTCTGGGGTTTGTATATTTCTGCACACAAATAAATAATTTATTTTATTTCCAGACATGGTGCTTGTGCTCTGTGTACCCTAAAGATTAAATATAGTTGCCTAGATTTTTTATTTCTGCTATCATTATGGTCATGTAGTCATTTACAGTTCGGTTTACAAACTAACCCTGTAGTGTGAACCTATGTGCGCCCAGGCATGCTGTTGCATTTCACTGCCCAGGGGAAACGTAGGGCACTTCCTCTCCACCTAGCAGCTACCCAGTGATGCAGGTTTGGGATGAGAGAGCTCCCTTAAAGAGTGCTGTGGAGAGAACAGCTACGAGGGGATCTATGACTGACACCAGGCACCCAAGCCGGCTGTTGGGGGGGGGGGGGGTTAAAGATGTCTGTGTACCTGGAAGGGGGGGGGGGTCCCTCTAAGGCAGGGGTGGCCAACCTGTGGCTCGGGAGCCACATGCAGCTCTTTCACACATATTGTGCGGCTCCTGGCAGGGCGGCTGGGGAAGCAAAGGGGAGGCATGCTTTTTCTCTCTTTCTCCGTTCCTTCCTTCCTTCCCTCCTCCCTCCCATCTATTTGCTTTCCTAGTTTCTCTCTCTTTCTTTCCACTTCTTTAATTCTTTCTTTCCATCTCTCTCTTTTTCTCTCTCTCTCTCAATATCATTAGCAAACAAGTAATATCATTATCAATAACCGATTTTCCTTGTTTGTTTTTATTTTTGGCAGTCCCATTTAACGTTAATAAAAAGCAAATTTGCATATTTTTAAAAATAAAAACGTGTGTGTGATATTTGTTCCTGTCTTGCGGCTCTCAGACATCTGACGTTTATTCTACGTGGCTCTTACGTTAAGCAAGGTTGGCCACCCCTGCTCTAAGGAGTCATTTCTGGGGAAAGGGGTGGCTCCAGTGCAAACTCAATCATGCCCCGGCCAAACCACCCTCACACCTCGTCACTCTTGTCTTGGGGTGGGGGGGTGGGGATCCGATTTTGAAACAGGACCATTATTCCTAGGGGGCAGAAAGGAAGCTGGGTCTAACTATGCCTTATATTGTGAATGATCCCTGGGAGCGGGGCGTCGACGGGAATGGAGAAGGATGCCTGATTCCTTAGCTCCTGCTTCCCGTTCCCCTTAACCTCGCTAGGGCTGCCAAGTCCAACTTGGGAAATATCTGAGGACTTTGGGGGTGGAGCCAGGAGACTTTGGGGGTGGAGCCAGGAGAAAGGAAGTGACATCATTTTGTGATGTCACATCCTGTGATGTTGCTTCCACATGCTGACACATGAACTCATGAAGTTTCCTAATACTGAGCTTCTGCTGCTGCCTTGAGCTTTATAGGCTTGCAAGCAGCATTACCCAGACTGTGACTTTTATGCCACTGTTTTTTGTCGCTGAACAAGAGTCAGTGTTATGTAGCAGTCAGTTTGTTTGGCTGGGATCTGGGAGAGCCTGGCTCAAAACCCTGCAGTGCCATGGAATCATTTTATTTAATACTGAATCAGGCCATTGGTCCATCAAGGTCAGTATTGACTACTCAGACTGGTAGTGGCTCTCCAGGGTCTCAGGCTGAGATCTTTAATGTCACCTATTACCTGATCCTTTTTTAGCTGAAGAGGCTGATACCTCCTGCATGTCAAGCAGATGCTCTATCACTGAGCAAGGGCCCTACTGAATCCTTCCTCATCTCGGCAGAATATGAAGCACTAAGTGCTACACAAGTGCTAAATATGATTTTCATATCATAAGAACAGGAGAGAAGCCACAGTGGATCGGCCCATCCAGTACAACACTCTGTGTCACAACAGTGGCCAAAAATACCAGGTGCCCTCAGGAGGTCCAGCAGCGGGGCCAGAACTCCAGAAGCCCTCCCACTGTTGCCCCCAAGCACCAAGAATGCAGAGCATCACTGCCCCAGACAAAGGGCTCCATTTAGACCTTGTGGCTAATAATAGCCACTGATAGACCTCTGCTGGATGGGGACAGAGAGAGAGACAGACAGAAAAAAGAAAGAAAGGGGGAGGGGGAGAGAGAGAGAAGCAAAAGAGCAGGCAGACCCCAGCAGCTTACCCCAAGCAGCTTACTCCAGCAGCAGGCCACATGCAAAAGCAGGCCCTTCAGCAGAAAGAGCCTCTCTGGGCGGGACTCTCTTGCTCTTTCTTAAAGGGGAAATGTCTGTTGAGGCTTTTTACTGCAGGGCAGGCTCTCTGCAGACATTTCCCTTTTAAGAGGCCAGGGCAGGCTCCGACGTTTCCCTGCTGGCAGCCATTGCCTCCCCTGGTGGCCAATTCTGAAAAAGCGGGGGAAAGCTTTAAAAATCAGTGCTTCCCCCGCCCTACCCGGGGACTTGGCAGCCCTAAACCTTGCTAAACAACCTCACCTACCTTCAGCGCTACATCCAAAGGAATGGGAAAAGGCCCCGCAGCCAAATCTAAAAGAAAAACGGCTGTGAGTACTGGCGTTTCGTCATTCTTTACAAAATCTCCGTCTGGGGCCCAGTCTGAACAAGCTGCCTCCCCCACTCCTAAAATGACGACGGAGGCTGATAACGACGTAGCCGGCAGCCTTGCGGCACTTAAAAAAGAATTCCGGGACTCAGTTAAGACTTTAGAAAAAAACGTCAGAGACTATGAAAGAGTTGCTACTTCCAATCACTTCCCAAATTACAGAACTTAAGGAATTGGTCGCACAGATTGCTCAGACAGCAGACACCACGGCAGAGTCTGTAATGACCTTACAAGACGACGCAGCATATTTTTATAAAAAAGATGAGTGGGCAGAGGAGAAAATTATGATGTTAGAGAACCAACTTAAAATTAACATAATTAAAATTCGTGGGATTCCAGAGGATGCAGAGCTTTCCCCTGATTTGAAAACTACCTTAACTAAATGGCTTTCAGAATTACTACAATTAGAAGCCACAATCCCGCCTTTAGTCGAATTTGCCTATAGAACAGGACCACAAAAACTCCATCCCAATGCTCTCCCACGTGATATCATCATAAAACTCTCTAGCTCCCATTTTAAAAATAAAATCCTACAACTAGCTAGGAGCAATGGCCATCTCACATTCAACAATGTTAAAGTCCAAGCCCTTCAAGACTTGTCTCTAGAAACGCTTAGTAGAAGGAAAATACTGAAACCCATAACCACTGCACTAAATGCAGCCAATATTCGTTTCAAATGGGTTGCATACAGTAAAATTTATGTTATGCACCAAGGAGTTGCACTGCAAGCATCTGATTTCGATTCTGGAATCAAATTGCTCCAAGACCTTAATCTTCCAACTCCCACAGAGGATCCCTCAGAACAGGTTTATCCACAGCAAGCAAAGGAAGCGCAGAAATGGCACACAGTTAAAGACAAGAGGGAGAAAAGGAGGAAACTCCCTTGACTATTTTGCTTTAAGTATTCCTATAAATGCAAGTCCAATATGAAAATGTTTATTAACCTTGTCAACTTATTGTGTATTGATAAAAAACATTGCTGAAGGTAGAAAAAAATTGTTTTATAGATAAACCACTAGTTCATTATTAATACATTATTATTTCATTAAGGGGACGTATGGGAATTGGAGTATTGGAACATACCCCATTGCATTTTTCTTTAAAGTATTTGTAAAGTTTAAAAAATGATTCTTACCCTGAAGGAAAGGGATTTTAGAGCCATAGTTGTAGCTCTAACTTTAGTTATTATATTTGTGATAATGTTAAACATTGTTTAAAAAAAATTATACTGTAATTTTGGTATTTTTTGGAAACAAAGACCTGTTGTAAAGAGGGTATTTTTCATGCCTGCAGCTTATAGCTATTGTGTGATGTTAATAATTTTAATAACTCAAATTAATTTTAATGAATATTATTTGGATGTATATGACAAGAGCCTGTTTATGTATAAAAACAATACTCAACTTTACCTTCTGTTAACCTTTAGTAGTAGGATTTATACTATCTACTTGGTTCACTATAATTGCTTTATAAATAGCAATAACCACTGGCCATGGTTTATCCTCAATGCTAGGGGTAGAATTATTAGTGTGGACATCAGGTTTATATTCGTTCTTTTACAGTCACTATGGCTGTAAATTCTCAAGTCCAATTTTTGTCACTCAACTGCAGAGGGCTTAATTCACCTATTAAGAGACGGAGAACCTTAACAGCTATCTTGAAGCAAAATCCGTGAATGATCCCTAGGTTGCAGGGGCTCACATGCCAGCCCTCGAGGCACAGGTAATCAATAGGGAAAGGGCCAGCAGCCAGGATTTTTTGGCAAAACCAGCCCCTGAAATGGCGACCCTTGAGTCAGGGAAGGGGGGTGGGCAGTCCTTGATAACATTTCAAAGAGCAGAAGCAATAACAATTGGGTTCAGGAAAGGTGTTTACCTTTTTAATTAGCCAATGAGCTTCAAGATCACTTGCCAAAAATATCCCCAAAATTGTCCTATTTGCGTGTGCTCGAACACACCGAGCGCATGGGCAACTCCACGCCCGAGCGGTTTTTTTTGCTCGTGCGCGCATGCGCAGGTTCACTCCGGCCCCAAACTCCCTGCCGAATGGACGTGCATCCAAGAAAGGGAGTTTATTGGCAGGAGGAGGAACTGGAGCTGATGCTCCAGTTCCTCATTGATCACCAATACGGGGAGAGGGTAGTGGCCAGTACCCACATGGAGACCCTCTCAATCTTTGAGGAGGTGGCTGCTGCCCTGGCTGAGGCTGGCCACCATAGGACAGCAGGGCAATGCCGTGCAAAGTTTAAGAGGGACAAGGCAGCATTTTTTGATGCATTGGAAGACGGGGGGATTCCACCCATCAGCGGGAGGCCCCCCCGATTTTGGTTTTTGCGCCAGCTGTGGGACCAGGCAAGAAACCCCAGCTGGCATGAAAGAAGACCTGCAAGTAAGTGAAGTGTAACCCCTCACTGCTATACTCTAGAGGTAGGGCTGCCTAGTCTGGGTTGGGAAAGTGTGCCCTCCTGTTGGGGTGTATGTGCATGTGCAGTTACCTTGGGAAATGGTTAGAGGCACTCAGTGCTAGTTCTTCACATATATACATATATATAACCAAAAAAGCGAACCCCATAACCACAACTCATCCCATGCACTGATGGGAACAAAGTCCTCCTGTGTGTTCTGCATTAATTACGGCACTACCTGGTATTGAAGCTGCGCACCCACTTTTATTTGCAGTGGTCATCCTGGAGCATGCTATGCTGAGGATGAAGAGGGAGCTGGATAGCATCCGCCTCAAAGCCGCTGTCCGTGCTCAGCAGAGGGAGGAGGAGGAGGAGGAGGAGGAAGATGCTGAGGGGAGTGGGGAGGTAGCTGGGGGGGAAGGGGAATAGTTCTGAAGGTATGTTGTTGCTTCTTTTTTTTGTACATAGTTGTGTTTTGCAAATATCTATTTTTGCATAAAGTTAATTTTTCATTACAGCAGTCTGCTTGTCTTACTTTGGGGGTGAAGCCAAGGGGTGTTCTGCTTTTTGGTTCAATTCCCACAGACGCTGTGTTGATAGCCTCCTCTCATCCTATTAGATGAACCCAAGACCTATACGGCTCGTCCACACACTACAGTGATAACCCGTTCCCATGCATAAAATGGATGCCTTGGAGAGTTACTTCCACGGCATTGTACCCCAACGATCAAACACTGTATTTTGAGTATTAACACACAGAAACAATAGCATACACAACAGGTCCATACAGTAACAGGCCAGCACAATACATTACAGTGCTGTGTATTACTGTGGTGGAGAGTACAGATTTTTTGTTTTCTTTGCTCTTTTACCACGACGAATGAGGGGAGATTCCTGAGAGAGGTTTGGTGGTACTTCCCTGGCTGGATCAGTTGCCATCCCCTCTCTGACGGCAGTTCCCACATCCCCATCCTTGTGGTCTGGGCAGCCTAGAACACTAGGCACCACAGAGGCCAACTGTGCTGCAGGTCTGCCCCTGGACCCTGACCTTGTAAGTCCTTTGAGAGCGTCTAGTGTGCAATGGAGGATGCCACACAGGGCATCAGTCGCACGCTTCTCCTGTTCGAGGGATGCCCTCATTAGGTCCATAAATTCTAGGTGCTCCATGTGTGAAGCATCTAGAAGTGCCTGACAGTTCCTGTCCGAGCGCCACATCATGGCCTCCCCAACTCTTTAGATGGCTGACACACGTTTGGTCCTCGCACGGATGAATGCCGCCGGGATCTCGGAGAGAGGTCGCCCATGTTCACCCAGGCGGAAAGTCTGTAGTGGGGATAAAGGACAGAAAAGATATGCCGGGTGCTGACATGCAGCAGCCGTCGTCTCCATTCAGCACTCTCTCATGCCCTGCTGTGCCACACCACCTGTTGGACCAGGGTTTCAGATTTACCTGTTGGGTTTCTTGCACCTGGACTCCTGCTTGCCTCTGGCTGGGTGGATGTTGAAGTGCCTGTGATACACATGTGAGAATGGAGTGTTACACCCAAGACACAGATGGCTTCCAGACACATTCTATCGTGTAGAGGTGCACACATAACTAAATGCAAATGTGCCAGTAAACTCTTAGGGGGAGATGGCAAGTTCAAACACTTGGGAAGTGGAGGGGGTAGGCTACGCAGGCCATTACAGAAAGAAATTAATCATGGTGATAGTCATCCCCTGAGAGATGGTCTCAGCATACCCACCTTCCATTGGTGGAAACTCCTCCCTCTCTCCGTTGTAATCATCCTCAGCCCCTGCCTCTGCCTCAGTCTGGGGGATGTCAATGTCCCTCTCTGTAATGAAGAGAAAATGCAGCCTGGTATCAATTGAACTGCACAACGTAGTACATTCCTGAGATACAGCTCGCAGGAGCATTAGGAACGATGAGGAGGCAAATCCTAGACATGTCTGGGTGGCTATCCTGACAGTATTTCTGAGGGGAATCATGGCATGCTTTGTCGGGAGAATGCTGCCAGATGGAAGGCTGGAGCACCTATTATATGGTTCCCATCTGATACAGGCACCAGCATTGCTTTAGAATTCAGTTTCCCTAGGAGTCCTGAGTCTGCCATGTGGCTGCAAGCCCTTCTGAACATCACATGCCAACTGTAGCAGTTACTCTTGACCTGAAATGACAGTGGTTACTCTTGGAGCAAAGCTGATGCTCTGCCACCGTGTCATTCCCCAACTGGGCATGACATTGGCAAAAATTCATAACTTTTTTTTTTGTAGCCTTGGAATGGGTACCTCTTCCTACTCTGGTATGCTGACTGCATGCCACTATACCCTGAGGAGGACCCTTCCCTCCCCATACCCCAGCCTCCCCATTCTCCGCTCACAAAATCTCCAGGTGGGAGTTCTCCTAAACCTGACCCAAAAACGCTCCTCAAGGTGGGGCATGGAGATCTCCTGGAATCACAGCCAATTGCTAAACATTGGTTCCCCTGGAGAACATGGCTGCCAAATAGCTATCCAACAGGAGAAACAAGCCTCCAGGTGGGACCATGAGATCCCCTAAAATTACAGCTCATCTCTAGGCCATGCAATGGCATTGTTCCCCACCATCTTCCCCAGGCTCAATCTTAAAATCTCCAGGAGCATCCCAGCCTTGATCTGGGAACCCTACCCCCATATCCCCTGCCACTGGCCAGGGAGGACCTGGCAGCCTCTTGGCGAACCAAGGTTTGTTTCCCTCCAAAATCCCTCACTCAACAGGAATCCAGGTAAAAATTTCTGGGATTTTTCAAACCTGGAGCTGGCAACCCTAGATGACTACTGGGAGAGATTACCTCAGTCAACAGAGGAACAAGGCTGGAGAATATGGTCTGGGTTCCTTTGTGACCTGGTGGTGGATCACACCCACAACTGCATGTGGACCCACCGCATGTGCTGCTTGCCCCACTTGGTGGATCTTCCTGGTGGTCGAGGGGCATGTGAGCCAGTGTGACCTCTGTTTGGGAGGGAGGGATGCACTCCTGGGTTGGCCTGGGTGCTGTTATTTCCTCGAAGCTGTGTGACAGCCTCCTCCCCATCACACTGGCCCTGCCCTGGAAGATCCAGCTGAGCTCCTCGAAGTACGGGCAGGTCGGGCGGGAGCTCCCAGACTTCTCGTTGTTTGCCACAACCTTTTTGTAAGCCAGGCGCAGAGCCTTAGACTTTCTGCGGCACTCCTGGGCAGTCCACCTGTACCCCTTTGCCGCCATTCCCTCGGTGATTTTTGAGAACACATGGATGTTCCTGGAGGATGAACCCAGTTCCTCCTGGGCCTGCTGTTCTCCCCACAGAGCTAAAAGCTCAAGGGTCTCAGCCCGGTACCAGGAGGTGTTTTTGGCGGCAGCCATCACAGCCAAGTGGAAGTTTCCCGCCAAAAGCAGGCTCTGAAGTAATTATGTGAAATGAGTTCCAGCGCACGCCTAGGCACTATTTTCCACAGCAACCCAACCGGCCTTTACACAAGACACAGCTGCCTCCCGTCCTTACACAATTTTGCCCCAAATGTGGACTTCGCATGACCGCCAACTTAAGTAAATGATTAAACAAGTGACCGCTTTAACGGCTGTTTTATAAACGTTAGTTTGTATAAGCGCTCATGCGCATATCGCCAACGCAGCAAAAAAAATGGCGGCGAAAAGCGGAAGCCAGAGGCTTCTGCGGGGGTGGGGAAAGCTCTCGGAAGTGGCTTGGAGGCGGCTGGAGACGGAAGATTACAGTAGGATCCACCTCAGGAGCTGGTCTCTGAAATGGGACGCTTGGCGATGGTATCTGTGATGGTAGGTGACTGCTGGGGACGGGGGGCAGCTGTGGCTGTCTGAACGCACAGATTGGAGCCAGCTCAAGGCGTTTTGAACTGGCTCAAATTCTGTGCGACTGAACGCACCCAATATGTCCGACTGTACCCATTCATATAAATAACCATTCCATCTGTCTATAGTCGATTTTGTAGCATCTTTCCAATCAAATGCATGGGCTGCCAAAATCATAGCTTTAACTAGATCCTGATATGATTTATCTATTTTATAGTTCCCTAAAATTCCCATAAATAATACTTTCCCTGATAACTCCACTTTAACCTTACATACTTCCTCCACCTTTCCCAAGATCTTTTGCCAGAATTTGACCACCTTAGAACACTCCAAAGATGTGCATAATATCCCTTTTCCTTTTTGCAGTGCCAACATTCGTGTGTCAATCCCTTGATCATATAAGATAGCTGAGCAGGTGTTCTATACCATTTCAATATTAATTTTGTCTCCATTTCTCTAAATTTTTCCATTTTTATGTCACTAATAACTCTCATTAATTTGTTTCTTGTTTTCTGGTAATATTACATCTTTCTCCCATTTTGATTGTATTATAGCAATCATGTATTTTTTATCCTCAGTCTGCTATATATCTAACAATGCCCTTTTTATTATCCTCTTTAATTCCATACAATTCTTCCATTGGGGTGTCCTCATTTAGTATTCCAGAGCACTTCATTTGTTCCAAAATATTATATAAACTAATAACCCTTAACCAATATTATCCTCCCACTCTTCCTGTTACTTCTTGCATCGGAATTAAACTCCCTTGAGCATTATACATCTTTCACTTTCCATAGGTCCTTTCTCTTCAGCTCCTTCCAAAAAGTTGCCTCAAAATTTTTAAATTCCTCATCTAATGATTCAAGTGGGGCCCACTTTGAAAGCAGAGGCAGCCACTTAACCTGTCGTTCCCCCCCCCCCCCCATATTTTTAGTGCTATCCTTCTTGGGCCTATTGTATTCTCAATCTCTTTTTTAAATCTTTGTGTAAATATTCCAAATCTGCCTTCCCCTCCATTTATACAATCTTCCCATCGGGCCCATTTATCCTTACTTTTGCCATCCATTTCCAATGTTTTTATTTGAAAAGCTTCATAATATCCTTCCAGTTGTGGCATACCCCAACCTAAGTGTTCCTTTGATGACTATATCACTTTCTTTGGTATTCTAGCTTGTTTCTATCATGGAAATAATAATAGGAAGATTGCTCTTTTGAAATTGGACGTATATAAGGCATTTGATACATTAATACATGAATACTTGTTCCAAGTGTTACACAAATTTGGTTTTGAAGGACCTTTTGTGAATGCAATAAAAGAAATTTATAGATAAGGAAGAGCAGTGATTAATATAAATTATGGACATACTGGGGAAGTATTGATTCAGAGAGGAGTTAAGCAAGGGTGTCCTTTTTCCCCAATGGTATTTGTTATAGCAGTGGAACTTTTGGCAAACAGAATCAGAAATGGTATCAGAATACAGGGGTAAAAGGTAGGAAAGGAAGAAATTAAATTAAATTTATTTGCAGATGATATATTAATGGTTTTAGGGAATCCTTTAGAAGTAATTGAAGGGGGGGCGTGGCTTAGGCACCGATGAAGATAGATACCTGAAACCTTAGCTCTGACCCCTACCCCCCTGGAACCATTATAAAATCAACACTAGAGACTTAATATAAATAAAAGAATGAGGAGAACCGAATCGGCAACTAAAAACCAAACACAAAGTGCCACAAGAGAGATCCAAAACTATTTTTTAAAACAACAAAAAATTAGCCTGACTGAAAAAGAGAAGGATGACGCTGACAAAATGGTGACCGGGACTGCCTCAGCGCTCCCACTCAACTCACAGACGACAGATCCAGGATTACGAAACCTTTCAGCCGCAATGGAAAAGAAGATATTAGATAACATGGCAGCACTCATAGCCCCAATTAATGATCAGCTGGCTCAAATAAACATCTCACTGAACAAGGTTAGTGAAACAGCAGAACGGGCCCATGATGACTTAAGTAAAAACCATGTATTAACTTTAGAAACCTCATCTCGCAAAACCCATCTGAAATTTAGAGGCTTCCCTGAGAAAATAGACACGAATAAAGACTTACAAATCTTTATTTCTGACTGGCTAGTGAGGGAACTACAGTTAGAGGATGGGGTGGCACCAACTGTAATGACTGCTTATCGGCTAGGGTCGAGTGAAACAGCATGCCTAAGAGGGCCCAGAGATGTGCTAGCAGATATCCATGACTTTCGTACAAGGAGGGAAATATTAGAAGTGGCAAGAACAAGTGGCGTTTTGACATATAAAGGATTCCCCATCCAAGTATATCCTCCCCAAAGAAATCTTGATGAAAAGGAGAAGTTTCCGCCCAGTCACAGAAGCTCTGAGGCAAGCCAAGATCAAATACAAGTGGCAGAATCTCGTAAACATCCTAGTTGAAACCGAAGAGGGCACTATCATAATTAAAGACCTGGAACCCGGCTTCAAAATGCTAGATGAGCTAAATATAGACTCACAGATGGACACTAGCAAGAACTCTAACAAAAGAAAACTCCCACCATCTCCAGTTAAAGACAGCAAACCATCAACCAGCGTGTTCAAACAAAGCCACAAGTGTTGAACTACTGTACTGAGAGAAAATGACAAGCAAACGCACAAACAAATGATTAAAGCCTATAATAGAAATAAGTTCTCTAGAAGTTGTTAAGCACAGCATTGATACAATTATAATTAGCTAAAGTTAAAATATATTAATTCAAATTTATGGTCAGGGGTGAAGGGATTTTAGTTATTTATTTCAGTTAGCAGTCCTTTTTTCTTCAGATAGGTTCTGTTAGTTCTGGTAGAAAGAGAGCACTACCAGACTAAGTAGGTCTGCTTATTAAATCTGAGCATTAAGCTCAGTTCAGAAATATTTACAAATAATATTAATTTAGTTTAAATTGCATAGCACTTTAATAAAGTTTATTGCATTTGCAATAACACCTTTAAGAGTTTACAACTAATCAAACCAGAGTTTAAAAGTCAAACTAATAATATTTACCAAATCAATTGTTTATAAAAATTAATTCAGAGTTTAATCTGAAACATTCATTCATATCTCTCTAATAACAAAAATACCTTGAAACATTCTGAAGAACATTGTGAGATATTGGAACGACCTATAGAGCCAAAGGAAGTCTTGGAAGTAATTAAAAAATTGAAAAACAACAAGTCACCAGGCCCAGATGGCTACCCGCCAGAATACTATTAAAAATATGCCAGACTATTAGCTGGACCACTGGCAGCAACCTGCAATAATATACTCTCTTCAGGACAACTTCCACCATCTTGGAACTCCACATCAATAATAACAACACCAAAACTCGGAAAAGACTTAACAAACCCAGCATCATATCGACCAATATCCCTTTTGAATCAAGACTACAAAATATTTACTGCCATTCTAACTAGGAGACTGAACTCTTTTATTTCCAACTACATTCACCAAGACCAAGCGGGGTTCATCCCAGGAAGAGAACTAACAGACAATACTTTTAAAGCACTAAATATCATCACAGCTTGTGAAAGATCCCAGAAGAATTCCATACTATTATCAGTGGACATAGAAAAAGCGTTCGACTCATTAGAAACTACATATCTCACCGCTCTCCTTCAACACATGGGGTTTGGGCCCACGTTCCTTAGTGCTATTAAAGCAATTTACACAAACTCAACTGCAAACATCAAAACAAATGGAATAATTTCCCAATGAATATCACTTAATAGGGGAACTAAACAAGGATGGCTGTTGTCTTCAATCCGATTTGCTTTAGCACTCGAACCACTGGCAGCAGAAATCAGGCAAGATCAAAACATCTCAGGGATCAAGATCGGAGAACACATATACAAACTCAGCTTATTTGCAGATGATATGCTGGTATTTATCACAGACCCAAAGACATCACTATCCCGTCTTCAACAAGTAATGAAAAACTTTGGTTTGGTCTCTGGTTTAAAAGTCAATCTCTCAAAATCATATTTAATGTCTCTCAAACTAACTAAAGACATGGAAAGTACTCTAAAAAATAAATTTGACTACCAATGGGTCTCCTCTGAACTCCACTATCTTGGAATCAGACTAACCAACAAAACAGAAGAGCTATTCACCAAAAAATATAACAGTAAGATCCTAGAAATAAAAACAAATCCGCAAATGGGAGAAACAACAGCTCTCATATATTGAAAGGCTACAGCTAATCAGAGCCTTCATACTTCCTAAAATTTTATTCTTGTTCTGTACAATCCCAATAACAATAACAAGAGACAAGCTACATCAATGGCAAACAATACTAAATACCTTCCTATGGCAAAGTAAAAAATCAAGAACAAGCTTTGCCACATTAAGGAGACGCACATCACAAGGCGGGCTAAATTACCCAGATATAGCGCTCTACTACAAATCGGCACTAGTGGTCCCCATCATAAAGATCCTAAGACAAGGAGATCTAATTTCTTCCAATAATTAGCATATAATATTTTTGCTGCCGTGGCTATATGTATAATTAAATATTTAAGTTGTTTATCTTTAACATCAGGCATAATATTAAGTAAGAACATTTCTGGTTTAAATGGTAATGTTACCAAACATATTTTTTGTAACGTCTCATGAATCCTTCTCCAATATAACATCACATCTTTACACTTCCACCAGGACAGGTATTGGCACCAACGCATCTCACATTCCTTCAGTTGTTGCTGTGATTCACACTACATCAAGGGATGGATCATAAAGTAGGCCTCTTCCTGAGCCATCGGTTGTTAATAAGTTCCTGTCAGCATAACTTCAATGGTCTGGTTTTGGATTGGGCTAAGAGCCCCCCGCCATTTAGTTCTCAGATTTAGTTTTACTACCACTCTCCTCCAAATTCAAGTCTGCTCCCACTCCTTACCTTGTACTTCATTCCCACTTAGAGACCTGACCTTCCACGAAGACACACATGCACCCCATGGTGCTGAGGTTCGGGCATGGGGACTAACAACTAGGAGACCCACATTTTAAGCCCCACTCTACCTTGGAAGCTGCTGGATGACTATGGGCCAGTCACTCTTTCAGCCTAACATACTGTGCTCAGTTGTTGTGGGGACAAAAACATAGGTGAGGGAAATGGTACTTGTAAATTGCTTTGGGTCCCCATTGGGGGAGAAAAGCAAGGTACAGATGCCTAGAAAATAAAATGATGCAACAAAATTGTGTGAAGCCTTTGAGATCATTCAAGAGTCCTGTTTTATCTTAGCCTCCAACTACCAAAGTTCCCTCTACACTGTGCTAGAAAGTGCTAGTGCACAAAATTTTAGCCTGAAGTGCAGGGATTTTTGCCTCAACCCACAAGTGAACTAAGAAGGCAATTTTACCCCTCCATTGAATACAACAGGGGATGGGAGCACCTCCTTCTGCGCCCCAAAGAATTGGCCCCTCTTTTTGAAGCTTGGGGGGGGGGGTGGATTTTAAGAGATGCATCAGCAGCTGTGCTGCAAATTTGGTGGCCCTATCTGAAAAAACAACCACCCCCAGATATCCCTAGATCGATTCTCCATTTTAGCCCGTAGGGCCCATTGTCTATAAAGGAGCTGGGAGAAAATTGACTTTTTTGTTGTTGTTGAAAACCCTTATTAAGTTTTTAGGGGCTGAAGTGGCTGAAGTGGTTAAGTAAGCCTCGGCATCTAGTCATGCCGGCCATGTGACCACAGAGAAGTCCTTGGACAATGCTGGCTCTTTGGCTTGGAAACGGAGATGAGCACTGCATCCCTAGAGTTGTATTCGACTGGCTTTTGAGCAAGGGAAACCTTTACCTGTTATGCTTTTCAGTATGATGTGCTAGCTGCCTTGAGTCACAGGGAAAAGTGAAATATAAATATTTGAATAAATAACTAGTTTGGGGAGGCTGATAACATTTAAGCAACTTCATGCATTTTAGGTTAGGCAGGGTTCTGACAGTGATTGTTCCACCTCTGTTACACTTAAACCTGTAATGCTGGTTGTCAGATTTCACTTTAAAAAAAGAAAAAAACAAAGTAGCCTGGTCTATATTTCTTCTCCTCTCCCAAGGCTTTCCAACAGAATGGTTTCCAATTGGCAAAGGTATCAAAGGTTGCATTTTATCTCCCTGTCTCTTCCCATACTCAATCCGTAGGCAGAACATATCACAAGGAAAACTGGATTAGTTGCAGGCGGAGGTGGAGTGAAATATCGCCATATTATTGGCAGAAAATAAAGAAGACTTGAAATGACTACTGCAGTAGGTTAAAGCAGAACGTGCCAAAGCAGGATTACAGCCGGACAGCAAGAAGACAAAAGTAACGCCTCCTAGTGAGTTACACAGCATTAAGGTTGATGATGAAAAAACTGGAAATCTTTCTGATTTTTAAAATATTTAACAAACCTCCATCTGTTTTAACAAGGTCTGGTTTCTGTGTGCGTGCAGCCTTGAGGACCCACGACTCTGAGCGGTGCTTGCTTGCCCAAGAGGTGGTGACTCAGAGGGACCCAGGTTTGGGTCCTTGACGGTGCCACTCTGTTGCACACACGGAAAACCTCTCCTGAATAAATGTTTTACACGGTTAATGGAAAGCCAGGACAGTGAGAGACTGGGCATCGGTCTGGGACCAATGTATCTAAGGGACCATCTCTCCTGGCGCACCCCCAGAAGAACATTACTCTCTGGGGAGGAAAACCTTCTTGGCAATCCCTGGCCCAAAAGATATCCGGCTGTCCTCAACCAGAGCCAGGACCTTTTTGTCCCTGGCGCCTGCCTGGTGGAACTCTCTACCAGGCGTATGGTTGAGGACAACAATGTTTTTTTCCATGCATGGCCCCCCTCCGCCATGCCATCTCTCTCCTCCTCTGTCCACCCCTTTATAGGGCAAGGATAGAAATTGGGTTTAATAGTCTTTTAATAGTTATTGTAATTTTAATTGTTTTGGATTGTATTTTACTGAAATGTTGTAAACTGCCCTGAGCCTGCATGCGGTAGAGGGCAGTCTATAAATTAAATAATAAGTTCCTTTGGTTTCCCCACTGTGGGAAAAACCAGGGTATAAATGAAATAAATAAATAATACATATACCTGAAGATGAGAGCAGATAAAAGGTAGGTTGCTGAATGGCTGAGAAGGAGAGGTTGGCAAGGAAAGGGGAGAAAATAGGGGGGTTGCCAAGAGACGGGAAAGTGTGGGGGCAAAGGGGAATGTGAGGTGCCCCCAAGTCCTTGAGGGTTACTTACCATGTAGGCTGGCCCGGCCCTGTAGCCAGCATCATACAACTGGGCCACAGCTTTCCTAGAAGAACAACAACAAGAGCCCCTCCCTCTACAAAAGTTTTTAATCCTTTAAACTATTTTTTACAAGAACTGTTAGCCTGAAAATGTGTCAGGCTAAAGGGCATCAAACGACCTCCCAGGCCTTCTGTGGATCTGAACCCAGATCCAGATTTTTCCTTTATGTTACAAGTCACAAATGATGCCTAGCTACAGATTATGCCACAAAAAGCATGGAGCCACAATTTCATGGCATTACCACATCACAAAAACAGTTCTGAAGCTTGGATTTTCATGGCTCCTCAGGATTGCATTATGTCACCCCCAACTCACCATCAAATCACGTATCATGTCAATAGCCACAGGTTGCACCAAAAACTCCACAGATCTGTTGGTTTGTGGTGGCACCACAATGACTTTCCAAAGCACAGATCATCATGGATACCGTGGATTTTTACTTTTAGTCATCCCCAAATCATCCAATCACATATCATGGCCATGGCCACATTTTGCGTCACAGAAATCTCCAAAGCCACATGGTGCAAAAATGTGGTTACAAACAACCGATATTTCAACACAACCGCAGTGCTTAAGATAGGGGACTTGTATGAAACTCAGAAAGTTCTAGATCAGCCACCAAGGTTTCCTATGGAGCGGCTGATGGCCAGCACCCACCATTAGTAAACCAGAGGTGTGTAACTTTCTTCGACCTATAGCTACTAAAGTACCAACTGATGTATAGCTGCTGTAAATGTGATGTAGGACAAACTGGAACTGAGTAGAACTGACCCGATGTTCTGACCCAATCTAACCCCTTCATTCTATCTCTGGGGTCAGGAAGGTCTCAGAAAGTCAAGGAGAGTCAAGGAAGCGAGATTCAAATACCTTATCTATCTAGGTTCTGATAGTAACCCCACTAACTTCTGGAAAGTAGAAACATCCTCTAAGCGAGAATCATGTACAATGTTATCGGTACCAGAAGGCCACAGCACCCACAGAGTTTTTAAAATTTATTTACTTATTTATTTGAGATTTTTATCCCACCCTCCTTGCTATTTACGGCGGGCTCAAGGCAGCTACCAACCAGTTCATACAGTACAATAAATACATACATATGTTAAAACACCAGTCATAAAACACTGCTATACAAAGCTAAAATACTAAAAATCCAAAACAAAAAGAACAAGGCGAACTACACTGTCATACCCATGGCAATCTGCAGGCACACCATCTTTTTGATTGGTGTAAAGTGGCCAGGTCGGCAGTTGATGTTAGTTAGGCCAGGGCCAGAACTACAAAGCCAGGGCGGCCCCTACTTGAAAGCCGGGTGGAAGAGCTCCGTCTTGCAGGCCCTGCAGAACTGTAAAAGGTTCCACAGGACCCTGATGTTATCTGGGAGCTCATTCCACCAGTGCGGGGTCGCCACTAAAAAAGCCCTGGCCCTGGTCACCGCCAACTGGGCCTCCTTCGGTCCTGGCAGGACGAGACGGTTCTGGGAGCCTGACTGCAGTGCTCGCTGGGGTACATGCAGGGAGAGACGGTCCCTCAGGTAAGTGGGCCCCTGGTCATATAGGGCTTTATAGGTAAGCACCAGCACCTTGAACGGAATCTGATATGCTTATAGGCAGCCAGTGCAGTGCTTTAAAGGCAGGCTGGATGTGCTCCCGCATAGGGAGACACAGCACCAGCCTCGCTGCTGCATTCTGCACCAGCTGTAGCTTCCGGATCTGGGACAAGGGCAGCCCCATGTAGAGAGCATTACAGTAATCCAATCTTGAGGTGACCAGTGCATGGATCACTGTAGCCAGGTCCTTGCGTTCAAGGAAGGGAACCAGCTGCTTGATCAGTCGTAGGTGGTAAAAGGCCGACCTTGCAGCGGCTGCTACCTGGGCCTCCATCGTTAACGAGGGGTCCAGGAGCACTCCCAAACTCCTAACCTCTGACACAGGTACCAACGGCGCTCCATCGAAGGTCGGGAGAGGGATCCCTAACCTCCTGGGAAACAGAACCAAAGATTCAACTTTAACATAGAAATTAAAGTAACACAGGTTTAAAAGAGGGCTGAGGCTTAATCCAGGCCCTAATTCTGCAACTACGGATCCTCAGAATTTATGTGGTGGTCACACCAAACTTACCATCAATCCACATATCATGTCTGTAGCCACAGATTTCAATGCAAAACTCACGGATCCGCTTCTTTCTGGTGTTGCTGTGGTTCCAAAGCACAGATCCTTGGGATTTTTGTGTTGGTTCAGCCCAGACTCACCATCACTCACTTATAATCTCCATACCAACAGATGTCAACGCAAAAATTATGGATCCACTGCTTCTTGGCTTTGCCACATCACAATAACATGTATTGTAACCAGGGGTCCTTTTGTAGAAAAAGAGCTGCAGGAGCTCATTAGCATAACTCATTAGCATATGCCACACCCCCTGCCATCACCGGAAGTGTGTCAGAAGGCCACACCTCCTGACATCACCGGAAGTGTGTCAGAAGGCCAGAATTCTGGCTCATGGCCAGAATAAATGGGTAAACACTTCACAACCCCCCTTTGGAGACGGTGCTTCACTCACATCCGTCTCCTGCCAGCCACTCCACGTATGGCTGAAGGGGGGGGGGGAGAGAATATCATGGAAGTAACCTCATCTAGTCCAACCCCTTTCACAGGAAATTCACAAATACCTCCTTCCCCCCCCCACACCCAATGACCCCTGTTCCATGCCCAGAAGATGACAAAAAAAACCCTCCAGGATCTCCAGCCAAACTGGTCTGGGAAAAAATTGCTTCCTGACTCCAAAGTGGAGATCAGCATTTCCCTAGGTGTGTAAGAAAGGGCCACGAGAACCAAGCACTGAGGCAACCCTTCCTGCCCTCCCTCTCATGATCTGCCTAAGTTCACAGGATCAGCATTGCTGTCAAACGGCCACCCAGCCTGTCTGAAAACCTCCAAAGGAGGAGAGATATAAACAGGGAGATAGAAAGAGAGAGAGATAGAGGAGCCTTTTCCTCCCAGATTCACAGGGTCATTTTTGTAACTCTGTTTTTTGGCAAAGAGGTGGGGGCAGCAGCAAGGGTAGGCGAGTGGGGAGGGGAGGAGAGTGGGCAGCCGGCTTTGGAACTGGGAGAACAAAAACAAAAAGAGCATTCCCCCTGCCCCCGCCTGGCCAGAAACGGCAGCGGGGCGGGGAGAACAAAAAAGCCCCCCCCCCCCCCCCGCCTGCCCAGAAACCGGTGACCGGGAAGAGGGCAAAAAAGAGGCTCCCGCCCAGGGGCATGGACTTTTGAAATGCCTGGGGGGGGGGGCTGTTGTGTGTGTGCGCACACGCTGGGGCTATGTCAAGGGAGACTGTCTCCGGGGAGGCTGGGAAATGTGCCAAAGGCCGTTGAACCGACACTCCTCTGTGGCATGGCTGGCCAAAGAAGAGGAGAGGGAGAGATTCTTTGCCTGGTATTCCTCCCGGGAGGCGTTTCAAGCGACCCCCTCAGCCCGCCCGCCCGCTGCTCCGTGTTGCTTTCGGGTGTGCTGGGAAACAGCCTGGAGGGGGGGTGCATGCCAGCCGAGCTCCTGCAGCCCAGGAGGGGCCTGTGCTGCTCACGCCACTCCCCCCCCATGCCTCTGGAGGCTCAAGGAGCGCAGCTTGGCCAGCAGAGCCAGCCAGCCGGAGCTGGTGCCACGGTCGGGGGGGGGGGGGCGCAGAAGGAGCCGATTGGTGATTGCTCGGGGGGGGGGGGGGGAAGGCGTGACGACAACCTTGAAGGACGCTCAGGCCTCTGCTCCATGCCGAGCAAGCCTGTTGTTGGGCCCCTCCCAATTGCTCCCCACCTGGCGGTCTGAGGGTGAGGCTGGCACTCTTGGGCAGCCCAGGCAGTTCCTGAATACTCTCGGCGGGGGGGGGGCTCACATCTGGCGTGCTCTGCCCCTTTCAGCTACTGTCTCTGGGACCAAAAGGCTTAGGGTCTGGTCACTCGCAAAGCCGGAGCTGCTCCGGGCACCTGATGCGATGCCGAGAGTCCTGCTGAAGCCCGTGGAGTGGGGGGAGGTGGCTGGGCGGGGCCCTTGCGAGCAGCATCCCCATCACCACCAGCGGCGCCTGCTCCCTCTTCCGCCAGCCTGGCTCGCCAGGCGGCGGGAGCCAGAGGGTGCCTTCTTTAGGGCAGGTTGGCAGTCTGCTGCTCGGTCCACTCCCAGACCAGGGGGAGCGCCTTCTCTTGTGGCCACGGGGCTGAGAGGGGAAGGCTCCGCCCAGGGGCATCAAGTTTTCGAATCAGGAATGAAAAAGAGGCCTCCCCCCCACCCAGAAACGGGCGGCCGGGAAAAGGAAAGTAAAAGCCCTCCCCACCCCCGCCGCCCCGGCCACCCCAGAAACGGGCGGCCGGGAAAAGGAAAGTAAAAGCCCTCCCCACCCCCGCCACCCCGGCCACCCCAGAAACGGGCGGCCGGGAAAAGAAAAGAAAAAGCCCTCCCCACCCCCGCCACCCCGGCCACCCCAGAAACGGGCGGCCGGGAAGGGAAACCCCCCCCAAAAGCCAGCCCTTACTTACCTCCTCTTCACCACACTGACTTTGGGCCACTGGGTGAAGGGGGTGGGGCTTATGTACCCGCCCCCTGGCCTCTTCACTGGTGGAGTGTCGCTCCGCCGCGCTTTCCCTCCAATGGAGCCCTGGGCATATTAATTTTCTCCTTGTACTCTCGTTTTTCCCTTTTGGCAGTTGATTTTTGTTTTTTTCTAATAGTTGTAGATTTGAACAAATTAACCTTACGATAGCTCCACCGTAAGTTTCATAGTTGTTGTTTTGTACATTTTTCAATAAAATAAATTTTTAAAAATAAAATAAAACAAGGAAGCCACAGCCCTCAGTCTGCAAGACCTGAGAAAGACTGTTAACGAGAGGACGTTCAGAGGATTCCCATAAGTCGGAAGCAACTTGATGGCAGTTAACTCACATACAGAGAAATGCCTGGCAGAAAGCCTTAGGAAAAGGTCATTGCTTGAATGGAGTGAGTGAAAACCCCTCACCTGCTGTGCCTGCCTCTTCTCCTCTGCCTGACTCAGGAGGAACCCTTCGGCCAGGGCCACTGCCTGGGAACTGGTCTCTGGCCCCCACCCTCTGACCCAGCACTGTGCTTCCTGGTGCAGGATGGCCAGGAACCGCTCCAGGATCACCAGGTCCAGGATCTGCTTCTTGGTGCACATGCACCTCTCTGGCTCCAGCCAGTGCTTACAAAGTCCATGGAGCTGGCTGCAAACCTCTCGGGGCCCATCAGCCTCATGGTAGGGGAACTGTCGGAAGCGTCGGCTGCGTACATCTGCGGTCATAGCGTCCAGAACCCAGATCTCTGGCACAGCTCTTTCCCAAAATTCAGCACCACTCCCTGCTTGGATGGGATGGGGACCTTTCCTGGATGTCTTGCCAGTTCCAGGGCCTTCTGGGTCCTTCTTTTCCATCTCTTCCTCCTTTCTCTTGCCTTGCCTCTGACTCTGGAAAGACACTCTTATTCACCTGGCTGTGAAAAGGGAGAGGGAAAGATATCAAAAAGCCATAAAGAAAAGAAAAGAGAACAAAGTTACATCACTGACCCTGGTGAAGAGACACCGAAGGATTACCCCGGTGGCTCAGAAGGAGTGTCCTTGGTGTAGTTTGTGGATCAGGGTTAATGTCACTGTGTTATATTACATATCACAGTTTTAAAGATACACCTATTTGGTCCTTCGGCCAACAAAAACAACACTATTTGCCTTTTTAAAGATCTACTGTGGATGTTATGAGCTTGGCCTCCGATTTCTGGGGACAATCTGTCTAGTGTGCACATCTCAAGGTGAACTATAGCCCAGGACCAAACAACTGGTAAGGGCTTAACCTTGCAGATAGCTCCTTAATAGTCCTGAAGGGCTGGACAATATCAGAGGGAAAGGGGCAGAGGGGTGTCAGTCCTCTCCAGGTCAGGGCACAGGGGCTGCTGGGTGAACAGGAGCAGGCAGTGTAGGACAAGGGATTAATGAATGTGATGCTCTGTATTCTTAGTGTTCAATGGGGCAAGTGATGCTCTGTATTCTTGGTGTTTGGGGGGGGCAACAGTGGGAGGGCTTCCTGTCCCCACTGCTGGACCTTCTGAGAACACCTGGTGTTTTAGGCCACTGTGTGACAGAGAGTTGGACTGGATGGGCCACTGCCCTGCTCCAACATTGGCTCCTCTTACATTCTTATATGATTTCTGAATGTGAATTCTGATATTTCCTCTGACATGCATATATTAACAGCTGTCACTGAGTTTAACTATAGTATATCCAGGTTTTGGTATTTAGCCCAGATGAAAGAAATCTATAGTAGAATATAGATGTTTTATGTTTTTATCTTTCTATATTAGAAGCTATATTAAGAAGAAGTATTATTAGAGGCAATTAGAGAGCAATGGAATGGAATGTGAACCTGGAAGTTACAAGGATGCTAAGCAAGGGAAGTTATGTGATGAAAAGATTCTGAGTGTTCTGTGTGAACCAAGATCTTCACTCTCGGTTCTTTTGCCAAAGGTCTGTTAAGGCTCAGGCATGAGGCTGGTAAAGAGCGAGTTGTTTTCTTTATCAGACTTCAAAACCTGGTGGTTGATCCTGGCCAAGGGGATGAAGTAGTGGTAGACGCAGTTCTCTGGTGCGGGATTTGTAAATTGCCGCCATCTTTTTAGTGGGTTTATTGCTTTTTAGTGGGTTTATTGGTTTTATTGTTAACTTATAACTGATTTTGTATATTGATTTAAATGGTTGTGAGCCGCCTAGAGCCGCCTTGTGCAGGCTAGGCGGGATATAAATCCAAACAAACAAACAAATAAATAAATAAAACACTTGGCACTTTGAGAGCTTACCTCTCCCGTCTCGGTTCGACTCTGGGGAAAGGGAGGGAGGTGCCCAATAACGACGCTGCCCCTCGATTCAGATTGCAGTACGCTTGACAAGGTTTATTGAAGATGACAACCCCAGACAAACACACCAGCATTCGTATGCTCCCCGGCCTGCGTTCTCTCTCCTGCAGGTAAGTTTTTTTAGCTCTGAAGAAAGGCAACCCATACTAAGCTGCTTGCTGGCCAGTCAAGGCCAACTAACTAATTATTGTTTGCAGCTGTGAAGCTCTTAAAGGAAAAGAAAAAGAGCTCTAAGATCTTCAGCTAAGACAGTTCACAGGGCTGGGGGCTGAAACCACTTAGAATATCTTATTTCAGGTTAGTCATCTAAAAGAAAAAACAGAAGCAGGTACTGATTCCATACATGTTCTCAAAACAGTATCTCCTCTTGTGATAGCAGAGCACCTGGCCCCAGGAAGTCTGCCAAAACCCAGTTCTATACGCACCTTATCAGAAACCCCCCTAGCTCAGGGCTGAGGTAAATAAGCTCTGGGTGATGCTAAGAGAGGGCCCCATTGTTCTTTATTGTTTCACACTGTCCTGAGAACAGATAAGCAGACATAATTACTGACACTTTTGACCAGCATAGTAGAAAACTAATAGACGTATTAAGTGAAATGATGCTTTAATGATGCTACCTGTGTGGTACCAATTAGAGATTTTTCTCTGTGTAAACTATATGTGATGTAATCTGGGGTATAACATCTTTTGCCCATCCTGGTAATGGCAGAATACAGCTTGGTGTTACTGGGTGCTAAGGTATCCAGTCCTGTATTTCCTGTTTCTTGCAATAAACAGATAATCATCTAACTCGTTGGACTCTGTGTGTTCCTAATTCGGTCCCTGGAACACACGGGGCACAAATTCGTGCATCAGGATCACAGTGGAAATGTCAATATTTAAAATTTCTGAGAGAAAAGTGGACAGTTGAAATAGAATTTTAAAATAAAGAGAAGGAAAAGGAAGTAGGAAAAGCTGCAAGCTGAAGCAGAATTTAAAATTAAAGAAATGGAAAAGTGGGAAGTTGAAGCAGAATTTAAAAATGAATTAGAAGAGGTCACAGCACTTAAAATTAAAGAAATGTAACAGGAAACAGCACTTAAATATAATGAATTACAATTAGAAGAAGAAAGATTACAATTAGAAAGAGAGAGACTTAAAACTGAGAAGAAAAAGGAGGGAAACCCTGATTTCAGATATGATTTTCTTCAAGTTACACCAAAGGATTCAATAATATATGTGGCAGGAGAAGATCCACAAATCTTCTTGTCAACTTTTGAAAAATCTGCTCAAAATTGGGGGATACCAGTGATTCAATATATGAAGTATTTGCCCAGTTTAATTAGAGGGAAACTGGCTGAAATTTATAATACATTTCCCTCAGATAAGCCTGATGTCTATGCTGAATTTCAGGAGGCAGTATATGACAGGTTCAAATTTAGAAGCCTGATTCCTCAGAAAGAGAAGTCATTTAAATCGTTGAGTGTCAAGCTGACAGACTATTTTGACAAATGGATTTCATCAGCCAAAGCTGACTCTAAAGAAGGAATAAGGGAGTTGATGATTTTAGATCAATTTCTTTTTCAACTTCCCTCAGACATAAGACTTTTAGTGAAAGATAAGCTTCCAGAAAATGTCGAACAGGCAGCAGATTGGGCGGATAAGCTAATGCTTAATAAGAGGGGGCTGGGATCGGTATGAAAAGAGAGACGGTCCTTATAAACCAGCTTTCAAACCAAAGGTCCAGCCACAGAGAAGTTCAGACTCAGAGGAAAGGAACGGAACCTATGAGAAAACTGAGATTACAGAGACAGGAGAAAAATACAGAAGAAAACAAAGGGAGTTACTAGAAAGACAGACAATGCTATGTATGTGGGCAATATGGGCATTTATCCTACCAGTGTGCAAAGAACCAAAATAAAGAGACAAGCCCTGAGCATGTACAGAGAGTCACTAGATTTACCTCAGAAAATGAGAGGGAGCAGCCTAGAGATTCCAATGGTACAGTAGAGACACCTGAAAAGTCCAGTAAAACCACTCCCTCACCCATAGCTGAAGAAACAATTTATTTGTGCGGAGTAAAGATAGATAAAATTGCTCATGATACTGAACTGAGAGAAGTAATCCAAATAAATGTTTGATTTGGGGGGGGGGGTGCCCTCCTCTGTCAGGCAGGGAGTGTCGAGCAACATTTCAACACACCTATAAACATGCTGAGTTTGGGCAGGGGAGGAGAGAAGAGGGAGAGGGAGGAACTGTTCTGCAGCTGACCTGCTGCTGCTGAACTCTTTTTCCTGTAATATGTGCAAGAAGTTTAAAAAGAGGGTTCAGCAACGTAACTAAATGCTGTTATAAAAATGAAAGGTTTTGTATAAAAAAATAAAATTAAAAAGCTGTTGTATAAAAACAACAAATTCAAAGTCCTTTTGTGTGTGCAGAAAAATTCAAAACTGATACTAGAGGGATAAGTATTCAGTCAGAGGGTCGGTGTGAATGTTGGAATAAGACCAGTCGGCAGGCTGGTGTGCAGAGCAAGAGGCTGAGACAACTGGTGTTATAGATAGGAGGAGGAGGAGATTGGATTTATATCCTGCCCTTCACTTGGAGTCTGAGAGCGGCTTGCAAACTCCTATCCCTTCCTCTCCCCACAATAGACACCCTGTGAGGTAGGTGGGGCTGAGAGAGCTCTGACAGAAACTGCTCTTCCAAGGACAGCTCTGGCAGAACTATGGCTTACCCAAGGTCACCCAGCAGCTGCAAGTGGAGGAGTGGGAAATCAAACCCAGTTCTCCCAGATTAGAGTCTGCACACTTAACCACTACATCAGGCACACAAAGCAGAAAAGGGAGTGGGGTGAAGTTCTATAGTTTTACTGTATTTTCTTAATTTTAAAAGTTTTTTAAAATTTGCACAAAGGTCGCCAGGCTGTTTTTTGTTGCTATAAAATGTGTCAAAGCTTTATTCTGAAATCTAGGTATTCTTAATAAATGTCAGAGTCCTGCAGCAATCAGTCTCAACAACATTCCTTAAGTAGGTTTGAGTTTATTGAAAGCAGTGATGAGCAAGTAATCTGGTGACACAGTTAATGTCAGAACTGGGGTTCAGGTGGGAAAACAGGGAGATACAGAGAATTCAGAGGGGACCCCTGATGCATTTGATCCAATGAGCAAAGCAATAAAGCGCGCCTAGAATAATGAGCGTAGGTTCCCAGCCAAGCTGGCTGAGTTGAGCTTCAAGGACACTTACACCAATTCTAAGATAAGACATTGCATGAGAATGAGAAAGTAACATTCCAGAGGGATGAAGATGGCAATGTTTCAGCAGCCCTGCCCGCCCTGCAATGGCAGTGTAGCTGACATTCTGCCCCTCCAAAAGCCCCCCCCCCGGTTTATCAGGATACATTTTATGGAAAGCATGCAAAAGCTTGGGTGCACTGAGGCGAGAGAGTTCAACCTATTCGTTATGAGCTGGGCCCCTCCTGCTGATGGGATCTGCCACAACTTCTTCGCAGGGGGACTTGGACTCTTGGTGGAGGAGGCTGCAGGGACACTGCCCCCTTATTCAAAAGACTCTGGACAAGGACAAAGCTGACTATAAAGCCCAGGCAGACAAGGGGAGGGCTCCTGGTTGGGACATACAGCTGCCATGTAGACAGCGCTAATAGCAGCGGCTTCCTTGTCCCACACTGCCCAAGTTCTTTCGGTAGCATTAAACTTCTTAGACACATATGCCAGGGGATGGAACCGCCCATCTACCCCTTCCTGCGGGATGGCCCCTCCTATGGCGATGTTCGAGGCATCTCCTTGTGCCATTAATTTTTCATTCTCATCAGGATGCGCCAGCACAGGCTCTGACGTGAACAGAGACTTCAGTTTGTCAAATGCTTCCTGGCATTCAGCAGTCCACTCCAGACATGCTCCAGACTTAGTGCTATCTGGCCCCTTCCCCTTAGTCTTTAACAAGTCTGTCAAGGGTAAGCTCACTTGAGCAAAACTGGAGATGAAATTTCTGTAAAAACTGGAAAATCCTAAGAAGGACTGGAGCTGACTATGAGTCCTAGGCAGCTCCCACCCCAACACGTCAGCTACTTTGTGTGGCTCCATCTCCAACCCCCTAGGGAAAGTACAGTAACCCAGGAAATCTACCTCCGCCTGGTGGAACTCACACTTTGACAGCTTAGCGAACAGTTTGTGATCATACAGAGTTTGCAGTACCTCCCTCACCAACTTGACATGAGATTTCTTGTCTGGTGCATACAGTAGAATGACTGTAACACTTGTGCAACACTTCGTTAATCAGATTCATAAACAGCCCGGGAGCTCCCTGGAGCCCAAATGGCATGACCAAATACTCAAACTGCCTGTGCTGTCTTAGCTGGTTGCCACAGAGACTACACAGTGCAAGCTGGAAACACGGTCCAGAGTCAGGGTAAATAACAAAGCCAAAGGCCTGATCGTCAGGAAGTCAATTCAAGGTTTCAAGGACAAGGAGTGGCTGCTACACACACAGAAGCAGGTCTGGATGTGCAAAGTTGCTGCCACGCTGAAGCAGGTGCACGGAGTATTTTTGAGCAGGTCTTCCCTTCTCTGGGAGCTGAGTCTGCAAAGACTTACAGCTCCTCTCATTGCCTTTTCAGGAGCTGCAGTCTGGCACTCCTTCGCTCCTGCAAAGTAAACCGCTGATGTGCCCTCTGTCTGGGGCACTCAGGAGAACTAGGGGGGAGTCTAGCTTTGGGGTGTCTGCAACTGGGGGTGCTGGGCCAGGCTCAGAATTGGTCTCTCCTAGCTGCACCTCCTGTGCAGCTGCTGGGAACTCTTCTTCCTCAGGTACTATTGGAGATTCTTCTTCTGGAGTGACTCCAAAGGAGGCTGGGTTGCTCCCTGCCTCTTCCTCATCTGAGGAGTAACCAGCCTCCACGACACTGCCCAAGGGGGGTATTAAAAGCAGTCTTGGCCTCATCACCCTCCTGAATGCATATTCAAAAATAAGCATCCCTCAAATCCAGTTTAGTAAAGATTTTCCCTTTGGCGGCCTTTGTCAAGAGGTCCTTGATGAGTGGGAGAGGGTAAGCGTTAGTGGCGGAAACTGCATTCGAGCCCTGGTAATCAGTGCACAAACGAAGTCCCCCGTCTTCTTCCGGAAGAGGATAGTAGCTGCAAATGGGGAGGAGGAGAGTCAGATGAAATCCCAAGCTAGGTTTTTGTCAATGAACTTGTGCAACTCTACTGTTTCCGCTGGACTCATCGAATATAATTTCCCTTTGGTTAGCTTATGACCAGGCAGGATCTCGATAGCACAGTCAGTGTTATAGTGGGGAGGCAACTCATCCACCTTCTCTTCTTCAAACACCCTAACCAAGTCTCTATATTCTCTCAGGATGAAGTTTAACTCTTCTTGCGCCAGGCAGACGCATGCCGGAACATCGTGTATCCCCACTCAGGCAACCAGACATAGTCTTGGCAGCCTTGGGCCACGAAATGCATGGGCCCTTCACTCCATAGAAAATGTGGGTCATGACAACTGAGCTATGGGCTTCCCAGCACCATAGAAAACTGTACCATGGGGTTGATCACGAAGGACAGAACCCCTGCTGCATCCACTGCTCACACACAGGCTCCTTCAGCTTAGAGGGCGCTGTCTTCGGGAAGGGCCCTGGGATCGTTGGATACACTCTCATAGTGTGCATCTTAATCATTTGCAGGCAGCTCTCGGTGTTGCCTGCCTCCCGCACCCAGGCATTCAACGAGACAGGGTGCACACTGCGCAGGACAGTTTCCAAGATTTGATGATTTAATCCCAACGGAAACTGCTCAACCAACACAGCCTCTGGCCACCCTTGGATCTTGGCCCCATACATTTTGAACTCTTCTGCATACACTCGCACTGACTGGTTACCTTGCTTCAGGTTCCAGAGGTGGTTGTGGGCCTTCTCCCCCTCTATCAGGTCCTCGTACTACAATCACAAAGCCCACATAAATGCCTGCACCTCCCGCAACTCTGGCCCATGCAGGTTGTGGAGGCTGACATACCAGTCAGCAGCACACTCATGTAGCTTCAACCCGATGTATTCGACATGCCGGTGCCATGAGGAGGTCCACCAGTGGGGCCAGGACACTAGAAGCCCTCCCACTCTTCCCTCCCCCAAAGCACCAAGAATACAGAGCATCACTTGCCCCAGACTGAGAGTTCCTATCTATACCATGTGGCTAATAGCCACTGATGGACCTCTGCTCCATATGTCTATCCAATTCTCTCTTGAAGAAGTCCATGTTTCTAGCTGCCACCACCACCTCCTGTGGCAGTGAATTCCATGCATTAATCACTCTTCGGGTGAAGAAGTACTTCCTTTCAGGGGTCCTTTGGAGCGGGAGCGCACAGGAGCGCAGCTCCGGGAGTGAGGAGCCCAGGGGGCGGGCACATGACCAAGCCCCGCCCTCTCCTCGGCTTCCCCGAGCAGTTCAGAGGCGCAGCGCCCCGGGGAAAGCCCTGCTAGGGTCTTTATTGATTTTAATTTTTTGTTTTAATATTGATAATTTTATCATTGTTCCTTTTATGACTGTGTGCTGCTTTTCCAGAGACTTGCTCAAGGTGGCATATACATTTTCTAAGTATACCATTTTTTATCTGGGCACATGGCACATAAGTACTGGAGAAATTTCACCAACCCTTCAGCAGCTTCCACCCCATCAGTTTGGTGTAGTGGTCAGGAGTTGGACTCTAATCTGGGAGAACCGGTTTGATTCCCCACTCCTCTACATGCAGCTGCTGGTGTGACCTTGGGCCTTTTTCTATACCTATTTGTGCCTTTCTTAACCTGTGGTATATATTTTATTTGAGCTTCTAGGACTGTAGTTTTAAATAGTCTCCAAGCTTCCCCAATGGTTTTGACCCTTTTTACTGTTACTTTCAGTTTTCTCTTCACATGTCTCCTCATTTCAAAGAAGATACCCCTTTTAAAGTTAAAAGTTCCATGTAAAAAGTTATTGAGAAGTAAAGTTATTGAGAGGTATGCAAGATAATGTACAACTGATAATGTACACCTGATAATGTACAACTGATAATGTACACCAGTTCTCTCAGAGCTGTTCTCTCATGAGCAGTCCTCAAAAGACCTCTCTCAGCCCCACCTACCTCACAGGGTGTCTTGTTGTGGGGAGGGGAAGGGGAAGGGATGGGTGGTGCACATGTCCTGGGTATCTCAAGTCTACTTGAAACCTGATGGTTTCAAGGGAGCAGGAAGAGAATGAGGGTGTGTTCTTTACGCTTATTTTTATTGCACAAAGTATTGGATGGGGAAGGGAATGGAGGAAGAGCAGGTCAGTTTCACTCACCTGGGGAGTGGAGCCTGAGAGGTGGGTGTTGCCTTCCGACACACTTCCGGTATGTTAGGGGGTGTGGCATATGCAAGTGAGTTATGCAAATGAGTTATGCTAATGAGCTCCTGCACCTCTTTTTCTACGAAATGACCCGCTTCCTTTTATTTGTTTTAACCCGACAGCTCAGCAATTTCATTGAGTGCCCATGAGTTCTTGTATTGTGAGAGAGGGAGAAAAGGACTTCTTTCTCTTACCTGCTCTATCCCATGCATAATCTTGTAAACCTCGATCATGTCACCCCTCAGCCGTCGTTTCTCCAGGCTAAAGAGCCCCAAGCGCTTTAAATTTTCTTCATAGGGAAAGTGTTCCAGCCCTTTTATCATTCTAGTTGCCCTCCTCTGCACTTCTTCCAGTGCTATAATATCCTTTTTGAGGAGTGGTGACCAGGACTGTACACAGTATTCCAAATGAGGCAGCACCATCAATTTATACAGGGGCATTATGGTACTGGCTGATTTGTTTTCAGTTCCTTTCCTAATAATCCCCAGCATAGCGTTGACCTTTTTTATTGCAGTCGCACACTGTCTTGACATTTTTAGTGAGTTATCTACTATGATTCCAATCTCTCTCTCTTGGTCAGTCTCCACCAGTTCGGACCGCATCAACATGTATTTATAGTTAGGATTTTTGACTCCAATGTGCATCACTTTGCACTTGGCCACATTGAACCCCATTTGCCACATTGATGCCCACTCGCCCATCCTCGACAAATCCCTTTGGAGTGCCTCACAATCCTCTCTGGTTCTCACCACCCTGAACAACTTTGTGTTATCTGCAAATTTAGCCAATTCAATGCTTCTTCCCAAATGCAAATCATTAACAAACAAGTTAAAAAGCATTGGACTGAGTACTGATCCCTGCAGTACCCCACTGCTTACCACCCTCCACTGAGAAAATTGCTCATTTATACTCACTTTCTGTTTCCTTTTAATTAATTTCCCCTTGTACTGCTCTGTCTCTGGAAGGCGGGAAGTAATGCGTGAGCGAATGGATGCTTGAATGGACGAATGGATGCTTGTGTGAGAACCTGCTTTGCTTAGTGGCTTTGGAACTGTTTTCTTAAGAGCTTCCCTGATGGGAAGAACCAGCAACCTTGAAGCCAGTCTCTGCTAGCTACCCTGTCATAGATAAATAATTGTAGGTTTGCAAAGGGGGGGGGGGAAGAGAAGCAAACGTTAGATTTAGGTGGTCTGAGTGGATGGTTTGATTGGACAGGTCACGGGGGGGGGATATGTGGAATGTATAATATCAAGATGGGCACCAAACCCAGTCAGTTCTGACACAAATGGCTTCTACTTGTCACAGCTTCATATCTCGATAAACAAATCTTTCACACACAAGAGCAATATTGGGAGTGAGTTCGTGCAAGAGTCTGACACCCCCCTTGAAAATAAAAGGGGAGAGATTGTCATTCAAAAAATCATGTGGTTCAAGCGACTTTTGAGCAGTTATTCAAATCACAGTTTGGTTTGGGGAACACTAATATAGACAGCCTCTGAACATGTACATAGGGTAGAGTTTCCCAGGTACTTCAGCCCTTCCCCTGTGCGTGCATGTTAGCATGAGCGAAGGCCCTGGTGTGCAGGCAGGAGTCTGAAATACAGTCTGCTCTCTTAAACAGGAAAACTTTATTAAACTAGAGTACAAGTTAAGGGGAGATGACAGTTGTGTCTACTAGCTACACAGATCTAAGGAAAGAAACAGGCAAATTGTATCACCATAAGTGTTATGCGTAAGACAAAAATAGAGTACATTCAAAGATGCTTCCCCTTTCTCAACCCCCTTATTACGGTTTTCAACAGAACATTTATAGTTACAGCTACATTAGAGACGGAGAGATAGTCAGGGAAGCTTTTCTGGGGCATCAGTTCAGTTTCTTTTGCAGATCTCTCTAGATTACCATTTCCTTAAAGTTCTACACACATATAAAATTTGTCCCATCCCAAAATAGGTCTTTGCTTATCTAGTATGAATTATTTATCTGAGAGTGATTATTGTCACACTGGGGCCCCAGGGCCCAAAGTTAAGGGCCACAATTACTTAGTATTTACAATTTTATTTCTAGACGCAGAATTGTTTAAAATCACTGCATTAGATCTTCAGTAAGAATCGAGGCATTACTGCTTGCAGTTTTCAGGGGGGGCGGGGGAAGTAACTGTTGCAAGATACATAGTGATTTCCTAGCAATTTGAATCTAGAAGTTTAAGTTATGCTGAACAGCCTACAGAAAACTTGTAACGACTCTTAGTAAAACTGTACAGGGAACTAAAGGAAAGACAGGGCGGAATGACGTCTACATCGGTTTAGCAGTGATTGCTGGAATAAAATCAGGGGGGGAAATGAAGGCACAAAAGGAGCTACTGGGAACATGTTTCACAAGGACATCAGCACTTTAAAAAATCCATTGATCATCATTGACTCTCCAGAAGATGGGCAGATAGTCTAAAAGTTCGTAAGAAACCTCAAAAAATCAATGAATATTCAGGAGCCAGTTTGGTGTAGTGGTTAAGTGCACGGACTCTAATCTGGGAGAACCGAGTTTGATTCCCCACTCCTCCACTTGCACCTGGCTGGATGACCTTGGGCAAAGCATAGCTCTGTACCAGCTGTTCTCTCAAGGACAGCTTGAGAAAGAGCTCTCTCAGCCCCACCTACCTCACAGGGTGCCTGTTGTGGGGAGGGGAAGGGAAAGGAATTTGTAAACTGCTCTGAGACTCCAAGTGAGTGAAGAGGGGGGGTATAAATCCAATCTTTTCTTCTCTTCTAATACAAAACTGATATGAGTAATAACTTCTTCTCAGAAAAACAGAATGACAGGACACCCCCAAAGCATATACCAAACAGTATGAGCATAACCTTATTTCTCCCCTCTGGCCTTTTACAAGATAAATTAAATGAAGTTTTGAGGCAAAGTTCATTGACTTACTGCTATTTGGAATAGGTTTAGATATTAAAGGTCTTATGTTAAACGCTTAGATATTGTCTCTGCTCATTGGTTTGACCTGACTGACCCACCCATTTCTACTGCATTGGTAGACATGGCCTCGGACTGTTGCCCTGCATTGGGCTTAGGTCGCAATCAGATGGGCAATTCATTCTGCTGTTGCCCCGCCTCAAATTAAGCCAGGTTATTTTGTGGCAGAGAATCCTGACCAGACTCACCCCTTTTAGCCCGCTTCAATGCGCTTTTACCCCTCCTAGCACGATCAGATGGCAGCAAGCAGAAAGTCAGCCTGTCGGCCATTTTTTCAAAAGTATGTCCTTTGAGCATGCCCACAAGCACTGATGAGCATGCTGGGATATGGAGTTCATGGGGCTGTTGGCCATTTTCTTTTTAAAGTTAAGTCTACAGCAAGCACACAAGTGGTGAAGAGACTGCTGGGATATGGAGTTCACTGCCATCCTCCCTCTAATCTTTTCAATTTACCCTTTCCCCAAATGATATAAAAAAGCTGCAGAAAAGGGGTGTCTTTCTTTGAGAGTTTTTAACAGGGGTCATTTCGTAAAAAAAGAGGTGCAGGAGCTCATTAGCACAACTCATTTGTATATGCCACACCCCCTAACATACCGGAAGTGTGTCAGAAGGCAACACCCACCCCTCAGGCTCCATTCCACAGGTGAGTGAAACTGACCTGCTCTTCCTCCATTCCCTTCCCCATCCAATACTTTGTGCAATAAAAATAAGCATAAAGAACACACCCTCATTCTCTTCCTGCTCCCTTGAAACCACCAGGTTTCAAGGAGACTTGAGATACCCAGGACATGTGCACCACCCATTCCTTTCCCTTCCCCTCCCCACAACAAGACACCCTGTGAGGTAGGTGGGGCTGAGAGAGGTCTTTTGAGAACTGCTCATGAGAGAACAGCTCTGAGAGAACCTGTGACTGGCCCAAGGTCACACCAACAGCTGCATGTGGAGGAGTGGGGAATCAAACCCGGTTCTCCCAGATTAGAGCCCAACTCCTGACCACTACACCAAACTGATGGGGTGGAAGCTGCTGAAGGGTTGGTGAAATTTCTCCAGTACTTATGTGCCATGTGCCCAGATAAAAAATGGTACACTTAGAAAATTTATATGCCACCTTGAGCAAGTCTCTGGAAAAGAAGCACACAGTTGTAAAAGGAACAATGATAAAAGTATCAATATTAAAACAAAACATTAAAAACAGTAAAGACCCTAGCAAGGCTTTCCCCGGGGCGCTGCGCCTCTGCACTGCTCGGGGAAGCCGAGGAGGGGGCGGGGCTTGGTCATGTGCCCGCCCCCTGGGCTCCTCACTCCCGGAGCTGTGCTCCTGTGCGCTCCTGCTCCAACGGACCCCTGGTTTTTAAAAAGAAAACAAGGGTTTGAGCAGCTCCCCTGGAAGATCATGCAATCCTCACTAACTAGGGGAAAAAATGGCGGCTGGAAAACAAGAGATCAGTCAGACCTGCCTGACAGCTTGGGTGCACAACAGAGTGATCAGACGACAGGAAATCCATTTTGGAAGCAACTGTGACCAACAGGACTGGACTTTCTCAGGTATCAAAGAAACATGGGCAAGGGGAGGGGGGAATGGGTCTCAGACGACTGGGGCACGACAGACAGGTGTTGCTGTCTGATCATGTACTTTAAATCCATAAGGGAACAGCAATGACAACAGATCAAATTGGCCATCTGGCCACCTTAGAAAACATACCAGTACTGGGTGGGGGGTGTTTGTTGCAGTTTACTTTATTGGTTTTTTAAAAAGTGAAATAGGACAACCAACATTACAGATTAAGTATAAGAGGTGGAACAATCACCTGCCTAACCTAACAAACAGGAAGTTGCTTAAATGTTATCAACCTGCCCAAACTACTTATTTATTCAAATATTTATATCTAACTTTTCCCTGTGACTGAAGGCAGCTTAGAGATCATACTGAAAAGCACAATAGGAGTGTGCAAAGAAGAAACTGATTCCCCTCTCCTGCTCCATTATAGCCTATGGGGACCATTATAGTCAATGGGCCCCATGGGCTAAAGAATCAATCTGGGAGTATCTGAGGGGCTTTTTTTTCTTTCTTTTTTTTAGGTAGAGGCACCAAATTTGAGGCAGAGCTGCTGGCGCATCTCCTTAAATCCCTCTCCCCAAATTTCAAAAAGATGGGACTGAGGGTCCAATTCTATGGGCCACAGAAGGAGATGCTCCTATCCCCCATTGTATCCAATGGAGGAGAAAAATGCCTTCTCAGCTCATTTGTGGGCTGAGACAAAAATCCCTGGACTTCCTGCTAAAATTTTGTGTGCCACCACTCCCTAGTGTAGCTTAGAGGGAACTTTGGTAGTTGGAAGCGAAGATAAAACAGGACTCTTGAGCCGTCTCAGAGACTTCACATGACTTTGTTGCATCAATTTATTTTCTAAGCATCTGAACCTTGCTTTTCTCCCAAAAGCAATTTACAACTATCGTTTTCATCACCTATGTTTTTGTCTCCACAACAACTGTGCAGGGTATGTTAGGCTGACAGTCACTGGCCCAAAGTCACCAGCAACTTCCAGAGCAAAATGGGGATTGTGAACCTGGGTCTCCACATTGTCCATCCCCATGCTCAAACCTCACCACCATGGGGTGCATGTGTGTCTTCGTGGAAGGTCAGGTCTCTAAGTGGGAATGAACTGCAAGGGAAGGAGTGGGAGCAGACTTGAATTTGGAGGAGAGTGCTGTCAAGGATCCCTAATCCAAGGGAATCCTTGGTATGGGCCGGCAGATCACAAATTAAAAAACAAACCCTGGGGTGTGAATCCACACACTGACCAGGTCGGTATCTGCCCCCTGCCCCCTTGGACTACCCAAAAAGTCAGTATTTATTTATTTTATTTATACCCCACCCTCCCCATAAGCGAGCTCAGGACGGCTTACAGAGATTGGTACAAAGTACCTAGTCAGCATAAAACATTTGACATTTAAACAATTTAAAACAGTTAAAACAGTCATATAATTAAAGTATTCTATACAGTTCATTCAGTATAAGAGATGGCTGCCAACAGAGTACGCACTTTGCCGGATCAGCCAAAGATGGTAAAAGGCCGCCTTGGCAGTGGCTGCTACCTGGGCCTCCATTGTTAAGAAGGAATCCAGGACTACTCCCATCCTCCAGTGTGGGCACTAACACTGTCCCGTCGAAGGTCGGGAGTGGGATCCCCATCCTCGGACCACTCAGGCTCAGGCACAGGACCTCCGTCTTCACCAGATTTAGCTTCAGCCGACTGAGTCTAAGCCAACCAGCCACGGCATGCAATGCCCGGTCCAGATCTTCCAGTTTGGAGTCAGACTGGCCGCCCAACATCAGATAGAGCTGGTGTCATCCGCATACTGGTGACATCCCAGCCCATACCTCTGGGCAATCTGAGGAAGGGGGCGCATATAGATGTTCAATAACATCAGGGACAGCACCGCCCTCCCGAGGCACTCCACACTCAAGTGGGTGTCTCCTAGATTGCTGTTCCCTGAGCACCACCCTTTGTCCCTGACCCTAGAGAAAGGACGCAAGCCATTGCAAGGCAAGCCACATTGGCAAGGCGGTCGGTCAGCAACTGATGGTCAACTGCGTCAAATGCGGCCGACAAATCTAGCAACAGTGCCGCCACCCCACCCCGATCCAGATGCCTCCACAGGTTGTCAGCAAGGGCAACCAGAATTGTCTCCAGCCTGTGTCCTGGGCAAAAGCTGGACTGGGAAGGGACCTAATACGGAAGCGTCATCCAGAAAGCCCTGTAATTGTATTGCCACCGCCCTCTCACGAACCTGTTAACAACAGACGGCTCAGAAAGAGGCCTACTTTATGACGGGGTGGAGGGCTAATCAGCAATCTAACCCATCCCTTCATGTAGTGTGAATCACAGTAACAACTGAAGGAGTGTGAGATGCACTGGTGCCAAGTCCTGTCCTGGGAAAAAAAGGTTTGTCTCTGTATCTGAATTGTTATTCAAAGGTAACAACGTCAATTTGCCAACTCTTCGCTATCATCAGCCAGCAGATTTCCATTTAGTCTCTCCACCGATGGCAGGCCTATAGATATTGCTTGAATTGATTTTAATGATAGAACAAAAAATTAGAATCACAGAATCACAGAGCTGGAAGGGACCTTACAGGCCATCTAGTCCAACCCCCTGCTCAATTCAGGATCAGCCTAGAGCATCCCTGACAAGTGTATCCAGCTGCTGCTTACAGACTGCCAGTGAGGGGAAGCTCACCACCTCCATGCTATTCTGACTGGATCACTTCCCACACTTAAAAGGCTTCTCCCCCTGTGTGGTTTCTAAGATGACTTTGAAGATGGCAACTTTTGCTGAATCTCTTCCCACACTCTGAGCACTCAAAAGGCTTCTCCCCTGTGTGAGTTCTTAGATGAGTTTGAAGAGTGCTATTTTTACTGAATCTCTTCCCACACTCTGAGCATTCAAAAGGCTTCTCCCCTGTGTGAGTTCTTAGATGAGATTGAAGGGTGATATTTTTACTGAATCTCTTCCCACACTCTGAGCACTCAAAAGGCTTCTCCCCTGTGTGAGTTCTAAGATGACTTTGAAGATGGCAACTTTTGCTGAATCTCTTCCCACACTCTGAGCACTCAAAAGGCTTCTCCCCTGTGTGAGTTCTTAGATGAGTTTGAAGATTGCCACTGTCGCTGAATCTCTTCCCACACTCTGAGCATTCAAAAGGCTTCTCCCCTGTGTGAGTTCTTAGATGAGTTTGAAGACTGCTACTGTGACCGAATCTCTTCCCACACTCTGAGCACTCAAAAGGCTTCTCCCCTGTGTGAGTTCTTAGATGACTTTGAAGACCGCTACTCTGACCGAATCTCTTCCCACACTCTGAGCACTCAAAAGGCTTCTCCCCTGTGTGAGTTTTTAGATGACTTTGAAGACCGCTACTCTGACCGAATCTCTTCCCACACTCTGAGCATTCAAAACGCTTCTCCCCTTTGTGAGTTCTTAGATGAGTTTGAAGACTGCTACTGTGACCGAATCTCTTCCCACACTCTGAGCATTCAAAAAGCTTCTCCCCTGTGTGAGTTCTTAGATGAGTTTGAAGACTGCTACTGTGACCGAATCTCTTCCCACACTCTGAGCACTCAAAAGGCTTCTCCCCTGTGTGAGTTCTTAGATGAGTTTGAAGAGTGATATTTTTACTGAATCTCTTCCGACACTCTGAGCATTCAAAAGGCTTCTCCCCTGTGTGGGTACTTAGATGAGACTGAAGACCGCTACTCCCACTGAATCTCTTCCCACACTCTGAGCACTCAAAAGGCTTCTCCCCTGTGTGGGTTCTAAGATGCTTTTTAAGATGGGCACTGTTGCTGAATCTCTTCCCACACTCTGAGCATTCAAAAGGCTTCTCCCCTGTGTGAGTTCTAAGATGACTTTGAAGATGGCAACTTTTGCTGAATCTCTTCCCACACTCTGAGCACTCAAAAGGCTTCTCCCCTGTGTGAGTTCTTAGATGAGTTTGAAGATTGCCACTGTCGCTGAATCTCTTCCCACACTGTGAGCATTCAAAAGGCTTCTCCCCTGTGTGAGTTCTTAGATGAGTTTGAAGAGTGCTATTTTGCCTGAATCTCTTCCCACACTCTGAGCATTCAAAAGGCTTCTCCCCTGTGTGAGTTCTTAGATGAGACTGAAGATTGATATTTTTACTGAATCTCTTCCCACACTCTGAGCATTCAAAAGGCTTCTCCCCTGTGTGAGTTCTTAGATGAGTTTGAAGATGGCCACTGTCGCTGAATCTCTTCCCACACTCTGAGCATTCAAAAGGCTTCTCCCCTGTGTGAGTTCTTAGATGAGTTTGAAGACCACTACTGTGACCGAATCTCTTCCCACACTCTGAGCACTCAAAAGGCTTCTCCCCTGTGTGAGTTCTTAGATGAGCTTGAAGACTGATATTATTACATAATCTCTTCCCACACTCTGAGCATTCAAAAGGCTTCTCCCCTGTGTGAGTTCTTAGATGAGTTTGAAGACCGCTCCTCTGACCAAATCTCTTCCCACACTCTGAGCACTCAAAAGGCTTCTCCCCTGTGTGAGTTCTTAGATGAGTTTGAAGACCGCTACTGTGACCGAATCTCTTCCCACACTCTGAGCACTCAAAAGGCTTCTCCCCTGTGTGAGTTCTTATATGAGACTGAAGAGTGCTACTCCGACCGAATCTCTTCCCACACTCTGAGCACTCAAAAGGCTTCTCCCCTGTGTGAGTTCTTAGATGAGTTTGAAGACCGCTACTGTGACCGAATCTCTTCCCACACTCTGAGCATTCAAAAGGCTTCTCCCCTGTGTGAGTTCTTAGATGAGACTGAAGATTGATATTTTTACTGAATCTCTTCCCACACTCTGAGCATTCAAAAGGCTTCTCCCCTGTGTGAGTTCTTAGATGAGTTTGAAGATGGCCACTGTCGCTGAATCTCTTCCCACACTCTGAGCATTCAAAAGGCTTCTCCCCTGTGTGGGTTCTAAGATGACTTTTAAGATGGGCACTTTGGCTGAATCTCTTCCCACACTCTAAGCATTCAAAAGGCTTCTCCCCTGTGTGGGTTCTTAGATGAGACTGAAGAGTGCTACTCCAACTGAATCTCTTCCCACACTCTGAGCACTCAAAAGACTTCTCCCCTATGTGAGTTCTTAGATGAGTTTGAAGAGTGCCACTGTTGCTGAATCTTTTCCCACACTCTGAGTATTCAAAAAGCTTCTCCCCTGTGTGGGTTCTAAGATGCCTTTTAAGATGGGTCCTTTGGCTGAATCTCTTCCCACACTCTAAGCATTCAAAAGGCTTCTCCCCTGTGTGGGTTCTTACATGAGTCTGAAGAGTGCTACTCTGACCGAATCTCTTCCCACACTCTGAGCACTCAAAAGTCTTCTCCTCTGTGTGGGATCTTAGATGAGACTGAAGAGTGCTACTCTGACTGAATCTCTTCCCACACTCTAAGGACTCAAAAGGCTTCTTCCCTGTGTGGTTTCTTAAATGAGTCTGAAGAGTGCTACTCCGATTGAATCTCTTCCCACACTCTGAGCATTCAAAAGGCTTTCCCCCCGTGTGGATTCCTTGAGGCTGTTGAAGAGTGCTACTGTCACAGAAGCTCTTCCCACACTCTGGGTATTCAAGAGGCTTCTTTCCTGTGTGGGTTCTTTGATGTTGTTTGAGAAGGAAACTATGATTGAATTTCTTTCCACAGTGTGAACATTCAAAAGGTTTCTCCCCTGCGTGGATCCTTTGGTGCAGAGAAAGCTGTAATCTGTATCTGACGTACTTTCCATACCAAGAGCCTTTACATGCCTTTATTGTACTGTGCTTTGAGAAATGCTTATTACCCTTTCTTCCATCCAAGAACTTTATTCCACTCTCTGAACACATAAAGCGCTTCTTTCCTGAATGAATTCTTTTGTGTTGAAGAAGGTCTGATTTCTCTGAGAAGCTCTCACTACAGTCTGAGCAGCTATAAGGTTTCTCTCCCGTATGTGTTCTTAAGTGTCCAAGGAACTCTCTTCTGCGAATCATGGCCTTTCCACAATCCAGGCATTGATGGGTCTTCTTTCCACTGTGCATTCCAAAATGGGTTTGATCAGAGATGTTCATTCCACACTCCAAACACTTGTATGTTTCCTCCAACATGTGGATTACGTCTTGGAAATCCCCCCCTTGGCAAGGAATGGATTTATCTCTCTTTTTCACCCTACAGCTGATTTTCTGACTCCTAGGGCTGCTTTGAATCCTGACGTTTTTTCTCACATCTTCATTCTTGACTTCATCTGGCGAAAGAAGAGGCAGTTCCTTATCTTCCTCTTTCCTCTGATCATCCCCTGCTGGAATAAAGAGAGAGAGATCCTGTTGGAATGCGTGCAAGGAGGTCTGATCTTTACCTGAACTTCCATCCACACCCCAAATATTTCAGTGGCTTCTTCCTGCTATACACGGAAGTATACAATCAAATACAACTTCAAATTACATTAAGCCTCCTACATCAGAGACGCTAAGTTTGGACTCTTGACCATTTCTATGAATCCTCACCTGTGTGTCTTCTCTGATGTGAAATTAGGGCTCTTTTCAATATGAAGCTATACCAAACTCTAAACAATTACACTGTTTCTCTCAATAGGGAGTTTGTATCCATACAATGACATCTATTCTATGACTGAAGATCTCTGCAAAGGCCACACTTCCGTTTTCATATTCCCTGAAGTGGATTCTCTGGTTAGGTTGGGGGCCTTTGTTCCTTCTTTTTTGATTGATCTTTCTTCTTGAACTGAGATTTCACAGAAAGCCCCTCCTTGCCAAGGAATGGGCTTATCCCTCTTCTAGGCGATGGACAAGTTTTAAAACCATAAAAACTGTATCCAGCAAATTTATCCAGAACTGAAGCAAGTGCCTAAAATTTTTTTACATTTCTCTCCCAAGTCTGGTTTGTGAATGTTTCACAAGCACAGTGGAGCTTCATAAGGAGTGAAGGATCCAGGTGGGGTGCCAGCCAAGGTGAAAAAGGTTCCTATCCGCAATCAAATGCCTGGCGAAACATCTCTGCCTTGCAAGCCCTGCAGAATTGCATAAGATCCCACAGGGCCCTGATGTTATTTGGCAGAGAGTTCCACCAGAGACAGCCGGATCTCTCTAGGGCAGGGACCACCAGTATGTTGTTCCGTGAAGAGTGCAATGCTCTCCCAGAGGAGGTGGTCCTGCAGATAAAGGGGTAGGGTGGGTGCTCTGGGCCCTCCCAAGGAAACCCATACCAGAGTGGTGGCAGCCATAAGAGAGCTTTTCCACCTGCTGCCCATGACAGGCTTTTCCTTCCTCTTATCTGTGTGGCTTCCCTCCTGCCTCTGTGGTCCTTGGAGAAACCCAGGCATCAGAGTGTGCTGATTAGACAGGGACACCTGGCTTTTCTCTTTGTGTGTGACTATTTGTGCCTCAAGGGGGTGGAAGGGACCAAGCCTTTGGGAAGGAGTTGGTCGTTTGCCTCTTGGGGAGACGGGAGGTTGCTGTAGTGCTTTCTCTCTCCTGTTGTGGCTCAACCAACTGTGCATCAACTGAGAAATTGACTCAGTTTACTAAGCTGACAGATTCAGAGGGAAAGTCTTCAACAGCACACAATTCCATCCTCTTTGGGCCAGGGCTGCAGTGTTAACTGGTGGGATTACCTGCTGCAGGCCACCCCTGCAAGGTAGAACAGCTCCAAAGAAAGCACTCTAACCCATCTCCACCTAAGAGCAAGGCCTGAAGGCATCCATGTGAAGACTGAAGGAAAGGGTTGACTTCCCTTTGGCCTTGTCTAGCAGGGCTGTTCTTAGGTAACCCTGCCTTCCCAGGAATATCCAGTATTTAAGGATAGTGCGGCTACTCAACAGCCAAAAATAAGCTCAGTCCCAGAAGGAGCTTCGAAGCCTCCAGATTCCAGGCCCCAGAAGGACTGTCTCCCTCCTTACCCAACAAGCTTGGAAAATCTACCAAACCAAGAGTTTCTTAGAAGTAGAGAGGAAAAGTCCCATGGGTATTCCTTGCCTGCTCCCTTGACATAATAGTAAAGGATACCCACTTGCAACCAGTTCATTTGGGAAGGAAACAGTCTCTTGAGATCTTCTGGAGGAACTCTGCATCCATTCTTCAGATGAAAGAACTTTGTCAGTCTCCACTGTAGGGTCTCTTACATTCCTGGCTTCTTTGGCGGAGAGAGAGAGAGAGAGAGAGAGAGAGAGAGATCCATGAAAGAATAAAATTTCTTCTGGAAGGATGGAACCATGGTCAAGATGAAAGCCCTCAACTGTAACCAGTCTAAGCTGGAATGGATCTTTTCTGGACTACAGTTAGAGTGGATGGCCATCATCCCACCTGGGGAAGGGGATGCTGGAAAGGGACAACTGAGAAATTGGGATCTGGCTCCTTCCAAAGTCTTTCTGCGGAATCCTCAGCCCAAGACACCCTCTCTGGCCTGGGTGATGGCCACAACTGGCCTCAGTTGCCCTTGCATCAGTAGGGTGTCTTGTATCACTCCATGTGGCCACGCTGAACATCGTTTTCACGGCCACCCCAACTTCTCAAGGCTCCCAGTGGCGGCCAAGTAGCTGGACAGGTCTCATAAACATATATTGCTGTTCAACATTTTGATTCATGCATCATCCCAATGGCAGCAGTTCCCACCTTTGGCACCTATGAAAGATCCTTACCGAGGAAAACCACGCTCCCATAGTTCTCTTGCATGACTTCCCTGTAGAGAGCTTTTTGGCTCAGATCCAGCAGGGCCCACTCTGCCTCAGTGAAATAAATGGCCACCTCCTCAAAGGAAAATGGAGACTGAAAGAAAAAGCGGATTCCCTCGTCAGACATCATGCCAGGCAGAGAGACTACACTCTTGATGGGGTATTTTGTGAGGGTGCAGGATGTAGAGCTCAGTATGTGCAAAAGGACTGCCATTCAGAGCCTCCCTTTCACAGAAAGCAGGACTTAAAGTGTCCCTGAAAAAGGAGTGATGGCCCTGACTATCCCCCATTCATCTCCCCCACCTGGAAAAGAGCTTGCGCAGCCATTTCCACTTCTCTGCAAAGAAAACGGCTCGATAACGACTCTTCACTGCCTGCAAAGGGAGACAAAATTGGAAGGGGGAATTTTAGCCTCAAACTCCTATTTCGTTTGCTTGTCTCAAACCTGCTTATGTATCCCCATTCCCATGAACCTCAGAAGGTTATAAATGCCACCAACACATTTCAGACTTCTGTGAGACTTGGAATGTGCCCTGGAGATCTAATGGTTGCAGCATCCCTGCTGGACAAGACTAAAAGCCCAAGCATGACCTTCTCCAGCCCGCAGGACCCTCTGACCCATCCTGAAGGGTAGGAGAAAAAGAGGCGACTGGAAATCACATGGCCGGATGCGTTGCCATCACATCCAGCCCTAAACTCATGTGATTTTAGTGCATCAGCTGATTCTCTGGGAACTCTAGAGTCTACTGACTCTCTGACTTAACATCCAGGCATTTAGCTGGACAAGACATAGAAATGACACCATGTCCATCCCGTGCTCTGCCCTCAAACGTCACAGGGGTGGCAGGATGTGGCCTGGAATCCCTAATCCAGTATCCTCTTTCTGACTGTGACCCCCCCCCCCCCGATGCCCCTGAAAAGTCTTTATGGAGAGACCCAGAACCGAAATGACTGGCCTCTGGCAACGGGGTTTCTGAGATATGCTACCCCAGAACATGGTCTCTCTCTCTCTCTCTCTGTAAAGTGCTGTCAAGTCACAGCTGAATTATGGTGACTCTAGCTATTCAAGGAAAGAGTCATTCAGTGGTGGTATGCCATTGTCTTCCTCTGCATAGCAACCCTGAATTTCTTTGGTGGTCTTCCAGTCCAAAAATGAACCAGGGCTGACCATTCTTAGCTTCTGAGATCTGATGACATTGGGCTAGTCTGGCCATCCAGGTCAGGAGAACATGGAACTTCCATTTATTCACCATGGGTAATACCTACACCCAGATTTGTCCTTCTTTTCTTTTTTGAGCCACTTTCTAATGGAAAGAAAATGAGCTATACATAGTTCACTGAACAGAAATCGGAATGGAATTGCTCTCCATGAATCAGTATAATCCCCCTTTAAAGTTGGGTGGCCATCACTACATCCTAGGGCACTATTTCCCGCAACTCCCTTCTACGTACTCTTCAGAACTATCTCCCTTTTCTCGGTTTTGAACCTTGTGCCCAACAACAACACTACATGCCCTGATCCCATCTGGCAGGAGCCATTCTTACCACTTGAAAGGGCATCTTGGGCCTGGGCCTGTGCCCTCTGACCTCCCTCTGACAGAGCTCCTTCTGCCCCAGTTAACTTCGCTTCTGCCTTCAGGGATCCTCCCCTCATCTGAAAAAACAGCAAGGGAGAGGGGTAAGAGAAGGAATGGAACAGGCTGAAGAGATGGATCCTGACCCAGACTCCTCATCCCTGACTCCCCCACCACCAGAGCCGCTTTAACCATAGGGGCGAGAACGAGGGTTGGGTTTTCTTCCCAGCCTAGTGAATGATCTAGAGGTAGAAATATCAAAAAAAGAGACAAAAGGAGGACCGATTCCTTTCAAGAAGAATCTTTTGAAGAAAAAGAGTTTTAGAATGTAAGACCGCACTGAGAACAACTGGGAGAAACAAATCACCAGGAGTAGAATAGGCTGTTCTAAACCACAGAAAAGGAGTCCATCAACACCTTAACGAGAATATGCTAACAAAGATGGAAAACAAAACAACAGCCCACAGACTGGAAGTGCTCACTTGACATTTCAGTTCCGAAAAATGGAGACGTCAAAGACTGTAGCAACTATCAGAGCACTCCTGCAAGTAAAGTGATCCTCAACATTTTACAACAAGGACCGGTGTCATATATTGAAAGAGAAGGCCAGATGTTCCAGGTGGATTCAGAAAAGGAAGATGCACTTGAGATCATATCGTAAATTTACATTGGTTAATGGAGCACAGGAGAGCATTTCAGAAGGAGCATGCATCAGCAAGACTAGATGCCTCATGCTACCCCTCCGAGAAAGGAGTTAGATAAAATAAAATATAACCCAAACAACTGGAAGATAAGGACGAAAAAAGCAATCCTATGGAGGAGGAGACCTTGAAGAAGGAAGAGATAACTTTGGACTTGGTGAGTCTTCTCTGTAAAGCTAATTAAGTTAATTAAAGGTCCCTCATAATGGCGACAAAGAGGGAAGTGAAGGAGATGGCTGAGCTTATAGTTAACATGGAAAAGAACATTAGAGAGGACATTAAAAAATTGCAAGATAAATTTGAGCAACTACTGGAACACATTACAACTGCTCAGACAGTAGCGAACAAGGCTGAGGAAAAGGCGAGAGCTAATGAAAAAGAAATTCAAGTATTAAAAAGAAGGGTAGCCTCCTTATCAGACCGGCAAAGGCAGAAAAATGTGAAACTATCAGGAGTAACGGAAGACATTATTACCAGAGATCTGGTAAAAACTTTAATTGAGTGGTTTCAAAAGCCTGGCATAAATGTTACAGAAGATGATTTAGAACAGGGCTGTCGAACTCATTTGTTATGAGGGCCAGATCTGACATAAATGAGACCTTGTTGGCTGAGCCATGTGTGTCATAAAATGTAATGCCAGCTAGTGGAGATATAAACTTTATAAAGGACACAAACACAAAGGCTTTCTTAACTTAAAATAAAAACATGCTTAGAACATTAGCATTCTTGAAATATTTTATTTAACAGTATCTGATAGCTGACACCTCTTTCTCTGAATTACTGCATCAAAATGTCTGTGCTGTTGCAATCTTGAGTATACTGTTCAAGTGTGTATCTGTAAATTTCAAACCTACTTTTGATTCACTGATATACACCACAGAAATCTTATGCTCAGAGTTCTGAGTCTAGGACCCAGGTTAAAAAATGAAATGGCTGAGTGATTAAGAGAGTCTGGTGAAGCAAGCTATGATGCAGCAGCAGTGACAGAACTGGAAGCAGGAGATGGCCAGTTCCACTGCAGGCCTGATAGAAGTCCTCGGGGGTCCTGATCCAGCCCCCTGGCTGCATGTTTGACACCCCTGATTTAGAATGTGCACACAGAAGCTTGAAACCGAAGCCAAAAGCTGGAGGCATGCCAAGAGACATTATAATGGCTTTTTCAAGGGAAAAGATACAAGATAAACTCTGGAAAGCTCTCAGGAAGATTAAGAACTTACAACTTCAAGGTCAGGGGGTAATATAGTCCTGATTTATCGCCAGAAACATTACAAGAGAGAAACCAGATGAGACCATATGCTCAGGAACTGCAAAAGAATGGTATATTGTTTTCTTGGAGATTTCCAGCAACTATGTCTTCAAGGATGGGAAACTTATGAAAGCAAAAAATCCTAAAGAAGCAGGAAAACTATTTGAGAGACTTAATATAAAACATACTCCGCAAGGGTTGGAACCAGAGAGAGGAGATAAAGAAGATCACGAGGAAGGGGAAGACTGATTCTGAAAGACCACCGAGTGAAGATGGAAGACTTTGGACTTTTATGTGAATGTGAATGTAGAAATAAACAGGGGATATAAAGGGAACTTTTAATTTTTGAAGTATGACATTATAGTAATGGTTAAAATAACTGTACTGAGAGATTGGGGGGATGGACGGACCTGAATATGAGTAAGCAGGACTGCATGCTGAAGAACAATAGGGGGGTGTCTAGAATCCCCATCCAGCTCCTTGAGAAGGAGTTTTTCTTTGGGCTGTGGGGGAGGGAGTGACCAGTGAATAAGAAGGAAAAAATGCAAAGACCAAAAAGCACATCGAGAAGAGAATTTCAGGAAAAAATCAGCTTGTGATTCATCGATACCATCAGTGCTTTTGACTGTGGGGGTCAAGAAAAGCGACGGTTGATTTGAAAAGAAATGGGGATGCCACAAAATCCGACTGTTTTGATGTGCAACCTGTACTCCTAAGCATAAGGATGTGTCACAGGTGACCAAGAGCAAATTAATTCATGCCCTAGTATTCCCCATTATACTGTTTGTGGGTGTGAAAGTTGGACAAAGAAGAAAGCTGACAGGAAGAAAGTTGATTCTCTGTGGTGCTGGAGGAGGGTTTTGCGTTTCTACAGATACCGTGGACCACCTAAAAGAGAAATAAGTGGCTTCATGATCAAATCAAGCCTCAACTCTCCTAGAAACCAGAATGACTAAAATGAGGCTTTAGTATTTTGGTAACCTTACAAGAAAACCAGCATCACTGTGAAGGACAATGATGCTAACGAAAGTGGGAGGCAGCAGGAAAAGGGAAAGACCAAGCACGTGATGGATTGACTCAACCAAGGAAGCCATGCTCCCAAATCGACATCATTACAGCAGGGGTGGGCAAATTGCGGCCTGGGGGCCACATGCGGCCCGCCAAGACAGTCGGCCACGGGAAAACGTTCTCTATATTTGGGTCTACATATATTTGTGAGCAAAGTTTTTCTTGCATGAAGATCAACAAGAGTAAATATAGATGCTCTTTGACAGACATTAACCTGCAGGCTGTGATGAGAATCTCAATAAGCAATCTCACTCCTGATTTCAAAAAAATTGTAGAAAAGTGTGATAGGGTACATTTGTCTCATTAAACTGATTCTAAAATTAAATGTGATTGCAGCTATAGATGATATGAAATCAGCACAATAAATAAATTGAACAAAACTACCACTATTTTATTTAGTTTATATTTATTAATTTTTATGATACAATTTATACCTTTTCTGAAATGCAAAGTTAACTAATGAATGCAATCATTTAAAAAGGTGCGGCCCTCCGCTAACCTCCGCTCCCACAAAGTGGCCCCCGAGCCAAAACAATTGCCCACCCCTGCATTACAGGATATTTTCTTCCTTTATGTCTATAGTGATGTTATTAAATATGTGGGCCTCCTCCCATATTCCCCTGACACAGAAAGATTTGATTATGGTATTATGCTCTGCTGCCCCTTCAGTAATTGCTTCCTTATGGAAAAACCCCTCCCCTCCTTTTATGGTACAGGACCCTTTGGGACTTCCTAACAATGGAAAAAATTCTAGACCAGGTTTCACAAAACGATTCAAATCCTCTGTCCTCCCATGACTTCACTTTCCGCCATCCTGTTACAAACTTTATAGCTCACAACTCAGAAGTATTTGCTAACGTTTTTACAATAGATGTCTTGTTATGCTGATTACAAATAAATATTAGCATTAATTTTCTCCTTGTACTCTCGTGTTTCCCTTTGGGCAGTTGGTTTTTGTTTTTTTTCCTAATAGTTGTAGATTTGAACAAATTAACCTTACAACAGCAACATTGTAACTTTCATAGTTTTTTTTTTCACATTAATATATTGTATGTTTGTACATTTTTCAATAAAATAAAATTTAAAAAATAAAATAAAACAAGGAAGCCACAGCCCTCAGTCTGCAAGACCTGAGCAAGGTTGTTAACGAGAGGACGTTCACAGGATTCCCATAAGTCGGAAGCAACTTGATGGCAGTTAAACCCACACTCAGAGAAATGCCTGGCAGGAAGCCTTAGGAAAAGGTCACTGCTTGAATGGAGTGAGTGAAAACCCCTCACCTGCTGTGCCTGCCTCTTCTCCTCTGCCTGACTCAGGAGGAACCCTTCGGCCAGGGCCACTGCCTGGGAACTGGTCTCCGGCCCGCATCCTCTGACCCAGCACTGCACTTCCTGGGGCAGGATGGCCAGGAACCGCTCCAGGATCACCAGGTCCAGGATCTGCTTCTTGGTGTGCCTCTCTGGCTCCAGCCAGTGCTCACAAAGTCCATGGAGCTGGCTGCAAACCTCTCGGGGCCCATCAGCCTCGTGGTAGGGGAACTGCCGGAAGCGTTGGCTGTGTACATCTGTGGTCATAGTGTCTTGAACCCGGATCTCTGGCACAGCTCCTTCCCAAAGTTCAGCACCACTCCCTGCTTGGATGGGATGGGGACCTTTCCTGGATGTCTTGCCAGTTCCAGGGCCTCCTGGGTCCTTCTTTTCCATCTCTTCCTCCTTTCTCTTGGGTTGCCTCTGACTCTGGAAAGACACTCTTATTCACCTGGCTGTGAAAAGGGAGAGGGAAAGATATTAAAAATGCAGAAAGAAAACAAAAGAGAACAAAGTTACATCACTGACCCTGGTGAGGAAAGACACCTAAGGGGAAGAGGCTGAGGGGGGTCAGGCCTCTCTAGGTCAGGGCACAGGGGCTGCTGGGTGAACAGGAGCAGGAGGAGACAGTGATACGGTAGAGCTCAACTGCTTCCTGGCGGCTGGGGTTAAATGGTGTGAATAAACTGAAAGTAAATTCTAGAAATACTTAATGAAGTTTGACAAGGCAGAAGTCTTGAAAGACATTATGCTCTCCACTTTTGATGGGGTCCAGCTAAGCCTTGCCGACTTAGTTATGACCTTGGATGTTACACTGGACCCAACATTATTGCTGGAGAAGCAACTTAATGCGGTTGCAAAACCCCCTCTCTCTCAACTCAGCCTAGCTTGAAAAATAGCCCTTTCCCTTGAAATATTTCATCTGGCCACCAGGATCCATGCCACGGTGACATCAAGAGTAGTCCAGTTCAATGCACTGCACCTTGGTCTCCCCTCAAAACCAGTTCAGAATCTCCGGCTGGTGCAGAACGCCACGTCTCGGCTCTTATGGAGTGCTAGAGGGAGCAGGCATATTACTTCTGTTCTGCAGTCCCTCCCCGGGCTGGCCGCCTGTACACGTGCCTTTTCCGTTATGGCCCCAACGAATGAAGACGAAGAAGAGCTAAAAGGAAGCCCATGTAGCACAGTGGAAATGTCAAGAAGAAGAGCTGGAATTTTATACCCCACTCTCTCACTGTTCAAAGGTGTCTCAGAGCAGCTTACAATCGCCTTCTCTTCCTCTCCCCACAACAGACACCATGTGAGGTGGGTGGGGGATGAGAGAGTTCTGAGAGAAAAAGTTCTATTGACTGTGAAAAAGTGTTATTCAAGGTATAAATTTTCATGTGCAAACACACCGCATGAAATGGAGCTCCATCGACCTTACGAAGAAACTTGCACTGGTACAGGCTGATTTTTCCTTTCTTACAAAATGCAAAAACCTGGACTATTCTGAAGGAGTGTGCTTGCACATAAAAGTTTAGGCCTTGAATAAAACTTTGATGGTCCTAAAGGTGCCACTGGACTCAAACTTTGTTCTATAATTAATGTAAATAAATACAACCCACACCCACAACGAAACCTGCAGATGGGGCAGCACTGGCCTAAATGTGCAGTATTTGGGACAGCCAATCAGCACATTCGTTTCCTGCCTTGTGATCATTCCTGGGCCTCCCGCTGCCCTCCACGGCTTAGAATTTATTTTAATGTACAAAATTCAGATCCCGCTATGGTGCCTATTTATTCAATCAAATTTATATCCTGCTCCCTCTCCCCGGAATGGGACTCGAGGTGACTTCCAGCATATCAAATGCACCCGATAAAACAGGACAAAAAAAATACAATAAAGGAACGTTTAAAAATACAAATCGACTAACAATCTGCCCCGAAGAAAATCTCGTATCCACCCGATCAAGCAGGGCGGGATGCAAGGATGCGGCTGGCCGGGGCAACCCCTCCATCTACCTACCAGCTGCCTGGCGGATCAGGTTCCCCCTGAGGCCGCCCGGGAAAGAGCCGGCTTGCAAGCCCCGCGGACCCGCCAGGCAGGCGCCCCAGGACCGGGGCTGACAAAGGGGAAACCCCCCGCCGCCCGCAGAAGGAAAGGAAACCCCGTCTGGAAAGGATTTAAACAACCCCCCCCCCCTCCCTTCCCCGAACACGCGAGAGCCGAATCTCAGCCTTCCGACACTGAACGGACCTACTTGAGAGGGAACCTCCCCAGGCTCCGGCTGCAAGGCTTTCCTCTGCTTCTGCGCGTCTGAAGCCCTCGCTCCCTCCCTTGCTCGGCCTCTCTAGTAAACAGCTCGGCTGCTTTAACCCTCTCAGTGCTGCAGCCCCAGGGCGGGGAGAAAGGCTTCCTGCGCTTTCCGCTGAAGACCCCCGCGGGACTGCGGGACTTCTGCCCGGCCGCAGTGTCAGCGGCGCCCTCTAGTGCAGCTCAGTGGGGCTCCTCCTCTGGAGTCACTCCGCCCGGGGCGGCACTCCCGGGGGGCCAGTGTTCCCTCTAAGCCGAGTTAGTGGGAGCTAAATCAGAGTTCTTTAGCCTCCGGCTCACCCATTTCTGTCTTCGCTCAGGAAGGATGGCTCCAGAGCAAACTGATTTCTGCAGCAGCAGCCCAATCGCGCTCTCACAACTTTAAAGCTGGTAGCTCACAAAGCAGAAATCAACTCCCCGCTTGCAGCCCCAGAGAGAGAAGGGGGAAGAGGGAAATCCCTTCCTCCTTGGAAGGAGAACAGCGGCTGGCAGGGGGAAGACGGGAGAGAGGAAAGATACGGGGCGGGGGGAGACCTCTCCTCTGCATCACTGGCTTCTGGGAACAGGAGGGGGGGGGTGCATCTGAAGCTTCCGACTGGTCTTTGAGGCTGGGCAGGGGAGATTTGCGCAAGGGAGCCGCAGAGCAGAGAAGGAAAGGGTCGTGGCGCTTTAAGGGACGACTCTGGAAGAGTTGCCAACCTCCCGGGGGGGGGTGCCGATCTCCCAGAATTCTTTCTATCTGATCCCTGGGCGACAGAAAAGGGCTATTAGGTAAGGTGGACTCCACATGGCATTAGACCCCGTGGGGGGCCCCACTGCTTCCCAAACTCCTCCATAACTTCTTTCCACCTCATATCTTCTGGTATTTTCCACCCAGGAGTTGGCAACCCCAGGCAGCTGCCCATAGATGGGCAAGTAAGCAGAGGCGGGGGAGGGGGGGTTAAAGAAAGGAGGGAAAGGGTAAAAGCCAGATCTAGATGATTTTAAATAGATTCTCAGGAACATATCATTTTGACATTGAAACAAAATAAAACCGCCATCATACCTGTTTTGTGATCCGTCCTGATGTCAGCTAGTGCTGCCATCTCCTGCCCTCCTCCCATATTCCTCTGATGCAGAAAGATGTGATTATGGTACTATGCTCTGCTGCCCCTTCAGTAATTGCTTCCTTATGGAAAAACCCCTCCCCTCCTTTTATGGTACAGGACCCTTTGGGACTTCTTAATGGAAAACATTCTAGACCAGGTTTCACAAGACGATTCAAATCCTCTGTCCTCCCATGACTTCACTTTCTGCCTTCCTGTTATAAACTTACTAGCTCACAACTCAGAATTATTTGGTAATGATTCTACAATAGATGTCTTGTTATGCTAATTACAAATAAATATTGGCATATTAATTTTCTCCTTGTACTCTCGTTTTTCCCTTTTGGCAGTTGGTTTTTGTTTTTTTCTAATAGTTGTAGATTTGAACAAATTAACTTTACGATAGCTCCACCGTAAGTTTCATAGTTGTTGTTTTGTACATTTTTCAATAAAATAAATTTTAAAAAATAAAATAAAACAAGGAAGCCACAGCCCTCTGTCTGCAAGACCTGAGAAAGGCTGTTAACGAGAGGACGTTCAGAGGATTCCCATAAGTCGGAAGCAACTTGATGGCAGTTAACTCACATACAGAGAAACGCCTGGCAGAAAGCCTTAGGAAATGGTCTTTGCTTGAATGGAGTGAGTGAAAACCCCTCACCTGCTGTGCCTGCCTCTTCTCCTCTGCCTGACTCAGGAGGAACCCTTCGGCCAGGGCCACTGCCTGGGAACTGGTCTCTGGCCCCCACCCTCTGACCCAGCACTGCACTTCCTGGGGCAGGATGGCCAGGAACTGCTCCAGGATCACCAGGTCCAGGATCTGCTTCTTGGTGTGCCTCTCTGGCTCCAGCCAGTGCTTACAAAGTCCATGGAGCTGGCTGCAAACCTCTCGGGGCCCATCAGCCTCATGGTAGGGGAACTGTTGGAAGCGTCGGCTGCGTACATCTGCGGTCATAGCATCCTGAACCCAGATCTCTGGCACAGCTCTTTCCCAAAATTCAGCGCCACTCCCTGCTTGGATGGGATGGGGACCTTTCCTGGATGTCTTGCCAGTTCCAGGGCCTTCCGGGTCCTTCTCTTCCATCTTTTCCTCCTTTCTCTTGGGTTGCCTCTGACTCTGGAAAGACACTCTTATTCACCTGGCTGTGAAGACAGAGAGGGAAAGATATCAAAAAGCCATAAAGAAAAGAAAAGAGAACAAAGTTACATCACTGACCCTGGTGAAGAGACACCGAAGGATTACCCCAGTGGCTCAGAAGTAGTGTCCTTGTTGTAGTTTGTGGATCAGGATTAATGTCACTGTGTTATATTACATATCACAGTTTTTAAGATACACCTATTTGGTCCTTCGGCCAACAAAAACAACACTATTTGCCTTTTTAAAGATCTACTGTGGATGTTATGAGCTTGGCTTCCGATTTCTGAGGACAGTCTGTCTAGTGTGCACATCTCAAGGTGAACTATAGCCCAGGACCAAACAACTGGTAAGGGCTTAACCTTGCAGATAGCTCCTTAATAGTCCTGAAGGGCTGGACAATATCAGAGGGAAAGGGGCAGAGGGGTCCTCTCCAGGTCAGGGCACAAGGGCTGCTGGGTGAACAGGAGCAGGCAGTGTAGGACAAGGGATTAATGAATGTGATGCTCTATATTCTTAGTGTTCAATGGGGCAAGTGATGCTCTGTGTTCTTGGTGTTTGGGGGGGGGGGGGGCAACAGTGGGAGGGCTTCCTGTCCCCACTGCTGGACCTTCTGAGGGCACCTGGTGTTTTTGGCCACTGTGTGACAGACAGTTGGACTGGATGGGCCACTGGCCTGCTCCAACATTGGCTTCTCTTACGTTCTTATGTGCTTTCTGAATGTGAATTCTGATATTTCCTCTGACATGCATATATTAACAGCTGTCACTGAGTTTAACTATAGTATATCCAGGTTTTGGTATTTATCCCAGATGAAAAAAATCCATAGTAGAATATAGATATTTTATGTTATGTGCCCAATAACGACGCTGCCCCTCGATTCAGATTGCAGTAAGCTTGACAAGGTTTATTGAAGATGACAACCCCAGACAAACACGCCAGAATTCGCATGCTCCCCGGCCCGTGTTCTCTCTCCTGCAGGTAAGTTTTTTTTAGCTCTGAAGAAAGGCAACCCATATTAAGCTGCTTGCTGGCCAGTCAAGGCCAACTAACAAATTATTGTTTGCAGCTCTGAAGCTCTTAAAGAAAAAGGAAAAGAAAAAGAGCTCTAAGATCTTCAGCTAAGACAGTTCACAGGGCTGGGGGCTGAAACCACTTAGAATATCTTATTTCAGGTTAGTCATCTAAAAGTAAAAACAGAAGCAGGTACTGATTCCATACATGTTCTCAAAACAGCATCTCCTCGTGTGATAGCAGAGCACCTGGCCCCAGGAAGTCTGCCAAAACCCAGTTCTATACGCACCTTGTCAGAAACCCCCCTAGCTCAGGGCTGAGGTAAATAAGCTCTGGGTGATGCTAAGAGAGGGCCCCGTTGTTCTTTATTGTTTCACACTGTCCTGAGAACAGATAAGCAGACATAATTACTGACACTTTCGACCAGCATAGTAGAACACCAATAGAGGCGTATTAAGTGAAATGATGCTTTAATGATGCTACCTGTCTGGTACCAATAGAGATTTTTCTCTGTGTAAACTATATGTGATGTAATCTGGGGTATAACACCTTTTTGTCGCAGAGAGGATGGTGTATATAAACAGAATGTCCTGAGCACCATTATGAAGTAGACTATATACAAGGATTTATTTACAGCTATATACACAGTCTTATGTTGCACTCGCCAGACAGTCAGACAAAATGCTTCGCAAGCAAGGGGATAGCAAGACTGGCACACTCAGACATATACAGAGTTCATTATATGCAGTCATACAGCCCATCAGCAAGAAGTGCTGATTCATCTTGCACCTCCTCTGGCTGATGCAATCTGGCTGTCAGGTGACCTCTCTAGCTGTCACCTAGATCCCTATGATCTATCTGACTCATCTGCTATCTTGCCTGTATATTTGGTCTCTATATGCTGACACGCCTCCCAAGATGCAATGGGTCAGATGCAGTTCACAGTTGAGATAGTCCAACCTGTGTTTGGGCAAACATTTTGTAAAAACATCAGCAGCATTATCATTAGATATACAATGCTTCAGAGATATGAACCCTCGGCATACAGCTAACTTTACATTTTGGTATCTGATGTTTATATGCTTGCTGTGTGGTTTGATTCCTTGGTTCTCAGCTACCTGCAATGCAGAAATACTGTCACACATTACAGTTACAGGCATTTCACATTTTACATCCAGGTCTTGTAACAGCTGATAAAACCATTCAAGTTGCACAGTGCAATCACTTAGGGCTGAATATTCTGCCTCACATGTACTGGTTGCTACATGAGTTTGCTTTAAAGATTTCCAATGTATCAAACTCCTATACATGTAGATTGCATACCCTGTGGTTGACTTTCCATCAGGCCTTTCACCCCAGCTAGCATCACAATAAGCTAACAGGTTTTGCTGCTTGCCAATCCTTTTTGTATGGGCATACGCACTTCTGAGATAACCAGTGTACCGCCACACACAAATCTGTGTGTGATTTAGGCTACCTACCAAGGACTGGAACAAGGTTACATCTGTGAATAACTCTGTGTCAGGCTCACTCACATAACCAGTGGTCATTGGTGTTGAAACACTATTTGCCTCTGCCACATTGTACTCTTCAAGCAGTCTTCTAATTTTGGCCTCTTGACTTAACTCAAAAAATCCATCTGCACTTTTGGAGATATGAACACCCAAATAGTTTTGAATTGGTCCCAGGTTTTTTACTTTGAACAACTTTTGTATATTGGAACTAAAGTGTTCTAACTGCTCTGCTGTGTTGTACAAAAAACTTATGTCATCCACGAAAACCAACAAGTAACATGACATTCCACAAATGTTTTTCTTGTACGGACAGGGGTCAGCTAAGCCTTGCTCGAACCCTAGCTCTGTCAGTGCTTTCTTGAGACATTCTGCCCATGCACGCCCACTCTGCTTCAAACCATATAGAGCTTTGTGCAACTTTAACACTGACTCAGATTCTTGGCAGTGAAAACCTGGTATCTGTTCTAGATAAAGCTCTTCCTTAATTGGGGCATTTAGGTAGGCTGTACCAATGTCAAAGTGGTTTATACACATTTTTTGGATAGCAGCCTTTGTCAGCGCAGCTCTGATTGTTTCAGCCCTCACAGTGGGAGCGAAACATTCATCGTAGTCCTCCCCTTCTACTTGTGAGAAGCCTCTGGCTACCAACCTAGCCTTATATTGTTTCTCCCCATTCAGCTGCTCCTTAATTTTAAACAACCACCGGCACCCCAGAGCCCTTTTGTTTTCTGGCAGCTTTGCAGGAGAAAATACCTTGTGTGCCTTTAAAGAATCATACTCTGCCTGCATTGCTGACAACCAGGCATTCTTTTCCTCCTCACACAAAGTCAACACTTCATTATACGTTTGTGGCACCTTTACATAAACATGATTCACAGTCTCTCCATATCTGACAGGAGGTATACCTTTTGTTGCCCTTGTAGACACCCTCAGTACCGACCTTGCACCTTGCACGCTCTCTGGAGCTTCCTGTGCTGGTGACAGCGCCTCCTGCTTAATCTCTGTTTTGCTTTCTGCCTCCTCTGTTACTGGCAACAAAACAGCTAAAGGATTTGCATGGACCTTGTGCCAATTCTCATCCTCACAAAAGTTAGCAGACCTGCTGAAACTAGGCAAATGATTGGGATTTGCAAACGGTACGATTTCATCCCCGTCTGATAACCCAAAAAAGTCAGTTTCTTTGCTCTTGCTCCACCCTTGCGTCTCTGGGCAAGTGGAACATTAACCCAGGCCTTAGAACCAAAAACTTTCAGATGACTCAAACTTGGGTCTTTGCCATAAAGCATCCTGTAAGGAATGTTGTTAATGGCACGAGACCATATCCTGTTGAGGATATAACATGCTGCTTTCATGGCTTCTGCCCAAAATGCATTCGGGAGGCCAACATCTTACAGCATGGATGTTGTCATGGTTTGCAAAACTGCCCCCTTCCTCTCGGCAATGCCATTTTCCTGAGGAGTGGCAACGTTTGCTATGCGGTGTTCTATGCCAGAAGACTTTAGCCAGTGGAACAACTCGTCTGATAGGAACTCTCCACCCATATCAGATTGAAACATGCATATCTCCTGTTGCAATTGTTTCTGCACATTTCTAGCCCACGTTTTTACTGTGTTACACACCTCTGATTTTTTCACCAAAGGATATAGCCACGCAAAGCGTGACGTATCATCCACTAAAACAAGACAGTATTTGTGCCCTGATAAACTCTTGGGAAATGGACCCATTACGTCTGCGTGCACCAGAGCTAAGGGCTTATCTGTAACCCTCTTACTGCTCCTTGCTACTGGATATGCCTTTGATTTAGACTGTTTACACACATCACAGTCCAAATAAGTCGAGCAGCTATTCACTTTCTCCTTATCTAGAATAGCAAGCGTTTTTGTTATCACAGAAAAACTCGCATGGCCGAGTCTTCTGTGCAGCAAATGGACGCATTGATTATGGGGTTTGGTGTTTGTCACCGTCTGAGCCTGCACATTTCCACCCTCCAACACATAAACATTGTTGTGCAATTTTCCCCCCTGCAACTTGTTCACCCTTCTTGAGAATGCTACATGATTGGTTGCTAAACACAATGCTGAAGCCGGCTTTATCTAAAGCACATATACTCAAAAGGTTACATTTAAGTGAGGAAACACAAAGCACACCCTTAAAACAATGATTCAGGGCTGGAAAATATACATCTCCCTGACATGACACCTCTGCATAGTGTCCATCTGCTAGACTCACGTGCTCCAAGGAAGAAGGTTTCACATTCTGTAGCACACTTTTGTCCCTGGCAAACATCTGTGAGGCACCAGAATCGATAATCCAAGTGGTACCTGCCGTAGACTTGCTTGCCACAACAAGAGTGGCTTGTTGAACAAATGGCTGGATCTTTCCTTCTCGGCTCTTTCTCTGCGCTGAACACTGACGCCGTAAATGTTGAGATGATCCACAAATGAAACATTTTTTGACCTTGAGGGCGATAGGCTTATCACTGCAGCTTGCTTCTGGAGTATAGACTTTCGTTGTCCTCTCTGGCTTGGCCCGGTTCCCAGGATGGACGGCAGCCAACTCCCTCTGCTGATAATGCCGCTCCTCATCCAGAAGTCTGCCGGTCACGTAATTAAGCGATAACGAAGCCGTAGAAACAGATTCCAATGCAGTAATCAACGGGTCGAACCTCTGTGTCAAAGAACTCAGGATGATAAAGATTTGGTCCTGCTCGGTAACTTGCTTCCCTCTCTGTGCAAGAAGCTGGAAGCCAGTTATCAGAGAGTTTAAATGTTCTCTGACCGATTGCCCGGGCTGCATTACAGTCCTGTAAATGCGTCTGGTCAGGGATATTAAGGACCCTGCAGTCTGTTGGACGTAGACAGCCTTCAGATTATCCCAGGCTGCTTTTGCCTTGTCACATTGGGACACATACAGCAACTGGTCATCTGCTATACTGAGGACAATAGTAGCCAAGGCCTTCTGGTCTTTAGCAGCATCCTCAGCCGTCGGAGCCTGTGGGGGAGCATCAATATAATTCCACACTGCCTCCCTCTTTAGATAGTGCTCCATACGAAGCGACCAGGTCACATAATTATCAGAGTTCAGTTTATCAATTAGCACTGTAGCCGGTGCTTGAGCCATGATACACTCACGTTCAGGAGCTTTTCCCTGCTGGTCACCAGTCTCTGCTTCCTCTGACTCTGACACCTCGCCTCCTTCACTAGACTGTGTTTCCAACTCTGTATCACTCACAGCAGCTGTAGACATCCACACAACACCAACTCAGGAGCTCTTCTCTCCAACACTGGTAGAGCCTCCTCAGCTCAGCACAACACCATCCACCTTGACTTTTGCTCAGCGGACCAGGCTGGGCCCATAACCCTGTCGGCGCAGAGAGGATGGTGTATATAAACAGAATGTCCAGAGCACCATGATGAAGTAGACTATATACAAGGATTTATTTACAGCTATATATACAGTCTTATGTTGCACTCGCCAGACAGTCGGACAAAGTGCTTCGCAAGCAAGGGGATACCAAGACTGGCACACTCAGACATATACAGAGTTCATTATATGCAGTCATACAGCCAATCAGCAAGAAGTGCTGATTCATCTTGCACCTCCTCTGGCTGATGCAATCTGGCTGCCAGGTGACCTCTCTAGCTGTCACCTAGATCCCCATGATCTATCTGACTCATCTGCTATCTTGCCTGCATATCTGGTCTCCATATGCCGACACTTTTGCCCATCCTGGTAATGGCAGAATACAGCTTGGTGTTACTGGGTGCTAAGGTATCCAGTCCTGTATTTCCTGTTTCTTGTAATAAACAGATAATCATCTAACTCGTTGGACTCTGTGTGTTCCTAATTCGATCCCTGGAACGCACGGGGCACAAATTCGTGCATCAGGATCACAGTGGAAATGTCAATATTTAAAGTTTCTGAGAGAAAAGTGGAAAGTTGAAATAGAATTTTAAAATAAAGAGAAGGAAAAGGAAGTAGAAAAACTGCAAGCTGAAGCAGAATTTAAAATTAAAGAAATGGAAAAGTGGGAAGTTGAAGCAGAATTTAAAAATGAATTAGAAGAGGTCACAGCACTTAAAATTAAAGAAATGGAACAGGAAACAGCACTTAGATATAATGAATTAGAATTAGAAGATTACAATTAGAAAGAGAGAGACTTAAAACTGAGAAGAAAAAGGAGGGAAACCCTGATATCAGATATGATTTTCTTCAAGTTACACCAAAGGATTTCATAATATATGTGGCAGGAGGAGATCCACAAATCTTCTTGTCAACTTTTGAAAAATCTGTTCAAAATTGGGGGATACCAGTGATTCAATATATGAAGTATTTGCCCAGTTTAATTAGAGGGAAACTGGCTGAAATTTATAATACATTTCCCTCAGATAAGCCTGATGTCTATGCTGAATTTTAGGAGGCAGTATATGACAGATTCAAATTTAGAAGCCTGATTCCTCAGAAAGAGAAGTCATTTAAATCGTTGAGTGTCAAGCTGACAGACTATTTTGACAAATGGATTTCATCAGCCAAAGCTGTCTCTAAAGACGGAATAAGGGAGTTGATGATTTTAGATCAATTTTTTTTTCAACTTCCCTCAGACATAAGACTTTTAGTGAAAGATAAGCTTCCAGAAAATGTCAAACAGGCAGCAGATTGGGCGGATAAGCTAATGCTTAATAAGAGGGGTCTGGGATCAATATGAAAAGAGAGACGGTCCTTATAAACCAGCTTTCAAACCAAAGGTCCAGCCACAGAGAAGTTCAGACTCAGAGAAAGGAAAGGAACCTATGAGAGAACTGAGATTACAGAGACAGGAGAAAAATACAGAAGAAAACAAAGGGAGTTACTAGAAAGACAGACAATGCTATGTATGTGGGCAATATGGGCATTTATCCTACCAGTGTGCAAAGAACCAAAATAAACAGACAAGCCCTGAGCATGTACAGAGAGTCACTAGATTTACCTCAGAAAATGAGAGGGAGCAGCCTAGAGATTCCAATGGTACAGCAGAGACACCTGAAAAGTCCAGTAAAACCACTCCCTCACCCATAGCTGAAGGAACAAATTATTTGTGCGGAGTAAAGATAGATAAAATTGCTCATGATATTGAACTGAGAGAAGTAATCCAAATAAATGTTTGATGGGGGGGGGGGTGCCCTCCTCTGTCAGGTGGGGAGTGTCGAGCAACATTTCAACACACCTATAAACATGCTGAGTTTGGGCAGGGGAGGAGAGAAGAGGGAGAGGGAGGAACTGTTCTGCAGCTGGCCTGCTGCTGCTGAACTCTTTTTCCTGTAATATGTGCAAGAAGTTTAAAAAGAGGGTTCAGCAATGTAACTAAATGCTGTTATAAAGATGAAAGGTTTTGTATAAAAAAATAAAATTAAAAAGCTGTTGTATAAAAACAACAAAATCAAAGTCCTTTTGTGCGTGCAGAAAAATTCAAAACTGATACTAGAGGGATAAGTATTCAGTCAGAGGGTCGGTGTGAATGTTGGAATAAGACCAGTCGGCAGGTAGGTGTGCAGAGCAAGAGGCTGAGACAACTGGTGTTATAGATAAGAGGAGGAGGAGATTGGATTTATATCCTGCCCTTCACTTGGAGCCTTGAGAGCGGCTTGCAAATTCCTATCCCTTCCTCTCCCCACAATAGACACCCTGTGAGGTAGGTGGGGCTGAGAGAGCTCTGACAGAAACTGCTCTTTCAAGGACAGCTCTGGCAGAACTATGGCTTGCCCAAGGTCACCCAGCAGCTGCAAGTGGAGGAGTGGGAAATCAAACCCAGTTCTCCCAGATTAGAGTCTGCACACTTAACCACTACACCAGGCACACAAAGCAGAAAAGGGAGTGGGGTGAAGTTCTATAGTTTTACTGTATTTTCTTAATTTTAAAAGTTTTTTAAAAAATTGCACAAAGGTCGCCAGGCTGTTTTTTGTTGCTATAAAATGTGTCAAAGCTTGATTCTGAAATCTAGGTATTCTTAATAAATGTCAGAGTCCTGCAGCAATCAGTCTCAACAACGTTCCTTAAGTAGGTTTGAGTTTATTGAGAGCAGTGATGAGCAAGTAATCTGGTGACACAGTTAATGTCAGAACTGGGGTTCAGGCGGGAAAACAGGGAGATATAGAGAATTCAGAGGGGACCCCTGATGCATTTGATCCAATGAGCAAAGCAATAAAGCGCGTCTAGAATAATGAGCGTAGGTTCCCAGCCAAGCTGGCTGAGTCGAGCTTCAAGGACACTTACACCAATTCTAAGATAAGACATTGCGTGAGAATCAGAAAGTAACATTCCAGAGGGATGAAGATGGCAATGTTTCAGCAGCCCTGCCCGCCCTGCAATAGCAGTGTAGCTGACATTCTGCCCCTCCAAAAGCCCCCCCCCCCCCCCCCCGGTTTATCAGGATACATTTTATGGAAAGCATGCAAAAGCTTGGGTGCACTGAGGTGAGAGAGTTCAACCTATTCGTTATGAGCTGGGCCCCTCCCGCTGATGGGATCTGCCACAACTTCTTCGCAGGGGGACTTGGACTCTTGGTGGAGGAGGCTGCAGGGACACTGCCCCCTTATTCAAAAGACTCTGGACAAGGACAAAGCTGACTATAAAGCCCAGGCAGACAAGGGGAGGGCTCCTGGTTGGGACATACAGCTGCCATGTAGACAGCACTAATAGCAGCGGCTTCCTTGTCCCACACTGCCCAATTTCTTTCGGTAGCATTAAACTTCTTAGACACGTATGCCAGGGGATGGAACCGCCCATCTACCCCTTCCTGCAGGATGGCCCCTCCTATGGCGATGTTCGAGGCATCTCCTTGTGCCATTAATTTTTCATTCTCATCAGGATGCGCCAGCACAGGCTCTGACGTGAACAGAGACTTCAGTTTGTCAAATGCTTCCTGGCATTCAGCAGTCCACTCCAGACATGCTCCAGACTTAGTGCTATCTGGCCCCTTCCCCTTAGTCTTTAACAAGTCTGTCAAGGGTAAGCTCACTTGAGCAAAACTGGAGATGAAATTTCTGTAAAAACTGGAAAATCCTAAGAAGGACTGGAGCTGACTATGAGTCCTAGGCAGCTCCCACCCCAACACGTCAACTACTTTGTGTGGGTCCATCTCCAACCCCCTAGGGAAAGTACAGTAACCCAGGAAGTCAGGATTATTGCCAGGAGACCCTCAAGAAGAAGAATCTGATGCGTCCCTATGCCCAAAAACTTTATATGAATAACGTTAAGTTCACCTGGGGCTATCCATCTTCCATAATTATATTTCAAGAAGGGAAGAGACTTATGGCACGGAACCCAGCTGAGGCCAAACCACTGTTGAAGAACCTTGGGATCAGCTTGGAGGAGCAGGAAATGGAAGATGAGACAGACCAGGGTACCGATCCTGAAGAGGGAACATCAGTGAGGGCGGAGAAACGCCTCAGAACACAGTCATTAGAAGGAAACACCTAAAGGATACAAATATAATTGAGCTAATGTCAATGTTTATAAAGAATTAGGGGGGAGGAGGGGATGTGTATGCACTCCATGAAGTGGAATGAGGGGAGGTTATACTTTCCCCAGGTTGTTTCTCTACCACAGGGGATTTTTGGAATGTGGAGAGAAGGGGTAGGGATCCCCAGAATAGATTCTCTTCCATGTGGGAGGGGGGAAGGGGGATTGGGGAACAATAGAGGAATAGCTAGCATGCTTCGGCTACGGGGGGGAGGTAGGAAGTGCCCAAGAGAATATGGCTAGACCAATTAAAATTCTTTCACTTAATGTAAATGGCTTATCCTCAAACCTTAAAAGATATAGGTTGGGCAAGATGGCAAGAGACGAAGGTATCAATTTAATATGCATCCAGGAAACACACAAAGCCAAAAGAGATCCCAAACCCCTCCTTAATAACCCGGGGTGGGTAACTTTAATCGAGTCTAGAGGGACCAACAAGGCAAGGGGAGTGGCGATACTGGCAAATAAAAATCTGAATGTGAAGCAACAAATAAAATGGTGGACAAAGAAGGCAGGTACGCCTTAGTTAGAGGCAGAATAAACAATGCATACGTTACAATCCTTAACCTATATGTGCCAAACAGAGGGCAAAAGAAGTTCCTAAACAAAGTAATAAAAATGACCCAAAATTTTATCCAGGGAGATTTAATTGTCGCTGGTGATTTTAATATGGATATTACAAAACATAACAAAAGTCTTATAAACAAATGGGGATTAAAGGAAGTACATGAGTTAAGTGGCCAGAAATCTACCCCTACTTTTTTTCCCAACAGGTTCAAAACTTACTCTTATATAGATTTTGTCCTAACCAAGGAAACTAGGACATTATCAGTTAAAGCGGTTCGAACACATCCAATTTGGATATCAGACCACGCCTCTTTGAGTGTGGAGGTGGACTTGAGGATAGAATGGACCAGGAGACCTTGGAGATACAATAATTTAGTTATGGCAAAAAAAGAAGATAAGGAATATATAGAAAAACAGATTAAACTATGTTTTAAAGAAAATAGGAACACAGTAACCACCGATATTTTGTGGGATGCAGCGAAAGCAGTAATTAGAGGACATTGTATAAGGAAAGAAATAAATATAAAAAAAGAGTGGTATCAAACTAGACAAAAGAAGATTCAGGAGTTGAAAATGCTTCAACAACAACAAATGAGTAGGTATAACATGCAAAGGCAGATTCAAATCCAAGAATTAAAAAAAGAACTAGATAAGTTAGACCTCATAACTTTATGGAAAAAGGAAACACTAATTAAAAATGAATACTGGAGAAGCAGTATAAAATCAACCCAAAGATTAGTAAAACATTTACAAGCTAGAAAGGAAAAACAAAGTGTGAAGCGTATAAGAGAGGGCTCTAAGGTTTTGGAAGACTCAAAGGAAATTAGGGAGACCTTTGCAAATTTCTACCAAAGCTTATATAAAGAGAAAGAAATGGCAAGGTTTGAGGAACAAATACAGCACACAATAACATCGGAAGATAGATAGGAATTGCAGAAGGATATAACAGTAAAGGAAATAGTTGAGGTAATTAAAAAACTAAAAAAAGGGAAATCGCCAGGGTTGGATAGATTCACAGCAGAGTTTTATAAAGAAATGGTAGAAATTTTAGCACCAGAACTCCAGATAACTTTTAATGCGATAATGAGAGGGGAACAAGCCCCAAATTCATGGAGAAAAGCAGAGATAGTGGTGATCCCTAAGCCTCAAAAAGACCCGAAAATAGTTAGCTCATATAGGCCAATTAGTCTACTTAATCAAGATTATAAGATTTTTTTTGGAATCCTAGCAAACAGGCTAAAAGAGGTGATACCTAAAATAGTTAAAGGGGACCAATATGGATTTGTGAAAGGAAGGAATATAAGTTACCCAATTAGGAATATCCTTAACATAATAGAACATGGCCAAAAAAAAAAATTGCCCTCCTTAAGTGGACTGTGGAGAAATACAGGTTGCTTACCTGTAATTGGAGATCTTCGAGTGGTCATCTGTGCATTCACACCTCTGGGATTAAGTGCGCCTGCGCCGATCCTGATCGGTAATCTTCAAAGCCTAACGGATTTTCGCGCCAGCTCCCCGGTCACGTGCACGTCCCACTGCGCATGATTCGGGGAGAGGCACGAGGATCCCGCCAGTTCCTTCTGACCGCTGCTAACAGCCCCCAAGGAAAAAAGTGAGGGAGACCGAAAGCAGAGGGGAAGGAGGGCGGGTGGTGTGAATGCACAGATGACCACTCGAAGATCTCCAATTACAGGTAAGCAACCTGTATATCTTCTTCGTGGTCTCTGTGCATCACACCTCTGGGAGAATAGCGAGCAATAAACACACCACATACCTGGAGGTGGGTGCTGGAGGTCTCACATCTGAGCTGCTTGCAGGACTGCACGGCCCACCACAGTACGCTGATGGACGCGGACATCTAGGGCGTAATGCTTCACAAACGTGTGAGGGGACGCCCACGTTGCAGCATTGCAGATGTCTCCCAGGGGAATGCCCTTGAGGAATGCTGTGGAAGTAGCCACGGCTCGAGTGGAGTGTGCCCGGAGGGACGCCGGTAGTGGCCTTTTGGCCAGAAGATAGGCGAGTTTTATCGTCTCAACTATCCACTTCGAGAGTCTTTGAGACGACAGTTTCTGTCCCTGTCTGGGCAAGGCATAACAAATGAAGAGAGCTGGAGACTTGCGAAAGGATTTTGTCCGGTGCAAGTAGAAAGACAGGGCTCTCTTGACATCTAAAGTGTGTAGACTACGTTGCGTTGGGTCCTGGGGATCAGGAAAAAATACTGGCAAGGTGATATCCGCCCCTATATGGAAGTCCGAGACTATCTTAGGCAGGAAAGCGACATCTGGAGCCAAAGTGACGGCATTATGGTGAAACGTGAGGTACGGTGGGTCGCAACAGAGCGCCGAGAGCTCACTCACGCGTCGAGTAGACGTGATGGCCACCAAAAACGCAACCTTCCACGACAAAAGTTGAAGGCTGTATGAGGCCATGGGTTCGAAGGGTTTTCCCATCAGCTTAGCGAGAACCAGGGGCAAGTCCCATGCCGGGACTGGTGTCCGCACTGGGGGATAGAGGCGATTCATTCCCTTGAGGAATTGCTTCGTTGTTGGGTGGGAAAACTCCGAATAGCCATCAATCTTAGGATGATTGACTGAGATGGCTGACAAGTAGACTCGGATAGATGAGTGACACAGTCCCCTGTCCTTACATGACAGGAGGAAACCAAAAACATCCTTAAGTCAGGCGGGGACTGAGGGCCGTCCCACAGACACCAGGAAAGTTAAAAACTTAGTCCATTTTGACTCATATGAACGTCGAGTGGAGAGTTTGCGTGAGTTTAGTAGAACTTGAGCAATGCGTGATTCTAACCCTAAGTTTGGATCAGCCACACTGTCAATTTCAGCCTGGGCACATCGTGGTGCAGTACTCGGCCCCCGTGCATCCCGAGGAGGTCTGGGTCCGTCGGGAGATGGAGATACATCCCTCATGAGAGGCTGAGGAGCGTGGGGAACCAGGGTTGTCTCGGCCACCATGGGGTGACGAGAATTGCCCACGGTCGCTCTGTCAACAGTTTGTGGACTACTCTCGGTATGAGAGGGATCGGGGGAAATAGGTACAATAGTTTCCCCGTCCACTGGAAGAGGAGACCGTCTCCGAGAGAGGTCGGGTCCATTCCTGCTCTGGAACAGAATAGATGGCATTTCTTGTTCTCTCGAGAGGCGAATACATCCACGGATGGATGTCCCCAACGGTCGAAGATCGGAGTCAGGTATAGGGGGTTCAGTTCCCACTCGTGTAGGGATGCTCCCCCTCTGCTTAGGAAGTCCGCTTGGACGTTGAGTAGTCCTGGGAGATGAGTCGCCACCAGGTGAATATCTAGTGCCTGGCACTCGTTCCACAGCTCTATCGCTAACCGGCAAAGTCCACGGGAGACCGTCCCACCCTGGCGGTTGATGTAAAACATGGTGGTGGTGTTGTCTGTAAGGACAGTCACCGTTTTCCCCGTCAGGGATTGGCGGAAAGATCTCACTGCGTAGAGAACTGCCAGCAGCTCTAAGAAATTGATATGGTTGTGTGCCACAGAGGGGTGCCACCTGTCGCCCACACCTACACCGTCCAGGTGAGCTCCCCAGCCCCATAGGGAGGCGTCCGTAGTGACGGTCGCTGAGGGGGGTGGAAGCGAGAAAGGTGCACCTGAATGTAAATTCTGGGGCACAAGCCACCAATTCAGGGTCTCTAGGACCTGGGTGGATATCTGGAAAAGTTTGGAGAGGGAGTGGAAGTTGGGGCGGAAACGCCTCAAGAACCAAAGCTGCAGTGGTCTCATTCGCAATTTGGCGAAGGGAATTACTGCTGTTGTCGCGGCCATCAGGCCTAGCAGGCGAAGGATTTGTTTGGCTGTAGCCTCCTTGGTCTCTTGGATAGACTGGAGAAGGGAGACTATATCCGCTGCTCTGTTGGGGGGTAGGAACGCTCTGCATTGCAGGGAGTCCAGGATAGCTCCGATAAACTGAACCCGTCTGGAAGGGATAAGCATGGACTTTTTGAGGTTTATGGTCAGTCCTAGTGATTCTAGGGTACGAAGGGTAGTAGAGATGTGGCTCTGTAGTTCCGCCGTAGAGGGGGCGACTAGAAGCCAGTCGTCCAGGTAGGGGTAAAGGTGGACACCTTGGAGTCGCAGATGTGCCGCTACTACTGCCATGAGCTTCGTGAAGACACGAGGAGCTGTAGAGAGGCCGAAGGGTAGGGCCTTGTACTGGAAGTGACGCGGACCGATCGCGAAGCATAGGTACGGTCTGTGTGACGGGTGGATCGTCACATGGAAGTATGCGTCCTTTAAGTCCAGCGTCACCATCCACGCGTTGGCTTCTAGTAGTGGTAGGATGGTCTGTAGAGTGGTCATACGGAATTTCTTGTAGGTGATGAACGCATTGAGGTTCCACAGATCCAATATGGGACGAAGTCCGCCATCCTTTTTTGGGACCGTGAAGTAGCGGGAGTAGAACCCCCGCTGAAGGTGGTTTGGTGGTACTTGTTCTATGGCATCTTTTGAGAGGAGGGTTTCGACTTCCGACGATAGGGTGTCGGAGGGAGGGGTGGTTACGAAGTACGATTCTTGTGGAATCTGGAAAAATTCTATTCTGAAGCCTTCTGCTACGACCGACAGTGCCCATTTGTCTGTTGTGATATGTTGCCATGCTGGTAGAAAGGGTGATAGACGGGTGGGAAGATCGGAGCGAATGGGAGAGTCAAAGACTCTGCTTGTTCGGTTTGGGTGGTTTAGCCTTGGAAGCGGAAGCGGACGGGAATCGTGGCTTGTGGCCATAGGGTTTCTGTTGATAAGCAGTAGACGGCGGTCTCTGCCATTGGGGTTCAGTGGGAGATCTTCGCGGTTGCTGTTTGGGCCAAGATCTCTGCCATGTTTTCTGCTTCTGTTGTCTCGGTTGTGAGACACCCAAGTTACGAGATGTCTTGATGCTCTTATCTAAATCATGAAGGACTGTGTCCATCGTGGAGCTGAATAGTCCTTCACCCTCGAAAGGGAGATCTTCCACTAAGGACTTTGTGTCTTGTGGAAGCGAAGTCGACCTCAGCCAGGCGTGGCGACGAAGGGCGACTGCTGAAGTGAGTGTCTTGGACGTGACGTCCGCAGCATGCTTAGATGCGTTAAGCTGGTGCTTTGCTAGCACCATGCCTTCCCTCTGGATCTTCCTAGCAAGGCGTTGCTTATCCTCAGGAAGCTGGGCCAGAAGTGGTGTCATCTGCTCCCATAGGGAGTATTGGTACCTGCTCATGCAGGCTGTGTAGTTTGCCGTTTTTATGCCCAGTGTACCGGCTGAATAAAATCGTCTCCCGAAGGAATCTAATTTCCGTCCCTCCTTGTCCAAGGGGGAGGAATGTCCGCTACGGCCCCTGGCCGAGGGGGTCACTACGACTGAGTTGGGCTTGGGGTGGATGAATAGGAATTCTGCCCCTGGCTCTTGGAGCCTGTACATGTGGTCCAACTTCTTGTTGGAAATTGGAGTTGAGGAGGGGTGGCCCCAGGATTCTTTGGCAGTGCTCAAGAGCACCGAAATTAGCGGCAACGCTACTGCGGTGGATGTATCCATCTGTACGATGTCGAAGATGGCATCGGTAGCGGTAGGAGTTGGTTGGACCGTGGCAAGTGCCAAGGAATGTGCCATTCGTTTGATAAGTTCTCCATAGGATTTCACGTCCTCGGAGGGGGAGATTGGTAAATTTTCAGCCACATCAGGGGATGGTGACTGCTGGATGGGAGATTCGTCATCGGATGATTCGGGAGATTCGGGTATCGAATGGTCGGAATGTTCGGAGGGAGACATAGGGGTCGACGGATCTGGTTGGTAGGGAGGGAGGTCGACATCGGGTGAGGTGGGTATCGGCATCGATAGTTTTGGTAACGGTTTCGGTTTCGGTATCGGTATCGGAGTCGGGGCCGGGGGATCTCGGCACCGGGAGACTCTTGACGACATCGATTGGCGATCCCACTCCGCTGGGTACCATTGTGGAGGTGGCGGGTAGGAGGAACCATACAGGTATCGTCATTGACGGACGTCCCACGGCACCAAAGATGGGGGGAGGCGCCAGTCTCGCTCGCCTCTCGGCGCCGGCAGCGGGTCGGGCCCGGTCTCGGGACTGCTGTGAGGGATCTGCGTCAGCTCGATGTCGGGTTCCGAATCTGTGAGCTGGATGGGTCGTGGCATCGGGGAGACGGGGCTGCCCCGGGGTCGCTCGCGCCCTGGAGGGTCAAGCTGCGGAGACCCGTGCTGGGTCATGTCGGACGCGGGATGCGTCGACGAAGCACTCGAGGTTTTGTGCTTCAGCTTGCCCTTACCCTCTTTGCCCTCCTTACGCTTCTTAGCGGGAGTTCGTGGCAGTGAGAGGGGTCTTTTCGGTGCCGACTTCTCGGTGCCGGAAGGGCTTCGCATCGGTGGCGACGTCGGGCCCGTCGGTACCGATGGGGATGTTGTCGAGGCGTCGGCTGCGGACATCTTCGGTGACAACGCTGCTTCCAAGAGAGCCACTCTGAGTCGGGCCACCCGGTTCTTACGAGTTTGTTTGGAGAACGCGGCGCAACTCGAACAGGAGTCGACACGATGCGACTCGCCTAGGCACAGCAAGCAGAGGGAGTGCTTGTCTGGGGGAGCGATTTTACTCCCACAATTAAGGCAGCGTTTAAAGAAACCCCACCGCTGGGCCATAGGCCGGGCGGGGAGTAGAAAGAGGAGAATCCAAAAGAGAGTCCAGAAAAACAGTCCGTAGGTCAGGAAAGCCAAGAAAATCAGTCCGAAAGGCCTTTCCAAGTTGGAAAAAAGAAGAACGAAAGTTAACTATTGACCGGAGCGGAGAGGGGGTCCTCACGACGTGGCGGTCAGAAGAGAACTGGCGGGATCCTCGTGCCTCTCCCCGGGCCATGCGCAGTGGGACGTGCACGTGACTGGGGAGCTGGCGCGAAAATCCGTTAGGCTTTGAAGATTACCGATCGGGATCGGCGCAGGCACACTTAATCCCAGAGGTGTGATGCACAGAGACCACGAAGAAGATTTGGAACAACTACCTTTTTGAATACATCCAATCAGATATCGTGGCCTTGACGACGGAGGAGATTACTTGGGAGGAGAAGAAGAGTCGGATAAGGGAAAAATGGTCGCCGTATCTTGATTGGATCAAGGAGGATGAAGCCAAGAAGGACATTCTTTGGAAACTTTGGACTTTGTGCCTGGCTGAAGCAATGACGGAAGAAGAAAAGGGGGGGAGAGGACTGAGGGAAGGGAGGGGGAAAGGGGAAAGAAAAAAAATGGTGGAAAGTTATGTGTATGAAAGTTGGCTAAAATAAAAAAAAAGGTGTCAAAAAAAAAAAAGGCTAGCCTGGGCTATCAAGGTCTGGATGGAGGTAACTAATTCTTTGTTAAGATGTCTCAGAAGGTATCAGTTGTTCCTGCAAATATATCAGAATCCTTAAGGCCCAGTTTGAGCACGGTTTCAGCCACTTAGAAGGAACCAAAAGCTGTATCCATGACTTCTGTTGCTTGTACAAACTGCACACACCTCATTTATTTTAAGAGATCTGGACCCGACTTGAATGACTTGATGTAAAACCCTGTGGTCCAAAGCAAAATATTTAAAAAATATCTTTCTCCAACTTTTATGCAACTCATTAAAACTTGTATTTGCACACACATACACACAAAAAAGTAACCCAGGAAGTCTACCTCCGCCTGGTGGAACTCACACTTTGACAGCTTAGCGAACAGTTTGTGATCATACAGAGTTTGCAGTACCTCCCTCACCAACTTGACATGAGATTTCTTGTCTGGTGCATACAGTAGAATGACTGTAACACTTGTGCAACACTTCGTTAATCAGATTCATAAACAGCCCGGGAGCTCCCTGGAGCCCAAATGGCATGACCAAATACTCAAACTGCCTGTGCTGTCTTAGCTGGTTGCCACAGAGACTACACACTGCAAGCTGGAAACACGGTCCAGAGTCAGGGTAAATAACAAAGCCAAAGGCCTGATCGTCAGGACGTCAATTCAAGGTTTCAAGGACAAGGAGTGGCTGCTACACACACAGAAGCAAGTCTGAATGTGCAAAGTTGCTGCCACGCTGAAGCAGGTGCACGGAGAATTTTTGAGCAGGTCTTCCCTTCTCTGGGAGCTGAGTCTGCAAAGACTTACAGTTCCTCTCATTGCCTTTTCAGGAGCTGCAGTCTGGCACTCCTTCGCTCCTGCAAAGTCAACCTCTGACGTGCCCTCTGTCTGGGGCACTCAGGAGAACTAGGGGGGGAGTCTAGCTTCGGGGTGTCTGCAACTGGGGGTGCTGGGCCAGGCTCAGAATTGGTCCCTCCTAGCTGCACCTCCTGTGTAGCTGCTGGGAACTCTTCTTCCTCAGGTACAATTGGAGATTCATCTTCTGGACTGACTCCAAAGGAGGCTGGGTTGCTCCCTGCCTCTTCCTCATCTGAGGAGTAACCAGCCTCCACGACACTGCCCACGGGGGGTATTAAAAGCAGTCTTGGCCTCATCACCCTCCTGAATGCATATTCAAAAATAAGCATCCCTCAAATCCAGTTTAGTAAAGATTTTCCCTTTGGCGGCCTTTGTCAAGAGGTCCTTCATGAGTGGGAGAGGGTAAACGTTAATGGCGGAAACTGCATTCGAGCCCTGGTAATCAGTGCACAAACGAAGTCCCCCATCTTTCTTCTTCCAGAAGAGGATAGGAGTTGCAAATGGGGAGGAGGAGAGTCAGATGAAATCCCAAGCTAGGTTTTTGTCAATTAACTTGCGCAACTCTACTGTTTCCGCTGGACTCATTGAATATAATTTCCCTTTGGTTAGCTTATGACCGGGCAAGATCTCAATAGCACAGTCAGTGTTATAGTGGGGAGGCAACTCATCCACCTTCTCTTCTTCAAACACCCTAACCAAGTCTCTATATTCTCTCAGGATGAAGTTTAACTCTTCTTGCACCAGGCAGACACGTGCCGGAACATTGTGTATCCCCACTCAGGCAACCAGACATGGTCTTGGCAGCCCTGGGCCACGAAATGCATGGGCCCTTCACTCCATAGAAAATGTGGGTCGTGACAACTGAGCTATGGGCTTCCCAGCACCATAGAAAACTGTACCATGGGGTTGATCACGAAGGACAGAACCCCTGCTGCATCCACTGCTCACACACAGGCTCCTTCATCTTAGAGGGCGCTGTCTTTGGGACTTCTCCACCCTCCACTGAGAAAATTGCCCATTTATAGTCACTTTCTGTTTCCTTTTAATTAATTTCCCCTTGTACTGCTCTGTCTCTGGAAGGTGGGAAGTAATGGGTGAACGAATGGATGCTTGTGCGGGAACCTGCTTTGCTTAGTGGCTTTGGAACTGTTTTCTTAAGAGCTTCCATGATGGGAAGAACCAGCGACCTTGAAGCCAGTCTCTGCCAGCTACCCTGCATAGATAAATAACTGTAGGTTTGCAAGGGGGTGGGGGGGAGAGAAGCAAACGTTAGATTTAGGTGGGCTGAGTGGATGGTTTGATTGGACAGGTCATGGGGGGGGCGGCGATGTGAAATGTATAATATCAAGAGGAGCACCAAACCCAGTCAGTTCTGACACAAATGGCTTCTACTTGTCACAGCTTCATATCTCGATAAACATATCTTTCACACACAAGAGCAATATTGGGAATGAGTTCGTGCAAGAGTCTGACACCTCCCTTGAATATAAAAGGGGACACGCCAGGGGGTGTTCCAGCCACTGCATTTTCAAAATAGCCGGCTGCTTTTCACATTCCTGTGCACCAGAATTCCGGCATGGAACAATGGTTTCATGAAAATGTAACATGCATTTCATCTGCTGTAGCAGGACCCCAGCTGCAGACCCCTACAGATCAAGTTATTGTATTAAAGCCTAGTCTAAATTTTATATCGCAGCAAAATTCTTATGTAAAATACTCTCACGCTAATCCTAAAAGGAAGCCACTGCAACAGTTGCATGCAATCCTATATCCTCATGATCATTCCCAAGGTCTGCTGCCGTTGTCATTTTTCACAGCAAGGTTTGTTGTGTCTCCATTTCCCTCCCTTTTCGTCTTGTTTGAAGGATAATTATATCTACGCATACCAGTTAGTATTTCCTATAAAATGTGGCTTCAGTGAGAGATTGTCATTCAAAAAATCATGTGGTTCAAGCGACTTTTGAGCATCCCAAAGAAGCCCAACACCATCCAAACCTAAGCAGGCATCAGATTTGAAGATAATTAAGAAAAGAATCTCTTCATTTCCATTTGCTTCCTGGAGTTCTTGAAAACGCAGTTATTCAAATCACAGTTTGGTTTGGGGAACACTAATATAGACAGCCTCTGAACATGTACATAGGGTAGAGTTTCCCAAGTACTTCAGCCCTTCCCCTGTGCGTGCATGTTAGCATGAGTGAAGGCCCTGGTGTGCAGGCAGGAGTCTGAAATACAGTCTGCTCTCTTAAACAGGAAAACTTTATTAAACTAGAGTACAAGTTAAGGGGAGATGACAGTTGTGTCTACTAGCTACACAGATCTAAGGGAAGAAACAGGCAAATTGTATCACCATTAAGTTTAACAATAGATACCAACCCATCTTGCCTCGGATGTTCATGAAGCAAATACAAATCCTCCCCCTCCCCCCTTGTTCCATGTAGTGAGATCCGATTCCTAGCATTTGGCCAAAGAATACATTTAAATGATTCATGCTGAAATTAGTGGTACTCTAAATAGTTGAACATTGGCTGAGCGATGAGCTCTTCAGTTAATGTCTATCAGACTGATTTAATATCTAAACATGGCATTCTTCTAGACACAGGTGTATTCTATGCCAACCCTAAGGTTCTTTGTGCGTTTTCAGACTGCATTATTATATACAGAATTTCACTTCAAGCATCAATAATACATTTTTGTTTAAAATGATACAGAAAGAAAAAGGAAAACGGGGCACATAGAGAGAAATAATTATATTAAGTTCTTTACATTGATCAAGGACATCCATGTTATGCATAAGATAAAAATAGAGTACATTCAAAGATGCTTCCCCTTTCTCAACCCCCTTATTACGGTTTTCAACAGAACATTTATAGTTACAGCTACATTAGAGACGGAGAGATAGTCGGGGAAGCTTTTCTGGGGCATCAGTTCAGTTTCTTTTGCAGAGCTCTCTAGATTACCATTTCCTTAAAGTTCTACACACATATAAAATTTGTCCCATCCCAAAATAGGTCTTTGCTTATCTAGTATGAATTATTTATCTGAGAGTGATTACTGTCACACTGGGGCCCAGGGCCCAAAGTTAAGGGCCACAATTACTTAGTATTTACAATTTTATTTCTAGACGCAGAATTGTTTAAAATCACTGCATTAGATCTTCAGTAAGAATCGAGGCATTACTGCTTGCAGTTTTCAGGGGGTGGGGGGAAGTAACTGTTGCAAGATACATAGTGATTTCCTAGCAATTTGAATCTAGGGGCTTAAATTATACTGAACAGCCTACAGAAAACTTGTAACGACTCTTAGTAAAAACTGTACAGGGAACTAAAGGAAAGACAGGGCGGAATGACGTCTACATCGGTTTAGCAGTGATTGCTGAAATAAAATCAGGGGGGGAAATGAAGGCACAAAAGGAGCTACTGGGAACATGTTTCACAAGGACATCAGCACTTAAAAAAAATCCACTGACCATCATTAACTCTCCAGAAGATGGGCAGATAGTCTAAAAGTTCGTAAGAATCCTCAAAAAATCAATGAATATTCAGGAGCCAGTTTGGTGTAGTGGTTAAGTGCACGGACTCTAATCTGGGAGAACCGAGTTTGATTCCCCACTCCTCCACTTGCACCTGGCTGGATGACCTTGGGCAAGCCATAGCTCTGTACCAGCTGTTCTCTCAAGGACAGCTTGAGAAAGAGCTCTCTCAGCCCCACCTACCTCACAGGGTGCCTGTTGTGGGGAGGGGAAGGGAAAGGAATTTGTAAACTGCTCTGAGACTCCAAGTGAGTGAAGAGGGGGGGTATAAATCCAATCTTTTCTTCTTCTCTTCTAATACAAAACTGATATGAGTAATAACTTCTTCTCAGAAAAACAGAATGACAGGACACCCCCAAAGCATATACCAAACAGTATGAGCATAACCTTATTTCTCCCCTCTGGCCTTTTACAAGATAAATTAAATGAAGTTTTGAGGCAAAGTTCATTGACTTACAGTCAAAGAACTGCTGTTTGGAATAGGTTTAGATATTAAAGGTCTTATGTTAAACGCTTAGATATTGTCTCTGCTCATTGGTTTGACCTGATTGACCCACCCATTTCTACTGCATTGGTAGACATGGCCTCGGACTGTTGCCCTGCATTGGGCTTAGGTCGCAATCAGATGGGCAATTCATTTTGCTGTTGCTTCGCCTCAAATTAAGCCAGGTTATTTTGTGGCAGAGAATCCTGACCAGACTCACCCCTTTTAGCCCGCTTCAATGCGCTTTTACCCCTCCTAGCACGATCAGATGGCAGCAAGCAGGGAGTCAGCCTGTCGGCCATTTTTTCAAAAGTATGTCCTTTGAGCATGCCCACAAGCACTGATGAGCATGCTGGGATATGGAGTTCATGGGGCTGTTGGCCATTTTCTTTTTAAAGTTAAGTCTACAGCAAGCACACAAGTGGTGAAGAGACTGCTGGGATATGGAGTTCACTGCCATCTTCCCTCTAATCTTTTCAATTTACCCTTTCCCCAAATGATATAAAAAAGCTGCAGAAAAGGGGTGTCTTTCTTTGAGAGTTTTTAAAAAGAAAACAAGGGTTTGAGCAGCTCCCCTGGAAGATCATGCAATCCTCACTAACTAGGGGGAAAAATGGCGGCTGGAAAACAAGAGATCAGTCAGACCTGCCTGACAGCTTGGGTGCACAACAGAGTGACCAGACGACAGGAAATCCATTTTGGAAGCAACTGTGACCAACAGGACTGGACTTTCTCAGGTATCAAAGAAACATGGGCAAGGGGAGGGGGGGAATGGATCTCAGATGACTGGGGCACGACAGACAGGTGTTGCTGTCTGATCATGTACTTTAAATCCATAAGGGAACAGCAATGACAACGGATCAAATTGGCCATCTGATAGAGACCTTAGAAAACATACCAGTACTGCAGGGGTGGCCAACCTTGCTTAATGTAAGAGCCACATAGAATAAACGTAAGAGCCACATAGAGATGTCTGAGAGCCGCAAGACAGGAACAAATATCACATACACGTTTTTATTTTTAAAAATATGCAAATTTGCTTTTTATTAACGTTAAATGGGACTGCCAAAAATAAAAACAAACTAGGAAAACCGGTTATTGATAATGATATTACTTGTTTGCTAATGATATTGAGAGAGAGAAAAAGAGAGAGATGGAAAGAAAGAATTAAAGAAGTGGAAAGAAAGAGACAGAGAGAAACTAGGAAAGCAAATAGATGGGAGGGAGGAGGGAAGGAAGGAAGGAAGGGAGAAAGAGAGAAAAAGCATGCCTCCCCTTTGCTTCCCCAGCCGCCCTGCCAGGAGCTGCACAATATGTGTGAAAGAGCCGCATGTGGCTCCCGAGCCACAGGTTGGCCACCCCTGCAGTACTGGGTGGGGTGGGTGTTTGTTGCAGTTTACTTTATTGTTTTTTTAAAAAGTGAAATAGGACAACCAACATTACAGATTAAGTATAAGAGGTGGAACAATCACCTGCCTAACCTAACAAACAGGAAGTTGCTTAAATGTTATCAACCTGCCCAAACTACTTATTTATTCAAATATTTATATCTAACTTTTCCCTGTGACTGAAGGCAGCTTAGAGATCATACTGAAAAGCACAATAGGAGTGTGCAAAGAAGAAACTGATTCCCCTCTCCTGCTCCATTATAGCCTATGGGGACCATTATAGTCAATGGGCCCCATGGGCTAAAGAATCAATCTGGGAGTATCTAAGGTTTTTTGTTTGTTTTTTTAGGTAGAGGCACCTAATTTGAGGCAGAGCTGCTGGTGCATCTCCTTAAATCCCTCTCCCCAAATTTCAAAAAGATTGGACTGAGGGTCCAATTCTATGGGCCACAGAAGGAGATGCTCCCATCCCCCATTGTATCCAATGGAGGAGAAAAATGCCTTCTCAGCTCATTTCTGGGCTGAGACAAAAATCCCTGGGCTTCCTGCTAAAATTTTGTGTGCCACCACTCCCTAGTGTAGCTTAGAGGGAACTTTGGTAGTTGGAAGCAAAGATAAAACAGGACTCTTGAGCCGTCTCAGAGACTTCACATGACTTTGTTGCATCAATTTATTTTCTAGGCATCTGAACCTTGCTTTTCTCCCAAAAGCAATTTACAAGTATCGTTTTCATCACCTATGTTTTTGTCTCCACAACAACTGTGCAGGGTATGTTAGGCTGACAGTCACTGGCCCAAAATCACCAGCAACTTCCAGAGCAAAATGGGGATTGTGAACCTGGGTCTCCACATTGTCCATCTCCATGCTCAAACCTCACCACCATGGGGTGCATGTGTGTCTTCGTGGAAGGTCAGGTCTCTAAGTGGGAATGAACTGCAAGGGAAGGAGTGGGAGCAGACTTGAATTTGGAGGAGAGTGCTGTCAAGAATCCCTAATCCAAGGGAATCCTTGGTATGGGCCGGCAGAGCACAAATTAAAAAACAAACCCTGGGGTGTGAATCCACACACTGACCAGGTCGGTATCTGCCCCCTGCCCCCTGGGACTACCCAAAAAGTCAGTATTTATTTATTTTATTTATACCCCACCCTCCCCGTAAGCGAGCTCAGGACAGCTTACAGAGATTGGTACAAAGTACCTAGTCAGCATAAAACATTTGACATTTAAACAATTTAAAACAGTTAAAACAGTCATATAATTAAAGTATTCTATACAGTTCATTCAGTATAAGAGATGGCTGCCAACAGAGTATGCACTTTGCTGGATCAGCCAAAGATGGTAAAAGGCCGCCTTGGCAGTGGCTGCTACCTGGGCCTCCATTGTTAAGGAGGAATCCAGGACTACTCCCATCCTCCAGTGTGAGCACTAACACTGTCCCGTCGAAGGTCGGGAGTGGGATCCCCATCCTCGGACCACTCAGGCTCAGGCACAGGACCTCCGTCTTCACCAGATTTAGCTTAAGCCGACTGAGTCTAAGCCAACCAGCCACAGCATGCAATGCCCGGTCCAGATCTTCCAGTATGGAGTCAGACTGGCCGCCCAACATCAGATAGAGCTGGTGTCATCCGCATACTGGTGACACCCCAGCCCATACCTCTGGGCAATCTGGGCAAGGGGGAGCATATAGATGTTCAAACATCAGGGACAGCACTGCCCTCCCGAGGCACTCCACACTCAAGTGGGTGTCTCCTAGACTGCTGTTCCCTGAGCACCACCCTTTGTCCCTGACCCTAGAGAAAGGACGCAAGCCATTGCAAGGCAAGCCACATCGGCAAGGCGGTGGGTGAGTAACTGATGGTCAACTGCGTCAAATGCGGCCGACAGATCTAGCAACAGTGCCGCCACCCCACCCCGATCCAGAAGCCTCCAGAGGTTGTCAGCAAGGGCAACCAGAATTGTCTCCAGCCTGTGTCCTGGGCAAAAGCTGGACTGGGAAGGGATCTAATACGGAAGCGTCATCCAGAAAGCCCTGTAATTGTATTGCCACCGCCCTCTCATGAACCTGTTAACAACAAACGACTCAGAAAGAGGCCTACTTTATGACGGGGTGGAGGGCTAATCAGCAGTCTAACCCATCCCTTCGTGTAGTGTGAATCACAGTAACAACTGAAGGAGTGTGAGATGCACTGGTGCCAAGTCCTGTCCTGGTAAAAAAACGTTTGTCTCTGTACCTGAATTGTTATTCAAAGGTAACAACGTCAATTTGCCAACACTTCGCTATCAGCAGCCAGCTGATTTCCATTTAGTCTCTCCACCCATGGCAGGCCTATAGATATTGCTTGAATTGATTTTAATGACAGAACAAAAAATTAGAATCACAGAATCACAGAGCTGGAAGGGACCTTACAGGCCATCTAGTCCAACCCCCTGCTCAATTCAGGATCAGCCTAGAGCATCCCTGACAAGTGTATCCAGCTGCTGCTTACAGACTGCCACTGAGGGGAAGCTCACCACCTCCATGCTATTCTGACTGGATCACTTCCCACACTTAAAACCCCCTGTGTGGTTTTTAAGATGACTTTGAAGATGGCAACTTTTGCTGAATCTCTTCCCACACTCTGAGCACTCAAAAGGCTTCTCCCCTGTGTGAGTTCTTAGATGAGTTTGAAGATTGCCGCTGTCGCTGAATCTCTTCCCACACACTGAGCATTCAAAAGGCTTCTCCCCTGTGTGAGTTCTAAGATGACTTTGAAGATGGCAACTTTTGCTCAATCTCTTCCCACACTCTGAGCACTCAAAAGGCTTCTCCCCTGTGTGAATTCTTAGATGAGTTTGAAGATTGCCACTGTCGCTGAATCTCTTCCCACACTCTGAGCATTCAAAAGGCTTCTCCCCTGTGTGAGTTCTTAGATGAGTTTGAAGAGTGCTATTTTGACTGAATCTCTTCCCACACTCTGAGCATTCAAAAGGCTTCTCCCCTGTGTGAGTTCTTAGATGAGTTTGAAGAGTGCTATTTTTACTGAATCTCTTCCCACACTCTGAGCACTCAAAAGGCTTCTCCCCTGTGTGAGTTCTTAGATGAGTTTGAAGATTGCCATTGTCGCTGAATCTCTTCCCACACTCTGAGCATTCAAAAGGCTTCTCCCCTGTGTGAGTTCTTAGATGAGTTTGAAGACCGCTACTGTGACCGAATCTCTTCCCACACTCTGAGCACTCAAAAGGCTTCTCCCCTGTGTGAGTTCTTAGATGAGCTTGAAGACTGATATTATTACATAATCTCTTCCCACACTCTGAGCATTCAAAAGGCTTCTCCCCTGTGTGAGTTCTTAGATGAGTTTGAAGACCGCTACTCTGACCAAATCTCTTCCCACACTCTGAGCATTCAAAAGGCTTCTCCCCTGTGTGAGTTCTTAGATGAGTTTGAAGACTGCTACTGTGACCGAATCTCTTCCCACACTCTGAGCACTCAAAAGGCTTCTCCCCTGTGTGAGTTCTTAGATGACTTTGAAGACCGCTACTCTGACTGAATCTCTTCCCACACTCTGAGCATTCAAAAGGCTTCTCCCCTGTGTGAGTTCTTAGATGACTTTGAAGACCGCTACTCTGACCGAATCTCTTCCCACACTCTGAGCATTCAAAAGGCTTCTCCCCTGTGTGAGTTCTTGGATGAGTTTGAAGACTGCTACTGTGACCGAATCTCTTCCCACACTCTGAGCATTCAAAAGGCTTATCCCCTGTGTGAGTTCTTGGATGAGTTTGAAGACTGCTACTGTGACCGAATCTCTTCCCACACTCTGAGCATTCAAAAGGCTTCTCCCCTGTGTGGGTACTTAGATGAGACTGAAGACCGCTACTCCCACTGAATCTCTTCCCACACTCTGAGCACTCAAAAGGCTTCTCCCCTGTGTGAGTTCTTAGATGAGCTTGAAGACTGATATTATTACATAATCTCTTCCCACACTCTGAGCATTCAAAAGGCTTCTCCTCTGTGTGGGATCTTAGATGAGACTGAAGAGTGCTACTCTGACTGAATCTCTTCCCACACTCTGAGGACTCAAAAGGCTTCTTCCCTGTGTGGGTTCTTAGATGAGTTTGAAGACTGATATTATTACATAATCTCTTCCCACACTCTGAGCATTCAAAAGGCTTCTCCCCTGTGTGAGTTCTTAGATGAGTTTGAAGACCGCTCCTCTGACCAAATCTCTTCCCACACTCTGAGCACTCAAAAGGCTTCTCCCCTGTGTGAGTTCTTAGATGACTTTGAAGACTGCTACTCTGACCGAATCTCTTCCCACACTCCGAGCATTCAAAAGGCTTCTCCCCTGTGTGAGTTCTTAGATGAGTTTGAAGACTGCTACTCTGACCGAATCTCTTCCCACACTCTGAGCATTCAAAAGGCTTCTCCCCTGTGTGAGTTCTTAGATGAGTTTGAAGACCGCTACTGTGACCGAATCTCTTCCCACACTCTGAGCACTCAAAAGGCTTCTCCCCTGTGTGGGTACTTAGATGAGACTTAAGATTGCTACTCTGACTGAATCTCTTCCCACACTCTGAGCACTCAAAAGACTTCTTCCCTGTGTGAGTTCTTAGATGCCTTTTAAGATGGGCACTTCGGCTGAATCTCTTCCCACACTCTGAGCATTCAAAAGGCTTCTCCCCTGTGTGGGTTCTTAGATGAGACTGAAGAGTGCTACTCCAACTGAATCTCTTCCCACACTCTGAGCACTCAAAAGTCTTCTCCTCTGTGTGGGATCTTAGATGAGACTGAAGAGTGCTACTCTGACTGAATCTCTTCCCACACTCTGAGGACTCAAAAGGCTTCTTCCCTGTGTGGGTTCTTAAATGAGTCTGAAGAGTGCTACTCCGATTGAATCTCTTCCTACACTCTGAGCATTCAAAAGACTTTCCCCCCGTGTGGATTCCTTGAGGCTGTTGAAGAGTGCTACTGTCACAGAAGCTCTTCCCACACTCTGGGTATTCAAGAGGCTTCTTTCCTGTGTGGGTTCTTTGATGTTGTTTGAGAAGGAAACTATGATTGAATTTCTTTCCACAGTGTGAACATTCAAAAGGTTTCTCCCCTGCGTGGATCCTTTGGTGCAGAGAAAGCTGTAATCTGTATCTGACGTACTTTCCATACCAAGAGCCTTTACATGCCTTTATTGTACTGTGCTTTGAGAAATGCTTATTACCCTTTCTTCCATCCAAGAACTTTATTCCACTCTCTGAACAGATAAAGTGCTTCTTTCCTGAATGAATTCTTTTGTGTTGAAGAAGGTCTGATTTCTCTGAGAAGCTCTCATTACAGTCTGAGCAACTATAAGGTTTCTCTCCCGTATGTGTTCTTAAGTGTCCAAGGAACTCTCTTCTGCGAATCATGGCCTTTCCACAATCCAGGCATTGATGGGTCTTCTTTCCACTGTGCATTCCAAAATGGGTTTGATCAGAGATGTTCATTCCACACTCCAAACACTTGTATGTTTCCTCCAACATGTGGATTACGTCTTGGAAATCCCCCCCTTGGCAAGGAATGGATTTATCTCTCTTTTTCACGCCACAGCTGACTTTCTGACTCCTAGGGCTGCTTTGAATCCTGACGTTTTTTCTCACATCTTCATTCTTGACTTCATCTGGCGAAAGAAGAGGCAGCTCCTTATCTTCCTCTTTCCTCTGATCATCCCCTGCTGGAATAGAGAGAGAGAGATCCTGTTGGAATGCGTGCAAGGAGGTCTGATCTTTATCTGAAGTTCCATCCACACCCCAAATATTTCAGTGGCTTCTTCCTGCTATACACGGAAGTATACAATCAAATACAACTTCAAAGTACATTAAGCCTCCTACATCAGAGACACTTGGTTTGGACTCTTGACCATTTCTATGAATCCTCACCTGTGTGTCTTCTCGGATGTGAAATAAGGGCTCTTTTCCATATGAAGCTATACCAAACTCTAAACAATTACACTATTTCTCTCAATAGGGAGTTTGTATCCATACAATGACATCTATTCTATGACTGAAGATCTCTGCAAAGGCCACACTTCCGTTTTCATATTCCCTGAAGTGGATTCTCTGGTTAGGATGGGGGCCTTTGTTCCTTCTTTTTTGATTGATCTTTCTTCTTGAACTGAGATTTCACAGAAAGCCCCTCCTTGCCAAGGAATAGGCTTATCCCTCTTCTAGGCGATGGACAAGTTTTAAAACCATAAAAATTGTATCCAGCAAATTTATCCAGAACTGAAGCAAGTGCCTAAAATTTTTTTACATTTCTCTCCCAAGTCTGGTTTGTGAATGTTTCACAAGCACAGTGGAGCTTCATAAGGAGTGAAGGATCCAGGTGGGGTGCCAGCCAAGGTGAAAAAGGTTCCTATCCTCAATCAAATGCCTGGCGAAACATCTCTGCCTTGCCAGCCCTGCAGAATTGCATAAGATCCCACAGGGCCCTGATGTTATTTGGCAAAGAGTTCCACCAGAGACAGCCGGATCTCTCTAGGGCCAGGGACCACCAGTATGTTGTTCCGTGAAGAGTGCAATGCTCTCCCAGAGGAGGAGGTCCTGCAGATAAAGGGGTAGGGTGGGTGCTCTGGGCCCTCCCAAGGAAACCCATACCAGAGTGGTGGCAGCCATAAGAGAGCTTTTCCACCTGCTGCCCATGACAGGCTTTTCCTTCCTCTTATCTGTGTGGCTTCCCTCCTGCCTCTATGGTCCTTGGAGAAACCCAGGCATCAGAGTGCGCTGATTAGACAGGGACACCTGGCTTTTCTCTTTGTGTGTGACTATGTGTGCCTCAAGGGGGTGGAAGGGACCAAGCCTTTGGGAAGGAGTTGGTCGTTTGCCTCTTGGGGAGACGGGAGGTTGCTGTAGTGCTTTCTCTCTCCTGTTGTGGCTCAACCAACTGTGCATCAACTGAGAAATTGACTCAGTTTACTGAGCTGACAGATTCAGAGGGAATCTCTTCAACGGCACACAATTCCATCCTCTTTGGGTCAGGACTGCAGTGTTAACTGGTGGGACTACCTGCTGCAGGCCACCCCTGCAAGGTAGAACAGCTCCAAAGAAAGCACTCTAACCCATCTCCACCTAAGAGCAAGGCCTGAAGGCATCCATGTGAAGACTGAAGGAAAGGGTTGACTTCCCTTTGGCCTTGTCTAGCAGGGCTGTTCTTAGGTAACCCTGCCTTCCCAGGAATATCCAGTATCTAAGGATAGTCGGCTACTCAACAGCCAAAAATAAGCTCAGTCCCAGAAGGAGCTTCTGAGCCTCCAGTTCCAGGCCCCAGGACTCTCTCCCTCCTTACCCAACAAGCTTGGAAAATCTACCAAACCAAGAGTTTCTTAGAAGTAGAGAGGAAAAGTCCCATGGGTATTCCTTGCCCGCTCCCTTGACATAACAGTAAAGGATACCCACTTGCAACCAGTTCATTTGGGGAGGAAACAGTCTCTTGAGATCTTCTGGAGGAACTCTGCATCCATTCTTCAGATGAAAGAACTTTGTCAGTCTCCACCGTAGGGTCTCTTACATTCCTGGCTTCATTGGCAGAGAGAGAGAGAGAAAGAAAGACACAGAGAGAGAGAGAGAGAGAGAGAGAGAAAGATCCATGAAAGAATAAAATTTCTTCTGGAAGGATGGAACCATGGTCAAGATGAAAGCCCTCAACTGTAACCAGTCTAAGCTGGAATGGATCTTTTCTGGACTACAGTTAGAGTGGATGGCCATCATCCCACCTGGGGAAGGGGATGCTGGAAAGGGACAACTGAGAAATTGGGATCTGGCTCCTTCCAAAGTCTTTCTGCGGAATCCTCAGCCCAAGACACCCTCTCTGGCCTGGGTGATGGCTACAACTGGCCTCAGTTGCCCTTGCATCAGTAGGGTGTCTTGTATCGCTCCATGTGGCCACGCTGAACATCGTTTTCACGGCCACCCCAACTTCTCGAGACACCCAGTGGCGGCCAAGTAGCTGAACAGGTCTCATAAACATATATTGCTGTTCAACATTTTGATTCATGCATCATCCCAATGGCAGCAGTTCCCACCTTTGGCACCTATGAAAGATCCTTACCCAGGAAAGCCACGCTCCCATAGTTCTCTTGCATGACTTCCCTGTAGAGAGCTTTTTGGCTCAGATCCAGCAGGGCCCACTCTGCCTCAGTGAAATAAATGGCCACCTCCTCAAAGGAAAATGGAGACTGAAAGAAAAAGCGGATTCCCTCGTCAGACATCATGCCAGGCAGAGAGACTACACTCTTGATGGGGTATTTTGTGAGGGTGCAGGATGTAGAGCTCAGTATGTGCAAAAGGACTGCCATTCAGAGCCTCCCTTTCACAGAAAGCAGGACTAAAAGTGTCCCTGAGAAAGGAGTGACGGCCCTGACTATCCCCCATTCATCCCCCCCACCTGGAAAAGAGCTTGCGCAGCCATTTCCACTTCTCTGCAAAGAAAACGGCTCGATAACGTCTCTTCACTGCCTGCAAGGGAGACAAAATTGGAAGGGGGAATTTTAGCCTCAAACTCCTATTTTGTTTGCTTGTCTCAAACCTGCTTATGTATCCCCATTCCCATGTACCTCAGAAGGTTATAAATGCCACCAACACATTTCAGACTTCTGTGAGACTTGGAATGTGCCCTGGAGATCTAATGGTTGCAGCATCCCTGCTGGACAAGACCAAAAGCCCAGGCATGACCTTCTCCAGCCCGCAGGACCCTCTGACCCATCCTGAAGGGTGGGAGAAAAAGAGGCGACTGGAAATCACATGGCCGGATGCGTTGCCATCACATCCAGCCCTAAACTCATGTGATTTTAGTGCATCAGCTGATTCTCTGGGAACTCTATAGAGTCTACTGACTCTCTGACTTAACATCCAGGCATTTAGCTGGACAAGACATGGAAATGACACCATGTCCATCCCGTGCTCTGCCCTCAAACGTCACAGGGGTGGCAGGACGTGGCCTGGAATCCCTAATCCAGTATCGTCTTTCTGACTGTGACCGCCCCCCCCCCCCCCCGATGCCCCTGAAAAGTCTTTATGCAGAGACCCAGAACCGAAATGACTGGCCTCTGGCAACGGGGTTTCTGCGATATGCTACCCCAGAACATGGTCTCTCTCTCTCTCTGTAAAGTGCTGTCAAGTCACAGCTGAATTATGGTGACTCTAGCTATTCAAGGAAAGAGTCATTCAGTGGTGGTATGCCATTGTCTTCCTCTGCATAGCAACCCTGAATTTCTTTGGTGGTCTTCCAGTCCAAAAATGAACCAGGGCTGACCATTCTTAGCTTCTGAGATCTGATGACATTGGGCTAGTCTGGCCATCTAGGTCAGGAGAACATGGAACTTCCATTTATTCACCATGGGTAATACCTACACCCAGATTTGTCCTTCTTTTCTTTTTTGAGCCACTTTCTAATGGAAAGAAAATGAGCTATACATAGTTCACTGAACAGAAATCGGAATGGAATTGCTCTCCATGAATCAGTATAATCCCCCTTTAAAGTTGGGTGGCCATCACTACATCCTAGGGCACTATTTCCTGCAACTCCATTCTACATACTCTTCAGAACTATCTCCCTTTTCTCGGTTTTGAACCTTCTGCCCAACAACAACACTACATGCCCTGATCCCATCTGGCAGGAGCCATTCTTACCACTTGAAAGGGCATCTTGGGCCTGGGCCTGTGCCCTCTGACCTCCCTCTGACAGAGCTCCTTCTGCCCCAGTTAACTTCGCTTCTGCCTTCAGGGATCCTCCCCTCATCTGAAAAAACAGCAAGGGAGAGGGGTAAGAGAAGGAATGGAACAGGCTGAAGAGATGGATCCTGACCCAGACTCCTCATCCCTGACTCCCCCACCACCAGAGCCGCTTTAACCATAGGGGCGAGAACGAGGGTTGGGTTTTCTTCCCAGCCTAGTGAATGATCTAGAGGTAGAAATATCAAAAAAAGAGACAAAAGGAGGACCGATTCCTTTCAAGAAGAATCTTTTGAAGAAAAAGAGTTTTAGAATGTAAGATCGCACTGAGAACAACTGGGAGAAACAAATCACCAGGAGTAGAATAGGCTGTTCTAAACCACAGAAAAGGAGTCCATCAACACCTTAACGAGAATATGCTAACAAAGATGGAAAACAAAACAACAGCCCACAGACTGGAAGTGCTCACTTGACATTTCAGTTCCGAAAAATGGAGACGTCAAAGACTGTAGCAACTATCAGAGCACTCCTGCAAGTAAAGTGATCCTCAACATTTTACAACAAGGACCGGTGTCATATATTGAAAGAGAAGGCCAGATGTTCCAGGTGGATTCAGAAAAGGAAGATGCACTTGAGATCATATCGTAAATTTACATTGGTTAATGGAGCACAGGAGAGCATTTCAGAAGGAGCATGCATCAGCAAGATTAGATGCCTCACGCTACCCCTCCGAGAAAGGAGTTAGATAAAATAAAATATAACCCAAACAACTGGAAGATAAGGACGAAAAAAGCAATCCTATGGAGGAGGAGACCTTGAAGAAGGAAGAGATAACTTTGGACTTGGTGAGTCTTCTCTGTAAAGCTAATTAAGTTAATTAAAGGTCCCTCATAATGGCGACAAAGAGGGAAGTGAAGGAGATGGCTGAGCTTATAGTTAACATGGAAAAGAACATTAGAGAGGACATTAAAAAATTGCAAGATAAATTTGAGCAACTACTGGAACACATTACAACTGCTCAGACAGTAGCGAACAAGGCTGAGGAAAAGGCGAGAGCTAATGAAAAAGAAATTCAAGTATTAAAAAGAAGGGTAGCCTCCTTATCAGACCGGCAAAGGCAGAAAAACGTGAAACTATCAGGAGTAACGGAAGACATTATTACCAGAGATCTGGTAAAAACTTTAATTGAGTGGTTTCAAAAGCCTGGCATAAATGTTACAGAAGATGATTTAGAACAGGGCTGTCGAACTCATTTGTTATGAGGGCCAGATCTGACATAAATGAGACCTTGTTGGCTGAGCCATGTGTGTCATAAAATGTAATGCCAGCTAGTGGAGATATAAACTTTATAAAGGACACAAACACAAAGGCTTCCTTAACTTAAAATAAAAACATGCTTAGAACATTAGCATTCTTGAAATATTTTATTTAACAGTATCTGATAGCTGACACCTCTTTCTCTGAATTACTGCATCAAAATGTCTGTGCTGTTGCAATCTTGAGTATACTGTTCAAGTGTGTATCTGTAAATTTCAAACCTACTTTTGATTCACTGATATACACCACAGAAATCTTATGCTCAGAGTTCTGAGTCTAGGACCCAGGTTAAAAAATGAAATGGCTGAGTGATTAAGAGAGTCTGGTGAAGCAAGCTATGATGCAGCAGCAGTGACAGAACTGGAAGCAGGAGATGGCCAGTTCCACTGCAGGCCTGATAGAAGTCCTCGGGGGTCCTGATCCAGCCCCCTGGCTGCATGTTTGACACCCCTGACTTAGAATGTGCACACAGAAGCTTGAAACCGAAGCCAAAAGCTGGAGGCATGCCAAGAGACATTATAATGGCTTTTTCAAGGGAAAAGATACAAGATAAACTCTGGAAAGCTCTCAGGAAGATTAAGAACTTACAACTTCAAGGTCAGGGGGTAATATAGTTCTGATTTATCGCCAGAAACATTACAAGAGAGAAACCAGATGAGACCATATGCTCAGGAACTGCAAAAGAATGGTATATTGTTTTCTTGGAGATTTCCAGCAACTATGTCTTCAAGGATGGGAAACTTATGAAAGCAAAAAATCCTAAAGAAGCAGGAAAACTATTTGAGAGACTTAATATAAAACATACTCCGCAAGGGTTGGAACCAGAGAGAGGAGATAAAGAAGATCACGAGGAAGGGGAAGACTGATTCTGAAAGACCACCGAGTGAAGATGGGAGACTTTGGACTTTTATGTGAATGTGAATATAGAAATAAACAGGGGATATAAAGGGAACTTTTAATTTTTGAAGTATGACATTATAGTAATGGTTAAAATAACTGTACTGAGAGATTGGGGGGATGGACGGACCTGAATATGAGTAGGCAGGACTGCATGCTGAAGAACAAAAGGGGGGGGGGGGTCTAGAATCCCCATCCAGCTCCTTGAGAAGCTTTTCTTTGGGCTGTGGGGGAGGGAGTGACCAGTGAATAAGAAGGAAAAAATGCAAAGACCAAAAAGCACATCGAGAAGAGAATTTCAGAAAAAAATCAGCTTGTGATTCATCGATACCATCAGTGCTTTTGACTGTGGGGGTCAAGAAAAGCGACGGTTGATTTGAAAAGAAATGGGGATGCCACAAAATCCGACTGTTTTGATGTGCAACCTGTACTCCTAAGCATAAGGATGTGTCACAGGTGACCAAGAGCAAATTAATTCATGCCCTAGTATTCCCCATTATACTGTTTGTGGGTGTGAAAGTTGGACAAAGAAGAAAGCTGACAGGAAGAAAGTTGATTCTCTGTGGTGCTGGAGGAGGGTTTCGCGTTTCTACAGATACCGTGGACCACCTAAAAGAGAAATAAGTGGCTTCATGATCAAATCAAGCCTCAACTCTCCTAGAAACCAGAATGACTAAAATGAGGCTTTAGTATTTTGGTAACCTTACAAGAAAACAAGCATCACTGTGAAGGACAATGATGCTAACGAAAGTGGGAGGCAGCAGGAAAAGGGAAAGACCAAGCACGTGATGGATTGACTCAACCAAGGAAGCCATGCGCCCAAATCGACATCATTGCAGCAGGGGTGGGCAAATTGCGGCCTGGGGGCCACATGCGGCCCGCCAAGACAGTCGGCCACGGGAAAACGTTCTCTATAGTTGGGTCTACATATATTTGTGAGCAAAGTTTTTCTTGCATGAAGATCAACAAGAGTAAATATAGATGCTCTTTGACAGACATTAACCTGCAGGCTGTGATGAGAATCTCAATAAGCAATCTCACTCCTGATTTCAAAAAAATTGTAGAAAAGTGTGATAGGGTACATTTGTCTCATTAAACTGATTCTAAAATTAAATGTGATTGCAGCTATAGATGATATGAAATCAGCACAATAAATAAATTGAACAAAACTACCACTATTTTATGTAGTTTATATTTATTAATTTTTATGATACAATTTATACCTTTTCTGAAATGCAAAGTTAACTAATGAATGCAATCATTTTAAAAGGTGCGGCCCTCCGCTAACCTCCGCTCCCACCAAGTGGCCCCCGAGCCAAAACAATTGCCCACCCCTGCATTACAGGATATTTTCTTCCTTTATGTCTATAGTGATGTTATTAAATATGTGGGCCTCCTCCCATATTCCCCTGACACAGAAAGATTTGATTATGGTATTATGCTCTGCTGCCCCTTCAGTAATTGCTTCCTTATGGAAAAACCCCTCCCCTCCTTTTATGGTACAGGACCCTTTGGGACTTCCTAACAATGGAAAAAATTCTAGACCAGGTTTCACAAAACGATTCAAATCCTCTGTCCTCCCATGACTTCACTTTCCGCCGTCCTGTTACAAACTTTATAGCTCACAACTCAGAAGTATTTGCTAACGTTTTTACAATAGATGTCTTGTTATGCTGATTACAAATAAATATTAGCATTAATTTTCTCCTTGTACTCTCGTGTTTCCCTTTTGGCAGTTGGTTTTTGTTTTTTTTCCTAATAGTTGTAGATTTGAACAAATTAACCTTACAACAGCAACATTGTAACTTTCATAGTTTTTTTTCACATTAATATATTCTATGTTTGTACATTTTTCAATAAAATAAAATTTAAAAAATAAAATAAAACAAGGAAGCCACAGCCCTCAGTCTGCAAGACCTGAACGAGGCTGTTCACGAGAGGACGTTCATAGGATTCCCATAAGTTGGAAGCGACTTGATGGGAGTTAACACACAGAGAAATGCCTGGCAGGAAGCTTTAGGAAAAGGTCATTGCTTGAACAGAGTGAATGAAAACCCCTCACCTGCTGTGCCTGCCTCTTCTCCTCTGCCTGACTCAGGAGGAACCCTTCGGCCAGGGCCACTGCCTGGGAACTGGTCTCCAGCCCACATCCTCTGACCCAGCACTGCACTTCCTGGGGCAGGATGGCCAGGAACCGCTCCAGGATCACCAGGTCCAGGATCTGCTTCTTGGTGTGCCTCTCTGGCTCCAGCCAGTGCTTACAAAGTCCATGGAGCTGGCTGCAAACCTCTCGGGGCCCATCAGCCTCGTGGTAGGGGAACTGCCGGAAGCGTTGGCTGTGTACATCTGTGGTCATAGTGTCTTGAACCCAGATCTCTGGCACAGCTCCTTCCCAAAGTTCAGCACCACTCCCTGCTTGGATGGGATGGAGACCTTTCCTGGATGTCTTGCCAGTTCCAGGGCCTCCTGGGTCCTTCTTTTCCATCTCTTCCTCCTTTCTCTTGGGTTGCCTCTGACTCTGGAAAGACACTCTTATTCACCTGGCTGTGAAAAGGGAGAGGGAAAGATATTAAAAATGCAGAAAGAAAACAAAAGAGAACAAAGTTACATCACTGACCCTGGTGAGGAAAGACACCTAAGAGGAAGAGGCTGAGGGGGGTCAGGCCTCTCTAGGTCAGGGCACAGGGGTTGCTGGGTGAACAGGAGCAGGAGGAGACAGTGATACGGTAGAGCTCCTCAACTGCTTCCTGGCGGCTGGGGTTAAATGGTGTGAATAAACTGAAAGTAAATTCTAGAAATATTTAATGCAGTTTGACAAGGCAGAAGTCTTGAAAGACGTTATGCTCCCCACTTTTGATGGGGTCCAGCTAAGCCTTGCCGACTTAGTTATGACCTTTGATGTTACACTGGACCCAACATTATTGCTGGAGAAGCAACTTAATGCGGTTGCAAAACCCCCTCTCTCTCAACTCAGCCTAGCTTGAAAAATAGCCCTTTCCCTTGAAATATTTCATCTGGCCACCAGGATCCATGCCACGGTGACATCAAGAGTAGTCCAGTTCAATGCACTGCACCTTGGTCTCCCCTCAAAACCAGTTCAGAATCTCCGGCTGGTGCAGAACGCCACGTCTCGGCTCTTATGGGGTGCTAGAGGGAGCAGGCATATTACTTCTGTTCTGCAGTCCCTCCCCGGGCTGGCCGCCTGTTGGGGCCTTTTCCGTTATGGCCCCAACGAATGAAGACGAAGAAGAGCTAAAAGGAAGCCCGTGTAGCACAGTGGAAATGTCAAGAAGAAGAGCTGGAATTTTATACCCCACTCTCTCACTGCCCAAAGGTGTCTCAGAACAGACGAGATCGCCTTCTCTTCCTCTCCCCACAACAGACACCATGTGAGGTGGGTGGGGGATGAGAGAGTTCTGAGAGAAAAAGTTCTATTGACTGTGAAAAAGTGTTATTCAAGGTATAAGTTTTCATGTGCAAGCACACCGCATGGAATGGAGCTCCATCGACCTTACGAAGAAACTTGCACTGGTACAGGCTGATTTTTCCTTTCTTACAAAATGCAAAAACCTGGACTATTCGGAAGGAGTGTGCTTGCACATAAAAGTTTAGGCCTTGAATAAAACTTTGATGGTCCTAAAGGTGCCACTGGACTCAAACTTTGTTCTATAATTAATGTAAATAAATACAACCCACACCCACACCGAAACCTGCAGATGGCGCAGCACTGGCCTAAATGTGCAGTATTTGGGACAGCCAATCAGCACATTCGTTTCCTGCCTTGTGATCATTCCTGGGCCTCCCGCTGCCCTCCACGGCTTAGAATTTATTTTAATGTACAAAATTCAGATCCCGCCATGGTGCCTATTTATTCAATCAAATTTATATCCTGCTCCCTCTCCCCGGAATGGGACTCGCGGTGACTTCCAGCATATCAAATGCACCCGCTAAACAGGACAAAAAATACAATAAAGGAACGTTTAAAAATACAAATCGACTAACAATCTGCCCCGAATAAAATCTCGTATCCACCCGGTCAAGCAGGGCGGGATGCAAGGATGTGGCTGGCCGGGGCAACCCCTCCATCTACCTACCAGCTGCCTGGCGGATCAGGTTCCCCCTGAGGCCGCCCGGGAAAGAGCCGCCTTGCAAGCCCCGCGGACCCGCCAGGCAGGCGCCCCAGGACGGGGGCTGACAAAGGGGAAACCCCCCGCCGCCCGCAGAAGGAAAGGAAACCCCGTCTGGAAAGGATTTAAACAACCCCCCCCCCCCCTCCCTTCCCCGAACACGCGAGAGCAGAATCTCAGCCTTCCGACACTGAACGGACCTACTTGAGAGGGAACCTCCCCAGGCTCTGGCTGCAAGGCTTTCCTCTGCTTCTGCGCGTCTGAAGCCCTCCCTCCCTCCCTTGCTGGGCCTCTCTAGCAAACAGCTCGGCTGCTTTAACCCTCTCAGTGCTGCAGCCCCAGGGCGGGGAGAAAGGCTTCCTGCGCTTTCCGCTGAAGACCCCCGCAGGACTGCGGGACTTCTGCCCGGCCGCAGTGTCAGCGGCGCCCTCTAGTGCAGCTCAGTGGGGCTCCTCCTCTGGAGTCACTCCGCCCGGGGCGGCACTCCCGGGGGGCCAGTGTTCCCTCTAAGCCGATTTAGTGGGAGCTAAATCAGAGTTCTTTAGCCTCTGGCTCACCCATTTCTGTCTTCGCTCAGGAAGGATGGCTCCAGAGCAAACTGATTTCTGCAGCAGCAGCCCAATCGCGCTCTCACAACTTTAATGCTGGTAGCTCACAAAGCAGAAATCAACTCCCGGCTTGCAGCCCCAGAGAGAGAAGGGGGAAGAGGGAAATCCCTTCCTCCTTGGAAGGAGAACAGCGGCTGGCAGGGGGAAGACGGGAGAGAGGAAAGATACGGGGCGGGGGGAGACCTCTCCTCTGCATCACTGGCTTCTGGAAACAGGAGTGGGGGTAGGGCTGCCAAGTCCAACTTGGGAAATATCTGGGGTCTTTGGGGGTGGAGCCAGGAGACTTTGGGGGTGGAGCCAGGAGAAAGGAAGTGACATCATTTTGTGATGCCACATCCTGTGATGTTGCTTCCACATGCTGACACATGAACTCATGAAGTTTCCTAATACTGAATCAGGCCATTGGTCCATCAAGGTCAGTATTGACTACTCAGACTGGTAGTGGCTCTCCAGGGTCTCAGGCTGAGATCTTTAATGTCACCTATTACCTGATCCTTTTTTAGCTGAAGAGGCTGATACCTCCTGCATGTCAAGCAGATGCTCTATCACTGAGCAATGGCCCTACTGAATCCTTCCTCATCTCGGCAGAATATGAAGCACTAAGTGCTACACAAGTGCTAAATATGATTTTCATATCATAAGAACAGGAGAGAAGCCACAGTGGATCGGCCCATCCAGTACAACACTCTGTGTCACAACAGTGGCCAAAAATACCAGGTGCCCTCATGAGGTCCAGCAGCGGGGCCAGAACTCCAGAAGCCCTCCCACTGTTGCCCCCCAAGCACCAAGAATTCAGAGCCTCACTGCCCCAGACAAAGGGTTCCATTTAGACCTTGTGGCTAATAATAGCCACTGATAGACCTCTGCTGGATGGGGACAGAGAGAGAGAGAGAGAGACAGACAGAAAAAAGAAAGAAAGAGGGAGAGAGAGAGAAGGGGAAAAAACTGGCAGAGGCACTTACTTCCATTTAGACCTTGTGGCTATAATAGCCACTGATAGACCTCTGCTGGATGGGGACAGAGAGAGAGACAGACAGACAGACAGACAGAAAAAAGAAAGAGGGAGAGAGAATGAAAAGAGCTGGAAGAGAAACTCACCTTGCCAGCCACATGCAAAAGCAGCTCCTTCAGTCCCTCCTTAATCTCTGGGCGGACCTGTCTTGCTGTGGAAGAAGCTCTCTTGCTGACTTCTTAAAGGGGAAATGTCTGGCGAGGCTTTTTACTGCAGGGCAGGCTCTCTGCAGACATTTCCCTTTTAAGGCAGCCATTTTGTCCCCCCGGTGGCCAACTTTGGAAAAGCGGGAGATAAGCACTAAAAATCAGTGTTTCCCCCGCCCCACCGGGGGACTTGGCAGCCCTAAGTGGGGGGGGGGGTGCATCTGAAGCTGCCGACTGGTCTTTGAGGCTGGGCAGGGGAGATTTGCGCAAGGGAGCCGCAGACCAGAGAAGGAAAGGGTCGTGGCGCTTTAAGGGACGACTCTGGTAGAGTTGCCAACCTCCCGGGGGGGGGGGGGGGGTGCCGATCTCCCAGAATTCTTTCTATCTGATCCCTGGGCGACAGAAAAGGGCTATTAGGTAAGGTGGACTCCACATGGCATTAGACCCCGTGGGGGCCCCCACTGCTTCCCAAACCCCTCCATAACTTCTTTCCACCTCATATCTTCAGGTATTTCCCACCCAGGAGTTGGCAACCCCAGGCAGCTGCCCATAGATGGGCAAGTAAGCAGAGGCGGGGGAGGGGGGGTTAAAGAAAGGAGGGAAAGGGTAAAAGCCAGATCTAGATGATTTTAAATAGATTCTCATGAACATATCGTTTTGACATTGAAACAAAATAAAACCGCCATCATACCTGTTTTGTGATCCGTCCTGATGTCAGCTAGTGCTGCCATCTCCTGCCCTCCTCCCATATTCCTCTGATACAGAAAGATTTGATTATGGTACTATGCTCTGCTGCCCCTTCAGTAATTGCTTCCTTATGGAAAAACCCCTCCCCTCCTTTTATGGTACAGGACCCTTTGGGACTTCCTATCAATGGAAAACATTCTAGACCAGGTTTCACAAGACGATTCAAATCCTCTGTCCTCCCATGACTTCACTTTCTGCCTTCCTGTTATAAACTTACTAGCTCACAACTCAGAATTATTTGGTAATGATTCTACAATAGATGTCTTGTTATGCTAATTACAAATAAATATTGGCATATTAATTTTCTCCTTGTACCCTCGTTTTTCCCTTTTGGCAGTTGGTTTTTGTTTTTTTCTAATAGTTGTAGATTTGAACAAATTAACTTTACGATAGCTCCACCGTAAGTTTCATAGTTGTTGTTTTGTACATTTTTCAATAAAATAAATTTTAAAAAATAAAATAAAACAAGGAAGCCACAGCCCTCTGTCTGCAAGACCTGAGAAAGGCTGTTAACGAGAGGACGTTCAGAGGATTCCCATAAGTCGGAAGCAACTTGATGGCAGTTAACTCACATACAGAGAAACGCCTGGCAGAAAGCCTTAGGAAATGGTCTTTGCTTGAATGGAGTGAGTGAAAACCCCTCACCTGCTGTGCCTGCCTCTTCTCCTCTGCCTGACTCAGGAGGAACCTTTCGGCCAGGGCCACTGCCTGAGAACTGGTCTCTGGCCCCCACCCTCTGACCCAGCACTGCACTTCCTGGGGCAGGATGGCCAGGAACTGCTCCAGGATCACCAGGTCCAGGATCTGCTTCTTGGTGTGCCTCTCTGACTCCAGCCAGTGCTTACAAAGTCCATGGAGCTGGCTGCAAACCTCTCGGGGCCCATCAGCCTCATGGTAGGGGAACTGTTGGAAGCGTCGGCTGCGTACATCTGCGGTCATAGCATCCTGAACCCAGATCTCTGGCACAGCTCTTTCCCAAAATTCAGCACCACTCCCTGCTTGGATGGGATGGGGACCTTTCCTGGATGTCTTGCCAGTTCCAGGGCCTTCTGGGTCCTTCTTTTCCATCTCTTCCTCCTTTCTCTTGGGTTGCCTCTGACTCTGAAAAGACACTCTTATTCACCTGGCTGTGAAAAGGGAGAGGGAAAGATATCAAAAAGCCATAAAGAAAAGAAAAGAGAACAAAGTTACATCACTGACCCTGGTGAAGAGACACCGAAGGATTACCCCGGTGGCTCAGAAGTAGTGTCCTTGTTGTAGTTTGTGGATCAGGGTTAATGTCACTGTGTTATATTACATATCACAGTTTTTAAGATACACCTATTTGGTCCTTCGGCCAACAAAAACAACACTATTTGCCTTTTTAAAGATCTACTGTGGATGTTATGAGCTTGGCTTCCGATTTCTGAGGACAGTCTGTCTAGTGTGCACATCTCAAGGTGAACTATAGCCCAGGACCAAACAACTGGTAAGGGCTTAACCTTGCAGATAGCTCCTTAATAGTCCTGAAGGGCTGGACAATATCAGAGGGAAAGGGGCAGAGGGGTCCTCTCCAGGTCAGGGCACAAGGGCTGCTGGGTGAACAGGAGCAGGCAGTGTAGGACAAGGGATTAATGAATGTGATGCTCTATATTCTTAGTGTTCAATGGGGCAAGTGATGCTCTGTGTTCTTGGTGTTTGGGGGGGGGGCAACAGTGGGAGGGCTTCCTGTCCCCACTGCTGGACCTTCTGAGGGCACCTGGTGTTTTTGGCCACTGTGTGACAGACAGTTGGACTGGATGGGCCACTGGCCTGCTCCAACATTGGCTTCTCTTACGTTCTTATGTGCTTTCTGAATGTGAATTCTGATATTTCCTCTGACATGCATATATTAACAGCTGTCACTGAGTTTAACTATAGTATATCCAGGTTTTGGTATTTATCCCAGATGAAAAAAATCCATAGTAGAATATAGATATTTTATGTTATGTGCCCAATAACGACGCTGCCCCTCGATTCAGATTGCAGTAAGCTTGACAAGGTTTATTGAAGATGACAACCCCAGACAAACACGCCAGAATTCGCATGCTCCCCGGCCTGCGTTCTCTCTCCTGCAGGTAAGTTTTTTTTAGCTCTGAAGAAAGGCAACCCATATTAAGCTGCTTGCTGGCCAGTCAAGGCCAACTAACAAATTATTGTTTGCAGCTGTGAAGCTCTTAAAGAAAAAGGAAAAGAAAAAGAGCTCTAAGATCTTCAGCTAAGACAGTTCACAGGGCTGGGGGCTGAAACCACTTAGAATATCTTATTTCAGGTTAGTCATCTAAAAGTAAAAACAGAAGCAGGTACTGATTCCATACATGTTCTCAAAACAGCATCTCCTCTTGTGATAGCAGAGCACCTGGCCCCAGGAAGTCTGCCAAAACCCAGTTCTATACGCACCTTGTCAGAAACCCCCCTAGCTCAGGGCTGAGGTAAATAAGCTCTGGGTGATGCTAAGAGAGGGCCCCGTTGTTCTTTATTGTTTCACACTGTCCTGAGAACAGATAAGCAGACATAATTACTGACACTTTCGACCAGCATAGTAGAACACCAATAGAGGCGTATTAAGTGAAATGATGCTTTAATGATGCTACCTGTCTGGTACCAATTAGAGATTTTTCTCTGTGTAAACTATATGTGATGTAATCTGGGGTATAACACCTTTTTGTCGCAGAGAGGATGGTGTATATAAACAGAATGTCCAGAGCACCGTGATGAAGTAGACTATATACAAGGATTTATTTACAGCTATATACACAGTCTTATGTTGCACTCGCCAGACAGTCAGACAAAGTGCTTCGCAAGCAAGGGGATAGCAAGACTGGCACACTCAGACATATACAGAGTTCATTATATGCAGTCATACAGCCCATCAGCAAGAAGTGCTGATTCATCTTGCACCTCCTCTGGCTGATGCAATCTGGCTGTCAGGTGACCTCTCTAGCTGTCACCTAGATCCCTATGATCTATCTGACTCATCTGCTATCTTGCCTGTATATTTGGTCTCTATATGCCAACACGCCTCCCAAGATGCAATGGGTCAGATGCAGTTCACAGTTCAGATAGTCCAACCTGTGTTTGGGCAAACATTTTGTAAAAACATCAGCAGCATTATCATTAGATATACAATGCTTCAGAGATATGAACCCTCGGCATACAGCTAACTTTACATTTTGGTATCTGATGTTTATATGCTTGCTGCGTGGTTTGATTCCTTGGTTCTCAGCTACCTGCAATGCAGAAATACTGTCACACATTACAGTTACAGGCATTTCACATTTTACATCCAGGTCTTGTAACAGCTGATAAAACCATTCAAGTTGCACAGTGCAATCACTTAGGGCTGAATATTCTGCCTCACATGTACTGGTTGCTACATGAGTTTGCTTTAAAGATTTCCAATGTATCAAACTCCCATACATGTAGATTGCATACCCTGTGGTTGACTTTCCATCAGGCCTTTCACCCCAGCTAGCATCACAATAAGCTAACAGGTTTTGCTGCTTGCCAATCCTTTTTGTATGGGCATACGCACTTCTGAGATAACCAGTGTACCGCCACACACAAATCTGTGTGTGATTTAGGCTACCTACCAAGGACTGGAACAAGGTTACATCTGTGAATAACTCTGTGTCAGGCTCACTCACATAACCAGTGGTCATTGGTGTTGAAACACTATTTGCCTCTGCCACATTGTACTCTTCAAGCAGTCTTCTAATTTTGGCCTCTTGACTTAACTCAAAAAATCCATCTGCACTTTTGGAGATATGAACACCCAAATAGTTTTGAATTGGTCCCAGGTTTTTTACTTTGAACAACTTTTGTATATTGGAACTAAAGTGTTCTAACTGCTCTGCTGTGTTGTACAAAAAACTTTTGTCATCCACGAAAACCAACAAGTAACATGACATTCCACAAATGTTTTTCTTGTACAGACAGGGGTCAGCTAAGCCTTGCTCGAACCCTAGCTCTGTCAGTGCTTTCTTGAGACATTCTGCCCATGCACGCCCACTCTGCTTCAAACCATATAGAGCTTTGTGCAACTTTAACACTGACTCAGATTCTTGGCAGTGAAAACCTGGTATCTGTTCTAGATAAAGCTCTTCCTTAATTGGGGCATTTAGGTAGGCTGTACCAACGTCAAAGTGGTTTATACACATTTTTTGGATAGCAGCCTTTGTCAGCGCAGCTCTGATTGTTTCAGCCCTCACAGTGGGAGCGAAACATTCATCGTAGTCCTCCCCTTCTACTTGTGAGAAGCCTCTGGCTACCAACCTAGCCTTATATTGTTTCTCCCCATTCAGCTGCTCCTTAATTTTAAACAACCACCGGCACCCCAGAGCCCTTTTGTTTTCTGGCAGCTTTGCAGGAGAAAATACCTTGTGTGCCTTTAAAGAATCATACTCTGCCTGCATTGCTGACAACCAGGCATTCTTTTCCTCCTCACACAAAGTCAACACTTCATTATACGTTTGTGGCACCTTTACATAAACATGATTCACAGTCTCTCCATATCTGACAGGAGGTATACCTTTTGTTGCCCTTGTAGACACCCTCAGTACCGAGCTTGCACCTTGCACGCTCTCTGGAGCTTCCTGTGCTGGTGACAGCGCCTCCTGCTTAATCTCTGTTTTGCTTTCTGCCTCCTCTGTTACTGGCAACAAAACAGCTGAAGGATTTGCATGGACCTTGTGCCAATTCTCATCCTCACAAAAGTTAGCAGACCTGCTGAAACTAGGCAAATGATTGGGATTTGCAAACGGTACGATTTCATCCCCGTCTGATAACCCAAAAAAGTCAGTTTCTTTGCTCTTGCTCCACCCTTGCGTCTCTGGGCAAGTGGAACATTAACCCAGGCCTTAGAACCAAAAACTTTCAGATGACTCAAACTTGGGTCTTTGCCATAAAGCATCCTGTAAGGAATGTTGTTAATGGCACGAGACCATATCCTGTTGAGGATATAACATGCTGCTTTCATGGCTTCTGCCCAAAATGCATTCGGGAGGCCAACATCTTACAGCATGGATGTTGTCATGGTTTGCAAAACTGCCCCCTTCCTCTCGGCAATGCCGTTTTCCTGAGGAGTGGCAACGTTTGCTATGCGGTGTTCTATGCCAGAAGACTTTAGCCAGTGGAACAACTCGTCTGATAGGAACTCTCCACCCATATCAGATTGAAACATGCATATCTCCTGTTGCAATTGTTTCTGCACATTTCTAGCCCACGTTTTTACTGTGTTACACACCTCTGATTTTTTCACCAAAGGATATAGCCACGCAAAGCGTGACGTATCATCCACTAAAACAAGACAGTATTTGTGCCCTGATAAACTCTTGGGAAATGGACCCATTACGTCTGCGTGCACCAGAGCTAAGGGCTTATCTGTAACCCTCTCACTGCTCCTTGCTACTGGATATGCCTTTGATTTAGACTGTTTACACACATCACAGTCCAAATAAGTTGAGCAGCTATTCACTTTCTCCTTATCTAGAATAGCAAGCGTTTTTGTTATCACAGAAAAACTCGTGTGGCCGAGTCTTCTGTGCAGCAAATGGACGCATTGATTATGGGGTTTGGTGTTTGTCACCGTCTGAGCCTGCACATTTCCACCCTCCAACACATAAACATTGTTGTGCAATTTTCCCCCCTGCAACTTGTTCACCCTTCTTGAGAATGCTACATGATTGGTTGCTAAACACAATGCTGAAGCCGGCTTTATCTAAAGCACATATACTCAAAAGGTTACATTCAAGTGAGGGAACACAAAGCACACCCTTAAAACAATGATTCAGGGCTGGAAAATATACATCTCCCTGACATGACACCTCTGCAGAGCGTCCATCTGCTAGACTCACGTGCTCCAAGGAAGAAGGTTTCACATTCTGTAGCACACTTTTGTCCCTGGCAAACATCTGTGAGGCACCAGAATCGATAATCCAAGTGGTACCTGCCGTAGACTTGCTTGCCACAACAAGAGTGGCTTGTTGAACAAATGGCTGGATCTTTCCTTCTCGGCTCTTTCTCTGCGCTGAACACTGACGCCGTAAATGTTGAGATGATCCACAAATGAAACATTTTTTGACCTTGAGGGCGATAGGCTTATCACTGCAGCTTGCTTCTGGAGTATAGGCTTTCGTTGTCCTCTCTGGCTTGGCCCGGTTCCCAGGATGGACGGCAGCCAACTCCCTCTGCTGATAACGCCGCTCCTCGTCCAGAAGTCTGCCGGTCACATAATTAAGCTATAACGAAGCCATAGAAACAGATTCCAATGCAGTAATCAACGGGTCGAACCTCTGCGTCAAAGAACTCAGGATGATAAAGACTTGGTCCTGCTCGATAACTTGCTTCCCTCTCTGTGCAAGAAGCTGGAAGCCAGTTATCAGAGAGTTTAAATGTTCTCTGACCGTTTGCCCGGGCTGCATTACAGTCCTGTAAATACGTCTGGTCAGGGATATTAAGGACCCTGCAGTCTGTTGGATGTAGACAGCCTTCAGATTATCCCAGGCTGCTTTTGCGTTGTCACATTGGGACACATACAGCAACTGGTCATCTGCTATACTGAGGACAATAGTAGCCAAGGCCTTCTGGTCTTTAGCAGCATCCTCAGCCGTCAGAGCCTGTGGGGGAGCGTCAATATAATTCCACACTGCCTCCCTCTTTAGATAGTGCTCCATACGAAGCGACCAGGTCACATAATTATCAGAGTTCAGTTTATCAATTAGCACTGTAGCCGGTGCTTGAGCCATGATACACTCACGTTCAGGAGCTTTTCCCTGCTGGTCACCAGTCTCTGCTTCCTCTGACTCTGACACCTCGCCTCCTTCACTAGACTGTGTTTCCAACTCTGTATCACTCACAGCAGCTGTAGACATCCACACAACACCAACTCAGGAGCTCTTCTCTCCAACACTGGTAGAGCCTCCTCAGGTCAGCACAACACCACCCACCTTGACTTTTGCTCAGCAGACCAGGCTGGGCCCATAACCCTGTCGGCGCAGAGACCTCTCTAGCTGTCACCTAGATCCCCATGATCTATCTGACTCATCTGCTATCTTGCCTGCATATTTGGTCTCCATATGCCGACACTTTTGCCCATCCTGGTAATGGCAGAATACAGCTTGGTGTTACTGGGTGCTAAGGTATCCAGTCCTGTATTTCCTGTTTCTTGTAATAAACAGATAATCATCTAACTCGTTGGACTCTGTGTGTTCCTAATTCGATCCCTGGAACGCACAGGGCACAAATTCGTGCATCAGGATCACAATGTCAATATTTAAAGTTTCTGAGAGAAAAGTGGAAAGTTGAAATAGAATTTTAAAATAAAGAGAAGGAAAAGGAAGTAGAAAAACTGCAAGCTGAAGCAGAATTTAAAATTAAAGAAATGGAAAAGTGGGAAGTTGAAGCAGAATTTAAAAATGAATTAGAAGAGGTCACAGCACTTAAAATTAAAGAAATGGAACAGGAAACAGCACTTAGATATAATGAATTAGAATTAGAAGATTACAATTAGAAAGAGAGACTTAAAACTGAGAAGAAAAAGGAGGGAAACCCTGATATCAGATATGATTTTCTTCAAGTTACACCAAAGGATTTCATAATATATGTGGCAGGAGGAGATCCACAAATCTTCTTGTCAACTTTTGAAAAATCTGCTCAAAATTGGGGGATACCAGTGATTTAATATATGAAGTATTTGCCCAGTTTAATTAGAGGGAAACTGGCTGAAATTTATAATACATTTCCCTCAGATAAGCCTGATGTCTATGCTGAATTTTAGGAGGCAGTATATGACAGATTCAAATTTAGAAGCCTGATTCCTCAGAAAGAGAAGTCATTTAAATCGTTGAGTGTCAAGCTGACAGACTATTTTGACAAATGGATTTCATCAGCCAAAGCTGTCTCTAAAGACGGAATAAGGGAGTTGATGATTTTAGATCAATTTTTTTTTCAACTTCCCTCAGACATAAGACTTTTAGTGAAAGATAAGCTTCCAGAAAATGTCAAACAGGCAGCAGATTGGGCGGATAAGCTAATGCTTAATAAGAGGGGTCTGGGATCAATATGAAAAGAGAGACGGTCCTTATAAACCAGCTTTCAAACCAAAGGTCCAGCCACAGAGAAGTTCAGACTCAGAGAAAGGAAAGGAACCTATGAGAGAACTGAGATTACAGAGACAGGAGAAAAATACAGAAGAAAACAAAGGGAGTTACTAGAAAGACAGACAATGCTATGTATGTGGGCAATATGGGCATTTATCCTACCAGTGTGCAAAGAACCAAAATAAACAGACAAGCCCTGAGCATGTACAGAGAGTCACTAGATTTACCTCAGAAAATGAGAGGGAGCAGCCTAGAGATTCCAATGGTACAGCAGAGACACCTGAAAAGTCCAGTAAAACCACTCCCTCACCCATAGCTGAAGGAACAAATTATTTGTGCGGAGTAAAGATAGATAAAATTGCTCATGATATTGAACTGAGAGAAGTAATCCAAATAAATGTTTGATGGGGGGGGGGTGCCCTCCTCTGTCAGGTGGGGAATGTCGAGCAACATTTCAACACACCTATAAACATGCTGAGTTTGGGCAGGGGAGGAGAGAAGAGGGAGAGGGAGGAACTGTTCTGCAGCTGGCCTGCTGCTGCTGAACTCTTTTTCCTGTAATATGTGCAAGAAGTTTAAAAAGAGGGTTCAGCAATGTAACTAAATGCTGTTATAAAGATGAAAGGTTTTGTATAAAAAAATAAAATTAAAAAGCTGTTGTATAAAAACAACAAAATCAAAGTCCTATTGTGTGTGCAGAAAAATTCAAAACTGATACTAGAGGGATAAGTATTCAGTCAGAGGGTCGGTGTGAATGTTGGAATAAGACCAGTCGGCAGGTAGGTGTGCAGAGCAAGAGGCTGAGACAACTGGTGTTATAGATAAGAGGAGGAGGAGATTGGATTTATATCCTGCCCTTCACTTGGAGCCTGAGAGCGGCTTGCAAATTCCTATCCCTTCCTCTCCCCACAATAGACACCCTGTGAGGTAGGTGGGGCTGAGAGAGCTCTGACAGAAACTGCTCTTTCAAGGACAGCTCTGGCAGAACTATGGCTTGCCCAAGGTCACCCAGCAGCTGCAAGTGGAGGAGTGGGAAATCAAACCCAGTTCTCCCAGATTAGAGTCTGCACACTTAACCACTACACCAGGCACACAAAGCAGAAAAGGGAGTGGGGTGAAGTTCTATAGTTTTACTGTATTTTCTTAATTTTAAAAGTTTTTAAAAAATTTGCACAAAGGTCGCCAGGCTGTTTTTTGTTGCTATAAAATGTGTCAAAGCTTGATTCTGAAATCTAGGTATTCTTAATAAATGTCAGAGTCCTGCAGCAATCAGTCTCAACAACGTTCCTTAAGTAGGTTTGAGTTTATTGAGAGCAGTGATGAGCAAGTAATCTGGTGACACAGTTAATGTCAGAACTGGGGTTCAGGCGGGAAAACAGGGAGATATAGAGAATTCAGAGGGGACCCCTGATGCATTTGATCCAATGAGCAAAGCAATAAAGCGCGTCTAGAATAATGAGCGTAGGTTCCCAGCCAAGCTGGCTGAGTCGAGCTTCAAGGACACTTACACCAATTCTAAGATAAGACATTGCGTGAGAATCAGAAAGTAACATTCCAGAGGGATGAAGATGGCAATGTTTCAGCAGCCCTGCCCGCCCTGCAATAGCAGTGTAGCTGACATTCTGCCCCTCCAAAAGCCCCCCCCCCGGTTTATCAGGATACATTTTATGGAAAGCATGCAAAAGCTTGGGTGCACTGAGGTGAGAGAGTTCAACCTATTCGTTATGAGCTGGGCCCCTCCTGCTGATGGGATCTGCCACAACTTCTTCGCAGGGGGACTTGGACTCTTGGTGGAGGAGGCTGCAGGGACACTGCCCCCTTATTCAAAAGACTCTGGACAAGGACAAAGCTGACTATAAAGCCCAGGCAGACAAGGGGAGGGCTCCTGGTTGGGACATACAGCTGCCATGTAGACAGCACTAATAGCAGCGGCTTCCTTGTCCCACACTGCCCAATTTCTTTCGGTAGCATGAAACTTCTTAGACACGTATGCCAGGGGATGGAACCGCCCATCTACCCCTTCCTGCAGGATGGCCCCTCCTATGGCGATGTTCGAGGCATCTCCTTGTGCCATTAATTTTTCATCCTCATCAGGATGCGCCAGCACAGGCTCTGAGGTGAACAGAGACTTCAGTTTGTCAAATGCTTCCTGGCATTCAGCAGTCCACTCCAGACATGCTCCAGACTTAGTGCTATCTGGCCCCTTCCCCTTAGTCTTTAACAAGTCTGTCAAGGGTAAGCTCACTTGAGCAAAACTGGAGATGAAATTTCTGTAAAAACTGGAAAATCCTAAGAAGGACTGGAGCTGACTATGAGTCCTAGGCAGCTCCCACCCCAACACGTCAACTACTTTGTGTGGGTCCATCTCCAACCCCCTAGGGAAAGTACAGTAACCCAGGAAGTCAGGATTATTGCCAGGAGACCCTCAAGAAGAAGAATCTGATGCGTCCCTATGCCCAAAAACTTTATATGAATAACGTTAAGTTCACCTGGGGCTATCCATCTTCCATAATTATATTTCAAGAAGGGAAGAGACTTATGGCACGGAACCCAGCTGAGGCCAAACCACTGTTGAAGAACCTTGGGATCAGCTTGGAGGAGCAGGAAATGGAAGATGAGACAGACCAGGGTACCGATCCTGAAGAGGGAACATCAGTGAGGGCGGAGAAATGCCTCAGAACACAGTCATTAGAAGGAAACACCTAAAGGATACAAATATAATTGAGCTAATGTCAATGTTTATAAAGAATTAGGGGGGAGGAGGGGATGTGTATGCACTCCATGAAGTGGAATGAGGGGAGGTTATACTTTCCCCAGGTTGTTTCTCTACCACAGGGGATTTTTGGAATGTGGAGAGAAGGGGTAGGGATCCCCAGAATAGATTCTCTTCCATGTGGGAGGGGGGAAGGGGGATTGGGGAACAATAGAGGAATAGCTAGCATGCTTCGGCTACGGGGGGGGGGGGAGGTAGGAAGTGTCCAAGAGAATATGGCTAGACCAATTAAAATTCTTTCACTTAATGTAAATGGATTATCCTCAAACCTTAAAAGATATAGGTTGGGCAAGATGGCAAGAGACGAAGGTATCAATTTAATATGCATCCAGGAAACTCACAAAGCCAAAAGAGATCCCAAACCACTCCTTAATAACCCGGGGTGGGTAACTTTAATCGAGTCTAGAGGGACCAACAAGGCAAGGGGAGTGGCGATACTGGCAAATAAAAATCTGAATGTGAAGCAACGGATAAAATGGTGGACAAAGAAGGCAGGTACGCCTTAGTTAGAGGCAGAATAAACAATGCATACGTTACAATCCTTAACCTATATGCGCCAAACAGAGCGCAAAAGAAGTTCCTAAACAAAGTAATAAAAAGGACCCAAAATTTTATCCAGGGAGATTTAATTGTTGCTGGTGATTTTAATATGGATATTACAAAACATAACAAAAGTCTTATAAACAAATGGGGATTAAAGGAAGTACATGAGTTAAGTGGCCAGAAATCTACCCCTACTTTTTTCCCCAGTAGGTTCAAAACTTACTCTTATATAGATTTTGTCCTAACCAAGGAAACTAGGACATTATCAGTTAAAGCGGTTCAAACACATCCAATTTGGACCACGCCCCTTTGAGTGTGGAGGTGGACTTGAGGATAGAATGGACCAGGAGACCTTGGAGATACAATAATTTAGTTATGGCAAAAAAAGAAGATAAGGAATATATAGAAAAACAGATTAAACTATGTTTTAAAGAAAATAGGAACACAGTAACCACCGATCATTTTGTGGGATGCAGCGAAAGCAGTAATTAGAGGACATTGTATAAGGAAAGAAATAAATATAAAAAAAGAGTGGTATCAAACTAGACAAAAGAAGATTCAGGAGTTGAAAATGCTTCAACAACAACAAATGAGTAGGTATAACATGCAAAGGCAGATTCAAATCCAAGAATTAAAAAAAGAACTAGATAAGTTAGACCTCATAACTTTATGGAAAAAGGAAACACTAATTAAAAATGAATACTGGAGAAGCAGTATAAAATCAACCCAAAGATTAGTAAAACATTTACAAGCTAGAAAGGAAAAACAAAGTGTGAAGAGTATAAGAGAGGGCTCTAAGGTTTTGGAAGACTCAAAGGAAATTAGGGAGGCCTTTGCAAATTTCTACCAAAGCTTATATAAAGAGAAAGAAATGGCAAGGTTTGAGGAACAAATACAGCCCACAATAACATCGGAAGATAGACAGGAATTGCAGAAGGATATAACAGTACAGGAAATAGTTGAGGTAATTAAAAAACTAAAAAAAGGGAAATCGCCAGGGTTGGATGGATTCACAGCAGAGTTTTATAAAGAAATGGTAGAAATTTTAGTACCAGAACTCCAGATAACTTTTAATGTGATAATGAGAGGGGAACAAGCCCCAAATTCATGGAGAAAAGCAGAGATAGTGGTGATCCCTAAGCCTCAAAAAGACCCGAAAATAGTTAGCTCATATAGGCCAATTAGTCTACTTAATCAAGATTATAAGATTTTTTTTGGAATCCTAGCAAACAGGCTAAAAGAGGTGATACCTAAAATAGTTAAAGGGGACCAATATGGATTTGTGAAAGGAAGGAATATAAATTACCCAATTAGGAATATCCTTAACATAATAGAACATGGCCAAAAAAAAAAATTGCCCTCCTTAAGTGGACTGTGGAGAATTGGAATAACTACCTTTTTGAATACATCCAATCAGATATCGTGGCCTTGACGACGGAGGAGATTACTTGGGAGGAGAAGAAGAGTCGGATAAGGGAAAAATGGTCACCGTATCTTGATTGGATCAAGGAGGATGAAGCCAAGAAGGACATTCTTTGGAAACTTTGGACTTTGTGCCTGGCTGAAGCAATGACGGAAGAAGAAAAGGGGGGGAGAGGACTGAGGGAAGGGAGGGGGAAGGGGGAAAGAAAAAAAATGGTGGAAAGTTATGTGTATGAAAGTTGGCTAAAATAAAAAAAAAGGTGTCAAAAAAAAAAAGAGGCTAGCTTGGGCTATCAAGGTCTGGATGGAGGTAACTAATTCTTTGTTAAGATGTCTCAGAAGGTATCAGTTGTTCCTGCAAATATATCAGAATCCTTAAGGCCCAGTTTGAGCACGGTTTCAGCCACTTAGAAGGAACCAAAAGCTGTATCCATGACTTCTGTTGCTTGTACAAACTGCACACACCTCATTTATTTTAAGAGATCTGGACCCGACTTGAATGACTTGATATAAAACCCTGTGGTGCAAAGCAAAATATTTAAAAAATATCTTTCTCCAACTTTTATGCAACTCATTAAAACTTGTATTTGCACACACATACACAAAAAAAAGTAACCCAGGAAGTCTACCTCCGCCTGGTGGAACTCACACTTTGACAGCTTAGCGAACAGTTTGTGATCATACAGAGTTTGCAGTACCTCCCTCACCAACTTGACATGAGATTTCTTGTCTGGTGCATACAGTAGAATGACTGTAACATTTGTGCAACATTTCGTTAATCAGATTCATAAACACCCCGGGAGCTCCCTGGAGCCCAAATGGCATGACCAAATACTCAAACTGCCTGTGCTGTCTTAGCTGGTTGCCACAGAGACTACACACTGCAAGCTGGAAACACGGTCCAGAGTCAGGGTAAATAACAAAGGCAAAGGCCTGATTGTCAGGAAGTCAGTTCAAGGTTTCAAGGACAAGGAGTGGCTTGTACACACACAGAAGCAAATCTGAATGTGCAAAGTTGCTGCCACGCTGAAGAGGTCCACGGAGAATTTTTGAGCAGGTCTTCCCTTCTCTGGGAGCTGAGTCTGCAAAGACTTACAGTTCCTCTCATTGCCTTTTCAGGAGCTGCAGTCTGGCACTCCTTCGCTCCTGCAAAGTCAACCTCTGACGTGCCCTCTGTCTGGGGCACTCAGGAAAACTAGGGGGGGGGAGTCTAGCTTCGGGGTGTCTGCAACTGGGGGTGCTGGGCCAGGCTCAGAATTGGTCCCTCCTAGCTGCACCTCCTGTGTAGCTGCTGGGAACTCTTCTTCTTCAGGTACAATTGGAGATTCATCTTCTGGACTGACTCCAAAGGAGGCTGGGTTGCTCCCTGCCTCTTCCTCATCTGAGGAGTAACCAGCCTCCACGACACTGCCCACGGGGGGTATTAAAAGCAGTCTTGGCTTCATCACCCTCCTGAATGCATATTCAAAAATAAGCATCCCTCAAATCCAGTTTAGTAAAGATTTTCCCTTTGGCGGCCTTTGTCAAGAGGTCCTTCATGAGTGGGAGAGGGTAAGCGTTAATGGCGGAAACTGCATTCGAGCCCTGGTAATCAGTGCACAAACGAAGTCCCCCATCTTTCTTCTTCCAGAAGAGGATAGGAGTTGCAAATGGGGAGGAGGAGAGTCAGATGAAATCCCAAGCTAGGTTTTTGTCAATTAACTTGTGCAACTCTACTGTTTCCGCTGGACTCATTGAATATAATTTCCCTTTGGTTAGCTTATGACCGGGCAAGATCTCAATAGCACAGTCAGTGTTATAGTGGGGAGGCAACTCATCCACCTTCTCTTCTTCAAACACCCTAACCAAGTCTCTATATTCTCTCAGGATGAAGTTTAACTCTTCTTGCGCCAGGCAGACACGTGCCGGAACATTGTGTATCCCCACTCAGGCAACCAGACATGGTCTCGGCAGCCCTGGGCCACGAAATGCATGGGCCCTTCACTCCATAGAAAATGTGGGTCGTGACAACTGAGCTATGGGCTTCCCAGCACCATAGAAAACTGTACCATGGGGTTGATCACGAAGGACAGAACCCCTGCTGCATCCACTGCTCACACACAGGCTCCTTCAGCTTAGAGGGCACTGTCTTTGGGACTTCTCCACCCTCCACTGAGAAAATTGCCCATTTATAGTCACTTTCTGTTTCCTTTTAATTAATTTCCCCTTGTACTGCTCTGTCTCTGGAAGGCGGGAAGTAATGGGTGAACGAATGGATGCTTGTGTGGGAACCTGCTTTGCTTAGTGGCTTTGGAACTGTTTTCTTAAGAGCTTCCCTGATGGGAAGAACCAGCGACCTTGAAGCCAGTCTCTGCCAGCTACCCTGTCATAGATAAATAACTGTAGGTTTGCAGGGGGGGGGGGAGAGAAGCAAACGTTAGATTTAGGTGGGCTGAGTGGATGGTTTGATTGGACAGGTCATGGGGGGCGGCGGCGATGTGAAATGTATAATATCAAGATGAGCACCAAACCCAGTCAGTTCTGACACAAATGGCTTCTACTTGTCACAGCTTCATATCTCGATAAACATATCTTTCACACACAAGAGCAATATTGGGAATGAGTTTGTGCAAGAGTCTGACACCTCCCTTGAATATAAAAGGGGACACGCCAGGGGGTGTTCCAGCCACTGCATTTTCAAAATAGCCAGCAGCTTTTCACATTCCTGTGCACCAGAATTCTGGCATGGAACAATGGTTTCATGAAAATGTAACATGCATTTCATCTGCTGTAGCAGGACCCCAGCTGCAGACCCCTACAGATCAAGTTATTGTATTAAAGCCTAGTCTAAATTTTATATCGCAGCAAAATTCTTATGTAAAATACTCTCACGCTAATCCTAAAAGGAAGCCACTGCAACAGTTGCATGCAATCCTATATCCTCATGATCATTCCCAAGGTCTGCTGCCGATGTCATTTTTCACAGCAAGGTTTGTTGTGTCTCCATTTCCCTCCCTTTTCGTCTTGTTTGAAGGATAATTATATCTACGCATACCAGTTAGTATTTCCTATAAAATGTGGCTTCAGTGAGAGATCGTCATTCAAAAAATCATGTGGTTCAAGCGACTTTTGAGCATCCCAAAGAAGCCCAACACCATCCAAACCTAAGCAGGCATCAGATTTGAAGATAATTAAGAAAAGAATCTCTTCATTTCCATTTGCTTCCTGGAGTTCTTGAAAACGCAGTTATTCAAATCACAGTTTGGTTTGGGGAACACTAATATAGACAGCCTCTGAACATGTACATAGGGTAGAGTTTCCCAAGTACTTCAGCCCTTCCCCTGTGCGTGCATGTTAGCATGAGTGAAGGCCCTGGTGTGCAGGCAGGAGTCTGAAATACAGTCTGCTCTCTTAAACAGGAAAACTTTATTAAACTAGAGTACAAGTTAAGGGGAGATGACAGTTGTGTCTACTAGCTACACAGATCTAAGGGAAGAAACAGGCAAATTGTATCACCATTAAGTTTAACAATAGATACTAACCCATCTTGCCTCGGATGTTCATGAAGCAAATACAAATCCTCCCCCTCCCCCCTTGTTCCATGTAGTGAGATCCGATTCCTAGCATTTGGTCAAAGAATACATTTAAATGATTCATGCTGAAATTAGTGGGACTCTAAATAGTTGAACATTGGCTGAGCGATGAGCTCTTCAGTTAATGTCTATCAGACTGATTTAATATCTAAACATGGCATTCTTCTAGACACAGGTGTATTCTATGCCAACCCTAAGGTTCTTTGTGCGTTTTCAGACTGCATTATTATATACAGAATTTCACTTCAAGCATCAATAATACATTTTTGTTTAAAATGATACAGAAAGAAAAAGGAAAACCGGGCACATAGAGAGAAATAATTATATTAAGTTCTTTACATTGATCAAGGACATCCATGTTATGCATAAGACAAAAATAGAGTACATTCAAAGATGCTTCCCCTTTCTCAACCCCCTTATTACGGTTTTCAACAGAACATTTATAGTTACAGCTACATTAGAGACGGACAGATAGTCGGGGAAGCTTTTCTGGGGCATCAGTTCAGTTTCTTTTGCAGAGCTCTCTAGATTACCATTTCCTTAAAGTTCTACACACATATAAAATTTGTCCCATTCCAAAATAGGTCTTTGCTTATCTAGTATGAATTATTTATCTGAGAGTGATTACTGTCACACTGGGGCCCCAGGGCCCAAAGTTAAGGGCCACAATTACTTAGTATTTACAATTTTATTTCTAGACGCAGAATTGTTTAAAATCACTGCATTAGATCTTCAGTAAGAATCGAGGCATTACTGCTTGCAGTTTTCAGGGGGTGGGGGGAAGTAACTGTTGCAAGATACATAGTGATTTCCTAGCAATTTGAATCTAGGGGCTTAAATTATACTGAACAGCCTACAGAAAACTTGTAACGACTCTTAGTAAAAACTGTACAGGGAACTAAAGGAAAGACAGGGCGGAATGACGTCTACATCGGTTTAGCAGTGATTGCTGAAATAAAATCAGGGGGGGAAATGAAGGCACAAAAGGAGCTACTGGGAACATGTTTCACAAGGACATCAGCACTTAAAAAAAATCCACTGACCATCATTAACTCTCCAGAAGATGGGCAGATAGTCTAAAAGTTCGTAAGAATCCTCAAAAAATCAATGAATATTCAGGAGCCAGTTTGGTGTAGTGGTTAAGTGCACGGACTCTAATCTGGGAGAACCGAGTTTGATTCCCCACTCCTCCACTTGCACCTGGCTGGATGACCTTGGGCAAGCCATAGCTCTGTACCAGCTGTTCTCTCAAGGACAGCTTGAGAAAGAGCTCTCTCAGCCCCACCTACCTCACAGGGTGCCTGTTGTGGGGAGGGGAAGGGAAAGGAATTTGTAAGCCGCTCTGAGACTCCAAGTGAGTGAAGAGGGGGGGGTATAAATCCAATCTTTTCTTCTTCTCTTCTAATACAAAACTGATATGAGTAATAACTTCTTCTCAGAAAAACAGAATGACAGGACACCCCCAAAGCATATACCAAACAGTATGAGCATAACCTTATTTTTCCCCTCTGGCATTTACAAGATAAATTAAATGAAGTTTTGAGGCAAAGTTCATTGACTTACAGTCAAAGAACTGCTGTTTGGAATAGGTTTAGATATTAAAGGTCTTATGTTAAACGCTTAGATATTGTCTCTGCTCATTGGTTTGACCTGATTGACCCACCCATTTCTACTGCATTGGTAGACATGGCCTCGGACTGTTGCCCTGCATTGGGCTTAGGTCGCAATCAGATGGGCAATTCATTCTGCTGTTGCTTCGCCTCAGATTAAGCCAGGTTATTTTGTGGCAGAGAATCCTGACCAGACTCACCCCTTTTAGCCCGCTTCAATGCGCTTTTACCCCTCCTAGCACAATTAGATGGCAGCAAGCAGGGAGTCAGCCTGTTGGCCATTTTTTCAAAAGAATGTCCTTTGAGCATGCCCACAAGCACTGATGAGCATGCTGGGATATGGAGTTCATGGGGCTGTTGGCCATTTTCTTTTTAAAGTTAAGTCTACAGCAAGCACACAAGTGGTGAAGAGACTGCTGGGATATGGAGTTCACTGCCATCTTCCCTCTAATCTTTTCAATTTACCCTTTCCCCAAATGATATAAAAAAGCTGCAGAAAAGGGGTGTCTTTCTTTGAGAGTTTTTAAAAAGAAAACAAGGGTTTGAGCAGCTCCCCTGGAAGATCATGCAATCCTCACTAACTAGGGGAAAAAATGGCGGCTGGAAAACAAGAGAACAGTCAGACCTGCCTGACAGCTTGGGTGCACAACAGAGTGACCAGACGACAGGAAATCCATTTTGGAAGCAACTGTGACCAACAGGACTGGACTTTCTCAGGTATCAAAGAAACATGGGCAAGGGGAGGGGGGAATGGATCTCAGATGACTGGGGCACGACAGACAGGTGCTGCTGTCTGATCATGTACTTTAAATCCATAAGGGAACAGCAATGACAACGGATCAAATTGGCCATCTGATAGAGACCTTAGAAAACATACCAGTACTGCAGGGGTGGCCAACCTTGCTTAATGTAAGAGCCACACAGAATAAACGTAAGAGCCACATAGAGATGTCTGAGAGCCGCAAGACAGGAACAAATATCACATACACGTTTTTATTTTTAAAAATATGCAAATTTGCTTTTTATTAACGTTAAATGGGACTGCCAAAAATAAAAACAAACTAGGAAAACCGGTTATTGCTAATGATATTACTTGTTTGCTAATGATATTGAGAGAGAGAAAAAGAGAGATGGAAAGAAAGAATTAAAGAAGTGGAAAGAAAGAGACAGAGAGAAACTAGGAAAGCAAATAGATGGGAGGGAGGAGGGAAGGAAGGAAGGAAGGGAGAAAGAGAGAAAAAGCATGCCTCCCCTTTGCTTCCCCAGCCGCCCTGCCAGGAGCCGCACAATGTGTGTGAAAGAGCCGCATGTGGCTCCCGAGCCACAGGTTGGCCACCCCTGCAGTACTGGGTGGGGTGGGTGTTTGTTGCAGTTTACTTTATTGTTTTTTTAAAAAGTGAAATAGGACAACCAACATTACAGATTAAGTATAAGAGGTGGAACAATCACCTGCCTAACCTAACAAACAGGAAGTTGCTTAAATGTTATCAACCTGCCCAAACTACTTATTTATTCAAATATTTATATCTAACTTTTCCCTGTGACTGAAGGCAGCTTAGAGATCATACTGAAAAGCACAATAGGAGTGTGCAAAGAAGAAACTGATTCCCCTCTCCTGCTCCATTATAGCCTATGGGGACCATTATAGTCAATGGGCCCCATGGGCTAAAGAATCAATCTGAGAGTATCTAAGGGTTTTTTTTTTTTTTTTAGGTAGAGGCACCTAATTTGAGGCAGAGCTGCTGGTGCATCTCCTTAAATCCCTCTCCCCAAATTTCAAAAAGATGGGACTGAGGGTCCAATTCTATGGGCCACAGAAGGAGATGCTCCCATCCCCCATTGTATCCAATGGAGGAGAAAAATGCCTTCTCAGCTCATTTGTGGGCTGAGACAAAAATCCCTGGACTTCCTGCTAAAATTTTGTGTGCCACCACTCCCTAGTGTAGCTTAGAGGGAACTTTGGTAGTTGGAAGCGAAGATAAAACAGGACTCTTGAGCTGTCTCAGAGACTTCACATGACTTTGTTGCATCAATTTATTTTCTAGGCATCTGAACCTTGCTTTTCTCCCAAAAGCAATTTACAAGTATCGTTTTCATCACCTATGTTTTTGTCTCCACAACAACTGTGCAGGGTATGTTAGGCTGACAGTCACTGGCCCAAAATCACCAGCAACTTCCAGAGCAAAATGGGGATTGTGAACCTGGGTCTCCACATTGTCCATCTCCATGCTCAAACCTCACCACCATGGGGTGCATGTGTGTCTTCGTGGAAGGTCAGGTCTCTAAGTGGGAATGAACTGCAAGGGAAGGAGTGGGAGCAGACTTGAATTTGGAGGAGAGTGCTGTCAAGAATCCCTAATCCAAGGGAATCCTTGGTATGGGCCGGCAGAGCACAAATTAAAAAACAAACCCTGGGGTGTGAATCCACACACTGACCAGGTCGGTATCTGCCCCCTGCCCCCTGGGACTACCCAAAAAGTTAGTATTTATTTATTTTATTTATACCCCACCCTCCCCGTAAGCGAGCTCAGGACAGCTTACAGAGATTGGTACAAAGTACCTAGTCAGCATAAAACATTTGACATTTAAACAATTTAAAACAGTTAAAACAGTCATATAATTAAAGTATTCTATACAGTTCATTCAGTATAAGAGATGGCTGCCAACAGAGTATGCACTTTGCCGGATCAGCCAAAGATGGTAAAAGGCCGCCTTGGCAGTGGCTGCTATCTGGGCCTCCATTGTTAAGGAGGAATCCAGGACTACTCCCATCCTCCAGTGTGAGCACTAACACTGTCCCGTCGAAGGTCGGGAGTGGGATCCCCATCCTCGGACCACTCAGGCTCAGGCACAGAACCTCCGTCTTCACCAGATTTAGCTTCAGCCGACTGAGTCTAAGCCAACCAGCCACGGCATGCAATGCCCGGTCCAGATCTTCCAGTTTGGAGTCAGACTGGCCGCCCAACATCAGATAGAGCTGGTGTCATCCGCATACTGGTGACACCCCAGCCCATACCTCTGGGCAATCTGGGCAAGGGGGCGCATATAGATGTTCAATAACATCAGGGACAGCACTGCCCTCCCGAGGCACTCCACACTCAAGTGGGTGTCTCCTAGACTGCTGTTCCCTGAGCACCACCCTTTGTCCCTGACCCTAGAGAAAGGACGCAAGCCATTGCAAGGCAAGCCACATCGGCAAGGCGGTGGGTGAGTAACTGATGGTCAACTGCGTCAAATGCGGCCGACAGATCTAGCAACAGTGCCGCCACCCCACCCCGATCCAGAAGCCTCCAGAGGTTGTCAGCAAGGGCAACCAGAATTGTCTCCAGCCTGTGTCCTGGGCAAAAGCTGGACTGGGAAGGGATCTAATACGGAAGCGTCATCCAGAAAGCCCTGTAATTGTATTGCCACCGCCCTCTCATGAACCTGTTAACAACAAACGACTCAGAAAGAGGCCTACTTTATGACGGGGTGGAGGGCTAATCAGCAGTCTAACCCATCCCTTCATGTAGTGTGAATCACAGTAACAACTGAAGGAGTGTGAGATGCACTGGTGCCAAGTCCTGTCCTGGTAAAAAAACGTTTGTCTCTGTACCCGAATTGTTATTCAAAGGTAACAACGTCAATTTGCCAACACTTCGCTATCAGCAGCCAGCTGATTTCCATTTAGTCTCTCCACCCATGGCAGGCCTATAGATATTGCTTGAATTGATTTTAATGATAGAACAAAAAATTAGAATCACAGAATCACAGAGCTGGAAGGGACCTTACAGGCCATCTAGTCCAACCCCCTGCTCAATTCAGGATCAGCCTAGAGCATCCCTGACAAGTGTATCCAGCTGCTGCTTACAGACTGCCAGTGAGGGGAAGCTCACCACCTCCATGCTATTCTGACTGGATCACTTCCCACACTTAAAAACCCCCTGTGTGGTTTCTAAGATGACTTTGAAGATGGCAACTTTGACTGAATCTCTTCCCACACTCTGAGCATTCAAAAGGCTTCTCCCCTGTGTGAGTTCTAAGATGACTTTGAAGATGGCAACTTTTGCTGAATCTCTTCCCACACTCTGAGCACTCAAAAGGCTTCTCCCCTGTGTGAGTTCTTAGATGAGTTTGAAGATTGCCACTGTCGCTGAATCTCTTCCCACACTCTGAGCATTCAAAAGGCTTCTCCCCTGTGTGAGTTCTTAGATGAGTTTGAAGAGTGCTATTTTGACTGAATCTCTTCCCACACTCTGAGCATTCAAAAGGCTTCTCCCCTGTGTGAGTTCTTAGATGAGTTTGAAGAGTGTTATTTTTACTGAATCTCTTCCCACACTCTGAGCACTCAAAAGGCTTCTCCCCTGTGTGAGTTCTTAGATGAGTTTGAAGATTGCCATTGTCGCTGAATCTCTTCTCACACTCTGAGCATTCAAAAGGCTTCTCCCCTGTGTGAGTTCTTAGATGAGTTTGAAGACCGCTACTGTGACCGAATCTCTTCCCACACTCTGAGCACTCAAAAGGCTTCTCCCCTGTGTGAGTTCTTAGATGAGTTTGAAGACTGATATTATTACATAATCTCTTCCCACACTCTGAGCATTCAAAAGGCTTCTCCCCTGTGTGAGTTCTTAGATGAGTTTGAAGACCGCTCCTCTGACCAAATCTCTTCCCACACTCTGAGCACTCAAAAGGCTTCTCCCCTGTGTGAGTTCTTAGATGAGTTTGAAGACTGCTACTCTGACCGAATCTCTTCCCACACTCTGAGCATTCAAAAGGCTTCTCCCCTGTGTGAGTTCTTAGATGAGTTTGAAGACTGCTACTCTGACCGAATCTCTTCCCACACTCTGAGCATTCAAAAGGCTTCTCCCCTGTGTGAGTTCTTAGATGAGTTTGAAGACCGCTACTGTGACCGAATCTCTTCCCACACTCTGAGCACTCAAAAGGCTTCTCCCCTGTGTGGGTACTTAGATGAGACTTAAGATTGCTACTCTGACTGAATCTCTTCCCACACTCTGAGCACTCAAAAGACTTCTTCCCTGTGTGAGTTCTTAGATGCCTTTTAAGATGGGCACTGTCGCTGAATCTCTTCCCACACTCTGAGCATTCAAAAGGCTTCTCCCCTGTGTGGATTCTAAGATGACTTTTAAGATGGGCACTTCGGCTGAATCTCTTCCCACACTCTAAGCATTCAAAAGGCTTCTCCCCTGTGTGGGTTCTTAGATGAGACTGAAGAGTGCTACTCCAACTGAATCTCTTCCCACACTCTGAGCACTCAAAAGTCTTCTCCTCTATGTGGGATCTTAGATGAGACTGAAGAGTGCTACTCTGACTGAATCTCTTCCCACACTCTGAGGACTCAAAAGGCTTCTTCCCTGTGTGGGTTCTTAAATGAGTCTGAAGAGTGCTACTCCGATTGAATCTCTTCCTACACTCTGAGCATTCAAAAGACTTTCCCCTCGTGTGGATTCCTTGAGGCTGTTGAAGAGTGCTACTGTCACAGAAGCTCTTCCCACACTCTGGGTATTCAAGAGGCTTCTTTCCTGTGTGGGTTCTTTGATGTTGTTTGAGAAGGAAACTATGATTGAATTTCTTTCCACAGTGTGAACATTCAAAAGGTTTCTCCCCTGCGTGGATCCTTTGGTGCAGAGAAAGCTGTAATCTGTATCTGACGTACTTTCCATACCAAGAGCCTTTACATGCCTTTATTGTACTGTGCTTTGAGAAATGCTTATTACCCTTTCTTCCATCCAAGAACTTTATTCCACTCTCTGAACAGATAAAGTGCTTCTTTCCTGAATGAATTCTTTTGTGTTGAAGAAGGTCTGATTTCTCTGAGAAGCTCTCATTACAGTCTGAGCAACTATAAGGTTTCTCTCCCGTATGTGTTCTTAAGTGTCCAAGGAACTCTCTTCTGCGAATCATGGCCTTTCCACAATCCAGGCATTGATGGGTCTTCTTTCCACTGTGCATTCCAAAATGGGTTTGATCAGAGATGTTCATTCCACACTCCAAACACTTGTATGTTTCCTCCAACATGTGGATTACGTCTTGGAAATCCCCCCCTTGGCAAGGAATGGATTTATCTCTCTTTTTCACGCCACAGCTGACTTTCTGACTCCTAGGGCTGCTTTGAATCCTCATTTTTTTTCTCACATCTTCGTTCTTGACTTCATCTGGCGAAAGAAGAGGCAGCTCCTTATCTTCCTCTTTCCTCTGATCATCCCCTGCTGGAATAAAGAGAGAGAGATCCTGTTGGAATGCGTGCAAGGAGGTCTGATCTTTATCTGAAGTTCCATCCACACCCCAAATATTTCAGTGGCTTCTTCCTGCTATACACGGAAGTATACAATCAAATACAACTTCAAAGTACATTAAGCCTCCTACATCAGAGACGCTTGGTTTGGACTCTTGACCATTTCTATGAATCCTCACCTGTGTGTCTTTTCTGATGTGAAATTAGGGCTCTTTTCCATATGAAGCTATACCAAACTCTAAACAATTACACTGTTTCTCTCAATAGGGAGTTTGTATCCATACAATGACATCTATTCTATGACTGAAGATCTCTGCAAAGGCCACACTTCCGTTTTCATATTCCCTGAAGTGGATTCTCTGGTTAGGATGGGGGCCTTTGTTCCTTCTTTTTTGATTGATCTTTCTTCTTGAACTGAGATTTCACAGAAAGCCCCTCCTTGCCAAGGAATAGGCTTATCCCTCTTCTAGGCGATGGGCAAGTTTTAAAACCATAAAAATTGTATCCAGCAAATTTATCCAGAACTGAAGCAAGTGCCTAATTTTTTTTTACATTTCTCTCCCAAGTCTGGTTTGTGAATGTTTCACAAGCACAGTGGAGCTTCATAAGGAGTGAAGGATCCAGGTGGGGTGCCAGCCAAGGTGAAAAAGGTTCCTATCCTCAATCAAATGCCTGGCGGAACATCTCTGCCTTGCAGGTCCTGCAGAATTGCATAAGATCCCACAGGGCCCTGATGCTATTGGGCAGAGGGTTCCACCGGAGACAGCCGGATCTCTCTACGGCCAGGGGCCACCAGTATGTTGTTCTGTGAAGAGTGCAATGCTCTCCCAGAGGAGGTGGTCCTGCAGATAAAGGGGTAGGGTGGGTGCTCTGGGCCCTCCCAAGGAAACCCATACCAGAGTGGTGGCAGCCATAAGAGAGCTTTTCCACCTGCTGTCCATGACAGGCTTTTCCTTCCTCTTATCTGTGTGGCTTCCCTCCTGCCTCTATGGTCCTTGGAGAAACCCAGGCATCAGAGTGCGCTGATTAGACAGGGACACCTGGCTTTTCTCTTTGTGTGTGACTATGTGTGCCTCAAGGGGGTGGAAGGGACCAAGCCTTTGGGAAGGAGTTGGTCGTTTGCCTCTTGGGGAGACGGGAGGTTGCTGTAGTGCTTTCTCTCTCCTGTTGTGGCTCAACCAACTGTGCATCAACTGAGAAATTGACTCAGTTTACTGAGCTGACAGATTCAGAGGGAATCTCTTCAACAGCACACAATTCCATCCTCTTTGGGTCAGGACTGCAGTGTTAACTGGTGGGATTACCTGCTGCAGGCCACCCCTGCAAGGTAGAACAGCTCCAAAGAAAGCACTCTAACCCATCTCCACCTAAGAGCAAGGCCTGAAGGCATCCATGTGAAGACTGAAGGAAAGGGTTGACTTCCCTTTGGCCTTGTCTAGCAGGGCTGTTCTTAGGTAACCCTGCCTTCCCAGGAATATCCAGTATTTAAGGATAGTGCGGCTACTCAACAGCCAAAAATAAGCTCAGTCCCAGAAGGAGCTTCTGAGCCTCCAGATTCCAGGCCCCAGAAGGACTGTCTCCCTCCTTACCCAACAAGCTTGGAAAATCTACCAAACCAAGAGTTTCTTAGAAGTAGAGAGGAAAAGTCCCATGGGTATTCCTTGCCCGCTCCCTTGACATAACAGTAAAGGATACCCACTTGCAACCAGTTCATTTGGGGAGGAAACAGTCTCTTGAGATCTTCTGGAGGAACTCTGCATCCATTCTTCAGATGAAAGAACTTTGTCAGTCTCCACCGTAGGGTCTCTTACATTCCTGGCTTCATTGGCGGAGAGAGAGAGAGAGAGAGAAAGAAAGACACAGAGAGAGAGAGAGAGAGAGAGAGAGAGAGAGAGAGAGAGAGAAAGATCCATGAAAGAATAAAATTTCTTCTGGAAGGATGGAACCATGGTCAAGATGAAAGCCCTCAACTGTAACCAGTCTAAGCTGGAATGGATCTTTTCTGGACTACAGTTAGAGTGGATGGCCATCATCCCATCTGGGGAAGGGGATGCTGGAAAGGGACAACTGAGAAATTGGGATCTGGCTCCTTCCAAAGTCTTTCTGCGGAATCCTCAGCCCAAGACACCCTCTCTGGCCTGGGTGATGGCCACAACTGGCCTCAGTTGCCCTTGCATCAGTAGGGTGTCTTGTATCGCTCCATGTGGCCACGCTGAACATCGTTTTCACGGCCACCCCAACTTCTCAAGGCTCCCAGTGGCGGCCAAGTAGCTGGACAGGTCTCATAAACATATATTGCTGTTCAACATTTTGATTCATGCATCATCCCAATGGCAGCAGTTCCCACCTTTGGCACCTATGAAAGATCCTTACCGAGGAAAACCACGCTCCCATAGTTCTCTTGCATGACTTCCCTGTAGAGAGCTTTTTGGCTCAGATCCAGCAGGGCCCACTCTGCCTCAGTGAAATAAATGGCCACCTCCTCAAAGGAAAATGGAGACTGAAAGAAAAAGCGGATTCCCTCGTCAGACATCATGCCAGGCAGAGAGGCTACACTCTTGACGGGGGTATTTAGTGAGGGTGCAGGATGTAGAGCTCAGTATGTGCAAAAGGACTGCCATTCAGAGCCTCTCTTTCACAGAACGCAGGACTAAAAGTGTCCCTGAAAAAGGAGTGACGGCCCTGACTATCCCCCATTCATCCCCCCCCACCTGGAAAAGAGCTTGCGCAGCCATTTCCACTTCTCTGCAAAGAAAACGGCTCGATAACGACTCTTCACTGCCTGCAAGGGAGACAAAATTGGAAGGGGGAATTTTAGCCTCAAACTCCTATTTTGTTTGCTTGTCTCAAACCTGCTTATGTATCCCCATTCCCATGAACCTCAGAAGGTTATAAATGCCACCAACACATTTCAGACTTCTGTGAGACTTGGAATGTGCCCTGGAGATCTAATGGTTGCAGCATCCCTGCTGGACAAGACCAAAAGCCCAGGCATGACCTTCTCCAGCCCGCAGGACCCTCTGACCCATCCTGAAGGGTGGGAGAAAAAGAGGCGACTGGAAATCACATGGCCGGATGCGTTGCCATCACATCCAGCCCTAAACTCATGTGATTTTAGTGCATCAGCTGATTCTCTGGGAACTCTATAGAGTCTACTGACTCTCTGACTTAACATCCAGGCATTTAGCTGGACAAGACATGGAAATGACACCATGTCCATCCCGTGCTCTGCCCTCAAACGTCACAGGGGTGGCAGGACGTGGCCTGGAATCCCTAATCCAGTATCCTCTTTCTGACTGTGACCGCCCCCCCCCCCCGATGCCCCTGAAAAGTCTTTATGCAGAGACCCAGAACCGAAATGACTGGCCTCTGGCAACGGGGTTTCTGAGATATGCTACCCCAGAACATGGTCTCTCTCTCTCTCTCTCTCTCTGTAAAGTGCTGTCAAGTCACAGCTGAATTATGGTGACTCCAGCTATTTAAGGAAAGAGTCATTCAGTGGTGGTATGCCACTGTCTGCCTCTGCATAGCAACCCTGAATTTCTTTGGTGGTCTTCCAGTCCAAAAACGAACCAGGGCGGACCATTCTTAGCTTCTGAGATCTGATGACATTGGGCTAGTCTGGCCATCCAGGTCAGGAGAACATGGAAGTTCCATTTATTCACCATGGGTAATACCTACACCCAGATTTGTCTTTCTTTTCTTTTTTGAGCCACTTTCTAATGGAAAGAAGGTGAGATATACATAGTTCACTGAACAGAAATCGGAATGGAATTGCTCTCCATGAATCAGTATAATCCCCCTTTAAAGTTGGGTGGCCATCACTACATCCTAGGGCACTATTTCCTGCAACTCCATTCTACATACTCTTCAGAACTATCTCCCTTTTCTCGGTTTTGAACCTTCTGCCCAACAACAACACTACATGCCCTGATCCCATCTGGCAGGAGCCATTCTTACCACTTGAAAGGGCATCTTGGGCCTGGGCCTGTGCCCTCTGACCTCCCTCTGACAGAGCTCCTTCTGCCTCAGTTAACTGCACTTCTGCCTTCAGAGATCCTCCCCTCATCTGAAAAAACAGCAAGGGAGAGGGGTAAGAGAAGGAATGGAACAGGCTGAAGAGATGGATCCTGACCCAGACTCCTCATCCCTGACTCCCCCACCACCAGAGCTGCTTTAACCATAGGGGCGAGAACGAGGGTTGGGTTTTCTTCCCAGCCTAGTGAATGATCTAGAGGTAGAAGTATCAAAAAAAGAGACAGAAGGAGGACTGATTCCTTTCAAGAAGAATCTTTTGAAGAAAAAGAGTTTTAGAATGTAAGACCGCACTGAGAACAACTGGGAGAAACAAATCACCAGGAGTAGAATAGGCTGTTCTAAACCACAGAAAAGGAGTCCATCAACACCTTAATGAGAATATGCTAACAAAGATGGAAAACAAAACAACAGCCCACAGACTGGAAGTGCTCACTTGACATTTCAGTTCCGAAAAATGGAGACGTCAAAGACTGTAGCAACTATCAGAGCACTCCTGCAAGTAAAGTGATCCTCAACATTTTACAACAAGGACCGGTGTCATATATTGAAAGAGAAGGCCAGATGTTCCAGGTGGATTCAGAAAAGGAAGATGCACTTGAGATCATATCGTAAATTTACATTGGTTAATGGAGCACAGGAGAGCATTTCAGAAGGAGCATGCATCAGCAAGATTAGATGCCTCACGCTACCCCTCCGAGAAAGGAGTTAGATAAAATAAAATATAACCCAAACAACTGGAAGATAAGGACGAAAAAAGCAATCCTATGGAGGAGGAGACCTTGAAGAAGGAAGAGATAACTTTGGACTTGGTGAGTCTTCTCTGTAAAGCTAATTAAGTTAATTAAAGGTCCCTCATAATGGCGACAAAGAGGGAAGTGAAGGAGATGGCTGAGCTTATAGTTAACATGGAAAAGAACATTAGAGAGGACATTAAAAAATTGCAAGATAAATTTGAGCAACTACTGGAACACATTACAACTGCTCAGACAGTAGCGAACAAGGCTGAGGAAAAGGCGAGAGCTAATGAAAAAGAAATTCAAGTATTAAAAAGAAGGGTAGCCTCCTTATCAGACCGGCAAAGGCGTAAAAATGTGAAACTATCAGGAGTAACGGAAGACATTATTACCAGAGATCTGGTAAAAACTTTAATTGAGTGGTTTCAAAAGCCTGGCATAAATGTTACAGAAGATGATTTAGAACAGGGCTGTCGAACTCATTTGTTATGAGGGCCAGATCTGACATAAATGAGACCTTGTTGACTGAGCCATGTGTGTCATAAAATGTAATGCCAGCTAGTGGAGATATAAACTTTATAAAGGACACAAACACAAAGGCTTTCTTAACTTAAAATAAAAACATGCTTAGAACATTAGCATTCTTGAAATATTTTATTTAACAGTATCTGATAGCTGACACCTCTTTCTCTGAATTACTGCATCAAAATGTCTGTGCTGTTGCAATCTTGAGTATACTGTTCAAATGTGTATCTGTAAATTTCAAACCTACTTTTGATTCACTGATATACACCACAGAAATCTTATGCTCAGAGTTCTGAGTCTAGGACCCAGGTTAAAAAATGAAATGGCTGAGTGATTAAGAGAGTCTGGTGAAGCAAGCTATGATGCAGCAGCAGTGACAGAACTGGAAGCAGGAGATGGCCAGTTCCACTGCAGGCCTGATAGAAGTCCTCGGGGGTCCTGATCCAGCCCCCTGGCTTCATGTTTGACACCCCTGACTTAGAATGTGCACACAGAAGCTTGAAACCGAAGCCAAAAGCTGGAGGCATGCCAAGAGACATTATAATGGCTTTTTCAAGGGAAAAGATACAAGATAAACTCTGGAAAGCTCTCAGGAAGATTAAGAACTTACAACTTCAAGGTCAGGGGGTAATATAGTCCTGATTTATCGCCAGAAACATTACAAGAGAGAAACCAGATGAGACCATATGCTCAGGAACTGCAAAAGAATGGTGTATTGTTTTCTTGGAGATTTCCAGCAACTATGTCTTCAAGGATGGGAAACTTATGAAAGCAAAAAATCCTAAAGAAGCAGGAAAACTATTTGAGAGACTTAATATAAAACATACTCCACAAGGGTTGGAACCAGAGAGAGGAGATAAAGAAGATCACGAGGAAGGGGAAGACTGATTCTGAAAGACCACCGAGTGAAGATGGGAGACTTTGGACTTTTATGTGAATGTGAATGTAGAAATAAACAGGGGATATAAAGGGAACTTTTAATTTTTGAAGTATGACATTATAGTAATGGTTAAAATAACTGTACTGAGAGATTGGGGGGATGGACGGACCTGAATATGAGTAAGCAGGACTGCATGCTGAAGAACAAAAGGGGGGGGGGTCTAGAATCCCCATCCAGCTCCTTGAGAAGCTTTTCTTTGGGCTGTGGGGGAGGGAGTGACCAGTGAATAAGAAGGAAAAAATGCAAAGACCAAAAAGCACATCGAGAAGAGAATTTCAGAAAAAAATCAGCTTGTGATTCATCGATACCATCAGTGCTTTTGACTGTGGGGGTCAAGAAAAGCGACGGTTGATTTGAAAAGAAATGGGGATGCCACAAAATCCGACTGTTTTGATGTGCAACCTGTACTCCTAAGCATAAGGATGTGTCACAGGTGACCAAGAGCAAATTAATTCATGCCCTAGTATTCCCCATTATACTGTTTGTGGGTGTGAAAGTTGGACAAAGAAGAAAGCTGACAGGAAGAAAGTTGATTCTCTGTGGTGCTGGAGGAGGGTTTTGCGTTTCTACAGATACCGTGGACCACCTAAAAGAGAAATAAGTGGCTTCATGATCAAATCAAGCCTCAACTCTCCTAGAAACCAGAATGACTAAAATGAGGCTTTAGTATTTTGGTAACCTTACAAGAAAACAAGCATCACTGTGAAGGACAATGATGCTAACGAAAGTGGGAGGCAGCAGGAAAAGGGAAAGACCAAGCACGTGATGGATTGACTCAACCAAGGAAGCCATGCGCCCAAATCGACATCATTACAGCAGGGGTGGGCAAATTGCGGCCTGGGGGCCACATGCGGCCCGCCAAGACAGTCGGCCATGGGAAAATGTTCTCTATATTTGGGTCTACATATATTTGTGAGCAAAGTTTTTCTTGCATGAAGATCAACAAGAGTAAATATAGATGCTCTTTGACAGACATTAACCTGCAGGCTGTGATGAGAATCTCAATAAGCAATCTCACTCCTGATTTCAAAAAAATTGTAGAAAAGTGTGATAGGGTACATTTGTCTCATTAAACTGATTCTAAAATTAAATGTGATTGCAGCTATAGATGATATGAAATCAGCACAATAAATAAATTGAACAAAACTACCACTATTTTATGTAGTTTATATTTATTAATTTTTATACAATTTATACCTTTTCTGAAATGCAAAGTTAACTAATGAATGCAATCATTTTAAAAGGTGCGGCCCTCCGCTAACCTCCGCTCCCACAAAGTGGCCCCCGAGCCAAAACAATTGCCCACCCCTGCATTACAGGATATTTTCTTCCTTTATGTCTATAGTGATGTTATTAAATATGTGGGCCTCCTCCCATATTCCCCTGACACAGAAAGATTTGATTATGGTATTATGCGCTGTTGCCCGTTCAGTAATTGCTTCCTTATGGAAAAAACCCTCCCCTCCTTTTATGGTACAGGACCCTTTGGGACTTCCTAACAATGGAAAAAATTCTAGACCAGGTTTCACAAAACGATTCAAATCCTCTGTCCTCCCATGACTTCACTTTCCGCCGTCCTGTTACAAACTTTATAGCTCACAACTCAGAAGTATTTGCTAACGTTTTTACAATAGATGTCTTGTTATGCTGATTACAAATAAATATTAGCATTAATTTTCTCCTTGTACTCTCGTGTTTCCCTTTTGGCAGTTAGTTTTTATTTTTTTTCCTAATAGTTGTAGATTTGAACAAATTAACCTTACAACAGCAACATTGTAACTTTCATAGTTTTTTTTCACATTAATATATTGTATGTTTGTACATTTTTCAATAAAATAAAATTTAAAAAAGAAAATAAAACAAGGAAGCCACAGCCCTCAGTCTGCAAGACCTGAGCAAGGTTGTTAACGAGAGGACGTTCACAGGATTCCCATAAGTCGGAAGCAACTTGATGGCAGTTAAACCCACACTCAGAGAAATGCCTGGCAGGAAGCCTTAGGAAAAGGTCACTGCTTGAACGGAGTGAGTGAAAACCCCTCACCTGCTGTGCCTGCCTCTTCTCCTCTGCCTGACTCAGGAGGAACCCTTCGGCCAGGGCCACTGCCTGGGAACTGGTCTCCGGCCCGCATCCTCTGACCCAGCACTGCACTTCCTGGGGCAGGATGGCCAGGAACCGCTCCAGGATCACCAGGTCCAGGATCTGCTTCTTGGTGCGCCTCTCTGGCTCCAGCCAGTGCTTACAAAGTCCATGGAGCTGGCTGCAAACCTCTCGGGGCCCATCAGCCTCGTGGTAGGGGAACTGCCAGAAGCGTTGGCTGTGTACATCTGTGGTCATAGTGTCTTGAACCCAGATCTCTGGCACAGCTCCTTCCCAAAGTTCAGCACCACTCCCTGCTTGGATGGGATGGGGACCTTTCCTGGATGTCTTGCCAGTTCCAGGGCCTTCTGGGTCCTTCTTTTCCATCTCTTCCTCCTTTCTCTTGGGTTGCCTCTGACTCTGGAAAGACACTCTTATTCACCTGGCTGTGAAAAGGGAGAGGGAAAGATATTAAAAATGCAGAAAGAAAACAAAAGAGAACAAAGTTACATCACTGACCCTGGTGAGGAAAGACACCTAAGGGGAAGAGGCAGAGGGGGGTCAGGCCTCTCCAGGGCCGGGCACAGGGGCTGCTGGGTGAACAGGAGCAGGAGGAGACAGTGATACGGTAGAGCTCCTCAACTGCTTCCTGGCGGCTGGGGTTAAATGGTGTGAATAAACTGAAAGTAAATTCTAGAAATACTTAATGCAATTTGACAAGGCAGAAGTCTTGAAAGACATTATGCTCCCCACTTTTGATGGGGTCCAGCTAAGCCTTGCCGACTTAGTTATGACCTTTGATGTTACACTGGACCCAACATTATTGCTGGAGAAGCAACTTAATGCGGTTGCAAAACCCCCCCTCTCTCAACTCAGCCTAGCTTGAAAAATAGCCCTTTCCCTTGAAATATTTCATCTGGCCACCAGGATCCATGCCACGGTGACATCAAGAGTAGTCCAGTTCAATGCACTGCACGTTGGTCTCCCCTCAAAACCAGTTCAGAATCTCCGGCTGGTGCAGAACGCCACGTCTCGGCTCTTATGGGGTGCTAGAGGGAGCAGGCATATTACTTCTGTTCTGCAGTCCCTCCCCGGGCTGGCCGCCTGTACACGTGCCTTTTCCGTTATGGCCCCAACGAATGAAGACGAAGAAGAGCTAAAAGGAAGCCCATGTAGCACAGTGGAAATGTCAAGAAGAAGAGCTGGAATTTTATACCCCACTCTCTCACTGCCCAAAGGTGTCTCAGAGCAGCTTACAATCGCCTTCTCTTCCTCTCCCCACAACAGACACCATGTGAGGTGGGTGGGGGATGAGAGAGTTCTGAGAGAAAAAGTTCTATTGACTGTGAAAAAGTGTTATTCAAGGTATAAGTTTTCATGTGCAAACACACCGCATGAAATGGAGCTCCATCGACCTTACGAAGAAACTTGCACTGGTACAGGCTGATTTTTCCTTTCTTACAAAATGCAAAAACCTGGACTATTCTGAAGTGTGCTTGCACATAAAAGTTTAGGCCTTGAATAAAACTTTGATGGTCCTAAAGGTGCCACTGGACTCAAACTTTGTTCTATAATTAATGTAAATAAATACAACCCACACCCACACCGAAACCTGCAGATGGCGCAGCACTGGCCTAAATGTGCAGTATTTGGGACAGCCAATCAGCACATTCGTTTCCTGCCTTGTGATCATTCCTGGGCCTCCCGCTGCCCTCCACGGCTTAGAATTTATTTTAATGTAAAAAATTCAGACCCCGCCATGGTGCCTATTTATTCAATCAAATTTATATCCTGCTCCCTCTCCCCGGAATGGGACTCGCGGTGACTTCCAGCATATCAAATGCACCCGCTAAACAGGACAAAAAATACAATAAAGGAACGTTTAAAAATACAAATCGACTAACAATCTGCCCCGAAGAAAATCTCGTATCCACCCGATCAAGCAGGGCGGGATGCAAGGATGCGGCTGGCCGGGGCAACCCCTCCATCTACCTACCAGCTGCCTGGCGGATCAGGTTCCCCCTGAGGCCGCCCGGGAAAGAGCCGCCTTGCAAGCCCCGCGGACCCGCCAGGCAGGCGCCCCAGGACCGGGGCTGACAAAGGGGAAACCCCCCGCCGCCCGCAGAAGGAAAGGAAACCCCGTCTGGAAAGGATTTAAACACACACACACACCCCTTCCCCGAACACGCGAGAGCAGAATCTCAGCCTTCCGACACTGAACGGACCTACTTGAGAGGGAACCTCCCCAGGCTCTGGCTGCAAGGCTTTCCTCTGCTTCTGCGCGTCTGAAGCCGTCCCTCCCTCCCTTGCTCGGCCTCTCTAGCAAACAGCTCGGCTGCTTTAACCCTCTCAGTGCTGCAGCCCCAGGGCGGGGAGAAAGGCTTCCTGCGCTTTCCGCTGAAGACCCCCGCGGGACTGCGGGACTTCTGCCCGGCCGCAGTGTCAGCGGCGCCCTCTAGTGCAGCTCAGTGGGGCTCCTCCTCTGGAGTCACTCCGCCCGGGGCGGCACTCCCGGGGGCCAGTGTTCCCTCTAAGCCGATTTAGTGGGAGCTAAATCAGAGTTCTTTAGCCTCCGGCTCACCCATTTCTGTCTTCGCTCAGGAAGGATGGCTCCAGAGCAAACTGATTTCTGCAGCAGCAGCCCAATCGCGCTCTCACAACTTTAAAGCTGGTAGCTCACAAAGCAGAAATCAACTCCCCGCTTGCAGCCCCAGAGAGAGAAGGGGGAAGAGGGAAATCCCTTCCTCCTTGGAAGGAGAACAGCGGCTGGCAGGGGGAAGACAGGAGAGAGGAAAGATACGGGGCGGGGGGAGACCTCTCCTCTGCATCACTGGCTTCTGGGAACAGGAGTGGGGGGGGGGGGTGCATCTGAAGCTTCCGACTGGTCTTTGAGGCTGGGCAGGGGAGATTTGCGCAAGGGAGCCGCAGAGCAGAGAAGGAAAGGGTCGTGGCGCTTTAAGGGACGACTCTGGTAGAGTTGCCAACCTCCCGGGGGGGGGGGTGCCGATCTCCCAGAATTCTTTCTATCTGATCCCTGGGCGACAGAAAAGGGCTATTAGGTAAGGTGGACTCCACATGGCATTAGACCCCGTGGGGGGCCCCACTGCTTCCCAAACCCCTCCATAACTTCTTTCCACCTCATATCTTCAGGTATTTTCCACCCAGGAGTTGGCAACCCCAGGCAGCTGCCCATAGATGGGCAAGTAAGCAGAGGCGGGGGAGGGGGGGTTAAAGAAAGGAGGGAAAGGGTAAAAGCCAGATCTAGATGATTTTAAATAGATTCTCAGGAACATATCATTTTGACATTGAAACAAAATAAAACCGCCATCATACCTGTTTTGTGATCCGTCCTGATGTCAGCTAGTGCTGCCATCTCCTGCCCTCCTCCCATATTCCTCTGATACAGAAAGATGTGATTATGGTACTATGCTCTGCTGCCCCTTCAGTAATTGCTTCCTTATGGAAAAACCCCTCCCTTCCTTTTATGGTACAGGACCCTTTGGGACTTCCTAACAATGGAAAACATTCTAGACCAGGTTTCACAATACGATTCAAATCCTCTGTCCTCCCATGACTTCACTTTCTGCCTTCCTGTTATAAACTTACTAGCTCACAACTCAAGAATTATTTGGTAATGATTCTACAATAGATGTCTTGTTATGCTAATTACAAATAAATATTGGCATATTAATTTTCTCTTTGTACTCTCGTTTTTCCCTTTTGGCAGTTGGTTTTTGTTTTTTTCTAATAGTTGTAGATTTGAACAAATTAACTTTACGATAGCTCCACCGTAAGTTTCATAGTTGTTGTTTTATACATTTTTCAATAAAATAAATTTTAAAAAATAAAATAAAACAAGGAAGCCACAGCCCTCTGTCTGCAAGACCTGAGAAAGGCTGTTAACGAGAGGACGTTCAGAGGATTCCCATAAGTCGGAAGCAACTTGATGGCAGTTAACTCACATACAGAGAAACGCCTGGCAGAAAGCCTTAGGAAATGGTCTTTGCTTGAATGGAGTGAGTGAAAACCCCTCACCTGCTGTGCCTGCCTCTTCTCCTCTGCCTGACTCAGGAGGAACCCTTCGGCCAGGGCCACTGCCTGGGAACTGGTCTCTGGCCCCCACCCTCTGACCCAGCACTGCGCTTCCTGGGGCAGGATGGCCAGGAACTGCTCCAGGATCACCAGGTCCAGGATCTGCTTCTTGGTGTGCCTCTCTGGCTCCAGCCAGTGCTTACAAAGTCCATGGAGCTGGCTGCAAACCTCTCGGGGCCCATCAGCCTCATGGTAGGGGAACTGTCGGAAGCGTCGGCTGCGTACATCTGCGGTCATAGCATCCTGAACCCAGATCTCTGGCACAGCTCTTTCCCAAAATTCAGCGCCACTCCCTGCTTGGATGGGATGGGGACCTTTCCTGGATGTCTTGCCAGTTCCAGGGCCTTCTGGGTCCTTCTCTTCCATCTTTTCCTCCTTTCTCTTGGGTTGCCTCTGACTCTGGAAAGACACTCTTATTCACCTGGCTGTGAAGACAGAGAGGGAAAGATATCAAAAAGCCATAAAGAAAAGAAAAGAGAACAAAGTTACATCACTGACCCTGGTGAAGAGACACCGAAGGATTACCCCAGTGGCTCAGAAGTAGTGTCCTTGTTGTAGTTTGTGGATCAGGATTAATATTACTGTGTTATATTACATATCACAGTTTTTAAGATACACCTATTTGGTCCTTCGGCCAACAAAAACAACACTATTTGCCTTTTTAAAGATCTACTGTGGATGTTATGAGCTTGGCTTCCGATTTCTGAGGACAGTCTGTCTAGTGTGCACATCTCAAGGTGAACTATAGCCCTTACCAAACAATTGGTAAGGGCTTAACCTTGCAGATAGCTCCTTAATAGTCCTGAAGGGCTGGACAATATCAGAGGGAAAGGGGCAGAGGGGTGTCAGTCCTCTCCAGGTCAGGGCACAAGGGCTGCTGGGTGAACAGGAGCAGGCAGTGTAGGACAAGGGATTAATGAATGTGATGCTCTATATTCTTAGTGTTCAATGGGGCAAGTGATGCTCTGTGTTCTTGGTGTTTGGGGGGGGGCAACAGTGGGAGGGCTTCCTGTCCCCACTGCTGGACCTTCTGAGGGCACCTGGTGTTTTTGGCCACTGTGTGACAGAGAGTTGGACTGGATGGGCCACTGGCCTGCTCCAACATTGGCTTCTCTTACGTTCTTATGTGCTTTCTGAATGTGAATTCTGATATTTCCTCTGACATGCATATATTAACAGCTGTCACTGAGTTTAACTATAGTATATCCAGGTTTTGGTATTTAGCCCAGATGAAAAAAATCCATAGTAGAATATAGATATTTTATGTTATGTGCCCAATAACGACGCTGCCCCTCGATTCAGATTGCAGTAAGCTTGACAAGGTTTACTGAAGATGACAACCCCAGACAAACACGCCAGAATTCGCATGCTCCCCGGCCCGTGTTCTCTCTCCTGCAGGTAAGTTTTTTTTAGCTCTGAAGAAAGGCAACCCATATTAAGCTGCTTGCTGGCCAGTCAAGGCCAACTAACAAATTATTGTTTGCAGCTGTGAAGCTCTTAAAGAAAAAGGAAAAGAAAAAGAGCTCTAAGATCTTCAGCTAAGACAGTTCACAGGGCTGGGGGCTGAAACCACTTAGAATATCTTATTTCAGGTTAGTCATCTAAAAGTAAAAACAGAAGCAGGTATTGATTCCATACATGTTCTCAAAACAGTATCTCCTCTTGTGATAGCAGAGCACCTGGCCCCAGGAAGTCTGCCAAAACCCAGTTCTATTCGCACCTTATCAGAAACCCCCCTAGCTCAGGGCTGAGGTAAATAAGCTCTGGGTGATGCTAAGAGAGGGCCCCGTTGTTCTTTATTGTTTCACACTGTCCTGAGAACAGATAAGCAGACATAATTACTGACACTTTCGACCAGCATAGTAGAACACCAATAGAGGCGTATTAAGTGAAATGATGCTTTAATGATGCTACCTGTCTGGTACCAATTAGAGATTTTTCTCTGTGTAAACTATATGTGATGTAATCTGGGGTATAACACCTTTTTGTCGCAGAGAGGATGGTGTATATAAACAGAATGTCCAGAGCACCGTGATGAAGTAGACTATATACAAGGATTTATTTACAGCTATATACACAGTCTTATGTTGCACTCGCCAGACAGTCAGACAAAGTGCTTCGCAAGCAAGGGGATAGCAAGACTGGCACACTCAGACATATACAGAGTTCATTATATGCAGTCATACAGCCCATCAGCAAGAAGTGCTGATTCATCTTGCACCTCCTCTGGCTGATGCAATCTGGCTGTCAGGTGACCTCTCTAGCTGTCACCTAGATCCCCATGATCTATATGACTCATCTGCTATCTTGCCTGTATATTTGGTCTCTATATGCCGACACGCCTCCCAAGATGCAATGGGTCAGATGCAGTTCACAGTTGAGATAGTCCAACCTGTGTTTGGGCAAACATTTTGTAAAAACATCAGCAGCATTATCATTAGATATACAATGCTTCAGAGATATGAACCCTCGGCATACAGCTAACTTTACATTTTGGTATCTGATGTTTATATGCTTGCTGCGTGGTTTGATTCCTTGGTTCTCAGCTACCTGCAATGCAGAAATACTGTCACACATTACAGTTACAGGCATTTCACATTTTACATCCAGGTCTTGTAACAGCTGATAAAACCATTCAAGTTGCACAGTGCAATCACTTAGGGCTGAATATTCTGCCTCACATGTACTGGTTGCTACATGAGTTTGCTTTAAAGATTTCCAATGTATCAAACTCCCATACATGTAGATTGCATACCCTGTGGTTGACTTTCCATCAGGCCTTTCACCCCAGCTAGCATCACAATAAGCTAACAGGTTTTGCTGCTTGCCAATCCTTTTTGTATGGGCATACGCACTTCTGAGATAACCAGTGTACCGCCACACACAAATCTGTGTGTGATTTAGGCTACCTACCAATGACTGGAACAAGGTTACATCTGTGAATAACTCTGTGTCAGGCTCACTCACATAACCAGTGGTCATTGGTGTTGAAACACTATTTGCCTCTGCCACATTGTACTCTTCAAGCAGTCTTCTAATTTTGGCCTCTTGACTTAACTCAAAAAATCCATCTGCACTTTTGGAGATATGAACACCCAAATAGTTTTGAATTGGTCCCAGGTTTTTTACTTTGAACAACTTTTGTATATTGGAACTAAAGTGTTCTAACTGCTCTGCTGTGTTGTACAAAAAACTTATGTCATCCACGAAAACCAACAAGTAACATGACATTCCACAAATGTTTTTCTTGTACAGACAGGGGTCAGCTAAGCCTTGCTCGAACCCTAGCTCTGTCAGTGCTTTCTTGAGACATTCTGCCCATGCACGCCCACTCTGCTTCAAACCGTATAGAGCTTTGTGCAACTTTAACACTGACTCAGATTCTTGGCAGTGAAAACCTGGTATCTGTTCTAGATAAAGCTCTTCCTTAATTGGGGCATTTAGGTAGGCTGTACCAACGTCAAAGTGGTTTATACACATTTTTTGGATAGCAGCCTTTGTCAGCGCAGCTCTGATTGTTTCAGCCCTCACACTGGGAGTGAAACATTCATCGTAGTCCTCCCCTTCTACTTGTGAGAAGCCTCTGGCTACCAACCTAGCCTTATATTGTTTCTCCCCATTCAGCTGCTCCTTAATTTTAAACAACCACCGGCACCCCAGAGCCCTTTTGTTTTCTGGCAGCTTTGCAGGAGAAAATACCTTGTGTGCCTTTAAAGAATCATACTCTGCCTGCATTGCTGACAACCAGGCATTCTTTTCCTCCTCACACAAAGTCAACACTTCATTGTACGTTTGTGGCACCTTTACATAAACATGATTCTCTCCATATCTGAACATAAACGTTTGTGGCATCTTTACATAAACAGTCTCTCCATATCTGACAGGAGGTATACCTTTTGTTGCCCTTGTAGACACCCTAAGTACTGAGCTTGCACCTTGCACGCTCTCTGGAGCTTCCTGTGCTGATGACAGCGCCTCCTGCTTAATCTCTGTTTTGCTTTCTGCCTCCTCTGTTACTGGCAACAAAACAGCTGAAGGATTTGCATGGACCTTGTGCCAATTCTCATCCTCACAAAAGTTAGCAGACCTGCTGAAACTAGGCAAATGATTGGGATTTGCAAACGGTACGATTTCATCCCCGTCTCATAACCCAAAAAAGTCAGTTTTTTTGCTCTTGCTCCACCCTTGCGTCTCTGGGCAAGTGGAACATTAACCCAGGCCTTAGAACCAAAAACTTTCAGATGACTCAAACTTGGGTCTTTGCCATAAAGCATCCTGTAAGGAATGTTGTTAATGGCACGAGACCATATCCTGTTGAGGATATAACATGCTGCTTTCATGGCTTCTGCCCAAAATGCATTCGGGAGGCCAGCATCTTACAGCATGGATGTTGTCATGGTTTGCAAAACTGCCCCCTTCCTCTCGGCAATGCCGTTTTCCTGAGTGGCAACGTTTGCTATGCGGTGTTCTATGCCAGAAGACTTTAGCCAGTGGAACAACTCGTCTGATAGGAACTCTCCACCCATATCAGATTGAAACATGCATATCTCCTGTTGCAATTGTTTCTGCACATTTCTAGCCCACGTTTTTACTGTGTTACACACCTCTGATTTTTTCACCAAAGGACATAGCCACGCAAAGCGTGACGCATCATCCACTAAAACAAGACAGTATTTGCGCCCTGATAAACTCTTGGGAAATGGACCCATTACGTCTGAGTGCACCAGAGCTAAGGGCTTATCTGTAACCCTCTCACTGCTCCTTGCTACTGGATATGCCTTTGATTTAGACTGTTTACACACATCACAGTCCAAATAAGTCGAGCAGCTATTCACTTTCTCCTTATCTAGAATAGCAAGCGTTTTTGTTATCACAGAAAAACTCGCGTGGCCGAGTCTTCTGTGCAGCAAATGGACGCATTGATTATGGGGTTTGGTGTTTGTCACCGTCTGAGCCTGCACATTTCCACCCTCCAACACATAAACATTGTTGTGCAATTTCCCCCCCTGCAACTTGTTCACCCTTCTCGAGAATACTACATGATTGGTTGCTAAACACAATGCTGAAGCCGGCTTTATCTAAAGCACATATACTCAAAAGGTTACATTCAAGTGAGGGAACACAAAGCACACCCTTAAAACAATGATTCAGGGCTGGAAAATATACATCTCCCTGACATGACACCTCTGCAGAGCGTCCATCTGCTAGACTCACGTGCTCCAAGGAAGAAGGTTTCACATTCTGTAGCACACTTTTGTCCCTGGCAAACATCTGTGAGGCACCAGAATCGATAATCCAAGTGGTACCTGCCGTAGACTTGCTTGCCACAACAAGAGTGGCTTGTTGAACAAATGGCTGGATCTTTCCTTCTCGGCTCTTTCTCTGCGCTGAACACTGACGCCGTAAATGTTGAGATGATCCACAAATGAAACATTTTTTGACCTTGAGGGCGATAGGCTTATCACTGCAGCTTGCTTCTGGAGTATAGGCTTTCGTTGTCCTCTCTGGCTTGGCCCGGTTCCCAGGATGGACGGCAGCCAACTCCCTCTGCTGATAACGCCGCTCCTCGTCCAGAAGTCTGCCGGTCACATAATTAAGCGATAACGAAGCCGTAGAAACAGATTCCAATGCAGTAATCAACGGGTCGAACCTCTGCGTCAAAGAACTCAGGATGATAAAGACTTGGTCCTGCTCGGTAACTTGCTTCCCTCTCTGTGCAAGAAGCTGGAAGCCAGTTATCAGAGAGTTTAAATGTTCTCTGACCGATTGCCCGGGCTGCATTACAGTCCTGTAAATGCGTCTGGTCAGGGATATTAAGGACCCTGCAGTCTGTTGGACGTAGACAGCCTTCAGATTATCCCAGGCTGCTTTTGCGTTGTCACATTGGGACACATACAGCAACTGGTCATCTGCTATACTGAGGACAATAGTAGCCAAGGCCTTCTGGTCTTTAGCAGCATCCTCAGCCGTCAGAGCCTGTGGGGGAGCGTCAATATAATTCCACACTGCCTCCCTCTTTAGATAGTGCTCCATACGAAGCGACCAGGTCACATAATTATCAGAGTTCAGTTTATCAATTAGCACTGTAGCCGGTGCTTGAGCCATGATACACTCACGTTCAGGAGCTTTTCCCTGCTGGTCACCAGTCTCTGCTTCCTCTGACTCTGACACCTCGCCTCCTTCACTAGACTGTGTTTCCAACTCTGTATCACTCACAGCAGCTGTAGACATCCACACAACACCAACTCAGGAGCTCTTCTCTCCAACACTGGTAGAGCCTCCTCAGCTCAGCACAACACCATCCACCTTGACTTTTGCTCAGCGGACCAGGCTGGGCCCATAACCCTGTCGGCGCAGAGAGGATGGTGTATATAAACAGGATGTCCAGAGCACCATGATGAAGTAGAGTATATACAAGGATTTATTTACAGCTATATATACAGTCTTATGTTGCACTCGCCAGACAGTCGGACAAAGTGCTTCGCAAGCAAGGGGATACCAAGACTGGCACACTCAGACATATACAGAGTTCATTATATGCGGTCATACAGCCAATCAGCAAGAAGTGCTGATTCATCTTGCACCTCCTCTGGCTGATGCAATCTGGCTGCCAGGTGACCTCTCTAGCTGTCACCTAGATCCCCATGATCTATCTGACTCATCTGCTATCTTGCCTGCATATTTGGTCTCCATATGCCGACACTTTTGCCCATCCTGGTAATGGCAGAATACAGCTTGGTGTTACTGGGTGCTAAGGTATCCAGTCCTGTATTTCCTGTTTCTTGTAATAAACAGATAATCATCTAACTCGTTGGACTCTGTGTGTTTCTAATTCGATCCCTGGAACGCACGGGGCACAAATTCGTGCATCAGGATCACAGTGGAAATGTCAATATTTAAAGTTTCTGAGAGAAAAGTGGAAAGTTGAAATAGAATTTTAAAATAAAGAGAAGGAAAAGGAAGTAGAAAAACTGCAAGCTGAAGCAGAATTTAAAATTAAAGAAATGGAAAAGTGGGAAGTTGAAGCAGAATTTAAAAATGAATTAGAAGAGGTCACAGCACTTAAAATTAAAGAAATGGACAGGAAACAGCACTTAGATATAATGAATTAGAATTAGAAGATTACAATTAGAAAGAGAGAGACTTAAAACTGAGAAGAAAAAGGAGGGAAACCCTGATATCAGATATGATTTTCTTCAAGTTACACCAAAGGATTTCATAATATATGTGGCAGGAGGAGATCCACAAATCTTCTTGTCAACTTTTGAAAAATCTGCTCAAAATTGGGGGATACCAGTGATTCAATATATGAAGTATTTGCCCAGTTTAATTAGAGGGAAACTGGCTGAAATTTATAATACATTTCCCTCAGATAAGCCTGATGTCTATGCTGAATTTTAGGAGGCAGTATATGACAGATTCAAATTTAGAAGCCTGATTCCTCAGAAAGAGAAGTCATTTAAATCGTTGAGTGTCAAGCTGACAGACTATTTTGACAAATGGATTTCATCAGCCAAAGCTGTCTCTAAAGACGGAATAAGGGAGTTGATGATTTTAGATCAATTTCTTTTTCAACTTCCCTCAGACATAAGACTTTTAGTGAAAGATAAGCTTCCAGAAAATGTCAAACAGGCAGCAGATTGGGCGGATAAGCTAATGCTTAATAAGAGGGGTCTGGGATCAATATGAAAAGAGAGACGGTCCTTATAAACCAGCTTTCAAACCAAAGGTCCAGCCACAGAGAAGTTCAGACTCAGAGAAAGGAAAGGAACCTATGAGAGAACTGAGATTACAGAGACAGGAGAAAAATACAGAAGAAAACAAAGGGAGTTACTAGAAAGACAGACAATGCTATGTATGTGGGCAATATGGGCATTTATCCTACCAGTGTGCAAAGAACCCAAATAAACAGACAAGCCCTGAGCATGTACAGAGAGTCACTAGATTTACCTCAGAAAATGAGAGGGAGCAGCCTAGAGATTCCAATGGTACAGCAGAGACACCTGAAAAGTCCAGTAAAACCACTCCCTCACCCATAGCTGAAGGGACAAATTATTTGTGCAAAGTAAAGATAGATAAAATTGCTCATGATATTGAACTGAGAGAAGTAATCCAAATAAATGTTTGATGGGGGGGGGGTGCCCTCCTCTGTCAGGTGGGGAGTGTCGAGCAACATTTCAACACACCTATAAACATGCTGAGTTTGGGCAGGGGAGGAGAGAAGAGGGAGAGGGAGGAACTGTTCTGCAGCTGGCCTGCTGCTGCTGAACTCTTTTTCCTGTAATATGTGCAAGAAGTTTAAAAAGAGCGTTCAGCAATGTAACTAAATGCTGTTATAAAGATGAAAAGTTTTGTATTAAAAATAAAATTAAAAAGCTGTTGTATAAAAACAACAAAATCAAAGTCCTTTTGTGTGTGCAGAAAAATTCAAAACTGATACTAGAGGGATAAGTATTCAGTCAGAGGGTCGGTGTGAATGTTGGAATAAGACCAGTCGGCAGGTAGGTGTGCAGAGCAAGAGGCTGAGACAACTGGTGTTATAGATAAGAGGAGGAGGAGATTGGATTTATATCCTGCCCTTCACTTGGAGCCTGAGAGCGGCTTGCAAATTCCTATCCCTTCCTCTCCCCACAATAGACACCCTGTGAGGTAGGTGGGGCTGAGAGAGCTCTGACAGAAACTGCTCTTTCAAGGACAGCTCTGGCAGAACTATGGCTTGCCCAAGGTCACCCAGCAGCTGCAAGTGGAGGAGTGGGAAATCAAACCCAGTTCTCCCAGATTAGAGTCTGCACACTTAACCACTACACCAGGCACACAAAGCAGAAAAGGGAGTGGGGTGAAGTTCTATAGTTTTACTGTATTTTCTTAATTTTAAAAGTTTTTTAAAATTTGCACAAAGGTCGCCAGGCTGTTTTTTGTTGCTATAAAATGTGTCAAAGCTTGATTTTGAAATCTAGGTATTCTTAATAAATGTCAGAGTCCTGCAGCAATCAGTCTCAACAACGTTCCTTAAGTAGGTTTGAGTTTATTGAGAGCAGTGATGAGCAAGTAATCTGGTGACACAGTTAATGTCAGAACTGGGGTTCAGGCGGGAAAACAGGGAGATATAGAGAATTCAGAGGGGACCCCTGATGCATTTGATCCAATGAGCAAAGCAATAAAGCGTGTCTAGAATAATGAGTGTAGGTTCCCAGCCAAGCTGGCTGAGTCGAGCTTCAAGGACACTTACACCAATTCTAAGATAAGACATTGCGTGAGAATCAGAAAGTAACATTCCAGAGGGATGAAGATGGCAATGTTTCAGCAGCCCTGCCCGCCCTGTAATAGCAGTGTAGCTGACATTCTGCCCCTCCAAAAGCCCCCCCCCCGGTTTATCAGGATACATTTTATGGAAAGCATGCAAAAGCTTGGGTGCACTGAGGTGAGAGAGTTCAACCTATTCGTTATGAGCTGGGCCCCTCCCGCTGATGGGATCTGCCACAACTTCTTCGCAGGGAGACTTGGACTCTTGGTGGAGGAGGCTGCAGGGACACTGCCCCCTTATTCAAAAGACTCTGGACAAGGACAAAGCTGACGATAAAGCCCAGGCAGACAAGGGGAGGGCTCCTGGTTGGGACATACAGCTGCCATGTAGACAGCACTAATAGCAGCGGCTTCCTTGTCCCACACTGCCCAATTTCTTTCGGTAGCATTAAACTTCTTAGACACGTATGCCAGGGGATGGAACCGCCCATCTACCCCTTCCTGCAGGATGGCCCCTCCTATGGCGATGTTCGAGGTATCTCCTTGTGCCATTAATTTTTCATCGTCATCAGGATGCGCCAGCACAGGCTCTGACGTGAACAGAGACTTCAGTTTGTCAAATGCTTCCTGGCATTCAGCAGTCCACTCCAGACATGCTCCAGACTTAGTGCTATCTGGCCCCTTCCCCTTAGTCTTTAACAAGTCTGTCAAGGGTAAGCTCACTTGAGCAAAACTGGAGATGAAATTTCTGTAAAAACTGGAAAATCCTAAGAAGGACTGGAGCTGACTATGAGTCCTAGGCAGCTCCCACCCCAACACGTCAACTACTTTGTGTGGGTCCATCTCCAACCCCCTAGGGAAAGTACAGTAACCCAGGAAGTCAGGATTATTGCCAGGAGACCCTCAAGAAGAAGAATCTGATGCGTCCCTATGCCCAAAAACTTTATACGAATAACGTTAAGTTCACCTGGGGCTATCCATCTTCCATAATTATATTTCAAGAAGGGAAGAGACTTATGGCACGGAACCCAGCTGAGGCCAAACCACTGTTGAAGAACCTTGGGATCAGCTTGGAGGAGCAGGAAATGGAAGATGAGACAGACCAGGGTACCGATCCTGAAGAGGGAACATCAGTGAGGGCAGAGAAACGCCTCAGAACACAGTCATTAGAAGGAAACACCTAAAGGATACAAATATAATTGAGCTAATGTCAATGTTTATAAAGAATTAGGGGGGAGGAGGGGATGTGTATGCACTCCATGAAGTGGAATGAGGGGAGGTTATACTTTCCCCAGGTTGTTTCTCTACCACAGGGGATTTTTGGAATGTGGAGAGAAGGGGTAGGGATCCCCAGAATAGATTCTCTTCCATGTGGGAGGGGGGAAGGGGGATTGGGGAACAATAGAGGAATAGCTAGCATGCTTCGGCTATGGGGGGGAGGTAGGAAGTCTCCAAGAGAATATGGCTAGACCAATTAAAATTCTTTCACTTAATGTAAATGGCTTATCCTCAAACCTTAAAAGATATAGGTTGGGCAAGATGGCAAGAGACGAAGGTATCAATTTAATATGCATCCAAGAAACACACAAAGCCAAAAGAGATCCCAAACCACTCCTTAATAACCCGGGGTGGGTAACTTTAATCGAGTCTAGAGGGACCAGCAAGGCAAGGGGAGTGGCGATACTGGCAAATAAAAATCTGAATGTGAAGCAACGGATAAAATGGTGGACAAAGAAGGCAGGTACGCCTTAGTTAGAGGCAGAATAAACAATGCATACGTTACAATCCTTAACCTATATGCGCCAAACAGAGCGCAAAAGAAGTTCCTAAACAAAGTAATAAAAAGGACCCAAAATTTTATCCAGGGAGATTTAATTGTCGCTGGTGATTTTAATATGGATATTACAAAACATAACAAAAGTCTTATAAACAAATGGGGATTAAAGGAAGTACATGAGTTAAGTGGCCAGAAATCTACCCCTACTTTTTTCCCCAGTAGGTTCAAAACTTACTCTTATATAGATTTTGTCCTAACCAAGGAAACTAGGACATTATCAGTTAAAGCGGTTCAAACACATCCAATTTGGACCACGCCCCTTTGAGTGTGGAGGTGGACTTGAGGATAGAATGGACCAGGAGACCTTGGAGATACAATAATTTAGTTATGGCAAAAAAAGAAGATAAGGAATATATAGAAAAACAGATTAAACTATGTTTTAAAGAAAATAGGAACACAGTAACCACCGATCATTTTGTGGGATGCAGCGAAAGCAGTAATTAGAGGACATTGTATAAGGAAAGAAATAAATATAAAAAAAGAGTGGTATCAAACTAGACAAAAGAAGATTCAGGAGTTGAAAATGCTTCAACAACAACAAATGAGTAGGTATAACATGCAAAGGCAGATTCAAATCCAAGAATTAAAAAAAGAAGTAGATAAGTTAGACCTCATAACTTTATGGAAAAAGGAAACACTAATTAAAAATGAATACTGGAGAAGCAGTAGAAAATCAACCCAAAGATTAGTAAAACATTTACAAGCTAGAAAGGAAAAACAAAGTGTGAAGAGTATAAGAGAGGACTCTAAGGTTTTGGAAGACTCAAAGGAAATTAGGGAGGCCTTTGCAAATTTCTACCAAAGCTTATATAAAGAGAAAGAAATGGCAAGGTTTGAGGAACAAATACAGCCCACAATAACATCGGAAGATAGACAGGAATTGCAGAAGGATATAACAGTACAGGAAATAGTTGAGGTAATTAAAAAACTAAAAAAAGGGAAATCGCCAGGGTTGGATGGATTCACAGCAGAGTTTTATAAAGAAATGGTAGAAATTTTAGCACCAGAACTCCAGATAACTTTTTTTTTATTTTAAAAAGATTTTATTGATTTTATCTATTTCTATACCTACACGCTACATACTATGCTAAATTTACCTTATACAGAGAATACTGTGTAAATTGCTTATTTATATCTAATTACAAATATTCTGAAACATCTGATAAAACCATGGGTCAATATCTGGTTACTTTGTTACTGATTTAAATCAAAAGCTATTTGGCTAGTATGCATAACATTGAAGAAACGCTTAATAATACATCTTTCACCCATATATAGTGCACATGCTTAATAAAACAATTTAATAATCATTTCTTCTTTTGTCCTCTTCTTGTCTTTTTAGTCTCAATTTCTGCTTTTGGAGCTGCCGCTCCTTTTTCCGAATCTGATATCTCTTCTTCGCTTTTAGAGCTATCAAAGCCATACATACTTTGGACTTCCGGGAAGATTTGCGAGAATGGCGGACATGCTCCTCCGCAGCTGCGGGGAGCGTGATCTGTACCCGGCGGGAAGAAGGGGCTCAGGACTGGCGCCGAGCCCCCAGAGACCCCAATAAGGGGGCTCTGCCTGGGGTGGCATGAAGGGGATCTCTCCCTACGGTGGCGACCGAGGGATCGAGGTCCCTTTTCATCACCCCCGTAGGTTCCCCCGCCGCGGGAGCCGCAAGGCTGAAAGTGCAAAACCGTGAAGCAGCAGAGAGTACGAAGCAATGAGGCTTGAACTTACAGTTACGCAAGGAGAAAACGTGAGTCTGAAGTAAAAATAAACAGAACACAGCGGGAAGACGGCGGGCGGAGTGAAACCCACCCACCCCTCCTCGGGACTGGTGTACTTACGAGACTCTTTATGTGGCGTTACTGCATGAAAAAAAGTTTGTTTGCCTTGCTAGATGGAAGCATCGCGCTCTGGAGAATATAAACTTTAAAAGGATATAAGCGCAGTTGGAGAATTTGCTTCTTTCGTCCATCTTATCTAACTATAAACAAAAAGCTCAGCCTCAACAATGGCGGGGAAAACGAAACCTTCCCCCAAACTAGGAAGTATAGCTCCGAGTTCAAAGGTTGATACCACAGAGATGAGCACTGTGTTCTCCTCATTATTGCGACCTCTAGTGGACCAAATGACAGCTCTCAACGTTAAGATGGATAAAATGCAGCTGGAACTAAAAGAGTCGAATAAAACCACAGAGAAGCTGCAACGAGAACTTCTGGAAGTAAAAACCTCAGTAAAAAATCAGGATTCAAGACTACAAAAAGTGGAGAAGGAAAAGGCTCTCCATTTTGACCAGCTTTTGAAATTGCAGATGGAAAGATCGAATTTTTTTCTAAGACTTCAGAATGTGCCAGAAAATAAAGGAGAAGACCTTAAAAACCTGCTAAGTGAAGCATTTGAACCAATAACAGGCTTAAAAGCAACGGAATTAAAAAGCGATATGGATATGGTTTACAGAACCTATCCAAATTATACTAAGAAGAAAAGCCTGCCTGGTGAAATTATGATAAGGTTCTCCAAAAAATCAACAAGGGATGTGGTGCTTAGAACCACAAATAAAGCGGTTCTGAAGATCAAAGGAGAAGAAGTTAAAGTGATGAAGGACATTCCATTCGAAATAAGGAAAAGAAGGAAAGCCTATGGGAAACTGACATCTTGGCTCCAGTCTGAGTCTATCATCTATCGTTGGAATACTCCAGAAGGACTAAGCTTCAGCATCAAAGATAAAAAGTATAAGATTGACTCTGTTCAACAGGCGAAAAGTTTTTTGGAAAAAAGAAAAGAAAACTGGGAGAGACTCAGATGGTTCACTGGCTTCACAAGAAAGTATGTATGGATTTGATAGCTCTAAGAGTGAAGAAGAAATTTCTGACTCAGAAAAAGGAGCAGCAGCTCCAAAAGTACAAGATGAGACTGTAAAGACAAGAAGAGGACGAAAGAAGAAATAATGGCTAAATTGTTTTATTGAGCATTGCACTTATTTGTTTTTTATAATCTGTACAATTAAGCATATTCCTCTAGATGGGCGTACCTGCCAAATAGTTTGTTGTTTTTTAATAGCAGCAGTAACAAAATTAATTGAAAATTAACCATGTTTTAAAAATGCTTCATAATTATTATATGATATATGGTAATATTAAGCAAATGATAAAGTACTCTCTGTATAAGGTATATGTAGCTTAGACTGTAGCGAAGTAGATGTAGTTTATAGAGAAAATCAATAAAAACTTTAAAAAAAAAAAGCCATACATACTTTCTTGCGAAGCCAGTGAATCATCTGAGTCTCTCTCTGTTTTCTTTTCTTTGCCTTTTTCGAGAAATCCTTTTGCTTGTTGAACAGAGTCAATTTTGTAGTTTTTGCCTTTAAAGCTGAAACTTAGTCCCTCTGGAGTATCCCAACGATATATAATTGACTCAGACTGGAGCCACGTCGTTAGATTTTTGTAGGCTTTTCTTCTTTTTCTTATTTCAAATGGTATATCCTTCAGGACTTTAATCTCTTCTTCTTGGATCTTCAGTGTCGCTCTGTTGGTGGCTTTTAACACCACATCTCTTGTAGATTTTTTGGAGAACCTTATCATTATTTTGCCCGGCAGGCTTTTCTTTTTAATATAAACTGGATAGGTCCTATAGACCAAATCCATGTCGCTTTTTAATTCTTCTGCTTTTAAGCCTGTTAATGGCGCTAATGCTTCACTTAGCAATTTTTTAAGGTCTTCTCCTTTTTTTTCTGGCACATTCTGAAGTCGTAGGAAGAAATTAGAACGTTCCATCTGCAATTTCAGGAGGGAATCAAGTTGAAAAGCCTTTTCCTTTTCTATTTTCTGTAGTCTTGAGTCCTGATTACTTGTAGACGCTTTAACCTCCATAAGGTCCTGTTGCAGCTTTTCCGTTTTTTTATTTGACTCCTTCAGATCCATTTGCATTGTGTCCATCTTTGTGTTGAGAGCCATCATTTGGTCCACTAGAGGTCACAATAACGTGGAGAGCATTGCGCTCATCTCTGTGGTATCAACCTTTGAACTTGGAGCTGTACTTCCTAGTTTGGGGGAAGGTTTCGTTTTCCCCGCCATTGTTGAGACTTCGCCGTTGTTTACAGTTAGATAAGATGGATAGAAGAAGCGATTTTCTTAACAGCACTAATATCATTTTGAAGCTTTTATCTTCAAGCATGCGATACCGCCCTCCAGCAATTCATACAAGTTTTCATTCGCTCAGTAACGCCGTGAAAGAGCCTCGTAAGTACGCTTCGGTAATGGAAAAAAAAGGGGGGGGGTTTTCACTCCACCCGCTGCATTCCCTGCTTATTTTACAGTCCTTCTTTGAGACTCACGTTTTCACCTTGCGTATCAGGGAGCTTGTTGTTTCATCGCTTTGTATTCTCTGCTGCTTCTCGGTTTGCGCTTGCAGCCATTACGGCTTCCACGATGGGGGAACCTATGGGGGTGATGAGGGGGACCTCGATCCTGCGGTCGCCACTGCCGGGAGAGATCCCCTCTCGTGCCACCCCAGGCAGAGACCCCTCACTGGGGTCTCTGGGGGCTCGGCACCAGTCCAGAGCCCCTTCTTCCCATTGGGCACGGATCGCCTCTCTTGCTCGCGCGGAGAGATGCGTCCGCCATTAGGCGCAATTCTTCTGGAAGTCTCAGAACTCCAGATAACTTTTAATGCGATAATGAGAGGGGAACAAGCCCCAAATTCATGGAGAAAAGCAGAGATAGTGGTGATCCCTAAGCCTCAAAAAGACCCGAAAATAGTTGGCTCATATAGGCCAATTCGTCTACTTAATCAAGATTATAAGATTTTTCTTGGAATCCTAGCAAACAGTAGAGCTAAATAAAAAACAGTTAGAAAAGTGGAATGGAATTATTAGGGAATGGATATTTGGAAGTAAGAAACCAAGAACGCAAAAGAAGTTTATATATAACCCACAGAATGTAATGGGGTGGGGAATAGCTAATCTGGTAGATTATCATGAGGCTTTTATGGTAAAGTCACTGATGGAGATAGGAGAGGATGTGGACCAGAAATGGGTCAGATTGGAAAATGAGTTAAACAAGGGAGTTGGGAGATTTGGTATTTTTACAAGGGAACTGAATAAGGAGTATGACAAAGCAGTGGGACCTAGGAGAATAGCACTGAAAATATGGAAAAAATGGCAACCCATTTGGTTGAGCAAACTTTCTAAATGGGCACCATTAGAAAGTTTATATGAGAAAACTGATGACCCATACTGGTGGGAAGTTCTTAAGGAAAAGGGCTTCACCAGAATTAGAGATAGGTACGATGAAGGGGGCCAACTTAAGCCGCTACAAACAATAATAGAGATGGTAGGGAAACAACATTGGTTGAAATTGATGGGACTACATAGTGTAATAAAAAATAACCAGCAAAAGAGGGAGGGAGATTCAGAAGAAATTGCAGAAGTACTGTACAAAGAGAAGAGGAAGACAAATAGAGGCCTGGTGGGTAAGATATATTAAAAAAATGACTACAAACGAGGAGTCAATGATTAAAAGTATCCAGGAGAAATGGCATAGAGAAGGATTGACTTCAGAAATAACCTTAAAAAAAAGTAATGATGGGGGTTAAAAAGATTAAATTCGATAAATTCAGAGAAATGGAGGTGAAGTGCTTTACTAAATGGTATTGGACTCCAGCTCAACTTGCTAATATGATACCTGGGATGAGCCCGATCTGCTGGCATTGTAATCAGGTTAAGGGTTGGTACTTGCATTGTGGTGAGAGTGTACCAAAGTCCAGGATTTTTGGAAGAAAATATTGGATAGGATAAAGGATAGGATAGGTATATTAATACCAATAGATATGACTTTAATGACATTAGGTGTCTTGAAGATGGAAAGAATAGAAAGTAAATACCAAGAGGTACTCAAGGCGATGATATTGGCAGGGAAAGCTGTTATAGCGTTAGGTTGGAAAGACAAAAATAAGTGGACTATGGAGAATTGGAATAACTACCTTTTTGAATACATCCAATCAGATATCGTGGCCTTGTCGATGGAGGAGATTACTTGGGAGGAGAAGAAGAGTCGGATAAGGGAAAAATGGTCGCCGTATCTTGATTGGATCAAGGAGGATGAAGCCAAGGACATTCTTTGGAAACTTTGGACTAAGTGCCCGTGGCTGAAGCAATGACGGAAGAAGAAAGGGGGGGGGGGGGAAAGGACTGAGGGAAGAGAGGGGGAAGGGGAAAAGAAAAAAATGGTGGAAAGTTATGTGTATGAAAGTTGGCTAAAATAAAAAAAAATAGGTGTCCAAAAAAAAAAAAGGCTAGCCTGGGCTATCAAGGTCTGGATGGAGGAAACTAATTCTTTGTTAAGATGTCTCAGAAGGTATCAGTTGTTCCTGCAAATATATCAGAATCCTTAAGGCCCAGTTTGAGCACGGTTTCAGCCACTTGGAAGGAACCAAAAGCTGTATCCATGACTCCTGTTGCTTGTACAAACTGCACACACCTCATTTATTTTAAGAGATCTGGACCCGACTTGAATGACTTGATATAAAACCCTGTGGTGCAAAGCAAAATATTTTTAAAAAATCTTTCTCCAACTTTTATGCAACTCATTAAAACTCGTATTTGCACACACACACACACAAAAGTAACCCAGGAAGTCTACCTCCGCCTGGTGGAACTCACACTTTGACAGCTTAGAGAACAGTTTGTGATCATACAGAGTTTGCAGTACCTCCCTCACCAACTTGACATGAGATTTCTTGTCTGGTGCATACAGTAGAATGACTGTAACACTTGTGCAACACTTCGTTAATCAGATTCATAAACACCCTGGGAGCTCCCTGGAGCCCAAATGACATGACCAAATACTCAAACTGCCTGTGCTGTCTTAGCTGGTTGCCACAGAGACTACACACTGCGAGCTGGAAACACGGTCCAGAGTCAGGGTAAATAACAAAGGCAAAGGCCTGATTGTCAGGAAGTCAGTTCAAGGTTTCAAGGACAAGGAGTGGCTGCTACACACACAGAAGCAAATCTGAATGTGCAAAGTTGCTGCCACGCTGAAGCAGGTGCACGGAGTATTTTTGAGCAGGTCTTCCCTTCTCTGGGAGCTGAGTCTGCAAAGACTTACAGCTCCTCTCATTGCCTTTTCAGGAGCTGCAGTCTGGCACTCCTTCGCTCCTGCAAAGTCAACCGCTGACGTGCCCTCTGTCTGGGGCACTCAGGAGAACTAGGGGGGGAGTCTAGCTTCGGGGTGTCTGCAACTGGGGGTTCTGGGCCAGGCTCAGAATTGGTCTCTCCTAGCTGCACCTCCTGTGCAGCTGCTGGGAACTCTTCTTCCTCAGGTACAATTGGAGATTCTTCTTCTGGACTGACTCCAAAGGAGGCTGGGTTGCTCCCTGCCTCTTCCTCATCTGAGGAGTAACCAGCCTCCACGACACTGCCCAAGGGGGGTATTAAAAGCAGTCTTGGCCTCATCACCCTCCTGAATGCATATTCAAAAATAAACATCCCTCAAATCCAGTTTAGTAAAGATTTTCCCTTTGGCGGCCTTTGTCAAGAGGTCCTTGATGAGTGGGAGAGGGTAAGCGTTAGTGGCGGAAACTGCATTCGAGCCCTGGTAATCAGTGCACAAACGAAGTCCCCCATCTTTCTTCGTCCAGAAGAGGATAGGAGCTGCAAATGGGGAGGAGGAGAGTCAGATGAAATCCCAAGCTAGGTTTTTGTTAATGAACTTGCGCAACTCTACTGTTTCCGCTGGACTCATCGAATATAATTTCCCTTTGGTTAGCTTATGACCAGGCAGGATCTCGATAGCACAGTTAGTGTTATAGTGGGGAGGCAACTCAGCCACCTTCTCTTCTTCAAACACCCTAACCAAGTCTCTGTATTCTCTCAGGATGAAGTTTAACTCTTCTTGCGCCAGGCAGATGCGTGCCGGAACATCGTGTATCCCCACTCAGGCAACCAGACATGGTCTTGGCAGCCCTGGGCCACGAAATGCATGGGCCCTTGACTCCACAGAAAATGTGGGTCGTGACAACTGAGCTATGGGCTTCCCAGCACCATAGAAAACTGTACCATGGGGTTGATCACGAAGGACAGAACCCCTGCTGCATCCATTGCTCACACACAGGCTCCTTCAGCTTAGAGGGCGCTGTCTTCGGGAAGGGCCCTGGGATCGTTGGATACACTCTCATAGTGTGCATCTTAATCATTTGCAGGCAGCTCTCGGTGTTGCCTGCCTCCCGCACCCAGGCATTCAACGAGACAGGGTGCACACTGCGCAGGACAGTTTCCAAGATTTGATGATTTAATCCCAATGGAAACTGCTCAACCAACACAGCCTCTGGCCACCCTTGGATCTTGGCCCCATACATTTTGAACTCTTCTGCATACACTCGCACTGACTGGTTACCTTGCTTCAGGTTCCAGAGGTGGTTGGGGGCCTTCTCCCCCTCTATCAGGTCCTCGTACTGCCATCACAAAGCCCACATAAATGCCTGCACCTCCCGCAACTCTGGCCCATGCAGGTTGTGGAGGATGACATACCAGTCAGCAGCACACTCACGTAGCTTCAACCCGATGTATTCGACATGCCGGTGCCATGAGGAGGTCCACCAGTGGGGCCAGGACACTAGAAGCCCTCCCACTCTTCCCTCCCCCAAAGCACCAAGAATACAGAGCATCACTTGCCCCAGACTGAGAGTTCCTATCTATACCATGTGGCTAATAGCCACTGATGGACCTCTGCTCCATGTCTATCCAATTCTCTCTTGAAGCAGTCCATGTTTGTAGCTGCCACCACCACCTCCTGTGGCAGTGAATTCCATGCATTAATCACTCTTCGGGTGAAGAAGTACTTCCTTTTATCTGTTTTAACCCGACAGCTCAGCAATTTCATTGAGTGCCCATGAGTTCTTGTATTGTGAGAGAGGGAGAAAAGGACTTCTTTCTCTTACCTGCTCTATCCCATGCATAATCTTGTAAACCTCGATCATGTCACCCCTCAGCCATCGTTTCTCCAAGCTAAAGAGCCCCAAGCGCTTTAAATTTTCTTCATAGGGAAAGTGTTCCAGCCCTTTTATCATTCTAGTTGCCCTCAATTCCTTTCCTAATAACCCCCAGCATAGCGTTGACGTTTTTTATTGCAGTCGCACACTGTCTTGACATTTTTAGTGAGTTATCTACTATGATTCCAATATCTCTCTCTTGGTCAGTCTCCACCAGTTTGGACCGCATCAACATGTATTTATAGTCAGGTTTTTTGACTCCGATGTGCATCACTTTGCACTTGGCCACACTGAACCCCATTTGCCACATTGATGCCCACTCACCCATCCTCGACAAATCCTTTTGGAGTGCCTCACAATCCTCTCACCACCTCACCACCCTGAACAACTTTGTGTTATCTGCAAATTTAGCCAATTCAATGCTTACTCCCAACTGCAAATCATTAACAAACAAGTTAAAAAGCATTGGACCGAGTACTGATCCCTGCAGTACCCCACTGCTTACAACCCTCCACTGAGAAAATTGCCCATTTATACTCACTTTCTGTTTCCTTTTAATTAATTTCCCCTTGTACTGCTCTGTCTCTGGAAGGCGGGAAGTAATGGGTGAACGAATGGATGCTTGTGTGGGAACCTGCTTTGCTTAGTGGCTTTGGAACTGTTTTCTTAAGAGCTTCCCTGATGGGAAGAACCAGCGACCTTGAAGCCAGTCTCTGCCAGCTACCCTGTCACAGATAAATAATTGTAGGTTTGCGGGGGGGGGGGGGGGGGAAGAGAAGCAAACGTTAGATTTAGGTGGGCTGAGTGGATGGTTTGATTGGACAGGTCACGGGGGGGGGGGGTGATGTGAAATGTATAATATCAAGATGAGCACCAAACCCAGTCAGTTCTGACACAAATGGCTTCTACTTGTCACAGCTTCATATCTCGATAAACAAATCTTTCACACACAAGAGCAATATTGGGAATGAGTTTGTGGAAGAGTCTGACACCCCCCTTGAAGATAAAAGGGGACACGCCAGGGGGTGTTCCAGCCGCTGCATTTTCAAAATAGCCGGCCGCTTTTCACATTCCTGTGCACCAGAATTCCAGCATGGAACAATGGTTTCATGAAAATGTAACATGCATTTCATCTGCTGTAGCAGGACCCCAGCTGCAGATCCCTACAGATCAAGTTATTGTATTAAAGCCTAGTCTAAATTTTATATCGCAGCAAAATTCTTATGTAAAATACTCTCACGCTAATCCTAAAAGGAAGCCACTGCAACAGTTGCATGCAATCCTATATCCTCATGATCATTCCCAAGGTCTGCTGCCTATGTCATTTTTCACAGCAAGGTTTGTTGTGTCTCCATTTCCCTCCCTTTTTGTCTTGTTTGAAGGATAATTATATTCACGCATACCAGTTAGTATTTCCTATAAAATGTGGCTTCGGTGAGAGATTGTCATTCAAAAAATCATGTGGTCCAAGCGACTTTTGAGCATCCCAAAGAAGCCCAACACCATCCAAACCTAAGCAGGCATCAGATTTGAAGATAATTAAGAAAAGAATCTCTTCATTTCCATTTGCTTCCTGGAGTACCGTTTTAACATTTGTCCAATATTTTTGGGCCTTCCCACATTTCCACCACAAATGATAGAGAGTTCCCACTTCTCTATCGCATTTCCAACATACATTAGACATATTTCTATAACATTTTGAAAGTCTCTCAGGCAACCAGTGCCATCTATAGAATATCTTATATAAGTTTTCTTTATAAGAAACTGCGCTAGTAAATTTTAATGTTCTCCATATTTTTAACCAGTTTTCTATAGATATGGAATATCCAAAGTCCCGCATCCAGGCCACCATCACATTCTTAACTGTCTCTTCGCGCATTTCTTCTGCTAGTAATGATCTATAGATTTTCTGTATGTTTTTCTCATCTGTATCTAACCAGGCTCTCTCTAAATCTATTTTTGTATTCATAAAACCGGTTTCTTTATCTATCTTAAATCTAGCCATTAATTGATGTTTTTTGAACCAGGATAATTTTATCTTCTCTAACTCTAGTTTTTCAAATGATTTTAAATTATTTAGCGTATCTAACAATTTTTCATACCTGATTTTTTTATAATCGCTTATTAATGTAGGTTTTATAAAGGCTTCCAGAGGTGATATCCATAATGGTATTTTGGGAAAATAGACCATTTTAATTTGTTGCCATGTCTTCGATAAGGCACCTCTAACCCAGTGTTGCTTAAAATTGGTGTGCATTTTATCCTTTTCATACCATAAGTATGAATGCCAGTCCATCACTAAATCGTGACCCTCTGACGTCAACCCTCTTTCATCTTGTAATTTGACCCAATCTTTTATCCAAATCAAAGAAGCTGCTTGATAGTATAATTTCCAATTTGGGAGATTAAATCCTCCCCTTTCTTTAGCTTCTTGCAAAAGTTTTAACTTTATTCTTGGTTTTTTAGGGTACCATATAAATATTCTAATTAATTTATCTAATTCCGCAAATATATTATAATTTTTTAATATCGGGATTGTTTGGGCCAAAAATAAAAATCTAGGTAAGATGTTCATTTTAATCACAGCTATTCCGCCTAATAATGATAATTGTAGGCTTTTCCATTTTCCCAAGTCTTTCTTGATTTCTTTAATCAATTTGTTATAATTATTTTCATTAAGTGCACTATTTTTATTAGAGACCCATATCCCTAGATATTTTATCTTCTTTTCTGTTTTTCTGTTGGACATTTCTTCGAGTTTCGCTATTGTTTCTTTGGAACTATTTTTTATTAGACTTTTTGTTTTATTATAATTAATTTTTAACCCCGCCACTTTACCGTAATCCTCAATTTCTTTTAACAAACTTGGTATTGAAGTGATAGGCTCTTCTAGGATAAATAACAAATCATCTGCAAACGCTCTTAGTTTATACTCATACTTTTTAACTTTCAGACCTTTTATTTGCTCATTATTCCTTATTTGGTCATTTAATGATTCTAGAGCAAAGATAAAGAGCAATGGGGATAATGGACATCCCTGCTTCCTGGAGTTCTTGAAAACGCAGTTATTCAAACCACAGTTTGGTTTGGGGAACACTAATATAGACAGCCTCTGAACATGTGCATAGGGTAGAGTTTCCCAAGTACTTCAGCCCTTCCCCTGTGCATGCATGTTAGCATGAGTGAAGGCCCTGGTGTGCAGGCAGGAGTCTGAAATACAGTCTGCTCTCTTAAAAAGGAAAACTTTATTAAACTAGAGTACAAGTTAAGGGGAGATGACAGCTGTGTCTACTAGCTACACAGATCTAAGGAAAGAAACAGGCAAATTGTATCACCATAAGTGTTATGCATAAGACAAAAATAGAGTACATTCAAAGATGCTTCCCCTTTCTCAACCCCCTTATTACGGTTTTCAACAGAACATTTATAGTTACAGCTACATTAGAGACGGAGAGATAGTCGGGGAAGCTTTTCTGGGGCATCAGTTCAGTTTCTTTTGCAGAGCTCTCTAGATTACCATTTCCTTAAAGTTCTACACACATATAAAATTTGTCCCATCCCAAAATAGGTCTTTGCTTATCTAGTATGAATTATTTATCTGAGAGTGATTACTGTCACACTGGGGCCCCAGGGCCCAAAGTTAAGGACCACAATTACTTAGTATTTACAATTTTATTTCTAGACGCAGAATTGTTTAAAATCGCTGCATTAGATCTTCAGTAAGAATCGAGGCATTACTGCTTGCAGTTTTCAAGGGGGGGGGGAAGTAACTGTTGCAAGATACATAGTGATTTCCTAGCAATTTGAATCTAGGGGCTTAAATTATGCTGAACAGCCTACAGAAAACTTGTAACGACTCTTAGTAAAACTGTACAGGGAACTAAAGGAAAGACAGGGCGGAATGATGTCTACATCGGTTTAGCAGTGATTGCTGGAATAAAATCAGGGGGGGGAATGAAGGCACAAAAGGAGCTACTGGGAACATGTTTCACAAGGACATCAGCACTTAAAAAAAATCCATTGACCATCATTAACTCTCCAGAAGATGGGCAGATAGTCTAAAAGTTCGTAAGAATCCTCAAAAAATCAATGAATATTCAGGAGCCAGTTTGGTGTAGTGGTTAAGTGCACGGACTCTAATCTGGGAGAACCGAGTTTGATTCCCCACTCCTCCACTTGCACCTGGCTGGATGACCTTGGGCAAGCCATAGCTCTGCACCAGCTGTTCTCTCAAGGACAGCTTGAGAAAGAGCTCTCTCAGCCCCACCTACCTCACAGGGTGCCTGTTGTGGGGAGGGGAAGGGAAAGGAATTTGTAAGCCGCTCTGAGACGCCAAGTGAGTGAAGGGGGGGGTATAAATCCAATCTTTTCTTCTTCTCTTCTAATACAAAACTGATACGAGTAATAACTTCTTCTCAGAAAAACAGAATGACAGGACACCCCCAAAGCATATACCAAACAGTATGAGCATAACCTTATTTCTCCCCTCTGGCCTTTTACAATATAAATTAAATGAAGTTTTGAGGCAAAGTTCATTGACTTACAGTCAAAGAACTGCTGTTTGGAATAGGTTTAGATATTAAAGGTCTTATGTTAAACGCTTAGATATTGTCTCTGCTCATTGGTTTGACCTGATTGACCCACCCATTTCTACTGCATTGGTAGACATGGCCTCGGACTGTTGCCCTGCATTGGGCTTAGGTCGCAATCAGATGGGCAATTCATTCTGCTGTTGCCTCGCCTCAAATTAAGCCAGGTTATTTTGTGGCAGAGAATCCTGACCAGACTCACCCCTTTTAGCCCGCTTCAATGCGCTTTTACCCCTCCTAGCACGATCAGATGGCAGCAAGCAGGGAGTCAGCCTGTCGGCCATTTTTTCAAAAGTATGTCCTTTGAGCATGCCCACAAGCACTGATGAGCATGCTGGGATATGGAGTTCATGGGGCTGTTGGCCATTTTCTTTTTAAAGTTAAGTCTACAGCAAGCACACAAGTGGTGAAGAGACTGCTGGGATATGGAGTTCACTGCCATCCTCCCTCTAATCTTTTCAATTTACCCTTTCCCCAAATGATATAAAAAAGCTGCAGAAAAGGGGTGTCTTTCTTTGAGAGTTTTTAAAAAGAAAACAAGGGTTTGAGCAGCTCCCCTGGAAGATCATGCAATCCTCACTAACTAGGGGAAAAAATGGCGGCTGGAAAACAAGAGATCAGTCAGACCTGCCTGACAGCTTGGGTGCACAACAGAGTGACCAGACGACAGGAAATCCATTTTGGAAGCAACTGTGACCAACAGGACTGGACTTTCTCAGGTATCAAAGAAACATGGGCAAGGGGAGGGGGGAATGGATCTCAGATGACTGGAGCACCACAGACAGGTGTTGCTGTCTGATCATGTACTTTAAATCCATAAGGGAACAGCAATGACAACGGATCAAATTGGCCATCTGATAGAGACCTTAGAAAACATACCAGTACTGGGTGGGGGGGTGTTTGTTGCAGTTTACTTTATTGGTTTTTTAAAAAGTGAAATAGGACAACCAACATTACAGATTAAGTATAAGAGGTGGAACAATCACCTGCCTAACCTAACAAACAGGAAGTTGCCTAAATGTTATCAACCTGCCCAAACTACTTATTTATTCAAATATTTATATCTAACTTTTCCCTGTGACTGAAGGCAGCTTAGAGATCATACTGAAAAGCACAATAGGAGTGTGCAACAAAAAAACTGATTCCCCTCTCCTGCTCCATTATAGCCTATGGGGACCATTATAGTCAATGGGTCCCATGGGCTAAAGAATCAATCTGGGAGTATCTGAGGGGCTTTTTTTTTTTTTTTAAGGTAGAGGCACCAAATTTGAGGCAGAGCTGCTGGTGCATCTCCTTAAATCCCTCTCCCCAAATTTCAAAAAGATGGGACTGAGGGTCCAATTCTATGGGCCACAGAAGGACATGCTCCCATCCCACATTGTATCCAATGGAAGAGAAATTTGCCTTCTCAGCTCATTTGTGGGCTGAGACAAAAATCCCTGGGCTTCCTGCTAAAATTTTGTGTGCCACCACTCCCTAGTGTAGCTTAAAGGGAACTTTGGTAGTTGGAAGCGAAGGTAAAACAGGACTCTTGAGCCGTCTCAGAGACTTCACATGACTTTGTTGCATCAATTTATTTTCTAGGCATCTGAACCTTGCTTTTCTCCCAAAAGCAATTTACAAGTATCGTTTTCATCACCTATGTTTTTGTCTCCACAACAACTGTGCAGGGTATGTTAGGCTGACAGTCACTGGCACAAAGTCACCAGCGACTTCCAGAGCAAAATGGGGATTGTGAACCTGGGTCTCCACGTTGTATTCTATACAGTTCATTCAGTATAAGAGATGGCTGCCAACAGAGTATGCATGTAAAAGGCCGCCTTGGCAGTGGCTGCTACCTGGGCCTCCATTGTTAAGGAGGAATCCAGGACTACTCCCATCCTCCAGTGTGGGCACTAACACTGTCCCGTCGAAGGTCGGGAGTGGGATCCCCATCCTTGGACCACTCAGGCTCAGGCACAGGACCTCCGTCTTCACCAGATTTAGCTTAAGCCGACTGAGTCTAAGCCAACCAGCCACAGCATGCAATGCCCGGTCCAGATCTTCCAGTTTGGAGTCAGACTGGCCGCCCAACATCAGATAGAGCTGGTGTCATCCGCATACTGGTGACACCCCAGCCCATACCTCTGGGCGATCTGGGCAAGGGGGCGCATATAGATGTTCAATAACATCAGGGACAGCACCTCCCTCCCGAGGCACTCCACACTCAAGTGGGTGTCTCCTAGACTGCGGTTCCCTGAGCACCACCCTTTGTCCCTGACCCTAGAGAAAGGACGCAAGCCATTGCAAGGCAAGCCACATCGGCAAGGCGGTGGGTCAGCAACTGATGGTCAACTGCGTCAAATGCGGCCGACAGACCTAGCAACAGTGCCGCCGCCGCACCCCGATCCAGATGCCTCCAGAGGTTGTCAGCAAGGACAACCAGAATTATCTCCAGCCTGTGTCCTGGGCAAAAGCTGGACTGGGAAGGGATCTAATATGGAAGCGTCATCCAGAAAGCCCTGTAATTGTATTGCCACTGCCCTCTCATGAACCTGTTAACAACAGACGGCTCAGAAAGAGGCCTACTTTATGACGGGGTGGAGGGCTAATCAGCAATCTAACCCATCCCTTCATGTAGTGTGAATCACAGTAACAACTGAAGGAGTGTGAGATGCACTGGTGCCAAGTCCTGTCCTGGTAAAAAAACGTTTGTCTTTGTACCTGAATTGTTATTCAAAGGTAACAATGTCAATTTGCCAACTCTTCGCTATTATCAGCCAGCTGATTTCCATTTAGTCTCTCCCCCCATGGCAGGCCTATAGATATTGCTTGAATTGATTTTAATGATAGAACAAAAAATTAGAATCACAGAGCTGGAAGGGACCTTACAGGCCATCTAGTCCAACCCCCTGCTCAATTCAGGATCAGCCTAGAGCATCCCTGACAAGTGTATCCAGCTGCTGCTTACAGACTGCCAGTGAGGGGAAGCTCACCACCTCCATGCTATTCTGACTGGATCACTTCCCACACTTAAAAGGCTTCTCCCCCTGTGTGGTTTCTAAGATGACTTTGAAGATGGCAACTTTTGCTGAATCTCTTCCCACACTCTGAGCATTCAAAAGTCTTCTCCCCTGTGTGGGTTCTAAGATGACTTTTAAGATGGGCACTTCGGCTGAATCTCTTCCCACACTCTGAGCACTCAAAAGGCTTCTCCCCTGTGTGAGTTCTTAGATGAGTTTGAAGATTGCCACTGTCGCTGAATCTCTTCCCACACTCTGAGCATTCAAAAGGCTTCTCCCCTGTGTGAGTTCTTAGATGAGTTTGAAGAATGCTATTTTGACTGAATCTCTTCCCGCACTCTGAGCATTCAAAAGGCTTCTCCCCTGTATGAGTTCTTAGATGAGTTTGAAGAGTGTTATTTTTACTGAATCTCTTCCCACACTCTGAGCACTCAAAAGGCTTCTCCCCTGTGTGAGTTCTTAGATGAGTTTGAAGATTGCCACGGTCGCTGAATCTCTTCCCACACTCTGAGCATTCAAAAGGCTTCTCCCCTGTGTGAGTTCTTAGATGAGTTTGAAGAGTGCCACTGCCGCTGAATCTCTTCCCACACTCTGAGCACTCAAAAGGCTTCTCCCCTTTGTGAGTTCTTAGATGAGTTTGAAGACCGCTACTGTGACCGAATCTCTTCCCACACTCTGAGCATTCAAAAGGCTTCTCCCCTGAGTGAGTTCTTAGATGAGTTTGAAGACCGCTACTCTGACCAAATCTCTTCCCACACTCTGAGCACTCAAAAGGCTTCTCCCCTGTGTGAGTTTTTAGATGAGTTTGAAGACCGCTATTCTGACCGAATCTCTTCCCACACTCTGAGCATTTAAAAGGCTTCTCCCCTGTGTGAGTTCTTAGATGAGTTTGAAGACCGCTGCTCTGACCAAATCTCTTCCCACACTCTGAGCACTCAAAAGGCTTCTCCCCAGTGTGAGTTCTTAGATGAGTTTGAAGAGTGATATTATGACTGAATCTCTTCCCACACTCTGAGCACTCAAAAGGCTTCTCCCCTGTGTGAGTTCTTAGATGAGTTTGAAGACTGCTACTGTGACCGAATCTCTTCCCACACTCTGAGCACTCAAGAGGCTTCTCCCCAGTGTGGGTTCTTCGATGTTTTTGAAGAGTGCTATTATGACTGAATCTCTTCCCACACTCTGAGCATTCAAAAGGCTTCTCCCCTGTGTGGGTTCTAAGGTGAGTTTGAAGATGGGCACTTTGGCTGAATCTCTTCCCACACTCTAAGCATTCAAAAGGCTTCTCCCCTGTGTGGGTTCTTAGATGAGACTGAAGAGTGCTACTCCAACTGAATCTCTTCCCACACTCTGAGCACTCAAAAGACTTCTCCCCTGTGTGAGTTCTTAGATGAGTTTGAAGAGTGCCACTGTTGCTGAATCTCTTCCCACACTCTGAGTATTCAAAAAGCTTCTCCCCTGTGTGGGTTCTAAGATGCCTTTTAAGATGGGCCCTTTGGCTGAATCTCTTCCCACACTCTAAGCATTCAAAAGGCTTCTCCCCTGTGTGGGTTCTTAAATGAGTCTGAAGAGTGCTACTCTGACCGAATCTCTTCCCACACTCTGAGCACTCAAAAGTCTTCTCCTCTGTGTGGGATCTTAGATGAGACTGAAGAGTGCTACTCTGACTGAATCTCTTCCCACACTCTGAGGACTCAAAAGGCTTCTTCCCTGTGTGGGTTCTTAAATGAGTCTGAAGAGTGCTACTCCGATTGAATCGCTTCCTACGCTCTGAGCATTCAAAAGACTTTCCCCCCGTGTGGATTCCTTGAGGCTGTTGAAGAGTGCTACTGTCACAGAAGCTCTTCCCACACTCTAGGTATTCAAGAGGCTTCTTTCCTGTGTGGGTTCTTTGATGTTGTTTGAGAAGGAAACTATGATTGAATTTCTTTCCACAGTGTGAACATTCAAAAGGTTTCTCCCCTGCGTGGATCCTTTGGTGCAGAGAAAGCTGTAATCTGTATCTGACGTACTTTCCATACCAAGAGCCTTTACATGCCTTTATTGTACTGTGCTTTGAGAAATGCTTATTACCCTTTCTTCCATCCAAGAACTTTATTCCACTCTCTGAACAGATAAAGTGCTTCTTTCCTGAATGAATTCTTTTGTGTTGAAGAAGGTCTGATTTCTCTGAGAAGCTCTCATTACAGTCTGAGCAACTATAAGGTTTCTCTCCCGTATGTGTTCTTAAGTGTCCAAGGAACTCTCTTCTGCAAATCATGGCCTTTCCACAATCCAGGCATTGATGGGTCTTCTTTCCACTGTGCATTCCAAAATGGGTTTGATCAGAGATGTTCATTCCACACTCCAAACACTTGTATGTTTCCTCCAACATGTGGATTACGTCTTGGAAATCCCCCCCTTGGCAAGGAATGGATTTATCTCTCTTTTTCACGCCACAGCTGACTTTCTGACTCCTAGGGCTGCTTTGAATCCTGACGTTTTTTCTCACATCTTCGTTCTTGACTTCATCTGGCGAAAGAAGAGGCAGTTCCTTATCTTCCTCTTTCCTCTGATCATCCCCTGCTGGAATAAAGAGAGAGAGATCCTGTTGGAATGCGTGCAAGGAGGTCTGATCTTTATCTGAAGTTCCATCCACACCCCAAATATTTCAGTGGCTTCTTCCTGCTATACACGGAAGTATACAATCAAATACAGCTTCAAAGTACATTAAGCCTCCTACATCAGAGACGCTTGGTTTGGACTCTTGACCATTTCTATGAATCCTCACCTGTGTGTCTTCTCTGATGTGAAATTAGGGCTCTTTTCCATATGAAGCTATACCAAACTCTAAACAATTACACTGTTTCTCTCAATAGGGAGTTTGTATCCATACAATGACATCTATTCTATGACTGAAGATCTCTGCAAAGGCCACACTTCCGTTTTCATATTCCCTGAAGTGGATTCTCTGGTTAGGATGGGGGCCTTTGTTCCTTCTTTTTTGATTGATCTTTCTTCTTGAACTGAGATTTCACAGAAAGCCCCTCCTTGCCAAGGAATAGGCTTATCCCTCTTCTAGGCGATGGACAAGTTTTAAAACCATAAAAATTGTATCCAGCAAATTTATCCAGAACTGAAGCAAGTGCCTAAAATTTTTTTACATTTCTCTCCCAAGTCTGGTTTGTGAATGTTTCACAAGCACAGTGGAGCTTCATAAGGAGTGAAGGATCCAGGTGGGGTGCCAGCCAAGGTGAAAAAGGTTCCTATCCTCAATCAAATGCCTGGCGAAACATCTCTGCCTTGCCAGCCCTGCAGAATTGCATAAGATCCCACAGGGCCCTGATGTTATTTGGCAAAGAGTTCCACCAGAGACAGCCGGATCTCTCTAGGGCCAGGGACCACCAGTATGTTGTTCCGTGAAGAGTGCAATGCTCTCCCAGAGGAGGAGGTCCTGCAGATAAAGGGGTAGGGTGGGTGCTCTGGGCCCTCCCAAGGAAACCCATACCAGAGTGGTGGCAGCCATAAGAGAGCTTTTCCACCTGCTGCCCATGACAGGCTTTTCCTTCCTCTTATCTGTGTGGCTTCCCTCCTGCCTCTATGGTCCTTGGAGAAACCCAGGCATCAGAGTGCGCTGATTAGACAGGGACACCTGGCTTTTCTCTTTGTGTGTGACTATGTGTGCCTCAAGGGGGTGGAAGGGACCAAGCCTTTGGGAAGGAGTTGGTCGTTTGCCTCTTGGGGAGACGGGAGGTTGCTGTAGTGCTTTCTCTCTCCTGTTGTGGCTCAACCAACTGTGCATCAACTGAGAAATTGACTCAGTTTACTGAGCTGACAGATTCAGAGGGAATCTCTTCAACGGCACACAATTCCATCCTCTTTGGGTCAGGACTGCAGTGTTAACTGGTGGGACTACCTGCTGCAGGCCACCCCTGCAAGGTAGAACAGCTCCAAAGAAAGCACTCTAACCCATCTCCACCTAAGAGCAAGGCCTGAAGGCATCCATGTGAAGACTGAAGGAAAGGGTTGACTTCCCTTTGGCCTTGTCTAGCAGGGCTGTTCTTAGGTAACCCTGCCTTCCCAGGAATATCCAGTATCTAAGGATAGTCGGCTACTCAACAGCCAAAAATAAGCTCAGTCCCAGAAGGAGCTTCTGAGCCTCCAGTTCCAGGCCCCAGGACTCTCTCCCTCCTTACCCAACAAGCTTGGAAAATCTACCAAACCAAGAGTTTCTTAGAAGTAGAGAGGAAAAGTCCCATGGGTATTCCTTGCCCGCTCCCTTGACATAACAGTAAAGGATACCCACTTGCAACCAGTTCATTTGGGGAGGAAACAGTCTCTTGAGATCTTCTGGAGGAACTCTGCATCCATTCTTCAGATGAAAGAACTTTGTCAGTCTCCACCGTAGGGTCTCTTACATTCCTGGCTTCATTGGCAGAGAGAGAGAGAGAAAGAAAGACACAGAGAGAGAGAGAGAGAGAGAGAGAGAAAGATCCATGAAAGAATAAAATTTCTTCTGGAAGGATGGAACCATGGTCAAGATGAAAGCCCTCAACTGTAACCAGTCTAAGCTGGAATGGATCTTTTCTGGACTACAGTTAGAGTGGATGGCCATCATCCCACCTGGGGAAGGGGATGCTGGAAAGGGACAACTGAGAAATTGGGATCTGGCTCCTTCCAAAGTCTTTCTGCGGAATCCTCAGCCCAAGACACCCTCTCTGGCCTGGGTGATGGCTACAACTGGCCTCAGTTGCCCTTGCATCAGTAGGGTGTCTTGTATCGCTCCATGTGGCCACGCTGAACATCGTTTTCACGGCCACCCCAACTTCTCGAGACACCCAGTGGCGGCCAAGTAGCTGAACAGGTCTCATAAACATATATTGCTGTTCAACATTTTGATTCATGCATCATCCCAATGGCAGCAGTTCCCACCTTTGGCACCTATGAAAGATCCTTACCCAGGAAAGCCACGCTCCCATAGTTCTCTTGCATGACTTCCCTGTAGAGAGCTTTTTGGCTCAGATCCAGCAGGGCCCACTCTGCCTCAGTGAAATAAATGGCCACCTCCTCAAAGGAAAATGGAGACTGAAAGAAAAAGCGGATTCCCTCGTCAGACATCATGCCAGGCAGAGAGACTACACTCTTGATGGGGTATTTTGTGAGGGTGCAGGATGTAGAGCTCAGTATGTGCAAAAGGACTGCCATTCAGAGCCTCCCTTTCACAGAAAGCAGGACTAAAAGTGTCCCTGAGAAAGGAGTGACGGCCCTGACTATCCCCCATTCATCCCCCCCACCTGGAAAAGAGCTTGCGCAGCCATTTCCACTTCTCTGCAAAGAAAACGGCTCGATAACGACTCTTCACTGCCTGCAAGGGAGACAAAATTGGAAGGGGGAATTTTAGCCTCAAACTCCTATTTTGTTTGCTTGTCTCAAACCTGCTTATGTATCCCCATTCCCATGTACCTCAGAAGGTTATAAATGCCACCAACACATTTCAGACTTCTGTGAGACTTGGAATGTGCCCTGGAGATCTAATGGTTGCAGCATCCCTGCTGGACAAGACCAAAAGCCCAGGCATGACCTTCTCCAGCCCGCAGGACCCTCTGACCCATCCTGAAGGGTGGGAGAAAAAGAGGCGACTGGAAATCACATGGCCGGATGCGTTGCCATCACATCCAGCCCTAAACTCATGTGATTTTAGTGCATCAGCTGATTCTCTGGGAACTCTATAGAGTCTACTGACTCTCTGACTTAACATCCAGGCATTTAGCTGGACAAGACATGGAAATGACACCATGTCCATCCCGTGCTCTGCCCTCAAACGTCACAGGGGTGGCAGGACGTGGCCTGGAATCCCTAATCCAGTATCGTCTTTCTGACTGTGACCGCCCCCCCCCCCCCCGATGCCCCTGAAAAGTCTTTATGCAGAGACCCAGAACCGAAATGACTGGCCTCTGGCAACGGGGTTTCTGCGATATGCTACCCCAGAACATGGTCTCTCTCTCTCTCTGTAAAGTGCTGTCAAGTCACAGCTGAATTATGGTGACTCTAGCTATTCAAGGAAAGAGTCATTCAGTGGTGGTATGCCATTGTCTTCCTCTGCATAGCAACCCTGAATTTCTTTGGTGGTCTTCCAGTCCAAAAATGAACCAGGGCTGACCATTCTTAGCTTCTGAGATCTGATGACATTGGGCTAGTCTGGCCATCTAGGTCAGGAGAACATGGAACTTCCATTTATTCACCATGGGTAATACCTACACCCAGATTTGTCCTTCTTTTCTTTTTTGAGCCACTTTCTAATGGAAAGAAAATGAGCTATACATAGTTCACTGAACAGAAATCGGAATGGAATTGCTCTCCATGAATCAGTATAATCCCCCTTTAAAGTTGGGTGGCCATCACTACATCCTAGGGCACTATTTCCTGCAACTCCATTCTACATACTCTTCAGAACTATCTCCCTTTTCTCGGTTTTGAACCTTCTGCCCAACAACAACACTACATGCCCTGATCCCATCTGGCAGGAGCCATTCTTACCACTTGAAAGGGCATCTTGGGCCTGGGCCTGTGCCCTCTGACCTCCCTCTGACAGAGCTCCTTCTGCCCCAGTTAACTTCGCTTCTGCCTTCAGGGATCCTCCCCTCATCTGAAAAAACAGCAAGGGAGAGGGGTAAGAGAAGGAATGGAACAGGCTGAAGAGATGGATCCTGACCCAGACTCCTCATCCCTGACTCCCCCACCACCAGAGCCGCTTTAACCATAGGGGCGAGAACGAGGGTTGGGTTTTCTTCCCAGCCTAGTGAATGATCTAGAGGTAGAAATATCAAAAAAAGAGACAAAAGGAGGACCGATTCCTTTCAAGAAGAATCTTTTGAAGAAAAAGAGTTTTAGAATGTAAGATCGCACTGAGAACAACTGGGAGAAACAAATCACCAGGAGTAGAATAGGCTGTTCTAAACCACAGAAAAGGAGTCCATCAACACCTTAACGAGAATATGCTAACAAAGATGGAAAACAAAACAACAGCCCACAGACTGGAAGTGCTCACTTGACATTTCAGTTCCGAAAAATGGAGACGTCAAAGACTGTAGCAACTATCAGAGCACTCCTGCAAGTAAAGTGATCCTCAACATTTTACAACAAGGACCGGTGTCATATATTGAAAGAGAAGGCCAGATGTTCCAGGTGGATTCAGAAAAGGAAGATGCACTTGAGATCATATCGTAAATTTACATTGGTTAATGGAGCACAGGAGAGCATTTCAGAAGGAGCATGCATCAGCAAGATTAGATGCCTCACGCTACCCCTCCGAGAAAGGAGTTAGATAAAATAAAATATAACCCAAACAACTGGAAGATAAGGACGAAAAAAGCAATCCTATGGAGGAGGAGACCTTGAAGAAGGAAGAGATAACTTTGGACTTGGTGAGTCTTCTCTGTAAAGCTAATTAAGTTAATTAAAGGTCCCTCATAATGGCGACAAAGAGGGAAGTGAAGGAGATGGCTGAGCTTATAGTTAACATGGAAAAGAACATTAGAGAGGACATTAAAAAATTGCAAGATAAATTTGAGCAACTACTGGAACACATTACAACTGCTCAGACAGTAGCGAACAAGGCTGAGGAAAAGGCGAGAGCTAATGAAAAAGAAATTCAAGTATTAAAAAGAAGGGTAGCCTCCTTATCAGACCGGCAAAGGCAGAAAAACGTGAAACTATCAGGAGTAACGGAAGACATTATTACCAGAGATCTGGTAAAAACTTTAATTGAGTGGTTTCAAAAGCCTGGCATAAATGTTACAGAAGATGATTTAGAACAGGGCTGTCGAACTCATTTGTTATGAGGGCCAGATCTGACATAAATGAGACCTTGTTGGCTGAGCCATGTGTGTCATAAAATGTAATGCCAGCTAGTGGAGATATAAACTTTATAAAGGACACAAACACAAAGGCTTCCTTAACTTAAAATAAAAACATGCTTAGAACATTAGCATTCTTGAAATATTTTATTTAACAGTATCTGATAGCTGACACCTCTTTCTCTGAATTACTGCATCAAAATGTCTGTGCTGTTGCAATCTTGAGTATACTGTTCAAGTGTGTATCTGTAAATTTCAAACCTACTTTTGATTCACTGATATACACCACAGAAATCTTATGCTCAGAGTTCTGAGTCTAGGACCCAGGTTAAAAAATGAAATGGCTGAGTGATTAAGAGAGTCTGGTGAAGCAAGCTATGATGCAGCAGCAGTGACAGAACTGGAAGCAGGAGATGGCCAGTTCCACTGCAGGCCTGATAGAAGTCCTCGGGGGTCCTGATCCAGCCCCCTGGCTGCATGTTTGACACCCCTGACTTAGAATGTGCACACAGAAGCTTGAAACCGAAGCCAAAAGCTGGAGGCATGCCAAGAGACATTATAATGGCTTTTTCAAGGGAAAAGATACAAGATAAACTCTGGAAAGCTCTCAGGAAGATTAAGAACTTACAACTTCAAGGTCAGGGGGTAATATAGTTCTGATTTATCGCCAGAAACATTACAAGAGAGAAACCAGATGAGACCATATGCTCAGGAACTGCAAAAGAATGGTATATTGTTTTCTTGGAGATTTCCAGCAACTATGTCTTCAAGGATGGGAAACTTATGAAAGCAAAAAATCCTAAAGAAGCAGGAAAACTATTTGAGAGACTTAATATAAAACATACTCCGCAAGGGTTGGAACCAGAGAGAGGAGATAAAGAAGATCACGAGGAAGGGGAAGACTGATTCTGAAAGACCACCGAGTGAAGATGGGAGACTTTGGACTTTTATGTGAATGTGAATATAGAAATAAACAGGGGATATAAAGGGAACTTTTAATTTTTGAAGTATGACATTATAGTAATGGTTAAAATAACTGTACTGAGAGATTGGGGGGATGGACGGACCTGAATATGAGTAGGCAGGACTGCATGCTGAAGAACAAAAGGGGGGGGGGGTCTAGAATCCCCATCCAGCTCCTTGAGAAGCTTTTCTTTGGGCTGTGGGGGAGGGAGTGACCAGTGAATAAGAAGGAAAAAATGCAAAGACCAAAAAGCACATCGAGAAGAGAATTTCAGAAAAAAATCAGCTTGTGATTCATCGATACCATCAGTGCTTTTGACTGTGGGGGTCAAGAAAAGCGACGGTTGATTTGAAAAGAAATGGGGATGCCACAAAATCCGACTGTTTTGATGTGCAACCTGTACTCCTAAGCGTAAGGATGTGTCACAGGTGACCAAGAGCAAATTAATTCATGCCCTAGTATTCCCCATTATACTGTTTGTGGGTGTGAAAGTTGGACAAAGAAGAAAGCTGACAGGAAGAAAGTTGATTCTCTGTGGTGCTGGAGGAGGGTTTCGCGTTTCTACAGATACCGTGGACCACCTAAAAGAGAAATAAGTGGCTTCATGATCAAATCAAGCCTCAACTCTCCTAGAAACCAGAATGACTAAAATGAGGCTTTAGTATTTTGGTAACCTTACAAGAAAACAAGCATCACTGTGAAGGACAATGATGCTAACGAAAGTGGGAGGCAGCAGGAAAAGGGAAAGACCAAGCACGTGATGGATTGACTCAACCAAGGAAGCCATGCGCCCAAATCGACATCATTGCAGCAGGGGTGGGCAAATTGCGGCCTGGGGGCCACATGCGGCCCGCCAAGACAGTCGGCCACGGGAAAACGTTCTCTATAGTTGGGTCTACATATATTTGTGAGCAAAGTTTTTCTTGCATGAAGATCAACAAGAGTAAATATAGATGCTCTTTGACAGACATTAACCTGCAGGCTGTGATGAGAATCTCAATAAGCAATCTCACTCCTGATTTCAAAAAAATTGTAGAAAAGTGTGATAGGGTACATTTGTCTCATTAAACTGATTCTAAAATTAAATGTGATTGCAGCTATAGATGATATGAAATCAGCACAATAAATAAATTGAACAAAACTACCACTATTTTATGTAGTTTATATTTATTAATTTTTATGATACAATTTATACCTTTTCTGAAATGCAAAGTTAACTAATGAATGCAATCATTTTAAAAGGTGCGGCCCTCCGCTAACCTCCGCTCCCACCAAGTGGCCCCCGAGCCAAAACAATTGCCCACCCCTGCATTACAGGATATTTTCTTCCTTTATGTCTATAGTGATGTTATTAAATATGTGGGCCTCCTCCCATATTCCCCTGACACAGAAAGATTTGATTATGGTATTATGCTCTGCTGCCCCTTCAGTAATTGCTTCCTTATGGAAAAACCCCTCCCCTCCTTTTATGGTACAGGACCCTTTGGGACTTCCTAACAATGGAAAAAATTCTAGACCAGGTTTCACAAAACGATTCAAATCCTCTGTCCTCCCATGACTTCACTTTCCGCCGTCCTGTTACAAACTTTATAGCTCACAACTCAGAAGTATTTGCTAACGTTTTTACAATAGATGTCTTGTTATGCTGATTACAAATAAATATTAGCATTAATTTTCTCCTTGTACTCTCGTGTTTCCCTTTTGGCAGTTGGTTTTTGTTTTTTTTCCTAATAGTTGTAGATTTGAACAAATTAACCTTACAACAGCAACATTGTAACTTTCATAGTTTTTTTTCACATTAATATATTCTATGTTTGTACATTTTTCAATAAAATAAAATTTAAAAAATAAAATAAAACAAGGAAGCCACAGCCCTCAGTCTGCAAGACCTGAACGAGGCTGTTCACGAGAGGACGTTCATAGGATTCCCATAAGTTGGAAGCGACTTGATGGGAGTTAACACACAGAGAAATGCCTGGCAGGAAGCTTTAGGAAAAGGTCATTGCTTGAACAGAGTGAATGAAAACCCCTCACCTGCTGTGCCTGCCTCTTCTCCTCTGCCTGACTCAGGAGGAACCCTTCGGCCAGGGCCACTGCCTGGGAACTGGTCTCCAGCCCACATCCTCTGACCCAGCACTGCACTTCCTGGGGCAGGATGGCCAGGAACCGCTCCAGGATCACCAGGTCCAGGATCTGCTTCTTGGTGTGCCTCTCTGGCTCCAGCCAGTGCTTACAAAGTCCATGGAGCTGGCTGCAAACCTCTCGGGGCCCATCAGCCTCGTGGTAGGGGAACTGCCGGAAGCGTTGGCTGTGTACATCTGTGGTCATAGTGTCTTGAACCCAGATCTCTGGCACAGCTCCTTCCCAAAGTTCAGCACCACTCCCTGCTTGGATGGGATGGAGACCTTTCCTGGATGTCTTGCCAGTTCCAGGGCCTCCTGGGTCCTTCTTTTCCATCTCTTCCTCCTTTCTCTTGGGTTGCCTCTGACTCTGGAAAGACACTCTTATTCACCTGGCTGTGAAAAGGGAGAGGGAAAGATATTAAAAATGCAGAAAGAAAACAAAAGAGAACAAAGTTACATCACTGACCCTGGTGAGGAAAGACACCTAAGAGGAAGAGGCTGAGGGGGGTCAGGCCTCTCTAGGTCAGGGCACAGGGGTTGCTGGGTGAACAGGAGCAGGAGGAGACAGTGATACGGTAGAGCTCCTCAACTGCTTCCTGGCGGCTGGGGTTAAATGGTGTGAATAAACTGAAAGTAAATTCTAGAAATATTTAATGCAGTTTGACAAGGCAGAAGTCTTGAAAGACGTTATGCTCCCCACTTTTGATGGGGTCCAGCTAAGCCTTGCCGACTTAGTTATGACCTTTGATGTTACACTGGACCCAACATTATTGCTGGAGAAGCAACTTAATGCGGTTGCAAAACCCCCTCTCTCTCAACTCAGCCTAGCTTGAAAAATAGCCCTTTCCCTTGAAATATTTCATCTGGCCACCAGGATCCATGCCACGGTGACATCAAGAGTAGTCCAGTTCAATGCACTGCACCTTGGTCTCCCCTCAAAACCAGTTCAGAATCTCCGGCTGGTGCAGAACGCCACGTCTCGGCTCTTATGGGGTGCTAGAGGGAGCAGGCATATTACTTCTGTTCTGCAGTCCCTCCCCGGGCTGGCCGCCTGTTGGGGCCTTTTCCGTTATGGCCCCAACGAATGAAGACGAAGAAGAGCTAAAAGGAAGCCCGTGTAGCACAGTGGAAATGTCAAGAAGAAGAGCTGGAATTTTATACCCCACTCTCTCACTGCCCAAAGGTGTCTCAGAACAGACGAGATCGCCTTCTCTTCCTCTCCCCACAACAGACACCATGTGAGGTGGGTGGGGGATGAGAGAGTTCTGAGAGAAAAAGTTCTATTGACTGTGAAAAAGTGTTATTCAAGGTATAAGTTTTCATGTGCAAGCACACCGCATGGAATGGAGCTCCATCGACCTTACGAAGAAACTTGCACTGGTACAGGCTGATTTTTCCTTTCTTACAAAATGCAAAAACCTGGACTATTCGGAAGGAGTGTGCTTGCACATAAAAGTTTAGGCCTTGAATAAAACTTTGATGGTCCTAAAGGTGCCACTGGACTCAAACTTTGTTCTATAATTAATGTAAATAAATACAACCCACACCCACACCGAAACCTGCAGATGGCGCAGCACTGGCCTAAATGTGCAGTATTTGGGACAGCCAATCAGCACATTCGTTTCCTGCCTTGTGATCATTCCTGGGCCTCCCGCTGCCCTCCACGGCTTAGAATTTATTTTAATGTACAAAATTCAGATCCCGCCATGGTGCCTATTTATTCAATCAAATTTATATCCTGCTCCCTCTCCCCGGAATGGGACTCGCGGTGACTTCCAGCATATCAAATGCACCCGCTAAACAGGACAAAAAATACAATAAAGGAACGTTTAAAAATACAAATCGACTAACAATCTGCCCCGAATAAAATCTCGTATCCACCCGGTCAAGCAGGGCGGGATGCAAGGATGTGGCTGGCCGGGGCAACCCCTCCATCTACCTACCAGCTGCCTGGCGGATCAGGTTCCCCCTGAGGCCGCCCGGGAAAGAGCCGCCTTGCAAGCCCCGCGGACCCGCCAGGCAGGCGCCCCAGGACGGGGGCTGACAAAGGGGAAACCCCCCGCCGCCCGCAGAAGGAAAGGAAACCCCGTCTGGAAAGGATTTAAACAACCCCCCCCCCCCTCCCTTCCCCGAACACGCGAGAGCAGAATCTCAGCCTTCCGACACTGAACGGACCTACTTGAGAGGGAACCTCCCCAGGCTCTGGCTGCAAGGCTTTCCTCTGCTTCTGCGCGTCTGAAGCCCTCCCTCCCTCCCTTGCTCGGCCTCTCTAGCAAACAGCTCGGCTGCTTTAACCCTCTCAGTGCTGCAGCCCCAGGGCGGGGAGAAAGGCTTCCTGCGCTTTCCGCTGAAGACCCCCGCAGGACTGCGGGACTTCTGCCCGGCCGCAGTGTCAGCGGCGCCCTCTAGTGCAGCTCAGTGGGGCTCCTCCTCTGGAGTCACTCCGCCCGGGGCGGCACTCCCGGGGGGCCAGTGTTCCCTCTAAGCCGATTTAGTGGGAGCTAAATCAGAGTTCTTTAGCCTCTGGCTCACCCATTTCTGTCTTCGCTCAGGAAGGATGGCTCCAGAGCAAACTGATTTCTGCAGCAGCAGCCCAATCGCGCTCTCACAACTTTAATGCTGGTAGCTCACAAAGCAGAAATCAACTCCCGGCTTGCAGCCCCAGAGAGAGAAGGGGGAAGAGGGAAATCCCTTCCTCCTTGGAAGGAGAACAGCGGCTGGCAGGGGGAAGACGGGAGAGAGGAAAGATACGGGGCGGGGGGAGACCTCTCCTCTGCATCACTGGCTTCTGGAAACAGGAGTGGGGGTAGGGCTGCCAAGTCCAACTTGGGAAATATCTGGGGTCTTTGGGGGTGGAGCCAGGAGACTTTGGGGGTGGAGCCAGGAGAAAGGAAGTGACATCATTTTGTGATGCCACATCCTGTGATGTTGCTTCCACATGCTGACACATGAACTCATGAAGTTTCCTAATACTGAATCAGGCCATTGGTCCATCAAGGTCAGTATTGACTACTCAGACTGGTAGTGGCTCTCCAGGGTCTCAGGCTGAGATCTTTAATGTCACCTATTACCTGATCCTTTTTTAGCTGAAGAGGCTGATACCTCCTGCATGTCAAGCAGATGCTCTATCACTGAGCAATGGCCCTACTGAATCCTTCCTCATCTCGGCAGAATATGAAGCACTAAGTGCTACACAAGTGCTAAATATGATTTTCATATCATAAGAACAGGAGAGAAGCCACAGTGGATCGGCCCATCCAGTACAACACTCTGTGTCACAACAGTGGCCAAAAATACCAGGTGCCCTCATGAGGTCCAGCAGCGGGGCCAGAACTCCAGAAGCCCTCCCACTGTTGCCCCCCAAGCACCAAGAATTCAGAGCCTCACTGCCCCAGACAAAGGGTTCCATTTAGACCTTGTGGCTAATAATAGCCACTGATAGACCTCTGCTGGATGGGGACAGAGAGAGAGAGAGAGAGACAGACAGAAAAAAGAAAGAAAGAGGGAGAGAGAGAGAAGGGGAAAAAACTGGCAGAGGCACTTACTTCCATTTAGACCTTGTGGCTATAATAGCCACTGATAGACCTCTGCTGGATGGGGACAGAGAGAGAGACAGACAGACAGACAGACAGAAAAAAGAAAGAGGGAGAGAGAATGAAAAGAGCTGGAAGAGAAACTCACCTTGCCAGCCACATGCAAAAGCAGCTCCTTCAGTCCCTCCTTAATCTCTGGGCGGACCTGTCTTGCTGTGGAAGAAGCTCTCTTGCTGACTTCTTAAAGGGGAAATGTCTGGCGAGGCTTTTTACTGCAGGGCAGGCTCTCTGCAGACATTTCCCTTTTAAGGCAGCCATTTTGTCCCCCCGGTGGCCAACTTTGGAAAAGCGGGAGATAAGCACTAAAAATCAGTGTTTCCCCCGCCCCACCGGGGGACTTGGCAGCCCTAAGTGGGGGGGGGGTGCATCTGAAGCTGCCGACTGGTCTTTGAGGCTGGGCAGGGGAGATTTGCGCAAGGGAGCCGCAGACCAGAGAAGGAAAGGGTCGTGGCGCTTTAAGGGACGACTCTGGTAGAGTTGCCAACCTCCCGGGGGGGGGGGGGGGGTGCCGATCTCCCAGAATTCTTTCTATCTGATCCCTGGGCGACAGAAAAGGGCTATTAGGTAAGGTGGACTCCACATGGCATTAGACCCCGTGGGGGCCCCCACTGCTTCCCAAACCCCTCCATAACTTCTTTCCACCTCATATCTTCAGGTATTTCCCACCCAGGAGTTGGCAACCCCAGGCAGCTGCCCATAGATGGGCAAGTAAGCAGAGGCGGGGGAGGGGGGGTTAAAGAAAGGAGGGAAAGGGTAAAAGCCAGATCTAGATGATTTTAAATAGATTCTCATGAACATATCGTTTTGACATTGAAACAAAATAAAACCGCCATCATACCTGTTTTGTGATCCGTCCTGATGTCAGCTAGTGCTGCCATCTCCTGCCCTCCTCCCATATTCCTCTGATACAGAAAGATTTGATTATGGTACTATGCTCTGCTGCCCCTTCAGTAATTGCTTCCTTATGGAAAAACCCCTCCCCTCCTTTTATGGTACAGGACCCTTTGGGACTTCCTATCAATGGAAAACATTCTAGACCAGGTTTCACAAGACGATTCAAATCCTCTGTCCTCCCATGACTTCACTTTCTGCCTTCCTGTTATAAACTTACTAGCTCACAACTCAGAATTATTTGGTAATGATTCTACAATAGATGTCTTGTTATGCTAATTACAAATAAATATTGGCATATTAATTTTCTCCTTGTACCCTCGTTTTTCCCTTTTGGCAGTTGGTTTTTGTTTTTTTCTAATAGTTGTAGATTTGAACAAATTAACTTTACGATAGCTCCACCGTAAGTTTCATAGTTGTTGTTTTGTACATTTTTCAATAAAATAAATTTTAAAAAATAAAATAAAACAAGGAAGCCACAGCCCTCTGTCTGCAAGACCTGAGAAAGGCTGTTAACGAGAGGACGTTCAGAGGATTCCCATAAGTCGGAAGCAACTTGATGGCAGTTAACTCACATACAGAGAAACGCCTGGCAGAAAGCCTTAGGAAATGGTCTTTGCTTGAATGGAGTGAGTGAAAACCCCTCACCTGCTGTGCCTGCCTCTTCTCCTCTGCCTGACTCAGGAGGAACCTTTCGGCCAGGGCCACTGCCTGAGAACTGGTCTCTGGCCCCCACCCTCTGACCCAGCACTGCACTTCCTGGGGCAGGATGGCCAGGAACTGCTCCAGGATCACCAGGTCCAGGATCTGCTTCTTGGTGTGCCTCTCTGACTCCAGCCAGTGCTTACAAAGTCCATGGAGCTGGCTGCAAACCTCTCGGGGCCCATCAGCCTCATGGTAGGGGAACTGTTGGAAGCGTCGGCTGCGTACATCTGCGGTCATAGCATCCTGAACCCAGATCTCTGGCACAGCTCTTTCCCAAAATTCAGCACCACTCCCTGCTTGGATGGGATGGGGACCTTTCCTGGATGTCTTGCCAGTTCCAGGGCCTTCTGGGTCCTTCTTTTCCATCTCTTCCTCCTTTCTCTTGGGTTGCCTCTGACTCTGAAAAGACACTCTTATTCACCTGGCTGTGAAAAGGGAGAGGGAAAGATATCAAAAAGCCATAAAGAAAAGAAAAGAGAACAAAGTTACATCACTGACCCTGGTGAAGAGACACCGAAGGATTACCCCGGTGGCTCAGAAGTAGTGTCCTTGTTGTAGTTTGTGGATCAGGGTTAATGTCACTGTGTTATATTACATATCACAGTTTTTAAGATACACCTATTTGGTCCTTCGGCCAACAAAAACAACACTATTTGCCTTTTTAAAGATCTACTGTGGATGTTATGAGCTTGGCTTCCGATTTCTGAGGACAGTCTGTCTAGTGTGCACATCTCAAGGTGAACTATAGCCCAGGACCAAACAACTGGTAAGGGCTTAACCTTGCAGATAGCTCCTTAATAGTCCTGAAGGGCTGGACAATATCAGAGGGAAAGGGGCAGAGGGGTCCTCTCCAGGTCAGGGCACAAGGGCTGCTGGGTGAACAGGAGCAGGCAGTGTAGGACAAGGGATTAATGAATGTGATGCTCTATATTCTTAGTGTTCAATGGGGCAAGTGATGCTCTGTGTTCTTGGTGTTTGGGGGGGGGGCAACAGTGGGAGGGCTTCCTGTCCCCACTGCTGGACCTTCTGAGGGCACCTGGTGTTTTTGGCCACTGTGTGACAGACAGTTGGACTGGATGGGCCACTGGCCTGCTCCAACATTGGCTTCTCTTACGTTCTTATGTGCTTTCTGAATGTGAATTCTGATATTTCCTCTGACATGCATATATTAACAGCTGTCACTGAGTTTAACTATAGTATATCCAGGTTTTGGTATTTATCCCAGATGAAAAAAATCCATAGTAGAATATAGATATTTTATGTTATGTGCCCAATAACGACGCTGCCCCTCGATTCAGATTGCAGTAAGCTTGACAAGGTTTATTGAAGATGACAACCCCAGACAAACACGCCAGAATTCGCATGCTCCCCGGCCTGCGTTCTCTCTCCTGCAGGTAAGTTTTTTTTAGCTCTGAAGAAAGGCAACCCATATTAAGCTGCTTGCTGGCCAGTCAAGGCCAACTAACAAATTATTGTTTGCAGCTGTGAAGCTCTTAAAGAAAAAGGAAAAGAAAAAGAGCTCTAAGATCTTCAGCTAAGACAGTTCACAGGGCTGGGGGCTGAAACCACTTAGAATATCTTATTTCAGGTTAGTCATCTAAAAGTAAAAACAGAAGCAGGTACTGATTCCATACATGTTCTCAAAACAGCATCTCCTCTTGTGATAGCAGAGCACCTGGCCCCAGGAAGTCTGCCAAAACCCAGTTCTATACGCACCTTGTCAGAAACCCCCCTAGCTCAGGGCTGAGGTAAATAAGCTCTGGGTGATGCTAAGAGAGGGCCCCGTTGTTCTTTATTGTTTCACACTGTCCTGAGAACAGATAAGCAGACATAATTACTGACACTTTCGACCAGCATAGTAGAACACCAATAGAGGCGTATTAAGTGAAATGATGCTTTAATGATGCTACCTGTCTGGTACCAATTAGAGATTTTTCTCTGTGTAAACTATATGTGATGTAATCTGGGGTATAACACCTTTTTGTCGCAGAGAGGATGGTGTATATAAACAGAATGTCCAGAGCACCGTGATGAAGTAGACTATATACAAGGATTTATTTACAGCTATATACACAGTCTTATGTTGCACTCGCCAGACAGTCAGACAAAGTGCTTCGCAAGCAAGGGGATAGCAAGACTGGCACACTCAGACATATACAGAGTTCATTATATGCAGTCATACAGCCCATCAGCAAGAAGTGCTGATTCATCTTGCACCTCCTCTGGCTGATGCAATCTGGCTGTCAGGTGACCTCTCTAGCTGTCACCTAGATCCCTATGATCTATCTGACTCATCTGCTATCTTGCCTGTATATTTGGTCTCTATATGCCAACACGCCTCCCAAGATGCAATGGGTCAGATGCAGTTCACAGTTCAGATAGTCCAACCTGTGTTTGGGCAAACATTTTGTAAAAACATCAGCAGCATTATCATTAGATATACAATGCTTCAGAGATATGAACCCTCGGCATACAGCTAACTTTACATTTTGGTATCTGATGTTTATATGCTTGCTGCGTGGTTTGATTCCTTGGTTCTCAGCTACCTGCAATGCAGAAATACTGTCACACATTACAGTTACAGGCATTTCACATTTTACATCCAGGTCTTGTAACAGCTGATAAAACCATTCAAGTTGCACAGTGCAATCACTTAGGGCTGAATATTCTGCCTCACATGTACTGGTTGCTACATGAGTTTGCTTTAAAGATTTCCAATGTATCAAACTCCCATACATGTAGATTGCATACCCTGTGGTTGACTTTCCATCAGGCCTTTCACCCCAGCTAGCATCACAATAAGCTAACAGGTTTTGCTGCTTGCCAATCCTTTTTGTATGGGCATACGCACTTCTGAGATAACCAGTGTACCGCCACACACAAATCTGTGTGTGATTTAGGCTACCTACCAAGGACTGGAACAAGGTTACATCTGTGAATAACTCTGTGTCAGGCTCACTCACATAACCAGTGGTCATTGGTGTTGAAACACTATTTGCCTCTGCCACATTGTACTCTTCAAGCAGTCTTCTAATTTTGGCCTCTTGACTTAACTCAAAAAATCCATCTGCACTTTTGGAGATATGAACACCCAAATAGTTTTGAATTGGTCCCAGGTTTTTTACTTTGAACAACTTTTGTATATTGGAACTAAAGTGTTCTAACTGCTCTGCTGTGTTGTACAAAAAACTTTTGTCATCCACGAAAACCAACAAGTAACATGACATTCCACAAATGTTTTTCTTGTACAGACAGGGGTCAGCTAAGCCTTGCTCGAACCCTAGCTCTGTCAGTGCTTTCTTGAGACATTCTGCCCATGCACGCCCACTCTGCTTCAAACCATATAGAGCTTTGTGCAACTTTAACACTGACTCAGATTCTTGGCAGTGAAAACCTGGTATCTGTTCTAGATAAAGCTCTTCCTTAATTGGGGCATTTAGGTAGGCTGTACCAACGTCAAAGTGGTTTATACACATTTTTTGGATAGCAGCCTTTGTCAGCGCAGCTCTGATTGTTTCAGCCCTCACAGTGGGAGCGAAACATTCATCGTAGTCCTCCCCTTCTACTTGTGAGAAGCCTCTGGCTACCAACCTAGCCTTATATTGTTTCTCCCCATTCAGCTGCTCCTTAATTTTAAACAACCACCGGCACCCCAGAGCCCTTTTGTTTTCTGGCAGCTTTGCAGGAGAAAATACCTTGTGTGCCTTTAAAGAATCATACTCTGCCTGCATTGCTGACAACCAGGCATTCTTTTCCTCCTCACACAAAGTCAACACTTCATTATACGTTTGTGGCACCTTTACATAAACATGATTCACAGTCTCTCCATATCTGACAGGAGGTATACCTTTTGTTGCCCTTGTAGACACCCTCAGTACCGAGCTTGCACCTTGCACGCTCTCTGGAGCTTCCTGTGCTGGTGACAGCGCCTCCTGCTTAATCTCTGTTTTGCTTTCTGCCTCCTCTGTTACTGGCAACAAAACAGCTGAAGGATTTGCATGGACCTTGTGCCAATTCTCATCCTCACAAAAGTTAGCAGACCTGCTGAAACTAGGCAAATGATTGGGATTTGCAAACGGTACGATTTCATCCCCGTCTGATAACCCAAAAAAGTCAGTTTCTTTGCTCTTGCTCCACCCTTGCGTCTCTGGGCAAGTGGAACATTAACCCAGGCCTTAGAACCAAAAACTTTCAGATGACTCAAACTTGGGTCTTTGCCATAAAGCATCCTGTAAGGAATGTTGTTAATGGCACGAGACCATATCCTGTTGAGGATATAACATGCTGCTTTCATGGCTTCTGCCCAAAATGCATTCGGGAGGCCAACATCTTACAGCATGGATGTTGTCATGGTTTGCAAAACTGCCCCCTTCCTCTCGGCAATGCCGTTTTCCTGAGGAGTGGCAACGTTTGCTATGCGGTGTTCTATGCCAGAAGACTTTAGCCAGTGGAACAACTCGTCTGATAGGAACTCTCCACCCATATCAGATTGAAACATGCATATCTCCTGTTGCAATTGTTTCTGCACATTTCTAGCCCACGTTTTTACTGTGTTACACACCTCTGATTTTTTCACCAAAGGATATAGCCACGCAAAGCGTGACGTATCATCCACTAAAACAAGACAGTATTTGTGCCCTGATAAACTCTTGGGAAATGGACCCATTACGTCTGCGTGCACCAGAGCTAAGGGCTTATCTGTAACCCTCTCACTGCTCCTTGCTACTGGATATGCCTTTGATTTAGACTGTTTACACACATCACAGTCCAAATAAGTTGAGCAGCTATTCACTTTCTCCTTATCTAGAATAGCAAGCGTTTTTGTTATCACAGAAAAACTCGTGTGGCCGAGTCTTCTGTGCAGCAAATGGACGCATTGATTATGGGGTTTGGTGTTTGTCACCGTCTGAGCCTGCACATTTCCACCCTCCAACACATAAACATTGTTGTGCAATTTTCCCCCCTGCAACTTGTTCACCCTTCTTGAGAATGCTACATGATTGGTTGCTAAACACAATGCTGAAGCCGGCTTTATCTAAAGCACATATACTCAAAAGGTTACATTCAAGTGAGGGAACACAAAGCACACCCTTAAAACAATGATTCAGGGCTGGAAAATATACATCTCCCTGACATGACACCTCTGCAGAGCGTCCATCTGCTAGACTCACGTGCTCCAAGGAAGAAGGTCTCACATTCTGTAGCACACTTTTGTCCCTGGCAAACATCTGTGAGGCACCAGAATCGATAATCCAAGTGGTACCTGCCGTAGACTTGCTTGCCACAACAAGAGTGGCTTGTTGAACAAATGGCTGGATCTTTCCTTCTCGGCTCTTTCTCTGCGCTGAACACTGACGCCGTAAATGTTGAGATGATCCACAAATGAAACATTTTTTGACCTTGAGGGCGATAGGCTTATCACTGCAGCTTGCTTCTGGAGTATAGGCTTTCGTTGTCCTCTCTGGCTTGGCCCGGTTCCCAGGATGGACGGCAGCCAACTCCCTCTGCTGATAACGCCGCTCCTCGTCCAGAAGTCTGCCGGTCACATAATTAAGCTATAACGAAGCCATAGAAACAGATTCCAATGCAGTAATCAACGGGTCGAACCTCTGCGTCAAAGAACTCAGGATGATAAAGACTTGGTCCTGCTCGATAACTTGCTTCCCTCTCTGTGCAAGAAGCTGGAAGCCAGTTATCAGAGAGTTTAAATGTTCTCTGACCGTTTGCCCGGGCTGCATTACAGTCCTGTAAATACGTCTGGTCAGGGATATTAAGGACCCTGCAGTCTGTTGGATGTAGACAGCCTTCAGATTATCCCAGGCTGCTTTTGCGTTGTCACATTGGGACACATACAGCAACTGGTCATCTGCTATACTGAGGACAATAGTAGCCAAGGCCTTCTGGTCTTTAGCAGCATCCTCAGCCGTCAGAGCCTGTGGGGGAGCGTCAATATAATTCCACACTGCCTCCCTCTTTAGATAGTGCTCCATACGAAGCGACCAGGTCACATAATTATCAGAGTTCAGTTTATCAATTAGCACTGTAGCCGGTGCTTGAGCCATGATACACTCACGTTCAGGAGCTTTTCCCTGCTGGTCACCAGTCTCTGCTTCCTCTGACTCTGACACCTCGCCTCCTTCACTAGACTGTGTTTCCAACTCTGTATCACTCACAGCAGCTGTAGACATCCACACAACACCAACTCAGGAGCTCTTCTCTCCAACACTGGTAGAGCCTCCTCAGGTCAGCACAACACCACCCACCTTGACTTTTGCTCAGCAGACCAGGCTGGGCCCATAACCCTGTCGGCGCAGAGACCTCTCTAGCTGTCACCTAGATCCCCATGATCTATCTGACTCATCTGCTATCTTGCCTGCATATTTGGTCTCCATATGCCGACACTTTTGCCCATCCTGGTAATGGCAGAATACAGCTTGGTGTTACTGGGTGCTAAGGTATCCAGTCCTGTATTTCCTGTTTCTTGTAATAAACAGATAATCATCTAACTCGTTGGACTCTGTGTGTTCCTAATTCGATCCCTGGAACGCACAGGGCACAAATTCGTGCATCAGGATCACAATGTCAATATTTAAAGTTTCTGAGAGAAAAGTGGAAAGTTGAAATAGAATTTTAAAATAAAGAGAAGGAAAAGGAAGTAGAAAAACTGCAAGCTGAAGCAGAATTTAAAATTAAAGAAATGGAAAAGTGGGAAGTTGAAGCAGAATTTAAAAATGAATTAGAAGAGGTCACAGCACTTAAAATTAAAGAAATGGAACAGGAAACAGCACTTAGATATAATGAATTAGAATTAGAAGATTACAATTAGAAAGAGAGACTTAAAACTGAGAAGAAAAAGGAGGGAAACCCTGATATCAGATATGATTTTCTTCAAGTTACACCAAAGGATTTCATAATATATGTGGCAGGAGGAGATCCACAAATCTTCTTGTCAACTTTTGAAAAATCTGCTCAAAATTGGGGGATACCAGTGATTTAATATATGAAGTATTTGCCCAGTTTAATTAGAGGGAAACTGGCTGAAATTTATAATACATTTCCCTCAGATAAGCCTGATGTCTATGCTGAATTTTAGGAGGCAGTATATGACAGATTCAAATTTAGAAGCCTGATTCCTCAGAAAGAGAAGTCATTTAAATCGTTGAGTGTCAAGCTGACAGACTATTTTGACAAATGGATTTCATCAGCCAAAGCTGTCTCTAAAGACGGAATAAGGGAGTTGATGATTTTAGATCAATTTTTTTTTCAACTTCCCTCAGACATAAGACTTTTAGTGAAAGATAAGCTTCCAGAAAATGTCAAACAGGCAGCAGATTGGGCGGATAAGCTAATGCTTAATAAGAGGGGTCTGGGATCAATATGAAAAGAGAGACGGTCCTTATAAACCAGCTTTCAAACCAAAGGTCCAGCCACAGAGAAGTTCAGACTCAGAGAAAGGAAAGGAACCTATGAGAGAACTGAGATTACAGAGACAGGAGAAAAATACAGAAGAAAACAAAGGGAGTTACTAGAAAGACAGACAATGCTATGTATGTGGGCAATATGGGCATTTATCCTACCAGTGTGCAAAGAACCAAAATAAACAGACAAGCCCTGAGCATGTACAGAGAGTCACTAGATTTACCTCAGAAAATGAGAGGGAGCAGCCTAGAGATTCCAATGGTACAGCAGAGACACCTGAAAAGTCCAGTAAAACCACTCCCTCACCCATAGCTGAAGGAACAAATTATTTGTGCGGAGTAAAGATAGATAAAATTGCTCATGATATTGAACTGAGAGAAGTAATCCAAATAAATGTTTGATGGGGGGGGGGTGCCCTCCTCTGTCAGGTGGGGAATGTCGAGCAACATTTCAACACACCTATAAACATGCTGAGTTTGGGCAGGGGAGGAGAGAAGAGGGAGAGGGAGGAACTGTTCTGCAGCTGGCCTGCTGCTGCTGAACTCTTTTTCCTGTAATATGTGCAAGAAGTTTAAAAAGAGGGTTCAGCAATGTAACTAAATGCTGTTATAAAGATGAAAGGTTTTGTATAAAAAAATAAAATTAAAAAGCTGTTGTATAAAAACAACAAAATCAAAGTCCTATTGTGTGTGCAGAAAAATTCAAAACTGATACTAGAGGGATAAGTATTCAGTCAGAGGGTCGGTGTGAATGTTGGAATAAGACCAGTCGGCAGGTAGGTGTGCAGAGCAAGAGGCTGAGACAACTGGTGTTATAGATAAGAGGAGGAGGAGATTGGATTTATATCCTGCCCTTCACTTGGAGCCTGAGAGCGGCTTGCAAATTCCTATCCCTTCCTCTCCCCACAATAGACACCCTGTGAGGTAGGTGGGGCTGAGAGAGCTCTGACAGAAACTGCTCTTTCAAGGACAGCTCTGGCAGAACTATGGCTTGCCCAAGGTCACCCAGCAGCTGCAAGTGGAGGAGTGGGAAATCAAACCCAGTTCTCCCAGATTAGAGTCTGCACACTTAACCACTACACCAGGCACACAAAGCAGAAAAGGGAGTGGGGTGAAGTTCTATAGTTTTACTGTATTTTCTTAATTTTAAAAGTTTTTAAAAAATTTGCACAAAGGTCGCCAGGCTGTTTTTTGTTGCTATAAAATGTGTCAAAGCTTGATTCTGAAATCTAGGTATTCTTAATAAATGTCAGAGTCCTGCAGCAATCAGTCTCAACAACGTTCCTTAAGTAGGTTTGAGTTTATTGAGAGCAGTGATGAGCAAGTAATCTGGTGACACAGTTAATGTCAGAACTGGGGTTCAGGCGGGAAAACAGGGAGATATAGAGAATTCAGAGGGGACCCCTGATGCATTTGATCCAATGAGCAAAGCAATAAAGCGCGTCTAGAATAATGAGCGTAGGTTCCCAGCCAAGCTGGCTGAGTCGAGCTTCAAGGACACTTACACCAATTCTAAGATAAGACATTGCGTGAGAATCAGAAAGTAACATTCCAGAGGGATGAAGATGGCAATGTTTCAGCAGCCCTGCCCGCCCTGCAATAGCAGTGTAGCTGACATTCTGCCCCTCCAAAAGCCCCCCCCCCCCCGGTTTATCAGGATACATTTTATGGAAAGCATGCAAAAGCTTGGGTGCACTGAGGTGAGAGAGTTCAACCTATTCGTTATGAGCTGGGCCCCTCCTGCTGATGGGATCTGCCACAACTTCTTCGCAGGGGGACTTGGACTCTTGGTGGAGGAGGCTGCAGGGACACTGCCCCCTTATTCAAAAGACTCTGGACAAGGACAAAGCTGACTATAAAGCCCAGGCAGACAAGGGGAGGGCTCCTGGTTGGGACATACAGCTGCCATGTAGACAGCACTAATAGCAGCGGCTTCCTTGTCCCACACTGCCCAATTTCTTTCGGTAGCATGAAACTTCTTAGACACGTATGCCAGGGGATGGAACCGCCCATCTACCCCTTCCTGCAGGATGGCCCCTCCTATGGCGATGTTCGAGGCATCTCCTTGTGCCATTAATTTTTCATCCTCATCAGGATGCGCCAGCACAGGCTCTGAGGTGAACAGAGACTTCAGTTTGTCAAATGCTTCCTGGCATTCAGCAGTCCACTCCAGACATGCTCCAGACTTAGTGCTATCTGGCCCCTTCCCCTTAGTCTTTAACAAGTCTGTCAAGGGTAAGCTCACTTGAGCAAAACTGGAGATGAAATTTCTGTAAAAACTGGAAAATCCTAAGAAGGACTGGAGCTGACTATGAGTCCTAGGCAGCTCCCACCCCAACACGTCAACTACTTTGTGTGGGTCCATCTCCAACCCCCTAGGGAAAGTACAGTAACCCAGGAAGTCAGGATTATTGCCAGGAGACCCTCAAGAAGAAGAATCTGATGCGTCCCTATGCCCAAAAACTTTATATGAATAACGTTAAGTTCACCTGGGGCTATCCATCTTCCATAATTATATTTCAAGAAGGGAAGAGACTTATGGCACGGAACCCAGCTGAGGCCAAACCACTGTTGAAGAACCTTGGGATCAGCTTGGAGGAGCAGGAAATGGAAGATGAGACAGACCAGGGTACCGATCCTGAAGAGGGAACATCAGTGAGGGCGGAGAAATGCCTCAGAACACAGTCATTAGAAGGAAACACCTAAAGGATACAAATATAATTGAGCTAATGTCAATGTTTATAAAGAATTAGGGGGGAGGAGGGGATGTGTATGCACTCCATGAAGTGGAATGAGGGGAGGTTATACTTTCCCCAGGTTGTTTCTCTACCACAGGGGATTTTTGGAATGTGGAGAGAAGGGGTAGGGATCCCCAGAATAGATTCTCTTCCATGTGGGAGGGGGGAAGGGGGATTGGGGAACAATAGAGGAATAGCTAGCATGCTTCGGCTACGGGGGGGGGGGGGAGGTAGGAAGTGTCCAAGAGAATATGGCTAGACCAATTAAAATTCTTTCACTTAATGTAAATGGATTATCCTCAAACCTTAAAAGATATAGGTTGGGCAAGATGGCAAGAGACGAAGGTATCAATTTAATATGCATCCAGGAAACTCACAAAGCCAAAAGAGATCCCAAACCACTCCTTAATAACCCGGGGTGGGTAACTTTAATCGAGTCTAGAGGGACCAACAAGGCAAGGGGAGTGGCGATACTGGCAAATAAAAATCTGAATGTGAAGCAACGGATAAAATGGTGGACAAAGAAGGCAGGTACGCCTTAGTTAGAGGCAGAATAAACAATGCATACGTTACAATCCTTAACCTATATGCGCCAAACAGAGCGCAAAAGAAGTTCCTAAACAAAGTAATAAAAAGGACCCAAAATTTTATCCAGGGAGATTTAATTGTTGCTGGTGATTTTAATATGGATATTACAAAACATAACAAAAGTCTTATAAACAAATGGGGATTAAAGGAAGTACATGAGTTAAGTGGCCAGAAATCTACCCCTACTTTTTTCCCCAGTAGGTTCAAAACTTACTCTTATATAGATTTTGTCCTAACCAAGGAAACTAGGACATTATCAGTTAAAGCGGTTCAAACACATCCAATTTGGACCACGCCCCTTTGAGTGTGGAGGTGGACTTGAGGATAGAATGGACCAGGAGACCTTGGAGATACAATAATTTAGTTATGGCAAAAAAAGAAGATAAGGAATATATAGAAAAACAGATTAAACTATGTTTTAAAGAAAATAGGAACACAGTAACCACCGATCATTTTGTGGGATGCAGCGAAAGCAGTAATTAGAGGACATTGTATAAGGAAAGAAATAAATATAAAAAAAGAGTGGTATCAAACTAGACAAAAGAAGATTCAGGAGTTGAAAATGCTTCAACAACAACAAATGAGTAGGTATAACATGCAAAGGCAGATTCAAATCCAAGAATTAAAAAAAGAACTAGATAAGTTAGACCTCATAACTTTATGGAAAAAGGAAACACTAATTAAAAATGAATACTGGAGAAGCAGTATAAAATCAACCCAAAGATTAGTAAAACATTTACAAGCTAGAAAGGAAAAACAAAGTGTGAAGAGTATAAGAGAGGGCTCTAAGGTTTTGGAAGACTCAAAGGAAATTAGGGAGGCCTTTGCAAATTTCTACCAAAGCTTATATAAAGAGAAAGAAATGGCAAGGTTTGAGGAACAAATACAGCCCACAATAACATCGGAAGATAGACAGGAATTGCAGAAGGATATAACAGTACAGGAAATAGTTGAGGTAATTAAAAAACTAAAAAAAGGGAAATCGCCAGGGTTGGATGGATTCACAGCAGAGTTTTATAAAGAAATGGTAGAAATTTTAGTACCAGAACTCCAGATAACTTTTAATGTGATAATGAGAGGGGAACAAGCCCCAAATTCATGGAGAAAAGCAGAGATAGTGGTGATCCCTAAGCCTCAAAAAGACCCGAAAATAGTTAGCTCATATAGGCCAATTAGTCTACTTAATCAAGATTATAAGATTTTTTTTGGAATCCTAGCAAACAGGCTAAAAGAGGTGATACCTAAAATAGTTAAAGGGGACCAATATGGATTTGTGAAAGGAAGGAATATAAATTACCCAATTAGGAATATCCTTAACATAATAGAACATGGCCAAAAAAAAAAATTGCCCTCCTTAAGTGGACTGTGGAGAATTGGAATAACTACCTTTTTGAATACATCCAATCAGATATCGTGGCCTTGACGACGGAGGAGATTACTTGGGAGGAGAAGAAGAGTCGGATAAGGGAAAAATGGTCACCGTATCTTGATTGGATCAAGGAGGATGAAGCCAAGAAGGACATTCTTTGGAAACTTTGGACTTTGTGCCTGGCTGAAGCAATGACGGAAGAAGAAAAGGGGGGGAGAGGACTGAGGGAAGGGAGGGGGAAGGGGGAAAGAAAAAAAATGGTGGAAAGTTATGTGTATGAAAGTTGGCTAAAATAAAAAAAAAGGTGTCAAAAAAAAAAAGAGGCTAGCTTGGGCTATCAAGGTCTGGATGGAGGTAACTAATTCTTTGTTAAGATGTCTCAGAAGGTATCAGTTGTTCCTGCAAATATATCAGAATCCTTAAGGCCCAGTTTGAGCACGGTTTCAGCCACTTAGAAGGAACCAAAAGCTGTATCCATGACTTCTGTTGCTTGTACAAACTGCACACACCTCATTTATTTTAAGAGATCTGGACCCGACTTGAATGACTTGATATAAAACCCTGTGGTGCAAAGCAAAATATTTAAAAAATATCTTTCTCCAACTTTTATGCAACTCATTAAAACTTGTATTTGCACACACATACACAAAAAAAAGTAACCCAGGAAGTCTACCTCCGCCTGGTGGAACTCACACTTTGACAGCTTAGCGAACAGTTTGTGATCATACAGAGTTTGCAGTACCTCCCTCACCAACTTGACATGAGATTTCTTGTCTGGTGCATACAGTAGAATGACTGTAACATTTGTGCAACATTTCGTTAATCAGATTCATAAACACCCCGGGAGCTCCCTGGAGCCCAAATGGCATGACCAAATACTCAAACTGCCTGTGCTGTCTTAGCTGGTTGCCACAGAGACTACACACTGCAAGCTGGAAACACGGTCCAGAGTCAGGGTAAATAACAAAGGCAAAGGCCTGATTGTCAGGAAGTCAGTTCAAGGTTTCAAGGACAAGGAGTGGCTTGTACACACACAGAAGCAAATCTGAATGTGCAAAGTTGCTGCCACGCTGAAGAGGTCCACGGAGAATTTTTGAGCAGGTCTTCCCTTCTCTGGGAGCTGAGTCTGCAAAGACTTACAGTTCCTCTCATTGCCTTTTCAGGAGCTGCAGTCTGGCACTCCTTCGCTCCTGCAAAGTCAACCTCTGACGTGCCCTCTGTCTGGGGCACTCAGGAAAACTAGGGGGGGGGAGTCTAGCTTCGGGGTGTCTGCAACTGGGGGTGCTGGGCCAGGCTCAGAATTGGTCCCTCCTAGCTGCACCTCCTGTGTAGCTGCTGGGAACTCTTCTTCTTCAGGTACAATTGGAGATTCATCTTCTGGACTGACTCCAAAGGAGGCTGGGTTGCTCCCTGCCTCTTCCTCATCTGAGGAGTAACCAGCCTCCACGACACTGCCCACGGGGGGTATTAAAAGCAGTCTTGGCTTCATCACCCTCCTGAATGCATATTCAAAAATAAGCATCCCTCAAATCCAGTTTAGTAAAGATTTTCCCTTTGGCGGCCTTTGTCAAGAGGTCCTTCATGAGTGGGAGAGGGTAAGCGTTAATGGCGGAAACTGCATTCGAGCCCTGGTAATCAGTGCACAAACGAAGTCCCCCATCTTTCTTCTTCCAGAAGAGGATAGGAGTTGCAAATGGGGAGGAGGAGAGTCAGATGAAATCCCAAGCTAGGTTTTTGTCAATTAACTTGTGCAACTCTACTGTTTCCGCTGGACTCATTGAATATAATTTCCCTTTGGTTAGCTTATGACCGGGCAAGATCTCAATAGCACAGTCAGTGTTATAGTGGGGAGGCAACTCATCCACCTTCTCTTCTTCAAACACCCTAACCAAGTCTCTATATTCTCTCAGGATGAAGTTTAACTCTTCTTGCGCCAGGCAGACACGTGCCGGAACATTGTGTATCCCCACTCAGGCAACCAGACATGGTCTCGGCAGCCCTGGGCCACGAAATGCATGGGCCCTTCACTCCATAGAAAATGTGGGTCGTGACAACTGAGCTATGGGCTTCCCAGCACCATAGAAAACTGTACCATGGGGTTGATCACGAAGGACAGAACCCCTGCTGCATCCACTGCTCACACACAGGCTCCTTCAGCTTAGAGGGCACTGTCTTTGGGACTTCTCCACCCTCCACTGAGAAAATTGCCCATTTATAGTCACTTTCTGTTTCCTTTTAATTAATTTCCCCTTGTACTGCTCTGTCTCTGGAAGGCGGGAAGTAATGGGTGAACGAATGGATGCTTGTGTGGGAACCTGCTTTGCTTAGTGGCTTTGGAACTGTTTTCTTAAGAGCTTCCCTGATGGGAAGAACCAGCGACCTTGAAGCCAGTCTCTGCCAGCTACCCTGTCATAGATAAATAACTGTAGGTTTGCAGGGGGGGGGGGAGAGAAGCAAACGTTAGATTTAGGTGGGCTGAGTGGATGGTTTGATTGGACAGGTCATGGGGGGCGGCGGCGATGTGAAATGTATAATATCAAGATGAGCACCAAACCCAGTCAGTTCTGACACAAATGGCTTCTACTTGTCACAGCTTCATATCTCGATAAACATATCTTTCACACACAAGAGCAATATTGGGAATGAGTTTGTGCAAGAGTCTGACACCTCCCTTGAATATAAAAGGGGACACGCCAGGGGGTGTTCCAGCCACTGCATTTTCAAAATAGCCAGCAGCTTTTCACATTCCTGTGCACCAGAATTCTGGCATGGAACAATGGTTTCATGAAAATGTAACATGCATTTCATCTGCTGTAGCAGGACCCCAGCTGCAGACCCCTACAGATCAAGTTATTGTATTAAAGCCTAGTCTAAATTTTATATCGCAGCAAAATTCTTATGTAAAATACTCTCACGCTAATCCTAAAAGGAAGCCACTGCAACAGTTGCATGCAATCCTATATCCTCATGATCATTCCCAAGGTCTGCTGCCGATGTCATTTTTCACAGCAAGGTTTGTTGTGTCTCCATTTCCCTCCCTTTTCGTCTTGTTTGAAGGATAATTATATCTACGCATACCAGTTAGTATTTCCTATAAAATGTGGCTTCAGTGAGAGATCGTCATTCAAAAAATCATGTGGTTCAAGCGACTTTTGAGCATCCCAAAGAAGCCCAACACCATCCAAACCTAAGCAGGCATCAGATTTGAAGATAATTAAGAAAAGAATCTCTTCATTTCCATTTGCTTCCTGGAGTTCTTGAAAACGCAGTTATTCAAATCACAGTTTGGTTTGGGGAACACTAATATAGACAGCCTCTGAACATGTACATAGGGTAGAGTTTCCCAAGTACTTCAGCCCTTCCCCTGTGCGTGCATGTTAGCATGAGTGAAGGCCCTGGTATGCAGGCAGGAGTCTGAAATACAGTCTGCTCTCTTAAACAGGAAAACTTTATTAAACTAGAGTACAAGTTAAGGGGAGATGACAGTTGTGTCTACTAGCTACACAGATCTAAGGGAAGAAACAGGCAAATTGTATCACCATTAAGTTTAACAATAGATACTAACCCATCTTGCCTCGGATGTTCATGAAGCAAATACAAATCCTCCCCCTCCCCCCTTGTTCCATGTAGTGAGATCCGATTCCTAGCATTTGGTCAAAGAATACATTTAAATGATTCATGCTGAAATTAGTGGGACTCTAAATAGTTGAACATTGGCTGAGCGATGAGCTCTTCAGTTAATGTCTATCAGACTGATTTAATATCTAAACATGGCATTCTTCTAGACACAGGTGTATTCTATGCCAACCCTAAGGTTCTTTGTGCGTTTTCAGACTGCATTATTATATACAGAATTTCACTTCAAGCATCAATAATACATTTTTGTTTAAAATGATACAGAAAGAAAAAGGAAAACCGGGCACATAGAGAGAAATAATTATATTAAGTTCTTTACATTGATCAAGGACATCCATGTTATGCATAAGACAAAAATAGAGTACATTCAAAGATGCTTCCCCTTTCTCAACCCCCTTATTACGGTTTTCAACAGAACATTTATAGTTACAGCTACATTAGAGACGGACAGATAGTCGGGGAAGCTTTTCTGGGGCATCAGTTCAGTTTCTTTTGCAGAGCTCTCTAGATTACCATTTCCTTAAAGTTCTACACACATATAAAATTTGTCCCATTCCAAAATAGGTCTTTGCTTATCTAGTATGAATTATTTATCTGAGAGTGATTACTGTCACACTGGGGCCCCAGGGCCCAAAGTTAAGGGCCACAATTACTTAGTATTTACAATTTTATTTCTAGACGCAGAATTGTTTAAAATCACTGCATTAGATCTTCAGTAAGAATCGAGGCATTACTGCTTGCAGTTTTCAGGGGGTGGGGGGAAGTAACTGTTGCAAGATACATAGTGATTTCCTAGCAATTTGAATCTAGGGGCTTAAATTATACTGAACAGCCTACAGAAAACTTGTAACGACTCTTAGTAAAAACTGTACAGGGAACTAAAGGAAAGACAGGGCGGAATGACGTCTACATCGGTTTAGCAGTGATTGCTGAAATAAAATCAGGGGGGGAAATGAAGGCACAAAAGGAGCTACTGGGAACATGTTTCACAAGGACATCAGCACTTAAAAAAAATCCACTGACCATCATTAACTCTCCAGAAGATGGGCAGATAGTCTAAAAGTTCGTAAGAATCCTCAAAAAATCAATGAATATTCAGGAGCCAGTTTGGTGTAGTGGTTAAGTGCACGGACTCTAATCTGGGAGAACCGAGTTTGATTCCCCACTCCTCCACTTGCACCTGGCTGGATGACCTTGGGCAAGCCATAGCTCTGTACCAGCTGTTCTCTCAAGGACAGCTTGAGAAAGAGCTCTCTCAGCCCCACCTACCTCACAGGGTGCCTGTTGTGGGGAGGGGAAGGGAAAGGAATTTGTAAGCCGCTCTGAGACTCCAAGTGAGTGAAGAGGGGGGGGTATAAATCCAATCTTTTCTTCTTCTCTTCTAATACAAAACTGATATGAGTAATAACTTCTTCTCAGAAAAACAGAATGACAGGACACCCCCAAAGCATATACCAAACAGTATGAGCATAACCTTATTTTTCCCCTCTGGCATTTACAAGATAAATTAAATGAAGTTTTGAGGCAAAGTTCATTGACTTACAGTCAAAGAACTGCTGTTTGGAATAGGTTTAGATATTAAAGGTCTTATGTTAAACGCTTAGATATTGTCTCTGCTCATTGGTTTGACCTGATTGACCCACCCATTTCTACTGCATTGGTAGACATGGCCTCGGACTGTTGCCCTGCATTGGGCTTAGGTCGCAATCAGATGGGCAATTCATTCTGCTGTTGCTTCGCCTCAGATTAAGCCAGGTTATTTTGTGGCAGAGAATCCTGACCAGACTCACCCCTTTTAGCCCGCTTCAATGCGCTTTTACCCCTCCTAGCACAATTAGATGGCAGCAAGCAGGGAGTCAGCCTGTTGGCCATTTTTTCAAAAGAATGTCCTTTGAGCATGCCCACAAGCACTGATGAGCATGCTGGGATATGGAGTTCATGGGGCTGTTGGCCATTTTCTTTTTAAAGTTAAGTCTACAGCAAGCACACAAGTGGTGAAGAGACTGCTGGGATATGGAGTTCACTGCCATCTTCCCTCTAATCTTTTCAATTTACCCTTTCCCCAAATGATATAAAAAAGCTGCAGAAAAGGGGTGTCTTTCTTTGAGAGTTTTTAAAAAGAAAACAAGGGTTTGAGCAGCTCCCCTGGAAGATCATGCAATCCTCACTAACTAGGGGAAAAAATGGCGGCTGGAAAACAAGAGAACAGTCAGACCTGCCTGACAGCTTGGGTGCACAACAGAGTGACCAGACGACAGGAAATCCATTTTGGAAGCAACTGTGACCAACAGGACTGGACTTTCTCAGGTATCAAAGAAACATGGGCAAGGGGAGGGGGGAATGGATCTCAGATGACTGGGGCACGACAGACAGGTGCTGCTGTCTGATCATGTACTTTAAATCCATAAGGGAACAGCAATGACAACGGATCAAATTGGCCATCTGATAGAGACCTTAGAAAACATACCAGTACTGCAGGGGTGGCCAACCTTGCTTAATGTAAGAGCCACACAGAATAAACGTAAGAGCCACATAGAGATGTCTGAGAGCCGCAAGACAGGAACAAATATCACATACACGTTTTTATTTTTAAAAATATGCAAATTTGCTTTTTATTAACGTTAAATGGGACTGCCAAAAATAAAAACAAACTAGGAAAACCGGTTATTGCTAATGATATTACTTGTTTGCTAATGATATTGAGAGAGAGAAAAAGAGAGATGGAAAGAAAGAATTAAAGAAGTGGAAAGAAAGAGACAGAGAGAAACTAGGAAAGCAAATAGATGGGAGGGAGGAGGGAAGGAAGGAAGGAAGGGAGAAAGAGAGAAAAAGCATGCCTCCCCTTTGCTTCCCCAGCCGCCCTGCCAGGAGCCGCACAATGTGTGTGAAAGAGCCGCATGTGGCTCCCGAGCCACAGGTTGGCCACCCCTGCAGTACTGGGTGGGGTGGGTGTTTGTTGCAGTTTACTTTATTGTTTTTTTAAAAAGTGAAATAGGACAACCAACATTACAGATTAAGTATAAGAGGTGGAACAATCACCTGCCTAACCTAACAAACAGGAAGTTGCTTAAATGTTATCAACCTGCCCAAACTACTTATTTATTCAAATATTTATATCTAACTTTTCCCTGTGACTGAAGGCAGCTTAGAGATCATACTGAAAAGCACAATAGGAGTGTGCAAAGAAGAAACTGATTCCCCTCTCCTGCTCCATTATAGCCTATGGGGACCATTATAGTCAATGGGCCCCATGGGCTAAAGAATCAATCTGAGAGTATCTAAGGGTTTTTTTTTTTTTTTTAGGTAGAGGCACCTAATTTGAGGCAGAGCTGCTGGTGCATCTCCTTAAATCCCTCTCCCCAAATTTCAAAAAGATGGGACTGAGGGTCCAATTCTATGGGCCACAGAAGGAGATGCTCCCATCCCCCATTGTATCCAATGGAGGAGAAAAATGCCTTCTCAGCTCATTTGTGGGCTGAGACAAAAATCCCTGGACTTCCTGCTAAAATTTTGTGTGCCACCACTCCCTAGTGTAGCTTAGAGGGAACTTTGGTAGTTGGAAGCGAAGATAAAACAGGACTCTTGAGCTGTCTCAGAGACTTCACATGACTTTGTTGCATCAATTTATTTTCTAGGCATCTGAACCTTGCTTTTCTCCCAAAAGCAATTTACAAGTATCGTTTTCATCACCTATGTTTTTGTCTCCACAACAACTGTGCAGGGTATGTTAGGCTGACAGTCACTGGCCCAAAATCACCAGCAACTTCCAGAGCAAAATGGGGATTGTGAACCTGGGTCTCCACATTGTCCATCTCCATGCTCAAACCTCACCACCATGGGGTGCATGTGTGTCTTCGTGGAAGGTCAGGTCTCTAAGTGGGAATGAACTGCAAGGGAAGGAGTGGGAGCAGACTTGAATTTGGAGGAGAGTGCTGTCAAGAATCCCTAATCCAAGGGAATCCTTGGTATGGGCCGGCAGAGCACAAATTAAAAAACAAACCCTGGGGTGTGAATCCACACACTGACCAGGTCGGTATCTGCCCCCTGCCCCCTGGGACTACCCAAAAAGTTAGTATTTATTTATTTTATTTATACCCCACCCTCCCCGTAAGCGAGCTCAGGACAGCTTACAGAGATTGGTACAAAGTACCTAGTCAGCATAAAACATTTGACATTTAAACAATTTAAAACAGTTAAAACAGTCATATAATTAAAGTATTCTATACAGTTCATTCAGTATAAGAGATGGCTGCCAACAGAGTATGCACTTTGCCGGATCAGCCAAAGATGGTAAAAGGCCGCCTTGGCAGTGGCTGCTATCTGGGCCTCCATTGTTAAGGAGGAATCCAGGACTACTCCCATCCTCCAGTGTGAGCACTAACACTGTCCCGTCGAAGGTCGGGAGTGGGATCCCCATCCTCGGACCACTCAGGCTCAGGCACAGAACCTCCGTCTTCACCAGATTTAGCTTCAGCCGACTGAGTCTAAGCCAACCAGCCACGGCATGCAATGCCCGGTCCAGATCTTCCAGTTTGGAGTCAGACTGGCCGCCCAACATCAGATAGAGCTGGTGTCATCCGCATACTGGTGACACCCCAGCCCATACCTCTGGGCAATCTGGGCAAGGGGGCGCATATAGATGTTCAATAACATCAGGGACAGCACTGCCCTCCCGAGGCACTCCACACTCAAGTGGGTGTCTCCTAGACTGCTGTTCCCTGAGCACCACCCTTTGTCCCTGACCCTAGAGAAAGGACGCAAGCCATTGCAAGGCAAGCCACATCGGCAAGGCGGTGGGTGAGTAACTGATGGTCAACTGCGTCAAATGCGGCCGACAGATCTAGCAACAGTGCCGCCACCCCACCCCGATCCAGAAGCCTCCAGAGGTTGTCAGCAAGGGCAACCAGAATTGTCTCCAGCCTGTGTCCTGGGCAAAAGCTGGACTGGGAAGGGATCTAATACGGAAGCGTCATCCAGAAAGCCCTGTAATTGTATTGCCACCGCCCTCTCATGAACCTGTTAACAACAAACGACTCAGAAAGAGGCCTACTTTATGACGGGGTGGAGGGCTAATCAGCAGTCTAACCCATCCCTTCATGTAGTGTGAATCACAGTAACAACTGAAGGAGTGTGAGATGCACTGGTGCCAAGTCCTGTCCTGGTAAAAAAACGTTTGTCTCTGTACCCGAATTGTTATTCAAAGGTAACAACGTCAATTTGCCAACACTTCGCTATCAGCAGCCAGCTGATTTCCATTTAGTCTCTCCACCCATGGCAGGCCTATAGATATTGCTTGAATTGATTTTAATGATAGAACAAAAAATTAGAATCACAGAATCACAGAGCTGGAAGGGACCTTACAGGCCATCTAGTCCAACCCCCTGCTCAATTCAGGATCAGCCTAGAGCATCCCTGACAAGTGTATCCAGCTGCTGCTTACAGACTGCCAGTGAGGGGAAGCTCACCACCTCCATGCTATTCTGACTGGATCACTTCCCACACTTAAAAACCCCCTGTGTGGTTTCTAAGATGACTTTGAAGATGGCAACTTTGACTGAATCTCTTCCCACACTCTGAGCATTCAAAAGGCTTCTCCCCTGTGTGAGTTCTAAGATGACTTTGAAGATGGCAACTTTTGCTGAATCTCTTCCCACACTCTGAGCACTCAAAAGGCTTCTCCCCTGTGTGAGTTCTTAGATGAGTTTGAAGATTGCCACTGTCGCTGAATCTCTTCCCACACTCTGAGCATTCAAAAGGCTTCTCCCCTGTGTGAGTTCTTAGATGAGTTTGAAGAGTGCTATTTTGACTGAATCTCTTCCCACACTCTGAGCATTCAAAAGGCTTCTCCCCTGTGTGAGTTCTTAGATGAGTTTGAAGAGTGTTATTTTTACTGAATCTCTTCCCACACTCTGAGCACTCAAAAGGCTTCTCCCCTGTGTGAGTTCTTAGATGAGTTTGAAGATTGCCATTGTCGCTGAATCTCTTCTCACACTCTGAGCATTCAAAAGGCTTCTCCCCTGTGTGAGTTCTTAGATGAGTTTGAAGACCGCTACTGTGACCGAATCTCTTCCCACACTCTGAGCACTCAAAAGGCTTCTCCCCTGTGTGAGTTCTTAGATGAGTTTGAAGACTGATATTATTACATAATCTCTTCCCACACTCTGAGCATTCAAAAGGCTTCTCCCCTGTGTGAGTTCTTAGATGAGTTTGAAGACCGCTCCTCTGACCAAATCTCTTCCCACACTCTGAGCACTCAAAAGGCTTCTCCCCTGTGTGAGTTCTTAGATGAGTTTGAAGACTGCTACTCTGACCGAATCTCTTCCCACACTCTGAGCATTCAAAAGGCTTCTCCCCTGTGTGAGTTCTTAGATGAGTTTGAAGACTGCTACTCTGACCGAATCTCTTCCCACACTCTGAGCATTCAAAAGGCTTCTCCCCTGTGTGAGTTCTTAGATGAGTTTGAAGACCGCTACTGTGACCGAATCTCTTCCCACACTCTGAGCACTCAAAAGGCTTCTCCCCTGTGTGGGTACTTAGATGAGACTTAAGATTGCTACTCTGACTGAATCTCTTCCCACACTCTGAGCACTCAAAAGACTTCTTCCCTGTGTGAGTTCTTAGATGCCTTTTAAGATGGGCACTGTCGCTGAATCTCTTCCCACACTCTGAGCATTCAAAAGGCTTCTCCCCTGTGTGGATTCTAAGATGACTTTTAAGATGGGCACTTCAGCTGAATCTCTTCCCACACTCTAAGCATTCAAAAGGCTTCTCCCCTGTGTGGGTTCTTAGATGAGACTGAAGAGTGCTACTCCAACTGAATCTCTTCCCACACTCTGAGCACTCAAAAGTCTTCTCCTCTATGTGGGATCTTAGATGAGACTGAAGAGTGCTACTCTGACTGAATCTCTTCCCACACTCTGAGGACTCAAAAGGCTTCTTCCCTGTGTGGGTTCTTAAATGAGTCTGAAGAGTGCTACTCCGATTGAATCTCTTCCTACACTCTGAGCATTCAAAAGACTTTCCCCTCGTGTGGATTCCTTGAGGCTGTTGAAGAGTGCTACTGTCACAGAAGCTCTTCCCACACTCTGGGTATTCAAGAGGCTTCTTTCCTGTGTGGGTTCTTTGATGTTGTTTGAGAAGGAAACTATGATTGAATTTCTTTCCACAGTGTGAACATTCAAAAGGTTTCTCCCCTGCGTGGATCCTTTGGTGCAGAGAAAGCTGTAATCTGTATCTGACGTACTTTCCATACCAAGAGCCTTTACATGCCTTTATTGTACTGTGCTTTGAGAAATGCTTATTACCCTTTCTTCCATCCAAGAACTTTATTCCACTCTCTGAACAGATAAAGTGCTTCTTTCCTGAATGAATTCTTTTGTGTTGAAGAAGGTCTGATTTCTCTGAGAAGCTCTCATTACAGTCTGAGCAACTATAAGGTTTCTCTCCCGTATGTGTTCTTAAGTGTCCAAGGAACTCTCTTCTGCGAATCATGGCCTTTCCACAATCCAGGCATTGATGGGTCTTCTTTCCACTGTGCATTCCAAAATGGGTTTGATCAGAGATGTTCATTCCACACTCCAAACACTTGTATGTTTCCTCCAACATGTGGATTACGTCTTGGAAATCCCCCCCTTGGCAAGGAATGGATTTATCTCTCTTTTTCACGCCACAGCTGACTTTCTGACTCCTAGGGCTGCTTTGAATCCTCATTTTTTTTCTCACATCTTCGTTCTTGACTTCATCTGGCGAAAGAAGAGGCAGCTCCTTATCTTCCTCTTTCCTCTGATCATCCCCTGCTGGAATAAAGAGAGAGAGATCCTGTTGGAATGCGTGCAAGGAGGTCTGATCTTTATCTGAAGTTCCATCCACACCCCAAATATTTCAGTGGCTTCTTCCTGCTATACACGGAAGTATACAATCAAATACAACTTCAAAGTACATTAAGCCTCCTACATCAGAGACGCTTGGTTTGGACTCTTGACCATTTCTATGAATCCTCACCTGTGTGTCTTTTCTGATGTGAAATTAGGGCTCTTTTCCATATGAAGCTATACCAAACTCTAAACAATTACACTGTTTCTCTCAATAGGGAGTTTGTATCCATACAATGACATCTATTCTATGACTGAAGATCTCTGCAAAGGCCACACTTCCGTTTTCATATTCCCTGAAGTGGATTCTCTGGTTAGGATGGGGGCCTTTGTTCCTTCTTTTTTGATTGATCTTTCTTCTTGAACTGAGATTTCACAGAAAGCCCCTCCTTGCCAAGGAATAGGCTTATCCCTCTTCTAGGCGATGGGCAAGTTTTAAAACCATAAAAATTGTATCCAGCAAATTTATCCAGAACTGAAGCAAGTGCCTAATTTTTTTTTACATTTCTCTCCCAAGTCTGGTTTGTGAATGTTTCACAAGCACAGTGGAGCTTCATAAGGAGTGAAGGATCCAGGTGGGGTGCCAGCCAAGGTGAAAAAGGTTCCTATCCTCAATCAAATGCCTGGCGGAACATCTCTGCCTTGCAGGTCCTGCAGAATTGCATAAGATCCCACAGGGCCCTGATGCTATTGGGCAGAGGGTTCCACCGGAGACAGCCGGATCTCTCTACGGCCAGGGGCCACCAGTATGTTGTTCTGTGAAGAGTGCAATGCTCTCCCAGAGGAGGTGGTCCTGCAGATAAAGGGGTAGGGTGGGTGCTCTGGGCCCTCCCAAGGAAACCCATACCAGAGTGGTGGCAGCCATAAGAGAGCTTTTCCACCTGCTGTCCATGACAGGCTTTTCCTTCCTCTTATCTGTGTGGCTTCCCTCCTGCCTCTATGGTCCTTGGAGAAACCCAGGCATCAGAGTGCGCTGATTAGACAGGGACACCTGGCTTTTCTCTTTGTGTGTGACTATGTGTGCCTCAAGGGGGTGGAAGGGACCAAGCCTTTGGGAAGGAGTTGGTCGTTTGCCTCTTGGGGAGACGGGAGGTTGCTGTAGTGCTTTCTCTCTCCTGTTGTGGCTCAACCAACTGTGCATCAACTGAGAAATTGACTCAGTTTACTGAGCTGACAGATTCAGAGGGAATCTCTTCAACAGCACACAATTCCATCCTCTTTGGGTCAGGACTGCAGTGTTAACTGGTGGGATTACCTGCTGCAGGCCACCCCTGCAAGGTAGAACAGCTCCAAAGAAAGCACTCTAACCCATCTCCACCTAAGAGCAAGGCCTGAAGGCATCCATGTGAAGACTGAAGGAAAGGGTTGACTTCCCTTTGGCCTTGTCTAGCAGGGCTGTTCTTAGGTAACCCTGCCTTCCCAGGAATATCCAGTATTTAAGGATAGTGCGGCTACTCAACAGCCAAAAATAAGCTCAGTCCCAGAAGGAGCTTCTGAGCCTCCAGATTCCAGGCCCCAGAAGGACTGTCTCCCTCCTTACCCAACAAGCTTGGAAAATCTACCAAACCAAGAGTTTCTTAGAAGTAGAGAGGAAAAGTCCCATGGGTATTCCTTGCCCGCTCCCTTGACATAACAGTAAAGGATACCCACTTGCAACCAGTTCATTTGGGGAGGAAACAGTCTCTTGAGATCTTCTGGAGGAACTCTGCATCCATTCTTCAGATGAAAGAACTTTGTCAGTCTCCACCGTAGGGTCTCTTACATTCCTGGCTTCATTGGCGGAGAGAGAGAGAGAGAGAGAAAGAAAGACACACAGAGAGAGAGAGAGAGAGAGAGAGAGAGAGAGAGAGAGAGAGAGAGAGAGAAAGATCCATGAAAGAATAAAATTTCTTCTGGAAGGATGGAACCATGGTCAAGATGAAAGCCCTCAACTGTAACCAGTCTAAGCTGGAATGGATCTTTTCTGGACTACAGTTAGAGTGGATGGCCATCATCCCATCTGGGGAAGGGGATGCTGGAAAGGGACAACTGAGAAATTGGGATCTGGCTCCTTCCAAAGTCTTTCTGCGGAATCCTCAGCCCAAGACACCCTCTCTGGCCTGGGTGATGGCCACAACTGGCCTCAGTTGCCCTTGCATCAGTAGGGTGTCTTGTATCGCTCCATGTGGCCACGCTGAACATCGTTTTCACGGCCACCCCAACTTCTCAAGGCTCCCAGTGGCGGCCAAGTAGCTGGACAGGTCTCATAAACATATATTGCTGTTCAACATTTTGATTCATGCATCATCCCAATGGCAGCAGTTCCCACCTTTGGCACCTATGAAAGATCCTTACCGAGGAAAACCACGCTCCCATAGTTCTCTTGCATGACTTCCCTGTAGAGAGCTTTTTGGCTCAGATCCAGCAGGGCCCACTCTGCCTCAGTGAAATAAATGGCCACCTCCTCAAAGGAAAATGGAGACTGAAAGAAAAAGCGGATTCCCTCGTCAGACATCATGCCAGGCAGAGAGGCTACACTCTTGACGGGGGTATTTAGTGAGGGTGCAGGATGTAGAGCTCAGTATGTGCAAAAGGACTGCCATTCAGAGCCTCCCTTTCACAGAAAGCAGGACTAAAAGTGTCCCTGAAAAAGGAGTGACGGCCCTGACTATCCCCCATTCATCCCCCCCCACCTGGAAAAGAGCTTGCGCAGCCATTTCCACTTCTCTGCAAAGAAAACGGCTCGATAACGACTCTTCACTGCCTGCAAGGGAGACAAAATTGGAAGGGGGAATTTTAGCCTCAAACTCCTATTTTGTTTGCTTGTCTCAAACCTGCTTATGTATCCCCATTCCCATGAACCTCAGAAGGTTATAAATGCCACCAACACATTTCAGACTTCTGTGAGACTTGGAATGTGCCCTGGAGATCTAATGGTTGCAGCATCCCTGCTGGACAAGACCAAAAGCCCAGGCATGACCTTCTCCAGCCCGCAGGACCCTCTGACCCATCCTGAAGGGTGGGAGAAAAAGAGGCGACTGGAAATCACATGGCCGGATGCGTTGCCATCACATCCAGCCCTAAACTCATGTGATTTTAGTGCATCAGCTGATTCTCTGGGAACTCTATAGAGTCTACTGACTCTCTGACTTAACATCCAGGCATTTAGCTGGACAAGACATGGAAATGACACCATGTCCATCCCGTGCTCTGCCCTCAAACGTCACAGGGGTGGCAGGACGTGGCCTGGAATCCCTAATCCAGTATCCTCTTTCTGACTGTGACCGCCCCCCCCCCCCGATGCCCCTGAAAAGTCTTTATGCAGAGACCCAGAACCGAAATGACTGGCCTCTGGCAACGGGGTTTCTGAGATATGCTACCCCAGAACATGGTCTCTCTCTCTCTCTCTCTCTCTGTAAAGTGCTGTCAAGTCACAGCTGAATTATGGTGACTCCAGCTATTTAAGGAAAGAGTCATTCAGTGGTGGTATGCCACTGTCTGCCTCTGCATAGCAACCCTGAATTTCTTTGGTGGTCTTCCAGTCCAAAAACGAACCAGGGCGGACCATTCTTAGCTTCTGAGATCTGATGACATTGGGCTAGTCTGGCCATCCAGGTCAGGAGAACATGGAAGTTCCATTTATTCACCATGGGTAATACCTACACCCAGATTTGTCTTTCTTTTCTTTTTTGAGCCACTTTCTAATGGAAAGAAGGTGAGATATACATAGTTCACTGAACAGAAATCGGAATGGAATTGCTCTCCATGAATCAGTATAATCCCCCTTTAAAGTTGGGTGGCCATCACTACATCCTAGGGCACTATTTCCTGCAACTCCATTCTACATACTCTTCAGAACTATCTCCCTTTTCTCGGTTTTGAACCTTCTGCCCAACAACAACACTACATGCCCTGATCCCATCTGGCAGGAGCCATTCTTACCACTTGAAAGGGCATCTTGGGCCTGGGCCTGTGCCCTCTGACCTCCCTCTGACAGAGCTCCTTCTGCCTCAGTTAACTGCACTTCTGCCTTCAGAGATCCTCCCCTCATCTGAAAAAACAGCAAGGGAGAGGGGTAAGAGAAGGAATGGAACAGGCTGAAGAGATGGATCCTGACCCAGACTCCTCATCCCTGACTCCCCCACCACCAGAGCTGCTTTAACCATAGGGGCGAGAACGAGGGTTGGGTTTTCTTCCCAGCCTAGTGAATGATCTAGAGGTAGAAGTATCAAAAAAAGAGACAGAAGGAGGACTGATTCCTTTCAAGAAGAATCTTTTGAAGAAAAAGAGTTTTAGAATGTAAGACCGCACTGAGAACAACTGGGAGAAACAAATCACCAGGAGTAGAATAGGCTGTTCTAAACCACAGAAAAGGAGTCCATCAACACCTTAATGAGAATATGCTAACAAAGATGGAAAACAAAACAACAGCCCACAGACTGGAAGTGCTCACTTGACATTTCAGTTCCGAAAAATGGAGACGTCAAAGACTGTAGCAACTATCAGAGCACTCCTGCAAGTAAAGTGATCCTCAACATTTTACAACAAGGACCGGTGTCATATATTGAAAGAGAAGGCCAGATGTTCCAGGTGGATTCAGAAAAGGAAGATGCACTTGAGATCATATCGTAAATTTACATTGGTTAATGGAGCACAGGAGAGCATTTCAGAAGGAGCATGCATCAGCAAGATTAGATGCCTCACGCTACCCCTCCGAGAAAGGAGTTAGATAAAATAAAATATAACCCAAACAACTGGAAGATAAGGACGAAAAAAGCAATCCTATGGAGGAGGAGACCTTGAAGAAGGAAGAGATAACTTTGGACTTGGTGAGTCTTCTCTGTAAAGCTAATTAAGTTAATTAAAGGTCCCTCATAATGGCGACAAAGAGGGAAGTGAAGGAGATGGCTGAGCTTATAGTTAACATGGAAAAGAACATTAGAGAGGACATTAAAAAATTGCAAGATAAATTTGAGCAACTACTGGAACACATTACAACTGCTCAGACAGTAGCGAACAAGGCTGAGGAAAAGGCGAGAGCTAATGAAAAAGAAATTCAAGTATTAAAAAGAAGGGTAGCCTCCTTATCAGACCGGCAAAGGCGTAAAAATGTGAAACTATCAGGAGTAACGGAAGACATTATTACCAGAGATCTGGTAAAAACTTTAATTGAGTGGTTTCAAAAGCCTGGCATAAATGTTACAGAAGATGATTTAGAACAGGGCTGTCGAACTCATTTGTTATGAGGGCCAGATCTGACATAAATGAGACCTTGTTGACTGAGCCATGTGTGTCATAAAATGTAATGCCAGCTAGTGGAGATATAAACTTTATAAAGGACACAAACACAAAGGCTTTCTTAACTTAAAATAAAAACATGCTTAGAACATTAGCATTCTTGAAATATTTTATTTAACAGTATCTGATAGCTGACACCTCTTTCTCTGAATTACTGCATCAAAATGTCTGTGCTGTTGCAATCTTGAGTATACTGTTCAAATGTGTATCTGTAAATTTCAAACCTACTTTTGATTCACTGATATACACCACAGAAATCTTATGCTCAGAGTTCTGAGTCTAGGACCCAGGTTAAAAAATGAAATGGCTGAGTGATTAAGAGAGTCTGGTGAAGCAAGCTATGATGCAGCAGCAGTGACAGAACTGGAAGCAGGAGATGGCCAGTTCCACTGCAGGCCTGATAGAAGTCCTCGGGGGTCCTGATCCAGCCCCCTGGCTTCATGTTTGACACCCCTGACTTAGAATGTGCACACAGAAGCTTGAAACCGAAGCCAAAAGCTGGAGGCATGCCAAGAGACATTATAATGGCTTTTTCAAGGGAAAAGATACAAGATAAACTCTGGAAAGCTCTCAGGAAGATTAAGAACTTACAACTTCAAGGTCAGGGGGTAATATAGTCCTGATTTATCGCCAGAAACATTACAAGAGAGAAACCAGATGAGACCATATGCTCAGGAACTGCAAAAGAATGGTGTATTGTTTTCTTGGAGATTTCCAGCAACTATGTCTTCAAGGATGGGAAACTTATGAAAGCAAAAAATCCTAAAGAAGCAGGAAAACTATTTGAGAGACTTAATATAAAACATACTCCACAAGGGTTGGAACCAGAGAGAGGAGATAAAGAAGATCACGAGGAAGGGGAAGACTGATTCTGAAAGACCACCGAGTGAAGATGGGAGACTTTGGACTTTTATGTGAATGTGAATGTAGAAATAAACAGGGGATATAAAGGGAACTTTTAATTTTTGAAGTATGACATTATAGTAATGGTTAAAATAACTGTACTGAGAGATTGGGGGGATGGACGGACCTGAATATGAGTAAGCAGGACTGCATGCTGAAGAACAAAAGGGGGGGGGGTCTAGAATCCCCATCCAGCTCCTTGAGAAGCTTTTCTTTGGGCTGTGGGGGAGGGAGTGACCAGTGAATAAGAAGGAAAAAATGCAAAGACCAAAAAGCACATCGAGAAGAGAATTTCAGAAAAAAATCAGCTTGTGATTCATCGATACCATCAGTGCTTTTGACTGTGGGGGTCAAGAAAAGCGACGGTTGATTTGAAAAGAAATGGGGATGCCACAAAATCCGACTGTTTTGATGTGCAACCTGTACTCCTAAGCATAAGGATGTGTCACAGGTGACCAAGAGCAAATTAATTCATGCCCTAGTATTCCCCATTATACTGTTTGTGGGTGTGAAAGTTGGACAAAGAAGAAAGCTGACAGGAAGAAAGTTGATTCTCTGTGGTGCTGGAGGAGGGTTTTGCGTTTCTACAGATACCGTGGACCACCTAAAAGAGAAATAAGTGGCTTCATGATCAAATCAAGCCTCAACTCTCCTAGAAACCAGAATGACTAAAATGAGGCTTTAGTATTTTGGTAACCTTACAAGAAAACAAGCATCACTGTGAAGGACAATGATGCTAACGAAAGTGGGAGGCAGCAGGAAAAGGGAAAGACCAAGCACGTGATGGATTGACTCAACCAAGGAAGCCATGCGCCCAAATCGACATCATTACAGCAGGGGTGGGCAAATTGCGGCCTGGGGGCCACATGCGGCCCGCCAAGACAGTCGGCCATGGGAAAATGTTCTCTATATTTGGGTCTACATATATTTGTGAGCAAAGTTTTTCTTGCATGAAGATCAACAAGAGTAAATATAGATGCTCTTTGACAGACATTAACCTGCAGGCTGTGATGAGAATCTCAATAAGCAATCTCACTCCTGATTTCAAAAAAATTGTAGAAAAGTGTGATAGGGTACATTTGTCTCATTAAACTGATTCTAAAATTAAATGTGATTGCAGCTATAGATGATATGAAATCAGCACAATAAATAAATTGAACAAAACTACCACTATTTTATGTAGTTTATATTTATTAATTTTTATACAATTTATACCTTTTCTGAAATGCAAAGTTAACTAATGAATGCAATCATTTTAAAAGGTGCGGCCCTCCGCTAACCTCCGCTCCCACAAAGTGGCCCCCGAGCCAAAACAATTGCCCACCCCTGCATTACAGGATATTTTCTTCCTTTATGTCTATAGTGATGTTATTAAATATGTGGGCCTCCTCCCATATTCCCCTGACACAGAAAGATTTGATTATGGTATTATGCGCTGTTGCCCGTTCAGTAATTGCTTCCTTATGGAAAAAACCCTCCCCTCCTTTTATGGTACAGGACCCTTTGGGACTTCCTAACAATGGAAAAAATTCTAGACCAGGTTTCACAAAACGATTCAAATCCTCTGTCCTCCCATGACTTCACTTTCCGCCGTCCTGTTACAAACTTTATAGCTCACAACTCAGAAGTATTTGCTAACGTTTTTACAATAGATGTCTTGTTATGCTGATTACAAATAAATATTAGCATTAATTTTCTCCTTGTACTCTCGTGTTTCCCTTTTGGCAGTTAGTTTTTATTTTTTTTCCTAATAGTTGTAGATTTGAACAAATTAACCTTACAACAGCAACATTGTAACTTTCATAGTTTTTTTTCACATTAATATATTGTATGTTTGTACATTTTTCAATAAAATAAAATTTAAAAAAGAAAATAAAACAAGGAAGCCACAGCCCTCAGTCTGCAAGACCTGAGCAAGGTTGTTAACGAGAGGACGTTCACAGGATTCCCATAAGTCGGAAGCAACTTGATGGCAGTTAAACCCACACTCAGAGAAATGCCTGGCAGGAAGCCTTAGGAAAAGGTCACTGCTTGAACGGAGTGAGTGAAAACCCCTCACCTGCTGTGCCTGCCTCTTCTCCTCTGCCTGACTCAGGAGGAACCCTTCGGCCAGGGCCACTGCCTGGGAACTGGTCTCCGGCCCGCATCCTCTGACCCAGCACTGCACTTCCTGGGGCAGGATGGCCAGGAACCGCTCCAGGATCACCAGGTCCAGGATCTGCTTCTTGGTGCGCCTCTCTGGCTCCAGCCAGTGCTTACAAAGTCCATGGAGCTGGCTGCAAACCTCTCGGGGCCCATCAGCCTCGTGGTAGGGGAACTGCCAGAAGCGTTGGCTGTGTACATCTGTGGTCATAGTGTCTTGAACCCAGATCTCTGGCACAGCTCCTTCCCAAAGTTCAGCACCACTCCCTGCTTGGATGGGATGGGGACCTTTCCTGGATGTCTTGCCAGTTCCAGGGCCTTCTGGGTCCTTCTTTTCCATCTCTTCCTCCTTTCTCTTGGGTTGCCTCTGACTCTGGAAAGACACTCTTATTCACCTGGCTGTGAAAAGGGAGAGGGAAAGATATTAAAAATGCAGAAAGAAAACAAAAGAGAACAAAGTTACATCACTGACCCTGGTGAGGAAAGACACCTAAGGGGAAGAGGCAGAGGGGGGTCAGGCCTCTCCAGGGCCGCGCACAGGGGCTGCTGGGTGAACAGGAGCAGGAGGAGACAGTGATACGGTAGAGCTCCTCAACTGCTTCCTGGCGGCTGGGGTTAAATGGTGTGAATAAACTGAAAGTAAATTCTAGAAATACTTAATGCAATTTGACAAGGCAGAAGTCTTGAAAGACATTATGCTCCCCACTTTTGATGGGGTCCAGCTAAGCCTTGCCGACTTAGTTATGACCTTTGATGTTACACTGGACCCAACATTATTGCTGGAGAAGCAACTTAATGCGGTTGCAAAACCCCCCCTCTCTCAACTCAGCCTAGCTTGAAAAATAGCCCTTTCCCTTGAAATATTTCATCTGGCCACCAGGATCCATGCCACGGTGACATCAAGAGTAGTCCAGTTCAATGCACTGCACGTTGGTCTCCCCTCAAAACCAGTTCAGAATCTCCGGCTGGTGCAGAACGCCACGTCTCGGCTCTTATGGGGTGCTAGAGGGAGCAGGCATATTACTTCTGTTCTGCAGTCCCTCCCCGGGCTGGCCGCCTGTACACGTGCCTTTTCCGTTATGGCCCCAACGAATGAAGACGAAGAAGAGCTAAAAGGAAGCCCATGTAGCACAGTGGAAATGTCAAGAAGAAGAGCTGGAATTTTATACCCCACTCTCTCACTGCCCAAAGGTGTCTCAGAGCAGCTTACAATCGCCTTCTCTTCCTCTCCCCACAACAGACACCATGTGAGGTGGGTGGGGGATGAGAGAGTTCTGAGAGAAAAAGTTCTATTGACTGTGAAAAAGTGTTATTCAAGGTATAAGTTTTCATGTGCAAACACACCGCATGAAATGGAGCTCCATCGACCTTACGAAGAAACTTGCACTGGTACAGGCTGATTTTTCCTTTCTTACAAAATGCAAAAACCTGGACTATTCTGAAGTGTGCTTGCACATAAAAGTTTAGGCCTTGAATAAAACTTTGATGGTCCTAAAGGTGCCACTGGACTCAAACTTTGTTCTATAATTAATGTAAATAAATACAACCCACACCCACACCGAAACCTGCAGATGGCGCAGCACTGGCCTAAATGTGCAGTATTTGGGACAGCCAATCAGCACATTCGTTTCCTGCCTTGTGATCATTCCTGGGCCTCCCGCTGCCCTCCACGGCTTAGAATTTATTTTAATGTAAAAAATTCAGACCCCGCCATGGTGCCTATTTATTCAATCAAATTTATATCCTGCTCCCTCTCCCCGGAATGGGACTCGCGGTGACTTCCAGCATATCAAATGCACCCGCTAAACAGGACAAAAAATACAATAAAGGAACGTTTAAAAATACAAATCGACTAACAATCTGCCCCGAAGAAAATCTCGTATCCACCCGATCAAGCAGGGCGGGATGCAAGGATGCGGCTGGCCGGGGCAACCCCTCCATCTACCTACCAGCTGCCTGGCGGATCAGGTTCCCCCTGAGGCCGCCCGGGAAAGAGCCGCCTTGCAAGCCCCGCGGACCCGCCAGGCAGGCGCCCCAGGACCGGGGCTGACAAAGGGGAAACCCCCCGCCGCCCGCAGAAGGAAAGGAAACCCCGTCTGGAAAGGATTTAAACACACACACACACCCCTTCCCCGAACACGCGAGAGCAGAATCTCAGCCTTCCGACACTGAACGGACCTACTTGAGAGGGAACCTCCCCAGGCTCTGGCTGCAAGGCTTTCCTCTGCTTCTGCGCGTCTGAAGCCGTCCCTCCCTCCCTTGCTCGGCCTCTCTAGCAAACAGCTCGGCTGCTTTAACCCTCTCAGTGCTGCAGCCCCAGGGCGGGGAGAAAGGCTTCCTGCGCTTTCCGCTGAAGACCCCCGCGGGACTGCGGGACTTCTGCCCGGCCGCAGTGTCAGCGGCGCCCTCTAGTGCAGCTCAGTGGGGCTCCTCCTCTGGAGTCACTCCGCCCGGGGCGGCACTCCCGGGGGCCAGTGTTCCCTCTAAGCCGATTTAGTGGGAGCTAAATCAGAGTTCTTTAGCCTCCGGCTCACCCATTTCTGTCTTCGCTCAGGAAGGATGGCTCCAGAGCAAACTGATTTCTGCAGCAGCAGCCCAATCGCGCTCTCACAACTTTAAAGCTGGTAGCTCACAAAGCAGAAATCAACTCCCCGCTTGCAGCCCCAGAGAGAGAAGGGGGAAGAGGGAAATCCCTTCCTCCTTGGAAGGAGAACAGCGGCTGGCAGGGGGAAGACAGGAGAGAGGAAAGATACGGGGCGGGGGGAGACCTCTCCTCTGCATCACTGGCTTCTGGGAACAGGAGTGGGGGGGGGGGGTGCATCTGAAGCTTCCGACTGGTCTTTGAGGCTGGGCAGGGGAGATTTGCGCAAGGGAGCCGCAGAGCAGAGAAGGAAAGGGTCGTGGCGCTTTAAGGGACGACTCTGGTAGAGTTGCCAACCTCCCGGGGGGGGGGGTGCCGATCTCCCAGAATTCTTTCTATCTGATCCCTGGGCGACAGAAAAGGGCTATTAGGTAAGGTGGACTCCACATGGCATTAGACCCCGTGGGGGGCCCCACTGCTTCCCAAACCCCTCCATAACTTCTTTCCACCTCATATCTTCAGGTATTTTCCACCCAGGAGTTGGCAACCCCAGGCAGCTGCCCATAGATGGGCAAGTAAGCAGAGGCGGGGGAGGGGGGGTTAAAGAAAGGAGGGAAAGGGTAAAAGCCAGATCTAGATGATTTTAAATAGATTCTCAGGAACATATCATTTTGACATTGAAACAAAATAAAACCGCCATCATACCTGTTTTGTGATCCGTCCTGATGTCAGCTAGTGCTGCCATCTCCTGCCCTCCTCCCATATTCCTCTGATACAGAAAGATGTGATTATGGTACTATGCTCTGCTGCCCCTTCAGTAATTGCTTCCTTATGGAAAAACCCCTCCCTTCCTTTTATGGTACAGGACCCTTTGGGACTTCCTAACAATGGAAAACATTCTAGACCAGGTTTCACAATACGATTCAAATCCTCTGTCCTCCCATGACTTCACTTTCTGCCTTCCTGTTATAAACTTACTAGCTCACAACTCAAGAATTATTTGGTAATGATTCTACAATAGATGTCTTGTTATGCTAATTACAAATAAATATTGGCATATTAATTTTCTCTTTGTACTCTCGTTTTTCCCTTTTGGCAGTTGGTTTTTGTTTTTTTCTAATAGTTGTAGATTTGAACAAATTAACTTTACGATAGCTCCACCGTAAGTTTCATAGTTGTTGTTTTATACATTTTTCAATAAAATAAATTTTAAAAAATAAAATAAAACAAGGAAGCCACAGCCCTCTGTCTGCAAGACCTGAGAAAGGCTGTTAACGAGAGGACGTTCAGAGGATTCCCATAAGTCGGAAGCAACTTGATGGCAGTTAACTCACATACAGAGAAACGCCTGGCAGAAAGCCTTAGGAAATGGTCTTTGCTTGAATGGAGTGAGTGAAAACCCCTCACCTGCTGTGCCTGCCTCTTCTCCTCTGCCTGACTCAGGAGGAACCCTTCGGCCAGGGCCACTGCCTGGGAACTGGTCTCTGGCCCCCACCCTCTGACCCAGCACTGCGCTTCCTGGGGCAGGATGGCCAGGAACTGCTCCAGGATCACCAGGTCCAGGATCTGCTTCTTGGTGTGCCTCTCTGGCTCCAGCCAGTGCTTACAAAGTCCATGGAGCTGGCTGCAAACCTCTCGGGGCCCATCAGCCTCATGGTAGGGGAACTGTCGGAAGCGTCGGCTGCGTACATCTGCGGTCATAGCATCCTGAACCCAGATCTCTGGCACAGCTCTTTCCCAAAATTCAGCGCCACTCCCTGCTTGGATGGGATGGGGACCTTTCCTGGATGTCTTGCCAGTTCCAGGGCCTTCTGGGTCCTTCTCTTCCATCTTTTCCTCCTTTCTCTTGGGTTGCCTCTGACTCTGGAAAGACACTCTTATTCACCTGGCTGTGAAGACAGAGAGGGAAAGATATCAAAAAGCCATAAAGAAAAGAAAAGAGAACAAAGTTACATCACTGACCCTGGTGAAGAGACACCGAAGGATTACCCCAGTGGCTCAGAAGTAGTGTCCTTGTTGTAGTTTGTGGATCAGGATTAATATTACTGTGTTATATTACATATCACAGTTTTTAAGATACACCTATTTGGTCCTTCGGCCAACAAAAACAACACTATTTGCCTTTTTAAAGATCTACTGTGGATGTTATGAGCTTGGCTTCCGATTTCTGAGGACAGTCTGTCTAGTGTGCACATCTCAAGGTGAACTATAGCCCTTACCAAACAATTGGTAAGGGCTTAACCTTGCAGATAGCTCCTTAATAGTCCTGAAGGGCTGGACAATATCAGAGGGAAAGGGGCAGAGGGGTGTCAGTCCTCTCCAGGTCAGGGCACAAGGGCTGCTGGGTGAACAGGAGCAGGCAGTGTAGGACAAGGGATTAATGAATGTGATGCTCTATATTCTTAGTGTTCAATGGGGCAAGTGATGCTCTGTGTTCTTGGTGTTTGGGGGGGGGCAACAGTGGGAGGGCTTCCTGTCCCCACTGCTGGACCTTCTGAGGGCACCTGGTGTTTTTGGCCACTGTGTGACAGAGAGTTGGACTGGATGGGCCACTGGCCTGCTCCAACATTGGCTTCTCTTACGTTCTTATGTGCTTTCTGAATGTGAATTCTGATATTTCCTCTGACATGCATATATTAACAGCTGTCACTGAGTTTAACTATAGTATATCCAGGTTTTGGTATTTAGCCCAGATGAAAAAAATCCATAGTAGAATATAGATATTTTATGTTATGTGCCCAATAACGACGCTGCCCCTCGATTCAGATTGCAGTAAGCTTGACAAGGTTTACTGAAGATGACAACCCCAGACAAACACGCCAGAATTCGCATGCTCCCCGGCCCGTGTTCTCTCTCCTGCAGGTAAGTTTTTTTTAGCTCTGAAGAAAGGCAACCCATATTAAGCTGCTTGCTGGCCAGTCAAGGCCAACTAACAAATTATTGTTTGCAGCTGTGAAGCTCTTAAAGAAAAAGGAAAAGAAAAAGAGCTCTAAGATCTTCAGCTAAGACAGTTCACAGGGCTGGGGGCTGAAACCACTTAGAATATCTTATTTCAGGTTAGTCATCTAAAAGTAAAAACAGAAGCAGGTATTGATTCCATACATGTTCTCAAAACAGTATCTCCTCTTGTGATAGCAGAGCACCTGGCCCCAGGAAGTCTGCCAAAACCCAGTTCTATTCGCACCTTATCAGAAACCCCCCTAGCTCAGGGCTGAGGTAAATAAGCTCTGGGTGATGCTAAGAGAGGGCCCCGTTGTTCTTTATTGTTTCACACTGTCCTGAGAACAGATAAGCAGACATAATTACTGACACTTTCGACCAGCATAGTAGAACACCAATAGAGGCGTATTAAGTGAAATGATGCTTTAATGATGCTACCTGTCTGGTACCAATTAGAGATTTTTCTCTGTGTAAACTATATGTGATGTAATCTGGGGTATAACACCTTTTTGTCGCAGAGAGGATGGTGTATATAAACAGAATGTCCAGAGCACCGTGATGAAGTAGACTATATACAAGGATTTATTTACAGCTATATACACAGTCTTATGTTGCACTCGCCAGACAGTCAGACAAAGTGCTTCGCAAGCAAGGGGATAGCAAGACTGGCACACTCAGACATATACAGAGTTCATTATATGCAGTCATACAGCCCATCAGCAAGAAGTGCTGATTCATCTTGCACCTCCTCTGGCTGATGCAATCTGGCTGTCAGGTGACCTCTCTAGCTGTCACCTAGATCCCCATGATCTATATGACTCATCTGCTATCTTGCCTGTATATTTGGTCTCTATATGCCGACACGCCTCCCAAGATGCAATGGGTCAGATGCAGTTCACAGTTGAGATAGTCCAACCTGTGTTTGGGCAAACATTTTGTAAAAACATCAGCAGCATTATCATTAGATATACAATGCTTCAGAGATATGAACCCTCGGCATACAGCTAACTTTACATTTTGGTATCTGATGTTTATATGCTTGCTGCGTGGTTTGATTCCTTGGTTCTCAGCTACCTGCAATGCAGAAATACTGTCACACATTACAGTTACAGGCATTTCACATTTTACATCCAGGTCTTGTAACAGCTGATAAAACCATTCAAGTTGCACAGTGCAATCACTTAGGGCTGAATATTCTGCCTCACATGTACTGGTTGCTACATGAGTTTGCTTTAAAGATTTCCAATGTATCAAACTCCCATACATGTAGATTGCATACCCTGTGGTTGACTTTCCATCAGGCCTTTCACCCCAGCTAGCATCACAATAAGCTAACAGGTTTTGCTGCTTGCCAATCCTTTTTGTATGGGCATACGCACTTCTGAGATAACCAGTGTACCGCCACACACAAATCTGTGTGTGATTTAGGCTACCTACCAATGACTGGAACAAGGTTACATCTGTGAATAACTCTGTGTCAGGCTCACTCACATAACCAGTGGTCATTGGTGTTGAAACACTATTTGCCTCTGCCACATTGTACTCTTCAAGCAGTCTTCTAATTTTGGCCTCTTGACTTAACTCAAAAAATCCATCTGCACTTTTGGAGATATGAACACCCAAATAGTTTTGAATTGGTCCCAGGTTTTTTACTTTGAACAACTTTTGTATATTGGAACTAAAGTGTTCTAACTGCTCTGCTGTGTTGTACAAAAAACTTATGTCATCCACGAAAACCAACAAGTAACATGACATTCCACAAATGTTTTTCTTGTACAGACAGGGGTCAGCTAAGCCTTGCTCGAACCCTAGCTCTGTCAGTGCTTTCTTGAGACATTCTGCCCATGCACGCCCACTCTGCTTCAAACCGTATAGAGCTTTGTGCAACTTTAACACTGACTCAGATTCTTGGCAGTGAAAACCTGGTATCTGTTCTAGATAAAGCTCTTCCTTAATTGGGGCATTTAGGTAGGCTGTACCAACGTCAAAGTGGTTTATACACATTTTTTGGATAGCAGCCTTTGTCAGCGCAGCTCTGATTGTTTCAGCCCTCACACTGGGAGTGAAACATTCATCGTAGTCCTCCCCTTCTACTTGTGAGAAGCCTCTGGCTACCAACCTAGCCTTATATTGTTTCTCCCCATTCAGCTGCTCCTTAATTTTAAACAACCACCGGCACCCCAGAGCCCTTTTGTTTTCTGGCAGCTTTGCAGGAGAAAATACCTTGTGTGCCTTTAAAGAATCATACTCTGCCTGCATTGCTGACAACCAGGCATTCTTTTCCTCCTCACACAAAGTCAACACTTCATTGTATGTTTGTGGCACCTTTACATAAACATGATTCTCTCCATATCTGAACATAAACGTTTGTGGCATCTTTACATAAACAGTCTCTCCATATCTGACAGGAGGTATACCTTTTGTTGCCCTTGTAGACACCCTAAGTACTGAGCTTGCACCTTGCACGCTCTCTGGAGCTTCCTGTGCTGATGACAGCGCCTCCTGCTTAATCTCTGTTTTGCTTTCTGCCTCCTCTGTTACTGGCAACAAAACAGCTGAAGGATTTGCATGGACCTTGTGCCAATTCTCATCCTCACAAAAGTTAGCAGACCTGCTGAAACTAGGCAAATGATTGGGATTTGCAAACGGTACGATTTCATCCCCGTCTCATAACCCAAAAAAGTCAGTTTTTTTGCTCTTGCTCCACCCTTGCGTCTCTGGGCAAGTGGAACATTAACCCAGGCCTTAGAACCAAAAACTTTCAGATGACTCAAACTTGGGTCTTTGCCATAAAGCATCCTGTAAGGAATGTTGTTAATGGCACGAGACCATATCCTGTTGAGGATATAACATGCTGCTTTCATGGCTTCTGCCCAAAATGCATTCGGGAGGCCAGCATCTTACAGCATGGATGTTGTCATGGTTTGCAAAACTGCCCCCTTCCTCTCGGCAATGCCGTTTTCCTGAGTGGCAACGTTTGCTATGCGGTGTTCTATGCCAGAAGACTTTAGCCAGTGGAACAACTCGTCTGATAGGAACTCTCCACCCATATCAGATTGAAACATGCATATCTCCTGTTGCAATTGTTTCTGCACATTTCTAGCCCACGTTTTTACTGTGTTACACACCTCTGATTTTTTCACCAAAGGACATAGCCACGCAAAGCGTGACGCATCATCCACTAAAACAAGACAGTATTTGCGCCCTGATAAACTCTTGGGAAATGGACCCATTACGTCTGAGTGCACCAGAGCTAAGGGCTTATCTGTAACCCTCTCACTGCTCCTTGCTACTGGATATGCCTTTGATTTAGACTGTTTACACACATCACAGTCCAAATAAGTCGAGCAGCTATTCACTTTCTCCTTATCTAGAATAGCAAGCGTTTTTGTTATCACAGAAAAACTCGCGTGGCCGAGTCTTCTGTGCAGCAAATGGACGCATTGATTATGGGGTTTGGTGTTTGTCACCGTCTGAGCCTGCACATTTCCACCCTCCAACACATAAACATTGTTGTGCAATTTCCCCCCCTGCAACTTGTTCACCCTTCTCGAGAATACTACATGATTGGTTGCTAAACACAATGCTGAAGCCGGCTTTATCTAAAGCACATATACTCAAAAGGTTACATTCAAGTGAGGGAACACAAAGCACACCCTTAAAACAATGATTCAGGGCTGGAAAATATACATCTCCCTGACATGACACCTCTGCAGAGCGTCCATCTGCTAGACTCACGTGCTCCAAGGAAGAAGGTTTCACATTCTGTAGCACACTTTTGTCCCTGGCAAACATCTGTGAGGCACCAGAATCGATAATCCAAGTGGTACCTGCCGTAGACTTGCTTGCCACAACAAGAGTGGCTTGTTGAACAAATGGCTGGATCTTTCCTTCTCGGCTCTTTCTCTGCGCTGAACACTGACGCCGTAAATGTTGAGATGATCCACAAATGAAACATTTTTTGACCTTGAGGGCGATAGGCTTATCACTGCAGCTTGCTTCTGGAGTATAGGCTTTCGTTGTCCTCTCTGGCTTGGCCCGGTTCCCAGGATGGACGGCAGCCAACTCCCTCTGCTGATAACGCCGCTCCTCGTCCAGAAGTCTGCCGGTCACATAATTAAGCGATAACGAAGCCGTAGAAACAGATTCCAATGCAGTAATCAACGGGTCGAACCTCTGCGTCAAAGAACTCAGGATGATAAAGACTTGGTCCTGCTCGGTAACTTGCTTCCCTCTCTGTGCAAGAAGCTGGAAGCCAGTTATCAGAGAGTTTAAATGTTCTCTGACCGATTGCCCGGGCTGCATTACAGTCCTGTAAATGCGTCTGGTCAGGGATATTAAGGACCCTGCAGTCTGTTGGACGTAGACAGCCTTCAGATTATCCCAGGCTGCTTTTGCGTTGTCACATTGGGACACATACAGCAACTGGTCATCTGCTATACTGAGGACAATAGTAGCCAAGGCCTTCTGGTCTTTAGCAGCATCCTCAGCCGTCAGAGCCTGTGGGGGAGCGTCAATATAATTCCACACTGCCTCCCTCTTTAGATAGTGCTCCATACGAAGCGACCAGGTCACATAATTATCAGAGTTCAGTTTATCAATTAGCACTGTAGCCGGTGCTTGAGCCATGATACACTCACGTTCAGGAGCTTTTCCCTGCTGGTCACCAGTCTCTGCTTCCTCTGACTCTGACACCTCGCCTCCTTCACTAGACTGTGTTTCCAACTCTGTATCACTCACAGCAGCTGTAGACATCCACACAACACCAACTCAGGAGCTCTTCTCTCCAACACTGGTAGAGCCTCCTCAGCTCAGCACAACACCATCCACCTTGACTTTTGCTCAGCGGACCAGGCTGGGCCCATAACCCTGTCGGCGCAGAGAGGATGGTGTATATAAACAGGATGTCCAGAGCACCATGATGAAGTAGAGTATATACAAGGATTTATTTACAGCTATATATACAGTCTTATGTTGCACTCGCCAGACAGTCGGACAAAGTGCTTCGCAAGCAAGGGGATACCAAGACTGGCACACTCAGACATATACAGAGTTCATTATATGCGGTCATACAGCCAATCAGCAAGAAGTGCTGATTCATCTTGCACCTCCTCTGGCTGATGCAATCTGGCTGCCAGGTGACCTCTCTAGCTGTCACCTAGATCCCCATGATCTATCTGACTCATCTGCTATCTTGCCTGCATATTTGGTCTCCATATGCCGACACTTTTGCCCATCCTGGTAATGGCAGAATACAGCTTGGTGTTACTGGGTGCTAAGGTATCCAGTCCTGTATTTCCTGTTTCTTGTAATAAACAGATAATCATCTAACTCGTTGGACTCTGTGTGTTTCTAATTCGATCCCTGGAACGCACGGGGCACAAATTCGTGCATCAGGATCACAGTGGAAATGTCAATATTTAAAGTTTCTGAGAGAAAAGTGGAAAGTTGAAATAGAATTTTAAAATAAAGAGAAGGAAAAGGAAGTAGAAAAACTGCAAGCTGAAGCAGAATTTAAAATTAAAGAAATGGAAAAGTGGGAAGTTGAAGCAGAATTTAAAAATGAATTAGAAGAGGTCACAGCACTTAAAATTAAAGAAATGGACAGGAAACAGCACTTAGATATAATGAATTAGAATTAGAAGATTACAATTAGAAAGAGAGAGACTTAAAACTGAGAAGAAAAAGGAGGGAAACCCTGATATCAGATATGATTTTCTTCAAGTTACACCAAAGGATTTCATAATATATGTGGCAGGAGGAGATCCACAAATCTTCTTGTCAACTTTTGAAAAATCTGCTCAAAATTGGGGGATACCAGTGATTCAATATATGAAGTATTTGCCCAGTTTAATTAGAGGGAAACTGGCTGAAATTTATAATACATTTCCCTCAGATAAGCCTGATGTCTATGCTGAATTTTAGGAGGCAGTATATGACAGATTCAAATTTAGAAGCCTGATTCCTCAGAAAGAGAAGTCATTTAAATCGTTGAGTGTCAAGCTGACAGACTATTTTGACAAATGGATTTCATCAGCCAAAGCTGTCTCTAAAGACGGAATAAGGGAGTTGATGATTTTAGATCAATTTCTTTTTCAACTTCCCTCAGACATAAGACTTTTAGTGAAAGATAAGCTTCCAGAAAATGTCAAACAGGCAGCAGATTGGGCGGATAAGCTAATGCTTAATAAGAGGGGTCTGGGATCAATATGAAAAGAGAGACGGTCCTTATAAACCAGCTTTCAAACCAAAGGTCCAGCCACAGAGAAGTTCAGACTCAGAGAAAGGAAAGGAACCTATGAGAGAACTGAGATTACAGAGACAGGAGAAAAATACAGAAGAAAACAAAGGGAGTTACTAGAAAGACAGACAATGCTATGTATGTGGGCAATATGGGCATTTATCCTACCAGTGTGCAAAGAACCCAAATAAACAGACAAGCCCTGAGCATGTACAGAGAGTCACTAGATTTACCTCAGAAAATGAGAGGGAGCAGCCTAGAGATTCCAATGGTACAGCAGAGACACCTGAAAAGTCCAGTAAAACCACTCCCTCACCCATAGCTGAAGGGACAAATTATTTGTGCAAAGTAAAGATAGATAAAATTGCTCATGATATTGAACTGAGAGAAGTAATCCAAATAAATGTTTGATGGGGGGGGGGTGCCCTCCTCTGTCAGGTGGGGAGTGTCGAGCAACATTTCAACACACCTATAAACATGCTGAGTTTGGGCAGGGGAGGAGAGAAGAGGGAGAGGGAGGAACTGTTCTGCAGCTGGCCTGCTGCTGCTGAACTCTTTTTCCTGTAATATGTGCAAGAAGTTTAAAAAGAGCGTTCAGCAATGTAACTAAATGCTGTTATAAAGATGAAAAGTTTTGTATTAAAAATAAAATTAAAAAGCTGTTGTATAAAAACAACAAAATCAAAGTCCTTTTGTGTGTGCAGAAAAATTCAAAACTGATACTAGAGGGATAAGTATTCAGTCAGAGGGTCGGTGTGAATGTTGGAATAAGACCAGTCGGCAGGTAGGTGTGCAGAGCAAGAGGCTGAGACAACTGGTGTTATAGATAAGAGGAGGAGGAGATTGGATTTATATCCTGCCCTTCACTTGGAGCCTGAGAGCGGCTTGCAAATTCCTATCCCTTCCTCTCCCCACAATAGACACCCTGTGAGGTAGGTGGGGCTGAGAGAGCTCTGACAGAAACTGCTCTTTCAAGGACAGCTCTGGCAGAACTATGGCTTGCCCAAGGTCACCCAGCAGCTGCAAGTGGAGGAGTGGGAAATCAAACCCAGTTCTCCCAGATTAGAGTCTGCACACTTAACCACTACACCAGGCACACAAAGCAGAAAAGGGAGTGGGGTGAAGTTCTATAGTTTTACTGTATTTTCTTAATTTTAAAAGTTTTTTAAAATTTGCACAAAGGTCGCCAGGCTGTTTTTTGTTGCTATAAAATGTGTCAAAGCTTGATTTTGAAATCTAGGTATTCTTAATAAATGTCAGAGTCCTGCAGCAATCAGTCTCAACAACGTTCCTTAAGTAGGTTTGAGTTTATTGAGAGCAGTGATGAGCAAGTAATCTGGTGACACAGTTAATGTCAGAACTGGGGTTCAGGCGGGAAAACAGGGAGATATAGAGAATTCAGAGGGGACCCCTGATGCATTTGATCCAATGAGCAAAGCAATAAAGCGTGTCTAGAATAATGAGTGTAGGTTCCCAGCCAAGCTGGCTGAGTCGAGCTTCAAGGACACTTACACCAATTCTAAGATAAGACATTGCGTGAGAATCAGAAAGTAACATTCCAGAGGGATGAAGATGGCAATGTTTCAGCAGCCCTGCCCGCCCTGTAATAGCAGTGTAGCTGACATTCTGCCCCTCCAAAAGCCCCCCCCCCGGTTTATCAGGATACATTTTATGGAAAGCATGCAAAAGCTTGGGTGCACTGAGGTGAGAGAGTTCAACCTATTCGTTATGAGCTGGGCCCCTCCCGCTGATGGGATCTGCCACAACTTCTTCGCAGGGAGACTTGGACTCTTGGTGGAGGAGGCTGCAGGGACACTGCCCCCTTATTCAAAAGACTCTGGACAAGGACAAAGCTGACGATAAAGCCCAGGCAGACAAGGGGAGGGCTCCTGGTTGGGACATACAGCTGCCATGTAGACAGCACTAATAGCAGCGGCTTCCTTGTCCCACACTGCCCAATTTCTTTCGGTAGCATTAAACTTCTTAGACACGTATGCCAGGGGATGGAACCGCCCATCTACCCCTTCCTGCAGGATGGCCCCTCCTATGGCGATGTTCGAGGTATCTCCTTGTGCCATTAATTTTTCATCGTCATCAGGATGCGCCAGCACAGGCTCTGACGTGAACAGAGACTTCAGTTTGTCAAATGCTTCCTGGCATTCAGCAGTCCACTCCAGACATGCTCCAGACTTAGTGCTATCTGGCCCCTTCCCCTTAGTCTTTAACAAGTCTGTCAAGGGTAAGCTCACTTGAGCAAAACTGGAGATGAAATTTCTGTAAAAACTGGAAAATCCTAAGAAGGACTGGAGCTGACTATGAGTCCTAGGCAGCTCCCACCCCAACACGTCAACTACTTTGTGTGGGTCCATCTCCAACCCCCTAGGGAAAGTACAGTAACCCAGGAAGTCAGGATTATTGCCAGGAGACCCTCAAGAAGAAGAATCTGATGCGTCCCTATGCCCAAAAACTTTATACGAATAACGTTAAGTTCACCTGGGGCTATCCATCTTCCATAATTATATTTCAAGAAGGGAAGAGACTTATGGCACGGAACCCAGCTGAGGCCAAACCACTGTTGAAGAACCTTGGGATCAGCTTGGAGGAGCAGGAAATGGAAGATGAGACAGACCAGGGTACCGATCCTGAAGAGGGAACATCAGTGAGGGCAGAGAAACGCCTCAGAACACAGTCATTAGAAGGAAACACCTAAAGGATACAAATATAATTGAGCTAATGTCAATGTTTATAAAGAATTAGGGGGGAGGAGGGGATGTGTATGCACTCCATGAAGTGGAATGAGGGGAGGTTATACTTTCCCCAGGTTGTTTCTCTACCACAGGGGATTTTTGGAATGTGGAGAGAAGGGGTAGGGATCCCCAGAATAGATTCTCTTCCATGTGGGAGGGGGGAAGGGGGATTGGGGAACAATAGAGGAATAGCTAGCATGCTTCGGCTATGGGGGGGAGGTAGGAAGTCTCCAAGAGAATATGGCTAGACCAATTAAAATTCTTTCACTTAATGTAAATGGCTTATCCTCAAACCTTAAAAGATATAGGTTGGGCAAGATGGCAAGAGACGAAGGTATCAATTTAATATGCATCCAAGAAACACACAAAGCCAAAAGAGATCCCAAACCACTCCTTAATAACCCGGGGTGGGTAACTTTAATCGAGTCTAGAGGGACCAGCAAGGCAAGGGGAGTGGCGATACTGGCAAATAAAAATCTGAATGTGAAGCAACGGATAAAATGGTGGACAAAGAAGGCAGGTACGCCTTAGTTAGAGGCAGAATAAACAATGCATACGTTACAATCCTTAACCTATATGCGCCAAACAGAGCGCAAAAGAAGTTCCTAAACAAAGTAATAAAAAGGACCCAAAATTTTATCCAGGGAGATTTAATTGTCACTGGTGATTTTAATATGGATATTACAAAACATAACAAAAGTCTTATAAACAAATGGGGATTAAAGGAAGTACATGAGTTAAGTGGCCAGAAATCTACCCCTACTTTTTTCCCCAGTAGGTTCAAAACTTACTCTTATATAGATTTTGTCCTAACCAAGGAAACTAGGACATTATCAGTTAAAGCGGTTCAAACACATCCAATTTGGACCACGCCCCTTTGAGTGTGGAGGTGGACTTGAGGATAGAATGGACCAGGAGACCTTGGAGATACAATAATTTAGTTATGGCAAAAAAAGAAGATAAGGAATATATAGAAAAACAGATTAAACTATGTTTTAAAGAAAATAGGAACACAGTAACCACCGATCATTTTGTGGGATGCAGCGAAAGCAGTAATTAGAGGACATTGTATAAGGAAAGAAATAAATATAAAAAAAGAGTGGTATCAAACTAGACAAAAGAAGATTCAGGAGTTGAAAATGCTTCAACAACAACAAATGAGTAGGTATAACATGCAAAGGCAGATTCAAATCCAAGAATTAAAAAAAGAAGTAGATAAGTTAGACCTCATAACTTTATGGAAAAAGGAAACACTAATTAAAAATGAATACTGGAGAAGCAGTAGAAAATCAACCCAAAGATTAGTAAAACATTTACAAGCTAGAAAGGAAAAACAAAGTGTGAAGAGTATAAGAGAGGACTCTAAGGTTTTGGAAGACTCAAAGGAAATTAGGGAGGCCTTTGCAAATTTCTACCAAAGCTTATATAAAGAGAAAGAAATGGCAAGGTTTGAGGAACAAATACAGCCCACAATAACATCGGAAGATAGACAGGAATTGCAGAAGGATATAACAGTACAGGAAATAGTTGAGGTAATTAAAAAACTAAAAAAAGGGAAATCGCCAGGGTTGGATGGATTCACAGCAGAGTTTTATAAAGAAATGGTAGAAATTTTAGCACCAGAACTCCAGATAACTTTTTTTTTATTTTAAAAAGATTTTATTGATTTTATCTATTTCTATACCTACACGCTACATACTATGCTAAATTTACCTTATACAGAGAATACTGTGTAAATTGCTTATTTATATCTAATTACAAATATTCTGAAACATCTGATAAAACCATGGGTCAATATCTGGTTACTTTGTTACTGATTTAAATCAAAAGCTATTTGGCTAGTATGCATAACATTGAAGAAACGCTTAATAATACATCTTTCACCCATATATAGTGCACATGCTTAATAAAACAATTTAATAATCATTTCTTCTTTTGTCCTCTTCTTGTCTTTTTAGTCTCAATTTCTGCTTTTGGAGCTGCCGCTCCTTTTTCCGAATCTGATATCTCTTCTTCGCTTTTAGAGCTATCAAAGCCATACATACTTTGGACTTCCGGGAAGATTTGCGAGAATGGCGGACATGCTCCTCCGCAGCTGCGGGGAGCGTGATCTGTACCCGGCGGGAAGAAGGGGCTCAGGACTGGCGCCGAGCCCCCAGAGACCCCAATAAGGGGGCTCTGCCTGGGGTGGCATGAAGGGGATCTCTCCCTACGGTGGCGACCGAGGGATCGAGGTCCCTTTTCATCACCCCCGTAGGTTCCCCCGCCGCGGGAGCCGCAAGGCTGAAAGTGCAAAACCGTGAAGCAGCAGAGAGTACGAAGCAATGAGGCTTGAACTTACAGTTACGCAAGGAGAAAACGTGAGTCTGAAGTAAAAATAAACAGAACACAGCGGGAAGACGGCGGGCGGAGTGAAACCCACCCACCCCTCCTCGGGACTGGTGTACTTACGAGACTCTTTATGTGGCGTTACTGCATGAAAAAAAGTTTGTTTGCCTTGCTAGATGGAAGCATCGCGCTCTGGAGAATATAAACTTTAAAAGGATATAAGCGCAGTTGGAGAATTTGCTTCTTTCGTCCATCTTATCTAACTATAAACAAAAAGCTCAGCCTCAACAATGGCGGGGAAAACGAAACCTTCCCCCAAACTAGGAAGTATAGCTCCGAGTTCAAAGGTTGATACCACAGAGATGAGCACTGTGTTCTCCTCATTATTGCGACCTCTAGTGGACCAAATGACAGCTCTCAACGTTAAGATGGATAAAATGCAGCTGGAACTAAAAGAGTCGAATAAAACCACAGAGAAGCTGCAACGAGAACTTCTGGAAGTAAAAACCTCAGTAAAAAATCAGGATTCAAGACTACAAAAAGTGGAGAAGGAAAAGGCTCTCCATTTTGACCAGCTTTTGAAATTGCAGATGGAAAGATCGAATTTTTTTCTAAGACTTCAGAATGTGCCAGAAAATAAAGGAGAAGACCTTAAAAACCTGCTAAGTGAAGCATTTGAACCAATAACAGGCTTAAAAGCAACGGAATTAAAAAGCGATATGGATATGGTTTACAGAACCTATCCAAATTATACTAAGAAGAAAAGCCTGCCTGGTGAAATTATGATAAGGTTCTCCAAAAAATCAACAAGGGATGTGGTGCTTAGAACCACAAATAAAGCGGTTCTGAAGATCAAAGGAGAAGAAGTTAAAGTGATGAAGGACATTCCATTCGAAATAAGGAAAAGAAGGAAAGCCTATGGGAAACTGACATCTTGGCTCCAGTCTGAGTCTATCATCTATCGTTGGAATACTCCAGAAGGACTAAGCTTCAGCATCAAAGATAAAAAGTATAAGATTGACTCTGTTCAACAGGCGAAAAGTTTTTTGGAAAAAAGAAAAGAAAACTGGGAGAGACTCAGATGGTTCACTGGCTTCACAAGAAAGTATGTATGGATTTGATAGCTCTAAGAGTGAAGAAGAAATTTCTGACTCAGAAAAAGGAGCAGCAGCTCCAAAAGTACAAGATGAGACTGTAAAGACAAGAAGAGGACGAAAGAAGAAATAATGGCTAAATTGTTTTATTGAGCATTGCACTTATTTGTTTTTTATAATCTGTACAATTAAGCATATTCCTCTAGATGGGCGTACCTGCCAAATAGTTTGTTGTTTTTTAATAGCAGCAGTAACAAAATTAATTGAAAATTAACCATGTTTTAAAAATGCTTCATAATTATTATATGATATATGGTAATATTAAGCAAATGATAAAGTACTCTCTGTATAAGGTATATGTAGCTTAGACTGTAGCGAAGTAGATGTAGTTTATAGAGAAAATCAATAAAAACTTTAAAAAAAAAAAGCCATACATACTTTCTTGCGAAGCCAGTGAATCATCTGAGTCTCTCTCTGTTTTCTTTTCTTTGCCTTTTTCGAGAAATCCTTTTGCTTGTTGAACAGAGTCAATTTTGTAGTTTTTGCCTTTAAAGCTGAAACTTAGTCCCTCTGGAGTATCCCAACGATATATAATTGACTCAGACTGGAGCCACGTCGTTAGATTTTTGTAGGCTTTTCTTCTTTTTCTTATTTCAAATGGTATATCCTTCAGGACTTTAATCTCTTCTTCTTGGATCTTCAGTGTCGCTCTGTTGGTGGCTTTTAACACCACATCTCTTGTAGATTTTTTGGAGAACCTTATCATTATTTTGCCCGGCAGGCTTTTCTTTTTAATATAAACTGGATAGGTCCTATAGACCAAATCCATGTCGCTTTTTAATTCTTCTGCTTTTAAGCCTGTTAATGGCGCTAATGCTTCACTTAGCAATTTTTTAAGGTCTTCTCCTTTTTTTTCTGGCACATTCTGAAGTCGTAGGAAGAAATTAGAACGTTCCATCTGCAATTTCAGGAGGGAATCAAGTTGAAAAGCCTTTTCCTTTTCTATTTTCTGTAGTCTTGAGTCCTGATTACTTGTAGACGCTTTAACCTCCATAAGGTCCTGTTGCAGCTTTTCCGTTTTTTTATTTGACTCCTTCAGATCCATTTGCATTGTGTCCATCTTTGTGTTGAGAGCCATCATTTGGTCCACTAGAGGTCACAATAACGTGGAGAGCATTGCGCTCATCTCTGTGGTATCAACCTTTGAACTTGGAGCTGTACTTCCTAGTTTGGGGGAAGGTTTCGTTTTCCCCGCCATTGTTGAGACTTCGCCGTTGTTTACAGTTAGATAAGATGGATAGAAGAAGCGATTTTCTTAACAGCACTAATATCATTTTGAAGCTTTTATCTTCAAGCATGCGATACCGCCCTCCAGCAATTCATACAAGTTTTCATTCGCTCAGTAACGCCGTGAAAGAGCCTCGTAAGTACGCTTCGGTAATGGAAAAAAAAGGGGGGGGGGTTTTCACTCCACCCGCTGCATTCCCTGCTTATTTTACAGTCCTTCTTTGAGACTCACGTTTTCACCTTGCGTATCAGGGAGCTTGTTGTTTCATCGCTTTGTATTCTCTGCTGCTTCTCGGTTTGCGCTTGCAGCCATTACGGCTTCCACGATGGGGGAACCTATGGGGGTGATGAGGGGGACCTCGATCCTGCGGTCGCCACTGCCGGGAGAGATCCCCTCTCGTGCCACCCCAGGCAGAGACCCCTCACTGGGGTCTCTGGGGGCTCGGCACCAGTCCAGAGCCCCTTCTTCCCATTGGGCACGGATCGCCTCTCTTGCTCGCGCGGAGAGATGCGTCCGCCATTAGGCGCAATTCTTCTGGAAGTCTCAGAACTCCAGATAACTTTTAATGCGATAATGAGAGGGGAACAAGCCCCAAATTCATGGAGAAAAGCAGAGATAGTGGTGATCCCTAAGCCTCAAAAAGACCCGAAAATAGTTGGCTCATATAGGCCAATTCGTCTACTTAATCAAGATTATAAGATTTTTCTTGGAATCCTAGCAAACAGTAGAGCTAAATAAAAAACAGTTAGAAAAGTGGAATGGAATTATTAGGGAATGGATATTTGGAAGTAAGAAACCAAGAACGCAAAAGAAGTTTATATATAACCCACAGAATGTAATGGGGTGGGGAATAGCTAATCTGGTAGATTATCATGAGGCTTTTATGGTAAAGTCACTGATGGAGATAGGAGAGGATGTGGACCAGAAATGGGTCAGATTGGAAAATGAGTTAAACAAGGGAGTTGGGAGATTTGGTATTTTTACAAGGGAACTGAATAAGGAGTATGACAAAGCAGTGGGACCTAGGAGAATAGCACTGAAAATATGGAAAAAATGGCAACCCATTTGGTTGAGCAAACTTTCTAAATGGGCACCATTAGAAAGTTTATATGAGAAAACTGATGACCCATACTGGTGGGAAGTTCTTAAGGAAAAGGGCTTCACCAGAATTAGAGATAGGTACGATGAAGGGGGCCAACTTAAGCCGCTACAAACAATAATAGAGATGGTAGGGAAACAACATTGGTTGAAATTGATGGGACTACATAGTGTAATAAAAAATAACCAGCAAAAGAGGGAGGGAGATTCAGAAGAAATTGCAGAAGTACTGTACAAAGAGAAGAGGAAGACAAATAGAGGCCTGGTGGGTAAGATATATTAAAAAAATGACTACAAACGAGGAGTCAATGATTAAAAGTATCCAGGAGAAATGGCATAGAGAAGGATTGACTTCAGAAATAACCTTAAAAAAAAGTAATGATGGGGGTTAAAAAGATTAAATTCGATAAATTCAGAGAAATGGAGGTGAAGTGCTTTACTAAATGGTATTGGACTCCAGCTCAACTTGCTAATATGATACCTGGGATGAGCCCGATCTGCTGGCATTGTAATCAGGTTAAGGGTTGGTACTTGCATTGTGGTGAGAGTGTACCAAAGTCCAGGATTTTTGGAAGAAAATATTGGATAGGATAAAGGATAGGATAGGTATATTAATACCAATAGATATGACTTTAATGACATTAGGTGTCTTGAAGATGGAAAGAATAGAAAGTAAATACCAAGAGGTACTCAAGGCGATGATATTGGCAGGGAAAGCTGTTATAGCGTTAGGTTGGAAAGACAAAAATAAGTGGACTATGGAGAATTGGAATAACTACCTTTTTGAATACATCCAATCAGATATCGTGGCCTTGTCGATGGAGGAGATTACTTGGGAGGAGAAGAAGAGTCGGATAAGGGAAAAATGGTCGCCGTATCTTGATTGGATCAAGGAGGATGAAGCCAAGGACATTCTTTGGAAACTTTGGACTAAGTGCCCGTGGCTGAAGCAATGACGGAAGAAGAAAGGGGGGGGGGGGGAAAGGACTGAGGGAAGAGAGGGGGAAGGGGAAAAGAAAAAAATGGTGGAAAGTTATGTGTATGAAAGTTGGCTAAAATAAAAAAAAATAGGTGTCCAAAAAAAAAAAAGGCTAGCCTGGGCTATCAAGGTCTGGATGGAGGAAACTAATTCTTTGTTAAGATGTCTCAGAAGGTATCAGTTGTTCCTGCAAATATATCAGAATCCTTAAGGCCCAGTTTGAGCACGGTTTCAGCCACTTGGAAGGAACCAAAAGCTGTATCCATGACTCCTGTTGCTTGTACAAACTGCACACACCTCATTTATTTTAAGAGATCTGGACCCGACTTGAATGACTTGATATAAAACCCTGTGGTGCAAAGCAAAATATTTTTAAAAAATCTTTCTCCAACTTTTATGCAACTCATTAAAACTCGTATTTGCACACACACACACACAAAAGTAACCCAGGAAGTCTACCTCCGCCTGGTGGAACTCACACTTTGACAGCTTAGAGAACAGTTTGTGATCATACAGAGTTTGCAGTACCTCCCTCACCAACTTGACATGAGATTTCTTGTCTGGTGCATACAGTAGAATGACTGTAACACTTGTGCAACACTTCGTTAATCAGATTCATAAACACCCTGGGAGCTCCCTGGAGCCCAAATGACATGACCAAATACTCAAACTGCCTGTGCTGTCTTAGCTGGTTGCCACAGAGACTACACACTGCGAGCTGGAAACACGGTCCAGAGTCAGGGTAAATAACAAAGGCAAAGGCCTGATTGTCAGGAAGTCAGTTCAAGGTTTCAAGGACAAGGAGTGGCTGCTACACACACAGAAGCAAATCTGAATGTGCAAAGTTGCTGCCACGCTGAAGCAGGTGCACGGAGTATTTTTGAGCAGGTCTTCCCTTCTCTGGGAGCTGAGTCTGCAAAGACTTACAGCTCCTCTCATTGCCTTTTCAGGAGCTGCAGTCTGGCACTCCTTCGCTCCTGCAAAGTCAACCGCTGACGTGCCCTCTGTCTGGGGCACTCAGGAGAACTAGGGGGGGAGTCTAGCTTCGGGGTGTCTGCAACTGGGGGTTCTGGGCCAGGCTCAGAATTGGTCTCTCCTAGCTGCACCTCCTGTGCAGCTGCTGGGAACTCTTCTTCCTCAGGTACAATTGGAGATTCTTCTTCTGGACTGACTCCAAAGGAGGCTGGGTTGCTCCCTGCCTCTTCCTCATCTGAGGAGTAACCAGCCTCCACGACACTGCCCAAGGGGGGTATTAAAAGCAGTCTTGGCCTCATCACCCTCCTGAATGCATATTCAAAAATAAACATCCCTCAAATCCAGTTTAGTAAAGATTTTCCCTTTGGCGGCCTTTGTCAAGAGGTCCTTGATGAGTGGGAGAGGGTAAGCGTTAGTGGCGGAAACTGCATTCGAGCCCTGGTAATCAGTGCACAAACGAAGTCCCCCATCTTTCTTCGTCCAGAAGAGGATAGGAGCTGCAAATGGGGAGGAGGAGAGTCAGATGAAATCCCAAGCTAGGTTTTTGTTAATGAACTTGCGCAACTCTACTGTTTCCGCTGGACTCATCGAATATAATTTCCCTTTGGTTAGCTTATGACCAGGCAGGATCTCGATAGCACAGTTAGTGTTATAGTGGGGAGGCAACTCAGCCACCTTCTCTTCTTCAAACACCCTAACCAAGTCTCTGTATTCTCTCAGGATGAAGTTTAACTCTTCTTGCGCCAGGCAGATGCGTGCCGGAACATCGTGTATCCCCACTCAGGCAACCAGACATGGTCTTGGCAGCCCTGGGCCACGAAATGCATGGGCCCTTGACTCCACAGAAAATGTGGGTCGTGACAACTGAGCTATGGGCTTCCCAGCACCATAGAAAACTGTACCATGGGGTTGATCACGAAGGACAGAACCCCTGCTGCATCCATTGCTCACACACAGGCTCCTTCAGCTTAGAGGGCGCTGTCTTCGGGAAGGGCCCTGGGATCGTTGGATACACTCTCATAGTGTGCATCTTAATCATTTGCAGGCAGCTCTCGGTGTTGCCTGCCTCCCGCACCCAGGCATTCAACGAGACAGGGTGCACACTGCGCAGGACAGTTTCCAAGATTTGATGATTTAATCCCAATGGAAACTGCTCAACCAACACAGCCTCTGGCCACCCTTGGATCTTGGCCCCATACATTTTGAACTCTTCTGCATACACTCGCACTGACTGGTTACCTTGCTTCAGGTTCCAGAGGTGGTTGGGGGCCTTCTCCCCCTCTATCAGGTCCTCGTACTGCCATCACAAAGCCCACATAAATGCCTGCACCTCCCGCAACTCTGGCCCATGCAGGTTGTGGAGGATGACATACCAGTCAGCAGCACACTCACGTAGCTTCAACCCGATGTATTCGACATGCCGGTGCCATGAGGAGGTCCACCAGTGGGGCCAGGACACTAGAAGCCCTCCCACTCTTCCCTCCCCCAAAGCACCAAGAATACAGAGCATCACTTGCCCCAGACTGAGAGTTCCTATCTATACCATGTGGCTAATAGCCACTGATGGACCTCTGCTCCATGTCTATCCAATTCTCTCTTGAAGCAGTCCATGTTTGTAGCTGCCACCACCACCTCCTGTGGCAGTGAATTCCATGCATTAATCACTCTTCGGGTGAAGAAGTACTTCCTTTTATCTGTTTTAACCCGACAGCTCAGCAATTTCATTGAGTGCCCATGAGTTCTTGTATTGTGAGAGAGGGAGAAAAGGACTTCTTTCTCTTACCTGCTCTATCCCATGCATAATCTTGTAAACCTCGATCATGTCACCCCTCAGCCATCGTTTCTCCAAGCTAAAGAGCCCCAAGCGCTTTAAATTTTCTTCATAGGGAAAGTGTTCCAGCCCTTTTATCATTCTAGTTGCCCTCAATTCCTTTCCTAATAACCCCCAGCATAGCGTTGACGTTTTTTATTGCAGTCGCACACTGTCTTGACATTTTTAGTGAGTTATCTACTATGATTCCAATATCTCTCTCTTGGTCAGTCTCCACCAGTTTGGACCGCATCAACATGTATTTATAGTCAGGTTTTTTGACTCCGATGTGCATCACTTTGCACTTGGCCACACTGAACCCCATTTGCCACATTGATGCCCACTCACCCATCCTCGACAAATCCTTTTGGAGTGCCTCACAATCCTCTCACCACCTCACCACCCTGAACAACTTTGTGTTATCTGCAAATTTAGCCAATTCAATGCTTACTCCCAACTGCAAATCATTAACAAACAAGTTAAAAAGCATTGGACCGAGTACTGATCCCTGCAGTACCCCACTGCTTACAACCCTCCACTGAGAAAATTGCCCATTTATACTCACTTTCTGTTTCCTTTTAATTAATTTCCCCTTGTACTGCTCTGTCTCTGGAAGGCGGGAAGTAATGGGTGAACGAATGGATGCTTGTGTGGGAACCTGCTTTGCTTAGTGGCTTTGGAACTGTTTTCTTAAGAGCTTCCCTGATGGGAAGAACCAGCGACCTTGAAGCCAGTCTCTGCCAGCTACCCTGTCACAGATAAATAATTGTAGGTTTGCGGGGGGGGGGGGGGGGGAAGAGAAGCAAACGTTAGATTTAGGTGGGCTGAGTGGATGGTTTGATTGGACAGGTCACGGGGGGGGGGGGGTGATGTGAAATGTATAATATCAAGATGAGCACCAAACCCAGTCAGTTCTGACACAAATGGCTTCTACTTGTCACAGCTTCATATCTCGATAAACAAATCTTTCACACACAAGAGCAATATTGGGAATGAGTTTGTGGAAGAGTCTGACACCCCCCTTGAAGATAAAAGGGGACACGCCAGGGGGTGTTCCAGCCGCTGCATTTTCAAAATAGCCGGCCGCTTTTCACATTCCTGTGCACCAGAATTCCAGCATGGAACAATGGTTTCATGAAAATGTAACATGCATTTCATCTGCTGTAGCAGGACCCCAGCTGCAGATCCCTACAGATCAAGTTATTGTATTAAAGCCTAGTCTAAATTTTATATCGCAGCAAAATTCTTATGTAAAATACTCTCACGCTAATCCTAAAAGGAAGCCACTGCAACAGTTGCATGCAATCCTATATCCTCATGATCATTCCCAAGGTCTGCTGCCTATGTCATTTTTCACAGCAAGGTTTGTTGTGTCTCCATTTCCCTCCCTTTTTGTCTTGTTTGAAGGATAATTATATTCACGCATACCAGTTAGTATTTCCTATAAAATGTGGCTTCGGTGAGAGATTGTCATTCAAAAAATCATGTGGTCCAAGCGACTTTTGAGCATCCCAAAGAAGCCCAACACCATCCAAACCTAAGCAGGCATCAGATTTGAAGATAATTAAGAAAAGAATCTCTTCATTTCCATTTGCTTCCTGGAGTACCGTTTTAACATTTGTCCAATATTTTTGGGCCTTCCCACATTTCCACCACAAATGATAGAGAGTTCCCACTTCTCTATCGCATTTCCAACATACATTAGACATATTTCTATAACATTTTGAAAGTCTCTCAGGCAACCAGTGCCATCTATAGAATATCTTATATAAGTTTTCTTTATAAGAAACTGCGCTAGTAAATTTTAATGTTCTCCATATTTTTAACCAGTTTTCTATAGATATGGAATATCCAAAGTCCCGCATCCAGGCCACCATCACATTCTTAACTGTCTCTTCGCGCATTTCTTCTGCTAGTAATGATCTATAGATTTTCTGTATGTTTTTCTCATCTGTATCTAACCAGGCTCTCTCTAAATCTATTTTTGTATTCATAAAACCGGTTTCTTTAGCTATCTTAAATCTAGCCATTAATTGATGTTTTTTGAACCAGGATAATTTTATCTTCTCTAACTCTAGTTTTTCAAATGATTTTAAATTATTTAGCGTATCTAACAATTTTTCATACCTGATTTTTTTATAATCGCTTATTAATGTAGGTTTTATAAAGGCTTCCAGAGGTGATATCCATAATGGTATTTTGGGAAAATAGACCATTTTAATTTGTTGCCATGTCTTCGATAAGGCACCTCTAACCCAGTGTTGCTTAAAATTGGTGTGCATTTTATCCTTTTCATACCATAAGTATGAATGCCAGTCCATCACTAAATCGTGACCCTCTGACGTCAACCCTCTTTCATCTTGTAATTTGACCCAATCTTTTATCCAAATCAAAGAAGCTGCTTGATAGTATAATTTCCAATTTGGGAGATTAAATCCTCCCCTTTCTTTAGCTTCTTGCAAAAGTTTTAACTTTATTCTTGGTTTTTTAGGGTACCATATAAATATTCTAATTAATTTATCTAATTCCGCAAATATATTATAATTTTTTAATATCGGGATTGTTTGGGCCAAAAATAAAAATCTAGGTAAGATGTTCATTTTAATCACAGCTATTCCGCCTAATAATGATAATTGTAGGCTTTTCCATTTTCCCAAGTCTTTCTTGATTTCTTTAATCAATTTGTTATAATTATTTTCATTAAGTGCACTATTTTTATTAGAGACCCATATCCCTAGATATTTTATCTTCTTTTCTGTTTTTCTGTTGGACATTTCTTCGAGTTTCGCTATTGTTTCTTTGGAACTATTTTTTATTAGACTTTTTGTTTTATTATAATTAATTTTTAACCCCGCCACTTTACCGTAATCCTCAATTTCTTTTAACAAACTTGGTATTGAAGTGATAGGCTCTTCTAGGATAAATAACAAATCATCTGCAAACGCTCTTAGTTTATACTCATACTTTTTAACTTTCAGACCTTTTATTTGCTCATTATTCCTTATTTGGTCATTTAATGATTCTAGAGCAAAGATAAAGAGCAATGGGGATAATGGACATCCCTGCTTCCTGGAGTTCTTGAAAACGCAGTTATTCAAACCACAGTTTGGTTTGGGGAACACTAATATAGACAGCCTCTGAACATGTGCATAGGGTAGAGTTTCCCAAGTACTTCAGCCCTTCCCCTGTGCATGCATGTTAGCATGAGTGAAGGCCCTGGTGTGCAGGCAGGAGTCTGAAATACAGTCTGCTCTCTTAAAAAGGAAAACTTTATTAAACTAGAGTACAAGTTAAGGGGAGATGACAGCTGTGTCTACTAGCTACACAGATCTAAGGAAAGAAACAGGCAAATTGTATCACCATAAGTGTTATGCATAAGACAAAAATAGAGTACATTCAAAGATGCTTCCCCTTTCTCAACCCCCTTATTACGGTTTTCAACAGAACATTTATAGTTACAGCTACATTAGAGACGGAGAGATAGTCGGGGAAGCTTTTCTGGGGCATCAGTTCAGTTTCTTTTGCAGAGCTCTCTAGATTACCATTTCCTTAAAGTTCTACACACATATAAAATTTGTCCCATCCCAAAATAGGTCTTTGCTTATCTAGTATGAATTATTTATCTGAGAGTGATTACTGTCACACTGGGGCCCCAGGGCCCAAAGTTAAGGACCACAATTACTTAGTATTTACAATTTTATTTCTAGACGCAGAATTGTTTAAAATCGCTGCATTAGATCTTCAGTAAGAATCGAGGCATTACTGCTTGCAGTTTTCAAGGGGGGGGGGGGAAGTAACTGTTGCAAGATACATAGTGATTTCCTAGCAATTTGAATCTAGGGGCTTAAATTATGCTGAACAGCCTACAGAAAACTTGTAACGACTCTTAGTAAAACTGTACAGGGAACTAAAGGAAAGACAGGGCGGAATGATGTCTACATCGGTTTAGCAGTGATTGCTGGAATAAAATCAGGGGGGGGAATGAAGGCACAAAAGGAGCTACTGGGAACATGTTTCACAAGGACATCAGCACTTAAAAAAAATCCATTGACCATCATTAACTCTCCAGAAGATGGGCAGATAGTCTAAAAGTTCGTAAGAATCCTCAAAAAATCAATGAATATTCAGGAGCCAGTTTGGTGTAGTGGTTAAGTGCACGGACTCTAATCTGGGAGAACCGAGTTTGATTCCCCACTCCTCCACTTGCACCTGGCTGGATGACCTTGGGCAAGCCATAGCTCTGCACCAGCTGTTCTCTCAAGGACAGCTTGAGAAAGAGCTCTCTCAGCCCCACCTACCTCACAGGGTGCCTGTTGTGGGGAGGGGAAGGGAAAGGAATTTGTAAGCCGCTCTGAGACGCCAAGTGAGTGAAGGGGGGGGTATAAATCCAATCTTTTCTTCTTCTCTTCTAATACAAAACTGATACGAGTAATAACTTCTTCTCAGAAAAACAGAATGACAGGACACCCCCAAAGCATATACCAAACAGTATGAGCATAACCTTATTTCTCCCCTCTGGCCTTTTACAATATAAATTAAATGAAGTTTTGAGGCAAAGTTCATTGACTTACAGTCAAAGAACTGCTGTTTGGAATAGGTTTAGATATTAAAGGTCTTATGTTAAACGCTTAGATATTGTCTCTGCTCATTGGTTTGACCTGATTGACCCACCCATTTCTACTGCATTGGTAGACATGGCCTCGGACTGTTGCCCTGCATTGGGCTTAGGTCGCAATCAGATGGGCAATTCATTCTGCTGTTGCCTCGCCTCAAATTAAGCCAGGTTATTTTGTGGCAGAGAATCCTGACCAGACTCACCCCTTTTAGCCCGCTTCAATGCGCTTTTACCCCTCCTAGCACGATCAGATGGCAGCAAGCAGGGAGTCAGCCTGTCGGCCATTTTTTCAAAAGTATGTCCTTTGAGCATGCCCACAAGCACTGATGAGCATGCTGGGATATGGAGTTCATGGGGCTGTTGGCCATTTTCTTTTTAAAGTTAAGTCTACAGCAAGCACACAAGTGGTGAAGAGACTGCTGGGATATGGAGTTCACTGCCATCCTCCCTCTAATCTTTTCAATTTACCCTTTCCCCAAATGATATAAAAAAGCTGCAGAAAAGGGGTGTCTTTCTTTGAGAGTTTTTAAAAAGAAAACAAGGGTTTGAGCAGCTCCCCTGGAAGATCATGCAATCCTCACTAACTAGGGGAAAAAATGGCGGCTGGAAAACAAGAGATCAGTCAGACCTGCCTGACAGCTTGGGTGCACAACAGAGTGACCAGACGACAGGAAATCCATTTTGGAAGCAACTGTGACCAACAGGACTGGACTTTCTCAGGTATCAAAGAAACATGGGCAAGGGGAGGGGGGAATGGATCTCAGATGACTGGAGCACCACAGACAGGTGTTGCTGTCTGATCATGTACTTTAAATCCATAAGGGAACAGCAATGACAACGGATCAAATTGGCCATCTGATAGAGACCTTAGAAAACATACCAGTACTGGGTGGGGGGGTGTTTGTTGCAGTTTACTTTATTGGTTTTTTAAAAAGTGAAATAGGACAACCAACATTACAGATTAAGTATAAGAGGTGGAACAATCACCTGCCTAACCTAACAAACAGGAAGTTGCCTAAATGTTATCAACCTGCCCAAACTACTTATTTATTCAAATATTTATATCTAACTTTTCCCTGTGACTGAAGGCAGCTTAGAGATCATACTGAAAAGCACAATAGGAGTGTGCAACAAAAAAACTGATTCCCCTCTCCTGCTCCATTATAGCCTATGGGGACCATTATAGTCAATGGGTCCCATGGGCTAAAGAATCAATCTGGGAGTATCTGAGGGGCTTTTTTTTTTTTTTTAAGGTAGAGGCACCAAATTTGAGGCAGAGCTGCTGGTGCATCTCCTTAAATCCCTCTCCCCAAATTTCAAAAAGATGGGACTGAGGGTCCAATTCTATGGGCCACAGAAGGACATGCTCCCATCCCACATTGTATCCAATGGAAGAGAAATTTGCCTTCTCAGCTCATTTGTGGGCTGAGACAAAAATCCCTGGGCTTCCTGCTAAAATTTTGTGTGCCACCACTCCCTAGTGTAGCTTAAAGGGAACTTTGGTAGTTGGAAGCGAAGGTAAAACAGGACTCTTGAGCCGTCTCAGAGACTTCACATGACTTTGTTGCATCAATTTATTTTCTAGGCATCTGAACCTTGCTTTTCTCCCAAAAGCAATTTACAAGTATCGTTTTCATCACCTATGTTTTTGTCTCCACAACAACTGTGCAGGGTATGTTAGGCTGACAGTCACTGGCACAAAGTCACCAGCGACTTCCAGAGCAAAATGGGGATTGTGAACCTGGGTCTCCACGTTGTATTCTATACAGTTCATTCAGTATAAGAGATGGCTGCCAACAGAGTATGCATGTAAAAGGCCGCCTTGGCAGTGGCTGCTACCTGGGCCTCCATTGTTAAGGAGGAATCCAGGACTACTCCCATCCTCCAGTGTGGGCACTAACACTGTCCCGTCGAAGGTCGGGAGTGGGATCCCCATCCTTGGACCACTCAGGCTCAGGCACAGGACCTCCGTCTTCACCAGATTTAGCTTAAGCCGACTGAGTCTAAGCCAACCAGCCACAGCATGCAATGCCCGGTCCAGATCTTCCAGTTTGGAGTCAGACTGGCCGCCCAACATCAGATAGAGCTGGTGTCATCCGCATACTGGTGACACCCCAGCCCATACCTCTGGGCGATCTGGGCAAGGGGGCGCATATAGATGTTCAATAACATCAGGGACAGCACCTCCCTCCCGAGGCACTCCACACTCAAGTGGGTGTCTCCTAGACTGCGGTTCCCTGAGCACCACCCTTTGTCCCTGACCCTAGAGAAAGGACGCAAGCCATTGCAAGGCAAGCCACATCGGCAAGGCGGTGGGTCAGCAACTGATGGTCAACTGCGTCAAATGCGGCCGACAGACCTAGCAACAGTGCCGCCGCCGCACCCCGATCCAGATGCCTCCAGAGGTTGTCAGCAAGGACAACCAGAATTATCTCCAGCCTGTGTCCTGGGCAAAAGCTGGACTGGGAAGGGATCTAATATGGAAGCGTCATCCAGAAAGCCCTGTAATTGTATTGCCACTGCCCTCTCATGAACCTGTTAACAACAGACGGCTCAGAAAGAGGCCTACTTTATGACGGGGTGGAGGGCTAATCAGCAATCTAACCCATCCCTTCATGTAGTGTGAATCACAGTAACAACTGAAGGAGTGTGAGATGCACTGGTGCCAAGTCCTGTCCTGGTAAAAAAACGTTTGTCTTTGTACCTGAATTGTTATTCAAAGGTAACAATGTCAATTTGCCAACTCTTCGCTATTATCAGCCAGCTGATTTCCATTTAGTCTCTCCCCCCATGGCAGGCCTATAGATATTGCTTGAATTGATTTTAATGATAGAACAAAAAATTAGAATCACAGAGCTGGAAGGGACCTTACAGGCCATCTAGTCCAACCCCCTGCTCAATTCAGGATCAGCCTAGAGCATCCCTGACAAGTGTATCCAGCTGCTGCTTACAGACTGCCAGTGAGGGGAAGCTCACCACCTCCATGCTATTCTGACTGGATCACTTCCCACACTTAAAAGGCTTCTCCCCCTGTGTGGTTTCTAAGATGACTTTGAAGATGGCAACTTTTGCTGAATCTCTTCCCACACTCTGAGCATTCAAAAGTCTTCTCCCCTGTGTGGGTTCTAAGATGACTTTTAAGATGGGCACTTCGGCTGAATCTCTTCCCACACTCTGAGCACTCAAAAGGCTTCTCCCCTGTGTGAGTTCTTAGATGAGTTTGAAGATTGCCACTGTCGCTGAATCTCTTCCCACACTCTGAGCATTCAAAAGGCTTCTCCCCTGTGTGAGTTCTTAGATGAGTTTGAAGAATGCTATTTTGACTGAATCTCTTCCCGCACTCTGAGCATTCAAAAGGCTTCTCCCCTGTATGAGTTCTTAGATGAGTTTGAAGAGTGTTATTTTTACTGAATCTCTTCCCACACTCTGAGCACTCAAAAGGCTTCTCCCCTGTGTGAGTTCTTAGATGAGTTTGAAGATTGCCACGGTCGCTGAATCTCTTCCCACACTCTGAGCATTCAAAAGGCTTCTCCCCTGTGTGAGTTCTTAGATGAGTTTGAAGAGTGCCACTGCCGCTGAATCTCTTCCCACACTCTGAGCACTCAAAAGGCTTCTCCCCTTTGTGAGTTCTTAGATGAGTTTGAAGACCGCTACTGTGACCGAATCTCTTCCCACACTCTGAGCATTCAAAAGGCTTCTCCCCTGAGTGAGTTCTTAGATGAGTTTGAAGACCGCTACTCTGACCAAATCTCTTCCCACACTCTGAGCACTCAAAAGGCTTCTCCCCTGTGTGAGTTTTTAGATGAGTTTGAAGACCGCTATTCTGACCGAATCTCTTCCCACACTCTGAGCATTTAAAAGGCTTCTCCCCTGTGTGAGTTCTTAGATGAGTTTGAAGACCGCTGCTCTGACCAAATCTCTTCCCACACTCTGAGCACTCAAAAGGCTTCTCCCCAGTGTGAGTTCTTAGATGAGTTTGAAGAGTGATATTATGACTGAATCTCTTCCCACACTCTGAGCACTCAAAAGGCTTCTCCCCTGTGTGAGTTCTTAGATGAGTTTGAAGACTGCTACTGTGACCGAATCTCTTCCCACACTCTGAGCACTCAAGAGGCTTCTCCCCAGTGTGGGTTCTTCGATGTTTTTGAAGAGTGCTATTATGACTGAATCTCTTCCCACACTCTGAGCATTCAAAAGGCTTCTCCCCTGTGTGGGTTCTAAGGTGAGTTTGAAGATGGGCACTTTGGCTGAATCTCTTCCCACACTCTAAGCATTCAAAAGGCTTCTCCCCTGTGTGGGTTCTTAGATGAGACTGAAGAGTGCTACTCCAACTGAATCTCTTCCCACACTCTGAGCACTCAAAAGACTTCTCCCCTGTGTGAGTTCTTAGATGAGTTTGAAGAGTGCCACTGTTGCTGAATCTCTTCCCACACTCTGAGTATTCAAAAAGCTTCTCCCCTGTGTGGGTTCTAAGATGCCTTTTAAGATGGGCCCTTTGGCTGAATCTCTTCCCACACTCTAAGCATTCAAAAGGCTTCTCCCCTGTGTGGGTTCTTAAATGAGTCTGAAGAGTGCTACTCTGACCGAATCTCTTCCCACACTCTGAGCACTCAAAAGTCTTCTCCTCTGTGTGGGATCTTAGATGAGACTGAAGAGTGCTACTCTGACTGAATCTCTTCCCACACTCTGAGGACTCAAAAGGCTTCTTCCCTGTGTGGGTTCTTAAATGAGTCTGAAGAGTGCTACTCCGATTGAATCGCTTCCTACGCTCTGAGCATTCAAAAGACTTTCCCCCCGTGTGGATTCCTTGAGGCTGTTGAAGAGTGCTACTGTCACAGAAGCTCTTCCCACACTCTAGGTATTCAAGAGGCTTCTTTCCTGTGTGGGTTCTTTGATGTTGTTTGAGAAGGAAACTATGATTGAATTTCTTTCCACAGTGTGAACATTCAAAAGGTTTCTCCCCTGCGTGGATCCTTTGGTGCAGAGAAAGCTGTAATCTGTATCTGACGTACTTTCCATACCAAGAGCCTTTACATGCCTTTATTGTACTGTGCTTTGAGAAATGCTTATTACCCTTTCTTCCATCCAAGAACTTTATTCCACTCTCTGAACAGATAAAGTGCTTCTTTCCTGAATGAATTCTTTTGTGTTGAAGAAGGTCTGATTTCTCTGAGAAGCTCTCATTACAGTCTGAGCAACTATAAGGTTTCTCTCCCGTATGTGTTCTTAAGTGTCCAAGGAACTCTCTTCTGCAAATCATGGCCTTTCCACAATCCAGGCATTGATGGGTCTTCTTTCCACTGTGCATTCCAAAATGGGTTTGATCAGAGATGTTCATTCCACACTCCAAACACTTGTATGTTTCCTCCAACATGTGGATTACGTCTTGGAAATCCCCCCCTTGGCAAGGAATGGATTTATCTCTCTTTTTCACGCCACAGCTGACTTTCTGACTCCTAGGGCTGCTTTGAATCCTGACGTTTTTTCTCACATCTTCGTTCTTGACTTCATCTGGCGAAAGAAGAGGCAGTTCCTTATCTTCCTCTTTCCTCTGATCATCCCCTGCTGGAATAAAGAGAGAGAGATCCTGTTGGAATGCGTGCAAGGAGGTCTGATCTTTATCTGAAGTTCCATCCACACCCCAAATATTTCAGTGGCTTCTTCCTGCTATACACGGAAGTATACAATCAAATACAGCTTCAAAGTACATTAAGCCTCCTACATCAGAGACGCTTGGTTTGGACTCTTGACCATTTCTATGAATCCTCACCTGTGTGTCTTCTCTGATGTGAAATTAGGGCTCTTTTCCATATGAAGCTATACCAAACTCTAAACAATTACACTGTTTCTCTCAATAGGGAGTTTGTATCCATACAATGACATCTATTCTATGACTGAAGATCTCTGCAAAGGCCACACTTCCGTTTTCATATTACCTGAAGTGGATTCTCTGGTTAGGATGGGGGCCTTTGTTCCTTCTTTTTTGATTGATCTTTCTTCTTGAACTGAGATTTCACAGAAAGCCCCTCCTTGCCAAGGAATAGGCTTATCCCTCTTCTAGGCGATGGGCAAGTTTTAAAACCATAAAAATTGTATCCAGCAAATTTATCCAGAACTGAAGCAAGTGCCTAATTTTTTTTTACATTTCTCTCCCAAGTCTGGTTTGTGAATGTTTCACAAGCACAGTGGAGCTTCATAAGGAGTGAAGGATCCAGGTGGGGTGCCAGCCAAGGTGAAAAAGGTTCCTATCCTCAATCAAATGCCTGGCGGAACATCTCTGTCTTGCAGGCCCTGCAGAATTGCATAAGATCCCACAGGGCCGGGATGCTATTGGGCAGAGGGTTCCACCGGAGACAGCCGGATCTCTCTACGGCCAGGGGCCACCAGTATGTTGTTCCGTGAAGAGAGCAATGCTCTCCCAGAGGAGGTGGTCCTGCAGATAAAGGGGTAGGGTGGGTGCTCTGGGCCCTCCCAAGGAAACCCATACCAGAGTGGTGGCAGCCATAAGAGAGCTTTTCCACCTGCTGCCTATGACAGGCTTTTCCTTCCTCTTATCTGTGTGGCTTCCCTCCTGCCTCTATGGTCCTTGGAGAAACCCGGGCATCAGAGTGCGCTGATTAGACAGGGACACCTGGCTTTTCTCTTTGTGTGTGACTATTTGTGCCTCAAGGGGGTGGAAGGGACCAAGCCTTTGGGAAGGAGTTGGTCGTTTGCCTCTCGGGGAGATGGGAGGTCACTGCAGTGCTTTCTCTATTCTGTTGTGGCTCAACCAACTGTGCATCAACTGAGAAATTGACTCAGTTTACTGCGCTGACAGATTCAGAGGGAATCTCTTCAACAGCACACAATTCCATCCTCTTTGGGTCAGGACTGCAGTGTTAACTGGTGGGATTACCTGCTGCAGGCCACCCCTGCAAGGTAGAACAGCTCCAAAGAAAGCACTCTAACCCATCTCCACCTAAGAGCAAGGCCTGAAGGCATCCATGTGAAGACTGAAGGAAAGGGTTGACTTCCCTTTGGCCTTGTCTAGCAGGGCTGTTCTTAGGTAACCCTGCCTTCCCAGGAATATCCAGTATTTAAGGATAGTGCGGCTACTCAACAGCCAAAAATAAGCTCAGTCCCAGAAGGAGCTTCTGAGCCTCCAGATTCCAGGCCCCAGAAGGACTGTCTCCCTCCTTACCCAACAAGCTTGGAAAATCTACCAAACCAAGAGTTTCTTAGAAGTAGAGAGGAAAAGTCCCATGGGTATTCCTTGCCCGCTCCCTTGATATAACAGTAAAGGATACCCACTTGCAACTAGCTCATTTGGGAAGGAAACAGTCTCTTGAGATCTTCTGGATGAACTCTGCATCCATTCTTCAGATGAAAGAACTTTGTCAGTCTCCACCGTAGGGTCTCTTACATTCCTGGCTTCATTGGCGGAGAGAGAGAGAGAGAGAGAGAGAGAAAGAAAGACACACACAGAGAGAGAGAGAGAGAGAGAGAGAGAGAGAGAGAGAGAAAGATCCATGAAAGAATAAAATTTCTTCTGGAAGGATGGAACCATGGTCAAGATGAAAGCCCTCAACTGTAACCAGTCTAAGCTGGAATGGATCTTTTCTGGACTACAGTTAGAGTGGATGGCCATCATCCCATCTGGGGAAGGGGATGCTGGAAAGGGACAACTGAGAAATTGGGATCTGGCTCCTTCCAAAGTCTTTCTGCGGAATCCTCAGCCCAAGACACCCTCTCTGGCCTGGGTGATGGCCACAACTGGCCTCAGTTGCCCTTGCATCAGTAGGGTGTCTTGTATCGCTCCATGTGGCCACGCTGAACATCGTTTTCACGGCCACCCCAACTTCTCAAGGCTCCCAGTGGCGGCCAAGTAGCTGGACAGGTCTCATAAACATATATTGCTGTTCAACATTTTGATTCATGCATCATCCCAATGGCAGCAGTTCCCACCTTTGGCACCTATGAAAGATCCTTACCGAGGAAAACCACGCTCCCATAGTTCTCTTGCATGACTTCCCTGTAGAGAGCTTTTTGGCTCAGATCCAGCAGGGCCCACTCTGCCTCAGTGAAATAAATGGCCACCTCCTCAAAGGAAAATGGAGACTGAAAGAAAAAGCGGATTCCCTCGTCAGACATCATGCCAGGCAGAGAGGCTACACTCTTGACGGGGGTATTTAGTGAGGGTGCAGGATGTAGAGCTCAGTATGTGCAAAAGGACTGCCATTCAGAGCCTCCCTTTCACAGAAAGCAGGACTAAAAGTGTCCCTGAGAAAGGAGTGACGGCCCTGACTATCCCCCATTCATCCCCCCCCACCTGGAAAAGAGCTTGCGCAGCCATTTCCACTTCTCTGCAAAGAAAACGGCTCGATAACGACTCTTCACTGCCTGCAAGGGAGACAAAATTGGAAGGGGGAATTTTAGCCTCAAACTCCTATTTTGTTTGCTTGTCTCAAACCTGCTTATGTATCCCCATTCCCATGAACCTCAGAAGGTTATAAATGCCACCAACACATTTCAGACTTCTGTGAGACTTGGAATGTGCCCTGGAGATCTAATGGTTGCAGCATCCCTGCTGGACAAGACCAAAAGCCCAGGCATGACCTTCTCCAGCCCGCAGGACCCTCTGACCCATCCTGAAGGGTGGGAGAAAAAGAGGCGACTGGAAATCACATGGCCGGATGCGTTGCCATCACATCCAGCCCTAAACTCATGTGATTTTAGTGCATCAGCTGATTCTCTGGGAACTCTATAGAGTCTACTGACTCTCTGACTTAACATCCAGGCATTTAGCTGGACAAGACATGGAAATGACACCATGTCCATCCCGTGCTCTGCCCTCAAACGTCACAGGGGTGGCAGGACGTGGCCTGGAATCCCTAATCCAGTATCCTCTTTCTGACTGTGACCGCCCCCCCCCCCCCGATGCCCCTGAAAAGTCTTTATGCAGAGACCCAGAACCGAAATGACTGGCCTCTGGCAACGGGGTTTCTGAGATATGCTACCCCAGAACATGGTCTCTCTCTCTCTCTCTCTGTAAAGTGCTGTCAAGTCACAGCTGAATTATGGTGACTCCAGCTATTTAAGGAAAGAGTCATTCAGTGGTGGTATGCCATTGTCTGCCTCTGCATAGCAACCCTGAATTTCTTTGGTGGTCTTCCAGTCCAAAAACGAACCAGGGCTGACCATTCTTAGCTTCTGAGATCTGATGACATTGGGCTAGTCTGGCCATCCAGGTCAGGAGAACATGGAAGTTCCATTTATTCACCATGGGTAATACCTACACCCAGATTTGTCTTTCTTTTCTTTTTTGAGCCACTTTCTAATGGAAAGAAGGTGAGATATACATAGTTCACTGAACAGAAATCGGAATGGAATTGCTCTCCATGAATCAGTATAATCCCCCTTTAAAGTTGGGTGGCCATCACTACATCCTAGGGCACTATTTCCCGCAACTCCATTCTACATACTCTTCAGAACTATCTCCCTTTTCTCGGTTTTGAACCTTCTGCCCAACAACAACACTACATGCCCTGATCCCATCTGGCAGGAGCCATTCTTACCACTTGAAAGGGCATCTTGGGCCTGGGCCTGTGCCCTCTGACCTCCCTCTGACAGAGCTCCTTCTGCCTCAGTTAACTGCACTTCTGCCTTCAGAGATCCTCCCCTCATCTGAAAAAACAGCAAGGGAGAGGGGTATGAGAAGGAATGGAACAGGCTGAAGAGATGGATCCTGACCCAGACTCCTCATCCCTGACTCCCCCACCACCAGAGCTGCTTTAACCATAGGGGCGAGAACGAGGGTTGGGTTTTCTTCCCAGTCTAGTGAATGATCTAGAGGTAGAAATATCAAACAAAGAGACAAAAGGAGGACCGATTCCTTTCAAGAAGAATCTTTTGAAGAAGGAGTTTTAGAATGTAAAACCGCACTGAGAACAACTGGGAGAAACAAATCACCAGGAGTAGAATAGGCTGTTCTAAACCACAGAAAAGGAGTCCATCAACAGCTTAACGAGAATATGCTAACAAAGATGGAAAACAAAACAACAGCCCACAGACTGGAAGTGCTCACTTGACATTTCAGTTCTGAAAAATGGAGACGTCAAAGACTGTAGCAACTATCAGAGCACTCCTGCAAGTAAAGTGATCCTCAACATTTTACAACAAGGACTGGTGTCATATATTGAAAGAGAAGGCCAGATGTTCCAGGTGGATTCAGAAAAGGAAGATGCACTTGAGATCATATCGTAAATTTACATTGGTTAATGGAGCACAGGAGAACATTTCAGAAGGAGCATGGGTAAGCAAGATTAGATGCCTCACGCTACCCCTCCAAGAAAGGAGTTAAATAAAATAAAATATAACCCAAACAACTGGAAGATAAGGACGAAAAAAGGAATCCTATGGAGGAGACCACCTTGAAGAAGGAAGAGATAACTTTGGACTTGGTGAGTCTTCTCTGTAAAGCTAATTAAGTTAATTAAAGGCCCCTCATAATGGCGACAAAGAGGGAAGTGAAGGAGATGGCTGAGCTTATAGTTAACATGGAAAAGAACATTAGAGAGGACATTAAAAAATTGCAAGATAAATTTGAGCAACTACTGGAACAAATTACAACTGCTCAGACAGTAGCGAACAAAGCTGAGGAAAAGGCGAGAGCTAATGAAAAAGAAATTCAAGTATTAAAAAGAAGGGTAGCCTCCTTATCAGACCGGCAAAGGCGTAAAAATGTGAAACTATCAGGAGTAACGGAAGACATTATTACCAGAGATCTGGTAAAAACTTTAATTGAGTGGTTTCAAAAGCCTGGCATAAATGTTACAGAAGATGATTTAGAACAGGGCTGTCGAACTCATTTGTTGTGAGGGCCAGATCTGACATAAATGAGACCTTGTTGGGCCGGGCCATGTGTGTCATAAAATGTAATGCCAGCTAGTGGAGATATAAACTTTATAAAGGACACAAACACAAAGGCTTTCTTAACTTAAAATAAAAACATGCTTAGAACATTAGCATTCTTGAAATATTTTATTTAACAGTATCTGATAGCTGACACCTCTTTCTCTGAATTACTGCATCAAAATGTCTGTGCTGTTGCAATCTTGAGTATGCTGTTCAAGTGTGTATCTGAAAAGTTCAAACCTACTTTTGATTCATTGACACTCACCACAGAAACCTTATGCTCAGAGTTCTGAGTCTAGGACCCAGGTTAAAAAATGAAATGGCTGAGTGATTAAGAGAGTCTGGTGAAGCAAGCTATGATGCAGCAGCAGCGACAGAACTGGAAGCAGGAGATGGCCAGTTCCACTGCAGGCCTGATAGAAGTCCTCGGGGGTCCTGATCCAGCCCCCTGGCTGCATGTTTGACACCCCTGATTTAGAATGTACACACAGAAGCTTGAAACCGAAGCCAAAAGCTGGAGGCATGCCTAGAGACATTATAATGGCTTTTTCAAGGGAAAAGATACAAGATAAACTCTGGAAAGCTCTCAGGAAGATTAAGAACTTACAACTTTAAGGTCAGGGGGTAATACTTCGTCCTGATTTATCGCCAGAAACATTACAAGAGAGAAACCAGATGAGACCAAATGCTCAGGAACGGCAAAAGAATGGTATATTGTTTTCTTGGAGATTTCCAGCAACTATGTCTTCAAGGACGGGAAACTTATGAAAGCAAAAAATCCTAAAGAAGCAGGAAAACTATTTGAGAGACTTAATATAAAACATATTCCGCAAGGGTTGGAACCAGAGAGAGGAGATAAAGAAGATCACGAGGAAGGAGAAGACTGATTCTGAAAGACCACCGAGTGAAGATGGGAGACTTTGGACTTTTATGTGAATGTGAATGTAAGAGTAAAAATAAACAGGGGATATAAAGGGAACTTTTAATTTTTGAAGTATGACATTATGGTAATGGTTAAAATAACTGTACTGAGAGATTGGGGGGATGGACGGACCTGAATATGAGTAAGCAGGACTGCATGCTGAAGAACAAAAAGGGGGGGGGGGTCTAGAATCACCATCCAGCTCAAGAAGGAGCTTTTCTTTGGGCTGTGGGGGAGGGAGTGACCAGGGAATAAGAAGGAAAAAATGCAAAGACCAAAAAGCACATCGAGAAGAGAATTTCAGAAAAAAATCAGCTTGTGATTCACAGATTCCATCAGTGCTTTTGACTGTGGGGGTCAAGAAAAGCGATGGTTGATTTGAAAAGAAATGGGGATGCCATAAAATCCGACTGTTTTGATGTGCAACCTGTACTCCTAAGCGTAAGGATGTGTCACAGGTGACCAAGAGCAAGTTAATTCGTGCCTTAGTATTCCCCATTATACTATTTGTGGGTGTGAAAGTTGGACAAAGAAGAAAGCTGACAGGAAGAAAGTTGATTCTCTGTGGTGCTGGAGGAGGGTTTTGCGTTTCTACAGATACCGTGGACCACCTAAAAGAGAAATAAGTGGCTTCATGATCAAATCAAGCCTCAACTCTCCTGGAAACCAGAATGACTAAAACGAGGCTTTAGTATTTTGGTAACCTTACAAGAAGACGGGAGTCACTGGGAAAGACAATGATGCTAACAAAAGTGGGAAGGCAGCAGGAAAAGAGGAAGACCCAACACGTGATGGATTGACTCAACCAAGGAAGCCATGCTCCCAAATCGACATAATTACAGGATATTTTCTTCCTTTATGTCTATAGTGATGTTATTAAATATGTGGTTCTCCTCCCATATTCCCCGACACAGAAATATTTGATTATGATATTATGCGCTGTTGCCCATCCAGTAATTGCTTCCTTATGGAAAAACCCCGTCCCCTCCTTTTATGGTACAGGACCCTTTGGGACTTCCTAACAATGGAAAAAATTCTAGACCAGATTTCACAAAACGATTCAAATCCTCTGTCCTCCCATGACTTCACTTTCCGCCGTCCTGTTACAAACTTTATAGCTCACAACTCAGAAGTATTTGCTAACGTTTTTACAATAGATGTCTTGTTATGCTGATTACAAATAAATATTAGCATTAATTTTCTCCTTGTACTCTCGTTTTCCCCTTTGGCAGTTGGTTTTTGGTTTTTTTCCCTAATAGTTGTAGATTTGAACAAATTAACCTTACAACAGCAACACTGTAACTTTCATAGTTGTTGTTTTTCACATTAATATATTGTATGTTTGTACATTTTTCAATACAATAAAATTTAAAAAATAAAATAAAACAAGGAAGCCACAGCTCTCAGTCTGCAAGACCTGAGCAAGGTTGTTAACGAGAGGATGTTCACAGGATTCCCATAAGTCGGAAGCAACTTGATGGCAGTTAAACCCACACTCAGAGAAATGCCTGGGAGGAAGCCTTAGGAAAAGGTCACTGCTTGAACGGAGTGAGTGAAAACCCCTCACCTGCTGTGCCTGCCTCTTCTCCTCTGCCTGACTCAGGAGGAACCCTTCGGCCAGGGCCACTGCCTGGGAACTGGTCTCCGGCCCGCATCCTCTGACCCAGCACTGCACTTCCTGGGGCAGGATGGCCAGGAACCGCTCCAGGATCACCAGGTCCAGGATCTGCTTCTTGGTGTGCCTCTCTGGCTCCAGCCAGTGCTTACAAAGTCCATGGAGCTGGCTGCAAACCTCTCGGGGCCCATCAGCTTCGTGGTAGGGGAACTGCCGGAAGCGTTGGCTGTGTACAACTGCGGTCATAGTGTCCTGAACCCAGATCTCTGGCACAGCTCTTTCCCAAAATTTAGCACCACTCCCTGCTGGGATGAGACGGGGACCTTTCCTGGATGTCTTGCCAGTTCCAGGGCTTTCTGGGTCCTCCTTTTCCATCTCCTCCCCCTTTCTCTTGGTGTTGCCTCTGACTCTGGAAAGACACTCTTATTCACCTGGCTGTGAAAAGAGAGAAGGAAAGATATCAAAAATGCAGAAAGAAAACAAAAGAGAGCAAAGTTACATCACTGACCCTGGTGAGGAAAGACACCTAAGAGGAAGAGGCAGAGGGGGGTCAGGCCTCTCCAGGGCAGGGCACAGGGGTTGCTGGGTGAACAGGAGCAGGAGGAGACAATGATATGGTAGAGCTCCTCAACTGCTTCCTGGCGGCTGGGGTTAAATGGTGTGAATAAACTGAAAGTAAATTCTAGAAATACTTAATGCAGTTTGACAAGGCAGAAGTCTTGAAAGACTTTATGCTCCCCACTTTTGATGGGGTCCAGCTAAGCCTTGCCGACTCAGTTATGACCCTTGATGTTACACTGGACCCAACATTATTGCTGGAGAAGCAACTTAATGTGGTTGCAAAAACCCCTCTCTCAACTCAGCCCAGCGTGATAAATAGCCCTTTCCCTTGAAACATCTCATCTGGCCACCAGGATCCGTGCCACGGTGACATCAAGAGTAGACCAGTTCAATGCACTGCACGTAGGTCTCTCCTCAAAACCAGTTCAGAAGCTCCGGCTGGTGCAGAACGCCACGTCTCGGCTCTTATGGGGCGCTAGAGGGAGCAGGCATGTTACTTCTGTTCTGCAGTCCCTCCCCGGGCTGGCCGCCTGTACATGTGCCTTTTCCGTTATGGCCCCAACGAATGAAGATGAAGAAGAGCTAAAAGGAAGCCTGTGTAGCACAGTGGAAATGTCAAGAAGAAGAGCTGGAATTTTATACCCCACTCTCTCACTGCCCAAAGGTGTCTCAGAGCAGCTTATAATCGCCTTCTCTTCCTCTCCCCACAGCAGACACCCTGTGAAGGAGGGTGGGGGATGAGAGGGTTCTGAGAGAAAAAGTTCTACTGACTGTGAAAAAGTGTTATTCAAGGTGGAAAGTATTGGAGTCGGGGGGCGAGTGGTAGTGATTTTATAGTAAAGCTCTTTATTGAGGGTCAGATGGAACATGAGAAATCCCGGGCTCAGAGCCCTCTTTTATGCCGGCCGGAGACAATGCCCCAACCTCGCCCCCAAGTCCTGATAGGAGCTTAAGTCAGTGGTTGCAGTTCATAGGTCCCCCAGTGGGAGACCTAGGCATGTAATTGGTGGTTGCTCAGGATCCAACTGGCTATTGTTCTACCTGGCTGAAGCTCAGGTAGATTCTGACCTTGTGCGCTGACCACGGTGGCGGTCGCCATTGCGAGAGGCCAGGCGGCCGCGGTCTTAGTACACAACACAAGGAATAAGTTTTCATGTGCAAGCACACCGCATGGAATGGAGCGCCATCGACCTTACGAAGAAACTTGCACTGGTACAGGCTGATTTTTCCTTTCTTACAAAATGCAAAAACCTGGACTATTCTGAAGTGTGCTTGCACATAAAAGTTTAGGCCTTGAATAAAACTTTGATGGTCCTAAAGGTGCCACTGGACCCAAACTTTGTTCTATAATTAATGTAAATAAATACAACCCACACCCACACCCACAGATGGGGCAGCACTGGCCTAAACGTGCAGTATTTGGGACAGCCAATCAGCACACACGTTTCCTCCCTTGTGATCATTCCTGGGCCTCCCGCTGCCCTCCACGGCTTTGAATTTATTTTAACGTACAAAATTCAGATCCCGCTATGGTGCCTATTTATTCAATCAAATTTATATCCTGCTCCCTCTCCCCGGAATGGGACTCGAGGTGACTTCCAGCATATCAAATGCACCCGCTAAACAGGACAAAAAATACAATAAAGGAACGTTTAGAAATACAAATCGACTAACAATCTGCCCCGAAGAAAATCTCGTATCCACCCGATCAAGCAGGGCGGGATGCAAGGATGCGGCTGGCCGGGGCAACCCCTCCATCTACCTACCAGCTGCCTGGCGGATCAGGTTCCCCCTGAGGCCGCCCGGGAAAGAGCCGCCTTGCAAGCCCCGCGGACCCGCCAGGCAGGCGCCCCAGGACCGGGGCTGACAAAGGGGAAACCCCCCGCCGCCCGCAGAAGGAAAGGAAACCGCGTCTGGAAAGGATTTAAACAACCCCCTTCCCCTTCCCCGAACACGCGAGAGCCGAATTTCTCCCCCCTGAGACTGAATGGACCTACTTGAGAGTAAACCTTCCCCGACTCCGGCTGCAAGGCTTTCCTCTGCTTCTGCGCGTCTAAAGCCCTCCCCGCCCTCCGACCCTCCCGCCCCCCTCCTACAGTCGGCTTGTCTAGCAAACAGCTCGGCTGCTTTAACCCTCTCAGTGCTGCAGCCCCAGGGCGGGGAGAAAGGCTTCCTGCTGAAGACCCCCGCGGGACTGCTGGACTTCTGCCCAGCCGCAGTGTCAGCGGCGCCCTCTAGTGCAGCTCAGTGGGACTCCTCCTCTGGAGTCACTCCGCGTAGGGCGGCGCTGGGGGGGGGGGGGGGCAGTGTTCCCTCTAAGCCGAGTTAGTGTGAGCTAGTTCAGAGTTCTTTAGCCTCCGGCTCACCCATTTCTGTCTTCGCTCAGGAAGGATGGCTCCAGAGCAAACTAAATTACGCAGCAGCCCAATCGCGCTCTCACAACTTTAATGCTGGTAGCTCACAAAGCAGAAATCAACTCCCCGCTTGCAGCCCCAGAGAGAGAAGGGGGAAGAGGGAAATCCCTCCCTCCTTGGAAGGAGAACAGCGGCTGGTAGGGGGAAGACGGGGGAGAGGAAAGATCGGGGAGACCTTTCCTCTGCATCACTGGCTTCTGGGAACAGGAGTGTCGGGGGGGGGGGGGGGGAGTGCGTCTGAAGCGCCGACTGGTCTTTGAAGCTGGGCGGGGGGGGGGGGGATTTGCAGAAGGGAGCTGCAGAGCAGAGAAGAAAGGGTCGTGGCGCTTTGAGGGACGCCTCTGGTAGAGTTACCAACTTCCCTGGGGGGGCCTGCAGATCTCCCAGAATTCTTTCCATCTGATCCCTGGGCGACAGAAAAGGACTACTTGGCAAGGTGGACTCCACATGGCATTAGACCCCGTGGGGGGGGGGGGGGGCACTGCTTCCCAAACTCCTCCATAACTACTTTCCACCTCATATCTTCAGGTATTTCCCACCCAGGAGTTGGCAACCCCAGGCAGCTGCCCATAGATGGGCAAGTAAGCAGAGGCGGGGCGGAGGGGGGGGTTAAAGAAAGGAGGGAAAGGGTAATACATGCATACATCAGAGTCCCATGAATTGTAGCTCAGTCACAAAGAACGAAGAATCCAGATAATAGAACAAATAACATAAATAGCCAACACATACCTAATATATAAATCTAGTAGCAGCATCTGTAATGTTCCATGGCGATAAGCCTCGTCTTGTGAGCAACGACACCGAGTCGTTTGCTTATAAAACAACTTTATTCAGTAGATGGAGACGCCAGGAGTGGAGGGCAAAGGACACCATCACAATCATCCGAGATGCCGACCCTGCCCATTCCCACAGGTTAAATATATCCCATAGAATAGAAAGCATAAATATATCCCATAGAACAGAAAGCATTCCCACAGATTAAATATATCCCATAGAACAGAAAGGTACATACACACATCACATCTCTTCCCCCAAATTTACAAAGAATATTTAGACTACCAATTAAAGATAATATTTAGACTACCAATTAAAGATTAAAATACTTAAAACACATAAGAAGAAGAAGAAGAGATTGGATTTATATCCCGCCCTTCACTCCCCAAGGGAGTCTCAGAGCGGCTTACAAACTCCTTTCCCTTCCCCTCCCCACAACAGACACCCTGTGAGGTAGGTGGGGCTGAGAGAGCTCTTTCCCAAGCTGTCCTTGAGAGAACAGCTGGTACAGAGCTATTGCTTGCCGAAAGTCATCCAGCCAGGTGCAATTGGAGGAGTGGGGAATCAAACCCAGTTCTCCCAGATTAGAGTCCGTGTACTTAACCACTACACCAAACTGGCTCTCAACATTAACAATAAAATGTGACATATCGTGTACAACCAAAATACATTCAAACATAAGCATTATGGCGTGTATCTTTCTGGTGAAAACACATGCCTACCATAAAACGTTATATACCTAGGAATCCTTTCTGTTACCTATGAACTATTAAGTTCCTGATTCTCCCTTTCTGTGACTTGACTGTTTGGTTGTCCTAACACCTTATCATCTAGTCCTTGTTCCCTGTTGAACTCATTTTCCTTTTCCTCATGCCTCTTCTCACACCTTTCTGATACGATCTAAGATGGACCTTGTTATGCCGATAGGTGTTAACATCGAAAGTCTGCACCCTATACGTACGTGGTTGCTGGCATTGCTCCATTACTACTGTAGGGCACCACTGCCTATTTCCTTCTACCCACACCTCATCTCCTTCCTTCAATGGCTTCAGTGATTTCGCTGCTCGATCATGGAAATATTTCTGTATGTCCTGGATTTCTTGTAAGGCCTCTTTTAATCCACTTGGTGTTTTGGGCCGTAATCTCTGCTGGGATGCTGGTAACCTACTCCTCAACTCTCTGCCCATTAGCATCTCTGCTGGTGAATACCTCATTCTTGTCACGGGCGTATTATGATATTCCAATAATACTAGATGTATATCCTTTTTTGAATAGTCTGGTTTCCACATTAACTGTTTAATGGAGCCAATGGCCCTCTCCACCATCCCATTCGATCTAGGATATCCAGGATTGCTTAAACATTGTTCAGATGCCCACTCCTAGGCAAATTAGCGAAAGGCATGTTGTCACTTACTACCTTCCTTGGAATTCCATGACGTGCAAATATGTTCTTAAGTCTAAGAATCACTGTGCTGGCAGTTTTATGTGGGAGTGCCACTACCTCTGGGTATTTTGAACAGAAATCCACCACAATAAGGAATGGAGAGGACTGATAGTCAAAAATGTCTACACCTACTTTTTCCCATGGTAGATCTGGGATTTCAGGGGTATAAGTCGCTCCTTTTGATTTTTTACAGCAATCTAGCACACACAGAACAAGTCCTAACCATGCTTTCAACATCTGCACACATACCAGGCCAATACATGAGTCCCTTTGCACGAGCTTTCGTTCTTTGGATTCCCTGTTGTGATTCATGAAGTTGAGTTAACATACCTTGTCTAAAGGACACAGGAATGAACATTTTTTCTCCCATGTACACAATGCCATCTTCAATACGTAATGCATCCTTGATGGCCCAAGAGGATTTTATAGATGCAGGGACATCTTTATAATATTGTAGCCACCCTGACTTTAAGCAATTAATTACCAACTGAAGATGTTCATCTCACTTTGTGGCTTCCTGTATAGCCTCTAGCCCTTCAGGACAGGCCTGTAACATTTCTACTTCGTGTATGACCTTCTCTTCCCATACCTGTTCTTCATCCCCTGTGGGAAGGTCCACTGCAGCTCTTGATAAGGTATCAGCTAAACACATGTGTTTACCTGGAATATACTGCACATTAAGCTGGTACCGTTGTAATTGTAAGAGCATGCGTTGTAGCCGAGCAGGGGCAGCACCAATTGGTTTCTTAAAAATTGCCTCCAGCCGCTTATGATCAGTTTGCACAAATTTTTTTTTGCCATACACATATTAATGAAACTTTCAAATCGCATATATTACAGCCAAAAGCTCTTTCTCTATCTGTTGGGCTAAGAGATCTGGATGCATAAAAAACAGGTCTACCCTCTTGAATCAGACAGGCTTCAAGGCCATCTTTTGATGCATCTGCTTGGATAGTTACTGGGTTTTTTACATCATAATATTGGAGAATGGGTGCCTGACATAGCTGTTGCTTAACCATGTCAAAAGCTCTCTGGTGTTCCAGCATCCACAGGAAACAAATATCCTTTTAAAAAAGACCCCGCAGAGGCGGCGTTAACTCAGCCTCTTTTGGAACATATTTTGACAAGTACTGTACCATCCCTAAAAATCTAAGTATGTCCTGTCTGTCTTTAGGGGAGGGCATCTCTCTGATGGCCTTAACCTTATCTTCATCTATGGTGACACCTTCAGCAGTCACAACATGCCCCATGTATTTCACAGAATCCACCTTAAACTATATCTTTTCCTTGTTAAATTTTACATTTTTGGCTCTTGCTGTTTCTATCACCTGATGCAAGATTTGATCATGCTCCTCTACAGTCCTTGCTGCTATAATCATGTTGCCTGCAATCATAAACACTCCTTCCATATGACCAAAAATCTCATAGTTTTTTTGTTGGAAGACTTCACTAGATGACACCAAACCAAATGGCAAACGATTAAAACAATATCTTCCCCATGGGGTATTGAACACAGTACACAGTAACATACACACATATGTACACAGTAATGCTGATGACTTATCTAGTTTCACCTGCCAGTACCCATCCTTTTCATTTATTACTGTAAAAACTTTCTTTCCTGCTAACCTAGCCAGCACCTCTTCCACAGTGGGAATAGTATAGTATTGTCTTCAAACTGCCTTATTCAAGTCGCAAGGATCTAAACACATATGCAAATTCCCATTTTTTTCCCTGTTATCACCAGGCTATTTACCCAGGCTGTGGGACCCACCACCCTAGATATCACTCCTGCCTCTTCCAATTGAACCAGCATGTCCTTTAATCTATCCAGTATTGTAAATGGCACCTTCCTGCATCCATGAACTACCGGGGGAACTGTTGGATCTATATATATATATGATGGAACCCTTCAAACTCCCCTAGACCTTCAAAAACGTCATTGTACATTGTTAATATTTGTTCACAAGTCAATTCCCTTGACTGTACAACATCTACTTTACATACTAGATTCAAGGTATCACATGCTGCTCTCCCCAACAATGGAAGTGTTGAAACATCTGTAACAAAACATCTGTAACAAAAATTCAGCTTCGTTTTGCCGTGTTGAACATGTGAGCACAATGGTACCCATGGTATTTATACGTGTCCCACCATAAGCCATCAACACTCCATTACTACTTGATAACTTCTTCCATCCAAGGAGAGCATTAAATATATTAACTGGCAAAATATTTGCCTCAGTACCTGTATCTAGCTTGAATTTAACTTTGAGTCCTCTCAAATTTATGTTGGCATACCACCCAGGTGTTTCCACTTGATTGTCACCTAAACTGTGGCACAATAACACTCCTATGAGCCAGTTATGCACATCTGCTTTTGAGTTGTGGAAATGTTGGTTTCCACTATCCCTAGCTGTTTTACATAACTTGGCAAGATGGTTCCCCCCCCCCCACACTTATAACATATCTTGCCAAAAGCAGGGCATTTTTGAAACCTGTGTACTGTGCCACAATATGAACAGTTCCTTTCTCTCGCAACACCATCTGCATCTTTGGGGCGTGCCTTTTGCTGTCTCACTGCTTGCAAAGGAATCGCCACAACTTGTCTGGAGAATGCAGATGCCTCGCACAGCTGTTTTGAGGAGTTTGTCATTGTAATTGAGAGGCCAGAGCTTCAGCAACCTGGCAGAGTTCAACAGTCTTTTTCAAGGTAAGGTCAGTCTCTTTCAAGAGTCTCTCTTTAAATCTGTCTGGAGCACTAAAGACCAGCTTATCTCTAATCAGCTCCTCAAAAGTCGAGCCAAATTCACAGCTGGCAGAATTTAGTTTGAATTCAGTTGCAAATTGTTCCACTGATACTCCCTGCTCCCAGTTATAAGTCCAGAAACAATAACGCTCAAATATCAAATTCTTCCGAGGAGTACAATATTCCTTAAACTCCGCAAGAACCTCATTTAATGTTGTAGGACCTCCACCCCAAAAAACAAACGTATTATATATTCTTACAGCGTCTTCGCCAATCACACTTAGCAAAATAGCTATTTGCCTCTTATCTGGTGCATTTTCAGTGGCAGTAGCAATCAAGTAAAATTGGAAAGCTTGCTCCCACGTCTTCCAGTTTTCTGCAAGATTATCAGTCAAAGAAAATGGATCCGGCGGCCGAAAATACTCCATTCTTCTGACACCATGTAATGTTCTACGCCTCGTCTTGTGAGCAACGACACCAAGTCATTTGCTTATAAAACAACTTTATTCGGTAGATGGAGACGCCAGGAGTGGAGGGCAAAGAACACCATCACAATCGTCCAAGAGATGCCGACCCTGCCCATTCCCACAGGTTAAATACATCCCATAGAATGGAAAGCCAGCTCCTTAAATACATCCCATAGAATGGAAAGCCAGCTCCTTAAACAACATCTGCTTCCAATAATCATGTAGTTGATTGGACAATATGTCCTACAAAAAGAAGTATACATACAAAGTTTCAAAAACAAGTGTTCCATATTAAAGCATAATCTCATAAGATACTGCAAACCTACTCACCTACAAATTTTTACTAATGGGCCACCATTCTTGTGTTACAATGGAGAACTAACTTCACAATAGTAACCAGCTGGAAAAGCCTCTTGCAAAATCAATGCAACATTTCCTAGATAAGGGTCATTCTTACAACGACTTTAAATTTGTTGTCCTGGAAACTTTCCCTCCTAGAAAATATAAAAGACTTAATGTTCAAAGATGGCTGTGCTAGCGTGAGTCATATTGGATGCATCATTTGCATACATTTGGCCCCCATGGTTTGAATTGAGGCAGACTTGTTGAGCTTTCTGTAAAATGTGTGGTTCCCTTTAACAACATTGTGCATGGTCATGGGGTGGTCAGTCCCCTCCTCTTTAAATAATCTTTGTTGAATTGATTTTGCAAGAGGCTTTTCCAGCTGGTTATTATCTGCTCCTTTTTATCCTCACAACAACCCTGTAATGTAGGTTAGGTGAAAACTACATGACTGGCCTAAAATCACCCAGTGAGCTTCCACAACAAGATGGGGATCCAAACCTGGGTCCCTGAGACCATACGCTGAAGCTCTAACTGACACACCGCACTGACTTCCCTAGGATAGCTGCTGTTGAACAATATTGAGCATCCAGTCTTAAGTGAGACACACAAGTTAGGTGGTATTAAGTCATTCAGTGGTTGCAGCCAGGCCGAGGGTGGCCAATCTCCAGGTGGGACATGGAGATCTCCTGGAATTACAGTGGAACTCCGTGTGACAGAGATCAGTTCCCCTGGAGAAATTGGCTGCTTTGAAGAGTGGCTGCTTTGAAGAGATGGCATACATCCAAGAGTTCTGAAAAAACTCAAATGTGAACTGGTGGCTCTCTGGAAAAAAATATGCAGTCTATCACTAAAATCTGCCTCCATTCCTGATGTAATTCCCAAAATTGAAAAAGGTTCCAGAGGAGATCTGGGAAATTACAGGACAGTCAGAAATTACAGGCCAATTTCAGTACCTTTATTGACATACACAGTCTACCATCGGTACTGGGTACATTGGTGGAATCCCTTATTAAAGATAGAATTAACAGGCACATTGATGAACAAAAGGAAGAATCAGCATGGATTCCGTAAGGGAAGATCTTATCTCACTAACCTTTTAGAGTTCTTTGAGGGGGTGAACAAATATTAGGACAAGGGTGACCCAGTAGATGTTGTTCACCTAGACTTCCAGAAAGTTTTTGAAAAAGTTCCTCATCAAAGGCTCTTAAGTAAACTCAGTGGTCATGGGATAAGAGGACAAGTCCTCTTGTGGATTCAAAACTGGTGAATTAACAGGAAATAGATAGTATAAATTCTCAGAATAAATAACCCCACCCTTCTCTGTTGTTGACCCCACCTTAAGGAATATTTATTTAATTTATAGACTGCCCTCTCCCCCACATGCGGGCTCAGGGCAGTTTACAACATTTCAGTAAAATACAATCCAATCCAAAACAATTAAAATTACAATAACTATTAAAAGATGGTGCTTTAACCCAGTTTTTATCTTTGCCCCATAAAGGGGAAGGCAAAAGAGGAGAGAGAGGTGGCACTGCAGAGGGAGGGCCAGGCATGCTGGAAAAACTATTGCTGTCCTCAACCAAAGGCCTGGCAGAAAATCACACCGTGTCCTGCAGGACACGGATGTCATTTGGCAGAGAGTTCCACCAGGCTGGCACCAGGGACAAAAAGGCCCTGGCTTTGGTTGAGGGCAGCCAGATATCTTTTGGGCCAGGGATCACCAGAAGGCTTTTCTCTCCAGAGCTTAATCCTCTTCTGAGGGTGTACCAGGAGAGATGGTCCCTTAGACAGTGGGTCCCGGACTGACTCCCACATTTTCACTGTCCTGGCTTTCCGCAAACTGCACAAAACCATTATTCAGGAGAGGTATGCAACAGAGTGTCACTGTCCAGGACTGAAGCCTGTGTCCCTCTGAGTCACCACCTCTTGGGCTAAGCAGGCAGCGCTCAGAGTTGTGGGTCCTCAAGGCCAAGGGTCATTTCGAGCAAGAGCTCAGGGGAGTGCAGCTCTGGGAGTTGGTGCCAGCCCCCCCCCCCCGGCGGGGGAATGCCTGCTTGTGTCATGGCTTCAGCAAAATGACCCTGTCCCCTGGAAAGGTCCTTGTTCCTCCGACCAGCCTTCTGAAGGCTTCAGCCACCACTAAAGCTATCCTCCCAGAATAGTGGTATTTCTGAGGCTTGGATTAGTAGCTGTCCTCTCTCTCTCTCTCTCTCCCTCTCCCCCTCTCCCTCCTTTCTTTCTTTCTTGCCATATGACATAAGGCTGCCTGGGAAAGAGCTGCCTTGCAAGCCCCGCGGACCCGCCAGGCAGGCGCCCCAGGACTGGGGCTGACAAAGGGAAACCCCCCAAGGAAAGGAAACCCTGTCTGGAAAGGATTTAACCCCCCCCCCCCAACATGCGAGGTAACTCCGCAAAGGGCGGCGCTCCTGGGGGACCCAGGGGGGCTGTTCCACCATCTCAGAAAAAGGAGGAGGTGGAGGCGCCGGTCCCCAGTTCCTTGCTCGCATTCTCCCCATTCCTTCCTCCTCTGAGGACCGGGAAACTCAATTGGGGGTGTTATGAGTGTTATGTCTGGTGCTTGATTCTTTGTCTGCAGCCAGGGAACATGTCTGGGCATGTTTGCCTGTAATGTGATGTGATAACAACAGAGCTTCCTTCCCCAGAGAACAATGGACCTAGGGATCCTGCCGGTCTCCCTATCAGAGGCTGAGGATATTTGAACAGACCTATGATAGCCCCTGGTGGGAGAATAATCCCTGTTGGACCAATCCCCCTTAGAGGGGGACACGGTCAAGGTGTGGTTTACCTGTAAATATAAGTGGCTTCCCCTTCCCTTTGTCCCCATGCTCCATCTTGACCTGCAAGAAACCACCATGCTGTACATATGATCCTGACTCCCTAATAAAAGAGCTATGATTGAAATCACTCCACTGGCCTCCCAAATCCAGTACTTTTCAGGGGGTGGGGGGGTGTTAGGCTTTGTTAAAGAATGGAGGACCCCAAAGGCTGGCAGGAAGGGCCCGGCGTCGGGGAGCCGAGTAGGGTTGCCAAGTCTTGAAAACTCACCAGCGGGGGGAGTCCTCCTCTCGCCGGGAGTTTCTTCTGGTGCGCGCGCTTTGCGCACGCACCCATTGACATCACCGGAAGTGACGCAGCACGTTGGGGGCGTTGCCAGGGTGACACTCTGGCAATCGCCCCAAAACTCTATCATAGAGTTTTGGGGCGATTGCCAGAGCGTCGCCCTGGCAACGCCCCAACGTGCTGCGTCACTTCCAGTGACGTCATTACGTCGTCCTTGCTGGACGATGTCAGGGTGGGGTTCCCCCCGCCGGCCAAATTCTGGCCGGCGGATCGGGAACCCCTTTAGCGGGGGATCCCCCGCCCCCCGGGCTGACTTGGCAGCCCTAGAGCCGAGCCTGGACTCCAAGAAAGCCCACCCCCCAGTTCAAGTGCTTGTTGCGTCCCGGGAAATCAACTCCCCGCCTGCAGCCCCAGAGAGAGAAGGGGGGAGAGTTTAATCCCTCCCTCAGAAGGAGGAAAGCAGCTGGCAGGAAAGATGGGGGAGAGGGAAAAAGATAAGGGGCGGGGGGAGACCTGACTTCTCCCCACACGCCATCTAGGAACAGGAGTGTGTGTGTGGGGGCTGTTCCTGTTCGCATCCGGTGTGGGGGGGCCTCCTCTGAAGCCGCAGACTGGTCTTTGGGGTGGGGTGGGGATTGGCTGGGGGTGGAGTTCGCGGAAGGGAGCTGCAGAGAAGGGAAGGGTCACGACGCTGTAAGGGACAGCTCAGGAGGGGTTGCCAAGCTCCCTGTGGAGCCTGCAGATCTCCCCAAATGATTCCCTACTGATTCCCAGGCGACTTGGGGTGTGTGGAGAGAAACCTAACTGCACAGCTTGGTTTCCTTACTAGTGAAAAGGAGGAAGAGTACAGCAGCACTTTAAGGACTCACACAATTTGTGGCAGGGCATGAGCTTTCATGAATCACTGCTCACTTCCTCAGATACAGCTGGAATGTGAGTCCTGTCCTTATATCTTGGACAGTGAAGTGATTTGAGATGTCAGAAGACAAGAGCAGGCATTGGTAATGAGAAAAGAAACCTAGGTCTCAGTTCAGTCCAGGAGTTTGCATTGTCTTGAACTTCATGATCAGTTGCAGTTCAGCAGTCTCTCTTTCTAATCAGCCTTTGGAATTTGTTTGTCAGAGAACTGCTACTCTTAGGTCAGCAGCTGAATGCCCTGGGAGATTAAAATGTAATCCCACTGTTTTTTGAAAGTTGTGGTTTCTAATAGTGGTAGAAAGAGTAAGAGCACCTTTAAAGACTAACAAAATGTTGGTAGGGTATGTGCTTTTGTTAGTCACTGCTTGCTTCTTCAGACTTATTTCCGTTTATTCTTTGCATCCTCCTGGACTGAATCTTCCTGTACCAAATGGAGGCCTAGGTCTCCTGTCTCATCACAATGTTGATATCTCCAGGCCTCTGTATATCACACCAGTGCTGGTATCTTCACCCCTCTGCATATCACACCTGGCTAATCCAATCACACCCGCCATTGCAAACTGGCATCTGAAATCATCTTTATAAAGTTTATATCTCTGGTACCTTGTGTTACATTTTATGGCACACATGGCCCAGCCCGACAAAGTGATATTTGTGTCAGATGTGACCCTCGTAACAAATGAGTTTGGCACCTCTGCCTTAGAGGATGTTTATACTTTACAGAAGTTAGTGATATCACAATCAGAATCTAGATATCCTTGATCCTTTCTGGTCCGGCTTCCGTCCTGGTCACCCTCTGTAGACATCTGGATCGAGGCAGGTCAGCGCTGCTCTTGTTAGATTTAACGGCAGTGTTTGATACGCTCAATTACGAATTTCTGACCCACCCCCTCACCGACATAGGAGTTCAAGGGACTGCCTTGAAATAGTTTTCCTCCCTTCTCCATGGTCAGGGACAGAGGATGGCACTGGGTGAGAGGATCTCCCCGCGGTACCATCTAGAATGTGGGAGTGCTGCAGGGAGCGATCCTCTTGCCAGTGTTATTTAACATGTGCCCCCTCACCCAGTTAGTCAGGAGTTATGGGCTGGGTTTGTCATCAGTAGGCTGTCATCAGTGATGACACTCAGCTCTGTCTGTTAATGGACCGTTACCCGTCTTCCATTCCTGGAAATCTGGCTGAGGCTTTGGATGCTGTGGCTGGATGGTTGCAGCAGAATCGACTGAAGTTAAACCCATCAAAGACGGAGGTCCTGTACCTGGGTCGTGGGGATATGGAGGTGGGCACCAGGCTTTCCATGCTGGAAGGGGCACCTTTGGTGCCAGCCCAGTCGGTGAAGAACCTGGGAGTAACGCTGGATTCCTCCTTATCCATGGAGGCCCAGGTTGCTGCAGTTGCCAGATGTGCATTTTTCCATCTTAGGCAGATCAGCCTACTGAAGCCCCATCCCCCCCCCCCCCCAGGACTTAGCCTCAGGGACCCATGCAATGGTCACTTCCAGGCTTGATTACTATAACTGCAGGCTTACCCCTGAAACTGATTCAGAAATTACAGCTGGTACAAAATGCAGCGGCGCACCTCTTGATGTCGACGCCTGTGTGGGCTCATCTTTGGCATGTGCTTTGTCTGGACCTGCTTCAAGGTGTTGGTAATTACCTTCAAAGCCTTATCCGGCCTGGGACCAACATACCTAAATGATCGCCTCTTCCCATAAATGCCTCGAAGAGCGTTATGCTCTGAGAGTCAACATCTCCTGGCGATCCCTGGCCCAAAGGACATCCACCTAGCCTCAGCCAGGGCCAGGGCTTTTTCTGCCCTGGCCCCCACCTGGTGGAACATGCTCCCTCTTGAGATCAGGGCCTTGAGGGATCTTATTCAATTCTGCAGGGCCTGCAAGATGGAGCTGTTCTACCAGGCCTTTGGCTGAGGCAGCAGGCGTCCACACATGCCCCCCCCCCCCCGCCGAGGTTGCTGTCTCCCACCTAGAAGAAGAGAAGAGATTGGATTTATATCCTGCCCTTCACTCACTTGGAGTCTCAGAGCGGCTTACAAACTCCTTTTCCCTCCCCCTCCCCACAACAGACACCCTGTGAGGTAGGTGGGGCTGAGAGAGCTCTTTCCAAGCTGTCCTTGAGGGAACAGCTGGTACAGAGCTATGGCTTGCCCAAGGTCATCCAGCCAGGTGCAAGTGGAGGAGTGGGGAATCAAACCCGGTTCTCCCAGATTAGAGTCTGCGCACTTAACCACTAGACCAAACTGGCTCTCCTACTGATAACCGGCCACACCCACCACCATCAATGGGCTGGACTCTCTCCACTGCAAGCTACGACTACTGGTTTTATATGTTCATAATGTGTTTTAAAATTTTATTGTATCTATGGAAATGTAACCCGCCCTGAGGCTGTTTACGGGATGGGTGGGATATTAATGTGAAATGTATATATATTTTTAAAAAGGTATTTGGGTCTAGCTTCTTTGACTCTCCTTGACTTTCTGAGAGCTTCCTGACCCCAGAGATAGAAAGAAGGGGGTAGATTTGGGTCAGAACATCGGGTCAGTTCTACTCAGTTCCAGTTTGTCCTGTGTCACATTTACAGCAGCTATGTTAGTACGCTAGCAGCTGTAGGTCCAAGAAAGATCCATACCTCTGGTTTACTAATGGTGGGGGCTGGCCATTAACCGTTCTATGGGAGAGCTTAGTGGCTGGTCCAGAACATTCTGAGTTTCATGCAAGTCCACTATTATAAGCATTGGGGTTGTGTTAAAATATTGGTTGTTTGTAGCCACATTTTTGCGCCATGGTAGAGCCACAAAGATGTGGCTTTGGAGATTTCTGTGGTGCAAAATGTGGCCATGATATGTGATTGGATGATTTGGGGATGACTAAAATTAAAAATCCACAGTATCCATGGTGACCTGTGCTTTAGAATGTCATTTGGGTGCCAGGGTGGTACCACAAACCAGCAGACCTGCAGATTTTTGGGTTATTGACATGATATGTCATTTGATGGTGAGTTGGGGGTGACGTAATGCAAACTTCCTGAGGATCCATAGAAATCCATGCTTCAGAACTAACGCACCGGCTGAATGCCTGCCGGCCCTGATCGAGGCTGTAACAGGCTGGGCATTGGAACACCCGCGGCTAATTGTCCTGGGTGATTTCAATGTCCATGCTGATGACGCGGCTTCGGTCCAGGCGTCGGACCTAACGTCGTCCATGGCGGCACTGGGACTCATCCAGTTTGTATCGACCCCTACGCATCAGGCTGGACACATGCTCGATTTGATCTTTGCGGCAGGGGTGACAGTGGACCGGATTACTGTTTCGGCAGTACCATGGTCGGACCACTATGCTCTGAGGGCTCGTTTGAACACTCCACCTCAACCCTGTTTAGGCGGCGAGCGTATTTTGGCTCGCCCTCGGAGCCAGATGAACCCTGATCGGTTTCTGGCGGCTCTGAGGGATCCGATGCCCCCTGGCGGCTCATTAGATGAGTTGGTGGAGGACAGGCATAGCCGACTCTCCATGGCCATCGATGAGATCGCTCCCAGGTGCCCTCTGCGCTCCCGTAGTAGGCTGGCACCATGGTACACCCATGAGCTCCGGCTCATGAAACAGGAGCTTAGACGGTTAGAGAGACGGTGGCGCGGTACTCGTGACGAAGAAACAAGAGCATCTTATAGGACGTTTATGAAAGCCTATGAGATGGCAACTAAGGCTGCCAAGAAGGCTTACTTGGCAGCTGAGGTCGCATCCGCTAGCTCACGCCCAGCGCAATTATTTAGAACGATTCGGTCTATAACAGCGTTGCCCCAGGGCAAACCAAATAGTAGGGAATTGGAGATTGGCTGTGAGGCTTTTGCGAGCTATTTTGCGGATAAAGTCTTGGCGCTCCGCCGTGACCTCCCTGCCACGATTGAGACAATAAGTGAACTCGAGGCCCCTTGTATGTTGGTATTGGGTTTGGATTCCTTTGACCCGCTCAGCCTAGAAGTTGACAGGTTGCTTTTGACTGTACGTCCAACCACATGCATCCTGGATCCATGACCTTCCTGGCTCGTGAAAGCGGGCCACGAGGGGTTACGCGGTGCACTGAGGGAGATTATCAATCTGTCCCTCGTGCAGGGACGATTCCCTAGTGCACTCAAGGATGCGATGGTCCGCCCTCTCTTAAAAAAACCATCTTTAGACCCGGCTGAATTGGCCAACTATCGGCCGGTGTCCAATTTGCCATATTTGGGCAAATTAATAGAGAGAGCGGTGGCGATACAGCTACAGAGCTTCCTGGATGATGCTTCGGTGTTAGATCCCTTCCAGTCTGGCTTTTGCCCGGGGTTCGGAACGGAGACTGCTCTGGTCGCGCTGACGGATGACCTCCGGAGACACCTGGATCGGGGCGGCGTGGCGGTATTGCTGCTGCTTGACCTGTCGGTGGCGTTCGACACGGTCGATCATCAGCTGCTGACCCGCCGCCTCGCCGACATGGGGATACAGGGGCTAGCTTTACAGTGGCTGGCTTCCTTTCTCCAAGGTCGGGGACAGAGGGTGGCGCTTGGGGATCGGCAGTCCCGGAGGCATCCACTGGAATGTGGGGTGCCTCAGGGGGCTGTTCTGTCCCCGATGCTTTTTAACATCTATATGCGCCCCCTTGCCCAGCTGGTACGGAGGAAGGGGTTGGGGTGCCATCAGTATGCTGATGACACCCAACTCTACTTGATGTTAGGCGGCCAGTCTGGCTCTGGACCGGACGATCTTGACCGGGCATTGCATGCTGTGGCTGGTTGGCTTAAGCTGAGTAGGCTGAAGCTGAACCCGGCAAAGACGGAGGTCCTGTGCCTGGGTAAGGGCGGACCTTGGTCAGGGCTCCCGCTCCTGGCATTCGACGGGGCTCCGTTGGTGCCTGTGCCGGTGGTGAGGAGTTTGGGAATGCTCCTGGATCCCTCCTTAAATATGGAGGCCCAGGTAGCAGCTGCTGCCAAGTCGGCCTTTTTCCACCTGAGGCTGGTGCGGCAGCTGGTTCCCTTCCTGGACCGTACCGACCTGGCTACAGTGATCCATGCAACGGTCACCTCGAGGCTAGACTATTGCAACGCTCTCTACATGGGGCTGCCCTTGTTGCTGATCCGGAGGCTGCAGCTGGTGCAGAAAGCCACAGCAAGGCTGTTGATGGGTCTCCGGAGACGGGAGCACATCCGGCCTGTGCTAGCGGCGCTGCACTGGCTGCCAATAGCGTACCGAATCCGCTTCAAGGTGCTGGTGCTTACCTTTAAAGCCCTAAATGGCCTGGGTCCAACCTACCTGAGGGACCGCCTTTCCCTGTATGTACCCCGGAGAGCACTACAGTCTGGGGCCCAACACCGGCTGACTATACCTGGCCCCAGAGAAGCCAGGCTTGCTGCCACAAGGGGGAGGGCTTTCTCAGTGGCGGCCCCTATCTGGTGGAACGAGCTCCCAGAGGAGACCAGGGCCCTGCGGGATTTAGTGCAGTTCCGCAGGGCCTGTAAGACGGAGCTCTTCCGCCAGGCATTTGAATAGGGGCCGCTACGTCTACCTTCCCTCCCCTCTCTGTTTTCTCCCACAGTATAGCTATTAAAGCCTGATCGCTATTCGTACCATCTGCCACAAGGAAATATGGGCGCCGGAGTGATTAGGATGCCGCCATCTGAATTTTTTAGGTCTGAATTTTAGGACTGAGTGTGAGCACCTTAGATTATTAAATTGTATTCTTAAATGGTTTTAAATAATGTTTATACTGTTTTAATGTTTTAGTATGGTTGAACCCTGGTGTACCAGGCCTTGTACGCCGCTCTGAGCCTGCAATTGCAGGGAGAGCGGCTTAGAAATCAAATAAATAAATAAATAAATAAATAAATATGTTTTTGTGATGTGGTGGTCCCTTGAAATTGTGGGTTCATGCTTTTTGTGTCAAAATCTGTAGCTACACACATAATTTGTGATGTAATAACCCAAAGCAAAAATCTGAACCTGGGTTCAGATCCATAGAAGGCCTGGAAGGTTGTTTGATGCCCTTTAGCCTACCACATTTTCAGGCTAACAGATCTTGCAAGATTGGTTTAAGGATTAAATATTTTTGTGGGGGGAGGGGCTTAGCAGCTTCCAAGGCAGAGTGGGGCTTATGAATCTGGGTCTCCCAGTTGTTCGTCCCCATGCTCAAACCCCAGCACCATGCGGTTCATATGTGTCTTCGTGGAAGGTCAGGTCTCTAAGTGGGAGTGAACTGCAAGGAGGAGGGGAAGCAGACTGGAATTTGGAGGAGAGTGCTGTCAAGAATCCCTAATCCGGGAGAATTCTTGATATGGGCCGGCAGAGCAGAAATTGAAAAAACCCCAAACCCTGGAATGTCATTCCACATACTCACCAGTTTGGTATCTGTCACCAGCCCCTTGGACTACCCAAACAGTCAGAAGCTAAGGGGCAAGCTTCTAGCCTTACTTGGGCTAATCAAGGAAGTTAACTCTGCAAGGTTCTGCACTTGCAGAAAGAGTTCCCACAGACAACTAACCAGGTAGGTGGTCACTTAAGGTCTAAGATACTGGAATAGGACTGAAGCACTTGAAACATGGAAAACCCAAATATAATCAAATTATATTGATTAGTGTGCAAGAATATTTCAAAAGAACACAGCAGTGAGAACTTAAACCAAAAAGAACTACAGTTAACATTACTAGCTACATATTTGGTCAGTAATTCAGTGTTACCAGATGTTTCCCTTCTGGGTTGAAGGCAGGCAGTAATCCATCTCTCTCTGTTCAGAGAGCAGGTAGCCAGGAAAAAGCCTGGTCCATTCAAGGTTAGCTCATCTCCTCATGGTAACTTGTGTCTAGCTACAAACAATGAACAGTAAAACTAAACTTGTTAAGGCCTGAGATCTGAGTGGGCTGGGGCCCTTAGCCCCGCCAAAACCCAGACCATTGAAGTTATGTTGACCTGAACCTGTTAACAACAGAGGGCTCAGGAGGAGGCCTACTTTATGACGGGATGGAGGGGAAATCTGCACTCTAACCCATCCATGTCCTGTGAATCACAGCAACAATTGATGGGAGTGTGAGATGCAGTGGTGCCAAGTCCCGTCCTGGTAAGAAAATGGTTTCTCTCGGTACCTGAATTGTTATTCAAAGGTCACAAGGCTGATTGGCCAACTCTTCGCTATAACCAGCCAGTTGATTTCCATTTGGTCTCAGCACCCATGGCAGGCCTATAGAGCAATATGTGGCCTGAACTGATTTTAATGAAGGAACAAGAAATTAGAATCATAGAATCACAGAGTTTGAAGGGGCCATACAGGCCATCTAGTCCAACCCCCTGCTCAATGCAGGATAAGCCTAGAGCATCCCTGACAAGTGTTTGTCCAGCCACTCCTTAAAGATTGCCAGTGAGGGGGAGCTCACTACCTCCCTAGGCAGTTGATTCCATCCAGTGTTGTACAATTCTCACACTGCCTGCTCATATTTAACCTATGGTCCATACACACCCCAAGATCTTGTTCACACACTGCTACCCAGAAGTGTACCCCCCATCCTGTATGCGTGTTCCTCATTTTTGTTACCCAAATTGTTGTTTTGTAGAACTTGGCACTTATCATTGTTAAATTGCATCTTGTCTACACCTGCCTACTTTTCCAGCATGTTCAGATCTTGTTGAATTCTATATCTTCTGGTGTGTTTGCTGCTCCTCATCTGCAAATTTAATGAGTAGCCCCTCCACACACTGATCCAGATCATTTATTAAAATACTGAAAAGTACAGGGCCCAGAACTGAACCCTGGGGCACCCCATTGGACACCTCTGTCCATTTAGAGGAAATGCCATTGACAACTACTGAGCATAGTTCTCCAACCTGTATCCACCTAACTATTCTAAAGTCCAGTCCACAGTACCCATCAGAACATCATGGGGAACCCTGTCAAAACCTTTACTGAAATCCAGGTAAATGACATCAACAGCATTTCCTTGATCTACAGGTCCAATTTCTTGACAAGTGGATTGGTGTAGATGAATCACAGGTGGTGGGAGAAAAGGGCTGATTTAGGTCTGGTCATTGACAGGTGGCTGATGAATCTGTGGAGGGTTCATGATTTTTGTGGTGGATTGAGCTAGTATTGAGGGCAGTGGCTCCAGTTTCCTTGGAGAGTTTATATTCTATGTATATGTTTTAGGGTGAACCTCTGTATGGAAGCAGTATGTGTTTTTATTTCTTTCCTTTTAGATGATTAACTTGCAATAGAGGCTCTTAAATTGTTTCAGCTTGAGAGCTGTGCACTGTTTCAGTTGAAGACCTTGGATTTTTTTTTAAGAGCTCTACACCTGCATATAATATTTAGTTATTTGGCCTTGATTGGCTGGCAGGCTGTTTAATATCAGACAGTTTTCTTTAGAACTAACTAACTAACTTTCCAGATCATGTGAGTCTGAAAGCATGAAACTCTGTGGACACTGGTATGTTTATTTACTCACTGCTATTGTACAGCGATTCGTTATCTTTCTTTTAATCATCTTCAATAAACTTTGTTGGGCTTTCTAAGAGCTGAAGTGTGGCGCAATGTTGTTAATGGATGCCTCCCTCCCCTTCCCCAGAGCTTAACTAGAGACTGAAGAGGTGAGCCTTTAAAGCGCAAAGAGCTTTAAGTCCTGCTAAAGTAAATAAGCTGCTCCTTGCCAACTTGAGGCCAGGAGCCCCTATAGACTTTGGCAGAAGAACCAAGGTCCCTGTTCATACAACCTGGGGAATAAACCCTGCTTTACATGCACAAATGCTTCAATGGTTGGAGAGAAAATGTTGCTGATCGAGTACAGTGACGATTTATTCTGGAATAAATCTCCATATATCAAAAGTATGCTCTCAGCTTACAGATACAACACCTAACCAGCACACTCAAGAATCCTACAGCACAGACATTGACTCCAGATTTTGATGCAATAATTAAGAGAAAAAAAGGTCAGTTATCAAAAACTGTAAAATAAAGGAAATAACGTAAGGCTGTTAATTATTACGCATGTTTGTATACTGAGTAAAAAATAATATTGTTAATTGGGTGTGCCTATGCCCTTTCTAAAGCTCATATTTCTGGTCCCTGGCATTACACTGGGTGACACACATGGCCCAGCTGGACAAAGTGACATTTATGTCATATCCTCTAATAATTGAGTTTGAAATTCCTCCCTGGGCTAAGAAGTTACAAGACTTTTCCTTGTGTACGTTATTCGATCCTGTTGAAAATAGCCATGCTGACTAAAGCTCTATTCAAATGGTTTCTGCCCTCTCTGGATTCCTTGATGCTCCTGAAGATGGCCACTCTGACTGAATCTCTTCTCATGCTCTGTGCATTCAAAAGGCTTCTCCCCCGTGTAGTTTCTTTGATGTTGCTGAAGATCCCTACTGTCACTGAATCTCTTCTCCCACTCTAAAGATTCAAAAGGCTTCTCCCCTGTGTGCGTTCTTCGATGACTTTGAAGATTGCCACTGTTGTTGAATCTCTTCCCACACTCCGAGCATTCATAAGGTTTCTCCCCTGTGTGGATTCTTAGATGTTTTTGAAGAGTGCTACTCTGACTGAATCTCTTCTCACACTCTGAGCATTCAAAAGGTTTCTCCCCTGTGTGAGTTCTTAGATGAATTTGAAGACTGCCACTGTTGCTGAATCTCTTCCCACACACTGAACATTCAAATGGCTTCTCCCCCGTGTGGGTTCTTAGATGACGTTGAAGATGACCACTGTGATTGAATCTCTTCCCACACTCTGAGCACTCAAAAGGCTTCTCCCCTGTGTGGGTTCTTAGATGCCGTTGAAGAGTGCTACTTTCACTGAATCTCTTCCCACACTCTGAGCATTCAAAAGGCTTCTCCCCTGTGTGGGTTCTCTGATGCTGTTGAAGAGTGCCCTTCTGACTGAATCTCTTCCCGCACTCTGAGCATTCAAAAGGCTTCTCCTCTGTGTGGGTTCTTAGATGAATTTGAAGATTGCTACTGTCACTGAATCTCTTCCCACACTCTGAGCATGCAAAAGGTTTCTCTCCTGTGTGGGTTCTTTGATGCTTTTGAAGCGTGCTACTATCACCAAATCTCTTCCCACACACTAAGCATGCAAAAGGTTTCTCCCCTGTGTGTGTTCTTTGATGCCGTAGAAGATTGCTACTCTGGCTGAATCTATTCCCACACTCTGAGCATGCAAAAGGTTTCTCCTCTGTTTGGGTTCTTTGATGCTGTTGATGAGTGTTACTGTCATGGAATCTATTCCCACACTCTAACCACTGTAAAGGTTTCTCCTCTGTGTGGATTCTTAGTTGTTTTTTAAGAGTGCTACTCTGACTGAATCTCTTCCCAGACTCTGAGCATTCAAGAGGCATCTTCCCAGTGTGGATTCTCTGATGCTGATTAATAGTGCTACTGTCACTGAATCTCTTCCCATACTCTGAGCATTCAAAAGGTTTCTCCCCTGTGTGAGTTCTCAGATGACTTTGAAGATGGACACTGTGACTAAATCTCTTCCCACATTCAGAGCATTCAAAAGGCATCTGCCCTGTGTGGGTTCTTTGATGCTGAGCATACTCTGAGCATTCAAAAGGTTTCTTCCCTGTGTGAGTTCTTGGATGACTTTGAAGATGGCCACTTTTACTGAGTGTCTTCCCACACTTTGAGTATGGAAGAAGTTTCCCTCCAGTGTGGGTTCTTTGATGCTGTTTAAGAAGGAAACTATGACTTAATTTCTTTCCACACTCTGAGCATTCAAAAGGTTTCTCCCCTAAGTGGATCCTTTGGTGCACAAAAAGCTGTGACCTGTACATGAAGTACTTTCCACACCGAAAGCATTTACATGCCTTCATTATATTGTGCTTTGAAAAATGTATATTACCCTTTCTTCCATCCAAGAACATCATTCCACTCTGTGAAGAGATAAAGGGCTTCTCTCCTGAATGAATTCTTTGGTGTCGAAGAAGGTCTGATTTCTCTGAGAAGCTCTTGCCGCAGTCTGAGCAGCTATAAGGTTTCTCTCTTGTATGTGTTTTCAGATGTATAAGGAATTCTGCTCTGCCAATCATGGTCTTTCCACACTCCAGGCACTGATGGGCCTTCTTTCCACTATGCATTCCAAAGTGGACATTATATTGGGTTTGATCGGAGAAGTTCATTCCACACTCCAAGCACTTGTATGTTTCCTCCAACATGTGAACTACTCCTTGGAAATCCTTTCCTATGCAAGGAAAGGATTTATCCCTCTTCCTCACCCTCCGGCTGACTTTCTGCTTCTTAGGCCTGCCTTGAATCCTGACATTTCTTCTCACATCTTCATTCTTGACTTCATTTGGCGATAGATGATGCAGTTCCTCATCCTCCTCATTCCTCCTATCATCCCCTGTTTGGGGGGGGGGGAGAGAGAGAGAAAGAGAGAGAGACTGTTAGAATCCACACAAGGAGGTCTGATCTGCACCTGAAGTTCCAGCCACACTCCAAGTATTTCAGTGGCTTCTTCCTGCTGTTCACTGAAGTGGACAATCAAATACAGTTTCAGAGTATGTTAAGCCTCCTGCATCAGAGACACCTGGTTTGGACTCTAAACATTTCTATGACTCCCCACCTGTGTTACTTCTTTAATGTGAAGTAAGGGATCTTTTCCAAATGAAGCTCTTTCCACATTCCAAACAGTTATACAGTTTCTGCCCTAAGGAAATTTGTATCCACAAAATAATGTTTATTCTTTGATTGAAGATCTTTGCAAAGACCATACTTCCACTTTCATTTTCCCTAGAGTAGATTCGCTGGTTATGATGGAGGCCTTTGTTCCTTCTTTTTTTGACTGACCTTTATTCTTGAACTGAGATTTCGTGGAAACCCCCTCCTTAGCTTGTCATAATCCTAAACCTATAGTAGTGCTGCCTATAGGCTATAGGGAGGCCTAGTGGCTCCAGAGAAGCCTATAGTAGTGTAGCTCTCAGGGCCTACATTTCCCAGGTCTCCTTTGGACCCTGTGGTAGGTTAATAGGGGATTGGGAGGGAAAACTGACACCAGTAGAATTAATAAAAGGCTTTGTCTGAAGTGGAAGGGGGTTCACTCCTAGGGAGCAGAGCTAGTGTGAAGCTGCTGCAGATGGAGGGGTCCCTTATCCAAAAGGTTGAGTCAGCTTGAGGCTGTGTGGGTGTGCATAGCCTGCTGGAGAGTGGTGCTTGTTTGAGGATGTGTGGTTTCTGTTTGTCTCGGTTGCCTGGGTATAAGTGATTGTGGCTTTTAGCAGTTTTACCTGGGGCTGACTGCTGGCCTTGCCCTCTGTTGGATGAGCCTGTAATTGTATTAAGGCTCCTCCTTGCCAGAGGCTCTTAGCCTGAGGGCCCTGTAGAAAGCTGAGTAGCTCTTACATTCTATATTTGTTAAGTTAGTTTTTGCTTCTGCAAACCCTTTACAAGTTATCTTGAGAGGCAGTTTGGTAGGGAAGTTATCAAGGAAGTGCCAGTTAAACTGAACTGATTTTGAAATGGATTGCAACAGTATGGCTGGTGAGGGAGCTGAGGCAGTGATGCGCAAAGTCAGTGGCATGTTTGTACTCTTACCTAAGGGTAACAGCAATTATACTTGCAGCAAGTGTAAGCTGGTAGCCCTACTGGAGGAGAAGATACAGGGACTTGAGGCACGCTTGTCCACACTCAAGGTTATAAGGGGAAGTGAAGATTTCATGGACAGAATGCATGATGTACTCCTGAGAGGGCAACAGGAGAAGAAGGAAAAGGTATCTCAGCAAGTGGAGGTCACCTGACACAGGAGGAGCAGAGACCCAGAACCCAAATGACTGGCCACTGGCAATGGGTTTTCTGAGATTTGCTGCCCCAGAACAATGGTGTGTGTGTGCGTGTGTATATATATAAAGTGCCGTCAAATCACAACTGACTTATGGTGACTCCAAATATTCAAGGCAAGAGACATTCAGAGGTGGTATGCCATTGCCTGCCTCTGCATAGCAACCCTGAATTTCTTTGGTGGTCTTCCAGTCCAGAAACTAACCAGGGCTGATGATTCTTAGCTTCTGAAATTTGATGACGTTGGGCTAGTCTGGCCATCCAGGTCAGGAGAACATGGAGGTTCCGTTTATTCACCCATGGCTAATAGATGCACCCAAATTTGCTTCCCTTTTCGAGTCACCTTGAATCCTTCTAATGGACGGAAGGTGAAATATGAACATCTCAATTAATACAAATAAGAATGGAATTACTCTCCATAAATTGGTATACTTCTCCTTAAAGCGGAGTGGCCATCATGACATCCTAGGGCACTGTTCCCCAGAGCTCTATTCTAAGTACTCTGCAGAAGTATGTCCCTTTTCTCCTGTCCTGAACCTTCTGCCCAACAACTTCACTACATGTCCCGATCCCATCTGGGCAGGAGGCACCCTTACCGCTTGACAGAGCATCTTGGGCATGCTCCTGGGCCTGCACCCTCTGACCTTCCTCTGACGGAGCTCCTTCTGCCTCAGAGAACTTTGTTTCTGCCATCATGGATCCTCCCCACATCTGAAACAACAGCAAGGGAGAGGGGTAAGAGAAGGAATGGAACAAGCTGGACCCTGACCCACTCCCAGACTCCTCACCCCTGACTCCACCACCAGATCTCCTTTAACCTCAGGGGTGAGAGCCAAGGTTGGGTTTTCTTCCCAGCCTAGTGAATGATCTTAGATGGCTAGAACGAGCTTGGCAAAGGAACATCTTTTAGGACGTTTATGAAACCTTATGAAGTAGCGGTGAAAGCCACGAAGAAGGAGTTTGTTCTGGCATCCAGTGCTTTTGCTAGCTTTCACCCAGCTCAATTAATTTTAATTTTTTTTTAATTAAACCATTAAGAATATTATTACAAGAATAATATAAGGTAAGGTAAAGGTTTCCCTTGCTCAAAAGCCAGTTAAATACGACTCTAGGGATGTGGTGCTCATCTCCGTTTCCAAGCTGAAGAGCCAGCACTGTCCAAAGACGTTTCCATGGTCATGTGGCCGGCATGACTAGACGCCAATGCGCACGGAATGCTGTTAGCTTCCCACTGAAGCGGTACCTATTTATCTACTTGCAATTTCTTGCTTTCAAACTGCTAGGTTGGCAGGAGCTGGGGCCAGAGACGGGAGCTCACTCCGTCACGTGGCAGTAGGGTCTCAAAGTGCTGAACTACCAGCCTTCCAGTCTGCAGTTCAGCATCTTAACCTCTGAGCCACTGCTTGCTGGAGTTGTGGTACAGAAGGTCTGTAGCTCAGAAGTTTGAAACCCTAGTGCAAGGGTGGCCAACCTGTGGCTCGGGAGCCACATGCGGCTCTTTCACACATATTGTGCGGCTCCTGGCAGGGCGGCTGGGGAAGCAAAGGGGAGGCATGCTTTTTCTCTCTTTCTCCCTTCCTTCCTTCCCTCCTCCCTCCCATCTATTTGCTTTCCTAGTTTCTCTCTCTCTCTTTCTTTCCACTTCTTTAATTCTTTCTTTCCATCTCTCTCTTTTTCTCTCTCTCTCTCAATATCATTAGCAAACAAGTAATATCATTATCAATAACCGGTTTTCCTTGTTTGTTTTTATTTTTGGCAGTCCCATTTAACGTTAATAAAAAGCAAATTTGCATATTTTTAAAAATAAAAACGTTTGTGTGATATTTGTTCCTGTCTTGCGGCTCTCAGACATCTCTATGTGGCTCTTACATTTATTCTACGTAGCTCTTACGTTAAGCAAGGTTGGCCACCCCTGCCCTAGTGCCACGTGACGGAGTAAACTCCCATGTCTGGCCCCAGCTCCTGCCAACCTAGCAGTTCAAAAACAAGAAACTGCAAGCAGATAAATAGGTACCACCTCAGTGGGAAGATAAGAGCATTCTGAGCGCCTTGGCATTTTGTCATGCCAGCCACATGGCCACGGAGAAGTCTTTGGACAGCGCTGGCTCTTCGGCTTGGAAACAAAGATAAGCACTGCCCCAGAGAGTCAGATTCGACTGGCTTTCAAGCCAGGGAAACCTTTATCTTTATTATAGTAAAGGATCTACTAGAGAAGGAAGATATGAGAAAATGTCAGCATGTGAAAAATAGGTAATCACCAGAAACCAGGTTGAGACAAAAGTGGTGATGTAGGAACCATCATCTGGCTTTGAACGTTTCTCAGAAATTTTTTCTAGGATGCAATATTCTCTGACTTTTCTACCCATTCCAGAATAGTTGGTGGTGTTGCATTTTTCAATTTGCAGGCAATTATAGCTTTTGCTGCTGCACAGCACTGAGTTATTAATCATTTGTGATGGCACGGAATTTTACAACCGATCGATGAGTCTAGTCATAGGAAGTCAGGTCTGAAAGGGATGGCTTCCTTAGTTATAGCTGCAGATACAGTTGCGGACTTGCCAACAAAAACCCCGTAAGAGGGGACAATCCCACCAACAATGGCTAGCTATAGCCAGCTCAATTATTTAGAGTAATCCGATCACTAACTTCCCTGTCAGAGGGAATCCAATTTTTTTTTAGAAAGCCAGAAATTAGCTGTGAGGCTTTTGCGAGCTGTTTTGCGGACAAAATCTCATGGCTTCACCAGGACTTGCCTGCCAGTGTTGATACAGTATGGGAAATGGAGACCCCTTGGCCGCCTTTCCATTTAAAAATGAATCAATTCAGCCGACTCTCTAGGGACAAGGTTGACAGAATCCTGGGTGCTGTTAAGCCCACTGCTTGCCTCCTAGACCTGTGCCCATCATGGCTGGCGAAAAGCAGTGGTGATGAAATATGGGTCTCTCTGGTGAATATTATACCTGAGTTCAGGAACTATCTTGGGGGCTTTAAAGGAAGCAGTGGCAAGGCCGATCTATAAAAAGGCACTGCTGGATCCTACTGATCCACCAAACTACTGTCTTAAACCTTTCATTTCTGGGCAAAATAACTGAGAGAGCAGCAGCTGAACAGCTCTAGGCATTTGTGGATGACGCCTCAGTCCTTGCCCTGGCTATGGGACAGACGGCACCAGTTGCCCTCACAGATGACCTCCATAGACAACTAGATCGAGGCAGGTCAGTGTTGTTGCCTCTTTCTATGGAGGCTCAGATCACAAATGTTGCCAAACTGGCATTTTCCCATCTGCACCACGTTTGGCAACTGGCTCCCTTCCTGTTGCACCCTGACTTAGCCACAGTGATCCATGCAATGGCCACCTCCAGACTAGACTACTGTAACTTGCTCTACACAGGGCTACCCTTGAGACTGACCTGGAAGCTCCAACTGGTTCAAAATGCAGTGGCGCGTGTGCTCACTAGCACTCCATCTAGAGACCACATACAACCAGTGCTCTGCCAGCTGCAGTGGCTCCAAGCTGAATACCAGACCAGATTTAAGGTCTTGGTTCTACCCTTCAAAGCCATACACAGTCTGGGACCAGATGAGAGCCAGTCCCTGTGGAATCTGACTCAGGTCTGCAGGGCCTGTAAAACAAAAATGTTTCACCAGGTATATGGCTGAGGCAGTGGCAGTTTCCACCTAATTTGGCCTCCCCCAGCCCCTCTGCCTGTTATACAAATTATTTTATTGGTGCCTAAGTCGCCATTTGATGTTAATCTTGATTTTGATTGTGATTGTTATTGTATGGACTTGCTTTTAATGATTATGTTATTGTTTTTAACTTGTTAATTCACCCTGGGCCTTGTTGTACAGGGGAGGGCTGGTTAGAAGTCTAATAAATAAATAGCCTTGATGTTATACTGGACCCAACATTATTACTGCAGAAGCAAGTTAATGCAGTTGCAAAAACCTCTGTCTCTCAACTCAGCCTAGCTTGAAAAATAGCCCCTTCTCTTGATACATCTCATCTGGCCACCAGGATCCGTGCCACGGTGACATCAAGAGTAGACCAGTTTAATGCACTGTACATTAGTCTACCCAGAAAACCAATTCAGAAGCTCCAGCTGGTGCAGAACGCCACGTCTCGGCTCTTATCGGGAGCTAGAGGGAGCAGGCATATTACTGCTGTTCTGTAGTCCCTCCCCTGGCTGGCCTGTACTGTACTGGCCCATGAATAAGGAGAAAGAGTTAAAAGGAAGTCCTTGAAGCACCATGAAAATGTTAAGAAGAAGAGTTGGTATTTTATACCCGCTCTCTCACTGCTCAAAGGCATCTCAGAGTGGCTTACAATCGCCTTCCTTTCCCTGTGAGGTGGGTGGGGCTGAGAAAGTTCTGAGAGCTGTGACTGGCACAAGGTGCCACACTGTAAGCTGCCCTGAGCCCGCCTGCAGGGAGGGCGGGGTAAAAGTGTGAAAAATAAATAAAATAAATAAAGGCCACCCAGCTGGCTTCTGTGGAGGAGTGGGGAATCGAAAGTTGTTCTCTAGATTAGAGTCCTCTGCTCCTTAACCACTGTACCAGGCTGGTCTGCCTGAGGAGGCCAGGAAGGCACCCATTCTCGGGGCTTTCCGAAAACTAGGCAAGACTTAATTATTCAAGAAGGCTTTCTCTGCGCATGTAGCTGGGTAGCACTGTAAAAAAGGCTTCCCAAAGTTACTTGGATGAATTTTTGGGGAGTTTATATTACTGTGTATAGTTTACTCTAAGTTATATCCTGCTATGTTATTTTGCATCATTTATGTTAACATTTATGCTTTCCTTTAATACCGTCTTTCAGATTTCTGGTTGGTTCTATAACCCAATTTTCATTTCATACTTTACTGACTATATCACCCTATTGACTGCATTGAGTCCCATTAAATGGCGGACTATATTTATTGCACATTCAGGCATATAACCACACTGGTCCAAAGCAGCAGAACAAAGTTTGAGTCCAGCCGTACCGTTAGGACTGAAAAAGTTTTCCTCAAGGTATAAGCTTTCATATGCAAGCTACCCACCTGAATCTATCTTCATGGAAGCCACCACATTAATCCACACGGAAGGGAACTCCATCAACCTTACTAAGAAACTCGCACAGGTACAGACTGATATTCCCTTCTTACAAAATGAAAACACCGGGACTATTCTGAAGAAGCGTGCTTGCACAGGAAAGCTTATACCTTCAATAAAACTTTGTCCTAAAGGTGCCATCGGACTCAAACTCTGTTCGATAATAATGTACATAAATAAAATATCCTCCCCCAGAAAACCCCTGCAGATTGGGGCAGCCAATCAGCACGAATGATTCCTCCCATGTGATCACCCCTGGGACTTCTTCCTGGGCCTCCCCCCGCCCTCCATGGTTCAGAATTTATTAACCGTGCTGGCTATTTATTTAATCAAATAACATTTATATCCTGCTCCATCTCCTCGGAAACGGAGGGACTCGAGGTGACTTCCAACATCTCAAATGCACCCGATAAAACAGGACAAAAGATACAATAAAAAGAAACGTTAAAAATACAAAATCTGCCCCGGATAAAATCTCATATCCATCCGGTCAAGCAAGGTAGGATGCCGGGATGCGGCTGGCCGGGGCACCCCCCTCCATCCATCTACCTACCACCTATCTGGCGGATCAGGACCCCCCCCCCCCCCCCCCCCGGCCGCCCGGGAAAGAGCCGCCTTGCAAGCCCCGCGGACCCGGCAGGCGCCCCAGGACCGGGGCTGACAAAGGGAAACCCCGTCTGGAAACACACACTTCTCCCCAAAACACCCGAGAGCAGAATTTCTGCCTTCCGAGACTGAACGGACCTACTTGAGAGTAAACCTCCCCAGGCTCCGGCGGCAAGGCTTTCCTCTGCTTCTGCGTGTCTGAAGCCCTCCCCGCCGCCCCTCCCCGCCCCCTCCTATAGTCGGCCTCTCTAGCAAACAGCTCGGCAGCTTTAACCCTCTCAGTGCTGCAGAACCAAGGGGGAAAAGGGCTTCCTGCCCTTCCCATAAAGGCATCCCGGGGCGGGGTGCCTCTGAAGCCGCAGACTGGTCTTTGGTGTGGGGGGATTTGCGCAAGGGAGCCGCAGAGCAAAAAAAGGAAGGGTCACTGCGCTTCAAGGGACGGCTCAGGTAGGGTTGCCAACCTCCCTGTGGGACCTGCAGATCTCCCGGAATTGCAGCCGATCCCCAGGCGACAGAAAAAGGCTAGTTGGCAGGGTGGATTCCATTAGATCACACGTGTGCGCACGTGTGTGGGTGTGTGGGGGTCCCCACTCCTTTCCAAACTCTTCGATCTCTACTCTCCACCCGCCCCCCCTCCAAACTTCAGGTATTTCCCACCCGGGAGTTGGCATCCTTCGTCAGCTGGTCATAGATGTGCAAGCAAGAGGAGCTGCTGGTGGTGGTTAAAGAAAAGGGGGACTAACACAAAGTCACAGGACGGAAATCTACTAGGGCTACCAGATGTCCTCTTTTTATGGTGTCTGTCCTCTTTTGGGCTCTTTAAAAAAAGTAATGAAAATGTCGTATTTTGGGGTGGGAGGGTTAGGATTTATTTCTATCTTTAGTAGCAATGATCAAAGCTTAAATAGTAATAGAATCATAGAATAACATAGGGCTATTTTTGGGCAGGGACGCACAGGAATGGAGTTCGGGCTGGCTTTCGAGTTGGCCATGCCTACAGCCTCCTCCCCCTTGGGTTCCCCAGGCGCCTTGCAAGCCGCAGGGCGCCTGGGCAAGCCAAGCTGATCCAGGGGGGAAGGCAGTTTAAACTGCCTCCCCCCCACCTTGGGTTCCCTATGCATCCTGCAAGCTGTGGGGCCTGGGAAGGAGCTGCGCTGTCAAGGATGTGGCTTAAAATGCTAATGAGTTCCTGCTGGGCTTTTTCTACAAAAAAAACCCCCTGGAATCACAGAGTGGGAGGGGTCCATACAGGCTATGTAGTCCAACCCCCTGCTCAATGCAGAATCAGCCTAGAGCATCCCTGACAAGTGTTTGTCCAGCTGCTGCTTAAAGACTGCCACTGTGGGGGAGTTCACCACCTCCCTAGGCAGCTGTTTCCGCTGGTGCACAACTCTTTCAGTGAACAAGTTTTTCATAATATCCAGCTTCCCACCCTTAATTTAAACCCATGATTGCAAGTCCTATCCCCTGCTGCCAACAGGAATAGCTCCCTGCCCTCCTCTAAGTGACAGCCCTTCAAATACTTCAAGAGAGCAATCGTGCCCCCTCAACCTCCTCTTCTCCATACTAAACATTCCCAAGTCCAGGGGTCATTTTGAGCAGGAGCTCAGGGGAGTGCAGCTCTGGGAGTTGGTGCCCGCCCCCAGGGGCGTAGACTTTCTAAATCCCCGGGGGGGGGGGCAGGGGCTCTCTCGTGCGCGCGTGCAAAGTGCGCGCACATGGGACCATGTCCCCGTTGCTCCTCCCCCCCCCCCCCCCCCGGCCCAGGGAGACAGACCCGGCAGTCTCGGCGGCGCCCCTACCACCAGCGCGGGGATATGCCTGCTTGTGTCATGGCTGCAGCAAAATGACCCCGTCCCCTGGAAAGGTCCTTGTTCCTCGGACCAGCCTTCTGAAGGCTTCAGCCACCACTGAAAGGATCCTCCCAGAACAGTGGTATTTCTGAGGCTTGGATTAGTAGCTGTCCCCTCTCTGCCAGCTCTTTCTTTCTTTCTTTCTTTCTTTCTTTCTTTCTTTCTTTCTTTCTTTCTTTCTTTCTTTTTCTTTCTTTCTCTCTCTCTCTCTTCTTTCTTTCTTGCCTTCTGACATACTTCTGGTGATGTCAGGGGGTGTGGCATATGCAAATAAGTTATGCTAATGAGTTATGCTAATGAGCTCCTGCACCTCTTTTTCTACAAAATGACCCCTGCCCAGGTCCCTCAACCATTCCTCATGGGCTTGATCTCCAGGCCCCCATCACCCTCCTCTTCACCTGCTCCATTCTATCCACATCCTTTTTGAAGTGAGGCCTCCAGAACTGCAGAGAATCCTCCAGATTTGGCCTGGGCAATGTATTGTGCAGCGGGACTGTGACTTCTTGCGATTTCTTCAGGGGAAAAAAATTGGGGTATTTAAAATGAGATTTGTCACAGTGATCAGTTTTTTAAAGTAGTCAGTCGAGAAAGGTGTTGTCTTTTTGTGCTTTTCAAAACTTGGTAACCCTAAGTTTGCTCAGTGAGTTAATTAAATGGTGGACTTCACTGAAGGTAGTTATGGCCACCAGTACAGTTTGGTGTTGAGTCAGTTTGGTGAAATGGTTAAGTGCGTGGACACTGATCTGGGAGAACCAGGTTTGATTCCCTACTCCTCCACTTGCACCTGCTGGTGTGACCTTGGGCAAGCCATAGCTCTGTACCAGCTTTTCTCTCAAGGACAGCTTGGGAAAGAGCGCTCTCAGCCCCACCTACCTCACAGGGTGTCTGTTGTGGGAAGGGGAAGGGAAAGTAGCTTGTAAACCGCTCTGAGACTCCAAGTGAAGGGCGGGATATAAATCCAATATCTTCTCTTCTTCTACAGAGTGGGGTTAGAGTCATAGAGGAGTGGTCCATCAACAGCTATTACTTGTGACTGAAGAGAGTCTCTATATGCAGAGGCAGAGGACCTCAGAATACCAGTGCTGGGAGGCAGTAGCGGGAGGGCCTTGGCTTCTGTGCCCTGTTATTTGGGCCTCCAGGGTAACTGGTTGGCTACTGTGTGCAACAGGATGCTGGACTAGGTGGACAGCTGGTCTGATCCAGTAGGGCTGTTCTTATGTTCTTAGGGTGAGGATTTGAACTCAGATCTCCAGAACTGAAACCAACTTCTAAGGGTTTTTTTTAGTTTTGCATCCATTTTGTCACACAGTTGTTATATGCTTTGTTTCTGTATCATATTGCAATAACTTTTTATAGATCGTTCCCCCTAATAGCTGCTTTGAATCACCAGTGATTAATTGTTAAAGTAGTTTTCTTTCTTAGCTGACCTCCTTGGCTAGTGGTTCTTTAAATTTGGATACCGTTTAATACTGGTGTTGCAATACATGTCAACTGGGGAGGTCAATGGTGAGGCTGGCAGACTTCGTCTCTTCCAAAACACCGACCACTGCAGTAAACCAGTATACCTGTACGGTTAAAATTTTTTCATTACCCTTATTTTATTATAGCTCTTTATTTCAATTAATGTATGGTTTAATAGGATCAAATGGGGTTTTGGTGCCCCCTATTGGTGGCAGGAAAGACCCTAAAAAGATAACTATCCCTAAGAGTTGCAAATTCAGTTCATGTTCAAGCTGCCTACACAGCAAAGCGGCTATCTGATAGCTGTATTTAACAGCAAGACTGATGTTTGGACCATCACACTGTGTTTGGGGGGGGGGGTGGTGTTTGACAGCTAACATGACTGGTGCTGCAGGTAGCCTTCCATTGGCCAAAGCAGAATCCAAAAACAAGCCCGTGTCATACCTTTTGTTAAGTCCAACCAAAACAACAGAACAGCACACAAGCTTACACATTCACTAGCACCGGTAAGACAAGAGGGTTGGTTCTGGACAAAATTTTTGAATGATAGAAGGGGAGATGTAATTTCTGCCAAGCCTGACTTCTTGGGCAGATTTGCCATTCATATAATGTCAGAGGGTTTCCTGCCCTTCAAAAGCAGCATTTTTGAGCAATCAATAGGTTGGCATGTGGAGTGGTGGAGAATCAGGGAAGTTCTGTTCTACTGACAGCGACTTTCATCAGTGGAAAGTTTGGTTTGGATCCAACTCAGAGTAGGCAGGTAGTGTAGTGGTTAAGACAGGGGTATCAAACATGTGGCCCGCGGGCCGGATCAAGCCCTCAGAGGGCTCCAATCAGGCCCACAAGGCCCTGGCTGTTTCCTACTTCATGCCAGAGCTCTCCTGGGTGCAACTAGGTTCTCTCCCCCTTTTCACTGTATTCATGCCCTCATTATCCAGTCTTTCTCAGTAAGAAAGCAATGTGAACTATTTTAGGGGAGGAATAACAACAAGCCAGTGAGGTGGACCAGGCTGAGAGTGTGTGTCCAAACCAAGTTCACCCCCTTTGTAGGAAGTTATAGTTATATATCTGGGGAATAATATAGTTTTGTAGACAAACATATGGCCTTCAGTCTATGTTAGAATGCCTTCTCATGTTCCTGGTACCAGAACATGAAGCAATTTATGTATGATTCGTTCAGGAGGGATGAGTCAGCCACTAATCTTATCATGGCCAGGTCCTTTTGTTTAACCTGAAACTGATTACATGCAATTTCAGGTGGTTCTGCTAGGAGGTGGGTGGGTGGGTGGGTGCGGGGAAATGCCTGCATGATGGAGACAAGGCCTGTCATGGCGTTTTAGCAAGAAAGTTCATGTGGTCTTTGCAAAGCATGGCTTCTCCATTACTCTGGGTGCTGGCTTCATGTGGCTGTGGTTTCAGGGAGGCTGGCATGCCGTCCACCTGGGCTTGCAGTCATCTTAGGGAGGATGGCATCGGGTCTTCCATGAGTCCACATCTGGTGGGACATATGTCAATCTAAGGTTTCCCTCATCTGGGCACACGTCTCTTTGTCCAGTACGTTGGCACTCTCTCACGGTAACCAATTAGTCCATTTTCCCTGGCACACTCTTTGCACAGCCCAGATACAGAGGCGTATCACAAGTCCATACTTTATAAGAGGCTTGCTAGGCAACAGGGCAAGAGACCACATAAACTTACACTAAGGTGCTGAGAGACTTTTGTATACCGTTGGGTGTGCATTGAGAAAAATGACTACAAAGTAAATAATATTCAAAATCGCTGTTCAAAATTGCTACTCCCTGTAAACACACATTAAGGTGGGGAGCAGTGAATGTAGACAGGGCTCATTTTGTAGCAGGAGCTCCTTTGCATATTAGGCCATACCCTCCTGATGTAGCCAATCCTCCAAGAGCTTACAGTAGCCCCTGTAAGAAGAGCTCTGTAAGCTCTGGGAGGATTGGCTATATTAGGGGTGTGTGGCCTAATATGCAAAGGAGCTCCTGCTACAAAATGAGCCCTGAATGTAGACCTGATAGTCTCGTAAGCCTCTTGATTGCTTTTTTACTAGCGCATTTTGAATGGAAAAGTATTTATCGGGAAAAGTCTATTTGTTACTGGTGCATGCCAAGTGCATCTGTTGTCCTGACTCTGGAACAATTCAGGTTCTCCATTCACTCTGTCCAGGTCAGGCATTTGTTAAAGGGTACTAGAATTCAAAATCCAAGTGCCTTGCGGACTGAAAGGAGGGGGAAAAAAAGACAGAAAGATTGAAGTGTTTTTTAAATGAATATTTATGACACATACCTAAAGTACCTTCAGTTGTGTTTGGTTATAAAATACGTATCAAAACATTGAATTACACAGCACCTTATTAACAAGTCCATTCATTTCACTGGAAGAACAGAATAGGACAATTTACAAAGCAGGGACTTAAATTTACGGCAACACAGAAATAAAACTATTTACATTAAAAATGTACAGACTCCTACCTGGGGTGGAGTTTTTTTGGGGGGGGGCAGGAGGCTGAAAGTAAACAAGCACCATTATTTACATAAGATCACATGATTTGGCCACCACCCAACTCACTGTTAAGAGACAGATGTTGGTCTCTAAAGGAAATAATCTGGGAGATTAAATCAGATCTAATTTTGGTTGCAATAATACAGTTTAACCACACAGTGGCAGCTGTTGCACAAATAAGGAACAGTAACGAGAGTCGATTGGGAAAAACAAAAGTTAAGAGAATATAAACAAACCCCACACCTTTCATATTCACTATTGTATTCAACAGCTGAACAGTTTCCTGTTCCTTGCAGGGAAGATGATATTCAAAACGAAGTTAAATTGCAAAACTGAAAATGAGAGTTGGAGGCTCAGTTCTTCTTCACGACTCCCGAGCCAATATTTCTCTTGGGTTGGTTATGCACGATCTATCTGGAGGGCTAACATTTTAATACAAGGAGCCCATTTTTCATACTGTAATACAGTAAGGAAATCTTGTAGATAGGATTATGTCCAGAGGGAGACATATTTAGAAATACACAAAATATACATAGAAATGAAGGAAAAGATTTCTAATTCTGGTTTGGGGGCTTTAGCCTAAACTTGATCTCTCCCCCCACCCCCGCCTCAGAAGAATAATAAACCAATTTCACCCGTTAGAAAAGGATGTAGTCATACAATTGCCCTTATACATTTCAAAACAACGATGAAAATGCTGCAATGGAAAAAAAAAAACAAGTTTTAAGAGTAGTTCAAGTTTTCCCCAATTTGCCCCCTATTGTGGATGTTTTAATCTGGTGGTGGAAAGTACCGATGAGTCACAGCCGATTTATGTGACCCCATAGGGTTTTCAAACCAGAGGTGGTTTGATTTGCCATTGCCTGCCTTTACATAGCAACCCTGGAATTCTTTGGTGGTCTCCCATCCAAGTACTAGCCAGGGCTGACCCTGCTTAGATTTTCAAGATCTGATAAGATCAGGCTAGCCTGGGCCAATTTTAATCTCAGCCCACATCCCAAATCCTAGAAATGTTATGTCCTTGGAAAATGATAAAGTCCTATTTATGTTCTTATAGCATCTGTCAGCTCAAATAAACCTTAAACAGAAGTAAAAATGCCACTCATTTTGAACAACTTAGATCTGGTTGATAATTAACCAGAAGAGATTAAGTTGGCAACAGTGTTGTAATACAGCCATCAGGCCGGTAGAAAGATGACCAAAATCATACTTTCTGTAAGTTTAGAAATCCATAGGGGGAATGAAACGTTTCAATCCGCATGAAATAATGTCTAAACTTGCCTTAGGTAGAAAGGAAATGATCATTCTGCATTGTACAAAATCTGCTCAGAAACACATAGTTTCTCCAGTAAGGAACAGCAATAGCAGTTGATGCATATATACCTGTATTAAAATGGCCTAGATTGAAGGTGTTATAATTACTATTTGTCTGCTGCTACTTTAATGACATGTATTAATATTCAAGCCATGTGTCAGAGAGCCATTTTAACAATATTTGTAGTCATTTCAGTGAAATCAACCTGGCCTCATTTCGAAAAATTAATCTGAACAGTTTTATATTTATGTCTAGGTGGCCAGAGACATGGAAATCAAAAAGCCAATCTATTTCCACAGCTGAGACTCCCCTCTGGGATAATGCAAGAGTAAGTTTGTTTGCATGTTCCCTTCTTCCTTTCAGATTCTTCTAGCACCCCCTTCCCCAGATCCAGGTTGGAATATATGGTATTCTAGAAGACATAAAGCCCTCATAAATTCTAACAATTTCGGAATCCACATCTGCATCTGTTCACTCTTCTAACTATCATTTAATGACTTCGTTAGCAGACCTGGCTTTTAGTAGAACATTAGATGTGTGCAAATCTACAGCTGCTGCAATTAAATGTTGTTTGTTTTTAATGAATAATGAACAGCAATTTTTTTTTGTTATATTGCTGTCTTTTTCTGGTCAAACAGCCCATTGGCTTTACAACCCAGATGGGAAATTCTAACACGAGGTGAGGTTTCTAGGCACCAACCTACACATTACTCAGGATAAGGTGCCAGAATTCTGAACAGACTGCAGGAGCTCGGTCATCTTTTTGGGTGTCCCCCATGGGAAGAACTCCCCGCATGTTCTAGAATTAGCAGAAGAATATTTATATAATTCCTGTGTTTACGACACCTGGGGTGAAGCATTAAAAAATATGGCACCTATTCCTACAAAGTCACACAGTCCAGAGTTCTACTTTTTCATTTTATATGATACATAGAATTGGCCAAAGTCACAGTACACAAAAAAGTGTTTGAAATTCTCAATCGCAACACCCAAGTAGTAATTTTGTTCCCTGGCAAACGATATATGCATACACACACACACACACGAACACATTGACTTGTATCACAATATTGCTTAAGAAAAGAAATTCAACACCCTAGCCCACTCTTCGGCTACAGATTCAGGAAATGAAAGTTCATCTCTTAACTTGCAGATGCTTAAAGCCAAAATACCTGGCTAAAGGTGACAGACGCTATATCGTCTGTATACATGTCACTGTGCTAGATATTAACCTCTTAGAATAAGGTGATTTGGAAGTACAATGACAGTCAGGTTCATGAGTATCATCACAGTGGCAAAATAGCTTGGAAGTCCCAAGTATTTTTTTTTAAAAGAGCATTTTTTTTAAAAAAAAGTCAGACATGCTCCATTTCATTGGCTTAATTTGGATAATGACAGCTGTACTGGCTGCAACACTTGCATCAAGCACGCTCAGGAAAGACAATACGTGAAATAACATTGTTATAAATAAAACAGTTCTTCATTTCAGGCTACAGTAATCAGCAACAAAAGATGTCTGCTACAAAATAAGATTTACCCCTTTAAATCGGCCACATTCAGCTTCTCACCAAAAGACAAGTTTAATATGGGAATTGCTTTGTTGTAGCTGCCTTGTTCAACAAGTGCAACATCTGAGAAAGAAGTTTCAATTAACCCCCCCCCCCCAAAAAAACAACCCCATCCTTTTATTCATGATTTTAGTAGAACAAACATCATTCTAGAACATAACATCCCCTCTGGAAGTGATCATGTGGACACACTGGAATCGTTTCCCCTTATCGGGTGTGTTAAAACAAGGCAAACAAGGATAAATATTTCAGAATTCTCAACTCAGCAATGTAACGTTTGTTTTTAAAAAAACCATACACACGAGACTGGTACCAGCCCAGACCTAGGCACGTCTTTTCCTCCCCCTCCCCCCAAAGCAGTATCATTTAAAATGTAAGAGTTCTCAGCAATACTATTTTGAAAGATACAATGTTTTGGAATGGAAGTGATTGTTGTCCTTTAGGGTTTGACGATGAAACGAATGACAAAGTTTTCACGGGGGCAAGGAAGCCACACAGCAATCAATGCTTGGAGGGAAGGAAGAACTAAGTAAAAATCTGAAAACGTCTATATGGTATGACCAATGGCTCTGGCAGCAACTGGATGAGAACTGTTTGTGCTTTAACTATCCAAAGCTCAAAGGCTCTTTTTGGCCCCTTCCCCCTTCCCCACAGAAGTAGCTGTGGCCACCTGATTCCTGGTAGCTCCACAGATGTCCCGCTGTAGTCACCTGATTCCTGGTAGCTCCACAGATGTCCCGCTGTAGTCTTCACACCTGTTATATTCACAACTTAAGTTTGATATTGTGGCGCCAAAAAGACCAGTGGTCAATACCAGAAGTCAGCAGCGAAGCAGTAGTCACTTGGCTAAATGTAGCTGTTGCTAGGATTGCTGCGTGAGACGCCTGAAGTGAGGTAACACTTGGTTTTCGGGAAGATAGAGGGCTAGTTCCAAAGCAACGAGCACCGTGAATTCAAATGCAATGAGATCTCGTCTGTTGAATCTAAACCTCTCTTCTAACTTCTGTAAGAGATTTTTAAAAGAGAGAGAAGGAATTTTTAAAAAAGCAATTAACACTGGGTTGACAAAAATCATACCAATGTTTAGAACTGTAGGCAAATTTATGATTTAATTAATTAAACTTTTCCTGTCACAAATCCTAGGATGGCACGCACGGGGTTTCTGGGAAGTCTGCCTTCAAGGGACTGACCAGTCTCAAATCTGCTTAGCTTCAGCGGGGGGAAGGGGGGGAGGTGGAGGAGATTGGACTGGATGGACCATTGGCCTGATCCAACGTGGCTTCTCTTATGTTTTTATTTGTAACAGGGTCCCTCTGTCAAAATGGTACATTTCAATTCACAATCAGAAATATTAGATTGAGTAACACTCTGGTTTTTTTGTCAGTTTTATGGTGACAACTGAGGGAAGACCACTCCTGTTGAAAGATCCCCAAACTTGGATCTGATGCGTATTCTCAAAATGGAAATTCACTAGATGTTTTCAAGCAAATAATACACAAGCTAGAAGAACTAGTATGCAAAACTTACACAGAGATTTAGGGAAAAAGTTCGTAGGGTCTTCAGAGTTCAGATCAGGAAGTTATTCTGGCTGTACTTACATCGATAAGGTGTTTGACTTCGTGTTTCCTGAGATCACTGCTAATCTTGGCTGCAAGGAGCACGCAAGCACCAGCACACAGTTTTCGGTTCTGTTTATTGAGCTTGCCTTGGAGAACAAGCTTCTCGAAGTAAACATAAGCCATGGAGACAGTTACCGGCTCCAGGTTACATTCCATACTCATGTTCCGCATCTCTCGCTTTAAACTGCCCGTGGGAAGGAGGAGAGAAAAGACATTAATGTCAAACCCAGCTTCCATGGTTCAGGAAGGATGCACTTAAACTTAGGATTCTCAGTTTTCCTCTGTCGGACGGCCTCAGTGTTACACAGATGCTGTTCACAGCTGGAAGTTCATCAGAATGTTCGCAAACAGACTATATATTACCTTGGTAAGCAAGAAGAGGATTTTTTTCCTTTTAAAAGGGTACCTCTGCCCCATTCCTCTATGATAGGGATCTTGCTGACCGAGGTCACAATATGATGAGGATGGACACGCTACTAGTATTTTAAACATGGAACATCTCCTCTCCTGGGCTATGAATACTTGCATTTAGGAAGGGAGAACTTGTCCATGATTCAAGGTCAGGTTGGCCAGCACACAGATTGCCTTGGCAAAAGATGTCCAGAGCTTACAGCGACTCAACAGGGATGGTATCTGTCTTTTGCAAAAACAACTGATCTTATGGGTACCAAGGAGGAGGAACATGCAGCCAGACGGACGGTGGCCAAGGAGGATTCCACAGGGAAGCTCAGACAGGTGTTGTATACCCATCTAAGAGGATGAAAAATGGTCAGTTCTGCAGCCACTTTCCCCTCCAGGCCCAAGCAGAAAAAGCCAACAGACCAGGTCAACATGTACATTTACGGAGAACTTTGTACATTCAAATGCAACAAATATGACTGGTACAAAGGCCTACTTCTTAGCAAGGTAAGCTTGTATAACGATGGTACTATTTCAGACTGCATGTGTGTGTGTGTGTGTGTGGGGGGGGGTCCACATAAATCAGGGCCAAATTAGACATTACAATGCGGCTGTCATTTCTCCCCCTCTGCAACTAAACTGCTTTGTGTTACGGTGTCATAAAGATCTGTTGGGTTTTTTTTGGTGGACAATGACAGCCAATGATGCAAGGTGGGGAAATACAGACTGCGATGTCATGACCTAAGCCATATTCTATTGACCTGGGGGTGGGTGGGTAAATAAGATGCTGCAGCTATTAGGCCTTCATGCGCCAAACAGTGTCTAGAATACAAGTGGTACTAAATAAGGGGCAAACCAGGGTTTTGTTTACACACGCATATCCAGCACTTGGTAATACTGCCATACCATCACAAATTGTTTCCAGCGGAGTAATTTAACACATTTCAGCATTTTCCACTGAAAGTTATCACCTGTTCAATACTTACGTGTGGGATGCTGCCCAGTTCATAGTATGCTATGGCTGCAATCCTATTCGTACAAAGTTAGGATAACTGAGACTGGATAACCAATGGTTACTAACCATATACAAAGCTGTATGTATTTAGTCACAGAATGACGATTTAGGACAACTCTGGAGGGGAAACTGAATTGTCCCAAAGGGGCTTACAATCACAGTCAATGCTCCCTCTAAGCTGTGGAGAGTCTTGTGAGCAAAATTTCTACTTTGTGAGCTACTGGCGCTAAAGCTGTGAGCGAGTGATTTGGCTACTGCATAAATTAGTCTGCTCTGGAGCCGTCCTTCCTGAGCTAAGACAAAAATCTGCCAGCTGGAGGCTAAACCCCCCCCCCCCCCGGTGAGCTAGTTCACACTAACTCAGCTTAGAGGGAACATCGATCACAGTGACGCTTCCCCGCGCACTTCTTTCTCTCCACCACCTTTACGTCTTTCCTTACCTTCTGATTTTGCTCAGTGTAAGCCTGATGTGAGGAAATTTCTCTTTAAACGTTTCATTCATATCCTTTTTAAGGTCTGAGGGTTTCACGTATTCTATGACTGTGGTCTGAAAGAAAAAGTTTAAATTAAAAGAGGCTTTAAAAATGCTAGTTCTAACAGAAAAAAAAAGGGGTCAAGCCTCCAAAATCCATTAAGAGGGGCAGTTTGGTGTAGTGGTTAAGTGTGCGGACTCTGATCTGGGAGAACTGGGTTTGATTCCCCACTCCTTCACTTGCACCTGCTGGATGACCATGGGCAAGCCGTAGTTCTGGCACAGCTGTCCTTGAGAAAGAGCAGTTTCTGTCAGAGCTCTCTCAGCCTCACCTACCTCACAGGGTGTCTGTTGTGGGGAGGGGGAGGGGAAGGAGACTGTAAGCTGCTCTGAGACTCCTTTGGGTAGTGAAGGGCGGGGTATAAATCCAATCTACTCTTTTTCTAGATAAGTATATGCAGCCTCGTGCCTCCTCCAGCATTCCAATCTAGTCCCAAACAAAGCCGCACAATCCAGCCAGCCTCCACCGAGTGTTGCAGTCCACACATACAGCGAGCTAGCTGATCACGCAACCTGCATCTGAGCCAGAATCTGTGTATCATTGTTTTGGTGATTATAACCATGGTGCGAGTGTAGGTTTATATACACACGAAGGGGGCCAAAAAAACCCTGGAGGTCAATTCTCTCATCAGCGTTCCAAAATGTGGCCTTGGCTGTCAGAAAGGTCAGCTTCAGAGCAAGATGACATTCTCGGGCTGGTGTCATGTTATGCTAAGTGTGTCACTCAACCCCGACCCTCTTTGTACGCAGTCAAGTCCTCCTGCATCTAGGCCATGGCTGAGGAATCCCAGATGAGAAAAATCTTAAATCGCTTTTGAAGACAGAAGGTTTTCAGAGCTCTCTGGTAATCTCTTAATGCTGCGATCCCTGGCATTCCAAGTGAAGTGCGGCACCGAGAGTTTGTACGGCCTCTCTTTTTGGCAACACACGCAAAGAAAATACCATCAGGTTCCCAAGGGTATTTTGTGATTAGCAGGTGTAGCGCCGGAGGGAGGTTAACAACCCCAACCCTGGGATAAGGTGAAGGAACAGCTGTTTGCCTGGAACCAGGATCGTACAGAGGCTATAGCACAGGACTTGACCCTGAGAAAGAAACCTGAGCCTGTGACAACTTCCTTGCTATGTCAGAACAAAGGCCAGTCCAGCCAAACACCCCCGGAGAACGCACAGAAGCCAGACATGATGGTGGTAGCTAGCCAGATATGCGGTTGCCATCTCCTGCCTACCTTGCTTATTTCTTCAGTTACTTCCTGGCAGCTATAAATGCTACAGGGCAGTTAATGTACCACTTCAGAGCATTCAAAGCAAATAATCAGTACAACAACCTTGCAAGGGGGGGCAATTTTAATACTCCTCTATTTCAGATGTGGGGGTAATAAAGGTAAAGGTTTCCCTTGCTTGAAAGCCAGTTGAATACAACTCTAGGGATGCGGAGCTCATCTCCATTTCCAAGCCGAAGAGCCAGCGCTGTCCAAGGATTTCTTCGTGGTCATGTGGCCAGCATGACTAAACGCCGAGGTGCACAGAATGCTGTTACCTTCCCACCAAAGCGGTACCTATTTATCTACTTGCAATTTCTTGCTTTTGAACTGCTAGGCTGGCAGGAGCTGGGACCAGAGACGGGAGCTCACTCCGTCATGCAGCACTCGGGTCTCGAACTGCCAAACTACTGTCCTTCCAGTCTGCAGTTCAGCGTCTTAACCGCTTGAGCCACTGCAGCCCTCGATGTGGGGGTGGGGCAGGGCTAAAAGAAGGCAGTTTGCCCAAGGGAATTTATGTCCTATAAGAGAGTTAAAACAGAGACTTCCTGGCTCACATCTAATTCCTGGTCCTATCTAATGAGACAAAAAAATTATGAAGCTAGCACTCACAGAACTGATTTAGAAGAGAAGGAGAGATTGGATTTATACCCCGCCATTCACTCGGGAGTCTCCAAGCAGCTTACAATCTGCTTCTTCTCCCTACAACAGACCCCCTGTGAGTTAGATGGGACTAAGAGAGCTCTTTGAGAATGGCTCTTAACAGCTCTAAGAACTGTGACTGACCCAAGGTCATCCAGCTTGCTGCATATGGAAGAGTGGAGAATCAAATCCAATTCTCTCAGATCAGAGTCCGTGCTCCTAACACTACACTGAACTAGCTCTCATTTATGCTGTTGTGCACACCTCTGACCTGGAAGTTACAGGCTAGTCTGATCTCGTCAGATCTTGGAAGCTAAGCAGGGTTGACCCTGGTTAGTACTTGGATGGGAGACCAACAAAAATATCCAGAGTCACTACACAGAGGCAGGCAATGGCAGATCACCTCTGAACGTCTCTTGACTTGAAAACCCGATGGGGTTCGCCATTGTTGCGACGTGATGGCAAAACTAAACAATGAACTCTGTGTGCTGAGGACCTGTACTCTCTGCATCTTACCATGTACGAGGCAAAGATCAGGACCCGCTTGTGCTTCCCACACGGCCACTGGGGGTCATCAAGGAGATTGGGATTGTACTCTACTAGCTCACCAACTTCACTTCCTGCAAAGAAAAAAAAAAGGCACATGAAGTGCTCAGCAACATGACGATGTTCGAGAAGAATAAGCATTTCTGAATTCTAGAAATCATTTGCAAACAGGAGGAGGACAAAGACAATGAAAGAGGCCTTCTGGAACTTTTGAGCTGTTTCTTTACGAAGCAAGTATAGAAAGCTTATTTGGGTCGGAACCAGTGTGTCCCTCCAAGCTGAATTAGTGTGAGCCAGCTCACAGTTTTTTAGTCTCTGGCTCACACATTTTTGTCTCTGCTCAGGAAGGATGGCTCCAGGGCAAACTGATTTATGCAGTAGCCAAATCGCTCGCTCACAACTTTATGCAGTAGCTCACAAAGTAGAATTTTTGCTCACAAGACTCCACAGCTTAGAGGGAGCGTTGGTTGGAACACACCAGCCAGGACTAGAGGGACTGAAAGGACTATACTTGTTGCTTATTTTTCCCCACAGGTCTCCCCCCCCCCGGCTCTCTGACATAATTCCTGCGGTTGGAATTCAGATTGTTAGCTCTGTGGGGCAGAGACCTTCCAGTTTGACTGATGTTTGTTGCTGTTAAAATCCACATTACATAGTAGCGGACAGGAAGTCAGCCACAGAAACATCACCTTTCATGAAATAATAATCCAGGGCTGGTTACTACTGCCTACAACAACAAAAAGATTATGTCCTAACCAGGAGAGCATGACAGTTTGGATGCATTTCACTGCATTTGGAAAAAGACCTGGAATAGCGCTTTGGGAAGACGTTGGTAGAAATGGAGGAAGATTTCAAGGTGGAACATTTTAGCAACCTTTTGGAAACTTCCAACAATACCTTCTGAACAAGACCTAATAGTGAAGACTATGGAAAGTGTGGAAATGTATAAATTGACTTTGACGTTAAAAGGGTAAATGGAAGATTTCGTCGGACTATGGACTCCTTTTTACAACTGGATGAGAAAGAAATATAAAAATATGAACTTTTTGATAATATAATATGAAGAAGCCTTTATGAACTTTTAAAATTTCACAGTCTATCTTTTTGTAATGTGAAATGATATGTGGAAAAGATTTATACATAGAAGACTTATTATTTTTGTTCCCTTTCCTTTTCCTGTTTACTCCAAAAACATAATGAAGCATACTATAAAAAAAGGTGGAACATGTTGAACATTTTTTCTTCCCAAACACATGAATCCCTCTTACACAATAAGCTTAAATAGATGTCACCACATTTGCTCACATTCCTCCAGTTGCTCCCCCCCCCTTTGAAAATTTATCTTACTATCTCCAAACCAAGCAATGGTTGGTGGAACATCCACGTAACTGGCCCCCTCCCTTTAAAATGTTTGCACCTATAATCCCCCCCCCAAAGCATAGGACTACGACACAGGGACTTGGCCCCCACATTTCCACAGGCATATGCAAAGGGAGCCGTAATACTGTTTACCAGAGCTGATCAGGTGAGACAACTGCACCGCAGAAGGGCTGACATCAACTGCTGCTCTGAAAATCAGTCTGGTTTCATCTGCGGCTCTGTGATATCAGGTGTTAAGAAGCCTTCAGGTTTTTTTTTTTTTTTACAGGCTCTGATGCATGGAACACCATGCAGTTCGCTCTCTGCATGGCTGGACTATTGGTTCTACAGAGCGTAATCCAAGACAACAGCTATGGGGTTTGCAATGCAAACCCAAGCCAATGGGTCTGCCAAGTACACTGGCATTTTACACTGTTATCTCTAACACAGCAAGATAGTGAAGGAAGCCAGTGTTCTGGCTTGAAATTCAAACTGGGGTGTTCAGGCATTTGGGCTTGGGAAAGCGGAGAAAGCCAATACAGGCTGGGAAAGGTAACCATGAAGCATCGTCACTAAATTACTCAGTGTTTTGACTTTAGAGCAGTTGGTGCTTTGCCCAGATTCTTATTAAAAAGTGCATTTGGTTCCTGTATTTTAAGGCATTGCCTTGCTTTCCAGAGAAGGCCCCTCACATGTGCATCCTGTGCTTAGTCACGGTTATGAAGCCCGAAGAAAGTTTAGACCTGTATCAACATTTTCGTGCTCAGCTACTGAATCTAAGCATTACAAAGGACAGATTGGCCTCCTCTTCTGCCACAAGGAAGCATGATTAAAGAAGAGAACAAGAGATTGGATTTATACCCCGCCCTTCACTACCTGAAGGAGTCTCAGAGCGGTTTACAATCTCCTTTCCCTTCCCACAACAGACACCCTGTGAGGCAGGTGGGGCTGAGAGAGCTCATTCAAGGACTGCCCTTGAGAGAACAGCTCTGAGAGAATTTATGACTGACTCAAGGTCACCCCAGCAGCTGCATGCGGAGGAGTGGGGACTCAAACCCGGTCCTCTCAGATTAGAGTCCACGCACTTAACCACTACACCAAACTGGCTCTCCGGTAGCGGCAGAGAGAATTTGGATGTGGTCTGCATGTGGCCTCCACTTGCACCTGGCTGGATGACCTTGGGCAAGCCATAGCTCTGTACCTGCTGTTCCCTCAAGGACTGCTTGGGAAAGAGTTCTCTCAGCCCCACCTACCTCACAAGGTGTCTGTTGTGGGGAGGGGAAGGGAAAAGGAGTTTGTAAGCCGCTCTGAGACTCCCTTGGGGAGTGGAGGGCGGGGTATAAATCCAATCTCTTCTTCTTCTTCTTCTGCATGCTTGTGGTTCCCCTACAGACCTGTGAAAGTTGGCATTTGGTGCAGCATTCTGCCATCTGAGATTCTCACCGTTAAAAAACCCAAATTCTTAGCTCTTATTGTTGGACAGAAAAGCTCTGAACTATTGTATTGTTTTAAAAAATCTCAAGACGGTAGACAAAGAGCCAGCGTGGTGTCGTGGTTAAGAGCGGTGGCATCTAATCTGGAGAACGGGGTTTGATTCCCCACTCCTCCTCCACATGAAGCCTGCTGGGTGACCTTGGGCCAGTCACAGAACTCTCTTAGTCCCTGCTGCGGGGAGAGGAAGGGAAAGGCGATTGTTAGCCACTTTGAAACTCCTTAGGATAAAGAAAAAAATAAGTATAAAAACCTCTTCTTCTTCCACAGTCGTATACCATAGGGCTCTATAACCTCTTATAATTAAAACGGCCACGCTACGTCAAAATTCAGGGCAAGAGATCTAGAATGAGCCAGTATAAGAAAGTCTATTTGCATAATTAGGAATGTAAAAAACTACCGATTGCTAACAGTTTACTGACTTCATTTATACTCTGCTTTCTCCCCAGTGGGTTCCCACCCCAAAAAGCAGCTTACTTCATTTTCTCTTCCATTTTCTATTTTATCCTCACGACCACTCTGGGAGCTACGCTAGGTGGAGAATGTGGGACTTGCCCAAGGTCATCCTGCAACCTCCCATGGCACAGTAGGATTCGAAGCTGGGTCTCCCAGATTCTGCTCTGGCCCTCTTTAACCACCGCACTATGTTGGCTCTTGATTAGTTAAGTCTCCACAGCCCAGGGGCTGTTTGTTGTTTCTCCTTCAATAGGAAGCAGCACACGTGAGATCCCAGAGTAAGGGATTCTACAGGAGCACCCTGCACGATCGTTTTACTGAACTGTCATAAATATACGCAGGGCTTTTTTTTTTTTCTGGGGGAACGCATTGGAACAGAGTTCCGGAACCTCTTCAACAAAATTCTTTTAAAAATAAGAACATAAGAGAAGCCAAATGTTGGATCAGGCCAGTGGCCCATCCAGTCCAACACTCTGTGTCACACAGTGGCCCTCAGGAGGTCCAGCAGTGGGGCCAGGACTCTAGAAGCTCTCCCACTGTTGCTCCCCCCAAGCACCAAGAATACAGAGCATCACTTGCCCCAGACTGTTTAGAATTTCATGGGTTTAGAAGTTCTCGGGAAATGTTTAGAAGCTCATGGGTTTTCAGTATACAGATTGAAAACTTCATTTCCCCCTTGAGCGTTCCAGCACCTCTTTAAAAAAGGCGGGCGGGGGGGGGGGAAGCATTGAATATATGCATCATTCATACTTCGATTACTGGAAACTGCTCACATCTATCTGTTGTCTGTAAAACACCTCTAAGAAGCCCTTCTATCAAAATCTTTAGCCCTGCCATTCCCTTCACATACCAGTCCCCCCAGCATTCCATCTCCCTGCTCCAATCTACACTAAAAAGAGAGAAAATGGAATATGTTGTTGAAGGCACATCCCAAAATATCTAACAGCAGCAGCAACATAACAATATCAAGGCAAGCGCAGGAGGGGCTTACCAATATCTGTTGCTGAGGATATCGTTTTGGCGGTTGTGGTTTTGTGCCTCGAGCCCCCGACACTCCGCGGAACGCCGGCTCGACACAAGGGAATGGCACTGTGGACATCGGTTTTACGGCCAACAAGAGCATTGGTTGGATACAAGAACTTTGCATAGGACACAACCTGCAGAGAGAAAGAGAGAGTTCCATTAACAACCGCAAAGAAGCACCGTGCAATTGATTTGCAAAGGGTTTTCTTTTTTTGATGCTTCAGTTTCTATTTTCAAAGTAACCAACGGGAATGGTTAGCGATGGCCTGTGACCAATAATCCAGACTGGATTTTTCCTCCTTGCCCCTCCTGCATCAGCCCATTGTATCCTCTGAAAGTTTATTCCTAAGGGTCCACAGACCCTTAGAGACATTATTAGGGGAAGGTGGAGGGTCTCCCATGGGGGTGGGGATCAGCAGAAATCACCAACTCCTCTTCTGGAGAACAGAAATACTGTTCCGTATGAAGAACTGTGTGGGGTTGGATCTGAACACAGATACCATGGCTCTGTTTTCCTGATAGTCCTCCGACACAGCTGATAACTTTTTAAGATCACAAAGGAATATTTAGAAAAATGAATAGTTCCACTACTTCAACTTCAGGTATCAACTGCTTCCTTGTGAAGCAGATTCTGCTATAAAAAGGACCTTATGGTTGTACTTCTGTTTGTTTGTTTTTAAGTACGATAGGGGAGAAGGGAAAAGGCAACGAAGAAGAACAGGAGGGTATTCATTTAGCTGCTCCATGTCTTTCTTGTAATTTATTCCAAAATATTTAAGTTATATTTCAGAACAAGTCAGTACCTTTAATGCAAGGATTAAGAAGAAGAAGAGAAGAGATTGGATTTATATCCCGCCCTTCACTCCCCAAGGGAGTCTCAGAGCGGCTTTCCCTTCCCCTCCCCACAACAGACACCCTGTGAGGTAGGTGGGGCTTAGAGAGCTCTTTCCCAAGCTGTCCTTGAGGGAACAGCTGGTACAGAGCTATGGCTTGCCCAAGGTCATCCAGCCAGGTGCAAGTGGAGGAGTGGGGAATCAAACCCGGTTCTCCCAGATTAGAGTCCGCGCACTTAACCAGATTAGAGTCCGCCCACTTAACCATTACAACAAATGCAAGTGATTAAAATATGGAATTTGCTGCCAGAGGATGTAGTGATGGCCACAGGAATAAACAGCTTTACAAGGGGATTAGACAGATTCATGAAGGATAAGTCTTACCAATGGCTACTAGCCATGGTGACTGAGGGGAGCCTCCACATTCAGAGGCACTAATCCTCTGAATCCCAGAGCCAGGAGGCAACATAAGGGAAGGCCTTGGCCTTTATGCCCGGTTATTGGCCCTCCAGAGGAACTGGTTGGCCACTGTGTAAGAGAGGATGCTGGACTAGATGGACCACTGGTCTGATCCAGCAGGGCTCTTCTGATGTTTCTATGTTCTTACGTTAAGGATTTTCACTCTGCTCTGCAAATATTTCAAAGCCATAAAAGGCAAGAAAACAGCAGGAGTCCAGTAGTCTGTAGCAGCAGAAAACAGCAACATCCAGTGGCACAGTAAAGACTTAACAAAATTTGTGGCAGGGTAGGAGCTCAAGAAAGCTCCTACCCTGCCACAGATTTTGTTAGTCTTTAAAGTGCTACTGGACGCTTGCTCTTTTCTACTGCTACAGGCAGACTAACCCATCTTGATCTATCACGCAAGAAAACGTTAAAGTAGAGAAACGTGGGAGGAAGTATTGGTTCTGACATTTGAGAGACTATCATCTCTCTGAACATTCATTCAGCTAGTAGCTAAAGATGCTTCCTCAGCGTGCAGATGCTTGCTTGAAAAGGGCATCGATGACTGCAGGCGACCAAAAAAACCCCACACTGGACCTTTTCAGGAGGTGGCGGGAGAGAAAAGAGTTGGGCAGCTCCAACATAGCCAACAGAAGAAGCCGAAGCTGGAGTTCACAGCCGGCAGTCAAGAAAGAGCTTTAAGGAACTTCAAGGGCATGGATTACACTTTGGAGAACAGCACGGCATTATGGTACCTGCATTCTGCCCTATGACTCAGACGGAGACTACCAGAAGCTCCCTGTAGTCTTTCCTTATAGGGAAACCTATCTTATAAAATGTTTCCCTGGAACTTCCCACCAATGTGGGAAGAGAAAAATAGCACCACTCTTCCTAGAAAAGCAAAAGAACTTTCTGGATCTTTAAAAACGTAGGCTTGGAGAAAATGCCAAAAAAGGGCACTGTTTCAGAGCTCAACTTCATGTTAAGATTCCTTCCATGTTTAAAACAAACATGTTTTTCTTTTTCAAATCTGGCTACCGGGATGACAACTGAGAGGTGATATGATAACCATCTCCAAGTACTGGAAGGGCTATCATATAAAGGATGGGGCAGAGTTGTTTTCTGTTGCCCCAGAAGATCTGACCAGAACCAACAGGTTGGAATTAAATCAAAAGAGTTTTTGGCTAAACATTAGGAAGAACTTCCTGACAGTTAGAGCGGTTCCTCAGTGGGACAGGCTTCCTCGAGAGGTGACGGGCTCTCCTTCTTTGGAGGTTTTCAAACAGAGGCTAGGTGGCCATCTGACAGCAACGCTGATTCTGTGAACTCAGGCAGATCATGAGAGGGAGGGCAGGAAGGGTTGCCTCAGTGCTTGGTTCTTGTGGCCCTTTCTTACACACTCAGGGAAATGCTGATCATCACTTTGGGGTAAGGCAGCAATTTTCTACAAGCCAGATTGGCTGGAGATCCTGAAGGCTTTTTTTGTCATCTTCTGAGCATGGAACAGGGGTCACTGGGGTGTGTGGGGGGGAGGTATTTGAGAATTTCCTGCATTGTGCAGGGGGCTGGACTAGATGACCCTGGAGATCCCTTCCAACTCCATGATTCTATGATAGAAATAGTAGCTTGTGCTACTATTTTTTACTAGATTTTAATTCTTTCCTCCCATGCAGCTTTCTAGCTGGAAAAAAACCTCCCAGAAGTGCTACATCCACTGAGGAAATTATAAAGGTGCTTGTATACTCCCCCCTCTTCCCAGCAGTGGTAAAAGCAGCTTGTGGTGATTTCTTCTATCAAGAAAACAACGGGGAAGCAAACTGTTAAATCTCTCCGCTCTTCTCACGCCATCTCCCTTTCCTTAATAAAGCAATCCTGGCAGCTAAATTTGCAAAAAGGAGAACAAGCAATCTGAAACTATCATGGAAGAAGAAACTGTAACGGACAGTTGAGCCACCAGTGGCAGAGCACACCCTCGCCCTGTTGGAGGTCTGTGGGTTCAATTCCCAGCATCCCCCCATTTATGGGACCTCCAGTAGCAGTGTAGGAAAAATCTCTTTTTTTGGCAAAGACTTCAGAAAGCAGCTGCCAGTCTTCAGCAAAATGAGGATGGGTAGCCGTGTTACTCTGTCTGTAGCAGCCGAAAAGAGCAAGAGTTCAGTAGCACCTTAAAGACTAACACAATTTGTGGCAGGGGATGAGCTTTCGTGAGTCAGTGCTCACTTCTTCAGATACTTGAAGACCTGAAGAAGTGCGCAGTGTCTTACAAACGCTCTTCCCCTCCCACAAGTTCAGCAAGATGAGAAAAGGAGAGAGAGAAGAGATTGGATTTATACCCCTGCCCTTCACTACCCAAAGGAGTCTCAGAGCAGCTTACAATCTCCTTTCACTTCCCCACAACAGACACTCTGTGAGGCAGGTGGAGCTGAGAGAGCAGTGAGAGAACTGTGACTGACCCTAGGTCACACCAGCAGCTGCATGTGGAGGAGTAGGGAATCGAACCCGGTTCTCCCAGATTAGAGCCCACACCCCTGACCACTATACCAAACTGGCTAGTGGTCCAACTCAGATGTCAGTGGCACATCCCGTGCATACTCTTCCCATCCACTGTAAACGGCATGAGTGCGTTTACATTGATTTGAAACATTTGTTAGCCACTTTTCTCTCTTGTGGAACTCAAAGCGGCCTACAATATAAATTAAACACGGGGCACTTTCACACACCCTAAATAAAGCACGTTTAGTCCACTTCCAATGCACTTTTGCAACTGGATTTTACTGTCTGAAATGGAAAAATCCACTTGCAAACAGTTGCTGACGTGGATTGAAATGGCATTATTTAGCAGGTGTGAAAACGCACAATAAACAACCATTATAAAACCCATAAAAGTTTCAAGAACTGGTAATTCTGTGCTACTTCCTACCAAAAGCAGATCAGTGCAGTTCAATGCTGGACTTCCCAACACACACGCACAGCACCGTACCTTGCCATCTGCTCCCACCTCGACTCCTTCCATTCCCAGCACCATCTCTGAAGACACAGAAATGCCGCCGGAGGGATGCCTCTGCTTTGGTCCTTCTATTTTCAGCTCACTGTGAAGCACCAAGTTGGGAAGACTGGAATTAAAGCTGCTCGTTTTGCTTCCAGCCTAAACCCTCGTAGCATTAAGACAAGAACACACCAAAAACCTCCCCCACCCCCTGCTACAACTTGTACAGTTAACCAAAAGATTAGAAGGGCAATTCCCACAGCTTCCTTGCTCCTCTAAAGATTTATTTGACAAAACTCAAGAAAGACAGACCTCTAGAACAGGCACAGACGTCACGTCTTCTTTTAAAAAAATAATTCCTGTACAGGATGGTTCACACATTATTTGCATACACAAGAGCGCACACACGCACACACATACAAAGTACAATTCCTATCAGCAGTTCCCATGACTGGTTGCATCTCCTGAGCACATTATGTGACCAGCTTATGAACTGCCGCTTGGTGCCTGTGGGTTTCTGAGGGAGCAAGTGGAAAGATTAAATTTGAACAGGAAAATATAAGCATTTTATCCAGCTATGGGAGTCTGTTTGCAAAGACTCCCCTATACCTAGAATCAAGGTCTATGAGAAGAAGAGGAGTAGGTTTTTATACCCAACTTTTCTCTACCTTAAAGAGTCTCAAAGAAGCTTAAAATCACCTTCCCCTCCTCTCCCCACAACAGGCATCTTGCAAGGCAGGTGGGGCTGAGAGAGTTCTGAGAGAACTGTGACTGGCCCAAGATCACCTGGCAGGTTTCACATGGAGGAGTGGGGGAATGAAACCTGGTTCTCCGGCTTAGAGCTCCCCCCTCTTAATCACTGCACCATGCTGGCTCCATCCTCCGTTCCTCAAAAAAGGGAAAGGTTTTCGAGCACTTACTAAATCCATATGGGGTTTTCAGGTCCAGTATGAGTTGGACAACTATATACAAACCCGTTTCTTTGTCCACAATGTATTAGTGACCGTAACATTCTGGGCTCATGACCCTGAATGAAAGCTTTCAGCTCTGAAACTCCAAAGACATCAACAATGTACTGCTTTCTCAAGAAATAGCTGTCTATGCATTCAATTAAACCAATTAAACAAGTGCTCCTCACAAATGTTGGCTAGCAGCTCCTGGGAACACATATCTACGCAACTCAATTGGGATTTCTAGCAGAAGTCCTGGATAAGATTGGCTCCAACACCTCTCTCTCCTTCAAGTCCCCCCTCCCTTTAGACAAATACAGTTTTTAGCAAAGCTGTGCTCTTTCAAAGTGACCTTACAACTTTCCCAGGGAGCCTGAAAGAAGTTTCCCATAGTCTATTTATAGAGCACACATCTGTATGTGGATTTGCATCATGAAAATATCTGCTTCCTTCTTCACTGTGTTGGGCAGGGGAGCTTGAGCGACAACTCAAATGTGTTTCCTTCTGCAGATGATGCACTTAAAAAAAATTAGGCACACGTAGGGTTGCCAACCTCGAGGTGGCGGCTGGAGATCTGCTATGACAACGGATCTCCAGGCGACAGAGATCAGTCCCCCTGGAGAAAATGGCTGTTTTGGAAGGTGGGCTCTATGGCGTTATAACCCACTGAAGTCCCTCCCTCCACCAAACCTTGCCCTCCTCAAGCTCCACCCCCCAAATCTCCAGGTATTTCCCAACCCAGACCCGGCAAGTCAACCCTAGGAATATAGCCATTGGTTAAAAGAGTGGGTATCATGTGATTTTATCATGTATGTTTTAAATTGTTAGCTGGCTTGGTGGCCATTGTGGGGGCAGGATATAAACGGTGTAAATAAAATAAAACAGGACAATGAAGTGGCTACTAAACGAACCTCTTCTTAGCACCTCTTCCCCGACCTTTTAAGACTTGGCTCGTATATGCAGCACAGCAGGATGTTATAATGGGTTAAACCACTTCAGACTGCAGGTAAGGGAAGAATCTCATTTAGCACTCCCAAAGGAAAGACTCCCTAAAGAACTATCACATCCAAGAGAAAAAAGGCCATAGCCTAGTCCTGGGCCTGTGGTGCTAGTTTTCACTTATAACTCCCCTCACCTGCAGCCTGATATGGTAGAGTCCATTCTGCCATTGCATTCCACGGTCACCTCTTATTAAGCACAACTGTAACTAAAGTGCAATTTTAACCATCATAAGAACAAAAGAGAAGCCAATGTTGGATCAGGCCAGTGGCCCATCCAGTCCAACACTGTCACACAGTGGCCAAAAACACCAGGTGCCCTCAGGAGGTCCAGCAGTGGGGCCAGGACACTAGAAGCCCTCCCATATTTGCCCCCCCCTGTCAAGCACCAAGAATACAGACCATCACTTGCCCCAGACTGAGAGTTCCTATCTATACTTTGTGGCTAATAGCCACTGATGGACCTCTGCTCCATATGTTTATCCAATTCTCTCTTGAAGCCATCCATGCTTGTAGCCACCACCCCCTCATGTGGCAGTGAATTCCACGTGTTAATCACTCTTTGGGTGAAGAAGGACTTCCTTTTATCTGTTCTAACCCGACTGCCCAGCAATTTCATGGAGTGCCCACGAATTCTTCTATTGTGAGAAAGGGAGAAAAGGACTTCTTTCTCTACCTGCTCTATCCCGTGCATAATCTTATAAACCTCGATCATGTCAGCCCTCAGCCGTCGTTTCTCCAAGCTAAAGAGCCCCAAGCGCTTCAACCTCTCTTCATAGGGAAAGTGTTCCAACCCTTTTATCATTCTAGTTGCCCTTTTCTGTACTTTTTCCAATGCCATAATATCTTTTTTGAGGTGTGGTGACCAGAACTGTACACATTACTCCAAATGAGGTCACACCATCGATTTATACAGGGGCATTATGATACTGGCTGATTTGTTTTCAATTCCCTTCCTAATAACCCCCAGCATAGCACTGGACTTTTTCATTGCAGTTGCACACTGTCTCGATATTTTCATTGAATTATCTACTACGACTCCAAGATCTCTCTCTTGGTCAGTCTCCGCCAGTTCGGACCCCATCAACATGTATTTACAGTTATTATCATTGATACTCAGGAGAACTCCAAAGTATGCTGGCCCCAATCTTTGTGTCAGAGGTGTGGTGCACAGGTAGCAGTTCTGGATGCCACCAGACGCACCAAGTTCAATGGAACACAGATGAGTAATCCCAGAAGAAGAAGAGATTGGATTTATACCCCGCCCTTCACTACCCTAAGGAGTCTCAGATTGGCTTGCAATCTCCTTTCCCTTCCCCTCCTCACAACAGACACCCTGTGAGGTAGGTGGGGCTGAGAGAGCTCTTTTGAGAACTGCTCATGAGTGAACAGCTCTGAAAGAACTTGTAATTGACCCAAGGTCACACCAGCAGCTGCATGTGGAGGACAGGGGAATCAAACCCAGTTCTACCAGATTAGAGTCTGTGCTCCTAACCACTACACCAAACTGGCTCTCAAGCCGTTCTTGTTATCTAGGTCATGAGGTCTCAAGAACCTCCAATGCTGGCATTAACAGTGAGAGTCAAGGAAAGGAACATGCCCAGGCCCACAGCCAGGATTTTGTGGCTTGTGGGGCAAATTTATTTATGGTGGGCCTGAAGTTCTCAGTGCAGAGAGAAAAGCCAGAATTCTGAGGATTATGACTCAGCTATTGTGGAATCAAGCCTTTTAAAATCAAAGCATAGAAGGCTTTTGCAAATCTTAGCCCCAGAGTGTGACAACAGCAGGCTAAGAAAGGGCCGGGGGGGGGGGGGAAGAAGGGAGTATAAATATTCTGGTAGATGGTAGGCGAGGCACTGGAAATACCTATCTGGGTTTGGCCAAGTTAGAAGTTGAAGAGAGCTTCGAGGCAGTCTCTTCTCTAAGTCACCTCAAGCCATCTATTCTGTGTTGACTGTCTATTTTATGTGCTCTTAACCATTTAGCCAATAGAAAGCTGTTACCAGGATAGAACTATAAATTGCAAGCCGTCAACCACTTTAGATGACACTTCTCAGCTGCTGCAAGTTAATCACTTCTGCCAGCCTAAGCAACAATTCTGAGAACAAGCCGGCAGGTGGGGTTATGACTTCTGTAGTCAAGAAAGCTAACACTTAGGCAGAAAAACTCTATCAAAGGAGACCAGTTTCTTGATGCAGAGTTAGAAGGGATCTTAGAGGTCACCTACTCCAACCCTCTTGCTCAGCGCAGGAATTCATCAACTACAGCTCACGCCTTAAAAAAAAAGTTTAATAATAATTGGAAAAAGCATTTACAGGAGAAATTCTTGTGGGGCTGTGCCTTTAAGAACAGGGCAGAGCCCCTCAAAGCCCCACAATAGTTACAGGCCTGAGTATGCCACTGCACTAAAGAGTTCCATGCAAGAGCACGAGAAAGTCAAACAGCAATCAAGAGCACAACAGCTCAGACTGGACGACTTTTCAACGGTTTAGGAGCTGTTCCCATTTCTTTCTGTTTGACTGGGAATCCTCTTGCTTCCAAGATGAGATTGCCACAGTGAGAATAAGGTGCATTATATGAAGCAAGGAAACATACAGGCAGGCCCACCCCTTTTGTCAAATATCTACACATCCAACGCAGTAGGCTCCTCAGACAAGGGAACATTTGTTGTTGTCCTGAACAAAGGAACAAAGAAGAAAGCCTCCAGCTGCCACCTATTGTTATTTCAGAGTGGGAGTGAGAAGGGGGAAGCTGTGTTTGAGACCACGGACATTTAAACAGTTCTGGTTGGCCCAGTCACCGTACTTGCTTCTTCAACAGTTCTGGGGGCAAGACTGTGCCGCTAAGCGCCTCTGAACAACGTAACGTACCCTTTCCACCCACAACTGGTAACCACTCCCTCACCCCCTGCAAACAGGACCTAATGTAGGGCTGCGTGATGGGATATCTATGGGGAAAACAATGTGGCAACCCCCCCCCCAGCAATGCTTACTGTAGGGATGCCAGCCTCCAGGTGGGACCTGGGGATCCCCTGGAATGACAGCTCATCTCCCGACTGCAGAGATCAGTTTCCCCTGGAGAAAATGGCTGCTTACGAAGATGGACTCTGTGTCATTGTACCCCACTGAAGTCTCTGCCCTCCCCAGGCTCCATCCCCAAATCTCCAGGAGTTTCCCTACCTGGATCTGGCCACCCTGCTTCTAATCCTCTGCTGGTGGCCCGGGGGGATCTTTCTACACTAGCTTGCCGTTATGCACGACACTGGACTCCATGCTTCATTTTGAGCTAAAAGGGTAGCTGTCTGGGGAGCCCAGTGTAGATCAAACGTATGCTGCTGAGGAAAAGAAATTTTAACTCTTTCCTTCCCATGCCATTTGCCTGATTAGAAGCCCCTCACCACTGCTTTAAGCCCCTGGAAAGAAGAAACGAATGTGTACCTATATTGTAAAGGTAAAGGTTTCCCTTGCTCGAAAGCCAGTCGAATCCGACTCTAGGGATGCGGTGCTCATCTCTGTTTCCAAGCCGAAGAGTCAGCGCTGTCTGAAGATGTTTCTGTGGTCATGTGGCCAGCATGACTAGTTGCCGAGGTGCATGGAGCACTGCTACCTTCCCACCGAAGTGGTACCTATTTATCTACTTGCAATGTCTTGCTTTCGAACTGCTAGGCTGGCAGGAACTGGGACCAGAGACGGGAGCTCACTCTGTCACGCAGCACTCAGGTCTTGAACTGCCGAACTACCAACCTTCCAGTCTGCAGTTCAGTGTTTTAACCACTGAGCCACCGCAGCCTTTACCTATATTGTAGGGCTCAACAAATCCTAGGCACCAGGTCGCCTATAAATTTCATTGTGGCACCTAATTATGTTCAGTCGTTTATTGCAAGCACCTCTTGGTAATGCTCAGTAGAAGTACAGAGCTTATTTAGGTGAGGGTCAGAGGCTAGCTTTTTGTTCTGATGACAACTGCAGGTGCCCCACATTTATTCATATATTACTACCATTTTATTACAAACAGGGGTCATTTGGGGCTGGAGCGAGGCAAGAGCGGTGCTCCACCAGCCCAGGAGTGGGCACTAGGACAGCCATGGGCCGAATCAGATTCTCTGATCTGATTTGGCCTGCTGCATGGCTTAAAAAGCGGCTGGAGGAGAGGGGGTTTGAGGGAGAGGCTCCAAACTTACAGGGTAGCTGCTGGAGCCTCCCCCCCCCCCAAAACCCACCAAGTTTCAAGAAGACTGGACCAGGGGGTTCAATTCTACGGCCCCCCAAACAGGTTGCCCCCATTCCCTCCATTGTTCTCTATAGTGGGAAAAAGTAACATTTTTGTTAAGCATGTTTGTATGTGTTTTTGGACAGGGTAGTGGTGCATTGGCCCCCACTCCAGCCCTGATCCATACGGCTCTCTCTTCTTTCTTTTTTTAAGGCCAAAATCACATACTTGGAATTCCTAATGCAGACCTCCAGCACTTGGCATAGTTTGGCCCTTCAACAGATCCAACACAATCTTCAACAGATTAGCCTTAGGGCTGTTTGTTTTCTTTATCAAGCACAGCTCTATGCTTGATAGCTACAAGAAATCCGGTATGGTATCTGAAATGGGCAGCTTTCCTTAGATATTTACCATCGTCTGCTGTTTCACTGAAGGAGGAGTGAACACATTTTTGAACACATTCTTAATTTGCTATCCTAGTCATTCGCACCAGTATCCTAAAAGAACTACGACTGCATGAACTAAACTGCGTTCATTTGTGGAACACAGGATAGCACTGTAAGACAAAGCCCCATGGATTCTGCAACACCCCAAACAGCTTAATCCAAACCCATGGAAAACTCAGTTCTGTACAGGTCTGACATTAATAAAACCAGTTGATTTTCATACCTTTGTTATCCTGCATGCAATTTTTTTAAAAAAAAAACCCTTAGGTTCTTTTTTGGCAAAAGCTGATGCGCCAGAGGGAGAAGAACTGAGAATACATCGGAGAAATGGCTGACGGGCTGGGACGGAACGCTCTCACACGCTGGGAAGGGCATTAAAGCCCTGGGATGCTTATGGAACTTCTTTTGATATCTAAGCCAAATGCTGCCTCATGTTTCTAGACTTTCCAATTCAGCAATCAGGAAGAGAAAACTGCTTTTTTAAGAAGCAAGAAGAGATTGGATTTACACCCTGCCCTTCATTACCCAAAGGAGTCTCAGAGTGGTTTACAATCCCTTTCCCTTCCCCTCCCCACAACAGACATCCTGTGAGGTAGGTGGGGCTAAGACAGCTCTCGAGAACTGCCCTTGAGAGAACAGCTCTGAAAGAACTTGTGACTGACCCAAGGTCAGACCAGCAGCTGCATGTGGAAGAGTAGGGAATCAAACCCGGTTTTCTCAGATTAGCGTCCACAGTCCTAACCACTACACCAAACTGGCGAGCAGACTTATACCCTCAAGTATGCTGGTTGCACACAAGCTATTTAGATACTGCACATACACAACTGATGCTTCATGCAGATGTATACAACACAGCTCAATTAATAAGTATATCCCACAGACTACTGCATTTAGAAGTGGCTTGCATTTGTAAGTGAGTACATGAGAATGGATATAAAAGGTTAAAAGTCTTAAGAAAACAGCAACCACTCACCTGATCCGTAAGCTCTCACCATAAGGCAGGATAGAAAAAGCCACACACAGAGTTCGCTTGGCACAAATTAATACTATCCTACAAGGAGGCAAATAAATGGATTAATATGAAATATCAGTAATATTTTGTATTTATCTGCAACCTCCCTAACTGCCTGCTTGGAACTTTTTTTTTTTTTTTAACTTAGGCAACTCAGCAATGGAATATTTTGTTTCTTGTTGCAAACTGGAGCACAATTGTCCATTAACCATCCCTGCTATATAGCCCTAACAGAGAGAGACAAACAGTTCAGCAGCAGAGCCCATGTTTCACAAACAGAATACCAAAAATTCAATATCCTGCAATCGCCAGTTAAAGATCTCGGGCCGTAAATCTCAGGTAAGAACTTTTCTCGAGAATTGCTTCCCTTCAGATTAGACTATACTAGTCCAGACAGACCAGCGGTCCAACTGATCTCCAGCTGCTTCGTGTGACCACCACGGGCATCCCAGGAATGATGCTTAATTTGGAAATGGTTGCTTTGAAGGGCTTTGTCACCAAAACAGAAGTGTCAAGAAACAGCCCGCAAGTAACTGCATTGTTGCCTGCCACTACCACTCTGAAAACAAGAGTTTCTCTCCTGCTGAAAACCGCCAAGTAAGGTTTGACTACCATTCCCTACTGGTAACACAAGTCTTCCCACGTCTCCTGTCAGTTCCTTGAGCAGTAAATGGGGGAGCGGAAAGGAATGAAACTCAATTACTATGGATGTTATTCCTCTCCCACCCCATTCAGATTAGTGGTACTTAACAGCTCTGTTCACTCTCAGTGACATCCTCCAAGAAGTCAAATCTGATTGGTTCCCAGGCTTCATATCATACTACCTATGTGATTCCTGAGTGGATAGAATAATGGGAAGGGGGACAAAACACCCCCACAAAAAACAAAACAAGACTTCGACAAACAGAAGAGAAGAAGAGAAGAGATTGGATTTATAACCCCCCCTTCACTCACTTGGAGTCTCAGAGCGGCTTACAAACTCCTTTCCCTTCCCCTCACCCCAACAGACACCCTGTGAGGTAGGTGGGGCTGAGAGAGCTCTTTCCAGAGCTGTCCTTGAGAGAACAGCTGGTACAGAGCTATGGCTTGCCCAAGGTCATCCAGCAGGTGCAAGTGGAGGAGTGGGGAATCAAACCTGGTTCTCCCAGATTAGAGTCCGCGCACTTAACCACTACACCAAACCGGCTCTCAGCAAGCAAGAGTTCTGCTCTCTCTAAACAGACTTCGTTGCAAATAAAAGTTTTGCTTCTGCACATTTGGCACTGAAAATCTCTGCTTCTGAACATTCGGCACATCCTCAGTGTAGGAACGTTCACCAGAATCCCTGGAGAACCTCCTGTTAACAAGAAGGTTACCTGCTGTTCTTTGTGTCGTATTGCCTCATGTTCTTGATGAAGTGTACCTTCTTCAAGCCTTTGTGTCTTGGCGAGCCAGATATGTGCTTGGTTCTGCAGTGGGGGGAAAGAAAAGGAAAAGATGCAATTAAGCAACCCGGGCGTCAGAAGGATAAGTGACAAAATAATGCGGATTGTACAACTGGAATGCGCTCGCATGCAGGGCCTTGGGTATTCAGCTCGGAGGATGATGCAGGGGGGAGAAAAGGACGCGCGACGCATGCAACAAGAGCAGGTTGATTGCTACTTTTGAACAAGTACCTTCGGACACTGGCACATTCCACTATGTCTTCTAAAAACTCTAGAGAGCACCGCTGGGAGATAAAACGCCTTCTGCAAAAATGCACAACATCACGAAGAGCGGACAGTATTAGTTCATGGCCTCCGAGATCCACGAGGTGTCTTACTACGACAGCCGACCGGCTCCCCCTCCCTCCCACCCCACCCTGTGCCTTGACAGTTTAAAGTTGCTGTTGCCACACCTCTGTTTTCAGGAACACTTTCCCAACTGACCTGTCACTGCTGAAGATTCTCAAACATCTGCCAAGGAACCCTTGAGCACAGCAGAGATTTCCCTGATGCAAAGGCCAGGCACGACAGACCTCAGAATTATCCTGCATGAACTGAATGTCCTAAAAACACATGCAGCTGACTTCTAGCAGCTTCACTCTTTAGAGAAAGAACAGTCGCTCACCTGCCAATATGGAGCCCCTGAGAAGCTTCTAAAAGATTCCCTGAACAGTTCCATCTAGCACTAAAACTGGTAGGCAGTTTGATTAATGAGTAAGCACAGAGGCCATTTCGTAGAAAAAGAGGTGCAGGGGTTCATTAGCATAACTCATTAGCATAACTTATTTGCATATGCTAAACCACCTGACATCACCGGAAATATGTCAGAAGGCAAGAAAGAGGGAGGGGGGGACAGTTGCTAATCCAAGCCTCAGAATACCACTATTCTGGGAGGATAGCTTCCGTGGTGGCTGCAGCCTTCAGAAGGCTGGTGGGAGGAACAAGGACCTTTCCAGGGGATGGGGTCATTTTGCTGCAGCTATGACACAAGCAGGAATATCCCCGCCGGGGGTGGGGCTGGCACCAACTCCGGGTGCTGAGCTCCCCCGAGCTCCTGCTCAAAATGACCCCTGAGTAAGCATTCTCTGAGAAAATTCCCTAGGTTCTGCTTTGCTTGCTGGTAGGGTAAAGGTTTCCCTTGCTTGAAAGCCAGTCGAATTCAAATCTAGGGGGCGGTGTTCATCTCAGTTTCCAAGCCGAAGAGCCAGCGCTGTACAAAGACGTCTCTGTGGTCATGTGGCCGGCATGACTAGACACCGAGGCGCACGGAACGCTGTTACCTTCCCACTGAAGCGGTACCTATTTATCTACTTGCAATTTCTTGCTTTTGAATTCTTAGGTTGGCAGGAGCTGGGACCAGAGACGGGAGCGCACTCCATCACCTAGCAGTAGGGTCTCAAAGTGCTGAACTACCAGCCTTCCAGTCTGCAGTTCAGCGTCTTAACCTCCGAGCCACTGCTTGCTGGAGTTGTGGCCAAAGTGAAAAACCTGCACACTGTTATCCTTGCGCATGAAAGAAAACGAGGGAGGGAAGGCTTGGTAGAATGGACCATACCACTTCCGACTGCAGGTAGTTGATCCCATTTTGAATGCTCTCCTACCAAATGTCAAGAACTCCTTCTGACTAGAAAGCAAGACCACAAAGCAAAGAGAGGGGATATAACCTTGTCCCATCTCTAAAACATCAGCTTCTCACAGAACCAGCCATCATATGTATACAAGGAGGCCCTTGAGCTCAAACAGTGGAAAGAGCCATCTTTTCCCATTCATACAATGCCTACTGAAGGCTAGTGAAGCCTCAATTTGCCTCTAGGCTGTGCAGGGAACAGACAGCCTGGTTTCAAACAGCTAACCTGCTTCCTTTCTTCTCACCCCAGAAGCAAACTGAAGCTGCACAGATCTCCAATTTGCATTTTACAGACTGAAAGATGTGCAGTCTTATGACTGCATAGTTGCATATTTATGGATGGGGCATTAAAAGAAACACAACCAAGGAAATTGCAGTCTGCTACAAATCCTGAATGTCACTTGAACAATTCTAGCACAGCTATTTCTGCTGAGTACTTAGAACTTATGCAAGTGATATTTGCTGCTGAGAATTCTACAGAGGGGAAAACAGTAAAACAGTCACCCATGCTGGAAATGGGTTTCAAGTCCAATTCCGCTTTCGCATCGAGAATGACAGTCTTTGAATTAGCCTATGAAATTATACCAAATTGCTCTCTGGAGCAAGGGTGTCAAAAGAGCAGTTTTCCCACAATCAATCACACTGCAGTAGAGCGTTGCTGTGCGCAAGTCATTAAAACCCTATGAATCTGTTGTTGAAAGCCCATAATTTGAGATCCTGCAATTTTAGTACTTTTGAATTTAGTACTTTTATTCTTCTGTCCTAACAGCATGCCAAGCATTCCGAGACTGACTACCCCCACTGCGAGTAGTTTTGCTCTTTGGCAGTAAAGGGTAAAGTACATAGCTGTGGGAAGTGAATACTGTTTATTAGTTCGGAGATTTTGCAGCAGGTTATTCCTTGGGTGTGAGGCTTGATAGTTCCACTAAACCCAACAACTTATTGAACCCTATTGCAAAGCAAGGCAGAGCAGATGTTCCTCAAAAATAACCAAGTGTAAGTGGTAGTAGAGGAAAGCGCCGTCACATCACTTATAGCAATCCCATGGGATTTTCAAGGCAAGAGATGTTCACAGATGGTTTAAGAACATAAGAGAAGCCAACGTTGGATCAGGCCAGTGGCCCATCCAGTCCAACACTCTGTGTCACACAGTGGTCAAAAAGACCAGGTGCCCTCAGGAGGGTCCGGCAGTGGGGCCAGGACACTAGAAGCCCTCCCACTGCTGCCCCCCTTCAAGCACCAAGAATACAGAGCATCACTGCAGTTAATCAGATCATAAAAACATCAGAAGAGCCCTGCTGGATCAGACTGGTGGTCCATCTAGTCCAGCATCCTGTGTCACACACTGGCCAGCCAGCTCCTCTGGAAGGCCAACAACAGGGCACAGAGGCCGAGGCCTTCCCCTGATGTTGCCTCCTGGCTCTGGGATTCAGAGGCTTAGTACCTCTGAACGTGGAGGTTCCCTTCAGTCACCATGGCTAGTAGCCATTGACAGACTTCTCAAGAGCTGCTTACACCCAAAGGAAGTGTGGGATCCATACACTGTATGCAGCTGGTGGTCACTTTGCACTGTAATCTTTTAGCCCTTATGCAGCCAGTGGCTCCTTCTTCTCTCACTGGGATGAAATCTTGAAAATGTAGGATATTTCCTGGGTGACAACTACATCTGAGCATGACTCCCATTATGAAGTGTACATAGCTCCGTGCTTGCTACTATCTATTCTGCACATATGCCAGATGGGGGTGATAGATCTTCGTGATCAGACACCAATATATGTGGATTGTTGGGAGACAGATCAACACAGGACCCACGTATTTTCTCCCTCCCCTCCCCATGCACAATTATTAACTTCTATACGCACCTTAAGGTCTCGCAAGCATTACTCTGGTGGTGCAAAGTGCCAGCAAGTCACAGCTGACTTATGGTGACCCTGTAGGGCTTTCAAGGCAAGAGATGTTCAGAAGTCATTTGCCATTGCCTGCCTTCGTGTCATGACCCTGGTATTCCTTGGAGGTCTCCCATCCAAATACTAGGCAGGACCAACCCGGCTTAGCTTCCGAGATATGACAAGAACAGGCTAGCCTGTGCTATCCAAGTCAAGAAGCATCACTCTATTTCTTTTCTATACTGTATCAGTCCCACGGAAGGGGGGGACCCTTCAGGCTCTTTGGAAGGACATGCATTATCTACTGACAACAGTTCTCCTGGAGAAAATGGCAGCTCTGAAGGGTGGACTCTATAATATCATATCCCTACTGAGCTGCCTCCCTCCCCCAAACTCCACCTCCAAATCTCCAGGAATTTCTCAAGGTGTTCACAACCCTATCTCCAGGGTATATATATACTGCACACATTAAAGTTTCAGTGACCTGCAAAGTTTATATGAACTGGTGTTTACATGCTTGCTTTGAACGATCCACTCCCCTTCTGCTATGCAGAAGGGCATCGCGGCTATTCCCCTTGGGTTACTGGAAATCCGCCTTCTTTTACTTTGCTTCTGAAATTTCAGCTGGATTTTACCCACACATTTTTAAGCACAGTTCCAGCATGCTGACATCTCATCCAATGTCAGTTGCTGGCTGCACAGGAGGCACACAGCCCTGACTGTGATTAATGGCAGAAACAAAACTAAAAAGCACACAAAGTGTGTATGTGTGTTTGTGGCGGGCGTGACAAGAGAAGATGAGGACCGTTAGGGACAGCTCTGGGAACTTGATTCCTTTGCTATGCGACTACAGTGGCGGCAGCTAAGAGCCTTTGGATAGTAGAAATTCTGCACAGCTGCTTATCAATCTCCTCTCAGCAGGCGGATAAAGAATGCTGATCGACTTTCACAGGAGACGGATTTTCCGCTTTGACCAGAGGGGACGGATGCCGTTGCATGCAAACCCACGCAAGCCCCAAGAGTGTACAACTAGCTAAAATTAGGCTCTGATGATCTTTAGAAGGACACAGAAAACATGTATAAGTCACAAAAAAACCACTTGCGTGGTTCCTTTTGCCACTGGATAGAGGTTCAGGAACCCCACCCCCACCCTCCAGAGTTCCCACAGCCTCAAGACCAACTGCCCCCTGTACAAAAGTCTTCAGTAATAATTGAAATTTGTTCTGCATCTTTCTGGAATAGAAGACAGGAACAAAGTATCTCAAGGGACATGTTTCTGTATGAATCTGTCTAAAGTGCCTCTGTGTGGCCGTAATTTTTTTTTTTTAAACGCACTCCCCCTAATATGTCTTTTATCTTGCCTTTCCACCAAACTTGGCTTCAATAGTGAATCTTAGTCACCATTTGCATTAAAATAAGGATCAAGTTAGAACTTCCTTGCATAGAGGAATCAAACACAGGGCACTGGAGTTAGGGTGGCCATCTCTGGACTGGGAAATACCAGGAGATTGGGGGGATGGAGCCTGGGGAGGACAGGATTTAGGGAAGGGAGGGACCTCAGCAGGGTATAATGCCACAGATTCCACCCTCAAAAGTGGCCATTTTCTGCAGGGGAACTGATCTTGGTGTTCCGGAGATCAGCTGTAATAGTGGAAGATCTCCAGGTGCCGCCTGGAGATTGGCAACCCTCAGCCTGGCTGCTGCTTCCCCTCCCTTCAATGCCATCAGGGATGGTAGTTTATTACCCCTGGGTACTGGGGGGGGGGGGCAGCATGTCAGGCTAGAACGAGAGAGATTTGGGTTCAAATTTCTGGTATAAAGCCCTCTAGTAGTAGTAGTAGTAGTAGTAGTAGTAGTAGTAGTAGGAGGAGGAGGAGGAGGAGGAGGAGGAGGAGGAGGAGGAGGAGAGGAGATTGGATTTATACCCTGCCCTTTACTACCCAAAGGAGTCTCAGAGCGGTTTACAATCTCCTGTCCCTTCCCCTCCCCACAACAGACACCCTGTGAGGTAGGTGGGGCTGAGAGAGCTCTGACAGAAACTGTTCTTTCTCAAGAACAGCTGTGCCAGAACTATGGCTTGCCCAAGGTCATCCAGCCAGGTGCAAGTGGAGGAGTGGGGAATCAAGCCCAGTTCTCCCAGATTAGAGTCTGCGCACTTAACCACTACACCACTACTAAACCACTACACCAAACTGGCTCTAGTGAGCTGATCCTATGCATAGGTATAATAGTCTAAGCACTTTGAAGTCAGTGGGCTCAGACTAGAGTAAGTCTGCATAAGAGGACACATTTGCGACCCTGGGCTAATCACTGCCTAGCCTACCTCACAGGGCTGATATGAGAACAGAACACAGGAGGGGGGTGTAAATCATGACCTCCCTGGAGAGAAGGCGTGATGAAAACAGATGGACAGATCTACACAGCCTTTTAAAATTTGTGTTGTAACAGTTGATTAGCTTCAGTTTTATGTGGTGGCTTCTGAAGTGGCTAGAAAAAGACAAATCAGTGGGTTCTAGATCAAATTAAGCCTGAACTCTCCCTAGAAGTTAAAATGACTAAGCGAGGCTATTGTACTTTGGTCACATTATGAGAAGACAAGAGTCCCTGGAAAAGACAATAATGCCAGGAAAAGCTGAAGGCAGCAGGGAAAGAGGAAGACCCAACATGAGATGGACTGACTCTATTAAGGATGCCATGGCTCCCAGTTTGCAAGACCTGAGCTAGGCTGTTAATGATAGGATGTTTTGGGGGTCATCAATTCATAAGGATGCCATAAATCGGAAGAGATGTGATGGCACGTAATGCACATACACAATTCTATTATGGGTAGTTTTCTTTGTGATCACTATTCATGAGCCTTACCCTTAAGGAGATATTTGATTCTACCAAACACTACCCAGTGATCCATGAAATTCCCATCTCATTAAATTGATCAATATCATCATCCATTTTATTTATTACTGACTGGAACACAGCCCAGATCAAATATATACGTTACATTTACAGGAATCTGAACACCCATGAAGTTATTGAGGAAGACCCATTTTACAAGGACAACTACAAATTATTAGTTCACCACTTTATTACTTAAAATCTAATGTTTTGGATTTCCCAATTCATTTATTGTACACCCTGATATTTTATTGTGTTGTTTTCATCTCCTTTGGTGCCAAGAATCCATCCACATGAAATATTTGTGTTGAATTCGAATGCCATTTGAATTTTTTCACATTCTAATGAGCCGCTTTTGGCTGAGCAACAGATGAAAAAACACAAATATTGGTGTGTCTCAGGCTTCAATATTATGGAATAAAGACCAACAAAAGCCAATCTTGGCCAAGGGTAGCCATGCCTAGGAAGCAGACCTCGGACTTACAAGAAGATGACGATGAAGACAAAGATGAGGAAGACAAAGACAACAAAGAAGACTAAGACAAAGATGACGATGATGAAGAAGGCGATGACGAAGAAGAAGACAAAAATGACAAAGATGAAGACAAAGACAATGAAGGCAACGAAGATGAAAAAGACAACAAAGAAGATGTAGAAGACAAAGATGATGAAGACGATGACGAAGCTGATGAAGATGAAGAGATTGGATTTATACCCCACCCTTCACTTGTAGTCTCAGAGCGGCTTACAAACTCCTTTCCCTTCCCCTCCCCACAACAGACACACTGTGTGGTAGGTAGGGCTGAGAGAGCTCTGAGAAAACTGTCCTTGCGAGAACAGCTGGTACAGAACTATGGCTTGCCCAAGGTCATCCAGCAGCTGCAAGTGGAGGAGTGGGGAATCAAACCCGGTTTCCCTGATTAGAGTCCACGCTCTTAACCACTACACCAAACTGGCTCAAGAAGAGAGAGCTGATGGGTGAGGAAGGCACTAGAACATGGAGAGATGCTCCACTTGGGAAATACAAAAGTTTGTCTGTTTCGGAGCCCCTACAAGGAAACCAGAGCTCAAACAGAAGCAACAGGGAGTGGATGCCCTGTCGATCAAGCAGATAAACAAACAAGATTTCTGCTCGGCTTGGCGTATCCAGCGCCTTCTTACTCCTTGCCATGGGACTGACACTGGATCTCTATTCCCAGGGCTGTGTGTACTCTATGCTAATTTTTAAAAAAAAACATCAACTGTGCTCTCAACAAATAGATTCAGAGCCAAGGTAAGCTGAATTCTGACCTTCATAAAATCATGCAACAAAAGTCAATGGGAGTTTCTTTTATTTTGCTTCTGGCCGTGGGTAAGAAAGAGGAGCTACACAAGACACTGAAGGCCTGGTCTCCAGGTCCTGCAAATCTTATTCCATCATCTCTGTAACTTCCAAGGCATTGTCAAAGTATTTTATATATTTATATGAAGGTGTTTATTACAAGTTGTATTAACATTTCTCCCGGCCTATTGAGCCCAGTAATGAGGACTCCAGGATCTTGGGCATAGTCTTGTCAGTCCTGCTAGCCAAGACATTTTTGAAGAAGAGAGACGAAGACTGAACCTGGGACCTATGTGCTCTTCACACTGAGCTATACCTCCCTTTCAAGTGCGTTTTTGCAGTTGTAAGTGCCCTGACCCGGATAGGCCAGGCTAGCCCAATCTCGCGGAAAGCTAAACACAGTCAGCCCTGGTTAGTATTTGGATGGGAGACCAGCAAGAAGTCCTGGGCCACTACAAAGAGAAAGGCAATAGCAAACCAGCCTCTGAATGTCTCTTGCCTAGAAAACCCCATAAAGTCAGCTGTGATTTGACGGCAAAAAAAAAAAAAAAAGTGCTAGAAAGTTCATTTTATTAAAAAAGGGTCAAAGCCGAGAGTGTCAGGAAACAGAACTCCACACCCACTACCTAATTTTGTTATTTGTTGCTTCTGCAGAATGGTGAAACGCACACAGTCACAAAGGGACAGACAGGGCTCTAAATCCTGAATCACATAAAGTACAACCCCAGCCTCTGCTTTAAAAGCCAGCCTGCAAGAACATCTAGGACAGGCGTCTGCATCCTTTAGGTAAGTTAAAAAACCAAGCCCCTTCAAAATTCAGAACAAGAGAACAGCACAGAGCTAGGATAAGGAAGTCCATCGGCGTAACTGAAAATATGCCACTTAACAGTACTAATACTGGACAAACTGATTAATATTCTGCAAAATCTCTGCAGTCCAAACACTGGTTGTCGAGAATCTTATTAGATTGTATCTCACACAAAGTCGCAATAAGTCAAATATACACAGGAGCATCCTATGCAATTAAGAACATAACAGAAGCCATGTTGGATCAAGCCAATGGCCCATTCAGTCCACCACTCTGTGTCTCACAGTGGCCAAAAACCCAGGTGCCATTAGGAGGTCCACCAGTGGGGCCAGAACTCCGGAAGCCCAACCACTGTTGCCCCCCAAGCACCAAGAATACAGAGCATCACTGCCCCAGACTGAGAGTTCCTACCTATACCTTGTGGCTAATAGCTACTGATGGACCTCTTCTCCATATGTTTATCATAAGAACATAAGAGAAGCCATGCTAGATCAGACCAATGGCCCCTCCAGTCCAACACTCTGTGTCACACAGTGGCCAAAACCCAGGGGCCATCAGGAGGTCTGCTAGCAGGGCCAGAACTGCAGAAGCCTTCCCACCATTGCCCTCCAAGCACCAAGAGTATAGGGCATCACTTGCCCCAGACCGAGAGGTCCTATCTATACCTTGTAGCTAACAGCCACTGATGGACCTCTGCTCCATATGTTTATCCAGTCCCCTCTTGAAGCTCTCTATGCTTATAGCTGCCACCACTTCCTACAGCAGTGAATTCCACATGTTAATTACTCTTTGGGTGGAAATGTTTTAATGGTGGTCAATTCATTCTGCAGTCACTCCATTGGCTGCCCACTGGTTACCAGGCTCAAGTCAAGATGTTGACCATCACGTACAAAGCCCTTCATGGCCTTGGTCCCTCATATCGGCAGGACCACCTCTTCCCCTATGTTCTGCCATGACAGCTTACCTCATCTCAGCAGGGTCTTCCACAGGTACAACCCTGCAAATGGGCAAGATCAATAAGTTTCAAGGATACATCCACTTAGGTATTATCCATATTTTTACTGCCTTGGCGAGACATTATGCTGAGTGACATTTTAATGGGAAGAGGGTAGCAGGTTGAAAAATCAAGTTGTTAGCATGTGAAACCTGAGATTTCCTCTCACTGTGGCACGTACAGGAGATCAGATATCCTTTCTGGCTCCTGCACAAAGCTCTCAGCAGATTCAAAGCAAGCAGCCAAGATGTTCAAGTTCTTGCTGCTAGAGCAGAGGTTGGCAAAGCTGGGCAGCATAAAGGATGTTATTCCAGTAAAGAGGTTTAGAAGTACCATAATCAGGGATTCTTCAATGGAAGGATGATTACCTAGGAAGAGACTCTGCTTATTGGGTCTCTTATCCCCCAGCCCATCACTAGTTGATGTCACCCAATTTGACTTCAGGTGATTCTGCATCTGGCATTCGCTCCACATTTTCTCAACTGGGAGTGCAGCCATAAATCTATGCAGAAGGTACCATAAAATCCAATGATCAAAGAAAGTCAAAGCAGCATGCAGTCTGGAGGGTACCATAGAACCCGATGGTCAAAGGAAGTGACAGCAGCATGCAATGCAGAGGGGAATTCCTGTTCCAACGTGGGTTTTGTAAAACAACGGAGGGGAAAGCCAATGCAGAATCAGCTTACCGCTGACATGTTACCTAGAGCATAATCAAAAATCAATCTCCGCTTTTGTCAATAAATACTACTGTCTTCTTCTACTCTCAGTCTTCTGTGTGCTACACATTCAGGGTCTGAGACATTTGATCCATTGCTGGTTTTCATTTCCAGCTAACGGTTTCCACTTTTCCTCCTTCCTCAGAGAAGGCTGAAGGTGAAACCTTTACAGAAGTACTACCCACCACTAGTTTGGTGGTGTGGTTAAGTGTGTGGACTCTAATGGGAGAGCCGGGTTTGATTCCCCATTCCTCCACTTGCACCTGCTGGATGATCTTGGGCAAGCCATAGTTCTGTCCCAGCTGTTCTCTCAAGGAGTTTGTAAGCCGCTCTGAGACTCTGAGTGAAGGGTGGGATACAAATCCAATCTCTTTTTTTTCTTCTCTAAGTCCATTCAGTCCTTCAGTACAGGGTGTTGACAGAATCCGAAACACCTTTTTCTTCCCGCCCACTTTACATTCCAACATCCAGCCTGAGCAATTCCGGAGAATTCAAAAGCCTGTACAAAACGCTGTGTTGTTTTCATGCGCCCCAATAGAAGGTTTTTGGTTATCACAGTATGAGATTCTACCAAGGCACACAAAATTGGTGCAATGATTGTACAAAAGATTACTGCTTACACTCTCGTGCACTCTTGTCAGATCTCAGAGGTTCAGCAGATGTTGGCCCTGGTTAGAACTTGGATGGGGGGAAACCAAGGAAGTCCAGGATTGTATGCAGAGGCAGGAAATGGCAAATCAGCACTGAGCATCTCTTGCCCTGAAAACCCAATGGGGTCGCTATAAATTGGCTGCAACCTGCCAGGACTTTGCACACAGCAACATTCAAAAGAAGTGAGATATACTCCAATATAAGCCACTTCCCCCTCCCAATGATCCCGAGAAATGCTCTCTGCGAAAGCTAGCAAGTCCCTCTGCAACAGGAAGTTTGTTACAGCAATAACACAGCGTGTATAATCTTTACAAGCAGATTTTGGAGGGCCTGGGTGGACCAGGAGAGGGGGGGAAAGGAAAGAAGAAAGGAAATTAATTAAAATATCAGGTGAGGGTGCCAATATATCACCGTTACGGCTGTGTAGTTCTGGCAAGTGAAGCCCTAAAAGCAAGAGGGATTTTATTTCGAGACATGGAAAGCCTCCGTAATCTCCGTAATGAAGCTTTTGCTCATCAAATTTAATGGCATACTGTACAGTGGATATAAATGTCAAACTTCATGAAGAATACAACTTTAAGCAGTAGATGAATATCAGCAAAGGAGAGCTGGGAGACATACTAAAACAGGCTTCTAAAATCAAGGAGGACTATTCCAGCCCTTAAAAATAAAATAAGTGCCTCAAGGAACTTTATTTCCATAGCCTGTGAGTTTCAGTTTCAACACTCTGGTATGAATTCAAACCATGAAATAACAACACCCCCCCCCCAGCTGAAATGTACTAAGCCATCACCACAGCTACATGCCCACACCAAGAAATTCTATAGAGCAGGGGTTCCCAACATGAGGAGAAGAAGAGAGAAGAGATTGGATTTATACCCCCCCTCCCCTACATGAAGGAGTCTCACAGTGGCTTACAAACCCTTTCCCTCCCCACAACAGACACCTTGTGAGGTAGGTGAGGCTGAGAGAGTATTTCCTTTTGTCTGACCTGAATCTGCTGCCCATCAGTTTCACTGGATGCTCTCGAGTTCTAGTATTTTGAGAGAGGGAGAAAAATATCTACAGTTCTTGTGCATTGACTATTCAATGTCCCATTTTCTTTATTGTACTGACTCACCCTTGGAATCCGCCTTGAGTCCCCGTGAGAAAGGTGGACTATAAATAATGAAAATAAATAAACAGCCAAAGCAGAAAGAAGGGTAGGTGATCACTGAAAAGACTCATCTGGAGCTTGTAGGATCCACCTAGACAAAACTCACATGGAATGGGGCTGCAGGGAAAAAGGAAACTGGCTAAGATCATTTTATTTATTGTTTATTACACAGCATTTATTAATCGCCTAATCCCCACAACTGTACAGGCGATGTACAGATTTTAAAACCATAAAACCATATCCAGCATGTTATACAATAATTAGACGTCTGTGGCAAAAAAAATTGTGGTTCCCCTCTCATATCTGGTCTATGAGCGCTTCATAAGCACAGGGACGGAGTAAACCCCACAAGGAATAGGGATCCAGGTAGGGTGGCAGCCATAATATAAACCGTTGCTGTCCTCAGCCAATCGCAGAGATCAAGCAGAGAGGCTGGTAGGGTACAATCCACCATGCTCCACATACTGAATCAGACTTTTGGTCCATCCAAGTCAATATTGTCTACTTAGACTGGCAGCAGCTCCCCAGAGTCTCAGGTGGAGGTCTTTCGCATCACCTACTGCCCATTCCTTTTAGCTGGAGATGCCGGGGACTGAACCTGGGGCCTTCTGCATTCAAAGCAGAGGCTCTTCCACTGAGCCACAGCCCATATGCCCTTGTAACAGCACCCGAGCATGTAAAGCAGGGAGAGAGGGAAACTGAGCACAATAGCATCACATCACACATCTTTCTTAACTAAAACATGTGGCTTGATCTTCCACCCCAAAAACACCCATTAACCAACTGGTCTTCTACTCCATCGGAAGACCAAATGAGACGGGTGGAAAAGAACTATTAGATCACCATCACACCCAGATACAGAGTAAACACTTTTTTAAAAAGTTTGTTATTATTATTCAGGAGTCTAAAAATGCCAGCATCTGACCCTTCAGGCCATGGGAACATTCTGGGTAGACTGCCATACATGAGAAACGAGGACACAACACAACACGTGAGGTTATACAAGCACGGGCAGTTACCAGCTGGAACAGGCAGTCTTCTCCCACCCCACGCCCCGAGTAAGATGGGTAGTGCTGGGTACAGAACTATCCATAGCCTGCAGGTGTCTTTACCAACCACCAGCTCATCTGTGTCTGCCTTCTGCTTGCAGTGAACAATTAGGCAGATTTCTCTGCTGATATCTCTCTCAAGGTATCTGAGCACAGAGGCGTCGTCTGCCATCTAATTCAGGTGATGAGCATTATGGCGTAAAAATCTCGGTTGATTTGTTTCTCAAAAACTCAGAATCCCCATGGTCTTGAATTTTTCAAAACCAGAGACAAGAATACATATTCAGCATTTTTAACTGCTGCAGCTGCTGAGAAAGCACTCATGCATAAGACCGTATGAAGTGCACTGCAGAACTGATAATCTAGGCAAATATAACTTGTTGGCATCGTTGGCAAATGCAGGCATAATGCCATGTTTGGGGGTCGCTAAACGACTATCCCTTTCTGGAAGGAGATATAGACAGTGGGTTCAATCCAGCAATAGAGTTCCACTCACAGAAGCAGGGGTGGTGGTGTTTTTGCTGTGTCCCACCTTCCATTGCAGATTTACCTACAAACCGTTCCTGAGCTTCCCTTGTCCCCTGGGAGTAGCATTTCACAGAGCCTTTTGGCCTGTAGTAAGACCTGGAGGCGTGAAAGTCCCATTCCGCTGATGAAATCCTTCAAATGGGTCCCATCCACTGATGCATGAGCTGGTGGTGGAAAGTGCCCGTCAAGCTGCAGCCAGTTTGTAGCGACCCCGTAGGGTTTTCAAGGCAAGAGATGCTCAGAGGTGGTTTGCCATTGCCTGCTTCTGTGTAGCGACCCTGGACTTCCTTGGTGGTCTCCCATCCAAATACTAACCAGGGCAAGCCCTGCTTAGCATCCAAGATCTGGCCATCCAGGTCAGGCATTTTGGGGTGCAGCAAAGAGAAAATAAAAAGTCATGGTCTGCTGGTGAAAATCTGTTCATCAGAGAAAATACTTGGTGGGATCCAAGCCAATGTATTTTCTACTCTTCTTCCAAGAAGCGTAGGGCCAGTGTACGTGGCTCCCCCTTTCCCATTTTAGCCTCACAGTAACCTTGTGTGGCAATATTTAGGTGAGGGGAAAGCATAGCGAAGGAAATATTGGAGATTGACGTATCCTTAATTGTGGAATGCTGAGAGTAATTAACGGAGACCGTGCCATTACACCTGCCATTAATTACTCTCAGCATCCCACAATTAAGGATACATCAATCTCCAATTTTGACATCATTCCTTTACCTTGCTTTCCCCCTGGAACTGAACCCAAACAAATGGTAACCATATCAGCTACGCTTGCCATTCCTGTTTGGTCCTTGGATCTGTTAAACATCTTCATGAATGACCTTGGGCAAGCCATAGCCCTGTCAGTGCTGTTCTTGAAGAAGAGCAGTTTCTGTCAGAGCTCTCTCAGCCCCACCTACCTCACAGGGTGTCTGTTGTGGGGAGGGGAGTGGAAAGGAGTTCGTAAGCCGCTCTGAGACTCCGAGTGGGCAGGGTATAAATCCAATCTCCTCTTTTTCCATTATGCTGTAAGTTAATTTATTGCTCACCCTCTACCTATATGTATAGACTGGTGATTTCCACTTCATTGTATCTGAAGAAGTGGGCACACACACAAAAGCTTATACCTTGAATTAAACTTTTGTTGGTCTTAGAAGGTGCCACTAGACTCAAACTTTGTTCTTATGTGGCAAATGAGCCCCAGAATGGCCCAAGGCGGGTCATCCAGTGAGCCTTCTGGCAGAGTGGGAATTTTTACCTGCATCTCCCGGATTCCTGTCCAACACCCTAACTGCTACACCACACTGTGCTCTGCGATGCCTTCCTCTACCTTCCTTAATTGCTGAGTCACTGAACTAATGTCAGCACGCAATTAAGCAGAAGTTATTTTTATCCCTGTTCTATCTTGTTACAGATCGCTGGCAGATTGCACTCCCCCACCCACATGATTATAGGGCTGGGAATTAGGACAGGACATCTTGGCGGGTAGCCAGTGAGACGCAACAAGTGATCCAGAAGAGTTGTGGCAGCCGGAAGACTTGAAACGACTACTGACGAAGGCTAAAGCGGCAAGTGCCAAAAGGATTACAGCTGAACTTCAAGAAGACAAAAGTCATGACTACTAGGGAAGCACTCCGCTTTTTCAGGCTGACGATGAAGAAATCGAAATTGTTCAAGATTTTCTATTCCTTGGCTCCATCGACAACCAAAAAGGAGGCTGCACCCAAGAAATTAAAAGGATACTGAAACGGAAAGGCAGCCATGAAGGACCTGGAAAAGATTGTTAGGTATAGGGATGTGTCGCTGGCTATCAAAGATTCATGCCAAAGTATTCCCCATTCCAGGACTATTTTTGGGCAGGAACACACAGGAACGGAGTTCCGGCTGGCTCCTGAGTTGGCCACATCCAGCAGGAACTCATTAGCATAATAGGCCACACCCAACAGCAGGAACTCATTCGGATTGGCTACATTAGGGGTATGTGGCCTAGCATGCAAATTAATTCCTGCTACAAAAACAGCCCTGGGTTTTGACAACAAACAAGGTAAACAGAATAAGAAGCAAAAGGTAGGTGTGGCTGGATGACCCCTCTTCTGGCAACATGGGGGTGTGGCCTAATATGCCAATAAGGTGCACTATTAATGGTGTGGCCTAATATGCTAATGAGTTTCTGCATTTCTGCGTGGCCTATTATGCTAATAAGGTGTGCTGTCACTGGTGTGGCCTAATATGCTAATGAGTTTCTGCATTTCTGCGTGGGCTATTATGCTAATGAGTTCCTGCCCATTACAATGTATGGGTGTGAAAGTTGGACTATTATGATTATTAATTATCATTATCATTTCAATTTTTAGGCCGCCCTTCCTTATCCTTATTCATGATGAACATGTGGCCTCACTTTACAGGCATTCTCTCATCTACGCATGGCCATCTTTACATGCTTAGATGAGATAATAAATAAGGCAGTTTTGAGACCCTGGTCTGAGGGAGTTCCTGTTGCTGCAAAACAAGGCAGTTTTGGAGGAACTACTTGCTGGGAGAACCCTTTGATGGGCAGTCCTGACAAAGGGATCGGCAACCCATTAAAATCTAGGGAGTGGGTCAACCGCAGCTCACCCTTTTGTGTTTCCCTCATGTCGTAAAGACTGGATGTACTTGCTTCATGGACATTTGTTTTTCCAGTTTGGAACTGAGAAGCCCTTTTCTCCACTTTAGAACAGTGAAGTGATACTTGGGGAAGTATTGTTTCCTCCAAGCTCTTTACTTGTCTGTGTAACCATGGAATTGTATTGTTTTGAATAGTGTATTTAAACAAAAATAAGAATTGCTCAGGAATTGAAACACTCTGGAGCTTTACTTGATGTTAATCTTCATATGGTCTACATTTTTCATCAATTTCCTTAAATTGTTGTAAGACCTGTTGTTTAGGCAAGAGATGTTTCAGAGGTGGTTTGCTGTTGCTTGCCTCTGCATCACAGCCCTGATATTCCTTGGAAGTTGCCCTTCCTAGTACAAACCAGGGCTGACCGTGCTTGGCTTCTGAGATCGGGCTAGACTATTTTCTATTTTAGCCTTTTTACCAAACGTGATTCATATGTATCTCTCTCTTGGCAATCAGGACAGCAAAAAGTATTTCATTTCAAAAGGTGCAAAATGGAGATCCTCCACATCTCCTTGACCAGGTTGCTTACCAGACACTTCCGGGCCGTTTCTGGCCTGGCTTTTAGTTACTGTCGCAACCATCCTTTATCTATTCCCCATTTGACGGAGGAAGAAGGAAAGAAAAAGGATTTGCATGTCTCCCACAACAGTAACAAAAATACACAGATGGCCTCCAAAGCATTAACAATGTTTGGACTCTCATCTAATGATAAAGACACCCAAATGCCAGTTGTGGCAACATTACAAGCAAATGCGACAAGAAGGCATTTTTTAAAAAAAGAGTAGAACCAACAGCCTAGGAAGGCACCTTTATAATGGAACACGATTATAGTCTACCTGTGCTAGGTGGCAACACCAGTGCTAGGCAAAGTGAAAGGCAACAAGAAAAGAGAAGACCCAACATGGGACGAATTGACTCAATAAAGGAAGCCACGGCCCTCAGTTTGCAAGACCTGAGCAAGGTCATCAACCACAGGACGTTTTGGCGGTCATGAATTTACAGGGCCACCACAAGTTGGAAGCAACCTGATGGCACTTGATGGCACTTAATGTTCTTTAAATCAAGAAGGCAGTGAAAACCACTGACACGCTGGCGGAACAGCCATGCCAAATCCACCAAGCTAACTTTGCGTTATTGTGAAAAGAGCATTAACATCTGTTGAAACAAATGCGTAGACAGAGATCACTGTGGCACCTGAGTTTTACCACCACTCCTCATAGCGATTATGAGGGATATTACCTATTTACTCCCCCCCCCACCCTTTCTCCACAATCTTACATTGTTGTTCTCCTCTCCTCCATTTTACTTGTCAGTTCCATTATGAGATTGGGGATTACAATATCCTTCTCATCCCGAGAAAGTTTCAGGGGGTAGCCATGCTGGTCTGCAGTAGTACAGTTAGATTCAAGTCCAGCAGTACATTAGAGCTTTAGGGTATAACCTTTTGAGGATCAAAGCTCCCTTAGTCAGACATGAGTAGGAATGGAGATGCTGGAATCTTTTTATCCCACCCAGAATGCCCTGAGGCATTTCTCCTCAGCTCTAATCAACCTGATTACAATATAAGAACATCAGAAAAGCCCCGCTGGATCAGATCAGTGGTCCATTTAGTCCAGCATCCTGTCTCACACAGTGGCCAAGCAGTTCTTCTGGAGGGCCAACCACAGGGCACAGAGGCTGAGGCCTTCATAAGAACATTAGAAGAGCCCTGCTGGGTCAAACCAGTGGTCCATCTATTCCAGTATCCTGTCTCACACAGTGACCAAACAGTTCCCCCAGATGGCCCACAACAGGGCACAGAGGTCAAGGCCTTCCCCTGATGTTGCCTCCTGGCTCTGGGATTCAGAGGTTTAGTGCCTCTGAATGTGGAGGTTCCCCTCAGTCACCATCGCTAGTAGCCACTGACAGACTTATCAATGATTGATAGACTTATATGCATTGTACCCTTTGAATCCTTTACAAGCATTTTCTACAACAACCCTCCTACCTTCTGGCTGGGATAAAAAGACTCAGATCTCCATTCCTACTCATGTCTGACGAAGTGAACTTTGACTCTCAAAAGCTTATACCCCCCAAATCTTGTTGGTCTTTAAGGTGCGACTGGACTCAAAAGTAATGGATCATGAGAAAGGAGAGATAAATAAGGAATGTAGTTTTGGTTGGGCCTTCACAGTGAATTCATAACTTATGTTGTATGTATGTATGTTATTATCCCTCCTTCAACAGAACATACACGTACTCCCATGCAGTTCTTAGTAATAATGGCCCGAAAAACATACATTACAACTTTGAAACTGCCAAGCTTGCCAAATATCGTATTAAACAATTCTATCCATTCGTTTTCATTAATTTTATAAGTCGATGAAACTTACAATTAAGAAGTTTTGTGCCGAAGAATAAAGAATCAGGAAATTCTCTCTGCCAAACATGGAAGTCAGTGTGCAAGCTTTCCAGTTCTTCAGAACCAATGAATTGCCAGTCCAGAGAGAGGCAAGCTTTTCACTCTTCTGGAAAGTATATAGGCTTGGATTTCAGTGGATCTCTTAAGGGGAAGGTGTTGTGCAGAAACCACAGAGGATTACTTCTGGTCTACTTCTGGCACAGTCCAGATATGCATTCGTTGTGAAGGTAGAAAGGAGAGAAAGCAGTCTAGGAGGTATTTTGGGCCCTAGTTATTGGATGTGAATCCTCATCACTAAGATAAGTCAATTTGCCCCAATGTTATTGCATGATAGAGCTGGTATCTCAATTGTGAGACCCACTGGAAGAAGGGAAATTCCATTTGTCATCTCACATTTATGGTCCTTTTTTTAAAAAATCCACCCACCCCAACTATCACCCAGTGTTCCCTCTAAGCTGAGTTAGTGTGAGCTAGCTCACAGGGTTTTTTAATCCTCTGGCTCATACATTTTTGTCTTAGCTCAGGAAGGATGGCTGCTTGCTCACAATTTTAATGCCAGTAGTTCACAAAGCAGAATTTTTGCTCACAAGGCCCCACAGCTTAGAGGGATCATTGCTATCATCATAAGGGAATTACCACTTGCTACTGAAAGAGTTGCACAGCTTCCCCCCATAAGCACTACCAAATAAACCTAGGGATAGGTCAGCATTTTGCTAGCTGCTGGCTGATGGACATGGGAACAAACTTTCCCACCAAGTGAGGCAGAGCTATGACTCGGGGCAATATTCTTTGCCCTCTTCCCAAGCATGACTTGGTTTTCTGCCTCAGCTATGGGTCTGCAGACACTGTGGTTTGGTAGATCGGCTCTCTGCTTCCAACACTTTTACCTTACTCATCCTCAGGGCGGTGTTCATGGGTTTTTTGCTCCCCACAGTAACATTGAGGCTAGACTACTACAATGCACTCTATGTGGGTCTGCCCTTGAAGACAACCCAGAAAGTCCAGTTGGTACAGACCACCATGGCTTGATTACTACTGTGTAGAAGGCAGAGAATGCCCAATACATCTATTCTGCAGTTGCTCCACTGGCTACCAATTCATTTCTGGATTTGATTCAAGGTATTGTCAACACCTATAAACCAAATGTCCCTTCTACAGTCTGAAGTGGTACAGTCTATTCTACAACCTCCAAATTATTGAGTTTCACTCTGCTGTATGTCTAGACAAGGCCTACTAGAGTAATTAGGACTGTATGGGAAGAGGTGATGGTTGGTTCCAACTGACTATCCAAAAGCTTTATATCTGAAGAAGTCTCTGTGATTATCTAATTCAAGTCTTGATGCTGCTATTACTGAATACTGAACAACCCACATTTACAGCATAATCTCAAAAAACAAAACAAGTCCCAACTTCTGTGGGTATGTGAAATTTGAAACCTGGTTCAGCGTGCCCTTAACTTCCTCCCTCCCATTCCCTCTTTGACCAAAGTTCATTATAAACACAACGTTCTAGCCACACGTTTGCTAGAAGCCTGTGGAGAACTGGAAAAAGGGAATATGTGAGAAACATTTTGACATGTATATAAACTGAACATTTCCACCAAACTGGTTCCACGTCAATTCCACAAACACCTCACGAGTCCTGTGTCAACAGCAATAAATCAGCCCTTCAAAGCAGAGACTGGGGGGGTGGGGGAAGCAACAACCACAGTTTCCATGAGGTCAGCAGTGGCAGACCTAAAGTTCCCCCAATTTATCTACAAATATGGAAATCCTTATCCTAGGAAATGCCAGTGTATCCCGCTTTTCTCCCTGAAGAGGATCCTTTCAACAGAAACACTCGGTAAACAACAAACCGTATCTTCAGCCAGTCTACCATTCATTGGCTGACTCATCTAGTTGCAGAGATATTACGAGCCATGGCCTAACAGCCCTTCAGCTCACACCTCTTGCCAAGTTTTATCAAGTACCTCACAGGAAGCAAGAATAAGATCCTTAGCAAGCTGTAGCAGCTGGTATCCCCCATTCTGTCTCTTCCTTCCACTGGTGGTAGAAAGTGTTCTCAAGTCACAGCTGATTTATGGCGACCCCGTAGCGTTTTCAAGGCAAGAGACATTCAGAGTTGGTCTGCCTCCACATCACGCCCCTGGTATCCCTTGGAGGTCTCCCATCTAAACACTAGCCAGGACCGATTCTCCTTAGCTTCTGAGATCGGATGAAATCAGGCTATCCTGGGCTATCCAGGTCAGGGATTACAAACATGCATTCCTGGTTTAACCGCCCGAGTAGCCCAGCCTAGCCCAGTCTCATCAGGACTTGGAAGCTAAGTAAGATCAGCCACAGTTGATACTTGGATTGAACACCAGAGTTGTTACTCAGAGCCAGACAATGGCAAACCATCTCTGAATGGCTTGTGCCTTCAAAATCCATGGTCCTGGGGTCACTGTGAATCAGTTGTGACTTGATTGCACGCAATTATTATTATTCTGAGGAACATCTGGCTGGTCTAATCCAGTTGTGCCCTCCCCCTCTCCTCTATGCCTCTGGCCGAACTGAGGTCTCGTTTCAAGCCTCACATGGTGCTGTCTTGTTTGAGTTCGTGTGGTAAAATACCACATTTTTTGGTGTTTCTCTGTGTGGGTAATGAGTAAATGTTTAGACTGTGGACAGACTTTTTAACTACTGGCATTTCTTAGGATAAGGATCTCCATATTTGTAGATAAATCAGGGGAACTTCAGGCCTGCAGCTGCTGACCTCATGGAAACTGTGGTCATTGCTCAAAAAAAAATTCTCTGCACTGAAGAACTAATTTATTGCTGTTGACACTGGGCTTGTGAGGTGTTTGTGGAGCTGACGAGGAACCAGTTTGGTGGAGATGTTCAGTTTAGATACATGCCAAAAAATTTCCTCACACATTCCCTTCCTTCAGTTCTCCACAGGCTTTAAGCAAACGTGCAGCTAGAACACTCTGTTTATAATGAACTCCAGTCGAAGGGAGAATGGGAGGGAGGAAGCAATTTACACAGTGGTTAATAAATCCTGTGTACTGTGATGCTAGAGAGAGAAAAAAAGGATAGGAGGGCAAGAATTAGGAAGCTACGGTACTGGGCAAACATGTTGAAACATTCCCAAGTGTCTGCTTGCGCAGAGCTTGTATGTTTCCAGTAGCTACAACATGAAAAAAAAGGGTACCAGATTCTGTGGTGTATACAGAATATGCACAAGCCTCAATGCTTTTTTGCTGCGACATTGTGCTCCTGACACAGAGATTTGCAGCGTTTAAATATTTCCATGTATTCTCACTGCTTCCTATTTCTAGACTTGGTACTTCCACAGTCATCTCCAGTGCTGAGGGTGGGATAGTGCCACCACTGCCTTTCTTAGATGGGAGGCTAAGACTGTTGTTTTATGAGATATAATAAAACAGGAAGGAGGAGGAGGAGGAGGAGGAGGAGGAGAGGAGATTGGATTTATATCCCGCCCTTCACTCTAAGTCTCAGAGCGGCTTAAAAATTCCTTTCCCTCCCTCTCCCCTCAACAGACACCCTGTGAGGTAGGTGGGGCTGAGAGATCTCTGGCAGAAACTGCTCTTTTTCAAGAACAGCTGTGCCAGAACTATGGCTTGCCCAAGGTCATCCAGCAGGTGCAAGTGGAGGAGCGGGGAATCAGACCCGGTTCTCCCAGATTAGAGTCCGCACACTTAACCACTACACCAAATTGGCTCAAGTGGTACCTTTAAGACCAACAACATTTTTGCCCAGCATACACGTTCATGACAGAGCTAATTTCTTCAGACTTTATTTACTTCCCTTCATTTATACCCTGCCTTTCTCCCCAAAAGAAACCCAAAGCAGCTGGCTTGTTCTGCTCTCCTACATTTTATTCTCACAACAATCCTGTGAGGTAGGTTTGGCTGAGGCCACGTGACTGGCTCAAGGTCACCTAGCAAGCTTTTACGGGGAACTGGGGATTCAAGCCTGGGTTTCCCAGATCCTGTCTGACATTAACCACTATACCACCCTGCCCCTCAGATGCAACAACAGTATAGTAAGGATTCACTCTGTGCACCTGAAGAAGTGGGCTTTAGCCCATGAAAACTTACACTGTGGAATAAAAAGCTGTTAAGTGTTTAAGAAGTGATGCCAGACTCCCAATTGTTCGTGGAATATCAAGTCTGAGCACTGCTTCCAGCCTGCTCAGTTAAAGAGACATCTTGGTGTAGCAGTCAGAATATGGTCTGGAAGACCCTGGTTTGAATTCTCAATCTTCTACTGGGCAGACTTGGGCCAGTCACCCTCTCGCATCCCAAACTACCTCACAGGATTGTTGTGAGAACAAAATGGAAGAGGGAGAACCATGTCGTGAACTGCTCTGAGTCACCACTGGCAACAAATCCAGGGTCTAAATATCAAAACACATAAATTTACTTTTCTGCTTCTTATGACTGGAATATCTTCTCAGAACACCGGCATTTGACAAGTACGCCTCCTCAGGCTTCACGCCCCTCCCCAAACACCTCCTTTCCCACAGAGCCAGTGTGGTATATTGGTTAAGAGCGGTGGGCTCTAATCTGGAGAACCGGGTTTGCTTCCCCACTCCCCCTCCACGTGGAGCCTGCTGGGTGACCTTGGATCAGTCACAGTTCTCTCAGAGCTCTCTCAGAACCACCTACCTCACAAGGTGCCTGTTGTGGGGAGAGGAAAGGGAAGGTGATTGTAAGCTGCTCTCTGAGACTCCTTAAGGTAGAGAAAAGCAGGGGTATAAAACCCTTTCCCCCTTCTCTTCTTCATTCCACCTCCCCCAATGTTTTATTCCCAACCACAGCAAAACCCAGTAACATGAGCTCGTATGAGAATCTGGCTGCTCCACTGAGAATTTTAAGTTTCAAAGTCCTCATGGCAGGGATCTTTAGCACGGTGTAACAAATATTGACAACTTTCTAACCCTCACATGGAGAGCATGTTGAGAACAAGGACAGTCTGCCCTGGGAAACTTGGCCTGTGCGTTCACCAAACTGAAACAGGGAAAGTTCTGCATACTACAAATGCCAATTCAGCTCTGAGAAAAAGCTGCAATCCTCATAACTATAAAAATTAGGTATAATTTCCCCACACTGTTTCACCAGTTCAGGTTTTCACTTGTTGTGGGTTGTTCCCTCAAGCCTTGGGAAGTAGTTTTGCCAAATGCCCCACTTCACTTCCATGTTGGCGATGTAGTATAGCTTCACAAGAACACAACTGAAGGCTGAACAGCCAGGCAGGCATCTGCGCTCTTCATATTTTTTATGCTTTCATCACCTGCCAGCTTGCAGAGCCTTCGGCCATCTCGGATGCTGTTGCAAATCCTGCCAATTTCTGCAGAAACGCATTAAAGTTCTGGCAATGCAGCAAGAGAGGGCCCCGTCCCCCTCCTCTCCAGATCCCCTCTCTCTTTTGCTGGCCTTAAGACGAAAGGACGGAAGCATGGAGGAAGGTCGACCCAAATGAGCCTTCTTTAAAATTAAACATCAAGAATTCCTTTTTAGAATTTGTAGCAGTCCCTTGACTGTAAGAATCCATGGAAAACAAGTCTATGTTTTATCTGCCATGTGGCATGGGGTTTTTTTGGAGTGAAATGAGTCAAATCTAATCTTGGATTACCACCTTCTGAAAGTTTTCACTCTGCCTCCAGCTTCCAAACTTCCCATTCCCATTTATTAGATCCGTCTTTTGTTCAAACCCACTCTGCTATCTCCCTGGACACACCTCCCTAGACACAAAGCCTTATTTTCTAGTTCTGTGACCCACCGTGCCCCAAGCAGGTGACAGGAAGTAATGCGGCATCACAGCCATGTGACAGGAAGAGCCCTGCTAAAAACAAATCCTCTCCACCCCTTACCTTGCTATTCTGCTGCAGGTGGTCTGAGGTCCTTCCTCTCTCTAAGCACGTGCAGCAGCAGGCGATCTTTCCAAAAAGCAGCAATAGCAAAAAAACCCACTGCCTATATAAGGATTTACAACCCAGCAGGAAAAGACTGGCAACCTACCTGAAGGTCCCAATCCATGAGCTGAAACCCACTACTCTAGATGGTCACCTGGCCTCATTTCAAAGGTAGGAAATTCTTTCCCCCGCCTGCCCACACTTTGGAGAAGCAGTTTTACTTCAGTGTAGCGGTTAGAAGCATGGACTTTAATCTGGGAGAACCAGGTTTGATTCCCCACTCCTCCACATGCAGCTGCTGGAGTGACTTTGGGTCAGTCATAAGTTCTTTCAGAGCTGTTCTCTCAAGAGCAGTCCTCGAAAGAACTCTCTCAGCCCCACCGACCTCACAGGGTGTCTGTTGTGGGGAGGGGAAGGGAAAGGAGATTGTAAACTGCTTTGAGACTGAGTGAAGGGCGGGGTATAAATCCAATCTCCTCCTCCTCCTCTTCTTCTATTGTTGCTGCTATTTTAGGATGTTTCTGTGATGTCTTTAAGGTCTTTATGATTTTTTTCTCTTTACTATTAAGAGGTTTGTCAAACAGCATTGAGAACTTTAGTCAAAAAGTAGTATTGTAAGCCAAATAACCATTATATTTTCCCGTTTATACTTAGATTTTCAGGCATATCTAAAGCCAGCGTGATGCTGTGGCTAGAATGCTGGACTAGGATCTGGGAGATCCAAGGTTCAGAAGCCCATTCTGCCACTGAATCTTGCTGGGTGACTTTGGGTTGGTCACACACACTCAGCTTAGCCTACCTCACAGGGTTGTTGTGGTGGGAAAAAGGAAGGGTGTAAGTGATGTAAATAAACAACACAGCAAAAATTTAATTTGTAGTACACCTACAGCATGCCCGGTGTTTTATAAGTAGCACAATAGAAGTCCCCTGCCTCACAGAGCTCAAAATGTACATTTTTATATGCGTACATGTACGCATGAGATGGAAGGGATCGGCCCAAAGTTTTTAGCACTTTGAAGTTTAGCGTTGGCCTAGTTACAACCTCCTGCCCTCCTTCCCCAATAGGAAGGCATTCTTCTCTAGCCCGATAAAGGGTATCCCGTATCTCAAAAAAGGCTAAAAATACCACTGTCTTTTAGGTTTGTTGCTATGAACGTTCTGCGGCAACTTCAAGAGCACAAAGCCGCAAGTCTGCCAATCTGTTATCCCTGTTGAGAACTGCTTTTAGATTCCGTTGCAAAACTTAATTTTAAAGCATAGCTTTCCTGGGCTCTTTGTATAATCTTGTAACTGGGTTGCTGAAAAGAAATGAAAAGAATCAAACTGCTCCAAAAAGACAAAAGAGAAAGTCAAATGCACGAAACTAAATAAATCCACTCTGACCTGTTATATAAGGAACAGTCTGAGTCAATATCATGACAGCCTTGAATGTCATTAATTTTGAACCCTGCAGGGACAAGCTCTTAATGTGCTTTTTCTTATTCAGTGCTGAGTAGGGATGTCTGTTACTTCATCTCTCCCACTGGGGCACAGGATACAAATGGTGTTTTTGTTTTTCAGCTGTTTTCCCCAACCATATTTAGCCTAGGCACTGCAGTTTTAGGAACAGTCATAAAAGTCAATAGGCAACACAGCAGAATTTCATCTACCATGGTCCTCGCAGGTGTAGCTTCTCCTAGACACAGCTAAAATCCATACAACAACCTTAAGAGCAGCTGTGCCAGATCAGACCAGTTGTACATCCATGGAGGACCACATCCTGCTTTACAAGATGGCCAATCAGATGTCCCCAGAAACCCTACTAGCAAGGCACAGAAGCCAAAGCCTTTCCCTTCTGTTGCCCCAGCAATGGTATTCAGAGATACACTGCCTCTGAACATGAAGGTTCCATTTAGCCATCATGGAACAACAGAGCACAGGCTCTCCAACATCCTTGCTGTTTATGAGCTACAAACTAAGCCTGACCATCCCTTCATCCCAAGGAGATGGGATGTTTTCCATTCTGGACCACCTGGATCATAAAGAGTTTGAACTAGAGGAAATATTCATTTACTGTACGGTGAATAAAGGGAAGCAGTCCAGGGGCAAATCTGGACCAGGGCGACATCCAAAGGAGAGAGAGTTGTAATAATGGGCAACTTAACTGCCATCATATTGACTGGATAAATGGATGCTCCGGTCATGTAAAAGAGGTACAATTTCTAGACACCCTAAATGACTGCACCCCAGACTAGATGACCCTGGAGGTCCCTTCCAACTCTATGATTCTATGATCCTGGACAGACAGTTTCAAGATGGGGAGGATGCAATGCTTGAGCAAATAGCAGTGTCAAGAGAGATGTCCCAGAACTTATAGACAAACCGCAAACTTACAAATCACTGGGACCAGATGGTAACCGTCCTAGACTCCTAAAAGAATTCAAAGATGAAACTGCAGATCTTCTAAGACGTGTAACGTGTTCCTAAGATCTGCTTCTGTATTGGAGGACTGGAGAGTGGCCAGTGTAGCGCCCATTTTTAAAAAGGTATCCGGGGGGGGGGGGGGGGAGAGGATCTGGGAAATAACAGGCCGGTTAGCTTAACGTCTGTTCCGGTTAAATTGAGGGCAAGCATTTTTAAAGATAAAATTGTCAAGCATATACAAAGGCAAGTCCTGCTGAATCAAAATCAACAGGGCATGTGTAATCCACACAGGTAAATTCTCCTGTCCTGCTGGGGTCACACTGAAGACAGGCCTCAGAAGAGACAGGACTGCACACCAGCTCCTTCTACATTCTACAGAAGAACACGAGGACCAGGTTAAGAATCCACAGCCAAGCTGGATCTCTGACCTAAAGACACGGGGCGAAAAGCCAGTGGCCTACAACGTTAGATACAGACACTCTAGAAAATTTTGAAACTGTGGGGAAAAGATAGAAAGTTGGGGGAGAATGGAAGTATATGCAACCTCCAAAACACCTTGTTGTTAACAGCCTTGCTTAGGTCTTGCAAACCGAGGACCATGGCTTCCTTGATTGAGTCAGTCCATCTCATGTTAGGTCTTCCTCTCCACCTGCTGCCTTCTGCTTTTCCTAGCATTATTGTCTTTTCCAGTGACTCTTGTGCTCTCATAAAACAAGAATCTTATGCAATACTTTTGTATTTATCCTAAACTTACTTTATTTCTTTAACAATCTACATTATCGCTTACAACTTAACATATTTCTCCGCACCTACTACCCAGCTGCAATATCACACCTAATCCAATCACACCTGCTATTGTCATTCATCTGCTACTGTCATTCGGCATCTGAAATTACTCCATTCTCCAAGATATGACAGATGGATTCACATTCTAGCTGTATCTGAAGAAGTGAGAAGTGACTCACGAAAGCTCATATACTGCCACAAATTTTGGTAGTCTTTAAGGTGCTACTGGAATCTTGCTCTTTTCTACTAACTTAACATACATCATTGTGCTATTTGGTATGTTTCTGAAAGAAGTACAAATGCCGTAGCTTTGTACAAGCAAAATTACGACTAAATGCTGCACCCAATGGTACCAACATAGCACGTATCACAGTTCCTGCGTTCTGAGAAGTAGGAAAGAGTAAACATTGAAAACAGAAGGCAAATTTTGTAGAGAACAAAAGGGAAGTGTCAGAAACAAACAAGTCTCACACAGTGACCTAACACCAGCAGGATATTTGGATATCAAGTGAAAAACTTACATTAAAAACAATGAACTCTTTATGATTATATCACACATTAGGTAAAGGTAAAGGTTTCTCTTGCTCGAAAGCCAGTCGAATATGACTCTAGGGATGTCGTGCTCATCTGTTTCCAAGCCGAAGAGCCAGCGCTGTCCGAAGACTTCTCCGTGGTCATGTGGCCGGCATGACTAGACGCTGAGGTTCACGGAACGCTGTTACCTTCCCACCGAAGTGGTACCTATTTATCTACTTGCAATTTCTTGCTTTCAAACTGCTAGGTTGGCAGGAGCTGGGACCAGAGACAGGAGCTCACTCCATCATGCAGCACTTGGGTCTCGAACTGCTGAACTACCAACCCTCTGGTTTGCAGTTCAGCGTCTTAACCACTTGAGCTCCTGCAGCACATTACACACAGCATATTAATTGTGGACAGAATGTGTCATACTTAGACAATGTGTCCTTGAAGCTATAGGTTATTTTCATAGCTTTTTTGCAACACTGCCCCACATTTTCATTAATCAGAAGAACAGAGGGAAAGTCCTTGGACAAAACCTGTCCTTCTCTGTATTCATTTCAGGTCCCCCCCCCCCCAGGTTTCCACATCTCTATATGATTGTTTAGAACTTGGTTTCTAAAATGGAACCCCCCTCTCCCGAGAAGCAAGGAATGCTAGAGTAGATGTAGAGATGCCAGCCTCCAGGTGGGACCTGGGGATCCCCTGGAATTACAGCTCATCTCCAGACTACAGAGATCAGTTTCCTTGAAGAAAATGGATGTTTTGGAGGGTGGACTCTATGGCATTATACCTCAGTGAGGTCCCTCCCCTCCTAAGGCTTTACCCCCAAATCTCCAGGAGTTCCCCAAACTGGAGCTGGCAACCCTACCCCTCCCACCTGTCCTAACAAGTTGTGTGTATACGCAACATGCGTCAGCCTGTGATACACACTCGTACAAAGATGCCTTAAACTGAGTGGGGCCATTCATCCTTCTGGCCAAGTAACAACTACACTGACTGGTAGAAACCCTGCAAAGGTCTCGGGGCAGAAAAAGGCCTTTCCCATTCCCACCAGCTACCTGCTCCTTTAACTGCCGATATCAGGAACTGAACCTGAAATCTTCTGCATACAATAGCTTTACATAAAATAGCTACGGCTTCTCCTATTATTAAAGCATTCACTTTTTAAAAAAATTACATTTTATCTTTCCCCCCCAAGATCAAAATGCCCACATAAGATAAAATCAGGGTGTACATACATGAGGGGGAGACTAAAAACCCTGACAGACAGACTAAAAACCCTTGACAGACAAAAGAAAATACTTCTTTACAGGGACCATAAGCGTCAACTACGGGGGGGCTCGAGCCTCCCCCCGAAATTTCCCGGGGGGGGGGCTCAGCCACCCCCAGCAAAATGGAGCGCCCGCCGGTGGCCAGTCAGCCGGCCAGCTGGCTGCTGTTGCCGCCTCTCCTTCCCCTCCACCCCTGGCCTGCCCTCCTGCCTCCCTGGGGCGGGGGGGGGGGGGGGGAAGAAAGGCAGCGGGGACATGGTCCGCGCTTCGCGCACGTGGCAGTCAGCCGGCCAGCTGGCTGCCGTCGCCGCCTCTCCTTCCCCTCTACCCCTGGCCTGCCCTCCTGCCTCCCTGGGGCTGGGGGGGGTAAGTGGCGGGGACATGGTCCCGTGTGCGCACTTTGCGCGCGCGCACAAAAGAGCCCCCCCCCCGGGATTTACAAAGCCTACGCCCCTGACAGGGACAGCAATTAAAATATGGAATTCGCTGCCAGGGGATGTAGTGATGGATAGGTTCATGGTAGACAGACCAACCAGTGGCTACTAGCCATGGTGACTAAAGGGAATTGCCATGTTCAGAGGCAGTCAACCTCTGAATCCCAGAGCCAGGTGGCAACACCAGGGTAAGGCCTCGGCCTCTATGCCCTGTTGTTGAACTTCCAGAGAAACTGGTTGGCCACAGAACAAAATTCGAGTCCAGTGGCACCCTTAAGACCAACCAAGTTTTCACACAGCTGGCCACTTTGTGAGATGGGATGTTGGCCCAGATGGACTACTCGTCTGATCCAGCAGGGCTCTTCCTATGTTCCTACATTTGGCTAGGCCCAGGTAGCCACTGTGCTGTGATTTGAACTGGAGTTCCCAGTCCTAATCTAACTCAATCACACTGGTGAGTTAGTGAAATGGCAACACCTAGCCAGGTTTCTTTTTAAAAAACCCTTGCATGCAGCATATCGCTGCTTATGCAACCCAAAGAAAGGCGTGGCATGCTTTATACAGAACAACCCACCCGGTAAGTTTCTGCCCTGAACTGCACATGAGCTGGGGACACAGAGAGATCATATTTAACAATGCAGAATGAAAAAGGAGAAAAGCTCACAGATTCCAAAAGGTCACAAGGAGGGCTATTGCATCAAGGGGCTATTGTGAAGTCACCTTTTGATTTATGAGGAACAACAGGCTGGGAGGAGGTGGCAGTATCAATAGCCGTGACAACTTATGAAGCTAGCACAGCTAAGATTCGGTACAGACTGTACAGAGGACAGGACCAATGCGTGGGAGGAAGTTTATACAGGCAAAAAGGTCGCTGCAGGTTCTGAGTCCTTCATACAGCCCTAGCTGTTGGCTGCCCTCAAGCAGATTCAGGGATTGTTCACCCACATGGCACACGGAAGTGAGAAAGGGGGTCACTATGGGAGAGCTGGGGTTTTGATGCTGTTTGTGCCAGTACGGAAAGAATAGTCCAAATAGATCTCACAAAGCAAGAATAGCCCAAACAGATTCCACAAAGCAAAAAAGTCAGAAGGGAGATAGATGAGCAGAGGGCGTGCCCACTGGTACAACACACGCACTATCAAACACAGACAGCTACACCACTAACTTTTACTCAGATCTGTGTGATGGGTGGGAAGTGCCATCAAGTCACAGCTAACTTATGACAACCCCATACGGTAACGGAGACAAGAGATGAACAGAGGTGGTTACCGTAAGAGAAGCCATGTTGGATCAGGCCAATGGTCCATCCAGTCCAACACTCTGTGTCATACAATGGCCAAAAATACCAGGTGCCATCAGGAGGTCCACCAGCGGAGTCAGAACTCCAGAAGCCCTCCCACTGTTGCCCCCCTCCCCCAAGCACCAAGAATACAGAGCATCACTGCCCCCGACAGAGTGTTCCCTCTGTGCAGTGACCCTGGACTTCCTTGGCGGTCTCCCATCCAGGTGATCATCAGGGCTGGCCCTGCTTAGCTTCTGAGATCAAGCTCACCTGAGTCGTCCAGGTCAGTGCCGAATCTACGTACAACATGCTGAAAATAGAATTTGATGCCTCTGCAGTCCAAAAGGATGCACAAATTATGCAAACACAGCCACTTTACTACTGTTTTTCATGATGTATTCCAGCTCTGCAGGTCTTGGAGAAGAGTAGGATCTAGGCAGGACAACAAATATCCCCCCCCACCCCCAAATCTCATTCATTCACCCATCTCTTTAGTTTCTACCATTTCATCCACATACTTTCAAGAATATCTTTGCAGTCATGAGGTCCAGAACTTTGATCTTTTTTTTTTTTAAAGGGCATAAATAAATGCAGTGTTCTCTGGGAAATGTACTTGGTTCCCTATCCCACATTTTATTTTTTTCTGAGCTTCTATGAATCATATGAATTACTCTCAGTAATTCAATTTAGTCAAATACATCATTTACTCACTAGTATCAGCTACTGTGTGAAACAGTAAGCCCTGCCCTGGTTAGCCCTGGCTAGCATGATCTTTTCAAATCTCAGAAGCTAAGCAGGGTTGGTCCTGGCTTGTATTTGGATGGGAGACCTCCAAGGAACATCAAGGTTGTAACATGGAGGCAGGTAATAGCAGACTACCTCTGAACATCTTTTACCTTGAAAACCCTACAGAGTCACCATAAGTCAGCTGTGACTTGGTGGCAAATAAATATTTATATTTACCCACCGTGTGAAATAGTGAGCCCTAGTCTCAGCTATTTCACCTCCGGAAAGATTATTCCCTATTTTGCCACCAGAGATTTCTTGCAACCAGCAATGTCAGGAATGGAATTTGGGTCTCACCCACACAGAGCATGTGCTCAACCCACTGAGCAACAGATCTCTTGATCATTTTATCATCTGTAGGGAAAAACAACAACAACAGGTGCACCAGCATAAGATTTTTTAAAAAACAGCTGATAGGGGGCACTGAAAAAGCTATTCAGGAACATCATTTCAGGAAAAACCCCTCTGTAAACATACATTTGGATCACTACAAAAAGACCACCCTTATTTCTGAACACAGCAACCTGTGTTATTAAAAACATCCATGTTTACTCCTTTGCTGAAAAACCACATGTCTCTTTCTTCCAGATGTCAACCCTTCAAATCCATCTTGAAAAGCAAAGGCCAAACAAATGAAAACAAACATACAAGGAAATATTTGCATCTGGGAAGGATAAATAAGCCCTGACTTGGACTGGCCAGGCTAGTCCAATCCTGTCATATCTTGGAAGCTAAGCAGGATTGGCCTTGGTTAGTATTTGGATGGGAGACCACTAACGAAGCCTAGGGGTTGCTATGCAGAGGCAGGCAACAGCAAACTACCTCTGATCGTCTCTTGCCTTGAAAACCCTACGGGCCCAGCATAAATGATCTGTGACTTGATGGCACTGTTGACCACCAACAGGAAAAATTACAGTCTGCCCTGGCACATGCATTGGCCATGCTTTCCGCGTCAAACCCAAGATGCCATTCAAGGAAAAATGCCATTCTGGGGTTGGCAGCTGACTAGGTCAATAGATTTAAACACAGGTTTTAAATCAATAGGGTTTTAGAAAAGATATCCCAAAAGATATCCTGTTGGCTTGACAGCTCCACATCCGGTCGTGTAATGGCTGTCCAACCCTTTTTTGCCACCCACGTTGTGGAATTTTATTTAAAACATTTATTAGCATCCTTTCTACCTTTCAAGAACTCAAGGCGATTTACAATGTAATAAGTAAGATAAAATACAAAGTAGCACAAGAAAACACCATAGTAGACATTATAGTATTTCTTTCAAGTTTCTTGACTGGGAAGTATAGCACTAGAATACTGATCAGCTGCCATAGCCAAATACAGGCAGATATTCTTTAAAGATAAAAGTGTTCTTCTAGGTAGAAAAGAAAACGAAAAAGAGATTGGATTTATATCCCGCCATTCACTCAGAGTCTCAGAGCGGCTTACAAACTCCTTTTCCCTCCCCCTCCCCACAACAGACACCCTGTGAGGTAGGTGGGGCTGAGAGAGACAACTGTCCTTGAGAGAACAGCTGTGAAAGAACTATGGTTTGCCCAAGGTCATCCAGCAGCTACAAGCAGAGGAGTGCGGAATCAAACCCAGTTCTCCCAGATTAGAGTCCGTGCACTTAACCACTACACCAAACTTGACAATCTTCAGCTATTTTAACTGGTATGATACTCCATCATGTTTCCAGGACAAACTGTGGTCTTTTTAAGAATGTGGTTTTTGAGATCTGGACCATTATCTCTGGGTTCCCTATTACTGGTTTTAACACAGGGGAGACCTCTGGGTTCAGATCTTCACCTTGCCAGGAAACTCAATTTCTTGCAGCCTAGCCAACTTTAGAGGGCTGCCGCCAGGATAAAAGACAACTAATGTACCATCTTCTGGGGGAACCTTTCTGAACTTTCCAGATAAGCCCTTAGCCTGACCCTCAAGAATTTCTTTATGAAAGTATATTCTTTCTGCCCAGTCAGAGCCACCAAAGGAGTGAACAAGTAAAAGCAAAACATTATGAAACACATCATTAAAAACAATTAAAATGAAAAATAAAATACATACATTAAGAAGACCAAAACAGTCATTAAAACATAGGGCACTTTTGGTGGCAGCGTGAGAGAATTAAACAATCCTGGAAGACAATTTTGGACCAAATATTCGTCACAACAGGGAGAAGTTTCCCATTCACACCGGAGATATTATTTCTTAATTACTGGAAGGATAGCACAATCCGAAATATTAGGAAAGAGCTGATCTCATACCTTCTAATAGCTGCCAAAACATCTATAGCTGCTAATTAGAAATGCCCTAATGCACCTATGCTTCAAATACGGCAACATACTATGGGATATGTACATAATAATGCTATGAATTATGTTTAAGACGAATCAGTTTGAAAATAATCCTCCTTCCTCCAATTTTGTAGAAGTGTGGCCAATAATATCAAACTATTTGACACAGATGGGAGTGGTTCCCCAAAAATTGAAGTAAATTGAAATGCAATATTAAGGATATTTACAGGTTGCAAGATCTGATGTTTGGTATTGCTGATTTGTTTTCTGTTTCAGTTCTCTTTGTTGTTAGGTTATTTTTTGTAGTATGTTTTGTGGGTGTATTTGTTGGTTAGTACTAAATACAAACTGTCAAATTCTAAAAAGCAACAACAACATATGGCACCGAGGGAATGGCTAGATGATACAGAATTTTTCACCTGCTGGTGGAAGACAGTGGCCTCAGGGAACAGATGAATGTCCCCGGGGGCGAAATTGCCATCAACCGAAGCCCAGAAAAATCTGTAGCAGTCAGGAACGTTTGTATGGGAGCAGGTGGTTCTTCAGGTATGATGGTCCCAAACCATACAGAGCTTTAAAGGGCCACACCAACACTTTGAATTGCACCCAGAAACAGAGTGGGAGCCAATGATGATGGGCCAAGATGACCCTTATGACCAGTCGGCCAACCTGCCTTCTGTACTGACTGCAGCGTCCAAGGGCAGCCTTATGTAGAGTGCATTGCAGCAATCTGAGATGTAACCAAAGTGCCCAACACAGGGGCCAGATCTTCCCTGCCCAGCTGATCATCTGATTGAAACTGGTTCACAGTCACTTCTGGCCACAGATGCCACCTGTGTGTCCAGCAGTAGGCCCAAACTATGGACCTGCTCCTTCAAGGGATGTAGCAATACCATCCAGGACATCTTAAACCTGGTGTTAAGGGCTCCAGTTTCTTTTAAATAGAGCTTAAACTGCTTGACTAGTCTTTGGGCAACAGCAGGGCATTGCTTTGACCAGTGCCCAGGATTCCACACCCACAAATACAACCCAAGCTATTCTTTTTTGCAGACACCTCTGTCTGCCCAGTACACACAAGCCTTCTTAGAGGGGCCTGTGAGCAGGCAACAATGAATCATAGAATCAGAATCATAGAATTGGAAGAGGCCACACAGGCCATCTAGTCCAATCCCCTGCACAATGCAGGATCAGCCCAGAGCATACCCGACAAGGGTTTGTCCAGCCGCTGCTTAAAGACTGCCAGTGAGGGGGAGCTCCCCACCTCCCTAGGCAGCCGACTCCACAGTTGCACAGCTCTTACATCCCAAGCCCAACATCCTAGACAAGACCAGAATCCTGGGCAAAACCAGCAGTTATGCTTCAGCTCTGGAGCAAGGGGAAGTTCCTCCACATATCAAGCAAGAAGGGAATTGTAAGCAGAGGGGTCTCTCTGTTTTCAGAGTCCTCACTAATTTCTCCAAGAGCATATTGGGAAATGAAGAAAAGAAAAAAAAGGTTTTGTTTTTTTAAAGGAGACGGTGAAAAAAGAAAGAAAAGAGGCTCTTCCTCCATAAAGAGCATCTAAGCAATGTTTTAGTCCACCAAGCTCATTCCAACTACTTTTTTTTGACCCCTATCCCAATTGCCAGCCAGGTACATAAAGAGAGATAAAGCTTCCTGGAGAAACAGAGCTTTATGCTCTTCTACCTTTCGTACAAACCTCTACTGTCTTCTCAGATTTGACTGCAGGTTGGGACACCCACAACAAAGCTAAAAATCCAGGGACACTCTGCAAAGACATAGGTTGTCACTCCTAACTTTAGGCTAATATCCTGGTTCTAGGGAGTCCAGAGCCCCTCCCCATTCTAGGATGTTTTGAAAGATTTTTTTAAAGAACTGTTGCTGTTATTGCAACATTCATAGATGCCCCCTGTATTATCATTTTCGAGGGTTATCAAAAGAGGTAGCCCTGTCTGTCTGTAATAGTAGAAAAGAGGAAGACTCCAGTAGCACCTTAAAGAATAGCAAAATTTGGGGCAGGGTACAAGTATTCATGAGTCACATGTGAATCATGCAAGCTCATACCCTGCCACAAATTTTGTTAGTCTTTAAGGTGCTACTGGACTCTTGTTCTTTCCTAGAGTTATAAAACAGAGGGATTTTTTTTTTTAAAAAATGAGCACATGTATAGAGAAGTGAAACTTTTAAGTAAGAAAGGTTAAGATTAAGTTGAGGGCACCTCCTTGGTATAAATATACAGCTATGCAAAGGGCAAAGAGGTGCAAACCAGACCCAAGGAGGTGACAGAGGGCATCCTGGAAACAATAACCAGGTGTCAATTTATTTTATTTTTTTTGCAGAGTTTAAAAGAGCAGCACCAATGCTCCCTCTAAGCTGTGGAGTCTTGTGAGCAAAAATTCTACTTTGTGAGCTACTGGCATTAAAGCTGTGAGCGAGCGATTTGGCTGGGGCATAAACTAGTTTGCTCTGGAGCCATCCTTCCTGAGCTAAGACAAAAGTCTGTGAGCCAGAGGCTAAAAAACTATGAGCCGGCTCACACTAACTCAGCTTAGAAGGAACACTGCCAACAACAGTTCTTTGCATCCGGCAGGAAAAGAACCCTAGGAGCGAGGTACAGAGGTAAGGCGGCACCCTACAGCTAAGAAGCAGAAGTGGATAAACTTTTAACCAAAAAAAAAATCACCTTGCCCTGTATAAACAGCAGCAAGTCGTCAGACAAAGCGCCTCTTCTTTGCAACCCGCAGGAAAAACCACCTCGGAAGGATTCTAACAAGGCACCAGCGACAAGGCTGGAAGAACGAGCATCTTGCAGGAAGGGGCGCCCAGGCATTGTTGACTATTCCCTCTGGCAAAGCCCAGAATCCCCATCTACAGTCCGGGCACCCCCCTTCCCCCAAAGGGACCCAGACGTCCGAGCAACTCCCTCACCTTTGCCTCTGGACTTCCAAGGGGAAGGCTCCTCCGGCGGCGGCGGCGGCGGCGCTCTGGGTGGGGCTGAGCAGCCCTTGGGCCGCGACGCCGGGCTTGGGGGCGCCCACGAGGACCCCGGCGGCCAGGGCGGCCGGCGAGACCGCAGAGGCAGCAGCGGGAGTCGCAGGACTGCCCAGCAGCAGCTGGGGCAGGAGAGCGGCAGCGGCGGCGCCCAGTCCCCGCGAAGGGTCCAGCTCGGCGACAGCCGAGGGCAGCAGGAGCCCCGGCGGCGGCCCGTTGGTGGCCAGCAGGAGGCGGGGGCCGGGCTCTGCGCCCACCGGGGTGGCATCTTCGTCTGGTGGCGGCGGCGGCGGCTGCTGCTGCTCCGCGGGGGCCGAGGAAGAGGAGGAGGGCGGCCGCGGCGGAGGCTGCAACGGCAGCTGCTGCTGCTGCTTCTCCGAGGCCAGGCAGGGCGGCCGCCCGTCCAGAGAGATGTTGTTGAGGAAGAAGAGGGCGGCCTGCCTCCGCCGCGAGTCTCCCCCTCGTTTCCTCGCGGCGGCCGGCGGAGGAGGCGGCGGCGGCGGCTCCGGCTGCTGCTCCTTGGGCGGCTGGTTGTTGGTGGTGGGAGAGCCGCACGCAGCCGCAGCCATTCTGGCTCACCCCGGAGCAGCCGCCCGGGTGGTGCCGACTCGCCTTCCCCCCTCTGCCCAAGCCAGAGGCTCCGCAGGAAGCAGCCCGGCTGGCCATTGGGCGCGTCGCGCCGGTATGTAAATATGGAACGCGGCGGCGGCGCTCATTGGCTCGCGGCCGCCTCCCATTGTCTAGCCCGGCCTTTGGACCACGCCCCCTCCCTCCGCCAGCTACTCGCCGGGTTCTCCCCCCCCCCACTCCGTTCTCTCTCTGTAAAGGAATAAATGGCAACTGGGTCCTAAAGCCCGCCATATCATAACCGGGAAGTCAATACCAATCGTCAACAAAAGGACTTCCGAAGGGGGAGAGACCAGCCTGCAATTGTGCTGGTTACGTACCGAAATAAACTCTAACTAACCAGCTTGCGATGGCTTTTATGCCAACGTTTCTCATTACCACCAGTCCAGGATCGAACCGGATTTTGGGTTTTTCTCTCGATGAAACTTGAAGTTGTGTGATGTGTGTATTTGGTGTGCGTTGTTTGCATGAATTGTAATAATGGGGGGTTGGGTTGCCACGTCTGGGTGGGGAAATACCTGGAGATTTGGGGCTTGGGAGCTTGACAGGGCAGGGTTTAGGGAAGGGAGGGAGGGGACCTCCGCCGGGCATAATGCTGTAGAGTCCACCCTCCAAAGCAGCCGTTTTCTCCAGGGGAACTGATCTCTGTGCAAATTGCCAAAGATCTCAAGGCCCCACCTGGGGGTTAGCAACCTAGGGGTTATAAGAGGTTTAGAGTCCTCAGTAGGGAGAAAAGAGGCCCATAAATATCAAAATAAATAAATGTGAGTATTTTAACAAATATATATATATATATATATATATATATATATATATATATATATATATATATATATATATATATATATATATATATATATATATATATACAGGTGTGCTATGTGCCCACAGAATAATACAATAACAAAAGAGACTATACAGCCATAATATCATTTAGTGTCTGGTAATGAAAAACAACCACATTCCTTCATAGAAAAAATATAAAGGTCAATGAAATTTCGCATAGCAGTCTGCTCTAGGTACTCTCAGTCCATATCCCTCTAACATCATTACATTTCATGCTGAATTTCCCGCATTTCATGAACCCTTGACTGTTGTTTGCTCCCCCAACGTTCTACATAAAACTGGGCTTCTGGGCCCAATTTAAGGTGCTGGTAATGACTTTTAAAGCCCTACTGGCTTGAGGCCAGCATACCTGAAGGACTGCCTTTCCTATATGACCACACTTGCTGCCTTATACTGAATCAGACCATCAGTCCATCAAGGTCAGTATTGTCTACTCAGACTGGCAGCAGCTCTCCAGGGTTCCAGGCAGAGGTCTTTCACAGCACCTATTGCCTGGTCCTTTTAACTGGAGATTTGGTGTAGTGGTTAAATGCGCAGACTCTAATCTGGGAGAACTGGATTTTATTCCCCACTCCTCCACTTGCAGCTGCTGGATGACCTTGGGCAAGGCATAGCTCTGTCAGAGCAGTTTCTGTCAGAGCTCTCTCAGCCCCACCTACCTCACAGGGTGTCTATTGTGGGGAGGGGAGGGGAAGGGAAAGGAGTTTGTAAGCTGCTTTGAGACTCCTAGTGAAGGGCAGGGTATAAATCCAATCTCCTCCTCCTTCTCCTTCTTCCACTGAGCCACAGCCCCTACTCATCCACTTTGGCCATCTTCAGAGGCCTTCCTTCAGGTGTCCCTGCCACATAAGGTTTAGATAGGTTAACTGGAATTACAACTGATCTCCAGGCAACGGAGATCAGTTCACCTGGAGAAAATGGCTGCTTTGGATGGTGGACTTTATGGCATGAAACGCCACTGAAGTCTCTCTCCTTCCCTAACCCTGCCCTCCTCAGGCTCCGCCCCCCAAATCTCCAGGAATTTCCCAGCCCACAGGTGGCAATCCTACTGCCACCTCTTTTATCTTTTTAACATCCAGCCTGAGGAAGATTTCTAGTGAACTCTAAAGCTTGTACACTGTTTTGTGCCATTTTGCTTGGGTCCAAGAAGAGGTGTCATGTGGTTTCTTTTGGATTGGGAAATTCCTGGAGATTTAGGGGTGGAGTCCAGGGAGGCAGGATTTAGGGAGCAGAGGGACCTTAGTAGGGTATAAATCCCTGGAGTCCACCCTCCAAAGCAGCGATTTTCTCCAGGGGAACTGATCTCTGTCATCTGGAGATCAACTGTAATCCCAGTTGTAATCCCACTCTAGGCCACGCTTGGAGGTTGGCAGCCCTATAAGTGTCCATCTATCATAATCTTATTGTTCGGGTCTGCTCTTAACTGGGGCTATTTATTTCTAATGGAGGGGGATAATAATAATTATAATTGTATGGCACTGTGTGTAGAGTAGCTAGGAGATCCTAAATTTGTTTGGCAGCCCAAAGTTCTAGCTCTTTTAGTGTTATGCACCACTAGGTGGTGAGCTAGACTTGTTTCTTAAGGTAAGAGATGTTTGCCATGGCTTGCCTCTGCATTGTAGCCCTGGTATTCCTTGGAGGTCACCCTTCCAAATACTTGCCAAGGCTGCCCCTGCTTAACCTCCGAAATCTGATGGGATCTGGCTAGTTTGGGCTATCCAAATCAGGACAATGGAGGGGGAGAGTTGCCAGAATGTGATACGTGGTACACTGCAGAGTGGTGTCGTGGTCAGAGGGTCAGTTTATGGATAGAAAATCCAAAGTTGAAAAACCTCTTCTGCCATGAAGCTCATTGGGTAAACCTGGACTTGTCACTTTCCTCGGCCTTACCTTCTGATGGTCTTTGACAGTCAATAAATCATTCATTTTTTATTTATTTAATTCATTTATACCCCACCTTTCTTCCCAATGGGGGCCTAAAGCAGTTTATATCATTATCCCCTCCTCCATTTTATCCTTACAACAATCTTGTGAAGTAGGCTTGGCTGAGAAAGGGTGACTGGCCCAAGGTCACCCAGTGAACTTCCATGACATGATTCGGGATTGGAACCCGGGACTTCCAGATCCTAGTCTGACTGTCTTAACCACGACACCACAGTGGCTCTTCATTCATTCATTCATTCATTCATTCATTTCATGCCTTGTACACAGGACTGTGAATATGCAAGTAGGAGGACCATCTATGCCCCCCTAAGCTCCATCAATGAAGGGAGGGATAGAAATAAATAATAAATTCCAGATGCCTTATATGTGGAGTCCAGGCAGAAATCCAGAGAAACAATAAAGGGTTTACAAAAGCACAGTCTTGTAGTAGGGTTACATCTCTTGTTTCTGAGTTCTACAAAAAGAATAACTTGAGAAGGTTATATTTGGCGTTCCACCTCTGAAGTTCAGCAGGTTGTTGCTGTTAGAGTGTTGAGCTAGGATCTCGGAGACCGAGGTCTGAATACCCACTCCATCAAGCTCGCTGGGTGACCTTGGGGCATCAGCCTGCCTACCTCACAGGGCTGTTGTGAGGATTAGATGGAAGAGAGGAGAACAATGTAAGCTGCTTTGTGTCTCCATTATGACTTGTCAGTTTCCTGCCACTGCTCCTGTGGCCAATGGGAGAAAAATCATGTAATAGCCAGTGGACGATATTAGTCCATTGTAGGAATTTCAGGAAACTATGATTTTACCATAAAGTTTCCCACAATTCCTAGGGATGTGTGATGTCACTTCCAGGTTTTCTCTGGAAGTGACATCACACTGTCACCCTATTGTGCCAACCATGCCCCCCTGCTCAACTTTCAGCGATTGACAGCCACTAGGCCTCATTGGGGACAAAGATAGGGTATAACTGAAGTAAATAAAAATAAATGTATACATCACATTACCTCCTACCTAATTCTTAAACTGGATATACCAGGGAACTCCTGCTGGTAACGCAGATGCTCTGCCACTGAGTCACAGACCCTCCCTTTCTTTTTCTCCCTCCCCTATAACGCCAGACTTGGGGGCACCCCATGAAGCTGATGAGCTGTAGATTCAGGACTGACACAAGGAAGAAATTATTCCCTCAGTGGGTGATTAAACTGTAGAATTCACTGCCAGTGGAGGGAGCGATGGCCATTGGTTCAGCAGTCTTTAAAAGGGGGGCAGGAAAATGTATGGTGTTTATGAATGGCTATTAGCTATGGTGGCTAATAGGCACATTCAGAAGTGGAATTAGGGGTGCCAGCTCCAAGTGGGGAAATTCCTGGAGATTTGGGGGGTGGAGCCCAGGGAAGGGATGCAGTGGAGGGACCTCAGCAGGGTATAATGCTGTAGAGTCCAGCCTCCAAAACCGCCATTTGCATCAGAGGAGGAACTGATCTCTGTTGTCTGGAGATCAGTTGTAATTCCAGGCGATCTCCAGGCCCCACTTGGCGGCTAAGAAACTGAGGTGGGATATATGGTTGTTGCCAATTCTGGGTTGGGAAATATCTGGAGATTTCGGGAGGGGTGGAGCCTGGGGCAGGTCTGGTTTGGGGAGTAGAGGGACTTCTGTGGGATATAATGGCACAGATCCTACCCTCCAAAGCAGCCATTTTTTCCAGAGGACCTGATCTCTGTTGTCTGGTGATCAGTAGTAGTTCCGGGAGATCGCCAGCCCCCACCTGGAGGTTGACAGCCTGAGGCAGAATACCTTCGAATACCAATCGCTGAGGGACAACTGCAACAAAAGGGAGAGACCTGGGCCTCTGTGCCCTGCTTGTAGGTCTTGAACTGACATCTGACTAGCCACAGCAAGAAACTGGATGGTGAATGGAATAGACAGAACACTGAACTGACCCAGCAGGGCTTGTTTATATTTATTTATTTATTTAAATGTTTATGTCCCACCTTCCCTTGTGGTCCAAGGCAGCTTACAATAATAGTTAGAAACATTTTCAGTCAAAGCCAACAATAAAATAGTCAACCCCAAATCTCTCCCCACTCCCTCCTTAAAAGAGACCTGTCATTCAAACCCTCCCCCAAATGCCTTGGTAAACAGGCAGGTCTCAGAGCGGCTCCAGAAAATCTCCAAGGAGGGGTCCCCTCCCTCCCCTCCTCAGGGAGCCCATTCCACAGAGCCGGTGCCATGACGGAAAAGGCCCAGACTCTAGTTGATGCCAGGAGGGCCACCCTTAGTGGTGGGACTTGTTCTGTGGAGACAAGCCTCTAGGGTTGCCAATCTCCAGGTGGCACCTGGGGATCCCCCTCTATTACCATTGATCTCCAGATGACCAAGATCAGTTCCTCTGGAGAAAATGGCTGCTTGGAAGGGCAGACTCTCTGCCTTTATGAGCTGCAGGGGTCCCTTCCTTCCTCATACCACACCCTCTCCAGGCCCCACCCCCTAAACCTCCAGGTATTTCCCACCCCACAGTGGGCACCCCTAAACCTTCCCTAAGATACAGTGTTAGGTACTGAGTTAACTGCATTACTTGTAAGCACGAGCATCAGTCCCAGCTCTATAGACTGATAGCATCCTAAAATACACAACCGGATCAGTCTCTGCTGCAAACAGACCAGTCCGGAAAGACTCTGGGCATTTTCGCACTAGCGTTTGCCCTGGTTTTGCCCTGATGCTTGCTCAGGAGCTTCTGGTCAATTTCCCACCAGTTGCTTCGGGCTCAGGGTTTGCTCAGGAGAATCGCGGCACTGCTCCGGAGCTTCCCCGGAGCAAAAAAATCCTGTTTTTTGCGGTGTTTCCTGTTTGCTCCGGTGGAGAAGCCGAGATGAAAACACATCCACTCGCCTGCCCTCCATCTGGCCCGCCCCGTGGTGGGCGTTTCTTCAATTTTTTTTTTTGAAACGAGCCCTCCTAACGTTATATCGAAATAAGGAGGCAGGGAGCCAAGATCCCACCACAGGGACTGCATTGACGAGGTGGATTTGCCGTTTCTTGGTAGCAGGAGCCGAGCGCCATTGGCCCGAGAGCTCCCTGTGCTGGCAGATGACCGCTGCCCAGTGTTTGGGCTGCCCCGGCAACAGCCCTTGCAGAGCTGGCGGTGGGCGCTTTCCTCCAGAAACCCGTGGAGAAGCCGCGGCAAGCAAGCGGGCGGGCCAGGGACGCGAGTCTTCCTTCCCGCTCCCTGTGTGCGGTCCTACGGACCTGAAGCATAACTTCCCCCCTCCTTTTTTTTTAAAAGGCCCGCATAACGTTATATCAATATAACAAAATATTGATGCAGCAAGGGAAGATGGCACAATTGTTGTCTTTTTATAATACACACATGTTCACATCAATTATGGGGGGGGGGGGAATGTTGTTCGGTGCTCCAATTCAGCATGCGTAGCAGGGAGACTGGACTGCCATGGATGCCACTCAGCCTCGGCTGCCGCCGCCTCCGCCACCACCATTTCGTATTGTCTCCTTTAGACGTCTCAATTTTCAGGTTTTTAAAGTTATTTTTATTTAATTACTTTACACGGACCAGCCAACACCGTATTGGCTATCCACCATTTTGTCCCTGTGCTCCCGCAGGCAAAGCAGCCGACATTTTAGTTCAGAGTCGAGAATCCACCAATCAGAACGGAGAATCCACCCATCAGGGGGGGAAATCCTCCACTGACATTTGCGGTCCCTGTAGATAGCCAATGGTTTTGCTTCAACCAATAGTGGTGGGAATAACTGATTAGGAAGGAGGGAGTTGTTGAATTCTGGGAAGAGTAAGGCTACCACAAGGTGGGCAGGGAAATGAGGGAGGGGCGGGGGGGGTGGGAGGGTAAGGGGAGGGGACATGGACAGGGGAGTGGCTGAAAGCATCAGGGCAACCGCTAACTGTGAACAAAAAACTGCGGGGTTAAACAGGAGCTGAATCCTCTAGTAAAAAAATGGATACCGTTGTTCCGGGGGAAAATTACCGGGGGAACTGAGGAGGAAATGAGAGGCAAGTGGCATGTGCGAAATCACCCTCTGACTTTCAGCGGGAACAGTTCCCATGGGAACTGATCTGTGATTGGACATTATTGTTCCAGGAGGTGTGGGTTTTTCCGGGTTCAAACTGTATGTAGTTGGCTTGTTCTGTGTGTTGGTTGTTGTGTTCTGAGCTGAATAAAGAAACCACTTGTTTGCAATGCTGCTTTGATCTCACATGAGTTTCTGAGGAGATGGTCTTCTGCCCCCTGTAATATTTAGGAAGCCATTGCACGTTTCACTATGGTACCAAGGTACCAGAACCTGGAATAGTTCCTGAACCAGATTTTGCTATTGGCCCTGGCTGAGCTGGTTGGGCCAGATGCTTATAGGGTTGCCACCCTCCAGGTTGGGCTTGGAGATCTCCTGGAGCTACAACTGATCTCCAGACTACAGAGATGTCCCCCTGGAGCAACTGGCTGATTTGGACTCTATGGCATTACACCCCACCAAGGTCCCTCCCCACCCCAAAGCCCATCCTTCCTAGCCCCCCCCCCCCAAATCTCCAGGAATTTCCCAGCCCAGAATTGGCCACGCTAGCTGTGAGAGACTCTGGCAGGCCTGTTGGGCTCATTTTTATTCTGAATAAAGCTATTCTTTGTTTTCTTTTTTCTTTTGATGTTTTTGTATTGTGTATATGTGTGTGCGTGCACGTGTGCTCACACCTGGAAGTCATGGAGACCTCTGGCGACCCCTAGTGGGGCATGGAGGACATTCAGAGAAGTGGCGGATCTAGCCTGCCTCTTGGCCCTGGTATTCTTTGGAGGTCTCCCATCCAAATTCTTGCCAGGGTCGGCCCTGCTTAGCTTCCGAGATCTGATGAGGTCGGGCTTGCCTGGGCTATCCGGGTCAGGGCGCTATTCTTTGTTTTCTTGAGAAGAGCCTCAGCCTATCCCAAAGCGAGGGCTGCATCTTACAGTCCCCTCGCGGTAGAAGTCGATATCAGTCCCCGCTCCCCACAATAACTGACAGGCCTGCTTCTTCAGTGCAGTTGGCTTTCAAGCTTTAACAGTCTCAGCAGGGATGGATGTTGTCACTCGGATCGGAAGCGAGAAACGTTTTACCAGTCAAGCTGCCATTCTTTCTTTTTTCTCTAGCGCTGCAAGACTTCCTTTCCGAAGGACAACGAGCTACCCAGACTCGGGGAGAGAAATTGCCAGCAGAGAACAGCACACGCAGTGCCTGCAGCTCCCTGCCTTGGGAGATGAATCAGGGTTTTTATTATGACATTAAGTGTTTAAGAATGGCTGAGGGGATTGATTTAATCATAGGACTCCAGCCTGCGAAGGCTGCTGTGTCTTCCTAATGAAACACGCTCGCAGGCCTGACGTGAATGAATCAAAGGCATTCCTCTTAACCACCAGCCTCGGGAGGGGTTCTGGGAATCCTCACAAAAGAGCTGTAGGGCTTTCGTGCAGGGAGGAGCAGAGGCGAGGAGATGAACGGAGAGCCGGAAACAACTGCCTGCCCCGGTGCTCCAAAGTGCAGTATCATAGGCTGAGTAAACCGTAGGCCACCGGCTGTGCCTGTGTGACTGACAGAAAAACAACTTTAATTATGTTTACGCACGTGGGGAAAGCACTCTGGACAGCCTGCAAAATGCAATTCAAAATGACTGCCTGCCACAGGGGCCCCCAACGTGGAACTGTGGGTACCTGCCTACACCTTTTGTGGCGCCCACCCACCAAATGTTTTTGGGAAGTAGATGGGGCCAAGTAGGGCTTTTGGCCTGTAAGGCTTCTGATTTGATGACTGGAGAATCAATTGGCTGTTCAGATTTTTTTTTTAAAATGTGGCTTTGAAATCAGCTGCCACCACAGTACAAGGATCTGTGCTGCGTTACTGAAGGTGAGCGGTGGCAATCATTTTGTGGCTAGCTTTGCCTCCTGAGGCAGCCATGTTGTGGCAGCCATTCTGCTGCTGCACCCACCAGGCCTGTAGCCAGTGGGGGGCACTGTGGGTGGCACCCCCTATCAAATCTGCAGTGCTCCCTTGGCTTGCCAGATCCCCTGGGGAGGTGGGGGTTTGAAGAAGAAGAAGAGATTGGATTTATACCCTGCCCTTCACTACTCAAGGGAGTCTCAGAGCGGCTTACAAACTCCTTCCCCTTCCCCTCCCCACAGCAGACACCCTGTGAGGCAGGTGGGGCTGAGAGAGCTCTGACAGAAACTGCTCTTTTTCGAAAACAGCTGTGCCAGAACTACGTCTTGCCCAAGGTCATCCAGCAGGTGCAAGTGGAGGAGAGGGGAATCAAACCCGGCTCTCCCAGCTTAGAGTCTGCACATTTAACCACTACACCACCATTAGGGGCCCCCAATCCGCCAGCCCAGATCCAGCTGGCAGGGAGAACCCTGCCCCCAAAGTGCCTGGACTGGGCTGACATATCTGGCACGGTGACGTCACCTAGAGGTGATGTCATCGTGCCATGCACATCGCTGGGGGTACATTCTAGCATTCAGCATGAAAACCTCCATGGTACCATAGAATTTCTAGCTACTTCATAGGATGTCTGTTGTGGGGAGAGGAAGGGAAGGTGATTGTAAGCCACTCTGAGACTCTTTTGGGTAGTGAAGGGTGGGGTATAAATCCAATCTCCTCCTCCTCCTCCCCCTCCTCCTCCTCCTCTTCTTCTTCCCCCCGCCTCCCCAGGGGATCTGGCAAGCCAAGGGGGCACTGCAGATTTGATAGGGGGTGTCACCCAGAGTGCCACCCACTGGCTACAGGCCTGGTGGGTGCAGCAACAGAATGGCTGCCACATTTGAACATGCACGCCAAGCATATTGACATGAAATACCACCTGGTGAGAGAACTGCAGAAGGAAAAAGTTGTCAAGCTGCCCTACTGCCCAACAAAGGAGATGACTGCAGACGCTCTAACCAAGCCACTCCTTATAGAAAGATTTGAGACTCTAAGAAGGAAGATTAATCTCATAGGCTGAGCCATGAGACATCGAGAGGGGGTGTTAGAAGTGGAGGACTTGGCGCTGTCTCCTGTCTCCAACTTGAGAAGATGGCACCAGAGAGTTTAGACAGATAGAGAGGTCAGGACACACAGAGCGTCCTTTCCTTCCTGGTATCTGATTCTTTCCTTTGAAGTAGAATGCTACACTTAAGGGCAATTTCCTCTGCTTCCGCTGCACTCTCTCTCCCTCACTCTCTTCTCTCTCTCTCTCTCAAGCAAGCAAGCAAGCAAGCAAGCAAGCTTGATCTCCATCTTGCACCATGGAGGCTGGACATGTGTCCAGCATCCAACACCATCTAGCTAGTTAGAACAGGTAATCTATAGCTCTCTACCTTACTTGCACTCTCAACCATGTGTTTCCTTTAATAAATATTACCTATTAGTTTTAGACTGACTGCTGACTCCGTGTGACTTTGTAAGTCTGTTGCCACACCCAGCCCCAAGCTCTGCTGTGTTTAAGCCTTTGAGCACTCTGCTATTTCTCGTGGTTCCCTGGCAGTGCTTAGTCCAGAGAACCCAACAGAAATAAGAGCAGGGCTAGGGAAAATTTTTTTTTGAAAAGGAGTCAGGAACTTTTAGTTGCTTGACCCCAGATATCATTTTAAGAACATAAGAACATTTGCGAAATATTGGAAGACAGAGAAAATACCAGAAGAGGAAGAATTCGTATCCAAACTGTTGAGTATAGTCAAAATGGATAATCTAACATCAAGGTTAAATAATAAGCAGGAGACGTTTAAACCAAGATGGGACAAATTTTATTGTTGGTATGAAGATCGATATGTAAATATACATTAAAAGCAAGAAAAGTAATAGTATGGTTGTTAACCGATTGATAACTGGTTTTGTTTTCCTATTTGTTATACATAAATTTTGGCATGATTGATACATGTATTATAAAATCAAATAAATATATATAAACCGAAGAACATAAGAACATAAGAGAAGCCAGTGTTGGATCAGGCCAGTGGCCCATCCAGTCCAACACTCTGTGTCACACAGTGGCCAAAAACACCAGGTGCCCTCAGGAGGTCCACCAGCAGGGCCAGGACACTAGAAGCCCTCCCACTGTTGCCCCCCCCAGTACCAAGAATACAGAGCACCACTTGCCCCAGGCTGAGAGTTCCTGTCTATACCTTGTGGCTAATAGCCACTGATGGAGCCCTGCTCCATATGTTTATCCAGTCACTGATGGACCTCTGCGCCATATGTTTTTTAAAGGGGGATTGAGCAGAGGTGTGACTGACCCCCCACTCAAGCAAAAACTCTACAGGAGGTTTTAGCATTGCTGCTCCTGCAATGTGCAGACTGGGTCATGTGCAGCCCCATAGCAGGGCCAGTTATGTCCCCACAGAGACTCCAGTGGGCTACAATGCCACCCTCCAAAGCTGTCATTTTCTCTAGAGGAACTGATCTCTGTAGTCTGGACATGAGCTGTAATTCCGGGGGATCCCCACCTGGAGGCTGGCACCCTTAGAAAATGAACATGTGACCACCTCGTTAAGGTCTGCTGGGGATCTGAGAAATCCTGAACTTACAGTGGAGCCTCCAGATGTAGCTGATGAATCTACATTCAGCATCCTGGTTTTGCCAACAGGACACATGGTGTGTTTCCTAACATGATTAGAGAAATCTGGTCTACCCTGAGTGTGTGTCTGAAGTTTAGAAGTTCACCACACTGTCCACAAGGTGGCAGCCACAGACCAAGAGAGAGAACTGGGATTTGATGTTCTTAAAGGTGCCCCTGGTCTCAAAACTATTCTGCCGCTTTAGACCAAGACGGCCACCCCACCTGAGTTCTTCTTGTTAGCAAGGGTTAACAATTTGATAGTGTATTTTGTACTCTTGTTTGCAGCAGACATTTAAGATAAATGTCTGGACTGCAGAGTGGTTTGTAGTTGGGATTAATTCTTATGGAGTTTGTGATCCGAATCCTGGCTTCGGGGTTAGCATTGCCAACTGCCTGGAGGGGGAAAAAGTCTCTTTAATAGAGGGTTAATGGGATGTTATTTACCCAGTGATGTGATGCTGCATGCCATCAAATGCTTCAACTGCCTGTTTCTGCACACTGAACCTCTATAGGAGGGACAGGACATTTTCCCCCAGACCTACTGGCGACTTTATTAGGTGAAAACATGTTCCTAAAACCTTCCAGCAGCTTTAGATGCTGCAACCAATCTTTCTCTTGGTTGCATGTGCTTGATATGGCTTGATCATCTGTGTGGTTGCTCAGAAGTAAGTTCCACCAAGTGAATCCACGATGAGTGCATGCCGAATTGGAGTCTTACCATGTCAGACTGTAGAACAAATTTAGAATCCGGGGGCACCTTTAAGAGCAACAAAGGTCTATTCAAGGTATGAGCTTTCGTGTGCATGCCCGCTTCTTCAAATACTTTGGAAAAGAATCCATGCGCACGAAAACTCAGACCTTGAATAGACCTTTGTTGCTCTTAAAGGTGCTACTGGACTCTAAATTTGTTCTACTGCTTCAGACCAACACAGCTGACCACCTGGAACCATGTCAGACTGTGGGAGATAGGAATCTTTCTGCGGCTTGGAAATTGCAATTCTTTGCATTGATCTCAGAAGCTGAGCAGAGTTGGCCCTGGGAGACCACCGAGGAAGTCTGTGATTTCTAGGCAGAGGCAGGCAATGGCAAAGCACCTCTGAACGTCTCTTACTTTGAAAACTGTCATGAGTCACCATAAGTGAGCTCCAACTTTCCTCCACCACCATGACATAAAAGCCTAAAGAGACTGGCAGCAACCAAAGTGATACCATGTTCCATGGAACTATGGTTGCCGACTCTGGGTTGGGAAATTCCTGGGGATTTGGGTGGTGGAGCCTGGAGAGAGTGTGGTTTGGGAAGGGAAGAGAGCTCAGCAGGGTGTAATTGTTGGAGTGAGTGACTCAGCATGCCTGGATATGGGGTGGTGGTGCTATATCACTCACATTCACAAGCATTACCCCTGCACTGTTTTTTCCCCCCTTCGGTTTATTTATTTGTCTATTCTGTATGCATTCTGCATCTACAAGCAAACCCCACATTTTTTGAGCTAACTGATTGCCAGCCCCCGGGTGATTCTGCAAAAAGAATCTACTACACTACATTCCCTGGACTTTAGGGACGTCCTGATCAAACTGTTCAAATGCAAATTATAAGAAGGACCCAAATAGTATCACTGGGGTGTGTTGGAAGGAGGGATATTTTAGGTCAACTTTTCCCACTTGCAGACAAGACCGGGAACTGGATTCTAGCCCACCTGCTCCTGAGGGACAGCCCTTTGGTCCCCTCCCATTGGAAACATTCAGGAACTGTTTATCCACGTAAATGACACTTCTAAGGTCAGCGTGAACTTCTGCGTGCCGTATGGTATGACTGCCGCTTGGCAAACAGGTGGCTGTTTTTCAGCAAATATCCATTTCCTGGTATGTCACCTCATTTCCCTCCTGGTGCCTGTTTCGTCTGTTGCCAAGTTCCAGCATGGAAGGCTTCTTGCTCACTTGAAGGCCCCCATTTCTGAGGATGGCTCCTGAGAGTCTTGTGCGCACGGTGCCTCATACCAAGAAGCTGCAGTTGCAGAAGGTCCCCAGCATACTCGTGTGAAACAAAAAATGGGTCGTCGCACAATCCTGACATGAAATTCTTGAGAGTGATTTTACATTCATTCCCGCATTGTTCCCGGGGACTTAATGCTCAACAGATGTATACAAAATGACCGTGCAAGTGATTCAGATAACTTGTGCAGAAATTTAATCAACATAGCATTTATGTACAACAATAAAGGTACCTGGGAGTCTTTGCACAAAGAGTTTAATGTACCAAAACCCAGATTTTTATCCATGATTTAAGGTTGTCAGCTTTGGGTTAGGAAATTCCTGGGCATTTAGGGTGGAGCCTGGAGAGGTGGGTTAGGGATGCCAGCCTCCAGGTGGTACCTGGGGATCTCCTGGAATTACAGCTCATCTCCAGACTATAGAGATAAGTTCCCCTGGAGAAAACGGACATTTTGGAGGGTGGATTCTATGGTCTTGTACCCCACTGAGGTCCCTGTCATCCCCAGACCCCACCCTCAAATGTTCAGGAGTTTCCCAACCTGGATCTGGCAACCCTCCCCCTGCCCCCCACCAGTGGCCATGGGGGACCTGGCAACCCTTGGTGGGGTTGGGGAACGGGAGGACTGCCATGGAGTCCACCCTCCAAAGCAGCCATTTTCTCCAGGGAAACTGATCTCTGTAGTCTGAAGATCACTCACAACTCTGGGAGACCTTCGGGCCCCACCTGGAGGTTAACAGTCCTGGTACCATACATAGATAACTTCTTCATTTTGCCAGTAGCTAGGGTTGCCACCTCTGGATTAAGAAATTGCTGAAGATTTTGGAGCCTGGAGTGAGTAAAATTGAGAAGGGAAAGGATCTCAGCAGCTACAGAGTCCACACTCCAAAGCAGCCATTTCCTCCAGGGAAATAGAGCTCTCTAGTCAAGAGATCAGTTGTAATTTCAGGAGATCTGCAGGCTCCACCTAGTCTGTTTTTACAAAGGACAGTTGTTAGCAGATTAGGCGAGTTCATTTCTGGGCCTGTATTCCCTCTGGTTGTTACATTCTGGTGCAATTTCCCTGCCTGCCCTATGCTGAGCAGGATATTCACCAGTATGTAGGGTTGCCGTTTGCCCAGTTGGAGCGGGCAACCTCTCACCTCTGCCCTTGTTAATCTTAGCAGCAGGAAAAAATGGTTTTGTGTGTGTGTGTGTGTGTGTGGATGGTGACCCTCTAGGAATTTCCTCCATTTTGTATGGTATAGACCTATAACCTGGAAGTGATAGATCTCAGCCAGTGATCCCTCCAGTTGGCCATTAAGGGACAATCAGGGATTAATTCCCAGCCAAAACTTCCAGGTGACATGACTTCCAGGTGAAGACCATAGAGGCTGGTTGAATTACAGAGGGGGCTTGGAGGAAGTGACGCTACCCCCCAAACTCCACCCCTCCCATATCTCCCAGGGTTTGCTGGAATGAACTTGGAACGCTACTGATAGGCTGGAGTTTGAACCCAAGAGTGCCTAACAACTACACATACAAGTGAAAGAGCACTGTGTGAATTTGCTCTAATCCTGTTGATTTTTAAAAAAACCCTCACAAAATATGTTCACTTGGTCATAGAGCTGTTGCTATCTTCAATTTGCAAGTCCTTAGTGGTATACATCAGGGGTAGGCAAATTGCGGCCCGGGGGCCACATGCGGCCCGCCACAGAGTTTTTTGCGGCCCGCCGAGACAGTCAGCCACAGGGTTTCAGTCAGGCCTCCGTCTGAGACGGTCAGGAAGGCTCCCGCTCTCTCCTGGCTTACCACTATTTTACCACTAAACTACCACTATTTTATTTAATTTATATTTATTGATTTTTATGATACAATTTATACCTTTTCTGAAATGCAAAGTTAACTAATGAATGCAATCATTTTAAAAGTTGCGGCCCTCTGCTAACCTCCGCTCCTACAAAGTGGCCCCCGAGCCAAAACAATTGCCCACCCCTGGTATACAGGAATCTAGTGTATACCTATTTCTTTATATATAACTCAGGTCATGATAGATCAAGATGGGGAGCCCTGTTAGTCTGTCTGTAGCAGAAGAAAAGAGCAAGAGTCCAGTAGCACCTTAAAGATTAAGAAAATCTGCGGCAGGGTCGGAGCTTTCTTGAGTCACTGCTCACTTCTTCAGTGAAGTGAAGAAGTGAGCAGTGACTCATGAGAGCTCCTGCCCTGCCACAAATTTTGTTAGTCTTTAAGGTGCTCCTGGATTCTTGCTCCGGTCATGATGAATGTTCACATGTAAGGGAAATCTGTGCTTCGAGATACTTGCTTGACCTTTATGTCTAAGATAAGATGTGCGGTCACACTGATATTGAAATATTAGTCAACAGGCAGGCTCTACAGCTGAGCAAGGAGAATCACGGAACAGCGGAGCAGAAACAACCCAGAAGACCATTCGATGGCTGATGTCTTGAAAATGTAGAACTTATCCAAGAACTGATTTGAAATTTCCAGAGTACTTTGATTATTGATGAGTTACGAGTCTCTGTGAAGGCCAAGGTTTGGACCAAGGGTGCCAGACAGTTGTATACATGGTTAATATCCTTCTTGGTGTCGAGAGTCACTTCGTGGCTACCCAAGGACTTTGCATCCATGTCCGAAATGCCTGGCAATGCCTCCACCTCAAAAGCCGCTTCCAGCTATGTCTCCCTAATGGCATCATTGTGACTGGAAGGAGGGCTCTGGTTTTTGCTCTCTTGCGTCACTTCTTGAGCATCGTCTGGAGCCTGGGAAATTTTGCCATTCCTTCTGCCTCTGGATTTCTTACAGGCTGCGAAGAAGAGGAGAAAGGTTAAGTAAGTAGCATCACCCATGATGCTGCCTTCAGCTGAGCCTGGCCATTAGTCTATCAAGGTCAATATTGTCTACCCAGACTGGCAGCAGCTCTCCAGGGTCTCAGGCTGAGATCTCTCTCATCGCCTTGTCCTTTTGGCTGGAGATGAAGAGGACTGAACCTTCACTGGGGCAACAAAATACCTTGAACTGGTCCTGCCACGTGGGAACACACGCAGGCACAAACAACTATCAAGTCAGTGGTGGGAGGGGAAGTATAGTTGCCCGCTGAAAAGTTCCAAAATAAGGAACACATTGTAAAATTGTGATAAAATGTTCTCCTGTGTGCATCAGGATATTACGTGGCTCGAGAACACCGTCCTTATTTACTTGCTCATTTATGCCCCGTCTTCCTGCCCCGTGGGGGGGCACAAAGGGGCTTACATTATTCTCCATTTGTCCTCACAACAACTCCATGAGGTAGGTGAGGCTGAGTGCGTGTTACTGGCCCAAGGTTACCTAATGAGTTTCCATGGCAGAGCGGGGATTCGGACCTGGGTCTCCCAGATCCCAGTCCGAGACACAAGAAGAAGAAGAGGAGGAGGAGGAGGAGATTGGATTTATACCCCGCCCTTCACTACCCGAAGGAGTCTCAGAGCGGTTTACAACCTCCTTTCCCTTCCCCTCCCCACAACAGACACCCTGTGAGGTAGGTGGGGCCGAGAGAGCTCTTTCGAGGACTGCTCCTGAGACGACAGCTCTGAAAGGACTTGCGACTGACCCAAGGTCACTCCAGCAGCTGCATGTGTAAGAGCAGGGAATCAAATAATGACAGTTTTTAGCTATTGGCCCTTTATTGTGTATGTAACTAACCTTTCAGGTACTTGATTCGTTTATTTGGGTTAAGTCCCCCCCCCCCTTTCTCCACTGTGAGGCTGGGACCCGCAAAAAGCAGCTTGACACCCCACATTTAGAGCCACTCAGATCATAGCCATGGTGGCTCCAGTTCCAACGGGCTGCCTGTTTCACTGTCTGTGTGTCTCCCCAGCCTCTTCCCACCCCCCAGTGCCAACAGTGCAGCGCTCTTTCCCCTGTCCAGAGAGTGCGGGGCAATGCCAGTTGTGGCACAGTGAATAGAGTGTCAGACTGAGTGCTGGGCGAGCTGGGTTCAAGGCCCCGTTCTGCCGTCAAGAAGAAGAAGAGGAGGAAGAGATTAGATTTATACCCCGCCCTTCACTCACTTAGAGTCTCAGAGCGGTTTACAAACTCCTTTCCCTTCCCCTCCCCACAACAGACACCCTGTGAGGTAGGTGGGGCTGAGAGAGCTCTTTCCCAAGCTGTCCTTGAGAGAACAGCTGGTACAGAGCTATGGCTTGCCCAAGGTCATCCAGCCGGTGCAAGTGGAGGAGTGGGGAATCAAACCTGGTTCTCCCAGATTAGAGTCCGCGCACTTAACCACTACACCAGACTGGTTCCCAAGCTTGGGACAAGCTTGGGACAGTCACTTTCCCTCACTTTCCCTCAGCCTAACTGTCCTCACAGGGTTGTCATGAGGAAAAACTGAGGAAAGGAGAAAACTATGTACACTGTCTTGAGGAAGGGTGGGATACGAATAGACAAGAGAGAAATGAAGTTGTCACACGCAGGCCTTTAAAGCTGGGGTATAGATAGGGTTTCCCGGTGAGGCGTGGCGATCTCCTTGAATTACAGCCAATTTTCAGGTGACAGAGATCTGTTCCCCTGGAGAAAATAGCTACTTTGGAGGGTGGACTGTATGGCATTTATACCTAGCTTAGGTCCCTCCCTTCACCATAACTCCGCCCTCCCCAGGCTCCACCCCTAATCTCCAGGAACTTCCCAACCTGGAGGTATAAAACTGGTCTTGTGGGAAGGGCAGAAAGGAGCTGGTGTGATTGGCAGGGGATTAATCCCTCAGTGTCCCTTAATGACCAACTGCATCTCGGCATAAGCCGGTCCGCAGGATTGGTGCCCGTTGGCACCAGTCATAATTGTCTCTTTCTTGGTGCTGTCAGCTGCTCGACGCCTTCAAAGCCCAACCCTTGCAGAGCAGGGCTGAGGCTTCTGACAGCTCCTTTTTCTTGTTCTGTCAACATTTAATTTCCAGATACATCAGGAAGGTGGAGCAATGGGAACAGGGGTTTGTTCAACAAGCTGTCTTTATAAGCTTTAGCGGCACCCGAGTATATCTCTTACAGGGGATCAACACGCTGGTCTCTCTCTCTCTCTCTTTTACACACACACCTCCTTTTGACTGTGCAAACAGAGCTGGGCGCAGTGCTTTTTGAGACGGAAAAGTTGTTTAAACTGCGAACAGGCAGGTTACTTTTACGCCTCGCCTTATCAGTTTCCTGGTTAGTCACCTGTAGGAAACACCAGAACAAGACATTCCATTGTTCTCGGACGGCCACCTCAAGACAGGCTTCAAAAGTAAACACTTCTTGTGTGTGAAAAGCTTTCCCTGCCTGTCGATAGCTCTCGCCAGGAGTGTTTGACCCGCTTTCTCAGTCGACATTTCTCAGGGACGGCTCAACAAACATTCAGATGTATACCTGGAGCACTTATTCATGTCAAATAGGGTGAAGGTTTCCCAACCCAAGCCAGGACCTGGTCGGCCTGGCTAATGGCAGAAATCCCAAGATTCACAAGCGCTGTGTGCCTTACAGGAAGGGACCAGCACAGATTGATTATGTCTTTGATTATGTCTTCACTCAAGCAGTAATTAATTTGTGGAAATCCCTGGCATAGGATAGAGTGATAGTCACATTTTGAGTTAATAGGGTTGACATCAGCAGGAGGGCTTATTTATTTATTAATTATTTTATTTATATCCCACCTTCCCCGGCTCAGGGTGGCTTACGACAACAGCTAAAATACTTTACAATAAATACGTTAAAACACAATATTGTATGATAAAACTCATAACATAGATCACAATTTAAGATAAAGTGCTGATAAATACTTGGGGGCAGGTACATGGAGGAGTCGTCGATGTGATGGCCACAGGAATAAGCAGCTTTAATAGAGGATTAGATTCATGGAAGAGAGGTCTATCAGAGGCTATTAACCACGGTGGCTAAAGGGAACCTCCACATTCAGAGACACTAAACCTCTGAATACCAGTGCCAGGAGGCAACATCCAGAGAAGGTCTTGATCTCCATGCCCTGTTGGACCACCAGAGGAACTGGTTGGCCATTGTGTGAGACAGGATGCTGGACTAGACAGACCACTGGTCTGACCCAGCAGGGCTCTTCTGATGTTCTTATGAAGGCCTCCGCCTCTAAGCCCTGTTGTTGGCCCTCCAGAGGAAGTGGTTGGCCACTGTGTGAGACAGGATGCTGGACTAGAGGGACCACTGGTCTCATCTAGCAGGACTCTTCTTCTGTCTTTATGTTCTTATGTTGTTGTGTGATGACACCCTTCTTGGGTAAAACCCAAAAGTGACAGTGGTAGCTCTAGGAATCACCAGAAACTCTATGGGAAAACCATAGAGTTTCCAGTGGTTCCTAGAGCTACCACTATTGTTTTTCTCAGAAGTGAAGTCATCATACTGATAACACTGGTGAGTTTTTAAAATTATCCACCTGTTACTGCTTAGAATGGTGGTGAGCAATGGGGGCTGAGAGTAGGGAATCCCGTTCCCTGACTGATGGCTTGGTAGGCCTGCTTTAAAAGGGGATTAGACAAATTCATGGAGGAGAAATCCACTGATGGCTATTAGCCATGATGAACAAAGACCTCTTTCAGAGGCAGTAGTTCTCTATCAGAGCTGGAGGAGTGGGGGGATGATAACAGAGGCGGGGCTATGGGAAATGAAAATCCATTGTCAGTTGCAGAGTCAAACTAGATATTTAGCAATCATCTAAAAGAAGTGTTTATGTATTTCAGGGGAAGTACATATTTAATCCTTCCCACTTCTGTAGGATTGCCAGCTCTGGGTTGGGAAATACCTGGGGATTTTGGAGGTGGGGCCTGAGGAGAGCAGGTTTTGGGGAGGGGAGGGACTCCAATTGGGTATAATGCCACAGAGTCCGCCTTCCAAAGCAGCCATTTTCTCCAGATTTGGCGATCAGTTGTACTCCTAGGACAGGGGTGGCCAACCTGTGGCTCGGGAGCCACATGCGGCTCTTTCACACATATTGTGTGGCTCCTGGCAGGGCGGCTGGGGAAGCAAAGGGGAGGCATGCTTTTTCTCTCTTTCTCCCTTCCTTCCTTCCCTCCTCCCTCCCATCTATTTGCTTTCCTAGTTTCTCTCTCTCTCTCTTTCTTTCCACTTCTTTAATTCTTTCTTTCCATCTCTCTCTTTTTCTCTCTCTCTCTCAATATCATTAGCAAACAAGTAATATCATTATCAATAACCGGTTTTCCTCATTTGTTTTTATTTTTGGCAGTCCCATTTAACATTAATAAAAAGCAAATTTGCATATTTTTAAAAATAAAAACGTGTGTGTGATATTTGTTCCTGTCTTGCGGCTCTCAGACATCTGACGTTTATTCTATGTGGCTCTTACGTTAAGCAAGGTTGGCCACCCCTGTCCTAGGAGATCTCCAGCCACCATCTGTAGGTTGGCAACCCAACCTTCCCAGCACCTTTCTCATGCACTCCCCTTTATTTTTCATCCAAAGGTGGGTCCAGTTTGGGAATTCCAGCTGGGAAGAATCAGCAGGGGGAGGGGAGAGGAGAAATTGGGAGAAAAGAAGGGTTAAGGATCCTTCCCAGTACCCTACCCTGTCTGCTGCTTTCCCCCTCCACATTGTGCCCTCCCTGTCTTCCTTTCTAGATGTTTGGTGGAGACTCAGATTATTGGACAAAGGTCTCCCTGTTGCTAATAAAGCACGGACGGCAGGGATTGTTGCGAGGATGAATAAGGAAATACACGACCTAAGCTTCAGGGATCATGGGCACTATACGCCTACTGAACAAACAGTGAGATAATCCCATCCCCCCAGCCACACACAATTGGCTTAAATCTGGTTTATCAGGGCTACACCATGATGGAAAGACAGATTTGATTCAGTAAACAGGTGTTAATTTGGCACCGTTGGCTTCTGTTGCAAAACCGGAGGTTCTCTGGTGGGAAAACTGGGCACAGTTTGCAATGCAGAATTAGAAAAAGACTTTCGTTTGTACCTTTCGGCCATGAATCCTGTCCCCGTTTCCGCTTCTTTGGCGGTGCCTGGTTGTTCTCCTTTCCACCGCAATATTTTTCTTTCAGAGAAGCACCTGGGAGGCTTTCCTCGTTCCCTGTACCAGTCACCTACACAAATGCGTGGTTTTTTAAAATAAATAATTAATTCATTCATTCATTCATTTTACAAAATTTATGTCCTGCCACCTCTGCCCTCAGAAGGGCCTCTAAGGTGGCTGACAAATCAAAACAGAAATAACAATAAAAAGATCACATGTGAAAATCATTTACCCCTGCACCCAAAGCACACGCACAGGAATTGATGGGCTCCCGATGCTTGCAAGATCATTGCTCTGCATCGCGTGTGATTGGCTGTTTCTTCTCCAATGAAAATCGTACATGCCAGCCCTGTGTCAGGCACATCTTGTACTTTGGCCCTCTGTTGGTGTTACATGTATCAATTTGTGGGCAGCCATTTTGAATGGTAAGCCACTTTAATCATAGCCATTTCAAATCCTATAGAAGGTTACTCTAGTCAGAGCACTCAGTCAGTCAGTAGAAATGCTACTGGGTCTGGAAGAGGAGTTGTGATGAAGGGAGGGGGAGAAGGTTCTTCTAGTTTCCCTCCCAACCCACTTTCACCAGTGGAAAGGGTAGGAAAGGGGACTTCTTGTCTCTGGAGGACTGAGAGTTCCCTTCTCTTCTGCTGTTCTTAATAATTTCAGGTTAGTCTGTAGTAGCAGAACAAAATTTGAGGCCCGTAACACCTGAAAGACCAACACATTTTTCCTGGGCAGAAGCTTTTGTGAGTCAAAGTCCTCTCCAGTTGCTTCCTAACAGAGGCTCCAGTGAGAGCTGGCTGTAAACGAGCTGGGTGGGAAGGGTAATGCACAGTTTGAGCCAAGCGCCAGCGGAGGCCGAAGGGCGGGATACCGAAAAGAAGACGAACCTCACTGTCAGAAGTGCTGAGCTCACCAGATTCCTCCGTCATGGATTCTGAATCAGCATCATCTTTAGAAAACAAAGAACAGTGTAAGATACATTTGTTTATTTATGTTAAATGTTTATTAGCTGCCTTTCTTCCTTTCGAAGCTCAAGGGGGCTTAAAATATAAATCAAATATGTAAAACAGAGTACCTAGAACCAAAATTTAAAATCACAGTTTAGGGCTGCTGTTTCCAGTTGCACAGCTCTTACTATCAAAAAGTTTTTCCTAATATCCAGCTGGTACCTTCCCGCCCTCAATTTAGACCCATTCTTGCCAGTCTTCTCCTCTGCTGCCAACAGAACAGCTCCCTGCCCTCCTCTAAGTGACAGCCCTTCAGATACTTCAAGAGAGCAATCCTGTCCCCCCTCAACCTCCGCTCCTCCAGACTATCCATTCCCGAGGCCCTCAGCCTTTCCTCAGAAGGCTTGGTTGGCTGCAACTTGACGGCACTTTCCACCACCAAGGGAATGGCATGGCCAATTTAAGGCAGTTTTGTCACCCCAAGAGAGGTAGACCCTTCAGGGCTCACACTGCCACCGAGTAGGTCCAAGCCAAGATCCCATGGCAAAGCTGCTGACAGCTAGAAATGGATGCAGCCCCTGCAATGGATTGGCACCTTTCTCAATATAGCTCCCCAAGCCATTGCTCGGGTGGCTGGGCCCGACAACTGGTCCTGGCTAGTAGCCACCCCTGCATCATATAGCAGCCTGATCTGTAACATTGTTGTGTGTGGAATGCAGAAGGGTGAGGTACCTGTCTGAAGGAGGTTTTGTGGCAGCCTGCAATCTCTGGAATTTAACTGAGCAAACCTGTGAATCCAGGTGAGGCATGAGAACCAGACAAACGAACACCCCAAATGCTAATTGGCAGCTGACCCAAGGGTGATGGAAGAACAATGTAAGGCAAGCAAGGGAGGAGAAGCCGAAGAAGGCAGAGAGCGAAGCCAAGCCAGGGTGCCAGCTGAGAAATGGGAGGGCAGAGTTCCTGGACCTTCTCAGCCGGTAGACGGCAACCACCAAACTAGACCGAGGCAATGGCTGAGCTCAGGTCTTTTAGTGGAAGGGCCAGAGGACGCTTGTACAGGGTTCATAAGGGGCTATAAACAGGGTGTAGTGCTAACTCCTCTGCCCTGCAGCAGTTCAGTGTCCTTCCATTAGTGCCATCCCAGTGGTCATGCAGGAACCAACATGTGCTACAGAGCCCTGAATGGTGCAGGGACTGGAGTGTTGGACTCAGATCTGAGGGACCCAGGTTCAAATCCCCACTTTGCCACGGAAGCTTGCTGGGTGACCTTGGGCTGGTCACACACTCTCAGCCTAACCTGCCTCACAGGGTTTTGGGGAGGATAAAACAGAGGAGAGGAAAACAGTGTGAGCTGCTTTGGGTCCCCACTAGAGAGAAAGGCAGAGTAGAAATGAAGTGAATAAACTGGTCTGCCCTGCATTACTGTTTATTGGTGACGCATATAGAACCTGCCTCTTTAAGGAACAGGCCTGAAGTGGAACTCCCTCTCTTCAAATGAATGGAGATAGATCAAGATGGGCAGCTGGGTAAGTCTGTCTGTAGCAGCAGAAAACAGCAAGATTCTAGAAGAAGAAGAGGAGGAGGAGGAGGAGGAGATTGGATTTATACCCCACCCTTCACTACCCAAAGGAGTCTCAGAGCGGCTTACGATCTCCTTTCCCTCCCCTTCCCCACAACAGACACCCTGTGAGGTGGGTAGGGCTGAGGGAGCTCTTTCAAGGACTGCTCTGGAGCGAGCAGTTCTGAGAGAACCTGTGACTGACCCAGATTAGAGTCCCAAATTAGAGTCCATGCTCCTAACCACTGCACCAAACTGGCACCGAACAAAATTGGGGATGAGCTTTCGTGAGTCACTGCTCACTTCTTCAGATATCCGAAGAAGTGAGCAGCGACTCACAAAAGCTCATCCCCTGCCACAGATTTTGTGAGCCTTTAAGGTGCTACTGGACTTTTGCTTTTCACATGAATGGATGCGTCTTCTGGAATATGCTAGTTAGAACTCGGTTGTTGGTCATTGGGACTCCAGCCCTTGCCAAGTCTAAGTTGTTCCCTGCCTTGCTGTTCTGCACATTAAAGAAGGTTTTTTGAAGACATCCCGCCTGCTGGGTCTCTCTGACCTTAGGGCCGACCATTTACCCACCTCCACAGTGAGTATACCTTACAGACAATGCTCTCTCTAAGCTGGGGAGCCTTGTGAGCAAAAATTCTACTTAGTGAGCTACTGGCATTGAAGTTGTTAGCAAACGATTTGGCTACTTCATAAATCAGTTTGCTTTGGAGCCATCCTCCCTGAGCTAAGACAAAAATGTGCGAGCCAGAGGCTAAAAAACTGTGAGCTAGCTCACAGTAACTCAGCTTAGAGGGAACACTGCCAGAGGAGACAAATGCTACAATTGGAGCTCTCGGGGGTTCAGAAACTGCTCAGTGAGGCAAAGGGCAATAAGAAACATGAGGCTGCTATCTGAAGTTTTGTTTCAATGTTTGAGGGACAATCAAACAAGCCCTTCTGTGTTTTTCTCCAAGGCAGACTGCAATCAGTTGAAAGATCATTCTGTCCTGATTAACTATATGGACATCAATGCACAGGCACTTTTAATAAAAACAACAACAACAAAATGACAAAAGAAAACAAAATCCTGATTCTCTGGTCTGGACTAGATGCTCCTGAGATGTGCTGGCACATTTAGAGACCCAACCCATCCAGGTTAGCTGTACTTTCCAGCTCAGCCGGCAGTTTTGGTGGCGTTTATATTTATGGAGGAAACAAGTGGCTCGAGGAAGGCTACAATAAATGGTTAATGTCTTTACGTCTCATAGATCTTATGCAATTATGCAGGGCCTGCAAGACCGAGCTCTTCCACCAGGCCTTTAATTAGGCGCTGCCACCACTCTAACGTCAGCGATGAGGGCTGGCCCTGAATAAAGCTCGGACCTGGCAGCCGGGGGGGGGGGGGGGGCCTGGACTATGACCCTGCTCTCCGGCAAGAAAAGTATCTGTAGGAAGCCATCTTAATGTCTGGTTATTACCATCACTCCGAGCACTTTATTTGTATAGTGTTGTTGTATTTTAAATGTGTTAAATTGTTTTATTCTGACTAGGCACTGTGTGCTGCATGGTAAGCCGCCCTGAGCCCGCTTGCGGGGAGGGCAGGGTAAAAGTGTGAAATAATAAATAAATAAATAAATAAATAAATATGAAGTGAGGAGACAATTTTCTCCTCTTGGAATACGCTGTCAAATCGCAGCCAACTTACGTCAACCCCAAAGGGTTTACCAGGCAAGAACCACTGGCTGACTTTGCATAGTGACCTTGGACTTCCTTGATGGTCTCCCATCCAAGTACTGACCATGGTTGACCCTGGTTAGCTTCTGAGATCTGATGAGAAAAGGTTAGCCTGGGCCATCCAGGTCAGGGCAATTTTCTCTAAATGGCACCAAATGCTAGTCTTCATGAAATGGCCCCAATTTTTGTTGCACAATTTCTCGTTCGCCAAAAGTTCAGATGTAAAAAAAAATTAAGATGATGCAATAAGAATAAAGCAGGGGAAAAGATATTAGTGAATGACATTGGAAAAGAAATCTTTTTCCTGACTATTGCCTAAAGAACATTAGACCTGGCACCAGGAAAGTCTCAGTGGGGTGGGAGTTCCAAAGTCTCAGAACCACAACAGAAAATGCTGGAAGAATGCTGGTCGGGTTTCCTTGGATAGGTGGCGCACTAAATTAAGAAATATAGCGGCGCTTGGCAAATTAACAAAGAAGATTAGACTAATTCAGGGGAGAAAAAAGAAAGACGATTTTAAGATAATTTGGAACAGTTTTATAACTTATTCAATGGAATTCCCAGACTATAGTGTGTTAAAGAATTTTCTTTAATGGATGGAGAGCCTTATTGGAAAATCTGAATAATCTGAATCTCAGTAAGGTTTTGAATAGATATGCTAGAGGATGCGTTTCTCAGAAACAGAATCAATGATAAATATGTCAAGTCTCAGCCACCTTGAATGGAAGCACGCCCCCCTTTCCCATTTATCTTTTCTTCCTATTTACTTCTTCTTTTTTCTCTCTTCCTGGTTTATTTTTGGTTTTGGTTTTGTTTTTTCTCTGGTTGGAACATCACCCTAACATGATGGTTTCATTTTTTTAATGGATATAAGTTTATCATATAGTTTTGTTTTTGTCCTTTTTTTGTTTTGCTTTGTTGCTGATACTTTTGTGTGTGTGTGTATTACTTTTTTTGTAAAAAAAGACCCACATAGGGCTGCCAAGTCAGCCCGGGGGGCGGGGGATCCCCCGCTATAGGGGTTCCCAATCCGCCGGCCGGCATTCGGCCGGCGGGGGGAACCCCGCCCCAGAAGTTGTCCGGTGAGGACGACTTCCCCCGTGGCAACGCCCCCAACGTGATGATGTCACCTCTGGGTGATGTCATTATGTCGCCGTGGCGCGTGCGCAAAGTGCACGCACCAGAAGAGCTTCCGGGGGGAGAACAACTCCCCCCCCCCGCCGGTAAGTCGCCGCTACTTGGCAGCCCTAGACCCACAACAGAAAAGTCTGCCCCAGGTGCTCATCTGCTTTGCTGCTGAAACTGGAGACAACCCAGCAAGTAGTTCTTGAAATACCCTGGTCTCGGGAGTATTGTCAGTCTTTATAGGCACTGTGCCAGAAGCAAACTGGTAGCCAGAGGAAATCTTGGCTACCAGTTTGCTTTTAGCACAGTGCCTGAAAAGACTGACATTCTGGTGAGAGATGGTACCTAGAGCTCATGCTTGCAAGCAGGGCTATTTTTGGACAGGAACGCACAGGAACGGAGTTCTGGCTGGCTCCTGAGTTGGCCACGCCTACAACCAAAACCTCTGGCATGCGTGGCTACAGAGCACGCTGCCCTCCCCAAGCTACACACAAGAGGGAAAGGAGGCATGTTAAAATGCTCTCTTTCCCTCTGGGGAGCCCTTTGGGATTTTCTTGTCAATTTCACTCCAGGCCAGTCAGCTGAGAGTGAAATTGACAAGGAAAAGCCTCTCTCTGCCTTCCCTTCTCTAGCTGACTTGTGGCAGCTGGAAAAGGGCAGGCAGGGAACCCAGGCACGCTGAAAATGCTTTTCTTTCCCAGGGACTTCAGCACTGCATTTCCCCGGTTGTCTGGTTCGGGGGGGCGTAGGAGACTAGAAAGGGGATGCTTCAGCAGCGCCTTTCCCCAGCCCTCTGGTTCGAGGGGGGGGGGTAGCCTAGAAAGGTGATGCTGAAGTGGGGTGGAGAAACTCAGGGGGGGAAAGAGGCAAGCTTCCATGCCTGCCCTGTGCTTTCCCAGCCCCCCCGCCTAATATGCTAATGAGCTGCGCTGTCAGGGCTGTGGCCTAATATGCTAATGAGTTTCTGATATTGGGTGTGGCCTATTATGCTAATGAGTTCCTGCTGGGTTTTTTCTATAAAAAAAGCCCTGCTTGCAAGTATTTTTTTAAAAGCCATGATTTGGACCAATTAAGGCTTCTGGGACAGTCTTCAAGGGAAACCCATATGTGGAGCAAATTGCAGTAGTCCAACCTGGATGGACTCAAGATATGGACAACTGGAGCCAGATCTACTGATGAATTGCTTCCTGTGATTTCCTGACCTGGTCTTCCACTCACCTGAAAGCGCCACTAATTTTTCATTTATACCCCACATTTTTTCCTTCAGACTCAAGGAAGAATATGTATGATTCCCAGGAGGCACTGCGTATCTAGGCAAATTGACTTAAACCAGGCTGCTTAGCTTCAGCAAGGCTGATGTATCACATGCCTTTGGACCATTCCCTGGGCTTTACTTTGTAGCTAGGGGAGCTACAAACTTGAAAAAATGGAATGGAAGCAGAGATTCTGTATTAGATGCAGCATTTTTTTACCTGGTTCATCTGTTTCTTGCTTCTCTGTGCCAAAATACATTTTTGTGTCTAGATCAGCAGCCATATCACTCGAAGCCATCTTGGAAATGGGAAGTTCTTGTGCCATAGAGATCTGCAGGACACCAAAAGACTCATCTGTCAGAGGATGATCTCCAGCAAGACATGTTGCATGTTCTCATCCCATATAAATAGGGTTGTCGGCTCTGGGTTGGGAAATACCTGGAGATTTTTGGGAATGGAGCCTGGGGAGGGCAGGCTAGGGGGAAGGAAGGGACTTCAAAGGGGTATAATGCTATGGAGTTCACCTGCCAAAGTCGCCATTTTCTCCAGGGGAACTGATCTTGCTTGTTTGGAGATCAACTGTTAATAGTGGGAGATCTCCAGGTTCCACCAAGAGGTTAGCAACCCTATGTATAAGCACTATAATAGGACCTAGTGTGATAACTAAGCCAGCTGAGGAAACCCAAGCATATCCCAGGGAACACAATAGCACTGCCCACCAGGGACTGCTTTAGGAAAATGACATGAAGAAAAGGGAAACCCCTTAAGAACTGAAGAACACACGAGAAGCCATGTTGGATCAGGCCAATGGCCCATCCAGTCCAGCATTCTGTGTCACACAGTGGCCAAAACCCAGGTACCATCAGGAGGTCCACCAGCGGGGCCAGAAATCCAGGAGCCCTCCCACGGTTGCCCTCCAAGTACCAAGAATGCAGAGCATCACTGCCCCAGATAGAGTGTTCCATCTATACCTTGTGGCTCATATCCACCAATGGACCTCTGCTCTGCATGCTTATCCAATCCCCTCTTGAAGCTGTCTATGCTTTTAGCCATCACCACTTTCTGTGGCAGTTTTGCTCTCTCCGAAGGTAGATTCGACATCACTCCGGTTTATTTCCAGCATAAAAACTTGCAGTTTAAATCTCCAGGGAGGTATGTTAGACATAAACCTGTGTGACGTCAAATCGACCACTAGAGGGAGCAAAACACATGCAGACTTACAAGCCAGGAAAATGAAAATCCAGAGGAGCCCTCAGTGTGCGGTTTGCTGCTGCAAGAAATAACCTGAGCTACTAGCAACCTAACTTATGGGGCTGCTAGGAGGGACAAATGCAGGACAGCATTCTAAAGCACTCTGCATAATTAAGGTGGCAGAAAGGTGGGGAAAATGGCAAATCGACATGGAGGAAGTGGGACAGTGCAAAAGAAGTGTAACAACATATACATTGTTCTTACCAAAGATGCTGCTATGTCCTCTTGGGCTTTGCTAATGAGATTCGCTGACTCCTTGCTCTCCTGGAGAAGCCTAGCGACTGGGGGCTGGTTGGAGGAGCAAGTCTTCTGAAGAACAGGGCTTTCCGTCAGCTCTCGACTGGGACTCTCAGCCTCACGTTTCATGAGGAGTTGTTGCCACTTAGCTGCCTTCTGGTTATCCCTTCCCCTTCCATAATCTGATAGGTCCAGTGGTGCTTCGGTGAGATACTCCCTCATGGTCTCTGCCCTCTCTGTTTGCTCCAGGTCTTCACTGTTAGTCAGGATCCATTTCTCTTTGGCCCCATCAGCAGGATCTTCCCAGAACAGCTTTTCCTTTTTGCATTGCTTGTCTGCTGTCGCGGATGGAGAGGGAGATCTGTCTTGGGAACGGCTGAAGCTGACCTCCATTCTGGACTTCAGTTCTTGTTGTTGTGCCAGTAGATACTGGAGCTTCTCTTGGTGGTGTAGAAATGGGAGCCTGCTCTCCAGATTATGGTCCTTCATGTACACCATGGCACCTGGGAGATCCAAGATGGAGGCCTGGTCTTCCCACTCATCCTGTGCCCGTGTTTTGCCTCCCGCTTCCCTGGCCATGAACAAGTGGTGAGGGAAAGCGCTGTCCCGGCTTCCGAAGTTTTTCCGAAGACCAAGATGGTGGAGGGCGAAGTGTTGGTTGAGGAGGCAGAGCTGCTCTTTCCTGGCAGCAAGCTTCAGTGTTTCATAGGATGACACGATTTCCCGGGAGTCTATTTTGTTTGCTCGTGAATAGCTGAAACAAAGATTTACTCGCTTATTAAAAACACCTAGGCAAGACACTTTTTGAGGGCTCAAGGAGGTTTATGTATGCTGCCTCGGTCACCCAGATATTTGAATCTCATTTCCCTATAGCTCAAGGTTTATTAAACATAAGAACATAAGAGAAGCCAATGTTGGATCAGGCCAGTGGCCCATCCAGTGCAACACTCTGCCACACAGTGGCCAAAAATACCAGGTGCCCTCAGAAGGTCCACCAGTAGGGCCAGGACCTCCTGATGGCACCTGGTATTTTTGGCCACTTGGGGTGTCAGCTTTCCCTCTACAGTGAGTGTTTTTTTGGGGGGTGGGGGGAAGGGAATCAGCCTGAAGAAAGCCCTGAGGTGGTCAAGCTACTGACTGAGAGCAGGAGCTGTGGCTCAATGGTAGAGCATCTGGTTGGTATGCAGAAGGTCCCAGGTTCAATCCCCGGCATCTCCAGCTAAAAGAACCAAGCTGTAAAAGATCACCTGAAGCTCTGGAGACTTGCTGACAATCAGAACAAACAACGATGATCTCAATCAGAGGCCTTTTGCATTATCTGGTACCTGATCGTTTTACCTGGAAATGCCGGGGATTGAACCTGGGAACTTCTGCATGCCAAGAAGATGCTCTGCCACTGAACCACACAGTCCTTCCCCCAACTCTAAGAATATAAAAGAGCCCTGTTGGATCAGACCAGTGGTCCATGTAGTCCAGCATCCTATCTCACACAGTGGCCAACCAGTTCCTCTGGAGGGCCAACAACAGGGCGTAGAGGCCGAGGCCTTCCCCTGATGTTGCCCCTTGGCTCTGGGACAGAAAGGTTTGGTGCCTCTGAATGTGTACGTTCCCCTCAGTCACCATGGCTAGTAGCCATGGATAGACTTGTCCTCCAGGAATCTATTGAATCCCCTTTTAAAGCTGTTTATTCCTGTGGCCATCACTACATCCTCTGACAGTGAGTTCCACCTTTTAATCACTCTCTGTGTAAAGAGAACCTACTGCCCATCAGCTTAAGAACATAAGGGAACATAAGAGAAGCCAATGTTGGATCAGGCCAGTGGCCCATCCAGTCCAACACTGTCACACAGTGGCCAAAAACACCAGGTGCCTTCAGAAAGTCCAGCTTCATTGGATGCCCTCAAGTTCTAGTATTTTGGGGAAAGGAAGAAAAAATTATCTTTGTCAACCCTCTCCACTTCATGCATAATTTTATAAACCTCTATCATGTCCCCCCTTAGTTGTCTCTTTTCTAAACAGAAAAGTCCCAGACTCTTCAGCCTTTCCTCATAGGGGAGGTGTTCCAATCCCCTAATCATCTTGGTTAGAAATCCCCTGTACTCTGCAATGTCCCTTTCGAAACTCGGTGACCAGAACTGTACACAGGATTCCAAATGAGGCCGCTCTACAGATCTACACAGGGGCATTGCAATATTGGCCGTGTTATTCTCAATCTCTTTCCTAATAATCCCTAGCATAGATAATAATCAATCCCTTTTTCACTGCTGCAGAATATTAGGCTGATACTTCATTAAGCTATCCACTACAACCCCAAGATCTTTTCTCCTAAGTCTCAGCAAGTTCAAGACCCCATTAGCTTGAAGTTGGGAACTCTACCATACTCTTCTGGTATTCGTTCTTACTTACGCCTCAAAGGTGGGACTTCGAGCTGACTGGGGGGAGGGCGGAGTTTTGCTCATAGGGGGTGGGCTTGCATTTCTTGCACAGTCTCTTTCCTGAGAGCTGGACCTGGAGCCAGGACTTAATAAGGCAACTGTTCCATGCAGCTGGTTTGCTATCTTCTGAGAAGTCTCAAGAAGAGAAAAGAGGTGGGGAAAGACGAATACGTTAATTTCATTATTATATGTTTTGAGAGTCTGGAGGATCTGATATAAGAAAGCAGCTCAAGGAGGGGGTAAAACCATGTGATAGTCCTGCTGTACACTGCACTGGTCAGGCCGCACCTGGAGTATTGTGTGGGGTTCTGGAGGCCTCACTTTAAAAAGGATGTGGACAGAATGGAGTGGGTACAGAGGACAGCGATGGGCATGATCAGGGGCCTGGAGACCAAGCCCTAAGAGGAAAGGGTGAAGGACTTGGGAATGTTTAGTCGAGAGAAGAGGAGGTTGAGGGGGGACAGGATTGCTCTCTTGAAATATCTGAAGGGCTTAGAGGAGGTTTGTCACTTAGAGGAGGGCAGGGAGCTGTTCCTGTGGGCAGCAGAGGAGAGGACTCGCAAGAATGGGTTTAAATTAAGGGCGGGAAGGGACCAGCTGGATCTCAGAGAAAACTTTTTTGACAGGAAGAGTTGTGCAACAGTGGAATCGGCTGCCTAGGGAGGTGGTCAGTTTCCCCTCACTGGCAGCCTTTAAGCAGCGGCTGGACAAACACTTGTCAGGGATGCTGTAGGCTGATTCTCCACTGAGCAGGGGGGTTGGACTAGATGGCTTGTGTGGCCCCTTCCAACTCTATGATTCCATGTTGAAAGTTTCTGTGAGGTTGGATTGTCAATGCTGGGTTGAGAAATTCCTGGAGATCTGGGGATGGAGCCTCAGGAGGGCGGGACCTCAGCGGGGTATAATGCCCTAGAGTTCGCCCTCCAAAGCAGCAGTTTTCTTCCGGGCAACCAATCTCTGTTATCAGGAGACCGGTTTTAATTCTGGAGGATCACCAGGCCCCACCTGGAGGCTGGCAACACCCCTGTGATACCAAACTGGGGGTTACATCTTGAGTAAAGGTCTCTGGTTTCGTTCGCAGCAATTTAAATCCTGACCATACACACATTTGCATCTTTTGCATATGTTTTCCTATTTCTGCTAGTCAAGGGGTGGTGGGGGGGAGAAAGAGTAATACGGGACCACAGAAATCCTGCTTGGCCCTTCCCTGCAAGCACTGCTCACACCATTCCAGGTCTCTGCTTTGAAGGCTTAAGGACTAGAAACTTACTTTAAAAATAAAATAAAATAAAATATTAATGCACAGAATCTGAAGAACACTGAACTCTCCCCCAATGCCAGCTGTTGCATTCTCACAGCCCAGTCACTGACTATGCACAACACCAGAGCTTTTTTTGTAGAAAAAGGCCAGCAGGAACTCATTAGCATAATAGGCCACACCCAACAGCAGAAACTCATTAGCATATTAGGCCACACCCCCATGTTACCAGAAAAGTGGCCATCCAGCCACACCCACCTTTTGCTTCTTATTCCGTTTACCTTGTTTGCTGTGAAAACCCAGGCCTTTTTTTTTGTAGCAGGAATTAATTTGCATGTTAGGCCACATACCCCTAATGTAGCCAATCCTAATGAGTTCCTGCTGTTGGGTGTGGCCTGTTATGCTAATGAGTTCCTGCTGGGTGTGGCCAACTCAGGAGCCAGCCGGAACTTCGTTCCTGTGCGTTCCTGCCCAAAAATAGCCCTGCACAACACTGTCTGTAATCGGCACAGCGCTTTACAGGTCTTTTAACCAGTGTTTGCCCTCAAATTGTCCCGTCAGATAGGGGCCAAATTACTTGCACCCGCTGCAAAGCAACCTCTGAGTGGGGACATTTTGCAGTGGAAATGGGGGAGAGGGGAAGGGAGTGCTTAACTCTTCCTCTGCCGTACGGAAAGGGTGTCTATAACAGGTTCATGTTAGGGTTGCCATCCCCCCGATGGGGGTGGGGTCTCCACCACTTTCAGCCCCCCCCCAATTCACTGCCAGCCAGCTGGCCAGTGGGGGGAGCCCCACCCCCAAAGAGCCTAGGCTGGAGCCCCGCACCAGTAACCAGATAAGACCTGGCAACCCTAGCTTATGTGTAAATTGGGCGCTTTCATACACCCTAAAGGATATACTCTTGATCCACTTTCAATGCAGTTTGCAACTGGGTTTTACTGTATGAAATGGCAAAATCCAGTTGCAAATGGTTGCTGAAGCAGATTGCAATTGCATTATTTCGCATGTGCGAAAGTGCCATAGATCGCCTTCTAATCCTGTTCTGTTGATCTGTTGCCCAGGATCAGAAACGCTATCAGTAGAAGGCCCAGAACAAAACGTGATGGGGAAAGATCAGTACGGACAGGTTAGTCCTGGATACTCTTACCATCTCTGGAACACATTCTCCCTGGAAAATGGTGTTCGGAGACATCCTGATACCGGGAGATCTTCTCTGTCTTGGAAACTGATCTACAAGATGGACCACAGTTTATAGTTCAGAATATTATAGGGTTTCAGGTTTTATGCTTCAAGGACACTTCCAGAGGGTGAGGTGTTTTTTTTTTTAAATGCCAGGAATTCAGTACACATGAACACATGATGTTGTAGTCAGAGCACTGGTATAAAAAGGTCAGTCTTGTCTACTCTGACTGGCAGTGGCTCTACAAGGTTTCAGGTGGAAGTCTTTGACCTCACCTGCTACCTGCTCCTTTTAACTAGAGATGTGAAGGATAAACCTGGGACATTTTGCATGCAAATCAGAGGCTCTACCACCGAGCTTCAGCCTCATCTGACATTTGCAAGTTAGACAGGGACAGACCAGATTGGGGTAGTGATGCAATCCACAAGAACCCGTGAAGTTGAATCAGACTATTGGTCCATCAAGTTCAGTATTGTCTACTCAGACTGGCAGCAGCTCTCCAGGGTCTCAGGCAGAGATCTTTGACACCATCTGCTGCCTGGTCGTTTTAACTGGAGATGCCGGGGATTGAATCTGGGACCTTCTGCATGACAAGCAGATGCTCTATCACTGAGCCGCAGCCCCTCCCAATCCAAAACAGGCCTTTGTAGTACCAGGCCTTCAGAAGTACATTGGCCTGTATCCAGTAAACAAAATATACAATTACATTTGAAGAAGAAGAAGAAGAAGAAGAGATTGGATTTATACCCCGCCCTTCACTCACTTGGAGTCTCAGAGCAGCTTACAGACTCCTTTCCCTTCCCCTCCCTCCAACAGACACCCTGTGAGGTAAATGGGGCTGAGAGAACTCTGAGACAACTGTCCTTGAGAGAACAGCTGGCACAGAACTATGGCTTGCCCAGGGTCATCTAGCAGGTGCAAGGGGAGGAGTGGGGAATCAAACCCGGTTCTCCCAGATTAGAGTCCGCGCACTTAACCACTACACCAAACTGGCTCTCAGTTTAATTAGTATTTGTGTTTGTTTTTAATTGCTGCAAGCTGCTTGGCATGCCAGTCCTTTTGGCTGAAGAGATGGCTGAAAAGAGAATAAATAAATGCCATTTAGCTAGCAAAGCTAATTGCTGCTGATGGATTAATCCTCCGCAAAACCCGTCTGCCTGTTTTCCTGCAACAAATGGAAGCAACGTGGAACAGGAAGAAATAGAGATGCACAATTCTGTGGTTTATTAGGTAAGTAGTGATGTGTGGGCCCTGACCAAGATGGCCCAGGCTAGCTCGATCTTCAGATCTTGGAAGCTAAGCAGGGTCAGCCCTAGCTAGTACCTGGATGAGAGACAACTAAGGAAGTCCAGGGATGCTATGCAGAGGCAGGTGATGGCAAACTACCTCTGAACTGCCAGAGGTTGTAGCGATGGCCACGGGAATAAACAGCTTTAAAAGGCAATTAGATTCATGGAGGATAGGTCTATCAGTGGCTAGTAGCCATGGTGACTAAAGAGAGCCTCCATATTTAGAGGCAGTCAGGTTCTGAATCCCAGAGCTGGAGGCAGCATCAGGGGAAGGCCTCGGCCTCTATGCCCCATTGTTGGCCCTCCAAAGGAACTGGTTGGCCACTGTGTGAGACAGGATGCTGGACTAGATGGACTGCTGGTCTGATCCAGCAGGACTCTTCTGATGTTCCTATGAAGGCCTTAGCCTCTATGCCCGGTTGTTGGCCTTCCAGAGGATCTGACTGGCCACTATGTGAGACTGGATGCTGGACTAGATGGACCACTGGTCTGATCCAGCAGAGCTAGTCTAATGTTCTTATGAAGGCCTCAGCCTCTATGCCTTGTTGTTGGTCCTCCAGAAGAACCGGTTGGCCACTGGGTGAGACAGGATGCTGGACTAGATGGACTGCTGGTCTGATCCAGCAGGACTCTTCTGATGTTCCTATGAAGGCCTTAGCCTCTATGCCCGGTTGTTGGCCTTCCAGAGGATCTGACTGGCCACTATGTGAGACTGGATGCTGGACTAGATGGACCACTGGTCTGATCCAGCAGAGCTAGTCTAATGTTCTTATGAAGGCCTCAGCCTCTATGCCTTGTTGTTGGTCCTCCAGAAGAACCGGTTGGCCACTGGGTGAGACAGGATGCTGGACTAGATGGACTGCTGGTCTGATCCAGCAGAGCTCTTCTGGTGTTCCTAGTGCCCTGGCCCCAGTGGTGGACCTCCTGATGGCACCTGGTGTTTTTGGCCACTGTGTGACAGAGTGTTGGACTGGATGGGCCACTGGCCTGATCCAACATTGGCTTCTCTTATGTTCTTATGAAGGCCTTAGCCTATGCCCTGTTGTTGGCCCTCCAGAGGAACTGGTTGGCCATTGTGTGAGACAGGATGCTGGACTAGAAGGACCACTAGTCTGATCCAGCAGGGCTCTTCTTATGTTCTCATTTGGTGTGTATACTTGCTGGAAACTGCAGTTTGCAGCATATCTCATATAAGGCGGTGCCTGAAATAGACACTTTTAAGAAAAGGGGCGCTCTCCTGCAGTTCGGATGACTTGACCTGTGCCTGATATAGGTTTATGCCCCCTTTATGTTTATAATCTGCTTTTCTCCCTGACCGGGAATCCAAAGTGGCCTTTTCACATCGTTTCCCCCCTCCACTTAATTTCCACAACAACCTTGTGAGGGAGGCTAAGTTAGCATGAGAGGATGCGATAGGCCCCAGGTCACCTGGCAGGCTTCCATGGGTGAGCGAGCGATTCAACTCCATTGTCTCAAGTTCTACTCTGCCCTCTAGCTACTACATACACACCAGCCCACACCAATAGATGGGGGTGACCAAATGCAGGCTGGGATATTCCTGGAGGTTTGGAGGGGTCGAGTGTGGGGAGGTGGGATTTGGGGATGGGGGCGAATCTCAGCAGGATATAATACCATAGAATCCAACCTCCAAAGCAGCTGTTTTCTCCAGGGGAATTGGTGTCTGGAGATCAGCTGCGGTTCCGAGAGAGCTTCAGGATCCACCTGGAGGTTGGCAACCCTGCCTATGCAACAGGCAAACTGGGCTCAAAGTCAGAAGAACTTGCCTTCTCCCAGTGGATGGCTGAGGGGTTCACTGTACGTATCTTCTAGTTCGTGACTTGCAGCTTTCTCAGGGCTAGATTTCCGGTTCCGTGGGGACAGCAAGGGCAAAGGTGATTCTGGGGTGGAGCTCCCATCTCTGGATAACACCCTTGGAGGCTTTGGCCTGCCACTGTAGTAACAAAAAAGGTAACAATAATAAGGATACTCAGCATTTGTATAGCGCTTGCACACGTTTCGTTTGTATAGCGCTTGCACAAGCTTCACACATTCACATTGTGATCTTTACACCAACTCGGTGAGGTGGGCCAGTGATGATCTATCTGGCACATTTTTATCCTGCCCTTTCTTCCAGGAACTCAAGGCAACATACATGGCCTGCCCACCCCCCTTTTGCCATCACAACAGCCCTGTGAGGTTGGCCAGGCTGAATGGGTGTGATGGTCCTAAGGTCGTCCAGCGTGCTTCCGTGATGTAGAAGTAGTTGTTTGTTACAGTCTTCAGACTAGCATCCGGTTTAGTCAAACATAAAACACGATAATACATTTCCCCCCGAACTATAGCTTTTAAGGTGCAATTGCTGTAATTTGAAAATTAATGCACAGAATTTAGCAACTTGTCATGTAATCTTAGAATTATTATCAGATTAAAAACCAAGGAAGCCTTGCTTTACTGGTGTTTACATGGCCAGGGATCGAGCTTCCGGATGCTTGTCTCCCTTGAAAGAGCTCAGTAGTGGCTGGTCCTTCAGCCCGTCACAGGAACCAAACCGATCCTCCTTCCTACTTGCTGTTCTTTAGTTTTGACTCTATGAAGAGCTTTGTTTAAAAAAAAGAAACCTGCAGACCCTCTTATAATCTTTGTCTCTGTCTTGCTTCCAAAGGAGAAAGTTGCCAGTGATAATTGTGTTGCAAGGACCCGGTCATTAAGGTGCCAGGACAGTCCTCTCTTGCATTTCAGAGGGGGGAACCAAAGGCCGTGCTGGCAAATCTGCTCAGTTTCTCCTGTATTTCCCCTTCAGATGTTCTTGTATCAAACCCTCAAAACTCTAACCTATACTCTCACCTGTGATTGGATCTCCTGGTCTTTTTTAACCTTAGAAAGGAGCCAGGGGGACGCTTTAGATCAAAGCCATGACATGGCGTGTCACACGCTCAATAGATATCACCACCAGGGCTATTTTTGGACAGGAACGCACAGGAACGGAGTTCCGGCTGGCTTCCGAGATGGCCACGCCTACACCCTTCTCCCCGCCCCCCCCCCCAAGTTCCCCAGGTGCCTCGCAAGCTCTGGGGCGCCTGGAGAAGCCAAACCAATCCAGGGAGATAAGGCAGTTTAAACTGCCCCCCCCCTCGGGTTCCCCAGGTGCCTTGCAGCTGCTGGGCACCTGGGGAAGCCGATCCAGAAGAAGAAGAAGAAGAAGAGATTAGATTTATACCCCGCCCTTCACTCACTTAAGAGTCTCAGAGCGGCTTACAAACTCCTTTCCCTTCCCCTCCCCACAACAGACACCCTGTGAGGTAGGTGGGGCTGAGAGAGCTCTTTCCCAAGCTGTCCTTGAGAGAACAGCTGGTACAGAGCTATGGCTTGCCCAAGGTCATCCAGCCAGGTGCAAGTGGAGGAGTGGGGAATCAAACCCGGTTCTCCCAGATCAGAGTCCGCACACTTAACCACTACACCAAACTGGCTCTCCAGAAACTGCCTTCCTTCCCTCGGGTTCCCCATGCGCCCCACAAGTTGTGGGGCACCTGGGGAAGCCGATCTTGGGAGGGAGTTGCGCTGTCAGGGGTGTGGCCTAATATTCTAATTAGTTTCTGCTGTTGGGTGTGGCCTGTTATGCTAATGAGTTCCTGCTGGGCTTTTTCTACAAAAAAAAAAGCCCCGGATATCACTCCTATCCCTGCTGCTGTTATGTCTGTTAAGGAAAAAAGACAGGCTCCTGTATTGAACCTGTCTTTTCCCCCCGTGATGGAGATAACAGCAGCTCAAAGAAAGGGGCCCTGAATTCTATTGGGAAAAGAGTGCAAGGGAAAGGATTACACCTCCTGTCTAGGGTTGCCAGTTCTGGGCTGGGAATTAACTGGAGATTTTAGGGGCGGGGCCCAGGGAGGGTGGGGTTTGGGGATGGGGGGGACCTTAGCCAGGTATAGTGCTATACAGTCCGCTCTCCAAAACTGGCCATTTTCTTCGAGGGAACTGACCTTGGTAGTCTGGAGAGCAAATATATGTAATGGTAAGGGGTCTCCAGGTGCCACCTGGAGGTTGACAACCCTACTAGCACCTATCCACATTTCCACCCCAATCCCTGGTGGTTTTTTAAAGCTAAAAACCAAACAAACAGCCCAACAACTGTAGCTCTCTCATGTTATTAATGTGCAATTTGACCCTGATTTGCTCCCCTAAAGGGCTGGAATTTAGAAGGATTGTCTGCAGATGTTGAAGTGTTTGCTGTGTCCTTTCCCCCAGATTCCCCAACTGTAAAATGGTAAGTGAAGGGCTGCTCCCACACAGGGATTTTCCCTCTACATGGACATCAGAAACCCCCTATAGTAAAGGGAAGTATCCAGATGACGTGGGAGCCCAGTCCATACACGGCTCATCTAACTCCTGATTTTTGCCTTTGACTCTGGAGAAAATAGAAATCCCCTTTTGTTTCTGGTTTAAAGGGAAAACGGCAGGGTGGCAGTCAGGAGTAAACCCAAGATGAGCTTGGAGGGCTACAAAAATCATGCAGCTTGGAGCCAGCCAGTGGCCAAGGCTCCAACGATTCAAGTATCTGTGGGGCTGCCTATAACACAGGGGCCATTCAGCCTGGTTTGTCCATTTAAACATCCTACAATCCACCTCTTCTTGCCTCCACACACAACCTCTCCCTCTCTGAGTTATCTGTTCTAAACAATAATAGCCCTGAGTCTCAGAAGCCAAGCTGATGAAATAAATGCAAATGGGTTTCATTTGCGTAATGTATAGTTTGAAGGCAGAGTCTGGATTTCCTCCATGCGAAAACTCGCAGGTGTTAATCACAGGCCCCTGGCCATGTATTTTGGTTTGAGTGGAATCCTGAAAAGGCCTTGAAGAGGAGGTGTCAAAATTCACAGGGTTGTCGAGGTGTATCTCTTCTAGGAAGGCACCTTTGGAGGCCAGTGCTTTCTCACACCCTGTCAATCAGCTTGGAGGCAGTTTTGCTGGCCGAACCAAAACCTAACTGATCTCAGACTTTTTCAGCACTCCCCCTGTTCTGACTGCCTGGCCGGCTCCAGAAATAAATCCAGAGGGCTTCTCAGAAACCTGGGGCAATTCCGCATTGGCTTTTCCCTCCGTTGTTATACCAAACCCACGTTGGAACAGAAATTCCCCTCTGCATTGCATGCCGCTTTCACTTCCTTTGTTCATCGGGTTTTATGGTACCTTCTGCATAGATTTATGGCCACTCAGGGGTGATTTCACAGTCAGTACGGCGTTGCCCCCCAGGGTATCTGAATGAGGTTTTGAGCTGTACCTTTTCTGTTTCAGTGTGGGTTTGGTAAGACAATGGAGGGAAAACCCAGTGCAGAATCAGCCCAGGAGTACCATTGCACTGAAATGACTTCTGCAAAAGCCTTGCTGGTCTGAACAGGAACTGCTTAAGAATCTTGTTGAATTAGTGGAGTTTGTACCGTTCTCTGCCATGGTTCCCATTCATTGCAGAAGGGTTTGTGGAACAGCAGTTCCCAGTGGACTCTAACCTAGGGCTGCCAGCTCCGGGTTGGCAAATTCCTGGAGATTTTCAGGGTGGAGCTTGAGGAGGGCGGGATTTGGGGAGGGGAGGGCAGGGCTTTCAATGGAATAAAATGCCATGGAGTCCATCTTCCAAAGGAGCTGTTTTCTCCAGCTGAGCTGCTCTCTGTCACCTGGAGATCAGCTGTAATAGCAGGAGAGTTATAGTCACCACCTGGAGGTTGGTAACCCTACTCTAATCATGCAAACTGACTAACAGTTTGGAGAAACAGTGGCTCACTGTTTTCATCATATATGATGGAGTGGACTGAACACCCAGAAAGGACCATAGAGTAGACCTTCTCTTCATCCTTAGCGTCTGTGCTCCAATACAATTGTCATGCGACATTCAAGTGAAGCCAATGCTTTACTGATGTGTTAGAAGACCATGGCAGCAGTGCAATGCACTTCCGTGCTGCTGAGTGCTCCTGAGTTACCTCTGGTGCACTTTGAACGAAGCTATGTAGGACAATTAATGGTTCTGGAGGGCAGGCTTTTGTTTCAACCTCTTACTATCTACTTACCCTTGACAAAAACCAGGGCTATTTTTGGGCAGGAACGCACAGGAATGGAGTTCCAGCTGGCTTCTGAGTTGGCCACACCTACAGCCTCCTCCCCAGGTTCCCCAGGTGCCTCGCAAGCCGCGGGGTACCTGGGGAAGCCGATCCTGGGAGGAAGCTGCGCTGTCAGGGGTGTGGCCTAATATGCTAATGAGTTCCTGCTGTTGGGTGTGGCCTATTATGCTAATGAGTTCCTGCTGGGCTTTTTCTACAAAAAAAGCCCTGACAAAAACCAAATCTTGCAGTGCATCCTGTGCAGAGTTACTCCAATCTGAGCATACTGAAATCAGTGGGCTTAGACTGGTGTAACTGGTTACAGCAGAGGTGTCAGACTCATTTGTTATGAGGGCTGGATCTGATATAAATGTCACTTTGTCGGGCTGGGCCTTGTGTACCATAAAATGTAATGCCAGGTACCGGAGATATAAACTTTATAAAGCTCTCCAGGTCCCACCTGGAGGCGGGCAACCCTAGGTTAGCCCCTCCTCTCCATTTTCTACATGGCTTTGATCTGAACTGAGGCTATAATTGATCTTAAGAAAGTAGAGGGAAGATCTTATTGTGGAACTCACAGTGTTCGGCCTGTTTTGAGAGGAATCAGTCTCAAGCTGAAAGGCGCCTGTCCTCTGTTTTCTCAAGGTACAATCCATGGCATCTAGAACTGGGATTAGAGAACTCCAGTCCCTCCAGTGAGAGCCACAAAAGCCCTCAAGGAAGGACCCATCTCTCCAATTTCCAGCTCTTGACTTCCAAGAATTTCGCCCACGCAGTGACCTATGGGCAACAGGGCTATTTTTGGGCAGGACCGCACAGAAACGGAGTTCCGGCTGGCTCCTGAGTTGGCCACACCCAGCAGGAACTCATTTGCATAATATGCCACACCCAACAGCAGAAACTCATTAGGATTGGCTACATTAGGGATATGTGGCCTAACATGCTAATTAATTCCTGCTACAAAAACAGCCCTGGGTTTTCACAGCAAACAAGGCAAACAGAATAAGAAGCAAAAGGTGGGTGTGGCTGGATGACCACTCTTCTGGTAACATGGGGGTGTGGCCTAATATGCTAATGAGTTTCTGCTGTTGGGTGTGGCCTATTATGCTAACGAGTTCCTGCTGGGCTTTTTCTACAAAAAAAGCCCTGATGGGCAATATCGAAACACTGAGGGATAACCGGAAGGAGAGGCTGAACTTACTCCATGCTGCAGAACCGCTTCAGTTCTTCCTTCAGTCTCTTGTTCTCCTCCCTCATCTTATTCAATTCATTAGCTGTTCATGGGGGAAAGAAAGAGACGGCTTGGTTAGAGAAAGCAGGAAGGGTTCATGGATGGATGCTGATGGGAGGAAACATACATTTCAGAGAGCTGAGTGGAACTTGGCACTTCCTGGGCAAATTGTCAGGTCGCGCTTCTAGGTGTGAAGTAATCATTTAAACGTGTGTGTGTGAAGTGCCTTCAGTTTGCAGGGTGAATATATGTGGAAGCCCAGAGTAGACACATCTTCTGAATGTCTGCTTATCAGATTGGTCCCGGGAGGAAAACTTAAAAAAAAAAATTAGATCCCACTTTTCTCCTTAACCTGATCATATCACTCTCCCCTTCTCTGCCTTATACCCACAACAACAACAGTAAAACATAAGAAGAGTCTTGCTGAATCAGACCAGTGGTCCATCCAGTCCAGCATCCTGTCTCACACACTAGCCAGTCAGATCCTCTGGAGGGCCAACAACAGGGCATAGAGGCCGAGGCCTTCATAAGAACAGAAGAAGATCCCTGCTGGATCAGACCAGTGGTTCATCTCTTCCAGCATCCTGTCTCACACAGTGGCCAGCCAGTTCTTCTGGAGGGCCAACAACAGGGCATAGAGGCCAAGGCCTTCATAAGAACAGAAGAAGATCCCTGCTGGATCAGACCAGTGGTTCATCTCTTCCAGCATCCTGTCTCACACAGTGGCCAGCCAGTTCTTCTGGAGGGCCAACAACTGGGCATAGATGCCGAGGCCTTCCCCTGATGTTGCTTCCTGGCTCTGGTTTTCCAAGGTTGACTGCCTCTGAATGTGAAGGTTCCCTTTAGTCATCATGGCTAGTAGCAATCAATGGACCTATCCTCCATGAACCTGTTTAGGTCCCCTTCAAAGCTCTCTGTGCTTGTGGCCATCACTACATCCTCTGGCAGCAAAAGCTTGTGAGTTAGGTTACAGCAAGATATTGTGACAGGGTCCAGAGTCACTCAGTCAGCTTTCATGAAAGAGTAGGGATTTGAACTCATTTGTGCTGGGACCTTAGTCTGGCCCTCTAACCACTAGGCTACATCGGCTCAATCATCCTCTGCTACTACACATAGACCAGCCAGTTGTTTTCTCGTTTGAGCTGGTGGCATCCCATTCAAAGGCTTCCACATTCTCTGAAATGTATTGTCTGAATTTTGTCTTTGTCCCAGTTAGATTAATTTACTATTTGTGTTTGCATTTCAGTTCTGAACATGCAAACTGTCAGTTTCTGACACCTGAAATATAACAGAAACTGTGGAGCTGACAAAGCAAGACTAAAAATATCTCGCTTGGTACTGCGATGCCCAAAAGTTCTGATTTTTCAGAAGCAAAATAAGTTCCCATTTTTTTTTTTAAAAAAATCATGGTCAGGTTGCCCAACTCTATCAGACATGGGAAAGAACTCCAGATCTCTGCTTTGCTTACTGAGGATGAAGATGTGTTGGAGGCTTTGGAAATGGGCCTTCCCAAATTCGTGCTGCTTCTTCTTTGCAAGCTCTTGAGTCACTTGGCATCTGTCACAGAGACCAGCTCGTAACCTGAAGGCAGTACAAATAATGAAGGATGAACACAGATACAATATTTTTAAACCAGAGGGGTTCTCTCTATATGAGGACAGATGTAATGTTTTTAGAGCAGAGGGGGTTCTCTCTATATGAAGACAGATGTAATATCTTTAGAGCAGAGGGTTTCTCTCTATATGAAGACAAATGTAACATTTTTAGAACAGAGGGGTTCTCTCTGTGTTAGGGGTCCCCAACCTTTTTGAGCTTGCAGGCCCCTTTGGAATTCTGACATGATGTGGTGGGTCCAGGAACAAAATGGCAGCCACAGAATGGCTGCCACAGGAGGTGGAGCCAGGCAAAAAATGGCTGTTACAGTAGGTGGAGTTAGCTGCAAAATGGCTGCTGCGGGTTAATGTCAGTCACACAGTGAAAATCCTTGTGCTGTGGCGGCAGTTGCTGCCAAAGCAACATTTTAAGAAATCTGCCCAGCCATTCAAATCTCCAGTAGCCAATCAGAAGCCTTATTGGGCAAAAGCCTTGCTCACTTCCCATAAACAACTGCCGGGGGCACCATGGTCTCCATGGGCAACATGTTGGGGACCCTTGTTCTATATGAAGACAGATGTAACATTTTCAGAGCAAAGGGCCCCTCTCTGGACAAAGACAGATGTAATATTTTTAGAATATAGGTGTTCTCTCTGTATGATAACTTGTAATATTTTTAGAGCTCAGAGGCCCTCTCTGAATGCCCCAACGCTGAATTCAAGTCTAAACATACTATTTCAGGGACAGAACTCTTGCAAAATTAGAACTGTGAGTTTGAAGCCAGAGCTGACTGTATGTTGTGCAGACTTGGCTGGCCCCCTGCGATGTCTGTCTCCAAGAATCCCACCCCTGCAATTCCGGCAGCAGTTTTAAAAAAGGGTTAATAATAAGATGGCAAGTGTGTGCAGACCAACGTGGAATCTCAAACCAACTTATAGAGTAATGAATGCATTGCTGCCCGAGCGTTGATGGGCTGGAGCCCATATAGAGGCGTGGAAGATGGTGATGAAGAAAAGCCAGATATTTGCTGGGCTTAGCTGACATGTAGATGCATATGATTTACCTGTTTTCCAACACCTTCACATTGTCTTTAAGGACTTTCTGCTGTTCTCGTAGCTGGTGGTTTTTGGCGAAGAGCTCTTCTATTCTCTGGGTATCTCTAAGTTCCGGGAGAACAAAGGGGCCAAAATAAGAAGGCTGGTGGATTCTGACACCCCAGTGAGAGACCCCTTGTTTGTCATAGGGCACTTTCACACCCACTAGATAATGCAATTTAAGTCCACTTTCAGTGCACTTTGCCACTGGATTTTACTGTGTGAACTGGCAAAATCCATTTGCAAACAGTCGCTGAAGCGGATTGAAACTGCATTATTTAGCCTGCGTCATGAACAAACAGATTAGCGAAGGCTGGCTGTGCATGTTGGTGCTATAATTTAATTAACCCATGCAGGAGGAATAGAGTTGCCAACTTCCGAGTGAAGAAGAAGAGAGACTGGATTTATATCCTGCCCTTCACTTGAAGTTGCAGAACAGTTTACAAACTCCTTTCCCTTCCCCTCTTCACAGCAGACACCCTGTGAAGTAGGTGGGGCTGAGAGAGTTCTTTCCAGAGCTGTCCTTGAGAGAACAGCTGTGCCAGAACTATGGTTTGCCCAAGGTCATCCAGCAGCTGCAAGTGGAGGAGTGGGGAATCACACCCGGTTCTCCCAGATTAGAATCCGCGCACTTAACTACTGCACCAAACTGGGGTCAGGAGATCTTCTGGAATTACAATTGATCTCCAGGTGACAGAAATCAGTTCACCTGAAGATAATGGCGGCTTTGGAGAGTGGACTCTATGGCATTATACCCTGCTGAGATCCCTCCCCACCCAAACCCCCACCCTCCCCAGGCTCCATCCCCCAAATTTCCAGGAATTTCCCAACTCAGAGATGGCAGTCCTAAGGCAGGCACCGAAAAAAGGGTTTCCCCTGTCCCAGGAATCCCCTTATTGGTGCATTCAAACAGACTTTCACACAAGCCCAGCTCAGACTGAGTCTAGTCCCAGCTCAGACTGAATCCAGTCCCAGCTCTTAATTTCCCATAACTATTGTGTGGAGTGCCTTATACATGAACATGGCCCTGAACATTCTAAAAGGAGCAATCTAAAAGCCATCTTTGCCCACAGAATGTTGAATGGAACAGTATCTGCTTCACTCACCGACATTTCTCATTGGTTAGCTCGTTCAGTTTTGTCTGCAGGCCTGAAAGAGTTAATTAAAGAACATTTGGACAAGGTGCTAAACCCTCGGTGCAGATCACTTGATGGTGCAATTGTCACATGACACTTCTAAGGATGGATTGGATGACACTCATGTCTGCAAACCGCATTCAGAAAACAACTTGCTAGCATAGGACTGTTTGCCAGATTAGGATTATCCAGAGTCCTGAAGTAGCAGAACAAAGTTTGAGTCTAGTGGCACCTTTAAGACCAACCAAGTTTTCTTGGAGATATAAACTTTTATGTGCATGCACACTTCTTCAGATACATTGAATTTTGGAAGTTACCAGTCTGTAGGTATAGGTACAGGGTGAGCAGCAAATTAGCATACAGCATAATGAAGGTGTTTAACAGATGCAAGGACCAAACTGGAATAACAAGCTTAGTTTACATGGTCACCATTTGTTTGGGTTTAATTCCAGGAGGAAACATAGTGAAAGAAATAGTGAGGAGAGAAACAGCCAGGCCTTCTTCCGTTGACCTGTTTGGACTAACTCCTCTTCTCCACCCCTTTTTTAAATTTGGAAAAGCATACAACATTTATATATCCAAAAGACTCCTGTTCTGTCCTATGACCTCCAAGGCAGTGGCTGCAGAGAAATTCAAAACAACGCAAGGCCTTCAAAACAATGCAAAATAAAGCAGACCAACTGAAATCAACAATAAAGCAGCCATGGGGTGTCCAAAAGCACAACTGCTTCATTCCCTCCACCCCACCAAACTCCTGGGAGAAAGCAGGCACAAGGACAACATGTTTGGGGAGATATTCCATGTCAGAAAGGGTGCAGTGACAGAAAAGGCCCTGCCCCTTGTGACCAGTCACCTCGGCTGGGCCCACACATCCCTAGATATTGTATTACAGTCAGGGCTTTTTTTGTAGAAAAAACCCAGCAGGAACTCATTAGCATAATAGGCCACATCCAACAGCAGAAACTCATTAGCATACTAGGCCACACCCCTGACAGCGCACCTCCCTCCCAGGATTGGCCTCCGTAGGTGAGCCGTGGATTGCGGGGCACCTGGGGAACCAGAGGAAAGGAAGGCAGTTTCTGGATTAGCAGCTGTGGGGCGCCTGCGGAACCCAAGGAGGGGAGGCAGTTTAAACGGCTTGGCTTTCCCAGGTGCCCCGCAGCTTGTGAGGTGCCTGGGAAACCTGGGAGGGGGGGGCGGGGAGGCTGTAGGCGTGGCCAGTTCAGAAGCCAGCAGGAACTCCGTTCCTGTGCGTTCCTGCCCCAAAATAGCCCTGGTTACAGTAATCATTCACCACCTGAATCAGGAACATCCAGAAGGCGCATTATTACAATAGTAAAATATTAAAAAAGGGGGGAAAAAGATCGCCAAGCAACCCTTGCTGCCTGCTACTGCTTCATCAGCCAGTGGAACATCAATGACACAAAAAAATTAAAAATCGCTGTCACTGTGACAACATTACTTCACTTTTTGGGTTTCCCCCAGAAGTGATGTAATGCTATTGTGTAATGCTATGTAATGCTATTGTGCCCCCTTTGTCCCTGTTTCCCAGACTCCAGCTGGTCACCAGACACTGGCATGCACCCCACTGTAAATCCCATCCTCATCTAAGCCTGCCCAAGGTGCGATCGGCCTTAGGCAAAACGAGGCTGAGCTGGATCCTGTCAGTTTTCTCTACTGGTGCAAGATGGAGGAGAGTGGAGGGAAGGTGTTATGCTTTGGTCCAGTCTCGTCAGATCTCAGAAGCTGAGCAGGGTCGGTACTTGGATAGGAAACCACCAAGGAAGACTCTGTGGAGGAAGGCAATGGCAAACCACCTCTGCTTAATCACTTGCCTTGAAAGCACCTTGCTGGGGTTGCCATAAGTTGGCTGCAACTCGACGGCACTTTAGAAGCACGAGGAGGACCTCCCTGTTTGACCCCTCGAAAGGCCATGGATGATGAGTGCTGCAGTAAGGGAACTGAGGAACTGAGGCCATGGATGATGACTGCTGCATAAGGGAACTGAGGAACTGAGACTGCCCCCTCTTGTGCCAGTGGAAAAGTGGATAGGACCCAACCCTTTGTGGTGATGGGCCACCAGAGAAGACTCAGCCTCTGAGTCCACCAGCTTCTGAAGGGAGCATCCTGGCTGCGGGCTTGGTGGTTTGGCATTAATGAAGGACTCCCAGATTTCTTCTTACCTTGGACCTCCTTCTCATGCATTTCCTTGAGTTTGTTCAAGAATTCCGCGAAATTTTCAGCTGCCATTCTCTGCGTGTTGTCACATGAGCGTGGTCCGAGCTTGCAAAAATCAGCACCTCCCAGATCAATTTGATTTCACCATTTAGTTTGCAGTCTACAACAGGGGAAAAAAACCCAACGATGGAACAATTCATAAATCTTTTTACCCCCCTCCATCTGGTTCATAAGAACATAAGAGAAACTGTGTTGTATCAGGCCAAAGGCCCGTCCAGTTGGACACTCTGTGTCACACAGTGGGCCAAACTCAGGAGGTCCACCAGCAGTCCAGAAGCCCTCCCACAGTTGCCCCCCAACACCAAGAATACAGGGCATCCCTGCCCCAGACCGAGTGTTTCATCTACACCTTGAGGCTAATAGCCACTGATGGACTTCTGCTCCTTATGTTTATTATTATTATTTTATTATTATTATTTATTAGATTTTCATCCCGCCCTTCCAGCCAAGGCCGGTTCAGGGCGGCTTACAAAACAGAATAAAATTCCAACAGTGCACATAAAATCACAGCATCAGTTAATATACTACAGCGTTAAAACCAGATGTAATAAAGTGCTAGCAAGTTATGTCCTCGTTTTGCAGTCAGCTCCTTGGTCTTCTTCCGCTGTCCAGGGTGATTAGCTCAGGCAGTAATTAAGGGATCCAGCGGGTCAGGGCTCCACCAACATAAGGTGTCAATTGTTGATAGTGGCAATGGTGGTACGAGTGGTGGCGGCTCCAAAAGCCTGGCGGAAGGGCTCCATTTTACAGGCCCTGCGGAACTGTGAAAGGTCCTGCAGGGCCCTGGTCTCTTCTGGGAGCTCATTCCATTAGAGTGGAGCCACCACCGAAAAGGCCCTGGCTCTAGTTGTCACCAGCCTGGCCTCCTTGATGCTCAGGAGAGCCAGCTGATTCTGGGTCCCTGGTCGCAGTGCCCCCTGGGGTACACATGGGGAAAGGCGGTCCCTCAGGTATGTCGGTCCCTGACCATAAAGGGCTTTAAAGGTAAGAACCAGCACCTTGAAGCGAACCCAGTATGCTATAGGCAACCAGTGCAATGTCTTTAGTACAGGCTGGATGTGCTCCCAAATAGGGAGTCCCATCAACACCCTGGCCGTGGCCTTTTGCACCAGCTGCCGCTTCCGGATTTCGTGACAAGAGCAGCCCCATGTAGAGGGCATTACAGTGATCCAGTCTCGAGGTGACCAATGCATGGATCGCTGTTGCCAGTTCATTGTGTTCAAAGAAGGGAACCAACTGCCTAATCAGCTGGAGGTGGTAAAAGGCCAACTTGGCAGTGGCTGCTACCTGGGCCTCCATTGTTTATCCAGTCCCCTCCTGAAGCTGGCCACGCTTGTGGCTTGAAGCTGTCCACGCTTGTGTTCCTTGTTTTGCTCTGGCCCACTGTGTTGTTTTTTTATCCCTTTAGAATTTTCTGCTGTTTGAGTCCTTGAATGTATTTTTTAAAAATATATTTTAGCTTTTGATGCCCATTGCTCTTCAGCTGTCTTATCTGCTTTAAACAAAGGTATTATTTGTAAAGGAAGATAAAAACAATCCCAATGAATTATTACTTCTGAGCATGGAGCAGGGGTCGCTGGGTGTGTGTGCGGGGAAGGTATTTGTGAATTTCCTGCATTGTGTAGGCCGGGGGTTGGACTAGATGACCCTGAGGGTCTCTTCCAACTCTATGATTCTATGAATTCATTTATATATATTTCCCCCCAAGTGAGGACTCCCACACCTGTTCCTGAGGGCCAAACTACACAATACATTTTCCCCAGGTCCATCTCTGGATCCAGCCCAGGTCAAGCAGACATGCGCTGGACGTTCCCACATCCTGCTAATTTTTTTTTTCTGATCCGACAATGGAAACCGGCATCTCAGACCACCGTTATAAAATGACTGCTTGAAGCTTTAGAAAAGATGCAGAGGAATAAAATAATAGTTGGGGCTCACAGAAATGGGCCAAAAGTATTTGGTCAGTTTTTGCTTACATACTTTGGTGGAACGTTGCAGGATCGGATCCTGTTCTATTTATGTAACGTGTGTACTAAATACCAAATTTAGAAAAAGGACTCCCTTTTCTTCCAGCTTATAAAATGTTTGTGCTCAGGTTCTTGAGGTTGATTTTTAATTGCTCCAGGTGGAATGGACAAGTGTCTGTTCCGAAGCCGATTGTGTCAGGCTGTGAGGGGCTGGAAGGACAAACGGATTATGTTCCAGGCCATCACTGTCATGGGCAATTATCACATTTGCAGCTGTCCTTTGGACACCTGCCTTAATCATGACCCTTAAGTGGTGTTGGATTTCCCTGGTGGCTTACTAAGGCGGTCATTAGTTTCAGCAAGGAGGCCAGCCCCATTCAGGACGAGTGGCAGGGTCCACTGGGAAAAGCTTTATGAGGACAAATCTGCCAGGAAGCTCAAATTGCAATTCATGCGCTCATGCCTGCGACTCCAACTCACGATACCGCTGACTTTCTCAAAGAAACACAATATCTGAAGGTTCAGTATGGTGAAAGGGGGGGGGGAGCACCTTGAAGTTTACCAGGATCCGAAGCATTAATCCCACTCAAAAGGATCGTTTCACTGGGGAGGCATTTTCTGCAGACAACAGACCCGTGAATGAAATTTCTGTGTCACTTACGAAAGAGAAGCCATTCGATACCCGGTAGCTAAACAGGAACTTCTGCTCATGGCAGCCAAGGAAAGTTCCATCACTGAGGCCGAAAAGGCAGCTCGAGCTGCCAAGAGAGCCCAATGTCCTGCTCTCATTAGCTTGGCGCACCTCGGCCCTCCCCAATAATGTAAGCAGCGATGAACCTACACCTGTTGCTGTTATAACGATCCATTTTATTCTTTGCTAATCATAGCAACGTGGACACGGATAGTGCTTTTCAGGGCTGTAAGGAGGAAGAAGAAGAAGAAGAGAAGAAGAAGAGATTGGATTTATACCCCGCCCTTCACTCACTTGGAGTCTCAGAGCGGCTCACAAACTCCTTTCCCTTCCCCTCCCCACAACAGACACCCTGTGAGGTAGGTGGGGCTGAGAGAGCTCTTTCCCAAGCTGTCCTTGAGGGAACAGCTGGTACAGAGCTATGGCTTGCCCATGGTCATCCAGCCAGGTGCAAGTGGAGGAGCGGGGAATCAAACCCGGTTCTCCCAGATTAGAGTCCGCGCAGTTAACCACTACACCAAACTGGCTCTCAGAAGAAGAGGAGGAGGAGGAAGAGGAGGAGAAGGAGACTGGATTTATACCCTGCCCTTCACTACACAAAGGAGTCTCAAAGCACCTTACAAATCCTTTCTGTTCCTCTCCTCACAACAAACCCCCTGTGAGGTAGGTGGGGCTGAGAGAGCTCTTCTGAGAACTGCTCTTGAGAGAACAGCTCTGAAAGAACTTATGACTGAGCCAAGGTCACAGTAGCAGCTGCATGTGGAGGAGAACCGGGAATCAAACCCGGTTCTCCCAGATTAGATTCCGTACTCCTAACCACTACACAAAACTGGCTCTCAGATGAAGGGCCTTGCTCTGAGGAGATTACAATATAAATATTGGGAACAGTGAGTTGAGGGGCAGAAGGATAACAGAAGCTGGTAGAATTAAGATAGACTGGTGTCACGACAGTTACTAATCGGAAGGAAGCTTAGTTTCTGCACTGGAGGAGATCTAAACCAGATGTTTCAGAGAAGAGGTGGGCTTTGAAAATGGGCTAGTGCGGTGCCATGGTTCCTGCTGGAATAAGAGCTAGGATATCTGGGTACAGATTCCTGCTTTGCCATGAAAATGACTGGGGGAGCTTGCAGAGCCTTTGTCCATCGTCTTCTAGGTGTTCCACAAGACTGGAAGAGGGCAGATGTTATCCCAATTTTCAAAAAAGGGAGGAGCGATGACCCAGGAAACTACAGGCCAGTCACTCTGACCTCTGACCCAGGGAAGATACTGGAGCAGATTTTGAAGGGATTTATCTGTGAGTGTCTAAAGGACAACTTGGTGATCCAGAGAAGAGAGGCATAACTTCCAAATCACAAGATGTCATAGCCCCACTGTACACTGCATTGGTCAGGCCACAGCTGGAGTTCTGTGTGCAGTTTTGGAGGCCTCACTTCAAAAAGGATATGGACAGAATGGAGTGGGTCCAGAGGAGAGCGACAAGGATGATCGGGGGCCTGGAGACCAAGAAGCCCTGTGTGGAAAGGCTGAGGAACTTGGGAATGCTCAGTCTGGAGAAGAGAAGGTTGAGGGGGGAGAGGATGGCTCCCTTTAAGTATTTGAAGGGCTGTCACTTAGAGGAGGGCAGGGAGATGCTCCTGCTGGCAGCAGAGGAGAGGACTCACAACCATGGGTTTAAATTAAGGGCGGGAAGGTACCGGCTGGATATTAGGAAAAACCGTTTTACAGTAAGAGTTATGCTGCCTCAGGAGGTGGTGAGCTCCCCCTCACTGGCAGACTTTAAGCAGAGGCTGGACAAATGTATTTCTTCAAATACATTAGAAATAGGAAACCAGCCAGGGAAGCAGTGGGACCCTTGGATGACCAAGGTGTAAACTGAAGGATGATAAAGAAATGGCTGAGAAGCTGAATGCATTTTTTGCCTCTGTCTTCACTGTGGAAGATGAGAAGTGCTTGCCCACTCCAGAACCACTGATTTCGGGAGGGGTGTTGAAAGACCTGAGTCAGATTGAGGTGACGAGAGAGGAGGTCCTACGACTGATAGACAACTTAAAAACTAATAAATCACCGGGCTTGGATGGCATACATCTGAGAGTTCTGAAAGAACTCAAATGTGAACTTGTGGAACTCCTGACAAAAATATGTAATCTTTCATTAAAATCTGCCTCCATTCCTGAGGACTGGAAGGTAGCAAATGTCACTCCCATCTTTAAAAAGGGTTCCAGAGGAGATCCAGGAAATTACAGGCCAGTCAGTCTGACGTTGATACCAGGTAAGTTGGTGGAAACTGTTATTAAGGAAAAAATTAGTAGGCACATTGATGAACAAAATCTATTGAAGAAGACTCAGCATGGGTTCTGTAAGGGAAGATGTTGTCTCACTAACCTGCTAGTGTTTTTGAGGGAGTAAACAAACATGTGGACAAGGGGGACCCAATAGATGTTTACCTTGATTTCCAGAAAGCTTTTGATAAAGTTCCTCATCAAAGGCTCCTAAGTAAACTCAATAGTCATGGGATAAAAGGACAAGTCCTTTTGTGGATCAAAAACTGGCTAATTAAAAGGAAACAGAGAGTGAGTATAAATGGGCAATTTTCTCAGTGGAGGGAGGTAAGCAGTGGGGTACCGCAGGGATCAGTACTCGGTCCAATGCTTTTTAACTTGTTTATTAATGACTTGGAGTTGGGAGTAAGCAGTGAAGTGGCTAAATTTGCAGATGATACAAAGTTGTTTAGGGTGGTGAGAACCAGGGAGGATTGTGAGGCACACCAAAGGGATCTGTTGAGGATGGGAGAGTGGGCATCAACATGGGAAATGGGGTTCAGTGTGGCCAAGTGCAAAGTCATGCACATTGGAGCCAAAAATCCTAACTATAAATACACGTTGATGGGGTCCGAACTGGCAGAAACTGACCAAGAGAGAGATCTTGGAGTCATAGCAGATAACTCAATGAAAATGTCGAGACAGTGTGCAACTGCAATGAAAAAGGCCAATGCAATGCGGGGGTTATTAGGAAGGGAATTGAAAACAAATCAGCCAGTATCATAATGCCCCTGTATAAATCAATGGTGTGACCTCATTTGGAGTACTGTGTACAGTTCTGGTCACCACATCTCAAAAAAGATTGTAGCATTGGGAAAAAGTGCAGAAAAGGGCAACTAGAATGATAAAAGAGTTGGAACACTTTCCCTATGAAGAAAGATTGAAGCGCTTGGGGCTCTTTAGCTTGGAGATACGACGGCTGAGAAGTGACATGATTGAGATTTATAAGATTATGCACAGGATAGAGCAGGTAGAGCAAGAAGTCCTTTTCTCCCTTTCTCACAATACAAGAACTCGTGGGCACTTCATGAAATTGCTGAGCAGTTGGGTTAGAACAGATAAAAGGATGTACTTCTTCACCCAAAGAGTGATTAACACGTGGCATTCACTGCCACAGGAGGTGGTGGCGGCTACAAGCATAAACGGCTTCAAGAGGGAATTGGATAAACATATGGAGCAGAGGTCCATCAGTGGCTATTAGCCACAAAGTATAGATAGGAACTCTCAATCTGGGGCAAGTGATGCTCTGTATTCTTGGTGCTTTGGGGGGGGGCAACAGTGGGAGGGCTTCTAGTTTCCAGGCCCCACTGCTGGACCTTCTGAGGGCACCTGGTGTTTTTGGCCACTGTGTGACAGAGTGTTGAACTGGATGGGCCACTGGCCTGATCCAACATTGGCTTCTCTTATGTTCTTATGACAGACACTTGTCAGGGATACTGTAGGCAGATCCTGCATTGAGCAGGGGGGGGGTTGGACTCGATGGCCTGTATGGCCCCTTCCAGCTCTGTTGTGATTCTATGATTCTCTCATCCTCTTTTTCAAGATTATTGCTGAAGCAAATGGAGGATGGGAGAACCATTAGGGTAAGCTGCCCAAAGTGGGCAGGATAAAATGAGATCGAGGATGGCCAAAAGGATGGGCGGATTATGTCCTAAGCTTTCACTGTCATGGGTAATTATCCCATCTGCAGCTGTCCTTTAGAGAGGACAAAGATGGCCTGTTGTAGTGTCAAGCTAGGGTTGTCAGTCACCCGGTGAGGGCAGGGGACCCCCCTCCTCTTGTTTCTTTCTGCCAACTGAAGCAGCCGCAGGAGAAAATTTTTTAAGAGGCCATGGGGCTGGTGGTTTGATGTCACTTCCAGGAGAAAACCCAGCAGTGACATCAGTCCTCTTTAGTGATTGCCAAAAATGGTATGTTTTTATCATAGTTTCTGGTGATTCCTACAGAAGAGTGCAACACTTCTAGGTTTCCCTCTGGAAGTGATGTCATGCAGTAGTCAATGGCTGACCCCCATGCCCTGCCCCCAACCTCCTTGTTGCTAGGCCAGGCCTGGCGACCCTTTGTCAAGCTCTTGGGTATCCTGTGGCAAGGCAAGGGTTACGAGTCCTCTGGTGGGGGTGGGGTAAATGTTTTTTAAAAGTCTGTGGAGCCTATGGCATGATATCACAGGAATGCTGGCCCTGGAGATGGACAATCACCAGAAGTTCTAGATAGAGAGCCCAGTTTTAGGAGGCAACATGAGAGAAGATTGCCTTTGGTAGAGGGCCACAGATAGGTATCTATTAGGGCGATGGGAAGAGGGACAAGCGGGGTAGACAAGCCTCTATTTCAAGGCATATAAGAGCAGTTTATGAATACAGGGCATGTTGGGATGAAGAACAAAGCACCTGGCAAGTCTACAAAGCCCCGAGGTGGATTGAAATGTATCAGCAAGCTGATAGACAAGAGTTTCATCAGTTCAAAAAATGATTGCCAAAATGCAGTTCCCTTTGTTCCTCCTCCTCCTTTATTCCATTCTCTAAATGGAGATTAAAGAATTGTATAATGGAGGGGAAACAAATTATCTCCGGAAATGAATTGCTGCAATATTGCCATAAACTTGCAACCGCCCCTGAGCAATGATGGGGGGGTCAATGCTCCTCCATTTGATATAATGATCATGCAAATAAAGAGAATTTATTTATGACTTCTGGGCATGGAGCAAATAATGAGGTCCTTAACTGAGTCGGCCTTTGTCTTAAGCATTATTTATAACAACGGTCTCGGATGACTCCAGGAAAACAAAGCCGGGCCATTTTGTTTTGCTAACCCCTCAAAGCTCAGATGGATTTCTTTTCCCCATACTGGAGAATAAAAAACACAGAGCAGTATTGCACCAACGCTCGCCCGTTCAGAAAACAAATAAAAAGCAACCGCTGTTCCCACCCTTAGGGGAAGAGGACAATTTGGATTTTACTGTTCACACACGGTTTTATGGATTGTCATAATTAGCATAGCGACTTCACAGTTCAAGCTCTTCACGCACACCAGAGCAGATTTTATCGTGTGCAACTGGAGATCAGTTGTAATAGCATCTCCAGCCACCACCTGCAGGTTGGCAGCCTTAGCTGCATCGGCTACTGCTGTCATTCATTCATTCATTCATTCATTCGTTCGTTCGTTCGTTCATTCATTCATATTTATAGCCTGCCCTTCACATGAGCAGGCTCAGGGCGGGTAACAACATTTTAGCAATACAATAAATGATTAAAATATTAAAACACCATAATAAACATTTAAAATGGTGGTCACAACTCAAGCCCAGAAGATTAGCTGGCTGTGAGAGGTTCCCTGGCCCATTGGTAACACATGGATAATAGCCAGTAGTTGTTGGATGGGTGACAGAAACAGTTATTCAAGAGGCGGCGGCAAGCGACAGAGGTTGGGGCACCTGTTTGCTACGTAGCTTGCCCTGCCCTTGCCCTTGAGTGCAGGTGGGGGGGGGGCAGGGGGATAGGAGAACTGCTCTTTTGGAGTAGCGATTTCCTATCCCCATGGTTTGAGCCCGGGGGGCAGGCCCGTAGCGAGGATTTTGTGGCTCGCGGGGCAAACATTTTTCTGGTGGGGCTGCCATTATTTTTCTGTCTGTCTCTAAAGAATAGTAATTTTAAGTAATCATAAATACAGTAGTACTAATAATAAATTAAATGCAGCACAAACACACCCCACAACAGCCACCCCAGACATAAATGATACGCAAAAACACCCCCCACCCTTCCCCTGCCTAAAGCAATGAAATCCCTTACCTACCATTTTCAGAAGGAAATCTTGTAGGGCTGACCCTTTAAGGACGGGGACGGAGCCCCCGATAGCCCCACTGTAGCTATGGGCCAGCCTGTGGGTATGGGGGCCCCTATCCTTGACTGTTGCCCAGGGTCCTAGAATCATGAAGCCCCCGCCTGCAGTAAAATGAGCTCTGCATTCCCAGCTCCCTCACTCCCCACTGAGAGACATTTGTGAGTATTTCATAGTCTGCAACCGCAGCAATACTGATTCCCAGGCCCAAATCAAACACGTATTGGAAAAATGCAGGGAGGCTGAAAGGCGAATGTAAATCAACCTTCCAGCAGGGCCATCAATCCGTTTGGCAACTCAATAAAAGCACATTTAGATCTATCTTTCTGTTTTTCACTGTCACGAGCCTGTTTGAAGCTGTGGGGTTTTTTTTGCAGGGGTGGGAGAAATTCGCATGTGCGTGCCAACAGTGGGGGAACAGCTGCCATTCTGTCCCCAGTGGCCATCTTGTAGGCTTATGACTGCACAGGCAAATCCATTCCTCCGGACCTCCTTTGGAAACTTTGGAAACTGTGAGTCTGCTCATTGGGTGCAAGTGTACTCAAAGGCTGAGCAGAGCCCCAATGATGTAACGAAATGGCGAGGGGCCAAATGGAAGAGAGCAGTAAGGCACTCAGTCCTCTCTATTGCAGATTCAGCAACAGTTACGTCGGTCGAGCGTTTTCGGAAGTCTGCCAAAGCATCCGCATAGGCAAGCTCTTAGCTTCTGATGCAACAAAGCTGGTTCATTTCAGCTCTAATTTTAGCCAAGGCTGAACAAGATACATTGACCGCTTCTGATGACAGTGCCGGTGTCTGCCAACCTTCCCAGCAAGTAGGGCCGGCAACTCTGAGGCAGGGCTAGGACTCTCAGCTCTGGGTTGGGAAATACTTGGTGTTTTTGGGGGGCGGAGCCTGAGGAAGGCGGGAAAATAAGCAAACAAAATGGAGTCTGGCCTCCATTACAGTGTGGTGGACAGGTCACGAACACTCTGTGCTAAGCTGAAAACCAAAGACTGGAATTTTCCTGATTCCCAGGCTCCGCAAGGGCTTATGAGGGAAGGGGAGAGGTGTTTTTTTCTTAGTGGTGGTTGTTCTCAAAACTCTGCCTTCTAACAATGTACCTCTGGTGTCCACTAGAGCTGTAACATGCGCAATACCAGCTTTGCATTTCCCCCCTGCCATGTATCATTCTTGCCTTTATATACACTATGCTCCTGTTCTTTTGCTGAGCCTCTTCCACCCCACCCCACCCCCTTCTAGGGACCAGACGCTCCTGCAATAAAACTATTTCAAAGGACTCACTCTGTGTTCTGCATTCTTGGCGGCATCCGGCCCTGAGAACTCCGTTTGGCCCACTGGCCACTCCCTGCTAGTTTCCAGGGGGTACCTGGCAATGCTCCCTCTAAGCTGTGGGGGTCTTGTGAGCAAAAATTCTACTCTGTGAGCTACTGGCATTACAGTTATGAGCGAGCGATTTGGCTACTGTGTAAATCAGCTTGCCCTGGAGCCATTCCTTCCCGAGCTAAGACAAAAATGTGTGAGCTGGAGGCTAAGACTGAGAGCCAGTCTGGTGTAGTGGTTAAGTGCGCGGACTCTAATCTGGGAGAACCGGGTTTGATTCCCCACTCCTCCACTTGCACCTGGCTGGATGACCTTGGGCAAGCCATAGCTCTGTACCAGCTGTTCTCTCAAGGACAGCTTGGGAAAGAGTTTTCTCAGCCCCACTTACCTCCCAGGGTGTCTGTTGTGGGGAGGGGAAGGGAAAGGAGTTTGTAAGCCGCTCTGAGACTCTTAAGTGAGTGAAGGGCGGGATATAAATCCAATCTCTTCTCTTCTCTTCTTCTCTAAAAAATTGTGCTAGCTACCACTAACTCAGCTTAGAGGGAACATTGGTACCTGGTGATCTTACCCTGGTGGTGGGCAGGAGGGGGACACTAGGCGCTGTCTGCCCAGGGCTCCCCCAAACCCTGGAACTGGCGCTGCCTGCGAGTCCTGCTCATAGTGACTGAAATACAACACACCTGTTCTGGATTGTTTATGAGCTGTCTCTGCGTTGACAGCTGAGGCTCTTTGATCGGAGACTGCCTTTCCGAGGCACTCTCGAAGCAGCTTCTCACGCTTCACCTCGTCCCACATCACCGCTGCATTCCATGATCACTTGTCAGATCTCACATGCTCAATAGGGTCAGGCTAGGACACCCTTGGACTGGGACCGTCCCAGGAGCGCCGAGGTGCTGGCGGGCATCGCATTCCTAACTGGGCATGATGTGACATCTGCACTTCTGACTCAGCTGTAAACCAGCGCAGGACCAGTGCTCCCACTAAGCTGTGGAGTCTTGTGAGTAAAAATTCTACTTTGTGAGCTACTGGCAGTAAAGTTGAGAGCAAGCGATTTGACTACTGCATTTGGTGTAGTGGTTAAGTGCGTGGACTCTAATCTGGGAGAACTGGGTTTGATCCCCCACTCCTCCAATGGCACCTGCTGGATGACCTTGGGCAAGCCATAGTTCTGGCACAGCTGTTCTTGAAAAAGAGCAGTTTCTGTCAGAGCTCTCTCAGGCCCACCTACCTCACAGGGTGTCTGTTGCGGGGAGGGGAAGGGAAAGCATTTTGTAAGCCACTATGAGATGCCAAGTGAAGGGCAAGGTATAAATCCAATCTCCTCCTCCTCCTCCTCCTCCTCTTCTTCTTCTTCTAGTTTGCCCTGGAGCCATCCTTCCTGAGAGCAAGTTTGGTGTGAGAGCCAGTTTTGTGTAGTGGTTAAGTGCGCGGACTCTAATCTGGGAGAACCGGGTTTGCTTCCCCACTCCTCCACTTGCAGGCAGCTGGATGACCTTGGGCAAGCCATAGCTCTGTACCAGCTGTTCTCTCAAGGACAGTTGTCTCAGAGCTCTCTCAGCCCCACCTACCTCACAGGGTGCCTGTTGTGGGGAGGGGAAGGGAAAGGAGTTTGTAAGCTGCTCTGAGACTCCAAGTGAGTGAAGGGCGGGATATAAATCCAATTTCTTCTTCTGAGTAGGGCAGCCAAACCTCCAGGTGGTGGCTCGAGATCTCCTGGAATTATAACGGATCTCCAGGTGACAGAGATCAGTTTACCTGGAGAAAAATGGCTGCTTTGGAAGGTGGACTCTATGATTTATACCCCACTGAAGTCCCTCCCTTCCCCTCCCCACACCCCACCCTCCTCAGGATCCACCCCCCAAATCTCCAGGTATTTTCCAACCTGGACCTGGCAACCCTATTCCTGAGCTAAGACAAAGATGTGTGTGGCGGAGGCTAAAAAACTGTGAGCTAGCTCACATTAACTCGGCTTAGAGGGAACACTGGTCAGGACTGTGGCCTGCTGGCACGGTTTAGGTGCCCCATCTTCCAGATGGAGCATGCGGGGCTGGATGATCCATTCTGCTCAGGAGGCTAAAGAGAAGGCCCCGAGGCAGCGCAAAGGTCCAGCTGCCGATGACCGATGCCTTTAAAATTGATGTTAAACAACCCCCTCCCCCATGTCCCCAAGCAGCGAGCAGTTCTAGAGGTTGCGTTGACAGGATCGTTGATTATTTATTTACTTGTTTATTGACTTAATTCATACCCTGCCTTCCTTCCCAATGGCGACATCATTGAGACGTCACTGCAATCACTATATCGGCTTCACAGTCTGAGCCTCCTTTCACATGATGGAGGATCGGCCTGTCAGCTCTGGGCTGGGAAATATGTGGAGGTTTTGGGGGTGGAGCCTGAGAAGGGCGGGGAAACAAGTAAACAAAATGGAGTCTGGCCTCCATTAGAGCACAGTGGACAGGTCATGGACGCTCTGTGCTAGGCTGAAACGCCCAAGGCTGGAATTCTCCTGCTTGCCAGGCTCCGCAAGGGCTTATCAGGGAAAAGGAAGTTGTTTCTTTCATAGTAGCTGTTTTCTCAAAACTCTGCCTTCTAACAATGTACCTCTGATCCGGCTAGCCTGGGATATTCAGGTCAGGGCCTTGTCCCTTGAACAGAGGCTTAATGGAGGGCAATCAGCAGTTAAAGCTTTTCATGGCATTAGAGGTAAACAAGCAGTAGGACACGCGGTACTCGCGGGGGGGGGGAGGTGAGCCTCTCTCCTCTCCCTCCCCCTGCCCTCCCCGAAAATCGGTGGTGGCGGCAAGACCCGCTGCTCACCGAGGCTCTCCCCCCGCCCTCCCCGTCCCCCTGAAAATTGGCAGCGGTAGCTAGACCTGCTGCTTGCTGAGGCTCTCCCCCCCACCCTTCCCTTCCCCTCCAAAATTGGTGGCGGCGGCAAGACCCGCTGCTCGCTGAGGCTCTACCCCGCCCTCCTGGAAAATCAGCAGTGGCGGCAAGAACCGCCGCTCACCGAGGCACTCCCCCCGGCCCGCTCTAGCATTTCCCTCCCTCCCGCCCCCTCCCACAGCTCCCAGGCCTGAGCGGCCAAGCACTGCTTGGGCCGCCGCTTCTCCCCCCTTCCCCGTTCACTGCCTCCCTCCTCTCCTGCCCCCTGCCCCCTTCCAGAGCCGGCAGCATGGCTAGGTGCAAGGCTCACCGCGCCGCCTCCCCCCCTCCCCCCTCCCCGCCCCCTCTCTCCTTCCAGAGCCAGCGGCGTGGCTAGGCCCGAAGCCCACCATGCCACCTCCCCCCTCCCGACTGCAGACCCCCGCTGTCTCCGCCCGCCCACCGCAGCCAAGGTAAGCTCGTTCCCTGCGCATGCGCAGGGAACGTTTTTTTACTTTTCGGGGGATTTAAATATCTCCCGGAATTTTTTTCAACCCCCCCCGTCTGCAGAACCCCCTCCCCGCCCCCCAAGTGCCCCCCCGCGTGGATTTAGGTATCCGCACGGGGGTGGGTCACTTGGGAATTAGATATATAGATAGTATTGCGTGGTAAATAACATTCTACTAAGTTATGAGATTTCCCTCCCCTCCACGCTGCTGGCAACTTTAAGCCCCCAACAGTGACAGCACCAGCAAGAATTTTAAGTTACTTTCCCACCTGCCAAACAGACAGCAGCACTGATCTTTTAAAGCAATATCAGATGAGATGAGAGCCAGTATGGGGTAGCGCAGGGGTGGCCAAACTGTGGCTCGGGAGCCGCATGCGGCTCTTTCACACATATTGTGCAGCTCCCAGCAGGGCAGCTGGGGAAGGGGAGGCATGCTTTTTCTTCCTCCCTCCCTCCCATATATTTGCTTTCTTTGTCTCTCTCTCTCTTTCCCTTTCTTTCCACCTCTTTCTCGATTTCTCTCTCTTAGACAAACATCGTTATCAATATCTGTTTTACCCCTTTTGTTGTTATTTTTGGCAGTCTCATTTAATGTCAGTAAAAGGCAAATTTGCATATTTTCAAATAAAAATATATGTGTAATATTTGTTTATGTCTTGTGGCTCTCAGACATCTGATGTTTATTCTATGTGGCTCTCATGCTGAGCAAATTTGGCCACCCCTGGTGTAGTGGTTAGAGTGCTGGACTGGAGAGAACTGGGTTCAAATCCATCTTCTGCTCCAAAGCTCATTGGGCGACCTCAGGCTGCTCAGTCTCTTTCAGCCTGACCTACCCTGCAGGATTGTTTTGAGGGTAAAACAAGGGAGGGGACAGCCACACACCCCCTGCCCAAAGCTCCTTGGAGGAAAGGAGGAATGAATATGTGATGGTTTCAGTCCCACAGCTTGCCAATGGACGTCCTTCAACCCTACCCGTGACCCGTTCTGTTAAGCCAGCTGCAAAAACCAAACTTGTCTCTCTCCTGCTAGCTACATTCCAACAGCTCTGTTTTGCCAGTGCAATAGTATAGATTTCAGGCTCTAACCTGCAGGTAGGTTGCCCATTAAGAAAATATCCTGGATTCTTGGCACACAATTGGGGACAAAAGGTCACCACCTGGCATCCGTTATAAATGGCAAGCCTGGGATTATCTGAAGTGACAAAAGAGGGAGATTTCACTCCTTCCCCCAATCCAGGCCTGCTGATACTCGTCTCCCTGATCAACCAGCTTCATCTCTACTAGGGCTGCCAACTGCCAGACAGTAAAACCAAAACCGGAGATACACAGTAGAAGAAGAGAGAAGAGAAGAGATTGGATGTATACCCCGCCCTTCGCTCACTTGGAGTCTCAGAGTGGCTTACAAACTCTTTTCCCTTCCCCTTCCCACAACAGACACCCTGTGAGGTAGGTGGGGCTGAGAGAGCTCTTTCCCAAGCTGTCCTTGAGAGAACAGCTGGTACAGAGCTATGGCTTGCCCAAGGTCATCCAGCCAAGTGCAAGTGGAGGAGTGGGGAATCAAACCTGGTTCTCCCAGATTAGAGTCCGCGCACCTGAGGCAGAAAACAAAGACTGTGTATAAACTGTTAAGAATACTTTAAAGAATGTTCCAGAGCAGGGCTATTTTTGGGCAGGAACCCACAGGAACGGAGTTCCGGCTGGCTCCTGAGTTGGCCACGCCTACAACCAAAACCTCTGGCATGTGTGGCTACAGAGCGCAGTGCCCTTCCCACGTTTCACACAAGAGGGAAAAGCGGCCTCTTAAAATGCCATCTTTCCCTCTGGGGAGCCTCTGGGGATTTCCTTGTCAATTTCACTTGCCAGTCAGCTGAGAGTGAAATTGACAAGGAAAAGCCTCTCTCTCTGTCTTCCCTTCTCTAGCTGACATGTGGCAGCTGAAAAAGGGCAGGCAGGGAACCCAGGCACGTCCAAAAACCCTTTCTTTCCCTCCTTGGCAGGGATTTTGGGAAGGGGACATGGGGGGATGCGACATCGCATGCACCATTGCTTCACTTCTGTTGAAAACCCAGAATTGACAAAAGGTAGCTCTGGGAATTGCCAGAAACTTTATAGTAAGACCATAGAGTTTCCAGAAATTCCTAGAGCTACCCCTTTCTCTTTGGGCTTTTCCCTAGAAGTGACATAATAGTGAATGCAGTGCCATCTCCCCCCCCCCCCCCGAACAGCAGTGGGCAACAAGAGCTCGGGCTGGCGGATGCCCCACCCTGACTGGGAGACTGGCAAGCCTTGTGACAGATAAGTAGGGCCTAGGTGAGCTCTAGGTCAGTGTTTTCCGAATGTTATTTGTAAAATGACAGAAACTGAGGTTCAAGTCTATTCACCATCTCTCTGGCCAGGAAATGCATCCAACTAAATCCCAGCAATGTAAGTGCTGAGTCTGGATATGATTGTTCATAGAAGCGTGAATGACACTATGCAGTATGGATCTGGGAAAATCCTTAAATTAGTGATCCCCAACATGGTGCCTGCTAGTGTGTTTCCTGGCACCCACTGGCTTCTTCCTCAGTCAGAAAGCAGAGAAAAGAGAAGTCCAGTGGCCTCTTAAAGGCATGTGCTTTTGTGAGCAAAGCAAGGAGCTGGCCCTGGCTTTCCCCCCACTTCTCTGAAGTAGGGAATCTGTCTGTCATCTGTCTATCATCTATCTAGATTTTTAGGCCACCCTTCCTTGCAAGCAAGGCTCAGAAGGGCCCAGGGGCATCTTTGTAACTGCAGGGAGCAATCATTGGGAAACAGCTGCCTTCCTCATACGATGATGCTTGGCTTGGGACCTCCTAACATTTTGTGAAGAAGAGAAGAGATTGGATTTATACACCACCCTTCACTCAAGAGTCTCAGAGCGGCTTACAAACTCCTTTTCCCTTCCCCTCCCCACAACAGACACCCTGTGAGGTAGGTGGGGCTGCGAGAGACAACTGTCCTTGAGAGAACAGCTGGTACAGAGCTATGGCTTGCCCAAGGTCATCCAGCCAGGTGCAAGTGGAGGAGTGGGGAATCAAACCCAGTTCTCCCAGATTAGAGTCCGTGCACTTAACCACTACACCAAACCTCCCAGTATCTCTTCCATCCCCATGGGAGCCACAACCTATTTTCAAAATTCTGAAAGTTCTCAAAGGCTCAGTAAGTAGCTTTGCGACATTCTCATTTCCCTCCCTTCTAAGTTCCTGTTTTTTCAGTCCCTCCCCCCGTTCTGCACATGTTTTGCTCCCTCTAGTGGTTAATTTGATATTGCATTGTTGTATGTCTGGTATAAAAACCAGCAGTTTAAACCTGCGGGGAGATATGCTGGAAATGAACCCATATGATAGCAAATTGACCACTAGAGGAAGCAAAACATGCACAGAACAGTCACCCCCACCCCCACAGACACAGGAAGCAAGGAAAACCAGAGAGTGGAAAAGCCTAAGACTGGGGATGCCTGCCTTAAGTGCCTGCTTTCTTAAAGTAACACATGCCCACAACAATGTCCTTCTTTAGCCTTCCTTCACACATTCTCCAAGGCTGCCATGGGACGATCTCTGTTTGACAGACAAGGACAGAATAGGCATTCCCAGGCAGGTCTGGTGGGATGCAGGAACCTAAGGAAGCATTCTTGCATCTGCCATCATCCTTGCTCTACTGCAGGTTGCCTGGAGGGCAGAGGCTGAGGTGTGGTTGATTCACGTGAACACAAACTGCCAGTTCCAGTTTTGAAACAGGAACTTCTTACTGCTCCAGACAAATAAAGGGCATGTTTTGAATTTACGGGTGGGAGAGGGTTGCCAACTGATCAGGGAGGAAAAATTCCAGCCTGGCCTACTCTTTTGCCTTTAAAAGAGCTCATAGGGTTGCCAGCTCTGGGTTGAGAAATATCTAAAGATTTTGGGGGGTGGATCCTGGAGAAGGCAGAGTTTAGGAAGGGGAGGGACCTCAGCAGGGTACAGTATCATAGAGTCCACCCTCCAAATAGGGTTGCCAGTCCCCAGGTCCCCGTGGGGATTCCCCCGGTTTTAGGGGCTTCTGCCCACAGCTGGACAGCTGGCTGGCTGGGGAACCCTGCCTCCAAACAGCCAGGATCCTGCATGATGTCCCCGATGCAGTGACATCACCCAGAAGTGACATCATCATGTTGGCAATGTTGTGGGAGGACGCTCTGGTCTGAGGGCAAAAATCTATGGTAAATCTGCCCTCAAACCATAGAGTTTTGTCCTCAAACCAGAGCATTGCCATGAGAGACCACCAATGCAATGATGTCACTTCCAGGTGACATCACTGCATTGTGGACATTGCACAACGTCCTGTCCCCCTCCAGGAATGCCCCCCAAATCCCCCTGCCGGCGACAAGGTAGAACCTGGCAAATCTACCTCCAAAGCCGCCATTTTCTCCAAGGGAACTGATTTCTATTGTCTGGATATTAGTTGCAATAGTGGAAGATCTCCAGGTCCCAAGTGGAGATTGGCAACCCTAGTGGAAAATGAGGGAATCTTTTCAGCTGAAAGGGCTGGTTGAAAATGTGGCAGCTCTATGGTTTTTGGCTGACCCAACTACCAAAATTGCCCTAAAGTTGCATGATCCACACCCTGCGAGACTTCATTAACACACAGGGAATATACACATATCCTTGGAGGGAAGATGGTGAGATATAGCCCAAGCTTGCCAGATCTGAGAAGCTAAAGCAGGGTCAATCCTTGGATGGGAGACCACCAAGGAAGACTCTGCAGCGGAAGGCAACGGCAAGGCACCTCTGCTTCTTCCTCACCTTGAAAGCCCCTTGTTGGAATTACCATAAGTTGGTTATGGGTGGGTTCTATGGTAACCACAGGCACTACATTGGAGATGAGTGGGTTAAAGGATGCATTAGGAAGAGGCGTAATAAAGACTGTGCTTCTTTGAATAGGGGGGAAAAGGGTAGATCCCAAAATGGATCCAACTGTAGGACTAAACTCCACAATCTTGTGCATTTTTCTCTGGTTAGGCCAGGCACAAAGCACAGGGCTGAACCTGAATATAAATATTGAGTCTCCATCCAAACACCCATCAGGGCATGCCACCCATTTTCCCATTGTGCAGTCCCAGGCTACTGTGCCCCACATGTGAATATCGGAGCCATGTGGGTGGGGCCAGTCACGTGGATCTTCTGCCCCTCTCTAGGCATTGCTCACCCTCCCAGATAACTTGATAGAAAAGACCGGCTTAGTTGGCATCACCCACATGGTTTTGGTAATCACACGCATATAGTTGCACAGAATCACACCATGTAGAAACAGCTCCCACATGACTGTGGTTGTGGTGAGACTTAGGTTCGCGGTCAATATGCAACTGATTTATTTGTTTGCTTATTTAATTTGTACCCTGCCTTTCTCCCCCGGGGGTGGGGGACACACACCCAAAACGACAGATACTATTACCTTCTCCATTTTATCCTCATAACAATCCCTGTGAACTTGGTTAGGCTGAGAACGTATGAGTGACCCAAGGTCCACCAGCGGACTTCCATGGCCAAGTGAGGAATTGAACCTAGGTCTCTCACTACTACACTATACTGGCTGCCATGGACTGCATAAATTGCACAAATGTAGGGGTGGGCAATGGCAAACCACCTCTGAACGTCTCTTTCTAGACAACCCTATGAGGTTGCCGTTAAGTTGGCTGCAATGACAGCACTTTCCGCTACCAGGGAGCCAGTTTGGTGTAGTGGTTAAGTGCGCAGACTCTAATCTGGGAGAACCGGGTTTGATTCTCCACTCCTCCACTTGCACCTGGCTGGATGACCTTGGGCAAGCCATAGCTCTGTACCAGCTGTTCCCTCAAGGACAGCTTGGGAAAGAGCTCTCTCAGCCCCACCTACCTCACAGGGTGTCTGTTGTGGGGAGGGGAGGGGAAAGGAGTTTGTAAGCCACTCTGAGACTCCAAGTGAGTGAAGGGCGGGGTATAAATCTAATCTCTTCTTCTTCTTCTTCAGATGCAGCCCAGTTCTCAAAGAGTTTGCTTCTGTTTAGGACAGGGGTGGGCAATTGTTTTGGCTTGGGGGCCCCTTTGTGGGAGCGGAGGTTAGCGGAGGACTGCACCTTTTAAAATAATTGCATTCATTAGTTAACTTTGCATTTCAGAAAAGGTATAAATTGTATCATAAAAATCAATACATATAAATGAAATAAAATAGTGGTAGTTTTATTCAATTTATTTATTGTGCTAATTTCATATCATCTATAGCTGCAAGCACATTTAATTTTAGAATCAGTTTAATGAGACAAATGTACCCTATCACACAGGGCTGCTGGGAGCAGGGGGTGGGGCTTGGTAATGTGCCCGCCCCCTGGACACTTCACTCCCGGAGTGCCGCTTCTCTGCACTCCAGGCCCAGCGGAGGCCTGACTGAAACCACGTGGCCGACTGTCAAAAAACTATGCGGCGGGCCGCATGTGGCCCACGGGCCACAATTTGCCCACCCCTGGTTTAGGACATTCCTTTACATCTTTGGAGGGTTTTCTCTGCTTTGGCATCCAAAATAGAATGCTTTGGGGGAGGGCCTCCATAGGACATATGGCTCCAAGTGTCCTTCCCTTGTCAGCAGTATGCTTTCCCCCAAACCTGCTTTGCTACCATCTTTTGGGGAAGAGCGCAGTCCAAGTGTGTTAGCATGCACCCTCATACCCCCACCAGCCTGACAGGGCCACCAGTTTCTCTGCTGCACTACTGGAAGGCTTGTTGAGGGTTTTTTTAAACAAATGGCGCCCAGACCTGGCAAATTGGAAACCGGCCGGTAATTAGCCAATTCGACCCGATCCAGATTTACTTTTTTCAGGAGAGGGCGGACCATCACCTCCTTGAGTGCCCCCAGGAACCGCCCTTCGAGAAGGGACTTGTTGATAATCTCCCAGGCGGCACCTCAAAACCCCTCGTGGCCTGCTTTAATCAGCCAGGAAGGGCACGGATCAAGGATGCATGTGGTTGGGCGTACAGTCATGAACAATCTGTCAGCTTCCTCTAGGCTGAGCGGGCCAAACCCATCTAACCCAGGAATCAAAGATGTGCAAGGGGCCTTGAGTTCATTCACTGTTTCAACTGTGGCAGGGAGGTTGCGGCGGAGCATCAAGACTTTATCCGCAAAATAGCTCGCAAATGCCTCACAGCCAATCTCCAGTTCCCTAGCATTTGGTCTGCCCTGTGGCAGAACTGTCAAGGACCTAATTGTTCTAATTAGAGTCTGCACTCCTAACCACTCTACCAAACTGGCTAAGGAGGGTCAGCCCTGTTTAGTATTTGGATGTGAGACCACCCCAGGATACCAGGGTCATGACACAGAGGCAAAAAATGGCAAACAACCTCTGAACGTCTCTTGCCTTAAAAACCCCATGGGGTTGCCAAAAGTTTAAAAATACTCTCCGAAAGCTCCCTGGAAAAATGGTGGCCAATGGACAGATGTGGGCAAAAAATCCCCACGTGGATGCTCCATGTCCGATGAACACACTTCTACATTCACAGTAGTGATGAATGCAAGCCAGCGAATCCTCCCTGTTTGGGTGCAGCCTTTGATGTATAAAACACTCATTCACAATAACACAACTGGAAGTCCTCGGCTGCAAGCAAGTGTAGGTTTTTCATCCAACATCAGGAGCCATGATTCAGGATGCTCCACACCAGAAAGGCATACAGGGTTGTGGACGGTGTACTATACCCATGCTCCCTCTAAGCTTGTGAGCAAAAGTTCCACTTTGTGAGCTACTGGCATTAAAGTTGCACTTTGTGAGCTACTGGCATTAAAGTTGCGAGCGAGCGGTTTGGCTGCTGCATAAATTAGTTTGCTCTGGAGCCAGCCTTCCTGAACTAGGACCAAAATGTGTGAGCCGGAGGCTAAAAAACTGTGAGAAGGTGATAGGAAAGACCATTGCCTGAGACCCTGGAGAGCTGCTGCCAGTCAGAGTAGACAATACTGACCTTGATGGACCCAGGGTCTAATTCTGGAAAAGGCAGCTTTATGTGTGTTCATTTTGGGGCAGATCCCCGCTTTTTCACAGACAGCTCCCTTGCTTTCAGTGCCTTCCTTTGGAGACAGCACAAAGCTCACTGACAGGTGGGGTGTGTGCTGCTGGGGACAGATTTTGAGCTAGGTCAGTGGAAGACCTGTGGAGCCTTTACTGCTCCCAAGACACCCGCTTGCGGTCTGGTTAAAATTCGAAGCTCCCAGCTTTCCTTTTGTTCTCTAAGGAAGCAAAGGTGCTAGTCCTTGGGAGTGCTGAATTTATAGCTGGAAAAAGTCATCAGCAAGTAGGGATGCCAGGAAGGGAGGGGGGAGGGGGGGAAAAGGTCCTGTTTCTTTCACAGAGGCCTCGATTGCGGAAACGGGCAGGTGAACCGGGTGCTTATACACATACTGAATAACGCACTTTCAATCCACTTTCAGTGCACTTTGCAACTGGATTTTACTGTGTGGAACAGCAAAACCCACTGGCAAACAATCACTAAAGTGCATTGAAAGCGGATTAGTGCATTATTCACAGGGTTGCAGACTCCAGGTTTAGAAATAGATGAAGAAGAAGAAAAAGAAGGAGAAGGAGACGAAGAGGAGATTGGATTTATACCCCATCCTTCACTATCCGAAGAGTTTCTCAGAGTGGCTTACAATCTCCTTTCCCTTCCCCTCCCCACAACTGACACCCTGTGAGGTAGGTGGGGCTGAGAGAGCTCTCTCAAGAACTGCTCTGAAAGAACTTGTGACTGACCCAAGGTCACACCAGCAGCTGCATGTGGAGAAGAGGGGAATCAAACCCGGTTCTCCCAGATTGCAGTCTGTGCTCCTAACCACTATATCAAACTGGAGATTTGAGGGTAGGTGCCCAGGAAAGCAGGGTTTAAGGAGGAGAGGGCTCTCATAGGGTATAACGCCATGCAGTCCACCTTCCAAAGCAGCCACTTTCTCCAGGAGATGTGGAATGAATGTTTTAAATAAATAAGTAATAGAGAAATAAGTGATTTATGTAGCCTTGAGATCATGTGTAATTCCAGGAGATCTCCAGACCCCACCTGGAGGTTGGGAACCCTAATAGTGTAAAAGCACTGAAAGTTTTCATGGCGTGGAAATAAATGACATCCCATTAAGCCTCAGTCAAAGGGAAAGGACTTCTTTTTCCTCCAGGCGGTTGGCAAACCTAAGTGCTTATAACCAAACATGAAGAAAAGTGGAGAAAAAATGTAATTACCAAACTGATCCTGACAAGATAAATGGTTAAAGCTGAGGGGTAGAGGAATCAACCCCCCCCTCCTCTAACCTCTTTGCTCTTGCATTACCTTGACTGCTAACTTCAGTTTCCCACTCTCTTGATTTCATTGGCTGGTCTGCTCTGACATCACAGTGGAACTATGCTGGCAATGGGCTTCTCTAGCTGCCATTGGCTTCGCTGCTGTGAGCTTGCAGAAGCGCCGCATGGAGACATTAGATTTTAAATTGGGAGGTGCCCCTACAACTTTTGGCAAATAAGTATTGCTGGGGAGGCTTCCAAATGACACCTTCATGCAAATCAGTTGCATCTTTCTGGCACTTTGTAGTGTGCAGACATTTTTACAGCTCCATCGGTGTGCCAAGAGCTTTAAACCCTTGAATTAGTTGTCCCAGAGAGTGAGCTGAAACTCTCCTTCCCACATTTTACTGATACACGATCTTAACCCAGAGACAAAGTGACTCCCCCAAAGGCATCCAGTGAATTTCCAAGGCTGATCAGAGATTGCAAGCCACACTTCCACTGTTGCAACCCAACACCACCCAATATTTAGGGAAACTCTCCATTCGAGATCGGAGTCTAGTGGCGCCTTAAGAGACCAACAAGATTTTCATTTTATTTTTATTTTATTAACGTTATCTATAGTCCGCCTTTCTTACAGGGACTCAGAGTGGACTACACACAACAAGTCCATATAGTTGACCAAAGGGGACATTCAATAACTGACTCATTAGGGATTTTAGAAGACGGGAATGACCAGAAAGGAACAGAAGCATAGCTTAAGTATTAACATGACAGATTAAATGGCACAGGAATGATCTAATAGGATCCTGCTTAGCAATAAACAATATGCATCAATATGGACCACAGTCTCAGTCATTTATCTGAATAAGGCTGGGAGCCCTTTTGTATCGTACAACCTGATTACCTGCACAGAAAAGACCTCTTGAAAAATAGGAGCTTTCAAGAGCCAAAGTGCACCTTGTCAGCTATCAGGAGTCGCTGTGGAGTAGTGGTTAAGAGTGGCAGACTCTTATCTGGAGAACTGGGTTTGATTCCCCAGTCCTCCTCCACATGAAGCCTGCTGGGTGACCTTTGAGACTCCTTCAGATAGAGAAAAGTGGGGTATAAAAACCAATTCTTCTTCTTCTTCCACTTCTCCTCCTCCTCCCCCTCCTCCTCCAGACAAACTATGTGTGTCTCAGAGTGGATACTGGGCTCAAACCTAGCTGTTCAACTACAGACCAACTTATCTCCAGCCAAGGACTTCACACTATGGGATATGACTCTGGGCCAATGCTCCCTCCAAGCCATGGAGTCTTGTGAGCAAAAAATCTACCTTGTGGTTTTTTGTTAAAGTTGTGAGCGAGCGATCTGGCTCGTGCATAAATTAGTTTGCTCTGGAGCCATCCTTCCTGAGCTACGACAAAAATCTCTGAGCCGGAGGCTGAAAAACTGTGAGTTAGTGCACTCTAACTCAGCTTAGAGGGAACACTGCTCAGGGCATAGGCACACCAGAGAACATGTGCTGCCCTCCCTCTGTGCCTTGGCACCTACAGTGTTTATGAAAGTATGCAGATCCGGCTAACTGCAATGCAGCTCAGTATAGCCCAGTGAGTGGCCTCCCATCCCACTGCCCATCTCTGGCTAACTGCACAACACTTCCCAGCCTGACATCGCAAGGCAGTTGATAAAGGCGCCTTGCGCCAAGTCACCCAGCAGGTAGAGCAGAGACTGGAGCTTCTCTCTATGGTCTCCACCCTCTGTATTTGCTATTGCTTGGTACTGCCTATAGCATTAGAGCAATCTTTCGCCTTGACGATACCCAGGAAGGCAAGCCAGAGAAAAGTTGTGCAGCAAGTCTGAACTCCAGAGTAAGCAAAAGTCTCCCAGTGCCAGCCACCACCTTCTCTCTGTGTAAACGCACCCCATGCTAATGCGCAATGTGGCATGACCAGTTTGTCCTTACAGCAAGTCCCGGTTGAGCCAAATCAGGGGTGATACGGGTCTCGCTCGGTGACTTAAGGACAGAGAACGATGGCGAACTGAGAGGGACAGAACCCTGTCAAGGTCAAAAGCCCACGATCTGAATGGTATGGCCCATGCCATGCTGCCACATGGACTGCCCACGCTTGCCATGGATCCTGCCACTGCTCTGCAGCACTTAGGCTGCAGTCACACACACTAAACAATCCACTTTCAATCCACTTTCAATGCACTTTCCAACTGGATTTTGCCCGTTCACACAGTAAACTACAGCTGGAAAGTGCACTGCAAGTGGATTGAAAGTGGATTGCTTAGTGTGTACAGCCTCAGCAGCTCTTTTGTGATCTGCATGGTGCTCAGAAACAGCTCTTTTCAATGTGAGCTTTTAACGCAAACATTCGCAACCATTTCAGAGGCTGATATCAAAACACACACATGCAAAGGAATGACAACTACATTTCCCCCCAACCTACACTCCAAAATCCAAATACTTTAAAAATATATATATCAGGATTTATTCGGGGTGAAGCTGCCTGGCAGCTCATGTTAATACTTCCACGCAGGTTTCCTCAGCGGGGAAATGTTTGGCTGTTACAGCTATTTGGCCACTATTATAACTAAATGGAAAACCCAATGTTTAGAGGGATATGGGAGGGATATGGTTGCTCTGAATGGGAGGGATACGGTTGCCAACCTCCAAGTGGGGCCTGGAGATCTCCTGGATTTACAGCTGAACTCCCAGACTACAGAGATTGGTTCCCCTGGAGAAAATGGCTGCTTTGGAGGGTGGGCTGTAATGGAATTATACCCTGCTGAAGTCCCTCTCCTCCCCAAAATCCACCCACCCTTGGCTAAACCCCCAGATTTCCAGGAATTTCCCAACCCAGAGTTAGCAACCCTAAAAAGGCTTTCTTGGGAACATAAGGCTGTTGGAATTAGGATGCAAGACTAGATAGACTCTTGGTCTGATCTTACGGGGCAGAGACTGTTCAAACTATTGAATCCGTACTGCAAAACAGCCAACAAAATATCGTTTTCGGCAAAGCCTTCTGGTCACACAAGAGCATGGAATCTTTTTGTATCATACAGAACAAGTTAACTGCAATGTTCCCTCTGAGCTGTGGAGTCTTGTGAGCAAAAATTCTATTTTGTGAGCTACTGGCATTCAAGTTGTGAGCGAGCGATTTGGCTACTGCATCAATTAGTTTGCTCTGGAGCCATCCCTTCCTGAGCGAAGACAAAAATGTGCGAGCTGGAAGCTAAAAAACTGTGAGCTGGCTCACACTAACTCAGCTTAGAGGGAACACTGGTTAACAGCCAACTGATCCATGGCAGGCAACCCTAGGACCATGGGGTGTTCAAGGCAAGAGATGAGCAGAGGAGCTTTGGCATTACCTGCCTCTGCATAGCAACCCCCGTTTTCCTTGGTAGTCTCCCATCCAAGCACTGACCCAGCTGAGCTCTCAGGCTCTGATGAGATTGTGCTATGCTGGGTTATCAAACTACTGGAAGTAAGCCCCATGGAATAAAATGGGTCTTACTTTTGAGGAGAACTGCTTAGGACTGCTCCCTATTTATTTATCTAGAAGATTTATTAGTCTCCTTTTCACCTTGCGGAATGCAAGGCAGCTTACCACGTCATCAAAACGGCGATGTAAAAACATACCGAAGACCACAATTTAAAATCTCAATTAGCACTGCCAGTCCATAAAAACTAAGCCTTCTCCACACATAGGGAAAGACTGACTACAGTGCAGCTAGCTTTAAGCTTGGCTGAGGCTGCGTCACGAACATACAAATAAAGAAAAGAAGACGGATCTAAAATTTGGTCTCCCGAAGTGATCGGCCAGATAATAAATAATGAAATCACACCAGTGGCGCTTTCGACAACAGCTGTGTTTGATATGGGCACAACTCACATTTCTTTATACCTTCTGCAGGGAGGGACCCCCTGCTTGTATAAATCCCTGCCAAAGCCCTTTAGAATGAAAGAAATTTGGGAGATGAGCTGCCTACACTTTGAGGGATACACTTCTTTTTGGGCATGTCCTTGCTATAGCGACAGACGCGACAAGTTCTGTTCTTCCAAGCCATATGCCACCTTAGTGGGAAACCCCTGGACAAAATTCACCCCAAATGCAATAGCAATACTCACGTCAGGCCGGTGGATCTCCTGCCCCTCTCTGTCTCCGTCCCTTTTTGGCTCTCAGCTCCTCCAATTCTGCCGTCCTATCAGGTCATGATAGAGGCACAAAAACCTCCGTGAACGAACACTGCAGAGATAGGAGGGAGAAGTGTGGGTAAATTTGCACAGACAATAAGCCATAATTTTTTTTTTTTTTTTGGTATTTCGGTCCGACTGGCTCTACTGGTTTGCTTTTCTTTACTCCAGCAGTGGAAAGGCGCTTCAGTGGAGCTGAAGCCGAGGAACTGGTTTTGCTATAATACAAAGAACTGGCCGAACGGGTTGGGCACAAGCTTCACATAGAGATTTGATTGTTTTCCCATAATTACAGCTCAAGCTTTGCGTATTTGGTCAAAGTCAATCACCTTAACGAAAACAGGCCCATTCCCCCCCCCCCCCCGCCCCCACCCCGTAAGGCATCTAGCATGAAGATGGGAACTCTTTGCTTCCTTTTTCATAATTGTAGCTTCTACAGATAAGAAAAAAACACACATATGCCCTGCTACTGATGGAACCCTTCGTTTCTCACAATGTTTGCCAATTCGATTACAAGGCAAGTAACCAGGGCTGCTAGGTCCTCCCTGGCCACCAGTGTGTGTGGGGGGGGAGGGTTGCCAGCTCTTAGTAATACTACTAGTTGGAATTGCAAGGAATCTGCTCTTCAGTAACAGTAAGATTTGAGTCCAGTACCACCTAGGGTTGTCAGCTCCCCCCCGCAAGCCATTGGCAGAGGATAGGGTTGTACAGTTGCTGGCTCCAAGTTGGGAAACCCCTGGAGATTTGGGGGTGGAGCCTGGGGAGGATAGGGACCTCAGTGGGGTACAATGGCGTAGAGCCCACCCTCCACATAGGCTTGCCATTCCCCAGGGCCAGGTGGGGGATCCCCTGCTTTTGTGGACTTCTGCCCGCCACAGACCAGCTGGCCGATGGGAGGAAATTCCCCCCCCCCAAACAGTGTTGTCCTGTGTGACATGCTGACATCACTCGGAAATGACGTCAGTGCATCGGTGACATCGGGGTGTGTGTGTGACACTCTGCTTTTTGGGCAAAAATCTATGGTTTGAGGTTGCTTTTACCATTGTTGTTAGCCATTCAGTCATGTCCGACTCTTGGCGATTCTATGGGCCAGCTCTCTCCATGTTTTCCGATCCTGTACTGTTTCTTTGAGTCATTCCAAGCTCCGGCTGGTGTCGAGTTTTGTGGTGTCTACTCTTATGGTGTTCTTTGGTAGCCCGGTTTTCTTTTGCTGCTAACCAATCGAAGCATAATTGCTTTTTCTAGTAGGTTCTTCCGCATGACATGGCCGAAATATGGCTTTTACCATAGTTTTGCCCCCAAAGCAGAGTGTTACCCCTAACACCAATGGTGTGCAGATGCCACTTCTGGGTGACATCAGTGCACCATGTGACACCCCATCCACTCCCAGAATGCCCTTGAAAGCCCCCTGCAGGCAAAATGAAGCAACCTGGCAACCCTATTTATTTATTTATTTAACTTATACCCTGCCCTCCCTGCGAGCGAGCTCAGGGTGGCTTACATAACTGGTCTATAATGACTGTTAAATACACATAAAACCAGTTTAAAATATCAGATACAATAAAAACGTCAAAATCAAAGTGCTAGTGCTGATACAGTAAATTACATAAGATGGTGTGGTGGAATTACCCTACCACCAAACAGTTTGCCACTCAATGATCTTCCTGGGCACAGTGGTAGAAGCCAGATGTTAGGGCTACGGGCTGGGCTCGTTGGTAGCAGTGGGGGCGGCTCCTAGTTGAAGGCCTGGTGGAAGAGCTCCGTCTTGCAGGCCCTGTGGAACTGCAAGAGGTCCCGCAGGGCCCTGATCTCCTCCGGGAGCTCATTCCACCAGTATGGAGCCACCACTGAGAAAGCCCTGGCCCTAGTGGTGGCAAGCCCAGCATTCTTGGGGCCCGGAAGGGTCAGTCAGTTCTGGGACCCTGACCTCAGTGCTCTCTGGGGTATATACGAAGAAAGATGGTCCCTCAGGTGACGCCTCCACATTATCCGTTTCCTCCAGGGGAATTGATTACTGTAGTCTGGAGATGAGCTGTAATTCCAGGGAATCCCCAGGTCCCACCTGGAGGCTGGCATCTCTGCTGAAACAACTGGGTACTTCACTTAGCATTCATCAGAAGTTTTCATAGTATTTGTTTCAGGTGGGCAGCCATGCTGGCCTGCAGGGGAAGAGCAAGATCCTAGCCCACCTTAAAGACCAACAAGATTTTCAGGGTTTAAGCTTTTGAGACTCAGAGCTCCCTTCATCAGATACCATCTGACTCTCAAAAGCTGACCCTGGTCTTTAAGGTGCTACGGTTGCTGGGAACTGCTCCCCCCCGAATTACAGCTCATCTTGTTGGCCAGCAAGGCACTTGTAGTGCTCTTATGGATTTTGATATTCATAAGCCTGAACTTGGGTTGCCCATATTGGAAGGGCCATGTGCTTCCTTCATTATAGGATTAAGCTCCAGCCCATGCCAGGAGGCTGACACCCTAGACAGTTCACCTGAGACAGAGACAAAAGACTCCTTCTGCCATGAGGTTTCTTTCTGTTTCAAACTGCTGGTCAACCCCTGCACCCTCCAACATAGCTAAATGGATTATGCTAACGCAGTTGCCTAGCAACTAATGTTCGGGCCATCACCCAGTCGGCCAGAGCCATTGACTAACAATAGATGTGGCCCAGGTGAGTCATTGGACCCTGCCCAAGTGTCCACTTCCTGGTGAGATCATAGTTTTGCAATAATGTCCATCCCCCTGCCCTCCTCCTTTTGTTTACCTTTAACCTATGGAAGGGTCAGAAAGGGATGGACCACCTAAGAGGTGTGTTAGTGGGATCAGCCCGCCCCAAGACCACCTAATAAAAGACCCTACACAGAGGCAATCGGTCTCTTGAGCCATCGTCCCCTATCTGCTTTACTACCCCTTCTGCCCAGCTTGCTGTACCCATACCCTTGCCTCCATCTTTAAATCTCTGGACTCACAATCCAAGAGAACCACGTGGTCTCGCAGGTTCGAGCCTCGTGTCCCATAGTCTTTCTATTTTTCTCCCCATCCAATTCTTCCATTGACCGGACCACGCATCTCTAGGTAACGTACTGCTTCCCCACCAACGAATTCCTGCTCATGCAAACGTGCTACTTTCTGTCTTTATTTCCTTAGGCCTGTGTGATTGTGTGTGTGATTACGTTTTTGGTGTGCTTGAACAACATTGCCCAGTAAACTGCATTGAACTGGCTATCTGCCTCACGTGCCTCTTTCCTTGAGAACTCCCGGGAGGGGTGGGACCCTGGTATAGTTGGCAAGAACCCGTGTATTTCGCCAATTGCTAAACGTAAATTAAAGCAATTCGGCTAACAATCTCCAGAAGACGGAGATCAGTTCCCCTGGAGAAAATGGACGCTTTGGAGGTTGGACTCTGTGGCATTGTACCCCACTGAGGTCCCTCTCCTGTCACCCCCAGGCTCTACCCCCAAATATCCAGGAGTTTCCCAACTTGGAGACGACAACTATACCTCCCCATCCCCACCAGTGGCCGGGGGGGGGGGGGACACCTGGGAACCCTAGGTGGTACTGGACTCAAATCCTATTCTTAATACGAACAGATTCCATGCAATTCCAATTACTAAAATCACTAACAGCAGATTCCATGCAATTATTATTACTGTGCACCTGCCTGCCAGTGAAGACCAGTCAGAGACTCTGATTTGAAATAATATGGCTGGTGACTGGATCGGGTCTTTTTGGTGGTGGCACCTTGGCTTTGGAATGCCTTTTTCTCTGTGGTTAACTTGTCTGTATCAGTGGAATCCTTCAGGGTTGCCAGCTCTGGGTTGGGAAATACCTGGAGATTTTGAGGGTGGAGCCTGAGGAGTGCCATGTCAGCTAATGTCGCCATCCCCCACCCGGGAGGTGGCCTTGCCGGGGTCGCAAGGTCACTGCTGTGGAATGTTTTGTTAATTGTTCTCATGGCAGGCTTATCGCTCTGCTTGCTCCTCCGTCCTTGGAGAGTCTACTGTGCCAGCTGCTGTATCTTTTACTGTCTGGCCCTCTACCTTCCCACCTATACTCTGGGAACTGTGAGCCAGTATTTTTATGCACCTTTTTTCTATCATTCCTGATTGGTTCTGTAATGCTTTTGAGTCCATTTTGAATCCTGTATAATTGACCTGGCTTCCCAGGCACCTGCCATTACTAACACAAGAAGTACAGATGACCATTGCAGATACTTTCTCAATAAAGTTTTCCTGATTAAGGACACTTGTTGCTGACTGACTCTGTGGGCTCTCACAGACAGGGTTTGGTGAGGGAAAGGACTCTAATGGGGTATAGCCATAGAGTCCACCTTCCAAAGCAGCCCTTTTCTCCAGGAGAACTGATATGATCTCTGTCACCTGGAGATCAATTGAACAAGTGGGAGAGTTCCAGCCATCACCTGGAGGCTGGCAACCCTATTTATGGAGAATTCCAGTCCGAGACATTTGATTTCAATGGACTTAAATTGGAATAACTCTGCATAGGAGTGCCACCCATGTTGTGCTGGTTAGTTTAACCCAACAGGTTTATTTCCTTTTTATTTGCCTAGGCATCCTGTTAATTATCCTGGAATGCTGTGCCCTTCTTTCAAGTTTTAGCATTATGTTTTTTTTAAAAAAAGCTTGAAAGTCGTTGTGTCCTCCCTGAGAATTTTTTTTTTAAAAAACTGGGTTGTTTTTATATCAGCTTTCATCCTGACGAGTTTCCTCTGCTCCTAATGATTTTGTTCGTTTGAGTCGTTTTATATTTATTTTTGCAATCTGATTTTGGCGTTTCTGAGCTGCTTCAAGACTTTTTAGAGAAAGAGACTGGCATCCACCCCCAAATACATACATTATTGCAACTATTCGGACAAGACATGACAGATTTTTTGTTGTTTGACAAAGCATCAGATTTTGCATAACTGATATAAAGTATTTGCTTCATTATTATGGGGCTGCAGTGGCTCAAGTGGTTAAGACGCTGAACTGCAGACCAGAAGGTCAGAAATTCAGCAGTTCGAGATCTGAGTGCTGCATCATGGAGTGAGCTCCCATCTCTGGTCCCAGCTCCTGCCAACCTAGCAGTTTGAAAGCAAGAGATTGCAAGTAGATAAATAAGTACCACTTCAGTGGGAAGGTAACAGCGTTCTGTGCGCCTCAGCGTCTAGTCATGCTGGCCACATGACCATGGAAATGTCTTTGGACAGCACTGGCTCTTCGGCTTAGAAATGGAGATGAGCACCGCATCCCTGGAGTCGTATTTGACTGGATTTCGAGCAAGGGAAACCTTTACCTTTACCTTTTACCTAATTGCCTTATTGTTCATCAAGAAGCATGTGCTTCTTTGGATGTGTCTCAGAATCCAATCTTCAAAGCCAAATGACAATTTGTCTCCATACTATAGAGATCAGTTCCCCTTGGCTTACTCCCAAGTGTGGTTGCCAACTCTGGGTTGGGAAATACCTGGAGATTTTGGGGGTGGAGGATGAGGAGGGCAGTGTTTGGGGCACTTTGCCATAGAATCCAACTTCCAATTCCAGGGGTGAATGCTCTCCCCTGGAGGTCCGCAGCTGCGGGGCACCTGGAGAAGCCGATCCCGGGAGGGAGCTGCGTGGTCGGGGGTGTGGCCTAATATGCTAATGGATTTCTGCTGTTGGGTGTGGCCTATTATGCTAATGAGTTCCTGCTGGGCTTTTTCTACAAAAAAAGCCCTGCATTAATGTATCTATTGGCATGTATCCATCCTTAGAAGTTTGATGGAACGTAGAAACTTTTATTGATTGTGAAAAGGGGAAGGAGTTGCACTGAGCTTTGATAATACAAAGATAAAGTTGTATTTTGCAGTTTACCATTCCAGCCCGTGAGCTCTCTTACTTTTAACCTCTAGGTGGTAACTGGAGATCTCCCACTATTACAGCTAATCTCCAGGTAACAGAGATCAGGTCACCGGGAGAAAATGGATGCTTTTGGTAAATGGACTCCGTAGCATTATACCCGTTGAAATTCCCCCCTCCCCAAACCCTGCCCTACTCAGGCTCCACCCCCAAAGTCTCCAAGTATTTCCCAACACAAAGTTGGCAACCCTACATTGCCTCTGAGGCTACAGCTACACAGTCATTTTGATTGGGTTTCACCACTGTTCCCTCTTGCATTTAAAATTGCTGATCAGATGGCTGCATCCGCCTCCCGCACCAAAGTAGGCTCACTCGTGCAATCCTTCTGGTTCCCTAGCGTGTTTTCCGACACCGGGAAAATCAAGTACTTTCTGGGTATTTGCGCACTGAATCCGCGATTTTGCCCATCTGGACAACCATCTCTCACAATGATTGTGATTAGGTCATCTGACCGTCCTTTGCACGATGAGTCCCCCCCAGCTTCTGCCTTTTTGTGCATGAACAATTCTGCACTGAATAAATTCAGTGTTTAAATGTTCAAGCGCACATATAGACTCCAGCACTTGGTAGTACATTGCTGGCTCATTTGGTTTGCTGTGTGTGTGTGTGTGTAAAAACAAGGGTGTACAGCGAGTCCAGGTGGGGGCAGTGATTTGGCCATGTGCATATGTGCAAAGCAAATTAAAAAAAATATCTCGTGCCGTGCCGCCCAAGCGGTGGCGCAGCTATCTAGATGGTGCCCAGAGCCTCGTTGCACAATGCTTGCGGTTTGGGGGGGGGGGAATGTGTGGTCATCCGAACAAAAAAAAATATTCCTGCTCAAACTACAGTGGAAACAAATCAGGATAAACTTGCCGTGTGCCCACAGCCTAAATCTCTGGGAATTTCCCAAGCTAGAGTAGGCAACCCTGTGATCACCATGGGCCTGCTTAAAACCAGCCACAACCCTGATGTTCTGCAGCTTCTCCTCCTTGGGCTGTTTCTTTGATCCCCTTCCTTTCCCCTACACCTGGTAGGGCCGGTTCCAGGTTTTTGCAGGGCCTGGTGAGTGAGTACAACCAGTCCTCTTTCCCCTCTTTGAAACCCTGCAGGGAAGAAGGACAGCATACAAATGAGGTTAATAAATATCTCAAAATAACGCTGAGAGGTAGGTTAGGAAAAAACTATAGTGACTTAGTCAAGGTTACACCCTAAGCCTAGATAAAAGCCATGTGATGAATGTTTAAAACCTAGCCTCAAAGGTCCATGTCTGACACCATCAAGTGTTTCTCACTAATCACTTTTCACTTCTAATATAGCACATGCTGTAGGTAAACCAGTGCAAAGGTTGGTAATTACTGGACAGTGTTGCTATGACATTAGAGTTGCCAGCCTCCAGATGGTGACTCCTGCTAATACAACTGATCTCCAGGTAGGGTTGCCAGACCTCCCAGTGGAGGCAAAGGTTTCCCCCCACAGCTGCCAATCAGCTGGCTGGTGGGGGAACTTACCTGGAGAAAGAGAAAGATCCAGGCCTTGTTGCTGGTGTCACACAGGAAGTTACATCATCACACCAGCAACATCCAGGCAATGCTCTGGTATTTGGACAAAAACTCTACAGCAGAACCTAGTTTTACCATAGAGTTTTTGCCCACATATCAGCAGTCAATAAAGATGTATTTGTAAAAACATTGACTGAAGTAATACTGTAGAAAATTATCTTCTATTATCGTTCACACACAACGAATGCTATGCAATGTAAACAATTCGTTTCACAATAATTGCTTTATCTGAGCGTGTAGCAATTATTGTGAACCCAAGGTTCTGTTATTAGAGAGTCAACATGGAATGTTTCCTTCAAGAGTTGATAAGCAGATGTTTTTGCAAATACATCTTTATTGACTTTTCGTTATTTTTGTCATGGATGTTGTCTTTTGGATTTCTTCTTCCTCCCGTGATCTCTCATTTTTGGCTTCAAATATCAGTGTCACCTGGACATTGCTGGTGTGATGACATCACTTCCTGTGTGACACTGGCAACGAGGCCTGGGCCTTTCTCTTTCTCCAGGTAAGTCCCCCCTCATCCTCTGCTGGTTGCCAGGAGACACCTGGCAACCCTATCTCCAGGTGACAGAGATCAGCTCAACAGGAGGAAATGGCCACTTTGGAGGGTGGATTCTATGGCATTATTCCCCATTGAAGTCCCTCCCCTCCCCAAACCCCACCTTTGTCAGGTTCCACCCCCCCAAATCTCCAGGTATTTCCCAACCTGGAACTGGGAACCCTATATGACATGGAGAAGAATGTGATTGCATAGTGCTTTGTTCACGCTTAGAATGTACACATTAGATCTCACGAGCCATTCTCGTTTATTAAAAATACTGAACAGAATTAATAGAAAAATACCCAGTTTGTTAGGACTAAAAATAATGGCTAGATTTTGAATTTTATTTTAAAAATTATTTTTTTCAGGATTTGATTATAGCTATGCAATTTAAAATTACCTCAGAATGTAACCTCAAGTTTTGGTAATCCTAAAAATTATCGTGTGTCAGCCGTAGCATGGAGCCATCTCAGCTCTGTTCCAGCTTTTCACTATCAAAGCTTTAATTTAATTGTTTATCTGAAGATTTCATCTCCTTTCCCTTGGATCATTAAAGATAGTTTGTCCATTTCTGCTGTCTCCATCAATCTGTACGTTCAGTCCTCCCTGTTAGGTATATCTTCGTTTTTCCAGTATCTTGCATATAAAATTCTGGCTGTTGTTATAATGTACATAATAAGATACCAATCCATTTTTTAAATACTGAGCAGGAATCATATTTAACAGAAATAGTTCGGGTACAAAAGGAATATCCATTTTTAATATTTTTTTTGCATATCATGAATGTTAACCCAGAACTGTTTAGCTTTATCACATGTCCACCACATGTGAAAGTAGGACCCTGTTTTTTGTTTGCATTTCCAGCATACATTGGGCATATTTGGATACATTTTTGCCAATCTGTCTGGTGTTACCTCAGGTTTTGGTAATCCTAAAAATTACCGTGTGTCATCTGAAGCATGGAGCCACCTCAGCTCTGTTTCAGCTTTTCGCTATCAAAGGTATAGGTGGAGGTACCTGAATTCCTGGTCTTTACCAGAACAGGTTGAACATGCCAGGTCCCAGAGCGGAACGATCGCCCCTGGGAGCAGGAGAAGTGTTCTGGGACTGGAATAACAGGTCCCAGAGTACTTCTGCTCCTCTTGGGGGCTGTCATTCCACTGGGTCCTGTTATTCCAGTCCCAAAACACTCATGCTACGACCAGCAACCATGGGCTGTCTATATGGGCCGAGACACCTTCATCCCAAACCCATTCTGCACTTTCACTGCGACTTGTGTATTTTGTTCTATAATGTATTTCAGCGGTATTCCCCTGGCTGCCATTATAACCAATGGGTCTTCAAGCCTCTCCCATTGTTCCTAGTGGGCAATCCTATCCTCCATATTATTTCCTGCAGCAAATACACCAAATCCTCCCTAGCACACAGGAATAAATCCTGTGTGAAGACAGCAGACTGTAAAAAGAAGAGGAAGAGATTGGATTTATACCCCACCCTTCACTACCCGAAGGAGTCTCAGAGTGGCTTACAATCTCCTTTCCCTTCCCCTCCCCACAACAGACACTCTGTGAGGTAGGTGGGGCTGAAAGAGCTCTCCCGAGAACTGCTCCTGAGAGAACAACTCTGAGAGAACGAAACTGGGGAAAGCTGTGGACAGGGGGAAGGAGGCAGGGAGGAGGGGAAGAAGAAGAAGAAAAAGAAATTGGATTTATACCCTGCTCTTCACTACCTGAAGGAATCTCAGAGTGGCTTACAGTCTCTTTTCCCTTCCCCTCCCCACAGCAGACACCCTGTGAGGTAGGGGGGGCTGAGAGAGCTTTTGGGAACTGCTCGTGAGAGAACAGCTCTGAGAGAACTTGTGACTGATCCAAGGTCACATCAGCAGCTGCAGGTGGAGGAGTGGAGAATCACACCCAGTTCTCCCAGAATAGAGTCTGCGCTCCTAACCACTATACCAAACTGGGAGCTGGGAAGAAAGCAACCACTCCCTCCTTCAGCTCCTTCCTCCAGTTGTAGTCCTTCACTATGAGTGGGCCCCCCAGGCAGCTCTCATTGGTCGGCAAGTGCCCACCTCAGCCTACCCAAGATGCCAGCTATGTTTGGGGCACAGTGTGATGAAGACAATCACTTATAAACAGGGGTCATTTCGAGCAGGAATGTGCAGGAATGCCGTTCTGAGAGTAACAATCCCAGAAGTTGGCACATATGGTGATGCGCTGTGAAAAAAAGCAAAAGCTTTTTCATGCTAACTTTTTTTCAAGCTTTGTCATGCTAACTTTTCCATCCTGCCTGCTATGCGGGGAGAGCGGCCTAGAAATTGAATTAAATAAAAATCCTAATGAGTTATGCTAATGAGCTCCTGCCCCTCTTTTTCTACAAAATCACCCCTGCTTATAAGTGTATTCGTTTAAAGGTACCTTCAAATGCTAACCGAAGACTAATTTAGGGAAGGCTTTTATGAAAACTTCTGCTAGCACTGAAGAATACCCTCTGCATTTTGTGATCTTTCATGGATCTCTGTGGAAAGAACAAAAGTGCTGCACGCAGGAAAAGTTGCCCAGAATAAACTTTCTTTACCTTTCCCCCCCAATTGGCTAGAACTTCCTATGTGACTAGTGCTTTGCTCTCACTCTGAATTGGCTTTGTTTGCTATCCATTGTTAGGTTTACCAGTCTCCAGGTGGTACCTGAAGCTCTCCTGCTATCACAACAGAACGCCAGGCAATCAAGATAGTTCTCCTGGAGAACATGGCTGTTTCGGAAGGTGGACTCTATGGCATTATGCCCTGCTGAGGTCCTTCCCATCCCCAAACCCCGCCCTCCCCAGGCTCCACCCAAGGAATCTCCAGGTATTTACCAGCCCAGAGTTGGTAATGCCATCCTTTGTTTTAAATGTGTAGCTCCCTTTATTTTGCTGTGTAGTGCTGTGACGTTATTACATCTACCACACGATCCCTCAGTGGCTGGGATTGCTGTACAAGGGCAGAAGAAGCCTTAAGAAAGGGGAAACATTTGCATTGGCAGGTGGAGAAAAGTTATAGCTGCAAACTAGTAAATACTCAATAGGAATTTTCATGGGGCGGTGAGGGGATAAAGGTTTTGGGCCTCTAAGAACACTCCTTTCCCAGTGTGAACCAAAGCAGAGCAACTCTCAGAACAGCCTTAATTTGTTTATAAATATACTCTGTGTCTTACAGCTGCTGCTGCTGGGATCCTAATTTATTCAGCACATCACTGGAAGGTACCTGTCGGACCTGAAGAATCAGTGATCAAGGTGGATTACACGTTAACTCCCATAAAGTTTGGCTAGTTTTCCATACTTGCCTCTTCCTGCCCTCTTTTGTCACCGGAGAGAAGAGAAGCTCTCTTGATCTAGTACCAAACCTGAAGACTTGGTGTTCTTGAAAAAGATTGTAATTAGGAGCTAGGATTGTTTGACACAGGTAAAAAAAGGTAGGTGTTGGCGTGCATGTGCGTGTGTGTGCGTGTGTGTATGCCAACACCTACAATTTTCCAGGTGGGTAGCTGTGTTGGTCTGAAGCAGTAGGACAAAGTTTGAATTCAGTGGCACCTTTTTTCATTTTTTTAAAAAAAATAATAGTATTCAGTGGCACCTTTAAGACCAATAGTTTTATTCAAGGTATGAACTTTTGTGTGCATGCATGCTTTCTCAGATACATTGAATTGGAAGGTAACAGTTCATTGACGTATGTCGAGGGTGAACAGCTTGCTTCACCTACATTAACCTCTTTTAACTGTCAAACAAGGCTAGCAATTACAATTTCTGTCTGTCTAACCATCTAACCTATCCATCCATCATCTATCTGTCACCTATTGTTGATACTATAACCATCCAAATGACATTATACCTGAATTCCCAGTTTCCATTTCCCCTCCCTAAAGTAAGTCTTTAGCCTTTTCATTGTGGGGCTATAAGGGGAAAAGCATACCTCTGCAATGGAGGGGGCTAGAGGCTTACGTTAAAAAAAATGAAACCTGGGGAGTCAGAGAACCGGTTTCACAGAGTGACATAACCTGGGGCAGTCTTAGCCAATGGATAGCAGGGGCAGCTTACCTGGGCCCATGCTTGTCACCCACTGTTCACTCCTCAAAGGAGGGGGGGGGGGAGAAAAAGAGCAGGCTCTCACTGCTGCCGCTCACACCAGTGCTGTCCAGGGCTCGGGCCACCCATTCAGAGTGACAGCCTCACCCCGTCGTACATGAACACACATGAAACTGCCTTAGAGACCATAGGTTCATCAGTGTCAGTATCGTCTACTCTGACTGGCAGCAGCTCTCCAGGTTCTTGGGCAGCAATCTTTCACATCACCCACTGCCTGGTCCTTTTTAACTGGAGATGCCAAAAACCGAAGCTGGGACCTTCTGCATGCCAAGCAGATACTCTACCTCTGAGCCACAGCCCATGCCTGTCTAGGGCCTGGCCAGCCAGCTAAGCGGTACATGTGTGCCCCCACTATCCAAAGACTGATCGTCCAGCTTCTGGAAACTGCTTCCACTGGCCCTGGAAGGGGGTATAGCAGTTATTATTATTATTAAAAGCAGGACCCACGATACTCATGCGGGGGGGGGAATCCCCCACAGCTCAGGGCCTGCTGAAGCTGGAGGAGGAGGAAGTGGCAGCAGGTGAGCGCTTATCCCACCCACCCCAGTGGTGGCGGTGAGGCTGCCCCACCAAGCCTCCCCCCCCAAAGCGGCAGTGGCAATGGACAGTTCCCAGAGCATTCTCTGTGCATGTGCATGAAACGCTCTTTTACTTTTGGGGGAATTTAAGTATCTCCCGAACATTTTAAATTTTTTTTTGGATTTTTCTGCATTTTTTAACTTTTTGGATTTTTTTGCACATTTGGGGAGTCCCCCAAGTGTGCAGGAAAATCTCTTTGCCCCCTAGGTGCCCCCAATGTGCGGATTTAGATATCTACACACAGGGGGCGCCTTGGCTATTAGATATATAGGTTTAAATATAATAACATTTCCCCCTCTTGGACACACACCTTAATGTGGAGAGGGGTTTTCTGTGCGTCAGCAAAGATGAGAGCAATTCTGCCAAGAGTTTAGACCCTGTCTAGAGGCAAAACTCCTAGCAGAGTCACTCAAGGCCAGTCCTGGTATCATTCTGGTCATAACTGAGACACCAGACTAAAAAGATGCATCGACTCCATTCAGGGATCAACAGCCACATCAGCAGCAGAAGTTCCAGTGGTGATGGGGCTGGAGGAATACTTGAAGGGTAGCTGTTGGGCAGCAGCAATAGTAGAAAGTGACACTGGCAAAGGCTCTTTCTACTGGGATATTTGGTTAATACGAAAGTTTTGCCCAGTCACAGAAGCATGACACTGAGTGCAGTAAAAAAAAAAACCTCCCAAGAAGTATATTGCAAAAGAGAGAGAGAGAGAGAGAGAGGCTGTGATCACACGCACAATTTGGCCCAACATAGGTGCGAATGCCAAGTGCATTAAAGGAGCACGATCAGACGACAACATCTGGGAAGTGCCCCGCAGCCATTGGCAACCCGTTTTGTTCTGCCGCAGAATCGGAGTTAAAAGACACCTCAGAAAGTCCAGTAGCAAATGGGTTGCTATGGGCTACAAATGGACTTTCCTGCATCTGATTGCTCCAGGGTGTGCCCATGGCGTCAGGAGAGTCTGATCAGGCTATCCCGACTCTGTGCCCTTCCCCCCCCCCCTTTGCAGTATGTGCATCAGCGCACATTCCCGCGCACTCCATAGGGAGACCTCAGTGCGGAAGTGTGATCCATCACTTCCTCGTGTAAGCACATTGGGAACAAACCACACACCCCTGACTCACCCGCGGTTGCTAGGGCTGCCAAGTCCAACTTGGGAAATATCTGGGGACTTTGGGGGTGGAGCCAGGAGACTTTGGGGGTGGAGCCAGGAGAAAGGAAGTGACATCATTTTGTGATGTCACATCCTGTGATGTTGCTTCCACATGCTGACACATGAACTCATGAAGTTTCCTAATACTGAATCAGGCCATTGGTCCATCAAGGTCAGTATTGACTACTCAGACTGGTAGTGGCTCTCCAGGGTCTCAGGCTGAGATCTTTAATGTCACCTATTACCTGATCCTTTTTTAGCTGAAGAGGCTGATACCTCCTGCATGTCAAGCAGATGCTCTATCACTGAGCAACGGCCCTACTGAATCCTTCCTCATCTCGGCAGAATATGAAGCCCTAAGTGCTACACAAATGCTAAATATGATTTTCATATCATAAGAACAGGAGAGAAGCCACAGTGGATCAGGCCAACAGCCCATCCAGTACAACACTCTGTGTCACACAGTGGCCAAAAATACCAGGTGCCCTCAGGAGGTCCAGCAGCGGGGCCAGAACTCCAGAAGCCCTCCCACTGTTGCTCCCCAAGCACCAAGAATTCAGAGCATCACTGCCCCAGACAAAGGGCTCCATTTAGACCTTGTGGCTAATAATAGCCACTGACAGACCTCTGCTGGATGGGGACAGAGAGAGAGAGAGAGAGAGAGAGACAGACAGACAGCTTTTTCACTTACTCTTGCCCAATTCCCAGGCTTTATTTCTGGCCCTTGTTTCACCCAGCTGTTGTCCATGTAAGTCCCATAACTTCTCCCCCCCGCCCAGCAAAGGCTTTTTGGTGGCTAAAGAGGACCTTTGTCCTCCCCTTTTAGCCAGCAGAAAAGCTAGTTGGATCCATCCCTAACTTAAAATACCGGTTACTTGATGTACAAATGCTTTTAAAAATGCAGATTTTTACTGGGGGGGGGGGGGACACGGTTGAAAGAAACAGAAAATTGGCATAAAAATGAGGAATCCCAACTTTTATTTGCAGAAGGGAAATGAGGATTGGGGGGACCCAAGCAGCCACGACAAGACATTTTAAACAATCCCACTCCCAGACCTTCTACAGGCAACCTCTCCTTGTGATGTTTACCTCTTTGGAAGTGACAGTTTATTCCTTTGACAAAACCACAGTGGACAGACAGACAGAAAAAAGAAAGAGGGGGAGGGGGAGAGACAGAGAAGGAAAAGAGCTCGCAGACCCCAGCTTACCCAAGCAGTTTACTCAGCAGCAACCTTGCACGCAGTAGAAAGAGCTTAGTCCCGCCTTAATCTCTGGGCGGGGCTCTCTTGCTGGCTCAGCTCTTAAAGGAGAAATTTCCCTTTTAAGAAGTTCAAGAGGCCAGCAGGGCAGGCTCCGAGGTTCCCCTGCTGGCAGCCATTTTGTCCCCCCGGTGGCCAATTTTGGAAAAGCGGGGGAAAGCTTTAAAAATCGGTGTTTCCCCCGCTCTACCGGGGGACTTGGCAGCCCTAGCGGTTGCGTCTGATCACGCAGTGGCAGGCTGTGCCCGCAGCTTCAAAAGTCTGTGATCATGCAACTGCGGGTCAAATTCCGTCAGCGGGAATAGCCTCGCTTCCCTCCCCCCGCTGCATCTCACATGTGTGACTGCCACGAGAGAGAGAGAGAGAGAGAGAGAGAGAGAGGGGTAATATTACATTTATTCAAGTAGATCTAGTTCACATTCAGGTTGCAGTCAAAAGGAGAGAGAGAAAAGCCTGCTCTAAAGAGTACTTTCCCTCTCACAAATGGCCAGCTTTTCTGGCATTATGTGTGTGAGAGTATGAAGGCATTATTTCTACAGGAGAGACCTGCAGAGACATGTGTCTCCATGGAAGGCCATGTGAAGAATGAGAGAGGACAACGGAGAAAGAAAGGAGGGGTCAGAGGGCAGCTGCGAGGTGAAGACAAAGAGAGGCATCCAGTTCAAGGAGATGACACCTAGACACCCTTAGAGTGATGTAGCATCCCCCAGTGTCCAGGCATGCTGAGTCGCTCACCTCAACAGTTTTGTAGACAACCGCAGTGCTACGACAGCTAACGCTGTTTAGTACTGTGCAGAAGAAGGCAATGATACACCACTTCTGATCCTCTCTTACTTCAAAAACTCTGGGATGTTGCCCTGACCACCTGGATAGCCCAGGCAATTCCGATCTCATTATCTTGGAAGCTAAGCAGGGTTGACCCTGGCAAGTACTTGGAAGGGAGACCTCCAAGGTATACCAGTGCCAGGATGCCAGGGCAGGTATTATCAAGCCATCTCTCTGAAAAATGTCCTAGCCCCGCGAGGGGTTGCCAGATGTCACGATGACTTCCAGGCTCGCAAGCGCGCATGTACGCGCGCGCACACACACACAAATACACACAAATATACTCACACACACAACAAAAACCCTGGGATGTTTTGGAGGTCATTAATTCATCAGGTCTCCATAAATTGGAAGTGACTTGATGGCACTTAATATACACATATATAATGACATTTAACTGCTGATTTAAAGAACTGGAACAGCCCCTGTGGCCTGGTGTAGGCAGGCAGATGGCTGCTCCCAGCCAGAGGACTTGTGGAGGGAAATTGCAGGGAAACTAAACATATGGAAACCCCACTGCTACTGTGCGGCATCGGCAGCTATATCAGCAACAGAGAAACCACATAAGACTGCAGCCAAGTGGAAACCACCTGGAAGTACCAGATGTTACCCGAAGCCAACCAAACATCGGCTTGTGAATTTACTGGTGGAAAAAAAAAAATCTGGATAGTAGCCTAATCTGACAAGGCTAATGTTATATAGAATCCTAGAATCCCAGAGTTGGAAGGGGCCATACGGGCCATCTAGTCCAACCCCCTGCTCAGTGCAGGATCAACCTGGAGCATCCCTGACAAGTGCCTGTCCAGCTGCTGCTTAAAGGCTGCCGGGGAGGTAGGACATTGAAGTTTCCAATGCTATGTGAGTTGCTATTGAAGATTATGGAATGTGCCAATACGGACAAGCTGACAAATATATTAAAACGAAAAATGGAAGAAGAATTTATGGGGCCCCGGAGGGCGCTCTTATGATTGGTTAAAACTTAAATATTAAGAAAATAAGACGAAGTGAAGAACAATAAGAAGAACAGATGAAATTGTTGTGAAATTGTCATGAGAGGATATGCATGCAGAATGTAAAACAGGAATTTTTCTTTTCTTCTTTCCCCTCCCCCCCCCCTTTCTGTATATAAACGAATAAAAAAAATCCCCCAAAAAAAGACTGTCAGTGAGGGGAGCTCACCACTTCCCCAGGCAGCCGATTCCACTGCTGAACTACTCTTAACTGTAAAAAAACTTTTCCTAATATCCAGCAGGCATCTTTCTGCCCATAATTTAAACCCATGCTGGTAAATCCTGTCCTCTGCTGCCAACAGGAACAGCTCCTTGCCCTCGTCTCAGTGACACCCTTCAGATACTTCAAGAGAGCAATCATCATTTCTCCTCTCCACCTCCTCTTCTCCGGACTGAACATTTCCAAGTAGTCCCTCAGCCTTTCCTTGTAGGCCTTGGTCTCCAGGCCCCCGATCATCCTTGTCGCTCTCCTCTGCACCCGCTCCATTCTGTCCACATCCCACACCCGCTCCAGAACTGCACACAAAACTCCAGGTGTGGCACCTACTGCCAAAGAATCAAGGCACTTCCCAAACAGTACAGGGTTTTCTCCCTCCTCCACAGTAGGAACTACTACAATGAGATTAACTAACAAAGCTTGGGTGACATGAGCGGTTTCCGGCCGGTCCGTTCCTTAAGAGCCAACAAAAAGATAGAGATCTCTTTTTTTATAGATGGAAAGCCATTACTGAGTGTAAAATTGGCACAATGAGCAGATGAGCATTAAACTTTTTTTTAAACAAACGAGACCACTCCATTTCCTGGGGATTGCTCAATGCGAGGGTGTGCATGAAGCATTAGATTTAAAAATAAAATAAAATGATGGTACCACATGAGCAATCTGCAGAAGATGGGCAGACAAGGTCTGGGACTGGAAGGCCTCTGAAGTTATGTGCTTCCCATGCCAAAGAGGCGATAGCTTCTGAAGCGTGGATCCGTGATTCGCATGGACTCTCATGATGGTTTTTGGTCTTTTATTGTTTATTTATCTGAAACATTTTAATACCACCTTTCCGCCCGATTAAGGTCCCCAAGGCAGCATACATTTAGAAAGTATTAAGACATTTGAACAATTAAAAACACATTTAAAACGATCAAATAACTAATTAAAAAAAACCCTTCAGCAAACAACATCAGAACCAGGAAGGAGGACCCATAACCGTTACTGGGGATATGCCAAAGGAAATAAAACAGTCTCCACCTGCTGTCGGAAGACAATGATAGAGGAAGCCAGACCAGTCTTTTGGGGTGGAAGCACCAAAGCTTTGGTGCCAGGACCGAAAAACTCATTCTTGGGTTGCCACCTGTATACCCTCAGATAATGGCAGCAACCAAAGAAGGGCCTCCAAAGATTTAAGAAGGATTTAAGAATTTAAGAAGGATATAGACAAGTGGGAATGTGTCCAGAGGAGGGCAACGAAGATGGTGAGGGGTCCGGAGACCAAGTCCTGTGAGGAAATGTTGAAGGAGCTGGGTATGTTTAGCCTGGAGAGGAAACGACTAAGAGGTGGTATGATAACCATCTTCAAGTATTTGAAGGGCTGTCATATAGAGGATGGTGTGGAGTTGTTTTCTGTTGCCCCAGAAGGTCAGACCAGAACCAACGGGTTGAAATTAAATCAGAAGTGTTTTCGGCTAAACGTTAGGAAGAACGTCCTGGCAGTTAGAGTGGTTCCTTAGCGGAACAGGCTCTCTCGGGAGGAGGTGGGCTCTCCGTCTTTGGAGGTTTTCAGGCTAGATGGCCATCTGACAGCAATGCTGATTCCATGAATTTAGGCAGATCATGAGAAGGAGGGCAGGAAGGGTTGCCTCAGTGCTTAATTCTCGTGGCCCTTTCTTACACGCCCAGGGAAATGCTAATCGCTGCTCTGGGGTGAGGAAGCAATTTTTCTTCAGCACAGTTCGGCTGGAGATCCTGGAGGTTTTTTGTCATCTTCTGGGCATGGAGCCGGTGTCACTGGGTGTGTGTGTGTGTGGGAGGTATTTGTGAATTTCCTGCATTGCGCAGGGGGTTGGACTTGGTGACCCTGGAGGTCCCTTCCAATTCAGTGATTCTAAGGTGAATGAGTACCAGCGCTAGGGAGGGAACGAGCTGTGGCTCATGGGAGGGGATGGCCTGTAAAGCATCTGCTTGGCATGCAGAAGGTCCCAGGTTCAATCTCTGCACCTCCAGTTACAAGGGTCAGGTAGCAGGTGATGTGGAAGACCTCAGCTTGAGACCCCCGGAGACCCACTGCCAGTCGGAGCAGATGACACTGACCTCCATGGCCCGATGGTCAGATTCAATATAAGGCAGCTTCATTTGTTCACTGTGCTTTCTTGACTGGTCTTCAGAAAAGGCAATGCATAGCTTTTATGCTTGGATTTTCCTCTAGATCTTCAGCCTCAAATTTGTTACTGGGCTGGAACCTCCAGTGGTCCCTTATGTAATATTCTGACGTAAATCTCCTGACTCTGTCTGGCAAGTCCCTCCCGTCAGCCAGTTCTACCGGATGGTGCAGAATAACCGTCCCTCAGCCGGTGACTCCACATTCAAGCTATGTAAATAATTGGTTGGGAACCAGCTGGACGGTCGGTCACCTGTCTGCTTCTCTGCCTTGGAGGTCTGTCTGCGTTGTTCGGGCTCCAGCCTTCGGTGTCTAGAAAAAAAACCATACTTCTTTAAAAAGAGGAAAAAAAGAGATGTGTCCAAAGCTCTGGAATCTTTTGTGCTACATTGTCGGCATGTCGAAATACGTGCGCTTTAAAGAAATTAATTCATTGCCTCAATTCTTTTGGGTGTGTGGGTACAGAGAAGTGTATAGCTACTCCTTACAGAGGAAGGCAGTGATAAAGTATTACAGTAGCCGTGTAGTAGTTAGGGTGTCGGATCTAGGAGGTTCAAATCCCGTCTCAGCCATAAAACTTGTTTATTTATTTATTCAATTTGTATCCTGCCCTCCCACCTTCCAGTGGGCTCAGGGTGGCTACCAACACATGATAAAATATACAGTATCATTAAAACATTTTAAAACATAAGACCAAACAATTACATACCCCGCTACAGAATGGCGTATCTTCTTTTTATCAGGGTAGCGTCTAGGATGTTAACCAACAGAGGTGGTGGAGGGACGTTCTGGCTGGCAGGTTCGCACTCGGGCCAGGGCCAAGATGTAGCCATTAGGCGGCCCCTATTTAAAAGCCTGGTGGAAGAGCTCCGTTTTGCAGGCCCTGCAGAACTGTAAGAGGTCCTGCAGGGCCCTGATGTTATCTGGGAGCTCATTCCACCAGTGTGGGGCCGCAACTGAAAAAGCTCTGGCCCTTGTAACCGCCAACCGGGCCTCTTTCGCACCTGGGAGAACCACATGGTTCTGGGATCCCGATCAAAGCACTCACTAGGGAACATATGGGGAGAGGCGGTCCCTCAAGTAGGTAGGTCCCAGGCCATATAGGGCTTTATAGGTAAGCACCAGCACCTTGAAACTTATCCAGTATGCTATAGGCAGCCAGCATAGTGCTTTTAAGGTGGGCTGGATGTGCTCCCATACAGGGAGGCCCAACAACAGCCGCGCTGCTGCATTCTGCACCAGCTGCAGCTTCCAGATTTGGGACAAAGGCAGCCCCATGTAGAGAGCGTTATAGTAGTCCAATCTTGAGGTGAACAAAGCATGGATCACCGTAGCCAGTTCGTTGCGTTCAAGAAAGGGAACCAACTGCTTGATCAGCTGAAGATGATAAAAGGCTGACCTTGTTGGGTGATCTTGGGATCTCTCTCTCTCTCTCTCTCTCATGCTAACTTACTTCATAGGGTCGTTGTGAGAATAAAATAGAGAACAGCCCACTGTGGGGGTCCTGTGATCCAGAGCTGTGCGGGGGATACACACTCAGAATTCCCAGTGATTTTTTGAAATTTAATTCTGAGTTGGATGGGTTGCTAACTGTGAGCCAGTCTGGTGTAGTGGTTAAGAGCAGTGGACTCTAATCTGGGAGAACTGAGTTTCATCCCCCACCTCTCCACATGCAGCTGCTGGTGTGACCTTGGGACAGTCAAGAGTTCTTTCAGAGCTGTTCTTGAAAAAGAGCAGTTTCTGTCAGAGCTCTCTCAACCCCACCTACCTTACAAGGTGTCTTGTGGGAAAGGAGATCGTAAGCCACTCTGAGACTCCTTCGGGTAGTGAAGGGCAGAGTAGAAATCCAATCATCTCCTTCCCCCACTCTTCTTCTTCTTCTCCTCTTCCTCCTCCTCCTCTACCTGGAGCTCTCCCAGAATTACAACTGGTCTTGGGAGCGCATTTCCCTGGGGAAAAAATTGCTGCTTTGGAGAGTGGCATTGTACCCTGCCGTGGGCCCTCCCCGCCTCAACCCCCCCCCCCCGGAAGTGAGAACGAGAGTGCATTGTGCTCTAGGAGGCAGGTGTGTGAGGAGGCAAGAGAGAGAGGGCAAAGTCCATTGAGGAAACAAGAGACCTTCAGATTGCCAAACATGGTGGAGTGAGTAGTGAAGGTTCTGGTGGGATAGGAGAGCAAACTGGTGGGGTTGCCAAACTCCAGGTGGGGCCTGGAGCAGTGTTCCTTCTAAGCTGAGTTAGTGTGAGCTAGCTCACAGTGTTTTAGCCCCCGGCTCATGCATTTTTTGTCTAAACTCAGGAAGGAGGGCTCCAAAGCAAACTAGTTTATGCAGCAGCCAAATCGCTCGCTCACAATTTTAATGCCAGTAGCTCACAAAGTAGCATTTTTGCTCACAAGACTCCACAGCTTAGAGGGAGCATTGGCCTGGAGATCTCCTGGAATTACAACTGCTCTCCAGAATACAGAGATCAGTTCCCCTGGAGAAAATGGCTGCATTGGAGGGTGGACTCGATGGCGATATTTCCTGCTGAGGCCCCTCCCCTTCCAAAACCCTGCCCTCCCCAAGTGTCCACTCACAAATACTCACGAATGTCCCAACATGGAGTTGATAACCTTAGAACAGAGTTAAGGGGGAGGGGAAGCCATGTTAAGCTTTGAAGTTAAGGACAAGGAGTCTGTGCTGGATCTAGGATCACAGAGGATCTGAATCACCTCTCTTGGAATCTATTCTGTTGACTCTGAGGAAACTGGGTGAAGACATTTTTATTTCCCCAAACAACCAGGTGTTTAGTGGTTTATTTGGCTTGCCCCATCTTTTATTTGTTTAATTCATTTATACCTTGCCTCTCCCCCCAACATGGACTCAAAGCTGCTTACATCATGCTCCCCTTCTCCGTTTTACCCCAACAACAACCCTGTGAGGTAGGTTAGGCTGAGAGTGTGTGGCTGGCCCAAGGTGAGCTTCCATGGCATAAGTGGGGATTCGAACGTCGGTCTCCCAGATCCTAATCTAACACGCTTAATTACTACACAGGCTGTCCATTCTATACCTGCTTTTAATTTTTGCTGCTTGCTTCCCTCGCCTGCTCCTGTTATTTATTAATTTATTTATTGTTTAGAGTTTTAGGCCACCCTTCCTTCCAAGCTAGGCTCAGGGTGGCTTACAGTAGAATAAAAACACAACGATCCATGTTAAATTAAACCAGGGTTAAAACACAGTACAGAGACATAAGTATGACATATCATTATGTTTGTAACTGGTTTTTAATTTAGATAACTGGGATAAATTTTAAATTTTAAAATGATATATTGTTTTTGTATCACTATGTATTTGTCCCCAAACCATCTCAGGTATTTAGGTGATCAGGTGTTTTTTGATGTTTCAAATAAATAAACCTTTATGTGCAAATTCACCTTCCAATGTCCTGTTATACCCATTTTCCAGATGGATTCACTGAGGTGAGAAGACTCACTGATGATCAATAAATAAAGCCGTGAGGCGGGGAGGGTGGGGTAAAAATCCAAACCAACCAACAAACCAACCAACAAACAAATAAATAAAAGCAATCCCAATCTAAATTAAAATCCCATACATCTGTGTTTCTTTTAACTAAAAAATTGTGCGGGAGCTCTGTAAATGTGTTCATTTAAAACTTTTATTAGCTGCTTTTCTCCCTTGTAGAGCTCCAGGTGGCTTACAGTATGAAAAAGAATTATGAAAAACTCAACAAAGGCAATAATTAGAAAACCCATAACAATGACATATTAAAAATGTCAAGTGGGAGACTCCCAGGATCTTCGCATTTGCAGTTCTGGTTAAATAAGGGTTGAACCCACAAATTAGAGTTGCCAATCTCCAGGTAGTACCTGGGGAATCCCCCAGAATTACAGCTCATCTCCAGACTACAGAGATCACTTCTCCTGGAGAAAATGGATGCTTTGGAAAGTGGACTTTAGGGCATTGTACCCCACTGAGGCCTCTATTCTCCCGAGGCTCCAGCCCCAAATCTCCAGGATATCCCAGCTGTTCACCCTACTCCACCCCCCAAATCCCCAGGTATTTCCCAACCCAGAGCTGGCAGCCCTACTGAACGTATGGCATATTCTCTGCCATTGGCCCCTTTCCAAGAACGAGTAGGTGGCCTCACCTTTCTGTTAATATTAGTGCTCTACAGTTCTCTGGACGGAATGACAGACTTCTAGGTTTTCCACATATTTATGTTTTGTACACAGTACAAAGCAATGTGCATACAAGTCCAGACTGGAGCTGCCATTCTGGAAACAAAATATATAACTTTCCCCCCTGTGCAATTTGGCACATCAGAGAGCCTAACTAGATGTCACAAACGGCATGAGTTCACCACGGGGCCTTGCAGCTAGCCTTTAGTTCCACGGGAGAAGGAGGAATTCCTGCCTTCCCCCCTGTGCTGTTTTCAGTGGCTGAAACAGCCCAGGGTCCACAGGGGCAGGGACAGCATTATTTTCTCTGTGTGGAGTTAGCATATATATGCAAGCTTTCTGTGAATGTCCTGACTCCTAATGGAACAACTATCACTTCCCCTATGGCCCCGGGCTCTTTCAGCCACCAAAAATAGCACAGGGGAGAAGGTACAAACGCTTCCTTCTGTTTTGCATCTGTCCTGATCTGAGTCAGGCCCTGCTTGGGGCTTACTCATGAGTTGCCACCGGGAACTGCCATAAGGTTGCCCGTCTTCAGGTGGGACATGGAGTACGGTTGCCAACCTCTAGGTAGCACCTGGAGACCTCCCACTTTTACAGCTGATCTCCAGACGACCAAGATCCGTTCCCTCCACGAATCCCACCCTCCCCAGTCTCCAGCCCCAGATCTCCAGGAATTTTCCGACCTGGAGCTGGCAACACTTCCTCTGATCTTGCTGTCCCCAGTCTCCAGTCTCTGTCTGGGATCTATGCAGGACAAAAGGAAAGCTGTGGAATTGCAAGAAACGTGCAAATACTCCAGAATTTAAGCCAAAAAAAATGGGATCCTGTTTGGATCCTTGTTGCAGCCCTAATGATCAAGGATCACTGCCTGACTTACCCTTTCCCCATTTCACATTCCCAAGGGTTGTTCTCTACCTTTAAGATGCTGCATTCCTTTATCCTGCAATAGATTGACCGGCACTGATTTGAAAGCCCAAAGAGCGTTATATCTGAAGATAGGGTTGCCAACTCTGGGTTGGAAAATTCCTGGGGATTTTGGGGGTGGAGCCCAGGAAGTGTGGGGTTTGGGAAGAGGAGGGACCTCAGCAGAGTATATTATGCCATAGACTCCTCCAGTCAAGGCCGCCATTTTCTCTAGGGAACTGATCTCTGTTGTCTGGAGATCAGCTGTAATTCCAGGAGATCTCCCGGTACCAGCTGGAGGTTGGCAACCCAATTTGCAGATGCCTCCTGCCCTTGGAAGAATGCAAGAAAAATTGGAAGGCAGCATCCAAAAGCCAAAAGAAGGGAGAGGAGCCCTTCTTGGGTGGCAGGAAAAGTTCCTTACACCAAAGGACCACCTCTTCCTACCAAATTCCTGGAGATTTTTGAGAAATTCTGGAGATTTTTGAGGTGGCACCTGAGGAAGGCAGTGCTTGGGGAGGGGCGGGACCTTGGCATATTGTTTACCCTCCGAAGCAGTCATTTCCTCCAAGGGAATGGATCACTGCCATCTAGAGAAATCCCCAGGCCTTACCTGGAAGCTGGTAAGCCCATGCATAAATAGTATGCCCGTTAAGGCCCAGCCAGTCAGGGTTGCTTTGCATCTTAGGAAGTCAAAATGTGCTAAACTGAGGACTGCAGCTCCTTTCTGGAAGAAGTTATTAAAAAGTCAGTTCTTTTCGAAACATAAGAACATAAGAAGAGCCCAATGGTCCATCTTGTCCAGCATCCTGCCTCATACAGTGGCCAACAAGTTCCTCTGGAGGGTCAACAACAGTGGCCAATGAGTTACTCTGGAGGGTCAACAACAGGACATAGAGGCTGAGGCCTTCCCCTGAGGTTGCCTCCTGGCCCTGGGATTCAGCAGTTTAGTGCCTCTGAAGGTGGAGGTTCCCCTCCGTCCCTATGGCTAGTTCATGAATCTATCTAATCTCCTTTAAAGCTGTTTATTCCTGTAGCCATCACTATGTCCTCTGGCAGCGAATTCCACATTTTATTCACTCTCTTTCACTGTGTAAAGTAGTATTTCCTGTTGTCCATCCTGAACCTACTGCCCATCAGTTTCATTGAATGCCCTACAGTTCTTGTATTTTGGGAGAAGGAGAAAAACATTCTCTGTCAACTCTTTTCATCCCATGCATTTTATAAACCTCTATCACAGGGGTGGCCAAACTTGCTTAATGTAAGAGCCACATAGAATAAACGTCAGATATTTGAGAGCCGCAAGACATAAATATTACACACTTTTTAAAACTGAAAAATAGGCTTTTTATTAATATTAAATAAGACTGTCAAAAATAAAAACAAAAGGGGCAAAATAGATATTGATAATGATATTTTTTTATCCAATGATATTTGTAGGTTTGGGAGGGGTGGTGGTGGTTTCAGAACGCACAAAGTTAAAGTTGCTTTCTTTCTCTGCTCCCCACTGCCTCAAGCCTACCCAGGGAGGGGAACAATGGCTGGGGAAGGGAAGACCGATTAGAGAAGTATGCCTCCCCTTTGCTTCCCCAGCTGCCCTGCCAGGAGCCACACAACATGTGTGAAAGAACCGCATGTGGCTCCTGAGCCACAGTTTGGCCACCCCTGCTCTATCACGTCCCCCATTAGTCATCTCTGTTCTAAATGGAAAAGTCCCAGATTCTTCAGCCTTTCCTCATTGGGAAAGTGCTCCAACCCCCTAATCATCTTGGTTAGGAGACTTCTTTTTTCTGACCTCTAACTGAGCTATGTAATTTGAGGAGTTTTAAGATTTTAAGACTTGGGGATTTCAATTTCATGGATTATTTTTCGGGTCTGCAAACTGTCTTGGCTTGAAGAAAGATGGTATATGAATGCTTATAAAAATAATAAACACACTGCAACTGGGAAGCCTTCGAGGTCCAGTCTCTTTATACGATTCTTGCACAAAATGATTCAGCTTTTGCGCTGCCTCATAGCACCGTGCACAGCAAAACTGTTTCCGAGCACTATTAAGTGGGGGTGTCCTCTCCATCCCCCCATGGGAGAGGAGCTGTGGTTTGGGGAGGGAAGGGACCTCAGTGAAACATAACGCCACAGAGCCCATCCTTCAAAGCAGCCATTTTCTCCTGGGGAACTGATCTCTGTGGTCTGGAAGCCAGTTGTAATGCTAGGAGATCTCCAGGCCCCACCCAGAGGTTGGCAACCTTCCAGGTAAACAGAGAAATGGGAGAATCTATATATAGACTCATCAAAACCCTATCCTTGAAGACTGCGTTAAGAGAGTGGACATTGTCTGTCAAACATTAATGATGCACAGCATTGGTTGGGGCCTGTATGTCAGTCTCCACCAGAGGTTGCTCGTCAGCTTCCAAGCACGCTGAAACTGCCAGTGTTTCTCTATTTTGTGAACTGCACATTTCAAAAAAGGGTAGTGTCGCTGTTTGCTTTGACCAGGATAGAAACCGAGATCAACAGGCTGCATCCACGGAGCAAAGAAGGAGAAAGGAAAAGGAGGCATTTCCTTTCCATGGATAACCACATAAAACGTGTGTCCCTCCTTTTTGATGCTCAGATTTAGAAGTGCGTCACACCTGATGGTCACCCTATATAGAGATATTCAGAGCAGAGGCTCTTTTTTTTAAAATTATCAAATCACAGCTGACTTATGGTGGTGACTCCATGGGGCTTTCAAGACAAGACACATCCAGAGGCCGTTTGCCATTGCCTTGGGGACCCCAACCTCCAGGTAGGCCCTGGAGATTTCCTGCTTATTACAATTGGTCTCCAGATGATGAAGATCAGTTCCTCTGGGGAAATGGCTGCTTTGGAGGGTAGAATCTAAGGCATTATACCTTGTGAGGTCACTCTCCCTCCCCAACACCTCCCTCTCCCAAAATCTCTATGTATTTCCCAACCCACGTTAGGGTTGCCAAGTGTTCTTTACTTACCGGCGGGGGGAAGTCCTCCGTCATCCGGGAGTTTCCCGGGCGCGCGCGCAAAGCACGTGTGCCTGGCGACGTTGCCTGGAAGGGATGTCAGCACGCTGGGGCGTTGCCAGGGCGATGCTCTGGCAACGCCCCCAATGTGATGACGTCACTTCCCGGTGACATCATTACGTTGGGGAAGGGGGGTGGGGTTCCCCCCGCCGGCCGAATGCTGGCCGGTGGATCGGGAACCCCTGTAGTGGGGGATCCCCCGCCCCCGGGCAGACTTGGCAGCCCTACTCCACGTCACTTGGGGTTTCCAGACCCCCCCCCCAGCTACCAGTGAGGAATGGGGGGGGTAGGGTTCCCAGCTCCAGATTGGGAAATTCCTGGAGATTTGGGGATGGACTCTGGGGAGGACAGGAACCTCAATGCCGTAAAGTCCATTTTCTCCAAGGGAACTGATCTCTGTAGTCTAGAAATGAGCTGTAATTCTGAGGAATTCCCAGTTCCCACCTGGAGGCTGGCATCTCTAGCTCAGAAACTTACACCCTGGAAATCTGGTTGGTTTTTAAGGTGTTACTGGACTCAAACAAGATAATGGCTCAGATGCCGGTCTGCTCCGGCATGATCCACCATGAAAAGAGGTGAAATGCTTTTGCATGTAATTATTGGATTGGATTGGGCTACTTTGCTAGCCCCGGCGCGGGGGGGGGGGGGGGGCGAGCGGGAGGCAGAAAGAAGAAGAAACCAGGAGAAAGGTCCCCCAGCAATGGCAACAAACATTTGAATATTGTCTAATTTATTGTCTGCTGCATGCTGCCGACAGAGAAATAATTGTTTTTCAGTTGTGTGGAGCCAGTCTTTTACAGATCCATATACTAGTGGCACCATTGAATTTTTTTCACAGCAATCAAGATCAGACATGAATTGGAAAGTGCAGGACGGTTGAAATGCGATTGTAAAACAAACCCCTGCTTTGCTACCAGTTGATTCAGAAGCCCAATAGCTCGTTCAAGCCTGCCTGCTTTTTGCATGTTACTAACGTGACAGTTTTGCAATGGAAATGGCCTCTGTGTTTTTCATTGCGGGAGAGCTTTACAGATACTGGGCGGACCACCAAAAAAGACAAATCAGTGGGTTCTAGATCAAATCAAGCCTGAACTCTCCTTAGAAGATAAAACGACCGAACTGAGGCTATGATACTTGGGTCACATTCTGAGAAGACACAAGTCCCTGGAAAAGACAGTAGTGCTAGGAAAAGCGGAAGGCAGCAGGAATAGAGGAAGACCCAACACGAGATGGATCGACTCTATCAAGGAAGCCACAAAGGCCCTCAGTTTGCAAGTCCTGAGCAAGGCTGTTAACTATAAGACTTTTGGGGGACATTCATGTTGGATAGAAGCAGGTGGTAGCCATGTCGGTCTGAAGCAGCAGAACAAAATTCGAGTTCAGTGGCACCTATAAGACAAAAAAGTTTTATTCAAGGTATAAGCTTTTGTGTGCGCGCATACTTCTTCAGGTACATTGAAATGGAAGTTACCAGTTCTACCTATATGTATGGACTGGTAGCTTCCACTTCAATGTATCTGAAGAAGTGTGCATGCACACAAAAGCTTATAGCTTGAATAAAACTTTGTAGGTCCTAAAGGTGCCGCTGAACTTGAATTAATGTTTGAGTGAGCAGCTCCTCATGCCTGGACACTGGGGGGCGCTACATCACTCTAAGTGTGTATAGGTGTTATCTCCTTTAAATGGGATGCCTCTCTTGGTCTTCACCTGGGAGATGCCCTCTGACACCTCTTTTCTCTCCCTTTGTCGTCTCACTCTCTACTCATGGCCTTCCATGGAGGCACATGTCTCTGCAGGTCTCTCCTGTAGATGCAATGCCCTCATACTCCCACACACATGATGCCAGACAAGTGGGCCATTTGTGATAGGGGAAAGTCCTCTTTAGACTTCTCTCTCTCCTTTTGACTGTAACCTGAATGTGAACTGGATCTACTTGAATAAATGTAAGTTTACCTTTTTTGAAATATGCCTCTTGGGAAATTTATTTAGTGCACTCCGTATCATGCTTCTACAACTGGGCAAAACTCTACTATATTAACCAAATCTTGCAATAATTAATTCATAGCGTCACCGTAAGTTGGAAGCAACTTGATGGCACTCAACACACGCATGCGCGCTAACGGCAGGAGAGAATGAACTGAAAGTTGCTTGAAATGGCACGTGTGAATTCAGTCTTGGACGGATTAGGTGTCGCAGCAGCGATGTTCACCCTAGTAAAATCTGGGGTGGGGTGACATCAGCTGGGAGGTGGGGTTTTACTTTTAATTGTTGTTGAAGAAGAAGAGGAGGAGGAGATTGGATTTATACCTTGCCTTTCACTACCCAAAGGAGTCTCAGAGCGGCTTACAATCTCCTTTCCCTTCCCCTCCCCACAACAGACACCCTGGGAGGTAAGTGGGGCTGAGAGAGCTCTTTCGAGAACCACTCTTTCCAGAACAGCTGAGAGAACTTTTGACTGACCCAAGGTCTCACCAGCAGCTGCATGTGGAGGAGTGGGGAATCAAACCCGGTTCTCCCAGATTAGAGTCCGTGCTCCTAACCACTACACCAAACTGGCCCTCAGCTTTATTGCACATGCTTTCAGTTGTTCACCACCTTGAAGGCCCTTGAAAGGGCAGAAAGGCGGGCTGCATATTTTGTAAATAAACTGCGCAAAACACTGTCGGCTGCTTAGGCAGTCAGTAGAAAGCTCTGTGAAATGTAGGAAGTGGATGAAGGGACCACAAAGAGTTAAACCATGTCCTTCTTTATACAGTCCCCAAACAAGCTCACGCTGTACATCATTATTTTGGACTTCGCCCAAGCAAAGTAAATTCATTTCATCATGCTTCCCTGTGATTAATGGTGTTTCAGATGCTTTTTGTGACCACGAGAATTTCCACGCATGCTCCAGGTGTCATCTGAAGCCTTTTCTTCTAGTTTAGATCAGCAGCCACCACAAAGAGTCCTGATACGGACATCTCCCAAGAGCAAGCAGGATTTCCTGTATTTGAACAATGCTTGGAAGTGGCTTGCCAAATCTAAATAACAGTGGTCACTATTTGTATAGCACTTTCCCTGAGTCCTCAAATGTATGTGATCTCACTAATCCTTATCACAACATCCCTGCAAGGTAGGTGAGGTAAGAATAAGGACTAGCACTCACCTATTGCAGGTGACGTGAGCATCAACAAAGAGACTGAAGGCACCCACAGAGTGCATCGCTGAGGTCAGGTCTGAATTTCCCCAGCTCACAGCTCCTTTTGTTAACCATAAGAAGAAGAAGAGATTGGATTTGTACCCCGCCCTTCACTACCCAAGGGAGTCTCCAAGTGGCTTACAAACTCCTCCCCCTCCCCCTCCCCACAACAGACACCCTGTGAGGTAGGTGGGGCTGAGAGAGCTCTTTCCAGAGCTGTCCTTGAGAGAACAGCTGGCACAGAGATATGGCTTGCCCAAGGTAATACAGCAGGTGCAAGTAGAGGAGTGGGGAATCAAACCCGGTTCTCCCAGATTAGAGTCCGCGCACTTAACCACTACACCAAACTGGCTCCCTGATAACGGAAAGTGCTGTCATTGCAGCCAACTTAACGGCAACCTCATAGGGTTGTCTAGAAAGAGACGTTCTTTCTAGACGTTAACATCTACACCATTACATAACTTCTCTATCTTAAGGCACATAAGTATCGGAGTCTACACCTCAAGGTAGGGTTGCCAAGTCCCTCGAGCATACCGGCGGGGGGGAGTCCTTTGCCGACCGGGAGCTTCATCGGTGTGCACGCAAAGCGCGCGCGCCGGCTGACATCACCAGAAGTGACGTCAGCACGTTGGGGGTGTTGCCAGGGCGACACTCTGGCAATCGCCCCAAAACTATAGAGTTTTGGGTCGATTGCCAGAGCGTCGCCCTGGCAACGCCCCCAACATGCTGACGTCACTTCCGGGTGACATCATTACGTGAGGGAAGTCGTCCAGGCTGGACGACTTTGGGGGCGGGGTTTCCCCTGCTGGCCGAATGCTGGCCGGCGGATTGGGAACCCCTGTAGCGGGGGATCCCTCGCCCCTTGGGCTGACTTGGCAGCCCTACCTCAAGGGCATGCAGGACTGAATCAGTCCGTCAAAGGCCTGATTTTTCCATGCCTTATTTGTAGAATTGTTCTTATCATTAAATAAATAATAGTTCTTATCATTAAATTATTGAATTGACTACCAGTGGAGGGAATGGTAGCCATGATGGCATTATACCCTCTCCAGGCCCCACCCCCAAATCTCCAGGTATTTCCCAACCTGGACATGGCAACCCTAGCCTCAACCCATCTTGCCTTAATACAATAACTCCTTGAAACTGTCCCAGTAATTGTCAGAATGGCACAGTGCTAATTGGCTGGCCTGCTGTGAGGTCACCCAGAAACATCTCCTCCAGTTGGTGGAGCCGTTTTAATTTTGTAAAAAAAGAGAGGAAAAGTTTGTATCTTTTTGTCAGTTAAGGGGATGACGAATAAACGGATTAATACGCGGAAGTGTGGGTGGTGCATTTGAGGATAATTTCAACAGATGACTTGCCCGAAGCATGGCGGAGGGGCAAGACCTGACTGACAGCTAAGCAGGCATTTGATTTGCTGGTCTGTCTGCCTGTCATTTCTTTTGTGAAACCAGAAGGGCATGAAGCTCCCTCCATGACTCAAGGCCATGCCTGGCACTGTCTTTTTATATCATATGTGGTTTCACCCCCTGCATATTCGAGCAGTCTCGGACGTAAACTGGATTGTAAACAAGAAAGCTACCTTGAGCAAGAAGCCCACGAGCCAGCCGTAATTGGGTAGTTAGTAGAACGAAACGATTTTGGCAGCAGAACTCGGAAGAACCGGGAAATCGAGTTTTCTTTTGCAAAACTGTGAACTTGGTGCCCTCCTGTGGTGCCAATTAAAATATTAACTCTTATATGCAAAAAAAGATTAAATCAAGGACAGAAGCATTTTTCCAGAAACGTGGCACAAACCAGTTCAGCGCTGCTGTCTCCCACCACTTCCTGACAGGACTTGGAGTGATGGAACGCCCACACAGGGAGGCCTTGTAGTGTGACTTGTTGACTTATGGAGGCTGCCTGCTGTGAGGAGGGCATTCATTTGCAAAATGATGATTCACTTTCATTAAATGCTGGGAAATCGTTCTTTATTTTATCTTCGCAACAACCTTGTTGGGTAGGCTAGGCCTCAAGACTGGCCCAAGATCACCAAGAAGACTTTGTGGCCAAACAGAGATTTGAATTCAAGTCTCCACAGCTTTAACCTACCACATTCATCGCTCTGGTTGGCAAAGACCAATCCCAGGCGTTGTGATGTCACTTCTGGGTGATCAGCTGGAAGTGACAACAACACTGTGCCGCCCCCCCCCCCCCAGGGCTGCTCTAAGAATTCCCTCTATCCCTATGGTCAGTACCACAGAGATTAGGTCGACTCCTAGAGCGTCAGGGTGGTGATGATGGTAACTTCATTTCCAGGAGATCATACCTCATGGCATCAAGAATGTTCCCTGCAGCTCACTGAACGGAGAGTGAGGAATGGAGGGTGGGGGTAGGAGTTTGCCCACTGTGGGTAGGCATCTGACAGTCCTACTGGGAACGTGGAAGACTACTGCACTACAGTCCCCTGCTTATCTCTGCCTGTGGATGTGGGACGAGGAACTGTTCTGCTGGAGTAGGGTTGCCAACCTCCAGGTAGTGGCTAGAGATCTCCTGGGATTACAACTGATCTCCAGCTGACAGAGATCAATCCACCTGGAGAAAATGGCCACTTTGGAAGGCGGACTCTATGACATTATACCCTCCCCAAGCCCTGCCCCTGTTCAGGCTCCAGCCCAGGCCTGTAGCTACAGTGGGGCATCTTGGGGCACAGCCCCCTGACTTACTACCAGCCCCCCTGACTTCCCATCCAGCCCAGAAGCTTGTGCAGGGGTGTGTGCAGGGTGACCCCTGATTTATTTAAAGCCCCCCTGAATTAAAAAATCCTGGCTATGGACCTGCTCCTCCCCCCTAAATCTCCAGGTGTTTCCTAACCCAGAGCTGGTACTTTGAACTATTAACCACACAAGAGCAGGGACCAATAAAGACACATGGCAACTCAGAATGTGGTTCCCTTTCCTAGTAGCCCTCTTCATGTATCATGTGTCCTGGGCTGCCAGCCCCAACTGATCTCCAGCAACAGAAATCAGTTCACCTAGAGAAAATGGCCACTTTGGAGGGTGGACCCTATGGCATTATACCCCATTGAAGTCCCTCCCCTCCCCATACCCCACCCTTCTCAGTCTCCACCTCCAAAATCTCCAGGTATTTCCCGACCTGGACCTGGCAACCCTATGCTGGAGGCACAATTTTAACAAAGGCATATGGGCAGGGGTCATTTCATAGAAAAAGAGGTGCAGGATCTCATTAGCATAACTCATTAGCATAACTCATTTGCATAACTCATTTGCATATGCAACACCCCCTAACATACCGGAAGTGTGTCAGAAGGCAACACCCACTCCTCAGGCTCCACTCCACAGGTGAGTGAAACTGACCTGCTCTTCCTCCATTCCCTGCCCCATCCAATACTTTGTGCAATAAAAATAAGCGTAAAGAACACACCCTCATTCTCTTCCTGCTCCCTTGAAAGCACCAGGTTTCAAGTAGACTTGAGATACCCAGGACATGTGCACCACCATCCCTTCCCCTTCCCCTCCCCACAACAAGACACCTGTGAGGTAGGTGGGGCTGAGAGAGGTCTTTTCAGAACTGCTCATGAGAGAACAGCTCTGAGAGAACTTGTGACTCGCCCAAGGTCACACCAGCAGCTGCATGTGGAGAAGTGGGGAATCAAACCCGGTTCCCCAGATTAGAGTACAACTGATGGGGTGGAAGCTGCTGAAGGGTTGGTGAAATTTCTTCAGTACTTATGTGCCATGTGCCCAGATAAAAAATGGTATACTTAGAAAATTTATATGCCACCTTAAACAAGTCTTTTTGAAAAGCAGCACACAGTCATAAAAGGAACAATGATAAAATTATCAATATTAAAACAAAACATTAAAAACAATAAAAACCCTAGCAGGGCTTTCCCCGGGGCGCTGCGCCTCTGCACTGCTTGGGGAAGCCGAGGAGGGGGTGGGGCTTGGTCATGTGCCCGCCCCCTGGGCTCCTCACTCCCGGAGCTGCACTCCTGTGCGCTCCTGCTCCAACGGACCCCTGCATATGGGCATATTATACCTCCTCATAACTCTTGGTCATGGTCTCAGGGCAGAAGTAGGAGCCTGGAGACCTTCTGGAATCACAGCTGATCTCCAGACTACTGATTGGTTGATTAATTTATAAAAAACACACATGAGCACATGAATCAGCTTTATACTGAATCAGACCCTTGGTCGATCCAATCAGTATCGTCTACTCTGACTGGCAGCTGCTCTCCAGAGTCTCAGGCAGTGGTCTTTCACATCACCTCCTACCTGGAAAGGGGAGAGGCTCTGGCTCAGGGTTAGAGAATCTCCTCGGCATCCAGAAGGTCCCAAGTTCAGTCCCCAGCATCTCCAGCTAAAAAGACTGGGTAGCAGGTGATATGAAAGACCCTCTGTCTGAGACCCTGGAGAGCCGCTGCCAATCTGAGTTGACAATACCGACCTTGATGGACCGATGGTTTAACTCAGTGTAAAGCAGCTTCAGGCCCCAAACATTTATATCCCACCTGCCCCAAACATTTATATCCCACCTTTCCTCATTGTTCAAGGTGGCTTACAATAATAGTAAAAATAGTTAATTTTCTGTTATAAGCACAAATACAATAGGTAAAGGTAAAGGTTTCCCTTGCTTGAAAGCCAGTCAAATACTCTCCCCCCTCCCTACCTTAAAAGACACCTGCCATTCAAACTCCTTCAAATGCCAGTTCTGGGCATTGTCTGCCCAGCCCCCCCCCAAAATCTGGAACCAGCTCTGGTCCACAGCTTGATACACTTGAGTTGCTGTTGCCAGAGAATTCTAGACACATGAACACATGAAACTGCCTTATACTCAATCAGACCCTTGGTCCATCAAACTCAGTCTTGTCTACTCAGACTGGCAGCTGCTCTCCAAGGTCTCAGGCAGAGGTCTTTCACATCACATCATTTAATTGGAGATGCCAGGGATTGAACCTGGGACTTTCTGCATGCCAAGCAGATGCCCTACCACTGAGCCATAGTTTAGGGATAAAAGTACCTGCTATGCATGCAGAATGTTCCTGGTTCAGTCACACATGAACACACATGAAGCTGCTTTACACTGAATTAAACCATCGGTCCATCAAGGTTGGTATTGTCAACCCAGATTGGCAGTGACTCTCCATTGAACTTGGGACCTTTTGAATGCCAAGGCGATTGAACTTGGGACCTTCTGAATGCCGAGGTGATTCTCTAGCACTGAGCCAGAGCCACTCCCCTTTCGAGCACTCTGCCTTTCCTCTTACAAATGGCAGACCCGTGAGATGAGATGATCTCTTATTAAAGAGTCAGTACCCCAGTCAAAGCGTAGCTCAGCATTTGAAGATCATCAGAAAAGTGCTGAGACGTTTCTGCCTCATTTGGTTTTGTGTTATGAAAAGAGTCTCTCTCAAAAGGCTGGTTTGTACTGGCTCTGCAGTGTTCCTCCAACTTGCTTATCCCACGATCGTGCTCAGTTTTCGCTTCCACTATGAAAAAGAGTTAAAGGAATCAGTGAGGCCCTGTAAGGTTCATGCTGGGGAAGACTGAAGGTCAAAGAAGAAGGGGACAGCAAAGGATGAGATGGTTAGACACTGTCATCAATGCAACAAACATGAAATTAAGCAAACTCCGGAACACGCCAGAAGACAGGAGGGCCTGGCGTGATGTGGTCCATGGGGTCGCAAAGAGTTGGACTCGACTGTGCGACTGAACAACAACAACAACAACAACAAAATAGGTTCATTAGCCTGATTTGGATGGCCTAGAGGAACCTAGTCTTGTGAGACCTCAGAAGCTAAGCAGGGTTGGTCTTGGTTAGTAACTGGATGGGAGACCACGGAGGCTCATAAAGCTTGGAATTGCTGCCTAGAAGCATCTAATGGCAAACCACCTCTGTATGTCTCTTGCCTTGAAAACCGTATGGGGGTCATCATAAGTTGGCTGCACTTGATGGTACTTTCCACCACCAGCATTTTATGCCCTTGACCTGGATGGCCCAGGCTAACCTGATCTCATCAGATCTTGGAAACTAAGCACGGTTGGCCCTGGTTAGTATTTGGATGGGAGACCAACAAAGAATTCCAGGGTCACTCTGCAGCAGAAGGCAATGGCAAACCACCACTGTTCATCTCTTGCCTTGAAAACGCTACAGGGTCACCTTAAGTTGGCTGTGACTTGATGGCTCTTTCCACCACCAAAATTCAATAATGATGCAAATTTCTTACCTGCGTTCCCCACAGCTCTGCTAGTTTCCTTGGTCAAGTCAAACAGCTCTTTTAATCCAGTAATCTGAAAGATCTGAAGAACTCTAACATGTTTGGGACCCTAAATAGGAATGCCAGACCCCCTGGTAGGAGTCCACTGCTGCCAAGCCCCACCTCTCCACTGCCAGTCAGCTGGCCAGCTGGGGGGAATTACCCCACCCCCCCAAATGGAGGAACAACTGACATTTCAGTGATGTGCATATGTGCCTTCAGTGTGACCCGGAAGTGATGTAGGCACATCAGGGACATCAGGGCAATGCTCTTGTTTCTGGACAAAAACTCTATGGTAGAATTAGCTTCTACCATAGAGTTTTTGCCCAAAAACCAGAGCATCACCCCAACATCCCTGATGTGCCTATGATACTTCTGGGTCACGTTGGAAGTCACGAGGGCAGGCACCTCTCTGAAACATGCATTGAAACTCCCAACTCCCAGTAAATCCCTCCCCCATCCCCCACCAGCTGCCCAGGGGGACCTGGCTACCCTAGACAATTCAGATGTGACAGATGCCTTGTGATCCCCATATGTCTGCCTCGGGTTGTGTTGATCAAATGCACTCTGGCATTCTGTACTTGGAGTTTAATTCCTGGGTGTGCTTGGGCCCAATCCAGGTCAAGAGTGGTACTTGGGGAGAATGAATTTAAGCCATCTCCTGTTCATTGTTCCAACATGAAAGTGTGGTTGCCAACTCCTGCTTGGGAGTCCCAAAGGAGTCTCAGAGCGGCTTACAATCTCCTTCCTCCCCCACAACAGACACCCTGTGAGGTAGGTGGGGCTGAGGGAGCTCTGAGAGAACTGCTCTTGAGAGAACAGCTCTGAGAAAACTTGCGATTGACCCAAGGTCACTCCAGCAGCTGTGTGTGGAGGAGTGGGGAATCAAACCTGGTTCTCCCAGATTAGAGTACATGCTTTTAACCACAACACCAAACTGGAGATTTGGGAGAGTTGCTTGGGGAAGTTGGACTTTTGGAAGAAGTAGTTCAGCAGGACTGTGAGATCATTCTAGGGTTTCGCTTTTCATGCTCTAAGCTACAGCATTGTGTCTGCCCTCTGAAGCCGCCATTTCTTCTTGGGGAACTGCTCTCTGTAGTCTGGAGATCAGTCGTAAGTCTGGGAGATCTCCATGCTCCACCTGGATCCAGAGGGATCGACCACCATTGAACGAATCAATCCAGTATTTATAACCCAGATGTAATACATCAAATCCGATTGTTTCAGTGGGGCCCTAATAATTTCCCAACAATGTTTCCTTCAAGTCTATAAGTCTACTTTTCTCTCGGTGAATGAGCCAAAGGATAACCTTTGGGGACCCCTCAGTTTGGCCTTCTGTTCACACAGAGCCTTTCTTATTCATCAGCAAATGTAGCCAATGCCTGTAATTCTGAAAATCAATGAATATGTAAACAGAACCTCAAGGTGAACATCTTAAGGGCTTGGCAGGGACCTGTTTTGATTGCTTAGGTGGGTCCAAGAGATCTTTTGTCAACGAGCCACGTGATCGGTGGCCCAGGTATTATTTTACTCTTTGGCTACTGATTCACCCATCCTCACCCACCTCCTCCTTGTCCTCTCCGACCCCTTCCTTCCCCTTCAAGGATAATAAAGAAAGCTTTCACGATGAATAAACCAATTTATTTGAAGGTCTGTCAAAGGCTTATCAGGAATAGCATATGTTCAGACAAATTGTGTCCAGCCATTTGGGGTGTGTGTGTGTGTTTGGGGGGTGCGCGGAGAATGCAGAAAATCCTCTAGAAAGTGGTTAGCTGTCCAATGTGTGTGTCTGTGTGTGGTCAGGCCAAAGTGTTCATTCATGCTGCGTTATCATACATTTGCGTGTTTGCATGAACATGGCTTTTCACAGATCTGAAGGGGGTGAGGGGGGCAAAAGAGTCCAGAAAATTCTTCCAGTTCAAGCACGCCTGCATGAGACAGAAATGAGACTCATTTAGCGGTAATGGCAAATGTGCACTTTAGCATAGTCAAGGAAAATAAAGGAAAATAAAGGATTAAGACTGGCAAGTTAAAAAAAAAGGATGCCATTGTTTTGAAGTGTCTCCAGATATCAGATTTTAAAAATCCTCATGAACACTGGTCTTAAAAAATGAAAATGTAACTAGATTTCATATTTGTGTATTCAAGGTGTGTGATACAGGACAATTCCCCCCCCCCCCCCCGCCCAATGTATATATAGAAATCTTACTGTCCATTTTTCATTTAAATCCATGTTATCACCATCATTTTACATATGATCAGTTTTGCACAGTCATATAGGAGGCACATGGGGCCACGTTGGGTTAAGACGCTGAGCTGCAGACCGGAAGGTCAGTAGCTCGGCAGTTCGAGACCCCAGTGCCGTGTGACGGAGTGAGCTCCCGTCTCTGGCCCCGGCTCCTGCCAACCTAGCAGTTTGAGAGCAAGAAATTGCAAGTAGATAAATAGGTACTGCTTCGGTCGGAAGGTAACAGCTTTCCGTGCACCTCAGCGTTTAGTCATGCTGGCCACATGACCCTGGAAAAAGTCTTCAGACAACGCTGGCTCTTTGGCTTGGAAATGGAGATGAGCACCGTCCCCTAGAGTTGGATTCGACTGGCTTTCAAGCAAGGGAAGCCTTTACCTTTATAGGAGGCACACTTGCCCCCTTATGTCATTCAGTGACCTCACCATCTGTGACCCTGGGTAGAATCATATCATATACTGTGGAGATGCAAAGCACCCCAGAAGACAGGACAGCATAACTCCACCTCCACAAGGCCATGAAACCCTTCCACAAAAGCTATCTCTGTGTGAATGATAGCCATTCCAAGTGGAAGAAGAAGAAGAAGAGATTGGATTTATACCCCTACCCTTCACTCGGAGTCTCAGAGCGGCTTACAATCTCCCTCCCTTCCTCTCCCCACAACAGACACCCTGTGAGGTAGGTGGGGCTGAGAGAGCTCTTGAGAGAACTGCTCTGATAGAATTGTGACTGACCCAAGGTCATCCAGCTGGCTGCATGTGGAGGAGTGGGGAATCAAACCCGGTTCTCCAGATTACAGTCCGCTGCTCTTAACTGCTACACTAAACTGGCTCCTGGTGGACAGGAAATCAAGTCACAGGTTTGGCTGATGGTGTTTGTGTCTGTCAAACACAATTATGTTCACCATGTTCAGTGAGAAGTTTGCAGCATTCCTACTGGAAGGCTTCTGGCAAGCTGAATGGCCCCTGTGGTGCTAGAAGTTTTGCAAGGACTGCTTGGCTTGGACCTAACCGGAGGCAGAGAAGATGCTCTGTGAGCCTACAACATATTATTATTGCCGCTGGCTGTTTTCAAGCCATATGATTCTTGTAGCACCGCCAATACTGCAGGGGATTCTTGGATCAGCCTTAGGGTTCCCAACACTGTCTAGGAAAATGATTTTTGAAGTGGTACCTAAGGAGGGCAGAAATAGGGGAGGATGGGAGATCACCTCTAGTTGACGTAGGCATTTCCCCAATCTTTGTGGTAAAGACCATAGAGACTGGGGGAAATCCCTAGAGTGTCATGGTGGACGAGATTTTTTTCTCCTGCTCCTCAGTTTCTCAAGAGCTGGAGACTGGAGCTGGGGGCTGGAAAATTTTAAACTGGGCACAGGCAATTGGGAAACCTATTCAGCTTCCCCATGGACTATTTTAATTTCCTGTTCTCTTCTTATGGTTACCATTTTTCTGTTATGGGTGAGGGAAGCCCGGCTGGGGCTCCCGTATCCTCTGCCAGCACTCTGGGATGGCTACAGAAAAATGGTGGAGGAAATGGCATCTATGCCACAGTGTGATTTCTGGTCAAAAATTCAGAAGTGATGTCACCACATTGTGTGATGCTCTAGGAATCTTCCACATCTCTGTGGTAAAAATCATAGAAATCAGAAGACTTCCTAGAATGTTGTGTGCGGATGTGATGTCACATGGTCTTGTGGCTGGAAATGATGTTGCAGTGTTGCAAAACTCTACAGCTCCTGTCTCTGAGGCCCCTGATCCTCCCACTGGTGTGCTTGGATCTGGCTCTGGAAGCAAATCTGATATTCTGTAAGCAGTCTTGGAAATCTGGTTGAAAGACAGTACATAACGGATTGTAAATTCATTAATGCAACTGTAAATTAATAAAAGGAAGGATACAGGTTTTGCAAGCCAACGTTAACAATCCCAGGCTGGTCCGTCAATGTCCCACTTCTTCTTACAGGTTCAATAACCTCCTCCCAAAGGGACAAGGTATACAATGAAGAGCACATGTTTTTTTATCAGCATTTCCATTGCTCGTGAGCTGCTCTCCTGTCATTCCAGCCTCAGAGAATGCAATATCTTTGGCACAGCCAGGATTTGGGCTGGCTCCCCGAGAGCAGCTCAATGACGGCCTTTTATCAGCCCGTGCAAGCTTGCAAAGATAAGGCTTCAAAGCCCCACACGTTTTAAACGCACCTTTAAAAGTCTTCAGAAATGTCGTTTCATAAATGTTTGTGTTACATGATTGATAGATAACACCAAGGGGTGTTAGTGAATTGCTGCGTGGGCCGAATACTTGCAAACAGCCCTTGTTGTTCCTATCAGATGAATGGGTTACTTATTAATGGATCACTGAATATAGTTAGCCTTCCTGCTTTCCAGAGTCCGTCTTTTCACCAGTTTGGTGCTTTGTGCATTCATGGGCGTGAAAGTTGTTTCTAGGGCTGGTTCAGGATATTTTGCTGGTTCGAGCAAGATGCACTTAGATCCTCCCACGCCACGCTGCCACCAGCAGGACTGAACACAAATCCTCACAGTGTTTCCTTGGGGGCTTGGGGTGGAACCAGGCAATGGCGGTGGACGTCCAGGAGGGGGCACCAGCCACTTTCTGTGCCACTGAAGGTTGGGAGCCTGGAGAGAACGTCAGATGCATCAGAGACTTCCTTGTTGGGCTCCCCCAAGCAGTCACCTGTGCGGCTTGGCTGGAGAACCATCCTCAGCTGTTAAGAACAAAAGAACATAAGAGAAGCCAATGTTGGATCAGGCCAGTGGCCCATCCAGTCCAACACTGTCACAAAGTGGCCAAAAACACCAGGTGCCCTCAGGAGGTCCAGCAGTGGGGGCAGGACACTAGAAGCCCTCCCACTGTTACCTCCCCCCCCCCCCCGGTCAAGCACCAAGGATACAGAGCATCACTTGCCCCAGACTAAGAGTTCCTATCTATACTTTGTGGCTAATAGCCAATGATGGACCTCTGCTCCATATGTTTATCTAATTCCCGCTTGAAGCCATCCATGCTTGTAGCCACCACCACCTCCTGTGGCAGTGAATTCGATGTGTTAATCACTCTTTGGGTGAAGAAGGACTTCCTTTTATCTGTTCTAACCCGGCTGCTCAGCAATTTCATGGAGTGCCCCCGAGTTCTTGTATTGTGAGAAAGGGAGAAAAATACTTCTGTCTCTACCTGCTCTATCCCATGCATAATCTCAGGGGCGTAGAGTTTTGTAAATTCCAGGGGGGGGTTCTTTAGTGCGTGCGCTTTGCGCGCATGCTCGCTGAGGCGATGTTCCCCCTGGGAAACCGCCGCTCCTTCCCAGGCCCTTTCGCGGCCTGCCAGCCGCTGCTGCCAGTGCCTCTCTCTCTTCCCCCCTGGCCACTCCTTCCTTCTCCCTCCCTCTTTTCCGGGCGAAATGCCCAGCGTGGAGACATCACCCGGAAGTGACACCATCATGCTGGGCACTTTGTCAGGGCAACGCTTTGGCAATCACCCTGAAACTCTATGGTGCCATTTCGGGTGACGACACCACACTGGGCATTTTGCCCAGAAAAGAGGGAGGGAGAGGAAAGGACAGAGGAGTGGCCAGGCGGGGGGGGGGAGAGAGAGGCCTCAGAAGGGCCTGGGGAGGTGCGGTGGCAGGCGCTCCGTTTTGCCGGGGGCGGCTGAGCTCCCCCGGGAAATTTTGGGGGTGGCTGGAGCCCTCGAGCCCCCCCGTACTCTACGCCTATGCATAATCTTATAAACCTCGATCATGTCACCCCTCAGCCGTCATTTCTCCAAGCTAAGGAGCTTCAAGTGCTTCAACCTTTCTTCATAAGGAAAGTGTTCCAAGCCTTTTGTCATTCTAGTTACCCTTTTCTGCACTTTTTCCAATGCTATAATATCTTTTTTGAGGTGTGGTGACCAGAACTGTACACAGTACTCCAAATGAGGTCGCACCATCAATTTATACAGGGGCATTATGATATTGGCTGATTTGTTTTCAATTCCCTTCCTAATGATCCCCAGCATAGCGTTGGCCTTTTTTATTGCAGTCGCACACTGTCTCGACATTTTCATTGAGTTATCTACTACTACTCCAAGATCTCTCTTTTGGTCAGTCTCCGTCAGTTCGGACCCCATCATCGTGTATTTATAGTTAGGATTTTTGGCAGTTTCTTGTCCATGGCACTTTAAATTCCAATGAAGCTTGCTAGATTTGAAAGCCCTGCATGGCTTAGGACCAGGGTATCTGAAGGACCATCTTCTCCCATATATTCCTGCCTGGGGAATTAAGATCACAGGGAGAGGCCCTCCTAACTGTCCCATCAGTCAAAGAAGAGATGGCCTTTTCAGTTTCAGCCCCAAGACTGTGGAACAACCTCCCCAGGGAGGTGCACCTGGCCCCCTAATTTTTGATCTTTAGGAGACAGTTGAAGGACTGAACTTGATTAAATTGGGACTGAATTTGATTAAAGCAGTGTGTGACACCCCTTCTCCACTCACACGGAGTGCCTACCACCCTCTACAACTCTAGATCTCAGGTTCTGGGTTACCAGTAGGTCAGGCCACCATATCCACCAAACTTCTAGTCTCTTTTAAAATATACAGACAGCCATGACCATTTCACAACTGAGGTCCTTTCTCTCACTGGCAGAGACATCAGCAGACAGGGTAGCTCGGCCTTTTTTTATAACAGGCCCTCTCTCACACTTCACTGAGTTATTGGGGTTGGGGGCTCATATATTGTTCCATTCACAAGATGCCACCATTTGTTCACATAAGATAGCTGGATAGATAGGTAGGTAAGTGGGTAGGTAGACTTAACTTTTCTCTGTGTTTCCCCCCCGAGACACTAAGCCCACAGGGTTAGCCAAAACAAGAAATAAACTTTTATTTATGGTTTGAACATAAGGCTGAACAAAGTAAGATAGATGTAACAGCGTTTCTTTTCCCTTCAACTTTTGAACTGTTTCCCTATTCCTACAATTGGGATCCTTTTTTACAAACTGATTCTTTTCAGCCAGCTTGAAGCAGCTCTTCTCCACAGTTTCACACAAGCAGATATTCTCTTTCACCTCTCAACTCCCCCCCCCCCCCCGCAAACTCCCAACTGCTCTCCTAACTGCTATTTTCCAACTGTTTGCTCACCAACATTCCATCACCTCTCATTGGTCACTCTCAGGGAGAGGCGGAACATAACTTGTCTGCCCCACAGTCCTAAATTGTGACTTTAAATTTTGGGGTTTTAAAAAACATAATCTATTTTATGTATTTTATTAATACTGCAAGCCACCTTGAGCTCTATAAGGAAGAAAGGTGGTTAATAAATATTTTCAATATTTTCAGCCCTGGGGCATGAAGTTTATCATCTTTACCGATGGCCCTGCACACTTCTGTCTTGAACAATAGTTCAGCACATAGAAATGCATGAGGACAAACTTTTCCTGGCATGGAGATGGATGATGGAAAAAGCCTTACCTAATTTAGTTCTATAGGCCAGGCTGCTGTTAAAAAATGAAACCCCAAGGTTAAGAAAAAATGGATTGGCAAATTTTAGGCATTACTGAAAAGGATGGAGTACTTCCTCAAACAAAGTAGCTGTTACAAGAAAATAATAGTAGTTTCGAGTCTTCTTGCCAACCAGGTTTTTGGGCTATAAGCTTTTGAGAGTCAAAGTTCCCTTTGTCAGATAAGAAAACAATAGGTTACAGTCTAGCTAGGAATGGCATGGTTGCTTGTATCTATACAGATCACTCTTGGAGATTTTGGGAGTGGAGCGTGGGGAGGGCAGGACTTGGGAAGGGGCATAATGCCATGGAGTCCACCCTTCAAAGAAGTTATTTTCTCCAGGGGAACTGATCTTGGTCATCTGGAGATCAATTCAGGCCTGTACCTATGGTGGGGCTTTTGGGGCTCCAGCCCCCTTCTTAAAGGCACACCCCCACAAGAATATGTCCTGTAAATGCTTTTTTTCAATCATTTAAAAACATTTTTAAAAAAGGTGTGCACTCCTTTAAACAGAGTGGGGTGCTGTAGTTGACGAATTCCCACACTAAACAAGGGGGTTGGAGTAGGTGACCTTTAAGATCCCTTCTAACTCTGTGTCAAGAAACTGGTCTCCTTGAAGAGAGTTTTTCTGCCTAAGTGTTAGCTTTCTTGACTATAGAAGTCATCACCCCCCACCTGCCAGTTTGTTCTCAGAATTGTTGCTTAGGCTGGCAGAAGTGATTAGCTTGCAGCAGCTAAGAACTGTCTCTAAAGTGGTCGGCAGCTCGCAATTTAGAGCTCTATCCTGGTAACAGCTTTCTATTGGCTAAATGGCTTTTCTTTCTTCAGCCCCTCCAGAAAAAAATCTGCGCCCTAGATCAGGGGTGGCCAACCTGTGGCTCGGGAGCCACACGCGGCTCTTTCACACATATTGTGCGGCTCCTGGCAGGGCGGCTGGGGAAGCAAAGGGGAGGCATGCTTTTTCTCTCTTTCTCCCTTCCTTCCCTCCTCCCTCCCATCTATTTGCTTTCCTAGTTTCTCCCTCTCTCTTTCTTTCCACTTCTTTAATTCTTTCTTTCCATCTTTCTCTTTTTCTCTCTCCCTCTCAATATCATTAGCAAACAAGTAATATCATTATCAATAACCGGTTTTCCTTGTTTGTTTTTATTTTTGGCAGTCCCATTTAACGTTAATAAAAAGCAAATCTGCATATTTTTAAAAATAAAAACGTGTGTGTGATATTTGTTCCTGTCTTGCGGCTCTCAGACATCTGACGTTTATTCTATGTGGCTCTTACGTTAAGCAAGGTTGGCCACCCCTGCCCTAGATCATAAAATCCTGGCTATGGGTCTGGAATAACTGTAGTACTGGGAGATCTCTAGGTGCCACCCGGAGGCTGTTTTGAAAAGTAGCACCATGCAATCGTTGCTGGGAGTTATGCCGACATGACACTCCAGGGCTGAAGCAAAACTCTGTGGTTTTATCATAGAGGTTTGTCCAAATCAACGTCATGCCAGCACTGAGATGTCACTTCTGGGTAACGGCTGGAAATCACAGTGCAATGTCAACCACCCCATTGCCACCCCTTTCCTCTCCTGCCGGTTGGCTGGCAACCCTAGTTCCGGTGTCTCATTTAATCTGCCTCTCAGACAACCCACTATTATTTCCTCTTTAGCTCCTGGTCTACCTCACAAGACTGTTAAGGAATACTAAGGTAGCGCTTGTGAGGACTTTTGGATAGCCATTTGTTACAAGGGCTGGATCTGACATAAATGTCACTTTGTTGGGCTGGGCCATGTGTGCTATAAAACATAATGCCAGGTACTGGAGATATTAACTGCATAAAGGACAGCAGCTGGTAAGCTCTGAGTTGGTGTGTCCTCACTGCAAAGCCTCATGGGCTGGGAGGGGGGTGCAAAGGAAACCCTCATGGACTGGACAGCCAGCAGTGCAGCACTGGGCAGATGCTCCCACACTGCTTGACTGTCGCAAATGAGGTTGTTCCACCATGCTGAAACCACAATCAGAGTGCCACTCCCCCAAACAATCTCCTGTTCCCTCCCTTGCACTAGTTGCTCGGGGACCGCATCAGAGCCCTGGATGGGCCACTTCTAGCCCTCAGGCCTCATGTTTGACACCCCTGGCCTAAAGAGCTATAAATGCACTTGCTAAAACAGCCCAATAAAGAAGCCTCGTTTGACGAAAATGAGATTTCTGTCTATAAAAACAGAGAGCCCCATGTACTCCCTCTCTTCTCTCCTGCCGATTTTGGAGCTTATCAGCTCAAGGCCCAAATAGCCTTGGAGGTCTCCTAAGTGCCATCAGCTCACACTGACTAATTTAAAGCATATACTGAGTCTCAGGAGAATGCATGGAAATTTTGATGCCAAATAGCAAATAATAAAAATATTTGCTCTCTGTTCATTCCCACGACTGTACATAAAAAAGACTTCTTTCACCCCACCCCCTAGGTCTCTGCAAAAGGGGTTGGGGGGAAAAAGACCGGTGATAAAATATAAATTCTAAACTAAACTGCCGTAAAATGGTTATCACTTTTTTGGGGTAGGAGCACTTGGTTTTACAGCTATGAAAATCAATTTACGGAACAGAGGTTTACTGCAAAATCAAGAAGTTAACATCGGAATTTGCTCTCCCGTAGCAGCTTCTGTTTATTTCCAAGTCAATACAGACGCAGAAGCACGCTTACCCTGAGCAAATGTCATTCCGGATGACAGCTGACGAGAAAACCATCTTGCTCAGCATCTGTTAGGACCTGCCAAGTCATCTTGGGCTGATCTTTCAGCTTCCTTTGACAGGGGTGCATGAAATAACACATTCCTCATTGTACTCGGTACAGTTGAGATCGTCAATATGCAGTTCTGGTTGTTGTATCTCGAAAAGGATAGGGGAGAGCCTGAAAAGGGGCAACCGAAAGAGGTCGAAACATCCTCTCTTTGAGGATAGTTTCAGGTAGGTAGCTGTCTTGGTCTGCAGTAGAAGACAAGGATTCTTAAAGACCAATAAGATTTCCAGAATATAAGGTTTCAAGAGTCAAAGCCCTTTTCATCAGAAACCAGTGACACAGTGGCTGGAAAATGGCTGGCATAGTGATGCTCTAGGAATCGTCTCATAACTCTGTGGTTTTTACTGTAGAGATTGGGGGAAATTCCTAGAATGTCACCTGGTAGTGCTAGATGTGAGTGAGTCCAGTAGCACCTTAGAGAACAGTAAGATTTTTGGGGGATAAGCTTTCAACAGTCAAAATTCCCTTTGTCAGTTACAAGATATAAGGGATCTCAGGGGTCTCCATTCCTACTTGTATCTGACAAAAGGAACTTTGACTCTGGAAAGCTTAAACCCTGGCATTTTTGTTGGTCTTTAAGGTGCTACTGGACTCCCGTCTTGCTTTCCTTAAAGGATTGCACCCTTAACACCAAGTTTAACCGCAGCGGGAAGTGGATCACAAAGCCAAAGTGCCACCACCAAAAAGACCCAGTCTGTTTGCCAGCCACATTTTCCCCTCTAATCACTATCTCTGGCTGGTCTTAACTCAGAAGTCCTCCCAATGAGGAAAAGCTAAAGAGTCTGTGGCTTTTCATTTCAGGGGAAAGCCCACTAAGGGGAGACACAATAGCAATTTATAAAATTATACATGGGGTGGAGAAATGAGAGAGCTCTTTCCCTCTCTCTTTCCCCCTCTCTCCCCTCTTAATAATATTAGAAGTCAAGGGTGCCCAATAAAGCTAATGGAAAGAAGGAAGGAAGGAAGGAAGGAAGGAAGGAAGGAAGGAAGGAAGGAAGGAAGGAAGGAAGGAAGGAAAGAAACGAAGGAAAGAAAGAAAGAAAGAACAAGCTGACACTTTCATAATTGTACAAGAGTGTTTGGTGTACTCTTCAGTGTACAATGGCATGACAGTTGATTCAGCCTTTCCCTCATAAAATGTATAATGGGATTGTCCTCAGTTGAGGCTGCTCTAAGCATCAGAGTGGGGGGGGTTAAACAAGTTGGCATGGTCCCCTGGGAACACACTGAACTAGCTCCTGGATGATCGTGTTTCAGGCCTCACTTCTGCCAAGAAGTCATTGTGTTCTCTTAGGGCTGAACTAGATGTGACATTTGTCACATGTTCTCACTGGGGATGGGTAGCCATGTACCAGCCAGTGCAGAGCTATAAATTGTCACATTCTTGCTATTCAGTATTCTCTGCCAGCGTTCCTGCCCATGGTTCATTGGACTGCGCTTTCAAGTTGCTATTGTTTTGTGGGCATGAATGCATATAGAGGGCATTTCTTACATGTGAGTCCTTGAGGGTCAAGCAGGTTATGATTATCACTTGGGCCAATAAGCATCTTGACCCTGGAAACAAAACCTCATACTTCAGTCCCACAGATCTGGCTCCCCCCATCTGTAGCCCTGAAGGCTTTCAAGTGGACTTCAGGAGTTGCTTGTCAGTTGTTCCAGATTCCCCTGCCCAGTTTCTAACATCTCACTTTTCTTCTGGCAGGTTCTTGGATTTGTTCAGCATTAGAGGAGTTTCTGTTTTGATGCTATGGGAACGCACAAATGCACCCAAGCAAATCATTCCTTTGATTCACAAGTATAAAATAAGACTAAACCAAAGCACAGTGGTCAAGCTACTGGCCAGAGGCAACTTTCAGGGATCATATCACCCCCGGGCTGAAAGCTCTGCACTGGTTACCCATCTCTTTCCCAGCACAATTCAAAGTGCTTGTTCTTACCTTTAAGTCCCTAAACAGCTTGTTGTCAGGGTACCTGAAGGACCATCTCTTCCTGTACAAGCATTTTCAGGCCCAGCCTGTTAATCAGCAGGAGACTGGGGGAGTTGATAGAGACATTGGGGGGTGACTGTTGGCCAAGGGCATGAAACCATGGAAATAACAGTCCTCTCTAGGAACCGACAAAAACTCTCTTTTATCATAGTTTTGGCCAACATCTAAAGAGGTGTGATGTCACTAGCCGTCATTCTGTCAGCCAATGGCCAGTTTTAATTTTATTTCCCCCCTGCTGCCACTAAAGGCCCACTGGAGGGCTGTCAGCCCTGTCCTTTACTACCCCCCCCCCCCCACCAGTCAAGCTCTACCTTTCAAGCCCTGCTTTCTGTGCTCCCACCTTCAGAGGTGAGGTGGGTGGTGACAAGAGACAGGGCCTTTTCTGTGGTGGTAACACCTTGCCTTCTGGATGGCCACCCCCTTGAGGCTAGTTTGGCACCTCCTTTCCTTTCCTTCAGGCATCAGGTCAAAAATGTATCTTTTTACCCAGGCTTTTTTTTATTATGGGTTATATCCGCTTTTTAATGGTCTCCTTCAGTTTTATGGATAGTTTTTATGCTGCATATGGTTTGTAATATTGCGATTATTTTAATGGTAAGATGATATAAATGATAGGAATGAAGTAGGGTTGCTGCCAATATCTAGGTGGCACCACGAGATCTCTTGCTATTACAATTGATCTCGAGACGACCAAGATCAGTTCCCCTGGAGAACATGGCTATTTTGGAGGGTGGACTCTAAGGCATTGTAGTCTGCTGAAGTCCCTCCCCTTTTCAAGAAGCAGAAGAGATTGGATTTATACCCTGCCCTTCACTCAGAGTCTCAGAGTGGCTTACAATCTCCCTCCCTTCCCCTCCCCACAGCAGACACCCTGTGAGGTAGGCGGGGCTGAGAGAGCTCTTTCGAGGACTAATTCTGAGAGAACAGCTCTGAAAGAACTTGTAACTGGCCCAAGGTCACACCAGCAGCTGCATGTGGAGGAGTGGGGAACCAACCCGGTTATCCTAGATTAGAGTCCGTGCTCCTAACCGCTACACCAAACTGGCCCTTCCCAGGCTCCACCCTCAAAATCTCCAGGTTTTTCCCATCCCAGAGCTGGTAGCCTTAGGACTGAAGTGGAAAACTATAGTAAACAGAAGCAAGAGGGTGAGAAAATGGGGCAGAAGCACCAGAGGCTAGCAATGAACCCAAAGATGGCACATAAGCTTTGGCAGTTCTGTCTTCATCGTCTCCCTGCTATTGCTGATCCTTCACTGAAGGACAGATGACCCATCTGTTTACTTTACAAAAAAAGAAGTGCTTTATAAGCTTTCAGGAGGGAACACGTATTGACCTTGTCGGGCTTAATTGTGCCGTAACCAAATTACTCCCTGAAATGCTGTGAGATGCTGTGGATTTCTGTAAAGTTTGCATTTTTCAAAGAGCAAAATGTCCCAAGGGAATCGCTGCTTGCATTATGTTATAAAAACACAGTTGCATTCTAGCGGGTCCCTCCTTTTCTCCTGCCTCTAAAAATACACAGAGTATCCAAACAAAAGCAGATGCAGCTAGAATGGACAGAAGACCTCCCACGTGGGTCTGTCCTCTGCTCTGGCTAGGGTTGCCATCTCTGGGTTGAGAAATTCCTGGAGATTTTAGGAGTGGGGCTTGGGGAGGGGAGAGACCTCATAATGCCATACAGTCCACCCTCTAAAGCAACCATTTTCCACAGGACAACCGATCCCTGTCATCTGGAGATCAGTTGAAATTCCAGGAGATCTCCAGGCCCCACCCGGAGGCTGATAATAGCTGATCAGAGACCACTAGAAAGTATTAACCCTTGTAAAAGATGATAATCTGCAACAGCTAAGAACGTGAGCCAGGAAGAATTTAAATAGCTTGAGGCCAAACTACCCGTAACCCTGTTTGGAAGTCCAGAAGTGTAATTTGGCCTATGAACAAGTTCTGGATGCACTAGATAGCCCCTGATGTACAGCATGCTTCTTCTTGCATAAGTACTTCTGTTTATACCAGTTCAGTGGTTTTCAGTGAATTTTGTGCAAACAGAAGTGCTTGTGCAAGGGGAAACATGTGCCGCTGCAGAGGCTGTCTAGTGTGCATGGAACTCTTGCGCTGGTTCCAAGCCAATAAGTTGGCGTCATGCATTATTTCCTTATTATTTATTTATTTATTAGATTAGACAACACTGCTAGTGCTATACGAACGGAGTCAGAACATTTCAGTAGACTGGGAGCTAAAGCAGGGAGGCCAACTAAGATGGACACCCACTGCCTCACCTGAAGGTCTGGCAGAAAAGCTCCATTTTTGCAGGCCCTGTGGAAGGATTAAAGGTCCTGCAAGGCCCTGATCTCCGGTGGGAGCGGAGATCCAGTTTGGTGTAGTGGTTAAGTGCGCGGACTCTAATCTGGGAGAACCGGGTTTGATTCCCCACTCCTCCACTTGCACCTGCTGGATGACCTTGGGCAAGCCATAGCTCTGTACCAGCTGTTCTCTCAAGGACAGCTCTGGAAAGAGCTCTCTCAGCCCCACCTACCTCACAGGGTGCCTGTTGTGGGGAGGGGAAGGGAAAGGAGATTGTAAGCCGCTCTGAGACTCCTTTGGGTAGTGAAGGGTGGGGTATAAATCCAATCTCTTCTTCTTCCTCTCTAGTCGAGGCTATACAACAACAAAGGACAATGGAGTAAGAACTGCTATAAACACAAATATATAACTCCAGAAATGGGCTGCTAAAGACTCCCAGTTCATCTAGTAATGTACATGAATAGGAATAACAGAAACTGTGTTTTGACCCGTATAACACAGTAGTCAGTAATATACAGTATCACATACACATAAGAAAAATCCCAAATTCTATCACACAAAATATTGCATTTAGACATAACAATCTTGATACAGAGAAATAGTAACACCAACAATAAACGTTCATGGTCGATGATAACAGAGAAACAGCAAGACAAGGTCCTGGTACCACTCCCTTGTTTCTTAAATGTTCTTCCTCAGTCGCTAATTCTGTATGATGTTTGTATATAATGAAAGACAACATTTCCCAACCTCCCTCGGGAACAACCTTAATGAGAATCTCCTGGTCTCCAGTCCGGGATGAGGCACTTATGCTTTAATCAATAAGGAACGTATTTTCTCCAGTCACTGAGGCACAGCCTGCTAACCATTCAGCAGGGGAATTCGGGTATTTCTAATCGAGGGTAGGCAGACATCCGTTCAGGCCTGTAGCTACAGTGGAACATTTTGAGGTCTGGCCCCCCAACTTCCTGCCAATCCCCCGTTCCATTCAGCCCCCAGGCCCCAGGCTCTCTGGGCCAATGAGAGGACTCCTGACTCTCTGGGCAGCCTGGAGTACTCCCCATCACTGCCTCTTCCCCAAACGCAGCTTGTTTCCCCACATAGGCAGACAAAGTCCAAATGCTGCAAAAGTGAGGGTTTTAAAAAAATTTTAAAAAATTTGTGCCATCAGTGCTCCCTAACTTATTTAAAGGCCCCCCAAATTTCAAAACCCTGGCTATGGGCCTGTGTCCTTTGGGCTGGGGATAACCACTAGGTGTTGATCCAGGTAGTGCAAGGCTCTATGGGGGACATAAAAATCACAGAGATTGGGAAAATTCCTAGAATGCCACCCAGAAGTGCTGTATTCAAATCCAGTCGCACTGTAGAGACCAACAAGATTTTTGGGGTACAACCTTTCAAGAATCAGAGCTCCCTCTGTCAGACCCAGAAGTGGTGTCTCATCCTCCCTAAACTTCTCCCTAGGCATTGCTCTCAAACTCTCCCAGCATTTGCTGAGGCAGTGCTGGTAAGTGGTGACCCTAATTGTTGGTCCTGCTTGCCCCTGACCCCGACAGTATGACAGGGAAGTGTCTTCTGGGTGGCCTCGAGACTGTAAAAAGTTATTTTAATTCTGTAGCAGTCCTGAAGCTATCAGCAGTCCACATGCAGAACTGAGAGATGGCTTTTCTCCCAGATCTGTTAGTGACTTTGGAACAAAATGTACTTCATAGAGGCTTTCTTCATCCTTTGGAATTTATATGACTGTTAACAGAGATTGTAAATTTATGTCCATTTGGAGTCCATAGGTTTGTGTGTGTGTGTGTTTGCAGGGGAGCATGTGGGATGAACAAGAGACAAGCGGGAGAGGAGAGGACATTCAAAAGCCACCCAGATTGGAAGAGATCAAGATAATCAGGAGGGGTGCCAAAGCCAGAAGGTCCAGGCATCTGCTGGCACATTACAGATCATGAAACAATGATTTTGTTGAATGTATAAGGCTCCTGTGTCAAACTGTAGAAAAAAATTCTTCCCCAGGTGCCTCAAGGGCCAAACAGGCCATGTAAACCAGTCGTTGCTCTTCATACAACAGAGATCAACTACACCTCGTAAAGATATGGTAACAGTATGTCTCTTCACAGTCCTTTTTGGGGGGTTTTGTTTTGGTTTTTTCCTTTCATTTAAAAGAAAAAAACAAAACTGATGAAATTTATGAGACAAGGAAATCAAGAAAAAAATGGTACGATGACATGCAAAATGTGTGGGAAATAATTAGCTTTGCTTTCCCCCTTCCCCCATATGATGTTTGAAAAGATACAGTTTCTGCCTCGTGAAAACGTGTGGCAGAGTAAACGGTTAATCTCTAAGGTGCTTGCTTTTTTTTACAAAGACAGGCTGCCTTTAAAGAAATATCTGAGTAGCTGACATGAACAATGGGGGAATTTATAAAGGTAAAGGTTTCCCTTGCTTGAAAGCCAGTCAAATTCGACTCAAGGGGGTGGTGCTCATCTCCGTTTCCAAGCCGAAGAGCCAGTGCTGTCTGAAGACTTCTCCATGGTCATGTGGCCGGCATGACTAGATGCTGAGGCGCATGGAATGCTGTTACCTTCCCACCAAAATATTTACCTACTTGCATTTTCTTGCTTTCAAACTGCTAGGTTGGCAGGAGTTGGGACCAGAGATGGGAGCTCACTCTGTCACATGGCACTCAGGTCTTGAACTGCTGAATTACTGATCTTCCAGTCTGCAGTTCAGCATCTTAAACACTTGAGCCACTGCAGACCCTTGGGGGAATTTGTTTTTTTTTTTTTTTATAAAGATTTTATTGATTTTTATCTATATCTACATCTATTTCGCTACTATCTAAGCTACATATACCTTATACAGAGAGTACTTTATCATCAGCTTAATATTACCTTGTTACATAAAATAATTATGAAGCATATTAAACCATGGTTAATTTTCAGTTGTTTTGTTACTGCTGCTATAAAAAACAAAAAAAACTATTTGGCAGACATGCCCACCTAGAGAGACACGTTTAGTTAAACCAGTGTTTTTCAACCACTGTGCCGGGGCACACTGGTGTGCTGTGAGATACTGTCAGGTGTGCCGCAGGATTTTTTCAATGAAAGAAATGTGCCTTCCGGGCTGACCTTCCGGGACGCGTTAAAATACATCCACGTTATATTTCTTCTGAAACTCAGGTCAATGTTATGGGAAGGAGCCATTACACTTTGGATCTGTAACTTACGATTTCAAGTTGAGTGGCTATTATGTGTATTTGTAATACTGTCATAGTTAATACTTGAGCTGAGGCAACTAATGACCCATTTATCTTGTATTTCAGTGTTTTTCAACCACTGTGCCGTGAGATATTGTCAGGTGTGCCGCGGGATTTTTTCAATGAAAGAAATATGCCTTAGCTCAAAAAAGGTTGAAAAACACTGAGTTAAACAATTTATAAAAATTTATAAGTGCAATGCTTAATAAAAAAGTTTATTTATTATTTCTTCCTTCGTCCTCTTCTTGTCTTAACAGTCTCATCTTGTACTTTTGGAGCTACTGCTCCTTTTTCCGAGCCAGACACTTCTTCTTCACTCTTTGAGCTGTCAAATCCATACAAACTTTCTTGCGAGGCCAGTGAACCATCTGAGTCTCTCCCGGTTTTCTTATCTTTAGTTTTTTCCCAGAAATTTTTTCGCTTGTTGAACAGAGTCAATCTTATACTTCTTATCTTTGATGCTGAAGCTTAGTCCCTCTGGAGTATTCCAGCGATAGATGATAGACTCAGACTGAAGCCAAGATGTCACTTTCCCGTAGGCTTTCCTTCTTTTCCTTATTTCAAATGGAATATCTTTCATCACTTTTATTTCTTCTCCTGAGATCTTCAGAACCGCTTTGTTTGTGGTCCTTAGCACCACATCCCTTGTAGATTTTTTGGAGAACCTTATCATGATTTCACCAGGCAGGCTTTTCTTTTTAGTATAACCTGGATAGGTTCTGTAAACCATATCCATATCGCTTTTTAAATCCGCTGCTTTCAAGCCTGTTACTGGTTCAAGAGCTTCACAACAAATCTTTAAGGTCTTCTCCTTTTTTTCTGGCACATTCTGAAGTCTTAGGAAAAAGTTCGATCTTTCCATTTGTAATTTCAAAAGCTGATCATAATGGAGAGCCTTTTCCTTCTCCGCCTTTTGTAGTCTTGAGTCTTGGTTTTTTACTGAGGTTTTTACCTCCAGAAGTTCTCGCTGCAGCTTCTCTGTGGTTTTATTCGACTCTTTTAACTCCAACGGCATTTTGTCCATCTTGACGTTGAGAGCTGTCATTTGGTCCACTAGAGGTCGCAATAACGAAGAAAACACTGTGCTCATCTCTGTGGTATCAACCTTTGAACTCGGAGCTGCACTTCCTAGTTTGGGGGAAGGTTTCGTTTTCCCCGCCATTGTTGAGGCTGCGCTCTTTGTTTATAGTTAGATAAGATGGACGAAAGAAGCAAATTTTCCGACCGCACTTATGTCTTTTTAAAGTTTATATCTCCAAGTGCGCGATGCCGCCATCTAGCAAGGCAGACAGGCTTTTATTCATGCAGTAACGCCACGTGAAGAGTCTCGTAAGTACGCCAGTCCCGGAGAGGGGGGGGGTTTCACTCCTCCCGCCGTCTTCCCGCTGTGCTCTGCTTTTCTTTACTTCAGACTCACGTTTTCTCCATGCGTAACTGTCAGTTCCAGCCTCATTGCTTCGCACTCTGCTGCTTCACGGTTTTGTACTTTCAGCCTTGCGGCTCCCGCGGCGGGGGAACCTATGGGGGTGATGAAAAGGGACCTCGATCCCCCGGTCGCCACCGTAGGGAGAGATCCCCTTCGTGCCACCCCAGGCAGAGCCCCTTCACTGGGGTCTCTGGCGGCTCGGCACCAGTCCTGAGCCCCTTCTTCCCGCCGGGTACGGATTGTGCTCCCCACAGCTGCAAAGGAGCACGTCCGCCATTCTCGCAAATCTTCCCGGAAGTCCGACCCTTGGGGGAATTTGTATCACCTGATAAATCTAAAGGGACCCACTAACATGTGGGTTTATTTTCACATCAGCAGCTGAATCTAATGCTGGTTCACACGTACATGTAAATGGCTAGGTTCTTCAGCACTTGAAAGCCTGTGTGGTATGAAATAAGTTGGACTGAGGGTAAGGTTACCCAGGGGTGTAGACTTTTGGAAATCCAGGGGGCGGGGGCTCCTTAGTGCGTGCACGAAGCGTGTGCGCTCGCTGGAGCGATGTTCTCCCCCCCCCGGGAAACCGGCCCTTCTCCCTGGGCCCTTCCGAGGCCCGCCAGCCGCTGCTGCTGGTGCCTCTCTCCCCCCACCTTCCCTCTCCCTCTCCAGCAGCGGCTGTCGCGCAGAGCGTGTGTTAGCTAGCACCCACCTAGGTAGCCTTAGGACTTCACCAGCTTCTTCAGCACCACCAGCATTCTTCAGCTTTCACTGCTGTGTAAAATCCTCATAGGAACCACACAATACTCAGTCCAGTGGTAAAACTATATACAAGGATTTATTTATAATATTTACAGCAGTCCGACAAAAGCTCCCGCCAGCAACCATATAATCAGAGAAGGATACAATGGAAGCTACACAATTACCTATATACACAGCTCAGCCAATCACTTTCTTGCTGAGTCACAGTGACTGCACTTGCTCCAGTGCCAGTCATAACCGGTATGGACTTGTACTGTCCAGTCCCACAGAGCTACCAGCTGTCAGTTAGATCTCCATGATCTGAATGCTGAAGCTTAATAGTCAACAGCGGCGGCTGGGCCTCGGAAGGACCCGAGGAGGCGCGATGGCAGGCGCTCCATTTTCCTGGGGGTTGTTGAGCCCCCCCAGAAAATTTCGGGGGTGGCTCAAGCCCTCGAGCCCCCCCGTACTCTATGCCTATGAGGTTACCAGCTAGCAGCTGGCAGGAGCTTGGGGGTGGGTGGGGTGGGGACATGGGGAGCCCTGGAGGTGAATGGCATTATGTCATTTTGGGGGGGAAGCGAGGAAGTGACTTCACACTAGGAATTGCTGGAAACTCTATGGTTTTACCATAGAGTTTCCATTGATTCCAAGAGTGGTGTGACATCACTTCCTGGTTTTCCCCAGAAGTGACATAGTGCTGTTGCATCAATGGTGATATTTTTTCTTCTGCCAGCCACCAGAGCAGCAGTAGGCAACGAGATCTCAATGGGCAAGGGGCATCCTTGACTGAGGGGATAGTGTAGTGTTGTGTAATGATTAGCATGTTGCACTAGGATCTGGGACATCCAGGCTCAAATCCATACTCTTTCATGGAAGCTTGCTGGGTGATCGTGGGCCAGTCACATGGTTTCAGCTTAATCTACCTTACAGGGCTGTTGTGAGGATAAAATGAAGGAGAGGAGATGAATGTGGGCCGTTTTGGGTCCCCAGTGGGAGCAGAGGTAGTATATGAATGAAGAAAATAATAAATAAATGAAATAATAAATAAAATACATGATATGTGTGATACAAGTCGGATCATGGGTTTCTGATCCAACTTATAGATAGACATATTACTGGGGAAACTGATTTTCACCAGTGGAAATGGCTGTGGAGAAATGGCCATTAGGCTGCTGGTGAAAACGGCATGGGAGGGAAGACTGAAGCCCCCCCACCCCATCTTACACTGTTCCCAAGGTGAACAGAGGAGGAGGAGAAGAGTAGTAGTAGTAGTAGTTGTCGTCACTGGGAGTCTCAGAGCAGCATACAATCTCCTTTCCATTTCCCTCCCCACAACAGACACCCTGAGCGGTAGGTGGGGCTGAGAGAACTCTGAGAGACCTGCTCTTGAGAGAACAGCTCTGAGAGAACTGTGACTGACCCAAGGTCACCCAGTTGGCTGCGTGCAGAGCTGTGGAGACTCAAACCCGGTTCTCCAGATTAGAGTTCGCTGCTCTTAACCATTACATCAAACTGGCAATGGCATGCTTTATTCACTCACTCACTCACTCACTCATTCATTCATTCAATCAATCAATCAATAAGTCAATCAATCAGGCTCAGGATGGCTTACAGAAGAATAAAACATAAGTAAACAATTATAACATGCATAAAACCATCTAAAAACAGCCCAGTCTCAAAAAGCGCTAGCTAGATGTAAATTAATACTTAGGGATGGCGGCAACATTCATGTTAATATGTTCTGTGGTCTGCCTTGCTCATCCCCTCCTTGATCTCTGTCATATATTTGCGGCAGGGCTCTGGATTTCTCAGTTGGTGGTGGTGGTGGTGGTAGTGATGGTGTTGTTGTTGGTGGCTTTGAAGTTCGGTTTTCCCGAATGTTTGTGTGGTGCAAGTTGGGTTGGGCACCTGTGACCCAAATCGTGTCACACGTACCATGTATTTGGCCCGGAGAAACGGGCTGAAGTAACCCAGCACGCTTCATGTCTGAGCAGAAGGTTGCAGCCAGCTCTCTTTAGCCCTGGCCCAACACTCTAACCAGAAATAGGCTCCTTCTCTCGGCCTGACTGGCAAACTGTCCCATCCCGCCATCTTCTTGGACTGCATCAGCTGCCAACGGCTCCCCCCCCCCCCGCAGAAATGGACCCTTTTTTTTCTTGAGCAGCAGCCAGAACAAGACAAAGCCTCTGCTGGTTTTAACCAACCATGTTGTGCATATTTTCTGTAAGCCTCCTTAGGAGTAAAGCTCTGAAAGGAGGGCTAGAAGGGTCCATTCAGAAACAAACAAGATAGTGCTTTCCAGGAAGAATTGCCCAGGACAATGGAGTTCTAGTACTGGCGGTGCCAGCATGGTGTAGCCGTTAGTGTGCTGGATAGGGTTTGGTTTCTAGGTCCTACCTAGCTGCCAGCGGGGGTACTCCCAATCATTCCTTGTGGTCTTGCACACACGCAAAGCGTGCGCACTGCAATGACATCACCAGGAAGTGACATCATTGTGTTTCTGACATTGGGGGTGATGTTCTAGGTTCTGGGGTAAACTCTATGGTCTTTTGGGCCTCAAAACCATAGAGTTTTGCCCAAAACCTGAAGTGTTGCCCCCAGTGTTGGGAATGCGATGACATCACTCCCAGGTGACATCATCACACCAGTGTCGGCAGCACTGGGAGGGGGCTTCTCAGGGGTGAGGCTTCCCCCACCAGCCAGCTGGGCCATGGCAGATTGGACCCCCTGAAATCGGGGGATTCCCCTGGCCCCACTGGGGGAATGGCAACCCTAGTGCTGGACGAGGATCTGAGAGACCTGCATTTGAATCACTGCCCTGCCTTGAATGCTCACGGGGTGACCTTGGTCCAGTCAGTTTCCCTTAGCCCAGCCTACCTCACAAGGTTGTTGTTGTGGGGATAAAATGGAGGAGGGGGAGACCTCTGTTGTAAGCCTTTTTGGGTCCCCATTGGGGAGAACAGCAGGGCACAAATATTAAAATAGAGAAATTTCTTCATCTGGGTATCGCTTCACAGATTAAAGATGCGCTCAGGGGTTGCTTTATGACTGTGCGGGAGGGGGGCCCTCACCTGGATAGCCCAGGCAAGCCCAATCTAGCCAGATCTCGGAAGCTAAGAAGGGTCAACTCTGCTAAGTACTCGGATGGGAGACTTCCCTGGAATACCAGAGGCGGGAGGTGGGGGCAGGCTTTATTTGGCCACCTTCCTGAATATCCTCCGGGCCTCCAATAAGGGTCAGTCAACAGAGGTCGCCATGACTTCTAGGTGCACACATAGTCACCAAAGGTTGCCATGACTTCTAGGTGCACACACACTCACATGCACGCGCGCACACACACACATGAACATGCACATATATTTTTAAAAAGATCTTGGGGGGGGGGGAGAGAACAGGTGGTATACAGCTGTCTTCCCCCCTTACCTAGGCTCGAATTAGCCAAAAAGGGTATTTCTAATCTGAGCAACGGTGTAGGAAGAAGAGTCAGACCACCCCTTTCCTGTTGGCTGTGGACCTGATCCATTTTGGTCCCCCAGGCCTGTTCCTTAGGCTCAAATTACATCGCTCCAGCCTGTGAGTTCTCCACAAGACCAGAGCTTCAGTCCTGTGCCAGTTGGCCCGAAGAATTCAGACAGCTTCTTGTCCATCTTCTTGCAATTCTTCCAACAGGCCTGCAAGGTTGGTCCGTTTTATTGTTCCCCAGCTGCCGATCGCGGGTTAAGGGAGATAAAGTTTGCTGATTCTCTGCTTGGAAGGGGGAGGCTCTGTAGATTAATGATTCTACCCTTACCTGGATAGCAAATTTAGCAACAGCAGCAGCCAGTGTGTCTTCTTTATTAGGTGATAATTTGCCATGGCTTTATTATTATAAATCACCTTGTGTTCCCTTTCACTAATGAAGTCAAACCTTTGGGGAAGATTTCCTCTGGCCTTCAGAAATTCCCTTTTAAAAAATGCAAGCTATTAAAGTCTGTTTTAAAGTTCTTAATATAGCTATTCTAATGTTTCCAGCAGAGTTGTCAAAGATTTGCAGCCAATACCGATGTGTGTTTCTTGGAGTTTGGGATTCATCCATCAAATTTACGCTTAAAAAAAAAAAAGTGAGAAAAAAGGTTCATCTCCGCCCGCTCTCAGCCTTACCATTAGCTAAATTGTGTAGTGTTTCTGGCAGGGTAGGAAGGTGACCCAGAGTTGTTCCTGTTCAGCCAGTTTATTTAAGCACGTGCAAACTCCGCTTGAATTAGCACCCCCTCCCCAGTTCTATGCATGTAAGTTCCACTGTGTTCAGTCCCTTGACACTCAAGAAAGTTCACATTGGATTGCTGCTGAGGGGCTTGTACTTGAGCCCGTTTGATCCAATTGTATGGGATAAAAACGTGGAAGCTGGCAAGCACAGGCGCAATGCCTCATTTCCCAAGCATGTGGTGCCCTGATTCAGTCTGGAACCATGGCCCAGTGGGAGAAATGGCTTCAGTCCCCCCCCCCCACTGTTTTCAGTTTGGTGTAGTGGTTAGGAGCACTCTCCTCCACACTCAGCTGCTGGTGTGACCTTGGATCGGTTACAAGTTCTTTTGGAACTGTTCTCTCACAAGCAGTTCTCGAAAGAGCTCTCTCTCCCCCCCCCAATTTTTATTTGTTAATTTTATAAGCATATAACATGGTACGCTAGCACATCAGCTATACGAGAAGCGTCCGAAAAAGAATAAGACAACAAAAGGAAAGCTGTAACAGCAGTAAATCAGCATTACTACACTGATCAAATCAAAACATTAAACACAAAACCGCCCCACAATTATATCAGACTATTTTAAAAGAAAGAGCTCTCTCAGCCCCATCTATCTCACAGGGTGTCTGTTGTGGGGAGGGGAAGGGAAAGGAGATTTTAAGCTGCTCTGAGACTCTGGATATTGACGAGTGGGGTATAAATCCAATCTCCTCCTCCTCCTCCATCTCCTCCATCTTCTGCTCAACCTGAGATGCCTCTTTAGGGCATTACTTTCATCACTGGGGGGTTGCATGTGTACTGATGGGCTCCATATCTGACAGTCTCAATCAGTGTGAGGCTGGTGGAACCCGGGCAGTACATGTCACAAACTGTACTGGGTAGGGTGACCCAAAGGCTAGAACAGAGAGGCCTGAACCGCCAGAACTGATAAATGGGCTGCAAGACCCTGTCTGCCTATAAAACCCAAGGCTGTTGATAGGGATTACCCTTTAGTTCACCTTTGGTGGCGGTGGTGGGGAGAAAACCAAATTTAACACGGTGCAGCTGCCATAAATATTAATGCAGAGCAAACTACGTTTGCATATTGTAAATATTAATGAGGCATGAATATTCACATGGTAAGGTGCAGACACCTTTGAGAATCGCTGCTGATATTCCGATGGGCTTGTGCGAGTAAAGGCAACGATAGGTTTTCCTTTCCTCTTGTTGGCCCGCAAGGCGCTTATGCGCTCTTATGGACATAAATTCTATAAGTGTTAACTTATGAACTGTGTTGCTGAATGTGTATAAAGGGGACTGAGATACAATTGACCAGATCATGATACCAGCTGAACACACACCAGCCGACACCTGAGATGATGTGCCAGTGGTTCCCGAGGTCGCCAGCTCCCAGAGCTTCCCCTAACACAGCTACTTACACAGAAACAGCCACTAGCCATTGTGGCCTGAACATGTGCTTTTAGACACCATTAGCCATGTCCTTCTTCTTCTGCTCGCAGGCAAACCTCCCCCCTCCAACATTCCTTGCTCCAGAGAAATAAAGAACTTATTTCTGTCTGTACACTAAACCATGGACTTTGGCTAACCCGAAACCAATTCTGCAGTCCAGAGACATTAAGCTAATCCCCAACACAATGGTGCTGGCCAATGAGGCACGTTTGCTCTCCAGGCATTTGGGTCACCATCAGGTAGAGTGAAACACTGACCAACCCCTTAAGCCCCTCTCCTCTAGGAGAGAGAGAGCCCTTTCAGGGCGGACCCATCAAGGGGTGGTCTCAGGGAGGTGGTCAGCCAAGCCCTCCCACAGAGCCGCCTAATAAGAGAGGACACCCAGCAACTGCTCTGTCTCTGGCTTTTTCCCTCTCTCTCTAGCTTTTTACCCCTCTCTAGCTCTTTTACCTCTTACCCTAACCCCACCTCCTAGGCTCTTGGTGGTGCAGCCAGAGTCTCCACGTGTTGCTGCAGGTTCAGGACATGTGCCCCTAATCCCCTCCTAGCCTCCCCTTATTTTTCCAGTGGGGACACAACATCTCTCCAGACAGGTAATTATTGCCCTCGACGGATACCAACAATATTCCTGCTCATGCAACTGTCTCTTACGCTATCTGATTTCTTAGGAACTGTATGAGTGAGTGTGTGAATCAGTATTGTTTGCTTGATTAAGATTCTTTCAGTATAGAAAGTATTTTATTACTGAAACTAGCCTCCTTGCTTATTTTCTGGTGCGTCTGGAAGAGGTGGCACTTCTGTATATATTGGTTGTGACCCATTTTGCCTATTGCCAATGAATTAATAATCTATATTTTCCCCATATTGATAGGAAAACAAGGCAGTTTGGCTAACATTCTCCTGGTCTGTCTTCCGGGTAAAGGGTACAGCTGTACCAGTCGTTTCTTACGAACAACTGCAGCTTATTCTCACGGTAACTGTAGACCTGAAATTCTTCATTTCAGGGTGGTTGGTTTTTTATGCCAGTGTAACAGAGCTGCAGTGGCTCAAGTGGTTAAGACGCTGAACTGCAGACCGGAAGGTCAGTAGTTCAGCAGTTCAAGACCCGAGTGCTGCATGACGGAGTGAGCTCCCGTCTCTGGTCCCAGCTCCTGCCAACCTAGCAATTCGAAAGCAAGAAATTGCAAGTAGATAAATAGATACCACTTTGGTGGGAAGGTAGCAGCGTTCCGTGCACCTTGGCATCTAGTGTGTGCCTCGGCATCTAGTCATTCCGGCTGCATGACCACAGAAATGTCTTCCGGCTCTTTGGCTTGGAAATGGAAATGAGGACCGCATCCCTAGAGTCGTATTCGACTGGCTTTCGAGCAAGGGAAACCTTTACCTTTACCTAACAGGGTTGAAGAAGTTGGCAGAAGCAGTTCGGTGTAGTGGACATGTTTCTTGAGCTGAGATGGACTTCTTTGATTCTGTCTTGGGCCTAGCAATACCTGTGCTTGCGATTTCTTGAAGACATGAAGCTGTTGGGGGGCCACAGTGGGAGGGCTTCTAGAGTTCTGGCTCTGCTGGTGGGCCTCCTGAGGGCACCTGGGATTTGGCCACAGTGTGATAGAGTGACTGGATGGGCCATTGGACTGATCCGACATGTATTCTTATGCTTCTCTCGTATTATGCCTTCTACTGAATCAGATCACTGGTCCATTAAATTCAGTATTGCCTTCTCTGGCTGGCAGCCACTCTCCAGGGTCTCAGACAGATGATTTTAACGTCGCCTACTGCCCTTGTCCTTTTAATTGGAGGTTCTGGGGACTGAAACTCAGACCTTCTGCGTGCCAACCAGAGGCTCTACATAGAGATGCCAGAGGGATTCTACCTAGGGTTGCCAGTGGGCAATGGGGGGACAGTTCTGGGAGGTCTCCTTCCTGGCAAACCCTCCTGTTGCCTGCCAGCATCTCGAAGGCCAGCAGGGGGGAAATGGTAGATGCCAGCAGTGTTCCCTCTAAGCTGCGTTAGAGTGAGCTAGCTCACAGTTTTTTAGCCTCTGGCTCACACATTTTTGTCTTAGCTCAGGAAAGATGGCTCCAGCGAGCAAACTAATCTATGCAGTAGCCAAATTGCTCAATCACAACTTTAATGCCAGGAGCTCACAGAGTAGAATTTTTGCTCACAAGACCCCACAGCTGAGAGGGAGCATTGGATGCCAGCATTGTGTCAGTGCATGAAGGCACTTCTGGTGAAAACTGGTTTAGCCATAGGGTTTTGGTGAATACTAGAGTATCATCCCTGGTGTCATGACACCACTTCTGCAGGGTTTTTCGTTGGCAGAAGAAGAAGGGATTGGATTTATACCCCACCCTTCACTACCCAAAGGAGTTTCAGAGCAGCTCACAATCTCCTTTCCCTTCCCCTCCCCACAACAGACGCCCTGTGAGGTAAGTGGGGCTGAGAGAGCTCTTTCGAGAACTGCTCTTGAGGGAACAGCTCTGAGAGAACTTGTGACTGACCCAAGGTCACACTAGCAGCTGCATGTGGAGGAGTGGGGAATCAAAACCCAGTTCTCCCAGATTAGACTCCATGCTCCTAACCATTACACCAAACTAGTAGTGATGCTGTGTGCCAGGCAATTGCACAGTAAATACAGTAAATCATACAAAAAGAGCTATGCAACAAGACACCAGTAAACGAAGCTGGAAAATGCTGCCACACTCAGTATTGTAATAAAGCAGCAACGTGGCAATGGTGTAACATAGAAGAATCACACAGTGACAATCATTAATGTACCATCCAAAGAAGTTTCCAAGCAGTTTTCAGAAGTTTCCAAGTTTCCAGCGAAGGATCTAGAAACTTCTGAAAACTGCTTGGAAACTTCTGTGGATGTTACATTAATGATTATAACTATGTGATTCTTCTATGCTACGCTATTGCTGTGTCGTTGCTTATTACAACACTGTATGTGGCAGCAAGGAACTTCTGAAAACTTCTTTGTAAAGTTCTTTGGGTGTTACATTAATTATTTGTAACTGTGTGATTCTTCGGTGTTACACCACTGCCATGTTGTTGCTTTATTACAACACTGAGTGTGGCAGCATTTTCCGGCTTTGTTTATTGGCGTCTTGTTGCATAGCTCTTTTTTTATGATTTAGTGTGCCAGGCAATGCCAGAATGCCTGTGCCCAGCCTCAAATCCTCCTCGGGTGTCAGGCAGCATCCTGTCACCCTCAGCTCTACCACAGAGTCTCAGCCTCTCTATTCAATCACAAAACTTTGGGGAACACATTTTAAATATTTGGCAGTGATTCCATTATGAAATGTCCTTGTGAAATGTCTGGTAACATGTGGAGGAATCTTGGGGTATGAGTCAAACCCTTCAATTGCCAAATTTTCCTTGAAAAGTGTGTCCTTTTTGCCCTTTGCAATGCTAAAGACAAAGCTAAACAGAGTGGAGGTTGAAGGGTTAAAACCACTCCCCTTTCTCTGCATGGTCCCAAGGCAAACTGAGGCCACAGGACCCTACAGCTTGCATTTTACAGGTGGATGGAAATGCAGGATCTTCTCACTTGTCTTAAAGGTAAAGGTGCTTGTAATGATGCATCAGCCTGCGTATAAGTCATTTTTGGAAGTCTCGATGGGGAGCTCTGTGTGGTCCCTCGTTTTATATGGCTTCCCCCAAACATTCACCATTAAATAAACCGTGATAACATTTCATAAACATTTTTCTAACATGTGGAATGTTTGACATGAATTTCAGCTATTTCAAAATGAATAAACAACTGGCGATCGGACGTCAGAGACAAAACAGAAACCAGGCAAATATATATGAAAGATCAAAGACATCATAAATATCTCCCTTAATAGAGGGAAGGAGGGGAGGGGAACTTCTGTGCATCTGAACATGCAAGGCTTTTTCTGCGACTTGTGGCACACATGTTGTCGTCTAGCCATGCAAAGGGCTTGGCAAATGAAACGTATTGTTTGAGAACTGTGAGGCCCTGGGTTAACCCTTTATTGGTGCAACTCTAAGACCCCGATGCCAGCACATCACTGAACATAAGAACATAAGAAGAGTCCTGCTGGATCAGACCAGTGGTCCATCTAGTCCAGCAGCTCATCTCACACAGCGGCCATCCAGTTTCTCTGGAGGTTCAACAATGGGACATAGAGACCATGACCTTCATAAGAACATCAGAAGAGCCCTGCTGGGTCAGACCAGTGGTCCATCTAGTCCAGCATCCTGTCTCACACAGTGGCCAACCACTTCCTATGGAGGACCAACAACAGGCATAGAGGCTGAGGCTTCCCCTGATGTTGCCTCCTGGCTCCTGTCTATTCCTGTGGCCATCATGGCACCATCTGGCAGTGAATTCCACATTTTAATCACTCTCTGTGTAAACATGCTGGTGCAGTGCTGGAGCATCTCATTGTTATCCTATGCTTGCTCAGCAGAAGGGAAATATATAAAAGAAAGACTCTCCTTCAATGTGCAAAGAGCATAGCAATTCCACTGGAGTGTGTTGGAGCGCCAGGTAGAAACAAGGGAGCACACATTAACAGACATGAAGTTGCCTTATACTAAATTAGACAATTGGTCCATCAAGGTCAGTGTTGTCTACTCAGACTGGCAGCAGCTCTCTGGGGTCTCACACTTTCACATCACCTATTGCTTGGTCTTTTAAACTCCTGATACCGGGGATTGAACCTGGGACCTGCTGCATGCCAAGCAGAGGCTCTGCCACTGAGCCACAGCCCTTCCACACAACCACTGTCACAGCATTCCTGTCATTTCCCAAATAGCTCACTGGGGAAAGATACCAAGGGCTGTGGCTCAGTGGCAGAAGATCTGCTTTGCATGCCTCCCAAGTTCAATCCCCGACATCCCCAGTCAGTGATGTAAAACCTGAGGCAGTGGAAAGTAGCCGCCACTCTGAGTAGGCTAGGCGAGACTGACCTGGGCGGACCTCTGGCCTGCGTCAGTAAAAGACAGCTTCATATGATCACCCATCTGGTGAGAGTGTAAATCTCCCATGCTGCACAAACGCCAGAGCAGTCTTTAGACTACACAGCCAACTTGGTACACGGCTGGCATATAACAGGGCATTGGGAATCCCCCCCCCCCCCAATTTATGGCAGAGTATTTTAAGCATCACCCTGACTTGGATGGCCCAGGCGAGCACGATCTTGGCAGATCTCAGAAGCTAAGCAGGGTCAGCCCTGGTTAGTACTTGGATGGGAGACCACCAAGAAAGTCTAGAGCTGCTACGCAGAGGCAGGGTTGGCCCTGGTTAGTACTTGGATGGGAGACCACCAAGAAAGTCTAGGGCTGTTACGCGGAGGCAGGCAAGATAGTGAAGTGACTAAGCACCAAGTTAGGAAGTCCCTGGTGATGCTCACCTGAACATGAATTGCCCAGAATGACATTGTCCTACCCTCCCGTTTGTCTTCTTTGAAGCTGCCTTATACTGAGTCAGATCATTGGTCTACTATATGGTGGGTAATGGTGTCTACTCTGAGAGGAAGCTGTTCTGTGATTTATCTGGAGATGCTGGGGATTGAACCTGGGACCTTCTGCATGCAAAACAGATGCTCTGTCGCTGAGTCACGGTCCCCGCCCACCATGATTCGAAGGGTTTGTCCTCCTGTTCCCTGCTAGATGGTACTCTGGATGGGTGTAGGGCATTCCCCAGTGGAGATAAAAAGAACCTTTGATCATTTGGGTGGAGGGAGGAGACAGCTCACCAAAATATTTGTCACGGGAAACAAAAATGCCTTTGGTCGAGGGAATACTCGTGAGAGGAACAGCCTGGATTAGAGAGGAAACAAACTGGAAATAACACTCACATAGGCAAGAGATAGTCATGGGCCTTTAATCTATTGTCTTAAAATGTTCCAAATAGTTACATGTTTCCCTGCTGGGTAGTGATAACAAGTGATTGAGATGAGAAAAGGGAGAAACCAGTGACTCGTATTTATTTTTCCACCAGCGCCTATCCAGACAGAGCTTTCCAAAGGGACCGCCATGTTAGTCTGATAACACACACGCTTACTTTCCTTTGCAGAAATGCCCAGACTGGTTATTGGAAAGGGTGGGAGCTCTTCTCCCTGTGAGATCACACAGGCAGGCTTTAGTGGGAGAAACCAGATGCCTGATTAACATAAAAATGTTTGCTCTGTTGTGGTTCCTGAAAGAAAGCTCTGCAATGGAAACTGAGGGAAGCAACTGTGACCCCCTAAGGAATGATGGCTTAATATCTACAAAGCCTTCCTTCACACGAAGAAAAGTTGGACAGATCTCCAAATAAGTATAAATTTGTGGATTAAAGCAGTCTGGCTCAACCGGGGACCCAATGGTGATCGCAAGTACGGAATGAGCTAGTTCAGGTGTCCCCAGCATGGAGCTCGTTGGGGTCATGGTGCTTGCTGACACTTTTTCTGGTGGAAAGATGCAGCCAAAGACACCTTGGGAACACTTGATGTCCTGGAATATAGGCAGAGTAAGGCAACAAAGCTGGGCCACAAAGAAAGGCAGCAGAGCTGGGTCACAGTCAAGAGTCTGATCCAGGGATCAAATACCAGTTTAGCCGCAGTTTAGAGTTCATGGGTTGTTCGGGAAAGCAGAGTCAAGGCAGTCGGAGGTCATTGATCAGCAAGGGTCAGGGAGGTCCAAAAAGCAGAGTCATGGTTCAGTCCAAAGATCACAGGAGGCCGGCAGAGTCCAGAGCTGTGGTCACAAAGTTCACAGGGTTGTGACAAGTTGCTTCCACAATCTGCAGTTCTCCAGGTCTGATTTATATAGGCATTCCTTATATAGGCAAGCCTCATTTACAGCCATCTGCTTGGAGGTGCTCCTGCATTTACTCAGAACTGCTGTCATTAAGCAGCTGGCACTGAGCCAAGAGGCGAGCACTCTGCCTGCGTGTCCTTAAGTCTTATTGTAGCCTTTCGCTTCACTGTTCAATTAATGAAAGGGAGCCTGGTGGGCTACCTTCCTGCAGCTATGCTTCGTGGGCTACTTCAAGGCTATGCGCGAGTCAGTCAAGGTCAGCTGCCGGCAATGAACTTTGAGGCTCCCATATCTCTAATTCACTAACTTTAGCTGGTTCAGAGCTGGCTGCATGTGGCTCCTTGACTCCTGAGGAGTCTTCAGCCACCCTGGACTCAGGCTGGTCAAGCTGGTCCATGACACTTGAGACTGCATTCCTGCAAAACAGATTCACATTTTCATGGCTTATGTTTCATTTTCCCCTTTTCTGCATGTGTTTTGCTCCCTCTAGTGGTTGATTCAATATTATATTGTTGTATGTCCAGTATAACTCCCTCTAGATTTATACTGCAGGTTTTTATGCCAGACATACGGCAATGTAATATCAAATAGACCACTAGAGGGAGCAAAGCACATTTGGGGAAAAAACACCAACAAAGCAATTGAGACAATCAGACCATGAAACTGAGAATGTGGAAGAGCCCTTCGTTCTTTAATCTTCATTTTCTGTTTTCTCCTATGTTTTATATTTGCTCTGATCATCAAGATCAGAAGTCCATTGACAGCCGAGACTCTTTTTTCTTTTACATAAAAGTTGTGTTGCCAGCACTAGCCCCTCATGCTATAACAAGCAGTTAATTTGTGTTTATTAATTACATTTGGATTTGACTTGCCTGTGCTGGTAACCAGTTTAATGCTTGCATTATTTCTTCTTCTCTAATGAGAGTGTCAATTATTCCAGTTTAAAGTGCCTCTAAATAGGGAGCATCTGCAGGATAGGATATGGGTGAATAACTAATTCAAGACATTTTGAGGTGGTAAAATTTGTATGGTTCTCGCTTGTCTCTATGGTATATACTATGTTAGGCATTATTTTTTGAACCAATTAGAAGCCCGGGTGAAACACAAATTTGTCCTGACTTTTGAAGCAAGAAGATTAAGTGTGCAGGCTTTCTTTTAAAATACCTAAACGTCCCTGAGGGAAAAGATAAGTTTGGAAGCAGTTGAACAGCCTAATGCAGGGGTCCCCAAACTTTCTGAGCCTGCAGATACCTTTAGTTGGTGGGCACCAGTGTTCCCTCTAAGTTAGTGTGAGCTAGCTCACAGTTTTTTAGCTTCCAGCTCACACATTTTTGTCTTAGCTTGGAGTATTTGGCACCTGCAGAAAGCATGCACACCATGATGATATCACCCAGGAGTGACATCATCGCACAGGGCACCTTGTGGGGGGGACACTCTATAATTTAAGGAAAAACTCTATGGTAACCATAGAGTAGGGTTTGACTTTTAAAATACTGATGCAAAATTTACTGGTAGTTGTTAAATTGAATGGATTGAATGTTATTGTACCTGACAAGGATGTTATAAACAGCACATAATGCACTTTATAGAATGATAAGTTACAAATAGGACATGTTAATTTACAAAAGTCTCTTGCAGTGTATATATTTTTGTTACTTGACTCTCCCAACACTGCAGCTCGGGTTGCTACAGCCTCCAGTTGGGGCCTGGAGATCTCCAAGATCTGAACTCCAGACTACTGAGATCCATTCCCCTGAAGGAAATGACAGCTTGGAGGGTGGACTCTAGGGTTTATATGCCACAAAGGTCCCTCCCTTCCCTTCCCCAACCCCCCCTTCCTCAGGCTCCAGCCCCAGATCCCCAGCAAGTTGCCCCCCAGAGCTGGCTCACAGGCGTAGAGTACGGGGGGGCTCGAGGGCTTGAGCCACCCCCGAAATTTCCCGGGGGGGGGCTCAGCCTTCCCTGGGAAATCGGAGTGCCTGCCACCGCGCCTCCCCGGGTCCTTCTGAGGCCCGGCTGCTGCTGCTGGAGAGGGAGAGGGAAGGGGTGGCCGGGGGGGAGAGAGAGGCACTGGCAGCAGCGGCTGGCAGACCTCGGAAGGGCCCAGGGAGGCGTGGCGGTTTCTGGGGGGGGGAAAAGAACATTTGCACGCACTAAGGAGCCCCTGCCCCCTGGGATTTCCAAAAGTCTACACCCCTGCCTCTGCTTCACCATTAAACTACATGGATTGCCAAAGTCACATGTAAACGAGAGCTTTGGCCTGCCTTGTAGTACAGGAGACAAACTCAACCCAACCTAAAGTACAGTACTGGATAGAAACGTGCACCTTTCCCCCTTTGGAGCATGTCCCTCTTTTCTCAAGGAGACTTTCCCGGCCCTGAGTAATTCAGTCTGTCTTTAATTGCCTAACTTGGCCAAAGAGTGGAGCCTCATCCCTTCACCAACAGAGCTGCAGTGCTGGCTTGCTTTAATAGCACAATTACTCATGTGAGCCTTCCATACATCTTGGCTCCAAAATCCCATCTCCGCGGGTGCATCTATCGATTAGCCAACACGAGCCAAAGCTCGTTCCCACTTAATCAACTTGGTGAAGCTGTCACAGAGAGGAGACGGGGAACTAATTGAAGCCCTCCATGAAGGAAGAAGTGCCGGTCCTTAACTAACTCAGCTCTTCATGCAGTTCCTTTTGGCGAGATGAGGATTGGTCAGCAGGTGGACTCCTAGTTCCGATTTTGCAAGCTGGCTTGGAAAGCAAAACAGGAGCTGCCCAGTGTTCCTTGGAAGCTCTGGCTACGCTGATATTGCATCAGAAGGGTCGGATCTAATTCCTCGGGGGAAGTTGTCACTTCCTGGTTCCAGAATCTCACTCGAGGAATTGGACTTTGCGGGGGAGTTCATTGCCAACCTCTGATTCCCAAAGGAAGTCACCTCAGTGGCAAACGCTGATTGGGAGAAGGAGGTTGAAGGGGCATGCTCCCCTGGCTAGGGTTGCCAATCTCCAGCTGGGACCTGGGGATAGGGTTGCCACTTGCCCAACCTTCTCGTGGTGGATGAAGATGTCCTGGGATTACAATTTATCTCCAGGTGACCAAGATCAGTTCTCCTGGAGAAAAGGGCTGCTTTGGAAGGTGGACTATTAGATATGCCTGATGCCTTGGTGTAGGCAGGGGTCCCCTGGTTTTGGGCTCTCATCTCTGCCCCCCAGTTACCCCCCCCCAGAAGGCAAGAAGCCAGAAATAAATATGATGTGCCTATGCAGGGGTCATTTCGTAAAAAAAGATGTGCAGGAGCTCATTAGCATACCTATTAGCATAACTCATTATCTTATGCCCCCCCCCCAACATCACCAGAAGCATGTCAGAAAGGGAAGCAAAAGGGGGGGGGGGGTGCATCTTCAGCCAGCCAGTATCATAATGCCCCTGTATAAATCGATGGTGCGACCTCATTTGGAGTACTGTGTACAGTTCTGGTCGCCACACCTCAAAAAAGATATTATAGCATTGGGAAAAGTGCAGAAAAGGGCAACAAGAATGATAAAAGGGCTGGAACACTTTCCCTGTGAAGAAAGCTTGAAGCGCTTGGGGCTCTTTAGCTTGGAGAAACGATGGCTGAGGGGTGACATGATCGAGGTTTATAAGATGATGCATGGGATAGAGCAGGTAGAGAAAGAAGTCCTTTTCTCCCTTTCTCACAAGACAAGAACTTATGGGCACTCCATGAAATTGCTGAGCAGTCGGGTTAGAACAGATAAAAGGAAGTCCTTCTTCACCCAAAGAGTGATTAACACGTGGAATTCACTGCCACAGGAGGTGGTGGCGGCTACAAGCATGGACGGCTTCAAGAGGGAATTAGATAAACACAAGATGGGGCACCCGCGATACTTGCGGGGGTGGGGAAGTATCCCAGTCCTCCTGCCACCCCCCTCCCCAGGGCAAGCAGTGGCGGTGAGCCCTGCCGCTCCTCTGGCCACCCCCTCCCCTCCCGAGGGCAAGTGGCAGTGGCGGCGGCCACCCCCTCCCCTCCTGCCAAGCTTTCCGCCAAGCTTTCCCCCCCCACTGGTGACAGCCCTGAGCGGCTCACAGTCACTGGGCTGCTGAGCCTCCCCCACAACGGCCAGAGCATTCCCTGCGCATGTGCAGGGGACACTCTTTTACTTTTCGGGGGATTTAAATATCCCCCAATTTTTTTTTGAAAGTTTATGGATTTTTCTGCAAACATGGGGAGTCCCCCACATATGCAGAAAAACTTCCCTCCCTCCCAAGTGCCCCTCCCCATGCAGATTTAGATATCCGCATGCAGGGGAGGGCGCCTTCAGAATTAGATATATAGATATGGAGCAGAAGTCCATCAGTGGCTATTAGCCACAAAGTATAGATAGGAACTCTCAGTCTGGGGCAAGTGATGCTCTGTATTCTTGGTGTTTTTTTGGGGGGGTGCAACAGTGGGAGGGCTTCCTGCCCCCACTGCTGGACCTCCTGAGGGCACCTGGTGTTTTTGGCCACTGTGTGACACAGAGTGTTGGACTGGATGGGCCCCTGGCCTGATCCAACACTGGCTTCTCTTATGTTCTTATTGACAGGTTAATCATGACCGTCTGCCCAACCACATGCCTCCTTGATCCGTGCCCTTCCTGGCTCATTAAAGCAGGCCATGAGGGGTTCCGAGGTGCACTGAGGGAGATTATCAACCGCTCCCTCATGGAAAAACCGCTCTCTCTTGAAAAAAACAACTTTAGATCCGGCCGAATTGGCAAACTATCGGCCGGTCTCTAATTTGCCTTATTTGGGCAAATTAATAGAGAGGGCAGTGGCGATACGGTTGCAGGGGTTCCTGGATGACGCTTCGGTGTTAGATCCCTTCCAGTCAGGCTTTCGCCCGGGGTTCGGGACTGAGACAGCTCTGGTTGCCCTTACTGACGACCTCTGGAGACATCTGGATTGAGGCGGTGTGGCGGTGTTGCTGTTGCTTGACCTGTCGGCTGCGTTCGACACGGTCGATCATCGGCTGCTGTCCCGCCGCCTCGCCGACGTGGGGATTCAGGGACTCGCTTTACAGTGGCTTGTCTCTTTCCTCCAAGGTCGGGGACAAAGGGTGATGCTTGGGGAGGAGCAGTCCCAGAGACACCCGCTTGAATGCAGTGTGCCTCAGGGGGCTGTTCTGTCCCCGATGCTTTTTAACATCTATATGCGCCCCCTTGCCCAGATTGTCCGGAGGGCAGGGCTGGATTGTCACCAGTACACTGATGACACCCAGCTCTATCTGATGTTGGGGGGGCCGGTCTGGCTCGGGACTGGACGATCTGGACCGGGCATTGCACGCTGTGGCTGGTTGGCTTAGGCTGAGCGGGCTGAAGCTGAACCCGACAAAGACGGAGGTCCTGTGCCTGGGTCGGGGTGGTCCTTGGTCAGGGCTCCCTCTCCCGACCTTCGACGGGGCGCCATTGGTGCCTTCGCCGGTGGTTGGGAGCTTGGGAGTGCTCCTGGATTCCTCCCTGTCAATGGAGGCCCAGGTAGCAGCCACTGCCAAATCGGCCTTTTATCATCTGAGGCTGGTGCGGCAGTTGGTCCCCTTCCTGGATCGCGTGGACCTGGCCACAGTGATCCATGGAATGGTCACCTGCGAGGCTAGACTATTGTAACACTCTCTACATGGGGCTGCCCTTGGTGCAAATCCGGAGGCTTCAACTAGTGCAGAATGCCGCAGCGAGGTTGCTGATGTGTCTCCCGAGGCGGGAGCACATATGACCAGCGCGAGAGGCACTGCACTGGCTACCAGTGGCGTACCGAATTCGCTTCAAGGTTCTGGTGCTTGCCTTTAAAGCCCTAAATGGCCTGTGTCCGACCTACCTAAGGGACCGCCTTTCCCCGTATGTACCCCAGAGAGCACTTCGGTCTGGGGCCCAACATCGCCTGGCTATACCTGGCCCAAGAGAAGCCAGGCTCACTGCCACTAGGGGGAGGGCTTTTTCGGTGGCGGCCCCTAGCTGGTGGAATAAGCTCCCAGAGGAGATCAGGGCCCTGTGGGACCTGATGCAGTTCCGCAGGGCCTGTAAGACGGAGCTCTTCCGCCAGGCATTTGAATAGGGGCCGCCGCCTCTCTGTCCCCCCCCCTTGCCATCCAGTGATTACCAACGTGCGACCCATATTACCAACTAGTCGCTGATGACCCTGAGTGCTCCCAATATTAGTATGTATATTAACATCAGATTTTATGCCATCAGTAGCACTGAGCACTTTAATAATTGTATTGTTTAATTAATTTTAACTGTTTTAACTGTTTTATTGTGAACGTGGTTCACCTAACTGTGTAAGCCGCTCTGAGCCTGCTGTGTGGGGAGAGCAGCCTAGAAATTGAAATAAATAAATAAATAAATGATGTTCTCCCTTTCCCTTTCCCAGCTGGCCTGCCAAGGCAGGCTGGGGGTGGTGGTGGTGGAGTGAAGCGAGAAGGGCCCCATAGAAAACAGTGGAAAGATCATGCTGCCACTGGCGCACAACTCTAAACAGAAGAGGTTTAAACTTTAAACCCCCTCTAGCTTCGCTTCCTCCACAGGCCCGCTGGGAGCTGGGGGAGGGGCTTGCCACCACTGGCATTTGTGCCCACGAGGGGTGTGCAAATACATTTTTTTTGGCCTGATTCAGATAGGGCCAAATCAGGCCCCATCTGTTCCGGCTGCCGAATGACCCCCCGCATGTCAGTTTCTGCAATGCAAGCAGCCGGCCCATGTCAGTTTCAGCCCCACTATACCCTATGGGCCATTGAAGTCAATGGCAAAAACTCATAGGGTATATGAGGGGCTGGAGGAGAGGGGGTTTGAGGGAGAGGCTCCAAACTTGCCAGGTGGCTGCTGGGGCCTCTCCCCGAAATCCCTACCAAGTTTCAAGAAGATTGGACCATGGGGTCCAATTCTACGGGCCCCCAAACTGGTTGCCCCATCCCCTCCATTGTTCTCTATGGTGGGAAGAAAACCTTACTGTGGCCCGCAAGCAACTAGCGCAAGGGAGGGAACAGGAGACTGGTGGGAAGGGAGTGGGTGAAGCCACTCTGATTGTGGCTTCAGCACAGCGGAACAACCTCATCTGCAGCAGTCAAGCAGCACAGGAGCCAGTTTGGTGTAGTGGTTAAGTGCGCAGACTCTAATCTGGGAGAACCGGGTTTGATTCCCCACTCCTCCACTTGCACCTGGCTGGATGACCTTGGGCAAGCCATAGCTCTGTCCCAGCTGTTCTTTCAAGGACAATTGTCTCAGAGCTCTCTCAGCCCCACCTCCCTCACAGGGTGTCTGTTGTGGGGAGGGGAAGGGAAAAGGAGTTTGTAAGCCGCTCTGAGATTCCTTTGGGTAGTGAAGGGCGCGGCATAAATCCAATCTCTTCTTCTTCTGCTCTAGTGCTGCACCCCTGGCTCCCCAGTCCACCCGTGTGGGTTTTCCTTTGCACCCCCCTCCCAGCCCATGAGGCCTTGCCAGTGAAGATACTCCAACTCAGAGCTTACCAGCTGTTGTCCTTCATACTGTGTGTATCTCCGGTACCTGGCATTACATTTCATTGCAAATGTGGCCAGGCCCGACAAAGTGACATTTACGTCATGTCAGATCTGGCCCTCGTAACAAATGGGTTCAACACCTCTGGCCTAGATGCTGGCAACTTTATGTGTCATGTACGAACAATGGCCAAGAGACTCGGCCACACAAGCATGTGTGTCTGAATGGCCCCAGCTGTGGACAGCGAGGACAGCGATGGCATCACAGCTCCCGGCTCCCGCTTAAAGCCACAAGGGATAGGCATGGAAAAGGGATAGTCACTTCTTCCTGCACTCCCGACAACGTGTCCTTTCCCCTTCAAGGTGATAGGACTGCTCCATCGCCCACTGGCCCAGTGAAGCGTCTATTCTTTCCCAGTGACGCTGTGGTTGTGGAAAAAGCTGAGTGGGACAGGGAGACAAGCAAGGCCTTCTCCCTCCTTATCTGTGACCCTGGTCAGTGTCTCGCTGTCAAGGACTTTGAGTAATTTATGTCCGGCCTGCCCAAGTGTTTACTTATCTGCCCCAGCGACTGGCTCAGCCAGACTGGCTCCTTTGCAGCTCACCAGCTCTTTCCTGCTAGCGAAAGGGGGGTGGGGGTGGCGCTGGGTGCTGTTTCCACTCCCCAGCGCCATGTCGTAATCTGGAAAAAACAACACGGAAGGTGTAAGAAGTCCAGCCATGTACAGAACAGCTAACTGGGGGGGGGGGGGGGGCTGATGTGAGGAAGCTGATAGCTGCTCCTGTCGGGCTGCCCGTTGACTTTCCAGAACCCAAAAGAAACATAAAAGGCCAATTTCCATAGACTCTTCAGCCTCACATCCCACCAAACCACGAGTGAAAATAATAGGCCCTCCGGTTGAAGGAAGAGCAATAGCAGCATCATTTGCCTTGGCAGTTCTGAGCTGAATTTGTGGGGAGGGACCCTGGCTCAGCAATAGAGCGTCTGTTTTGGATCAGAAGGTCCCTGACATCTCTGGTTGAAAAAGGATCAACTACTAGATGATGGGAAAGACTTTTACTGGAGGCGTTAGAAAGCTGCTGCCAGTCAGAGTAGACAATAGGGACCTTGATAGACTAAGGGTCTGAACTCAGTAGAAGGCAGTGTGTGTTCGTCTTCCAGCTGCTGATCAAAGTGAAAGGTCCTGCTCAGTTCCTGAAATGGCAGTTTCGTTTGCACAAATCCGAAACAGAAGCTGGAAGATGAATGCATGGAACGGCCTTCCGCTGGACTTGGATCGCGATCAGACGGCTCTTTAGATCTGACCCAGGCACGAGTGCCTGGTGGATTTAAAGGGCGTGTCCAGACAGCAACATCTGGGAAACGTGCCACTGCTGTGATCAGCCCATCGATCCCCACCAGGGAGCCGTACTAAAATGATAGTGGTGAAAGTCTGGTCTAAAGCTTGCAGATGGGTCAATGATGGACTTTCCCCTGCCTGGTTGTTCCAGTGCGCAATCAGCCTGTCGAGGTGGCCTGACTCCACACCACCCCAAATGGCCGCCATTTAAAAAAATTCTTAGTGGTATGCGCATAAATTCATAAATGAGTGATGGCTGCAGAGCTCCACTCAAATGTCCTGGACAATTTCAGGTTTCTGAAGGGCCGGTGAAACTTATGAACTTTGTTAACTGAAATGGTACCTAGAGGAAGGTACCACTGGCGGTGCTTTAAACATTCAAGTCCGCGCATGTGCAGAAAAACAAATATATGGTGAGGGACATATGCACATGCGCAAACAGATTTTTTTAACCCCCCCACCGACCGTGTGGCTCCTTCAGATGGACGCTGTCTAGACAATCCACTGAGGAGTCCGCGTGCAGTAAGGCGATTCATGGGGGAGCTTTCTGGTCGTGCAACTCTGGATGAAAAAGATTGGGATCAAATTAGAGGCGGGCAAATGGCGGGATTAGCTGCCCATCCGAACGGGACCTTTATCTATTAATGCTCCAGGATCTGCAAAAACTCTATGCTCTATGGTTTTACCACAAACTTTTGCACTCTGACACTGGTGAGATGGTGAACCAGCAGATCATGATACACTGTGTTGAACGCTGCTGTCAAGTTAAGCAATAACAGCAGCACCGACCCGCCTTGATCCAGCTGCCTATGGAGATTGTCTGTGAGGGCAACCGGCACAGTCCCCATCCCATGGCCAGGGCAGAAGCCAGATTAGAAGGGATCTAAAGCCAGTGTGTCCTCCAGGAAACTATGAATTTGCTCGTCCACTGCTCTCCCCACTACCTTACCCAGAAACGGCAGGTTCGAGACTGGGTGGTAGTTGGATGGATCAGACGGATCCAGCGATGGTTTCTTCAGGAACGGCATTACCGTTGCCTCTTTTAAGTCCTCTGGGTAGACCCCTGAACTCAGGGACAGATTGATAATGAGTTGCCAACTCCGGATTGGGAAAGTCCTGAAGATTTGGGTGTGGTGCCTGGAGAAGGTGGAGTTTTGTGGAGGGATCTCAGCTGGGATGTGTTGAAATACAGCTCACCCTCCAAAGCTGTCATTTCTCAGTTCTCCAGGGGAACTGCTTTCTGTAGTGTGAAGTTCAGTTGTAATTCCAGGAGAACACAGGATACACTTAGTGGCAACCCAGCTTGAGGCTGGATAAATATGAGGTATCAACATAAGCACATAAGAAGAGGCCTGCTAGATCAGGCCAGTGGTTCATCTAGCCCAGCACCTTGTCTCAGTCAGTTCCTCTGAAGGGCCAACAACAGGGCATAGAGGCTGAGGCCTTCCCTTGATGTTGCCTCCTGGCTCCGGGATTCAGAGGTTTATAGTATCTGGACATGGAGTCACCATGGCTAGTAGCTACTGCTAGACCTCTCCTCCATGAATCTGTCTAATCCCCTTTTAAAGCTGTCTATGTCTGTGGCTATCACCACATCCTCTGGCACTGAATCCCACATTTTAATCACTTGTTGCATAAAGAAGTATTTCCTTTTGCCCATCCTAAATCTACTGCCCATCAGCTTCATTGGAAGCCCTTGCGTGCTAGTATGAATGCCCTTCACTGAATGTCCTTAAGTTCACGTCCCCTCTTAAATGTCTCTTTTATAAACTGAAAAGTCCCAGACTTTTCAGCCTTTCCTCATAGGGAAGGTGCTCCAAATCACCCCCCCCCCCCGGAATTATAACTGATCTCCAGACTACAGGGATCGGTTCCCCTGGAGAAAATGGCTGCTTTGGAGGGTGGACTCGGCATTATGCTCAGCTGAGGCCCCTCCTCTCCCCAAACCCTTCCCTTCCCAGGCTCCACCCCCAAATCTTCAGGGATGGGCAACCCTAGGAAAAATTATCAGGAGAACGAGGGTGCTATAATGCTTGGGGTGTTGGAATAGACTTGTGTTCAAATCCTCCCTCAGCCATGAATCTCACTAAGGGAGCAATCGTAATCAGGTTTACTCAGGAAAAAAGTTCCATATTATTCAATGGGGCTCATTCCAAGGGAAGTGTTTTTAGGATTGTAGCCTAAATGACCTTGGGCCGGTCACTTTCTCTTAGCTTTACCTCCCTCACAGGGCTGTTGTGAGAGTAAAATGAAGGGAGAACGATGTCTGTCACCCTTTGTTCCTTGGAGGGAGGCTGGAGGGAAAAAGTTAATAGATGCGTCAGTTGGGAATTTCAGCATTGCTCAGCTGTGTACATTTATCTCTGGTGTAGTATAATCCTGTTGCCAAGAGCATGAGCTAACAAATTCCAGGTTTCTGTTATCCCCCCTGTCACTCCAAGCCAAACTGCAAGTGACGGCGGGCATGCATCCATCCTGTGGCTGCTGGTGCTATTTTAAAAGCATTTGTAGTTCTTTAAAAATTGCCCCAAGGGCCTGATCCAGATCAGGCGTGTGTCACAGTGGCCTGAGCAGCTCGTGTCCCCCCCCCCCCCAATGCCTTTTCCCTGAGTAGTAAGGGGGAAGCTCCTGGAGCGGCTGTGTGCCCAGTATGGATTGGAGCCTCATGCCGCTTTTTAAAAGAACTATAAAAGCCAGTTTGGTGTAGTGGTTAAGAGGGGGGACTCTAATCTGGGAGGACCAGGTTGGATTCCCCACTCCTCCGCACGCAGCTGCTGGAGTGACCTTGGGTCAGTCACAGTTCTCTCAGAGCTGTTTTCTCAAGAGCAATTTTCTCAGAGCTCTCTCAACCCCACCAACCTCACAGGGTATCTGTTGTGGGGAGGGGAGGGGAAAGGCGATTGTAAGCCGCTCCAAGGAGCGGGGCATAAATCCAACTCCTCTAACTCTTCCTCCTCCTCCTCCTCCTCCTCCTCTTCTTCTGTATCATGGCCACAGGATGGATCCATGCCCACACTAGGCAGCCTTGATGAGGTCATTATTCTAAGGAAAGTTGTAGCTTGGAGACTGAAGAACATGATATCTGTAGAAAAGGTGTGAAGTTCAGTCCTTGCGATTTCCAGCTGAAGGGTCTTGGGAAGCAAAGCTCATGCTTTGTATGCAGCAGTTCCCACATTCAGTCCCTGTCCCTTTTCTTTAAAAGATCTCAGAAAGCAGACGTTGAGAAAGAATACCTCCTTTTCCTCTTTCCTTTGTCTTTGTCTTTATAATCTGCTTCTAATGTGAGGACTGTTGTGAGGATCTTTTACATCAGAGGAAGGTGGATATATTATATTTCTGAGAGCTAATTAATTTTTCCCCAAGAGCTTTAGGATCTACTGGTCAAAAAATGGTGTCTCTGTAGGTGGATTCAGTCACAAGATGTCAGCTTGGTTGGTGGAGCGAGTCACAAAATGGCAACTCATACAAAAATTATAGCTCTACAGAGTGCCTGGGTGGGGAATCCTTCCCTCTAATGTTTTCCCAATGTATTTTACCATCCAGAGTGGAAAATATATGGTTACCACTATGTTTTGGCCAAGTTCAGACTGGCAGTTTGGCCTAATATAGGCCTGCTTTGTAAGTGGATTAAGAGAGCCCATTCACACAGCCCCAGCTGCCTGGCGTTGCCATGCCGCACTCACCCCGTCCTGAAGTGCTTTCATCCTGCTTTAAAAAGGTACCTAGTGAAACTGGTGTCAAGCCATCTGGGTGCGCATTCATCCCACTTCCTGGCAGTGTGGACACAAATAAACTGCACATCAAGCAGTGCTGGTAATGTGAACCCGCTGATCGGGCTGCTGCTCCCATGGGCCTATGCGCAGGTCGGCAAAATGGACAAAAGCTGTGCACCACCACGCTGATGCCGCCAGGGGCCACCCCATAGTGCAAATGCTCCATTCTGCCTCCTCCCTGGTATGGTCCCGCATCAGTCCACGCAGTGCGTCTGGAAAGCCCTGCGACAACTTGGCCTGGATCTTTTTGCCCTGCTTCCCTTGCACTTCATTTTCCAGTCTGTCCTCAGCCATGGAGTCAGTAACATACTTTCCCCTAGAGTTCCCTATTTCCTGTGTGTAGTGTACTAGTCACGAAATGGCGACCGCCATGCGGTCAGAGCACATGGCCCGTCGGGAGGCGAGTTGTAGGATGATCATAGCAAAGACTTTATTAAGTGAATCAGCATGTTCAGGAGATGGTCAGATCAAGCATGCTGCCAGGGCTCCAGGGCCCTGCTTATATGCCGGCCGGAGCCCCACCTCTGGCCGCACCCAAAATACCTGATAGGGGCTTAGCACATGCGCATAGTTCTGATAGGGCCTTAGGTCTTAAGTTGTAGTTCATAGGTCCCCCGCGGGAGACCTAGGCTGGCTACTGGTGGTTGTTTTGGATCCGACTGTCTATTATTCTACCTGAGCCAATAGAACAATAGACAGTCAGATCCAAAACGACCACCAATAGCCAGCCTAGGTCTTCCGCGGGGGACCTATGAACTACAACTTAAGACCTAAGGCCCTATCAGAACTATGCGCATGTGCTAAGCCCCTATCAGGTATTTTGGGTGCGGCCAGAGGTGTGGCTCCGGCCGGCATATAAGCAGGGCCCTGGAGCCCTGGCAGCATGCTTGATCTGACCATCTCCTGAACATGCTGATTCACTTAATAAAGTCTTTGCTATGATCATCCTACAACTCGCCTCCCGACTCCAGTACTTTCCACTGGCGATGAGGGTGGGTTCCTGATGAGCGACTCATCAGCCGCGCCGAGCAGTGGAGCTCCGAGCACCGGGCCGCCGGCTCAACAAGCCCCAGAGGACATCGCTCGCAACTTTGCTCCTGCCTCGGCAAACATGGCTGCCACAGCGGGAAACATCCCTCCATTCGACACCTCCAAGCCCGAGCACTGGGACGCATGGGTCAGGCAGCTCGAGTTCCTCCTGACCGTGCACGGAGTCACCAAGGCCACCCTGAAGAGGGCCTGGCTAATGGGCCACTGCGGCATCGAGACAATGCACATCGCGCAGAATATCATAGCACCCCAAGACCTGCTGGACGTCTCCTACGATGACCTCAAGAAGCTGCTCGGGAACTACTTCGCGCCAAAACCATCCATGCTGGCGTTCTGGGTCCAGTTCCTTGAACGGAACCAGCAACCGGGAGAGAATGCCGCCACGTTCCTGGCCGACCTCCGCCGCCTGGCAGTCGGGTGTGAGTTTAAGAATGTGGAGGACAACCTGCTAGGCAGCTTCGTGGCAGGGGTAAGAGAAGCCAAGCTCCGCTGCCGGCTTATCACCACCCCCGAGCCAACCCTCGAGAAGGTGCTGCAGGCTGCCGTCGCATTCGAGACGACCTACAAGGACAAGCAGGCGTCCAAGGTCAACCGCATCGCCTCCTCCGGGTCTGAGACAGATGAGGATGAAGACGTCCACCAGCTACGCCGGTGCGCGCAGAAGGGTGAGTCTCGAGGCCGCGCCCAGCACACCACGGCCGCCGCCGCCTCCGCTTCTTCCAACCCCACCAGGCTGCCCCCGATGTGCGCTAGCTGCAGGGACCCCCACGAGAGATGCTCCTGCCGTTTCCGAGATGCCGTTTGCAGAATGTGCGGGAAGACGGGGCACATCACCAGGGCCTGCCGCTCCCGGAACGCACGACAGTCCTCCGTGGCCTCCACCACCCACTATGAGGCAGTTGACAGCACCTCTTCGGCCACCCAGGTACTCCAACTACGAGAGCCCCTCCCCGCAGCGATCCAGGTCAACCTGCGGATCGGGGGCACCCCCTGTTGCATGGAGGTTGATTCCGGGTCTGCCTACTCCATAGTCTCAGCGGCCACTTTTAAAAAACTGTTTCTGCAGCAGAGCCCCCGGCTGCGCCGGCCAACTACCCTCGTACTCCGGGACTTTCAGAAAAACCCGGTCGCCATCAAGGGGCTGGCGCAGGTCCAGGTGCAATACCAGGGCGTATGCAAATCCCTCGACCTACTAGTGGTGGAGCGGGACCTCAACAGTCTGCTGGGGCGCGCTTGGTTCAAGCCCCTGGAGGTGGGCATGATGGGGGTTCACAAAGTAGAGTTAGCAGATTACGACTCAGTCTGTGTGGAATTCCCGGCCGTTTTTGATGGCACCCTCGGTTCCTACCGGGGTCCTCCAGTCTCCCTAGACTTGGATCCGGCCGTACACCCGATCCGGGTGCCAGCCCGATGGCCGGCTTTAGGAATGCGGCCCAAGGTGGAGGCGGAACTAGACAAACTCGTGGCTCAAGGCGTGCTGGAGCCAGTTCCCCATGCAAAATGGGAAACCCTTATAGTGACCCCGTTGAAGTCTAATGGGGAGGTCCGCATCTGCGTGGACTATAAATGTACTCTGAATCGGGCCATGTGCTCTGACCGCATGGCGGTCGCCATTTCATGACTAGTACACAACACTGTGTATGGTGGACCTCCAGCCAATTGAAGCCCTTGCCTGCCAGTGCCCAGTTAATTGGTGGGTGGAAACGGGTATTAAAAGGGAAGGGGCATGATCCACCTGGGTAGAAAAATTAAAAAGAAAAATAAGATTTTGTCTGCTCACAGGAAATTTACACCATAGACCTGATGATTCCTAGAGCTACCTAGCTTTTGCCAGAAACTCTATGGCAATCTTACCATAGAGTTTTGGCGGACTGCTAGTAGGGATGGGGACAAACTGGGAAAATGCAGTTCAGTTTGTGGTTTGTGATGTGCTTCATTCGTGAACTGCAGATCATCACGAATTTTTAGCAGCCTTACGAACATGAGGTTCATGAGGTAGTAGACCCCCCTCCCCTTGGTGTGCTATAGACACCAAACTTACAGGGGCTTTCTAGCTGACTGTCCTCTACTCCACCTCCTCTACTCACCCTCCTCTACCCACCCAAGTTACGGTCCCCCAAAGAAGGTTCCCCTAGGAAAGTGCTTTCTGGGGAAATGACAGGGACACCTTCTTTGGGGAGCTGTAACTTGGACCCCATAAATCCAGTCCTCACCAAACTTGGAAGGCAGGCAGAAGAGAGTCATCTGGAGATCCCCTGCGAGTTTGGTGTCTCTAGTTTGCATGGTTTCCATTCTATACACTCCTGAGACCTGAACCTCCTGAACCTGCTCCTGTCAAAATGACTACTTTGTAAGCTGCAGACACCAAACTTGGATGGCACATAGAGGAGCATCTGGGGGAGGTCCCCTGTGAGTTTGGTGTCTGTAGCTTGCCCAGGATTCATCCTATATGCTCCTGAACCTCCTGAACCTGTGCCCGTCAATTTGACAGGCACGGGTTCAGGAGGTTCAGGAGAATATAGAATGGATCCTGTGCAAACTACAGACAACAAACTTGGAGGGCAGGTAGAGGAGCATCTAGGGGAGTTCCCCTGTGAATTTGGTGTCTCTTGCACAGAATCTGTTGTATACACTCCTGAACCGCCTGAACCTGTGCCTGTCAAAATGTCCGAGGTTCAGGAGTGTATAGAACGGATCCTGTGCAAGCTAGAGATATCAAAGTCGCAGAGGACTTCCCCCAGGTGCTCCTCTTACAAGTTGTTGCTTTGTAGTTTTATAAACCTTTTGACTGAGTGGAGACAGTTTGTCTGGGAATGTCTCAGTCCACAAACCAGCACAAACCTCCATAAACAATGTCAAAGTTCATGGTTCCTCCCAGGGGCCCTACCACGAACTTGACTTTGCAAACCACAAACAGGGCAAAATTTATGACAGATTTTGCTTCGTAGTTCGGTTCGTGCCCATCCCTAATTGCTAGAGCTACCTTTGTCACATCTGTATAACTGTTCCTGATGGGCACGAAGTGCCTTCAGCTATGCGTATGCTAAATATGGTTATTTTCCATAAACACAATTGTCTTCTTTAGCAAAGTAGCTGATTCTATGATGCCTATTTCCACTAGATCTGGCTTGCAGAGTGGTCAAGGGGAGTGTCATCCAGCACTTTCCTTATCAGGTGTTTTCATCCTGAGAGAAGTATTTTGCATCGCTGTCTCTTCACACTCTCCAGTTCTTCCCTTTCCCTTGCCAAGAAATATAAACCCAGCCTCGCCATGATTTTTAGCAAAGCTAATTACAAAAGCGCTTTATCTGTGGGCCTCCTCTTGCCTGTTGCTTCATTCTCAGGGTCCTGGAGACCCCTCTTTCTCCCACTTCTGCTTTGTTTACATAGATTTGCAGAGAACTTTGTTTGAGGCTCATACACTTGGTTCAATATTTGCTCTTCTTCTTCTCTTTGTCCTCTTTATGGGGTTCTGCTTTATATTACATGCTCGCCTCCTGTTTATGCCTTCTATTTCGTGCCCCTAATCATCCTGACAACCTTTAACTTCTAATGTTCTTATTACCTTTTTTCCTCTCGGGGGAGGGGGGGTAGAAATAATTTAGGATTTATTTCAATGTTAATCTCTCCAACTGTTTATTCAACAACCTTCCGATTTATCTGCAGTCAATTTTCTTTACATTATAAAATTTCAATCAAAATTCCTTCGGGCAATTTTGCATTCCCCTCCTGTGATCTGTAAATCCTATTTATGTTCAACTTTAACCTTGCCTGGCTGGCCTCCCGGAAAGCAGCTATAGGAAAGCTTGAAATATGTATCGGCTGTCTAGGGTGCTTCCTGAGAACAAAATGGATGGAGGAGTGTGTGGGCAGAAGTATGGCTGAGAAAGGATTAGAACTCAGGCCCACCTATAACATTGAGCCACACTGACTGATGTAACTCTTAGACTGTCCGTGCCACTGGGAGAGCATTTGCTTTCCATGCAGAAGACTTCCTCTCTCCCATGCTCCACCACCACGACAGCGTTGCTCATCTCAGCAGGGCCTTCTGCAGGGGCCAGCCTAGAAATGGGCAAAATTAACAGCTGCCCATACACACGCTTTCTCCATTGTGGCTCCCACCTTATGGAAATGGCCTGCCCGAAAAGGTCAGGTAAGCTCCCAGTCTAGGGCTGCCAGATCCCCTGGGAGGGCGGGGGTTTGCCCACGCTGGGCCCCCCGACCCACTGGCCTGGATTTGGCTGGCGGGGGGACCCCTGCTCCCAAAGTGTCTTGGTCGGGCTGATGTGCCTGGCATGATGACATCATTTGGAGGTGATATCACTGCTCCGGGCACGTTACCTAGGGAACACTCTAGCATTTGGGCTAAAAAATCTATGGAATCATAGAGTTTTCAGGCGGAATGCTAGAGCATCCCCAGCAGCGTGCCTAGCGAAATGACGCTATCGTGGGGTGTGTGTGCTATGTGCGTGCGCAAAACTACCGGACATAGAGCTTCTCTCACCCGCTGGAACCAGGTAGGAGACCCGGCAACCCTATCCCAGTCTCTTGGCTTTCCGTAAACGATGCAAAACTGAATTATTCAAGAGGGCTTTTCTGCACAGGTAATATGGTTGCACTGTACAAAAGGCTTCACAAGCTTACTTGGATAAACTATTAGGGACTGTGGCCTATACTGCTGTGTATAGCTTAATGTAAAGAGGATCCTGTTATGTAAATTTCTGTACTGCTTAATGTGTCATGTGAATGCTTATGCAAAGCTACAGTCCTTTCTGGTGGTTCCAGACTTCTGCTATCCTAATGCACCGGTTATTGAATGTCCCAGTTTGTTGATCGTACTGACTCACTTTGTGTAATCCAGCCAGTTTGGTGTTGTGGTTACGTGCGCGGACTCTAATCTGGGAGAACTGGGTTTGATTCCCCATGCCTCCACTTGCACCTGCTGGATGACCTTGGGCAAGCCAGAGTTCTGTCAGAGCTGTTCTTGAAAGAACCATCCTTCAGGTGGGGCCTGGAGCTCTCCCAGAATGACAACTGACCTCCAGATGACAGAGAATAGTTCCACAGAAGATAATAGCTGCTTTGGATGGTTGACTCTATGGCATTACATCCCTGCCAAGCTCTCTCCCAGCCCCAAACCCCACCTTCCTCAGACTCCACTCCCCCATCTCTAGGAATTTCCCCACCTGGAGTTGGCAACCCTACGACAAGGGAGAAGCATGACTGTGTGTCAGCTGAGAGCTGATAGGAGAGCTTTCCTCCTCAGTCTCCCGACATGGAATCTTCCTGTCCCCCTCCCTCCTTGCCATGTTATTCAAGAAGGAGACAGCATCCCGCCCCCCCTGCGTGGGATCTTTAACCACCTCCAGATTGTTCCCCGGCTCCCATCCCAAGTGCCAGGAACCACCGTCTTCTCTCATGGCGCCTACCGATCCAGCTTGGAAATCCTCCCCGGGTTTATCGCAGCTGGGAGAGCTCCTGTCGGAGGACCACGGTGCCTGCCGCTTGTCAACAGGGCGCCTTATCTTCTCAAAACATTGACTTAACCCTTTGTCTTGCTGCTCTCATGGAACCATGCAGCGTGGGGGGCTTGGGGGAGGCACGGCCTACTAGACGGAATGGCTGCCTCCTGGGAGTTCTTACGCCTTAAGCAGGGCCGGTGCCAGGTTTTTGCACACTAGGCGAGGCTAACTTCTGGCGCGCCACCTCCGTGCGCCCCCTAATTTTCAAATATAAATGCATTTTAGGAAGAATGAAAAACCCCAAATTTGAAATTGCTAATTTCTTTTCTTTTTAATTGTGAGAACAAGTAGCTTGGCTCTTCTGAAGTGGATTCTGACCAGCATTCAAAAAAAGTTTGCTCAATGAAAATGTCGAGACAGTGTGCGACTGCAATGAAAAAGGCCAGTGCTATGCTGGGGGTTATTAGGAAGGGAACTGAAAACAAATCAGCCAGTATCATAATGCCCTTGTATAAATTGATGGTGCGACCTCATTTGGAGTACTGTGTACAGTTCTGGTCACCACACCTCAAAAAAGATATTATAGCATTGGAAAAAGGGCAGAAAAGGGCAACTAGAATGATAAAAGGATTGGAACAATTTCCCTATGAAGAAAGATTGATGCGCTTGGGGCTCTTTAGCTTGGAGAAATGATGGCTGAGGGGTGACATGATCGAGGTTTATAAGATTATGCATGGGATAGAGCAGGTAGAGAAAGAAGTCCTTTTCTCCCTTTCTCACAAGACAAGAACTCGTGGGCACTCCATGAAATTACTGAGCAGTCGGGTTAGAACAGATAAAAGGAAGTCCTTCTTCACCCAAAGAGTGATTAACATGTGGAATTCACTGCCAAAGGAGGTGGCGGCGGCTACAAGCATGGATGGCTTCAAGAGGGAATTAGTTACATATGGAGCAGAGGTCCATCAGTGGCTATTAGCCACAAGGTATAGATAGGAACTCTCAGTCTGGGGCGAGTGATGCTCTGTATTCTTGGTGCTTGAAGGGGGGGTGGGCAACAGTGGGAGGGCTTCTGGTGTCCTGGCCCCACTGCTGGACCTCCAGAGGGTAACTGGTGTTTTCGGCCACTGTGTGACAGAGTGCTGAACTGGATGGGCCACTGGCCTGATCCAGCATTGGCTTCTCATATGTTCTTATGATGCTATTTTCTCATTACTCATATGCAAATGACTTTGGATTACGGCCCACATCTATTTATTGAATATCTTTAATAGTAATCACAGATCTGGAGCACAATACGTGTCCGATTAAGAATCCACAGTTGACTTTCTAAGCAGCAGCCACCTCCCACTCCAGGTGTTTTAAATGAGTACCTTTTCAAGTAGAATGTGGTAATGGTTAGTGTCTCAAGACTAGGATCTGGGTTCAAAGCTCACTGCATTTGCAGAGGTACACAGAGCTTGCATTTGCTGTACCTAGAATAGCATCCCAAGCCAGACAAGCAAAGTAAAAGCTATACTGCCTACCAGTTGCAATTCCCATGAACTGTAAAATGACTTTCCTATCAAAAATGTGTTAAATTAGCAAGATCGGGGCGGGGTTGGGGGGGATGATGTTAAGCTAGTATACAGTTACCCAGGCCTGCCCTGTCCCATCTGTGCTCATTTTTGTGCAACATAAAAGCTTTGCGAAAGGCAATGTCTGATAATGGTACTCGATCCCTTACCGTGCCCTGGATTAATTGATTAATTAATTATTAATTTAACTTCTACCTCACCCTCCCCACCGAAGCAGGCTTAGAGCGCCTCACATAAAAGCAATAAAACAGTAAAACAGTATATATTACAATATGAAAGTATGCAAATATATGAATGCATATCAATACAACTACATAATAAGCAATTTGTATAGTTGGCGGTGCGCTCAATACATCAAGTGTGTTAAATGCAGTCAGTTATACTACCGCTCTAAATAGCTTCTGGTCTAGGTTGGCCCAGGGTGTGACTGATAGGGTGCGGCCCTATTGAAAAGCCTGCCGGAAAAGCTCCGTTTTCATGGCCCTGCGGAACTGTGAGAGGTCCTGCAGGGCCCTGATCTCACCAGGGAGCTCATTCCAGAATACGGTTGCCAAGTCTTACTGGTCTTTTAGTGGGGGGAGTCCGTGCTGGTCTGGGAGTCTTCTGGCATGCGTGTGGAGCGTGCGTGCTGCGACGATGTCACCTCGAAGTGATGTCATTGCGTCGGGCACGTTGGGGTGGGACCTCTGTAATTCGAGGGAAAACCATAGAGTTTTCCCTCGAATTATAGAGTGTCCCCCCAGAACGTGCCCGATGCGACGACGTTACCTCCAGGTGACATTATTGTGCTGGGCACATCTCTGCAGCCCAGCAATTTGGGGGGGGGGGGGTTCCCCCCGGTGGCCCACTCTGGATCGGAAGGGAGTGGGTCGATTGAGTGGGGATTTCCCCGCCCCCCAGGGGGACTTGGTAACCCTATTCCAGAAGGTTGGAGCCGCTGCAGAAAACGCCCTGGTCCTTGACATGCGATTACGAGGCAAATCCAGAGGTTGTCTCTCACAGCGCCCACTGCATCCAGCCACGGTTGTGGGGGACTTGAGCTAATGAGGGACACATGTAACTTTGAAGCCTAGGTGGAGCCAACATTTTAAAACTAACCCCTGAACATATTTATTCATTGTATTTATTTAATACATTCTAATGCTGCCTTTCCACTCGATCAGGGAATGCCAAGATGGCAAATGGGGTTGCCAACCTCCAGGTGGAGCCTGGAGACCCCACCCCCCCAGGATTACAGCTCATCTCCATGCTTCAGAAATCACTTCCCCTCGAGAAAACGGATTCTTTGGAGGGTGGATGCAGTGGCATTATACCCTGCAGAGGTCTGTTCCCTCCCCAGGCTCCACCTTCAAATCTCCAGGGATTTCCCAACCCAGAGCTGGCAGCCCTAGACAAACATGAGAACATCGCAACATTTCAACAAATAAAAACATTTAAAACAATAAAAGAATTAAATAGAATAAGAATCATAGAGTTGGAAGGGACCTCCAGGGCCATCTAGTCCAACCTCCTGCACAATGCAGGAAACTCACAAATATCTCCCCCCCACCCCACCCCCAGTGCCCCCTGTTCTATGCCCAGAAGAGGACAAAAAACCTCCAGGATCCTCGCCCAAACTGGCCTGGAGAAAAATGGCTTCCTGACCCCAACGTGGCGATCAGCATGTCCCTGGGCGTGTAAGAAAGAACTAAGCACAGATGCAACCCTTCCGGCTCTCCTTCTCATAATCTGCCTCAGTTCACAGAATCCGCATTGCTGTCAGATGGCCATCTAGCCTCTGTTTGAATACCTCCAAAGAAGGAGAGCCCACCACCTCCGGAGGAAGCCTGTCTAACTATCGCTCTGTCAGGAAGTTCTTCCCAGGGCTTTTTTTTGTAGAAAAAGCCCAGCAGGAACTCATTAGCATAATAATAGGCCATACCCAACAGCAGAAACTCATTAGCATGTTAGGCCACACCCCTGACAGCACAGCTCCCTCCCAGGATCAGCTTCCTCAGGTGCCCCGCGGCTAGTGGGGCGCATGGGGAACCCAAGGGAAGGAAGGCAGTTTCTGGATCGGCTTCCCCAGGCAACCAAGGGGGGGGGGAGGCAGTTTAAACTGCCTTCCTTCCCTGGACTGGCTTGGCTTCCTCAGGCACCCCTGTTCCAAATGTTTTGCTCCCTCTTGTGATCAATTTGATATTACATGCCAGTTTGGTGTAGTGGTTAAGTGCGCGGACTCTAATCTGGGAGAACCGGGTTTGATTCCCCACTCCTCCACTTGCACCTGCTGGAGTGACCTTGGGCAAGGCATAGTTCTGGCACAGCTGTTCTTGAAAAAGAGCAGTTTCTATCAGAGCTCTCTCAGCCCCAACTACCTCACAGGGTGTCTGTCGTGGGGAGAGGAAGGGAAAGGAGTTTGTAAGCCGCTCTGAGACTCCCTTGGGTAGTGAAGGACGGGCTATAAATCCAATATTTTCTCTTCTTCTCTTCTACATCAGGTTATGTCAGGCATATCTCCCTGCAGATTTAAACCGCAGGTTTTTATGCTGGACATAAGCAGATGTAATATCAAGTTGACCACTAGGGGGAGCAAAACACATGCAGAACAGACCTCCCCTCCAAAGAAACAGGATTTTATAAATAAGAATGCAAAAATCCCAAGGACATGAATCAGCCCTTAAAGCTATATATATATATATATATATATATATATATATATATATATATATATAGTATTTGTAGGTCTGAGAGCTGTAGTTAGGAGAGTTGGGTCTCGCACCACTATAGCAAGAAACCTTCCATTCTAGATCCCACCACTACTGCTCATGGGAGCAGTGGGGAAAAATTGGTGGGAAAATCTGTATCATGGAAACATGGCAATGTTCTAGGTGATGCTCTAGGATTCATCTGAAACTTTGTGTAAGCCATATAATTTCAGGTGAAGCTTAAGGCGTGTCACCTCGATGCACTTCCAGGTTCACACCAGAAGTGATGTCACAGAATTGCCATGACGCTGTTTGACACGACTCAGCCCAATGTGTCTCCCAGGGTGAACCCTAGATCTATCAGTTAACGGGTTTACACTAGGTAATCCCTTGTTCAAAGGTTTACCTTTCATCTGTGAAGTTCAGGTGGGTGAGACCTTGGGTCGATCACTCTCCCTCAGCCTGATTTACCTCACAGGATTATTGTGAAGATAACCGGGGGGGGGGGGGGGGGAGGCCATGTAAGCTACCCTGAGCTCCTTAGCCTCAGCCGGCCATCTTAATGGGATAACAACTCTACTTAGAGAGTCTTTGAGATAAGGTACGGATTGTACTTTAGACGCTCTGAAGTGTTATATAAATGTTACGGATCAGGTTGCCAAACTTCATGTGGGGACTGAAGAGCTCCTGGAATTAGAGCTGATCTCCGGGTGACAGAGATCAGTTCCCCCTGGAGAACAGGACTGCTTTGGAGAGTGGACTCTATGGCCTTCTACCCTGCTGAGGGTGTCTCCCCAAATTCCTCCCTCTTCCAGGTTCCACACCCACCCCAAATCTCCAGCTATTTCCCAGCCACATTTGGAACCCTTCATTACGGGCTCGATTTGGCCAAAAGGGAGCCCCTTTAAGTCCCACCGGTTCTAGGGGGGGAATTCAGGGATGCTAACATTTAAATTGGTCCCTCTAGCTGGCCTTTTAATATCACTTCGATCTGCAGCAAAGACCAGGCAATGCTGTTTTCCTCCATGCCATGGAAAGCTGAAGGGACAGGACATTTCCCTCCTGGCCTGCTGAGAACATGAGCATGTGACTGAGCTAGGTTTGCCAATCTCTAGGTGGCACCTGGAGACCTCTCACTATTACAATTGATCTGCAGATGACAGCGATCAGTTCTCCTGGAGAAAATGGTTTCTTTGAATGGTAGACTCTACGGCATTATCTCATCATGAGGTCCCTTCCCAAGCCGCATCCTCCCCAGGCTTTGCCCCCCAAATATCAAGATATTTCCCAGCCCAGAGCTGGCAGCCCTGGCTTGGAGCCCCCTCCACTGCAATCAATAAGTCTTCATCATGCTTTATAGTGTGTGAATCCAGACAAGGAGAAGGGGATGCTTTTATGGAAGGGGAGGGATCCTATAGCGCAGGGGTCCTCAAACTTTTTAAACAGGGGGCCAGTTTACTGTCCCTCAGACCGTTGGAGGGCCGGACTATAGTTTTAAAAAAAAACCAAACTATGAAGATGGGCTTTTTCTTTGGTTATTTTGCGGGTAGGGAAGGAGTGCGGGGGGGAGGTGCGCAAAAAGGCACTGTTGACGGGGTTGTTGTCTTTCCCTCTCTGAAGAAACAAAGAACTCGGCATCCTCACAAACTTTTTAAGGCAGCAAGCCCCCAGCTGCTTCTCCCTGAAACTCCACTACTGCAGGCATCATGATGGGAAAGCGAAACCTCTCTCTCTCCCTCTCCCCCTCCGATTCCCAGCAGCACAAAAAGCCTAGAAAAAGACCCCCGCCCAGCTCTTGGGACTGGCGCAGGTCTCCTAGCCGGCTGAGAGGCCTCTCAGCCGGCTAGGAGACTTGGGGCCAGCCGGAGCGCCTGCCACCCCACACTTACCCTCTTCCAGTCTTCCTTTTGCCTCCTCCTGGCTGAATGGAAGCAGGGGGGCGGGGCTTTGTCATGTGGCCCGGGACGAGTCGGCTGCAATTTTTCCGCTGCTTTGTGTGCTGCTGGGAATTGGAGGACAGGCAGCGGCACACCCGGCGGGCCAGAAAAATGCCCTCGGCGGGCCGCATGTGGCCCGCGGGCCGTAGTTTGAGGACCCCTGCTATAGCGAGTCAGTCCTGAATGAGGTTAGGTTGTCTCTAGTAGGTCATGTTCAGAGCTTTGGCAACTCTTGGATTCAGGCTTGTGCAGTAGGATCAGGCTGGTGTCTTTGTGGTACAGGAGTTGGAGAGAGCTCTTTCGAGAACTGATCTTTCCAGAACAGCTCTGAGAGAACTGTGACTGACCCGAGGTCACGCCAGCAGCTGCATGTGGAGGAGTGGGGAATCAGACCTGGTTCTCCCAGATGAGAGTCCACGCTCCTAACTGCTACACCAAACTGGCTCCCAGATAGTTCCTAAGATAGTTTCAGTTACACCTTGCTCACAAAATTAGCTTCCTACTAGGACTTCTCCAACCTAACTAGGCAGCACTACCGTAACCTCCCGGCTAGACTACTGTAATGTATTTTATATGGGGCTGCCCTCGAAGACAGTTCAGAAGCTCCAGTTAGCCTAGACTGCAGCTGCGCATTGCATGGCTAGCCAACCTGAATGTATTAACCTGTTTTCTGAAAGAAGTCCACCAGCTACTTCTAGGCCCCGTTCAACGTGCTGATGCTTACTTGTGACTTGAGACATGCATATCTGAAGGAACACAAGTTGCCTCTTCTTGTATCTTCAAGAATCTCAAAATAGAACAGTGCAGGGGTCTCCAGCCTTTTTTGAGCCTCTGGGTACCTTTGGAATTTTGCAAGAGAGTGGTGATCGCCTTCCTAAAATGGCCACCACAGGAGGTGGGACCAAAGGCAACATGGTTGCCACAGGAGGCTGAGCCAAATGTAATACCTCCTTCATCACTTTGGTAGGCTCCCATGAATCCCTAGAGAAAGTCTGGGTGGAAAAAAGAGTTTTAAGAAGAAGAAGAAGAGCTTGGATTTATATCCCGCCCTTCATTACCCAAGTCTCAGAGAGGCTTACAAACTCCTTTCCCTTCCCCTCCCCACAACAGACACCATGTGAGGTAGGTGGGGCTGAGAGAACTCTGAAATAGAATTTGGGATTTTTCTTATGTGTATGTGATACTGTATATTACTGACTACTGTGTTATATGGGTCAAAACACAGTTTCTGTTATTCCTATTGATGTACATTACTAGATGAACTGGGAGTCTTTAGCAGCCCATTTTTGGAGTTATATATTTGTGTTTATAGCAGTTCTTACTCCATTGTCCTTTGTTGTTGTATAGCCTCGACTAGAGAGGAAGAAGAAGAGACTAGAGAGGAAGAAGAGATTGGATTTATACCCCGCCCTCCACCCCCCAAAGGAGTCTCAGAGCGGCTTACAAACTCCTTTTCCCTTCCCCTCCCCACAACAGACACCCTGTGAGGTGGGTGGGGCTGAGAGAGCTGTTTCCCAAGCTGTCCTTGAGGGAACAGCTGGTACAGAGCTATGGCTTGCCCAAGGTCATCCAGCCAGGTGCAAGTGGAGGAGTGGGGAATCAAACCCGGTTCTCCCAGATCAGAGTCCGCGCACTTAACCACTACACCAAACTGGCTACATCAAAGTGGCTTTTCTAAGTGCTGAGCCTCTCTCACATCAATCAGTTCTGCAGCCCTTACAGCACCCCTTTGCGGTAGGACGGTACTATTACTCATACATTGCAGATAGAAAGGGGAGGCTAGCAGGTTACCTGAGGCCACCTGGCCAGTTCATTCATGCCTGAGGTGAACTTTAAACCAGGTTTCATGAAGGTGCACCATCTCCGGCTCTTAGCCTCTGCCACCTCATCCTAAAAGAAGGGAACCGTGTTGTTTTGACAGTCCCCCTCTGTTTCACTTATCTGACACAATGGATTCTCCTGTTTTCCTAAAGCTCTCATTTTTGGAAATCCAAATCTCCAGCCTGGCTTCTGATATGAACCAGAGATCCAAGTGGCCAGAATCGAATGCAGAGGCTATTTTGTGTGTAATAGCCAAAAGGAGCTTGTGAGTCTTATCACCCGAGATAAGAAGCCTGGCTCCCAGCCGCACCCTCCTCCCCCTTTGGATTTGGTTGGCACCATTAAATATACAACTCAGCTAAAAGAGAAATGAAAGTGGATTTTCTCTAATTGTGCCCTTGTTTTACGGCTTTGGAAAAAAAAATGTGGGAAGGGCACATTAACAGAACAACAGCATGTTCAGGACAGGGTACAGTTCCGATCCGCTCAGCCTCACGCACGGGTTTTGTTAGGGTTGCCAGGTCTTCCCTGGCCACTGAACAGGGAGTAGGGAGTAGGGTTGCCAGCTCCAGGTTGGGAAGCTCCAGAAGATTTGGGAATGGAGCCTGGGAAGGACAGGGACCTCAGTGTGGTACAACCCATAGAGTCTGTCCTCCAAAGCATCCATTTTCTCCAGGGGAACTGATCTCTGTAGTCTGGAGATGTGCTGTATTTCTGGGGGAATTTCCAGGTTCCACCTGGAGGCTGGCATCCCTGTATTGTCATTGACATCTCTGGGATGTGGCTTGCCTTTGACATTTTGAAAACGACCGCTTACAACTTGGGAGGGGCCGTGGCTCAGTGGAAGAGCATCTGCTTGGCATGCAGAAGGTCCCAGGTTCAATCCCCGGCATCTCCAGTTAAGAACCAGGCAGGAAGTGACGGGAAAGACCTGTCTGAGAACTTGGAGAGCTGCTGCCAGTCTGAGTGGACTATACTGGCCTAGATGGACCAAAGGTCTGATTCAGTTTAAGGCAGATCCATGTGCTCATGTGATTGTGGAGCATTTCAGATCTCTTTCAAGAGATGTTACTTAATTAGCTGTTTGCTGCTCTTATGCTGATCGTATGTTAGAGCAGAAACATGACGGATGTTGTGTTTGTATGATGTGCGGCAGGCCCCGACGATTTGTAGAGTAAACCACAGACTTTCATCTTCAAGGACTATTTTCAGTGAAAGATATTTGCTTCCTTGCCCTCCGGGCCCAAGCAACTGGAAACCCGAAGAACGTCTAATATTTGCCATTTCAATCGAATGGGGGGAAATAAGCCGTTATTAACTATTAAGCTAAATAACTATAAGGGCTAGGGGTTTTCTTTGGGGCGGTCATCCCGGCTAACACAAACAGTGTTTCTGTCTTGCTCTCAAGTACTGAATGCCTTTAAAATCTCCTGTAACAAGATGGGGACTATTATGTTTTCGTGAGATAGGGAAGTGGAAAACACATTGTTTGGGACAGGGTGTGATAAATTTCCCTCCCCCTCCCTACAACAGACACCCTGTGAGGTAGGCGGGGCTGAGAGAGCTCTCTTGAGATCTGCCCTTGAGAGAACAGCCCCGAGAGAACTTGTGACTGACCCAAGGTCACTCCAGCAGCTGCATGTGGAGGAGTAAGGAATCAAACCCAGTCCTTCCAGATTAGAGTCTGTACTCCTAACCACTACACCAAACTGGCTCCCTGGGTGGGGGAGCACCGGGAGGACTGGAAAATGAGCAAGTGGGTGGGGGAAGGGTAAATGGTTAGGTAGTCAAGGAGGAGAATGCGGGCAGGTGGAGAGGGAGGTGTGAATGGGAGGGGGGGAAGGCCCCCCATGGAACACTCTGCCCAGGGCCCTCAGAAACCTGGAACTGGCCCTGGCAATGACGAAGAGGGTGATGATGCAGGATTAGTGGTGGAAAAGAAAGGCGAGTTTAGTGCACTCAAATTTAAACCACTAACAGCAATTTCTTGTAACAGGCCACACAAGAACGATGGGTACAGTCAATGTAGCTGTGACAGCTACCCAAGTTGACATGTGCCTAGTCTATATGATTATAATAATAAAGTGCTGTCAAGCTGCCCTGAGCCTGCTTTGGTTGGGAGGGCAGGGTATAAATCAAATCAAATCAAATCAAATCAATCAATCAATCAGTAAAGTTGCAATCGACTCTTGGCAACTCCTTGTGGGGTTTGCAGAGCAAGAGATGAGCAGAGGTGGTGTGCCACAGATGATGGCATGATGGATCAGAGGAGTGGTGCATCTAGACCAACATCCTCCTGTCTCACACAGGGGCCAGACAGTTCCTCTGGAGGGCCAACAACAGGGCACAGAGGCCGAGGCTTTCATAAGGGCATAAGAAGAGCCCTGCTGGATCAGACCCAGTGGTCCATCTAGTCCAGCCTCCTGACTCACACAGTGACCAACCAGTTCCTCTGGAAGGCCAACAACAGGGCACAGAGGCCGAGGTCTTCCCCTGGGATCCAGAGGCTTAGTGCCTCTGAATGTGGAGGTCCAACAACAGGCCATAAAGGATGATGTCTTCATAAGAACGAAGAAGAACCCTGCTGGATAAGACAGTTTTTTGATATCTATTTTGATATCTTTATTGAGACCAGCATCCTGTCTCACACAGTGGCCAACCCGTTCCTCAGGATGGCCCACAACAGGGCATAGAGGCCTTCACAAGGACCTAAGAAGAGTCCTGCTGGTTCATCTAGTCCAGCATCCTGTCTTACAGGGTGGCCAACGAGTTCCTCTAGAGGTCCAACAACAGGGCACAGAGGCCAAGGCCTTCCCCTGATGTTGCCTCCTGGCTCTGGGACTCAGAGGCTTAGTGCCTCTGAATGTGGAGGTTCCCCTCAGTCACCATGGCTAGTAGCCATTGATAGACCTCTCCTCCATGAATCTATCAAACCCGCTTTTAAAGCTGTTTATTCCTGTGGCCATCACTGCATCCTCTGGCAATGAATCCCACATTCTAATCACTCTCTGTGCAAAGCAGTATTTTCTTTTGTCTGTCCTTCGGCATAGCAACCCCTGGGCTTCCTTGGTCTCCCATCCAAGTACTAACCGTGGCCAACCCTGCTTAGCTTCCAAGTCCTGACAAGACCAAGCTAGTCTGGGCTGCTCAGTATACCACAACTTTAAAAAGATATCAAAAAGGAAAACTGGAGTGCCCTTCATAACGAGATTCTTTTCTGTACCTGCTGTGCCGAAATGACCAGCATCATCAGACATGCTAAAACTGTTAAGAGCAGGGAAATAGTTCTTTCTCTGCATCGTATATAACCTTGGAGTTTTACAAATGCTGCTGCTGAACCAGCCAGCAAAACGGCTGTCCGGCAGCCCCTGGGTATTGTCACCGCGGCCTGCGCAAGTGGCGTTCCCACACGTCCATCGGCAGTGAAAGACACGACCTCATTGGGAACCCATCCTGAGACGACTGCGGCAGGGAAAACCTCGCCAGCTTGGGTAACGGCGGGCAGGCACCTGGGAAGGATCACTCAGCACCGCCAGCTCTCACTTCGGTTCAGCGTTACCTTTTAGGCTCTCTGAGATAATGGGAGTTGGCAAGTCTGTTCGTTTTAATCAGTTCAAGGCAAGGCTGAGCAATATAAATGACTCTCCGGGGAGAAGACGGGATTCCACATTCCAAATGAGCTTGATCAAATGCATTACTCCTAATTTTAAAAGCAGGGGGGGATGCGGGGGGAGGGCTGCAGGCTTGCTGAACTTTAAAACTAACAGAGATTCGACCCAATTAATCACCGAAGGGATATTTTAAAGGAATTCGAATCTTTGAAGGGAAAATGGCGTAGCCCGCAGTGTTATTTGACCTGTGTGTCTCGTGACTTGTCATTGGTGATCAAGCGTGGCATACCTCGTGGTATACGTGGAGCATCCATAACGTGTGGCTAGGGCTGACAACCTCTGGGTAGGGTTGCCAGCCTCCAGGTGGGGCCTGGAGATCTCCTGCTTTTACAACTGATCCCCAGCTGATAGAAATCAGCTCCCTGGAGAAAAATGGCTGCTTTGGAGGATGGACTCTGTGGCACTGTACCATGTGGAGGCCCCTCCCCTCCCCAAACCCCACCCTCTCCTGGCTCCACCCCCAGAGTCTCCAGGTATTTTCCAACCCAGACCTGGCAACCCAAGTGGGGGGCTGGAGATCCCCCCTGCTGTTACAACTCATCTCCCAACAAGAGAGATCAGTTTGCCCGGAGAAAAGGGCTGCTTTGGAGGGTGGACCCTAGGGCATTGAACCTGCTGAGGTTCTCCCTCTCCCCAAACCCTTCCCTCCCCAGGCACCACTCCCAAAATCTCCAGGTATTTTCCAACCCAGAGCTGGCAAACCAATATGTGGCCGCGCTCGTGCTCTACCACGTTTACCATGTCAATCAGTACAGCAACCGTGAGAGTATAAAAAGACCCCTGCTGGATCAGACTGGTGGTCCATCTAGTCCAGTGTCCCATTTCACACCGTTTCAGGTGGCAGCCATGTTAGTCTGCAGTCAGGGTGGCCAGCTCTGGGTTGGGAAATTCCTGGAGATCTTGGGGGTGGAGCCTGGGGAGGGCATAGGGTTGCCAGCCTCCAGGTAGGGCGTGGGGATCTCCCATTTTTACATCTCATCTCCAGCTGACAGAGATTACCTCCCTTGGAGAAAGCTTTGAAGGGTAGACTCTATGGCACTGTCCCATGCTGAGGTCCTTCCCCTCCCCAAACCCCGCCTTCTCCTGGATCCACCCCCCGCCCCCCAAAGTCTCCAGGTATTTTCCAACCCAGACCTGGCAAACCTAGGAGGGCAGGGTTTGGGGAAGGAAGGGACATCAGCAGGGTACAGGGCCGAAGAAAAAGAGGAGGAGGAGGAGGAGGAGAAGAAAAAGAAGAGACTAGATTTATATCATGCCCTTCACTCAGAGGGGCTTACAATCTCCTTTCCTTTTCCCTCCCCACAACTAGGGTTGCCAGGTTTGAAAATTACCTGGAGACTTTGGGGGTGGATCCAGGAGAGTGTGGGGTTTGGGGGCGGGGAGAGGCCTCAGGATGGTACAATGCCATAGAGTCCCCCCTTCAAAGCAGCCATTTTCTCCAGGGAAGCTGAGATGAGATGTAAAAATGGGAGATCCCCAGGCTCCACCTGGAGGCTGGCAACTTTCCCTACAACAGACATCAAGGGCCCAAACCACAAATCCATGGTTCTTGTAGTTCCTCAGGAGAAGAGCAGAGTAGAGAAGGGAAGGGAAGGGAAGAAGAAGAAGAAGAAGAAGAAGAGATTCGATTTATACTTCGCCCTTCAATCGGAGTCTCAGAGCAATCTCCTTTCCCTTCCCCACCCCACAACAGACACCCTGTGAGGTAGGTGGGGCTGAGAGAGCTCTGAGACAATTGTCCTTGAGAGAACAGCTGGTACAGAGCTATGGCTTGCCCAGCATCACCCAGCAGGTGCGAGTGGAGGAGTGGGGAATCAAACCCGGTTCTCCCAGATTAGAGTCCACACACTTAACCTGGCAGCCGGCGGGGGGCTCCGGGATCCAGACCTTTGATGGACCAATGATCCTGTTCAGTAGAAGGCAGCTTCATGGGTGAGGAAAAGAACCAAGATTGCATTTTGCTTTGAGGAAGAAGGAAATGGCTACAGGAACAACCCTGACAAACACGCGATGCTGCCTTCTCTTGGGTCAGACAGTTAGCCTATCAAAGTCTTGTCTCCTGTCTGGCACCCATTCTCCAGGGTCTCAGGCAGAGGTCTTTCACATCACCTCCTTCCCGACACTTAACTGCAGATGCCGGGGATTGAGCCAGGGTCTTTCAGCATGCAGAGCAGAGGCTCTTCCACTGAGCCACAGGATCTCCCCATATGGATGCCACTTTGGAGATCATTCCTCTAGTATTTCTGTCTTTGGGGATGTTCCTGTAGTCTGTATCTAAGCCCTGCCTGGACCTCAGATCTGTCTCTCGTTGAAAGTGGTCAAGTCAAAAGGTATTGGACATCGGCTCTTCTCCTGGGGAACTACAAGAAACATGGATTTGTGGTTTGGGCCTTTGATGCAACAGCAAGTTAAAGCATTTACCTAGGGTTGCCAACTCTGGCTTTGGAAATTCATGAAGATTTGGGGAACGGAGGCTGCGGGCGGTGGGGTTTGGGGAGGGGAGGGGCCTCAGCAGGGTGTAAGGCCCTAGAGTCCCCCTTCCCATTCCCAAGCAGTTGTTTTCTCCAGGGGAACTGATTGCTGCTGTTTGGAGATCACTTACAATCCCCAGAGAGCTCCAGGCCCCACCTGGAGGTTGTAAGTAAACAAAAAAAACCCATGACATTATTATTCAATCTATCCAATAATTATCATCAAGCATTTATACTATGGTACAAATGACAAAGCACATTCCAATACAAAATATACAAATATTTAAAGTGTCCTTGTAAACCAAACTGTCTGTGCTCACAGTTCCTCTGAATAGTGCAGCTCAAAGTAGCTCAACACAGTCCTTCTCTGATGTAGAGGTAAATTATTTCGAATATCTGATCAATTGTCATGGCTCCTGTGGTTCCAACGGGCCAGCTGTCCAGCCCTTTATCAAGGTACCACAGCAGTCCAAAAATCCTTTCTCTTCTCCGCTATTCAGTCTGTTTTGAGGACTGTCTTCCACTGCAGACCTTGAAACCTATGTTTACAGTGAGCTTAATGCAGCATTAGTGCAGGTTGGCTGCCGGACATTCACTCCACTCCTGTGATGATCTCATTTGATTTGGCCCCTTGGCACAAACGCCCTATCAAGTGGCCTTGCTTTCCTCCCGATCGTTTAGTTTAAAGAAGAAGAAGAAGAAGAAGAGATTGGATTTATACCCCACCCTCTACTCCCCAAGGGAGTCTCAGAGCGGCTTACAAACTCCTTTCCCTTCCCCTCCCCACAACAGACACCCTGTGAGGTAGGTGGGGCTGAGAGAGCTCTTTCCCAAGCTGTCCTTGAGGGAGCAGCTGGTACAGAGCTATGGCTTGCCCAAGGTCATCCAGCCAGGTGCAAGTGGAGGAGTGGGGAATCAAACCCGGTTCTCCCAGATTAGAGTCCGCGCACTTAACCACTGCACCAAACTGGCTCTCTGATTGTGTCAGAATGGAACCCAAGACTCTGATTGTGTCAGAATGGAAGCAATGAACAGAAAGGTTTAAGCAATGTTATGTATTGGGACTGAAACATTGCAGGACTGTGCCTCCAGAAACTAGTGAGCTTGACGCCAAAGAACAATAGCCCACTAGGATTCTGGCAGTAACCAGTCAAGCAGTAGTGTTATGTAAATAGCCTATCATTGGGAGTGGGGTGTGTTTGGGTGTGGCAACTGCATGCTATTTAAACAGGGCATTTGGCCCTGTTCTCCAGACTTGCTCTGGCTGAAATCACAAAGAGCCGATCACTATCTGTGAGTCTGCTTATCCATGGAACCCACTATTTAACAAGCAACTTTCACGGCCAGCCCTTCTTGCCTGTGGCTGCTCCCAGCCCCACACTGTTTAGTGATTTTTAAAAAGTAAACCTGCAGAGGAAAGAGTCGCAGTTAGCTTCAAAAGATGCATAGGAGCCTATCTGGGGATATTAGCAGAACAAAAAACAAACAAAAGGGAGCCGTTTTTTTTAGAACTGAATGTAACTCGAGCAGCTTGAATAGACTAGCCTGGTTTTGCCAGATCTCGGAAGCTAAACAGGGTCGGCCACGATTAGTACTTGGGTGGGAGACCACCAAGCAAGACGGAGATTGCTCTGCAGGGGAAGGCAATAGGCCACCTTGCTTAGCTTCTGAGATCTGATGAAACTGGGCTAGCCTGGGCAATCCAGGCCAGGGAACTCTCCAGAGCAAAGCCTCCACGTGGAAGTATCCTCCGTTACAGATCTAGCGGGGGGGGGGGGGGGGGGGACGAGATTATGCAAGGATTTCCCCCTCGTTCTAATAGCAAAGCAAAGTCCATTGCAAACGGTGACCATGGATGCGGGTCTCGCGGTCAACCAACCCCCACAGCGTGCCATTTATGCCTCTCTCTAACCTGGCACGCCTGTTGCAGCTACCGAGAAGGGCCGTTTACGATCTGTTGTGCTACCATAAATAAACCTTAATTTCCTGTTATTAACCCGCAAGGCATCCCTGTTACCTCGATGTTAATTAACACGGCTCCCAGTTGGCACTGCCCTTTGGTTTACGACGGTGTAGTTCGAGTCTGCGCGGAGGAACCTTTGAACTTGTTTTACAGAACCTCCGAAGGACGTACCTGGGACTCTGAGAACGAAGTTTAACTCTCTCAAGAGCACGGCCACTCAGTCCTTGAGTCTTGTGAGCCCGAGAAGTTGCTCCACAGACTCACATGGGGTTGCCAACCTCCAGGTGGTGGCTGGAGATCCCCTGGGGTTACAACTGATCTTCGGGTGACAGGGATCGGTTCCCCTGGAGAAAATGACTGCTTTGGCGGGGGGACTGTATAGCGTCATATCCCACTGAAGTCCCTCCTCTCCCCAAACTCTGCCCCCCTTAGCCTCCCCCCTCCCAACCTCTGGGTATTTCCCAGCCCTGATCTGGCAACCCCACCCGGCCATGTTGGTGCTGATGTGGTACAGTTCTCTCTTAGGACTGTACCACTTCAGAATGCATTCGGTAGGAGTTCTTCATTGAATGTACCTCCTGTGTCATCATATGAAAAGCTTGTGTCTCAGTGGCAGGGATTGGGTATGTGGTGCAGAATTAAGACTCGTGAAAACAATCAGAAATATGTTTCTAGTCCTCAGGACTGTGAAGATAGGCTTGAAAATGTCTGGTTAAGAGCGTGGACTCTAATCTGGGAGAACCGGGTTTGATTCCCCACTCCTCCACATGCAGCTGCTGGTGTGACCTTGGGTCACTCATAAGTTTTCTTGGAGCTGTTCTCTCAAGGGCAGTTCTCGGGAGAGCTCTCTCAGCCTCACTTACCTCACAGGGTGTCTGTTGTGGGGAGGGGAAGGGGATTGTAAGCCGCTCTGAGACTTCTAGTAGTGAAGGGCAGGGTATAAATCCAACCTCCTCCTCTTCTTTTTCTACCTCCTCCTCCTCCTCCTGTTCCTCTTCTTCTTCCACTTCTTCTTCCTCCTCTTCTTCCTCCTCCTCCTCCATCACTCTCCTGTTCTCCATTTTTATCCCCACAACAGCCCTGTGAGGTAGGTTAGGTTGAGAGAGTGTGACTGGCCCAAGGTCACCCAGTGAGCTTCCGTGACACCTGCAGGGTCTCCCAGATCCTAGCCTGGCACCGTCTTACAGTTTTCATTGGGGTTTCATCTATGATTGGGAAGAATATTAGAACAGCAGCAGGAAAAACCAAGTTCAGACCCATGCTCACCACGAACTTGCTGGGTAGCCTGTGAAAACTCCTCTGCATCTTTGGGACAAGGACGTATTAGAAATTTTAAAATCCAGATTCTGAGCATTCATTTACAATCAAGGGCTGTGATGAAATGTATTTTTTTTTTAAAAAAAAAATATTATGTCACCTTTCCACCCAATCAGCCATTCACAGTACCTTACAATACATGAAGGCTGCAACCATATAAAACGACACTGGGCATCAGAAGCTCCACAGGATAAAAGCAGCAACAGGAGCACAAAATACACTTAAAAAAAAATACAGTGGCAGTTCCACTCCTGATACTCAGGCATCAAAGGCTGGGATAAACAGGACAGGTTTTGCCCGGTGCCTAAAAGATCACACAGATGGCTGCAGGCGGACATCCCGCAGGGATGTACAAGACAGTGCCAGAACTTGAAAAGGAAAAGGACTTTGAACTTCAACACAAGACAGCCGGAGGGTGGATTCTTGTGCGCTTTGATAATGTGAGGTTTCCAGTGCGGGAATGGAGTCTTTTATTTTTGTGTCCTGACTTTTCTCCAAAGTGTTTAGGGTGGTGCCCAAAGAATGGCATTTGTACCACCCCAACATCACATGGATATATGAGAAGAAGGAGGAGGAGGAGGAAGAGGAGGAGATTGGATTTACACCCTGCCCTTCACTACCCAAAGGTGTCTCAGAGTGGCTTACAATCTCCTTTCCCACGACAGACACCTTGTGAGGTGGGTGGGGCTGAGAGAGCTCTCTCGAGAACTGTCTTTGAGAGAACAGCTCTGAAAGAACTTATGACTGACCCAAGGTCACACCAGTAGCTGGATGTGGAGGAGCGGGGACTCAGACCCGGTTCTCCCAGATTAGAGTCCATGCTCTTAACCACTGTACCAAACTGATGATGATGATCATGATAATCATTTTCTTTGCATTTATTTAACGTGTCATGTATCCCATTGCATTGTCTATCACAGGGGTCTCCAACTTGGGGCTCGTGGGCACCCTCTGTCTCCTTTTCTGGTGCCTGCCAAGTGTTTTTAGAAAGTGAGTAGGGCTAGATGGGGCTATTGGAGATTTGATTGGCTGTGCAGATTTTTTTTTAAATTGCTTTGACTGCAGGTGCTACCGCAACAGAAGGAGATGGAAGGTATTACTGATAGTCCATCTTTCTCTCTGGGACTTAAGGAGGCTTACACAGAACAAGTCAATACAATCAACAGAGCAGGGCATCCAGTAGACCAGAAGTCTCCAACCTTTTTGAACGAAAAAGGAAGGGGAACAAAAAACTTAACTCAAGAACCTAAAAGGTTAAATACATACAAAAAAGGAGGGCCCAAACCTAAAATCAATAGATATTGAACATTAACATATAGATAATAGTTTATCAAAAATACATGTATTTATTACAAATGATTTAAAAACAGTTATAAGCCCAAAGGTAGCCTCAATAAGAATTAAAATTGTACAGTATTATTCACAAACAGGACCTCATGTGACCCAACACATTTCGGCCAACGGGCCTTCATCAGTGGCCAAACAGAAATAATACACATGGGCTCAGTGTTGCAATAATAAAAGAAGGTATTAATCAATATTTGATGCGTTAATGTTCTATATCTATTGATTTTAAGATTGGGCTCTCCTATTTGTATGTCTTTAACCTTTTAGCTTCTCCAGCCTTTTTGAGCCTGCAGATGTCTTTGGACCTCTGACATACTGTGTTGGGTGTGGCCACAAAATGGCTGCTACCCAATTAGGGCTGCCAAGTCAGCCCGGGGGGTGGGGGATCCCCTGCTACAGGGTTTCCCGATCCGCCAGCCAGCATTCGGCCAGCGGGGGAAACCCCGCCCCCGAAGTCGTCCAGCCTGGGCGACTTCCCCCACGTAATGATGTCATCCTGGAAGTGACACCATCATGTTGGGGGCGTTGCCAGGGCGACGCTCTGGCAATCGCCCCAAAACTCTATGATACCATAGAGTTTTGGGGCGATTGCCAGAGCGTTGCCCTGGCAATGCCCCCAACGTGCTGACGTCACTTCCGGTGATGTCAGCCGGCGCACGTGCAAAGCGCGCGTGTTGGTGAAGCTCCCGGCCGCCGGAGGACTCCCCCCCGCCGGTAAGTTCAACGGACTTGGCAACCCTATACCCAATGGCTGCCTCAGGTGGTAGAGCCAGCCACTCAGTGCTTGCAGTAGCTTACCTTCATTCACACAATGAAAATCCTTGTAATTTGGTGACAGCTGGTCAAGTCTCCAGTGGCCAATCAGAAGCTGGCTGGGCAAAAGCCCCACCTGACCCTGCCCACTTTCTGACCACACTTGGTCGGTGCCAGGACAGGTGTTTGCAGAAGCCATGGTGCCCACATGCGATGTCCCTCTAAGCTGTGGAGTCTTGTGAGCAAAAATTCCCCTTTGTGAGCTACTGGCATTAAATTTGTGAGCAAGTGATTTGGCTACTGCATAAACTAGTTTGCTCTGGAGCCATCTTTCCTGAGCTAAGACAAAAATACGTGAGTCGGAGCCTAAGAAACTGTGAGCTAGCTCACACTAGCTCAGCTTAGAGGGAACACTGTCCACAGGACCCCTGGGATTGCATGTATCTGTCACACTCACATGTGAGCAAGGAAGAGAACCTGGGGACTTTTGTTTCTGGGTAACCATGGTCCTTTCCGCACTAGACCTTAAATCCTGGTTCAACCCTGTCCCCGAACTTACATTCTACACTACACGCGAGTTCACCCTCGTAATTATCTCGGGGTATTTTTTTGTTTCCACATTACATTGAGGTCATCCCAGTTTCGGCCCACACTTGTCCCGCGATAAACGGATGCTGTTGGTCCTTTCCACACTTGGATCTCATCTCTGGTTTTATCAGAGTTCAACTCGCGTCACAATACCTTGCATTTATCCCTGGTTATAACAGCATCTGTTTATTCTCGGGACAAGTGTGGGGCGAAACCGGGGTGACCACAGTGTAATGTGGAAACAAAAAATACCCCGAGATAATTGCAGGGATGAACTCGAGTGTAGTGTAGAATGTAAAAATACCCCCAGATAATTGCAGGGGTGAACTCGAGTGTAGTGTAGCATGTAAAAATACCCCGAGATAATTACAGGGGTGAACTCGCATGTAGTGTAGAATGTAAAAATACCCCGAGATAATTGCAGGGGTGAACTCGAGTGTAGTGTAGAATGTAAAAATACCCCGAGATAATTGCAGGGGTGAACTCGAGTGTAGTGTAGAATGTAAAAATACCCCGAGATAATTGCAGGGGTGAACTCGAGTGTAGTGTAGAATGTAAAAATACCCCGAGATAATTGCAGGAAAGGACCGTTGTAACCAGGGATAAATGCAAGGTATTGTGTCGTGACCGGGAACAATGTAACTCTGGCGCAAGTCATTACTATGACAAACAGTTATGGCAATGGAACACTCTCTGCCTGTGCTTTCGTTTTCTTTTAAGTGCAACACATTTCACCCTAAGTGGCTTTGGGGAGGCCAGAGGAACCATTTATAATTAAAACAAAGTGGCTCTCCAAAGAAAACAGATGTAATTCCAGGTGGTGTTGGTGGCTTATAGCTATAATAAAGAATTCACAATTAATGGAGCATGCAGATAAATATTACAGGACCCTTTAATCACCTCTTCACAATGGAGGCGATGACTTTTGACATGCGGGGGAGACTGCAAGAGGCAGACCACCGCCGGGGCTCAAATAGTTACCCAGAAGCAAAAGTCCCTGAGCGCTGTTCCTTGCTCACGTGTGAATGTGACAGATGATATCTGCAGTGGGATCCCCAAATCCCTTGTAGATCCACTGGCAAATGGGACCAGGCCTAGTTTCGTAGGAATGGCCAAGCCAGCAAACTCCGCTTTGAGCAGTGGAAGAATTTCACAGTCCATGCAAAACCATGTCCCTTCGTATCTCTGGGTTTTGTGGAAGTGACGGGTCAATTTACTAGGTACTTACAGTGCAATCCTTAACCAAGTTATACCCTTCTATGTCCACTGAAGCTAATGGAATTAGGAAGGTGTAACTCCGTTTAGGACTGCACTGTCATTGAGACTTAATAATGTGTGTGCACTGATATCAGAATTCTCGAACTGCCAAATCACACCAGTCTGCTGTAAAAGAAGAAGAAGAAGAAGAAGAAGAGAAGATTGGATTTATACTCCGCTCTTCACTACCCAAGAGTCTCAGAGCAGCTCACAAACTCCTCTCCCTTCCCCTCCCCACAACAGACACCCTGTGAGGTAGGTGGGGCTGAGAGAGCTCTGACACAAACTGCTCTTTTTCAAGAACAGCTCTGAGAGAACTCTTGACTGGCCCAAGGTCACACCAGCCGGTGCAAGTGGAGGAGCAGGGAATCAAACCTGGTTCTCCCAGATTAGAGTCTGCACACTTAACCACTACACCAGACTGATTCAGGTGGGTAGCTATGTTGGTCTGAAGCAACAAAATGAAGTTTGAATCCAGTGGCACCATTAAGACCAATAAAGTTTCATTGGTGTAGGGTTGCCAGCTCTGGGTTGGGGAATACCTGGAGATTTTGGGGGGGGGGGGGGGGGTTGAGCCTGGGGAGGGCAGGGTTTGGGGAGGGGAAGGCCCTTAGCGGGACATAAAGCCATCGAATCCATCACAGCTATTTTCTCCAGGGGAACTGATCTTGGACATCTGGAGACCAACTGCAATTGGTTGGCAACCCTAGGTATTGTTTTTGAATGTTTTAATAATATTTTGGATTTCCAAGGCTGTGATTGGTTTGTCCAGCCATTCCTCAGGTATAATGCTGTAGAGTCCTTCCTCCAACACAGCGGTTTCCCCCAGGGGAACTGAACTCTGTAGTCTGGAAATCAGTTGCAATTCTGGGACATCTCCAGGTCCTACCTAGTGGCTGGCACCCTTAAAGTCTTTAGAATGTCTGGAATCCATGTGATGCAATCCAGGAAGTGTTAGAAGGGGAGAGATCCGAGTTCAAATCATGACACTCGAGGCCAACCTTGCTTGAAATCCGAACTTGCTTGGTACAACATCCAGCATCCTGTTTCCACCTGCAGCTAGTCAGACGCCACAGGGAAGCCTACAAGCTGAGTCCACTGTCAACATCTCTTCCTTGATGACCCTTTTCTAGTCCAGCATGAAGACCAGGGTCCCACCTTTTTTCCCTATTAGTAACTGACATAAATTGTCCTTAAAGGCAGCCAGACTAGAATACAGGTTGCTGCTGTTATTACCTTGTTGGCTTCATTGGCCATAGCTAGCCAAAGCGGCAGGCAAAAAGTTCCAGCATGACTTGGATGTGCAAGAACAGCAGACGCAACTCACGTGTAGGGTAATGATGGGGCAGCCACCTCTCTGACTTTGTGTGCATGGAAGTGATAAGGAACCCCAGAGTATGTTTAAACTTGAAACAGTGACTCATGACACCAGTAAAAATACCAGTATTCCTTGCTCTACCGCAATGGGAAACTGCTTCTTTTATCTTCCCAGTCTTTCAGAAGCCAGTACCCCCAGGACATTCTAGATGTGTAGGAAGAAGGCTGCGGACCAGCACGATTTTTAAAAGTATATTTTAAATCTTGCTTCATGGTCATGAAGGAGGGCGGGTCTATGGCTCAGTTGTTGAGCATCTGCTTGGCATGCAGAAGGTCCCGGGTTCGATCCCTGGCATCAATGTCGTCGGCTACCGTGTGTCCTCTCTAGGCTAAGTGAGCTATCTCAGTTTTTTAGCCTCCAGCTCACACATTTTTGTCTCAGCTCAGGAAGGATGGCTCCAGAGCAAACTAATTTATGCAGCATCCAAATGGCTCGCTCACCACTTGAATGCCAGTAGCTCACAAAGTGGAATTTTTGCTCACAAGACTCCACAGCTTACAGGGAGCATTGCGGCTGGCCAAAGACAGAGGGGCTGTGGTTCAGTGGAAGAGACTCTGCTCGGCATGCAGAAGGTCCCAGGTTCAGTCCCAGGGATCTCCGGTTAAAAAGATCAGGCAGTAGGTGATGGGAAAGACCTCCACCTGAGACCCTGGAGAGCTGCCGCCAGTCTGAGCAGACAGTACTGACCTTGATGGACCAACAAGGGTCTGATTGCTGTAGAAGGCAGCCTCATGTGTTTGTGCGTCACCATATCTCCAAATGGTAGAACCTTTTAAGGTCAAATGAGAGCGGCCACAGGGTGACTTTATGAAATAAAAAGCAGCTCTTGGGAGACTGAGTTTGGGTGGAGGGACTCATAATTAGCTGTTTTTATATTTTGGGTTTTTTTGAGTTGTGAGCCGCCCTGACCCCATTTGTGGGGTAGGGCGGGATACAAGCTAAACAAAGAAGAAGAAGAAGAAAGGAGGAGGAGGAGGAGAAGAAAGGAGGAGAAGGAGGAGGAGGAGGAGAAGAAGAAAGGATGAGGAGGAGAAGAAGAAAGGAGGAGGAGGAGAAGAAGAAGAAGAGAGGAGGAGGAGGAGAAGAAGAAAGGAGGAGAAGGAGGAGGAGAAGAAGAAGAAGAAGAAAGGAGGAGGAGGAGAAGAAGAAAGGAGGAGGAGAAGAAGAAGAAGAAAGGAGGAGGAGGAGAAGAAGAAGAAGAAGAAAGGAGGAGGAGAAGAAAGGAGGAGGAGGAGAAGAAGAAGAAGAAAGGAGGAGGAAGAGAAGAAGAAAGGAGGAGGAGAAGAAGAAGAAGAGAGGAGGAGGAGGAGAAGAAGAAGAAGAAAGGAGGAGGAGGAGGAGGAGAAGAAGAAAGGAGGAGGAGAAGAAGAAGAAGAAAGGAGAAGAAGAAGAAGAAGAAGAAGAAAGGAGGAGAAGGAGGAGGAGGAGGAGAAGAAGAAAGGAGGAGGAGGAGGAGGAGGAGGAGAAGAAGAAGAAGAAGAAGAAGAAGAAGAAGAAGAAGAAGAAGAGACTGGATTTATACCCAGCCCTTCACTCGGAGCAGCCTACAATTGCCTTTCCCTCCCCCTCCCCTCAGCAGACATCCTGCGAGGTTGGTGGGGTTGAGATTGCTCTGAGAGAACTGCTCTTGAAAGAACAGCTCTGAGAGAACTGTGAATGACCCAAGGACAGCCAGCTGGCTTCATGTGAAGGAGCGGGGAATCAAACCCGGTTCTCCAGATTAGTGTTGTTGTGCAGATAAAATGGAGGAGAGGGGAAATGATGTAAGCTTCCTATTGGGGAGAAAGGAGGGGTATAAATGAATCAAATCAATAAATAACAGAACTGAGCTGTTTCACCTAGGTGGAGACTAGCTTGCGGGGCACTGGACAAGGTCCAGTGTGACAGTGTGGTGGGCACAGCCACAAAGGGCCTGCCGCAGGAGTCAGAACTCGCCACAAAACGATTGCCACGGCTTAACTTCAGCCACACAGTTAAGATCTTTGTGCTGCAGTTGCAGCTGCTGCCAAAAAATCTACATGGCCAGTCCAATCTGCAATGGCCAATCAGAAGGTTTGCTGGGGGGAAACCTTACCTGGCTCCAGACACTTTCTAAAAACACCTGGTGGGCACCAGAAAAGGTGTCGGCAGACGCCACGGCACCCCTGGGCACTACGAGCACCCCTGCTCAAAGTCTCTGTTTTTGTGCCCTTTTTATTTCCTTGCGCCAATTTCCCCTGTCAAAACGAACAGATTTTTCATGCTATTTTTGTGTCAGTTCCCCATAAATGGTGTATCTAAATCCTGTAAAAATAAATTGGGAACACCGCCTGTGATATGGGCATAATTTAAAAAGCTCACAATGGCAACACAGGGAAACAAACGGGGGGGGGGGGGGGGGCCTCCAAAGCACATTCCTAATATGTATCGAGAAAGTTTCCTCCCTCGTTTTGCTTGGAGCTCTTTCCTTGGCCGCCAGCAGAGGGCGCCTCACACTGGTTTTGAAAAATTAGCTCATGGATGCTGAAAGCGACTGCACAGTTTCAGGGTTCATCAGTTAATATGCTGGAACACACGAACACACGAAGGTTCCCCACTGTGTTTCTTCCCCACTGTGCAGGCCATAGGCTCAAAGGAGTGGGAGGCCAGTTGAGTTGTGCCAACTCCCACTGGTGTCAGCCCCCTGTGAAGCAGTTCTTCACTGAACCGAGCCTATCATCTCTGAAATTTTCTGGTGGTGGTGGAAAGATCTGTCAAGGATTTTCAAGGTAAGAGAGGAACACAGGCAGTCTGTCGTTGCCTGCCTCTGCATAGCAACCCTGGGCTTCCTTGGTGGTCTCCCATCCAAGAACTAACCAGGGCTGACCCTGCTTAGCTTCCATGATCTGAGAAGATCAGGCTAGCCTGGACCATCCAGCTCATCCACTTCTTTTAAAGAGTCACTTTAGTCTTGCTCTATGTCCACCCTCTCAGAAATGCTCCCCCCCTCCCCAGAACTGTGTCTTTAAATTCCTTTCCTAAAAACTTTGCTTTTACTTCACATTTCTTCCCCAGCTTTGCCTCCTCTCATATTTTATCCATCTTGCCACTTCTGCCTCTAGGAAAACCCATGACAAGGAAAAGAAGAAGAAGAAGAAGAAGAAGAAGAAGAGATTGGATTTATACCCTGCCCTCCACTCCCCAAGGGAGTCTCAGAGCGGCTTACAAACTCCTTTTCCCTTCCCCTCCCCCCAACAGACACCCTGTGAGGTAGGTGGGGCTGAGAGAGCTGTTTCCCAAGCTGTCCTTGAGGGAACAGCTGGTCCAGAGCTATGGCTTGCCCAAGGTCATCCAGCCAGGTGCAAGTGGAGGAGTGGGGAATCAAACCCGGTTCTCCCAGATTAGGGTCCGTGCACTTAACCACTACACCAAACTGGCTCAAAACAGTCAAGTCCTGGGCCTCTGTGTTATAGAGCTAAAGGTTTCCCTTGCTCGGAAGCTAGTCGAATCCAACTCTAGGGGGTGGTGCTTATCTCTGTTCCCAAGCCGAAGAGCCAGTGTTGTCTGAAGACGTTTCCATGGTCATGTGGCCAGCATGACTAAACACCCATAAATTCCATCCAGGGCTGATCTGAGAGTCTGATAGACTGAAGTAGGCTTGCCAAACTTCAGATGGTGCCTGGAGACCTCACGAAATTACAATTTATCTTTGGACTACAGAGATCAGTTCCCCTGGAGAAAATGTCAGTTTTGGATGGTAAACTCCTACTGCATTATATTCTGCTGAGATCCCTCCCCAAACCCTGCAGTCTTCAGAATACATCCCCAAATCTCCAGGAATTTTCCCACCCAGAATTCAGAACTCTAAACTAATGTTATGAAAGCCACGAGCTTGGTCTTCTCTCTGGCCGCAGTGGGCTTCCTAGATCAGTTGCTCTACCGGCCAGCCCTCTCCATGGTTTGTCCACCTGATCTGACAATTGCGTGTCAGTCTTTGTTCAGGGGAAATGCCTACTGACTGCTTAGGAATGATTCATACAACCAAGCAAGCAACTGTGACAGTCACTTTAAATCTAACTCTCGGGCTTTCAGCGTTCTCAGTTTCGGCACACAGGGAGATAGACCAGACATAAAGAGATGTAATATTGAACTGACCATTAGAGGGAGCAAAACACATCTAGAACAGAACCTCTGCTGCTGGGCCCAGTTGCTCACTCCCCCTCTCTCCTTCATCCTAACCCAGGGGTGGGCAAATGGCGGCCCGGGGGCCACATGCGGCCCGCCACAGAGTTTTTTGCGGCCCGCCAAGAAGATTTCAGGACAAGAAAATTGAGCCTAAATTCAATTTGCTCTCTTATCCCATCACTGCTGATATTGATACGGCACCTGAGGAGCTGCAGCTTGAACTTATTGACATGCAGTCAGATCACACTGTGAAAGAAATGCTTAATGCTGTGATATTAGTTGACTTTTACAAATCTTAGTCTGCTGAAAAAATTTCCATGTATGAAGAAATTTGCTGGGAAAATGTTCGCTATATTTGGGTCTACATATATTTGTGAGCAAAGTTTTTCTTGCATGAAGATCAACAAGAGTAAATATAGATGCTCTTTGACAGACATTAACTTGCAGGTTGTGATGAAAATCTCAACAAGCAATCTCACTCCTGATTTCAAAAAAGTTGTAGAAAAGTGTGATAGGGTACATTTGTCTCATTAAACTGATTCTAAAATTAAATGTGCTTGCAGCTACAGATGATATGAAATTAGCACAATAAATAATTTGAATAAAACTACCACTATTTTATTTAATTTATATTTATTGATTTTTATGATACAATTTATACCTTTTCTGAAATGCAAAGTTAACTAATGAATGCAATCATTTTAAAAGGTGTGGCCCTCCGCTAACCTCCGCTCCCACAAAGTGGCCCCTGAGCCAAAACAATTGCCCACCCCTGTCCTAACCTACTGCTCAGGGTTGTTGTGAGGATAAGCTGAAAGAGCTCCTTGGAGGAAGGGTGGGATCAAAACATAATTTTACATGGGGCTGCCCATGGGCTGGAGATACCCTGAAATTACAATGATCTCCAAACTGCTGAGGTCAGTTCCCCTGGAGAAAATGGCTCAATTGGAGGGTGGACTCTGTGGCATTATACCCACGGAGGCCCCTCCCCTTCCCAAACCCTACTATCCACAGGCTCCACCCCCAAATATCCAGGAATCTCCCAACCTGGAGACTGCAGCCCTATTCTCGAAAGTGTCCCATTCCAAGGAGCCCACACAGCTACAGAAAAGCCCGTTCGGCAAAGTGGAACACCACGGCAGCCTGCGGAACTGCTGTAGACGCTTTTCTCCATGGGACCTAGTGTCAAGCATGATTCAGAAATACATACAAGCTACCTAGCTTCATATACCTAAAAATAATCCTTCTTCCACACAGACAACCAGCCACCCCCAGTTACTCTCCTCACGTTGACTATATTTAACTTCTCCATCTACCAAGCCCAAATGCATTACTGACAAATTCCTGTCACAGGGATATTTTTAGCTGCGATTGTCTGCTTGGACATTGTGGCAGGGGCTGGGACTTGCAGAAGCCTGTCAAGTTTTTAACTATTAATTGCTGTCAAGTAGGAAGTCTGGGGGGAGGGAGATGTGAATAGAAAAAGGGGTTTTGTTTGTTTGTTTGTTTGATTTCTGTTTGGGGAGTTGGGTCCTTCACAAGGAGGTCTTGAGAACGTTGCATGATCGCTTTGGCTCAAGGGGAAAGTAACAGGTGTTTTTTCTTGGTCTAGCCTAGATGGCTGATAAGATGGTCTGGTTATTCCTGAGCTGCACCCCATATGTTGTAGCAGAGAAGATGTCTTGTTGCATGCTCGGGTTTGCCAAGCTCCAGGGATGCCCTGGAATGCCCTGCCCCCAGCTCCCAAGGAAAATGAACAAAACCATGGCCAGGGGCCTGACGGTATGATGTCACTCACAGGGAGAACGTGGAAGTGACATCAGTCCTGTCTAGGAACTGCTGGAAACTCTATGGTCTCATAGTTTCTAGTCATTCCTAACATCACTTCCAGGTTTTTCCCAGGAATTCATGTCACACAATTAGAGTTTCCAACTCTGGGTTGGGAAACTCCTAGCGATTTTTGGGGGAGGGGGGTGAAGCCTAGGGAGGGGAGGGTTTGGGAAGGGGAGGGAGCTCCATGGGGTATGATGTTATACAGTCCACCCCCCAAAAAAGCCATTTTCTCCAGGGGAGCTGATCTCTGGCATCTGGAGATCATTTGTAATTTCACGAGCTCTCCAGGTCCACCTCGAGGGTAGCAACCCTAGTCAAGATGTTGCCAATGGTGGCCTCCCATGCTCCAACCCCCCCATGGCCAGCTGGTTGTCTGGCCATGCCTGACAATCCTATGCCTGCTGAAATTCCCAGGATCAATCCCATGTTAAGGCTCTTGTGTAGCAGTTGCTGGGAAAACCTTTCTGCAGCTGGGACTCTAGAGAGCTGGTACCAGTCCGAGAAGGGTTGCCATCCTCCCATCCATTGACTGGTATCATAGAGTCTGCCCTGCAATGCAGCCCCTTACTTCAGGGGAACTGATTTTTGTTGTCTGAGAGAGCAGGAGAGAGCTGGAGGAGGGGTGAGTGTTTTTCTTTTTCTTATTTGCTTTCAGCTGAGGAGGTTTAGCTGAGGGTACTGTGTGTGGAAGTGTGTGAGTGAGTTTTGAGTTGTTGCAGAGTGCTGGCTGCTTGTGATAAAGGTGTGAAAAGGCCATTGTTTAACTGCTAATTGAGTCCCTGGGTGCGGCTTCTATTTAAGGCTCCACCTGGCCAGTGGCATGAGCTGAAGAGCACTCTGGCTCTTAGCCTAGGGACTCTTAGACTAGGGGCTTGTGAGAAGCCAAGGAAGAGTCAGAACACCAGGGCCCTAGGCTCTTTGGGTTCCCAGTAAGGTAAGTATAAATTGATGGTGCGACTTCATTTGGAGTACTGTGTACAGTTCTGGTCGCCACACTTCAGAAAAGATATTATAGCATTGGAAAAAGTGCAGAAAAGGGCAACTAAAATGATAAAAGGGTTGGAACACTTTCCCTATGAAGAAAGGTTGAAATGCTTGGGGCTCTTTAGCTTGGAGAAACGACGGCTGTGGAGTGTCATGATCGAGGTTTATAGGATTATGCATGGGATAGAGCAGGTAGAGAAAGAAGTCCTTTTCTCCCTTTCTCACAATACAAGAACTCGTGGGCACTCTATGAAATTGTTGAGCAGTTGGGTTAGAACAGATAAAAGGAAGTCCTTCTTCACCCAAAGAGCGATTAACACATGGAATTCACTGCCACAGGAGGTGGTGGCGGCTACAAACATGGATGGCTTCAGGAGGGAATTAGATAAACATATGGAGCAGAAGTCCATCAGTGGCTATTAGCCACAAAGTATAGATAGGAACTCTCAGTCTGGGGCAAGTGATGCTCTGTATTCTTGGGGCTTGGGAGGGGAGCAACAGTGGGAGGGCTTCTAGCATCCTGGCCCCACTGCTGGACCTTCTGAGGGCACCTGGTGTTTTTGGCCACTGTGTGACAGAGTGTTGGACTGGATGGGCCACTGGCCTGATCCAGCATTGGCTTCTCTTATGTTCTTATGTTCTTATGTCTGGGGATCTGTTGTAATAATGGGAGCTCTCCAGGCAGCACCTGGAGGTTGGCAATCCCAACTCAAGGACGGTCTCATTGTTTGAAATGTGCTGTTGAAGGAGAGCTTTAAGGATATCTGTGTCACCTGGAGATCAGTTCTAATCTCAGGAGATCTCCAGCCACCACCTGGAGGTTGTGTAATATATACAATGGTAACACAGAGAAGAAGGGGCTGCAGTGGCTCAAGTGGTTAAGACGCTGAACTGCAGGTCGGTACTTCAGCAGTTCGAGACCCGAGTGCTGGATGACGGAGTGAGCTCCCGTCTCTGGCTCCAGCTCCTGCCAACCTAGCAGTTCGAAAGCAAGAAATTCCAAGTAGATAAATAGGCACCTCTTCGGTGGGAAGGTAACAGCGTTCCATGCACCTCGGCATCTAGTCATGCCGGCCACATGGCCACGGAGAAGTCTTTGGACAGCACTGGCTCTTCAGCTTGGAAATGGAGATGAGCACCACACCCCTAGATTCGAATTCGACTGGCTTTTGAGCAAGGGAAACCTTTACCTTGACCCTAACACAGAGAGAAAGCAGATTTGTATCAAATCTGCCTTCTCTGAGTTACCATTATATATATTATTACACAACTCTCGTTATGGGTGTAAAAAAAGAATACTCTTGCACTTAGCAATATTAGCCTTGTCTCTTTCAATTTTTACTGCAGCTGCAGGCAATTGTAATACAGTGCCTTTATGTAAGTGCATACTGACTTCATTGCTTAGAAGCCTGCATTTCAAGTCAGCTCGAAGTTTTGTAGACTGTTGTCACAACCTGTTTCGTGAACTTGGCAGGGCGAGTTCAATTTATTTGACTTTATTGGAGTTTATCTGTATGTAATTTCTTTACAGTGGGTCACTTGCTTGAAGTCTTTTTTATAGTTCTTTTGGAAGGTGGCCTGAAGAAAGGAAAATAATGAAATGAAGAGAACTTGGGCATTCGTCGCCATTGACTACTTTAAAGAAGACTCTGGCTGTATAGGAAGAGGTCTTGGCTGTCTAAAATAATGAATTGTGTTAGGAGCCCTGTATGGACCATTTTGAATATGTATAAAAATATATTAAGCCACTAAATAAGGCCCTGGACTGTACAGACTACTTTACAGAAGACTTTAGCTGTACAGGAAGAGGACTTGGCTGTTCAAAATAATGAACTGTATTTAGGAGTCCTGTAGGGCTTTAGGTCAATCCTAAAGGAAATCAACCCTGACTGTTCCCTGGAAAGACAGATCCTGAAGCTGAAGCTCAAATACTTTGGCCACCCAACGAGAAGGGAGCACTCACTGGAGAAGACCCTGATGCTGGGAAAGATTGAAGGTCAAAGAAGAAGGGGACGGCAAAGGATGAGATGGTTAGACAGTGTTATCGATGCAACGGACATGAAATTGAGCAAACTCCGGAGCACGACAGGAGGGCCTGGCGTTATGTGGTCCACAGGGTCGGAAGAGTTGGACTCGACAGAACAACAACAAAGGACCAGTTTGAATATGTTAAGCCTTAAAAAGACCTTGGACTGTGCAGGAAGAGACTTTGCCTGTTTTCTGATGTTAAGCTGTTTAAGGAGTCCTTTGTGGACCCGACTGAATATGTATGAATCTATTAAGTAATTGTAAAATTTGAATTAAATTATCTTTAGGACTTTATATGTCCAGTAAAAAAAATTTAACGCAGTGTTTTACACAACCACCAGGAGGTTGACAGCCTTAGTTCACAGCCACCATTTCCTCCTTCATTTAGCCTTTTAAAGGGTCTTCCCCCCCCCCCCCTTTCCCTGCTGTGGTCTACAGCACAGCAGGGAAAGAGAGGACTTCTGAGCCACATGGGGGGCTGGGGTTGGGAGATACCTGGAGATTTGGGGGTGGTGGAGGAAATTCCTGGAGATTTGGAGGTGGTGCCTGGGGAGGACAGTTTGGAAAGGGGAGGAAGCTCATTGGGGATATGATTAGAGATGTAAAATGTCCGGGCATTTTGAAGCTCAGAAAAAATCCCCATTAGCACTTCGTTTTTCTTTTCCAGACTGAAAGTCATTCCGTTACTTTAGGAACATAAAATATGACTATGGACAATTTTACTTGGCATGAAACTATCACAATTAGCATATTAAAAGTATAGTGTATCCAAACAATTATCATAAACAGAATTTACTTCTTAAATAATATTTATTTGTCATTGTAACAAAACTGTGACAAATTCAAGTCCAGTAGCACCTTAGAAACCCGACCTCCAAGGTATAAGCTTCCCAGAGTTAATGAGGTATAAGGTATAAGGTGAGTTAGTGTGAGCTAACTCACAGTTTTTTAGCCTCTGGCTCACACATTTTTGTCTTCGCTCAGGAAGGATGGCTCCAGAGCAAACTAATTTATGCAGTAGCCAAATCGCTCACTCATAGCTTTAATGCTGGTAGCTCACAAAGTAGATTTTTTGCTCACAGGATTCCACAGCTTAGAGGGAACATTGGTTTGGTGTAGTGGTTAAGTGTGTGGACTCTAATCTGGGAGAACCGGGTTTGATTCCCCACTCCTCCACTTGCAGCTGCAGGTGTGACCCTGGTAAGCCCTAGTTCTGTCAGAGCTGTTCTTGAAAGAGCAGTCCTGGAAAGAGCTCTCTCAGCCCCACTTACCTCACAGGGTGTCTGTTGTGGGGAGGGGAGGAGAGGGAAAGGGAAAGGTGTTTGTGAGCTGCGCTGAGACTCTGAGTAAAGGGCTGGGTATATATCCAATCTCTTCTCTTCTCTTCTTCTTCAGATATGAGCAGTGGCGAGGCAGTGGCCAAAAGAAAATGGCTGCCTGCTGAGGTCCCCCACCCCTCCACACAACCTGCCCCAGCCCTCCCTAGGCTCCACCCTCAAATCTCCAGGAATTTCCCAGCCTGGAGTTGGCAACCCTAAAATGAGCAGAACTTGGGCTCTTCTTCCCTGATTTCATGGAATTTCACTGATTTTTCCCCTTTGTAAGTAGGGAAAAGTAGGGGGAAATGAGTAAGTGTTTCTAAAGAACAGAAATAGCCATACTCCTTGGCCTTGGCTTGTGCCAATGGGGCTCAAAACTTCTTTTTTAAAAAACCTTTGGCTTTCTTGGTACAACTGAGGAGGGATAATTGAACCTTCTGGGAACTGCAGCCATAGTGTCAGGGTCTGACCCCAGAGGCGAAACCCACCTCCTCTTGCGCACATAAGTCACTGGGCAGCCAATGGGACGGGAAAAGACTTTGAAACCATCCCTTTACATAAATAAGGCTATATGTCAAAGTGTTGTGTTTGGACACGGAGCTGAAATATCGTGTGCCAAATGACGAGCTTATAAACATTAAAGCCATATGCGCCGGGCGAGGAGCTCTGAGTCTGCAGCCAAGCCGCGCTGGAGTCCCCGCAGAAGCCTCATTTATCCGCCAAGCTGGGCTGGAGGTTTGGCAGGGAGAGCGGAGGAGCGAACCCAGGCTGACCCCGTTGCGGGGAGCACGCAGAGCCGCAGGGGCTGGAGAAAAGGAAATCCAGACCATTTACACGGGCCTGCGGATATTTATCATCCCATAATCTGTTTGGCTCAAGTGGAGCCATTTCACATGTCAATCACGGCTGCCTGAACTGTAGCGATTCCTATTGCAAGGAAATTTCCAGGAAGGGCGATGGGTGGGATGGAGTTGGATCCTTCCCCATAGGATAATTTGATTTTAAATGAGCACAGCACTTTGAAATAGGGGTGCCAACTCCTGGCTAAGAAAATCCTGGAGATTAGAGGGGGAAGCCAGTGGAGGGCAGGGTTTGAGGAGGACAGGGACCTCAGTGGGGTACGATGCCATGAAGTCCACCCTCCAAACAGCCATGTTCTCCAGGGGGCCTGATCTCAGTAGTCTGGAGGTCAGTCGTAATTCCAGGAGAGCCCCTGGCCTGACCTGGAGGTTAATACAAAAACAGAGGGTCACAGTGTTAGGAAGAAATACCAAAAAATATATATCACTGTGTACAATACATATATGTGTGCGGTAAAACAATTTTATGCTTTATTCTTTTTCTTTACAGTTCTCTAAATGTTAATATTAAATATTATCAAAAATATATTTCACCCAAACAATACATAAAAAAATATATATTTCACCCAAACAATGCAACCAGTGCAGGTTTACATTCAGACAGCACCTTATCAGAAACCCTTATCACTAGTCCCACAGGACTCTAGTAATATACCCATTTCGAATGAATCTTTTTCAAGGACCATGATTCTTATATAAACGGCATAAGGTGCAATGATTTTTCTTTTCTTTGTGAGCACAAAAGCTCTTAAGATACCAGCATTGTCTAGGGCAGGGGTGGGCAAATTGCGGCCCGCCACAGAGTTTTTTTGCGGCCCGCCAAGAAGATTTCAGGACTTCAAGAAAATTGAGCCTAAATTCCGTTTGCTCTCTTATCCCATCACTGCTTATATTGATACAGCACCTGAGGAGCTGCAGCTTGAACTTATTGACACGCAGTCAGATCACACTGTGAAAGAAATGTTTAATGCTGTGACATTAGTTGACTTTTACAAATCTTTGCCTGCTGAAAAAATGTCCATGTATGAAGAAATTTGCTGGGAAAATGTTCTCTATATTTGGGTCTACATATATTTGTGAGCAAAGTTTTTCTTGCATGAAGATCAACAAGAGTAAATATAGATGCTCTTTGACAGACATTAACTTGCAGGCTGTGATGAGAATCTCAACAAGCAATCTGATTTCAAAAAAATGAATGCAATCATTTTAAAAGGTGCGGCCCTCCGCTAACCTTCGCTCCCACAAAGTGGCCCCCGAGCCAAAACAATTGCCCACCTCTGGTCTAGGGTGCCGTCAGAACCCTTGCGGCAAAGATAATAACCTATCTAAGATGTCATGTCTTTCAAAATCTATCAGGTTGGCAACCATAACCTGGAACCAAACCAGATTAGAAAATTTTGATAAGACTCTGTAGTAGTAGTAGTAGTAGTAGTAGTAGTAGTAAGTTTTATATTTCACTTTTCTCTACCCTAAGAAGTCTCAAAGTGGCTTACAATCACCATTCCTTTTCCTCAACAGTAAAAAAGAGCGAGAGCCCAGTAACACCTTAAAGAGCCAGTTTGATGTAGTGGTTAAGAACCAGTTTGGTGTGGTGGTTAAGAGTGTGAACTCTAATCTGAAAGAGCCGGGTTTGATGCCCCACTCCTCCACATGCAGCTGCTGGTGTTACCTTGGGTCAGTCACAAGTTCTCTCAGAGCTGTTCTGTCAAGAGCAGTCCTCAAAAGAGCTCTCTCAGCCCCACCTACCTCACAGGGTGTCTGTTTTGGGGAGGGGGAGGGGAAAGGAGATTGTAAACTACTCTGAGATCCAACTGTTCTTCTTCTATTTCTTCTACAACAACAACAACAACATTGGTGGCAGGGTATGAGCTTTCGTGAGTCACTGCTCACTTCTTCAGATACCTTCAGATAACACAATCCAACATACCGTTGTTACGAAAGCCGAAACCAAGGAGCGTTACCAAAGGGTTAAAAAGATGTTGCAAACAAAATTAAACGGAGGCCCCATGGTAAGGGCAATCAACACGTGGGCAGTCCTAGTTCTGTGATAGACAGCTGGCATTATCGATTGGAAACTAGCAGAATTAGAAGCAATAGATTACAAAGTTCACAAGATAACGATGGTGCATTGCTCACTACACCCTAGAAGTGATGTTGTTCATCTCTACTTACCAAGAGAATTAGGTGGCAGAGGTCTCCTGTAAGTTAAGCAAGCAGTTGAAGAAGAAAAACAAACACTGAACTGTAGGCACTGCCTTTACTCTTGGGTAGCTCCAATAGCAAGGGGTACCTCACTTTCTAACCTGAACCAGAGACCCACAAAACTCAGGCCAAGGAAGACCTGAAAACATCAGAAACAAGCCATAGCTCTGGAAACAGGGCCTCCATTTCCAGGTTTCAACAGGTAATCTCAGAACAAACCTCCAGTCTTCCCCCTCCACCCAGAAGAGATATGCTTATGAAATAACAATGGGTTCCACCAGGTGAAGTATCTACATTTCTAAAGGCTACTCAGAGGCCACCTGGCAAATAGTCCTTCTATCTCCAGAACCTCACCCAGCCCCTTTTGTGTCATCTCATGTCTATCTGTGGTTCTTGTCCTTCCTTGCTCTCCATCCCTCAGGATACCAAGATAAACCAACCAGACATTCAAATTATTAACTCGCATACCTGACACTAATCAGGGACTCATCTCCCATCTTTTGACAGTATCTGGGAACCTATTCAACTGCCTTGGCAGAACCATCAGTGGTCATAAAATCCATTCAGCTAGCCCCAGTACAGACATTCAACACCTGGCTTCTATTGTTAAAGCCTGACTCTGCCCCCCTCTGAGAACTCATTGGTCACATCGAGGCCTTGCCCATCCTGATGCCACACACCCCTGGGACTCATAATTGGTCCTGTCCTATAGTTATGCCAGGTCTTATCCTATACTTATGCCAATTGCACATTAATATCATAATTCCCCATATTTATTAAAGAACAGAGCAACTTGGCCAACAGAAAGACTATACCAAGAAAAGCAAAGAGAAGCTTCTATTGGAATGTATAAGGCAGATACTTTTTGAAGGTTACAGAAACCAAAGGAGACTGCCCAAAGATCGAAACCAAAACTCACACCAACAACTGGAAACAAAAGCACTTGCATGGCCAATATTTGAAAGGCGCAGAGAATAAAGTTAATAACGGAAACACCTAGAAGCGCCCCCAAAATGAGCACTTGAAGAAAGGAATGGAAGAACTCATTCTAGCTGCACAAGAGCAGGCACCTGGAATGAAAAATATGAAAGCCAAGATTCAGAAGACCAGTGATGACAGCGAATGTTGACTTGGCAAGACAGCGGATGAAACAGTCAACCACATGGTCAGTGTCTGCGGTAAAGTTGCTCAAACTGGCTATAAAGAACATTAGTTGCAGCTGTGTTGCACGGGAATGTTTGCAAGAAATATAGCTTACCATCAGTCAGAAATTCACGGGAGCACAAACCAGACAAGATCATGGAGAATGATGAAACAAAGATTCTTCGGGACTTCTGACTGCAAACCGATAAATACCTGGAGCATGACACCCTTGATATAAGAATTGTAGGGGGGGGGAATGAGAAACAGGGTTTGGATAATTGACTCTGCAATCCCGGGAGACAGCAGAATAGAAAAGAAAGAACAGGAGAAGATCATGAAATACCAAGAGCTACGAATAGAGTTAGGGCGCCTCTGGGAGAAGAAGGTTACCACAGTGCCAGTTGTCACTGGAGCCCTTGGAGGAGTGCCTAAAAGTCTCAAGAAATACCTGGACGTTCTGGGCACTGAGCAAATATCAGCTCAGCTCCAGAAGACAGCGTTGGTTGGAACAGCACGAATCCTGAGAAGAGACATCTGCAATCCCCAAGAACTTGGCTAGGTCTTGAATTGCAGAACACCATCTACCAGTCAAATGTCTGACTGTGGCAATTCATAATAATCATAATGTGCAGTCATGTCCCAACTGACTCACAGTGACTCCTGAACCATGGGATTTTCAAGGCAAGAGATACTCAGAGGTGGCTTGCCATTGCCTTCCTCTGCGTAGCAGACCTAATCTTTCTTGATGGTCTCCCATCCAAGTAGTCAGTAACCATGGCCAATCCTTGGCCAAGGACAGACTGGCAATCTGGAGTGCAGTGCGAGCGGGCGAAAAAGCCCCAGGGCCAAGCCGTCCCGTGGCTACCCGTTCGCACTGGCTCCAGTGCTGCGGGACCTTACCTGAAAGGAGATGGACTGGCGCAGCCACTCTTCCTCAGCCGGCCCCTGGAGCCTCCATTGGGGTGGTGAGTGGCGCGCGGCTGTTTCGGCGAGGCATGGCCGGGACAGTCGGTTCGCACTTCCGGCCCCGCTTTCTGATGCGTCCACACTGCCAGGAAGCGGCAGGGACATACGCCCAGACGGCCGGAGACCAGCTCCAAGAGGTCTCCGGCTGCAGCGCGTGGAAAGCGCCTCGCATGCGGGTAAGTGCAGCCCGCCGACGGGGGACAGCTGCGGCAATCTGGACGCCCTCTCTGCCTCCGCTTCTAAAGCGGAGTCAGAGCGGGCCAGATTGCCAGTCTGTCCTCGGCCCTTGTTAGTTTCCAAGATCTGATGAGATTGGGAGAGAGAGACACACACATAGAGAGAGAGTGTGCACATAATATGGCTAACAGCGAAACAAGCCCACAGTTTGTTGGCATGTACATCTGTCATGCAAATTGTGAAGCCAGGAGAAAGGTGCCTACAGTGACTTCTCTTTTTATATTATGGCTCATCACCTCTCTCTGGAATCTTCAGTAATTATCTGGCAGGGCATGACCCTGATTTGCTTACTCAATAGCCTGGGTAAAAATAAAATAATCAAGTAAAATAAATGTTACAAATCACATTTCATAAGTACAAAGGGCACGCTTGGCATTATTAAACTCTGCAATATTTTGTCCTGAAGCAGAGAATTTTAGCTGGTGGTAATTTCCTGTCTGATCACACAGTGGACCTGCTTGTATCTGAGACACCAAAGCAGGGATCACTGTTACAGGAAATATATTAAACAAACAAACAAACCCCGGGATAAAATGACAATAACATTTAATAACTCTTATAAACATCAAATATTTTCCAAGAAAAGGCCAACATCCTCAATGAGCACCCGGTTATACACTCATTTCACCAGTCTTCCTCAGGAGTAATCTTATTTGTATAAAAGGTGTCAGCCTCTAGATACAGCTTAGCTTCTATTATACTTTCTTCAAATTTTTACAGCTTAAATTCTTTTTAGCTTTCTTCATATCTTCTGGATCCATTTTCAAATTAGCTTATTTTCAGCTTTCACCAAATTATCTTTTAGTTCCATTTGAAGTACTTAAATTAGGAGCAAACCAGTTAATTTATTTCTGCAATAGCAACCAGTCCTTTCTTTAATATCCGGCTAAAGGCTTTCTTTTTTTATATAGGCGGGTAAATGCTCTCTATCTCAAGCTGCTGGCTCAATTGCTCTCTAGTTACACATGGTAGAAGCATACATCAGTCCTCTTTTCTCCTGGCTAGAAGCCTTCTTTTTAAATAGACTTGCCTCAAGTTGCAGCCTACTCACAGTGACCCCACTGAGTTTTCAAGGCAAGAGCCATACATCATGAGACCACAGGAGTCACTGGGGAAAAAAAGAATGCTAGGGAAAGTGGAATGCACAGTTCTCTCAGAGCTGTTCTCTCAGGAGCAGTTTTTGAAAGAGCTCTCTCAGCCCCACCTACCTCACAGGGTGTCTGTTGTGGGGAGGGGAAGAGGAAGGCGCTTGTAAGCTGCTCTGAGACTCCTTCAGATCGTGAAAGGAAGGGTATAAATCCAATCTCCTCCTCCTCTTCTGTTTGCAAGACCTGAGCAAGGCTGTTGATGAAAGGATGTTTTGGAGGTCCTTATTTCATAGAGTCACCATGAGTTGAAAGTGACTAGATGACAGTTAACACACATACAGTATGGCTGCACTTTCAGGTGGGTGGCCATGTTGGTCTGCAGTTATCGTTGTCATCATTGTTGTCATCATCATCATCTGCCATTGTGTGTAGAATAGCCAGGAGATCCTAAGATTGTCTGGCAGTCAGAAGTTCTAACTCTTTTAATATTATGCACCACTAGGTGGCGAGCCAGACTTGTTTTTAAGGCAAGAGACATTTTAGAGGTGGTTTGCCATTGCCTGTCTCTGCATCACACCTCTGGTTTTCCTCTGGAGTCGCCCATCCAAATACTAGCCAAGGCTGACCCTGCTGAGCTTCCGAGATCTGACAAGATCAGGCTTGTCTGGGCTATCCAGGTCAGGGCTGGTCTGCAGTAGAAGAGCAAGATTCAGATCCAGTAGCACCTTAAAGACCAACAAGATTTCCAGGGTAGAAACTTTCTGGAGTCAAAGCTCCCTGTGTCACGTACAAGTAGGAATGGAGATCTCTGAACCCAGACAAAAGGTGTGTATGCGGGGGTGTTGTTGCAGAGAAGAGAATCAGGGTGCAAAGGTACAATGCAAAACATAGGGGAAAGAAATACTCTTCTTTTGCCATCAAGACCCTGTGGAGTTCTCCAGGCAAGAGACGTTCAGAGGTGATTTGCCATTGCTTGGCTCTGCTTCGTGACCCTGGTACTTCTTGGTGGTCTCCCATCCAAGTACTAACCACGGCCAAACACTGCCTAGCTTCTAAGATCTGACGAGATCAGGTTGGCTTGGGATATCCAGGTCAGGATGAGAAATGATTAAAGGCATTCAGGCAGTTTGGTCCCCAATAGTAGAATACTTATCATCTGACGGTTTTTTACCATCAAACAAATACTACCAAAATCTGTTATATTTCTGATTTAATGTTTGAACTGATATCATGCTGACATATTGTTACCTCTCTTTTCTGTAGTAGTCTGAACCTAAAAGAGGCTGCATACCTTTTCACTGTACCATTTAGCTATACTTACCTTGTTAGACTCTGTTTCTATCTGGTTACCAATGGCCGAGGACAGACTGGCAATCTAAAGCATGGCAGGCACGCTTCGCAAACGGAAGAAAGGAGCACGTTCAGACATGCGCATCTGTCCGTCGGCTCCGTTTCGTACTTACCCATCTCCCAGTCGCTTTCCTTCCGGTTTTACCCGGTGTTCAGGGGCCTTCCTCCGCATGCCTCCCGCTTCCAAACAGTGTGAACTGGAAGAAGCGGGAGGCATCCGGAGGAAGTGTGAACGCACCGGCAAAAAGTTATGCGCATATGCGCATGTGCGCATGTGCGCACATGTGAAACACATCAAAGGAAAACAAAAAAAGCGCGGCGGCACGCGCAAGCCGCGGGCGCTGGCTACGCGGCAGTCTGAACGCTCCGTGGCAGTCTGAACGCTCCGTATTGCCGCTGATCCGCATTGCTCTGGCCAGTGTGAACGGCCAGCTCCGTGGGGTTTTTCCCCCGCTCCCGTTCCCTCCGCTTTGCCTCCGCTTTAGATTGCCAGTCTGTCCTCGGCCAATGTTCTTTCATATGTACTTGGTTATAAATAAACTTTAAAAAAAAAAAAGAAATGATTAAAGGCAGAAAAGATGGCTACAATAAATTTACCTCTTTGTCCTCCTCTAGAGATGAGCCCAGGAAGTGCAACTTTGCAATAAGAACTCCCCCAGATGCTACCGTCGATATCTGACCGTGTTCTCCCCAGGCGAACAAAGCTGAAAGCGTTGCATTTTACCTTGGTGGCTCCCCTGGGATCTCAAGTCAGCGGTATGTAAAGGTTCTTTGCATCGTAAATCACCTTTAAAGCCTTCCTCCGAGAGCAGCAGGGAAATTTAAAAGGGCCGTGAGCTCCTAGCATGGAGCTGTAGAACTTTATTTGGGTATTTAGTTTCCTCCTTCATTCATAAAGTAAACATTGCTGATTTATCTGAATGAGGCTCACTCCGTGTTTTCTTAAAGGACTGGATCGCAGCCGAGCGCAGAGAGAACGCTTTCGAGAACTTGACCCAGGCAAATTTAAATTATGCCCATTCAGGAAACGGTTGAATCCAACGCTCGAGACGGAAAGGTTAAAATGTTTGCGCTGAATTGTATTAAATCTTTCTACAGTAAATCCTGGAGGAAGCCGGACATTGAAAGGAACCCACTTATTCTCGGTGTCTTGAAACGCCTCCTGTACTTTCAAAGGGGAAGTGATCATTAATCAGGCGGGACAAGGGGCCAGCTAATAAAAGCTGCCGCGAAATTGGAACAAGTTTTCCATTTTTAGTTTGTTGTAAGGCCTGGTCTATTAATATGAGGCAATAGGTGACCCTTTCTTATCCTCTATCCAGCAAGGATCTTGGGGGGGGGGGGAGAGAAATAATACACAGTAAAATGCTAGCTACATTCACATTTGTGCGGGGTATAAAATGAGATAAACGGGGTAACTTGCAGCACAGGAATTTAAGAAGGGCTTTGCTGGATCAGAACACGGGTCATCTAGTTCATTTCCAGCCATAGCCATCCAAATCTTGACCTTCTCAAAATGTATGTATATGATGTCAAGCCTCAACCAACTTATGGCGAGCCCAGCAAGGGGCTTTCAAGGTAAGTGAGAAGCAGAGGTGGTTGGCCATTACTTTCCTCTGCAGAGGTCTCCCATCCAAGTTCTGTTATTTTGGCTCCAGCAGCCAAAGATAGACTACCTCTGAACCTGAAGGCTCCATTTAGGAACTGTGGCTGATGGCCACTGATAGACCAGCCTTGAATTTGTCTCATCTCCATAGCAGCAAATTCCATAAATCAATTTTGTGAAGAATTCGTTTCCTCATTGTGTGTTCTGAACACGCTGCCAACAGCAAGACGTGTCCAGCATTCCTTATGTTTTGTCCCCAGCCACTGAAAGAAGAGGAAGAAGAAGAAGAGGAGGAGGAGGAGGAGGAGGAGGAGGAGGGGGAGATTGGATTTATACCCTGCCCTTCACTACCATGGTGGCTCAGTGGTTAAGTCGGCAGTTTGAGCCCTGAGTGCCATGTGACAGAGTGAGCTCCCGTCTCTGATCCCAGCTCCTGCCAACCTAGCAGTTCGAAAGCAAGAAATGGCAAGTAGATAAATAGGTACCGCTTCGGTGGGAAGGTAACAGTGTCTGCTTTGCATGCAGAAGGTCCCAGGTTCAATACCTGGCATCAGCAGTTAAAAGGAGCAGGCAGTAGGTGATGGGAAAGACCTCGCCTGAGACTCTGGAGAACTATGGAGAGGGGCCGCGGCTCAGTGGAAGAGCCTCTGCTTTGCATGCAGAAAGCCCCGGGTTCAATCCCTGGCAACGGCAGTTAAAAGGACCAGTAGGAGATGTGAAGGACTTTGCCTGAGACCCTGTAGAGCTGTTGCCAGTCTGAATAACAACACCAACCTCGCTGGAGCGGTGGTCTGGTTCAGTATAAGGTGTCTTCATGTGAGTCTCAGGCTAGGATCCGGGAAGATCCGGGTTCGAATCTCTCCCATGGTGGAAGCTTGCTGGAGGACCCTGAACTAGTCACAGGTGCTCAGGCTAACCTATCTCAGAGGGCTGCTGTGTGGGCAAAGCTGTCCATCCCACTTTGGGGGAGAAAACAAGAGGTAAAGAGGTGAAGTAAAAAAAAAATGAACCAATACTAGCTTCTGTCTTTGTTGGCCGGAACCCATTCTACAAAAACACAGATCAGCGTGGAGAACAACCTAGAGGGAAGTTCTCCGGCACATCTTCAGCTCTGCTGAAATGTACAGTGCGTTCCTGCGTAGATAGTTCCAGTATCTGAAGAAGTGTGCCTGCCCATGAAAGCTCATACCTTGAATAAACCTCGGTTGGTCTTAAAGGTGCCACCTTGTTCATTCCGATTTAGTCTTGTGGGGGAGAGCTTTGGGGTGGACGAGGCCCTACTGGCTCAGCTGCTGCGTCTGTCCCTCTCTGTGTCAAAATCCACCACCAGCAGGGCTGCGTCTGCAGAGAATTCAAGGGGAGGGATGGTGGCTTGCTCCGGGCTACCTGACCAGTCCCTTCCTGTGCTGGGATCAGGACGCAGACTTCCCAGATGCAAATATCGCTTTCTCTGCCAAGAGCTGTCCAACACTCTCAGGTCAAAAACACCCGTAGCCAGGTTGGGGCCAGGGGGTACGAAACCCTGCCTGGAGCACCCAAAGCATTGCCAACCTCCAAGTGGGGGCTGGAGCCCCCCTGGAATTACAACTGATCTCCAGACTGTCGAAATCAGTCCCCCTGGAGCAAATTGAAGAAGAAGAAGAAGAAGAAGAAGAGAAGAGATTGGATTTATACCCTGCCCTTCACTACCCAAAGGAGTCTCAGAGCGGCTTACAAACTCCTTTCCCTTCCCCTCCCCACAACAGACACCCTGTGAGGTAGGTGGGGCTGAGAGAGCTCTGACAGAAACTGCTCTTTTTCAAGAACAGCTGTGCCAGAACTACGGCTTGCCCAAGGTCATCCAGCAGGTACAAGTGGAGGAGTGGGGGAATCAAACCCAGTTCTCCCAGATTAGAGTCCACACACTTAACCACTACACCAAACTGGCTTTGGAGGGTGGACTCTGTGGTCTGGCATCCCTTCTGAGTATAGCTGATGAAATCTTCTGGTTTTTTAAAAAAATCTCCTTCAGAAGCTCCAAATTCTACCCATCGATTCCCCCTCTGATTAAAATGGCAAGATATTTTCTACTGCTGACAATACCAAGCGATAGAAGGGGCATTTATGTTAGCGTGTGCCCTTTCTGCACTCTCCTTTTAATCCATGTTCACCGCGGTGTCCTCCAAGCAATTCTGCACTCAAATAAATTCTACCTTCTTTTTAATCCAAGTCCCCCCCCCCCCCCCAATCCTGCACTAAAATCAAGCTCAAGCTTCTTTTTATTCCAGGTTTTCCCCCCCATTCTGCATTACATTTTGCTGTGGGCAATTCTGCATCAAGCATTCACTCCACATTTTCTCAACTGGGAGGAAAAAGGCGCAGCTCCAAACCACATTCAAATATCTCGGGGCAATGCCATACTGACTGCAAAGTCACCCCTGAATGGCCATAAAATGGCATTAAATCTATACAGAAGGTACCATAAAATCCGATGATCAAAGGAAGCGAAAGCAGCAGGAGTGTGGAGGCTACCATGAAATCCGATGATCAAAGGAAGTGAAGGCAGCATGCAATGCAGAGGGGGATTTCTGTTCCAGCATGGGTTTCATAAAACAATGGAGGGAAAAGCCAATGCAAAACAGCATCCAAATAACCCGGGGCAACAGCAGGCTGAAACCGGACTGGCCACTGAAGGGAGGTCATGTAATGCAGAATGGGAGGGAAAAAACGGAATAAAAAGAAGGTTGAGCTCGATGTTAGTGCAGAACAGGCGGGGAAAAATCTGGCTTAAAAAGAAGGTTGAATTTGATTTTAGTGCAGAATTGCTTGGAGGACACCACGGTGAACATGGATTAAAACAGATAAAAGGAAGTCCTTCTTCACCCAAAGAGTGATTAACACGTGGAATTCACTGCCACAGGAGGTGGTGGCGGCTACAAGCATGGACAGCTTCAAGAGGGAATTGGATAAATATATGGAGCAGAGGTCCATCAATGGCTATTAGCCACAAAGTATAAGATAGGAACTCTCAGTCTGGGGCAAGTGATGCTCTGTATTCTTGGTCCTTTGGGGGGGGGGGGCAACAGTGGGAAAGCTTCTAATGTCCTGGCCCCACTGCTGGACCCCCTGAGGGCACCTGGTGTTTTTGGCCACTGTGTGACAGAGTGTTGGACTGGATGGGCCACTGGCCTGATCCAACATTGGCTTCTCTTATGTTCTTATGTTCTTAAAAGGAGAGTGCAGAAAGGGCGTTTCTCTTCCACAGAGCAGCCACCCTGGCTCTGCTATGATCTTCTTCCCAAAACAGATTCTAGTGGTGTTTTCCGCACGGGGACAGGGACGTGGTGTGCTTTTCTCATTGCCCGTTGTCCTGCTGCCCTTCTTACAAGTTGTCAAGGGCGAAAAGGGCGAGCCTGAATGGGAAAGTCGACTGCTGCAGGGCAAAGTCTTTGACTGGCTTGAAACGCTGTGATTAAAACACGAGGCGCAGCAATAAGCGAGTTATTAAAATTTCATGCCCCAAAGAGGCTAAGTCCTTTCTAATCACATTTTAATCCTAGGCAGAAAAGTACAGTTGAAAAGCAAGGACTGTACCTCTCTAACCCTCCCCACCCCTTACCGGCTGGGGACAAAACTCAGAGAGAGGAAAGGACGGAGGCAGTGGCCGGAATCAGATGAAGCAGCAAGAAGGGATGATGGCTCTCAGGAGAAGATGCAATATTCATTTATTTTATTTTATCAACTTAATATATATCCTACCTTTCTTCCCAGTGAGGACCAATGTTCCCTCTAATCCCCCCACCCCCGAGTGGAGCAGTTCATATCCTGAGCAGAATAGAACTGCTGTAATCTGGGCAATGGGCAATGGGCAGTGCAAGACCCTGCGTGGCTCCAGATTGCTGCTGAGCGGGGCTTCCTGTGCTAATGAGGAGGAAGAGGAGGAGGCTGGATTTATACCCTGCCCTTCACTACCTGAAGGAGTCTCAGAGCGGCTTACAAACTCCTTTCCCTTCCCCTCCCAACAACAGACACCCTGTGAAGTAGGTGGGGCTGAGAGAGCTCTCTCGAGGACTGCTCTTGGTGTAATGGTTAGGAGCGCAGAATCTAATCAGGAAGAACCGGGTTTGATTCCCCACTCCTCCACATGCAGCTGCTGGTGTGACCTTGGGCCAGTTACAAGTTCTTTCAGAGCTGTTCTCTCATGAGCAATTCTCAGAAGAGCTCTTCCAGACCCACTGACCTCACAGGGTGTCTGTTGTGGGGAAGGGGAAGGAGATTGCAAGCCACTCTGAGACTTCTTGGGGTACTGCAGGGCGGGGTATAAATTCAATCTCCTCCTCCTCCTCCTAACTCTGTTTGAGATGGCAGCTCCTAGAGAGCTGATTGGAGGCCAGTGTCAATGTTGACTGGGAACAGGCAAGTCTCTTCTCCCTACTGGTTTCCTAAAGAGCTGGGGTGGGGCAAGGCTCAGTGGTAGAACATCTGTTTGGCATGCAGAGGGTCCCCCAGGTTCAATCCCATGCACTCAAGTTAAAAAGGCTGGCCAATAGTTGATGTGGAAAAACCTCTGCCTGAGACCCTGGAGAGCTGCTGCCAGCCTGAGTAGACAATACTGACCTTGATAGATCAGTGGCCAGCTAAGGCAGCTTCATATGTTCCCTTGCAAAATGAGGAGCAAGCACTATCTGTGGGAGAAGACCTGTTAGGGAAGTTGGTCTTGCTGATGCCAGGTGAAAGGATGGGACACCCAAGACACCTTCAATTCCCGCATAAGCAGAACATTGGACATAAGGGGCATGATCCAAAGGTATGTGATGCTACAGTTAACCAGGCCAGGGACTGTTCACTGCATAAGGAAGTGAGTTCTCAGGAACCCTAGGTACACTGCCTTGATGTCCATAGTGGGCTGTACATATAAAATTAGTGTATAGCTTAACTATGGGTGGGTAGGTCCTGACCTGGATGGCCAGATCTTGGAAGCTAAGGAGGTTCGGCCCTGGTTAGCACTTGGATCAGAGACCACCAAGGAAGAAGAAGAAAAAGAAGAAGAGATTGGATTTATACCCCGCCCTTCACTACCCAAGGGAGTCTCCGAGTGGCTTACAAACTCCTTTCCCTTCCCTTCCCCACAACAGACACCCTGGGAGGTAGGTGGAGCTGAGAGAGCTTTTTCCCAAGCTGTCCTTGAGAGAACAGCTGGTCCAGAGCTATGGCTTGCCCAAGGTCATCCAGCAGGTGCAAGTGGAGGAGTGGGGAATCAAACCCAGCTCTCCCGGATTAGAGTCTGCGCACTTAACCACCACACCAAACTGGCTCCAAGAAAAGAGATTGGATTTATACCCCACCCTTCTCGCAGACTCTCAGAGTGGCTTTATACCTTGCCCTTCACTACCCAAAGGAGTCTCAGAGTGGCTTACACAGAGTCCCTTCCCCTCCCCACAACAGACACCCTGTGAGGTAGGTGGGGCTGAGAGAGCTCTCTTGAGGACTGCTCTTGAGAGAACAGTGCAGCCTCTGAAAGAATTTGTGGCTGACCCAAGGTGACACCAGCGGCTGCATGTGGAGGAGCGGGGAATCAAACCCAGTTCTCCCAGATTCTGCTCCTAGCCACTACACCAAACTGGCTCTGCTTCTTTAATAGCTTTAATTTTCATCTGTTTTTCCTCATAGCTTTGCTTTAAATAGCCCATGGCCTACTCTGCTTCTTGGTCACACTGGAGTGTGACCATCTTGGAACTCACTTTACACTGAGAGAACGTCCAAGAAATATGTTACTTTTTTGTCAAAGTTGTGGGACAACACAGGCCAAGAAACTGCCTGTTGTTCCTTCCTTCGGGTTTTCTATTTATTTTTGCTGCCATCAAGGGCTCTTACCTTCGAATTCTTGGTTGGACCCAAAGAACAGGATGGCTTAGATATATCTGACAGACACCAGAGTGTGGCTGAGATCTCAGAAATCACTTTGTGTGGAGATGATGTCCAAGGAATACATTACTTTTTCCAAAGTTGCGGGACAACAAAGGCTAAGAGTGATTCACATGTGGAACTCACTGCCACAGGAGATGGTGGCAGCTACAAGCATGGACAGCTTCAAGAGGGAATTGGATAAACATCTGGAGCAGAAGTCCATCAGTGGCTATTAGCCACAAGGTATAGGTATGAACTCTCGGTCTGGGGCAAGTGATGCTCTGTATTATTGGTGCTTGAGGAGGGGGCAACAGTGGGAGGGCTTCTAGTGTCCTAGCCCCCCTGCTGGACCTCCTGAGGGCACCTGGTATTTTTGGCCACTGTGTGGACAGAGTGTTGGACTGGATGGGCTATTGGCCTGATCCCACATTGGCTTCTCTTAAATTCTTACGTTCAACTGGCTGGCAAGTTGCCCCACTCCCTGCGAAGAGACTTCCAATGATCTTGTGGCCAAAACAAAACAAAGCTCATTGCCCCCTAATCTAGAATGATAGAATGCATTTTAAATGCCTTCTGACAGCCCCCAAACAAACTTACAGACTTCTGAGTAAATTCCCATGTAAGCTGTCAGGCTAAGAGAAACATTATCATTTGTTTTTAAATGTCTAATGACATTAACAACAGTCTACCGTGGAAATTCTTCCCTTCGGTTTGTGGCCAGAGAGTTATTAATCAAAAGAGCAAAGATGACAAGGTCAAAGATGGACATTTCATTCACATGGCATGCCTCACTGTATGAAGAACACAGCTTCTATACACCAAGCAGGGCAGGATCAGCACATGAAGACAGTCGCAAACTATACGCCAGATTGGCAGTCACGATGCCCTTAGGGGGCATCAGCTGGCAAGAAATTAAGACATGAAAAGCCCTAATTTTCCCTCCTTGTTCCCATACTATGGATCAAACTGTTGGATACTGTAACTCTGTGTGCGAGAGGATCTGGGAGGGAAAGGGTTAAGAGAATTCTCTCAGGTACACTTGGCTGTTGGCCCCACCCTCCTCTCATGGGTTAGATGTTCAGCCTCTTTGGTCTTTTCTTGCATTTTATTTCATCTTCTATAGGACCTCTCTTTTTCTCTCTTTCACCAAGGCTTGGAGCTGTAGCAAATTAACCTTTTTGATATTTGTCTGTTCACAATAAGTTAAATGTGCCTACATGAGTATGTTGTCAGATGTGCTTCTATTTTTGTTAGTAAAATTTCTTTCTCTTATTACCATTGGAGTCAGGTCATCTTTGTAATTTGTTTGAACAGCATTTTCCCCTTAATCAGAAAACGTGGAGGATCGGGGATACTGTGTGAAGCTCCTGTGCTTAACCCAATACAAACGGCACATTATGTGGAGTTCCAGTGCTTCTTTGTATCTTTTTCTTTACCCAAAGCAATTTGTATATAGACTGCATCTGTGTGGAAGAGGCTTCTGAGTCTTTCCCTGTAAATCTTCTTCCAGCTCAAGATCACCTTCAGGCTGCACCTAGAGTTTGGTAACCTTACACTAGGATACAGGCAGCCAGAGGTAGACTGGAAGGCCAAAACAGCCCAGGAAAGGGCCTTGCTCTAACCATTATACCATGCTGTTTCTCTGCATCGGCACCACTAAAAAAGATAATGGTTTCTCTTGCTCAAAAGCCAGTCAAATCCAACTCTAGGGGGCGGTGCTCATCTCCGTTTCCAAGCCGAAGAGCCAGCGCTGTCTGAAGACTTTTCCCGTGGTCACGTGGCCGGCATGACTAAACGCCGAGGCGCACTGAACGCTGTCACCTTCCCACCGAAGCAGTCCCTATTTATCTACTTGCAATTTCTTGCTTTCGAACTGCTAGGTTGGGCTGTGGCCAGAGACGGGATCTCACTCCGTCACGTGGCACTACGGTCTCGAACTGCTGAGCACCACTGCCACAGACCAAAACATCTCATGTGCTTGGACTGTAGGACTTGGAAGTACTGAAATAGCACATCTGGGGTACATTGAACCAGGAAGCCCTTCGGTGCCAACCTCATGCAAACCAGCCAAGCTGTGGAAGACCGCATTGGTGCTTCGTGCCCACTTTTTAACAGACAACCCACCCAGTGAATTGTGCCCCAGTCTTCTAATTCTGGGCTGCATAGAAAAAAGTCTGAGTCTGGTGGCACCTTTAAGACCAACAAAGTTGGTCATAAGTTGGGCATAAGCTTTTGTGTGCATGCACACGGAGTATCTGATGAAGCGTGCAGATACACAAAAGCTTATACCCAGAATTTAACTTTGTTGGTCTTAAAAGTGCCACCAGACTCAGACTTTGTCCTCTTGCTTCAGGCCAACACGGCTACTCGCCTGAATCTTAGCTGCATGGATTACTTTGAAAGTGCAAAGGTACCAGGTCGGCACTGAAACGGCAACTCTCGTTTCCCCAGCGCCTGGAGACGATATTTTTTTTAAAAGTCGGTCTGGCAGGTTACGGCAGGATTTATTGCACCGTTAATGTGCCCATAAACAAGAACAACCTGTGTTGATATAGATGCCAGTGCTTCATTATTTGACTTGCTGACTTGGCAAAAAATTCAGAGGCGCTGGTATAAAGGGCAGGATGAATGGATCGCCGCAGTTAGGTCGTAAAACCATCTCTGCGGGTGGCCTTTGGACAGCGGCAACTGATAGCCCAAAGGTGGCTGTGCGACCGTGGCAAAGGGAATAGCTATGCATGCAGGATGGCCAGCACACATGGATGCAGCTGCACAGGGTGCCTTCATGCCCTGTGCATTTGATGAAAGGGAGGAGTCGTGGGGCATCTCAGAATCCTTAAGTCACAGCCCCCAACCTTTCTGAGCCTGCAGGCACCTTGGAATTCTGAGACAGTGTGGTGGGCACAGCCAACCTAGAATCATAGACTTAGAGCGTTGGAAGGGGCCACACAGGCCATCTAGTCCAAGCCCCGGCTTAGTGCAGGATCAGCCTAGAGCAGGGGTGGGCAATTGTTTTGGCTCGGGGGCCACTTTGTGGGAGCAAAGGTTAGCGGAGGGCCGCACCTTTTAAAATGATTGTATTCATTACTTAACTTTGCATTTCAGAAAAGGTATAAATTGTATCATAAAAATCAATAAATATAAATTAAATAAAATAGTGGTCGTTTTATTCAATTTATTTATTGTGCTAATTTCATATCATCTGTAGCTGCAAGCACATTTAATTTTAGAATCAGTTTAATGAGACAAATGTACCCTATCACACTTTTCTACAATTTTTTTGAAATCAGGAGTGAGATTGCTTGTTGAGATTCTCATCACAGCCTGCAAGTTAATGTCTGTCAAAGAGCATCTATATTTACTCTTGTTAATCTTCATGTCTTGGCGGGCCGCAAAAAACTCTGTGGCGGGCCGATTGTGGCCCGCGGGCCGCCATTTGCCCACCCTGGCCTAGAGCATCCCTGACAAGGGTTTGTCCAGCCGCTGCTTGAAGACTGCCGTAAGTTGCTATAGGTAGGCTGAGACTTTCCGCCACCAATTTTGCAGGTTCCCACCCAGTGGGCTAAACAAAAGTTAAGGTAGAAACTCCACTTTGGAAATGTGTGTGGGCAGAATGTATACCGACATTACATCTGGGAGACAAAATATATTAAAAACAATACATTGCATCCCAGGAATTACAAAACACCTTAGCCGTGCTTTCCTGGGAGTAAGCCCAGGGCTCTTTTTGTAGAAAATGCCCAGCAGGAACTCATTAGCATAACAGGCCACTCTCAACAGCAGAGACTCATTAGCATATTAGGACACACCTCTAACAGCGCACCTCATTAGCATATTAGGTGGGGGGGCTGGAAAAGCACAGGGCAGGCATGGGAGCTTGCCTCCCTCCCCAGCTTCTCTGCCCAGCATCGCTCTTCTAGTTTAACCCCGCCCCCCTCCGAACCAGATGGCCAGGGAAAGCCATCAGCAACTTCAGCAACACCTTTCTAGTCTCCTACCCCCTCCTCCGAAAGGCCGGGAAGGGAAGCAGGCATGTTTGCCTGCCTGCCCTCGGTCTCCCCAGCTAGCCCACCAAAGGTGCACAGGCTGGGGAGACCAAGGGCAGCCAGGCAAACATGCCCCGCTCCTTCCCTCTCCGCTTTTGAGGAGAGACTCGGGGAAATGCGATGGGGGGCATGGGGAAATGCCTTTCTCTCCCTCCCTCAGCTCGGGGAGGGAAAGGCATTTTCAACGTGCCTGGGTTCCCCTCCTGATCTTCTTGCACCTGGAGAAGATCAGGAGGGGAACCCACATGCCTGCCCTCTTTCTCCAGCCTGCCCGCCATGGCGCACAGGCTGGGGAAAGGAAGGCAGGCATGCACACATGCCCCTTCCTTCCCTAAGCCTCTTCGCTATTGCAGAGAGACTTGGGGGAGAGCGGAGGGGGACATGGTTAAATGCCTTTCTCTCCCTCCCCCAGATCGGGGAGGGAAAGAAAGGCATTTTCAACCTGCCTAGGTTCTCTGCCTGCCCTTTTCCAGCTGCCACATGCCAGCTAGAGAAGGGAAGGCAGAGAGAGGCTTTCCCTTGTTGATTTCACTCTCAGCTGACTGGCCTGGAGTAAAATTGACAAGCAAATCCCAAAGGGCTCCCCAGAGGGAAAGAGGGCATTTTAACAGGCTGCCTTTCCTTTTTGTGTGTAATGTGTGGAGGGCAGCGTGATCTGTAGACACACATACCAGAGGCTTTGGTTGTAGGCATGGCCAGCTCAGGAGCCAGCCAGAACTCCGTTCCTGCGCATTCCTGCCCCCAAAATAGCCCTGAACAAGCCCTATTGAACAGATGCAAGCAGGGCTCCATGTAGGCCTGTTTAGGATTGCACTTAGTAGGGTTGCCAGCCTCCAGGTGGTGGCTGGAGATCTCCTGCTATTACAACTGATCTCCAGGCGACAGAGATAGGTTCCTCTGGAGAAAATGGCCACTTTGGAAGGTGGACTCCACGGACTTATCCCCCACTGAAACCCCTCCCCTCGCCCTATCCCCTGGGCTCCACCCCCCAAATCTCCAGGTCTTTCCCAATCCAGACCTGACAAGCCTATGGCACTGTAACTCTCCCTCCAGATGATTCAGCAGCAGGTCAGAAGTGCAGAAGAGCTGCTTCATCTCTGGCCATCTTGTTTCTCTGGCCCAGCTGCGAGCTTGTAGACTTCATTTACTGTCAGCCTATAAATAACCCGACTGGAGCCATTGGTGTCGGGCTCTTGGCAGAGTTTTTGGTCTCTGCGCCCGTCTTGGGAAACGAGTCCTGCCACGGGGGTCGCGCACAACATCAAGAACACGTGGCTATTTGTGGACGTCATCCTGCCATGGCCTTGGCTGGGCTGAGGGGTATAAATAACTCTTCCGGAGTTGTGCATTTTACTTTTGGCTCGGCTGGCTTTTAGCTAGTGTGCTGGTGTTTCCACAAAGAGCCATACTGCTCACCTCTCTTACTGCTTGTGCTGACAGAGATGCCTTCCCACATGGGGTTGCCAGTCTCCAGGTGGTGGCTGGAGATCTCCATCCAGAGAGCAGGACCTTCTCTTTAAAGCCCTTCACAAGAGTCACCTGTTCAAAGACATCGGGCTGCCAGCTCTGGGTTGGGAAATTTCTGGAGATTTGGGGGTGGAGCCTGGGGGAAGGCAGAGTTTGGGGAGCGGAGGAAACACAACAGAAATGGAAGGCCATAGAGTCCACCCTGTGAAGCTGCCATTCTTGCCAGGTAGGGCTGCCAACCTCCAGGTGGGTCCTGGAAATCTCCAAGAATTAAAACTGATTTCTAGATTACAGGGATCGGTTCCCCTGGAGGAAATGGTTGCTTTAGAGGGTGGACTCTGTATTATTTCACCTCTGCTGAGCTCCCTCCCCTCCACATACCCAGCCCTCCCCAGACGCCACCCCTAAATCTCTGGGAATTTCAAAACCCAGAGTTGGCAACCTTATTGCCAGATGAATTGATCCCTATAGTCTGCAGATCAATTGTAATGCCAGTGGAGCTCCAGGCCCCAGCTGGAGGCTGGCAAGCCTAATCAGGGCTTCCTCTTTTGTGGGCCTCTGGAAGCTCTGTCCTGAGTACAGTTTCTTCCCCTATTTTGCTCATTTGGCCAGCAACAGAAACCAGGCCTGCAGCTTATCCTTTTGATGTCAGGGGCTCCCAACCTTTTTGAGCTCGTGGGCACCTCTGGAATTCTAACACAAGGTGGTGGGCACAGCCACAAAGTGGCTTCCACAAAATGGCTATGAAAGAAGAAGAAGAGGAAGAGGAAGAGAAATCATAGAATCATAGAGTTGGAAGTGACCTCCAGGGTCGTCTAGTCCAACCCTCTACAATGCAAGAAATTCACAAATACCTCCCCTCGCCATGCCCCCAGTGACCCTTCCTGCCCTCCCACTCATGATCTGCCTCAGTTCACACAATCAGCACTGATGTCAGGGGGACATCCAGCCTCTGTTTGAAAACCTCCAAAGGAAGAGAGCCCACTGCCTCCCGAGGAAGCCTGTCCCACTGAGAAACCGCTCTGACTGTCAGGAAGTTCCTCCTGACGTTTAGCCGACGTTTAATGTTTATTATAGAAGGCAGAAAAGAATTGGGTGTTTTTAAAAATTATTTGGTCCACAGTTGTGTTTATGGGCTGGCCCCCCTTTTAACCTACATTTGAAGGAGTTTTCTTTTTGGCATTCATGAAACGGTTTGATTAATTAGGCTGTCCGCTGCCGCCAGCCCTTCTAGGACAGGCAGGGTTCAAACGTTTTAAAAAATCAATCTCTCAATCAATCATCCCGCTGTTCCTCCTTCACTTTCCACTTTCCCCAGGTGTGTCTGCCTTTGCTCCGCACTTTGATCTGTTCCCTGCTCTCCGGTCCGAAGGCCCATCAATTCCTCCGAGGCCCCAGAACCCCCTGCCAACTGCCCCACAGATCTACCACCTGTAAATCTTATGCGTAGCTTTATCAGTACAGAGGTAGCCCTAAGTTTCTCAATGGGGCATGGAACTTCCAGAGGTCTTTCAGGCTGGGAAAATGGCGCAGGGGGACTTCAGCCCCCTTTCTTCATATGCCCACAGTTCCAAGTTGAATTGGGCCCTCACATTTGTTAAAATCCATTTTTTTAAAAAAATTACTGATTAGCTCCAAACAAGCCGGCGCATGCTGGCTAAGGGGGATATAAATCTCAATAAATAAATAAATAAATAAATAAATAAACAAATAAATAAATAAATAAATGAGCTTCACAGGTAAAGTTGCCATCCCCCAGGTGGGGCCGGGGAATCCCCTGATTTCAGGCCCCTGATTCTGCCACGGCCTAGCAGAATGATGTATTTTTAATGATGTTTTAAATGATGTTTTTCAAGCGGGGGCTGCCCAGTCCTGAACTCCAAGCAGCGAATTCACCACTTGGAGTTCAGGGAAGGCACGCAGCCAGCAGCCACCCCCTCTCCATCACTTCCTGCAAGATTTAAAGGGCCTGCAGATCAGCTGGAGGGTCCTTTAAATCTTGGAGGCGGGGAGGGAGGAGGGCGGCTGCAAGATTTAAAGGGCCCTCCAGCTGATCGATGGGCTATGTGCTCCCGCCGATCAGCTGGAGGGTCCTTTTAGTGACACGGGAGGGGAGAAGGAGAGGTGGAGAGACAGGCAGCAGCTATTGCAGGGCATGCCTCACATTTGAGGGGGCAGAGCCCCAAAATGCCCCACTGTAGCTAAGGGCCTGCCTGGAGATTTGGACGGTGGAGCCTGGAGAGGATGGGGTTTGGGGAAGGACCTCAGCAGAGTATAATGCCATAGTGTCCACCTTCCAAAGCAGCCATTTTCTCCAGGGCAACTGATCTCTGTAGCAGCCGCCCCACCCCCTCCCTCCTCCCCTCCCCTCCCCCTCCCCATTAGCCCAAACTTTCTGGCTATGAGGCTTCCTCCAGGGCCTAGCTTCCTCCCACATGGCTCCTGGGCACTGCCTTCAACTCATGGCCCCCTGACTTACCAGGGCAGAGTTCACCTGGCCATAACTTCAGGACCCTGGAATGTCCTGCACATCCTCCTTTGCAAAACAGATAACTTATTTGTCTCTGACAGGGGAAAGAGCCCACGCAGGAAGCCCTGTACCCGTTTTTTCCATAGCACACAGGCTTGACAGCTTCCTGGTTATAAATAGCTATTGCTATATCGGAGCACTTCACAATTAATAAAGATGATTTCCTGATGCTCCGTCACTCTCCGGTTTTTCTCTTGGGGGAGGATTTCAACAGTATATAAAATGAGAATAGACCATCACACGAAGCTTCCTTATACCAGTTCATTCCATTGGTCCATCCGGGTCAGTCTTGTCCCGGGTCTCAGGCAGAGGCCATCACCTACCACCTGATCCTTTCAGCTGGAGATTGAACCTGGGACCTTCTGCATGCTAAGCAGATGCTCCATAGAAGAAGAGGAGGAGGAGGAGGAGGAGGAGATTGGATTTATACCCCGCCGTTCACTACTCAAAGGAGTCTCAGAGCAGTTTACAATCGCCTTTCCCTTCCCCTCCCCACAACAGACACCCTGTGAGCAATGCTCCTATTGTGTATTTTAATTGATATTTATACTGTTTTTATTGGTTCCTATGTAAGCCGCCCTGAGACTGCTTCGGTGGGGAGGGTGGGGTAAAAATCAAAGTAATCAGTAAATATAAATAAATAAGCTGTGGAGTCTTGTGAGCAAAAATCCTACTTTGTGAGCTACTGGCATGAATGTTGTGAGAGAGCCATTTGGCTACTGCATAAATTAGTCTGCCCTGGAGCCATCTTTCCTTAGCTGAGACAAAAATGTGTGAGCTGGAGGCTAAAAAACTGTGAGCTGGCTCACACTAACTCAGCTTAGAGGGAACACTGCCTGTAAGCAATGCTCCCTCTAAGCTGTGGAGTCACGTGAGCAAAAATTCTACTCTGTGAGCTACCGGCATGAAAGTTGTGAGAAGAAGAAGAAGAAGAAGAAGAAGAAGAGGAGGAGGAGGAGATTGGATTCATACCCTGCCCTTTACTACCTGAAGGAGTCTCAGAGCGGCTTACAAACTCCTTTCTCTTCCCCTCTCCACAACAGACACCCTGTGAGGTAGGTGGGGCTGAGAGAGCTCTGACACAACTGTCCTTGGGGGAACAGCTGGTACAGAGCTATGGCTTCCCCAAGGTCACCCAGCAGGTGCAAGTGGAGGAGTGGGGAATCAAACCCGGTGCTCCCAGATTAGAGTCCGCGCACTTAACCACTACACCAAACTGGCAGGCAGGTGATTTGGCTACTGCATGAATTAATCTGCCCTGGAGCCCTCCTTCCTGAGCGAAGACAAAAATGTGTGAGCCGGAGGCTAAAAAACTGTGAGCTAGCTCACACTAACTCAGCTTGGAGGGAGCACTGCCTGTGAGGTAGTTGGGGCTGAGAGAGCTCTTTCAAGGACTCCCTTTTCCAGATCAGCTCTGAGAGAACTGTGACTGACCCATGGTCACTAAGCTGGCTGCATGTGAAGGAGTGGGGAATGAAACCCGGTTCTCCCAGATTAGAGTCCACACTCCTAACCACTACACCACTCCTCTCTAAACTAGACTTACAATACTTTTAAAAAAAGACTAATGGGGAAAGAATGCGTAGGCTAAACCAAGCTTTCACCTCACTCTTGGCTAAGTATTGTGAGTCACCCTCCCCGTCCCCTTTTCCACCTGGACATCTCAGTGCATCCCCTAATCTAGCAGACGGCAGCCCATGGATTGTGAGAGCCTCTGGCACAGTGATAGTCCTTCAGCGCTGTCCTTGCCCAGCTAGGCTTGTGGCTGGCAGGTGGTTCCCACCTTGAAACAGCCACCACTCTAGGAAGAAGAAGAGAATCATTGAGTTGGAAGGGGCCATCTATGCTCTGTGCAGGATCAGCTGAAAGCATCCCTGACAAATGTTCATCTAGCCACTGCTTGAAGACTGCCAGCGAGGGGGAGCTCATTGCCTCCCCAGGCAGCTGATTCCACTGTGGCACAACTCTTACTGTAAATCCACCACCCATATCCAGCCAGTACCTTCCCACCCATAATTTAAACCCATTGTTGTGAGTCCTCTCCTCTGCTTCCAATAGGAACAGCTCCCTGCCCTCCTGGAAGTGACAGCCCTTCAGATCCTTCAGGAGAGCAATCCTGTCACCCCTCAACCTCCTCTTCTCCAGACTGAACATTCCCAAGTCCCTCAGCCTTTCCTCATATGGTTGGTGTCCAGGCCCCCGATCATCTCTGTAGTTCTTCTCTGCACCCTTTCCATTCTGTCCACATCCTTTCTGAAGTGAGACCTCCAGAATGGCACACAATTCTCCAGGTATGGCTTGACTGATGCAGTATACAGTGGGACTATGACATCTTGACATCTGGATGTTATGCCTCTGTTGGTACACCCCAAGACTGCATTAGCCTTTTTTGCCACTGCATCACACTGGCTGCTCATATTTAATTTACAATCTACCCCTACCCCAAGATCTTGTTCACCCAAGATCCCAGAAGTGTGCCCCCATCCAGTATGCATGCTTCTCATTTTTGTTCTGTTACCCAGATGTAGAACTCTGCACATATCCTTGCCAAACTGGATCTTATTCACATCTGCCCACTTTTCCAGCATATTCAGATTCTGGTTTTATTCTATATCTATCTTCTGGTGTGTCCGCTACTCCTCCCAGTTTGGTGCCATCTGCAGATTTAATGGGTAGCCCCTCCACCCCCTCATCCAGATCATTTATAAAGATATTGAAAAGTACCAGTCCCAGTACTGAGCCCTGTGGCACACCACTGGATACCTCCCTCCAGTCAGATGAAATGCCACTGACAACTACCCTTTGGGTGTGGTTCTCCAGCCAGTTCCCTACCCACCTAACTATCCTCGAGTCCAGTCCTCAGTCCACCAGTTTACCCATCAGAACATCATGGGGAACCCCGTGGAAAGCTTTACTGAAATCCAGGTAAGCAATGTCGGCAGGGTTCCCATGATCCAATCAGTTCATCACTCTATCAGAGAAGGAAATGAGGTTGGCCTGGCAGGGCCTGTTGGGGATAAATCCGTGCTGACTTCCCCGGATCACCAGGTTGTCCTTCAGATGCACACAGATTGATCCCTTTAAAAGCTGCTCCAGTCTCTTCCTTGGCACAGAGGTCAGACTGATTGGCCTGTAGGTTCTTGGGTCATCTTTCCTCCCTTTTTTGAAGACTGGGATCTTCCCTCCTTCTCCCTCCTTCAGTCTTGTGGCACATCTCCCATCCTCCCAGAGGTCTTGAAGATGATGGACAAAGACTCTCTGCAAGCTAAGAGGCAGGCTGTGAACCTTCTTGAGGTGCAGGCATCATACCAGCGATGGAAGGTCAATGTGGCTCTATTGGTTGATGGAAGCTATGAATTCAGCAGCTCTGTGGAAGCTGTCAAATAAATATTGCTGCTGGGTTTTTTTGGCAAGGATCTACTGAATGGTTACCAGGCCTCCTGATAATAACCCTCATTATCTTCTCCCACTCTTAGTTGTAGCAGATTTTGTTAAAAAAAAAATCTCTGTCTCATGTGTTGTGATGTCACTTCTGGGCAAAACCTGGAAGTGACATCAGGTAGCTCTAGAAATAATCAGAAACTCTACTGTTTTACCATAGAGTTTCCAGCAATTGCTAGAGTTGCCCAATCTCACCTAAGGGTTTTCCCAGAAGTGAGATCATGGTTCATGCAATGCTGTGCCCCCCCCATCCATGACACCCAAGCTACCATTGGCAATCTTAATCTACTAGTCTGCATGAACAAGGGTACTACACCTCAGACCTATCTTCTATATGCAAGCTGAGAGGTGCAGCAGATGTCGAGGCCATTGAAAAGTAGAGTGGATTCCCCGTTTTCCTAACCCTAAATTTGTTCCTCATTTTTGTGTACTTCTCAGTACTTGGCTTGTGTTTCCTGCTCTCTGGCTCTCTTGGTTTTCTAACAAGAGAAGAAGGGGAATTAGCGTACATGAATCGGTACAAAGCACAAAAAACTGCTGGCTGAAATAACTAAAGGTGAATGAAAGATGTATAAAATCAATATGAAGTTCAACAACACAATAACCATATAACTAGATAAAGTCAAGGTGTTCTTGCAAGAAGGAAAGTCCCAAAAGTATCCAATGTGTCTCACTCTTGTTGTATTATAATTCCATAGTCCAATTTAACATACATTCATCATAGGGTGGATTCATATAGTTCCTGGAAAATCCATATAGTCTTGAACAATGTTCCCTCCAAACTATGGAGACTTGTGAGCAAAAATTCTACTTTGTGAGCAACTGGCATTAAAGTTGTGAGCAAGCAATTTGGCTACCATATAAATTACTTTGCTCTGTAGCCATCCTTCCCGAGTTAAGACAAAAATGTGTGAGCCAGAGGCTAAAAAACTGTGAGCTAGCTCACACTAATTCAGCTTAGAGGGAACAGTGGTCTTGAAATCCATAAACCATCAAGACGCGTAGTCTGGATACAAGCTGCCGTGTTTCGAATAATTCTTTTTCAAAACCGATACGCTACAGTGGGACCCAATCTCAATAGTAACACATACAGAAGCCAGTTTATTCAGTCACAAAGGATCATGGGTCCTTTGTGACTAAACAAACTGGCTTCTGTACGTGCTACTATATGGATTTTCCAGGAACAATATGAATCCACCCTATGATGAATGTATGTTTTCTGCCTGGTGTCCTGGTCTTAATAGTGAGGAGGTCATAATTTCCACTCCTCCTCTTCTCATCACATGACAGTGATATCACATGTTTGCAGTTAGGGAGTCCCATGCTGTGGCCGAGGAGTTAAAGTTGGGTCCCTGGTCTGCAAAGGTTGAAGACTAGAGCTTTAAACTGTACCCTGAAACAAAAGATATTTTACACGTGAAGTCTCCCTTCACACTGCATTCCAATCCATTTTGTTTACTTGGGAGACTTCGTTCCCCGATAAGAATACATTCCTTAGGACAGCGTGCACTGGAGAGGTTTTGGAACTCGTTTCAGATTCTTCGTCTTTTGATGAAGCCTTCACGGTGAAAAGCGACCATGGAACCGGTCAACATGTAGATACAGTCATTTGGAACCTGCTCATGAAATTGTGGCTATTGAGGGTACTTCATCCCGGAATTCCTTGTTATTATGGACTTCAGTTAAGTCTTATGTTTGTGCATTTGACACGTGCCTAACAGAACAGTACTCTGACATAATATACTGGCTATATGCCTTTTGTAATTATTTGAGTGATTTTGCATTTGTTGTTTGCATTCCCAGTACACAGTTTATCTTTAGTGTTGTTCCCTTACTGTGTTATCTTCTCTCTGTATTTTTGCCCACCTGGAGGCTGGCAACTCTAGCTTAGAGAAGAGGCAACTAGGAAGACAGGCATATCCTAAAAAAACCAACATTTACATTAACAGATGACTGGAACTGGAGTGGCAAAATTTTCTTGTTGCCCTGTGCTTTCATTTCTGTATGCAGGAAGCTAAAAGGGCTGGTGCTACTGACCAAACTAAGATCTCTGCATTCAGACACCCTGCTCCCCCCCCCCATCTCCTTTCCATTAAAGACAATTGAGCATGATTACTTTAAAAGAGCCGGCTCTAGAACTCACAGCTCTTGTTTATGGCATGGTCCAAGCTCCATTGACATAATTGGCCTGTGTTATTCTGCTACTACACCACATAACATAAGAGGGCTTCTGGTAGGCAGCTGTGTTGGTCTGAAGCAGCAAAACAAAGTCTGAGTCCAAGGGCACCTTTAAGACCAGCAAAGCTTTATTCTGGGTATAAGCTTGCGTGTGCATGCTCACTTCTTCAGAATGTACACACAAGCTTATACAGGATGCCTGCACGTGCCTCATTTTTAACAGTGATAAATTAAGACACTCTAGAAGTTAGCATGCTATTAGGAGGATTTTTAATACACAACAGCAATTTTTTTTTTAAAAAAATGGGATTTTCCTCTCCTCTTTACCCCACCATCACCAACAAGCATTAGGAAAGCAACACCATTTACATTTTAATAAAATTAAGTTACTTGGTGCCACATTCTATCATAGTCTTTATTGGGAAGTGAAGTAAAATTGCACATTGGGGAGTCATAAAAGGGGGGAGGGGAGGAAATCAGCATGAATAAAAACAGATTCTGAAATTTATGTCTTTAGATCGCACCGTGGGGAAGAGAGAAGCCTCTCTCCCATCGAAAGAAGTCCCCATTTCTCCCATTTTTCCATTCGTGAAGGTGAGAGTTAAAGCTTGGAGAGAACCGAGTACCAAGAGAGCTGGGCGGGTCAAGAAGAATGCGCATGGCCACACTCGATTGATATTTGAGCAGTACGCCTTCTGTGGAGGGAGAACCCCCCCCCCATCCATCTTTTTAAAAAAGAAGCACTGTGTTGATTACAGACTCAAAGACAAAGGCAGGAGATTCCTTTTGCTTGCTTTCCACCGGCAGCCTAAAACAAATCAAAGCTTGTTCCAAAGCACACTTGTTTCAACATGGAAGACCATTTTTTCAGGCCAAGGCCAGTGCACACCATGAGTCTTGGCGAAGAGCAACACTCAGTCCTGACTGCTGGGGCACGGTGGCTGAAGAGAAGGCATAATCCTCTGGTTCATACTTGAACTGAGTATGGCCGTCAGCCAGGGCATCCTCAGACTGGCTTGGACCCTACAAGGAATGATAGCAGGGAAACATGTTTGTTGTGGTTGTAAGCAATCTTTTCTGGGCAACAGTTATTAGGGTTGCCATATATTTGGAGACATAGGCGTAGACTACGGGGGGGCTTGAGCCTCCGCCGAAATTTCCTGGGGGGGACTGAGCCTCCCCCGGGAAAACGTAGTGCCTGCTGCCGCACCTCCCGGGGCCCTTCCGAGGTTGGCAGCTGCTGCTGTTGGTGCCTCTCCTTCCTCCCCCCCCCCCGCCTGGCCACTCTTCCATCCTTCCCTCTCCCTCCCTCTTTTCCTGGCAAAGGGAGAGGGAAGGAGTGGGGGGGGGGAGAGAGAGGCCCCGGCAGCAGTGGCTGGGGGGCCTTGGAAGGGCCCGGAGGTTTCCCGGCGGGAGGGGGGGGACATTGCCCCAGCGAGCTAAAGTGCCCCCCCGGGAATTTACAAAACTCTACACCCCTGTTTGGAGACCTGGGGGGGAATGGAACCTGGGAGGGTGGGGTTTGGAGGGGGGAGTGACCTCAGCAGTGTATCATGCCATACAGTCCACCTTCCAAAGCAGCCATTTTCTTCAGGGAAACTGATCTGTCATCTGGAGAGCAGTTGTAATCGCATGAGGCTGGCAAGCCTGCCAGTTTTCCCTGGTGGAAGGCCTGCCAGATCCACTTCAATGACTTATCGAAGAGAGCACTCAAGTTTTGGTTATACCCTTTGAGTTGACAGCCATTGGTTGACAAACGAATGTTGGGAGGGGTTGCGGCTCAGTGGTAGAGCATCTGATTGGCATGCAGAAGGTCCCAGGTTCAATCTCCACCATCCCCAGTTAAAAACGAAAAAAGATCTAGCAGTAGGTGATGTGAAAGACCTCTGCCTGAGACCTTGGAGAGCCGCTGCCAGTCTGGGTAGACAACACTGACTTTGATGGACCAAGGGTATAAGGCGGTTTCATGTGTTCACTTTCATGTATTTGCTCCAGCTTTTAAATGCCATTGATTGGAATCATTTTAATTTTTTATGGGATTTTACTTTGGGGAACCCCCCCCCCCCCCCAATTTATACTTGGCTGAATAGGGAGACATGGGTTATGTAAGCCCGTAGTCTAAGGGTTCAGCGGTTCCCGTAATACTTTACCTGGGAAGTGGACACTATAGATTGTCCCGGATATTGTGATGTCACAGTGGGTTCCGTTTTTAAAGTGATGGTGCTTTCAGAGTTTGTAATGGAAGAAGGGGAATTGGTGGTGGAAGTGGTGGACCCTAGAAGAGGATGGTTTAAAAGGATTTAGACAGCAACAAAGACACAAAGCAAAACCCTATCATTGCTATGGCTAAAATCTCCACCCTAATTTATTGCCTCCCAGATCTTCTCATGCCCTTGCATGCCCTCCTCCCAAGCCAATCATCATTCAGGTCTTGCCCCTATCTGCATTTATGCCCCAATTTTTCATTTTTGTAAGTGTTAAAGAATAATGATCGCATGAAACTGCTGATAAAGGTAACCTGAAAATTTGGGGTGAAGCCGCACTCATATATTGGATAGCACCCACCTCTGTTCATTCATTTCTGTGCCAGCTTAGTGAGATCTGAACTGACCTGACCTTCTGCTCATGGAGGGGCTGTGGCTCAGTGGTAGAGCATCTGCTTGGCATGCAGAAGGTCCCAGGTTCAGTCCTTGATATCTCTAGTTAAGAGGATCAGGTAGTAGGACCTCTGCCTATGCAAACCTTAGAAAAACTGAAATTATCATATGGCGTTGTGTGTGGAATAGCTGGGAGATCCCTGGGGGGAGGTTGTTTGGCTGCTGAAGCTGTAGCTCTTTTTTGGCACCACTAGGTGGTGAACTATGCTTATTTTTAGGCCGAGAGTGCTGTGACTTGCCTCAGGTTGCCCTGCTAGCTTCAAGTGGGGAAGTGGGGAATCAAACCCAGTGCTCCAGATTAGAGTCCACCGCTCTTTATTGCTACACCAAACTGGATCTTGGTGGTGACCTTAGAGAGCTGCTGCCAGTCTGAATTTACAATATTGACCTTGGTGGGAGCCAAAAGACTTTTAGCCCTTGGCTGTGGCTTGCAGTATGTGGCACAGAATGAGCCAAGCAAGTGGGTCCAAGATGAGCCCAGGAGTTGCGTCGCAGTTATATATTTTTTTGCCTAAATTATATTTTTGTGCTCCTTTGTAAAGTGTGGAGAGTCCACACTGGGAAGAGAAATGTGGTTGATGGGACCCTAAGAAATGAAGAAATAAACACACCCATGAAATCTGCCTTATCTGAAGCCAGGCCACTGTACCCTCAAGGTCACTATTGTCTACTCTGACAGGCAGCAGCTCTCCAGGGTCTCGGGCAGAGTCCTTCACATCACCTGATCCTTTTAACCAGAGATGCCAGGGGTTGAACCTGGCACCAAGCAGATGTTCCGCCACTTACGACAGTTCTAATGACACGTATCCGTTGAAGCATTTGGATCGCTTCCTTCATTATTTATTTCATATAAGTTGCTACTGGGATCATTTTGGATTACAGGTCACAGGGCTCATTCCGTAGCAGGAGCTCCTTTGCATATCAGGCCACACACCCCTGATGTAGCCAATCCTCCAAGAGCTTACAGAGCTCTTCTTACAGGGGCTACTGTCAGCTCTTGGAGGATCGGCTACATCAGGGGGGGTGTGGCCTAATATGCAAAGGAGCTCCTGCTACGGAATGAGCCCTGACAAGGCAGGTCAGCATTTAGATCCTTTTAGATGGTCCCTCCCTGCTTCCCTATAGTATGAGAACCCATGTCTTTCCTTTGCCCCATGTTTGTGACCAGCAGAATTAGGTGGGGCCAATGAAATTGCCAGGGAAATCCAGTGATTTAGTGCAATGGGGTTCTGACCACACAAAGCTTTGCCTTTGGTAGCGACCAATGAAGGCCAGCTTCTGGGAACAGAACTTATATGGGCATGTCCCTAGAATAGAAGAGCCGCCCTGGTGGATCAGACCAGTGATTGCAGTGTAACATGCTGCATCACACAGTGGCCAGCCGATCACTCTGGAGGGTCAACAAATAGGGCATAGAGGCCAAGGCCTTCCCCCTGATGTCATCTCCTGATACCGCTATTCAGAGGTTCTCTTTAGTTATTGTGGCTGTTCGGAGCCACTGATGGACTTCTCCTCCATTAATCAGTCTAACCTCCTTTTGAAGCTAGCTATGCTTGTGGCCAAGGGCATAGGCTTTCCAGTTTCCCGGGGTGGGGGGGCTGGGGCTGGGCCAGAGACATTACAGGCCATTGTCTCCAGGGGAGGCTCAGCATGTCCTGGAAAAGTTTTTTTTGGGGGGCTCCAGCTCTCCAGCCCCCCTGAAGTTGACGCCTATGCTTGTGGCCATCACGATCTCCTCTGACAGTAAGGCTTCCAAGCTCCATTGGGGGCAGGGGAATTCCTTGCCCTGAGCCCTGTTGCCACTCTAAACAGAGGTAGCGGGGGATTTCAAAATATGGCAGCATCACCAGCGAGATGATGTCCTTTCCAGGAAACTCCCACAAGCGAGAGTACGTAACTCTAGGAATCCAACAATTCCTAGAGCTACCAGTCATGACTTCTGGTTTTCCGCCAGAAGTGACATTGTCACACACTGCCTGCCATCATGTCCCTGCCTCCAGCCCTCCCACCAACTATCTAGCAGTGAAGTCCACAATTTAATTGCTCCTAGAGTCAAGAAGCAGCCGTGCAATCACACCAGCTGTTGAGAGAAAGTCACGAAAATGGCTACCTGTTGAAGATTTGCCTTTGGTTATATTTTTAGGCTTCCTCTTCCTTGTCTGGATGCTTTCCTTCTTCATTGCCAGGGGCCTAGGCACCTTGATGGAAACAAAAATGAGAGCTACCAGTTAGATCAGGTTTTATTAGCAATTTGATGCTTTTCATTTAGATCTTAGTGGAGACCATGGGATTCTCTTGCAGTACACTGGAGATGAGCTTAGCATAGCTAGGAGGAAATCTCAACAACAGTAACTGCTCTTGTGACTAGATTCCTTCTGTTCTATACATAAGGTTGCCAACCTCCATGTGGGGCCTGGAGATCTCCCACTATTACAACTGATCAGGGCTCATTTCGAAGCAGGAGCTCCTTTGCATATCAGGCCACACACCCCTGATGTAGCTAATCCTCCAAGAGCTTACAGAGCTCTTCTTACAGGGGCTACTGTAAGCTCATGGAGGATTGGCTACATTGGGGGTGTGTGGCCTAATATGCAAAGGAGCTCCTGCTACGAAATGAGCCCTGCAACTGATCTCCAAACGGCAGAATGAGTTCACCTGGAGAAAATGCCTGCTTTGGAGGGTGGACCTCATGGCACTGTATCCTGCTAAGGTCCCTCCCCAAATTCCACCCTCCTCAGGCTCCACCCCCCAAAAAATCTCCAGGTACTTCCCCACCCAGAGCTGGTGACCCTATTTTTACTATGAACAAAAAAGGGAAACAAACTTCACCTCGAAAACTAGGATCAAGAACCTAAAAAGGTCAGTCAAACCGAGTAGAGGGCCAACAATTAAAACATAATGTATAAATAATGTGTAAAAAAATTAGGGTTGCCAGCCTCCAGGTGGGGCCTGGGGATCTCCCGCTTTTACAACTGATCTCCAGTTGACAGAGATCAGCTCCCCTGGAGAAAACGGCTGCTTTGAAGGGTGGACTCTATGGCATTGTACCATGCTGAGGCCCCTCCCCTCCTCAAACCCCGCCCTCTCCTGGATCCACCCCCAAAGTCTCCAGGTATTTTCCAGCAGGGACTTGGCAACCCTAAAAAAAAACACATGTATTTATTTGTAAAGGATTAAAAGACATATAGGGGCCTAATCACACTTTATGTAAAAATTCGAAAATCATATATACAGTGGGACTGCTCTTTGCTAAAGGGACAATCTTGCTGAGGACACTTTGGCTTGGACTGAACAGCTATTGAAAGGCACCGTCTGGACCAGAGATTATTATCAGCAAAATATCATTTTTGGAATATGATTGGATCTTGGGAGGCCTCGTTTATACTTTCGTTCTATGCCTAGTAATTCCACTCTGGAACAATTCCTTTCTGGTCCATTTTGTATCCAGGCTGTAAAATTGTATTGTATTAGTACTATGGCATAAGCCAGGGGTGGCGAATCTTTTAGAGACCAAGTGCCCAAACTGCAACCCAAAACCCACTTATTTATCGCAAAGTGCCAGCACGACCATTTAACCTGAATACTGAGGTTTTAGTTTAGAAAAAAGAACTCATTGACATCTTTTGTCTTAAAAGAAAAACACAATAACAGAGCTTTCAATTATACAAACAACTTTTTATTGAAAGGTAAAAGTTTCCATTTGGCATGCTTTTGAACAATTAATGTGATTTTTGCTGTTGTATGCATGCTGATAATTTGTCTAACCTTGGCTCATACTTTGTAAGTTTGAGAGCAGCCCAGCCTCCAAGTCTGTGTCATCTTTTTCCTTTTTCCTTTTAGTCTTTTTTCCTTTTTCCTTTTAGTCTGATCTGACTGTGGTTGGTGGGCCCTTAACCTGACAGGAAGCCATCTATTTGTAAGCATGGAAGCACTTTATTGGAAGTTAGTATGTAATTTATTAGAAATCTATTGATATATTTACGATTGGAGTTTTATCGTTATTGTTATTGTCTTGATATTGTTGATTTAAATTTGTTTAATGTTGTTTTATCAGGCTTGTGCCCCTGTAAGCCGCCCTGAGCCTGCTCGCGGGGAGGGCGGGGTATAAAAACAAAAATAAATAAATAAATAAATAAATAGAAACTGAGTGCTCAAACTGCGTGCGTGCCCACAGAGAGGGCTCTGAGTGCCGCCTCTGGCACGCGTGCCATAGGTTTGCCACCACTGGTATAAGCCAATTTGTTCCTCACCGTGTTCCACCTCTGAAGAAGGTCCTAACAAGCCGAAATGTGTCAGGTCAAGTCCATTTGGCCCTTGTGTTTATATATGATTTTGGAATTATTACATGAGGTATGATTGGGCCCCTATATGTTTTTAAATTCTTTATAAGTAGATACATGTATCTTTACACATTATTTATACATTAAGTTTTAACTGTTGGCCCTCCACTCAGTTTGACTTACCTTTTTAGTTTCTTGACCCTATTTTTACACCGCAGATGTGCACTGAACACGCAAAAACAAAACTAGGCTTCTGACATTTAATTGGCTTTTGAAACAACTGTTCCCATTTCTTCCATGCTTCTCTGTCTGTCAACCGAGAATGCTCCGCAGATCCCATGAACTCGTGTGCCACCATAAATCTTTAAGGTACCCCTAGATTCTTTTGCTGGCTTACATCAGCATTTCTGCATGCATACATTCTCTCCCCTCCTTCTATACAGTGTATTGTTCAAACGACAGGATGTCCTTGTCCTTCAGGGGAGGCTATTTTTCTCATCAGCAGTCCTTGGGTAACAGATGTATGAGACACAGTGTTTGGAGAACTTCCTGATAGATGTTCTTCATTTCCTAATCCCCCCACCCCATCCCCTGCAATGGCTTTGGAGAATTCGCCGTAAAATAAAACACTCTTCTGTCCCTGAGAGAGATGCATTGATGCTCAAATCCAAATTACCACCACTCCATGTGTTCATGCCTTCCAGTTTTAAAAAAACTGAAGAGGATTTAAGCTCCCACCCTTCTCTTTTGAGATTCTTTAATCTCCCCCCAACTGAGAGCAGAGTCAAAGCAACAGCACTTGGAGTACCAGAAGAGAACATGTCCCTGACTTGAGCAACCATTTCATGACATCTTGCAAACATGACTCCCATGATTAACGATGAATTATATCGTGCCCTCAAAACATACGGCGCTTTGGAAATATGTCTCGAAACTTCAGCTGGTGCAAAAAATGACAGCAAGGGTCTTAACTGGGGGGATATTTCCCTAGTATATCAAGGACATTGGCTGCTGATTTGGTTTCTGAGCTGTATTGAACTTTAAAGCCCTAAATAGCTAAGGACCAGGTACTGGAGGGACCACCATAGAGTACATGATCCTGCTAGTAACATGAGATCTGTTACCACAGGGCTGCTTCTTTGGCCTATCTAGAAATGGATTGGTGGGCACATGGAACAGGGATTTTTAGCATTGACTCCTGGATCAATGCCACTCTGCTGTGAAGCTCTTTAGCTGATCTTGGGCCAGCCATGCACAGGAAGCTGCCTTATACTCAAGGCTATTTTTGGGCAGGAATGCACAGGAACAGAGTTCTGGCTGGCTTCTGAATTGGCCATGCCTACAGCCTCCCCCTCCTTGGGTTCCTCAGGTGCCTCGCAAGCTGCGGGGCACCTGGGGAAGCCGATCTAGAAACTGCCTTCCTTCCCTTGGGTTCCCCATGTGCCCTACAAGCTGCAGGGCACCTGGGGAAGCCAATCCTGGGAGGAAGCTGTGCCACCAGGGGTGTGGCCTAATATGCTAATGAGTTTCTGCCATTGGGTGTGGCCTATTATGCTAATGAGTCCCTGCTGGGCTTTTTCTACAAAAAAAAGCCCTGCTTATACTGAATCGGACCACTGGCCCATCAAAGGTCAATACTGTCTACTAAGACTGGCAGCAGCTCCCCAGGGTCTCAGGAAGAGGTCTTTCACATCATCTACTACCTGGTCCTTTCTAACTGGAGATGCTGGGGATGGGACTTGGGACCTTCTGCATGTCAAGCAGAGGCTCTTGCACTGAGCCACAGCCTCTCCCCAATCGCAGCCTCCCAAAGCAAAGCCTACTTTAGGTTTGAGGTGAGGACAAAATAGGACAGGGAGTAACATGTCTGGTGCTCTGAGTACCTTGGATAAAGAGATACTAGACAGACAGGCAGGGCTTAGAATTCCCTGCACCACAAAGCCTGTACTGCACCCTCGCTTTCAGCCTTTTGGAGATTTGTGAAGGGTTTTTTAATGGCTGGAATTCAGATACATCCTGGTCCCTTCCACACGAGCGAGATAATCCGGAGGGGAATTGAGGTTTTTTTTGCTCCAGAGCTATTTTTCCCGCAGTTGCATGATCACACAGCTTCGTGAAGCTGCCGGCACAAATTGCCGCTGTGTGATCACACGCAACCACGGGCGAGTTGTTTTTTGTGTGTGGAGAGTTTCCGAGGTGCTTAAACGGGGATTTGATGACTCGCTTCCCCACCCTTAAGGGCTTTCGATGATGCACACACGGAGAAGGGGGGAAAAACAGCGTTGTGTCGGGATAGCATGTGATCATGCTATCTGCGACACCACACTTCCGCGCTGGCACGATCACACAGGGAAACTCTGGCTGTGAGCCGCAGCAAACCGTTTGATACTGGAGTTTCACTAGTAGTTTTTTACAACGATTCCTCACCAGACCAAAACGGTTTGCAACGGCTTGACGATGGTTGTGGGACGCTTCCCAGATGTGCTGGTGTGATCATGCCGGTTTGATCCGTCGATGAATTGTCCCTCTAGTGTGGCAAATATGATCGTACCCCCTGATAGTTCTTCTGGTTTTCTTTGATTATGCTCACTAGCTCCTGTGTTTTTGTCTGGGGGAATGTTATTGTTTTATGGTTTTAGGTACCTTTTATCCCATTTTCCTCCTCAATGGGGACCTAACATGGGTTACAACATAATTCCCCCTCTTTCATTTTATTCTCAAAATACCCACCCTGTGAGCTAAGTGGTTAGGAATGTGTGAATTGCCCAAGGTTCTCTGGCAGAGTGAGGAATCTGAACTTCGGGACATCTGGAAGGCCATCAAAGAGGAGGTCATCTAGGTCTCCTGGGGAATGGTATTCCAGAGCCTGGGGGACACCATGGAGAAGGTGGTCTCCTCTACATGCATCAATCTCATCTAGGGATGCCAGCCTCCAGGTGGGACTTGGGGATTCCCCCAAATTACAGCTCACCTCCAGACTACAGAGATCAGATCCCCTGGAGAAAATGGATGCTTTGAAGGCGGATTCCATGGCATTGTACCCTACTGAGGTCCCTGTCCTCCCCAGGCTCCACCCCCAAATCTCTAAGAGTTTCCCAACCTGGAGCTGGCCAACCCACTCACCCTCCTCCACCAGGGGGGGACTTGTCAACCCTAGTCTCACCTCCTCCAAAGTTAACACACAGCGGAGGCCTACCTCCAAGCATAGGATGAGAAGGTTACTTGGGTTCCTTCTTCCTACGGTTGCCCAACTTCAGTTTGGGAAACTTCTGGAGATTCCCTGGAGCTCAACAGGGATGTGATGCCACAAAGTCCACCCTCTGAAGTGGCCATTTTCTCCTGGGGAACTAATTTCTGATTCTAGGAGGAGCCCAGGCCCCACCTGGAGGTCGACAACCCTATCTTTTCCAGTGGTTCTGTAAAATGCCTGAAGACACCCTGAACCTGAAGGCATATCAAGGCTATCCAGTGGCAGCAAGGGTCCCCAGTTGCCCACTTAAGGTGGGAGATTATTGCTGGAACTTCCAACAGAGATTTATGGAGAATTGCAGCCCTTGCCCGCCGAAACTCAAGTGGTCAGTGGGCAAAAACTGGGGCTGAAGAGGGGAGCTTGATCATCCTGAGAAGAAAAATGAAAAAGAAAAAACAAGGCCTCATCTATTTACAAGAAGTTCTGACCATAGAGTTCCTGACAGTTCCTAGAGCTACTCTTGTTATTACTGGGCATCTCTAGGATTTGCCAGGAACTCTATGGTCAGAACTTCCAGTAAGTAGCTGAGGTCTTATTTTTTGTTTTAATTTTTCTCCTAGGGTGCTGCCCCCTCCACAACCCTCCCCTAGACTGGCAGCAACACAGGCAGAAAAGCAGGCATTCATAAAGGAGCTGTTTCCTTACCCCATGGAGTTTCATGTATAATCCACAGGCGTTGCATACGGGCTCTCCCTCTGCATTTCGTCTCCAGAGTGTCGTATTGGTGGTATGACAGTTTGTGCAACAGAGACCCGCACGTCTCGAGGAGGACTGAAAAAAGAAAGGAAACAATCCCCTTAGACAGTGTCTGCGCACCCAGATGAGGGAGGTGGAATGACCAAATTAGATAAAATAGGAGGATGGAATCATCGCTTTGAAACCATTTCCTGGAAGATGAAAAATGTCCATTAGACACAAAAGATAACCGGATTCATTTGGACAAAACCACTTTCTGCTGAGATCACTTCTAGTTGCAATTTAAAAAAAAACAACAACCCTACTGCAACAAAGCTAGGTAATATCCCTTTAATCCCTTCCGCTGAAGTTCAATGGATTTTTGCCAACAAAAGACATTTCAGAATCTAGGGCAAGAACAGCTAAATAATGTTCTTAGTGACAGTGATACCCAATATTAGATTGCTGTGGGGATGTATTCTTCTCACTAAGCAGCAGCCAGCTCCGGCTCTCTGATTGCATTCCATTTCCCGAAATTGAAAGAGGTAAATTAATTTTCTGGAATGAATCAAGTTGATCAAGTCGTATCAGCAGAGGGGCTTTTGGAATACTAAACACAAAGCGCACTTAATTAGGCAGTGGCCATGTGCATTTTCTAGGAGTTCAGGGCTGCTCTAATGGGGTATTAACTAATCAAACCTCAAACAGAATGCATCATACTCCTTTATACAGGCATTCTTGGATTATCCAGTTATAGATTCGGGTAGGTAGCCATGTTGGTCTGAAGCAGCAGAAAAAAGTCCGAGTCCAGTGGCGCCTTGAAGACCAACAAAGTTTTATTCAAGGTATGAGCTTTCGTGTACATGCACACTTCTTCACATACCGTATTTTTCGCTCCATAAGACGCACCTGATCATAAGACGCACCTTGTTTTTAGAGGAGGAAAACAGGAAAAAATGAAACAGAAAGAAAGAAAGAGAGAGAGAGAGAGATAAAGGAAGGAAGGAGGAGGAGAGAGAGAGAGAAAGAGAAAGGAAGAAAGAAAGGTGGGGACAGAGAGAGAGACAGAAAGACAGACAGACAGAAAAAAGGAAAGGAAGGAAGGAAGGAAGAAAGATAGAGAAAGGAAAGAAGAGAGACGTCAGCATGCCATGCAAAGCCAGGCCTTTCTGTGCAAAGTAGCCAGGGAGCTTAATCTGTGGGCGGGGCTTTCTGCTGCTGGCTGTCTTAAAGGGGAAAAGCACTTAAAGGGAAAGAGTACTTAGCCTGGTGGGGGTTTTCCTGCCATTTCCCTTTTAAGTCTTAACAGCTCAGGCCCAGCAGGGAGGGGCGGGGAAGGCTGGGATGCCAGCCTGAATGGCGTTCCCCTGCGTTCCTGCTGAAGAAAGAGCCCTGTTACAGGTAAGAAAAGCTCCATATTCGCTCCATAAGACGCACACACTTCCCCCCCCCCACTTTTTTGGGGAGGAAAAGTGCGTCTTATGGAGCGAAAAATACGGTACATCGAAATGGAAGTTACCGGTCCATACATACATGTAGAGGGTGAGCAGCAAATTAGCACACAGCATAATGAAGGTTTTTAACAGCTGCAAGGCCCAAACTGGAATAACAAGCTTAGTTGATATGGTCACTAATCATTATGCTTATACCTTGGATAGAACTTTGCTGGTCTTAAAGGTGCCACTGGGCTTCAATGATCTGATGCCACCCCCGGTCCTGACGTGGAAACCAGACTGAGACCTGATTAGGATTGCCAAAAAGGCTGGGGGGAAAGCGTCCCGTCCCTCTAACAGAGGCTTCATGTCTGGAAGTGGGCAGCCCAAGCTTTTTATGGTGGGGGTAATAACTCACCTGGTAAACAACTCCCCATTATGCCTCTGTTACTTATTGATTTATCTATATTTATCATTATTTATTATTTATATTTATATCCTGCTTTGCCAGGCAAGCTGGCTCAAGGCAGCTAACACAGTTAAAATATCATAAAACATTGGTTGAAACAGCATACATTACAGATATAATTACAGGTAAAACAGACTGGTGATGGCAGCATTCAAATCATACCCCATGATGGCCAGGGGTCCTTTCGAGCAGGAGCTCGGGGGAGCTCAGCTCCGGGAAATGGTGCCAGCCCACCCCCCCCGTGGAGGAATGCCTGCTTGTGTCACGGCTGCAGCAAAATGACCCTGTCCCCTGGAAAGGTCCTTGTTCCTCCGCCCAGCCTTCTGAAGGCTTCAGCCACCACTGAAGCTATCCTCCCAGAATAGTGGTATTTCTGAGGCTTGGATTAGTAGCTCTCTCTCTCTCTCTCTCTCTCTGCTTTCTTGCCTTCTGGCATACTTCCGGTGATGTCAGGTGGTGTAGCATATGCAAATGAGTTATGCTAATGAGCTCCTTGTTGTATTCTTATTATTTTACAGCCACAGCTTGCAGAGACTTTGGGATGCAAATGGCCCTTTCTGATTGGCTACAAATAAAGACTCTTATTGGTCCTTAAGCCACTCTAGGTAACCAATTGCTGAGCCTCGCTTAGGTCCAATAGGATTGTTTGTACATAGTTACATTGTTTGAAGTTATGAGTTGGAAACAGTATAAATTAAGGTGCCGCTCTCATAGAGCTGTCTTTTGAGCTGAAGCAATGTGTTTGAATAAAAGCCTGTTTGTTTGATTCATCGCCTCCCGCTCAATACTTAAAACTCCTGCACCTCTTTTTCTACTAAATGACCCCTGGGTGCGGCAGCCGAGGAGTCCCAGGCCAGAAGAAGTTCCACCGGCCCATTCATCAGTGGCGGCTCCTAACTGAAGGCCTGGTGGAAGAGCTCCGTTTTGCAGGCCCTGCGGAACTTTAAAGGGCAGGACCTTTTTTCTCCAAGCAGTTGACACCCTGTATGTGTAACTTGCTCTGGAAGTGGGATTCCCAGATCCCCGCCAGGGACAGGGATCCCTTGGTCTGGAACCCCAGTGCCGATCAGCTGGCTGGAAGGGGGACTTACTAGCAACAAATGGAGGACTAGGCCTCTGTCACTGGTTGCATCACTTCTGGCACACACCAGAAGTGATGTCATCATGCTGCTGGCAACGTGGGGATGCTGTTGTATTTGGGCAAAACTCTATGGTAAAAACAGCTTCTATCGGAGAGTTTTTGCCCAAAGAAAACCAGCTTCTATCAGAGAGTTTTTGCCCTCCTCTAATGCTGCCCAGAGAACACCTCCTCATAAAGGAAAGGCCACCCAGGAGGCCCCCACTCTTGGAATCATGTGCTCTGATGTAAGGTTGCTAACCTCCAGGTGGGGCCTGGAGCAGTGTTCCCTCTAAGCTGAGTTAGTGTGAGCTAGCTCACAGTTTTTTAGCTTCCGGCTCACACATTTTTGTCTTGGCTCAGGAAGGATGGCTCCAGAGCAAACTAATTTATGCAGTAGCCAACTTTAAGGGCAGTAGCTCCCAAAGGAGATTTTTTTTGCTCACAAGACTCCACGGCTTAGAGAGAGCATTGGCCTGGAGATCCCTTGGAATTACAACTGATCTCCAGTTGACAGAGACCATTTCCCCTGGAGAAAATGGCTGCTTTGCCGGATGGACTCAGTGGAATGATCTCCTCCTGAGGTAGGGTTACCAACCTACAGGTGATGGCTGGAGATCTCCTGCTATTACAGCTGATCTCCAAATGATAAGGTTACACCTGGAGAAAATGGCCACTTTGGAAGATGGACTCTATGACCTTATATTCCATCGAAGTCCCTCCCCGCCCCAAACCCCACCCTCCTCATGCTCTACCCCCAAAATCTCCAGGAATTTCTAAACTTTGAGTTGGCAACCCTGCCCTGTATTAGACAACGCAAAACAGCCACCAGGGCCCATCCCCCATTGCGGAAAGCCTGGCCTTACATGCAGGGGCTAATAAAATGCCAGCCAAGCCCAGGAAGAGTCCCAAGGCACCTATTGTCCAGTGTCTTTCTCGGAGGCTTGACAATTGCCTTAACGCCACCCTGCCAATACCTGTGACAGATGCACTCCCCACCCAGAGGGGTGAACTAATCCGCTGCAGCCAGAATGAAAACAGGGACCCTGCCTTGCTCGGAGAGGCAGGACATTAGGTGGGCTGCCAAGCCAGCCCTTCGTCTTTTCATCTGAATTCAACCAAGTTCCCCACACGCCCCACCAGCCTCTCTGCAGCCCAGCCTAAACTGGATTTTTCCCCTCCCAAATTCAAACGCCAATTGCGCAACAGACACAAAAAGTACTGAAAGGGCTCTTTGGTATAGCGGTTAAGAGTGTGTGGACTCTAATCTGGGAGAACTGGGTTTGATTCCCCCACTCCATCATAGGCAGCTGCTGGTGTGACCTTGGGTCAGTCACAAGTTCTCTCCCAGCTGTTCTCTCAGGAGCAGTCCTCGAAAGAGCTCTCTCAGCCCCACCTACCCCACAGGGTGTCTGTTGTGGGGAGGGGAAGGGAAAGGAGTTTGTAAGCCGCTCTGAGACTCCTTCGGGTAGTGAAGGCGGGGTATAAATCCAATCTCCTCCTTCTCCTTCTTTTGCTCAGCAATTTGGATTTGACCACCGTTTGGTCTCAGAAATCAACTCTGAACCAGCTGAACCAGCTAGGGTTGGAAAATACCTGGAGATTTTGGGGGTGGAGCCTGAGGAGGGTTTGGGGAAGGGAGGGACTTGGGGGTACAATGCCATAGAATCCACCTTCCAATGCCGCCATTTTCTCCAGGTGGACTGATCTTGGTCACCGGGAAATCAGTAGAGAAGAGCAAGAGTCCATTCGCACCTTAAAGACTAACAACATTTGTGGAAAGGGTAGGAGCTTTCGTGAGTCACTGCTTACTTCTTCCGGTCTGAAAGCTCACGAAATACAATCTGAAATACTTATGGGAGCTCCTAGCCGGCCACAGATTTTGTTAGTCTTTAAGGTGCTACTGGACCCTTGCTCTTTTCTACTGCTACAGACAGACTAACACGGCTGCCCATCTTGATCTACCTGGAAATCAGTTGTAATAGCCGGAGATCTCCAGCCCCCATGGAGGTGGGCAAACCTAGCACCAGCCAAGGACTCTGCCTTCCTCGAGGACTGTCTCCCCCTCACAGTCTTCAAGGAATTGCCTTGGAGACAGGCATTAACTATCGGCACATATATACCTATGGCTGCTGCCTTGTGTTTCTTTCCTCCCCCCACTCTTTAGTGTGTAGTAAAACGGGGAGTGATGATGTCATCACATGGCAGGTCCCCCCCTTCCCAGTAAGTGGCAGCCAACCGAGGATGTTAAGGACATCATGTGCTTAGCTTAAATAAGCATTACTGGGAGACACGAGGCGGTAGGGTTGCCAGCCTCCAGGTGGGGCCTGGGGATCTCCTGCTTTTACAACTGATCTCCAGCTGACAGAGATCAGTTCCCCTGGAGAAAATGGCTGCTTTGAAGGGTGGCCTCTATGGTATTCTACAATGCTGAAGCCCCTCCCCTCCCCAAACCCCACCCTCTCCCGGCTCCATCCCCAAAGTCCCCAGGTATTTTCCAACCCAGACTTGGCAACCCTAGGAGGCGGTGACCACACAGGGCTGCTGATTTCAGCAGCAGCTACGTGTCATCCAGAATACGCAGTTCTCAGCTCCATGAACTTGGCTGCCACCCAATTACCCAGTTTGTTTTGGATTGTTAAAACGATTAACGCAAAGCATATGTTAAGGGACCGGCACTGTCTGAAGCACTATCTGTTTGTTAGCAGGGGAGATTTCTCCTTTGAAAAACAGTCCTGAAGAAGCGGGGCCATTGCCTTTTGAGAAGAGCATATTGCAAATAAGGCACTTTGGTAGTCTTGTTCAATAAGGATATGCCAGTGTAGCAAACGCCTGTTTGGAAAGCATATGTATCATTGAGGGTTGCCAGCCTCCAGGTGGGGCCTGGGGATATCCTAGGGTTGCCAGCCTCCAGGTGGGGCCTGGGGATCTCCTGCTTTTACAACTGATCTCCAGCTGACAGAAATCAGCTCCCCTGGAGAAAATGGCTGCTTTGGAAGGTGGACTCTATGGCATTGCGCCCTGCTGAGGCCCCTCCCCTCCCCAAACCCCGCCCTCTCCCGGCTTTACCTCCAAAGTCCCCAGGTATTTTCCAACCCAGACTTGGCAACCCTAGGATATCCCGCTTTTACAGCTGATCTCCAGCTGACAGAAATCAGCTCCCCTGGAGAAAATGGCTGCTTTGAAGGGTGGACTCTATGGCATTGCACCATGCTGAGGCCCCTCCCCTCCCCAAACCTCGGCCTCTCCTGGCTCCACCCCCAAAGTCTCCAGGTATTTCCCAAACCAGACCTGGCAACCCTAGTATCATTTGTTGGCATGTTAACAGCAACGGCCACAGGAAGACCTCTGCTCTGGTTGCCTTCTATTACAAGGACGCGGTTCCTTCATGGATGGGGCTGCAATACGGTTGCGAACCTCTAGGTGGGGACTGGAATTACAACTGATTTCCAGACTAAAGGTTTCAGTTCCCCATGAGACTATGGCAGCTTCAGTGAATGGGGTATATGTAGGGTTGCCACCCCCCAGTTGGGGCAGGGTTTCCCCTGCTGGCCAGCGGGGGAAGCCCCACCCCAAAACAGCCCCCTCCCACTTTGGTGTTGCCAGCACAATGATGTCACCCGGTAGTGATGTCATTACATTGCCAACATTGGGGGGTGACGTTCTTGATAAGTATTGGAGTCGGGAGTCCATGGAATAGTGAAACAGCTAGATCTTTATTGCTGGTCCGGATGAAGCATACAACCCAGGGCTCGAAGCCCTCCTTTTATGCTGGTCAGGGACAATCCCCTGACCTCGCCCAACTGGCCTGATAGGCTATTATCAGTCTATTTACATCTCATAGGTTCCCTGGGAGAAACCTAGGTACAGGATTGGTGGCCGGTTTGAATCCACCTGGCCTTTGTTCTACCTGGCTGAAGCTCAGGTAGTTTCTTGGCCATGTGCTCTGGCCATGTGCTCTGGCCATGCGGTCGCAATTAAGGGAGCACATGGCGACCGCATGGTCAATACATAACACCCTAGTTTTTGGGCAAACTCCATGGTTTTGAGGGCAAAAAACCCCATAGAGTTTTGCCCAAAAACTAGAGCATCACCCCCTCGATGTTAGAAACATGATAACGTCACTTCTGGGTGAGGTCATTGCCCCTTGCATGCAGAAAATCCTGATGAGGACCTGGGAGACCTGCACTGGACTAGAGGTAGGACCCGGTAACCCTAGCTCTATGGCATCACCTCCATGCTGAGCTTCTGTCTTCCAATCTCCAGGAATTTCCCAACACAGAGTTGGCGACCCTAGGCCACCAGAACAAACTGGAGGGGAACCAGCGTACAAGAGAGATGCAAAACACAGAAACCCGCTGGCTGAAATCACTTGAAGTGAACAAAATGTATATAAATTATATACTATCAGTATAAACTGGATGAAACTAAGTTTTTTTCACAAAGGTACCACTAATACAGAAAGATAAATCCACAGAAGTACAGAAAGAATAAAGTCCCGAAAATGCAATATGTCTCACTCCTGTAGTATAGCAATTTCATGGTCTAGCTTGACATGTAATCATCATGGGTCCATGATCCTTTGTGACTGAGTAAACTGATTGCTGTATACATTACTACTGAGATTGGGTCCCACTATCGCCCTTTGGCTTTTGGAAAAAGAAATGTTCGAAACGCGGCAGCTTGCATCCGGACTATGCGTCGTCGTTTATGGCTTTCAAGACTATTTGGATCCTCCTGGAAATATATGAGTCCATTCCATGATGATTACATGTCAAGCTGGACCATGAAAGGGCAGAGGAAAACTGTACCTGGCTTCCCTCTGATATCAGAGGCTGAAGGGGAAAAGTGCGCTGCTGCCAAAGTTCCACCTGTTTTCCTCAGGGGAAAATGAATCGCTGCCTCTTCCTGTCCCGCCCGCTGCTTCCAGAGGGTTTTGACCTTGCCTAGGAAATTGTTGACTTCAACAGTGTGCCTCCTCCAGTGTTTATTTATTCAAAATGGGACTGCGCCCTTCAGCAGAGAGAGCCTTTGACACCCAAACGCAGCTGATAAGCCATCAGCAGGGTGGACTTCAATGCATTTATGAAAAAACGCCTCAAAGAAGTACCACAGACCCCAAAGTGCCATAAACCCAAAGAGCTGTCTCTTCTAGCTATCACTTGGCCACGAATGACAATGGGACGGCCCCTTGTGCAATTCCTGGCCTGCAACCATTTGTTGTTTCTACCCATGCAAAGCAGCTTTGGAGACTGTTAACAGGAAGCCTGGGGGGGGGGGCAGGGTGATGGTGTTTAACCCTTTCTCTTCCTGCTCTTTGTCTTAGAATTACATTTGCTTTCCCACCGGTATCTTTTATCTCTCAGAAGGAGTCAAAGAGGGGGAAGGAGTTAAAACAGTTCCCTTTTCCGTCCCCCTTTCCTGCTCTATTGCACATCCAAGGCCACCTTAGATTTCTTTTTTTTTTTAAGGAAACCATTATGTGTGTGTGAGGGATTTTTTAAATATATGAATTAGGGTTGCCAGCTCTGGGTTGGGAAATTCTTGGAGATTTTGGAGGTGGAGCCTGGGGGTGGTGGGCTTTGGGAAGGGAAAGGACTTCAGTTGGGGGTAATGCTATGGAGTTGGAGATGCCAGCCTCCAGGTGGGACCTGGGGATCGCCTGGAATCAGTGTTCCCTCTAACCTGAGTTAGAAGAAGAGGAAGAAGAGATTGGATTTATATCCTGCCCTTCACTCACTTGGCGTCTCAGAGCGGCTTACAAACTCCTTTCCCTTCCCCTCCCCACAACAGACATCTTGTGAGGTAGGTGGGGCTGAGAGAGCTCTGAGACAACTGTCCTTGAGAGAACAGCTGGTACAGAGCTATGGCTTGCCCAAGGTCATCCGGCAGGTGCAAGTGGAGGAGTGGGGAATCAAACCTGGTTCTCCCAGATTAGAGTCTGTGCACTTAACCACTACACTACACTACACCAAACAAAGTTAGTGTGAGCTAGCTCACAGTTTTTTAGCCTCCAGCTCACACTGGTCTTAGCTCAGGAAGGATGGCTCCAGAGCAATGCTCCCTCTAAGCTGTGATCAAGCAGTTTGGCTACTGCATAAATTAGTTTGCTCTGGAGCCATCCTTCCTACGCGAAGACAAAAATGTGTGAGCTGGAGGCTAAAAAACTGTGAGCAAGCTCACACAAACTCAGCTTAGAGGGAACACTGCTCCAGAGCAAACTGATTTATGCAGTAGCCAAATCGCTCGCTCACAACTTTAATGCCAGTAGCTCACAAAGTAGAATTTTTGCTCACAAGGCTCCACAGCTTAGAGGGAGCATTGCCTAGAATTACAGCGCATCTCCAGTCTACAGAAATCAGTTCCCCCTGGAGAAAACAGATGCTTGGGAGGGTGGACTCTATGACATTGTATACCCCACTGAGGTCCCTGCCCTCCTCAGGCTCCATTCCCACATCTCTAAGAGTTTCCCAACCAGGATCTGGCAACCCTGCTCTCCCATCCAGCAAGACATGGCAGCTCTATATAAAGTCCATGTTCCAAAGCAGACATTTTCTCCAGGGGAACTGATCCCTATGACCCAGGGACCCGTTGTCATTCTGGGAGATCTCCAGCCACCACTTGGAGATGACATCAAAGAATCGCTATGAAAACGGCTACAACTATGCAAAAACATTTATAAGAATAATGTCTCAAATTGTCATTGCATAGTGTCTGGGGCAAGCGATGCTCTGTATCCTTGGTGCTGGCGGGGGGGGGGGGGGCAACAGAGGGAGGGCTTCTAGTGCCCTGGCCCCACTGCTAGACCTCCTGATGGCCCCTGGTGTTTTTGGCCACTGTGTGGACAGAATGTTGGACTGGATGGACCATTGGCCTGATCCAACATTGGCTTCTCTTATGTTCTTACTCCGCAGTGTCACAGCAAGAAGCATGTGCAACCACTGCTAACCAAACAAAAGACAACAAGCCTCTATTTGTTGGTAACACTGATAAAAATGCCCAGAGTTATATCCATTGAGAAATCTTCCAACCCTGTTCTCGGTCCTATTTAAGCTTGTTGCCTGGAGATGGGATTTTTTTTAATCTGCTGAAACAGTCCTCTTTGTTGGCAGAGACGGTTCTCTACAAGTTGCCGGTGACCGATGCAATTTCGACAGAAGCAAGTGCTTATATATTGTTTTTGTATATTGTTTTGTGATTGTAGCATGTACAGATATTGTCTGACCCATTGAAGAAGGCTGATTTGGGCCGAAATGCGTTGCAGTACACTTTGTACACTTTGCACTTTCGTGCTGTAATGAGGCTACAGGTAGGTCCATAAATGCTTTGGTGTAGTGGTTAAGTGCGCGCAGACTCTAATCTGGGAGAACTGAGTCTGATTTCCCACTCCTCCACTTGCACCTGCTGGATGACCTTGGGCAAGCCACAGTTTCATACCAGCTGTTCTCTCAAGGGCAGTTCTCTCAGCCCCGCCTACCTCACAGGGTGCCTGTTGTGGGGAGGGGAAGGGAAAGGAGTTTGTAAGCTGCTCTGAGACTCCTTCAGGTAGTGAAGGGCAGGGTATAAATCCAATCTCTCTCCTTCTCTTCTTCTTTTAACCATTTTAAAAAATAAATACATGTATTTTTGATAATATTTATGTTATACATATCGTTTTTTTAGTAACTGGCACTATATTGGTTTGTAACTAACCTTGCTGGTTCAATTCTTTTGGGTTAAGTTCCCTCCCCCCTCCATTCTTTTATTTCTTGGTGATTGGAGATCTCCTGGGATTACAACTGATCTCCAGGCAGCAGAGATCAGCCTACCTAGAGAAAACAGCCGCTTTGGAAGGTGGATCCTTTGCCATTATGCCCCACTGAAGTTCCTCCTCTCCCCAAACCCCACCCTCCTCAGGCTCCACCCCTCCAAATCTCCAAATGTGTCCCAACCCAGAGCTGGCGACAGTGTTCCCTCTAAGCTGAGTTAGTGAGATCTAGCTCACTGTTTTTTAGCCTCTGGCTCACACATTTCTATCTTAGCTCAGGAAGGATGGCTCCAGAGCAGACTAATTTATTCAGTAGCCAAATTGCTTGCCCATAACTTTAATGCCAGTAGCTCATAAAGTAGAATTTTTGCTCGTAAGACTCCACAGTTTAGAGGGAACATTAGCTGGCGACCCTGCTTGCACCTTCATTTTGTACCAAGCCTTGCCTGACCACCCTAAAAAGTCCATCTCGCACAGCATCTGGTTTCAACACTAGACAGACACAGGCTTCTGGAAAGCCCACACAGCAGGGGCGATCTCCCTCTTTTGTTTTCCCTCACTAAGTAGGATCCACAAGAGCATTGCCTCTGAACCTAGATGTTCCACTTAGTCCACCTAGTTGATAGCGGGGAAGAGACAAATGAGACATAGGCATGAGATCACCAGAAGATAGGGTTGCCAGTTCCATGTTTGGAAATACATGGAAATTTGGGGGATGGAACCAGAGGAAGGCAGGGTTTGGGGAGCAGAGGAACTTCAATGGAGTATGATGCCACAGAGGCCACCTTCCAAACTGGCCATTTTCTCCAGGTGAACTGATCTCTGTTGCCTAGAGATCAGTTGTAATCCCAGGAGACGTCCAGCCACTGCTGGAGGTTAGCAACCCTGCCAGAAGACCAGCCCAGCCCAGCAGGACCCAAACAAAGAACATCTTGGTGAAATGCAGATCTTCTGGAAGATGAGAGAAATAGAACCAAGCCACATGGAAAAGATGAAATGGTCTGACTCCATAACAGATGTTCAGGCTAATGATTCTTCCAAGTCCCTGGCCTGGCTGACCCAGGCTAGCCTGATCTAGTCAGATCTCAGTAGCTAAGTAGGATCGATCCTGGTTTGTACTTGGATGGGAGACCACCAAGGAATAAGAAACATAAGCGATATTAACGGTAATAGGAAAAGACAACAAAATCACTGTGAACAGCGCAGAAAAATACAGGCAGTATAATAAGTAATCCAACAGCATAAAGTGTAAACTGAAACAATTACATGAATCTTAATAGGTTTAATGTCTAATACCATGCCATAACCATTACAATAGAAGGTACACAGACCTACTTATACATAATTGAAGCCCAGTCAGTGGGGTTAAAGAGAATAAGCACAAACAAATCCCAAGGAGTACAACTGCAGGATATGACGAAGATGTCGGCTAGAGTCCTCCGTTTCGCTGGAACTTCCTCAGCAGACTAAATAACAATTTGAAACGCACAGCAACTTACTATATAATTTCCATTCTACAAGACAGGTTATAGCAAACGTAATGCACTAAACTCATTTAAGGTTACCTGAAAATTTTATTTATTTTGCACAGAACAAATCTCCAGAGGGAATTGCTTTCTAGAAGAATAACATACTTTAATTACCCAATATATCAATTTAATACTGTAAAGTCCAAAGCCCAACCACCCTATTTATGTGTACCTTCTATTGCAATGGTATTAGACATTCTTGTCTCCAAACCTATTAAGATTTATGTAATTGTTTTCAGTTTACACTTTATGCTATTGTTGTACTCAGACCACCAAGGAATACATCAAACGTAGTCAATGGCCAACCACCTCTGAACATCTCTTGCCCTGAAGACCCTATGGCAGTGATGGCGAACCTTTTAGAGACCGAGGGCCCAAACTGCAACCCAAAACCCACTTATTTATCGCAAAGTGCCAGCACGACCATTTAACCTGAATACTGAGGTTTTAGTTTAGAAAAAAGAACTCATTAACATCTTTTGTCTTAAAAGAAAAACACAATAACAGAGCTTTTAATTATACAAACAACTTTTTATTGAAAGGTAAAAGTTTGCATTTGGCACACTTTTGAACAATTAATGTGATTTTTGCTGTTGTATGCATGCTGATAATTTGTCTAACCTTGGCTCATACTTTGTAAGTTTGAGAGCAGCCCAGCCTCGAGTCTATCATCTTTTTCCTTTTAGAGACTGAGTGCCCAAACTGCGTGCGTGCCCACAGAGAGGGCTCTGAGTGCCACCTCTGGCACACGTGCCATAGGTTTGCCACCACTGCCCTATGGGGTAACCGTAAGTTGGCTGCAACTCGACAGCACTTTTCACCAACGCCCTGCCAAGAAGCTCACAAGGTGAACTTGGGCCAGTCACCCACTCTGTAGCTTACCCCCATTCAGTAGGGTTATGATGATAAAACAAGGAAGGGAGACCATATCTCCTGCCGTAAACTCCATGGAAGAATGGCAAGGGTATACCAGACAAGTAGCTGCATATATTCATAAAAAATCAGTGCAGAATCATTGCCCCACTTGATTGTCAGGCAAGGAAGAAACCTTTTATCTCCCCCTTGACCCCAGACATGATGATCAGACAAGAATTGAACAGGTCTCTGGATTGGTCTATAGGAAACACCTTTGATCAGCCTTACCAGTCTTTTCTGTGGTTTGATGAGGGGCCGGTTAATGCCATTCATTTTGTGATAGAGGCCACAGGCGTTACACAGGTAGTGCCCGGTGCCATCCTTCCTCCAGAGTGGGGTGGACATTGCCCCACAGTTGACACATTCTCTGCCATCGCCTGGGAATTCTTCAAAAAATTCTGAAATGGAAAAATACAAGAAGAGGACAGATTTCGTTAAGGGCTTGGTGCTCAAGTAGAGACCTTATTTAGCAGTGAGAAGCACAGAGATATTTATAAGTCGCTGAACTTCTACTCTGGATTGCTAACCTTTACAACACACCCTTTACTCTCTGTCTCCTTGGTGGAAACCCCCAGTTCAAGCTATGGTCACTTCTTGTCTTGACTACTGCATTTTTGTATTTTCACAATACAAGAACTCGTGGGCACTCCATGAAACTGCTGAGCAGTCAGGTTCGAACAGATAAAAGGATGTACTTCTTCACCCAAAGAGTGATTAACATGTGAACTTCACTGCCACAGGAGGTGGTGGTGACTACAAGCATGGACAACTTCAAGAGGGAATTGAATAAACATATGGAGCAGAGGTCCATCAGTGGCTATTAGCCACAAAGTATAGATGGAAACTCTCAGTCTGGGGCAAGTGATGCTCTGTATTCTTGGTGCTTGGGGGGGAGGGGGCAACAGTGGGAGGGCTTCTGGTTTCCTGGCCCCACTGGTGGACCTCCTGAGGGCACCTGGTGTTTTTGGGCACTGTATGACAGAGTGTTGGACTGGACGAGCCGCTGGCCTGATCCAACATTGGCTTCTCTTAAGTTCTTATGTTCTAACCACGTCATCTGTTTGTGCTTCTCATTCCCTCACCCTTAGCCAGTACTCTGCTGCCAGAGCGACCTCTTGTCATCTTGAGGTGTTCCATGTTCTTGGATTCTCGTGTTGTCTTTCTGTCTGTTCTCAGATCTAGCATGAACATCTCATTCTTACTTTTGAAGGACCTCCACGGCTTTGCCTCCCTTCTTTTCCCTGCTTTCATAGCATGGTATTTCCCTTCCTGTGATCTTCACCCTCTACCTGCCCCATCTTCCATGAACATCTCATTCTTACTTTTCAAGGACCTGTATGGCTTTGCCTCCCTGTATCTCTCCACATTTCCTAATGTTTCCTTAACTGTGAATTCCTTACCTTTTGAATTCTGTGTAACTGTCCTGCTGGGGATCTTTCTAACCATTACTGACACTCTGTGAGAGTCCTACAGAGTCAGTCACAACAAGCGTCTTTAAAGAAGGTTGAACTTTATCGAGAAAGGTCTGCCGTGGTCATCTACACGTTCTGTGTCAGTACTGGTTAGAAGGATCCCCGGCAAGGCAATTATACAGAATTCAAATAGGGTCGCTCAATGGAATGTAACCAATCACACAAATCAGTAAAAAGGTGCCCAATATACTGGCTGCAGGTTCTCATAAGAAAAAGCGGAAGGATAGATCAATAGACACTAACAAGCTGCCAAGGTCAGTGCTAGGCGGCAAGCGATAAGCAGGCAGGGAGGGAAACGAATGTGAACATTCCAAGAATCCTACGTTGCAGGGCAACCCATGCCACCTCCCGGGCAGGGGATGGCAACATTAGATGACACTGTGATCTTCACCCTCTATCTTCCATGAACATCTAGTTCTTACCTTTGAGGGACCTCTTTGGCTTTGCCTCCCTGTATCTGTCTACTTTTGTGTCCTGAAGTTTCCCTTCCTGTGACCTTCACCCTCCATCTCCACCATCTTCCATGAACATCTCATTCTTACTTTTCAAGGGCCTGTATGGCTCTGCCTCCCTTTCTCTCCCCACTTTCATAGCCTAATATTTCCCTGCCTGTGATCTTCACCTTCCATCTCCACCATCTTTGGCTTCCTACTCTCTCATGTCTCCATCCTTTCCCCCGTACCGCTCCTTATGACTGGAATTGCCTCAAGAAGCTCAAGAGAGCCAGTTTGGTGTAGTGGTTAAGTGCACGGACTCTAATCTGGGAGAACTGGGTTTGATTCCCCACTCCTCCACTTGCACCTGGCTGGATGACCTTGGGCAAGCCATAGCTGTGTACCAGCTGTTCCCTCAAGGACAGCTTGGGAAAGAGCTCTCTCAGCCCCACCTACCTCACAGGGTGTCTGTTGTGGGGAGGGGAAGGGAAAGGAGTTTCTAAGCTGCTCTGAGACTCTTAAGTGAGTGAAGGGCGAAATATAAATCCAATCTCTTCTCTCTTCTTCTCTTCAAGAATACCTGCACAGTGCTGTCTTTGTCCCTATCTTCAAAACCCTTGTTTTCCTTGATGCAAGAAAATGTGCTTGTGTGGATCTCAGCGTTCCAGAAAAGCCAAGCAACGGAACCACTGAAGGAACAACATACATACATGTCACCAAGTATATGGTATAAAGATCAAAAGTACCAAGAAATTGAAGATGGGCTTCATTTTGAAATCATTTTGCGCTAGGGCCTCAATGAATAATATTAAGACCATTACAATGTCAAAGGACCTAAGAGAACAGCGTTTACCAAGCTGTCAATAGGGGGGCCTCCATGTTTTTCTTCCATCAGACTTGGAGATGTGCTTCTCCATGCATTCACAGTAATATTTTATTTCTTTTAAAAATCTCTGCGATGCCTGTCCAGGGAACATACCGTGGGGCCCTCAAGGCAGCAAACAGTCATAAACATTAAAGCCAACCTAAAAATACACATATGTAAGACAATTAAGAACCATGACTGAACAGAACACACGGAGGAATAAGAACCATTGAGGGAACACTGGTGGACCAGGACAGATGAATCCCCCTGTGTCAAATCCTTCAGTCTTCAGATGGACTCGGAATGAAGAAGAACTCCGGCAAATGAAGGAATTTTCACATTTGGGTAGCCTTTTCTTAACTAATCTAAAATGGGGGTCACATCAGTCACTGACAGGGCTATTTTTGGGCAGGAACGCACAGGAATGGAGTACTGGCTGGCTTCTGAGTTGGCCATGCCTACAGCTTCCCCCCCCCCCCCGGTTCCCCAGGCACCTCGCAAGCTGTGGGGTACCTGGGGAAGCCAAGATGATCCAGGGAGAGAAGGCAGTTTAAACTGCCTCCCCTCCTTGGGTTCCCCACGTGCCCCGCAGCTGCGGGATGCCTGGGGAAGCTGATCCAGAAACTGCCTTCCTTCCCTCAGGTTCCCCAGGCACCCTGCAAGCTGCGGGGCACCTGGGGGAAGCCGATCCTGGGGGGGAGCTGCGCTGTCAGGGGTGTGGCCTAATATGCTAATGAATTTCTGCTGTTGGCTGTGGCCTATTATGCTAATGAGTTCCTGCTGGGCTTTTTCTACAACAAAAAGCCCTGGTCACTGATAAACAGAAGAGCAAAAACCTGTGCCGATAGTATATTAAACTTTTTCCAAAATGGAGGTGTAGGGTTGCCAGCCCCCAGTGGAAACCCCACCCCCAAACAGCTTCCCCGACATGATGATGTCCCTTCTAGGTGACATCATTGTGCCAGGGACGTCACGCAGTGATGCTCTGGTTTTGGGACAAACTTTATGGTTCTGAAGCCAAAAAACCATCGCGTTTTGCCCCCAAACCAGAGCATCACGTGCAGCATCGCCGACATGATGACATCACTTCCGGGTGATGAAGCTGCATGGGGGACATTGTGCCTGATGTCCCATCCACCCCCTAGAATGCCCCCCAACCCCCCCTGCTGTGACAGTGAAGGGACCTGGAAACCTTATGGAGGTGGGAACTCTGTTCCAGGTACTGCTCAAGTCTTTAACCTAAAAGTCATCCCTATGATCCTTTACAGAGTAGCCATAAGTATTATCTCGGTAAATGAAACATTAACTACTCAGGGCAAAGCTTTAGCAGCCATTGGGGCTTGTGCGGCCCCCCGCCTGCAGCTGGCAGTGTTCGCCCTGCGGCTCCCCTGCCCCCTGGGTACCTGTTGTGGCGGCAGCAGGAGCGGCTCCATCACCCGGCAACGTGCAGGCATCGGCAGCCGCCCCTTTCAGCCACCAGCGGAGCATGCGCCCTGTCCATGGGCTTGCAGCCTGCTGAGGCTGGGTGGTGGTGGTGGGGCTATGGTACAGCATGGACGAATCACAGGGCACGTTTGGCCTGACACTACATCAGCCAGTGGCCAGGCTCCCTGGGCTGAGTGGCGGCTCGTTCAGCCTACGGCTGAGGGAGTGCATTGTACATGGCCACCCCAAATCGGCTTTATAATATAGAGAGATATCCTTTTATATTTTCTGCAAAAATCATTAAACATTCCTCACTGTGTGGCCAGTGAGGCTCTCCGTTCAGAACTCGGCCAACCTTTCCTTGAGGCAAGGGCTTGGTTACAAGCATTTCGACTGTTCATCAAATAATATGGGAGCAGCAAAGGCTACGTGGCACTCCTGAAAGAAGACTTCTTTAGGTTCATGTGGTTTAAGACTGTTTTTGAGAATCTGTTGGCTCTCGATGTTAACCTGGATGCTATCCAGGCCCCGGGTTTTTATGCAGTATTTGCTTTGGTAAGAAACTGTGTAAAATCGATCTACCACCAGAGCTCTGCCTTTAGAGCACACTGCAGCTGTTCATCCCATTTTTTTTGTATTCCACCTGCATAATCTCTTCCTTCCTACACCTATTCGTTGTCTTCCCAAAGCCTGTTAAGGGTGTTCATTCTGGCCAGGCTAAATGCTCACTCCACGGCAGTTATGAGGGGTAGATTCACACATTTACCTTATTCAGAATGAGTCTGCCCCTGACCCTTAGGTAAAATCGACACAATGGCACATATCCTCTTGGAGTGTCCTTTGTATGCTAATCTCAGGAGGCGTTACATTTCACTGTTTGCAAGCTCATTCTGATGTATAGTCCAATGACCCAGTTACCTTTTTACTGGCTGGCACAAATCCAAAAAGCACGCTAGCAGTCCCAACATTTTCTTGTTCCTTTTGCCTATTGGTTAGAGTTGCCAGGTCTGGGTTGAAAAATACCTGGAGACCTTGGGAGTGGAGCCAGGAGAGGGGAGGGATTGGGGAGGGGAGGGGCCTCAGCAGGGCTCATTTCGTAGCAGCAGCTCCTTTGCATATTAGGCCACACTCCCTGGTGTAGCCAATCCTCCAAGAGCTTACAGTAGCCCCTGAAAGAAGAGCTCTGTAAGCTCTTGGAGGATTGGTTACATCAGGGGTGTGTGGCCTAATATGCAAAGGAGCTCCTGCTATGAAATGAGCCCTGGGCCTCAGCATGGTACAATGCCGTAGAGTCCACCCTTCAAAGCAGCCATTTTCTCCAGGGGAGCTGATCTCTGCCAGCTAGAGATCAGTTGTAAAAGTGGGAGATTCCCAGGCCCCACCTGGAGGCTGGCAACCCTACTTATTGCATGAAAAATGATTAACAATAACTATTCACTTCTCAGGATCAAAATATCATAGAGCTTTTATTGCATAAAGGAAAGGGGGGGACGGAAAGGTATTTTCCTGGGTTGAGAATTCCATCGTTCTAGTGCCACAACTGAGAAAGCCCCTTCTCGGGTCGCTACCTCTCTCATATGCATTGTATGCATTTTCCATGAAACTCCCAGCACAACGGGCAGGCAGTCGACTTGCTGCAGCAAGAGAGTCCGGTCCATAGCACTTGCCTGGCCGGGAGACACCCTGATCATGACGGAGGTTTTCCCAGGGTGAGGCAGGCTCATCCATTGGGCTCGGGGTGTGCTGACCCCTGTGATTTCCCCAAATGCACGAGAGCCAGCGTGGTGTCGTGGTTAAGACTGGTGGACTCTAATCGGGAGAACTGGATTTGATTCCGCACTCCTCCACATGAAGCCAGCTGGGTGACCTTGAGTCAGTCACAGCTCACGCTCTCAGCCCCCCCCCCCAATAAGTCTAGCTCACCATCACCTAGCGGTGCATAATGCTAAAAGGGCTAGAACTTAAAGCTGCCAGACAATCTTAGGATCTCCTGGCTATATTACACACAATGCTGTACGGTGTACTAATACCACTTGCTGGCATCCAGCCGTTTCTCATCATTCAGAGCCCAGGACGGGGCTGTGCTTTCTGGGGAACAGGGATGCTTCCAGGATCCCTCCAAACCCAGCAATGCTCCGACTGCACCCAGGAACCCTGCTATGGTCTTACTCTCTTCCTTGGGATAATGTGCCGGTCCATACATTGCTGGGAAGGCAAGGGGTTCTTGGCTACCAAGAGCCTCCCATGTTTCAATGGGTGCATCTGCAGGATTGCCAATTCCAGTTTGGGAAACTCCTGGAGCTTTGGGGGCAGAGCCTTGGGGAGACAGAGTTTGGGGAGAGAGCACAATGGGGACATGACACCATAAAGTCCACCCTCCGAAGCTCCCTATCCCCCAGGGGAACCAATCGCTTTTGTCCTGAGATCAGGTGTCGTTCTGGGACAACTCTGGGTCCCACTGGAGGTTGGCAACCCTAGCACATCCAACATGGCGGCTTGGTTTTTAAGGATCTAGGGTTGCCACCCTCCAGGCAGGGCGAATGCAATGAACAAGTCTTATATCCATGGCTTTAAGTAAATATTTCGAAATACCAAACAAGTGTATAATCTTAATATATATTCAGTTATCAACGTTTTCTTATAACAACTCCAGAAGTACTTAATACAAAGCCAAAAGCTCCAAGCCACAGTTACAATGTAACACATAAAGTTCCCAAACTCTCAAAATACAACAACTGTGAGCTATAAATCAAGGTTATGATGTAACAACACTACTAGTTGCGAAGTTCTCAATATGACAAGTTTATATAACAGATCAACAATTGGAAGTTATGCAGCAACATGCATCCTAGGCATATAAACCTGTTTCCATCCTCTTTTTCAAAGCCACATCTTCCTTCTTTTGTGGAGCTCAAGATTCAAGTCGGAACCCATGCTCTAGGAACTCTCTTTCAGCCAGCAGCCTCCCAGCCCTCAAGTGCTTCAGTGCAGCGTATCAGCTTTTGACTTAATATTAAATACTTTTGGAGTTGTTATAAGAAAACTTTGAGACGATACAGCCATTTGGTATTTCAAAATATTTATTTAAAGGCCTTGACATAGGACTTGCTAATTACATAATTACATTTGCAGCTGTTCATTTGTTTTTGATAATTGGTGTTTCCCCCTTGTTTTGTCTGCATAAACCTCCAGGCAGTGGCTGGAGATCGCCCTCTATTACAACTCATCTCCAGCAATGCTTCCTCTCTAAGCTGTGGAGTTTTGTGAGCAAAAATTCTACTTTGTGAGCTACTGGCATTCAAGCTGTGAGTGCCACTAATTTTGGCTACTGCATAAATCAGTTTGCTCTGGAGCCATCCTTCCTGAGCTAAGTGAAAAATGTGTGAGTCCTCTATGACAGCTCTTTTTCTCTCTTGGTCTCAGCAAGTTCAGACCCCATTAGCCTATACCTGAAGTTGGGATTTTTTGTCCCAATGTGCATTATCTTCTACCAAGGGCGTAGACTTTCTCAATCCCCGGGGGGGGGGGGGGCGGGGGCTGTCTTTCGTGCGCGCGCGCGCTCGGGACCATGTCCCGCTGCTCTCCCCCCTGCCCCAGGGAGCTGCCGCCGCCGCTTCCCTCCCCCGGGCCGTGCCCGCCCGCTGCGCTCCCCGCCCCCCTCCCTCCCCCCGCTCACCTTGGGCGCCGGCGGGGTAGGATCGCTGCTGCTGCTGCCTGCAGCCGGGGGCCGGCGCGTCGCCCTTGCGGGCCCCCGGCTCCCGCTCCGCCTCGCATTTCCCGGGGGGGGGGGCTCAGCCACCCCCAGCAAAATGAACACCCGCCGGTGGCCAGTCAGCCGGCCATCGCCGCCTCTCTCTCCCCCCCACCCCGCCCCAGGGAGGCAGGAGGGCAGGCCGGGGGTGGGGGGGAAGGAGAGGCGGCGACGGCCGGCTGACTGGCCACCGGCGGGTGTTCATTTTGCCGGGGGTGGCTGAGCCCCCCCCGGGAAATTTCGGGGGAGGCTCGAGCCCTCGAGCCCCCCCGTAGTTGACGCCACTGTCTTCTACTGGCGAGTGGCAATGGCTCTCTGAGGTCTGATGCAGAGAAAAGTCTTTTACATCACGTACCACCTGATCCTTAGCGGAGAAGCTGGGGATTGAGCCTGGGAACTTCTGCACGCCAGCAGATCCTCTACCACTGAGCCATGGCCCTTCCCCTTAATGGGGTCTGATCCTGAGCAGCAGCAGATTTGCTCTGTTGTTCCCTTTCTCTAGTGCTTATTCTGTATCAATATGTTGATGGACCCCTTTGATGCTGCTGTAGCTGTCCTGAGCCAATGCCTGGCTGGCTTTTTGTTGTTGTTGTTCAGTCGCACAGTCGAGTCCAACTCTTTGCGACCCAATGGACCGCATCGCGCCAGGCTCTCCTGTCCTCCACCGCCCCCCCCCGGAGCCTGCTCAACTCCATGCTCATTGCATCATAGGCATAGACTATGGGGGGGCTCGAGGGAAAACGTAGCGCCCGCCGCCGCACCTCTCCAGGCCCTTCTGAGGCCTGGCAGTCTCTGCTCCCCCCCTCCCGGCCTGGCCACTCCTCCGTCCTTCCCTCTCCCTCCCTTTTTTCCAGGCAAAATGCCCGGCGTGGTGGTGTCACCCGGAAGTGACATCATCACGCTGGGCACATTGCTAGGCGACGCTCTAGCAATTGCCCTGAAACTCTATGGCACCATAGAGTTTCAGGGTGATTGCCAGAGCGTCACCCTGGCAACGTGCCCAGCATGATGGCGTCACTTCCAGGTGATGTCACCATGCTGGGCATTTCGCTCGGAAAAGAGGGAGGGAGAGGGAAGGAGTGGCCAGGACGGGGGCGGAGGAGAGGCTGCCAGGCCTCAGAAGGGCCTGGGGAGGTGTGGCAGTTTCCCGGGGGGGGGGGGGGAGAGAACATTGACCCCGTGCGCGTGCACGCTAAAGAGCCCCTCCCCCGGAATTTAAAAAACTCTACGCCCCTACATTGCGTCAACAACACTGTCTCGCCATCTCATCCTTTGCCGTCCCCTTCTTCTTTGACCTTCAGTCTCCCCCAGCGTCAGGGTCTTCCCCAGGGAGTGCTCCCTTCTCATTGGGTGGCCAAAGCATTTCGGCTTCAGCTTCAGTATCTGGCCTTCCAGGCCACTGTGGTTAAATGGCTATGGGGAAACAGGCTGAAACTGAATCCTGACAAGACAAAGGCAATGCTGGTGGCGAAGCTGGAGGTTTCTAGGCCATCTAACTTTAAGGAATATTTTCCATATTAACTTGTCCAAGAAGTTTAATCCATTTCAGGCTGGGAAACCTGTTTCTGTAGCCTGAACCAGTGTTCCCTCTAAGCCTAGTTCGTGTGAGCTAGCTCACAGTCTTTTAGCCTCCACTGCACAGATTTTTTGGTCTCTGCTCAGGAAGGATGGCTCCAGAGCAAACTAATCTATGCAGTAGCCAAACCTCTCACTCACAACTTTAATGCCAGTGACTCACAAAGCAGAATTTTTGCTCACAAGACTCCACTGCTTAAAGGGAGCATTGGTCTGAACCCCACTGCACTGTTCATTGGATGTTCTGTCCTGTTGATTGTACTCGACTTACACTGTATAATTTGCCTTGGATTGCCAGGAGAAAGGTGGACTATAAATGATGCAAAAAAAAAAAAAAAGGCTTCACCCTAGGGTTGCCAGGTCTGGGTAGGAAAATACCTGGGGACTTCGGAGGTGGAGCCAGGAGAGGGTGGGGTTTGGGGAGGGGAGGGGCCTCAGCATAGTACAATGCTATAGAGTCCACCCTTCAAAGTAGCAATTTTCTCCAGGGGAGCTGATCTCTGTCAGGTGGAGATCACTTGTAAAAGCCGGAGATCTCCAGGCCCCACCTGGAGGCTGGCAACCCTATTTCACCCTATAGTACAAGTAGGATGGAGCCTGAGTAGGATGGGAACCTCAGTGGGGATGTCATAGATTCCATCCTCCTAACTGGTACAACCCCCTCCCCCAGATGAAGCACTTGGTCCACTGATAGTTGTGCGCCAATCAAAAACTGTCAGCACATGTACCTTCTCCGTTGTGGCTCCCCTCTTACGGAACGGCCTACCCAAAGAGATCAGGAGGGCTCTCGTTCCAGCTTTCCGCAAGCGACTCAGAAGTGAATTTTTCACAAGGGCTTCTCTGTGCAAGTGATCGGGTTGCACTGTACAAAATGCTTTCCAAAGTTACTAGGATACGTTATTATCTGTATCTATCTATACTACTGGGTATAGCTTGCTGTAAGTGGGAACCTACCGTGTAATTTTTGCATCATTTAATGTGTTGTATTAACACTTACAAATGATGCAAAAATGACAGTTGGTTCCTACTTAACAGCAAGCTATACACAGTGATATAGATGCAGATAATAATGTATCCAAGTAACTTTGGAGAGCATTTTGTACAGTGCAACCCGATCACTTGCACAGAGAAGCCCTTTTGAAAAATTCAGTTCTACGCACTTATAGGGGCTGCAGTGGCTCAGAGGCTAAGGCACTGAACTGCAGACTGGAAAGTCAGCAGCTCAGCAGTTCAAGACCCTAGTGTTGTGTGACGGAGTCAGTTCGAAAGCAAGACATTGCAAGGAGATAAATAGGTACCACTTTGGTGGGAAGGCGACAGCGTTCCGTGCGCCTCAGCATTTAGTCTTCGGACAGCGCTGGCTCTTCGGCTTGGAAACAGAGATGAGCACCGCCCCCTAGAGTCAGATTCGACTGGCTTTTGAGCAAGGGAAACCTTTTCCTTTATTAACACTTATGCTCTGATTCAGTTCTGCTTTTAGACTTCTGGTTGGTTCTACAACCCTAATCCTATTGCATTGTTTATTAGAATCATAGAGTTGAAAGGGCCCTCCAGCATCTTCTAGTCCAACCCCCTGCTCAATGCAGGAAATTCACAAATCTTTCCCCCCGCATCCCCAGTTTCCCCTTTTCCATGCCCAGAAGATGGCAAAAAACCCTCCAGGATCCCTAGCCAAACTGGCCTGGAGAAAATGGCTGCCTGACCCCCAAAGTGGAGATCGGCATTTCCCTGGGCGTGTAAGAAAGGGCCACAAGAACTAAGCACTGATGCAACCCTCCCTGCCCTCCCTCTCATGAACTGCCTCAGTTCACAGAATCAGCATTGCTGTCAGATGGATAGGCCATTGACTAGTGGTGACAAGCAGACTGGACCAGGCCAGCTGGAATGTCTTTAGCTGTCAGAGAAGGTTGGGGGCAGACAGAGCCTGGCCAGTTACTGAAAGTCCCATCTTGTTGACTGTATTGACTCACTCTACATAATCTGCCAGAGAGTCTGTGAGAAAGGTGGAATAATAATAATAATAATAATAATAATGGATTTATACCCTGCCCTTCACTACCCAAGGCTTACAAACTCCTTTCCCTTCCCCTCCCCACAACAGACACCCTGTGAGGTAGGTGGGGCTGAGAGAGCTCTGACAGAAACTGCTGTTTTTCAAGAACAGCTATGCCAGAACTGTGGTGTGCCCAAGGTCATCCAGCAGGTGCAAGTGGAGGAGTGGGGAATCAAACCCAGTTCTCTCAGATCAGAGTTCAGGCACTTAACCACTACACCAAATAATGTAAATAAATAAATCCATAAATTAAATTTGCTTCTGAGTAGAGTTGCCAGCACTGGCTTGGGACATACCGGGAGATCTGGGGGGCAGAGCCTGAGGAGGGTGGGTTTGAGGAGGGGAGAACATAAGAGGAGCCAAGTTGAATCAGGCCAACGGTCCATCCAGTCCAACACTCTGCATCATACAGTGGCCAAAACCCAGGTGCCCTCAGGAGGTCCACCAACAGGGCCAGAACTCCAGAAGCCCTCCCACTGCTGCCCCCCAGGCACCAAGAATACAGAGCATCACTGCCTCAGCTGCAGTAGTGTTCCAAGGAAGGACTTCATTGGGGACATAGTGCCATAGAGTCCACTTTCCAAGCCAACCATTTCTCCAGGCAAATTGATCTCTATCACCTGGAGATCAGTTGTACCTTTAGGAGATCTCCAGCCACCACCTGGAGTCTGGCAACTCTACTTCTGAGCAATGCCAAGAAGAATGAAGACTGCCAAGACAAATGAGGCACACCTCGATTTCATCCGGTGGGTGAATCTTTGCGTAAAGATCCTGAATTCCTTTGGTCTCCTTCCACTGTATTTTAAAGAGGTAATTTTCTCTCTTCTTCCCCAGCCTTCAAGAACCAGAAACCTAAGACAATGTCCTCCTACACACTTATTTTTTTAAAATCAGTTTATTCTTAAACCGGGAACAACAAATACCTTGGCCATTGATGAGGCAGTAACGGAACGGCCACTGACTTCTCTGGAGGCTTCGGCCTGGCTAAATTTATCCTCCCTCCCCACAACAACTTCAGCCAGGCCAAGGAAGCGCAGCCCAGAATGGTTGTAAAAATAAATGATCGGGATGATGTTATTGTAAGATGATAAAAGAGGCGGTGGGGGAGGATCAGGAGACTTCCCTGATTTCAATCAAACAGGGCTGCTCGTTGACTGGTGGCGACAGGCAGACTGGGACAGGCCGGTTGGAATGTCTTTGGCTGATGGAGAAGGTTGGGGGGGGGGGGGATAGAGCCGGGCCAGTTATCAATCACGCCGACAGCTCCGAGCTGACAAACGACAGACTCGCAGCGGAGAAAAGGGGGTCGCCCCCGCTTCTCTCCGAGCCAATTTTACGGCTTTAACTTCAGCCAAACCCTGACCCCATCAAAGACACAGAACTTGAACACAGAAGTTGGGAGAGAGGATCAGAAGGGTGTGTATGTTGCCATCTTCTGCAGGAAGCATTAGGACTCCACAGGCGGTGAATTGGTTAGATCCATCACACAGAGATTTGTTTGGTTGGTGGATTTGAGAGCTGTATGCCAAGGACACACGCATTCGTTTCTCCTTGACATGATGCTCTGGAACCATGAGAAATTATATATTTATATATATGCATGCGCCTGCGGAAGGAGCTCAGGGAGGCGCCCACTTTCTGGGCTTTCTGCAAACTATGCAAAACTGAATGAAGTTTGAGTCCAGTGCAACCTCTAGGACCAACAAAGCGCAACCTCTAAGACCAGCAAAGGCTGAGTGTCGCCATCATCTGCATTGTTTCATCCATATTTGATTCTGTTTTTAATACTGTAGTTAATGTTTTATTGCATTTTAATGTTGTAAGCTGCCTTGAGCCAGCTTTCATGGCAAGGCGGAACAGAGGAATAGAAATGAAAATAATGAATAAATAAATCTTTTGCATGAAAGTGGCATCTCCAAGACAAGTTTTATCCAAGCACAAAAGCTTATACCTTGAAAATAATAAATAAATATTCAAAACATAATATTTTGCATGAAAGTGGCACCTCTAAGACAAGTTTTATTCAAGCACAAAAGCTTATACCTTCAATAAAACTTTGTTGGTCTTAAAGGCACCACTGGACTCAAACTTTGTTCTGCTGCTTCAGACCAACGTGGCTACCCCACCTGGATCTATGCAAAACTGAATTATTCAAGAGGGCTTTTCTACACAGGCAGTAGGGAAGCACTGTACAAAGGGCTTCACAAAGTCACTTGGATAAATTATGGGGGATCGTGGCCTGTACTACTGGGGAGAGCTTGCTGTGGGTTGGATCCCATTGTGTTATTTTGCATCATTTAGTGTGCGATGTTAACACCTACGCTTTGCCTCAGTTCTGTTTTTTAGAGGGAGAAGAGGAGATTGGATTTTAACCCCCACCCCTCACTACCTGAAGGAGCCTCAGAAGCGGCTTACGATCTCCTTTCCCTTCCCTTCCCCACAACAGACACCCTCTGAGGTAGGTGGAACTGAGAGAGCTCTCTCGAGATCTGCCCTTGAGGGAACAGCTCTGAGAGAACTTATGACTGGCTCAAGGTCACACCAGCAGCTGCATGTGGAAGAGTGGGGAATCAAACTCGGTGCTCCCAGATTAGAGTCTGTGTGCCTGACCACACCAAACTCTCTTCTCGTTGGTTCTACAGTCCAAATCCTATTTCATTGTTTTATTGAATGTCCCATCTTGTTGATTACATTGATTATGTAATCTGCCTTGAATCTCAGTGAAAAAGTGGACTACAGATAACATACATCTACTCATACATACACATACATCTGCACATATATACATACCTACACGCACACACATTTCCTTTTCCCTCCTGAGAAGGAAGTTCTAACTGCAATTTCATTTAATTCAGACATTTATATCCTGCCTTTCCTCATGGTTCAAAAGTGGCTAATTTCTCATGCGCCTACGTTTCAAAATGACACAGACCTTATTTTGCCTTCAGTAATACCCAAATCTTTTGACATTTGATGGGATTTTTTAAAAAAAGATGTCCCATTAAACCCTCTTGTTGAAAACCCAGTACAGAAATACTACTATACAATTTATTGGTCGGCAGCCCAACTAATTAAACCTTCTACTTGGAATCCAGTGATGTGTGCCATCCAGAACATTCCACAAAGACTCATGTGCAGCGGGGGAGGGGGGGATTTTTACCTTGGAATAGCCCCCCCCCCTGCAATGCTCTTAATTAACTTGGAACCATTAAGAGTCAAAGGAAGCCTGCAGTGTATGCATCACAGGTAGTACCTGTTCAACCAAATAGCATAGATCCTCTCTTTGTAGGTGCTAGGCAGTTCACTGGAGATTGGTAGATCTCAAACATGGCTTTTTAGACACCCATATACATGCATCTGGGACCTCTCATTCAGTTATATGCTTGTTCACTCATTCTGAGTTTCCATACAACTCCCACAGCTTCCCTCACAGGGTTATTGTTAGGAAAAAATGGTGGACAACAAAATAAGAAACTTTGGGTCTCCATTGGGGAGAAAGGAAGAGTGTCAATGAATAAAAATAAATGTTTACCTGTAATTATAATATTTAGAACAATTTTTAGTCTCTTTTTTTCCAGACTCGCCTCATTTAGGGTTGGGAAAGAAGGAGGAGGAAGAGGAGGAGGAGGAGATTGGATTTATATCCCACCCTTCACTATCCAAGGGAGTCTCAGAGCAGCTTACAAACTCCTTTCCCTTCCCTTCCCCACAAAAGACATCCTGTGAGGTAGGTGGGCCTGAGAGAACTCTGAAAGAAACTGCTCTTTTTCAAGAACAGCTGTGCCAGAACTATGGCTTGCCCAAGGCCACACCAGCAGCTGCCTGTGGAGAAGTGGGAAATCAAACCTGGTTCTCCCAGATTAGAGTCGGCGCACTTAACCACTACACCGAACTGACCAAAGAGTGTCTCCTTCCATGGCATTAAAAGATACTTCTGTGAATACCTATATATGTAGCCATAAAAACTGTGAAAAGCACATAATTATCTGGAGGCCGATGAGGTTTTACTAACTGTTGGTACAAAATGCCAACTTGATGGCAATTCAATTTCGGTTGGCAGCTGCTTTCTCTTGAAAGCAGGGTTACCAAAGGGCCAGGGGGAAAAATTCAAAATCAGGAACTGCCTGTCAACATGTCTTCTCCATGGTGGCCCCCACCGTGTGGAACAGCCTTCCTGAGGAGATCAGGAAGGCTCCCTCTCTGCTGGCTTTCTGCAAACAATACAAAACTGAAGTATACAAGAGGGCTCTTCTGTGCAGACAATACAGTTGCACTGTGCTAAATGATTTACAAACTTTTCTGGATAAATTATCAGGGACTGGAGTTTATACTGCTGTGTGTGGCTTGCTGAAACTAGGACCCTACTATGGAATTTTTGGGGCCGTGAAGGCTCAGTGGTGAAGATACTGAACTGCAGACCGGAAGGTTGGTAGCTTAGCAGTTTGAGACCCGAGTGCCACGTGACGGAGTGAGCTCCCATCTCTGGTCCCAGTTCCTGCCAACCCAGCAGTTCGAAAGCAAGAAATTGCAAGTAGACAAATAGGTACCACTTTGGTGGGAACGTAACAGCATTCCGTGTACCTCAGTGTTTAGTCATGCCGGCCACATGACCATGGAAAAAGTTGTCGGACAGCGCTGGCTCTTCGGCTTGGAAACGGAGATGAGCACTGCCCCCTAGAGTCGGATTTGACTGGCTTTCGAGCAAGGGAAACCTTTACCTTTACCATGGAATTTTTGAATCATTTAATGAGTCATGTTAACACTTAATGCTTTGCTTCAGTTCTGTCTGTAGACTTCTGGCTGGTTCTACAACCCATCTCCTGCAGCATGGTTTATTGCATGTCCCATCCTTGACTGTATTGACTCACTCTGTGTAGCCCACCTTGAGTCCAAGTGAAAAAGGTGTGCTTGGGGTTACTGCTAGACTTTACCTTCATTCTTGCATCTTTTCGCATCACTCTAGGCATTTACGTGCTAACTTGCTGCTACCCACTGATCTTACGGGCCACCCGACCCAATTTCAGCTCTGCGTGTGCCTCTTGGCTCTGAGTGGCCCCCTCCTAATGGCTGCCCCCCTCTTTTTTCCTGTAAGTAATCCTTAAGGTTTTATTCCAATTTGTCTGAAGAAGCATTGGTCTTTAAGGTGCCACTGGACTCAAGATTTGTTCTGTTGTACACAGCTACCCATGTGAATTTATAAATAACATTATTATTGGTAATATTAAGTTATTTACCACTTTGTCATAAAAATCTTAAACTGCTCATTTTGACCCATTAAGCCTCTTTTTCAAGTGACAGGACCTCCCCCATCCCAAGGCCAGCTGACAACCCTACTTCAGGGTTAAAGCCAGATAACAATGGAATGCTGAGAAGACACTTTATGCCACACAATAATAGACCCCATTTAGCTCCCTGGAAGAGCTTTGGAAGAGGATCCCACCACTCTGAGGGGCACTTCTCAAATGGACCCTTGACGCAGAAATATAAGAATATCAGAGAAGCCATGTTGGATCCGGCCAGTGGCCCATCCTGTCCAACACTCTGTGTCACACAGTGGCCAAAACCCAGGTGCCACCAGGAGGTCCACCAGTGGGGCCAGAACTCCAGAAGCCCTCCCACTGTTGCCCTCCCTCCCCGAAGCACCAAGAATACAGAGCAACACTTCCCCCAGACGTAAGAACAATAAGAGAAGCCATGTTGGATCAGGCCAATGGCCCATCCAGCCCAACACTCTGTCACACCGTGGCCAAAACCCACTGTTGCCCCCCAAGCTCCAAGAATACAGAGCATCACTACCCCAGACAGGGTGTTCCATCTATACCTTGTGGCTAATAGCCACTGATGGACCTCTGCTCCGGATGTTTCTCCCATCCCCTCTTGAAGCTGTCTTAGGTTTAGCAGATGGAGGATCATTGAGATGGGTGTCCTTGGTCATTCAAGGAGGGAACCCTTCAGGGATGAAGCAGATTCCATTTGTAGATTTCCCTACATCAGAGACGTGTTCAGAGCAGAAAGAGACCCTCAATCCCACCTATAAAACCATCAGGACGGAATCTGTTAAACCCCAGATACAACCAACCCAGGTGAGCTCGAGGGCCACTTGGAAACCAAGCGGGCACACGTGAGAGGGAATTGAAAAACACAAGACGGCAGTCACATACACATGGGTTTGGGGCATCAGCTTCACTGAGCATCAGAGGACTTCATTCTGAAGCAACATGGGCTGAGCTGCACAGCCAAGCTCATCAGCGGGATTGTCAGCCAAGGAACAGATCGAACTAGACTCTAAAAAAGGATTTCCTGATTTCTTGGCACATGCAGATAGATGCTGGAGATGCTAAGCCCTTATGGTGAACTTGGGAAACGTATACAATTAGAAGCAAACAACCCACGCTTTTGAAAGAGGAGTAGGTGACTGGAAAGTGTTTCCAGCAGTTTGCAAAACAAAGCTGACTCTGGAAAGGATGCTCCTGTATGAACTACCGAGCATATGGGCATACATTTCTGCAAACTAGGCAAAACTGAATTATCCAAGAAGTCTTTTCTATGCAGGCAATAACATTGCACTGTACTAAATAACCCACGAAGTTACTTGTAAAAAGTATGAAGGCCTGTGGTCCACCATATTGCGGTGTACAGCTAACTGAAAGGAGGATCCTGCTATTTAATCTTTGCATCATTTAATGTGCCATGTTAACACTTAAGCTTTGCCTCCTTTCTGTATTTTTAGACTTCTGATTGGTTCTACAGCCCTAATCCTATCGCACTGTTCATTGAATGTCCCATCCTGTTGATCGGATGGACATATTCTGTGTAATGTTCCTTGAGTCCAAGTGAGGAAAGTGGACTGTAAATAATGTCCATAAACAAATATATTTGGGACGCAGACAACGGCTAAGGATGCTTTCCAAGTTGGCCCAGTTCCACTGAAGTCCGACCTAGTTCACTTATAGGATTTCTGGTTTAATTGCATTTGAATCTTGTCTTTACAGAACTATTAAAAAAAATAACCCCCCCCCCCCCCCAGTCTGTAGGATGTTGCGTTGTGTTTTTCAGTTTAAAAAATTAGACAAGATAAAATGTTACCCAAGCTTTTAAAAATACAAGGAGTTCATTTATTTATATTTTATTTGCATTTATATCCCCACCCATCCCATGGATGGGCTCAGGGTGGGTAACATCACTATAATAAATACAATTTCAATTTTAAAGCAGGATAAAACAGTATAACAATTAATGTTGGGTGCAGAGTGAGTGTGCCAATATGACCGCACCTTATTTTGTCAGTAAGATAGCTTGCTCTTAAATAGCTCCCTCATTTAGAGAAATGAGCATGCGAAGACGTTTTAGTAAATTACTTCAGCAATTAGGTGGGTTTTTTTTTAAATATATGTAACCCCTGCTCCCCAAGCGAAAAGACTGTCAGCCAAAACGGGGGCTACGATTTTCAGGCAATCTTAAAGAGACACCAACAGGCTGGGCAAACCGACCTTATGCTCTTTTTACACCCAAGTAAATTCAGTGGGTCGATGTCCTCCGAAGCGATCAGCAAGACTGCAGCTTCAATCCCCCCCCCCCCCCCCGCGCATCAAAGTCGAAACCTCCCACCGCCGTTTTATTAAGATCAAGCTGAATTATTCACGCAGCCGGAATAATACACCACCCATCCCCTTTCAATGCATCTTAACGATTGTTTGGAAGTGGGCTTTGCTGTTTCACACAGAAAGATCCTGTTGGAAAGTGAACTGAAAGTACCTGATGCGGCACGTGTGAAAGCACAGATGCCTGCAACAGAATCTTCCCTGGGCAGAAAAAACCGATCCCGGAGACAGGCTGCGGTCCGGGGAGCGGACTAGAAGGCAAGCGGGGGAAGTCAAACCTCAAGAAGCAACTTCTGCTGTCTCTGGATGGAAGTTATGCCGAAAACAATTCCGCGGAGCTGGTGGGAGCGCAAGGCGCGACTCCGAAGGCAATACAGCCGCAGCCCTACGAACGGAACAAGGCTTCCTATTGACGGCAACGAGCCTACTTGAGAGTAAGGCCCCATTTCTTTTTCTTTTAAAAAGACGACGAGGCTCTCCACAGCGGTTTGACAGCTGAAAAGATTACGCGGGGCGGGGGAGGGCTTCGTTCTTGTTGATGAAGATTAAGAGATTTTGGGGCAGGCGGGAGGGAAACCCATCGACCGGGACTAACGAAAGGTGAGCTGGTTCCGTTAACTTTAAAGAGGGTTTTCTTAAAAAAAAAAAACCCAAAAAAACCCAAAGGAAAGAAAAGGAGAAAAGAAAAAAAGAAAGAAAAAAAGAAAGGAAGGAAGGAAGGAAGGAAGAAAAAGGAAGGAAGGAAGGAAAAGAAAGAGAGAGAGGAAGAAAGAAAAAGGAAGGAAGGAAGGAAGAGAAAGAAAGAAAGAGAAAGAAAGAAAGAAAAGAAAGAAAGAAAGAAAGAAAGAAAGAAAGAAAGAAAGAAAGAAAGAAAGAAAGAAAGAAAGAAAGAAAGAAAGAAAGAAAGCCAAAGTGAAACTCTGTTCCATAAGACAAATCGATTCTATTACATGTATTTTATATTAGCCAGAAGCGAACTTCGGGAATTACTGCGGTTACTTTCGAGTCCAGGAGCTCCTTAGAGACAAGCAAGACTTTGGGGTCGGCTGTAAGCTTTCGAGAGTCAACCCTCCCTTCGTCGGACCGGGCAGGGATGCCATTCGCCTGGGCCGATTCCGGTTGAAGAGGCAGTGTGTGAACCGAAAGCGAAGCGGCTTTTGATGGGTGCTTTGGAGTGTCTTCGTTGATGGATGCCATAGCCGGGTGGGGAGGGGTTGATTTGTTTGGGCGAAGGCGAATTAGGAGCCCCGGAGTCTCTCTGCGGACCGAAATTCATTTGCCGCCATAAATTACTTTTAAAAGCGACCCGGGCTATAAATCTGCCAGCCTCGTTTAAACACCAGCCTTGCTATTGAAACCCAGGACAACGTGGACATTGTCGGGAGGGGAGGCAGGGTACCCGCGGGGAGGGGCCGCATTTAAACAGGCTGCGAATTTTGAGTGGGGAGGGGGAGAGAAATTACCCCTCTCTTTGTGATTTGTTCTGGAGGTTTCTTACCAAGAATATAGAAAGTACATTCAGGAACACAGTCTTGGGAAGTCAGAAGGAAGGAAGGAAGGAAGGAAGGAAGGAAGGAAGGAAGGAAGAAAGAAAGAAAGAAAGAAAGAAAGAAAGAAAGAAAGAAAGAAAGAAAGAAAGAAAGAAAGAAAGAAAGAAAGAGAAAGTTAAGTCCAGTAACACCTTTAAAACCAACAAAAGTTTAAATCTGGGTATGAACTTTCTTGTGCATGCACAAATACCCAGAGTAGAACTTCGGCGGCTTCAGACCAACATGGCTACTCAACCTGAATCTAAACCAACAAACGTTGTAACCTCCCAGGACATTCAGTTGCTGACCTAAGAGTAGCAGTTATCTTACAAAAGAATTTCAAAGGGAGCTAGAAAGACTGCTGAACTGCAACTGATAATGACGCTCAAGACAATGCATCCTCCTGGACCAAGTCGAGACCTAGGTTTCTTGTCTCATTACCAATGCTGATTTCTCCACACCTACTTCCTCTCTGCATATTACACCTGCTATTGTCATTCACCTGCTATTGCCATTTGGCATCTGAAATCACTCCACTCACCAGTTATAAGGACAGATGGACTCACGTTCTAGCTGTATCTGAAAAAGTGAGCCGTGACTCAAAAAAGCTCACACCCTGCCACAAATTCTGTTAGTCTTTAAAGGTGCTACTGGAATGTTGCTCCTTTACAAGCACAGCTACCCGTCTTAAACAAACAAACATTTCCCCTTCTTAACTTTGCAGGAAAACACTATTTTAAAAGCATCCAAAATGGCCATTTCTTTGAAAAACATGGATTAAAGCCCCAAGAAATATGATCTCAGTAAACTATTGGAGTGCAGTTCTAGACCACCCTTACCTAAGAGTAAGCTCCATTGAACTTGAGAGGCTTAGATTTACTCTATGCATAGGTTTCACCACTGAGAGACCAAAGTTTTAGCATGTTTGAAGAGGAGGGACACTAGATCAACTGAAAAATCCTGAGGACTAGCGCCTCCTTCTTGGATTGCCAATCGTCCCCTCCTTAAATCATTTCTCCACCCCACAGATCAGAGGCCCCTAAAAGAGACGTAGAGAAAAAAAAGCTGACACCCACAATAGAAGCTGGCAGAAAGAAAAAACAAAGCAAATCTCTTTTACACGAAAGATTCCCTTAAACTGGAAAATCCTTTCTGATTCTCTGCTGTCTTCAGCAGGCCATGAATGTATTTAAAGAAATGAGAGGCTGTTCTATTTTTATTAGGCATGTTAAAAAAAAACACTCTCAATTTTAAAAGAACAGCACAGGTTCTATATTTATATTACAACCTGGATTTGATGGGTAGTTGACAGCCATGGCTGAGAAATTAAGTGCTACGGGGAAGCTAAAACCCTCTCCCAGGACTCTCTTAACCACCAACCCTCCGGAAAGAAATCAGTTGCCATTTCAGTCCTATTTGAAGCCTGAAGAAGTGTGGTATCTGAAGAAGGGTGTTTGCACACAAAAGCTTATACCTTGAATAAAAACTTCCTTGGTCTTAAGGGTGCCACCAGACTCAAACTTTGTTCCCTTTGAAACCTGATTTCGATGCAGAACTTGGGCTAAAATATTGATAAGGTCCTGCAGCCTGCCGAGCTGAGACTGTGAACGTTACAAAGTCCTCTGGACTTCTACTTCCACCGTCGTTTTTAAAAAAATCAGTTTTAACGACTGATGGGAGGTCACCGAAATACTGTTGCCTGCTCAAGACCTCCTTGCCTGTTTGTGAGGCATCCCTCCCCGCAAACACAAAGCCAGGCCAAATTCCTGCCTCCATTCCAAAATTTGGTCCAACTTCACTTCCTGTTTGCTTGCCATGAAAGTTATGAAGACATGTGCTGATGAGGTAGCATGGAAGAGATACTGAGCTAGCCAGTCTTGTCTGGCTGAGTGCAGGCACCTAGCAAGGAAGTCTGTCCCATTAACATTAACAACAACAAAAAATAAACACTCATGAAGCGACTGTTCTTTCAGGGAGAGCGGTGGTCTGATGGACCGGCTGGAAAGGATTACTAAAATAATGTCCATACAGTGGGAATGGGCTATACGAAACACATGCTTCCTTATACTGAATCAGATCCTCAGCCCATTAAAGGTAGAATTGTCGACTCAGACTGGCAATGGCTTCCCAAGGCCTCTCAGGCAGAGGTCTTTCACATCACCTGCTGCCGGATGCTTTAACTGGACAGGTGGGGATTGAACCTGGGACATTCGGCACACCAGATGCTCTGGGCAATGTACTGGCAGTGAGGAAGGCAGACTATAAATACAAATCAATTAGACTGGTAAATTTTGTAAGCCACCTTGAAGGCCAGTATGGAGGAAATTAACAAAAAGTTGGTTCAAGAACCCCCGATACATTTATTTACTACATTTATACCATGCCTTTCCCCAGTGGGCATTCAAAGCAGCTTATAAAATTGTTCCCTTCTGCCTGACCCCTTTAATTGGAGATTCCAGGGATAGAACCTGGGACCTTCTGCATGGCAAGCAGATGCTCCGCCACTGGTCCAGAGCCTGGCCCCATTAAAAGGCTAAATGCTCTTATTAAGAGCCCTCCCTTCCTTCTGTTAAGGTCCTTTCACAAATTATTCTCCCCCACAGGCACCCTGCACACACCCATGTATTGACCTATATATTTGTTTCAATGGGAAGCTATCAGCCACAGAATTCCAGGGGACACGCACAGAGCAAAGCTTAAGCGTGTGCAGTCATTGCATCAAATAAGGGTTGTCTCAGACCGATTTCACACAAGCTGCTGCTTCGCCCCCGCTCTTCCCTTTCCCCCCCATTGCACGCATCAATTTCCCACTATGTGCTGTGCGGGGCCGCATTTTGACCTGCAGCTTCACCCAATTTCCCCCGCATCTTCATGACCCTGGTTTTTTAGGATCTAGAAGATGCATGGAGGAGATCGGGCAAAGCTGCGGGTCAAAATGTGGCCGCGCAGCACTTAGTGAGAAACTGACACATACAATTGGGGGGAGGGGGAGGGAAGAGCCAACCCAGAGCAGCTGCTTGTGGGAAATCAGTCTCAGTGCTTAGTTCTTGTGTTCCTTTCTTACGTACCCAGAGAAATGCTGATGGCCACTTTGAGGTCGGGAAGCAATTTTTCTCCAGGCTAGTTTGGCCGAGGATCCTGAAGTGTTGGGGGGGGGGGAGGGGTTAGCCATCTTCTGGGTATGAAGCCATGGTCACTGGGTGTGTATGTGTGGGGGAGGTATTTGTGAATTCCCTACATTGTGCAGGGGGTTGGGCTAGATGACCCTGGAGGTCCCTTCCAACTCTATGATTCTAAGCTCCATGCAGGTTCCACATATTCCTTCCTCTGTAGACAATGGAAAGCAGGCCTACACCCCCCCCCCCCCCCCCCGCTACCATTCGCTTCTCACTGGAATGCAGACAATTTTAAACCCATAGTCAGGTAGATCACCGCTGGGCGTTTTGGAGTGTGGGTGATTTCTGTAGAAAGGACACTTGGTTAACTGCATGGCTGGATTAAACCAAGGGCCATTCCTGTGCATGCCTTCCATTCCTGGAAGGTCTCCAGTTGTGTGTGTGTATTTTAAAAAAGAGCACTCAGTTAACATTATGGCAGCCAAGGTGGGAGGGACTTCTGATGGTGGAGGCCAGAAGTTCTCCAGTCCCAACTCCGTGACCTTAAGCTCCCTCTCTTGAACCAACTAGAGTCAAGTACCTGGACTTGAATCCAGCTGTTCTACTACAGACCAACCTCTGAAACCCCGCCTCCTTCAAGGACACTGTTTGGCACAGTCTTCAGCACCCAACCTCGTCTCTGAGCAGAAGCAGCCACAAGGGGAGACAACTGGGTTGTCCATTCAGGTGTCACAACACCCCCCCCCCCCATCGGTTAGGACTGAACCAGCTGCAACCCATAGCTTGAAGTTACAGTTTTGTACCAAATCCTAGCATGTAGTTCCATTTGTAGTCAGACTAACTAGGATTTGATCTCACAGTTTGGGTTACTGTGACATCTGGCTTGAGGTCCTTCACAAGTTTTGAACAACAGATAAGTCTACCAGTGGCTACTAGCCATATCCACATTCAGAGGCAGTCAACCTCTAAATCCCAGAGCCAGGAGACAAGATCAGGGGGAGGCCTTGGCCTCTCTGCCCTGTTGTCGGCCCTCCAGAGGAACTGGTTGACCACTGTGTGAGACAGGATGCTGGACTAGATGGACCACTGGTCTGATCCAGCAGGGCTCTTATGTTCTGATGAACCTCCAGGGCTGAATAGGGACACAGGATTCTTATGTCCCTACAAGATGGTACTTTTCTGCCCCCAAGCATTTTCCTTCTGCTCTATCAAGCTGATTACATTTTGTATTACTTTACATCCTGAGCTTTCTTTACAGCACCCCTCCCACCTTCTGACTGAGATATAAAGACTCTAATCTACTTACTTTCCTACTCATATCTGATTAAGGACACTTTGACTCTCAAAAGCTTATGCCCTGACTGGAGAGCCAGTTTGGTATAGTGGTTAGGACTGTGGACTCTAATCTGGGAGAACCGGGTTTGAGTCCCAACTCCTCCACATGCAGCTGCTGGTGTGACCTTGGGTCAGTCATAAATTCTTTCAGGGCTGTTCTCTCAGGAGCAGTCCTCGAAAGAGCTCTCTCAGCCCACCTACTCACAGGGTGACTGTTGTGGAGAGGGGAAGGGAAAGGTGATTGTAAGCCGCTCTGAGACTCCTTCGGGGTAGTGAAGGGTGGGGTAGAAATATAATCTCTTTTTGTTGATCTCTGCTATTGGACTTGAATCTAACCAAATGCCAGGGTAAATTTCTAGTCCAACGGCACTTTTACAACCAACAAAGTTTTATTCTGGGTACAAGCTTTCATGTGCATGCCCACTTCTTCAGGTAATTGAAACAGAAGTCAACAACCATTACATATACATTACATAGAGGGATATGACTGCTGGTTGAACCTGGCTTGTAAGAGCCATCCTGCACATGATAACCTTTTGAGGGATTCCAGTGAGTTTGTAGAATTTTCCAAGTTGTGGAAGTTAAGAGTTGGCCTAGCTTATGGAAAACTGAGGGTGGAGAGCTGCTGTTCTTCCTCCACCAAGAAAAAGTCCACAAGAATTTAACACCGTTTGAGAGGCAGCAGGCCTTCTAGTGCGCATCTTTGTCTCATGACATATTTGACACTTTTTTGGCAGAGCTTAAAAAAAGAACACCCTTGTCACACCTATGACTAGAAGCAATACTAACTGAAAGGCATGGACAGTATAACCTCTATCATATTGAAAGGGGATAGAAAGACTCATGGAGGATTGGTCTATCAGTGGCTAGTAGCCATGGTGACTAAAGGGAACCTAGAACAAAGTTTGAGTCCAGCGGCACCTTTAAGACCAACAAAGTTTTATTCCGGGTAGAAGCCTGAAGAAGTGGGCATGCCACGCAAAAGCTTGTACCCAGAATTAAACTTTGTTGGTCACAAAGGCGCCGCTGGACCCAAACTTTGTTTCATACCAACATGGTTGGTTTGATTCATACCAATAGGGTTGCTAGCCTCCAGGTGGGACCTGGAGATCTCCCGCTGTTACAACTGATCCCCAGCTGACAGAGATCAGCTCCTCTGGAGAAAATGGCTGCTTTAAAGGGTGGACTTTATGGCATTCTACCATGTTGAGTCTTCTCCCCTCCCCGAACCCCACCCCCTCCTGGATTCACCCCCAAAGTCTCCAGGTATTTTTCAATCCAGACTTGGCAACTCTACATATTAACATGGTTACCCACCTGGACCTATCTTCACGGAAGCCAGCACATTAAGCCGCATGAAGGGAAGCTAGATATTCAGAGGCAGTCAGCCTCTGAATCTCAGTGCCAAGAAGCAACAACAGAGGAAGGCCTTGGCCTAGTCTATGCCCTGCTGTTGGCCCTCTGGAGTAACTGGTCAGCCACTGTCTGAGATGGGTCCCTGGACTAGATGGACCAATGATCTGACCCCCCAGGGCTCTTCTTACATATACAATCGGTGAATCACTGAAAAACCAGGCATCATTCTCTAGGTTGGGATCCCTGATAGGTTAGAATAATAAAAAAAAAGAAGTTGGCATAAACTTCAGTCAGGGAGTGCTGGTACATACCAAATGTGGATCGCCTGCCGGGCAAGCTCCCCTGCCGCGTCTGGAGGCTGTGCAAGACACTGCTTTCGAAGTGCCCCGCAGTCCAAGATGGCGGCATCTCCGCAGGGCTGACGTAGGCGCCAGGGTAAGGACTGGAATAGGATCCATTGACCGAGCGCACCAGAGCGTTGCCATACTGGTCACGACCGCCGGCTCCTAGCAGCAGCGTGCTCTGGTAACCCCCGTCCCGTCCAGCGTTGCCGCCAACCGGGGGACTGTGCGAGTAGGAGAAGCTCGACGTTGGATGAGGGCTGTTGGCATTGAAGTGGGATGTGTCGGCCCCGGCTGCCTGCGCCCAGCCTGGGTGGCTGCTCAGGGGATGGCTCTGGTGGGCAGGTTCACAACTCGGCAGGTAAGGCAGACTCTGCAGCATGGGGGGGACCCGGCTGGTGGGCACATAGACAGCCGGACTGGGTGGCGAATGCAGGAAGTTGCTCGAGTCATGGGAGTATGCCGACTGGCCGGGGTTAGGGGCAAGAGCTAAACTCTGGTACATTTTATATCCTTCGAAGCAGGGGATGATGGGGTGAAGCCGCAGCTGCCAGGTGTAATCAGAGTGAGTCCGGGAAGCGGGACATCGAGAGCTCAGCGGGTTCTCAGACGCTGTTGCAGTGGAGGCAGCTTTCAAGCACCTGAAAACAGGAGAGCAGAGAAATAAGGTTCTGAGCTAGTGGGGCCCTCCTCCAAATGGCATGCCCCTTGTCCATAACACTCAGAAGAAGAAGAAGCCATCGAGCCACAACTGATCCATGGTGCCTCCAACCATGGGGAGTTCAAGGCAAGAGACATTCAGAGTTGGTTCCTTGGTGGTCTTCCATCCAAGGACTAACCAAGTCCAACTCTGCTTAGCGGCCAAGATCTGACTTGAAAAGAGGGGCACAGAAAGGCGCAGCAGCAGGTTTGAAGATTGGGTCCCCCTTTTAATGCGGCTGGCTTCTATCTGCTCTGCTTTTCTTGGCAGATCGTGCAACAGGGAATGTTCTCCTAGCTTAAATTTTCACGCAAAAGCAAGGAGAGGCTTGCAAGAAGAGGCACCAGCCCCCATGCTGTTTGGATGCCATGATCCATTACATCTCCCACCCTTCTTTCGAGGAACTCAGGAGTCATCCCGCGTTACCTTCCTAACCACCCTGTGAGGTAGGTTAAACTGTCTGAGATAATGTACATTGGCTCTAAACCCAACCACTCAGCTTCACGGCCGAGGACAGTTTTGAAGACAGACCTGTTCAGTTTCAAATCCAGGTCTGGCAATCTTCTTTCCACAACACCACACTGTGTCTCATCCAAACTCCTTCTAGTAAGAAGACAAAGGAAACTCCAGACTCTTTCCCAAACTTTACTCCCTTATAAAGTCCATGTTCTTGGAAGCATGCTACCTGGCTTTCCAGGAGACCTGATAATCTTGGCATCAGTTTCTCCGGAGAGATTTTATTACTTATTTTATTATTTATTATTGGGTACTGCGGCCTATGCTACAAAGTATGGCTTGCTGAAATGAGGATCCAATGGAATTTTGCATCATTTAATGTGTCACAATAAGACTTTTGCTTTGCTTCAGTTCTGTTTTCAGGCTTCTGGCTGGTTCCAGGACTCCAGTCCTCTTCCAATATTTATTGAAAGTCCCATCTTGTTGACTGTATTGACTCGCTCCGTAATCCACTTTGAGTCCAAGCGAGAAAGGTGGACTCTAAACAGTGTTCCCTCTAAGCTGAGTTAGTGTGAGCTAGCTCACTGTTTATTAGCCTCCGGCTCACATATTTTTGTCTTAGCTCAGGAAGGATGGTTCTAAAGCAAACTGATTTCTGAACTAGCCAAATTGCTCACCCACAACTTTAATGCCAGTAGCTCACAACGTAAAATTTTTGCTCACAAGACTCTACAGCTTAGAGGGAGCATTGACTCTAAATAGTGTAAATGAATACAATTCAGTTCTAAGCACACCAGGGTTGGGTCCAGTGTTCCGTCTAAGCTGAGCCAGTGTGAGCTAGCTCACAGTTTTCTAAGCCTCTGGCTCGCACATTTTTGTCTTAGCTCAGGAAGGATGGCTCCAGAGCAAACTACACTTATGCAGTAACCGAACTGCTCGCTCACAACTTCAATGCCGGTAGCTCACAAAGTAGAATTTTTGCTCACAAGACTCCACAGCTTAGAGGGAGCATTGCTGTCCCAGTGTTGTAGTCAGAGCTACAACTGCAAATAGAACAAAGAATATTTGATCAAGTGTGCCTGCACACGAAAGCTCAGACCCTGAATAAACCTTTGCTGGTCTTAAAGGTGCCATTGGACTCTAAAAGAACATTCCTCCAACTCTGCACCATTAAACAAACAAACTTCTTATGGACATAAGCAGAATCCACATAGATCGTACCTAGCAGTCTAGTTTTAGACATCATTATCCAGAAATCTCAGAGAATCAGGGAAATCAGAAGAGAGGACACCGAATAACGTAGATCAATCGTCAGTCTGACAAACCCACAACAGTTAAAAGCCTAAAAAGATTTACTGCAGGGGTGGGGGTGGGGAATCAGACTGCTGTCTCTGCTGCAATAGCCCCCCAAACCCCCTCTGGAATATGTCACCAAGTTTCCTGACATGGGGTGCCTCCTACAAAACATGCCCAGGATCACAGCGGAAAGCTGGGGACTTGAAAAACATGCTTCTCTGAAAAGAAGGACCATTTTAAAAAAGCAGGGCTTTATTCCAAGGGAGCATCCTTGGGGCACCAAGGTCAAATTGCTTTTTTTAAAGGGTATGTGACTTAGAAATCCAGTGATTCGGGAAGTAGCTCTACTGGGCTCCTGATAAGGGGAAAAACATTATTTAGGTGTTTAAACCTGTTTGCTATAACGCAGGCGGAACCTCCAGGATAGAACAGAGTTAGGGGATACGTTCATAATACCATATGTCAGTGTGGTGTAGTAAGAGTGCCCATCTAGGATGGGGGGTGGGGGGGAGGTTCCAATCCCTTCTTTTGCCCTGGAAGCTCGCTGGGTGACCTTGGGCCGGTCACGGCTCTTTGAGTATCATAGTGTTGCTGTGAGGATAAAACGGAGAGGAGGGGAACGGTGTAAGCCACTTTGTTTCTCCACTGGGGAGAAAGGCAGGGTACGGATGACGGATTTAAAGAAATAAATTTAGTCTTCACCAGTGTTCCCCCCTAAGTTGAGTTAGCGTGAGCAAGCTCACAGGTTTTTAGCCTCCGGCTCACACCTTTTTGCCTTGGCTCAGGAAGGACGGCCCCAGAGCAAACTAATTTATGCAGCAGTCAAATCACTTGCTCACAGCTTGAATGCCAGTAGCTCACAAAGCAGTGTTTTTGCTCACAAGACTCCACAGCTTAGAAGGGAGCATTGGCCTTCCCCCAATACAGCCGGGACTGGCACAGAGGAATACCCGACCCACCACAGAACACACTGCCCACGATGTGGTGGGTAATAGTCATTGTCTGAGACCCATGTTTTGAAAAAGAGTGGGCACATTCTAGGAAGCTAGGACTCTTGTGATTGGCCACCACAGGGAAATAGAACCTCCAGTTCCAGAAGCTGAGTACCTCTGAAGGAAAAACCAGGAAGGAAGGCCTTCCTAGCTAGGAGCAGGGCTAGAAAATGCCTTACGGTGACTCTAGAACGCCGCCGTCCCCATTTCGACGGATGAAAAGGCTCTGAATTTTGACCGCTGAACGGGGCAAATGAAATATGAAGCCCGCCTGTCCTCGGCGGATCGGGTCGCCGTCCCAAAACGTGGGGAGGCCACTTCCTCGCAGGTAGGCGCGCGTGGAATCGCGACCCAAAGGGCACCGGAGACTGTGGGGGAGTTTAAGATCGACACCAAATTCCAGTTTTTAAAATATCGAGCCTGGGATTACTTCACGGCCCGATCCGAGGTATGTCTACGCGGAAGTAGTAAGCAACCTAAATGCCCCGAGGGCTGCGATCCCTGACCTACTTACTCGGCAGTAAACGCTTTGGACTCGGAGGTATTTGTTTCGAAGTGACCCGGTGAGCACAGAAGGAAAAGCGAACAAAGGAGGAAATTGAACGACGCCTTTTCCTTTACAATATGCGGGAAGTTTTCTCTTGCGGGCCTTCGAACGACTCGGATCTCCGAAGAAGCGCATTTTCGAGATCTCCCTTTAAATAATAACCTCCTGTTTCCAATAGACCCCAGAAACGGGCGGTCAAGTCAGACCACCAAGAACAAAAACTTCCACCACCACCCCCTCTTTCCAACCGGTCCAAGCCACCCTCCGACAGAAAACGCAGCGAACGCGGAGGGGGATAGTGAAGACCCGCGTTCGAATCCCGCTCAGCCTTGGACCGCTCACCCCTTTTCGGGCGCAGCCTATCCCAGCGGGTTGTTTGAAGGACTACTGGAGCCGGGGGCTGCGGAGTCCTCGGTGGAAATTCGGGATAACAAGGTTCTTCTTCAAGCTCCACGCAGGCGTTATTTCCTTTTTTAAAAAGACACGCGAACGGGCTAAGTCACCAAGAAGAGTTCCGTTCCGGGTCGCCCTGCACAAGGGATTCGAACTGAGTCGCGATCTGTAACCCCGCCGGCTCCGTCCTACCAAACGTCGGACTTCAGGCTGCGTGTGAAAGGCGTCCCCTTCGGTCTCTCGGGACAGTCTTGCAGATTTACGCCCGAGGAACAGTCAAAGGTCTCCGCGCCAAGATGAGACAGCGACAGACTGGGATCGGCGCCGGCGGGCTGGTGCTCAGAGCTGCCTGCGGGCTTTCACGGGCTCTTACTCGGAAGTAAACCTACTCGCCTGCGGCATTCCCACCCACCCCCCCACCCACCCCCGGGGCTGCGACGTACTCCTATGACGCGGGATGCCCAGGGCAGCTGTTATGGAGACGTCCCCCTGGTTCAAGCCAGTGGAGAGAAAGGCGGTATCCACTTTCATGGATATTTACCTCCAAGGAAACAGCAGAATCGAAACAGATCTTACGGCCCGATCCTAACGCCCGATTCCTGGGAATAAATTCTCAAGGAACTGCTTACTAGCAAGTCACACTGAATGTACAGGTCTTCCACGTTAAACGTGCTTCGTACCGATTGTGGGGGACTAAACATTCCCTTTGAAAACCCCTGGTGGGAAAACCTTTTAGAGAAATAAGAATTTTTTTTGGGGGGGGGGGAGCTGTAGACTCACTTGGGAGTAAAACCCCCAGAAGATGCGCGTGTTCCGGCACGTTTTTCAACGAAGAAATCCTAAATCCTGAAAAATTCCGGAAAGAAAAAACCCTTTCAGTATAACAGCGCTCAGCTTTGACTTGTAAGATCTGGGCACAGAAGAGGAAGTCTTTCAGAAAAAAGATTTTCTAGAAAAGCATTGGAAACAGAATTTCGCAAGATCTCGAAACAGAATGGGGCGAAGAGAGAAAAGAACCGCCCCGGTTTTGCCAAGGTAACCTTAAAAAAATTACAGTTGGGATCCAGAGGCACTTTTAAGAGCAACCAAGTTTTATTCTGGGAATAAGCTTTCGTGGGTTTGCATACAAAACCTTATACTCAGAATCAAACGCTGTGGGTCTTAGAAGTGCCACTGGACTCGAACTGTGTTCTGCTGCTTCAAATCAACACGGCGACCCGCCTGAATCTATCAGGGAAAACCTGTTTTCAAAAGGGGGAGGGGATTTCAAGCTTTTCACCCTTTAAATCACCAGACCGGTTATCAATAGCTGGGCTTCGGAAAGCTAATAGAATCTCTTCCCGCTGCGCCTCGCCTCGCCTCCCAAGCGGGTCATTATCTAGCCAGATAAACCCGGCTGGAGGAGAGATAAGTTCGCAAAACAACACACACACAAACACACACACACACTCTCACAAACAGACGTACTTACGTCGCAACGGGCAAGCAGAGAAATCTCGCATGATGAGGTGGGTCGCGTTGGGTTTTTTTTTTTAAATCCCAACCAGAAAATCCAAGCCAAAAAAAAAAGGGGGGGGGCTGATTCCCAGCCAACCCCCCAAGCCAAGCTTTTAAGGGCCAAACCCGCCCTTTGAAGCCAGAGCGCCGCGGCGGTCTTCTGCGCCCTGTTATCTCCGATCCCCCCACCCCCCTTTGATAGCTCCTTTTGACCCGATTCTCCTATCTTCGTCTTAACTAGCTCCTCTCTCGCCTAATCTCGGCCTTAAAGTGATCCCCTTCATCTGTGGCTCGGCCCCTTTACCGCGGGGAGGAGGGGGGGGAGAGAATTGGGCTGCGTCACGTGATCCCTCTCCCTTCCCGGCAAGACTGGGTGGCTACGAGAAGGGAGGGGTTGGAGTCCAAGGAGCCGTGGGGCGCCCCCCCCCCCAGGAGGAAGGAGGTCTGCGATTCTCTGGTTTTCCTGTGGATCTAAAGGGATGCGTTTCTTTTCTCCCCTGGGCTGATTGCTTGGTCCGGAGCCCATTTCCTCGTGGTGGGGGGGGGGAGATATGGTTAATAATTAGAACTGGCTGCCAATCAGAAATGGCCTTTCGCTTCCAGGGTTTCTGAACGGCCCAGTTTTCGAGGCGCTGGGAAAGAATCGCAGCCTGTTGCGTCCTTCCCGGTTTCGATTGACGACCCGCGTTCTCCTGAAAATCTCCGAGATGGAAGCGATCGAAGACCACGCTCCTATAATGTCCTTACTTGGACATAGTCGTACTCAAGACAGCGGGATTTACAGCTGATACACAGGATCAGACTGTGCGCGAAGTTCTTTGAAAGTCGCGTCAGCATGAATAGGATCGGGCGCAGATCTTTCTTTCTTTCTTTCTTTCTTTCTTTCTTTCTTTCTTTCTTTCTTTCTTTCTTTCTTTCTTTCTTTCTTTCTTTCTTTCTTTCTTTCTTTCCCCCCCTCTCCTTCAAAGGTTTCCCTTTCCTTTCATCCATTTTGCCAGATATTTCCTTCTAATCCCATCCATCTAAGAATTGAAAATGAGTAGGTTTGTTCCAAAATTTTTGTTTTGCGAAGAATTTTTTTAAAAAAGATCCGGCCTCTTCAAAAATGCTCTTGGAAACAATTAACAATTTGATTTCTTTCCCACTCTCTGAAAGTTAAACTTGAAATCGTTTTAAACAAGAGAACGGTCTTTCTGGGAAACATACGAGAATCTTCTCGGCCGTCTCCCACATACATTATATGATATTTTTCTTCATGATATTCATGGTACGCTATTCAGAAAGAATCAAGTCAACTTTAATACGTAGCAAGTCAACTCTGATAATTTTTTTTAAAAAAATTATTATTGTTCAGTGGAGAAAACACCAAACGCTCACCTCTAATGTTTTATTTTTAACGTTAGCGGGATTTTGGCCAGCAGTTATACATCTTGGATCCATATTTCCGATTTTACCAGCTGGTGATCATCTTCCCTCTTCACAGGACCCCCTTGTCATGCTTTTAATTTTTTTAAAAAGAAATAAAAATCTGATATTGGCGTGCATCACTGAAAGCTCCCCCCACCCCCCGGAAATCCTGCGCTGTGGCTGCGCTCAAGTCCGACGAAAAGTACAGGTCACTTTCAAAAGAACGTGTCAGTTTCAGTCCGCGTGGAAATTGCTGTTCCGGGCTTCCAGCTTTGGAACCGGGACCGATCAAGGACGGACTCTGGAAGCTGTAGAAGAACCTCTTTCTCCTTCTAAACGCCCGGAGGCCCGACGTGGCGGGCTCTCTCCTTTCGACCAACGGTGCGCAGATGATTTTTCTTTTTTAAACCATCGCTTTAGTCCAGCTGAAGAGAGTTGCACTGTACTGAATGACTCGAAAAGTTACTTGGGAAAAAATTATTAGGGGCTGTGGTCTGTGCTCAGGTGTTATAGCTTGCTAAAACAAGGATCCTACTACGGAATTCTGCATCATTTCATTGTGTCATGTAAATACTTAATAAATACTAATATTAACTAAATATTCTAAGTATCGGTCTGTACGACTGCGTATAGTCTGCGGTAATTTGGATCCTGCTGTGTACTTTTGCATCGTTTAATGTGTCACGTTAATAATACTCGTGCCTTTTTTTCAAGTTCTGCCTTTAGACCTCCGGCTGGTTCTACAACCCTGATCCTATTGCACAGTTAAATGGAAGTCCGCTCCAGGGGACTGCATTGACTCACTCTGCAGTAACCCGCCTTGAGTCCAAATGAGAAAGGCGGACTATACATAACGTCAATAAATGGACAAGATTTCACGACATGAGTGCGGCCCATTGGTTTCAAGGGGCTGAGACCCGAAGACTTTGGCCACAATGGGCTGGCCGCCCAGGGACAGCATTGACCAGTTACTAGAAAATAAAATAAAATAAAATAAAATAAAATCCCCTTTCCTTTTATAAGCAGAGAAGAAGGGTCAGAGCAACCCCGGCCATGCCCTGAACATTTATTATGATGAACTGCCCGTGTCAAGTTTCTACCACCGGTTATAATTTTATGTTCTCTTGTTCGCCTCGCCTCCTAATTAAAAACACGCTGGAAAGGACTTCGGAATGAACCTGATTCGGAGACGAGACAGCCTTTCACTGCCCGCGCCGATAAGATGCACGTCGGCCTGGCGTTAAACCAAGTTGAATTCGACGCGAAGTCACAGGGCTGCCAACTCCGGCCTGCAAAATACCTGGAGGTTTTGAGGAGGGAGCCCGGGGGGAAGGGTGGGGTTTGGGGAGGGGAGGGACTTCGAGGGGGTATAACGCCACAGAGGTTCACCTTCCAAAGCAGCCGCTTTCTCCAGGGGAACTGATCTCTGTCGTCTGGAGATCAGTTGGGGTTCCAGGGGATCTCCAGGCCCCACCTGGAGGCTGGCAACCAAGCTCAGCTCTGTTTCTCCCAAAAGTAAGGGCTCATTGATTTCAACGAGTTATTCGCAGCTACGTTTATTTTGCCGGATACACTCGAGAGGAAGTGTCATTGTCTGGGTGGGGAATTCTACATACAGACATAAGGAGCCTGTTCATCGAAGGCAAGAATGGGAAATTCCGGGGTGTGTGTGTCCTTGTTAGGTAGCAGCCAAAGCTGCTTCAAGGCTACCGAGTTTACTGGGGGCAAAAGCTTCCCCGACACAGATGCACGAAGCGCCACAACAGCAAGACGTTACACTCCTGTGCATTCTCACTCAGAAGTAACTCACTCCCACTTCATTCAGCGGTGGTTTTCTTGGGGGAGGGGGAGGCCGTCAAGTTACAGCTGACTTATGCTGACCCCGTGCGGTTTCAATGCTCCCTCTAAGCTGTGGAGTCTTGTGAGCAAAAATGCTACTTCGTGAGCCACCGGCATTAAAGTGGTGAGCGAGCATTTGGGCAGCTGGATAATCTAGTTTGCTCTGGAGCCACTCCAACGTGTGAGTCGGAGGCTAAAAAAAACCCCTGTGAGCTGGCTCACGCTAACTCAGCTTAGAGGGAACACTGACAAGAGACGTTCAGGGGTGGTTTGCCATTGCCTGCCCCGGCGTCACAACCCTGGTATTCCTCGGTGGTCTCCCATCCAAGTACGAACCAGGGCTGACCCTGCTTGGATTCCCTGATCTGACGAGACTGGGCTAGCCTGGGGGCCATTGGCGGGGAGGGCGGGATGTGAATCGCATGAAATAAATAAATAAATAAATAAATTAACGCGAGGAAAACAGATTACAGTATTCATTTCCGGCTGATTCAGCACGCAGGCTTCTTCAGGTACCCACGACAACTCATCCCCAGAATTAAACGTTGTTGGTCTTAAAGGTGCCACTGGACTCGAACTTGGCCCCTTAATGGGAATTTGCCCCCCCCCCCCCCCGCGCAAATCGTCTAGTTGCTGACTTCAGCCTGGGCAGACCCTAAAGTCAAGCGTCCCCTGATGCACAAGAGGTTGAAACACGCGCCCCTCATCGGGTTCCTATTGATTCCCCCCAGCAGCCGCGCGCACTGACCTCCGGCCCAGTTGCCTTCTCGCCCAGAAATAATAAACTGGCCCCCCCTCTTGCAGAGGCGCCTTTCGGCTTTGATTCTTTCTGGTTCAAAAAGGAAGTGGGAAGGGAGAGCCGGCGGGGCGACTTGTCGGCCGTGGAGCAGCCGGGTGTCCTGCATTTGATGCTGGCTTCGAAGAACACAGGATTTAGCTTCCCGAAAGGAGGGATGGTCGAGCTGGAGCAGCAGCAGAAGTCTCGGGGCTCTAGCCTAGCCTGATCCCGTGAGATCCCGGAAGCTAAGCAGGCTAGTATTTGGGTGGGAGACCTCCAAGGAATACCAGGGTCAGGAGGTGGAGGCAGGCCATGACAAACCACCTGTGAACATCTCTTGCCTTGAAAACCCTACGGGGGCCGTCATGAGGCTTTACAAGCATTTGAATCCGGCTGTTGTTTTGTCTCTCCCACTCCTTCTGAAATATTCCTCATGATGATGGTAATGATGCACCCTTAAGTTGCAACCGACTCGTTGTTTGGTGTAGTGGTTAAGAGCTGGGACTCTACTCTGGGAGAACTGGGGTTGATTCTGCACTCCTCCACATGCAGCTGCTGGAGTGACCTTGGGCCAGTCACAAGTTCTCTCGGAGCTGTTGTCTCAAGAGCAGTCGTTGAAAGAGCTCTCTCAGCCCCACCTACCTCACAGGGTGTCTGTTGTGGGGAGGGGAAGGGAAAGGAAAGGAGATTGTAAGCCGCTCTGAGACTCTGAGTGAAGGGTGGGGTATAAATCCAATCTCTTCTTCTTCTTCTCATGGTGACCTCAGAGCCATGGGGTTTTCAGGGCATGGGACCTTCAGAGGTGGTTTGCCTTTGCATAGCAGCCCCGGACTTCCTTGGTGGTCTCCCATCCAAGGACTAAGCAGGGCGGACCCTGCACGGACAGATTCAGGTGGGTAGCCCTGCTGGTCTGAAGCAACAGAACAAAGCCTGGGTCCAGGGGCACCCCTAAGACCCACCAAGTTTTATTCTGGGTGTAAGCTCGAAAGCTTGTACCCAGAATAAAACTTCGTTGGTCTTAAAGGTGCGACTGGACTCCAGCTTTGTTCTCCTTCCCAGAAAAGGACATGATCGAAATGAAATGATTTCTCCTTCTCCCCCCTGCGGGCCCAGAGGAAGAAAAAAAAATATATCTGCCAATGTCTCTTAGGCTGCAGAACTCTTTGGGGAAAGAAGGGGAGGAAGGACTCCTTCAGCGACCCCGGCGAGGGCGACCAAAGTCTCCAGCAGAATTAAGGGGAATGCGTCTCTCCCCCCCCCCCCCCCTCATATTCTGACAGACACGTCACGCAAGGCCTTTAGCAGAGGCGGGACAGGCCGGGATTCAACCGGTGTTGCTTCGCGCGGCCTGGAAGGGCCTCAGCGGAGAGAAGCGTGGACGTCTGGCTACCAGGCGGCAGCCTAGCGAGTGGGGGCGACCATCCGGCAACTCTGGGACAAAACGACTCTCTCTCCCGGCTACCCAGCTTGATCTGTCTTTAGGGAAGGCACCACATGAAGCCGCGTGGAATGGAACCGCATCAACCTCATGCCGTTTCATCGTCGGACGAAGCGTGCTCTGCGCGCGAAAGCTCACACCCGGAATAACATTTTGTTGGTCTTAAAGGTGCCGCTGGACTCTGAACTTTGTTCTGTTGCTTCAGACCCAACACGGCTGCCCGCCTCGATCTCTCTCCCCCTCCCCCCCCCCGGTCGTTGGGTGGATTGCCCCCCCCTTCAGATCAGCCTGCCTGGGACGCCTGAGGAAAGCCTGCCCCGAAAGTCTTCTTTCTCTCCTTAAGAACAACTCCATCGTCACGTTCCCGCGCAGAGATTTTGTTAAAACAATCAGCCACAAACCCGTTGCAGTGAACCTACAACGAGAGACAAGCGACCGTGGCAAGGAAGTTTCTTTCCAGTCCGGCAGTTACTTGGGGGTATGCGACGAATATTTATGTATTAGGAACAAAGCCCCACAGAAAACCAGTGGAGTCAAGTTCGGGCCACCCGGAGAGAGGCAGGATCCAGCATTTATGAAGGCTATTCTGAGCCAGTATCATTTTATATCAAGAACGGTCAACACTGATACGCTGGCATAATACACCGTTTCAGATATCTGATTTAGACGGCGTTTCTTTGGGAACAAAAATCAATATTTGTAAACTGCCCCAATGTCCCAAGCTTCTGAGCCCTTCCTTAATACACCGGACTCCGCGAACGAGGTTCGGTTGGACGTATTTGCCTTGCTGTAAAGCCCCCTTTGACTCAGCGCACTCGCATTAGATCGAAAAGTATTTTAAATCACCGGCGCCCCCTCCTCCCCGAAGGAGAGTCGCGTCGGAGTTACAACGGGGTCGAAAAGCACTAAAAATAACCGAAAACGTGTTTTAAAAAGCAAAAAAACCAAAACCCTGCCCCTAGACTTAAAAGGGGGAAATTCGTCTCTCGGGTCGTGTCTCTTGCGATGCTCGGAGAGCAATTATCGCCTAGAAGTCCCAAGAGAATCTCTGATCTGAACATAACCCGCGCCGCGTCGGTTTCCCTTCGGTGAAATATGCGCCTTCGACGGGGCGCTCGGTCTGTGCTAGACTCGCAGCCCGACCGGTGCTCTGCAAATTGCCTCCGGAGTCATTCCCACCGAAGTCATTCTGCCCATTCCCACCGCCTGTTGTTTTAATCTCAGTCGTCAATCTTCAGTCGTTTAAACGTGTAAAAACGAGGTCCCCTGAGCATCTGCAGAGTGTCTAGTCCTCCCCTTCAGGGTCGCAAGAGTCCGCTTCTCGCCATCTACCGAGCCCAGGAAGTGCGGATGCACGGGAGAGCTTGTACCCAGAATAAAACTTCGTTGGTCTTAAAGGTGCTACTGGACTCTTTGCTTCAGTGCTGTTTTTAGATTTTGGGTTGGTTCTACAAGGTTCACTGAAAGTTCCCTCCGGTCGATTGTATTGTGTAATCCGCCTGGAGCCCATGTGATAAAAGTGGACTATAAATAACGTAAATAAATTAAAAATAATTTCTTTTTAAAATTCCAAAATGGGACTTAAGGGGAGAAAGCCACCTTCGCTCTGCGCCTTTTACTTGGGAGCAAGCCCCGCCGATTTCAGTGGGGCTTGATTCTGAGTAGATTCAGGTGGGGTAGCCGTGTTGGTCTGAAGCAAGGGAAGAAAGTTCGAGGCCAGTTCGAGGCACCTTTAAGGCCAACAAAGTTTAATTCTGGGTTTAAGCTCTCGTGTGCATGCACACTTCTTCAGATACATTCTTCAGACACTTATTGCTCAATTATTTATGCATCTTGACTCCAACTAGCCCTTCCTGGCAACTACCACCCCCCCCCCCCCTTTGAGGAAATCTTTCAATGTTTCTGAAGAAGCGTGCCTGCGCACGAAAGCTTATACCCAGAATTAAACTTAGTTGGTCTGAAAGGTACCACTGGACTCAAAGTTTATTCTATTAATTCTGAGCAAACATGCTTTAGGAAGGCGGTGGACGCTGAAGGAACAGCTATGAAACAGACCACATATTTGCAGCCCCGTTCTTAAAGATGTTTACTCGGAAGTAAGTCCCCCTAGGGACCTAGCCTTTGCTACAGCAGAGCTGTCGAGGTTGCCATCGGTGGAATAACTAGAAATGCTTGTTAAAACTTGAAACTCTGGGTGCTGCCTGTTAAAAGATTTGTAGCTATATCCCAAGACGACATTAAACACATCCCCCCCCCCCCCGGAAAGGGATTAACATTCTTCAATTAGGGGAGAATATTTTTTTTAAAGGAACAGACAAATGTTTTCCCACTTCTGGAGACTCGGAGAGGCCCGGAGGAACAAAAGAAAAAATTGGCTAAGCAGCCAATTAATTCATCATGGTAGCAATACTACGAGCGCTTCCCGGGGAGTAAGCTTCATTGGATATCATGGGACTTACTTCTGAGTAGATCTGCTCAGGCTTGCTGCTCCCTAAATAACCGCCAACCACGGAGGTGTCCAATTCAAATGAACGTATTCACACCGTCTCCAGCGCTTTCAGGGTTAAACGGGATTCTAATCCTTACAACAGCCCTGTAAGGCAGGCTGGTATCGAAAAAAGTCTGCGGCAGGGGACGAGCTTTCCTGAGTCACCGCTCACTTCTTCAGATCAATTCTCCAGTTCTTTGCAGAAGTGAGGGGCGACTCAAAAAAGCTCAAGTCCTGCCACAATTTTTTGTTTGTCTTTAAGGTGCTACTGGACTCTTGCCCTTTGCTATTTCTTCCGAGTAGCCCTGCATAGGATTCCACTGTCCGCTGCACAAAAGCCCACTCGTCAGTTTGCGCCACAGGGGCCACATTCAAACCAGGGGACTTTCCAGATCTTTCCACGCCGTTCAAGCACAATACAGGAGCCGATCACACACACTAAAGAATCCACTCTCAATCCTCTTTTCAGGGCACTTTCTAACTGGATTTTGCCAGTTCACACAGTAAAATCCATTTGGAAAGTGCACTGAAAGTGGATTGAAAGTGGATTATTTAGTGTCTGTGATCACAGCCAGGGTTATTCGGAAAGAAGCCTCACCTAATCCAAAGCCATTTGCTCTTACCTCAGTGTAACCCTTGTCACCACAGCACACCCAGCATATGGCAGAGTGGTGTGACTGCAGCCTTCCCGCCCCCCCCCCCCCCCTGAGGTTTTTAAAAACTCAGTTCTGATAACTTTTTAAGAGGGAATCTCATTGGAAGTCCCGGGCAAAGAGCTCCAAGCACAGCGATGGTGTTTTGGGATGTATTAAACAGGCTAGCCCAGGGGTGGGCAATTGTTTTGGCTCGGGGGCCACTTTGTGGGAGTGGAGGTTAGCGGAGGGCCGCACCTTTTAAAACGATTGCATTCATTACTTAACCTTGCATTTCAGAAAAGGTATACATTGTATCAGCATAAAAATCAATAAATATAAATTAAATAAAATAGTGGTAGTTTTATTCAATTTATTTATTGTGCTAATTTCATATCATCTATAGCTGCAAGCACATTTAATTTTAGAATCAGTTTAATGAGACAAATGTACCCTATCACACTTTTCTACAATTTTTTTGAAATCAGGAGTGAGATTGTTTGTTGAGATTCTCATCACAGCCTGCAAGTTAATGTCTGTCAAAGAGCATCTATATTTACTCTTGTTAATCTTCATGTCTTGTTGGGCTGCAAAAAACGCTGTGGCAGGCCGCATGTGGCCCGCGGGCCGCCATTTGCCCACCCCTGGGCTAGCCCAATCTCATCAGACCTCAGAAGCTAAGCAGGGTTGGCCCTGGTTTGTGTTTGGACGGGGAAACCTCCAAGGAATACCAGGGTTGTGACGCAGAGGCAGGCAATAGCACACCTCCTTTGACCATCCCTCGCCTGGCAAACCCTATGTCGCCATGAGGCAACTGTGACTTAAGGGCACTTCCCACCACCATCAAACAGAAGGGAAGTTCGGAGCTCTGCAAGCAGACTCTAAAATGTCAATTCCTCAATTAAAAGTCAACTAAACACCGAGCATGTTTCGGGGAAGGCAGCATACCAATATTTACATTCTGTCTGGAGAGTGCTTTTTTCATATCTAGAGAAAGCCCATACTCCCTCTTCCTCTCTGAAGGAAACGCCTCTCATTTTTAAAAGCAACTTCCTCATAGGTTGAAGGCGTCTGGGACTTTCCATTTTAGAAAAGAGGTCGACTGGGGAGGGGGGACATGATTAGAGGTTTGTAAAATTATGCATGGGTGGGGGGAGAGTTGACAAAGGTAACTTCTCTCTCTCTCTCTCCCCAAATACTAGAACTCAGGGGCATCCAATGAAACTGATGGCCAGTAGATTCAGGATGGACAAAAGGAAATACTTCTTTACACAGAGAGTGATTAGAATGTGGGATTCACTGCCAGAGGATGTAGTGATGGTCACAGAAATAAATGGCTTTAAAAAGGGTTTAGATAGCTTCATGGAGGATAAATCTATCAGTGGCTACTAGCCCTGGTGACTGAGGGCAACCACCACATTCAGAGGCACTAAGCCTCTGAATCCCAGAGCCAGCAGGCAACACCAGGGGAAGGCCTCGGCCTCTATGCCCTGTTGTTGGCCCTCCAGAGGAACTGGCTGGCCACTGGGTGAGACAGGATGCTGGGCTAGACGGACGACTGGTCTGATCCAGCAGGGCTCTTCTGCTGTTCTTATGAAGGCCTCGGCCTCTATGCCCTGTTGTTGGCCCTCCAGAGGAACTGGCTGGTCATTGGGTGAGACAGGATGCTGGGCTAGACGAACGACTGGTCTGATCCAGCAGGGCTCTTCTGCTGTTCTTATGAAGGCCTCAGCCTCTATGCCTTGTTGTTGGCCATCCAGAGGATGCTGGACTAGATGGACCACTGGTCTGAACCAGCAGAGCTCTTTTTATATTTTTATGAAATCACTTCCCGGAAATAAAAGCAAGGACAGATTAAATTCAACAGATGGTTTGGATCTGAAGCTCCCCTCTTGGCTTCTTCTCAAAGACCCGGGGCTATTCAATCTTAGCTAAGCTGCTTAACATCCCACAGAAAATGCTCCTCCAAAGCTTTAACAATGATCCTAGTGAAGAATTCTGGAGAACAGACGGTTTTGTGCTGTTTTGGTTGGCCTTAATAATAGTAAAGAGAGTATTAATAACAGGACATTTGTTTTTGGAAGCTAGCTCCTTTTAAAAAAAACCACTGGAGCATAAAATTCCAGAGGATCTAGATGGCCAGCTTTGGGTTTGGAATCGGGTCGCTTTGTAGTCCTCCAGGATCTGTCCAAAAGGCCTGCCTTAAAGTATATTCACAGAACAAGTGAAATACAGAAAGGGGAGAGAATGAGAAATCCAGAACTTATCCCATTAATGCCAATAGTGCAATTCCTACATAGTTTGTTATGTCTAGAGAGCGTCAGTTATAGACCTTATTTACCGGATACCCCATCCTAAACATATGGTCACTCGAAAAGTAATTCCCATTCGTGGCAGCAGGGTATATATTCAGGACCTATCGTGTGGAATAGTTATTTGGCATTCCAGATGATTATAACCACCTCGTACCAGACTCAGTCAATATAACAAAAGAATTAATCAATGAGATAACTCTTCCATTCTTAACACACTTTTATCAAAATTCAGAACTGAGGGATCTTGATTCTTGACACATTATGGCATTGGCTAGCATTGACTTTGCAGCTCAGCCTGTGGACATCTGCTGGGGTAATTTCTCCAGGGATTTTCTCCCAGGTAGGCAGGGGCAATGCTGCAGCTGAAGACATTTTGAGCTACCATTAATTCCAACAGGAATGTTGCAACTAGGGATGCCAGCAACCTGGAGAGAAAGAAAAGTGTCCTGTCCCTTTAAGAGAGGCTTAATGCCTGCAAATGGACTATGACATAAAGTTAACCCATTCAACCTCCACTGAAGGGACAGGACATTTCCCCCTCCGTTGGTCCCCCCCAATCCGAGTTATATTTATTTACTTCATTTGTACCCCGTCTTTCTCACCACTGGGGACCCAAAGTGGCATACACCGTTCTCCATTCTTCCATTTTAGCCAGTAAATGCAAAGAAACTTCAGAAAGAAGGTTTTTAAAAATGTCATTTGCTCCCTAGTTTTTGGTATTTAAAGGTATACTGCCTCTGCCCATGGAGGCTCCATTTAGTTCCCACGGCTGATACAGCCAATGTGGTATACTGGTTAGAGAGTCAGAGTACAACTTGGGAGCCCAGAGGCCAAATCACATTTGATCATGATGTTACATGGCGACCTTGGGTCAGTGGCTCTCCATCTAACTTGGCTCTCAAAGTTGTTGCCAGGACCAAATGAGGGGAGGGCAGATTGATCTGCCACCACTCTGCCTTACCAAGCTCAAGCTCCGGGGGGTTTACAACATAGATATAAAATACATAAAACCCAAATTTTAAAATCCCAATTTAGGACTGAGAATAACTTGAACTCCTTGACCTGGGTAGCCGGGGCTAGCCTGAGCTTGTCAGATCTCAGAAGTTAATCAGGTACAAGAATGAAACTGTGCGACGATGCGCTGCCAATGCCTTTTCTGTAATACAAAGGAAACTTATACCAAACGTCTACAGCGCCACTTTAACAAAGTAATATAAATGTATAACCACAAAGTTGCAGCCCAATAATTTATGTAGCTGTTCCTGTGTCAGTATTCATCAGCTGAGTAGATAGTTGGTGAGACGAGATTCTCCGGAATAACTCCCGTTTCGAATCTATTGATCTTCTTCCATGCCACTATTTCAGAACAAGAGATGGAAACTCTACATCAGGCGTCTATGCATATTTTAGATTGCCTTCAAACATTATGCCCCTCACAAGGGGAAAAAGTTCATCCAATACACTTCGATCAGGTCCTACAGCCTACAGAAGTGTATTGGATGAACTTTTTCCCCTTGTGAGGGGCATAATGTTTGAAGGCAATCTGAAATATGCATAGACGCCTGATGTAGAGTTTCCATCTCTTGTTCTGAAATAGTGGCATGGAAGAAGATCAATAGATTCGAAACGGGAGTTATTCCGGAGAATCTCGTCTCACCAACTATCTACTCAGCTGATGAATACTGACACAGGAACAGCTACATAAATTATTGGACTGCAACTTTGTGGTTATACATTTATATTACTTTGTTAAAGTGGTGCTGTAGACGTTTGGTATAAGTTTCCTTTGTATTACAGAAAAGGCATTGGCAGCACATGTCGCACAGCTTCCTTCTTGTACCTGATTTACATCTCTAAAGCTATGCTCCTTCTTATTGTAATTTGAGATCTCAGAAGTTAAGCAGGGTCAACCCTGGCTAGTATTTGGATGGGAGACCTCCAAGGAATACCAGGGTCCTGATGCTGAAACAGGCAATGGCAAACCACCTCTGAATGTCTATTGCCTTGAAAACCCCAGCTGGGGTCATCATAAGTCAGCCGTGACTGAATCTTAATTCAAGGCTTTTATGTATTTTATGATTATTTACACTGCAGAGCTGCCTTGGCTCCAACCCAGATGGTCCAGGCTAGTCCAATATTGTCGGATTTCAGAAGCTAAGCAGGATCGGCCCTGGCTAGTAAATGAATGGGAGACCTCCAAGGAACACCAGGGTCATGACACGGAGGCAGGCAATGGCAAACAACTTCTGGACATCTCTTGCCTTGAAAACCTCGTGGGGGTCGCTGTAAGTCAGCTGTGACTTGGCGGCACTTTCCCCCATCACCAGGAACTTGAACCAATGTGGTCCTAAATAAAACTGCTTTCAGTTGCCTCTTAAAGGTCAAGAGTGAAGGGGTCAGGCGGGCCATTCTGGGGAGGTTTTCCATAACCATGGAGCTGCCACTGAAAAGTCCCTGTCCTGTGTACCCACCAAACAAGGTTCTTTGATCAACAGTCTGGAGGGCCTCTCCCTGTGATCTTGGAGAAATAACTGTAATAAATTGATAGCCTTATCTCCTGAGAATTTCTCTAATGTCTTAGAAAGCTACAGAGGAAGGCAAAGGAAAACCACCTTGGCTCAACTCTTGCCTTGAAAACCCCAAGAGGTGGGACTTCGTGGGGTTGCCATGAGTCAGCTGTGGCTCAAGGGCACATTTGCCATTTCTGGCAGCAGCAAATCCCCCTAGCTTAATTCAGCTTTTTCTAATAAATGCTAGAACACCAGTTGGTTCATGCATGCAAGTTCTTAGATAAACATCTGGAGCAGAGGTCCATCAGTGGCTATTAGCCACAAAGTATGAATAGGATCTCTCAGTCTGGGGCAAGTGATGCTCTGTATTCTTGGTGCTTGGGGGGGGCAACAGTGGGAGGGCTTCTAATGTCCTGGCCCCACTGCTGGACCTCCTGAGGGCACCTGGTGTTTTTGGCCACTGTGTGACAGAGTGTTGGACTGGATGTGCCACTGGCCTGATCCAACATTGGCTTCGCTTATGTTCTTATGTCCCTCACTTGAGGGTAGCTTGCATTTGAGAATCGGCTATCAGGGACAGAAACTTCATGCCTCCATCCCCTCCATGCCTCTCCCCATGTTGTGCTGTCAGCCATCTCATTCACTACGGTGCAGGGAAATCAAATGAGAGTCACGCATGTGTGAACCAGGCTGTGATAATTACAGTTGACTGGAGGAGAAATCTGTTCTGGATTATTTCGTAAATTGGCAAGCCCCAGTTTCTGCAGCACCAAGCGCCCCTGTTGGCTCCAATACAGTTTCTCTGGAGTAAATGGATCTCAGCCTCCTTCTCTTCTTTTATGATCCGCTAGCCCTCCTCTGCCATGCAAAAACATTTCTCTCTGCACTCATGCCTCGCCATCTATCTGCCAAATAAAAATCACACTTCATACATCTGACAGAGAGTTCTAGTCCAAGGGAGTTTTTAAGCCACAATCAACCAGTTAGGAAGGTGCCAGAAGATCCTTGTGTCCAAATTAAAGGGCCCGGCCCTTAAAAGAGCTAAATATAGAACATAAATATATATCAGTTTTATAAAAATACATGTTATTTATTACAAAATAGTTTAAAAACACAGCCCCAAATACAGCCTCAATTCAGATTAAATTATCTATCTATCTATCTATCTATCTATCTATCTATCTATCTATCTATCTATCTATCTATCTATCTATCTATCTTTATTTTTATACCCCGCCTTCCCCGCAAGCGGGCTCAGGGCGGCTTACAAGGGCACAAGTGCCAAGCAACATCATAAAACAGTTTAAAATCAGTTTAAAATCAACAACAGCAATAAAACTCCAGTACATAACAAAAATAGAACTATAATTCCCAATAAAGTGCTTCCAGTCTTATTAATCAGATGGCTTCCTATCGAGCTGGAGTCCTACCAACCATAACTATCGGGCCTGGGCTGCATTCAGGGCCAGTTCTCAATATAGATGCTATGCAATGCTGGTGGCGGCTCCTAACCAAAGGCCTGGCGGAAGAGCTCTGTCTTACAAGCCCTGCGGAACTGCATCAGGTCCCGCAGGGCCCTGATCTCCTCCGGGAGCTCATTCCACCAGGTTGGAGCCGCCACTGAAAAGGCTCTGGCCCTGGTCCCAGTGAGCCTGGCTTCCCTGGGGCCCAGGACAAGAAGTCGATGACACGACCCCGACTGAAGTGCTCGCTGGGGTATATGCGGGGAGAGGCGGTCCCTCAGGTATGTTGGACCCTGGCCATATAGGGCTTTAAAGGTAAGAACCAGCACCTTGAAGCGAACTCGGTATGCTACAGGCAGCCAGTGCAGCTCCGCTAGCACAGGTCGGATGTGGTCCCGTCATGAGAGACCCATCAGTAACCTGGCCGTGGCATTCTGCACCAGCTGCAGCTTCCGGGTTTGCACCAAGGGCAGCCCCATGTAGAGGGTGTTACAGTAGTCCAGTCTCGAGGTGACCGTAGCATGGACCAAATGTGTTTCGGCCTTGGGGTCTTTTCCAGTGGGCAAGCATAGATATTACCAGTGTTCCCTCTAAACTGAGTTAGTGGGAGCTAGCTCACAGTTTTTTAGCCTCTGGCTCACACATTTTTGTCTTCATTTAGGAAGGATGGCACCAGAGCAAACTAATTTATGCACCAGCCAAATCACTTGCTCTTAATGCCAGAAGCTCACAAAGTAGAGTTTTGACTCACAAGACTCCCCAGCTTAGAGGGGGGCATTGGTTATTACACGTTAGATCCAGACATTGCAATAATATTACAATAATTAGTCAATATAGGACCCAGTTGGGGTTGTGATCTAATCAATATCCATGACTCAAGGCAGAGACGTACTTAAGAGGCCTCATTTGAAATCACCTTCTGCCCCAGTAAAGTACACGTATCTTGAGTGGTAATTCAGTTGTGTACTTTCCTACTTTGGTCCAAAGAAAATCAATTCTAAGTGGAGCATCCACTACTATGTTACCTTGGCTCCATACTGCAAGTGATTTCAAATGAGGCCTCTTAAGTACGTCTCTGCCATGAGTCATGGATATTGATTAGATCACAACCCCAACTTGGTCCTATATTGACTAATTATTGTAATCTTATTGCAATGTCTGGAGTTAATGTGTAATAATAACTATGCTTGACCACTGAAGAAGGCCGTAAGGCCGAAATGCACTTGGTCAGGGTCGCCTAAAGTCTATGTCTGAGATTACTGAATGATTTTAATCGGAGCGGAGGCTATATTTGGGCCTGCGTTTTTAAACTATGTTGTAATAAATACATCTATTTTTGTATAATTCATTTAACCTTCTAGGTTCTTAATTCATTCTTTTTGGGTAAGTTTTCTCTTCCCCCTTTTTTGTCCCTTTTAGACTTATGTATCCTCCAACACTCTAGAGACAAATCCCCAGACAGCTCTACTGGATCCTTTCAGTTCCATCGGGAATATTTCACTGCTCCACAACTTATTCTTTACTTCATTTATGCACCACCTTTCTCCCTGCATTCTTCTCCTCTCTTCCATTTTTTTATCCTTACAACAACCCTGTGAGGTAGGTTAGGCTGGAAGTGTCTGACTGGCCCAGGATTACCCAACCAGCTTCCATACCAGAGCAGGAATTCAGACCCAGCTCCCCAAGACCCTAGTTTGATTCTCTAAGTACTGCACCACACTGAAGGGGCCTGAGTTAGACCAGCGATCCACCTAGCTCCATCTATTAAGTGCATGCTGCTCTCTCTGCACCAGAAAGCTTTCTATCAGAACTGCCAGGGGTGGAAGAAGAAGAGATTGGATTTATACCCTGCCCTTCGCTCGGAGTCTCAGAGCGGCTTACAATCACCGTTCTTTCCTCTCCCCACAACAGACACCCTGTGAGGTAGGTGGGACTGAGAGAGCTCTTATGAGAACTGCCCTTGAGAGACCAGCTCTGAGAGAACCGTGACTGATCCAAGGTCACCCAGCTGGCTGCATGTGGAGGAGTGGGGAATCAAACCCGGTTCTCCCAGATTAGAGTCCCCCACTCCTCAGCCACTACACTATACTGGCTCTCTCTCCACCGAACTGGAATCCAAGTCCTTCTTCCTGCAGTACACAGAGAACAGACTCTACTCCTGTGCCTTTAGGAACAGTGCTTAAAAATCATTTCGCTCCATGCCAGGGAAAACTTCGCCCACTAAAATTTCTGCATATGAGACCCGAGACCAGAGCTATTGGAGAAATATACGGAGGACTGGATACACATAGGGAGCACAGGTCCATCAGAGGCTATGAGCTACAAGGTATAGAGGGAACCCTATTACCTGGGGCAGTGCTTGGGGAGCAACAGTGGGAGGGTTTCTGGAGTACTGGCCCTGCGGGTGGACCTCCTGCTGGCACCTGAGGTTTGCCCACTGTGTGACACAGAGTGTTGGACTGGATGGGCCACCGGTGTTCTTAGCAAAAACAGTCGAGTAGAGTCATCATTTCTTGGAGAAACATGTCCTGCCCCCTTAACAGAGGCTCAAGGGGCTGTTATTGAGCAGGTGGTGTTATTTAACACCAAACCATAAAGAACTTTAGCTGCCTATTCCCAAACATTACACCTCTCTTAAAGGGACAGAATGTTTTCTCCCTGGGTTGCTGGCAACCTTGGTTGACATCCCTACCAGGAGGTTAACATAACGCCAATGTTGTGTCCTATAAGGCGTCTGGGACAACCAGCATGAACTATCTTCTCTTGAGAGAGACTCACTCATAATGTTTATCTTGAGATGTACATTTAGCATAGTCAGTCTCCCTTCCTGGGCTGCCATCAGACTTGAGAAAAGAGTTCTGTCCCTTTGATAGAGGCCCAGTGTGTGGAAATGGGCAGTGGAAACTTTTCAAGGCATTCACGTGAAAGGGCTGGAACATTGTTTCCTTCTCTGCACACCTCTCCAGTCCCTTGCGGTACTCAAGCTTGCAGTATCAAGCTGTCTATCAAAGTGACAGTTCACTAGTCATTCATCACCAGGTGCTGAAGAAGAAGAAGGTTGGTTTTATACCTTGCCCTTCACTTCCTGAAGGAGTCCCAGAGTGGCTTACAATCCCTTTCCCTTCCCCACACCTGACGCCCTGTGAGGGCTGAGAGAGCTCTGAAAGAACTGCCCTTGAGAGAACAGCTCTGGGAGAACTTATGACTGACCCGAGGTCACACCAGCAGCTGCACGTGGAGAAGTGGGGAATCAAACCTGGCTCTCCCAGATTAGAGTCCGTGCTCCTAACCACTGCACCGAACTGGCACTCAAGAAGCACTTGGGTTGTACACTTGGTCGATTGAGGAGGGAAGTTATGTGATAGAGTGCACACACTTACTTCATCTAGAGTCTGTCTTGTCTTACAGAAAATCAAAGGCAATTACAAAACGTCACAGCCAATGAAAAATACAACAAAATACAATAAATAAGGCTTTCAGCGGGCTTTAGAAAAGACATAGAAATCCCCTCCTGAAGAGTTCCAGTTTGCATATTTTACAGAACGGTGGCAGAACCTCGCCCTAACCTGGATTGCCCAGGCTAGGCTGATCTCGCCAGATCTCAGAAGCTAAGCAGGGTCCGCCCTGGTTAGAACCTTGGATGGGAGACCCAAGATTGTGACTCAGGAACTCAGAAATATATTACGATTCTAGATTAGATTAAAACATAAACACAAGCATAGCAATCATAAAAGTGAATACAAAATGGTGTTATAGTTCTTTAAAATCATTATGCCACTTGATAATACTATATCACCTTAGAGAGCAGAACCAATCAACTTGTTGCTGTAAATCTCTTATGTATTCTATAGGCAGCCATGAGGAATTCTGCACAATTAATAGTTATTCGAGAGTTAGTCCCTTTCAAGAGACTCTGTGTGATTTCAATATCTGAACTTCCAAGATAAGATCGTAACAAGGGGACAATAAACTTTGCATGGATATCCCCATACATGTTACAGTGTAGTAGCATACGATCGACTGATTCACTCGTTAGACCCACACATACATAGTCTTTGCTCCAAAGGGATCTTTTGTCTTTTCTATCGAGAACTGCAGGAGGAAAGGCCTGCCATCTTGCCAGTGTATAGGCTCTTCTTTGCTTGGGTACCACCGGGGATCCATTGGAGGGGGAGCGCACAGGAGTGCAGCTCCTGGAGTGAGGAGCCCAGGGGGCGGGAACATGACCAAGCCCCGCCCCCTCCTCGGCTTCCCCGAGCAGTGCAGAGGTGCAGCGCCCCAGGGAAAGCCCTGCTAGGGTCTTTATTGTTTTTAATGTTTTGTTTTAATATTGATAATTTTATCATTGTTCCTTTTATGACTGTGTGCTGCTTTTCCAGAGACTTGCTCAAGGTGGCATATAAATTTTCTAAGTATACCATTTCTTATCTGGGCACATGGCACATAAGTACTGGAGAAATTTCACCAACCCTTCAGCAGCTTCCACCCCATCAGTTTGGTGTAGTGGTCAGGAGTTGGACTGTAATCTGGGAGAACTGGGTTTGATTCCCCACTCCTCCATATGCAGCTGCTGGTGTGACCTTGGGCCAGTCACAAGTTTTCTCAGAGCAGTTCTCTCATGAGCAGTTCTCAAAAGACCTCTCTCAGCCCCACCTACCTCACAGGGTGACTTGTTGTGGGGAGGGGAAGGGGAAGGGATGGGTGGTGCACATGTCCTGGGTATCTCAAGTCTACTTGAAACCTGGTGGTTTCAAGGGAGCAGGAAGAGAATGAGGGTGTGTTCTTTACGCTTATTTTTACTGCACAAAGTATCGGATGGGGAAGGGAATGGAGGAAGAGCAGGTCAGTTTCACTCACCTGTGGAGTGGAGCCTGAGGGGTGGGTGTTGCCTTCTGACACACTTCCGGCATGTTAGGGGTGTGTGGCATATGCAAATGAGTTATGCAAATGAGTTATGCAAATGAGTTATCCTAATAAGCTCCTGCACCTCTTTTTCTACTAAATGACCCCTGGGTACCACCAATAATGAAAGATAAGCGGCCAGTGCAGTTAAGTACTTGCGGCTCTCCCTAATAAAAAAACAAGGTACCTTAGTGTTATCTTCCTGTCTCTCAATGTCAAATATCCTTTGTTGTATCAATGCTTTAGCATGAGTAATATCTATCCTCCACTAGTCCAAGAGATTGAAGATTCTGGAGTACCTCTTTTGTCCAAGATGATCAGAATCAATCTTTTAAAAATAAGGTCATAAGAGCCTGAGGATTTCGCCTTACCCTCAGCCACTATATAATAGAGACAAATTTCAGCTTGGCTTGAACTTTGACCACGCCTGATTCTAAACGTAAATTTGCATTGGTCACACACTTGAGTACTTGAAAGATGGATCTTAGAAATTTTGATTGGACTTTTCCCAGAGAAATGTAATTAGTCAGTGGAGATCCTAGCATAGAGCCATAGAGCAATTGTGGCAGAACTATTGGCTGATATAAACAGAGGGCTGTGGGACCAAGGTTGCTATGCAGAGGCAGGCAAGCGCAAAGCAGTCTGGTTGTCTCTTGTCTTGAAAACCCTACTGGGTCGCCATAACCTCATCAGGTAGGTTAATCCATCCCATGAAGACTAGAACAGAAACTGTCAGGTTCAGGCAGTTGCTCTTCGCTAGGCAGAACTTTTCAAAAGCCTTGCTCAAACGAGCAAAGGTCTGGAGAGCCAGTTTGGTGTAGTGGTTAAGAGTCCAGACTCTAATCTGGGAGAACTGGGTTTGATTCCCCACTCCTCCACATGCAGCTGTTGGTGTGATCTTGGGTCAGTCTCAAGTTCTACCAGAGCTGTTCTCTCATTCTCTCAGGGGTAGTTCTCGAGAGAGCTCTCTAAGCCCTACCTACCTCACAGGGTGTCTGCTGTGGGGAGGGGAAGGGGAAGGGAAAGGGATTGTAAACTGCTCTGAGACTCCTTTGGGCAGTGAAGGGCAGGGTATAAATCCAGTCGCTTCTTTTTCTTCTTCTTCCCAGCAGAGCATCCTGGAAGATGTAGTCCTGCAGGTATGTGGTAGTCCCAGGCCAGAAAAGACTTTATAAACAATATCCAGTAGCTTGAACTGAACCGGGAAACTAATCGGCAGTCAATTAAGCAGTGGTAGAACAGGCCTACTATGCTAAGTCTGCCTAGTTCCTGATAGCATTTGAGCTGTGCCACTGTTCACCAGCCCCTGTATAGGAGAAAGGAAACCGTGGCTCATAGATATATTTATTTATTTATTGCATTTCTATCCCGCCTTTCCTATATAGGCTATCAGGAAGAATTTAAGCAGGCAGTTGAGGTAACCAGAAGGGCAAGCCTTCGGAATGAGTATAGTTCAAACATAGGTTTATCAGTCCAGTGAGAAGCTGAGAGAAGCACCGGTTGGCTAAGGATATATCTGTTAACATGTGATGGAGTGGAAGAAAGTTTGAGTCCTGCGGCACCTTTAAGACCCACAAAGTTTTATTCTGGGTATCAGCTTTTGAGTGCAGGGACACTTCTTGAAAGCTTATATCCAGAATAGAACTTTGTTGGTCGGTACCACTGGGCTCAAGCTTTAGACCAACTTGGCTACCCTCCCGAATCTATGTGGTGGAGTGTAAAGCTAGGATTTGGGAGGCCCAGGTTCCAATCCCCACTCTATCATGGAAGCCTGCTGGGTGACCTTGGGCCAGTCACGCACCCTCAGCCTGACCTACCTCACTGGGTTGTTGTGAGGAAGAAGAAGAACAGAAGAGTTAAAATGAGGATAAAATGGAGATGAGAGTAATGAAAGACACTCAGGGTCCCCCTTAGAGAGAAAGGCAGGGTACAACGGAAGTAAAGAAATAAGTAGATAAACAAATCCACCAGTGATCCAAAGCATCATGGAAGAATGCCCCATTGCTTCTGTGCAGGGTTCCCTCTAAGCTGAGTCAGTGTGAACCAGCTCACAGTTTTTTAGCCTCTGGCTCACACATTTTTGTCTTCACTCAGGAAGGATGGCTCCGGAGCAAACTAATTTATGCAGTCGCCAAATTGCTTGGTCACAGCTTTAACGCCAGCAGCTCACAAAGTAGAATTGTTGCTCACAAGACTCCACAGCTTACCGGGAGCACTGCTTCTGTGTGTCTACTCCACGCTGATGGGCACAACCCCGTGGGAAATTCTACATTTTAAATGCCACCGAAACAAGGTTTGTATAGCAAGACAACTGCTCTTACAGCATGACTAGGCGGGATACAAGTCCAAATAAATAAATAAATAAATAAATAAATGAAGGAGTAACTTTCACCTGTTGTTTGCCCCAGTTTGTGGTATTTAGAGGTACACTGCCTCTGAACACGGAGGTTCTGTTCTCAGCTATTGGGCGGTTGAATTATATTCATAGACCGCTTTCCTGTGTATTTCCGTTTGATTTCAAGTTGACTTTACTCTGACTAGCAGAAAAGTCCCCATAAAATCCCAAATGCTTAAATGAGAAAAAAAAGAGTCCTTGATACCTTGTGACTGTCATTTCCCCCAAATGCTCAGTGGACAGTCAATGTGGTGGAATGGTTAGGAGTGTTGGACTAGCGTCTGGGAGATCAAGGTTTGAATCTTCACCCACGCCCTGGAAGTTCACTGTGAGACCTTGGGCCTGGCACACTCTCTTAGCCTACCTCATAGGGCTGTTGTGAGGATAAAATGGAGGAGAGAGGAGAACAATACAAGCCAAATGGGAGAAAGGTGGGGGGCATAAGTATGAAATAAGTAACCCCCCGATCTGTTGTGCACGCCTAAACAGAGAGAGTGTATCAGTGGGCTGAACCAAATTTCAGTAAATCTGGTTTGAAGTGGCTGTGAACCAGATTTATTTTGTTTTGTACACCATTATATTTATATCGAAAACTGCCTGCAGCTCCATAAGGAAGAAAGGTGCTAATAAATGTTTTGAATAAAACAAATTTAAAAGTCTTGTTAGGTTCTCTGCTCAAGAAGAGGAAGCATTTTCTGATTTTCTTCTGCCCACTGTGAAAAATTTCTGGAGGTGAGGGTTATTTTAGCCTTTGGGGAATTTTGCCAGACTTCTGTCTCACTGTTAAAGGGGCAGAAGAGAAAATTGTATCAGGAGCAGTCCCTTCATGAGAACAAGTACTTTGCAACTCTTAAAGGTACAGTCACACTCTACAACAGCCCGCACTACCCTTGCCTCCCCCCCTCCCCCCGTGTTCCCTCTAAGCTGAGTTAGTGTGAGCTAGCTCACCGTTTTTCAGCCTCACTTTTTTTTGTCTTAGCTCAGGAAGGATGGCTTCAGAGGAAATTAATTTATGCAGCAGCCAAATCGCTCGCTCACAACTTTAATACCAGTAGCTCACAAAGTAGAATTTTTGCTCACAAGACTCCACAGCTTAGAGGGAGCCTTGACCCCCGCCCTGGCCTAACTTTACCATTTCCCCAGGAATTAAGTGTGTGGACTCTAATCTGGGAGAGCTGGGTTTGATTCCCCACTCCTCCACTTGCAGCTGCTGGATAACCTTGGGCAAACCATAGTTCTGTCAGAGCTGTCCTTGAAAGAGCAGTTTCTGTCAGAGCTCTCCCAGCCCTGCCTACCTCCCAGAGTGTCTGTTGTGGGGAGGGGAAGGGAAAGGAGTTTGTAAGCCACTCTGAGAGTCTGAGTGAAGGGCGGGGTATAAATCCAATATCCTCCTCCTCCTCCTCTCCCCCTCCTTCCCTCTCCCCCTTGCACTCTGGATCAGCTCAAAGTCCATCATTTCCAGTGCAAACAAAGAGATTATCCTAGGAAGCTCACAAAAAGGGCGTGCTGAAGACCACCCTCCCATTTATCATCAGTGTGTGTTATTCAGAGATAGACTGCCTCAGCACATGGAGGTACTGTTCTTTGTTAGGGTTAACCTCCTCGTCTTAAACCACCTCTCACCCACAATGGCCTTCCTAACATGGACATGGACAGTAGAACCAGGGCCTGTAAGAAAACCAGGATGCCAACTCTGTCGCCATGTTCCCACTGACAACACCATCACTGGACCAAACAACACCAGCCATACCTTCTCAGGGTAATTCACTAGTTCACGTTCCAACTTTATATTTGCCATCAAGTGTCAACAATGCCTTTCCATTCTGTATCTTGGGTAACTAGGTCAGTCATAAGAACATAAGAGAAGCCAGTGTTGGATCAGGTCAGTGGCCCATCCAGTCCAACACTCTGTGTCACACAGTGGCCAAAAACACCAGGTTCCCTCAGGAGGTCCGCCAGTGGGGCCAGGACACTAGAAGCCCTCCCACTGTTGCCCCCCCCCCCAAGCACCAAGAATACAGAGCATCACTTGCCCCAGAGTTCCTATCTATACTTTGTGGCTAATAGCCACTGATGGACCTCTGCTCCAGATGTTTATCCAGTTCCCTCTTGAAGCCCTCTTGAAGTCCCCATGCAAAAGAATAGATGGACATAAATCCGACATTTAAAGGCACAACAGTCAAAACCCAGTGGGGGGGACAGGACATTTCATTCTTCCAGGTCATTCTGTTGCTGACCCAAGAGTGGCAGCCCTGGAGCAGAGAAGCCTCAAGGGGAGATTACAATGTGAGAGGCTGAAACTCAGTTCATTCACCAGTTCAGAACAACGGACCCCTGCCCTCCAGGGCTGAACAGGGACATAGGATTCTTATCTCACCACAGATGCTAATGTTCTGCCCCCAAGCATTATGCCGCTGCTGTAATCGAGCTGATTACATTTTGCATTGTACCTCTGCATCCTGATTCCTTGCTTTGCAAGGGCCCATCCCACAGTCAAACTGGGTTAGAGGGACTCAGTAAACCTATATTCCAATTGGTATCTGATCTTTTCAGATTTGCTGTGAAAAAAAGAGTGTATTATATATATTTTAAAAGCTCCTCCACCACCACTGGTGGTTTACTTACATAAAGCATGGCCAGAGAAGGGGCTGCAATTACCGTAAATCTCTGTCCAGCACCCCTCCCCAAATATTCTCAGCTCTAGGTATTAATAATCCACAGCTGGGCAGCCTAAATGCACGGCGGGGGAGTGGGTGGGTGGATTTAGGAGGCTGGCTGGTCCAGGTGAGTTTTCTTCCAGGCCCGGAGGAGAGACACAGCGGCGCCCTTAGACACCCCCCAGTTAATCCTCCCTCTTTCTCCTTTTGATTTGTAGACCTTGTTGTCTCTCCCTATGGCGCCCTAAAGAGGCGGCTTTGGGACTCGGGATGGGGGTGGGGGGAAGGCCCTGGACATTCCTTTGCAAGAGAGCGCAGAGTGCTAAGCAAGGAGCGCTAGGGTTGTTCTTGAAGGAAAAAAAACAAGTTTAAGAATGGTTTGGTGATTAAATCAAGAGAGGTCCTGGGTTCAAATGCTACCTCTGCCGCTGACAAAGAGGAATTAAAAAATGGAATTCCACGGCCCGCAGGAAGTGGTGACAGCTAAAAGCATAGACAACTTCAAGAGGGAACTGGATAAACATATGGAGCAGAGGTCCATCTATTACCCACAAGGTATAGAGGAAACACCCTGTCTGGGATAGTGATGCTCTGTATTCTTGGTGCTTGGGGGGGTCAAGAATGGGAGGGCTTCTGGAGTTCAGGCTCCTGATGGCGCCTGGGTTTTGGCCACTGTGTGACACAGACTGGATGGGCCATGGGCCTGATCCATCATGGCTTCTCTTCTGTTCTTATGACCCTGTCTCCACAGGGGGAAACGCCTCTTCCCGCATGCTGTTTTCCCTGCATAACATCTGCAGAGGAACCTTCCGAAGAAGAAACTGGCTGAGGAACGAAGCTAAGGCGCTGCTGGGGCTCACCCCAGCAGCTGTCTTTAACCGGGTCCACGGGAAAGAAATTGGTTAATTTTCATATGACAGTGGGTGTAGTATCACCAGGAGATCCGAAAATTGTCTGGCAGCCTGAAACTCTCGCTCTTTTTGTGGAGACCTGGGTTTGTTTTTTTTGGTCTGAGAGACGGTCTGACCCAAGTTCCCCCAGCTGGCTCCGTGTGGAGGAGTGGGGAGTCGAACCCGGTTCTCCAGATTAGAGCCCGCAGCTCTTCACCACCACACCAAACTGGAAGTAAGAGAGCGTCTGCGCACATGATCTATTGGCAGTCTGCTGTCCGTCCCCCCCCCCCCCTCCCCAGTTCACGAACCAGCAGACCAAGTTCAAATTGGGAGCTCAGACATGAACTCCCTGACTGGCTTCAACCAGTGTTGCCACTTGCCACCTCCTGTTTGGGACATGGCTGAAGATTTGAGGGTGGCGCCTCGAGAGCGTATAATGTCATACAGTCCATCCTCCCGAGGAACTGATCTCTACAATCTGAGGGTCAGTTGTAATTCCGGGATATCTCCAGGCCCCGCCTGGAGGTTGGTGACCCTAGCTGATTACTACTCTAACAATACACCACCACCCCCCGCCCGGTCAGCAAATTTTGCGGGTTTAACCTAAGATCTGGGGGGAGAGGAGCTCTTTAAGCTTCCCAGCTGGGGGGTGGGTCGTTTACTTCCGAGTAGACATGCCCAAAATCGTGATAGAGAAGTGCGAAGGACGGGACGCGGTTCAGTCCTTCACAGGCCACGATTCGAAACGATTCGAAACGCGGGTTGGTTTCAATCGTGTCCTTAGCAGCCCCCCCCCCCCCCAAATGATATTATCCAAATTCGCCTTGAGCTCCGGGACCCCTCGCCTGGATGCTGCCAAGGGGATGCCCACCCGGACAGACCTTTTTCCGAATTCACAAAATGCTGGATGAATAACTGATACCATAACCTTGAACCTCCGACACCCGGCAGGCGCGCCCTCGCCTCACTTCTCTGCCCGGAGAAGGAGAAGGAGGAAATAGCAACAACAATAACTCTCAGAGATTAATAAAAAGCGCAAAAGGCGCTCTAGGATTAGATGTGATTCCTACTCCATAATGGGAATTACATGTATCATAAATTGCTAGCTGGCTTGGTGGCCCGTGGAAAGGCAGAAACGGGGGGATACAAATTTGGCAAATAAAGAAAAATAAAATGGGAATTATGTCTACCTATCCTAGAAGATATATATGTGTGTGTGTGTGTGTATGTGTATATATGTGTGTGTGTGTATGTGTGTGTATATATGTGTATGTACACACACACGCACACACACAATCCTAGGAATTACATGTATATATATATAGAATTCCCAAGAATGATGTATGTTGTTGTTGTTCAGTCGCACAGTCGAGTCCGACTCTTCGGGACCCCATGGACCACACCCTGTCTTCCGTCGTGCTCCAGAGTGTGCTCAATTCCATGTCTGTTGCATTGATAACACTGTCTAACCATCTCATCCTTTGCCGTCCCCTTTTTATTTGAGCTTCAGCTTCAATATCTGGCCTTCCAGGGAAGAGTCAGGGTTGAAGAATGACATATATATATATATATATATATAGAGAGAGAGAGAGAGAGAGAGAGAGAGAGAGAGAGAGAGAGAGAGAGAATCCCCACTATTTTCATTTATTTATAAAGGAATGTCAGTCTGTCTGTCTACTTAAAATCCAAGACGAGTCCCCCCCAAGTGTGCCGCTGACAAATAGGGTAGCTCTACATTCTATACGAGTTGCAATTATGTCCAGTAATCATTGTTTGTGAAGATCTGTCTGTCTGTCTGTCTTTGTATATATTCTGTACACCATTCCAACTTCACTCCTTCTTAAATATCGAGTCTATCATCCACTTCTATTTGCTGGTGGTGGAAAGTGGCAGTCTCAACTGATTTATGGCGACCCCGTAGGGTTTTCAAGAGACGTTCAGTGGTGGTTGGCCACTGCCTGCCTCTGCCTCGCGGCCCTGGTATTCCTTGGAGGTCTCCCCTCCAAACACTAGCCCTGCTTAGCTTCCGAGATCTGACGAGATCAGGCTAGCCCGGGCTATCCAGGTCAGGGGCCAGTTACAGAAGCACAGTTTTAAAGAAAGGAAGTTCAAAGGACTGTTGGGGGGGGGGATATAATGTTAAAAAAAAAAAACCCGCTGGGCATTACGAATATCCTAAAACGTAGAAACGAGAAGGGCAGCTGGGCAGCTTTGGACTCTGGGCCGTTCTCCGGATCCTTCCCCAACGAAGAAGTCCGCGAGGTTCGCTCTGCTAAGTTCGGAGCCGGCTCAGCCTAGACTCGAGCGACGCGAGCAACTCCCCGGACGGACCCAGTCCTTTGCGAAGTTGTTCCGCGCAAATCGCCCTTGCGGCGGCCGCGGTTTCCCCCGCGGCTCCTTTCCAGTTGGGTGTGCGCGGGAGCTCTTCCACTAGCTCCTCGAAAAAGTCCACTGCGCCCTGCGCATTTACGCCTTTGTAAAACGTCCCGCAAGCGACGACTCCTGCCCACTGACCCGGGAGCCCACCCCGTCGAACACACGCAAAGACCGCCTTCCGATCAGATTTACCCAGGAGCTGAACGCGATCCTATCAGTCCCTAATTAGGGACTTGCAGGGCAGCCCCTAATTAGGCAGTAGTCAAGCTAAGGCGCTCGGGCCCTTCCCAGAGGCAACAGCCTCTTAAAACCCACTGGGCATTTCTAGAGCGCTTTACAGACTTCATATTCATGATCTCCAGAGAGAGATGGCAACTGCCCTTGGGGAAAACCGACTTCTCCTTTGAATAGAGGCTATTGACCAGACCGTCTCCGTGGCAGGAAATCTTCACTGCCCATTTCCACGCGCCAAGCTTCTGTTAAAGGGATAGGGCCTTTTTCTCCAGGCCTGTTGGCAACCCCTTATACTTCAACTGCGGGGCGCAGAGTTTCGCACTGCCCCCGCCCCTCCTTTCACTTACTTTTGACAAACCACTTTCCCTTCCTCGGCAGGATTTCTCGCTCCCTTGGGAGCAGGCGAGATCAGCCCCGGATGCCACGCTGGCTGGGTCCTTTTGCCTTCTGCCAAGTCAGTTACGGTCCACACACCCCAGCCAAAGCCGAACGGGCGCTTTCAAGCCCGATCGATTTCCAGGGGAGTGTAAAGTCTCACCTGCCGAACCCCAGGAGACCGAAGAAGGCTGGACTTTGGCTGCGAGCATTGCTGGGAAAGGGCTGGGCAGGGCTACCTTCCAGGGCTGCTTGTAAGGGTTATGGGACGAGTGTATGCAAAGGCTCTGTATCCCGAAGAAGTGTGCCTGCGCAGGGAAGCTTACACCTTGAAGAAAACTTTGTTGGTCTTAAAAGGTGCCAACTGGACGCAGGCTTTGTTCTGCCAGTTTGGTGTAGTGGTTAAGTGTGTGGACTCTAATCTGGGAGAACCGGGTTTGATTCCCCACCCCTCCACTTGCACCTGCTGGATGACGGATGACCTTGGGCAAGCAATAACTCTGTACCAGCTGCTCTCTCAAGGACAGTTGTCTCAGAGCTCTCTCAGCCCCACCTACCTCACAGGGTGTCTGTTGTGGGGAGGGGAAGGGAAAGGAGTTTGTAAGCTGCTCTGAGACTCTTAAGTGAGTGAAGGGCGGGATATAAATCCAATCTCTTCTCTTCCTCTTCTTCTTCGGACCAACACGGCTAACCCAGCTCCATATTAGTTTTGAACTGAGCACTCAGCAATTCTTTGAACGCCCAAACGACGGAGGGATCGCTTCCAGAGTGAACCTCCAGCCTCTGGAACTCCGCTGATGACTCGCAACAAGAGTGGAGGGAGATCTACTGGGTCAGTAGGTTGTGTTGTGTGCCACCCTTCCAATCCCCACGCGCCACCAATGCTCCCTCTAAGGTGTGGAGTCTAGTGAGCAAGAATTCCACTTTGTGAGCTACTGGCTTTAAAGCTGTGAGCAAGCGATTTGGCCACTGCATAAATTAGTTTGCTCTGGAGCCCTCCTTCCTGAGCAAAGACAAAGTAAGTGTGAACCGGGATCGAGAAAACTGTGAGCGAGCTCACACTAACTCAGTTTAGCGGGAACACTGTGTCCCTTGAAGCGCCTGGTCAACGTCCCCCCCCCCCCTTGCAATGTCACCGAGATTTGAAATCCACGGAATACTACCCAATCTTCAGCCCCACCCGAATGCATTTCATTTCCAAAGAAATCTGTTCTGCAGACGGGCGTCAAGTTTTTAACTTCCCGTCTGTTCCCGAGATTCCCAGCTGTCAGATTGAGTCCAGGGGCACCTTTAACACCAGCAAAGGGTAATTCTGGGTATAAACTTTCCTGCGCACCCACGCTTCTTCAGACAGGAAAGCTTATACCCAGAATTAAACTTTGTTGGTGTGAATGGTGCCTCTGGACTCAAACTTTGTTCTAGGCAGCTGTCAGGTTGTGTTTACTGTATTTACTTAAAATCCAAGACTGCCCCCCCCAATATGCCATAGAAAGGAGGTGGTCGGATTACCGTAGTCCTACATTCGCATGCAAGATGCAATTATGTCCAGAAACCATTGTGTGTGTATGAATATCTATCTATCTATCTATCTATCTATCTATCTATCTATCTATCTATCTATCTATCTATCTATCTATCTATCTATCTATCTATCTATCTATTCAGCCAGCCAGCCAGCCAATGAGCCAGCCACGATCTATCATCTGTTTATCATCTATCATGTTAGGGTGGTCGTTTTATATTTGAGGTCGTCTTCCTTTCGAGTAAATACGGTATTTATGCCGTAGCAGGGGTGTCAAACATGAGGCTTCTATCAGGCCCTCAGTGGAACTGGCCATCTCCTGCTTCCACTTCTGCCGCTGCTGCTGCATCATAGCTCGCTTCGCCAGACTCTCTCAGTTGCTCAGCCATTTCACGTTTTCCCTTGGGTCCTAGACTCAGAACTCTATGAGCATGAGACTGCTGTGGCAAATGTCCATAAATCAAAAGTAGGTTTGCAGCTCACAGATACACACCTGAACAGCACCCTCAAGATTGCTACAGCACAGACATTTTGATGCAATAATTCAGAGCAAGAGGTGTCAGTGGCCAGGCACTGCGAAACAGAACATTGCAAGAGCGCTAATGTTTTAAGCATGTTTTTTTATTTTAAGTCAAAAAAATATCTTTGTGTCCTTTATAAAGTTTCTATCTGCTACCTGGCATTACATGTTATGTCACATACGGCCCGGTCCAACAAGGTCTCGTTTATGTCAGATCCGGCGCTCCTAACAAATGAGTTCGACACCCCTGGCCTACCGCCCAACGCCGAACAATCCCCCAGCCGCCCCCCCAGGCTCGCCTAATGGAACGGGGCGCCTGCCAGAGTCTGCCTCGATGAACCTGGGGCAGATATTCAAATTCCCGATCTGCTGCCCGGGGGAGGCATTTAGCAGGCCGGAGTTGGCTGCGGCTTTCCTAAGTTTAGCCGAAGCTCTTCGATTCCTGCTGCGGCCACTTGCGCAGATCTGAAGCGAGACCTGTCGCCCGCCCTCTCCAAATCCCCGGCCGCTGGAGTTCATCGCTGCGCTGCTAATAACTCGGGAGCCGGAGGGTCACCGCTGAGCAGGCAGGCAAGCGCACTCTTTTGGCTTTGTCCACACCCGGGAAAGACTGACCTCGAGGCTCCTGTCCCACTCCCAACCTAAGTCAGACACCCTCCTCCTAAAGAGAAGCACTGCCGGATCCCATTCCTTTGAAAGGGAACCGGGTTTCAGGCTCGTTGAGACGGTGAGATCCGAGTCCAGGGGCACCTTTGAGACCGACCAAGTTTCATGCTGGGGGATAAGCTTTCGTCTGCATGCACACTTCCTCAGATACAGCGAAGGAGAGGCCGCCAGCCACTGCCTCTCCAAAGCTTATATTGTGCCCTGAAACTTGTGCTGACCTCTACGGTGCAACTGGAGTGGAACCCAGCAGGTTTCAAGACGGGCTCTGCTCTTTCAAACCTTTGTCTGGGAGCTTGACTCCCAAGTAATCGGGCCTGGGATCTCTGAGCTTCACGCTGCTCCTCCCCGGTTCCTGCTTCTCCCCCCCCCCCCCACTTTCTTGTTTCTGAAGTTCCCAGACCTGGTCGCCAAACGACGCACCTTGACGCGCAGGCTGGCTGCTAAAGACAAGCCAGCGAACTCCCAACAGCTGCGAGTCACCTCTGGGCGCTGAACATTCGCCGGGAACCTCCAAGATCACATTTAAATCTTGGAGGTTTTCCCCTCCTCTCCCCAGATTTTTTTAAGTAACTGCGGCGCACAGTTTTGGATTTTAAAACCGTGAACAAAGAAATCTCCCCCCCCCCCTTCCAATGCATTATTTTCTGGCCTGTCCTTATTTGTAGACACTGTTAGAGTGGATTTTGTCCATTGCTTCCCGCAAACCACACGAAACAACGATTCAAGAGGGGTCTTTCCACGCGGACAATAGGGTTGCACTGTACAGAATGATTCACAAACTGACTTGGATAAATTATTATTATTTGGGACCGCGGTCTGTCCCACTGTGTACGTTTTGCTGTAAGTTGGCTCCTACGATATAAATTGGCATCATTTAATGTGTCATGTTAAGGGAATTTGGCTTCAGTGTTAAGGGAATTTTGGTTCAGTTCTGCTTTTTTTAAAAAAATATTCTGGTTGTTTCTACAACCCAAACCCTATTTCCATTGTTCATTGAACGTCCCACTCTGCCGATTTTAATGACTGGCTCTGTGTGGTCCGCCTTGAGTCCCAGGGGAAAAGGCGGACTATTAATGACGTAAATAAATAAATCTGTAATTTTCTATGAAACAAAGTCTGAGTCCAGTTAATTCTGGGTATAAGTTTTCCTGTACGCAGATACATTGACAACACTATTTAATTCTGGGTATAAACTTTCGTGCGCAGGCAGATTTCCGGGAGTCGAAGATTGCTTTTATTCACGGGTAGGCTTACCCTATTTTGAAAAGCAAAAAAGACGACCTCTTTCCCGACTGACAGCTTCAGACAGGTCATCGCCATGATGACAAATCTCATTTTAGACACCCCTCCTATTTAAACTGTGATCGTGGCTACTAAACTAGGAATATTCCCGACCTTCCAACCCCCCCAAAAGGACATTTTCATCCGTTTTTTAAAAAAGAGCCTAACAGAGGATGGACAGACACGAAAAAGAGGACGCGTCTTCTAAAAAGAAGACATCTGGTTATCCTGTTCACGGCTCATATTTTTTTTTTGGGGGGGGGGAGGGTAATCCAGGCCTATAAATACATAGTCCATTGTTCAGTACAAAACGAACAAAGTCTGAGACCCGTGGCGCCTTTCAGACCAACAAAGTTTAATTCTGGGTAGAAGTCTACCTGCTCAAGAAAGCTTATTAAACAGCATAAAACTTTGTTGGTCTTAAAGGGACCAGTCGACTCAGACTTTATTCTGTTCCTTCAGATCAGCACGGCTACCCACCTGAATCTACGTTCAGTACGAAGTTATTGTGGCGGGAGCATTTTTTGACCGCCTCCTCCCCTAAGCCCCCCCCCCCCCCCCGCACCAAGAAGCTACAACACATCACTTGATAGGAGGCTTCCAAGCTCCTGCTGGAATCAACGTCTCTCGAATGGGAAATGTCCCCCGACTTCTGTGCTGTTTTTCTCAAACAGCCATCGTCGCGGCTTCGGATAAGTGAGGGCGCCTGCTGCTTTGTTTGGGGATCGCTGCGTAACCCGCTGTGAAATTATCTTCTTATATAGACGATGCTTTTATGCCTTCATCTGGATTTATTTATTTATTTTAAATAGAACTGGGGAATATTGTGCGCGCCACGTCCCAGCCTTTGCAAATGCCAAGGGAAATGAGATACCAAGAGATCGCTCCGATCAAAGGAACGATTACACATTATTATTTACAGTCCCCCCCCCCCAAGTCACACAGAAATCCAAACAGTGTGTGTGTGTGTTTGGGGGGGGTTCCTTTTAGCCTTTCTTCAGCGCCTGGTTAGGCCCAGATCAAGGCAACACTTCTGTATTTGGCTGTCCATCTCCAGGTCTCCCGTTTTGACTGGAACCCATTCCCTACTCTAAGAACCGCGAGGCAGAGATCTATGATCACGTTTCGGTCCGTCTGTCATGACGCCCATCTATCCAGCCGCCTATTTGTTAAACAGATCTATGGATTAGAGTTTTCCATCAAACACACAAAAGGCAAACTTGAAACGTCCAATTTGTAAGCACAGCAGACCAGCTTCAGACAAGAGGGGGTTTCTCAAGTCCCCATAGCCCCTGGCTCTATTACTACCTCTAAGGCGCTGCTGGGTTCGAATCTAGCTGTTCTACTGTAGACTAACACGGCTACCCTTTGAGACTGCTACTGCTGCTACTCCTAGTAGTAAGAATACTTTTGAAGGTCCTTTTAAAAAGACCCGTCTCAAGCCGCTCATGGTTCCGAAGGGGCTGCTCGCAGGGTGGGCCGAACTGCCCAGGTTTCCTGTTGCGAAGTCCACAGAATAGGGGGGCTATCCAGGCGGAGATTCCCGAGACAGCCGGACCCGCAGCGGGAGAAGCGGAAGGCTCCCGGCGGCCTCAGCTGAAAGGCACTTAATCCGGTTCAGCGAGGAAGGGGCTCAAAGCCGACTTCGGCTGCCAAGGGAAAAGCCGAGCAAGCGTGTTGGTGGACGTTTGAAGGCCAGCTCTTGCCTCCTTGCCTCTCAGGGATCATCCAAAACGGATTCAAACCTAAGGCGGTCAAGGGAAACCGCCTTCTCCCCAAACCTCCCAAGCCCTCGCAAGGAAACACCTGGCCGTCGCTTGCTCGGAATTTGGACTGGGACCAGTGTTCCCTCTAAACTGAGTTAGTGTGAGCTAGCTCACAGGTTTTTAGCCTCCAGCTCACACATTTTTGTCTTAGCTCTGGAAGGATGTCGCAGAACGAACTAATTTATGCAGTAGCCAAATCACTCACTCACAACTTAATGCCAGTAGCTCACAAAGCAGATTTTTTGCTCACAAGGCTCCACAATTTAGAGGGAACATTGACTGGGACCCCTCTGCGGGACCTCCCTCCGTTTCCACGATGTCTCCCCGTGAAGTTGACTTTCCCAGCTCAAGCGCAGGGGAGATGAGTCCAGTGTTCCGTCTAAGCTGAGTTAGTGCGAGCTAGCTCACCGTTTTTTAGGCTCCGGCTCACCCTTTTTGCCTTCGCTCAGGAAGGCGGGCTGCGGAGCGAAGTAACTGACGCAGCAGCCAAACCGCTCGCTCACAACTTTAACGCCAGCAGCTCAGAAAGTGGAATTTTTGCGCACAAGACTCCACAGCTTAGAGCGAACATTCCGGCCGCAATGGGCCAAAGGGTTAATCCAGGAGGTCCCGTCTCCCACCCCCGGCCTTAGGAAACATTACCTGTCCCTCTTCTCCCTGTCCAAAGCCGTTCTCCTCGGAACCGGCGCTCGGGAGGTCCTGAATTCAGGTGCCCCAGGCTGGGACTGGGAATCGCCAGGGCGCGGCGGCAAGTCCCGCCAGGCGAAGGAAACCCAGCCGGTTGTCAGAAAACGAGACGGATGGGGTGCTGGTGGGGTGGGCCGGGGGGGGGGGTATATGTTGTTTGGTGGTTGGAAGGGAGAGATAAAAAGATGGAAGGAGGAGGAAGGGAGCAAGCAAGCAGGGGGAAGGAAGGAGGCTGATGGCGGAGGGCGAGGGGGAGACGGCCTCCCGGCTCGGCGGGGGCGATAACAGGGCCGGCGGAGCGATCTCTCCTGGGAACGGGTTAAACAAACAGATCGCCCAGCGGGGCACTGTTGCTCTTGGGAGCGCCCTGGAGGGGCCCAGGAGGGATCCAGTGTCGGGGGCCAGCGAGGGAACCCTGAAGGCGAGGAGGGCCTCGATCCGGAGCGAGCGGACGGGGAGTTGGAGAGGCATGCTTCCCCGGCGGAATCAGGGCCCCGGGGGGGGGGGGGGCGCCTCGGCGGCGGCCCCTACTCACGAGTAAGAGCGCGGGGGGATCCGGCCCCCCGACCAATTCCGCGCTGGCCTTTTTGGGTCGCTGGTTTGTCCCTATTGCTTCAGGGTCCGGCTTCCCCCCCCATGTGTTTTGCTGTCTCTAGTAGACCCGGAGGGAGCAAAACACACGTGGAAAGGGGGGGGGGGGGGGACGGACGGACCCAAAGCGATCCAGACAAAAGAGTGACAAAAATGACAGATTTAAAGGGCGACTTCACCTTCTCCAGATAAGGGGTCTGGATTATTCCCCGTCCCACTGAAAAGGTGCTTTCTTGCCTACAGCGTATGTATGTGGGTGCTGAGACTTTTTTTTTTTAAAAATGGGTATGGTTTTAATGTGGGCAAGGAGGCCGCGGGGGGGGGGGGGAATAATTTATCCAGAGGCACATCGATCCTCAACTTCACTAAGCCAAACTTCTTCAGATCCGAAGCTGGGCCAGCTGTCAACCTGGACTGTTACCTGGGGCAGGAGACTCCTCAGGGTTAGCAGAGGGACTGAAATCAGTGCAAACAGGCGCTTAGGTGCCTCTTAGCCCGTTTCATTGGATTCTTTTTTGCTGGATGACGCCCAAGAAGTAAAATATTATTTGACCAACAAAATGCCACTATTTCCAAGAAATTGCGGGTTTGATCTTTCTTTCTTTCTTTCTTTCTTTCTTTCTTTCTTTCTTTCTTTCTTTCTTTCTTTCTTTCTTTCTTTCTTTCTTCTTCCTCCCTCCCTCCCTCCCTCCCTCCCTCCCTCCCTCCCTCCCCTGAGCCAGTCTATCTAAAAGTATTTCCGAAAGTTCCAGCACTCACACCAAACTTCTGAAAGTTGAGCCTCAGCTCAAGTGAGCAAGTCAGTGCCAACCAACACACTCGAGGCTGACTTTTCATGGCACCTTAAATTCAAGGACTTCCATTTTATTGTATGGGAAGGTTATTGGAAAGAGCTGAATAAGGAGTCCTGAGTTAGGACAATGATCCAGGAAGTAAAGGGCAGGGATAATTGGGGACCTTGATTAAAAAAAAAATCCACACCTATTTCTGATTCACTGTGGGACTGTCTGAATGGACTCTGGGGAGATATTTGCAGTGATATAATCTATGCCGTATCAAAATTCGATTTAGTCTGCAAGACCTTTACAGTGAACCTGGAGAATACTTACAGTAAATATATGAATATAGCCCCTCTATTCATATTTATGAAAACTATGCAAAGCTGAATTATTCAAGAAGGCTTTTCTATTGGGTTAAGCTTTTAAAAAATCATTTGTCTTGGAAGCGCAGAAGCTTTACACAGCATCCCCAATTCTCCCTGTTTCCTGGTTAAGGGGGAAAAAAAGCTGTTCAAACAAATTACAAAGATGATCTGACTCCAGTGGTAACAAGAGAAAGCAATGTTACTTACAAAAATAGAAGCACATCTTACATGACATATTCGTGTAGATACATGTCACTTATTGTGAACAGATTAATTTCAAAAGGTTAACTTGCTACAGCTTCAAGCACAGGAAAGAGAGAGAGAGAAGAGGTCCAACATAAGATGAAAAACAGAAGACAATCAAGGGCCAAAGAGGCTCAGCATCTAACCAGTGAGAAGGTAGGGGCAACTGCCAAGTACACCCCAGTGAGAGAGTTCTCCTAACTCTTTCTCTCCCTCACAAGTTGTCTTGGAGCTGTTCTCTCAAGAGCAGTCCTCGAAAGAGCTCTCTCAGCCCCACCTACCTGACAGGGTGTCTGTTGGGGGGGGGGAAGGGAAGGAGATTGTAAGCTGCTCTGAGACTCTGAGTGAAAGGTGGGGTATAAATCCAACTCTTGTTCTTCATTTTATTGGCATTTTAATGCATTTAACAGCATTTCATTAATGGTTCTCGTCAGCTGCATTAAACACAGAATTTCACTGAGGGTGGATGTTCAGTATGGAACTCATCGAATTCTAGCACTGTAGAAATCTGCTCCATTGGGAGGTCATTGGGAGCTCACCCACAATTCCGTTACTGTGGACAATTTGCACTTGCACATCCGCAGGGGTACAGCATGCCTTTCTTTTGTCAAAAGTGTTGGAAAACTATATGGGGCATTATCTAGCTGAAGTGAAAACAAGTTCTTATGCCTCTCTGAATGAAATCTGAATGGACTGAGGACATTGGAATCTTAGAATCATAGAGTTGGAAGGGATCTCCAGGGTCATCTAGTCCAACCCCCTGCACAATGCAGGAAATTCACAAATACCTCCCCCCACCACCCCCAGTGACTGCTGTTTCATGCCCAGAAGATGACAGAAACCCTCCAGGATCTGCAGCCAAACTGGCCTGGAGAAAAATGGCTTCCTGGCCCCAAAGTGGTGGTCAGCATTTCCCTGGGCATGTAAGAAAGGGCCACAAGAACTAAGCACTGAGGCAACCCATCTTGCCCTCCCTCTCATGATCTGCTTAAGTTCACAGAAGCCGCATAGCTGTCAGATGGCCATCTAGCCTCTGCTTAAAAACCTCCATGGAAGGAGAGCCCACCACCTCCCGAGGAAGCCTGTTCCACCGAGGAACCACTCTACCTGTCAGGAAGTTCTTCCTAACGTTTAGCCAAAAACTCTTCTGATTTAATTTCAACCCATTGGTTCTGGTTCGACATTAACCCCCCCCCCCGCCCTTTTGAGAAAAAAGGAAACAGGGTACCTTTCAAGGGCCATTACTGCACGCAGGCCAGTTTACCAGATCTGGTTCTCTGGGAACATTTTTCATAGTAAAGGCTTCTGCACACATTACAGTTCCAGGGTAGTACTTAAGATGATCGAAGTGGCTACTTAAAACCTAACACGTGAATGTGGCCAGGGTGGGATTGCAAACAGGACTGTTGGATGAAAACACATTTGTTTGGGTAGCTGAGACAGACTGTGGCTCCTTCTCAAGTGTATATTGGTTGATAAACTTGGGTTCGCCCCCACACAGTGTGGAACGGCCTGCAATTTATGTATAACCCACTCCAGGGCAGTCCATTTATTTATTTATGACATTATCAGATGCCTTTCTACCTTACAGGAACTCAAGGCAGGGTTTGTTGGGGGTTTTTTTGTTAGGACTTTTGTCCAATATTCAAGAAAATTCAGAGTAATGGATCTTGCTTTTCTGGAAAGAAGAGATTGCTTCTTTTAGTTTGCAAGAAACTTTATTACTAAAGGAAAAAAGGGAAATGGGATTAGCTACAAATAAACAAAACATGCTTACTAAGCAGCATTGTGCTGCGTCTGCACACTAAGACATCCTACTAGAGAGAGAGAGAGATTACAATGGAGGATCTCTCCTTCTTCTTGACCCCTGAAAGGAAACACCTGACCAATTAGCAAAGCAGTACACCTTCAGGTTTCCCGGGCTTAGAGTTAATTGGCCAGCTGCCAGGCACTTCCAGGTTAAACTAAGAAACACAACAAGTTGCATAGGTTAACCCTACAATGACTGAAATCCCAGGTCTTGTCTTTCATCCTCATTTCTCCAACATTTTTGCGGTCCATTTGCAGCCAACTTATGGTGAACCTGTAGAGTTTTCAAGGCAAGAGATTCTCAAAGGTGGTTTGCCATTGCCTGGCTTTGCGCAGCAACCCTGGACTTCTTTGGTGGTCTCCCATCGAAGTACTAACCCGGGCTGACCCTGCTTCGTTTCTGAGATTTGGTGAGATCAGGCTAGCCTGGGCTATCCAGGTCAAGGCAAGCAATATTTAGAGGTGGTTTGCCACTGGCTGCCTTTGTGTAGCAACTCTGGACTTCCTTGGTGGTCTCCCATCCAAACACTAAACAGGGCTTACCCTGCTTAGCTTCTGAGTTCTGAAGCAACCGAGGTATCTATTGGATCAAATGTGAAAAAGAAATTGCCTTGGAAGCACAGAAACTTTACATAGGCTGAGGACAGACTGGCAACATGAAGTGCAAGGGAAGCGGGGCAAAAAAACCTGGGCTGAGTTGTTGCAGGGCTTTCTATTCGCACTGCATAGACTGATGCAGGACCATACAGGGGGAGGCAGAATGGAGCATTCGCACTGTGGGGCGGCTCCTGGCGGCAGTGCTGTGGTGGCACGCGGCTTTGGTCCGTTTTGCCGACCTGCACGTAGGTCACGTGCCGGATCAGCGGGTCACATTACTGGTGCCACTTGATGTGCGTCTTATTTGCGTCCGCACTGCCAGGAAGCGGGATGAGCGCGCACCCAGACGGCTTGACACTGGTTTCACCAGGTACCTTTTTAAAGTGGGATGGAAGCGCTTCAGGGCGGGGTGAGTGTGGCACGGCAACGCCAGGCAGCTGTGGCTGTGTGAACGCGCTCTCTTGCAAAGTGGGCCTATAACGGGCCAAACTGCCAGTCTGAACTCGGCCACACTAGCTCTGATCCTCCAAGTTTCCTGGTTAAGGGGGGGAAATGCTGTTCAAAGAAATCACAAGGATTATCTGACTCCAATGGTAACAAGAGAAAGAAATTTTACTGGCAAGAATAGAAACACATCTTACACGACATGTTCATGTAGGTTCATTTAGCTTATTGTGAACAGTCTAACTTCGTGGAGATATATGAAGACGTTAGTCTGTCTGTAGCAGTAGAAAAGAGCAAGAGTCCATAGCAGCTTAAAGACTAACAAAATTTGGGGCGGGGCATGAGCTTTCGTGAGTCACTATTGTGACTCGTGAAAGCTCATACCTTACCACAGATTATGTTCATCTTTAAGGCGCTACTGGTCTCTTAACTCTTTTCTACAGTTTAACTTCAAAAGCTTAACTTGCTACAACTCGAAGCCCAGGTAAGAGAGAGAAGAAGAGAAGTTTTATATGAGGTGAAACACAAGGCTTAACATAACATCTAACTCATGAGAGGGTGGGGCTTGAGTGAGAAAATTCTCTTAACCTTTTCCCTCCCAGATCCGCCTTCATGCGGAGATACAATATCCAACAGTATTCTGGGCTGTCCAGGTCGAGCCCAAGGCAGCTTACAATGTAAATAATAACAAACTGCATAAAAAACATGAATTAACATCAATAATTTGAACTGCCAGGAGGCCGAAGAACTAATTGAAGGCCATGATGAATAAAACTGTCTTCAGCTGCCTCCTAACGATTGTGAGTGTGCACTCCTTTAAGCAGAGTGCGGTGCTGTAGTTCCTGCATTGAGCAAGGGGGTTGGAGGAGGTGACCTCTAGGACCCCTTCTAGCTCTGTGTCTAGAAACTGGCCTCCTTGAAGAGAGTTTTTCTGCCTAAGTGTTAGCTTTCTTGATTGTAGAAGTCATCAACCCCACCTGCCGGCTTGTTCGCAGACTTGTTGCTTAGGCTGGCAGAAGTGATTAACTTGCAGCAGCTGAGAACTGTCATCTAAAGTGGTTGACAGCTTGCGATTTAGAGATCTGTCCTGGTAACAGCTTTCTGTTGGCTAAATGGCTTTTCTTTCTGCTCTGAGAACTTCAGCCCCACCAGAAAAAGGTTTGCTCCACAAGCCACAAGATCCTGGCTATGGGCCTGCCAGGCACACCTCCCTGAGAAGGTTGTTTCACACTCCTGGGGCTGCCACACACATGGGAAGCAAATTTCCATCCACTCATCCCTTGGTGGGTCAGGAACTGTTCATCTATGCGTAGGTGAACCACACATGAAAAGTCATACAGCTGTTCCAGGACTGAAAAGACCAATCACCTCTCTGGGGGAACAGATAACCCAGTCCAGCCCTCCTTTTATTTATTTCTTAACCATTCATTTCCCAAATGATGACCCATTCCCTTCTCCATTTTTACCATCACAACAGCCCTGTGAGGTAGGACAGGCTGAGAGTATGAGACTGGCCCAAGGTCACCCAGTGAGCTTCCGTGGAAGAGGTGGCATACAAATCTGAGACTTTCCGATCTGAGTCCAACCACACCGCACTGGTGTCTCCTGTCTCCGTAGGGGAGGGAAGGTGAGATTCTTGCCTTCATCACCATGAGCCAGTTTGGTATAGTGGTTAAGAGTGTGGACTCTAATCTGGGAGAACCGGGTTTGATTCCCTGCTCCTCCAGATGCAGCTGCTGGTGTGACCTTGGGTCAGTCAAAAGTTCCCTCAGAGCTGTTCTCAAAAGAGCTCTCTCTCAGCCCCACCTACCTCATGGGGTTTCTGTTGTGGGGGGGGGAGGGAAAGGAGTTTGTAGGCCGCTTTGTGACTCCGAGTGAAGGCCAGGGTATAAATCCAGTCTTCCTCCTCCTCCTCCTCTCCTCCTCAGATGGCTGGTGCTGTCAAAACTACCAGCACTGGGTGGATCATGCTCATGGCGTCCTGATCGCATCATACAATCTCTTCTACAATATCTGTTAAAAAGAAAATATCAATGACATTGACTAGATGTCAGTAACCTTTTTGTATTGCCAGTTGACGCTCCTAGTTTCAAACTCATTTAATACCACTGAAATCCCCAGCTGTGGTGGTTAATCTCAAACATAAAACAAGACTCTGGCGCTACCTTGAAGGAAGGGGCTGTGGCTCAGCGACAGAACATCTGTTTGCCATGCCGAAGGCTCCATGTTCAATCGCCGGCATTTCTAGTTAAAAGATCAAGTAGTAGGGGATGTGCAAGACCTCAGTCGGAGGCCCTGGAGAGCCACTGCTGGTCGGAGTGGACATTACTGCCCTTGATGCAGTATGAGGCAGTTTCGCATGTTTATATGTGCGCGAAGCTGCGTGTGTTCTGGACCGGACCACTGGTCTTCCGAAGTCAGCATTGTCTCCGTTGACCAGTAGCAGCATTCTCGGGTAGGATCTTTCACATCACCTCCTACCTCATCCTTTTAACAGCAAAGACTGGAGACTGAACCTGGGACTTTGCGCATGGCAAGCAGATGCTCTGCCATTGAGCCATGGCCCCTTCCTCGAAGAGAGACAGAATTCATTGCTGCATAACCCACCATGAGTCTGAACTCAGCTCTTCAGATGCCTGAAGGGTACCAGTTTACGCTGGCATAAACTTTAGTCTTCGAGGTACCACTGTGCTTCTGGCTTATCCCTTTGCTACAGCAGACAAACATGGACCGAGCCTTTGCAAGTTACTGGTCCACAAACATTCCTACAAGTTGGTTTGACCTAGGGGATAGATGGGTTGGGTTGTCAGATCTGGGTTGGGAAACTCCTGGAGATCTGGGGATGGAGCCTGGGGAGGACAGGGACCTCAGTGGGGCACAATGCAGTAGAGCCCACCTTCCAAAACATCCATTTCCTCCAAGGGAACTGACCTCTGTAGTCTGGAGATGAGCTGTGATTCCTGGGGATCCCCAGGTCCCACCTGGAGACTGGCATCCCTGGCCACACAAGAAAACATGGTAGCTTCCTGAAACTGAAAGCATGTAAACACACACACACACACACACACACACACAGAAAGCGTGTGAGAGAGAGATAGATAGACAGACAGACATAGAGACAGAGAGCGAGAGACCACAATTCTTTTTCAGTTTAAAGAAACGTTTGCTTCCTGGTGAATTTTTGCCCATTACGGTAACATGGAAGTAATGCACGTGTTTTATAAGTTGTCAAATCCTGTTGACATGGGTTTGGGGAACTGGGACTGAACTTTATTACTGCTTTATGTTCCAGGTGACCCTTTACCATCAACTACTTTATGGTAAACTACATTGCCGTAAACAACTTTATAAAGTAGTTTGAACATTTGAGGAAAACACGCCTTCAGACAGCTGCTGTTCATATGAGCTGCTGTTCTCTGAGGGTAGCTTGGTCACTTCTGTGCCAGCCATTTGATAAAAGCAACATGTGGTGTTGGAGGAGAGTTTTACGGATACTGTGGACCACCAAAAAGACAAATAAGTGAGTTCTGGATCAAGTTAAGCCAGAACTCTCCCTAGAAACTAAAGCGACTAAACTGAGGCTACTGTAGGGTGAAACTCTGGGAAGACAGGAGTCACTGGAAAAGACAATCATGCCAGGAAAAGTTGACAGCAGCAGGAAAAGAGGAAGACTCAAGATGAGATGGATTGATGTAATCAAGGAAGCCACGGCCCTGCTGAGTCACGGCCCTGGAAATGACAAGACATTTTGGAGGACATTAATTCATGAGGCCACCATGAAGTAACTTGATGGAACTTAACACACATAACACCTTCTGTTCACAAGTTACAGGGAATGCCCATACAATTTGTGTACAGCGTACACTTGATCTTTCTTCATCTCTGCATTGAGTCATTCTCATGTTACATTCAGTGCCTGTACAGTTGAACTCGTGACTGAAACCACGCATATGTCCAGAGGCTATTCTTCGTTTTCCCTTGTAAAGGGAACGCGTGTCAGCTCTTTTTTTACAAACAGATGTATGCCTGTGTGGGCAGGATGCTAAGTGTGTTCATTGTAACTTGTGGACGGGGCTGAAGAGGGTTCTTTTGCACATCAGGTACACATATGTGGCAAAACAAACAGTAGAAAGCCCTTGTAAGCAGGCCTGCTGCCAGGAATGTTTAAGTCGGGGGGCATTAAAATTCCTCGGTGGGGGCTCTGGCTAATTCAATTAAATGTAATTTAATTAACTTGATCAGTAAGGCGCAGGGAAGAAGGGTGCGGTGCAGGGGGCAGGGAGGGCAGGGAGGAGCGGCGGCCATGGCAGCGTGTTCACAGTGGCCGCTGCATCTTACCAGAAAGTCAGGGGGTCTGGGCCGAAAGGAAGTTGGGGGGCCTGGGAAGGAAGTCGGGGAGGGGCAGGCCCCCAAATGCCCCTCTGTGGCTACGGGCCTGCTTGTAAGGACTCATAATCCCCTTGCCATAGGGACTTTCCCCAGACATCTGGGGGAAACGTGGCAAAACGTCTGATAAAGGGATTGTCTGAACGATCCCTTGTAGTGGGTTAAGACGGTCATATGATTATATCACGAATGGAGACCGGAATGGCTGGGTGAATACAGGTGATTCAAATGGGTCTACCGAATTCAATCAGTGGAGAAAAAAAAATGAAAGCAGTGTGTGTGTGTATGGGAGGGGGAAGATTCTCCTCTCCCCCAGTGCCTAACTCATTGTTGGTGCTAATACTTTCTGTCTCATTTTCTGAATCCACCCTCTTCCTCCAAAGAGCTCAAGAGCGGGTTCTTCATCCCCCCCCCCCCGCCTCTGTTTTATCCTTACTGAAACCGTGTCATGTAGATGAAGCTGAAAGAGAGGATCTGGCCCAAGCTCACTCTATGAGCTTTATGTCTATGTGAGAATTGGAACCCAGGTCTCTCCCAACTCCTAGCCTCACGCTCTTACTACTACACCAAACTCCCTCTCTAAGTCACCGGGGGGGGGGGCGAAGAGAGGTCTTCCCAGAAAAGCGTATAAATAAAAGAAAAGCTGTGGTACGGGATGCTGAACAAGGCAAAAAGCCTATTGTGCTATGAAACAATTTAAATGATCGGTGAATGCAAATTACAATATGCAAAGAATACAAAATAGAGTAAATATACAATACAAAATTGTGAATCATTACTCTATTTTGTATTCTTTGCCTATTGTGATTTGCAGTCACCAATCATTAAAATCCAGGGGTCCGTTGGAGCGGGAGCGCACAGGAGCGCAGCTCCGGGAGTGAGGAGCCCAGGGGGCGGGCACATGACCAAGCCCCACCCCCTCCTTGGCTTTCCCGAGCAGTGCAGAGGCGCAGCGCCCCGGGGAAAGCCTTGCTAGGGTCTTTATTGTTTTTAATGTTTTGTTTTAATATTGATAATTTTATCATTGTTCCTTTTATGACTGTGTGCTGCTTTTCCAGAGACTTGCTCGAGGTGGCATATAAATTTTCTAAGTATACCATTTTTTATCGGGGCACATGGCACATAAGTACTGGAGAAATTTCACCAACCCTTCAGCAGCTTCCACCCCATCAGTTTGGTGTAGTGGTCAGGAGTTGGACTCTAATCTGGGAGAACCGGGTTTGATTCCCCACTCCTCCACATGCAGCTGCTGGTGTGACCTTGGGCCAGTCACAAGTTTTCTCAGAGCTGTTCTCTCATGAGCAGTTCTCAAAAGGCCTCTCTCAGCCCCACCTACCTCACAGGGTGTCTTGTTGTGGTGAGGGGAAGGGAAAGGGATGGGCAGTGCCCATGTCCTGGGTATCTCAAGTCTACTTGAAACCTTGTGGTTTCGAGCAGGAAGAGAATGAGGGTGTGTTCTTTACGTTTATTTTTATTGCACAAAGTATTGGATGGGGAAGGGAATGGAGGAAGAGCAGGTCAGTTTCACTCACCTGTGGAGTGGAGCCTGAGAGGTGGGTGTTGCCTTCTGACACACTTCCGGTATGTTAGGGAGTGTGGCATATGCAAATGAGTTATGCAAATGAGTCATGCTAATGAGCTCCTGCACCTCTTTTTCTACGAAAGGACCCCTGTTTAAATCGTTTCATAGCAGGGGTCATTTCATCGAAAAAGAGGTGCAGGAGCTCATGAGCATAACTCGTTAGCATAACTTATTCGCCTATGCAACACCCCCTGACATCACCGGAAGTGTGTCAGAAGGCAACACCCACCGCTCAGGCTCCACCCCAAAAATCTCCAGGTATTTCCCAACTCAGAGCTGGTGAACCAGCTTTACACTTTGACTAAAGACAGTTGAGGCTTCCTTTGCTCTTGCAGGGAAGCTACCCTACAACAAGCATGAAAATACAGATCAAGTTAGTATGCGTTTGCTTTTTCCCACAGCACTTCACCATATGTGCCCGCTTCTGGGCTTGGTGCTCCCAGAGTAACTGTGCGTTCCTGCTCAAAATGACCCCTGTTTCATAGCATAATAGGCTTTCCCCTTGTTTAGCATCCCATTCCATAGCTTTTCCTGTCACTTTTGGGTTGTAACTGGGCCATACCTCAATGCTGAAACCAATCTAACCTTTGGAGAGGCCAGTTCAGATGTCTGTTAGTACAAGCCTACGATGTAATTTCTGCATTGTTCAACACCTCGTTAACACTTACGGTTTGTTTCAGCTCGGTTCGGATTTCTGCTCGGTTCCAGATTTCGTCCATCCAGATCTGATTGCAGTCTATTGGGTGTTCTACCCTGTCGATTATATTGGCATATACCGTATCATTTGCCTTGCGTGTCAGCGAGAAGGCAAACTAGAAATAATATAAATAAATAATTTTGGATTTTTTTTTTTAAATTGAAAGCTTTCCCAGAAGAGTTTAGTTTTCAATTACTATTGCTGGATGTGTGGGTATGAAGCTTCTAGTGTCCTGACCCCACTGCTGGACCTCCTGAGGGCACCTGCTATTTTTGGCCACTGTATGACAGAGTGTGGAACTGGATGGGCCATTGGCCTGATCCAACATTGGCTCATCTTATGTTCTTACATTAAGCGCCCTCAAGTTACTTCCGACTGATGGTGACCTTACGGAGATGAGCCCCTCAGGTTGGAAGGTGTCCAAGATGCTATCGATGCAATGGACATGGAGCTGGGTGAACTCTGGAGGGTGGTGGAAGACAGGAGGGCCTGGCGTGATGCAGTCCCTGGGGCCGCAAAGAGTCGGACTCAACTGTGCGACTGAACAACAGCAACAGATGATTTAATGACCTCCAAAACATCCCATCATCAACAGTCTTGCCCAGAGGGCCGTGGGCTTTCTTGATGGTGTCCATCCATCTCACGTTGGGTCTTCCTCTTTTCCTGCCGCCTTCCGCTTTTCCTAGCATGACTGTCTTTTCCAGCCAAGTCTTGTCTTCTCATGACCGTGGCCAAAGTACAATAGCCTCAGCTGAGTCATCTGAGCTTCCCGGGAGAGTTCAGGCTTGAGCTGATCTAGAACCCATTTCTTGTCGAATTCTGTCTCTAGGATACCTAGATGTACCTGATATGCAAAAGAACCCGTAAAACTCTCCTCCAGCACCGCATTTCAAATGAATCAACTTCCTTTCTGTTTTCATCCCCCCCCAGAAGACAGTAAGGGGGTGGGAAATGAAGAGGCTCTTTTGGTTTATTAACCTCCTTGTGGCCAGGTGAAAGGTTAAATGCACATGATTCATGGGAGGCCCGGAGACAGGGCTGTGTTGCTAGGAGTTTGGGGAATGCGGAGGGCTCCGGCGAAGGAGTCTGACTAATCTTGGAGGTTGAGGGCCAGGCTCCTGTCTGACGGCGGCAGCCCAGCGGTTCTGCCTTTCGTTTCAGACTGTCAGCCTCCTATCTCTCTGCTCCCCCCCCCCTCCACTCTCTCCTTTCTGCCAGATCCTGGGAACTGTTGGCTCCAGCAAATTTATAGAGGAAGGGCAGGCGGGGATGGGGGGGTGGAAGCAGCGGCTCAGCTGGCGATTGTTCAGCTGGGCCCGAGGAAATAGTGGCGTGAGGGAAGGCTGCGATTTCAAAGCTGGGCGGGTGAGGTACAAAATGTATCTATTTCATTGATACCCCACCTTTCTCCCCAAAGAGAGGCAGTTCGGTGTAGTGGTTAAGAACGCGGACTCTAGTCTGGGAGAACTGGGTGGTCAGCCATGTCTGTCTGAAGCAGTAGAACAAATTTAGAGCCCAGCAGCGCCTTTAAGACCAACAAAGGTTTAAGAACATAAGAGAAGCCAATGTTGGGTCAGGCCAGTAGCCCATCCAGTCCAACACTGTCACACAGTGGCCAAAAACACCAGGTGCCCTAGGGAGGGTCCAGCAGTGGGGCCAGGACACTAGAAGCCCTCCCACTATTGCCGCCCCTTCAAGGTATGAGCTGGGAGATCTGGGTTGGATTCCCCACTCCTCCACATGCAGCTGCTGGTGTGACCTTGGGTCAGTTACAAATTCTTTCAGAGCTGTTCTCTCAAGGGCAGTACTTGAAAGAGCCCTCTCAGCCCCACCTACCTCACAAGGTGTCTGCTGTGGGGCGGGGAAGGGAAAGGAGATTGTAAGCTGCTCTGAGACATCTGAGGGAGATGTTAGTTGTTGGTGTCACAACGACCTGTAGTGCTGCATGTAGATAGTGTCTTTTTCATGAGGTGGGGGTGGAGAGACATGCTTGCTTGCAGGTTTCTGGACCTTGACGATATAAGATAATTAAGTCATGTGGATGTGATCTAAACATTTTTTGTTGTTGTTGACACGCCACAGCTGACTTTTGGCAACCCTGAAAAGTTTTCAAGACAAGAGATGTTCAGAGGTGGTTTGCCACTGTCTGTTTCTGCCTCACGGCCCTGGCATTCCTTGGAGGTCTCCCATCCAATCACAAGCCAAGGCCAATCCTGCTCATCTTATAAGATCTGACAAAACTGGGCTATACCCTGACCTGGAAAGCCCAGGCAAGCCTGATCTTGTCAGGTCTCAGAAGCTAAGCAAGGTCGACTCTGGCAAGTACTTGGATGGGAGACCTCCTTGGAATATCAACAGTTGGGAGGCGGGGACAGGCTTTATTCAGCCACCTCTTTGAATATCCCCCAGGCCCCCAGTAGGGGTCGGTCACCAGAGGTCCCCATGACTTCCAGGTGCACACACACTCACACATACACACATATAAAAAATGCAAAAAAAATACCCCCCCCCAGGCTATATTATGTCAGCCAGTTTAGTGTAGTTGTTAGGAGTACGGACTCTAACTGAGAACCGAGTTTGAGTCCCCTCTCCTCCACATGCAGCTGCTGGTGTGACCTTGGGTCAGTCATAAGTTTTTTCAGAGCCGTTCTCTCAGGAGCAGTCCCCAAAAGAGCTCTCTCAGCCCCACCTACCTCACAGGCTCTCTGTTGTGTGGAAGGGAAGGGAAAGGAGATTGTAAGGCACTCTGAGACTCCTTCAGGTAGTGAAGGGCGGGGTATAAAATCCAGTCTCTTCTTTTCTTCTCTTTCACACCCTAACTACTCCACTGCAAAAGCTCAATGCACTGCGTGTCCTGATATTACTAAGATGTGTTTCCCAGTTCCCCATGATTGGCAGCTTATGATATGCAGCAGAGGCGAGGAAACACAGTCTGGTGTAGTGGTTAAGCGTGCGGACTCTAATCTGGGAGAACCGGGTTTGATTCCCCACTCCTCCACTTGCACCTGCTGGATGACCTTGGGCAAGCCATAGCTCTGTCAGAGCTGTTCTTGAAAAAGAGCAGTTTCTATCAGAGCTTTCTCAGCCCTACCTACCTCACAGGGTGTCTGTTGTGGGGAGGGGAAAGGGAAAGGAGTTTGTAAGCCGCTCTGAGACTCCCTTGGGTAATGAAGGGTGGGGTATAAATCCAATCTCCTTCTCCTCCTCCTCCTCCTCCTCCTCTTCTTCCTTGTAATGACATTCACTGCACAGTTGCTCTTTTCAGCAATAGTCCTGCATTCTTGAGTTCTGTCCTAAAACTTTCTCTTGGCTGTGCTGCTTTCTTATATGCAGGGAGGGTTGACTTATTGATGAAACCGTGAGCTGAGATGGTATAACTTTGAAGAGGAAGTGAAAGAATGCTTTCCAAGTGGCATTTAACCACCTGGATTCCATCTTCGGGGCCATATTCTCCCAGCGTCATTTCTGGATTGCTGTGCTTTTCTTTGCTGTAAAAACTCCCAGCGGCGGCTAGATGAAAATATGACTTTTCATTTATTATTGATAGTTCAGCATCCATCTGTTCCCTTGAGTGCCTCTTCCCTGCCTTTCTTCCAACCCCCCTGTGCGCAATTATTTAATAAAAAAACACCAATGTGATAAACACTGAAATATCCATTAAGTTAAGGCAATCACTTTATCTTCTGGCACCGATGCTGTACATGAGTGGTCTTCAAATGTGTGGTTCCCTCTTAATCTGGGCTTCTCTTTCAGTTGTCAAGAGCGTCGTTTCCTCTGCTCATCTATTATGGGTATAATAATCTTCCCCGTGAAGGAGACGCATAAGGGACCATCAAAAATCTTTATGAGTAATGCAGTAGAATGACACTTTTAATATATATGCAGCATCTGCTCCCATCAAGGAAAGCCATATATTGAATAACACACACACACACACAAACATATAACTTTTCATGCTTTTAGAATCATATATATTCCAGGATCGTTGATCTTTAACACAGATACTTGAATGAGAATGCAGATCAGTCGCAGATCAGACCTTGCCAGAAGCCCTTGCTCTTCCACAATTGCCCTGACTCTGTGATGGTGGAAAGTGCCATTAAATTGCAGCCAACTTGTGGTGACCTCATAAGGTTTTCAAGGCAAGAGAGGAACACAGCGGGTTTCCCATGAACATAAGAACATAAGAGAAGCCGATGTTGGATCAGGCCAGTGGCCAGTGGCCCTTCCAGCCCAATGCCCTGTGTCACACACAGTGGTTAAAAACGCCAGGTGCCCTCAGGAGGTCCAGCAGCGGGGCCAGAACTCCAGAAGTCCTCCCACTGTTGCCCATCGAACACCAAGAATACAGAGCATCACTGCCCCAGACAGAATGATCCATTTATACATTGTGGCTAACAGCCACTCATGGACCTCTGCTCCATATGTTTATCCAACCCCCTCTTGAAGCTGTCTAAGCTTGTAGCTGCCACCACTTTCTGCGGCAGTGAATTCCACATGTTAATTCCTCTTTGGGTGAAGAGGAGTTTATCTGTTCTTAAGCTACTGCCCATGAATTTCATTGACTGCCCATGAGTTCTTGTCTTGTTCTCTGTGTAGTGAGCATGGTATTCCTTGGGGGCATCCCATCCAAGTGCTAACCAGGGTCGATCGTGCTTAGCTTCTGAGATCTGGGCCAGCCTGAGCCATCCTCATTCTGTGCCTCCCCCTTTTCTTGCAGAAAAACTCCCTTTCTTAACAGCCGGTGGTGAGTGGGTGGAAGAAGGACAGCAAAGAGCCGTCTGTCGCTTCTCCAACTGCTGCTGTGACTCAGCCTTTCCTTCCCATCAGCCACCTTGATTTATACCCCTCTACTTCTGGAGTAGGGAGCGCTCCTCAGGAACATCCCTGAAGACACTGAAATTAGCGGGGGGGGGGGGATGACATACAAAGGTGTCAAGAGGATCACTGGTAAAAGATCACTGTGGAAGACCTTGCCAGGAGGACAGAACCAAACTGTCCTGACCTGGATAGCCCAGGCTAGCCCAGTCTCATCAGATCTTGGAAGCTAAGCAGGGTCAGCCATGGTTAGTACTTGGAAGGGCAATCTCCAAGGAATACCAGGGGTGTGACGCAGAGGCAGGCAACGGCAGACCACCCCTGAAACATCTCTTGCCTAAAAAGCACATTTAGCTCGCCACCTAGTGGTGCATAACGTTGCAAGAGCAAGAACTGCTGGCTGCCAGGCAATCTTAGGATCTCCTGGCTGTACTGCACACAATGCCATAGGATAATTAATTATTACTGGTAAAAGAAATACATGAAGAAGAAGATACAGCAAAATTTATTTATTTGTTCACGTTACGTATTCCCACTCGACTCAAGGTGGACTGCATAGAGCGAGCCGATATGACTGAATGATGGGGCATTCAATGAACAGTGCAATAGGATTAGGGCTGCAGAGCCTATCACTGACATTCAGCATCTGAAATCACTCCACTCTCCAAGATACAAGGACAGATGATGACGGAGAAGAAGAGATTGGATTTATACCCTGCCCTTCACTACCCAAAGGAGTCTCAGAGCGGCTTGCAATCTCCTTTCCCTTCCCCTCCCCACAACAGGCACCCTGTGAGGGAGGTGGGGCTGAGAGAGCTCTGACAGAAACTGCTCTTTTCCAAGAACTCCTCTGACAGAACTATGGCTTGCCCAAGGCCATCTAGCAGGTGCAAGTGGAGGAGTAGGGAATCAAACCCGGTTCTCCCAGATTAGAGTCCGCGCACTTAACCACTACACCAAGATGGACTCAAATTCTAGCTGTATCTGAAGAAGTGAGTAGTGACTCATGAAAGCTTATCCCCTGCCACTGGACTCTTGTTCTGTTGTACTGCTACAGAAATCTGAAAAAACAAAACTGAGGTGAAGCATAAGGGACAACATGAAACATAAAATGATGCAGAGTTACATAGTGGGATCCAACGTATAGCAAACCATATCCAGCAGTCTAGACGGCAGCCCCTACTACCAAGTCACTTTGTGAATCATTTTGTACAGTGCAACTCTTACTGCCTGCATAGAAAAGCCCTCTGGAATAATTCCGTTTGGATGGTTTGCGGAAAGCCAGGAGAGTGGGAGCCTTCCTGGCTTCCTTGGGCAACCACTCTGCAAGGTGGGGGCCACAACGGAGAAGGCACTGTACAGGCAGTTGGGGATTTTGCCCATTTGAAGGCTGTTACCTGCAGAAGGCCCTGCAGATGAGCAAAACTGTCATGGCAGGAAGAGACAATCTTGCAGGTATGAGGTTCCAAGGCCCTGAAGGGCTTTGTATGTGGTAGCCCAATTTGAGCCTGGCAACCGATGGGCAGCCCTTGGAGTGAGTACAAAATGGGAGTCATATGCAAGTGAACAACTAGGACTGTTAAGTTATACCAGAACATAAGGACATAAGAGAAGCCAGTGTTGGATCAGGTCCAATACTCTGTCACACAGTGGCCAAAAACACCAGGTGCCCTCAGAAGGTCCAGCAGTGGGGCCAGGACATCAGAAGCCCTCCCATTGTTGCCTCCCCCCCTCCCAAGCACCAAGAAAACCGAGCATCACTTGCCCCAGACTGAGGGTTCCTATCTATACTTTGTGGCTAATAGCCACTGATGGACCTCTGCTCCATATCCCTTCTTGAAGCCGTCCATGCTTGTAGCCACCACTCCCTCCTGTGGCAGTGAATTCCACATGTTAATCACTCTTTGGGTGAAGAAGGACTTCCTTTTATCTGTTCTAACCCGACTGCTCAGCAATTTCATGGAGTGCCCTCGAGTTTTTGTCTTGGGAGAAATGGAGAAAAGGACTTCTTTCTCTACCTGCTCCATCCCATGCATAATCTTATAAACCTCGATCATGTCACCCCCTCAGTGACTACATGCCGAGGAGTATGGAACGCCGTTACCTCCCCACCGAAGTGGTACCTATTTATCTACCTGCAATTTCTTGCTTTCGAACTGCTAGGTTGGCAGGAGCTGGGGCCAGAGACGGGAGCTCACTCCATCATGCACCACTCGGGTCTCGAACTGCCGAGCTACCGCCCTTCCAGTCTGCAGTTCAGCGTCTTAACTCCTTGAGCCATTGCCACAGTGACTAAAGGGAGTCTCCACATTTAAAGGCAGTAAACCTCTGAATACACTGACCTGGATGGCTGATACTCTGGCTATGGATCGATGTGTAAATCCAGGTGATCTTAAGATGGACCTGACCACCTCCCTCAACAAGAACTTTCCTAAACAGATGGAGTGTGGCCGTTCTGGCAGCTTCATACCAGCACAGGACACAAAAATCTAAAATGGATCAATAAATATGGGACAGTAGCCCATGATTGGCTCTCCGGTGTCACCTGATATCATGGCCCAGCAGACTTCTTGATGGCCGTAAAAATCAGTGGGTGTCCCACCTTGAATTGCTTTCAATTCCCTTCTTTACCTCTGCCCAAGACTCTGGAGAGTAGCTAGTTAGTACTTGGATGGGAGACCACCAAGGAAGTCCAAAGTCGTTACACAGAGGCTGGCAATGGGAAACCCATCTCTGTTCCTCTCTTACCTTGAAACTCATGTGGGGGTCACCATAAATCATCGGTGACTTGAGGGCACTTTCTACCCCATCGAACCTCTGAACAGCAGTGTCAGGAGGCAACATCAGGTGGAGGCCTTGTCCTCTAGGCTCTATTGTTGGACCTCCAGAGGAACTCTTTGGCCCCTGTGTGAGAAAAGATGGGCCAGTGGTCTGATCCAACAGAGCTCTTCTTATGTTATTATGTTCTTGGAGAGTCAGAGCCCATCAGAATAGATAATATTGAGCATGATGGACCTCTAGGCTGACTTGGTACAAGGCAACTTCACATGTTCATTATATGTCACACACACATCATATACATGAAGCTGCCTTACACTGAATCAGACCACTGGTCCAGCACAGTCAGTACTGTCTACTCAAACCAGTAGCAGCTCTGCAGGGTCTCAGCTCGAGGTCCTTTACATCACCTACTGCCGGATTCTTTAACTGGAGATGCCGAGGACTGAACCTGGGACCTTCTGCATGCCAAACAGATGCTCTGCCATTGAGCCATGACCCCCAAGGGCAGCAGGAAGAAGGCATTTGGTAGGGTCTGTCCTTGTAGGGGGACACCTATAAATGACCATCCACTCAGTGGATTAAACACAGTATAAGTGGCAGAAGGGTGACATGGAATGGGATACTATAGCCTTATCTTGTCAGATCTTGCAAGCTAAGCAGGGTCGGTACTTGGATGGGAGACCACCAAGGCAGACTCTGCTGAGGAAGGCAATGACAAACCACCTTTGCTTAATCACTCGCCTTGAAAACCCCTCGCTTGGGTCACCGTAAGCCAATCGCAACTTGTCAGCACTTTACACACACGTAAATGACAAGACAGGAGTGAACGTTCTAAGGCTGTGCCTTGCTATAATGGTGTTTATTACAGGGCCATACCATGCTGGTGCCCAGTTCGCTTTCTTGAGGCTAGTACATTTCCATAATTCTTTAAAATATTTTCATGTGAAAAAAAAAAAGCTTCTGCAAGATTAGAGGGAATACATGTGTTTTTATTTGCAGGAATAAATACAGTTTATTGGCAGGAATATGGCAGGAATAAATACAGTTTCACAATTCCTGGCGTGCAAATTTACTGTCACAGATGACAGGGATAAATCAGGCATGCAAATGATGGGTCGTAGTCATGAAATCGGCTATAAAAGCAATAAAAATGAAGTATTCAGATATGAATACTTGAGAAGGGTATGTGTGTGTGTATGTGAGAGAGATCTTCATTGCCTAGGGTGCCATTTGCTCCAGGGCTGGCCTTGAGTGTTAGCTGGCATGATCTTAATTCTGCTGATGTGAGCTTAATCCCAACAAGAGAGAAATACTGTTGGTTGAAGAAGAAGAAGAAGAGGAGGAGGAGGAGGGGGAGGAGGAGAAGGAGATTGGCTTTATACCCTGCCCTTCACTACCCAAAGGAGTCTCAGAGTGGCTTCCAATCTTCTTTCCCTTCCATTCCCCACAACAGACACCCTGTGAGGTAGGTGAGGCTGAGAGAGCTCTCTAGAGAAGAAGAAGAAGAAGAGATTGGATTTATACCCCGCCCTCCACTCCCCAAGGGAGTCTCAGAGCGGCTTACAAACTCCTTTTCCCTTCCCCTCCCCACAACAGACACCCTGTGAGGTAGGTGGGGCTGAGAGAGCTCTTTCCCAAGCTGTCCTTGAGAGAACAGCTGGTACAGAGCTATGGCTTGCCCAAGGTCATCCAGCCAGGTGCAAGTGGAGGAGTGGGGAATCAAACCCAGTTCTCCCAGATTAGAGTCCGCGCACTTAACCACTACACCAAACTGGCTCTAGAGGAATGTTCTTGAGAGAACAGCTCTGAAAGAATTTAGGACTGACCCAAGGCCACACCAGCAGCTGCATGTGGATGAGTGGGGAATCAAACCCCATTCTCTCAGATTAGAGTCTACGCTTCTAACCACTACACCAAACTGGCTCTCATGGACACATGAAGCTGGCTTACACTAAATGAGACCCTTGGTCCCTCACAGTTAGCACTGTCTACTCAGACTGGCAGCTACTCTCCAGGGTCTTGGGCAGAGGTGAAGAAGGGAACTGAAAGCAATTCAAGGTGGGACACCCACTAATTTTTACGACCATCAAGAAGTCTGCTGGGCCAGGATATCAGGTGACACTGGAGAGCCAATCATGGGCTACTGTCCCATATTTATTGATCCATTTTAGATTTTTGTGTCCTGTGCTGGTATGAAGCTGCCAGAACGGCCATGCTCCATCTGTTTAGGAAAGTTCTTGTTGAGGGAGGTGGTCAGGTCCATCTTAAGATCACCTGGATTTACACATCGATCCATAGCCAGAGAGGGTTTATTTTGAACCCAGCTGATTCCCTTGGTTGGTTGACCAGTTTTGTTCATGCCTAGTTTAAGGCTGCAGAGATCAACTTCTCCCGACACCTCCCCTGTTCTGCCCTATAGGCCGCTTCCTGAGTTGAAGTTGAGGTCACCGCCAAATAGCCACACTGCCGAGAAGCTTGTTGACCAAACAGAATTTGCCAGCGGAGACGGATATTGACAGGTCTGACGTGGCTCTTGACAGGGTGAATGTCGCAATGATTTACAGTCCAGGTGTGTTGTAAAAAGAAAGATATTTACCAGAGATTCAGAGAGAAGTTAAATTTTAATCCTCGAAGCAGTTTGCCACGGCGGCTCTTTGGACATAGCAATCCAACCTGCCATGTTTCTTTTCCCTGTGGCCGTCCACTACAGTGGAGAGGGTATTTTTTCTAAACAAAGCTGAACAGGTTCTAGGTGAGCGAGAGAAAGAGTCGTCTGGCAGCATAAAGGAATTATTTAAAAGATCATACAAACTGGTGTAGTGGTTAAGAGCACAGACTCTAATCTGGGAGAACCGGGTTGATTCCCCACTCCTCCAATTGCAGCTGCTGGATGTCCTTAGGCAAGCCATAGTTCTGTCAGAGCTGTTCTTGAAAGAGCACTCCTCGAAAGAGCTCTCTCAGCCCCACCTACCCCACAGGGTGTCTTTTGTGGGAAGGGGAAGGAGATTGTAAGCAACTCTGAGACTCCGAGTGAAGGGCGGGATATAAATCCAATCTCTTTCTCCTCCTCCTCCTCCTCCTCATTTGAAAACAAATCAAGATGGGTAGCCATTTTGGTCCATCATGGTGTGCCAAGCATACGCCTGCTAATACATCCCCAGATCCAGACCTGATTAGGCTTCATCTCTGATCTTTATCTCCGTTTAACTGCATGAGCTTGTTGTTTCCAAGATCTCAAATAGCAACACATTTCCTGTCTCGCTTTGGTGGAATATTTATTGCCGTCCCCGCATTATCTTAATAAATCTTACCCATCATGCAGCAAGAAGACATAGTGCAGTGAGAATAATGAATATTTAAAAAACAATTCAAATAAATATTGCGCATTTCCAAAAAAAAAAATCATACGGTGGTAGCATTTATTAGCTGATTTGTCATCTAGTTTTTAATCGCTTAACAGATTACATACACATATATTTGCACCATTAGACTTTTGGAGGCTGATAAAAGAAGGATACACTTACTCTTTGGTGTAAAACCTTACAGCTGAATAAAGTCTTTTTAAAAAAAAATTCCTAATTTTTAGAAGGAAAGGCCGACTTTACGTTGTGAATCTGGAATACAGGTTATCTCCTTCTGCACCTAACAGTCCACAGCCAATGTCGTTTCAAATGTGAACAAGCTCAAGACCCATCAGAAATGTGGAAGATACAGGTTTTTATTTTTAATGGTTATTTCAGCTGAGCAGCTAGTTGAGCAGCATCAGTTGCCTCTGGCTCACATTGGGAAAAGAAAGTTCAACTGGTAGTTGGAAGCGACTTGATGGCACTTAACACACACACACACACACACACACACACACACACACACACACAATGGATTCACCCTGAAATACAACATACTGAAGCTCGGTTCACACATTACAGTGAATTCACTGTACATCCTACCTGTACACAAATGTACATCTGTTTGTACACAACAGCCAACATGTGTTTACTTTGCAAATGAAATCAACACGAAAATGACGCAGCGCATATACAAAGAACAATCAATATACTGTACACAGATTGTACGTGGGTTCACCGTAAGCGGTAAACAGGGCTTGAAGGCCAGTGTGGCATAATGGTTGAATGTTGGATTAGGAACTGGGCCAGACCCTTAGTCTATTTCAGGGGTACCCTGGATGGTGCCAGCGGGTGCCAACTGCCATAGCACCTGCCAAGTGTCTTTAGAAAGTGGGCAAGGCCAGGTGGGGCTTTCACCCAGCAGCAGGGCTTCTGATTGCCCACTGCAGATCCGATTGACAGTACAGACTTTTAAAAACATTGCTTTGGCAGCAGCACAAGTATCTCCACTGTGTGATTGAAGGCCCCACGGGTGGACCTCCTGATGGCACCTGGTATTTTTGGCCACTGTGTGATAGAGTGCTGGACTGGATGGGCCATTGGTCTGATCCAACGTTGGCTTCTCTTATGTTCTGAAGCTGCAGCAGCTATTTTGTGGCTGGCTCTGCTGCCTTCACCAGCTATTGTGGAAACCATTTTGCAGCTGTGCCCACCACACTGCATCAGAATTCCAAAGGCGCCTGCAGGCTCAAAGAGCTTGGGGATTCCTGGTCCATCTAGATCAGCACAGCAGCTCCAAGGGTTCTCGGAGAGAGGTTTTTCAAGTCACTTACTCCTTGAGAATGCTTTATAAATGACTGATTAACAATGATGCAAAAAAAAAGAGACACCATAAGGTTGCAAATTTCACCTTTTTGAATACTCTTCTCTTTGCAGATTTCTCCTGATATTCTTGGGCAGGACGGTGAAAAATAACTACAACCTCAGAGTGTGGAGGATGTTCAGCCAGCCGCCTCCGAGATTCCTTCCTCCGATCTATTAGCTGTAAATTATTTTAACATGAGTGACATCATACTTGACTCTTGGTAAAACAGTGTTAAGTTAGTGGGTAATAAAACAGCTTGACGCTAATGATGGGGTCCCGCGTGATAAATGACCGTCAGGGATCAGATAAGGGTTCTTGAGAGCAACCTTGAACCAAATCTGTTTTGTTGCCACGTCTTGCGTGTGGCATTCTCGCTCCCCTCTGAGGAAATGAAGTGCGGAGGACCCGATCCACCAAAACGCAACATAGGTAAAGAAAGACAGGCAAGAATGCTTCTGATAATGAATTTTGCTGTCCCTTTTATTTGTTGCTAATGCAAATGTATTACATGTCAAAGAACTGTGGGCAGGGGTGAATTGTACATTCTGGATCGGCTTAGAGAGGTTTTACTTACTGACTTCACTAATAAACCCGGCATTTCTCCTCAGTGAGGACCCAAAATGGCTTACATGGTTCTTCTCTTTCTCAGTTTTATCCTGTCATGGCTCAGGTAGGGTGTCCCCTGACGCTGCTACCACTCTGGTTTTAGGGGCTCTTGAGAAGGCCCAGAGCACCCTCCCAAGTCCTTCGGACCGCCTTTATTTGGCCGAATAATAGGCGTGAGGACAGAGCAAACAACCAATAAAAGGTTTATTTTTACAGGAGGTCAGCCCAATGTGGGAACAAAACAAGGTACAAGAATAATAATAGTAAGTGGGTGAAGGGAAAAGAAACCAAATGCCCTAACATGACTAGACTCACAGTCCCTAGTCCACTGTCTCAGTTGGGCCTGAGTCTACCCACCCTTCCCCTCAGGGTGAGGGTCTCTCCCAGCAGCAGCCTTCCCTCTGGCCTTGCTCTCTTGGAAGAAAGAACAGCTCTTCTTCTGTACCAGCTCTTTTATTACAAGTTCCCTTTCTCTGTGATTGGCTAAAATTGGCGCCAAAATCAAGGTAGGGTTGCCAAGTCCGGGTTGGAAAATACTGGGGACTTTGGGGGTGGAGCCAGGAGAAGGTGGGGCTTGGGGAGGGGCCTCAGCATGGTGCAATGCCATAGAGTCCACCCTTCAAAGCAGCCATTTTCTCCAGGGGAGCTGATCTCTGTCAGCTGGAGATCAGTTGTAAAAGCGGGAGATCCCCAGGCCCCACCTGGAGGCTGGCAGCCCTATCTCAGGGGCTTCTGGGAGTTGTAGGCCTGGCCTCCTCCCACTGCTATTCAGGCTCCCTGGGCCTACTAGGCCTTTAATTGCACAGCCCAGATCATGACATATCCGCCCAACAGCCCTGTGAGGTACGGTAGCTGGAGGAGGAGAAGAAGAAGAGGAGGAGGATATTGGATTTATACCCTGCCCTTCACTCAGAGTCTCAGATAGGCTTATAATCTCCTTCACTTCCCCTCCCCACAACAGATAACCTGTGAGGTAAATGGGGCTGGGAGAGCTCTCTCGAGGACTGCCCTTGAGAGAACAGCTCTGAAAGAATTTATGACTGGCCCAAGGTCACACCAGCAGCTGCATGTGGAGGAGTGGGGAATCAAACCCGGCTCTCCCAGATTAGAGTCCACACTCTTAACCACTACACCAGACTGGCTGAGTGAGGCTTTTTTGTCCACATCCTCCTGAGACCTCCAGCATCAGTTTTCCAAGTCTCAGGGGTTTCTAAAAGAAGTGGAAAGCTCACAGACTACATCTACTTTGGTTGCAGTCTAGTCCCTGTAAGCTAGAAATTGCCTAAGAAGGGATTGTGTGTGTGTGTGAAATGCCTTCTAGTTGCAGTCAACTTACGGCAACCCCAGCAAGGGTCTTTCAAGGCAAGTGAGAAGCAGAGGTGGTTTGCCATTGCTTTCCTCTGCAGAGTCTTCCTTGGCGGTCTCCCTTCCAAGTACCGATCTTGGTTAGCTTCTGAGATCTGATGAGTTTGGGCTATACCCTGCCACCTTCCCTACCTTGAATGGATTAAGGTCTAATAATTAAAACAGAAAATGGTTTTTGCTTTTCCACATTTATTCTTGAGAAAGACCTGGCTTCTTGAACAAGGGAGCAGACAGTATGTGAGAAAGTTATATTTTGCATTTTGTAAGGTTTTTTAAAACCTTGATTTAATTGACCCAGACCGAAGGACAGCCTGATCCAGTATTCTGGTACTGTGGTAACTAGCTGGTTGCGTCCTCAATCCTGAAATGATATAGGAGGAAACAAATATACGGAAACCTCTCTGGCTGCCTTCACATTTATCCAGGATATAAAATGTGATTCAGAATGTAGGAAATGCTTCACTTGATCTGTCCAAGGTCCACCTTCTCTTTCCTGTAGAAGGCAGCCAGAAGAAGTTCACAGACAGAGCATGGAGATGACTTTCCCCTGCTTGTTCTCAATGTAGAGGTACACTGCATCTGAATGTGGAAGTTCCACTTGGTTATCATAACAGATATCTTATTGATAGACGTGCCTGCCACAAAGGGTATTTATGGTCCCGGTCACACGAGCGAGATAATCCGGGTGGGAAGTGAGGCTATTTGCTCCGGAGTAATTTGACCCGCAGTTGCGTGATCACACAGTTCTGCAAAGCTGCAGGCACAGTCTGCCACTGCGTGATCAGATGCAATTGTGGGTGAGGCGGGGTTTTTTTGGCAGTTTTTCCCCGATGCACTTCAACAGGGGATCGATGAATCGCATCTCCACTCTGAGGGCTTCCTATGGCAGTATGCAATAATGCGCACACTGAGAAGGGGAAAAAAACAACAGCTTGGTGTTGGGATAGGCTGATTAGACTATTCCCAACGCCATGAGTGCGCACTGGAGAGATCACATGGGGAAAGTCCATCTTTGGCCTGTAGCAAACCTGTCTGATACTGGACTTTCCCTAGTATCTTTTAACTCCGCTTCTACGGCAGAGAGAAACGGGTTGCCGATGGATGTGGGACGCCTGCCAGATGTTCTGGTGTGACTGCACCCTTAAAATCCGCATGGCATTCGTGCCTATCGCATGGCTAATTCTGTGTGTGATCGGGGCCAAATAACTTCTAAGCGGCAGACAACCCTCACGGGGGGGGGGGGGATTCTATCATCAAGATTTTATTTATTTAAATAGTTTATACCCTGCCTGTCTCCCCAGCGGGGAAACCAAAGTGGCTTATGTCACAATCCTCACAGTAACAGCCCAGTGAGGTAGGCTGGGCTGAGAGTGTATGTGCCTAAACCCACAATTACCCAGGATTGACAGGAATGGGATCTGTGTTTGTTAAAGAACGATAGCTTGGATTGTATGCCGTAAGAGAACAGCCGTGTTCGCAAAAGGGAACTTCCCAGCCTCTCCCTCCTATTCCACGCTGGCCCGCTGTTGCGTTAATGAAGCAGAGCGAAGAAATAAACAAGAGCCACGCTGTGTGTGCTTGTGCGTTGGAGTAAAAGTAAGTTTTATCTAGAAAAAGAAGGGTATACTTTTGGAGAAAAATAAGAAAAATACATTCTGGCTTTCTAGAGCTACATCTTAACAGTTAAATGGCTAAAGACTAAAGATCATATTCACAACAATAAAGGGACGCCGTATAGAAAGTATACGATGTATATTATACAATTAATATACAATGATGTTCAATTTTTACGTTAAAATGTATTATTGCATTTCTTGTTATGACACCACAATCTTGCAGCCACTTCCGAGTTTGTTACACACGTTCCATAAATCCACATAAATTCACACGGGGCAAGCAAAATGTCCTGCATTCAGTGATGCGTCCATGCTTTCATGACGTTGCTGCATACAAAGAAGTGAATCAAGTATCCAGGACCAATACTGTCCCTGCCACAAAATTTCATTCCCTACTATCACAGAATAGTTGACCTTCACTCAGGCTGATTCCGCACCAGTTGCTGCCCGATAAAATCCGGGGCAGAGCAACAGTTCCACATTTGTTGCTCCAGGTCTGCAGTTGGCCTGAATGTAGTCATTGTTTTTCCCAGATCTTCTCTCACCTTTCCCTCCCCTTCCCCGCCCTGGTGCGAGCGGGTTTTTTTTTTGTTCCCCGCTTTATAACCAGGGGTCATTTCGTAGAAAAAGAAGTGCAGGAGCTCATTAGCATAACTCATTTGCATAACTCATTTGCATATGCCATACCCCCTAACATACCGGAAGTGTGTCAGAAGGCAACACCCACCCCTCAGGCTCCACTCCACAGGTGAGTGAAACTGACCTGCTCTTCCTCCATTCCCTTCCCCATCCAATACTTTGTGCAATAAAAATAAGCGTAAAGAACACACCCTCATTCTCTTCCTGCTCCCTTGAAACCACCAGGTTTCAAGTCGACTTGAGATACCCAGGACATGTGCACCACCCATCCCTTCCCCTTCCCCTCCCCACAACAAGACACCCTGTGAGGTAGGTGGGGCTGAGAGAGGTCTTTTGAGAACTGCTCATGAGAGAACAGCTCTGAGAAAACTTGTGACTGGCCCAAGGTCACACCAGCAGCTGCATGTGGAGGAGTGGGGAATCAAACCCGGTTCTCCCAGATTAGAGTCCAACTCCTGACCACTACACCAAACTGATAAGGTGGAAGCTGCTGAAGGGTTGGTGAAATTTCTTCAGTACTTATGTGCCATGTGCCCCGATAAAAAATGGTATACTTAGAAAATTTATATGCCACCTTGAGCAAGTCTCTGGAAAAGCAGCACACAGTCGTAAAAGGAACAATGATAAAATTATCAATATTAAAACAAAACATTAAAAACAATAAAGACCCTAGCAGGGCTTTCCCCGGAGCGCTGCACCTCTGCACTGCTCGGGGAAGCCGAGGAGGGGGTGGGGCTTGGTCATGTGCCCGCCCCCTGGGCTCTTCACTCCCGGAGCTGTGCTCCTGTGCGCTCCCGCTCCAACAGACCCCTGGTTATAACAACACGACATGACATTGATCCACCATTGACTGGTATTTAAATGTCTTTTTAAAAATGTACTTTTGTTGTTGATGTCTGTACATTTCTGTGTTGCATCTTTTGTTGCACAAAAGTTGTGCCTGAGTCATGCCACTATAAAAATATGTATTGATGGCTTTGAGGTGCAGCACGAGCTGTTCTCCCCCCCGTTGCATTACAACAACACAACACGACATTGATCCATCGTTGTGTGGTTAACATTTTTTGCGGGGCCAATGTATTGCGGGTGGCGTGGTGGTGTGGACACAATTTTTGCAGGGGTTAGATGTGTTGTGTTGCATGTTCCCCCTCCATTTCCCATCCCTTTCCCACCCTCCATTTCCCCTCCAACTCTGGTGCAAGCTTTTTTTTTCTTACACGGATGATTTTTGCGGGCTTGGAAGCTCAGATGGCCAATCACGGCTTTGTTGCGTCACGACGTCATAACGCAACTCTGCCTACATTAAAAAAAGGGGGAGACAGGTGGGGACTCAAGATTCGGGGCAGGGACAGATGCGGAAATGAAAAACCAGCATCAACCCGGGTCAGATTCATGTACTGCGGAAACGCGCACACTGATTCGGACCAATTAAACCCGGGAGGAAAGGGAAGCAAAGCCCTTGTGCAGAATCGGCCTCATAGATTAAGAATGAGTCAAAAAGACCACTGATGAGATTCCTAGGTTTCTTACTCGTTGCGGACCATCTTCTTCAGAGTGCGTAAAAATCAGCAGCACATCAGAGCCAGTTTGGTGAAGTGGTTAAGTGTGCAGGCTCTAATCTGGGAGAACCGGGTTTTAATCCCCACTCCTCCACTTGGGTCAGTCACAAGTTCTTTCAGAGCGGTTCTCTCAAGAGCGGTTCTCTCAGAGCTCTCTCAGCCCCACCTTGTTCCCTCTAAGCTGCGGAGTCTTGTGAGCAAAAATTTTACTTTGTGAGCTACTGGCAATAAAGCTGTGAGCAAGCAATTTGGCTACTGCATAAATTAGTTTGCTCTGGAGCCATCCTTCCTGAGCTAAGACAAAAATCTGTGAGCCAGAGGCTAAAAAACTGTGAGCTAGCTCACACTAACTCAGCTTAGAGAGAACACTGCTCACAGAGTGTCTGTTATGGGGAGCGGAAAAGAAAGGAGTTTGTAAGCCACTCTAAGATTCCGAGTGAAGGGCGGGGTATAAATCCAATCTCTTCTTCTTCCATATCACTGGAACTAATTTTTAAAAACTTTATAATAATTAAATATTTTAATAATGCTATAATCCATATTATCACAGTATCTAGACTCACACCCATAAATATTAATCCAGCCAATTCTATGCTTTATCAAGAAATATCAGTGTCTTTCTTCCTGATGCATTTGGCTAAAGGTTCTCACAGTGCAAAGGAACCACTCCCTATTCATAGAACAAACCCAGAAAATTCCACGCCGGCCCGCTGTTGTGCTAATTAAGCAGAGCGAAGAAATAAACAAGAGCGACGCTGTGTGTGTTTGAGCGTTAAAGTAAAAGTAATTTTTATCTAGGTAAAGAAGGATATACATTCAGAGAAAAATAAGAAAAAACCATTCTACCTTTCTAGAGCTACATCTTAGCAGTTAAATGGCTAAACACAAAGAAGAAGACAAAGGAGAGACTGGATTCATACCCTGCCCTTCACTCGGAGTCTCAGAGCAGCTTACAATCTCCTTGTAATCAACAGACAGCCTGTGCGGTAGGCGAGGCTGAGAGAGCTCCTTCCAGGACTGTCCTTGAGAGAGCAGCTCTGGCAGAACTATGGCTTGCCCAAGGCCATCCAGCAGCTGCAGGTGGAGGCGTCCGTGCACTTATCCACTACACCAAATTGGCTCTAAAGATGGTTACTCTGTCTTTGCTCAGAACTTGGGGGGGGCAACAGTGGGAGGGCTTCCTGGCCCCACTGCTGGACCTCCTGAGGGCACCTGGTGTTTTTGGCCTCTGTGTGACAGAGTGTTGGACTGGACGGGCCACTGGCCTGACCCAACATTGGCTTCTCTTATGTTCTTATGTTCTTAACTCTCAGAACAAAGGCAGGAAATTCTGCCATAAAACATCAAACAAATGTGTGCATGAACGAAAGGACATCTTGGAACCAATATATTGGTCAGCCAATGACAAGACTGAAGATCACTTCAATTCAGGGCTTTTTTTTTTTAAAGAGGTGCCAGAAGTTCACTTCCCCCTTCCGATTTTAAAAGAATTCAGGGCTTTTTTTCTGAGGGAACACACCGGAACGGAGTTCTTGAACCTCTTTGACAAAATTCTTTTAAAAATGTTTAAAAGTTCATGAGTTTTCAGTATGCAGGTTGAAAACTTCATTTCCCTCTTGAGAGTCCCAGCACCTCTTTTTCAAAAAAAGAAAAAGAAAAGCCCTGAAAGAACTTAAAACATTTTCATGGCCCCCCTAAAAGTATTGTGAGCTTTTTGGTACTTTGCCTACTGTGCCTGATGGATAAGTCAACCCTGCTGGTCAGGGCACAAAGGAGGGTAGATCATAATAAGGCATTAGCACCCTCATATTAGAGACAGTGTGAGAACATAAGAACAGAAGAGAAGCCAGTGTTGGATCAGGCCAGTGGCCCATCCAGTCCAACACTCTGTCACACAGTGGCCAAAAACACCAGGTGCCCTCAGGAGGTCCAGCAGTGGGGCCAGGACACTAGAAGCCCTCCCACTGTTGCCCCCACCACCAAGCACCAAGAATACGGAGCATCACTTGCCCCAGACTGAGAGTTCCTATCTATACCTTGAAGGCTAATAGCCGCTGATGGACCTCTGCTCCATATGTTTCTCCAGTTCCCTCTTGAAGCCGTCCATGCTTGTAGCCGCCACCACATCCTGTGGCAGTGAATTCCACGTGTTAATCACTCTTTGGGTGAAGAAGGACTTCCTTTTATCTGTTCCAACCCGACTGCTCAGCAATTTCATGGAGTGCCCCCGAGTTCTTGTCTTGTGAGAAAGGGAAAAAAGGACTTCTTTCTCTACCTGCTCTATCCCATGCATTAATCTCATAAACCTCGATCATGTCGCCCCTCAGCCGTCGTTTCTCCAAGCTAAAGAGCCCCAAGCGCTTCAGCCTTTCTTCATAGGGAAAGTGTTCCAACCTCTTATCATTCTAGTTGCCCTTTTCTGCACCTTTACCAATGCTAGAATATCCTTTTTGAGGGGTGGCGATCAGAACTGTGCACAGTCCCGATAAGTACATTGCAAAGTATATTGCTGTGATGCAGCAGGGCTCTTCTGACGTTCTTATGGCAGTTTATAGTGTAAATTAGTCAGATGCAGTGACAGAGAGACAGAAGGTACTCCAGAATGTATGATGGAAAGTGCCATCCAGTCACCGACTTGCAGGCAAGCTAGGGCTCATTTCAAAGCAGGAGCTCCTTTGCATATTAGGCCACACACCCCTAATGTAGCCAATCCTCCAAGAGCTTACAGAGCTCTTCTTACGGGGGCTACTGTAAGCTCTTAGAGGATTGGCTACATCAGGGGTGTGTGGCCTAATATGCAAAGGAGCTCCTGCTACGAAATGGGCCCTGCAGTCAACTTCTGGTGACCCTGCAAGGTTTTCAAGGCAGGAGACATTTCGAGGTGGTTTGCCATTGCTTGCCTCCATGTAGCAACCCTGGATTTTGTGGTCTCTCACCCAAATACCAGCCAGGGCCAACTCTGCTTAGCTTCTGAGATCTAATGAGATCAGGCTAGCCTGGGATGTCCAGGTCAGGGCATGTCACTTATAATACACATAAAAATGCTGATTTCTTTGTACACAAAGAATGTCACAAATGTACATCTGGCCCTCCTGGGTCCCAAAGATGCCAGGCTGGCCTTGACTAGGGCCTTCTCAGTGGTGGCTCTGCACTGGTGGAATGAGCTCCCAGAAGACACCAGGGCCCTGCAGGACCTTTTACAGTTCCGCAGGGCCTGAAAAATGGAGCTCTTCCACCACGTATTCAACTAAAGAGCCGCACCTAAGGAACTTAAGACCCTGCGTTTGTGTTACACAAACAGCTCACTAGTGCTTTATGTTGTGTTTTATATTCATATTTGTTACATTTTATCTGTTTTAAAACTTTTATGTAAGCCACCCGGCTTTGGTGTGGAGGGTGGGGTATACATCAAATAAATAAATATGGATAAAATGCAGTACAAAGGAGCAGAAAAGAGCACAGAATTACAGAAAGCAGGGTTCGATTTGCTCAAGGGAGCGTCAGAATCAAAATATGCTTTGCAGGCTGAAGCAGCAGGGATGAGAAGTTGGCAACCATTGCTAGTGCCAAGCACCATCCTTACGTGAGCCGGAATGCTTAATATCTTGAAGGGGTAAGGGGGAAAAGAGTCTTCTCTCTCCAGACAAACCATGCAATAAAGCAGAGAGGTTCTCAATATCCTTTGTGTGTGTGGGGGGGGGGAAGGAGGGCCAACGAAAGCAAAGTTAATATTCCTGGACCGCAGGCCTTTGCGGACTGTACCATACTCAGCGATGTAAACTGAAGGCAAGGAGATAACCTCTTTCCCAACCGTTTTATTTATTTCTGTAAAGTAATTTGTATGATTTATCTCACGGACTGAAGGCTGATGGCTCACTTTGACCTCCAGGTTCTTCCCCTCTGTGACTGCCGTCTTGAGCCCTGGCGGGTAAGTGATGGCCTGACCTGCCGAGCAAGATGAAAGCGAGGGGCGGAAAAAAACAAGGAAAGGCTTCTGGGGTTTAGCTTGGATTCGACTGTTTCCATTCTCCAGGGACATCGCTGGGTTACGTTCCCTTCCCCCTTTGGAGGCCCTCCTGGTGATATATTTCCCCATGTTGCAGAGTGGTTAGCAAAAATGGTCCAAAGTTTAAAAAGCTGGCACGCTGAACGGAAAGATCATACTGGAAGAGGATAATGCAAATCTTGCCGGACTGATTTGACGTTATTCCTATTCTCAGTGAGAGGATTCCCATGCACATTTTCTCCCTCCCCCAAAAGACTAGAACTCAAGGGCATCCAATGAAACCGATGGGCAGTAGGTTCAAGGCAGAAAAAAGGAAACACTACTTCACAAAGAGAGGGTTTAAAATATGGGATGCACTGCCAGAGGATGTAGTGATGGCCACAGACACAGACAGCTTGAAAAAGGGATTCGATAGATTCATGGAGAACAAATCTATCTGTAGCTACTAGCTATGGTGACTGAGGGGAACCTCCACATCCAGAGGTGCTAAGCCTCTGAATCCCAGAGCCAGGAGGCAACATCAGGGGAAGGCCTCGGCCTCTATGCCATCGATGGTTGTCCAGAGGAACTGGTTGGTCACTGTGGGAGATAGGGTGCTGGACTAGATGAACCATTGGTCTAATCTGGGAGAACCGGGTTTGATTCCCCATGCCTCCACATGCAGCTGCTGGTGTGACCTCGGGTCAGTCACAAGTTCTCTCACGAGCAGTTCTCGAGAGAGCTCTCTCAGCCCCCCCTACCTCACAGGGTGTCTGTTGTGGGGAGGGGGAGGGAAAGGAATTTGTCAGCCGCTCTGAGGTAGTGAAGGGCGGGGTATAAATCCCATCTCTTCTCTTCTTCTTCTTCTGACTCAGAAGGGCTCTTCAGACGTTCTTATGGCCATTTAAAACTGCCTTATGCTGAATCAGAGCCTCAGTCCAGCAAGGTCAGTATTGTCTGCTCAGACTGGCAGCGGCTCTCCAGAGTCTCAAGAAGAGGTCATTCATATCACCTTCTGCCTGGTTCTTTTACCCAGAGTTGTCCGGGATTGAATCTGGGACCTTCTGCATGCCAAGTAGGTGCTGTATCACTGAGCCACGGACCCTCCCACGAGACCATGGACGGCGGCTGCCAGTCAGAGTAGATAATGCTGACCTTGAGAGTCTAGTGGCCCGACTGTGATCTGTGGTGAAGGGCAAGATTTAGACACTCCAACAGAATTTGACCTCAAAACCAATTGCTTCATGGCTCCTCATCTCAGGCAGGGAGTTCCAGGGATAGCTGCTACCGACCGCATGGTAGGCAACTAGATAAACCAAGGAACCCAGCTTCCAGGGATTTCTCACATGGCTTCTCCCAGCATACCCATCAGTCGCCAAGATACGCTCTTCTCCTGTTAAGTACTTTCAACTAGATATGACTCAGGGATCTGTGAAGTGAGATCTGCCTTTTTTTAAGGGTGTGAAGGAGGGATTCTGATTGGAACTTGGTATGTGATGGCGGTGGGGGAGAAGATGGCTGTTATTAAGCAGGCTGGAGAAAGGGGTAAAAGGGGTCCTTGCCTGTGTCTCAGTGGATTCTTGCAATATAAATAAGAGAAGAAGAAGAAGAGATTGGATTTATACCCCGCCCTCCACTCCCCAAGGGAGTCTCAGAGCGGCTTACAAACTCCTTTCTCTTCCCCTCCCCACAACAGACACCCTGTGAGGTAGTTGGGGCTGAGAGAGCTCTTTTCCAAGCTGTCCTTGAGGGAACAGCTGGTACAGAGCTATGGCTTGCCCAAGGTCATCCAGCCAGGTGCAAGTGGAGGAGTGGGGAATCAAACCCGGTTCTCCCAGATTAGAGTCCACGCACTTAACCACTACACCAAACTGGCTCCCTATAAATAGGTCGTGTCTGGGGTGCGGTTGCTGTTCTCTCATGAGCAGTTCCCGAAAGAGCTCTCTCATCCCTACCTACCTCGCAGGGTGTCTGCTGTGGGGAAGGGAAAGGAGATTGAAAGCCGCTCTGAGAGGCATTTGGGTAGTGAAGGGAGGGATATAAATCAGGCTCGTAGCTAATGAGGGGCCCATGGGGCCTGGCCCACTAGCGTTTCTTTCGGACCCAGGCAGGCCCCAAATTGAATTAATGCAATTAACTTTGATTTAATTAGCTGCACCCCCTGACACCCCCTCCCCCCCAAAATCCCTACCTATGGGTCAGGTATAAATCCAATCTCTTCTCTTCTTCTTCTCATCTTCAGTCCCACTCTGAAAATCCCTGTGCTGTAATGGCAGCTGCTGCCAAAGCAACGTTTTATAAAATCTGCACAGCCAATAAAATATCCAGCGGCCATTCAGAAGCCCCACCCGGCCCCACTCACTTTCTAAAAACACTTGGCAGGCCCCATGAAAAGTGTTGGTAGGCCCCACATTGGGAATTTCTGTTTTGGGTGCAGATCAAAGGCTTTGCGGTCTTTTGGAGCAAACCTAGGAAGAAGTTCTCCATTTTGAAATCAATTTATTTATCTATTTATTTATTTTTTCGATTTATACCCCGCCCTCCCCGCAAACGGAAATCAATGGGCTCCGAGTGAAGTAACTGTGTCTAGGATTGCACTGTATGTTTCCTCCTTGGGGCTGTGGTCCTTGTTGGTGAGAGCCAGTTTGGTGTAGTGGTTAAGTGCATGGATTCTAATCTGTGGACTCTAATCTCCACCTGCAGCTGCTGGATGACCTTGGGCAAGCCATAGTTCCGACAGAACAGTTTCTGCCAGAGCTCTCTCAGCCCCACATCACAGGGTGTCTGTTGTGGGGAGGGGAAGGGAAAGGAGTTTGTAAGCCGCTCTGAGACTCCAAGTGAAGGGCAGGGTGTAAATCCAATCTCCTGTTCCTCCTCCTCCTCTTCTTCTTCCTGACTTTAGTGTAACACATGTGTTATAACCTTGCCCCATTGTGGGAGAAAGGCAGCATATACACCACTGGTTCCCAAAGTGGGCAAAGTGGAAATGATCCAGGTGGGCGGTAGGAGCCTTGGGTGCAACTGGGGGGCATTGAGTAAAAATAAGGGGGCAATGGAAGCATACAGAAAGAAGGGTCCAGAACCTATCTAAAGCAGCCTTTTCCTGCCTTCTCCTGGTCTTCCCTGGGATCAGGGAGGGAGGTGGAGGTGGAGGTGGGTTCCCACAGCCAATCACAAGCCATGTATTTGCAAATGCAGGTGCACCCTTGCAAGGCTGGTGTTGCTGGTGGGCTCTTGCATGGTGGCTGCTGCTGGCCCCTGGCTTCAGGCCTTCAGCTGCTGCTGCTCTGTGCCTGCCTTGGCGTGCCAGGTTGCGTGGATCATGGTGGACTCTGCCTGCCTCTTTCTGTCCACTTCTTGAAGGCAGATTTCCAGGGGGGCGCTGAGTAATTTTTTTTTTCTGAAAAGGGGGCAGTAGGCCAAATAAGTTTGGGAACCTCTGATATACACCCATAAATCACAACTAGAAGGGCCCTCCCAAGAGCCCAGTTGGGGATGACCCGACAGGCCAGGCTGAGTTATCTCGGGCTGTGTGAGCTGCCAAAGAGAGGGGTCAGGCAAAGGTCAGTCGGGCAGCAGAGGTCAGAGATGGCCTCGGTGCTTATCTGCTGACTCCCGAGGTGTGGGGGGTCAGCCTGGCGAAGGTGGCTCTCAAGGACAGGGCTTGATGAGGTCGCTGTTGGGTTACGAGCGGTTGGCAGCTGGGCCGGCGAAGGCGGGACAGCCCAGCAGAAACCAGATCGTAACATGGAGTCAGAACATTATTGGTGTCCTCTGGTACTGGCAAGGAATTTTCGTTCCTCTCTCAGGATTGACAGGTCCCCTGGCCACCGGCAGGTGATGGGTGGGGAGGGTTTCCAGATCCAGGCTGGGAAACTCCTGGAGATTTGGGGATGGTGCCTGGCAGGGGTCATTTCGTAGAAAAAGAGGTGCAGGAGCTCATTAGCATAACTCATTAGCATTACTTATTTACATATGCTACACCACTTGACATCACCAAAAGTATGTCAGAAGGAAAGAAAGAAAGGAGAGAGAGAGAGAGAGAGAGAAAGAAAGAAAGAAAGAAAGAAAGAGCTGGCAGTGAGGGGGCAGCTACTAATCCAAGCCTCAGAAATACCACTATTCCGGGAGGACAGCTTCAGTGGTGGCTGAAGCCTTCAGAAGGCTGGTCGGAGGAACAAGGACCTTTCCAGGGGACGGGGTCATTTGGCTGCAGCCATGACACAAGCAGGCATTCCCCCGCGGGAGGGGGGGGCTGGCACCAACTCCCGGAGCTGCACTCCCCCGAGCTCCTGCTCGAAAGGACGCCTGGTGCCTGGGGAGGACAGGGACCTCAGTGGGGTACCCTCCGCAGCAGCCATTTTCTGCAGGGGAGCTGATCTCTGTAGTCTGGAGAGGAGCTGTAATTCCTGGGGATCCCCAGGTCCCACTGGAGGCTGGCCTCCCTAAGTCCTTTTTTATATCTGCACATGGATAAAGAGAGATTAACATCTTTATAACAGAGAATGCTTTTTATTTACCCAATTGTAACATTGCTTCTTTCTCCAGATTTGGAAGCAAGAACTAGTGTGATGGAGGAATTGGTGTGAGAGCCAGTGTGGTGTCATGGTTAAGAGCGGGAGACTCTAATTTGAAGAACCAGGTTTGATTCCCCACTCCTCCTCCACATGAAGCCAGCTGGGTGACCTTGGGTCAGTTACATTTTTCTCAGAACTCTCTCAGCCCCACGTACCTCACAAGGTGCCTGTTGTGGGGAGAGGAAAGGAAGACTGCTTTGAGACTCCTTCAGGTAGAGACAAGCAGGGTGCAAAAACCAACTCCTCCTCCTCCTTCTTTTTGTATCGACAGCTCATGGCTAGCACAGAGTGGCCATCCCCCTAAGCATTTATATTTCTCATTATTTCTATGTACAAAAGTTTCAGGAGTGGGTTGTGGGTCTCTTCACTTCAACAATACTGCAAGGAGAAGTACAGAATGTCTCAAAACATATGATTTTGCATTCTCTACAGTCCAAAAATACCTAAATTTTGCCAAGCAGGTGGTATTAAGTACATAAAGTTCCAATATCCAGTATACCCGCATGCTGCTGATTTTTGTGTAAAAAGAAATGTATCAGCTGGGGATGTGTATTGCTTTTCATTGGTATATATTAGGCTTGGCATTCCCCCAATGGAGGGCATCTCCTGCCCTCTGCTTCTGTTGCCTGCCACTGCTCTGAGCAGCGGCAAATGAAAAGTTAACAAAACCAATTGGCGTCCTCCTGTGTTACTACATCGTTTCTGGGGGAAACCTGGAAGTTATGTAGGGTACCTCTAGGAATCACTGGAAACTCTCTGGCAAACCCATAGAATTTCCAGTAATTCCTAGAGCTATCTTATGTCAGTTCTAGGTTTTTCCTGGAAGTGACATAGTGCAGAAGATGTCACATCCTCCCCATTTTCCTGCCTACAACACTCCCACCTAGGGTTGCCAACCTCCAGGTGGAACCTGGAGATTGCTTAGAATTAGAACTGATCTCTAGGTGACAGGGATCCATTCCACTGGAGAAAATGGCTGCTTTGGAGGGTGCACTCTATGGCATTATACCCCTCCAAGGTCCCTTCACAAACCCTGCCCTCCACAGGCTCCATCCCCCGAATCTCCAGGTATTTCCCAACCCATAGTTGGCAACCCTACCAGGCTGCTGGTAGCCAAGCTTTCAGGGCATGAGAGAAAAGAGAAGCAATAGCTAATGGGAACTTTAACTGTGCAAATTCAATTTGAAATCCCTGGGTGCTGTACCAAAGTGGATCCATGCTCTTGTACAGCTGCTATAAGGAATATTTTCAGGAATGTAGGATTGCTCTGCTACAATCAGCTAGAAGTACAATTGAAACTTGGCCTCTACACGCTACTGAATATGTCACTGTATGCCTCACAGCAATCTTTTAATGTCCATCTCCATAAGCCGGAACATATTTTGGGTTTATTTGGAAGGAAGTCCCATTCAGCAAAGGTCTCTTTGCTCTCAATAACTTTCCTTTTGTTTCTTCTGTTTCCAGCTTTATTATTTCCTGTATTCTCCTGTAGCAAACAATGGCATCAGTTATCAGTTCTTATTTTTTTGGGGGGGTTAGGTGAAATTAGCTACTACTTTTCATGCCAAGCTACTGCCCATTTTCTAAAATTTTATATTTTATACAAAAATTCTAATAATCCTATAATGATTATAAAAAAAATAAAATTGGAAAGGAAAGAGGCTTTGCCTGCAGGGTGAAAAGCAGAACTGAGTTTCTCTCCCCAACAAAAACTGAATATAAGCTATTAGTTAATAAATTCCTTTTTCTTGTCTGCTACAGGGGAAAAAAAGTAATTAAGCTAGAATTAAAAAAGAAATTGGAAAATACAACCTGACGCCACAGTTTCATTTCATGTTTAAGAAAATCACTACAAATCAGGTTTGATAAAAATCAGAAAGACAGAGGATGAAACACAGGAATACAACAGCTGCCAATAGCATCATCTGTATTTTCAGTTCCAGACTAAATAGATAATTTAAAAGAAAAAACTCTTGTTTAAAAGGAAATCCAGATGGATCATGCCCAGTCTCTCTCCCTCTATCTTTCTGTTTTTCTCCCCCACCCCCATGAACCTGCATTAAAAAATTCCATTCACGCTCTCCCAAGCTGCCTTGTCTTCCAAATATTTAAAACAAACTTTTGCAAATAATGTCTCCTTAACGGCTCTGGTGGGGCTGATAACTCCCTTGAAACAACAAGCTGAAACATTAGGGTTCCGTTGACTCAAGGAGTTTAACATTTCAGAAGGAGATAAGGAAAGAGAAAAGTGTTGGGTGGGAACAATGATCTCAAGTGCAAGGTAAAACCAGGGGACATGTGCCCGAGGGAACAGACGGGGAAGGGAAACCTGGCTCGAAGTATTTGCCCTCCTTCCGTGGGATACTTTCCGTGTTGGTTTTGCTTTGAGCCAAATATACACTGCCCTTCACGGCTTAACAATTTACTTCCCTCTCCCAAGAGCTTATCTCTATGAACGTCGCCAGAGCACCCTGCTCGTTTGGATGCATGCGCAGAGTTCCTGATCATGTAGGCTGCCCCGTTCACTTCTATGGAGGAGGAAGATCAGGAGTGTGGGATGAAAGGCCTGAAGGTCCACGGTTCTGCCGACCAGCTTATGGGCAGGTGGCCAGGCTCTTGGCACTGGTACCAGACCTGGTCGATTGAGAGCCCTCATACAGCCTCTCCGTTCCAGGGCCCTGCTGTTGCTCACCTCTGTTTCCTCCTGTGCCTCTAGAGGCCACTGAGGCTTTAGAGACATGCAGTCCCATAAGACAATATACAGTCCAAACCAATGCTCCCTCTAAGCTGTGGAGTCTTGTGAGCAAAAATTCCACTTTGTGAACCCCTGGCATTAAAGCTGCGAGCGAGCGAGCGATTTGGCTGCTGCATCAATTGGTTCGATCTGGGGCCATCCTTCCTGAGCTAAGACAAAAATGTGAGAGTTGGAGGCTAAGAAACTGTGAGCTAGCTCACATTAACAGCTTAGAGGGAACACTGGTCCAAACCACCTTCTCGGGACTGTAATATCCTTTATTCTTTCTCTCTCGTCGTCGAGAGAGAAAGAATAAAGGATATTACAGCCCCGAGAAGTTGGTTTGGACTGTATATATGGTTGTGTGGGACTGCTGCTACGGTTCAATACAGTTGTGAATTCAATTTTGCAATTGTCTTTTGAATGGCAAGGTTAATATTGTGATTTGTGACGTGTGTTATGCGACTTATGAAACGGAGGGTCGTCTGTATGGTTAATATCATAAGGAAACTTTAAAGATGTTATTGATGTAAGGAGACTTTGTAACAAATAACACTCAAAGCAATAATAGTTTGGTGCAGTTGTTAGGAATGCGGACTCTAATCTAGGAGCGCGGACTCTAATCTAGGAGAACCGGGTTTGATTCCCTGCTCCTCCACATGCAGCTGCTGGTGTTACCTTGGGTCAAGTAACAAGCGGATTGCACAGTAATTACAATATAAATGTACAAAAAGAGCTATGCAACAAGACACCAGAACATGAACAAAGCCAGAAAATGCTGCCACACTCAGTGTTGTAATTGAGCAACAATGTGGTAATAGTGTAACATAAAAAAATCACACAGTTACAATCATACAACTTCAAAAGAACTTTACAAAGAATATTTTGAAGTTCCTTGCTGCCACACATGCAGGTTTCAGAAGTTTCCAAGTTCCCAAGTTTTCTTTCCAAGTTCCCAAGTTTCCAAGTTTCCGCTCGGGGATCGCATAACTAGTTAGCATGCCAGAGTCTCGTTCGTTATCGGAATTAACCAGACAAATCGCTCCACCAACTAAGAACGGCTATGCACCACCACCCACCACCTGGGTATAAATCCAGTCTCCTCCTCCTCCTCCTCTTCTTCATTATTTTATTGACAATTATTAAGAATTATTTAATGTATTTAATTGGCAATTATAAAGAGAGGAAGAAGAAGAAGAAGAAGAAGAGAAGAGATTGGATTTATACCCCGTCCTTCATTCACTTGGAGTCTCAGAGCGGCTTACAAACTCCTTTCCCTTCCCCTCCCCACAACAGGAACCCTGTGAGGTAGATGGGGCTGAGAGAGCTCTGAGACAACTGTCCTTGAGAGAACAGCTGGTACAGAGCTATGGCTTGCCCAAGGTCATCCAGCCAGGTGCAAGTGGAGGAGTGGGGAATCAAACCCGGTTCTCCCAGATTAGAGTCTGCGCACTTAACCACTACACCAAACTGGCCTTTTTCACAGCATTGCTTTGGTTTGCATTTGGCATATTGTGCTGTGAGCCTTATTGTTGACTAGTATTTAGCACATACATGCCATGGAGGTTCCAGGTTCAAATTCTGGGGATCCTGACGCACCAAGCTTCTCATTAGATTCGAGTACTGTAGCCCCTTAGGGACACACAAGGTTTTTGGACCTATATCTAACGAAGGGAGCTTCAACTCTCAAATGCTTAGAGACCCTCCAAATCTTGCTGGTCTCAAAAGGTGCTCTTAGACTCAAATGTAAGTGTTCTACCCAGGGCTCATTTCGTAGCAGGAGCTCCTTTGCATATTAGGCCACACACCCCTAATGTAGCCAGTCCTCCAAGAGCTTACAGAGCTCTTCTTACAGGGCTACTGTAAGCTCTTGGAGGATTGGCTACATCAGGGGTGTGTGGCCTAATATGCAAAGGAGCTCCTGCTACGAAATGAGCCCTCTACCGCAGACCGACACGGCTACCCTCTGAAACCAAGCTTCCCACAGAAATGAAGGTGGAAACCCTTGCAGACAGAACCCAAGCTTGAGGTCTATCTGTGGCTAATAGCCACAAGGTATAGGCTCTTCAAGGGGCCACAGTGGCTCAGAGGTTAAGACGCTGAGTGGCAGATCGGAAGATTGGTAGGTCAGCAGTTCGAGACCCATGTGCCACATGACAGAGTGAGTTCCTGTCTCCGGCCCCAGCTCCTGCCAACCTAGCAGTTCGAAAGCAAGAAACTGCAAGTAGATAAATAGGTGCCGCTTTGGTGGGAAGGTAACAGCATACCGTGCACCTCGGCATTTAGTCATGCCAGCCACATGACCATGGAGAAGTCTTCAGACAGAGCTGGCTCTTCAGCTTGGAAACGGAGGTGAGCACCGCCCCCTAGAGTCAGATTTGACTGGCTTTCGAGCAAGGGAAACGTTTACCTTTACAGGCTCTTAGCCACAAGGCGTAGAGGGAACAGAACACTCTGTCCTGGCGCAGTGATGCTCTGTCTTCTTGGTGCTTGGGGGGGCAACAGTGGGTGGCTGGAGATCTCCCGGCGTTACAGCTAATCTGCAGGTGACAGAGACCAGTTCGCCTGGAGAAAACAGCCACTTTGGAAGGTGGACTCTGTGGCATTATATCCCACTGAAGTCCCCCCCTCCCCAACCCACCCCCCTCAGGCTCCACCCCACAAATGTCCAGGTATTTCCCAAGCCGGATCTGGCAACCCTGCGTCCACGGCAAATCATGGGAATTGTAGTGCTAGAAACCTTGGCATTTCCCACTGACAACCTTGGCATTTCCCACTGACATGCAGGGCTCTGTGTATTCTGTGCTGGCTAGGCGGGATATAAATCCAAATAAATAAATAAAAATAAATAAATATTCTGCAACGAGGCTGTTCACTTTTGCGAAGGCTTTGTTTGAGCCAGGTCTCATTCGGGTTAAGCCACTTTTCTATACCAGAGGTCAGTCTCGGAATGCACTGACAACGGACACTGGAGGGCCTTGTGGCAGGCACATGGTGCGCCCTCCTTTCACCCCAACCAGGCCCCCTACATTTGTATTTAAAGGACAGGGCTTTCATAAGCAGCCTGAGGGACACCCTCAGGGATCTAGGGCTCTACAAAGGGACTGGTGTTCCCAAAAAGGAGTCACTTGCCGAAACAAGAGCAGCTCTTGCAGCTCATTCTTCATTTCTGATGTAATTTGCAAAATAGGGAAATATAGGGCCCAGCCCCCTCTTCCACGGTCAGCTATTCTCAACAAATATTCACCCTGCGCTATGGTTCTCTCCTTGGGAGCACATCCAGGTGGGGTCCCCATTTGCTTGCTTTTGGTGGGAAGAAGAAGAAGAGTTGGTTTTTATACCCCCGGCCTTCACGACCCAAAGGAGTCACAGAGCAGCTTACAATCACCTTCCCTTTTTCACCCCACAACGGACACCCTGTGAGAGCTGGGACTGACCCAAGGACACCCAGCTGGCTGCATGTGGAGGAGTGCAGAATCAAATCCATTTCTCCAGACTAGAGTCTGCCACTCTTGACCACTACACTAGACTGGCTCTCAGACCTCCAGGTGATTGTGTCCCTTGACTGCTGATGCTCACTTGACTGGCAGGAAAAACTAAGGTTTCCAAGTCCCTCCGGCCTCTGGTAGAGAATGGAGAGTTAGGTTGCCAGATCTGGGTTAGAAACTCCTGGAGATTTGGGGATAGAGGCCTGGGGAGGACAGGGACCTCAGTGAGGTACAATACCATAGTGTCCACTTTCCAAAGCATCCATTTTCTCCAGGGGAATTGATCTCGGAAGTCTGGAGATGAGCTGAAATTCTGGAGGATCCCCAGGTCCCACCTGGAGGCTGGCATCCCTAGAGGAAAATAGGGCCAAATTTGGGGGGGGGGGGATAATCATCCTGGGTATGGAGATTAAAAAAGGAAAACAAGGCTTCATTTACATACAGGAAGTTCTGACCACAGTCCTTTTTGAAATTCCTAGAGCTACCCTTCCCACTCCCAGGTAGCTCTAGGAATCACGAGGATCTCTGTGGTCAGAACTAGTGTTCTCTCTAAGCTAAGTTAGTGTGAGCTGAGCTCACATTTTTTTAGCCTCCGGCTCACACATTTTTGTCTTAGCTCAGGAAGGATGGCTCCAGAGAGCAAACTAACTGATGCAGCGGCCAAATGGCTTGCTCACAGCTTTAATGCCAGCAGCAGCTCACAAAGTGGATTTTTTGCTCACAAGACCCCACAGCTTAGAGGGAGCACTGAAACCCCCTGTAAAGAGACAAGGACTTCTTTTTCTTTTTAATTTTTCTCCTGGGATGCTGCCCCTCCCTCAACCCTTCCGCCGGAAGTCTTGCTAGAGAAGGTCACAGGCTTGCTGCCATCCTATGCAGAGTGCCACATGGCTGAATGCGATCTGTAGACTATTAGACATTGGAGTGGGCATCAAAAACGAGCCAGCACAGGGTCCCCCAGAAACGTCCTTGCCAGCCTCTCAGTGCATCCAGTTCAGAACTCCGCAACAGCCAGCTGTTTTCCAGCAACAGCTCCGCAGAGCTCTGCACCGCGTGGAATTGGGTGGCTGGGCCATAAAGAATTTCATCCGCTAATCCTTCCACATGTTGCTTCAGAAGCAGGGATGCCGAGCCACAAATTGTATGTCATTCTGCAAGTCCCGTATCCGTTGCAACATTTGCAACAGCTTCAAGAGGGGATTGGATAAACACAGGGCTTTTTTTGTACAAAAGTCCCAGCAGGAACTCATTAGCATAATAGGCCGCACCCAACAGCAGAAACTCATTAGCATATTAGGCCACACCCCTGACAGTGCAGGTCCCTTGCAGGATCGGCATCCCCAGGTGCCCTGTGGCTTCCGGGGCGCCTGGGGAACCCGAGGAGGGGCGGCAGTTTAAACTGCCTTCCCTCCCTGGATCAGCTTAGCTTCCCCTGGCACCCCACGGCTTGCAAGGTGCCTGGGGAATCCGGGGGGGGGGGGAGGCTGTAGGCGTGGCCAACTCGGAAGCCAGCCGGAACTCCGTTCCTGTGCGTTCCTGCCCCAAAATAGCCCTGGATAAACATAAGGAGCAGGGCTCCATCAGTGGCTATTAGCCACAAGGTATCGATGGAGCCCTCTGTCTGGGTCAAGTGATGCTCTGTATTCTTGGTGCTTGGGGGGGGGGCAACAGTGGGAGGGCTTCTGGAGTTCTGGCCCCACTGCTGGACCTCCTGATGACACCTGGGTTTTGGCCACTGTGGGACACAGAGTGTTGTGCTGGATGGGCCACTGGCCTGATCCAACACGGCCTCTCTTATGTTCTTAATTAGGGTTGCCAATCTCCAGGAGGGGCCTGGAGTTCTCCCCAGATTGCAACTGATATCCAGACTACAGAGGTCAGTTTCCCTGGAGAAAATGGCAGCTTTTGGAAGTGGACTCTATGGCATCGCACCCCACTGAGGCCCCTCCCTTTCCCAAGCCCCGCCCTCACCAGGCGCTACCCGCAAATCTCCTGGAATTGTGCCTCCAATCGTTAACGACCCCAGTCTGAATCAGTCCTGAATCAGAGACTTGCTGGGTGGTCCTAAGCAGAATCACCCCCTTCTAACCCCATTGACTTAAATGGACTTGGAAAGATGTAACTCTGTATAGGATTGCTCTGTCCATATACTGCAATGACGTTGTGTCATTGGCAAACGTCTCATTCCAGACATGAGCTCACCCAATAGTGTAAACTCCTGTTGTTGTTTTTCAGTCTTAGCCCCTCCCTTCTCCATATGCGTTATGGACGTCATCATACCAGCCTTCCCTAAAGGGGTGTTAGGAGGATTGTTAAGATAATCAATGCAATCTTATACTCAGGAGGAAGTCCCACTGAATTCAATGGAATTTACTCCCTAAGAAGCGGGGTTTCGGACTGCAGCCCATATCAGTGAAGCGCTCTAACTTTTAAGGTGTGATATAAATGCGAAGTGAACACATGAGGCTGCTTTATACTGGATCAGATCCTTGGCCCAACAAGGTCAGTCTTGTCTACTCAGATTGGCAGCAGCTCTCCAAGGTCTCAGGCAAAGGTCTTTCATAAAGCATGACCCTTTTAAGTGGAGTTGCCAGGGTCTGAACCTGTGACCTTCTGCATGCCGAGGAGATGCTCTACCACTGAGCCATGCCCTCCTCCCTATTGTTATGGTAGAAAGGGGGAAATGGTGCCTTTCCTTGATGGGAAACTCCCTTAGACCAAGGGTTCCCTGGAAAGTACCCTGGTAACCACTGGCCACCACTCAGGACCTCCTGAGAACACAGAAGAACCTAAGAGGAGCCCTGCTGGATCAGACCAATAGTCCATCTAGTCCAGCATCCTATCCCACAAAGTGGCCAACCAGTTCCTCTGGATGCCCAACAACAGGGCATAGAGGCTGAGGCCTTCTTAAGAACATAAGAAGAGCCCTGCTGGATTAGACCAGTAGTCCATCTAGTCTAGCATCCTGTCTCACACAGTGGCCAACCAGTTTCTCTGGAGGGGCAACAACAGGGCATAGAGGCTGAGGCCTTCATAAGAACATCAGAAGAGCCCTGCTGGATTAGATCAGTAGTCCATCTAGTCCAGCATCCTGTCTCACACAGGGGCCAACCAGTCCCTCCGGAGGGATGGCCGACAACAGGGCATAGAGGCTGAGGGCTTTCCAGAACACAAGAGCCCCGCTGAATCAGACCATTGGTCCATCTAGTCCAGCATCCTGTCTCACTCAGTGGCCAACCAATTCCTCTGGAGGGTAAACAACAGGGCATAGAGGCTGAGGCCTTCACAAGAACATAAGAAGAGCCCTGCTGGATCAGACCAGTGGTCCATCTAGTCTAGCATCCTGTTTCACACAGTGGCCTCAACCAGTTCCTCTAGAAGGCCAACAATAGAACACAAATATAGCAGTTGAGGTAACAATGGAGGCTGAGGCCTTAACGAGAACATCAGAAGAGCCCTGCTGGATCAGACCGGTGTCTATCTAGTCCAGCATCCTGTCTCACACAACGGCCAGCCAGTTCCTCTGGAGAGCCAACAGCAAGGCATAGAGTCCAAGGCCTTCTCTTGACGTTGCCTCCTGGCTCTGGGATTCAGAGGTTTAGTGCCTCTGAATATGGAGGTTCCCCTCAGCACAGTACCAGAGCAATAACAAGACAGCCTGAACAAGACACCCGTGCAGTCTTAGCATGTGGGGAAGAGATTGAGTAGAAGGCTGTAATGACGTCAGCCACTTTGGGTCCCCGCTGGGGATAGAAATAAAGTAAATAATAAATAATAATGTAATAGCTTTGGGGAGTTTCCTATGCTTTCTTTTGGAAAACCCACCAGAAATGATTCAACGCCTGATCAGCACACAAATCCATCTGCAGCAGCGACAGCCAGACTTTGGACTATAGGACAGGCGAGTCCAGGGGAAAAAAATAGAAGAAGGGTGTTTTCAGAAACTCCCGATGAAACTCTGGCCCTTTGTCAGCCTCTCCTGTCTTGCCGTGAAACATGGCGGGAGCAAAAAGCTGGCCTCCGCAACGGGCAAATAAGTCAGCCAGAGCCCTGAGTGGAACTGCCAGTCACGGGGCAGGCTGACTCACGGTCCTGTGAGTCATAAACTGGCAAAGGACAGGGTAAATTGCAGCCATGGAGGGGCCGGGGAAGGAGGGAGGGAAGGAGGGACGGGACCTCTGAAAGAGGCTCCCAGGGAAGGGGCATCTGGTGGATATCACTGTTCCTCACCTCCATCTCTGGGCTGAATAAATCCTCCGCAGATCAAAGCCGAGCTGGGAAGTGGCTTCCTCCTTTGGCCTGAACTGTGTCTGCTGATCTCCCCTTTTGAGATCCCTCCTGCTAATCTTCTCATCTCTCAGTGTAAACAGAAGGAAGATCCAGGGGGAATCTCTAAAGGCCAAGACTGATGATGATGATGGGGAGGCGGAAGGAGACCCGTGAAATATCGTCTAGGGCTGGATTCTCAGTCTTGACAAAGGGTCAAGTCCAGCTCCGTATATCCTGCCATGTTAGGAAGGGAAGGGTTTTGGAGAAAGGAGAAGCCAGAGAGAGGTGGGGACACGTTACACTGATTTCTCTAACTAAACTATAATTTCATTTCTTTATTTGTTGGTTTGTGTAGTAATGAATGTATTTATATGACACCTTTCTCCCCGATGGGGACCCAAGGTGGCTTAACCCGTGGTTCCCAACCTTTTCAGGTATGGTGACCCACAAGGCCAAATTTACTTGGTACGTTCCGGTAGGGTAGCCGTGTTGGTCTGAAGCTGCAGAACAAAGTGTGAGTCCAGCGACAAAGTTTGAGTCCAGTGGCACCTTTTGGTGCCAGTTTGGTGTGGTGGTTAGGAGCACGGACTCTAATATGGGAGAACCGGGTTTGATTCCCTACTCCTTCACATGCAGCTGCTGGTGTGACCTTGGGTCAACCAAAAGTTCTCTCAGAGCTGTTCTCTCAAGGGGAGTTCTCGAGAGGGCTCTCTCAGCCTCACCTATCTCACAGGGTGTCTGTTGTGGGGAGGGGAAGGAGATTGTAAGCCGCTCTGAGACTCCTTCGGGTAGTGAAGGGTGGGGTATAAATCTAATCTCCATCTCCTCCTCTTCCTCCTCCTCTTCTTCTTGTTCTTCTTCCTTCTTCTCCTTCTCCAGCCAAGTTTTCTTATGCACATGGAAGCTTGTACCTTGAACACAATTTTATTGGTCTTAAAGGTGCACCTGGACTCAAAGTTCCTTGGCTGCCCTGGGGTTTTTGGAGCCCTAGGCAAATTATGACCTCAGCACCCATCTAGCTCAGCATTCCATTTTCTATCGCATCCAACCAGCATTCTTATGTCCTTACCTAGCTTGGAGCATAGTCACAGTGATAGGAAGCAGTACGGTAGTTGGGGCTGCCAGATCCTCTGGTGCACGATGGATCCCCTGATTTCTGGAGCTCTCTCTCCCCCCAGCCACTGGCTAGCTGGCCTGCAGGGGAGAGTTACTGCCCCAAATGTGATATGGCTATGTCATACGGAAGTGACACGGGCATGTTGGTGATGTCAGGGGGTGACACTCTGGTATCTGGGCAAAACTCTATGGTAGAATTAGCTTCGAGCCATAAAGTTTTGCCCCCAAACCAGAGTGTCACCCCCCCATGACATGCCTACATCATGCCTACATCACCCAGAGGTGACGCTGGCATGGCATGCTTCTTCCTACCGTTTCCTCGGAGCGTCTCAGCAAGTCCCCCGCCGGCTTGCCTTTTGGACCTGGGAACCCTAATGGTAGCCTAGGCCACGGTCCCTTCCCCTTTACCGGCGCAGCTTCCCGAACCATTTCACAACACTACAGTCCTGTTTAGCTGTGCCAAAAATCCCCTCTTGAATAATTCCTTTTTTGCATCGTTTGCCGAAAACCAGGAGAGCGGGAGCCTTCCTGACCCCCTAGGCTGGCCGTGCCATAAGCCCCATAAGACTGCTCGATGTCTGGAGTCGAGCTAAACCCAGGAAGCACAAAAAAGCACATCTTCCAGTGGGTGTGGAGCCCAGAATTAGTGGACATTCCAGTGGAATCGCACCCCCTCCCCCACTTCTCCGTCATTTCAAGCCAAAATATGTTCCAGAGATGGGCCTCCACCAAGACCCTTCTTGTCTAAACCAATGACTTGCTGAAATTTTTCTGACAATTAGCACCCTCCCCCCATGAAACCTGGCACTGATCCTAGGAATTCCCCGGCACTAAAAGTTAAGCCGAGGGTGAATTAAAAGGTAAATGCCGGCTCCAGGTATCTCGATAATTAATAAAGCCCGATTTAAGCCGGTTGTGCGTCTGACATTTTACAGATGCATGGGAAGGGAAACTTGGCTTCTGATCCGGTGGAGGGGTGAACCGGGCTCTTAAGTAGCCTTGCAATTTCTTTTTTAAAGGGGTAGGTGAGAAATCACGTCTCGCCGTCACTCGGCTCTTTGTCATTATTGAGGTGCAGAGAGAAGACGAGCTGCTGTTTCAAATTTTTAAATTGTTTCCCTGAATCTCTGTCACTAAATACACAAGCAACAGGCAAGAATTCATCTGTCGGGTCAGACTTATGGGGGAGAGAGGTGGCCTGTGTAGTTGTCAGGTGGTACCACTAGGGTGTGCTGAAGGTATCGAGGGTGGGCTGAAGGTATTGAACATAAGGACATAAGAGAAGCCAATGTTGGATCAGGCCAGTGGCCCATCCAGTCCAACACTCTGTCACACAGTGGCCAAAACCCCCAGGTGCATTCAGGAGGTCCAGCAGTGGGGCCAGGAGACCAGAAGCCCTCCCACTGTTGCCCCCCCCCCCAAGCACCAAGAATACAGAGCACCACTTGCCCCAGACTGAGAGTTCCTACCTATACCTTGTGGCTAATAGCTACTGATGGACCTCTGCTCCATATGTTTATCCAGTCCCCTCTTGAAGCCGTCCATGCTTGTAGCCGCCACCACCTCCTGTGGCAGTGAATTCCACGTGTTACTCACTCTTTGGGTGAAGAAGGACTTCCTTTTATCCCTTCTAACCCGACTGCTCAGCAATTTGATCGAGTGCCCACGAGTTCTTGTCTTGTGGGAAAGGGAGAAAAGGACTTCTTTCTCTACCTGCTCTATCCCATGCATAATCTTATAAACCTTGAACATGTCACCCCTCAGCCATCGTTTCTCCAAGCTAAAGAGCCCCAAGCACTTCAGCCTTTCTTTATAGGGAAAGTGTTCCAACCCTTTTATCATTCTAGTTGCCCTTCTCTGCACTTTTTCCAATGCTAGAATATCTTTTTTGAGGTATGGCGACCAGAACTGTACACAGTACTCCAAATGAGGTCGCACCATCGATTTATACAGGGGCATTATGATACTGGCTGATTTGTTTTCAGTTCCCTTCCTAATAACCCCCAGCATAGCGTTGGCCTTTTTCATTGCAGTTGCACACTGTCTCAACATTTTCATTGAGTTATCTACTACGACTCCAAGATCTCTCTCTTGGTCAGTCTCTGCCACTTTGGATCCCATCCATGTGTATTTATAGTGAGGGTTTTTGGCCCCACTGTGCATCACTTTGCACTTGGCCACATTGAACGCCATTTGGTATGTTGATGCCCACTTGCCCATCCTCGACAGATCCCTTTGGAGTGCCTCACAATCCTCCCAGGTTCTCACCACCCTGAACAACTTTGTGTCATCTGCAAATTTAGCCACTTCACTGCTTAATCCGTGCCCACTGATATCTTTCCTGGCAACCGCCAGGTGCTTTTAGAAAATGCGTGGAGCCAGGTGAAGGTTTTGCCCACCAAGGCTTCTGATTGGCCACTGGAGATTTGATTGGCTGTACAGATATTTAAAAATGTTGACTTTGGCCCGTGCTGCCACCACAGCACAAGGGTCTTCACTGTATGGTTGAAAGTAAGCTGTGGAGGCCATTTTGTGACTCCATCTCCTGAAGCAGCCATTTTGTGGCAGCCATTTTGTGGCTGTGCCCACCACACTGTGTCAGAACCCCAAAGGTGCCCACAGGTTCAAAAAGGCTAAGGACCCTTGCCGTATAGCATCTGTACTGCAAAGATGGTACCACCCTTCCCTCCACTGCCACCTAGTGGCCTCATCTCTTATTACACAGACTGCCCTCCAGCCATGTCAGCATCGGATTGATGTGATGTTGGTTATCGTTACCAGTTGCCTCCTAAGTCTATATTCTATGTGCTTTCCTAATCTTTTTAAAAATAATTGTACTAGCAGGTCGGCGCATAGCTTGTGGCAAACGGTTCCGTATTGTAATGATGTGCTGAGTGAAGCAGCATTTAAAATGGATTTCGGTCTTAAGCTTTATATTAATTTCAGTGGATTTCAGTTTTTTTGTTTGGTTACTTGGGTGGCTTGTAACGCATGTCTCCTGTTTACTCTCTCCATCGCCCTCTCTCATGTATCAGTCAGCCTGAACGGGGCACCTACAGGGGTTTACGGGATTAAAAACATCCACGCTTTTTTTTTGGTTAGATACATCCTGTGCTGCTTCTATCATCACACTCAAGGTGGATTACATTTATAGAGGGCCTCCAGGAGAACTCTCTTCCTGGCACTGAAAACCGGCTTCACCTCCAGCATCACAGGCCTCCCAACTATATCCTGAGAGTTGTCTTCCAAATAGCCAACATGAGTCATGGGTTTCATCGGACAATGCCAGCTGCCTCTCTTCTCCTTTGAGAAGCGCCACATGTTTAAGCCTTTCTTATACTGAAACAATTAAATGCCTGAATCTGCCTTTTAAGGAGTCAGAATCTTGGTCCATCTTGGGTTTTTTGCTGTTGCTGGTAGCTGGCAATAGTCGTCCGGGGATGCTGGTCGAGAAGGGTCTTCCCTAATACCTGTCGACTGAGTTTCTTTTAATAGGTGATCCTGGAAATCAAACCCGTGCTCACGCGCACCACATATCCCATCTCTTTAAAATCTTGTAATGTACAGTCTCTTTCTCCAGCTAGTTTGGTGTAGCGGTTAGGAGTGTGGACTTGAATCTGGGAGAGCCAGGTTTGATTCCTTCCTCCTCCGCATGCAGCAGCTGGTGTGACCTGGGCTCTCTCAAGAGCAGTCCTCGAAAGAACTCTCTCAGCACCACCTACCCCACAGGGTGTCTGTTGTGGGGAAGGGAAGGGAAAGGAGATCACAAGCCACTCTGAGATGCTGAGTGAAGAGCGAGGTATAAATCCAATCTCCTCCTCCTCCTATCCCGATGAGCCAGGAGAGTTTGTTGAAGACTGGAAAATTAGGCCCTTCCACCCCATTTTCTTCTCAGTTTTAAAAGCACATAGCTGATTCCCCCCCCCCCCCCACACACACATTGGATGAAAACCACCTTGGGGTGGAGCAGTGTCATATCACTGTTGAGAAAAGTCCCTTAGAAAATGTTCCATGCCTGTCTGGGCAAGGTTTTGGAGAAATGTGCTCTGCAGACCCTGGGGCTTCAGCTGTTGAAGGAAGATGAAGCCATCTGAGGACGAGTGTGGCATAAAAAATAGGGCTACTAGGCCTCTTGCTATGGGGAAGGCATCCTGCCTGGAACCCTAGTCACTACTACTGCACTAAACGATGATGGGAGAAAGGAAAAAGTGACATTGGCTGTATTTTTGCATATCAGTTTGGGGGAAACCTGGAAGTGTCAAAGGGCTGCTCTAGGAAACACTGAAAACACTATGGTTTTACCATAGAGTTTTACCATAGAGTTTCTGGTGATTCCTAGAGCTACCCTATGCCACTTTTGGGTTTTCCCCAGAAGTGAGGTACCAACATGGCTGATGTTGCAGCCTCCATGTCCCTACCTCTGACTCTTCTGCTGGTTTCCAGGCTGGGCCTGCCAACTCTAGCGGAGCTAGTGTTGTAGAGTGGTTAGATTAGTGCTGGACTAGGTTCTGGGAGGTCCCAATTCGAATCCCCACTCTGCCAGGAAAGCTTGCTTTGTAGGATTTCCAGCTCTCCATTGGGAAATACCCCGAGATTTTGCAGGCAGAGACTGGGGAGGGCAGGGTCTGGGGAGGGGAGGGATCTCAACAGGGCATAATGCCATAGAGTCCACCCACCAAAGCAGCCGTTTTCTCCAGGGGATTTGATCTTGGTTGTCTGGAGAGCAATTGTTCTAGCAGGAGATCTCCAGGTACCACGAGGAGACTGGCAACCCAATGTCTTAGTGACCTTGCCCAGTCACTCACTCTCAGCCCAACCTACCTCATAGGGTTGTTCTGAGGACAAAATGGTGGAGAGGAGAACAGTGTAGGCTGCTTTGGTCCCTGTTGGGGAGAAAGGTGGAGTATAAATGTAGTGAAGAAGCTACATGGGAATAACCTGGGCCCTATTGTTAATGGATCTCGGGCTGGGACAGAGAGGCACTCCAGAGGCACTTGCTTCCTCTTCTTCCAGCAATCGAAGTCCCACGAATCTGTCTTTCCCAGTGCCTGTCTCCGCATGCCCTCAGGCCCAGTAGCCCAGCTCTGGCCTAAGTTTGCCTTCAGCCCCAACCCTTTTTGAGCCTTGCGGGCACCTCTAGAATCCTGACACAGCATGGTAGGCCCAGCCACAAAATGGCTGCCACAGGAGATGGAGCCAGCCGCAAAATGGCTGCTGCATGAGGCGGGGCCAGCCACAAAACCGCTCCAGCAGCTTACCTTCAGTTCAGATCCTTGTGTGGCACGGTGGCAGCCGCTGCCAAAGCAACATTTCTAAAAATCTGCACAGCCCATCAAACCTGCAACGGCCAATCAGAAGGCTTTCTTGGCAAAAGCCCTCCCTGGCCCCGCCAACCTTCCTAAAACACTTGGCAGGCCCCGGAAGAGGCGGCCGTGGGCATTATGGTGCCCGTGGGCGCCACGTTGGGCACCCCGTCCTCGAGAATCCAAATGGGCTCTGCTGGGCTTGCCTTCTCCCTTCCCATGTAGTGAGGAAGCGCACTTAACTGCCGAACAAGAGGGATCTGGAAACTTTCTGAAAGGTGTGCCATGTCCATTCATGTTTTCCCTCCCTTATTTATAGTAACTTTACAGCTGTTCTATAGTAACTCTCTTCTTGGTAATGATTGATAACCCTCTGTAATGATATCAGTGTGCGAGGACCTAATCCAAGCCTGTGAGCAGAGAGTTTATGAAGTAGTTATGTCCCTGAAGAGGGTGAATGGCCCACAGGACAAATGGAGTGGGGCCTAATTTGATTTCCCCCCTCCTCCCACTTTGACCATTGAGATGGCCAGGACTGCCAACAGCGTTCAGTGGCCCAGTGAATGGGTTACTGGAGTGCAGTGTTCCCTCTAAGCTGAGTTAGTGTGAGCTAGCTCAGAGTTCTTTTAGCCTCTGGCGCACACGCTTTTGTCTTAGGAGAGGAAGGATGGCTCCAGAGCAAACTAATCTATCCAGTCCCCAAACTGCTCGCTCACAGCTTTAATGCCAGTAGCTCACAAAGTAGAATTTTTGCTCACAAGACTCCACAGCTTAGAGGGAGCATTTCGGGAGTGGTGTGCTTGCCCTTTCCCTCGGGCTGCGTCTCACGCCACTCCAGGAATGCGCGACTTGGAAAAATCACACGGAAGAGGCCATATCCTCTGCCACAGCCTCGTTCCAGTCAGTGGCACATACCTCAGGACTTGCCTCACACTAAGCAGAGCTGATCAGTGAGTTACAGGGAGAAAGAGGGAGGAATAGAGTCGGAGGTCATTTTTGTAGCATGCTTTTTGAAGACGGAGAGCCAGTTTGGTGTAGTGGTTAAAAGTGCAGACGCTAATCTGGGAGAACCGGGTTTGATTCCCCACTTCTCCACATGCAGCTGCCGGTGTGACCTTGGGTCAGTCACAAGTTCTCTCAGAGCTGTTCTCTCAAGAGTGGTCCTCGAAAGTGCTCTCTCAGCCCCACCTACCTCACAGGGTGTCTGTGGTGGGGGGGGGGAAGGGAAAGGAGATTGTAAACCGTTCTGAGACTCCTTCGGATAGTGATTTGTTGTTCAGTCGCAGAGTCGAGTCCGATTCTTTGTGACCCCATGGGTCCCATCACACCAGGCCCTCCTGTCTTCCGTCGTGCTTCTGAGTTTGCTTAACTTTATGTTCATTGCATCTTGGGTAGTGAAGGGTGGGGTATAAATCCAATCTCCTCCTCCTCCTCTTTTTCTCAACCCTGTCTGCCCAAGCTGCCCTTTCAACCGCCCCTTTATCCTTTTTTTTAATTTGTTCTTAGTTTATTTCATTTGCACCCTGCCTTCCTCCCCAGTGGGGCACCTGAAGCGGCTCACACCATTCTTCTCTCCTCCAGTTTATCCTCACAACAACCCTGTGAGGTACGGTAGGCTGGAAGGAAGAGCGACTGGCTCAAGGTCACCGGGCAAGCTTCCATGGCACGAGTGGGAATTTGAACCTGGATCTCCCAGATACTAGTCCGACACTCTAAACGGCTATTACCACACTGGCTTCTGTTTTAAAATATGACACTTGTCCTGTTGGACACAGCTGAGGATTTAGAGACTTTTTTCCGGGAAAGGTTTTTTTTTAATTTTGGTAATGGAGCCGGAGGGGGTGTTGCCGAAAGCCGATTTATCTTGCTTGTATTGCTATAGTCTTCTTTTCCATTTTAAAATAAAAATAATGAATTCAGGGGAAAACAGAGACCCTGGTTAGGGCCTGCCTTCCCTCCTAATTCATTTTGGGCCCGGCTTTCTGCAAAGTCCATAGTGACCTCTACCGCTTTTTCTCCGGTATTCCCTGATCTGCTAGTCTAAGGTACAGAGGCTTGAATTTTTTATGAACAACATGAACTTTCAGTTTACGGCTCTCCGGCAGCCTCACCCAGGGCGCAGGGAGATTCTTGGGTTGCGGCTCTCGCGGACGGACATTCTTGAGTGCCATCTTCAGGCCAAGCATAGGCACTGCGGCTGCCTTCAAAGGACAGAACTGGATGTTCTCCTAAACTAAAGGAAAGCTCTTGAAGGTCGGAGAGGTGGACGGTCACGTTGCCTGGAAAGGTCACGCCCAGGAAATTCCGGTTGGACAGAATTTGGAAGAACTGAAGGAATCCTTCCAACGGTCATTTCTTCAGCTAAGGATGCCAGCCTCCAGGTGGGACCTGGGGATCCAGGTAGGACTACAGTCTCCCTGGAGAAAATGGCTGATTGGGAGAGTGGACTCTATGGTATTGTACCCCACTGAAGTCTCTGTCCTCCCCAGGCTCCATTCCCAAATCTCTTGGAGTTTCCCAACACATGGAATTCATTGCCACAGGAGGGGGCGGCGGCTACAAGCATGGAAGGCTTTAAGAGGGAACTGGATAAACATCTGGAGCAGAGGTCCATCAGTGGCTATTATCCACAAGGTATAGATAGGAACTCTCAGTCTGGGGCAAGTGATGCTCTGTCTTCTTGGTACTGGGGGGGGGCAACAGTGGGAGGGCTTCTAGAGTTCTGGCCTCACTGGTGGACCTCCTGATGGCACCTGGTGTTTTTGGCCACTGTGTGACAGAGTGTTGGACCAGGGGCGTAGAGTTTTGGAAATCCGGGGGGGGGGGCTCCTTAGCACGCACTTTGCGCTCTCTCTCTCTGGGATGATGTTCTCCCCCCCCTCCGGATACTGCCCCGCCTCCCCAGGCCCTTCTGAGGCCCGCCAGCCGCTGCTGCCGGTGACTCTCCCCCCCTGCCACCCCTTCCCTCTCCCTCTCCAGCAGCGACCGCTGGGCCTGCGAAGGACCCGGGGAGGCGTGGAGGCAGGCACTCCATTTTCCCGGGGGTGGCTGAGCCCCCCCCGGGAAATTTCGGGGGTGGCTCAAGCCCTCTAGCCCCCCGTACTCTACGCCTATGTGTTGGACTGGATGGGCCATTGGCCTGATCCAACATTGGCTTTTCTTATGTCGTTATGGATCTGCCAGCTCTACACCCCATCCCCTACCGGTGTCCAAGAGGGACCTGGGAACCCTATTTCTCGCCAAGCTATGATCATAGATCCAGATGGTCAGCCGTGTTGATCTGAAGGAGTAGAACAAATCTAGAGTCCAGTGGCACCTTTAAGAACAACAAAGGTTTATTCAAGGTATGAGCTTTCGTGTGCAAGGCACACTTTTTCAAATACAACTGGAATGGTAGATGAGGTTCTAAACTTATAGACAGGGACAGAACAGCAAATTATTATGTCACACGATGATGTTTAAGTTATGCACCTTTAGACATGTATCTGCTGTTTCGACATATTTATTGCTTTACGGCTGTTGACCTTATAGCCTTAACTTGTTATTTAGTTTTTCCCTTTGCATAACTTGAAACCATCTAATTCCTCCCCCAAGACTTAACAGAACGCATTGCATCCAGTCGTTTTAATAACTGTCAATATATTACCCGACCTTTGTCACTCAGTTTGCACCTCTGTCTTTTTTTTTTGTGGTATTATTTTTGCTGTTTGTTCATAGGCTGATTTATGGCAATCCTGTAGGCTTTTCAGAGCCAGAGACCTTCAGAGGTGGTTTGCCATTGCCGGCCTCCCTATCGTGACCCTGGTATTCCTTGGAGGTCTCCCATCTAAATACTAGCCAAGGCTGACCCTGCTTAGCTTCCAAGATCTGATGAGACCAGGCTAGCCAGGGCTTGATTGCACCTATTATCCTATCCTAGTTCCATGACAGGGAAGAAGTCCCGCCCTCCCTTTCCTCTGTTCTTGATTGATCCCAAGATGCTGAAATGGAAAGGAAAGATGAAGAAATCAGTCTGGCACATTGCGCCCCCCCCCCAATCAATCAATCAATCAATCAATCAGTTCCTTTATTCGGCCAACGACCAATACAAGTCAGGAATAAAAACTGTATAATGAAATCATTAGAAAATAGAATCGGTACGGTCTATTGGCAACAGTTAGTTAAAATCTGTACACAAAATTTCTCTACGAATTCTACAGGCTACTGAATTTTTTTTAGCACAACTGATGGTAACCTGTTGATTAGCACCCATTAAGCGGGGCAGAGAATTTTCATAAACCAAGCAGTGCAGTCGGGATAGGGTGGAGATACAGCAGAGGGCTGCATTGGGCTTCATCTATTTGCAGGGGGGGAAACCTCTATGGAACGGAATTTGCAGGGTGCTTCAATGTTTTGAACTTGTGTGACTGTAGAAGTGTGTGTGCACACAAAAACTTATACCTTGAATAAAACTTTGTTGGTCTTAAAGATGCCCCTGGACTCAGACTTTGTTCTGTAGAAGGCAGGGATCAACATACTCTAAAAATTAGTCACATTTTAAAGTTTTTGTAAGCCCATCCCTTGAAAAAGTATGCAACATTTTCTTTCCACTCTCTAGCTCTGTCCTGGAAATGATTCCTTCCTTCCTTCCTTCCTTCCTTCCTTCCTTCCTTCCTTCCTTCCTTCCTTCCTTCCTTCCTTCCTTCCTTCCTTCCTTCCTTCCTTCCTTCCCTCCCTCCCTCCCTCCCTCCCTCCCTCCCTCCCTCCCTCCCTCCCTTCTTCCTTCCTTCCTTCCTTCCTTCCTTCCTTCCTTCCTTCCTTCCTTCCTTCCTTCCCTCCCTCCCTCCCTCCCTCCCTCCCTCCTTCCCTCCCTCCTTCCCTCCTTCCCTCCTTCCTTCCTTCCTTCCTTCCTTCCTTCCTTCCTTCCTTCCTTCCTATTTTGTACATTTGGTTTATGGCACATTTTACTGAAAGCACGAGAAGATCTCCAAGGGCTAACAATTATGTTGAGAAAGAACCTGCCAGAAAACAGTGGCTTTTAGGACCTCTTTGAGCACTCAGCGAGAGAGGGAAGGAGAGAGGGAGGGAGGAGGAAAGAGAATTTTGCCTAACTAATAATAGAAGCATAGTGTGACGCTGACCTTTAACAGTCTTCCTGATAGGCTAGATTATTGCATGTCTGCAAACTGGCGGTATAAATTCTCTTTGATGAGGCCTTTATAGATGATTTGATAGGCAGGAATTATACCGAGGTTTCCCCCGCTTCCCCCAAGGAAACCAAGAGAGCACCAAAATATTTGTCACATCGTGTACGGCGTAGGAGAGCCACATGTTAAATCAGGCACATGGATGGTCCAGGCAGGGTGCCTGCTTATCAGAAAAATGTGCCAGGAACCCAAATAAACCCAGATAGGACACCAACAACAGTTCCCTGCTGTGAATACTGATGCCTGGTCAGTTTCAACCGTAGCCTTGTCAGTTTCAGCCAACCACTTCTCTCTGGAGAATGGTGACACCAAGAAGCAGGGGGGGGGGGGGGAAGGGAGGAACTGTGCCCCAGTTTGGGCCCCCTCAAGAATTTCTTTCGACAGTGGGTTCATTCTCACTGGTTCGCCATCCTGATGCTCATTCAAAAGCTTTCTCTATTGGCACTCGCACCCTGTGAAAGGGGCTTCCATAAAATAAAATTAAGGAGCTCTGAACCCAGGTCGCCTGGTTTTCCATTCAACAGTCTTAACTTCTGTATGACACTGAATGATTGGCAGGACAGTGCAACTTTTCGCTACATGAATGTCAGTGTCCCCAGCGTCAGGTTTACAAAATCGACAAGTTGGAGATGAAATTCATGGAGGGTAAGTCTGTCAAGGGCTACTGGTCATGGTGGCTGAGGGGAACCTCCACATTCAGAGGCACTAATCCTCTGAATCCCAGAGCCAGGAGGCGACATCAAGGAAAAGCCTCTGCCTCTGTGTGCAGTTGGTGGCCCTCTGGGGGAACTGCTTGGCCACTGTGTGAGACAGGACGCTGGACTAGATGGACCACTATTAGCGCTCTTCTGAAGTTCTTATGAAGTTCTCTGTGCCCTGTTGTTGGCTGTCCAGAGGAACTGGTTGGCCATTGTGTGAGACAGGACTAGATGGACCATTGGAGGAGGAGGAGGAAGAAGAGGAGGAGGAGAAGGAGATTGGATTTATACCCTGTCCTTCACTCAGAGTGGCTTACAGTTTCCTTTCCCTTCCCCTCCCCACAACAGACACCCTGTGAGATAGGCGGGGCTGAGAGAGCTCTCTCTAGAACTGCTCTTGAGAGAACAGCTGTGCCAGAACTGTGGCTTGCCCAAGGTCATCCAGCGGCTGCAAGTGGAGGAGTGGGGAATCAAGCCCAGTTCTATGTCTCCTCTTAACATAGAGGTTCCCTTTATCACCATGGCCAGTAGCCATTGATGGACATCCTCCATGAATCTGTCTAATCCTCTTTTAAAGCTATTTATTGCTGTGGCCATCACTATATCCTCTGGCAGCAAATTCCAGTGAATTTTGTGCCGTAGGAGGAAATGATTATGAATAAGGACAAGAATTTGGACAGGGGTCCAGTGTTCCCTCTAAGCTGAGTTAGTGTGAGCTAGCTCACAAGTTTTTTAGCCTCCGGCTCATACGTTTTTGTCTCCGCTCAGGAAGGATGGCTCCAGAGCAGATCAATTGATGCAGACGCCAAATCGCTTCCTCACAATTTTAATGCCAGTAGCTCACAAATTAGAATTTCTGCTCACCAGACTCCACAGCTTAGAGGGAGCATTGCAGGGGTCCCCGATGTTGTTAAGCATGTGGGTTCCTTTCTTTATAAAGCACCATGTTCTACTGTTTAAACATGACACTGTAATTTTAAAAATAGGAACCTGAAATCTTGCACATTTCCCAGGTCTCTCCCCTCTCTTTCAAACCGAGGCTGTTGGGAATAAAGGATTAAAAAGTCATTGCTTTTTTGGAATCACCATGCTAAATAAAGCACAAGTTGCTTGCTTCCAGTTACCTATTATTCTAATTGTCTAATCGTTACAGCTAAATGAAAGTGGAATGTCTGCTAAAAAGCCTCTGCAGTCCTTACTTGAATGCAAATTGAAGTCATTATAGCCCGTGGCAACAGCACAGTGAAAGCCAAGGGAAAGCAGGATGGCAGGCAGCCGGCCTTTAAAACCAGGGAAAGAAAACGGGGCCTAAGCCTGAGAATCTGGCTTAACCATTTCGAAAGTGACTGAAGGGCATAAGTACATGTAACACTGTCTTGTGTCCTCCCTGGGTCTTGCTAAACAGATGTGTGCCGGGAGTTCTCTGCTGAAACAAAGAAGAAGAAGAAGAAGAGGAAGAGGAGATTGGATTTATACCCCACCCTTCACATGGAGTCTCAGAGTGGCTTGTGATCTCCTTCCTTTCCTGTCCCCACAACAGACGCCCTGTGAGATAGGTAGGGTTGAGAGAGTTCTGAGACATCTGCTCCAGAGAACAGCTCTGAGAGAACTGTGACCGACCCAAGGTCACCCAGCTGGCTTCATGTGGAGGAGTCGGGGATCAAACACAGTTCTCTCAGATTAGAGTCTGCTCTTAACCACTACACCAAACTGGCATTTAGATTCCCTGGTTTGGGGGGACTGTCTCAGATCAGGCCTGTGGCACAGGGGGGTAGCCAGCAGAGTGTGTCACGTAGTGTTTAGGAGGTAGTGTTTCAAGCGTCAGGATAGGATCTGGGAGACCCAGGATAGAAACCCCATTCTGCCGTGGAAGCCTGCTGGGTGACCTTCCGTGTGTCCACATAATCTCAGCCTACCTCACAGGGTTATTGTGAGGATAAAAAGGAGAGGAGAATGCAGTAAGCTGCTCTGAGTCCCCTTTGGGGTATCAATGAAATAAATACAGTGAAGCTTCTTCCTGTGCTGTTCTTCTGGCTCAAAATGGCTCTGGGGATCTGGCCCTGGGAGAGCCAGTTTGGTGTTGTGGTTAGGAGCACGGACTCTAATATGGGAGAACCGGGTTTGATTCCCCTCTCCTCCAAGTGCAGCTGCTGGTGTGACCTTGGGTCAGTCACAAGTTCTCTCAGAGCTGTTCTCTCAAGGGCAGTCCTCGGAAGAGCTGTCTCAGCCCCACCTATTTCACAGGGCGTCTGTTGTGGGCAGGGGAAGGGAAAGGGATTGTAAGCTGCTCTGAGACTTCTTTCGGGTAGTGAAAAGCGGAGTGTAAATCCAATCTTCTCCTCCTCCTCCTGCTCGTCCTCAGCGCTGTCATCCCCCTTCTTTTATTTGCTCTCTTGGAGAAACTTTCATGTGATTAATTGGCACACATAGAGCACATCAGATCAGTACATGTAAGTTTCCCCAGCAGAAAAAATAGTGTCGCCCTGGGCCATTTGAGCTCGGAAAATCACGCAAGGGAATGTTGCAACCCCCTCGTCCCACGCACCGCAGTCCCAATGTGAATTGGGCCCTTGTGCACTCGAGAGTGTAAATTTCAATAGGGAACTTTCCAAGCATGTCTGCTTGACAGGACTCAGGATGAACTTGAGGCAGAACCATGAAAAGTGTAACATGCAGTCAGACCCTGAGTAATTTGCCTAGGATGGTCAAGTGCCGGACTCACAGAATTTTCAGTAGTCCTATGGTCCTCTTGGGTTGCCAGCGTCTGGTTGAACAAGAGCAAGTTAGATAAGCTGTACAATAATAATTAAGTGCTGCCCACTTGCAACTGACTTATGGCAGCCCTCTAGGCAAGAGATAAGCAGAGGTGGTTTGCTATTCGCCTGCCTCTGCGTAGCAGCCCTGGACTTCTTGGTAGTCTCCCATTCAAGTACTAACCAAGGCGGACCCTGCTTAGCTTCTGAGCTCCAGCTAATCTAGGCTATTCAGGATTTTAGACATACTGTACAGGATTCAGAAAAGTATATAAACAAATGGAATACATGTGAACACAGGAAACTGCCTTATAGTGAATCAGATCATTGGTCCATCAAGGTTCATATTGTCTATTCTGACTATCAGCAGTTCTCCAGGGTCTCAACAAGAGGCTTTTCACATCGCCTACTGCTAGATCCTTTAACTGGAGATGCCAGGGATTGAACCTGGGACCTTCTGCGTGCAAAGCAGATGCTCTATCCCTGAGCCATGTCACTTCTTCTCCCCTACCGCTTGACTTCTCCTCTTTTCTCAAGGGATGCTAAGTTCTGGGTATCACTTTACACTGTCAGTATAAGTGGGCCTTAGACAAACACCGAAAGACTAGCAAGGAGGGGTGTGGCCACATACCACAAGGGCAGTCACTCCACAGTCTTGAGGCCACTACCAGGAAGGCCCTGCACCTTGCAGCCTATAATGTCACCTCCCATATTGTGGGAATATAAAACAGAATCTTTGATGATGGTCTCAAAAGGGTGGGCAGGTTCACGTAGGGAGAGGCCTTCTATAAGGTCTTAGTTACCTATGCATTTATTACCTATATGATGTGAAATCTGGCCACATAGAAGCATGCTATGCATGTTTGTGTGTTTGTATGAGAGAGAGAGAGAGAGAGAGAGAGCAAATTCCCTCCTCTGCTTTTAAAAGAGAGCTAGCATCTGTACAATTAGGAGTGAGGCAATGATGGAGAGGGGTGTGGCTCAGCAGCTGATCATCTACTTGGCTTACAGAAGGTTCCAGGTTCAATCCCTGGCATCTCCAGTAAAAAGGATCAGGTAGGAGGTGATGTGAACAAGCTCAAATCTGAGACCTTGGAAAGCTGCTGCTGGTCTATGAAGACAATACTGACCTTGATGTTCTTGTTCTGTATAAGGCAGCTTCATGAGAACAGAAGAGAAGCCAATGCTGGATCAGGCCAGGGGCCCATCCAGTCCAACCCTCTCTCACACAGTGGCCAAAAACACCAGGTGCCATCAGGAGGTCCAGCGGTGGGGCCAGGACACTAGAAGCCCTCCCACCGTTGCCCTCCCCCCGAAGCACCAAGATACAGAGCATCACTTTCCCCAGAGTTCCTACCTATACCTTGTGGCTAATAGCCACTGATGGACCCCAGCTCCTTATGTTTATCCAGTTCCCTCTTGAAGCCATCCATGCTTGTAGCCACCGCCACCTCCTGTGGCAGTGAATTCCACGTGTTACTCACTCTTTGGGTGAAGAAGGACTTCCTTTTATCCGTTCTAACCCGACTGCTCATTAATTTCATGGAGTGCCCAGGAGTTCTTGTATTGTGAGAAAGGGAGAAAAGTACTTCTTTCTCTACCTGCTCTGTCCCATGCATAATCTTATAAACCTCGATCGTGTCACCCCTCGATCGTTGTGTGTGTTCATGTGTGATGTATGTGCTAAGGGGAAAGAATATGGGTTTAACCCTTCCGTACCCAACCAAGTGGTCTTAATACTCCCCACATGGCTACTATTAGGCTCGGAATGGGTGCGGGGCGGGGGGGGGCAGGTTCTCTCTTTTCATGTCTTATTTTTCTTCCCTGGCTTATTTGCCTTGAAACAGAAAAAAAGACAGGCTCTCTCTTTTCCTGTCTTTTTTCTTTCCTGGGTTACTGGCCTTAAAATGGGGGGAGGGGGAAAAGACAGGCTTTCTCTTTTCCTGTCTTTCCCCCCTTCCCTGGCTTATTAGTCTTGAAATAGAAAAAGCAAAAAATCATCTCTCTTTTCCTCCCTTGGTTTTCTTCCCTGGCTTATTAGCCTTGAAATAAAAGGAAAAAAAAGACAGGCTCTCTCTTTTCCTGTCTTTTTTCTTCTTCCTTGGCTCATAACCAAGGTCAGGGGCCCGCCTACTTGAGGGACCGCCTTTCCCCATATAGGCCCCAGAGGTTACTGAGGTCAGGCTCCCAAAATCGCCTGACTTGCCCCGGTCCGAAAGAGGCCCGGTTGTCTTGTACCAGGGCCAGGGCTTTCTCGGTGGCGGCTCCTTACTGGTGGAACGAGCTCCCGGATGACATCAGGGCCCTGCGGGATCTATTGCAGTTCCGCAGGGCCTGTAAGACAGAGCTCTTCCGCCAGGCTTTCAAATAGGAGCCGCCATCGGGGAGAGAGCCGATTATAACATCGCCCTGGCCCTGCTGGTCGCACCCCTGCTGCCTTTACCCACCTGAGTGCTCTGAAGTCGCCATCTTCTGTATTTATAATGTAGTGTGGTTTTAACTGTTTTTATTGTAAACCTTGATGGTCTTTTATGTTGTAAGCCACCTTGAGCCGGTCTAAAAAACTGGCAAGGCGGGATAAAAATAGAACAAACAAACAAACAAATAAATAAATAATAACAGCTGGCAGGAGCATTTTTTTAAACATGTGAAAGTGCACCTGATGGGAAGGGTGCAAACCCTCTTTCATCTCACATCACAGACCCAGTCCTAATCGGGGCTCCACTGAGCGGTGATTCCCCTTTAGAAAATGCTGGGAGCATCAGCTCTGGGACTTCCCAGTATCCTATCCCACTGAGACACTTGCCGTGCACCTCTTTGCTTTTGCAAAGCAGTTTGCACTCTGTCTCCTGAATGCAGCAAAGAGGCTCTCGATACTCATTTGGATGCTGGCCAGTTGCCTTTGAAGCTGACAGGTCCTCATGGTGGAGGAAAGGACATGCATCCCGCTCTTGGCCTAGTCGGTGAAGCCTGACCAGAGCTGGATTGGGGCCAAAATATTTACAGCTTGAACCAAAGCTTGCTGGAGCGCACCCCACCTGCCAGACATGCGGCCCAAGTCCCTCCCAAAGTCATTCCAAAACCCCCGTTCTGCAACATCCAAAGAGAACATTTCTAGTCATGTTTTGACCAGTGAATATGATCACCCAGCCCCTAAACAGGCCTGATTTATATAGAAAATTCATCAGTTTAGAGCTGACAATTTAAGGGTTTAGGCTCCAGCACTGCAGCGGCGCTTTAGCCATCAAGGAATACGGTCATAATGTTTTATTGAAACTGCTCCATGCCTTCTTCCGCGGGTCCCCTCCTTCTGCTGCTACCCGCATGAAATACACGCGGCTTTGGCTTCGAGAAGTCCTCGCACATTGAGCCATAAAGGCAAACCTGAGTGATCTTGTATCTTCTGGGGGCTTTATGGCGTTATAAAATATGTTTTATGTCCCAATCAGTGGCAACAATTTATGAACAGAGAGGCTCCGAAAAGATGTAACACCCGACTATGTATTTTAATACAGTTTGAGCGAACGGTAAAGCTCGGAATGACATTTGCTCTCTCCGCGCACAGAAAATGAATAGTAATGCCGGGTGATTGATGGCTTCTTCCATCAGGAAGGGGTTTCCGGAGAGATGTGCTTTATGAGCGATGCAGACAATAACTAGTTGGCTTAAAGGACAGGATTGATTGGACCATGTGGTTGCCTTCTCCAGGAAGGTGCTTCCCCGCCCCCCCTTCGTTTGTGCAATTTTGGGGCCTAACAATTCCAAGCCATTTTTTATTATTTTATTTATGCCGATATATCATTAGATCTACTGATGGGTACCGATGTCTAAATGCCTCCGCTCCTTTACATGGATGCACCAGCCGTGAAAGTGCATCGCGGGGTAATCGTGAAACGACACCGTTTTATGGGCAGCTTCCTTTCGAAATTAAAACAAAAAACTCCTTTGGAAGCCGAAAAAAGAATGGAGCTATACAGGAACGGAAGCTCATGCGCTGCATGTTATCAGTCACATTTAAGCATCTCGCTATGCAGGCGACGAGAGTCTCTTTCCGGCAATACCTTTTTGACTTTCACTTTGAAGCGTAAAGGACTGCAGACAATTCCCGCTCCCCCCAGGTGTGAGCACTGTACTTCTATGTGGAGAGACCCTGACTGGCTAGCCTTGCTCTTCCCTAACACCCTGCAGCATGTAGACCTGGGCAATCAATTGTTTTCTCTTGCCCCAGAAGGTCGGACCAGAACCAACAGGGTTGGAATTAAATCGGAAGAGTTTTCGGCTAAACATGAGGAAGAACTTCCTGACAGTTAGAGCGGTTCCTCAGTGGAACAGGCTTCCTCGGGAGGTGGTGGGCTCGCCTTCTTGGGAGGAATTTAAGCAGAGCGTTGAAAGCAATGTCAACCGCAGACACATCTTTATTGGCATATACATATGATTATGGAATAGACAGGTGCAGTGCTGATTCTGTGAACTGAGGCAGATCACGAGAGGGAGGGGCAGGGAGGGTTGCCTCAGTGCTTAGTTTTCGTGGCCCTTTCTTACACGCCCAGGGAAATGCTGATCACCACTCTGGGGTCAGGAAGGAATTTTTCTCCAGTCCAATTTGGTCAGGGATCCTGGAGGTTTTTTGCCATCTTCTGGGCATGGAACAGGGGCCACTGAGTGTATGTGGAGGGGGAGGTATTTGTGAATTTCCTGCATTGTGCAGGGGGTTGGACGATGACCCTGGAGGTCCCTTCCAACTCTATGATTCTATATGGTCATTGAGACCCTACTACCCTTTCACCGTCTTCCAAAATATGCTGCTTGAGAGGGACACCTTGCTCTGCCTAATGGTCAGGCCAGTCCTGCCCCTGTGGCAGCCATTTTGGTCTTCTGTGACAAAAGTGAATGCAGAAGAAGTTGTGCAGTGACACCCTCTCTTTAGCCCGTCCCACCTCGCAGGGCTGTAGTTCTAAGGATAAGATGGAAGAGGGGAGACTGGCGTTTTGCATTGCTTTGGTTCCTCCCAGGGAGAAAAATGGGGTATGATTTAATAGAAGTATAAGAGCAGCTCCACTGAATCAGACCAAAGATCGCTCTAGTCCTGTTCATTTTTATCCCACCCTTTCCCCGAGGAACCTAGGGCAGCAGAGATGGTTTTTCTCTTCCTCTAGTTTATCGTCACAAAAACCCTGTGAGGGAGCCCAGGCTGAGAGAAGCAGACTGGCCTAGATGTCGAGTCCAGTCGCACCTAAGAGAAAAACGAGAGTTTTCAGGGGATGAGCTTGAGAGAGAGAGAGAGAGAGAGAGAGAGAGAGAGAGAGAGCTCTCTTCGTCAGATCTGATGACGAGAACATTGATTCTTGAAAGCTGGTACCCCGATAATCTTGTTGGTCTCTCGGGTGCTAACCGGACTCCAATCTAGCTCTTCTATTGCAGACCAACACGGTTACATTTTGAAACAGACTGACCTAAAGTCACCCAGGAAGGGCGACAGATATGGCTTTTCTCTTCCTCTAGTTCATCCTCAGAACAACCCTGCGAGGCAGGCTAGGAGGAGAGAAATGGACTGATTTAAGCCCTTTGTATCTGACTGGAAAATAAGGGCTCAGGGAGCTCCAATTCCTACTTGTATCTTATGTTTCTAATAGAGTCGCTTTGTTTTCATTAGCGGCAAGGAGAATTAGATCAGGGGTGGCCGAACTGTGGCTCGGGAGCCGCATGCGGCTCTTTCACACATATTGTGCGGCTCCCGGCAGGGCGGCTGGGGAAGCTAAATATCATTAACAAACAAATATCATTGGACAAATAAATATCGTTATCAATATCTGCTTTTACCGCTTTTGTTATTATTTTTGGCCGTCTCATTTAATGCTAATAAAAAGCAAATCTGCATATCTCCCGGTAAAAAGGACTATGCGCTGTCTCTTGTCTCAGACTTCAGGAGGTCACCATAGATTTAGTCAGATCCACAGGTCAAGACACACAGAGCATCCTTTCCTTCCTGGTACCTGATCCTATCCCCTTTGAGAGCCAGTCTGGTCTAGTGGTTAAGAGCAATGGACTCTAATCTGGGAGAACTCAGTTTGATTCCCTGCTCCTCCACATGCAGCTGCTGGGTGAACTTGGGTCAGTCACAAGTTCTCTCAGAGCGGTTTTCTCAAGAGCAGTCCTTGTGAGAGCTCTCTCAGCCCTACCTGCCTCACAAGGTGTTGTGGGGAGGAGAAGGGAAGGAAACTGTAAGCCACTCTGAGACTCCAAGTGAAGGGCAAGGTATAAATCCAACCCTCCACCTCCTCCTCCTCCTTCAGAATGCTACTCTTAGGAATGAGTTTTCTTCCTTCCGGCTTGACACCTCACTCTCACACAACCTTCTTCTCACACACACAAAGAAGGGACATGTTTTCTCTCCATCTTTGAGCAATGGAAGCAGAGGCACCCTTCCCTGCATCCATACCCATCCTAAGTAGTTACAATAGATTCCAACTCTATATCTCATCTATATAAGGGTTCAGGGAGCCCCAATTCCTCCTTCTATCTTCCGAAGGGAGTGTTGATTCTTGAAAATTTATACCCCGGAGATCTTGTTGGTCTTCAAGGTCACACTGGACTCAAAACTTACTCTTCTTCTGCAGACCAAAGCGACTCCCCACTTGAAATGAAGCCCATCCAGTTAGGGCAACAGATATGGCTTTTCTCTTTCTCTAGAGAGCCATTTTAGTGTAGTGGTTAAGAGCGACGGACTCTAATCTGGGAGAACTGGGCTTGAGTCCCCACTCCTCCCCATGCAGCTGCTGGGTGAACTTGGATCAGTCACAAGTTCTCTCAAAGCTGTTCTCTCAAGAGCAGTCCTCAAAAGAACTCTCTCTGCCCCACCTACCTCACAGGGTGTCTGTTGTAGGGAGTGGAAGGGAATACAATAGTAAGCTGCTCTGAGACTCCTTTGGGTAGTGAAGGGCGGGGTATAAATCCAATCTCTTCTTCTCTCTCTTCCTCCTTCTCTTCCTTCCTCCTCACAACAGCCATGTGAGGTAGGCTAGGCAATGAGAAACAAACGGACCTAAAGTCATCTAGTGAAGGCAGCATATACGGCTTTCCTCTCCCTCCAGTTTGTCCTCAGAACCACCCTGTGAGGTAGGCTAAATGGTAAGAAGCAGACTGACCTGAGGCCACCCGGTGAGCTTCTTGGCTGAGCAGGGGTTTGCACCTTGGTCTTCCCAGTCCAAATTCCACACGTTGAACACTGCAACACGTGGCCTGCTCCCTGCAACGGCCAACCAGATGCCCTTCTGAGAAGCCCACATGCAGGGCATGCACCCTTCAAAGGAAGTTGATGAGGATGAGGAAATTGGATTTCTACCCCACACTTCACTACCCAAAGGAGTCTCAGGTCACGTTCATACAACTCTTTTGAGCAGCGCCAGGCACAAGTGCCTGGTGGATTTAAAGTGCACATCCAGGTCACAACATCTGGGAATCGTGCCGCTTCCGTGATTAGCCCGTCGATCCGTACTTAAAAGATATTGGTGAAAGTCTGGTCCTAAGCTGGGCGACGGGCCAACGTTGGACTTTCCCCCATCTGGTCGTTCCACCAGCGCGCAATCAGCCCGTAGGGATGGTCTCCAGACCATCCCGAACAGCCGACATTTTTAAAAAGTCTTAGTGATATGCGCATAACCGCTTAAACATGTGACGTCAGCAGAGCTCCGCTCAAACGATCCAGACAATTTAACATTTCTGAAGGCCCTGTGATATTTATGAACTTTGTTAACTGAAATGGTACCTAGAGGAAGGTACCCCTGGCGGTGCTTTTACCATTTTAGTCCGCACATGTGTGGAAAAACAAATAGATGGTGAGGCGCATATGCACATGCGCAAACAGGATTTTTTTTTTTTAAAAAGCCAACTGCATGGCTTCTTATGGTGGATGCCATCTAGACAATCCACCGTGAAGTCACGCATGGTAAAGCGATTCATAGGGAGCTGATCATGCAACACTGGATAAAAAAGATCTAGATCACATTAGAGCTGGGCCAATGGCGGGTTTAGCTGCCTGTCTGAACGCACTCTCAGAGTGGCTTACAATCTCCTTTCCCTTCCCCATAACAGACACCCTGTGAGGTAGGAGAGTCTAAGAGAGCTCTTTCGAGGACTACTCTCGAGAGAACATCTCTAAAAAAACTTGTGACTGACCCAAGGTCACACCAGCAGCTGCATGGGGAGGAGTGGGGAATCAAACCCAGATCTCCCATATCCCAGATCTCCCACCAAACTGGCTCTCTGGATTCCGACTTTGATGTGTAATACGGTTTTTATCAAAGACCTACCTACCGGGAAGTGTGAGAAAGAAATCTTAACTGCCAGGGGAAAAGGGGGGGGGGGGAGACACTGATTTAGGGAATGCAATTCACATGGTAATTTCCTCCGCACCTTCGGAATCACTACCCACTGCAAAGTGATCAGGGGAAGGCGGCAAAATGAGATGCAAAATCACAGTGATAGCATCAATCACGGCAGGCCGGCCTGCGCGGTGTTCATAACCCTTAAGCTGTGTGTACGTCTGGGGGAATTGCTTTGTGATGCAGCATCAACGCACCATTATTTTAAAGCGTTACTCGACTTGAAAGAGGAAATGGGATTCTTTATACGATGTCAAGTTCGGCAAAGTGGGTTGGGGGGAAATGTCAGGCAGATGGGGATTTCTAGCGTCGTTGAAAAAGACGGCGGGATGGGTTGTTTCCCTCATTGCCTTTCCTTCTGCTGACAGTCTTTTTGGAGGGCCTGGGGACTGACATTGAGGGCTCCATGGATGTTTGGTGGGAGGCAGGCTAAACTGGCAATTTCCAGGGAGAGACAGTTTGGTGTAGTGGTTAGGAGCACGGACTCTCATCTGGGAGAACCGGCTCTGATTCCCCAGTCCTCCACATGCAGCTGCTGGTGTGACCTTGGGTCAATCATGGCTCTCTCAGAGCTGTTCTCTCAAGGGCAGTTCTCAAGAGAGAGCTCTCAGCCCCGCCTACCTCACAGGGTGTCTGTTGTGGGGAGGGGAAGGGAAAGGAGACTGTAAGCCGCTCTGAGACTCCTTCCGGTAGTGAAGGACAGGGTATAAATCCAATCTCTTCTTCCTCCTCCTTCACTACCACTACCACTTCTTCTTCTTCTTCCTTCTACAGATCCCTCATGTGATTCCTCAGGGTCCCTTATTTCCAAGGAACACCACTGTTGCGCATATCACTGGGCTACAGTGAGGTGGGGGGAAGCAGAAAACTCCCAGTCTTGTGTGTGCGTTGAGCGCCCTCAAGTCGCTTTCCACTTCTGGGACCCCTATGCATTGATGACCTTTAAAATGTCCTATCATTAATAGCCTTGCTCAGGTCTTGCAAGCTGAAAAGTACTGATTTTTGTCCCGGGGGATCTATCGCCTCTGGAAGCGAAGCTCGAAGGCTTCGCCCGGCCACGTGTCTGGCCAACCGCGCGTGCGGTTCCTCGGCCAGAACATAACACCCCTCTAGGGCTGCCAAGTCCAACTTGGGAAATATCTGAGGACTTTGGGGGTGGAGCCAGGAGACTTTGGGGGTGGAGCCAGGAGAAAGGAAGTGACATCATTTTGTGATGTCACATCCTGTGATGTTGCTTCCACATGCTGACACATGAACTCATGAAGTTTCCTAATACTGAGCTTCTGCTGCTGCCTTGAGCTTTATAGGCTTGCAAGCAGCATTACCCAGACTGTGACTTTTATGCCACTGTTTTTTGTCGCTGAACAAGAGTCAGTGTTATGTAGCAGTCAGTTTGTTTGGCTGGGATCTGGGAGAGCCTGGCTCAAAACCCTGCAGTGCCATGGAATCATTTTATTTAATACTGAATCAGGCCATTGGTCCATCAAGGTCAGTACTGACTACTCAGACTGGTAGTGGCTCTCCAGGGTCTCAGGCTGAGATCTTTAATGTCACCTATTACCTGATCCTTTTTTAGCTGAAGAGGCTGATACCTCCTGCATGTCAAGCAGATGCTCTATCACTGAGCAACGGCCCTACTGAATCCTTCCTCATCTTGGCAGAATATGAAGCACTAAGTGCTACACAAGTGCTAAATATGATTTTCATATCATAAGAACAGGAGAGAAGCCACAGTGGATCGGGCCAACAGCCCATCCAGTACAACACTCTGTGTCACACAGTGGCCAAAAATACCAGGTGCCCTCAGGAGGTCCAGCAGCGGGGCCAGAACTCCAGAAGCCCTCCCACTGTTGCCCCCCAAGCACCAAGAATTCAGAGCATCCCTGCCCCAGACAAAGGGTTCCATTTAGACCTTGTGGCTAATAATAGCCACTGATAGACCTCTGCTGGATGGGGACAGAGAGAGAGAGAGAGACAGACAGACAGACAGAAAAAAGAAAGAAAGGGGGAGGGGGAGAGAGAGAGAAGGAAAAGAGCTGGCAGACCCCAGCAGCTTACCCCAAGCAGCTTACTCCAGCAGCAGGCCACATGCAAAAGCAGCCCATCAGCAGAAAGAGCCTTTCTGGGAGGGGCTCTCTTGTTCTCTCTTAAAGGGGAAATGTCTGTTGAGGCTTTTTACTGCAGGGCAGGCTCTCTGCAGACATTTCCCTTTTAAGAGGCCAGGGCAGCCTCCGATGTTTCCCTGCTGGCAGCCATTGCCTCCCCCGGTGGCCAATTTTGAAAAGGCGGGGGAAAGCTTTAAAAATCGGTGTTTCCCCTGCCCTACCGGGGGACTTGGCAGCCCTACACCCCTCCCTGCCTAGTTCTGAAGCTCCCTGGCACACATAGTCCCTGAGGAAGGCTGGTTGGTTTCGGTTTCGGCTTGACTGGCATAACCCAGGAGCTGGGGCTTCCTGCTCCGAGGCTGGAACCGGTCTCCCTGGCTTTGTTTGGGGAGTGTCTTCAATGTCCGTTCGTGGTTCTGGAGTTGTGGGATCTTCCACATGGCCCGGATAGCTGCTTCCGATGAGGTGGAGCCCACGGGAACCACCCCGAGTCACTTGGTGTGGGCGTCCACCAAGTTAAAAAAAAAAAAACCCTGTCCCTGGAATGGCCCGGCACAATCTATGTGGAGCTGTGCCCATGGTTTGTGGGCAGACTCCCAGGGTCTTGTGGGGGCGCCAGCTGGGATTCCTGGCATTTATGGCACCTTTTGACCATGGCTTCAATCTCCTGGTCCAGGGGTGGGCAAACTGTGGCTCGGGAGCCGCATGCGGCTCTTTCACATATATTATGTGGCTCCCGGCAGGGCGGCTGGGGAAGCTAAATATCATTAGCAAACAAATATCATTGGACAAATTAATATTATCAATATCTGCTTTTACCCCTTTTGTTATTATTTTTGGCAGTCTCATTTAATGTTAATAAAAAGCAAATTTGCTTATTTTCCAATAAAAGTAGGTAATATTTGTTCACGTCTTGTGGTTCTCAAACATCTGATGTTTATTCTATGCGGCTCTTACGTTAAGCAAGCTTGGCCACCCCTGTTCTAGGTGGCTCTTACGCTGAGCAAGTTTGCCCACCCCTGTCCTGGTCCAACCCTGACCACCAGACGTAGCTCTGGGCCAAAGCTTTCATCCTGACAATTCCCGGGTGTGTCTCATTTAGCGCTGATAGAACCCTTTTGTGCACCGGGGGGGGGGGCACGATAACTCTACTTCCCCACAGGAGGCACCCCTTGTATCCTGATAGTTTGTCTTTCCTGGATGAGTACGCGGCAAAGTCTGGCCCTGCTACTGTGGGCCACCCCCTCCCCACCCAGTCCAGGACCCAGGGCGAGGAGGCGATCCCGAGCCGTATGGCAGGCCACCTCTGCTACCTGCACTGGCTGGTCGGGGAGGTCTTCCAACAGTGCAATGTGGCAGCATGGCTGGGACAGGGATCCCTGGGGCTGCCTGTGGGACCCTTCCCACCCACAAATGACATGACCTTATTCCTCTCAGGGTGTGTTCAGACGGGCAGCTGATCCCGCCATTAGCCCGGCTCTGATTTGATCCCGGTCTTTTCAAGCTGTTGTTGCACAACCAGACAGCCCCCCAGTGAACCGTCTTACCGCGTGCTGCCTCTGCTGTGGATTGTCTAGATGGTGTCCACTGCAGGAGGCACACAGGGAGGGTTTTTTTAAAACACACACACACACACACCATGACCGATTTCCCACAAGGTGCCGCTCCACCGGCACTCTTCCCTTTCCTCCGATTGCATGTGTCAATTTCCCACTGTTTGCCCCACGCCCCATTTTGACCCACTGCAGTAGGCGTACAGGGAGGTGTTTTCCCTTTCCTCCAATTGCGTGCGTTTGAGGTTCGCAAAGCTGTGGGGGAAATGGGGTCAAGCCACAGGTCAAAACGCTGGGCAGGGCAAACAGTGGGAAATTGACATACGCAATCGGAGGAAAGGGAAGAGCGGCAGTGGAGTGGCGCCTCGTGGGAAATCAGTCCATTTGGGCATGCGCATAGGCGTGACATTGCGCCCCTGTTGATCCACGCATGCACCTGTTTGAGATTGGCTGTGACATCACCACCCCAGTGAGGGGACTGCATGCTGGAGCAAACCATCAGACAGGGGAAAGTCCGCAATTGGCCCACTGGAACTGAAAACTCTAGATTGAAACTAGTATCTTTTTATGACGATTCCGAAGCGCGGCAAAACGAGATGCTCATGGAAGAGGGACGTTCACCAGGTGTTGATGTCCGGCCATTATATTTAAATCCGTGAGGAGGAACTCGTGCCTCATGTGCATCTAAAGAGCCGTCTGATCAGGCTCTCAGTGTGCATGGAAAGAAAGACAGGCAGTGTAGCGTCCTCATTCTCTTTATGCATGCGCACTAGAGTCAAGCCCTTCGACAAAACAGAAGACATAAGAACATAAGAAGAGCCCTGCCGGATCAGACCAATAATCCAATTTAGTCCAGCATCCTGTCTCACACAGAAACCAACCAGTTCCTTTGCAGGTCCAACAACAGGGCATAGAGGCCGAGGCCTTCCCCTGAGGTTGCCTTCTGGCTCTGGGATTCAAAAGCTTAGAGCCTCTGAATGTGGAGGTTCCCCTCAGCCACCACGGCTAGTAGCCACCGATGGACTTATCCTCCATTAATCTAGCAAAATGAAATAGAAGAAACAGAGGCAACACAGGATGCGCAAACAAATCCAGTTCTCGGAGAGGTCTACGTAAGCTACAATCTTTGTCGAAAAGAAGAAAAGAGATCACACCCAAATTGGCCAGTATGGCCATAGTCTAAGCCCACTCAATCCCTCTTTCTCACTTCTTTAATGTCTTTTAATTAGAACTCCCGGAGAAGATTCTCTGGGGCCTATCAGGAGATAAAAGGCAGATGCAGCACTTAGGGTAAAAATGCCAGTGCGTGTCTTCTTAGGATAATGGAGCCCAAAGGAATCCCTCCAATCACTACAAATTACAAAGGAGTCTGAAATCCTTTTCATTAAAGCAACGGAGGCAGGAAATCTTCGTCTCCTGAAAACGACGAGCGCACCAGTCTGTTCAGTTCACTGGATTCAAGGCCGATTTTGCTTTGCTTGGTCCTAGGTGCATGGCTGACCTACAAAACAAACAAGGGGTTGACCCAGCAAGTAGCCTTGGGGAGCCAAGTATTCTCCTGGCAACGCTGCTGTAGGGAGGGAGGAGCGCTGCGACGTCACAGCTGCCAGCCAATCAGTACTATGCCCAGATGGCTTCTGCATCAAACCCATCAGAGCTAGTTTACTCAGACTGGGATATGAATGTGCTGAACAGACTCTGAGAGTGCAGTGAATTCTTTTGTTAACTTACATTCAGATGCATTCTCAGTCTGTCGATTCAGAATTTGCTTTAAGAGGCAACCTCCGCAATTCCCAAGGACAAGAAGCCCGACAGGTATGTACATGCAGAAATGACATTTCCCCTTTGAAGTATACATATGGGCAAGCAGGAAAGATCAATTCCCATGTATTTTAAAGAGAAACCCTTGTATACGTGGGCTCCTTTCATAACTGGCATGCTACCTGTGTATTTAGCATATCCCGGTTTTATAAACATGACAAGGAACAGCCTGGTATTGATGCAAGGTCCGCCAATCTGACCGACAAGAGGCAGCTTTGACTCTTGAAAGCTTATCCCCCCCCCCCCCCCCCGAATCTCATTGGGCTCTAAGGTGCTACTGGATTCAAATCTTAGCTATTCTAATTCAGACCAACTTGTTGGTTACTGCCTGAAGTAAGCATAAATTCGATAAGCAGCAGTAATAAATACTATTAGAAAACAAGCACTGCACTCAAACGCAAACAAAACAAATGTATAGATGTGACTACTGGTATATTTTAACAATTCAATAGACCATTATCATAACTCATGTCGTTACCACTCTGTTTTACAGACATCAATGAAAAACGAAGACTCCGGATTGTGTTCTTCGTTTCGATAAATCATCTCAGTGAAACTGGTGAAATTAATATGTAGTATTCAATGAATCTAATATAAGGTATGTTTGTAAATTTTTGCAATTTTTGACGTTTTTGTCACATATATATTTTTGTGAATGTTTAATTGGTCATTAATGATGTTTTTCATTTTAAGTCTTCTGACAAAGATTTATCGAAACGAAGAGCACAATCCGGAGTCTTCGTTTTTCATGGATGTCTGTAAAATAGAGTGATAATGACATGGGTTCCTGCCTGAGACCAAGGTTCCCCAATATGGAAATGCTGATCGCCACTTGAGGGTCAGGAGGCAATTTTTCTCCAGGCCAATTTGACTGGAGATTCTGGAGGGTTGCCACCTCTCTGAAACATTCAAACCCCAATAGGGGTTGCCAGAAGTAGCCATGACTTCCAGGCATGCAAGCACCCCCCCCCCCACACACACACACAAAAACCCCTTCAGGAGCCTTGGGCCCATTTTCACGGGTTTTGCAACCTACCTTTGGATTGGGACCCACAGGGTGGGAAATGTTGCCTCAAATGCAATACTTTGAGCCATATCCTTAGATTTAGTAATTGTGTTGGCATTGTAGGTGTCAGAAACACAAATGCAATTTCCATAATCATAAGAACATGCGGAGAGCGCTCCTGGATCAGACCAGTGGGCCATTTAGTTCAGGATCCCGACTCACACAGTGGCCAACCAGTTCCTCTGGAGGGCCAACAACAGGGTGCAGAGGCCGAGGCCTTCCCCTGATGTTGCCCCCTGGCTCTGGGATTCAGAGGTTGACTGCCTCTGAACACAGAGGTTCCTTTTAGTCCCCATGGTTTGTAGCCACTGATAGACCTGTCCTGCATGAATCTGTATAATACTCTTTTAAAACTGTCTATGCCTGTGGCCATCACTGCATCCTCTGGCAGCCGTAGGCGTAAACTACGGGGGGGCTCGAGCCACCCCCAAAATTTCCGGGGGGGGGGCTCATCCACCCCCGGGAAAATGGAGCGCCCAGGCCGGCTGGCTGGCCGGCTGCCCCGCCACCTCCCCCCCTGGGACCGGGCTGCCGCCTGGGCCGCCAGGACTGACCTGGGCCGCCGCTTCCCCCCCCCCGGGACTGACCTGCTGCCACTGCCTCCTCCCCCCCGGGACCGGGCCGCCGCCTGGGCCGCCGGGACTGGGCCACCGGGACTGACCTGGGCCGCCGCCTCCCCCCCGGGACTGACCTGCTGCCACCGCCGCCTCCCCCCCCGGGACCAGACTGCCGCCTGGGCCGCCGGGACTGGGCCGCCGGGACTGACCTGGGCCGCCGCCTCCCCCCCCCGGGACTGACCTGGCCCCACGGAGGCAGGAGTGGCCAGGCTAGGCCAGTCCGGGGGGGGGGGGGCGGCGGGGACATGGTCTCAGCGAGACCATGTCCCCGCCGGGGATTTTAAAAGTTGACGCCTCTGCTGGCAGCAAATTTCACATTTTAATCCCTCTCTGTGTAAAGTTGTATTTCCTTTTGTCTGTCCTGAATCTACTGCCCATTGGCTTCATTGGAAGCCCTCGAGTTCTAGTATTTTGGGAGAGGGAGAAAAAGTTCTCTTGGTCCAGTCTCTCTAACCCGTGCACAATTTTATAAATGATAATGTCCCTCCCCCCTCCTGATCTTGATAGGCTAGGCTAGCCTGATCTCATCAGATCTCAGAAGCTAATCAGGGTTGGCCTTGGGTAGTACTTGGATGGGCGACCTCCAAGGAATACAATAGAGAGGCAGGCAGTAGCAAATTACCTCTGAATGTCCCTTGTCTTGAAAACTCACAGAGTTGCCCTAAGTCAGGTGTGACTTGATGGCACTTTCCACCACCATTACGCCCAGGTACATAGCCAGGATTCTGAGGCTTGTGGGACGATTCTCCCCCCCCCCCCCCCCTGGTGGGGCTGAAGTTCTCAATGCAGAAAGAAAAGCCATCTAGCCAATAGAAAGCTGTTACCAGGATAGATCTCTAAACTGCACGCTGTCAACCACTTTAGAAGACTGTTCTCAGCTGCTGCAAGTCAATCACTTCTGCCAGCCTAAGCAACAATTCTGATAACAAGCCAGAAGGTGGGGGTGACGACTTCTATAGTCAAGAAAGCTAACACTTAGGTAGAAAATCTCTCTTAAAGGAGACCAGTTTCTTGACACAGAGTTCGAAGGTATTCTAGAGGTCACCCATTCTAACCCCCTTGCTCAGTGCGGGAATTAGTCAGCTACAGCACTCTGCCTAAAGGTGCACATGCCTTTAAATAATGTTTTAAAATAATTGAAAAAAGCATTTACTGCAGAAATTCTTGTGGGGCTGTGCCTTTAAGAAAGGGGGCAGAGCCCCCAAAGCCCCACCACAGCTACCATCCTGATCATGCCCCCCTTAATTGTATCTTTTCTACACTGAAAAGTCCCAGCCTCTTCAGCCTTTCTTCATAGGGAATGTGCTCCAGTCCCCTAATCATCGGTTGCCCTCTTCTCAATGTCATGTTGCAGATTTGAAAAACACCATTTTGAAATTTTGATCCCCCCCCCAACATTCAAAATCTGAGAATCCGAGTAAATCTTCCCCGATCCTCCTCTTCCAATCCATCTCGCCCTCGGCAAGCATTCTATCCGTCACCACCGGCCCAAGGAGAAGGGAAGACTGTATTTCCAGCTGATTAACGGGCCGAGCCGATGTCATCTCCGTTATTCCTATTGACAGATCTGTGAAATACTTGCAAAACCAACAGCCATCATAAAAGCGGCGGTGGCGCAGTGCCGTCATAAAGCCGGAACGGCTGCCGGAGTCTCCCGCAATCAGGGCTCTAAAAACCTAATTACCTCTCGGTGACATCAGTCATATATTACGCCATGTAAAAACCTCACTGGCATGTGACTGCCTTGTAGGAAAAGAGGAAACAAATGAGGCCCTGTTAATAAGGGAGACGAGAGAGCGATGGTTTTGATTCCGCGAGCAAGCATGGGCCGATGAAGCTTTAATACAGCTTGTTAAATTCCCTAATAAGCGAAGTTGTGATTAAGTGGGGTAGTCTTGCCGTGGGGAGAAAGGGATTCTCTCGACTGGGTAAGGGAGGAAGAGAACCGGCCCTCGCTCTGGAAGGAGCTGTTTGTAAAGCAGACTCCAGTGATCCGAGTCTGCATTGAACCATAAAGGCTTAGAAGGGACTGTTTTTTTCAAAACCATCCCCTTCTCATATTTTACCAGGGAGAATTAAAAACCCATTCTTTCGAAAAGGGAATTAAAGGAGAAAAATTGCCAACGTTTGATCACCGGGGGGGGGGGGGGGGGGCGGCAATCCAGGCAAGGGATTCTTTAAGGGCTTAATCAGGAGCCCCCTGAGAAGAGGACTCACTAGCAGTAGCCTAGCAGCCCAAGAGGCTCAGCGTGGACTTCACTGAGGCCCAGGTTCGAATCCTGCCTCTGTCATCGAGCCAGTACCTCTGGGAGCTGTTCTGGGAGGTTTCCGGAGACCATGTCAGGGTGGGGTTGAGGATACGCAACAGGAAATGGAACTGGGGGAAAAAGGGTTTAAACCCTCCCTTACTGTGGGACTGGCCCAAGCGGTTTTCATGAAAGAAAACTGGGGGGGGGGGGGGGAGGGATGGCACATGGAGACCCTCTAGGCGTTTCATCTAGTCTCTACGGTCTTTACCATAGAGATTAGAAGAAATGCCTTAAGTGTTGGTGTAGTGGTTAAGAGCAGTGGGCTCTAATCTGGGGAACTGGGTTTGATTCCCCACTCCTCCTCCACGTGCAGCCAGCTGGGTGATCTTGGGACAGTCACATTTATCTCAGAACTCTCTCTCAGCCCCACCTACCTCACAAGGTGCTTGTTTTGGGGAGAGGAAGGGAAAGGAGTTTGTAAGAAAAGAAAAGTATTAAAAACCTTTTTGTCTTCTTCCAGAGTGTCACATCTACCTGCAACTCCATCATCCTCAGGGACCACCTCAAAAATCTCCTGGTGTTGGCCTGCAACAGGGCTGGGAAGTCCAATCCAAGTCATGGACCACAACATTTTCCAGCTTGTATAAACTATGCACATTGATATTTCTACACCCTTGCTTATTTTGCTTCCTATATTCTCCTGTATCCGCAGGAGATAGCACTGGGAGAATAAGAGCCAGTTTGGTGTAGTGGTTAAGGGCGTGGACTCTAATCTGGGAGAACGGGGTTTGATTCCCCACTCCTCCACATGCAGCTGCTGGTGTGACCTTGGGTCAGTCACAAGTTGTTTCAGAGCTGTTCTCTCAAGGGCAGTTCTCAAGAGAGCTCTCTCAGCCCCACCTACCTCATAGGGTGTCTGTTGTGGGAAGGGGGAAGGGAAAGGAGATTGTAAGCCACTCTGAGACTCCTTCGACAGTGAAGGGTGAGGTATAGATCCAATCTCTTCCTCCTCTTCTTCTTCTTCTTCTTCTTCTTCTTCCAGAATTTGGCTTCTGAACATACCCCAGTTATAGCTCACTCACTTCCAAACACGTCTTCACAATCATAAGGACTAGGAACTTCCTTTTTTTTTTTTAAAAAAAAGGGGAAACTTAAGTGTCTCGTGCACAAGTGACTTTTGAGGAATTGCAGCCTACACACATCCTTCCTGTTATTCACAGATCTCAATAGAAGGAAGGCAAAGGTTGTTTCCAGTGACCCGAACCCTGCCCATGGCTTGTCATTATGCCACAGTTACTGATCATTGCCGGAGTCGGTGCATACAACTTAGCTGAAGACGCCCCCAGCTTTGGGTCACGGGGTCAGGGTGGAATGCAGAAACGGTTGCAGCGGCAATTGTTCCCAGTGCAGTCACTGCAATGCAGGGTCTAGGCAGAGCTCTCCGGAGAGGGCGGGCCACGCGTTGTTAGGAGCGGCTAGTCTTTGGATAAGAAGGTCACTTCGAAAGACTCCGTCTGTCAGAGCCGCGGAAAGGGATTGCGGATGGGAGATGCAAGCTGCTGACTTGGATCTTTTTTTTTTCCATCAGGGGGTGACCCGATCCCGTGGCCCTCGAAGCTAATGGCTGCTTTCCTCTTAATCTCCATGCAAAATCAATCAAATTGGTGTGTGGGGGGGGGGGGGAGACTCCCTTTTGTTTGGGCTCTGGGGACGCCTCCTGATTCCTCCAGAGTGTGTGACCGCACCGATTACTTTTCTTTTATCGACTTCTTTTGGCCAAGTGGACCTCCTCCAAACATGACAAACATGTGTGTGCAAACCCATGGTATCCAACAGGGACATGGAGGGCCAGCCTCAGCCGCCCCTCAGGTGGGGCAGCCAGGGGTGCCAGTTTCCAGGTGGGATCTGGGGACCCCGCAGAATGACAGCTCATCTCCAGACTATAGAGATCAGTTCCCCTGGAGGAAATGGATGCTTTGGAGGGCAGACTCTGTGGCGTTGTACACTGCTGAAGTCCCTGATCTCCTAAGGGTGCCAGCCTCCAGGTGGGACCTGGGGACCCCCCCGGAATTATAGTTTATCTCCAGGCTCCAGAGCTCAGTTCCCCTGGAGGAAATGGATGCTTTGGAGGGTGGACTCTATGGCACTGTACCCCACTGAGGTCCCTGCCCTCCCCAGGCTCCATCCCCAAATCACCAGAAGTTTCCCAACATGGAGCTGGCAAACTCCCCCCCCCCCATCCCCATCAGCGGCAAAGGGGAACCTGGCAACCCAAGGGTCTATTGCTGGGGCTCAGAGCTTCCGGCCCCTGAACATGCCCTTTCCTGCCAGCTCTCGTTGGAGTGCTCCACCACCCACGCTCCGAGGTGCACACACAGCCCAGTGCCATCAAAGGGAGGTCTTGCAGGTGGCTGTAAGCACGGGCAGTGTAGTGCTGCCGATCTCCAGTAGGGGCCCTAGGCATGCCAGTCCCCAGTTGGGGTAGGGGGTCCCCTGGTTTGGAGCTCCTACCTGCTTCAGGGCTGCCAGAAAGGGCTGGGGGACGGCCGCTGGACACTCCATTATATTCTATGGAAACCAGTCCCCATAGGGTATAATGGAGACTTGTTCTGTGGGTATCTAGGGCTCTGGGGTGAAAGCGTTTAAAAGGAATGCTTTTAAAAGAAACGCTTACATGGAACAGCCAGAACTCCCTTCTGGCCTGTCAGCCTCACCTGGCAACCCTAGTGACATCACAAAAGTGATGTCACATCCTTGCTCCTGGCTGCTCCCCCAAAGTCTCCTGGGCCGGCTCCACCCCCAAGTCCCCAGATATGTCCTGAGCTGGACCCGGCAACTCTAGGCCTGGAGATCTCCTGCTATTACAGCTGAACTCCAGACAATAGAGATCAGTTCCCCTGGAGGAAATGGCTGCTTTGGAGGGCGGACTCTGTGGCATTGTACCTTGTTGAGCTCTCCCCCCAGTCTCCGCCCCCAAAGTCTCCAGGTATTTCCCACCCCAGACCTGACAACCTTAAGTAGGAGGGCTTACAAGCAATGTTCCCTCTAAGCTGTGGAGACTTGTGAGCAAAAATTCCACTTTGTGAGCTACTAGCATTAAAGTTGTGAGCGAGCGATTTGGCTACTGCATAAATTAGTTTGCTCTGGAGCCATCCTTCCTGAGCTAAGACAAAAATCTGTGAGCTGGAGGCTAAAAAAAGTGTGAGCTAGCTGACACTAATTTAGCTTAGAGGGAACACTGCTTACAAGTAGTCAGAGGAAGGTTTATTCTAAACCAGACCCTTGGTCCCTCAAAGTCAATGTTGTCTACTCAGACTGGCAGTGGCTCTTCGGGGTCTCAGACTGAGGTCTTTCGCATCACCTGTTACCTGATCCTTTTTTTAAAAAAAACTGGAGATGCTGGGGATTGAACCTGGGACCTTCTGCATTCAAAGCAGATGTTCTACCACTGAGCCATAGTACAGGCAGGTAGTGATACATGTGGGTGAGTGGGCATGGAGGGTGGCTCTTGGGAACTCTCTACCCAGCCCCCCCTATTCTATGTCAGGAAGCTGTGATTGGCTGCAGTTCACTGTTGAATGTATTAAAAGTGACCAGTAGGGCAGCCAACTTCGGGTTGGGGAATTCCTGGTGGTATTGGGGGTGGAGCCTGGGGAGGATGGGGTTCAAAGAGGGACAGGACATCAGCTGGATGTAATGGCATAGAGTCCACCCTCCAAAGCAGCCCTTTTTCCTCCCAGGGAAATGATCTCCATCATCTGGACGTAAGTTGCAGCTTCAGAAAATCTCCCCCCTCCCCCTGGAGGCTGGCAACCCTGGGGTTGGTTCTTTGTAATATGTGGAATAGCTGCATCACATAATCTTGCGTGTACATTGCGGCACTGGATGAATTGCTGGCAGGCCAGGAGGTTGAGAGAGACATGAGAGATGCTCGAAATCTGAGCTTTTAGGGTGGGAAGAGAAGGATGCCGTTTTAGATCAGGGAAAGGACAAATATATTCCATTCCGTGTGTATATACATACACACGATTTTGCTGAATTTTTAAACACATTTTGAGCTGCCTTGAGCAGATCACTGCAGACGCAGCATATAAATTTTCTGGACAGATAACACACAGAGCAAAGTTTTAAAAACTTGGCTATATTAAATGTAAAGGCACAACATAAGCACATAAGAAGAGCCCTGCTGGATCAAGCCAGTGGTCCATCTAGTCCAGCGTCCTGTCTCACACAGTGGCCAATCAGTTCCTCCAGAGTGTTTTACGCACAGTTTATGAAACACCGTTATACACCCTGTACTTTGCCACTGACTTGGCAGGTTGACCTTGGTGAGCACACTTAACATATCTAACATACATAGACATATACCGATATGCTAAGGGCCATTGATGATCCTCATCACAGAGACAGAAATCAATCATGAATACATATTCAGGATATTCACTTTGGTTCATTGCTGAAATGCATTCTGGGAAGTAGCTAAATGCTGACAGGCTGCTGTTCTGTTGAAGGTTTGTGGCCTTGTTCTGGCCGGCTACAACCCCGCATGTTTCTGATGTCAATTAGCCTAGTTAAATGAAGAACAGCAGCACTCTGTACCTACATCAGCCATGATAGATACTTTTTAGAGCTTCGTAGCCTGGGAAGAAGAAGGCCCATTGTTTAGCTAAAAAAGAAACATCTTTGCTTGAGAAACCCCAGCCCTCAGGTCAGAGCCCAATCAGAAAGTTATGATGAAGTTTGATGGAACCAATAACTTATGATTTATGTGCAAGGGTCATACTGAGTATAAAATCCCATGTCCCCCATTGTAACTTCGGGAGAGTCGGTGGGCATTTGAGGGTCCGAAGCCCTGTCATACCTGTGCTTCCCCCTTTATTAATAAAGTTTCTCAGAATTTTCTCCTCTACAGGATTGTGCCGGGTGTTTTCTCAAACTGGGCTGGAGAAACACAACCAGGAGATAGCATTTCTGTCCTTCAAGAGGGCCAACAACAGGGCAGAGAGGCTGGGGCTTTCATAAGAAGAGCCCTGCTGGATCAGTCCAGTGGTCCATTAGATCCAGCATAGGCGTCAACTACGGGGGGGTTCAAGGGCTCGAGCATCCCCCGGGAAAATGGAGCGCCCGCCGCTGCCTCTCTCTCTCTCTCTTCCCCCACCGCCTGGCTGCCTCCGTCCCTCCCTCCCTCCATCTGTCCAGGGGCCAGCTAAGCAAATACCCAGCTGGCCCCTGGACGGATGGAGGGAGGGATGGAAGCAGGAGTGGCCAAGCGGGGGGGGGGGGAGAGGCAGCGGCGGCGGGGACATGGCAGCGGGGCAATGGCGGAGAGAGGCAGTGGCGGCGGGGACAGGCAAGAGCCCCCGCGCACACAAGAGCCACTGCCGCCACCACCGCCCCCTCTCTCCCCCCCCCCCCGCCTGGCTGCCTCCATCCCTCCATCCCTCTGAGGGATGGAAGTAGGAGTGGCCAGGCAGGGGGTGGGGGAGAGGCAGTGGTGGCAGGGATAAGGTCCCAGCGTGCGCGCGCCCCCCCCCCCCCCGGGAATTTAAAAACTTAATGCCCCTGAGATCCAGCATCCTGTCTCACACAGTGGCCTCAACCAGTTCCTCTAGAGGGCCAACAGCGGGGCATAGAGGCTGAGGCCTTCCCCAGATGTTGCCTCCTGGCTCTGGGATTCAGAGACTGACTGCCGCTGAACCTGGAGGTTCCCCTCAGTCACCGTGGTTAGGAGCCATCACTACATCCCCTGACAGCGAGTTCCATTTCTCTGCATGGGGACCCAGACTGGCTCACAATCTGGAAAATTCCACAGCTCAACGGCAAATTTATGCCACACATTTTTATTTATTTATTGCATTTATATCCCGCCCTTCCCGCAAGCCGGCTCAGAGCAGGTAACATCAAAATGTCACAAACAGTGCCACTGATTGTCCACTATTGAAACATTAGATTTAAAACAAATTTAGATTAAAATGGAGTTGACTCAAAATGGCGACACGCATGTTGACATTAGCCCCAGCAGCTGGATGAAGGAACAAAACGAGGAAAATATCCAGGGCGTGTCCTGGTCCCCCGAGTTGCCTAACCCCGCCCGCCTCAGGCTCCGCCCTCAGATCTCCAGGTATTTTGGAACCAAGATGGCAGCCGTGTAATCTGCATTGTGAAAAGAGCTGCAAACGCACCGCCCTGCTTTATCTGAGCCATCTTTTTATGTTAACCCAAACTTGTTTCCTCCTTGCCTCTGTTCTCGCCACCATCCCCCCCCTTTTCACCTTTTCAATGACTTAAAATAACTGTAGACATGATTTTAGACACCTCCGTCCATAATTCTGGAATTCAGTCAGCTCCCTGAATGATAAAATGACCATTACCATGCCTGAAAATAGCTGCAGATGCATAACTGTGACCACAATTCTTGGTGTCTGGGAGATGAGGTCGCGGCAAAAGGTCAGGAATCAAAAATACCGCCGGTTGCTTTGTCAGCCTTTTGTGGAGTCAACGCACACACATGCTCGGAGGACCCCTCCCCACCCCATCTACGGAGGGCCTGTTAGGCAATGTTGTTTCAGTCCCCCGCCAGGGATTTCGGGAGGTTTCAGCTGGAGTAACTCTTTGTACGACTGTAACATGTCTGGGGCCAGCTCCAGTCCCTGACTTAGCACCCCCCTCCCCCCACTTGGCAAGCCATGACCAACCCAGCATGTTTGGGCAGATTTCACATGGCAGTCACGGCAAGTGGTGCAGGAGAAGGTGAGGGTATCATCTCTATGAGAGTTGCCAACTCCCAGTTGGGAAATTCCTGGAGATTTGGGGATGGAACCTGGGGAGGGTGGGGGTTTTTTTTGGTGGGGGGAGAGACCTCGACAGGGTATAATGCCATGGACACCACCCTCCAAAGCAGCCATTTCCTCCAGGGGAACTGATCTTGGTCATCTGGGGATGAGTTGTAATTCCGGGAGATGTCCAGGCCCCACCTGGATGTCGGCAATCCTATTCGATACTGTGACCCTGACTATAGCAGTAGCAGCTAGCGGAGGAGGAAAAGGTGGGAGCATCATCTACACCAGGGTTGGCAGGCATGTCCGAGTTGGAAAATGCCTGGAGATTTGGGAGTGCAGTATGGAGAGGGTATCTGGGGAGGGACTTCAGTGGGGTACAACAATGCCATAGAAGTCCACCTTTTAGATCATCCATTTTCTCAAGAGAACTGATCTTTGTAGCCTGAAGATCAACTGTAATTCCAGGAGATCTCCAGCCCCCAATTTGAGGTGAGTAAACACAAAGAACTGTGTACCAACCAGTGTTCCCTCCAAGCTGAGTGAGTGTGAGCTAGCTCACAGTTTTTTAGCCTCCAGCTCACCCATTTTTGTCTTTACTCAGGAAGGATGGCTCCAATGTGTGCAGTAGCCGAACCGCTCGCTCTCAACGTTAATGCCAGTAGCTCACAAAGTAGAATTTTTGCTCGCAAGACTCCGCAGCTTAGAGGGAGCATTGGTACCAACAGTGTACATAAAATCCAAATATTATTACTTAAGCAGATTAATGCTCACTGTACTACTGTATGCCCATAAGGACTGTACCATGCAGATAAATACACAAAATATTTTCTAGAAAGGATGTCCAGAAGTGTGAACACAGTAGTTCCTAGCCACACTATTAGGAACAACTCCTTAAGGTGTTCGAATCACCCGGAGGTGATGTCATCACACCGGGCACATCGTTGCGGGGGGGGGGGGGAATGGGATGCTCTAGCATTTGGGTAGAAACTCTATGGTGACCATAGAGTTTTTAACCCAAATACTAGAGCGTCCCCAGCGCAATATGCTCGGCACAATGACATCTCTTCTGGGTGACGTCATTGCGCCAGGCACATTGGGCGCGACAGGGCTCTTCAGGGGTGGGGCTGGAGCCCCCTGCCGGGACACAGATAAGACCTGGCAACCCTAGGCATGACCAAGAGGAAACTGCTGGGTGATCTGCTGGGTCTTGCTAAGATATAACAGAAGAGTCAGAAGACAGGATGTGAATGTTGCATATTACAAGAAATGTGGGTTTATTTTCTGCTGACAACAGCAGCCTTGTGTTGGGTGCCCCCCCCACAGCTGCTGTAAGGCTTAGCACCACTTAGCTCCTGTTCCCCCACCTCAGCATCTGCTGCCTGTTACTGGCTGGATGTACAGCTGCAACTACTGCAATAATGTGAAGGCCAAACCAGATGTGAGGCTGGGAATTCCATGAGCGGAGTCTCCATTGTTTTCTTTAAGTAGCACATTGGGGGTGGGGGAGTGCAATATGGATTGGGGCCACGGTGAGGGGCTTTCTACCTTGCCCCATTATCCCAACCTGAGGTGGCCCAGTACTGCTGATGATTACCCCACTGGACCAGTCTCCTGACATAATGCACGGGGCAGCTTGTATGAGACCCAGGAATGGGGATCAGACACAGGGAATACTAGAACTCGAGAGTATCCAGTGAAGCTGATGGGCAGTAGGTTCAGGACGGACAAAAAGCAATACTGATTTACACAGAGTGGTTAAAAAGTGGAATTTGTTGCCAGAGATGTAGTGATGGCCACAGGAATAAACAGTTAACAGGGCTTTTTTTTTTTTTTTTGAAAAAGAGGTGCCAGAACTCTCAAGAGGGAAATGAAGTTTTCAATCTGTATCGTGAAAACTCATGAACTTTTAAACATTTTAGAGAATTTTGTTGAAGATGTTCTGAAACTCCATCCTGGTGCATTTCCCCAGAAAAATAGCCCTGGGGATCAGATAGATCCGTGGAGGATGTCTATCAGAGGCTCCTAGCCATGGTGGCTGAGGGGAACCTCCACATTCAGAGGCCACTAAGTCTCTGAATTCCAGAGCCAGGAGGCAACATCAGGGGAAGGCCTCGGCCTCTGTGCCCTGTTGTTGGCCCTCCAGAGGAACTGTGGTTGGCCACTGTGTGAGACAGGATGCTGGACTAGATGGACTATTGGTCCAATCCAGCAGGGCTCTTATGTTCTTATGATGCCGTTTGAGCGGCATCCCCATGTTCATTGTAATGCAGAGTTTCACCTTATCTATATACTAATAGCCAAGTGCCCCCCTCCGTGTGGATATCTAAATCCACGCAGACTCCCCACATGTACAGAAAAATCTTAAAAGTAAATTTTTTTGGGGGGGGGGGATATTGAAATCCCCCCAAAAGTTAAAGAGTGTTCCCTGCGCATGTGCTGGGAACACTCTGGGAACTGTGGTGGGCCCAGTGGCTCTGAGCTGCATGGGCCTTGCCATGGCAACCGAAGCGCGGGGGGGGGGGAGAGAGATTGGCGGGCCAGCGACTCTGAGCCGTGTGAGCCTCGCCATGGCAACTGGGGGCGGGGGGAGAGATCGGGGCTCACCGTTGGGGCCCGGGGCTCACCGTTGTTGCCCGGGGGAGGGGAGGAAGCCTTACCTTTGGCTGCTGCTCCACGTGGAGCTCCTTCTCTCCCCCCGCGCAGGTCCCGCAGGTCCCGCCTCTCATCTATATATCTAACAGCCAAGGTGTCTCCTGTGTGTGGATATCTAAATTTGCACATTGGGGGCACCTAGGGGGCAGTGAGATTTTTCTGCCCACTTGTGGGACTCCCCAGGTGTGCAGAAAAATCTGAAAACTTTAAAAAACATAAGGGAGAGGTTAAAAACAGCCCAAAAGTAGAATAGCGTTAACAGAGCCTGCGCAGGGAACATACTTCACTAAGCTGTGAGGACGTGCTGGAGAGCCCTAGGGAAGCCACTGCCGCCGCCGCCACCATTTGGAACGCCGGGAGAAGCAGTTGCAGTGATAACCAACCCAGCCAATTGTCTACCTGCCAGATTCCCCAGGAGCCACTGCTCACTTCGCCCCCTCTGCCAATCGACGCCAGTCGGCCTTCGCCTCTCCTTCGCGCAAGGGAAAGGAGGGAAGGAGGCGTCTCAGCCAAGCCGGGCTGCACCCTGTCCCCTTGGCCAATGCTCCTTCAGCCCTCCCCGCTGCCGCCTCTCTGCTGCAAGCCGAGATGGGGCCCGCGCTGCTGCCACGACTGCTACAGCAGGGACAGCAGGTGACAGCCCGGCCGGAGGGGACAGGAGCGGAGAGAAAGGGAAGGCCGCTTAGACTCCGGGGAGGGGGAGCACAGATGGGGAAAAGTCCCCTCCCATGAAGTTTCTCCCTTTCCGAACAGGCAACAGGTCACCCCCCCCCCCAACACCCTCCCACTCCCCAACAGGACCGCAGAGCTTCTAGCACAGCAGTGGCCTCCTCCCGTGGCTCCTCCAGAAGTTGGCACTTCCTCCTCGGCCATGGAATCCTCTTCCAACCTTCCTCCTCCTCACCCCCCCCCCCCCGTAGGGACCCATAATAAACTTGTGGAGGGAGTGCATCCTTCCCCCCTCTTTGCTTCCTTTGCTCTTCCTCCTTTAACAATCTTCCCCTCTTCCCCCTCCCCCTTTCTGTCAACCTACCCCCATCCCTTCTGCCCCCATCCCTCCTTTTTCAATCTGCCCCTCTTTCTCTGATCACCTACCCCCATTTCCCCCTTTCTCCAGTTCATGTTATCATTTTATCTGTCAGCCTGCCCCCTTTTTGGCTCCTTTCTCCCATTTCCCTCATCCGTCAATCCATCCCCATCTCTTTGGCCGCCCCCTTTTCTCCATCACTCTCCCCAATCCTTGCTGCTCCCCCTCCCTATCACCCGCCCCTGGCACTTCCCTCACCCCCACCTTTGCAGCTCTCCCCAACTACCCCCCCCCCACCCTTGGCACTCCAGTACCCACCCGTCCTTGGCATTCACTCACCCCCACCCTCGCTCTCTTTCCACCTAGCCCCCCCCCCACGTTTGGCACTCCCCTCCCACTCAACCTTGCTGCCCTGCCCACCTCCCGGCCCATTGGGATAGCTCTGCCTTTAAACAGCTGTAAGTCTGCTGGATCACAGGAGCTAAGCAGGGTCTGCCTTTGTGAGTACTTGGATGGGAGACCACCAAGGAAATCAAGGGTTGCTAAGTGAAGGACGGCCATGGCAAACCAGCTCTCTTGCCTAGGAAACCCACAGGGTTGCCGTAAGTTGCCTGTGACCTGACAGCACGAATGGTTGGAGCATAAAATTAGGATCTGGAAGGTCAAGGTTTCCCTTGCTCGAAAGCCAATGGAATCCGACTCTAGGGGGCAGTGCTCATCTCTGTTTCCAAGCCGAAGAGCCAGCGCTGTCCGAAGACTTTTTTCCATGGTCATGTGGTCGGTGTGACTAGATGCCGAGGCGCACGGAACGCTGTTACCTTCCCACCGAAACGGTACCTATTTATCTACTTGCAATTTCTTGCTTTCGAACTGCTAGGTTGGCAGGAGCTGGGGCCAGAGACGGGGGCTCACTCCATCACGCGGCACTCAGGTCTAGAACTGCTGAACTACTGGCCTTCCAGTCAGTTAAAATCCCCAGTCTGCCAAGAGAAAAACCCTAGCATAACATACAGTGAACTTATGGAACTCACTGCAACAAGTTTGGCAATGGAGGCCAATTTCTTAGATGGCTTCAGAAGGAAGGACTTCTTCATAGTACTTTAAGAACTTGCTGATACCCCCACTCCATACTAGCTTGGTCCCCATTCTATATCATGACAAGGAGTGTATACATTTAATCACTGTCACCGGATAGCAGTGTTGGGGGAGTAGCGACCAGGCTCCAGGTTTTCCACTGCTCCGGACAGGAGTGATACTCTGGTCGCCTGGTGCCTTCCCCGGGCTGAGCGGACAGACAAACAGAGAGAAGGAATAACACTGTATGTAGGGGAGACTGACAGTGCACAAAATCTACACTGCAATTACAAGTTAAACCAAGCCACAACAAAGTACGCAACATTTTGTTGCGGGCCCCCTCTTGTAAGATATATAAAGCCCAAACCTTTTGCTCAGAATGTTCCAGACCAACTGGCCATTTGATAATTCTTGCCTCATTTCCCTCTGCTTACTGGGTACTTCTCATGGACACTGAAAGCAGTATCATTCTTTTCCACCCTAGCATTTTCCTTGTAAGTGTGTGTGTGTGTGTGTGTATGCAGCATAAGTGAATATATTTTGGCAAGGAGAGGGAAAAAAGGAAGAAATATGGCATTCAAATATGCAGATCTGGGCTGAACGTCTCTCTCACATCCAGAGGAAAGCATGATTTAAGTGCCTTCCATTTTTAATCTTTAATAAAAACTATAATTCAGTACGCAAAATGGAGGTATTGGGCATTGAAACTTGGATTTGAGAGAGAGAGAGAGAGAGAGAGAGAGAGAGAGAGAGAAATGGCATGGACATCCCCCCCACCCCCCCAAGCAGCTCTACTTTAAGGCATTTGTCTCCAGGCCTACATTTGCTTTGAAATGCAATTTTTCTTGTATGAAAAGACATCGATACCGCAACCATTATATGCTATCAATGAAGTTCAGCTCAACCCCCTTCCCCCGAGGGACTCCAGCTTCTGTAATGTTTATGGATATGTGTCTTCCCACAATCATTTTGTCCCCTAAAGGAATAACTGGGTAAAAGAAGCTTGCTCATGTAGAGTTTAAGAGCTGATTTGTAACCCACAGAGAAAAATCAGGGGTGAAGTAGGAAAAGATAGCCCGGCTAAGGGACTTGTGTGTACTACAAACTTGGTTTGTTTGTTTTTTTAAACAAAAGCTACTGTTCCAGGATTTAAGCTTCTGTATTAAATGTCCAGTGAGACATCTACTGTTCCAGGATTTAAGCCAACCTAGCAGTTCAAGAGCAAGAAATTGCAAGAAGATAAATAGGTACCACTTCGGTGGGAAGGTAACAGTGTTCCGTGCGCCTCGGCGTCTAGTCATGCTGGCCACATGACCACGGAAACATCTTTGGACAGCGCTGGCTCTTCGGCTTGGAAATGGAGATGAGTGCCACATCCCTAGAGTCATATTCGACTGGCTTTCGAGCTAAGGAAACCGTTACCTTTTACCTTTATTAGATATCTAAGGGGCTGCAGTGGGTCAGTGGTTAAGACCAGTGCTCCCTCTAAGCTGAGTTAGTGTGAGCTAGCTCACAGTTTTTTAGCCTCCGGCTCACACATTTTAGTCTTAGCTCAGGAAGGATGGCTCCAGAACAAACTAATTTATGCACTAGCCAAATCACTCGCTCACAACTTTAATGCCAGTAGCTCACAAAGTAGATTTTTTGCTCACAAGACTCCACAGCTTAGAGGGAACATTGGTTAAGACACTGAACTGCAAACCAGAAGATCGGTAGTTCGGCAGTTTGAGACCCGAGTGCCACATGATGGAGTGAGCTTCCATCTCCGGCCCCAGCTCCTGCCAACCACCAGTTCGAAAGTAAGCAATTGCAAGTAAATAAATAGGTACCACTTTGGTGCGAAGGTAGCAGCGTTCCATGTGCCTTGGCGTCTAGTCTTGCCGGCCACATGACCACGGAAATGTCTTCGGACAGTGCTGGCTCTTGGGCTTAGAAACAGAGATGAGCACTGCCCCCCCTAGAGTCAGATTCGACTGGCTTTCGAGCAAGGGAAACCTTTACCTTTTACTTTTTTATAAGATGCCCCATTGAACATCATGCTATAGAGTTGTAGCCATGGTGGTGGAAAGCGCTGTCAAGTCGGAGCCAACTTATGGTGACCCCGTCAGGTTTTCAAGCAGGAGATATTCAGATGTGGTTTGCCATCGCCTGCCTCTGTGTAGCAACCTTGGTGTTCCTTGGTGGACTCCCATCCAAGTACTAACCGGGGCCATCCCTGCTTAGCATCTGAGATCTGACAAGATCAGGCTAGCCTGGACCATCCTGGGCAGAGCATATGATTTTATAAATCCACTGTCTAAATATCAAAAGCTAAATGAGAACCAAGCAGAAAACCAAGGTAGGGAAAGTTCCTCCTAAGGTCATTAGGATGCGTACTAGAGTTGTAGACCAAAATAATCACCGAGTTGCAAGATTATAAAAATGATACCTCCTGTTCCACTGACATACATTATATAACAATAGGCTGTCAGTCAAGTCACAGCGTCTCAGGGAAATCATCCTTTTGATAGTGGCCCAATCAGAACAGATCAGGACTTCTTCCGTGCTTGTCAGTGCACTGAATAAAAGCATAGATCATCTCAGTGAGACAGTCCCCGTGAGTTACAGCAGAACTCGGACTCCTTCTTCACAGATATATATGCCATGATGGCACGGAATGGTGATAAACATTCCAACTGTTCAGGACAAATGTATGCCAAGATTCAAGTCTATAAATGGGTCATGGTAGGCAGACATTTCTCTGCTGAACAAGGAGATGACAAGTCAGACCTGCAAAAACTCCTTGAAAACCCAAAGTCCTCTGCATGTCAGAGAACAAAGCTCGATCCTTCGGAGAGTTTCCAGATCAAGTCAGCTCTTTTGGCTTAACCAACAAAGATAATACATTCAAGCAACAAGGTAGAGGGATTTAACCCTTCAGTATCCACTTGGTTTTGCTACTGGAGCTGGGCTACCTGCTTGGTAGTTTGGTGTAGTGGTTAGGAATGCAGACTCTAATCTGGGAGAACTGGGTTTGATTCCCCACTCCTCTACGTGCAGCTGCTGGAGTGAACTTGGGCAAGCCACAGTTCTCTCAGAGCTGTTCTCTCAAGACCAAAAGAGCTCTCTCAGCCCCACTGTGAGATCCCCAGTCAAGTTACTCTCAACAACTCTCTCTTTGGCAGTGATAAGTTTATTGAGATGTATGCATGATCCAGAACATCACTTGTGCTAGAACTAAAGCATTTTGGCAGGTACAGCCTTAATATTGGTAATTCAAACAAAAGCCCCTTCCTTCTCCCAGGCACACATCATTCACATACCACTCCTAGCATTGCCATCTCAACCAGGGAGGGGAAATAAATGGTTTGGTTATCTACTGCTCAAGCTGGTACCAGAAGCTTCAAGGACACCTTTCTGTGGGGACAAGAAAGGAGGCACGACTTGCAAGGAAAGTTATGGCTGCTAAAAGTGAAAGGTCCCATTCTTTCACTCATTCACTCCCCCCCCCACCTGCAGGAATTCCCTCCCCCTATAACCACGGCAACCCAAAGCAAGCAAAGCAAGCAAGGTTTGACACCCACCTACCTCACAGGGTGTCTGTTGTGGGGAGAGGAAGGGAAGGAGATTGTAAGGTGCTCTGAGACTCCAAGTGAAGGGTGGGGTACAAATCCAATCTCCTCCTCCTCCTCCTCCTCCTCCTCCTCTTCTTCTTCTTTGCTATAAATCATTCTCAAAAAGGGAAGTGCATGTCTTTAAAATGACACAACTTTTCTCTTTTCAAATGTTACCGACAAGAATGGAGACTGGTTTCAAACAGAGAATCTGACTGGATAATGAAGGGTTAAACATCTTCTTCCCTTCCTTGCACAGCCTTGAGGCAAATGGAGGCTGCACTACACATGAAATTTGCATTTCATGGATGGGGCTGGGGAGTATGGTCTCCATGTTATCTGTTTAAGCCCTGAGTGGGACTGATGCCTGCGAAGCAGAGAATAGAGGCAGTGCAGCTCAAAGAAATGCTCAGCAGGTGGAAAGGCAAGCACTTGAAGGAACTGTGTTTGTGAGTGTGCACAGGAAGAAAAGTGAAAGACTGAGATATGGGTAGGCTGGGGGGGAAAGGAGGTCCTAGAAGACATTTTATGTTCTGGACAGGCAGGGTTGCTAATTCCAGCACTGGACATTCCTGGAGTGTGTTATGTATTGGGACTGAATCATCTCTGATTGAATCACCCTAGAGACTGGCTGAGCTTGGAGTGCAAGAACAATAGCCGACCAGGACTCTGGAGTAAACCAATCAAGTAGTAATGTTTGTAATTAGCCTATCACGGGGAGTGTGTGTGTGTGTGTGTGTGTGTGTGGGGTGGAGTGTTTTTCATGCATATAAGCAGGGTTTCGGCCCTGCTAGTCTTGTCTTGTTCTGGCTGAACTCACTTAATAAACTATGAGTTGATCACTCTATACATTTGAACATGGTATATTCCAGAGTGGTACTTGGGGAAGGCAGAGTTTGGGGAGGAAAGGGAACCTAAATACGAAGATGGGAATCCTATAAAATCCACCCTAGTCTGGAGATCAGTTGTAATTCTGGGAGAATTCATGGTCCCATTTGGAGGTTGGCAGTCCTATGGACAGGAAGGAAATGAATATGTGAGGACTGCAGGACCAGAGAGGTCAGGGAAACAATGGGGACATAGCAGTAGTAAATAGAAGAAGAGCAGATTGGATTTATACTCCACCCTTCAGTACTCGAAGGAGTCTCAGAGGGGCTTACAGTCTCCTTTCCCTTCCCCTCCTCACAACAGACACCCTGTGAGGTAGGCAGGGCTGAGAGAGCTCTGAGAGAACTGCCCTTGAGAGAACAGCTCTGAGAGAACTGCCCTTGAGAGAATAGCTCTGGGAGAACTTGTGACTGACCCAAGGTCACACCAGCAGCTGCATGTGGAGGAGTGCAGAATCAAACCTGGTTCTCCCAGATGAAAGTCAGTGCTCCAAATCACTACACCAAACACCAAACTCACTCTCAGTAAGGTTGCCAGCCTCTGGGTGAGGCCTGGTGTTCTGGAATTACAAATGATCTCCAGACTTCAAAGATCTGTCCCCCTAGAGGAAATAGTAGTTTTGGAGGGCATGTTCTATAATTTACACCAGTGCTGAGCCCCCTCTGCAAGCACTACCTTCATATCTCCAGGAATTGCACAAGCCATAGTTGGTAACCCTAGGAGGTAGACTGAATTTGGCTTATTAATCTAAAAGTAAGTAGAATCTAGAGGATTCTGTGTTCCTCAACTTTGGAAGCACTGGAAAGATTTCAAAGCACAGGCCCGTAGTACTGAGTTCAAATTATGCTGCCTAGAGCAGGTTGACTTTTCTTCAGTACACTATGTGGTTGTGATAGGGTTGCCAGCTCGGAGTTGGGAAATACTTGGAGATTTGGGGGGTGGAGCCTGAGGAAGGCGGGGTTTGGGGAAGCGAGGGACTTCAATGGGGTTTAAGGCCATAGAGTCTACCTTCCAAAGCGGCAATTTTCTCCAGGGGAACTGATCTCTCTCCACTGGAGATCAGCTGAAATAGTGGGAGATCTTCAGCCTCCTCCTGGAGATTGGCAGGCCTAGTTTGTAATCATTCTTAGGGCTCCTTCCTGCGCATGTTCCATGTATCTCCCCTTTCTAATTAAGATTTTGTGCTTGTTTGCCTTCTGAAGCACCTGCTAAAATGAATTAGGGCTGCCAGGTTCCCCAGGAGGGTGGAGGTTCCCCCGTTAAAAGGGCCCCCAATCTGCCGGTCCGGATCCAGCCGGTGGGGGGAAGCCCACCCTCAAAGTGGCCAGATCGGGCCGCATGCCCGGCGTGATGACATCACCCGGAATTGACGTCACCAGGCGACACTCTAGCAATCACCCTGAAAACTCTATGGTACCATAGAGTTTCCGGGGTGATTGTTAGAGCGTCGTCTGGTGACGTGTCCAGCATAATGACACCCCTTCCGGGCGACGTCATCGCGCCGCGCACGTGCCGCAAATGTCCCGGAATGGGACCACCGCTCCCCCGCTACAGCCAATAATTCACTTGGCAACCCTAGAATGAATGAATGAATGAATGATGACAATAAAAATCTTTACACCGGAATCCTCACATTAATACTGGCCAGTGGCACAAACCATTAGAAATGTTCCCAATTTCATTCAAGAATGTTCTGTAGGCACAAAATGGTGTGATATTTTTTTTTGCCCTGGTTAAAACGATAATAGCAGAAAGAGCTGGGCAAATCTGACCTACCTTGGCTTGTTTCTGCCCCAAAGAAAGGCCGTGGAATGGAACCTCCTCTTCAGCTGTGGAGGCCATCGCTCAGTGAAACTCCATTTACATGTTACAGATATACTTTCATGGGGTTTTAATGGCCCCATTACTTCCAATCTATAACCTGAGGTAAAGCCTCTGATTGGAACTCTTCCAGGATATTTTAAAGGTTAGACGAACAATTAGGTTCATTCCCAACCACTATCTTTCCCGTTTTACTTAAAAAACCCACCCAGCCAGACTTAACCCTGCCTTTTAAATCAAAGGAATAAATGGTTATCCTGAGATAATAACTCTAACTTGCTTAAACCCTCAAATGGTTTAAGCACCCAGTTTTTAATGCCTCCCTTTTGGGCCTAGTTTTTTTCCTGGGTTTAAAGGGAAACTTTGGTCTACCTTTTTCCTGGGTTTAAATCTAGCCCCAAGGGGGCAGTTTTGATAAGGAGAATGGCACCCAGGGCGAAGAGTGAGCCCCCTTTCCTCAGCAGGGTTGCCAACTCTGAGTCAGGAATAGGGTTGCCAAGTCTGGGTTGGGAAATACCTGGAGACATTGGGGGTGGAGCCATAAGAGGGCGGGATTTGGGGAGGGGAGGGGCCTCCGCATGGTACAATGCCATAGAGTTCACCCTTCAAAGCAGCCATTTTCTCCAGGAGAGCTGATTTCTGTCAGCTGGAGATCAGTTGTAAAAGCAGGAGATCCCCAGGCCCCACCTGGAGGCTGGCAACCCTACCAGACCCCCTGGTGGAGACGGGGTCCCCTGTCACCAGGCCCTACCGCCCTGCTGCCAATCAGCTGGCTGGAGGGGGGAGCTTACCCACCAAAAGAGGGAAGCCCAGCTGACGCACAGCGATGTGTCCCGGAAGTGATGTCATCACATCGGAGACGTTGAGCGACGCTCTGGTATCTGGGTGAAAAACTTTATGGTAGAAGTCAAATTTACCATAGCGTTTTTGCCCAAATACCAGAGCACTGCTCAACATCGCTGTGTGATGATGTCACTTCCGAGCCACATTGGAAGTGACGTAGGCGTGTTGCTGTAACATCGGCTGGGCCTCCCTCCTTCTCTTCCCCCATTCCCCACTGTTTACCAGGAGGGAGCTGGCAACCCTAGTTGGGACATTCCTGGAGATTTGAGGGTGGAACCTGTGGAAGGGAGGTGGTTGGGGAGGGGATGAATCCCAGATGAGCATAATGCCACAAAGTCCACCCCGCCCAAAGCTCCCATTTTCTCCAGAGGAGCTGATCTCAGTTGCCTAGGGTTGCCAAGTCTGGGTTGGGAAATACCTGGCGACTTTGGGGGTGGAGCCAGGAGAGGGCGGGATTTGGGAAGGGGAGGGGCCTCAGCATGGTGCAATGCCATAGAGCAGGGGTGGCCAACCTGTGGCTCGGGAGCCACATGCGGCTCTTTCACACATATTGTGCGGCTCCTGGCAGGGCGGCTGGGGAAGCAAAGGGGAGGCATGCTTTTTCTCTCTTTCTCCCTTCCTTCCTTCCTTCCCTCCTCCCTCCCATCTATTTGCTTTCCTAGTTTCTCTCTCTCTCTTTCTTTCCACTTCTTTAATTCTCTCTTTCCATCTCTCTCTTTTTCTCTCTCTCTCTCAATATCATTAGCAAACAAGTAATATCATTATCAATAACCGGTTTTCCTCGTTTGTTTTTATTTTTGGCAGTCCCATTTAACGTTAATAAAAAGCAAATTTGCATATTTTTTAAAATAAAAACGTGTGTGTGATATTTGTTCCTGTCTTGTGGCTCTCAAGACATCTGACGTTTATTCTATGTGGCTCTTACGTTAAGCAAGGTTGGCCACCCCTGCCATAGAGGCCACCCTTCAAAGCAGCCATTTTCTCCAGGGGAGCTTATTTCTGTCAGCTGGAGATCAATTGTAAAAGCAGGAGATCCCCAGGCCCCACCTGGAGGCCGGCAACCCTACTGTTGCTTGGAGAACAGTTGTAATTCTGGGAGGTTTCCAGCCAGTACCTGGTGTTGGCATCCCTATCCCTAGTAGTCTAGCCCTGATCCACACTGCTCTGCCTGTGTTTCATGGCCAGACAATAGTTCTAGATTTCCAAGCTCCTAGTGTAGTAGAGCCAGGGGTCCTTTCGTAAAAAAAGAGGTGCAGGAGCTCATTAGCATAACTCATTTGCATATGCCACACCCCCTGACGTCACCGGAATGATGTCATGGGCAGTGTGTCAGAAGGCCAGACGGGAGGGAGGGGGAAGGAAAGAAGGAAAGGAACAGGAAGGAAGGTAGGTAGGTGGGGGAGAGAAAAGAAAGAAAGAAAAAAAAGGAGGGAGGGGGGAAGGAAGAAAGAAAGGAAGGAAGGAGGGAGGAAGAAAGGGGAAGGAAGAAAGAAAGGAACAGTAAGGTAGGTAGGTAGTTGGGAGAGAGAGAAAAGAAAGGAAGGAAGGAAGGGGGGAGAGAGGGAGGAAGGGGGGAAGGAAGGAACAGGTAGGTAGGTGGGGGGAGAGAGGGAGGAAGGGGGGAAGGAAGGAACAGGTAGGTAGGTGGGGGGAGAGAGGGAAGGAAGGGAGGGGCGCTTCTCCCCACACTGGGGCTGGCTTTCCCTCCCCCCCTTGCTTGGGCCTGAGTGGTGTTAAGCCACTCAGGCCCGGCTTCTCCCTCCCTTGGGCCCAGGGAGTGGGGTGAGTGGGGGAGGGAGGGGGGGTGACTGGGGGAGGGAGAGTTTTTTTCCTGGGGCCGGCGGCCAGCCGCGGCCCCACGGAAGGTGACTGGGGGCGGGACGGGGCTCACTCGCGGGGCCGGCGGCCTGCCGCGGCCCCGCGGAAGATGGCAGGGGGCGGGACGGGGCTCACTCGCGGGGCCGGCGGCCTGCCGCGGCCCCGCGGAACATGGCAGGGGGCGGGACGGGGCTCACTCGCGGGGCCGGCGGCCTGCCGCGGCCCCGCGGAAGATGGCAGGGGGCGGGACGGGGCTCACTCGCGGGGCCGGCGGCCTGCCGTGGCCCCGCGGAAGATGGCAGGGGGCGGGACGGGGCTCACTCGCGGGGCCGGCGGCCTGCCGCGGCCCCGCGGAAGGTGGCTGGGGGCGGGACGGGGCTCCTTTGCGGGGGCCCCCGGCCCCTTCTCTCCCGGAGCGGCGCTCCGGCTCGCTCCGGCCCCAACGGAGCCCTGAGTAGAGCTCATAGGCAATCACCTCCTTTGCCCTTTAGGAGATGGGGTAGGTTTGCCAGACCCCTTGGTGGAGACAGAGGTCCAGTCAACTGGCCGGTGGGGTGGAGGAGTTACCAGGAGAGAGAGGGAGGCCCAGGGTGCCTTGTCGGTGATGTGATGACTTCACTTCCGGCGTGCACCAGAAGTGATGTCATCATGTCAGAGACATCCAGGTGACGCTCTGGTATTTGGGGAAAAATACGATAGAAGCCATAGAATTGCAGAAGGCTACAGAGGAAACATTCTGTGTTGGACCAAACAGAATGACCATTAAAGAGTTTGTGAGAAATGTGTTTTTTTAAAAAAACAGAAAGGTCCTTATCATTTTAAAACCTGCCTTAAAAGGGCTGAGAGGAGAATGGACATTTCTGTTAATAATTCTGATTAAAACACAGAGTTTCTGGATCCGTGTGAATGAATTACTTGATTAAAAAGCTGGCAGCCGTGGAGGAAGGGAAAAAATGGATGAGTTGATCCGATTGATGAAATTACTTTGGCTTGATCTGAGGAGAGGTGGGAAGATTGGCTCACTAATGAACTGAACCTGGCTTTAATTGACTGAAATTTATTAGTTGCTTAACATTAATTTTTTTGTTAGAAAAATAAAAAGTCAAGCAAAGAATGAAATAGTTAATCACAGCGCTGTGTAACTGGATTGTATCAGAAAACAATCGAATTCCTGCTTTAACCTTTGGCGGGATCTTCTTGCGCATAGAAATTGTGCGTAGTTTACAGAGAATTCTGGAACTGGAGCCCATTATGTGTGGGAGATTGTTGGAATCAGAGTGGGGATGTCTTTGCGAAGACGTGGAGGTAGGGTTGCTAGCTCCAGGTTGGGAAACACGTGGAGATGTTGGGAGGGAGTCTGAGGATGGCAGGGTTTGGGGAGGAACCTCAGCAGGGTATAGTGCCATAGAGTCCACCTTCCAAAGTGGCCATTTTCTTCAGGTGAACTGATTTATCTGGGATTCCCCACTCCTCCACCTGCAGCTGCTGGATGACCTTGGGCAAGCCATAGTTCTGTCAGAGCTTATTGTGTACTGGGTTCGACGAATGAAGAGGCAGGACAACAGAGTGATGATCTGCTCATAATTTACTCGTACACAACACAAGGCAAAGATAACCGGCCAAAGGCCAACTATATACAGCTTCCCAAGACACACCTACAGTCCCATCAGAGGGTTTGAATTTCCCGCCAGAGGTTTTATTGGCTGGCTGTGGGTAGCTCAGGATCCTTGGCCCCTATTGTTCTCTGGGACCAAACTCTGGCACAAGGACGGTGGTGCCTGGTGGCGGTCAGTGGACATAACAGAGCTGTTTTCCCAAGAGCAGTTCTCAAAAGAGCTCTCTGAGCCCCACCTACCTCTGTTGTGGGGAGGGGAAGGGAAAGGAGATTGTAAATTGCTCTGGGACTCCAAGTGAAGGACGGGGTATAAATCCAATCTCCCCCTCCTCCTCTTTTCGGAGCTGGCTTCTTCTGGAGTTGGTTAGAATCTTCCCAGTACTTGTCTGACAATCTAACCACTAGTCCACTCTTGGCTTTTGTCTGACCCATAAAGCAATGAAGATACTGGAAGCCACACAAAACGTCTGGCCTCGTCTACTATAAATATAACCCAGTTCCTTCTCACTCATTAAAATCCCCTTGCAGGTGGTTTCTTCTCCCTGCCAGCATTCTCAAATGTGGCCCCTCCCAGCAATGAAATCAACGACCCCCTGGGATTCATGGGATTCCAGATCCTGTTATGCTTTAGGGCAGAGATGTCGAACTCATTTGTTATGAACAGGGGTCATTTCGAGCAGGAGCTCGGTGGAGCGCAGCTCCGGGAGTTAGTGCCAGCCCGCCCCCCGCGGGGGAATGCCTGCTTGTAGGGTTGCCAAGTCTTCAAAACTCACTGGCGGGGGGGAGTCCCCCTCTCGCTGGGAGTTTCTCCTGGGGTGCGCACGAAGCGCGCGCGCACAGTGACATCACCAGAAGTGACGTCAGCACGCTGGGGGCATAGCCAGGGCGACGCTCTGGCAATTGCCCCAAAACTCTACGGTATCATAGAGTTTTGGGGCGATTGCCAGAGCGTCGCCCTGGCAACGCCCCCAACGTGCTGCGTCACTTCCAGTGACGTCATTACGTCGTCCTCGCTGGACAACGTCGGGGGTGGGGTTCCCCCCGCCGGCCAAATGCTGGCCAGCGGATTGGGAACCCCTTTAGCGGGGGATCCCCCGCCCCCCCGGGCTGACTTGGCAGCCCTACCTGCTTGTGTCATGGCTGCAGCAAAATCACCCCATCTCCAAAAGTCTGGGGATCCCCGGCAATGCTCCCTCTAAGCTGTGAAGTCTGGTGAGCAAAAATTCTACTTTGTGAGCTGCTGGCATCAAAGCTGTGAGCGAGCAATTTGACTGCTGCGTAAATTAGGCCGTTCTGGAGCCATCCTTCCGGAGCGAAGACAAAAACATGGGAGCTGGAGACTCAAAAGCTGTGGGCTAACTCACCTTCGAGGGAACATTGATCCCTGGTCTACTCAGACTGGCAGCCGCTCCCCAGGATCCTAGGCAGAAGTCTTTCATTTCACCCCCTGCCTAATCCTTTTCCCTGGAAAGGCCAGGGATTGAACCTGGGACCTTCTGCATGCCAAGCAGAGGCTCTTCCCCTTGTCCTCTTCTTTCCATTGTTCCAGGCAGCCCAAGAGCAAGGAGGAAGAGATGGGGAGGGGACAGCAGAATGGATTTCTCAGCAAGCTGTTTTTGGACATACCTGGAGATTTGAGGGTGGAGCCTGGGAGGGCGAAGTTTAGGGATGGGAGGGACCTCAGTAGGGCATAATGTCATGCGGTCCATTTTAGAGATGCCAGCCTCCAGGTAGGACCTGGGGATCACCTGGAATTACAGCCCATCTCCAGACTACAGAGATCAGTTCCTCCGGACAAAATGTTTGCTTTGGAGGGTGGGCTCTATGGCATTGTACCCCAATGAGGTCCCTGTCCTCCCCAGGCTCCACCCCCAAATCTCCAGGACTTTCCCAACCTGGATCTGGCAACGCTACCCCCTCATCCCCCACTGGTGGCCAGGAGGGACCTGGCAACCCTAGCAGCAGCCATTTCCTCCAGGAGAAGTGGAATAAATGTATGAAATAAATGAATAATAAATAAGCAATCTATATAGCCTGGAGATCAGTTGTAACCCTGGGAGATCTCCAGCCCCCACCGGGAAGCTGGCAACCCCACACTCTGGGTTGGGAGGTGGGGTGGCTCGCCTGACCTGAGCCCCCCACCCCTCTGAGCTGCTCGCTGAACAAAATGAGTTGCTGACCGGAGCTCATTGAGGCCAGCCAGCTGACAATTTTTGTGCAGACGGACCGCGCGCGACGACTGGAAGAAGAGTTACAGCGCTGCCACTCGCCATTCGTATTGGTGATTTGGTTTTCAGGCATGCGGGCATAATAAAGAGCCGCCTGTCTGCTTTAATCACCGCTGGAAGGTGCTGCGATCACCTGGTTGGAGACTCAGCATTCTTTGCAAGTGGTCCATCACCAGGCTTTTTGATTCCCCCCCCCCCCCAGCTCTCATCACGGGGGCCCGCTCCCACCGCAATGGAAAATTGATGAACCAGAGCTATTTCTAATTTCTTTCATTTTTTAAAAAAAGTATATCAACCTCACATTGTCTTCTTGGGATGAAGTATAGTGCATCGAGACATTTCTTTTGAAAAGATCCATTTGTGTGTCTGATGAAGCCTTTCCTCTTTTAGAAGAGTGGGTTGCCAACTCTGTGATGGGAGATTCCTGGAGATTGGGGGGTGGAGCCTTGAGAGGGCCCTCAGCAGTATGTAATGCCAGAGAGTCCACCAGAAGAAGACGAAGATGAAGAGGAGGAGGAGATTGGATTTATACCTCACCCTTCACCACCCAAAGGAGTCTCAGAGCAGCTTACAATCTCCTTCCCCTTCCCCTCCCCACAACAGACACCCTGTGAGGTCAGTGGGGCTGAGAGAGCTCTTCCACGGACTGCTCTTGAGAGAACAGCTCTGAAAGAACTTGTAACTGACCCAAGGTCACACCAGAAGCTGCATGTGGAGAAGTGGGGAATCAAACCCAGTTCTCCCAGATTAGAGTCCACCCCTCCTAACCACCCAGGAAACTGATCTCTGTAGACTGGAAACCAATTGTAATTCCAGGAAATCTCCAGCCCCCACCTGGAGGTTGGCAAACCCAAAAAAGGGTAACATTTAATTTTGCTGAGTGCCTGTTAAATACTGTTTTCATTTTTCCTAAATTAGGAAGGGCGAAGTTATTTTACCGGGAACGCTCATTATAATTGCAAAATTGATAACCAAGATGTGAGCATTTATATCTGTGCTCGTAAAAAGTAATTTCTCCGCATCCATCTGCATTATGGCTTCCAAAACTAAGCGTGCTCAGATATGATTTAGGATAAACTAGTTCGCTGCCAAATTTCAAGTTTCTCTGCTTTCTGGTCCCCCCCCCTTCAAACGCATGGTATACTTTCTGAGAAAAATACACATTTAGCCATTTGCAGATACTTTGCAGATAAGCATATGTTTGCCTGGAGTAAGTAACCTCTCATACAAAGATCGGCATCTAACTATAGCCAGGGACATTATGTTGGGGTGAGCTGAAGGGTGAGCTTATTATACTCCAGCAATTTCATTGTAGAATACTTCTAACATTATCCCTGTGTTGGTCGGGGGGGGGGGGTGGAATTAAAAAAAACTCAACAGTAATGAAACACTTTTTAAAAATCAGGGCCAGCCAAACTATCATACGATAATGAATGCAAGCTTTCAGGCTCCACAGAACTCTTCATCGGACTGGACAGTAATAGTTTCCAGCCTCCAGATGGCTCCTGGACATCCCCCACTTATTATCACTGATCTCCAGATGACCAAGATCAGTTCCCCTGGAGAAAATGGCTGCTTTTAGAGGGTGGATTTATACTCTGCTGAGTTCCCAGCCCTCTTGAAACCCTGGCCTCCCCAGACTCCACCCCCCCAAATTTCCAGGTATTTCCCAACCCAGAGCTGGCAACCATAAATACTAATTCAGAAAACAAAAATAATAAAAAGGTGTGTGTGGGTGGGAGAGTGAAAGATGTTGCAGGCTTAATGCATACATTTGCATGTATTTATTTATATCCCACTTCCCCCCACAAGTGGAACACAAAGTGACTTAGAACATTGTTATCCCCTTCTCCTTTTTCTCACAACAACCCTGTGAAGTAGACCAGGCTGCGATTGTGACGGGCTCAGGGTCACGCAGCCTGTCTTCCATGGTAGAAGTAAGGATTTGAACTCATGTCATCCAGGGGTCCTAGTCCACCACTCCGTGCATTACACCTCACACTGGGGGAGTGGAGGGGGAGGGAGGTATTTGTGAATTTCCTGCATTGTGCAGGTGGTTGGACTAGATGACCCTGGAGGTCCCTGCCAACTCTATGATTCTATGATTCTTAGTGGCAAAGCACAAAGTCTGTCTGCAGTTTGCAACTTTCTGCTGCAGATGTCACTGGATTCCATGGCGATGGGTGCAAACCAGATTTAAAATTGCCCCAAAGTCTCCTGAGAAGAAGCAAAAATCTGAGTTCATTGCAGCTCACAAATCTGTAATGTTAGAAAGAAACATTTCCCCTCCTCAATTTACGCTTATATGGCTGGCCTCTAGGTCCTGGACCGTGGTCTGTGCATCACTGAAATGCAAACACAGCAGCCTACTGCTTTACACAGAGAATGATTAAATTGTGGATTTGCCGCCAGAGGATGTAGTGATGGCCACAGAAATAAACAGCTTTGAAAGGGGATTAGATAGATTAATGGAGGATAAGTGTATCAATGGCTACTAGCCATGATGACAGAGGGGAACCTCCACATTCAGAGGCACTAAGCCTCTGAATCCCAGAGCCAGGAGGCAACATCAGGGGAAGGCCTCAGCCTCTACGCCCTGTTGTTGGCCCTCCAGAGGAACTGGTTGAGGCCACTGTGGGAGACAGGGTGCTGGACTAGATTAGGGTTGCCAAATCCGGGTTGGAAAATACCTGGAGACATTGGGGGTGGAGTCAGGAGAAGGTGGGGCTTGGGGAGGGGATAGGGCTGCCAAGTCCAACTTGGGAAATATCTGGGGTCTTTGGGGGTGGAGCCAGGAGACTTTGGGGGTGGAGCCAGGAGAAAGGAAGTGACATCATTTTGTGATGTCACATCCTGTGATGTTGCTTCCACATGCTGACACATGAACTCATGAAGTTTCCTAATACTGAATCAGGCCATTGGTCCATCAAGGTCAGTATTGACTACTCAGACTGGTAGTGGCTCTCCAGGGTCTCAGGCTGAGATCTTTAATGTCACCTATTACCTGATCCTTTTTTAGCTGAAGAGGCTGATACCTCCTGCATGTCAAGCAGATGCTCTTATCACTGAGCAACGGCCCTACTGAATCCTTCCTCATCTCAGCAGAATATGAAGCACTAAGTGCTGCACAAGTGCTAAATATGATTTTCATATCATAAGAACAGGAGAGAAGCCACAGTGGATCGGCCCATCCAGTACAGCCCATCCAGTACAACACTCTGTGTCACAACAGTGGCCAAAAATACCAGGTGCCCTCAGGAGGTCCAGCAGCGGGGCCAGAACTCCAGAAGCCCTCCCACTGTTGCCCCCCAAGCACCAAGAAGGCAGAGCCTCACTGCCCCAGACAAAGGGTTCCATTTAGACCTTGTGGCTATAATAGCCACTGATAGACCTCTGCTGGATGGGGACAGAGAGAGACAGACAGACAGACAGACAGACAAAAGAAAGAAAGAGGGAGAGAGAGAGAAGGGGAAAAAACTAGCAGAGGCACTTACTTCCATTTAGACCTTGTGGCTATAATAGCCACTGATAGACCTCTGCTGGATGGGGACAGAGAGAGAGACAGACAGACAGACAGACAGAAAAAAGAAAGAAAGAGGGAGAGAGAGAGAAGGGGAAAAAACTAGCAGAGGCACTTACTTCCATTTAGACCTTGTGGCTATAATAGCCACTGATAGACCTCTGCTGGATGGGGACAGAGAGAGAGACAGACAGACAGACAGAAAAAAGAAAGGGAGAGAGAATGAAAAGAGCTGGAACAGAAACTCACCTTGCCAGCCACATGCAAAAGCAGCTCCTTCCGTCCCTCCTTAATCTCTGGGCGGGGCTCTCTTGCTGTGGAAGAAGCTCTCTTGCTGACTTCTTAAAGGGGAAATGTCTGGCGAGGCTTTTTAATGCAGGGCAGGCTCTCTGCAGACATTTCCCTTTTAACACAGCCATTTTGTCCCCCCGGTGGCCATCTTTGGAAAAGCGGGAGGTAAGCTCTAAAAATCGGTGTTTCCCCCGCCCAAGCGGGGGACTTGGCAGCCCTAGGAGGGGAGGGGCCTCAGCATGGTACAATGCCATAGAGCCCACCCTCCAAAGCAGCCATTTTCTCCAGGGGAGCTGATCTCTGTCAGCTGGGGATCAGTTGTAAAAGTGGGAGATCCCCAGGCCCCACCTGGAGGCTGGCAACCCTAGACTTGATGGACCGTTGCTCTGATTTAGCAGGGCTCTTCTGAAGTTCTTATGAAGGCCTCGGCCTCTCTGCCCTGTTGTTGGCCCTCCAGAGGAACTGGTTAGTCACTGTGTGAGACAGGATGCTGAACTAGAGGGACCACTGGTCTGATCCAGCAGGGCTTTTCTTCTTATGAAGGCCTCGGCCTCTCTGCCCTGTTGTTGGCCCTCCAGAGGAACTGGTTGGCCACTGTGGGAGACAGGGTGCTGGACTAGATGGACCACTGGTACAGTCCAGCAGAATCATGGACATTAGGTCCCGTAATTCATCCTGTGACCTAGGGGTACTTTGAGTGTTTTTTTAAAATAAGGTTTTTATTGAAAGAACTGTTGTCAACAACACAATCAAGAAATACAAGTAGGCACCAGCCTGACCTGGATGGCCCAAGCTAGCCCGATTTCATCAGATCTCAGAAGCTAAGCAGGGTCGGCCCAGGTTAGGACTTGGATGGGAGACCAGCAAGGAAGTCAAGGCAAGTCAAGGGTGCTTCATGGAGGCAGGCGATGGTAAAGTACCTCTGAACTTCTCTTGCTTTGAAACCCCTAGGGGGTCACCATAAGCTGGCTGCAACTCGATAGCACTTTCCCACCCCCCCACCCACCAATGGCTGCTTTGAGTGGCGGGGCCAATTACATGCTGAGAGCCAAGCCTCCTTCTAAAATCACTGGTTCCCAAAGTGGGCAACACCAACCCCTGGGGGGTGCTGGAAAAATCCACGTGGGCAGTGGGCGGTGGGAGACCTTGGGTGCATGCAACTGGGGGGGGGGGCGCTGAATAAAAATAAGGGGGTGGTGGAAGCATAAAGAAAGAAGAGCCCAGAAGAGTCTAAAGTGGCTTTCTGAATTTCTGAATGGATGCTTCTTGGAGACAAAATCATAGAATCATAGAGTTTGGAAGGGACCTCCAGGGTTATCTAGTCCAACCCCCTACACAATGCAGGAAATTCATAAATACCTCCCCACCCACACCCCCAGTCACCTCATTTCCATGCCCAGGATATAGGGGAAAAAACCCTCCAGGATCCCTGGTCAACTTGGCCTGGAGAAAATTGCTTCCTGACTCCAAAGTGGCAATTGGCATTTCCCTGGGTGCGTAGGAAACAACTTGTGGCTGACCCAAGGTTACACTAGCAGCTGTGTTTGGAGGAGTGGGGAATCAAACCCGGTTCTCCCAGATTAGAGTCCATGCTTCTAACCACTACACCAAACTGCTTTAAGGATACACAGGGGTCATTTCGTAGAAAAAGAGGTGCAGGAGCTCATTAGCATAACTCATTTGCACAACTCATTAGCATATGCCACACCCCCTAACATACCGGAAGTGTGTCAGAAGGCAACACCCACCCCTCGGGCTCCACTCCACAGGTGAGTGAAACGGACCTGCTCTTCCTCCATTCCCTTCCCCATCCAATACTTTGTGCAATAAAAATAAGCGTAAAGAACACGCCCTCATTCTCTTCCTGCTCCCTTGAAACCACCAGGTTTCAAGTAGACTTGAGATACCCAGGACATGTGCACCACCCATCCCTTTCCCTTCCCCTCCCCACAACAAGACACCCTGTGAGGTAGGTGGGGCTGAGAGAGGTCTTTTGAGAACTGCTCATGAGAGAACAGCTCTGAGAGAACTTGTGACTGGCCCAAGGTCACACCAGCAGCTGCATGTGGAGGAGTGGAGAATCAAACCCGGTTCTCCCAGATTAGAGTCCAGCTCCTGACCACTACACCAAACTGATGGGGTGGAAGCTGCTGAAGGGCTGGTGAAATTTCTCCAGTACTTATGTGCCATGTGCCCAGATAAAAAATGGTATACTTAGAACATTTATATGCCACCTTGAGCAAGTCTCTGGAAAAGCAGCACACAGTCATAAAAGGAACAATGATAAAATTATCAATATTAAAACGAAACATTAAAAACAATAAAGACCCTAGCAGGGCTTTCCCCGGGGCGCTGCGCCTCTGCACTGCTTGGGGAAGCCAAGGAGGGGGTGGGGCTTGGTCATATGCCCGCCCCCTGGGCTCCTCACTCCCGGAGCTGCGCTCCTGTGCGCTCCCACTCTAATGGACCCCTGAGGATACAGCAAGACTCCAGTATCACCCTAAAAGCTAAAAAAAAAATTGTGGCAGGGTATGAGCTTTTCTGAGTCACTGCTCAGTTCTTCAGATTTTGTGAGTCTTTAAGGTGCTACTGGACTTCTGCACCTTTCTGCGGCTACAGACAGACTAACATGGCTACCCATCTTGATCTTGCTTTATGAATGTTCCTGACGACAGGAATGGCACCTCCATACAGATGAAGAAGAAGAAGAGGAAGAGGAGGCGGTGGCAATGGAGCAGCAGGAGGAGATTGGATTAGTACCCCACCCTTCATTCGGCGTCTCAGAGAGGCTTACAATCTTCTTCCCTTCCTCTCCACACAACAGAAACCCTGTGAGGTAGGTAAGGCTGAGAAAGCTCTTCAAGAGAACTGGGACTGACCCAAGGTCACCCAGTTGGCTGCATGTGGAGGAGTGAGGAATCAAACCCGGTTCTTGCAGATTAGAGTCCGTGCTCCTAACCACTACATCAGACCGGCTCTCAAACGACACCAAACTGCATGCTCGTGAGCCAGACATCATGTTGAGGGCATGGCCAGCATGCTTGTGCCTGCTCTTCTCTCAGCACATTGTCTTCAATGCAGGGAGAGGCTGTGCATAGAGGGCCCATGTCTTTACAGAGACATGCCACCCCATCTCAAGTTACAACCCCTTATGCAAATCAGAGATCTCACTTCATTCTTAAACATGCCTCCTGGTCACTCAACCTCCTTGTCATTCTTTAGGGAGGGGCTGTGGCTCAGTGGTAGAGCATTTGCGTGGCATGCAGAAGGTCCATAGTTCAACCCCCAGCATCTCCAGCTCAAAGGACCAGGCAGGAGGTGATATGAAAGACCTCTGCCTGAGACCCGGGAGGGCCACAGTAGATAATACTGACTGTAGTGGACCGATGGTCTGATTCGGTATGTGTCTCCATGTGTACTTTGCCCTAAGACTGAGTATGACCAGGTAGTCAAAACTGTGGTCGCACACACTCAATAATCCACTTTCAATCCAGTTTCAGTGCACTTTTCAACTGGATTTCACTGTGGGCGATTCTGCATTGGCTTTTCCCTTCGTTGTTTTCCCAAACCCACCTTGGAACAGAAACTCCCCTCTGCATTGCCTGCTGCTTGTTATGTATTGAGCCTGAACTTGCTTGCGAAAGGGCTGAGCTTGGGACACATAACAATAGATCGCCAGGATCCTAGAATGGGCCAGTAGGGAGACAGGGATCCTAGAGGAAACCAATCGGGAAACGATAGAGTGTAAGTAGCCTATTGTTGGGAGTGGGGTGTGTTTGGGGTGTAATCCTTTTCAGGCATAAATGCCGGGCTTCGGCCAGGGTTACCCCGTCTTCTTTTCTCCTTGCTGTAACCACTAATAAACTATGAGCTGATCATTCTAGGCGTCTGAACCTAGTATATTTCTCTGCTTGCCCTTTCTTTGATCATTGGATTTCATGGTACCTTCCACACTGCATGCGGCTTTTGCTTTCTTCGACCATCGGGTTTTATGATACCTTCTGCATAGATTTATGGCTGTTCAGGGGTGACTTCGCAGTCAGCGTGGCGTTGCTCCGAGGTATTTGAATGTGGGTTTTTGTTGGAGAAATGAGTATGAAAGACAAGACCTGGGATTTCAGTCATTATAGGGTTAACCTATGCAGCTTGTTGTGTTTGTTAGTTTGACCTGGAAGTGCCTGACAGCTGGCCAATTAACTCTAAGCCCGGGGAAACCTAAAGGTGTACTGTTTTGCTAATTGGTCAATGATATCAGGTGTTTCCTTTCAGGGTTCAAGAAGGAGAGCTCTTCCATTGTAATCTCTCTCACTCTGTAGTAGGATATCTTAGTGTGCAGACGCAGCACAATGCTGCTTAGTAAGCATATTTTGTTTATTTGTAGCTAATCCCGTTTCCCTTTTTCCTTTAGTAATAAAGTTTCTTTTAAACTAAAAGAAGCAATCTCTTCTTTCCAGAAAAGCAAGATCTATTACTCTGAATTTTCTTGAATATTGGACAAAAGTCCTAACAGTTTTGAGCTGCACTTTCCCCTCCTAATTGAGAAAATGTGGAGCGAATGCTAGATGCAGAATCGCCCCTTGTGAACTGGCAGAATCCAGTCTGGAAAGTGCATTGAAAGTGGATGGCATGTGCATTGGTTGGTGCGTGTGACTGCAGCCAAAGAGTGTTGAGAAGTAGCAAGCCGCAGAGTTTGCTCTTGAGGGTATGACCTTCCATGCATATGAAGACGGAACAGATGTGTCTTCTTTTTACAATCATTACCGGCACATTCTTTTTACTTCTTCTCCCCCACCCTTTAATTTCAAAGAGGCCGCAGCCACAGGGGAAAAAAAAGACTAAATCACCTTCACCCTCCGCTTAGTAAACCATGTAATGATTGTGTTTTATTTCATTATGCGCTCTCCTTCGTCGGATCTTGCTCTCTCGATCTGGGCGGGTTTATTAAAGATAATTGCAGTGTAAGTTTCTGTGCTCCGATGAGCATAATGCGGAACTGCCGGCGAGGGTGAGAAGGCGAGTGATATCTTTACCTGAAGCATTAATATCCTAGTTTGGGTTTGCTGCTGCCGGACATCAGAGAGTTCTCCCCCCCCCCCAAAGGAACTGATCCACCCATCTTCAGATTTTTTCCCTGACTGCTCATTTAGTAGCAAAGACGTCTTTCTTTTCCATCTCTGTTTCTCTTCTTTCTCGTTCAGCCTGTACTAAAGCGAGAGACGAGAAGATGCAAAAAAAAGGCATTGATTCACCTCGGGGAATATGTTGGCGAGATAAAAAAAAAAAAAGTGCTGTTGCGCAAGCTGTTTCCTGTGGGAGGGACACAGTGGGGCAATCAATCCAGGAATGCACTGTAAAATCAATGCGCTGTATAATTAGGGCACTCCAAGGGTAAAAAAACCCCATACACAACAAAAAAACCCCCTCTTCTCCAAGGTATAACAGGCCTCCTCAAATGCAGGAGATCTGACAAGACTCTGAAGAAACACATCTGGAATCAAGTCCACGGGCAGAACTTGGTGGGTTTGGTTCAGAAGGGGCTTGCAAAATCATAAAACGATTCCAAAGAGTTTGCTGTCTCCAGAAATTCGTTCCTGAGCAAGCACGGTGTGGGACTACCTTATGAGCAGGTAGGGTTGCCACCTCCTGTTTGGGGAAATTTCTGGAGATTTGGGGGTGGGGCCTGGGGAGGGTGATGCTTGGGGAGGGGAGGGACCTCAGCAGGGTATAATGCCATAGACTCTACAATTTCCCCCAAGGGAACTGATCGCTGTAGCCTGGAGATCAGTTGTAATTCCAGGAGATCTCCAGGTCCCACCTAGAAGTTGGCCACTCTATGGACAGAACAGTTGCTGGGGTGTGGTCATTCAAGGTGGGCCTCTCTAATTCACCTGGGCTGTGATCACACCCACTAAATAATCCACTCTCGATGCACTTTAGAATTGGATTTTGCCAGTTCACACAGAGAGCCAGTTTGGTGTAGTGGTTAAGCGCGCAGACTCTAATCTGGGAGAACCAGGTTTGATTCCACACTCCTCCACTTGCAGCTGCTGGATGACCTTGGGCAAGCCATAGTTCTGGCACAGCTGTTCTCTCGAGGACAGCTCTGGAAAGAGCTCTCTCAGTCCCACCTACCTCACAGGGTGTCTGTTGTGGGGAGGGGAAGGGAAAGTGAAGAGCGGGGAATAAATCCAATCTCTTCTTCTTCTTCTTTGTGGAATGCTGATAGTAATTAACTGAAACCCTGCCTTTATGCTCCATCTGTCTCCTCTCAAGCATGGAGGGGACTTTCGAGCATCTTCTTCTTTGAAGTGGAGCAACTGGCTGTGTAGAATTATCTCCCCTGTCATCAGACCAGAGAAATATATTTCAATCTACCATTCCAAAATACATCAGTGTCACCCGAAACTGGGTCCTGTGCAAGCTAATTGCCCCACTTCAAAGAAGAAGATGTTGTAAGATCGCCTCCACACCCCAAACAAACGGTAACCTCATAAACTAAGCTTGTTATTCCTGTTTGGTCACTGAATCTGTTAAACATCTTGGTTAAGCTGTATACTAATTTACCGCTCACCTTCTTCCTGAAAACATTAAAAAGGCAATATTACTGGTGGCTTTCAGGAAATTATATCAGGTGGAGCTGTTTGGAAGGGCCTTGGATGGAGTGAGGTATTGGAACAACTGCTGGAAAGCAGATGTTTGTGGTGGTCGTTGGTATGTTGACTGGCTGGCGTGGCTGTATGGTTTTAAAGTTCTTACTTTTCGTCTTTGTTTGACGCCTTTGTCAGAGAAAGATACCCTAAAAGGACTGCAATGCAAATGTAGTTTTTTTTGTTCATGGCCTCTCTTTTCCTGAACCTCTGGCTCCTTCCCAGTTCTTTATTTCTTTTCGTTTTGCCATCAAGTCACAGCTGTCTTATGGCGACCCCTGTAGGGTTTTCAAGGCAAGAGACTAACAGAGGTGGTGGTTGGTGTTGCCTACCTCTGCATCACAGCCCTGGTATTCCTTGATGGTCTCGCAATCAATTATTTAGCCGGGCAAAACTTAGCAGGGCAAAGATCTGAGGACATCAGGTGAGTTGGACTATCCAGATTGGGTCTTTACTGCCTTTCTCTCAGATTTTCACTTCAGGTCCCCAACCGACTCCTTCTGCTACTTTTTATGTCAAGCTACTTTTTATGTCATGCGATGCTCGGAGCTTCCCCTCCGCTTTCCAGCTTCTGTTTGTTGATAGCTTTCCTTCTCTGGAACACGTGAAGCTGCTTTTGAGTCCATCAAAGCGACTTTCTGTTCTGAGTGGCAACAGCCCTCCAGGCCTTTGGGGGAGAGGTTTTTCACATTGCCTGTTATCTGATCCTTTTAACTGGAGACATCAGAATCAGGGATTGAACCTGGCATTGAACCTGCTGCACTCTAAGCAGAAGATCTGCCCCCTGAGCCACCGCCCCTCTTGACATCAGTGCCTTTATTTACCCTTCTTGTCAATATCCTATAACTCTTTCTGCACATTATTTTTAGTCTGCGAAGCAGGCCTTTCGCTTTTATTTCAAAAGTGATGCTGTTTCCAGTGGTAGTCATACTATGGACTGATAACTCCTGATCTCAGCGCTACGTGAAATGAAAGATTTTTAGCAGAAAAGGGATTGAACCTGTACTAGGAATGCCAGACCACCCCCACACTGGGGGCCGGTTTCAGACGTTCCTCTCTGCCGCCAGTCAGCTGGCTGGCAGGGGGGTATTACCCCCCCCCCCATGGGCGTCAACTACGGGGGGGCTCGAGGGCTCGAGCCTCCCCTGAAATTTCCCGGGGGGGCTCAGCCACCCCCGGCAAAAGGGAGCGCCCGCAGGTGGCCAGTCAGCCGGCCAGCTGGCCGTCGCCGCCTCTCCTTCCCCCCCCACCCCCGGCCTGCCCTCCTGCCTCCCTGGGGCCGGGGGGGGGGGAGAGAGGCGGCAGGGACATGCTCCCGCGCGCGGCAGTCAGCCGGCCAGCTGGCTGCCGCCGCCACGACTGCGCTCCGAGCGCGGGTCTGCCTCCCTGGGGCGGGGGGGGGGGGGAGAGGCGGTGGGGACATGCTCCCGCGCGCGGCAGTCAGCCGGCCAGCTGGCTGCTGCCGCCGCCGTGACTGCGCCCCAAGCGTGGGTCTGCCTCCCTGGGGCGGGGGGGGGGGAGGAGCAGAGGGGACATGGTCCCGCGCGTGCATGAGAGAGCCCCCCCTGGGGATCTACAAAGTCTACGCCCCTGACCCCCCAACAGGCAAGCAGCCAGAAATAAATGCAGTGGGCCTACATCACCTGGAAGTGACGTAGGCACATCAGTGACATCCGGTGGTGATGCTTTGGGGTCAAAACTCTACAGGAGAAGTTAATTCTACCATAGAGGTTTTGCTTACAAACCAGAGCATCACCCTCGACATGCCCGACGTGCCCATGTCATTTCCAGATGATGTAGGCACATCACAGTTATTTCTGACTTCTTCCTTCCTTGCACCTGGTAAGTTCACCCCCATCTCCTGCCAGCTGGTCTGAAGACCTGGCCACCCTAACCTGTGCCCTTCGCATGAACACAAGGCAGGTGTACTAGATCTGAACTGTGTGGTCTCCGCTAGTTGTACTGACACTGTAAGGGGGGGGGGGGGCTTGAAGGACCGCCTGCTCTCATATCATGCAGTCCACCATCTGAGACCCTCATTTCAGTTTTTGCTCTCTGCCACCCCCACCTGAAGAGGTAAGTCGGTGGCGACCAGAGATGGGGCTTTTTCAGTGGTGGCACCTCACCTTTGGAATGTCCCTCCCCCTTGAGGCTTGTCTGGGATCTACTTTCATAGAATCATAGAACCATAGAATCACACAGAGTCGGAAGGGGCCATCTAGGCCACCTAGTCCAACCCCCTGCTCAATGCAGGATCATTTCCTTTAGGCAGCAGGCCAAAACCCGTCTCTTTACCCAAGCTTTTTAACAAAAGGGTTCCATTTGTAAGCTGTTTTATTGGTCTGCTTATGATCTGAGGTCTCTTTTACAAATATCAATTTAGAGCACTCAGTTTCATATGCTTTTAGGCCCTGGTATGATTTTATTGGCTGTTTTTTACTGGCATACTTTTTATTGGCTTGTTTTATTTCTGTTACTGACTTGGATTGCTTTATTGATGTGTGTTTATTGGTGTGGCTTCTCTTCACTGAGCGTATTGTTGTTTTGCTTGGTGTTGGTTTGTTGCCTCCACCAGGTCTGGAGAGGCAGCACAAAAAAATTCTGAATGGATGAATGAATGAATGAATGATCTCTGTACTTGCCTTCATGGGACTGAGACAGCAATGCAAAATGTGCTCTATTGGCATAATTTATTCTGTTCTTAACCCTTCCTCTGCTGGTTGATGGGGACAGACCTACATTTTCTGCATAGGCAATGTGGTTGCCAGGTCACCAGTGGAGGATGGGGGGTATGGTTGCCAGATCCAGGTTGGGAAACTCCTGGAGATTTGGGGATGGAGCCTGGGGGGGGCAGGGACCTTGGTGGGGTACAATGCCATAGAGTCCACCCTCCAAAGCATCCATTTTCTCCTGGGGAACTGATCTCTGCAGTCTGGAGATGAGCTGTAATTTCAGGGGATCCCCAGGTCCCGCCTGAAAATTGGCAATAGGGGTTGCACTGTACAAACTGATTTGCAAAGTGACTTGGATAAATGAGAAGGGACTGTGATATATAAGGTGCTTGGGGAGCAGCCGAGGGAGGGCTTCTGGAGTTCTAGCCCCACTGGTAGACCTCCTGGTGGCACCTGGTGTTTTTGGCCACTGTGGGACACAGAGTGTTGGACCAGATGGGCCATTGGCCTGATCCAACATGGCTTCTCTTATGTCTTTATGTTCACTTATGGTATATCCTATCATGTACTTTAAGAAGGATCCAACTGTGGGATTTTTGCACTGTTTAATGTGTCATGTGAATTCTTATACTTTGCTTCAGTTCAGTCCTTTGGATTTCTGGTTGGTTCCAGACTTCCACAATCCAAATCCTATTGCATTGTGTATTGGGCGCCCCCTTTCGTTGACTGTATGGACTCGCTCTGTGTAATCCGCTTGGAGTCCCCATGAGGAAAGGAGGACTCTAATGGATGTAAATTAAACTTTGCTCAGTCCTCCTCCTCATACTGGTAGAATCCTGACCTCCGGCTCTGGGATGCGGAGATCTCTGGATAGGGATTATTTGAGCTACGACTTGTACTGGATTGTACTCGAAGGGAGCCCTGGTTTCTTGTAACTGTTGATAACGTCCCGGTTTCCAGTTGCAGCTTCAGATCCGAGTGCTCTCAGAAACGGTGGGGCATAGCAGTGAAGATGCCAGATTAGGAAAAGGTAGACCCGGATTTAAATCCCAGCTCGGCCATTAAGCATGCTGGGCCAGTCACTCACTTGCAGCCTAACCTAGCTTATGGGGTTGTTGTGAGATTCAAATGGATGATGGAAGACTAACCCAAGCTCCTTGGAGACAGGGCAAGATAAAAATGGGATGGAATGTGATAGAAAGGTTCCATTGCAGGTTTTGGCTCATAGTGCCTCTCCAGTTAGAATAAGGCTGTGGATTTAAAGGGGCCGCATTTTTCTCAACCCCGGCGGTGGCGGGCAGCGGCTGGCAGCTGAGTTGGTGGCAGCGGGCAGTGGAGGCGGCAGCAGAGGTAGAGGTGGAGGAGGCGGGCGGTGGCGGTGGCAGTGGCGGAAGAGGTGTGTGGTGGCGGGTGGCGGCGGCAGCAGCTGGGGAGACACCCTTCCCCGAGCCCTGCCAGCCGCCTGGTAAGTTTGGGGTTCTCCCCCCTTTTGCACTTGGGTGCTTGAGTGCCCAAGCGCCCAAGTGCAAAAAGGGGGGGAAATGGGGGGGCGCATCTGGACAGCCCTGTCTTGCAATGATTGCGAGAGAGGGCTGTCCAGATAGGCTCAATTGTGGGTTCCTCGCACAACCACCGTGAAAACACTAAATTTTCCCGGGGTCAGAAAATGCGGGAGGAACCCGCCATTGAGCCCGCTTCGGCGTGGGATTTGTCCTGGCCATTGTGGATGGTCCCTTTAAATGCAGGAGGAAACAGCAGTTCCTCCTGTGTTAAAGGGCCGTGTGGCCGCAGCCTAAGAGGACCACAAAATCATAGAGTTGGAAGGGACCTCCAGGGTCATCTAGTCCAACCCCTTGTACAATGCAGGAAATTCACAGATATCTCCCCCCACATCCCCAGTAACCCCTGCTCCATGCCCAGAAGATGGGGAAAAACCAAAACCAAACCAAAACCCAACCCTAAACCACTCCAGGATCCCCGGCCAAACTGGCCCGGAGAACAATGGCTGCCTGACCCCAAAGTGGCGATCAGCGTTTCTCTGGGTGTGTGAGGATGGGCCAGGAGAACTAAGCACGGAGGCCGCCCTTCCTGCCCTCCCCCTCATGATCTGCCTAAATTCACAGAATCAGCATTGCTGTCAGATGGCCATCCAGCCTAGGATTGCCAGTTCTGGGTTGGAAAATACCTGGAGATTTTGGGGGTAGATCCGGGAGAAGGCGGGGTTTGGGGAGGGGCCTCAGCATGGTACAATGCCACAGAGTCCACCCTTCAAAACAGCCATTTTCTCCAGGGGAGCAAATCTCTGTCAGTTGTAAAAGTAGGAGATCTCCAGGCCCCACCTGGAGGCTGGCAACCCTAAGTTAGCCTCTGTTTAAACAGCCCCCAAAGAAGGAGAGCCCACCACTTCCTGAGGAAGCCTGTTCCACTGAGGAACCGACTGAACAGCCAGGAAGTCCTTCCTGTTCCGATTATCCTTCCCGCAGCCATTATGCTTAGTGGCGGCTGGAGATCTCTTGGGATTATAACTGATCTCTGGGTGACAGAGATCAATTCACCTGGAGCAAAGGGCAGCTCTGGAAGGCAGAGGCAATGAATCCCATCCCCAAACCCGGCCTTCCTCAGGCTCCACCCTCGAAACCTCATGGTATTTCCCAGCCTGGAACCGGCAATCCGAATTTTGTGCTCTTCCATCAGCATCATCAGGGGCTTGCCTACTTGAGAGACCGCCTTTCCCCATATGTGCCCCAGAGAGCACTGAGGTCAGGGTCGCAACACTGCCTGAATCTCCCTGGTCCGAAAGAAGCCAGGCTGACTACCACCAGAACCAGGGCTTTCTCCCCATACTGGTAGAATGAGCTCCCAAAGGACATCAGGACCCTGAGGGACCTATTACAGTTCTGCAGGACCTGTAAAAGAGAGCTCGTCCACCAGGCTTTTGATTAGGAGCCTGGAAAGTACTGGAGTTGGGAGGCCGGTGACAGTGAAATCAGCATGATAGTTTATTGCGGGTCAAGATGGAACATAAGAAACCCCGGGCTCAGAACCCTCTTTTATTCCAGTCAGAGAGAATCCTCTGACCTTGCCCACATTCCCTGATAGGACCTTAAGATAGTGGTTACAGTTCATAGGTTCCTGGGGGGGGGGGGAAGCCTAGGCTCATGATTGACCCCCATGATTGACTCATGTATGCCCTGGGTGTCGACTGTGAAGCCCAGGAATGTCACGAAAGGAATGTGCGCAAGGTGCATTTGTCCTTGCGCACCTTCGGGCTGGTGTCCTGGAATTGCTGGAGGATGGTCCGCAGCCGGATCTCGAACGTGGCGACGTCCGGGGCTGTGATCAGGACGTCGTCAAAGCACGGCTTCACCCCTGGAATGCCTTTCAACACAGAATCCATTAATTGTTGGAACAACCCGGGGGCGACGCTGACCCCAAACTGGAGCTGCTTCACCTTGAACGCTCCCTTGTGTGTAACGATTGGTTGCGCCTCTGCCGTGGCGTCATCCATGGGAAGCTGCTGATAGGCCTGTGCCAGGTCCAGCTTTCCGAACACCTTGGCCCCTGCCAGGGAGGCCAAAACGTGGCTGACCACGGGTACCGGGTACGCATGGTCTTGCAGAGTCAAGTTCAAAGTACATTTGTAATCCCTGAAAATACGGACCTCCCTGTTCGCTTTCAAGGGCGTGACTATTGGGGTCTCCCATCTCGCATGGGAGGCTGGCTCAAGCACTCCTTGGGCTATGAGCTTGTCCAGTTCAGCCTCCACCTTCGGCTGCATGGCGAGGGGTGGTCGCCTGGCCGCCATGTGGATAGGGCAGACAGCGGGATCTAGATCCAGCGAGACAGGGGGCCCCCAGTAGGAGCCCAGTGTGCCATTGAAAATGGCCAGGAACTCTGCGCAGACTGACTCATAGTCTGCGGAACCCAAACGCTACACCCCTTTTATTTCCAAACCAAGGGGTTTGAACCATGCACGTCCCAGGAGACTGATGAGGTCTTGTTCCACCATGAGGAAGTCGAGGAGGCCATTGAGTTCATGGTACTGGACCTTGACCTTGGCCAGCCCCTTGATTGCGACCGGTTTCTTTTGGAAATCCCAGAGAACTAGACCTGTCGGCTGGCATAGCTGGGATCCCCCCCGTGGGCAGAGCTGTTTGAAGGTTGTGGACCCGGAGTCCAACACGGACCCAGAGTCCAAGTACATGGAACAGGGGATACCCTCGATCTGTAGGTCAACTGTAATCACTCTGGGAAGGGGCTGGGGGTAAGTTCAGTACCTGTACTGCTGTCGTGAGGCTATCCACCATCTCGTAGTTTGCGGCGGTTGAGCGGCAGCTGGTCTGGGTGTGACAGGCCTTTGCAATGTGCCCCGTTTTCCTGCAGGATCGGCAGATGGCATCCTGGAAATGGCAGGAGCATTGCTTGTGGGGGTCCCCACAGCTAGTGCATGTTGGGGGGGGGGGTGGCCTGTGTTTGGAAAAAGAGGGAAAAACAGCAGTGGATGCCAGATGCTGGGAGCAGGCCTGGGAGGAGCTGGACTCACCCTTCTGCGAGTGCTGCTGGAGCTGGTGGACGTCCTCGTCCTCGGATGAATCAGACCCGGAGGTTGCAGTGCGATGGACTTTGGTGGCTGGCTTGTCCTTTAGAGTTGCCTCGAAAGCCACGGCTGTTTGTAGCATCTTCTCGAGGGTTGGATCGGGAAGCGCTGTCAGCCGGCGCCGTAGTTTGGCTTCTCTCACTCCCCCCATGAACCCTGTCTCCATGTGGTTGTCCACATGGTGGAATCCGCAGCCCACAGCCATGTGGCGGAGTTCAGCCATGAAGGTTGCAGCTGACTCTCCTGGCTGTTGTTGGTGCCAGATGAAATCCAGGTGCAGGGCCATTTCCGAAGGTTTTGGGGCGAAGTAGTCCCTGAGGACTTTGGTGAGGACGTTGTAAGGCGCCTCAAGGGGATCCTGAGGGGCGAGTAGGCTCTGGGTGACTTGCATCGTGTCCACCCTGCAAGAGCTCAAGAGCCAGGCCTGCTTCATGTCCGCATCCGTGATGCCCCGGATGATGAAGGCACAGCCCAGCTGCTTGATCCATGCCTCCCAGGTCTCTGGACGAGACGAATCAAAAGGGGGTATTGGTCCCGGAGCATCACCCATATTTTCCAGTGCAGGAACAGCACGGCGAGCAGTGTCCTCAGGGGCTTGCGGCAGTGCTTTGGAGCGCTGGAGCTCGACGGTGCCTGGTGCCGGTGGATCGGTGCTTGGTGCGGGGCTGCTCGGTTCGGCTGATGAGTCACTCATCGGGATCCCATCCTCATCGCCAGTGGAAAGTACTTGAGTCAGGAGGCCGGTAACAGTGAAATCAGCATGATAGGTTATTGTGGGTCAAGATGGAACATAAGAAACCCTGGGCTCAGAGGCCTCTTTTATGCCGGTCAGAGATAATGCTCTGACCTCCCCCACATTCCCTGATAGGACCTTAAGATAGTAGTTACAGTTCATAGGTTCCGGGGGGGGGGGGGCGGGGGGAGCCTAGGCTCATGATTAGCGGTTGTTTAGGATCTGATTGGCTATTGTTCTACCTGGCCAAAGCTCAGGTCGATTCAGGCCATGTGGCGGTCGCCATTGCGTGAGCACATGGCGATCGCAGTCTTAATACACAACAGAGCTGCCACTGACAGATGTGCCCTAAAACATCTTCTGGCCTGAGACCCTGTTGGATGCTGCTCCCATAATTGGGTGTGATTTTGAATCCCGCATTCATCTGTTTGTTCCTACCGGTTCACTGTTGTGTTTTAACTTTGTACTGTATCCTTTTAATGGTTTTAACTAGGTATTGTTCTCAGTATTTTAATCCTGTTAGCCACCTTGAGCCAGTGTTTCCAGCAAGGTGGGATACAAATTGAATCAATCAATCAATCAATCCCTATTAACTGTATTCTTCCTTCAAAGCTCCTGTTTTGAAAACTGGCGCCCTTCCCCAGATGTTGCAAGCGCCATCAATTATGCACTTTAGGTACAGCGAGGCAAAAGGAGATCTTGCCCCGGAATGAATTCTTAATGCCGAGCGTGTGGATTGTTTTGTTGGGCGAACAGAGATCCAGACCGCTGCGGGGGGTGGGGGGTGGGGTTGGGGAATGGAGCTGCAGCAGAATCTAGATTATTGGTGTCTGCTGTGACCATGTAATCATGTAAAATACGAGCCAGGCACTCCGGGTAGAATTGCTGGCTCCGGAGAGCCTGTGCAAAGATCTCTGTATTCATGCTGTTGTCATGCAGGGAGTTGTGGGGACAGGCAGATTGATAGCAATCAGCCCTTTGAAATGCTCAGTAACCATGCTGAGAATTACACCCCTCGCCTCATTGATATTCTCCCCGGTAAATAACAGTGAGGCCCATTGCGGTGGGTGATGAAGGGCCCTTGTTCGGTGCATGCAGATTCCTGAGCTCTATGAGTAGATTGAGAGTCTGGTGGAAATGCTACTATATCCCAATAACAAAGCGATTATACAGTATACACGATAGTCCAAGGTAAAGCACTGAAAATGACACAGGTAACAATTGTACTGAATACCAAGTTTATATGCACATTAGAACGTTAAACATACTATAATAAGTACGCGCTTAATATCAACTGGGATTTGCAAAGTTTCTAAATACAAACAAAAAAGTCTCTGAGCATGTACAAATTCACACACAATTTTTTTTAAAATACAAACAAGATGAAGGTTCTAGATTCTGCTCGGCGTTTCGTATTCTTCTTCAGAAAATGACTTCTACTGAAGATGGAGAGACTTCCACAAAAGAGACTTCAAGTGAGAAACGTAGACAGATTTATAGGTTCTCCCTAACCTCTGGGGTATTTCCTATCAAATACAACTTGTCATAAATCTTGAAACTTTGCTATCGGGCAACCGGACATTAATGACCAGTTGGAGAGATGGGAATCTCTCCGTCTTCAGTAGGAGTCATTTTCTGAAGAAGAATATGAAACGAAGAGCAGAATCTAGAGCTGTCGTCTTGTTGGTATTTAATTTTTTTCTGTGAAATTTGTACATGCTCAGAGACTGTTTTGTTTGTATTTAGAAACTATTGATATCTCTCCACTACCACTTCTCTGAGCAGTCTTGGGCCAGCACGGGCTGCCAACCTCCAGGCGGCATTATAATGTTAGCCTGACTGCTCTTTAATATTATTAATATTTTGGGGGGTTTAGCTCTTATCAATATGCAGCAGGCTTGCGGGATCTTAACCAGTGTATACAGAGGCTGCGCTAACTGACACTTCTGAGGAACCGACACAGATTCCCATCTCTCCAACTGGTCATTAATGTCCGGTTGCCCGATAGCAAAGTTTCAAGATTTATGACAAGTTGTATTTGATAGGAAATATCCCAGAGGTTAGGGAGAACCTATAAACCTCGATTTAAAAGGTGAAAGATTGTTTGTTTACTAGAATATAATAAAAGGTTGTACAAGACACTGCTGTTCTGTCATTCATACATGCATACAGTACTAGGAAATTAGATAGAAGTTACAGAGACGTGAGCATGAGCAGGTAATTGATGGTTTCAATCAAGGGTGATATTTACCTCTATAGAAGTGGTAGAATCCGGCTGGAAAAACGGGGATGAGAAGTCCTTGGGAAGAAGATAAGGGATCGTGGCTCTGAATTGGCAGAAGACCACGTGGCGGACTCCAGTGGTGTACTCAGGGATCTGTGAGGGAGGGAAGGAACCAGAGCAGAAACTCTAACTAGAGAGAGCGAGCGTATATCTCTTGGGGAGCAGCTTTTATTGGGAGGTGGTACCTGGGAGGATGGCTAGATATGATGCCATCCCTAGAAAACTTATAGAAGGTCCGTTTGCTATCTCTAGCCACTAAGGGGGTGCTAAAGGAGTGGTCAATATTCAAATCTATCTGATGGCCAGGGCAGGATGTCGCTGCCAGCGGGATCTGGCGCCGATCTTCTGGATCACAGGAACGCCGGCCATGGGAACCGATCTTCAGGAAGCATCCCGGTGTCTTCGCACCCAGGTGTGAAGTCCTTTGATGTAACAAATGGAGATGAAGGCTGGCAGGAGGGGGCTCCAAGCAGGCACATGTGCATGGGGCGTATGTCTGTATGGAGCTGCAGATGTAAGCCTGTAACCTTATGGCTTTGTGTGCGAGAGCGTCTTTGTTCTTTGTGTCACTCCTCCCGCCTGGAGGTGGTAACCCCAGAAAATGGTACTCTGGTCCTATAGTGTAGGCATCTATTCCCATCTTCCCACTGGTCACCTAGTGTACTCTCATGTCCCACATAACTGATGGCATAGTCCATATGCTGCCCTTATAAATCAGAAAAGTCCATAAGAATGCTGCCCAGCCTTACAATAACCACTGGCATACAACTCCGAAAATGGGCTGCCAAAACTCCCAATTCATCTACAAATGCAAATAAGCAGGAACAACAGAAACCGTACTTTGACCCCATAACACAGTAGTCAGTACCAACACAGTGTTAGGTACCAATAACAAAGTTCCAATTGCCAACGCACAAAATAGTGCATTTAGGCACAACAACCGTGATAAAGAGGGATGATAACAAAACAGTGTGGACATATACATTCATAGTCGAAGAGAACAGTGAAACAGCAAGACAAGGTCCTGGTGTCACTCCCCTGTTTCTGAAATGTTCTTCCTCAGTCGCTGATTCTGTATTGTTTATAATGGAGGAAAAGCTTTTCCAACCTCCCTCAGGAGCAACCTAAATGAGCACCTCCCGGTCTCCCGTCCGGGATGTAGCACTTATACTTTAATCAATAGGGAATGTATTTTCTCCAGTCACTGCGGCACAGCCTGCTAACAATTGAGCAGAGGTGGCTGGAGACCTCCTAAAATTACAACTGATCTCCAGGCGACAGAGATCAGTTCACCTGGGGGGAAATGGCTGTTTTGGAAGGTGGGCTTTATGGCATTACACCCCTTTGAAGTCCTCCCTGAACCCCACCTTCTTCAGGCTCCATCCCCCAAATCTCCAGGTATAGACACCTTGTGAGGTGGGTGGGGCTGAGAGAGCTCTGAGAGAACTGCTCACGAGAGAACAGCTCTGAGAGAACTTGTGACTGACCCAAGGTCACACCAGCAGCTGCCAGTGGAGGAGTAGGGACTCAAACCCGGTTCTCCCTGATTAGAGTCCGCACTTCAAACTGGAAGCAAACAGATACCCTGACTACATGCAGTAAAGCTGCTAATCCAGCACCAGACTCCACAAGATAGCCTCAGCACGTACCCTGGCACAGACAATTCATCCCATTCCCGAACTCTTTCTGTGTCTGGTTCATTCTGTTGGGCTTCCTTTATAGGAGAAGAACATTTCTTTTATTTATTTTTTTAAAAGCCACTTTTTTCTTGGTTTTGTCTTTTCAACCATGAGGACTAGAATGCCACTTAGACAACTGTGATTCTCTGGATTTCATTTATGAGCCGATTCTGCGCCTGAAGCCACAGCCCACAGCAGGAGCCAGGGCCGCTCCCCTCGCCCGATGTTAAACTGCAAATGGAGGGAACAAGCTGAAGTCCAACTTCTGAAGTTCAGCAGGAAAGCAATTTTGAGAACACAGTAGCACAACATGAGCAAGCTAATAAGAATGCATATATCAAGATTTTGGCTCTAGCCCATCGTTTTTGTCGGGTTAATTTTGGAGAGAGAATGGCCGCTAGCCAAAGATTGTTATCCTGTCTATAAATAAATGAATATGTTGGACTGAAGAGATGGCATGCTTGGATTTAATTTGCTATAGTTCATAAGTGCTTTGCTTTGTGGTATTGCTTTCAAATATGCATATTCATGCCCAGGGGTCATTTCGAGCAAAAGCTCGGGGGAGCGCAGCTCTGCGAGTTGGTGCTAGCCCCCCCCCCCCCCGCGGGGGAATGCCTGCTTGTGTCACGGCTGCAGCAAAATGACCCCGTCCCCTGGAAAGGTCCTTGTTTCTCCGACCAGCCTTCTGAAGGCTTCAGCCACCACTGAAGCTATCCTCCCAGAATAGTGGTATTTCTGAGGCTTGGATCAGTAGCTGTCCCCTCTATGCCAGCTCGCCCTTCCTTCCTTCCTTCCTTCCTTCCTTCCTTCCTTCCTTCCTTCCTTCCTTCCTTCCTTCCTTCCTCCCTCCCTCCCTCCCTCCCTCCCTCTCTCTTTCTTTCTCCTTTCTTTCTTGCCTTCTGACATACTTCCGGTGATGTCAGGGGGTGTGGCATACGCAAATAAGTTATGCTAATGAGTTATGCTAATGAGCTCCTGCATTTATTTTTCTACGAAATGACCCCTGTTCATGCCTGGTCCCAAACAAAACTCCAGTGGACTTTCGATCTTTGCATCCTTTGCAAACACCCAGCAATGGAGAATTGGGTCGCTCATACAGCCCCAAAGAGCTGGGTCTCTAGGGCTGCCAACCTCCAGTTATGATCTGGAGATCTCCTGGAATTACAGCTGATCTCCAGATGACAGCTCCCTTGGAGGAAATGGCTGCTTTGTGGGTTGGACTTGGTGGTATTTTACCTTGCTGAGGTCCCTCTCCTCCCCAGCCCTCCAGGCTCCATCCCCAATATCTCCTGGAATTAAGGTTGCAAAAGCTGGGTTTGGAAATACCCGGAAATTTTGGGGGTGGAGCCTGAAGAGGATGGGGTTTGGGGAGGGGAGGGACATGAGTGGGGTATAATGTCATAGAGTCTGTCACCTGCAGATCAGTTGTAATCGCCAGAGATCTCCAGCCATGAAAAGCACTGGGGAGAAGAAAGCAGTGGTCACAAACCACCACAAAGTGGTTTGGTTCATGGACCAATCTCCTGGTTTGTATTGGTTTGTGGTTTGGTTGTGGCCAAACCACTAACTGAAATGAACCAGAAAAACACAGTTTGGGCCCACCCCTAGTCCCAATTTCAAGCAGCTTCTTCTCCAGTTAAAAGGACCAAGGAAATGCAAAAGGACTCTCTCTTGGACTTTGGAGAGCCAATGCCAGTCAGTGGCAATACTGACCTTGACAGACGGATGATCTGACTTGGTCTAAGGCAGCTGCATGCAGAAATTTCCAGGGTTAGTCTCTGATGCCTCCTGTCAAAGACTGTCAAGAGGGTAAGGCTGGAAAGACTCCTGAGTGGAGTTGACAGCTCTCCCACTATGGCGGGATATCCACTGGCAACCCATTCTGTGTCAGTGAGAGGAAACAGGAATGAGAATGGGGGCACGTGCCAGCATTGTGACACAGATGAAAACCAGAAGTGACATCATGGGACTCTCTAGGATTTGCGAAAAACCCCACACAGTTTTACCGTAGAGTTTTGCAAATCCTAGAGTGTTTCATGATGCCAAATCCAAAACTGCTTCGTGATCTTTACTGGAAGTGACCTCAGCACACCAGTGTCATGCTGGTTTGCCAATCCTGACCCCTAAATGCTCTTGTGGGTTGGTGGCTGCTGCCTGGCTTTGGGGAAAGTGATGTCAGTATTGCAGGGTTAGTAGGACCAATGAAAGGCCATTTGTGTGTGTGTGTATGTGCAGGGGTGTAGACTTATTTATTCCCCGGGGGGGGGGGCTTTTACCTGTGCGCGCACATGAAGTGCGCGCACATGCCGGTACCATGTCCCGGCTGCCGGAGCCTCCATCCACCCCTCCCTCCTTCCAGGGGCCATCCGGGTGAGTGGCCAGCATGATTGCATCACCCGGAAGTGACGCCATCACTTTGGGCACGTTGCTGGGGTGACGCTCTAGCAATCGCCCCGAAACTCTATGGCGCCATAGAGTTTTGGGGTGATTGCTAGAGCGTCGCCCCGGCACCATGCCCAATGTGATGGCAACACTTCCAGGTGACGCCATCACGCTGGGCATTTGCCCAGGAGGGAGGGGGGGGAAGAGTGGCCAGGCAGGGGGGAGAGGAGGCAGCAGCAGCGGCCTGCTGGCCGGCCTGTGAAGGGGGCCTGAAAGGCGCAGCGGCGGCAATGGCGGGTGGTGGCAATGGCAGGTGGCCGGCCGGCTGGCCCAGCAGGTGCTCTGTTTCGCCGGGGGGACTAAGTCCCCCCGGGAAATTTTAGAGGTGGCCTGAGCCCCCCCGTAGTTTATGCCTATGTGTATGTGAGAAAGAGGGAGGGAGGTACCATATTGGCATTCATGAATAATTGTTCAGCAGGATACATACGTAACATGTGCTGCCAAGTTGCAACTGACTTATAGTGATCCCAGCAAGGGGCTTTCAAGGCAAATGATGAAGCACAGATGGTTTGCTACTGTCTGCCTCCACAGAGCCTTCCTTGATGGTCTTCCATCCAAATACTGACCCTGCTTAACTTCCAAGATCTGATGAGATAGGGCTATGCCATACTGCCTTCCCTCCCACCCAGCAGAATAGGTACAGACATTTGGTGCGGAAGAAACCCCCAAGGAACTTGATTAGGGTTGCCAGCCCTGGGTTGGAAAATACACGGAGAATTTTTTTGGAGGGGGCGGAGCATGGGGAGGGCAGGGTTTGGGTTGGGGAGGGGAGGGACCTCAGCTGGATGTACTACCACAGAGTCCACCCTCCAAAGCAGCAATTTTCTCCAGGGGAACTGATCTTGTCTCAAGATCAATTGTAATAGCATTCTCCAGGTGCCACCTGAAGTTTGGCAACCCTGGTCCTTGATGGGAATTCAGAAACACCGAGACAGAATAGAATACGAGAGGAACAATAGGAGGGATCCTTCTTCCCCGTCTTACAAGAATGCCAAGATGACAGGAAAAGTTATCCTTCCAATAACTTTTTTGCTAATGCAAAGGAAGCATTGCCTAAGCAAAGCTGCTCACCGCACCGGCCCCAGTGCAGTTAGTAACAAGAGAGGCCAGCCAATCTTCAAGTTCAGATTTGGACACGCCACTCCTTTGCAATGTCTCAGCATTATTCAGGCCTGAGTCGGCACAAATTCTATCAGAAATTCTTGCAATCGCAAGATCTTCGTGAGCTCGTTTTCGGCATTTATCCGCTTCCAGTCTTGGCTGTTGCCCACCACTGCAGATGGAGAAACAAATGGATATTGTGCTTCCCTCCCCCCCGGTGGAAAAGAAGGAAGGAAAAGTTCCAAGGAAGAGATGTGGGCCCCCAAATTGGGCAGGCGAGAGGATGGCGACGGGCCAGATCTAAGCGCAGTGATTTGACGTGACGTTCCATTCACAATTCATGAGACGTCATAAGCTAAGATGGTGGAGCTGCAGTGGTTTGCATTCTAGTGGTTTGGTATGGCTGGAATAAGGAAACCCCAAATTCTTGCCCTTATACATACTCATATACAGGAAGCTGCCTTACATCAAATCAGGCCATTGTACTATCATGTAGGGTTGCCAGCTCTTGATTGGGACATGCCTGGAGATTTTGGGGACTGGAGCCCATGGAGGAGGGGGTTGGGAAGGGGAGGGGCCTCAGCAGGATATAATGTCATAGAATCCATCCTCCAAAGCAGCTGTTTTCTCCAGGGGGACCTGATCATGGTCATCTGGAGATCAATTGTAATAGCGGGAGGTCTCCAGGCGCCACCTGGATACATGCACACTTCTTCACGAAAGCTTATATCCAGAATTAAACTTTATTGGTCTTAAAGGTACCACTGGACTCTGACTTTGTTCTGTAGATGGCGCGATACATCACTGAGAACTGACATGTTGATTAATCATCCATAAAATATCTGCAGCCCAAACACAGGCTGTCATGAGGGTTTGTTTTTTTTTTAAATAAAGAAGTGGAACGTGAAAGGTCCAACAATAAGTCATGTACACAGGCATACCCTGCGTGATAGTTTAGCACTTTGGAAAATTTTTTTGCATGGCTTGCATATGGATTGCCAGCAACTTTTTGCCTCTATCATTTCCATTTCTCGAAACCACCAAGAAGGCCTTTAGTCCTACTGAAAACCTTTGCCTGCCATTTCCATCACATGCTTGTTCTTCTAGCTAGCATTCCAGTTCCCTCTGTAATATACTCGAAGATTTGGGTTTCCATTTAAAAGAGTCGTATTTGGCTTTATACCAAGTCGTAGTGTTCCCCAGTACTCTGCATGGATGTGAAAGCTGGACAATGAAGAAAGCTGACAGGAAGTTGACTCCTCTGAAATGTGGTGTGGGAGCAGAGGTTTACAGATGCCAAAAAGATGGAAAAGTGGGTTCTAGATCAAATCAGGCCCGAACTCTCTCTAGAGGCTAAAATGACTGAGGCCAAGCCTGTAGCCAGGATTGTGTGGCTTGTGGGGCAGTTTTTTCCCCTGGTGGGGCTGAAGTTCTCATTGCAGAAAGAAAAGCCATTTAACCAATTCAAAGCTGTTACCAGGATAGATCTCTAAATTGCAAGCTGCCAGCCACTTTAGATGACAGTTCTCAGCTGCTGCAAGTTAATCACTTCTGCCAGCGAAGCAACAATTCTGATAACAAGCCGGCAGGTGGGGGTGATTACTGCTATACTTAAGAAAGCTAACACTTAGGCAGAAAAACTCTCTTAAAGGAGACCAGTTTCTTGACACAGAGTTAGAAGGGGTCCTAGAGGTCACCTGCTCCAACCCCCTTGCTTAGTGCGGGAATTAGTCAACTATAGCACCCCACTCTGCTTAAAGGAGTGCACGCCTTCAAAAAATGTTTTAAAATGATTGAAAAAAGCATTTACAGGAGAAATTCTTGTGGGGCTGTGCCTTTAAGAAAGGGGGCGGCACCCCTAAAAAACCCCACCATAGGCTATTGTACTTTGGTCACATTATGAAAAGACAAGAGTCACTGGAAAAGGCAATAGCACCAGGAGTAGTTGAAGGCAGCAGGAAAAGAGGAAGACCCAACATGAGATGGATTGACTCCATCAAAGGAAGCCACGGCCCTCCATTTGCAAGACCTGAGGAAGGCTGTTAACAGTAGGATGGGTTGGAGAAAATTAAATCATAGGGCCACCATAAGTCGGAAGTGACTTGATGGCACTTAATATACACACTGAGTCATATTTAACTCAAGAGCATAAGAACATAAGTGAAGCCAATGTTGGATCAGGCCAATGGCACATCCAGTCCAACACTCTGTCACACAGTGGCCAAAAATACCAGGTGCCCTCAGGAGGTCCACCAGTGGGGCCAGGACACTAGAAGCTCTACCACTGTTGCCCCCCCCCCCCAAAGCACCAAGAATACAGAGCATCACTTGCCCCAGACTGAGAGTTCCTATCTACACCTTGTGGCTAATAGCCACTGATGGACCTCTGCTCCATATCTATATATCTAATTCCCAAGTGCCCCCCCCGCGTGCAGATATTTAAATCCGTGTGGGGGGGCACTTGGAGGGCAGAGGGGGGGTTCTGCAGGTGGGGGGTAACCCCCCCCCCCCGCTTGCAGAAAAATCCGAAATCTATCAAAAACTTTTCGGGGGATCTTTAAATCTCCCGAAAAGTAAAAGAGCGTCCCCTGAGCATATGCGGGGAATGCTCTTGGAACGGCAGCGGCCCGGCGAGAGTCGCCGAGGCCAGCTAACAGCCCGCGGAGGAGGGGGAAGGGGGCGAGTGGCGGGCCCGGCGAGAGGCGCCGAGGCCCGCCGGGAGTCTCTGGGGGGGGGAAGGGGGCAAGCGGCGGGCCCGGCGAGAGCCGCCGAGGCCCGCCGGGAGTCTCGGGGGGGAAGGGGGCGAGCGGTGGGCCCAGCGAGAGCTGCCGAGGCCCACCGGGAGTCTCTGGGGGGGAGGGGGCAGAGGAACGGGGGAAGGGGGCAGAGGAAGGAGGAGCAGCTGTCAGCTTCTCCCCCCCCCGCGAATATCGCGGCCCCCCTTTGTGTTTATCTAATTCACTCTTGAAGCTGCTCATGCTTGTAGCCGCCACCACCTCCTGTGGCAGTGAATTCCATGTGCTAATCACATATTTACAGATGTAGGTAGTAGAACCTTGGTCTAAAAGCTCACAGGTAATCTAAGTCATCCAGGTGAACATTTCCTTTAAAAAAACCCCAGCTTTCTGACAACACCTGGTGTGGTAGAGCAACGTCCTGGCTAACGCCCACAAACTGTCATTTTCCACAACTACAGAAATGCTCACTGTTCCAAGGTGGTTTGTTACTCATCTTCTCTGCATTTAGAGCAGCCGACCAGGCTTTTAGTTTGAAGGTACAGGTGGAAATGAAACGTTAATAGATTTCCCAAGAGTCTGAGTTGTGTATATTTCATGCAACCTCCGCCCCCCCAACCCCAAGGCCAAATCCTTTCCGGTAGACATGCATAATGATCAGAATCCCAAGCCAAAAGGAGCAGCGGCTGTTCCTTGTGATGTTTTCTGTTTGGCTTCTCTCAAGTGCGTAATTAGCGATTATACCTATTGTCCGTGCGGAGTCGGCTTTCTGGTTCCAGCACAAAAGAAATGGCTTTTGTATTAAAATGAGCTCCTCAAAGGGGAACGGCCTGTATTCGTGATTCTGTCTGAAAACTTGGCAAGGGCCCCAGTGCTGTGAAAGACAGATAACCCTGAGTATCAGGACAGGCAGGTTTTCATCAGCGGGAAATTAGAGATCTCTTGTGAACACCCCAATCATTATCCATCAAGGCATAAATTGGACTGACCGTCTTTTAACTGGCTGATGGTAATGAAAGCCCTGGAGAAGGGTGACCTTTGGTTTCCAAGCGATGTTCACTTTGTTGGGTATTTAATTCGTTAGATGGATAACAAGGGCTTTCTGGTAAACCAGCTTGTGAAAGGACAGTCTCGCAAGCACCGTTCCCATTTGTCTGGGGGTTTAGAAAAGTCCAGCGGCTGTCCTAGATCTCTGCTCGGTGAGATGGACCCCTGCCCTACTCCTGGGAGTAGGTGGGTAGCATTTATTGTATGGGGCCAGAGGTCATTACAATTTGGATGCACAAAAGTGAAAATAGACAAAGTGCCACAAAGACAATAACATTATAATGTGAAAAGCATATAAAAACACACTAAAGCGCATAAACACCTTCCCTATGTACAAATAAAATATTTCAGGCTTTAGACACAGCTCTAGGTTGTATTTTCTTAGCTGCCTAGGCAAACTGTGTCACTCTATAAGAAACATATTGGTCTAAGTCATCGAGAAGGAAGATTAGTTTCTCCATTGCAGAAGGGGTAGGCAGCATTTATTGAGCGGGGACAAAGACCATTGCAATTAGGACACACCAAAGAGGAAACAGACAAACTGCAGCAGACTCAACTGTACCAATTTCTCTTGGAGTCACCACCACCACCAATAAATCTGAAAGAGGATCTCCTGCTAGATGGATTTGCATATTTAGCACTCTGTATCTGCATTGCCATTGAGAGGTTCTGCCTAGCCGCAGCATCTTTGACTTCACTCTTGCTATCTAGCTCATGGATGAACTTTTGCACTTATGAGCTATCGCCCCCCCAAAAAGGGCAATCTCAACCACTGCTCTTCCTTTTAAGCACTCTTTGGAAAGTGAGACTGAGTAGGGTTGGTGTGGGTAAAGAGATCAGGCTTTGGGCATTCAAAATATAAGAAAGTTTAATAAACAATCAAAAAGAGTCCTTATGGTCTGTACAAGCATCAGGCTGAGCAAGGATATAAAAAAAAGGTGAAAACATGCTATTCTCTAAAACTTAAACTTCATATTAATCCTAAACAATGTCAAATTAGGATAGGGTCGTAATTCTTGCAGCTGCAGCATTCAAAAGTCCTTCATTACCCTACTTGTCAGAGATGGGACTTCTCCTCATTCTTCCTCAACACATGGTCAAGATGGAGTCCAGATGTGAAGGTTTAGTCCTTTGTGGCTAGAGCCAAGAGTTGGTGCAAGAACAAAGAGAACTTCTTCCTTGTCTCCTGAGAATTTATGATTTCCTCTTGGGAGTTTGTCCCCTTCTGGGATCATTCTCAATCTTCCAGACCCAAGAGGGAGAAATAATTTTGGCCTTCCCAGTCTCTGTTCTTTAGGTGGGACTAAGGTATCAGATGGTAAACCCTTTGTTCTACTCTGGCCAGGTCCATTAGCATAACAAGCACTGAAGTGTTCCGTGATCTGGGATCGATGACTCCCTGGTACCTTACTCTTAGGCCAGCTATGGATTTGCAAGTGGGCTCCATCATACATGGAGAGTGCAGCCCCAATGACTGAAATCTAAATGTGATCTCTAATGTGGAAGGTATTTCTCCACACAGAGTATACCATATTTATTTCTTTATTGTGATCATTTGGAAACCTCCCCTCCAGAAACTTGCTTGAAGCAGCTCTCCGAGGTAAAACACAATCACAAGAAACAACAACCATAAAAAAGATCAATACTCAAAAGACAACAACATAAAAGCAATATTAAGTAGCCTAAAACGATATCCATAAAACAGCCCTCCAGCCAGAATGGGACCATAAAAACAGCTTTCAAAGATGGAAGACTTGAGTTAAAAGCTCAGATGTTTTGGCCTAGTGCCAATTAGGTGCCAGGCAAGCCTAAGAAGGGAAGGGCATTCCAAAAGTGCTGAAAAATATCTTGCCTTTGTTTGTCACCTTCCTGATGTCTTCGGGTGGGAATACAGAGAGCGGGGCTTGGGGAGAGGATCTCAACTGGTGGGTCACACAGTATGGTCTCCAGCTCTTTAGGTCCATAATGATAAGAACCAACACTCTGAATCGTGACCAGAAACAAACACAGAGACAGTGCAGATCTTTCACTACGGGGATGACATAATCCCTGTCTCCAGCCTCTGACAGCAGCCTGGCCATTCATCGCCATACAGCATTTAAAGGCAGCCTTGCGTAGAGTGCATTGCAATAATCTAATGTGGCTGTGATCAGAGCATGGATCACTGTAGCCAGATCCTGCTTGCTTGAGGAATGGCTGCGGCAGAACTGTGGCCATGGAAGACACCTGAGCCTTGAACCATGCACTAGGATTGAGCAGCAGTCTCGGATAAAGCATGACCCCTTCCAGGACAAGCTGACTCTGTGAGTCCTTGAGTAGCTTATCGTCCGTCCGTCCGTCTGTCTGTCTGTCTGTCTGTCTGTCTATCTGTCTATCTATCTATCCACCCACCCACCATATCTGGCTTCACTGTGCCACCACTCTTCCCAAGGTTAAGATTAAAATGTACCTGAAGGAGGACTGTGGATGGAAAAGAGGAAGGTTAGAGAGGAAGAAAGCACTGCCAAGGTGAGGAAGTCTGACTTGCACTCTGATTTGAATTTGCCTTCTAGAACTTTCCCAGTGCAGCAAGGCTTAGTGATCATGCAGGGTTAGTAGCCACTGCCTATCAGGCCTTTGTGGCCCTTCTTAGATGTCTCCTGACCCAGAGTCCTACTGATGTTGGGGACTCCAGCTCTATGATTCTATGACTCTTGAACATTCAGCTAGATGACGAATCAAGATCAACAAGTGTTCTGAGGTATATACTTCCTCTTGAACATTTAGCTAGGCAAGGAAGGGAGCTTTGACTCTTGACCATTTAGCTAGATGACAAATCAAGCGACGTCTCTGACCTTGAAATATTTAATGTGATTTTGTATATGCACATTCAGAGTTCTGCAGACCGGGCAGCCAAAGCCAATTTTTTTGTATGCAGAAGTGCTTTAATGCATTATGAACTCTGCATGAATTTTTCTTTCTTGCTCTGAGGTCTGAGCTCTGTAATCAGTCCACCCAACCAAGCAGCGCCAGTCATGGGGAGAACAGCTTAGAAGTTCAACCTCCGCCAGCCACAAATACTTCCAAGTATAAGAAAGGGAGTTTGATTTGGATGGGGGGAACAAAACTCACATGTCTTTACATCATTTATGCCTCACCTTTCTCCCCTAAGGAGACACCAAAGCGGCTTACGTCATTCTCCTCTCCTCCATTTTATTCTCACAACAATCTTGTGGGGTAAGTTAGGCTGAGAGAGTGAGGTGAGCCCAAAGTCACCCAGCAAGTTTCCAGGATTGAGCAGGGATTCGAATCTGGGTCTCCCAGACTCTAGTCCAACACTCTAACCACAATGGTGTATATTTCCAAGAGACAATCCAGGGCATTACCCCAAAGAGTAAAGATACTAAATAAAAGGCTGCTCAGTGAAATGAAATGGTTGGGGACCCCTGGTGTATGAAGCCGTGCGCTCCCTGGGGGGGAAGGTTGAGATGATGTACATTTGAGCCATCAGGTCACAACCGACTTAGAATGACCCCAGCAAGGGGCTTTCTGAGGCAAGTGAGAAGCAGAGGGGGCTGGCCCCTGCCTTCCTCTGCAGAGTCTTCTCGGTGGTCTCCCCTCCAAGTTTTGTTGTTGTGGTTCAATCGCACAGTCGAGTCCGACTCTTTGCGACCCCATGGACCACATCACGCCAGGCCCTCCTGTCTTCCATCATGCTCTGGATGACACCCTGCTCTAATGATCCTCAACAGCTAAGTCAAGAGGGTCAGGGGAACTCCCAAACACATGCCCTGGAGAAGCTCACTCCAGACAAGACTGAGGCGCTGCATGGTAAGTGGAAGAGAAATTACATAAATAGGGTCCTACTTACAGGCTGCGGTCACACGCACACTAAATAATCCACTTTCAACCCACTTTCAATGCACTTTCCAACTGGGGCCGAGGACAGATTGGCAATCTGGCCCACTCTGCCTCCGCTTCTAAAGCGGAGGCAGAGAGGGCGGCCAGATTGCCGCATCTGTCCCCCGTCGGCAGCCCGCACTTACCCGCATGCGGGCCGCTCTCCACACGCTGCAGCCGGAGACCTCTTTGAACTGGTCTCCAGCTGTCTGGGCACGCGTTGCTGCCACTTCCTGCCGGTCTGGACGGCTCTCACGGTGCACAGGAAGCGGTAGCGGAAGTCTGGATGCCCTGCAAACAGGACCAGCCGGGAAGCTGCGCGCCAGACCAGGCAGAAGCAGAGGAGGCTCCAGGGACCGGTGGAGGAAGAGTGGATGCGCCGGTCCACCTCCTTACAGGTGAGGTCCCACAGCATTGGAGCCAGTGCGAACGAGCAGCCACGGGACGGGTTGGCCCCAGGGCTTTTTTGCCCGCTCACACTGCACTCCAGTTTGCCAGTCTGTCTTCAGCCTGGGTTTTGCCAGTTCCACAGTAAAATCCAGTTGGAAAGTGCACTGAAAGTGGATTAAAAGTGGATTATTTAGTGTGTGTGACCGCAGCCACAATAAGCCAAACACAGCGGTATGGACCACACAGCCCCTAATCACTTATCCGAGCAAGTTTGTAAAACTGCTTTTTCCTCCAGTGCGACCCTGCACAGAAAAGCCTTCTTGAACAGTTCAGTTTTGCATAGTTTGTAGAAAGCCTTTCTCCTCATGCCTCTTGGTCCCTTCCTCTTCCAATTTTCTTTGGCTGAGCCCCTCGTTTTTCTTCATTAGGACCCAAGCAGTGGAGCCCAGAGCATCCAGGTATTCTTAAGACCAGAGTTATCAATTACCAACCAGCAACCTTTACGGTCAGTATAGCTCCAAGACTGGAAACCACCTGCCTAACTGTCCAGGTCCTCAGGGTAGGGCAGGGGAGACAGGTCACTATTGTCTCCTTGTGGTGGCAGCAGCTCTTGGGACTCAGGTTGAGGTCTTCCCCATCATCTATTATAGGGGTCCCCAGCCCTTTCAAGCCTGTGGGCATCTTTGGAATCCTGACACCAGATGGTGGGCGCAACCACAAAATGGCTGCTGCAGGAGGTGTGGCCAACTACAGAATGGCTTTTGCAGAAGGTGGAAGCTGTGGTCACACTGGAGGCTTGGTGTGATCTGGCAGCACCTCTGTTGGCAGTGGTTCAAATTTTCACAGGAAGGGGTGAGCAGACAGCACAGCCTGAAGTGGCCTCACTGTGCACTCGCCCCATGGTTGACCATTCAGATTATTGCTGTGGGGTAACCAGAGAGTGGGTGGTGGGGTGGCTTCTTTTTAAAATTTGTCTTTTGCGTATGCACATAACTGCTTATTCGAAGCACTGCTCCATTTTGACAGCTGGGGGAGGCTGCCTCTCCCTTTGAAAAAGCTCATCTTTTCAATTAACCCCTTCCCCGTCCTCTGTGCTGCAAAGCTGTAGGCAGAGGAACCAGCATGAAAAAGGACAAAGGAGGCTTCTCAGCCTGCCCTTCCCTCCTTCCTTCTCACCTCAGAGGACAGCTGAAAGCTCGTTGGTATGCATGAAGATGCAGTTATGCGCACATCGCTGACTAAAAAAACCAAGGAGCAATCAGACCTCCCAACAGGGTTGAGCTCGCACCAGGGGAGTTCAGATGTCCGGAAATGCAGGGTGAAAGCGTTGATATCCATAAACACCGGACTTCCGCCGGTGCCTAATTACTCTGCTTCCAAAGTGGGGCAGAACAGGGTGGCGACGATTGGGGCACGGAAGGCAAATGTTGTTGTCTGATCATGCTCTCTAAATCGACAAAGGTAGCACAACAACATCAGTGCAAACTGCTCATGTGACCGCAGCTGGAGCCAACCAAAAATGTCAGGAAGGGAGGCCATGCAATACTCTAATAGTAACCACCATTTCAGAGAGAAGCCCTGTTTAACAGGACGCCTTTTAAAACGAACAACCACAGTAATGCAGTGAAGATCCTTGCCCTGTGGTGGCAGCTGAAGTGCCCTTTTAAAAAATGCCAGAGCCAACTAGAATTCCTGCTGGGCTCACTCACTGTCTAAAAACATTTGTCAGGTTCCAAGAAATGTGTCAGCGGGTGCGCACCACACTGGAGGCCCTTGATTTATCCCCCAATCCTTTTAACTGGCGATGTGGGGATCGAACCTGGGACTTCCTGCATGCCAAGCAGATGCTCTGCCACTGGGCCACTGCCCCCCTGCAAAGGTAATATAAGGTGGCGTCACATTTAACTGCACTGAAACGAGCTTCGGCTAGAGGTTTCATCACCCCTGCACAGTCCCTGAGCAAACGTTACAGAGTAGGTTTTAGCAACTGTGTTGGTCTCGTAAAGAGCGAAACAGAGCCCATGAGGCAGGCAATACCTTTTATTGGACAATTCAAACCACACCAATCATAGGGTTGCCAGGTTGGGACCCACAGGATTCTTTTTTGCAATTTTTCTCCAGCTTCGGCGGGAGTTATTGACCAGTGCATTCCCCCCTGGCTTCATTCTAGATTTCTGCCGCTTCTTCTGCCTCTCGTGGGGAATATGGAATCAGGTGGAAGATGAAGGTGGGCCTAAGTCAGAGTGGGAGGAGCAGCGCTGGCCACAGCAGCACGAGAATTCCTTGAAGATGCAACTGGTCACCTGCCTCTGGCCCAGGTGTCGCGTGGCTATCAGGAAGAACGAACAGGGCCACCTTGGAGGAACAGGAATTCTTGTGTTGTGCAGATTTTTCTCTCTCCTGTTATGGAACCACTGGATACACAGGAGCCTCAGCTATCAAAGGTGCTGGTGGACTTCTCGGCCTCAGTAGTCTTCAGCATTCTAGACTACATTTTGGCTAAAATCAGGCTGCCTTGTGCATGGCCCCAGCAAGGGTTTTGCAAGGCAAGTGAGAAGCAAAGGTGGTTGGCCACTTCCTTCCTCTGCAGAGCCTTCCTTGGTGGTCTCCCTTCCAAGTACTGATCCTGCTTCATAAGAACATAAGAGAAGCCAGTGTTGGATCAGGCCAGTGGCCCATCCAGTCCAACACTCTGTCACCCAGTGGCCAAAAACACCAGGTGACCTCTGGAGGTCCAGCAGTGGGGCCAGGACACTAGAAGCCCTCCCACTGTTGCCCCCCCCCCCCCCCAAGCACCAAGAATACCGAGCATCACTTGCCCCAGACTGAGAGTTCCTATCTATACCTTGTGGCTAATAGCCACTGATGGACCTCTGCTCCATATGTTTATCCAATTCCCTCTTGAAGCCGTTTATGCTTGTAGCCGCCACCACCTGTGGCAGTGAATTCCACGTGATCATCACTCTTTGGGTGAAGAAGTACCTCCTTTTATCTGTTCTAACCCGACTGCTCAGCAATTCCTTCGAGTGCCCACGAGTTCTTGTATTGTAAGAAAGGGAGAACAGGACTTCTTTCTCTACCTGCTCTATCCCATGCATAATGCTTCACTTCCAAAATCTGATGAGATCAGACTAGCCCATGCTGCCGTCCCTTCCCAATAATGGCAAAATGTGTGTAATCTATCTATCTATCTATCTATCTATCTATCTATCTATCTATCTATCTATCTATCTATCTATCTATCTATCTATCTATCTATCTATCTATCTAGGTCATTTCGAGCAGGAGCTTGGGGGAGCGCAGCTCCGGGAGTTGGTGCCAGCCCCCCCCCCCACCGCGGGGGAATGCCTGCTTGTGTCATGGCTGCAGCAAAATGACCCCGTCCCCTGGAAAGGTCCTTGTTCCTCCGACCAGCCTTCTGAAGGCTTCAGCCACCACTGAAGCTATCCTCCCAGAATAGTGGTATTTCTGAGGCTTGGATTACTAGCTGTCCCCTCTCTGCCAGCTTTCTTTCTTTCTTTCTTTCTTTCTTTCTTTCTTTCTTTCTTTCTTTCTTTCTTTCTTTCTTTCTTTCTTTCTTTCTTTCTTTCTTTCTTTCTTTCTCTCTCTCTCTCTCTCTCTCTCTCTCTCTCTCTCTCTCTCTCGCCTTCTGACACACTTCCGGTGATGTCAAATGGCTTAGCATATGCAAATAAGTTATGCTTATGAGTTATGCTAATGAGCTCCTGCACCTCTTTTTCTATGAAATGACCCCTGTCTGTCTGTCTGTCTGTCTGTCTGTCTGTCTGTCTGTCTGTCTGCCTGTCTGCCTGCCTGCCTGCCTGCCTGCCTGTCTGTCTGTCTGTCTATCTATCTATCTATCTATCTATCTATCTATCTATCTATCTATCTATCTATCTATCTATCTATCTATCATCATAAATTATATTCAGTTTATTGGTTGCCCTTCCCTGCATGCAGGGCTCAGGGTGACTTACATCAAGGATAAACACAATATGATTGAATTATAATGGAATTAAAACAGACGTATGGCAACTACAGCAAGGGGCTTTCAAGACAAGTGAGAAGCAGAGGCGGTTTGCCACTGCTTTCCTCTTCAGAGTCTTCCTCGGTGGTCTCCCTTCTAAGTTCCGACCCCTGCTTAGCTTCCGGGATCTGATGAGTTTGGGCTATATCATGTTGCCTTCTCTCCCTTGGCCTCTGTATTGGTTGGATAAAAGCCATGACAGTTCTTCAAGCTAGAAAAAGATCCCCCCCCCCCCGAGAGATGAAGACAATTTGAAAGAGAACACAGCTTGTAGGGTGTACGCTATTGGCATATTTGGTTAACATAGCAGAGTTTGCCCAGTCATAGAAGGATGATACTGAGTGCCGTATTGCAAAACAAGAGTAAACTTGTAATGTACTTGCAGCAATGACCACATGGCGGTCCATTGCGCACATGGCCGGGGAAGCCCTGAGCTTGAAGCCAGAGAACAATAGGGCACTAGGATCCTAGTCCTCCCCCTACCAGAGGCTTAGGATATTCAAATAAACCTATGATAGCTTCTGGCGGGAACCAAATCCTATCACCTTGTCTGGGTGAGGTCGGGGGTGCGGCTTACCTATAAATATAAGCGGCTCCCATCCCCCATCTAGGCATGCTCTTCTGACCTCTCTAATAAAGTTATGCTTGGTGAAATCCCTACGAAGCGTCTCCAACTCCAGTACTTTCCAAAACTTACATTTATTCAAATAGGTCCAGTTCACATTCAGGTTGCAGTCAAAAGAAGAGAGACAAGCCAAAGAGTCCTTTCCCTATCACAAATAGCTTGTCATACAGGAGTATGAGGGCATTGTGTCTACAGAAGAAGAAGAAGAGAAGAGATTGGATTTATACCCCGCCCTTCACTCACTTGGAGTCTCAGAGAGCGGCTTACAAATGCCTTTCTTTACCCCTCCCCACAACAGACACCCTGTGAGGTAGGTGGGGCTGAGAGAGCTCTGAGACAACTGTCCTTGGGAGAACAGCTGGTACAGAACTATGGCTAGCCCAAGGTCATCCAGCCAGGTGCAAGTGGAGGAGTGGGGAATCAAACCCGGTTCTCCCAGATTAGAGTCTGTGCACTTAACCACTACACCAAACTGGCTCTCTCAGGAGAGACCTACAAAAATATGTCTCCATGGAAGGCCATGTGAAGAATATGAGAGGACAAAGTAGGGGTGGGGAGAGAGAGCGAGAGAGCGAGAGAGAGAGGGAGGGAGGTTGGGAAAGAGAGCAGGGTCAGAGGGCAGCTCCCAGGTTAAGCCAAAGAAAGAGGCATCCCATTCAAGGAGATAACACCTATACACACTTAGGGTCATTTTACACCTCCCCTCTAAAGTAGTTTGACTGCTGTCTTTTCCTGTGCTGATTTCACAGTGGTGTGAAATTTCACTCCAGGGGGTCTAAGTGCACTAATCAACAGCAATTGCTTAAAGCAGAATAAAGCCGGTTGAATACTAGCTTGACCACAGGAGGGCGATTAGTAGATGTGGACATTTCAGTAGCAGCACGGTTTCACACCACACAGAGGTGTGGGCAGGTTTTTTTGGAACTAGAATGATTCCAGCGGGAAAGTCAGATGTAAAAACAGCCTTAGAGTGATGTAGCACTCCCCACACCCCCAGTTTCCAGGCACGATGAGTCACTCTCTCCAACATACACATATTCGACTTTCCTTTCCAGTTAACAGGTATGGCAGGTTTGGGGGCTTTGCATTAAACCTGCTGGACTGAAGTCAACAGTGGGGGGGCGGGGAGGGACAACCCAGTGGGACCTAATGCTTTCTGTCTGCTGCCAGCTGCCTTTAGAACTATTTTGCCTGCTGGCCTATTTCAAGCACATCTGCAGGACGAAACTACACGTTACCCTTTATGTGAGTTCGACACAGGGACTCGCACCAAACAATGCAGCTGTGAGCCTTTGGTGGGAACTCCTGTGTGAGAGCGCAGCAAGGGTCCATGGCGCAGGGGCAGGAGGGGCCTTCCCAACACACTGTGTTCCCAATCCGGATTGGCCCCCTACTGCACTTTCATACAGATGTTCCCAGCGAGGACTCACAGGTATGCTATGGGTGTGAGCCAGTCTGGTGTAGTGGTTAAGTGTGCAGACTCTAATCTGGGAGAACCGGGTTTGATTCCCCACTCCTCCACTTGCACCTGGCTGGATGACCTTGGGCAAGCCATAGCTCTGTACCAGCTGTTCCCTCAAGGACAGCTTGGGAAAGAGTTCTCTCAGCCCCACTTACCTCACAGGGTGTCTGTTGTGGGGAGGGGAAGGGAAAAGGAGTTTGTAAGCCACTCTGAGACTCCAAGTGAGTGAAGGGCGGGATATAAATCCAATCTCTTCTTCTTCTTCTTCTTGTGAGTCCTTGCAGCAAAGTGTATTGTGGTCTGGCCCATAGTCATTTCTTCTTCTTCTTCTTCTTCTTCTTCTTCTTCTTCCTCCTCTTCCTCTTCTTCTTCCTCCTCCTCCTCTTCCTCTTCCTCTTCCTCCTCCTCCTCTTCCTCCTCCTCTTCCTCTTCCTCCTCCTCTTCCTCCTCTTCCTCCTCCTCCTCCTCTTCCTCCTCCTCCTCCTCTTCCTCTTCTTCTTCCTCCTCTTCCTCTCCCTCTCCCCCTCCCCCTCCCCCTCCTCCTCCTCCTCCTGGTTGGGTCCTGTAAGCTTCCCAGCTTGGGTTCACCTGATTCCCCTCTTCATTGTTTCTTCCTCCACCCAGATAGCTTTTGCCCATGAAATTTCCACAACCGTTGCATAGAGACTAATAGTGTGTGTGTGTGTCTGGGGGGGGGGGGGGGAGACACAGGACAAAGGTGTCTTGAGGCAGGGAACTGCAGCTGTGCTGGATCAGACCAGTGGTCCATCTGGTCTAGCATCCCGTTCAACACAGTGAAGGCTTACAAGCTGGAAATTGTTGCCCTCCAGCAAGAGCTCTTAAGGGGTGGATTCTAATCTGGAGAACCGGGTTTGATTCTCCACTCCTCCTCCACATGAAGCCAGCTGGGTGATCTTTGATCGGTCTCAGTTTTCTCAGAGCTCTCTCAGCCCCACCTAGCACACAGGGTGTCTATTGTGGGGAGAGGAAGGGAAGGCAATTTTAAGCAGCTCTGAGACATCTCTGGACAGCGAGAGAGCGGGGTACAAAACCAACTCTCCTTCTCCTTCCATTTTATCCTCACGACAACCCTGTGAGGTCAGTTAGGCTGAGAGAGTATGACTGGCTCTAGGCCACGTGCAAGCTTCCGTGGAAGAGTGGGGATGCACACCTGGATTGTTTACATCTGACTCCAGCACTGCGACCACTATAACCACACTGCCTCCCACATTGCCTCCATATATGGGGGGGGAGGGTTCCAAGTTGGCACTATGGCTAATAGCTATCAAACCATTTGCTAGGGCTTGGCTTTCTCAAGTCCACTAAACTAGTGGCCATTGGTGCATCCAGTGGCAATGAGTTCCACATGCACATTACACTTTAAGCCCAGGCTGCTTCCGATGGGCTACTGTAGCTCCCAAGCCGTTATAGAGCTGGTGTTGGAATGACTCTCTCAGAGGCCAATGGCCCGTGTCCCTTTCTGCTTGGAGTGGCGGGTGGTCAGCTGTGCTATCCCGACCCAGAGTGTAGGATTACCAACCCCCAGGTGGGGCCTGGAGTCATCCCAAAATGATAACTGATCTTTAGGCCAGTGTTCCCTCTAAGCTGAGTGAGTGTGAGCTGGCTCACTGTCTTTTAGCCTCCAGTTCACCCATTTTCGTCTTTGCTCAGGACGGATGGCTCCGGAGCAAACTAATTGATGCAGTAGCCAAATCGCTCGCTCACAGCTTTAATGCCGGTAGCTCACAAAATAGAATTCTGGCTCACTCCATAGCTGAGAGGGAGCATTGGGACTATAGGGGTCAGTTCCCCAGTAGCTTCAGAGGGGGTGGACTCTGTAGCATCAATTCTCTGCTGAGCCCCTTCCCTTCCCTTCCCAGACCCCACCCTTTCCAGGCTCCCTCTCCAAACCTCCCATGGGGTTTGACTGAGGAGGAAGGTTTGCATTGCGAGAACCTGACAAGGTTGTTATTTAGAGAAAGGAGACATTTCCCGCCTTCTCATTTCAGGCGATGTATTTATCAAGACAGTGAGACTCACTTCGTGGCTCAGGAGACAGATGGGGCTCTTTGCCACGCAGCTTATGGCTCTTCTCTGCACCGTTCACCAGGGTGGTGTCCAGGGGTTCAGGAAAGAGGCTAAGGCTCTTTCATACCGGGGCTCATGGGGGGAGGTGGTTTCCATCTTGGAACAGCCATTGCTGGGGGAAAGGGTGATCTGTGAGCCTCCCTGAGGAGCAGGCCTCATGCCAGGGAGGTGGTTTTTTGAGTCGGTGGTAGGGTTGCCAGACCCTAAACTGGGGACGGGGGATCCCCTGCTCCCATCTGGTGCTCCCTACTGCTGCTAAGCTAGCCAATGGAGTTAAATGTGGCGCTGAAATGGGGAGGGATGTGAGCAGCATTCTGATGCACTGGCATAACTCCCCACGCTCCTGGAAGTGACATCAGCATGTCACTGGTGATGCCCTGGCATTTGGGGGAAACTTCTATGATTACACTATAGTTTTGCCCAAATGCCATTGCTGGTGACACGTTGATGTCACTTCCAGTGTGCACAGGAAGTGATGTCAGCATGTCATTGGTGAGGGCCCCCGGTAATTTCCCCGGTTCCCTGCTGGTTGCTAGGGGGACCTAGCAACTCTAGTTGATGATAATAGCAAATGTGACTCTCTGAGAGCCATGAAGGGAGTACCACTGATTTAAGATTTTCTCCCAATGGACTCTTAAAGTAGCTTGCAACATCATTCTCCCTTTCTCCATTTTATCTTCACAACAACAGCCCTGTGAAGCAGGGTGGGTTTAGAGTGATTGACCCAAAGTCACCAAGGAAGCTTTCATGCCCGGGTGGTGACTTAGGAAGTGTCATCAGATAGCTCTAGGAATTTTGCCAGAACTCTATGGTTTTGCCATAGAGTTTCTGGCAATTCCTAGAGCTACTTTATGTCAATTCTGTGTTTTTCACGGAAATGACGTAGCAGCACTCGTGGTGTCTTCTTTAAAATTTTGGTAGGCTAGAACAACCACTGAGGGAAGGCCTTCCTTTATAGAAGGATGCCCAGCAATCCTATGGGGGGGGGGTTGCATCTAGGTCTCCTAGATAACTACACCATGAGGCTCACAGTTCATTGGCATTTCACCCTGGGACTGCCTTCTTGTAGGCTATGTAGACCTGTGAGGTATGCAACCCCCTCCCTCCCTTTGTGGTTAAAAAGAAAGATGCCAGCTTGATCATGGTTGATAATGTTGTGATAGTTATGAGGAGCTATTAAAAAAATGCTGTTAAAACGTTGTTAAAATTCAGTGCTGTTTTTGCAGTTTACTCTGGAATATATCCCAGAGAGCACCATAAAAACCTGGCAGATAATTTCCCCCCATCTCCCCCCTCCCACTGGAAAGGCTGCCAGCTTTTCGGTTCACCCTGCTCTTGTGTCTCTGCTGAGCAGCAACATAACCAAGGACAGCTTTCCCCGCTGCACCGCCTCTGCGCCCGCGAAATGCCTTGCCAGCTACATTTCTACATGTCCAGCTGCTGCCAAACGGGGCCAGTCCCCAAAGCCAGTGACCACTAATGCAAATGGAGTCTCTGCAAGGCCATAATTCTTCCCAACGAGAATGGTAATGACCCGTGATGGACCGCCGGATGCCCTCTGCCAGGGCCATGCAGCAGCAGATCGAGGAAACCTCCGGCAGAGGGCAGTGTTGAGAAACGGCAGCTCTGCTCCGCAATCTTGGTTTCCCCTGGCTTCTCCACGGAGCATTCGAACAAAAGCCAATTGTGTAGGCATTTAACTCCAGTGGGAGCTGTATTGTTTCATTAAACCACCGGCGATGAGTGGTGTCAGCATTTCGGATGGAGGGGGGGGGGGGAACAGCGAAGGAATTCATTAGAAAAAATGAATCTTTTGACTGCAGCTTAATACCAAAGGCCACCATTACTGCTCCAAGTGGCCACCAGTATCATGAATTCTTAATGTCATGGGTGTGACGTATGGGAGCGACCGTTGGGCGACATATTGTTTTCCTGTCAGCTTCTTCAATTAAAAAGAGAGAGAGGCCTCCGGCCATTGAGGCTGAGAGGAACTTCTTGTATGCTAATTGTCTGTAGGCACTTAAGAGCCAGCTTCAGACTCGCAGCGTTCGCCCAGATTGTGAGGGATTTCGCCGACGAACTGGTGGATAAACAAAGGTCTCCATGGAAGGCGTGAGAGACTGGAACACAACGTTGCCTTGGGGAGCACTGGGCAAAAGGCAGGCTGGCTGTTACTGTTGGTGGACTCAGACGATGGCCAGTCGGAGCGGAGGTCCTCAACACTGTGGGGCACTTTTGGAATTTTGAGAAAGGGCGGCGGGTGACACCACAAAATGGCTGCCACGGGGACAGGTTTAATCGTGAATCCCAATCCCAGCCTCCTCTTTCAATGCACAGGGGTCATTTTGTAGAAAAAGAGGTGCAGGAGCTTATTAGCATAACTCATTAGCATAACTTATTTGCATATGCCTCACCCCCTGATGTCCCTGGAAGCATGTCAGAAGGCAACACCCACTGCTCAGGCTCCACCCCAGAAACTTCCAGATCTTTCCCAACTCAGAGCTGGCGAGCCAGCTTGACACTTTGACTAAAGACACTTTAGGTTTCCTTTGCTCTTGCAGGGAAGCTATCCTACAACAAGCATGGAAGTATCGATCAAGTTAGTATGCTTTTGCTTTTTCCCCACAGCGCATCACCATATGTGCAAGCTCCTGGGCTTGTTACTCCCAGAATGGCATTCCTGCGCGTTCCTGCTCGAAATGACCCCTGGAGGCAGCTGCTTCCCAATGGGACACTGGAGCAGTTATTCTGGAGCAGACCGATGCCTCACCTTGTCCAGCATCCCATTTCCAATAGTGGCCAGACCGATGCCACATGGAAGCCCACCTGCGCAGACAACGGTCCTTCTCTGCTGAATGCCTCCAAGAATCTGACCATCAGAAGCATCCAGCCTCCGAATCCGAAGAGCCCCAGACATTTGTCATGGTTAAGAGCTATCACGTGCCACCCATAAATTTGTCCAACCCCCTTTAAAATCCTTCTAAACCAGTGCCCATCATCACATCTTGTGGCGATGAGTCCCACAGGCAGACCCGTAGCTACAGCGGGGGCATCTTGGGGCTAGGCCCCCCAACTTACTTGCAAGCCCCCCCAAATTCCCATTCAGCCCAGGGCATCATGGCCTTTTTCCTGGGATTAATTTGATTAGCCAGTGCCCCCTAAGAAATTTAAATCCCCCCGACTTAAAAAATCCTGGCTACGGGTCTGCCCACAGGCCAATCACCCATAGTGCAAAGCCGTCTTTCCTATTGTCTGTCTCAAATCTACTGCCAGTCTGCTTCAATGGATGACTCCAAAGTTTCTCTCTCTTCCCACATGTTTAATTCATAGACCTCTCTTGGGTCACCCCAAGGCACTGTGGTTCTAAACGAAAAAGTCCCAGATGCATTTGTCTTCCCCTATAAGGCAGGTACTGCAGCCCTGTGATAATTTTGGTCGCTTGCCCTTTGCGTCTGACATGCAGACATATTCTGACTTGGTGGGCGATTCTGCATTTGCTTGCGTCTTGTATTCATTTCTTTATTTAGAAAATGTGTATGTTGCTCTCCAGAGACTTGCTGGAGGCAGCTTGCGACTAATAAAACAAAACAATTAAACACAAGCATTAAAAAAAAAACCCAAAGCCATTAAAACACAAGCATTGAAAAAAACAAAACCATTAAAAGCGAGCATTAAAGAACAAGCCAGCTCCATCAAAGCATGAGCAATAAAGAACAGGCCAACGTCATGTCATTTTTCTGGTGGAGCACTCAAGCCTTCCCTTCGCTACAGACCACCACTGCCCTACCACAGGTTCTAGGATTTGACAACATCAATTTGTGGTTTTTGCTCTGACCTGGATGGCTCACACTATCCTGATCTCGTCAGATCTCAGAAGCTAAGCAGGGTTGGCCCTGGCTAGTACTTGGATGGGAGACCCCCCCCCCCCAGGAAGTCCAAGGTTGCTACGCAGAGGCTGGCGATGGCAAACCATCTCTGTTCCTCTTTTGCATTGAAAATCCTAGGGGGGGGGGCACCATAAATCTGCTACAACTTGACAGCACTCCCCCCGCCCCGAAAACTGAGCTGGTCCTTACCTGGATGGCTCAGGCTAGCCTGATGTCATCAGATCTTGGAAGCTAAGCAGGGTTGGCCCCAGAGCCTTTTTTTTGGTAGAAAAAGCCCAGCAGGAACTCATTAGCATAATAGGCCACCCCCAACAGCAGAAATGTATCTGCATATTAGGCCACACCCCTGACAGCGCAGCTCCCTCCCAGGATTGGTGTCCCAGGTGCCCCGTGGCTTGTGAGGCACCTGGAGAGCCCGAGGAGGGGAGGCAGTTTACACTGCCTTCCCTCCCTGGATCGGCTTGGCTTCCCCAGGCGCCCTGCAGCTTGTGAGGCACCTGGGGAACCCGATGGGGGGGGGAGGCTGTAGGTGTGGCCAACTCAGAAGCCAGTCGGAACTCCGTTCCTGTGCGTTCCTGCCCCAAAATAGCCCTGGTTGGCCCTGGTTGGTATCTGAGAGTTTGGTACCTCTAGCTTGTCTTGGTGGGGAATATGTTCTACTGCATCACAAACTGAACCAGTTCATTCCGCCCCTAAAAATTCATGATGGTTCATGGCTGATGAACCGGGCATGCCACAAATCACAAACCATCACAAACCATCACAAACCCCATTTTCCTGGTTGGTGCCCATCCCTATCAATCACACCCAGTGCAACTGCAGCAGACAGTGCTGATCTCAGAGGAGACTGCATGTTGTCCCCCTGTATGAGTCAACATTATGTCCAAGCATCTTTCTAATCAGGAGAGGCTGTGTTCTGCAGACACATGTGTGAACTCTTTTGAAGGTGGAAGTGCCTTAGTGCTGCCTATTTGAAACATAAACCTTTAGGTGAAATATGCCTCTAGTTTAACCTTAGGAAAAAATATACTTCAGTTATGGAAGGAACAAGAGATGCCCATTTAGCCATTCCTGAGCCAACAATATATCCCTATTAACTGTTCAGGTCAACTAGGACAGGGGTGGGCAAACTGTGGCTCGGGAGCCGCATGCGGCTCTTTCACATATATTATGTGGCTCCCAGCAGGGCGGCTGGGGAAGCTAAATATCATTAGCAAACAAATATCATTGGACAAATTAATATCATTATCAATATCTGCTTTTACCCCTTTTGTTACTATTTTTGGCAGTCTCATTTAATGTTAATAAAAAGCAGATTTGCTTATTTTCCTATAAAAGCAGGTAATATTTGCTCATGTCTTGTGCCTCTCAAACATCTGATGTTTATTCTATGCGGCTCTTACGTTAAGCAAGTTTGGCCGCCCCTGTTCTAGGTGGCTCTTATGCTGAGCAAGTTTGCCCACCCCTGAACTAGGAGATACGCAAAATGACCCAAGGGCTCTTGAAATTCCAGGAGTCATGAGAATTTATCTTGTGGAATTTTGTGAGTGTTTCATGTTTCAGGAAAGCCAGAAATAGGGAAGGAGAGAAAGGAAGCTTGCCCTGGCTTGAGCGTGCCTGGTCACTTTACATTTTAAAGGGACATTCTTTTCTTATGTGAGTAGACCTGGCCTCTGAAGGCCGTATCTCCCAGCCATTATTTCCTACTGGGGGAGAGGTCCATGGCTGGGTCTATCCCCTTGTCCCATTATAATTCAAAAGGAAAGGAAAGACTGACCTAACCCTGGACTTACCTGGCCGGCATCAGCCCGGCTGGCAGCTCCAAGGCTGACGAGCAGGTCTTCCTCCTGGCTATAGCCCCTGCTGATGGCATTAGAAGTAGCAGAGCCTGCCCAACAACTGGGAAATGATGGGTGGGTTTCTGGACTCCTTTGAACTTCAGCTGCTTTTAGGCAGCCCTAGTGTGAGACTTCTGAGCTAACAGCAATAGATCAGACCTTTGGGTTTAAGCAAAGCTCTTTATTTCTAATACTGGAACAGGTACTCGTTGTTTGTTAGAGATACAGGAAAAGAAATAACATGGGTTAATATACCTTCAGGCAGAGGTGCATAAACATAAGGAACCAATCAGGATGAATACAGAAAAGCGGGAAAGAATGGAAACCGTTGATTCTCGCCAACAGGTGAGAAAGTTATAAAAATTCCCTTCTTGCCCTGAGTGACCCAGATGTGCGAACTCTAGGCTAAACATTTGGTCAGCAACAATTAAACAGTCGGCAAGGTTGAAACAACTTTGATAAAATACTTCAAGCTTGAAAGGGGAGAGGGGGTGGACAGGATGAGATAGCTTCAGTTCTTCGCTGATGAAATGGTAAAAGAACAAATGGTAAAATGGGCGATAAACTTCAACAAAGACATTAAAATGGAATCTTGGGAATTTTTATGGAAAAATGCTATGGGTATATCTACATGTTATAATTTAAAAGAAAATTGTTTTAAAATGATGTACAGATGGTATATGACACCAAAAAAATGCAAATATTAATCAGAATATGTCTAACAAATGTTGGAAATGTAAAAAGAAAGAAGGTTCTTTTTATCATATGTGGTGGACTTGTGATAAAGCAAAGACTTATTGGTCTATAATACATGCAGAAATGGAAAAAAAATTGAAATGTACATTTAAGAAGTTGCCTGAAATGTTAATGCTTGGACTTAAACTAGAAGAGATAAATGTAAAGAAAAGGACAATAATATGGTATATGATAACAACAGCAAGAATGGTGTATGCACAAAATTGGAAAAATGAAAAAATACCAGAAGTGTGGGAATGGTTGAAAAAATTGTTATATATGGCTGAAATGGATAAATGGACTAGAAAGTTAAATGACCTGTACTCAGAGACCTTTTTAGAAGATTGGAAAGATTTGAAAGAATATGTTGAAAAATACTGGGACATGAAAAATTACATTTATACATGGTTATAATAACATAAAGCAATAGAATTAGAGTATATGAATGTATTAAGGATAATTAGATAATTAAGTTGTTTTTTATTTTAGAATTATATAAGAATATAGAAAGTAAGAATTAGTATATAAGTATTTTTAAGATATATGACCGTTACCAGAAATGTAAACATAGATATAAGTATTACTATTTTGGATAGAGTGGAAAATGTGTTATGCTTCAGATGTGGTGGGAAACCACCAATACAAGATAAAAACAAGATTATACAAATAGAACAAAATGTTATATAATATGGAAAAAAGGATTTGTATAAGAAAAATGTATTAATTTTAATGTTTTGAAAAATAAAATTTTTTTTACAAAAAAAAAGAAGAAGAGATAGCTTCAGTTCTTTAGGTGACGACCAAGAGGGTGGCAGCCCCTCCTCCCGGGAAGAAAGTAACATTAAGCAGGGCAGCTATTCCTACTTCAAGGCAAGCAATAAAACAATTGGTTACAGTAGGGCACAAAGAAACAGAAAGTAACAGCAAGACAGTCTAACAGCCAGACAACCATACTATTGTCAGATTCTGATACCAGATTCTGACACCTAGAACATCAGTTCCCAACCGTTTTTGGCACAGTGGCCCACAAGCCCAAATGTTTATTTATTTATTTATTTATTTCCCGGATTTATATCCCGCCCTCCCCGCAAGCGGGCTCAGGGTGGCTTACACAGGCCCAAGGCCTAATCAGTACATTAAAATATACTTGGTCTTGTGACCCATCCAGGACTGGCTGTAGGTATTTTGATGCCCTAGGCAAACTATGACCTTGGCACCCGTCTGGTTCGCCATTCTGTTTTCTACAGTGGCCAACCAGTTGTTTTGGAGGAACCACCAACCATCCCACAAAAGGTGCCGTTGCTCCCACTATAACCCCCCAGCCATACACAGCCTTTGAGTATAGAGGTTACATTTCAGCCTCTGACCACCCTCTCCTTCTCCGTTACACCTTCTAATACTCCCCAAGAGTCTAAGAAAAACACGCCGGTATACAGTGAAGAAAAAATACCAACTGACGTATGACATGGAAATAGAGCAAGATGGGTAGCCATGTTTGTCTGTAGCAGTAGAAAAGGGTAAGAGTCCAGGAGCACCTTAAAGACTAACAGAATTTGTGGCCAGGTAGGAGCTTTCATGAGGGGCCGCAGTGGCTCAGTGGTTAAGATGCTGAACTGCAGACCAGAAGATCGGTAGTTCGGTAGTTCGCGACCTGAGTGCTGCATGACAGAGTGAGCTCCTGTCTCTGGCCCCAGCTCCTACCAACCTCGCAGTTTGAAAACAAGAAATTGCAAGTAGATAAATAGGGACCGCTTCAGTGGGAAGGTAACAGCATTCCGTGCACCTCGGTGTCTAGTCATGCCAGCCACATGACCATAGGGAAGTCTTTGGACAGCACTGGCTCTTCGGCTTGGAAACAGAAATAAGCACCGCCCCCTAGAGTCAGATTCGACTGGCTTTCGAGCAAAGGAAACCTTTACCTTTAGGAGCTTTGGTGAGTCACTGCACACTTCTTCAGATATCATAGAATCATAGAATCACAGAGTCGGAAGGGGCCATCCAGGCCATCTAGTCCAACCCCCAGCTCAATGCAGGATCAGCCTAGAGCATCCCCGACAAGTGTTTGTCCAGCCGCTGCTTAAAGGCTGCCAGGGAGGGGGAGCTCACCACCTCCCGAGGCAGCTCATTCCACTGTTGAACAATCCTTAATTTAAACCCATTCTTGTGAGTCCTGTCTTCTGCTGCCAACAGGAACAGCTCCCTGCCCTCCTCTAAGTGACCGCCCTTCAAATACCTCGAGAGAGCCATCCTGTCCCCCCCTCAACCTCCTCTTCTCCAGACTGATCATTCCCAAGTCCCTCAGCCTTTCTTCATAGGGTCTCCAGGACCCCCATCATCCTCGTTGCCCTCCTCTGCACCCGCTCCATTCTGTCCCCATCCTCTTCGAAGTGAGGCCTCCAGAACTGCACACAAGACTCCAGCACCTGACCAGTGCAGTGTACAGCAAGACTATGACATCTCGCGACATGGAAGATACTGCTTCCAGGGTCCCATCTTGGTTTCCAAAATGCAAAAGAGGGCAATGGAAAGGGCTAGGGTGGCCATTAGGGAAGGCCGGCCCGTGACCCACTTGCAGCGGTTTCATGACCCACTTTTAGGCTCCGACCCACAGGCTGGGAAATGCTGCAAGACACTGTTCTAGGGGGTGCCCTCTTGCAGAATGCGCCACAGTACAGCCACTTGCTGCCCCAGAGGCAAATTGTTGGGTGTCTTGTGATGTCATGCACTATCCTGTAGTGCATGCTGGCCTTGTTCTGGAAGGTGATCCATGCACAGAATTTGGCTCACTCCAGATCGGGGGCTGCAAGGAGATTCTAACCATATAAATCCCGAGTGCCGCACTGCGAAGCATTTAGGAGCAATAAGCAGCTGACAGATGTGCAATTACATTGACTCTGGAGTGTAAATATTTACACTGATATTGATGGACAACCAGAACGCCACGGGCACGGAAGGCTGAAATGGTTTTGCTGCTCCTCATTATTTCAGGAGGGGATTTAAAATCCATCTTCCCTTTTCGGGAAGCCTTTGGACGATGAACTGGGCTGGGCGGAAGGGGCTGAGAGGTGTCCTGGGTTTGGATCTTCAGCTCCGAGGATACCAGGCATGAAGAAAGTGGGACAGCCCCATTTGGAATCCTGCATACAGTTCTGGCCAGCTCATCCTGAAAAGGATATTAGAGAAATGACCCATGGGTTGGAGTCTCTTCCCTCTGAAGACAGGCTAAAGCATTTTGGGCTTTCTCGTGTGACCGAGAATTACGGGATGCATGAGAGACACTGATACAATTATGAATGGGTGGCGGAATGGACAGAAAGGACCTGTTCTCTGTTCCCTACAACATTAGGGATACATTCAGACACATGAACACATGAAGCTTCTACTTTGTCAGGCCATTGGCCTGTCAAGGTCAGGACAGACAGTGGTTCTCCAGGGTCTCAGATGGAGGTCTTCTGCTAAGACAGACCATTGGCCTATCAAGGTCAGGCAACAATTTTTCTCCAGGCCAAGTTGGCTAGGGATCCTGGAAGTTTCTTGCCATCTCCTGGGCATGGAGATGGGGTCACTGCAGGTGTGTCTCTCTGTGTGGGTATTTGTGAACTTCCTACATTGCACAGGGAGTTGACGACCCTGGAGGTCCCTCCAACTCTATGATTCCAGTGCCAGTATTGTCTACTCTGACGGGTAGTGGCTCTCCAGGGTCTCAGATGGAGGTCTTCTTACACATTCAGAGAAATGCTGATCACCACTTTGGGATCAGGAAGCAATTTTCCCCCAGGCCAGTTTGCCCGGGGATCCTGGAGGTTTCTTGTCATCTTCTGGGCATGGAGATAGGGTCACTGCAGGTGTGTGTGTGTGGGGGGAGTGGGGAAGGTATTTGTTAATTTCCTGCATTGTGCAGGGGATTGGACTAGATGACCCTGGAGGTCCCTTCCAACTCTATGATTCTATGATTCCAATGTCTGTATTGTCTACTCTGACTGGTAGTGGCTCTCCAGGGTCTCAGATGTAAGTCTTCTTCACCTGTCAAGGTCAGTATTGTCTACCCTGACTGGCAGAGGCTCTCCAGGGTCTCAGGCTAAGGCCTCTCACATCATCTGCTACCTGGTCCTTTGAAATGGAGTCGCATGCGAACTGAACCTTGAACCTTGTGCATGCAAAGCAATTGCTGTGTCCCTGAACCATGTTCCTTACCCAGTGTCATGAACAAAATGTCAGTTGCTTTGCAATGAGAATGAGACTCATGCATCCCTTCCTCTTTTCCTCTGCACTTGGAGCCAAGCTCAAAGATACCTTGGTACGAAAGTCATTATTAGAAATTGTTATGACATCCAAATGAAAGCCAGTGTTGTGTAGCGGTTAGACTACTGACGAGGATCTGGGAGACTCAGGCTAGAATCCCCACTCTGCCGTGGAAGCTTGCTGGGTGGCCTTGGGCCAGTCACATATTCTCAGCATAACCTCCCTCACAGGGTTGTTGTAAGGATAAAATGGAGAAGGGAAGAATTCTGTAAGCCACTTTGAATGCCCACTGCAGAGGAAAGCATGGTATAAATGTAGTAAATAAATGTATCGGGGTTTTTGAACCAGCTTTTTGTTTACCTCCTCCATACTGGCCTTCAGGGTGGTGTACCAAATTGCTCAATCTGTTTATTTATTTATTTATTTTTAAAAATTTATAGCCTGCCTTTCTCGCTGCAGGGCCATGATGGCTTAGAGGTTAAGACACTGAGCTGCAGACCGGAAGGTCAGTAGCTTGGCAGTTTGAGACCTGAGCGCTGCGTGACAGAGTGAGCTCCCATCTCTGGTCCCAGCTCCTGCCAACCTAGAAGAAGAAGAAGAAGAAGAAGAAGAAGGAGGGAAGAGATTGGATTTAAACCCCACCTTTCACTTGAAGTCTCAGAGCGGCTTACAAATTCCTTTCCCTTCCCCTCCCCACAACAGACACCCTGTGAGGTAGGTGGGGCTGAGAGAGCTCTTTCCCAAGCTGTCCTTGAGGGAACAGCTGGTACAGAGCTATGGCTTGCCCAAGGTCATCCAGCCAGGTGCAAGTGGAGGAGTGGGGAATCAAACCCAGTTCTCCTAGATTAGAGTCCGCGCATTTAACCACTACACCGAATTGGCTCTCTGGCAGTTTGAAAGCAAGAAATTGCAAGTAGATAAATAGGTACCGCTTTGGTGGAAGGGTAACAGCATTCTGTGTGCCTTGGTGTTTAGTCATGCCAGCCACATGACCACGGAAAAGTCTTTGGACAGCGCTGGCTCTTTGGCTTGGAAACGGAGATGAGCACCGCCTCCTAGAGTCAGATTCGACTAGCTTTCAAGCAAGGGAAACCTTTACCTTTTTTTCCCCCTCACTGCACATACATTGGTACAGCATCTGTTTGGTGTGCAGGAGGTCCCAGGTTCAATCTCCACCTGTCCTGTTAAAGGACCGGGCAGTAGGTGATGTGGAAGTCCTCTTCCTGACACCCTGGAGAGCTGCTGCCAGTCAGGGCAGACAATACTGACCTTGAGGGACCCCAGGCCTGATTCAGTGTGAGGCATGTGTTCAAGGTGTTCGTAGCCTCAACTGAATGGGCCGGGTGATCGGCTCACCTCTGAGCGACGTCTTCAAACGCGGTAAGTTCGACTGCTGAACAGAGTCGTGGCGAAAATCCGCAGCATCCTGGCACAGAAGAGAGAATCGGGGTCGCTGCAGCTGTTCTCACCTCTGCATGAGGCAATGCCCCTGTTAGCTCTTCTTCTTTTGCCCAGCATTCCTGCCCTCTTCTATGACTTTCCTCCTCTTGCTCAGACAAGTCTGTGAAATGGCACAGGAGTAAGGTTTTTAGCTAGCCTCCTCTCTTTCTGTGTGAGTACAGAATCTGGTGGGCGCTAGGTATGACTTGCAATGATCACGATTTGCATTTTGTGGAGCAACCAGGCAAGAACTGAACCGCTATGGACTGCGGCTGAAGCGATGCTGCCTTAGAGTGGCCTCCTGTCCCTCTTTCAATTCATAGAATCATAGAGTTGGAAGGGGACCTCCAGGGTCATCTAGTCCAACCGCCTGCGCAACGCAGGAGATTCGCAAATACCTCCCCGCCGTGCCCAGGGACCCCTGTTCCACACACAGAACAGACTGCTCTTTCCGTCTCCTTCTCCTTCTCTCTGGACCCTCTTGGAATCGCCTTAAAGCAGTTGAAATGAAGTAGAGGCTGTTTGCCTTGAAGAGCAAGTCAATCTGCAGCCAATCAAACACGGGTCCACCATCTTTTCTGCAGCCGGAAAGCCCTGAGTCAGTGATCTGTTGTCCAAAAGAGCTGCTGCGGATGCTTTAGGGGCAGGGGCAGCCCTTCTTTATGAGTATCCATTAAAAGGAAGCAAAAGAAGGATGCTGGCGACCCGCCTGGGACCCCCCTTCCAGGATATGCAAGCAGTCAAGAATTTAGCCGGACAAAGTGACTTCCCCCCCTGCAGGGCTGTTGTGCATTTAGTATCCCCCCCCCCCCCAAAATATTGCACCGAAATTCAGCAGTGGTTGTAATTGCCTGTTTTGAACCTAATGTCTTGAATAGTAGACAAGAGAAGTAGAGGTTATGTATTTGTGGTGTGGAAATATTAGAAGAGATCAGAAGAAAAGCAGTTGACGGCATGTTCGATTTGGAGGATCAACGTCGTGTTCAAGATCATGGGCAATGAATGGAAACCATTTATCAGTGAAGTTGGGTACATGTCTGATTGGAGTAGTCTGTCTGTGATTTTTTCCAGTGGTCCCAGATCTCTGAGTACCAGGGCTATTTTGGGGCAGGAACGCACAGGAACGGAGTTCCGGCTGGCTTCTGAGTTGGCCACGCCTACAGCCTCCCCCCCTCAGGTTCCCCAGGTGCCTCACAAGCCGCAGGGCGCCAGGGGAAGCCAAGCCGATCCAGGGAGGGAAGGCAGTTTAAACTGCCTTCCTTCCCTCGGGCTCTCCAGGTGCCCCATGCATCCTGCAAGCCACGGGGCACCTGGGGAAACCAATCCTGGGAGGGAGCTGTGCTGTCAGGGGTGTGGCCTAATAGGCTAATGAGTTTCTGCTGTTTCTCCTCGGGCTCTCCAGGTGCCCCACAGCTGCGGGGAACCTGGGGAAGCTTATCCAGAAACGGCCTTCCTTCCCTCGAGTTCCCCATGCGCCTCGTAAGCCACAGGGCACCTGGGGAAGCCGATCCTGGGATGGAGCTGTACTGTCAGGGGTGTGGCCTAATAGGCTAATGAATTTCTGCTGTTGGGTGTGGCCTATTATGCTAATGAGTTCCTGCTGGGCTTTTTCTACACCCCCCCCTGCTGTGTACCATTCTGATAGAGAGGGTAGAGATTGTAGTGTCCAGTGCCTTGCTATTGTTGTCTGTGCCACAGTCAGTAAGCTGTGTATCAGCTCCCATCGGATCTTTGGTATTGATAGATCTTCACGATGCAAGAGGATTGGTTCAGGGGTTAAAGCTATGGGATGACCAGTTATTTATGGGATGTGTTGCGTGATTTTGGACCAAAATTTGTTTATTTGATGGCACTTCCACCAGCAACGGACAAAATTTCCAACTTCTCCACGGCCCTTCCAGCAGAGCGCTGAGTCAAAGGGTGTGATGTGAGCCAATTTTTGAGGCGTGATGTACCGGCTAGATAGAATGTTGGACGGTTGGAGTCTAACGTGATCCGAAGAGGGAGAGGCAAGAGAGGTACATCATATATTTATCATGCAGTTTAGCTACACTCTCAGTTCAAACTGACTATTTCAAATTAAAAAGTAGCATTGCAATTCACGTACATATTTGCAATGTAATGTGCGTATAAACATGTTTTGTTTAATTACCATTTAAGATGCATTTCTCTTGTTATATCAGTAAAAGATTAAAAAAAAATTAACAGGATAAGATTTGCCCCATCAGTACCTTTCTGTGGCACAGACTGGTTTAGTGGTGGTTATCTGTAATAATATAAAGAAATGCGTATAAAATACATATAAAAGACCAATGATTGCTGTGTTTCAGTGATGGAGCACCTGTTTTGCCAGCAGATGGTCCCAAGTTCCAGCATCTTAAAAGGGCCTCAGAAATCAGGTGCTGAAAAAGCCCTTTGTCTCCTTGAAGACCTGGAGAACTTCTGCCCTACTTAACACTGGAGAGCTCGAGTGGGCCTGTTTCTGAGTGGCAGAGCATCTTCCTTGACTGCAGAAGGTCCAGGGTGTAAGCACTAGCATCTCTATGATTTTGATTGCCCTGGAAACAGGAGACAAAACAATGTCTGAACTCTCTTGACATGACCCGATCTCAGGAGAATTTGGAAACGGAACCTGCCCAACTAAATCTCCTGAGAAGATGGAAAGGGGTGAGAATTTGGAAACTGACAAGCATGGCCCAACCCTTTCCAGAAGATGGAATCTGGAGCAGATTGGGAAACCGACATGCATGGAACCCTCTAGGGAAGAGGGAACACTTTCTGGAAGATGGGATCTGCTGAGAATGCAGAAACTGACATGCATGGCTGAGGAAACAGAATCTTGCAAGAATCTGGAAACTGACATGCCTGGATTTGTAAAAGCCAGGAGACAAGGAGAAGGATTTCTTCTGACAACCAGCTGAAGGCAGAAGTAGGTAGCCATCTGGCTGGCTGAGAGGGGCTGGGTGAGAGGGGAGGTTGCAGACCCCCAAAGACCACCATCTAAGATGACCGCCCCCTGGGACCTTAGTATAGAGCCAACCCTGTTTTTCAAGAAGGAGGTATCATAGAATCATAGAGAAAAATGGCTTCCTGATCCCAAAGTGGCAATCAGCTTTCCCCTGGGCATGTAAGAAATGGCTGCTGCACAGAGGAATCATAGAATCATAGAGTTGGAAGGGACCTCCAGGGTCATCTAGTCCAATCACTTGCACAGTGCAGGAAATTTACAAATACCTCCCCCTTCACATGCCCCCAGTGACCCCTGTTCTATGTCCAGAAGATAGCAAAAAACCTCCAAGATCCCTGGCCAAAATGTCTAGGAGAAAAATTGCTTCCTGACCCCAAAGTAGCGATCAACATTTCCCTGGGCGTGTAAGAAAGGGCCATGAGAACTCAGCACTGAGGCAACCCTTCCTGCCCTCCCTCTCACGATATGCCTCAGTTTCCAATGAGGAATCGATTTAACTGTCAGGAGGTTCTTCCTAATGTGTTGCCAAAAACTCTTCTGATTTAATTTCAACCCGTTGGTTCTGGTCCGACCTTCTGGGGCAGAGATGCTTTTACCCGTCGAAAGGTGCAGCTTCGGAACCAAAGACATATAGTCACAGCCCAGGAGAGAGCGAAACTGCGGGGGAAAAGAAATGGTGCTGAGATGGTGCAGGGAAGTTGTTTGGTTTCGTGAGCTGGGGGAGAGCGCAGAGGAAGAGTTTGTGCTGAACGGCATTTTTCTCCCCCTCCCCAAATAAACTGCTTTTCTCTGCAGGAAAAAAAAACATTCAAAGGAGAGTCTCAAGTAGGCAATGCTTTGTCAGGCAAAAATCACTCTAATGCTGAGTTGGGGGACTCCCTTCTGCAGCATGCGGCAAAGACTCAAGGACAACAGGAATTCCAAAAGCAGGAGGGGATTCCCTTTCTTCACCAGCTGAGCATCTGTCCGGGCTGCAAAGAGAGCCTTTCCTTGTGTTCGGTTACTCTCGGTCCTTTGAGGAAGAGATCTCAGCTCCTCGATTCATGTGATAGGACAACAGAACATTTTTTCCCTAGAAAGGACAGGAAGATTCATAGAGAAAGGCCGTTTCTGCATTGGCTTTTTCCTCTGTTGTTTTATGAAACCCATGTTGGAACAGAAATCCCCCTCTGCATGGCATGCTGCTTTCACTGCCTTTGACCATCGGGATTTTATGGTACCTTCTGCACTGCATGCCGCTTTCATGGCCTTTGATCCTCGGATTTTATGGTACCCTCCACACTGCATGCCGCTCTCACTTTCTTTGTTCATTGGGTTTTATGGTACCTTCTGCGCAGGGGTCCTTTCCAGCAGGAGCTCGGGGGAGCGCAGCTCTGGAAGTTGGTGCCAGCCCCCCCCCCCCCCCCCGTGGGGGAATGCCTGTTTGTGTCATGGCTGCAGCAAAATGACCCCGTCCCCTGGAAAGGTCCTTGTTCCTCCGACCAGCCTTCTGAAGGCTTCAGCCACCACTGAAGCTATCCTCCCAGAATAGTGGTATTTCTGAGGCTTGGATTAGTAGCGGTCCTCTTTCTTTCTTTCTTTCTTTCTTTCTTTCTTTCTTTCTTTCTTTCTTTCTTTCTTTCTTTCTTTCTTTCTTTCTTTCTTTCTCTCTCTCTCTCTCTCTCTCTCTCTCTCTCTCTCTCCTTCCCTCCCTCCTTCCTTCCTTCCTTCCTTCCTTCCTTCCAGTGATGTGAGGGGGTGTAGCATATGCAAATAAGTTATGCTAATGAGCTCCTGCACCTCTTTTTCTATGAAATGACCCCTGCTTCTGCGTAGATTTATGGCCATTTTATGGCTGTGCAGGGGTGACTTTGCAGTCCATGTGGCATTGCCCCAAAGTTTTTGAATGTGGTTTTGAGCTGCACTTTCCCCCTCCCAGTTGAGAAAATATGAAGCAAATGCTAGATGCAGAATTGCTCATTATTGTTCGGGAGCATTTGACTTGAGCTGGATAGCCCAGGCCAGCCCAGCCCAGTCTCCACGGATCTCGGAAGCTAAGCAGGGTCAACCCTGGTAAGTATTTGGATGGGAGACCTCCAAGGAAGTCCAGGGTCGTAACAGGGAGGCAGACAATGGCAAGCCACCTCTCAGCATCTCTTGCCTTGAAAAACCTACAGGGTCGCCATAAGTCAGCTGTGACTTGGTGGCACTTCCCCCCACCAGGGAGAATTCATGCCTCAGTGGTAGACCCCATACAGAAGGTCCCAGATTCAGTTTCTAACTTATCCTGAGGGGCCGCCTTTCCCCGTATGTTCCCCAGAGAGCACTGCGGTCAGGGATGGAAAACCGCCTGGCCCTTCCTGGCCCTAAGGACGCCAGGTTGTCTCCAACCAAGGCCAGGGCATTTTCCCTGGTGGCACCGACATACTGGAGCGAGCTCCTAAATGAGATCAGAGCCCGACGGGAGATTCAACTGTTCCGTAGGGCCGTGAAGACGGAATTGTTCTGACGGGCGTTCCAGCAGGCATTACACTCTCGATGAGCTGGGTGCCAGTCTGTGAACAGGCGCTACGCTACGCTGGACTCAGTGCATTTAATGCACCCCATTATGCTGCGCCACCACTGGGAAACTGGGATTGATTGAGTGATTTTACTGTTTTCATGTATTTATATTGTATCCTGATTTTATTATGTTGTAAGCCGCCCTGAGCCCGCTTTGGCAAGGAGGGCGGGATAAAATTAATATAAATAAATAAATAAATAAATACCCTGCTAATGTACATACTTCGTTTACAGCCTACCTTTCTCCAGGACAGTGACTCAAAGCAGTTGACAACATTCTCCTCGCCTCCATTTTATTCTCACAACAACCCTGTGAGGTGGGTTATGCTGAGTGTGCGTGACTGGCCCAAGGTCACCCAGGGAGCTTCCACAGCAGAGTGGGGACTGAAACCTGAGTTTGCCAGATCCTGGTCTGAAACGCCGATCGCCACGCCACACTGGTAAGTTGGTTGGTAGCAAGTTGCCCAGTGGTTGCTGCTGACCGTGACCCCAATGAATTGTTTCTGAAAGGCCAACCCACAGTTAATGCCCCCTCTAAGCTGTGGAGTAGGGTGAACAAAAATTCCACCTTGTGAGCTACTGGCATTAAAGCTGTGAGAGCGCGATTTGGCTCCTGCCGTGAATTAGTTGGCTCTGGAGCCATCCTTCCTGAGCAAAGACAAAAATGTGTGAACTGGAGGCTAAAAAACTGTGAGCTAGCTTGCACTAACTCAGCTTAGCAGGAACACTGGTGACAGCCACTGAAATAATTTGTCTCTTAAAGCTACAGACACTGGTTCTATCCTTGGGTGTGTGCGTGTGCTTGTGTTTACCCTCCAGGGCATTATTTTTCTAGATTTCAGGTTGTTCTGCAAACCTGAGGCTGTCTTCAGATTTATAGATCCAGAGGAGTTCGCCGTGTTAGTCTGTTGCTGCAAAATAGTAAAATCCCAGTTGCACCTTCAAGACTAACAAACTTTATTGTAGCATCAGCTTTTGAGAAACACTTCGTCAGATGCATCTGATGAAGAGAGCTGTGTTTCTCAAAAGCTTTTGCTCCCAGCCAGACTTATAAACCTTTCCCACCAGTTGTTTCCTACTAAATGTATAACCCACTGGTTCCCAAAGTGGGCAATACCACCCCCTGGGGAGCCTTGGGTGCAATTGGGGGGCATTGAATAAAAACAAGGGGGCAGTGGAAGCATACAGAAAGAAGGGTCCAGAACAATGCTCCCTCTAAGCTATGAAGTCTTGTGAGCAAAAATTCTTCTTTGTGAGCTACCGGCATTAAAGTTGTGAGTGAGCAATGTGGCTGCTGCATAAATTAGTTTGCTCTGGGGCTATCCTTCCTGAGCAAAGACAAAAATGTGTGAGCTGGAGGCTAAAAAACTGTGAGCTAGCTCACCCTAACTCAGCTTAGAGGGAACACTGGTCCAGAACCTATCTAAAGCAGCTTTTTCCTGCCTTCCCCTGGTCTTCCCTGGGATGAGGGAGGGAGGGGGAGGTAAAGAGGGGTCCCCATAGCCAAATCACAGCCATGCATTTGCAGATTGCAAATGCAGGTGCGCCCTTGTAAGGCTGGTGTTGCTGCTGGGCTCTTGCGTGGTGGCTGCTGCTGGCCTCTGGCTTCAGGCCTTCAGCTGCTGCTGCTCTGGGCCTGCCTTGGCTTGCCTGGCTGCGTGGATCGTGGTGGACTCTACCTGCATCTTTTTGACCCCTTCTTGAAGGTAGATTTCCAGCGGGTGCTGAGTAATTTTTTTTTTCTGAAAAAGGGGGCGGAAGGCCAAATAAGTTTGGGAACCTCTGTTATAACCCTTTCCCAGCAGCAGAGCCAACAGAACGTAAGCCCAAGCCACCTCCGTTCCTTAGAAAGGGCTGTTGCCTGTGAAAACCCTTTCCTCGTCTTCAGTTGGTTTCTTAGATGCTGCGACCTTCCCTGCCATTACATGGGAGGAAGCCTTTGCAGCTGCACATCCCGTCCACTGTTTGTGACTGCCTGTGCATCTTGAGGCTCTAACCAGCTGGGGCATTTGGGAGATCAGTGGCTGACAGCTAGGGTTCCCAGCCTCCAGGTGGGGCCTGGAGATCCCCTGCTTTTACAACTGATCTCCAGCTGACAGAGACCAGTTCCCCTGGAGAAAATGGCTGCTTTGGAGGGTGGACTCTATGGCATTGTACCATGCTGAGGCTCCTCCCCACCCCAAACCCCACCCTCTCCCAGATCCACTCCCAAAGTCTCCAGATATTTTCCAACCCAGACCTGGCAACCCTACCGACAGCCGTATTTAGGAAAGCCAAGGGGAGGAGAAAGAGGTTGGGGGTTCTGAACCATCCTTGGAACTGGGGAGCGAAACAGCCACCACTCTGCAAAATGTAAGGCCCCTCCCTAGGGTTGCCAAGCCTTCAAAACTCACCGGCGGGGGGGAGTCCTCCTCCGGCCGGGAGTTTCTCCTGGGGCGCACGCGAAGCGCGCGCGCTCAGCAACGTCACCGGAAGTGACATCAGCACATGCTGATGTCAGTTCCGGTGACGTCATTATGTCATCCTCGCTGGACGACTTCGGGGGTGGGGTTCCCCCCACCGGCCAAATGCTGGCTGGCGGATCGGGAACCCCTTTAGCAGGGGATCCTCCATCCCCCGGGCTGACTTGGCAGCCCTACCCCTCCCCGCCCTGGCAGAGCGGCAAGGTCCAAAGGCAAGTCAGGGCACTGCTGAACTGACAAGGGATGGAGTCCAGAATGCTCCCTCTAAGCTGTGGAGTCTTGTGAGCAAAAAAATCCTACTTTGTGAGCTACTGGCATTCAAGTTGTGTGAGCGAGCGATTTGGCCACTGCGTAAATTAGTTGGCTCTGGAGCCCTCCTTCCTGAGCTGTGACAAAAAAACGCGTGAGCCGGAGGCTAAGAAACTGTGAACTAGCTCACACTCACTCAGCTTAGAGGGAACGCTGGCTGGGACTAGGTCATTGGAAAGGTGTCTGAAGGACCTTCCAGCCTGCCTCTCTAGCTGCCTCCTCGTGTGATGGCAGGGTGTATGTGTGTGTGTGTGTGTGGGGGGGGAGTTGCTAACTCCAAGTTGGGAAATCCCTGGAGATTTGGAGAGGGGAGGGGCCTCAGCAGAGTATAGTTATTGGGGCATTTGGTTAATATAGTTGAGTTTTGCCTAGTCATGGAAGCATGATACTGAGTGCAGTCAATAAATCACCCAAGAGGTATACTGCAAAAAAAAGGTGAACTTACATTTTTTTCAAGTAGATCCAGGTTGCATTCAGGTTGCAGTCAAAAGCAGAGAGATAGAAGCCTAATCTTAAGAGTCCTTTCCCTATCACAAATGGCCAGTTTGTCCGGCATCATGTGTATGGAAGTATGTGGGCATTGTGTCTACAAGAGAGCCCTGCAGAGACATGTGTCTCCATGGAAGGCCATGTGAAGTGAGTGAAAGGACAAAGGGAGAGAAAGGAGGTGTCAGAGGGCAGCTCCCAGCTTAAGACCAAGAGAGGCATCCCATTCAAACAGAGAACGCCTATACACTCTTAGAGTGATGCAGTGCCTCCCAGTGTCCAGACATGCTGAACCGCTCACTCCAACAATAATGCCATACCCACCCTCCACAGCAGTCCTTTCCCCCAGGGGAACCTGATCTCTGTAGTCTGGAATTCTGGGAGATCTCTAGGCCCCACCAGGAGACTAGCAACCCTAGAGGGGCTCAGGGTGGAAGCTGCCAGTGTGACTCCAGCAGCTGGGCGAGAAGAGGCTAGGGGCCCCTTTCGACCTCCCTGCAGCAAAGTGCAAAGCTTTGGGTTGGGAAATACCTGGAAATTTGAAGGTGGAGCCTAGGGAGGGAGGGACTTAAAGAGGGGAGTGGCCTCAGCAGGGTATAATGCTATAGAGTCCAATGCCACATATTCTCCAGGGTAAGTGGTCTCCAGGGGAAGTGGAGATCAGATGTAATTCCATGAGATCTCCAGTTGGAAAAAACTGCCCCCCCCCCGCCTCCATCCTTTACCCTTCCTCCCATGCCTTGCAGCCATCCACCCATCCCATTCACCCAGTTTGGTGTAGCGGTTAAGTGTACGGACTCTAATCTGGGAGAACCAGGTTTGATTCCCCACTCCTCCACTTGCAGCTGCTGGATGACCTTGGGCAAGCCATAGTTCTGTCAGAGCTGTTCTTGAAAGAGCAGTCCTCGAAAGAGCTCTCTCAGCCTTACCTACCTAACAGAGTGTCTGTTGTGGGGAGGGGAAGGGAAAGGAGTTTGTAAGCCGCTCTGAGACTCTGAGTGAAGGGTGGCGTCTAAATCCAATTTCCTCCTCCTCCTCCTCCTCCTCTTCTTCTTCGACTTCTTTTTCTTCTTCCTAGAAGACCAGTGCAGAGGCAAGCTATCATGGAGGGTGCAGGGAGCAGTGGTGGGAGATGGCAGCCAGTTTGGTGTAGTGGTTAAGTGTGCGGACTCTAATCTGGGAGAATTGGGTTTGATTCCCCACTCCTCCGCTTGCACCTGCTGGATGACCTTGGGCAAGTCATAGTTCTGTCAGAGCTGTTCTTGAAAAAGAGCAGTTTCTGTCAGAGCTCTCAGCCCCACCTACCTCACAGGGTGTCTGTTGTGGGGAGGGGGAGGGGGAGGGAAAGGAGTTTGTAAACCGCTCTGAGACTCCTTTGGGTAGTGAAGGGCAGGGTATAAATCCAATCCAATCTTTTCTCTTCTCCTCTCCTCATTCCCCTCATTGCAGGACCCTGATTGCCCCAGGCCTAAGACCTCCCTGGCAATTCTGCATCTGAAATGTGCCATGGTGACGGGCAGCCATCTGTGCATGCTGTCTGCCTAGCAACTCCTGAGCGGGCGCTGCTGCTCCTTAAGGACTCCTGTTATGCCCTTGAGCCAGAACTCTGCTCCTTGCGCTCATCGACAGAACTCTGCCAGCTTTGCAGGGGAAGCAAACATTGGCACCAACTCCCTCGGAACGAAAAGCCAAATGCTGCCATTGGGATAAATTATGCAAATGGAAGAAATCTGCATATGGGTGCTTACCTTGCAATATTTGCAGTCCTGACCTGAACGTGTTTCCTCAGAAGGAAGTCCCACTGAGTTCCATCAAAATTCCCCCCTTGCTAAGATATGTTTAGGATGGGTCCTTTTTTTTGGCATTTTCTAGCCCCTTAGGGGTGAGGGGTGGAAAGTGGCATCAGGTCACAGCCAACTTATGGCGGCCTCAGTTTGGTGTAGTGGTTAAGTGTGTGAATTCCCCACTACTCCACTGACCTTGGGCAAGCCATAGTTCTGTCAGAGCTGTTCTTGAAAGAGCAGTTCTCGGGAGAGCTCTCTCAGCCCCACCTACCTCACAGGGTGTCTGTTGTGGGGAGGGGAAGAGAAAGGAGTCTGTAAGCCGCTCTGAGACTCTGAGTGAAGGGTGGGGTATAAATCCAGTCTCCTCTTCTCAAGGCAAGAGATGTTCAGAGGCGGTTGGCCGTTGCCTGCCTCTGTGTAGCAACCCTGGATTTCCTTGGTGGTCTCCCATCTAGATACTAACCAGGTCTGACCCTGCTTAGCTTCCAAGCTCTGATGAGACTGGACTAGCCTGGGCCATCCAGGTCTATGCAAGTGATGCTCAGAGGTGGTTTGCCATTGCTTGCCTCTCCGTCATGACCCTGGACTTCCTTGGTCGTCTCCCTTCCAAGCAGGGGTCATTTCGAGCAGGAGCACAGGGGAGCACAGCTCTGGGAGTTGGTGGCAGCCTCCCCTCCCCACGGGGGAATGCCTGCTTGTGTCATGGCTGCAGCAAAATGACCCCGTCCCCTGGAAAGGTCCTTGTTCCTCCGACCAGCCTTCTGAAGGCTTCAGCCACCACTGAAGCTATCCTCCCAGAATAGTGGTATTTCTGAGGCTTGGATTAGTAGCTGTCCCCTTTCTTTCTTTCTTTCTTTCTTTCTTTCTTTCTTTCTTTCTTTCTTTCTTTCTTTCTTTCTTTCTTTCTTTCTTTCTTTCTTTCTTTCTTTCTCCCTCCCTCCCTCCCTCCCTCCCTCCCTCCCTCCCTCCCTCTTCTTTCTTTCTTGCCTTCTGACATACTTCTGGTGATGTCAGGTGGTGTAGCATATGCAAATAAGTTATGCTAATGAGTTATGCTAATGACCCCGTCCCCTGGAAAGGTCCTTGTTCCTCCGACCAGCCTTTTGAAGGCTTCAGCCACCACTGAAGCTATCCTCCCAGAATAGTGGTATTTCTGAGGCCGGGATTAGTAGCAGTCCCCTTTCTTTCCTTTCTTTCTTTCTTTCTTTCTTTCTTTCTTTCTTTCTTTCTTTCTTTCTTTCTTTCTTTCTTTCTTTCTTTCTTTCTTTCTTTCGGGCTAGCCAGGGTTATCCAGGCCAGGGCACTGGGGAAGTAACAAGGAGATATTCTGAAAACTGAACCCCCAGCCTTCATTGCAGAAGCCATTCCCCAGTTTCATCCACTTCTCCCCATTTTTTGAAGCTATAGCCACAGTAATGTGAACTAGAAACCTGCTTTCATTAAAACCTGAACAATAATTACTGTGGGATTTTCTCTTTGACTAGTAAGGAAAATATATACCTTAAGTATAAAGTGCTGTTCAGTTGCAGCTGACTTACAGAGACCCAATTGGGTTTTCAAGGCAAGAGACGAACAGAGGTGGTTGTCTGCCCCTGAGTAGCTACCCTGGACTTCCTTGCTGGTCTCCCATCCGAGTACTAGCAGCCATGGCCAACCTGGCTCCGTTTCCAAGCTCTGCTGCTTGGCTAGCCTGGGTCATTCAGGCTACGAATAACTTAAATATATGCATTTATTAATGAGTAATGGGAACTTTTTTTTTTTTTGGTTTGCAAGCTTGAAGTATGCCCAGATCCTTTAGAAGAAAAGCTTCATAATTTTTCCCCCTGCTCGGCGGACCAAATTAAGACGATGCTTTGGATTCTGGCAGAATTTTTGCTGGTGAAAGAGGCATTCCTTTTCACCCCAGACAACTCTATGCAATGGGTTGTGGGAACTTCATGGGCAAAGGCTACCTGGGTGGAGGAAGAAACAATGAAGAGGGGAATCAGGTAAACCCAAGCTGGGAAGCTTACAGGACACAACTAAGAAGAAGAAGAGGAGGAAGAGGAAAAGGAGGAGGAGGAGGAGATTGGATTTATACCCCGCCCTTCACTATCCAAAGGAGTTTCAGAGTGGCTTACAATTTCCTTCCCTCCCTCTCCCCACAACAGACACCCAGACTGTGAGGTAGGTGGGGCTGAGAGAGCTCTCTCGAGAACTGTTCATGAGAGAACAGCTCTGAGAGAACTTGTAACTGACCCAAGGTCACACCAGCAGCTGTATGTGGAGGAGTGGGGAATCAAATCCGCTTCTCCCAGATTAGAGTCCATGCTCCTAACCACTACACCAAACTGGCTGTCTTGAGTATTTAAAAACTGAAACTCAAATTCTTAGACTGCTGAATGCTTTTGTGGGTGCCGGTATGGATAAGGTTGCCAGCTCTGGGTTGGGAAATTCCTGGAGATTTTGGGGGTGGAGAGCGACATCAGCAGGGTATAATGCCATAGAATCCATCCTCCAAAGCAGCCATTTCATCCAAGGGAACTGATCTCGGTCGTCTGGAGATCAAGTGTAACAGCAGGAGATCTCCAGGTGCCACCTGGAGGTTGGCGACCCCAGTTATGGATGAACAGACATGCCTATGTCCCATTCACAGGCGCAACTGTCTACATTCATTGAAATTCTACAGTGGCCTCGGTGTTATCTCTTGAAACTTCAATAAAAGATCGCCGTAGCTAGGCGGTAGAGTCTTCCCAAGTTTCACTGCCGTGGCATATAAGATTAAGCATCCCCGGCCTGTACGGCGGAGAACAATACATTACGGTGAAGTTATGAAATGAGGCCGGAGGAAAAAGAAGGCGATCAGTCCAGATGGTGCTTCTCTCCTTTAGAGCGCTGTATACAGCCATTCGCTCTCCATTTATTAATCGGAGCTGCTCATGGGCATAGATTAGAGACGACACGGCAGAGTTTCCCTCACCATATTTTAAAACGGATGTTGATTTCCCCCCAGCCCACCCCCCAATGATGCCTCTTCCAGTTGACACAGTCACCTGTTGCTTCTGATTAAGTGACACACAACCCGTCCATGTGTTATTTTAATTGGTCCCGCCGCCCATTCAGAGCAGAATTATGTGTGCACAAGAGCTGGTTGAGAGATGGGCTTCCCCCTTCTTTCCCGCTCAAGGTTGTCTTTGTCTTCTCAGAGGTTGTTTGGATGGTCAGGAGAAGGGAGCTGACAGCCATTCGGAAGATGCAAAGACTCTTTGAGCTGGGTCAAAATGTGTGTGTGTGTGTTTGGAGGGAAAGGATCCCGAGAGAACTTGATCAAAGGACAACGGCCCCTCTTTTCACCTCCTGAATGCAACTGTGCAATGAAGTGTAATGGGGCAACATCCCTTTGGGTTCTGCAGTACACTGCCTAAACTTGGTTCATTGCAGGAGTCCTTGTCTAGAGATGGATGGAGCCACTGGATTATAGAATACCTGATTTTTCTCCATAGCGTAGAGGGAACATTGTTTGTGAGCTACTGGCATTGAAGCTGTGAGGGAGTGATTTGGCTACTGCATAAATTAGTCTGCCCTGGAGCCGTCCTTCCTGAGCTAAGACAAAAATGTGTGAGCCCGAGGCTAAAAAAACTGTGAGCTAGCTCACACTGACTCAGCTTAGAGGGAACACTGATGACATCCTCAGAAGTTATCCAGGGGATTCTGGGCAGGCTATGACCTGCATGGTAAGGTGTGCATCTCTTATGACACCACTTGATAAATGGTGCCTGGGGAGGGTGGAGTTTGGGGAGGATGTGGCATGACTTCTAGGTGATCCTCTAGGAATTTCCCCTAATCTCTACGATGAAAGACCATAAAGACATGGGGAAATTTCTAGAGTCTCTACGGAGGCCATTTTTGGCCATTTCCCCCTCCTGCTTCTCAATTTCTTGAGAGTGGGGGGGATTCAGGCTGAGGATAGGGGTTTCCCCACCACTGGTGTGGAAATAGCAAGCTTACTGGCCACCCTCTTAGATGGTTCTAAAAGGGTATTAGATAAATTCACAGATGAAAACCCCACTAATTGCACTCAGCTGGATACAGCTGTTGGATATCATGCTGTTGTTGCCCTGTAGACATAATTCTGCTCCTGTATTGTCTTGTCCACAAAATAAAATCCAGTTGCCAATGATTGCTGAAGAACAACAACGGCCGTGGACGTGTGCTGGAGCAGCCGAGGGTCGGAGGCGACTGAATGCCACTCTTTGGAATGCCACAACTGGAAGCCGGAAGCCCCTTGTTGGAAACAGGCCGCTGGACTAGGCAAACCTTCAGCCGGATCCAGCAGGGCCCTTTGGTTATTCATAGGTTAATACTGGGGAGGTGATTATCCAGGTGAAGGGGGGGGGGGGAGATTTACTTGCATAAAAAAAAAAGATTGCTGTTTGTTAAAACTGGTCCCCTTTTTCCCATTACCTTTCCCCTTGCTTCTCTGCAGCACCACTAGATGCCATTGTGGGAAGTTGCAACAGTTCTCCTTCTCCCTTCTTCCTCCTTCTTCCTTCTTCTTCTTCTTCCTTCTTCTTCTTCTTCCAAAATGGTTCTGCAGTAGAAAGGTAACACTGCATGCTAAAGGGCAGCAAAGCTGCGTCACTGAAATGCAGCAGACAAACTCATGGGCCCAAAGAGGCAGCGCGCTGAGGAAGAGCAAGTGACATTAAGCCCCTCTTCAGGCAACTGGTGGCAGGCAAATGAACATGGGTGACTGAGTGCCGTTAGGTCGCTTCTGACTCGTGGCAACCCTATGAATTACTGTCCTCCAAAACATTCTAGCATGAACAGCGGTCTTGCCAACTGAGGGCCTTTGTGGCTTTCTTCATTGAGTCAGTCTGTCTCCTGTTGGGTCTTCCTCTTTTTCTGCTGCCATCAGCTTTCCCTAGCATTTTTGTCTTCGCCATTGAGTCTGGTCTTCTCACAGCATGCCTGTAGCTACAGTGAGGCATCTCGGGGCGAGGCCCCCTGACTTGCTGGCAAGGCCCTCTGACTTCCCATCTAGCCCAGGGTGTCACGGCCTCCTCTTCCCAGATCAAATTGATTAGCCAGTGCCCCCTAAGAAAAATCCTGGCTGCAGACCTGTCTCATAGTGTGACCGAAGTCCAACGGCCTCAGTTTAGTGATTTTAGCTTCTAGGGAGAGTTCAGGCTTGAGGGGAAATGAGACCGTGGCGGCAGGCCACCCCCCCCCCCCCATCTCACTTGCAATCAGTAGACCATGCAAACAATGCACCTTCACATTCCGTGTGCACATTCTCAGCATGCACTGTCTGGAACCTCTCCCCCCCCCCCCTCCAGGATTCTTCACGGCATCTATAGAACCCAAGTCCATGCAGTTTATTTATTTAGCTATTTACTTTGTGTATACCCCGTCTTTCTCCTCAGCAGTTCCTATAATTGGGGTTTTTTTTACATTTCATCCTCACAACAACCCTGGGAGGTAGGTTAGGCTGCCTGTGTGTGACTGGCTCGAGGTCACCCCAGGTTAATTTGTTTGCACATAGGGTATGTTAAGAACATAAGAGAAGCCAATGTTGGATCAGGCCAGTGGCCCATCCAGTCCAACACTCTGTCACACAGTGGCCAAAAACACCAGGTGCCCTCAGGAGGTCCAGCAGTGGGGCCAGTCTTTGCTCCCCCCAAGCACCAAGATTACAGAGCATCCCTTGCCCCAGACTGAGAGTTCCTATCTATACTTTGTGGCTAATAGCCACTGATGGACTTCTGCTCCATATGTTTATCCAATTCCCTCTTGAAGCCATCCATGCTTGTAGCCGCCACCACCTCCTGTGGCAGCGGATTCCATGTGTTCCCAGCATCTACAGAATATATTGATGATTGATTGATTGATTAAATTTCTATCCCACCCTCCCAGCTTGAGCTGGATGGATGCTACCACAACAGTCCCTCTCTGACCCTCCCTCCCCAACTGGGGTTCAGTTGCCCACTAGGTTACCAACCCCCAGGTGGCACCTGGAGACCTCCTGCTACTACTATTGATCTCCAGGTGATCACGATCAGTTCCCGATCAGGAGAAAATGGACACTTCGGAGGAGGGACTCTATGGCATTCTACCCTGCTGAGGTCCCTCCCTGCCCCAAACCCTGCCTTTGCCATGCTCCACTCCCCAAACCCCCAGGTATTTCCCAACTCCGAGCTGGCAACCCTAATTCCCCAGGACAGGTTTTGTTTGAAGGGGACTGTCGTTTTGTGAATGTGATACATGTTGTCAATGCTGAGTTGCGCACGGCAGTTTCAAAGTGACAAACGAACGTGGTGAGAAGGGGCTTGTGGGGGGGGGGGGGAGGAGGGAAGGCTGAGAAAAAGGCAGCACTCTCATAGACAGCGGAAATGAAGAAAGGCGAGTCATTTGGCAGAGGCCCGCGTCCAGAAAAGGAGAGGGGCTGCTGCTTTGTCTCCCTCCTTTCTTCTCCAACCCCCTTCCGGTTCTCTGCACTGCAACTCCCTGCGTTGCTCCTTCTGCACTGCTCTGCTCAGACACTTCCCTTCTTGACTATTCATGACCTTCAGACCTCTCTTTCTTGCCGGCTCCTCTCCAAGCACCAAAACCAATCAGCTTGTCTCCCTAACAATACACGGCGGGCCTCTTTCTCCAAGCCTGCATTCTTTCCTTTATTCCCTCCTTTCTCAAACTCTTCCTGGCCCAGGGAATACTGGACTCCGGAGTACTGGACTCCGGAGACCAGGAACGGTGAAATCATGAAGCCTTTATTGAGTGATTCAGCATGCCCAGTAGATGGTCAGAACAAGCATGCTTCCAGGGCTCCAGGGCCCTCATTATATGCTGGCCGGAGCCACACCTCCGGCCGCACCCAAAAGACCTGTTAGGGGCTTAACATATGCGCATGTTTGTCATAGGTTCCCTGGAGGAGCCTTTGATTGCATTGGCTCCTCAGGGAGAACCTAGGTCCCACATTGGTGGAGGCTTTCAATCCGGATGTCTATTGTTCCTCCAGATTCAAGCTCCCCTCTCTGCCTGACCATGTGCTCTGGCCATGTGGCGGGCGCCATTACCTGGGAGCACATGGCAGGCTGGTTGCTACACAGAGCATACTACATTACACCGCCACTCTTGCCATTGGGACATCCAAAGGTTTTTAAAAGAATGTGCAGCTCACATTAGCGAGGCTACGCTGGAAAGGCAGAGAAAGCCCCTTAACTCAGCATTGGAATGCAGCTCATATTATTCCACCCCACGCTGTGAGCCCTTCAGCACCAAGACAGGAGAGCTACCCCTGCCCAGTGGGGGAAAAAAACCCTCTTTGGAAAGAGATTGTATCCATATTGTATTGCAATATTCCCACTTCTGTAGCCTTCTCACCAATCCCATTGGTTAGCTTATGCTCTTAAAAAAGCAGGAGAACTAACTGAGCTGCTCAAAGGATGAAAAGTGACCTTCACCGAAAATGTCCTTGAGAACCAGGCTTCTCCAGTTTGGTGTAGTGGTTGAGTGTGCAGACTCTAATCTGGGAGAACCAGGTTTGATTCCCCACTCCTCCACTTGCAGCTGCTGGATGACCTTGGGTGAGCCATAGTTCTATCAGAGCTGTTCTTGAAAGAGCAGTCCTCGAAAGAACTCTCTCAGCCCCGCCTACCTCACAGGGTGTCTGCTGTGGGGAAGGGAAAGGAGTTGGTAAGCTGCTCTGAGACTCCTTTGGGTAATGAAGGGTGGGGTATAAATCTAATCTCCTCCTCCTCTTCCTCCTTCTTCTCAGTACTCATGTTCTTTGGTGTAGGGCAGTCCCTATTCTTGCGCTGTTGATTTGCTCATTTAAAAAAAAATGAGTTGTATTCTGAGGTAATTTGCACCTCTGCGGTTGGTGTCGTTCATCATCAGCCAGTGTGTTAGCTGAATTACTTTAATTTCGTTTAGCAATTGGCAAATAAACCGGGTTACAGCCAACTATACCAAGGTCCCACCCCTTCCAGGAGTTCCCAGTAAATAGGCACTGAGACGGAGTGGTCCGTTTAAATGATGTTTACGGCAAAATGTTCTCAAGCATACAAAAACAGAATCACACACACTAACACACAAGTCCTAAGAAAATTAGACACAGAAATAGCACTTTTGCATGAGCAGGAGATTCGTTGGTTGGGAGATACTTTACCTGTCCTGGAGATGGTTGTCTGTTCCAAAAGAAGAATGGAGGGGCTGGAAAGGAAATAGGGAGCGTGCTCTGAACCAGCAGAAACATGCTTTTCTCTGTCTGTACACTACAGAGATCAAAGATGGAGGAAGGGTATTGGGATAGCAAGCTGGACTCAAGAGAGGTAAAAGCAGATAGGGGTCTTGGAAGCTCAAGAGACCGATTGCATGGAATGCAACCTCTTTTATTAGGTGGTCTGGGGGCGGGCAGCGCTAACCACATCCCACTAACACACCTACCAGGTAGTCCATCCCTACAAACCTTACCATTGGTTAAAGGAAAAAGAGGAGGGGATGTGGAGGGGTGGTCAATATTGCAACACTAGAGGCTAAACAGGAACTGACACCTGGGCAATCGTCTGATGAGTCACCGAACCATTCCATTGTTCCTTGATGGCCCTAGCCTGGCCAGTTGGTGGGTGGAAGATTAGTTGCCAGGTAACTTCATTTAGCATAATCCATGGAGTCTGGGGAAGTTGGGGTTTGGGGGGGGGGGAAGGAAGCTCAGCTGGGTTGTGATGCCATAGAGTCCACCCTCCAAATCTGCCTTTTCCTTCATGGGAATTGATCTTTGTAGCCTGGAGATCAGCTGTAGTTCTGAGATCTCTCCATATCCTACCTTGAGCTACCAACTAGCTCCTACCTTTCCTGTTCTTTATTTTCGAATTATGATTTTCTGCAGGAACTGGGAGGAGCTGTAGTTTCTGTAGCCTCCCAAGAACATTATAATTCTCATCAGCCAGGGGTTGCTGGCTATTAGCTACAAAGTATAAATGGAACTCTATGCCTGGGGCAGTGATGCTCTGTATTCTTGGTGCTTGGGGGGCAACATGGGGAGGGCTTCTGGATTTCTGGCCCTGATGGTGGACCTCCTGATGGCACCTGGGTTCTGGCCACTGTGTGACACAGACTGTTGGACTGGATGGGCCACTGGCCCAATCCAGCATGGCTTCTCTTATGTTCTTATGCACTATTGCAAGTCACCTGTGTTAATGGGTATGTGTTGCTTTAACATCTGGACAATCAGTATATTTGTCATGCTGATGCATGTTCAGAAGTGACCTGATGAAATGACAGTTCCTAGGTGGGAGCACAAGAAAGTAAACACATGAGCACAGAAAGCTGCCTTATACTGAAGCAGAACTTTGGTCCATCAAGATGAGTATTGTCTACTCAGACTGCCAGCAAGTCTCCTGGGTTCCAGGCAGAGGTCTTTCACATCACCTACTGCTTGGTCCTTTTGAACTGGATATGTCGGGGATTGAACCTGGGACCTTCTGCATACCAAGCAGATCTACCACTGAGACACAGCCCCTCCCCAAACTGGCTCAGCTTTGGGAGGCAGGCAAGATGGCAAGGCTAGAAAACTTGAGAGACAAGCCCCTTGTTGGACTAAGACTATCAAGGACAGCATCCTTTTTGTTACAAGTGGATATTTCCCTCCCCTGTTGGGTGTATAGGATGAAGTGATGGGGGAAATGGAGGGGGGACAGTCATGTCAAAGTACTTTCTATCCAGACCAGATGGCTATGGTGTCAACCAGGCGTGATTGGCCAGAAAAGAACAGAGTGGCTAGCTGTGGAGCAGGCTTCCATTTATTAACACAAAGGTGACAGATGAAGGACAGTGGAAGGGGGGGGGATAACATAGACGCACAAGGCATTTTCAATCAATTTTTGAATATTCAGAAAACCGAATTCATTCTAGATTGTTCAGTGATGCACAACTTGTAGAAAAAGTGCAGTCACAGGAGCACTGAACCTGCCTGATACTGAATCAGACCTTTGGTCCATCGAAGTCAATATTGTCTGCTCAGACTGGCAGTGGCTCTTCATTTTCTTAAGAGGAGGCCTTTTGCATCACCTCCTGCCCGGTCCTTTCGACTGGAGATACTAGGACCTTCTGCATGCCAAGCAGATGCTCTACCACTAAGCCACTGTCCCTCCCTGGTCTAAATGCCGGGGTGCCTGAGAATCGCTGGGTGCAATGTCTAGTAGTCAGTCAATTAACTGGCTGTTTTGTAAGCCGCCCTGAGCCCGTTCGCGGGGAGGGCGGGGTAAAAATGTGAAATAATAAATCAATAATAAATCTTTTATCGTTGATTTTTCTGATTGAGTAAATCTTTTCTGTTGATCTGTTGGGGAGCAGACTTTTTTTTTTAAAAAAACCCCCACAAATGGTTAATTTCTTTCAAAAACGTAAACAGTACTTGGGATGTGGAATGGAATGCTACAGCCCACTTGCGTCAGACCTTGGAAACTAAGCCAGGTCAATACTTCTATCCAAGTGGTCTATTGGTGGTCTCCTATCCACCAATGAAGACTCTGCAGAGGAAGACAAAATGGCAGTCCTAAGCTTCTCCCTTGCCTTGAAAGCTGCTTGCCGGGATTGCCATAAATTGGTTGTGACTTGATGGCGTGTACATACAGAAGTAGAATTTACAATCCATAGGTGACAGGTGGCCTAGCCTATTATTTATTTAAAATATTTTAACGATGCCTCTCATCCCAGGGTCTTGAGAGGGCACACAGTAAATTAAAACAATAAAAACACAATCAGAATCCAATAACCAAATAGCAAAACACGTAATAAATAAAAAAACACTTCCATGCTAAAGACAGCAATGAATGGTGGAAAAAGCTGAAAATAAAATTATTAAAACAGCCAAGTTAGTGAATGTTAAGCCACATACACACAACACCCCCCCACTAGATATTTCCAAATATTTCTTCAGTCGTTGCAAAAAATTAAAAAGAAGAGGAGATTGGATTTATACCCCACCCTTCACTCAGAGTCTCAGAGCAGCTTACAATCTCCTCTCCATTCCCCTCTCTACAACAGACACCTTGTGAGGTAGGTGGGGCTGAGAGAGCTCTTTTGAGGACTGCTCTTGAGAGAACAGCTCTGAGAGAACTTGTGACTGACCCAAGGTCACCCAGCAGCTGCATGTGGAGGCAAGGGGAATCAAACCTGGTTCTCCCAGATTAGAGTCTGCACTCTTAACCACCACACCAAATTGGCTTTCATATAAGTTTCTGCAGGAGTCCCACAAGCAAGGCCCCACTGCTGAAGGAAGGCCCTGTCTCTAGCAGAAAAAGAAAAGGACCTGAGAGAACAGCTCTGAGAGAACTTGTGACTGACCCAAGGTCATCAGAACATCAGAAGAGCCCTGCTGGATCAGAGAAGTGATCTATCTCGTCCAGCATCCTGTCTCATACAGTGGCCAACCAGTTGCTCTGGAGGTCCGACAACAGGACACAGAAGCCAAGGCCTTCACAAGAACATCAGAGAGCCCTGCTAGATCAGACCAGTGGTCCATCTAGTCCAGCATCCCATCTCACACAGTGGCTAACCAGTTCCTCTGGAGGGCCAACAACAGGGCAGAGAGGCTGAGGCCTTTCTCTGATGTTTCCTCCTGGCACTGGTATTCAGAGATTTTCTGCCTCTTAACATGGAGATTTCCTTGAGTCTCCATGGCTAGCAGCCACTGATAGACCTATCCGCCATGAATCTGCCTAATTTTGGCCAGCACAGCTTTCCCTTATGCCCAAATTAGCACTAAAGTCCCAGACTGGCAGCTTGGGATGTTCCCATGGGGATGTTCACTTAGCGTTACGGTGACTTGCTATGGTGATAAGAACCAGGGACAGGTTTTCTTCAAATTCCGTGCTACAGGCAATGTGTAAAGAACTATCCCAGTTTGCACTCCCTTCCTTCTAGATAAGAAAGCCATTACGAAAGGGATTTGAAGGAGCTGAGTTCTTGATAAGCCATCCCTCTTATAGTATGGCAGAGTGTCTTCTTTTTCATCAGCAACCAAGTCCCCCCACCTCCCAAATGTCACTTGTATTCTTGAGAACGATGAGCTCCAACGTCGCTCTCGTCCAGATACTTGAGAAAGTAGAGGGTATTTGTCAGATCTCTGGAGATCTTTGGGTCAAACCAGGGGCAGCTGAGTATCTGTTCTGAGGTGGGGTCACGATTACAGAGGAGAAGCCACATGTAAATTGTATCTTGGCGATCCCTGCTGTGGGAACAGACAGAATGCAGACCCACACCACGGTATCAGAAAACAGCCATTCTGGAAGATAATTCTCAGCGTTTCCCACACGGATCAGTCACAGTTTAATCTCTGTGTTGGTGGTAGTGGGAAGTGCCATTGAGCGGTAGCCAATTTATGGCCATGTTTGGTACACGGCAAAGACCAGCGTTGCTGCACAGAAGCTGACCATGGCAATCCATTTCTGTTCATCACTTCCCTCGAAAGTCCTACAAGGTCATCTTAAGTCAGCTCCACACGTGAACACATGAAGCTGCCTTATACTGAATTAGACCCTTGGTCCATCAAAGTCAGTATTGTCTTCTCAGACTGGCAGCAGTTCTCCAGGGTCTCAGGCTAGGGTTACCAAGTCCCCCCGGGAGGGCAGGAAAACCCCGCTCGAGTGGCTCGCTCCCTGCTGGCCTGGATTGAGCTACCAGGGGAACCCCGCCCCCAAATTGCCGGGCTGTGAAGACGTGCCTGGTGCAATGGTGCATGTAGGGCATGTTTCGGGGGGGGGGCTCTATAATTCGAGGGAAAACTCTATGGTTTTCCCTCGAATTACAGAGGTCCCGCCCCAACGTGCCCGATGCGATGACATCACTTCCGGGTGACGTCATCGCGGCGCGTGTGCTTCGTGTGCATGCCACAAGATTCCTGAGGCAGCAAGGACTCCCCCCCCCCCGAAAGAAAGGTAAGACTTGGCGACCCTATCTCAGGCTGAGGTCTTTCACATCACCTACTGCCACTTCCTTGACCTGGAGATGCCGGAGACTGAACCTGGGACCTTCTACATGCCAAGCAGATGCTCTGCCACTGGGCCATGGCCCTCCCCTTTGATGGCACTTTCCATCACCAAGCAGAAGAAACCCTGACCTGGATAACCCAGGCTAGCCTCATTTCCCCAGATCTCAGAAGCTAAGCAGGGTCAGCCCTGGCCAGTACTTGGATGGGAGACCACCAGGGAAGCCCAGGTTTCCTATGGAGAGTCAGGCGATGGCAGACCCCCTCTGCTCGCCTCTCGCCTCGAAACCCCAAGAGGGGGTCACCGTAAGTCAGTTGTGATTTTGCATCACTTAATTAATTAATTACTTCATGACTACAGCGTCAGCAGCCCGGCTCAGAGTTGCATTCAGTCCTCGCGTAGGAAAAACATTTGCTCTCCAAGCTTAAACATATATCTAAGAACTGCCTCATTAGTTAATATGTTATGCACAAGACACCCCGCCCGACCATGCGGGTCTGGCCATAATTAGCTGCCTGCCTGCCTTCGAACGAAGCTCCACGTTCCGCAAATTACAGCTGTATCCGTCGACGCCGAGGAATAAGCAACACTTGGGCCCCTTTAAGCAAAGTTCAAGTATCTCCTAAATTAAGCAAACGGAATCCCCAAAGCTGCAGTATTTACACACCCCGACAAGCTGTTAGAGCCTCATCTCATAGCCCTGACAACTCTCGCACAGCTGGGAGGGGCTCCAGGATAGGGGGGAAGGGAACGGAAAGTTGTTTAAAAAAAGATCTTGTTAATTGCCATGTTGCCATTAAAGGTTTTCCATGCACATTCTTTTACAGGTCCTGATCATTTCCTTGTCAAAAGGGAGTCTGTGTTCCATAATAGCCTGGCCTGGATCAGGATGGCCTACACTAGCTTGATCTTGTCAAGTCTCGGAAGCAATGCAAAACCAGTCCTAAGAACATAAAAAGAACTCTGCTGGATCAGACCAGTGGCTCATCTATTCCAGAATCCTGTCTCACACAGTGGCTAAGCAGTTCCTCTGGAAGTCCAACAACAGGGCCATAGAGGGTAAGGCCTTCCGAGGAACATAAGAAGAGTCTTGCTGGATCAGACCAGTGGTCCCTCTAGTCCTGCATCCTGTCTCTCACAGTGGCCAACCAGTTCCCCTGGAGGTCCAACAACAGGGCCATAGAGGCCAAGGCCTTCATAGGAACATCAGAAAAGCCCTGGTGGATCAGACCAGTGGTCCATCTAGTTCAGCATCCTGTCTCTCCAGTGGCCAACCAGTTCCTCTGGAGGTCCAACCACAAGCCATAGAGAGGCCTCCCCCTGATTCCTGGATTCAAAGACTGTCTACCTCTGAATTTGGAGATTACCTTTAGTCACCATGGCTAGTAGCCAATGATAGACCTATCCTCCATGAATCTGTTCAATCCCCTTCTAAAGCTATCTGTTCCTGTGGCCATCACCAGTGTTCCCTCTAAGCTGAGTCTGTGTGAGCCAGCTCACAGGGTTTTTTTAGCCTCCAGCTCATACATTTTTGTCTTCGCTCAGGAAGGGATGGCCATGGAAAAAGTCTTTGGATAGCACTGGCTTGTCGGTTTAGAAGCAGAGATGAGCCCTAGAGTCGGATTCAACTGGTTTTCGAGCAAGGGAAACCTTTACCTTTAACAAGTGTCATGGTGAAGTAACAAGAGCCAGTTTGATGAAGTGGTTAGGAGCGCTGACTCTAATCTGGGAGAACTGGGTTTGATTCCCTCCTTCTCCACATCCAGCTGTTGGTGTGACCTTGGGCCAGTCACAAGTTCTTTCAGAGCTGTTCTCTCACGAACAGTTCTCAAAAGAGCTCTCTCAGCCCCACCTGCCTAACAGGGTGTTGTGAGGAGGGGAAGGGAAAGGAGATTGGAAGCTGCTCTGAAACTCCTTCAGGTAGTGAAGGGTGGGATATCAATCCAACATCTTCCTCTTCTTCGTGGAGGTGGAAAGTGCCATCAAGTCACAGCTGACTTTTGGCGACCACGTAGGGTTTTCAAAGCAAGAGACATTCAGAGGTGGTTGGTCATTGCCTGCCTCCAGCTAATGACCCTGGACTTCCTTGGCGGTCTCCCATCCAAATACTAACCAGGGCCGACTCTGCTTAGCTTCCACGATCTGGTGAGCTCGGGCTGGCCTGGGCCTTTCAGGTCAGGGCATGTCGTTTATTAAGCCATCCAATTTCCATCTCACTCGTCTCCTTTAACGGTACAAAATTTCTGCCTCTCTGGCAAGTTCATCCTCCCCCATGCTGAACTGCAAAATTTGGTTTGCCTTAAAATAACGTTTAATCAGTCCGGGTCCGTTTGTTGTCAGACTAAAGTGACCCTGGCTTCGGCACCTGGTCTTGTTGACTGTCTTGATTGATATCGGGCCTGTATTGACTCGGGGTCAGATGAGAGGGCGCCAGGGCAGCCGTCAAAGGCCAGCCCCAGCAAATTACCCATTTGGTCAGAATGGTTTTCTGGGCGGGGGGCGAGGCAGGTGCCAAGCTGGTGTGGAATTGAAAACTTTCCAGTCATTTGGCCTGCCACCCACCGAGCTCTTTCTAGGGATGCCAGCCTCCAGGTGGGACCTGGGGATCCCCTGGAATTAGAGCTCATCTCCAGACTACAGAGATCAGTTCCCTTGGGAAAAAACGGATGCTTTGGAGGGTGGGCTCGATGGCATTGCACCACAATATAGCTTCTCTTGTGTTCTTATGTTCTACCTCAGGCTAGTCTGGGCAATCCAGGCTGCTGCCTAATTTTATCCCTCTCAAGTTTGGTGTAGTGGTTAAGAGCGCAGTCTCTAATCTGGGAGAACCAGGTTTGATTCCCCACTCCTCCACGTGCAGCTGCTGGTGTGACCTTGGGTCAGTCACAAGTTCTCTCTTCTCTCAGAGCTGTTCTCTCAAGAGCAGTCCTCAAAAGAGCTCTCAGCCTCACCTACCTCGCAGGGTGGCTGAATAAAGGGCGTGGTATAAAACCAGCTACTTCTCCTCTTCTTCTCAGGAATAAACAGCTTTAAAAAGGGATTCAATAGATTCATGGATGATAAGTCTGTCAGTGGCTACTAGCCATGGTGACTGAGGGGGACCTCCACATTCAGAGGCACTAAATGTCTGAATCCCAGAGCAGGAAGAGACATCAGGGGGACATCAGGGGATAGGGGGAGGCCTCAGCCTTTATGCCTCTATCCCGTGTTGCTGGCCATCTGAAGGAACTGGCTGGCCACCATGTGAGACAGGATGCTGGAATAGATGGACCACTGGTCTGATCCAGTAGGGCTCTTTGTATGTACTCTGTCCATCTGGCTGGAAGACGGAAACCAAGGCAGCAGGGCTTATGTGAGTGGGGATGGGCACTGACTGTTGCCCACTCAAGCTGATTGATTGATAATGGTGGTAATAGCCCTGGTGGATTACCTGTCCTGGAGGCAACATCAGGGGAAGGCCTTGTTCTCTATGCCCTTGTTGTTGGCCATCCAAAGGAACTAGTTGGCTACTGTGTGAGACAGGATGCTGGACTAGATGGACCACTGATCTGACCCAGCAGGACTCTTCTCATGTTCTTATGAAGGCCTCGGCCTCCATGCCCTGTTGTTGGCCCTCCAGGGAAACTGGTTGGCCACTGTGTGAGACAGGATGCTGGACTAGATGGACCACTGGTCTGACCCAGCAGGGCTCTTCTGATGTCCTTAGGAAGGCCTTGGGCTCCATGCCCGGTTGTTGGCCCTCCAGAGGAACTGGCTGGCCACTGTATGAGACAGGATGCTGGACTAGATAGACTGCCAGTCTGACCCAGCAGGGCTTCTCATGTTCTTATTAGGGGAAGGCCTCAGCCTCCATGCCCTGCTGCTGGTCGTCCAGAGGAACTTTGGTTGGCCACTGCGTGAGACAGGATGCTGGACAAGATGGACCACGGGTCTAATCTAGCAGGGCTCTTCCAATGTTCTTATGTGATGGGGAATTGTTACGAACAGCATAGGTAAGCACCTCTATCCACAGTCTCAGGGCCACTTGTATGACAGCTATTGCCACTCTGACTCCAAGTACTTGGTGTCCTGGGCAAGAGAGCCTCAAAAGTTGTCCAAATCAGTGCTCCCAGGAACATTTATTTCTATGCAGGTGAACCATGAATCTGGCAATGTACCTGATGACAATTGGTGTGCATGTGCTCATCCCGCCCCCCCCCCCCCAGTTTCATCATGGGCAGGAAGCTCTAAGGGAGCCGGCGCTTGCACAGGGAGCGGCTGTTCTGGAGATGATGATCCTCGTTAGTTCTGATGGCCTGTCTTTGGGTTCTGATGAAAGCGCTGATGGCGTCTCTGGAGGACTCATTTGCCTTCATCTTTTGAGGCATGCTTCTTTTTTAAATTTTCTGACTCTGTATCCACAGCAGCAGTAGCTTATTTGCTCACCTTTGCCCTCTCCTGAACATGTTTTAAATTCTTAATACAACTGATGTAGTGGTTAGGACTGCGGACTCTAATCTGGGAGAACCGGGTTTGATTCCCCACTCCTCCATGTGCAGCTGCTGGTGTGACCTTGGGTCAGTCACAAGTTCTTTCAAAGTCCTTCTCTCGAGACCGGTCCTCAAAAGAGCTCTCTCAGCCCCACCTACCTCACAGGGTGTCTGTTGTGGGGAGGGGAAGGGAACAGAGACTGTAAGCCGTTCTGAGACTCCAAGTGAAGGGTGGGGTATAAATCCAATCTCCTCCCCCTCCTCCCCCTCCTCCTCCTTCTTTTTCTTCTTCTTTCCCTTCCTCTTCCCACAACAGGCGCCTTGTGAGGCAGGTGGGGCCGAGAGAGTTCGGAGAGAACCGAGACTGGCCCAATTGCACCCAGTAGGCTTCATGTGGAGGAATGGGGAATTGAGCCCAGTTCTCCAGATTAGAGTCTACAGCTCTTAACCAATACACTATGCTGTTGCCATATTTAGAGCTATCGCCTCTACCGTTGCCAACTCTGGGTTGGAAGATTCCCAGAGATCTGGGGAGAGAACCTGGGGAAGGTGGGCTTTGAGGAAGACAGGGACCTCAGTCGGGTACAGTACCATAGAGTCTACACTATGCACCTGCCATTTACTCCTGGGGAACTGATCTCTGTAATGTGGAGAAGAGTTGTAATTCTGGGTTGTCTCCAGGTTCCACCTGGAGGTTGGCAACCCTGATAGCCTCCCTCCTGTCATGCAGCATTGAAAACAGCCTGCTTCAGCCGGAGGAAGGCATAGACACAGATGACTGGTGCAATCCTACGTGGAATTACCCGAGTCTAAACCCACAGGTTTCATTCATTTCAGCGGGCTCAGTTTGGAGGAACTGTGTATAAAACGGCACTGTTCTTTCTGAGGCACACACTTCTAGTTATTCCGGAGAACCGTGAAGTTAAGAGGAGGGAACCATATGGAGCATCTTTCTACCAACAGTGGAAAGCAAAATTAGGGAGGGTGCATCGTCAGTGCTGGGAGCCCTCAGAAGAGAGGATGAAAATGACAAGAATACACCCACCTTTTAGCAAGACAACAGTGCCCTTCACGGAAAACAGATCAACTTGAGAAGGATGAAGAGGAATCTAATGACTCCCATTCAGAGCATGGGTAGCTTCTTAAGGCATTTCTACCATTTCTTTTAAGGATGTGTAGAAATCAGAGTCAATATGATTGCTGCTCTTTACCAAGCACGGTTTCTACAGGCTCAATAAGGTGTGGGTGAGTTGTGTGTAGCAGGACCGTGCCACCGTTGTTTGGGAGAGGGGAATCCCACTATGCTGGCCTCAGACTATGGACTCCCTTCAAGAATAGGCGTATCCTTCCACAAACTTTTTTATAGGTATCCCCTCTCCTCAAGGTTGGAGCTGAAGGTCAAAGACAAAAATGCAACAGAAGTTACTGTCAAAGACGAAGAAGAGTTGGAAGAGTCAGTGGGGAGGACGGGGTATAAATCTAATAAAATAAATAAATTTATAGCCCACCCTTCACTTGGAGTCTCAGAGCGGCTTACAATCTCCTTCCCGCCCCCGCCCCCCACAACAAACACCCTGTGAGGCAGGTGGGGCTGAGAGAGCTCTTTCGAGAACTGCCCTTGAGAGAACAGCTCTGAAAGAACTTATGACTGACCCAAAGTCACACCAGCAGTTGCATGTGGAGAAGTAGGGAATCAAATCCGGTTCCCCCAGATTAAAGTCCGGGCTCCGAACCACTACACGAAACTGGATTTTCAGTCAGAAGCAGAGACCAAGGCCTCCCCTTGCTGTTAGGGGAAGAGCCGTTGCTCAGTCAGAGACTAGGTGGTTTGCTTGCAGAAGCCCAGGTTCAAATTCCACCATACTCAGCTAAAAGGATCGGGTAGTACGTGATGTGAAAGACTTCTACCAAGTTTTGACCAACGGGTCTGATTTGGTAAAAGACAGCTTTATCTGTGTGTGTTGCCGCCCACAACTAGTCAGAAGGTTATTGCTTGTGAATAGGGTGCCATCCTCAAGGTGGTGCCTGGAGATCTCCCAGAATTACAACTCATCTCCAGACTGGAGGGAACACTTGCCCTGGAGAAAATGGATGCTTTGGAGGATGGATTCTATGGCATTGGGCCCCACTGAGGTCCCTGTCCTCCCCAGGCTCCGTTCCCAAATATCCAGGAGTTTCCCAACTGGGATCTGGCAACCCCAACCCCATCCCCCATCAGAGGTCAGGGGGGCCTGACAACCCTACTTGTGGTCATGGAGGCTTGACTGAAGGGCCCGTAGCCATGGTGGGGCATTTGGGCATGGAGCCCCACCACGGACGAGCCCCGCCCCACCCTGGGAGGATGCCAGACCCCCCCCCCCCCATGCCCTACCCCTGTGCACCTCTCATCTGCAGTGGCAGGAAGGCTGGGGAAGGAAAGGGAAGCCGCCATGTTGCCTCTGGTCAGTTTCACGCCCCACTGATCAGCTGTTGAGTTTAACAGCTTAGTTAGGTTTTAAACCTAACAGCTGATCCGCAGGGAGTGAAACTGACCAGAAGCGGCTGGGCAGCTTCCCTTTCCTTCCCCAGCCTCCCCACCACTGCGCCGGGGTGGGGCGGGGAGGTGGGGAAGGAAAGAGAGAGAGAAGGCATGCTGTTATGTATTGACCATGCGGTCGCCATGTGCTCCCATAATGGCAACCGCATGGCCAGAGCACATGGCCAAGAAACGACCTGAGCTTCAGCCAGGTAGAACAAAGGCCAGGTGGATTCAAACCGGCCACCAATCCGGTACCTAGGTTTCTCCCCGGGAACCTATGAGATGTAAATAGACTGATAAGAGCCTATCAGGCCAGTTGGGCGAGGTCAGGGGATTATCCCTGACCAGCATAAAAGGAGGGCTTGGAGCCCTGGGTTGTATGCTTCATCCGGACCAGCAATAAAGATCTAGCTGTTTCACTGTTCCATGGACTCCCGACTCCAATACTTATCACATGCCTTTTCTCTCTGTCTTTCCTTTGCTAACCCCCCCCCCCCCCCGCCCTGCTGTTGGGTAATCTAATTGATTTCCCCGCTCCACGCTCTCCTGCCCTAGCGCCCCCGCCCCACCAGCCAAAAATTTCTGGCTATGGGTCTATTGATATAATTGACAGTTTAAAAATTTCCTGTCAACAGGAGCGCTGGCACAGCATAAGGTGGGGTCTGGACTCAGGCTGTGTTGGACTGTGCGCGTGCAAAAAGCTGGCTGCAGTGTACTGCACTGTTAGACTGGAATACAGCAAAGCAACCTGCCAAATGGCCAGGAAAAGGCTGATGAACAGATGAACAGTTGGTCAAAAAACTGAAGGGTTTTTTTTGCGACTGGCTAACAGGGCATGAGCCAAAAGGGAAAGTATTTCAGATTCGTGAGTGTAGAAACCCCCTTACTGCCCCCCCTCCCCCAATTTGCAGCCTCCCAATATCCTTGTATTGTGGCAGGGTTACATTCATACGATGCATTTAAAGGAAAACTTGGATCAAGTCCTTCACTGCATATATTCTGCCTCTTGTTAAAAAACACTGCACACTGTAAACTTCCAGGATCCAAATCTGAACGAGGAAATGTATCCTAGTTTGGTGTAGTGGTTAAATGCGCGGACTCTAATCTGGGAGAACCGGGTTTGATTCCCCACTCCTCCACTTGCAGCTGCTGGATGACCTTGGGCAAGCCATAGTTCTGGCACAGCTGTTCTTGGAAAAGAGCCGTTTCTGTCAGAGCTCTCTCAGCCCCACCTACCTCCCAAGGTGTCTGTTGTGGGGAGGGGAAGGGAAAGAAGTTTGTAAGCCGCTCTGAGACTCCTTTGGGTAGTGAAGGGCAGGGTATAAATCCAATCTCTTCTCGTCTCTTCTTCTTGATGACTTTGCATGGATTGGATAGATTATCTATCTAGCCTTCAAATTTATATCCCGCCCTCCCCACGGATGGGCTCAGGGCGGCTAACTAGGGCACATAGGCCATTAAGTACATAAATACATTAAAACAAGTAAAATCAGCTAAAACAATTCCAGTCGATAAGATAAGATCTAAACGTGTGCCCATGTTGAGAACCCGAGGGGCATGGAATCTGCGCTCCTGTTTTGCATGATTAAATCGCTAAGCACTGTGCGGTATGATGAATGCTTCCATTGCCAAAGCTGAGCATTACTGTTGTTTATCATTTTGATTGATCTTTCAATTAATAACCGAAGATAACAAGCCTTACACGCTTACGGACAATCCCGCTGTTTATCACTGACATATCTCTTCCAGTTTATAAAGCGCACCAAGAACCCTGCTAGGTTGGATGCTGTTTTTTTTAATGCAGGTTTTAAACAGCGGAGCTCGAGCAGTTGGAATGGCCTCTCTTTAACTCACCGTCAAGCTGGCTTTTCAGATGGCGGAAGTGAAGCTGGCAAGGTGAGCTCCTCACTGCCTGTCTTTAAGCAGCAGCTGAACAAACACTTGGTGCAAATCCGGAGGCTTCAGCTGGTGCAGAATGCTGCAGCAAGGTTGTTGATGTGTCTCCCAAGGCAGGAGCACATACGACCAGCGCTAGAGGCACTGCACTGGCTACCAGTGGCATACCGGATTTGCTTCAAGGTGCTGGTATTGGCCTTTAAAGCCCTAAATGGTCTGGGTCCGACCTACCTAAGGGACCGCCTTTCCCCGCATGTACCCCAGAGAGCACTTCGGTCCGGGGCCATACCTGGCCTAAGAGAAGCCAGGCTCACTGCCACCAGGGGGAGGGCTTTTTCGGTGGCGGCCCCTAGCTGGTGGAACGAGCTCCCGGAGGAGATCAGGGCCCTGAGGGACCTGATGCAGTTCCGCAGGGCCTGTAAGACGGAGCTCTTCCGCCAGGCATTTGAATAGGGGCCGCCGCCCCCTTTTTTGTCCTCCCCTTGCCACCCAGTGACTACCAATGTGCAACATAACTACTACCATCTAGTCGCTGAGGACCCTGTGTGCTCCCAACATCAGACTGTATGCAACATCACTTGGTACACCATCAGATAGCACTGAGCCCTTTAATATTTGTATTGTGTAATAATGTCAATAATGACTTATAATGTTTTAACTGTTTTTAACTGTTTTATCGTGAACGAGGTTCACCTAATTATGTAAGCCGCTCTGAGCCTGCTATGCGGGGAGAGCGGCCTAGAAGCTGAATTAAATAAACAAATAAATAAATAAAAATGCTAGGCTGATCCTGCATTGAGCAGGGGGTTGGACTAGATGGCCTGTATGGCCCCTTCCAACTACATGATTCCGTGACCTGGACCAACTACGTGAATTCCACATTCCCTATGCTACGACAAGAAGGCTGCTTAGGCATCATCCATATATTGATTTCTCAACATGGCCCTGTCTGCGGATACTTAAATCTGGAGACTGGAGCCATGAACAGATGAGACACACGTTTCTACAAACCTGAGAACCCCCCCCCCCCCCCCAAGTTTGCAGAAAAAACGAAATCTTTAAAATAACATCCCTTGGAGGGCTAACCGCCACAGATATAAGAAACAGTGTCTGTAGCTTTAAGAGATAAATGCCTATGAGTTCACGGCCATGGCCAGGCTGGGGGTAGAGCTGTGCTGGCTGAGGGCAGGGTCCACAGGCCATATTTTCTTCCCAGTCTCCCCTGCCCGGTGGCCATTTTGGGGTTTTCTAGGCAACCACAACAATACGGCTGAGCAGTCAAAATTCTGATTTCTGTCAGTCAAAGGTGAGTGGGATGAAGAGACTGTAAAAGATGGGAGGGACGGAAGCAGGGAAAGGGCAGAGAAGGAGGAGCTGGTGAAGGGAGAGAACAGAAAAAAGGAGTTATGTGGGTGGGAGAGAAGACAAGGGAAGATGTTGACAGGGGAAGGGAAGGAGAAAAAGCAAGAGACGGGGGGGGGGGGGGAGAGAGAGAAGGAAGCGTGGAAAGGGGGTGGGGGAAAAGGAAACAGTGTGGGAGTGACATAGGAGGAAAATGCTGTTAGTCTTGGTGGCTTCCCCGCTTCTATGGGCTAATGGCCATGCAGGCTGGTGGGCTGCGCTAAGGAGAGAAGCTCCTTTCACTCCTTTCACATCTGCCTCTGCATTTCTGCTGATGCAACTGGCAGGGGGAGCAATTGGCACCCTTCTTCCTCCTATCTGCAGCCCCTTGACCTGTGTGGCTACTAGTCCCATGACCATGAAAGGACCAACTTTCTTGGGGTCATAAGGGAATGCTGAGGAGGACATCCCCCTACCTGGTTTTGGTGTAAGTATCTGGCCAATCTATTCAGAATTCACTTAGGGAGGGACTGCGGCTCAGTGGCAGAGCATCTGCTTGGCATGCAGAAGGACCGAGGTTCAAACCCTTAGCATCTCCAGTAGAAAGGCCCAGGAAGTAGGTGATGTGAAAAACCTCATCTGAGTCCCTAGAGAGCTTCTGCCAGTCTGGGTAGACAACACTAACCTTGATGGACCAGGCCTGTAGCCAGGATTTTGTGGCTTGTGGGGCAAAAAATTTTCTGCTGAGGCGGAAGTCCTCAGTACGGAAAGAAAAGCCACGTAGCCAATAGTAAGCTGTTACTAGGATAGAGCTCTAAACTGCAAGTTGTCAACCACTTTAGATGACAGTTCTCAGCTGCTGCAAGTTAATCACCTTTGCCAGCTTCAGCAACACTTCTGATAAAAAGCCAGCAGGTAAGAGTGATGACTTCTAAAATCAAGAAAGCTAACATTCAGGCAGGAAAACTCTCTTCAAGGAGACCAGTTTCCTGACACAGAGTTAGAAGGGATCTTAGAGGTCACCTACTCCAAACCCCTTGCTCAGTGTGGGAATTAGTCAACTACAGCTCCCCAGTCTGCTTAAAGAAGCACACACCTTTTAAAAAATGTTTTAAAATGATTGAAAACAATAATTTACAGGAGAAATTCTTGTGGGACTGTGCCTTTAAGAAAGGAGGTGGAGATTCCAAAAGCCCCACCACAGCTATGGGCCTGTGATGGACCAATGATCAGATTCAGTAGAAGGCAGCTCCATGTATTCATTGCTTTTGATACCCCAAGGGAGTCTGGGGAGGGGCCATGGCTCAGTGGAGAAGCCTTGGCTTTACATACAGTAGTTTTCCAGTTCGGTCTCCGGCATCTCCAGTTAAAAGGACCATGTTGTAGGTGATGTGAAAGACCTTGCCTTGAGACTTTGGAGACCCACTGCCAATCTGAGTAGACAATACTGATGGACCAGTGTTCTAATCCTGTCCTTATATATAATCCAGTTTTTGAGTGTCAATGTTCTATGCACACCAAAATCAGTTGGCTGCCTGAACTGCCCATCAGAAGGCACTGGCTGTGCTGGCTGGCTGTGTTGCAGAGTCCCGTCCACAGAGGCAGTGACCACCGTCTCAGGCTCAGTGTGCTCAGAGCCAACAGAAGGGACGGACAGGACTCTGCATGGGGCTGGGGATGGCCAGGGCCTCCTTCCCTCTGGCTCACACACAGCATTGGGGGAAGGGGGGTCCTCGCTTTGGTCCTCTCCCACCGCCCCCCATCCCTCATGTACCCTATAAATGGGGTGAAGACTCAGCAACCAGTGGTTGGTTCCCCCCTTTACGGTGCTGCTGGTGCCCCGGCCGCTCACCTCTCCTCCCTGCTGGCTCTGCCTTACGCACCAGCTCCGCCTCACGTGATGGCTCCATTGCCTGTCTCACACCGTTTAAAATGGCTGAGAGGTGATGGGGGGAGGAGGACGCAAACGCCGCGCAGGCAGAGTCAGAGTGGCAGGGGGAGACTACCGAGGTGGAGGAGAGGGGACGGGCATCCACCGTGCCGAACAATCCAGAGGCAGCTCTGCCGCTTGACACAAGCAGTGGTCATAGGGAAGAAAGGGAGGGGGAGGAGGGGGCGGTGACGACACGGCTGCTGCTGGGGGGCCGGCGATGGTGGTAATGATGAGGTGGGAGGATGGAGGGATGGAGCCGACTGGTTACCGGGATGATGCGGCCGCCCCAGCAGAGAGAGGAGATGATACGAGTGAGCTCTTTCTAGGGCCCATTGCATTTCTTCCCGCAACGGGCCTTATTACTAGTTCAGTCCAAAACAGCTTCATGTGTTCCTTCAGCCATTGCAATGTCTCTGTTCCCCTTTTGTAGTCCTTTCATTCCTTTGTCATTGAGTGGTCCAACAACCTTGCTGGCCAGGTTCCCATTTCTGATGTATTTGATTTTTTTTAAAAAAAACATCAGTCGTTTTGGCAACATAGTCCTCAAGTTCTCTTTTTTGTTGTTGCCAGATCCCTTTTGTTTTGGCCAGCGCTTGAGCTGCTTTCTGTTCTATTTCTGCTTGGAGACGGCTTCCTGCCCTTTTGCGGCTTCCTTGGCTCGGCTAATTAACTGCCGCTGTCAATGCGGTCAGTGTCAGCTCATATCCTTTACTTCTAACTTCCGCCAAGTGGCCGTGTGGATGGGGCCATACTGTCTGGAAGATCTGGGGCACAGGACCTGAGCCTCAAAAGCGTGCTAGTCTGCAATGACAGTTTTAAAAAATGGACTGAGATAAGTTCCAGCACTTACTTAAATCTATTGGATATTGTATATTTCTTCAGTAAACATGCAGAAAATTGATAACTAGGTGATGGATGGATGGCATATGTCTTTTGGGATACTGGGTTAAAATAGCAGGGTTTGTCCAGCCATAGAAGTGTGATATTGACTGTAGTAAATAAATTTCCCCAGAAGTATATTAGAAAAGTCAAATTTACATTTATTCAAGTAGATTCGATTCACATTCACATTGCAGTCAAACGAGGACAAGGAAGGCTGATTTTACATCTGACTTTCCCGCTGGAATCATTCTAGTTCCAAAAAAACCTGCCCATACCTCTGTGCGGTGTGAAACCGTGCTGCCACTGAAATGTCCATATCTACTAATTGCCCTCCTGTGGTCAAGCTAGTATTATACCGCTTTATTCTGCTTTAAACAATTGTGGTTTCTTAGTGCACTTAAACCCCCTGGAGTGAAATTTCACTGTGAAATCAGCACAGGAAAAGACAGCAGTCAAACTACTTTAGAGGGGAGGTGTAAAATCAGGTATAAAATCAGCCGAAGTCTGATCTAAAGAGTGCTTTCCCTAGCACAAATGGCCAGCTAATCCACCATTATGCAAGTAGAAGTAGGAGGACATAGTTTCTACAGGAGAGACCTGTAGAGACTAGGGAGGGGCACAAACCGCAATTTTTGCTGTTTGTTTTTGTGGTTAATGGCCGAACCACGAACCAAACCATGAATGCCTACGAACCGGGAGGCTGGTTCACAAACTGACCCGGTTCATATCGGTTCACAAGCCATTTAAAGTTTAAAACCCTGCTTTCTGCTCCTCGTGTCTCTTTGTGGAGAGCAGAAAGCAGTGCTCTTCAAACAGCTGAACAGTGCTGGGAGGGAGCTCCCTGACTCTCAGCTGTTTATTGTGAAGAGCAGAAATCAGGGGCAAACCCCTGCCTTCTGCTCTTCACGAACCGCCACGAACTGCACCAAAAATGTGTGGAAGTTCATGCTGGTTCTTCAGTTTGCAAACATGGCTTCACGAACCACGAGCCGGCCGACATTTGCGATGAACTTCAGTGCCCATCCCTAGTAGAGACATGTGACTCCACAAGGAGCCATGCAGAAAATAGGAGAGAACAAAGGGCACGCAGAGAGAGGAGGGGGTCAGAGGGCAGCTCTCAGGTTAAGACAAAGAGAGAGACATCTCATTCAAGGAGATAACACTCATACACACTTAGAGTGATGTAGCACCCCCCCCCCCCCATGTCCAGGCATGCTGAGTCACTCACTCCAACAATGTCATAGTGTGAAAATCAGATCTACCAAGTAATCATACTGCAGTGAACCCAATACTTCAGTTCATTTGCATTCTAACTAGGACAACAAGCCAGATTCAGGGTGGCCAGGTCTCCTGCTATTGTGGGAGATCTCCCACCAGCAGCCCACTTTCCCCATCATTGTTCAGAGCAGCTGGGGGAGAAAAATAAATTGTAACAGTGAAACCTCAGCAAAGGGAATGGGGAAGGGATATTGTGTGGAAAAGAACAGGTTGCAGAGGGAGACTTCGGAGTGAGGCGCTCCCCCCTTCCCTTTTTAATTAGGCTATAATTCAATTACAGAGGTGCGGTGCTTTCATTGTGACACAGTTTTCCGTACTCTTAATTCGATCCCATGTCAGAACAGGACCTCCTTGTGATAACCAAGGCAGGCAAAGACTCCGGCTGGAATAATGGTTGATTAAAAGGGGTTAATAGCAACACCTCGGCGAGAGGTAAATTAACAGGGGGGCATGGACAACCCGTCTGCTAATGGGATCAAGAAGGTATTTGCTGAGTTTATGGATGATGAATTGGAGGTGGCATTTCATAGGAGCTGGCGGGGAGGCCAACTGAATTGCTGACCTCACTCGGTGCTACTAATACTTGTTGCACCGATTCAAAAGTTAAGGGGACGTGCCCACGTGACACATGCTGAAAAATGCACCTTGAATCCACTTTCAATGCACTTTGCAAAACCCACTAGCAAATAATACCTAAAGTGCATTGAAAACATATTATTCAGCATGTATGAAAGTACCCTAATCTCTTCGTGGGGGGTCAGCTAAACTGTGGCCTCAGACCTGTTGGATATTGTAACTCTGCATGGAAGAGGATCTGGGAGGGAAAGGGTTAAGTGGATTCTCTCACTCGGGTACACTTGGCAGTTGGCCCCACCCTCTCCTCGGTTAGATGTTGAGCCTCTATGGCCCTTGCTTGCTTTCAGTTTTCATCTTATGTAGGACCTTTCTTCCTCTCTCTCTTACCTAGGTTTGGGGCTGTAGCAAGTTAGCCTTTTCGAAGTTAATCTGTTCACGACAAGTTAAAAGTCCCCACATGAAGATGTCATGTAAGATGTGCTTCTATTTTTGTAAGTAAAATTTCTTTCTCTTGTTCCCACTGGAGTCAGGTCATCTTTGTAATTTGCCTGAACATTATTTTTTCCCTTCACCAGGAAATGAAGAGGATTGGGGATACTGTGTGAACCTTTTGTGCTTCCAAGGCAATTGATTTTTAAAAAACATTTAACCCAATAAGACCAGGGTTCCCTTATAAGATGCTGGAGGGCAACCCTCCCATGTTCCTCATCGGCTGCCCAGCATGAGTACATCAGTTACCAACTTCTACACAGCCCCTGTATATCTACATCTCTTAGACCTCTGTCCCCTCCTTCCCAACCTTTTCCTGTCCTTGTATGTCTTGTCCTGCCCATCCTTAGCTCTTTTCATCCTTCTCACCCTTCTTCACTCTTCACCCTTTTTCACACTCCCTCCCTCCCTTCCGTACTGGTGGAATGAGCTCCCAGAAGAGATCAGGGTCCTGAGGTATCCTTTACAGTTTTGCAGGGCCTGCAAGACGGAGCTCTTCCACCAGGCTTTCAACTAAGAAGACTCCCTCACCACTACCACCAACCACTGTGGGTATGGGCCTGGCCCCAGCTCTGAGATCGAGCCATACCATCGCGCGACCTAAGAAGATCACTGAGTTGGAAACGGTCTGCTTGTTCACATCCTATGGCACACCATCTTAATCAATGAAGGGATTATTACTAGCACTTTATGATTTTATGTTTTATTGTAGCTGACTGTTTTAAATGATTTTATGTAGATTTTATGGTATTTTGTACTGACTAACGTAAGCTGCCCTGAGCCTGCTCATGGGGAGGGCGGGGCACAAATGAAATAAATAAATAAACAAACAAATAAATAAATAAATAAATAAATTCATTCTTATTCCTCCAACTAGAAGCCCAGAGTCTATTGGGTCAAGTTCACCTGACTTATCCAGCCCTGGTCCTCCTGCTTGCTCTCTAAGAGCCCTAACAAGCCCTCTGCCCCAGCTCCGCCGCTGCACTCTTTCCCCATGGGCTTCCCTTCCCAGTTCCATGCTCCTCCACATCTCTCTTCTTGCTGACCCCAGCATCCCCCCTTGATGTTTGGACCCTGGCCTTCAAATCCCCAGGCCGGCCAGATGATTTCTGCCCTCACGATGGCAGCAGCAGGTCGCTTCTGGCTAGAGTTGCCAGATGAAGTCACTGCACCAGGGATGCTCTAGCATTTGCCCCAAATCTCTATGGTCACCACAGAGTTTTTAGCCAAATGCTAGAGTGCCCCTGCATGACGTGCCTGGTGTGATGATGTCACCTCCAGGTGATGTCATTGTGCCGGGCACGTTGGGCTTGGTGGGGCTCATCGGGGGCAGGGCTCCCCCTGTTGGGCAGCTGGCTGGTGGCAGATTGGGCCCCCCCAACCCTGCCCTCACTGGGGGATGGCACTCTTCTGGCCCAGTCCTTGTTTTTCGGGTCTGTCTGGGTGAGGAGCCCTAGTGGCCATGTGGGATCTACGGGGCCAGCTTCCAGGCCACAGTGGGACTAAAAATGTAGCAAAATCTCAAATACTGTGACTCTCTGGATTTTAGTCTCTTTCAAATTTATAAATCAAGTGTCGTCAAGATGCAACTGAATTCTGGCAACCCCTAGTGGGGTTCTCCAGGGAAGACATAAGCACAGGAGGTTTGCTGTTGTCAGCCTCTGCCTAGAAACCCTTGCCTTCCTTGGTGGACTCCCATCCAAGTACTAATGTAGGGTTGCCAAGTCTGGGTTGGAAAATACCTGGGGACTTTGGGGGTGGAGCCAGGAGAAGGTGGGGTTTGGGGAGGGGAGGGGCCTCAGCATGGTACAATGCCATATAGCCCACCCTCCAAAGCAACAATTTTCTCCAGGGGAGCTGATCACTGTCAGCTGGGGATCAGTTGTAAAAGCGGGAGATCCCCAGGCTCCACCTGGAGGCTGGCAACCCTATACTAATCATAGCCAACCCTGCTCAGCTTCCCAGCTCTGGGGAGCTCTGTATAGCTTGAGCTATTCAGGCTGCTTCTATCTATCTATCTATCTATCTATCTATCTATCTATCTATCTATCTATCTATCTATCTATCTAGCATTTCATTAAAAAAAGGAGGTGGAGCTCTGCAAAAAGTGAGACATTTATTTACAGGGCCACCTCTGTGTCCACGGGACCCAGTTGTAATTAATCTCAACCCTTGTTGGCAGGGACTTGGCACCGGAGATAGCAAGAGGTTTCCATATTGGTTAATAACTTCTAGCCAGTGGGGAACTGCACTGGGGGGTGGAAAGTGTTAGAGACAGTTTGGTGTAGTGGTGAAGAGCGGCAGACTCTAGCCCAGTTTGATTCCCCACTCCTTCACATGCAGCTAGCTGGGTGACTTTGGGTCAGTCGCAGTTCTCTCGGAGCTGTTTTTCTCTAGAGCAGTTCTCTTAGAGCTCTCTCAGCCCCACCTACCTCACAGGGTGTCTGTTGTGGGGAGAGGAGGGGAAAGGAGATTGTAAGCCACTGTGAGACTCTGAGGGAAGGGTGGGGTATAAATCATCCTTCTCCTCCTTGCTCAGCAGGTAAGGAAAGACACTCTGCACATACTCAAAGGAATTCTTCATTAAGTTTACCTCAGTAGAACACACAGTAATAAGATAGATCAAGATGGGTAGCCATGTTAGTCTGTCTATAGCAGAAGTCTTCTGTCTATAGCAGAAGACCCTTGAGAGTCCCTTGGACTGCAAGGAGATCAAATCAGTCAATCCTAAAAGAAATCAACCCTGACTGTTCCCTGGAAGGCCAGATCCTGAAGCTGAAGCTCAAATACTTTGACCACCAAGTGAGAAGGGAGCACTCCCTGGGGAAGACCCTGATGCTGGGAAAGACTGAAGGTCAAAGAAGAAGGGACCAGCAAAGGATGAGATGGTTAGACGGTGTTATGGATGCAACAAACATGAAGTTAAGCAAACTCTGGAGCTCAATGGAAGACAGGAGGGACTGGCATGATGTGGTCCATGGGGTCGCAAAGAGTCGAACTTGATTGTGTGACTGAACAACAACAACAACAAAAAACAGTAGAAAAGAGGAAGAGTCCAGAAGAGTCCAGTAGCGCCCTAAAGACTAACAAAAATTGTGGAAGGGGATGCGCTTTCATGAGTCACTGCTCACTTCTTGAGTAATAAGGAGTAATAAGGAGAGAGTAAAAAGAAGAGAGAAGATGAAGAAGAAAAGGTGACAGTTGACTTCATGAATAAGAGTGAAGAAGAGAGGAGGGAGGGGCTGATTCCAGACGCAGGAGAAAAAAACAACAACCAGTAGCGAGCACCAAGCCCCCTCCCTCTTCAAATCATAGAGCTTTCTCTCATTCAAATTAGGTTCTAGAGACTTTCCAACAGGAAAAGACCAGGGAAAATCTTCAAGGCTGCGTGCAGAAACAGAAAAAGACATCACACAAAATCACACAAAAAAGACCCTTCCGATATTCAGCTGCCATTGGATTTTTCCAGGGGCACAGAATGGTGTCTGTCTCTTTGCTGAAAACCTTTACGGGAGAAAATAAATAGACTGCAACCCAGTTCAGTTTTATACTGGAAATAATTCTTGTACCTGATAGCCCAATATTTATTTAGGGCATTTTTATGCTGCCACTCCAGAGTTCGTCTCATGGTAGGAAAGAACAAAAAACAGACCCATTAAATCAAGAAATAATAATAAATTATGTATCTATCTATCTATCTATCATCTGTGTGTCTGTCCACCCACCCACCCGTCCATCTGACCATCCACCCACCCACCCACCCATCCATCCATCCATCCATCCATCCATCCAAAACAAGATATGAAACTCAAACTAGGAGTATAAAAGCAACACAAAGATATCTGTAAAACAGACCTCAGATCAGAAGCAGACCATGAGACAGCTGGGTGAAAAAGAAATGCTTTGGGATTAAAATTAAAAACCAGTATTCCAGATTGGGGGGGAGGGCATCCCAAAGGCAAGGTGCCACCACCAAAAATGCCCTGTAAATAGGCTGAGCTATCGGTTCTCAGCAACCAATCAGGGCATTTCTGTATAGTGCTCTGGGGGTGATCCAGATGCAAAGTGGCCGCAGTTGGTGGGAATCCTTCCAGTTTTTCACTTTTGAAAAGAAGAGGGAGCTGCTTCTGTCCCCTGCTCTTGAGGGCCAGGGTTGCCAACCTCCAGGTAGGGCCAGAAGATCTTCTGGAACTCCAAGTGATTTCCAGACTATAAAGATCAGTTCTCCTGGAGTACATGACAGCTTTGGAGGGCAGATTCTATGGCATCACACCCCTGCTGAACTCCCTCCCATGGCCTGCCCTCCCTATATTCTACCCCCCCCCCCAACTCTCCAGGAATTTGCCCAGTCCAGGACTGGCAACCTAGAAACCTGGGATGGTATCAGTTTGCACACAGGTCAGATTACAAAGGACTCACAGACCCACTGGAGTACCTGATGGATTTCCAGGGGTCTCTGGAAGCCAGTTTGAGAAATGCCGCTATAGATTACTTTTACGATCACAATATGACGTTTGGGGTTACCTTTAAAGAAACAAAGCTGCAGTGCTGAACAGCTGCCAGGGGAGCCAAAGAGTGACAGCTGGCATCAAGATTCAAGTCCAGTAAACCCACAGAGACCCACAAGATGTTTTGCGGCATGAGCTATTGAGAGTCACAGCTCCCTCGGTTACAGCTTCAACTCTTGAAAATTCACATCCCGAAAATTTTGTTGGTCTCTGAGGTGGTACTGGTCTCAATTCTAGCTGTTCCACTGCAGACTCTCAAGGCTAGTTCGGTGTAGTGGTTAAAAGCAGTGGACTCTGATCTGGAGAATGGGGTCTGATTTCCCCACTCCTTCTCCACGTGAAGCCAGCTGGGTGACCTTGGGCTAGTCACAGCTCTCTCAGAGCTCTCTCAGCCTCACCTGCCTCATAGGGTGTATGTTGTGGGGAGAGGAAGGGGGGATTGTAAGCCACTCTGAGACTCCTTCAGGTAGTGAAGGGTGGGGTGTGAAACCAATTCTTCTTCTCCTCCTCCTCCTCTCTGAAGCCAGTATAAGAACATAAAAACAGCCAATTTCTATTTCACATTAATTCCTTAATTCTGTATTGAGGTTGCTGGTTACAACCCAACACTTGCAGCTTATAATGTTAGTATGCTCCCAGGCACTACTTCACATCAAGAATAGCTCTTGGACATGACACAGTACATATGTATGATATGTTACACTGCACCTTCAGATGACATACAAAAAGTGTCCATAGACCTCCCATGACAAAATGATGTTGCTGATATAAGGTGGAAATTTCCTATGCAGCTGTGCGCAGCAGGTGTGCAGCCATACGCATTTCCCAGGTATGCCCGTTTCAGTCTATCTTCCTCTCAGATCAAAGCAGCTGTGCGTATAACCTGGAGTCTAATGTCACAGAATATATTCACAGAATTATCACAGACCAGCAGTTCTCAACTTGTGCAGAATTTGGAGGTCCTCAAAACTAACTGGAGCCCCATGCCGTATTTGGAACCAGATTTCACAGAATGTATTCACGAAATTATCACAGACCAAGAGTTCTCAACCTGTGCTAAATCATGGGAACCTCAGTATTTTAATTTTTTTTAGGATAGAATGCACTCATATTATTGATGTTTTTTCCTTAGTGTTTTCTTCCTTTTTGTATACCATACGCTGAGGTTCCCCCTTTATTTTCTCCCTCTATGGAAAGTAGAACCTATCTGGTGCTAATTACTAGGGATGGGTGTGAACCACATTTTTGAGGTTTGGTTCGTTGTTCAGGGCTGAGCCCTGATCCGAATCCCAAACTGATATGCTGGTTTGCAAACTGAACCGATTTGCGATCCCTGCTTTCTGCTCCCTGATATTTTTTGGGGGGAACAGGAGAAGCCAGCAGAAAGCAGGGGGTTAAATGGCTTCCAAGCCATCTAAACCAAACAGCTGAGCAGCAGGGCGCTGTTTTTTGTGAAGAGAACTGGTTTTCATAAGGAGCAGAAAGCAGGGAACAAAACCCTGCTTTCTGCTCTTCACAAACTTCCACGAATTACCTTAAAATCTGTGGAAGTGGAGAACATTCGTTTGCAAGCCACAACCCAGCCAAGATTTGTGACAAACTTTAGCTCGTGAGCCAGTTTGTGCCCATCCCTACGGATTACTAATTACTGAAATGTGAAATAAGCTTGGCCTTCTCTTTCCTACTAGAAACAGCATTACAGAGGAGGGAGGAATCAGCTGCGAAGAGACACTCCTACAGCACCACAAGTTCTGGGTTGGGATTTTCCCATCCCTCTTATTATTATTTTTTTTGGGGGGAGGGGGGGTCTGCTCTCATCATCCATCAGATTCTCCACTTTAATGCCAACATCCAGCTTGCTACCCCAAATTGCATGGCCGGAAGCTAAATGATCTTTTACCGTTCCCCATAAATAATGCCAATTTGTACAGCTCTGGGTGATTCCATTCATCATTCTGGTCCACCCAAAGCCAGGGAGGAATGAAGGAAACCCTTGAAACGAAGATGAGGAGAAGGAGCTTTCCTTATGGATTAGTTCACTGTTGCCCAAACCATTTGTTTTCTCGCCTCGCCTCCCGCAAATGTGAAAAATAAGCCTCGCGTGGGGAGCAGCGACTCCCGCTTCTGGCCAGAGATTCTGGGGAATAAATTCTTTGCACAGTTAAGAGGGAGTCACCCAGGAATATTGGGTTTAATCATAAAGTTACTGGGTTATTTGTGTCTCTCCCCCCCCCCCCCCCCAAGTTATGAAGGAGGATGAGGCTTGGTGTGGAGTGAGAAATACAGAGGTTTAGAGAAAAAGGTGCTTAGAGGTTCTTGTCTGTCTGGGAATGCTTTTCAAACAATCCCCATGGACTGAGGACCAGTGGTGGAGAAACCACGGTCCAGTCTGGTTGCCCCCTCCCAATAGCCACTCCAGTAAACATGAACTGTAAAGGAAGGAACGGAGGTGACATTGGGATTTGAATGTAATAATGTACAATGGATCAGGCCAATAGTCCATCTAGTCCAGCATCCTGTCTCACACAGTGGCCAACCAGTTCCTCTGGACGGTCAACAACAGGGCAGAGAGGCCGAGGCCTTCATAAGAACATCAGAAGAGCCCTGCTGGATCAGACCAGTGGTCCATCTAGTCCAGCATCCTGTCTCACACAGTGGCCAACCAGTTCCTCTGGAGGGCCAACAACAGGGCAGAGAGGCCGAGGCCTTCATAAGAACATCAGAAGAGCCCTGCTGGATCAGACCAGTGGTCCATCTAGTCCAGCATCCTGTCTCACACAGTGGCCAACCAGTTCCTCTGGACGGTCAACAACAGGGCAGAGAGGCCGAGGCCTTCATAAGAACATCAGAAGAGCCCTGCTGGATCAGACCAGTGGTCCATCTAGTCCAGTATCCTGTCTCCCACAGCGGCTGGCCAGTTTCTCTGGAGGACCAACAACAGGGCATAGAAGCTGAGGCCTTCATAAGAACATCAGAAGAGCCCTGCTGGATCAGACCAGTGGTCCATCTAGTCCAGTATCCTGTCTCCCACAGCGGCTGGCCAGTTTCTCTGGAGGACCAACAACAGGGCATAGAAGCTGAGGCCTTCATAAGAACATAAGAAGACCCCTGCTGGATCAGACCAGGGGTCCATCTAGTCCAGCATCCTGTCACACAGTGGCCAACCAGTTCCTCTGGAGGGCCAACAACAGGGCACAGAGGCTGAGGTCTTCCCCTGATGTTGCCTCCTGGCTCTGGGATTCAGCAGCTTAGTGCCTGTGAATGTGGAGGTTTGAAAGGAAAAGGTGATTGTAAGCCGCTCTGAGACTCCTTCGGGTAGTGAAGGGCAGGGCATAAATCCTCCTCCTCCTCCTCCTCTTCTTCTTCCTCTTCCTTCTGCCACTTCTGCCAATAATTCCTCCTCCTCTTCCTCCTCCTCTTCCTTCTGCCACTATGGCTAGAAGCCACTGATAGACATCCTCCATAAATCCATCTAACCCCCTTTTAAAGCTGTTTATTCCTGTGGCCATCACTACATCCTCTGGCAGCGAATCCCACATTTTAATTACATGCTGGGTAAAGCAGTATTTCTTTTTGTCCATCCTGAGTGTACAGCCCATCAGCTTTATTGGATGCCCCTGAGTTCTAGTATTTGGGGAGAAAACATTCTTTGCCGACTCTCTCCACCTCATGCACAGTTTTATAAACTTCTTATTATGTCCCCCCTTAGTCATCTCTTTTCCAGACTGAAAAGTCCCAGATTCTTCAGCCTTTCCTCATCAGGAAGCTCCCTCATAGGGAAGGTTCGCTGCCTCTGGACAAGGAAGTCCTCTGGGGGAAGAAGTCACGGTTCGACCCATTTCTTCCCAGCTGGGATACGGCTGAGGTTGGGTGGTTAAGCATCTGCTGTGCCTCTAGGCTCAGTACCTGGCATCTGTGCCTGGTTAGGCCAAACACTGGTAAACGTGGCTTGAACACACATCAAGCTGCCTTATGCTGAATCAGGATACTGGTCCATCAAAACCAGTATTGTCTACTTAGGCAGCGGCTCTCCAGGAACTCAGGGGGAAGTCTTTCACATCACCTCGTCCCTGATTGTTTTAACTGGAGGTGCCAAGGACTGAACCTGGGACCCTCTGCCTGCCAAGTAGATACTCTGCCACAAAGGCATCAACTTCAGGGGGGCTGGAAGGTCTTACGTTGGAAGATATAGATGTCAGTAAACGGACAATGATATGGTATATGGTGACAACCGCAAGAATGGTTTATGCACAAAAGTGGAAGAACGAAAGAACTCCAGAGCTTTGGGAATGGCTCAGAAAACTAGTATTTTTGGCTGAAATGGACAAATGGACTAAGAAACTGAACAATCAAGATTCTATGATATTTTTAGAAGAATGGAAAGATCTGCAAGAATATACAGAAAAGTGTAGTGAATGAAGGGGAAACATATTTACATTTTCTAACTATTGAAAAATCTGTAATAACTGTATATGTATCTAACATTTTTAGGAATGGAATAATATATAAAAACAGTAGAGGTACATATGTTATAGAAAAAGAGCTAAATACTCAATTTTTTTTCAATTAGTAATTTACCTGTTAATCTAAGTTTAAGTACAGGTGTGGGGACCGCTGGAAGGGGGGAGGAGGAAGAAAAATAAAAAGAGGTTGATAAAAAAATAAGATGAATGTACTGTCTAATGAAAATGGTGACTTCAATAAAAATTTTTTTACAAAAAAAAAAAAACTTCAGGGGGGCTGGGGAGCTGGAGCTTCCCCCGAACTTTTCCAGGACATGCTGAGCCTCCCTCGGAGACAATGGCCTGTAATGTCTCTGGCCCATCCCCAGCCCCCCCACCCCCCGGGAAATTGAAAAGTCTACATCCTTGCTCTGCCACTGAGCCATAGCCTCTCCCCCAACCCGGCTTGCATCAGACCTGGCCAGCAACTGGAGTCCCATTCTGAGTCCTTTGTTCTTCTCCGCTCTACATAATTGGATGCTTTTAAGCAAGTCTTTCATGGGGCATTCCATAGAAATAATCAGACGTTCACATAACATGGGTGTCATTTATTCTCGGCACATATTTCGATTTGTGTTTCCTTGTTATAACCTTTGGGTTACCCAAGTGGTCTCTTGGAAGGCTGGGAAATCAAACGATCATCTCAGTCGTGAGTAGGGTTGCCAAGTCTGTATTACTCACCAGCAGGGGGGAGTCCTCCGTCTGCCGGTGATGTCACCGGAAGTGATGTCAGTACATTGGGGGCGTTGCCAGGGCAATGCTCTGGCAATCGCCCAAAACTCTATGGTATCATAGAGTTTGGGGGCGATTGCCAGAGCGTCACCCTGGCAACGCCCCCAGCGTGCTGATGTCACTTCCGGGTGACGTCATTACATTGGAGAAGTCGTCCTGGCTGGACGACTTTGGGGGTGGGGTTCCCCCTGCCGGCCGAATGCTGGCCGGCGGATCGGGAACCCCTGTAGCGGGGGATCCCCCACCCCCTGGGCTGACTTGGCAGCCCTAGTCGTGAGACTGCAGTAATCTAAATGGATGAATCATAGAATCATACAGAGTTGGCAGGGGCCATCCAGGCCATCTAGTCCAACCCCCGGCTCAATGCAGGATCAGCCTAGAGCATCCCTGACAAGGGTTTGTCCAGCTGCTGCTTAAAGGCTGCCAGGGCGGGGGAGCTCAGCACCTCCCTGGGCAGCTGATTCCACTGCTGAAGACAGCTTCAGGTGAGCAGCCATGCTGGTCTGCAGTATGAGAGAAAGATCTGATTCTAGTAGTACCTGAAAGACCCGATGTTGCCTCCTGGGTAGAAGCTTTCAAGAGTCAAAGCTCCTTTCATCAGATAAAAATAGGGATGGCAATCCTTGAGATCAACTATCCTGGTCAAGTGGGAGGGATGACTGGAATATAGGAGCTCAGGGAGCTCCTTAACATCTGATGAAGGGAGATTTGACTCTCGGAAGCTGACAGTCTGGAAATCTTGTTGGACTTTATGCCGCTACCGGGCTTGAATCATGCTCAAAATCAGGGGTCATTTCATAGAAAAAGAGGTGCAGGAGCTCATTAGCATAACACATTAGCATAACTTATTTGCATATGCCACACCCCCTGACATCACCAGAAGTGTGTCAGAACACCCACCCCTCAGGCTCCACCCCAAAAAATCTCCATGTCTTTCCCAACTCAGAGCTGGTGAGCCAGCTTTACACTTTGACTAAAGGCACTTTAGGTTTCCTTTGCTCTTGCAGAGCAAGTTCGTTTGCTTTTGCTTTTTTCCACAGGGCATCACCATAGGTGCCCACCCCTGGGCTTGTTACTCCTGGAACAGCGTTCCTGCTTGAAATGACCCCTCCTCAAAATAATGACACAAGTGTTGTTTATTTACTTCATTTGTACCCTGTCTTTCTCCCCAGTGGGGACCCAACACATGGCATACAGTGTCTGCTTGGCATGCAGAAGGTTCCAGGTTCTCCTCTTCTCCATTTTATGTTCACAATGTAAGAATGAGGAGGAGGAGGAGGAGGAGATTGGATTTATACCTGGCCTTTCACTATCTGAAGGAATCTCAAAGCAGTTTACAATCTCCTCCCCCTCTCCACCACAGGCACCTTGTGAGGTAGGTGGGGCTGAGAGAGCTCTTTCCAGGACTGCTCCTGAGAGAACAGCTCTGAGAGAACTTGTGACTGACCCAAGGTCACACTAGCAGCTGCATGTGGAGGAGTGGAGAATCAAACCTGGTTCTCCCAGATTAGAGTCCGGGCTCCCAACCACTGCACCAAACTGTAGGTTTGGTAGGTTAGGTGAAATAGGTTAGGCTGAGAAAGTCTGATGGGCCCAAGGTCACACACAGCAACAGTGGGGATTTGAACCCAGGTCTCCCAGATACTAGGCCGACACTCTTAACCACTGCGCCCCACTTAAACATTACACACTATTTACTTAGTCCCCATCTCCTTATCTTTCTAGTTCCCAAGGGAAAAAAAAACCTGGGATCCAACATTCATGGCGCCACTTGATCCATTTGTGTTAGAAAGTAGTCAGAGTCAGAAAGTGCCTGCAAAAATAGCTCGTTTCTTACTTAACAGATCTTTACAAGCACATCTGCTGACCTGAGCGATAAAACCCCAATTTTGCTCCATTTCTCGTCTCAGCACTGTGGAGCCACAAAGGAAGGCGGTGAGAAGGGATGGATTCTATTCTGGGCAACGCAGGAGTCAACAGATTTTATTTTTCCCTCCAGGTCTTGTCCTCGACCACCTCTGCTCATCCACAATGGGCCGTCGGAGAACTTTTCTGGACTTTGAGAGAGGCAGGCCAGAAGCGCAGTTGTATTTCTTGTGCGGAAAGAATACTTGAGGCCTTAATACGCTAAAGAAAAAATGCTTGAAGATTTTTTTAAAATCTGCAGAATATCTACAAAGACAAAGTTTCCCCTTAAGAAACAGACCCATATCACATCAGACCAGACACTGAATTAAGGACATAGATCCAGAGTAGTTTGGATTGGGCATTCAACCTTCTTCATGATTTTTGCAACTGCTTTGCATTTGCACAGCATTTTCTGCATTCTCTCCCCCCTCCACTTACCACCTGCATATCTCTGGCCAGTTTCTTCATACCCTCCATGCATCTGACGAAGAGAGCTGTATTTCTTGAAAGCTTATGCTACAATAAAGTTTGTTAGTCTTAAAGGTGCTACCGGGCTTTTTACTATTTTGAATTAAGGACAGGCATGGTAGAGTTGCCAGCTTCAGGTTAGGAAGTTCCTGGAGGTTTTGGGGTGGAGCCTGGGGGTGGGGTTTGGGGAGGGACCACTGTGGAGTATAATGCCTACAATCCACCTCCATATAAGCCATTTTCTCCAGAAGAGCTGATCTCTGTAATCTAGAGATCAGTTGTAATTCTGGGGTATCCCCAAGCCCCACATGTAAGATTGCCAACCTCCAGGTGGTGGCTGGAGATCTGGGCTTACAACTGATCTACAGGTGACAGAAATCAATTCACCTGGGGAAAAGGGTTGCTTTGGAAGGTGGACTCTTTTACCCATGCAACAAAATGTCATCGGTTTATGTCTTGGTCAATGACTGTGAATAAAACTTATCTATCTATACCCCATTGAAGTCCCTCCCCTCCCCAAACCCTGCCCCCATGATGCCCACCCCCCAAATCTTCAGATATTTTCCAACCCAGAGTTGGCAAACCTACCCACCTGGAAGTTGGCAACCCTGAGTTAGACAGGCTCACCCCACCTAATTATTTTGATGGGTAGGGCCTGACTTTGTAGTTGTTCTTACTCTGGTGTTTCATTTAAGCTTTCACTTGTGATAGCCTCTCAGAATTCAACTGATGTGACCTTGGGTCAGTCACAGTTCTCTGAGAGCTCTTTAAGCCCCACCTACCACACAGGGTGTCTGTTGTGGGAAGGGGAAGCAAAAGGGAAAGGAGATTGTAAACTGCTCTGAGACTCCTTTGGGTAGCGAAGGGCAGGGTGTAAATCCAATCTCCTCTTCCTCCTCCTTTTCCTCCCATGCTAACAGACTGCAATGGAAATATTTAGAATGAAAAGATTAGACACACACCTATATGCCACGAAACAGATCAGAGACTTTTCGGCTCTGCAGATATTTCTAGTTCTTGTCTTACTCTTGAGGCCCCTTGTACTAGATTTTAGGATTTCTTTAAAGGTTTACACCTCACCTTTCCCTTGTGCCTCAAAGCGGCTTATAATTCTAAATTAAAACTATCTCTCCTTATATATAATTGCGTTTTGGTCATGGACTCTCCTGAACATTCCACATGCTCTCAAATCAGTTGGCTCCCTGATGTGTCACTCAAGCTGTCCCTATCCACTGGCTGCATTGCCTGAGTCTCACCTCCTGCATTCTAAACAGTTTGCTGTTCCTCGCCGTCCCCTCATAGCCAGTCGGAACACAGAGGTCATTTGCATATGTGGCCTGATTGGCCTTTGCCTCTAACATTCTAAACAGTTTATTGTTGCTGTTGGGAGTCACTGAATGAGTCTGAGATAAAATACATATCCCAATCTTCCCTTAAATGGTCAGTGGAGTCAGCCCCGTAGCTAGGGATATTTTTGGGAGGGAGCCACCAGCTAATTAAATCAAAGCGAATGAGTGAAACTCTTTAGAAGCCAGCCTTCTTCTAAGGCAGCACTGCACCCCCACCAGATTCCTGGGCAAGTGAGGGGGGTAATGCCCAGGAGCCGCAGCTTCCTCACTCCCCCGGAGCACTGAATACCTGAAGAAGAAGAAGAAGAGATTGGATTTATACCCCGCCCTTCACTCACTTGGAGTCTCAGAGCGGCTTACAAACTCCTTTCCCTTCCCCTCCCCACCACAGATACCCTGTGAGGTAGGTGGGGCTGAGAGATCTCTGAGACAACTGTCCTTGAAAGAACAGCTGGTACAGAGCTATGGCTTGCCCACGGTCATCCAGCAGGTGCAAGTGGAGGAGTGGGGAATCAAACCCGGTTCTCCCAGATTAGAGTCCGCGCACTTAACCACTACACCAAACTGGCTCTCCTGCTCAAGCTGTGAAGCTAGGCTGGGAGAAGCAGGCAGTGGACAGCAGCGGCATCCAGGAGGGGGATTGGGGGGGAAGGGGGGAGAAAGAGATCTGATGGCGGGAGTGGGAAGAAGCAGCAGGACACTCTCCCCAGCCCACTCAAGCTAGCCCAGCAAGCCCACCTGCCAACTCACCACACCACCGAGCAAGCCACGCACCTCCTGCTGCTGGAACTGCCGCCACCTCCACCGCTGCGGTTCTGGATATCTCTAGCTGGTTGTTATATCCACGGACTGCCACTGGGCGCCTGTGATGGACAGCCAGAGCTGGGCTCCAGAGAACAATAGGGGCCAAGGACTCTGAACCTCCACGAAACCGCCAAATAGGGACTTTGGCGGGAAGTTTAAACCCTCTAATGGGACCCGGGGGGGGGGGGGGTTCAGGGATTGAATATAGCTGGCCTTCTCAGCAAGTAAGTATCCCATGTTGTATGCCAATAAGTGGAACCTGATTTCAACCATTCCAACAGACCACAAGGTTCACAGTGTAAGAAGCGAATCATAGGTTGAAATTCCTGAAATCAGGTTCCACTTATACAGCCGGCAAACTGAAGAAGTCGGAGGAAATGCACAGTCTAAGTATCTAGAATGGGCGTCTTGCAAAGGCTGATCGGACTGCTCCTATCAAGTTATCGATTACGTGGAATTTGCGTCTTATCTTCAAAGGAGGAAATATTGTATCTTATGCCTTGTTTTAGTTACAGTATGCATTTATGTTGTTGTTGTGACACCACCAACTTTATAATTGTTTAATACATGGTTTTGGCAATCTTTGATGGTGTTTCCTACTAATGGAATTCGTCTATTTGGGACCTTTGTGACAGTGGTCTTTTCCCCTTGTTGTTTGGATTTTCTCCAGGCGAGCTGATCTCTGTCAGCTGGAGATCTCTGTCAGCTTGCAAAAGTGGGAGATCCCCAGGCCCCACCTGGAGGCTGGCAACCCTAGGTAGTTTACCACTGCCTTCCTCCACAAAGCCTTCCTTGGTGGCCTGACCAGTGCTCCCTCTAAGCTGAGTTAGTGTGAGCTAGCTCACCATTTTTTAGCCTCTGGCTCACACATTTTTGTCTTAGCTCAGGAAGGATGGCTTTAGAGCAGACTAGGTCAAATTTACATCTGACTTTCCTGCTAGAATCATTCTAGTTTCAAAAAAAAACAACCCTGTCTATACCTGTTTCTAGTTTCAAACCGTACTTGTTCTAGTTTATAAATTAATGTTTACATTCATTAATTGCCCTCCTGTGGTCAAGCTAGCATTATACTGCTTTAAACAAATGCTGTTGCTTAGTACTCTTCAGACCCCCTGGAGTGAAATTTGAAACCAGCGTGAAATGAGCTTGGGAAAAGACAGCAGTCCTAATCCTAATCTATGGTCCTAATCTATGCAGAGCCAAATTGCTCGCTCACATCTTTAATACTAGTAGCTCACAAAGTAGAATTTTTGGTCACAAGACTCCACAGCTTAGAGGGAGCATTGGTGGCCTCCCTTCCAAATACCTGCTTAGCTTCCGAGACCTGAAGAGATCAGGCTCCATCAGGCCTCCTTCTCTCTCTGAAATCCTCTAATCCCCCCTCCAATTCTACTGTGCATCCCCTGGGGAGAAACATGCAGGCAGCCATCTAGTCTAGCTCTTGGGGATGTGGCACAGTGGAAAGGAGTGGTGCTGTCTCTCCTGTTCACCCTTACTTTTAGGACTGAGTTCTGGTTTTCCTTGGAAGTTCCTCTAGCTTGTTAGTTCTCCGGAAAGGTCCAGTTAGCAGATAAGGTCCAGCACGAATTCGAGATTCAGTGCTCGCTGCCCTCCAGCCGCACCGGAGCCCGCAGAAACGATTGACAGCAAAGGCTTCCGAAGAGGAAGAAGAACTCAGTCCGCAGAGAGACCGCCGGCAGCGGCCTTGCTCCAAAGGAAAATTCAAAACCGATTCATGTGTTTTATCAGGACCGGGCAAAACAGCACAGAATTAGTGCACAAGCTTTTGCACCCTACAGTGCTCTTTGCCAAACTGGATGCATTTTTAAAAAAGGAGAAGAGAAGAGGTTTCGAGTCCCGCTCTTAAGGCCTCTCGCCTGCATCCTGCCGACTTGCATCGATCAGGTGTACTAGAGAGTCTCTGGTTTCATGAACGCAGCTAAACTACATCCCCATTTTTCACTGCAAGGTGCCCTCTGCCCGGCTAGCCCCATCTATTACCCGAGTAAGACCTAGGACGTATTTCCCTGGTAATGCAAAAGAACAATGTGTTTGAAAGGGAGAACTGGCAGGTGATGGGGAAGAGAAGTTAGCTTTGCCCTGCAAACCAATTCTCCCGTGCAGTGCTGTTTGCCCTGGTTAATATTTGGAGGGGAGACCCCCAAGAAGTGTCAGGGTCACTACACAGAGGCAGGCAACGGCAAGCCACCGCTGTCCATCTCTTGCCTTGAAAACCCTACGTGGTGGTCATAGGCAGCTATGACTTGATTTAAAAAAAAGCTGTTTCAGCTAAACATGAGGAAGAACTTCCAGGCAGGCAGAGTAGAACTCAGTAGAACAGGCTTCCTTGGGAGGTGGTGGGCTCTCCTTCTTGGGAGGTTTTCAAGCAGAGGCTAGACGGCCATCTGACAGAAATGCTGATTCTGTGAACCTAGGCAGATCATGAGAAGGGAGGGCAGGAAGGGTTGCCTCAGTGCTTAGTTCTCGTGGCCCTTTCTCGCACACCCAGGGAAATGCTGATCACCACTTTGGGCGTCAGGAAGCAATTTTTCTCCAGGCCAGCTTAGCTGAAGATCCTGGAGGTTTTTTGCCATCTTCTGGGCATGGAGCAGCGATCACTGGGTGTGTGAGCGTTGGGGGGAGATATTTTTGAATGTCCTGCATTGTGCAAGGGGTTGGACTCGATGACCCTGGAAGTCCCTTCCAACTCTATGATTCTACGATTCTCGAGTTTCCAGCTCCAGGCTAGCAAATCCCTGGAGATCTGGAGGTCGAGCCTGGGGAGGGCAGGTTTTGGAGAGGGGAGGGACCTCAGCAGAGCATAACGCCACAGGGTCCAACCTCCAAAGCAGCCATTTTCTCCGGGGGAGCTGATCTCTGTAGGCTGGAGATCAATTATAGTTCTAGGAGATCTCCAGGTCCCAGCTGGAGTGTTAGGCACCAAATCTTACCTGCCCTGGTCCACAAGACCAGAAGAAACCCATCTAAGGGGGGTGGAGATTTGGGGACAGAACATGCAGGGGAGAATCTATAGGTGTCGGAAGGGTTAAACAGCCTCTAAGTGTGATACTGTAGCTGGCCTATCCAATTAGGACCCGGAAGACTTGAGTTCTGATCTCTCCCCTCATCCATAAAGTGGCCTTGAGCCAGTCACTCTCAGCCGAAGCTGCCTCACATGGCTGTTGATGAAGCAAGATGGAGGAGGATTAACCCTTGCTTGCCTCCTTGGGGTTCCTTTTGGTTTGTTTTTTGCAGTCAAGTTGCAGCCGACTGATGGCAACCCTGTAAGGCAAGACGCATTCAGAGGTGCTTTGTGGGGTTGCCTGCCTTTGCTTGGCAGCCCTGGTATTTCTTGATGGTCTCACATCCAAATACTAACCTGGGAGCCACAAAGGAAGGCGGTGAGAAGGGATGGATTCTATTCTGGGCAACGCAGGAGTCAACAGATTTTATTTTTCCCTCCAGGTCTTGTCCTCGACCACCTCTGCTCATCCACAATGGGCCGTCGGAGAACTTTTCTGGACTTTGAGAGAGGCAGGCCAGAAGCGCAGTTGTATTTCTTGAGATCTGACGAGATGAGGCTAGCCTGGGCTATTCGGGTTAGGGCACCTTGGAGGCAGGGTAGGATAAAAATCGGGGTAGATAGTTGCAGAATGTTAAAGACCTTCCTACGAGGGTTGCCAGGTCCTCTCTGGCCACTGGTGGGGGGGTGGGGAGTGGGGTTGCCAGCTCCAGGTTGAGAAATTCCTGGGGATTTGGGGTCAGAGCCTGGGGAGTAGAGGGACCTCAGTGGGGCACAACGCCACAGAGTCCACCCTCCAAAGCATCCATTTTCTCAGGGGGAACTCATCTCTGTAGTTTGGAGATGAGCTGTAATTCCAGGAGATCCCCAGGTCCCCCCCTGGAGGCTGGCATCCCTGCTTCCTACACCCACTCACAGATCCTGCCCTGAAAATGCGCACCCCAAGGATATTCTGGGATGTTGGCTGAGGCCCACGACACTGGGGGAAAAAACAGCGGATGCACCTACCCGCTAGGGACAGCCAGAGGGCATCAGCACAGGGGAAAAGCAGTCCCTAGGAAGGTCCAGGGCTTTCTTGCCACCGTCCTTTTCCCGGGTATAAATTTCTGCCTCGCTGGTTCAACCCCAGTGCAGCCTCCGAGGCTGAACAGAGCACAGGCATCCCTCCTCTGCTGCAATGCAGCTCTGAGCCTTCAGAAAGTGAAGGACGTATAGGCACTGCAGAAACGCACCCGGTCTCCCCCCCCCCCCCCTGAAGATGAGCTGTTTTGTCTCGCCTTCCTCTTCCTTTCCTTCTGCACCTCCAGCATCCCTTTCACTGCAACTTTTGCCTCCAAGTGCAGAGAAGCTGGCACTGGAGAAATGCAAAAGGGTGGGGGGCTGACACTTGCACCCCTTTTCTCTGAGGTTGGTTCAAAGTCTACTGTCACCAAAGCTGGGGACACTCAGCACTTCTGAGGCTCAAGCTGGCAGTGGCCAGGTCAAAACCAAGTAGAGTTGCCAGCTCTGGGTTGGAAACTACCTGGAGATTTTGGGGGTGGGGCCTGGGGAGAACAGAAGAGAAGCCAATGTTGGATCAGGCCAATGGCCCATCCAGTTCAACACTCTGTCACACAGTGGCCAAAAATACCAGGTGCCATCAGGAGGTCCACCAGTGGGGCCAGGACACTAGAAGCCCTCCCACTGTTGTCCCCATCCCCAATCACCAAGAATACAGAGCATCACTTGCCCCAGACGGAGAGTTCCTATCTACACCTTGTGGCTAATAGCCACTGATGGACCTCTGCTCCATATGTTTATCCAATTCCCTCTTGAAGCCGTCCATGCTTGTAGCCGCCGCCACCGCCTGTGGCAGTGAATTCCACGTGATCATCACATGGGGTTTAGGGGGGCGGGGTTTAGGAGGGGAGGGCCTTTAGTGGAGTACAATGCCATAGGTTCCACCTTCCAAAGCAGCCATTTTCTCCAGGTGAACTGATCCTGGTGATCTGATCCATTGTGATTGCAGCAGATCTTTTAAATGGCCATTGGGCCAATGATGTGACATCACTTCCAGGGGCAACCATAACTGATTGAAGGCATGTGCAGAAGACAATAAATGGACTCTCCACAGCTGTGAAAATGTGAAGGGAGGGCAGACGTACATACGATCTCTGCCCATGATGCTGGAGTTCTATGGATGGCACCCCAGATGTGCAGTGTGGCCCTCAAACACAATTTTAGACTGAGGGAGTAGCGTGGGGGATTTAACTGACCCATTGCACCATTTCCATCATCGAGCAACTCTTCTCCAGGCTGCTTTAATTCCTAGCTGGGATATCTGGCTTTATTGATCAACGGGACAGGGAATCTCACACAACCAGCCAATTCTATCCTTGGGCTGTGACCACCATTTTAATGTACAGTACTGCGTTTTACATTTCTTATTTAAAGAGAGCCAGTTTGGTGTAGTGGTTAAGTGCGAAGACTCTGATCTGGGAAAACCGGGTTTGTTTTCCCACTCCTCCACTTGCAGCTGCTGGATGACCTTGGGCAAGCCACAGTTCTGGCAAAGCTGTTCTTGGAAAAGAGCTGTTTCTGTCAGAGCTCTCTCAGCCCCACCTACCTCCCAGAGTGTCTGTTGTGGGGAGGGGAAGGGAAAGGACTTTGTAAGTCGCTCTGAGACTCCCTTGGGTAGTGAAGGGCGGGGTATAAATCCAATCTATTATTATTATTATTATTATTATTATTATTATTATTTTGCTGAAATGTTGTTAGCCACTCTGAGTCCACTTGCAGGAAGGGCGGGCTAGAAAAACAAAAAAAATGAATAAATAAAATAAATGATATTTTTCTTGTTTTTGTCATCAAGTCGCAGCTGACTTCTGGCAACCCTGTAGAGTTTTCAAGGGAAGAAACATTTAGAGGTGGTTTGCCATTGCCTGCCTCTGTGTCCCAACCCAGGACGTCCTTGAAGGTGTCCAGTTCAAATAACTAGCCAGGGCCAGTCCTCCTTAGCGTCTGAGAAGATTGGGCTAGCCTGGGCTATCCAGGTTTATTTGCCTAGTGGGGCTTAAAGCAGCCTGAGCTGATTTGCCAACTCTGGGCTGGGAACAAGATTGCCAACCTCCAGGTGAGTGCTGGAGATCTCCCAGCATCACAACCGATCTCCCTGAAGATTTTATTTATTTATTTAGTTTCTATCCCGCCCTTCCCGCATGTGGGCTTATGGTGGGTTATAACATATAAAACCCACACCAATAAAAAAAAAAAAACACCAATTCCACTGCTATAAAATTACTAACCCCTTAACACAAGATGACATTCTGAAAAAAAACCATTTCCCAGTGTTCTGGCACGGTATAGCAATAGGAAGAAGAGAGGCCGGAGCCTATAATCCCCCCCCCCCCCGCCCCCATGATACAGTTCATTGCTCTCAGATAGACCCAGAGCAGGCCTTTTAGTCCAGATAGATTCAGGTGGTCAGCAATGCTCCCTTCTAAGCTGTGGAGTCTTGTGAGAACTGTAAATATAGGGGGAGAAAGAGAAGAGAAGAAGAAGAGATTGGATTTATACCCCGCCTTTCACTACCCAAGGGAGTCGCAGAGCGGCTTACAAACTCTTTCCCTTTCCCCTCCCCACAACCGACACCCTGTGAGGTAGGTGGGGCTGAGAGAGCTCTGACAGACCTGCTCTTTTTCAAGAACAGCTGTGCCTTGCCCAAGGTCATCCAGCCAGGTGCAAGTGGAGGAGTGGGGAATCAAACCCGATTCTCCCAGATCAGAGTCTGCGCACTTAACCACTACACCAAACTGTCTGGCGAGACTGCCCTGGCATGACTGCAGGAAAGTGGGGGCCTGGGATTCTCTGGAGTTACAAGTGCTCACTGGACTACAGGGATTAATCCCTCTGGAGAAAATGGCTGTGTTGAATTATTTGAGATCCTGCCCCCCCCCCCCCCCGATCAATCCCCATTCTCCAGGAATGTCTCATTCTCGAGCTGGCAACCCCAGTAACATGGCAGGCGGGTTGTGTTCCGTTTGAATACTTGGGGGGGCTTTATGCTTCACATATGATTACCCACTTCCACATGATGTCATCATGTCTCTGTTTGGGGGTGGGGCTTCCCCCCACCACCCAGCTGGCTGGCAGCAGACAGAAGCCTGAAAAATCGGGGGAGCCCTTGCTCAAACCAGAAGTCTGGCAATTCTATAATATTTGCTATTTATATAGTACTGAGCGGGGCTTTTTGTAGAAAAAGCCCAGCAGGAACTCATTAGCATAATAGGCCACACCCAACAGTAGAAACTCATTAGCATATTAGGCCACACCCCTGACCGTGCAGCTCCCTCCCAGGATTGGCTTCCCCAGGTGCCCCACGGTTTGCGGGACGCATGGGGAACCCGAGGGAAGGAAGGCAATATCTGGATCAGCTTCCCCAGGTACCCCACAGCTGGAATACCAGGGGCGTGACACAGAAGCAGGCAATGGCAAACCACGTCTGAACATCTCTTGCCTTGAAAACCCTACAGGGTCACTGAGAGTTGATGGTGCTTTCCACCACCACCTCCATGTCATGAACCATTTTTTACACACTATTTCAGTGTTCCTGATGAGAAACCTGTAAGGTAGGCTGGTATGTATGTATTTATTTTACCAAAATTTATATCCCACTTTTCTGCCCACACAAGGGCCACCAAGGCGGCTGACAAATTAAAGCATACTTTATAAAGTCATAATAAAATATGTTCCCTTTGGGACGAAAGAGGGGATGTTTAAGGCTAACTGTCTTTGGCTGAGCTGAAGTTTGAACAAGAGAATGCTCATGCTCTAACCACTACAGGGAGTTCACCAGCAGCTGGATCCAGGCAAAAGTTTCTGCTAATGGAAGAGTAGGTGTCATTTCTGCCAGTTCCGCTCACCCGCTGCAGACCCACAAATTGCTCCTCTTGCAGTTCCCAACAGCCCCTTGGCCTGTGGCAGGAAGAAAAGCGGAAGGAAATCTTCCCATCAGCGGAAGTGCTTCCTGTCAGCAGGAAAATTAGTCTTGGTCTAAAAACCAAGGTCTTGCAGAAGACTAATCTATTTGGTGTGACCCATCATCTGACATAGGGTGATAGGGATGCCAGCCTCAAGGTGGGGCCTGGAGATCTCCTGGAATTGCCGCTCATCCCCAGACTACAGAGACACGTTTACCCAGAGAAAATGGATGCGTTGCAGGGTGGGTTCTATGGCATTGCACCCCACTGAGGTCCCTGTCCTCCCCCCAGTCAGATTTAATATAGGACAGCTGTAGGTATCTGTGTCACCTCTAGAGATGCCAACCTCCAGGTGGGGCCAGGAGATCTCCAGCTTTTACAACTGATCTCCAGACCTCAGCATTCGATTCCCCTGGAGAAAATGGCTGCCTTGGAGGGTAGACTCTGGCATTATACCATGCTGAGGCCCTTCCCCTCCCCAAACCCCACTGTCTCCAGACTCCACCCCCAATATCTCCAGGTATTTCCCAACCCAGAGCTGGCAACCCTAGAAGCCTCCCACAGGTTGTCAGAAGGTTATTGCTTGTGAGTCGGGTATCAGCCTCCAGGTGGGGCCTGATAAACTCCTGTAATTACGGCTCGTCTCCGAACTACAGAGATCAGTTCCCCTGGAGAAAATGGCTGCTTCAGAGGGCGGATTCTATGGCATTGTACCCCACTGAGGTCCCATGTCCTCCCCAGGCTCCACCCCCAAATCTCCATGAGTTTCCCAACCTGGATCTGTCAATCCTACTCCCCCGTTGGTGGCCAGGGGTAGGTTTGCCAGCCTGCAGGTAGCACCTGGAGATCTCCCAGTATTACAATTGCTCTCCAGACAACCAAGATCAATTCCCCTGGAGAAAATGGCTGCTTTGGAAGGTGGACTCCATGGCATTATACCCTGCTGAGGCCCCTCCCCAAACCCTGCCCTCTCCAGGCTCCCCCCCCCCAAAAAAATCCCCAGGTATTTCTGAAATCAGAGCTGGCAACCCTAGTGAATGACAACCCACTAAAGTCCCCCCCCCAACCCTGGAGTGAATAGAGAGAGATTATGAGTGAAGATGGAATAGAGAACTGCTGGAGTTCAAAAAGGAAACTTGGTGGTGCAGAGCAGCTCTCCTTCCAGAGAAGAAGAAGAAGAAGAATTGGTTTTTATACCACACCTTTCACTACTTGAAGGCGTCTCAGAGTGGCTTATGATCTCCTTCCCTTCCCCTCCCCACAACAGACACCCTGTGAAGTAGGCAGGGCTGAGAGAGCGCTTTCGAGAACTGCTCGTGAGAAAACAGCTCTGAGGGAACATATGCCTGACTCAAGGTCACACCAGCAGCTGCATGGGGAGGGGTGGGGGATCAGACTCGGTTCTCCCAGGTAAGAGTCCGCACTCCTAACCACCACACCAAACTTAGACTGGATAAGGACTTTTCAGAGTAGACCTATAGGTTTAAGACCCAGCGTTGCTGATGCCCTTCAGAGATCTGAGATTCCCCCCCCCCTCCCCCCGAAGGCTTTTGACACAAGGTGTGTTTCCCCTCCATCAGTATACTTGACAAATGGGGAGCATTCTTCACGGCCATTGTGAAAAATTATTTTCGGTGTGGGTGCTTGGTGTTCCTATTTAAAATAAATCACTCTGTTGTGTGTACCATAATGAAAGAATGCAGGAAACTGCCTTACAATAATGTCGCCCAAGCCCTGGCAGTGTGGAGGCAATGATGAGTACCACTCAGGGCCAAGATACCCAGGGAGACGGGCTGGGACTTTACACAGGAGTTCCACTTCTACTCCTCAGTGGCATGGTGCGCCAGGCTAGGCCTAGCGAGGGGGATGTGGGTTGCCATGGTAACCTACTTCTGCACCTCATCCCACTTGGGCTGCTATTTCCAATATGATCTAGGGAAAATTACTTTGGCTATCTCGTTGTCATGCAGTGGCACTGTCATGAGAAAGTGCCTTCTCTCTGTTGATCAGTCTGCCAGTTTATGTCGTGGCATGCAGGCAGGCAGGGGCAGGTGGTGAGCGGTCAGCCAAAGAGCATGGTCAGGGTCCGGTCCGAGGATTGAGCCCCAGGTCAGAATGTCAGCACAGAGCAGGTTGAAAGGCAGTCCAAAGGCAGAGGTTCGCAGTCCAAGAGTTTGAGCTCGAGTGAGGTAGAACAAATTCAACAATCATGGTCAGGCAGTCCATCACAAAGTCCAGTTCAAGAGCCATCAAGATAGAAGGCAGGTTCCAATTCAAAAATAAACTGACTTGTTGCTTCTACACTGACCAGCCACCCTTGGCTGGTTTTTATAGGCATGTGTCTAAGGGTTCTGCTTGTAGACAGCTGCTTGGGACTGATCCTGCAACTACTCAAGCAGCTGGTGTTGGGCAAAGAGGCAAGCACTTTGTCGTCTCTCCTGCAGATCTGCTCATAGCCTCCATCTGTAGTGCTCTAAGATTGTAGGTGGTCCTGGATGCCTGGGAATGATTAACTTAGTTTCACCTGTTACATCAGGGCTGGAGGGTGTTGTGGCTCTGCCCCAGCCATTGGCTGTGAATCCGGACAAGCCTGTAGTTCATCTCCCTGCTTGCTGGCTTCTGTTGACCCAGCATTGACTACACAAGGCTCCTCTTCTCCTGATGAGTCCTTGTTGAGCTCTGCCTGACCTACTACAGTCTGTGTCACCCTTTGCTCTGTTGTAGGATCTCAAGGCGATAGTCCTTTTCCTGTTAGTACCATTTAAGCAGGAAGAATAACAATTGCTCAAGTCAAAAAGTGTTATTACCTTGCATATCAAAGTGTTATCAGCTGCACATCAGAGTGCACTGCTTAATTACTCTCAGTTGGGGTATCACCGGCATATCAAGGTGAACTGCTTAACTACTTTTGGTTGGGTTTGGGTGGGTGGGGGGGGACTTCCTCTATTCCAGAACTATCAAACATAAAAGCGGCTCATGCTAATGATTGGCTCAAGATGGTCAAGGGGCAGTTGTCCAGTTGCCCTATAAAATGACACCAAAAAAATTCTGGCCAGTCCCCTTACAAAAAGCTTTCCCTACGCCATCACTACCCTGACCTGGATAGGCCCAGGCTGGCCCGATCTCATAAGTTCTTGGAAGCTAAGCAGGGTCGGCCCTGGTTATTATTTGGATGGGAGACCACCAAGGAAGTCCAGGGTCACCATGCAGAGGCAGGCAATGGCAAGCCACCTCCGAATGTCTCTTGCCCTGAAAACCCTACGGGGTGGCCGTAAGTCAGCTGCTACTTGGCTTTAAAAAATAAAGAACATCACAAATGGCAAAGACCTTTGACATCACAAGGACACTGAGAAAGATGGTGCTTCCCTCCGCTCCTGCCAGCGTCCTGCCTCTCTGAGACATCAGACTGTTCTTGGACAGAGAGCAAAGCTCCGTGCTGATTCGGCAGGATTCCTCCGCAGCCTTGGACCTCACGGATGGTGCCCGCGCTGATAACAGGCAGAGGAGTTTCAGGAGAGTAAAGAGGGGATAGCACCTGGCTGTGTTCCAAAGGGGAACATTACACTGATGATGTTGTTTCTCAGCAAGTTCTTGAGACGAGCAATTACCACCTTCTGCTGGAAACAACCCTATCGGATCTGATAAAACAGCAGACCGCAGTAGGCCAGATTATAAATACTGCTGAACCATCTGATTCCCTCTCAAATTGCTTATCATACTAGAAACTGCGGTACCTCTCACACATATCACTAAAATAAACTTTTTTGGGGGGGGGTTATTTTTTTTTATATATAATAAAAGAGAGACATTTTCAGCAGGCAAAGAGACAAGAGCCAAAGGAAACATGAAATGAGTGCATAAGAATGTAAGAACATAAGAGAAGCCAATGTTGGATCACGCCCAGGGGTCATTTCGTAGAAAAAGAGGTGCAGGAGCTCTTAGCATGGCTCATTAGCATAACTTATTTGCATATGCCACCCACCCCTGACAAATGCCTAGGTCCCCCTGCCTGATCTTCTCTAGGTGCCCTGCGCCACACTTCCCCGAGTTTCTCCACAAAAGCGGAGAGGCTCAGGGGAAAAGGGGGCTTGTCTGCCTGTCTTCCCTTCCCTTCCCCAGCCAACCCATCATAAGAGGCTGGCTGGGGAAGCAAAGGGCAGGCATGCCTGGGGTCCCCTACTCTTGGCTTGTTATTCCCGGAACGCCATTCCTGCTCGTTCCCTCTCGAAATGACCCCTGATCACGCCAATGGCCCATCCAGTCCAACACTCTGTCACACAGTGGCCAAAAATACAAGGTGCCATCAGGAGGTCCACCGGAGGGGGGCAGAAGTTCAAGGTAATGAAGGGCCGCAGCTCAGTGGCAGAAACACTTGCTCGGCTTGCATAAGATCCCAGGGACAATCCTCAGCATCTCCAGTTTAAAATATCAGGTCCAAGTGATATGAAGCAGTACCTCCCAGCCTGTGGTCAGGACCCAAAAGTGGGTCACAGAGCCTCTGAAAGTGGGTTGTGGGCTAGGCCTCCCCCAATGGCCAACCCTGCCTTTTCCATTGCTCTGGTGTGTATTTTGGGAAACCAAGATCTGACCCTGGAAACAGCGTCTTCCATGCCGTACACTAGTCAGCATCCTTTCTTCACTGCATATAAATGTTGGTCAAGTCAAACATGTTCCAATGGCCACTAGAGTGAGTTTCTTAGGAGGCATTAGAGGGAGCAAAGGGGAAGGAGAGATTGATTAAAGGCTTTGTCCCCCCCCCCCAAATAATATTTTATTTATAAAATATAACAACAATTTACAGTAGCACATACCACTAGGAAACCACAAACCTGCTTTGGCGGGGAGGGTGGGATATAAGTTGAATAAACTAAACTATACTAAACTAAACTAAACACAACAATAGTAGCATAATTACAATTACAAAAAACACAAGAGCAATAAAACCAAACAGCTATTCAATAAATAGCTATAACCTTTAAATGATCAGGAAGAGCCTTTTTAAGCTTACTATGTCTTTCCATATATTCAAGAAAAGGGAACGTTCCAGATACTCTGAGCGAAAGTCCAGACTCTCCACCAAGGAAATAACATCTGATATGTTGTCCTTGACCAGGTATTCTCTTAACTTATTGAACCTCATATTCGATGAGGGTTGTGTGCCGCTTTCCCCAGTGCTAGTCACTGAAGTCTTGGCTGCCACTAAAATATAAGAAACGAGATCTTTCCTGACAGCAGAAACCTCTTTCCTCTCCTGTAAAGAGCCAGTTTGGTATAGTGGTTAAGTGTGCGAACTGAGCTGGGTTTGATTCCCCACTCCTCCACTTGCACCTGCTGGATGACCTTGGGCAAGCCATAGCTCTGCACCAGCTGTTCTGTCAAGGACAGCTTGGGAAAGAGCTCTCTCGGCCCCACCTACCTCACAGGGTGTCTGTTGTGGGGAGGGGAAGGGAAAGGAGTTTGTAAGCCACTCTGAGACTCTTAAGTGAGTGAAGGGCGGGGTATAAATCCAATCTCTTCTCTCTTCTTCTCTTCTCTAAATGAAGCAAGACAAATTCTGGCCTGATAGGGATACTGTGCCCAGTAATATCGCATGTCAGTGTAAGGATAGGAGTCAAAGGCTTTGAGTACACAAAAGCTGTGTATTTTGGAATGCCACTTGCTTGGGTTTCACAGTGTGGGCAGCTGCACCCATGGAATGCTGTTTCTCAGAAACATCTAGGTAGGCACTGAAGAAAATGGAATGCTGAACTAGGTGGATGCCAAGGTCCATAGTTTACCTAGGGCACCCAAAAACCTTGGGTGAGCCCGGGATAAGTCACCATACCAAGTAAATTTGGATGTGGATCACCATGCTGAGGTTGCGATCACACGCACAATTCGCCCCGACACAGGCGCAAATGTTGGGCGAACTCAAGGAGCGCAATCAAGACGCCAACATCTGGGAAGCATCCCGCAGCCGTTGGCAACCCGTTTTGCTCCGCCGCACACGCGGAGTTTAAAAAAAATCTTGGAAAGTCCAGTAGCAAACGGGTTGCTACGGGCCACAGACGGACTTTCTTGCATCTGATCACGCCAGTGCGCTCCCATGGTGTTGGGATAGTCTGATCAGGCTATCCGACTCCATGCTGTTGTTCCCCCCCATCATAGTATGTGCATCAGCACCCCCCCCCCCCCACATATTTCATAGGGAGAAGTAAATCATCAATTCCTTGTGTAAGTGCATCGAGAACAAACGGTAACCCCCCCCCCCCAACCTAACTCACCGGCAGTTGCGTCTGATCATGCAGTGACATGCTGCGCCTGCATCTACAAAACTCCATATGGTTGTGCAACAGCAGGTCAACTTCTGCTGGAGGAAATAGCCTCTCCCCCCCCCCCCCGCTTTATCTCGCGCATGTGACCACAACCTGAGATGACTGGGAACTGCCGATATGAAAGCACTTTATCTGCCAGAGACCCTGGAGAACCATTGCTAGTCCGAGTAGGCAATACTGCCCTTGATGGACCGATGGTCTGATTCAGTGTAAAGCAGCTTCATATATCCAAGTGTTCAACCTTCTTATTACTGAATGAACAGCTTGGATGGTGCACCTGCAGCCAGGGGTTATCTGTGACAGATACATCTGCTCATCTATCTTCAATTCTGGCATATTTATTTCCTTCACTATGTTTCCCCCCAGAATTAAACCCAAAGAGATGGTAACCGAAGCTTGTTATTCCTGTTTGGTTCTTGCGTCGGTTAAATATCTTCATTATGCCAGTTTGCTGCTCGCCCTCTACCTATACGCATGGACTTCTGTTTCATTGTATCTGAAGAAGTGTGCATGCACACAAAAGCTTACCGTATTTTTCGCTCCATAAGACACACTTTTCCTCCCCAAAAAAGTGTGTGTGGGGGGGAAGTGTGTGCATCTTATGGAGCAAATATGGAGCTTTTCTTACCTGCAACAGGGCTCTTTCTTCAGCAGGAACGCAGGGGAACGCCATTCAGGCTGGCATCCCAGCCTTCCCCGCCCCTCCCTGCTGGGCCTGAGCTGTTAAGACTGAAAAGGGAAACGGCAGGAAAACCCCCACCAGGCTAAGTACTCTTTCCCTTTAAGTGCTTTTCCCCTTTAAGACAGCCAGCAGCAGAAAGCCCCGCCCACAGATTAAGCTCCCTGGCTACTTTGCACAGAAAGGCCTGGCTTTGCATGGCATGCCGACGTCTCTCTTTCTTTCTTTCTTTCTTTCTTTCTTTCTTTCTTTCTTTCTTTCTTTCTTTCTTTCTTTCTTTCTTTCTTTCCTTCCTTCCTTCCTTCCTTCCTTCCTTCCTTCCTTCCTTCCTTCCTTTTCTTTTTTCTGTCTGTCTGTCTGTCTTTCTGTCTCTCTCTCTGTCCCCACCTTTTTTTCTTCCTTTCTCTTTCTCTCTCTCTCTCTTCCTCCTTCCTTCCTTTATCTCTCTCTCTCTCTCTTTTTTTCTTTCTGTTTCATTTTTTCCTGTTTTCCTCCTCTAAAACCAAGGTGCGTCTTATGATCAGGTGCATCTTATGGAGCGAAAAATACAGTATACCTTGAATGAAACTTTGTTGGCCTTGAAGGTGCCACTGGACTCAAACTTTGTTTTGCAGCTTCAGACCAGCACAGCTACCCACCTGATTCAGTCATCTTCACTGTTTTCCTGCCTTGTCCCTTCATCATTGTTAGCCAAAGATGTGGAGTGGAAGGCAGGGAAACACACCATGTTTTATTAGATGTTATGAGGGGGCAGGTTATTTCATTCAAAGATTTCTACCCTGGCCCGCAACCAAAGTGGTTTCCAGAGTGGCTTACCAAGGAAATTCAGCGACAAAAATCTAGACCCGGGGCTGCCGTTTTCCGCAACAACTACACCCCCTGTAACACCTTGTTCTAGCTTGAACAAATACGGCATAATAGGAATACGGTCTAGCAATAGTCCTGAAGCATGTTCAAGTCCTGTTGCTTTCAGTGGGAAAGGGAAGCGTGGAAATCGATGCAGCCTTCACTTACCTCTCACAGGATTGTGTCAGATATAATTGCAAGCGATGTTTCCTCCTAAATGCTCTGCTTAACATCTACCTAACTGAACGTCACTTCCAGAAGACACTTGGACTCAAGTCTGGCCACATGCCAACCTCCAGGTGGGGCCTGAGGTCTCCTGGCATCAGAACTGAACTACAGTTAAAGACTCAGAAAAGTTTCTAGAAGAATGGAAAGACTTGAAAGAATATCTAGAACAACACTGGGATGTGAAAAATAATATTTTTACATTGTCTAATTATTGATTTGAGATGTTTAAAAGAAGAAACAATTCTTTTTAAGGGAAATACACTGAATGTTTGAAATGATAAGAATGGAAACTAGATTACATATAACAGATATTTAGATAATACTTTTAAATGTTTAAAATTTTTTTGTAACCAAATATGTTACCTGTAAGAGTTAATACTTTTAAATCTTTATAATTGTTGTTATATATATAATGGTATAGGTGAGGCGGGAAGTCCTAAAGGTTTTGAAATGTAACTGGAATACATAGTTATATAGAAAATAGGATAGTGAGGATAATATTCTGAAAGTAACTATGTAAAATTTTGAACAAGTAGAAAAATAATAATTTTTTTTTAAAAAAAGAACTGAACTACAGTTCTACTACAGTAGGGTTGCCAACCTCCAAGTGGTGGCTGGAGATCTCCTGGGATTAAAATAATCTCCAGGCAATAGAGATCAGTTCACCTGGAGAAAAGGGCCACTTTGGAAGGTGGACTGTCTGGCATTATACCCCACTGAAGCCCCTCCCCTCCCCAAACCCCACCCTCCTAAGGTCCCACCCCCCCTTTTCAAATCTACGGGTATTTCCTAACCCAGAGCTAGCAACCCTAGACTACAGAGATAAATTCCCTTGGAGAAAATGGCGGCTTAGGGGTGGGGTAGTGGATTGTATGGCATTATAGCCAGCTGAGGTCCCTCCTCTCCCCAAACCTGGCATCCCTACCAGGAATTTCCCAACACAGAGATGGCAACACTATGTCCACCAAAGAGTCCAACAGAAGAGTTTTCAGAACTTCCTGACAGTCAGAGCGGTTCCTCAGTGGAACAGGCTTCCTCGGGAGGTGGTGGGCTCTCCTTCCATGGAGGTTTTTAAGCAGAGGCCAGATGGCCATCTGACAGCAGTGCTGATCCTGTGAACTTAGGCGGATCATGAGAGGGTGGGCAGGAAGGGTTGCCTCAGTGCTTAGTTCTCCAGGCCCTTTCTGACACGCCCAGGGAAATGCCAGTCTCCACTCTGAGGTCAGGAAGCAATTTTTCGCCAGGTCAGTTTGGTCGGGGATCCTGGAGGTTTTTTTGTCATCTTCTGGTATGGAGCAGGGGTCACTGCGGGGGTGTGTGTATGGGGAGGTATTTGTGAATTTCTTGCATTGTTACAGGGGGTTGGACTAGATGACCCTGAAGGTCCCTTCCAACTCTATGATTCTATGATTCAAAGAAATATCAATGCTGACAGCAATCATTGAGAACATCTCCCCCTGTCTGCAGCCCTCACAGGGGAGGGGGGGCATGGCTTAGCAGTAGAACACTTCTTTGCATGCAGAAAGTCCCATGTCCAATCCCCATCTAGTTAAAAGGATCAGGTAGTAGGTGATAGAAAGGACCTTTGTCTGTGACTTTGGAGAGCCTCTGTTAGCCAGAGTAGTACCAGCTTTGATAAACCCATGGTCTGCCTCATAATAACATAAGAGAAGCCAGTGTTGGATCAGGCCAATGGCCCATCCAGTCCAACACTCTGTGTTACACAGTGGCCAAAACCCAGGGGCCATCAGGAAGTCCACAAGCAGAGCCAGAACTTTAGAAGCCCTCCCACTGTTGCCTCCCCCAACACCAAGAATACCAAGCATCACTGCCCCAGACCAAGAGTTCCTATCTCCTATCTACCTCTGCTCCATATGTTTCTCCAGTCCCCTTTTGAAGCTCATTAATTTCATTGAGTGCCCACCAGTTCTTCGATTGTGAGAAAGGGAAAAAAGAGGTCTTGTGCCTCACTCTAAGGCCAGTTCTTGTGTTCATTGATTTGCACCTGGGAGCAGGGGCATCGAGTTTTAAATTCCCGGGGGGGGGGGACTGTGTCCCCGCCGCTGCTGCCTCCCCCCCCCCCCGCCTGGCCACTCCTGCTTCCATCCCTCCCTCCATCCATCCAGAGGCCTGCTGGGCATTTGCTTAGCTGGCCCCTGGACGGACTGAGGGAGGGAGGGACAGAGGCAGCCAGGCTGGTGGGGGGGGGGAGACGGCGGTGGCGGCGTGGCAGCCCTAGGAAGGGCCCAGAGACTCACGGCGACGGGTGCTCCGTTTATCCAGGGGGGGGACTCAGTCCCCCCCTGGGAAATTTCGGGGGTGGCTCAAGCCCTCGAGCCTCCCCGTAGTTGACGCCTATGTCTGGGAGAGGCAGGCAACTGCCCAGTTCTCATCAGGCGAGTGAGCTGGTGAGGCCAATGTTAGGTTAACCTACCCAGGCTGGCGGCAAAAGACTAACTGAAATCCATCAATGTTCAGAAAATGCCAGTTGAGAGCAGAAGTGCCCAGTCAGAAACTGAGCGTGGCCTGCCAATTTCACATTTGTTTTTTGAGGGAACAGCCAGATCCCTGCTCAGTGAAATAGTTTGTTCCAAGATTTCTGCTTATGTTAAGAAATTGAATTTGTGCACCGTTCAAAGTCACAACCAATGGCCTTGGCTGTGTGCATTTCCAGAAGCCGGGAAGCTCGTAGCAAGAAATGCCCGATGCAAGCAAGGCTTTTATACTACTACTACATCATCATCATCATCATCATCATCATCATCATCATCATCATCATCATCATCATCATCTCAAGATAGGGTTGCCAGTCTCCAGGTGGCACCTGGAGATATCCTGCTATTACAATTGAGCTCCAGATGACCAAGTTCAGTTTCCCTGGAGCAAATGGCAGCTTCGGAGGGTGGACTCTATGGCATTATGCCCTGCTGAGGTCCCTCCCCTCCCAAAACCCTGCCCGTCCCCAATCTCCATCCCCAAAATCTCTAGGTATTTCCCAGCCCAGAGCTGGCAGCCCTATCTTGAAGACAGGGGCGGAATCAGAAGATTTTGGATAAAGAGAGACATAACATTTTCAGAACAATCAATATGGGTAGCCGTGTTAGTCTGTCTCTACCAGTAGAAAAAAGCAGGGCTATTTTTGGGCAGGAACGCACAGGAACGGAGTTCCGGCTGGCTTCCAAGCTGGCCACACCTACAGTTCCCCCCCCCCCCCGTTCCCCAGGCGCCTTGCAAGCAAGTTTAAACTGCCTCCCCTCCTTGGGTTTCCCAGGTGCCCTGCAGCTGCAGGGCACCTGGGAAGCTGATCCAGAAACTGCCTTCCTCCCCTCGGCTTCCCCAGGCACACCGCAAGCCCTGGGGCACCCAGGGAAGCCGATCCTGGGAGGGAGCTGCACTGTCAGGGGTGTGGCCTCATATGCTCAACAAAATTTGTGGCAGGGTCGGAGCTTTCGTGAGTCACGGCTCACTTCTTCAGGTGAAGTGTGGGGTATAAATCCAATCTCTTCTTCTTCTCTTCTTCCCTCCTTCCCTCCCTCTCCCTCCCTCCCTGTCTGCCTCTATCTGTCTCTCTCTCTCTCTCTCTCTCTGTGTCTTTTTCTATGTCCTCTCCCTCCCTTCCTTCCCCCCTCCCTCCTCCCTCCTCCCTCCTCCCTCCCTCCCTCCTTCCTTCCTTCCTTCCTTCCTTCCTTCCTTCCTTTCTTTCTTTCTTTCTTCTTTCTTTCTTTCTTTCTTTCTTTCTTTCTTTCTTTCTTTCTTTCTTTCTTTCTTTCTTTCTTCAAAACCCAGCTCAACGAGCATAGAAAGTTATATTAAGGGCTGTGAGCCAGGCGCAGTCGAATCTGCCTTCGTGTAACTAGATAAGTCTGGCTCTCTCAATTGACCATTTCAGTAAGTTACAGCTGTCATGAAGGCCTGATATATCTCAGTGCACCGTCAGATGGGCTATTATGCCATTTCCACCAGTATCAGCTTACAGCGATGTTGAGTCCACTGCACAGATCCTCACCATGAAAGCAAACCAAATCATATATCCCAAGCCATCAAACTGCCCGTCGCAACCACTGTATGCTGACCCCCGCCCACCCGCCCCCTGCTCTAGGATGCTTTCAATTGATTTTCGGGTGATTCGCTTCCACATTGAAAGACGTTTACCGTATCCGGGATAAAATAGTTCCCGTGGGCTCCGAGCCTGTGATGCCTCAGACTGGCCTTTGTGTGTTCGGAGAGGGGATTATTAATTTTAATTCCATTTTACCTTCACGTTGGCAGGAATTATTTCAGCCAAACCGGAATTAATAAATGATCTGGTCGTAAACAATTTATCATTCCCCCCCTGCATGCGCCCAAATGTTTCTCGTGAAGTACTAGTAGGAAAAATTATATGTAGTTGCAGAAAGCAGTGGGAGGTGGGCGGGAGGTTTTTTTTTTAAAGAAAAAGTTAACCCAAGAAAAGACCCTGGCATTCCGGTCCTTGAGAATTTACTCACTTCTGCTCCCCAAAATAAAAATGCAGTGTTAATGTCACCAACTGCCCTGACCTGGATAGCCCAAATCTCTCGTGGTGACTTCCGGCAACCCCTAGTGGGGCTTGGACATTTCAGAGAGGTGGCTTTGCTATGACCTGCCCCTGTGTCCCGAGCCTGGTATTCCTTGGAGGTCTCCCATCTAAGTACTTGCTAGGGTTGGCTCTGCTTAACTTCCGAGATCTGACGAGATCGGGCTTGCCTGGGCTATCCAGCGCAGGGCCAGGTAGTCCAAATTCTCATCAGATCTTGGAAGCTAAGCAGAAGGCTGGGGTTGCTACGCAGAGGCAGGCGATGGCCAATCTCCTCTGAACGTCTCTTACCTTGGGAACCCCATGGGGTCGCCAAAAGCCAGCGGTGACTTGGTGGCAAAAAGGTGCCGCTACGTAGGTAGGGAATGATTTAAACGTGCAGAAGTGGTGTGTGGTAGAGTCCTGCCAGGTTTCTACTCCTTCAGACTGCGGGTTACGTAAAACCAAAGATCCCTGTGTATGACAAAGCTGTGATGTCAGGGAAGATATCTTTCTTTTTAATGAGAGAGCATTCAAATGAGCCATCTCCTGCTGAACTGGTCTAAGCCAGGAAGGGCTGTATCACTTGCTATTTCTGTAACTAGCAGACTCGCCCTTTGGAGACTAGCATGGCAATCTTGAGAAGAGTTCCTTATTTCTAATTTGCTGATTTCAGTGTGTAATCTGCTTAGTATGGCACACAGGGGTCCATTGGAGCGGGAGCGCACAGGAGCGCAGCACCGGGAGTGAGGAGCCCAGGGGGTGGGCACATGACCAAGCCCGCCCCCTCCCGGCTTCCCCGAGCAGTGCAGAGGCGCAGCGCCCCGGGGAAAGCCCTACTAGGGTCTTTATTGTTTTTAATGTTTTGTTTTAATATTGATAATTTTATCATTGTTCCTTTTATGACTGTGTGCTGCTTTTTCAGAGACTTGCTCAAGCTGGCATAGTACTGGAGAAATTTCACCAACCCTTCAGCAGCTTCCACCCCATCAGTTTGGTGTAGTGGTCAGGAGTTGGAATCTAATGTGGGAGAACCAGGTTTGATTCCCCACTCCTCCACATGCAGCTGCTGGTGCGACCCCCCGTGCTTAATCTTTGGGCGGGGCTTTCTCCTGCTGGCTCTCTGTACTTAAAGGGAAAGCGCCCGGTGGGGGTTTTTCCTGCTGGCTCTCTGCAGGAACTTTTCCTTTAAGTGTAAACAGCTCAGGCCCAGCAGGGAGGGGGTGGGCAGGCTCGGACGCCAGCCAGAATGGCGTTCCAGTGCATTCCTGCTGAAAAAGAGCCCTGCTCCTATAACATGCTATTGACTGCATAAAAGGAAACACTTCGACTGAAGAATCTGGTGTGGAAGAACACCTTGTATTGTTCGCGCAAGAGAGTGTGCAACAGGGAGTGTGCAAGAGCAGGGCTCCGTTGGGGCCGGAGCGAGGCAGAGCGCCGCTCCACCAGTGAAGACGCTGGGGGGTGGGCACATTACAAAGCCCCGCCCCCAGCAGGGCCGCCGCTGGGTCGGACCCCCTCCCCACCCACCCCCGCTCAATGTACCCGAACCGGCGGCAGGCCGCTGGCCGGGGAAAAAACCCTCTCCCACTCCACACCCCCGCGCAAAGAGACTACCTCTCTCCCACCCACCCACCCCACTCAGTGTCCCCGAGCTGGCGGCAGGCCGCCGGCCGGGGAAAGAAAAAACCTCCAACCCACCCCCGCTCAATGTCCCCGAGCCGGCGGCAGGCCGCTGGCCGGGGAAAAAACCCTCTCCCACTCCACACCCCCGCGCAAAGAGACTACCTCTCTCCCACCCACCCACCCCACTCAGTGTCCCGAGCTGGCGGCAGGCCGCCGGCCGGGGAAAGAAAAAACCTCCAACCCACCCCCACTCAATGTCCCCGAGCCGGCGGCAGGCTGCCGGCCGGGGAAAAAATCCTTTCCCACGCCCCGCGTAAAAAAGCTCCCTCCTCCCACCCAGCCACCCCACTCCATGTCCCCGCGCCGGCGACAGGCCGCCGGCCGGGAAAGGATCCTTTCCCACCCCCACCCCCCGCGCATAGAAACTCCCTCCCACCCACCCCACTCCCCATGTCCCCGCACCGGCGGCAGGCCGCCGGCCGGGGAAAGGATCCTTTCCCACCCCCACCCCCCGCGCATAGGAAACTCCCTCCCACCCACCCCACTCCCCATGTCCCCGCGCCGGCGGCAGGCCGCCGGCCGGGGAAAGGATCCTTTCCCACCCCCACCCCCCGCGCATAGAAACTCCCTCCCACCCACCCCACTCCCCATGTCCCCGCGCCGGCGGCAGGCCGCCGGCCGGGGAAAGGATCCTTTCCCACCCCCACCCCCCGCGCATAGAAACTCCCTCCCACCCACCCCACTCCCCATGTCCCCGCGCCGGCGGCAGGCCGCCGGCCGGGGAAAGGATCCTTTCCCACCCCCCACCCCCCGCGCATAGAAACTCCCTCCCACCCCACCCCACTCCCCATGTCCCCGCGCCGGCGGCAGGCCGCCGGCCGGGGAAAGGATCCTTTCCCACCCCCCATCCCCACGCATAGAAACTCCCTCCCTCCCACCCACCCTCACATCCCCATGTCCCCGCGCCGGCGGCAGGCCGGCGGCCGGGGAAAGGATCCTTTCCCACCCCCCCGCGCATAGAAACTCCCTCCCACCCACCCCACTCCCCATGTCCCCGCGCCGGTGGCAGGCTGCCGGCCGGGGAAAGGATCCTTTCCCACCCCTCACCCCCCGCGCATAGAAACTCCCTCCCACCCACCCCACTCCCCATGTCCCCGCGCCGGCGGCAGGCCGCTGGCCGGGGAAAGGATCCTTTCCCACCCCCACCCCCCGCGCATAGAAACTCCCTCCCACCCACCCCACTCCCATGTCCCCGCGCTGGCGGCAGGCCGCCGGCCGGGGAAAGGATCCTTTCCCACCCCCACCCCCCACGCATAGAAACTCCCACCCACCCACCCCACTCCATGTCCCCGTGCCGGCGGCAGGCCGCCGGCTGGGGCAAAAAATCCTTTCCCACCCCCCCCACGCAAAGAAACTCCCACCCCAACCCACCCCAACCCACTCAAATCCTTTCCCACCCCCCCACGCAAAGAAACTTCCTCCCTCCCACTCACCCCACTCAATGTCTCTCCCTCTCTCCCCCACTTACCTACCTACCTACCTACCTTCCTGTTCCTTCCCTCCTTCATTCCTTCCTTTTCTTCTCTCTCTCTGTCCCCCCACCTACTCACCTACCTTCCTCTTCCTTCCTTCTTCTTTCTTTCTTTCTTCTCTCTCTCCCCCACCTACCTACCTACCTACCTTCCTGTTCCTTCCCTCCTTCATTCCTTCCTTTTCTTCTCTCTCTCTGTCCCCCACCTACCTTCCTCTTCCTTCCTTCCTTCCTTCCTTCCTTCCTTCCTTCCTTCCTTCCTTCCTTCCCTTCCTTCCTTCCTTTCTTTCTTTCTTTCTTCTCTCTCTCCCCCACCTACCGACCTTCCTTCCTGTTCCTTTCGTTCCTTCCCCCCTTCCTCCCTCCCTCCCTCCCTCTCTTCCTTCTAACACACTTCCAGTGATGTCAGGGGTGTGTGGGCTTCTGACACTTCCGGTGACATCAGGGGGTGTGGCATATGCAAATGAGTTATGCTAATGAGCTCCTGCACCTCTTTTTTTACGAAAGGACCCCTGTGCAAGAGAATCAGGGAGCGTTTGTCTCCAAATGAGAGAAATCAGTTATCTAGATACCTGGATAAAGGAGCAGAAACCTGGAGAATAGAAACTAAAAACTCACATGGATTAGAAAAAAATAAGCATTCTGAAATCTCCCCAAAATATACAACACAGAGAATGTGTTTGGGATGGACAAAAGGAAATACTGCTTTACACAGAGTGCACCGTTGGCCCATCGGCCAGCTTAGGACCAGACTTTCACCACTATCTTTTAAGTACGGATCCCCGATGGGGATCGATGGGCTGATCATGGAAGCGGCACAATTCTTAGATGTTGTTGTCTGGACGTGCACTGTAAATCCACCAGGCACTCATGCCTGGCGTGACTCAAAAGAGCCGTATGAATGCAGCTTTAGAGGTTCTAGTGGACTCAATACTCAGTTCAGTCATTTTAGCTTTTAGGGAGAGCTCAGACTTGATTTGATCTAGAACCCACTTATTTGTCTTTTTGGCACTCCATGGTTATTTGTAAAACATTCATCCAACACCACATTTCAAAGGAACCAACTTTTTTCATGCTAGCCTTCTTCATTGTCTTTCACACCCATCCATGGCAGCGGGGGATACAGTGGCATGGATTATCTTGACCTCGGTAGCCAGCAACACATTCCTACACTTCAGGATCTTTTCTACCTCCTTCATAGGTTCCCTTCCCAGTTTCAATCTCCTTCTGCTGTCTTTGGGTTGATGATGGGGTCAAGCAGGGCTTTTTGGGGGGTGGGGTGGGGGGCGTGGGGAAGAGATGCCAGAACTCTCAAGAGGGAAAAGAAGTTTTCAATCTGTATCCTGAAAACTCACGAACATTTAAACATTTTTAAAAGAATTTAGTCGAAGAAGGTTCCGGAACTCTGTTTGTTTGTTTGTTTATCTATCACATTTATACGCCACCCTCCCAGCCAGGGACGACGGAGGGCGGTTTACATAAAAGCACATAAATACAGTTAAAAGCAATCCTAAAACTCCCTAAAACAATCCGACATTATAAAGTGCTAGTACTCATTCTTGTTGTCCAGCAATGGCAGCCATATTCGAAAATCGGCTCATAGATCTTCCATAGGTGCCTGACACAGGCTGTTGCTGGATTTCCGGGGGGGGGCATTCTCCCAGTGCGTTCCCCCAGAAAAAAAGCCCTGGGGTCAAGGAATAGAAAACCTTGAACCTTTTCAATTTCTCCAGCATCAACCTTTTCCAAAGGGCAAAGCCTTTGCCCCGGCTGCTTAAGCTGAGGCGCTGGCAGCCGTCAGGGAGCCGTGTCCCACCTGCTGAGGGTATCCGGCGGCAGCTGCTTGACATTTTGCTCACCTCGACCCTCTGAGGAGAGTTGGCAGGCCCTTGAGAAGGTTGCCAGACGTCCCGGGGACAGCCTGTAAGAAGAGGAAGCCCAGACTGCCAGAAACCCTGCCAGAAAACCCAGTCGAGGCAGAGGATGACCAGGCCCCTGCAGGGAGACCTGATGAGTACCAGAGGAGCAAGATTGATGACCTGGAGGGAGTCCCTCTGTCTGGCCCATCGTGTCCCCCCCCCCCCCCCGGTCCACCAATGCTCCCTCTAAGCTGTGGAGTCTTGTGAGCAAAAATTCTACTTTGTGAGCTATTGACAATCAAGTTGTGAGCGAGCGATTTGGCTGCTGCATCAATTAGTTTGCCTTGGAGCCATCCTTCCTGAGCTAATTCAAAATGTGCGAGCCAGAGGCTAAAGAACTGTGAGCTAACCCACACTAATTCAGCTTAGAGGGAACACTGCCCTCCACCCACCCAAGAGTCTGGAGGGAGCTCTGAAGACCCCCACCCCAATACCCAGTTTCCTTCTTTAAATTTTTTTTTTATTGAACATTTTTGTTAAACAGCGAGACAATAAACAATAATATTAACTTTGTAACCCATTGTTTTCTCAGTTCACAGTTGGTTTGATACTATTATTGAGTGACTGCTTGTCACGATAAGACAATCAGCATAGCAATCTTACAGTAGTAACAGACAGGGGTCATTTCGTAGAAAAAGAGGTGCAGGAGCTCATTAGCATAACTTATTAGCATATGCCACACCTCCTGACATCACTGGAAGTGTGTCAGAAGGCAATACCCACTGCTCAGGCTCCACCCCAAAAATCTCTAGGTATTTCCCAACTCAGAGCTGGCGAGCCAGCTTTACACTTTGACTAAAGACACTTTAGGTTTCCTTTGTTCTTTCAGGGAAGGTCCCCTACAACAAGCATGAAAATACAGATCAAGTTAGTAGGCTTTTGCTTTTTCCCACAGTGCATGACCATATGTGCCTGCTCCTGGGCTTGTTACTCCTGGAACGGCGTTCCGGTGCATTCTTGCTCGAAATGACCCCTGGTAATAGATCTATGGGATAAACATTTTTGGCACTTTAACTTCAGTTGTCATGTAATCTAATAATGGGTTCCAGGTTGCCAGACCAATGCCCAGTTTCTTAATCTCTTCCTGCAAGCTGCAAAGGGCAGAGGAGGTAGCAGAGAAGCCCATGGCAGCTCCACCCCTGCCTGCAGGAGAAGCAAAGGGCTCTTTAGCCTTAACGACACATTCCCTGCCTGCTGCGGCACCCAGCCACTGCAGAGAGCAGAGTGCAAAAAGAACGCCGCCGCCCAGGTCTTGGAAAGTGCGCATATGGCATTTTTTGCCCCGGCAGGCTTTTTCCGTCTAGTGCAGGGCTGTAGGACTTGCAGACTTCATATTTTTAAAAGCAGGTTTCTAAAGCTTCATAGGGTGAAGAGATGATTGGAATGACTGGGTTGGAATGGCCACGTTTTGCTTTGGAACATACTTTGTGTGGGGAGCGCGGTCATACAGCGACTCAATGAACGAATGGCCTCCCAAGCGTCCTGTCCTCAACAGCCTTGATCAGGTCTTGCAAACTGGCTGCCTTTTTTGAGTCATCTGATGTTGAGTCTTCCTCTTTTCCCGCTGCCTCCCACTTTGCCTAGCTATCTGAAGAAGTGAGCAGAGACTCACCGAAGCTCATCCCCAGACACAAATTTTATTAGTCTTTATGGTGCTACTGGATTCTGGCTCTTTGCCTAGCATGATTGTCTTTTCCAGGGATTCTTGTCTTCTCATGATGTGACCGAAGTACGATAGCCTCAGTTTAGCCATTTTAACTTCTAGGGAGAGTTCAGGCTTGCTTTGATCTAAAACCCACTGATTTGTCTTTTTGGCAGTCCACAGTATCCCTGAAACACCCCTCCAACTCCACAATCTGTCGGCTGGTGTCTTTCTCTTCTTCTTCCCTCCCATGAAAAGATAAGACAAGCTGCTCCTTGTCCTAGGGTTGCCAACCTCCCTATGGGGCCAGGAGATCTCCCAGTTTTACTACTGATCTCCATTCTACAGAGATTTCTTTATTTACTTTATTTATATCCCGTCTTTCTCCATCAATGGAGACCCAAGGTGGTTTAACGTGGCTCTCCTTTCCTCTGTTTTATCCTTACAACAACCCTGGGGGGTTATCATCAATCCACTGTTTCCCCATTCTTTGTCCATTACAGTCTCTTTTCCCCCCTAGCAACCACTTTTTTTCTATTTTTTTGTTTCCTGTTTGAAGAAGAAGAAGAGATTGGATTTATACCCCGCCCTCCACTCCCCAAGGGAGTCTCAGAGCGGCTTACAAACTCCTTTTCCCTTCCCCTCCCCACAACAGACACCCTGTGAGGTAGGTGGGGCTGAGAGAGCTCTTTCCCAAGCTGTCCTTGAGGGAACAGCTGGTACAGAGCTATGGCTTGCCCAAGGTCATCCAGCCAGGTGCAAGTGGAGGAGTGGGGGAATCAAACCCGGTTCTCCCAGATTGCAAAGCAGAGGTGCAGTCTCTGCAGTGTGAGGATGGTCTTGAGCTATTTTGCCATGCTTTCAAGATGAGGGTGTGCTTTGACATGGATTAGAAAGCGTTGCCAACCCCTGAACGGCTGCATTGACTACCACTTTATTTTTTTTCAAAATTGGCACCATTCCACCATTACATCATTGTGCATGGGCACCATCTATATAATTAGACAATGTTTTTTTCATGTCATGATGCAATAGCTCTAATTACGCCCCCCTAATGAAGACTTACTTGTGCTGATGTTAGTAAACAGAGGTATTCATGATCATAAGAGAACAGAATCAATGGGACAGGTCCTCCATTTTACATTCTCTGGCAGTGAATTCCACATTTTTATCTATGTGTATAGTAGTATTTCCTTTTGTCTCTTCTGAACCTACTGCCCATCAGCTTCATTGGATGTCCTCGAATCCTAGTATTTTGGGAGGAGAAAAATGTCTCTCTCCACCCCATACATAATTTTATATCTTTGTCACATCCTCCCCTTAGTTATTTCTTTTCTAACTGATTGAAGATTCAGTGTGAAACCAGCTTTAATGGGGAGTGAGGCCTTGGCTCAGTGGTAGAGCATCTGCTTGGCATGCAGAAGGTCTCAGGTTCAATCCCAGCATTTCCCCTTAAAAGGACTAGGCAGTAGATGATGTGAAAGACCTCCACCTGAGACCCTGGATATCCACTGCCAGTCTGAGTAGACAATATGGACCATGATGGACTAATGGTCTGATTCCATATTTGGCAACTGCACATGTGTTCATGTGTAACGTACCTAACAAATTAGTTCTAGAAAAGCAGGAAAAGGTGTGGTCCCACAGCATGCTTGGCCAATACAACACATGGTGGTGATATAGATACGCAGGTGGATCTCCTTAGGTTCCAGAAGGTGTAAGAGTTTTGAAAATCTGGGGGAGAAAGATTTGTTGTGTGGACCCAAGACTGGGTTTATAGTATCTCAAGTTTGAGGCATGGAACAAAAAAAAATCTGGGTACACTCAACAGTTCATACGAGATATTGGATCCTTGGAAAAATCGGAGCAGGAGGCTCCTATTGGGCTGGAAGTGGATTTGGATGGTGCCACATAGAAACATGAAAGTGATGGGACTCTAGAGTGCCGTTCCTCTCAGTTGCCAACACCCATGACCACAGGAGGGAGCTGCTTCCCAGCCTTGCTTTCTTTGCTGGTGGTCATATCAGATGGCACCTTTTGGCTTTTTAAGAACCAGAAAGACATAACTTTTAGGGGGAAAGAAAATGTGAGAATGTTGGCTTTGGTTATAGTATAAAGAGCAGGTGGCAAAGGAGGAAGACAGCAGCTGACTGGAGGGTGCGTCATTGGAGGGAATATTGGAACTGAGAATTAGGTGGTCATTCAGCTTCCTTCCTTCCTTCCTTCCCTCCCTCCCTCCCTCCCTCCCTTCCTTTCTTTCTTTCCTTCCTTCCTTCCTCCTTCCCACTTCCTCCCTCCCTCCCTTCTTCCCACTCCTTTCCACTCCTTCCTCCCTCCCTCCCTTCTTCCCACTCCTTTCCACTCCTTTCCACTCCTTCCTTCCTTCCTTCCTTCCTTCCTTCCTCCCTCCCTCCCTTTTCCTCCCTTCCTCCCACCCTCCCTCCCACCCTCCCTCCCTCCTCCCTCCCTCCCTCCCTCCCTTTTCCTCCCTTCCTCCCACCCTCCCTCCCACCCTCCCTCCCTCCTCCCTCCCTCCCTCCCTCCCTCCCTCCTTCCTTCCTTCCTTCCTTCCTTCCTTCTTTCCTTCCTTCCTTCCTTCCTTCCTTCCTTCCTTCCTTCCTTCCTTCCTTCCTTCCTTCCTTCCTTCCCTTTGTACCCATCCCATCTCAGGGCATGGTAACAAGCATCATCATCACCACCACCACCATCCAGATCCATTCCTATTATATATATATAATTATATATATTATATTATATATATTATAAATTATATATATATAATCTTACCATGTTCAGAGGCATTGATACCATGTTCAGATGTGAGCCAGTCATAAGAACATAAGAGAAGCCAATGTTTGATCAGGCCAGTGGCCCATCCAGTCCAACACTCTGTGTCACACAGTGGCCAAAAACACCAGGTGCCCTCAGAAGGTCCAGCAGTGGGGCCAGGACACTAGAAGCCCTCCCACTGTTGCCCCCCCCCCCCCCCAAGCACCAAGAATACAGAGCATCACTTGCTCCAGAATGAGAGTTCCTATCGATACCTTGTGGCTAATAGCCACAGATGGACCTCTGCTTCGTATGTTTATCCAGTCCCCTCTCGGAGCTGTCTATGCCCGATTAAGAAAATATTCAGGTTTTGACGTTGATTTAATTTTAGCAAAGATGTTTGTTGAACCGCTAAAGATGTAATCTCTTTTATTGTTAACAGATTATCACTAACATTAGGAACATTTTTATTTATACTTTTGAAGAGAGAATCTGTCCCAAAACACTGATGTTTTATTGTCTTGCTTCTATATTTGAAATATGCACTACATCTGATAACTCATCTTATTTTACTTGTTGCATATAAACTCATAATATTTGATAAACTTGATTAATCTGTATTTTCCCCTCCCCCCCCTCCCATTCTTTTGAGAAAAAAATAATTAAAAAAGAAACTGTCTGTATTGAACAACTGTCATGCCGAACAGCTGGGAACACTCACCAATCAGACTTGCATGGGGGTTTTACACGGGCACAAAGAACTTGCTGATTCAAACTGATCAGCAGCCATAAGCAGTACTAGAAACTAGACGAGCACCAAAAGACAGAACTTTATCAATGACTGATTTATACGATCTTTGACTGATTCAGTTGTCTATTTAAATAATTGCCTCCTGGATGGAAAAGTTATGTAACACAGACCGTGGGTAGTAGAACCAGGGCTCCGTTGGGGCCGGGGCGCGCCGGAGCGATGCTCCGGGAGAGAGTCGGCGGGGGGCGCGGGCACATAATCAAGCCCCGCCCCCCCAGCTCGCTTTCCCCGGCCCGCGGGCCCGTCGCAGCCTCCTCGGGGCTCGTGAGTCTGCCCTGCCGCCTCGTCCCCTCTTCAGCCTCCAGGCCCCCCCCCCGCCCGATCTCCCTCACTGGCCCGCGGCTCACCGCCGGGCCAGGGAGAAGCCTCCAGGCCCCGCCCCGCCCGATCTCCCTCCCTGGCCCGCGGCTTGCCGCCGGGCCGGGGAGAAGCCTCCAGGGCCCCCCCCATCTCCCTCCCTGGCCCGCGGCTCGCCGCCGGTTCAGGGAGAAGCCCCCAGCAAGCCCACCCACCCCATCTCCCTCCCTGGCCAGCGGGCACGCCGCCGGTTCAGGGAGAAGCCCCCAGCCCGCCCACCCACCCCATCTCCCTCCCTGGCCAGCGGGCATGCCGCCGGGCCAGGGAGAAGCCCCCAGCAAGCCCACCCACCCCATCTCCCTCCCTGGCCAGCAGGCACACCGCCGGGCCAGGGAGAAGCCCCCAGCCCGCCCACCCACCCCATCTCCCTCCCTGGCCCGCAGCAAGGTGCTGGGCCAGGGACAAGCCCCCAGCCCTCCCCCTCCTCACCATTCCTGGGTCGTGGGGGGGAGGTAGTAAGGGAAGAGCTGGGCCTGAGTGGCTTTAAGCCACTGGGGCCCAAGCAAGGGGGGGGGGGAGGGAAACACCTTGTCTGCCTGTCTGTCTGTCTTCCTTCCTTCTCTCTCTCTCCCCCCACCTACTTACCTTCCTGTTGCTTGCTTCCTTCCTTCCTTCTCTCTCTCTCCCCCCTACCTACCTACCTTCGTGTTGCTTCCTTCCTTCCTTCTCTCTCTCTCTCCCCTACCTACCTACCTTCCTGTTCCTTCCTTCCTTCCTTCCTTCTTTCTCTCTCTCCCCCCCACCTACATACCTACCTACCAACCTACCTTCCTCTGTCTGTCTGTCTTCCTTCCTTCTCTCTCTCTCCCACCTACCCAGCTACCTACCTCTGTCTGTCTGTCTTCCTTCCTTCTCTCTCGCCCCCCACCTACCTACCTACCTTCCTCTGTCTGTCTGTCTTCCTTCCTTCTCTCTCTCTCTCTCCCACCTACCTACCTACCTTCCTCTGTCTGTCTGTCTTCCTTCTCTCTCTCCCCCCCACCTACCTACCTTTGTCTGTCTGTCTGCCTACTTGCCTTCCTTTCTTCCTCTCTTCTCTCCCCCACCTACCTACCTATCTACCTACCTTCCTCTTTCTTTCTTTCTTTCTTTCTTTCTTTCTTTCTTTCTTTCTTTCTTTCTTTCTTTCTTTCTTTCCTTCCTTCCTTCCTTCCTTCCTTCCTTCCTTCCTTCCTTCCTTCCTTCCTTCCTTCCTTCCTTCCTTCCTGTCTCCCCCCACCTACCTTCCTTCCTTCTTTCCTGTTCCTTTCCTTCCTTCCTTCTCCTTTCCTCCCTCCTTCTTCCTTCCTTCCTTTGCCATTAGATAGGCTTGCCAGCTCTGAGTTGGGAAATACCTTAGAGATTTTTGGGGTGGAGCCTGAGCGTGGGTATTGCCTTCTGACACACTTCCAGTGATGTCAGGGGTGTGTGACCTTCTGACACTTCCGGTGATGTCAGGGGGTGTGGCATATGCAAATAAGTTATGCTAATGAGCTCCTGCACCTCTTTTTTTACGAAAGGACCCCTGAGTAGAACTCTTGCTATGAGAGAACACATATGCACAAGAAATCAATTGTGTTGTACTGTAAGGTCAGGAAGGAATCCAGTGGAACAATAGCTATGAAGGAGTCAATGAACAGTTGAACTGATGATTGAATCAACTGCTCACGGTTTGAGTCCGATGTGAGCCAAACTGGCAGATGTTTGAGCATCTCTGCCTTATATCTAGGGGCTGCAGTGGCTCAAGTGGTTAAGACGCTGAACTGCAGACTGGTAGTTCAGCAGTTCGAGACCCGAGTGCTGCATGACGGAGTGAACTCCCGTCTGTGGTTCCAGCTCCTCCCAACCTAGCAGTTTGAAAGCAAGAAATTACAAGTAGATAAATAGGTACCACTTTGGTGGGAGGGTAACAGCGTTCTGTGCGTCGCAGTGTCTAGTCTTGCTGGCCACATGACCACAGAAACATCTTTGGACAGCGCTGGCTCTTCGGCTTGGAAACAGAGATGAGCACCGCATCCCTAGAGTCGGATTTGACTGGCTTTCGAGCAAGGGAAACCTTTACCATACCTTATGTCTGGCCTTAACTGCATGGCCCCAGCTAGCCCGATCTTATGGAATCATAGAATTGGAAGGGACCCTCAGGGTCATCCAGTCCAACCCCCTGCACAATGCAGGGAATTCACAAATACCTTCTCCTCCACGCCCCCAGTGACCCCTGCTCCATGCCCAGAAGATGGCAAAAAACCTCCAGGATCCCTGGCCAAACTGGCCTGGAGAAAAATTGCCTCCAGACCCCAAAGTGGCGATCAGCCTTTCCCTGGGCTTATCAGAAAGGGCCACAAGAACTAAGCACTGAGGCAACCCTTCTTGCCCTCCCTTTCACGATCTGCGTAAGTTCACAGAATCCGCGTTGCTGTCAGATGGCCATCTAGCCTCTGTTTGGAAACCTCCAAGGGTGGAGAGCCCACCACCTCCCGGGGAAGCCTGTTCCACTGAGGAACCGCTCTGTCAGGAGGTTCTTCCTAATGTTTAGCTGAAAACTCTTCTGATTTAATTTCAACCCGTTGGTTCTGGTCCGACCTTCTGGGGCAACAGAAAACAACTCTGTACCGTCCTCTAGATGACAGCCCTTCACGTAGTTGAAGATGGTGATCATATCACCTCTCAGTCGCCTCCTTTCCAGGCTAAACATACCCAGCTCCTTCAACCTTTTCCTCACAGAAAACTGCCCTGAACCACCACGAACTGGCTGAAAATTTGTTGAAGCTTGTGGCTGCTCCTCAGTTCACAAACTGCCCGAAATTCATCATGAACTTACAATCGTGAGCTGGTTCGTGCCCGTCCCTAGCCAATGTAGGAAGGAGGAAAATCTAAATCAGTTTTCAAGATCGCAACAAAGTACACTGGATCTGCATGGAGAAGAGCTTTGGAAACGATCACAAAACAGTTGCTTGAGCCCAGTAGGCATTCAGGAGCCAGTGGAGATGCTGGCATCGCATTGCAAAGATGCTGAGCGGGTGGGGGTGGGGGTGCCGAAGGGCAGGCATGTGAGCTGCTGGGCTGCAGGGTGCTTTCATGCACGGCTTGCTTCCCTGCTCCTTTGCAGCAACGGCTCTTCCTCTCCTGCTGCTGGGAACGAAAGCATGCCACGGTTAGGCAAACGCATATACAATGCCTCGGTCCCCAACCGAGAGACGGAGGCAGCAGGAGGAGGAGGCCTGCAGCAGCGGCTGGTTTGGATGCTACAGCTTTACTCATTGATTTAGAGATTTATACCCATCTTTACTCCCTTATAGGGACCCAAAGGGGCTTACGTCATACCTCTCCGTTTTTATCATCACAACAACAACCCTGTGACGTAGGTCAGGCTGAGGGCGTAGAACTGGCCCAAGGTCACCCAGCAAGCTTCCAAGGCAAAGTGGGGATTCGAACCCGAGTCTCCCGGATTCTAGTCTAATCCTGTAAGCCAGGGGCCCCCAACCTCTTCAAGCCTGCAGGCACCTGTGGAATTCCGACACGGCACGGTGGGCACAGCAGCCACAAAATGGCGGATACAGAAGGCGGAGCCAGGCGCAAAACGATTGCCATAGTTTTACTTCAGCCACACAGTGAAGATCCTTGTTCTGCAGTGGGAGTTGCTGTCAAAGTAATGCTTTAAAAAAAAAATCTGCCCAGCCAAATCTCTAAGGACCAATCAGAAACCTTGCTGGGCAAAAGCCAGTTTGGTGTAGTGGTTAAGTGCATGGACTGTAATCTGGAAGAACCAGGTTTGATTCCCCACTCCTTCGCATGCAGCTGCTGGTGTGACCTTGGATCAGTCACAAGTTCTCTCAGAGCTGTTCTCTCAAGAGCAGTCCCTGAAAGAGCTCTCTCAGCCCCACCTACCTCACAGGGTGTCTGTGCTGGGGAGGCGAAGGGAAAGGAGACTGTAAGCCACTCTGAGACCCTGAGTCAAGGGCAGGGTATAAATCCAATCTCTCCTCCTCCTCCTCTTCTTCCCTAACTGGCCCCACCCACTTCCTAAAAACACTTGGTGGGTACCAAGAAATTTATCGGCAGGAGCCATGGTGCCCACAGCCACTATGTTGGGGACCCCTGCTCTAACCGCTACACCAGAGAGCTCAGTGCATGGGCCATGCTGCAAACCTCATAAGAATATTTGCAACCTGAACAGTTTCCAAACGGCACCCTGGTCCTTGTCTGGCTAGAGAAGATCCCTTTCGCATCAGTCCTGGGGTTGCCAACTATTGGGATGTGTGTTTAATGCAGCAGACTTTGTCCAGACATAGAATCATGATACCGAGGGCAGTGGAGAAATAAATCTCCCAAGAAGTATATTGAGAAAAGGGTGAAAGTTAAATTTATTCAAGTCGATCCAGTTCGGATTCAAGTTGCAGTCAAAAGGAGAGAAAGAGAAGTCTAATCTGAAGAGTATTTTTGCTGTCACAAACGACCAACTAATCCAGCATCATGTGTGTGGGAGTCTGAGGGCATTGCATCTACGGGAGAGACCTGCAAAGGCATGAGCAGGGGTCATTTGGGGCCAGAGGGGACGGGGCAACCTGTTTGGGGGCCTGTAGAATTGGACCCCCTGGTCCAATCTACTTGAAACATTGTGGGTATTTCAGGGAGAGGCCCCAGCAGCTACCCTGCAAGTTTGGAGCCTCTCCCTCAAACCGCCTCTCCTCCAGCCCCTCATATACCCTATGAGTTTTTGCCATTGACTTCAATGGTTCATAGGGTATATTGGGGCTGAAACTGACATTCGGCTGGCCAGCTGGGGAAGGGGAGGGGAGGCTTTTGAAGATGCCCCCCTCCTTTGCTTCCCTTTCTGACACACTTCTGGTGATGTCAGGGGTTGTGGCATATGCTAATGAGTTATGCTAACAGGTATGCTAATGAGCGCCTGCACCTCTTTTTCTACGAAATGACCCCTGGGCATGTGTATCTATGGAAAGCCATGTGCAGAGACAGAGAGTGAGAGGACAAAGGGCACTTGGATCTCATCCCTGGTTTTATCAAAGTTCAACTCACGACCCAATACCTTGCATTTATCCCTGGTTAAAATAGCATCCATTCATCCCGGGACAAGTGTGGGGCGAAACCCGGGGCGACCTCAATGTTATGTGGAAACAAAAAAAATACTCCGAGATAATTACAGGGGTGAACTCGAGCGTAGTGTAGAATGTAAGTTCGGGGACAGGGTTGAACCAGGATTTAAGGTCTAATGCGGAATCACCCCAAGAGAGGCCTCCCATTCAAGCAGAGAACACCTGTACACCCTTAGAGTGATGTAGCGCCCTCTAATGTCCAGGCATGCTTAGTCACTTAATCCATCACCAAGCCTCAGGCGGGGTCTGGTGATCCGTTGTAATTACAACTACAGAGATCCAGATGACAGAAATTAGTTGCCCAGCAGAAAACGGCAGCTTTGGGACGTAGTTTGCTGTTGCATCACATCCTTGCTGAGCGGCCTCCCCAAGGGCCACCCTCCTTGGGCTTTGCTGACACATCTAGAGCTACCCCGTGTCACTTCTGGGTCATACTCGGAAGCGGTAATCAGGATGTTGCTGACTTTGCATCCCCATCTCCCACCCCGACCCTTCCTCTTGGTTGACAGACTTGGCCCGGCAACCCTGCGTGCCATTTCGTGTTGACTTGGATCCGGCGCCACCTCCCAAGGGCCCTTCCCCTTCCTCAGTGGGTTAGAATACACTTTATAATTGTCACAGTAAATACTGGAAACCAAATTAATCTCTTTTTTAACAAGGATAAGAGGAGGAGGAGGAGGAGACTGGATTTACAGCCCGCCCTTCACTCGGAGTCTCAGAGCAGCTTACAATCCCCTTTCCTGTTTGGTGTAGTGGTTAAGTGCGCAGACTCTAATCTGGGAGAACTGAGTTTGATTCCCCACTCAGCCACTTGCACCTGCCGGATGACCTTGGGCAAGCAATAGTTCTGGCACAGCTGTCCTTGAAAAAGAGCAGTTTCTGTCAGAGATCTCTCAGCCCCACCTACCTCACAGGGTGTCTGTTGAGGGGAGAGGGAGGGAAAGGAATTTGTAAGCCACTCTGAGACTCCTTTGAGTAGTGAAAGGCGGGGTATAAATCCAATCTCCTCCTCCTCTTCTTCTTCTTTTCCTTCCCCACAACAGACACCCTGTGAGGTAGGTGGGGTTGAGAGAGCTCTTTCCAGAACTGCCCTTGAGAGAACAGTTCTGAAAGGACTTGTGACTGACCCAAGGTCACACCAGCAGCTGCATGTGGCGGAGTGGGGAATCAAACCCGGTTCTCCCAGATTAGAGTCCGTGCACTTAAACACTACACCAGAACACTACACTACCCAGTGATATCCAAGTGCATGTATCTGGGGAGCCTGAATAGACCAGACACATGTATTACATGCATTGGCTACTGCAACACATTAGCTGTGACAACACTATTCCTTTTGGCAGTTGTTAACGTGTGAATCCCTCCATGTATTTTCCTCCAGAAAATTATGCAGAATCTTTGTTCTCCTCTCCACCCCCCCCCCCCCCCCGGCCCAGGAAGTTTGAAGACTTAGTCAAAATGTCCCTTGGCAGGCTCATTTTACGTCTTTATCTCCTGGCAAGGATGAATTTGGAGTGCTAAATTAATTTCAGTGGCAAAGTAGATAAATTCAAGTCTAGCCCGCTGAGCAGGTTACATTAATTTCGTTCCACCGCTTTTTTTTAAAAAAAAGTCTCTGAGCCATCTCACTAACTGCTAGGTACCTACCACGTGCTACGGCAGTTCAGGGGGATATAAACCGCAGGATAAAAACGGCTCAGAACATCTTCACTCAGTAAGGCATTTCTTGCTCTTTAAACTTGACTTTCCCAACCTCCTTGGACGGTTTGCTGATAACACAGCTTGGGCCCAGGACACTGAAGATACCATCTCCTGACATGATCTCAAATATCAGCTCAGAGGACCTGGGGGAGTTTAGGGTGAATTAGGTTGATTGAGAGCTTCCTGTCCCCCCTCCCCTTCAGGTTTGTATCCAGGCACTGAAGACTGCAAGTGGTCAAAGGAAGCCAGTTTGGTGTAGTGGTTAAGTGAGCAGACTCTAATCTGGGATAACCAGGTTTGATTCCCCACTCCTCCACTTGCACCTGCTGGATGACCTTGGGAAAGCCATAGTTCTGGCACAGCTGTCCTTGAGAAAGAGCAGTCTCTGTCAGAGCTCTCTCAGCCCCACCAGCCTCACAGGGTGTCTGCTGGGGGGAGGGGAAGGGAATGGAGATTGTAAACCGCTCTGAGACTCCCTTGGGTAGGGAAAGGCGGGGTATAAATCCACTCTCTTCCTCCTCCTCCTCCTTCTTCTCACTTTCTCAAGGAGTGACTACAGGTTCTTTCTGGGTGTTGCCGGTCATGGAGTTGGAGTGTAGCTAGGGTTGTCAGCCTCCACATGGCACCTGGAGATCAACTGTAATAACCAAGATCAGGAGAGAGAAAATGGTTGCTTTGGAGGGTGGACTCTATGGCATTCTATCCTCAGGGGGGCAGGGGGGTTGCCCACTTTAGGGGCCTCCAATCCGCCAGCCTGGATCCGGCCGGCAGGGGGAACCTCACCCCCAAAGTGCCTGGATTGGGCCAAGGCACCTGGCACGGTGAGGTCACCTGGAGGTATCATAGAGTTTCTAGCTGAATCCTAGAGTGTCCCCCTGGTGACATGCCTAGCATGATGATGTCACTTCCGATATGTGCACATGCCAGAAGATCCTAGGAGAGGAGCTCCTCCCTCCACCAGCAAAAGGCAACCCTACCTGCTGAGGTCCCTCTTCTCCCCAAACCCCATCCTCCCCAGGCTCCACCCCCCAAATCTCAAGGTATTTCCCAGCCTAGAGCTGGCAGCCCTAAGTGTATGTGACTGACCCAAGGTCACACCAACAGCTGCACCTGGAGGAACGGGGAATCAAACCCGGTTCTCCCAGACTAGACTCTGTGCTCCTAACCTGCCTCTCTCTGTAGGCCCTCTATACACACAAGCTGGTGATCCCATGGAGATTGGGCCAGGGCCCTTGTGGCCACTTTCTCTTTCAGGGCCTTCAGTTAACACAGTAAGGTGGCCAACCCTAGGTTGGGAAATTCCTGGAGATTTGAGGGTGGAGCCTGTGGCAGTGGGGTTTGGGGAGGGACCCCAGCAGGGTATAATGCCACAGAGGCCCACCCCCACTTGAATCGAAGTTAAAACACTGTGAGTGATGGTGTGATGTTACTCACATTCTCTCTAAGAACTGCCAGAGACTTTAAAAGAAGAAGCAAAGAGATCAGATTTATACCCCGCCCTTCACTACCCAAAGAAGTCTCAGAGCGGCTTACAAACTCCTTCCTAGGGTTGCCAAGTCAGCCCAGGGGGCAGGGGATCCCCCGCTACAGGGGTTCCCGATTCGCCGGCCCCACCCCCCTTCCCCAATGTAATGACATCACCCGGAGGTGACGTCATCACGTTGGGGGCGTTGCCAGGACAATGCTCTGGCAATCGCCCCAAAACTCTATGATACCATAGAGTTTTGGGGCGATTGCCAGAGTGTCGCCCTGGCAACGCCCCCAATGTGATGACGTCACTTCCGGGCGACGTCACCGGGCATGCGCGCAAAGCGCGCACTCCTGGGAAACTCCCGGACAATGGAGGACTCCCCCCCGCCAGTAAGTGAGGGACACTTGGCAACCCTACTCCTTCCCCTTCCCCTCCCCACAACAGACACCCTGTGAGGTAGGTGGGGCTGAGAGAGCTCTTTCGAGACCTGCTCGTGAGAGAACAGCTCGGAGAGAACTGTGATGGACCCAAGATCACACCAACAGCTGCATGTGGAAGAGTGGGGAATCAAAGCCAGTTCTCCCAGATTAGAGTCTGTGCTCCTAACCAGTACACCAAACTCGCTCTTATAGTAAGACCATAGATTTTCCAGCGATTCCTAGAAAGGACTGAAGCGGCTTTCAGGTTTCCCTAGAAATGACATCATGCCATCACTGACAGCATTTTGATTTATTTATTTATTTTCTCCCTCTGCCCACTGGAGTGCCAGCAGGAAATGCCCCCAGTAGGCAACCCTAGACACCATTCATTTCATAATCATCAGGTTTATTCATTTCTTACTCTTTGTAAACGCAAAACCGTCAGTTGGATTCAGTATCACTGATCTTTCCCACATTTCTCTCCCGCAGCCCATTTCTCTCCGTTCTAACCCGAGAAAGTTTATTCCCAGGGTCATGAGACTGGCATAGATTAATAGCCACACGGGTCTTACATAAGACTGCCAGCTCTGGGTTGCGAAATACTTGGAGATTTTGGGGGTGGGGCCTGAGCAGGGCGGGGTTTGGGGGGAGGGACCTCAGCCAAGTATAATGCCGTAGAATCCACCTTCCAAAGCAGCCATTTTCTCCAGGGGGAACAGATCCTGGTCATATCCTGGCAGGAGAGCTCAAGGTGCCACCTGGAAGTTGTCAAACCTAGTCCTACAACACCAGGAATAAATTTTCACAGGTTCGGAAAGGGCTTCAGAGAAAAGGGAATGCAGGTACGATCCATGAACATCAGCAGGGGTCCGTTGGAGCGGGAGCGCACAGGAGCGCAGCTCCGGGAGTGAGGAGCCCAGGGGGCGGGCACATGACCAAGCCCCGCCCCCTCCTCAGCTTCCCCAAGCAGTGCAGAGGCGCAGCGCCCCGGGGAAAGCCCGGCTAGGGTCTTTATTGTTTTTAATGTTCTGTTTTAATACTGATAATTTTATCATTGTTCCTTTTATGACTGTGTGCTGCTTTTCCAGAGACTTGCTCAAGGTGGCATATAAATTTTCTAAGTATACCATTTTTTATCTGGGCACATGGCACATAAGTACTGGAGAAATTTCAACAACCCTTCAGCAGCTTCCACCCCATCAGTTTGGTGTAGTGGTCAGGAATCGGACTCTAATCTGGGAGAACCGGGTTTGATTCCCCACTCCTCCTCCACATGCAGCTGCTGGTGTGACCTTGGGCCAGTCACAAGTTCTCTCAGAGCTGTTCTCTCATGAGCAGCTCTCAAAAGACCTCTCTCAGCCCCACCTACCACACAGGGGGTCTTGTTGTGGGGAGGGGAAGGGGAAGGGATGGGTGGTGCACATGTCCTGGGTATCTCAAGTCTACTTGAAACCTGGTGGTTTCAAGGGAGCAGGAAGAGAATGAGGGTGTGTTCTTGACGCTTATTTTTATTGCCCAAAGTATTGGATGGGGAAGGGACTGGAGGAAGGAGCAGGTCAGTTTCACTCACCTGTGGAGTGGAGCCTGAGGGGTGGGTGTTGCCTTCTGACACACTTCCGGTATGTTAGGGGGTGTGGCATATGCAAACGAGTTATGCCAATGAGTTATGCTAATGAGCTCCTGCACCTCTTTTTCTACGAAATGACCCCTGAACATCAGCACCTTCTACAGATAGATCACTGGAACCAATCCAAGACGTTTAATTGCTCCCTCTTTAGAAACATGACCAAATAGCTACCATTTCCATATGTGCACACATACCAGAAGCAAAAGAGGGAGCGGGGAAACAATTAAAACATATATATTTTTACACTGTTAAGTGAATCCACTCTCTTCAAAAGGCACTACATTAATGCAGTACAATAACATAAAATTTTTAGTGGGGACTAATTGAGCCAGTGATATAATTACTGCTATAAATTGAGGCCTCATCCACACTTTGAATTATAAGAGACTCTCCATAAATAATGTTCATATCAGAGCTTGGAGAGCGAAGGGGAAATTGCTGAAAAAGAAATTCTTGAAAGAATGGTCATCCGAGGCATACACACACACATATATAAACACTAGTCCGGGGATGCATCTAAAGAATACCCTTCTTTGTGACTGGTTTTGGCAGCATTGAAAAGTGGACCCATCTTCCATTCAGGAGGCAGGGCCCTTATCCTGAACTGACTTTACTTGCCCTCAGTGTTACCAACATGTGGCCAAATTTGACTGGCAATGTAGTGCTATAACACTGTTGCATTGGCTATGTAGTGTTATAACATTGTTGCATTAGCTATGTGATTCCTGACTAGCTAGGACCACATCTCTGAGGCATACAGTAAGCCACAACCATTCAGAAATCATGACCCTTATTCTGGATTGTCTTCATTATCCCTCAGTGATATCACCATGTAGCTAAATTTGGCTATGGCTTTAATGTTGCATCTACTATGTTATTCCTGATTAGCTAGGACCTCTCCTCTGAGTAATGCAGTAACCCATAACCATTCAGAAATTGTGGCCTTTATCCTGAATTGACTTCATTGTCCCTCAGTGATGTCACCACATAGCCAGATCTGACTGGCTATGTAGTGCTATAACATTGCATTTGCTAAGTGATTCCTGATTAGCTAGGACAACCCCTCTGAGTAAAGCTGTAGGCTATAACCATTCAGAAATCATGCCCCTTATCCTGAATTGACATCATTTGCCCTCAGTGATGTCACCCTGTAGCCAAGTCTGACTGGCTATGTAGTGCTATAACAGCATTTGGTTTGCTATGTAATTCCTGATTAGCTAGGACATCCCCCCGAGTAATGCATAAACCATAACCATTCAGAAATCATGGCTATTTCCTTAATTGACTTCTTTTGCCCTCACTGATGTCACCCTGTAGCCAAGTCTGACTCGCTATGTAGTGCTATAGCATCACTGTATTTGCTATGTGGTTCCTGATTAGCTAGGGCCACCCTTCTGAATAACGCAGTCAGCCATAACACTGGTGATGGAGTGACAGCGATAGACCAGGAAAACAAAGCACTGAATCGGGTTTTTTTAAAGAAATATTTTCACAATTAAAAATTGGAGGAAACCATTGCTGTTATATCTCCCCTCTTGGTAATAGCTAATTACTTTCCCGGAGAAGAGGAATATTTATGGCAGCCATGCAACATGAGTATTTAAGAGGCATCATTAAAAATGGCTGCAACTAATTCAAAAATATACAGAAATGATAATATGCTAATAGCTTATCATCGATACATTTGTACACAGTTCTTTGGAGCAAGCAGTTTTACTAGCTGGTCCATAAAATTTAATTCTGGCCTAATTAAAGCTTTGGCTTTTCTGACATCTTTGTAATTTTAGAGTTTATATCAACAAGGGAACTGCACGTTGCAATAAAACAATCTGACTTTAAACCAGGGCTCTTCAATACACAAATGGCCCATCTACATAGAAAATGCTTGCATTCTGCTCTTTTATCTGTGTTGTACATTTTAATGCTCTTTACCGTTAGAAGTTAGTATGCGCAGAGAATACAGGTATTTCAAACAAATGGATCCAACCTGCAAAGTAACAATCGCATGAAAAGAGGGTGTTCCAGTTTGGCGTAGCAGTTAAGAGCGGTGGATTCTAATCTGGGAGAACTGGGTTTGATTCCCCACTTCTCCGCATGCAGCTGCTGGCGTGACCTTGGGTCAGTCACAGTTCTCTCAGAGCTGTCCTTGCAAGAGCAATTCTCGAGAGAGCTCTCTCAGCCCCACCTACCTCACAGGGTGTCTGTTGTGGGGAAGAGAAGGGGAAGGAGATTGTGAACTGCTCTGAGACTCCAAGTGAAGAGCGGGGTACAAATCCAATCTCCTCCTCCTCCTCTTCTTTTATCTAGCATGCTTTTATCTTTTATTTATCCATTATTACCCCATCTTTCTCCCCAATGGAGACCCAAAATGGCCTCTATCGTTCTCCGTTTCATCCATGTTATCCTCACAACAATACACGAAGCTGCCTTATCCTGAATCAGACCCTTGGTCCATCAAGGTTGCCAGTTCTGGGTTGGGAAATACCTGGAGATTTGAGGGGTAGAGTTTGGGGAGGGCGAGGTTTGGGGAAGGGAGGGACCTCAGTGGGGTATAATGCCACAGTGTTCATCTTATAAAGCAGCCAATTTTTTCCCCCAGAGAAACTGATCTCTTCTACCTGGAGACTAGTCGTAATTCCAGAGGACCTTCAGCCATCCCCTGAAGACTCAAGCCACAAATGGACCACAGTGATGAACCAAAGGTTGCCCCCCACCAATGATCACTGTGCAAAAATGATTCTAGTCCAGTTACAGTCCATGAATATACTTCTTTTTTTTTGTTTCTTTATTTTACATCATGCAGTGCTGCTTCCAAACAATTGCCATGGGACTACAGATTTCCCGGGTAAACAATCTGTTTCCCTCTCAGCTTCGTCAGGTCACTTTATACTTGGAGCCAATGCTCTATGTCTCCTACTCAGAATTAAATTTGTTTTTTCTTGGCATCTGCTGGCTCCTATATATCTTGTAAACACACACACACACACACTCATAGGAAACCAAAAGGATTTATTTAACTATTTTAAAAAATGTAATTCCCACTATTATGCCCTTACAAGGGCCACTAAGGTGGATAGCAAATTAAAACATACACAATAAACTCATATTTTTAACTCCCCCCAATTCATTAAAACAATTACAATCAGAGCTAGAACACATTCAAAACCAAAGCAACAGTTTAAAAACTTTGGGCAGGAAATAAGTAGTGAGGGACAACATGGAGTCCAGAGTTCTGGTCTACCCAAAACCTTAGAATAACTTGTCCTACTTAACTTTTCTTGACATCACAGGGATGCAACATTTAGGAAAATCCCATATTGGAATGGAAGACTATGTGTCCCAAAACCCTAATAAAGGTAAAGGTTTCCCTTGCTCGAAGCCAGTTGAATCCGACTCTAGGGGGCAGTGCTCATCTCTGCTTCCAAGCCGAAGAGCCAGCACTGTCTGAAGTTGTCTCTGTGGTCATGTGGCCAGCAGGACTAAATGCCGAGGTGCACGGAGTGTTGTTACCTTCCCACCGAAGTGGCACCTATTTATCTACTTGCAATTTCTTGCTTTCGAACGGCTAGGTTGGCAGGAGCTGGGGCCAGAGATGGGAGCTCACTCCATCACGCGGCACTTGGATCTCAAACTGCCGAGCTACCGACTTTCTGGTCTGCAGTTCAGCATCTTAACCTCTGAGCCACTGTGGCCCCCTCTTTTTTGCTGTCAAGTTGAAGCCAGTTTATGGCGACCCCACAGGGCTTTGAAAGCAAGAGACAAACAGGTGGTTTGTCATTGCCTGCCTTTGCACAACAACCCTAGACTTCCTTGTTGCTCTCCCATCCAATTACTGAACAGGGACGAACCTACTTAGCTTCTGAGATTTGGTGAGATCAGGCTAGCTTGGGCTATCCAGGCCACGGCCTAGTCCAGGTACTTGCAACAATTCCAGCGTGATCGGCAAGGTAATCTTTGGCCAGGGACGCTGTGGTGGAGCATTTTCCTCTGGCCTGTCTAAGGTGGATCCTTCCCAAACACGGCAGAATGAAGCGTGGTTCTTCCAACCCAGAGAGAAAGGCCGCCAATGAGTTTGTTTAATGAAGAAGAAGCCGGAGGATTGATTTAGACAGAGAGCTATCGGGGAGAGATGGCCGGCTCGTATTATTAGTAGCCGCGCAGACAGCTAAGGACTCTGTTTGCGTCCCAAGCTGATAAACAGCTGGGGAAGGCAGTTATAAAGCAGAGGGACATTTATTTCTCTTCCGAGGATCTGCCACCGCCGGGGAATCTTATCTTAGGCCATTCTTGGGAATAAAGCGTTTAGCCTTTTGTAACGAGCGCTTTCATAGGAGTACAGCGAGAGAGGATTCAATTATGTTCTGCAGCACTGAAGGCGGGGTGTGTGTGTGTTAAGCTCCCAGGGTGCTTCCACATAAATGAAAAGGATGTTGTACTGGTAAATGAGGAGAAAGTGTTCACTTAATCTCTTCGGAGGGGATCCTAAATCACTACGAAAGGGAACAATCCACAAAGATGTCGCTAATCAGATCTTCTAAGGGTAGGAAATGCAGAAATAACATTTTGGGACCATGTGTACAACAAACTCCCGTTCCATGGATAGGATCATGGTAACACCTAGCAGTAGATTCCCAACATATTTGCTTCTAGAAATTTTCCAGGGCAAGTTTTTGGATCATGCAAACATATGAAAGTGCCTTATATTGAATCGGGTCACTGGTTTGTCAAAGTCAGCATTGTCTACTCGGACCGGCAACAGGTCTCCAGAGTCTCACGTGGAGAGTTTCATGCCACCGCTATCTGATCCCTTTAACCGGGGATGCTGGGGATTAAACTAGTGTCTTAGGGTTACCAGACAGTACCTGGCAACTGGTGGGAGGGTTGTGGGGGGCAGCATGTTAAGAGAAAAATTAAAAAGAAAAACACGGCCTCGTCAACTTACAGGAAGTTCTTATCACAGAGTTCCTGGCAATTCTTAGAGCTACCCAGAAGTGGCAAAGGGTAACTCTAGGAATTGCCAGAAACTCTATGGTAAAACTGGAAATTCTTACTGCATAGTTTCTGGAGATTCCTAAAGCAACTTTTTGTCACTTCTCAGTAGCTATAGGAATCACTAGGAACTCCATCGTAACAGTTTCCTGTAAGCAGATGAGGCTTTATTGTTCTACTTATTTTTTTTATCTTGCTTCTGTGGCAGAGAACTAGGAGCTGTCAGCTCTATTCTGCATGTAAAGCAGATGTTCTACTACTGAGCCACAACCACCCTCCCCAGTGAAGTGTTATCAATTATTTGATGGGTTGGGTCCGCCAGAAATTTTCACATGCACAAGGAGGGCAATTTTTGCAACACCCTTCCATTACAGACCTCCATCTCCCCTCCCCCCTCCCGGTAGCCCTCTATCTCTCAGTAGAATTTCAGGGGGTATTATTACTATTCTTCAAGTGATAATATTTAGAGATCTATAGTACAACTACTGACTTGGTTGTGCAATCTAGCACGGGAGGGGCACAACCGTACAAGTCAATACATGAAACTGTGTTCCACTACTGAATCAGACAACTTGGCCATCCAGATGAGTATTGTCTGCCCAGATTGGCAATAGCTCTCCAGGGTTTCACTTTACCTACTACTTGATCCTTTTAACTAGAGGGGTTGACCCAAGGACTGGACTTGGGACCTTCTGCATGGCAAGCAGATGCTCAACCTTTGAGGAAGAAGAAGAGGAGACTGAATTTATACTCTGCCCTTCACTACTCAAAAAAGTCTCAGATTGGCTTACAATCTCCCTCCCTTCCTCTCCCCACAACAGACACCCTGTGAGGTAGGTGGAGCTGAGAGAGCTTTCTCTCTCTCGAGAGCTGCTCTTGAGAGAACAGCTCTGAAAGTAGAAGAGAGAAGAAGAGAAGAGATTGGATTTATATCCCGCCCTTCACTCACTTGGAGTCTCAGAGCGGCTTACAAACTCCTTTCCCCTCCCCTCCCCACAACAGACACCCTGTGAGGTAGGTGGGGCTAAGAGAGCTCTTTCCCAAGCTGTCCTTGAGAGAACAGCTGGTACAGAGCTATGGCTTGCCCAAGGTCATCCAGCAGGTGCAAGAGGAGGAGTGGGGAATCAAACCTGGTTCTCTTAGATTAGAATCCGTGTTCCTAACGACTACACCAAACTGGCTCTCCAGTTTGAGCCATGACCCCTCCTCAAACACTCTTGGGGTGATGAAGTACCTCGAAACAGCCTTGTTTCTGGAACAGCACACCAGTGTGAGCATCCAGCAAAGCTGAGAATTGCACCCCAGTTACTTAGAAGAAAAGAACTGCTGCTTTGAGGAAGGGTGTCTGATGAACCAAGTGTGCTATAGCAGCTAGTGTGGTGGAATGGTTAGAGTGTGAGACTAGGGCCTGGGAGACCCAGGTTCGAATCTCCACTCTGCCATGGAAGCTTGCTGGGTGACCTTTGGCCAGCCACATGCTCTTAGCCTAACCTACCTCACAGGGTTGTTGTGAGGATAAAATGGAGGTGAGGAGAATGTTGTAAGCTGCTTCAGGTCCCCACTGGAAAGAAAAGTGGGGTATAAATGAAGTAATTTTTTTTAATGAGGTGATAAGAGATTAAGTTTTAGTATTATTGAGCCTATTAAAAATGAGTCAGTCTTCGAGTCCAGATGGTACACACCCAAGGGTTATCAAGGAACTCAGGTGTGAAATCGCTGGCTTTCTAACTAGTATATTTAGCTTGTTGCTAAAATCAGCTTCCTTCCTTTAAGACAGGAAGGCAGCAAATGTTACACCGATTTTTAAAAAGGGGTCAAGAGGGGATTGAGGAAATTACAGGCCAGTTAGCTTAATGTCTGTTCCAGGTAAATTAGAAGGAACTGTTATTTTCTATGAAGGGCGCTGTTTAATTTGTCCATAAATGATCTGAAACTGGCGCTGAGCAATAGGCAAGTTTGTAGTACCAAATTACTCAGAACGGACAAAAGGAAGTACTTTCTTTACTCCGTGAGTGATTAAACCTCTTATGTACTTCATGTTCTTTGGACTTCATGTACTTAAACACCAAAAATTTACCGTGAATGAAGATACTTGCCAAGTGGCACCTGAGTTCTAAACACAGGGGCAGAGGGAGGAAGTTATTTTAATGAATGAGGGGTGTATTAGTTAATGAGACAGGATTCAGTCCCTGCCCCTTCATCCAGCGGATGAAAAACATTGTTTATTCAGCGTTTTATGGGAAAGCCTAATCCTGTTGCAGAAACTGCACACAGAGGTCCAAACTAGATTTTACATCTGCCACATGATCAACACGGGGACTTGCGGCAGGATGCCAGCTGTGAGTCCCTCGTGAGAGCCCAAGACAGAAACACCACAGGGGCATGATTAGGACCATGGTGCAGGGAGAGGTTGGCTCCTGCCTCCCCCAAGACTGTTTTTCCTGATCCTAAACAGCACCGGAGAAGGGTGTTATCTGCCCTGTTGGAGGGACTGCACCTACACTGAATGTATACACATGCAGACCCACCCTAGGGCAAACAATGCCTTCTGGGGTAGTTTTGGGGCAGGGAAAATGATACGGGATTAGGCAGGAGTCCTTCCTTCCTCCATGCCACTCTTCCGATCCAAATTAGGCCCCCACAGCACTTCTGAATCGAGTCCCCATGACAGCTGGCATCCTACTGCAATTCCCAGTGGTGACCACATGCAGAGGTAATATGTAGTTTGGCTCTGAGCCCCAGAGTGCTGGGTCTATGCCATGCAACTGTACAGCCAGTTTGGTGTAGTGATTAAGTGTGAGGACTCTGATCTGGGAGAACCGGGTTTGATTCCCCATTCCTCCACTTACACCTGCTGGATGACTTTGGGCAAGCCATAGTTCTGGCACAGCTGTTCTTGAAAAAGAGCAGTTTCTGTCAGAGCTCTCTCAGCCCCACCTACCTCACTGGGTGTCTGTTGTGGGGAGGGGAAGGGAAGGGAAAGGAGTTCGTAAGCCGCTCTGAGACTCCCTTGGGTAGTGAAGGGCAGGGTATAAATCCAATCTCCTCCTCCTTTTCTTCCTCCTCCTCCTCCTCCTCCTCCTCCTCCTCCTCTTCTTCTTCTTCTCATTCTCTGCACAACAAGGGATGTACAAGGGGTAGGTTTATCATGGGAGGATGTAGACCTTGTCTTGTCTCCGAGAATCATCTGATTAGGATTGCAGGGACTGGATTGGGAAATACTTGGAGATTCCTGAGGGGAGGGACCTCAGCAGGGTGTAATGCCATCCAGTCCATCTTCCAAAGCTGCCATTTTCTTTAGGGGAGCTGATCTCTATTTTCTGGAGACCAGCTGTAATTCTGAGAGACCTCTGGTCTCTACCTGGAGTCTGTGCACTCCAAGAAATATAATCGCAACCAAAATTACTAATGCAATCCTTATTTCTATTAAATAGACAATTATAATCAGTCAGTACAACGCAATATAGTTAAAGGGGGCGTTTCAATGCAAAGTCTTGGTATTTATCAAAAGAAATCTGTTTTCAAAGCTGTTTCAACTGGAGTTGTGGCTCATACTGAAGCATCATGAAATTTCTGGAGTTCAGCAACCCTACTATTGCGTACTGAGTTTGCGGCATGGAAGACCCGGACTACGACGTGGTGATAAGCATCGGTTTGTTGCGTACACGACTAGCATGCAATACTGGCCGAGGTGGCCAAATATATACAGTCCTTAGGACACACCCAAGAGTCCTATTGGGGGATTTGAATTTCCCGCCAGAGTTCTTATTGGTAGGCTAATGGTGGTCTAGGATCCGGGACTCCTATTGTTCTAGGAGTCAAGCTCAGGCTGTATGTCGCTTAAGCCCCCGTGGTGGTCAGTAAACATAACACCTACCTTTGATGCTCCTACTGAGGTTGGTAAGGGGTGAGCTGAAGGTCACTCAGGAATGACCAGTCATTCTCCAGACAATGAAAGGTCAGTCCTTTCTGCATTTACCTGCCACTCCAGATTTTCTCACTGTTCCAGTTGAAGCAATTTAAGTCCACGACAAAACAGCATCAAAGGTCCTTTCTGCACTAGACCTTAAATCCTGGTTCAACCCTGTCCCCGAACTTACATTCTACGCTACACTCGAGTTCACCCCGTAATTATCTTGGGGTATTTTTTTGTTTCCACATTACATTGAGGTCACCCCGATTTCACCCCTTACTTGTCCCGGGATAAACAGATGCTGTTATAGCCAGGGATAAATGCAACGTATTGTGTCACAAATTGAACTCTGATAAAACCAGGGGTGAGATCCAAGTGCCCAAGGCCCAAATAACCCAGGGCAATAGCAGGCTGAAACTGGGCTGACCACTGAAGGGAGGTTATGTAATGCAGAATGGGTGTGTGGTGGGGCAACCTGGAATAAATAGAAGGTTGAACTCAATTTTAGTGCCAAATCGCTTGGAGGACACTGTGGTGAACATGGATTAAAAGGAGACTGCAGAGAGGGTCGTTGCTATGTCTCCTCTTGTGCTACTTGTATTCACTTCCTTATCTAGGGCTGCCAGGTCCCCCAAGGGGAGGTGGGGTTTTTCCCACCAAAACAGCCTCCAATCCACTGGTCTGGATTTGGCCGGTGGGGGGAACCCCGCCCTCAAAGTGCCCGGTTTGGGCCGACGTGCCGGGCACGATGACGTCACCTGGAAGTGACATCATTGCACTGGGCACATCACCGGCCGATGCTCTAGCCTGAAAACTCTGTGGCAGTGGTGGCAAACCTATGGCATACATGCCAGAGGGGGCACTCAGAGCCCTCTCTGTAGGCAGGCGCTCCGTTTGGGCACTAGGTCTCAAAAAGGAAAAAGACAACGCAGACTCGCAAGACCTCTGTCTCTCTCGCGCTGCTACTTGTGCACATGAGTGAGTGCGCGCCTAGCCTGGAGTTCGCAAACTTTCCATCTGCTCCTCTTTCACCCCCCCCAGGCAGCGTCTCCATTTACCTGGGTGTCAGAGGGTGCCCGGGTGTTGAATGGAGGTGTGGCGTGCTCTCCTTGGGGGGTTTTCAGCAGTCATAAAGTGGAAAGAAGCCCTTTCCTCTCCCCCCCACTGGATATTCTGTGCTTATTGCAAAGGGATCAAGTGTCCAGTTTGGCTTTAGCTGCGAAGCAAAAAAAAAAAAAACGAGGGAGCGAAGGAGCAGTTGGGAGGGATGGTGATGGGATCGCCCGGTGAGTGCAGGAGCTTGAGAGAGCAGAGGGGAAAGGAAAGGCGCCGAGGAGATTAGGAAAGGGGAAACTGTCTGGAGGGAAGCTTTAAAAAGCAGGTGAAAGAGAGAAACTTAACAGCTAGGTCTAATCAAGGTGACCTGATTTTCCAGTGGGGTTTACTTCCCACCAATGCACCCTCTAAGTTGTGGGGAGCCTTGTGAGCAAAAATTCCACTTTGTGAGCTACCGGCATTAAAGCTGTGAGCGAGCAATTTGGCTACTGCATACATTAGTTTGCTCTGGAGCCATCCTTCCTGAGCTGACGCAAAAATGTGTCAGCCTGAGGCTAAAAAACTGTGAGCTAGCTCACACTAACTCAGGTTAAACACTGCTCCCCAGTATTGTAGCCCAACATATTCTCCCAACTGGTTTGACTGGATTCCATGTGGATCCAGTTTTGAGTAAATGCATTTAATAATGTAGTCTGACAGACTCTCCTGACCAATTTGGCTTGATATCAGTGAGATTGACTTCTAAGCGCTGTAGTCTAACAGACCGCCTGAGTTGGATTTGGTTTCAATGGGATCTGTTTCTGAGGTAAACCTAGTTTAACAGAACAAAGTTTGAGTCCAGTGGCACCTTAAGACCAGAAACATTTAATTTTCAGTATAAGCTTTCATGTGCATGCATGTATCTGATGAAGTGTGCGTGTGAAAGCTTATACCCAGAATTAAACTTTGTTGGTCTTAAAGGGTGCCTCTGGACTCAGACTTTGTTCTATTCCTTCAAATCAACACAGCTACCCACCTGAATCTATAGAAGAAGAGAAGAAGAGATTGGATTTATACCCCGCCCTTCACTACCCAAAGGGGTCTCAGAGCAGCTTACAGACTCCTTTCCCTTCCCCTCCCCACAACAGACACCCTGTGAGGTAGGTGGGGCTGAGAGAGCTCTAACAAAAACTGCTCTTTTTCAAGAACAGCTGTGCCAGAGCTATGGCTTGCCAAAGGTCATCCAGCAGGTGGAAGTGGAGGAGTAGGGAATCAAACCGGTTCTCCCAGATTAGTGTCCACGCACTTAACCACTACACCAAACTGGCTATAGCTTAACTGTCCGAACAATTTCATGGGAATTCAATGGTATCTAATTCTGAGTTGAGGGCTGCGGAGGCTCAGAGGCTAAGACACTGCAGTTTTCTGATCAGTAGTTCGGCAGTTCAAGACCCAAGTGCCACATGATGGAGGGAGCACACGTCTCTGGCCCTAGCTCTGTTATTTTATTCTTCTTTTAAGACAAAAGATGTTAATGTATGAGTTGTTTTTTTAAACTAAAACCTCAGTATTCCGGTTAAATTTCCATGTTGGCACTTTGTGATAAATAAGTGGGTTTTGGGTTGCAGTTTGGGCACTCAGTCTCTAAAAGGTTCACCATCACTGCTCTATGGTACCATAGAGTTTCCAGGCTGATTGCTAGAGCGTTGGCTGGCGACATACCCAGCGCGATGACGTCACTTCTGGGTGATGTCATCACACCAGCTGCACGTGTGAATGTCCCAGGCCAGGACCAACTCTCCCCTGCTGCAGCAGGTAAGTGACTTGGCAACCCTATCCTTATGCTTCCCTTTAAAGTGACCCGAGCTGCTTCTCACCTGTTTCTCTTTCATAGGAAAGAGAAGGAGAGACGTGCACACACAGGAGAAGAGTCAAGCCCTTTTTTTGGGGGGGGGGGGAGTGTCCAGTTGACTCTTTCCTCTCGTATGAAAGAAGCTATTTGCCTCTTCCGGGGAAAAATAGTGGTGTGTGTGTGTGTGTGTGTGTGTGTGTGTGTGTGTGTGTGTGTGTGTGTGCAGGGCTCATTTCATAGCAGAAGCTCCTTGCTTCAGGACGTGGCGGACTGGCTCAGGCTGAGTCGACTGAAACTGAATCCAACGAAGACGGAGGTCCTGTGCCTGAGTCGGAGCGGACCGGGGGTAGGGATCCCACTACTGGCCTTCGGGGGGGCGCCACTGGTGCCAGCGCCGAGGGTCCGGAGTTTGGGAGTGCTCCTGGATGCCTCCTTAACTATGGAGGCCCAGGTAGCAGCCTGATGTTTTAAACTTTGTATTTATAAATATGTTGTTAGCCGCCTAGAGCCGGTTCTGTTAAGGCGGGATATAAATCGAAATAAATAAATAAATAAATAAATAAATAAATAAATAAATAAATAATTTGCATATTAGGCCACACACCCCTGATGTAGCCAATCCTCCAAGAGCTTACAGTAGCCCCTGTAAGAAGAGCTCTGTAAGCTCTTAGAGGATTGGCTACATTAGGGGTGTGTGGCCTAATATGCAAAGGAACTCCTGTTACAAAATCAGCCCTGTGTGTGTGTGTGTGTGTGTGTATTTCCTGCAGGGCAAGTTACAAACTTAGGTGGTGGCGTGCTTGGGAGAAACATCAGAAGAAAGGTTTCCCCACCAGAGCACTTGCTCTGAAACACTAACTTTTGTAAAAGCCACCATTTTGTAAAGAACCCCCACCTTCCTGAGGCACCCACTCTTCAAATCTCCAGGTATTTCCACACCTGCATGAAATATACTGGGGCCAGACTCGTAGAGTGATCAGCTCATAGTTTATTAAGTGAGTTCAGCCAGAACAAGACAACGCTAGCAGCGCTGAAGCCCTGCTTATATGCATGCAAAACACTCCACCCCACACACACCTACTCCCCATGACAGGCTATTTGCAAAACATTACTACTTGATTGGTTTACTCCAGCGTCCTGGTTGGCTATTGTTCTTGTGCTCCAAGCTCAGCCAGTCTCTAGGCTGATTCAGTCAGGGATGATTTAGTCCTAATAGATAACACTGCAAGAGGCAACTTAGCTCCGGGGGAGTGAGGGGAATTCAACAACAAAATAATTTTCTAAAACATTACTGGTGTCACAAGACTGATCATGTCAATTCCGGGGAAAACTCAGAAGCGACAGCAGTAGCTCTGCAAGTTGCTAGAAGCTCTATGGTAAAATCAGATAATTTCTGGTTGTTCCTAGAGCTACTACCACTGTTATTTCTGGGAATTTCCCCAGAAGTGATGCTACCATGCGCATGACACTGTCTCCCACTCACCTTTTCCTGTGCATACTTTTTTCTACGTACCCTTTTCACCAATGGAGACCCAAAGTAGTTTATATCATTCTCCTCTCCACTTTAATCCTCATAACAACTAGGGGAGGGTGGTTAGGCTGAGAGTGTGTGAACGGCCGGACGTCTGCCACTGAGCCATTGACCCCACTCCGAGGAAATGCGAGCTCCAGTGGGCTTTGTACGAATCCAGACTGCCAGGCTCCCCTCTCTCTTTCGGCAGGCGAGGGACCCAGGGGAAAGGCAAATACCGTATCTGTGCTCTTGTCTTGCAAGGAACAAGCTGTGGTCCAGCCCAATTAATGGGATGTCTGCCTCTCGCGTCGGGCACAGCATTCCAGCCCGTTCGCCAAAGGATTTCCGACCCTTGTCATCTCAATTTAATATCTAAATCCTTCCCGGCCAGAATTTGTCGGCCTTATTTTTATTTTGTGTTTATGGTGCACCATCAGCCCTAGAGCCGTATAACTACTGAGCATGTAATTACATTGTAGGGAGACTTCCAGAGGGTGACAGGACAAATAAAACACAAGGTGGTTGTTGTTTTTTTCCTTTCCCCATCCTCCTTTGTCGGGGGGAAGGGAGGAACGGACTAGGAAACATCAGGATCCTGTAAGCAGTCCGCTTGGTTACAAAGACACACATGCATAAAGTAAACAAATTCTGCAATCCAAATGTAGTGGCGGGGAAACAGATCCTGCAACTGATATGAGAGATAGTGGTAGAGCATCTGCTTGGCATGTAGAAGGTCTCAGGTCCGATCCCGTGCATCTCCAGTTAAAGGACCAGGTAGTAGGTGATGTGAAAGACCTCTGCCTGAGACCCGGGAGAGCCGCTGCCAGTCTGAGTAGACAGTACTGACTCTGATGGACCCAGGGTCTCATTCAGTATGAGGCAGCTTCATGCGTTCATGCAAATCCAGACAACAGAAGAAGAGAAGAGATTGGATTTATACCCCGCCCTTCACTACCCAAAGGAGTCTCAGAGCAGTTTACAAACTCCTTTCCCTTCTTCTCCCCACAACAGACACCCTGTGAGGTAGGTGGGGCTGAGAGAGCTCTGAGACATCTGTCCTTGAGGGAACAGCTGTGCCAGAGCTATGGCTTGCCCAAGGTCATCCAGCCAGGTGCAAGTGGAGGAGTGGGGAATCAAACCCGGTTCTCCCAGATTAGAGTTCGGGCACTTAACCACTACACCAAACTGGCTCCTGTTTCCATAACCCAGGTCCCAACCAGGGTTGCCAGGTCCCCTTTGGCCACCAGCATGGGATGGGGGGGGGATAGGGGTGCCAGATCATAGAATCATAGAGTCATAGAGTTGGCAGGGACCTCCAGGGTCATCTAGTCCAACCCCCTGCACAATGCAGGAACTTCACAAATACCTCCCCCTCCATACACCCCCAGTGACCCCTGTTCCATGCCCAGAAGATGCCCAACCCCCCCCCCCCTTCCCCCAGGATCCCTGGCCAAACTGGCTTGGAGAAAATTGCTTCCTGAACCCAAAGTGGTGACTGGCATTTTCCTGGGCATGTAAGAAAGGGCCACAATCCTTGGAAGAGGAGGACCTCAGCAGGGTATAATGCCACAGACTTCACCTTCCAAAGCAGCCATTTTCTCTGGGGGAACTTATTTCTGTACTCTGGCAATCAGATGGAATTCTGGGAAATCGCCAGACTCCCCCTTGGAAGTTGGCCACCCTAGGTGGGCTATTTACATTTTTCAGAATATGAAATCCTGGTCCACAACATATAAAATGGAGGTTAAGAAGTGAACAGATGTCAGGTGCTGATTGGTGACTTTAAAAGGTGGCACTCCAGGAACAGGAACGCCAGATGAATTGAAGATGACAGAACATGCCCCTACCACCCACCCACCCATGGAGCCTAAAGAAATAAAGAAATAAATTAAGGGTTGAGCTTTTCCTGGGTTGTTTTTACAGTCACTCCAGCACATTAATGTAATTAGCATCATTACTCAAGATGAGGCACTTGATACCTGTCCTAATGTACTTTATGCAGGTAATAAATGGTCCTCCCTTGGCCGGAAAAACAACACCACCACACAAACAACCCTGGCTTGTAGCTGCCAATATTTGTTGACTTCATCCTGCTCTGGAGAGTAAAGAATTAGGGGGGCAACCGGCTGCAAGGAAGTGATCTGAAATTCAAAATAGGTAATACAAGCTGCAGACCTGTGGGAAGAGGGAGATAACTGGTTGTGAAATTCCCTTTTATCATTGTACCACAATAGTGTGAGGTTTCTAGGTTATGAAGGTCAACGAGCAGATTCTGGCTAGGATTGCCCACATCCAGGTGGGCCCTAGAGATTACCCAGAATTCCCACTGATCTCCAGAGTACAGAGATAAGAACATAAGAGAAGCCAATGTTGGATCAGGCCAGTGGCCCATCCTGTCCAACACTCTGTCACACAGTGGCCAAAAACACCAGGTGCCCTCAGAAGGTCTAGCAGTGGGGCCAGGACACTAGAAGCCCTCTCAATGTTGCCCCCCCCCCCCCCGTACCAAGAATACAGAGCATCTCTTGCCCCAGACTGAGAGTTCCTATCTATACCTTGTGGCTAATAGCCACTGATGGATCTCTGCTCCATATGTTTATCCAATTCCCTCTTGAAGCCGTCCATGCTTGTAGCCACCACCACCTCCTGTGGCAGTGAATTTCACATGTTAATCACTCTTTGGGTGAAGAAGGACTTCCTTTTATCTGTTTTAACCTGACTGCTCAGCAATTTCATGGAGTGCCCACAAGTTCTTGTACTGTGAGAAAGGGAGAAAAGGACTTCTTTCTCTACCTGCTCTGTCCCATGCATAACCTTGTAAACCTTGATCATGTCACCCCTCAGCCGTTGTTTCTCCAACTAAAGAGCCCCAAGCGCTTTAACTTTTCTTCATAGGAAAAGTGTTCCAACCCTTTTATCATTCTAACTGCACATTTCTGTACTTTTTCCAGTGTTATAATATCCTTTTTGAGGTGTGGTGACCAGAACTGTACACGGTCCCGATAAGTACATTGCAAAGTATATTGCTGTAATGCAGCAGGGCTCTTCTGATGTTCTTGTGAAGGCCTCGGCCTCTTATGCCCTGTTGTTGGACCTCCAGAGAAACTTGGCTACTGTGTGAGACAGGATGCTGGACTAGATGGACCACTGGTTTGATCCAGCAGGGCTCTTCTGATGTTCTTATGGTAGTTTATAGTGTAAATTAGTGAGATGCAGTCCTAAGAAAGACTGTTTTCAAATGCCTCCTGATGATTGAATGTGAGGGTGGCTAGCAGGTGGGCTGCCACCAAAAAGGCTCTTTCTCGTGTGCCCACTGGACAAGCTTCTTTGATTGGTGGAACTATCAGGGGGACCTCTTTCTGTGAGCTTAATTCCCAGTCAGGGACATGTGGGAGTAGACAGTCCTTAGTCCATATCTTCTGTTAATGCAAATGCACACTGTTGTATATACTTTTCTTCTGTGCAGCTGTGTAGGAGAGCCAATTCGATGCAGCAGTTAAGTGTGTGGATTCTAATCTGGGAGAACCGGGTTTGATTCCCCACTCTTCCACTTGCAGCTGCTGGATGACCTTGGGCAAGCCATAGTTCTCTCAGAGTTGTTATCTCAAGGGCAGTTCCCAAGAGTTCTGGTTGGTTCCAAAACCCAAATCCTATTTCTATTGTTGACTGAAAGCCCCACCGTGTTGATTGTACTGACTTACCCAATGTGATCTGCCTTGTGTACAAGTGAGAAAGCTGGCCTAATAAATAATATAAGTAAAGATAAATAAAATAATGCCACAGAGTTCGCTATTCAAAGCCACCATTCTCCAGGGGAAATGATCTCCGTCATCTGGAGATCCACGGGAACTCCAGGAGATCTCCAGGTCCCACCCAGAGGTTGGCAGCCATAGCTTCCGAGAGGACAGGGAAGCTGAGATGGGGATTCCACAGATATAGTGGACCAGTTTCAGGAGAGAAAGGGCAGCTGCACCAGTTGCGGCATATCAGTGTCTCTCCATCTGTCGGGTCAGCTAAAAGCGTCTCACGTTTGCCATGCTGAAGATAGAATGGTACTGAGCAGAGGCTTGGGAGGGGAGGGAAAGGCTATCTTGCTGAGGGAATCCAACAAGATCATTTCCACAGGAGTGAATTTCCCCACATTGATGTTTTTAAAATCGTACATTATGTGAAATTTTCCTCAGTAGATTTATCCTCCTCAGGCACAAACCTGAAGTTTCTCCTTCTTACCCCACATTTTTGGAACCCCCCATTTTAACGAGTTCCAAAAACGTGGGGTAAGATGGAGAAAATTTTGGGTTTACACCTGGTGAAGAAAAATCTACTGAGGAAAATTTCACATAACATGCAGTTTTAAAAACATCAGTGTGGGGAACTTCACTACTGTGGAAATGGTCCAAATGAGCATTCGGCTGAAAGTAGGCCCTGGAGCTGAGACATTTTCAAAGAGGGAAACCTATCTCAGAGGGGCAAAGGAGGAGATTTCAGGCTGTCTGTAAGCCGCCTTGAGCTCCGTAAGGAATAAAGGCAGCGAATAAATGCTTTAAATGAAGTCATAAATAAACTAGAGCCTATAGCCACACATCTGGCCATTATATAATGGCTGATAAACTGGGGCAGGTGGGGCAAAGTCATTTTATGTATTTATTTCAAACAATTATATCTCACCTTTTTTCCTCAAACTTACAGGAGTTGACTATGCAACACCGGACTGTGAGGAGAAAGGGAGAGAGAGAGAGAGAACAATTAATAAAGGGTTTTCATAAAGAGCTAGATTAAAATATACAGAATTTTAAAAGAGCATAACCAGATCTATCAAAACAGTTGACTCTCCATGTAGTGCTCTCTGGAATTAAAACGGTCTTACATGTTGATTAGAACAGCTAGATTCTATTCCAGTAGCACCTTAAGGGCCAACACAATTTGAGGGGGGGGGGGGGATAATAAGCTTTTGAGAGTCAAAGCTCATGGAAATTTGTCTCTCAAAAGCTTATACCCCCAAATCTTGTTTGTCTAACATGCCACTGCACTCAGATCTAGCTGTTCTACTAAAGACCAACACAGCGATTCTCTGAAACTATCTTCATGGTGAAGTTACAGTCCAGTAGCACCTTTAAGACCAACAAAGTTTAATTCTGGGTATGAGCTTTCTGTACTGATGTAGCTTTCCCAGGAGACGCAGGCTGGGGTCCAACAGGGTAGACCACAAGCAAGGTTGCTCCCTCCCTGCCGAGGTGGCCAGAAGCAGGTGAAGGGCCATGCCTGGGTAGTCCCACGTGCTGGGTGCTTCTCGCTGGTGACTTACGAGGCTACATGCGTGGGCGGAGCCCGGGCAGGGGGTGGGGGAGGTTCTGCCTTGTAAGTTGAGCTGAGAAGGCAGCAATGCTTGGTGGGGCTTGGTGGCCGGGCCAAGCACGGCACCCTCCGGGCAGGACCTCAGCCAGCCAGCCAGCTGCGAGCAGAAGTGGGTTTTTTTTGTGGGGGGGAAAGAAGTCTGTGTCTGGCCGTGCTCTGCAGGCAACTTTCTGTTCTGGGGGCACTGCTGTGCCTGCCAGGGTGCCCGAGTTGCATGCAGGCAGGTGGGGGCACACTTGTTGGAGTCTCTCTCTCTCTTGCTCTGCCGCCCCGTTTGCCAGCTGCGCCCCTAGGTGGGCGCATAGTTCGCCTAGTGATAGAGCCGGCCCTGAAGGTACGTATTAATTATTCACACAGGGAGCGTCCTGCAGGAGTGTCTGTGCACTCTTAAATGCTAACACAGGAAACAACTATCAGTAGGGAAATTCTAGAATGATCAGACCTCGCTTACTTCACGGAGGCCACGGTTTCAAAGGGGCCATTTTACACTTCAAAATCTGATTTACTGAGAGGTGCAAAAATTTGTCAATTCGAATATTGTCATGGATACACTGAAAATGCAAAATATTTTTTTTAAAGGACAGCAATAAGAGCATTTTCTGCTGACTACTTAGGTTTGGGGAAGGTTTGGCACAAAACAATTTGTGTGCGTGTTTTTGGCATTCATATGTAGTTGGCACTTTGGTTCAGGTTAGGAAATCAGAGAGCGATCTTCAGCACGTCTGCTCTGAATTTTACTCAAGTGTACTCAGTGGGGCTTACTCCCAGGAAAACGTTCTTAGGATGGGACTGATCGTCCCTTCAGGCTGAACTGCATGAGGTTCTAGGAGTTTTGTGAACAAAGAGCTTTTGTGGAAGACCACCCAGCTTTCCCCCACCCCCAGATCTCTCTGCCGTTGCTCAGCTCATCAGCAGGGGAAACATTTCTGGGGGGAAAATAAAGGGATGGTTGTCATTGCTGATGATTCCATGATGTCACTGCCCCTGCAAACTGGACATGTTGCGATTGTGTTGGGTGATGCTTTAGCATTCACCCCAAACTCTGATTCAGCCATACTGTTTTGGGCAAATGCTAGTGCATCACCCCCTGTGTGGTTTGGTGTAGTGGTTAAGAATGGCGGTCTCTAATTTGGAGAACCAGGTTTGATTCCCCACTCCTCCACATTCAGCCAGTTGGGTGACCTTGGATCAGTCATAAGTTCTCTCAGAGCAGAGCTCAAAAGAGCTCTCTCAGCCCCACCTACCTCACAGGGTGTCTGTTGTGGGGAGAAGACAGGAAGGAGATTGTAAACCACTCTGAGACTCCAAGTGAAGGGCAGGGTATAAATCCAAGTCGTTGTCTCCTCCTCCTCCCCCCCCCCCCGTCTGAGTCACACTGAAAGCGATGTTGGTGTATCACCAATGACATCATGATGTTGCCAGCTAGCCCCTGCCCCGGAGATCTCCTGCCTGTTGCCAGCCCTGGACCAGCAACTCTAGCACAGGGTTTAATATTTTTCCCCAGGCTGTTTCTGTACCTGGCATGGTGCTGGAAACCCACTCTTGGGCACATGAGCATAAACATTCAGGTATACCAATTAGACCAGCCACAGTAACCAAAACTTAGTACCAACAACATATCCCGTGGTTGCAATGGCACTACAACAATTTAAATGAACCATCACAATGTATTCGATTGACAGATTATATAATCAAAATATTACAGTAGAATTTGAACAGAAATTTTATCCAACATATAATATTCTCAGAAACAAAGAAACGTGGTTCTTCCTTCTAATACTCTTTTATGTATACATTCGTATTGCGTATTAAAGTCCACTGATAAAAAGAAGGAATCTTCCCTTTTTAAATGTTGACGTGTTTTCTAGATAGTTTCCACGTTTCGAAGGAGAAACCTTCTTCTAAGTAGATTCCATCATTCTAAATTCATAAAGAATATACAATAAAATATATACAGTATCATGAAACCCAGTACAAAAGGCCTCAAAGTGCCAAAGATCACCAAGTACTCATCAACCAACAGTGTCAAAGTTTCTTATAAGCAAAACTCCATCATTTCAAACCTGTAACAAATATATTGTTTATATTGCTTATTTAATTGATATGCAGAGTACATCAAGCAAAATGCCATGCTGGATGAATCACAAGCCAGAATTTAGATTGCTGGGGAAAACATCAACAACCTCAGATATGCAGACGATTCCACTCTAATGGCAGAAAGTGAAGAGCCTCTTGCTGAGGGTGAAAGAGGAGAGCGCCAAAGTTGGCTTGACACTCAACATCAAAAAAACTAAGATCATGGCATCTGGCCCCATCACTCCTTGGCAAACAGAAGGGGAAGTGGTGGAAGCAGTGACAGACTTTATGTCCCTGGGATCCAAGATCACTGCAGATGGTGACTGCAGCCATGAAATTAAATTACGCCTGCTCCTTGGGAGGAAAGCGATGGCAAACCTAGAAAGCATAATAAAAAGCAGAGACATCGCCCTGCCAACAAAAGTCCGTATGGTCAAAGCAATGGTATTTCCAGTAGTAATGTATGGCTGTGAGAGTTGGACTATAAAGAAGGCCGAGCACTGAAGAATAGATGTATTTGAATTATGGTGCTGGAGAAGACTCTTGAGAGTCCCTTGGACTGCAAGGAGATCGAATCAGTCAATCCTAAAAGAAATCAACCCTGGCTGTTCCCTGGAAGGCCAGATCCTGAAGCTGAAGCTCAAATACTTTGGCCACCCAATGAGAAGGGAGCACTCACTGGAGAAGACCCTTACGCTGGGAAAGGCTGAAGTTCATAGAAGAAGGGGATGGCAAAGGATGAGCTGGTTAGACAGTGTTATCGATGCAATGGACATGATATTAAGCAAACTCCGGTGCACAGCGGAAGACAGGAGGGCCTGGCGTGATGTGGTCCATGGGGTCGTGAAGAGTCGGACTTGACTATGCGACTGAGCAACAACAAATATACAATAATTATAACTAATTATGTCTCATATGGTTGCCCTGAAACCAAATATAAGAAGCCTCCAGAATGCCATAAGCCTCCAGATACTCACCCACAGTCTCAATATTTCTCTAAAGGTGAGGCAAGGGTTCACAAAATATATAAACCAGCTTACAGCTCTGCAGTCTTTATGACTCAGAATGCCTTCCCGAAATGGCTTCTCATACAACATGCATTTTATCCACTCCACCTTCTTTAGAACTGGCATTTGTCTTAAAAGGTATATTACACAAAACAGGATAAATCTAAAACTGAACTGAGACCACCAGGACTTACAGTATTAAATCTCTGGATCCAAAATTGTTCTTGTTATGTCCTGGACGCAGTTCCACAGACAACCAGGCTGTGATTCTCTATGTGTACACTTGCATGATTCTTTGATGTGACCAGGCATGTGGTGGTGCCGGCCGTGTGGTCTGGCCACGTGGCCTGGAAAAGGTACACGCTTGAGGTAAAAGAACAGTAGCACCCAGGCTCCTAAAGATCCACCTGTCAGGGGCTTAGCATATTCAAATGAACCAATGTAATCTCTGGTGGGAAGATTAACCTATCCCGCAGTGTGGGTGTGGACGGGGGCGAGGCTTTTCTGTGCATATGATCTGACCCCCGGGCCACCTCAGGGATGCTTGTTCCGGACCTCTAATAAACTTGATCATGCTGAAACTCACTCCACCGGCCTCCAGACTCCAGTACTTTTCAGTTCCCTTCGCAGCAACCACTTTTGAATGTCAATGTTGACATAAGGCTTACAATCAAATTTCTCTATCGCTGCAAACTTGAAGTCTTCATACCCATGATGTTCCTGATTGAAATGCTGCACTAGAACCTAACAGGCAGTAGCAGAAGTCAGTCAGCTGGCCAGAGAAGCTGATTCAAGGGTTGGGGGAGGGAAATAACTTGTGTTCTGTATTCCATTTTGCCTGCCTTCACTGCACGCCAGCCTTGCAGGTTTGGGTGTTGTTCAGTCGCACAGTCGAGTCCGACCCTTCGCGACCCCATGGACCACACCACGCCAGGCCCTCCTGTCTTCCACCGTACTCCGGAGTTTGCTCAATTTCATGTTCGTTGCATTGATGACACTGTCTAACCATCTCATCCTTTGCCATCCCCTTCTTCTTTGACCTTCAATCTTTCCCAGCATCAGGGTCTTCTCCAGGGAGGGCTCCCTTCTCATTCGGTGGCCAAAGTATTTGAGCTTCAGCTTCAGGATCGGTCCTTCCAGGGAACAGTCAGGGTTGATTTCTTTTAGGACTGACTGATTTGATCTCCTTGCAGCAGGTTTGGGGACAAACGCCAAAAAACGGGAGCCATTTTCATGAAAAAAAAGACTCCTCCTCCATTCAGCAGTGGAGGGGCTGCTGCAAAAGGGAATTAAAATGCTTTCTTATTTAGGAGCTCTCTCCCCATCGACATCATTCATTTTGTAGGTTTGCTCACAGGACCAGTCCAAGAAGCATTATCCTGATTGTTCATCAGTTTTGTTCGCCTTTAGTGTTGCTGGCCTATACCCAAGCCCGACTGGCTACATGGTGTCATTACATCAGCGCATTCCCTGTGTGATCCCTGATTGGCTCAGACTTCTCTAGGAAGGCGAAAGAAGCATCAAGCGTGTGTGGGGGAAATGTTGTCAAAGGCGCAGGAAAGGGGAAACGATGGCAGCAAACAGTGTTTCCAAAAAATGAACATTTGGCCATCGAAAGGGTTTGGGATGGCACTATTACCACTTTTGACTGGAAAAATCGCATCTGAGCTGATTTTGATACAACCCTCCTAGAAGGAAACAAATAGCTGATGGCTGCTGTCAAGAGTTATAGCTGCCTGCGGTCTTTAAACTCAACCCACTGAAGCGATATCCTGACATTTCATAAATGTTCACCTTTTTACAACTCTTTGAATGTTTTGCAGTTGCCAGCACCGGTGCCAGAGGGCATATTTGCCCTGATTTTTTTCCGTCAAGAAGGTGGAGGTTGGCTCTGTCCCCTAAAACAAAGCTGTTTTTCTCCGAAGCACGCCTGCTTCTCCTTCCCACTCCACTATGAGACGGGAATTCATTTCAGAGGGCAGTCAAGTCCAGTAGCACCTTGGTGGTAGAAAGTGCTGTCAAGTCGCAGCCCGCTTGGTGTAGTGGTTAGGAACGTGGACTCTAATCTGGGAGAACTGGGTTTGATTCCCAGCTTCTCCACATGCAGCTGCTGGTGTGACCTTGGGTCAGTCATAAGTTCTCTCAGAGCTGTTCTCTGAGCCCTCTCAGCTCTGCCTGTCTGTTGTGGGGAGGTGTCTGTTGTGGGGAGTGAAGAGTGTCTGTTGTGTCTGTTGTGGTGTCTGTTGTGGGGAGGGGAAGTCTGTTGTGGGGAGGGGAAGTGAAGAGTACTGGACTCAGGAGACCAGGAACGGTGAAATCATGAAGCCTTTATTGAGTGATTCAGCATGCCCAGTAGATGGTCAGAACAAGCGTGCTTCCAGGGCTCCAGGGCCCTCATTATATGCTGGCCGGAGCCACACCTCCGGCCGCACCCAAAAGACCTGATAGGGGCTTAACATATGGGCATGTTTGTCATAGGTTCCCTGGAGGAGCCTTTGATTGCATTGGCTCCCCAGGGAGAACCTAGGTCCCACATTGGTGGAGGCTTTCAATCCAGATGTCTATTGTTCCTCCAGATTCAAGCTCCCCTCTCTGCCTGACCATGTGCTCTGGCCATGCGGCGGGCGCCATTACCTGGGAGCACATGGCAGGCTGGTTGCTACACAGAGCATGCTACATTACAGGAAGGGAAAGGAGATTGTAAGCCACTTTGAGACTCCTTCAGGTAGTGAATGGCAAGGTATAAATCCAATCTCCTCTTCTTCTTCTGAAGACCTCTTTTCAAGGTAAGAAGTGTTCAGAGGTGGTTTGCCATTGACTGCCTATGTGCCACGACTCTGGACTTCCTTGGTAGTCTCCCATCCTAATACTAACCAGGGCCACCCCCCTGCTTAGCTTCTGAGATCTGATGAGATAGGGCTAGCCTGGCCTATTCAGGTCAGGGCATCGGAGACCAACAAGATTTTGGGGGGTATATACTTCCAGAGTCAAAGCTCCCTTCATCATTGTTGACTCTTGAAAGCTTATATCCCGAAAATCTTTTTTTGGTGTTTTTTTTTGGGGGGGGGGGGTTGTGAGTGTGTCTGGACAGTGACCTCTGGTGACTGACCCCTACTGGTGGCCTGGAGGATATTTAGAGCAGTGGCTAAATAAAGCCTGCCTCTGTCCTCCAGACCTGGTGTTCCAAGGAAGTCTCTCATCCAGGTACTAACCACAGTTAACCCTGCTTAGCTTCTGAGGTCCAATGAGATCCGGCTTGCCTGGGCTATCCAGGTCAGGGCTTATCATAAGAATCTTGTTGGTCTCTAAGAGAAGAAGAAGAAGAGACTGGATTTATACCCCGCCCTTCACTCACTTGGAATCTCAGAGCGGCTTACAATCTCCTTTCCCTTCCCCTCCCCACAACAGGCACCCTGTGAGGTAGGTGGGGCTGAGAGAGCCCTGAGACAACTGTCCTTGAGAGAACAGCTGGTACAGAGTTATGACTTGCCCAAGGTCATCCAGCCAGGTGCAAGTGGAGGAGTGGGGAATCAAACTCGGTTCTCCCAGACTAGAGTCCGCGCACTTAACCACTACACCAAACTGGGCCTCTAAGGTGCTACTGGAATCTGTCAGACCCAGTGTTAATAACAAGTGAAAGTTTCCCTTTAAAAGTCAGGGTGTTTCCTTTCTCTCTGTAAAAACAAAACAAAACCCAAACGATTCATATTTCATCCATGCTACTTCTATCATGGTTCCAAACCTTGTTGTATTTGGCTGGCCTGTTTTTGGCTGCTCGGGCCTCTGACCTTCTTTAATGTCCACCATGTTCCTGGGACGTCTGCCCAGAGTTACTACTGACTGAACAAGCTGTGGCCAGGTCAGAGGCAGAGCAAATCCTGAGACCTGAAGGCCCAAAATCGATAAAAAAATATGTCAGCATGTTTCAAATAAATAGAAAAATGTCTTTACCAAGTCAAAGACTTGGATTTTGGTTCTGTTCGCCTCTGGGGTTTTCAACCTCCAGGTGGGGACTGGAGAGCTCCCAGAATTGCAACTGGTCTCCAGATGATGGAGATCAGTTCTCCTGGAAAAAATGGTGGCTTTGGAAGATGGACTGTATGACATTATGCCCTGCTGAAGTCCCCCCCCCTCTCCAAACTCCACCCTTCCCAGGCTCCACCCCCCCCCCAAATCTCCACATATTATGCAACCTAGAGCTGGCAACTCTAAACGTCTGGCTCTGTAAATCTGTTTCATATGTCAGGCTTGCTGGAATCCATAGGTCTAATAATATAATAACATATAATAATAAGAAGAGGAGATTGGATTTATATCCACCCTTCACTACCCAAAGGAGTCTCAGAGCGGCTTACCATCTCCTTTCCCTTCCCCTATCGCCAACAGACACCCTCTGAGGTAGGTGCGGCTGAGAGAGCTCTTTCAAGAACTGCTCCTGAGAGAAAAACTCTGAAAGAACTTGTAACTGACCCAAGGTCACACCAGCAGTTGTATGTGGAGGCGTGGGGAATCAAACCAAGTTCTTCCAGATTAGAATCCGCGCTCTTAACCACTAACACCAAACTGGCTCTCTATGCAATACAATATAACAGTCTATATAATACAATCTCATAATATAATGCCATCCACTCTGGTAATCTTTGGAGGATTTGCTTCCAAAGGAGGGCCTTTTTGGCTGTGGCACCAAAACTTTGGAACTCCATCCCCAGGGAGATTCGTCTATCTCCCTCTGTCATTTATTTATCGAATGAACAAACAAACAAACAAATAAATAAATATTTTTTTATATTCACCAGGGAGGTGAAGATTTTTTTTTGTTCTGTTTGGCATAGCCCAGTAAACTCTTATTGGCCCACCTCCCTGGTTGTGTTGTGTTTGTATCTTTTGTATTTTTGTTTGTATCTTTTGTATGTTTGTATCTTTGCATTTTTTAAAAAAATTGTATTGTCCCATATTTTACATAGACATTTTAAATGCTGTTTTACATGTTGTAAATGTTGTAAAATGCTGTTTTAAATGCTGTTTTAATATTTTACATGCTTACCGTTTTGATGTTCGCTGCCTTGAGGAACCCGATTTGGGTCAGCAAGCAACACCAAAATGTTTCACATAAATAAATATTTTCAAAGCACAAAGCACAAAGACCCCTGCTAGGAATAGGGAAAGAGCCTATAGTGCGTCTGTTCTTACAAACACCAACAACTGAACACTTGTGTTTAGCACATAAATAAGGTTGCCAGCCTCTATGTGGGACCTGGAGATCTCCTGCTATTATAACTGATCAGGGGTCATTTCGAGCAGGAGCTCGGGGGAGCACAGCTCCCGGAGTTGGTGCCAAACCCCCCCTCCCGCGGGGGAATGCTTGCTTGTGTCATGGCTGCAGCAAAATGACCCCGTCCCCTGGAAAGGCCCTTGTTCCTCCGACCAGCCTTCTGAAGGCTTCAGCCACCACGGAAGCTATCCTCCCAGAATAGTGGTATTTCTGAGGCTTGGATTAGTAGCTGTCCCCTCTCTGCCGGCTTTCTTTCTTTCTTTCTTTCTTTCTTTCTTTCTTTCTTTCTTTCTTTCTTTCTTTCTTTCTTTCTTTCTTTCTTTCCTTCCTTCCTTCCTTCCTTCCTTCCTTCCTTCCTTCCTTCCTTCCTTCCTTCCTTCCTTCCTTCCTTCCTTCCTTCCTTTCCTTTCTCCCTCCCTTTCTCCCTTCCTTCCTTCTTTCTTTCTTGCCTTCTGACATACTTCCGGTGATGTCAGGTGGTGTAGCATATGCTAATAAGTTATGCTAATGAGCTATGCTAATGAGCTCCTGCACCTCTTTTTCTACGAAATGACCCGTGTAACTGATCTCCAGGTGACAGAGATCAGTTCCTCCTGAGAAAAGGGCTGCTTTGGAGGGCGGACTCTTTGGCATTATACCACCTGAGGCCCCTTCCCTCCCAAATCCCACCCACTCCAGGCTCCACCCCCCAAGCTCCAGGTATTTCCCAACCCAGAGCTTGCAGCCATATGTAACTAGCTCAGCATAGCAGCTAAGAGGCTGAGCTCTGATTGGGCTGAAATCTCATCCTTCCCACAAACTTACTAGGGCTGTTCTGTTTGAGCATTGGCTATTCCTACGTGGAGATAACAAAACCAGCCCAGCTGCTGTAAGAACTGCAGTGCCACGCGTACGAACTGAACCCTACCAAGATTATCTTGGTGCTCAGAAGGCTCGGCGTCATCCATCGAGCAAGGACACAAATCAGGCTGGGGGCTTGCCAGGTCCCAGCCCCACCCCTGATTCTATCCATCCAAATGCAGCCCAGCCCATGCCACACCTCCAGCCGCCCCCCCACGCCTGGCAAAGATCCGGACAGGGTGAGCAACATCCCGGGCTATTTACGCTGCCCTGTGTAATCCACACTCCCTGTGGGAGAGGCAAGCTGCTTTGCACCTGTCACCCCCAGGATTAAATTTAGACCTGTGAGCTTGCAGCAGTCTCTGAGTGAAGGAACCAGAGAAGACTCGGGGCCTTTCCCGACTCATCTGTCCGACACGCCCAAAGATGAATGAATGGTTTCAGCAGGAGACACCACAGCTCATGTTTTAACTTTCCCTTCCCGGAACTCTCTGCAAATGGGCCTTTATATGGGAAGCAATGGCTCCTTTTAACCCTGCCCGGAAACATCCTATCCCCCACTGTTGTGTAGTCAATAACCAGCAATAATGACCCACTGCAGACCAAGGGTACTCTGCATATGCTCAGAGGCATTTAAGAACATAAGAGAAGCCAATGTTGGATCAGGCCAATGGCCCATCCAGTCCAACACTGTGTCACACAGAGGCCCCCTTAGGGCAGTTGGGTGTTTCTGATGGCCAGTGCAACAATGGCAGGAAAACTCCGGACAGATGAGAATATCCCTTGTAAGCAAAGCTGGCAGTGGGGGGGGGGGGGGGTGGAGGGGGGGGGGTTGATGGTACGTTTACCAAAAACAGCCAACCTGCAGTAGGCAATTTGTTTCCCTGATTATCATGGAATGCCACAAAGAGGCTAAAATTGATAGGCGGTTGTTTCAGTTGCAGTGCTGGCTGTTGCTTTCTCAAAGGCATTAGCTTTTCCCTCCGTCATTTTACGAAACCCACCTTGGAACAGAAATTCCCCTCTGCATTGCATGCTGCTTTCACTTTCTTTAATCATCGGATTTTACGGTGCCCTCTACACCGCATGCTGCTTTCGCTTTCTTTGATCGTCGGGTTGTGTGGTACCTTCTGCATAGATTTATGGCCATTCGGGGGTGACTTTGCAGTCAGTATGGTGTTTCCCCCGGGGTGTTTGAATGTGGTTTTGAGCTGCACTTTTTCTTCAGTGTTGAGAAAATGTGGAGCGAATGCTAGATGTAGAATCGCCCTCCGGTTGTGGAAAGTGCAGTTAAAGCTGCAGCCGACTTCACAGTGACCCAGTAGGGAAAGAGAGGAACAGAGGTAGTTTGCCGTTGCCTGCCTCTTCATACCAACCCCAGACTTCCTTGTTGGGTTGCCAAATCTGGGCTGGGAAATACCTAGAGACTTTGGGGGTGGAGCCAGGAGAGGGCGGGATTTAGGGAGGGGAGGGGCCTCAGCAGGGTACAATGCCATAGAGTCCACCCTTCAAAGCAGCCATTTTCTCCAGGGGAGCTGATCTCTGTCAGCTGGAGATCAGTTGTAAAAGCGGGAGATCCCCAGGCCCCACCTGGAGGCTGGCAACCCTAGTCCAGCTGACTGTGGAGTGGCTGAATTTCCGCTGTCCCCCAGGGTTCCTCCCCCTTCTCTGGCTTGTGGCCTGGTCAGCACAGGCAGCAGAAGCCTTTCCTAACCTCCTGTAGGATGAAGACTGCCTCCTCCCTGGATGAGCTGGAGTCTATATTGAAGCTGCCCTGATCCTTGAGGTGGTCCCTCTTTTCCTGCACTTTTCGGCTTTGGGGTAGCTGGGAACTGTAGGCCAGGAGATGAGGAAGCCCCATTCAACCCAGTGAGTGATACCCCTGCAGGTCCCTCTGTGGAACTACAGCTCAATGAAGCCTTATGGGGGAACATTTTAAATGAACAACTACAGACAGCAGCCATCTTTCAAACACAGGCCATTTTGTTACACCTACCAACAGCCACTGAGGGGAAAGTTACTCCCACACAGGAGGCAAGCAGGAGAAGCGTCTTCATCAAGAGAGAAAGCTGTTTGCCAGTAATTCTGTTAGGGCACAGTGGCTGAAGGGGGAGTGGGTGGGGAAGAGGAGCAGAATCAGCACCAGGCCAATGGCACGCGAGTACGCTTGAGTGGTGGCTGACGGGCCAATGGCTGAGGGAGTGCATTGCACAGCCAATGGGAGAGCTGCAAAGTGCCTCTCCAAAACACAATTATATATAAGGAGAGATATCCCTCGCTCCAAATAAAGATTTGTCGGCAGTCACAACGCCTGTTGCATGAAGCTTGACTATCACACTTCCCTGAATTAAATGCTGTCAAATTCTGGGGATTTTCTCACAGCCTGCATAGGCTTCAGACAGTGTGATCCCCGGCAGAGTTATCTATAAACCTGAGATAAGACTGGAGTCCTTTTCATAGGAGTGTGTCATGAATATCATGGAATGTGTCTCTACGAAGCAAAGTGAGTCCACAAGCAACACAGCAAAAATGCATAGATGTGTATTGTGAGAAGACACAAGAAGGATTACAGTATGTATACAGACACAGTATTGACAAATACACTGTAATAAAATGCAAAATTATTCCAACGTATGGAAATGTATGATACACAGAATAACATAACGGAATCTCATAATACAGTGGTCATAAGAACATAAGAGAAGCCAATGTTGGATCAGGCCAATGGCCCATCCAGTCCAACACTGTCACACAGTGGCCAAAAACACCAGGTGCCATCAGGAGGGCCAGCAGCAGGGCCAGGACACCAGAAGCCCTCCCACTGTTGCCCCCATCCCCAAGCACCAAGAATACAGTGTATCACTTGCCCCAGACTGAGAGTTCCTATCTATACCTGGTGGCTAATAGCCACTGATGGACCCTAGCTCCACATCTATATATCTAATAGCCAAGATGGCCCCTCTGTGCAGATATCTAAATCTGCACATCAGGGGCACATAGAGGGAAAAGCGATTTTCCTGCATAATTGGGGCACTCCCCAAGTGCACAGAAAAATCTGAAATGTTGAAAAAACTATATGAGGGATACTTAAATCCCTCCCAAAAGTAAAAGAGCGCTCCCTGCGCATGCGCAGAGAACGCACTGGGAACTGTGCCTCACCGTCATTGCTGGGGGGGAGGGGGGAAGAAAGCCTGCTGGGCTCACCTGCGGCCACTTCCTCCTCCACGTGGAGCTCCTGCTGCTTCAGTGGGGGAGCCGCGTGGAATACTCCCCCCCGTAAGTACCGCGGGTCCCCACTGCTTGTGTTTATCTCATTCCCTCTTGAAGCCGTCCATGCCTGTAGCTGCCACCACCTCCTGTGGCCATGTGCTAATCACTCTTTGGGTGAAGAAGGACTTCCTTTTATCTGTTCTAACCCGACTGCTCAGCAATTTCATGGAGTGCCCACGAGTTCTTGTCTGGTGAGAAAGGGAGAAAAGGACTCCTTTCTCTACCTGCTCTATCCCATGCATAATCTCATAAACCTCGATCATGTCACCCCTCAGCCGTCGTTTCTGCAAGCTAAAGAGCCCCAAGCGCTTCAACCTTTCTTCATAGGTCAAGCAAGAAAGATCCAGAGCAGGATCAGCCCTGGTCAGTATTTGGGTGGGAGACCACCAAAGAAGTCCAGGGTCACTGTGCAGAGGAAGGCAATGGCAAACCATCTCCGAATGTTTCTTGCCTTGAAAACCCCACGGGGTCACCATAAGTCAGCGGCGACTTAACGGCACTTTCCACCACCACCACCAAACACATCCCACTGTGCCATTCCAATTTTTCCCCCTTTAAGAAAAGTCTTTTTCAATAGATAGGAACAACCAAACCATTATAAGCAAAGACTACGTTCTGCAAACAAGCTGAAATTAGAATTGCAAACTGAGTGAATAAGAATCTTCTGCTACAGAGATTGGAAAAAGGTTGTGTGCCCACCCTGACACTCATATTCTCCTCCATGTCAATGCCGTGCATGCAGGAAATCCTTCGCTCTGGAAACAGCCCCTTACCTAGTCAAAACGAGGAGCGGACTTTCTCAAGCCTCTCAGGCTGCTGAGCCTAACAATTGTGGCTTGTAGCTTCGTGCATTTCCAATCATTTTACAGGACCCTTTTAAACTGAGTTCTTTCATCCCAAACCAAGGTAATGCTATGCAAGTAGGGCTGCCATATCTCCCACTATGGTGGGAGACTCCTCACTGGCAACCGCTCTTCCCACCAGCATTCTGCCTGCTGATGGGAGAAAAATTCATTACAGCGTCGCCTTTGGCCTGATGGTGCTATGTCACTGCCGGGGAAAACCTGGAGTGACATCGTTCCATTCTAGGAATCCCCAAAAACTTTATGGTGGTGGGAGACAAGGAAGTGGGGACATGGGGATGTGCTGTTGGCCTTGGTGTGATTCATGCCACTCTAGGAATCACTGGAAGCTCTATGATTCTACCATAGAGTTCCCAGCGATTCCTAGAGTGGCATGAATCACGCCAGGGCCGACAGCACAGCTCCATGTCCCCACCCCCTTGTCTCCCACCAGGTGCTAGCCACTGGCTGGCATCCCTATCTATAAGTGTTTCTCCATTCATTTGAAAGGAAGAAGGTGGTTTCCTACTTCTCTATTACTTACAGTGTGTGTGTCCCCCGCCCCCAAACTAAATGGGGCAGTTGGCACATAAAGAAGATCCTTGCGCACACTGGAACGTACAAGGAGCTCTGCCAAAGAGGAACTGTATCTTTTCCATTGCCAGATACATCACACACCATGCAAATAAATCACTGGTTCAAATGCTCTTAATTTAAGCATCATGCCCCACCCCCACTCGGAATGGACAGCATGGAAGCAATTCCTGGGTCCCCTCCTCTGCATATCAGTGCAAACAAGGTGAAACGAAAGTTCACCGAGCCAAATTTTATGCATAATTACTATGTAAAATTGCTTATCTCCCCTGGGTGGGAATGTCAATATTAATGGTAATAGCATTTCTAATATGGCACATTTCCAATATTTCGTCCCTTATTAGCATTCAGATCAGACGCCGCTGTTTCATGCTGGTTGTGCCTCTTTCCCTTATGTTAACATAGCAGGTTCTTCGTTAAAAAAAAGAAAAGAGGAAATAATTGCCGTGGCAGGGAAGGCAATGCCGGGACCAGAGGGCGTAGGCCTGGCATGACATTTGCCTTGCAGGAGGCCATTTTGTTGCCGCTAGGGGAATAATCAAAATGGCGGCAGATGTGAATGCCACAGTGAACATGGGAACGCCATGAAGTCCCTTCATGGCCTCTCCTGTTCTAAGAGTCTGGGGTTTACCATCCCTTAAGGCAGCCAGTTTGGTGTAGTGGTTAAGTGCGCGGACTCTAATCTGGGAGAACTGGGTTTGATTCCCCACTCCTCCACTTGCACCTGCTGAATAACCTTGGGCAAGCCATAGCTCTGGCACAGCTGTTCTTGAAAAAGAGCAGTTTCTGTCAGAGCTCTCTCAGCCCCACCTACCTCACAGGGTGTCTGTTGTGTGGTGGGGAAGGGAAAGGAGTTTGTAAGCCACTCTGAGACTCCTTTGGGTAATGAAGAGCGGGATATAAATCCAATCTCTTCTTTTCTTCTAGCAGCAGCATGCTTGAAATATCACAAGAGGGAGATCCGAAAGAGAAAGAAGACATTACTTCTTCGAGACATCAGCCAAACACAGAGGAATCCAACCTTTTTGAGCCTCTGCGCACATCTGGAATTCTGACATGCCACGGTGGCTGCAGCAACAAAATGACTGCCACAAAATGGCTGCTGTGGGAGGCGGAGCCAGCCGCCAGATAATTACCACAGCTTTGCTTCAGTAACATAGTACAGATCTTTGTGCTGTAGTGGGAATTGCTGCCAAAACAACATTAAAAAAAAAGAAAAAAAGAATCTGCACAGCCAATCAAATCTCCAATAGCCAATCAGAAGCCTTGCTGGGCAAAAGCCCTACCTGGCCCCACCCACTTCCTAAAAACACTTGATGGATGCCATAAAAGGTGTCAGCAGGTGCCATGGTACCCATAGTACCTTGGGAAAACAGATTGACCCTTTAGTTTCCCATGAAAGGTCTGGTGGGATGTTGCCTCAAATGGCCGCTGGTGGCCAGGAGCAAGCCAAGTCAGTGTGGCGCAGTGGTTTAGAGCAGCAGACTCTATATCTGGAGAACCGGGTTTGATTCCCCACTCCTCCACATGGAGCCTGCCGGGTGACCTTGGTCCAGTCATGGTTCTTTCAGAACTCTCTGAGCCCCACCTATCTCACAAGGTGCCTCTTGCGGCAAGAGGAAGGGAAAGGTGATTGTAAGCTGCTTGGACACTCCTGAAGATAGAGGAAAGTGGTGTATAAAAACCAACTCTTCCTCTTCTTCTTCAAGCTCCAGCAGCACTGACAATGCCACGGGGATGCTGTGCTCAGACCAACCAGTGGTGCCAATGATGAGGGTGGTGGTGATGCAGCTTCAGGCTTTCTTGGAGGATGCTAACACCCAGGATCCCTTCCATTCCAGCTTTCGCCATGCTCATGGGATGGAGACGGTGCTGGTTGCCTTGGTAGATGACCTCTGGAGACTTACAGTTCTGCAGGGCCTGCAAGACGGAGCTCTTCCACTGGGCCTTTAGTCGAGGCAGTGGGCATCCACTTTGATCTGGCCTCCCCTCCACTGACCACAGATGCAAGAAGCCGGATTGGGACCACATTGCCATCTGCTGAGGCACGTAGTTGTTTTATGCCGGTGATTTAATTGTTTTAATGGATTGTTCTAGTATGCTTTAGTTGTAAATCTGCACAAATTGCAGACCTAGATGTTGTTATCCGCCCTGACACTACAGTGTGGTGAAGGCGGGATATAAGTCAAATAAATTTTTTCAAAATGAGTTCCCTGCCGCCAGCTGTGTCTGAGGCCAGAGCCCTGAAGCAGTACTAAGGCTACAGGTGATATCCCCGGTCAAAGATATTCCCTGCAGTACGGACTCCGTTGCTGCTCTCCACTTATTAAACGAGCAGAACTCCACGGCTTCAGGGGCTACCACTTGCTTTGTCGTTTCGTGTCTAACCACTGGCAGGAGATGGGGGAGCCGGGATTTACCATTGGGGGGAGGGGCAATCAGTGTCCCCAGCAAAATGTCACTTCCAGTGTGACCTGGAAGTGATGTCATCATGCCAGGGTTGAATCTTTAGCATTCACCCCAAACTCTATGATTTAACCATAGGGACTGGGGCTGATGATAGGGTGTCACTTGATGTAATCATTAGGGGTGCGCAAAAAAAAAATCTGTATTTTACAAATTTGGGTATATTGAACCTCAAAAATATTGGTATTTCCTGATATTCCGGAATCCCGGTATCAGTATGGTATTTGGATTCAGGAAATATTCGGGAAAGCCATTTCCCCCCCGGCTCCATCATACCCTATGGGGACTATTATATTCAATGGTCCCCATAGGCTATAATGGAGAATTGATCCAGGGGTATCTGGGGCTGAGAAAAGGTGGGAAGCCCAATTAAAAATGAGTTCCCAGCATCCAACTGGGCAGTCTGGCGACTGCATCCTCCTGTCTCCTCCAAGAGTGATTTCTCAATTTTTTTCTACTTTAGACCTGTGGGAAATGGCCAAGGGGCCCTTATGCAAATGCCACTGACACTATCGTCATTATTCCCAGCAGCATCTCTTTGTCTGTTTCATTACAGCTATTATGGGAGAAAATAAATAGCTATTTGCGATACAAGCCCTGTTTTACCAAAATCAACCTCCCCCCCCAGCATTTGGAAGTGTTTTGTTTTCCCTTAATTAAAAACACATCAGGCCTTGGAGAAAGCATTGTGGGGAGGTGGGGGGGGGGAAGGGGGGCGGCTGCAGCGGCATCCCGTTTTACAGCCGGCAAGCAAATTTCTAATAAAATGGTTTTTGAAAGGAATATTGCCTTCATTCAAATCTCCTATAAAAACTATCCATCCATTAATTCCAATTAATGACACTACAGCATTTCCGTTAACATGGGTAGTAACTCTTGGCTAATGGATGATTTTGAACAAAAAAAATATTTCAAAATCAATGTAACTTTAGACAGGACCATACAGAATTAATTTATGGGCTCTGAGGCCGCTTGAACCAAAGCGCAGGAACCTCCCAGAGCGTGTAAATCACTGCGGTTGAAATTTTGGGCCCGTCTGCAAAATGCATCGAGGGCTTCTCGTAGCTTTTATGGGGCAACAATGAGTAACTTGATTCAGACCCAGCACCTACCATGATACGAGGCCTTCCTTTCCTCCGCGCCTGGCCAACTCATTCCCACTGTGGAGAAAATATATGTCTGGCAGGATTTTGAAAAGAGCCAGCAATATCTTACTGGGGTGAGCAAAATTCACTTGTCCCATTCCTTTAGTCTCCCAGCCCTGCATCTCATGGCTCCTGAATCCTGGATTAACAGTGAATTATTTGTACATTTTCCTTGCCTACTAGTACTGGTGCTCTTGTGGGTACTGATCAAACACTGTTGTTGTGGGTACTGATAAAAAAAGCAATGTTGATGTGACACGAGCTTTTTGTTCATTTTCACTCTTTGGTTGCTTTTTCATGATTTACATTAGAACTGAATTATGGGTGTGTTAAGTACTGCCGAGTTGCTTCCAATTTATGGCGACTCTTATGAATTAATGACCTCCAAAATGTCTTGTTGTTAACAGGCTTAATGAAGACTTACAAACGAAGGGCCACGGCTTCCTTGATTGACTCAGACCGATTTCCCACAAGCGCTGCCCTGGCATCATTCCTCCATTTGCCCCGATTGCCTGCTTGAATTTCCCACTATTTGCCGCAGGGTGCATTTTGACCCGCGGCTTCACACGACTTCCCCCGTGGCTTCAGTGATCCTGTTTTTTGAGGATCACTGAAGCTGCAGAGGAAATTGGAGGAAATCGCGCAAAGCCCCAGGTCAAAATGCACCTCGCGGCAAATAGTGGGAAATTCAAGCAGGCAATTCGGGCAAACGGAGGAACGATGCCGGGGCAGCGCTTGTGGGAAATCGGTCTCAATCTTATGTTGGACCTTCCTCTTTTCCTGCGGCCTTCCACGTTTCCTAGCATGATGATCTTTTCCAATGACTCCTGTCATTGCATAACATGACCAAAGTTACGATAGCCTCAGTTTAGTCCTTTTAGTAGGGGGAATTCAGGCTTGATTTAGTCTAGAACCCACTTATTGGTCTTTCTGGTGGTCCATGGTATCCGTAAAAGTCTCTTCCAATACCATCTTTCAAGTGAATCAACTTTCTACCTGTCAGCTTTCTGTATTGCACAACTTAGGATGTGTTCATATGGCTCTTTTGAGCCGTGCCAGGCATGAGTGCTTGGTGGATTTAAAGTGCACATCCAGATCACAACATCTGGGAATCATGCTGCTTCCATGAGTAGCCCATCGATCCCCATCGGGAATCCATTCTTAAAAGATAGTGGTGAAAGTCCAGTCCTAAGCAGGCCGATGGGCCAATGGCAGACTTTCCCCCGTCTGGTTGTTCCACCAGCGTGCAATCAGCCCGTAGGGATGGTCTCCAGACCATGCTGAACAGCCGCCATTTTAAAAAAGTCTTAGTGATGTGTGCATAACCGCATAAACATGCGATGTCCCCAGAGCTCTGCTCAAATGATCCAAACAATTTTATGCTTCTGACGGTCCCGAGAACTTTATCAACTTTATGAATTGAATTGGTACCTAGAGGAAGGTACCGCTGGTGGTGCTTTTACCCTTTTAGTCTGTGCATGTGCAGAAAAACAAGTATATGGTGAGGCGCATATGAGCATAAGCAGACAGGATTTTATTTTTTTTAAAAAAAGCCGACTGCACAGCTCCTTACGAAGGATGCCATCTAGACAATCCACCGCAGGAGTCATGTGTGGTAAAGTGCTTCACTGGGAAGATGTCTGGTTGTGCAACACTGGATCAAAAAGATCTAGATCAAATTACAGCCCGGCCAATGGCGGGATTAGCTGCCCGTTTGAATGCACCCTTAGCTGATGTTTTTTGAGGTTTTTATTCTCCATTGAATTGTTGTTTATTAATTGCTGGTTTTTATTGATTGTTTCATTGGTTGTATTGTGTCCATCTTGGTGGCTGACAAGAACGTCACAGCAGACATGGGGAATTGTACCAGTGGCCAGCCAGCCTGTATCTATTTCCTTTACAAAACTCATACCTTGCCTTTCTGCACTCATGTAAGGGTCACCAAGGCACCTAACAAATTAAAAACATACATAACACAAAAAAAACACATTAAAAGCAACAAAGACATTATTAAAACAATTAAAACCAGAGCTAAACATACCATATTGAGAGAGAGAGAGAAAAAAAGAGAGAGATGGAAAGAAAGAATTAAAGAAGTGGAAAGATACCATAACAAAAAAAGAAAAGAAAATCATGAAAACAACACTTAAAACATTGGGCAGGAAGATAGGATTGCTGAGAGGCCACCAAATGAAGGAAAAAGCCTTCATCCACGAGGTATACAAACTCTGAATATAAAGTATCCATTTATTCATCATGGTTAATAGCCATGTGTAGTGTTGTAACAACTCTTTCCCCTCGATCCAGGCCAGTGTTTTAGACTGCCTTAGTCAACTCCAGGACTTGGTGTGGGCTGGAACAGGAAGAAAGGAAGTCGTACTCACTGTAGCTTCAGACAGAGAAAGGACTTATTAAACTGTGCTCCTATCTGAAGCCATGCTGCCTCTTTATTTTGATACCAAGCACTGAAAACACAACACTATGGATGGACGACCAGTTTGGTGTCAGTTTGAGAGCCAGTCTGGTGTAGTGATTAAGTGCGTGGACTCTAATCTGGGAGAACCAGGTTTGATTCCCCACTCCTCCACCTTCAGCTGCTGGATGACCTTGAGCAAGCCATAGTTTTCTCAGAGCTGTTCTCTCAAGGGCAGTTCTCAAGAGAGAGCTCTCAGCCCCACCTACCTCACAGGGTGTCTGTTGTGGGGAGGGGAAGGGAAAGGAGTTCATAAGCTGCTCTGAGACTCCTTCGGGTAGTGAAGGGTGGGGTATAAATCCAATCTCTTCTTCTCCTCCTCCATGAATTTGTCTAATCCCCCTTTAAAGACAAATAAACTAGCAGCCATCACCATATCCTGTGAATTCTCCAAGTTAGTTATTCTTTGGGTGAAGAAGTAATTTCTTCTGTACGTCCCCAATCTACTGCCCATCGCTGACCCGCCAAATATCTTCATTGGTGTGTACAATGGAAAGGAGGGATATAAATTTCCATACCCTGTATCCAATGCTCCCTCTAAGCTGTGGAGTCCTGTGAGCAAAAAATCTACTTTGTGAGCTACCGGCATTAAAGTTATGAGCAAGTGATTTGGCTACTGCATAAATTAGTTTGCTCTGGAGCCATCCTTCCTGAGCTAAAACAAAAAAATGAGTGAGTTGGAGGCTAAAAAACTGTGAGCTAGCTCACACTGCTTATCCCACCTCTTAGCTCAAAAGGCTTTCACGACACTTTACAGATTTAATTTAGAACATAAGAAATTGACAGTAATTTATTGGTGCAAAATCAATGTAAGAACAATTTGCAGCAACCCCCCCACCCCAGTTGCCTACCATAAATCTATAATATAATTAGAAACAGAATGGCTATAAACCGGCTAGATTGCTCTAATGCACTCTATATGGGGCTGCCCTTGAAGATGATTTGGAAATGTTCCTGGCTTCTGGTTTGTTTCTGAAAAGTGTTCAAGGGGCTGATGCTGACCTAAAAAGCTCTAAACCATCTGCAGCTAGAGTAGCTAAAGAGCCACCTTTTTGTGCATGACCTGCACAGGAATTAAGTATTTCTTAGAGTGTCCCCAACTTCACAGGTTCTATGTGTGTAGGAATAAGCAAGAACCATATTTTTGCGGTTTGTTTCAGTTTGTAGTTCATGACAAAACCACAAATCAAACCACAAACTGATACAAACCAGGAGGTCGGTTCGCAAACTAAACATTGGTTCACATTGGCTTGTGACCCCTGCTTTTCGCTCCCTGCCACTTTTCACAGGGAGCAGAAAGCAGGTGTTTCCCTGCAAAAAACAGCAGGGAGCAGAAAGCAGGGGTTTAAATGGTTTGGAGTCATTTAACCCCCCTGCTCTCTGCTCCTTGCTGCTCAGCTGTTTCTTGTGAAAACAGAAAGTAGGGGATCAAATGGTTCCAAGTGTCACGGCGGAGCCTGGTAGCCCAGCTGGGCAGACAGGCCGGCAAGCACACCCCGGGTGTGACTTGGATGGGGAAAGTCAGCAGAGCGTGGGGGCAAGTCCCAATCTCAAAGCAGCAAGCGTAGTCAAACGTACCGGAGATCAGAGTCCATAAATCAAGCCAAGGTCAGTCAGAATCAGATTTGAAGCCGGAGTCAAGGAATGCCGAGGGTCATAAGCCGGGGTCCAGAATCAGGAAGGAGAGGTCGGAAGTCCAAGAAGCAAGCCGGGTCGGAAGCCAGAGGATCAAACAGGATCAGAGGCAAGGTACGCACGGAACGGATGGTTCTGCCAACAATGTTGCCAGCATGAATTGCTTCAGCCCGGCAGCCTTCTCAAATAGCGTTCCGGCTTATTAACCACTTAGCACTGCTGTGCGAGGTCCTGGTTTCTGCTAGTACTCAGGACTTAATGATCGTCGACCCTGCCTGCATGCTTCCTTGCGTCGCCTATTCAGCTCTTGACACCTCCTTTCACGGAGCCTGCTGACAGGTGGAGGCGAGTCTGGTGGTGAATTGCTTGGTCCAGCCACTGCCTGATCAGCCTCAGGTGGGTCTTGCTGAGAACTTGGCTGTGGATCCTCTGCAGGACTTACATTTTCCTCAGTTAACTGAGCCAAGTCCTCCTGTCCTCGGCTGTCAGGCACTGGGTCAGGGGCTAAGTCAGGGGCAGGCATGACACCAAGCCATTTAAAGCCCCTGCTCTCTGCTCTTCATGAATCACCACGAACGGCCTTCAGGTTCATGGAAGTTCATGGCAGCTCTTCAGCTCATGAGCTTTGGCTCATGAACCATGGACGGGCCAAAATTTGTCACAAACTGACGTTCATGAGCCAGTTTGTGACCATCCCTATATGTGTGTTGTGCTATCAAGTAACTTTTGACTTATGACGACCCTAAGAATGAATGACCTCCAACATGGCCTGCTGTTAACAGCCTTGCTCAGGTTTTGCAAACAGAGGGCCGTGGCTTCCTTCATTTCATGTTGGGTCTTCCTCTTTTCCTGCTGCCTTCAACTTTTCCTAGCATGATTGTCTTTTCCAGTGAGTCTTGCCTTCTCATAATGTGACCAAAATAGGATAGCCCCAGTTTAGTCATTTGAGCTTCTAGGGAGAGTTCAGGGTTGATTTAGTCTAGGATCCTCTTATTTGTCTTTATTGGCAGTTCACGGTATCCGTTACTCTCCCCCAGTACCACCTTTCAAAGGTTAGGTCAATGGTTTTCCTTGTTATTTGAACACATTCCACAAAAGACATTGGGATGCACTAAAGTTCATTTTAATAGATGCAACACATCCTTCAAGCAAACTGGGCAGACAGGCCTTTTGGAGGCTCAGACTAATGCTCCCTCTAAGCTGTGGAGTCTTGTGAGCAAAAATTCTACTTTGTGAGCAACTGGCATTAAAGTTGTGAGTGAGCGATTTGGCTGCTGCATAAATTAGTTTGCTCTGGAGCCATTCTTCCTGAGCTACGACAAAAATGTGTGAGCCAGAGGCTAAAAAATTGCGAGCTAGCTCACACTAACTCAGCTTAGAGGGAACACTGGCCTCAGACCTTAAAGGAAATTTAAAGATAATTCAGGTGTTTTGTTTGTTTGTTTGTTTGTTTGTTGCTAACCGAGAAACATATCAGCACTATCAGATCTTGGAACTGACTGGGTTTGCCATTGTCATGACCGCAGAACCTCTGGTTAAGTTGGAGGTAGGACACTTGGAAGTACAGCCCACACTAACCACACTCTAACTTCTACAACATTTGATTTTGGTGCCCTGTTCACATCTAGGTTTTTTAGCAATGCTGGTCATATCCGTGAGCTGTCTTTGACACCAACTGCTGGGAAATCAGAGAGGACAGAGCAGCCTCCTTTGAAGAAGAACCCCGCTCAGGATCAGAGCACCTGCTTCACATACAGAATGTCCCAGGCTCAACCCCTTGGCATCTCCATTTAAAAGAATTAGGTAGCAGATGATATGGGAGAGCTCTGCTTGAGACCCAGGGGAACCACTGCTGATCAGAGCAGACAGCGTTGACCTTTGTAGACCAATGGTCTGTTTCAGTATAAAGCAACCTCATGGGGGTAGGAGAGTCCTTCCTTCATTTATTGCATTAGATGGGCAGTATTATGATCTACACTATAAACTGCCCTGATTGGGATGGTCCAGATGAACCTGATCTTTTCATATAGCAGAAGCTAAATTGCATCAGCCCTGGTTAGTACTTGGATGGAAGACCATCAAGGAAGTCTAAGCTTATGTAGAGGCAGGTAATAGAACTCCCCTGGGTTTGTCTCTTGCCTTGGAAATCCTATGGGTCACCATGTCGGCTGCTACTCGATAGCATTTACGTGCAGACATCCTATAAACTTTCCTCTAGGGACTCCTGAGAACTGTACTTCTCGTGAGGAAGGAGGCTTGAACACCTGCCAATTTGACTCATATTGTGATTGCAAGTTGTGAGCAGGGAGCCGGTTCTTCGTTGAGCGGTTCAGATATTCATATGCAGTTTGAGCCAGTTTAGCAGGTTACTTTCCATGTACTGAAACAGTACAGTATAGTGCCATCAGCAGTACTTTATGCATATGCATTTCTATACATTATGTTGGGAGTCCTCTTCATTTCCTCCTCCAGACCAGTTGTCACTATATACCACTTGGCAACCAGCCATTTAAATAAAGAGCAAAAAATTAACCCATCAAGCAGTGGGTGTCCCCCCACCACAGTCTTATGGAATTCATGATATCATTAATTACCTGACCTGACTATCTGTTGCTCACCCACGGGAGAATTGATTTTACCTTCTATATAGATGCAACAGACAGTTTGGTGTAGGGGTTAGGAGAATGGACTCTAATCTGGGAGAACCGGGTTTGATTCCACACGCAGCTGCTGGGTGACCTTGGGCAAGCCACAGTTCTCTCAGAGCTGTTCTCTCAGAGTTCTCTCAGCCCCACCTACCTCACAGGGTGTCTGTTGTGGGGAGAGGAAGGGAAAGAGACAGTAACCTGCTCTGAGATCCTGAGTGAAGAGCAGAGTATAAATCTAATCTCCTCCTCCTCCTCTTCTGCAAGGCAGACAAAAATGGGTACCTGGCAACCAGTGGGAGGGCTGTGGACAGGGATATTGGGAGAGGGATGACAGTGTCATGTCAATTCTGGTAAAATAATGGAAGCGACATGGGTAGCTCTAGCAGTCACCAGAAACTCTATGGTAAAACCTTGGCCACCCTGGAAGGAAACCATTCTCCACCACCGCAGCTTCTGAACAGCTGTAAAGCTATCTGACAGCTGCTTGAGTCAGAGGGCATCCAGGTGAAGACTTCTGAAGCTCAGCTCACGAGCCCCACTGCCTGTTGCAAATAGTATGGTTGCCCGCCAAACAGGTTTACAGTTGCCAGCTCCCAGATCTCCTGGAATTGGAACTTATCTCCAAGTGGCAGGGATCAGTTCCCCTGAAGAAAATGGCTGCTTTGGAGGTTAGACTCCATGGGATTATACTCCACTGAGGTCCTACCCCATCCCTAACCCCCGCCCCTTCAGGCTCCACCCTCAAAATCACCAGTTATTTTTCAGCTCAGAGTTGGCAGCTCTAATTGCATGTCCACCATAAAGTTTACAGCACCCCTAGTGAGAAACATAGGGACCGCTAGCAGCAGCTGCCCAGAACCACCATTCCCAGGATTCTCTGTATGCGTGTGTGTGGGGGGAGGGGAACAAAGACATGCAAACAGAGAGAAAGCCAATCTAACTTTGTAGCGTCCCCTGCCGTGCCGTCGTCCCCTTCCCCCGTATCTTCGGGAGCTGTTTGCGATGATTTATTTATTCAATCATGCAATCCAAGTGTGACTGGCTAGTAAAATCCAATAACAGTCCCCGCTTTGTAAAACAGCAAGGTGGACAGGCATTAACATTCAAAGCCGCATGGGTCAGGGGAGCTCTCGTGTGAGTCAGCTCTTCTCTTTCATGCAAGAGTGGCGGGCGAGGGCGACGCAGCCGGGTCCTGACGAGAGGCGCAACGGAGAGCCTCGGCGAAGGACAATAAGTCAACCAAACAGAAATCCGTTTCCAGATCACACGGGCCCGTAACCTGTCATTTCCCGAAGGGCTTTATTATAGCCTTCCTTCCGCCCTTCAGTCACTGTAAAAGCTATACTCCGCCCTGCCTCTCTCTCCGCAAATTGGTTAAATGGATTGCCTGCTGGGGGTGACAATGGGCAGGGGAAACTGGCAGGCAAAGGCGAGTGATATCAGCTTCTGTACGAATAGAGCTGGGTGGCCCCAGGCTCACCTGATCTCATCAGGCCTTGGAAGCTAAGCAGGGTCGGCCCTGGTCGGTAGTTGGATGGGAGACCACCCGAGGAAGTCTGGGGCTGATGCACAGAGGCAGGAAATGGCAAATGTTAGTCTCTTGCTTCGAAAATCCCTACAGGGTTGCCAACCTTCAGGTGGCAAATGGGGATCTCCCACTATTATACCTGATCTCCAGACAATCAAGATCAGCTCCCCCGGAGAAAATGGCTGCTTTGGAGGGTGGACTCTATTGCATTGCACCCCACTGAGGCTCCTCCCTGCCCCAAATCCTGCCCACTTCAGGGTCCACCTCCCCCAAATCTCCAGGTGTTTCCCAACTAACAGCTGGCAACCCTGTTGCCCAGTGCGCCCTCTAAGCTGTGGAGTTTTTTGAGCAAGAATTCCACTTTGTGAGCTACTGGCATTAAAGTTGTGAGTGAGCGATTTGGCTGCTGCATAAATTGGTTTGCTCTGGAGCCCTCCTTCCTGAGCTAAGGATAAAAATGTGTGAGCTGGAGGCTAAAGAACAGTGAGCTATCTCACACTAACTCAGCTTAGAGGGAATGCTGGGGTTTCCATAAGTTGGCTGTGACTTGGCGGCACTCGTGCACATGCATGCGCACGCGCACGCGCGCGCACACACACACACACACACACACACACACACACTGTATTAATAAGCAGTGTGGAATGGTAAACTACAGCCCAATCTTGTCAGGTCTTGGAAGCTAGGCAAAGTTGGTGCTTGGATGGAAAACCACCAAGAAAGACTTGCAGAGGAATGGCAAACTTCCTCTACTTAATCACTGGCCTTGAAACCCTTCGGGGGTCATGGTAAGTTGGTTGCAACTTGACAGCCCTTTGCACACAGACATATTAATAAGTTATTGTCTCTGTTTTCCTCTCAATTACGCAGAGAGTGCCTGTGCCACTGCGTTCTTCTGTTTGGTGTCGCAGTTAGGAGCGCGGACTCTAATCTGGGAGAACCAGGTTTGGTTCCCCGCTCCTCCACATGCAGCTGCTGGGGTGACCTTGAGTCAGTCATAAGTTCTCTCAGAGCTGTTCTCTCAAGGGCAGTTCTTGGGAGAGCTCTCTCAGCTCCACCTGTCTCGCAGGGTATCAGTTGTGGAGAGGGGAAGGGAAAGGGTTTGTAAGGTGCTCTGAGACTCCTTCGGGTAGTGAAGGGCGGGGTATAAATCCAATCTCTTCTTCTCCTCTTCATAGCTAGCAATTGCCCTCCGACTATTCTATGCCAAGCCAAGGTTACCTTATGAACATAGGAGCTGTCAAGTTGAAACTGACTTATGGCGACCCCAGCAAGGGGCTTTCGAGGCTAGTGAGATTCACAGGGGGTTTGCCATTGCCTTCCTCTGCACAGCCTTCCTCAGTAATCTCCCTTCAAAGTAGCGACCATGTACAGATTCCAAGGTCTGACAAGGTCAAGCTATATTATCATGCCGCCTTCCGTCTCATGATTATCCTCAGAAGGGGGAAAGTTCTTGAAATTTTTAGACACATACAATAATATTGTGTGTGGTTAGATCTGAATGGAGCGTCAGCTAGCCTTCCAAGTTAGATGAGGATGCCAGCTTTTCAGGAGGGCCTTGAAGACGTGAACGGGAGGGAAATACCCCAGTGATTTTCTTACAAGTAATTGTTGGGAATGTTTATAATTCTGTCACCAAGCCCATGGACTGAACTAAAGGCTCTGTCCTGCTAATGTTGGGGAGGATGTCTTCAATAGCAGGAACATTCTTACGGTGGAAGAGGCAAGCTCCACCAGAGAAAGGCTTCGTTGGCTTGCACCAGAGAAAAGCACAAAAAATCTGGATCCAACCTCTTGCGTGTTTCAGTTGTCTCTGGACTGTTAGCATCAGAAAGTTGAACAAGAACAAGCCCGATCACATGCAGAATTAGCCGCGCGATAGGCACGAATGCCATGTGGATTTTAAGGGTGTGATCACACCAGAACATCTGGCAAGCGTCCCACACCTGTCAGCAACCCGTTTCTCTCCACTGAAGAAGCGGAGTTAAAAGATACTAGGGAAAGTCCAGTATCAAACAGGTTTGCTACAGGCCAAACATGGACTTTCCCCACGTGATCGCTCCAGCGCACAGTCATGGCATTGGGGATAGTCTGATCGGGCTATCCCGACGCCATGCCGTTGTTTTTTCCCCCTTCTCAGTATGTGCATCATTGCATACTGCCATAGGAAGCCCTCAGGGCAGAGATGTGATTCATTGATCTCCCGTTTAAGCGCATTGGGAAAAAATGGCACCCCCCCCCCCCGACTCACCTGTGATTGCGTCTGATCACGCAGTGGTGGGCTGTTCCCGCAGCTTTGCAGAACTGTTTGATCATGCAACTGCGGGTCAAATTACTCCAGAGCAAATAGCCTCACTTCCCCTCAGGGTTATCTCGTTCGTGTGACTGGGACCCTTAATAGTTATCATATGATAGTATTATCAACCCTGTATAAAGATAAGGAAAATTGTTGTTTTTTTTACTCTTTTCTTTTTTATGTTTCTTGCTTATTTGCTTTCCTGCCTAGCCCTATAGATAGGAAATAATGGAAATAGAAATGGAAATATATTACGTTGAAGTACTAATTATCTTACCATATTTTGATTTGCTGTGATACTTTTTCATGTTTTATATTCTTATATCATGCAATGTCCTTAAAATGTCTTTAACAAATGATATTTTAGGCTTCTCATTTTTCCCTTTGTCCCTTTTTATTCTGTATTCATTTAAGTGGGGTTTTTTTATATAAAAAGCATGCTTGAGTTCAGATTCAGGTGGGTCGCCATGTTGGCCTGAAGCGATAGAACAAAGTTTGAGTCCAGTTTCAGACCAAAGTTTAAGACCAACAGTGCTTAATTCTGGGCATAAGCTTTTGTGTTCACGCACACTTCTTCACAAGTTCCGACAGAGTTACCTTAAGTTCATACAGTGTTATCTTTCCTTGATCAAACACTGCATTCTTTACATTACCCCTTTAAGAGTCCTGCTATGGGAGGCTGTAGTAAGGAGAGGAATTGGGTGAGATGGACTGGAAAAGCTCATGGGAGCGAACCCCCAGTGTTTACATCATTGGCTGATTAATTTGTTCCCCTTTTTAACGGCTGTTTAGTGATGCGAGATGACATCAGGACTAGGTTTGCCAACTCTGGGTTGGGAAATTCTTGGAGATTTTGGGAGTGGAGCCCGGAGCGGATGGGATTTGGGGGAGGAGCATATAATGCCATACAGTCTGCCCTCCAAAGTAGCCATTTTCTCTAAGGAACTGATATCTGTAGTATGGAGATCAATTGTAACTCCAGGAGATCTCTAGGACCCACCTGGATATTGGCAACCCTAGTCTGATTTTTGTGTATGAGGGGGCAGAACTCCCATGAGGAAAGTTACCCATTGAACAGGCTCAAGCTGCTCATGAATATCTGAACTGTTGGATGAAAAACTGGCTTCCTGCTCAAGGCTGGAGAGCAGAACATGAGTTCATCCGGTGTTTGTCTGACCATTCCTAGCCTTCAGATCTGGCTTGTCGCTTCCCAGAATCATCTAGCTGGGCTGTCCATTGTTGGAAACAGAATGCTGGACTTCTGCTCTGATCCAGCCAGGCTCTTTTTATATTCCTAATGTTCTTAAATCTACAACTTCTGATCTTGCTAACTGAATCATCACATTTCTACTTAGCTTTCTGTGAGTTATCCCAGGCACCGTCAGACCCAGATCTTGTGCAGCTGGCAGTTGTCAAAGGGGCTCTACATTCAAAGTTGACTTAATAAAGAGGGCCACCTAAGGCTACCATGCCCAGTCTCTGCTGCCATCATCTCTTGGGAGCCAGTTTGGTGTAGTGGTTAAGTGCGCGGACTCTAATCTGGGAGAACCAGGTTTGATTCCCCACTCCTCCACTTGCACCTGGCGGATGACCTTGGGCAAGCCATAGCTCTGTACCAGCTGTCCCCTCAAGGACAGCTTGGGAAAAAGCTCTCTCAGCCCCACCTACCTCACAGGGTGTCTGTTGTGGGGAGGGGAAGGGACAGGAGTTTGTAAGCCGCTCTGAGACTCCAAGTGAGTGAAGGGCGGGGTATAAATCTAATATCTTCTTCTTCTTCTTGCCTTTCAGCATCCCTATCACCACCCAGGAGCCACAGTAGCTACTGTTTTTTCTCCAGATGTCTTTAAAGACTGCATGACCAGCTTGGCATGGTTGGTGAAGCTTCTGAAACTCTTGTGCCTTGCCCTAGTGGGCACACCTGATTTGCCATGCTGTCTTTTAAGACACCTGGGAAACAAAGAGGGAAGGGGTCATATAATGTTCCAGCTCCTGGGTGGCGGAAGATGCTTGCTTGATTAGGCCCTATACAGTTATAGAGTGTACAGTCTTATTATGGTCAATCACCAGATTGATCGAATCATCTGGGTAGCATGCAACATACTGGACTGATTCAGTGATTACTTCACTGGCCATACATTTGATTGGTCAGTTCGAATCATGCCATTGTGGGCTGCTGGGTATAAAGGAATGGTATTTCATTCTAGTTTTACATCTAACTTAGAGACACCTTTGGATTCTGGGCGAGCCACGCTGGCTGGAGCCCCTGTTTTGGACTTTGAAACTCTGTTGGACTCAGCCTCGTCAGGTAACATCTGGATCTAGAACCAATGCCTGTACATGTGCCTAGTTTAGATATGTGGCTTAATCATTTTATGCTCACTGCTCTTATATTGTATAATCCTGCACAATATTTTAATAAATCACTTTAATTCTATTTTGTGGTGTTCTCGGGTTTGGCGGTTTTAATCTGAATTCAGTACTTCAGCCCATATTGGTTACAGCTACCAGAATAACTGTTTTCTGGAACTTACCTTGCAAATGTCCTACCTTGCAGGGCTGACTTCTTGATCTTAGATCTGGTAGGGCTAGAGACTTAGTTTCTTTGTTTCTGGCTGGTGGGTGAGTTAAAAGGTGGTGGCATTACCTGGGGTTGAGAGGAGTTACTCCTCAACATTTTGTGGTTTTTCCTTGTACCAACCCATCACCAACCCATTTATAAGTCTTTGATAGGTACCACCATGCAAAATCTGCCCCATGAAGCCACTACCTCAACTGGTCTTGTTGTAGAACCAGACATGTATGTATTTGGCAAGAACTACTTGATCAGTCCAAGAAACAAACTTGTGGTGAATGTAAGAACATCAGAAGAGCCCTGCTGGATCAGACCAGTGGTCCATCTAGTCCAGTACCCTGTCTCTCACAGCGGCCAACCAGTTCCTTTGGAGGACCAACAACAGAGAATGGAGGCTGAGACCTTGCTCTGATGTTGCCTCCTTGTACTGGGATTCAGAGGTTCGCTGCCTCTGAATGTGGAGGTTCCCCTCAATCACCACGGCTAGTAGCCATTGATAGACTTCTCCTCCATGAATCTATCTAACCCCCCTTTAAAGCTGTTTGTTCCTGTGGCCATCACTACATCATTACACTGTGGAAAGCTGGCATTTGTTTCTGGGTAAATACGGCCATGAACATTTCCTTCTAACTGGGGAGAAGACGAAAACACAGAATATGTGTGAACACCTCCCCCCCCCCCGAGAATCTGCTATAGACAGCCTACAAATTAGCATCCTACCAAATCAGATGAAACAAAGGCAGGAGAACAATGAGGTGCTACACAATGCTTAACTGACTTATAGAATTTGCTGTCACAAGAACTGGTGATGGGTACCAGCAGAGATTGCTGCAAAAGAGGAATTCATGGAGGATAAGTTTATCAATGCCAGTTATCCCTCATGGACAAATGGATCCCCTGTGTATGGAGGCTGTGTTGGTCTTAATTCTAGTTGTTGTTGTTGTTTTTGGGGGGGACACACAGTAGGGTGGCGACTTTCAGATCCTGCTTGAGAGCCAGTTTGGTGTAGTGGTTAAGTGCACGGACTCTAATCTGGGAGAACTGGGTTTGATTCCCCACTCTTCCACTTGTAGCTGCTGGATGACCTTGGGTAAGCCATAGTGCTCTCAGAGCTGTTCTAGAAAGAGCAGTTCTCTCAGAGCTCTCTCAGCCCCACCCACCTCACAGGGTGTCTGTTGTGGGGAGGGGAAGGGAAAGGAGTTTGTAAGCTGCTCTGAGACTCCAAGTGAAGGGTGAGGTATAAATCTCATCTCCTTCCTTCACCTTTGTTCTTCACAGAAGGCTTTATTTAGAAAATCATTGTTGGCGGTCCAGTAGGTAGGGTTTTTAACTCTTGGTTGGGAAATTCCTGGAGATTGGGGGTAGAGCTTGGGGAGGGTGGGTGTTGGAAAGCGGAGGGAGCTAAGCAGGGATGTGGTGCACTAGACTCCACCCTCTCAAGTTGACATTTTCTGTAATCAGGACACTAGTTGTAATTTTGAGAGAATCAGGGCTCCGTTGGGGCCGGGGCGCGCCGGAGCGCCGCTCCGGGAGAGAGGCGGCGGCGGGGGGGCGGGCACTTCACCAAGCCCCGCCCCCCCCAGCCTCCCCCCCCGTCAATGCTCCCGGGGCCGGCGGCACTCTGCCGGCCCCGGGAGGGAGAAGCCCTTCCCTCCCACTGCTCCTGGAGCTGCGGCCGAGCGCCGCTGGCCCCGGGAAGCCCCTTCCCTCCCCCCCGTCAATGCTCCCGGGGCCGGCGGCACTCCGCCAGCCCCGGGGAAGGAGAAGCCCTTCCCTCCCCCCTCCCACTGCTCCTGGGGCCGCGGCAGAGTGCCGCCGGCCCTGGGAAGCCCCTTCCCTCCTCCCCCCGTCGTCAACGTAGCAACTCCAGCCGCTCATTGCTGCTGCTGCTGCTGGGTACGAGCCTGGCTGGAAAGGGAGCTCTGCTCTGCCCCGCGGAGTCTGCGAACGCGGGCCAGGGCTGGGGCTGCTCCTTCCTGGGCACGCACCACGAGCGACTCCGGGCTGGGCGGGCGGGGCAACCAAGAAGGAGAGCGCCGGACGCACAGGCACCCAGATCGCAGGGCAGGGCTCCGCTCATGCACGCGCCCTCCCCGCCCCTTCCCACGGGCCGCCGCCAGCAGGTGCACCGGAGCCAGCCCCGCCTGCAAGAAGCTGGACGCCCTGCCCCTCTCCGCGTGCGTTTGATCCCGGAGTTGGCGCGCTTGATGCGTCCCCTTCTCCCCTCCGCTTCTCTCCTGCCCCCCCCGCTCCTCCCTTTGTGCAGCACAAGGGCTGTCGGCGCTCCCGATCCCGCGATCCCTCTGCAGGAACCGGGACTATTTCCTCCCCCCCACCGCCGCACATGCACGCACAAGGGGGAGGCTGGTTCTGCAACCCAGGAATGCAGCCTCCCCCCACCCTGGAGGGCTTCGCAAGCTGACCCGTGCCCAGCCGAGATTTCCTCGGGCCGGTCCCTTCACTGGGGGGCTTTGACTGGCCTCTGCTGCCGGCCCTGGGCACTGCCTCCAGTGCAGAGCTCCCTGGCTGGCTGACTCCTTGCAGCGGATAGGGGGCCGCAAGTCCAGCAGCACCTTAAAGACCCACAGCATTTCCCGGGTACAGGCTTGCAGAGTTAAAACTCCCTTCGTTGACTGGGAATTCTGTGGGTCTCTAAGGTGCTCCCGAACTCAGATCTGGCTGTTCCTCCATTGCACGATCAGCACAGCCACCCCTCTGAAACACCCAGTGACAGGGCACCCCTGGGCAGTGTCCCCTCTCCGCTGAGTCAATGTGAGCTAGCTCAGAGTTCGTTAGCCTCCAGCTCACATATCTTTGTCTCAGCTCAGGAAGGAGGGCTCCAGAGCAGACTAATTTTGCAGCAGCCAAATCGCTGGCTCACCACTTTGATGCCAGTAGCTCAAAAAGTAGATTTTTGCTCACAGGACTCCACAGCTTAGAGGGAGCATTGCCCGGGGGTGTCTCATGCACAGCCCACCACCCTTTTCGTGCTGGCCCCTTGCTGGCCTTTGATCTTGCTGGCCTTTGATCTTGACAACAACAGTGCAGATGTGATCCTTTCTCTGGGCCCACCATGTGTGTTCCCAGCCCAGCCACAATCCTGAGTACCTTGTGTCACACACACCCCGCCACCCGAATGAACCTCTCCACCTGCTCTCTACGCTTCTCCCCCCTCCCCCAAGTCTCCATCCTGTGCCCGGGAAGTCGCCCGCTGGTTGCCTTTGCAGAGCACGCCTGATTGGCCCAGCAAAGAGAGAGTGCGGATGTTGCAAAGGCCGCAGGCTGAAGTGGGTGGGTGGCCCTGCGGTGCAGCCTCCAGCTGGAGGTGGTGAAGCATTGTCCTTTCATGGGGGGGGGGGCAGGAGGAGTGGGGCCAGGCCAGGAGGTGCCCCCCGCACCTAGGAGGAGCCTGAGCTCTGTCTTAGGATGGAAGAACAATGCTCCAGAGCATGTGCAGATGGCTTCCCATTCCCCAGCCAGGCCTGGGGCTTCCACTTCTCTCTAGTGGGCAGGAGGGGAGGCTTCATTCAGCCTGGGTCCAACTGGCCCCTTTCCCCAGGCCTTTCCGGCACTTTCCTGGCCTGTGTGGTCGACGCGGTCGGCCTGGGCTGTGCAGCAAGAGCGCTGGTGTGGGGCAGCGTCTGAGAGCTGTGGGAGACTGAGGGTCGGATCCCCACACGCAACCTAGCCTCCCTCACAGGGTTGTTGTGAGGACAAAAAGGAGGAGAGGAGAAGAAGGCCAGCCGCTGGGCCAGTCCAGGCCTCTCGCTGGCCACAGGATCACTTCATTGATCACAGCGCTCTGCCGTGGCCCCGGGGAAGGAGAAGCCCTTCCCTCCCCCCTCCCTCCCTCCCTTCCTTTCCCCGTCCTTCCCCTCTCCCTCCCTTCCTTCCTTCCTTCCTTCCTCTTTCCCCCCTTCCTTCCTTCCTTCTCTCTCCCCCCCACCTACCTACCTACCTACCTTCCTGTTCCTTCCCCTCTCCCTTACTTCCTTCCTTTCTTCTCTCTCTCTCCCCCACCTACCTACCTACCTTCCTTCCTGTTCCTTTCCTTCCTTCCCCCTCCCTCCCTTCTTGCCTTCTGACACACCTGACGTCAGGGAGGTGTGGCCTTATGACACTTCCGGTGATGTCAGGGGGTGTGGCATATGCAAATAAGTTATGCTAATGAGCTCCTGCACCTCTTTTTTAACGAAAGGACCCCTGGAGAGAATTATTTGGTTCATGTTCTTATTAGATTAATGGAGGGTAAGTCTATCAATGGCTGCTAGCTATGGTGACTGAGGGGAACCTCCACAGCCAGAAGCACTAAACCTCTGAATCCCAGAGCCAGGAGGCTACACTGGGGGAAGGCCTCGGCCTCTGTGCCCTGTTGTTAGCCTTCCCTAGCAATGGGCAGCTGACTGTGTGAGACAGGATGCTGGAGTAGATGGACCACCAGTCTGATCCCTCAGGGCTCATTTTATGTTCTTATGAAGACCTCGGCCTCTCTGCCCTGTTGTTGGTCCTCCAGAGAAATTGGCAGCCCACTGTGTGAGACAGGATGCTGGACTAGACAGACCTCTGGTCTGATCCAGCTGGGCTCTTCTGATATTCTTATGAAGGCTTCAGCCTCTATGCCCCTGCGCTGGCTGTCCAGAGGGACTGATTGGCTGCTGTGTGATATGGGATGATGGACTAGATGGTCCACTGGTCTGATCCAGCAGGGCTGTTCTTCTGATGTTCTTATGTTCTTAACTCCAGCCCCCATCCTGACAACCATACCAGCAGGTTTCCTTCCTTCCTTGACACCTCTTACGTACTTACTCTCAAATCAGTTCATAGCGACCAACTTCAGCAAGGCTGTGCGTTTCCAAAAATAGACCTTTGGCACGGTCAAGTCAAGCCCAGGTCCATCACACCCCAAGGGTCAGGTTATAGCCAGATCCTGGATTTTTTGGCATTAATTTTTCATAGCCGGCCCACAATTATTTTCTGCAGCTCAGCTACAGGACTGCCCCCTCAGTTTCATACCTCTGTTTCCTTTCCTCTCCATGCAGATGGCCTCATCCGTAAGAGAGTTATGATTTCTACTTACCTCTGGGCTACCTCTGATCCAGCCTAGCTGCAACCTTCAGACCATTATCGGTGGCTCTCCCTCCAGTTAGTCAACCGAGGTCCTGAGGGATTGCTGTCAACCTGCTACCTCTGCCCCGAGTTAAGAATATCCAATTTCCCCAACAAGACATCTGCCACAGTTCCTCTGTTTCTTATACAGATTCATATTCTGAGCTTCTTGATTTATTTCTCCTGATACCTGGACTAAGAGGGGGGAGGAACGTTGGCTCCACCATAAAACTGGATTGAATGGATAAACTGTCAAACATATTGTGAGTGCAAAGCATTTGAATGATCATACCCAGAGCCATTGGAATAATAAGGTGCAGTGCAGGAAGCTTCCGGAAGCCTGTTTTTTTTTTTTTAAGCTGCAGCCAGGCTGGGTGAGCAGCAAACATCTTTCTAACTTCTTCTTCTTTTTTTTCATTCATGCATGGGGTTATTCAAGAAATATTGTCGGGGTCACTTTTGACTTGTTAATTGTTTGGAGCCTGATATTATTCCTTCCCCAAAGTGCACGAAGGAGACCTGGGAGAGATTTCCCTGTCCAAGGTCAGTGGCCAAGATTATTGCTTCACAGTGGAATTCAGGCTCAATAAATCTTCCCTCCAGATGAACTCTGACAGTCTATTATAAACAATGCTAAGAACTGCATCCATATTCTCTTTTCCGCTAGCACACTGACCACGAGTCAATTACACTAAATTATTTTCTCGGGCCAGTTTTTCATTCTCTGGGAGAGGCAAAACAATCTGAATATATATATATATATATAAGATTATCTGCTTCTGCTCAGACAGGTATGCAGTTACATGGTTTATAATGTAATCCTATGTAGAGTTATTGTAGTCTAGGTCCATTGATTTCAGTGGGCTGAAACTGGAGCAACTCTGCATAGGACTACACTGCTTTTTGTTGTTGTTGTTCAGTCACATATTCGAGTCAGTCCAACTCTTCGCGACCCCATGGACCCCATCATGCCAGGCGCTCCTGTCTTCCATCGTGCTCCAGAGTTTGCTCAATTTCATGTTCGTTGCATCGATGACCCTGTCTAACCATCTCATCCTTTGCCGTCCCCTTCTTCTTTGACCTCCAATCGTTCCCAGCATCAGGGTGCTCCTCATTCGGTGGCCAACGTACTTGAGTTTCAGCATCAATATCTGGCCTTCCAGGGAACAGTCAGGCTTGATTTCCTTTAGGGACATAAGAACTCGGTGGTATTAGGTAAGAAACGCTAAGATTGGTTCCCATTTCTCTAAGAACCTGAAATTGATTGGGTTAACAGCGATAACATTTACTTTGTTAGTGACGCTTTCCGTCAAAAACTGATCCCATAATTTGTTGTGCCACAATTGCAGCGAGGGAGGCTCAGGATTTTTCCAGCGAGTAGCTATCGTTGTACGTGCAGCAAAGAGCATTACGTCCAGGGTTTTCTTCAGTTTACGAGTATATATGTTTTGTGGCCAAATGTCTAAGAAAAGAGCCTCAGGACAGATCTCGATGTCTATAGAAGTGGTCTTTTGAATTGCGACTTGGATTTGTTTCCAAAACGTTTGGACCGTATCGCATCGCCACCAGCAGTGAGCATACGTGCCTGGCTGCTGGCGGCCTTTCCAGCAGTTGGGTGAGAGGGTAGCTTTTATGTATGACGCTTTCTGAGGTGTGAGATACCATCTAGTCAGGAGTTTGAATCTTTGGAGCTCCAGTGGTAATGGGACTGGAAAGCCCCCTTTTTTTTTGTCCAAATATTTGTCCAGTTTTGCTCTCCTACGGTAAAAGTGCAGTCATTTTGCCAAGCCTGTTGGAAAGCCCAGTGTTTTGATGTTGTTGTTTGGCATCTTGATTCTTGGGCAACGATCTTTCCTCCCTTCAGTGCTAACACTGTACACTTGTCAAGGCCAAATGCCATTGCTATATCCTTGCTGAATATTTGAACTGTATTTACTAAAGAATCAATCTCTGAGGATGATTTTCCATAGATTTTCAAGTCATCCATATAAAATAAGTGTGGAATTTTTTGGCCTGTCTTTGAAAGCTGGTATCCTAGGCCTGTACTGTTGAGAATGATGGTGAGTGGTGTTAGGGCAATGACGAAGAGCGGCGGAGATAGTGAGGCTGCGGACAGACTCAAGTTCTGCCATGCCTCCGCGGCGCGGCAGAACAAGGCGGGGGAATTGCCCCCACCGCGCGGCGTTTGCACGCCACCGCAAGGAAGCCGCCCGCAGCATCCAGACTGCGGGTGGCTTCCGCCGGTGGCGTGTGAACACCGCGCTGCTCCCCCGGCTGGCGTGCGTTCACACCGGAAGCGGGTGGAACGCACACCGCAGCAGCCGGGACACCACTTTTAAGTGGTGCCCGGCTGCTGCGGGAGGAGCGTGGCGCCGGACGCGTTGCTTTTAAAGCGGAGGCAGAGCGGGCCAGTCTGTCCTCAGCCTGAGTCTCCTTGGATGATGATGATGATAGTAATATAATGATGAAGAATCATTTATTAGAACTCATTTCTTAGGAATCATCCTAAGCCTTTTTGGAATTTAAAATTAGTATTCTATTTCCACTATATACTTTTAAAATAAAACACATTTTATTATACCCCGGTAGCTCATAAAGTAAAATGTATTTTATTATACCTCGGTAGCTTGGTATTTATTAGGCATAAGATAGACAGACATTTAGAGCTGCCAGCCTCCTTGTGAGGATTACAACTGCTCTTCAGACTAGAAACTGTCACTTCCTCTAGAGAAAAAGGCTGCACTGGAGGGTGGACTCTATGGCATTATAAACTGCCGTGGTCCCTCCCGTCTCCAAACCCTGTCCTCCCCAAGATCTATAACTGAATCTCCAGGAATTTCCCAACCTGAGTTGGCAACTATACAGCCACAGAGACTTTGAGAAACCAGGAATGAAAATATGAAAATATTGATCATGGAATTATTCAAATAATACTATGGTGCTTTTAAACTGGTCATTTGTAATGCAGGTACACCTTTTTGTTGTTGATTTCATTAATGTTACTGTAGCAAATAGGCAATGCCTGTGTTTATTCTCTCCCCTAATTAAATCCTTAATTGAATCTCTTCATCTAGCCTCCATCCCATGTTAGAATTCACAAACCTCTATTTGTTCTGCTTTGAAATCTCCTTTTTGGTCAAGATCTTCCTTGACTCTTCTGGATTGCCAAAGGACAAATTAAAAAAAAAATGTCATGTCCCCTTAATAGAGATTTAATGTGTGAAAATGGGCACTAACACTTTTCAGGGCAAAGAGGTAAATAGCATCACCTGGTTAACATCAAAGGAGGAACTGTGGCTCAGTGGTAGAGCCTCTCTCTCGCTTGCAGAAAGTCCCCAATCTCTGGGATCTCCAGTTAAAAGGACCAGGTCAGAGGTCAGGGGTCATTTCGAGCAGGAGCTTGGGGGAGCGCAGCTCCAGGAGTTGGTGCCAGCCCCTCCCCCCCGTGGGGGAATGCCTGCTTGTGTCATGACTGCAGCAAAATGACCCCGTCCCCTGGAAAGGTCCTTGTTCCTCCGACCAGCCTTCTGAAGGCTTCAGCCACCACTGAAGCTATCCTCCCAGAATAGTGGTATTTCTGAGGCTTGGATTAGTAGTGGTCCTCTTTCTTTCTTTCTTTCTTTCTTTCTTTCTTTCTTTCTTTCTTTCTTTCTTTCTTTCTTTCTTTCTTTCTTTCTTTCTTTCTTTTTCCTTCCTTCCTTCCTTCCTTCCTTCCTTCCTTCCTTCCTTCCTTCCTTCCTTCCTTCTCCAGTGATGTCCAGTGGTGTAGCATATGCAAATAAGTTATGCTAATGAGTTATGCTAATTACCTCCTGCACCTCTTTTTCTACAAAATGACCCCTGCTTAAAGTTATGAATCACAATATAACTTGAGGAGGCATACAGTACCCCACTGGAGTACTGGTATATGGCTGCCTCATGTATGTCTTCATCCCATTAAAACTCTATTTAAGGGACAGGCTATTTATCTATTTAATTAATTTAATTTATACCCCACCCTCCCCACAAGCAGGGTCAAGGCGGCTTACATGGTTGGTCCATAAACTACCCTTAAAATCCATATAAAAACAACTTAAAACAATTTACATACAATAAAATCATAGAATCATAAAGTGCTGGTGGTGCTACATGGGTTACTTAGGATGGCGTGCTGAAAATACCTGCAATCATACAGATTTGCCAACTCGGAGGTCTTCCTGAGTCATGCTGTAGTAGAGGCTAGATGTCGGAACAACAGGCCAGGCTAATTGGTGGTAGTAGCGGGGGCGGCTCCTAGTTGAAAGCCTGGTGGAAGAGCTCCGTCTTGCAGGCCCTGCGGAACTGTAGAAGATCCTGCAGGACCCTGATCTCTTCCGGGAGCTCATTCCACCAGTATGGAGCCGCCACTGAGAAAGCCCTGGCCTTTCAGGATTTCAGAGATAGTGTTGTCAGCTTCCAGGTGGGGCCTGGAGATCTGGAATTACAAATGATCTCCAGTTGACAAGAGATCAGCCCCCCTGGAGAAAATGGCTGCTTTGGCAGGTGGACTCAGTGGCACTGTACGTGATTGAAGTTCCTCCCCTCCCCAACCCCCCCTCTCCTCAGGCTCCACCCCTCCCCCCAAATCTTCAGGAATTTTCAAATCCGGAATTGGCAGCTCTATATATCACAATATAGGATCCAAAATTGAATGCATTTAACAAAGGATCTAAAATGAAGCCAGCTTGGAAGGAAATCTGGGCCTTCCTGCTCTCTCCCTTCTTTAATTAATTTATTTATTTCCATCGCTTGTACCCTGCCTTTCTCCCCTATGAGGAACTAGTAGGATTGCCTGCTCTGGACTGAGCGATTCATGGAGATTTTGGAGGTGTAGTCTGTCCACCCAATGAGAAGGGAGCACTCACTGGAGAAGACCCTGATGCTGGGAAAGATTGAAGGTCAAAGAAGAAGGGGACGGCAAAGGATGAGCTGGTTAGACAGTGTTGTTCCGGCAAGATTTGTATAGATGGGACAGAAAATAATGTTTTTATTGGTTTTGTCAAAACCGTTTTGACAACAAACAAGGTAAACAGAATAAGAAGCAAAAGGTGGGTGTGGCTGTTCTGGTAACATGGGGTGTGGCCTAATACGTCAATGAGCTGCACTGTGGGCGTGGCCTAATATGCTAATGAGTTCCTGCTGGGGTGTGGCCTAATATGCTAATGAGTTCCTAACATGGGGTGTGGCCTAATATGCTAATGAGTTCCTGCTGGGCTTTTTTTACAAAAAGAGCTCTGTCGGAGGTGATGGGAAAGACCTCAGCCTGAGACCCTGGAAAGCCACTGCCAGTGTGAGTAGACAAGACTGACCATGATGGATTGACGGAGACCAAGCCCTAGGAGAAAAGACTGAGGGCCTTGGGAATGTTCAATCTGGAAGAGAGGATGTTGAAGGGGGACAGGATTGCTCTCCATTTTGAAAGGCTATCACTTAGAGGAGGGCAGGGAGCTGTTCCTGTTGGCAGCAGAGGCTAGGACTTGCAAGAATGGGTTTAAATTAGGGGTGGGGAGGTAGTGGCTGGATATTAGGAAATAGATTTTTACAGTAAGAGTTGTTCAGCAGCGGATTGGGCTGCCTGGGGAAGTGGTGAGCTCCTCCTCACTAGCAGTCTATAAGGAGCGGCTGAACGAACACTTGTCAGGGATGCTCTAGTCTGATCCTGCACTGAGCAGGGGGTTGGAGTAGATGACCTCTATGACCCCTTCCAACTCTATGATTCTGGTATATGGCAGCCTCATGTATGTCTTCATCCCATTAAGACTCTATTTAAGGGACAGGCTGTTTTTTCCCCTCCAGGCCAGTTGGCAACTCTAACCACTTCAGCAGGTAGATCAAGATGGGTAGCCATGTTAGCCTGTCTGTAGCAGTAAAAAAGAGCAAGAGTCTAGTAGCACCTTAAAAACTAACAAAATTTGTGGCAGGGGAGGCTTGCTCTTTTCTGCACTTCAGCAGCTGCCACCAATAACTTTCACGGTCAGCTGTCTGCATTCTGTAATCATGTTGTGTTTGTTCTTTTATTCTGTTTGTCCAGACACCTCCTGCCAACCACGGCTGAGAAGAGAATCTATGTCGGGTCAGGCCTATGGCCCATCCAGTTAGGGTTGCCAGGTTCCTTCCTCCTGCTAGTGAGGGGATCTGAGGGGCATTCCAGGGGTGGCCGGGGACATCGCTGATGTGCTGACATCACTTCTGGAAGTGACGTCATCATATTCGTGACATCAGGGTGACACTCTACTTTTTGGTCAAAACTCTATGGTAAAAGTGGCTACAAACCATCAGGTTTTGCCCCCAAAAGTAGAGTGTCACCCTTGACGGCACCGATGTGATGACATCACTTCTGGAAGTGACATCAGCACACCACTGATGTCACACGGGGACGTCTGTTTGGGGGTGGCATTTCCCCCGCTGGCTAGCTGGCTGGCAGTGGGTCAGAGTGGGTCAGAGCCTGCAAAAATGGGAGATCCCCCACCCTGACTGGGAACCTGGCAAGACATCCAGTCTAGCACTCTGTGTCACACAGTGGCAAAACCCAGAGGCCATCAGGAGGTCCACCAGTGGGGCCAGAACTCCAGAAGCCCTCCCACCGTGGCCCCCCCAAGCACCAAGAATACAGAGCATCACTGCCCCAAACGTAGTGTTCCATCTATACATAGTGGCTAATAACCACTGATGATCCTCTGTGCCATATTTTAATATGTCTTAGGAGCATAGTTGCTCCAAAGAGTGGATAGGATGGACATTTGGACTACATTGTTTTCTAGAAATACAAAGCTGACTTTCTGAAAGCATCTCAGAGCCCCTCGGTTACAGTAATTTGAGGCCGCTCCCTTCCTTGGCAGGTTTCCCGGAGGCCTACAGCTTTGCTGCCTTGTAAATCCATCCTCGAAGAAGAATTGTTTCGCTTTTGCCTCATAACTTTACTAATCCTTATTCTTAGACATTACCCTTTTCATACAGATCCATTATTTAAATGTTTTATGTACGCTGGATCAGTTTCACACAGGATTTTAACTTCTGTGTGCCACACCCTCCATCTGACATTGGTGAGGCATGTTGACTTGGGGTGCTATGTTCTAGTGGCCCTGAGCACTCTGGGGACCCAGAGGGCCAGGGAGGGTGCTACTGGAGGATGGTAGCAGCATACCTCATCTTATCAAGTGACCGAGGATTGCCAACTTCTAGGTGACATCCCTCCCTTTCCCAAACCATGCCCTCCACAGGCAGTGTCCCCAAACTCAAGGAATTTCCCAAGATGGAGTTGGAAACTCTAGCCTTAGGGGCACTATTTGCCCCAGTGAGGACTCTGTGTGTACCAAGGGGGGGGGGGTAAATGTAGGTTTCCCCCAACAGACATGTTCCAGGGACATTTCAGGTTGTGAAATGGCATGGGGGAGGGGAACTCTTAAGCATTCGCTTTCTGGGCACTATAGTTATAGATGCCAGCCTCCAGGTGGGACCTGGGGATCTCCCAGAATTACAGCTAGGGTTGCCAAGTCTTCAAAACTCACCGGTGGGGGGGAGTCCTCCTCCGGCCGGGAGTTTCTACTGGCCCAGCAACATCACCAGAAGTGACGTCAGCACGTTGGGGGCGTTGCCAGGGCGACGCTCCGGCAATCGCCCCAAAACTCTATCATAGAGTTTTGGGGCGATTGCCAGAGCGTTGCCCTGGCAACGCCCTCAACGTGCTGATGTCACTTCCGGGTGACGTCATTATGTTGTCCTTGCTGGACGACGTCGGGGGTGGAGTTCCCCCCGCCGGCCAAATGCTGGCCAGCGGATCGGGAACCCCTTTAGCGGGGGATGCCCCGCCCCCCGGGCTGACTTGGCAGCCCTAATTACAGCTCATCTCCAAACTACAGAGATCAGTTCCCCTGGATAACATGGTTGCTTTGGAGGGTGGACTCCATGGCATTGAACCCCACTGAGGTCCCTGTCCTTTCCAGGCTCCACCCCCAAATCTACAGGAGTTTCCCAACCTGTAGTTGGGAAACTGAACCCTCCACCTCCTGCCAGCAAGCAGGGTGGATCTGAAAACCCTAAGCACAGTCTCCATCTGAACCAGGGCCGGTACACCCAGGAACTGAGTTTCCAGTGGAGAACTGGCAACACACTGCTGGCTGAGAATAGTTATGGCGAACTTGGACACATCCCAGTGATTTTGTAACATCCCGTTAGGCCCTCAGTGATAAAACCAACTGTTATCTCAGTATGACCTTTCTGACGAGCCCCTGTATCTCCCCAACAATCTAGCAGATTTTCCCTGCCAAATCTTCAGTTCCCCTCAGTGACTGAGTTGCGCTACAGTGGTGTGTATATCTTCTTTGCCATGAAAGACTTGACCTTCCCACCTTGTGTCAAGAGATTTAGTTTAGGCCTTAGACCCAGTACAGAAACTTGAGGGAGAGACAGGAGCTGTCCTGTTTTATAAACTCTTTTGAAATGGCACTTGAGGCAACTTAAAAGACCCTGTCTTTTTGCCAGCAGAGCTGTGGCCAGCAACAACCCCTCTCCCTCCCTGCTAAAAGATTTAAAGGGCCCTCCGGCTGGTTGGCAGGCCACGTGCTCCCTGCCGATCAGCTGAAGTCCTTTACATCTTTCAGCAGGAAGGGAGACGGGTGGCGGGTGTGTGTGTGGCAGCCAAGGCTTCAGGTGGGGCTTCCCTAGCCAGCTGGCAGGGGGGCAGATTGTAGCCCCCAGGAGCAGGGAACCCCCACCTGGATCTGGGGGCTGGCAACCTGAAGAAGAAGAGCTAGATTTATACCCCACTCTTCACTTGGAGTCTCAGAGCATCTTACAGTCAATTCCCTTCCTCTCCCCTGCGAGGTAGGCGGGGCTGAGAGAGCCCTGAGACAACAGCTCTTGAGAGAACGGCTCTGAAAGAACTGTGACTGACCCAAGGTCACCCATCTGGCTGCATGTGGAGGAGTGGGGAATCAAACCCGGTTCTCCCAGATCAGAGTCGGACGCTCTTCACCTCAACATCAAACTGGCTCTCCCTGCCATAGTGATTTGCCAGTGAAACAGACAAACTTGAAAGCTGGTACTGTTGTGTTAATCAACACCTCATACTTTTATTTCTGTGTTTTTATCTGTTTCATGTTTATCAGCTGCCTTGGTTGTTCTCTTGAAATGTAAGGCAAGAAACAAATTTGTTTGTTTATTTATTTAATTTATACCCTACCCTGCCCCACACATGGGCTCCGGGCAGCTTAAATAAATAGATAAGTCCTGACTCAAAAACCTGACTGGATCGCCACCGGTGGCCTGCGACTTGATGGCATTTCGTACACATACACGAACAGGAAGAAAAGTATGCCTTACCTACCGAAGTGCATCACCTCCTATGCTTTAACAACCAATCACTCGGCCACCACGCCTCCCGCCAGACTGATCGCCGAGCGAGACAAAAATCCCTCGATGATCTATAAATACGCTTTGACAAGGAGGAGAAATTCCGGCTTTTATCTCCTGATTGACATGTTGTGACAGGGTGATTAGAGGAAGTGAAGAGGTAATTAACCCTCCTTACGCTCTTGAGTAATCTACCTGTAGTACTGGAGCACGCACTCAGTGGCCCAGGCCCTCGAAACCTTCCCCTCCCCCCCCACAGCAAAGCTGGCGACGAGGCTGAAGCGCAACCAGGTGCCAGCTCCAGCATCTCCAGACACTTCCCAGCCATGCTCCCTGTAAGCTGTGGAGTCCTGTGAGCAGAAATTCTACTTTGTGGGCTACTGGCATTAAAGTTGCGAGCGAGCGATTTGGCTACTGCATAAATTAGTTTAGTCTGGAGCCGTCCTCCCTGAGCCAAGACAAAAAATGTGTGAGCCGGAGGCTAAAAAAACCTGTGAGCTAGCTCCCACTAACTCAGCTTAGTGGGAACAGTGCTTCCCAGTATCATCAGTCAAAGCCATTTTACGGCAGAGAAATAAACAGAGAGGGTGTGACAGTGATGGATGAGGATCACTCACCGAGAGCCCTACCTACAGACGTTGACACCGCTGGAAATGTTACATAGCTCATCCTATGAAGATGTTATGAAAACAGATGGACTGCAAAGGCCCATTCTGACACAATATTTCTTTTGCAGGGTGGGGTGGGGATCTGCAGGGTTGCTTCCATTGGAATGATTCTGTAGGGGGCTACATACTTATGGAAAGCAAAATAAATGAGGATCGGGGAGGCTTATAGATACTGCTGGACAGGGGTCATTTCGTAGAAAAAGAGGTGCAGGAGCTCATTAGCATAACTCATTAGCATAACTCATTTGCATATGCCACACCCCCTAACATACCGGAAGTGTGTCAGAAGGCAACACCCACCCCTCAGGCTCCACTCCACAGGTGAGTGAAACTGACCTGCTCTTCCTCCGTTCCCTTCCCCATCCAATACTTTGTGCAATAAAAATAAGCGTAAAGAACACACCCTCATTCTCTTCCTGCTCCCTTGAAACCACCAGGTTTCAAGTAGACTTGAGATACCCAGGACATGTGCACCACCCATCCCTTCCTCTTCCCCTCCCCGCAACAAGACACCTTGTGGGGTAGGTGGGGCTGAGAGAGGTCTTTGGAGAACTGCTCATGAGAGAACAGCTCTGAGAGAACTTGTGACTGGCCCAAAGTCACACCAGCAGCTGCATGTGGAGGAGTGGGGAATCAAACCCGGTTCTCCCAGATTAGAGTTCAACTCCTGACCACTACACCAAACTGATGGGGTGGAAGCTGCTGAAGGGTTGATGAAATTTCTCCAGTACTTATGTGCCCAGATAAAAAATGGTATACTCAGAAAATTTATATGCCACCTTGAGCAAGTCTCTGGAAAAGCAGCACACAGTCATAAAAGGAACAATGATAAAATTATCAATATTAAAACAAAACTTTAAAAACAATAAAGACCCTAGCAGGGCTTTCCCTGGGGCGCTGCGCCTCTGCACTACTCGGGGAAGCTGAGGAGGGGGTGGGGCTTGGACATGTGCCCACCCCCTGGGCTCCTCACTCCCGGAGCTGCGCTCCTGTGCGCTCCCCCTCCAACGGACCCCTGCTGCTGGAAGACCTGAAGCGCCTTATACTGAATCAGACTGTTGGTCCATCAAGGTCAGTATTCTCTACTCAGACTAGCATCAGTTCTCCAGGGTCTCAGGCGGAGGTCTTTCCCATCACCTACTGCCAGATCCTTTAACTGGAGATGCCAGAAATTGAACTCAGGACCTTCTGCATACCAAGCAGATGCTCTACCGCTGAGCCATGGCCCTTCCCCCAAACACTAGGACATCTCTAGGTAAAAGAGAAGCTGATAACAAAAATCACAGTGGCAATGCTATACAGGATGGGGTGGGGCCTGTAGCAACAAGGAGGATTCAAGGAGAATTGCCACTCCCACCTTTTCTGTTCCTGTCTTTCACTGATGCAAGAGGGGTGGGGGGGGAGCGGCAGTTTTAATTTATTGGTGGGGTTTCAAGACGGGTGGGGTTTCAAGATCTCTTGGAATTACAACTGATCTCCAGAGTATAGGAATCCATTCCCCCCTGGAAGATGTGTCAGCTTCAGAGAGTCTACCATAGAGTCTAGCCGAAACAGAAGTCCTAGAATGTCATCACATTTCTGCAGAGATACATCTGTTGCCCAAACTCCACCCTCCTCTAGCATGAGAGCTACATCATCATCTGTGTTGTGATGTCACCTCTGGTGAAACCCCAAAAGTAACATCAGATAGCTCTGAAAATTGCCAGAAATGCTATGGGAAAACCATAGAGTTTCTAGCAATTCCTAGATATACCCAACATCAATTCCAGGTTTCCCCTGGAAGTGACATTGTGGCGCAGGCACCACCAATGTTTTTAATTCTGATTCTTTACTGCTGCTGCTGCTTGTTGTGGTGGTGGGCAATGAGGACAGCCTTACCTGTGAGGTAGGTTAGGCTGGTATTGTGTGATTGGTCCAAACCGGTACACCACACTGACTCTGCTTATTTCGACAAAAAGAACATGCTAGATTAGGGCTCTCCATTTTTTTGAACCTGTGGGCTCCTTTGGAATTCTGGCATGGCATGGTGGGTGCAGCCACACAATGGCTGTCACAAAATGGCTGCCACAGGAGTTGAAGCAAGGCAGAAAATGGCTGCCACAGCTCACCTCCACTCACACAGCAGAGATCCTTGTGCTGTGGTGGACAGTGCTGTCAAAGCAATCTCCGATAGTCAACCAGAGGCCTTGCCAGGCAGAAGAAGAAGAAAAAGAGAAGAGACTGGATTAATACCCCGCCATTCACTTGTAGTCTCAGAGTGGCTTACAAACTCCTTTTCCCTTCCCCTCCCCACAACAGACACCCTGTGAGGTAGGTGGGGCTGAGAGAGCTTTTTCCCAAGCTGTCCTTGAGGGAACAGCTGGTACAGAGCTATGGCTTGCCCAAGGTCATCCAGCCAGGTGCAAGTGGAGGAGTGGGGAATCAAACCCGGTTCTCCCAGATTACAGTCCATGCATTTAACCACTACACCAAACTGGCCCCAGCTGGCCATGCCCAGTTTCTAAAAACACTTGGCAGGAAAGGTGTTGGCAGACACTGTGGCACCTGAGGCACACTCGGATTCCCTGTGATAGATTATATCTGTTTCCCAGGTGTTACTTTATCTGTGGATATCTAAATCTGTGGATTGGGGCCACGCTTGGACTAAACAGGTTTTTCTGCAGCCTTGGGTGACCACCTAAATTTGCAGAAAAATCTGAAAAGTTAAAAAAAAAAATTGCGCCGAGGGATATAAATCCTCCCAAAAGTAAAATAGCACCCTCTGTTCTTTACTATCTACATTCTGTGGCACCAGAAAAGCATCCTGGGGGCGGCACTAGGCCCGGTGAAGGCCGCAAAACAGGCCGGAGGCAGTGCCGAGACAGCTGCAGGAGGCAGCTGCAGGAGAGGCCAGGGGCCAAATCAGCAAGAAAGTGGAGGGAGGAGAGTGGATTCCCCTCCTCTCCCCTGTGTGAGTCCCACAGGACTGGTAGCAAAGGCATGGGGGCATGATGGGCTGTCCAAGACCTATGGGGGGGGGGAGGTAGGAGCATGGCGTCCCAGCTGCAGAAGCCTTAAGGGTAGAGGGGCTTCAGGAGCCGCCACGGGCCCAGCAGAGGCCTGGAGCCATGGTGGATGCTCCAAGATTGATTGTGGGGAGTGGGGAGGAGCACATGCCTGGTGGCAGCAGCTGCAACAGTATGGGGGAGCCATGATACTCATGGGGGGGCCATTTATTCTTTTAGCTGACAGTGACTGGGAGGAGGGGAATAAAGTGAAGAGGGGGAAGGGATGCCCCTGTAAGTATCGCGGGTCCCCCCGCGAGTATCGCAGGTCCCCACTTGTAAAAGTGTTAGTCTGTTCACGGCCACACTCCTCCTGCCTATTTAAGCCTCTAAAGCTCTCCGCACAGCGATGACATCAAGCCCATAAATAAGCCAACCTGCTCTAGATTTCCACCATGCAAAAGTTGGCAGGCCTCCCTCTCCAGCAGAAAGTTCCCCCTCCCTTCCTAGTTACCGTCATTGCTGAGGCGAGAGGGGAACGAAGAGACCAAGACAAGCTTCCTGGAGTACTTTTTAATAATACTTTATTTATCTCCATTTTTCACGCTGCTGAAAGCCACGTTAAGGAGCCAATTCCAAGCTGAGAAGCGGGTTTAAAAAAGCAATCCATCAAAGCGGGACAAACTTTCTTGCTCTGGAAACTGACGGGCTACGGCCACGCTGATGGGAAACGCCACCGATGCCGATGGAAACACCACTCTCCTGCCTCCCATTCCGCACCCCAAGTCCCGGGGCTGAACATAGTGTCTGAAAGCCCCTTCTGTCCTTCAGAGAGTACCCCCTGAATCTCAGCTTAGAGAGCTGCTTCGTGTAAACACCATTAAGAGAGCTTTAATGCCGCTGTATATTCTCATCCTGTAAGCACCACTCATTGTGGCCCGGGCTATCAATGCGAAATGTTTCTACAGGGAAGTACATTTATTAGACTCCTAATGGAATTACAGGGCTCTCACCAATAAGCCAGATGGTTGGCTTTTTTATGTTATTAGTTAATGCAATTTGATATTCAAAGTTTTGTGGAGAGAAGAAAAACAGGCTCCCCCCCCGTCCCACATCTTCATAACACCTCCTTCTCTTCCCACCACACTCGCCAGCCAACAAGGACTCATTTGGGTCTTTGCCTGCATCTTCATCTGGGGCAGTGATGCTCTGAATTCGTGGTGCTTGCGGGGGCACAGGGGGAGGGCTTCTGGAGTTCTGGCCCCACTGGTGGACCTCCTGATGGCACCTGGGTTCTGGCCACTGTGTGACACAGAGTTTTGGGCTGCGGTCACACGGCCCCTTCAAATCCGGGAGGGCTCCCGGATTTAAAGGGGCCGCATTTTTCTACCGCGGGTTGGGATGTCTACACATCCCAACCCCTGCGGCAGTGTCGGCGTCCGCAGCGGAAATGGCGTCCGCTGAAGAGGCTGCGGCGGCCGCGGAAGAGGTGGCCGCAGCAGCGGCAGAAGTGGCAGTGGCGGCCAAGGACCCGCCATCCGCCTGGCGAGTTTGGGGGGGGGGGTTTCCCCCTTTTACACTTGGGCGCTTGAGTGGCCAAGAGCCCAAGTGTAAAAGGGGAAAAAAATGGCCAGCGGGACTATCTGGACAGCCCTGCTCTCGCAATGCCTGCGAGAGAGGGCTGTCCAGATACCTCAAAGGAGGAACCTGCATTTGAGCCCGCTTCAGTGCGGGACTTGGGGCGGGCCGTGTGGTCAGCCCCTTTAAATGCGGGAGGAAATAGCCCTTCCTCCTGCATTTAAAGCCCGTGTGGCCACAGCCTTGGACTGGATGGGCCACTAGCCTGATCCAACATTGGCTTCTCTTATGTTCTTATCACAAATGCACAAACCAATCTAATGTATCCTAACTGACTCCTCCAAGAGCAAAAAATGAATTGCCAACAGCAGTATTGTGAGTCCTGATGGTCTCTATGTACCGGGGACAGTCCTAATGTTCGGGTCTCTCTGACATTTTGATTCCTCTGATATAATATTTCAAGAAGTTCAGCAGTAGCATGTCTTGTTCTCCACTCTTCCATTTGATCTTCTCAACAACTCTGTGAATGTCTGACCAGAATTGCCAGCTCTGGGTTGAGAAATTCATGGAGACCGATTTCCAACAAGCAGCTGTGCCGCAGTTGCTCTTCTGTTTGCCCCGGTTACATTGGCTGAATTTTTTGAAGACCGGGAAGACGTGGGGGAAATCGGGGGGGAGCTGCGGGTTAAAATAGTGTGAAATTGACCAGTGCAACCGGGGCAAATGGAAGAGCAACCATGGCACAGCCAGTTTGGTGTAGTGGTTAAGTGCACGGACTCTAATCTGGGAGAACCGGGTTTGATTCCCCACTCCTCCACTTGTACCTGGCTGGATGACCTTGGGCAAGCCATAGCTCTGTACCAGCTGTCCCCTCAAGGACAGCTCTGGAAAGAGCTCTCTCAGCCCCACCTACCTCACAGGGTGTCTGTTGTGGGGGGGGGGAAGGGAAAGGAGTTTGTAAGCCGCTCTGAGACTCCCTTGGAGAGTGGAGGGCGGGAAATAAATCCAATCTCTTCTTCTTCTTCTTGTGGGAAACAGGTTGGAGATTTGGGAGTGATGCCTAGGGAGGGCAGGTTTTGCAGAGGGGAGGAACCTCCGCAGGGTAAATTGACATAGACTCCACCTTCCAAAGCAGCCATTTTCTGCAGCTGAACTAGGGTCACCAGCCTTGGGTTGGGAAATACCTGGAAATTTGAGGGGTGGATCAGTTCCCCTGGAGAAAATGGCCACTTTGGAAAGTAGACCGAAATCTCTACATATTTTCCAACCCCAGAGCTCACAGTCCTATGTATGGCACATCCATTCCCATCAGGAATAAGAGACTGCCCTGTGCTACAGAGTCCACAGAGGGCAATCTCTCATTGCGTGCTGGGAATAGTGTTGCCAACCTCCAGGTGGAACCTGGGGGTCTCCCGCTATTATATCTGATCTCCAGACAATCAAGATCAGTTCCCCTGGAGAAAAATGGCTGCTTTGGAGGGTGGACTCTATGGCATTGCACCCCACTTGAGGTCCCCCCTGCCCCAAATCCTGCCCACTCCTGGCTCCACCCCCCAAATCTCCAAGTATTTCCCAACTCAGAGCTGGTAACCCTAGTTGGGAGAGGAACCACGAGGGAACAGGGAGTGCAGTGGTTTCCATGCAAGGATGCATGTGTGGTTTCCTAGTTGCTGGTGTGGCAAGAGGGTTTCCACGTGCCAGGTTTCCCACAGATTCCCTGCCCCACCCCCCCAGCCCACCCAGCTCCCCTGGGCCACTCCAGCCTTTTCAGTAGTTTTTTTTAAAAAAAACAACCTTAAAATAACTATGTCTTTCCCCTTGTATCTCCACCACTTTCCCCACTTTGTCTGAATGAAAGCTGGGAACTCACAGAAGCCATTGCACACATGAAGTTCTATAGAGAGAAGAGTATTCAATTCCTGATTGCAACCACCCTCCAGAAGACCCCCATGGTAGATGGGTAGATGGTTGTGGGGACACAGGGAAAACTCCCCACTTCCCAAAAGCCTTGAACAGGTTTGCTCTTCACTGGCTGGGACATTCACGGACTGTTGTGTTTGTGTTCTTGATTCTTGTTCTTGTTCTGCATTAACAACTATGGTTTACCTATGAAAGGGCTCTGGTATCCTAATGCTCCAATTCTCATTGGCTGACTAATAAAGACTCCCATTGGTCCTGAAGCCAATCTAGGTACCCAATCGCTGAGCCCTGCTTGGGTCCAAACATCACTTCTATATAGTTACATTGTTGAAAGTTATTTGTTGGAACAGTATAAATTAGAGTGCCGCTCTCTTAGAGCTGTCTTAGAGCTGAACGATGTTATGAATAAAAGCCTGCTTGCTGGATTCATCGCCTCCTGCTCAATACTTAATACTGACATTTGGACCTGAGGAAGGCAGGGTTGGGGAAGGGGTGGGACCTCAGCTGGGTATGATGCCATAGAGTCCACTCTCCAAAGCAGCCATTTGCGCCAGGAGAACTGATCTTGGTCACCTGGAGGTCAGTTTGTAATAGTGGGAGATCTCCAGGTGTCTGGAGGTTGGCAGACATATTGATGGGAAAAAGAAGGCAGAGGAAGAGGAAGAGGAGGATTTCCACCCCACCCTTCACTACCCAAAGGAGTCTCAGAGAAGCTTACAATCTCCTTTCCCTTCCCCTCCCCACAACAGACACCCTGTGAGGTAGGTGGGGCTGAGAGAGCTGCTCTTGAGAGAACAGCTCTGAGAGAACTGTGGCTGGCCCAAGGTCACCTACCTGGCTGCCTGCGGAGGAGTGGGGAATCAAACTCAGTTCTCCCAGATTAGAGTCTGCCCCTCTTAACTACTACACCAAACTGGCTTGCACTCTGCTTCTCCAGGTGTAGCTGGAACTGGGGGGAGTAGCAAAAAGGAACGTAATCGATGAGCCATGGTTTGGGGGTGAGATGAGAACCATGATGGAGGGCCCCGCCTGGAGACTGGCAACCCTATCCTGAGCTTGTTATAAATTTAAGCATGCTGGTTTGAGCTAGATGGGATAATTGCCCCCCAAATCACAACAGCTGGGGCCGTCTTCCCTCCACTCTGCTGTTTGACGATCTCCCTGTCTCTTGTCCCCCCAACCTATCCCAGTGTCAACTAATGCTGCCATCTCCTGCCCGGGAGGTGGGATGAGCAAACCCTGTACATCAGGACTATGGAATGTTATGTTATATTTCTCATGACATGCTTATCACTCTTTGTGCTACTCAAACCTTGAGACACTGTTGGTGCCAGCCCATGTATCTCTTCCCCTGTCTGACTATTCTTCCTCCTGCTTATTTCTCTGGGGACTGTAAACCAGTATTTTAAGCGCCTTTTCCTCTGGGAACTGTAAACCAGTATTTTAAGTGCCTTTTCTCTGACATGATGATTGGTGTACATGCCGTACCAAAACCCCTTTTGAATTCTGTATAATTGCCCTGAGTGCAGCCACCATTACTAACACAAGAAGTGCAGATGACCATAGCAGACCTTTCTCAACAAAGCATTCCTGCTTAAGGACACTTGTTGGTGACTGACTCTGTAGGACTCTCACACCCAGATCAACCCTTCTCTCTCTTTCCCCAGACCTTGTCAAAATATACCGATATCTGTAAAAAAAAATCATGCAACATGTAAATCAGGTTAAGGGTAAGGAATGCAAATTTGATCCTGCATGCAAAATGAGGTCACGCGTGCATGCAAAGTCCTTGGGAAGCTTATAGTTTATTTGGGCCAATGGAGTTCAGCAGAAGCGTTTGGGCAGCAAAGGCCTTCACCTTTCGGGTGGTTTCACCTCCATGAAAAAAACATGGCAAGGAAGGAGTTGCGCCGGGGGGGGGGGGGGGGAGCGGCCCAAGAGGCCTCAGTTTTGTCACGATGACAGATCTCCTTGTCCATGATTTGCACCTGTCAAGCGCTGGTGTACGACAAGGATTTGAAGAGAGATGCCCTTGGTGAGGAACGCTCGGCTGGGCTCACCATTTGCTCAGTCCCGATCTTTCATTTCATAGACAAGAGACTTCTGCGGGAAACTGAAAACAACTCCCCCCCCCCCCGCAAAACATCCATGTAGCATCTTCGTTAGAAGGTGGAATGAGGAAAGCCAGAGTTGTTTTACATTTTATTCAAAATGGAGCAGGGTAGAATTTTGGAATTTTTTATAAAGGAGGGGGGATTTCTGTAATGCTTCCCCATCTAAAAAATTAGAATCTTTGGCCGAGTTCAGACTGGCAGTTTGGCCTAATATAGGCCTGCTTTGCAAGTGGATTAAGCGAGCCCATTCACACAGCCATAGCTGCCTGGCGTTGCCGTGCCGCACTCACCCCATCCTGAAGCGCTTTCATCCCGCTTTAAAAAGGTACCTGGTGAAACCAGTGTCAAGCTGTCTGAGTGCGCGTTCATCCCACTTCCTGGCAATGTGGACGCAAATAAGCCGCACATCAAGCGGCGCTGGTAATGTGAACCCACTGATCCTGCTGCTGTGCCCATGCACCTATGCACCCATGCGTCTACGTGCAGGTTGGCAAAATGGACCAAAGCCGTGTGCCACTGTGGCAGCGCCACCAGGGGCCACCCCACAGTGTGAACACTCCGTTCCGCCTCCTCCCCGGTATGGTCCCACATCAGTCTACCCAGTGCAAACGGAAAGCTTCGTGACAACTCAGCCCGGGTCTTTTTGCCCTGCTTCCCTTGCACTTCATTTTGCCAGTCTGTCCTAAGCCCTTGTGTGCGTATTATACATAATACGTATGACCCAACAGTTTTTCAAAGTTTGAAACAAAGGAATAATACATATAAACCCAGGCAACTTAATTACGAAATAACATTCTAAATCAAAATATAGATATAATTATCTTTGATGAAGGCCAGAGGAATAAATGCAATCACATCGTCCGTTCTACACAGCTTAATGTGTGTGACCAGGAGAGTTACCAACCTCCAGCTGACAGCTGGAAATCTCTCCTGGGATTACAACTGATCTCCAGGTGACAGAGGTTAGTTCACCTGGAGAAAATGGCCACTTTGGAAGGTGGACTCTATGGCATTGCACCATGCTGAGGTCCCTCCCCTCCTGAAACCCCGCCCTCCTCAGGCTCCACCCCCCGGTCTTCAAGTATTTCCCAACCTGGAACCCACAGCCCCAGCAGATAAATTCAATATTTGTGAAATCATTGGGGGTTTTTTGGTAATGCCAATAATTTATAATGCTTATAATTTTTTTTAAAAATCCCTGCAGGTAAAAAGATAGCACATGTTTACTACACATCGGAGGTTTCCCCCACCATGGAACCCTCCAAGACTCTGATTAGCAGCTTGCTTCCAATCCCCTTCTTCCCACAAGATACACAGCTATAGCCTGTAAAGAGATTACAACACCAGGAAGGTAACTAGGTAGGTAAATTAGAGGAAGATCTGCATTCCTCTCTCATAGGTATATATATTGTTGCGCGATCAGCTGTCAAAACCCAAGAGACCTCTGTGCTTATGTTGGAGGACTTCCTTTACAAAAACTATCAAGACAAAACTGAGACTGATGCCATAAAAGAACCAACAAAATGCAATACACGGCTCTTACTCTTGCTTTGCTCCCCCTGAGTCCTTGAGATGAGAAGGCACGCCTGAAAGCTGAGTCCATCTCAGGCCCAAAAAGTTCCAGTATTTGAGAGCCAGTATGGTGTAGTGGTTAGGAGCGCGGACTCTAATCTGGGAGAACCAGGTCTGATTCCCCACTCCTCCACATGCAGCTGCTGGTGTGACCTTGGGTCAGTTACAAGTTCTCTCACCAGCAGTTCTCAAAAGAGCTCTCTCAGCCCCAACCTACCACACAGGGTGCCTGTTGTGGGGAGGGGAAGGGAAAAGAGATTGTAAGCCACTCTGAGATTCCTTCGGGTAGTGAAAGGCGGGGTATAAATCCAATCTCGTAATCTTGAAAAGAGGAGTCACTTGTTGCATTGGGGGCTGAAACTTGGACCTTGTTAATGGATTTTATGCTGGGCAAACATTTATGTCTCTTAAAAAAAAAAGATTAAGAAATGGATCAACAGTGGAAAATTCACCCAGCAACTTTTGAAGTGTAAAAGTCACATTTTGAATTGTGTGTGTGTGTGTGTGTGTGTGTCTAAAACAATTTTTGCATTTGAAATGTAAACCTCGTATTTTGCGTTCTGCTTCAAAAAAGGGGAGGCAGGTCCAGGAGCAGACCCGGGAATGAAAATGGCCCTGGAGCAAGCAAAGCTGACCGGTCCCTGATGTGCTACATGCCAGCTCTGCGAGTAGGGTCGCTAACCTCCAGGTGGTGGCTGGAAATCTCCTGGAATCACAACCGATCTTCAGCCAACAGAGATAGGTTCCCCTGGAGAAAATGGCTGCTTTGGAAGTTGGTCTCTATGGCATTAGACACCCACTGAAGAACCTTCCCCCCCCAGGCTCCACCCTCCCCAGGCTCCACCCCCCAAATCTTGAGGAATTTCCCAGCCTACAGCTGGCAGCACTGACTGCAGGGTCAGTCAGCTCAGGCAATAGGCATTAGCTCACCCACTGGATCATCCCCCATATGGGAAGCAGGACAGGAGGAAGATGGTTAAAGTGCTAGGGGCTCTTTAGTTTGGAGAAATGGTGACTGAGGGGCGACATGATCGAGGCTTACAAGATTATGCATGGGATAGAGCAGGTAGAGAAAGAAGTCCTTTTCTCCCTTTCTCACCAGACAAGAACTCATGGGCACTCCATGAAATTGCTGAGCAGTCGGGTTAGAGCGGATAAAAGGAAGTCCTTCTTCACCCAAAGAGTGATTAACACGTGGAATTCACTGCCACAGGCAGTGGTGGCAGCTGCAAGCATGGACGGCTTCAAGAGGGAATTACATAAACATCTGGAGCAGAGGTCCATCAGTGGCTATCAGCCTCAAGGTATAGATAGGAACTCTCAGTCTGGGGCAAGTGATGCTCTGTATTCTTGGTGCTTGGGGGGGGGGCAACAGTGGGAGGGCTTCTAGTGTCCTGGCCCCACTTCTGGACCTCCTGATGGCACCTGGTGTTTGTGGCCACTGTGTGACAGAGTGTTGGAGTAGATGGGCCGTTGGTCTGATCCAACATTGGCCAGTTTGGTATAGTGGTTAAGTGCGTGGACTCTAATCTGGGAGAACCGGGTTTGATTCCCCACTCCTCGACTTGCAGCTGCTGGATGACCTTGGGCAAGCCATAGTTCTGTCAAAGCTGTTCTCTCAAGGACAGTTCTGGAAAGAGCTATCTCAGCCTCACCTATCTCACAGGTTGTCTGTTGTGGGGAGGGGAAGGGGAAGGGAAAGGAGTTTGCAAGCCGCTCTGAGACTCCAAGTGAAGGGCGGGGTATAAATCTAATCTAATCTCTTCTTCTTCTTCTTCTCTTATGTTCTTATGGTTGGTGGGGTGATGCAAACTACCATGGCAGCTCAGGGATCTGGACCAAGAAACTGGTTCAGGGTCCCCCAGTGAGCTTCACAGCTGAGTGGGGATTTGAACCCAGGCCTTCCCATTCGTCATCTAAGCACTAGAGCCTCCTGTTTGCTTACCAGCAGCTGCTGTGGATGCTCTTCAACAGAACATCCTTCCCAGATGGTGCCTCTATGCAGCTGCTGTGATTTTGCTCAATCACAGTTGCCCAAACTCCAGCGGCTCCAGCAGTTGCCTTGAGCGCTTTATGGAAATGCCGCTTTACAGTGTAAGGAAACCGTTCCTAGTCCCCATCTGGTGCAAGCCATTCACGCGATTTGTGCTTCTGGGAGAGGGCTTTCGGTCTGTTCCCTGTCCCTGCTGCTTACACTTCCTTCTGCAATGACTGATTTGATCGGAATCATTTTAGAGCTGTCTCCCGATGTTTGTTTTTTTTAGCTGCAGCTGCGTGAAGAGCTGGTTTCTGCCTGCAGCAGAATCAAGCAGGAGAGCATTTTCCCAAAGCAGGAGAATCTCCCTAGCATAATTCTTGCGAGTGCCATGCAATGCTCCCTCTAAGCTGTGGAGTCCTGTGAGCAAAAATTCCACTTTGTGAGCTACTGGCGTTCAAGTTGTGAGCAAGCGGTTTGGCTGCTGCATAAATTAGTTTGCTCTGGAGCCGTCTTTCCTGAGCTCAGGCAAAAATGTGTGAGCCGGAGCTCAGAGGGAACACTTTTGGTGCCCGCTGACACTTCCCCTGGCACATGCCAAGTGTTTTTAGAAAGTGGGCAGGGCCGGGTAGGCCCTGGCCCAGCGAGGCTTCTGCCTAGTAGGGTTGCCAGTAGGGTTGCCAAGTCCAAGTTGGAAAATACCTGGGGACTTTGGGGGTGGAGCCAGGAGAGGGCGGGGTTTGGGGAGGGGAGGGGCCTCAGCATGGTACAGTGCCATAGGAGTCCACCCTTCAAAGCAGCCATTTTCTCCAGGGGAGCTGATCTCTGTCAACTGGAGATCAGTTGTAAAAGCGGGAGATCCCCAGGCCCCACCTGGAGGCTGGCAACCCTAATTGCCAGCTCCAGGTTGGGAAATACCTGGAGATTTGGGGGGTGGAACCTAACGAGTGGGTTTTGGGGAGGAGAGAGGAGAGGATTTGATGTGGTATTATGCCACAGCGTCCACCTTCCAAAGCAGCCATTTTCTCCAGGCGACGTGATCTCTGTCACCAGGAGATTGGTTGTGATCCCAGGAGATCTCCAGCCACTTCCTCTCTACTTCCCAAGAAAAGCTTCACCCTCTGATCCCTCTGACGGTATAACTTGGCCCCAAGGTTGCTGCTTACGAATTCACTCTGGTCAGTGCCTCCGATACCAGCAGAACTTGGTGCGTTCATTAAAACTTCAGGCAGTGACCCCTGAATCCCTGCAAGTGGGATTCCGGCCCTTCTGAAAGCTTCAAATAAAAAGGCCTGCTAAGTGTAATGTTTAAGAAATCCTGTCCGCTTTCCCTCTTCTGCCCAATGCGACACGATGGCTAGCACCTTCGGTTTATATTCAGCGGGTAGAGCGGAGGGCTTCCATTCCGCCCAGATAACCTTCCTTTCTTCTTGAACACCCGCAAAAGTGCAGTGTTGTTTTCCACGATAGGAACGTATCGGAATGCTCTTGGGTAAGCGATGATTCCTGCACGCTGTAGAGACTGTGCACGCAGCGGCGAGAGCACTGCAGAGCACGGGCTGGAACAGCTTTCATGGCCGACAGCTGGGACAAGAGGCATGCCCAGATTTCAGCAGGAAAAATATTATTGTAAACCAGTTGGAGCGGGCCTTGTGCTTGGTTTTGCATTGTTGAAACTGTCAGGAACATCCCAGAGGGGTAAGCCGTGTTAGTCTGCTGGAGCAAAATCAAACAGAAGTCTGGTGGTACCCCAAAGACCAACAACATCTATTCCAGCATGAGGTTTCATGAGTCCGCAGGCCACTTCCTCAGATGCTACAGGAGAAAATTGTTTTTACCGTATCAGAACAACCACAAATGTCTGTTGAAGAGCTGGATCAGCAGGATCCAGTCGGAGGCGCCTCTCCTTTGTCTTTGGGGTCTCCGAAAGGGCACAAAATATGCAGCACATTTCCCTTGGCCTGCACATTCTATTTACTAACTTCCATAAAAGTTCTGCGTTTTCCTATAATGAAAGTGGGAGAAGCGCCTGGCCTGGTGGTATTTTAGATGCCATTTCCTCTGTGTGTGTCTCTCTCTGTGCGTGAACGTGTGTTTTTGTTTTATTTGAGAGTGCCAGTCAAAGGGAATGAGCACTGGAAACAATTCAACTGAATAGGGAAAATGAAATGTACAGGGCACTGCACTGCAGTCTGTGTGACCCAATGTGGTTGGGCACTCTTGTTTAACTGTAGGTAGATATGCTTATGTGTATTCGTGTGTATGGAGTAGTGGTTAAAAGTGGCGGACTCTAATCTGGAGAACTGGGTTTGATTCCTCACTCCTCCTCCCCCATGAAGCTTGCTGGGTGACCGTGGGCCAGTCACAGTTCTCTCAGAGCTGTTCTCTCAGAACTCTCTCAGCCCCACAAAGTGCCTGTTGTGGGGAGAGGAAGGGAAGGAGATTGTGAGCCGCTCTGAGACTCCTGAAGCAGGGTATAAAAAGAAAAGCAGGGTATAAAAACAAACTCTCCTTCCTCCTCTAGTTTTATGCTTTATTTCTTTTAAATAATTATATTCCACCTATTTCAAAAGAAAGTGGCTCATGACATATTTTTTAAACCACAAAATATAACATAAAGGTGTTTTTTTTTTAAAAAAACAGATAGATAATCACAGTTTTTTGTAGGTGCAATACTTTAGATCAGAAATGACTAATGATTCAGGGTTTCTCTAAAAAAATATAGATATTATTCCTCCAGGAGATTTGATTTGGTCGACAGGGAAAAAAGTGAGACTGTGCTCTTACAAATTTGCGAGACACCAAAAACAGGAATAATGAATATTCTCTATTTAATTGTGATGCTGTAATATGAACCATAATCCTTAATATACATTTTCATATTTTTATATTAAATCAGAGTCACTGTCAAATATACCTCATTGGGATTACCTAAATTACTATTTAAACTACTACTACTTTTGCAGCGCAATACTAAGAAGAGGTTCTGGAGAGTAAGCCCGATTGAATTAAGCGAGACTTGCTTCTGAGTAGGCCTGTTTAGGCTTGGTCTCCAACGGTGAATGTAGTCCTAAATATACAGTTACACCTTTGATAAGGTTGCCAGTCCTGCACCGGCATATCCGGGGAGCTTTTGAGGTAGTAGAGTTTCATGGGATGACATTACATACTCCATGCTACTCTAGGATTTCCTGCAGTTTTTATAGTAAAGGCCACAGAGACTGGGGAAATGCCTAGAACAGCATGGGGGATATGCTGTCACTTCTGTGTGGAAGTTTGGAGACTGTGGCATCACTTCCTGGTGACACTCAAGGAATTCCTGCTGTCTCTATGGTCTTTGCTATGGAGATTATGGGGATTCCTAGAGTGGCGCCTCAATGCTTCAGGGGGTAGCCATGTTGGTATGCAGTAGAACAACTAGACAATTTTTTTTTAAAGTAAAAGCTGAGAATTTTGATTCTCGAAATCTTATATCTCCAAATCTTATCAATTTCTACGGTACTACTGGACTCGAACCATCAATGCTAATTCCCTTCCCATTTATTCTCCCAAAGCTCAGTGCCTAGTTCTTATTGTCCTTTCTTTCACGCCCAGGGAAATGCTGATTGCCACTTTGGGGTCAGGAAGCCATTTTTCTCCTGGCCGGTTTGGGTGGAGATCCTGGAGGTTTTTTGTCATCTTCTGGGCATGGAACAGTGGCCACTGCGGTTGTGCAGGGGGAGGTATTTGTGCATTTCCTGCCTCGTGAAGGGGGTTGGACTAGATGACCCTGGAAGTGCCTTACAACTCTATGACTCTAAATAATTCAGGGCAGGGGACTGAGGGCAGGGGATTGGACAAATGGGCAAGTTTACCCTTTGAAGACAATAGCCTTAGAATGATGTGACTCTGTTTAGGATTACACTGTAAAATGCCCACATTTAGTATTTCTTTTAACAAGTTCAGGAAGATTAAATAAATAATAAATATCCAGATATTTAATCAGAGCCCCTTCTGCCTTTTAGTTTTTGTGACACAGTCCTCCAGTGGCCGGCTGAAATCTGTAAAAAGTTTATTTTCTTGGACCTGTCCATGTTCGTCCCTATAAATTCAGCAACTGCAGGATTCAGGCATCTCATTTAATACACCTGTCACCAGGCTCCAGCTACACATCGCCAAGTCCTTTTTCAGTGGAACATCACGAGGACTTTGCATCAGACATGCAACGGGAGTTCTCTGCCTCCCGGATGCACAATGAATATTTTCTCTTTGTGACCACAGCACAAAAGTAGCCTTCCTACCCCCACCCTTGTTTTCATGTCTACAAATCTCCCCATGGAGCGCCAATGGGGAATTTGGGTATGCGAAAACAGTATGGTGGGGCACAGGGGTCATTTCCTAGAAAAAGAGGTGCAGGAGCTCATTAGCATAACACATTAGCGACCCCTCGCAGGTGGAATGAGCTCCCAGAGGACATCAGGGCCCTGTGGGACCTTTTACAGTTTTGCAGGGCCTGTAAGACAGAGCTCTTCCACCAAGCTTTTAAGTAGGGTTAGGGTGCCGCCGCGACTTGATGGCCCTAGGCCGTTCACCAATTATACCAACCAGGACCAACAATGCCGCCAACTGAGGCTTTCAGAGCTTTATAGCTTTACAGCTAAGCGGGAGCCTGTTAACATCGCCATCTTTTACTGTATTTTACCGTATTTTACTGTATATTTTATACTGACGGATTTTAATGTATATTTATTGTGTTCTTAGCCGCCCTGAGCCCGCCAAATGGTGGGGAGGGCGGGATATAAATGCAAATATAAATAAATAAATAAATAAAATAACTTATTTGCATATGCCACACCCTCTGACATCACTGGAAGTGTGTCAGAAGGCAACACCCACCGCTCAGGCTCCGCCAACAATCTCCAGGAATCTCCCAACTCAGATTCAAACCTGGGTCTCCCAAATCCTTGTCTGGAACACCACTAACCACTACGCAAGACTTCATGGGGCAGTGGCTGTTGAGCAGTAGCCTCTCCCTTCGCACGTTAATCCCATTGAATTCAAAGCAAAAGGGAAGCATCCCCCCCCCCCCCCCCGCCAGCATCTTTCCTCTTGAGTGACACAGGTAGGGATTTCGAGCAAAACATTTTGCCCGCATTAACCTACAGTGCTTTATGCTCTGCACCCTTCCAGATCTGGCCTGATGAACTGTTCAACGTAGACAGGTTTTTAAAATATTCTTTAACCAGTTTCCAAAACTGCAAACAAAACACTCAACCATCCATACAAGGATAAATGGTAACCCCTCAGTTTAGGGTTGCCAGGTCTGGGTTGGAAAATACCTGGAGACTTTGGGGGTGGATCCAGGAGAGGGTGGGGTTTGGGGATGTGAGGGGCCTCAGCAGGGTACAACGCCATAGAAGCCACCCTTCAAAGCAGCCATTTTCTCCAGGGGAGCTGATCTCTGTCAGCTGGAGATCAGTTGTAAAAGTGGGAGATCTCCAGGCCCCACCTGGAGGCTAGCAACCCTATCTCAGTCTTAATTTGAATGTTGGTAAGCCGCTGATCAAACATAGTCTAGAGGGCATCATGAGTGCTGTGGTCAAACACTGAAAACATCCCTGCTGGCACTATTGTTAAACATCTGGCCCCACTGGTGGACCTCCTGAGGGCAGCTGGGTTTTGACCACTGTGTGACACAGAGTGTTGGACTGGATGGGCCACTGGCCTGATCCAACATGACTGCTCGTGTTTTTATCCCATGTGCACCTGGGAGGCACAAAACTCCTTTTGCACATGTTATACACCATCCTGACTTTCACAAAAGGGCAAGGATTGTAGTTTATGTTTGTTTCCTAATGTCTGTAATGAAGCTCTTCCACCAGGCCTTTGACTAGGAGCTGCATTAAACCTGAGAATTGACCCCATGCAAGATCACTGCAGACGGTGACTGCAGCCATGAAATTAAAAGACGCCTGCTCCTTGGGAGGAAAGTGATGGCAAACTTTGGCCGCATAATAAAAAGTAGAGACATCGCCCTGCCAACAAAAGTTCGTATGGTCAAAGTGATGGTATTCCCAGTAGCAATACCAGTAGTGAGCCAGTTTGGTGTAGTGGTTAAGTGCGTGGACTCTAATCTGGGAGAACCAGGTTTGATTCCCCACTCTTCCACTTGCACCTGGCTGGATGACCTTGGGCAAGCCATAGCTCTGTACCAGCTATTCTCTGAAGGACAGCTTGGGAAAGAGCTCTCTCAGCCCCACCTACCTCACAGGGTGTCTGTTGTGGGGAGGGGAAGGGAAAGGAGTTTGTAAGCCTCTCTGAGACTCTAAGTGAGTGAAGGGCGGGATATAAATCCAATCACTTCTTCTTCTTTTTCTTCAATGTATGGCTGCGAGAGTTGGACTATAAGGAAGGCCAAGCGCTGAAGAATAGATGCTTTTGAATTATGGTGCTGGAGAAGACTCTTGAGAGTCCCTTGGACTGCAAGGAGTTCAAATCAGTCACTCCTAAAGGAAATCAACCCTGACTGTTCCCTGGAAAGACAGATCCTGAAGCTGAAGCTCCACTACTTTGGCCACCCAATGAGAAGGGAGCACTCCCTGGAGAAGACCCTGATGCTGGGAAAGACTGAAGGTCAAAGAAGAAGGGGATGGCAAAGGATGAGATGGTGGGACAGTATTACTGATGCAACGAACATGAAGTTAAGCAAACTTCGGAGCACAACAGAAGACAGGAGGGCCTGGCGTGAGGTGGTCCATGGGGTCGTGAAGAGTCGGACTCGACTGTGCGACTGAACAACAACAACAGCAACAACCTGGTTTGTAACTTACAGCCTGTATACATAATTCGATCTACTGAACTGGTGAGACATTGTCATCATGACTGTCACACCTAAGCAATATTGTTCAGTCTTGAGACCTCTGCTCTCACACTTTATTAGAATAATGTTCCAGCACTTTAAGATAACTAATATTAAATGTTATGGTGCTTTTATGGATGATTTTAATTGTATTTTTATATGTATTTTTTATGTTAGCCCTCCTGAACTGCCTCGGCGGGGAGGGCGGGGTATAAATTGAATGAATAAAATTAAAATAAAATTTCTTATATCACATCTATTTTTATCACTTGGTTTTCTAACTCTGTTGTTTTCTAACTCTGTTTAATGCATGTGTTATACTCCCATTGCACTATTTTAAATTCTGTAATCTGCCTGGACTCTCAGCAAGAAAGGCAAAGTATGAAGAAAAGAATTAAAGTAAATCAATGAATAAATATACGGGTTACGGACGCCCTGAGGTAGATGACCCACGCCATCCGGATCTCATCAGCTCTCGGAAACTAAGTGGGGTCAGCCCTGGTTAGTACTTGAGGGGGGAGACCAGCAAGGAAGTCCAGGGTTGCTATGCAGAGGCAGGCAATGACAAACCACCTATGTTAGTCTCTTGCCTTGAAAAAGAAGAAGAGATTGGGTTTATACCCTGCCCTTCACTACCCAAAGGAGTCTCAGAGCGGTTTACAGTCTCTTTTCGTTTCCCCTCCCCACAACAAACACCCTGGGAGGTAGGTGGGGCTGAGAGAGCTCTGAGAGAACTGCTCCTAGAGAACAGCTCTGAGAGAACTTGTGACTGACCCAAGGTCACACCAGCAGCTGCATGTGGAGGCGGGGGGAATCAAACCGGGTTCTCCCAGATTAGAGTTAGCGCTCCTAACCACTACACCAAACTGGCTCTTTGAGGTCACCATAAATCGGCTGCAACTTGATGGCACTTTTCACCACCACCACCAGGGATTATGAATACTGTTCCTGATCAGCAGGGTTGCCAAGTCAAGCTAGGAAATCCCTGGAGCATTGGATGTGGAGCCTGGAGAAGGCAGGATTTGGGGAGGGACCTCCGTGGGGCATAATGCCATACAGTCCACCCTCCAAAGCAGAGGACCTGACCTCTGTAGGCTGGAGGTCAGTTGTAAATCTGGGAGATTGCCAGCCCTCACCTGGAGTTTGGGAACCCTACTGATTAGGGATGCTTGAATGTCTGCTGGTTGGGCTGCCATCTTGTTCACCAGCTGTGATCAGAGACCTAGTTTTTTTTTGACAATGTGCAAAAGTGTGTCAATCTATTTGTCAGTATTTAGCAGGTTTCTTCCTTGTATTCTTAAATAACCATGCAGTGCAGTGCTACAAATGACTTTTCGCATGCGTATGTTTTCACACAGGAGGAGCAGGAGATTGGATCTGTGCTCCGCCCTTCACTACCCGAAGGAGTCTCAGAGCGGCTTACAAACTCCTTTCCCTTCCCCTCCCCACGACAGACACCCTGTGGGTAGGTGGGGCTGAGAGGGCTCTCCTGAGAACTGCCCTTGAGAGAACAGCTCTGAAAAAGCTTACAACTGACCCGAGGTCACACCAGCAGCTGCACCCTGGAGGAGTGGGGAATCAAAACTGGTTCTCCCAGATTACAGTCCACGCTCCTAGCCACTACACCAAACTGGCTCTCACAGCCCAACTGAGACCTACCACCCCTCCGTCCTTGCTGTGTAAGTGCTCTGCTCAGCAGGCAATTGTTTAAAAAGGCAACTGAAACACTCATGCGATCACTCGCAAATCACATAAACCAGTCGTCGATGAATGCTGAGTTTCCACAAACCCTACCCTCCAGTGTTCATCTGTGTAGTCCTTAGTGGGGCTTATGGCCGCAAATCAGTTTGAATCACCCATGGCTTTGTGCGTGCAGTTTTGGGAATACCTGATGCATACCAGGTTGGCAGGCATTTGTGGCTGTTTGGCATGGACCTAAGAGACCAAGTGACTGGCTCACACCGTATCAGCACCTTCAAACACAGGAAGTTCAACAGTGGATGGAGCTGGAAGCGAAGATTCGCAGCATCCCTGTTCCTGACTTCGTTTTTTAATTACAAGACAAGGCTGGAGGAGAGCTTCAAACACTGTGGACTGGAGTGGTAGAATATAGGCCATTGTACAAAATTTATAGTGTGTGTACTTCTGTATATGTGTGTGTGTAATTTATCTTTGTAATTTAGAAGAAGAAGAAGAGATTGGATTTATACCCCGCTCTTCACTACTTGAAGGCGTCTCAGAGCGACTTACAAACTCCTTTCCCTTCCCCTCCCCACAACAGACACCATGTGAGGGAAGGTGGGGCTGAGAGAGCTCTGATAGAAACTGCTCTTTTTCAAGAACAGCTGTGCCAGAACTATGGCTTGCCCAAGGTCATCCAGCAGCTACATGTGGAGGAGTGGGGAATCAAACCCGGTTCTCCCAGATTAGAGTCTGCGCTCTTAACCACTACACCAAACTGGCTGTGATCTGAACAATGCTGATCTACTGATTTGCAAATCGTACTGAAACAACACACACACTTGGTGTGGGGAAAATGGTGCAAGAAGAAGAAGAAGAAGAAGAAGAAGAAGAAGAAGAAGAGATTGGATTTATACCCCGCCCTCCACTCCCCAAGGGAGTCTCAGAGCGGCTTACAAACTCCTTTCCCTTCCCCTCCCCACAACAGGAACCCCGGGAGGTAGGCGGGGCTGAGAGAGCTCTGACAGAAACTGCTCTTTTTCAAGAACAGCTGTGCCAGAACTATGGCTTGCCCAAGGTCATCCAGCAGGTGCAAGGGGAGGAGTGGGGAATCAAACCCGGTTCTCCCAGATTATAGTCCGCGCTCTTAACCACTACACCAAACTGGCTGTGATCTGAACAATGCTGATCTACTGATTTGCAAATCGTACTGAAACAACACACACACTTGGTGCGGGGAAAATGGTGCAAGGAGACATAACAATGTTGGAAAATCCACAGATGCAAGGAGGACTTGAAATGGAAATGGGGATTTTTCGCTCAGGGTGGTGCAAATCCAGAATCCTCCCTAGATCCCTAAAATGATCCCCTTGGGATCATCCCTTTGGAAAGCCCCGGAGAAGGAAGGGGGTGGTGACAGGATTTCATCTTCATATGGTACAGAAAGGAGGTCATTGTACTGCAATTTGAGATCAAAAGTATGGTTTCTTATTTTAGGCACCCTTTTTGGCAAAAATAGAAAGCAGACAGCGATTCTTTCCCCCCTCTTCCCTGCCAGAATAAATCTTCTCAGCGCATGGCTTCCCACTTAAGATACCTCTCGGTTAAGATTTCACCCTCCCATTTAGAGTGTTTCCTGTAAACCAAAATGATATACGACATTTTTTTATTTTTTTAGCAAGTTTTAATATTTCTACCAGTAACTCTCGGCCACGGCAATGAAGGGAAAGTGAGGCATACTGTTGGGGAAGAAATGCGCGGCCATTTGGAAGATTTAAGCGAGGTCAGTTTCGCAGTTACACAATCGCACATTAACATTTACGGAGGCTCAAGCGTATGTGCGTTGGTGCGCTCGGGTGTGCCAGAGAGGGATGCTCGCCGATGTTCTCCCGGATAGATATAGTTGCCTGCCAGAGCCTTTCCTGCTAATAAGTCAGATTAAACCCGGCCCACGGACAGCCTCGACTGCTATCCAGAAAAGCCTACCTCACTTTCTATTTTTACAGATTGTGCTGACAATAAGTACTCGCACGTCTGATGGGATATATGGCCTGTGCCCGTTGCCTCTTATAACCTGACAGTGAAAAATGAACACTTCTGCATCCAGGGAGTCGTTCGTTACCTCTCCGCTTCCCTCTAATTAATGAAAACATAAGGGAAAGAAACAATAACCAGGTCTACTGTTCAGGCCGAAAATGATTATTGCTGAGATGAAATACACACAAACACACAAAGACACATTCACACACACACACACACAGAGACAATTGGTTGCCCGCAGAATGACATAATCAGCAGGGATCTTTACTAACCGTGCAATGAAATATATGACCCGCTTGATCTTCCGCTTTCAACTTTCTCCTTGAAACTATGAGGACCCACGAAGCTGCCTGATACTGAAACAGACCATCGGTCCATCCAAGTCAATATTGCTGGCTCAGACTGGCAGCAGCTCTCCACAGGCTCGAGCAGAAGTCTTCTACATCACCTACCACCGGGATCTTTTAAATGGAGATGCAGGGGATCGAACCTGGGACCTTCTGGATACCAAGGAGATGCTCTACCATTGAGCCATGGTCCCTTCTCTCTGAGAGCCAGTTTGGTGTAGTGGTTAAGTGCACGGACTCTAATTTGGGAGAACCAGGTTTGATTCCCCACTCCTCCACTTGCAGCTGCTGGTGTGACCTTGGGCAAGCCATAGTTCTGGCACCGCTGTTCTTGAAAAAAGAGCAGCTTCTGTCAGAGCTCTCTCAGCCCCACCTACCTTACAGGGTGTCTGTTGTGGGGAGGGGTAGGGAAAGGAGTTTGTAAGCCGCTCTGAGACTCCCTTGGGTAGTAAAGGGCAGGGTATAAATCCAATCTCCTCCTCCTCCTCCTCCTCCTCCTCCTCCTCCTCTTCTTCTTCTTCTTCTTCTTCTTCTTCTGATGTTAACTATCCCTTTTGGGGGGACGGAATTTTGGCTCCAAACGGATGTAGGTGGTATAAATGTTTTCGATCGCCTTTGCTGCTCTTCTTTCCCATGGTTCCTTCACCTCTTCCTTCTCCAGCTGCCTCTTCCTTCCTGACGGAGTCATGAGGTCAACCTCCTCTCACCCAATCGAGAATCACCCCGGGGGAATGGAGTTACATCACCATATGAATCACACGGGGCTGTGTGATGACATCACTAAGGAAGAATGAAGGCCACGGGAAGGAAATGCAAGCGTTTTTGCAAGGAGCACCGAACGTTCTTGATAAAATAGGGTGCCTTTTCATGAATGTCAGAAAAGTTTGTGTAAAAAAAACCCTTTTAGCGCAGCATGGGGTTTCGGAACTTCCGGTGAGTCGCAGAGCCCTGCCTGCTGGGTTCCAAGTCCTCATAGAGCCAGTTTGGTGCAGTGGTTTAGTGCGCGGACTCTAATCTGGGAGAACTGCGTTTTGATTCCCCATGCCTCCACTTGCACCTGCTGGATGACCTTGGGCAAGCCATAGTTCTGTCAGAGCTGTTCTCCTGTTCTCTTCTGTCAGATTGGCAAGCCATAGTTCTGTCAGAGCTGTTCTGTCAGAGCTGTTCTCTTCTGTCAGATTCTATTCTCCTCTTCTCTCTTCTTCTCCTTCTACTGTGGTTTGAAGGATCTGCCGGTAATGAGCAGTAGAAAGGCGAGATGAATTTTATGAACGGGGGAATTAAGACAGGAAGCAACTTGAGTTAATAATCATGATACACAGCTGGGAATAATTAGAATCTTCAGGACTGGCCATCATAAATTACATTTCTGCAGTGTTGCAACCAAGACAGCATGGCCGAAATCGCAGGGAACATGCGGCCCAAGCAGCGGCGTTTCAAGAAGAGTCAAGAATCAAGGCTGTTGCTTGCATTCCCCTTCCTTCACGAGGAAGTGAACGGAAGAGGCCAAGCGATAAGCAGTGGACTGACTTAAATTGCACGTGATTTGGGTCCACGGTTCAGTCGTTCGGCAAAGTGGGAAGAACAAAATGAAAACATTTATGCATCACAGGGATAATTTGAAATGCACCAAGCATGGACCTGGATAAGAACATAAGAGAAGCCAATGTTGGATCAGGCCAATGGCCCATCCAGTCCAACACTCTGTCACATAGTGGCCAGAATTACCAGGTGCCATCAGGAGATCTCCCAGTGGGGCCAGGACACTAGAAGCCCTCCCACTGTTGCCCCCCCCCCCAAGCACCAAGAATACAGAGCATGACTTGCCCCAGACCGAGAGCTCCTATCTATACCTTGATGGACCTCTGCTCCATATGTTGATCCAGTTCCCTCTTGAAGCCGCCCATGCGTGTAGCTGCCACCACTTCCTGTGGCAGTGATAGTCCAAGATAGCCCCATCTAGGAAGCTAAACAGGATTGGCCCTAGTTAGTATTGGAATGGGAGACTTCCGAGGACTACCGGGGTCATGATGCGGAGCTAGGCAATGGAGAACCAGCTCTGAACATCTCTTGCCTTGGCAACACTGTGGGGTTGTCATAAGTCAACTGTGACTTGACGACGACAACAAGTGTGAAGCACATTACTTTCTAGCTCTCTGTTAGAGGTTCTGGGGTTAGAGTTGTCATTTGCCCACTACAAGAAGGAAACTCCCCCCTGCCATCAAGGCCTCTACTAGGGCTGCCAGCTCCAGGGTGGGAAATACCTCAAGATTTTGGGGGTGGAGACTGGGGAGGGCGGGGTTTGGGGAGGTGAGGAACCTCAGCAGGGAATAATGCCATAGTGCCCAGCTTCCAAAGCTATTTTCTCCAGGGGGACAGATCTTGATTATTTGGAGATCAATTGTAATAGCAGGAGATCTCCAGGTGCTACCTGGAGATTAGCAACCCTAGCCTCTACTGCCTCCCAGCGATTAGTGGAGCAGTGGGGGCGAAATGGGAGGGAACAACATTATGCAGCACGGCAATGTCGCTTCTGAATGAAGACCTGGGAGTGATATCAGCCCATAGAGCGACACTCTAGGAATCCTCCCTATCTCTACGGTCTTTACTATAGAGACTGGGGAAATCCATAGCTTCACGGTGTCCACCAGGCCAAAGCAATCACTGAAAACCAAGCATATTTTCCTCCAGGATTCCCTCAATGGCTCTTCTAGCCAGCGCAAAACACAAAATGATTCCTTTTAGCTCTCTTTCACCCACACTCAGAAGGCAAGCTGCCAGTTTCTCACTGCCTGCGGGCAAATGGGAGCTGACCACCCAGCTGGCACAGGGGAGCTACTGAACCATTTACCTGTTAAAATCCAAAGCCAGCAAAGAGAGCCCTGCCTTTTGATTAGGAGCAATCGACGTATCGCAAGACAGTGAGCGAAAGCGTCTTTTCATCCCCAGAACCCATAATCAAGCTGGATGTGAAAGACCAAAACAAATAAATAAATTAAAAGGGGGAGGAGGCAATGGAACGTGATGGCAAAGCCGCGGGTTGCAGCTATTAAAATGTGATGACCGGGAAGTCTTTAGACTTAATTTGATTGCACGGAGCTCGGCCCAAATCCTGTTTCAAGATGCATCAAAGGATCCTGGTGTGGAAAACCAACAAATGATTACAGTCATTGTAAAAAGGCACGTTGGGTAGATTGTCAGATTAGGATCTGGGAGACCTAGGGGTTGCCAGCTTCCAGGTGGGGGCTGGAGATCTGGAATTCCAACTAATTTCCAGCCAGTAGAAGTCAGTTCACTTGGAGACAGTGGGGGCTTTGGATGGCATACTCTAGGGTTGCCAGCTCTGGCCTGGGAAATACCTGGAGATTTTAGAGGTGGAGCCTGAGGAGGGCGGGGTTTGGGAAGGGGAGGGACTTCCATGAAGTATAATGCCAGAGAATCCACCTTCCAGAGTGACCCTTTTCTCCAGAGTGACCATTTTCTCCAGGTGAGCTGATCTCTGATACCTGGAGATCAGTTGTAATAGCAGGAGATCTCCAGCCACCGCCTGAAGGTTGGCAACCCTATCATACTCCGTGGCATTACACCTTCCTGAGATCTCTCCCCTCCTCGAACCCTGCCTTCCCCCATGCTCCTTCTCCAAAATCTAGAAATTTCCCAACCCAAAGTTGGTAAACCTAGGGAGACCCAAGTTTGAATCCCTTCTCTTCCATGGAAGCTTGTTGGGTGACCTTGGGCCAGTCACATGCTCTCAGCTGAATCTACATCGCAGGGTTGTCATGAGGATGAAACCGAGGAGAGAACAATGTGAGCTGCCTTGGGTCCCCATTGAGGAGAAAGGCAGGGTATGAAAGAAGTAAGTAAGTAAATTAATAAATACAAAAGCTAGTGGTTAATCAGTTCTTGCCCCCAGTTCAGTTAGAGTTGGAAGCCTCCAGGTGGGGCCTGGAGATCTCCTGCTTTTAGAACTGATCTCCAGATGACAGTGATCAGCTCCCCAGAGAAAATGGCTGCTTTGAAAAGTGGACTCTATGGCACTGGACCATGCTGAGGCCCCTCCCCTCCCCAAACCCCACCCTCTCCTGGCTCCACCCCCAATGTCTCCAGGTATTTTCCAACCTAGAGCTGGCAAGTGTTATGTATTCAGTTACTGTGTTATTAGATGTGAGCTTAGAGTACAGCTCCGTAGAGGCCCCAGTATCCTAAAATACCCAACCCGATTGGTCACTGTTGCAAACAGACCAATCCGGAGAGACTTAGACTTTCGGCGGGAATAGTTCTCATTGGGTCCCAAGCACCGTTTGATTATTGGACGTTATTGTTTCTGGAGGTGTGGTTTGCCTGGCTCAGATTGTATATAAGCTGGCTTGGTCTGAGTATTGGTTGTTACGTTCTGAGCTGAATAAAGAAATCACTGATTGAAACGCTGCCTCAGTCTCAGTATATGACAGCAACCCTACCAGTTCTGTACCTTGTAGGCTGACAGCAGCAGGAAACAATGATAGACCATATATGAATAAAGCTAGAGAGCAAGTTTCCCCCAAGCTCAGTTGGGGGCCAGAGATGGTTTGAGTGCCCAAAATGTGAAGAGTAAATTTCCAGAGAGAGCTAGCTGTGAAGATCTTGTAAGCTATTACCCACCCGAAGCACTGAACACATGAATGCATAAAGCAGACTCATCCTGAACCAGGCCGCTGGTTCATCAAAGTGGGTATCATCTCCTCTGACCATCAGTGGCTCTCCAAGGTCTCAAACTGAGGTCCTTCACATGACCAACCACCTGATCCTTTCAACTGGAAGTCCTGGGGTTTGAACCTGGGACTTTCTGCATACCAAACTATGGCTCAGTGTCTTCCTGTGTTAAATGTAGTAATACTAAACATAATGTCCTATTGGAGAGGAGCAGGAGAATATAATTCCAAAAAGGTTCAAAAAACTATCAAAAGGAGAAGAAGAAGAAGAGTTGGTTTTATATCCCACCCTTCACTACCTGAAGGAGTCTCTGAGCGGCTTACAGTCTCCCTCCCCTCCTCTCCCCACAACAGACACCCCACAACAGTTGTGAGCGAACGATTTGGCTACTGCATAAATTAGTTTGCTCTGGAGCCATCCTGCCTGAGCCGAGACAAAAATGTGTGAGCCGGAGGCTAAAGAACTGTGAGCTAGCTAGGGTTGCCTGCCTCCAGGTGGGGCCTGGGGATCTCCCGCTTTTACAACTGATCCCCAGCTGACAGAGATCACCTTCCCTGGAGAAAATGGCTGCTTTGAAAGGGGGACTCTATGGAATTGTACCATCCTGAGGCCCCTCCCATCCCCAAACCCCACCTTCTCCTGGACCCACCCCCAAAGTCTCCAGGTGTTTTCCAACCCAGACCTGGCAACCCTAGAGCTAGCTCACACTAACTCAGCTTAAAGGGAACGCTGGTCAGTATGGCATTGCCCCCGGGGTATTCGAATGTGCTTGTGAGCTGCCCCTTTTCCTCAGTGTTGAGAAAATGTGGAGCAACTGCCAGGTACAGAACCAGCCATTGATAGACTGACGGTCTGATTCAGAATGAGGCGGCTTCGTATGTGTTCCATCAGCTTCTCAAAATGTAACAGTTGTTCACACCGACAGTGCCGGCACTGGCTGGGCAATCCTAGCATTTTGTGAAACGACAGCCCTTTCTGCGGTAAAGGTGCATCTGATCTTGCTCACGTTTTGAACCAAACTTCCATCCGTCAGTGTATTTTTTAATTTTGATACACTGTATGGATAATGAGATATGGGATTAATAGAGTTTTTTTTCCTTTCTGTAATTTTTCCATCAGAATCTCACCCTTTCTCATTGTGTAGGTGTCCGTTTCATTCAGTATTGCCCCTTTTTTGCTTTGTTTTCCTTTGTACTTCAGTACTTCCCCCCCTGGTGTTTGGAATGGAGATCGTTTTCCCTTTTCCCTCCCTCAAACCAAACAGGGCCATCTTGATACGGCTCAGACATTGCCAGGCGACACAGACCAAACTGAATATTACACACCATTGTGTGCGAAGAGAGAAATGCTCACTTCTTTTCCATCGCCTCACTTCAAATTACACCCCTTTGTGGGTAGGGTGCCAACCAAGAGCCCCCATGGAGCAGTGGTTCGGGTGTTGGTCTAGGATCTGAGAAATCCAGGAGAGCCAGTTTGGTGTCGTGGGAAGAAGAAGAAGAGGAAGAGGAGGAGGAGATTGGATTTATACCCCGCCCTTCACTACCCAAGGGAGTCTCAGAGCGGCTTACAAACTCCTTTCCCTTCCCCCACACAACAGACAGCCTGTGAGGTAGGTGGGGCTGGGAGAGCTTTTTTAAGAACTGCCCTTGAGAGAACAGCTCTGACAGAACTTGTAACTGACCCAAGGCCACACAAGCAGCTGCATGTGGAGAAGTGGGGAGTCAAACCCGGTTCTCCCATGTTAGAGTACACCAGTTTGGTGTAGTGGTTAAGTGCGTGGATTCTAATCTGGGAGAACTGGGTTTGATTCCCCACTCCTCCCCATTCAGCTGCTGGAGTGACCTTGGGTCACTCATGGCTCTCTCAGAGCTGTTCTCATAAGAGCAGTCCTTGAAAGAGCTCTCTCACCCCACCTGCCTCCCAGGTTGTGGGGAGGGGAAGAGAAAGAAGATTGTAAATCACTCTGAGACTCCTTCAGGTAGGGAAGGGTGGAGTTTAAATTCAATCTCCTCCTCCTCCTCCTCCTCCTCTTCTTCTTCTTCTCCCCACTCTGTTATAGAAGCTCACTGGGTGAATTCTGGCCCTGAAGTCATGCCCTGAAGGTAAAAATCCTTCACCAGAGAAACTGCTGTTCTGAATCTGAGCCATTGGTGTAGTGGTTAACAGCACGGACTCTAATCTGAGAGAACCGGGTTTGAGTCCCCACTCTTCCACATGCAGCTGCTGGTGTGACCATGGGTCAGTCACAAGTTCTCTCGTGAGCAGTCTTCCAAAGAGCTCTCTCAGCTACCTCACAGGGTGTCTGTTGTGGGGAGGGGAAGGGAAAGGAGATTGTAAGCTGCTTTGAGACTCCTTTGGGTAGTGAAAGGCAGGGTATAAATCCAATCTCTTCTCTTCTTCTCTTTCCTCTGAGCGCAAGCTACCTCACAGGGTTGTTGTGAGGATAAAATGGAGAGCGATGTCAGCCCCATTGGTTTCCCACTGAGGAGAAAGTTGGGGTATAAATGAAGCAAATAAAACGAATCAATAAACCTCCAGGTGGGGCTTGAAGTTTTCCTAGAATTACAATTCATCCGTAGACTACAGAGACCAGTTCCCCTGGGGAAAATGGCAGCTTTGGTGGGGAGAGCCAGTTTGGTGTAGCGCTTAAGTGCGCGGATGCTAATCCGGGAGAACCGGGTTTGATTCCCTACTCTTCCACAGGCACCTTCTGGATGACCTTGGGCAAGCCATAGCTCTGGCACAGCTGTCCTTGAAGAAGAGCCGTTTCTGTCAGAGCTCTCTCAGCCCCGCCTACCTCATAGAGTGTCTGTTGAGGGGAGGGGAAGGGAAAGGAGTTTGTAGGCCGCTCTGAGACTCCCTTGGGTAGTGAAGGGTGGGGTATAAATCCAATCTCCTCCTCCTCCTCTTTTCTTCTTCTTCTTCTTCTTCTTGTTCTACTGAGGTCCTCCCCTCCACAAGCCCTGCCTTCCCCAGGCTTCCCACCCCCCTGAATCTGAAGACCTCCGTCTACAAGGAAGACACACTCACCCCTTCTGCAATGCAGATAATCCCTCTGTGAGCTTTTCTTCTCTCCTTTTTAAAAGAGGGCCATTCAGCAAGGTGATCTTCATGCAACGTCCAGGCCCGTCCTCAGCATGCCACCTCTTCTTCTCCTCAGGGTCGCCCTTTAGCCAAGGATAATATGATAGAAGGCTCTTGAAAGGAAATAAGATTATCACCTGTCACAACCGAGTTCTCTCTCTCGAAAGACAGGTGTCACTTTATAACCAACCATTTTAGTAATAGAATCTATTAAAGGGGCACCAGCAAAGATACCTGGCCAAACATCTGACCTACGATTCAGGACCCTCCATACTGTCAGGAAACCTCAAGTGAGCCTGGTTATGCACCACTGGAATAAGTAAGGTAAAGGCATCTTATCCTCTCTTGCTCGAAAGCCAGTTGAATACAACTCTAGGGATGCGGTGCTCAGCTCCGTTTCCAAGCCGAAGAGCCAGCGCTGTCCAGAGACATTTCCGTAGTCATGTGGCTGGCATGACTAGATGCCGAGGCTCACGGAATGCTGTTACCTTCCCACCGAAGCGGTACCCATTTATCTACTTGCAGTTTCTTGCTTTCAAACTGCTAGGTTGGCAGGAGCTGGGGCCAGAGACGGGAGCTCACTCCATCATGCAGCACTCGGGTCTCGAACTGCTGAACTACTGACCTGTTGGACTGCAGTTCAGTGTCTTAACCACTTGAGCCACCACAGCCTTACCGGAATAAGTACAAGACAGCAAAATGGAACTCCCAGACTTAAGAAACCTTGCACTCCAAGACACACTTTGGATGAGCTCATCTAATACTTCTTTTCTGCATACTCAAAAGAGCCCAGTGTGGCCCTTGGATGTGCCTGCCCTGTTGATTTGTTCCATTCAGGGCTATTTTGGGGCAGGAACGCACAGGAACGGAGTTCCGGCTGGCTCCTGAGTTGGCCACACCCAGCAGGAACTCATTAGCATAACAGGCCACACCCAACAGCAGGAACTCATTCGGATTGGCTACATTAGGGGTATGTGGCCTAACATGCAAATCAATTCCTGCTACAAAAAGAGCCCTGGGTTTTGACAACAAACAAGGTTAACAGAATAAGAAGCAAAAGGTGTGTGTGGCTGGGATGACCACTCTTCTGGTAACATGGGGGTGAGGCCTAATATGCTAATAAGCTGTGCTGTCAGTGGTGTGGCCTAATATGCTAATGAGTTTCTGCTGGGCTTTTTCTACAAAAAAAGCCCTGGTTCAATTTATTTTATTTATTTAATAAGATTATATCCCACTTTCCCACAATTGCCCAAAGGGCAAATGCAATTGTGAACTGGGGAATAAGATACAGCAAGCAGCATTTACCAAGAAGCATTTACCAGAATTGCAGTGAGAGTTTTTCTAGGTGATCCCGCGGATCAGTAGCTGGGATCCACTGGTCCACTCATGGCACTTTTTTCAGATGATGATCAATGCCACACTATGGACAGAGTGCTATACTTGCACTACAGAGACCTGGGTTCAAGTCTCCTAACGTAGCTGTGGATTTTAGAGGGTGAATAGGCTAAGAAGAGGAAGAGTAGCCTTAAGAGTCTCAAAGTGGTTTACTATTGTCTTTCCCTTCCTCTCCCTACAACAGTGCTTAGCTCTTGTCAGGGGTCAGTTCGTAGAAAAAGAGGTGCAGGAGCTCATTAGCATAACTCATTTGCATAACTCATTTGCATATGCCACACCCCCTAACATACCGAAGTGTGTCAGAAGGCAACACCCACCCCTCAGGCTCCACTCCACAGGTGAGTGAAACTGACCTGCTCTTCCTCCATCCCCTTCCCCAGCCAATACTTTGTGCAATAAAAATGAGCATAAAGAACACACCCTCATTCTCTTCCTGCTCCCTAGAAACCACCAGGTTTCAAGTAGACTTGAGATACCCAGGACATGTGCACCACCCATCCCTTTCCCCTCCCCTCCCCTCCCCACAACAAAACACCCTGTGAGGTAGGTGGGGCTGAGAGAGGTCTTTTGAGAACTGCTCATGAGAGAACAGCTCTGAGAGAACTTGTGACTGGCCCGAGGTCACACCAGCAGCTGCATGTGGAGGAGGGGGGAATCAAACCCTGTTCTCCCAGATTAGAGTCCAATTCCTGACCACTACACCAAACTGATGGGGTGGAAGCTGCTGAAGGGTTGGTGAAATTTCTCCAGTACTTATGTGCCATGTGCCCAGATAAAAAATGGTATACTTAGAAAATGTATATGCCATCTTGAGCAAGTCTCTGGAAAAGCAGCACACAGTCGTAAAAGGAACAATGATAAAATTATCACTATTAAAACAAAACATTAAAAACAATAAAGACCCTAGCAGGGCTTTCCCCGGGGCGCTGCGCCTCTGCACTGCTCGGGGAAGCCGAGGAGGGGGTGGGGCTTGGTCATGTGCCCGCCCCCTGGGCTCCTCACTCCTGGAGCTGCGCTCCTCTGCACTCCCGCTCCAACGGACCCCTGGCTCTTGTGGCCCTTTCTTACATGCCCAGGGAAATGCTGATTGCCATGTTGGGGTCAGGAAGCCATTTTTCTCCAGGCCAGTTTGACTAGAGATCCTGGAGATTTTTTGTCATTTTCTGGGCATGGAACAGCGGTCACTGGGGGTGTACTTGTGGAGGTATTTGTGCATTTCCTGGGGAGGTATTTGTGAATTTCCTGCATTGTGCAGGGAGTTGGACTAGATGGCCCTGGAGGTCCCTTCCAGCTCTATGATTCTATTATTCTAACAGACACCCTGTGAGGTACGTGGGGCTGAGAGAGTTCTGAGAGAACTGTGACTGGTCCAACGTTACCTAGCAGGCTTCATGTGGAGGAGTGGGGAATCTAACCTGGTCTGCTGCTCTTAATCACTACACCACACTGGTTCTCAAGGGTTGGTTTGAGGCTAAAATGGGATGACCTCATTCATGCTGACCCCAGAGTAAACTATTACACTATGAGTAAACTATGACTAAACTATGAGTAAACTCATTCATGCTGACCCCAGGCAAACTATTACTATCACAGATCTTTTTTTTTTTTTAAACACCTTAAAAACCTCTTAGAACGAGGCATCTCGGTGGTGGAAAGTTCAGTCAAGTCACAGCCAACCCCCTGGGGTTTTCAAGGCAAGAGACAAACAGAGGTGGTTTGCCATTGCCTGCTTAGTCATAGCAGCCCTGGGCTTCCTTGGTGGTCTCCCATCCAAATACTAACCAGGGCCGACTCTGCTTAGCTTCTTAGATCTAGACAAGATTGGTCTAGCCTGGACGATCCAGGGCAGTGCTGAAGCACCTTACATGGATAAAACGGACAGCCTTACAGTAGCCCAGCACCAGATCATGAAGGGCTTTGAAAGCAATACGGAAACATGAAGCTACAGTGCCTATCTCAGTATCATCTGTTCCAATCGAGAGCAGCTCTCTGGGGTTGGGGGTCGAAAAAGACCCCTTTTGACACCTGATATGTGAGACAAATAACTCACGTTCAATCCACTTTTAATGCCCTTTGCAGATTGGATTTTAACTGTGTAAAATGGCCAAATCCACTTGCAAACGGTCACTGAAGTGGATTGAAACTGCATGATTTCGCTTGTGTGGAAGCGCCCCTTGGAGAGATCAAGGACCGAATCTGGCATCTTCCTCCTACAATGAGTGTGTTCTGTCTCTGATCCAGAATCCCTTCCTGTAACCAGCACTTTGGCTTGTGCTTAAAAGTGGAAAGTCAGTCGCTGTAGATCTGACAGTCCTGGTGTGGCTAGACGCGCAGATCGGCAGCCTTGCCATTACGTCTCACTGCCACTCATCGCAACATCTCAAGCGCCCTCGGAGGCAGCCCCAGATTTGTATATATTAACATATCCCGACATCCTGTCATGCTATAGCAAGTAATTAAAATCTGATTAAGTGGCAAGTAATCTGCATGTCACAGTCTTGAGTAATACGACCCGGTATTAATATAACACTCTTAAGCAAGCTTGCCAAGGGGAAGGAGGGGATAAGGAGCTGTAAGAACATAAGGACGTAAGAGAAGCCAAGGTTGGATCAGGGCAATGGGCCATCCAGTCCAACACTCTGTGTCACACAGTGGCCAAAAATACCAGGTCCCATCAGGAGGTCCAGCAGTGGGGTCAGGGGACAAAATGCCAGAGGCCGTGGTCACCCAGGGGGTCCAAAGAACCGGGCGAGTCGACTGAATTTGTTTGAGTTGAGACTGGACGGTGTGGACTGGGGTAGAGGGAATCTTAGACAGAGGCCTGCGGCAGTTTTTGGCAGCTCCTTTATCCAGTAGTGGTGATGGAGAGTCAGGTCACAGTCAATGCTCCCTCTAAGCTGTTGGGTCTGTGAGCAAGAATTCTACTTTGTGAGCTCCTGGCATTAAAGTTGTGAGCAAGCAATTTGGCCGCTGCATGAATTAGCTTGCTCTGGAGCCATCTTTCCTGAGCTAAGACAAAAATGTGTGAGCTGGAGGCTAAAAAGTGGTGAGCTAGCTCACAGTCACTCAGCTTCGAGGGAACACTGGTCACAGTCAACTTATAGCAACCCCATGGGGCAGAGGTGTCGAACTCATTTGTTACAAGGGCTGGATCTCACATAAATGTCACTTTGTCGGGCCGAGCTGCGAGTGCCATAAAACGTAATGCCAGATACCGCAGATAGAAACTGTATAAAGGACAGCAGCTGGTAAGCTCTGTATCCCCACCGCAAGGCCCCATGGTTTGGGAGGGGGGATGCAAAGGAGAACTTACATGGGCGGACTGGAGACCCAGTGGTGTAGCACTGGGCAGATCCTCCCGCGCTGCTTGACTGCTGCAGATGAGGCTGTTCCGCCATGTTGAAGCCACAATCTGCCCACTCCCCACCCTCGGGCCGCCTCCTGTTCCCTCGCTTGCACCAGTTGCTCATGGGCTGCATAAGAGTCCTGGACAGGCCAGTTCTGGCCCCCAGGCCTTATGTTTAACACCTGTCCCATAGGGTTTTCAAGGCAAGAGACAAATGGAGGTGGTTTTCCTTTGCCTGCCTCTGCATAGCAGCCCTGGACTTCCTTGGTGATCTCCCATTCAAGTGCTGACCTGGGTTGGCCCTGCTTAGCTTCTGAGATCTAACAAGATTGGGCTAGCCTGGGCTATCACATAAATTGTCTCGTTTCTCCCGACAGCACTGTCTCGTTTCTCCTTTCGTATCTTACACCCCACCAGTCACTCTGTCAATGAATCTGGGTCCCATCACAAAAGAAATGAAAGGCCCACTTTCCCCCGAAGAAGAACATTTATATTTTTACAGTCATTCTGTGATTATATTGATCATTTCTGGTAAATTTTAAGAACGTTAAAAAATTGCAGAAGCACAACGGATAATCCTTGGCAGGTAGGGTCAGCTGGTGGGCAGGGGGGACAGAGGATTTGGAGAAACTTCTGGTGCCCAAGTGTAGTCCTCTTTTTGCCTTCAAGTCTCATCTGATTTGTGGCCGCCCCAGTGGGGTCATCAAGGCAAGAGATGTTCAGAGGTGCTTGGCCATTGTCTGCCTCAGCATAACAACCCTGGACTTCCTTGGAGGTCTTTCATCCAAGTACTAACTAGGGCCGACCCTGCTTAGCTTCTGAGATCTGATGAGACTGGGCGAGATGAGCGTGCCAAAAAGTCACAGATAGAGAATCCATGGTAGAGTCAACAAGAGATGACATGGAACACTTACAGGTGGACAAGGGGACAGAGGGAGAGAGCATTCTTAGTAATTGTCATGAAAAACCTGAATCACACCTGGATTACTTCTGCATCCCAACTGTGGATTACTTCTGCATCCCAACTGTGGCCCCAGGAGAGGCCATATGGAGAGGCCATGGCTCAGTGGCAGAGCATTTGCTTGGCAGGCAGAAGGTCCCAGGTTCAATCCCTAGCATCTCCAGTTGAAAGGAGCAGGCCGTAGGTGATGTGAAAGACCTCAGCCTGAGAACTTAGAGAACTGCTGCCAGTCTGAGTAGACAATGCTTATCTTGATGGACCAAGGGTCTGATTCAGTATAAGACAGCTTCATGTGATCATGGGCGTCAACTACGGGGGGGGGGCTCGAGGGCTCGAGCCTCCCCCGAAATTTCCCGGGGAGGGGCTCAGCCACCCCCGGCAAAAGGGAGTGCCCGCTGCCGGTGGCCAGTCAGCCGGCCAGCTGGCCGTCGCCGCCTCTCCTTCCCCCCACCCCCGGCCTGCCCTCCTGCCTCCCTGGGGCAGGGGGGGAGAGAGGCGGCGGGGACATGCTCCCGCGCTTTGCGCGCGTGGCCGGCAGTCAGCCGGCCAGCTGGCTGCCGCCGCCGCCGCCGAGCCTGCGCCCCGAGCCTGCCTCCCTGGGGCCGGGGGGGGGGGAAGAGGAGCGGCGGGGACATGCTCCCGCGCTTCGCGCGCGCGGCCGGCAATCAGCCAGCCAGCTGGCTGCCGCTGCCGCCGCCGAGCCTGCGCCCCGAGCCTGCCTCCCTGGGGCCGGGGGGGGGGGGGAGGAGGAGCAGCGGGGACATGGTCCCGTGTGCGCGCGTGCACGAGAGAGCCCCCCCCCCGGGATTTACAAACTCTACGCCCCTGCATGTGGTGTATCTTAGGACAGTTCTGTTCCAGGACTGCAACTCCACTAGCCTGAACATAGGGCACCATGGGGCTTTCCTTTTAAAGAGCTGTGGCTTAGTGGAAGAGCCTCTGTGTGGCATGCAGAAGGCCCCCAGTTCAATTGATGTGGAATTCACTGGCACAGGAGGTGGCGGTGGCTACAAGCATGGACGGCTTCAAGAGGGGATCAGATAGACATAGGGAGCAGAGGTCCATCAGTGGCTATTAGCCACAAAGTATAGATAGGAATTCTCAGTCTGGGGCAAGCGATGCTCTGTATTCTTGGTGCTTGGGGGGGGGGGGCAACAGTGGGAGGGTTTCTAGTGTCCTGGCCCCACTGCTGGAACTCCCGAGAGCACCTGGTGTTTTTGGCCACTGTGTGACATGGACTGATCCAATATTGGCTTCTCTTATGTTCTTATGTTCTTAATCTCCAGCTAGAACAATCAGGTAGAAAGTGACAGGAAAGAGCTCTGCCTGAGACCACAGAAAGCTACCCCAGGCTGCGGCACACACTAGATAATCCACTTTCGATGCACATTCAAACTGGATTTTGCCAGTTCACACAGTAAAAACCCAGTTGGAAAGGGCATTGAAAATGGATTGGAAGTGGATTACTGAGTGTGTGTGATTGCAACCCCAGTCTGAGTAGACAATGCTGACCTGGATGGACTGATACTATGATACAGTATAAGGCAGTTTCATGTGTTCATTGATTTTGTCACCCCAAGTAAGTTTGGGGACAAGCCATGGCTCAGTGGAGGATTCTCTGCTTTACATGCAGAAGATCCCAGGTTCAGTCCCCAGCATCTCCTGTTCAAAGGAGCAGGCCCTAGGTGATGTGAGAGACCTCTGCCTGAGACCCTGGAGAGCTGCTACCAGTCTGAGTAGACGATACGGACCTTGATGGACCAAGGGTCTGATTCAGTAGAAGGCAAGTTCATGTACCATTGGTTGAGAATCACTGCCTTCAAGCAGTCCTCTAAAGGTAGGTCACTATTATTGCCTGTATATTGCAGATTATGAGTTTAGGCCAGAAGTAAGGGCTTGCTGAAGTCATCTAGTAGGTTTCTGCAGCAAGGGTGACATTGGAAGTGGGGGGGGGGGCTCCCTGGTTTGTAACTCCATTGCAGCATCTCCGAGTGGCCATCTGGAGAAGCATCTTTGTATCTAGAATCTTTTTAAAAGATACACTACTTGGACGGAGTTCATTTTACAATCAGTTCTTGGCTTACGGCAGGGACTGCCCATTATAGATGCTAATTTTCGCGGGAAGGGGAAGCGAGCCGAGACGACGCAGTTTAATCTTTGCAAAGAAGTGTCGTTAAAATCACCCACCTTATAAAACATAAGGAAAGGAAAATGAATCGGCTCGCTAAATGGCACGGGACAAAATTCAGCAGGCACCCTTCCCCCCCAAAAAAATTGTTCTTAGAAGCATCAGGAGGGCGTCCCACACAATAAGAATGTAAGAACATGAGAAACTTAGTTGGATCAGGCCAGTGGCCCATCCCGTCCAATACTCTGTGTCCCACAGTGGCCCCAAACCCAGGTGCCATCAGGAGGTCCACCAGCGGGGCCAGAACTCCAGAAGCCCTCCCACTGTTGCCCCCTAAGCACCAAGAATACAGAGCATCACTGCCCCAGAAAGAGCTTTCCATCTATCCCTTGTGGCTAATAGCCACCGATGCACCTCTGCTCCATACGTTTCTCCGATCACCACTTGAAGCTGTCTATGCTTGGAGTCACCACCACCTCCTGTGGTGGTGAATTCCACGTGTTAATTTCTCTTTGGGTGAAGAAGGATTTCCTTCAGTTTGCTGATCTGATCCATTTAATTAAATGGAAGGGACAGCTCTATTCATACATACTTTTCTGCAGGCTACTGTCTCTACTGGAATGAATGGGGCAGCCTGCAAGGACAGTGCAGCTCCATTAAATAAGCCAGGCCTCTGAGCCAAGACGTGAAAGCGCTGTGGAAATTGGCTATCAGCATCAATTAAGTAAGAAAAGAACAAAAGTGTTTTTAAAAAAAAAAAAAAGAAAGAAAGAAAATCTACTGCAATAATTGTAGGATAGATAAAACCCGAGTGGCAAAAGGAGATACGAGCTGGTGCAATACGGAGCATCTTAGATTTGGAGATTTGCGTGTAAAGAAGCCATTTTATAACATCGCTGGACTTGAGCAAAACTCCCCACGTTTCATAAGAACTCCTTCATATTTCATGAGAAATCCCCCGTATTTCATAAGAAAAATACCATTTTTGCTTGTATTTTTAATTCCCTTTTACCATTACAAACCAGAAACAAAGTAGTCCTAAAAAACCATAATTCGATATGCATCTCGAACAGTCCGCTACATCAATTAATGTTTTGTCTTTCCCTAGTTGTGTTCCTTTTGATTAATCAGCTAATGTTTTAGTGGCTTAAACTGCATCTTCAAGCTATTCGTGTGTGCCTACTGTTGGAGTAGGGCTACGTGAACAACACTTTTGCACTGTGATGGAATCCCGTAACCAGTGTTCCCTCTAAGCTGAGTTAGTGTGAGCTAACTCACAGTTTTTAGCCTCCAGCTCACACATTTTTGTCTTCACTCAGGAAGGATGGCTCTGCAGCAGACTAATTGATGCAGTAGCCAAATGGCTCGCTCACAGCTTTAATGCCAGTAGCTCACAAAGTAGAATGTTTGCTCACAAGACTCCACAGCTTAGAGGGAGCATTGTAACTGGGATGACAAATGTGATTTTTGTTGTTGATGATGACACAATCTGTCATCGTGCAGGATGACAGCACAAGCACCCAAACACAGGGGTCCATTGGAGCGGGAGCGCACAGGAGCGCAAGTCCGGGAGTGAGGAGCTCAGGGGGCGGGCACATGACCAAGCCCCGCCCCCTCCTCGGCTTCTCCAAGCAGTGCAGAGGCGCAGCGCCCCGGGGAAAGCCCTGCTAGGGTCTTTATTGTTTTTAATGTTTTGTTTTAGTATTGATAATTTTATCATTGTTCCTTTTATGACTGTGTGCTGCTTTTCCAGAGACTTGCTCAAGGTGGCATATAAATTTTCTAAGTAGACCATTTTTTATCTGGGCACATGGCACATAAGTACTGGAGAAATTTCACCAACCCTTCAGCAGCTTCCACCCCATCAGTTTGGTGTAGTGGTCAGGAGTTGGACTCTAATCTGGGAGACTCGGGCTTGATTCCCCACTCCTCCACATGTAGCCGCTGGTGTGACCTTGGGCCAGTCACAAGTTCTCTCAGAGCTGTTCTCTCATGAGCAGTTCTCAAAAGACCTCTCTCAGCCCCACCTACCTCACCGGGTGTCTTGTTGTGGGGAGGGGAAGGGGAAGGGATGGGTGGTGCACATGTCCTGGGTATCTCAAGTCTACTTAAAACCTGGTGGTTTCAAGGGAGCAGGAAGAGAATGAGGGTGTGTTCTTGACGCTTCTTTTTATTGCACAAAATATTGGATGGGGAAGGGAATGGAGGAAGAGCAGGTCAGTTTCACTCACCTGTGGAGTGGCGCCTGAGGGGTGGGTGTTGCCTTCCGACACACTTCCGGTATGTTAGGGGGTGTGGCATATGCAAATGAGTTATGCAAATGAGTTATGCTAATGAGCCCCTGCACCTCTTTTTCTACGGAATGACCCCTGCCCAAACAGCAGCAGCAGCAGCAGCAGAAGATGACCTGTTTTTATACCCTGCTTTTCTCTACCTTAAGGAGTCTCAAAGCAGCTTATGATCACCTTCCCTTCCTCTCCCCACAACAGGCACCCTGTGAGGGAGGTGGGGTTGAGAAAGTTCTGGGAGAACTGTGACTGGCCCAAGGTCACCCAGCAGGCTTCATGGGGAGGCGTGGGGAATCGAACCCGGTTCTCCGGATTAGAGTCTTCCTCTCTTAACCACGACCCCATGCCGGATCTCTGAACAGAATGACATGGGTCGCCACAGCCAACAGGATCCTCAAGAGGTCTACTCAGAATCTTACTCATGTCTACTCGATGGGGTTTACTCCCAGGAAAGTATCTTTGGAATTGTACTGCTGGTCCCTGGTACTCTGATTCTATGGTTGCAATACATCTTTAACGATGTGCCCGGGAAAAGGCTGGTATTGGCTGGCTCTTCCTTGCTTGGCAAGGAACACGATGCCACATGGAATACGACACAAAACGACACAAAACACAGCACAAGCTTTCAAACTTGTTGAAATTCTTTTATCAGGCTGGTGAAAAGGGCCACCAAGTCACTGTACATTTTCCAAGGCATGAGACCTCCCAAAGCGATTTGCCCTTGCCTGCCTTTGCGTCGCAACCCAGGACTTCCGTGGTGGTCTCCCACCCAGATACAAACTGTGGCTGTCCCTGCTTAGCTTCCAACATCTGACAAGATCAAGCGAACCTGGGCTATTCAGGTCTACCAAGGATGCAAGTTATCGGTGGTTCGGAAAAGCTGACCCTCGGAAGCCGTTTCTCAAAGTATCCCCAGCGCGAGAAGTCCTCTTGAAGTAATATCAAACAATGAGGAAATAAGCAGCATGGCATTTATTTCACGGGTGTCTTCTGATGAAAAATGAACGCTTCCGAACACCTGGTGATTTGTTGTATAAATGTTAACATTTGCCCAACTCCCCAATTCGGCTTCCCAGCGGAGGTGTTCATTGCTCACTGTTGCACTGCTGTATGTGATTCAGGCTCATTAAGTAGGGGTTTCTCTCCCCCCCCCTCCTCCCTGCAGGCCCATCCATAAATCTGAAACAAAACCTTCCCAGCAAAGACTCTAATGGATCTTGTGCGGAAACTCTCCAAGCCAAAAACAGAGGGGGGTTTCTTAAGACATGGCAGCCTGAAACGGATGCAGTGGAGTGCGGACGTGGGATGCGTCTGTACAGGCACACAGGAGGGAAACAAAGTGATCCAGGGACAACTGTAGTTCAGCACCAAAAAGTTCTGTCCATTTAGAAAGTTTGTGAGCTGTTTTCCCACTGCAAAGGTCCTCAGGTGGTGCAGAGGGAGATCGGAAGGTGAAACAATATGTGCAGGTCAACAGAAGGAAGAAAACAATTGGGCAAAAGAGAATCTGCGATTGCGGAGAGATAGATGAGTCTGTCTGTAGCAGTAGACAAGAGCAAGAGTCCAGTCGCACCTTAAAGACTAACAAAATTTGTGGCCGGCTAGGAGCTTTCGTGGGTCCCTGCTCATGAAAGAAGTGAGCAGTGATTCACAAAAGCTCACACCCTGACACAAATGTTGTTAGTCTTTAAGGTGCGACTGGACTCTTGCCCTTGTCTACAGCTTAACTTCAAAAGGTTACCATATTTTTCGCTCCATAAGACGCACTTTTCCTCCCCAAAAAAGTGTGTGGGGGGGAGTGTGTGCGTCTTATGGAGCGAATATGGAGCTTTTCTTACCTGTAACAGGGCTCTTTCTTCAGCAGGAACGCAGGGGAACGCCATTCAGGCTGGCATCCCAGCCTTCCCCGCCCCTCCCTGCTGGGCCTGAGCTGTTAAGACTTAAAAGGGAAACGGCAGGAAAAACCCCACCAGGCTAAGTACTCGTTCCCTTTAAGTGCTTTTCCCCTTTAAGACAGCCAGCAGCAGAAAGCCCCGCCCACAGATTAAGCTCCGTGGCTACTTTGCACAGAAAGGTGTGGCTTTGCATGGCATGCCGACGTCTCTCTTCTTTCTTTTCTCTATCTTTCTTCCTTCCTTCCTTCCTTTCCTTTTTTCTGTCTGTCTGTCTGTCTTTCTGTCTCTCTCTCTGTCCCCATCTTTCTTTCTTCCTTTCTCTTTCTCTCTCTCTCTCCTCCTCCTTCCTTCCTTTATCTCTCTCTCTCTCTCTTTCTGTTTCATTTTTTCCTGTTTTCCTCCTCTAAAAACAAGACGCGTCTTATGATCAGGTGCGTCTTATGGGGCGAAAAATACGGTATCTTGCAGTAGAAAAAAAGCAAGGGTGCAGTCCTGGTATCTTGCAGTAAAAATACGGTATCTTGCAGTAGAAAAAAAGCAAGGGTGCAGTCGCAAACTGGAGAGCCAGTTTGGTGTAGTGGTTAAGTGTGCGGACTCTAATCTGGGAGAACCGGGTTTGATTCCCCATTCCTCCACTTGCACCTGCTGGATGACCTTGGGCAAGCGATAGTTCTGTACCAGCTGTTCTCTCAAGGACAGTTTGGGAAAGAGCTCTCTCAGCCCCACCTACCTCACAGGGTGTCTGTTGTGGGGAGGGGAAGGGAAAGGAGTTTGTAAGCCGCTCTGAGACTCCAAGTGAGTGAAGGGTGGGATATAAATCCAATCTCTTCTTCTTCTTCTTTTTCTTAAAGACTAACAAAATTTGTGGCAACATGTTGAAAGTCCAGTGGCACCTTTAAGACCAACAAAGGTTTGTTCAAGGTATTAGCTTTTGTGTCATGTACACTTTATCAAATATCAAATTATCAAAATTTGTGGCAGAATATGAGCTTTCATGAGTCCCTTCTTCATCTGAAGAAGGGAGCAGTGACTCACAAAAGCTCATACCCTGACACAAATGTTGTCAGTCTTTAAGGTGCGACTGGAATCTTGCTCTTTTTTACTGTAAAACTGCAGTAAAACAGCAAAAAAAAAACCAAGAAAAGAGACAAGAAACAACCTTTAAAATGCAGAAAATGCAAAGATGACATGGTGATTGAAATGTGGATTTCACTGCCAGAGGATGTAGTGATGGCAACAGGCATAGATGGCTTTAAAATGGGATTAGACAGATTCATGGAGGATAGGTCTATCAGTGGCTAGGAGCCATGGTGACCGAGGGGAGCCTCCACATTTAGAGGCAGTCAACCTCTGAATCCCAGAGCCAGGAGGTAACATCAGGGGAAGGCCTTGGCCTCTAAGCCCTATTGTTGGCCCTCCAGAGGAACTGGTTGGCCCCTGTGGGAGACAGGATGCTGGACTAGATGGACCACTGGTCTGATCCAGCAGGGCTCTTCTGATGTTCTTATGAAGGCCTCGGCCTCTATGCCCTGTTGTTGGCCCTCCAGAGGAACTGGTTGGCCACTGTGTGAGACAGGAGGCTGGACTAGATGGACCACTGGTCTGATCCAGCAGGGCTCTTCTGAAGTTCTTGTGAAGGCCTCGGCCTCTATGCCCTGTTGTTGGCCCTCCAGAGGAACTGGTTGGCCACTGTGTGAGACAGGAGGCTGGACTAGATGGACCACTGGTCTGATCCAACAAGGCTCTTCTGATGTTCTTATGGTGCCCGCTGTAGAGAAAGGCAGGGTATAAATGATAGAAAGAACAAAAAGGGTGTGTGTATGCTGCTACAAATTTTATAAGTTTTATACCAAGAAATCTTAAGAAAACTAACATCACTATTACAGTACTATAATAAGCCTATACAAAAGTATTCTATTGTAGATATATAAGTCCTATAAGTCCGACGAGAATCTCCGGAATAATATCTCGTTTCGCTTCTCGGACCTGCATCCAAAACCAGAACATGAGAGACCAAAAGTGGTTAAGAATTGGTGAAAATGTCAATCATGAGGCAAACTGGGCAAGCCTTCCGCTGGGTATTTCACAATCCAAAATGGGGTATTGATGAGACTTTACTTATCCCTGCTGGGCTGGTTCCATTTTACATCGAAGGGCACTTCTCGAAAGAGCTCTCTCAGCCCCACTGACCTCACAAGGTGTATGCTGTGGGGAAAGGAAGGGAAAGGAGACTGTAAGTTGCTCTGAGACAGTGAGAGATCATCTGCTTGGCATGAAGAAGGTCCTGGGTTCAGTCCCCAGTTAAGAGGATCAGATAGTAGGTGATGGGAAAGACCTCTACCGGAGATCCTGGAATGTTGGATACTGTAAATCTATATGCAAAAGGATCCAGAAGAGAAAGGTACACATGGCAGTTGGCCCTACCCTCTCCTTGGTTAGATGTTGAGCTGTCTTTAAACATAAGAACATAAGAGAAGCCAATGTTGGATCAGGCCAGTGGCCCATCGAGTCCAACACTCTGTCACACAGTGGCCAAAAACACCAGGTGCCCTCAGGAGGTCCACCAGTGGGGGCAGGAAGCCCTCCCACTGTTGCCCCCCCAAAACACCAAGAATACAGAGCATCATTTGCCCCAGACTGGGAGTTCCTATCAATACTTTGTGGCTAATCGCCACTGATGGACTTCTGCTCCATATGTTTATCCAATTCCCTCTTGAAGCCGTCCATGTTTGTAGCCGCCGCCACCTCCTGTGGCAGTGAATTCCACGTGTTAATCACTCTTTGGGTGAAGAAGGACTTCCTTTTATCTGTTCTAACCCGACTGCTCAGCAGTTTCATGGAGTGCCCACGAGTTCTTGTATTGTGAGAAAGGGAGAAAAGGACTTCTTTTTCTACCTGCTCTATCCCATGCATAATCTTATAAACCTCGATCGTGTCACCCCTCAGCCGTCGTTTTTCCAAGCTAAAGAGCCCCAAGCGCTTCAACCTTCATAGGGAAAGTGTTTCAACCCTTTTATCATTCCAGTTGCCCTTCTCTGCACTTTTTCCAATGCTAGAATATCTTTTTTGAGGTGTGGTGACCAGAACTGTACACTGTACTCCAAATGAGGTCACACCATCGATTTATACAGGGGCATTATGATACTGGCTGATTTGTTTTCAATTCCCTTCCTAATAACCCCCAGCATAGCGTTGGCCTTTTTCATTGCAGTCGCACACTGTCTCGACATTTTCATTGAGTTATCTACTACGACTCCAAGATCTCTCTCTTGGTCAGTCTCCACCAGTTCAGACTCCATCAACGTGTATTTATAGTTAGGATTTTTGGCTCCAATGTGCATCACTTTGTGCTTGGCCACATTGAACCCCATTTGCCACGTTGATGCCCACTCGCCCATCCTTGACAGATCCCTTTGGAGTGCCTCACAATCCTCCCTGGTTCTCACCACCCTGAACAACTTCGAGTCATCTGCAAATTTAGCCACTTCACAGTTTACTCCCAACTCCAAATCATTAATAAAAAAGGAGGGAACTTTCGCCCTTGCTTGCCTTCTGTTTTATCAAACATAGAACCTCTGTTCTTCTTTCATTTACCTGGGCTTGGAGCTGTAGAAAGTTAACCTTTTTGGAAGTTAATCTGTTCACAGTAGGTGAAATACGGCTACACAAATATGTCATGTAAGATGTGCTTCTATTTTTGTAACTTTTTTTTCTCTCTTGTTACCATTGGAGTCAGATCGCCTTTGTAATTTGTTTGAACGGCATTTTCCCCTTCACTGGGAAATATGGAGGACTGGGAATACTGCGTAAAGCAGGGGTGTCAAACATGCGGCCCAGGGGCTGGATCAGGCCCCGGGAGGGCTTCTCTCAGGCCCGCAGTGGAACTGGCTGTCTTCTGCTTCTTCTTCCAGTTCTGCTGCTGCTGCGTCATCGTAGGTTTGCAGCTTACAGATACACACCTGAACAGCATACTCAAGACTGCAACAGCACAGACGTTTTGATGCAGTAATTCTGAGCAAGAGGTGTCGGTTATCAGACACTGTTAAAAAAACAAAATATTGCAAGTATGCTAATGTTTTAAGCATGTTTTTATTTTAAGTAAAAAAAAAACCCCTGTTGTGTTTGTGTCATTTATAAAGTTTATATCTCCGCTGCCTGGCATTACATTTTATGATACACGTGGTCCGGCCCAACTAGGTCTCATTTATGTCGGATCCAACCCTCATAACAAATGAGTTCGACACTCCTGGCGTAAAGCTTTTGTGCTTCCAAGTCAAGTGATTTTTTTTTTAACATTTAACCCAATACTGAGACCCTCTGCCAGTCTGGGTAGACAATACTGTGATGGACCACAGGCCTGATTCAGTAGAAGTTGGCCTCATGTGTGTGTACACCAGCAGAACAAAGCATAACTGTTTGGCTGATCTTGCATTGAGCCGCGGGTTGGACTAGATGGCCTGTAGGGCCCCTTCCAACCATAAGATTCTAAGGAGGGAACTTAAGGCAACGCAGTACAGACATGCTTGTTCCGATGATGGCCCTGGAGGTGGGACGTGAGCTAGCCAGCCCACAAACATGAGAAGAAGAAGAAGAGGAGCAGGAGGAGGAGGAGGAGGAGGAGGAGATTGGATTTATACCCTGCCCTTCCCTTTGAGTCTCAGAGCGGCTTACAATCTCCTTTCCATTCGCCTCCCCACAACAGACACCCTGTAAAGTAGGTGGGGCTGAGAGAGCTCTGAGAGAACTGCTCTTTCAAGAACAGCTCTGACAGAACTATGGCTTGCCCAAGGTCATCCAGCAGGTGCATGTGGAGGAGTGGGGAATCAAACCTGGCTCTACCAGATTAGAGTCTGGGCACTTAACCACGACACCAAACTGGCTCACAGAAGGGACCTTGCCTATCTGAGTGCTGCTTCTCCTTTAGCAAACGGAGGTCTGGCCTGGCGCAGTAATAACGATTCCCTGTTGCCCACTGTGGCGTGACTGCATTAAAAATTCTTTAGACATCTACGCCATGGGCAAGATTGAAAAAAGGGCCTCATTTAATGCTGTAATTCCAGCAGCAGATTTCAGCCTTTGTGTGAAATTAGAGTGGAATTATAGCTCTTCCTTTTCTTGATTGTGCTACTAAAAAAACGACATTGTTTCATTAAGTCTCTCTTTTAAAAAAGAAAAAAAAAGGAAACTTCCTAAAATGTCCCCCTTCCGAGCATCGCCATTATCAAGGCTTTACAGATCTTTAAAGCAAAATCTTGACCCATATCAAACGATAACGTTATATCTGTCTGGAAGCTCCGTAAGGGATAGATCATTGGCCTTGCACTTCTTTGCATTACCACCGTTCAGGGATAATAGCGTGGGCTTCCTTTCCCCATGACTATCCCTTTCGCTCTTGGTGACTTCTCTGACACTGTCCCTGGGATAGTTGCTCAGCCATCCTGGACCTTCTCTTCGGAGCATCACGAGTGCCATTTGCAAAGGATCTTCCTCCCGTCCCGGACGACGACTAATAATGCCTTTGTCTTAATTGCTAATTGGGTCTATTAGCGAGTGACTTGGAGGAGAACAGTTCATTTCAGACTGCCTCGGCAAAATGTCCCATGCGCAGATCAGCAAAGCCTAGATCTGTGGGGAAGTCTGCACTCTTCCCAATGCAACTTTCATTGTAGGTGGGATATACTATCTTGGCTGGTTGCCACCGAGACTACACACTGTACGCTGGAAACAGTAACAAAGACAAAGGTCGGATAGCCATGAAGTCAATGCAAGGTTGTACCATAAAAATTAAGGTCTAAGATTCCATATAAATTAGCTACAGTCAAGAATAGTACTGTCTAAAATTTTGTCCTTAAAGAATTTCTATAAGAAATTTGGCAACATCATTGGTGATCTCAGGGACCAAGCCGTTCAAAAGAAACTGATGTGGAGAACATCCAGATGATTTTTTTCTTAGACAAATAATGGGTGTCTGTGCTGTCTTGGCTGGTTGCCACAAAGACGACACACTGTAAGCTGGAAACATGGTCCAGAATCAAGGTAAGTAACAAAGCCAAAGGTCAGATAGCCGGGAAGTCAATTGAAGGTTGCGGGTTTGAAGGACAAGGAGCGGCTGCTACATACACAGAAGCAGGTCTGAATATGCAAAGTTGCTGCCGCACTGAAGCAGGTGCATGGAGTGCTTTTGAGCAGGTCCTCCCTTCCCTGGGAGTTGAGTCTGCAAAGGCTTACTGCTCCTCCCATTGCCTTTGCAGGAGCTGCAGTCTGGCACTCCTTCTTCGCTCTTGCAAAGTCAACCTCTGGCGTGCCCTACATCTGGGGTACTCAGGAGAACTAGGAGAGGAGTCTAGCCTCGGGATGTCTGCAACTGGCTCAAGACCAGGCTCAGGATCGGTCTCTCCTAGCTGCACCTCCTGTGCAGCTGCTGGTGACTCTTCCTCCTCAGGTACTGTTGAGGGTTCTTCTTCTGGGCTGACTCCAGAGGAGGCTGGGTTGCTCCCTGCCTCTTCCTCATCTGAGGAGTAGTCAGCCTCAGCAGAACAAGTACCCACGACATGGGAAGACCTTGTGACATGATCTGGACAGGCAATCACCAGGTGCGGGTTGGCTGTTATGAACATCAGGAGTTCTCCTGACAGGCCAATAGCCTGGCCCTCAGCCTGTGCTGGACCAGCCCAGTGATGAGAATCATCATGACTGGCCTGGGAAAGGGGGTTCCTACTCAAGCTGAGATGTGCAAAGTGCAGGGAAGGCAGCATCCAGTTGGCTTGTCAGGCAGACTGCCTTTTTCCGCCTCCTTTCCTCCTTTGGAGACAGGGTCCTCTTCCAGGGTTGCTTCTTTCAGAGTTGCCAGGTCACACTTGGCCACTGGTGATGGGTGGGATGGTAGGGTTGCCCGCTCCAGGCTGGGAAACTCCTGGAGATTTGGGGAAGAACCCTGGGGAGGACAGGGACTTAAGTGGGGTACAAAGCCATAGAGTCCACCCTCCAAACCATCAATTTTCTCCAGGGGAACTGATCTCTGTAATCTGCAGATGAGCTGTAATTCCAGGGGATCCCCAGACCCAAATTGGAGACTGGCATCCCTACGCTTCTTCCTCCTAGTCCTCTCTGGCACCCACTAAGGAAAGGGCTAGTAGTATGGCAGACTGGCTAGATCACCCTGTCTTCATACTGGGATCCACCACTCAGGTTTGACATGTCAAGGGCTGCAGGTTCCATCCTTGAAATCCAGTTAAAGTATCTCAGGTAATGAGTGTTGGGAAAAAGTCTGAAGACTTGGACTACCACTGCCAATCACAGCTAATCTTGCTGGGCTTGTTGATTTCATTGTCAGACAGTGAAAGTAGATGGGACAGAGATTGTAGATCTGGTTAATCTTTTAAAAGGAAATTATGGGGGCGTGGTGGGGGTTGATTCGGAGCAGGTCCATTGGGAAGGGGAGAGGGGGCTTAATCTTCTCATTCCCACCATGGGTTCTATTGCTGCAACATTCTTTTTTTCAAAGAAAAAAGACTGGTATGATCCAGCAGGGCTCTTCTGATGTTCTTATGAACTGGTTAGCCATCCAAGGGAACTGGTTGGCCACTGTGTGAGATAGGAGGCTGGACTAGATGGGCCACTGGTCTGATCCAGCAGGGTTTTTCTTATGTTCTTATGAAGGCCTCGGGCTCTTTGCCCTGTTGCTCGCCCTCCAGAGGAACTGATTGGCCACTGTGTGAGACAGGATGCTGGACTAGATGGACCACTGGTCTGATCCAGCTGGGCTCTTCTGATGTTCTTATGAAGGCCTCTGCCTCTCTGCCCTCTTGTTGTCCCTCCAGAGGAACTGGCTGGCCACTAGGATGCTGGACTAGATGGACCACCAGTCCAATTCAGCAGGGGTCTTCTGATGTTCTTATGAAGGCCTCAGCCAGAGGAACAGGTTGGCCACTGTGCGAGATAGGATGTTGGACTAGATGGACCACTGGTCTGATCCAGCAAGGCTCTTATTACACTATTATGAAGACCTCAGCCTCTCTGCCCTGTTGTTGGCCATTCAGAGGAACTGGTTGGCTGCTGTGTGAAACAGAAAGCTGGACCAGATTGGCCACTGGTCTGATTTAGCAGGTCTCTTCTGATGTTCTTACATTTTTACGTTCCAGTGCAATCCTGAGCAGAGCGTCACCCTCTAAGCCCATTGAGTTCAATGGACTCCGAAGACTATAAATCTGCTCCCAGCTGCACCGTCAGTTGCCATTTCGTAATATATCCTCCTCAGCTGTATAGCTTCACTTTGAGACGGAGTGAGCAGAACTGCATAAAGTATGTTAAACATAGGCATGCCGCAGATTTATATAATAGCACTAAATGCGAGCATAACATTGATTTATTTACAAAATACCCCACACAGCTTTCTATATCCACACACGAGTCAGGGCACTGACAGATCCTGCTGAGAAGATACAAAGAAGCAATCATCTAGAAGCAGTGCCTTTAACGTACATTGATCCAGAGGGATCTAAATGATAATGGTGATGTCTGAAGCAGAGTCTACAGAAGCCTATGTGAAGACTAATAGATCCAGCCTCCAAAAGCAAAGTAGGCAACGAAAAGTAATGCAGAAAAGTGGAGGATGCAGGAGGAAAATCCTAGAACAACTGCATGGACATAGGGTAGAGTTGCCAGGTTTGCCTGGCAACTGACTGGGTGTGTGGAGACTTTTGGGGGGGGGGGGGGCTTTGCCAGTGAATAGGGTTTCCAGGTCCCTCCTGACAATTGGTGGGGGATGGGGGAAATCACCAGGAGAAAGAGAAAGGCCCAGGCCACATTGCCAGCATTGCACGGGAAGAGATGTCATCATGTCAGCAACTTCTAGGAGACGCTCTAGTATTCTGGCAAAAGCTCTATGGTACAACCAGCTTCTATCATAGAGTTTTTGCCCAAATACCAGAGCGTCACCTGGAAGTTGCTGGTGTGGTGATGTCATTCCCTGTGTGGTGCCAGTGATGCAGCCTGGGCCTTCTTTCTACAGCTAAGCCCCTCCCCCCACCGGCCAGTTGATCGATGGCTAGGGGGCAGGGCTTGGCTGCAGGGGACCCCCACTTCAACCGGGGGGTCTAGCAACCCTGCCAGCAATAGGCTGATGCCGCTGGCAATGCACTGAAGTCTCTCTCTGTGTGTACTGGAAATGACATCAGTACAGGCCCATAGCTACGGTGGGGCTTTTGGGGCTTCGCCCCCTTTCTTAGAGGCACAGCCCCACAAGAATTTCTTTTGTAAATTCTTTTTTAAATCATTTAAAAACATTTTTAAAGGTGTGTGCTCCTTTAAGCAGAGTGGGGTGCTATAGTTGACTAATTCCTGCACTGAGCAAGGAGGTTGGAGTAGGTGACCTCAAGGATTTCTTCTAACTCTGTGTCAAGAAACCAGTCTCCTTGAAGAGAGTTTTTCTGCCTGTTAGCTTTCTTGACCCCTGTCTCTGGTCCCCACCTGCCAGCTTGTTCTCAGAACTGTTGCTTAGGCTGGCAGAAGTGATTAACTTGCAGCAGCTGAGAACTGTCGTCTAAAGTGGTTGACAGCTTGCTGTGAAGAGACCTATCCTGGTTAACAGCTTTCTATTGGCTAAATGGCTTTTCTTTCTGCACTGAGAACTTCAGCCCCACCAGAGAAAAATTTGCCCCACGAGCCACAAAATGCTGGCCACAGGCCTGCATCAGTGTATCACTGGTGCCTGTCTCGGCATAGCAACCCCGGACTTCCTTGGTGGTCTCCCATCCAAATGCTAACCAGGGTCAACCCTGCTTAACTTCCAAGACCTGACAAGATCAGAATAGCCTGTGCCATCTGGGTCAGGGAAAATAAACAGAGGTGGCTTGCCATGGCCTGCCTCGTCATAGAGACCCTGGACTTCCTTAGTTGTCTCTCATCTAAATACTCACCAAGACCAACCCTGCTAGATCAGGCTAACCTGGGCCATCCAGGTCAGGGCGCCAATGATATATACGTAGTTAAATATTTGTGGGGTTTTTTTTTTTCAAAATAAGGCAGGCATGTAGGTTTAACCGAGTCCTTTGACTTCTTGATTTACTGCTAACACTCTGCCTTGAAAGGAATCCCCCTCCCACCTTGCTCCCCCCCCCACCCAAATTCCCTTCATCGCTTCAGCCCCGAAATAATTTATGTCCTCATTTGATTGTGTTCTCCCACCAACAAAAGCCGACATCTCTTGCTTCCAAGCTATGGAGATCCGGCTCATTGTTGAAGGTCATCGGTAGAAAGATAAATGCCCTCACACAAAAAGGAGAACAGGGCTTGGAAAGATCACCCGGACTGAAATACACACTGCTTCCGCCCCCCCCCCCTCCAAAGCCCCCATTTTATTTGTAAGTTGCCCTTTGTTTCTTATTTTATAGTATGATGGAGTCATAATCTTTTTAAGGAAGAACCCTGCACTGCAGTAGCAGGTATATAGTGGACATACAGTGAGATACCGGCTCCTTAAAAACCTTATGTTGTGCTATTTCTTTTCATTCTTAAAACCAAGACCCTCAATAGGTTTTTGTTCAAGTATCAGTTGGTGAGTATTTTTTTTTCTTTTTTTCCTTTACCCCAAAGCCCACAGAAACATGCAAGACTACAAGATGACTTGTACTGACATGATGGGCGATTCTGCATTGGCTTTTCCCTCCGTTGTTTTACAAAACCCACCTTGGAACAGAAATTCCCCTCTGCATTGCATGCTGCTTTCGCTTCCTTTGATCATCAGATTCTATAGGGCTGCGGTGGCTCGGTGGTTAAGACACTGAGCGGCAGCCCGGATGGTCGGTAGCTTGGCAGTTTGAGAGCCGAGTGCCGCATGACGGAGTGAGCTCCCGTCTCTGGCCCCCAGCTTCTGCCAACCTAGCAGTTTGAAAGCAAGAAATTGCAAGGAGATGAATAGTTACCGCTTCGGTGGGAAGGCAACAGCATTCCGTGTGCCTCGGCATTTAGTCATGCTGGGCACATGACTATGGAAAAGTCTTCGGACAATGCTGGCTCTTTGGCTTGGAAACGGAGATGAGCACCACATCCCTAAAGTCGTATTGGACTGGCTTTTGAGCAAGGGAAACCTTTACCTTCACCACACTGCATGCCGCTTTTGCTTTCTTTGACCATCAGGTTTTATGGTACCTTCTGCATAGATTTCTTGCAGTTCAGGGGCGACTTTGCAGTCAGTATGGCATTGCCCTGAGGCATTTGAATGTGGTTTTGTGCTGCACCTTTTCCTCAGTGCCGAGAAAATGTGGAGTGAATGCTAGATGCAGAGTCGCTCATGGATTCCCTAAGATACCAAATGTTTCCGACAGCAACTGGTAATACTATTGTATTCTCAGTGTTTATATAGCACTTTGTAATGTTTATTTACAATATTGTTAACCCACCTTCCTCACAAAACTCACAGTGAATTACAAGGTACGAAACAGCACAAGGCATTGAACGAAAAATGCAGTAGAACTAGGGTCACAATTAGAAACAGCACACAAAAAAGTATCAGGCACAAAGTGTCTTAAACAATTCAAAAAGAATGGAATTACGGAAGTAATGTCTTTGCAGCGAAATTCGCAGCATGCAGACCCGAGAGTGAATGTCTAGCCCTGAGTCGATTCATGAGTATCATACCAAGGAACGGTCATTTAGAAACAATGCATTTAATGTAGATTGATCCAGCAGGATCAGAAAGGGCGATAGTGCGATCAAAAGCAGAGTCTAGGGAAGCATACATGAAAACGAGTGGATCCAGCTCCTCAGAATAGAAACAAAAGATAAAAAGTAACGGAGGAAGCAGAGAATGCAGGAGGGAAAAAAATCACACAACCAGATGAACGTGGACCTCAGAGTCAGTTTGGTGCAGATGTTAAGTGCGCGGACTCTAGTCTGGGAGAACCGGGTTTGGTTCCCCACTCCTCCACTTGCAGCTGCTGGTGTGACCCTGGGTCAGTTACAAGTTCTTTCAGAGCTGTTCTCTCAGGAGCAGTTCTTGAAAGAGCTCTCTGAGCCCCATCTACCTCACTTCCATAGGTGACCAAGATCAGCAAGGAGAGTCAGTTTGGTGTAGTGGTTAAGTGCGCGGACTCTAATCTGGGAGAACCAGGTTTGATTCCCCACTCCTCCGCATGCAGCTGCTGGTGTGACCTTGGGTCAGCTAGGAACAAAAAAGGGGGAACAAATCCTGAAACCTGGGATCAAGAACCCAAAGAGGTAAGTCAAACAGAGTAGAGGGCCAACAATTAAACTTAATATATATAAGATAAAAATATATGTATTTATTAGTAAAAAATTAAAAAACATTTAAGGGCCCAATTACACTTCATACAAAAATACCAAAATCAAACACTCAAAGGCCAATAGACTAGACCTGTAGTGGTTAGGAGCATGGACTCTAAACTGGGAGAACTGGGTTTGATTCCCCACTCATCTACTTGCAGCTGCTGGTATGACCCTGGGCCAGTCACAAGTTCTTGCAGAGCTGTTCTCTCAAGGGCAGTTCTCGAGAGAGCTCTCTCAGCTCCACCTACCTCACAGGGTGTCTGTTATGGGGAGGGGAAGAGAAAGGAGATTGTAAACCACTCTAAGACTCCAAGTGAAATCCCTTCCTCTGGAGGGCCAACAACAGGGCATAGAGGATGAGGCCTTCATAAGAACATCAGAAAAGCCCTGCTGGATCAGACTGGTGGTCCATCTAGTCCAGCATCCTGTCCCACACGGTGGCCAACCAGGTCCTCTGGATGGCCAACAACAAGGCATAGAGGCCTTCCCCTTCATAACAACATCAGAAGAGCCCTGCTGGATGAGACCAGTGGTTCATCTAGTCCAACATCCTGTCTCACACAGTGGCCAACCAGGTCCTCTGGATGGCCAACAACAGGGCATAGAAACTGAGAGCTTCATAACAACATCAGAAGAGCCCTGCTGGATCAGACCAGTGGTCCATCTAGTCCAGCATCCTGTCTCACACAGTGGCCAACCAGTTCCTCAGGACGGCCAGCAACAGGGCATAGAAGCCGAGGCCTTCCCCTGATGTTGCCTCCTGGCTCTGGGATTCAGAGGCCTAGTGCTTCTGAATGTGGAGGTTCCCCCTCAACCACCATGGCTACTAGCCATTGTAGGGCTGCCATCCTCCAGGTGGGACCTGGGGATCTCCCGCTTTTACAACTGACCTCCAGCTGACAGAGATCAACTCCCCTGGAGAAAATGGCTGATTTGGAGAGTAGACCCTATGGCATTCTACCATGCAGAGGCCCCTCCCCTCCCCAAACCCCACCCTCTCCTGGCTCCACCCCAAAGTCTCCAGGTATTTTCCCACCCAGACTTGGCAACCCTAAGCCATTGATAGACTTATCCTCCATGAATCCTTCTCTATTTAATTCCCTTTTAAAGCTGTCCATTCCTCTGGCCTTCGCTACTACTACCACATGCTACACCGCCACACCACATGCCCGTTTGGTATTTAGTACGACATCTATAAAGCTCTACACAGTGTACAGCAATAAAATCCAACAGATCTCCCTCCACAAGCTCACAGCCTTTAAAAGTGTGAGACAGAGAGCGAGGAGACTCGGAAGGAACAGGAAGAACCTTGAACACACGAAGCTGCCTTGGATTGAATCAGACCACTCGTCCATCAAAGTCAGCAGCACCTACTGACTGACACCGAGTCTGATCAGACAATACATTCAATGCAAATTGGGTTGGGAGAAATCCTCAGCTCAGCTCTTGTTTAACACGTGACCCCAAGATTCACCTTAAAAACAGGGTGAAGGGACCAAATCTGCTCCCACCTGCAGTGGCAAGAGGAGCTTCAGCAGGGGTCCTTTCGCAGAAAAAGAGGTGCAGGAGCTCATTAGCATAACTCATTTGCATATGCCACACCCCCTTAACAATACCGGAAGTGTGTCAGAAGGCAACACCCACCCTCAGGCTCCCCTCCACAGGTGAGTGAAACTGACCTGCTCTTCCTCCATTCCCTTCCCCATCCAATACTTTGTGCAATAAAAATAAGCGTCAAGAACACACCCTCATTCTCTTCCTGCTCCCTTGAATCCACCAGGTTTCAAGTAGACTTGAGATACCCAGGACATGTGCACCGCCCATCCCTTCCCCTCCCCCTCCCCACAACAAGACACCCTATGAGGTAGGTGGGGCTGAGAGAGGTCTTTTGAGAACTGCTCATGAGAGAACAGCTCTGAGAGAACTTGTGACTGGCCCAAGGTCACACCAGCAGCTGCATGTGGAGGAGCAGGGAATCAAACCCGGTTCTCCCAGATCAGAGTCCAACTCCTGACCACTACACCAAACTGATGGGGTGGAAGCTGCTGAAGGGTTGGTGAAATTTCTCCAGTACTTATGTGCCATGTGCCCAGATAAAAAATGGTATACTTAGAAAATGTATATGCCACCTTGAACAAGTCTCTAGAAAAGCAGCACACAGTCATAAAAGGAACAATGATAAAATTATCAATATTAAAACAAAACAGTAAAAACAATGAAGACCCTAGCAGGGCTTTCCCCGGGGTGCTGCACCTCTGCACTGCTTGGGGAAGCTGAGGAGGGGGCGGGGCTTGGTTATGTGCCCGCCCCCTGGGCTCCTCACTCCCGGAGCTGTGCTCCTGTGCGCTCCCGCTCCAACGGACCCCTGGGCTTCAGTATTCTCTCCTTCCTACCCTGGGCACTTTTGCTAGAAGAGAACAGCTACAATACAGAGTCTTTGTCCCACTGCTGGTTTTATGTATCTTAACATTAGTTGGGTTGGTGTGTGAAGTTCCTTCAAGCTGCTTCTGACTAGGGTTGCCAGGTTTGGGATGAAAAATAACTGGCGACTTAGGGGGGTTGATCCAGGAGAGGGTGGGGTTTGGGGAGGGGAGGGGCCTCAGCATACTACAATGCCATAGAGTCCACCCTTCAAAGCAGCCATTTTCTCCAGGGGAGCTGATCTCTGTCAGCTGGAGATCGGTTGTAAAAGTGGGAGATCCCCAGGCCCCACCTGGAGTGCTTGCAACCGTGCTTCTGACTTATGACAGTCCCCTGAATTAATGACTTCCCAAATGTCCTAGCCCTGAGCTGGGTAGCCCAGGCTAGCCCAGTCTGGTTGGATCTTAGAAGCTAAGGAGAGTTGGCTGTGGTTAGTGTTTGGATGGAAGACCACCAAGGAAGTCCAGGGCCACAACCCAGGCAGGGCAAACCACCTGTGAATGTCTCCCTGTCTTGAAAACCCTATGGAGTTGCCACAAGTCAGCTGCAAATAAGCAGCACTTTCCACCACCACCAAAGTATCCTATTGTCAACAGCCTGGCTCGGGTCTTGCAAACTGAGGGCCTTTGTGGCTTCCTCGATGGAGTCAATCCATCTCCTCTTGGGTCTTATTTATTTATTTATTTATTTATTTATTTCATTTGTATCCCGCCTTGCCAGTTAGCAACCGGCTCAAGGCGGCTAACAACATATAACAATATAAAACATAAAGTATAAAACATTTAAAACATTTAAAACAACTTCCTCTTCCTCTTTTCCTGCTGCCTCTTTTCCTGCTTCCTCTTCCTCTTTTCCTGCTTCCTCTTCCTCTTTTCCTGCTGCCTTCCCCTTTTTCCCAGCATGATTGTCTTCTCCAGCAGACTCTTCGGTCTTCTTGCTATGTGACCAAAGTACAATAGCCTCATTTTGGGTCATTTTCACTTCTAGGGAGAGTTCAGGTCCAACCTGATCTAGAACCCATTTCTTTATCTTTCTGGCCGGGTTGGGCTGAATGAAAGGGGGGGGGGAGAGAGCAGAGTTGTTCTCAATGTTTCAGCAAAAAGGGAAGAACGGAGCATAAAGCTCAAGAAGAAAGAGCAAGACCAGGAAGACGACTTTTTTGAGAACGCCTTAAAGTTGGACAGAGATGGTAACTGCAGAGCATTCCACGCGGGAGGGTCTTCAAAAGAGGAAGCTCAGACATGAGAAATTGCACCAGGGAGCGGGGGTCTACTAAGCAGATTATATTTGATGAAATGAGGGACTGGGCGGGAGAACAGAGTGGATCCAGCGGAGACAGATAGGAAGAGTTTAGCGGTACTGCAGGAGGAGGTGCCCTCCAGCCATATCTGTGTGCCTATACACCGGCTCCTACCCAAGCTTGCGTTTATGTATGTGTGCATGCTGTGGTAGCGTTTCATCAATCACACAGGTGCAAGGAGAGAAGGAACTGCAAGCTGCTCATATACTGTGCCCTTACCGACATTTGTAAATTAAAAAAAAAAAAAAACAGCACAAAGAAAGATTCCGAATGCCTTGGTTTCGCTTCCAAAATGAGCGCGAGTAATTTGGAGCACCAGATCTGGGGAGAAATGCAAAGGATGAGCATTTCAGAGGCATCCCTGCTGGGAAGTTGGCCATGGAGACTGCAGAGCTGTCACCGAATCCTGGCTCCGCGCCCTCGTGCCGTCGGCTGCCAGGAACAAGCTGCAGGTCGGAGTCGCATTAGAGGATCGCCACCGGTGTGATGTGCTGCGAGACCGGTTTGCGAGCATCTGGGCCACTCTTCAAAAGCTCCGTGGGCGCGTCTCCAAAGAAAGAGATCAACCTGCCACAATGTGTATGCATTCCCAGAACATAATGAAGTGTGTAATAATAATGATATAGAAGTAGGGCTGTTTGCTCTGCCCTATAGCCCAGGCTACCCAGTCTCATCAGATCTCGGAAGCTAAGCAGGGTTGGCAGTGGCTACTGCTTGGATGGGAGACCTCCAGGGAAGTCCAGGGTTGCTATACAGGGGCCGGCAATGGCAAACCAACTCTGTTCATCTCTTGCCTTCAAAACTCCATCCGCTTCTGTGGGATCTTATATGATTCCTCAGGGCCTGTGAGGCAGAGATGTTCAGCCAGGCTTCTGGCTGAGGGCAGCAATGGTTACCCACTGGCTGGCACCCTTCTTTCCTCTCCCCTCCATATTCTGAGTTCCCTTCCCCCTGCCCAGAAGAAGAAGAAGAAGAAGAAGAAGAAGAAGAGATTGGGTTTATATCCCGCCCTTCACTCACTTGGAGTCTCAGAGCGGCTTACAAACTCCTTTTCCCTTCCCCTCCCCACAACAGACACCCTGGGAGGTAGGTGGGGCTGAGAGAGCTCTTTCCCAAGCTGTCCTTGAGGGAACAGCTGGTCCAGAGCTATGGCTTGCCCAAGGTCATCCAGCCAGGTGCAAGTGGAGGAGTGGGGAATCAAACCCGGATCTCCCAGATTAGAGTCCGCGCACTTAACCACTACACCAAACTGGCTCTCAGGGACCGGTATTCTGGAATTGGGACCCATCTTGGATTTTTATCTTCACTGAGATTTTACTAATGTTGTGTGTAAATTTAATGTTTTGTGTTTTGTATTTCATGGCACTGTGTGTTCTGTACATCACCCAGAGCCTGGCATGAGCCAGGATGGGGGTGATTAATAAATCTAATCAACAACAACGACCACCAATGCTCCCTCTAAGCTGCGGAGTCTTGTGAGCAAAAATTCTACTTTGAGAGCTACGGGCATTAAAGTTGTGAGCAAGCGATTTGGCCACTGCATAGATTAGTTTGCTTTGGAGCCCTTCTTCCTGAGCTGAGACAAAAATGTGTGAGCTGGAGGCTAAAAAAAACCTGTGAGCTAGCTCACACTGACTCAGCTTAGAGGGAACACTGACCACCACCGCCATGAGGCGTCACCATAGGTCAGCGGATGGCACTTAATCATGCTGTGGCCTGGGTGGCCCAGGCAAGCCTGACCTCGTCGGATCTCAGCTTCCAAGCAGGGTCAAGCCCTGGTTGGTACTTGGATGGGAGACCACCAAGGAAGTCCAGGGTTGCAACATGTAGGCAGGCAATGGCAAACCACCTCTGTTTGTCTCTGTGCTTCAGTACCCCATCGGGGTCACCGGAAGTCAGTTGATGGCTCTCAGTCCTGTCCTGGCAGGCCCAAACTCATCAGATATCTTGGAAGCTAAGCAGGGTCAGCCCTGGTTAGTACTTGGATGGGAGACCACCAAGGGAGTCTAGGGTTGCCATGCAGAGGTAGGCAATAGCAAATCTCCTCTTGAACGGAACTGAACATCTCTTGAACTGAAAAACCTATGAGTCCTCAACGTTGGCGGTGAATTGATGGGGGAAAAAGACCGGTTCCATTCTGGAAAAAGCCTGGGTGGACCAGTTCCAGAATGGCTGTCTCAGGAGAGCCAGTTTGGTGTAGTGGTTAAGTGCGCGGACTCTAATCTGGGAGAACCGGGTTTGATTCCCCACTCCTCCACTTGCACCTGGCTGGATGACCTTGGGCAAGCCATAGGTCTGGCACAGCTGTTCTCTCAAGGACAGTTCTGGAAAGAGCTCTCTCAGCCCCACCTACCTCACAGGGTTTCTGTTGTGGGGAGGGGAAGGGAAAAGGAGTTTGTAAGCCGCTCTGAGACTCCCTTGGGGAGTGGAGGGCGGGGTATAAATCCAATCTCTTCTTCTCTTCTTCTTCTTCAGGTTCTGGTTTCAGAATGTCTTGCTGTCCATGTATGAAAGCTTCCAATGAATCAAATAGGTCAGTGATGTGATCAGCTTGGGCCACCCGATAGATGCACTGAGCCCAGCCCTGGTATGGGTTGGATGACATTCTTTTGGTGTAGCGGTTAAGAGTGGTTAAGAGCCAGTTTGGCGTAGGGGTTAAGAGTGGCAGACTCTAATCTGGGAGAACCAGGTTTGATTCCTCACGCCTCCACATGCAGCTGCTGGTGTGACCTTGGGACTGTCACAAGTTCTCTCAGAGCTGTTCTCTCAAGACCAGTCCTCGAAAGAGCTGTCTCAGTTCCACCCACCTCACAAGGTGTCTCCTGTGGGGAGAGGGAGGGAAAGGAAATTGTAAACCACCCTGAGATTCCGAGTGAAGGGCGGGATATAAATCCATCCTCCTCCTCCTCCTTCTTACTCCATGCATGCACAGCAAAGATTCATGTAGCTTGTGAAAGCATAGTGTGTGCCCAGTGACAGATTCCAGCAGATCCAATGTGCAAGGAGTTCCTCCAAACCAGAGCTTGAATTCTATACCATTCTATAAAAAATTCTATTAAAACAATTCTATTAAAAAAAACCATTTTGTGAGAATGCGACTTTCCCAGGTAGGGTTGCCAAGTCCAGGTTGGAAAATACCGGGGACTTTGGGGGTGGAGCCAGGAGAAGGTGGGGCTTGGGGAGGGGAGGGGCCTCAGCATGGTAAAGTGCCATAGAGCCCACCCTCCAAAGCAGCCATTTTCTCCAGGGGAGCTGATCTCTATCAGCTGGGGATCAGTTGTAAAAGCAGGAGATCCCCAGGCCCCACCTGGAGGCTGGCAACCCTATTCCCAGGGGTAGCATTCCAAATGTCCTCCACAAGCCAGAGTCTACTGTGAAGATCCCACAAAATTTAAAGAAATCAGCTTGGGGATCTATGTTGAAGGCAGCACGCAGGCCTCCACATTCATCTGACTCTACATTCAATCATCTCAGCATCTCAGAGTTCATTTTAAAAAGAAGAAGAGGAGATTGGATTTATACCCCCCCTTCCCTACCCCCCCCCTTCACTACCCCCCCTTCCCTTGCTGCACTCTGCCACACTTGGCATTGCCAAAATAGTTCCTGACTCATATAGAGTATATCCGTGCTTCTTAATCTGTAACCCATGACCACCCGCCAACAATACAACATTATGATCAAGTTCCCCTGTAAACCTCAAATGAAAATTAGGCTATAACAACGCCCAGGGCTCTTTTCGTAGCAGGAGCTCCTTTGCGTATTAGGCCACACACCCCTAATGTAGCCAACCCTCCAAGAGCTTACAGTTGCCCCTGTAAGAAGAGCTCTGTAAGCTCTTGGAGGATTGGCTGTATTAGGGGTGTGTGGCCTAATATGCAAAGGAGCTCCTGCTACGAAATGAGCCCTGACAATGGCCGCCCAAAAAGTAACTTTTTGCCAGCTCTGTATGGGGAAGTTCCTGAAGATTTGGGGTGGGGTTTGGGGAGGGGAGGGACCTCAGCAGGGTACAATAGCCTAGGGTCCATCCTCCCAAAGCAGCCGTTTTCTCCAGGGGAACTGATCTCTGTAACCTGGAGATACAAAACTAGCCGGATATATGAACATTCATTGAAGCTATTTAAGCTACATACTTCATTAGAACCTACATTTCTGGGATTTGGAGAGGGGGGCAGGAGGACATGGGAATGCACACTTTTACCCATATGTTGTTACAGTTTCATTAGGTAAATAATCCATGAATGTTTCCATTCCAGCTGGGATCCCTGGCTGGCTATTTGTCTTTGAATTGCATCTGCAGCCTGCCAGTCAGTTTCCTCCTCTGCAAAGGGAAGCCAATCATATGCAATGTGACATACAGCCCAGAGACACTGGTGAAGACGGACTGCTTTTGGTACCACTCTCTTGGAAAGTGATGAGAAGAAGAAGAGATTGGATTTATACCCTGCCCTTCACTACCCAAGGGAGTCTCAGAGTGGTTTACAAACTCCTTTCCCTTCCCCTCCCCACAACAGGCACCCTGTGAAGTAGGTAGGGCTGAGAGAGCTCTGACAGAAACTGCTCTTTTTCAAGAACAGCTGTGTCAGAACTATGGCTTGCCCAAGGTCATCCAGCCAGGCGCAAGTGGAGGAGTGGGGAATCAAACCCGGTCCTCCCAGATTAGAGTCTGCACACTTAACCACTACACCAAACTGGTGGTAAATAGGCGCACTGCTGTGAGACTGCTTATGAACACAGCGGAAACTGAAGGGAGTGAAAGCTGGGTGCGAGTCAACACTGACAAGATTAAAATCCTTTTTACTCCCTCCCCCCCCCCCATATTTTGAACGTAATACCTTTCAGGCTCAGCACTGCTGATATAGTCTTGCAGTTTAGCAATTGAGCAGCTCAGTGATGGTAAAGGAGGGCGCCCCACCATTGTTCCTTGAGAGCCAGTCTGGTGTAGTGGTTAGGAGCGCGGATTCTAATCTGGGAGAACCGGGTTTGATTCCCCACTCCTCCACATGCTGCCAGCTGGGTGGCCTCGGGTCAGTCATAAGTTCTTTCAGAGCTGTTCTCTTAAGGGCAGTTCTTAAGAGAGCTCTTTCAGGCCCACCTACCTCACAGGGAATGGGAAGGGAAAGGGGATTGTAAGCCACTCTGAGACTCCTTCAGGTAGTGAAGAGTGGGATATAAATCCAATCTCCTCCTCCTCCTCCTCCTCCTTCATGATCTCTTATTCAAGTAGAAGAGGAGAAGAAGAGATTGGATTTATACCCCGCCCTTCACTTGGAGTCTCAGAGCGGCTTACAAACTCCTTTCTTTCCCCCTCCCCACAACAGACACCCTGTGAGGTAGGTGGGGATGAGAGAAGAAGAAGAAGAAGAAGAAGAAGAAGAAGAGATTGGATTTATACCCCGCCCTTCACTTGTAGTCTCAGAGCGGTTTACAAACTCCTTTCCCTTCCCCACCCCACAACAGACACCCTGTGAGGTAGGTGGGGATGAGAGAGCTCTGAGACAACTGTCCTTGAGAGAACAGCTGGTACAGAGCTATGGATTGCCCAAGGTCATCCAGCCAGGTGCAAGTGGAGGAGTGGGGAATCAAACCTGGTTCTCCCAGATTAGAGTCCATGCACTTAACCACTACACCAAACTGGCTCTTTCAAGAGCTGCTCTTTCAAGAACAGCTCTGACAGAGCTATGGCTTGCCCAAGGTCATCTAGTAGCTGCAAGTATAGGCGTGGGGAATCAAACCTGGTTCTCCCAGATTAGAGTCCATGCACTTAACCACTACACCAAACTGGCTCTTTCAAGAGCTGCTCTTTCAAGAACAGCTCTGACAGTGCTATGGCTTGCCCAAGGTCATCTAGTAGCTGCAAGTGTAGGCGTGGGGAATCAAACCCGGTTCTCCCAAATTAGAGTCTGCACACTTAACCACTACACCAAATTGTCTATCACACCAAACTGTCCCTCACTAACTGTGGTGAACTCTGCTTAGCCTCCCAAGCTCCAACAACCTCAGGGTAAGCCCGGCTATGCCGCCTGCTCATTAGCCTTTCTGAGTGATAAAATTCTGAGCATGTTGTACAAAAGCCTGGAACGTTTCCAAGCTCTGAGACATGCTGCCATGCCACTGCTAAACCTCCGGAGAGGACAGCATCCGCTTTCTGCTTTACAGTACTCTCGAAGCTGCTAGCTTGGGCAGGCGCTGAGACAAGAGGAGAGTAAAGAAGGCGAAAGAAGTTGTGTTCTCCAACTGGGGCAAAAGATCCACCAGACATCCATCCCAACCGTCAGTGCTCTGTTATGACTATTAGGAATATTTACATGATAGAAATCTAACCGTTCAGAAGGCCATAAACGCCTCTTTATTCACCAGCCATTCTTAAAAGTCTATAAATATCCAGCACTATATTTGTTTAATGCACTCTTAAAGCTTCCCGAGGAGCTGTTATTATTTGGCTTGTCAACTCCAGTGTGCCTTAAAGAAGAGTCTGCCGGCTGTTTGCTTCCTCTGCGAGGTTCTGCTAACAAAACACCACCAACCATTAATGCCTTTGCATCCTTGAGAGGCCCTGAAGGACAGGGAGGGTCTCCTGCTCCAACAGTGCACAGCCAAATTGGGAAATGGGTGCACTGAAAGAGCACGCACACATGACAGCTGCCTTACACTCAATCAGACCCCTGGTCCATCCAGATCGGTTATGCCTACTCAGACTGGTGGAACCTCTCCAGGGTCTCAGGCAGAAGTCTTTCTCATCACCTAAGACCTGACCCTTACCACTGGTGATGTCAGGGATTGAACTTGAGATCTTCTGCATGCTGAGCAGACACTCTGCCACTGAGCCATAGCCCCTCCCCAAAGGCAGTTGATGCACATAGTTTGCATACCCCTCATGGTATCGTCTTGAAAGGACAGATGCTCAGTGGGGGCAAGGGCGTAGACTTTCCAATTTCCCGGGGGGTGCTGGGGCTGGGTCAGAGACATTACAGGCCATTGTCTCTGGGGGAGGCTCAGCATGTCCTGGAAAAAAATTTTTGGGAGGAGTTCCAGCTCCCCAGTCCCCCTGAAGTTGACACCTATGAGTGGGGGGACATTTTAACTTTCCAGGACATTCAGTTGCTGACCTAAGAGTGGCAGTTCTCTTACAACGGAATTTCAAAGGGAGATTAGAAAGAGGGACTGCTGAATTGCAGCTGATAGTGAAGCTCAAGACAGTGCATCCTCCTGGACTGAACCGAGACTTAGGCTTCCTGTCTCATTACCCATGCTGATTTCTCCACACGTACTACCCCTCTGCATATCACACCTCATCCAATCACGCCTGCCATTGTTATTCACCCGCTATGGTCATTTACCTGCTATTGTCATTTAGCATCTGAAATGATTCCACTCTCCAAGATATAAGGACAAGGAGTCATATTCTAGCTGGATCTGAAGAAATGAGCAGTGACTCAAGAAAGCTCATACCCTGCCACAAATTTTTGTTAGTCTTTAAGATGCTAGTGTGCTCTTTTCTATAGTGTACCAGTGTATGATCTTCCATTTCTGTAGTGCAGTACAGACAGGTAGGGATGGGCACGAACACGGAAAATGTGGCTCAGACCCTTGGTTTGTGTCTGAACCATGATCCAAAGCCCGAACCAAAGTCCAAACCAGGAGCCTTGTTTATGAACAGCACCAGTTCATGTGGTTTATGGTCCTGAAAACCGTGTTGAAAGGGACCATGGTCTGTTTAAATGAGGTTGGCAGAAAGTCCAAAGAACAGCCCAGCTGTTTCAGGTGGTCTTGTGCAGCCCCTTTAAAATTTAAAGGGACTGCAAAACAGCACAAAACAGCTGTGCAACAGAGAGGGACTCTCCACCATGAAGATGTTTTGGGCTGTCTTCTGCAGTCCCTTTAAAGTTTGAAAGGACTGCAGAAGAAAGCCTGAAAGAAAGCAGCCAGTAGAAGAGGGGGAGGAATCCCTAGGAAGGGACTTCCCTCCTACCTTTCTCATGGCTGTGGTGAACCACAACCAGGAGAAAGGGCTGAAATCCCCCCAAGGGACTTCCCTTTTGCTTTTTTGCTGGCTGCGGCAAGCCATGACAAGCAGAAAGTGTGGGTGAAGTGTCCCCAGGAAGGCACTACACCCCTTCCCTTGAAATCCTCCTTTCTCACTCCCACGGCTTTTTGCAGGAAGCAGAAAACGGGGCCATAAAAAGGGGAGCCATGTAAACCCTCCTTTCTGCTCCCCATGGCTTTTCCTTGGGAGCAGAAAGCAGGTCCATTTAAGCCCCTTTTTTTCTGCTCCCGGAGGATAGCTGCAGGGAGCAGGAAGCAGTGGCATTTTAAATGGCTCTGAGCCCTTTTAACCCTGTTTTCTGCTCCTGTGAAAAGCCACGGGGAGCTGAAAACAGGGTTTAAATGGCTCCGAGCTATTTAAGCCAAACAGCTGAGGAGTGGGGAGCGCCCAGGCACTCAGCTGTTTCTGCTCTTCATGAACGGCCATGAACAATAATAAATAGCGTCAAAAGTTGTGGTAGTTCGTCCTGGTTTTTCAGTTCATGAACTTCGGTTCGCGAACCCTGAACAGGCCAAAATTTGTGATGAACTTTGGTTCATCAGCTGGTTCGTGCCCAACCCTACAAACAACCCCCACCATTCATTGATTAAATGCGGAGGGAGGGGCAGAGGCAAACATGTTGGTCCTTCCCCCACCTCTGTGTGATTGCTAAATTATCTGCAAGATGTGAACACAGGTAGGAGGTGGCTGCATGCAAATTCACTCCCTATGATCAGCAATGTTCAGAAAGCAGGATCACCAATCATTGGAAGGGAGTGTACAAGTGGGTATCTCCTCTGTATGTAGGTGCCATGCTCATGAGCTGACAGTTGCATGGAGGTTGGGGGGCGGGACTAGTGCGCTCTTGCCCAGGTTAACTGTTTAACTCCCTGTGAAATCAGTCAATGTGTGTGGGGTTGCTAATTGCTTGTATATGGTTTGTACAGCAGTTCTGATCATAGGCGTAAACTACAGGGGGGGGGGCTCGAGGGCTCGAGCCACCCCCGAAATTTCCCGGGGGGCGCTCAGCCTCCCCCGGGAAAATGGAGCGCCCAGGCCGGCTGGCTGGCCGGCTGCCACCGCCACCGCCTCTCCCCCTGCTCCGTTCCTCCCTCCCTCCGTCCAGGAACCAGCTGGGCAAATGCCCAGCGTGCTGGACGGAGGAACGGAGGCAGGAGCAGGTGGGGGGGAGGCGGTGGGGCAGGCACAGGCTGCCACCTTGTTTGCCCGCCCGCTGGCTGCTGCCGCCGCCGCCTCCCCCCCCCCGGGACTGACCTGGCAAGGTGGGCAGTTGCCCAGCTGGCCCCACGGAGGCAGGAGTGGCCAGGCTAGGCCAGTCCGGGGGGGTGGCGGGGACATGGTCCCAGCGCGTGCGTGCACACTTTGCGCGCACGCAAAAGAGCCCCCGTTCCCCCCCCCCCCCCCGGGATTTTAAAATTCGACGCCTCTGGTTCTGATGTAGTGGGGCTGACTTGAAGATGAGGGTAATGGGGAAAAGCCGCAGAATTGAAGTCATCTTCATAGAGAGTGCACAATTGTCAGGTTCCTTAAGAGCATGGGCCCAAGGGTATACAGGAAACTCTGCTGCATTGCTTAATCAATTAATGAAGAATCTTTAAGTTGTAATGGCAAGAGAGAAAACTGTGTTTACAGGAAGAAAAACAAGACATGTCAAGATTAAAGAGTGATTAACACATGGTATTCACTGACACAGGAGGTGGTGGCAGTTACAAGCATGGTTGATTTCAAGAGGGAAGTGGATAAACACATGGAACGGGGGTCCATCAGTGGCTATTAGCCACAAGGTATAGATAGGAACTCTCAGTTTGGGGAGGGGGGCAACACTGAGAGGGCTTCTAGTGTCCCGGCCCCACTGGTGGACCTCCTGATGGTACTTGGTATTTTTGGCCACTGTGTGACAGAGTCTTGGGCTGGATGGCCATTGGCCTGATCCAGCGTTGGCTTCTCTTATGTTCTTATGATGGAACTGGATCCAGTAGAAAAGCTGCTGGTGGAGATCTTTCCCTACCTTTCTCTTTTGTGGTGTGTTTGGTTTACTAGAGGCCCACATTCCAATGAGATACAAAGGGTGCACATTGTAGGCCCTGTCCTGGATGACCCAGGCTAGATAGATCTCATCAGATCTCAGAAGCTAAGCGGGGTCATCCCTGGGTAGCACTTGGTTGGGAGACTATCAAGGAAGTCCAGGTTTGCCACACGGGGGCAGGCAATAGGAAACCACCTCTGGAAAAACCTATGAGTTCGCCATAAGTCAGCCGCTGCCTGACAGAACTTTCCACCGCCACAGATCCAGAAATGTAGCTGTTTTTTGTTGCTTTTCCCTATTTCTGATGTGTGGCTTGGAGTCCCCATCAGTTGGGCCACCAAGGCAACAAGTTCCAAGTGGGCATGATGTGCTTCCAGCTGGGCATGATAGTTATAGAGGCTAGGCTCATCACAACCATCTAAACATTACCATTTTCTACCATGCTCTCTGGAATCTGCCATGCCCTCTGGAATTTACTTCAATGGATCTGGAAGGGTGCAACTCTGTTTAGGATTGCCCTGGAGTCGAGCAGATGGAGAATCTGTGGGCCCAGGAGAACTTATCTATGATATCCATCAAGTAACCACAAACTACAGTCCCCCCCAATATATTTTAATTATGGAGAAGAATAAGGTGCTGTATATGAAAATGGCAGGGTTCTTGCCCGACTCAGAACTCTCTGATTATGTGTAAAATCTGTTGCACCCTAAAGGTCCAGGTACAACTGAAACTACACTTTGTAGAAATTTCCTTTTCAAGTGATCAGTACCGTATTAGAAAAACACTGTGCCATCTCTGGGATACATTTCCTTTTGTAGTGCTTGCATTGTTACAGAAGAACGTAAGAGCAGCCATGCTGGATCAGACAATGGGCCATGCAATCCAGTGTTTTGGGCAGGTCCGTAGCCAGGATTTTGTGGCTTGTGGGGCAATTTTTTTTTCTGGTGGGGCTGAATTTCTCAGCGCAGAAAGAAAAGCCAGGATTCTGAGGATGATGACGCAGCTACTCATCCCTCTCGGAGTCTTCTCAAGCTGCCTAGTCTACATAGGTGTTCTTACGCTAGCAATCACCCTCAACCTATTCACCATTTAGCCCAAAAAAATAAAAAAACTGTTACCAGGATAGATCTCTAAATTGCAAGCTGTCAGCCACTTTAGGTGACAGTTCTCAGCTGCTGCAAGTTAATCACTTCTGGGTGGGGGTGATGACTTCTATAGTCAAGAACGCTAACACTTAGGCAGAAAAACTCTCTCTCTCTCAAGACTTAGAACATAGAGTTGAAAGAGGGAATTGCCAGTAGAGCTTCAGAATGTGGCGACAGCCTGCAGAAATTCACAGGTGGCTAGGTTCTACACCGTTGTCCTTCTGTTGTAGTAATATCTCCAGGTAGGGCCTGGAGATCTCCCAGAATTATAATTGATCTCCAGATTACAGCCATCAGTTGCCCTGGAGAGAATGCCAACTTCAGAGGGTGGCCTCTATGGCAGCATACCCTTCTGAGGTCCCTCCTCTCCCCAAATCCTGCCTTCCTTCGGCTCCACCTCCCAAACCTCCGGGAATTTCCTGACCCAGATTTGGGAACCCTATTGATGTGTGTTTTATGCTGGTTTCATGCCCCAGCTCATTCTTTCAGGGGCTTGTCAGAATGGCTTCTTTGAATCAATGACTGGGTTTAAATGATTTGATTTTATTATTTTACCTGTAAGCTGTCTCCAGCAGGTCTCCGGAAAGGCGGCACTTAAACTTTTAAAAAAATAAAATAGAAATTACCTCAGACCATGGGCTGTCTCCTCAGGAGATGATGGTACAGTCACCTCAGGGTAGGCCTCTCCTCTCTTCCCCTCCCTTCAGGGTGCAGCAGTCATGAAGTAGCCCCAGGGAAAATGGAGGACGGGCTACCTTGGCTCAGCCAGTTTCCTCTAGCCTTCTGATGAGCCCTGATAGAATGAACTCCCTGGCCTGTTCCATTCACTTTTCTTATTGTTTCATGATATTATACACATTTAAAAGGCAAGATCAAGTCTTAATCTGATCATATTTCAAGATCAAATTAGACATAATGCAGCAGACTTAGAGGTATTGAAATTAAGGTAGTCTAATGCCTTGTCGTTTATCGGGAATCTCTTGATGTGATACTATTCCACTGTCCTCCATTCTGGTCAACCATTTGTCACCTGTAAAGGCACTCCATTTTGAAGCCAAATTATATGTGATACAGGAGAGATCCTTCCTTCCTTCCTTCCTTCCTTCCTTCCTTCCTTCCCCTCCCTCCCTTGAAAAGCAGTGCCATTTCAAATAAATTTTGAGAACAAATAAAACATCTACATCTACCAGAAAATACACAACACTCTCTTAAACAAATGTGTCTTATACCCTTAACATTTAAGCAATTTGAGCCCACTTGCAGGGAGGGCGGGGTAGAAAACTGAAAAATAAAATTCAATAAATAAAAATTAAAACCATGGCTGTCTTTCTGCCACGTTCAGGAATCCCATTCTAGTATATGGGAGCCACTGCAGCACAGATCAGTCAGTGGCAGTTTCAAACATAGAACTGAAGCTGCCTCATGTATTCATTGTGGGAGTCTGAAGTGGGATGTGTGTGTCCCAGGCCATAAAGGGCTTGAAAGCTAAGAACAGGAACCATGACTTGAACTCAGGCTGCTTCTATAGTGCACTATAGTTCTATAGTGATATAACATTAGAATGATCTGTTGAAACAATGCACTAGTTCTCAACTTTCATTTTTCTAAAAAAAAAAAAAACAGGAAGGAAGGAAGGAAGGTGATTCTCTGTGTACCTCATGTTCCTGTTGCAAATCCAGAAGATTTCAAGTGGAAACAAAGCATCCGCACATAGTTTTTCTGCACATTTTCTTTGCCTCACTCCTCCACGGCTGCCATTTCCCTCCTTGCCAGCAGAGAGCTTTTTCACACACAAAAAATGTGTAGCAGCTGTAGTGCTATAACATTACAACCACATACGGTAACCATGTACTAGTTCCCAGATTTTTCTTTTAAAAAGACTCTGCAATTTTTGTTTGCAGAGTTAGAATAGAGAAATGTGCAGCCTGTACATTGCCGCTGATAACTCCACAACCAAAAGAGCTAGAGGTTTGGTTGTTGTTGTTTTTTTAGAAAAATGAAAGTTGAGAACTAGTGCATTGTTTCAACAGATTATTATAATGTTATATCACTATAGAACTATAGCTCTTACTGGGTTTTTTAAAAAAGCATCCACCCCCAAAAGCCCTCCACTGGATGGGAGAAATGGATGCCATGGTCTCAGGTAAGAAAAATGGTGCCAAAGTGGGCAGGATGTCAAAAAAAAAAAAGTGTAACTTCTCATCCACACAGCATCCAAAGATGCTGCAGTCTTTCAAAAAAAAAAAAAAAAAAAGATTGGCCCAAACCACATTTGGGGAAGATTGCCACAAAGTGTGTGTGGGGGGGGGGGGGGGGGAGCAAGGAAATGGGACCAATAGAGGGCAACATGATCTGGATGTTCCCCAAAACATGCTGCTGGAAGGAACCCAGTGTGGAGGGAAAACTTGCATTTGGGAAGAGCCTTGGAAACAAATAGGTTATTGGTGCATTGGTCTGAAAACAGGTGTAATAAGTTCCCCGTGGCTCAGTCGTGATAGCAGCCAAGCCGCTGCATTCTGCACCCCCTGAAATGTAATGGAGCTCCCAAATGTTTTATCCTCACCTAAAGGCAGCTGCAGGGCACGGGCAATTTGCTTAGGCAGCGGGGGAAGGGAAGGGTGCTGTTTTCCTGATCTAAATTGCTACTTCTAAAGCCGCATGTCCTCCGGGTGGCAACCTATCTGCCTTATAATTTGCTGAAGTTAGTGATGGGTGAACTCCCCTTGAATTCAGCATCCTCAGCAAATAAGTTCAGAGGGGTTTGTCCACTGCTCAGAGTTCTCTTTCACTTGTGCCAAACACATGGGCCTGATTCTTCTAGCAGCAATACATCCGTGCATCAGGATGTCTCTGGAAATTCAGTTCCCTTGATAAGGAATCGACAGGTGGGAGGCTAAGGATCTGGATCGGGGCAAACACATAAATGGTTTGCAAGAAACAAACTGAGCAAATCAACCTACAGAGAAACTCCTTACAAAGGAGGAGGAGGAGGAGGAGGAGATTGGATTCATACCCTGCCCTTCACTCGGAGTCTCAGAGCGGCTTACAATCGCCTTCCCTTCCTCTCCCCACAACAGATACCCTGTGTGGTAGGTGGGGCCGAGAGAGCTCTGAGAGAACTGCTCTTGAGAGAACAGCTCTGAGAGAACTTTGACTGACCCAAGGTCACCTAGCTGGCTGCATGTGGAGGAATCAGGGAATCAAATCCGGTTCTCCAGATTACAGTCCACCACTACACCAAACTGGCTCTCAAAGGCCACTTGTTTGGGTGCTCCCCTCCTATAGGCCCATTATGCATGCCCATCTTACTTTAGATTTTCAGAGCAGTAAGCCTTTAATCTTGACTTCAGATTCTGTGCCTGGTTTATGCACCATTCTTTTCCTCCAATGTATTTATTCTGGAGCTACATTTAAAAAAAAAAAAAGCACTTTTCTAAATTGGGGTGGAACATCACTTGTGACCTGTATGTGTGTGGGGAGGGTGTGGGGGTGTTCAAAGGGTTTACATTTTTTTACACAATTGCCCTATTGAAGCTGTGCAGTAGCGTCCAGCAAGCACTTTCCATTTAAATCCTTGTGCTTCATGTTTTGCACATGTATTTTCAGTGTTAGTTCGTTGAATGAAAGGGAACAGAAAGGAACATAGCCAAAGGAGGAAAACCCAATGTTGAAATTAACTAGACTTTTTTGAAACTGACAAGCAGCTGCAAAGCCCCATCATCCATATGGCTAAGCACTAGGGAATTCTCTGCTGTGTTACTGGCCACTATGATAAATGGGAAAGAGTCCCATGATCTCATAACATGGGGAAACGTTGAATGTGCAGAATGCATGGTAGAACCCACTGACACTGGCATTGCAAGCTGTGATTGCTGGCAACACGTGCGTGTGTGTGTGCGCCTATGCAAAGTCGGCTGCAACTCCACCATGTTTTGCACCGGGCTGCAGTTTGTGTGGGGGAGGAGTCCTCTGGCAGAAGCTCTGGAGATCTTTATTAGTCTCGTGCAACTAAATTGAAAAAAAAAAGGGGGGGGGGTATTTTTACTGATGCCCTAGTGCAGTTGTATAGTAAAGCTAATTTCTTCCCCTTCCTTGTAAATTTGCCTGGTTTTCTCTTTGTGATTCTCTAATCTGATCCTGATTGCACTCTGCCCTCCAAATGGATCAATCCCAAGCGATTCTTAAGTTTGGTGATTTGCAGACGGTCCAGGTGGCTCAGGTGCCATTTTAATATTAGGCTTAGGGCTGCCAAGTCCAACTTGGGAAATATCTGGGGACTTTGGGGGTGGAGCCAGGAGACTTTGGGGGTGGAGCCAGGAGAAAGGAAGTGACATCATTTTGTGATGTCACATCCTGTGATGTTGCTTCCACATGCTTCCACATGAACTCATGAAGTTTCCTGATACTGAATCAGGCCATTGGTCCATCAAGGTCAGTATTGACTACTCAGACTGGTAGTGGCTCTCCAGGGTCTCAGGCTGAGATCTTTAATGTCACCTATTACCTGATCCTTTTTTAGCTGAAGAGGCTGATACCTCCTGCATGTCAAGCAGATGCTCTATCACTGAGCAATGGCCCTACTGAATCCTTCCTCATCTCGGCAGAATATGAAGCCCTAAGTGCTGCACAAGTGCTAAATATGATTTTCATATCATAAGAACAGGAGAGAAGCCACAGTGGATCGGCCCATCCAGTACAACACTCTGTGTCACAACAGTGGCCAAAAATACCAGGTGCCCTCAGGAGGTCCAGCAGCGGGGCCAGAACTCCAGAAGCCCTCCCACTGTTGCCCCCCAAGCACCAAGAATTCAGAGCATCACTGCCCCAGACAAAGGGTTCCATTTAGACCTTTTGGCTAATAATAGCCACTGATAGACCTCTGCTGGATGGGGACAGAGAGAGAGAGAGACAGACAGACAGACAGACAGCTTTTTCACTTACTCTTGCCCAATTCCCAGGCTTTATTTCTGGCCCTTGTTTCACCCAGCTGTTGTCCATGTAAGTCCCATAACTTCTCTCCCCCCCCCCCCCCAGCATAGGCTTTTTGGTGGCTAAAGAGGACCTTTGTCCTCCCCTTTTCGCCAGCAGAAAAGCTAGTTGGATCCATCCCTAACTTAAAATACCGGTTACTTGATGTACAAATGCTTTTAAAAATGCAGATTTTTACTGCCGGGGGGGGGGGGGGGGGGACACGGTTGAAAGAAACAGAAAATTGGCATAAAAATGAGGAATCCCAACTTTTATTTGCAGAAGGGAAATGAGGATTGGGGGGACCCAAGCAGCCAGGACAAGACATTTTAAACAATCCCACTCCCAGACCTTCTACAGGCAACCTCTCCTTGTGATGTTTACCTCTTTGGAAGTGACAGTTTATTCCTTTGACAAAACCACAGTGGACAGACAGACAGCAAAAAGAAAGAGGGGGAGGGGGAGAGACAGAGAAGGAAAAGAGCTCGCAGACCCCAGCTTACCCGAGCAGTTGCACCCCGGAGCTCGCAGACCCCAGCTTACCCGAACCTTGCACGGAAGCCCTTCAGTAGAAAGAGCTTAGTCCCTCCTTAATCTCTGGGCGGGGCTGTCTTGCTCGATTAGCTCTTAAAGGGGAAATTTCCCTTTTAAGAAGTTCAAGAGGCCAGCAGGGCAGGCTCCGAGGTTCCCCTGCTGGCAGCCATTTTGTCCCCCCCGGTGGCCAATTTTGGAAAAGCGGGGGAAGGCTTTCAAAATCGGTGTTTCCCCCGCTCTACCGGGGGACTTGGCAGCCCTAATTAGGCTTCCGGAGACTGCCAAAATCCCCTCCCCCATTGTTCACTAAAGCATTAAAGGGCAAAATGTTTTCAAAGCTTTAGGCTTCCCATCCCAGAGTCTCTCTCTCTCTCTCTTTACATCTCATGTCAATATCATGCCATGCTGATGATCCCCTCCCTTTATTTTGGATACATGAAGTACTGAAACCCATTCCCCCCCCCCTGGGAACACTGCCCTTTACCTCCTCTCCAATCTCCCTTTCATCTCCCTTTCAAGTCAAAACCAGCAAGGAACTAAACCCTTTCTCCCTTTCAAGTCAAAACCAGCAAGGAACTAAACCCTTTCTCCCTTTCAAGTCAAAACCAGCAAGGAACTAAACCTCACACAGCTCCTTTTAAACTCCCCCCCCCCCCGTTTTATTTTCTTATTATTATTCAGAGGTCCCAGACTAGCAATAGTCTCAGATTGCTAGACTCATGCTGCTTGTAAAAAAAGTAAAAAATAAATAAATAAAAACAATGAAGGAAAAACAGAGTTTGTACACTGATGAGGGGGGGATGCAGAAGGTGCAAAGTGGGCAAAACAACTTTAGTGTGTGTGGGGGACTGACCATCAAGAGGCGGCAAAAGAGCAGGGGGAAATTCGAGGGAATCTATATGCTTTTGAATTACCTTTGGCTTGGAAGCAAAACAAGAGGGAAATCGGCACAAAACCACTTTCAGAAAATGCGGGAAAACAGCAACCAGGGAGGAAAATCAATGCAGAATGACAAAGAAAACCCAACAGATATGCACAGTGAAAGCAAGGGAAAATACCCATGCATATTAGGCCGTAGTCTGTAGCAACTGACGAGCATATCAGTGAGATGAAAGAAATTCTAGCTGCTAGCTTTTCAGGTTCTGTGGTTTCACAACCATCAGCAAGGGGTTCATTGAGAGTAAGGGGTTTAATAATGAGAGAACCCGTGGTCCTGTGATCACAAAGCAACTGGATCTGAGCATCTGGCATCTTGATGCTTTGGGGGTGGGCAACAGTGGGAGGGCTTCTGGAGTTCTGGCCCCACTGGTGGACCTCCTGGTGGCACCTGGTATTTTTGACCACTATGTGACCCAGAGTGTTGGACAGGATGGGCCACTGGCCTGATCCAACACGGTTTCTCTTATGTTCTTGTTTTTGTTTGCAATATTTTTTATTTTATTATTATTTGTTTAATCTGTTACATCAAATATTTATTAATTTTTACAGTTTCATCCCTTCTTTCCCTCCCTCTCTTTTATTTGTAGTCTTTTCCCCACAGCCAAGGGCACAAAGTCTTAATCTTCCACTGAATCTTCCTTCAGTCAGTATCTAATCTAGGTAGGTCTTCCATCTGGTCTTGATTTCCGTGGATTTTTCTTCCCATGATATTCTCTTATTGATTGATGCCACAATATCTGACTGTACAAAATCAAACAGATAGTTGTACAAGATTTCTATTGACCATTTACTTTTGTCTTTCCACCCCAGAGCAATAACTGCCTTTCCCGCCAGTATCATAGCTTTAATTAGATTTTGATTAGTCCTATTCAATAATGGGCTACCCAGTGTACTTAACAACATTAGGTTAAAGTCTATAGTTAATGTTATATTGCATACTTTTCTAATATGTTCAATAATTTCCCCAAAAACTTCTTTACTTCTACACATTCCCACCACATGTGCGCATACCAGCCCTTGAGATGTTTACAGTGCCAGCACAGGGAGCTCAGTCCTGGAAATATATTTCTCTGGAAACATCTTCTCTTATGTTCTTGTGAATGACTGCACATGTGCAGAACTTCATTTTGCAATGTCAAGCTCAAAAAGGACTCAGGAGGAATACGTGGCTTGGCTCGTAATAGAGCAGAACATTATGAGCTTGACAACTTTGTATCCCGAGGCCGGTAACTGTGAACTCTGGTTTCATCTGCCCAGTGATGGAAAGTGCTGTCGCAGCCAACATATAATTTATTTATTATTTATTTATTTGTTTTTTCGATTTATACCCCACCCTCCCCATGAACGGGCTCAGGGCGGCTTACATGGGCTCATAGGCCAAAAATAATACATTAAAATCACTAAAACAGTTAAAACAGTTTAAATATTCAAAATACATTCCTAAGACTAACAGACAAATAGCTTCCTGTAACATTTTTATCAAATTATCAAAGCGGCGACTCAGTGATAAAACTCCCTGTCACCCCTGCCGCCTGCCAGGTTAGGTTCAGGCCAGATTACATCAAGTTGGTATAGCTGATGGATGGAATCATCGGTGGTGGCTCCTATTCGAAAGCCTGGTGGAAGAGCTCCGTCTTGCAGGCCCTGTGGAACTGCACAAGGTCCTGCAGGGCCCTGATCTCCTCTGGGAGCTCGTTCCACCAGATAGGAGCCGCCACCGAAAAAGCCCTGGCCCTTGTTTTAGTGAGTCTAGCGGCCCTAAGACCTGGGACCTCTAGACGATGGGCTGCTCCTGACCTCAGTGCCCGCTGGGGTATATACGGAGAAAGGCGGTCCCTAAGGTATGTTGGACCCTGGCCATATAGGGCATGATGATGACCATGTTGAGTTTCCAAGGCAGGAGATGTTCAGAGGTGGTGTGCATTGCCTGCCTCTGCTTAGCAACCCTGGACTTCCTTGCTGGTCCCCCATCCAAACACTGACCAGGGTCAACCCTGCTTAGCTTCTGAGATCTAATGAGATCAGGCCAGTCTGGGCCATTCAGGTCAGGGTATGAGCTTAGGCAGTATTTCCCACCACTGCTAAAAAATGGGATACATTTTTGTAAAATTCAATTGTTTGATGTCAGTGTAACATAATTTTGATTAAAAAAAATTAAAAAAAAGAAATTGGGGGAGTGGCCTGAGCTGAGGAACGGGAAACTGCCTTCTCTTGTATTGTCTGACCGATCCCTTTTCTATTTGCATGATTGTGGATTTCACCCTTGTATGCACAAATGAGTGCTGGGTCTTGTTGACTGTCAAAAAGAAAGGTTATCTGGCAGTTGAGACGCTGCAACATAGTCTCAGGGCCACTCTGCAGTCGTCAGTTACCCTAGGAGGTATGACCTTAATGGGGGGATTTGAACATAGGAGGAGTGGGGAAAGCAGCAAGAGAATCATGGGGAACTGAAGGAAAGGGAGAGAGGAGAAAGCAAGATGCAGAAGGAAAGGTGGATCAGAAGCAGATAGTGGGATACTGGGAAAGAGAAGAAGTAGAAGAGGAGATGAGAAGAGATTGAATTTGTACCCCGCCCTTCACTACCTGAAGGAGTCTCCGAGCAGCTTACAATCTCCTTTCCCTCCCCCTCTCCACAACAGACACCCTGTGAGGTAGGTGGGGTTGAGAGAGCTCTCTCAAGAACTGCTCATGAGAGAACAGCTCTGCAAGTACTTGTGACTGACCCAAGGTCACACCAGCAGCTGCCTGTGGAGGAGGGGTTCTCCCAGATCAGAGTCCACACTCCTAACAACTACACCAGACTGGATGGAAGCAAGAGTAAGAGACCCAAGGCCCTGAGGGATGGGAACAGAGGAAAGGCAGAAAGGGAAGGAGGGACCAAGGAAGCCCCTAACAGGGCAGTTTGATGAACAGGGGAGAAGGGAAAGGCGGATGGAGAAAAGGTAGCCAGAAACAGAAAAGGGAATTCACCGGACCACGCAGTAATCGCTTACTTTGACGGCTGAGTTGTTGTCCCTATTTCTGGACTGATTCCAATTCTGTTCTTTAAAAGTGTGCCAAATGTAAAAAGGAGTGATGCTACCTCTTGCCTCCAGTCTTTAAGGCAGAACAATTGACCATGATCCTTATCGGCATTCCCATTCCAGTTTTTACACCACCTGGTGAGCTTGCTGGCTGAGAATGAAGAAAGTCTGCTAAACCTGAGAAGCCACGTAGCTCAAAGTGGAAGCCGAGCGAAATTTATCCTCAGATCAGAGCTCTCAAGGAACTGAAACATACTCTGAATCTCGGAAAGGAGCTGCAAATAGCAGCCAGCCAGCAGGAGGAGAGTGCTAGGTTCTTGGTTTGATGGAGTGAGTGTAGCCCAGCCACTGGGTGTTACCTTTAAAATAGAACAATTGCTGGGGTAAGGGCCTGAGTCCAGACTCACAACCTTACCCTTCAGGCCACAGAGCTGAAATATTTACCATGCCCGGGGCCTCAGGAGAGAAAAAGGAAAGACTCACAATGTCTATGTTTTCCCCCAACACCAAGCATTCCAACTCCCCAATTTTATCTCGGACACTTCTAGCATTAGTATATAAACATCTATAGTTTCCCATACATGTTAAGCCCACAACCTTCCTCTTGCTGCCTTGAGACTTTGCCAGGCAGTCCCTATCATTTGCCACATTCTCAGAGAACAATTCTAATCCTTTTCCTTGCAGGAAAGTAACAGCTACCCCTTCATCTCTTTGAGATGAACCATCCCGAACCAGAGATTTTTCATCTCCTGTCAGCTTTCCCCCAATATTCAGTTTAAAAACTGCTTTGCCACCGTTTTGATTTTAAGCGCCAGCAGCCTGGTTCCTTCCCAGGACAAGTGGAGACTGTCTCTCTTGTACAGCTCCCTCTTATTCCAAAAAGCATCCCAGTGCCTAAAAAACTTGAACCCTTCCCCCCTACACCATCGCCTCATCCATGCACTGAGACTCCGGATCTGTGCCTATCTCTTCGGCCCTGCGTGTGGAACAGGTAGCACTTCCAAGAAGGCTACCTTGGAGGTCCTGGCCTTGAGTCTCCTACCTAGCGGCCTAAATTTTTCCTCCAGGACCTCACAACTACATTTCCCCATATCGTTGGTGCCAACATGGACCACGACAACTGGCTCCTCCCCAGCACTATCTACCAGCCTATCTAAAACATGCGTAATGTCCGCTACCTTCGCACCAGGCAGGCAAGTCACCATACGGTCAATGTGCGGTTTCTCCGCCCAGCTGTCTACCTGCCTAAGGATCGAATCACCAACTACCAAGAGCCCCCTTCCCTCCCTGCCCAGGGATGGTTCCTTGAAGAAGTGTGCTTTGCACATGACAGCTTACACTTTGAAGAAAACTTTGTTGATCTTAAAGGTGCCCCTGGACTCAGACTTTTTTCTGCTACTACAGACCAACACAGCTACCCACCCGAAGTACTCCTCACCCAAATGAGTCTTCCCTCAATCCAGGCAGGTAAAAGCAAGGGTCATTTTGAGCAGGAACATGCAGGAACACCGTTCCGGGAGTAACAAGCCCAGGAGCGGGCACATATGGTGATGCGCTGTGGGGAAAAAGCAAAAGCCTACTAACTTGATCTGTTTTCATGCTTGTTGTAGGGTAGCTTCCCTGAAAGAGCAAAGGAAACCTAAAGTGTCTTTAGTCACAGTGTAAAGCTGGCTTGCCAGCTCTGAGTTGGGGTAAAACCTGGAGATTTTTGGGGTGGAGCCTGAGCAGTGGGTGTTGCCTTCTGACACACTTCTGGTGATGTCAGGGGGTGTGGCATATGCAAATAAGTTATGCTAATGAGCTTCTGCACCTCTTTTTCTACAAAATGACCCCTGGGTAAAAGTGTCCCTGTAATGCAGGGAATTTAAAACCTTATGGACTTAGAAAGGGAGCATGAATTGGCATGTGAGTGGTGGTTTTCCCTCTTTCCACAAGACCCACAAGCAAAGGCTTAGCTTTAGAAAAAAATTGTATCATACAGGTGAAGGGAGTCAAACCCTGCCCCCTCCTATGCCTTGGGCCAATACCTTTTTTCCTAGCATTTCTGTCTCATAATGACTGACTTCCCACATCTCAGCCTAGTCAGGGAGAAATCACTTTAAATGTAAAGTGGGCAGAAGAGAAGAGTTAGCTTCCTTCGCCCTTATGTTCTAGTTTGAGACAAAAATTGACCCACAACAACTATATACAAAAAGGTAGATTTCTACATAGCAGGTTCTGCCATAGCTGTGGTGCTTTTAAATATGGATGCACAAAAATCTGTAATTTTTTTTCAGTTCTTTCTGGGTTTTTCAATGTTCAGACAGCCCTGTTTCATGCCTTTGTGAATTCTTTCCCCCAAATCTAAATGTGAATGCTTATTTTATGCTAGCTTTCCTCACTGTTTTTATCATTTTTTTCTGTAGCCATTGCCTTTAAACCAACACTCTGAGAAGATTCTCAAGTGTGGGGGATAGAAATGTTTTAAACAAACTAACACACCATCTGTTTTTAATGGGCTGACATGTGTATCTTTAGTGTGGAAGTCAACGGAATATCTCCTTTCCCCCACATTTCTGAATAGGATGTCATCAACCTTTATGTTTCCCTCCTTATGGCAAGCTAGACTTTCTTGTTACATAGTTTCTATATACTCCACTCTACTTTTGTTCCCCATGGATATATTTTTTCCTATCAAACTGTGTTTCTCCTTCCTAGCCACAATGAATGTTTCCATGCCACTATTTCACTTTTTCTTCTTGTTATTCTTTTTAGAATTGATCCATTTTTTTTTTTTTTTAGAAACCAGCCCAGTTCAGTTCGCAATTGTTTTTGATACTTCCTTGGTTGATTTTGATTTCCCAGTCAGGCAACAAATTGATCAGGACAGCCTGATGAACTTCATTTTAATCAGCAGTTATACCTGCTGCAAATTGCCTTTGACTTGAAGAAATGCTTTGCTTTGTGAAATATTATATCTAAATGACATAGTGTAGAAGAGTTCCCTCCTCCCAAACCTTTTCTTTCTTCACTCAGACAAGCTCTCTGAAGAAGAGGAGGAGGAGGAGATTGGATTTATACCCCACACGTCACTACCTGAAGGAGTCTCAGAGTGGCTTACAATCTCCTTCCCCTTCCCCTCCCCACAACAGACACCCTGTGAAGTCGGTGGGGCTGAGAGAGCTCTTCAGAGGACTGCTCTTGAGAGAACAGCTCTGAAACAACTTGTGACTGACCCAAGGTCACACCAGCAGCTGCATCTGGGGGAGAGGGGAATAAAACCTGGTTCTCCCAGATTAGAGAACTCCCACTACACCAAACAAGTTACATTGAACATAAGTGCAATCTGTGTCCGTACATACTTAATTTTACCTCATATGCATATTCAATAATTATAACATTACACTGAATGCACATAAAGCTGAACCTTTGATTTCAACTCCACATTTATACCGGTACCAGTTTTATTTGTAAAGTGAACATGCAGCGGTGTTGATATAACTTCTGGACACGAATGCAGAGATGCACCTTTCCCGTTGTCCACAGATACTTAACGGACCCATCAGGGGGCTACTTTTGAATAATTCTCGCCCACTGAGAAAACATCAGCCAACCATTCTGAGCCATTAACCTAACAAAGGAACAGTCAGTCAGCATTCACAACAATACTATTATAGATCACAATGGGACACTTGCTATGAGCCCCTCAGAGAACACACTCAGCAGGGGACCATAGTGACAACCCACATCACAAAAGAAAGAAACAAAGATAGTGAAGTAACATTGAAAAGAGGACAAAAAAATAGAAGAATGGAATAATCAGCTCTGAACCTCGAAAAGAGGGAAAACAGAGATGCCTTCTGTTTTCTGCTCAAACTTTGTTTGGAAGTCAATAGAATTCATATTCAGTGGTTCTTGTTGCCTTCACAAAAAACCCATTTGAGACAACATGATTTGAATGGAACCAATGAACAATTTCTTTTCCATCACCACTCTTAAAATAAAGTCGATGGTCATGAGATTTAAGATCCAAAATCAGTGTTCTTTCACTGTTTGGTGGCCAAACAACAACTGGTGTAGCGGTTAGGAGCACGGACTCTAATCTGACAGAACCAGGTTTGATTCTCCACTCTTCTGCTCGTGTGACCTTGCAGCTGCTCGTGTGACCTTGAGTCAGTCACAAGTTTTCTCAGAGCTGTTCTTGAAAGAGCAGTTCTCGAACGAGCTTTCTCAGCCCCACCTACCTCACAGGGTGTCTGCTGTGGGGAGGGGAAGAGAAAGGAGATTATAAGCCACTCTGAGACTCCGAGTGAAGGGTGGGATATAAAGCCAATCTCCCTCTCCTCCTCCTTTTATTTTATTTTATTATTTATTGGTCTTGTATCCTGCCCAACCCCACAAGCAGCTCAGGGTGGGTTCCAGCAGTATTAATATGATACAGTACAATTAAAAATAACTTTAAAACAACAAGTTAAAGCAACATAATCGTCTTTGTCTTCTTTGTGTTCTTTCAGAGAAGGATTATTGATTGATTGATTGATTGATTGATTCAGTTTATACCTCACCCTCCCCACAAGCATCTTCAGGGCAGCTCACATAGTTGGCACACAAGTACCATTACAACCACATAAGATAAGTTAAAACAATTCAGAATACAGTAAAATCATACAATCATAAAGTGCTAACAGTGATTCCTTAGTTGCTTAAGATGGCATACTAAAAATGGTTACAGACAGACAGTTTACCAGCTCATTGGTCTTGCTGTGGTCCTATGGACCACAGTGGTCACACAGTGGCATAGGTGAGATGCTGAAACTGAGGGCCAGACCGTTGGTGGTAGTAGTGAGGGCGGCTCCTTAGTTGAAAGCCTGGTGGAAGAGCTCGTCTTGCAGGCCCTGTAGAACTGTAAAAGATCCCGCAGGGCTCTGATCGCCGGGAGCTCATTCCACTAGTATGGAGCCACCACTGAGAAAGTCCTGGATCTGGCGGTGGTGAGCCTGGCATCTTTGGGGCCCGGGAGGGTCAGTTGATCCTAGTCTTTCATCATCACTACTCTTTCTGACTTCACCTAAATGTATCCACATGTTCAAATTTCCTAGCATGGAGGAAAGCATCCGGCCGCTGTCTGTACTATCCTCTTGAGTCTGTAGAACAGCTGAAAAACCTGTCACAGGGATTGGGATCATTATTGCTGAATCTCTGCCTCCAGGGGCGTAGAGTTTTGGAAATTCCAGGGGGGGGGCTCTTTAGCACGTGCACTCGCTGGGCCAATGTTCCCCCTCCCCCAGAAAACTGCCGCACCTCCCCGGGCCCTTCTGAGGCCCGCCAGCTGCTGCTGCCGGTGCCCTGGCCACTCCTTCCCTCTCCCTCCCTCTTTTCCGGGCGAAATGCCCAGCGTGGAGACGTCACCCGAAAGTGACACCATCACGCTGGGCATGTTGCCAGGGCGACGCTCTGGCAATCGCCCTGAAACTCTATGGTGCCATAGAGTTTCAGGGCGATTGCTAGAGCATTGCCTAGCAACATGCCAGTGTGATGGCGTCAGTTCTGGGTGATGCCACCATACTGGGCATTTCGCCTGGAAAAGAGGGAGGGAGAGGGAAGGATGGAGGAGTGGCCAGGCCAGGAGGGGGGAGAGAGAGGCACCGGCAGCGGTGGCTGCTGGGCCTCGGAAGGGCCCCGGGAGGCGCGGCGGTGAGGTGCGGCGGTGAGGCACGGCGGCAGGCGCTATGTTTTCCTGGGGAGGGCTCAGTCGGTCCCCCCAGAAAATTTTGGGGGTGGCTCGAGCCCCCCCGCAGTCTACGCCTATGTCTGCCTCTATTTCTCCCCAGTCTTTTCAGCCCTACCTGCCTGCCTGCCTCCCTCTGTGTGTGTGTGCAAGCAATGCCTTTCCCTTGCAGAGCAGGTGGACTAGCTGTGGGCTAGCTATTCTTTCAGTTTGGTGTAGTGGTTATGAGCGCAGACTCTAATCTGGGAGAACTGGGTTTGATTCCCCACTCCTCCACTTGCACCTGCTGGATGACCTTGGGTCAGTCACAAGCTGTTTCAGAGCTGTTCTCTCGGGGGCAGTCCTCGAAAAAGCTCTCTCAGCCCCGCCTACCTCACAGGGGGTCTCTTGTGGGGAGGGGAAGGGAAAGGAGGTTGTAAGACGCTCTGAGACTCCTTTGGATAGTGAAGGGTGGGGTGGAAATCCAATCTCTTCTCTCCTTTTCTTCTCTGTCCTATCTGCCAGATCACGTGTGCAGGGAAAGCAGTTGTCCCCGCTTTAGAGATTCAGTCCCAGAAATGAAACAAAGCACAGTACCCCCCACCACAGACTTCCCCAAAACATTGAGTCTGTGCAATGATAAAGACACTGCACATCAAAATATCAACCTGGGTGATCATGTTCAGCGCGAAGATCAACTGATTATAGTGGTTGGATGATCTCTCTTTTAAGTGCATATTGCTGAGTCACTGTCTCCAGACTCTACCTGGGAAAATGAAAGTAGACGGATTTCAGAAATAGTTTTTGGATTCAGAATGTATACTGTATTTACAAAAGTACATGGTTTGCGTCAGAAAATCCAGAACAACTGGTTGCCCCTTGTCTGTGTCACGGGCTGTCACAACTAGGCACTTGTGAGTACCCCCCAGGTCATCGCATGCCATGGTCACGGGAGCGGAATGCTCTCTAGAATGTTCCGTTTGCAGTGAATGGTTGCAATCTCTTCAGTGGGGACTGGCACATATGCCCATGCACAGAAATCACCCCCCCACACACACACACAACTGCACATGACCACCAATTGTTTAAGTACAAAGATTACATCTAAAACAAAGGGTTTCACAATGGGAGTGGGAACCTTTTGGGCTTAGGGTTGGATTTGTGTTTGACTCCAGGTCTGACCAGTTGAATATCAATAGCTGTGAAACTCTGGATCCTGAACAGGTTGAGGCGCTCCCTCTAAGCTGAATTAGTGTGAGCTAGCTGACAGTTTTTTAGCCTCCAGCTCACACAGTTTTGCCTTAGCCCAGGAAGGATGGCTCCAGAGCAGACTAATTTATGCAGTAGCCAAATTGCTCACTCACAACTTTAATGCCAGCAGCTCACAAAGTAGAATTTATACTCACAAGGTTTCACAGCTTGGTTTGAGCATGTGTACTGCACGGCCTCATGGGAATTGCGGCTTATTTCCACCCTGGATCACTAAAGTCTGTACTATGGGAACAATTAATAAGTGTTGGTATTCGCCATCTGTCTTTCAGAATGTATTCTAATATGATTTATTGTTTTTATCTGGCCAGTGTTTTTAATGCAATTGTGCATCGCCCAAAACCCTGTGGTAGCTGGGATGGGGCATGTCATAAATGTAATAAATAAATAAAATGGAGCAATGCCCTGGCCTGAATAGCTCAGCTTAGCCCAATCTTGTCAGATCTCAGAAGCTAAGCAGGGTCAGCCCTCATTACTATTTGGATGGGAGACCTCCAAGGAATACCAAAGCCATGACGCGGGGGCAGGCAACGGCAAACCGCCTCCGTTAATCTCTCGCCTTCAAACTCCTGTGGGGTTTCCATAAGTCAGCTGTGACTTGATAGCACTTTTCACCACCAACAGGGCAATCCTAAGAAAACTTTCCCTAGGAGTAAGCCCCACTGAATAAACCTGAGTAGGATTCTGAGTAGACCTGCTTAAGATTGCACTGTGACTGTCTCAACTGGGGATAGATTCTCCGGTGATTACTGAGCCCTGGGTGTTCTTTGGGCATCTTTCTGACCAGGGGTCATTTCGTAGAAAAAGAGGTGCAGGAGCTCATTAGCATAACTCATTTGCATAACTCATTTGCATATGCCACACCCCCTAACATACCGGAAGTGTGTCAGAAGGCAACACCCACCCCTCAGGCTCCACTCCACAGGTGAGTGAAACTGACCTGCTCTTCCTCCATTCCCTTCCCCATCCAATACTTTGTGCAATAAAAATAAGCGTAAAGAACACACCCTCATTCTCTTCCTGCTCTCTTGAAACCACCAGGTTTCAAGTAGACTTGAGATACCCAGGACATGTGCACCACCCATCCCTTCCCCTTCCCCTCCCCACAACAAGACACCCTGTGAGGTAGGTGGGGCTGAGAGAGGTCTTTTGAGAACTGCTCATGAGAGAACAGCTCTGAGAGAACTTGTGACTGGCCCAAGGTCACACCATGTGGAGGAGTGGGGAATCAAACCCGGTTCTCCCAGATTAGAGTCCAACTCCTGACCACTACACCAAACTGATGGAGTGGAAGCTGCTGAAGGGTTGGTGAAATTTCTCCAGTACTTATGTGCCATGTGCCCAGATAAAAAGTGGTATACTTAGAAAATTTATATGCCACCTTGAGCAAGTCTCTGGAACAGCAGCACACAGTCATAAAAGGAACAATGATAAAATTATCAATATTAAAACAAAACATTAAAAACAATAAAGACCCTAGCAGGGCTTTCCCTGGGGCGCTGCGCCTCTGCACTGCTCGGGGAAGCCGAGGAGGGGGCAGGGCTTGGTCATGTGCCCGCCCCCTGGGCTCCTCACTCCCGGAGCTGTGCTCCTGTGCGCTCCCGCTCCAACGAACCCCTGTTTCTGACCATGAAACAGAACTATCTGTGCTTTAAAAATACATCAGATTCCTAACCCCACCATGACTCTCCCTGCAAGGGAATATTGATCACCCCCCCCCCGCCGCTCACTGCACAGATGCAAAAGTGGCCCCTTGTTGCAAAACAAGAAATGGGCTGTGGCTCAGTGGTAGAGCATCTGCTTAGCATGCAGAAAGGCCCAAATTCAATCCCTGGCTTCTCCAGTTAAAGGACCAGGCAGTAAGTGATGTGAAGGACCCCACGCCTGGGACCCTGGAGAGCCGCTGGCAGTCTGAGTAGTCAGTACTGAATTCGAGGGACCTAGGGTCTGATTCCTTATAAGGCAGCTTTGTGTGTGTTTGTGCATGTTCAAGAAAAGCCAGAAAGGAAGTCTATCTACAAAGGCTACCATGTAGCTACACAGAGGCTAAGCTCAGTTCTTAAACTGGGAAGTGAACGGTGTCATTGGGATCAGCTGATGTGAAGTTTGGCTGATGTGGATATGACAGCCCAAAGAGAGGAAAGGTAATATGAGTAGGGACCAGGCCCATAACTATGATGGGGCTTTTGGGGGCTCTGCCCCCTTTCTTAAAGGCACAGCCCCACAAGAATTTCTCCTGTAAATGCTTTTTTTTCAATCATTTTAAAACATTTTTTTTAAATGTGTGCACCCATTTAAGCAGAGTGGGGTGCTGTAGTTGACTAGTTCCTGCACTGAGCAAGGGGGATGGAGTAGGTGACCTCTAGGATCCCTTCTAACTCTGTGTCAAGAAACTGGTCTCCTTTAAGACAGTTTTTCTTGACTATAGAAATTGTCACCCCCACCTGCAGAATTGTTACTTAGGCTGGCAGAAGCGATTAACTTGAGTCGGTTGTATAACTGACAAGGCGGGATATAAATGAAACTAATAAATAAATAAATAAATAACTTGCAGAAACTGAGAACTGTCATCTAAAGTGGTTGACAGCTTGCTGTGAAGAGACCTATCCTGGTTAACAGCTTTCTATTGGCTAAATGGCTTTTCTTTCTGCACTGAGAACTTCAGCCCCACCAGACAAAAATTTGCCCCACAAGCCACAAAATCCTGGCTACAGGCCTGGTAGGGGCTGTGGCTCAGTGGTAGAGAGTCTGCTTGGCATGCAGAAAGTCCCAGGTTCAATCCTCGGCATCTCCCCTCCACTGTGTATGAGAGAAAAGAAAATGGTGTCCGAGAAGGAGCAAGAGAAGCTTTAAGGAAAGGGAGGTGAGGGTGGGAAAGTATGGATGGGGTTTTCCAGAGGCAGTTTACACCCCTCTCTGATAATCCCATTTTTACTCAAATCTTCTTCATTAATACCGAAACGTTTGCTCTAGTGGGGATCCAAAGTGGCTTACATCATTCTTGTCTCCACCATTTTCTCCTCATGACACCCCTGGGAATTAGGAAAGGCTGAGCATACATAACTGGCCCAAGGTCATGGAGATAGCTGCCAGAGAAGAATGGAGGTATAAACCTGGATTTCCCAGATCTTAACCCAACGTTCTAACCACTGGACCACCCTCCGTTTCACATGGGCTACAAGTCTCAAGGCAATGTCTAATAACTACCATCTTTCAGGACAAAATTTAACCAGGGCGATTCTGCATCTAGCATTCGTTCCTTTTTTCAACTGGAAGGAAAAAGGGCAGCTCAAAACCACATTCCAAAACCTTGGGGCAATGCTGTACTGACTGCAAAGTCCCCCCACCCTGGAATAGCCATGAAACGACCATAAATCTATGCAGAAGGTACGATACAATCCAGTGATCAAAGGAAGCGAAAGTGGCACGGGCTGTGGAGGCTACCATAAAATCCAGTGATCAAAGGCAGTGAAAGCGGCATGCAGTGCAGAGGGGAATTTCTGTTCCTACGTGGGCTTCATAAAACAACAGAGGGGAAAGCTAATGCAGAATTAGCCCAGGAAGCACCCCATTTTCTCTTGACAGGTTAATCTCTCTCTCTCTTTTTACTGAAAACTTCCTCTGAACAAATGTCCTTATCTTTATTTTGCTTAATTCATTTGTACCCCGTCTTCCTCCCAAATGGGAACCCGGAGTGGCTGCCATCGTTCTCTTCTCCTCCATTTTATCCTCACAACAACCCTGTGAGGTAGGTTAGGCTGAGAGTATCTGGCTGCTCAAAGTCACCCAGCGAGCGTCCGTGGCACGAGTGGGGATTTGAACCATGGTCGCCCGGATACTAGTCTGTCACTCTTAACTACTACATCGCACGGGTTCCCAAAGTATGTCCAAAGCCCTCCTCCCCCCAGTCCACCAACAGCCAGGAGAGGAACATCACCCAGTAAGTTTCATGGATGAGTGGAGATTCGAACCCTGTTCTCCTTGGTCCAAGCCCAGCTGTTCACACACTACACCAGGCTGTCTCTGTTCCTCACCTATGCCCAAATTCCTCTTTGCGTGATTAATGTAGGGATTAAGGTCACAACCAGTGCTCCCTCTAAGCTGTGGAGCCTTGTGAGCAAAACTTCTGCTTTGAGCTACTGGCATTAATGTTGTGAGTGAGTGATTTGGCTGCTGCACACACATTAGTCTGCTCTGGAGCCATCCTTCCTGAGTGAAGACAAAAATGTGCCAGCTGGAGGCTAAAAAACTGAGAGTTAGCTCACACTAACTCAGCTTAGAAGGGACACTACAACGTGGCACTGGCATGGATGGTGAGTTTCATGATTGCTGACGACACTGGTAATATCCAATAGGTGCCTGCGTGTCTTATGCAATCTCAGCTCCATTCACGTGCCAAATAGCAATGGCATGACTAACGAAGGGATGCGCCACTGTTGCCTTGCAATGATATATTGTCATTTGAGTGCTGCGAAAACGCGATACCCAACAGAAGTGGTATCTTTAGGAAAGGCATCTGGCTTCTGCATGAGCATCAATTGTGCTTTTTGTGGGCTATATGGAGATCGTAGGCCCCAAATGGCGATTGCTCCTTAAAAGACCTGTCCTTCTGCCAACTGAGCAGTGAGAGTCCTTTCCCTTCCTACCCTACTGGGGGGGGGGGGGGGATCTTTCATTTTCAGCCTGATTCTTCATGGGGCAGAGAGTATAGTTTTCTAGCATCTGCCAGTCATATTCCTCAAGCATCTGGAGATGGAAGAACTCCCATGGCTTGGCCAGGCTTCTTTATTTTCTACCCAAGACTGCAGAAGGTGGCCCACCTGTGCTGGGTAATTGGCTAGTTGATATGCAATGCAGCCTGAATAACCTGGAATGCCATTCCATCTGTCCAGGGGAGGGAACAATCTTGGCTTCAGTAGATCCCTTCTGAGGTCATTGCTGCTCTCCAGCCCTTGCGTTGCCTGGATCAGAGCCACGGGCTTGGAAGACATGAGTTTGGAGGCACAAATGGTACCAGACGCCCAGGGCGCATGGCTCTCACCCTTTGAAAGAGGGTGGCCAAACATGCACCAAAACAGCATGAATGATAACCCATCTGTGTAAGCGGCCAGGAGAAAAATGACAAGAACAGGAGGCAGGCATGTGTTCCTAGTTAAATGAAACGACACCCCTCTTGTGTGGTTGCGTAGCACAGCTTTTTCATTACTACGCACACCCATCAAAGTGATCTGAGGATCTGGCCTCTTCAAGAATTCTTTTTTAGTAAAGGCTTTCTGTTTCTCTACTCCTCGGTTGCACCTTCCAGTGACATTAGAGGGAAGCATCGTCTGACTCTGCTTCCATCTAGGGAAGGAATGGGCCAGACAACAAAGGATGGTTGCCACCCTCCAGCTGGTACCTGGAGATCTCCTGCTTACTGATCTCCAGGTGACGGAGATCAGTTCACCTGGAGATAGGGTCACCACCTCTGAGTTGAAAGATACCTGGAGATTTTGGGGGGTATGCTAACAGGGTGAAGGGTGGGGTTGGGAAAGGAGAGGAACATCAGTGGGGTATGATGCCACTGAGTTCGCCTTCCAAAGAGGCAACATTCTCCAGGTGAGCTGATTGGTGTCTCTTGGAGATCAGCTGTAATAGCGGGAGACCTCCCGCCACCACCCGGAGGTTGAAAATGAGAGATCACCGGAGGAAGTAGAAATCCAAAAACAACATCCCTGACGAAATTAACGAAGAGTCAATAAAGATAACATTTGCAAAATCGTTTACTGTACTGGTTCCATAGAAAATTCTCTTCTACAATTCTTTTGCGTGTGAGCGATTATAGGAGACGATTTCCTACAGAATCACTACAGTAAATCATTTTGCAAACGTATCTTTATTGGCTCTTCGTTATTTTCATCACGGATGTTGTTTTTGGATTTCCGCCACCTGGAGGCTGGCAACCCCACCTGGAGAAAACCCTTCCCTGGGCTTCACCCCCAAAATCTCCAGGAATTTCCAGGGTATTTCCAGGGTTGCCAGCCTCCAGGTGGGGCCTGGGGATCTCCCGCTTTTACAACTGATCCCCAGCTGACAGAAATCAGCTCCCCAGGAGAAAATGGCTGCTTTGGAGGTGGGCTCTATGGCATCGTACCATGCTGAGGCCCCTCCTCTCCCCAAACCCCACCCTCTCCTGGCTCCACCCCCAAAGTCCCCAGGTATTTTCCAAGCAAGGCTTGGCAACCTAGGTATTTCCCAACCCAGAGCTGGCAACCCTACAAGAAAGAAGGAAGGAAGGAAGGCTAGAGTGATCTGGTGGAGCGGCGGTTCATCTAGCGATGGCACAACACAGCCAGTTCTGGCCCTTTCCCCTTGTCACACCTCAAGAAGAACCACCGGCAGCCCAATTCTCCTTCTTGTCCAGCCAAGGAAGGAAGAGGAAACTTGCCTTCCATGGCTTCTGCTCAGGTGGTGGCCAAGGTGGGGGAGAAGAACGTTCTTTGTCCGGGCCTGCCTGGAAGCGCCAGAGCTGGCCATACATAGCCAAGGCCTGGCCAGGGCCTGGGGCTGTCGGGCCGGTGGTAAGCTGAGAGGCCTCTCTATTTCGCCGAGCTAAAAATAGTTCTGAGGGAGGGGGGGGGGTATAAAAAAAAAGGGCAGAGTCAGGACCCTGCAGGGCTAGTAGTCAATGGGCTGAGAGAAGGGATTGAACTCCAAGCACTCCCCACTCGGCCATCTCCAGCTGACAGGCTATTTTTTGCCATGGGTGACTAAATATGGTCAGGGAGGGAACGGCAGGAGAAGAGGCCCGCTCGGCTCGAGCGCATGTTTCGGATGCTTAGCTGGGTATATAAGCACTGGAAAGGTGGATTCGTTTCCTGACCAGCGGCTTTGCCTTGCACCCCTGGACTCTGTGCGGATCCCCCTCTTCCCCCCACCCCTTAAATCCCCCACCCCACCCCACCCCACCCCACCCTTCTTCCTCTCTTGCTTTTGTTTCCTTCTCACCTCTACCTCAGGCTGACCTTTGGGGGAGCGCAGTATTTTTAAGGGGGGGGGGGTGTTGTGTGTGAAAGGGTCTGAAGCAAGAACAGAGGGGAGGGCAGGGAGAGAGGGCAGGAGAGTTCTGCACAGACACACACACACACAAAAAGAAAAAAGAAAAAAGAAGGATAGAGATCCAGGCTTCCTGCTTGAAGGTGTATGGCAGTCTCCTGCACATGGCAGGTTACTTCGCCTTAACTCCTGCGTTGCCCTTCTCTTCTCTGCACTCTCTCTCTCTCTCTCATCTCCAGCCTCTGCTATAAGCTTGGCATGCTCTCCTTTCCTCTCCACCTTTGACGAAGATGCTGCAGGAGGCACATAGATATAGTGAAGCCTTGCTCGGGGTGGTGGTGAGGTGGAGCGCATGTGTATCTGTGTGTGTGTGTGTGGGGGGGATGTATGGAAGAGATGGAAGAAAGCTGGGGGTGGGGTTGCCTGAATTCTCTCTCTCTCTCTCTCTTTCTCTCTCTCCAAGTAAGGTCTAATACCATTACTGGGGCCCTCTCTCTCTCTCTCTCTCTCTCTCCCCTCCTGCATTAGAGATTAGCTTTAAGGAAAAGGCTGACGGCTGCTGCATGCAACGCATTATTACCTTGTGATTCTATGACCCTCCTCTATGCATCCCTAACTCTCGAAAGCTGATTCAGCTTTCAGCTAGCGCTCTGGTGACTTCCACTGCTGCAACAGAGAGAGAGAGAAAATCTTCTAACTGGTATGTCTTTCCCCCCCCCCTCTCCCCCCACCTTACCCCTCCCTTCCGTTCCCCCTTTACTATCTGCCTTCCCCCCTTCTCTCTCTCTCTCTCTCTCTCTCTCTCAACTGCACCAGCTGAGCTTTGTTTTAAAGGGACTTACTGCAGGACTCCTCTTGTGCATGCAACCAACTTGGTCGTTGACTTAAAATGCATGCTTCTGGATCCGGTGTAAAACTGTGCATGCTATTGTACATGGGGAGGGGGAGGGGTGGGGGGTCAGTGTCAGGCTATTTGGGATCCTTTTCTTTCTCTCCCCCTCTCCCTTTCCCCCCTCTTGTTGTTGTTATTCTAATGCTGTAACACACTCCGCATTTAAAAAAAAAAAAACTGCAGAGCAAGCAGTGGACTAGAATAATCTGAACTGAAACACTAGAACTTTGACATGCAGTCATTTCGCAAGGTTAAACCGGTCTTTGAAATGCCTCATTCAGCTACGAGCAGGCTAATGACAGCTGTGGCCAGGGTGGTGCTGCCGGTGGTGCCGGTGGTGGGGAGAAGAATTTTTCGGTATTAATAACTAGTGGCCATAAACTGGAACGATAGAGAGCCCAGGAGGGAGGGGGACACCGCGGGGGATTAAACTTAGCCTAACTTGCAGTGATTCCAACACTGCGGTGATTAACCGTTGCAATACTGAGGATGGGAGCATTAATTACCTGTGCATGATTTATGGGTAATCAAAATGGGGGACGGTGGGGGTGGGGGTGGGGGGGGTGAGCAAGAAACAGCCCTGGGAAGAAAAGGTACATTTGCAAGCAAAGAGACTGGAGTGTGAGTTACAAGTGAGAAGATCTCTGGGAGACTTCTGCTTTTCTCTCGGCCTTGAATATTTTACTCAGGATTAGACTGAGGGGGCTCCCCATTCATGCTTAGAAAGTTGGATCTAATTGAGAATGCGCTATATATCTGATGTATGTGTGTATTCTGTAGATATCTGTATATGTTATATGCATACACACGTGTGTGTGTGTGTGTATATGTGCACACACAAATACATATAAATTAGTATTGTTTTCATGTTTAATATCGCAGACTTACTCAAGTTGCTTGCAAGGAAGTGAGCCTTCGCTCGCAGCCCGCCTAGAGCATGTAGATGCCTCGATGTTCCCATCTATCATGTTGTTACATTCGTAGCTGTGTTTCACTTTAAGTTCGAGCCCACCATATGCATGGGTTTCCTGCCTGTGAAATGTATACTTCTATGTTACGGCTGCAGTCATAGATTCACATTCTGCAGAGTAGCCCCATCCATTCCAGCGGGGCTGCTCCCAAGTTGAGGCATTCAGGCTTGCAGCTTCTCTCACTCAGTGGGGTTCCTCCCTGCCCCCCCCCAGTCCGTGCCGTGCATGTGTGCATCAGGAAGAATGAATTCCTAACACTCAGCAAGAATGTGCAATTGCGTAGTCAGAGAAGCGGTCGTAGGACTTGCTGCATTGCTCCCAAATGGGCTCTGTTGTAACTCTTGCTCAGAATATCATTGCTAATGTTGAGAACTGGTTAATAATAATAATAATAATAATAATAATAATAATAATAATAATAATAATACATTTGCTGAGCAGGCTGAGCCAACCTCCCTTGCACTCCAACTTTCCCCACCAATTGCTTCCCTCTCTCGCTTCGGCCTTTGCATTGTGTTGTACTTCTCAGCACGAATGGCCATTTTGCGAATATTCGAGTTTTTTTTGGCAAAGGGGTGCAGGTCAGAAGCGCCACCATTAGGGCAGAGCCTGATGCCTTTTTTCTGGCACACCCACAGAGGAGTCCCTCCCTCTGACTTCTCTTTCCTCTATAGCCTCTTCCTAAATTAAAAGTGGAGAAAAAAAGGATTCTCCTTTCCCAGGCATCTGGCTTTCCCCCACCTTCTTATCATGCACATCCCCTGCCCCCAGTGAATGAATGAGCCACTCCAGATGAACACGAGGAGTTTCGGTTGCCCTCTGTTATCCTTGAGGGTGTGAAAATGATAAATAACCCTGACTAAATGTAAAAGCAGCAGCTGAGCTATATAATTCTGCTGTGCTAAAAGAAAAAGGGGGGAGGAGAGGACTTTTTGGCAGTCACAATCCCAGTGCAGGGCGAATGTAACACAAATTACTCATCTGTCTCCCCCAAAGCACCTCTCCAACAGCAGCCAATGGCCCCCGTATTAATCTCATGCCAGACTCAACAAACTTTGAGGTGACTTTCTCCTAAAGTCTCTGCTGCTCTGGAAAGAGACAGCTCTACTTCCTCTGTTATCTTCATATAGGCTCCGGCCTATCCATTTTGTATCTGGGTATCCAGGAATTCCCCTGGTCGCCAATTAGCGAGTATTCTATTTGCGCAGAGAAACTGTGGAAATATTCAGGGAGGCCCTGCTAATGTTGATAGCCACCGAGTGTATTTTATAATAATTTTAAAGGCAGAAAAAGAAAGGGAAGCTGCTGAGCATTTCTGCCCACTTGTGGCTATTTTAATGACTCCCCCCCCTCCCCACTGGAAGGAGATGAAACTAACTGAAGGTCTGGTTCTCGATCAGGTCTGCTTGGATTTAGGTATTTGTGGGTAATTGCTGAGCCAGGATACTTTCCAGCCCTCCCTTTTAGCATATGTACTGATTCTATATCCCGGATCTGTCCCACTGAACTTGATTTCACTGGCTTGGAGAAGTCTCAGGAAGTACCCTCTGCTCTCTATTGAATCTGACCCCCTGAAATTTGGCTGCCCTTGAAATTCATGCTTTTAAAAAAAAAATTACAAAAATGAAATGCCAGAGAAATGATGGGACTATCCAGTCACATCTTTTATATATCAAAAAAGATTATTTATTTAACCGAATCAGCGCATTGGCTCTGAGCAAGACAAAAATGTTTCGCCAAGGGAATCGGTGGAATATCGAGAGAGTCCACTTTGTCAAATGATTGGTACTGCGATTTCTCAGCTTGATCATAGCAATTTGGCACAAGTTAGGGGGGAGATTAAAGAGGGGCATCTTTGGTTCACGGTTCCATTTAAAACCGCGGCATTGGCGGGCAGGAGGGTGGGGTTGCGAGACTCATCAATACAATTAAGTATTCCAAAGTGCTTAGTTTGCCACTTGCTAAGTTTACTTAAACCCTCTTTAAAGGGTTCATTAGAAGACTGTGAGAAATGGTAAAATTCGTTAACATTAAGGCAGCTGCTCTGCATTTGCCTGTAAATTGGTATTGATCTGCATGGCTCAGGCTGGTGGCAGGGAGGGAGGGAGGGAGAGAGAGAGAGAGAGAGAGAGAGAGAGAGAGGAGGTAGCTGTCAGATGGAGCAGGTGAGTGGACAAGCGGTGCGCACACCATTACAGCAATGCTGAACGAGCATTATGCACCCAGTGTGACCTCCTAGTTTGCTGGATGTCTAAATCCGGCTCACAATAGTCTCCTATTCAGTACACTCATCATTCTCAGCGGTGCCACTCGGACCTCATTGTTAGGGGAGCTTTAAAGCTCAGAGCGGCCGTGAGGTAACCCGTGAGAAGAGGGGAGGAAAAGAGAGAGGAGGAAAGAGAGAGAGGAGAAAAAAGAGGGAGCGAGAGAAAGAGAGAGACTGCCTGATGCAAACAGGAGGGAGAGGCAAGGGTTTGACACACACGGGCGCACTCTCACATGCACGCAACGGGGGGAGTGACTCACACGACCATCACTCCGACCTGTGCATCCTTCGGGGGCCATTTCTGCTCTGTCTGTCCTTTTGCCTGTCTGCAGGTCTGTTTCAGGCATCCTCTGATGTCCCGAAGTTCAGCCAGAAGATACTTTAGAAAATTCCTGTCTCTTTCCTCCAAAAAAGTGAAAAAGACAAAGAGGGGGGACAAACCCAAGGGAAAAACAAAAAGCCAAGCCATTTCCTTCATGGGGTTTCTTATCCTTCAGGCTGTGTCTCACTTTCAGTGACCTGGAAGAGGGGGGGAAATTATGTCATTGGATTCCTGAGGTAAGGTTGAAATTCTCTCCTATTTTTTATGTCTTCTTTCCAACTTAATTGACCCAGTTCTCCTGTTTTAGGGGAATTTGGGTGGGGGGCTCTACTTTGATGGGGTTTTTTAAAGATGTGTTGAATGAAATACGTTAATTTAAGTTTATAAAGCAGACATTTGATGTTTTCTAAAGAGGTCGAGGGTTGGTTGTCAATGACTGTGGCAAATTTTGATTTAAAAGGGAAATAAAGCAATATCTTTATTGGTGTATATGCTGAGAGAGGGAATCTATTTTCTGAAGAGTGTGTGAAAAGAAATTAAAATCCTCTTGTCACTGTATAATGTATATCGGAAATATTTATCATAGTTGGAAGTTCCATGTTCGAGAGGAAGTGTTGTTGTTTTTTTTATTTAAAAAAAAGATCTTGCAATGTGGATTCTGTGGAACCTGTGCTGTCTTCAAGTTAAATGACTTTTGAAATATATGTATATACTGTTTCTGTGAAAATGAGGGTTTTTTTTGTCCTTGTGGGATTTGCTTTGGACTGTTTCATTTCTGCATACTACATTGTCCACTTCTGGTGTCCATGAGAGAGAGAAAAAAGGATTCCTGAGCAAGAGCATCTGTGAATGGTCAGAGATTAGACAGAGACAAGGTGGCTGGTTGTCTCTGCCCTGATCTATATTGGATCGGAGGGACTAGCCAAGAGCCAGGAAAAGTCTGCCTCCCCTCCCCAAATGGAACCTCCTTGGGTCATGGATGCTCGGATGGTCGAGCGTCTTAAGGGGCTCGCTTGGAAACTGCCTGCTTGAGTGACATACTTCTTTATATGCCCATATGAACTTGGCAAACTGTGGAATGTAAAGAAGTATGTATTTCAGGTATGGACCTTCGCAATGGCGCTAACGTGGGATGCAGGGTGGAAGAGGCAAAAAAGGGGGACGAAAAAGGAGAGAGCGAGGTTTACTTTTTTATTATTTAATGCCTGACATGGCAGACTGACTGGGGAGTCAATTGATGATCGTGTTCCAGCGCGTGTATTGTTCTGTCACTTTGGCTGTGTCAGCAGGTGGGAAAGCTCATCAGGACATTAAATATTCAATATGCTGACTGCAGTATGGGCTTTGAAAGGCAACGCCAGAGGAAATCTTTGCTGTCCACTTTTGCGGTTCACCTTCTTTCTTTCTTTTCTTTTTTTTGAGAAAAGCAGAGGTACAGGCCCGGTCGCCTACCTCCCCTTTCGTAGGGATAAAAAAGATGCCTACATTGCACAGGGACTGATCTGGAGATCCTAAACAAGAGAAAGGAATCTCTCTGTGTTTGTGAGTTTGTGCGAGAGAGAAAAAGAAAAAAGGCAGGCGATAAAAGTACCTGTGACATTTTAGGGCTACGATGGGTTTTAAAAGTTGCCCCTTCTCAAGACTTTTTGGCGGGTTGACAAAGAGGTTTATTTACCAGGCCGGTGAGAAAAGACGATTGAAAACAATTTAAACATGTTAGTCACTTTGGAAAGGAGGCTGTGTCGGTGTTCGGTTTACCCATTTTTAGAAGCGTTTGTGTGTTTTTGATCTCTTAATCTATTCTATCCATGGCAAAGCAGGATACAGTTAGGGGTCAATACACTCCTGTGTCTTCATTTAACACAGCAGTCGCCTGTATACGAGTACTGACAGAGACTTAAGCAGGGCAGAATATTCCTTAGCGGACCTTGATAGCATGAATCTCTTGACTGCTTAAAGCTTTTACTCTTAAAAAGGGTCCTTGGAAGGCAAGGCCGGTCCTAAAATCCTCAAAGCAATATATGTTTGAACAAAATTAAGCGGCAGGTTTTCCTCCCACCCTGCTGAGATTCTTTAGCTGCACCTTAATGCATCTAAGCAGAGATGCAGGGGGTTTCCCCACTGTGCTTTCAAGTGGCATACTTCTGCAGGTCTGACACCCAGCAATTCTTCTATGCCACCCAGCCGTCTGACGAACCCCCGGGGCTGTGATGTCTTGATCCCCCTGGCTGAGATGCTGATTGAGCTGCAGACGGAGGCTCTATCAGGAAGCCTTTGCTTCGTTTGTTGTTTGGTGTTCCTAAAGCTCCTCAGGAAGTGAAAAGCTGGATGTTCAAGGGCTTCCTCTCCCCCCTTCTCTGCCTCCCTGGAATCCTTATCCGGATCTGCTCCGTGCAAGTCCCAGTGTCAACTTGTTAGCGGTTACCTGGAAGAGGATTTAACTGGAAAGCAGCAATTGTAAAAATCAACGCTATCGCCCAGAACACACTAAGAGACAGTTCAGATAATAGAGAATCTGATCAATATTGTGGGGGCGGGGGAATCTTTTTTTGTAAGTTCTATGCAGCTGCCGGTAAATGCAGACAAAGAGGTTAGCGGTGGACAATCCGGTTTGTTTAGCGTGCTGATTGGGGTGAGAAGAGGAACTTGAGCCAGAGCCAAAGATGAGAGCCTACTGCGGAGGTCCAGAAAGTACATTTCTAAATAATGTGCTGGAGAGGCGGCCAGGGAGACGGGGTCTTGCCAATGCTGCCGTTGCATACCCTTTGCTCTTCAAGAGGAACCCCCCCTCCTCATGTGGGTTTCTATGGAATCTCCAACAGGTGTCCCAGCAGTAGTCTGGGTTAAACTTAAGCTGCCAAGAGGGGTGACCTTTGGCTCAAATAGCAGGACAGCAGGGAGAGAGAGAGAGAGAGAGCACCAGGACTGCAAATGCCGGGGAAGGGGGAGAGAGGTAGGGGAGCTGACTCATGGTCTTCACCTGCCGTTCTGCATTCACTCCAGATTCCAGAAGCTTTGGTCATGTCTAAGAGGAATTTCATAAAGCTAAGCAACATGCCTTTGGGGGCGAGGCCTTGCCGTTTTAGCGGGAAAACGGGAGAGCCTCCATGTTTTAAATCACAGGGACTAGAGCTGCGACAGAGCTCCTGTGTTTCAGAATGTGAACGGCTCGGTTTCTAAATAAACCAAAGGACACTTAAATGCACTGGGCACTCGTCTCTGGAAGTCCCTCTGCAATCAGTAGAACTTACATCATCACAACTCATCCAAGACAGAGGAAACAAAACGGGAATAATAAATAGGGTTTACTGTCCGATCCTAGATGCGTTTAACTTGACCAGGAAGAGCCATTGCTCAGCTCGTTGAGACCCGCCCAAGCAAATGTAACTGATCAGTTGGGTCCTTCTAGGAGTTTAGAACTCTATAGTTCTTCTAGGAGTTTAGAACTCTATAGTTCCAGGCCGACAGAACAAATGAGAATGTTATGGCATCTCTGATGGCCCTGTGCAAGGCTGTGGGGGCTGCATTCAGCTTTTGGGATTACAAATGGTGCAGGTTGATTGAGGAAGACTTATTTCCAAGGACTAAAAGCCTAATCATTTGAGTATGTGCTTATATCTATCACTGAAGGTCACTTTCTCTGGAAAGTGCCTGTCCTGTGGAAGGGGCCATGGCTAGGGTTGCCATCCTCCAGGTGGTGGCTGAAGATCTCTGGGGATGACAACTGATCTCCAGGAGGCAGAGATCAGGTCACCTGAAGAAAATGGCTGCTTTGGAAGGTTGACTATGGCATTATACCCCATTGAAGTCCCTCGTCCCTCCCTTTTCCACACAGCACCTTCCTCAGGCTCCACCCCCCAAATTTCCAGGTATTTTCCAGCCCATAGCTGACAATCTAGAAGAGAAGAAGAGATTGGATTTATACCCCGCCCTTCACTTGGAGTCTCAGTGTGGTTTACAGTCTCCTTTCCCATCCCCACAACAGATACCCAGTGAGGTAGGTGGGGCAGAGAGAGCTCTTTTGAGGACTGGTCTCGAGAGAACAGCTCTGAAAGAACTTGTGACTGACCAAAGGTCATGCCAGCAGCTGCAAGCGGAGGAGTGGGGAATCACCCTGTCCTCCCAGATTAGAGTCTGCACTCCTAACCACTACACCAAACTGACTCTAGCCATAGCCCAGTGGCTATGCATTTGCTTGGCATGCAGAAGATCCCTGGTTCAATTCCTAGTATCTCCTGTTAGAAGGATCGAGCAGGAGGTGACATGAAAGATCTTTACCATGGAGAGCTGCTGTCAGTCAAAGTAGACAATAGGTCGGTGGTCTGACTAAGCACAAGGCATGTAAATTAAGCTCTGGGCTGTTCAACTTTTTTCCTAATAAGCATGCTTAGAGTTCAAATCATATTTAGGATTTCTGTCTTTCTCCAGGGCACATGCTATGTTGTAGGAAACCGCATCCATACAAATTTTTTTTTTAAAACAAAACAAAACACCCTGACAACCATTCTATGACATTGGTTGGTTTTAGTATTATCCCGAGATTGCAAATGACAGTGTGAATGGAGGCTTAGAGTGAGCAGCTTGCCTGAGTCCACAAAAGCATTCAAGGCAGAATCTTTCTGTCCCACAACTCAATCTCCTAGTTGCTGGACTAGTAGTCCAGGTTCCACGGTAGTCAGAAACAGGAGGCTGGGATCAATTCATCTCAGATGCTTTAGATCTAAGCTCTGTAACTTGAAAGCTCTGCGTAGCTCCTCAGACCAAATATGCCACCCTTCTGCAGGATGACTCTCAAAAATGTCAAATTTTTCCCCTCCTGCCAAGTCAGTGGCAGCTGATAGTGGAGTAGACCTCCAAGTCCGGTAAACTATTTCTGGGTGATAAAAGACTCCCAACTCCCCGTTTAGCGTTAACATTTTACGGGATGAGGTGGTGTCTAGAATGAACGCATTAGTGTTTTTGGAATTAGCCTTGGCAGAGCAGTAAAATGATATTCCTAAGGTGTGTGTCCATAGCTTTCCCTGGATTGTAAATCACCTGCATTGCCACACTAAATTGAAAAGAGGGAACACATAATTTCACTGCCTTGGATATAAAACGAGATTCATCTCTGCTGGCCACACCTTTCTTTCTGCCGATCTGTCTGTTGTTGTAAGAGTTATAAGTTCCAAATTCAGAAAAAAATATAAGGGAACCTGCAGAGATCTCAGGATCTGCAGGTTTTGGAACAACCTGGTGTCCTCACTTTCTAGAATAAAATACATCCATTAAGTTCTAGGAATCTGCATTTGTTCTAGAATAAGGGACGATCTGCCCAGAGGCCGCAATAGCCCTTGCTGAGGTCCATGTTTTCTTTTTAAACCAGGATTTCGCAGCCGTTTTCCTACTTATTTACTTATTTATTTTCAGGATCGTGAGGTTTCATTGCCAATTTGAATGTGCAAGCGGCATTTTAATGCCTTTAAAAAATAAAAATAAATAAATAATGTTTCCCCTCCCTAGGAATTAAGAGGCTCGTTAATCAAATGGAATTACATTAGGAAGTAACTAAAGCATGCAGCTTTAAATTTTATGTAAATATTTGGGAAGCTATAATTTTGGGGATTGCCCTTTACGATGTTGGCGGCTCAGATCCAACCGTACTGTACAGAGGAGGAGGAGAGAGGGGAGGAGGAATGGAAGAAACGTGGAAGGTAGGCTTGAAAGATGGTGTCATGGTAACAGATAGGGTTGTCAACTCCAGCTTGGGGAATTCCAGGATATTTGAGGGCAGTATTTAGGGTCCCTTGGCAACCAGCAGGGAATGGGAGGGGGGTAGGGTTGCCAGATCCAGGTTAGGGAACTGCTGGAGATTTGGGGATGGTTCCTGGGGAGAGCAGGGACCCCATGGGAAACAATGCCATGGATTTCACTCTCCCGAGCACCCATTTTCTTCAGGAGAACTGATCTCTGTAGTCTGGAGATGAGCTTTAAGTCCAGGGGATCCAAAGGTCCTACCTGGCGGCTGGCAATGCCTTGTGGTATTCTGGAAGAACACAGTCGGGAAGGGAGAGAGCCTTTGAGAAACCGGTACTATAGCGTTCACTGTTCAGAGGGCATCCAATGAATCTGATGGGCAGGCTCAGGATGGCCAAAAGGAAATACTACTTTTCATAGAGGGTGATTTTAAGTGTAGAATTCGCTGCCAGAGCATGTAGTGATGGCCACAGGAATAAACAACTTTCAAAGGGGATTAGCTAGATTCATGGAGAGGTCTATCAATGGCTACTAGCTGTAGTGACTGAGGGGAGCCTCCACATTCAGAGACACTAAGCCTCTGAATCCCAGAGCCAGGAGGCCACATCAGGGGAAGGCCTTGGCCTCTATGCCCTGTTGCTGGCCCTTCAGAGAAACTGGTTGGCCACTTTATGAGAGCCTGGATGCTGGACTAGATGGACCTCTGCTCTGATCCAGCAGGGCTCTTCTGATGTTCTTATCAGGGGAAGGCCCGGCCTCCATGCCCTGTTGTTGGCCGTCCAGAGGAACTGGTTGGCCACTGTGTGACAGGATGCTGGTCTAGATGGACTATTGGTCTGATCCAGCAGGGCTTTCCTTGTGTTTTTACTTCCTCTATGGGAGCTGATATCTGTAGTCTGGAGATCAGTTGTAATTCTGGGAAAATCCAGGTCCCACTTGGAGCCTGGCAACCCAATTAGCAGCCGCTGATGCAAGACTGAGCTTTTCTTGTTAGACGTCTATCATTTCCCAGAATTCAGTGGGTTTGGGGTCTTTCTGGTCCTGCGATAACACACCTTTTTCCTTTGTTGTTGGAAAGTGAAATATTGAGATGGAAGAGATTTCTTACGATATAGCGATGGATTGACTCCATGGCCTTCGGTTTGCAAGACCTGAGCAAGGCTGTGAATGATAGATGTTTTGAAGGGCATGAATTTATAGGGTGGCCATAAGTCAAATGCATCTTGACGGCTCTTAACACATGCACACGTAGTGAAGTGAAAACAATTCTTTAGAATGGATCAAATTTAAGGAAAGTTTTATCCCTGGCTTTCATGATCTCATTGGGGGTTTTCTGACTTCTTCTGTATGACCTCCCTCATTGTGGGAAGGGCTGCACTGGGTTTTTCCCCCCTTGCCCCAAAGTGAGGGGAAGCCACTCCAAACTGACTGCGTCCTTCTCACTTTTCCCAGTACCTCGGTAGCGTATTATGGCTAAAGTTCTTTCCCGCAGCTCATTCATGCGAGGCAAGTCATTCCGTCAGAAAAAAAAGATCCGAGAGCTGTCATCCAAACAGCTAAGCGAGGATTTGTTTTAAGAGGCAGTTGTGGAAACAGTAGCTCTGAGGATTGTAAAAGTCATAAATCCAGTCAACCAAATTAGTTACATTTTCCTATTCTATGCCTCACAAAATCCAACTTATATATTAAAAAAGTTAGATGCCATGGTGTAAGTGGGGGGAAAAGAGAGAAGTTCCTGAATATACAGGGCCTATTTCGCATAGGCAAATTGGTGGCGGTGGTAGTGGTGGAGCGACCAAAAGTATAGGCCGGCGTTTCCTAACAGGCATCTTCCGGAGCGATTCTGTTTGCTCAGGCTGATGACATATTACAGGAACGTTGATTTCTCTTCAGCCGCCACAAGTCAGGTGGCCAAATAAATACACTTTCCCACCCCGTTTCTAAATAAATAATAATAATAAAGAAGAAGATGGTTGTTTGCAATTCAAGTTTAATAGTGCATTCATCAAGAGCAATAAAGCATTTTACTGCGCAAAAATTCCCGTGCATGGGCCGGCCCTGTTTGCTCAGTTTATTATTATTATTATTTTTTAAAAAAAAAGCACAGGAAAGGAAAGCATCAGCCGTCTCACTTAAAACTGTCGACCCGGCGTGAAAAATGTGGCGTCGAGGAATAAACTGCTATTAAGCATGATTAGATTGACCTGCAGGACAGATATTTTAGCAGCTGTAGCATCATAGAGAGAGCATCGCATGGACTGTACACCCCCCCCCCCCATATAGACACACACTCACAAAGACTTAAATTAAAAATGAAGGAAGCTCAAAGTCTTGCGGGTGTTGGGTATACGAGAATTGGTGTGTTTTTATTCAAAGGGGAAATCATAATTTCGTTTTCTTTTGAGAGGAGCTATTGGCTGGGGTGGTGGCATTAATTGCTGCCACTTTAGCACAAATGGAAAGCATGTGACTCGGATCAACCAATCGAAAGAAATGTGCTGACTCAGGGTTTGGGCGAGTGTACACATTTGAGTGCAGAATAGATCAGCACTGCAGTGCAGTATCTCTCCTTGCCTTGGAGTCCAACTTCACTGGCCTGGGCTTCCCTCCTGTTCTCGGGGAAAGGCTGAGGCCTTGAATGAGGCCCACGACAAGGCAACATTTCACTCACCACTCATGCATGGCCTGAAATTTGTTCCACTGAGAGAAGAAATTGCAGGTCTGGACTTGCCAGTTGGTGGGGTAAAGAAGAAGAAGAAGAAGAGATTGGATGTATACCCCGCCCTTCACGACCCAAAGAAGTCTCAGAGTGGCTTACAAACTCCTTTCCCTTCCCCTCCCCACAACAGACACCCTGTGAGGTAGCCGGGGCTGAGAGAGCTCTGACAGAAACTGCTCTTTTTGAAGAACAGCTGTGCCAGAGCTATGGCTTGCCCAAGGTCACCCAGCAAGTGCAAGTGGAGGAGTGGGGAATCAAACCCGGTTCTCCCAGATTAGAGTCCGCGCACTTAACCACTACACCAGGGTTAGGGAACATAATTCCTTTGCCTGTGGTATTTATAATAGGGTTGTCAATGTCCAGATGATGGCTGAAGAACTTCTGGGATTACAACTGATCTCAAGGTGACAGAAATTAGTTACAAAATGGCCACTTTGGAAGGTGGATTATGGCACTGAAGAGCCGCTCCTTCCTAAATCCTGCCCTCCTCAGTCTCCACCCCTAAAATCTCCAAGTATTTCCTGACCAGGAGATGGCCGCCCTAACTTAAAATCTTTTTTTTTTTAAAGTCGCTTGGTTGATCACTTGCTGTTTCCTCATACTAAAGATTCCTGTTTCCTCTGGTGCAGCGCTTCTTGATTTCCTTCTTCTTTAAAACTTTCAACCTCGGTTCTCAAACCAGTTGAGCTGTGATGTTAACTATGAAGTAAAGAGAAAGATAAATAGTTTATTACAGCGCCAAGCCAGTAAATAACTAGGAAGTCACGATGAAGGAAACTTTAGATTTGCTTGACGAACTGGGCTGTGGAATTCAGTCAAAGCCTCTTTTCTGTCAAATAAATCAAATAATTGTTATGATCTTTTGTGCAAGGCATTCTTCAATTTCCGCAAACTCGTTTAAGATTTGAAAGACCAAACGTGTGTTTTAAAAATGCAGTATTCTCTGTTAGAAACAGTGTGATAACGTGTGTGTGTGAAGTGCCCAAGGGTTTGACCGCAATGGTCCCTCTAAGCTGTGGAGTCTTGTGAGCAAAAATCCTACTTTCTGAGCTACTGGCATTAAAGTTGTGAGTGAGCGATTTGGCTGCTGCATGAATTAGTTGACTCTGGAGCCATCCTTCCTGAGCTAAGGCAAAAATGTGTGAGCTGGAGGCTAAAAAACGGAGAGCTAGCTCACACTAACTCAGCTTAGAGGAAACACTGGTTGCCAAGTCCCCCCCCGGCCACCAGCAGAGTGGCCGAGGGTTGCCTGATCTATGTTGAGAAACTGCTGGAGATTTGGGGGTGGAGCCTGGGGAGGACAGGGACCTCAGTGGGGTACAATGCCCTAGAGTCCGCCTTCCAAAAGCATCCATTTTTCTCCAGGGGAACTGATCTCTGTAGTCTGGAGATGAGCTGTGATTCCAGGAGATCCCCTGGCCTCACCTAGAGGCCAACACCCCATGCTACGGTTCCCATCCTCCAGGTGGGGCCTGGGGATCTCCCGCTTTTACAATTGATCCCCAGCTGACAGAGATCAGTTCCCCTGGAGAAAATGGCTGCTTTGAAGGGTGGACTCTGTGGCATTGCACCATGCTGAGGCCCCTCCCCTCCCCAAACCCCACCTTCTCCTGGCTCCACCCCCAAAGTCCCCAGGTATTTTCCAACCCGGACTTGGCAACCCTACCCCATGGCCATTGTCACAGCTGACTTATGGCGCCCCCAGCAAAGGGCTTTCAAGGCAAGTAAGTAGCAGAAGCTGATATTGTGTGCCAGAATCTTAAAAAGAAAAGGGTGACTTAGCCATTTGTCCTGTCTGGTGTACTCAAGTTCCTATCATATATCAGTCTTAAAAGCCGCCAGCTACTGAGTGGGTTGAGGAAGGCAACCTCACTTGCGTCTTCTGCGGAATGGGTTAGGGGTATGTAGGTGTGCATGGAAGGGAACATTTAGAACAATTAGAGGTGATGTTTAAATTAAACAGAATCCCGTTCAGAGTTTCATTCTATTCCAGCCAATGCTTTTTTTGGGGGGGGATTAATGTTTTTATTAAGCGTACATATATCCAGATATTTTATACATATCTTACCACTTCATTTTGATTAAGTTCTCCTCTTACAAGAAATCATATCAAACATTAAAAGCATATAGATAATCTCCATCCTCGTTATCATATTCCCTTTCTTTATCCGCTTAACCCGTACAGCTTCCTCTAATTCATGATCGAAACATTATTAAATTCTTTATTAATTTATCTCAAACTCCTTCCCTTCTTTAACTGGACTCCCTCCATACACACTTATTTTATACTTATAATACATCTTCTTCCAAACCTAAAAAAGAAAGTTGAACAGGGTTGCCTCCGAAAACTGGGTGTTGCAGAGAAATCTCTCCAACAGAAGGGCACCCTCCTCCCTCTAATCTATTCCAGCCAGTGCTTTGATGCACAGCATATGCTGACTTCCGTTGTGCGGACGATTACTTAGATCGGCAAGTACCTCTCCGTGCTGTATGGAAGGAGTCCTATTGCGTAGAGATAAATTGCTGCATCACAAATTAAACAAGAATGCGGCAGTGGAATCTGAAACAATTAAGCCCGGTGCAAGTTCACAGTGACTTGCCTAAATCTGCAAAGGACCCATCAAACCCAAATTGACTTTGGACGTATTTGTCTTGGATCCTACTTCTGTAATCACGTTTGTAAAAATAGTTTGCTTCTGTTTTAAGAATATGGAGAGAATCTATCCAGCGCCATTTATTCCTGAAGCAGCCTGGTATAACCATCCCACCAAACCGTCTGCAGAATCTTGTCTCAAAGCAGAATTTTTTGTGTTTTCCATGTCCTTCCTGCTTTCCCTGCAAGACTTTTCTGTTTCTTTCTTTGCTTTTGTGCATATATTTTGCCTTTTCCTTTCTTGATTTCTCCTCCTGGGTGCCCCTTCCCTTTCATTTGCCTCCCCTTGCAAAAAAAACTCTCAATGCATTTCATGTACCTGTGCGCTGACAATGTTAGCTACTTTTTGGATAAATGTGGATTTTGGGGCTCAGAACAAAATCCCTTGGCAAACACGTATCTGCTGCCAAAAACAGCAGCCACAGGCTATCTGGGCATTAACAATGTTAGCTACTTTTCTGATAAGTGTGGATTTTCAGGCCCCAAACAAAATCCGATGGCAAACATGTGACTGCTGCAGAAAACAGCAGCCATGACGCTAGCTGTGCCCCATGGCTGCTTGCTACTTGTTAGCTATCCTGCTAGCTTCTTTTCTGAAACGTGTGGATTTTCAGGCTCAGAACGAAATCCCACGGCGAACTTGCATCTGCTGCAGAAAACTGCAGCCATGAGGCTAGTTGTGCACTGGCAAAGCTAGCTACTTTCCTGATACGTGTGGATTTTCGGGCTCAGAATGAAATCCCATGGCGAACATGTGTCTGCTGCAGAAAACTGCAGCCATGAGGCTAGCTGTGCACTGACAATGCTAGCTGCTTTCCTGATATGTGTGGATTTTCGGGCTCAGAACGAAATCCCATGGCGAACATGAGTCTGCTTCAGAAAACAGCAGCCATGTGGCTAGTTCCCCCTCCTCTCACTGTAATCCAAGGAAATGGAAGATGCAATGTCACTGCGACCATCGCCTCCAGTCTGGAACAGGATGGAGGAAATGTGCTCCACACTGGTGTCACATCATACCCTTCCTTGTCTGGATATTACAAGGAGAGGAAGAGGAGAAAGCACACATGCAATTGTGCAAATACACATTCCCTTCCCTGTAATATCTATGTGGAGCCTTCTCAATGGCTGCAATGAAGCCAGGGAATTCCCTTCCCAAAGATGCTCTCCTGATGCCCGTCCTTCTTGCCTCTTGTCAGAATACAAAAAAAAAGATTTTGTTTGATCAAGTGCTCGGAGAGGAAGGAGGATGCAGACTTTTTGGATTACGGCTCTGATGCTGTTTTACTTGGCACAGTGGTTGTTTGATTAGTGCATCTGTTGCTTTAAGCTGCTTTTAGTAGCCATCTTGGTAGACTAGTGGGGGGTAGAGTTATTAAAACTGAATTAAAATCAATGGGGAAAGGGATGGATTCTCATCAGACTGTCTGTTAATGTGATGGGCTGCTGCTGCTGCTACTACTACTGCTAGACTAGTGGGGGTAGAGTTATTAAAATGTGGGGGTAGACTAGTGGGGGTAGAGTTATTAAAATGAATTAAAAATCAGTGGGAAAAGGCATGGATTCTCATCAGACTGTCTATTAATGTGATGGGCTGCTGCTGTTGCTACTACTACTGCTGCTGCTGCTACTAGTAGTAGTACTACTAGTAGTAGTAGTACTAGTAGTAGTAGTTGTAATAGTAGCAGCAGATACGTTGACTGCTATAAGTGCAATGTAAAACAATAATTTTGTAATTCTGTCTAGGAGTACAGCAATAGTTTCTGACGGATCATTTCGTGATAATTTCATTGTACAAGTTTGTGTGTATCATTTGTATTTTTTCATTTATTTTAGGTTATAAGATAGCTTTAAAGGGTTGGACTTGTAATGAGTCAGAGAAATAGGACAAATTAGGAAGAAATGGTGTCTATCCCACTATGCATGCCTAGAAGAAACATGGGACTTTCCCACATTTCTCTCAGTTTCTGTCACCTGATATTGAAGCCGTCCATGCTGGTAGCCGCCACCACCTCCTGTGGCAGTGAATTCCATGTGTGAATCACTCTTTGGGTGAAGAAGGACTTCCTTTTATCCATTTTAACCTGACTGCTCAGCAATTTCATGGAGTGCCCATGAGACATGTAGTTTGATGGGCTGGAATGATGGGGAACCAGGGTGCGAAACCTACCCTTCTGGGCAGAGCTGAACTTGCCGAAGGAGAAAGAGGAACAATTTCACCCCTTGCCTTTCTTCCCCTCTCCCAGCTAGGATGGCCAGCCTCCAGGTGGGGCCTGGAGATCTGTCCAAATTACAACTGATCTCCAGACTACTGAGAGCCATTTCCATGACAAAAATGGTTGATTTGGTGGGAGGACTCAATGCTATCATACCCTACTGAGGTCCCTGCCCTCCCAGGCATCACCCGCAAATTTCCAGGGATTTCCTAACCCCTAGTTGCCAACCCTAATCAAAATCCGCACAGCTGTGCTTCTGTAGGGATCCCACCATTATCAGAATGATCTTTTAGGGGGTTGGAGGAGCTGCAGGAAAAGAGTGGAATGCGGGGAAACTCCTGTGCACAGAATGGTTGGAAATGGGCAAATAGATACAATCTTCTGGAACTGTCTACAGGGATGATTCACCATGTATTCCTCCAGGATGTTTGTAAGGACCACAGAGACCCCCAACCGAGAAACCCATGTGTTGTGTGGCACATCCCTTGTAGAGTTGCCAGGTCTGGGTTGGAAAATACCTGGAGACTTTGGGGGTGGATGCAGAAGAGGGCGGGGTTTGGGGAGGGGAGGGGCTTTAGCATGGTACAATGCCATAGAGTCCATCCTTCAAAGCAGCCATTTTCTCCAGGGGAGCTGATCTCTGTCAGTTGGAGATCAGTTGTAAAAGCAGGAGATCTCCAGGCCCCACCCGGAGGCTGGCAACCCTGATCCCTTGCCAAAGCACAGAGGAGATTTATCCTATGAAGTCACAACTCAACGGGGTCACCTGAGCATTTGTCTTGTTCACTTACTCGGCACTGGGTGGCACAACTGAATATGTAGAATGAATCCACTGGAAAGCGTTGTGTTTGGGCTGGTGTGAAGGGGACACGGAAGGCATTTAATCCACGACTGGCCAGTCACATGTTTAAATTGCTGCTTTGTGCGGCCATGGTGATCAAGTGGTAAACATGTGTACATGAACCGAGCCCAATCATGTGCAAAGTGTTGTCCAATGGCTTGGAGTAACACCATGTGTTTGTTTTTCATTGTTTCCTGGCATGCCTCAATTTTGCCTGCAGTGTTTCTAATTCTTACCTGGTGGGAATATGTGAAACCTTCCCTGTCATCCCTGCCTCACTGTTTAGGAGGTTTAAGTAGGGTTGCCAGCTCTGGGTTGGAAAATACCTGGAGATTTTGGGGGTAGAGCCTGGGAAGGGCGGGGTTTGAGGAGAGGAGGTGACTCCGCAGGGTACGATGCCCATAGAACCCACCGTCCAAAGCTGCCCTATTCTTTAAGGGACCTGATCTTTGCAGCCTGGAGATCCGATGCAATTCCAGGCGATCTACAGCCGCCACCTGGAGGTTGACAATGGCAGCCCTATCTACAAAGCAATCCTAAACAGAGTTACAGCCTTCTAAGGCTATTGACCAGGGGTGGCCAAACTTGCTTAACGTAAGAGCCACATAGAATAAATGTCAGATGTTCAAGAGCCGCAAGGCATGAACAAATATTACACGTTTTTCCTGGGAAATATGCAAATTTGCTTTTTATTAACATTAAATGAGGCTGCCAAAAATAATAACAAAAGCGGTAAAAGCAGATATTGATAATGATATTTATTTGTCCAGTGATAATTTGCTTGCTAATGATACCCCAGCCGCCCTGTCGGGAGCCGCACAATATGTGTGAAAGAGCTGCATGCGGCTCCCGAGCCACAGTTTGGCCACCCCAGCAAGGAGCTTTCAAGGCGAGTGAGAAGCAGAGGCCGTTGGGCATTGCCTTTGCCTGCCGTCTTCCTTCGTGGTCGCCCATTCAAGCACTAACCAGGGCTGACTTTGCTTAGCTACCGAGATCTTAGGAGATTGGGCTGCACCATGTTGCCTTTCCCTCTTCTACTTTGGATCGGCCCGTTTCGTACATAGATGGAAGGTGGCTTTTCCGTATTGTTCCGCTGCACGTTAGTTTGGAGGTTGGCTTGGATCCTCACTTCGCTGTGTGTCGTCCCCCACCCCCCATTTAAAAGCCAGGCTTTGCCGCGGATGTAAACTGGACCAACGTGGAGATGCTTTGCCAGAATCACACCTGGCCATTCTGACATGACAAAGGTTTGTTCCTCCAGGCTTTATTCATTTATTTATGTTTGGGATTTATATCCCGCCTAGCCAGCGTGAGCCGGCTCTAGGCGGCTCACAAGATTCATCAACCTACATATAAAACACAGCTAAAATGTATCACAGCAGAGAATCACAAGATTCCACCAAATTTGGCGGCCAACTAATTGCATCCAGGTGCAAAGTACTGCAAATTTCCCAGCCCGTGACCAGAAGCTTTCGAACCCTGTCTCCTGACACACGCCATAAAAGCACAAGCAGGGAAAAAGGTAGTATGGGGCCCAACTCTCTAGTGCCTCTTTTGCCGAATTTTCGCAGAGCAGGTGGATTACCGGTAACAGTGAATTGGAATGTTCTTGCAGCTGCGGTGGTCAGCGGGATGCAGGCGGGCCCCCTGGACAGTCCCCTTTTGTGGACTGTGCTGTTACCGGTTTATCACCTACTGTTGCCAGGTCCCCCTGGGGCCACCGGCAGGGGGTAGGATTGCCAGCTCCGGGGTTGGGAAATCCCTGGAGACTTGGGGATGGAGCCGGAAGAGGGGAGGGACCTCATTGGGGTACAGTGCCATGGAGTCCACCCTCCTGTTTGCTGTAGTGCTTAAGAGTGGCAGGGCTCTAATATGGAGAACCAGGTTTCTCACTCCTCCACATGCAGCTAGCTGGGTGACCTTGGGTCAGTCACAGTTCTCAGAACTGTTCTCTTAAGAGCAGTTCTCTCACAGCTCTCTCAGCCCCATCTACCTCACAAACTGTCTCTTGTGGGGAGAGGAAAGGAAGGAGATTGTAAGCCCCTCCGAGACTCCTTTGGGTAGTGAAGAGTGGGGTATAACACCAACTCTTCTCCTCCTCCAAAGTGTCCAGTTCAGCTCTGATTTCTGTAGTCTGGAGAAGAGCTGTAATTCTGGGGGATCCCCAGGTCTCACCTGGAGGCTGGCATCTCTACTTTCACACTGCGCCATTCCAAAAAGTAAGGGTAGTTGCATAATGCAGGATCTTACCGTATATGGCGGTGCAACTGGATTGGGTGTTTCAGACAGCCCCCGATGCATGCAGATCCATACTTTATTTTTATCTGGCCTTAGATCTAACAATTTCTTCCTTTCTACCACAAGCTTTTAGGCCATTATCACGAGCTCTCTTTTTAACCAAATCTGGGCTTTTAGTCTACAACATCTTTCTTTGTGCCTGAGAAAAAGAGCCATTCCCGGTACGCTTTGTTAAATATGGGTGCCAATATTGTACATGAACCTCTCCGATGGATTGACAAGCGTGTAGTTAACCAGGAAAGGGGTGTGTGTGGTGCATTACTTTTGAATCAGCCCTGCAGTGGGAAGTGTTTTATTATGATTCTTTGCAAACAGACAGAGCCTGTCTCGATAATGGCCCGAGTGCAGGAAATGCATATATGTTTTAGAGAGATCCATATATCATACATATGGTTGAGGCAACTGACATCCCGAACAGATGTACGCTTTTTTCATAAACCCGGTGTTGGATTTGCAAGCGGCTTGGCATGCCCAGATATGGCCAGTCTTTGCAAGAAGGCCTTGCCCGGTCTAAAAAAGCCCAGAGACCCTCGTCCGAGTCCAAAGGGGACTAGAGAACAGCTGATATAAATAGTCGTCATTCTCAGCTGCCCTTCTCGTGAAACTGTATTCGGGAGGCATCCCGGCAATCGAGAAGCGCAAGTCTGCCCCTTGATAACCAAGAGCAGGGGAGTGCAATGCGATCAGCGGCGCAACAGCTGTGGCAGCAGGAGCCACTCCCGCCAAGGCCTTACATAGGCAGATCGGCAGAGAGGCATTTCAGGGCTGGAGGAATCCGGTGAGCTAACAGCCCCTGAGAATAAAGCGAAAAGGACAGGACACCAGAGCCCGATTGGGAAAGTCACACGTTCTCCTTTGCAGGCTGTCGGATGACCCGCTGTTCTTTTTTTAACTTACTTGGGTTCAGTGAGAAGTTAAGGATAGGCTTTTTTGGGGGGGAGAAAAGACCAGAACTCTAACAAATTAGAAAGAGGATGGGAAAGAACACCTGCAGGCAAAAGAAGGCTGGCAAAAGAACGCATGGCACCAGCCAGGCCTCTGCTTGGTGGTGAGTTGCAGCAACCCCCCGAAATAAAGATGGCGTCACCCAGTCTGCCTCACCAGCTTGCTTCTTCAAGCCCCTTCCTTTTGGCTGAGCCTCCAGGCCCGAATTGCCAGTGTCCAGGAATTACAACTGATCTCCAGACTTCAGAGATCAGTTCCTCTGGAGAAAATGGCTGCTTCGAAGGGTGGGTTATATCAGAGTCTGGGGAGAATGCTAGAGCACCGTCTCGAAGCAATGATGTCACTTCCGGGTTGCACCAGAAGTGATGTCACCACCCCGTTGGCAACATCATGATGTCATTTTCCCCGGTCTCCTGCCAATTGCCAGCCTCAGCCTGACAACCCAAGTGGGACAACTCAGTTGGGCTACCACATTCTCAGGGTATTTTTTTCAGCGCTTGGGCCAACAAAGAGCCAGTTTGGTGTAGTGGTTAGGAGTGCAGACTCTAACCTGGGAGAACTGGGGTTTGATCCCCCACTGCTCCACATGCAGCTGCTGGTGTGACCTTGAGTCAGTTACAAGTTGTTTCAGAGCTGTCCTCTCAGGAACTCTCTCAGCCCCACCTACCTCACAGGGTGTCTGTTGTGGGGGAGGGGAAGGAGATTGTAAACCACTCTGAGACTCCTTCGGGTAGTGAAGGGCAGGGCATAAATCCAATATTTTCTCTTCTCTTCTCCTCAAGAAAGTAGCCTCCCCTGCTGTGTGCATTTCAGTCCTGTTTGAGAAGTTCTCCCGTTTAAACCAGACTGGCACCTCTGCCTGAACAAGTCTGGCAGCACAGCAGTGCCGTCACAACATCCCTGTACAGCGGGCACATTATCACAGTTTTTCTGATGTCATAGTGGCAAAGCTTCTGAGCTCATTTTGACTTTGGATGACATGTGTGCGGAGAGCAGGCTTGAGAGGGAGGGGAGACTTTATGCCGTTTGAGAATTTAAAATCAAAAGGGATGTTGACTGAGTGAAATCTGAGCCGCTCTCCCTCTGTGGCTGGACAGTTTAGAATTGTCAGAGCCAACTGAAGAAAGCTACAGAAGGGCCAAAGGGGATGCTAGAACTCAAAAGTCTTAGGGCAATCATTGGAGATGGAACGGATTTGCAGCCTATACTATCCTGCTGTTATTACGTATTGATGTAGCAGTGTCTGTCGTGGCAAAGATTTCAAAATCAGTCCTTTGGATCTGAGGCTTGAGTTTTAAATCCTGAAGAAATTTTCAGTTGTTCAGATAGATTTCAGGCTTTGTGAGTTACAGTTTGTTTGGTTTTCTTGCTATCAAATCACAGCTGACTTAGGGCGACCCTGTGGGGTTTTCAAGGCAAGAGACGTTTAGAAATGGTTTGCCTTTGCCTCCCTGTGGGTAGCAACCCCGGTATTCCTTGGTGGTCCCCCATCCAAATGCTAACCAAATGCCGATTCTGCTTAGTGTCGGAGATATCAGGAGATTGGGCTATGCTGAGTTGTCCAGGGCAGGGCAGTTTAATGCATATCTGTGTCCAAATCTGTGTGGTAAGCCCTGAAGATCGGCATTCATATGTGTCACTTGTACATAATATTTTGATCCCTTTCTCCTAAATAGGAAGGTGGAGATACCAGGGATTTGGTGGGTGTTTTTCTAACTAGCCTGAAACAAATTTGAGGCTGGGAATCCTTCATCCAACGTGCAACATTTGCAAGTTTTCACATCTCCTTTCCCTCTATACGGAATAAACCGATGCATGCAGTGCTGCAGGACACAGGCACTCCTGCATTGCTGTCACTTAAATCTGGTCGACCTTGACATGCAGGAAGGGTTGCATCAGTGCTTGGTTCCTGGGGCCCTTTCTTACACGCCCAGGGAAATGCCGATTGCCACTTTAGGGTCAGGAAACAATTTTTCTCCAGGCCAGTTTGGCCAGGGATCCTGGAGGCTTTTTGTCATCTTCTGGGCATGGAGCAGCAGTCACTGAATGTGTGTGTGTGTGTGGAGGGAGGTGTTTGTGAATTTCCTGCATTGTGCAGGGGGTTGGACTAGATGACCCTGGAGGTCCCTTCCAACTCTATGATTCTATGATCTGGAATGATGGACAGGTGGAGAGAGCAGGACAGAGGGATGAAGGAGAGCAAAACAAACAACAACACAATGCATGTCAGAAGAAGGAAAGAAGGAGATGGTATGTAAGGAATGGGGAGTTGGAGAGGGGAGCGCAGGGCCAAAAGGGATTGCCACCAGGGGTGCCAACCTCCAGGAGGGGGCTGGAGATCTCCCAGAATTACAACTGATCTCTGAACTACATAAATCTGCTTTGGAAGGTGGGCTGGATGGCATTATGCCTCACCAAATTCCCTCCCCTCCTTAAACCCCACTCTCCCAGGCTCCACCCTCCAATCTCAGTGTACGACTCAGTGGTAGAGCATCTGCTTGGCATGCAGAAGGTCCCAGGTTCAATCCCCATTCTCTCCAGTTAAAAAATCTGGCAGTTGGGTGATGTGAAGAGACCTCTGCCTGAGACCCTGGAGAGCCGCTGCCAGTCTGAATAGACAATACTGACTGTGATGGACCAGCGGTCTGATTCCGTAGAAGGCAGTTTCATGTGTCCGCGTGTTCATCTCCAGGTATTTCTGGACCTGGAGCTAGCAATCTAACTGACATAGATATGGTGCTCTGTTTAAAATGGCACCGATGTTTAAATTATGAAATATTCCAGCATAGGTAGAAATTAGGGTTTCCAGCTCCAGTTTGGGGAATTCCTGGAGATTCAGGGACGGTACTTGGGGAGGACTTGGGTAAGATACCATGCAGTCCATCCTCTGAAACTGACATTTCCTTCCAGGGAGAACTGATGCGTGCCATCTGGAGATTAGTTGCAATTCAGGGAGAATTCTAGAGCCCGCATGGAGAATGGGAACTTTAAGTGCCAACAAGCCTGGAGAAGAAAAAAAAAAGTTCCCGACTTCTGAACAGAGGCTTGATGTGTGGAAATGGGCAGGTGAAACCTTGACAGATTTCATGGGGGTCAGCAATACCACTTGGTAAAGAACATCCTGTTAAACTGCCGTTTGAAAGAAAGGGCATTTTTCTCCAGGCATGTTGGCAGCCCCGGCGTGGACCGATTAGGTAGCTCCGTCAATCCACGATGTTTCGTTCTCAGTTTTTCATTCCGGAAACAATTTGGGGGAACAAGTACAAAATGCACCGACCGTTCTTAAATGGAAACAAAAAGCTGTATCAACGAGTAACTTTTTTTAACGTTGATAGAGGAAATACAGACAGATGGTTGTTATCTGGAATCGGAATCTCTTTGGTAATGTGATCAGTAGATATGTATTCTCGGGAGCTAACAAATTTTCTGTGCCGGCATTCCTCCTTGGGCCCAACTGATTCAAGTTAACGGATATTTTCTATTCATATTGGAAATCTGCAATGGATCTTATTATCGTGAGCACCCCTGCCAAATACCTGAAAATGCTCTCAACACGCATTTGCACACATTTGACGGGATGCTTGCAAAATATTTGCATGCACCTACATGGATGTGTACACATGTTTGCCCGGTGTCTCCCTCCCTCTTCAGGCCCCAAACTGTACGTTTCCAGAGGAGAGGAAAGGAAGTTATTGCGAGTCTTTTGAGGCTATATCTCAAATGGGGCATATCTTCCTACTAATTTCTCTTCTCAGTCTTTTCTTTCTGCCGGCGGTGAAGGGTGGGGGGTGGAAGATGGGAACTGTAGGTCTGCAGACTGGGAACTGAGACAACTCTGATGCTTACCATTCCCAGAGGTGCAGGGAGTTTGGAGCATGCACCAATAGCAAGGATAGGCTTAGGGCTGCCCAGGGCTCTTTTTGTAGAAAGAGCCCAGCAGGAACTCATTAGCATAATAGGCCACACCCAACAGCAGAAACTCATTTGCATATTAGGCCACACCCCTGACAGCACACCTTATTAGTGTATTAGGCCACACCCCCGTGTTACCGGAGGAGTGGTCATCCAGCCCCACCCACCTTTTGCTTCTTATTCTGTTTACCTTGTTTGTTGTCAAAACCCAGGGCTTTTTTTGTGGCGGGAATGAATTTGCATGTTAGGCCACATACCCCTAACATAGCCAATCCTAATGAGTTTCTGCTGTTGGGTGTGGCCTATTATGCTAATGAGTTCCTGCTGGGTGTGGCCAACTCAGGAGCCAGCCGGAACTCCGTTCCTGTGCGTTCCTGCCCAAAAATAGCCCTGGGGCTGCCAACATTTTTGAATTGGATAAACAATTTGAATTGGATAAACATCTGGAGCAGAGGTCCATCAGTGGCTATTAGCCACAAGGTATCGATAGGAGCTCTCGGTCTGGGGCAAGTGATGCGCTGTATTCTTGGTGCTTGGGAGGGGGGCAAGAGTGGGAGGGCTTCTAGTGTCCTGGCCCCACTGCTGGACCTTCTGAGGGCACCTGGTGTTTTTGGCCACTGTGTCACAGAGTATTGGACTGGATCCAGCATTGGCTTCTCTTATGTTTAACATCCAGGTATGGCCTGGAGTTCTCCTGGAATTACAAAAGAACTCCCAACCACAGAGACCGAATCTTCTAGGAAAAAATGGCAGCTTTGGAGAGTGGAATCTGTGTCATCCCATCCTGGCTGTGCTCCCGCCCCTCCCTGAACTCCCCCCTTCCCAGGTTCTGCCCCTGAATCTCCAAGAATTTCTCAGCCCAGAGCTGGCAGCCCTCATGGATGCTGCCTACTGTTCAGATGAAAATATATTAGAAATATTGTTCATTGTAATATTGTTCATTGAGAGCCAGTTTGGTGCAGTGGTTAGGAGCACGGACTCTAATCCGGGAGAGCCAGGTTTGATTCCCACACATGCCACTGCTGGGGTGACCTTGGGTCAGTTACAAAGTCATTTCAGAGCTGTTCTTTCAAGAGCAGTCCTCAAAAGAGCTCTCTCCGCCCCACCTACCTCTCAGGGTGGCTGCTGTGGGGAGGGGAAGGGAAAGGAGTTTGTAAGCTGCTCTGAGACTCCTTCGAGTAGTGAAAGGTGGGGTATAAATCCAATCTCTTTTTCTTCTTCTCTAAATATATAGTAGCAGCAGCAGCCTATGGGTACTCACAGTAATGGGGGGAGGGGGAAGGCATTGCTAGTGGGATGCGTTTGATTGTCCGACACATTATTTGTCAGAATCACGCCACAGAGTTGCCATCTCTCAGATGCGGTATTCCTGGAGATTTTGGGAGTCAAGACTGGGGAGGGGAGGGACCTCAGCAGGGTTTAGTGCCATAGAGTCCACTTTCCAAAGCCGCCTTTTTCTCTAGGGGAATGGATCTCTATAGCCTGGGGATTAGTGGAGATACAGGGATACCCTCCCACTACCACCTGGAGGATGGCAACCCTAAAAGATTACCAGACTGTATGTCCTGTTGCTGGCAGTCACCCAGCTATCTTTTCTCCAATGCTAATGCCTTTGGCTAGTCCCAGGCCAGCTCTCATTCTGCCTTGGAAGTAGTCGGACCGGAACAAAACCCATTTTGCAAGGAATAGCACCCCCCCCCAGAAGGGCTCGCCACGTTCCTTGTTCCTCCAGACCGTTGGAAATGGAATTTACTCCTCCGAAAGGCCCCCCATCTATTCACTTTGCCCTTTTGCCGACACTTTTATTAAAAAAAAAAAGTCTAGCATCTTGGTATTAAAGTTTTATCGGCGGCGAGGAATAATATGCCTTTCGAACGGATTCAGAAGTTATGGGTCAGGTCTCCGCTTGTCTCTCGTGTGGCTTGACTGAGTCGGCATTCCAAAGCCAGCTCCTCCCTGCCTCTCTTCCAGACTTTGGTGCCGAAGCAAAGCAGGTCGTCCTCAATGTTCCCTCTAAGCTGGGTTAGTGTGAGCTGGCTCCCAGGTTTTTAGCCTCCGGCGCGCACATTTTTGCCTTAGCTTAGGAAGGATGGCTCCAGAGCCAACTAATTTATGCAGCAGCCAAATCGCTCGCTCACAACGTTCATGCCAGTAGCTCCCAAAGTAGCTCCCAAAGTTTGCTCCCAAGACTCCACTGCTTAGAGGGAGCATTGGTCGTCATGGGTTCCTTTGATTTGAATGGGGCCATCTAGGCAGAGTAGGGAAAGGTCCAATGGGAAAGCAGTAGGTTCTAGTCGGGCAACAGCTCCAGTGAAATTGATTAGAATTGCATGGAGACTGTCTTTAGGGGGAGTGTATTTAGGCAATCCGATCCGGGGACTCCAGTTTTACTACAGTTTGCATACACAGGAGAGAGCTTGCCATGTCAGTCTTTGCATTCTGAGCAAAGGTGTTTTTTTTTTAAAGTTCTTCCTGCAGGCCATGCCTTTAAATGGCCCACTGTATGGTTGCCATCTCCAGTCTGGATATTCCCGGAGATTTAGAGGCAAAGCCTGGGGGAAATTAGGTTTGGGAAAGGATGGGATCTCAGGGGGGTACAGTGCCACAGAGTCCACCCTCCAAAGCAGTCATTTTCTCCAGGGGAACTGATCTCTGTAGTCTGGAGGTGAGCTGTGACCTCGTGATTCCTGGAGATCTCCCGGCCCTGCCTGGAGGTTGGCAACCCTACCGGGCAGCGGTGTTATTTGTCCCATTTATGGGAGGGGGGAACACACCTCTACAAGTCCTTCTGTAAGGCAAAAGTAAGCCCCCGAGGACCGTTTGAAGAAACGGGTCCGTGACTCAGTGGAAGAGCCTCTCCTTGGCATGCAGAAGGTCGCAGCTTCAATCCCCAGCATCTCCAATTGAAAGGACCAGGTAACAGGTGATGTAAAAGACCTCTGCCTGAGACCCTGGAGAGCCACTGACAGTCTGAGTAGACAGTACTGGACGCTGATGGACCAAGGGTCTGATTTGGAATAAGGCAGGTTCCTGTAGGGAAGCCAGCCTCCAGGTGGAACCTGGGGATCCCTTGGAACTACAGCTCATCTCCGGTCTACAGAAATCAGTTCCACCTGGAGAAAATGGATGCTTTGGTGGGTGGACTCTGTGGCATTGTACCTGACTGAGGTCCCTGTCCTCCCCAGGCTCCGTTCCCAAATCTCCAGGAGTTTCCCAACCTGGATCTGGCAACCCTACCCCCCCCCCCAGTTGTGGCCAGGGGGGACCTGGCAACTCTAATGTGTTCATATGTTCATCTTAACCCTTGCCTCCCCTGCTTCATCCCTAGTCTGAATCCACCCTTCTTCAGCATCTTCTTTTAGGAAGAAAACTGTATCTTGCTTAGCCCAAAGTATACAGCAGCTGTACATAAGGCAAGATTAATTGCTCTTATAAGTCTACAAAGGCCCTTATTTGTGGTGGAACTTTCCATTTGCATGCAGAAGTGCCCGGGTTTGGTCACCGGCCATCTTCACTGATGGTGGTTTCATATTTACTTTTAGTGTTTTTTTTTACTGGGGGCTTTCAGGATGGTGATTTTTGCTAAGATGCCCTTTGCATTGAGGAATGTCTACTGGTATCCTTGTGGGCTTATGTGTGATCAGTTCCTGCTTCTTGTTTTTAATTTCTGACGTTTCAAGGTATTTTAGGCGATATTGCACACAGGCTTGCCAGCCTCCAGGCGGGGCCCAGAGAGCTCCCAGACTCACAACTGATCTCCAGGAATTCAAGGTGCACATCAAAACTCATGCGCCTGGGGGGGAAAGTGTGCTATTGGAGCATGAGCCTAGCCTAAATCACTCGCATGAGCCTCTTTTGCCCCATGACATCGCTCGCCCATCTCTGCGCAGCTGTCGTTAGACAGAGGGTGCATGAGGTGCTGTAGGCAGCGGTGCGGCACTTGTTAATGCGTCACACGAATGGCTTCCCCACTAATGGCACAGCCCATTGTAGGTTCGGGCTGTTAGTCAATGGGGTTAAGTCGAGACCTATCGCTTCTATGGATCAAGATATTTATACGTTCTAATGTTATTCATTCATGTTATTCATTTTAATAATTAACCAAAAGATGGGATTAAAAATTCATCAGGTGGCAAATCACTGCTTCTTAAGCCATTCTGGTATAATCAGTAGGAAGTATGTATATATACATACATACATACATACATACATACATACATACATATATATATATATATATATATATATATATACACACTACAGGTAATTGCTGTAAAACACTCTGTACTCAAAAAGGGGCCATAGAAGCCATCGTAATCATGGTGTTGAAAAATGCATCTGCTATGTTTGGTGCAGTGGTTAAGTGCGCAGACTGTAATCTGGGAGAACTTGGTTTGATTCCCCACTCCTCCACTTGCAGCTGCTGGATGACCTTGGGCAAGCTGTAGTTCTGTCAGAGCTGTTCTCTCAAGGACAGTTGTCTCAGAGCTCTCTCAGCCCCACCTACCTCACAGGGTGTCTGTTGTGGGGAGGGGAAGGGAAAGGAGTCTGTAAGCCGCTCTGAGACTTCAAGTGAGTGAAGGGCGGGGTATAAATCCAGTCTCCTGGATGTCAGTCTCCTAGGAATCACTTGTAGCTCAATGGTAAATCTTTAGAGTTTCCAGCAGTTTCTAGAGAGGACTTATATCACTTTTGGGGTTTCCTGGAGGTGACATCAGTTCTCTCTAGGACTTCCCAGAAACTTCATTGACTTACCATAGAGCTGCCCTGAGCCTGTTTGTGGGGAGGGCAGGGTATAAATACACTAAATAAATAGAGTTTCTTACAATTCCTAGAGAGGCATGATGTAACTTCCAGGCTTTCTCAGAAGTGACATCTCGTTGTCAGCCCAACACCCATTTTTTAATTTTTTTTCTCTCACCACTGTTCTGAGCAGCCGTAGGAAATTGGAGATAGCATGGGGGATGCCCACCTCCACTGGAGAGCTGGGAACCCTGCTTGTACCTGCAGTTTCAGCTGGGTTGAGTATTATGGGACTGCAGGAAAGATGTTGTGGGCTAGATGGGTAATATCGATCACATTTTTTATGTCACACTTCCTCCAAGGATTTCAGGGCAGTGTCTTCAGTTCTCCTCTCCTTCATTTTATCCTCAGAACATCCCTGTGAGGTAGGGCAGGCTGAGAGAAACCAATTTCCCACGAGGCACTGCTCCGGCGTCATTCTTCCCTTTGCCCCGATTGCGTGCTTGAATTTCCCACTATTTGCCCCACGCCGCATTTTGACCCGCGGCTTCACCCGAATTCCCCCCGCGGCTTCAGCAATCCTGTTTTTTGAGGATCACTGAAGCCGTGGGGACATTCGGGCGAAGCCGCAAAATGGCTACCATGACGCAGGGTCAGAGCCAATCAGAAAACAGCCGCAGGCAATGCTCCCTCTAAGCGGTGGAGTCCTGTGAGCAAAAATTCTACTTCGTTAGCCACTGGCATTCAAGTTGTGAGTGAGCGATCTGACTAATGCAGAGACTAGTTTGCTCTGGAGCCCTCCTTCCTGAGCGAAGACAAAAATCTGTGAGGCGGAGGCTAAAAAAACTGTGAGCTCATTCACACGGACTCAGCTTAGAGGGAACACTGGCCCCAGGGTCCTGGGGCCAATCGCAAAAGGGTGGGAAGTGGCCAGCCAAACATCCTCCGCCTATGTTTCTGGGTTTGCCTGCTCCAGTGAGGTGGAGAAAAGCCAGGGTTGAAGAAACAAATAGGCACTAATGCCCAAAGGCTCCATGTCGGGGATACTGGGATTTCAAGGAATTGAGACAGAGGTGATCACACCAGGCACATGTCCGGGAAAGGAGTTCCAGGCAGAAGGGACAGGAAGAGGAAGAGAGACCCTGGGATGGTTGAGCTCAGCAGACAGAAAGAGCAAAGGACAGGGACCTTGAATGTGCCGCTGATGGCTTGATCCTGCATTCTGAACATACGGAGGGGTCTCACGCGGAGGCCGTCCATCCATCTGCAGAGCTTAGACCTGTCCACTCCGACTGGCAGCGGCTCTCGGCAAAAGGTCACCTCCGACACCTGCTCTCTGTCAGATCCTTTCGCTCGAGATGCCAGGGATTGGGCTTGATCCCGGGGCCTCCCGTACGCCAAACATGTGTGCTCCGGGTAAGCCCAAACCCTCCCCCAAGTGAAATGGAGATGACCATTTTATCCCATGCACGGGGCTGATGCCTGCCTGCCAGACTAGCTGTCTCAATTTTGTGTCCCTCTCGTCCTCAAATGAGCTCTGAAGGAGCTCAAAAGGTGTACATTAACGAGGGAGGGGGGGTGTGACTTGGAGGTAGAGCATCTGCTTGATGTGCAGAAGGTCCCAGATTCAATTCCTGGCATCTCCAGTTAGAAGGTGATGGGAAAGACCTCAGTCTGAGACCCTGGAGAGCTGCCGCCTGTCTGAGTAGCAGGCCCATAGCCAGGGTTTTGTGGCTCGAGGGGCAATTTTTTTTCTGGTGGAGCTGACATTTTCAGTGCAGAAAGAAAAGCCATTTAGACAATAGAAAGCTGTTACCAGGATAGATCTCTAAACTGCGAGCTGTCAGCCACTTTAGATGACAGTTCTCAACTGCTACAATTTAATCACTTCTTCCAGCCAAAGCAACAATTCTGAGAACAATCCAGCAGGTGGGGGTGATGACTTCTGTGGTCAAGAAAGCTAACACTTAGGCAGAAAAAGCCTCTTCAAGGAGTCCAGTTTCTTGACACAGAATTAGAAGGGATCCTAGAGGTCACCTACTCCAACCCCCTTGCTCAGTGTGGGAATTAGTCCAGTATAGCACCCCACTCTGCTTAAAGGGGCGCACCCCTTAAAAAAATGTTTTAATTGGAAAAAAAGCATTTACCAGAGAAATTATTGCAGGGCTTTGCCTTTAAGAAAGGGGACACAGCCCCACAAATCCCCACCGCAGCTACGAGCCTGCTGAGTAGACAGTACTGACGGATGGTCTGATTCATTATAAGGCAGTTTCATGTGTACATGGCACTTGCCAGCTTTGGGTTGGGCAATTTGTGGAAATTTGGAGGTGGAGACAATTTTGGAAGGGAAGAGACCTCAAGCGGAGTCTAATGCCATCAAGTCCACCCGCTAAAGTAACCATTTTCTCCAGGGGGGGAATGATTTCTGTCATTTGGAGATGAGTTGTCCTCCAGGGAAATTCCCAGGCTGGAGGTTGGCGACCACCCTTGAAAGCAGCCGCTGCAGCAGAATGCCCTGCCGTGTATGCGTCCTTTGCAGCTGCATTTCCCAGCCCCCCTCCCCCCGCCAACCCTGATTCTTTTCTTTCTTTCTCTTTTTTAAGCCAAGGTACCATAAAAGCCAAAGACGCCTGCGACTACAGTTTGTGCATTTGATAAAGCAAACAATTAAATGGGTTTTCAAACATCTGCTGACTGCATAATCCCATCCAGGGAAGTGTACTCAGCATTTTTAAACAGCGACTGATACCAGATACCGCTCTCTTCGACAGAACACCAGCCGCCCCATTCAAATCAATAGAAAATTAGACGCTATGAAAATGCAATATGTGTCCAATTAGTTATAATTGGAGCAAATGTTGATGTAGATAAAGTCCCCGAGTAAGATGTATTTTCTCGCCGGGCTCGCTGCTTCTTCTCGCGTGCCTACGTTTCGTGATGGCAGATTTCCTGGGCCTTGACGGATCCGGGGCCATTAAGTGACGGGCCCTCCAGTACACCCATGTTAAGCATTATCTAATTATGTAGGCACATAGAGCCCTTCGGATCGCTTTGGTGAGCTCCCGTGTTCTTCGGAAAATGGTTCTCCATCAAGCGGCCGCTCCCGGTTGGACTTGACAAATTATGCCAGCAAGCCTGTTGTGAGAACTTTCCCCCCCCCAGAAAAACGAAAGAATAAAAAAGAAAACCTTGAGCGCTGTGGCGGGTTGAGAAAGACAAGCGAGGGGGCTTTTATGGTTTGATTATTATTATTGTTGTTGTTGTTGTTTAAAAAATCTGGATTTCAGAGCACACAGATTTACTTTCTCCATCCGTCATGGAGCAGAGGTCTATCAGTGGCTACTAGCCATGGTGACAAAATAGGGTTGCCAGGTCTAGGTAGGAAAATACCTGGAGACTTTGGGGGTGGAGCCAGGAGAGGGTGGGGTTTAGGGAGGGGAGGGGCCTCAGCATGGTACAATGCCATAAAGTCCACCCTTCAAAGCAACCGTTTTCTCCAGGGGAGCTGATCACTGTCAGCTGGAGAGCAGTTGCAAAAGCGGGCAATCTCCAGGCCCCACCTGGAGGCTGGAAACCCTATGACAAAATGATAACATCTGGGTTCAGAGGCAGTCAGCCTTGAAATCCCTGAGCCAGGAGGCAACACCAGGGGAAGGGCTCAGCCTCTTTGCCATGTTGTTTGCTGTTCAGAGGAACTGGCTGGCCACCGTGTGAGACAGGATGCTGGACTAGATGGACCACTGGTCTGCTCCAGCAGGACTCTTCTTACGTCCTTATGAAGGCCCCCACTTCTACGCCCTGTCGTTGGACTTCCAGAGGAACTGATTGACCACCGTGTGAGACAGGAGGCTGGACTAGATGGACCACTGGTCTGCTCCAGCAGGACTCTTCTTACGTCCTTATGAAGGCCCCCACTTCTACGCCCTGTCGTTGGACCTCCAGAGGAACTGATTGACCACTGTGTGAGACAGGAGGCTGGACTAGATGCACCACCAGTCCAATCCAGCAGGGCTCTTCTTATGTCTTATGTATGTTGCCCATCAGGGCCAAGTAGGGTTGCCAGCTCCAGGTTCAGAAATACCTGGAGATTTGGGGGGGTGGAGCCTGTGGAGGGGTGGGTTTGGGGTAAGGAGGGACCTGAGCAGGGTATAATGTGACAAGAGTTCACTGTAGCATCTTGAAGTAGGGATGCCAGCCTCCAGGTGGGCCCTGGGGATCTCCTGGAATTACAGATAACCTCCAGGCTACAGAGATCAGTTCCCCTGGAGAAAATGGATGCTTTGGAGGGTGGACTCTAGGGCACTGTGCCCCACTGAGGTCTCTGTCCTCCCCAGGATCCATCCTGAAATCTCTAGGTGTTTCCCAACCTGGATCTGGCAACCCTATCTTGAAGTGAAACCGTGGAATGTTCTGTTTTGGATTCCAGCTGGTAGATGACTTCAATTTTTGTGGTTTGGAAACTGATTGAGATATCTGATGTGTAATCTCCCGAACCTTCCTAAACCTTCGCTTGCCATCCTTTCAAAACATCCGGGCAGCATTTAAAGATGTGTTAGTGAACCGGTTCTTTGAACCAAAGCAAAGTCAGAGATTTCCTGGGCTAACAAAGAATTCCCCCCCCCCCCCAAGAGTCTTTCAGATGTAGTGACATGAAACATTACACTAACTTCAAGGCAACTTCAGAGAGCTAATTACTAAAAGGCATACTTCATTAAGATAAAGGCATAAAAAGATCAATATTTCGCATTGTTGCTATTGTTGGGGGAATCTGCTCCAAAGTGCTACCGGGTTTGAGCAAGAAGGACTTCTTGATGCAGAGGAACAGAGCCACAAATTTTGCCCAGATAAATGCGGGGTGACAGTAGGTTTTCAAAGTGTCCCCCCCCCCTCCCCAAAGAACAGATCCGTGGTGTGATGATCAAGTGCTTTCTCCCTTTTGATTATTCAGAGCGAAAGATATCCTCTTGGCGGCTCAATGTTGGTCAATCGTATAGCATGCGGCGAATCTTCCGCTTCATTAGCGATATTGACTTGGTGATTGGTGTTGACAGTTTGTGATTCTTTGGCTTGGAGACGTCCCCTGGCTTGCCAGATTCTGAGCAAGGGTCCAAACGGGGCACAAAAGGAAAACCGTGCTCAGGATGGCTTTCAACAAACCCCATAGTTGCGATTATGAACCTTCCACTCTGGTTCAAACCTTGCCTCTGTTTTGAACTTGTCAGCTGGCCGTAAAGAGAGCCAGGGTGGGGTAGTGGTTGCGGTGTCGGGCAAGGATCTGGGAAACCCAGATTTGAATCCCCACTTGCACTATGGAAGTTTGCTGGGTGACCTCGGGCCAGTCACGCTCTCTCACAGGGTTGTTGTAAGGATAAAACGGAGGAGAGGAGAACGATATAAGCTTTTTTGGGTTCCCACTGGGAAGAAAGGTGGGTTGTTCTTCTTCTTCTTATAATAATAATTCTTCTTCTTCTTCTTCTTCTTCTTATTATTATTATTATTTGGCAGTGTGTATCGTATAGCCAGGAGATCCTAAAATTGTCTGGCAGTCACAAGTTGTAGCTCTTTTAGCATTATGTACCACTACATGGTGAGCTAGACTTGTTTTCAAGGCAAGAGACATTTCAGAGGTGGTTTAGCCGTTTCCAGTCTCTGCATCATGACCCAGGTATTCCTTGGAGGTTGCCCTTCCAAATACTCGCCAAGGCCGACCCTGCTTAGCTTCCGAGATCTGACGAGACCAGGCTAGGGTGGGCTCTCCAGGTCAGGTCACAAATCAGGTAAATAAATAAATAAAATGAGGTGCTCTCCCAGCCTCAGCGGTGCCATTTGCAGTATGGAGATAATATTAACAAGGAACTCACTTGTACTGAGTCAGCCCTTAAACCCCAGTAAAGACCTGATTGGCGGCAGTTTTCCAAGGCAGGGATCTTTCGCAGGCCTGTCACCTGAGGCCCAGTGGGAGTGCCAGGAATCAAAAGTGAACTCTTATATATGCCGAGCGTGCCCTTAGCCGCTGGACTATGGTCCGCTCCCTGATTAATGGCCTTTGAACCTTGCTGGGTTGTTGTAAGCGGTGGGAAGATAGTCCATGGAAAGCTCTGTGAATGCTCTGAACAATGGTATAAAAGCATTGCTGTGAGGGATGGAGCTAAGGATTGACAGCTGTGGGTTGGGAAATAGGTGGAGGTTTGGGGGGTGGAGCCTAGGGAGGGCAGGGTTTTGAGGAGGGATCTAATGTCATAGATTCCACCCTCCAAAGCAGTTCTTGGCAGTTTATGTCCTTGTTGCTGATTTTTATGCGCCTATGCTGAGGTTATTAGATTACTACCAACCAATATATTCATTATTGGCTATTATCCCCAGTTTAATCTTTTTTTATCTATTTAATGTCTTACTTTGATTTTTTTTGTATCCCGTTGATGCAAATTTCATTTTCTTTTTAAATTATTTGTAATTGTATAATAAAATATTTTTTAAAAATAGATTCTACCCTCCAAAGCAGCCATTTTCTCCAGGGGAACTGATCTTGGTCATCTGGAGATCAGTTGTAATAGCGGGAGGTCTCCAGGTGCTGCCTGGAAGCTGGGAACCCTAATGGAGCTCCCCATTGGAAACCCCCCCTCCCTTCCAGTGCGAGTCATGCACAGCTGTGATAAGGATGCACCCATCTACTATGGCAGGGTGAGCCATTCAGGGCCATAGGTTTTGAGATGCCATTTTCATTTCTCTTCTTCTTTTGCACAGTGTTAGCTTTTTATCTCAGCTGTTTTCTCTGCCAGTTTCCACCCTTCCTTCCTTCCTTCCTTCCGCCACTTAGCATTCTTAAGACACTTAGAAGACACTGAAATATGCCATTTTAATGCAAAAAAACCAGGTGTCCTATTTACTCTTCGTTTTACTAAAGATGCTGAGTTGCAGACCAGAAGGTCAGTAACTCAGCAGTTTGAGACCCGAGTGCCACATGACGGAGTGAGCTCCCGTCTCTGGCCCCAGCTCCTGCCAACCTAGCTGTTCGAAAACAAGAAATTGCAAGTCGATAAATAGGTTCCACTTTGGTGGGAAGGTAACAGCATTCCGTGCGCCTCGGCATCTAGTCACGTCAGCCACATGGCCACAGAAAAGTCTTTGGACAGCACTAGCTCTTTGGCTTGGAAACGGAGATGAGCACTGCATCCCTAGAGTCGGATGCAACTGGCTTTTGAGCAAGGGAAACCTTTACCTTTACCTTCCTTATTTCACACAGTACAAAGATGAGGGCAGTTCTGATCTGAGTGCTGAGAAACCATAAAAGGAACTCCAACTTTCCAAGAGAATTCGAGCAGATGCAAAATCTGGGGGAAATCACTAATGCAGGTAGACACTAGATCAGGAGCAATGCTCCCGCTAAGCTGTGGAGTCCTGTGAGCAAAAATTTCCCTGTGTAAGCTACTGATGTTAAAGTTGTGAGCGAGCAATTCGGCTGCTGCATAAAATCGTTTGTCCTGGAGCCCTCCTTTTTGAGCGAAGACAAAAATGTGTGAGCCGGAGGCTAAAAAAACTGTGAGCTAGCTCACACTAACTCAGCTTAGAGGGAACATTGAAGGAGTCCCCAAGACTGCGCCCTTGGGCAAGAAAGAAGGGGGGTGGGGCCAGGTGGGGCTTTTGCCCAGCAAGGCTTCTGATTGGTCATTGAAGATTGGATCGGCCGTGTGGGTTTTTAAAAATGTTGTTTGGGCAGCAGCTGCCTCCGCAGTAGAAGATTTTCACTGGGTGCCTGAGGGTAAGCGGTAGCTGCGCCCACTGTACTATGTCAAAATGACACCACTGTTTAGGGGTGGGGCACAGCCCCCCCCGAAGAAACCTCGCTGGGACCTAGGGCTGGTAACCCTAACACCTAGCCCCCTCCGGTTTGACCTTTTGGAGGCAGCCGAAGATAGTTTTATTTAGGATAGCATTCAATTACGATAGTTCTTCTGCCTCTTGGCAGTTTTATACGGTGGGTTTAATGCGTGTCCCTCTTACACATTTTATGTCTTACGTTCTGTGGACATCAGAAACTTCCTGGAGTTTCCATACATTTAGAAAGGTCGCTAACAGATGTTTTAAAGAAATAAAATAAAGACATAAATAAAATAAAGAAACCTCTCAAACTTTCTAACAGTGTAGAGTCATACCCTTCTAAGTCCTTTCAAGCTAACAGACTTTAAAAAGATGTAATGCTGCTTAAGATTTCACCACAAGTGGTTTGTAGTGGAGTGAGGGATTGTTTACACAACGAACCACCATGAAAGGTTCTAAAGTTTTTTAGCACAACAAACAAACAAGCAAGCAAGCAAAAAGTTTCCTAGCACATTAAGGCTTCGTGCTAGGCGGCGTTTTTACTAAACAAGTCCTCGATGCAACATCTAAGTAAAACTTTTTTAAAAACCTCCCAAATTGATTTTTTTTTTTGCCATCGAGTCACAGCTGACTTCTGCCAACCCCATGGGGTTGGCAAGGCAAGAGACCTTCAGAGGTGATTTGCCCTTGCCTGCCCCTGCGTTGCAACCCAAGACTTCCATGGTGGTCTCCCATCCAAGTCTTAACCGGGACTGACCCCGCTGAGCTTCTGAGATCTGACAAGATCGGGCTAGCCTGAGCAAATGGAAACCATTAATAACAAGTGTCATAACACGTAACAAGAATAAAACAACATCCCCCCTCCCAGCAGGAATGCAATGATTTAAGAGGTCAGAAAACATGCTAAAAATCAAATAAGGATGAAATAAAGCAGGGGATTGGGAAGGCAGCGTGGTATAGCCTCAACTCTTCAGACATCAGAAGCTATGCGGCGTTGGTACTTGGAAGGGAGACCTCCAAGGAAGGCTCTGCAGAGGAAGGCAACAACCAACCACCTCTGCTTTTCACTTGCTTGGAAAGCCCCTTGCTGGGGTCACCACCATAAATCGGCTGTGACTCAACAGCCCTTTACACACACACACACACACACACACACACACACACACACACACACAAAGCGGTGGATTGGACATTAAAAGACTTGCAGGATAATTGTTAAAACCTTGGAAAATTAGTAATATAGATGCTTTCCAGATCTGTCTGGGAAGGATATTCCACAAATGGGGTGCCACCACTTAAAAGGCCCAGCTGTTCCCTGGCTAATCCCCCCAAACCCCCCCCACACACTTTAGATTTATGGGGAAAGCAGTCAAAGGTATCATTTCACACCTGTGGTTCTGTCATCGAAAGAAACAGCATCTGTTCAGAAAGGTAGTCGATTTTGAACTCGCTGTATTAGAAGAATGATCTTGTCATCAGGAGAGCGAGAAAGGGGCTCTGGAGGGGTGACCAGCACAGCCAATTGCAAGTTTTGCATTTTGCAAGCGGCAACGGATGGTTTTCGTAGAATAAGCACAATGCGCTCCTAAACAGTCGCTCAGCATGTGCTGTGTTTGTGCAAGCGGCGTGCAAATTCTGCTGACTGCACACGGCTCCGATGTGCAAATCCGGGGCAGCCATCTCGTCCTTTATGGATTTCCAATGAGGCCCCTTGGAACGAGCAAAATTTCTCATCCTCGTTCAAAGCATGGGCTGTTGAATTGGAGTCGGGAAAGAAAAGCTGCAAAAGCAATCGAGGCGAGGTCGTTTTTATTTTTCCTGACCGTTGCGGGCGCAGAAACATGGAAGATGTCAAGGGTTTTTTGGGTTTTTTTGCTTTGTTTTTTATGGAGAGTTGGGGGGGCTTAAAGCATCTGCTGAGCCTGTTTTAGCTGCAGGTTCCAGAAAAATCACTGGGAAGACTGCAGCAGTGCAAAGACCAAAAATGCTGAGATGAAATGCTGAGCTGGGGTTTGCCAGCCACTTTAATGTAACCAACATCCAGGTGAGGCCTAGCAATCTCCTGGGATTACGACTGAAGTCCCGCCTACAGAGATCAGATCCCCTGGGGAAAATGGCTGCTTTGGAGGGTGAACTTCATGGCATCATATCCTGCTGAGGTCCCTCCCTTCCTCAAATCCTGCCATCTCCAGGCTCCTGGAGAGTAGGGTTGCCAAGTCACTCACCCTTCCCAGCGGGGGAGTCCTGGTCCTGGTCTGGGGCACGTGTCGCGATGACATCACCCGGAACTGATGTCATCACGCTGGGCACGTTGCAGGGCGACGCTCTGGTAATCGCCCTAAAAACTCTACTTCGCCCTGCAACGTGCCCAGCATGATGACATCACTCCTGGGCGTCATCATCACTTCAGGCACGTTGGCCAGAAGTGGTCATTTTGGGGGTGGGGTTCCCCCCGCTGGCCAAATCCGGACCGACGGATTGGGGACCTCTTTAGCAGGGGAATCCCCCCCCCCCCCCAGGGGGACTTGGCAGCCCTACTGGAGAGCCAGCGGGGTGTTGTGGTTAAGAGCGGCAGACTCTAATCTGGAGTACCGAGTCTGATTCCTCACTCCTGCTCCACATGACTTCCAGGCATGGACACACAGACATACACACATTCAAACACACAAGAATATCACTGACCTACCACCTATGCACCAGATGTTATGCACCAGATGTTATCTAATTATGTTATGCAGAAAAGTCTTCTTCTCGTGGGCCTTTTAACAAGGGGGAGAGCCGCGGCTTAGGGGAAGAGCATCTGCTTGGCACGCAGAAAGTCCCAGGTTCAATCCCAGGCCCCTAGGTAAAGTGGGACATCTCGGGGCACAGCCCCCTGACTTACCACCAGGGCCCCCCCGACTTCCCATCCAGACCAGGTGCTCCCTGGGGTGTGTGTGCAGGGTGCCCCCTGACTTATTTAAAGCCCCCCGAATTAAAAAAAAATCCTGTTCAATCCCCAGCGTTTCGAGTTGAAAGGTCTAGGTAATAAGGGGTATGAAAAACCTCAGCCTGAGACCTGGGAGAGCCGCTGCAATAAGTGTATGGCTATCCGCATAAAGCAGCTTCATGTGTGTGCAGTTACAGTCACTTCTTGTCTTAGGGATTCGATAGTTTAAAGCACCTTCTGGAAGTTTTCTAGAGGTTTCTGTTGGTAGCATATTTCTCCTACTGCTACTGTTAGGCTTGACAGAGAATGTGTACAGGGTGCAGATGTCTCTGTCTTTGTCTTCTCATGGGAGGCGCTGCAGCTCAGCGATAGAGTATCTGCTTTGCATGCCGGGGGTCCCAGGTTCCAGCCCTGGCCTCTCCAGTTAAAAGGATCAGGTGGTAGGTGATGGGGAAGACCTCTGCCGGAGACCTCAGAGAGCAGCTGCCGGACAGAGTAGACAACGGGGACTTTGATAAACCAAGGGTCTGTTTCAGTATAAGGCAACTTCATGTGTGTCCTTTGAGTGACAGTAGAAAAGAGCAAGAGTCCAGTAGCACCTTAAAGACTGACAAAATTTGTGGCAGGGGAGGAGCTTCTGTGAGTCACGGCTCACTTCTTCAGATACAGCTAGAATGTGAGTCTATCTGTCCTTAGATCTTGGAGAGCGGAGTGGTTTCAGATGCCGAATGACATTAGCAGGCAAATGACAAGAGCAGGTGTGACTGGATTAGGTGTGATATGCAGAGCTATAGTAGGAGTGGGGAAATCAGCATGGGTAATGAGACAGGAAACCTAGCTCTCGATTCAGTCCGGAAGGATGCATTGTCTTGAGCTTCATCATCAGTTGCAATCCAGCAGCCTCTCTTTCTAATCTCCCTCTGAAATTCCTTTGTAAGAGAACAATATATAGGTACAGATGGACTCACGTTCTAGATGTATCTGCAGAAGTGAGCAGCGATTCACAAAAGCTCATACCCAATACCAATTTTGTTATTCTTGAAGGTGCTACTACACTCTTGCTCTTTTATACTATTACAGACAGAATAAATGGCTACCCATCTTGATCTATCTTTAAGTGACAGTTCCATTAAAAAAACCCAAAACCACTCTAGCCCACTCTGAAAGCCTGGCACAGATAGGGTTGCCAGCTGTGGGTTGGGAAATTCGTGGGTATTTTGGGGATGGAGCCTGGAGAGGGTGAGGTTTGGGGATGGGAGGGACCTCCCCACTGTGCAATATCATAGAGTGCACCCTCCAAAGCAGCCATTTTCTCCAGGGGAACTGATCTCTGTAGTCTGGAGATCAGTCGTAAAAGTGAGAGCTCTCCAGGCCCGACCTGGAGGGTTGGCAACCTTGGGCACAGAATAGCCTAGAAATCTAAATAAATGAATAGCTGCCCTCCCCTAGGGGAACATCCTCAGCTTTTATTGCCCAGCGTACCGGGCCAAAGAAGGACTGTGTACTCGACTCCTGCAAACGAATTCCCCTCCGAGCCTTTTTTTAGGTGGATGTTTGCAGCTTTGCCACTGAGGTCTTTCTGGTAGGAAACACATTATTATTTTTGATTAATGGCGAACAGCAAGGAAAAACTGCTTTTCCCAAAAAGGAAACCTCCGGCCATAACTCACTGCAGATAGCGCAACAAATGTTACAACACAGGCGCACGCTGCCTCGCACTTGCTCGGCCATTGATTTCGAGTACCTTACAAGGGTTCCTCTCCTAACGGTTGTCCCTCCTCTCCAGAGAGTAGGGGCTTTGGAAATCCCTGGAGGTTTGGGGTAGGAACCTGGGGAGGGGAAGGTCAGGGGAAGAAGGGGACCTTGGGGTGGGGGAGGGTACAATGCCATCGAGTTGGGTTGCCAGCCTTCGGGTGGTAGCTGGAGATCTCCTGGGAGACGACTGATCACTAGGTGACAGAGATGGTGGTGGCCATTTTAGAAGGTGGGCTGTATGGCATTCTACCCTGCTGAAGTCCCTCCCCTCCCCAAACCCCGCCCTCCCCAGGCTCCACCCCCCAAATCTCCAGGTATTTCCCATCCCAGAGCTGGTGGCTACCACAGAGGCAGCCCTCCAAACAGCCCTTTTCTCCAAGGGCCCTGATCCCTGTGGTCTGGTAATCAGTTGTCATTCCGAGAGAACTCCAGGCTCCACCTGGAGGCTGGCAACCTGGTCAGAGAGGTGAGGTGGTGTTCACTCATCAACTACCGCAGTTATGATCCGTGCCAGCCGTGTATTGCCCTGATATTTCCCTGCTGCTCTTTCCAAATGGACAGATTTATTTAGTTAGAGAGGTATACCCTGTTTTTTGCATCCAATGCAGCTGACACACCACCATCCTCTCTTCCAAATGTACCCTCTCACCTATGGTTGTCAGCCTCCAGCTGGTGGCGGCTGGAGATCTGCTACTATTACAACTGATCTCCAGGTGATAGAGTGAAATTCCCTGGGAGCAAATGGCCCCTGTGGAAGGTGGACTCTATGGCATTGTACCCCATTGAAGCCCCTCCCCTCCCCAAACCCCGCCCTCTTCCGGCTTCAGCCCCAGTATCTCCATGTATTTCCCAACCTGGAGCTGGCAGCCCTGCCATCTCAACAGAAGCCCTGCGAGGTAGATTATGCTGAGTGGATGTGAATGGCGGGGCACCCAAAGTAGGAATTTGAACCCAGGTCTTTTGGATCCTAGTCCAAGAAACCACCGCACCACACTGGAAATGCTTATAAAACTGGTAGGATGATAAGGCATCTGGGTGCACGCAGCAACCCAGGGCATTCTGATTTTGCCAAAGTGAGCTCCTCAGATGTATAACAGCATATCTTTCATGATGTGGTGCTGTCCACGTTCTATATCATTTTTACGATTCAAATTGTATGCCTCCTACTACCGCTTTTGTCTCATATAAACGTGATTCATTCCATCCTTTGGTTCTTCCGACCAGCAAAAAAAGAGGTAAAATACTTTTGGATCTTCCTCGGTGAGGTCTTTTTTTTTTTTTCATTCTTTGACCTGTCTCTTGAAACAATACGTAGAAATAACTTGACTACATTAATGGCAGGGAATCTCTTTTTGAAGTTATTCTGTCCTTGTTTCATTCCTTGACTTGACGGCCTCTCGAAACGGTAGGTAGAAATAACTTGATTAAATGAGCTGCCGAGATCTTTCCCCCCCAGCCAAGCTCTTCTGTTTCCTTTCTTTCTCTTTTCCCGATGAAAGGGGACATAATAGAGGTTAATAACATTATGCATGGAGGAGAGGAAATGGATGGGTAGTCTCCCAAAGTACTAGAACTCATGGAGTGTAGCGAATGGGCTGTAGCTTCAGGACAGCTGGGTAACATAAATGAGGAACACGTATACTGGATGGGGGTAGCAGTGTGTGTGAACAAGATCTTGAGGTCAAGGTGGACCGAAAGTTAAATATGAGCTGCCAGTGTGATGCGGCGACAAAAAAGGCTAATGCGATCTTGGGGTGTAGCAACAGAGGCGTAACATCCAGATCACAAGATGTCATAGTTCCGCTGTACACTGCATTGATCAGGCCACACCTGGAGTACTGTGTGCGGTTCTGGAGGCCTCACTTCCAAAAGGATGTGTGGACAGAAGGGAGGGGGTGCAGAGGAGAGCGTTGAGGATGATACGGGGGCCTGGAGACCAAGCCCTGCGAGGAAAGGCTGAGGGACTTGGGAACGTTCAGTCCAGAGAAGAGGAGGTTGAGGGGGGACATGATTGCTGTCTTGGAAGTATTTGAAGGGCTGTGACTTTTAGAGGAGGGCTGGGAGCTGTTCCAGTCGGCAGCAGAGGAGAGGACTCGCAAGAATGGGTTTAAATAAAGGGTGGGAATCTACTGGCTGGATCTTAGGGAAAACTTTTTGACAGTCAGAGCTATGCAACAGTGGAATCAGCTGCCTAGGGATGTGGTGAGTTTCCCCTCACCAGCAGTCTATAAGCAGCGGCTGGACAAACACTTGTCAGGGATGCTCTAGGCCAGGGGTGGGCAAACTGTGGCTCGGGAGCCGCATGCGGCTCTTTCACATATATTATGTGGCTCCCGGCAGGGCGGCTGGGGAAGCTAGATATCATTAGCAAACTAATATCATTGGACAAATTAATATCATTATCAATATCTGCTTTTACCCCTTTTGTTATTATTTTTGGCAGTCTCATTTAATGTTAACAAAAAGCAAATTTGCTTATTTTCCAAAAAAAAAGCAGGTAATATTTGTTCATGTCTTGTGGCTCTCCAACATCTGATGTTTATTCTATGCGGCTCTTACGTTAAGCAAGTTTGCCCACCCCTGCTCTAGGTGGCTCTTCTGCTGAGCAAGTTTGCTCACCCCTGCTCTAGGCTGATCCTGCCTTGAACAGGGGGTTGGACTAGATGGCCTGTCGGGCCCCTGCCAACTCTATGATTCTAGGATTCTGTGACATACAAAACCTTAAACCCCAACATCTCCAGTTAAAAGGGGGTAGGTAGTGGGTAATGTGAAGGACCGCGACCTGATCGTTTTAAAGGGGAGGGGCTCTGGCTCAGTGGAAGAACTTTGCTTTGCCTGCAGGTCCCAGGTTCAACCGCCTGGGTTTCCAGCTCAAAGTACCAGAAATAGGCGATCTGAAGGACCTCTGCCTGAGAACCCAGATGGCTGCTGCCAGTCTGAATGGACAATACGGACCTTGATAGGCCCAAGGGTCCAAGACGGCAGAAGGCAACTTCATGTCTGTTCATTTGGCGGGATGCACAAGGGGTGAGGGAGAGTACCAAGGAAATCTTGTGCGAGTCAGTTACCGATATCGGTGGCATATTTGTAAATCCGGAATCGTTTGCTAGTGGATATTTGTCATGGGACAGGAAGTCCAGCTAGACTGGCCACACCTGGAGTTCTGTGTGAAGTTCTGGAGGCCTCACTCCAAAAAAGGATGTGGACAGAAGGGAGCGCGTGCAGAGGAGAGCGACGAGGATGGTTGGGGGCCTGGAGACCAAGAAGCCCTACGAGGAAAGGCTGAGGGACTTGGGAAGGTTCAGTCTGGAGAAGGGGAGGGGGAGGGGGAACAGGCTTGCTCTCTTGAAGTCTTTGAAGGGCTGTCACTGAGAGGAGGGCAGGGAGCTGTTCCTGTGGGCAGCAGAGGATAATAATAGGACTCGCAATCATGGGTTTAAGGAGAAGAAGAGATTGGATTTATACCTCACCCTTCACTACCCGAAGGAGTCTCAGAGCAGCTTACAGTCTTCTTCCCCTTCCCCTCCCCACAACAGACACCCTGGGAGGTAGGTGGGGCTGAGAGAGCTCTGACAGAAACTGCCCTTTTTCAAGAACAGCTGTGCCAGAACTATGGCTTGCCAAAGTCATCCAGCCAGGTGCAAGTGGAGGCGTGGGGAATCAAACCCGGTTCTCCCAGATTAGAGTCTGCGCACTTAACCACTACACCAAACTGGCTCTTAAACTATGGGCAGAAAGATGCCAGCTGGATATTAAGATTTTTTTTTACAGTTAGAATAGCTCAGCAGTGGAATCAGCTGCCTAGGGAGATGGTGAGTTCCCCCGTCATGAGCGGTCTTCAACCAGTGGCTGGACAAACACTGGTCAGGGATGCTCTAGGCTGATCCTGTATTGAGCATTGGGTTGGATTAGATGTCCTCTATAGCCCCTTCCCACTCTATGATCCTCTGATGATTCTGTCCAGCTTTGTGAACGCCGTTGTGATACAGTCTTCAACAATCTCTCCCTGGCTTGAGCACTTTTTTTCTTTTTTTAAAAAAAATCTTTTCTGATGGTTTTACGAGACACCACTGACAGCTCTGGATAAAACAAGTCTGCTTTTAATTGAACACTGCAGCCGGAATGATGGAACGCGGGCTTCTTTCTTTTTTGCCGGGATGTATTGGGGCGGGGGGAGTCGCCGAAACAACGGCAAAAGCATTTATTTCCAGTAATGGGGTTTAACTCAGCAGAGCCCTGGGAGTAAAGCTTTCCCAGGTAGCAGGGAAGAAAACTGCCGTGCCTGCAGTTTAAGCAACCTGTGTTCAGCGGTGCGCCGTGTATCGTATTATGCTTAGGACAGCGCCTGCGTCTTCCTTTTAAACATCTTTTTTTTTAAAAAAAATTGTGATTAATCACATCTTGATTCCCCCCTCCCCCCACGGCCACAGATCAGAGAAGAGGGTATCAAAATGCAAGCTCCCCCACCCCCCACAATCTTCTCTTGCTTCTCTGATTTTTTGGGTGCTTTCCTTTGGCTTGTTAGGTAGGACAAAGGTTACAGTTGCCAACAGGCCTGGGGGGGGGGGGAAATGATCTTTCCTTTGAATATGCAGAAATGGGCAGCTGAAGGCTTTTACGGCATGGTGGTTAAGAATATCACATGATAAATAACCCATTAAGCCTCTATTAAAGGGAGTTGGATAGTTTGTTCTCTGGGAAGTTGACAGCCGTGGCAATCACAAGCCCCTTCCTGTTAATAGGAATGACTGGAGAATGTGTCTGTGAAGTGAGCTGAGGTCCATCAGTGGCTCTCAGCCACAAGGTATAGGTGGAACACTCTGTCTGGGGCAGTGATGCTCTGTATTCTTGGTGCCTGGGGGGAAACAGTGTGTGTGGGGGTTCTGGAGTCCTGGCCCCGCTGGTGGACCTCCTGATGGCACCTGGGTTTTGGCCACTGAGTGACACAGAGTGTTGGACTGGATGGGCCATTGGCCTGATCCAACACGGCTTCTCTTATGTTCTTCCAACATGGCTTCTCTTGTGTTCTTATGACTGTAGAAACTCATCTTCACACTAGTTTAGTATGAAACCTTAAGACGTCCATCTATGTAGCCCAGGGCCATCATGGGGCAGAGTGCATGTCCGTGTTCACTTCCTCCTGTTCACAACACTGGAGAACTTAGCATCTATTTTTATAGCATGATGTAGTGGTTAAGAGTGTTGGACTAAGATCTAGGAGAGTCAGGTTCAAGTCTCCACTCGGCCATGGAAGCTCGCCAAGGGATCTTGGCCCAGTCGCTCTCCTGCAGTATTGATAAAACCTTTATATATATATAAAATAAAAGTTATTTAAAAAGTAGGGTTGCCAACTCTGGGTTGGGAAAATTCCTGGAGATTTGGGGGGGAGAGTGTGGGGAAGGCAGATTTGGGGAGGGAGGGGACCTCAGTAGGGTATAATCTTATGGAGTCCACCCTCCAAAACAGCCATTTCCCCCCCAGGGGAACTGAGCTCTGTAGTCATAATGCTGGGAGATCTACAGGCCTTACCTGGAGGTTGGCAACCCTAACTCCTAGTACCACCCGCCATTTTGAACCCCACCCCCAGTGTGGAAGTAGCCATTAGGTTGCCAGAGAACAAAGCTGCCTTGACTTGGGGTGACGTCAGCGTGTCAGACGAGGCCATGAAGAGACAAGAATCCCGCCCCACCCCTCCTAGCTCTCTGCCAACCCCGACGAGGCCCAGAATGCTTTGCTAAAGCTGGTAAAATGGAACCAAATCAACTGTTCAATGGATTTGGTCCCCTTCAACCAGCTGTAGCTGTGCATTGATCACACTCGCGAAGGATAAAGTGCTCCGAGCGGACCGAGACAACCGGAAGACAAATGGCCTCGTGGACTCTGTCGATAAGGAAATTATGATGAGTGGCACCCACAGATCCATCACCCGAGCTCTAAACCGGTGGGCTGGGTCCAGAGTGATTATGTGGTTGCCAGTCAATTCCGTGTAAGTGAGGCCGCTCAAAGATTGATAATCTCCATCTTCCTACTGTTATTGATCCGAGCGGTAATTTCGAACTGTATATTTTAACAGCAGACGCTCACAAGTCTCCCTGGCATGTTGGCGATAGCTCTCGCTCGCTTCCAAAGTGCGGCATGCTTCAGTGTTTCTGTTTAATGCCGTGATGAATAAAGAGACATTTCTTACGTGATGCTTTCTCTCTATACGTTTATTTTTTCTCCCCTTTGTCCAGCGTGATGCAGGGTGGAAGAACTGGAATGTAAGGGCAATCCAGTGCACAGTGGGGTAAAGAAATCGATCTAGGCACCGGCTGGGGTCAGAACCTGCTATGTCCAAGTAGAAAGGAGATCAGGAGCCAACGGTGGAAACCTTACTAAAAAGGTCAACTCATTTGGGGGGAGGGCAAAATCTACGCTAGGGATTAGTAGGGAAGAGGTGTAAAGGAAATAGCTGCCCTCAGTGTGATGAGGGGGCATGGCTCAGTGGAAGAGCCTCTGCTTTGAGTACAGAAGGTCCCCGGTTCAATCCCCATCATCTCTAATTAAAGGGAAAAGGAAGGAGAGCTGCCTCCGAGTCCAGCAACATCTTAAAGATCGACAAAGTAGAAGAGCTACACTTGAGTACAATATCACCTGAGAGACCAACAAGATTTTTCAGGTTATAGGCTTTCAAGAGTCAAAACTCTCCTCATCTTCAAGAACCAGGTAGGAGGTGATGAAAAAGACCTCTGCTTGAGACCTTGGAGAGCCACTGCCAGTCTGAGTAGACAATATGGACCTCGATGGACCAAAGATCTTGATTCACTATAAGGCAGCTTTGTGTGTGTTCACGTGTCTTCATGTGTATCATCAGGCCTTTATACAGACTTAATGGTGTGCCTGCATTTGGAATATTATGGTCAGCTGTGGCCGCCTGATCTCAAAAAAGAAAAAGAAAAGAAGGCTAGCATAAAGCTGGGGAAGTGCAGAAGAAGAAAAGTAAACAATGAACCAGGGCTTCTCAATAACGAAAGCTTAATTTGGGGGGGGGGGGGGGTATGTGGGGGGGGACATCAGAACATGGGTCTCCCAATGAAGCTGGCCAGCAGTAGAGCCAGGAAGAGTGAAACATTTCTTTTCTACACCCAGAGCTGAATTTACTTAAGGCATCCATCGCCGCAAGATCTAATGAAAGCCCCTGCTTAGGATGCTTCCCTAAAACGGCTGAGACAAATTCACTGAGGGTAGCTCGATGAACAGCTATTACTCCTGAGAGTTACAAGTCTAGGCATGATTAGATGCCTGCGGTTCCATCCCATTTAGACTTTGGGCTTTCACCATTTAGTCCCTCTCCACTGCTGGGAATTTGTTCTGAAAATCTTTGGTCAACACAAACTTTAACAGAGCGGAATCCTAGGAACACACAGAAAGAAAGACCATCTCTTTCCCCGCCTTTTGAAAGGGTCTGCAGAAACTGTGTGGCTGTTAGGGGAAAAGCAGTTTCATAGTACTATTAATGTACACATGGGAGCCTGCAGTTTAGAGACCGGAAGGGGGGGGGAGTTCTGCTGTGGACCTTACAGAAGCTCCAGAAATGCATTTGCCAGGTGTATATTAAAAAACAAAAACCACCAGCATAAGCTATATAAAGCCTATATATAAAGTCTAAACAATTGTTACAGTATTGTCTAATATTATGTATTAAGAAATAATTAAGGGGGGGGGTTTAAAAAATGAAATTCATTATGTTAGATTATTATTAAAGTACACCAGATCAGAATAATAAATACCACCTTAATGTCATACACAAAACAAAGCGCAAACAAGTTATGTATGAATTGCTCACACATTATCATAAATAATACCAAACCACAAATGAAAAATCTTCAAAAACACCTGTTGGGCATCTTCAAAACCCACCAAGAGGAGCCCCGGTTGAGTCGCTCGTTTCGAATTGAATCTTCTTCAGTGCTTTGTGTTTGAAGATTACACCTCAAAAGCAGTCATCGAGACGCACAGAATGCTTATCACTTAGTGAAAGAACTGAGCATGGTGTAGTTTCCCTTGAAGCCTAAAGGCTGGATTGCGCCCATAGACAGAGTTGTAGTCCAGATTCCAAAGACGGCACATGTGGTGAAAGCAATTATTTATTTATTTATTGTTTATTTATTACTTCACATGTCTACCCTGCCCTCCCAGCTTAGGCCGGCTCAGGGCGGCTTACAAACAGATAAAATACATTAAAACATAAATGACCCAAAAACAATTTAAAGCGGTAAAGTGCTAGTGAAGGATAACCTTTGTCAGTATCCATATGATGGCGATAGCCATTATTCACAGTTCTCAGCTTCAGGTTCTCAGTTTGCAGTTAGCATTCAGCTCACAGCAATCTCCGTATGGTTGCCAATGTTCCATAGATTCCAGAGGTTCCTTAATGTTCCATGGGTTAAAGATGGCCGATTCCATCTCACAATTCAAGAGGGGGGCTGGTACATGAGCACCTGTGGCGTCCCCTCAGGTCCCATGAGCCTTTAAGAGAAATCACAGGAGTTCATTTGCCCTCTGGTGTAGTGGTTACCAGTTTGCCAGTTTGGTGTAGTGGTTAAGTGAGAGGACTCTAATCTGGGAGAACCGGCTTTGATTCCCCACTCCTCCACTTGCAGCTGCTGGATGACCTTGGGCAAGCCGTAGTTCTGTCAGAGCTGTTCTCTCAAGGACAGCTCTGAAAAGAGCTCTCTCAGCCCCACCTACCTTACAGGGTGTCTGTTGTGGGGAGGGGAAGGGAAAAGGAGTTTGTAAGCCACTCTGAGACTCCTTCAGGTAGTGAAGGGTGGGGTATAAATCCAATCTCCTCTTCTTCTTCTAAACTGTACAGAAACCTCCCTTTCCCCCCCATCCCACATCCTCCCACCATCTTTACCCACATTTTGGGGGCAGGGGGAAGTGGGTGTAAAAAACCCTGAGCTAAGTTGGCCTGCTTATCAGAAATTCCATGGAATGGGATTCAATCCAATGAGCAGTCCAAGGGAGGGTACACCATGATCAGAACCTCCACATTCAGGTGCAGTACACCTGTTAGTAGGGACAGACAACCAGGGATGGCTATCACTGCCAGCATAGGATTGCCAGTTCCAGGTTGGGAAATACCTGGAGATTTTGGGAGCAAAGCCTGATGAGGGTGGGGTTTGGGAAGAGGAGGAACTGCCATAGAGTCCACCTTCCAAAGCAGCGATTCGCTCCAGGTGAACTGATCTTTGTCTCCTGGAGATCAGTTGTACTAATGGGAGATCTCCAGCCACTACCTGGAGGATGGCAACCCTATGCCAGTACCTTCTTTTGTGCATTTCTGGGAGCACATGTGGATCCATCAGAGCTATTCTTCTGCTCTACAAGAGGGTTTCTAAACATCTCAGGCTGGTCTAAGAAGATCCACAGCTCCTCTGGCCAACGGGTCCGTGTGCTGAACCCAACAATCTGTATCATGTCTCGAGGAGGGGGGGAAAAAAAACCTTTAAAAATTGGTCTCTTGTTTCCTCCTCCTTATTCCTTAAATGGACATTGCACTCATCAGGGGTCGGCGTAAGGCGCAAAGCCCCATTTGACTATAATAAGCATTGATGTTATGTTAATAGCTTAAAGAAAATCACTCACTTTCTCATGTTATAATGATTGGGGGAAAGTAAACCGAGTGTCATCTTTTCCCAACTTCATCGTAAATCCATACGACTATCACAAGCTACAAATGCTGCTGGTGTTACGGGCCGTCCGAATGCAAATTCCAAAGCCAGAGGATCTCTCTCTTTCCTTCGCTTGGGATTCGCAGGCTACGGTTCAGTCTCCAGCCGGGGCTGAGTCTATACCAGGATCCCTCCGCACTTTATCGAGCTGGGAAATGAGACTCCTTTGGGATGGAGAGCGCTCGATATGGCAATGCTTACACAATGCTCACTGCTGACCCTGTATCAGAGATCAAGATGGGTCGCCCCATTAGTCTGTCTGTAGCAGCAGAAAGGAGCGAGAGTCCAGTTGCACCTTAAGGACTCACAAAATGTGCGGCCGGGGATGAGCTTTCGTGAGTCACTGCTCCCTTCTTCAGATACGAGCAGTGACTCGCGAAAGCTCGTACCCGGCCAAGTGCAACCGGACTCTTGCTCTTTCCTATCTCAAAGAGCTCTTGGACAACCTCAAAACAATCCCAGTCCAGTGTCTGTCTCTTGGCAGGGCAGGTCATTCTGGGAAGAGGTAGAGGAAAGGCTGATTGTCACATAGATAGAAAAGATTGGCCACCTTCATGTGCAATAGGGTGGGAGCCAATTCCCCATAGTATGCTGCCCAGGGGTGTGGTTATGAATGAGGCAACCTCATGCCAACTCTGGGTTGGGCAATACCTGGAGATTTGGGAGGGGTGGAGCTTGGGGATGGAGGGTGTTATGTATTGACCATGCGGTCACCATGTGCTCCAGTAATGGCGACCGCCATGTGGCCAGAGCACATGGCCAAGAAACTACCTGAGCTTCAGCCAGGTAGAACAAAGGCCAAGTGGATTCAAACAGGCCACCAATCCTGTACCTAGGTTTCTCCCAGGGAACCTATGAGATGTAAATAGACTGATAATAGCCTATCAGGCCAGCTGGGCGAGGTCAGGGGATTGTCCCTGACCAGCATAAAAGGAGGGCTCGGAGCCCTGGGTTGTATGCTTCATCCGGACCAGCAATAAAAATCTAGCTGTTTCACTGTTCCATGGACTCCCGACTCCAATACTTCTCAGAGGGTTTTGGGGAACTTTAGTGGGATAAAATGCCATATAGTCCACCCTCCAAAGCAGCCATTTTCTCCAGGGGAACTGATCTGTCACCTGGAGATCAGTTCTAATTCCAGGAGATCTCCAGGCCCCACTTGGAAGTCGGCAACTCAACTGAAGCCAATAGCACCTTCTCACCAGGTGAGCAAGTTCCATTCACAACAAGGAATTCAGTGCAGAGATTCCTGGCGAGTCGTGCCTAGATATTATATCAGACACACAGGCATGGATCCTGTGAATACATTCCACACGCACTTTGTTCCAGTGGTACACCTCATTCCTGGTATGGCTAGTAGTACTCCTTTTTGTGCAAGTCTGGTCGTTTTCAACGATCCCTTGTGCCAATGGAAGGGTTAGGTGACAGAAAGGAGCAAGCTGTGCAGCAGCTGAGTGACCTATGCGTGGGCTGCGCTCACAAGATCCAAACCGTAAATCTTTTATCTCGGGATGATGTGAGCGAGAAGCTTTGGAAACACTTTGGAAACGCAGACATTAAGTTGCCGGGTCAACTTCTGACACGTGACGAGTTGGTGACCGCGAATAAATACGTCCAGGAAGAAGAATGCAAGCAGGGTGGATTAGAAATGGCTGCCCCTTTTAGGCTGATTTTACATCTGACTTTCCCGCTGGAATCATTCTAGTTCCAAAAAATCCTGCCCACACCTCTGTGCGGTGTGAAACCGTGCTGCTACTGAAATGTCCATATCTACTAATTGCCCTCCTGTGGTCAAGCTAGTATTATACCGCTTTATTCTGCTTTAAACAATTGTGGTTTCTTAGTGGACTTAGACCCCCTGGAGTGAAATTTCACACCACTGTGAAATCAGCACAGGAAAAGACAGCAGTCAAACTACTTTAGAGGGGAGGTGTAAAATCAGCCTTATTAAAGACACGTGTTTCAGCCCATGATGGGAATGCTTCTGCATTCAAGAACGAGCAAAGCTGGTCAGCTCAGGCACAAAAGGTCGCTTTGCTTTCCCACTGCTGGATGTGGCAAAAGATTTGGACTGTCAAGATCAGAAGAGGCATTTGGAACAGAAGTCACTCTGGAGTGACACGCTCCAGCATTCATACACACACACCCGGAATTTCCCTTCCCCCAGCCTTCATGACAAACAAAACAGCGTTTGATGTTCTGCCCTCCCCCCAAAGCCCCCCTATCCACTCGGTTTGAGGGGGTGCCTTTAATGAAAAGATTGCACAAGTTTAGGGGCTTTTACATGTTTAGTTTCCACCCATTCATTATGACTTGGGTCAAAGTCTCTCCATTTGATAAGGTAAGACAAGCGTCCCCACTTGGTTTTAGCATCTAAAATATCCTCCACCTCCTGGTGGGGTTCTCCATCCACAATCAGGGGAGGGGGAGCTGGAGGATGTGGTTTCCACTTTGATGGGCCAGGGAAACCCATATAAAAACACCTATTATCCATATAAACCCCACACAGTACCTGGATATCAGTGACTTTTCCAAATGCCATGCAAACAACCTGCAGAGAGTTAACTGAGATCAGACAAAATGGTCATTAAGCACTGGAAATGTCCAGATTCGACTGGTTTTCACCCATAGGTGTAGACTACGGGGGGGGGGGGGGCTCGAGCCTCCCCCGAAATTTCCCGTGGGGGACTGAGCCCCCCCGGGAAAACGTAGCACCTGCCGCCGTGCCTCTCGGGGCCCTTCCCCCCCCCCCCCGCATGGCCACTCTTCCATCCTTCCCTCTCCCTCCCTCTTTTCCCGGTGAAGGGAGAGGGAAGGAGTGGGGGGGGAGAGAGAGGCTCCGGCAGGGGTGGCTGGCGGGCCTCAAAAGGGCCCGCGGAGGCGCGGAGGTTTCCCGGCGGGGGGGGCATCGCCCCAGTGAGCGTGCACGCTTTGCGTGCGTGCTAAAGAGCCCCCCCCCCCGGAATTTACAAAACTCTACGCCCCTGTTTTCACCATGTCACCAGCTTCATTCTTTAGGTGTTCTGGAAGCACAGGATGACACGATGCATTGGGTATCATGCCAGACGGAATGCATTGCAAATGCCCCCATTTCGCTCATGTGCCCTCAGTGGTCGGGTATTAACGCTTATTACTCTAAAAGGTCAAAGGCAATGGAAGCCTTGCATACGAAGATGCTCAGTGACGAACAGAATGCAGAAGGAATCTCCATTGAATACGGTGATACACATCCCACAGGGGGTATTTTTATAGGGCTCTGAGTTAGGGAATACATGGAGGTTTGGGGGTGGAGCCTGAGGAGGGTGGGGCTTGGGGAGAGGGGGGATTTCAATGGGGTATTTAGTTTACAGTCCACTTGTACCCCAAGATCTTGCTCACATACATTGCTATCCAGTAACGTATCTCTCATCCAGTATGTGTTATGAGTTGCCAGCTCTGGGTTGGAAAATACCTGGAGATTTGGGGAGGGGGGATCCCATGGAAGGTGAGGTTTGGGGAGGGGGGAGACCTCAGCAAGTGCAATGCCATAGAGTCAACCATCCAAAGCAGCCATCTTCTCCAGATGAAAAAGAAGACGAGATTGGATTTATACCCTGTCCTTCACTACCCAAAGGAGTCTTGAGAGTGGCTTAAAAATCTCATATCCCTTTCCCACAACAGACACCCTGTGAGGTAGGTGGGGCTGAGAGAGCTCTTTGGAGAACTGCTCATGAGAGAACAGCTCTGAGAGAACTGTGGCTTGCCCAAGGTCACCCAGCAACTGCATGTGGAGGAGTGGGGGATCAGACCTGGTTCTCCCAGATTAGAGTCCATGCTCCTAACCACTACTCCAAACTGGTGAGCTGATCTCTCTCACTTAGAGATCAGCTGTGATCTCCAGCCACCACCTGGAGGTTAACAACTCTATATTTTTATGAGTCGGGGTCTGATTTGGGGGGGAAATCCACTTGATTGGAGTAAGTAAGGGAGAAAGAGACAGTTCGGTTTGCCAACATCTTTTAGTCTGTAGCTCCAGGCTTCCATATAATAACTCGTTCCAGGAATACGCATTGTCCTTGAGCTGAAGTTGATCTGCATCACTCAGGTAAACAGTGCTTTGACGCTACAAAATTGCAAACTGAATTGGATTCTCTGACATACTGAAAATATATTTCCTTCCTTCCTGTGTATTTATCTGCTCTTCTTCCAAGGAGCTCAGGGTACAGAAACTGACCTAGCTCATTTTACCCTTAAAACAACCCTGCAGGTCGGTTAGACTGGGAGACCACGACTGGGCTGTTATCTAGTGAACCTGACAGGGTATAACATTTTAAACAACAAGAAGAAGAGATTGGATTTCTACCCCGTCCTTCACTACCCGAAGGAGTCTCAGAGCGGCTTACAATCTCCTTTCCCTTCCCCTCCCCACAACAGACACCCTGGGAGGTAGGTGGGGCTGAAAGAGCTATCTCGAGAACTGCCCTTGAGAGAACAGCTCTGAATGAACTTGTGACTGACTCAAGGTCCCCCCAGCAGCTGCATGCGGAGGAGTGGGGAATCAAACCCGGTTCTCCCAGATTAGAGTCAAGCCATCCCATAGCCTTTTGAAAACTTCTGCTTGCAAAGCAAGTGTATTGGAAGGTCCTGGTGCCATTTCAACTGTACGAGCCCCAAACATTTATTCTTGCTCACCTGTCTGCGTATACTAGTAGATGTCATTTTTAACACATCCACAGCAGGGTTCCCTAGCGTGGTGCTCGTGGGTGCTGTGGTGCTCTCTGACATCTGTCCCGGTGCCTGCCCAGTGTTTTTAGAAGTGGGCAGGGCCAAGCGGGGCTTTTGCCAAACAGGGATTCTGACTGGCTGTGGACATTTGATAGGGAGCCAGTTTGGTGTAGCGGTTAGAAGCGTGGACTCTAATCTGGGAGAACCAGATTTGATTCCCCACTCCTCCTCCACATGCAGCTGCTGATGTGACCCTGGGTCAGTTACAAGTTATTTCAGAGCTGTTCTCTCAGGAGCAGCTTCTGTCAGAGCTCTCTCAGCCCCACCTACCTCACAGGGTGACCGTTGTGGGGAGGGGAAGGGGAAAGAGTTTGTAACCCGCTCTAAGACTCCTTTGGGTTGTGAAGGGCGGGGTATAAATCCAATCTCCTCCTCCTCCTCCTCTGCCTCCTCCTCCTCCTCTTCTTCTTCTTCCAGATTTTTTTTAAAAAAAACATTGGTTCAGCAGCAGCTGCTCCGAAAGCTCACGGTGTGACTGAAAGTTAAGTGTGGTAGCCATTTTATGGCTGGATCCACCCAGGCCTGTAGCCAGGATTTTGTAATTCAGAGAGCCTTTAAATAATTCAGGGGGCACTGACATCACAAAATAAAAATAAAATTTTAAAAACTCACTGTTGTGGCATTTGCAGTCTGCTTGCCTACATGGGGAAGCAAGACACGCTTGAGGAAGGGGCAGTGGCAGGGAGTCCTCCGGGTGGCCCAGAGAGTGGGGGGGCTGGGGGCTTGGCAGGAAATCAGGGGGCCAGGCCCCCAAATGCCCCACTGTAGCTATGGGCCTGGGTCTACCTCCTGCAGCAGCTGTGGTGTAGCATCCATTTTGTGGCTGTGACCGCCGCACGCTGTCAGAATTCCAAAAATGCCTGCAGGCTCAGAAAGGCTGGGGACCGTGATCTACAGCCTGGTGGTGCTGGTGGCGGGGAGAATCCATGACCATCCCGGTTGCAAAACTTTTGCCACTTGCTCACCTAGAGACAAGTCTTACTTGTTCGGAGTGTGCGGGCATGTCGCTGTTTCTAAGGCTGATGGTGAACAGACCTTTCTCACCTCTGCAAAGGTGATCCCCATTCCGCCAGGCCCCACCACTCAGCTGCCAACAAGCTGGCTGGCGGGGGGAACTTATGCCAAAAAAGAGGGAAGATCCCTAGAAGTGATTTCATCACAATGTCGGGTGACACTAGAATTGCCAGGCTCCAGGTGAGGCCTGGAGATCTCCCGCTTTTACAACCGATCTCCAGCTGACAGAGATCAGCTCCCCTGGAAAAAATGGCTGCTTTGAAGGGAGGACTCTATGGCATTGTACCCTGCTGAGGCCTCCCCTCTCCCCAAACCCCTCCCTCTCCTGGCTCCACCCCCAAAGTCTCCAGGTATTTTCCAAACCAGAGCTGGCAACCCTAGTTGACAGTCTGGTTTCTGGGCAAAAACTCTATGGTAGAAGCCAAATTGATCATAGAGTTTTTGCCCAAATACCAGAGCGTCACCCTGACATCCCCGATGTGATGACATCACTTTGGGGTCCCATAGGCAGTGACATAGGCGCACTGCTGCTTGTCAGCAGAGCTTCCTTCCTGCTCCGGGTAAGTCCCCCCCCCCCATCCCCTGCCGGTTGCTGGGAGAGACCTGACAACCCTACTGATTCAGGAGGCAGAGCCAGCCCCTCCCCCCCCCCGGTGTGAGGGAGTGAGGTCATTCGTAATTCTAATAGTAACTCTTCAACATTTCCGACAGAATCTCTGTTTAACAGTATGCCTTTTAAAATGACTGCACAGTAATGCAGTGAAGATCCTTGCGCTGTGGCTGAAGCTCCTTTTTAAAAAAAATCCCCACAGCCAGTCAGAGTCCCTGCTGGGCGAAAGCTCCACCCGGCCCCACCTGCTTTGTCAAAACGCCCGCTTTCCACATACCATGCAGAGCTCTTCCGGGCCAGGCATCCCCTTCCCTATGCCGTGTGAGCCTCATCCAGGCCAGGTGCTGTCGAGGTTTGGTCGAGCCATAGTGTTGCCAACCTCCAAGTGGGGCCTGGAGACCTCCCAGAATTAGAACTGAGCTCCAGGTGATGGAGATCAGTTCCCCTAGAGAAAATGGCTGCTTTGCAGGGTGGACTCTATGGCATTCTACCTAGGGTTCCCATATTCTGAAAAGCAAAAAAAAGAGGACGTATCTCCCCACTGACTACTTCCAACAAGTGATCGCTACGACAAATCCCATGTCAAATGCCGCTCCTATTTACATTGTGATCACTGCTGCCAAAGGAGAAGGGGGCGCTCCCTGGAGGAAGACCCTGAGGCTGGGAAAGACTGAAGGTCAAAGAAGAAGGGGACGGCAAAGGAGGAGATGGTTAGACAGTGTGATCGATGCGACAGGCACGGAGTTGAGCAGGCTCCAGAGGGCGGTGGAGGACGGGAGGGCCTGGCGTGATGCAGTCCATGGGGTCGCGAAGAGTCGGACTCGACTGTGAGACTGAACAACAACAACATTGCTGCTAAGTAAGACTATTCCTAACCTTCAAACCCAAAAAGAAGACACGTTCATCAGGTTTTTTAATGAAGAGCCCCGAAAGAGGACAGACACACAAAAGAAGACATGTCCTCTAAAAAGAGGGCATCTGGTAACCCTGATTATACCCCCAGCGAGGTCCCAACCCTCCCCAGGACCTTCCCCCCCAGGCTCCACCCCCCAAATCTCCAGCCTGCCTAATCAGCCACTGCCCCTCTAGGCACTGAGCTAGCTTGGAGAGAAAAGTCTCCATGGTCATAACAGCCAATCCACCCCAGGACAGGGCAGCTCTGGACTGAGGCAGTTTCATGGGCGGGATCAGGGGCGGAACTTCCCATTTCCCCAAAGTTTCCTTTCGTTGGGGACGTTCATCTCAGACATTCAGAACTGTTGATCTAGGCTTAGAAATAAATAAGTAATAAAATATATCTCTCAGGCTGCAATGAAGAGGCGGATACGACGTTAAGCCCGGGTGCCTCAGGTGGAACAAGCAAAGACTATATTTAGCCGCCAAGAGCTTGCCCTAATTTTTTAACAGATGCTCTACACCTGTGATTTCCAGGGCCAACGCAGAGATTCTAGATGCTCCAGTGATCAAAACAGAGTCACTTAGGCAGTGAGGGTTTGTGTCCGCAGTGCGCCCACGCCACCCGCCAAAGTGCGAGGAACGACCTGCCTTGGGTGCGAATCGCCTTGGAGAAAGTTGGGCTTTTGACTATTTAGAATAAATGTAATAAACACATTTCTGAATAAAACGTGCATTGCTTTGAAGTTGTCGTTTGAATGTGGATTGCTGTTTGGAACAATCCAACGCCCACAAAGGGGAAGCCAAACCCTTTGCTGGAGAGGAAAAGGAAGTCATAGGTTTCTCCGCAGCCATCTGTAGCCAAAGGTTATGGCTTAGATACTATGATATTGTATTAAGCATCACACTTCTCACCAGCTGCTGAGAGGGCTTTCCTCCACTGTGGCCCTCTCTTCATCCGCCACTAACACTTCTGTGCGGACATGCACAAGATCACTGCTTTTCAAGGAGCCTTTGTGTATGTGTGTGTTAAGTGCCATCAAGTTGTTTCCTTTACACACGCAGAAATGGTAGCAGCAGAAGAAGCATGTGCCGTGGCACAGAAAAGCTTCTGCAGTGGACAGAAAAAAATGTGAGGGATGTGATGTCATAAGATCCAAGCCAGCATGTTCCTAGGGTTGCCAGCTGGGACATGACAGGCAACTGGGGGGCAGGGACACGGGGGATGCTATAGTATCATTGGTGTGAAGTCAGTTTAGGGACAAACCTGGACATGACTTAATGCCATTAATGTGATGCTGTAGGATTTATCAGAAGCTCTATAGTTCTACTATAGAGTTTTACCATAGAGTTTCCAGTGAATTCTAGAGCATTACACCAAGAGTATGACATCATTTCCAGGTTCACCAAATGCCAAAAATTACCATTGTGCCTACACTGTAACATCCTGGAAATGATGTCACCCTGGAAATAATGTCATTGGAGCATATTGATGGCTGCTGCTGAGAGCTCTCCCACCAGAGAGAAAAACCAGGCAGCCTTACATATTGCCTGGAGTTTTCTGTTAACTGACATTTGCTGTGTGAGATTTATGTATAAGAACATAAGAAGAGCCCTGCTGGATCAGACCAGTGGTCCATCTAGTCCAGGATCCTGTCTCACACAGTGGCCAACCTGTTTCTCTGGATGGCCACCAACAGGGCATAGAGGCTGAGGCCTTCCCCTGAGGTTGCCTCCGGACTCTAGAATTCAGAAGCTTAGTGCCCCACATTTCTTCCTTGCATGCACAAAGAAACAGATATTATTGCAATGACCCAACCGACAGTCTTAGCCGGTTCCATAGGTTTTGGTGGCACAGCCTCCTAAAGAATTTCTGGGATACAATTCATGACAATAAAAATTATTTTGCCCATTATTTAGATGGGAAACTCAACTCAGCTACTGGACAATATCAGGATCTGGTAAAACTTGTGAACTTAGGCAGATCATGAGAGGGCAGGCGGGAAGGGTTGCATCAGTGCTTAGTTCTTGTGGCCCTTTCTGACACGCCCAGGGAAATGCTGATCGCCACTCTGTGGAGTCAGGAAGCTATTTTTGTCCAAGCCAGTTTGGCCGGGGATCTTGGAGGGTTTTTTTGTCATCTTCTGGGCATGGAACAGGGGTCACTGGGTGTGTGTGGAGAGGGAGGTATTTGTGAAGTTCCTGCATTGTGCAGGGGGTTGGACTAGATGACCTCTGTGATTCAATGATAGAAAGTAATCAGTGAAAATCGCCTTTTTCCATCAGCAAAAGTGCCTACCCTGAACAAAAAGGAAGGTTAGAATCTAAGCACATACCTCCTAAAAGAGCCTTGGTTTTGTCTCCGTGGCACTGGAGTCTTTTATCTGGCCTGACCTCAGATCCCAAATTAGGAGTAACTGGGAGCTGTCCTATATCTATGTTTACATTTCTGGTAACGGTCATATACCTTAAAAATACTTATATACTAATTCTTACTTTCTATATTCTTATATAATTCTAAAATAAAAAACAACTTCATTATCTAATTATCCTTAATACATTCATATACTCTAATTCTATTGCTTTATGTTATTATAACCATGTATAAATGTAATTTTTCATGTCCCAGTATTTTTCAACATATTCTTTCAAATCTTTCCAATCTTCTAAAAAGGTCTCTGAGTACAGGTCATTTAACTTTCTAGTCCATTTATCCATTTCAGCCATATATAACAATTTTTTCAACCATTCCCACACATCTGGTATTTTTTCATTTTCCAGTTTTGTGCATACACCATTCTTGCTGTTGTTATCATATACCATATTATTGTCCTTTTCTTTACATGTATCTCTTCTAATTTAAGTCCAAGCAATAACATTTCAGGCAACTTCTTAAATGTACATTTCAATTTTTTTTCCATTTCTGCATGTATTATAGACCAATAAGTCTTTGCTTTATCACAAGTCCACCACATATGATAAAAAGAACCTTCTTTCTTTTTACATTTCCAACACTTGTTAGACATATTCTGATTAATATTTGCAATTTTTTTTGGTGTCATATACCATCTGTACATCATTTTAAAACAATTTTCTTTTAAGTTATAACATGTAGATATACCCATAGCATTTTTCCATAAAAATTCCCAAGATTCCATTTCAATGTCTTTGTTAAAGTTTATCGCCCATTTTACCATTTGTTCTTTTACCATTTCATCAGCGTTAAACCATTTTAACAAAATTTTATACATTTTAGAGATCATTTTTTTCCCACCTTCCTCCCAAACTTGTTCTATTTCATTATTTTTTTCTCTAAAACTGGATTTTTTATCACTTCTATACATGTCATATATTTGTCTATATCTTAACCAACCATAATCAAAGTCCATCTGATGCTGCTCCTTCAATATAAAGTCTTTACCATGTCTTGTTAATAAGTCTCTATACTTCAACCAATCTTGTCCTTTGTGACGTGATACTGGATTTAAAACTTCTGCGGGTACAATCCACATAGGTATCTCTTCTGGAAAAAAGTTTTTATATCTTGTCCACGTATCGATTAATGTTCTTCTCAAATAATGATGCTTAAACATATTGTCCATTTTTGTTTTACCATAATACAAATATGCGTGCCACCCAAACCTACAGTCATGACCTTCCAGGGACAATAACTTTCTATCTTGTAACATAGTCCATGTCCCTACCCAAGTCAAACATACTGCATTATGATATAGCCTTAAGTTTGGTAACTGGAACCCACCTCTCTCTTTAGCATCACACATTATTTTCATCTTAATTCTTGGTTTTATCCCTCCCCACACAAACTTAGTCAATTCCTTCTGCCAGCATTTAAATGTTTTTACATCTTTCACAATCGGAATAGTTTGAAACAGAAATATTATTCTTGGTAACACATTCATTTTAACCACTGCAATTCTACCCAACAGTGACAAATTTAATACATTCCACCTTTTAATATCTTGCATAATTTGCTGCCATAGTTTCTCATAGTTATTCTTATACAAATCAATGTTTTTCATTGTTAGGTTTACACCTAGATATTTTGTCTTTTTCACCACTTCACATTCTATAAGATTTTGTAATTCAATTTGCTTCTTATTTGACATATTTTTACACATCACTTTCGATTTGTTCTTATTTACATAAAACCCAGCCAAATCACCAAACTCTCTTACTCTCTGCAACAAATATGGTAGTGTAGTCATAGGGTCTTCGGCTATAAACATCACGTCGTCTGCAAAGGCTCTATATTTAAAAGAAAAACCTTTTATTGTTAAGCCTTTAATTTCTTTATCTTCTTTCAGATTTAGTAGCAAAACTTCCAAAATCCAAATAAATAGCAACGGCGAAAGTGGGCATCCTTGTCGTGTTCCTTTTTCAACTTTAAAGTAATCCGTTTTTTCAGTATTAATTATTAAAGAGGATTTCTGTTCACTATATATTGACTTAATAAGATTAAACATATAGTCTCCAATTTCAAGATGTTCCAACACTTCAAACATAAAATCCCAATTTAAATTGTCAAACGCTTTCTCCGCGTCTAAAAAAAGAAAGCCCACTTCCTTCTCCGAATGTTTATCATAATACTCTATAGCATCCACTACTACTCTTAAGTTGTCTCTTATTTGGTGATTAGGTAAAAATCCTGCTTGTTGAGTCTGTATAGTCTCTTTAAGATGTTCCTTAAGCCTATCAGCTATAATCTTGGCAAAAATCTTATAGTCATTGTTTAACAAAGAAATTGGTCTATAATTTTTAACATCGGTTAAATCTTGACTTTCTTTCGGAATGAGTGAGATGGTTGCTTCTTTCCAAGTCTCCGGGACCTCACCTGTCACTCCTATGTCATTCATTAATAGCAATAACACTGGTGAGATTGATTCCTGTAGCGATTTATAAAACTTAGCTGTAAATCCGTCTGATCCAGGTGCTTTCCCTAGTTTTGAGTCATTTATTGCATTTTTAATCTCTTGTAGTGATATTGGGCTGTTAAATAGTTCTTTGATTTTCTCTGTTGGTTTTGGTAATTTTAATGACTGTAGGTATTCTTTAATCCTTTTTCTATCTTTATTTTCCTTCTTAAAAAGCTTTGCGTAGTATTTATAAAATTCTCTTTTTATTCCCTTATTGTCTATTATCTCAATATTGTCCCGTATCACTTTAGTAATAAATTTATTTTCACGTTTTTTCTTTAATTGCCATGCTAAATACTTTCCAGGTTTGTTTGCACCTTCAAATGCTTTTTGTTGCAATTTTTTCAGGTTCCAGTAAGTCTCTTGATTCAAAATAGCTTTTGCTTGGTCTTGTAACATCCAAATTTCCTTTTGCAGTCTCTTTTTTCCTGGTCTGTTCTTCAGTTCCTTTTCTTTTACTTTAATGGCTTGCACAATGTTTTCATATTGTTCTCTTTTCTTTTTATTGTCTTTAGCATTCAGTGATATCAATAATCCTCTCATCACTGCTTTGTACGCATCCCACACAGTTTGAATTTTTACTTCTTTTTGTATGTTTGCTTGGAAATATAAATCTGTCTCTTCCTGTAATTTTTTAACTATTTCTTGGTTGTCTAATAAGTCTTCATTTATTCTCCATCTCCCTTGTCTTTTTGTCTGCCTAGAGATCCATAGACAAGGATTATGGTCTGAGATTATTCTAGGTAGAATTTCAACTTTTTTTGTCTTAAGTGTTAAATTAGTAGACATCCAGATCATATCAATTCTTGAATGTGAATCATGCCTGTTGGAGTAAAAAGTATAGTCTTTCCCTTGTGGGTTAACCTTCCTCCAAATATCCTCCAGCTTTTCCTGTTTTATCAATTCAAAAATTTTTTTGGGAAGTTTCCCTAGTGTGTCGTCTTTTCTTTTTGAGCGCCTATCTATTTTATTATTCACAGTCCCATTAAAGTCTCCCAACATCATGATTTGATCATAGTTTACACTGTCCAGTTCCGTTTGTAGTTCTTTAAAAAAAAATTCTTTAGCTCCGTTGGGGGCGTAGATATTCACAATCAAAGTCTTCTGTCCATGTAAAAAAATTTCAATAGCTAAGTATCTTCCTTCTTTATCTTTAAATATTAGTTTGGGTTCCAAGTCTTTTTAAACATATGTTACAACTCCATTCTTTTTATTACTTGCCAATGAAAAAAATTCTTCTCCCAACTTTTTTCTTATTAAGTATTTGTAGTCTTGTTTCTTAAGATGGGCCTCTTGTATACAAATTATATTGCATTTTTGTTTTTCCAGCCAGTGACCTACCATTCTACGTTTTTGGGGTGAATTAAGTCCATTTACATTCCATGAAAGTACTTTATAATCCGTCTTGTTGTAGTCTTAAATATCACCAAATTCTTCCTTGTTCTCACCAACAAAAGCGTACATTTCTGCTGAATTTTTAATCACTATTCTGTTGTTACCATAATAAAAACTCAGTCCCTGTGGTATTTCCCAACGAAATCTTATTTTTTTCTCTTTCAGTTTGTCTGTCAGACGCTTGAATTTTTTCTTGTCTTGCAAAATTGCTCTGGGCAGTTCTTTCATTACGATAACTTTCTTTCCACCTATTTCAAAGGAGTCTGTAAAGCATTTCTTGTAGATTTGTTCTTTTGTCCTCTTCATTGTAAATTGAACTACCATGTCCCTTGGTATATTTTTGTCTCTTGCGTACGTAGAATTGACTCTGTAAACAAGATCCATATGTTCTTTAACAGCTTCCTCCTCCTCTTGTAAAAAATCTGCTAATGCTTCTTGCATTCTTATAAAAATATCTTCACCTAATTTTTCCTCTATACCTCTAAATCTCAGATGGTTTTGCATGTCTCTATAGTGCATCATCTTTTCCATTCTGTCATTATCCTTTATTGTTTTTTGAGTATTTTCTTCCAGTTCTTTTACTTTGGTTTCTATGTCTTGTGTTCTAGTGGTTAACTTTTGTAATTCAGATTTTAAATCTATAAAATTTTTATCTGCTTGTGCAGCTATGGCATTTATTTTAATATTTACTTCTCCAATTGCGCTTGCCATTTTTGCATTTACCTCCCCTATTGCATCCAGCATTTTTTTTTCCATTGCTTCCATAACAGCTAACAGGTCTCTTTCTTTTTTTGCTGCCATTGTAGGGGAGGACCATGTAGCTGCTCTCGATCTTAGTCTGCGGTCCGTCTTGTCACTTTAAAAAAGATCGATTTTTTCTTGTTTTCCAAATCAGTCACCAATTAGTGTATTCAGACAAGCATGTCTTGCCAGTTCAAATTCCACTGGTTTTAGCCTTCTAAGTTATGTAGTTTTTGAGATATTAATGTTTGAAAATTTTATAAATCCAAAATGGCGGGCGCAACTCCTCTATGGTTCGTGTCAAAGGTTACAGTCTATTTACCTTGCTTCTGGCTTGCCGTAGTTTCCTTTTTGTCCCTTCCTCTTGCTTACTTGTCTGCTCTCCGCACGTCACTTCCTGTTGTAGTCCTTTTGGTCCGGCAGTTTTTACAGTCCCCTTTGCTCTCTTCCGGTTCTTCTCCTTTTCCCTTCTTGTCTGCTCCTCAAGCCGTCACTTCCTGTCTCAATCCTCACAGCTTGGTCTCGCGATGTTTGGTTCCCTCCTCCCCTCTTTGTCTCGCGATGCTTGGCTCTCCCTCCCGACTCTTCTTAACCGCAGGAATGTTAAACAACTTGTTTTTTTGGCTTTTTAAGTTCAAATTCAGCTTTTTAACGTTTCAAAACTGCACTCATCCAATCTGCAACAGTCTATTGCTTCACCCGATCTGCTTTTCGTCTTTCAAAATGCGGTAATGGTTAGGCAAAAACTTTTTTTCCGTTACCTTATGTTGTTACTTTGCTTCAGATGTGGTCCCAACGTTTAAACTTTGTCTTCTTTGTTAAGGAATCAGGGGAATTGGAGGTTTTATGCTGATTTAATCAGCTCAGCTCGGCTCCTTAGAGATACTTGCAGGAATCTTCTTCGGCTGCAGTGCTCAAGGTGTTGTAAAAGTCTCCTCCAAGACTTTTCCTTCACCGAGCTTGCTCAAACCTGGATTATATTGCTTGCTAGTCCTCACACTACCTGTGTGAGGTTGCGTCAGGTGGATTTGTCCACCCAAGCTGTCAAGAAGAGCCGCTGTCTGCCTTGCGCACTTGCAAAGCGTGTCAGACCTCCATTCCTCCGACCAGAAACCCCAGCCTAATCTATCTCAAAGGGTTGTGGGGAGGATAACTTTGCTGACAAAAGTGCGGGTAGCTACCCTGCTCTTAGCTTCCTGGAAGAAGGTCAGAATACAAATCTAGCAATTAACAAACAAGTTCCTGCATTTTCCACAATAGTTCCCAAATCCAGGGAACTCTTTATTGCCTTGGAACAAGAGGTATTTGCTGCTTTGGACTGTTAAGATCCCTCCTATTGGAGCCTGGATTCATAAAAACTCTTTTGGTGTCTTTTGACGTGGGCCAGTTGTCCAAAGCAAAGCACAGTGACTTCCCAGAGCTTCTGCAAAAATTGTCTCTTTAAACACTTCCCCCTGTGGAACAATATACGTGCAGCTCAGTTCCTATCTCCCTTAGTTCACTATCACTGCCAAGGATTATTCTGACAAGAAAGAGGACATCACTCAGCACGCTAGCCACTGGGTACAGCATACTGATGGATGCAATTCATCCGTATTTGAAGTCAAAATTGTGTGTTTGCAAATAGTCAGCCCTGCCACCCCTCCCTAGAGTCCTCAATAGCAGAGTGGTTCTCAGTATCAGGAGACCTCCCAGCATTGCCCCTCATTTCCCACTTCCATTTCACAGACTGCTGGGGGGGAGGGAATGAAAGAGAGCTCATGTCATGACCAGTGTTCCCTCTAAGCTGAGTTAGTGTGAGCTAGCTCACAGTTTTTTTAGCCTCCAGCTCACAGATTTTTGTCTTGGCTCGGGAAGGATGGCTCCAGAGCAAACTAATTTATGCAGCAGCCAAATCACTTGCTCACAACTTTAATGGCAGTAGCTCGCAAAGTAGAATATTTTTGCTCACAGGACTCCACAGCTTAGAGGGAGCATTGGTCATGACAACACGCAATGTTACTTCCAAGTATAAAACCAAAAGTGACATCAAAGCATTGGGGCGATGCTGTGGGATTCACCCCAGACCAGTTTTGCACCAGAAGTGATATTGTCAGAGGTCATTTCCTAGAAAAAGAGGTGCAGGAGCTCATTAGCATAACTCATTTGCATATGCCACCCCCCCTAACATACTGGAAGTGTGTCAGAAGGCAACACCCACCCCTCAGGCTCCACTCCATAGGTGAGTGAAACTGACCTGCTCTTCCTCCATTCCCTTCCCCATCCGATACTTTGTGCAATAAAAATAAGCGTAAAGAACACACCCTCATTCTCTTCCTGCTCCCTTGAAACCACCAGGTTTCTCAAGGTTTCAAGTAGACTTGAGATACCCAGGACATGTGCACCACCATCCCTTCCCCTTCCCCTCGCCACAACAAGACACCAGGTTTCAAGTAGACTTGAGATACCCAGGACATGTGCACCACCATCCCTTCCCCTTCCCCTCGCCACAACAAGACACCCTGTGAAGTAGGTGGGGCTGAGAGAGGTCTTTTAAGAACTGCTCATGAGAGAACAGCTTTGAGAGAACTTGTGACTGGCCCAAGGTCACACCAGCAGCTGCATGTGGAGGAGCAGGGAATCAAACCCGGTTCTCCCAGATTAGAGTCCAACTCCTGACCACTACACCAAACTGATGGGGTGGAAGCTGCTGAAGGGTTAGTGAAATTTCTCCTGTACTTATGTGCCATGTGCCCAGATCAAAAATGGTAGAAAATTTATATGCCACGTTGAGCAAGTCTCTGGAAAAGCAGCACACAGTCATAAAAGGGACAATGATAAAATTATCAATATTAAAACAAATCATTAAAATCAATAAAGACCCTAGCAGGGCTTTCCCCGGGGCGCTGCGCCTCTGCACTGCTCGGGGAAGCCAAGGAGGGGGCGGGGCTTGGTCATGTGCCCGCCCCCTGGGCTCCTCACTCCTGGAGCTGCGCTCCTGTGCGCTTCCGCTCCAACGGACCCCTGGATATTGTGCATTGGCAGAGATGAACTGGAGACTGTTGTGTAGGTGGTGTCTTCCCCATAGACTTGCCTGGTATGTTAGTGTGATGTCATTTCCAAATTCTGCTGCTTCTAGGTTTGACCCAGAAATGATGCTGTTCTGTCACTGTAGTGGCACCCCCTCATGTTTGCTTGCCAGACACCCCTCCCCCAGTGAAGGTGGGGGTCCCCCTCTGCCAGGCCCTACCCACAGCCACCGATCAGCTGCTGACACGGGGACTTGCCAGGAGAAAGGAGAAGCCTCATCACCAACAAGGCACAAGAAGTGATGTCATCACACCAGCGATGTTCGGGTGACACTCTGGTATTTGGGCAAAAACTCTATGATAGAAGAGCTTTTGTCCAAATACCAGTGTCACCCAGACATTGCTGGTGTGATTATGTCACTTTAGGGTTACCAAGTCCCCCCGGGGGGCAGGGAAACCCCTGCTTGATTGGCCTGCTCCCCACCAGCCCAGATTGGGCTGCCGGGGGGAACCTCACCCCCAAATTACCAGACTGCGGAGACATGCCCGGCGTGATGACATCACCTGGAGGTGATATAATTGTGTTGGGCACGTTTTTTGGGGGGGGGGGGGATGCTCTATAATTTGAGGGAAAACTATGGTTTTCCCTCAAATTACAGAGGTCCCGCCCCAATATGCCCGACGCGATGATGTCACTTCCAGGTGATGTCATCATGGTGTGCGCGCTCTGCATGCATGCCAGAAGACTCCCAGACCAGCAAGGACTCCCCCCCACTAAAAGACAGGTAACACTTGGTAACCCTATGTCATTTCCAGTGTGAGACTGGCAATGAGGCCTAAGCCTTTCTCTTTCTTCTCATAAGTCCCCCATCCCTGGCGACCTTACCTTCATGTCCCCACCTCCTAGTCTCCTGCTGGTTGCCAGTCATTGCCCTGGTTGCCCTCTTTAGGACTTCCAAACAAGGCCTTGAAGTTATAAGACCGCTGTATGCAGAAGCTAAAAGGACTAAACTGAAGCTTTGGTCTGAGGCTAAACTGAGGCTAAACTGTACTTTGGTCACATTACGAGAAGACAAGAATAATTGGATAAGATACTAACGCTGGGAAGAGGTGAAGGCAGCAGGAAAAGAAGAAGACCCAACATGAGACGGATTGATTCCAGCAAGGAAGCCTCAGTTTGCAAGACCTGAGCAAAGCTCTTAATAGTGGGATATTTTGAAGGACACTAATTCATAGGGTCACAGAAAGTTGGAAGCAACATGACAACATGTAATGCACACACTTGTAGTGGTTACAGTGTTGGACCAGAGCTGGGCAGGTACAGGTTCGAATCCCTGGTCACTCATGCAACTGGCAAGGTGACCTTAGCCCCCTTATTCTCGCTTAGCCTAGTGTATCTTACAAGTAGGGCTGCCAAGCTACAGGTGGGTTTTGGAGATTTTTCTGGAATTACCATGAATCTCCAGGCTACAAAGATAGGGTTGCCAGCCTCCAAGTGGGGCCTGGAGCTCTCCCGCTTTGATATTTAGCTGACAGAGATCAGCCCCCCTGGAGAAAATGGCTGCTTTGAAGGGTGGACTCTATGGCCTTGTCCCACGCTGAGGTCCCTCCCCTCCCCAAACCCCACCCTCTCCCGGACCCACCCCCAATGTCTCCAGGTATTTTACAACCCAGACCGTGCAACCCTATACAAAGATCAGTTCCCTGAGAGAAAATGGCTTCTTTGGTGAGTGGAGTCTATGGCATTATATCCCACCATGGCCCCTCCTCTCTGCAAACCCCGCCCTTTCCAGGCTTTACCTCTAAATCTCCAGGAATTTCCCAACCTAGAGTTGGCAACTGTATTTACAGGGTTGCTGCATGACTAGAATGGAAGAGGGGACCACCAGGGGAACATCATGTACTATGCTTTGAATTCCTTACCAGAAGGGCGGGATTGAAAATATAATAGGTTTACTCCCCCCCCCCCCCCAAAAAAAACCCTCTGTATCATCCTGATTTTCTGGTCAGATTCTCCCCTCCCCCACAAGCAATGTAGTTTCCTTATTCTTGTCCATCTGCCAAAGGAGGGGATCACAGCAACCAAACACAACATCCGAAGTTCTATGGGGTCATTCCATTCAGTGAGGGGAACAGATCCCCCCCCCCCCGGCAGAGCTATGGCAACTGCCCGAACATACGTTCCTCCTCCTTTGCTCGCAGCTGCCGTCCTCGCCGATTGCCATCAGCATCCCAAGCTAAAGATGGTTAAAGACATTAAAAATTATACGACGCGAGTGCCATCGATGCTAGGCGCATGATCGGAGAGAAAGACGCATTGTGATGCATCGGGCGAAAGAGGGTTTTTCTGCTGATGTGACATATTGCGGCTCTCCGGCCAAAGATGTTTTTTTTTTAATGGGCCATGAAAAATATATAAGCCGACGAGTTGCACAGAAGGTACAGCCATCTTGACCGTCACATATTTACACGTTGCAGAATACAGACTGGGGTGGGACATGTCTTTTCTGTACGGTTCCTGTTGACACCCTTGTTTGGAAAGGAGAGAGCGAGAGAGAGAAAATTACCGGTAAGCGTAATGGGCTGTTTAAGTCTTTCCGGCTGAAATGTGGCTCCTTTGGGAGTGTTCATCACCAAATGTGATGATAAAGCTGATCATATGAGTGATCTTCCTCCTCAGCCTTTGACTTTTTTTCCTATTCCCAGCACTGGACTGAGCCTACTGCCCACTTCTCCAGTCTGCCGAGGTCTGCAGGGTCCCTTCACTGGTTCCGTTAGGCTAAATAATAAATATCCCACTTAGAGGGAGGTTGTAAATCTTGCCACGAGGCCAGGGAGAATTTGCATTTTTTGCACTGGGCGACACGGGGGCTCTGTAAAGTCCATAATTTACTTGCGGCAGCAGAAAATGGACTCCATGCTAACAAAATGCTTTAATAAGGCACTCGCTTATTTGTTATGTATCAGCCGTGATGGACCACAGAGCGGGTGAGGTTACGATAGCTTTCCAGCTGAATGATTTAGAGCAGAGAGTCCTGGAACTGGTGCACTGGAGTAGAGTTTCTATCTCCTGTGGCGTATCGGCAGCTTTCTCTCCTGCTCAGAGGCTAGGTTTGCATAGCCATTTCTGAGATGGCTTTTCATATAGTGGGACTTACAATCATAGAATCATAGAGTTGGAAGGGACCTTCAGGGTCATCTAGTCCAACTCCCTGCGCAATGCAGGAAATTCACAAATACCTCCCCCCCCCCACATACACCCAGTGCCCCCTTTTCCTCACCCAGAAGAGGGCAAAACACCTCCAGGATCCCCGGCCAAACTGGCCTGGAGAAAAATTGCTTTTTGACACCCAGAGTGGCGATCAGCATTTCCCTGGGCGTGTCAGAAAGGGCCTGGAGAACTGAGCACTGAGGCAACCCTTCCTGCCCTCCCTCTCATGACTTGCTTAAGTTCACACAATCAGCACTGATGTCAGGTGGACATCTAGCCTCTGCTTGAAAACCTCCAAAGAAGAGAGCCCACCACCTCCCGGGGAAGCCTGTTCCACTGAGGAACTGCTCTGTCAGGAAGTTCTTCCTAATGTTTAGCTGAAAACTCTTCTGATTTAATTTCAACCCGTCGGTTCTGGTCTGACCTTCTGGGGCAACAGAAAACAACTCCATACCATCCTCTATCTTACAGCCCTTCAAATACCTGGTGATCAGATCACCTCTCAGTTGTCTCCTCTCCAGGCTAGACATACCCAGCTCCTTCAACCTTTCCTCAGAGGACTTGGTCTCCAGTCCCTTCACCATCTCCGTTGCCCTCCTCTGGACACGTTCCGGCTTGTCTATAGCGATTAACTTCTCCTGGTTAGGGTTGGCAAGCCCCAAGTCAGGACGGGTGATCACCTACACACTTTGTTCCCATGGCCTGCTGTCATTCTGAGTAGTGGCAGGAGAAAAAAATATAAGTTATTCCAGCTGCAGCCTCATGTCACTTCCTATAAAAACTGGTAGTTATATAGGGTAGCTCTAGGGATTGCCAGAACTTCTATGGGAAAACCATAGAGCTTCTGTCAATTACTAGAGCTACTGCCAGAAACTCTATGGTTTACCATAGAGTTTCTAGCAATTCCTATATCACTTCCAGTTGTTGTTTTTTTACTGGCAGTGACATGATGCCACAACCGGCATTGCACACATACACACACACCCCCAAATATCCCTGTCCAGAGTCCTGCTGGTATGGTTGGGTGACAACTTTGCAGAGGCACATCTGATCTGGCTCTGGTCATTACCTGGATGTGAGGCTTCCTGATTTGGGGTCCATGATGGAAGGAAGCCCAGATATCAGGCCACTGCTGAATTCCATAGCTACTTAGACCTGTTCCCAGTCATGTTAGGGAAAGAAGTCAGAGGTGAAGCAGACCAAGTGTCCAGAAGAAATTCAGAAAGTTTGTGCTGCAACAGCCTTGCTGAAGTTATGCAGGTCAGGGTCCAGTTGTTGTGTGGTCTGGGAATCCTGTGTACAGGATTTCATGGAACTCACCGTAAAAAATGATTGGGAGGGGTTGTGGCTCACTGGCAGAGCCTCTGCTTGGCTTACAGGAGGTCCCAGGTTCCATCCCCGGCATCTCCCGTTAAAGGGATCAGTTAAAGGGATCAGGTCGGAGGTGATGGGGAAGACCTCAGCTTGAGAACCTGGAGAGCCACTGCCGGTCTGAGTAGACAATCCTGACTCTGATGGACCCAGGGTCTAGTTCAGGATAAGGCAGGCCGCTTCATCTGCTCTAAATCTGTTGGCTTGTATCTTCCCGTTTTGCTCAGTAGAGTCTGACGCTTTCCCCTGGAAGAAGGGCCACAGAATGAGAGCGAGCTGGAGTAAAGTTGCTTAGGACGGAGGAAGGCTTTGACCGCTGCTGAGCAAAGGGGCAGGCTACGGGGCTGATCATTCAAATAAGCATCAAATTAACGGGAGATGGCTGTGAGTGCAGGTGGAGGGCCGTTAATGACTGCAGTGGCTCTCCAGGGTCTCAGTCAGAGTTCTTGCACACCACCAGATCCTGACTGGAGATGCTGGGGATTGAACCCGGGACCTTCTGCATGCCAAGCAGATGCTCTACCACTGAGCCACAGCCCCTTCCCACGAAGCTGCCTTCTACTGAATCAGACCTTTGGTCCATCAAGGTCAGTATTGTCTACTCAGACTGGCAGCGGCTCTCCAGGGTCTCAGGCAGAGGTCTTTCGCATCACCTGCTACCTAATCCCTTTAACTGGAGATGCTGGGGATTGAACCCGGGACCTTCTGCATGCCAAGCAGATGCTCTCCCACTGAGCCACTGTCCCTCCTTAAGATGGTCTTGGGAATGCCTGGCTATATGGCAGGGATGCCTGGCTATATGGCAGGGATGATAGTGTCCTAGTCCTAGTGGAAGTAAGGTTCTTTTTCCCAGATGAACCCAGGATAGGGTTGAAGTGGTGACTATCCTTGTGGAAGGATACTAGTGTAAAACCAGGGTTTCCAGCAGTATATTGTGAAACGAAGACATGTATATTCTGGGAAATGTTCTGTGGGACCCAAATAGAATCCAGCTTCACATCGTATGCCCACCACATCCTTAGAGACATGCATGGGTCATTCATATTTTATATGTGTACGGCTGATGTTACTGCAACAAGCACAGTTTTAGTGGAAGGCAGAAAAGGCTCTTGGGAAGGACGGCAGCACGGTATAGCTCAGTCTCATCAGATCTCAGAAGCTAAGGAGAGTGAGTAAAACACAGAAACATATAGCTGGAAGGGACCTCCGAGGGTCATCTAGTCCAACCTTCTGCGTATTGCAGGAAATTCACAGCGACCTCCCCCAGTGACCCCTGCTCTATTGCACAGAAGAAGGCAAAAAACCCTCCAGGATCCCTGGGCCAGTCTGGCCTGGAAGAAAATTCCTTCCTGACCCCAAAGTGGCAATTGGCATTACCCTAGGTATATAAGGAAGGGCCATGAGAACCAAGCACTTATCCCTTCCTGCCCTCCCTCTGACTATTTGCCTACATTCTTAATGAGCCATAGAAGCAAAATTGCTGTCAAATGGCCATCTAGCCTCTGCCTAAAAACCTCCAGAGAGCCCACCACCTCCCAAGGGAGCCAGTTCCACTGAGGAACTGCTCTAATTTTCAGGAAGTTCTTCCGAATGATTATCAGAAAGCCTTTTTGATCTAATTTCAACCTATTGGTACAGGTCCAACCTTCTGGGGCAACAGAAAAGGACTCCACTCCATCCCCTATATGGCAGCCCTGTGAATACTTGAAAATGGCTATCATATCGTCTCTCGTCTCCAGTACTTGAAAGGGAGACCACCAAGGAAGTCTCTACAGAGGAAGGCAATGGCCAACCACCTCTGCTTCTCACTTGCCTGGAGAGCCCCTTGCATACATTTTCCTATTATTGGGAAGGGAAGGTGAGATGGTATAGCTCCATCTCATCAGATCTTAGAAGCTAAGAAGGGTCGGAACTTGGAAGGGAGACCACCAAGAAAGACTCTGCAAAGGAAGGCAATGGCCAACCACCTCTGCTTCTCACTTGTCTTGAAATCCCTTTGCTGGGGTCGCCATAAATTGGTTGTGAATTGATGGCACTTACATATGTACATAGAAAAATCTCTTAGGTTAGGCTAGGACCAGACCGGGTAACTAGCAAAAGGTCATCCCATAAACTTCATGGCAATATGGAGACTCGAACCCACTTCTCCCAGATTCCAGTTTGACACTGTAGCCACTGTGCCACATGGACTTTCTGATGATCTCATGGGCACTTAGCTTGTGATCATGCCAAGACACAGCTTGGTAACAGCTGCTGCTACCAGAACAATTGTTTACACAGGGGTCATTTCGTAGAAAAAGAGGTGCAGGAGCTCATTAACATACCTATTAGCATAACTCATTAGCATAACCGGCTGAATGTCAGTTTCAGCCCTATTATACCCTATGGGCCATTGAAGTCAATGGCAAAAACTCATAGGGTATATGAGGGGCTGGAGGAGAGGGGGTTTGAGGGGAAAAGTAACTTTTTTCCCACCATAGAGAACAATGGAGGGAATGGGGACAACCTGTTTGGAGGCCCGTAGAATTGGACCCCCGGTCCAACCATTTCGGCAGCAATTCGGCAGTGGGCCAAATCAGATCAGAGAATCTGAGTCAGCTCGTGGCTGCCCTAGCGCCCACTCCTGAGCTGGCAGAGCAGCGCTCCGCCTCGCTCCGGCCCCAAAGGACCCCTGTGTTACACAACCAAAGGTTACCTTGACTTAGAATGACTCGGAGTTTGGAATTACAAGTTTTCTTAAGGCAGAATAGGAAGAGAAAGGGAGACAACTCATAAGCAAGTGTACATGTTCACCAATGTTAAGTCCTGCTTCTGAATTACAAGGCACAGGGAAGCGCAAACCCCGATTTTTTAAGTGACACTTACCCAAACAGCCTCCGTATGTTTATTGGGTTTGTTATTGCCGCAGTTTAAGACAATAAAATGCCAACAATCATAAAAATCAGCTGCTCGAACTTCCTTTGTCTAACGAGGGGGAGGGCACCAAACAAACATCTTGTACATTTTAGTGCTTTTGTCGTTTTGGATTTAAAGGGCGGAACAGAACAGGATGTTTCCTATAAAAATAAAACAAATGTTAGAAGCTGTTGGCGTGAACTGCCGGGGAATGGGGGCGGAGAACATGCTGGGTTTCAGGATGGGTTTTTAAAACTGAGATTAAAAGTCGTTATATCGAGTTCCTCATCCGGTATTTAAAAAAGAAAAACGTTGCTGCCATGCTTTCCTTGTTGACTATTTCAGGGTGTTCAAGTGTGTCTCTACAAATCAGCAGCTATTCGCTCTCCTCTGCACACGAGAGATACCAATTCTGTTTCTATTTATTTCGTTATGGCTAGTGGCATGTGAGCTACCTTTCAGTGCCATATTGCAGCACTCTCAGGAGTAGGAGCATTTGGAGGGCACAGGCAGGCAAAATGGCACTGTGTAACACCATGACATCGCTGCTCTTTGGGAACCCAGAAATGACATCCTTGTTCTGTGCAACACTCTAATTAATTCCTTCTGATCTCTATGGTAAAAGCCATAGAGGTCAGTTAAAATCCTAGAGTGTCACATAACATTACGAGCGAACTGAGGCTCTTCTTAACTCTTACAAGAGATTTGCCTTGCTATATATAGCGAAACAGGAGTCCAGTGGCACCTTGAAGACTAGTAATATCTATTCCAGCACGAACTTTTGTGAATAAGGGTTTGCATCTTCAGATGCATCTGAAGCAGTGAGCTTTGATTCCCAAAATCTACTATTCTTTAAGGCCCTTCAGGTCACTAGATTCAAGACCAGTAACACCTTAGAGACTAACAAGATTTTTGAGGTATCAGCTTTCAAGAGTCAAAGCTCCCTTTGTCAGGTTGCTGTTAGTCTTCAACGTGCCACTGGACCTCTGTTTGTATTTTGCTACAATAGACAAACATAGCTACCCCTCTAAATATAGCGAATTCCACATTGCAATTTTCTTGCTGGCAGTGGCATCAACGAGAATTCGGCCTGCGTCAGAACCCAGTCGCTAATAAGTATGACGAACCTCCGCTATCGATTGCCATGCAGCGCTGCTTCAGAACGTGGCCAATGCGCACGAGTCACCTTGCCAGATGTTCCATTTGATGTGCACTGCTGACATCTTGTCATCAAACATTGAGCTGTTACATCAGCAAACAGTGCTGCTGATAGATGTGGAGAAATGGAGACCTGAGTTTTATCCACTGATTTCAGTTGGCTGGGGATGCGTTCAGCATATTTTCATTGAGAAGTAAGGCTGAATGCCAAGCTCCTGGTCAGTGACTGAAGTTAAAACCCACTCTACATCTTGCTAGAGTAGCCTCGGTACTACAACTTCTATGCCAGACAGCTAGCGTGGCATAGTGGCTAACGTGTTGAATTAGAACCTGGATGATTTATGTTGAGTTACCCACTCAGCTATGAACCCCTACCTGACCGTGGACCACTTATTAATTTTCAGTTTTCAGTAAGAAAAGGCTATCATGAACAAGAGCGTCATCATGAACATGAAGGTCAAATGAACAAACACTGAATTGTATCCTACTGATCTGCTCAGCTAAATGTGGACTGTCCCTCAGGTGAAGAAGCCTTTTCAGCCAGCAGAAGGCCTTTGGGATGGAGGGAAGCCACTGCATTGTGTTGAGCGATGTGGTAGGATACTACTCATACTTCTGAGATAATGGCTTGTATCCTACCATCCCGGTAAGCCAAGTTTGCAACCTTCCTCCAATGTTCTACCCAAGGAAGAGTAACGAGTTGGAGGAACAAGATCCAAGCCAACGAGTTGGAGGAACAAGATCCAAGCCAACGAGCTGGAGGAACAAGATCCAAGTAGCACCTTAAGGAAAGAGATTTCCAGGGTGTAAGCTTTTGAGACTTATCTGATGAAGGGAGCTTTGACTCTCAAATACTTACATCCTGGAGATTTCGTTGATCTTTAAGGTTCGACTGGACTTGAATCTTGCTCGTCTACTGCAGACCAACATGGCTACCGACCTCAACTAAGTTGGAGGGGGGTGGCTCCTTAGGCCACTGGAAGCCTTCCAATTTTGTTGGAGTTGGAAGACAGAGGCCAGTATATGCATCTTCTGCCCAGATAGTGATGTCCCATGTGGGCATCACACACATTATTGAGCATAACTAGCTTAGCTTAAGCCAGGAGGTTCATTCTAACAATACTGGAAGAGCATATAGGTATTACACGGAGGTACGAAGGAGGTAGCAACTACATCACCCCAAGTAATGGGCTCCAGGCTTGGTTTCTTAAATAACCCTTGAAAAACCAGATTGCATTCACGAATTTTCAAATTTACAAGCTATATGTTTTGTTTCTCCTGTATTTCAACCATGGCTATATTATGTTGTCTAGAAGCCTATGTGCTGTGTAGACTTCCTTGAACAAATGATAAATGGTAAGAATTTCCAACTGCCACTGGAAAAATCAATGTATAACAGGAAATTATTTTACTTCCACACGCATACACGATGTCAAATTGACATAGACTGCAGTCCAACATGGTAAGTGACACAGATCCATTCAGAGACGCCATGCCTTACGCTGCCCCTATATCAGGACTTTGGTGGGTGCGAAATGGTTTGGAAACAACAAAACATTTTGGCGGGTTCTAGTTCCACCTAAAGAATGTGAGTTTCTCACCTACCCCCTCCTGTAGCTGTTGGAAGGGAAGGACTTTGTGCTGTCTCCTAGCCTCAGACCTCAGAAGGGGACTGTAAGAGAGTCCAAGAGACAGACAGGCAAAACCCTGATCAACCTTCCCTTTCTACTGCTCATTGATGCTATCCCTTTTAGGGAATCTTCCTTCCTTCCTTCCCGTCTTGAGACCCACTCTCCACACTATGTTAGCCTTCTCCATCTTGGCCCCAAGAGAGCAGGACACGCCTCATGCATCTCTATCCATCCTAGTTAGTTGGACTAGATTAGGAACCTATCTCTACTCTATCCTGCCTAGAATGTTCATTACAATAAAGGACTCATATTAGTTTTGCAAAGATGAAGAGGCTCTCTGTGTAACTTTGTTCATGTCAGCACACACAAACCTGTTAGGCTCTGCTGCTTTATGTGCCTTGAACACTCTGCTAACTCAAATAATCCTTCAGTCGCAACACTACATGTCCCCTGAAGTTATAGAGAGGTATGCTCAAGTGGGAGACCAGAGGCAAGAAAGGCATGTTCTATGGGTAGAAATCTTTCCATTGGTGTAAACACTCTGGTGGTTCCAACCCACTGTATTGTATTGTTACATGCAACCTGCTTCCTCAAACAATGGAAAGTGACTTGGCAGCATTGAGTTGGGTTGGTTCTGTTTGAAAAAGAGAGCACTGTGGAATCCTGTGATTTTTAAATTGTATTTCTTTGATTTAGGTCAAGGCAAAAGTTTCCCTTGCTCAAAAGCCAGTCGAATCCGACTCTAGGGGGCGGTGCTCATCTCTGTTTCCAAGCTGAAGAGCCGGCACTGCCCAAAGACTTTTTCCGGGGTCATGTGGCTAGCATGACTAAACACCGAGGCACATGGAACACTGTTTCCTTCCCACTGAGGCAGTACCTATTTATCTACTTGCACTTTCTTGCTTTCGAACTGCTAGGTTGGCACTCCGACACACGGCACGTGGGTCTCGAACCGCCGAGCTGCCGACCGGAAGTGACTTAACCTCTGAGCCACCGCAGATCATAGGGTGACACACACTTCCTCAGGGCAGCAGATCCCTTATCCCACACCAGACCCCCAGAGAGAAATCCTGCTTCCGACAACTCAGGGCTGTGGCTCTGGGCTTCTAATTCTATCATTTCCAGGGTTTATAATTGTCATGCTTCGCCCTGACCTGGATAGCCCAGGCTAGCCCAATCTCATCAGATCTTGGAAGCTAAGCATGGTTGGCCCTGGTTATTATTTAGATAGGAGACCAAAGAATACAAAGATTACTTTGCAGAGGCAGGCAATGGCAAAACACTTATGAGTCGGTTGCTACATGGTGGAAGGAGGAGGAGGAGGAGTTTGGATTTATATCCTGCCCTTCACTAACCAAAGGAGTCTCAGAATGGCTTACAATCTCCTTCCCCTTCCCCTCCCCACAATAGACACCCTGTGAGGTAGGCGGGGCTGAGAGAGCTCTCTCGAGAACTGCCCTTGAGAGAACAGCTCTGAAAGAACTTATGACTGACCCAAGGTCCCACCAGCAGCTGCATGTGGAGGAGCAGGGATTCAAACCCGGTACTCCCAGATTAGAGTCCGTGCTCCTAACCACTACGCCAAACTGGAGAAGATAACCAGAAAACAGGTTTAACAGGCATCTCCCACATAATTCCAGGCTTCCTTCCCTAACCGTGAGGTCTAGAACCTAAGTTTACTTTCCAAAGGAGACAAGATGGGAGTTCTGAATTAGTGGAATAATTGGGAGTCCGGAGCAGACGGTCTGGCATGCTCCTCCAAGGCTTATTCAGCCCTCTTGGCAGCTTCTAAATCATGACTCTTGAGGACCGGCCTCATGCTGGCGATGTTTAATCATGACCAAATTGAGTCAATAGGCTAAATAAAGACCATCCATCTTTTAAATGGAAAACTGACATGATTCTCCATCGGATTGCCACTAATAAAGCATACTTCATCCGCTAATTCACTCTTTGGTTGCAAAGTGCCCCTTATGGTGTATAAAAATATTGGATCGATAGCGAAATGGTATGTAAAAACAAGGAGGCGCTCTCAGAAAACAGAGAAAAGACAGCTTCAGGTGTCTTTTTAAAAAAACAAACACTCGAGACAAATTTCTGTTTTTAAAAAGCGCAACCCACTGACTCCATTGGGACATTTTGCACCAGAAAAATGCAGGCCTCGTGTGTCTGTCAGAGGTGAAGGGTATGTACATTACAACCTATAAAGGAGGTATCTTTTTTTTAAAAAATTGCACCAGCCTTTCTAGATTTAAAAGCCACTTCGAGACTAGCTGGGGTGAAAGGCAGCATGGCATAGCCCGATCTCACCAGATCTTGGCAGCTAAGCAGGGTGGGTACTCAGGAAGGGAGACCATTATGGAAGACTCTGCAGAGGAAAGCATCTCTGGGACTGATTTCCCACAAGCGCCGCCCCAGCATTGTTCCTCTGTTTGCCCCGATTGCCTGCTTGACTTTCCCACTATTTGCCGCGGGGTGCATTTTGACCTGCGGCTTCACCTGATTTCCCCCGCGGCTTCAGTGATCCTGTTTTTTGAGGATCACTGAAGCCGCGGAGGAAATCGGGGGAAATTGTGTGAAGCCCTGGGTTAAAATGTGCCCCGTAGCAAATAGTGGGAAATTCAAGCAGGCAATCGGGGCAAACAGAGGAATGATGCCAGGGCAGCGCTTGTGGGAAATCGGTCTGGTTCTTCTCGCTTGCCTTGAAAAAGTCCCTTGCTGGGGCCTCCGTAGGTCAGTTGCAACTTGATGGCATTTTACACACTGTGGGAGGGAAGGCCACACGGTATCATCTGATCTCATCAGAACTTGAAAGCTAAGCAGGGACGGTACTTGGATGGGAGACCACCAAAAAAGACTCCGTAGAGGAAGGCAGTGGCAGACCACCTCTACATCTCACTTGTCTTGAAAGCCTCTTGCTGGGGTCACCATAAGTTGGCTGCAACCTGATGGCATGTACATACATAGAATCTAGCAACCTGTTAAGTTTTACCCAAGGGCCTCCCCAGATGAGGGAGCAGCTACGGCTCAGAGAGGAAGAGCCTCTGCTTTGCATGCAGAAGGTCCCAGGTTCAGTCCCCAGAATCTCCAGTTAAAATGGACCACCGATAGGGGATTGTGAAAGACCTCTGTCTGAGACCCTGGAGAGCTGCTGCCAGTTTGAGTAGACAAAGCTGACCGTGATGGACCAATGATCTGATTCTGTATATGGCAGCTTCGTGTGTGTTCATATATCGGTTGGAGCGGTACATCCTGAAGTTATGCACTTCACAGGTATGCACGGGCCTAATGCAGACTGATACCAGGATGCACAGACAGAAGGGATGTAACCCCCCTTCCCTTTTTATTGACCTAGTCTTGCCAGAATACCTGGTGTGGGTGGGGGGTCTCCTGCTTCCGGGTGCTTCTCTACCCCCAATCATCCCCTCTTCCCGGAAGGAACTCGGAAACCATTGCCGTGTGCCTACGAAAACTGGAAGTGATGTAGGCATGTTGGGAGGGTTGAGGGGCGATGGTCTGGTTTTTGGACACAACTCTGTGATTTGAAGTGAATTCTATTATAGTTTTGTCCAAAAACCAGACCATCACCCCAACGTCCCTGACGTTCCAACGTCGCTTCCTGTTTACAAATGCATGTCGTGATGCTCCTCCCCACTCCTGGAAAGTCCCTCCCCCTCCTCCACCAGCATGACGGTCAGACCTGACAACCCTATCAGGACCTGAAGCACCCCCAGAGGGTGCTGTTTGTCCTGTTGTGGAAGCCATAGAGTGAATCTAATCAATGCGTACGCAACAACCCTTGTTTGTAAGGATGCTCAGAACTGTCAACGAGCCCTTCACATTCCGTTTGGAAGACAAAAGGTGGGTTCTGGCAAACAGGAGCTACTCCACCCGAAGACAAAGATACACTGTCTTCGAAACCATTGTATTGCCCTGGTCTTTGATCCAAGATTTAGGGTTTATTTTCTTGCAGCTATGATCCAATACTCTCTGCAGGGATGGGGGATGGATTCTCTCTCTCTCTCTCTCACTCACATACACACGTGGCTACAAATACACACACAATAACAACAACAAACCACATATGTGTGTGTAAAGTCACAGCCAACATGGTGACCACCCCAAAGGGCTTTCAAGGCAAGTGAGGAGCAGAGGTGGTTGGCCATGGCCTTCCTCTTCAGAGTCTTCCTCGATGGTCTCCCTTCCAAGTACCCACCCTGCTTAGCTTCCGAGATCTGGCAAGAGAGGCTATACCATACCAGCTTCCTTCCCACAAACCACGTTAAGAGCTGTTTATTTAAATATGAGTCGCTTGGAGCCATTTAAAACTCTTGCTTTCTGCTCTTCACGAACCGCCATGAACTGCATCGACATTCGTGGAAGTTCGTGGCAGCTCTTCCGTTTGCGAACGTCGCTTCACAAACCACGAACCGCCCAAAATTAGTGGCGAACTTTATTTTGTGCTCCAGTTTGTGCCCATCCCTACACCTGACAATCAAAAGCATCCGACCAGTGAGCCCAAAAGTCCCATTCAGCCATCATGGCTAATAGCTACTGACAAACCTCTCCTCCATAAATCTCTCAGACCCTCTTTTCAACACATCTAAGCCAGTGGGTGTCCCCACGTCTTGTGGCAGCAAGTCCCACAAGTCAGCTCCTTGTGTGGTGTTGAGCTCCCTTTTGTCTGTCCTGAATTGGGAGCCAACTGGTTGTCTTTGTCAGGGTCTGGAGTTCGAAAGGTGCCTGAACAGCTCACTCCAAGTTCACTCACTTTTGATATCAGCTGATGGAATGCAACTTTTGTCTGGGTTGAATGCTGGAACTGCACAAAGGTTCCTCAAGAACCGCTCACTGATTTTCCCTGGCACTGCACAATATGTGTCTGACTGCACATTATTTTAAAAGAAATGCGCACTTGTGCTGCAATACAGTTCCTGACCTGAATGAAGTGAACAGAATAGTTGGAGTAGATAAGATATGGGGTTGGGGGGCTTAGACTGCCTAGGTAGGTTGCCCATACCTGGAGATTTTGGGGGTGGAGCCTGAAAAGAGGAGGGCTTTGGGGAGGGGAGGGGAGGGGAGGGGAGGGGAGGGGAAAGACTTCAGTGGGGCATAATGCCATAGAGTCCCCCTTCCAAAGCAGCCATTTTTCTCCAAGGGAATTGATCTATGTCACATGGGGCTGTACTAGCAGGAGATCTCCAGCCACCACCTGGAGGTTGACAATTCTAGCAAAAGGCAAAAAAGGGGGGGGGGACTCAACCCAACAAATAGCTGCGAACTGAGGGGGTCAAGCTAACAAAAGACTATTTCACTTGATGGAAATGACACACATCACTGATGAATGGGACGTTTGATACCAGACTAATTTGGAGAATTTGCACAGCTGCCACAGGCTCATTTTACTAGTTGTAGCAAATATATAGCATTCAAGACAGCAACACCTGGTCTTATATAGATTCACATATGTGTATACCAAATTCTGTATGCATTTTTGGATGTGTGTCACTTTATAATAAGGGAGATTGACCCCTGAGGAAGGCCCTTAGGGGCCGAAAAGCGTACGGTCCTTAGGTCAAAGGTTTTATCCGTCAGCTTGATATGCACTGCAATTAGTTCTTTATGAACCTAGTTTTAAATGTCTGATACTTGGACTGTCTCTCTTAATTTTATTTTGTTTTATTTATGTGTACACCCTAATAAATGTCTATATTTTTCATAATAATTCTTTTGTTAACTTGACCCCCTCGGTTGGCAGTTCTAGACCTAGGTCATGCTTTCTTGGGGCGGTCCCAGATTTAAACAAGTCACTCTGCCTCTGGTCCAATGCATGGAATTTCAACTGGAAAGAAAGTGGGGGGGATTTGTTAGCAGGCTTGAAAAGCACATGAAGAACCTTCCAGGCCATGACCTGAATTTCACCACTGCCCTGGTAAGAGCACAGAAGAATTTACAGTCTAATCAGGTCATGGGAAGGAACCAACAGGAGTAAGGGTTTCCAGCCTCCAGGTGGCAAATGAAGGACTTCCGAAATTACAACTCTCCTGCAGATGACAGGGATCAGTTCTCTTGAAGAAAATGACTGCATTGGAAGGTGGACTGTGGGGCATTATACCTCACTGACGTCTCTCCTGTCCCCAAACCCTGACATCCCTGGACTCTATCTCTAAATCCCCAGGAATTCCCTCACCTAGAAGGGGTAATCCTAGAGTAAAAGATAGAAACATGGAGCTAGAAGCGACCTCAAGGTCGGTCAATCATTGTTGGAACCTGAAAGTATCATGCACCTGTTTTCTCACCACAGCCTCTAATAGCACGCTACAAAGAAGAAAAGAATGTAGGTTAGGTGGTCCTTGGTTAGTCCCATTTCTTTTACTAAAGGGCCCCGATTGGGTGGGGAAGGAGGAGGAGTAGTTGGATTTATACCCCGTCCTTCACTCAGAGTCTCAGAATGGATTGCAATCACCTTCCCTTCCTCTCCACACAACAGACAACCTGTGAAACAGGTGGGCCTGAGAGAGCTCTTCAAGAATTGCTCTTGAGAGAACGGCTCTGAGAGAACTTGTGGCTGACCCAAGGTCACCCAAGCTGGCTGCATGTGGAGGAGTGGGGGCTCAGACCCAGTCCTCCAGATCAGAGTCCGTCATTCTTAACCACTACACCAAACTGGCTGGTGCAATTGGGATGACAAGGACCCATGCAATTGACAAAGACCCATGTAATTGGGATGACAAGGGAGTTGCTGAATTTACCTCGCGACCACATTTGTGTCGATGCAACTCTGGCAGAAGGCGTCATGAGTCAAACAGCCAGAACCCAAATAAGGCAGAGAACAAGAGGTTTGATTGATGCAGGTTCCCGGGAAGGGAAACAAAACATAATTGGCTCCTTCCAGCTTCAGGTGATTTAACAGTCAAGGAACATGGATCAAGCTGGGAAACACTAACCCTCCATGGCACCATAAAACAGAAACATCACAGAACACATCTATGAAGGCCAGCGTTCCACAGAAGACAGAGCATCCGGGACATCCTTCATCAAGCTTAGAGCTGCCCCACTATTCATTTGGTTCCAGGATGGAGACAATTCAACACCTGGCTTTCCTGAGTTAGGCTTTCTAGAAAGCTCAGCCTGGGCTGTCTTGGCTGGTTGCCACAGAGGCAACACACTGTAAGCTGGAAACACGGTCCAGAGTCAAGATAAATAGCAAAGCCAAAGGTCGGAGAGCCAGGAAGTCAATTCAAGGTTTCAAGGACAAGGAGCGGCTGCTACACACAACACAGAAGCAGGTCTGAATGTGCAAAGTTGCTGCCGCGCTGAAGCAGGTGCACTGAGTGTTTTTGAGCAGGTCCTCCCTTCCCTGGGAGTTGAGTCTGGAGAGGCTTACAACTCTACCCGTTGCCTTTTTTCAGGAGCTGCAGTCTGGCACTCTTTCTTCACTCCTGCATAGTCAGCCTCTGGTGTGCCCTCCATTTGGGGCACTCAGGAGAACTAGGCAGGGAGTCTAGCCTTGGGGTGTCTGCAACTGGGGGTGCTGGGCCAGGCTCAGGACCGGTCTCTCCTGGCTAAACCTCCTGTGCAGCTGCTGGGGACTCTTCCTCCTCAGGTACTGTTCAGGGTTCTTCTTCTGACAGCCAGTTTGGTGTAGTCGTTAAGTGCGTGGACTCTAATCTGGGAGACCCCAGTGTGATTCCCAACTCCTCCACTTGCACCTGCTGGATGACCTTCGGCAAGCCATAGTTCTGGCGCAGCTGTTCTTGAAAAAGAGCAGTTTCTGTCAGAGCTCTCTCAGCCCCACCTACCTCACAGGGTGTCTGTTGTGGGGAGGGGAAGGGAAAGGAGTTTGTAAGCTGCTCTAAGACTCCCTTGGATAGTGAAGGGCAGGGTATAAATCCAATCTCTTCTTCTTCTGGGCTGACTCCAGAGGAGGCTGGGTTGCTCCCTGCCTCTTCCTCATCTGTGGAGTAGTCAGCCTCAGCAGAACCAGTACCCATGACACAGCCACTAGAAGGGAGCCGTGCAACCAACCAAAGTCTCCCTTCAGAACATAAGAACATAAGAGAAGCTAATGTTGGATCAGGCCAGTAGCCCATCCAGTCCAACACACTGTCACACAGTGGCCAAAAACACCAGGTGCCCTCAGGAGGTCCAGTAGTGGGGCCAGGACCCCACTAGAATTCAACATCTGCTCCTGGAACTAAATTATTGGCTGTCATGTACAGTGCCAGATCAATGAGCAATCAGTTAAAATGTTAAGAAATACATTTAAAAAAAACATTCCTTCCAGCACTGTACCTTTCAGGGGTGGTCATTAGGGTTCCCAGTTCCGAATTGGGAAATACCTGGGGATTTTTGGAGGTGGAGCCTGAGGAGGGTGGGGTTTGAGGAGGGGAGGGGCTTCAGTGGGGTATAACGCTATATAATAAGGTATAATGTCATAGAGTCCACCTTCCAAAGCAGCCATTCTTTCCAGGTGGACTGCTCTCTGTCACCTGGAGATCAGCTGTAGTAGTGGGAGATCTCCAGCTACCACCTGGCAACCTTAGGAGTCATGTTGAACAGTTAGATCTGAGTTCAGTAGCACCTTAGAGACCACCAAGAGTTTCAGGGTGGAAGCTCTTGAGAGTTATTTGCAAAGTACATTCTGCCTCGTACACTTCTATCCCACACTTGCTCCAAGGAGCTCTGGGCCAGAAACATAGGTCTCCTAGCCCTCCTTTTATAGGGTTGTCAGCTCTGATTTGGGAAATGTCTTGAGATTTGGGGGAGGAAGCCTGAGGAGGGTGGGGTTTGGAGAGAGAAGGGACTTCGGTGGAGTACAGTGCCCTAGAGTCCAAGTTCTGAAGCAGCCATTTCCTCCAGGGGAACCGATTTCTGTCACGTGGAGATCAGGTGTGATAGCGGGAGATCTCCAGCCACTACCTGGAGGCTGGCAACCCTAGTGGCCATGTTTGAATTTTCGCCCACATCAAGAAGTCATAGCGCAAAGGGCATGCTAGCATGCCAATGAAGGTTGTACGGACAGTTCCTCTGAAATGCAAGGTGACCACCTGCAAGGAGTTCTTGATGAGAAGAGAGCATTGACTCGTGCATGTCATCCACCTCCATTGTGAAATCCAGCCAGTTTTCCTGGGCAGCACAACTTCAGAGTAAATCCCATTCTATTCAATGGGGCCTACTTCCACATGGGACACACAGGAAGCTGCCGTAAACTGAACCAGACCCTTGGTTCATCAACACTTCCTCCAAAGGAACTAGGGTCGCCAGGTCCACCTGACTGCCAGCAAGGGGAATCCCAGTCCTTCCTGGAGTTCTTCAGATTTGATGATGACATTACCCGGAAGTGATGTCATCATGTTTCCGATGCTGGGGGCGATGCTCTAAGTTTTGGACAAAACTCTATGGTTTTGGGGGCTTCAAAACCATTTGAATCTGGGTCCCCCACAGTCCAGTCCTAGAATCCAATCTATACACTGTAGCCCAGGGCCCCCCAACCCTTTTCAGCCTACGGGATAGTGAGAACAACCACAAAATGGCTGCCACGGGAGATGGAGCCAAACACAAAATGGCCACTGTAGGAAGCAGAGCCACACGCAGAGGAAGGCCAAGCGCAGGGGAATAAGGGTAGCCATTTTTTAAAAATACCCCGGGAAAGAGGAGTGTGAGATAGAATAAAACCAACACTGTTTTAGCAGCTGCCACCCAAACAATGTCATTTTAATCTGCACGCCCCTTCCGATCTCCAGTGGCCAATCCGCAGCCCTGCTGGGCGACACCCCTCTTGGTCACACCCACTTTCTAAAAATGATCGGTGGGCATCAGGGTGCCAGTGGGTGCCAGGCTACATGCGGGCACCGTGTTGGGGTCCCCTGCTCTACCCTGTACATCTGTGTTGATAACTTGGAGTTTGCAGCATTCCAGCGCCATGCCTCTGTGGCTGTCTTCTGCCGGCTTCCTGCTGCACGCTTTAAGAAAACGAACCCAGGGGGGGGGGGAGCAGCCGCTAGATATATTATTTCAATAAGGAGGATGTAAAACTAGTATTAGGTGATAGACGATACAATTTTGGGACGCTTTGTTCAGCCCGTCTTTTATTTTCTAATGTTTTGACTCATTGATTTGATGCCTTCTCCATTATGCCCCTGCCTCTGCAGATGTTTCCGGCAACGATTATGCCTCGCATCGAGCGAGTGAATAAAGCCGCTGCAGAAGCTGCCATTAGAGATCACGGGATCATTTGCAAATCATTGTCTTTCAAACGGGAGGGATTCTATCGAGAAAGTTGGCGGTTTTCCTCCTCTCGCTTTTTTTCTTGTTGCCGTTAAACTCGTGGAAGCCCGTGCACGGCCCTGTGGTTCCAGAGGGGGTCTTTTAACTGGAACAACTGTTCGAAGTGCAGGGTTTATATCCGAGTGGCAGTCATGAGATGGTCGGGAATTCTTCATCGTGTCTGTTCCCATCTAAATAATCTCCATTCCGCTGCTGCTTTTCCCGCCTGTGAACTGAACTCTGCATCCTTCATTTCTGTTCTCCATACTGGAATCCCCCCCCTTTAAATCCACTCAGTTTCCTATGAAGACACATTCAGAGGGTAGCCGTTAGGGTTGCCAGAGAGCCAGTTTGATGTCGTGGTTAGGAGCGTGGACTCTAATCTGGGAAAACTGGGTTTGATTCCCCACCCCTCCATATGTAGCTGCTGGTGTGACCTTGGGTCAGTGTCAGTTAGCACTGCCATAGACATGGTTGACTGTCCTATCACGATCAATAAGGTTGCTGAACGTATTACATGTATCAATGCTTGCTGTTTTACCGTCTGGTTTGATGGCCTATTAACATTGCTTTTTGTTCCAAGCCTTCTTTCGACTCGTTTAGGTCCCACCCGGGAGATAGCATGGGTGACCGGACTCCCGCCATTGGAACGCAAGCCTTGCTTGCCTGCTTTGCTTTTGCGCCTGCTCGTTACTCATTTGCTTTTCCTCCCCGCTTATCTTTAGCTGGCTATTCCCTGGCTAACGGCCTTGAACAGAAAGGCCTCCTGTTATGTGTTACAAGAACCACAGGTGTTATGTATTTCTTTGCTTGGGCATTACTAACAGGAAAAGTGTTTGACCAACATGATCTTTTCTACAAATAAAGGACTTTCTACTTAAGGAGACCTGTTGTGGACTATATCTATTGGCACATTCTCACAGACAGTCACAAGTTCTCTCAGAGCTGTTCTCTCAAGAGCAGTCCTCGAAAGAACTCTCTCAGCCCCAGCTACCTCACAGGGTGTCTGTTGTGGGGAGGGGAAGGGAAGGGGATTGTAAGCCACTCTGAGACTCCAAGTGAAGGGTGGGGTATAAATATAATCCCTTCTTCTTCTCTCTTCTCCTTCTCCATTGGGAATTACATGGAGATTTGGGGGTGGGGTTTAGGGAAGGGAGGGGCTTCAGTGGGCTACATGTCATAGACTCCACCTTCCAAAGTGGCCATTTTTTCCCCAAGGCAACCGGTCTCTGTCGCCTGGAGATCCGTTGTAATAGCGGCCGCAGAAGATCTCCAGGCACCACCTGGAGGCTGGCAACTCTAGTAGTCATGTTGGTCTGCAGTAGAACAGTTAGATTTGAGTCCAGCAGCACCTTACAGACTACCAAGAGTTTCAGGATATGAGCTTCTGAAAGTCAAAGCTCCCTTAGAAGCCAAAACTCTTGGTGGCCTCCAAGTTTTCTGTGTTATTGACATGCCAATAAATGAGCATTGTACAGTCTTATATCTCCTGACCCAGAAGGCCCAGGCTAGCCTGATCTCCTCAGATCTCAGAAGCTAAGCCAGGTTGGCTCTGGGATGGGAGACCATCAAGGAAGTCCAGGGTTGCTCTGCAAAGACAGGGGCTGAGGACAGACTGGGAATTTGGCCCGATATAGGCCCACTTTGCAAGCGGATTAAGAGAGCCTGTTCAGACAGCCCCAGCTGCCTGGCGTTGCCGTGCCACACTCACCTGGTTCTGAAGCGCTTTCATCGCACTTTAAACAGACACCTGGTGAAACTGGTGTCAAGCCGTCTGGGTGTGTGTTCATACCGCTTCCTGGCAGTGTGAACGCAAATAAGCCGCACATCAAGCGGTGCCAGTAATGTGAACCCACTGATTCGGCTGTTGCGGCCATGCGCCTATGCGGACGTCAGCAAAATGGACTAAAGCCCCATGGCACTGCCGCCAGGGGCCACCCCACAGTGTGAATGCTCCGTTTCGCCTCCTTCCCGGTATGGTCCCGCATCAGTTTATGCCGTATGAATGGAAAGCCCTGCGACAACTCAGCCCGGGTCTTTTTGCCCTGCTTCCCTTGCGCTTCATTTTGCCAGTCTGTCCTCAGCCCCAGTGGCCAACCACCTCTGGACCCGTCTTGCCTTGAAAACCCTTTCAGGTTGCCACAAGTAACTGCGACTTGATGGCACTTTCCTCCACCACCACCTCATTCGCCACCCTAGCCTTACTGCTGAGGAGAACTGCTAGAGTGTTGGATTGCACTTGGGGAGATCTGGGTTACAGCTAGGATTGCCAGCCCTGGGGTTGTTTGTTTCTTTGTTTATTATTTAGGCTGATTTTACATCTGACTTTCCCGCTAGAATCATTCTAGTTCCAAAAAAACCTGCCCATACCTCTGTGCGGTGTGAAACCGTGCTCCCACTGAAATGTCCATATCTACTAATTGCCCTTCTGTGGTCAAGCTAGTATTATACCGCTTTGTTCTGCTTTAAACAATTGTGGTTTCTTAGGCTGATTTTACATCTGACTTTCTTGCTGGAATCATTCTAGTTCCAAAAAAACCTGCCCATACCTCTGTGCGGTGTGAAACCGTGCTGCTACTGAAATGTCCATATCTACTAATTGCCCTCCTGTGGTAGAGCTAGTATTATACCACTTTATTCTGCTTTAAACAATTGTGGTTTCTTAGTGCACTTATACCCCCTAGAGTGAAATTTCACACCACTGTGAAATCAGCACAGGAAAAGACAGCAGTCAAACTACTTTAGAGGGGAGGTGTAAAATCAGCCTTAGACATTTAGGCCACCCTTTCCTGCGGACAGGGCTCAGGTCGGCTTACCACAGAATGAGACCATAACTACGTAAAAAAGCAATAAAAAAAAATACAGGACAGAATCAATCAATAAAACAAGCTGTTCTAAGCTGATGAGGAATTCCAACAGAAAATGGCAACTTCTCGGAACCTCCCAGGGGGAGGGGGGCAGGGAAGACCGGAAGACCTGAGAATGCCAGATTACTTGCTGTTCCGTCGCTGTCCTCAACCCAATGCCTGGCAGAACACCTCCACCCTACAAGCCCTGCAGAAAGGTAATACATCCGGCAAGGCATGGATGTTTTTGGGCAGAGAATTCTACCGGGGGGGGGGGGGGGCTGGTCCTGGTTCAGGACAGTCAGATCTCTCTCAGGCCGGGGGGTCACCAGGAGATTTTTGCTACCTGAGTGAAATGCTGTATTGGGGAGACTGAGACTGGCGGTCCCAAAGTTATGTGAGTCCCCAGCGTCTAAGGACCTTAAAGGTCAGAACCAGCACCTTGAACTTGATCTGGAGCTCCACTCGCCCCGCACAGGTTGGACGTGTGCCATCCGGGGGATCCAGGTAAGTCCCCGTGCTGCCACATTCTGGACCAGTTGGACCTTCCGGGTAAGCCTCAAGGGAAGGCCCACTTAAAGCAAGTTACAGTAGTCTGTCTTGGAGGCGACCATTGCATGGATTACTGTGGCTAGGAGAGAGGGGGATGGGTAGGGGGTCAGTTGCTGAACCTGGCGCAGTTGGAGAAACGCCAGCCTGGCAACGTTCACAACCTCCACTGACAAAAAGAAGAAGATGAAGAGGAGGAGGAGATTGGATTTATACCCCGCCCTTCACTACCCAAAGGAGTCTCAGAGCGGCTTACAAATTCCTTTCCCTCCCTCTCCCCACAAAAGACACCCTGTGAGGTAGGTGGGGCTGAGAGAGCTCTGACAGAAACTGCTCTTTTTTAAGAACAGCTGTGCCAGAACTATGGCTTGCCCAAGGCCATCCAGCAGGTGCAAGCGGAGGCATGGGGAATCAAACCCGGTTCTCCCAGATGAGAGTTTGCACACTTAACCACTACCCCAAACTGGTACCCAGGGTCACACCCAGGCTCCTGACAGTTGTTGTTGGTGAAAGGGCCCTCCATCAAGAGCTGGGAGTTGGCAGCCCAACCATGGCCCAGTGACAGAACCTCCATCTTACCTGGACACAGTTTCAGCTGACTCAGCTTTAACCAGCCCAACGTGGCCTCCAGACCAGTGTTCCCTCTAAGCCGAGTTAGTGTGAGCTAGCTCACAGTTTTTTAGCCTCCAGCTCACCCATTTTTTGTCTCAGCTCAGGAAGGATGGCTCCAGAACAAACTAATATATGAAGCAGCCAAATGGTTCACTTACAACTTTCATGTCAGTAGCTCACAAAGTAGAATTTTTGCTCCCCAGCTTAGAGGGAGCCTTGCTCCAGACCCTCAGTTAAATTCATGGGGACAGCATCCGGCCGGCCGCCCATCAACAGAAATAATTGGGTGTCATCAGCATTCTGACGGCACCCCAGTCCAAAACTCATCAGCTGGGTGAGGGGGCACATATGGATGTTGAACAACACTGGGGAGAGGGGTGCCCCCTGAGGAACCCCGCATGTGCCGCATGTGCCGTGTGGACACCTCCTCACCCACCACCCCCCTCTGTCCCCGACCACGGAGGAATGAGGTGAACCCTTACAAGGCTACCCCACGGACTCCAAAATCGGTGAGGCGGTGAGTCAGTAGTAGATCACAGTTGACTGTGCCGAACGCTGCTGTCAGACTGAGAGGTATCAATAGCGCTGACCTGCCGCGATCCAGCTGCCTGCGGAGATTGTCTGTGAGGATAACCAATGCCGTCTCCATCCCATGGCTGCAGCAGAAGCCAGACTGGAATAGACCCAACACCAATGTGTCATCCAGGAATTGCTGGAGCGGTTCGTTCTCCAGAAACGAGAGATTTGAAACTGGGAAGTAATTGGCCAGATCAGTGTATCTAAAGTTGGTCTCTTAATGAGTGGGACAACCCCCCCCCCCCCCCTTCTTCAGTCCCACTGAGTCCAGGGACTGATTGATAATATCTTCCAGGAAACCTCATACCTCCCACCACTGGGAAATAACTGGAGATCTTTGGGATACAGCCTGAGGAGGGCAGGATTTGGGGAGGGGAGGGACTTCCATGCCATAGAACCCACCTTCCAAAGTGGCCATTTTTCTCCAGATGGACTGATCTCTGTCAACCGGGAGCTCAGTTGTAATAGCGGGAGATCTCCAGCCACCTCCTGGAGGCTGGCGACCCTAGTTCCAGCCCCCTTTCAACCACAAAAGCTGTTCCGAGCTTTGGAAAAAACAGGATGCAATTTTTTTTAATGTCCTTCTCAGCCTTTCCTACCTCACAGGGATGTTGTGAAGAAGAAGAAGAGATTGGATTTATACCCCGCCCTCCTCTCCCCAAGGGAGTCTCAGAGTGGCTTACAAACTCCTTTTCCCTTCCCCTCCCCACAACGGACACCTACCTGTGAGGTAGGTGGGGCTGAGAGAGCTCTTTCCCAAGCTGTCCTTGAGGGAACAGCTGGTACAGAGCTATGGCTTGCCCAAGGTCATCCAGCCAGGTGCAAGCGGAGGAGTGGGGAATCAAACCCGGTCCTCCCAGATTAGTGTCCGCGCACTTAACCACTACACCAAACTGGCTGAATAAAATGCAGGAGGGAAGACCATGCACACTGCTCTGAGTTTTCCTGAGGAAGGGAAGACTAAACATGCAATACAAACCATTTTTTCCCCTCTTGCTAGTCTGATTTCCCTGAATGAAAATTGCCCGTCGTCCCCCCGGCGGTTTTAAGTCCCAGTGGCCGGGGAGGGGGGGCATTTTCAGTGGAGGAAATTGTGCAGGGAGAAAAATGAACTTCCCCTACCCCAGCGCTGCAGCCTTTTTTTTATATATATATATATAAATTTTTATTGATTTTTCCTATATCTACAACTAATACGCTACAATCTAAGCTACATATACCTTATACAGAGAGTACTTTATCATTTGCTTAATACTACCATGTTACATAATATAATTATGAAGCATTTAGAACCTTGGATAAATTTCAATTATTTTGTTACTGCTACTATAAAAATTATCAAAACTATTTGGCAGGCACGCCCACCTAGAGAAATACGGTTAATTAAACAATTTATAATACATAGGTGCAATGCTTAATAAAACAGTTTAATCACTATTTCTTCTTTCGTCCTCTTCTTGTCTTAACAGTCTCATCTACTTTTGGAGCTGCTGCTCCTTTTTCCGAGTCAGACACTTCTTCTTCACTCTTTGAGCTATCAAATCCATACATGCTTTCTTGCGAGGCCAGTGAACCATCTGAGTCTCTCCCAGTTTTCTTTTCTTTGCTTTTTTCCAGAAATTTTTTCACTTGTTGAACAGAGTCAATCTTATACTTCTTATCTTTGATGCTGAAGCATAGTCCTTCTGGAGTATTCCAGCGATAGATGATAGACTCAGACTGGAGCCAAGATGTCAATTTTCCATAGGTTTTCCTTCTTTTCCTTATTTCAAATGGGATATCCTTCATCACTGTTACTTCTTCTCCCAGGATCTTCAGAGCTGCTTTGTTTGTGGTCCTAAGCACCACGTCTCTTGTAGATTTTTTGGAGAACCTTATCATAATTTCACCAGGCAGGCTTTTCTTTTTAGTGTAATCTGGATAGGTTCTGTAAACCATATCCATATCGCTTTTTATATCCGCTGCTTTCATGCCTGTCACTGGTTCAAGTGCTTCATCAAGCGCTGCAGCCTTGATCCATACCTGGCCTTCCTTCAGCTGCCTCTCTGCAGCTTAATTACGCACTGGGGGACGGCCTATAGATCTTCAATGCCAAGCGCAGTTTGGCTCTTGGAGCTCAGCTCAGCTGGCATTCCTCATTCTTCCTGCAGTACCCTTCCTGCCCACACTCACCAAGGCTGGTCTTCTATCAGAAGGAGCCCAGGTAGGGTATGGAAGCTCGGGCCTGGAGCCAGTCCAGGAAACAAGAGGCTTAGGAGCAGTGTCCCCTCTAAGCGGAGTTAGTGTGAGCCAGCTCACAGTTTCTTAGCCTCCGGCTCACCCATTTTTTTTGTCTCCGCTCAGGAAGGATGGCTCCAGAGCACACTCACTGATGCAGCTGCCAAATCGCTGGCTCACAACTTGAACGCCAGTAGCTTACAGAGTAGAATTGTTGCTCACAAGACTCTACAGTTTAGAGGGAGCGTTGCTCAGAAGGAAATCTTAGGATTGCACGCTCCAGCTTGGGAAATTCCTGGGGATTTGAGACTGGAGTATTTGGACAGTGCAGTTTGGGAAGGGGGAGGAGTTCAGCAGGGCGTAATGCAAGAGAGTCCACCTTCCAAAGCTGCCATTTCCTTTAGGGGGGGGCCTGATCTCTGTCATCAGAAGATTAGTTATAATTCCAGATCCCAGGTCCCACCTGGAGATTGGCAACCTTGGGAGTGATTGGGGTTGCAGGCCTTCCACCTGGGGCCTGGATTTCTGCTGAAATAACAACTATGGGGCTGTGGTTAGAGATGCCAGCCTCCAGGTGGGACCTGTGGAACCCCTGGAATGACAGCTCATCTCCACACTACTGAGATGAGTGTCCCTGGAAGAAATGGATGCTTTGGAGGATGGATTACATGGCATTGTACCCCCCTATGTAGCATTGTAGCTACATAGCTTGTAGCTACATACAATGTAGCATTGTAGCTACATTGTAGCTACGGTGGGGCTTTGGGGGGGGCTCCGTCCCCTTAAAGGCACAGTCTCAAAGGATTCCTCCTGCAAATGCTTTTTTCAATCATTTCTTAAACACGTTTGTAAAGGCTTGTGCTCCTTTATGCAAAGTGGGTTGCTGTAGTTGACTAATTCCTGCACTGAGCAAGGGGGTTGGAGTAGGTGACCTCTATGATCCCTTCTGACTCTGTGTCAAGAAACTGGTCTCCTTGAAGAGAGCTCTTCTGCCTCAGTGTTAGCTTTCTTGACTATATCAGTCGTCGCCCCCACCTGCCAACTTGTCATCAGACTGTTGCTTAGGCTGGCACAAATGATTAACTTGCAGCAGCTGAGAACTGTCACTGAATAGTGGTTGATGGCTTGCAGTTTAGAGATCTATCCTGGTAACAGCTTTCTATTGGCTAAATGACTTTTCATTCCACACTGAGAACTTCAGCCCCACCAGAAAAACAATTGCCCCACAAGTCACAAAATCCTGGCTATGGGCCTGATTGTACCCTGTCCTCCCCAGGCTCCACCCCCAAATCTCCAGGAGTTTCCCAACCTGGATTTGGCAACCCTACCCCCCCATCCCCCACTGGTGGCCAGGGAGGATCTGGCAACCCTCACTGTAGCTCAGTTGAAGAGCCTCTGCTTTGCCTGCAGAGGGTCCCGGGTTTTGCCTGCAGAAGGTCCAAAGTCTAAACCCAGGCACCTTTCAAGGACCAGGTCAGAGGTGATGTGAAAGACCTCTGCCTGAGACCCTGAACAGCAGCCGCCAGTCTGCTGACCCCAGGTTCCACCCCCCAAATCACCATGTGAGAGACAGGGACAAAGGGGGATGGCTCAGCTGGAGCAGGAAGTCTCCAAAGAGTCAATCAGGAGACAGGAAGGACATAATTTGAAATTGTGGGAAGTCCCTAATCTAGCTGTGCTAACGACCAGACCTTCAGCTGCCCCCTATAGACTGTTCTTCTTCAGGTAAGTGCACTATAGACCTTGTATTTTCCAATACAAGCAAGAGCCTTCGCTCAGTCTTTTCTCAAGCCAGAGGAATTCCTTACAATAGCAAACAGTAAACAAAAGGTGAAGCTCTCTTCTTTCTTTTTGCACACATATCCCCAAATTATCATGTCCTTTTGTGCTCAGGATGAGCCAGAATGCACCCTGGCACATCGCGCCGGACTGCCGTGTCAGCAGTCCGTCCGTTTTTCCTCGCATCTTCTGAAATCTGCAAAACGCAGCCATATCCCTTCTATTCTCCACGGCCTTATGTATCAAACCGAGGTCTCATTAGTTAGCTTCAAAATCCACTGTGGCACTGCCCTCATTTATCACTTTGTGTGTCTGGACCGTAGCTCAGGGGTACCGCACATCTTCTGAACCTGCAGACGTGGCCCAGAGCCGATGGAGCAGCTCTCTGGTGCCAGCTCCGTCTGATAAGCCCACAGAGGGAAAAAGAAAATTACCAGGAGGATTGGAAGCGGAATGGGACTGAAGCCAGTTGAAGATCCTCTGAAAAGTCAGTCCAGAAGCAGAAACTCTAATCTGGGAGAGCTGGGTTTGATTCCCCACTCCTCCACTTGCACCTGCCGGATGACCTTGGGCAAGCCGTAGTTTTGGCACAGCTGTTGTTGAAAAAGAGCCATTTCTGTCAGAGCTCTCTCAGCCCCACCTACCTCACAGGGCGTCTGTTGTGGGGAGGGGAAGGGAAAGTAGTTTGTAAACTGCTCTGAGACTCCCTTGGGGAGTGAAGGGCGGGGTATAAATCCAATCTCTTCTTCTTCTTCAAGAGGAGAAGAAGAGGAACACAAGATGCCAGATTAGCTGTCCATTTGTGACAGGGAAATTAGATGAGGCTTCTTTCTCTTCCTTTGACTGCCCCCTGAATGTAAACTGGATCAACTTGAATAAAAGTAAGTTTACTTTTTTTTTGTAACATACTTTTTTGGAAGATTTATCAACACCATAGAGCCCACCTGCTGAAGCTTTCTGCCCTTCACAAACCATCACAAACTGCATCAAAGTGCATGAAAGTTCATGGCGGCTCTTCGGTTTGCAAACATTGCTTCGTGAACTGCAAACCAGCCAAAATTCGTGATGAATGTTCATTCGTCAGCTGGTTCGCGCCCATCTGTATGAAGCTGCCTTCTGCTGAATCAGACCGTTGGTCCATCAAGGTCAGTATTGTCTACTCTGACTGGCAGCAGCTCTCCGGGGTCTCAGGCAGAGGTCATACCCATTTTCTCCAGAGGAACTGATCTCTATTGTTTGCAGATCTGTTGCAATAGTGAGAGATCTTCAGGTCCTGCCTGGAGGATGGCAACCCTAGAGTGCTTAAACTGTCTAGCAGTGAAGCTGTGCTGGGAGGGTATGGATCTTGGATCACTCTTGACTTCTGAGTGCAAGAGATATCAGCCCATCAACCAAGAGGCCCCCAGTTCCGATCCTGTCTTCTTGCCTGGTCTGCCAATGCAAGGGAAAATACCAGTAGATTGGCAAAATCAGGGTGCTTCAAAGGCACCCTTGAACCCTCTCCAAACAGCACTGGACTCCACCACAATTGCTTAACCAGTCTTGAAACAGAAGGGGATTGCTAGGGAATAGCTGGCCACACATGAAGCTGTCTCTGATCCACATTTTTTTACAGTTCAGTTCATGGACTGTGGCTGAACCATGAACCAACCCATAAATTGATACAAACCGGGAGGTTGGCTCACGAACCGAACCAGTTAAACGGTTTGCGAGCCATTTAAAGTTTAAACCCCTGCTTTCTGCTTCCCCCCTGGTGTTTTTAAACCAAACAGCTCCCCGCCGCTCAGATATTTTTCAAGAAGAGCAGAAAGCAGGGGTTTAAACCCCTGCTTTCTGCCCTTCACAAACCATCACAAAGTGCATGAAAGTTCATGGCGGCTCTTCGGTTTGCAAACATTGCTTCGTGAACTGCAAACCAGCCAAAATTCGTGATGAATGTTCATTTGTCAGCTGGTTCGCGCCCATCTGTATGAAGCTGCCTTCTGCTGAATCAGACCGTTCGTCCATCAAGGTCAGTATTGTCTACTCTGACTGGCAGCAGCTCTCCGGGGTCTCAGGCAGAGGTCATACCCATCACCTGCTGCCTGGACAGAGATTGGTTCAACTGGAGATGCCGGGGACTGAACCTGGGACCTTCTGCATGCAAAGCAGAGACTCTCCCACTGTGTCGCAGCCCCACTGCTCCCCCCCGTTTTGCAAAGCCTGCATGGATTCTCCATCCCCACCGCCACTGCTCAATCTTCTGCCAAGTCCAGTGTTCCCTCTAAGCTGAGTTAGGGTGAGCTAGCTCACAGTTTTTTTAGCGACCAGCTCACACATTTTTGTCTTAGCCCAGGAAGGATGGCTTTAGAGCAAACCAATTCATGCAGCAGCCAAATCTCTCACTCACAACTTTAATGCCAGTAGCTCAGAAAGTATAATTTTTGCACACAAGACTCCACAGCTTAGAGGGAGCATTGCGGACAACCACTAAACCAATTCAAGCTTGCAGACCTGTTTTTTTTTTAATTGCCACTTGCAAGATATCCAATCAGAACCTCATCTCGTCCTCGCCTGTACTGTCTAACCAGCATCAATACACACCAGTAGATTGCCTTTGCATTCTTAAACATGCCCGTTCTGTCGTTCATTCATCAGCAAGTCGGCGTTTCTGAACAGGTAATTAAAGTGTTTCATTGTTGATCAACAACGGACCAAAAAAAAAAAATGATTAGCAATATCCCTGCGAGCGCTCTGATTGTCACAGCAATTTAAAGAAATTAGGACAGCTCCGTACATTAAATTATAGATAAGAGCATGGTTGTAATGTGCCTTAGACAACTCTGTTTCCTCGGAGTTACAAATTTGATGTATGTCGACTGAAGTGCGTCTGTTTTGGCCATAGATCATGGGGGTGAGGTGCCATTTTTGTCGACGGCAGAATCCCCGCAGTGGTTTTGCTGAACATTCTGGGGCAGCTCCTAGAAGCATACGATACCAGCAGTGCTGATACTGGATCTAAAAAAATCCCCCCCAGCCTGCTCCACAGCAATTCAGCTCTGCAAGTTTATCTGGTACGCATGGACATGTGTGAAGCGGCCTTCTACTGAAAGAGTCCATCTCAGTCAGTATTGCCAACTCTGACTGGCAGCAGGTCTCCAGGAGCTCAGGCAGAGCTCTCTCACATCACCTCCTACCTGGTCCTTTTAGCTGGAGATGGCAGAGACTGAACTCGGGACTTCTGCATGCAAACCAGAGGCTCTACCACTGAGCCAACAGACCCTCCCCTTACTCAAAATACTCTCTACATATGGCAGATGTGGGGCAAATGATTCTAACTCTGCTGCTGTGTTCAAGATTGGACAGAATCTGATGGCCAGTGTGCAGTTTCAAGCTTATCTGAGGTAGAACCACCTGTCACTTGCTTCATTTCTCCTACACCTTTCTCCCCAAAGGGGACCTAAAGCCGCTTACATCATTCTCTTCTCTTCCATTTTATACTTACAACAACCATGTGAGGTAGGTTAGGCTGAGAGTGAGTGATTGGCCCAAGGTCACCCAGCAAGCTTCCATGACTGAATAGGGATTTGAACCTGGGTCTCTCACCATTAACCACTACACCACAGTGTACACATGCTAGGTCGGCACCAGCGTGGCGTAGTGGTTAAGAGCGGTGGACTCGAATCTGGAGAACCAGTGTTAGCCTGACTGCTCTTTTATGTTATTAATATTTGGGGAATATTAGCTGTTATCAATATGCAGCAGGCTTACGGGACCTTTAACCAGTGTATACAGAGGATGCGCTAACCGATACTTCTGAGGAACTGACCCGGACTCAATTCAAAGATGTAAAGTAGTTTGTTTACTAAAATATAATAAAAGATCATACAAAATTATGCTATTATATCATTCATACATTCATACAGTACTAGGAATCGAGACAGAAATTACAGGGACTTGTGCATGAGCAGGTAATCGATGGTTTCTGTCGAGGGTGATATTTACCTATATAGATGCGATGGAATCCGGCTGGAAAAGGGGATGAGGAAATCTCAGGAAGACGATAAGGGTCGTGGCTCTGAACCGGCCAGAAACCACGAGGCAGATCCCAGTGGTGCACCCAGGGATCCGGGAGTGGGGGGGGGGAGGTCAGGGATTGGAGAGGGAGCTGAAACTGGAATTCTAGAATTCTGGAACTTTGGAACTTCTCTCTCTAACCTTGGGGAGTATCGTTTATTGGGAGGTGATACCTGGGAACAGGGGCGTAGACTTTTCTGAAGTCCGGGGAGGCGGGGGCTCTTTAGCGCGTGCGCTTTGAGCGTGCACTCGCTGGGGTGATGTTTCCGCCCCCCCCCGGAAAACCTACCACCAGCCGCCGCGCCTCCCCGGCCCTTCCGAGGCTCACCAGCCGGTGCTGCTGGTGCCTTTCCCTCCCCCTCCGCCCTGGCCACTCCCTCCCTCACCCCTAAAAGAGGAAGAGGGAGAGATAAGGAGGGAGGAATGGCCAGGCCGGTGGGGGGGGAGAGGCACCAGCTGGCGAGCCTCGGAAGGGCCCGGGAGGCGCGGCGGCAAGGCGCCGGCGGCAGGTGCAACGTTTCCCCGGGGGGGGGCTTAGTCCCCCCCGGGAAATTTGGGGGGGGCTCGAACCCCCCCGTAGTTTACGCCAGTGCCTGGGAAGACCTGGGAGGATGGCATGATATGATGTCATCCCTAGAAAACCTATAGATGTATGCTATCTCTAGCCATTAAGAGGGTGACAGGGGATGGGTCAATATTCAGATCTATCTGATGGTCAGGGCAGGATGTCGCTGCCAGCGGGATCTGGCGCCGATACTCTGGATCACAGGAACACCAACCATGGGAACCGGTCCTCAGGAAACACCCCGGTGTCTTCACGCCCAGGTGCGATGCTCTTTGGTGTATCATATGGAAATGCAGGCTGGCATGAAAGGGGCGCCGGGAGGTGTACATGAAAGATGTATGCGTGTATAGAGTCGCAGATGTAAGTTTACAACCTCCTGTCTTTGTGTGAGAGAGGGTCTTTGATCTCTGATATCAATCCTCCCGCCTGGAGGTGGTAACCTCAGAAAATGGTGCTTTGTTCCTATAGTGTAGGCATCTCTTCCCATCTTCCCACTGGTCACCTAGTGTACTCTCATGTCCCACATCACTAATGGCATGGTTCATGTGTAGCTCTCATATCTTAGCAAAAGTCTATAACATGTTGTGCAGCCTTACACCAGGTTTGATTCCCCACTCCTCCTCCGCGTGAAGCCTGCTGGGTGACCCTGGGTCAGTCACAGTTCTCTCAGAGCTCTCTCAGCCCCACCTACTTTTCTTGACTGATTGCAGGCAGGTGTTTATACACCATGGGTGGGCAAATGGGAAGCCTATTCAGGTTCTGCAGCCTATATTGCTGCAGTATATAAAAATACTGCAGCAATATAGACAAACCAATCTGCATGTGTCCACCCATTCAAGTGTATATATATATTTTAAAAAGAGAGCTAAGCCTTATTACGCCATCCCCCATTGCCTCATCTTACTTGTGTACTAACTATCTGAAGCAGATATTTTTTCCTAGCCAGATACAGGACAATGCTTATAACAGCAGCACACAAATACGTTGGGGGTAAGGGACTAGATTTGATAGGCAGAGTGCCTGAAGAACTATGGACAGAGGTTTGTGACGTTGTATAGGGGGCAGCAATCAGCACCATCCGAAAGAAAAAGAAATGCGAGAAAGTGAAGTGCCTGCCGGATGAGGCTGTACAAATAGCAGAGGAAAGAAGGAAAGCGAAAGGCAAAGGTGAAAAGGAAAGATTTACCCAACTGAATGCAGATTTCTAGAGAACAGCAAGGAGGGATAAGGAGGCTTTCCTAAATGAACAATGCAAAGTAATAGAGGAAAACTATAGAATGGGAAGAACTAGAGAGCTCTTCAAGAAAATTGGAGAAATCAAGGGAACACTCCATGCAAAGCTAGCCATGATAAAGGACAAAAACAGTAGAGACCTAACAGAAGTAGAAGAGATTAGGAAGTGATGGCAAGAATACACAGAAGAACTATACAAGAAGGACCTCAATGTCCTTGACAACCACGACGGTGTGATCACTGACCTCAAGCCAGACATCCTGGAGTGTGAAGTCAAATGGGCCTTAGAAAGCATTACTAACAACACAGCTAGAGGAGGTGATGGTATCCCAGCTGAGCTATTCAAAGTCTTAAAAGATGATGCTGTTAATGTGCTGGATTCAATATGCCAGCAAATTTGGAAAATGCAACAGTGGCCACAGGATTGGAAAGGTCAGTTTACATTCCAATCTCAAAGAAGGGCAGTGACAAGGAATGTTCAAACTATCACATAATTGCACTCATTTCACATGCTAGCAAAGTCATGCTCAAGATCCTACAAGCTAGGCTTCAGCAGTACGTGGATAGAGAACTGCCAGAAGTACAAGCTGGGTTTCGAAGAGGTAGAGAAACCAGAGATCGAATTGCCAACATTCGCTGGATTATGGAGAAAGCAAGGGAGTCAACAAACAAAAGCAATCACACAGTGAATATCATAAACAATACCAAAAGGACTGTGCTACAAGACACTATAAGCATAATTTACTACATCATAGTATACAGAAACCAAAACTGCATAAGCTGTATCTACAATTAAAGGAAACTTACGAAAAATGTTACGTATAAATAATCCAACAATAAATGTGCATAAACAGGTAAGTAACCAGTAAGATATTAATTCCAATACATGAGTTTACTATAAGACCAATGGTCTAAGAAAGACACTAATGCTACAAAAATAATTGCAGAGGACCTTTAGGTCAACAAAAGCAGTGTGTCTGAAAAACAGGTAAGTCCAATTGAATGGAACAGGTAAGTCCAGAAGAAAGGAACAGGTAAACCCAATTGAATGGAACTGCAAGTCCAGATGAGATGAAGAGACAAAGACCCCCTCAGTTCTCTTTTTGCAACCACGGAGAGAAGATCTCCACTCCTGTTCTGTTTTTTTCTCCCTCACCTCAGCTCTGAGGCTGAGGAGACTTTTTTCTCTTAACAGTTTTTTTATTCTAGTGAACACTATAATACATCTAAAGAAGAAATGTTTTCTGGATTTCCACTATGTCATTATGACTAGAAACGGTTCTGTTCAACGGCAATTCTCTGTGTCTTGGCTGCCTAGGGGTTCACACAGCAGAGCTGCCCGCTCTTGCTGTCACAAGTTTCCGCTGAAGGCAAGTGTGGATAGAGCCAGACTCAGAAGAGCTTTCTTCAAAGGCTCCCCCCTCCCTGGTCAGGAGGGATGGACAGAGAGCCTGGCTTCAATGGCCCTCTTCGGAGGTTGCCTGTGTGGAAACAGCCTGATGAAGGCCTATTCCCGCCTCTGCTGAGGTCTGGTGGACAAAGAGCCTGGCTTAAATGGCCCTCTTCGAAGATTGCCTGTGTGGAAACAGCCTGATGAAGTCCTATTCCCGCCTCTGCTGAGGTCTGGTGGACAAAGAGCCTGGCTTCAATGCCCCTCTTCGGAGGTCGCCTGTGTGCCCAACAGCCTGATGAAGTCCTATTCTTGCCTCTGCTGAGGTCTGGTGGACAAAGAGCCTGGCTTCAATGCCCCTCTTCGAAGGTTGCCTGTGTGGAAACAGCCTGATGAAGGCCTATTCTCGCCTCTGCTGAGGTCTGGTGGACAAAGAGCCTGGCTTCAGTGGCCCTCTTCGGAGGTCGCCTGTGTGCCCAACAGCCTGATGAAGTCCTATTCCCGCCTCTGGTGAGGTCTGGTGGACAAAGAGCCTGGCTTCAATGCCCCTCTTCGAAGGTTGCCTGTGTGGAAACAGCCTGATGAAGGCCTATTCTCGCCTCTGCTGAGGTCTGGTGGACAAAGAGCCTGGCTTCAGTGGCCCTCTTCGGAGGTCGCCTGTGTGCCCAACAGCCTGATGAAGTCCTATTCCCGCCTCTGGTGAGGTCTGGTGGACAAAGAGCCTGGCTTCAATGCCCCTCTTCGAAGGTTGCCTGTGTGGAAACAGCCTGATGAAGGCCTATTCTCGCCTCTGCTGAGGTCTGGTGGACAAAGAGCCTGGCTTCAGTGGCCCTCTTCGGAGGTCGCCTGTGTGCCCAACAGCCTGATGAAGTCCTTTTTTTTTTTTTTTTTGTAAAGAAATTTTTATTTTTCAAAAAAAAAAACATCAAAAATAATACATTTAACCTTATACAAATCCCTTTTTCCATATTAGATAACATTTTGTTCTATTTGTACATTCTATTTTTATCTTGTTTTGGTGGTTTCCCACCACATCTGAAGCATAACACATTTTCCATTTTATTCAAAATAGTAATACTTATATCTATGTTTCGTTTCTGGTAACGGTTATATAGCTTTAAAATACTTATACTTATACACCAATTCTTATTTTCTATACTCTTATGTATTTCTAAATAAAAACAGTTTCATTGTCTAATTTTAACTAAAACATTCATATAATATATTTCTATTCCTTTATGCTATTATAACCATGTATAGATATAGTTTTTCATATCCCAATACTTTTCAACATATTCTTTCAAATCTTTCCAGTCTTCCAGAAAGGTCTCTGAGTAGAGATTATTCAATTTTCTAGTCCACTTATCCATTTCAGCCATATATAACAGTTTTTTCAACCATTCCCACACCTCTGGTATTTTTTCATTTTTCCAGTTTTGTGCATACACCATTCTTGCTGTTGTAATCATATACCATATTATTGTCCTTTTCTTTACATTTATCTCTTCTAGTTTAAGTCCTAGCAATAACATTTCAGGCAACTTCTTAAATGTACATTTCAAGATTTTTTCCATTTCTGCATGTATTTTTGACCAATAAGTCTTTGCTTTATCACAAGTCCACCACATATGATAAAAAGACCCTTCTTTCTTTTTACACTTCCAACATTTGTTAGACATATTTTGACCAATATTTGCAATTTTTTTTGGTGTCATATACCATCTATACATCATTTTAAAACAATTTTCTTTTAAGTTATAACACGTAGATATACTCATAGCATTTTTCCATAAAAATTCCCAAGATTCCATTTCAATGTCTTTGTTAAAGTTTATCGCCCATTTTACCATTTGTTCTTTTACCATTTCATCAGCATTAAACCATTTTAGCAAGATTTTATACATTTTAGAAATCATTTTTTTCCCACCTTCCTCCCAAACTTGTTCTATTTCATTATTTTTTTCCCTGAAACCGTGTTTTTTATCACTTCTATACAAGTCATATATTTGTCTATATCTTAACCAACCATAATCAAAATCAATCTGATGCTGCTCCTTCAGTTTGAAATCCTTGCCATGTCTTATTAATAAGTCTCTATACTTCAGCCAATCTTGTCCTTTATATCTTGATATTGGATGTAAGACTTCTGCAGGTACAATCCACATGGGTATCTCTTCTGAAAAAAAGTTTTTATATCTTGTCCACGTATCCATTAGTGTTCTTCTCAAATAATGATGTTTAAACATATTGTCCATTTTTGTTTTGCCATAATACAAATATGCATGCCACCCAAATCTACAATCATGACCTTCCAGGGACAATAACATTCTATCTTGTAACATAGTCCATGCCCCTACCCAGGTCAAACATATTGCATCATGGTATAACCTTAGATTTGGTAGTTGAAACCCTCCTCTTTCTTTGGCATCACACATTATTTTCATCTTAATTCTTGGTTTTTTCCCTCCCCACACAAATTTAGACAGCTCCTTCTGCCAACATTTGAATGTTTTTACATCTTTCACAATTGGAATAGTTTGAAACAAAAACATTAATCGTGGTAACACATTCATCTTGACCACCGCAATTCTACCCAGCAATGACAAATTCAATACATTCCACTTTTTAATATCCTGCATAATTTGCAACCATAATTTTTCATAATTATTTTTATAAAGATCAATATTTTTCATAGTTAGGTTTACACCCAGATATTTTGTCTTTTTCACCACCTCACATTCTGTAAGTTTTTGTAACTCGTTTTGTTTCTTATTTGACATATTTTTGCACATTACTTTCGATTTGTTTTTATTTACATAAAATCCTGCTAAGTCACCAAACTCTTTTACTCTCTGTAACAAATGTGGTAATGTGGATAAGGGGTCTTCCACTATAAACATCACATCATCTGCAAAGGCCCTATATAAACAGCCTGATGAAGTCCTATTCCCGCCTCTGGTGAGGTCTGGTGGACAAAGAGCCTGGCTTCAATGCCCCTCTTCGAAGGTTGCCTGTGTGGAAACAGCCTGATGAAGGCCTATTCTCGCCTCTGCTGAGGTCTGGTGGACAAAGAGCCTGGCTTCAGTGGCCCTCTTCGGAGGTCGCCTGTGTGCCCAACAGCCTGATGAAGTCCTATTCCCGCCTCTGCTGAGGTCTGGTGGACAAAGAGCCTGGCTTCAATGGCCCTCTTCGAAGGTTGCCTGTGTGGAAACAGCCTGATGAAGTCCTATTCCCGCCTCTGCTGAGGTCTGGTGGACAAAGAGCCTGGCTTCAGTGGCCCTCTTCGGAGGTCGCCTGTGTGCCCAACAGCCTGATGAAGTCCTATTCCCGCCTCTGCTGAGGTCTGGTGGACAAAGAGCCTGGCTTAAATGGCCCTCTTCGAAGATTGCCTGTGTGGAAACAGCCTGATGAAGTCCTATTCCCGCCTCTGCTGAGGTCTGGTGGACAAAGAGCCTGGCTTAAATGGCCCTCTTCGAAGATTGCCTGTGTGGAAACAGCCTGATGAAGTCCTATTCCCGCCTCTGCTGAGGTCTGGTGGACAAAGAGCCTGGCTTCAGTGGCCCTCTTCGGAGGTCGCCTGTGTGCCCAACAGCCTGATGAAGTCCTATTCCCGCCTCTGCTGAGGTCTGGTGGACAAAGAGCCTGGCTTAAATGGCCCTCTTCGAAGATTGCCTGTGTGGAAACAGCCTGATGAAGTCCTATTCCCGCCTCTGCTGAGGTCTGGTGGACAAAGAGCCTGGCTTAAATGGCCCTCTTCGAAGATTGCCTGTGTGGAAACAGCCTGATGAAGTCCTATTCCCGCCTCTGCTGAGGTCTGGTGGACAAAGAGCCTGGCTTAAATGGCCCTCTTCGAAGATTGCCTGTGTGGAAACAGCCTGATGAAGTCCTATTCCCGCCTCTGCTGAGGTCTGGTGGACAAAGAGCCTGGCTTCAGTGGCCCTCTTCGGAGGTCGCCTGTGTGCCCAACAGCCTGATGAAGTCCTATTCCCGCCTCTGCTGAGGTCTGGTGGACAAAGAGCCTGGCTTCAATGCCCCTCTTCGGAGGTCGCCTGTGTGCCCAACAGCCTGATGAAGTCCTATTCCCGCCTCTGCTGAGGTCTGGTGGACAAAGAGCCTGGCTTCAATGGCCCTCTTCGAAGGTTGCCTGTGTGGAAACAGCCTGATGAAGTCCTATTCCCGCCTCTGCTGAGGTCTGGTGGACAAAGAGCCTGGCTTCAGTGGCCCTCTTCGGAGGTCGCCTGTGTGCCCAACAGCCTGATGAAGTCCTATTCCCGCCTCTGCTGAGGTCTGGTGGACAAAGAGCCTGGCTTAAATGGCCCTCTTCGAAGATTGCCTGTGTGGAAACAGCCTGATGAAGGCCTATTCCCGCCTCTGCTGAGGTCTGGTGGACAAAGAGCCTGGCTTCAATGCCCCTCTTCGGAGGTCGCCTGTGTGCCCAACAGCCTGATGAAGGCCTATTCCCGCCTCTGCTGAGGTCTGGTGGACAAAGAGCCTGGCTTCAATGGCCCTCTTCGAAGGTTGCCTGTGTGGAAACAGCCTGATGAAGTCCTATTCCCGCCTCTGCTGAGGTCTGGTGGACAAAGAGCCTGGCTTCAATGGCCCTCTTCGAAGGTTGCCTGTGTGGAAACAGCCTGATGAAGTCCTATTCCCGCCTCTGCTGAGGTCTGGTGGACAAAGAGCCTGGCTTCAATGGCCCTCTTCGAAGGTTGCCTGTGTGGAAACAGCCTGATGAAGTCCTATTCCCGCCTCTGCTGAGGTCTGGTGGACAAAGAGCCTGGCTTCAATGCCCCTCTTCGGAGGTCGCCTGTGTGCCCAACAGCCGGATGAAGGCCTATTCCCGCCTCTGCTGAGGTCTGGTGGACAAAGAGCCTGGCTTCAATGGCCCTCTTCGAAGGTTGCCTGTGTGGAAACAGCCTGATGAAGTCCTATTCCCGCCTCTGCTGAGGTCTGGTGGACAAAGAGCCTGGCTTCAATGGCCCTCTTCGAAGGTTGCCTGTGTGGAAACAGCCTGATGAAGTCCTATTCCCGCCTCTGCTGAGGTCTGGTGGACAAAGAGCCTGGCTTCAATGGCCCTCTTCGAAGGTTGCCTGTGTGGAAACAGCCTGATGAAGTCCTATTCCCGCCTCTGCTGAGGTCTGGTGGACAAAGAGCCTGGCTTCAATGCCCCTCTTCGGAGGTCGCCTGTGTGCCCAACAGCCTGATGAAGGCCTATTCCCGCCTCTGCTGAGGTCTGGTGGACAAAGAGCCTGGCTTCAATGGCCCTCTTCGAAGGTTGCCTGTGTGGAAACAGCCTGATGAAGTCCTATTCCCGCCTCTGCTGAGGTCTGGTGGACAAAAAGCCTGGCTTCAATGGCCCTCTTCGAAGGTTGCCTGTGTGGAAACAGCCTGATGAAATCCTATTCCCGCCTCTGCTGAGGTCTGGTGGACAAAGAGCCTGGCTTCAATGGCCCTCTTCGAAGGTTGCCTGTGTGGAAACAGCCTGATGAAGTCCTATTCCCGCCTCTGCTGAGGTCTGGTGGACAAAGAGCCTGGCTTCAATGGCCCTCTTCGAAGGTTGCCTGTGTGGAAACAGCCTGATGAAGTCCTATTCCCGCCTCTGCTGAGGTCTGGTGGACAAAGAGCCTGGCTTCAATGCCCCTCTTCGGAGGTCGCCTGTGTGCCCAACAGCCTGATGAAGGCCTATTCCCGCCTCTGCTGAGGTCTGGTGGACAAAGAGCCTGGCTTCAATGGCCCTCTTCGAAGGTTGCCTGTGTGGAAACAGCCTGATGAAGTCCTATTCCCGCCTCTGCTGAGGTCTGGTGGACAAAGAGCCTGGCTTCAATGGCCCTCTTCGAAGGTTGCCTGTGTGGAAACAGCCTGATGAAGTCCTATTCCCGCCTCTGCTGAGGTCTGGTGGACAAAGAGCCTGGCTTCAATGGCCCTCTTCGAAGGTTGCCTGTGTGGAAACAGCCTGATGAAGTCCTATTCCCGCCTCTGGTGAGGTCTGGTGGACAAAGAGCCTGGCTTCAATGCCCCTCTTCGAAGGTTGCCTGTGTGGAAACAGCCTGATGAAGGCCTATTCTCGCCTCTGCTGAGGTCTGGTGGACAAAGAGCCTGGCTTCAGTGGCCCTCTTCGAAGGTTGCCTGTGTGCCCAACAGCCTGATGAAGGCCTATTCCCGCCTCTGCTGAGGTCTGGTGGACAAAGAGCCTGGCTTCAATGCCCCTCTTCGGAGGTCGCCTGTGTGCCCAACAGCCTGATGAAGGCCTATTCCCGCCTCTGCTGAGGTCTGGTGGACAAAGAGCCTGGCTTCAATGGCCCTCTTCGAAGGTCGCCTGTGTGCCCAACAGCCTGATGAAGGCCTATTCCCGCCTCTGCTGAGGTCTGGTGGACAAAGAGCCTGGCTTCAATGCCCCTCTTCGGAGGTCGCCTGTGTGCCCAACAGCCTGATGAAGTCCTATTCCCGCCTCTGCTGAGGTCTGGTGGACAAAGAGCCTGGCTTCAATGGCCCTCTTCGAAGGTTGCCTGTGTGGAAACAGCCTGATGAAGTCCTATTCCCGCCTCTGCTGAGGTCTGGTGGACAAAGAGCCTGGCTTCAGTGGCCCTCTTCGGAGGTCGCCTGTGTGCCCAACAGCCTGATGAAGTCCTATTCCCGCCTCTGGTGAGGTCTGGTGGACAAAGAGCCTGGCTTCAATGCCCCTCTTCGAAGGTTGCCTGTGTGGAAACAGCCTGATGAAGGCCTATTCTCGCCTCTGCTGAGGTCTGGTGGACAAAGAGCCTGGCTTCAATGGCCCTCTTCGGAGGTCGCCTGTGTGCCCAACAGCCTGATGAAGTCCTATTCCCGCCTCTGCTGAGGTCTGGTGGACAAAGAGCCTGGCTTCAATGCCCCTCTTCGGAGGTCGCCTGTGTGCCCAACAGCCTGATGAAGTCCTATTCTTGCCTCTGCTGAGGTCTGGTGGACAAAGAGCCTGGCTTCAATGGCCCTCTTCGAAGGTTGCCTGTGTGGAAACAGCCTGATGAAGTCCTATTCCCGCCTCTGCTGAGGTCTGGTGGACAAAGAGCCTGGCTTCAATGCCCCTCTTCGGAGGTCGCCTGTGTGCCCAACAGCCTGATGAAGGCCTATTCCCGCCTCTGCTGAGGTCTGGTGGACAAAGAGCCTGGCTTCAATGGCCCTCTTCGAAGGTCGCCTGTGTGCCCAACAGCCTGATGAAGGCCTATTCCCGCCTCTGCTGAGGTCTGGTGGACAAAGAGCCTGGCTTCAGTGGTCACCTGTGTGCCCAACAGCCTGATGAAGGCATACCCCCTGCTTGCTGAGGTGTGGTTTAAAAAAAGGAGTCTGAATGGAGACCTATTCCCCTGAAGTGTTGTAGACAGGGCTTCAGAGTAACTGGCTCGTTTCACGGGCTTTGGCTGTGTGCCTTGAAGTCACAACCCCCTCGATGTTGAAGCATTTCTGCCTAGTCATTCCCTAAGGGGTCTCTGGCCTCTATGCCTTGAATGACAACCTATTCTTTCTATTTTATTTGTGTTATTTATAGTTCGTCTTTCTCACAGAGACTCAAGACAGATTACACATAGTGAGCCAATACAAACACACACAAAATGGGGCATTCAGTTACTAATGCATTGGGATTTGAGAAGTCTGGAATAGGATTTGAGAAGTCTGAACTGGCTCTTACTGATCAGATCTGGTGCTGAGCAAATGGACCTGCCTTTTCCTGAGTCAGACCATTAGTCTCTAAGGGTTATTCTTGCCCTTTCAAGATCGGCAATGACTCTCCAGTGTCTCAGCTGGAGGTCATGCCTGTTGGAAGTTCCAGTTGTGATGTCCCCTGTCTTGGACCTCCAGACTGAGTGGCAAGAGAGGCTAGATGGCTACATAGGCACACTGACCTTTCTTTCCCTTTGAAATGCAGACTGTGTTCTCAGGGACCATTTTCCCTTCCTCCTTCTCTCTCACTCTGACAAAGACAAGCTCTCTTCCTGAACACACCAAGAGAGAGAGATGTGGTCCTTTCTTGGCCCCATGAGGCAGATGGGCCTCTCGCCATCCACTGCCATACTTTAGCTAGTAAGTTAGTACTCTATCAGTCTCCGCTCTTTCCTATCCGAAGTGCACTTCTCAAACAAAGAGAGGAGTATTTCTCTGTTACACTTGCAATGTGTCTCTGTGTAGCTTTGTAAAAGTCAAGTAACCTGGTAAAGTGACGCTGCTGCACTGGTAGCTTTATTGAAGCTCTCTGCTAACTAATGACTGGACTAACCACACCGGTCAACCTCAATAACGCCCGTCACCTGCGACTCAATTCTTTTCACTGGAGATGCCACAGATCAAACCCGGGACCTTCTGCAGGCAAATCAGGGGCTCTGCTCGGGAGTCCTGGGCCTGCCAATTACACCAGCTGAAGATCCAGGTTTCGTGTTTAAAAGACATTTCCCCCAAGGGCTTCACCCCCATCTCTGGCAGCTCTGAGAGAATGATCCCTACGCAGCTGCATTTTTCCATACGACGGCAGCCGCATTCCTTCGTGGAGACAATGGCTGCAGTGTGGGGAGCGGAAAGTTATTGACATTCCCTGAGGGAAGCCTCTTTAGAAATTCCAGACCAACGTCCCTTGGATTTATTGTCCCTGGCTCGGTACAGCTTCAGAATATGATAATGCTTCCTTTAAAAAAAAAAAGAACAACAAAACCATAAGTTTGAGGCAACGTTATCCTGGAAGGCTGAGAAGCACGGGCGACCGGGGCGACGGCGACCTTTCTTTGATCTTCATCTGGTTTAATCACACATGCCAGGTGAGGACAGCACATCTAAATTAAAACCCGAAAGGTCAGCAAAAGCACACCGGAAAAAATGCCCGAAAAAAGCCGATGGCTTAGCAAACTGAGGTGTCTCGTGAGCACGTGGGAAGGGCCAAAGAGGCCGAGGAGCTCTGAACAACCGAGATTAGCATGCGGCAGTGCCTACTGGAGGCAGTCCGGAGCTGGATAAGCGCGCGTCATGCCGGCGCATCATGTTGGTTTATGATCTGAAGCTCCCACTCGGCTGCCCCGGAACTTTGCAGTAAAGTTCCATTACCAGAAGCATTGCTTATTGACATAAAACTGATTGACTGCAGGCTCCCCCAAGTTCACCGAGACATTTTCTCCCCCCCCCTCCGGGAAAAAAAGAGATGCATAAAATTCATATGGAATCACCGGCTGTATAATGCCGCTCCGTGAGAAATGGGGGAGATCCACCCTCCTGTGTCAAGCGGCAAAGGCAACCAAGAACGGGAGCCAAGTTATAAAGTCACAGATCAGACTTCCTGGCCATTTATGATTTTCTTCTGTGCTCCCCGGTTTAATGGACTTGAACTCGCATAGAAGGAGCATAATGGAACCATCTCTATATAGTTGCCGACATCCTTTCCCGCTGTGATCTTCCAGTGTGACCAAAGGAACAGAGGGGGGAAAAAACCCAGATCTTTGGCTAGGGTTGTGCAGTAGGAAAGATGGGGAATTCTGCTCAGTAGCTGGCTAGTTCAGAGGTCCCCAGCGTGGTACTAACGGGCGCCAGCACCACGATGCCCACTGACACCTTTCCAGGTGCCCTTTTAGAAAGGGGGGGGGGTGCTTGCTAAGCAGAGCTTCTGATTGGCCATTGCAGATCTGATTTAAATAATGTTGTTTCCGTGGCAGCTGCCAGTTTGGTGTAGTGGTTAGGAGCACAGACTCTAAACTGGGAGAACTGGCTTTGATTCCCCATTCCTCTGCATGCAGCTGCTGGTGTGAGCTTTGGCCAGTCACAAGTTCTCTAAGAGCTGTTCTCTCACAAGCAGTTCTTAAAAGAGCTCTCTCTGTTCCAGCCTATCTTACAGGGTGTCTGTTGTGGGGAGGGGAAGGGAAAGGAGATTGTGAGCCACTCTGAGAGTCCTTCAGGTAGTGAAGGGTGGGGTATAAATCCAGACTTTTCTTCTTCTAATTAATAATTAACTGCCACCTGGCATTGTATGTAGAATAGACAGGAGATCCGAAGACTGCGCAAGTTCGAGCTCTTAGTGTTATGCTAGTGGTGAGCTAATCTTGTTTTTAGGGGCTGAGAGAGCTCTGAGAGAACTGTGACTGGCCCAAGGTCACTCGGCTGGCTTCAAGTGGAGGAGTGGGGAATCGAACCCGGTTCTCCAAATTACAGTCCGCGGCTCTTAACCACTACACCAAACTGGCTCTCTAGCTGCCACTGCAGTTTTGGCTTCATTCTCTCTTGCCCCTCCTTCCCAGTGTATTTTTTGTAAGATCGCTTCCCGTATCCCCTGCACTTGGACTTCCTCCACGTGTGGTTGGCCCCACCTCCCACGGTGGCCATTTTGTGGGTGCGTCGGCTGCCCTGTGTCAGAATCCCAAAGGTACTCACAGGTTCCAAAAAGGCTGGGGACCTCCAGGGCTAGAATATAAAGCCATGGTTATGTTGCACAGGCACAGACGGCTTTAGAAGGGATTAGACAGGTTCATAGACGACAAGTCTCTCAGCAGCTAATGGCCATGGTGACTAAAGGGAACCCCCACATCCTGGGGCAGTAAAACTCTGAATACCAGAACCAGGAGGCATCATCAGGTTCTGGTCTTGATCTCTATTTCCCTGTTGTGGGCCCTCCAGAGCAACTGGTAGGCCACTGTGTGAGACAGCATGCAGGACTAGATGGACCACTGGTCTGATGGAGCAGGGCTCTTATTATGAGGAGGAGGTTGGTGGAAACTGTTATTAAGGAAAAAATTAGTAGGCACATTGATGAACAAAATCTACTGAGGAATACTCAGCATGGGTTCTGTAAGGGAAGATCTTGTCTCACTAACCTGTTAGTGTTCTTTGAGGTAGTAAACAAACATATGGACAAGGGGGTCCCAATAGATGTTGTTTACCTTGACTTCCAGAAAGCTTTTGATATTCCTCATCAAAGGCTCCTAAGTAAGCTCAATAGTCATGGGATAAAAGGGCAGATCCTTTTGTGGATCAAAAACTGGCTAATTAAAAGGAAACAGAGAGTGAGTATAGATGGGCAATTTTCTCAGTGGAGGGAGGTAAGCAGTGGGGTACCAGAGCAATCAGTACTCGGTCCGATGCTTTTTAACTTGTTTATTAATGATTTGGAGTTGGGAGTAAGCAGTGAAGTGGCTAAATTGGCAGATGACATGAAGTTGTTCAGGGTGGTGAGAACCAGGGAGTATTATGAGGCACTCCAAAGGGATCTGTTGAGGATGGGCAAGTGGGCATCAACGTGGCAAATGGGGTTTAATGTAGCCAAGTGCAAAATGATGCACATTGGAGCAAAAAATCCTAAGTATAAATACACACTGATGGGGTCTGAACTGGCAGAGACTGACCAAGAGAGAGATCTTGGAGTCATAGTAGATAACTCAATGAAAATGCTGAGACAGTGTGCGACTGCAGTGAAAAAGGCCAACGCTATGCTGGGGGTTATTAGAAAGGGAATAGAAAACAAATCAGCCAGTATCATAATGCCCCTGTATAAATCGATGGTGCAACCTCATTTGGAGTACTGTGTACAGTTCTGGTCGCCACACCTCAAAAAGATATTATAGCATTGGAAAAAGTGCAGAAAAGGGCAACTAGAATGATAAAAGGGTTGGAACACTTTCCCTATGAAGAAAGGTTGAAGCTCTTGGGGCTCTTTAGCTTGGAGAAACGATGGCTGAGGGGTGACACGATCGAGGTTTATAAGATTATGCATGGGATAGAGCAGGTAGAGAAAGAAGTCCTTTTCTCCCTTTCTCACAATACAAGAACTTGTGGGCACTCCATGAAATTGCTGAGCAGTCGGGTTAGAACGGATACAAGGAAGTACTTCTTCACCCAAAGAGTGATTAACATGTGGAATTCACTGCCACAGGAGGTGGTGGTCGCTACAGGCATGGACGGCTTCAAGAGGGAATTAGATAAACATATGGAGCAGAGGTCCATCAGTGGCTATTAGCCACAAAGTATAGATAGGAACTCTCAGTCTGGGGCAAGCGATGCTCTGTATTCTTGGTGCTTGAGGTGGGGGGTCAACAGTGGGAGGGCTTCTAGTGTCCTGCCCCCACTGCTGGACCTTCTGAGGGCCCCTGGTGTTTTTGGCCACTGTGTGACAGAGTGCTGGACTGGATGGGCCATTGGCTTGATCCTGCATTGGCTTCTCTTATGTTCTTAGGAGGAAGAGGGGAGGGTGATTGGATATATACCCCACCCTTCACTACCCAATCCCTTTCCCTTCCCCTCCTCACAACAGACACCCTGTGAGGTGGGTGGGGTTGAGAGAGTTCTTTTGGCGACTGCACCAGATTAAGCAAGGGATTCCAAAAGAAATGGGTAAGATGCAAATCCTCTGTCCCCTTCTCAATGCATGTCCTATCAGATCTCAAAATAGGACAGGCTCCTTTTGCTTCGGATGTTACATATTTCTATGGAGCTGTTAATACCTTGACTCTTGCTCCAGCTCTTGAAGTGAGCACATGTCAGTGCCTGCCTCCTCAGTGGAGAGGTCTGCCTCCTCTCATGGACTCCGTACCTGAGGAGGAGGAGATTGGATTTATGCCCCAGCTTTCGCTCCCTGAAGGGGTCTCAGTGGCTTACAATCTCCTTTCCCTTCCCCTCCCCACAACAGACTCCCTGTGAGGTGGTGGGGCTGAGAGAGCTCCCTCGAGAACTGCTCTTGAGAGAACTGCTCTTGAGAGCCATGACTGTCCCAGCAGCTATATGTAGAGGAATGGAGAATCAAACCCAGTTCTCCCAGATTAGAGTCTGTGCTCCTAATCACTACATTAAACTGTCTCTCAAGAGGCCTTCCTCCTGGCTCCCAGAAGTTTATCTTCTTCCTTTCCCCACCCCCTGACCAGACCAGGTCAGAGAAGCCTTTCCTGAAAATCCTAGACATTTTCTTCCAGGTGTCTCTCTAGCATGTAATCCCTCCAAATCTGTGTTCCCTCCTTGGAGGAAGGGGGAGATCTTGACCCAAACGTTACCTGTCCTGTTAGATCTATTAGCATATGTACGAAGGTTGGGCTGTCTGGAAAGCAATTGCTCCGACTTCTCCTCCACCTCCTGCCTGTTCTCTGCCCAAAGAGGGGGGAAAGAAACCTTTTAAACTGCACAGTGGATGCTTGGCTCATTTCAAACCTCCCAGGACAAAACACAGCCCACTAACACTTTCCCCATATATGGCTCCCATTGCCATTCACAGAGTTCCTTTCCGCACTAGACCTTAAATCCTGATTCAACCCTGTCCCCAAACTTATGTTCTACACTACACACGAGTTCACCCCTGTAATTATCTTGAGGTATTTTTTTGTTTCCACATTACATTGAGATCACCCCGGTTTTGCCCCACACTTGTCCCGGGATAAACGGACACTGTTATAACCAGGGAGAAATGCAAAGTATTGTGTTGTGATGGGATGAGATCCAAGTACGGAAAACACCAGTTATCTTCCTTCCTTCCTTCCTTCCTTCCTTCCTTCCTTCCTTCCTTCCTTCCTTCCTCCCTCCCTCCCTCCCTTGTAGTGGTTAAGTGCGCAGACTCTAATTTGGGAGAACCAGGTTTGATTCCTCGCTCGTCCACTTGCGCCTGCTGCATCGATGACCTTGGGCAAGCCATAGTTCTGGCACAGCCGTACTTTAAAAAGAGCAGTTTCTGTCAGAGCTCTCTCAGCCCCACCTACCTCACAGGGTGTCTGTTGTGGGGAGGGGAAGGGAAAGGAGTTTGTATGCGCTCTGAGACTCCTACGGGTAGTGAAGGGCAGGATATAAATCTAATCTCTTCTCCTTCCTTCCTTCCTTCCTTCCTTCCTTCCTTCCTTCCTTCCTTCCTTCCTTCCTTCCTTTTGAGTGCCAGCCAGGCACTTCACAATTAAGGATTCCACCGGAGCCCCACTTGGTGATTCTGCCATCAAGGAGTCCGCCGCTCCTTCAGCATCATGTATCTGCCGGGCATTCAAGTCAGAGCATTTGGATTAAACTCTTGGCTGGGACAAATCTTCCCAGGCCCGAGATGGTTTATTTGTTTTTTGGAAATGGATTTCTTTCTCCTTCCGAGGACGCGACAAAATTGCATCTCGGCTAATGCTTCTTTCCACAGAGACTTCTGGTGCTTGCGTTGATGGAGGAAGCACAGCGAGCCGGTTGGGGGGGGGGGGGGGGAGGGGACTTAACATTTGCAGCGACCGACCCTCTCTTCTTTGCTTGTGGCCATGCAAACTTGGCCGGCGTGCTTGAATTGCAACGGCGTGCCTGCTGAAGTGTAAAGGGGCTAGCGCTTTAAAAACATCAGGCGCAAGCTGCCTTCATGGGCTTTAAACTCTGCCAGGTTCCCCCTTTTTCAAAAAAAAGAGAAAAGCTGCTTTGTTTCTTTTTTTACCAGTCCTTCTGTGCCACTCATCGAACTCTGGCAGCGCCTCCAGAAAGATGAATTGCACAGCGTAGTCCTGGGTGGGAAGGATGGGACATGGCTTGTGCTTTGGAAGCCAAGGCGGTCTGGGTTGTATTTCAGGACAGGATGCCAATGCCAGGTTTGGAATGAGTCTCTCCAGGGTGAACGCTAGAAAAGGAAAGACTGCATCGTCGATTGGGCCAGGATTGGCCCTTTCTGCTTCCAGTGGTATTGGCAAAGAAAGCAATGGAAGCTGGGTTGGTGTCATCGTATGCTGAACTGGGGCCTCTGCCAGGGCCCAGGGCTTCTGGCATGGCCCACTCCCACCAGCCACCGCCCACACACCTTCCTTCTCCCACCCACTTGCAAGGGCTTGGCCTCTGTGCTCCGAGCTTCCTGGGCTGTCTGTCATGGCCAGAGTGTGCGAGATCTCTCAGTGTAAGGGGGATAAGTGGTTGGGGGGGCATTGCTCCCTCCAACCTGTGGAGCCTTGTGAGCCAAAATTCCACTCTGTGAGCTACTGGCAATGCCATTGTGAACGAGCCATTTGGCAGCGGCATCAATTGGCTGGCTCTGGACTCCTCCTTCCTGAGCTGAGACAAAATGTGTGAGCCAGAGGCTAAACAAACTGGGAGCTAGCTCACACTAACTCAGCTGAGAGGGAACACTGATTTCCTCTGATCTCCAAGTGACAGAGATCAGTCCACCTGAAGAAAATGGCTGCTTTGGAAGGTGGAATCTAGGGCATCACATCCCACTGAAGTCCTCCCCACCTCCCCAAACCCTGCCTGTCTCAGGCTCAATCTCCAAAATCTTCATTTAAATTGTGACACACACATCGGTTTCACTTGTAATACCCAGGGCTATTTTGGGGCAGGAACGCACAGGAATGGAGTTCTGGCTGGCTTCCAAGTTGGCCACACCTACAGCCTCCCCCCCCCCCCCCCCCCCGGGTTCCCCAGGCACCTCGCAAGCTGTGGGGCACCTGGGGAAGCCAAGCCGATCCAGGGAGGGAAGGCAGTTTAAACTGCCTCCCCTCCTCGGGCTCTCCAGGCGCCCCACAAGCTGCAGGGCACCTGGAGAAGCCGATCCTGGGAAAGATCTATGCTGTCAGGGGTGTGACTTAATATGCCAATGAGTTTCTGCTGTTGGCTGTAGCCTATTACGCTAATGAGTTCCTGCTGGGCTTTTTCTACAAAAAAAGCCCTGGCAATGTCTATGCTATTTATATGTACAAGGCATTTCATATGTGCGTCATATACATAAGAATGAGGCGGTGGTAGAAAGTGTCATCGAGTCGCAGTCACTCATAGCAACCCGATAGGGTTTTCAAGGCAAGATGGGTCCAGAGGTGGTTGGCCACTGCCTGTCTTTTGCATAGCAACCCCTGGACTTCCTTGATGGTCTCTCATCCAAGAAGAGGAGGAGGAGGAGGAGACTGGATTTATACCCCACCCTTCACTACCTGAAGGAGCCTCATAGCGGCCTTTCCCTTCCCCTCCCCACAACAGACACCCTGTGAGGTAAGTGGGGCTGAGAGAGCTCTGAGAGAACTGCCCTTCAGAGAACAGCCCTGAAAGAACTTGTGGCTGACCCAAGGTCACCCCAACAGCTGCATGTGGAGAAGTGGGGAATCAAACCCAGTTCTCCCAGATTAAAGTCCACACTCCTGACCACTACACCAAACTGGCTCTAGCCAGAACCAACTTTGCTTAGCTACTGCGATCTGACGAGATCAGGCTAGCCTAGGCCTTCCAGTTCAGGGTGTATAAGAATGTACAATGCTGATTTATTGACATGTCCACGATATAAGAAACTGATAGATTCACGTCCAGTAGAACCTTAGAGATCACCAAGAGTTTCAAGTTGTAAGGGAGCTTTGACTCTCAAAAGCTTATACCCTGTTCTACTGCAGACCAGCAGGACTACTAGGGTTGCCACCAGCCTCCAGGTGGTGGCTGGAGATCTCTCACTATTACAATTGATCTCTAGGCAACAGAGATCAGCTCCCTTGGAGAAAATGATCTCCAGGCGACGGAGATCAGTTCCCCAAACCCCACCTTGCTCAGGCCCCATCCCCCCAAATCTCTAGGTATTTCCTAACATGGAGCTGGCATGGTAGCCCTACTGGAACCAGCCCCGAATGGAAGCTCTGAGCTCGATCCTGTGCACACGAAACAAAGCCACATGGGTTGTACAGAGAGGAAAATTACCCATACTGAGAAGTATTGGAGTCGGGAGTCCATGGAGTAGTGAAACATCTAGATCTTTATTGCTGGTCCGGATGAAGCGTGCAACCCAGGGCTCTGAGCCCTCCTTTTATGCTGGTCAGGGATAATCCCCTGACCTCGCCCAACTGGCCTGATAGGCTATTATCAGTCTATTTACATCTCATAGGTTCCCTGGGAGAAACCTAGGTACATGATTGGTGGCCGGTTAGAATCCACCTGGCCTTTGTTCTACCTGGCTGAAGCTCAGGTAGTTTCTTGGCCATGTGCTCTGGCCACATGGCGGTCGCCATTACTGGAGCACATGGCGACCGCATGGTCAATACATAACACATACATATGGGTCTTATCTTCTAGGTGACTAAAGGGGAGAAAGAGTGGAGGATCCTATATGCTGGTATTTTGCTTTGTTCTTTATTGTTGTTATTGTTCCCTACTGTTGTCCTGCAGGATTACTTTTTCCCCAGAGAGACAAAAATGACCCCTTTGATAAAGAAGGGGCACTAACAGAGTCTGTGAGAATGTGCTTACACAGAACAGAACAGAACCAGGACTAGAAACTTGGGGCTTCCACCCCGTACTCCTCCATAGCAATACCCTGAATCTTCCCGACATCACATGAAGATGCCTTATAAGGCATGAGATCCCTCATCTATCAAGCTTGGCATTGTCTACTCAGATCAGCAGCACCTCTCCAAGGTCTCAGACAGAGGTCTTTCACATCCCATGAACGCACAAAGTTTATTTATATTTTTATTTATACTTCATATTTATACCCCGTCCTCCCCACAAGCGCCCTCCCCGCAAGTTGGTTATACTCAGGGCTATTTTGGGGCAGGAATGCACAGGAACGGAGTTCCGGCTGGCTTCTGAGTTGGCCACGCCTCCCGCCTCCCCCTCCCCTCGGGTTCCCCAGGCACCTTGCCGATCCAGGGAGGGAAGGCAGTTTAAACCCTCCTTGGGTTCCCCAGGCCCCCCACAGTTCCCCCCACCTGGGGAAGCCGATCCTGGGAGGGAGCTGCGCGGTCATGGGTGTGGCCTAACATGCTAGTGAGTTTCTGCTGTTGGGTGTGGCCTGTTATGCTAATGAGTTCCTGCTAGGCTTTTTCTACAAAAAAGCTCTGGTTATACTGAATCAGACCCTTGGTCCATCACGGTTAGTATTGTCTACTCAGACTGGCAGCAGCTTCCCAAGGACTTAGGTTAAGGACTTTCACACCAGCTATGACCGTCTGACCCTTTTCCAACAGGAGTACTATGGATTAAGCCTGGGACTTTCTGCCTGCAAAGTAGATACCTCACCACTGCGCCATGGCCCCCTCCATCATTGGGCTGCTGCATTTACCTGTCTCCTGCTCCATCCCATTGGCTGCTATCAATTTACTTGTCTCCCGTTCCATCCTATTGGCTGCTAAGCAGCAGCATGATGCTAACTGAGGACCCAGTATACATTGTACTGCAGAGGAACCAGGGGGACCTCTTTGACCTAGGTCATCACAACCACAGGGTGTCAAGTTATCGAGCTACGCCTTTTGTATCTTATCCTTTCTCCAAGGAATTCAGGACGGCATGAATGGTTCTTCAGCCCCATCCTGTGCTCACAACAACCCTGTGAGGTAGTTTAGGCTGAGAGAGAGTGATTGGCCCAAAAGCCTCCTGGTAAGCTTCACAGCTAAGTAGAGGCTTGAATCCAGGTTTTCCAGGTGCAACCAGTTTGGTGTATTGGTTAAGAGTGCAGACTCTAATCTGGAGAGCCAGGTTCGATCCCCCACTCCTCCACATGAAGCCAGCTGGGTGACCTTGGGCCAGTCACAGTTCTTTCAGAGCTCTCTCAGCCCCTAAAAAGAAGTCTTGTTCACCACTAACACAATGCTAAGAGCAAGAACTTGCTGCCAGACAATCCTAGGATCTCTAACCACTAGACTGTACTTGCTCTCATGATCCTCCACTTCTGGTTCCATATCACCAGGATGTCCCAAATTGAATGCTTATCCATATTGGCCATAATCATACTGGTTTTGCCCTACATACTTGTCTGGAAAATCCATTGTTTTGTAGCCATGAGCATGATTAATCACTTAAGTTGGAGTAAGGCTCCTGGAAATGGAGGAAGGCTTCAAATTTTGGTCAAACAGAGTGGGCGGATCCAGGCCTCTAAGAGTTTTCCTAGGTATAGCTCCCATTTGATTCAAAGAATTCTTCTCCATCCTTCCTTAAGAACATAAGAGAAGCCATGTTGGATCAGACCAACGGCCCATCTAGTCCAATACTCTGCGTAGCTCTAGCTACCGCACAACACTGTATGTTTTATTTCTGTTGGCTTGTGATTTACATTGTGCCTTGTAAACCATTTTAACCCCATTGCTAAGCCTGTGTCCTTACTGGTCAGTACTTAACTACTCAAGCAAATTTAGAAACCAGATTTTCATAGGTTATTATAGAATTGCCCTTCACTCTCTTTCCCCCCTCTTCACATTTTGATCTACTTTCTGCCCATGGCAGAGAATAAGAAGTATGCTGGACTGGGAAACAAATCCTGCTTGAGGGATTGGTGGGGCGACATGGACTATGTGGTCCAGCAATCCTGGATATGCTTACCTGTTTCCTCTAAGTAGTGTAAAATGTACAAAGAAATGGTGTGATTGTGGGAGGAAGGAAGGAAGGAAGGAAGGAAGGAAGGAAGGAAGGAAGGAAGGAAGGAAGGAAGGAAGGAAGGAAGGAAGGAAGGGTGGGTGGGTGCTTGGGGGAACAACATTGGGAGGGCTTCTGGAGTTGTCGCTCTGCTGGTGGACCTCCTGATGGCACCTGGGTTTTGGCCACTGTGGGACACAAAGTGTTGGACTAGATGGATCATTGGCCTGATCCAACATGGCTTCTCTTATGTTCTTATTTCTGGGGCAATGATGCTCTGTATTCTTGGTGCTGGGGGTGGTGGTGGCAACAGTGGGAGGGCTTCTGGAGCTCAGGCCCTGCTGATGGACCTCCTGATGGCACCTGGGTTTGGGCCACTGTGGGACACAAAGTATTGGACTGGGTGGGCCATTGGCCTGATCCAACGTGGCTTCCCTTATGTTCTCAATCAACTCATTCCAAGGACTACAATACCAAGCATGGTTGCTGGGCTATAAATCCCATTGAACATAAGGGGACTTACTTTTAAGTAGGCATGGTAGACATGCATAGGAAACATGCATGGTTTGCTCTGGATTTGCCCTATACTCTGGACCCCTGGGGCAGCCTTTGGCTCTCTTTTGGCACTCCCCCAGCTCTGGCACCCTAGGCGATTGCATGGCCCGGATTGCTTTTACTTATTTAAATTGTTTTGTTCTGTTTCTCCAGAAAAGCTACCCCAGATGGCGAAAGGACGGATGCATTGCTCTCAAATGCATTAAAACAATAGTCACTATATAATGAAACCACAGAGAATATTAGCCCCTTAAAATGCAAGTTCAGCAAGACTTTAAAAAGCATGATAAAAACACTCCTGCAATAAAACAAAGCCAACTGTTTCAATGCAACAGTTTTTTTTTTAACTGTTCATGTTAAATCCATAAAGATGGTGGGAGCTTAGGACTGCCAACTCTGAGATGGGAAATTCCTGGAGATTTGAGGATGGATACGGGGGAAGGTGAGTCTTGTGGGGAAGGGACCTTGGTGAGGTATAATGACATACATTCCACTCTCCGAAGCAGCCATTTTCTCCCGAGGGAACTGATGATCTCCATCGTCTGGGGATTGATTGTCATTCTGGAAGATCTCCCAGGCCCCACTAGGGTTGCCATCCCCTCAAAAGGGGCAGGGTTTTCCCTGATTTCAGTCCCCCTGATCCACCCGCCAGCCAGTTGCCAATGGGGGAGCCCACAGGCGTCAACTACAGGGGGGCTTGGAGGCATGGGCCACCACTGAAATTTCCCAGGGGGGACTGAGCCCCCCCGGTGAAATGGAGTGCCCGCCTGCCCACCGCCGCACCTTCCTGCCTTCCAGGCCCCCTTCCTAGGCCCACCTGCCACCACAAAAGCCTCTCCCCCCCAGCTCCCCTGCACCCACTCCTCCCTCCCTCCCTCTCTCTATGACACCATAGAGTTTCAGGGTGATTGCCAGAGTGTTGCCCTGGCAATGTGCCCAACATGATGATGTCACTTCCGGGTGATGTCATCAAGCTGGGCAGTCACCTGGATGACCCCTAGAGGGAGGGAGGGAGGAGTGGGTGGGGAGAGGTGTGCGGGGGAGTCAGGTGGGGGGGGAGAGGCTCTGGCAGTGGTAATGGCAGTGGCAGGGACACCCCCCGGGAAATTGAAAAGTCTATGCCCCTAGGGAAGCCCCGCCCCTGAAGAGGTCCACGGCACCTGACATGCCCAGAGCAATGATGTAACCCAGAGGTGACATCACCGCGCTGGGCATTTCACGGGGGGCACTCTAGCATTTGGCCAAAAACTCTATGGTGACCATAGACTCTAGAGCATCCCCCCGTGACATGCCCAGCGCGGTGACGTCACTTCCAGGTGATGTCATTGCAGTGAGCGTGCTTCACATGTGTGCCAGAAGACCTGGGAGAAGAGCCTGAAGCCCCCTTGCTGGGTAAAGGTAGGGACCTGGCAGCCCTATAGGCCCCACCTGGAGGCTGGCCACCCTATGAGAAGCCCTGTCAGCCTGGGTATGTGTAAAGAGGCCTCAGAGGGCTCTCCTTCTTAATCTCCAGATTTGGAAGTGGGATATGCACCCATTGTTCCCAAATAAATGAAGAAAAATGAAAGATACCAATAAATGTGTGAACGTAATAGCAAAGAATGGGAACAACAGGGAGCCAATTCCATTCGTTTTGTTGCTTTCCCTGGCGTCTGCCTTAAGGTCAGAGGGGGAAGCGTGGCCCGACACCACTCTACTTGATTGACCAGTGATCTGACTCCATAGAGAGCAGCTTCCTCTGTTCCGGAAATGGCAAAGTTGGCCAGAGGGGGTGGAAAGAGGCAAACAGGTCATGTGACATTAACATCAAAGCTTTCCCACCAAAAACAATAGAGATGTGAGCGACAGATGAAAAATAGTGAAAATGAATGAAGCTTTCGAAAGGAAACAAAAATCGTGCAGCTCTGATTTAGAAAGACAAGTAAGGGGGTTCCAGATTGACTCAAGCCTGAACTCTCCCTAGAAGTGAAAAAGACTAAACTGAGGCTATTTATTTATTTGTTTATTTGTTTATTTAATTTGTACTCCACCCTCCTCACAAAGCGGGCTATTGTGCTTTGGTTACATTATGAGAAGACGAAAGTCACTGGAAAAGACAATAATGCTGGGGAAAGTTGAAGGTGGCAGGAAAAGAAGACCCAACATCAGATAGATTGACTCTACAAAGGAAGCCATGGCCCTCAGATATCAGTTTGTGAGCCATTTTAAGTTTAAACTCTTGCTTTCTGCTCCGCACTGTTTAAACCCCTGCTTCCTGCGGCTTTTTTGCGCAGTGCTTTAAATGGAAAGCAGTGATTTAAGTGGTTCGGAGCCATTTAAACCAAACAGCTGAGTGGTGGTCAGCTGTTAAATGGCTCAGAGCCATTCAAACCCCCCTGCTTTATGCTCTTCATGAACCACCACGGACTGCTATGAACCTCCATGAATTGCATCATGGAAGCTCGTGGTGGTTTTTCAGTTTGTGAACATTGTTTCGCAAACCACAAGCCAGTTGAAGTTTGTGACAAACTTTAGTTCATGAACTGGCTCATGCCCGTCCCTAAGTGAAACTGCTCATGTTTCTTCTTCCATCTCAAAGCACTGTCACCCATAGGGTTTGATCCCATAGATCTGTCCCACATTTCCCTTGGTCACAGAGAGCCCTCCCCTCACAAGTCTTCTGTTTGGTAAAGTGCCCCCACTAGCAGAATGGATGCACAGCATCCAGTAACACATGAACACATGAAGCTACCGCATACTGACTCAAAGGGTCAGATCATCAGTGTCAGAATTGTCTACTCAGACTGGCAGCCGCTCTCCAGGGTCTCAGCTAGAGGCCTTTCGTATCCCCTGCTCCCTGCTCCTTTTTCACTGGAGATGCTGGGAATCCAGTCTGGGACCTTCTGCATGCAAAGCAGCGGCTCTTCCACTGAGCCACAGCCCCTCCCCATCCAATCCATAATCATGTGTCAAATGGCTAAACGGCTTTATATTTCTCCATCAAACACAGCATAGGAAAAGAATGCTTCAGACATCCCCTTTTGAAGAAGAAGAAAGAGGGGGAAGAATACTGAACATCACATCGTCAGCTCTTGGACGTGAGTCCAATCGGCTGGTAGGGTGGTATTAAGTGAGAGTGAAGGGCGGGATATAAATCCAATCTCTTCTTCTCTGCTTCATCTGGAGATTGTGCAGTTAGGATTAATTGATCTGTCAATTTTAAGGTGTATTTGTATGTTTTTGACCTGTTGTAAATCACCCAGAGCCCTGTGTACTCAGGGATGGGGCGATTCAGAAACAATGATGATGTTGATGATGATGTTGTTGTTGTTGTTGTTGTTGATGATGATGATGTTGTTGTTGTTGATCATGATGTTGATGTTGTTGTTGATGATGTTGTTGATGATGATGTTGATGTTGTTGTTGATGATGTTGATGATGTTGTTGTTGTTGATGATGTTGATGTTGTTGTTGATGATGTTGTTGTTGTTGATGATGATGATAATGATGTGTTCATTCCTCACTCCTCCACTACATGAAGCCTGCTGGGTGGCCTTGGGCCAGTCACAGTTCTCTCAGAACTCTCTCAGCCCCACCTACCTTACAAGGTGCTTGTTATGGGGAGAGGAAGGGAAAGGTGATTGTAAACTGCTTTGAGACTCCTTAAGGTTAAGAACAGTGGGGTATAAACACCTATTCTTCTTTTCTTCAACAACAACCCTGTCAGGTCAGCTCGCCCAAGCAAGACTGTCTAACCCATGATCACTTGGTGAGTTTTGTAGCAAAGTAGGGATTTGAGCAAAAGTCCTAATCTGACATTTGTACCATTACACCACCTTAGTTCTTGTCAAAGTGTCTGATCTTACCTGCATTATTATTTCCTTTTTTCCAATTGTCCCGGTTTTGTCCTGAACAGTCTGCCTGCCCATTTTGCTGCAGCTTTGGTTTGCCTGGGTTGCTTTTAACATTCTAAATTACCCCTGTGTACATATATGACCTGGATGACCCCGGCTAGCCTGATCTCACCAGATCGTGGAAGCTAAGCAGGGTCAGCCCGGGTTTGTATTGGGATGGGAGACCACCTAAGAAGTCCAGGGTCATGAGGCAGAGGCAGGCAATGGCAAATCACATCTGAACATCTCTTGTCTTGAAATCCTTACGGGGTCATCATAAGCCAGCTGTGACTTGATGGCCAAAACAACAGAGACCAAAAAAACCCTTGGTTGTGGTCCTTTGGCATGGCCCTGGTATTCCTTGGAAGTCTCCCATCCAAGTACTAACCAAGGCTGACCCTGCTTAGCTCCTGAGATCTGATGAGTTCTGGCTATCCTGGGCTATAGGCAACTTTTCCTATACCAGTTCTCAGGGACAAGGCAGGATACAAATCAGCTTTTTCTGCCTCCCCCAGGAGGCACATGACCCCTGAACAAGGTCTGCACTGATGTCACTCTGTTTGCGCCTGATCCCGACTCCTCCTGCACTGTCAACAGTGCCACAGCGTCCCGGTGGACTTTGGCGCAGCTGCAGAAGATCAGCTCTGTGCAGAACCAGAAAAGGAAAACCGAACTGTCAGCCTCCTCCCCAGTCAAACCTCTGCCAAGGTCAAGTTCTTTCCTCCTGCCCCTCACCCCCAGCATTGCAAAGAAGCCCCCTGGGACCCCAGAGACTAACCGAGTGTGAAATGTATGTCTCAGTGCCCGGGTTGCAAACAAGGAACTCTCTTCCAGATGAACTGGCGATTACCCTGGAAGAGGATCGGTGACAGCCTTCAAGTCACAGGGCTGATTTCTCTCACAGCTCTTTGAAACGGTGACCTTTCCCCTTCCCAACCTCACAAACAGCTCTGGCTTGCTGTTCACTTGCCCGCAGGGTGGAGTGGTTAGTATGCTGGGCTAGGAACGAGGACTCCAAACTTGTTGAGCCTATGGGCATCTTTAGAAGAAGAAGAGTTGGTTTTCAACTCCTTGTTTCAAAGTGGCATACAGTCGCCTTCCCTTCTTCTACCCACAATAGGCACTTTCTGAGATGATGGGGCTGAGAGAGTTCTGAGGGAACTTTGACTGGCCCAAGGTCACCCAGCAGGCTTCAGGTGGAGGACTGGGGAATCATACATGGCTCTCCAGATTAGAGTCCGTCACTCTTAACTAGGGATGGGCACGAACTGAATTTTTGCAGTTCGGTTCGGTTCGTGCTTGAACCATGAGTCAAACCAGGAACCGATAGGCTGGTTCGCAAACCGAACCAGTTCCTATCGGTTCGTGAACCATTTAAAGTTTGAACTCCTGCTTTCTGCTCCTTATTTTCTGTGGTTCCTCCTGATTGTTATACTTGTTATACTTGTTATACAGTGCCTTCCCTCACTGGACAGTGGATTAGGTAGCTTTGAAAAAAATTAGACTCATTCAAGAAGGATAGTCCTCCCAGTGCCTAAATGGAACCTCAAATTGCAGAGGAAGATTGTCTCTGGCAGAAGAAACAAGGGAAATGGTTGGCTTTCATGTCCTATGGGCCTGAGGTTGGATGTTGAGCTAAATGGGGAGTCGTGTAGTTAGAGTGTAAGTAGAGTGTAAGACTAGGGCCCTCACCTGGGTGGCCCAGGCTAGCCCAATCCCATCAGATCTCCAAAGCTAAGCTGGGTTTGCCTTGGCTAGTATTTGGAAGGGTGACCTCCAAGCAATGTTCCCTCTAAGCTGTGTAGTCTTGTGAGCAAATATTCTACTTTGTGAGCTACGGGCATTAGAGTTGTGAGCGAGCGATTTGGCTGCTGCATAAATTAGTTTGCTCTCTGGAGCCCTCCTTCCTGAGCTGAGACAAAAATGTGTGAGCCGGAGGCTAAAAAAACTGTGAGCTAGTGCACACTAACTCAGCTTAGAGGGAACACTGCCTCCAAGGTATACAAAAGCTGTGATGCAGAAGCAGGCAATGGCAAACTGCCTCTAAAACATCTCTTGCCTTAAAAAAAACTAGCTCGCCACCTAGTGATGCATAATGCTAAAGAGCTAGAACATCTGTCTGCCAGACAATCTTATGACCTCCTGGCTATTCTAATCAACACACGCTGCCATACGATAATCATTGTAAGACTAGAGTTTTGGAAACTCAGGTTCTCAGTCATGAAACTCACAGGGTGACTTTGGGCCAGCCGCTCTCTCTCTCTCTCTCACTCTCTCTCTCCCTCTTTGACTCACTCTTTCTCTCAGCCCAACTCCCTTAGGGGATCACTGTGAGGATGAAAGAGGGAAGGAGAATCATGTATGCCATTCCAAAAACCTTGGAAGAAAGGAAGAGTAAAAAAATGTATTAGACGGATCTCCAGACTAATCCACCAGGGTGCTTCTTGACATTCATAATTAAAATCACTATTAAAAGGGTCGCCAACCTCCAAGTGGTGTAGGGTTGCTAGGTCCCTCGGACCAGCTGGCGGAGGATGGGGGGGTACAATTACTGGGAGCAGGGAGGAATGCCAGAAATTAACACAACATGCCTACGTGACCCGGAAGTGACACAGGCAGGTCAGGGGGTGACACTCTGGTTTTTGGGCAAAACTCTATGGTAGAATTAGCTTGGAGTTTCACCCCAAACCCAGAGTATCACCCCCCAACCTTCCTGACATGGCTACATCCCTTCTGGGTCACATAGGCACATTGGATTAATTTCTGGTGTTCCTCCATTTTTAGGGGGGGGGGTAATCCTACCCTAGAGGCCATGGTGGCTCAGAGGTTGAGTTGCAGACTGGAAGGTCTGTAATTTGGCAGTTTGAGACCCGAGTGCCGCATGACAGAGTGAGCTCCCATCTCGGGCCCCAGCTCCTGCCAACCTAGCAGTTTGAAAGCAAGAAACTGCAAGTAGATAAAGAGGTGCCGCTTCGGTGGGAAGGTAATGGCGTTCTGTGCACCTCGGTGTCTAGTCATGCTGGCCACATGACCACGGAGAAGTCCTTGGACATTGCTGGCTCTTCGGCTTGGAAACGGAGATGAGTGCTGCCCCCTAGAGTCGGATTCAACTGGCTTTCAAGCAAGGGAAACCTTTACCTTTACCTTTAATCCTACCCTGCCAGCCAGATGGCTATTGGCGGAGAAGTGGGGGCTGATAGTGGGAGACCCTGCCCCCACTGGGGGGGGGGTCTGGCATCCCTAAAGTGGTGGCTGGAGATCTCCTGGAATTGCACCTGGTCTCCAGTTGAAAGAGATCAGTCTCCCTGGAGAACATGGCTGCTTTGGAAGGCGGACTCTATGGCAATATACTAGAGAGGCCAGCCTCCAGGAGGGACCTGGGAATCCCCCAGAATTACAGCTCATCTCCAGACTCCAGAGATCAGCTCCCCCAGAGAAAAAGGAAATTTTGGAGGGTGGACTCTATGCTGTTGTACCCGGTTGCAGTTCCTGTCCTCCCCAGTGTCATGCCTGCTCCTGACCCAGCCCCTGCTGAACCAGACCAGGCTCCTTTAACGGACTTAGACACACATCCAGAGGAGTTAAGCCAGTAACAGGAGCCACCGGGGACTGGTCAAGCACCTGAGACCCATCAGGCTCCTCCTGGAGAAAGCCATAGCCCCGAGTCATCACCTCCACCTGTCAGGCGTCTCCATGAAAGGAGATGCCAGGAATTAAGAGACAGAAGGAGTGAGGCACGCATGAGGGCCAGGAGATCTATCAGCCCAGAGTACTAGCAGACGCTGGGCCGTGGCCGGCGGCTGCTAATTGGTTAATAAGCCGGCACGCTTTATCAACAGCCTGTCAACGCCCAACAAATCGTGCTGGCAAAGAACGCTCGTCATTGACGTGACCTCGCCCTGCACCCTTCTGAACTCTGTTCCTGAAACCCGGCTGCTGGACTCTCGGACTTCTGACCCTGGACTTGGCATTTTGGACTGCGGATTGGTATTTGGACTTTGGCTTGTCTTTCTGATTTGATTCCTGTTACCTCTGACTCCTGGCTTTCATGCTCTCCGGCTCTGACTTCTGGCATCCCTGTTGACGATTCTTCTGCTTCATCCTTTGGCTGACTGATTTATGGTTGTGACTCCTGGACTGTTGATAACGCTTGCCTTGTAACTCGAGAACTCTGGTCTGCACGCCTGCCGGCTGCAGCTCTGTCTCAATCCAGAGGCTCAGTCGTGACACCCAGGCTCCATCCCCAAATCTCCATGAGTTCCCCAGCCTGTATCTGACCAAATATCCAGCAATTTCCTAACCCAGAGCTGGCAACCTGAGCGATTCCTAATGCAAGAGCCGAGACCAACAAAGACACGGCGGCCCCGAATGCGGTTCCCTCTTCCAGCAGGCCTCTTCATGTATCATTGCGATCGCCTGGCACCGAAGGGTCTGACCGAGCTCAGGTTTCCCAACTTTATTTTTTCTATGCAGATGCAATCGAACCAGCCAAAACTCCCCAGACTCATTAGGGCCGTTCCTGCTTCCAGTTAATAAATGACTACATATGTATTTTTCACCTGACTCCAAAGAGGAGATCCGGTGTATTCCCCACCCTTCTCAATTTTTCATGACTCATTGGGGAAAAGAGTTCAAAGGAAGAGGAAATAAACCGAGGAGTTAAAAGGAGAAAAGAGAAAAGGAACTTTGCAGTCAGCAGTCTTCTGTTTGCTTATTCCCCCTGCCCCCCCCCCCCAGTCTTCTTCTGTTGGGGCTTCGGCAGAAGCTGTGAATTTAATTCTTCTTGCAGCAACATCCTTACATCTACTGTGCACCATTAAGGGGGGGGGGGCGGAAGCTTTAATCGGTTTAATCAGCAAATTAACCAGCTAAAACCAGTTTTAATTGGGAAAGGGTCGTTATAATCAGCGAGGCCGGGAGTTACAACCACACTGATATTTGCAGGCAATTTCTTTCTGTTTTTTTGGAAACGAGTCCTTCTTGTTTCAATGGGGCTTCCTTGAAAAAGTGTGTGCGTGTGTGCGATAGAGGGACAACATGGTATCATGGTTGGACTGCTGGAGGAGGTTCTAGGAGACCCAGGTTCAAATCCCTACTTTGCCATGGAAGCCCGAGGCTCCCTTGCCGTGTTGTTGTGAGGGTAAGAAGAAGAGATGAGACTGGATTTATACCCTGCTCATCACTACCGGAAGGAGTCTCAGAGCAGCTTACAAACCCTTTCCCTTCCGCTCCCCACAACAGGCACCCTGTAAGGTAGGTGGGGCTGAGAGAGCTCTTTAGAGGACTGCTCATGAGAGAACAGCACTGAGAGAACTTGTGACTGACCCAAGGTCACACCAGCAGCTGCATGTGGAGGCATGGAGAATCAAACCTGGTTTTCCCAGATTAGAGCCCATGCTCCTGACCACTACACCAAACTGGCTCTACGTTACATGAAGTAGAAAAGCTAGATTTTGAGTCATGTAGCACTGAGACCAACAAGATCTGAGTGTATGTGTAGGGTTACCAACCTCCAGGTGACACCTAAAGATCTTCTGTTATTACATTTGATCTCCAGACGACCAAGGTCAGTTGACTTGGAGAAAATGGCTGCTTTGCAGGGTGAATTCTATTGGTTTATACCCTGAGGTCCCTCCCCTCCCCAAACCCTCCCTCTCCAGAGAGCCAGTTTGGTGTAGTGGTTAAGTGCGCGGACTCTAATCTGGGAGAACCAGGTTTGATTCCCCACTCCTCCACTTGCACCTGGCTGGATGACCTTGGGCAAGCCATAGCTCTGTACCAGCTGTTCCCTCAAGGACAGCTTGGGAAAGAGCTCTCTCAGCCCCACCTACCTCGCAGGGTGTCTGTTGTGGGGAGGGGAAGGGAAAAGGAGTTTGTAAGCCGCTCTGAGACTCCCTTGGGGAGTGGAGGGTGGGGTATAAATCCAATCTCTTCTTCTTCTTCTTCTTCTTCTTCTTTTTCTTCTTCTTCTTCCAGGCTCCACCCCTAGAATCTCCAGATATTTCCCAACCCGGAGCTGGCAACCCTAGATAGAAGCTCTGGTGAGTCAAAGCTCCTTTTGTCAGATGGGAACGAAAGGGATCTTGATTCTCAAAAGTTCGTACCCCGAAAATCTTGTTAGTCAATAAATGTGCTACCAGACTTGAGTGCAGCTGTTACAGTATCCGTTTAAAATCCCTGTAGTACAATGCCTTTAAGGCAAAATGCTTAATTAACATTAAAATATTTAGATAATGCAATATATTAATGGGGGGAAATCCAGAAATAAAAGGTAGGTAAAGTGTATATAAGGCACAAAGAGCCACAAAAATAAGATCCAGACCGATTTTCCCACGAGGCACTGCTCCGGCATCATTCTTCCCTTTGCCCCGATTGCGTGCTTGAATTTCCCACTATTTGCCCCGCACCGCATTTTGACCCATGGCTTCACCCAAATCCCCCCGCGGCTTCAGTGATCCCATTTTTTGAGGATCACTGAAGCCACGGGGGAATTCAGGCGAAGCCGCGGGTCAACATGCGGCATGGGGCAAATAGTGGGAAATTCAAGCACACAATCGGGGCAAAGGGAAGAATGATGCTGGAGCAGTGCCTCGTGGGAAAATCGGTCCCAGTGAAACCATAAATGAGAAAGGTCCTTCCCTCATTAAAAACATTTGCTCAATTTTGAGAGTAAACGGAGGAAAGGAGAACAGTCTAAGTAGGGTTGCCCGCTTCAGGTTGGGAAATACCTTGAGATTTTGGAAGTGGAGCCTGAGGAGGGTGTGATTTAGAGAGGGGAGGGAAATTAAGTGGGGTATAATGTCCTAAAGTTCACCATTGAAAGCAGCCATTTTCTCCAGGGGAACTGATCTCTGTCTCCTGGAGATCAGATATAACACCAGGAAATTGCCAGTCACCACCTGGAGGTTGGCAACCCCAAACACAAGCCACTTTGGGCTATGAAGGAAATAAGGCAACTAAAAGTGTGTGTAGGGTGCACGGGTGTGCCAAGATGTCCTTGGTTATTTGTTAAGAAAAGCCGTGTAAAGAAGATGCTACAAATCCATAAAACAAATATTAACGAATATTGTGTAATAATGCCAAATATGAATATACAAGTAGAAGAAGAAGAAGAGATTGGATTTATATCCCGCCCTTCACTCCCCAAGGGGGTCTCAGAGCGGCTTACTAACTCCTTTCCCTTCCCCTCCCCACAACAGACACCCTGTGAGGTAGGTGGGGCTGAGAGAGCTCTGAGACAACTGTCCTTGAGAGAACAGCTGGTACAGAGCTATGGCTTGCCCAAGGTCATCCAGCCAGGTGCAAGTGGAGTAGTGGGGAATCGAACACGGATCTCCCAGATTAGAGTCCGCGCACTTAACCACTACACCAAACTGGCTCTCGCCAAATTCAACCCGACAAATTCAACCCGACGGGTATAATATAAATATGTAGAATACAATCATATAGAAGCATATAAATGCTTACAGGTACATTCAAAACAGGACATCATATAGGACATCATATAGAAGGACATCATATAGATAGTCATAGAAGAGTAGAGTCAGAGATGGAGATAGTCAATATCATAACACAACAAAAGATCTGGATATTAACAACTTCATTTTGTAGATCTTCCTCAGCAATAACTAAACATGAACAATGATACTAAAAATGCCATAATAATTGTTAAACAATTATAAAATCTTTTAACAAAAAAAAAAAAAAACACTTGCTGATTTCATTTGCAAATATAGACCTTCCCACCTTTCTGGTCAAGAGCATTCTGAGGCAGCTTCCAGAGCTGAAGGGGCTGTGGCTCGGTGGAAGAGCATCTGCTTGGCATGCAGAAGGTTCCAGGTTCAATCCCCGGCATCTCTAGTTAAAAGGATCAGACAGTACATGATGATGTTAAAGATCTCTGTCCAAGACCCCGGAGAGCTACTGCCAGTCTGAGCAGACAGTTTTACTGACCTTGATGGACCAATGGTCTAACTCGGTATAAGACAACTTCATGTGCAAGTGTACTTTAAAACACAAAATACAATACACATCAAGAAATAAAAAAGTCGATGACACTGAACATTAGGGAGCGGCTGTGGCTCAGTGGAAGAGCCTCTGCTTGGCATGCAGAAGGTACCCAGTTCAATCTCCGGCATGTCCAGTTAAAAGGACCAGGTAGAAGGTGATGTGAAATATCTCCACCTGAGACCCTGCCAGTCTGAGTAGACAATGTTGATGGACTGATGGTGTGATTCATAAGAACATAAGAGAAGCTGTGCTGGCTCAGGCCAATGGCCCATCCACTCCAACACTAATCACACAGTGGCCAAAACCCAGGTGCCATCAGGAGGTCCACCAGAGGGGCCAGAACTCCAGAAGCCCTCCCTCAAGCACCAAGAATTCAGTGCAGGGCAACTTCATGTATGTTCATGTGTAAACCTACACACAGACGAAGAGTATCTGAAGACGTATGTACGCACATGAAAGCTGATACCCAGAATCAGGGCTCCGTTGGAGCAGGAGTGCACAGGAGCGCAGCTCCGGGAGTGAGGAGCCCAGGGGGAGGGCACGTGACCAAGCCCCGCCCCCTCCTCGGCTTCCCCGAGCAGTACAGAGGCGCAGCGCCCCGGGGAAAACCCTGCTAGGGTCTTTATTGTTTTTAATGTTTTGTTTTAATATTGATAATTTTATCATTGTTCCTTTTATGACTGTGTGCTGCTTTTCCAGAGACTTGCTCAAGGTGGCATATAAATTTTCTAAGTATACCATTTTTTATCTGGGCACATGGCACATAAGTACTGGAGAAATTTCACCAACCCTTCAGCAGTTTCCACCTTATCAGTTTGGTGTAGTGGTCAGGAGTTGGACTCTAATCTGGGAGAACCGGGTTTGATTCCCCACTCCTCCACATGCAGCTGCTGGGGTGACCTTGGGCCAGTCACAAGTTCTCTCAGAGCTGTTCTCTCATGAGCAGTTCTCAAAGGACCTCTCTCAGCCCCACCTACCTCACAGGGTGTCTTGTTGTGGGGAGGGGAGGGGAAAGGGATGGGTGGTGCACATGTCCTGGGTATCTCAAGTCTACTTGAAACCTGGTGGTTTCAAGGGAGCAGGAAGAGAATGAGGGTGTGTTCTTTACGCTTATTTTTATTGCACAAAGTATTGGATGGGGCAGGGAATGGAGGAAGAGCAGGTCAGTTTCACTCACCTGTGGAGTGGAGCCTGAGGGGTGGGTGTTGCCTTCTGACACACTTCCGGTATGTTAGGGGGTGTGGCATATGCAAATGAGTTATGCAAATGAGTTATGCTAATGAGCTCCTGCACCTCTTTTTCTACGAAATGACCCCTGCCCAGAATTAAACTTTGTTGGTCTTTTAAAGGCACCACTGGACTCCGACTTTGTTGAAGAGCAGTGACGTTTGATTGAACAGACCAAGTTGTAAAGGAAATTCAGGCTAGCAGTGATCATCGTATCCAGAAATAGCAGGGATAATATAGTATTCTGAGAGTGGCAGGAGAGAGGGACTTCGTCATGTGATCTTCCATGTGCCCAGCATCTAATTGAAACTGCATGACCATGCATGCGAAGTTGCTATGCATCCCCCACCTAGGCAATGGGTCTCTGTATAATAACATTTTAATCAGTCTTCCATTAGAAGCTGGGTGCTTGAAGGATCAGAAGAATATTACCTCCTTAATCACAAGCATTGCTTTTCAAGCCGGTCCTATTAAAATCAACAGGACCAATGTTTGAATAAACAGGCATAGAATTGGACCAAAGGAGAACCTCCAGATCCAGTATATGATGGAGTGTTCCCCTATGGAGAGCCATCCATGCTCAATTAAGGAGATACCTCCTTTCCCCCTCAGGGCAGAGAAAGCAAGCTCATTGAACAGCAATCTGTATTCTATGAGATGTCTCTTGCATTGCTGATAGGGTTGCCGGATCCAGTTTGGGAAACCCCTGGAGATTGGAGGGTGGAGCCCGGGGAGGACAGGGATCTCACTGGGGTGCAGTGCCACAAAGGGCACCTTCCAAAGCATCCATTTTCTCCAGGAGAACAGATCTCTGTAATCTGGAGATGAGCTGTAATTCCAGGGGATCCCCAGTTCCCACCTGGAGATCGGCATCCCTAGCTGAAGGGGATGTGTTCACAACCAAGGGTACCCTCCAAGAAAAAAAAGTTATAATTTTGGATCTGGGATTGGGAAAAGGACATCTTTACTGTTTATTCCAGATTTTCAGAAGAGAGAGATTGGATTTATACCCCGCCCTTCACTACCCAAAGGAGTCTCAGAGCGGTTTACAATCTCCTTTCCCTTCCCTTCCCCACAACAGGCACCCTGTGAAGTAGGTGGGGCTTAGAGAGCTCTTTCGAGAACTGCTCCTGAGAGAACAGCTCTGAAAGAACTTGTGACTGACCCAAGGTCACACCAGCAACTGCATGTGGAGGACTGGGGAATCAAACCCAGTTCTCCTGGATTAGAATCCAGCTCTTAACCGCTACACCAAACTGGCTCCCCCAGGGTGGACAGTACTGCTTCAGAATTCAGATCCACGCTGTTTGTTTGTTTTTGATTTCCAAAATGTTGGGGCCATTATTATTATTTTTTTATGAGGGAACCAATTCGAATGTCTCATGCAGATCCTTTTAAAGATAATGGCACCCAATTTCCCCAGAATGTTTTGTTATTTTACGAGACTTATACCCGGCCTTTCTGCCCTCGTAAGAGCCGCCAAGGTGGCTAGTGAAAACATCCATACATAAAATGACATCTTAAAAACCATTAAAAACAACAAAGATAATCAAAACAATTAAAACCAGACCTGAAATATATAGCAAACATAAAAAAAACCCAGCTGAAATATCCGTTAGAACGGAGGGATCACCGCGGGAACACCAAATGAAACAAAACAATCTTCATCCATTGGTAGAAGATAGCAACAGAAGGAGACAGGAGAACCTCCAAGGGGAGAGTTGCAGAGTTTTGGTGTTAGCACCAAAAAGGCCCTTTCTCAGGTTGCCACTTGCCTAATCTCAAAAGGTGGAGGCACCAAAAAGCAGGGTCTCTAAGGAATATCACAGTGGCTGGGCAGTCTAAAGATGACCTAAATTTCAAGCAGAATGGAAAGGGGATTTAGTTTTATAGACCCCCAAAGCTGGGGCTCCTTAGCTGACTTCCCTCCAATGTTTCCTATAGGGCGGGGATGGCCCAGCCAGCCAGTGCTGGCCACTGGCATTAAAAATAAATAAATATCCAGACCATATCCTATTTCTTTGCATAATTTTACAGTGGCTGACTGAGAATAAACATTTAGTTTTTACCTTTTTGCTGAAAATTCTGACTGTGCCATCTGTCCCTATTGCAGAAGGTCGTCTCCTTCGGCAAAGTAAGAAAGAAAAGGTTTCCTTTTCAGAAAAACTCCAACTTTTCTGGATTGTTCCCCTAAAAACAGGCCATGTGTGTGTATGAGTTGGCATGTGATGAATCTATCATGCAGTTGCTGTGATGTGTATGTCTTCACACTGGGCATTGTGTGTGTGTGTGCGTGCGTGTGTGCGTGTGCGTGTGTAAAGGACCATCAAGTGAGGGCCAGTGTGGTGCATTGATGAAAAATGTCAGACTAGGCAATTTGGTCATCTAATCTCTACGCAACTAAATCCCTAAACATACGACTACAAAACTATAAACTTTTTTCTAGATGGTATACGACGCCTCTAAAGTAATATCATACAAAGGCAATCAAGGATCCGTTGCGTTGAAAGGGTTGTGGGCAAATAGGAACTCTGTTTCACTGCTGGAGATGAGGTCTTGCCCTAAGGTTCAGATATTTTGGTCTTCAGTCATAAGTAAAATAGAAGAAATTCTGGCTATTCAAATTCCTTTTACTCCAGAGAGTATTACTCAATTATTGGGATAACCAACAATTCTCCTTAAACACTAGAGAACTTCTGGCATTAATGTTGATTGCAGCAAAAACACAGTTGGCCCGAAAGTGGAAGACAGATAATATACCATCACTTAGAGATTGGTTCTTAAAGCTATGGGACATACTGGTAATGAACAGGTTAGACACGCAAATACTAGTGAAGGAAACCCCTGCAAAAACCGAATGTTTTACTACAAAATGGTTCATATTTTTTTAATTGTATTACAAAAAAAGAGTGATTTTGTTACTGCCTTACCTAAGAAATATGTTGATTTTGTATTTTATTAGAGTTGATTAGAGTTGGGCTTTACTAAGGCAAAGTTAACTGTTCCTAGAGTTAATTTTTATGTTAAAATTTGTTAATTGTATTATAAGGACTGAGATCAGTGTTTATTGTTTATCTGTTGGTTGAAAAAGTTAAAAATAAAGTTATAAAAAAAAGAGTGTCAGACTAGGATCTGGGAGACTCTTAATTCGAATCCCCAATTGTGCCCTGGAAGCTTGCCGGGTGACCTTGGGCCAGTCACACTCTCTCAGCTTAACCCACCTTAACAGGGTTGTTGACAGGATAAAACTGAGGAGAGGGGAATAATGTAACCTGGTTTGGGTCCCCATTAGGGGAGAAAGGTGGAGTATAAATACACAAATAAATAGTCATAGCCATCCTTTAGATGGGCTACAGCAGAGCAAAGAGACTGAGGCTTTCACAAGAACACAGTAAGAGGCCTGCTGGATCAGACTGGTGGTCCATCTAGTCCAGCATCCTGTCTCACACAGTGGCCAACCAGTACTTCTGGAGGGCCAACAATAGGGCAGAGAGGCCGAGGCCTTCATAAGAACATAAGAAGAGCTCTGCTGGATCAGACCAGTGGTCCATCTAGTCCAACATCCTGTCTCACGCAGTGGCCCCAACAAGTTCCTCTGAACACCCAACAACAGAGCACAGATGCCGAGGCCTTCCCCTGGTGTTGCCTCCTGGCTCTGGGATTCAGAAGCTTAGTGCCTACAAAGAAGGAATCAAGGAAAGGAATCATGTCTCTCCAGTCAAATCTAGTTAGACCCTTTACTGGGGAACGTCACTAAGGTTTATTTAGAAGCCCAACCCAAGAGATCTCTATGGGGAGATTAAGATATTTGCCCCCCGAACCAGCAAGAAAGATACCGAAACCAAAATCTGGGTTTGAACAAGGGCCACTTTATTATTTAATTTATGCATTCTTTATTACGGCGAGGGGCTGGGTATTGCGTACCAGATAGGTGTCTATATTCCCGACCACCTTCTTATCAACTGGGCGATGCACCTGCCCTGGTCCCGAGCCTTTTACCAGGACTCTTGACCAGTAGCTCGGCAATTGTAGCCGCTACACCCGGTCCACCACCCCGAGGCCCCAAAGCCTGCTAGGATAGCCGAACCAGGTTGTTCTCAAGCAGGACCTCCTTTCCCGTTCCCGAGCCGCCAAGCTCGAGAGCCGTTCCTGGCTGCCTGCTTAATTATCATAACAATGCTTAGGTGCTCACCATTTATACTTTCTGGTCGCTTTTACCTCGCCCATACGTAAGTGACCGACCAACAGCACCAATCAGTCAAAACTCTATCCATTACCCCTCCTCGTGTAGTGCAAGGTAGGCAAAAACACTCCCTCCCATACAGCCAGTCGGGAAGGGGCGAAAAATTCCTACCTGGCCCCACCAAAGGCGACCGGTGTGACCTGCACTACAGGGTGGGAGGGTGGGCCAAGCACGCCGACGAAGAGGCTGAGCCTAGGGGCGGAGCCAGCTTATAACTAGCTGGCTCCACCCCTGCCTCTTCCCTTCTTTCTTCCGGGAGGCAAATCTGCCCCCCCTCACCATTGCTGCGCCTGGTGAGAGTTGGGGCTTGCCTTGCCCCCCTACAATAAAGAACATACTTCCTCTCTGATTCTGGTTTTTTTTTTCCTCAGGAGGAGAGGAGATGCACCAACTCATGATGGAAATGCCCTCCCCCACAAAGTGTGGTGCTTTTAAAGTTAACTTGGGGGGAGGGGAGTTAAATTACATCTTCACCTCCAATTTTCATTGAAAGATCCATAAAATATTGGCTCCTCTGGAGGGATGAAATGGCAATTTCTCCTCTTGCTAATTATAAAAATGCCTGGCTAGAAAGGCGGAGCGGGGGGACGAGAAGAGCCGGGTTATGATTTCTTGCATTAAACAAATTTTATCACTGCAAAGAGTTTTAGTGGTTCTATTTGCAGCTCTGGACCGGTGCCAATCCGCTGTCATTAAATCCGCCGATCCCGCGTCTCAGCTGCACTTATTCAAAGTGGGTATGAATAAAACCCTGAAGCCTATTAAAGGAGTCAGCGTACTGGAGGGAGGCCTTGAAGATCACTCGTGGGGGATTTTCTCCCTTGGTCGGGATCAGCAGGGATTCAAACAATCTCCAGCATTTGCTGTTCTCCGATGGTGGGAATCAAGTGGTGCTTCTGAATGGCGGATTTTGACCATCCCATTCATCAAACCGGGTTTGCATCAGTAGTAGTGTTGCGTACGGCGCATGAGTCATCCCTGAGCTAGCACCTGGAATGGGTTCCGCTTGTTACCCCAGAACAATAGCTTACCAGGATTCAGGAGTGGATTAAGATGTTGAGCTGCAGACCGGCAGCTCAGTAGCTCGGCAGTTCGAGATCCGAGTGCCGTGTGATGGAGTGAGCTCCCGTCTCTGGCTCCAGCTCCTGCCAACCTAGCAGTTTGAAAGCAAGAAATTGCAAGTAGATAAATAGGTACCGCTTCAGTGGGAAGGTAACAGCGTTCTGTGCAGCTCAGCGTTTAGTAATGCCGGCCACATGACCACGGAAATGTCTTCGGATAGCACTGGCTCTCCAGCTTGGAAATGGAGATGAGCACCACCCCCTAGAGTCAGATTCGGCTAGCTTTTGAGGAAGGGAAAGCTTTACCTTTACCTTAATATGTAAATAGCCTGTCGTTGGGAGTGGGGTGTGTTAGGGTGTGGTCTTTGCATGCTTTATAAACAGGGCAGTCAGCCCTGGTTTTTGTCCTAGTTGTGTTCCTGAAATCACTAAATAAAATAGAGCTGTTCACTGCAATGTTTCTTGAACCCAGTATTCAACAAGTAGGAATGGCCTGTTTGAGGAGGCCGGGAAGAGGATGGGCCAGGCTAGCCTGTTCTTGTCAGATCTCAAAAGCTAAGCAGGGTCAGCCTTGATTGGGAATACCAGGGTCTCTATGCGGAGGTAAACCACCTCGGTTCATCTCTTGCTTTGAAAAACCCACAGGGTTGCAGTAATTGGCTAGGACTTGAGAGCACTTTCCACCACAGAGTAGACAAGCCAGGAGGGCATCTTTATAATGGAACAGGGTTGTGACCCACTGCAGTGATTACTGTAGATATAACTTGCTTTTACTGCATTGCCTTCAACTTGTAATCCACTTGCTCTGTTAAGAACATAAGAACACAAGAGCCCTGCTGGATCAGACCAGTGGTCCAACTAGTCCAGCATCCTGTCTCACACAGTGGCCAGCCAGTTCCTCTGGAGGGCCAACAGCAGGGCATAGAGGCCGAGGCCTTTATAAGAACAGAAGAAGAGCCCTGCTGGATCAGACCAGTGGTCCATCTAGTCCAGCATCCTGTCTCACACAGTGGCCAAGCAGTTCCTCTGTCTGGACGGCCAACAACAGGGCATAGATGCCGAGGCTTTCATAAGAACACAAGAAGAGCCCTGCTGGATCAGACCAGTGGTCCATCTAGTCCAGCATCCTGTCTCACACAGTGGCCAACCAGTTCCTCTGGAGGGCCAACAACAGGGCAGAGAGGCTGAGGCCTTCATAAGAACATCAGAAGAGCCCTGCTGGATCAGACCAGGGGTCCATCCAGTCCAGCATCCTGTCTCACACAGTGGCCAACCAGTTCCTCTGGAGGGCCAACAACAGGGCAGAGAGGCCAAGGCCTTCATAAGAACATCAGAAGAGCCCTGCTGGATCAGACCAGTGGTCCATCTAGTCCAGCATCCTGGACTCACACAGTGGCCAACCAGTTCCTTGGCTAGAGTGCCATGTTTGGTTTGGTTTGGTTTGGTTTTCCCTCACAGAGTGATCCCAGCCAATCAGGAATCCCATAGCGAAGGGGATGGAATCACAGTGCTATGCAGCCAATTAAAGATGACTACATATTGATGTCATCTAGGACAAATGAAGCTAATGTTGAAAGTATGGGAAGGCAATGTGTTTTGGGCCTGAATGGCCTCGGCTACCCCGATCTCACCAACTCTCAGAAGCTAAGCGGGATCAGCTCTGACTGGTACTTGGATGGGAGACCACCAGGGAAGTCCAAGGTTGCTACGCAGAGGCAGGCAAAAAGAAAACCACCTCTGTTCATCCGCTGCCTTGCAAACCCTACGAGGTCATCCAAAGTCAGCTGTGTCTCGATGGCCCATTCCACTACTACCATTACGTCATGGATTGGTCATAGGGTGAACCTCGCCCATCAGAACTGAAACAACAACCAAGTCGATTCTACCCAAACAGGTGAACACTTTCATCTGCTTTGCCGTGATTCAAAAAAAAAAAAATGAAATCACTGAATGGGGGCTCTTTTCAATGCTGATGAATGTATTCATGAAAATGCACCCCCACCCCCCGCTTTGGCACAGGCCTAGCTGTAATCGTTAAAGTGTTTTTCTGTCGTGGTGCCAACTATGAGACAAGGGCTACTTTGGCGATGGGAGAAAAATTGATGACACAGTTGCCTCAGGTTTCCTGAGATGAAGCCAGAAATATGTTTAAATGCCAAGTAATTATATATACACACACACACGCACACACACATTGGGAGGAAGCAGGGGAAAAGTTTTGAATTAAGAATCAGAACTGATGGCAAACTTAGGGTTGCCTTCAAGAGATAGTCTGCCATGAATCTCCATAATGTGGGCTTCAAATGAAGTAAATAAAATAAAAAAATAAAGTATCTGTTTACTGAACTTAAAAAAATAAAGTATCTGTTTACTGAACAAAAAAAAAAATCTAGGATCATCAGTGTTTGGTAATCAGAGCAATAGGTCTCTGCCCAAGGATCTTACAATCATCTGAAGCCATTTCCCCATGCACAATGTCCTTGATCATTCTTATTAAATGTGATCATCTGATGTAATATTTGGTGTTCAAAAGATCATAAGGACATAAGAGCATCAGAAGAGTCCTGCTGGATCAGACCATTGGTCCATCTAATCCAGCATCATGTCTCACACAGTGGCCAACTGGTTCCTCTGTCTGGACAGCCAACAACAGGGCATAGAGGCCGAGGCTTTCATAAGAACACAAGAAGAGCCCTGATGGATCAGACCAGTGGTTCCTCTAGTCCAGCAACCTGTCTCAGACAGTGGCCAACCACTTCCTCTGGAGGGCCAACAACAGGGCAGAGAGGCTGTGGTGTTCATAAAAACACAAGAAGAGCCATGCTGGATCAGACCATGTGTCAGAATCCCAAAGGTGCCCGCAGGTTCAAAAAGGTAGAGGACCCCTGCTTCATATGTTTCATAGAATAACAGAGTTGGAAGGGACCTCCAGGGTCATCTAGTCCAGTCCCCTACACAATGCAGGAAATTCACAAATACCTCCTCCCCACACACACCCAGTGACCCCTGCTCCATGCCCAGAAGATGGGTGCCGTGGTACCCACCTTACATTTATTATTTATTTATTTATTTGGATTTATATCCCGCCTAACCAGCGCAAGCGGCTCTAGGCAGCTCACAACAACTAAAATCAATACATACAAAATATAATTAATTACAATAAAACCAATACATCATGGTGAGAGGGGTTTTTTTTGCCTTACATCAGGGTGAGAGTTCCTCATCTCTCACTTCCCTGTGGATCTTTTTGAAGTGGCTATTTGCAGAGACATTTCAGTTCTGTTGTATCACTTCTGGAGTTCAACTGTCAATCGTGACCTGTTCCCACTTTCCTTTTTCAGTTTTAGCTACATTTTTGACCCTTGCTCTGATTTACACGTTCTCCTTTCTCCCTCCCTCTGATTTAATAAATTATAGAATCATAGCATCAGAAGGGTCCAACTCCCTACACAATGCAGGAAATTCACAAATACCTCTCCCGCCCCCCACACACACGCATCCGGTGACCTCTGTTCTTTGCCCAGAAGATGACAAAAAACCTCCAGGATCTCCAGCCAAACTGGCCAGGAGAAAAACTGCTTCCTGACCCCAAAGTGGCGACCAACATTTCCCTGGGCGTGAGAGGCACAGTCTTCCCTTGCATCCACAGAAACCCAGGTGGGTAAGAGAGCAAAACCGAGATCTGTGGCTATTTTGGAGGGGAAATGACAGCAACCCACACATGGGAAGGCGTTTCCGCAAACATGCTTAACGTGTGAAAATGAGCTTAGATTAAGCCGACTATTTGAAGTGGCTTTTCGTTAAACTGTGACCGAGGAGAAACAGAACAAAGCTCAGAATGGATTTGTTGAGCAACAAACAATTGGGACCGAGGGGATTCCTCTCACCTCTAATTTTATTTTAGTTGGTTGATTTGGAACATATGGCTGCCTCCTCTGCTGTGCCTGATTCAGTTTACGATAATATGTAATAATAATACCTAAGGTAACACTTGGGATGTAGTCCAATTTGAACGCAGCCCTTTATTAATATCCGCAGACAATAATTTAGTCTTGATTCACTCACCCCTGGTAGTTCCTCTCTGATTTTCCTTTTCCATTCAGTGAAGTCACACAAAGCTTCCTTATACTGTGTCAGGGCATTAATCGGCCAGGATCAGTATGATCTACTCTGATGGGCTGCAGCTCTCTAAGTTTTCTCAGGCAAAGGTTTTTCATATCACCTCCTACCTGGTCCTTTTAACTGGAGACTTTGGGGATTGAACTTGGGACCTTCTGCATGCCGGGCAGATGTTCTCTCATTGACTCACAGCCCCATCCCATATTTGACCTGAGTGTTCTCTTAACCTCCAGATGTTTTAGTGTGTATTAAATATTGTTTACTCAACGAAATGATTCATGAAGTTGCTCGGACCAATTATTAAGGACTGTCGTCTGTACTACTGTGTATAAGTTAAAGGTAAAGGCTTCCCTTGCTCGAAAGCCAGTCGAATCCGACTCTAGGGAAGTGATGCTCATCTCGATTTCCAAGCCGAAGAGCCAGCGCTGTCCAAAGACGTTTCTGTGGTCATGTGGCCGGCATGACTAGACACTGAGGCGCATGGAACACTGTCACCTTCCCACCAAAGCGGGACCTATTTATCTGCTTGCAATTTCTTGCTTTTGAACTGCTAAGTTGGCAGGAGCTGGGACTAGAGATGGGAGCTCACTCCGTCATGCAGCACTCCGGTCTCAAACTGCTGAACTATTGGTTGCTATAAACTGGATCCTCCTATGTGTAGGAGTTAGTGTGGTGTAGTGGTTAAGAGTGGTGGACTCTAATCTGGAGGACTGGGCTTGATTCCCCACTCCTCCATATGAAGCCAGCTGGGTGACCTTGGGCCAGTCACGGTTCTCTCAGAATTCTCTCAGCCCCACCTACCTCACAAGGTGCCTCTTGAGGGAAAAGGGAAGGAAAGGCGATTGTAAGCTGATTTGAGACTCTTTAAGGGAGAGAAAAGCAGGGTACAAAAACCAACTCTTCTTCTCTTGCATCATTCAATGTGTCATGTTAACAATTTTATTTTGTTTCAGTTCTGTTTTGTTTGCTTGTTTGTTTTAGATTCTGGTTGTTTCTATAACCCTGTTTATTGAAAGTCCCATCCTAAGAACAACAGAAGGGCCCTGCTGGTTCAGACCAGTGGTCCATCTAGTCTAGCATCCTGTCTCACACAGGGGCCAACCAGTTCCTGTGAACGGTAAACAACAGGGCACAGAGGCCGAGGCCTTCCCCTGGTGTTGCCTCCTGGCTCTGGGACTCAGAGGTTTAGTGCCTCTGAATGTGGAGGTTCCCCTCAGCCACCATGGCTAGTAGCCATTGATAGACTTACCCTCCATGAATCTATCTAAATCCCTCTTTAAAGCTGCTTATTCCAGCACTGCATCCCATGGCAGCAAATTCCACATTTTAATCACTCTCTGTGTAAAGAAGTATTTCCTTTTGTCCATCTTGAATCTACTGTCCATTAGCTTCCGGTTCTAGTGTTTTGGGAGAGGGAGAAAAAAAATATGACTTGACAACACACACAGAAAAAGGTTAAATGTGGGTAAAAGGGAGGGGGGAGAGCAGACAGACAACCCCCATACATACAGATGCAATTCCAGTTCACCCTTTAACAAAAAGAATAAAAAACTTTACTAAGTAGGGGCCAGTTCATTGTAGTGTTTAAGTGCACTGAGTCTAATCTGGGAGAACTGGGTTTGATTCCCCACTCCTCCACTTGCAGCTGCTGGATGACCTTAGGCAAGCCATAGTTCTCTCAGGAGCAGTTCTCAAAAGAGCTCTCTCAGTCCCACCTACCTCACAAGGTGTCTGTTGTGGGGAGGGGAAGGGAAAGGAGATTGTAAGCTGCTCTGAGACTTTGAATGAAGGGCAGGATATAAATCTCCTCCTCTTCGTTCACCTCCTCTTCTTCTTCTTCTTCTGCCAGCTTTCAGTATGCAGTGTCTGTGCAAAGTAGGGGGGGAGGATGGAATATATGCATGCTTTATTCCTTATATACCATGAGGTTGATAGAATTCCCAGCGGCAGGCACAACTCTTAAGAGTTCAGAGTCCGTGACCGACATCGTACATGCATTCTTAAAACCCGACAAGATTGAAATGCAATTTTACATCAGCCTTCCTGGCTTGACCATCAATCGATTCAGAATCCTGCTGTAGATATATTTGAGAAGTGCCTTTTCGTTTTTCACATGTGCCCAGTAAAAGGGGGAGAGCATGGTTGCCAGCTCTGGCTTGGGAAATACCTGTAGATTTTGGCAGGGGAGCCATGGGAGGTAGGGGCTGGTGGAGGGGAAGGCCCTCAGCAGGGTAGAATGCCATAGAGTCCACCCTCCAGAGCAGCCATTTTCTCCAGGGAAGCTGATCTCTGTCATCTGGAGATCAACTGTAATACTGGGAGATCTCCAGGCCCCATCTTGAGGTTGGCAACCCTAGGGGAAAGGGTCTGAAAAGCAGTTTAAGCAGCACACAAGAATTCCACCTGTATAACGTCCAGTTCATGAGATACAGTCCATCTCATTCCCTCCTCCTCCTTATTAATTCCTATTCTTCTGTCTCCAAAGGAGGCCTAAGGGAAACATGCCCTTTGACCCACGCTTTGTTATTCTGAGAATCTCTAGAGCCTTTCCTAAAGAATCTGTGACCAGGCAAGAAAATCATTTTTCATCTAAAGTCGATCATGTTCTTCTGATGCCTCTTGTCCCCAGAGAAGTGATCGATTAACGATAGAACCGGTTTACCTCAGAGGAGTGCGGCGGATTTCTAACTTCCAGATCCGGTGACCTTCTATCAGCCGTAAACGGATTGCGGTTCAGGCCCTTAACAAGGCACGGATGGACTCAATATTGCCTCTAAGCATGGACAAAATGCAAATCCAGATGTTATAGTTATAGTTTATTATTGTGGTCTTCAAACCACCATACAGAGTAGACGAAATATGTGAAGGAGATAATATACAAAAATAGAGATCTGAATTTATGAACTTTTAAAACGGGATTCCCACAATTGAAGAATTAATGCACAGAACGCAGCAACTGAATGTGTAATCTCTGCATTCTTATCCAATACCGTATTTTTCGCTCTATAAGACGCACTTTTCCTCTCCAAAAAAGTGGGGGGGAAAGTGTGTGCGTCTTATGGAGCGGATATGGAGCTTTTCTTACCTGTAACAGGGCTCTTTCTTCAGCAGGAACACAGGGGAACGCCATTCAGGCTGGCATCCCAGCCTTCCCCGCCTATCCCTGCTGGGCCTGAGCTGTTAAGACTTAAAAGGGAAACGGCAGGAAAAACCCCACTAGGCTAAGTACTCTTTCCCTTTAAGTGCTTTTCCCCTTTAAGACAGCCAGCAGCAGAAAGCCCCGCCCACAGATTAAGCTCCGTGGCTACTTTGCACAGAAAGGCCTGGCTTTGCATGGCATGCCGACCTATCTCTTCTTTCCTTTCTCTATCTTCCTTCCTTCCTTCCTTTCCTTTTTTCTGTCTATCTGTCTGTCTTTCTGTCTCTCTCTCTGTTCCCACCTTCCTTTCTTCCTTTCTCTTTCTCTCTCCTCCTCCTTCCTTCCTTTATCTCTCTCTCTCTCTCTCTTTCTTTCTGTTTCATTTTTTCCTGTTTTCCTCCTCTAAAAACAAGGTGTGTCTTATGATCAGGTGCGTCTTATGGAGCGAAAAATACGGTAATTCCAGATGTATATATCAAGTATATGAAAATCCCACCTATCGTATGTGAGATGCCTTAGACATTTCACCACACATTTGTAGAGATTAGCCTGAACTCTTCCTAGAAACTAAGAAGAAGAAGAGTTTGGATTTATACCCTGCCCTTCACTACCCGAAGGAGTCTCAGAGCGGCTTACGAACTCCTTTCCCTTCCCCTCCCCACAACAGACACCCTGTGAGGTAGGTGGGGCTGAGAGAGCTCTGACAGAAACTGCTCTTTTTCAAGATCACCTGTGCCAGAACTTTGGCTTGCCCAAGGTCATCCAGCAGCTGCAAGTGGAGGAGCGGGGAATCAAACCCGGTTCTCCCAGATTAGAGACTGCACACTTAACCACTACACCAAACAAATGACTCATCTGAGGCTATCGTACTTTGGTCACGTTCTGAGAGGACAAAAGTCACTGAAGAAGACAATAAGACTGGGAAAAGTGGAAGGCAGCAGAACTGGAAGAAGACCCAACATGAGATGGAAGCCATGGCCCTCAGTTTGCAAGGCCAGAGCAAGGTTGTTAATGAGAAGACGTTTTGGAGAATGTTAATTCATAGGGTGGCCATAAGTCGGAATATTGTACAAAGTTCTGGTTATGCCATCTTGAAAAGAATATTGAACAGCTAGCTGCAATGTATGAACAAAATGATCAAACTATGGGAGGATCTTCTTCATAAGAACCAGCGTGGGGTACATAAGAACATAAGAGAAGCCATGTTGGATCAGGCCAATGGCCCATCCGGTCCAACTCTCTGTGTCACAAAGTGGCCTGAACCCAGTTGCCATCAGGAGGTCCACCAGCGGAGCCACCGCTCCAGAAGCCCTCCCACTGTTGCCCCCGAACCACCATGGGTAGTGGTTAGAATGCTGGATTAAGGTCATGGGAGACCCAAGTTCAAATCCCCACTTCTACTATGGACCGAAGGCCTACCACAAACTCTCAGCCTTGTCTACCTCACAGGGTTGCTGTTTTGAGCAAATGGAAGAGGGGAGAACAATGCTCTAAGCCAATTTGAGTCAAACTGGGGAGAAAAGTGGGATGTAGATAAATAAATGCAATATCTTTTTTTAAAAAAAGATTTAGACAAAAGATACCGTATTTTTCGGACCATAAGACGCACTTTTTCTCCCCAAAAAAGTGGGGGGGAAAGTGTATGCGTCTTATGGAGCGAAGACAGCACGTTGCTGCCGGCTCCTGTTGCTGCCGCCGCTCTCCTGTTCCTCTTCCTCTTACTGCTGCTGGCTCGCGCGAGGCCGCTGCCGGCTCCTGTCCCTCTTCCTCTTCCTGCTGCCGCCTCGCGCGAGGCTGCCGCCGGCTCCTGTCCCTCTTCCTCTTCCTGTTGCCGCCTCGCACAAGGCTGCCGCCGGCTCCTGTCCCTCTTCCTCTTCCTCCTGCCGGCTCGCGCAAGGCCGGCGCTGCCGGCTCCTGTCCCTCTTTCTCTTCCTGCTGCTGGCTCGCGCGAGGCCGCCGCCGCCGCCGGCTCTTGTTCCCGGCTCGCGCGTGGCCGCTGCTGACCAGCACGGAAGGCGCGAGCCTCCCCCGCGTCTAATGGTCAGGTGCGTCCTATGGTCCGTAAAATATGGTAGTTAAGGCTAGGTGTGTGTGTTTGCTAGAGGCTTATAAAATTTGTTTTAAAACATGATTGCAATACAGCTGTTTCATCTCAGGAAAACAGCATGGGGGGGTGGAGCCCTTTGCCCCCCACTGCCACAGTTCTGATTAGAACTGGACACTCTGCAGCTCCAGGAACCCACAGCTTCAGTAGAGCTGCTAGACCCTGTGATGAGCGTGTGTAATCTGTAATGTGCAGTTTGGTCCTTAGCCCATCTTACAGGGTGTTTGTGATCTTCTGCTGCCACAATTTATCTCCAGACTACAGAGATCAGTTCCCCTGGAGAAAATGGCTGCTTTAGAGAGTGGACTCTATGGTATTTCCCCTTGCTGAGGTCCCTTCCCTCCCCTCCCCTCCCCAAACCCCACTCTCTCCAAGCTCCACCCCCAAAATCTTCAGGTTTTCCCCCACCCAGAGCTGGCAGCCCTAAGCTTTTCCACACTGGGGCTGATTCTGCATTGGCTTTGCCCTCCGTAGTTTTACAAAACCCACCTTGGAACCAGTGTTCCCTCTAAGCTGAGTTAGTGTGAGCTAGCTCACAGTTTTTTAGCCTCTGGCTCACACGTTTTTGTCATAGCTCAGAAAGGATAGCTCCAGAGCAAACTAATTTATGCAGTAGCCAAATTGCTCGCTCACAGCTTTAATGCCAGTAGCTCACAAAGTAGAATTTTTGCTCACACGACTCCATAGCTTAGAGGGAGCATTGCTTGGAACAGAAATTCCCCTCTGCATTGCATGCTGCTTTCACTTGCTTTCATCATCGGGTTTTATGGTACCTTCTGCATAGATTTATGGCTGTTTTATAGCCATTTAGGGGTGACTTTGCAGTCAGTATGGCATTGCCCTGAGATATTTGGATGTGGTTCTGGACTGCACTTTCCCCTCCCAGTTGAGAAAATGTGGAGCGAATGCCAAATGCAGACTCGCCCAGGGTCTTTGCTGCCATTTGGCTTCTGCACTGGGTTTCCCCTTTCCTTATACACAGTATCATTTACCGGACACCACTGTCCTGATTTTCCTGCAAGTTTTCCCTGCATTTTTTCAACCCATTTTTTGAGGTGGTCTGCAACACCAGGAGAGAAATTTGGAAAAGGGGGGGGGATGCAAGAACTGCCCAAAGACACTGTCTGTAAGGACGAGGGGGGAAGGGGAACCAATGCCGCTAAGAAGCTGAGCTGCATCCAAAACCCGGTGTGGAGAATCCCTCAGCTGTTCATGCCACTGCTGGCCTGCACGATAATCAGGAGAGGAATTGTTCTACAACTGTACTGCTTTTTGTCGGACAAATGTACAACATGAAGCTGTTTTTTCCAGGAGCTGATTGCTATTCAAGGCAAATGGCCTTCCTCTGTCTGAGCTGTTCTCGGCCACCAGACCCTTTCCTAGGAGGGCAAGAATTGCACAATGCCCAACATGAATCCTGTGCTCTGGTATTCAGCCGCTCAGGCTGTAGCTTCTTGTGCTAGCACAGCTGCAGCCCAAACCCTGCAGCAAGGCATGAATGCCAGAGGGGAAAACCACGTTGATGCTGCCCTTCCTACTGGAAAGCTGGCTTGCCCTAGCAGGAGAGAGGCAAGGGGACTTCCGGCAAGACTTGCGATCATGGCGGACGCGCTCCTCCGCATCTGCGGGGAGCGCGATCCGTACCCGGCGGGAAGAAGGGGCTTCGGACTGGTGCCGAGCCCCCAGAGACCCTAGTGAAGGGGCTCTGCCTGGGGTGGCATGAGGGGGATCTCTCCCTACGGTGGCGATCGAGGTCCCCTTTCATCACCCCCATAGGTTCCCCCGTCCGTGGGAGCCGTATGGCTAAAAGCGCAAAACCGTGAAGCAGCAGAGAGTGCGAAGCTTTGAAGCTGGAACTTATAGTTACGCACGGAGAAAACATGAGTCTGAAGTAAAAATAAACAGAACACAGCGGGAAAGACGGGTGGAGCAAACCCCCCCCCCCCTCGAGACTGGCGTACTTATGGGACTCTTTACGTGGCGTTACTGCATGAAAAAACGTACGTTCGGCTTGCTAGATGGTGGCATCGCTCTTTAGAGGATATGAACTTTAAAAAGATATAAGCCAGTCGTAGAATTTGCTTCTTTCGTCCATCTTATCTAACTATCAACAAAGAAGCGCAGCCTCAACAATGGCGGGGAAACCGAAACCTTCCCCCAAACTAGGAAGTACAGCTCTGAGTTCAAAGGTTGATACCACAGAGATGAGCACTGTGTTCTCCTTGTTATTGCGACCTCTAGTGGACCAAATGACAGCTCTCAACGTCAAGATGGATAAGATGCAGCTGGACCTGAAGGAGTCGAATAAAACTACAGAGAAGCTGCAGCGAGAACTTCTGGAAGTTAAGACTTCAGTAAAAAAATCACGATTCAAGGCTACAAAAAGCGGAGAAAGAAAAGACCTTCCACTCTGATCAGCTTTTGAAACTACAGATGGAAAGATCGAATTTTTTCCTAAGACTTCAGAATGTACCAGAGGATAAAGGAGAAGACCTTACGAATCTGTTAAGTGAAGCGCTTGAACCAGTGACGGGCTTAAAAGCAGCGGAAATAAAAAGCGATATGGATATGGTTTACAGAACCTATCCAGACTATACCAAAAAGAAAAGCCTGCCTGGTGAGATTCAGATAAGGTTCTCCAAAAAGTCAACAAGAGATGTGGTGCTTAGGACCACAAATAAAGCGGTTCTGAAGATCAAAGGAAAAGAAATTAAAGTGATGAAAGATATCCCATTTGAAATAAGGAAAAGAAGGAAAGCCTATGGAAAACTGACATCTTGGCTTCAGTCTGAATCTATTATCTACAGATGGAATGTTCCGGAAGGATTGAGCTTCAGCATCAGAGACAAAAAATACAAGATTGACTCTGTTCAACAGGCAAAAAGTTTTTTGGAAAAAAGCAAAGAAAAGAGAAAAGAGAGAGACTCAGATGGTTCGCTGGCATCGCAAGAAAGTATGTATGGATTTGATAGCTCAAAAAGCGAAGAGGAAATTTCCGACTCAGAAAAAGGAGCAGCAGCTCCAAAGGTACAAGAAGAGACTGTTAAGACAAGAAGAGGACGAAAGAAGAAATAAGGGCTGAAATGTTTTTTGAAGTTGCACTTATATATTATATATAATTTGTATAATTAAGCATTCCTTCAAAAGAGCATGTCTGTCAAACAGCTTTTTTATTTTTCATATATCATCAGTAACAATACTAATTGAATATTAACCAAGGTTTAAAATGCTTCATATGTATTAGTGGTAAGGTAATATTAAGCAAATGCTAAAGCACACTCTGTATAAGGTAAATATAGCTTAGAAAAGTAGCGATGTAGTAGTAGAAATAGATAAAATAAAAAAAAAAGGAGAGAGGCAAGGGGGTCATCTGGGAGTTGGCAGCCCTGCATCCAGACCACCATTCACAGGATATGAGTGTCCTCTCGTTTCCAACACGACATTTGGCTTGTTTGGGGCGAAAACAAAAGAGTCATCTGCCATCGGGAGGCCTGATCTGCGGTTCATAAACATGCTGCTCAATAGCTGCAAAGCACAACTTGTCAAAAAAGCCAAGTGGCATCACTTGATGTAGTGGTTAAGTGCGCAGACTCTAATCTGGGAGAACCGGGTTTGATTCCCCATGCCTCCACTTGCAGCTGCTGGATGACCTTGGGCAAGCCGTAATTCTGTCAGAGCTGTTCTTGAAAAAGATTACTGCTGAGATTACAATCCTATATCCTGTACCCAGGGATGATGCAATCACCTCCACGTATTGCACCATGCTCTAAACCAAGGAAGGGATTACAAGTTGGGAGGGGCAGATGAACAGGTGAACATTTTGTTTCTTTCAAAGGCAGCAGGTTCAATCCAGTTCTTCATTCAGTCCTTGAGGAGCTGATGTCTGTAAACGATGAATCCAAAATAACTCCCGTCTTTGGAGAAGCTTGAGCCTCTTTGAACTTGTAGTCTGAACTGTTTCAATAATCCAGAACTTCAGCTTGTTTTCAGTATGGAGGTGATTGCATCATCCCTGGGTCCACTATATAGGATTGCAATCTCAGCAGTTTGTGACTTGACTATTTCACTTGATGGAAGTGACACACAGCACTGACGAAGGGGGCCTTTGTTACCAGCTCTGTTGCCTGTTTAACTATGTTTTGTTAATTACTTCCAGGCTAAATTAATTCTGTAACATATTAACTTTTAACTCTAGTAATTATGATTATTTTATTTTTATTTAGACTAATTTGGAGAATTCATGCTACTACCACAGGCGTACTTGACTTGTGGTAAGCAAATATATTGCATTCAAGGTAATCCCAGAGTAAATTTATTACTAACCCATTATTACATATATTTATTGTTTACACTAAAGTAATCTGGTTTCCCCCCCCCCCCTCTTTTTCCCCCTATAATTTCAGACTGCAACACCTGGTCTTCTATATACTCATAGATGTCTATACAAATTTCTGTATGCATTTTTGGATGTGTGTCACTGTATAAAGAATATTGACCACTGAGGAAGGCCCATAGGGGCCGAAACGCGTATGGTCCTTAGGTCAAAGGTTTTATCCATCAGCTTGATATGTACTGCTATTAGTTCTTTATGAACCCAGTTTTATATATCTGATACTTGGACTGTCTCTTTTAATTTAATTTTGTTTTATTTATGTGTACACCCTAATAAATGTCTATACTTTTCCATTATAATTATTCTGTTGTTAGCTTGACTCTCTCGGTTCGCAGCTATTTGTTGGGTTGAGTTCCCCCCCTTTTTTGCCTTCTTACATGGCATTATACCCTGCTGAGGTCTCTCCCCTCCCAGGCTTCACCCTGAAATCTCCAGCTATTTCCAACCCCAGAGTTGGCAACCCCACCCAGATCCTATCCTGACCCTCTAACCGCTTGAGTCTCACCGTTTTCGACAGGGGAGCAAAGCCCACATGAAACTCTTATGCAACCTGCTCGCTACCCTGAACATGGACTGGATCGTGCCCAGTTTTATATCGGCCTTCGTAACAACAGGCTTTATGACTGTGACTTCGCTGTTTAATTAAGGGAGCGTTTTACTGGCGTGTGTGCGGTGTTTATTGGAAAACTCGCTCATGAGAATGCAGATGCGCTCTCACAGACCCAGGCTGGAAGGGTATTAAATCACTGGTGCACTGATGACTGACTTCATTTATTCAAGGAGGGGAGTCCATCTAATGTAAAGCAGCAGGCTTGGAAGAGAAGCTCCTCTTTACAAGATACAAAGCCCTATCGATTCCAGCAGAAGGCAACCTGTTCCATTAGCGGCCTCAGACCCTTGCCACACCATTATTTGGCTCAGGAATTTGCTGCAGAGACCCAGAACAAAAGTGATCCTTTCTATCCTGGTTTTGGGCCTGGTGGCGGGACTGAAACAGCCTTGTTCACTAGGGTTGCCAACCTCCAGGTGGTGGCTGGAGATCTCCTGGGATTACAACATGACCACTTTCTCCAGGTGGACGCTTCTCTGTCATAAGGACATAAGAGAGGCCATGTAGGATCAAGCCAATGGCCCACCCAGTCCAACACTCTGCATCACACAGTGGCCAAAATATTGGTAGACCTTATGATGGCACATGGGTTTTGGCTACTGAGTGACACAAAGTGCTAGACGGAGTGGGCCATTGGCCTGATCCCACATGGCTTCTCTTATGTTCTTATGACAGAGAACAGTTTACATGGAGTAAGTGTCCACTTGGGAAGGTGGACTGAATGGCATTATGAGAATGAGAGCCACTTTGGTGTCGTGGTTAAGTGCGTGGACTCTAATCTGGGAGAACCGGGTTTGATTCCCCACTCCTCCACTTGCACCTGGCTGGATGACCTTGGGCAAGCCATAGCTCTGGACCAGCTGTTCCCTCAAGGACAGCTTGGGAAAGAGCTCTCTCAGCCCCACCTACCTCACAGGGTGCCTGTTGTGGGGAGGGGAAGGGAAAGGAATTTGTAAGCAGCTCTCTGAGACTCCAAGTGAGTGGAGGGCAGGGTATAAATCTAATCTAATCTCTTCTTCTTCTTCTTCTTATACCCCAAGACACATGAATACACATGAAGCTGCCTTATACTAAATCAGACCATCGGTCCACCAGTATCAGTACTGTCATCTCAGACAGGCAACAGCTCGCTGTGGTTTCAACCTGAGGTCTTTCCCATCACCTACTGCCCGGTCCTTGTAAATAGAGATGCTGGGGATTGAACCTGGGACCTTCCGCAGGCTAAGCAGAGGCTCTTCCACTGAGCCACCGTCTCTCCCAAATGAAGTCCCTCGCCTCCCCAATGACTGCCCTCCACAGACTCCACCTCCCCAAATCGCCAGGTATTTCCCAACCCAGAGCTGGCAGCCCTATTGGTCACCCCAGTGGACGGCTGTCAGAATCTGCTGATTCAGACAAGGATTTCTGGGGCTTTCTGCTATGCTTTCTATTGCTATATGCTGTGTATTGTAACTTGTGTCTGCACCCATTATGTATTCATGCCTATTGCTTCTAGTTGCCCCTATGCCCACCATGTAACCATATCTTTGGCCAGTATGAATGTATGCTATGTGACCCCAGGTTTATGACTCTGACCAGGCCTGGTCTGTGTAACTGTTTGCCCGGGAGAGTGACAACTTCAAAGCATGGGAACAATGGGCCTCTCACACTCCTGCCTCCGCATTCCGTTCATCCCGGCTGGGAAGACAAGGGGAGGACAGAGACCATTTCTTATCAACGTGCGAAAGCCTTGAGGAAAGCATTTGTTATGTGAATATGGTTACATCTAAGGGGTCTGGTTTGAGAAGGGAAATTTACAGCTTAACACCTAGCTTTCTTTCCTGTGGGAAGCAAACGGCCAGAGACCCCTTTTGCCCGCCGTTTTTCCCCTTTGGTGATTGGTTACCTATGGGCAATTCGAATTGTTCTGAAGGGTATAATAGACCTGCTTCTATCATATGCATTATCTCTGACAATAATCCGAGAACCTGTACCAATGTAGAGATTGGAAATAAAGAACTGTGTTTCATCAACAAAGATCTGATCCTTGACTACTTTGAGCAGAAGTCTCACAACGGCCTGCCCTGGGTTATGGACAGAAGATGACTCTGCTGATTCTCTTGGACCTGATTATGGTGCTCTAAACCACCTGCAATTTCTGTGCTGTCTTCAAGGGCAGTGCCACATGAGTCATGTTACAATAGTCTAGCTGCATGGATACTAGAGCATGGATCAGCAGTGTCTTCTCCCCTCTTCGTTGCATGTGCAGAAAGGGTGTCAGTGTGTGGCTCAGGAGGCACAGATTTTATGTCTCAAGGCCGTGCTTGAATAAAACAACAAACATTAATGTATACATTACAAAACTGCTTTATCAACCAACACATATACATCCATAATGGGAGAAGACATGAACGTCCCAAACAAACAAAAAAGGAGACAGCATGTGCATGTATCGCGTATTGCTCTGCGCAAAATTCGGAATCCTTTTACAAATGGAACCACGGAATCTTCCTAATGCATCACTTCCAGTTTGGAAACAAGAGGAGGTAATTTGTAACTCCCCAGTCTGGAGAGAAATGCAGAGGAGGAGGAATTTTGGAAGCATCCCGACGCTCCTAATGACTGAAAGAGAAGGGGGGGAAATGATGCGCTGCACAAACATGTATTTTAAGGGCCATCTGGGATCCTGGTTGGCTGCTTGCATTTTTGAAAGAGTGCACTAAAGAAGTGGGACATTTGAGAAACAATATTCATTGTCAAGAGAGTGCACCAGACGTTATTAATAAAACATTAGCCTGCTTTGTAAATTTCTGGCAGAGTCTATGAGGAAAGCAAGTGTCCTAGCTGGGGGAGGGCAACAGGATGGTTTGACAATAAGCTGGCTGGGGGGGGGCTGATATATCTCCATGCAGTGACTCATAGGCTTTGAATGGAGACAGTATCGATAATGGGAAAGAGGGCTTCCTTTTGAGATCCTTGGATGCCATTGTCCAGCTAGCCTGACCCCTCCAAAGATTCCAACAGTATGCACAATACTGTACGTAATAATAGCAGCTGTGAAGAAGTGGACTCTTCTCTCAAGCGAATGTTTAGCATAATAAAAAAAAACCCTCACCATTTTTTCTACAGGGCTCTGGTTAGCATCTGCATAAGGAGAAACCCGGTGGTCAGTTTGGGAGAGCTACTGCTTAAATCCCAGCCAAGGCCTAGGTAAAGCAAACCCACTTTGACGTTTTCAGCACCATGGACAGAGACCCATGAAATTCACACTGCCTCCGTTCAGCTCTCTACTCTTTTTGACTCCATTGTAGAATTGTGGAAGGGGCCATACAGGCCAGCTAGTCCAACCCCCTGTTCAATGCAGGATCAGCCTAAAGTATCCCTGACAATCAGGCCCATAGCCAGGGTTTTGCGGCTTGTGGGACTTTTTTTTCTGGAGGGGTGAAGTTCTCAGGGCAGAAAGAAAAGCCATTTAGCCAATAGAAAGCTGTTACCAGGATAGATCTCTAAACTGCAAGCTGACAACCACTTTACATGAGAGTTGTCAGCTGCTGCCAAGTTAATCACTTCGGCCAGCCTAAGCAACAATTCTGATAACAAGCTGGCAGGTGGGGGGTGATGACTTCTACAGTCAAGAAAGCTAACACTTAGGCAAAAACAAACAAACCTCTCTTAAAGGAGACCGGTTTCTTGACACAGTTAGAAGGGATCCTAGAGGTCACCTACTCCAACCCCCTTGCTCAGTATGGGAATTAGTTAACTGCAGCATCCCATTCTGCTTAAAGGAGTGCATGCCTTTAAAAAAATGTTTTCAAACAATTGAAAAGGGCATTTACAGAAGAAATTCTTGTGGGACTGTGTCTTTAAGAAAGGGGGCAGAGCCCCCCCCCCAAACCCCACTGTAGTTAGGGGCCTGCTGACAAGTGTTTGTGCAGCTGCTGCTTGAAGACTGCCAGGGAGGGGGAGCTTCACACCTCCCTAGGTAGCTGATTCCACTGCTGAACAAGTCTACGAGTTTAAAAAAATTCCTAAGATCCAGCAGGTACCTTTCCACCCATAATTTTAGCCCATGATTGTGAGTCCTATCTTCTGCTGCCAACAGCTCCCTGCCCTCCTCTAAGTGACAGCCTTTCAATTATTTAAAGAGAACAATCATGTCCCCACTCAACCTCCTCTTCTTCGGACTGAACATTCCCAAGAAGTCCCTCCGCCTTTCCTCCTAGGGCTTCTTGGTCTCCAGGCCCCCGACCATCCTTGTCTCTCTCTTCTGCACCTGCACCATTCTGTCCACATCCTTTTCGAAGTGAGGCCTCCAGAACTCCACACAATACTCCAATGCTCCCTCTAAGCTGTGGAGTCTTGTGAGCAAAAATTCTACTTTGTGAGCTACTGGCATTAAGGTTGTGAACGAGCAATGTGGCTACTGCATAAATTAGTTCACTCTGGAGCCATCCTTCCTGAGCTAAGTCAAAAATGTGTGAGCTGGAAGCTAAAAAACAGTGAGCTAGCTCACACCAACTCAGCTTAGAGCCAGTTTGGTGTAGTGGTTAAGTGCGCGGACTCTGATCTGGGAGAACTGGGTTTGATTCCCCTCTCCTCCACTTGCTCCGGCTGAATGACCTTGGGCAAACCATAGTTCTGTACCAGCTGTTCTCTCAAGGACAGCTTGGGAAAGAGCTCTCTCAGCCCCACCTACCTCACAGGGTGTCTGTTGTGGGGAGGGGAAGGGGAAGGAGTTTGTAAGGTGCTCTGAGACTCCCTTGGGGAGTGAAGGATGGGGTATAAATTCCATCTCTTCTTCTTGAACACTGCACCAGGTTTGGCCTGATCTATCCAGTGTACAGAGGGACTATGGCATCTTGCAGTTGGATGTTATACCTCTTATATACCACCCCCCCCCCCCCGCAATCCTGTCCTTTCCTCCATTCAATCAGTGCTTAATTTTCTTAGCTTTCCTCCTTAGCTTTGAGAAACTCGCCTTTTGGTTGCCTTTCCCCCAGTATTTTCACTCACGGGGTTTAAAACGCCTCTTGTTCCAATCTGCATTGTAACAGGATTGTGATGCCAGGATGCTCATTTGCATGACAAATGCCTCTCCTCCACACACTTTGTGTACAATAATGAGGCAGTCATATAAAGAGCACCAGAAAAGCCAGTGGCATATTAAAGCCAGAGGCAGAACTTCATTTCTCTAAAGAGTTGGAAGGCCGGTCGAAAGAAAGGCAATTACCGGCGTATCCACGCCACTTTTACCTAGTAAATAAATACAGAAACAAACAGGTTTAGATGGTTTCTCTGTGACTGCATAAACTGGGGGAAACCTGTTTAATCAGAGGCAGTGGTGGGAAATGCGTACAACATAAGTAGCGAGGATAGAGCAGGTAGAGAAAGAGGTACTTTTCTCCCTTTCTCCCAATACAAGAACTTGTGGGCAATGAAATCAATGAAATCGCTGAGGAGTGGGTTAAAACAGATAAAAGGAAGTCCTTCTTCACCCAAAGAGTGATTAGCACTTGGAATTCACTGCCACAGGAGGTGGTGGCAGCTACAAGCATGGACAGCTTCAAGAGGGAAGTGGATAAACATAGGGAGCAGAGGTCCATCGGTGGCTATTAGCCACATGGTATAGATTTATTATTCTATTTATTATTATTTATTAATTTTATGTATACCCCGCTCTCCCCACGAGCAGGCTCAGGGTGGCTTACAAAAATTGGTAACCAGTAGCATAAAAACCATTACAAAGTTAAAACATCACATTAAAACATCGCAGAAATTCTTAAAGTGCTAGTATAGTGGTCTTCATCCAGTTCTGAAGATGGAGTACTGTATGATCTTCGACAAGTTCATTGGACTTCAGGCTTGCATGATGGGGTTGCTCACTCTCCCGGCCGGGGCCAACCCATGCCACAGATGTCGACAGTGGCGATGCTGATGGTGTGGCAGCTCCTAATCGAATGCCTGGTGGAAGAGCTCTGTCTTGCAGGCCCTGCGGAACTGTAAAAGGTTAGATGGGAACTCTCAGTCTGGGGCAGGTGATGCTTTGTATTCTTGGTGCTTGACGGGGGAGACAGTGGGAGGGCTTCTAGTGTCCTGGCCCCACTGCTGGATCTCCTGAGGGCCCCTGGTGTTTTTGGCCACTGTGTGACAGAGTGTAGGACTGGATGGGCCACTGGCCTGATCCAACATTGGCTTCTCTCATGTTCTTACGAGGCCTTTCCCGATTCAGCTCTTTTCGAAAAGCACGGTCTGTCTGCTGCAGCTCAAACCTCATGTATAAAAACGCCCGTCTGGTCTGCCTCCCTCCCTGCTGCCTTCGAAAGTCCAAATGAGTTCAAAAAGGATTTATTCCCAGGAAAGGGCACCTAGGATGGCAGCCTCAGCCTCGGCATACTGGTCACATCCATCCTGGAGGAGAGGATGCCTTTGAAAGTCATCCATTTATCTTCTCCCTCAAGCTGTCTGCCCATAAGCCTTGGGAAAATGCAATGAATTGACCTATAAAACTTGGAATGCCGTCTTTAGGCCACTTATTTGAGAAAAGCCCCCGTTGACTGCTCCGAAATAAGTCATCGGAGAGCTGCAGCATTTGGCGGGGGACGGAGAGCCGACCTGAACTCTCCTGCCTGCAAAAGTCTTGACAGTCTTTACTGACACACACCCCACCCTAGAGTAACAGCAGAACTGGACAGGGGGGGCGGGGAAGGGATCTACACAGCTTCTTGCTATGGCAGTACCTTCAAGAGAGGAGAAGAAGAAGAAGAAGGAAGAAGAGGAGGAGGAGATTGGATTTATACCCCGCCCTTCACTACCCAAAGGAGTCTCAGAGCGGCTTACAAACTCCTTCCCCTTCCCCGCCCCACAACAGACACCCTGGGAGGTAGGCGGGGCTGAGAGAGCTCTGACAGAGACTGCTCTTTTCCAAGGACAGCTGTGCCAGAACTATGGCTTGCCCAAGGTCATCCAGCAGCTGCAAGTGGAGGAGTGGGGAATCAAACCCGGTTCTCCCAGATTAGAGTCCGCGTACTTAACCACTACACCAAACTGGCTGAAGGAGGAGGAAGAGGAGGAGATTGGATTTACACCCTGCCCTTCACCAACTGAAGGAATCTCAGAGTGGCTTGCAAACTCCTTTCCCTTCCCCTCCCCACAACAGACACCCTGGGAGGTAGGTGGGGCTGAGAGAGCTCTGACAGAGACTGCTCTTTTTCAAGGACAGCTGTGCCAGAACTATGGCTTGCCCAAGGTCATCCAGCAGCTGTAAGTGGAGGAGTGGGGAATCAAACTCGGTTCTCTCAGATTAGAGTCCGTGCACTTAACCACTACACCAAACTGGCTGAAGGAGGAGGAGATTGGATTTACACCCTGCCCTTCACTACTCAAAGGAGCCTCAGAGTGGTTTACAATCCCCTTTCCCTTCCCCTCCCCACAACAGACACCCGGTGAGGTAGGTGGGGCTGAGAGAGCTCTTAAAATAACTGCCCCTGAGAGAAAAGCTCTGAAAGAACTTGAGACTGAGCTAAAATCACACCAGCAGCTGCATGTGGAGGAGTGGGGAATCCCAGATTAGAGTCTATGCCCCTAACCACTATGCCGGACTGGCTTTCCGCACCAAACTGAATCTGCAAAGCTCCTTTCTGTGGCAGCACCTTCAAGAGAGGGGGTCATAATGGGGAAAGAACTCCCACCTTGAAGTCCAGGGCACCTACTGTTACTCCCGCAATGGGGGAAAGTTCTAGAGGCAACAGCACCTGGGCCAGAAAGATCTGTTCTGTCAGGAGTGGTCAGAAATGTCTTTCAGTGACCAGGAGGTTGGACTAGTTGGCCTCCAAGACCCCATCCAGCTCCGGAGCTCTTTGGACAGGCTCTCTGGGATATTTACTACCATATTTTTTGCTCCATAAGACTCACTTTTTCTCCCCAAAAAAGTGGAGGGGAAAGTGTGTGCGTCTTAACCCCCCCTCACCTTTCCCAAGCCACGGCACCGAGCAGAGCTCGGTGCGTCTTATGGTCAGGTGCGTCTTATGGAGCGAAAATATGGTAAATTTATGTACTTTATGCATACCCCACCTTCCTCCCCAGTGGGGATCCAAATTGCTTCCACGGTCCCCCTCTCCTCCATGTTATCCTAACAACAACCCTGTGAGTTAGGTTAGGCTGAGAGTGTGTGGCTGACCCAAAGTGCCCAGAGAGCTTCCAAGGCAGAATGAGGATTTAAATCTGGGTCTCCTAGATCCGATGTCCAAAACTCTGCCCTGCTGTGGCCCTCCAGAGGAACTGCTTGGCCACTATGTGAGACAGGATGCTGGACTGGATGAATCACTGGTCTGATCCAGCGGGGCTCTTCTGATGTTCTTGTGAAGGCCTCGGCCTCTCTGCCCTGTTGTTGGCCCTCCAGAGGAACTGGTTGGCCACTGTGTGAGACAGGATGCTCTTCTGGTGTTCTTATGAAGGCCTCGGCCTCTCTGCCCTGTGGTTGGCCCTCCAGAGGAACTGGTTGGCCACTGTGTGAGACAGGATGCTGGACTAGATGGACCACTGGTCTGATCCAGCAGGGCTCTCTTCTTGCTTAAGTGGCAATCCACTTTGGGGTTCTTTTTTTTTTTTATAAATTATTTTATTTTATTTTTTCCCCCATTGTTAACATACATTTAACTTTTATAAACATATCCAACTCTATTGAATTACTTGTTTGGTTATAAAAAGAAAAGAAAAAAATCAGATATTAAATGGTTTCCCACTCCCCCTGCACCATCTCATATATCAATCGATAAACATATCTTTAAAGATATTCTTATTCTAGGGTACCGTTATTTTGTCTACTAACACCATTATACCTTTTAAAGAAAAGTTATATCAATTAGATCAGTTTGGAACAGTTTAAATTCTAACCTTTTACTCTTACATCTTACAATATATAGTCTAAATAACTGTAATAATCACTTAACTTTAAAATACAGACATCTTTTAACTTTTTAGTAGTTAGAAAATGTAAAAATATTATTTTTCATATCCCAATTCTGCTCCATATAGTCTTTCAAATCTTTCCACTCCTCTAAAAAGTTTGCTGAGTCATGATCGTTTAATTTTCTTGTCCATTTGTCCATTTCTGCCATAAATAGAAGTTTTCTCAACCATTCCCATAGTTCCGGAATTTTTTCACATTTCCAATTTTGCGCATAGACCCGGGGTGGGCAAATGGCGGCCCGGGGGCCACATGCGGCCCGCCACAGAGTTTTTTGCGGCCCGCCAAAACAGTTGGCCACTGTCAGCACCTGAGGAGCTGCAGCTTGAATTTATTGACATGCAGTCAGATCACACTATGAAAGAAATGTTTAATGCTGTGACATTAGTTGACTTTTGCAAATCTCTGTCTGCTGAAAAGTTTCCATGTATGAAGAAATTTTCTGGGAAAATGTTCTCTATATTTGGGTCTACCTATATTTGTGAGCAAAGTTTTTCTTGTATGAAGATCAACAAGAGTAAATATAGACATTAACAGACATTTGACAGACATTAACTTGCAGGCTGTGATGAGAATCTCAACAAGCAATCTCACTCCTGATCTCAAAAAAAATTGTAGAAAAGTGCGATAGCGTACATTTGTCCCATTAAACTGATTCTAAAATTAAGTGTGCTTGCAGCTATAGATGATATAAAATTAGCAGAATAAATAAATTGAATAAAACTACCACGGTTTTATTTAATTTATACTTATTGATTTTTATGATTGTTACAATTTATACCTTTTCCGAAATGCAAAGTTAACTAAGGAATGCAATCATTTTAAAAGGGGCGGCCCTCCGCTAACCTCCGCTCCCACAAAGCGGCCCCCGAGCCAAAACAATTGCCCACCCCTGGCATAGACCATTCTTGCAGTAGTTACCATATACCATATCATTGTTCTTTTACTAATACTTATGTCCTCTAGCCTAAGACCAAGCAATAACATTTCCGGTAGTTTTTAAAATTTACATTTCAAATTTTTTTCCATTGCAGCATGAATCATACACCATATATCGCAATATAGATGATCGCAATATAGATGAATTAAATAAAATCAACAATAAATCCCCCTCCTCCTTTAAATGATCATTACGAAAAAGGGAGCCCTTTTTAATGAGCAAAGCCAAGTAGATGTTATTCATTCATTCATTCATTCAATTTATGTTGACAGGTTAAATACTCTCTCCCATGCCTGCATGGCCCCAAGGCAAATTAAGGTTTCATGAGCCTGCAGTTCGCATCTCATGGATGGGCTGAGATCTCAGATCTGAATCCCCGGTTCAAATCTCAGATCGGCCACTAGGTGGCCTCAGTGAAGCCGGAGTTCTCTTGTCTGCAGCACCCTGGCACCCAACAACGATGCAGAATTACTGAGATAATGCATGTGACTGAATACTCGAAATGTGTTCTGTAAATGGTGCAGGACCGTAGCCAGGGCTTTGTGGCTTGTGGTGCAATTTTTCCCCCCTGGTGGGGCTGCCACTGTTTGCCATAATGAATTGCACCCCTCTTCCTCCCCTCCTGCAAGATTTAAAGGGCCTTTCAGCTAATCAGCGGGGAACACATGACCCACCGATCAGCTGGAGGGCCCTTTAAATCTTGCAGGAGGGACGGAGAGGGGCGTGAACCACCCCCTGCTTCATCTCGAAAGCATTTAAAGGGTTCCTTTAAATGCTTTTGGCAAGAAATGGGGGCGCTCTTTAAGAAGTGGGGGGCCCTTTAAGGAAGGAGGCTGGCCCTTTAAGGAAGGGGGCGGAGCCCCCGATAGCCCCGCCATAGCTACGGGCCAGAAACGGTGACTATGTATTCGTGGACAAACAAGGGAGTGACATAATTGGTGGCTCCACTGGAACAGTTCACCAAAGGACTTGAGAAAGGCGATCTTCTCTCACATTCCCCTTTCCCAGGCAGCCTGCCTTTTGTCCCGAAATGCCGTTCGGAGGACAGGCAGAGCCTTGCTAGCACAACAAGCCAGGGGATGGGAAGCTGCAGCAGTTAAAAGGCTCAGTTGCAGAAGAACTGGACCCAAAGGTCAATCCATTCCGTTTCGGATGAAAATAGATATTGGAAGATTTTACCCGGCCGAGTCTGCAGAGAGAGAGCAATGAGTACGTCTGGCAGGAAACCAGGGCGGTTATTGTGTTTATACTGTGCTGAGCTGTACAACTCAGGGGGGTTTAATTATTCATGTCTCATCCCGTCCCTCCTCAGACACTGGAGAGACGATTGGTGTCTGTGCAGAAGGGGGAGGCATTCAACCGTCCGGGGAGGAGGACACGAGCAGCTATGAGTAGAAGACCGTTCTGTGAGGATGATGGGTGACAGATCCAAGACTGTGAAAAGAAAGGCCTTCTTCACAGCCTAAGTATCTTGTGGAATCCCCTGCCCAAAAGAGGGTGATGATCACTTGCTTAGAGGGGTGCAGATAGGGTTGCCAGCCTCCAGGTGGCCCCTGCAGATCTCCCACTGCTGCAGTTGATCTCCAGATGACCAATACCCCCTGGAGAAAATGGAAGATTTGGAAGAGAGACTCTAGGGCATGATGCCCTGCCGAGGTCCCTCCTCTCTTCAAACCCCACCCTCTCAAGGCCCCGCCGCCAAAGCTCCAGGGCCAGTTTGGTGCAGTGGTTAAATGCGCAGACTCTAATCTGGGAGAACCATGTTTGATTCCCCACTCCTCCACGTGCAGCTGCTGGATGACCCTGGGCAAGCCGTAGTTCTGTCAGAGGTGTTCTTGGAAAAGGGCAGTTTCTGCCAGAGCGCTCTCAGCCCCACCTATCTCATAGGGTGTCTGTTGTGGGGAGGGGAAGGGAAAGGCGTTTGTAAGCCAGCTGACAGGCACAGGAAGGCAGAGCAGCAGCCAGGACCCACCAGTTGTGAGCAAGAGGGGAAGAGCGTCCAAAAGAGAGAGCGAACCTGTGAAGTCTGAAGAGGCATCCAAGGGGTCAGGAGGTCCCACCACTCTGGGAACGAGTCCCTTCACCCCCTACCTTGCATCCCACCCCTGGGAGTTGAGACTGGAAAGGAAAATCACACTGTTATTCCTCCCTTGTAAGGACCGCAAAACCTAGCCTTTGAGGCTGGGCACACAGCTTCAATACGTCAGAGGCTTGGTCACATGAGTTCACATGAGGGGAGGGGCCGTGGTTCAGAGGAAGAGCCACTGCTTGGCATTCGGAAGGTCAGTTCAATCCCCTGCATCTCCACTCCACTCCAGTTTGGTGTAGTGGTTAAGTGCACAGACCCTAATCAGGGAGAAACGGGTTTGATTCCCCACTCTTGCACTCGCAGCTGCTGGGTGACCTTGGGCAAGCCATAGCTCTGTCAGAGCTGTTCTTGAAAAAAGAGCAGTTTCTGTCAGAGCTCTCTCAGCCCCGCCTACCTTTCAGGGTGTCTGTTGTGGGGAGGGGAAGGGAAAGGAGATTGTAAGCCAATCTGAGACTCCTTTGGGTAGTGAAGGGCGGGGTATAAATCCAATCTCCTCCTCTTCGGCTTCGGCTTCCTGAGACCCTGTAGAGAGGCTGCCGGTCTGAGTAGACAATACTGACCTTGCTGGAACGATGGTCTGATTCAGTAGAAGGCAGCTTCATATACGCTCATAACCGTTCTCTGATTAGGGCAGCAATGTGGGAATCGGCCCTAAGACAAGCAAACGAGTGTGGGGCGTTTTGTTCCCGAGGATTTGCTGACAAACCCGAGGGGGAACTGTGGACGCTGCGTTCACCCCTGGGCACATCTGGTCTGGCAGTGATTCTTCACCAGTGCACCAAGTCCCGGATCCGGCATTTGCATGCAGCCACCTGTTCCCGCACTGACGCCCAAGGGCAAACGTACCGTGCGTTTCATTCAACATGATGTAATGGTTGGATTGATGCGGCTCCGTATATCACAGCCCAGAAAGTGTAACGTCAGCTGAAAAATTTGAAAACATTGTCTTGTTTTAAAAGGACATGCTGTCTTCTAAAGAGCCCGCTCCCTCTCACTTGTTCTCTCTCCCCCACCCCTTCCTTCCCTCCCTCCTTCCCCCTGGTACTTAAGAGGTGATTCATAGACCACTGATCTTGGCATTGTCAAGGGATGTCTCGGATCCAGCTTCTCATTTCTGAACCCTGTTAACTTCCAGCTGCCTGCTGTCCGGCCTCGAGAGAGTCATTGGGGAGAATGAGAATTGCTGCTTCAAACACGGAGCTCCTCGCCCGTTTCGCTTTCGAGAGGAATTCTCGAGCACCCGCCAGTTCGCGCGAGCGTTGTGCTCGCCGGTTGTGAACAGACGGACGAATATTTGCTGGGATGTTTGCTTGTTTGTGAGTGGCTTGGGCATCTTCAGCAGGCAACTTTCCACGCATTCAAAGAATACAATACAGTACAGTATGCAACATTCCACCCAAGCACCTGACCCGGTGGAAGTCCTGGATTCTTCCGTGTACGAACCTGTCCTTAGTTCCAGTTTGATGTAGTGGTTAGGAGTGCAGACTCTAATCTGGGACAACTGGGTTTGATTCCCCACTCCTGCACTTGCAGCTACTGGATGACCTTGGGCAAGCCATAGTTCTGTCAGAGCTGTTCTCTCAGGAGCAGTTCTTTAAAGAGCTCGCTCAGCCCCACATACCTCACAGGGTGTCTGTTGTGGGGAGGGAAAAGGAAAGGAGTTTGTAAGCCGCTCTGAGACTCTAAGTGAAGGGCGGGGTATAAATCCAATCTCCTCTTCTCTTCTTCCTGCTACAAATGTTTTAATAAAGAGTGACCAACCTAACCCATACCCTGACGTGGATGGCCCAATCACTCTTGATCTTGGAGGCTAAGCAGGGTTGACTCGGGTCAGTATTTGGAGGGGAAACCACAAAGGAAGGCCAGGGTTGCTATGCAGAGACAGGAAATGCCAAACCACCTCTTGCCTTGAAAACCCTACGGGCTTGCCATAAGTCAGCATTTTCTACCAGCAACAACCCAATCATTCACTTCTTAACAGACTCTGATTTTAGCAAGTCTTGCAGTTGAAGTCCATGTGATTGACTTTGTTTCGTGCATATTCATCTATTCAATCTATGTGGGTTTTTTCCTAATTATTTTTTCTTATTATTTTCAAAATCTTACAAATTAATGGCAATTTATTTACAGCAGGAAATGAAATTAAAATTCTTTAAAACATTTTCTACTACAAGTTGCCAACTCTATTCTGCTACTATTTCATTTGTAACTTATAATCATTAAGTCAGATAGATATTGGCATGCCTAAAAAAATATTTCTGCCTCTCGAAATGACTCCAGTACATCTGCAATTATAAACTCCATTTCTCATAGTTTCCCATTAGATCTTCTTATGTTTATAACCATATGTTCTCTATATATTTCATTTTCATTTCAAAACGAATATACTAAGATGACTCACAATAAAGTAAGATAGAAACAAAATAATACTCCAGTTCGTTACCCTGCTCTCTTAAGATTTTTTACTAAATTCTGTTCTTCCTCTTTAACTGGAGCTCTTCTAATCAGCATTCCCTCCCCCCGGGACTCCAGAGCAATTCCGAAGCAGACTCACAAAATGTGAGTCTTGCCCATCATTTCAATCTATGTTAATGGGACATGTTATTTTGTATGCTCTGCTTGCCCTTTAAGGATGGGCACCCAACCCAAATATAAGTCGGGATGGGCACAAACCAAACCATAAAGCAAAATTCAAATTTTGCCCTGTACATCAGGTGTGTCAATCTCATTTGTTACAAGGGCCAGATCTGACATAAATGAGACTTTGTTGGGCTGGACCATGTGTGCCATAAAATATAATTCCAGGTAGCGGAGATATAAACTTTATAAAGGACACGGATACTATTATGTCCTGAATAAAATTCCAGGGTTAGATGAACAATTATACTTTATTTTAATGTCAATGTATATGTGTGTAGCAATGGTCTAGCCGCCGTGTAATGGCGCCGGCCATGTGGTCCGACTGCATGGCCCAAGAAAGGTCTGAGCTTGAGGCAGAAAGACAATAGCACCCAGGCTCCTAAAAATCCACCAGTCAGGGACTTGTATATATTGAAATGGACCTATGTATGTCTGTGGCGGGAAGGGTAACTTATCCCGCGGTACGGGTGAGGTCGGGCAAGGCTTTTGCTGTGCATATAAGCGGACTCCCAGGCAACCCCAGGTAGGCTTGTTCCAGACCTGAATAAATTTGATCATGCTTGAAATCACTTCACCGGCCTCCTGATTCCAGTACTTTTCAGATGCAAAGATTTTTTTTTAAAATTTAAAATAAAAACATGCTTAAGACATTAGCACTCCTGTAATATTTGTGTTTATTTGAAAGTATCTGATAACTGACACCTCTTGCTCTGCATTATTGCATCAAAATGTCTGTGCTGTTGCAATCTTGAGTATGCTGTTCAGGTGTGTATCTGTAAGCTGCAAACCTACTTTTGATTTATTGACATTCACCGCAGAAATCGCATGCTCAGAGAGTTCTGAGTCTAGGACCCAGGGGAAAACATGAAATGGCCGAACGACTGAGAGAGTCTGGCGAAGCAAGCGATGATGCAGCAGCAGCACAGAACTGGAAGCAGGAGATGGCCAGTTCCAGGGCAGGCCTGATAGAAGCCCTCCAGGGGCCTGATCCAGCCCCCGGGCTGCATGTTTGACACCCCTGCTGTACATGGTTCACAAAGTCAAGTCCACAGCAGGGCACCTGGCACAAACTTTCCATGAACATTGATTTTTTTGTGTGTGTGGAGGTTCATGCAGGTTCATGAGCGGATACATTCCCAGACAGACTGTCTCTACTCAACCAAAATGTTTACAAAGCTTCAAAGCAACAACTTGGAGGGCATGTAGAGGAGCATCCGGGGGAGGTCCCCTATGATTTTGATGCCTCTAGCTTGCACAGGATTCATTTTATATACTCCTGGTCCTTGGTCCTTTCGACAGGGGCAGGTTCAGGAGGTTCAGGAGTGTGTACAACAGGTACTCTGCTTGCTAAAGACACTAAACACACAGGACATCTCCAGCTGATTCTACCCTACCTGCCATCTAAGTTTGGGGAAGGTTGGATTTACAGGGTCTGAGGCCATGGTCACACGGCACCCTTATCTCGGATAAAGTCCCGCTGGACTTTAATCCGGGATTCTTTTTTTCGGGTTGGAATGTTTACACATCCCAACCCTGGCGCCGGCGGCGGTAGCTGGGGGCGGCAAGGAGAGGGCCACCCGCTCGTCCGTGCACGGCTGCCTCCCCCGAAAGCCACAGGAGTCTCAGGAAGCAGCTCAGGAAGGAGGGCTCCAGAGCTGCAGCAGCCGAATCGCTCACTCACCTCTTTAATGCCGGTAGCTCACAGAGGAACTGGCTGGCTGGCTGGCTGGCTGGCTTGAGGGACAATCAGACGGCCCCTCTCACAATCATTGTCCAGATCGGCTAAATCCAAGGACGACTCCCAGGAAAACACTTGATTTTTCTGGGATCGGAAAATGCGCGAGGAACCCAGGAGTGAGCCCGCTTTGGTGCAGGAGTAGTCATGGCCGGTCTGATTGGCCCCTTTAAATCCGGGAGGAAACAGCCATGACTCCCGCTTTAAAGGGCCATGTTACCACGGCCTAAGTTATCCCCCCCCCCCGAAGGTGCCACCAACAAACTGCTTTCTGGGGAAATGACAGGTGGTCATTTCCCCCGAAAGCATTTTCCTGGGGGTACCTTTTTTGTGGTGCTGTAACTCTGACTCCATAAATCCAGTCCTCACCAAACTTGGGGGTCATGTGGGAGAGGGTCAGCCAGAGATCCCCTGTGAGGTTGGTGTCTCCAGCACACCAGGAGTAGGGGAATTCTACTGTGTCATGAAACATTTTATTAGCATTTTGTGGTATTCTGTATTTTGTAATGGCCAATGGCTTTATACAATAAACCTACCTACCTACGTACCGTGTCATGAAGCTCACAAACTGCACCGGTTTGTGCCTATCCCTATGTATAAGTGGCTGATGCAACTGGCTCTTCCTTCAGCCTCGTTGTTATCCGGACTGCATATGCAAATTTGAATTTATGGCCTTTTGGACTCATGCTGTGAGTTTGTTAACTTTTCCGGTAATTGGTACTCAATGCCATCTGGACAAATTTTGAACTTATATGGTTGTTTTTAACTGTTTTACTGCTAATTGTTTTAATTGAATTATTGATTGACGAACATTGGGCATCACTGAAAGTTATGCACCACCCTGAGCCCTTCAGGAAGAGGGTGGTCTATATAGTTAATAAATAAATAAAATAAATAAAGTAATTGTTTTTTTTATATACACTTGTTTCACTCTGACCACATGTAATCCTACTGACTGGTCTGTATTTTACTTTTTTCACACTTGTGTTGGTGTATATTATCTCCTATTACAGCTGATAGAAACAGTAAGGCTGCTGCCACACACACTAAGGCTGCGGCCACACGGGCCTTAAATGCGGGAGGAAGGGCTATTTCCTCCCGCATTTAAAGGGGCCGACCAGACGGCCTGCCCCAAGTCCCGTGCCGAAGCGGGCTCCAATGCGGGTTCCTCCCGCATTTTCCGACCCCGGGAAAATCAAGTATTTTCCCAGGTGTTGCGGGAGGAACCCGCATTGGAGGTATCTGGACAGCCCTCTCTCGCAAGCATTGCGAGAGCAGGGCTGTCCAGATAGCCCCACCGCCATTTTTTTCCCCCTTTTACACTTGGGCGCATGGCCACTCATGCGCCCAAGTGTAAAAGGGGGGGGAAATCCCCAGCTCACCAGGCGGTGGCGGGTCCTTGGCCGCCACCACCGCTTCTGGGGCCGCCTCCGCTGCCGTTCCCCACAGCCGTCTTCACCTTCGCCGCTGCTTTTTCAGCGGCAGCCGCCGCCGCGGCCACCATTTCCGCTGCCGCGGCTGCGGCCGCCTTTTCCGCTGCCGCGGCCGCTTCCAACGCGGCCGCCGACGTGGCCAGTGACGATGCCGCAAGGGTTGGGATGTGTAAACATCCCAACTCGTGGTAGATAAATGCGGCTCCTTTAGATCCAGGAGCCCTCCCGGATTTAAAGGGGCCATATGACCGCGGCCTAAATCATCCACTTTCGGTACATTTTCCAACTGGATTTTACTGTGTGAACTGGCAAAATCCAGTTTGGAAAGTGCACTGAAAGTGGATTGAAAGTGGATTATTTAGTGTGTGTGACTGCAGCCTAAGTTTTATAATTCTTTTGATGAAATGTGGAAACATGTGTATAGTACTTTGGTTGCAGTTGTTGGTTTTCTGTTTCTTACCGATTAACAAGACTGCATGTTTGATATAACAAAGTAGTCCTGAAGAAGAAGAAATCAAAATGGGACCATCAGCTGGTGAACTGTCAGCTTATAATGTCTACACAACGGCTGTTCTGGATTGCTCCGAGGTTTATATTGTCTGGTTGTTCATACTGTCTATACATTTATTGGACTTTTTCACTGTTTATATTTTCAGTTCCGGGATTTTTCATAACAGTTATCTTGTATTTACAAAGGGACTGATCTTGGATTTTTTGTCATTATCAATACAAGCGGCTTTTGCCATTTTGTAACCTGTGGTACGGTGTACCTCCTTCTTTTTGGTTGTCAGAGGTGTCTCCACCCTTCCTTTTTCCCCTTTGACTAAATTTATCTGGAAATTGTATTTATTCAGCTGGTCCAAAATATTGATCTTATTATTGGTTCTTTGTGAAGGGGGGGGGGGGGTTCAATTTTAAAGTTATCCTGAATCCTAAAAACTAAGATGTCAGTCTCTTAGAAGCAATATTTCACATCACAATAAAAATATGTGGACTTATTAAAAAAAAATACGTGAAATTATGATCCCGTTCGCTGAGCCCGTTCGGGGGAGGGCGGGATATAAATCTCAAAATAAATAAAATAAAAATAAAATGATGAGGCTAGCCCAGTCTCTCAAAAGCTAAGCAGGGTCAGCCCTGGCTAGTTCTTGAATGGAAGGCCGCCACGGGAGTCCAGGGCTTCTCTATGAAGGCAGGCAACGGCAAACCACTTCTGAAGGTCTCTAGCCTTGAAAACCCTATGGGGTGGCCTTAAGTCGGCCGTGACTTGGTGGCACTTTCCACCACCACCAATTGTGCTTCCTGGGTGGAAGAGAAATTTACTATCTTGACATTAATCATCCAGAGAGTCTTTGGTGGAATTCTACCACCAACTAAAGCAGGACAGCAATACCATACAACAGAATGACGGAAACAGGTAACGCTGTGGGGTTGTAAAGAAGTTTTATTGTCAAGTTAATTTCTAAATTACATATGCATTTTTTTTCTTCCAGGGAAAAGGTGTGCTCAACAGTTAAATTTAGCAAACAATATTTTGTGTTATCAACCAAAGGGTACCCAAGAAATCAGAAGGAGGTTGTGACTGGGAAGGGCAGCCATGAGGGAGGTAGAAAAGACCCTTAAGGCTGCAATCATATGCACAGTTAGACCCGACATAGGCGCAAATGCCGGGCGGATTTAAAGGGAGCGATCAGACAGCCACATCTGGGAAGCATCCCACAGCCGCCGGCAACCCATTCTGCTCCGCTGCAGAAGCGGAGTTAAAAGACACTGGGGAAAATCCAGTAGTAAACAAGTTGTGATGGGCCACGGGTGGACTTTCCCCTGTCTGATCACTCCAGCGTGCTCTCGTGCTGTCGAGATGGTCTGATCAGGCCATCCTGACTCCATGTGGTTGGTCCCCCCCCCCCCCCGCTCAGTGTGCACATCATCACAGACTCCATAGGGAGCCCTCAGTGCAGAGGTACGAATCATCGATTTCTCAGTTAAGCACATGGGAAACAAATGGCAAAAAAAACCATAACTTACCCACAGTTGTGTCTGATCATACACTGATGGACTGTGCCCGCAGCTTCAAAGGAAGGTGTGATCTTGCAACTGCAGGTCAAATTCCTCCAGAGGAAATAGCCTTGCTCCCCCCACCTCGCTTTATCTGGTGTGTGTGACCGCAACCTAAGAGTATAGATGTGTCACTGGTAACCAAGATCAAGTTAATACATACCACAGTATTCCCCATTACTACATATGGGTATGAAAGCTGGACAATGAAGAAAACAGACAGGAAGAAAGCTGATTCATTTGAAATGTAGTACTGGAAGAGAGTTATACAGGTACTGTGGATCGCCAAAAAGACAAATCAATGGGTTCTCGATCAAATCAAGGCTGAACTCTCCATAGAAGCGAAAATGAATCAACTGAGGCTACTGTACTTTGGTCACATGATGAGAAGACAGGAGTCACTGGGAAAGACAATAATGCTAGGAAAAGTGGAAGGCAGCAGGAAAAGAGGAAGATCCAAGGTGAGATGGATTGACTCCATCAAGGGAGCCATGGCCCTGTTTGCAAGACCTGAGCAAGACTGTTAATGACAGGATGTTTTGGAGGTCATTACTTCATTAGGTTGCCATAAGTCCAAAGCAACTTGATAGCATTTAAGACACACACACGTTTGTGTCTAGTTCATCTTCCTCCAAAGTAGATGAGCTGGTACTGGAAAACCACTATTATGTTCCAATGTGTTGACCTATCACATATTTAACCATGCATTGGTCACCTCAAGATTGGACTACTGTAATGCCCTCTAAATGGGGCTGCCCTCATGCCAAATCCAGAAGCTGCAGCTAGTGCAGAATGCCGCAGCGTGGCTGTTGTTGGGTCTCCCTATACAGGAGCATATACAGCCCGCCTTAAAGGCACTGCACTGGCTGCCTATAGCATACCGGTTAAGGTTCAAGGTGCTGGTGCTTACCTATAAAGCCCTATATGGCCTGGGACCTGCCTATCTGAAGGACCGCCTCTCCCCATGTGTTCCCCAGCGAGCACTACGATTGGGATCCCAAAACCGACTGGCCCTTTCTGGATGGAAGGAGGCGCGGCTGGCATTGGGCCAGGGCTTTTTCAGTGGCGGCCCTGCACTGGTGGAATGAACTCCCGGAGAACATCAGGGCCCTGCGGGATTTGATGCAGTTCCACAGGGCCTGTAAAATGTGTTGGAGAAATGAGCATGTAATGCAAGGCCTGAGAAATTCAGTCATTATAGGGTTAACTATGCAACTTGTTTGTTTACCTATGTTAGCCTGGAAGTGATACCTGGCAGCTGGCCAATTATCTGTAAACCCGGGAAAACTAAAGGTGTACTGTCTTGCTAATTGGTCAATGATATCAGGTGTTTCCTTTCAGGGGTCAAGAAGAAGGAGAGATCCTCCATTACAATCTCTCACTCTCTATCAGTATGTCTTAGTGTGAAGACGGAGCACAATGCAGCTCCTTAGAAAGCATGTTTTGTTTATTTGTAGCTAATCCCGTTTACCTTTTCCCTTTAGTAATAAACTTCTTTTAAACCAAAAGAAGCAATCTCTTCTTTCCAGAAAAGCAAGATTCATTACTCTGATTTTTCTGATTATTGGACAAAAGTCCTAACAAAATGGTAGCAGAGAGGATGGTTCTTAAAACATGGTTCTTCTAAAAGCTTTCTGGATTGATTGAGAAAGAGAAATAGGGAATAAGAGCTAGAGGCTTGGATTTTTAAAACGACCACTTTTTTTCCTTCCTGCTCTCAGAGCAATCTTGCAGCCAGAAAGGCCCAACCCTGTTTCCTTGCTGATCAGGGGAAAACCTATGCTGGATTGTAGTTTGCCAGGAGCAAAGGATCTTTTTTGACTGGATTAATTTTTGCCTGCTGTAAGTGGAGCTGAGCTGAGCACCGGAGCACCAGAGACGCTGCTGCCTGGAGAACAAAGGAAGGCGAGGCAAAGGAGCTTTTGAACTTCGCGCTGCTGCTGCTGCTGCAGAGAAAGGAAAGATTAACCCTGCCAGCTCCTGGAGAAGTAGATGAGTGAGCCAGAACCTGTGCTTCTACCTCAAATCCAAAGGGACGTGAGTAAAAAAAAAAATGGCTTTTAATGCCCCATCCCAGGAAATGCCAAATCTCAGACTTACAAAGGCTAACTATCAGTGGTGGGAGGAGTATTTGAAGAGTCGCCTGCAGACTCACAATGCCCTTCAAGTATTAACAACTGAAAATCCTCCAGAAACTGACCCTGATAAGACACAATTCCTTATGATGGATGGTTTTGCTAAAGCCCTGATTTTAGGGAGTATTCCCTACACAGAGGTACCAGGATTAAGAGAGCTAGCCACGTCCAGATTGATGCTTCAAAAGTTAAAGGATAAATTTGATAAGCACAGCAAGAGTAAAATCTATTCCCTCAAGGGAAAGATTTTTGATTTCAGGATGAAGGAGGGAGACTGCCTTCCCAAAGAGATGGACAAATTAATGGGCATTTACACACAGCTTAAAGACCTGAATGAAGCACCCTCTGATACAGATATGATTTCTTCAATTCTCAAGGGTCTGCCTAGCTCCTATAAGTCTGTAACCAGTATGATTAGACTGAAAGATGATCTGACTTTAGAAGGTCTTTTGTCTGCACTAACTGAGGAATATGATTCTAGAAATTTGAAAGAAAGTTTGTCTGATGAGATGTCTGTTTTGAGTCTAAAGCATGGACAGAGATTTAAAAGGAAAATAGAGTGTTTTATATGTGGGAAAAATCATCTTGCAAAGTACTGCTCTTCTAAGTATGCACCTAATAATGAGCCCCAAGAACAAAGAGCCACAGGAGCACATGGTTCCAGTAACAAAGAACCAGCCAGTGGAAGGGGAAGCCATTATGGGAGAAGCAGAGGTCACGTTTCACACACACAGCACAGAGGAAAGAAGTTTGCAGCACAGACACAGAGCAAAGGCAATGCTCTTAGGATCACTGATGATTTTAACACAGATGATAAGAAAATATTTTTAATCGATTCTGGCGCTTGCACACATGTGTGTAGAGAAAAAGCCTGGTTTAGTAACATAGATGTTGAAAACAAACCAAGAATTTACCAAGCTAACAGGCAATTATTGAATGTACAAGGTGTTGGGACTGTAAAATTGCGATTGTCCACTACAGATAATCAATTAATTGAAGTTGAATTGCAAAATACAGCTTATGTGCCTGAAGCTGTTGAGAACTTAATTTCAACAAAAAGCCTTATGAATACTGGCCATATTGTAGTGCTCAAACCAGAGCAAGGAAGCAAGGTCTCTACCAAGGATGGAGAGCTTGAATTTAAAGTGGAAGAGAGAAATGGCTTTCATTACTTTGTAGCTTGTGATGATGAGGAGACAGAAACTTTTGATGTTGATCCTGATGAGGAAATAGAGACTGTTGATGATAAGGAACAGATTTGCCAGACTAAGGATGCTTGTAAACATGAAAAATGTTTATTTTCGTGGCATATTAAAATGGGACATAGAAATTTGAAATCTGTTGAGCAATTGTTAAAGCAATGTGGAATACCTGTTGTGCATTGTGAAAAGAGTGAAACTAGATGTGAGACATGCCTCAGAGCAAAGGGAGATGCCCCAAGTTATTCTGGGAAAACTCCAGCGCAAAATCAAGAATTTTTGGAAACTGTATACAGTGATCTTGTTGGGCCTTTACCTGCATCCCTAGGTGGGAACAAATATTTTGTGACTTTCACAGAGAATAAAACAAAATACACTTATGTGTATATGCTGAGAAGTAAGGATGAAACACTGCGTAGATTTAAAAATTATGTGGCTATTGTTAAAAATAAATTTGGCAAAGCACCTCAAAGCTTACTCACAGATGGAGGTGGTGAATATTGTAATGCTGAATTCAAACAATTTCTACAAGAGCAAGGAATTCAACATAAAGTATCCATTGCCTATTCACCCCAACAAAATGGAGCTTCTGAGAGATTAAATAGAACACTGCAAGGGATGTGCAGAGCTATGCTAATGCATTCTGGACTGCCAAATGGTTTATGGGCAGAAGCCCTGAACACAGCAGTGTACTTACACAACAGATTACCCTCAAAGATTATTGGAACCTCCCCTTTTCAGGCTTGGTTTGGAAGACAGCCTGGTCTAAGACATATCAAAGCTTTTGGCGCAAAAGGGTATGCACACATACCAAAGGAAAAGAGGGGAAAGCTTGATTCCAGATCTGAAACTGGACTTATTGTAGGCTATCCTGTTGGTGGGAAAGGGTACAGGATATACAATCCCCAAACCCACACAGTAGAAGAACGCAATGTTGTTTTTATTGATGAGACTGTATTGCCTAGTGTTTCCACTGCAGCTGATCCAAAGATGCCTGGGACTGCACCTGATGAGTTCGTTGCTTGGCTACCTGTAGTGACTGCTGGTGAACTGGCCGGGGAACTGGCAAGTGAAGCAGCAGGTCCACCTTCTGAGGAAACTATTGAAACAGAAGGGGAAGCAGGGGCCACACCAGAGGAAGCAGCTGAACCCACGGCAGAACCCACAGCAGAACCCACACCCAGTGTGAGGCGATCAGAAAGGAGCACTAAGGGACAACCTCCAATGAAGTATGGATTTTGTAAACTTGTGCAACCTGCAAAGGAACCCAAGAACTGGAAGGAAGTTTGCAACTTACCTGCGAGTGAAAGAGGCAGATGGCTTGAAGCAATGGAACAGGAGCTGCTATCCATTAGCAAAAAAGAGGCCTGGACTCTCACTCAACTACCTCAAGGCAGAAACCCTGTTGGATGTAAATGGGTCTTCAAAATAAAGCACAAGGAAGATGGAACTGTGGAGCTATACAAAGCACGCCTAGTAGCTAAAGGCTACTCACAGCAATATGGGACTGACTATTTTGAAACTTTTGCTCCAGTTACTGACCAAGCAACATTCAGAACACTTCTAAGTGTTGCAGCATCTAGGAACATGATAGTAGAGCATCTTGATGTAAAGACTGCTTTTCTCAATGGAGAACTATCTGAGGAGATCTACATGGAACAACCTGAAGGTTTCAAGGTCAAAGGTCAAGAAAACTACGTCTACAAACTTAATAAAGGACTCTATGGCCTAAAGCAAGGCGCAAAGGCCTGGTATGACAAACTTACTGAACTTTTAAAGAAGCAAGGCTTCAAGCAAGGGAAAGCTGAACCTTGTCTGTACACTAGAATCAGAAATGGACAATACCAGTATGTTCTTGTTTACGTTGACGACTTGATCGTGGCTTGTCAAAACAGAGGAGACATCAAAGCAATAGCTGATGGACTGAATAAGGAAGTGGAAGTCAAACAGCTAGGAGATGTTCAACAATACCTCGGAATGCAAATTGAGAGACTCGAGGATGGAACTTTTCTTTTATGCCAGAAAAGAAAGATTATGGACTTTATAGAATCTGTTGGCATGAAGAACTGCAAAGCTTCAACAATCCCACTTGAACCTGGATATCTGAAGGAGAAGGACGGCACACCACTAAAGGACATAGGAGGATACAGAGAGGCTGTCGGAAAGCTCTTGTACCTGAGCAAATCAACGCGTCCAGATATTACAGCGGCAGTTGGATTTCTAAGCAGAAAAGTAAGTTCGCCAAATCATCATGATTGGATCACAATAAAGAAGATGGCACGTTACCTAAGAGGAACAATGGACTTAAAACTAAAAATTGCACCAACTGAACAACCAAGACTAGTTGGCTACATGGATGCCAGTTGGGGAGAAGAGATGAACAACTACAAGTCTACCAGTGGATACCTATTCTTTTATGGAGATGGACTGATAGACTGGACTAGTAGAAAGCAGACTGTTGTGGCGCAATCCACAGCAGAAGCTGAGTGCATTTCAGCAGCAAGTGCCTGCAGCAGACTTGAATGGATCTTTGAGATGTTGAAAGATTTTGGAATAATTGAACCTGTACCTATACTTATGTTAGAGGATAATCAAGCTTGTATAACTATATGTAAGGAAGAGAGCACGACTGCTAGAAGTAGATCTATTGGTGTTAAATGTGCATTAGTTAAAGATTTGTACCAGAAAAGGTTGATAGAGATTAAGCATTGTCGTAAAGAAGAGATGGTGGCTGATATTCTGACTAAGCCACTGACCAAAGACAAGTTTGAAAGACTTCGTGAAATGTTGAATATGCTTGATGCTAATGTTGAATAATGTTTGTGTATGCATGTATAATGACTTGCATTTCAGGTCTTGAGAAGGGGTGTTGGAGAAATGAGCATGTAATGCAAGGCCTGAGAAATTCAGTCATTATAGGGTTAACTATGCAACTTGTTTGTTTACCTATGTTAGCCTGGAAGTGATACCTGGCAGCTGGCCAATTATCTGTAAACCCGGGAAAACTAAAGGTGTACTGTCTTGCTAATTGGTCAATGATATCAGGTGTTTCCTTTCAGGGGTCAAGAAGAAGGAGAGATCCTCCATTACAATCTCTCACTCTCTATCAGTATGTCTTAGTGTGAAGACGGAGCACAATGCAGCTCCTTAGAAAGCATGTTTTGTTTATTTGTAGCTAATCCCGTTTACCTTTTCCCTTTAGTAATAAACTTCTTTTAAACCAAAAGAAGCAATCTCTTCTTTCCAGAAAAGCAAGATTCATTACTCTGATTTTTCTGATTATTGGACAAAAGTCCTAACAAAATGGAGCTCTTCCACCAGGTCTTTAGGTAGGGGCCGCCTAGAGTAAACATCTTAGCCCTGGCCCAGTTCCATCTGCCAGCAATTTGAACTGCCTGCCTGTGTATGTTTACACAAGGTTATCTATGAGTGCTGTTCGGACTCACCTGCGGAAATACTGTATGCTGCTGATCTTGTTTGGATTGTATGTTGTTTTAAAGTGACTGTATTTTAATTCTTGTTGTGAGCCGCCCTGAGCCTGCCGTTTGGCGGGGAGGGCGGGATATAAATCCAAAAAATAAAATAAATAAATAAACCTTCCTTTTATTTAAGGAGCTTAGAAAGCCAAAGATGGTTCTCCCCCCCCCCCCCCCAATTTTACCCTAACAACAACCTTGTGATACGGTTTAAGCTTAGGTTATTTATTTATTTATTTATTTATTTATTATTTAAATTCCTATCCTGCCCTCCCCACCTTCCGGCAGGCTCAGGGCAGCTAACCACATAGTTCTTATAAAATTCCATAAAACCAATATAAAGTGCAATACAAACTTTAAACAGACAGTGCATGATGGGGAGATCCAGCATCCTTGGCCAAGCAGTGACCCCCGTCTTCTTCTGGGCATTCCAGTTAGTGCTGCTGGTCCATTAGTGGTTTCCAGTGGTCGGGCCAGGGCTATAAAGCCGAGGCGGCCCCTACTTGAAAGCCTGGCGGAAGAGCTCTGTCTTGCAGGCCCTGTGGAACTGTAAAAGGTCCTGCAGGGCCCTGATGTTATCCGGGAGCTCATTCCACCAGGACGGGGCCACCACTGAAAAAGCCCTGGCCCTCGTTGCTGCCAATCGGGCCTCCTTGGGCCCTGGAAGAACCAGGTGGTTCTGGGAGCCTGATTGTAGTGCTCGCTGGGATACATGCGGGGAGAGGCAGTCCCTTAGGTAGGTAGGTCCTCGGCCATATAGGGCTTTATAGGTAAGCACCAGCACCAGATGGTATGTCCGAGGTCACCCTGTGGGTTTCACAGCAGAAGGGGTTTGTGAACCAAGGTGTCTCTCCACTCCAATCCAACACTCTAACCGTATCACTCAACCATAAAGCAAGCAATTATAATCTCCAACTTGGAACTTATCTCTTAAAATTATGGATTTTCCTCTGCAATACTGATTGTTCTTTTCCACCTTCTCAATAACTGCAGAGATATTATCCACAGACCCCATTAGATCAAAGACAGTGGATCTGTCTTCAGTCACCTGAAAGTATCTGTCATTATGTTCCCTGCTGTATCATGGATAATAACCCCAGAGTAAGATATATTGGAGAAAATTTCAGCTGATTTGGTTAATACTGATGTTCTTGACAAGATGGTTTATTTATTGTCCGACTACAGCACATTTGTTACTTACAGCGCTGCAAAACCTGATGGGACAGCTCAGAAACCGAGAATACATTTTGTCACAAGGCGGTTTGTTAACTCCAGCAACCTCTCCATCTCCACAGCCTCCTAAGATGGTAGCATTAAAAATGGCAAACTCCAAGCTCAATAGTGTTTTATTTCTTTTTGAAAGAGTTTGGTGATGATCTAATGGCTTGGACAATAAAGGCAGATGTGACCTTTTGACTGCTGTTTTCTTGATGTGGACTCCAAAGAGATGTGGAGGAGGAGGAGGAGATTGGATTTATACCCTGCCCTTCACTACCCAAAGGAGTCTCAGAGTGGCTTACAATCTCCTTTCCCTTCCCCTCCTCACAACAGACACCCTGGGAGGTAGGTGGGGCTGAGAGAGCTCTTTCGAGAACTACCCTTGAGAGAACAGCACTAACCATATATAACCTCATGTGAGGGTGAGAATATTCCCAGTGAAATACCTCCCCAAAAACAAGTCATGCTTGGCTTGAAGTTGTGGCCCTCGGTGCCGGCTGGCAGAATGGTGCCCCTCGCTTTCCAGCGATCAAGGTTAAAAAGAAGCAATTTTTCTCCAGGCCAGTTTGGCTAGAGATACTGGAGGGTTTTTTTTGTCATCTTCTGGGCATGGAGCAGCGGTCACTGGGGGTGTGGAGGGGGAGGTATTTCTGGATTTCCTGCATTGTGCAGGGGCTTGGACGAGATGACCCTGGAGGTTTCCTTCTAACTCTATGGTTATATGAATCTCAACACAGTCCTCTTTGACATGTCAAGTCCACACCCACTGAAGTCGTGAATCCATAAAGTCCAAGCTTCCCTGACTAGCCACCTCTTGCCAAAGCTTAGAAGCTAAGCAGGGTCAGCTATGGTCAGCACTTCAGCTCGGGAAACCACCAAGGAAGGTGGGGTTCGCTGTGCAGAGGAAGACAAAAGGCAAACCACCTCTGCTCATCTCTTGAGAGCCAGTTTGGTGTAGTGGTTAAGTGCGCGGACTCTAATCTGGGAGAACCGGGTTTGATTCCCCACTCCTCCACTTGCACCTGGCTGGATGACCTTGGGCAAGCCATAGCTCTGTACCAGCTGTTCCCTCAAGGACAGCTTGGGAAAGAGTTCTCTCAGCCCCGCCTACCTCACAGGGTGTCTGTTGTGGGGAGGGGAAGGGAAAAGGAGTTTGTAAGCCGCTCTGAGACTCCCTTGGGGAGTGGAGGGCGGGGTATAAATCCAATCTCTTCTTCTTCTTCTTGCCTTGAAAACCCCATGGTCCTGGGGTCGCCATGATTCAGTTTCAATTTGATGATATACTGTTATCGTTGTCATTTATGGAATCAGACCCCTGGGCCAATCAGACTGATATTGTCCACTGTCCAGCATCTCAAGTCATGATCTCTCTTATGCCTGATTTAAATATGGTGTGGTGGTCTAGGCTACCACACATGGAATGCAGCCAGGTGTGCAATGTTAGCACACCAGCGGAATGCCCACGTGGGCTATGGATTTCTAGTGTGTGACCATTACACATGTCTGTGCTTGCCAACTGCCAGATGGGGCCTGGAGATCTCCTGGAAGTACACCTGACCTCTAGACTACAAAGGTCACTTCCCTTGAAGGAAATGGCTGCTTTGGAGGGCGGAGTCTATGGCCTACTACTCCACTGAGGTCCCTTCCCTCTTTGAACCCCGCCTCCCTAGTTTCCATCCCCAAACCTACAGGAATTATCCAATCTGGAGCTGGCAACCCAACACATATTGTGGCTTAGGACCCAGTTTAAACAAGAGACCAGGCACGTGCAGTGTTGAATGGGTAGGCTAGCCACCTCTGGGTTGGGAAATTCCTGGAGATTTGGGGGTGGAGCCTCTGGAGGGTGGGGTTTAGGGAGGGGAGGGGAGGGACCGCCACAGGGTCTAATGCCATAGACTCCACCCTCCAAAGCACCCGTTTTCTCCAGGGCAACTGGTCTTGGTTGTCTGGAGAGCCACTGTAATAGCAGGAGATCTCCAGGAACCACCTGGAGGTAGGCAACCCTATACCCAACTTCCCCTCCCTCCCAGCTGACATCTTGTTTAAACTGGGCTACAGTCTGTTCCCTTGAGATGCCGGCCCCTAATCTTGGACCTCTGGAGTACAGTTCGGTGCAGTGGTTAAGAGCGTGGACGCTAATCTGGGAGAACCAGGTTTGATTCCCCACTCCTCCACTTGCACCTGCTGGATGACCTTGAGTCAGTCACGAGTTCTCTCAGAGCTGTTCACTCACAAGCAGTTCTTGAAAGAGCTCTCTCAGCCCCGCCTGCCTCACAGAGTGTCTGTTGTGGGGAGGGGAAGGGAAAGGGATTGTAAGCCGTTCCGAGACTCTTTCGGATAGGGAAGGGTGGGGTATAAATCCAATCTTCTCTTCCTCCTCCTCCTTCTTCACAGCATGCATCCGACCATTCCATTAGGGTCTGTTCTTTGGCGTCAGTCGAGCTCTGCACGTGCAGGAAGGCTGGGGATCGTTCCCTTAGCACTGTTCCTTTTCAAAGAAGGAAAAGGGTGGGTGGGGGGAGGAAGGGAGGGAGGGAGGGAAGCCAATGACTGCAGCGGGCTGCCAATAAAATGTATGAAGGCAATTTCTGCATTTAAGGCATTTCCTCGCAGAGGCCACTTCAGTGCATTGGTTTCTTGTCACAGTCCATAGTGCGGATGACAGATCTGACTAATTCATGTTCCCCCAGTCAAACGACTTGTCACTGTGCTCATAATAATATATAAGCCACTGGAACAACATCCATCAGCATCTCCCGGCTTCCTTCTCAATCTTTCTGCTTGCAAAGGGGGGAGAAATACAGCCGGAGCCCGCCCGTGTATCGGGGACTGGGGAGTTTTTGAAACAATGGATTGGGCATGCAAGGCTAGGAGGGGAAAGTCATCCGTAAGGGACAGTGGAGGAGAAAGACAGCTAAGGAGGAAGGGTAGTAGCCTCATAGGATTCCTCTAGCTCTGGATTTATTTATTATATGTGGAGATGGGGAGGTTACCCCCCCCCCCAGGAATTATAAAACCACTTGGGAAGAAGAAGAAGAGGAGGAGATTGGATTTATACCCTGCCCTTCACTCAGAGTGGCTTACAAACTCCTTTCCCTTCCCCTCCCCACAACAGACATCCTGTGAGGTAGGCAGGGCTGCAAGAGCTCTTTCCAGAACTGTCCTTGAGAGAACAGCTCTGAGGTAACTATGGCTTGCCCAAGGTCATCCAGCAGCTGCAAGTGGAGGCGTGGGGAATCAAACCCAGTTCTCCCAGATTAGAGTCCACAGACTTAACCACTGCACCAGAGAAGGGCAGTGATTTTCTTTGCTCTCTGTCGTAAGGGAGACACGCACAGCTTCATGGGCTTCATGGTGTAGAATCCTAGAATCACAGGCCATCTAGTCCAACCCTCTGCTCAGTGCAGGATCAGCCTAGAGCAGGGGTGGGCAATTGTTTTAGCTCGGGGGCCACTTTGTGGGAGCAAAGGTTAGTGGAGGGCCGCACCTTTTAAAATGATTGCATTCATTAGTTAACTTTGCATTTCAGAAAAGGTATAAATTGTATCATAAAAATCAATAAATATAAATTAAATAAAATAGTGGTAGTTTTATTCCATTTATTTATTGTGCTAATTTCATTATCATCTATAGCTGCAAGCACATTTAATTTTAGAATCAGTTTAATGAGAGAAACGTACCCTATCACACTTTTCTACAATTTTTTTGAAATCAGGAGATTGCTTGTTGAGAAACCACGTGGCCAACTGTCTTGGCGGGCCGCAAAAAACTCTGTGGTGGGCCGCATGTGGCCCCCAGGCCGCGATTTGCCCACCCCTGGCCTAGAGCACTCCTGACAAGTGTTTGCCCAACCACTGCATGAAGACTGCCAGTGAGGGGGAGCTCACCACCTACCCAGCCAGCTGATTCCAGATTCCACTGCTGAACTACTCAAGGTCAGTGTTCTTTACTCAGAGAGGCACCAGCTCCGCAGGGTGTTAGAGTAACCCCTAGCTATGAATGGAATGAGCCAGGAAGGGTTGGTGCCTCTAGATGCAGAAGCAAAGGAGGGAAGCAAGATTGCCCTGCTGGGGAGCTTGAACCTTAATCATAAGCTCTAAAGTCCTTGTTCAAGGGCTGTGTGGCTCAGAGGTTAAGATGCTGAGTTGCAGACCAGAAGGTCAGTAGCTTGGTGGTTCGAGACCCGGGTGCCACGTGACAGAGGGAGCATCCATCTCTGGCCCCAGCTCCTACCAACCCAGCAATTCGAAAGCAAGAAACTGTACTCTCTCACATGCCTGCCTACCTACCAGTCTTACTGTCTGCAAAGTCGGCCCAAGGTGAAGGCCAGTTCCTGAAGATCTCAGACTACACAGTGCTTCTTGTTTAAATTGCATTTGATCAAAGCCAGGAGTTGCTGCCAAAACAAAATTAAAACGTTAAAATAAACATAAAACTCTTTCTGTGGCATCAGTGGGGTGAATGATAACAAGAAATGCTAACGGAGCATTCACTTTATCCCCTTGAAAACCCATCATATCTTCAACACTTTTTTTGCATGAACCATAGAATCATAGAGTTGGAAGGAACCTCCAGGGTCATCTAGTCCAACCCCCTGCACAATGCAGGAAATTCACAAACACCTCCCCCCACACACACACACACCCCAGACCCCTATCAGAATACCCATCAGTTCTCCTTATGAGTTGGGTGTATAAAATTTTCAGGCAGGGCTTCAACAAAATGAACAGAAAATCCATGGGTTCCTCTTAACTATCTAACAAAAAAACTTCTAGAAAGCAAACCCATATCGACAAATTCTTACCGTCAGAGACACGTATCTTGAATTAAAGCAGTTATTTCTAAGCTCAGGTGTTTTTATCAGCTTATGTTGAATAGCGGCCTTAAATTATCCCCGACCACTTTACGAAACCATCGTGTTTGCAGTCATAGCATATAAAAGGAGATTTATGCAAAAAGAACCACTTAGGCATAAAGGTAATCATGATCTTCCAAAAAAAAAATCACCTTCAGCATCAGAGAATATTGGCTGTGAAGAGCCAGCCAGTCGAATGGGTGGGGTTTGGAACCCTGCCAGTTTTGAAAGGTAATAGCTGTTCCTGGCATTTAAAGAAAAAACTAAAAACGTTCTTAGTGTGAAAACAACCTTGGATCCTTTAAAGAGAAGCTCCTGTGTAGGAAATTGAAAGGGGCAGGGTTTTGTTTTTGTAAAAGTTATAGTGGTACATCAGGTAGGGTTGCCAGATCCCCTTGTCGCTCTGGTGGGGGGGGGCTGCCTCAAACCTCAGCCCAAGCCCCGCCCCCAAGAGTGACCACCCACCTGGCCATAGGCTCAGCTCACAAAAGGGTCATTCTTGGGGGCGGGGCTTGGGGGCGGGGCTTCCCCCACTGGCCAGCTGGCCGGGGGCAGATTGAAGCCCCCAGAAGTGGGGGAACCACTGCCCAGACAGGGGGGCTGGCAACCCAAACATCTGGGCTATAGGCAAGGCTCACCTAAGAACTTTAGGTGCCCTGAGAGAGCTAAGTTTGGTGCCCCCTCCCATTGAATATGGACAAAAACAAGAGTGAAGTTTTTGTTTTTGAGTTTCAAAATGAATCATGTAAAAATAAACATAGGAATTACTTCCATCAAATTTAGCACCCCTGAAAGCTTGGTACCCTAGGCAACTACCGAGTTTGCCTACATGGTCGGGCCGGCTCTGACTGTAGGGTAAAACATAAACCAATTGGCCACATGCAGGGCTCTTTTTGGACCGGAACGCACCGGAACAACATTCCAGCTGGCGTCCGAGCCCCCCCCCCCCGCCCACCCACCCACCCACCCGCCAGCCGGCAGGAAAGGCCTCCCGGCTCTCTGCACTCAAAGGGAGCTTTCCCTTTAAGAGCAAAGAGCTGTGGGGAAGGGACTGGCTGTCACAGCTCTCTCCATGGTCTTGTTGCCACGCCTGCGGTAAGTGCCTCCTCTTCTCTCTCTCTTCTTTTCTTTCTTCTACTCCCTTCCTTTCCCTCTGTTTCTTTTTCCCCCTCCTTCCTTCTCTCCCTCCTCTTTCTTTCTTTCTTTCTTTCTTTCTTTCTTTCTTTCCCCCTCTCCCCCCCAATCTCCCCCTCCCCTCCCAATCATGTAAAGGCTTAATGTGTAAAAATGGGGAGTTGAAGCTTTCTATGGCATGAGGGTAAACAGCATCTCATCAAGCCTCTATTAAAGGGACAGGGCATTTTCCCCAGGCTGTTGGCAACCCTGGATATAAATCCCATGAGAAAACTTGTTTCAGTCTACATTAGAGGATCAAATCAAATATATGCCACAAATTAGAAATAGTACGAACAAGTCCTGAAGGTCAGGATGACTCTTTGAAGTGCAAGGAAGGGGGCTATAAAAACTGACTTCCTTCCAAAAATGAGAACTATGTTTTAAATAGACTTCAGTGTAGAGGTATAATTGACAAGCCATTCCTCCAAGAATTGTATAGCAAAGGCAGGGCAAGTGGGCATGTAACTCAGAAAGGTAGGACTGCATACCATCTCCACCTGGACCATTCACTGCTCTGAACCAAGTACTCTGTCAAGTCACACCTGAAAGTTTTATGCTGCTGTTGCAAAAGAAGCCCTGAAAATTGCCTCAAACCAGAACTTTAAGGGAATGACAACAGCAAAAATGCAGCAGTGATTGGGAGGAATATTGTCTGAATTCTCAGGAAAATATGAGTAATGAATGAATGGTGTCAGTACTGGTGAAAAATGTTATTATGGAAGCATCCTAAGATTCCTTTCCCTCCCTCCCTCCCTCCCTTCCTTCCTTCCTTCCTTCCTTCCTTTCTTGTTCCATTTTGTTCTTGTAAAAAAAACTGTTGGAAAAGGGGAGGGATGTAAAAAGCAGAAAGCCCAGGAAATGCTGGTTTTGACAATATCTTTATTTTTTGAGAGTCTCTTTAGTTTTCTCATGGCATCTTCTCTTTAAGAAAAGTAAGTTTGAAGCCTGAGTGTTAACTAGTTCATTGTTGTGTCTTGTTGGGAATGGGTTGCAAATATATGTGTGTCTAAAGTCTGTATTAAAGTGGTTTGGTGCTAACTGCCATGCAAGAGAAAACATCTGAAAAAGTAGCTTTATTGTTGTGTGTGTTGGCAGAACACTTGACTGTTGCATGGGGGACTTTGGGGGACATCTGCAGAGAAACAGAGTTGTAACTAAAAATGAGCATGGTCAGCAGCACTGTAGAGATTGCCTGTTTTGTGAAATTTAAAAAGTGGGTAGCCATCTGAAGCAGCAGAACAAAGTGTGCGTCCAAAGTTTCATCCATGCTATAAGCTTTTGTGTGCATGCACACTTCTTCCATCTGAAGAAGTGTGGTTTCATCTGAAGAAGTCTGGGTGGCACATGAAATCTTATACCTTGAATAAAATTTTATACCTTGATTAAAATAGCCCGCAAATTACTCCTGTCCAGTGCATCCACAAACCTAGAAGAGGAGGAGATTGGATTTATACCCCGCCCTTCACTACCCAAGGGAGTCTCAGAGCAGCTTACAAACTCCTTTCCCTTCCCCTCCCCACAACAGACACCCTGTGTAGTAGGTGGGGCTGAGAGAGCTCTGGGACAACTGTCCTTGAGAGAACAGCTGGTACAGAGCTATGGCTTGTTCAACGTCATCCAGCAGGTGCAAGTGGAGGAGTGGGGAATCAAACCCGGTTCTCCCAGATAAGAATCCACGCACTTAACCACTACACCAAACTGGCTCCTAGGGTTGTTCTGCCAGTGAACTAGGGTTGCCAACTCCAGGTTGAGGAAATCCCTGGAGATTTGGGAGTGGAGCCTGAGGAGGGTGGGGTTTGAGGGAAGGAGGGGCATAATGCCATGGACTCCCCTTTCCAAAGCAGCCATTGATCTGATCTCTGTAGTGTGGAGCTCAGTTGTAATTCCAGGAGATCTCCAGACCCCACCTGTAGGTTGGCAACCCTAAAAAAATCATATTCAGTGTACTAGTTCTGCAGGAAGGCAAGCTGATTTCCATGGGAACCTAACCTTTAGGAATTGATTCCAATCCAGTGTGGGAATAATTGTTGGACATAAAATATTGGTTCAGGCGAGATTTTGTATAGATGGGAGGAAAATTAAGTTTTTATTGGTTTTGTCAAAACTATTTTGGCAACAAACAAGGTAAATAATAAGAAGCAAAAGGTGGATGTGGCTGGATGACCCCACTTCTGGTAACATCGGGTGTGGCCTAATATGTTAATGAGCTGTGCTCTCAGGGGTGTGGCCTAATATGCTAATGAGTTCCTGCTGGGCTTTTTCTACAAAAAGAGCCCTGGCTACATGTGACAATATCACATCTCCTGACCTAGAAATGATGGGCTTAAATTTCTCACCATAAACACTTCTATTTTATATACTTTTTAATATATTACTGAGTCTTTGGCAGTGTTCCCTCTAAGCTGAGTCAGTGTGAGCTAGCTCACAGTTCTTTAGCCTCCAGCTCACACATTTTTGTCTTAGCTCAGGAAGGATGGCTCCAGAGCAAACTAATTGATGCAGTAGCCAAATAGCTAGCTCCCAGCTTTAATGCCAGTAGCTCACAAAGCAGAATTTTTGCTTACAAGACTCCACAGCTTAGAGGGAACATTGGTTTGGTGACCACATTGTCTTCTAGACCTCAGTGAGGGCAATGCCTTGGCTCAGGGTATTTCCCATCATGCACTTGGCCTATTGTGTGGAGATCATAGGCTTGAGGGAACCACACAGTAGGTCTGATGACAACTAAAGAACAGGTTTATTTCAGTGGTACGTGTAGCTTGGTTATTTATTTCTTTTTCCTTTTCCCTCGCCCTCTTTGTGTGACAGTAAGAAAGTTAATGGCGAGCTGGGGCCAGAGAAAGAGTAACAGTTACAAAGCAGGTTTCCTAGTGGATTGATTCAGGCAACAGAACAGGTTTTATCTGCTTTTTGACACGAACAGCACGCAGCCGCTACCGATCTTCAAAATACCTCAAGTCCTGAATGGACTTGCTGCTTAAGCAGCAGACCTTTCTAACTCTTCTTCCACCAAAATCCAACCCCCGCCGCCCCGGCCTGTCAGTTGGCCAGCAGTTAAACTGCCAAAATCCTCCTACCCCCCACCCCACCTTTCAACATCCCAATCCGTCATTTAAAAGTGATTGGCTGAGGCTCCTGGAGGGCGGAACTTGAGACCACACCAGGCCCTGGCTCGGATCTGGGGACTCACGGAGAGGACTTTGCAGGGACCATTTTGTATATGGCTATGGTGAAAGTGGTGGGAAATTTTGCCCTGTTTTTTTCCAGAAGGGAAGAGGAAGAGACTGACATTCCCCTTAGATTCTGTTCCCCCCTCCCCCCAGATATCCAAACTGACCGCATTGTGCTGTGGGCAGGAGGAGGAGGAGGAGGAGATTGGATTTATACCCCGCCCTTCGCTAGGGAGTCTCAGAGCAGCTTACAATCTCCTTTCCCTTCTCTTCCCCACAACAGACACCCTGTGAGGTAGGCGCGGCTGAGAGAGCTCTTTCCAGAACTGTCCTTGAGAGAACAGCTTTGACAGAACTATGGCTTGCCCAAGGTCATCCAGCAGTTGCAAGTGGAGGAGTGGGGAATCAAACCGGGTTCTCCCAGATCAGAGCCCAAACACTTAACCACGACACCACACTGAAGAAGAAGAGCAGGTGGAGGAGATTGGATTTGTACCCCGGCCTTCACTACCCAAAGGAATCTCAGAGTGGCTTACAATTTCCCTTCCCCTCCCCAGACACTCTGTGAGGTAAGTGGGGCTGAGAGAGCTCTTTCGAGGACTGCTCTTGAGAGAGCAGCTCTGAGAGAACTTGTGACTGACCCAAGGTCACACCAGCAGCTGCATGTGGGGGACTGGGGAATCAAACCCAGTTCTCCCAGATTAGAATCTGCGCTCTTAACACCAAGCTGGCTCCCACGAGATGTTAATGACGTCAGCATTTGCAAATGGTTAGTGCCCTTGGCATCAAGTAGCACCCACTCCCTTTGTCCAACTGATATAACTTTATGTGTGTTTATGTGCGCCTTCCAAAGGAGAGGATCGATGTCAGGTCGTGCCCTAATGCCTTTTGCCCTAGAGTTGTCCTAGCATGAGTCGGTAAAACTTTCTCCGATCGGAAGGAGATGAAAAATGTGGCGGCATCCAGTAATATTTCCATTAATTATGAATAAAGCATTTACAAATGACACCCTTATTTAAAAATGGCGATGAACTCATTTGGTTTTAACGCAAAAGGCATTATGTAATTTGCAATCCCCTGTCGGAAGCGTCACTTGGAGAACGGGGCCAAGTGGTTTATGAGTGTTCCACCATTAGGGAAAGAATGTATCATTAGGTGAGGACGGGCAGGGGGGGAAAACAACTGGGAGCAAAAACAAAGCCGGGCACGTTCGGGGCCGGGGGGGGGGGCAGAGGTGGGCTATTTAAAGATGCTGAAGGATGTCGGAAGGCCTCTTCATGTCCCATTCGGTGACCTTACAGCTGGGACAGTGGCCAATAAAGCACTATTCTGACCATGTTTAAAATAATGGCTGGTGTCTATGTGTGTAGTGTAGCCAGGAGATCCTATGATTGTCTGGCAGCCAGAAGTTCTAGCTCTTTAGCATTATCCAGGGTGCACCCTGAGGAGGAGAGCTAGAACTGCACCCCAGCAGCTGTGCAGACCTAGTGTTTAAATGGCGGAAAATACCAGGACCCGAATAATAAGATATTGGATTTATACCCCATCCTTCACTACCTGAAGGAGTCTCAGAGCACCTTACAATCTCCTTTTCCTTCCCTCCCCACGACAGACACCCTGTAAGGTAGACGGGGCTGAGAAAGCCCTGTTGAGAACTGCTCTTTCCATTACAGCTCTGAGAGAACTATGACGGACCCAAGGTCACGCCAGCAGCTGCATGTGGAGGAGTGGGGAATCAAACGTGTTTCTCCCAGAGTAGAGTTCACTCTCCTAACCACTACAGCAAACTGCGATTGCGGTGTAGCCCACCAAACTATTTTCCATCTGTCACAGGAATGTGAGCATCATGCTTTCCAGGGTGATGTGACAGAGCTCTTTGAACTCTCTCCAGTTGTGATTGAGTGGGTTGAAAATGCAGATATTAGTATTTAGGGGGGTTGCCCAATTGGTCTGCATACCTGTTGTATCAACTAGGTTATGTATTTTATATTATTATGTGCTTCCTGTATGTAACTCTGCCATATGATAAATAAATCCAGATGGGTAGCCATGTTGGTCTGAAGCAGTAGAACAAAATTTGAGTCCAGTAGCACCTTTAAGACCAACAAAGTTTTAGTCAAGGTGTGAACTTTTGTGTGCATGCACACTTCCTCAGATACAATGAAATGAATATTTACCAGTCCATACATATAAAGCAGAGGTTAAATAGTAAATTAACATACAGCATAATGAAGATGTTTTAACAGATGCAAACAGGAATAACAAGCTAAGTTTATAAGGTCACCATTGTTTGGATTTAATTCCAGAGGAAACAGTGAAGCAAATAAATATGTCAAAATTAGAGATAGATGTGTAAAGGTGTCATTCTTAATAGTGGCATGCTAAGAGTAATTATCTGAGACCCTGTTACTTGAGAGGAGACAGATGGAGCATTAGTTTCAATGGCACTCATGTCTGATTTTCAGGGAAGTTTTGCTGGTGGGAACAGATGTCACGGAGCGACACTATTTGATGGATTGCGTCCCCCAGGGGTCATTTCGTAGAAAAAGAGGTGCAGGAGCTCATTAGCATAACTCATTTGCATATGCCACACCCCCTAACATACTGGAAGTGTGTCAGAAGGCAACACCCACCCCTCAGGCTCCACTCCACAGGTGAGTGAAACTGACCTGCTCTTCCTCCATTCCCTTCCCCAACCAATATTTGGTGCAATAAAAATAAGCGTAAAGAACACACCCTCATTCTCTTCCTGCTCCCTTGAAACCACCAGGTTTCAAGTCGCCTTGAGATACCCAGGACATGTGCACCACCCATCCCTTCCCCTTCCCCTCCCCACAACAAGACACCCTGTGAGGTAGGTGGGGCTGAGAGAGGTCTTTTGAGAACTGCTCATGAGAGAACAGCTCTGAGAGAACTTGTGGCTGGCCCAAGATCACACCAGCAGCTGCATGTGGAGGAGTGGGGAATCAAACCCGGTTCTCCCAGATTAGAGTCCAACTCCTGACCACTACACCAAACTGATGGGGTGGAAGCTGCTGAAGGGTTGGTGAAATTTCTCCAGTACTTATGTGCCATGTGCCCAGATAAAAAATGGTATACTTAGAAAATTTATATGCCACCTTGAGCAAGTCTCTGGAAAAGCAGCACACAGTCATAAAAGGAACAATGATAAAATTATCAATATTAAAACAAAACATTAAAAACAATAAAGACCCTAGCAGGGCTTTCCCCAGGGCGCTGCGCCTCTGCACTGCTCGGGGAAGCCGAGGAGGGGGCGGGACTTGGTCATGTGCCTGCCCCCTGGGCTCCTCACTCCTGGAGCTGCACTCCTGTGCGCTCCCGCTCCAACGGACCCCTGGCGTCCCCCAATTGGCTTTTGGCTTTGGTTCCCTAATAGAGAGATCACAGGGGTGGAAGGATTGTTCTTGCCTTATCTTCAAATGCTACATTACTACAAGAGCCAGTACGATATGATGGATGGACTGGGCTATAGGAAGCCATTTGAAATTTAAAGGGAACCACTGAAATTTCCTCTAAAGTGGAATTCAAAGTGATTTGTGAGGTTCTCTGGCAAAAATACCATAGAGTCATAGAGTGAGAACAGGCCTTATCCAGTCCAAATTGTGCTCAGTGAAGAACAGCCAAGGTTGGAGCGTTCCTGACAGACGGCTGCCCAGCCACTGCCTGAAATAGATCCTCCCCCCTTGCTGGCACCAGCGGGGACTGGGGGTGCCTTAGCAGGTGTTTGCCTGCAGAAGGTGGGCAAATGGAACCCCTAGTTCCTCCCTGATGTTCATTTGCCATCTACCTGTTAAATCAGTCTCACACCTTCACCTTTTAGAAGATCTCAAACAAAAACTTTTCTTTGAAGCGCCCCTAACTGCATTCGAACAACTCCTAGCGCAACCAGCCCATAATAACAAGGGCCTCATTTCGAAACAGTACAAAATCCTAATATCCACGTCTCCTAACAAACACAACAACTACAGACTGTCCTGGCAAATGGATTGTGAAAATCGTATAGACTTTGAAACCTGGAACACTGTCTGGGACTCTCCAAACTTTACTTCTAAAATCTTTTCTAGAAGATTCAACACTTTCAAAATTGTGCCCCGATGGTGAATGACGCCGGCCAGGCTACACAGAATAAAACCAGTAAGCAATAAATATTGTTGGAAACGCTGCGGCATGATGGGGGACTTCATACACTGTTGGTGGCTTTGCCCAGCCATACACTCATTTTGGATACAAACAGGGGTCATTTCGAGCAGGAGCTCGGGGGAGCTCAGCTCCGGGAGTTGGTGCCAGCCCCCGCCCCCCGCGGGGGAATGCCTGCTTGTGTCATGGCTGCAGCAGAATGACCCCGTCGCCTGGAAACGTCCTTGTTCCTCCGCCCAGCCTTCTGAAGGCTTCAGCCACCACTGAAGCTGTCCTCCCAGAATAGTGGTATTTCCGAGGCTTGGATTAGTAGCTGTCCCCTCTCTGCCAGCTCTTTCTTTCTCTCTCTCTCTCTCTCTCTCTCTTGCCTTCTGACATACTTCCTGTGATGTCAGGTGGTTTAGCATATGCAAATAAGTTATGCTAATGAGTTATGCTAATGAGCTCCTGCACCTCTTGTTCTACGAAATGACCCCTGATTAAAGGCAGCCCATTTCTGTGATTTCTAGGGTGGTTCCGCAGACAGATAGACCAAGATGGGTAGCCGTGCTAGTCTGTCTGTAGCAGTGGAAAAGAGCAAGAGTCCAGGAGCACCTTAAAGACTAACAACACGGTGGCAGGGGAGGAGCTTTCGTGAGCTACGGCTCACTTCTTCAGTACTGGAGTCTTGCTCTGCAAACAGAGAAAAAAAAATTCGATTCACAGGGGAAGCAAGAGGCTTGGCTCCCGCTCTGAACTGGCTTTGCGATATCACCAACCCTGACTGACGATGTTGTCTGCCATGCAGAGTGAGGTCGGGAAGCATACCCCAAACTGGCTTTGTGACATCATGACGCAATCAAGGATGATTGGCTGCATTCAAGGCCGTGCCAGTCCTGATATCCACCACACTGGCTATTTGTTCCTCAATTGGCTGGATCCCATTCTTAAAGTGAAGAAGCACCAGTTTAAACAAAACTGCCAGAGCAGCCGAAGACAGTTGTGTGAATAGTGAGTCCTACCCCAGGTAGTCCCATCTTTCTCTGTGAAAGTTGATTCCCAGGGTGGTTGGACTTACATGGACTAAAGTAGGGTTGCTAACTTGAAGTTGGGAAATTCCTGGACATTTGAGGCGGAGGCTAAGGAAGGTGGGGTTTGGAGAAGGACCTCATCAGGATACAATATGCCATAGAGTCCACCATCCAAAGTAGCCACTTCCTCCAGGGGAATTACAGCTCATCTTCACACTAGAGAGGTCAGGTCTCCTGGAGGAAATGGCTGCTTTGGAGAGTGGACTCCATGGCATATTGTACCTCACTGAGGTCCCTCATCTTCCTCAACCCAACCTCCCTAGGCTCCACCCCCAAGTCTTGAAGAATTGCCCAATTGGGGATGACAGCCATATAAGGCCCTTCATTGAAATCTGCCCTTAATATTTGGGGGAGAAACCCCTCCTGAGAGAACAAGTTTGGTGTAGTGGTTAGGAGCGCGGACTCTAATCTGGGAGAACCGGATTTGATTCCCCACTCCTCTACATACAGCTGCTGGTGTGATCTTGGGTCACTCACAAGTTCTTTCAGAGCTGTTCTCTCAAGAGCAGTCCTCAAAAGAGCTCTCTCGGTCCCACATACCTAACATGGGAAAGGAAATTGTAAGCCGCTCTGAGACCCCTTGGGGTCGTGAAGGGCAGGCTATAAATCCAACCTCTTCTTCTCTTTAATTTTTGACCATTGCACTATAAGGCTTCTGATATCTGCCCAAAACTTTTTTTAAAAAAAATCAGAAAGCCTTCTAAAATTGAGTTCTTGCCTGGGTCTTGAAACCTGTTAAATATTTGCCATGATTGAGATGCATTTTGAATGTTACTGTTACGTTTTGTTTATGTTTATATTTGGGAGCTGCTACGAGCCGCTTCCTTAAAGCAGAAAAGTCGCTGACAAATGGCCCAAATAAATAAACAAATATCCATTGGGATGAATGGATGTGCACTGAACTGGCCGAAATAACTTCTCACCTCGGTCCTGCAGCACAGCCCGCCCGCCCCCCAAAACATGTAATGCTTAGAGTCTCGCTTCCCATATTATTTTTACCTGCTTTTCAATCTATTCCGATCAAGTTTTTCCCCCCTCTACAGTCCAAGTGGTCCCCTTTCCCCCTCCCTCCCCTGCCTTTCCTCCCATGACATACACCCGAGAGAACTCAGTCTGTCAGAAACTAAATCGTTTCCACGAGATTAAAATGTAAATGGTTATACTCCACTTTTCAGCCGGATGGTTTATGCTTCACTTTGGACGGAGGGAGGAAATAGAATCTTTATAACCCCCATGAAACGGCTGCTGCGCAGGTACTTCTCCGGCGAGGGGCGAAGAAACCTTGATAAATAAATCCTGAGCTGGCAAGGACTGCAAAGCCAGCTTGCGCCCTGTTTACGGGGATAGCTTGAATTACGAAGAGGTTGCATGCCAAACGGGGACTTCGAATTGCACAAATGTTCCTGCACACTGAGCTCTGAAGAGGAGAAAGGAGTCTCTCTTTCAGCGGAGCTCGAAATATTCACCACACAATAATATTCCCTGCTGCATTTGCTGATAGAAATCTGCCCTTAATTATCTGGACCACCCACAACTGAGAAAGCCAGTCTAGTGTAGTGGTTCAGAGTGCGGACTCTAATCTGGGAGAGGCGGGTTTGATTCCCCACTCCTCCACGTGCAGCTGCTGGTGTAACCTGGGTCAGTCACGAGTTCTCTTGGAGCTGTTCTCTCACGAGCAGTCCTCGAGAGAGCTCTCTCAGCCCCACCAACCTCACACAGGGTGTCTGTCATGAGGAGGAGAAGGGAAACGGATCATAAGCCACGCTGAGACTCCTTGAAGTGAAAGGCGGAGTATAAATTCAACCTCTTCTTCTTTTTGCTGTTTTTTTTTTAAATGGACATTAATTGTCAGTCTTTTGTTTGTGCATCGAATGAAGCCACACAGAACCACCTTCAGAGGGCAGCAGGAAGCAGGGAAGTCATTTTAGCCTAATAGGTGGCAATCAATGGTTGCCAACTCTGGGTTGGAAAATACCTGGTGATTTGGGGAGGGGGGAGGCAGGGAAGGGAGGGATTTGGGGAGGGGAGTTTTCTCCAGGGGGACTGGTCTTTGTTCGCTGGAAATCAGGTGTCATTCTGGGAAATCTCCAGGCCCCACCTGGAGGCTGGCAACCCGGATGGCAATGCTAAAATCGGTAACTAAAAGGAGAAAATAAGTTGCAGTGTATCTGCAAATAAATTAAAAGAGGAGGATTCTTGGTCATGGGAACTGATAGGGTTGCCAACTCTGAGGTGGGGAATTCCTGGAGATTTGGGGGTAGAGCCTGGGGAGGGAGGGGTTGGGGATAGGAGGCAGGGCCGGCCCCAGGGTTTTTTGCACACTAGGTGAGGCTACCTTCTGGCACACACACACCCCCGTGGCCTGCTTGGGGTGAGGCTCCCCCAGCCTCTGCCCGCTGCCTCCCCGAGGCTTCCTCTCTGCACTGGCCATCCTCCCCCCTTGCTGCTCAAGTCCGCTGGGTGCCTTGGCTGCTGCTGCTCCTCCTCCTCAGCGGCTTCCCATCCTGCTCCAGACCCGGCAGCTGCATCTCTGACTGGGGGGGAGTGGAGCAACAACCCCGGGGATGCCTGGCCTGGCCTGGCTGCCAACTCGCTCTCACCCTGCAACCCGGGAGTGCCATTGGGAAGGAGGCCGACTAAACCACTGCCCTCACCCTCGAGACACAGAGCCTCCGATCCAGTTTGAGAACCTCCCTCCCACCCAGGCATGGCAGCATGCGGACAGTTTCCCTGCCAAAGGGGCTCCTGGCACCAAGGGAAGGGGCAGGCGCAGCAACTGGCTCATCTTAGATCCCCCGGGCACCAGTCACTGGAGCAGCCCGGTGGGGGGCGGGGGTCCCCTAAGCAGGGGCGAGTGAGGGCCAGCCCTGGGCCCGGGGGCAGGAGGGGAGGCTGCAGCTCATTCGGGAGGCGTGACACATCTCGGGGGGGGGCCCACATTTCTCCGGCGAGAAGAGGAATGTGTGTCGGGCACAATCTCATTTTCAGCGCCCCCAGAGAGCCATGCTGGGGCTGGGTGGGCAGGCAGCGGCTGCAGGGGCCTCACTGTGCCCTTCGGAAATCTGCGCCCTAGGCCGTAGCCGAGGTTGGCCTCATGGAAGAGCCGGCCCTGACAGGAGGGACTTCAGCAGAGTATAATGCCAGAGAGTCCACCCTCCAAAGCAGCCATTTTCCCTAGGGGAACTGATCTCTGTTACCTGGAGATCAGTTCTAATTCCAGGAGATCTCCAGGCCCTACCTGGAGGTTGGCAGCTTTATGGTGAGATAGCTGGAAGGGCTGGCTCACACATGCACATGACCAGAGCATGACCTTAGAGATGTAGATTCTTAGAAAAGGAATAAGGCTGTGGTTTTAATGTCTGTGGAATTTTCCACCAATTTTTTGGCATTGTTTATTGTATGCATTCTACAGCTTTTTTCTCTTTTGTTGCAATTCATTAAAAGTCAGCAGTCCACACCAAGCCTGTGTGAGAAAAGGGAACCATAAATAATAATGACACACTGACCATTGTATCCTGAATTCTCCTCTCATGCAACATCCTCTCAATCGGCTTGCCAGCAGGATGGTTTTGCATTTCCCCTCCCTGCCTTTGATTTGAAAATCTCCGTTTTAAATGTTGCCTCTCGCTTGTGTGAGTAGAAAAAGTGGGTTTAATTTTCATAACATTTCCCGTTTCCTCATACTGCCCTCCCCCCAACTGGTTTGGATCGCACTTAGGTTTCTGCAAGGAGTCAGGCAATGATCTGATTTCTCCTTTCCACAGCAGCAGGAACCCCTCCAAATGCTGCTCCTGGGGGACAGGAGACCCCCAGAAATCACTTAGGGAGAAACTGGAGGTCTCCCATGGGAGGGGGATTCTGCCTGTGAAAATCTAGGAGGAATGAAAGCCAACACATTACCTACCGTTGGCAACTCTTAGGAAATTCCTTGAGATTTGGGGGCAGATTTGGGAGGTGGGCAGATTTTGGAGATGGAGCCCAGTGGGCGAGTATGCTGAAGGGTCCACCCACTGGACAGCCACATCGCAAGACGTCAAGTCCATTGGTCAGGACGCACCTGAAGTCTTGTGTGCAGTTCTGGAGGCCTCACTTCAAAACAAACAAACAAACCCAGACGTGGACGAAAGGGAGCAGCTGCAGAGGAGAGTGACGAGGATGACCGGGGGCCTGGAGACCAAGAAGCCCTGTGAGGAAAGGCTGAGGGACTTGGGAATGATCAGTCTGGAGAAGAGGAGAATGAGGGAAGGACATACTTGTTCTCTAGAAGTATCTGAAGGGCTGTCACTTAGAAGAGGGCAGGGAGCTGTTCCTGTGGGCAGCAGAGGAGAGGACTCACAAGAACGGGTTTGAATTAAGGGTGGGGAGGTACCGGCTGGATCCTAGGAGAAACCTTTTTACAGCAAGAGTTGTGCGATAGTGGTATCGGCTGCCGAGGGAGGCGGTGAGCTCCCCCTCCCTGGCAGTCTTCAAGCAGCGGCTGGATAAACCCTTGCCAGGGATGCTCCAGGCCGATCCTGCATCGAGTAGGGGGTCAGACTAGATGGCCTGGATGTCCCCTTTCAGCTCTATGAGTCTATGAAGTTACCGTTTTCTCTGGTGGGTCTAAATCTCTACAGTCGGGAGATCCATTTTCAAAACTGCTGGCAATGCTATGATGGCCACCCTGTGCTTCCTGAGCATTAGGAGCTCAACTATTGGGTCAGAGTCCAAGGCTGCTGTTTGCCAGGGTCCGGCACCTACCTTTGGCCTCAGGTGGAGGGGGCAGGGGTGGAGCACCAACCTGTCCCACCTCCTCTCCCCTAGCTCTACTTCCTTCTGAATCGGCAGCCAGAGCTTGTACATCCTGGTTGGCCTCCTTCCCTCCTTGAGCTTTTTAAAGGGCCTAGCTAGGCCTGAGGCATACCCAGAGGCCTCCCTCTACCCAGAGGCACTGGGGGGGGGCATGTCCAAACTCATGAGGATCAATAGCACCTTCTGAGCAATCTCTTCCCTGCCTCTCCCTGCCCTGCCCTGTCCAGAAAACTGAGTGTCGTATGGATGGCTGTTGGTAGGCCAGCTGTCATTGACTACTTGACTTTTAAAGGGCCAGCCCCCATGAAGAAAAAAAAGAGGAGGAGGAGGAGGAGGAATAGTTTGGATTTGTACCCTGCTAGGGTTGCCAGGCTCCAGGTGGGGCCTGGAGCTCTTTCGCTTTTATAACTGCTCTCCAGCTGACAGACATCAACTCCCCTGGAGAAAATGGCTGTTCTGAAGGGTGGACTCTATGGCATTGTACCATGCTGAGCCCGCCCCTCCCCAATCCACCCCCAGAGTCCCCTGATATTTTCCAACCCAGACCTAGCAACCTTATACCCCGCCCTTCACTACCCGAAAGAGTCTCGGAGCGGCTTACAACCTCCTTTCCCTTCCCCTCCTCACAAAAGACACCCTGTGAGGTAGGTGGGGCTGAGAGAGCTCTGACAGAAACGGCTCTTTTTTCAAGAACAGCTCTGACAGAACTATGGCTTGTCCAAGGTCATCCAGCAGGTGCAAGTGGAGGAGTGGGGAATCAAACCCGGTTCTCCCAGATTAGAGTTCGCGCACTAAACCACTGCACCAAACTGGCTCTCTTATTGTTAATCATACATATTAGTTTGCAAAAGTTTTTGAGAAAAGCGTCCTCCGGGTTTGGTTTGGTTTGGTTTTTTGCTTTGTTTTTTGGGCACAGCCATACACGAAATGCGGGACGGTTGCATTCAGAAGCAATAACATACCCATGTATAAAACATCTCAACAGTCATGTCAGCGCCACAGGGGAAAAAAAAAGATGTTGGTTTAATTGTGCAGGAATTCACAACCCATCCAGAAACGATTGCCCAGAAAATTTAATGTGACTAATTTGCACGCAGTGTCGTTTTCAGACTCCGAGAAAAGGCTGATTTCTCCGCTCCCGTCTGAGTTCTTCCGTTTCCAGCTGAAAGGGTCTGTACCACCGCTGTGGAACAGCCTGCTGCAAACCATGAATTGTGCATGAAATTGGGGGGGCGGGGAGAGAGAAAAGAAAAGAAAAACTCCCAGGCCTCGGCACAGAGAGAATATGCAAACCACAAAGCAATCTTATCTTTGGTTGTCCTATGCAACGCTACACAATACCCAAACAGCACACAGCTTGGTCATAGGCAGTTAAACCTCCCTGATCCCACACGGAGCCATAAAGATCCTTACAAAATATATCACCCGCCGACAAAAAGAAAACACTGGAAATAATCTGGTTCAGCCCCTTCCAGAGAATTGGGGGCAGGGGGATCTAGTTTCGTGTGTGACAGAGTGTTGGACTGGATGGGCCACTGGCCTGATCCAACACTGGCTTTTCATATGTGGCTTGAAGAAAGTGGCTTGAAGAAAGGAAAACTGAAACAAAGAGAACGTAGGCATTCCTTGCCACTGACCACTCTAGAGAAGACTTTGGGCTTTATAAGTAGGGCTGCCAAGTGCATTTTACTTACCGGTGTGGGGGGGGAAGCTCTGCTGGCTGGGAGCTTCCCTGGTGCGCGCGCAAAGCGCGCACAATAGGCGGCATCACCGGAAGTGACGCCATCACGTTGGGGGCGACGCTCTGGCAATCGCCCCAAAACTCTATGGTATCATAGAGTTTTGGGGCGATTGCCAGAGCGTCGCCCTGGCAACGCCCCCAACGTGATGGCATCACTTCCGGGTGACATCATTACATTAGGGAGGGTCGTCCAGGCTGGACGACCTCGGGGGTGGGGTTTCCCCTGCCGGCCGAATGCTGGCCGGCGGATCGGGAACCCCTTTAGCGGGGGATCCCCCATTCCCCAGGCTGACTTGGCAGCCCTATTTATAAGAAAAGAAGTTGGCTGTATTCTCATGTACTGATTTGTATTTGAAGCTTGGACTAGAGCTTGGCTGTATTCTATGCAGGGTTATTTTGGAGCAGGAACGCACAGGAACGGAGTTCCGGCTGGCTTCTGAGTTGGCCACACCTACAGCCTCCCCCCCCCCCCCGGGATTCCCCTGGCACCTCGCAAGCCGCAGGGCACCTGGGGGAAGCCAAGCCGATTCAGGGGGGGAAGGCAGTTTAAACTGCCTCCTCTCCTCGGGTTCTGCAGGTTCCCCGCAGCAGCGGGACCCCTGGGGAAGCCGATCCAGAAACTGCCTTCCTTCCCTTGGGTTCCCCATGCGCCCCGCAAGCTGCGGGGCACCTGGGGAAGCCGATCCTGGGCGGGAACTGTGCTGTTAGGGGTGTGGCCTAATATGCTAATGCGTTCCTGCTGTTGGGTGTGGTCTGTTATGCTAATGCGTTCATGCTGGGCTCTTTCTACAAAAAAAGCCCTGATTCTATGTATTTTGGAAGTTGGAATTTATCTAAGGAGTCCTGCGTGGTCCATATTGAATTTGTATGAATGTATTAGAGGTTATTTCAATAAGACTATCTTTGGCCCCGCCCACACTGTCACTTTTGTCGCTCCTTTCTGCCTATTGCTTCAGGTTCCCCCACCCCCCATATGGTTTGTTCTCTCTAGTAGTCCCAGAGGGAGCAAAACACACGTGGAAAAGGGGGAGGAACCCAAAGCAATAGGGAGAAAGGAGCAGCAAAAGTGACAGTGCGGACGGGGCCTTCAGGACTTTACAGATCCATTTGCATTTCTTTACACAGTGCGACAGCCTCAGGGTTGTGTCTTTGTACGAAAACCTGCTTTCACTGTGTTGCCGTTATAGTTATACAAAACAATTTTGGACAGCAGTTACTAACTCTCGTTCTAGAACTAAGGTCATGTGGTTTTAGGGCAAGTCCACAGATTGCCAGTTCCTTATCGGTGTATTTTAGGGTTGCCAGTTCCAGGCTGGGAAATACCTGGAGATTTGGAGGGAGAAGCCTGAGGAAGTTGAGGTTTGGGGAGGGATAAAGCTTCAATGGGGTATAATGCTATAGAGTTCGCCTCCTAAAGCAGCAATCTTCTCCAGGGGAACTGATCTCAGTTCTTTCTCTGCGTCCTCCATCCCGTGCCTAATCTTATAAACCTCGATCATGTCACCCCTCAGCCGTCGTTTCTCCAAGCTGAAGAGCCCCAAGCGCTTCAGCCTTTCTTCACAGGGAAAGTGTTCCAACCCTTTTATCATTCTAGTGGCCCCTTTCGGCACTTCTTCCAATGCTATAATATCCTTGCTGTGAACCTTGCTCTTGGTGGCTACAACAGCTGGCTACAACAGCTCTCCAAATGTGTGCTTCTGTATTTTGGGACAGTTTGGTTTCTGAAGAGTACTGGACTCAGGAGACCAGGAACGGTGAAATCATGAAGCCTTTATTGAGTGATTCAGCATGCCCAGTAGATGGTCAGAACAAGCGTGCTTCCAGGGCTCCAAGGCCCTCATTATATGCTGGCCGGAGCCACACCTCCGGCCGCACCCAAAAGACCTGATAGGGACTTAACATATGCGCATGTTTGTCATAGGTTCCCTGGAGGAGCGTTTGAGTGCATTGGCTCCCCAGGGAGAACCTAGGTCCCACATTGGTGGAGGCTTTCAGTCCGGATGTCTATTGTTCCTCCAGATTCAAGCTCCCCTCTCTGCCTGACCATGTGCTCTGGCCATGCGGCGGGCGCCATTACCTGGGAGCACATGGCAGGCCGGTTGCTACACAGAGCATACTACATTACAGTTTCTGTGTCTAAAGCCCAGCAAGAGTGAAGGTTGCTCTTCGCCACAGCCGTGAATCCTGTATCGTACACACGAGCTCATCGGCATCCCTTTGTCCTTTCTGCCCATCCGAACACGGCTCACTTATTTCAGGCAAGATGCCCCAGGGCCCCCATGACACCTCCGTGGAAGGTCACCTCTTGTCCCTTCATCGGCCTGGAAAAGATTTGACCCCAGGCACTCATGTTCAGGTTACGGTCACCGCACAGCCCGGGCCTACAGCCGCTTTGAGGCGAGACCAGGAAGAAGCAGGAGGGCCGTTTGCTTAATGGGTTGCAGTGATGCCAAACAGAAGGAGATGACTTCCCTGTAAAAACATCGATGTGCCGTACCGACTTCAGTTGTGTGTGTGTGGGGGGGGGGGGGAACGACACGAAGTGAGAGTGTCTCTAACGTACCAATCTATAATATCTCCTTTGGATCAGAGCGTAATCAATTCTCAGCCCTCAGAACTAAAGTTGTCATGATTTATAAGATGACACTATCACCCCGCCACCATATGCCTCAAGAATTAAGAGGCTTTTTATTTTGTAAACATATTCCCACTAGGGTTGTTGGTCATCACCTGGCAGCCATCAGTGACCCAGAAATGATGCTAGTCCTCTTGAGTAATCACCAGAAACTCTGGGATTACTTCACACCCTGTTACTCCCCAAAGTCCATCTCTTGTTGGTGGCCCAAGAAGTCTCCACCTGAACACTCTGTGTACTGGCGTCCAAGATGAAGGTCCCAAAATGAACTCCCCATTAGATAGGTAAAGGTCAAGGTTTCCCTTGCTTGAAAGCCAGTCGAATCCGACTCTAGGGGGCGGTGCTCATCTCCGTTTCCAAGCCAAAGAGCCAGCGCTGTCCGGAGACCTTTCTGCGGTCATGTAGCCGGCATGACTAGACACCGAGGTGCACGGAACGCTGTCATCCTTCCACCGAAGTGGTACCTATTTATCTGTTTGCAATTTCTTGCTTTCGAATTGCTAGGTTGGCAGGAGATGGGGCCAGAGACTCCATTCCGCAGCACTCGAGTGTCAAGCTGCTGAGCTACCAACCTTCCAGTCTGCAGCTCAATGTCTTAACCTCTGAGACAGCAGTTCCTAGATTGGACTGATATCACTTCTGGGTTTTGCTCAGAAGTGATGTCACACCTCTCTAGGAATTCCTAAAAATTGTATGGTTTTACCATAGAGTCCCAGAGATTCCTAGAGAGGCATGACATCACTTCTGGTTTTACCGTTAAGTTACCCTGTTTTCCACAGTGATTTTTTTTTCTCCTACCAGGCCCTGGAGTGCTAGGGTTGCCAGCTATGGGTTGGAATATCTGGAGATTTGAGGCATGGAGCCTATGGAGGGTGGGTTTGGGGAGGGGAGGGCGCTCAGCAAGGTATAACGCCATAGAGTCCACCTTCCAAAACAGCTGTTTTTTCTCCCAAGGGAACTGATCTCTGGTGTCTGGAGACCACTTGTAATTCCAGGAGAGCTCCAGCCACTTCCTGGAGATTGGCAACCCCAGCAGAAAGCATATGGCAACCCTAATTCCCAGAACTGTGAATACATATGACTTAGCCTCTTTTCCCTCCACATGAAATATGAAGTTGCTGACAGATTCCTTGGATTTGGTGGAAACTTGCTCCTGCTTTTAGCAAAGGGCTCCATAACGGCCAGAGAGTTCAGTTAATCTCTGCAGTTGTCATGCTTGCTGTAACTGACGTAAGGAGGCTGTCAAACGTCTTTGTGTATGTGCAGTTTCTTTATGGTCACGCTGCATCATGGACTTCATAGTCAATAGCTGGACTAGACCCAGAGTAGTTCTTCTGCAAAGTGATTTTAGAGCTAGTATGGCACAGCGGTTAGAACCAGGTTTGCCAACCTTTGGGTGGGGCCTGAAGAATCACAGCTGATTTGCAGGCCACAAAAATTGGTTCTTCTTAAGAAAATGACTGATCCGGAAGTTGGACTTTACGGCTTCGCCTCCCTGATGAGGTCCTGCCCCTCACAAACGCCACCCTCTCAGGATCCACTTCCAAATCTCCAGGAATTTCCCAACCTGGAGTTGGCAACAGGGTTGCCCGGCCATAGCCAGCCACAATCAGCAGCCTATGCTGTCCCCCAAGCTTGGATCCTCCTCTGCTTATACTCCCCCAACCCAGTGCTCTGGCGCTTCCTTCTCCAGCCTTGTCTCCCTATGGTAAGGTGCAGGGGTCCGTTAGAGCGAGAGCGCACAGGAGCGCAGCTCCGGGAGTGAGAAGCCCAGGGGGCGGGCACATGACCAAGCCCCGCCCCCTCCTCGGCTTCCCTGAGCAGTGCAGAGGCGCAGCGCCCCGGGGAAAGCCCTGCTATGGTCTTTATTGTTTTTAATGTTTTGTTTTAATATTGATAATTTTATCATTGTTCCTTTTGTGACTGTGTGCTGCTTTTCCAGAGACTTGCTCAAGGTGGCATATACATTTTCTAAGTATACCATTTTTTATCTGGGCACATGGCACGTAAGTACTGGAGAAATTTCACCAACCCTTCAGCAGCTTCCACCCCATCAGTTTAGTGTAGTGGTCAGGAGTTGTACTCTAATCTGGGAGAACCGGGTTTGATTCCCTACTCCTCCACATGCAGCTGCTGGTGTGACCTTGAGCCAGTCACAAGTTCTCTCAGAGCTGTTCTCTCATGAGCAGCTCTCAAAAGACCTCTCTCAGCCCCACCTACCTCACAGGGTGTCTTCTTGTGGGGAGGGGAAGGGGAAGGGACGGGTGGTGCACATGTCCTGGGTATCTCAAGTCTACTTGAAACCTGGTGGTTTCAAGGGAGCAGGAAGAGAATGAGGGTGTGTTCTTGACGCTTATTTTTATTGCACAAAGTATTGGATGGGGAAGGGAATGGAGGAAGAGCAGGTCAGTTTCACTCACCTGTGGAGTGGAGCCCGAGGGGTGGGTGTTGCCTTCTGACACACTTCCGGTATGTTAGGGGGTGTGGTATATGCAAATGAGTTATGCAAATGAGCTCCTGCATCTCTTTTTCTACGAAATGACCCCTGGTAAGGTGCATCCCTCTGGTCCATCTTGCTACCCCCAATATCAGATAAATTTTCTGGAAAGAGGCATAGATCACTGGGTTTCATTTTGGCTTTTTTATCCTCCTGGAATACCAAGGTCAGCCTACTTTTAAAAGATTCTAAAACATAAGGCATAAAACAGAAACCATCACCTGGCCAGTTCCTCTTGTGGAATGCCTACAGTCGCAACAGGTATCAGAAAGCTATTGGAGGAGGAGGAGGAGATTGGATTTATACCCCGCCCTTCACTACCCGGAGTCTAAGAGTGGTTTACAATCTCCTTTCCCCTCCCCTCCCCACAACAGACACCCTGTGAGGCCGGTGGGGCGGAGGGAGCTCTTCCAAGAGCCGCTCTTTCCAGAACAGCTCTGAGAAAACTTGTGACTGACCCAAGGTCATGCCAGCAGCTGCATGTGGAGAAGAGTGAGGAATCAAACCCAGTTCTCCAAGATTAGAGTCTGCGCTCCTAACCACCACACCAAACTGGCTCTTGAGGTTAACGCGTCACTTTTATTTTGCAGATCTGGAGCTTGAAGTTTCACACGTTCAGCCTTTGCATGGCTGACACAGAACTCAGCCAAAGGCTGAATGTTTGTGAACCTTCTGTTCTGCTCCCCTCTGCCACGTGAAGTGTCCGTGAAACTGGGAAGGGATAGCAGGAGGTCAAATGTCCTGCCAGCCCTTGGGACCAGTTTCACAACCTCCCTAATTGGAGTCTCCAGGGTTCCTCTTATTACAGGGGCAAAATTAGCTACCGGCTTCTTTTCCGACGGCAGAGCGTTTCTAAGTAGATTTGGGAGCCGCTTAGCTGCCCCGCTGACTAATACAATGTCTATCCGTATTGATTCTCGCCCACTTCAGATTACTTTGGTATTGAATTATTTCAAATCATAACGCGAGAGAAATCGCGGGCTCTAACTAGGCAGAGCAAACGCAGTGATGAACGAGAACCCCCCGTCTACTGGGGAGCCATTGGGAAGCTGTTTCCTAATTGGCGCAATCAGAGAGGTGGAAAATAATTAGAAATACATAAAAGAGAGGTGGAGCGTAATAATGTTGTGCCTAAGTGACGTAAAATTGGCAAGAGGGGGGGAAAATGATTAAACTACTGAGTTTACCAAAGGACTGAAGTAAATGAAGGGAAAACAGCAGTGGGGAAAACGATTCTTCACGTCCTTCTTTCATTATAACAGAGGGACGAGCTGGTGTCTCCCAGCTCAGTAAAGGTGCCTTTGAGACTTAGAATCATAGATTTGGAAGGGACCTCCAGGGTCATCTAGTCCAACCCCTTGCACCATGCAGAAAATTCACAATTACCTCCCCCCACAACCCCATCCCAACACCTGCTCCATGCCCAGAAGAAGGCAAAAAAACCCCCCTCCAGGATCCCCGGCCAAACTGGCCTGGAGAAAAATGGCTTCCTGACCCCAAAGTGGAGATCAGCATTTCCCTGGATGTGTAAGAAAGGGTCACAAGAACCAAGCATTGAGGCAACCCTTCCTGCCCTCCCTCTCATGATCTGCCTAAGTTCACAGAATCCGTATTGCTGTCAGATGCCCATCTGGCCTCTTCTTAAAAACCTCCAAAGAAGGAGAGCCCACCACCTCCCGAGGAAGCCTGTTCCACTGAGGAGCTGCTCCAACTGTCAGGAAGTTCTTTCTACAGTTTAGCCAAAAACTCTTCTGATTTAATTTCAACCCACTGGTTCTGGTCCGACCTTTTGGGGCAACTCTGCACCATCCTTTATGTGACAGCCTTTCAAGTACTTGAAGATGGTGATCCTATCACCTCTTAGTTGTCTCCTCTCCAGGCTAAACATACTCAGCTCCTTCAACCTTTCCTCAAAGGACTTGGTCTCCAGACCACTTCTTCATTGCCCTCCTCTGGACGTGTTCCAGCTTGTCTGTATCTTTCTAGGCATGGGAGCTCTACCATGTGTGCATTATAACACAGACATACCGCTGGAATCACTGAAGAACTTTTGAACCTCGATCAAAAGTTCTGCAGTTCCCCGGTGTCTTCTCTCTAGAAATCAGCTCCGTGATCTTTGACTTGATCGCCTGCCTCTTGATACCCTTGGTCATCTTGCTCTGATGTCACAGAGGCTCCTGGAGTGGAGAGATATCATGGCCCTTTCTATCCACCCTTGGCTTAACTGCTTCACTGCCACAGGCAACACAAGACGAGACAGCCAAGACCAATGCTCCCTCTAAGCTGCGAAGTCTTGTGAGCAAAAATTCTACTTTGTGAGCTACTGGCATTAAAGTTGTGAGCGAGCAATTTAGTGGCAGCATCAATGGGTTTCCTCTGGAGCCATCCATCCTGAGCTAAGACAAAAATGTAGGAGCTGGAGGCTAAAAAGACTGAGCTAGCTCACACTAACTCAGCTGCGAGGGAACACTGGCCAAGACTGAAGCAGACCTTAAACTTTAAATTCCAAGGACGGTGAGCAGCTATGGAAAGAGAAACAGCATAAGTATTGCCTACAGGATGATTTGGACTTTCAAATGACATCTTTCTGATGCAAATTGGCTCGGCAGGCTTTCAGAACCTTTAAATGCAAACTGTCAGGCAGACAAATGCTGTTTATGGAACCCAAACCTCTTTTTTAGGCTATTGTCAAACAAATGAGGCTTGTCACACCGGCAGTGTGTTTAACCTGCCATCAAAGCCCAGTGAAAGTTTGTTTTTTTTGGCATCCAGCCCTTTGAGTGACTGCTTCTTGAATTAACAATTCGTGGCTCCTCCTTGGCCGATGGTTAACAGAGGAAATGGACTGTTTCTTGTGCCAGCTGGTGAGAAGAAGAAGAGGAGGAGAAGGAAGAAGAGGAAGAGGAGATTGGCTTTATACCCTGCCCTTCACTACCTGAAGGAGTCTCAGAGCAGCTTACAATCCATTTCCCTTCCCTTCCCCACAATAGACACCCTGTGAGGTAGGTGGGGCTGAGAGTCTCAAGAACTGCCCTTGAGAGAACAGCTCTGAAAGAACTTGTAACCGACCCAAGGTCACACCAGCAGCTGCTTGTGGAGGAGTGGGGAATCAAGCCCGGGTCTCCCAGATTAGAGTCCGCACTCTTAACCACAACACTAAACTGGCTGTCAAGTGGAAAAGAAAGTTGGGGGGGGGGGGCGAATGGTCCAAGAAAGCCGTAGCAGGAATGTTTCAGATTAAAGACAGATGCTTATCAGTTGCCAAGAAGTGACTTCTCTTGGATATTTACAGTAGCACTGTAAGCAGTTGTTCCCTTGACTTTGTTTAGGATGGCACTGTTAGTTGCCTTTGTTGACGTTTGGCTGAAACGTTTGTGTGTTTAGTGCCACCAAGTCATTTCCGACTTATGGCAACCCTATGAATGAATGTCCTCCCAAACGTCCTACCAGGGCTCATTTCGTAGCAGGAGCTCCTTTGCATATTAGGCGACACACCCCTGATGTAGCCAATCCTCCAAGAGCTTACAGTAGCCCCTGTAAGAAGAGCTCTGTAAGCTCTTGGAGGATTGGCTACATTAGGGGTGTGTGGTCTAATATGCAAAGGAGCTCCTGCTACGAAATGAGCCCTGCATCCTACCGTTAACAGTCATTCTCAGGTCTTGCAGACTGAGAGCCATGGCTGCCTTGACTGAGTCAATCCATCTCATCTTGGGTCTTCCTCATGGTCATCTTGGGTCTTCCTTGGGTCCACCGCCTTTCCCCATATTAGCCCCAGAGGTTACTGAGGTCAGGCACTCAAAATCGCCTGACTTACCCCGGTCCAAAAGAAGCCCGTTTGACTTGCACCAGGACCAGGGCTTTCTCGGTGGCGGCTCCTTACTGGTGGAACGAGCTCCCGGATAACATCAGGGCCCTGCGGGACTTATTGCAGTTCCGCAGGGCCTGTAAGACGGAGCTCTTCTGCCAGGCTTTCAAATAGGAGCCGCCATCGGGTGGAGAACTGACCTACTAACATCACCCTGGTCTTGTTGGTGTACCCCTGTGGCCTTTGTTTGCCGGGAAACTCTGAAGTCGCCATCTTTGGAAGATGTATTGTAATGTTTTAACGGTTTTATATTGTTTAATGGTTTTGTATTGTAAACCTCAATGGTATTGTGTTTTGTTAGCCGCCTTGAGCCGGTTCGCTGGCTAGGTGGGATACAAATAGAATAAATAAATAAATAAATAAATAAATAAATAAATAAATAAAATAAATCTCCTGCTGCTTCCCACGAATAGAGTGACTATCATGGAAGGTTTTGTCAGAACTGAAAGGAAGCCCCTCCTTTTTCAGCAAGGTTAGCAAAAGAGATGGATAACTGTCCTTAGAATGCTCTCTGATTGGTTAGGAAGGGTCCTGTGACCACAACAGGAAGTACCCCAGTTCTCGGACCAAGATCAGTACATAGCTCAATCACATTATTGAACCAAGATCTGTACATAGCTAATTCTGATGGACTACTTGGTGACATCATGCTGCGCAGTATGTGGTCCCTGATGGTTTACATGATCCCTGATTGTTTAAGATTGTTTAAGAATAACAGAAAATAAATTATAGCTGAGGAAGCCACAGAGATGGAAACAGTGGGAAAAGAGTGGCTGAAAAAATTGTGAACAGCCGCATGGAAGGTAGGGCTTTTTCAGGCGGGATTTGATTCCCTAAAATTACCACTTTCAGGCCAGAAATCAGACCTTGAGACATTCAGCTTAGTCGTAGTTTTCCTCAATACATTTTGTAATGAATTCTGGCGTGGAGGGGGAAAATGTACACAGCTAGCACAGGTATAAACAACTGCTCAACCATCAGCCCACGATGAATTCAGAAGAATCTCGTACATAAGGATCAGGGGTCATTTCATTAAAAAAAAGAGGTGCAGGAGCTCATTAGCATAACACATTATCATAACATTTGTATATGCCGCACCCCCTGACATCACCGGACGTTTGTCAGAAGGCGACACCCACGGCTCAGGCTCCATTCCAAAAATTTCCCAACTCAGAGCTGGTGAGCCAGCTTGACACTTTTACTAACGACCCTTTAGGTTTCCTTTGCTCTTGCAGGGAAGCTACCCTACAACAAGCATGAAAATACAGATCAAGTTAGTTTGCTTTTGCTTTTTTCCCCACAGCGCATCACCGTGTTACTGCCGGAGCGGCGCTCTGGTGCGTTCCTGCTCAAAATGACCCCTGCATAAGGACCTGCCTATAGGAATAGGAGAAAGGCTTACAAGGTTCAACTGCAAAAAAAGTATATAAAGCCAAAGTCTATCATACAAACTCCCTCTCTCAAAATATAGATTAATTCAATTCTGATCAACTTACACCAGGTCTGCACTCTTCATGATACTCCGCCAAGCTCACAAGCCATTGATGTTTGAGTCCAATAGCACCTTAGATACCAACAAGATTGGGAGGGGGGGAGGTCATAAGCTTTTGTGAGTCAAAGCTCCATTCATCAGCACATGGCGAAGGGTGATTTGACTCTAGAAAGCTCATAGCCCCAAAACCTTGTTGGTAGTGTTGCCAACCTCCAGGTGGTTAAATGCAAGAAAGAAAGAAAGAACGTGAACAAATTAAATTGTGATTGTGAGAACTTGGGATATTGCATGTATGGACAATGTCCTGTGCTCTCTTGGAAAAAGCTTTTTGGAAATGGGTGTTTGAAGACCAGCAGGCTCCATCAGAGGTGGAACGAATGGCAGTGTCCTTTCTACAGTCTCAATGCTTACAATCTCCTTTCCCCTCCCCTCCCCGCAACAGACACCCTGTGAGGTAGGTGGAGCTGAGGGAGCTCTGACAGAAACGGCCCTTTTTCAAGAGCAGCTGTGCCAGAACTATGGCTTGCCCAAGGTCACACCAGAAGCTGCAAGTGGAGGAGTGGGGAATCAAACCCGGTTCTCCCAGATTAGAGTCCGTGCACTTAACCACTACACCAAACTGGCTGGAGGAGGAGGAGGAGGAGACTGGATTTACACCCTGCCCTTCACTATCCAAAGGAGTCTCCGAGCGGCTTACACCAAACTGGCTCGCTACTACTACTTCTACTACTCCTACTTTTCTCCTTCTCCCACTGATTTTGATGGATTAAAACCATTAAAACATTATAAAAATTAAAACAATGTTCTCTCAAGGGCAGTTCTCTGAGACTTCTACTACTACTACTACTACTACTACTACTACTACTACTCCTTTAGTTCTTCTCCCACTGATTTTGATGGATTAAAACACAATAAAACATTATAACAATTAAAACAATGTTCTCTCAAGGGCAGTTCTTGGGTGTCTGTTGTGGGGAGGGGAAGGGAACGGAGATTGTAAGCCGCTCTGAGACTCCTTCGGGTAGTGATGGGTGGGGTAGAAATCCAAACTACTACTACTACTACTACTACTACTACTATTACTACTACTACTACTAATACTACTTTTCTCCTCCTCCTCCTCCCACTGATTTTGATGGATTTAGAAGGGCGCAACTCTCCTTTGGATGGCACCCTCTGGGGGTGTTCTCCGTCCTTGCAAGTGCTGCTCCAGTACAAACACACCTTTCCTAATGAATAAACCTAATGCACTTGCCATGATCTCAGAGCACCAAAGTCTCCAGGGGAGAATTACGAACAATACGTTAACAGCCTGAACATTTACATCTTGCCATGAGTTCTAAATAAACCGTAGGACCGCGTGCGCAGGGGTGAAGTCTTCCTGGCATGCATTTTCGTATTCATTTTTTATTAATGAGAGCGAGAAAGGCAAGCAAGGTCGGATTTTATCCCAAGTAATTAGCAGTGACCTACCCTACCGGGGCCGGAGGAAATAATTCCGCACAGCGAGCTATAAAATGCGTCAGCGCCGATGCCCCGTTTGGAATGGAAGAGAGTTAAAGCTGTCTCCCCCACTGGGTGTCTGCACTTTGGACCTGCCCTTTTCGGTCTTGAATTTCACCAGGGCGGGTTCAGAAAGCGATTCCCAAATTGTGCACCGAGGCGCAAGAAATAAAGGCATGAAAAGCTGCGTGGCCAAAGTCGGCATGCACCAACGAGGATGCCTGCTGTGTCTCCGCATGCATTTCTCTGGCCTTGCTTCCTGCTTCTAATGAGGCATTGCAAGACAAGAAAGAGATAGCCCCGCCTGGGTTTTTGCATCAGGGCATAATTACATAATTCAGTGGTTCCTGCCCAGTTTTTTGCATTAGACAGTAACTGAAAAAGAAAAGGAGGAGATTGGAGTTATATCCCACCCTTTACTTGGAGTCTCAGAGCGGTTTACAGTCTCCTCCCCTTCCTCTCCCCATGACAAACACCCTGTGATGGTAGGTGGGGCTGAGAGAGCTCTTTCGAGGTCTGCTCCTGAGAGAACAGCTCTGAAAGAACTTGCAACAACTGACCCAAGGTCACACCAGCAGCTGCATGTGGAGGAGTGGGGAATCAAACCCGGTTCTCCCAGATTAGAGCCTGCAGATTAACTACAACACCAAACTGGCTCTCTAACTGGAATCTTCAGTTGTACCTGATGTGGAAATGCAATAAAAATTACTGCTGAAGAGGTTGACCGCTGCAACTCTGTATGATGCACTTCTCTGGACAACGAAGAAAATGCCTACTATGTCTCTGCATGTAATACCCTGCCCTTGTCTCCTTCTTATAATCAGCCTTTGCAAGGACAATATAGTCCTGCTCCTGCCCTATTTTTGTATCAGGAAGTAACTGGAATCTTCAGCTGCTCCTAACCTGGAAATGCAGAATTACTGCTCAAGAGGTTGACCACCACAAATCTGTATGATATGCTTCTCTGAGCATCCCTTCTTCCAGCCAAAAGTCACACCCAGCTGAGTCACTCAGTGGAATTACCAGTTTTCAGAGGAGGCTGCCTGTTGTATCCCTACATGAGTCTCCTTCTTTCCTATATATTTTTTCTGGCTCCATGGCCTTTGTTAAACATTTATGAGGCAGTTATAGAATCTTGTATAACATTTTAATAACAAAAATAATGGGGAAGACTCACCATTGTTTGCATGCCTAGAAGGACAGAAGGGGGAAGAAGAAGAAGAAGAAGGTGAAGAAGAGGAGGAGGAGGAGAAGGAGATTAGATTTATACCCTGTCCTTCACTTGGAGTCTCAGAATGGCTTACAACTGGGATCCTGCATCCCCAGCAAGGCTGTGGGGCGCAGGAGATATTTTGCTGCCCAGGAGGAGGGCGGGACAGGCAACTGGTTGCCTTATAGGCTCGGCCCCACTCCTGCCTCTACCAGTTTGCGCCTCATGCTCGGCTCACCCGCCTGCACTGTTTTTTTTTGGTGTAGGCTTTTGCTGGTTGCCTATTGGGGCCAGGTAGGAATTCTTCGCCCTCATCCTGATTGGCCTGTGGACAGGGGGTGTTTTTGCCTAACTTGCATCAAACACAGGGGACAATGAACGGGCAGTTTGGGGGGCTATTAATTAGGCTGGTCACCTTGGCAGAGTTATAGGGTAAGGAGAGCAGAACCGGTAAGCACTTTCAGCCAGTCCCCATTTGGGATAGGAGGTCATCAGGAACGGCCCCCGGGTTTTAGGGGCCGGGGCTGGGAGTGTGATCTCTGGGAACCTCTCGGGTAAGCGCCTCCCTGCAGGTTTTAGGGCTTCGGGGGTAGGCACCCCTGAGGGGGGACCTGTGCGCTGGGCTCCCGGTGGTGGGCCAGAGCAATGGCCACAGACCGGGGCTGGTGACTTGCCCATATTTAAGGTCCAGGAGGTTTGCTGACTTGACACCTGCCTGGCCTGTTCTGCTCCCAACTAGTTCCCTTGCTGTTGTTGTTGATAGTTAAATAGTTAATAAAGTGACCCTTGCTTGATACCAAATACAGCTGTCTGTCTCGTTATTCTGGATTGGGGGGCAAACTCCTTCCCCTTCCCCTCCCCACAACAGACACCCGGTGAGGTAGGTGGGGCTGAGAGAGCTCTCTTGAGAACTGCCCTTAAAAGAACAGCTCTGAGAGAACTTACGACTGAGCCAAGGTCATCCAGCAGCTGCAAGTGGAGGAGTGGGGGATCAAACCCAGTTCTCCCAGATTAGAGTCCGTGCTCTGCTGCCCTGCAAGGCGCTTATGCGCTCTTATAGGCGCAAAAGTCTATAAGTGTTATTAATGGACTGTGTTGCTAAATGTGTAAGAGAAACTGAGATGCAATGTGACCAGATTGTGATGCCAGCTGCACACACATGCCAGCCGACGTCTGAGATGATGTGCCACTGGTTCCCGAGGTCACCAGCTCCCAGAGACATCCTTTAACGCAGGTACTCACACAGAAACAGCCATTTGCCATTGTGGTTTGAACATGTGCTTCCAGACGCCATGAACGAAGCCCTTCTTCATCACGCAGGCAACCCCTCCCCCCAATCTTCTCTGCTACGAGGGCACAAAAGACTCTTTCCCACCTTCCATGAACAATAGAATTGGCCAGCTACAAAACTGGTTCTGCAGCCCTGATACAATAAGAGCCATCAGTGAAACAAAGGGTTTGGCCGATGAGTCACATCGGTTCTCCAGGTGTCTCTGTCACAGTTCAAATAGAGTTTAACATTGCCCCATTGCAGAAGAGACTTTTGGAGCAGACCACCCAGGGGTGGTCTCAAGGGAGATGTCCAGTCAAGCCCTCTCCCAGAGCCCCCTAAGAAAAGAGGACACCCAGCATCGTGTTTGCTCTCTTACTTTTCTATCCTAAACCCTACCCTGTCCTGTAAGACTCGGTTGTACAACCAGAGTTTCCACGTGTCTCTGCCGGTTCAGGACACGATCCCTATTCCCTTTTTGTCATCATTTTTCTACTGAGACGCATCATCTCGCGAGACAGGTGATTATTGCCCTCGACGTGGATACCAACATTTACCTGCTCATGCAAACGTCTTTCAACTATCTTTCTTTCCTAGCTCTGTGTAACTGAGTGTGAGACTGTGTATGGTTTGTGTGTGAAGATTTTCCCCAGTAAAGAAACCATTTCTAATTGAAACTGGTCTCTGCGTCCACTTCTGGTATTTCTGGAGGGGGTGGGACTTCTGTATACATAGGTGCTTGCTCCCCAGTGCTGATTGCTATATTTGTAATATCATAACTTCCCCAATATTAATAATAACTGAAGGCAATCAGGCTAACAGCTCCTAACCACTACACCGAACTGGCTCACGAGTCTCACAGCAGAGTGTGAGTCTCGTGGAGCCTCATTTCACAACAAGTTTCCCAGCTGAACCGTTTTCTGCAGTCTTTCCTCCTGCTTTCATACAGCCAGCATGCATTTATTTATTTCATTAATGATTTTATCGACGCAGATCTGCATATAACCCAACTGTGGAGGGGGGCAGTCTTTTAATTGCCTTGAACAAATTAGGACACGAGGGTCCCGGAAGCATCTCTCCTGGATCTCCCGGAACTATCTGCCATCCCAGAAGGCCTTGGACAGCTACATCAGGATTACACCCCTTCCACCTTTTGTGTATGGGAGTTTGACAAGCAAAATACAGGATTTATGGCTTTGTTGAATCGGCACTGAGAATTGCTGGCAGTCCTACAGTTCCCCTGCTTTTGACAGCTGAATCGGAGGGAGTTTCATCTGGATGGCCGCAGTTTTTGGAGTTAGCGACGTGGTGTTGATCAGCAAAGGGTGGGCTGAGGCCCCAAATCTCTCCCCCCATAGAGTTCCCTGCCAAATGAAGCCCCCTCAACCCCCCCCCCCCCGGCAAACTAGCAGGCCTTGCAGCACCTCCTGAAGATCTCCAAGCTGGGGCCCCCTCTAATCTCCTCAGGGAGCCCATTCCACAGAGCTGGAGCCATGACAGAAAAGTCCCCGGGCTCTGGTCAGTGCCAGATGTGGGGTTGCCAGCTCTGGGTGGGGAAGAAACTGGAGATTTGGGGGGGAAAAGCCTGGGGAGGGTGGGCTTTGGGGAGAGGAGGGTCCTCCCCGGGGTTATAATGCCATAGCATCCATCCTCCAAAGCAGCCATTTTTCTCCAGGGAAACTGACCCCCGAAGTTTGGAAATCAATTATAATTGCAGACAATCTCCAGGGACCACCTGGAGGTTGGCAACCCTAGCCGGGTGGGCCAGCTTGAGTGGTGGGATAGCCAACAGATGACTGCCTGGTAATGTACAGAAGGGGACCGAACTATGTGGGGACCAGGGCTTTAAAGTTCATACCCCACAACGTGAATTGAACTTGGAAACAGACTGGTAGGCGATGTAGCTGTTTTAAAACCGGCATGCTATCTTCCCTGCAGCTCTCCCCAAAGAAGAAGAAGAAGAAGAAGAAGAAGAAGAAGATGATGATGATATTGGATTTATACCCCGCCCTTCACTACCTGAAGGAGTCTCAGAGCGGCTTACAGTCTCCTTTCCCTTCCCCTCCCCACAACAGACACCCTGGGAGGTCGGTGGGGCTGAGTGACAGAAACTGTTCTTTTTCAAGGACAGCTCTGACAGAACCAGTGTTCCCTCTAAGCTGAGTTAGTGTGAGCTAACTCACAGGTTTTCAGCCTCCAGCTCACACATTTTTGTCATCGCTCAGGAAGGATGGCTCCAAGGCAAATGATTTACGCAGTAGCCAAATTGCTTGCTCACATCTTCAACGCCAGTAGCTCACAAAGTGGAATTTTTGCTCACAAGACTCCACAGCTTAGAGGGAGCATTGGACAAAACTATGGCTGGCCCAAGGACCTCCAGCAGGCGCAAGTGGAGGAGTGGGGAATCAAACCCAGTTCTCCCAGATTAGAGTCCGCACACTTAACCACTACACCAAACTGATGCGTTCTGGTAGTTTCCTGGCTGTCTTCAAGGGCGTAGATCCGATAGCACTTTGTCTTCACTCAATCCTGTCTTTGACCCGATCCTCCCCATCTTTTGGATTCTGCTTGCAGAGATGCCAGGATCAGCTCCCAGAGGGCCACCGTCGACCCAACGTTGCCTGAGAAACAAGCACCCCAGGATCATGGATATCTGTTTAAATGAACAGCATCTCCCATACTGATTCCAAAAGCTGCAGGTTACTACTGCAGGTTACTCCAGGTGGGACCTTGAGGTCCCCTGCAATTACAACTCCTCTCCAGACAACGGCGGTCAGTTCCCATCTGGAGAGAGAGAGAGCCAGTTTGGTGTCGTGTTTAGGAGCGGTGGACTCTAATCTGGGAGAACCGGGTTTGATTCCCCACTCCTCCACATGCAGCGTCTGGCGTGACCTTGGGTCAGTCACAAATTCTCTCAGAGCTGCTCTCTCAGGAGCAGTTCTCGAAAGAAAGGACAGGGGCCAATTTCGCACTGGCCAGTTGCCTCTCGTTCTCTCTGGAATTTCCCCTCCCAGTTTCCTCCAGAGTATTTTCTTCATTTTCCCACTTGGAACCTCAGCCCTTTCGATATAGCGTGACAAAGGGTTTTCTCCAAAAAAAATTAGAAACTCCCACAATGGGGCAGCCCTGATGAAAGGTGGGCGAGTGGGCGTGTTTTCATTTTGGGTTCTCCCCCGGAGCAAACGGGAAAATCCTCTAAAAACAGGATTTGTTTGCTCCAGGGAAACTCCGGTGCAGCAGGGCGATACTCCAGAGCAAAACGTGAGCCTGGAGCAACTGGTGTGAAATCGACCAGAAGCTCTGGTGCAAGCATGAGGGCAAACACTAGTGTGAAATTGGCCAGGGTGTCTGTTGCAGGGAGGGGAAGGGAAAGGAGTTTGTAAGCCACTCTGAGACTCCTTCAAGCAATGAAGGGCAGGATATAAATCCAATCTCTTTTTCTTCTCCTTCTTCTTCTAGAATAGTATCCTATCAGAAACTTTACGGGTAAGTTAAGGGCCGGTCCAGTCCCAGCCGACAGAAGTTCTGGTTGCCACACCTAAAAAAAAAAATTATAGCATTGGAAAAAGGGCAGAAAAGGGCAACTGGAATGATAAAAGGGTTGGAACACTTTCCCCATGAAGAAAGGTTGAAGCACTTGGGGCCTATGAGAGCCAGTTTGGTGTAGTGGTTAAGTGCGCGGACTCTAATCTGGGAGAACCGGGTTTGATTCCCCACTCCTCCACTTGCACCTGGCTGGATGACCTTGGGCAAGCCATGGCTCTGTACCAGCTGTTCCCTCAAGGACAGCTTGGGAAAGAGCTCTCTCAGCCCCACCTACCTCCCAGGGTGTCTGTTGTGGGGAGGGGAAGGGAAAAGGAGTTTGTAAGCCGCTCTGAGACTCCCTTGGGGAGTGGAGGGCGGGGTATAAATCCAATCTCTTCTTCTTCTTCTTCTTCTTCTTTAGCTTGGAGAAATGACGGCTGAGGGTTTGACGTGATCGAGGTTTATAAGATTATGCATGGGATAGAATGGGTAGAGAAAGAACTACTTCTCTCTCTTTCTCGCAACATAAGAACTCGTGGGCACTCCATGAAATTGCTGAGCAGTCGGGTTAGAACAGATAAAAGGAAGTCCTTCTTCACCCAAAGAGTGAATCACACCTGGAATTCACTGCCACAGGAGGGGGGGGGGGTGGCTACAAGCATGGGCGGCTTCAAGAGGGAATTAGATAAATATCTGGAGCAGAGGTCCATCAGTGGCTCTTAGCCACAAGGTACAGATAGGGACTCTCTTTCTGGGGCAAGTGATGCTCTGTATTCTTGGTGCTTGGGGGGGGGGGGGGCAACAGTGGGAGGGCTTCTGGAGTTCTGGCTCCACTGCTGGACCTCCTGAGGGCCCCTGGTGTTTTTGGCCACTGTGTGACAGAGTGTTGGACTGGCCTGATCCAACACTGGCTTCTCTTATGTCCTTAAGCTCAGCTAGACAGGGGTTCCACAGAGATAATTCTCAGAGGTGGGAAGATTTGTTACTCCTCCCCTGTATGCCCCTTGGGGCTTTTAAAACCAGCCCCTTCAACTCCCGCTGTCTGACTGGAGAAATTCCGTGTACAGCAGTGCTTCTGTCTAGTCTGCTTGGCCCGATGCCGATCCTCTTTGCAACCGTATCTCCGTCCTCCGCGCGTCCTTGAGCTGCGTTCTCTCCCCAGCTGCAGTGTTTTGCTCTGACCGCGGTCAAGTGTGCCCTCTCCTGGAGCACTGTGATATTCCAGGTCTCAGCTCCATCATGTGCAAAAGCCGGAAGTCAGTGAGCTTTCAGAAGGGGGGTGCTAAGGATGGGCTCCTGCAGATATTTATCTTCCGGCACGGGATCAATCTCACTTAAATTAGGACAGCAAGTGATCTGACATGCTAAAACGTGTCACGGTCTGCTGGGGTGTTTTATAGGAGAGCTGCAGAGCTCGAACAGTGGGAATCATCACAGGCATGCCAAGTCACGTTAGAGAAGCCATGAAGCTAGACTGCCTCAACATGCTGTACATGGGGTGGCCCTTGAAGGCGTTTTAGAAATGTCCACTGGTGCCACGTGCAGCAGCGTGTTTGTTGTCAGGATTGTGCCGCTGTGCTGGGATTTTGCTGATTTTGAGACAGCGGCCGCAGGGGGTTCCATTTTGTCTCTGGATTCAACGTGAGGCGCTGTTGGTTGCCTCTCAAGTCCATTGTGACTTGGTTCCCCAGATGTGAAGGTAGGGGGGTTTGCAGTTCAAATATTTTCGCAATAATTTCGGATCAGTGTTTCAGGGAGGGAGCAACTTTTGTTTCTAAAGTGGATCAAGACTGAATTCTCCCTAGAAGCTAAAATGACCACGCCTAGGCCAGAAGGGGCAGGGTAGAAATCAAAGAAATAAATAAAACTGCAGCTATTGTACTTTGCTCATATTCTGAGAAGACAAGACTCACTGCAAAAGACAGCGTGGGTGGGAAGAGTGGAAGGCAACAGGAAAAGAGGAAGACCCAACATGAGATGGATTGACTCAACCAAGGAAGCCACGGCCCCCAGTTTGCAAGGCCTGAGCAAGGCTGTTAACAATAGGATGTTTTGGAGGTCATTAATCCATTGGGTCACCTTAACTCATGGAAACAGAGAGTTGGAAGGGACCTTCAGGGTCATCTAGTCCAACCCCCTGCACAATGCAGGAAGTTCACAAATACTTCCCCCTCCACACACATCCAGTGACCGCTGTTCCATGCCCAGAAGATGACAAAAAGCCTCCAGGACCTCCAGCCAAACTGGCCTGGAGAAAAATGGCTTCCTGACCCCAAAGTGGAGATCAGTTTTTCCCTGGATGTGTAAGAAAGGGCCACAAGAACTAAGCACTGAGGCAACCCTATCGTGATCTGCCTCAGTTCACAGAATCTGCATTGCTATCAGATGGCAATTTAGCCTTTGTTTAAAAACCTCCAAAGAAGGAGAACCCACCACCGGCCAAGGAAGCCCATTTCACTGAGGAACCGTTCTAACTGTCAGGAAGTTCTTCCTAAAGTTTGGTTTAATTTCAACCCATCAGTTCTGGTCCGACCTTCTGGAGCAACAGAAAACAACTCTGCACCATCCTCTACATGACAGTCCTTCAAGTACTTGAAGATGGTGATCATATCACCTCTCAGTCATCTCCTCTCCAGGCTAAACATACCCAGCTCCTTCAACCTTTCCTCATAGGACTTGGTCTCCAGACCCCCTCACCATCTTCATTGCCCTCCTCTGGACACGTTCCAGCTTGTCTATATCCTTCTTAAATTGTGAAGCCCCAAACTGAACACAATACTGCAGGTGAGGTCTAACCAGAGCACGCATAAGTGACTCATTAGCGACTCTGGCACTTCACATGGATTATTTTTGTTATCCTAATTTTTTTGGGAACAGTTACCAGTTCAGGATCCCCCCCCCTTTTTTTTTATGGATCCCCAAAGGTCCGGGCCAGTATTTTTGTCATTACCACCCCCCAGAAGAAAAAAAAAGCCAACTAACAGCTGTTTCCCAAACTGGCTTCCTCTCTTTCCATCCCCACTCTTACCCCTTTCCCAAACCCCCACACACTCCCGAAATTTAAGTCAATCAATTTTCATGACTCTTAGAATTTCAAGAGTATTTTGCATCATTTTGGTTGTCCCCAAGCCTCCCCCTTTATCTGAATACAAGTCCTGCTTGAAGGAATGTATGATGGACCCTTTCCACTTCCCTCCCTCAGAGGCTAGATTTTCCCTCCGTTTCTCTGTTCCCTTACTAACTGAGAAGCCCTAGTAATGTGTGTTCTTCTCCCCTGAAGAAACCTTGGCTGTCCCACCCTGTCAGAATGATATATTTTGGCTATTGGCTCAGCCAGAAAATGAAAGGAAGGGATAGGATCATCCTTTACATTAAACTACTGAAAATGGCACTTGAGATGCTGTCAGGTGAAATCAGGGATTGAAATTACTGAGATAAAACTAGTACAAGCACAGACTTTTGATCTTATATATCAGGCTGGTGAGATGTTCTTAATTCATTCACCGTTACTTTGATCTATATATTGAGAGGCTTTTGTTCCATTGTCTTCCCAAACCCTCAAGTTTACTTTATTTGAGTAATTGCTGACTCTTTTTTGTGCCCAGATGGCTGACACCCTCTTTCAAGTACCCAAACCCTTTCTCTTGGAACACCAGAACTCTTCTTGAATTGTTCACTGACTTTTAAGGTCTCTATAGGCAGTTTCTAATCACACCAGACCAGGAATCTCTGTACTCCTCAGAGATAACTCTACCTGTTTGACTGGGTAAGGAATTTTCTTCTCTCCCTAGAAGATCTATCCCCTTTGCTTTGGCCTGAATGGGAGTCTTCTCTGCTAGCCAAACTTCCTTGCCAAACTCTCCCCCAGTTCTCTATCTGTGTTCAAACTGCTCTCAGTTACTGCCGAATTCAGACTGCATTCAGTCGAGGTTGAAATCTGACTCTGTCAGCACTAAACTCTTTTTCTGTCAGAGTTATTCACAGATTGTCTCAGTACACGTTGCTTCTCAGTTAAGGCAGAAATCTGACTGACCCTCTCCTCAGCATGCAACTCTCTCAAGACTGAGGCTAAGCAATCAAATTGCTTAGAGCAGCCTGTCACTCAAAGCCTGTCACTCTGGCTCTGTGAAGAATTAACCCTTCACAGTCCTTTAGTTGTTGGTACAACACTTCTAAGCCTCTTAAAAAGTGCAATCCATCACAGACGCCTCTTCCACTGTGCATCTGTGCAGAGGTTCTTTTGCTCCTACTAATGTCTGTTCAGTGCTCCCTTCTGATAGCTGATTAGACTGACCACTGTTGGTCTCGTGTTTCTTTGGAGGTGGCCCCCCTATAGTGGAATGACCACTCTTGATTTTTCAGAAGCCCTATAATGCAGAAGTATTTAAGAAGACATAGACAACTGGATGATACTGTTCAAGAGCTATTATGCTACTGTTACAGCAGAACAGGTGACTTATACTGGCTAATATTGCCATCAAAAGTTGTTGAAAGTTGTTAGGTATCAAAACATCTACCTTGAGCCTGTCCCTGGAGAAAGGCAGGTTAGAAGGGTCCAAATAACTAAATGGTAGAGGTAAAGACTCTTGAGAGTCCCTTGGACTGCAAGGAGATCAAATGAGTCAATCCTAAAGGAAATCAACCCTAACTGTTCCCTGGAAGGCCAGATCCTGAAGCTGAAGCTCAAATACTTTGACCACCAAATGAGAAGGGAGCCCTCCCTGGAGAAGACCCTGAGGCTGGGGAAGACTGAAGGTCAAAGAAGAAGGGGACGGCAAAGGATGAGATGGCTGGACAGTGTCATTGATGCAATGAACATGACATTAAGCAAACTCCGGAACACGACAGAAGACAGGAGGGCCTGGCGTGATGTGGTCCACGGGGTCTCATGAAGAATTGGACTTGACTGTGTGACTGAACAACAACAAAAGAGGTCCCAGCCGACTCATGGCAACCCATTTGGGGTTTTCAAGGCAAGAGATGAGCAGAAGCGGTTTGCAATTGCCTTCCTTTAGTGCAAAGTCTTCTTTGATGGCCTCCCATCTGACTCTGCTTAGCTTCCAAGGTTTGATGAGACTGGGCTAGTTTGGGCTACCAGGGCTGCTATGGAACATATGGAAGCCTCCCCTTTCCATCCAGAGGCATCCTTTCACTGCCCCCAGGAAGGCTTCAGATCAAGTTGGAAAGGGCTAAAACATCCGTAGTTTTCCTTTCTTTCTCCTGTTTCTTTGTGCAGAATCATCCAGTTGTCTATACCTTTTTAAATACTTCCCATACGGTTCCCTGTTTGGCTCCCAGCGAGCAGAATGTGACTTGAACTGGCAGGTGTGCAAACATCCCTAACCTCCATCGACTGTTCTCTTGAGGCTCACTCTTTTCTGGCGTCTCTGGTGTTTCAGTGACGGGAAGGCAGAGTCGGTTGGCCAGCTTCCTGTTCTAGCGTCCGTGTTGGGGTCTTTGTCCTGTTTACCTGTCGACCTGGGTGGGGGGCGAGGCACCTGGACTCCTGCCACGTGGGGGCTGCCCCCGAAACAGTCCAAACGTGGGAGACTGGTCCAAGTCAGACCACACCCCACCCGTCTTTGGAGAGCAGCTGGGAGCATAAAAATGGGACAATGCAGGGGCGTAGAGTTTTGTAAATTCCAGGGGGGGCTGTTTTGTGCGTGCGCAAAACACACACACTTGCTGGGACAATGTTCTCCCCCCCCCCGGAAAAGCGCTGTGCCTCCCTGGGCCCTTCCGAGGCCTGCCAGCCGCTGCTGCCGGTGCCTCTCTCTCCCCCCCACACACCACTCCTTCCCTCTCCCTCCCTCTTTTCCTGGAAAAGCGGGAGGGAGAGGACGAGGGAAGGACTGAGGAGTGGCCAGGTGGGGGGGAAAGGCACCAGCAGCAGCAGTGGCCGGGCCTCAGAAGGACCAGGGGAGACACAACGGCAGGCGCTCCATTTTGCCGGGGGTGGCTGAGCCCCCCCCCCTGGAAATTTCGGGGGTGGCTCAAGTCTTCGAGCCCCCCCGTAGTCTACGCCTATGGGACAATGAAATGACAAAAAAGGTATGATAGAACAAGCCATGTTTGAATTATGCCTACCAAGTTATTTATGTAGCGTATTTTTATCCAAACCCTCCCTGCAAGGCGCTTTGATGACACACCTATGGTTCCATCTGCCTCCATTTTATGCTCACAACAACTCTATAAAAATAGATCAGGTTGAAAGAGAGAGAGAGAGAGATTGGGCCAAGACCACCTTGATGGCAGATCAAGGCCTAGTCCAGCATTCCAATAATTACTCCATTCTTTCCCTCCTAAGAGGGAAATTGCCAAAGGCTGCCTACTCCTACCCCTCCTGCTCCTCTTCAACCTGTTAGCCGAATTGCTTTAATTTACGGTTAGCAATTGGCGAAATACACGGGTTCTTGCCAACTATACCAGGGTCCCACCGCTCCCAGGAGTTCTCAAGGAAAGAGGCACGTGAGGCAGATGGCAAATTAAATGCTGTTTACTGAATGATGTTGTTCACTCACACAAAAGCAGATTCTCACACACATACACACAGGTCTAGGGAAATACAGATAGAAAATAGCACTGTTGCAATTTGCAGGAGTTCATTGGTGGGGAAGCAATACGTTACCTATCCTGGAGATGGATCCTTGTTCCAACAGAAGATTAGAGGGATTGGAAAGGCAAGCTGGACATGAGGGGGGGGGGGGGTAAAGCAGATAGGGGACAATGGCTCAAGAGACCGAATGCCTCTGCTCAAGGTCTTTTATTAGGTGGTCTTGGGGAGGGCTGCACAGACCACTTCCCACTAACACACCTACTAGGCGGTCCGTCCCTCTTGGACCCTTCCATAGGTTAAAGGTGAACAAAAGGAGGAGGGCCAGGGGATGGACCATGTTGCAAAACTATGATCTCACCAGGAAGTGGACTTTGGACAGGGGTCCGATGACTCACCTGGCCACATCTATTGTTAGTCAATGACTTTGGCCGACTGGGTGATGGCCTGAACATTAGTTGCTAAGCAACTGCGTTAGCATAACTATGCAGGTACGTTGGAGGGGGCAGGGGTTGACCAGCGTGCTGAAACAGAGAGAGAGAAACCTCATGGCAAGAGGAGTCCTTTGTCTCTGTTCCAGGTGAACTGTCTAGGGTGTCAGCCTCCTGGCATGGGCTGGAGCTGGCTCCTATCATGAAGAAAGCACATGGCCCTTCCATTATAGGCAACCCAAAGTTCAGGCTTATGAATATCACAATTCATAAGAGCACTAGCAGTGCCTTGCTGGCCAACAAACCCGAGCCAGAGAAAATAGTTTTGGGTACCTGGAACTCCAGAGAGCGGCAGCTGAAGTTTGGACTCTTGGCTGGGTCAGGAAAGTTGGCCAGTGATGAAAAACAAATGTCGCCAGAGGCTGAGAACTCCACCAATAATAATAATTGAGTTCCATCAGGTCACAACTAACTTATGGCAACCTACGGTTTATCAAGGCTATTAAGTATTGAGATAAGGCAGCTCTTTTCGTAATAACACGCTTCTTTATTGAACTTCCGAACCGAAGACACAGGTTCAACAGGAACCAATTTATACTTGTAAAAAACCCACACCCACCTTAAACAACAATCAGTACCAAGCAGGCAGCCAGGATCCTTCATTTGCATGAACTATATACAAAGTTTTAAGTATTGAGCGGGAGGCGATGAATCAAACAAACAGGCTTTTATTCAAACACATTGATTCAGCTCAAAGACAGCTCTATGAGAGCGGCACCTTAATTTATACGGTTTCCGACTCATAACTTCAAACATTGTAACTATGTACAAACAATCCTATTGGACCTAAGCGAGGCTCAGCAATTGGTTACCTAGAGGGGCTTAAGGACCAATGAGAGTCTTTATTTGTTAGCCAATCAGAAAAGGGCCTTTTGCATCCCAAAGTCTCTGCAAGCTGTGGCTGTAAAATAATAAGAATACAACACAAAGGAACTATCAACCGTGCAGCTATTGGGTAATAAGCAACAGACATGATTGGTCGTTACCAGCAACACAGCCAATAGTCTTGAAGGCCTTTGGAGCCTTTGCTCAGACCCAAGCTCCATCAGTACCTAACATGGACAAGAGATGAACAGAGGTGGTTGGGCCTTGCCTACCTCTGTGTAGCAGCCCTGGACTTCCTTGGTGATCTCCCCTACAAGTACTAACTAGGGCTGACCCTGCTTAGCTCCCAGGATTTTTCAGGCTTCTCCCCCACCCCCACCCCAAAGGGCTCACAATTATTGCAGGGGGGCTGCAGTGAGAGAGAGACTTTGAACTGGGAAACAGCCAGAAGGGAAACAGTTAAGCATACGTTCCTGGCCCTGTTTCCTAAGGCTGAGTTTGTCTTGGCTGCTTTCAGTTCGAAAATAGCCCCAGGAAAAGAAAAGGCGCATTCCCTAAGGGGTCGTTTCAGCCTGAGGCATCAGCTAGAGGATACACAAGAGATCCATTATGGGGATCTCCTGCAGGATTTGAAAAAATATATTAATTAGCATCCCCCCCTGTGGCTGCTTTGGAGAGTATCTCTACCTGCTTCTTTCCCTAATGGAGCTTACGGAAGCTTGGGAGAAGGGATAGTAAGCAAACCATATGGGCAGCCAAGGGTTAACACTCCCTTCTTCAAGAAGAACAAGAGAAGAGAAGAGATTGGATTTATATCCTACCCTTCACTCATTTGGAGTCTCAGAGCGGCTTACAAACTCCTTTCCCTTCCCCTCCACACAACAGACACCCTGTGAGGTGGGTGAGGCTGAGAGAGCTCTTTCCAGAGCTGTCCTTGAGAGAACAGCTGTGACAGAACTATGGCTTGCCCAAGGTCATGCAGCAGGTGCAAGTGGAGGAGTGGGGAATCAAACCCGGTTCTCCCAGATTAGAGTCCACACACCTAAACACTACACCACACTGTAGCTAGATCCAGTAGTCAGCTGTGTTGGTCTGAAGCAGTTGAACAAATTTAGAGTCTAGGGGCACCTTTAAGACCAACAAAGTTTTATTCAAGGTATGAGCTATCCTGTGCATGCACATTTTTTTTCAAAGACACCAGAATGGAAGGTATGGCTCAGACTTACAGACAGGGCCTGAACAGCAAATTAATATGTAACATGATGGAGACGTGCAAAGACAAACAAGAGCCAGTTTGGTGTAGTGGTTAAGTGCACGGACTCTAATCTGGGAGAACTGGGTCTGATTCCCCACTCCTCCACTTGCACCTGCTGGATGACCTTGGGCAGGAGTCCATTGGAGCAGGAGTGCACAGGAGCACAGCTCCAGGAGTGAGGAGCCCAGGGGGCGGGCACATGACCAAGCCCCGCCCCCTCCTCAGCTTCCCCGAGCAGTGCAGAGGTGCAGCGCCCCGGGGAAAGCCCTGCTAGGGTCTTTATTGTTTTTAATGTTTTGTTTTAATATTGATAATTTTATCATTGTTCCTTTTATGACTGTGTGCTGCTTTTCCAGAGACTTGCTCAAGGTGGCATATAAATTTTCTAAGTATACCATTTTTTATCTGGGCACATGGCACATAAGTACTGGAGAAATTTCACCAACCCTTCAGCAGCTTCCACCCCATCAGTTTGGTGTAGTGGTCAGGAGTTGGACTCTAATCTGGGAGAACCGGGTTTGATTCCCCACTCCTCCACATGCAGCTGCTGGTGTGACCTTGAGCCAGTCACAAGTTCTCTCAGAGCTGTTCTCTCATGAGCAGCTCTCAAAAGACCTCTCTCAGCCCCACCTACCTCACAGGGTGTCTTGTTGTGGGGAGGGGAAGGGGAAGGGATGGGTGGTGCCCATGTCCTGGGTATCTCAAGTCTACTTGAAACCTGGTGGTTTCAAGGGAGCAGGAAGAGAATGAGGGTGTGTTCTTTACGCTTATTTTTATTGCACAAAGTATTGGATGGGGAAGGGAATGGAGGAAGAGCAGGTCAGTTTCACTCACCTGTGGAGTGGAGCCTGAGGGGTGGGTGTTGCCTTCTGACACACTTCCGGTATGTTAGGGGGTGTGGCATATGTAAATGAGTTATGCAAATGAGTTATGCTATTGCATTCCTGCACCTCTTTTTCTACGAAATGACCCCTGACCTTGGGCAAGCCATAGTTCTGCCACAGCTGTTCTTGAAAAGAGCAGTTTCTGTCAGAGCTCCCTCAGCCCCATCTACCTCACAGGGTGTCTGTTGCAGGGAGGGGAGGGGAGGGGAGGGGAAGGGAAAAGAGCTTGTAAACCGCTCTGACACTCCAAATGAAGGGCGGGGTATAAATCGGATCTCTTCTTCTACTAAATTACAAGCTGAGGTTGTGATTGTTTCCTTGTCCAGTAGGTGGCGCTCAGAGAACCCCTTAGGGCCACTAAGTAGCCAATTCTGTTCGCCTCGAAGCTCTCTTCTGTGAGGTCCGGACAAACTTGCTTTTCTAAGGCAGAAGCATCGAAGCAAAACTTCTGGGTTCCACTTTCAAATTGTTGGCTGGCCTCTGTGCTGTCGGTCCTTGCTGGGAGAGGAAAGTGCTAGGGTTGCCAACCACCTGGAGAAAAAGCATCCTGTCGCTTTAATAGAGGCTTAATTGAGCAGTGGTGTTGGAGGAGAGGTTTGTGGATATCGTGGACCCCCGAAAAGACAAATGAGAGGGTGCACGATCAAATCAAGCCTGAACTCTCCCTCGCCCTGACCTGGATAGCCCAGGCGAGCCCGATCTCATCAGATCTCAGAATCTAAGCAAGGTTGATGCTGGCAAGGACTTGGATGGAGAGACCTCCTTGGAATGCCAGCAGTCAGGAGGCGGGGGCAGGCTTTATTCAGCCACCTCTCTGAATATCTTCCAGGCCCCCAGTAGGGGTCAGTCACCAGAGGTCAACAGGACTTCCAGGTGCGCACACGCTCCCCCTCCCCCCCAAAAAAGCCTGACTGTCCCTTGACATTAAAATGACTACACTGAGGCTATTGTGGTTTGATTGTATCGCGAGAAGACAAGAGTCACTGGGAAAGACAATAATGTTAGGGAAAGCGGAAGGCAGTGGGAAAAGAGGAAGACCGAACGCGAGAGGGATTGACTCAGTCCAGGAAGCCACAGCCCTCCATTTGCCAGACCTGCGCATGGCTTTTAACAACAGGATGTTTCATAGAATGTTCATTCCTAGGGTCTTCATAGGTCAGGAGCAACTTGACGGCACTTCACATTCACAATGCAATGCTATTCATTTACCTCACTTGTCCTCCTTTCTCACTGAGACTCAGTGCAGATTGCATCCAAGAACAATGGAGTACGCACAGTATCGTACATACAAAAAAATCAGAAACATGGAGCTGGAAGGGGACCCCAAGGGTCATCTAGTCCAACCCCCTGCACAATCAGGAAATTCACGCCTCCCCGTCCGCCCACAATCTCCCTGTGACCCCTGCTCTGTTCCCAGAGGAAGGCAAAAAATCCCCAGGATCCCCGGGCCAATCTGGCTGATTTCTCCACACCTACTACTCTGCATATCACGCATAATCCAATCACGCCTGCTGTTGTCATTCACCTGCTTTTGTCATTTGCCTGCTATTGCCATTCGGCATCTGAAATCACTCCACTCTCCAAGACATAAGAGCAGATGGACTCACATTCTAGCTGTGTCTGAAGAAGTGAGCAGTGAGTCACGAAAGCTCGCCCCCTGCCACAAAATGCTGCTACAGACAGACTAACACAGCTACCCATCTTGATCGATCACTTGAGCCAGATTGCCTGCTTTGGCTGTTTCCCACCCTCAGCCTCAGAAGCACATTGCTACTCAGTATGGCAGCAAGGTGGACACTGGGGTGTAAAAAGGCCTCCTGCAACACCATGATGTCACTTCCAGTTGTGTGGCCAGTCGTGACGTCAACATATCGTGGGACTCTCTAGGATTCCCCCAAAACTCTATGGCTTTTAACCAAATTGTTTTGGAGAAATCATAGAAGATCCCGTGATGGGGTGACATTGTTTGAACACATAAAGCTGGCTTATATAGAATCAGACCCTGGGTCCATCAAGGTCAGTATTGTCTACTCAGACTGGCAGAAGGTCTCTGGGGTCTAGGGCTGCCAAGTCCCCCGCTTGGGCGGGGGAAACACCGATTTTTAGAGCTTACCTCCCGCTTTTCCAAAGATGGCCACCGGGGGGACAATGTCTGCAGAGAGCCTGCCCTGCATTAAAAAGCCTCGCCAGACATTTCCCCTTTAAGAAGTCAGCAAGAGAGCTTCTTCCACAGCAAGAGAGCCCCGCCCAGAGATTAAGGAGGGACTGAAGGAGCTGCTTTTGCATGTGGCTGGCAAGGTGAGTTTCTGTTCCAGCTCTTTTCATTCTCTCTCCCTCTTTCTTTTTTCTGTCTGTCTGTCTGTCTCTCTCTCTCTCTCTGTCCCCATCCAGCAGAGGTCTATCAGTGGCTATTATAGCCACAAGGTCTAAATGGAAGTAAGTGCCTCTGCTAGTTTTTTCCCCTTCTCTCTCTCTCCCTCTTTCTTTCTTTTTTCTGTCTGTCTGTCTGTCTCTCTCTCTCTGTCCCCATCCAGCAGAGGTCTATCAGTGGCTATTATAGCCACAAGGTCTAAATGGAACCCTTTGTCTGGGGCAGTGATGCTCTGCATTCTTGGTGCTTGGGGGGCAACAGTGGGAGGGCTTCTGGAGTTCTGGCCCCGCTGCTGGACCTCCTGAGGGCACCTGGTATGACACAGAGTGTTGTTCTGGATGGGCTGTTGGCCGGATCCACTGTGGCTTCTCTCCTGTTCTTATGATATGAAAATCATATTCAGCACTTGTGTAGCACTTAGTGCTTCATATTCTGCTGAGATGAGGAAGGATTCAGTAGGGCCGTTGCTCAGTGATAAGAGCATCTGCTTGACATGCAGGAGGTATCAGCCTCTTCAGCTAAAAAAGGATCAGGTAATAGGTGACATTAAAGATCTCAGCCTGAGACCCTGGAGAGCCACTACCAGTCTGAGTAGTCAATACTGACCTTGATGGACCAATGGCCTGATTCAGTATTAGGAAACTTCATGAGTTCATGTGTCAGCATGTGGAAGCAACATCACAGGATGTGACATCACAAAATGATGTCACTTCCTTTCTCCTGGCTCCACCCCCAAAGTCTCCTGGCTCCACCCCCAAAGACCCCAGATATTTCCCAAGTTGGACTTGGCAGCCCTACTGGGGTCCCAGGCGGAGGTCTTTCACATCACCTATGGGCAGCTCCTTTTGAATGGGGGATGCCAGGGATTGAACCTGGGACCTTCTACATGCCAAGCTGATGCTCTTCCACTGAGCCACAGCCCCTCTTTACAGCTCTCCAAGCTCTCAGGCAGAGGTCTTTCCCATCACCTACTACATGGTCCTTTCAACTGGAGATGCTGGGGATTGAACCCAAAGAGCCCAGTTTGGCCCAAGCTTGTCAGTACTTTGGAAATAAGCAGGGTCAGCCATGTTCAGTACTTGGATGGAAGAACGCCAAGGAAGACCGGGGGACTCCATGGAGGAAGGCAGTGACAAACCCCTTGTTTGTCTCTGGCCTCCAATACCCCATAATTGGGGAAGCCATGAGTTGGTTGCAACTTAATGCCACATTATCCTTCTCCTAGGCTTAGGAGATGGTTTCAGGCTGTAGCTGTGTTGTTCTGCAGTAAAAGAGTTGTATTCTAGTCCAGTAGAACCTTAGACACCAACAAGACTTTCAGGATATAAGCTTTCGAGAGTCAAAGCTCCCTTCAACAGATACATCTTGAAAGCTTATACCTCAAAAATCTTGTTGGCCTCTAAGGTGCTACTGGATTCAAGTCGCAGGCTGTGGTCACACGAGCAGTTCACACCAATATCATCGAGGTAACTTTGTGGATGTCAAGAGCACCATCAGACAACATCTGCCTTTCATGTCCCAGTCATCAACACCCGGGTCCAGCACATCCTGGAAAAGTCCGGTCTTTTGGTATGCCAATGCTTCCACCCCACATTTCCCGACGTCTGAACCCCCCTCTTACAAAGTCAAGCTGTTTGGAAAGTCTGAACCTTCCCTTCCGTTTCCGCCTCCTTTGGGTTTTTGTTTTTTTTTAATCAGGTAGTTATGTCCACATAAGTGCATAATCGCCCCCGGCATTGTCAATCACTGTGGCCAAGTAGTCATTTTAGATCAGAAGTCCCCAGGGGGTGTTTTCAAGCAACAAATCCCCCCCCCCAAAAAACTCTCTCTCTTGTTTCTGTGTCAGAGTTGCTGTTTGAGAGCATCCCATGTTTGACACAAGGGTAAATCACTGAAGTCAAATGTACTACTCTCGTGTAAATCTGCACTTTACCCCCCCCCCCCCAAAAAAATGTATTCCAAGGAAGAGAGGCGAAGGGAAGCAGGCTGAGAGGGGCTAGAGAACTGAGAAGAGGGATTGTGGAGCTGTCAAAAAGGAGCCAGAGCTTCAGATACACACTTATGTGTATGGGTGAAAGAGAAAAGAAAAAGGATGTCACAATGATCTGAATGATTGTCCATGGGGTGAGTGCATGGTGAAGCCAATTCGGGGTGGGATTGTCTGATCAATACATCCCACAACTGTTTAAACAGCTGTATACACACACACACACACACACACTTCTATAAACTTGTCCAGAGATGCTCTAGGCAGATCCTGCATTGAACTGGGGGTTGGAACAGATGGCCTATATGGCCCCTTCCAACTCTGTGATTCTGTGATTCTAGGATTCTATTCTATAAATAGAGGCATGTCCAGATCGCACCAGGCCTCCAGTGTGACAGCACCCTGTTAGGCTTAGGCCAAATCTACATCTGACTTTCCCGCTGGAATCATTCTAATTTCCAGGGCTTTTTTTGTAGAAGAAGCCCAGCAGGAACTCATTAGCATAATAGGCCACGCCCAACAGCAGAAACTCATTAACATAATAGGCCACACCTTTGACAGTGCAGCTCCCTCCCAGGATCGGCTTCCCCAGGTGCCCTGCAGCTGCAGGGTGCCTGAGAAACCCGAGGAGGGGAGGCAGTTTAAACTGCCTTCCCTCCCTGGATCGGCTTGGCTTCCCCAGGCACCCCTCAGCTTGCGAGGCACCTGGGGAACCTAAGGGGGGGGGAGGCTGTAGGCGTGGCCAACTCGGAAGCCAGCCGGAACTCCATTCCTGTGCGTTCCTGCCCCAAAAATAGCCCAGCTAATTTAAAAAAAACCCCGTCTATACCTGTTTCTAGTTTCAAACCATACTTGTTCTAGTTTAAAAATCACCATCTACATTCGTTAATTGCCCTTGTGTGGTCAAGCTAGCATTATACTGCTCTCAACAGATCCTGTTGCTTACTGATCTTCAGACCCAGGGGGAAAAAACCAAAGTGAAATTTGAAACCAGTGTGAAATGAGCATAAGAAAAGACAGGAGTCAAACTGCTTCAGAGGGGAGGTGTAGATTTGGCCTTAGAAGGTGTCATATTTTTTCTCTCCACTAGTTGGAGTGGCAAGGCAGACACAAAACGACTCCGTTCTTTGCTTGATTTCTAGAAATCGTTTGGACTTTTCTTTCCGCATATCCTCTGCCAAGTGACTTCTGTTGATCCGAGGGGCTTGAAGCTTGGCACGCAGCCCGAAGCTGGCAAGAGCTTCTAACAGGTGCTAGAAAGGAAGGTAAGCCCCTGGACACCCTGGGGGAAGATTACAGAGGAATTTAGTTAAGCCGGACCAGTTTTATGAGCCACGAACACAGGAAATGGAATGCATGATGCAGAAAGCGCCAGCATTTCTAAAGAAGAAAGACTGCTGCCGTCAGCATGTGTGCATTTGTGCAGCAAACATTTTGTGTTTTATATGAAGGGCTTCTTCCATCAGGCCCCCAAGTCTGTTCTGCATATCAAGGCTGAGGACCAATCTATGGGCGTTTTCTCACTAGCTCCCCCCGCGGTTTACACCGAAGCTAGCACCGGAGCTTCTGGTCAGTTTCCCACCATTTGCTCCGTGCTCACAATTTCCTCCAGAGTATCACTGCACTGCTCCGGAGCTTCCCTGGAGCAAGAAAATCCTGCTAGGAACAGGTTTTTCTTGCTCCAGGGATACTCCAGAGCAGTACGGTGAAACTCCGGAGGAGTTTGTGAGCAGGGAGCAACTGATGTGAAACTGACCAGAAGCTCCGGTGCTAGCTCCGGTGTGAGCCCCAGAAAAAAGCCAGTGCGAAAACGCCCTATGTGTTAACACTGACAATCAGGGGCTTGATTTCTCGGTAGATAGATTCAGGTGGGTAGCTGTGTTGGACTGAAGCAGGAGAACAAATTCCAGTGGCCCCTTTAAGACCAACAAAGCTTTATTCAAGTATAAGCTGGTCTGGGGACAGAGGAGATGCCAATTGCCCCACCTCAACGAAGAGAATGCTGTAAGGTTGCCTCCACGTTTGAGAGGAGACAGATGGAGTGTAATGGCAGAGTCTCGGTTAATTACTCTTTGCACCCCACAATTAAAAAGGATACATCATGATCTGCCCATCAATCTCCTATTCTGATAGATTTATTTTCTTCACTATGCTTCCCCCTGGAATTAAACCCAAACAAATGGTGTCCATATAAACCAAGCTTGTTATTCCAGTTCGGTTCTTGCATGTGTTAAACACCGTTATTGTGCTGTATGCTAATTTGCTGCTCACCCATACGTATGGACCGGTAACTTCCATTTCAGTGTATCTGAAGAAGTGTGCGTGCACACGAAAACTTATACCTTGAATAAAACTCTGTTGGTCTTAAAGGTGCCACGGGACTCGAACTTTGTTCTTTTGATTTCCTGCTGTTGTCTTTAAAGCAGCAACCGAGACTGCATCAGATTACAATGGTACAAAAGTTACAAAAAGGTTTTAAATGGCACGGAACCGCAGGTGTCTGGAGCAATGCTCCCTCTATGCTGCAAAGTCCTGTGAGCAAACATTCTACTTTGTGAGCGACTGGCATTAAACTTGTGAGTGAGCAATTGGGCCGCTGTATAAATCAGTTTGCTTTGGAGCCCTCCTTCCTGAGCTAAGACCAAAATGTGTGAGCCGGAGGCTAAAAAAACTGTGAGCTAGCTCACACTAACTCAGCTTAGAGGGAACACTGGTCTGGAGAGACGTTCGGAGAGGAAGGAATGTTCTAACAACACTCCCCAGGTGGGCTCTGCAACAGCCCACCCAGTGCAGAGTTACATATAAAAATGTAGGAGGTAAGGTTGCCAGCCTCCAGGTGGGACCTGGAGTTCTCCCAGAATGGATGTCCACACTACAAGAATTAGTTCCCCTGGAGAAAATGGCTGCTTTGGAGGGTGGAGTCCATGGTGTAATACCCCACTGAAGTCCCCCCCCCTCTCCCCAAACCTCACCTTCCCAGGTTCCACTCCCAAATCTCCAGGGATTTTCCAACCCAGAGTTCACAAGCCTAAAGGGAAGCTGGGGGAAAGAGGGACAAGAAGAAAGGACAGTACGAATAAAGGACATTTTCAACTCTGTATCTGATTATTCCATTTCTATCCCATCATTCTCTGCCAACAAGCCCTCTCCCGGTTCCTAATCAGATTAATGATAAGAAACTGCAGCCAACTCTACGGTTGCCAGCCTCCAGGTGGGGCCTGGTGATCTCCTGGAATTACAACTGATTCTCAGACTACATAGATCCGCACCCCTGGGAAACAATGGCTGCTTTGAAGGGTGGATTCCATGGCATTATACGAGGGTTGCCTGTCTCCACATGGTAGCTGGACATCTCCTGGGACTACAGCTGATCTCCAGGTGACAGAGATCAGTTCCCCTGGAGAAAATGGCAGAAGAAGAAGAGGAGAAGGGGGAGGAGGAGGGGGAGATTGGATTTATACCCCACCCTTCACTCACTTGGAGTCTCAGAGAGGCTTACAAACTCCTTTCCCTTCCCCTCCCCACAACAGACACCCTGTGAGGTGGGTGGGGCTGAGAGAGCTTTGAGACAACTGTCCTTGAGAGAACAGCTGATACAGAGCTATGGCTTGCCCAAGGTCATCCAGTAGGTGCAAGTGGAGGAGTGGGGAATCAAACCCGGTTCTCCCAGATTAGAGTCCACGCACTTAACCACTGGAAGGTGGACTCTGTGGCATTATACCCCACTGAAGGCTGTTTTTACATCTGACTTTCCCGCTGGAATCATTCTAGTTCCAAAAAAACCTGCCCACCCCTTGTGCGGTGTGAAACCGTGCTGCTACTGAAATGTCCACATCTACTAATTGCCCTCCTGTGGTCAAGCTAGTATTCAACCGGCTTGATTCTGCTTTAAACAATTGCTGTTGATTAGTGCACTTAGACCCCCTGGAGTGAAATTTCACACCACTGTGAAATCAGCACAGGAAAAGACAGCAGTCAAACTACTTTAGAGGGGAGGTGTAAAATGACCCAAAGTCTCTCCCCTCCCAAAGCACACCCTCCCGAGACTCCACAGCTAAAATCTCCAGGAATTTCTGAACTCAGACTTGGCAACACTACATTATACCCCTCTGAGGTTCCTCCCCTCCCCAAATTCTAATTTCCCCCGGCTCCACCCCCAAATTTCCAGGATTTCTGGACCTGAAGAAGAAGAAAAGATATTGGATTTATACCCTGCCTGTTATGTGTTGGGATTAAATCATCCTTGATTGAATCATCCCTGACTGAATCACCCTAGAGACTGGCTGAGCTTGGAGCACAAGAACAATAGCCGACCAGGACTCTGGAGTAAACCAATCAAGTAGTAATGTTTTGTAAATAGCCTATCATGGAGAGTGGGTGTGTGGGGGGTGCAGTGGAGTGTTTTGCATGCATATAAGCAGAGCTTCAGCCCTGCTAGTGTTGTCTTGTTCTGGCTTAACTCACTTAATAAACGATGAGCTGATCACTCTACGCACCTGAACCCAGTGTATTTCACTGCCCTTCACTATCCAAAGGAGTCTCAGAGCAGCTTACAATCTCCTTTCCCTTCCCTTCCCCACAACAGACACCCTGTGAGGTAGGTGGGGTGGAGACAGTTCTCTCAAGAACTGCCCTTGAGAGAACAGCTCTGAGAGAACTTGTGACTAACCCAATGTCATACCAGCAGCTGCAAGTGAAGGCATGGGGAATCAAAGCTGGTTCTCCTAGATTAGAGTTCATGCTCCTAACCACTACACCAAACTAGCTTTCGAGCTGGCAGCCCTACTACAGCCATCGCCAATGACACCCTCATGATGTCACCTCCTTCCACTTTCCCAAAACCACTTGACCAGGAAACCCTGAAGACAGAGCCCCGCCCCACCTAGCTTTTTCCTTTCCTCTCACAGTTTCCCAGTGCTGTCTCCCAGTGTGTGACCCTGCTGAACGTTTTGGTCTCTCTTCAAGGCAACCCCCTTTCCTCCCTTCTCTTTTCATCATTGTTCACTCTGCCATGGAAGCTCACCGGGTCACCTTGGGCCAATCACTCTCTCTCAGCCCCAACCATCTCACAGGGTGGTCGTGAGGTAAAACTGAGGCGAGGAGAATCATGTTGCAAGCTGCTTTGGGTCCCAGGGTTGCCAGCCTCCAGGTGGCACCAGGAGATCTCCCGCTATTACAATTGATCTCCAAATGACCAAGATCAGTTCCCCTGGAGAAAATACCCCTGTATACCTAAAAATAAATAAATAAAGTGTAATATCAAAGACCTGAGGGACTGTCTTTCCCCATACGTACCCCAGAGAGCACTAAGGGCGGGGTCACAACGTCGACTAATTAGTCCAGGCCCTAGGGATGCCAGGCTCACGGTCACTAGGGCCAGGGCCTTTTCAGTGGCGGCTCCTTACTGGTGGAAATGGAATGAGCTCCCAGAGGAGATCAGGGCCCTGTGGGATCTTGTGCAGTTCCGCAGGGCCTGGAAGACGGAGCTCTTCCACCAGGCTTTCAACTAGGAGCCGCCTACTACTTGTACCTCCAACTACCACAATTAACATCTGTGGTAAAGGGCTGGCCATGGTTTGGAGATCGGGCCAAACCATCCAGGGTGGCCGGTGGATTGCGGAGTCAGGAATTTTGGATGCTGCTTCGTACAGTACGCCGTCTTAATTTAACGAAGGACTGATTATCGCTGTGAGCGCTTTAACTGTAAATTGTATGACTGTTTTAAATGGTTTTAAACGTTTTTATGTGAGCTTGGTGTGTGGAGCCGAGCAATGTGAGCTGCCCTGAGCCTGCTTGCAGGGAGGGCGACATACAAACATAACAAATAAATAAATAGTTTTTTTAAAAAAAAATTAAGGTAAGCCTTGGGCGAGCTTTGGATTTCAAGGAGATTTCTGTCCTCTTTCTGAGTTCATATTTTAATTGGTCCTTTGGTGTCCTTTCAAAATAATACCGTTTTCCAGGCTAAAAGTGCGGAATGGGGTGTGAATCAATTCCGAACCAATCTGGCTGTGAATGTTCCTTTTTTTAAAAAAAACAAACATCTTGTAGCGTGTCACGCATCCGATAAAAGGCACACTTCTTCTTTTTCTGGGCCACCTGCCTGTTAGAGCTGGGGACGGTGCTGATTTATGGTGCTCGTTCAAGCCATATAAGGGAACAGTTGAACCTGTGGCAAGGGCAGGCGGTGAACTAGCCACAGGGACGCTTCTGTTTCTGTGTGCGACAGATGTCTGCGGAAGGGCTCCAGGAAGGAAGCGACTGCGTCTGAGGTTGCTGGTGGCAGTCAGGAGAGATGCCTGACCGCAGAAAGTGAAGAGCGAAGCAGCGTGAACCGAAGCAGCAGCCAAAACAAAGCTCATGATGACCCAAGCAGGGTTCCCTCTAAACTGAGTCACTGTGAGCCAGCTCACAGTTTTTTAGCCTCTGGCGCACACCTTTTTGTCTTCGCTCAGGAAGGATGTCTCCAGAGCAAACTGATGTATGCAGTAGCCAACTCGCTCGCTCACAACTTTAATGCCAGTAGCTCACAAAGTAGAATTTTTGCTCACGAGACCCCACAGCTTAGAGGGAGCATTGCTCCAGACACCTGCGGTTCCATGCCATTTAAAACCTTTTTACAACTTCCATACCACTGTAATCTGATGCAGTCTCGGTTGCTGCTTTAAAGACAATGGCAGGAAATCAAAAGAACTAAGTTCGAGTCCCGTGGCACCTTTAAGACCAACAGAGTTTTAGAGGGAGCATTAGACCCAAGTTCTTGCATCGATTTTCCTCCATTTTGTCCTGCCCTTTGATGTAGGCTTGACTGAGGCTGCGGTCACACGGGCCCCTTTAAATCCGGGAGCCCTCCCGGATTAAAGGGGCCACATTTTTCTAGCTCGGGTTGGGATGTGTAGACATCCCAACCCCTGCGGTGGCAGAAGCGGTGGCGGCTGCAAAAGCAGCGGCGGCCGCAGAAGAGGCGGCAAACGAGGCGGCCGCGGCAGAAGCAGTGGCAGCGGGAGAAGCAGCAAAGGACCCGCCAGCCACCTGGTAAGTTTTGGGGTGTTTTTTTCCCCCTTTTACACTTGAGCACTTGACTGCCCAAGCGCCCAAGTGTAAAAGGGGGGAAAAAATGGCCGACTGGACCATCTGGACAGCCCTGCTCTTGCAATGATTATAAATCCAATCTCCTCCTCCTCCTCTTCTTCTTCAGCTGCCATCCTCCAGGTTGGGCCTGGAGTTCTCCCGGAATTAAAATGGATCTCCAGACTGGAGAGATTTGTTCTCTGGGAGAAAATTGCAGCTCTATGACATCACATCCCTGCTGAGGACCTCCTTCCCCAAACCCCTCCCCCCATCGTCAGAAATTTCCCAACCCAGAGTTATCAATCCTAGCTCCTGCCTTCTTTCAACAGTACCAGGTGGGAACTGGGGACCCCCTGGAATTACTGTGCATGGGTAGATTATAGAGATCCGTTCCCCAGTCAAGTCACTACTGAATCCGCCCCTGTCTTTTCCTGTCAGTTCAACATTGCAAAATGTCTACAGGGGTCATTTCAAGCAGGAACGCACAGGAACGCCGTTCCAGGAGTAACAAGCCCAGGAGCGGGCATATATGGTGATACACTGTGGAAAGAACAAAGGCCTACTAACTTGATCTGTATTTTCATGCTTGCTATAGGGTAGCTTCCCTGCAAGAGCAAAGGAAACCTAAAGTGTCTTTAGTCAAAGTGTCAAGCTGGCTCGCCAGCTCTGAGTTGTGAAATACCTGGAGACTTTTTGGGGTGGAGCCTGAGCAGTGGGTGTTGCCTTCTGACACACTTCCGGTGATGGCAGGGGTGTGGCATATGCAAATAAGTTATGCTAACGAGTGATGCTAATGAGCTCCTGCACCTCTTTTTCTACGACATGACCCCTGGTCTTGAAGTTCATGTGCATCTGGGGACGGGTACCTCGTTCAAGCTTGTTCTATACTTGTGTTGTGCTGCATTGAGAAGACATGAATCAATTTAGCAGGGGGATTAGGAGGTGATCCGAGTATATTTTGTATATTGCAAAAAAAAAAAAAAAGAACTTACATTAATTCATGTCGTTCCAGTTCAAATTCAGGTTGCAGTTGAAAGGAGAGAGAGAAGTCTAATCTAAAGAGGACTTTCCCTGTCAAGAATGGAATGCCCAGCTTGTCCGGCATCATGTGTGTTTGGGGTATGAGGGCATTATCTCTTTATAAGAGACCTGCAGAGACCTGAGTCTCCATGGAAGGCCATGTGAGGGAGTGAGAGGACAAAGGGGGAAGAGGGGTCAGAGGGCAGCTCCCAGGTTAAGACAGAGAGGCATCCCATTCAAGGAGAGAACATCTGTATACGCACTTAGAGTGATGTGGCACCCCCCCCCCCCCAACGTCCCAGCTTGCTGAATTGCTCCCACCAACATGCATGACTGTGTAGGAGAAGATCGAGCAGAGAGGGGCAAGGTGTCTTTGCTGTTCTTACCACTGAAAACATAAACTTCCAAACCTCAGAAAACAGGTTAAACACACAGAGACGCACATGTGTTTCTAATGACTGGGGGGGGGGGGGGAACCTCCCCTGTTTCTCATAACTGGTTTGAACAAACAGGAAAAGCAATGAATGGGATGCAGCTGGTGGAAGGAGATCTTGCTCCCTACTCATCTCCCCTTGGGCCTGGGACACTATTTCACTCACAGCACAGCATTTCAGGGAACCTTGGGAAAGGTAGTCCTAGTGATGCTTGACGTGTTACCGCTTGACATCTACGGAAGGGAAACCAATGCTTTTCATTTGGGTTGCCAACCTCCATATGGGGGCTGGAGAGCTCCCACTGTTACAACTGAACTCTAGAGAAGAGAGATCAGTTCCCCTGGCAAAAATGGTTGCTTTGGAGGGTGGATTCTGTGGCATTGTCCCCTGCTGAGGCCCCTCCCCTCCCCAAACCCCATCCTTCCTAGGCTCCACCCCCAAAATCTCCAGGTATTTCCCAGCCCAGAGCTGGCAACCAGTGTTCCCTCTAAGCTGAGTTAGTGTGAGCTAGCTCACAGTTTTTTAGCCTCCAGCTCAGATTTTTGTAGAATTTTTGCTCACAAGATTCCATAGCTTAGAGGGAGCATTGCTGGCAACCCTACTTTTAATACAGACGGTGCTGTTGAAATGGGGAAAAATGCACATTTTTAGCATGAAGTGATACTGCCAGGGGTCCGTTGGAGCAGGGGGAGCGCACAGGAGCGCAGCTCCGGGAGTGAGGAGCCCAGGGGGCGGGCACATGGCCAAGCCCCGCCCCCTCCTCGGCTTCCCCGAGCAGTGCAGAGGCGCAGTGCCCCAGGGAAAGCCCTGCTAGGGTCTTCATTGTTTTTAATGTTTTGTTTTAATATTGATAATTTTATCATTGTTCCTTTTATGACTGTGTGCTGCTTTTCAAAAAGACTTGTTTAAGGTGGCATATAAATTTTCTAAGTATACCATTTTTTATCTGGGCACATGGCACATCAGTACTGGAGAAATTTCACCAACCCTCCAGCAGCTTCCACCCCATCAGTTTGGTGTAGTGGTCAGGAGTTGGACTCTCATCTGGGAGACCCGGGTTTGGTTCCCCACTCCTCCACATGCAGCTGCTGGTGTGACCTTGGGCCAGTCACAAGTTCTCTCAGAGCTGTTCTCTCATGAGCAGTTCTCAAAAGACCTCTCTCAGCCCCACCTACCTCACAGGGTGTCTTGTTGTGGGGAGGGGAAGGGGAAGGGATGAGTGGTGCACATGTCCTGGGTATCTCAAGTCTACTTGAAACCTGGTGGTTTCAAGGGAGCAGGAAGAGAATGAGGGTGTGTTCTTGACGCTTATTTTTATTGCACAAAGTATTGGATGGGGAAGGGAATGGAGGAAGAGCAGGTCAGTTTCACTCACCTGTGGAGTGGAGCCTGAGGGGTGGGTGTTGCCTTCTGACACACTTCCGGTATGTTAGGGGGTGTGGCATATGCAAATGAGTTATGCAAATGAGTTATGCTAATTAGCTCCTGCACCTCTTTTTCTACGAAATGACCCCTGGATACTGCATTTGAAAGATCACATACTATGCTTCCCTGTTTATGAGAGAAGAAGAGAAGAAGAGATTGGCTTTATACCCGCCCTTCACTTGGAGTCCCAGCATGGTTTATAATCTCCTTTCCCTTCCCCTTCCCGCAACAGACACCCTGTGAGGGAGGTGGGGCTGAGAGAGCTCTTTCAAGAACTGCTCTTTCAAGAACAGCTCTGATAGAACTTGTGACTGGCCCAAGGTCACGTCAGCAGCTGCATGTGGAGGAGTGGGGAATCAAACCCGGTTCTCCCAGATTAGAGTCTGGGCTCTTAACCACTACACCAAACATTTTTTAAAAAAATATTTATGTATTATTTATTCCATCTCCATTATTTATAGTCTGCCTTTCTCAAAAGGACCCGAGGCATATTATGCATAGTGAGTCCGTACAATTGACAAAATGGGACATTTAATATTCAATATGCATTAGGACCGCAGAAGTCTGGAACCACCAGAATGAACTGACACATGGCCTAAGTATTCACATGACCCGTTGAGTGGTTAAGAAATCACATAAATAGGCTTTGACCTGGATAGCTCAGGCAAGCCCGATCTTGTCAGATCTTGGAAGCTAAGCAGGGCCAACCCTGGTAAGTATTTGGAGGGGAGACCTCCAGAAAATACTAGGGCCAGGATGCAATGTTCCCTCTAAGCTGTGGAGTCCTGTGAGCAAAAATTCTACTTTGTGAGGTACCGGCTTTAAAAGTTGTGAGTGAGCAATTTGGCTGCTGCATCTGACCATAAGACGCACCTAGCTCTGCTCGGTGCCGTGGCTTGGGAAAGGTGAGGGGGGTTTAAGACGCACACACTTTCCCCCCCACTTTTTTTGGGAGAAAAAGTGAGTCTTATGGAGCAAAAAATACGGTATATATATATATATAGAGAGAGAGAGAGAGTACAATTTTATCCCACCCTTCCTTAAAGAAATTCAGGGTGTCAGACCCATAAATTAGGTAGGGATTGCCAGCCATATGCCAGTGACCCCTGGGAGTTTGGGAGGTGGGGGTGGAGCATGGGGAGGAGATGCATCACTGATGGGGCAATGTCAGTTCAGTGTGATCACCCAGAAGTGGCATCATGATATCTGTGACACTCTTAAAAATTCCTGCATTCTCTATGGTTAAGACAATAGAGCTTGGGAAACTTCCTGGGCTGCGATCACACGCAGTAGACAATCCACTTCCAATCCACTTTCAGTGCACTTTCCAATTGAATTTTGCCAGTTTGCACAATAAAATCCAGTTGGAAAGTGCATCGAAAGTGGACTGGAAGTAGATTATTCAGTGTGTGCGATCACAGCCCTAGAGTGTCACATACAGGGTGACCAGAAGTGACATCATCATGGCCACTATGTCTTGCCCCTCCTCAGCTTCGATTGGATTTATACCCCACCCTTCACTACCTGAAGGGGTCTCAGGTTGCGATCATACGCGCCATTAGACCCTACATAGGCACGAATGCCGGGGGGATTTAATGGGAGCGATCAGACAACAACATCTGGGAAGCGTCCCACAGCCATTGGCAACCCATTTTGCTCAGCCGCAGAAGTGGAGTTAAAAGACACCAGGGAAAAACCGGTAGTAAACAGGTTGTGACGGGCCATGGGCGGACTTTACCATGTCTGATCACTCCAGCATGCTCTCATGGCATCGGGATGGTCTGATCAAGCCACCCGAACTCCATGCCGCTTTTTTCCGTCCTTCGCAGTAGGCACATCCTCGCACACTCCATAGGGAGCCCTCAGAGCAGAGGTGTGATGCATCAATCCCTCGTTTAAGCACATGGGGAAAAACAAGACAAAAAAACCCCGACTCACCCACAGTTGCAACTGATCATACACTGACAGAGTGCGCCTGCAGCTTTAAAGGGAGGTGGGATCGTGCAACTGCGGGTCGAATTCCCGCAAATAGCCTCTCCCCCCCTTCGCTTTATCTCACACGTGACCACAACTTCAGAGCAGCTTGCAATCTCCTTTCCCTTCCCCTCCCCACAACAGACACCCTGTGAGGTGGGTGGGGCTGAGAGAGCTCTTTTGAGAACTGCTCCTGAGAGAACAGCTCTGAGAGCACTTGTGACTGACCCAAGGTCACACCAGCAGCTGCATGTGGAAGAGTGGGGAATCAAGCCTGGTTCTCCCAGGTTAGAGCCTGCTCTCCTAACCACTACACCAAATGAGCAGAGCACCAAAGCACCACGGGGAGGTGAGCTCGCTCCCAGACATTAAGGGCACAGCTGGTGACTGGCTTCATCTTTGCAGACTGTATTGCTACTAGCTGAGGCCAAGTCCCTGTGCTTGTAGGGCTGCAACCCTCCAGGTTGCATCTGGAGATCTCCTGCTATTACGGTTGATGTCCAGATGACCAAGATCAGCTCCCCTGGAGAAAATGGCTGCTTTGGAGGGTGGACACAATGGCCTAATACCTTTCTGAGGTCCCTCCCCTCCCCTCCCCAAGCCCCACCCTCCCCAGGCTCCACCCCCAAAATCTCCAGGTATTTCCCAGCTCAGAACTGGCAACTCTATGTGCTTGGCTTAGCTATGGCCAGTAGCAACATGGCCCCAAAGGGTGACATTCGGACTTTGGTTGAGAGTGACAAAATACTTTAAACTGGCACAGCTGGTCATTGTCTCTCTGTGCCTGAGCAAAAGGCTGTTCAGAAAGCTTCGTGGCTGAGTGAGGATTTGAACCCAGGTCTCTCCAGCGCTAGCCTGACGCTCTGGTCACTGCCTCACACAACAAATCCAGGGGGGCAAAAAAGTGCTCTTCAATGCTCTGGAAACCCTCTTTTTCATTCAGAATGGGTGTGTGTGTGGAAACAGTACGTTAGGGAGGTATTCGCTCGTAAATAATACAGGAGCATCCAATGGAGCGTGTCGCTCTTTCAGCTGAAAGCAGCTCAGCTTTTTTTGGCAGCTGGAAACTGTCATGCTTATTTAATGTTAAAAGGCGAAGGAACCCATTTGAGCAAGGAGGTAACAAACACCCTGTCGGTGGAAGCAAATCACAGCCATTGGGGGAGGGAGGGAAGCACAGCGTGACTCCGAATTTTTAAACATTTCCTGACATTTTCTGCACAAGAACGAAGTGGTTTAATTAGAAGGGCGTCCGTCACCTTTCATCTTTGAAGGGCAGAGCTTCATGTTCTGTTGGTAAATGCATTTTTCGGAGTCTGCCTTTGCCAAGACGGTCAGAATGCTGGGATGGGGGGGGGGGCATGCAGTTGCAAACTGGCAGGGGGGAGATGGGGTCACACCCCCCCCCTTGAGGAAGGGTTGCCAAGCTCCAGATACGTAAAACAAAAATGAGCCACACCATGCTAACTTACGTTAAAGATTCTCTATTGTTATAGAATACACCAGGGGTCATTTCGAGCAGGAACACGCAGGACTGCCGTTCCGGGAGTAACAAGCCCAGGAGCGGGCACATGTGGTGATGCGCTGTGGGGGAAAAGCAAAAGCCTACTGACTTGATCTGTATTTTCATGCTTGTTGTAGGGCAGCTTCCCTGCAAGAGCAAAGGAAACCTGAAGTGCCTTTAGTCAAAGTGTCAAGCTGGCTCGCCAGCTCTGAGTTGGGAAATACCTGGAGATTTTTGGGGTGGAGCCTGAGTGGTGGGTGTTGCCTTCTGACACCCTTCCGGTGATGTCAGGGGGCGTGGCACACACAAATCAGTTATGTCAATGAGTTATGCTAATGAGCTCCTGCAGTTACGAAATGACTCCTGGAATAAACAATGAGATATAGCTGAAATGAACTTAAAGATACTTGAACATCTCATTGTTCTCCTGGGTACATAACAAACTGTTTTGAAGACAAAATTACAATTAAGTTGAACGTGTGTAGTTTTTTGTTTTTTTTTTCATCTGAAAGCCGTCCCTCGTGGCTTGACTTCAGGGACGGCTTCAGATGAAAAAAACCACATGCGATCATCTTAATTGTATTTTTGTCTTCAAAATAGTTTGTTATATACCCAGGAGGGCAGTGAGATGTACAAGTATCTTTAAGTTCATTCCAGCTATATCTCATTGTTTATTCTATAACAGTAGAGAATCTTGGACACAAGTTAGCATGGTGTGGCTCATTTTTTGTTTTACACTGGTTGCGGTCACACGCCCAAAATAAGGTGTGTTTTGGGGGGAAGCGAGACTATTTCCTCCGGCAGAAGTTGACCCGCCATTGCATGATCAGACGGATTTTTGTAGATGCGGGCACAGCCCTCCACTGTGTGATCAGACACAACCGCTGGTGAGTCGGGGGGGGGGGTGACCATTTGTTCCTGATGTGCTTACATGAGGAATCGATGATTCGCACCTCTCCCTGTGGAATGTGCGGGGTGGGGGGTGCGCTGATGCACATACTGCGATGGGGGGAGGGAATCAATGGCACAGAGTCAGGATAGCCTGATCAGACTATCCCGACACCATGGGAGCGCGCTGGTGTGATCAGACACAGGAAAGTCTGTCTGTGGCCTGTAGCAACCCGTTTGCTACTGGACTTTCTGAGGTGTTTTTTTTTTTACTCCGTGTGTGCAGCAGAGCAGAATAGGTTGCCAACAGCTGCCAGATGTTGGCATCTGATCATGCTCCTTTAATCCGCTTGGCATTCGCGTCTACGTCGGGGTGAATTGTGCATGTGATCGCAGCCATAGTCTTTCCCATGCGCTCTTTTGGTTTACCCAACCTCCAAGTAGTAGCTGGAGATCTCCTTGAATCACAACTGATCTCCAGGTGATGGAGATCAGTTCTCCCCTGGAGAAAATGGCCACTTTGGAAGGTGGACTTTATGGCATTGTATCCCACCGAAGCTCCTCCCCTCTCCAAACCCCGCCCTCCTCATGTTCCACCCCCCCCCCCCCCCGAGTATTTCCCAGCCTGGAGCTGGCAATCCTACCTTGAGGTCATTCTGTCCCTCCAGACATATGGCAAGGCTTATTTCAGGTATCAAAGTCAAATGTGGTATAGAGACAGTATCGTGCAGTGGTTACAGGATCGGACTAGGATCTAGGAGACCAGGATTCAAACCCTGACACTGTCACAGAGACTTGTTGGGTGACCTTGGGCCAGTCACACGCTCTCTGTCTCAGCTACAACACAGGGCTGTTGTGAATACGAAATGGAGACGGGGAGAATTGCTGTAAGTCACTTTGTGAGCCCACTAGGAAGAAAAAAGGACAGGCCCGTGGCCAGGATTTTTAAAGTCAGGGGGCATTTAAATTTCTTAGGGGGCACTGGCTACTTGAATTAAAGGAATACCTGGCTCCTTCCCCACACCTGCCATCGCTCAGGGGCCCTGGGCTGGATGGGAAGTCAGGGGGCCTTGCCAGTAAGTCAGGGGGCCTAGCCCCGAGACGCCCCACTGCAGCTACGGGCCTGAAAAAAGGGCCATCAACACAGTACAATTTCAGGGGGGAATGAAACAAGACGTGGAGGGAATCCCTGACAGACAGCCCTGTTCCCTGAAGTCATCAGAAACAGCCTGTGCCTGCTGCACTATGGGCTGGCCACTAGGCTGGAATACTGAAGGGTGGCCGCCATCATTTAATCCCTTAACCATCAAATAACTTATTAGTATCATTAACGTGAGCACCTTTTAATGCTGGAATGTTTCATATGGTTTTAGGATTATTTAAATTGCTTACTTGCGTTTTTTATTCTTTTACATAAGCCGCCCAGAGCCGGCCTTGGCTGGGAGGGTGGGGTATAAATCTGACAATAAGTAAATACAACAAATAAATTAAAAATCGTCTGGGGAAAATTGGATGGGGGAATTGTCCAGTGTGTGTGGGAGGAGTTTACTACCTTCCATTTCTACTGTTGCCAGCCTCCAGGTGGCGGCTGGCGATCTCCTGGGATTACAGCCGATCTCCAGGCGACAGAGATTAGTTCACCTGGAGAAAATGGCTGCTTTGGAAGGTGGACTCTATGGCATTGTAACCCCTTGAGGAGAAGAAGACAACAATATTGGATTTATACCCTGCCCTTCACTACCCAAGGGAGCCTCAGAGCCGCTTACAGTCTCCTTTCCCTTCCCCTCCCCACAACAGACACCCTGTGAGGTAGGTGGGGCTGAGAGAGCTCTGACAGAAACTGCTCTTTTTCAAGGACAGCCGTGCCAGAACGATGGCTTGCCCAAGGTCATCCAGCAGCTGCATGGGGAGAAGTGGGGAATCAAACCCGGTTCTCCCAAATTATAGAGTCCATGCACTTAACCACTACACCAAACGGGCACAGTTTGAAGTCCCTCTCCTCCCCAAACCCTGCCCTCCACAGGCTCCACCCCCCCCCCCCCCCCAAATCTCCAGGTATTTCCCAACCCGCTGCTGGCAACCCTGCTTCATTTCTGTATTTGCCTTCCCAGAAGAATGCAAGATGGAGAGCCCTTAAAAAAATTCCTTCTACATTTTGGTATTTTGATTTTATTTATTTGTTCGTTTCATTCATACCCTACCTTTCTCCCCAAAGCAGCTGATGCCATCCTTCTCGGTAGACGGGCAACCTGCAGAAATCCCACGAGGAATAACTCTTCGTAACTGGGAGGATTTAGAACCCTGGGGGCCTGAGAAACCGAAAAGATCAGCCCCATGGACTGGCAGGCCTTTGATTAGATTACATTGTGACTGGCTCACGGTTGTACTTTCCCACAATAGTTACTGTAGGAATTTTTCTTTTTAGGCCAGCTTGTATTAATTGGGTCACATCGGGACGTGGACTTTGCTGACTTCAGTGAAAGCTCCCAAAGTACACACTAGCAAAATGAACTGTCTGTCCCAGTCTGTCCCCCTTTCGATTTTCTTTCTGTCTCGCCGACTTTATGATAGGACAAGCACGAACAGGCTGGGTGGGTTTCACTCGGGATGGGGGTGCCGGGGGAGTCCACAGCTTGAGACGGGAAACTCAGCTGGGACAATGTACTGGTCAGCCTTGGGAGCCTCCTTGGAGGGAGCAAGAATATCCAACTTCAACGTGCGTGATTGGCAGGGAGTATGAAGCCTTGGGATAGGCCAGTTGGCATAATTATTGGAAGCTGAGACTTTTGACCTTGGGTTGACAGAACAATTTTCTGGCTCCTGCAGCTTGTGTGACCTTGGGTCAGTCGTAAGTTCTTTCAGAGCCGTTCTCTCGAGAGCAGTCCTCTAAGGAGCTCTCTCAGCCCCACCTACCTCACAGGGTGTCTGTTGTGGGGAGGGGAAGAGAAAGGAGATTGTAAGCTGCTCTGAGACTCTTCTTCTTCTTCTTCTTCTTTTTGATGGACTTCATTTGTACCACACCTTCCTCCCCCAAAAGAACCCAATGCAGCTTCCATCCTCCTCCCCTCGTCTACTTTATCCACACAACCACCCTGTAAGGTAGGCTAAGCTGAGCGTATGTGATTGGCCCAAGTTCACTCAGCAAGCTTCCATGAGAGAGCAGGGATTCGAACTGGGATCTCCCAGCTCTTAGTCCGACACCAGAACCACTGCACCACTGTGGCTCTGCTTCTTCAACCTTAAACCTCCCGTCCCATACCCAACCACCTTTCCCACTGTCACCTGACTCTCTCCTTGACAGCTGCTCATCCACAACCTCCACGTTTCCCCTATACCCTGGTCCTGTCTCTCCAGGACTGCTCTCCAAGCCGGAGGTCTGCTGTTTTTATGTCGCGTGCAGAGCCCAGCACACGTCCCGTGCGAGACACTTCCCGTCACCATCGGCTGGGGTTGCCAGCATCCAGGTGGGGCCTGGAGATCGCCCGGAATTAAAACCCATCTCCCGATGGCAGAGATCAGTTCCCCCTGGAGCAAACGGCTGCTTTGGAAGGTGGATGGTGTTGCATTATACCCTGCCAGGGACCCATCCCCTCTACACCCCAACTCTCCAGGAATTTCCCACCCCAGACTTGGCATCCCTGCCATTATAACCCAGGGTGACCCGTCTTCAGCCTGCACGAAGTCATCCTTTGTGTACAGCCCTTTACATTCAAAGCATGGATCTAGCCCAGCCTCCTGGGAAAGGGGGCTGGAGAGCAGGTGGCCGGCTTCTTAATGGCTGTGTAAGGGGGGTGGGGGGCTGCTTCCCACACTGCTATTTGCAGTGACTCCCCCAAGGCCCAAAATTACAGGCTGTCCCTTTTTCGGCCTTGGATGATAATGCCATTGGGGGGGGGGTGTTTCCCCCTCTCTCCCTTCCCCCAGCTGGCTGGAATGGAATGGATTGTAGCAGCTGCAGAGTTAAACACCCCCCCACCCCCACCCCAAATGGATCCTGGTGCCCTTGGGCACATTCAGTTTTGTTCTTGGCTGGAACAGGAAATTATTATCCATTTGGCCTCCCCCCCCTCCCCCCCTCCGTTACAGAAAGAAAAGAATACGAATGCCCAAGTACAGAGAAGGGGGTGGGAATCCTCAGCAAGGATACCGAAATTAGCATGTGGGTGTCTGCGGCAGCACGCTCAGAAAGGGAGGCTGGTGTGGCAGTATCACGTCCCCCTGTCTCATGGCCAAGAGCCGGGTCCTGTGCAGATCAACACACCTGCGAAACGGATCTGGTCCTCCGGAATTGCCGTTCTGAAAACCCAAAGGGGAATCCCCCTCCGTTTGGTGCAAAAAGACAGTTTGGAGGCAGTCGAATAGAGTAACGCCCTGAAAGACTAACGCCGTGTGTGGCAGGGGATGAGCTTTGGGGAGTCTCTGCTCACTTCTTCAGCTCCATCATGAAAGCTCATCCCCTGCCACAAATTTTGTTAGTCTTTCAGGTACAACTGGACTCTTGCTCTTTTCTACTGCTAGGTAAGAACGTAAGAGAAGCCAATGTTGGATCATGTCAATGGCCCATCCAGTCCAACACTCTGTCATACCATGGCCAAAAATAGCAGGTGCCCTCAGACAGTCCACTGGTGGGGCCAGGACACTGGAAGCCCTCCCATTGTTGCCCCCCCCCCCCCCAAGCTCCAAGAATACAGAGCATCACTCGCCCCAGACTGAGAGTTCGTGTCTATACCTTGTGGCTAATAGCCACTGATGGACCTCTGCTCCAGATGTTTATCTAATTCCCTTTGAAGCTGTCCATGCTGGTAGCCGCCACCACCTCCTGTGGCAGTGAATTCCATGTGTTAATCACTCTTTGGGTGATGAAGTATTTCCTTTTATTGGTTCTAACCCGACTGCTCAGCAATTTCATTGAGCACCCCCGAGTTCTTGTCTTGTGAGAAAGGGAGAAAAGGACTTCTTTCTCTACCTCCTCTATCCCATGCATAATCTTGTAAACCTCAATCATGTCACCCCCTCAGTTGTCATTTCTCCAAGGTAAGGAGCCCCAAGCGCTTCAACCTTTCTTCATAGGGAAAGTGTTCCAACCCTTTTATCATTCTAGTTGCCATTTTCTGCACTTTTCCCACTGCTATAATATCTTTCTTGAGGTGTGGTGACCAGAACTGTACACAGTACTCCAAATGAGGTCGCACCATCGATTTATACAGGGGCATTATGATACTGGCTGATTTGTCTTCAGTTCCCTTCCTAATAATGCCCAACATAGCACTGGCCTTTTTTTTATTGCAGTTGCCCACTGTCTGGACATTTTCAGTAAGTTATCTACTACAACTCCAAGATCCCTCTCTTGGTCAGTCTCTACCACTTCAGACCCCATCAACGTGTATTTATAGTTAGGATTTTTGGCTCCAATGCGCATCACCTTGCACTTGGCCACATTGAACTCCATTTGCCAAGCTGATGCCCACTCGCCCATCCTCGACAGATCCCTTTGAAGTGCCCCACAATCCTCCCTGCTTTCCATGACCCTGAACAACTTTGTGTCGTCAGCAGATTTAGCCACTTCACTGCTTACTCTTAACTCCAGATCATTAATGAACAAGTTGAAAAGCATCAGACCCAGTACTGCTCCCTGCGGTACCCCACTGCTTACCACCCTCCACTGAGAAAATTGCCCATTTATACTCTCTCTGTTTTCTATTAATTAGCCAGTTTTTGATCCACAGAAGGACTTGCCCTTTTATCCCATGACTATTGAGCTTACTTAGGAGACTTTGATGAGGAACTTTATCAAAAGCTTTCTGGAAGTCAAGGTAAACAACATCTATTGAGTCCCCCTTGTCCACATGTTTGTTTACTCCCTCAAAGAACACTAACAGATTAGTGAGACAAGATTTTCTCTTACAAAACCCATGCTGAGTCTGCCTCAATAGTTTTTGTTCATCCATGTGCCTACTAATTCTTTCCTTAATAACAGTTTTCACCAACTTACCCGGTATTGATACCAGACTGACTGGCCTGTAGTTTCCCAGATCTCCTCTGGAACTTTTTTTTAAAGATGGGAGTGACATTCCCTACCTTCCAGTCCTCAGGAATGGAGGAAGATTTTAATGAAAGATTACATATTTTTTGTCAGGAGATCCCCAAGTTCACATTTGAGTTCTTTTGGAACTCTTGGATGTATGCCATCCGGGCCCGGCGATTTATCAGTTTTTAAGTTGTCTATCAGTTGTAGGACCTCCTCTCTTGTCACCTCAATCTGCCTCAGGTCTTTCAATACCCCCGACCCCCCCCCCCCCCCCGAAACCAGCGGTTCTGGCGTGGGCAAGCACTTCTAATCTTCCACAGTGAAGACAGAGGCAAAAAATGCATTCAGCTTCTCAGCCATTTCCCTGTCATCCTTCAGTACAGACAAATACAGCTACCCATCTTAATTTTGTATGCAGACAGATGCATTTGAAATGTGGTGTTGGAGGAATATTTTGCAGATACTGTGAACAACCAAAAAGATGTTCTGTCAGGCCTATGGCTGAGAACAGCCATGATTTCTAACTAGGCTGACTTCCTCCTTTTCCCTTTTCCTTACATCTTCCTTTCCTCCCCTCCTGTACTGTCAGGAAACGTGGCATGATTGCTCTCTCTTTGGGTGTGTTCAGACGAACAGCTAATCCTGCCATTGGCCTGGCTATAATTTGAGCTAGATCTTTTTGATCCAGCACTGCACGACCAGACAGATTGCCCCTGAAGTGCTTTACTGTGCATGACTCCCGCGGTGGATTGTCTAGATAGCATCCACCACAAGGAGCCATGTGATCGGCTTTTTTAAAAAAAATCCTGTCTGTGCTTGCACCATGTACTTGTTTTTCCACGCGACTAAAATGGTAAAAGCACCACCAGCGGTACCTTCCTGTAGGTACCATTTCAGTTTATAAAACTGATAAAGTTCAGGGGACTGTCAGAAACATAAAATTGTTTGGATTGCTTGAGCGGAGCTCTGGGGACATCGCTTGTTTAAGCGGTTATGCGCGCATTGCTAAGGTTTTTTTTTAAATGGCAACCATTTGGGGTGGACTGGAGACCATCCCTATGGGCTGATTGCACGCTGGAGGTACAACCTGACAGTGGAAAGTCCAGCATTGGCCCGTCGGCCAGCTTTAGACCCAACTTTCACTACTATCTTTTAAGTACGGGTCTCGGCGAACTACTCACTGAAGCGGCACAATTCCCAGATGTTGTGATCTGGATGTGCACTTTAAATCCATCAGGCTCTCATGCCTAGCACAGCTCAAAAGAGCCATATGAATGCACCCTTTAAGTGCCATCTTATTCGATTGTTGTAAATTTTAGTTTTGTTTTAGATATTTAATCAAGGTTTTTAACCTAATTTATTGTTGTTATCTGCCCTGAGACCAGCTATGCGGGAAGGAAGGAAGGAAGGAAGGAAGGAAGGAAGGAAGGAAGGAAGGAAGGAAGGAAGGAAGGAAGGAAGGAAGGAAGGAAGGAGACAGACAGGCTGGCAAGCTGGCAGACAGGCAGAGAGATTGATTGATCGATCGATCAGGGGTTCTAGCTCGATCAAATCAAGCCTGAATTCTCCCTGAAAGATAAAAGGACTGAACTGAGGCTATCAATGGTTGGCCACATTATGAGAAGACAAGAGTCACTGGCAAAGACAATCATGCTAGGAAAAGCTAAAGAAAACAGGAAAAGAGGGAGACCCAAGATGAGGTGGATTGACTCCATCAAGGAAGCCACGGCCCTCAGATTTGCAAGACCTCCGCAAGGCTGTGAAGGAGAGGACGTTTTGACAGTCACTAATTCATAGGGTTGTCATAAGTCAGAAGTGACTTGACAGTACAATGCACACATATAAAGAGTGGGAGGAGGATAAAAAGTAACCGAAAGTATAAAGTACTGGAGTCAGAGACGCGTAGCAGTAAAATCAGTGCATAGTTTATTTAGTTGCAGAAGATGACATGAACAACGGAGGTCCAGGGGCCTGCTTATATTCCCACTTGAGCCATGCCTCTGGCCTCGCCCAATACAGCGGATAGGTGCAGTTTCCCACGGTTGTGCCCCATAGGTCCCTATTAGGATCCCTCGTACGAGATTGGGCTAAATTACAATCCAGTTGGGCTATTGTCTGCCAGATCAAAGCTCCATCATCTAGCCCGACAATGTGTGTTAGGGTGACCATGTGGCGGTCACCATCATATACATTACAGAAAGTAAACACCCCCCCCCCCCCTTAGCAGAACTTGTCATCCAAAATGGTTGAGTTGGCCACAGTAATGATGACAAGATACAAGCAAAGGGGAGAGAGAAGAAGAGCTGAGACGGAAGGGGCAAGGAGATTTGGGAAGGAAGGGCGAAAAGAAGATGGATGCTACAGCAGGGAGGGACGCAGTTTCCCCTCCCCCCACACCCTCATAGTTTGAGAGCCAGTTTGGTGTCGTGGTTAAGTGCGCGGACTCTAGTCTGGGAGAACCGGGTTTGATTCCCCACTTCTTCCCATGCAGCTGCCGGTGTGACCTTGGGTCAGTCACAAGTTCTTTCAGAGCTGTTCTCTCTGGGGCAGTTCTCGAGAGAGCTCCCTCAGCCCCCCGTACCTCATAGGGTGTCTGTTGTGGGGAGGGGAAGGAGAAGGAGTTTGTTAGCTGCAGGGGTCATTTCGAGCAGGAGCTCGGGGGAGCGCAGCTCCCGGAGTTGCTGCCAGACTCCACCACCACCACCCCGCGGGGGGGAATGCCTGCTGGTGTCCTGGCTGCAGCAAAATGACCCCGTCCCCTGGAAAGGTCCTTGTTCCTCCGACCAGCCTTCTGAAGGCTTCAGCCACCACTGAAGCTCTCCTCCCAGAAGAGTGGTATTTCTGAGGCTTGGATTAGTAGCTTTCCCCTCTCTGCCAGCTCTTCCTTCCTTCCTTCCTTCCTTCCTACTTCCAGTGATGTCAGGTGGTGTAGTATATGCAAATAAGTTATGCTAATGAGCCCCTGCACCTCTTTTTCTATGAAATGACCCCTGGTTAGCTGCTCTGAAACTCCGAGTGAAGGGCGGGGTATAAACCCAATCTCCTCCCCCTCCATCTTCTTCATCTTGTCTAGTTTGTATATTTCATTTTACAATATTTTACCCCATGTTTCTACCCTCATAAGGGCTACCAAGGAGGCTAACAATGTATTTATTTATTTTACATTATTTACAGAGCACTGAGATGGGGAGGGGGCATGGCTCAGTGGTAGAGTATCTGCCCGGCATGCGCAAGGTCTCAGGTTCAATTCCTGGCATCTCCAGTTAAAAGGACCCAGCAGTAGGTGATGGGAAAGACCTCCGCCTGAGACCCTGGAGAGCCGCTGCCAGTCTGAGCCGACAATCCTGACTTTGATGGACCAAAGGTCCGATTCAGTGTAAGGCAGCTTCATGTGTGTTCACCTTTCTCGCTGGGACCCAAGACAGATGACACAGAGTGAGTAAATGCAATCAACGGGATGGGACAGTCAACAAACCATGCAATAAGGTTTGGGTTGCAGATCCAACCAGAAGTCGAAAAAACAGAACTGAAGCAAAGCATAAGTGTTAACCTGACACATTAAATGATACAAAGTTGCACAACGGGAGCCAACCCACAGCAAACTACACACAGTAGTATAGGCTGCAGTCCCCAAGTAACTTAAAACACACATAATAAAAATCACACCTTAAAAATCATTAAAATCAACCAAAAAAACTCCACATCATGAAGAAGAAGACGAAGAAAAGAAGAAGAGGAGGAGGAGGAGGAGGAGATTGGATTTATACCCTGCCCTTTACTACCCAAAGGAGTCTCAGAGCAGCTTACAAACTCCTTTCCCTTCCCTTCCCCACAACAGACACCCTGTTAGGTAGGTGGGGCTGCGAGAGCTCTGACAGAAATGGCTCTTTTTCAAGAACAGCTCTGACAGAACTACGGCTTGCCCAAGGTCATCCAGCAGCTGCAAGTGGAGGAGTGGGTAATCAAACCCGGTTCTCCCAGATTAGAATCCACACACTTAACTACTACACCAAACAATTAAAAATACTTAAAAAAACATTAGAGGAGCGGTGGAGTTCTGGTGGCCAGCAGAAACATCTCATCTACGTGCGCGGGTACAGGGACAGTTCCAGCCACGCTCCTCTGCAAAGACCTGAGTCTTGCTCCACTCAGAGGAGCTTTTCCTTGACTCGAGGGGCTCTTCTTCTGAAGTGGGTGGAAGGCTCCTTCAGCCAAAGGAAGGCTTCAGACCTTGCTAAGCAGAGCGGCTGGATCAATCCCATTGATTCTGAGGTTGGTAGATTTCCCTTCCTTTGCAGAGGTGGTCTTACCCAATGGGCAACGGGGCAGCTTCCTGCGGGCTGGGCTTGAAGGGGGCCCGAGTACCCACACCTTAGCCCCCTTTCTGGAGTTGGGGCAACTGTCTTCCAGCAGCAGCAGTGCCCATCTCACACAGAGAGCAAGGGCCATTCTTTGCTTGGTTCCAGGTAGGGAGGGGGACAGCCCAGCCTGGATAGCCCAGGCCAGCCCAGTGTCATCAGATCTTAGAAGCTAAGCAGGGTCCGCCTTGGCCAGTATTTGGAAGGGCAACCTCCAAGGAACACCAGGGGTGCGACGCAGAGGCAGGCAAAGGCAAACCACCTCTGAAATGTCTCTTGCCTCAAAAAGCCAATCTAGCGCGCCACCTTGTGGTGCATAACACTAAAGAGCTAGAACTTCTGGCTGCCAGACAATCTTAAGATCTTCTGGCTATTCTACACACAATGCCATCTGGTAATTATTATTAATTGTTGCTATTGGGGGGGTGGGGGTGACAGCGATTCTGGTGGCCCATCCTGGACTTCCCCCCCAGGTCCCCAGAATCAGTAGACAGCCAGTCTGCAATAGACAGCCAGTCTTTATCCTTTTTTAACTTAATTCGCCAGTCTGGTCTAGCGGTTAAGTGCGCGGACTCTAATCTGGGCAAACCGGGTTTGATTCCCCACTCCTCCACTTGCACCTGCTGGATGACCTTGGGCAAGCCATGGTTCTCTCAGAGCAGTTCTCTCAAGAGCCCCCACCTACCTGTGGGGAGGGGGAGGGGGAGGGAGGGGAGATTGTAAAGTGCTCTGAGACTCCTAGCGAAGGACGGGGTGCAAATCCAATCTCGTCCTCTTCCTCCGCCTCCTCTTCCTCTGCTGCCGCCGCCACTTTTTCTTCTTCTTTCTTTCTTCTTCCTTCTTCTTCTTCTTCCAGGGCTAGCCATGTAGAGCCACCTTCTTTTCGCCTCTTGCCTAAGTGGGTCCTCTTAAGTCAGCTGCAACTAGAGGGCACCTTCCTCCACCCCCACCAAGCCACGCCAACTGATGGCTGTCACCGCATGCAAGGGCAAGTCAAATGCTCACGCTGCCTTACAGACTCCAAACCAGTGCACCTTTTCCTTTCCTTCCTCTCCCCCTCTTTCCTTCCCCCTCTGCATTTTCTCTCCTTGCCCTCCCCTCCTCTCCCCCCCCCACCCCGGCTTTCCTCTTTAACCCTTTCCTCGCCGAGTCGCCCCCTCCCAGGCACCCACCGCCGCCTCTCCCTTAAGCCGGCTCCCCCCGTCACTCTCGCCGGCTGTCACTCGCGGTCGCCAAGGTGTGTTGCCGGCCCTTCGGCGATTGGCTTGGCGGAGATAAGGCCACCACCTCTGAGGCGCCGGGTTGGCTTGCTCGGATATCACTCAGACCAGGGGGGTGGGTTTAGAGAGGAGTTGAATGAGAGGGAGGGGGCGGAGGAGAGAAAGAGAGAGAGAGAGAGTGTGAGTGTGGGAGGGAGAAAAAACTGCTTGGAGAAGAGAGGAGCATCTCTAGAAGTCCCCCCCACAAAACAGGTACCTGCGGGTCGCGGGGAGGGGTGCAATCCGAAATTTTTTTGGGGGGGGGGGTGCTTTGCGAATAATGCATGATCATTTCTCTCGCACCCGGCCACAGTCGCAGTGTGCATCCATATTTAAGGGGTTATTTGGGTGGGTGGGTTAAAAAGCAGCCTCGTGCTGATCGACCTGTCTTCCTGCTGAAACAGAAAGGATCCATGCTACACACGCACACGCCATGGGGCACTTTAATGTCCTGACCCAGGTGTAAAGGTGTGCGCCGAACGGAGAAGAGGTGTGTGTGTGGGTGGGGGGGGGGGGTGTCAAAGGAAGGAAAGAAATAGGCAGGTGATGGGGGGGGGGGGGTGGCACCAGGAAATTAAATGCTCTGCCAGCGGTTGGGGCGAGGAAGGGGGCTGCCAGGAGGAAAGGGAGAGGCGCCTGCGAGGAAGTAGACGCGTGTCTTTGGAGCTGTGCATCGGCGCGCCGGAGAAGCCGGGATGTCCCCGGCGTCTCCCTTTTGAGCATCAGACGCCTGCACCGTGCTGGGAACCGGGGTTCTGTCTGGGAACGGTGCAGAGTCATAGAGAGGATACGGGTGGGTGGGGAGCGCTCCGGCGAGCCCGGCTGCCGCGCAGCTGGGCGACCCCCCCCCCCCCCCCCCCCAGGCGGCTGGAAATGATTCAGCGCGAAGGGAGAGGTGCCGGTAGGGTTGGAAACGTGGTCGAAAGGGGAGGAAGCCGGTTGAGTTTCCCCTTCTCGGCAAGCGCCGATCTTTATTTGGTGCGCCAAAGGGAGAGTCGGGAGGGGTGAGGGGTCGATCCACGGATTTATTGGCCCCTTCTCGGCTCAGTTTGGGGGGGGGGGGGTTTGCCTGGATCTGCAATGCTTTGATTGTGAACGGAGAGGCCCGGGGGCTGGCGCGGAAGCCCCTCTTTCTCGAGAGTCGCGCACCCTTGGCCTTCTTTCTGCCCGTGCTCCGAGAGGCGCCTGCTGCCACGTACCGGTACCCGGCTCAGAAATGACCACCCTTTTTAAAAAAAAAAAGATCGTGCATTCCTGCAATCGCTTCAGGGCTGAGACGACAAAAGGGGAAATCGAGAGGGGTTGCAACTCTTGAGAATCCGGCTGCAGACGGCCGACTCCACCCCTGTCTGTCGGGGGGGGGGGGGGGATATTAAAAAGAGGCTGGTGGTTTCCCCCAGAGGGCGAGGGACCACGCTTTGGTAAGGCAGGGCTTTCAAAACATAAGGAGAGCTGGGGGGGGGGGGGGGTTGGAGCTCTGGGGGGGACTAATTCGAGGCTGCGAAATGGCCGGGAACGAGAGGGCGGTCGGATTCTGAAATTGACAAGGAAATTGACACAGGTCATGATCGTGACTTTGACTCGGTTTCCCAGCTAGATCCGCCCTGACCGGGGATGTGGGGGGTGGGGGGGTTAGGATCCCCAGATCCAGGCCGGGAATCTCTTGGAGATGGACCCAGGGAAAGACAGGGACCTCAGTGGGGCCCAGAGTCCCCCCTTCAAAGCATCCATTTTCTCCGGGGGAGACTGATCTCTGTAGTCAGGAGACGAGCGATAATTCCAGGAGAAACCCCCCCCCCCCCGGCCCCACCCGGAGGCTGGCAGCCCTCTTTCCAAACCGAGACAGGGCTCTGGAAGGAGCAGCCGTCCTCCTCCGCACGTTGCCTTCGGCTCCAGGGCGGAGGATCCGTCGCCGTGTGACGCTCGGAATCCACTGCGGCTGTGGTGGTCGAGCCCGCGTGGGAAGCCGACGGCAACCTCTGGCGCGCTTTCGAATCGGAAACGCGCCTTCCTCCGCCGGGGAGCTGCAGAGCGCGCCGCTGGGAAACGAGCGCGGCGATTCTCGAGTCGGAAGGGATAGAGCGGGGGAGCTTAAGGGCTTAATTGGAGCGCGGCGAGTTGGCGGAGGGGGAAGCCGGTGTGGCTGGCTGGCTGGCTGGCTCTCGCCCTCCTGCTTGCTTGGAGGGGTTATGTTCGGTCAGGCACCTGCCGTCGCTCTCTTCTCCCCACCCCCGGCTCTCCGCAATTCAGAGAAAAAGCCTCTTGTCCTAGGCGTCAGTCTGAAAATCTGGGCGGCATGCTGCTGAAAAGAAAGGGAAGTCTGGCCAGGGAGAATCCTTGCCTCCGGGCGCGGAAAGAGCGCTAGGGTAGCCATGCCAAGCGATAGACGCCTGGGCGCGGTGGGCGGCCGGCACTTACTCGGGAGGAAGCCCCGAGAAAGAGGGAGGGACCTGCCTCAGAGTAAGCCTGCGTAGGAGCGTGGGTAAGGAACCACAGGGCAAGATACTGTGCGCTTTTAAGCTGGGCGTAATGCACTTTCGGGCACTTTCAGTACACCTCGGTGGTCGTTTGCAAGCCGATGTTGCTGTTTCACACAGGCCTATTCTGCATCTAGCATCCGCTCCATTGTTTTACCAAACCTACACTGGAACAGAAAAAGCTGCCGCTCAAAACCACATTCAGGAACCCCGGGCCAACCCCGTGCTGTCTGCAGAGTCGCCCCTGAATGGCCATGAAATAGCCATAAATCTATGCAGATGGTAGCATAAAACCAAGAGGTCAAAGGCAGTGCCACTGGCCTGCAGTGCAGGAGGGGAGGAAAAGGAGAGGATAAGCTGCTCTGAGACGCCTTTGGCTAGTGAAGGGCAGGGTAGAAATGCCAGAGTGGCCTGCAATGCGGAGGGGAAATCCTGTTCCAAGGTGGGTCTGGTAAAGCCGCGGAGCAAAGGCGAGATGCAGAATGGGCCACATAAAATCTAGGTGGAAAGGGCACTGGACGAGAACTGAAAGCGCCTTACTCAGCATGTGTGTGAAAGGGATACGGGTAATTGGCTGGTTCAAAGGCCAGAGGGAGGGCAGATCTCAGAAGCTAAGCAGGGGTCAGTAGTTGAGTGGGAGACCACCAAGGTTGAAGAAGAAGAGATTGGATTTATACCCCGGTCTTCACTACCTGAAGGAGTCTCAGAGCAGCTTACAATCTCCTTTCCCTCCCCCTCCCCGCAACAGACACCCTGTGAGGTTGGCGAGGCTGAGAGAGCTCTTTCGAGACCTGCTCCTGAGAGAACAGCTCTGAGAGAACTTATGACTCTGACCCAAGGTCACACCAGCAGCTGCATGTGGAGGAGTGGGGAATCAAACCCGGTTCTCCCAGATTAGAGTCCGCACTCCTAACCACTACACCAAACTGGATCTGCAGAGGGAGGAAAATGGCAGACCCCCTCTGCTGGTCTCTGGCCTGGAAAGCCCCTTGCTGGGGTCACCATGCACACAGTTCGAATGCCTCCAAGCAGAAGAAGTAACCCATGCAGGCGAAAGACTGCATCTTTCGTGGGTTTCTGCTCTTGTCTCCTGGTGGTGGGAAGTGCAGTCAAGTCACGGCTGACTTATGGCAACTCTGTCAGGGTTTCAAGGCAGGAGATGTTCAGAGGTGGTTTGCCATTGCCAGCCTCTGCATCATGACCCTGGTATTCCCTGGAGGTCTCCCATCCAAATACAAGCCAAAGCCAACCATGCTTAATTTCCGAGATCAGGCTTGTGAGTTTGGTGTAGTGGTTAGGAGCACGGACTGTAGTCTGGGAGAACTTGGGTTGATTCCCCATTTCCTCCACATGCAGCTGCTGGTATGACCTTGGGTCTGTCACAAGTTCTCTCAGAGCTGTTCTCTCAAGAGCAGTCCTTGAGAGAGCTCTCTCAGCCCCACCTACCTCACAGAGTGCCTGTTGTGGGGAGGGGAAGGGAACAGAGATTGTAAGCTGCTCTGAGACTCCGAGTGAAGGGCAGGGTATAAATCCAATCTCTTCTTCCTCCTCTACTTCTTCTCCCATCTGGCCTAGCTGAGTCCAAAGCCTTTTGAGAGCCAGTTTGGTGTAGTAGTTAAGAGCATGGACTCTAATCTGGGACAACTGGGTTTGACCCCTCACTCCTCCACATGCAGCTGCTGTTGTGACGTTGGGTCACTTACAAGTTCTCTCAGAGCTGTTCTCCCATGAGCAGTTCTCAAGAGAGCTCTCTCAGCCCCACCTACCTTACAGGGTGTCTGTTGTAGGGAGGGGAAGGAAAAGGAGATTGTAAGCTCCTTCAGGTAATGAAGAGCGGGGTATAAATCCAATCTCCTCCTCCTCCTCCTTTCCTGGCAATTTGCCTGTCCTTCAAGAGCAACTTTGCAGGGTGGTTTTTAAAAAAGGAGCAGCTGAAACCCTTAAGATTCAAACCCTTAAGATTCCAGGCCTGTAGCACTTTTAAGGCTGTCAAGATGTCCAGGGTAGAAGCTTTCCAGAATCAAAGCTCCCCCGTTGTCAGATACAATTTGGAATGGAGATCCCTGAGTCCTTCCATCCCAGCCAGAAGGTGGGAGGGGTGTCGCCAGTAAGGGAATTGGGATGCCAAAGACAATCAGCTTCTCCTAAACATTTCTCCCCTGATCTAATCAAGCACCTTTGCATCCTGACTCCCTTCTTTGCAAACAGCCCTGTACTAGAATCCTGCTTTCCTACTGCAGACCGATATGATTATTACCCACCAAACAACTCTTTGGGCGCTTTCACACACACTAAATAACACCACTTTCGGGGCACTTTGCAACTGGGTTTTAGAAGAGAAGGAGAAGAGATTGGATTTATACCCCACCCTTCGCTACCCAAAGGAGTCTTGGAGCGGCTTACAAACTCCTTTCCCTCCCCCTCCCCACAACAGACACTCTGTGAGGTAGGCAGGGCGGAGAGAGCTCTGACAGAAGCTGCTCTTTTTCAGGAACATCTGTGCCAGAACTATGGCTTTCTTCCTCCACAGCAGGTGCAAGTGGAGGAGTGGGGAATCAAACCTGGTTCTCCCAGATTAGAGTCCGTGCACGTAACCACTACACCAAACTGGCTTTTACTGTGTGAAATGGCAAAATCCACTTGCAAGCGGGGGCGGAAGTGGATTGAGACTGCATCATTTAGCGTGTGTGGAAGGGCCCTTGACCTACCCTGTAGTTCCCTTCCCCCGTTTCATTCTCACAACCACCCTGCCAGGTAGGTTAACTTGGGAGAGAGTGACCGGCATAAGGCCACCCAGCTGAGCTTCCATGGCAGTGTGGTGATTCGAGCCACTCACCCAGGTCCTAGTGTGACTGCTAACTCCCGGGAGAGATCTTTTCCAATGGACAAGAGGGGCAGCTGCGTGGGCCCAGCTCTTGGGTGTGGCCAATGGCAAACAGCCCCACCTCCCAGAAGGAAGGGTGTAGGAAAAGCAGGCTCCTCCTGCCATCTGAACCTGCTCCATCTGGGGCTTGGCTAGACAGTAGTAGTGGCAGCCAATGAAGCCGATGGACAAGAAGAAGTGCTTCTTTACTCAACAAGTCATTAAAAAGTAGAATTTGCTGCCAGAGGATGTAGTGATGGCCACAGGCAGCTTGAAAAGGGGCTTAGACAGATTCATGGAGGAGAGGTCTATCAATGGCTACTGATCACCTGGACTGACAGGAACCTCCACATTCAGGGCAGTAAATCTCCGAAGCCCAGAGCCAGGAGGCCACATCAAAGGAAGGCCTCGGCCTCTGTGCCCTGTTGTGGGCCCTCCAGAGGAACTGGCTGGATACTAAATGAGACAGTATGCTGGACAGGACTCTCCTTATGTTCTTAAAAAGGCCTCAGCCTCTATGTCCTTTAATTGCACCTCCAGAGGAACTGGTTGACCACTGTATGAGACGGGACACTGGACTAGATGGACCGCTGCTCTGATCCAGCAGGGCTCTTCCTATGTTTGTACGAGGGCCTCCGGCTCTATGTTCGGTTGTTGTTGGACCTCCAGAGGAACTGGTTGGCCACTGTGTGAGACAGGATGCTAGACTAGATGAACCAATGGTCTGATCCAGCAGGGCTCTTGTGTTGTTATGAAAGCCTTGGCTTCTATGCCCTGTTGTTGGTCATCCAGTGGTTCTGGTTGGTCAGTGTACGAGACAGGATGTTAGACTAGGTGGACCCCTGGTCTGATCCTGCAGGGGCTCTTCTTGTGTTCTTGTGAAAGCCCTGGCCTCCATGCCCTGTTGTTGGTCATCCAGAAGAACTGGTTGGCCACTGTGTGAGACAGGATGCTGGACTAGATGAACCAATGGTCTGATCCAGCAGGGCTCTTGTGTTGTTATGAAAGCCTTGGCTTCTATGCCCTGTTGTTGGTCATCCAGTGGTTCTGGTTGGTCAGTGTACGAGACAGGATGTTAGACTAGGTGGACCCCTGGTCTGATCCTGCAGGGGCTCTTCTTGTGTTCTTGTGAAAGCCCTGGCCTCCATGCCCTGTTGTTGGTCATCCAGAAGAACTGGTTGGCCACTGTGTGAGACAGGATGCTGGACTAGATGGACCAATGGTCTGATACAGCAGGGTTCTTCTTATGTTCTTATGAAGGCCGTGGCCTCCATACCCTGTAGTTGAACCTCCAGAAGAACTGGTTGGCCACTGTATGAAATGGGATGCTGGACTAGATGGACCACTGGTCTGATCCAGCAGGGCTCTTCTTGTGTTCTTATGAAAACCTTGGCCTCTATGCCCTGTTGTTGGTCATCCAGAGGAACTGGTTGGTCACTGTGTGAGACAGGATGCTGGACTAGATGGACCACTGGGCTGATCCAGCAGGGCTCTTATGTTCTCATGTATGGAGTGAGGACCATCTCTAGCTTGTGCCTGGTATATGTGTGTGTGTGTGTGGGAATATTAGTGATTCTGGAGTCCCATCCTAAACTTCTGCTTGTGGCCCAGAAATTCTAAGACCACCCCTACTAACTGGTCCCAGACGGGTACATTCAACTCTGTGTGTGATTAATCTGCAGGTCTCAGACTCAGAAGGAAAAGTTTAATCACTCTTCACTCCCAAGGCCCTATGGTGTCCCTCCCCCCCAGGTGATGGCTTTTTCTTATTTTTACTAATCGCTGCAGGGTAGGTGGGAGTCAGAGATGACTCATAAAAGCCCTCCTTTTCATTCAGATTGAAAGCACAGAGCTTCACCCGATGTTGGTGGATGGGGAAATGAGTAATTCAGATGCAGTGAGGAAAAACGTGCAAGGCAGGCCCAGAAAAACAGAGAGTGGAACATTCAGAGCAATAATTGCACTTCAGATGTGATGGTCAGGAGGTTAATGGATATAGCCTCTTATGCGCGCTAAAAGCGTTCTCTATAGCACACTGCCGTGTTCTCACAATCTTTAATTGGGAACTGTGCCAGACCATGCATAAGACAATTAAGAACATCTATTTCAGATTTTTTTTTTTTAGTAGCCTGGGGCCTCCCCTGCCCAATTAATCTGAACCTTACAGCATCTTAGATCCCAAGTAAGGATTCTGGGCTTTTGGTTAACGAGCAGGTTGGCCAGAGACTTAATTTCAGTAAATAAATGTTGTTTTTCATTGGGAATGTAAAAAGAGCCCTGCTGGATCAGACCAATGGTCCATCTAGTCCAGCATCCTGTCCAGGCCCATAGCTATGGTGGGGCTTCTGGGGGCTCTGCCCCCTTTCTTAAAGCATGGACGGCTTTGAGAGGAAATTAGATAAACACATGGAGCAGAGGTCCATCAGTTGCTATTAGCCACAAAATATAGATAGGAACTCTCAGTCTGGGGCAAGTGATGCTCTGTATTCTTGGTGCTTGTGGGGGGGGGGACAGTGGGAGGGCTTCTTGTGTCCTGGCCCCACTGCTGGACCCCTTGAGAACACCTGGTGTTTTTGGGCCGCTGTGTGACAGAGTGTTGGACTGGATGAGCCACCGGCCTGATCCAACATTGGCTTCTCTTATGTTCTTGTTTATTTATTTATTTTTGCGATTTATACCCCGCCCTCCCCACCTTGTGGCAGGCTCAGTTCTTAAAGGCACAGCCCCACAAGCATTTTTCCTGTCAATGATTTTTTTCAATCATTTAAAAACATTTGTTTAAGGCATGTGCTCCTTTAAGCAGAGTGGGGTGCTACAGCTGACTAATTCCCACACTGAGCAAGGGGGTTGGAGTAGGTGACCTCTAGGACCCCTTCTAACTCTGTGTCGAAAAACTGGTCTCCTTCAAGACAGTTCTTCTGCCTAAGGGTTAGCTTTCTTGACTGTAGAAGTCGTCTCTCCCACCTGCCGGCTTCTTCTCAGACTTGTTGCTTAGCCTGATCCTATCCTACACAGTGGGCCAACCAGTTCCTCTGGAGGTCCAACAACAGAACATAGAGGCTGAGGCTTTCCCCAGTGTTGCCTCCTGGCTCTGGAATTCAGAGGCTGACTGTCTCTGAACGTGGAAGCTTTAAGCCTTCCCCCCCTTCCACCATGGACCAATGGCTGACCGCCAGTGCTAAAACTTTAAATATTATAATTTGTTAAAGAGAAATACAGAAATCAGCCTATCAGTCGCTGTAAAATCTTTCTTTCAAAATTTGTTTTCAAATTGGGGAGGTGTGCAGCCCTGTAGCCAGGATTTTGTGGCTTGTGGGGCAACAATTTTTCTGGTGGGGCTAAAGACTAGGAACCGGAAAGCTACTTACTGTTGCTTCAGATGCACTGTGTATCCCTTCTGTTCTATAGCAGTGCTATAGGACACTGTGCCCTGAACCGTTCCAGACCATATAGAGAATAAGATAATTAACAAAAAATGGTCTTCATTGCTGGAGATGTTTAAAAAATAAATTTAAAAATGTTTCAGAATGAAATCTTGTGGGGCTGGCCCTTTAAGGAAGGGGGGTGGAGCCTCCAATAACCCCACTGTGCCTACGGGCTAGTGGGGCGAGGGGAAGAAGAGGCAATGGCAGAACAGCTTCCCCAAAGTTTATATGCAAAAGGATTCTACCCAGGTTTACTGGGACAAAAATTGAATCCTCACTCTGCCATGGAAGCTCACTGGGTGACCTTGGGCCAGTCACACGCTCTCCACCTAACCTACCTCACAGGGCTGTTGTGAGGACAAAACAGATGAGAATTGTTGCAAGCTGTTTTGGGTCCCTCCTGGGGAGAAAGGTGGGGATATCAATGAACCAAAATCACGTTCTGCCTATGATACCTCACCGCTTTTCTTCCCCCGTTCTTCTAGGCTTGAGTTCTCTTACCACGGCAAACTCAATCTGCATGCATTGAGAAAATTGGGGGGGGGGGGAGTATGTATAGAGCGAATCAGTGGGTTTTGAGCTCACCCTGTGCCTGTCTACTCCCCCTTGCAAAGCTGCTTTCACACATGACGGATAATCCACTTCCAGTGCACTTTAGCCATCGTTTGCAAGTGGATTTTTTCTGTTTCCCAAAGGGAAACGATAGATATCCTTGCAAACGATAGTTAAAGTGCATTGAAAGTGAATTATCCATTGTGTGTGGAAGCAGTCATCATCATAAGTCATTCCAGCCTCTAGGTCAGGCTTGTTTTCAGCCTTGGAGCCTGACTGGGGGTGTGGGTGGGGGGGGATGAATTAAAATGGTAGGTGAGCTATTATGGGGAAGAACTGGTGGGTGAAGACCAGTGTTCCCTCTAGAGCTAGCTCGCCGTTTTTTTAACCTCCAGCTCACACATTTTTGTCTCAGCTCAGGAAGGATGGCTCCAGAGCAAACTAGTTCATGCGGTAGCCAAGTTGCTCACTCACGACTTTAATGCCGATAGCTCACAAAGTGGGATTTTTACTCACAAGAAGACTCCACAGCTTAGAGGGAGCATTGGTGAAGACACATGGCCCCTGTCCCCCATCAGCGTTACGATCCCTGAGCTTGGCATGTCTACTCTTCCTCTCCCCTACTAAGTTGAGGGATTCCTCTCCCCCCCAAAAAAAAAACAATTAGAAGAAGAAGAAACTAAAGAGGAGTGGAAATGAACATTCATGGGGGGTGGGGAAGTCCACTGAATGAAGGACCTGGGTTTCATGTTTGGGTTATGGGAATTTCAGATCTGAGAAGTATTTGCCTTTATATCACTGTCATATTATTCCAAACTAGTTCCACGTTCTCCTCAGCAGCAAAACCCCTGGAAGTAGGCTGGCCCAAGCTCATCCAGCAAGCTTCTGTGGGAGAATGTGGGATCTGAACCCAGTTCTCTCACATCCTAGCTTGATACCTTAACCCCTACAGGACCATTGCCACTTAAGATCATAAGAACATAAGAGAAGCCAATGTTGGATCAGGCCAATGGCCCATCCAGTCCAACACTCTGTGTCAGTGGCCAAAAATAGGTGCCATCAGGAGGTCCAGCAGTGGAGCCAGTGGAGCCAGTGGAGCCAGGACACTAGAAGCCCTCCCACTAGAAGCCAACTCACTGTTGCCCCCCCCCCCCCCAAGTACCAAGAGTACAGAGCATCACTTGCCCCAGACTGAGAGTTCCTATCTATACCTTGTGGCCAATAGCCACTGATGGACCTCTGCTCCATACGTTTATCCAATTCCCTCCTGAAGCCATCCATGCTTGTAGCTGCCACGACCTCCTGGGGCAGTGAATTTGAGAGCCAGTTTGGTGTAGTGGTTAAGTGCGCGGACTCTAATCTGTGAGAACCGGGTTTGATTCCCCACTCCTCCACTTGCACCTGGCTGGATGATCTTGGGCAAGCCATAGCTCTGTACCAGCTGTTCCCTCAAGGACAGCTTGGGAAAGAGCTCTCTCAGCCCCCATCTACCTCACAGGGTGTCTGTTGTGGGGAGGTGAAGGGAAAGGAGTTTGTAAGCCGCTCTGAGACTCCCTTGGGGAGTGGAGGGCGGGGTATAAATCCAATCTCTTCTTCTTCTTCTTCTTCTTCTTCTTATAGGCTGAGATCACCCACACTAAATAATCCACTTTCAATCCACTTTCCAACCGGATTTTACTGTATGAACTGGTAAAATCCAGTTGGAAAGTGCATTGAAAGAGGATTGAAATTGGATTATTTAGTGTGGGTTGTGTTTGCCTTGGACTGGATGCTGTTGGGAAGTTCACATACATACATACATACGTTTATATCCCACCTTTCTTCATGGTTCGAGGTGCTTACAGTAATAGTGAAAACATTTTTTTATGAAAAACGGCAAATGAATTAAAATAGCAAACCCCAAACAGCAACCCCCCTCTATCTTCCGACAACATTGTGGTGCTTCTGAATGCCCCCACCTTTCCTGCAATCTTGCCCTAACCTGCTTTGCTGAGATGTTTTAGGAAAGACCGCAGCCAAGCCCCAGGGTAGCAACCATGTGGAAAAGGAAGTCTGGATCTTCCCAGTCCTGCTCATAAAAGTACCTTTTCCCCCTGTGACCATTCCCCATTGGTGGCCACTTCTCCACCATTACCGGAAAGCTTGTTTCCCCTTTTAAATCAGCAACTGAGACCATTACAACATTACAATGGTATAACAAACTATCATGTTCTCTGAAGTTCCAACTTTTCAATTTTTTGACAGGGGAAAGGCCAGACTAGGACCGCGGTGGCTCAGAGGTTAAGATGCTGAGCTGCGGACCGGAAGGTTGGTAGCTCGGCAGTTCGAGACCCGAGTGCCGCATGACAGAGTGAGCGTCCGTCTCTGGTCCCAGCTCCTGCCAACCTAGCAGTCCGAAAGCAAGAAACTGCAAGTAGATAAATAGGTACTGCTTCAGTGGGATGGTAACAGTGTTCTGTTCACCTTGGCGTCTAGTCATGCTGGCCACATGACCACGGAAAAGGTCTTCGGACAGCGCTGGCTCTTCGGCTTGGAAACAGAGATGAGCACTGCCCCCTAGTGTCGGATTCGACTGGCTTCCGAGCAAGGGAAACCTTTACCTTTAAAGGCCAAACTAGACATACAGGTTTTTAAAGAGCTTGGTCTGGGTTAACCAGACCCAGCTGGGGGTCCCCATAATCACACATCAACTGTGGGATTTTTTTTTTTTAAAGGAGAGCTCATTTGGACTTGGGTGGGAGTTATTTCCCTATTGTTGCTGCTCCGTATGCAAAGAACGTTCCAGGTGAAGCAGCAAAAATGAGGAAATAAATCCTCCCAGCACAATTTTTGGTGAGAAAATTACCAGGGGATGGGGGACAACATTCTGAGCCCAAATGGTCTCTCTCTTTCTCTCTTTAAGCCATTCCCTGCAGCTGCTGTAGAAGATGGGAAAGAGTAGGTTTTTATACCCCACTTTTCTCTCCCTTAAGGAGTCTCAAAGTGGCCGACACTTGCCTTTCCCTTCCTTCCCCCAGAGCAGGCACCTTGTGAGGCAGATGGGGCTGAGAGAGCTCTAAGAGAACTGGGACTGGCCCAAGGTCACCCAGCAGGCTCCGTGTGGAGGAGGAGTGGGGAATCAGACCTGGTTCTCCAGATTAGAGACCACCTCTCTTAACCACTGTACCGTGCTGGCGCATCCAACTCTGTATGGACATGGTGCACCTCAGCTGGGTCCAGGTTCTTTGGAGCCAATTCTTAGAAAAAACCCACATGTCTAGTTTGGCCTTAAGTCTCCATGCCTTGCATTTTGGGGGTGTTCTGGGCACTCAGAGAAACAATGTGGCATTTCAAATTAAACCACACAAGGGAGGGAGGAGTCCCCTTGAAGTGGCAGGAATAGGCCTGTGGCCAGATGTTGAAGTGGAATCCTGACAACCCGAGAGCAGAAACTGGTCCGGTCTCTCCCAGAAAAGAAGCAACTTACAGGTTGCTTCTCTTGAGCTGTAGAAGGTGGGGAATGGAACTTCCTGAATCCTTTGTTGGCACTTTTTCTGCCCAAGGAATAGTTCCAGGCCATGGTGTGCTGTTGCTGTGCCTCCCCAAATGTCATTGCATCTCCCCAAAAGGCTTTTCAGGTTAAGACCCAGCCCTGGCACTGAGTGGCCCCTGAGCTAGCAAAGGAAGAAGCAGGCCTCCTTCCCCTGTGAGTATTGCCACAACTCAATATGGTATTGGCCAGGTTCTTCAGCACTTAAGAGAACAGAAGAACAGAAGAGAAGCCATGTTGGATCAGGCCAGTGGCTCATCCAGTCTGACACTCTATGCCACACAGTATCCAAAACCCAGGTGCCATCAGGAGGTCCACCAGCAAGGCCAGAACTCCAGAAGCCCTCCCACTGTTGCCCCCCTAAGCACCAAGAAGACAGAGCATCACTGCCCCAGTCATAAAAATTAAGAGAAGCCATGTTGGTTCAGGCCAGTGGCTCATCCAGTCTGAGACTCTATGCCACACACTGTCCAAAACCCAGGTGCCATCAGCAGGTCCACCAGCAAGGCCAGAACTCCAGAAGCCCTCCCACTGTTGCCCCCCTAAACTCCAGAATACAGAGCATCACTGCCCCATAGAGTGTTCCCTATATACCTTGTGGCTAATAGCCACTTCCCCCGCCCAAGGAAGATTTGCAAAGCCAATGAAATTGGAATGTGGGAAAGGTTTCCTCTCCCGCATGATTCCTAGTGGGTCATCTACATGGCCCATGGTTTGTAAAAGAAATTCTTTTGGTTTCTCGGGCCTGCTGCCCAAACCAGCGCAGGAACTTGGTAGCGGAGCTCAGGATGAGCAGATGGGGCTATTCTCCTTCTTGGTTTTATTGCACTGCTTGATTCGGGGAGACCGAATTTTCAGTGAACACAAGGATCTGCCTTATGTTGAATCAGACTCTTGGTCCATCAAATTGCCTACTCAAACTGGCAGCAGCTCTCCAGGGTCTGAGGCAGAGGTCTTTCACATCATGTACTGCCTGGTCCTTTTTGAACCCAGAAACTTCTGCATGCCAAACAGAGGCTCTGCCACTGAGCCATGCCCCCCACCCCCCAGTATCAACATTAGAGATTCTTTTAGGACATGTATATAAGCACACTACCAATACATCATCTTTATGCAACAGAGACAACACCAATGTTGAGAAATGTGTTGGTTTTAACAACGAAAAATCAGCCTGAAGAGAGAAATTGGGTGTGAAGAGAGAGACTTACCTTGTTTGTTTCTCATAAAAGAAAAACAAAATGGGAATGGGAGTTCAAATCAGACCAGACAGTTTCTGAAACTGGTCGTATCCCTCCTCCGGTTCCTGCCTTCACTCAGTGGAGCAGTAGGAGCAAAAACGAGTTTGGGGGATGATGGAGTGTGATGCCATGATGTAACTTCTGCATGAGGACCCAGAAGAAGAGGAAGAGATTGGATTTATACTCCGCCCTTCACTACCCGAAGGAGTCTCAGAGTGGCTTACAATCCCTTCCCCTCCCCTCAACAGACCTCCTGTGGGGTAGGTGGGGCTGAGGCAGCTCTTTTGAGGACTGCTCCTGAGAGAACAGCTCTGAAAGAACTTATGACTGACCCAAGGTCACACCAGCAGCTGCATGTGGAGGAGTGGGGAATCAAACCCGGTTCTCCCAGATCAGAGTCCATGCTCTTAAACCACTACACCAAACTGGCTTTTAGAAATGATGTCACAATGTCCATGACACTCTAGGAATTCCCCTGATCTCTATGATTTTTACTATAGAGATTCAGGAAATGCCTACAGTACCTCTGATGTTGCCATGTATGCCATCACTTTCCCCAGTCTCCGTCCTCCAAACGCTCCTGTTTGGCCACCCTATGCCCCACACTGGCCCTCTAATCTGGGCCAGGAACTGGGGCACAATGGTGTCATCGGGTACAATGAAGGAGAAGAGGGTGTGTCTGTAGCTTAGGCTTGGAGGTTAAGGTGCTGGAGCTTCCGGAAGCTTCCAGATTTGCTGAAAATCTGTCTCCCATACAGGCCGGTACAAACCTATCAACCTGCACATATTTTTAAGTCCGTTCTTCCTCTGAGAAGCTCAGAATGGCGGATGTGTCTCTCCCCGACCTCCATTTTGCCCTCGCAATCCTCCTGTGAGGTATGCTGGGCTGAGAGAAGCCCCAGGTTCGAATCCCTGCTCTTGCAATGGAAGCTTGTTGGGTGACCTTGGGCCAGTCACACAATCTCAGCCTTACCTACCTCTCAGGGTTGTTGGGAGGATAAAATGGAAGGGAAGAGAATGATGTAAGCCACCTCAGGTCCCCATTGGGGAGGGGTATAGATGAATTAAATAAATATTTGAGTTTGGCTCTCCCGGGTCCTAGCCTGGTGCTCTAACCACTGTGCCACTCTTCCTCTCTGAAACCCCCCCCCCCCCCCCCAAAAATCCTCCCCTGGAGAGCAGCTGCCGAATGTGATTCCGAATTGAGGTCATTTTTGAAAAGCGTCATCAGAGAACGCTTGCAATGGAAACATGCCTGAGGCTTTGGAGAAATCACTACTACCCGTTCTCGGTCGGAGTCCCATGATCTCGACTCGGCATGGCATATAAATGCTGGCTGCAAGGTCAGGGGTTTGACTGGACAATCTTGCAGGCAGAAGGGGAGGGGCTGTGGCTCAGTGGCAGAGCATCTGCTTGGCATGCAGAAGGTCCCCGGTTCAATCCCCGGCATGTCCAGTTAGAAAGATAAGGCAGAAGGGGATGTGAAAGACTTCTGCCCAATACCCTGGAGAGCTGCTGCCAGTCTGAGTAGACAATACTGCCTCGGAACAAAGTGTGATTCCAGTGGCACCTTTAAGACCAACAAAGTTTAATTCTGGGTAGAAGCTTCCTGTGCATGCACACTTTATCAGTGAGCTGGAGAAATGTGCAAATGCCTACAAAAGCTTATAACCAGAATAAAACTTCGTTGGTCTTAAAGGTGCTACTGGACTCTGACTTTGTTCTGCTGCTTCAGACCAACACAGTTACCCACCTGAATACTGTCTTTGATTTAGAAGACGGAGGAGGAGGAGATTGGATTTATACCCTGCCCTTCACTTGGAGTCTCAGAGCGGTTTACAAGCTCCTTTCCCTTCCCCTCCCCACAACAGACACCCTGTGAGGTAGGTGGGGCTGAGAGAGCTCTTTCAAGAACAGCTCTGACTGAACGATGGCTTGCCCAAGGTCATCCAGCAGCTGCATATGGAGGGGTGGGAGACAAAACCCGTTTCTCCCAAATTAGAGTCCACGCACTTAACCACTGCACCAAACAGTACAGGGCAGTTTCATGTGACTAAAGGCCACCTTTTTGGCCACTGGTTCCAAATGGAGAGAGAGTCCTCTGGTTATTTCCCACCTTATCTAGCAAGGATGGAACGCACGTCAGGGGTGTTCCTAAAACTCTTCTTTCCATCCCCCTTTCTCGATTTTAGCATTCTCTGGCCTGGTTCTCAAAGTGGGACCTGTGCATTAGGATGCCACAATTTTTCATTTATTTTTTGCTTGTCAGAATTCCGCCCCCCCTGCAAATTTGCAGAGCTTTAGTAAAGAGGACAGAAAAGATCTGAATGATTCTAAAGTAAAGGAACACTGCCACAGAAGATGGTGGCGGCTACAAGCATGGATGGCTTCAAGAGGGAACTGGATAAACATATGGAGCAGAGGTCCATCAGTGGCTATTGGCTACAAGGTATGGATAGGGACTCTCAGTCTGGGGCAAGTGATGCTCTGTATCCTTGGTGCTTGACGGGGGAGACAGTGGGAGGGCTTCTAGCATCCTGGCCCCACTGCTGGACCTCCAGTGGGCACCTGGTATTTTTGGCCACTGTGTGACAGAGTGTTGGACTGGAAGGGTCACTGGCCTGATCCAACACTGGCTTCTCTTATGTTCTTATGATGCAAAGCACACATGCACAGCTCTCCCAATAAGGGTGGGAAAATAATAATAATAATAATAATAATAGTGGAGTTCTAATGCACAGATAGGGGCTGCAGTAGCTCAAGTGGTTAAGACGCTGAACAGCCGATCAGAAGATCGGTAGTTCAGCAGTTCGCGACTTGAGTGCCGCATGACGGAGTGAGCTCCCATCTCTGGCCCCAGCTCCTGCCAACCTAGCAGTTGACGCCAAATTGCTCGCTCGCTACTTTAATGCCAGAAGCTCACAAAGTAGAATTTTGGCTTACAGGACTCCCCAGCTTAGAGGGAGCATTGATCATTTACGCCTGAAGGCTCCCTAGGAACTCAGTGGAAGAGTCTCTGGTTTGCATGCAGAGTTCAGTCCCTGGCACCTCCAGTTAAAGGATCTGGCAGCAGGTGATGCGTGAAAGACCTCAGCCTGAGACCCTGGGGAGCTGCTGCCAGTCTGAGTAAATACTCACCTTGATGGACCAGTCTTCTGAGTCAGGGTAAGGCAGCTTCATGTGTGTGATGGCAAAGCAGATAATAAGAGAATCCTTCCATAAAAGGGGGGGGGGGACCTTTCAATGCAGAGACGTCTGCTGAACTGAAATCACAAATACCCCATGGAAATAACAAACAGCTCAAAGTCTAATAACACAAAGTTTTACTTAAAGGTATAGGTCTCAATATAACTTATTAAAGCACTCGCGCTTAAAACAAAGATGCATGTCCAAAAACCTTCCCAAGCCAAGACCTAAATAGGCAGTACACAGTCCTTGTATATGCTGCGGTCGTCTTGGCTGTTTCTAAGTTTCCAACTTCCAGGTCTGTAGGGAAGCTGAACACCAGGCTGACGTCTCCTGTCGGCCGAGAGAGTTTCGATTCACTTCTTCCGAGCCAATATTCTATGGAACTGATATAAATGATAAAGCAAGCAAAACATCTAGTATATAGATATTCACAACACTTCAAAGCCTTCTTGTTTAACAATTTGAAACCTGACTTACCCACACAGTTTACATATTTTGTATGCCTTATCTTGCTCCCTCATGGGCTCATGACGGCAAAGTGGTTCTTACATCCACAAACTCAGCTTCCATACTTAAAGCCAACCATGGCTGAATCACTTAGGATCACAAAACGCATTTAAAGTCACAGAGTATATTTACCACAAAGTACAAAGCTACAAATAAGAGGATAAGCCAAGATCATTGTTCACACCATCGGGTAGGGTTGCCAAGTCCGGGTTGGAAAATACCTGGGGACTTTGGGGGTGGAGCCAGGAGAAGGTGGAGTTTGGGGAGGGGAGGGGCCTCCGCATGGTACAATGCCATAGAGTCCACCCTTCAAAGCAGCCATTTTCTCCAGGGGAGCTAATCTCTGTCAGCTGGAGATCAGTTGTAAAAGCAGGAGATCCCCAGGCCCCACCTGGAGGATGGCAACCCTACCATCGGGTGAAAAAGTTCTATATTCAAAGATATACCTTGCTTCTTTTTGCAATAAAATTTTCTGTATATCATGACAATTGTATTTCTGTGGTGTATATTTGTAAATAACAAAAAAAAAAGTTCAGCTTCTCTGGGTCATAACAAAATGTTCAACGAGGGGAGCTGGCATAATAGGCCTATTTGTCTTGCTTCCGTGGGACTGGTTCACCCAAGATGCATGAGAACACCAGCTAATAAATGAGACGAAATTAGCATGATGTCCAAGAACTCAATGGACCAAAGCAAAATCTCCCCCACCTCTTGCAAGATTCTTCTCTTCTCGTTTTACTGTGTCTCGGAAAGGCAGACAAAAAGTCACAAGGGCCTATTTGGATGTTACGTGCAGCTTGCAGCCCAGCCCTGGAGCCCTTTTTTTCCAAAGGAGAAGCCTTTTTAAAAGGAGAAGCCACACTAAGCAGCAAGAATGGAGAGCAGAGATGTGTGCTTAACCCTTTCCCCTCCCCTCGGTTCTCCATTTCTGCCTTTTGTGAGCCAGTTTGGTGTAGTGGTTAAGTGCGCGGACTCTAATCTGGGAGAACCGGGTTTGATTCCCCACTCCTCCACTTGCACCTGGCTGGATGACCTTGGGCAAGCCATAGCTCTGTACCAGCTGTTCCCTCAAGGACAGCTTGGGAAAGAGCTCTCTCAGCCCCACCTACCTCACAGGGTGTCTGTTGTGGGGAGGGGGAGGGAAAAGGAGTTTGTAAGCTGCTCTGAGACTCCCTTGGGGAGTGGAGGGCGGGGTATAAATCCAATCTCTTCTTCTTCTTCTTCTTCTTCGCTCTGATCCCCTCATCATTTTTGTTTGAGAGGCTGTTTGGTGTAGTAGTTAAGTGCGTGGACTCTAATCTGAGAGAACCGGGTTTGATTCCCCACCCCTCCACTTGCACCTGGCTGGATGACCTTGGGCAAGCCATAGCTCTGTACCAGCTGTTCCCTCAAGGACAGCTTGGGAAAGAGCTCTCTCAGCCCCACCTGCCTCATAGGGTGTCTGTTGTGGTGAGGGGAAGGGAAAAGGAGTTTGTAAGCTGCTCTGAGACTCCCTTGGGGAGTGGAGGGCGGGGTATAAACCCAATCTCTTCTCTTCTTCTTCTTCTTTTTCCACCGGATGTGACCTCTCTTCCCTCGCAATTCCAAAGCCAATAGGTTCAGAACAGACAAAAAGGAAATACTTCTTTATCCAATGAGCCATTAAATGGTGGCATTTGCTGTCAGAGGATGACAATGCTCCCTCTAAGCTGTGGAGTCTTGTGAGCAAAAAAAAATTCCCCTTTGTGAGCGACTGGCGTTAAAAGTTGTGAGTGAGCGATTTGGCTGCTGCATAAATGAGTTTTGCTCTGAAAGTCAGTTTGGTGTAGAGGTTAAGTGAGCGGACTCTAATCTGGGAGAACCCGGTTTGATTCCCCACTCCTCCACTTGCACCTGGCTGGATGACCTTGGGCTAGCCATAGTTCTGCACCAGCAGCTGTTCTCTCAAGGACAGTTGTCTCAGAGCTCTCTCAGCCCCACCTACCTCCCAGAGTGTCTGTTGTGGGGAGGGGAAGGGAGAGGAGTTTGTAAGCCGCTCTGAGACTCCAAGTGAAGGGCACGGTATAAATCCAGTCTCTTTTCTTCTTCTTCTTTGGAGCCATCCTTCCTGAGCTAAGACAAAAATGTGTGATCTGGAGACTAAAAAACTCTGAGCTAGCTCACACTAACTCAGCTTAGAGGGAACATTGACCACAAGCATAGATGGCTTGAAAAAGGATTTAGAGAGATTTATGGAGGAGAGCGCCAACATCAGCTACTAGCCATGGTGACTGAAGGGAACCTCCACGTTCAGAGGCACTAGTCCTCTGAATCCCAGAGCCAGGAGGCAACACTAGGGGAAGGCCTTGGCCTCCAAGCCCTGTTGTTGGCCCTCCAGAGCAAGTGGTTGGCCATGGTGTAGAAAGGGTTGCTGGGCTAGATGGACTACAGGTGTGATCCCAGAGAGTTCTTATGTTCGCAAGCTGTTAGCCTCTGATAACCACCCAGCTGCATAAGGCCACAATCCATCCTCTTCTGTATCCTCTTTCTCAAAGCAGCTAGCAAAATGCTTCTGGGAATGAGAGGCTCCACCTCCTGGAGGAACATCATAACAGATGTTAGGACATCAGAAGACCCCTGCTGGATCAGACCAGTAGTCCATCTAGTCCCACATCCTGCCTCCCACAGGGGCCAGTCAGTTTTAGGTCTCTGTTCTGTAGCAGCCTTTCAAGGAGGGGAGCTAGTTCCCTTATTCTTGTCACTAGCAATGTTATGCCTCTTAATTCCTCTTTGCCCAGTTTCCCCCTGAAATCTAGCAATCCACCTAGGGTTGCCAAGTGACTTACCTGTAATAGTGGGGGAGCATTGGTCCCGGCTTGGGACATTCGCACGCGGCACGATGACGTCCCCTGGAAGTGATGTCATCACGCTGGGCACATCACCGAGTGACGCTCTGGTAATCACCCTGAAAACTGTATGGTACCATAGAGTTTTCAGGGTGATTGCTAGAGAGTTGCCCAGTGACGTGCCCAGAGTGATGATGTCGCTTCTGGGCGACGTCATCACATCGGGCACATTGGTCTGATCTGGCCACTTTGGGGGTGGGGTTCCCCCTGCCAGCCAGATCCGGACCGGCAGATTGGGGGCCATTTTAGCACGGGAATCCTTGCCCCCGGGGGGACTTGGCAGCCCTAAATCCACCCCTCACCCTTTTAGGAATTTGGAGTCTGTTTCAAAAGCATCCTATCTTGATTTAAAGAGAAAGTTGAAGAGATGAGGGATGGGAAGGGAGGTACTGCAACCTTTCAGAATTTCTCTCTGCACTTGCTCAGAGGTAGGCCATGGCTTCCCAACCATAAGAACATAAGAGGAGCCCTGCTGGATCAGACCTATGGAGGGCCAACAACAGGGCACAGAGATTGAGACCTTCCCCTGATGTTTCCTCCTGGCTCTGGGGCTCAGAGGATTAGTTCGTCTGAATGTGGAGGTTCCCCTCAGTCATCATGGCTAGGAGCCACTGACACATTTCTCCTCTATGGATCTATCTAATCCCCTTTTAGAGCTCTTTATTCGCATGGCCATCACTACATCCTCTGGCAGCAAATTCCACATTTTAATCGCTCTCTGTGTAAAGAAGTATTTCTTTTTGTCCGTTCCTGAATCTAGCACCCGTCGGCTTCATTGGATCCCCCTGAGTTCTGGTATTTTGGGAGAGGGAGAAAAATGTTCTCTATGTCCACTCTCTCCACCCCATGCATAATTCTATAAACCTCTATCCTGTCCCCCCCTTAGTCATCTCTTTTCTAAACTGAAAAGTCCCGGACTCTTCAGCCTTTCCTCTGCCAAAGTTATTTGTGCATCAGTGAAGCAGAATTATATGTTGGAGGCATAGAACAGGTATAAAGAACATACATGGTATGTACCAGTGGCATTGTAATTGTGCCTAAAAAGCAGATGATAATGCATACCCAAAGACATCTGGGAAACCAATGGCATGAAGGAAAGGTGGTTATAAATGTCCCTACAAATAATTCACCCACTTCCCACACTCAGAGCTGCTCCATCTCCAAGCCCGTGTCCCAGCAGACTGGGACAGAGCAGAGCAAGGGAATGCTGGAGTTTCATGGTCTACGAGATCCTTTTGAGGAAGGATTTGCGATTCCCGAGGAACCCAATCCCTTGTGACAGCTGCCACACAACCTTTGCTGTTTCTCAGGAGCGAGAGCCAAGTTCACGGCGACGCCTGACTTTCCCACTGCTGCCAAACGAGCCGTTCAGAATGCCAACAGATGTTTGCATCTGACAATGGAAACATTATATACTTTTTATTCTCCCTTTATCTCGGGAAGAAACACGCCATCCATTTGGCAGGGGTTCTCTGCTCTTTGGCATGGGAAAGAAGGTCTAATCTGCCTCCTTTGTTACAGAAAAGGGCATGGGGGGAAGAAGGGAGGTTGATGGACCGGGAGGCAAGGCAAAGAATATGAACTCTTGTTCTCCTGCCCTCCACTATATCTTCACAACAGCCCTGTGAGGTAGGTTAGGCTAAGAGCGAATGATGGGCTGAAGGTCATCCAGCCGGCTTCCACGGCAGACTGCTAACTTGATCCTGGGTCCCTCGGATCTTAGTGTGACATTCTAACCATGACATTAAACTGTCCCTGTTAACAATTGCTTTAATTTCTCCTTCAAACAATTTTTGCTCACTCTGGGGCATATGGAGGGGCGTTTGCAGGGGACCTGAATGTTGCTGGTTGCTATCGTGGCGCTCCAGTTCCAGCGTTAGGGTTGTCAACACTCACCTGGGAAATTCCTGGAGATTTGCAGGTGGTGCCTAGGGAAAATGGAGCAGTCCCACCTCCAGAAGGCATATGCCATCCACATCAACACAACATCAGTAGGGATGGGTACGAACTGGGAAAATGCAGTTTGGTTCAGTTCATGGCATGCCCAGTTTGGGAACCGCGAATTATCACAAACTTTTAGGGGCCAAATGAAATGATTCAGTTTGTGAGGTTTGTGACCAGGTAGAACGGACGCCCGCCCCCCGGCCTGCTAGAGACATCAAACTTGTAGAGGATTTCTTGCCCTCCATGTTTGGTGAGAGTTGGATTTACGGGGTTCCAGTTAAGGCCCCCCAAAGAGGGTGCCCCCAGGAAAGTGCTTTCTGGGGAAATGACAGAAGCAGGTTCAGGAGTGTATAGATTGATCTGATGTAAGCTAGAGACATTGAAGTAACAGGGGGACACCCCCCCCCCCATGTTTCTCTGCATGCTCTCCAAGTTCCACTCCTCGTTGCTTTGAAGTTTGCTAAACATTTAGATTGAGCAGAGCCAGTCTGTCTGGAAATGTTTCCATTCACAAACAGGGGCAAACCTCCACGAACAGCTTGAAAATTCGCGGAAAGTTCATGCCAGTTGACCTGCCACGAACTTCACTTTGCAAGCCACAGACCGCCCAAAATTCGTCATGAACTTTAGTTCGTGAGCAGGTTGGTGCCATCCCTAATCTCCAGTCTGGGTGGGGGAAGTGCCTTCTGTAAGGCTGTGGGCCTTTGCTTGTAGGTTGTCCGCTACAGAATGGGAAATAGCTGGGCCGATTTTGCACTGGCCAGTTGCCTCTCATTCTCTCTGGAATTTCCCCTCCCAGTTTCCTTTGGAGTATTTTCTTCATTTTCCCACTTGGAACCTCAGCCCTTTCGATATAGCGTGACAAAAGGTTTTCTCCAAAAAAATTTAGAAACTCCCACAATGGGGCGGCCCTGATGAAAGGCGGGCGAGTGGGCATGTTTTCATTTGGGGTTCTCCCCTGGAGCAAACAGGAAAATCCTCTAAAAACAGGATTTGTTTGCTCCAGGGAAACTCCGGTGCAGCAGGGCGATACTCCAGAGCAAAACGTGAGCCTGGAGCAACTGGTGTGAAATTGACCAGAAGCTCCGTTGCAAGCATGAGGGCAAACCTGGGGCAAACACTAGTGCAAAATCGGCCCTGGAGATTTTGGGGATGGAGGCTGAGGGGGGTCTAATGGCTTAGAGTCCACCTTCCAAAGCAGCCATTTTCTCCATGTGAACTGATTTCTGTCACCTGGAGACCTGTTGTAATTCCAGGAGATTTCCAGCCACCACCTGAAGGTTGGCAACCCTATTCGCGTGTGCCCAGAGAGTTATTGTGGCGTAGGAGTTAGAGAGTCCTGACATGGCTGGCCCAGGTTAGATCAATCTCCCGAGATCTCGGAAGCAAAGCAGGGTCAGCCCTGGTTAGTACTTGGGTGAGAGACCACCAAAGAAGTCCAGGGTTGCTCTGCAAAGCCACTCCCTTAAATCAGCGCTCCTCATTACACAGTTAGCTGTCACTTTCGGTGGATAGGTGTGTGCCGGTTGGCTTGACATTTTAGCTTATCTCCAGACTACAGAACCAGTTCCCCTGGAGGAAACGGCAGCTTTGGAGGGCGGTATCTAATGGCATCGCCTTCCCATTCCCAAACTCCACCTTCCCTTGGCACAACTCTCAAATCTCCAGGAATTTCCCAAGCCAGAATTGGCAACCTTGGACTGATACGTGCGTGTTACTTGCAACAGGTTTGTTTAGCACCAGGTTTTTGGCTGGTCATTGTATCGAAATGCTTTTGCAGTCTCACACTACAGAAAAGCTTGACTTAGTGTTTTGCAAGCAGTAGAACAGAGCAAGAGTCCAGGAGCACCTTAAAGGCTAACAAAATACGTTGCAGGGTATGAGCTTTCGTGAGTCACGGCTCACTTCTTCAGATATAGCTCGAATGTCAGTCCACCTGTCCTTATATCTTGGAGCAGGGAGTGATCTCAGATGCGGAATGACATGAGCAGGGAAATGACATGAGCAGGTGTGACTGGATTAGGTGTGATATGCAGAGGAGGAGCAGGTGTGGTGAAACCAGAATTGGTAATGTTCCCCCACTGGTTTTTGAATGGGGAACATTTTAACCTTCCAGGACATTCAGTGGCTGACCTAAGAGTAGCAGTTCTCTTACAAAGGAATTTCAAAGGGTGATCAGAAAAAGAGACTGCTGGATTGCAGCTGATAAAGAAGCTCAAGACAGTGCATCCTCCTGGACTGAATCAAGACCTAGGTTTCCTGTCTCATTACAAATGTTGATTTCTCCATGCCTATTACCCCTCTGCATACCACACCGAATACAGTCACACCTGCTATTGTCATTCACCTGCTGTTGACATTTTCCTGCTAATGTCATTCTGCATCTGAAATCACTCCACTCTCCAAGACAGGCAGACTCACATTCTAGCTGGATCAGAAGAAGTGAGCAGTGACTCAGGAAAGCTCCTCTCCTGCCACAAATTTTGTTAGCCTTTAAGCTGCTCTTGCTCTTGCTCTTTTCTACTGCTCAGACAGACTAATATGACTACCCAATATGATCTGTTATATAAGCAAGTGGTCAGCCGTGTTGGTCTAAAACAGAATCCATACAGAGGGACTATACATCCTCTGTATTTTAGTGTATTTCTGTTTCAGAATAGTATATTAGAATACTGAATGTAATACAAGGCATATTGGAATGTTTGGCTGACATACACTGCACCCACCTAAAAAAGGGGGGAAATGCCGTTAAGTGACCTCCACGTCTAAGAAGAGTGGAGTCTCAGATTTTTAAAAAAAACTTTTTATTTATAAGATTTTGTATACAACAATACAGCATACTTTCGATTGTCGTACATTTTGAGTCATATTACACTGATTCTTTTTCTAACCATTTATACACTCTTGACCATCTTTTCAAAAACATGTCATCCTTCTTTCCTTGAATTAATATATTCAACTTATCCATTTCTGCTACCTCCATTAGTTTAACTATTATCTCTTGTTTGGAGTATGTAAATTAACAAGTATATGTCATTCTTATCAAAGCCTTCAGAAGTTATGTTCAATAGATACGTTTCTGGAGTTATTGCTAACTTTCCGTTCTAGAATTATTCTGGATACTGAGCTTTCACACAATGCCACCACATAAGATAAAATGTTCCTACATTTAACTTACATTTCCAACAGATGTTGGAGGTGTTTGGGTTATATTTTGCAATTTTATCTGGGGACCAATACCATCTATGAAACATTTTGAGGATGTTTTCTTTATAAGACATTGCTCTCTTATATTTAGTTGTCTTCCATATCTTTGACTAGACTTCTATTTTTATGGTGTGGCCTATATTCCGCATCCAGGAGACCATTGTAACCTTAACTACTTCTTCCTGCATGTAATCTTCCAATAAAAAGTTATACATTTTCTTAATCATTTTATCACTCGCGGAGAGCCAAATTTTATCCAAATCATTTTTGGCATCATAAAAACCTTTTAGTTTACCTTTATTGTATCTAGATTTTTAATTGTGCACTTTCCCACCAGGATAAGTTAATATTATGAGACAGTGAAAGGTTCTCATCCGTTTTTAAATTATTAGCTTTATCCAGTAACACCTCATAACTTTCTCTTTTGTCATTAGTAATGAGTGACGGTTTTATAAACGAATCTAATGGTGATACCCATTTAGGTGTTTTCGTATAGTATCTCTCTTTTAGATCATTCCAAATTTTTAACAGAGCACCTCTAATTATATGGTGCTGAAAGTTAAAGTGAATCTTGTACCAGATGTGCACGTGGCATCCCATATATAAATCATGACCTTCTAAGTTTAAGCAACTTGGATTTTCCAGAGTTATCCCATCCTTTATCCAGCCTAGAGACGCCGCTTGATAATATAGTTTCCAGTTAGGTACACCAAATCCTCCTCTTTCTTTTCTATCTTGCAATATTTTCCATCTTATTCTTGCTTTTTTGGGATGCCAAATAAATTGCCTAGTTATTTTATTTAGCTCTTAAAAAAATGAGTACTCTTTAACACTGGAATATTTTGGACTAAAAACAGGAATCTCAGCAATACATTCATTTTTATTGTCACTATCCTGCCCATAAGCGATAAATGTAAATCCTTCCACTTTGCTAAGTCATATTTTATGTCTTCCAACAATCTGTTGTAATTATCCTCCATTAATGCACTGTTTCTACTAGACAATGTGATATCTAAATATTTAACTTTCTTTGTTATTTCCATTTCTGTTATATTTTGCAATTCTTGAATCGTATCCCCAGAACAGTTTTTGGTTAACAATTTGGTTTTATTAAGATTGATTCTAAGACCAGCTACCTGATCGTATTCTCAGATTGTTTCCAGCAGTTGAGTTACTGAATTCTTTGGGTTTTCCATAATAAACACAAGGTCATCAGCAAACGCTAACAGTTTAAATACCTCCCCGTTACCGTAAGACCCTTTATTTGCTTGCTTTCTCTCACTAACTCATTCAATGTTTCCAGAGCAAAAATAAACAATAATGGAGACAACGGACATCCTTGTTGAGTTCCTTTCTGTATCTCTGTATTTTGTGTCATGTCACCATTTATCACGTTGTTCACTGTAAATTGCTCTCACCGTACATTTTTGTAGCAAGAATTCCCAAGAAAGGTTGTCAAAAGCTTTTTCTGCATCTAGTCTCAGATTTATTTTGACATATTTATTGCTTTACAACTGTTGACCTTATAACCTTAGCTTGTTATTTAGCTCTGTCTTCCCATATCTTAAAACATCTTCATCCTGTTGCATGTTAGTTTGTGGTTCAGCCCCTGTCTATGAGTTTGAATCTTACTTTCCATTCCGTTGTTTTTGGGAAAGTATGCGTGCACACGAAAGTGCATACCTTGAATAAGCCTTTGTTGGTCTTTAAGGTGCCACTGGATGCTAGATTTGTTATGCAAACAGTTATTTTCTAGGCAACGTGAGTAGACATCTGAAAGCCACCGGAAGTTGTGGTTAAGACAGAGCTCTTTTAAAGAGCATCCGGTATTCTCTGAATCTCATGTCTGACTTCCTTGAGTTTGTGCTCAATACTGGAAGATACTTTCATGCCACACTATTAGGCAGAGCTGCACATTCCATTTAGTTGCATTAGTCAAAGAACATAAGAGCATAAGAGAAGCAAATGTTGGATCAGGCCAATGGCCTATTGAGTCCAACACTCTGTGTCACACAGAGGCCAAAAATATCAGGTGCCATCAGGAGGTCCACCAGTGGGGCCAGGACACTTGAAGCCCTCCCAATGTTGCCCCCCCCCCCCCCCAAGCACCAAGAATACAGAGCATCACTTGGCCCAGACCAAGAGTTTCTATTTATACCTTATGGCTAATAGCCATTGATGGACCTCTGCTCCAGATGTTTATCTAATTCCCTCTTGAAGCCGTCCATGCTTGTAGCCGCCACCACCTCCTGTGGCAGTGAATTCCATGTGTTAATCACTCTTTGGGTGAAGAAGTACTTCCTTTTATCTGTTCTAACCTGACTGCTCAGCAATTTCATGGGGTGCCCACGAGTTCTTGTATTGTGAGAAAGGGAGAAAAATACCTCTTTCTCTACCTGCTCTATCCCATGCATAATCTTATAAACCTCGATCATGTCGCCCCTCAGCCATCGTTTCTCCAAGCTAAAGAGCCCCAAGTGCTTCACCCTTTCTTCGTAGGGAAAGTGTTCCAACCCTTTTATCATTCTAGTTGCCCTTTTCTGCATTTTTTCCAATGCTATGATATCTTTCTTGAGGTGTGGCGATCAGAACTGTACACAGTACTCCAAATGAGGTCGCACCATTGATTTCTACAGGGGCATTATGATACTGGCTGATCTGTTTTCAGTGCCCTTCCTAATAACCCCCAGCATAGCGCTGGCTTCTTTTATTGCAGTCGCACACTGTCTCGACATTTTCAGTGAGTTATCTACTTCTTTGTCAGACTGCAGCTGCTGAGGCCACAATGCAAAGGGGGAGATCGATGGGACAAGGGGGCATTATTTAACCCTCCGTCCTCTTTTAGGAAGACCTACCAAGATAACATGAAACCGGGTGTAAGCCTGGGAGTTCTCTAGAGTTGTTTCTCAGGCAAGGTAGTGGGTGCGTGGGTGTGAGGAAGTTGCTAACCTCAGTCTGCAGGAGTCTTCTCTATATCCTGTGTGATATATCAGGAGTCAAAAGAGCAGGTCATGCCCTTTCGGAGAGACTGGAGACTGGGCCAGAGGTTTGAAGGTTGCTCCAAGAGTTGCCAGGGCTGCAGTGGCTCAGAGGTTAAGATGCTGAGCTGCAGACTGGAAGGTAGGTAGCTCGGCAGTTCGAGACCCGAGTGCTGCGTGACAGAGTGAGCTCCCATCTCTGGCCCCAACTCCTGCCAACCTAGCAGTCTGAAAGCAAGAAATTCCAAGTAGATAAATAGGTCCCGCTTCGGTGGGAAGGTAACAGCATTCTGTGCACCTCAGCGTTTAGTCATGCCAGCCACATGACCACGGAAACGTCTTCAGACAGCACTGGCTCTTCGGCTTGGGAACGGAGATGAGCACCACCCCCTAGAGTCAGATTCGACTAGCTTTCGAGCAAAGGGAACCTTTACCTTTTTAAAGTATCCATAAAACCCTCCTCCATCGCCACATTTCAAATGAGTCTTCATGGCTAATTGCTATTGATGGACCCATGCTCCAGGTAAACTGTTATTGGGACATGTATGCATGTCCGTATGCTTGTTTAAGGTCAGCATTGCTCCTCAAAGCCCCTCTCCGAGCATTAACTACTTCAAAAAACAAAAACACCTCACAATGATTCTCTCCCCCCCCCCCTAAAATTTAGATTTAAAATCTAAAATGAGCACCGCCCCCTAAAGTCAGATTCGACTGGCTTTCGAGCCAGGGAAACCTTTCCCTTTTTACTAGAGTTGCCAGAGCTCTAGGTTGGGAAACACCTGGAGATTTTGTGGGGTGAGCCTGGGGTTGGCCGGTTTTGGGGAGGGGAGGGAGGCAGTTTGAGGCAGGGGGATTTTGACTCCGCTCAGAAGGGGAGAATTAAATGAAAGTCCCGAATCAGTCTGCCCTGCCAGATCTCCATCCCCGTAGCTACATCGTGCAAAAGAGAAAGAAGAGTGTTGCTAAAAAGAATAGCAGAATGGCACAGAAGGTTTTGTCCTTGGCTTTCTTAGTTTGATAGATAATCTTGTACAAAGGTTGCCTTTGTGGCATGGTCTGTTGCTTCTGTGGGATTTGGGTCCCATTGTCATCCAATTCAACAGGTATCTTGGTTTCCATTCAGACTCATTGCAGTGTAGACAAGCTGAGGGCAGAGGAGGGCAACGAAGACGGGGAGGGGTCTGGAAACCAAGTCCTGTGAGGAAAGGTTGAAGGAGCTGGGTCTGTTTAGCCTGGAGAGGAGACAACTGAGAGGTGATCTGATCACCATCTTCAAGGACTTGAAGGGCTGTCATATAGAGCAGTGTTTTTCAACCTTTTTCGAGCTAAGGCACATTTCTTTCATTGAAAAAATCCCGCGGCACACCTGACAATATCTCATGGCACAGTGGTTGAAAAACACTGAAATACAAGATAAATGGGTCATTAGTTGCCTCAGCTCAAGTATTAACTATGACAGTATTACAAATACACGTAATAGCCACTCAACTTGAAATCGTAAGTTACAGATCCAAAGTGTAATGGCTCCTTCCCATAACATTGACCTGAGTTTCAGAAGAAATATAACGTGGATGTATTTTAACGCGTCCCGGAAGGTCAGCCCGGAAGGCACATTTCTTTCATTGAAAAAATCCTGCAGCACACCTGACAGTATCTCGCGGCACACCAGTGTGCCCCAGCACAGTGGTTGAAAAACACTGATATAGAGAATCGTGCAGAGTTGTTTTCTGTTGCCCCAGAAGGTCCGACCAGAACCAACGGGTTGAAATTAAATCAGAAGAGTTTTTGGCTAAACATTAGGAAGAACTTCCTGACAGAGTGGTTCCTCAGTGGAACAGGCTTCCTCAGGAGGCAGAACATTTGGAGTTTTTTAAGCACAGGCCGGATGGCTTCTGACAGAAAATCTGATTCTGTGAGCTGAGGCAGATCATGAGAGGGAGGGCAGGAAGGGTTGCCTCAGCGCTTAGTTCCTGTGGCCCTTTCTTAACACGTCCAGGGAAATGCTGATCGCCACTTTAAGGTCAGGAAGCAATTTTTCTCCAGGCCAGTTTGGCTGGAGATCCTGGAGGGTTTTTTTTTTTTGTCATCTTCTGGGCATGAAACAGGGGTCCCTGGGGGGGGGGGGGGGTGGAGGGGGAGATATTTGTGAATTTCCTGCATTGTGCAGGGGGTTGGACTAGATGTCCCTTCCCTGGAGGTCCCTTCCAACTCTATGATTCAGTTGGCAATATCAGCTCATCCTGGGCACGCAGACAGAAGAGTGTTCTGTCTGAAATAGATCCAGTTAGGTTAAGAAAATATATTGCCATCTAGAGACTGGCACTCAGTAGTGATATCGTTGCTGAGCATTGGGACATGCTCAGAATGTGCTGTGGCATCTATACCATACATCACATCTTATGTCACCATCCCATTCTGTGTTAGCTCCTGGGGGTGGATGGGAAGGCCGGAAGAACCGAAGTCATAATGTGGATACAGCAGGTTCCCAGGGAGGCTTGCAAAAGCCGTAATAGATAATATAAGAGCAGGCAGTACCTAATGTACCTTTTCCAAGGAACATTTCAAAACAGGGTCAGGGACCTACATATCTACGGGACTGCCTCTCCTGGTGTACCCCCTGAGGAGCATTACACTCCGCAGATAAGAACTTACGGGTGATCCCTGGCCCAAAAGACATCCAGCTGTCCTCGACCAGAGCCAGGGCCTTTTCTGCCCTGGCCCCGACCTGGCGGAACTCTGCTGAGTAACATCCATGCCCTGCGGGACCTTATGCAGTTCCACAGGGCCTGTAAGGCAGAGATGTTCCGCCAGGCTTGTGGTTGAGGACAACAATGGTCTACATCTTTCCTGGCCCTCCCTTTCTTTCACCCCCCCCCACAAGAGGTAATGATATAATTGATTATTTTTAGTGCCCTCTGAAATTATTTTGAAAGTGTCTTCAATTGTTTCTGTTTGAATTGTTGTATTGACTTATGAGTGTGTTTTAATATTGTTGTTCGCCGCCCTGAGCCTTGTGTGTACCGGGAAGGGCAGTCTCAAAGTCTAATTTAATGCATAAAAAAATAATAAATCTTCCCCAGTCATTCATAACAATAATTAGGGTTCCCAATGTTGGGTTGGGAAAGTCTTGGAGATTAGGGGGTGGAACCTGGGGAGAGGAGAATCTGGAGAGTGAAGGGACCTCAACAGGGTATAATGGAAGTCCACCCTCCAAAGCAGCCATTTTTCCACGGGGAACTGATTTCTGTAGTCCAAAGATCAACTGTAGCTCCAGGAGATCTCCAGGCCCCACCTGGAGACTGGCAACCCTAATCACTTTCTTTCTCATCCACTCTAACAGCGGCTCAGTTCAGACATCACAACAAACCATGGTTTGCATGAACTGAAGTTTATAATTTCAACAATGGCTCTTGAGCTTGCAAACGTATCGGTGGAATACCGTTCTGAGCTCCTTGTCTGCATCCGTTTCCCATCCGCTCTAAGTTCAGTGGCCTCCAGAAGCAGAACAATTGTTGTGAACTGGCAGAGACTGACCAAGAAACAGATCTTGAAGTGGTAGTAGATAACTCAATGAAAATGTCGAGACAGTGTGTGACTGCAATGAAAAAGGCCAGTGCTATGCTGGGGGTTATTAGGAAGGGAACTGAAAACAGATCAGCCAGTATCATAATGCCCTTGTAGAAATCAATGGTGCAACCTGATTTGGAATACTGTGTACAGTTCTGGTCGCCACACCTCAAAAAAGACATTGTAGCACTGGAAAAAGGGCAGAAAAGGGCAACTAGAATGATAAAAGGGTTGGAACACTTTCCCTATGAAGAAAGGTTGAGGCTCTTGAGCTTGGAGAAATGACGGCTGAGGGATGACGTGATCGAGGTTTATAAGACTATGCATAGGATAGAGCAGGTAGTTAAAGAGGTATTTTTTTTCCCTTTCTCACAATACAAAAACTTGTGGGCCCCCCATGAAATTGCTGAGCAGTTGGGTTAGAACAGATAAAAGGAAGTAATTCTTCACCCAAAGAGTGATAAACACATGGAATTTACTGCCACAGGAGGTGGTGGCGGCTACAAGCATGGACGGCTTCAAGAGGGAGTTAGATAAACATATGGAGAAGAGGTCCATCAGTGGCTATTGTAGGAACTCTCAGTCTGAGGTGAGTGAGGCTCTGTATTCTTCGTGCTGGGGGGGGGGGGGTGGAACAGTGGGAGGGCTTCAAGTGTCCTGGCCCCACTGGTGAATCTCCTGATGGCACCTAGTATTTTTGGCCACTGTGTGACAGAGTGTTGGACTCAATAGGCCATTGGCCCGATCCAACACTGCTTCTCTTATGTTCTTATGGATCTAGTTTGACAATTCAGACCTCATGGCAAACCATAGTTAGGCCCAAACCATGGTTCACGCTGCCGTGTGAAAAGCTGGTTTGGCAGAGATTGCAGAAGGGCCAAGAATCAAATGAAATGAAATTATAGACTTTTTAAATATAACAACACACCCATTGCTCGGCACTCGTTGCTGAAAGCCAGAAGGAAATACAAAGCAATACTGAAGGAAAAGAAGTGCCAGTCCATGAAATCCATATGGGATAAGATAATCGCAGCCGCTAAAGAGAAACCTAGTACATCTCTCTGGCACCTAATTACTCTGATGCTGGAGCCAAGAAGAAACACTGCAACTCCCACATCAGCAATGGTCCGGGGAAAGCATTTTGAAAAGCTTTATAGGAAGCATAACCTTGAACAAAACCTAAACTTTGAAATCAACCTTAAACAAACTTCAAAATGGAAACCTGTCACATGTCACGAGGTAATTAAACTGATTAAAAATTTAAAACCGAGAAAATCTGGTCTTGACCAGTGTTCCCTCTAAGCTGAGTTAGTGTGCGCTTGCTTAGAGTTTTTTTAGCCTCCAGCTCACACATTTTCATCTTAGCTCAGGAAGAATGGACAAAGTTGATCCAAACAACTACCAACCAATTAGCCTTCTTGCAGCGACTGGCAAGATCTATGCATCTTATCTACAGAAAAAAGTTGCCATGACGGATGGACCATGGTTCACAAGCCACTTCCAGCCGTGGTTTCTGATTCTGTTTTGCTGGTTGGTTGCAAAAGAAAAAAGGGGAAAAAAGGGTTTTCAGTCTCTTAAGTATTGAGTGGGAGGCAATGAATTCAAACAAACAGACTTTTATTCAGTGATATTGCTCAGCTCCAAAGACAGCTCTATGAGAGCGGCACCTTAATTTATACTGTTCCAACACATAACTTTCAACAAAGTAACTATATACAAGCAATACTATTGGACCCAAGCAGGGCTCAGCGATTGGATATCTAGATTGGCTTTAGGACCAATGAGAGTCTTTATTTGTCAGCCAATAGGACGTGGAGCTTTAGGATACCAGAGCCCTTTCAAGCTATTGCTGCTTCAGTGATCCAAGACACAAACACAACACAGTCCAGAACAGACACCGCATCAAACCATAGTAACACTTCTTTCACCTTGGTTTGTCCTGCTGTCTTGACTGAGTCAGCATTGTTATGTATATATATATTTTAAGTTTGTCTATTTTAATCTGGTAATTGTTGGGCCGAATGCAAATGTTTCCTCAAAAGCTGATGTTTTGTTTACACGGAGCAGGTGAATCATTACCCTTCTCCTGGGAAGAGAGCCAAAAGGAATGTGATGCAAATGTCAGTCCTTTTGCCCGTGTTTTTGAATGTACAAAAAGCTTTCTTGTGTATATGCAGCTGAGTCAGACCAGCCAAGACCAGCATTGTCTATTCTGACTCACGATGGCTCTCGGGGGTCTTAGATGCCCAAGGGTCTTTCTCATGACCTTCTATCTGAGGTTTTCCCCTCCAAACTGATTATCATATTTTATTCACTTTTCACTTCGAAAAGGATGTGGACAGAACTGAGTGAATACAGAAAAGAGTGAGGGGGGGGGGGCTGGAGACCAAGTCCTAAGGAGAGAGGCTGAGGGACTTGGAGATGTTCCATCTGTTTGCTCTCTTGAAGTATTTGAAGGGCCGTCCCTTAGAGGTGGGCAGGGAGCTGTTCCTGTTGGTAGCAGAAGACAAGACTCGCAAGAATGGGTTTAAATCACAGGTGGAAAGATATCGGAAAAGATAGAAGGACTTTTTTTTTTTTTTTTACAGTAAGAGTTGTTCTGCAGTGGAATCGGCTGCCTAGGGAGGTAGTGAGCTCCCCCTCCCTGGCTGTTGTGAAGCAGCGGCTGGACCAACACTTGTCAGGGATGCTCTAGGCTGACCCTGCACTGAGCAGGGGGGTGGACTAGATGTCCTGTATGGCCCCTTCTGACTCTGTGATTCTATGGTTCCGTTCCATGCTTGCTTCAAAGAGCTCAGGCTGGCGTAGGCGGTGGAACCTTCAAGCGATTATGGACTGAACTCAGGGGACCCTTCTGCATGCAAAGCTTCTGCGCTGCTGCAGAAACACGATTTCTTCCCTCCCCCTCTGAGAGTTAGAATTGAAGCAAGCTTCCCTCCCCCTTGACATCCTCTTCCCCAGCCTGGTTTTCTTCAGCTTTCGCAAAACATAATATCATGTTTTTTATTTATTTGTTTGTTTGGCTTATATCCTGCCCTCCTAGAGTTGCCAAGTCCCCCTGGGGGGCGGGGATTCCACCACTAAAGGGGTCCCCAATCCGCCAGTCCAGATCCAGCCAGTGGGGGAACCCCACCCCCGAAGTGGCCCAATCAGGCTGATGTGCCCAGCAGGACGATGTCACCTGGAAGTGACATCATCACGTTGGCTATGTTTCCAGGGCGATGCTCTAGCAATTGCCCTGAATACTCTATGGTACCATAGAGTTTTAGGGCGATTACCAGAGCATCGCCCTGGCAACGTGTCCAGCGTGATGATGTCACTTCCGGGTGACATCATCCCAGTGTGCACGTGCTTTGCACATGCGCCGGACTCCTGGAGAGGGGCCAGGACTTCCCCGCTTTTGAAAAGGTAAGACTTAGCACCCCTATGCCCTCCCCGCAAGCGGACTCAGGGTGGCTCAGATAAACTAGTTCGCAATGACCATTAGAACCACATAAGAACATTTAAAACAATTCAATACAATAAGATCATAAAAAACATAAGGTGCTAGCGACAGTTCTTAGTTACTCACGATGGCATGCAAAAATGCTTATACAACAGACAGTTTTCAGATTCACAGATCTTCCTGGGTCTCGCAATGGCATAAGCCAGATGTTAAACTAGGCCAGGGCCCATAGCCACGATTGTTGGTGGTAGTCATGGGGGTGGCTCCTTAGTTGAAAGCCTGGTGGAAGAGCTCTGTCTCGCAGGCCCTGCGGAACTGTAAAAGGTCTCGCAGGTCCCTGATCTCTTCCGGGAGTTCATTCCACCAGTATGGAGCTCATTCCACCAGGCTCGCCACTGAAAACACCCTGGCCCTGGTAGTGGCGAGCCTGGCATCCTTGGGCCCGGGAGGGTCAGGCTGGCCCTCTGTATTGTCTAGGGTTGCCAACCTCTAGATGGCACCTGGAGATCTCCCACTATTACAGTTGATCTCCAGATGTCCAATATTTGTTCCCCAGGATTAGTTCCCCTTAGCACACTTTTGTTTCTTTCCAAAAAGTGGAACAACGCAGGAAAGGGCCGCCACTTTCAAGCCTCTGGCCATCCCCCCAGTCTCTCAGGAAGGACATGGCCTGCTGCTTTGACTCCTGACATCCTACAAGGATTTTAGGGATGCCAAGCTCTAGGTGGCGTCTGGAGATCTCCTGCTATTACAATTGATCTTTAGGTGACCCGGATCAGTTCCCCTGGAGAAAATGGCTGCTTTGGAGGGTGGATTCTATGGCATTATACCCAGCTGAGGTCCCTCCCCTCCCCAAACCCTCCCCTCCCCAGGTTCTACCCTTAAAGTTTCCCGGTACTTTCCAATCTAGAGCTGGCAACCCTCAGTTCTGCTATATTACCTTCTTTGATCGGAGATGTTAGGAGACGTTCACAGTTTTGCCCATGAATGGTTCCCTTCACAATTTCAAGAATCCACCAAGTCCTTTTTGGGTCCTAGACAAGCAATGTGGAAACTTGCTTGCTTGAGAACGTTGTTCTCAAGATTTCAAGAGAGCTTTTGCATCAATAGTTAGGGTTTGTTGTTGTTGTTGGTGATGGTGATGGTGATGGTGATGATAGCTTGGTTGTGGCTTTGCAAATCTTAGGACCCTCCAAACAATATTGCTCCATAGGGTTGCTAGCCTCCAGGTGCAAACTGGATAGCTCCCCAAATCTCAACTGATCTCCAAACTACAGAGATCAGTTCCCCCGGAGAAAGTGGCTGCTTTGGAGGGTGGACCATGTGGCATCATACCCGCCCCAAAACTGGCCCTCTCCAGGCTCCACCCACCACATCTCCAGGGATTTTCCAACCTAGAGCTGGCAGCCCTACACGCCCTGATGTCCTTTACAGCAAGAACAATTATCTCATGGAATTCATCAGTATGGGAAGGAAGGCAGCCCACTAACTTGGATGGCTTTAAAAGGGAGATTAGGGCTGCAATCAGATGGCAGGCTTGGCACAGTCTGGTCACGCCTCTAATTTCTCTGGAGCTATTGGTTCTGGAGAGGTGTGACCAGACATGCCGCTCTATTCCTTCCTCACCCCATGGTCAACTGTTCAGACCGCCGCTGCACGGTCACCAGGGAGAGGGCAGGCAGGCAGCCTCTTTTCTTAAAAAACTTGAATGTGCACATGCACATAACAGCTTATTTGCTAGGAGTGGATATGTGGTTATGGGCACATCGCTAGCTGCAAAAAAATGGCAGCTGAGGACCAGAAGCATCAGACCTCACCAAGGGGCTTGAGAGCACAAGGGAGAGATCATAAACCCGGAAATCTGTGGTGAGACAAGTTCAGTTGTAAACACTGGACTTTATCTGGTGTTGGGACAGTTGGGGATGAAGACGGGGGACCGAAGACTGAGGGACGGGAGGCAGATGTTGCCATCTGATCGTACACTTCAAATCTGGTTGCCATAACATCGGAGCAACTTGTCTGTCCGATCACAGCCTGGAAGAGTTACTTGAGATCCATCAGTATCTATAAGACATGATGACTAAATGGAACCTCCATGATCAGAGGCAGCATAACACAGAATACCAGAGCTGGGGACGAAACAAGGAAGCTTTAGCCTCTCTGTTCTGCTTGCAGGGTCTTCTTGGGGCATGTGGAATGGCCACCATATGAAACAGGCTTCTTGATTAGATTGCTTCAGAGGGTAGTTTTGTTGGTCTGTGACAGGACAGCTAGATCTGAGTCCAGGAGCACCTGCAAGACCAGCAAGTACAGCAAGAGTCTCAAGGGAGAAGCATTCGAGAGTCAAAGCTCCCTTTGTCAGACACAGTGGAGTAGAAATAGAGATCTGAGTCCTTTTATCCTAGGCTGGTTCTGCATCTGGCATTCGCTCCACTGCAAAGTCACCCCAGAAAGGCCAAAAAATGGCCATGAATCTATGCAGAAGGTACCATAAAACCTGATGATCAAAGGAAGCGAAAGTGGCATGCAATGCAGAGGGTACCATAAAACCCGATGATCAAAAAAAGTGAAAGCAGCATGCAATGCAGAGGGGAATTTCTGTTCCAGCATGGATTTGCTAAAACAACAGAGGGGGAAGCCAATGCAGAATCGCCCCTAGTCAGAAGGGGTGTGTGTGTGCATGTGGGGGGGGGGAGTGTTGTTGTTGTAAAGAATGCTTGTAAAGGATGCAGAGGTACAATGTATACTGTAATCTGCTTAATTAGAGCAGAGAGGAAATGCTTGGGAGAAGGAAAATAGCATCTGTACTGAGATAAATATCCTCTGCCCCTGTTCGGGGTGGTTGGTGGTCCATTGTTCCGAATCTGTGAATTATTGGGATTATGGATTAGATGGAACATCAAACTGATCTTTCATAAGTGTTGTTGTATTCATCCTGATACATCTCTGTCTTAAATTCTATTATGACCAAGTGTGGGATGTTCCCTTGTTAAATACTGGGTTCTGGACGCATTGCAGTGATCAGCTCTAGTTTATTTAGTGATTTCAGGAACACTGCAGGGACAAAAATCCAGGGCTGGCTGCCCTGTTTATAAAGCATGCAAAGCATAGGCGTCAACTACGGGGGGGTTGGGGGCTGGGGCCACCCCTGAAATTTCCCGGGGGGGACTGAGCCCCCCCTGGTGAAACGGGGCACCCGCCCACCATCGCGCCTCCCCACTGCCATGCCTTCCTCACCGTCGCCGAGAGCCTCTCCCCCCCGCCCGACTCCCCTGCACTCCCTCCCTCCCGGGGGCCATTGGGACAACGTGCCCAGCATAATGGTGTCACCCGGAAGTGACGTTATCACGCCGGGCATGTTGACGGGGCGACACTCTAGCAATCGCCCCTATACTCTATGGCACCATAGAGTTCCAGGCCGATTGCCAGAGCATTGCTCTGGTAATGTTCCCGGCTTGATGACGTCACTTCTGGGTGATGCCATCACGCCGGGCACGTTGCCCCGATGGCCCCGGGAGGGAGTGCAGGGGAGCCGGGCGGGTGGGGAGAGAGGCTCGCAGCAGGGGGTGGACATCCTCCTGTCACATGCGCAAGAGCCCCCGCCCCCCCGAAAAATAAAAACTCAACGCCCTTGATGCAAAGACCACACCCTAACACAGCCCACTCCCAATGATAGGCTATTTATATAATACTACATCTCTATTGGCCCACTCCTGAATCCTGGTAAGCTATTGTTCTGGGGTAACAAGCTCAACTCATTCCAGGTGCTAGCTCAGGGATGACTCAGGCTCCATGCACAACATCCCTCTTAGCCTATGGGATAGGATCTGGCTGCAGCAGCTGTGTTCTTCAGCCGTCCTGTATAACCCTCTGGTCTACTCAGCTGATCACAGCCTGACATGGTCACACATTGTTGCCTTCCAGGATCTTGGCCACGGCACTCCCTGTCCTTTGGTTTTGCAGTTGCCCAGCCCTGCCGGACATGGCTGGAAAGAGCAGCCATCAGCTCGGTGACCCACAAATCATTCAGGCCTGAAGCAAACGGGGCTTTAATAGTAGGCTTAGGCTAATTGGTCAGTTGCATCCCGGGGGTTTGTCCCACCACACCGGAATCCAAGTATAAATAGCTCCAGTGCGGGGATTGTGACGCCAGCGTTGCCGCCTCACTCGCAGGGAGAGAAGCCAGAAATGGATTCTGAATCCTTTCCAGTCACAGCCTGCCAAGATAAATCTATAGGTCATGGATCGGAAACAAAGCAAAGAACTGACCTGACGTGACCGGCTCACCTGACTTTGGTACCTGGCGCGCAGATTGTAGTGGTTGCTGTTGTCGTTGTGTTGTAATTGCATGATGACTGCTAAAAATAATATTTTTAGTACTCGCTCGAATAGTAATATGTAGTCTTTGTGTATGGCTTCGTCTGCGATGAAAGCATTTGCATACATTTGATTTGGTAATATTTGCAAACTGTTATATTCCAGGAAGGCTCTGAAGCTGGAAGAGAGACACACCCAATACTGTCTAGATCAGGGGTGGGCAAAATGCGGCTCGGGAGCCGCATGTGGCTCTTTCACACATATTGTGCGGCTCCCGGCAGGGCAGCTGGGGAAGCGAAGGGGAGGCGTGCTTTTCCTCCCTCCCTCCCATCTATTTGCTTTCTTTGTTCCCCCCTCTCTCTCGCTTTCCACCTCTTTCCTTCTTTCTCTTCATCTCTCTCTCTCTTTCTCTCTTAGACAAATAGCTATCATTAGCAAACAAATAAATATCATTGGACAAATAAATATCATTATCAATATCTGTTTTTGCCCCTTGTGTTTTTATTTTTGGCTGCCGCATTTAATGTTCATAAAAAGCAAATGCGCATATTTTAAAAAATAAAAACGTGTCTACTATTTGGTTATGTCTTGGGGCTCTCAAACACCTGGTGTTTATTCTATGTGGCTCTTACGATGAGCAAGTCTGGTCACCCCTGAGCTAGATAGATCAAGGTGGGTCACTGTGTTTGTCTGTAGCAGTAAAAAAAGAGCAAGTGCCCAGCAGTACCTTAAAGGCTAGCTAAATTTGGGGAAGGGGAGGAGCTTTTGTGAGTATTTCAGACTGTATTTCGTGAGCTTTCAGATCGGAAGAAGTGAGCAGTGACTCATGAAAGCTTATCCCCTGCCACGTGCTTTGTTAGTCTTTAAAGTGCTCCTGGACTCTTGCTCTTTTCTACCAATACTGTCTAGTGCAGGGCAGCGTTCCCTCTAAGCTGAGTTAGCATGAGCTAGCTCACAGTTCCTTAGCCTCCGACTCACACATTTTTGCCTTAGTTAAGGAAGGATGGCTCCGGAGCAAACTAAGTGATGCAGCAGCCAAATCGCTCGCTCACAACTTGAATGCCAGTAGCTCACAAAGTCGGATTCTTGCTCACAAGACTCCCCAGCTCAGAGGGAGCATGGGTGGCAGGGTCCCCAGCACGGTGCCCGCGGACACCCACTGACACCTTTCCTGGTGCCCACCAAGTGCTTGCCGAAAGTGGGAGGGGTCAGATGGGGCTTGTGCCCAGCAAGGCTTCTGATTGGCCACTGGAGATGTGATTGGCTGTGCAGATTTTTTTAAAAAGTTCCTTTGGCAGCAGCTGCCACCACGGCGCAAGGATCTGCACTGGGTGACTGAAGGTAAGCTGTGGCAGCCCTTTTGTGGCTGCGCCCACCACGCTGTGTCAGAATTCCAAATGTGCCTGCAGGCTTGAAATATTTGGGGATAAGGATTCCAACTCTGGGTTGGGATGTTCCTGGAGATTCGGGGGGTTGGAGCCTGGAGAAGGTGGAGTTTGGGGAGGGGGGGGGACCTCAGAGGGGTACAGTGCCATAGATTCCACCCTCCAAATCAGCCATTTTCTCCAGGGGAACTGATCTCTGTACTCTGGAGATCAGTTGTGATGCCAGGAGATCTCAAGGCCCCACCTGGAAGTTGGCAACATAGGTTTGGGGCCCCGATCTAGTAAGACCAGGGGTCATTTCGAGCTGGAGCTCGAGGGGAGCTCAGCTCCGGGAGTTGGTGCCAACCCCCCCCCCCCGGTGGGGAAATGCCGGCTTGTGTGTTATGGCTGCAGCAAAATGACCCCGTCCCCTGGAAAGGTCCTTGTTCCTCCGACCAGCCTTCTGAAGGCTTCAGCCACCACTGAAGCTATCCTCCCAGAATAGTGGTATTTCTGAGGCTTGGATTAGTAGCTGTCCCCTCTCTGCCAGCTTCTTTCTTTCTTTCTTTCTTTCTTTCTTTCTTTCTCTCTCTCTCTCTCTCTCTCTCTCTCTCTCTCTCTCTTTCTCTCTTTCTCTCTTGCCTTCTGACATACTTCCGGTGATGTCAGGTGGTGTAGCATATGCAAATAAGTTATGCTAATGAGTTATGCTAATGTGCTCCTGCCACACTAGGTCCTTTACTGAGCTGTGTTCTGTTGTCTGATTGGACCCTTGTGGCTTTTTTACCAGCCAAATGGAAGGGAGACAGGGCCTTTTGACAAATGAAAAAGGTTATGTCAGGAATCAGGGATCCACATGCAGTGAGAGTCTGCAGTGAACAGGGGAATCGGGCAGGGCTGGGTGGAGAGCTGGTAGCGTATAGCCCCACAATGTGGGAACCTCCCGTTCACAAAACGAGACTGTGGTCACACGGGAAGCTTACCGCGATTTGTTCTTGCTGTAGATTTGGTCGGGGATAATTTTTGTGGGTTGGGATGGTTATCCATCCCTTGCTCAACCACTTGCATTGCATAATGAGGCTCCAGGCACTGTCCCAAAAAAAAGTTGCCGCCCCGAACAATATCCACTATTGATCACTGCTTTATGTGCGCTGGGGCATTCATGCATTTAATATATTCAGCACAGGAATGGTCATGCACACAAAGGTGAAAGCCGGGGGGAGGGGGAGAGAGAGACACTACTGCAAGAAGGACGTACAAATGACCTAATGGCGATCATTGCAAGACATGGCTGTCCATATTGGCAAAATAGCAGATTCAAAGCGCAAATACCCGGAAAGTACTTGATTTTCCAGGTGTAGGAAAATGTGCCAGGGAACTGGGAGGATTGCGCAAGTGAGCCCGCTTTGGCGCGGAAGGCGGATGCGGCCGTCTGATCAGCAATTTTAGATGCGAGAGAGATCAGCAGTAAAACCCAATCAAAATGACCGTGTGACCACAGCCTAACTGTAATGCAACATAATCTACAGAAGGTGGTTGCAATCACTTAGGATTGCCAGCTTCCAGGTGGGGCCTGGAGAGCTCATAGGCTTTACAACTGATCTCCAGCAGTGTTCCCTCTAAGCTGAGTTAGTGTGAGCTAGCTCACAGGTATTTTAGCCTCCGGCTCACACAGTTTTGCCTTAGCACAGGAAGGATGGCTCCAGAGCAAACTAATTTATGCAGCAGCCGAATCGCTCACTCACAATTTTAATGCCAGTAGCTCACAGAGTAGAATTTTTGCTCACAAGACTCCACCACTTAGAGGGAGCATTGGTCTCCAGACGACAAGAGATTGGTTCCTCTGGAGCTAGGGTTGCCGGCCTCTAGGTGGTGGCTGGAGATCAGTTCGCCTGCAGACAAATGGCCATCTTGGAAGGTAGACTCTTTCATTGTGCCCCACTGAAGTCCCTCCCCTCCCCAGCCCCGCCCTCCTCAGGCTCCACCCCCTAAATCTCCAGGTATTTCCCAACCACCCTAACCCAACCTCCAGGTATTTCCCAACCTGGCAACCCAACCTGGAGCAAATGGCTGCTTTGGAGAATGGACTCTATGGCATTCTATCCCACCAAGGCTCCTTCATACCAGGATCCATTCCCTAGATCTCCAGACATTTTTCGACCTGGAGCTGACAATCATACATCATTGGTAGCACTGGGGCTGGATTTTGATCTTACAAATCCAGTCCTCAGTCCTGATCTTTGAACCCCCCCAAACATCCATTCTGATCACTCTGAAGAACCCAGAGTTTGGCCTGTGACAGGTAGGGCAGCCAGATCTGGGTTGGGAAATACCTGGAGACTTTGGGGGTGGGGTTTGGGGAGGGGAGGGGCCTCAGCAGGATACAATGCCATAGAGTCCACCCTTCAAAGCAGCCATTATCTTCAGGGGAGCTGATCTCTGTCAGCTGCAAAAGTGGGAGATCTCCAGGCCCCACCTCGAGGCTGGCAACCCTATTTACAGGTCTAGTTATGATGGACAGAAATACTCTTTTTTTTAAAGTGAAAGAAGGCAACCCTTGTTATCTCAGGCGCTTGCCCTTGCACTGGAGGCCAGGTGCTGCCGATGATTCAAGTGCCCCGCTTAAGGAGGAGATAAAGATGGCAGCTCTTGGCCGTAGAACTGATAACGTAAAGCCGGAGAGCCGCGGAGACTTGCTTAGATGTCGAGCCAGCAACCTTGCGAGCACCTGCATGTGGTGATAAAGATGGGACTTCCTTTGATAAGGATGGTGAGCAAGGAAGGGAGTTTCCTGGGAAGGTATCAGTCAAGTTGAATGCCCCAAAGAAAATAAGGAGATAATAAAAGTGGGATAATTGGATAAGCGGGGGGGGGGGGGGTCGTCACTTCTCCGAAGAATGTGAGGAGCTGCAGCTGATCAAGGCGAAAGTGGGTAACAGATAGGGATGCCAACCTCCAGGTGGTATAGAAATGCACGATGGGACCACGGTGTCTTGGAAACGATATCAAAAGAACGGAAACCGCCATGACCAAAAGCTGGATAAAACAAGTTACTGATGTTTATCAGGTTTTTCTTCAATAGTTTGGTATTCACTTTGTGTAGTGCTGTCTGGTGTATTTTAGCCTTTTGTTGCTGGTGCAAACACTAGTACATAAATGTTGCTGGTGCAAACACTAGTACAGGTTGCAACTGAGAGCCAGTTCCAACTGACTGAGAGACAGTTTGGTGTAGTGGTGAAGAGGACGGACTCTAATCTGGGAGATCCGGGTTTGATTCCCCGCTCCTCCACTGGCAACTGCTGGTGTGACCTTGGGTCAGTCATAAGTTTCTTCCAGAGCTGTTCTCTCAAGGGCAGTTGTCTCAGAGCTCTCTCAGCCCCGTCTACCTCACAGGGTGTCTGTTGTGGGGAAGGGAAGGGAAGGGAAAGGAGATTGTAAGCCACTCTGAGACTCCTTTGGGTAGTGAAGGGCAGGGTATAAATCCAATCTCTTCCTCCTCTTCTTCTTCAGTTACTGACATTTACATGTAATATTTCAAAGACACTCATGCAAGTTGCTGGCATATACTTACAATATTTCAAAGTCCATGAATATACTACTAATAAAGTCTCTTTTGGGTTCTAGGCAGACTCCCACCGAGACCTTCCGCAATCTGATGTGGGGCAGCGTGTCAGATTGCGAGAAGTCTCAGTGGAAGTCTGCAAAGACCACAAAAGAGACTTCATTAGTAGTATATTCATGGACTTTGGAAAATTGCACGTCTGTGCCAGCAACTTGCATGAGTGTCTTCGAAACAGTAGATGTAAATGTCAGTCACTGCAACCTGCATAAGTGTTTGCGGCAGCAATATATAAATGCACTGTGTGAACAAAAGGCTAAAATACATTAGATAGCACTACGTAAGGTGCATACCAAACCGTTGAATAATAATCTGATAAACATCAGTAAATTGTTTTATCGAGCTTTTGGGCATGGTGATTTCAGTTTTTTTTATAACCTCCAGGTGGTGGCTGGGGATCTCCCAGGATTACAACTGATCTCCAGGGATCATACAGTGCATGCTTTGGAAGATGGCTGCTTTGGAAGATTGACTCTATGACATTATACCCCATTGAAGTCCCAAACCCCACCCTCCTCAGGCTTCACCCCCCCCCACCCAACCTCCCAGTATTTCTAGGGTTGCCAGGTCTGGGTTGGAAAATACCTGGTGACTTTGGGGGTGGATCCAGGAGAAGGTGGGGTTTGGGGAGGGGAGGGGCCTCAGCATGGTACAGTGCCATAGAGTCCCCCCTTCAAAGCAGGGGAGCTGATCTCTGTCTGCTGGAGATGAGATGTAAAAATGGGAGATCCCAAGGCCCCACCTGGAGGCTGGCAACGCTAGGTATTTCCCAACCCGGAGCTGACAACCCTAAAGGCCCAAACAAACAGAACCATTCTTTCCTCTCTGAAGTTCTAAAACCTTTTTCTCTGCCTCAGCTTTAATTCTTACTCCTCTCTCCCTTTTTTTCTGCTCGCTTTGCCTTATTGCTTTCTTCCTCTTTGGTTTCATTATCTTTTTTTAAGGACAATTGTATTTCCCCCCCCCCTTTTTTTTCCCCTCCAGTTTCTCCTGGTTGGAATATTTTGAGAGATTCCTCTGTCTGAAGTGTTCCGTCTACGAACTCAAGAGGAAGAGGAAGTAACTATGCAAACTGCTTTTGAATAAGGTAAAAACGCCGGGTATTTTAAGCTGCGCTCCTGAAGTCTGCGAGTAAGCTGTATTGAATGGTATGGGACTTCTTCCAGGAGAGTTGCCAGTTTGGGAAATACCTGGAGATTTCGAGGGTGTAGCCTGAGGAAGGCAAGATTTGGGGAGTAAAAATGCTACGATGTGATGGTTTTGGAGACGGTTGGCGTAAGAAATGGGCTGTGATCACACGGGCAGTTTGATCCCCTCCGGATCAAATGGGCGCAGTCAGACAGCCACATATGATGACTTGGAGCCAGCCATACTTATCCCATCATAGGATGACTTGGAGCCGCATTAAAAAGCCACCACATCACAAGTGGTGTTTTCGGTTCCCCGCGCAGCCGTTGCGCATGGCCAGATGTCCCCGAGCAGCCGTTGCGCATGGCCGGAACGCAGGGGAGCATGCGCAGAAGGGATTTGGCAGTCTGAACCTGCAGATCCATTCTGTCATTAGGGAGGCCTTTTTTAAAAAAGAAATTGCCTGTGCACTCATGTGCACACATGCACATTTATGAGCGCACATGAATTTTAGAAGTTTTGCAGTGCGCTCCGTGGCTGCTGCGCTACAATAATGTGGGTGCTTTCCCACGGGATGTCTGTGTGCCGTGTGGCTGATATGTCCCGCAACACTTTAAACCGGTTCATTTCGAGGTGGCACCATATCGCGCCCAGCCGCCAGTGTGATCACAGCCATGGTCATTGTTCCAGACCTTGTTACCCGTTTAGACTCACTGGTCTTGGACAGTGATGGACAAAGACCATCTAGACTAAGAGAAACTTGCTATTTAACACTTATACGTCATGCCAGGCTTTATGGATCACTTAACTTTATGAATCACTCTTTTCACCTCAAACAGTCCTTCAGCAGAAGGGCTGCGAGACGGCCAAGATCAGTTTCTCTGGAGAAAATTGGCTTTGGAGAATGGGTTCCATGGCATCTTATCCTGATGACGTCCCTCCCTTCCCCAAACCCCTTCCATCCTTAAAATCCCCAGTTATTTCCCAACCCAGAGCTGACCAATCCTATGTTAGCCCTCGAAGTAGCTATATCTGAGCAGATCCTTTGAGAAATGCTAGATCTTACGAATAATGGACTCATCTTCACAAAAATAATAGTGAACTATTTTTTTTGTGCCTTGCTAATGTATTGCTGCATCAGTTAGTTCTAGCTGGCATCCATAGGGTAAGTTATGTCCCATAGACGATACAGCTAAGAAGCTATTCCCAAAGCATTTCTAGACCTACGTCTAGGATGGCCAGCCTCCAGGTATGGCCTGGAGATCTTGCAGACATTGTGAGTGATCTCCAGATAGGGTTGCCAAGTCCGGGTTGGAAAATACCTGGGGACTTTGGGGGTGGAGCCAGGAGAAGGTGGGTTTTGGGGAGGGGAGGGGCCTCAGCATGGTACAATGCCATAGAGTCCACCCTTCAAAGCAGCCATTTTCTCCAGGGGAGCTGATCTCTGTCAGCTGGGGATCAGTTGTAAAAGCGGGAGATCCCCAGGCCCCACCTGGAGGCTGGCAACCCTATCTCCAGATTACAGATATGGCTGTTCTGGAGGGTGGTCTCAAAGGCATTGTACCCAGTTGAAGTCCTCCCTTCCCTAACCCCTGCCCTCCCCAGGCTTCACCCCTAAATCTCCAGGAATTTACCAGTTCAGAGTTGGCAACCCTACCCACTTCTATGACCCAGGAAGGTTCTCAAATGTACCTCTGCCATAGTCTCTTGTGGAATTCAGCAAAGTAGGTACTGTGTGTTACAGTGCAACCATAAGCAAAGCTATACCTTTCTAAGTGAAAACTGTGACCCTAACCTGGATGGCCCAGGCTAGTCCAAGTCTCGTCAGATCTCAGAAGCTAAGCAGGGTCAGCCCTGGTCAGTATTTGGATGGGTGACCTCCGAAGAAGTCCAGGGTCACTAAGCAGAGGCAGGCCATGGGAAACCACCTCTGAAAACCCTCTGGGATAGCCATCAGTCGGCTGTGACATGGGGGGGGGGGGCGTGTCAAATCAAAGTCAATGGGCTTAGAGGGGTATAACTATTGAGAATTGTGCTATTAATGCAATTGGCAGTTTGGTGTAGTGGTTAAGTATGCATACTCTAATCTGGGAGAACTGGGTTTGATTCCCCACTCCTCCATATGCAACTGCTGGGTGACCTTGGGTCAGCCACAGTTCTCACAGAGTTGTTCTCCTAAGAGCAGTTCTCGAACAAGCCCTCTCAGCCCCACCTACCTCACAGGGTGTCTGTTGTGGAGAGGGGAAGGGAAGGAGAGTGTAAGTTGCTCTGAGTGAAGCGTGGGGTATAAATCTTCTTCTTCTTCTTCTTCTAGATATGCATTACTACCAATGCTCCCTCTAAGCTGTGGAGTCTTGTGAGCAAAGATTCTACTTTGTGAGCTACTGGCATTAAAGCTGTGAGCGAGTGATTTGGCTGCTGCATAAACTAGTTTGCTCTGGAGCCATCCTTCCTGAGCGAAGACAAAAATGTGTGAGCTGGAGGCTGAAAAACTGTGAGCTAGCTCACACTAACTCAGCTTAGAGGGAACCCTGAATTTACTACAAATTACTCAGGACAGGAGAAAGCATGCGTGTGAGCATCCATTGTTGTCCCCCTCCCCCAGTTCCTTAACCAATACGCCCACCAGCTTTGCATCTAACCCTCTGGGAAACCTTTTTTTTTTTTTTTTAATGAAAAACCTGTGGTTTCTTTCATGACGAGAGCCAGATACTTATCTAAGATGGATATTGATAGGCTAGTTACAAGCCTGCCAGTTAAGTATTGTTTCGTTTCGCATTTCCGAAGTAAAATTGCCATTGAAGAAGACCCAAAGTGACATGAATTTCAGGCTCTGTAGTCCTGTGGTTGTCATGCCAGGCTAATCGTCATGGGAAATGAATGGCTTCCCATCAGCCAACCTGGATGGCAGATGCCTCTTGTCTGGAATGCATTCAGCATGTTTGCAGTCTGTCACCGGGGGATTGCTCCGAAGTGCACTTTTACGGCTCTTATCGCCCTCAGGAGCGGGCATGAAAGACACCCCTTTTGTACTTCTCGATGCCATTAAAGCCTCCCCATCCAGTTAAAATGCTGCGTCTTCGATATGTGTTGCCAGTACAATTGGGTCGACCTAGTCGGACACCATCCCGCTCTCGGTGTGCAATCTCAGGCATGTTTACGAGGTAGTAAGTCTGTCTTGACTCAGAGGGCCTTGCTGCCAAGTCGGGTTGCCAACATCTAGGTAGGGCCTGCCCCCCCCCCCCCCGAATCAGGGGTCCGTTGGAGCGGGAGCGCACAGGAGCGCAGCTCCGGGAGTGAGGAGCCCAGGGGGCGGGCACATGACCAAGCCCCGCCCTCTCCTCAGCTTCCCCGAGCAGTGCAGAGGCGCAGCGTCCCGGGGAAAGCCCTGCTAGGGTCTTTATTGTTTTGAATGTTTTGTTTTAATATTGATAATTTTATCATTGTTCCTTTTATGACTGTGTGCTGCTTTTCCAGAGACTTGCTCAAGGTGGCATATAAATTTTCTAAGTATACCATTTTTTATCTGGGCACATGGCACATAAGTACTGGAGAAATTTCACCAACCCTTCAGCAGCTTCCACCCCATCAGTTTGGTGTAGTGGTCAGGAGTTGGACTTTAATCTGGGAGAACCGGGTTTGATTCCCCACTCCTTCACATGCAGCTGCTGGTGTGACCTTGGGCCAGTCACAAGTTCTCTCAGAGCTGTTCTCTCATGAGCAGTTCTCAAAAGACCTCTCTCAGCCCCCACCTACCTCACAGGGTGTCTTGTTGTGGGGAGGGGAAGGGGAAGGGACGGGTGGTGCACATGTCCTGGGTATCGCAAATCTACTTGAAACCTGGTGGTGTCAAGGGAGCAGGAAGAGAATGAGGGTGTGTTCTTTACGCTTATTTTTATTGCACAAAGTATTGGATGGGGAAGGGAATGGAGGAAGAGCAGGTCAGTTTCACTCACCTGTGGAGTGGAGCCTGAGGGGTGGGTGTTGCCTTCTGACACACTTCTGGTACGTTAGGGGGTGTGGCATATGCAAATGAGTTATGCAAATGAGTTATGCTAATGAGCTCCTGCACCTCTTTTTCTACGAAATGACCCCTGCCCAGAATTACAAGTGATCTCCAGACTACAGAGATGAGTTCCCCTGGGAAAAAAATGGCCGCTTTGGAGGGTGGACTCTATGGTACCGTGCCCTGCTGGGGTCCCTACCAAACCCCGTCCTCCCCAGGCTTTGCCCTCAGGTCTCCAGGAACTCTCAGGTTCAGCGGTGGCAACTCTACTCCCAATTAAGTATTCCCAGGGTTGCAGCATGAGCCAATGAAGGGAACAATCCTAAGCATTTTATTCAATGGGACTTATACCCAGGAGTGGACAGTAATAAATCCACAGCCTGGGCTAATTTTATTTTCTCTCAATTTGTTCTTTTCTTCTTCACTCCCAAAGGGAAATATTAATGAAATTGCTGGGGGTTGGGTTGCCTTTTGATGAGTGGCATTATGCTTAACACAACCCCGAGTCTTTGAGGTCTGTTTTTCTGTTCAACACCCCACCCCCAAATTAGTAAAGCACAACTTTTGTTTGGGCAAGGAACAGTCCCAAAGAGCTGGATGATTACATCTGTGAGGAAAGGCAGTGTGGGACTTTTCCATTTAGAAAAGAGACCGCTAAGGGGGGACTTGGCAGAGGTTTATAACATTATTCAGGGGGTGGAGAGAACTGACAAAGAGAACTTTCTCTCCCTCTTCCCAAATACTAGAACTCGAGGGAATCCAATGAGGCTGATGGGCAATAGGTTCCGGACAGACAAAAGGAAATACTACTTTACACAGACAGTGATTAAAATGTGGAAATCACCGCTGCCAGATGATCTAGTGATGGCCACAGAGTCTATTAATGGCTACTAGCCATGGTGACTAAGAGAAACCTCCACATTCAGAGGCACGAAGCCTCCGAATCCCAGAGCCAGGAGGCAACATCAGGGGAAGGCTTTGGCCTCTCTGCCCTGTTGTTGGCCCTCCAGAGGAACCGGCTGGCCACTGTGTGAGACAGGATGCTGGACCAGATGGACCACCGGTCTGATCCAGCAGGGCTCTTCTTATGTTCTTATGAAGGCCTCAGCCTCTATGCCGTTGCTGGCCCTCCAGAGGAACTGGCTGGCCACTGTGTGAGACAGGATGCTGGACTAGCCAGACCACTGGTCTGATCCATCGGGGCTCTTCTTATGTTCTTATAAAGGCCTCAGGCTCTATGCCCTGTTGTTGGCCCTCCAGAGGAACTGGCTGGCCACGGTGTGAGACAGGATGCTGGACTAGAGAGACCACTGGTCTGATCCAGCAGGGCTCTTCTGATGTTCTTATGAAGGCCTCGGCCTCTATGCCGTTGCTGGCCCTCCAGAGGAACTGGCTGGCCACTGTGTGAGACAGGATGCTGGACTAGCCAGACCACTGGTCTGATCCATCGGGGCTCTTCTTATGTTCTTATAAAGAAAGGCCTCAGGCTCTATGCCCTGTTGTTGGCCCTCCAGAGGAACTGGCTGGCCACGGTGTGAGACAGGATGCTGGACTAGAGGGACCACTGGTCTGATCCAGCAGGGCTCTTCTGATGTTCTTATGAAGGCCTCGGCCTCTATGCCGTTGCTGGCCCTCCAGAGGAACTGGTGGGCCACTGAGTGAGACAGGATGCTGGACTAGATGGACCACTGGTTTGATCCTGCAGGGCTCTTCTTCTGTCCTTATGTTCTCTGTGGTATCTGGGTTGCACATAGGGCTGCCAAGTCAGCCCAGGGGGCGGGGAATCCCCCGCTAAAGGGGTTCCTGATCCGCCGGCCAAATGCCCACCCCCGAAGTCGTCCAGCGAGGACGACGTAATGACATCACCGGAAGTGATGTCAGCACGTTGGAGGCGTAGCCAGGGCGATGCTCTGGCAATCGCCCCAAAACTCTATGATACCATAGAGTTTTGGGGCGATTGCCAGAGCATCGCCCTGGCCATGCCCCCAACGTGCTGACGTCACTTCTGGTGACGTCGTTGGGTGTGCGCGCGAAGCACGCGCGCCAGGAGAAACTCCTGGCCGGAGGAGGACTCCCCCCCGCCAGTGAGTTCCTAACACTTGGCAACCCTAGTTGCACATGTATCAAGATTGCCTTGAGAAGGAAAAACTGATGCCATAGATGTTCGACTTTCTGCCAGAGGTGTGATGGGGGAAAGGGGGAGAAGGAGAAAGGATATTATAAATGAATGAAATCTGGAACAATCTATTTGATCACTTCGTTCACATCCCATCATTCTCCACAAACAATCCCTCTCTCACTTCCCAGTTGGACTAACAAGAAAAAGAAAGCTGCAAAATATATGATGGGTGTGTGTGTGTGTGTGTGTGTGTGTGTGAGAGAGAGAGAGAGAGAGAGAGAGAGAGAGCAATGAGCCTGCAGAATTCTATTCCCAGGAGACTCGATTCATCCATACTCTTCAGGTATCAGATGGCTGGGTTAGGACAGTTCTTTTCCAGAGAATATTTGGGGTGGGCGATGCCGTGTTCTAATTGCTGCTTATTGCTTTTGCTGGCTTAGGAAACTCTTAAGGTCGACACCTTGTTTTAAACAGCTGGGGCTCTTCTTGCTGGTTTTATCATACAGCTTTTTTTAATTGGCGGTTTTGCTGTTTTCCCTTAATGAGGGCCGTCGAGGCGAGACAGGCACAAGAGATCACTTCTTCACTCAATAGATAATAAGATTGTGGACCTGGTTGGCACTGGATGCGTGGCGACCTCTGGTTTAAAAGTAGAGATGTCAGCCTCCAAGTGCACTGGGAGATCTTCCAGAACAACAACTGAACTTCAAAGTATAGGGAAGAGTTCCCCTGGAGAAAATGGCTGGTTTGGAAGGTGGACTCTATGGCATTATACCCTGCTGAGGTCCCTCCCCTCCTGAAACCCCGCCCTCCTCAGGTTCCACCTTCAAAATCTCCAGGAATTTCCCAACTCAGGTCTGGAAACCCTACTTAAAAGGCTGCAAAACAGGATGAGACAAATCCATGGAGGATAGATCTAGTAACAGCTGCTTGCCACTACTGCTAAACAGAACCTCCGTGTTCAAATGCAGTATCTATGTACTAATAGCCAAGTGCCCCCTGCGCGTGTGGATATCTAAATCCGCACATCGGGGGCCTTGGGGTGCAGAGAGATTTTCCTCCCTAGGTTTGCAGAAAAATCTTAAAAGTTTAAAAAACTATACGGGGGATATTTAAATCCCCCCCAAAGTAGAAGAGCATTCCCTGCGCATGCGCAGAGAACGCTCTAGGAATGGTGCCTGGCAGCCATTGCCAGGGAGGGGAGGAAGACGGGAGTTGCTACGTGGAGGAAGGCAATAGCAAACCACCTCTGCTCGCCTCTTGCCTGGAACACCCATGGATGGGGTGGCCATGAGTTGGTTGCTACTCGACAGCTTGTTCTTCTTAGCATAATCGCAGGCAACTCTGCTTTTAGAAAATAAGCTCTGCGGTCATCTTTTATTAGCAGAAGCACGTGCTCTTCTGCAGGGCTCGGTGAAACGGTGCAAATCCTTAGCCTGCTGAGCAGGATTATTTTAAGGCCGTCCTCCTTTCAGGACCGGTTTCTGATTAGCAGGGATTAAAGTTTCTACCAAAAATACACAGAGAGCCTTTAAGCCAGTTTTAAAGAAACCCATCCTTCCCCATCTCCTGGCAAATGGCTAACAAATTAATTTGGTGGGCAAAAGTACATCAAGTTGCCCTGAATGGATTCTGATGAACCAAAGCACAGTCGTTGAAGGGAATGGCAAAAATCCATTGATTCAGGGCGAGCGCACTGGAAACTCTTGCTGGTCTTGTCGCAAAGAAATCTTTACAAGCATATCTAGAAATAGCATGGTTGGCATTGTTTCTAAAAAGCAGCTTTGGAACCATGCGGGGAGAGAAAGAGAGAGAGAGAGAGAGAGGAAGGAAGGAAGGAAGGAAGGAAGGAAGGAAGGAAGGAAGGAAGGAAGGAAGGAAGGAAGGAAGGAAGGAAGGGAGTCAGCTTTCCAAGAAATAATTTAGTCTGTAGAGGCTTCTATATTTCTCAGCTAGGGCTGCCAAGTCAGCCCGGGGGGCGGGGGATTCCCCGCTATAGGGGTTCCCGATCCACCGGCCGGCATTTGGCCAGCGGGGGGAACCCCGCCCCAGAAGTCATCAGGTGAGGACGACTTCCCCCGTGTAATGACGACACCCGGAGGTGACGTCATTACGTTGGGGGCGTTGCCAGGGCGACGCTCTGGCAATCGCCCCAAAACTCTATGATACCATAGAGTTTTTGGGGCGATTGCCAGAGTGTCGCCCTGGCAACGCCCCCAACGTGATGACGTCACCTCCGGGTGACGTCATCACGTTGCCGTGGCGCGCGCGCAAAGCGCACACGCCAGAAGAGCTCCCGGGGGGAGAACAACTCCCCCCCGCCGGTAAGTAGACCCTACTTGGCAACCCTATTCTCAGCTGATGTTTGATCTGCTCAGCTCTTCAGGTTTGAATAGCAATAAATAGAAATATAAGGGATGGTGATGATGATAAAATTAATAACTATATAAATATAATACAATGACAGGAGACAACTGAAGCCTATTTTATTTAGGACTGCATTTAATTAAAACAGTCCTAAATTGTGATTTTAAATTTTGGTGTTAGTTTTTTAAAATATATATATATATATATTTGATTAATAGTATAAACAAGGTTGAGCTCCGTAGGAAGAAAAGCGCCTAATCAGTATTTTAAATAAATAAAATGAATAATAAATAAAGAACCACAGACAACATTTCTACATATGGAAAAACCCGTTTACTTCTTTGCAACCCCCCTCTGCCCCCTAAAAAGCAATTCCAGAAAATTGCTGAGTTCTGCAGAGTGATTTTTGCTTCAACCCATGCCAGGGAGCAAGTTAAGTTAGGCATACCATGGGGGGGGGGGGGGATGCTAAACTGAATGAATTTAGCATACACTTGTAGATGCAAATTTACATATAACCATTGTCATTTAAATAGAAATACAACTTGCAACAGTGCTCGCAACAGTGCTTGATATAACCATTATCATTTAAATAGAAATACAACTCGCAACAGTGCTTGGTAGGGTTGTCAACTCCAGGTTGGGAAATTCCTGGAGATTTGGGGGCGGAGCCTTGAGAGGGCAAGGTTTGGGGAGGGGAGGGGCCTCAGTGTGGTCTAATAGCAGAGTCCACTCTCCAAAGCGGCCATTTGCTCCAGGGGAACTGATCACTGTCTCCTGAGTATCAGTTGTAAATCCAGGCGATCTCCGCGCTCCACCAGGGAGGTTGGCAACCCAAGTGCCAGCGCTGTCTGCTGTCCAGCTACTAATCTGGATGGAGAGTTTTCCAAGGCCCCTCCTCCTCCTCACCTCCTGGGGGCCTGTGTCTCCTCCTCCTTGATTCATCCCACATAACCTCGTAAGCTTTAGGAGTCCTCCTTCTTTTGGCAGGTAGCTCTGGGTCTTCTAGGGTTGTCAGCCTCCAGGTGGGGCCTGGAAATCCCCCGCTTTTGCAACTGCTCTCCAGCTGACAGAGATCAGCTCCCTTGGAGAAGACGGCTGCTTTTCTTGAAAATTTAAACTGTATGTATGCAATAGACAAGTTCTACTTAGACAATTTAAAACAATTGTTATGAGTACAGACTTCATGTCTGTTGTATGTGGATTTTCTCTTCTGCGTATTTGTGTTGCTATGTACTGGGGGGGGGTTCTTCTTCTGAAAAATAATAAAATATTCTTTTTAAAAAGAGAGAAAATGGCAGCCTTGAAGGGTGGATTCTATGGCATTGTACCCTGCTGAGGTCCCTCCCCTCCCCAAACCCTGCCGTCTCCTGGCTCCACCCCCAAAGTCTCCAGCTATTTTCCAGCCCAGACCTGGCAACCCTAGGTTAGCCTCCAGGTTGACATCGTCCATTTTTAAAACTGATCTCCAATGCTCCCTCTAAGCTGTGGTGTCCTGTGAGCAAAGCTCCTACTTTGTGAGCTACTGGCATTAAAGTTGTGAGCGAGCAATTTGGCTACTGCGTAAATAGTTTGCTCTGGGGCCATCCTTCCTGAGTGAAGACAAAAATGTGTGAGCTGGAGGCTAAAAAACTGTGAGCTAGCTCACACTAACTCAGCTTAGCGGGGACACTGCTGATCTCCCCAAATTACAGGGATCAGCTCCCCTGGAGAAAATGGCTGCTTTGGAGGGTGGACTCTATGGCATTGTACCCTGCTGAGGCCCCTCCCCTCCCCAAACCTTACTGTCTCCTGGATTCACCCCCAAAGTCCCCAGGTATTTTCCAGCCCAGACCAGGCAACCCTAGATAGCTGCCTGAGGAATCTAGTCACCTGCACAAACACTGAAGCTGATTTTACTGGACAGAAGCAGAAGCTGGGCGTTTCGGAGGGCAGACTTCAAAAAAGAGGACATCTGATCTGACCATCCTAGTTCATTTCTGTGATCAGGGCTGCTTTCACACATGCTAAATAATTCAGGTTCAATCCACTTCGGCGACCATTTGCAAGTGGATCTGGCCATTTCACACAGTAAAATCCCGTTGCAAAGTCCACTGAAAGTTGAATGCAATGTTGAAATTGAATCCAATGAAGACGGAGTCGGAGCGGGCCGGGGGTAGGGATCCCATTGCCGGCCTTCGGCGGGGCACCGTTGGTGCCAGCGCCGATGGTCCGAAGTTTGGAAGTGCTCCTGGATGCCTCCTGAACTATGGAGGCCCAGGTAGCAGCCACTGCCAAGGCAGCCTTTTATCATCTTTGGCTGATTAGGCAGTTGGTTCCTTTCCTCAAACGCAATGACCTGGCGACAGTGATCCATGCTATGGTCACCTCAAGGCTAGACTACTGTAACGCTCTCTACATGGGGCTGCCCTTGTCTCAACTCCTGAGGCTGCAGCTGGTGCAGAACGCCGTGGCCAGGTTATTGATGGGCCTCGCTGCCTGAGAACACATCCAGCCTGTGCTGAGGGCACTGCACTGGCTGCCTATAGCGTACCGGATCTGGTTCAAGGTGCTGGTATTAACCTTTAAAGCCCCTTATGGTCAGGGGCCTACCTACCTTAGGAACCGCCTTTCCCAGTATATACTCCAGAGAGCACTGCGTTCAGGCACCCAACACCGCCTGACCCTCTCTGGCCCCAGAGAGGCCAGGTTGGTGACCACCAGGAACAGGGCCTTCTCGGTGACGGCTCCCCACTAGTGGAATGAGCTCTCAGAGAACATCAGGGCCCTTCAGGACCTTTTGCAGTTCTGCAGGGCCTGCAAAGCGGAGCTCTTCCACCAGGCCTTTGGAGCTGCCACCAGGGAGAATGGCCACTAGTAAGCGGCTGGCTGAACTATTGGCCCAGTACATCTGCGGGTGGAAGCCTCTGACCTAGGTTTGCCAAGTCTTCGGAACTCACCGGCGGGGGGGAGTCCTCCTTCATCCGGGAGTTCCTCCTGGCACGTGCGCGAAGCACGGGCGTTCAGCGACGTCACCGGAAGTGACGTCAGCACATTGGGGGCGTTTCCAGGGCGACACTCTGGCAATCGCCCCAAAACTCTATGGTACCATATAGGTAATCTCATTCTGGTGTACAAAGAAGAAGAAGAAGAAGAGATTGGATTTATACCCCGCCCTCCACTCCCCAAGGGAGTCTCAGAGCGGTTTACAAACTCCTTTTCCCTTCCCCTCCCCACAACAGACACCCTGTGAGGTAGGTGGGGCTGAGAGAGCTCTTTCCCAAGCTGTCCTTGAGGGAACAGCTGGTACAGAGCTATGGCTTGCCCAAGGTCTTCCAGCCAGGTGCAAGTGGAGGAGTGGGAAATCAAACCCGGTTCTCCCAGATTAGCGTCCGCGCACTTAGCCACTACACCAGACTGGCTCTCAAACAGTCTGCGTATCACCACCACACACCCTTCAGTTATTTTAAGCCTTCCCTCAGCTCTCCTAGAGATCTGGATCCATCTGCCGAATTTTCCTTGGACCTTGGGCATTCCTGGGAAGTCCACCCCCTCCTGGTTCAGAAACAAAAGATGGGATTACTTCTCTCCATATGGACTTCATCCTCCATGGCAGAAATAATATGGGCAATCCTCCTAGCCCATCGAATAATTTGATACATGTTACCCATATAATAGGAACAGATGGGGTTGGATGGACTTTCGCCATGTTTGTCAAGAATGAGTGATCACCAACGTCAAGATAGGACATATTCTGCCTTGATCTGGGTAGCCCAGGCAAGCCCAATCTCGTCAGATCTCAGAAGCGAAGCAGGATCGACTCTAGCAAGTTCTTGGATCGGAGACCTCCTTGGAATACCAGCAGTCGGGAGGCGGGGGCAGGCTTTATTCAGCCACCTCTCTGAATATCCTCTAGGCCCCCAGTAGGGGTCAGTCTCCAGAGGTCGCCATGACTTCCAGGTGCACACACACACACACATACAAAAAATACAAAAAAGAGAATATATTCTGTTGAGGTTCAGGTGAGTGGCCATGTTGTTCTGAAGCAGCAGAACAAAGTTTGAGTCCAGTAGCGCCTCTAAGACCAACAAGTTTCATTCTGGATATAAGCTTTTGCGTGCCACTGGACTCAAACGTTGTTCTAGGTTGTTTAGGGTTTGGGACTGGCAATTTATCAGGTTTGATTATTTATTTATTTTTTAGTACTCTTACTAATAAACTCCCCTGATCACTCCCTACAACAGGGGTGGGCAAACTGTGGCTCAGGAGCCGCATGCGGCTCTTTCACGTATATTATGTGGCTCCCGGCAGAGCGGCTGGGGAAGCTAAATATCATTAGCAAACAAATATCATTGGACAAATTAATATCATTATCAATATCTGCTTTTACCCCTTTTGTTATTATTTTTGGCAGTTTCATTTAATGTTAATAAAAAGCAAATTTGCTTATTTTCCAATAAAAGCAGGTAATATTTGTTCATGTCTTGTGGCTCTCAAACATCTGATGTTTATTCTATGCGGCTCTTACATTAATCAAGTTTGGCCACCCCTGCCCTACAACAAAAGAAAAAGACCACAGATGAGATGTGACTGAGTTCAATACATGTTTCGGCCCCTTAGGGCCTTCCTCAATATGACTATTGTAAGACAACACACATCTAGAAATAAATATATGAAGAAAAGATTTTCTTTAGAGCTAGGTGTTGCTTTCTCAAATTATGTGCAGTTGCTAAAAGTTTACCCAGTAGGCCATGGATGATCTCTCATGGTAACTGCACATGTTCTCCACATTGTTCCAGTAACAGATGTCCAGTGTATCTGGATGTGGGTCTCTTCCATCAAAGGTAGCAATCAGGTACTGAGGAAGGCCTTAAGGGGCTGAAACATGTATGGTCTTTTGGTCATAAGACCAATAGCGGTCCGCTGGCTAGGCGGGATATAAATCGAAATAATAAATAAATAAATAAATAAATAAATAAATATATCCAGCAACTGTAGATGTAAAACAATCAGCTCTGTGTATCAAAAGTTTTAAGAGTCTGATATTTGGACCATTTCTTTTCACCTATTTTATCTTTTATTAATGTGTACACCATAATAATTTTTTTGTATTTTTATGATAACTTAAGAACATAAAGAGAAGCCAATGTCAGACCAGGCCAATGACCCATCCAGTCCAACACTCTGTGCCACACAGTGGCCAAAAGGGGCCATCAGGAGGATTTGATTTGATCAGGAGCTTTAACTGATTTTGTTAGCTTGACCCTCTTAGGGAGCGGTTACATGGCACAGGATTCCCGGATAAAATCCCAGCGGGATTTTTTTCTTTCAGGTTGGGATGTTCCCAACCCCAGCGGTGGTGGGGGGAGGCACCCTTCCTGCTCAAAGGAGAGTGCTCTACACCCCCCGCCGCCGCTGCAAGCCACTGCTGCCAGCAGCCGGTGAACCCATCCTGGCTTGCCTCGCCCTCTGCTCCGGGCTTCGAGCCCCGCCAGTCGCCGCCTGCTAATTTTTTGGGTTACAGAATGTGAGGGGGGCTAGGCGACGGCGACCAGTGGGGTTTGGGGTCAGGAGCGGAGTGCGGGGTGGTTTTCCCCCCGTTTTTGCACTTGGGCGCTTGAGTGCCCAAGCACCCAACCGCAAAAACGGGGGGGAAAAGAACAGGGACGGACGATCTGAACAGCCCGCTCTTGCAAACATTGCAAGAGAGGGCTGTTCAGATTGGCTCAATAGCGCATCTAGGGTTGCCAAGTCTGGGCTGGAAAATACCTGGAGACTTTGGGGGTGGAGCCAGGAGAGGGCGGGGTTTGGGGAGGGGAGGGGCCTCAGCATAGTATAATGCCATAGCATCCACCCTTCAAAGCAGCCATTTTCTCCAGGGGAGCTGATCTCTGTCAGCTGGAGATCAGTTATAAAAGCGGGAGATCCCCAGGCCCCACCTGGGGGCTGGCAACCCTAAGCGCATCCCTTCTGCTAACACCCAGAAAATACTTGTTTTTCCAGGGGTCTTTAAACGCGGGAGAAAAGTGGAAGGGTTGTGTGAGTGAGCGAGCTTCGGAGCGGGATCCGTATGAACGGGCGCTTAAAAAGTGAGAGGAAACAGCTCTAATTCCTGCTCGTAAGTCCTGTGTGACCGTGGCCTTAGATCACAGCCTTATTTTGGGTTGAGTTTTACCCCCGTTTTTTTTCTTGGTTGATATCAGAGATTGAACCTGAAACCTTCTGCATGCCAAGCAGATGCTCTACCACTGAGCCACAGGCCTTCCCAGCTCTAATCTGTTCATCAGACATATCCCCCTTGCATCAGGGTGGTAGCCGTGCAGTCCCATGTCTTGGCAGTCCCCTAGAGTTGCCAAGTCCAGACAGGGAAATTCCTGGAGATTTGTGGGTGTCGTTTCGAGAGGGACGGGAACTCAGGAGGGACGTGATGCCACAGAGTCCCTTCTTCCACAGCTGCCATTTTCTCCAGGTGAATTGATCTCTGTGGTGTGGAGCTCAGTCAAAACTCGGGGAGATCTCCAGGCCCTACCTGGAGGATGGCAACCAATGCTCCCTCCAAGCTGTGGCATCTTGTGAGCAAAAATTCTCCTTTGCGAGCTACTGGCATTACAGTTGGGAGTGAGCAATTTGACTACTGCATACATTAGTTTGCTCTGGAGCCCTCCTTCCTAGGACAAAAAACGGTGCGCTGGAGGCTAAAAAACCTGTGAGCTGGCTCACACGAACTCAGTTTAGAGGGAACACTGATGGCAACCCTCTGTCACCACCCTATCCTTTGAGCTGGATCTCTGCTCAATCTACAGATGGTTCGTTTCCTTTTCAAGCTTCCCTTTTGATATCCGGCCATACGATACAATGCAGTCATTTCAATTTTTTTGCACCGTCTAAGCCGCTCCCAGCGATGAGAAAATGCCGGATAACAGGGAAGCTCATTTGCTCCGGTAATTCCTTGTCGAAGCCACAAAGCCAGCGAGAGTGAAAGAGAAGATGACCTACCACTGAGCAATGGCTTGTGAAATAAGATTACTTGGCATGCCTTTTGACAGCTCCGTCATAACATTCATCTCGGGGAGACTCTGCGGCTGAGTTTCCACGTTTAATTGGCCCTGCGGCTCGTTACGCTGATTAAAATGATAAGCTGGTGAAAAGCTTTGCCATCCCCATTTCTGAAAACATTGGTGGGGTGCCAGCAACTGTATGGATCGCATCACTGAGAGGATGAGCCTTTGTCGTGGCAGCAGTTTTAGGGGAAAAGTCATGCTTTGCTTTGCTTTTTAAAGTATTAGATTGTCATTAGATTAGAGAGCCAGTTCGGTGTTGCGGTTAGGAGCGCGGACTGTAATCTGGGAGAACCGGGTTTGATTCTCCACTCCTCCACATGCAGCTGCTGGGGTGACCTTGGGTCAGTCGTAAGTTCTTTCAGAGCTGTTCTCTCAAGGGCAGTCCTCAAAAGGGCTCTCTCAGCCCCACTGACCTCACAGGGAGTGGGGAGGGGAAGGGGAAGGAGATTGTAAGCCGCTCTGAGACTCCTTTGGGAAGTGAAGGGCAGGATATGAATCCAGTCTTTTCTCTTCTTCTTCTGCTCTTCAATTGTTTTTGCAATAAGGGTTTTTGTTAGCTTGAGTCTTAAGGGTGCATACCAGGGTTCCCTCTAAGCTGAGTTAGTGTGAGCTAGCTCATGTTTTTTAGCCTCTGGCTCACACATTTCTGTCTTAGCTCAGGAAGGATGGCTCCAGTGCAAACTAATCTATGCAGCAGCCAAATCACCTGCTCACAGCTGTAATGCCAGTAGCTCATCAAGTAGAATTTTTGCTCACAAGATCCCACAGCTTAGAGGGAGCATTGGTGCATACCCCCAGCCACATCTGGACAGGCTGATCATTTCGCACCATACAGCTGTTTTTTTCCTTTTTGCACATGCTAAGCGATCGATGGGGTATGCTGACCTGGAGGACCTAGGCTAGCCCAATCTCATCAGATCCTGGAAGCTCTAAGCAGGGTCAGCCTGGGTTAGTACTCTGGATGGGCAACCACCAAGGAAGTCCAGGGCCACTACTCAGGGGTGGGCAATGGCAAACCAACTCTGAACGTCTCTTGCTCTGAAAACCCTATGGGGTCACTATGGCTTGGAGAAACAACGACTGAGGGGTGACATGATCAAGGTTTACAAGATCATGCATGGGATGGAGCAGGTAGAGAAAGGGGTACTTTTCCCTTTCTCACGATACAAGAACTCATGGGCACTCCATGAAATTGCTGAGTAGTCGGTTTAAAACAGATAAAGGGAAGTCCTTCTTCACCCAAAGAGTGATTAACACAGGGAATTCGCTGCCACAGGAGGTGGTGGCGGCTACAAGCATGGACGGCTTCAAGCGGGAACTGGATAAACATATGGAGCTATTAGCTACAAGGTATAGATAGTAACTCTGAGCCAAGTGATGCAACAGTGGGAGGGCTTCTGGTGTCCTGGCCCCACTGATGGACCTTCTGAGGGCATCTGGTATTTCTGGCCACTGTGAGAGACAGAGTGTTGAACTGGATGGGCCATTGGCCTGATCCAACATTGGCTTCTCTTATGTTCTTCTAGGGTTGCCAGCCTCCAGGTGGGGCCTGGGGATCTCCCGCTTTTACAACTGGTCTCCAGCTGACAGAGATCAGCTCCCCTGGAGAAAATGGCTGCTTTGAAGGGTGGACTCTATGGCACTGTACCATGCTGAGGCCCCTCCCCTCCCCAAACCCTGCCTTCTCCTCGCTCCACCCCCAAAGTCCCCAGGTATTTTCCAACCTGGACTTGGCAACCCTATGTTCTTCCCATTTCCCTCCTTCTCCAAGACAAAAGAGGACATGTCCTCCCTGAAGAGGGCCCTCTGCTATTATCTGTAGCTCAAGTGCTTATAATTGTCACAAGGAATTTCCCATGTCGGAATAATTTTATTCCAGGCCTTCAGGAGAGCCAGTTTGATGTAGTGGTTAAGTGCACGGACTCTAATCTGGGAGAACCGGGTTTGATTCCCCACTCCTCCACTTGCACCTGGCTGGATGACCTTGGGCAAGCCATAGCTCTGTACCAGCTGTTCCCTCAAGGACAGCTTGGGAAAGAGCTCTCTCAGCCCCACCTACCTCACAGGGTGTCTGTTGTGGAGAGGGGAAGGGAAAGGAGTTTGTAAGCCGCTCTGAGACTCCAAGTGAGTGAAGGGCGGGGTATAAATCTAATCTCTTCTTCTTCTTCTTCACATCTGTTTACTGCAATTCGGCACCAACCTTCCAGCTGCTAATTAGACAGCACAGTCTAGAAAGGAAAGGCAACCAGGAGGCAAAGGTAGCTTGCATGTGAAAGGTTTTTCTGACTCAGTGACTATGGCTGCGCTGGGATCCCAAGGTGGAGAAGGTGAACAGGTGGGGTGTGACTCAGTCAGTGGTAGAGCGTCTGCTTGGCATGCAGAAGGTCCCAAGGTCCAATCCCTGATGTTTCTAGTTAAAAGGACCAGGCATTGGTGCTGTGAAAGACCTCTGTCTGAGACCCTGGAGAGCAGCTGCCAGTCTGAGTAGACAATACTGACTTTGATGGACCACAAGGCCTCATTCAGTAGAAGGCAGTTTTGTGTGTTCATGTGAATGACTTAAGACGGGTTGGGTTTAGGGTTGCCAGGTCTGAGTTGGGAAATACCTGGAGACTTTGGGGGTGGATCCAGGAGAGGGCAGGGTCTGGGGAGGGGAGGGGCCTCAGCATGGTACAATGCCACAGAGTCCACTTGTCAAAGCAGCCATTTTCTCCAGGGGAGCTGATCTCTGCCATCTGGGGATCAGTTGTAAAAGCAAGAGATCCCCAGGCCCCATCTGGAGGCTGGCAACCCTAGTTGGGTTGTTTATGAAGAATGGGCTGGTAAACTACTTTGAGCCCACTTTTAATGAGAAAAGGTAGTACCGAAGTGTATGGCTCTGAGATTTTTTTTTTAAAAAAAAAATGTTCTGTGAGGGGTTTTTTCCCTCAGAAAACACTGACTGAGGGAATCAAGTCCTGTGGAAAAATTGAGTCGTAGATCCCAGCTAAGATTTCCATGGGTACAAATGTTTTAGCTTGTGAGCACGATCTTCCTGCCTTCCCCTTCAAGAGGCGCACCAAATGTCGCCTCCAAATCCTCTATATTTTCTGATGACCGCTTGGGGTGGCACATGAGGAGCATGCTGAAGCACCACAAAGGCTCAGTATGTTCCTGTCTATCAATGGTGTGGGGCGCAATGGAGCTCACCTTCTCTGGGTGACATCTCTTCTGCTATTGGCTGAATCCCCATGAAGAAGAAGAGTTGGTTTTATACCCCTCTCTTCACTATCCAAAGGAGTCTCAGAGTGGCTTACAATCTCCCTCCCTTCCTCTCCCCACAACAGGCACCCTGTGAGAGAGGTGGGGCTGGGAGAGCTCTGAGAGAATTACTCTTGGGAGAACAGCCCTTTTGAGAACTGTGACTGGCTCAGGGTCACCCACCTGGCTGCATGTGGAGGAGTGGGGTATCAAACCCGGTTCTCCAGATTAGTCTGCCACTCTTCACCACTACACCACACTGGCTCTCTGTGGTCTCTCATGATGTCCCTGTGCGGTCTTCTTTTGGACCCAGCCAGTGGCAGCTCAGTAGGAGTAATTTGTTTGAGGCGATAACATACTTTCAAATGAAGGGTCCCCAACCTTTTGAGCTTGTGGGCACCACTGGAATTCTGACAGAACATGGGGGCGCAGCCACAAAATGGCTGCCACAGGAAGCAGAGCCAGCCATAAAATGGCTGCCGTAGGTTAACTTTAGTCAGACAGTGAAGATCTTTTTGCTGAGGTGGCAGATGCTGCCAAAGTAACATTTTAAAAAATCTGCACAGGCAATCAACTCTCCAATGGCCAACCAGAAGGCTTGCTGGGAAAATACCCACCTGGACCCACCCACTTTCTAAAAGCATTTGGAGAATGCCAGGAAAGGTGTCAGTAGAGGCTATGGCACCCATGGGCACAACGTTGGGGAACCAGGGTCAACCAAGGAGACTTGATAAGTAAGAAGAGTTTTAGTATAGCATTGGGTGGTCAACTGACCTCACCGAGAGGGAATTGGATAAACATATGGAGCAGAGATCCATCAGTGGCTATTAGCCACAAGGTATAAATAGAAGCTCTCCATCTGGGGCACGTGATGCTCTGTATTCTTGGTGCTTGGGGGGAGAGAAACAGTGGGAGGGCTTCTAGTGTCCTGGCCCCACTGGTGGACCTCCTGATGGCACCTGGTATTTCTGGCCACTGTGTGACAGAGCGTTGGACTGGATGGGCCATTGGCCTGATCCAACATTGGCTTCTCTTATGTTCTTATGAGACAGCCTGACTCATATATTACTTTAAGTAATTTGCAGAACTCCACCGGTAAAGTTTTTCTTTGTATTAGCGGTAGAAAGTGCTGTTAAGTCACAGCTGACTCATGGAGACCCCATAGCGTTTTCAAGGCCAGAGGTGAACAGAGGTGGTTTGTCCTTGCCTGCCTCTAAGTAACAGCCTTGAATGTCCTTGGTGGTCTTCCATCCAAGTACTAACCGGGGCTGACCCTGCTTAGCTTCTGAGATCTGACAAGAGCAAGCCAGCCTGGACTATCCAGGTCAGGGCTTCTTGCCATTAGCATTATCCACATCAGCAGATTAAGTTTCTGTAAAAGACTCGAGAGCAGAGGCTGGGAAAGAAAATGGGCGGCTCTTGCACAGTCTGCTAGCTGACTCTTTCTCGATCTTTTCTCCACAGGATGAAGTGGCCCAAGATCTCTCGTTTGCCCCTCTGCTCGCTCGCGCTGTTATCACAAAATCGTTCCTTTTGAAAGCCAAGATCTCCATACGCCACCGCAAGAATCCAAACCAGTCTGGGGGAAGAAAGGAAAAGACGGTGCTGAGCCCCTGGTTCCCCTCTGATGGAAATGCCTCACAAGTTGTCAGGAGAAAATGGCTTCGACTTCACCCAGAAACTTATCTTTTCTAGCACCTCAGACCCAGTGGAGAGTAGCCTTAGTTTTGACGTCCCCACTCCCAAGGAGTCGTGTTCTACCCCTCTAAGCAATGGCACTTTATATTCCAATGCCAACAGCCCGTCGGACTCGTGTGCGAAACCCCTCTGCGAGGCCAGATCTGAGAGCAAAGGCCCGTACAGCACAGGGATTAAATATGTCTCCTCAGAAGAAGAGGGACTTGAGTGTGGCTGGGGGGCCTTTACTCCTAGTTGTTTACAGTTCTGCAATACCCCCAAGGGGGTCTTGTTCTTCCTTTGCGCGGCCTCGTTCCTGCAAGGCATGACGGTCAATGGCTTCATCAACACGGTCATCACATCCATCGAGCGGCGGTTCGACCTGCGAAGTTACGAGAGCGGACTGATCGCCAGCTCGTACGACATTGCGGCCTGCGTGTGCTTGACGTTTGTCAGTTACTTTGGGGGGAATGGGCATAAGCCACGATGGCTCGGATGGGGCGTGTTCATCATGGGGATTGGGTCCCTTGTCTTTGCATTGCCCCAGTTCACCACCAGCCAGTACGAGGTACATTTCTTACAGGACACTGACATGTGCTTCTCCAACCAGAGCGTGCGGTGCTCGGGAAGTGCCTCCAGCCTCTCGAATTACCGGTTCATCTTCATGCTCGGACAGTTTCTACATGGGATCGGAGCGACACCTCTCTATACCCTTGGAGTGACCTATTTGGATGAAAATGTCAAGTCTAACTATTCACCTGTGTATATTGGTAATCAATATGTTTAAACTGGTTTCTCTCTTCTTTCCCCCCTTGGTCTTTTCACCTCCCCCAAGAGCTATCTGTTGATTATAATTGCATAGATCAGTGATACTCGTAACTTGCAGAAAGCCACATTCATAATTTCCATCAACCAGAAGAACCACATACAGGCCCATAGGTATGCTGGGGCTTGGGGGGGCGGGTTCTGCCCCCTTTCTTAAAGTCACAGCCCCACAGGAATTTCTCCTGTAAATGCTTTTTCAGTCATTTTTAAACATTGCGTTAAAGGTGTGCACTCCTTTAAGCAGAGTGGAGTGCTGTATTTGACTTATTCTCATACTCAGCAAGGGGGTTTGAGTAGGTAACCTCTAGGATCCCTTCTAACTCCGTGTCAAGAAACTGGTCTTCTTGAAGAGAGTTTTTCTGCCAAGTGTTAGCTTTCTTGGCTATAGAAGTCGTCACCCCCATCTGCTGGCTTGTTTTCAGAGTTGCTGCTCAGGTTGGCAGATGTGATTAACTTGCAGCAGCTGCGACCTGTCATCTAAAGTGGTTGACAGCTTGCAATTTAGAGATCTATCCTGGTCACAGCTTTCTACTGGCTAAATGGCTTTTTTCTTTCTGCACTGAGGACTTCAGCCCCACCAGAAAAAAAAAAATTGCCCCACAAGCCACAAAATCCTGGCTATGGCCCTGACCACAGAATTACTACATGCCTCTGTGCTAGCTCATCAAACACACTCATGGTGGTGGAAAGTGCTGTCAAGTCATAGCCGAGTTATGGGGACCCCATAGGGTTTTCGAGGCCAGAGATATTCAGAGGTGTTCTGCCTGCCTCTGTATAGTGACCATGGACTTCTTTAGTGGTCTCCCATCTACATACTACCCATGGCTGACCGTGTCTAGCCTGGACAATCCAGGTCATGGCACACTCACTATGCAATAATATCAAACGTAACTATTGATGTTAAAATATATAATGGTAACCTTTAAAGTTACCAGATTACTCCAGAGCATGTAGCATTGGTCTCTCCCCAGCACTGTTGAACCTTAGCCAGCCCTTGTGTCTCTGGAGTGAGGAAAATGGCCTCCCTTTCAGCATGACACAGCTCCGGTGAGAGACTGAGATTGCCAGAGTCCCCAAAGGACAGCAAGCTGCCTATGCAGAAAGGGGAATAAACTTACCACTCTTGTGGAAGATAGGGCAGGTGCCCTGTTGGTGAACAGTGCTTAGAAGAGCCATAGGTGGCATGTAAAAGAGCCACATGTGGCTAGGGTTGCCAAGTCTGGGTTGGGAAATACCTGGAGGCTTTGGGGGTGGAGCCAGGAGAGGGCGGGGTTTGGGGAGGGGAGGGGCCTCAGCATGGTTCAGTGCCATAGAGTCCACCCTTCAAAGCAGCCATTTTCTCCAGGGGAGCTGATCTCTCTCAGCTGGAGATCGGTTGTAAAAGCGGGGCATCCCCAGGCCCCACCTGGAGGCTGGCAACCCTCTGAGTGAGTATCACTGGTATAGATTATGCCTATGTTTATATAAGTTGCAAATGTTTTATCATTCTTTTTGAATTCATGTTCCCTCTAAGCTGTGGAGTCTTGTGAGCAAAAATTCTACTTTGTGAGCCATTGGCATCCAAGTTGTGAGTGAGCGATCTGGCTACTGCACAAATCAGTTTGCTCTGGAGCCATCCTTCCTGAGCTAAGACAAAAACGTGTGAGCTGGAAGCGATGGTGAGCTAGCTCACACTAACTCAGCTTAGAGGGAACACTGTATGACCTACCTAAGAACTCATGGCTAAGTATTAACAGATATGTTTTGCTTGGTTCAGTTGCCAGCACCTTCAAATGACACTAGCAAAATCCCCTCTATTTTATCCTCACAGCAACCCCTTGAGGTGGTTTATACTGCGAGAGACTGATTGGCCTGAGGAAACTCCCATCAGTTTCATGATGAGCAGGGGTTTGAACTTTGAACCCGAGCCTCCCGGGGTGTAGTGTAACATTATAGCTACCACCAGGGCTTTTTTTGTAGAAAAAGCCCAGCGGGGACTCATTAGCATAATAGGCCACACCCAACAGGAGAAACTCATTAGCATATTAGGCCACACCCCTGACAGCACAGCTCCCTCCCAGAATTGGATTCCCCAGGTGCCCTGTGGCTTGCAGGGCACCCCCAAGCACCCCGCGGCTTGTGAGGCACTTGGGGAACCTGAGGGGGGGAGGCTGTAGGTGTGGCCAACTTGGAAGCCAGCTGGAACTCCGTTCCTGTGCGTTCCTGCCCAAAAATAGCCCTGGCCACCACCCTGCTCTGGCTGCCAAATTTATAAATTCGGATCACGGAGTGAAGCAATCACCAAAATTGTATTCCTGGTTGTGTATGACAGCAAGACAGCCAGAAATCCATTGTAAGCTTGTGTCCTTCCAGCCTTTAGATTGCCTCCTAGACTGGGCACCTTACCAGTTCACATCCCAAAGACTAACCAAGTATATTCAGACGTGCTCTACAGTTGCCAGCCCTCACATCATGGTGGCATGTCTCCCACGGGCAGCCCTCTTTGCCCACTGCCAATCTGAGTGGCTGCAGGAGAAAAATAAAGAAAATATTACTGTAGCCCTCTGTGCCAATACACCATTTCCAGGTACAACCCGGAAGTGGCAATGGGTAGCTCTAGGAATCACTCAAAACTCTATGGTAAAACCATAGAATTTCTGGTGAATCCTAGAGCTGCCCAGTGTCACTTCCAGGATGTACCTGGAAGTAATGCAACAGTGCACAGGATGTAGTGACCGCTTCATGTCCCTGCCCCCAAGCTTCCCACTGCTTGCTAGGCACAACCTGGCAACCGTACCTGCAGTAAACAGTTTCCCCATTGTGCTCTAAACTACATTTAAACTGCAATGTTCTAAAACTCTTCAAAGGATTGTTTACTGGAAGCGGCATTACAGGACGAATAAGGGTATTCCTCCGTGTAAATCCCACAGTACCTGATGGTGCAAATACACCCCGCAGATACTTGGTAGCATGTGTCAAATATTTCCAGAAAGAAATGTAATTCTCTTGGAACCTTACAGTCCTGCCACGCTCTGCTCTTACTCATCTAATTGGTTTCTCGGTGCACAAAAGTGAGCATTAGTCACAAATGCAGCTGTTAGCCAGCTCGCGTGCCAAAGAGCTCAGTGACAGGCAAAGCAGATAATGGCTTTTCTTCTCATAATCAGCTTCCTCCACGTCATTCATATGCACACAAATTATGGACAAGGAACATCCGTCCTGTGTTATCTGCTAGGAGGGGCAGCTCAATCCTTAGGACTTCCAGGTCTCCTGGTTCTTTGCCATAGTTCCAGTGTGGGAGCTAGTTTCTATTGCAGAGTCTACATGAGATGCAAGTACAGTTGCCAACTCTGGGCTGGGAAATTTCTGGAGATTTGGGGGTGGAGCCTGAGGAGGACAGGGTTTGGGGAGGGGAAAGACCTCATAGGGGTATAATGCCATAGAGTCCACCCTCCAAAGCAGCCATTTTCTCCAGGGGAACAGATCTCTGTTGCCTAGAGATTGGTGGTAATTCCGGGAAGATCTCCAGGTCCCACCGAGAGGCTGGCAACCCTAAATGTAAGCCTGTCCCAATCAGCAGCTGGCAGAAGGTCGGAGAGTCTGAAATGAAACCTTGCGCAAAATAAAACAAAAATGGCATAATTTTTGAACTTTGGGGGGACATTTGAAATGTTTGCGAATTGTGCATGTGATGCCTCTCTCTCTTTCCCCCCCTCCAGCAATTTTCTACACGGCTGCCATTTTGGGTCCCGCGGCTGGCTATCTGATTGGAGGACTCTTCCTAAACATTTATACTGACATAGGCCAACAGTAAGTTAGCAAAATATGATTGTCCCTTACCCACTGCATATCTGATCCTTATTTCATCTCTTTCTCTCTCTCTCTCTCTCTCTCTCTCTCTCTTTCTCCGGGGTGAACTCAATGTAATGTGGAAACAAAAAATGTCCCAAGATCATTACAGGGGTGACTCAAGTGTAGTGTAGAATGTAAGTTCAAGGAAAGGGTTGAGCCAGGATTTAAGGTCTAGTGTGGAATCTCTCTCTCTTCCTTTCTCTCTCTCTCTCTTTCTGGTCCTTTCCTCACTTGGCTCTTATCTAGGGCTGCCAAGTCCCCCGGTAGGGCGGGGGAAACACCGATTTTTCATGCTTCCCCCCCGCTTTTTCAAAACTGGCCACCGGGGGGAGGCAATGGCTGCCAACAGGAGGGGAACGTCGGAGCCTGCCGGGCCCTCTCCCTTCCAGGCCTCTTAAAGGGAAATGTCTGAAGAGCCTGCAGTGAAAAGCCTCACCAGACATTTCCCCTTTAAGAGTTAGCAAGAGAGCCCCGCCCAGAGATTAACGAGGGACTAAGCTCTTACTGAAGGGCCTGCTTTTGCATGCAGCTGGTGTAAGATTGAAAGGTTGCTGCTGCTGGGCCTGGGGTAAGTCCATCTGCCAGCTCTTTTCCTTCTCTCTCTCTCCCCCTCCCCCTTTCTTTCTTTTTTCTGTCTCTCTCTCTCTCTCTGTCCCCATCCAGCAGAGGTCTATCAGTGGCTATTATTAGCCACAAGGTCTAAATGGAAGTAAGTGCCTGTGCCAGCTCTTTTCCTTCTCTCTCTCTCCTTCTTTCTTTTTTCTGTCTGTCTGTCTGTCTGTCTCTCTCTCTCTCTGTCCCCATCCAGCAGAGGTCTGTCAGTGGCTATTATTAGCCACAAGGTCTAAATGGAACCCTTTGTCTGGGGCAGTGATGCTCTGAATTCTTGGTGCTTGGGGGGCAACAGTGGGAGGGCTTCTGGAGTTCTGGCCCCGCTGCTGGACCTCCTGAGGGCACCTGGTATTTTTGGCCACTGTTGTGACACAGAGTGTTGTACTGGATGGGCTGTTGGCCCGATCCACTGTGGCTTCTCTCCTGTTCTTATGATATGAAAATCATATTTAGCACTTGTGTAGCAGTGCTTCATATTCTGCCGAGATGAGGAAGGATTCAGTAGGGCCATTGCTCAGTGCTAGAGCATCTGCTTGACATGCAGGAGGTATCAGCCTCTTCAGCTAAAAAAGGATCAGGTAATAGGTGACATTAAAGATCTCAGCCTGAGACCCTGGAGAGCCACTACCAGTCTGAGTAGTCAATACTGACCTTGATGGACTAATGGCCTGATTCAGTATTAGGAAACTTCATGAGTTCATGTGTCAGCATGTGGAAGGAACATCACAGGATGTGACATCACAAAATGATGTCACTTCCTTTCTCCTGGCTCCACCCCCAAAGTCTCCTGGCTCCACCCCCAAAGTCCCCAGATATTTCCCAAGTTGGACTTGGCAGCCCTACTCTTATCCCTGGTTTTATCAGAGTTCAACTCGTGACCCAATACCTTGCATTTCTCCCTGGTTATAACAGTATCCATTTATCACGGAACAAGTGTGAGGCGAAACTGAGGTGACCTCAATGTAATGTGGAAACAAAAAGTATCCTGAGATAATTACAGGGGTGAACTCGAGTATAGTGTAGTTGAAAAGTACTGGAGTCTGCAGGCCAGTGGACTGAGTTTCAGCATAATGGAGTTTATTAGAGGTCTGGAACAAGCATCCCTGAGGTGGCCCGGGGGTCAGCTTATATGCACAGAAAAACCTTGCCCCCGTCCACACCCACACTGCGGGATAGGTTAATCTTCGCACCAGAGATTACATTGGTTCATTTAAATATGCTAAACCCCTGATAGGTGGATCTTTAGGAGCCTGGGTGCTATTGTTCTTTTACCTCAAGTGTGTACCTTTTCCAGGCCATGCGGTCAGACCGCATGGCCGCCGCCATTACATATTTGGTCACATCAAAGAATCATACAAGTGTACACATAGAGAATCACAGCCTGGTTGTCTGTGGAATTGCTTCCAGAACATAACAGTAGTGTAGAATGTAAGTTCGGGGACAAGGTTGAACCAGGATTTAAGGTAGGGCTACCAAGTCCAACTTGGGAAATATCTGAGGACTTTGGGGGTGGAGCCAGGAGACTTTGGGGGTGGACCCAGGAGAAAGGAAGTGACATCATTTTGTGGTGTCACATCCTGTGATGTTGCTTCCACATGCTGACACATGAACTCATGAAGTTTCCTAATACTGAATCAGGTCATTGGTCCATCAAGGTCAGTATTGACTACTCAGACTGGTAGTGGCTCTCCAGGGTCTCAGGCTGAGATCTTTAATGTCACCTATTACCTGATCCTTTTTTAGCTGAAGAGGCTGATACCTCCTGCATGTCAAGCAGATGCTCTATCACTGAGCAACGGCCCTACTGAATCCTTCCTCATCTCGGCAGAATATGAAGCACTAAGTGCTACACAAGTGCTAAATATGATTTTCATATCATAAGAACAGGAGAGAAGCCACAGTGGATCGGCCCATCCACTACAGCCCATCCAGTACAACACTCTGTGTCACAACAGTGGCCAAAAATACCAGGTGCCCTCAGGAGGTCCAGCAGCGGGGCCAGAACTCCAGAAGCCCTCCCACTGTTGCCCCCCCAAGTACCAAGAATGCAGAGCATCACTGCCCCAGACAAAGGGTTCCATTTAGAACTTGTGGCTAATAATAGCCACTGATAGACCTCTGCTGGATGGGGACAGAGAGAGAGAGACAGACAGACAGACAGACAGACAGAAAAAAGAAAGAAAGGGGGAGGGGGAGAGAGAGAGAGAGAGAGAGAGAGAAGGAAAAGAGCTGGCAGACCCCAGCAGCTTACCCCAGCAGCTTACTCCAGCAGCAACCTTGCAAGCCACATGCAAAAGCAGGCTCTTCAGTAGAAAGAGCCTAGTCCCTCCTTAATCTCTGGGTGGGGCTCTCTTGCTCGCTCAGCTCTTAAAGGGGAAATGTCTGTTGAGGCTTTTTACTGCAGGGCAGGCTCTCTGCAGACATTTCCCTTTTAAGAAGTTCAGGCCTGGCAGGGAGAGGTCAGGGCAGGCTCTGACGTTCCCCTGCTGGCAGCCATTGCCTCCCCCGGTGGCCAATTTTGAAAAAGCGCGGGTAAGCTTTAAAAACCAGTGTTTCCCCCGCACTACCGGGGGACTTGGCAGCCCTAATTTAAGGTCTAGTGTGGAATCTCCCCCTCCCTCCCCCTCCTTCCCCCCCTTCTCAGATGCATGCTAGAGAAACTTCAACATGTACATCATGGCCTGATGTAAACATGGCCCAAGCAACATAGTAAGATTGCCAGATTCCTATATAGGCCATTCCACACCTTTGCTTTGTACCTCATATTTTTAGGTGAATACTTGAAAGCCTCTTAACACAGGTATCACAATTGCCACAGTCACCAAGCAGCCAAGTTCCTTATGACTGGCCCAAGGTCCACCCCCCCCCCCCCCGGCAGAGCTTCCATGACAAAGCAGGAATTCAAGGCCAGGTCTCCTAGATCTCAGTCCAATACTCTAACCAGAACTCCACAGTGGTAACTACCTCTTTAATTCTACGCTCAACTCTGTTGAGGGGAAAGTACTTCTCTAGAGATTGGGATGAATTCGATCCTGAAAAGACTGCATGGGGGGGGGGATGGGGATAAACCATCAGTCCCCCAGCATGGCTGTTCCAGTCTCATTTGAAACCTTCTGCAGATTTTTTTAAAATGTGAAACTAATTTATATTCGGTATAGTTTGCCCCCCCCCCCCCAAGTTATCTCCACGAATGCCAGTATTCATACATGCATTGCAGGCTGGTGATGGGTCTTTCCACATAAACCAGGTCATGCCAGTGGGGGTGAAGATTTCATAGTCAGAATAAAGAATCTAAAGCTATGTAGTATATAGCTTTATATATAGTTTGACCCTCAAACTTAACTCCATAAATGCCAGTAGTCATATATGCTTCATGGGCTGGTAAAGGGTTTCTTCCACATTACCAGATTATGCCAGTGGGGGTAAAGATTCCATAGTCAGAATAAACAATCTAAAGTTACAACTCTCTCTCTCTCTCTCTCTCACATACACACACACACATCTATCTATCTATCTATCTATCTATCTATCTATCTATCTATCTATCTATCATCTATCTATCTATCTATCTATCTATCTATCTATCTATCTATCATCTATCATCATCATCTGTTTACCTGTCTCTCTTTCATCTACCCTTTCTTTCTTTCTTTCTTTCTTTCTTTCTTTCTTCTATCTACCCCCTTTCTTCTGTATATTTATCCTATCTATCCTGTCCACCCATCCATCTGTCCATCCATCTGTCCATCCGTCCATCCATCCATCTATCTATCTATCTATCTATCTATCTATCTATCTATCTATCTATCTATCTATCTATCTATCTATCTATCTATCTATCTATCGGAGAGAGTCCCAGTGAATTTAGTGGAACATTTCTGAGTACATCTGCTTAAACTTAGTTTGCATCACTCGCTTTTCTGGATTTACGGTATCTATGCAGGGCAGATGGGGCAGGAGGGCTAGCGTTTGTGGTTGTGTTTGCGGTTGTGGCTGATGCAGTCAACGCCACTAGTTGTGGTGCTGTGCTGGCAACAGGAACTTTGTTTCCAGACATAATATTACCTACTAGAAAATTCTGAGGCTGTCCTTTCATCTTCTCTTGGAGTGAAAGAAACATTTGAATGTACTTTTTTTGGGTCCAATTTGTATTGATTGGCTCTCTGCAAATGATGACCCCCCCCCCCGTCCTGCCACTCAAAGACATAAGAAAGTCGTGATCTACTAGAGCCAGTTTGGTGTAGTCGTTAAGAGTGGCGTACTCTAATCTGAAGAACTGGATTTGATTCCCCACTTCTCCACATGAAGCCAGCTAGGTGATCTTGAGTCACTCACAGTTCTCTCAAAACTCTCTCAGCCCCACCTACCTCACAGGGTGCCTGTTGTGGGGAAGGGAAGGGAAAGGAGTTTGTAAGCCACTCTGAGACTCCAAGTGAGTGAAGGGCGGAGTATAAATCCAACTCTTCTTCTTCTTCTTCCTCTTGTCTGTCCTGAGCTCTCACTGATGAATCTTATGAACTAATAGCCCCTTTCTCCTCATTTCTTCAACTCACAGAATTGATCTCACGCCAGACAATACTCTGTGGGTCGGAGCGTGGTGGATTGGGTTTCTTGGTGCTGGCGCTGCTGCCCTTTTGACTGCCATCCCCATCTTGGGTTACCCTCTTCGCCTGCCAGGTATGTCAGCTGTCAAGAGTTCAGGTCATGTCCTTCCTGAAAAGCTGGAGGGCTTGGCCAGAGGCTTGAAGGTGGCTTCCTTTTCTCATTTCCCCCTGCTTTCTGAATACAAACAGAAGTGTTCATTTATTGAAGTTACTGAAAACATTTTTATGCTGCCTTTCCACGCAATCAGGGTCCGCGAGATGGCAAGCGTAGATATATAAACAATTAAAATGCAGTTAAAATTTCAAAGAGAGATTAGAGAGACTATTAGAGAAGACTATTAGAGAAGATATTATATTAGAGAGGATATTATAGCATTGGAAAAAGTGCAGAGGAGGGCAACTAGAATGATAAAAGGTTTGGAACACTTTCCCTATGAAGAAAGGTTGAAGCGCTTGGGGCTCTTTAGCTTGGAGAAATGATAGCTGAAGGGTGACATGATTTTATAAGATTATGCATGGGATATAGCAGGTGGAGAAAGAAGTACTTTTCTCCCTGTCTCACAATATAAGAACTCGTGGGCACTTCATGAAATTGCTGAGCAGTTGGGTTAGAACAGATAAAAGGAAGTCCTTTTTAACCCAAAGAGTGATTAACATGTGAAATTCACTGCCACAGGAGGTGGTGGCAGCTACAAACATGGACAGCTTCAAGGGGGAGTTAGATAAAAATCTGGAGCAGAGGTCCATCAGTTGCTATTAGCCACAAAGTATAGATAGGAACTCTCAGTCTGGGGCAAGTGATGCTCTGTATTCTTGGTGCTTGATGGGGGGGGCAACAGTGGGAGGGCTTCTAGTGTCCTGGCCCCACTGGTGGACCTCCTGGTGGCACCTGGTGTTTTTGGCCATCGTGTGACAGAGTGTTGGACTGGATGGGCCACTGGCCTGATCCAACATGGGCTTCTCTTATGTTCTTAGTCTGATAGTAAAGCTCAAGACAATGCATCCTCTTGGACCGAATCAAGACCTAGGTTTCCTGTCTCATTACTAATGCTGATTTCTCCATGCCTAGTACCCCTCTGCATGTCACACATAATCCAATCACGCCTGCCATTGCCATTCACCTGCTGTTGTCATTTGCCTGCTATTGCCATTCGGCATCTGAAATCACTCCACTGTCCAAGATATAAGAGCAGATGGACTCACATTCTAGCTGTATCTGGAGAAGTGAGCAGTGACTCCCAAAAGTTCATCCCCTGCCACACATTTTGTTAGTCATTAAGGTGCTACTGGACTCTTGCTCTTTTCTGCAGTTAAAATTATAAAAATCAACTAAAGCCACATAAACAGCACTGGAAGGACCAATAACTGCCATTGGGGGCATGCCGGATAAAACAAAAAACCCTTCACCTGCCAGCAGAAAGAAACCAGTAGAGGGAGACAGACGAATCTCACTGGGAAGAGAGTCCCAAAGTTTTGGTGCCATGATGGAGAAGGCCCTATTGTGGATTGCCGCCCATCTAGCCTCAGATGCTAAGTATGCTTCGGTTCTCTTTGCCACATGGACAGATGGTTTAATCAGTGAACCCTGCACAGGCGTCTGAACCATGGGAAAACTTGGGCAAAGGGTTTTCTGCTGATATGGAGTCATTGCTGTCGGGACCACAGTGAACACAAGCCTTTTACATACAGAATTATGTGCGTTGAAATCAGTGCACATAGAGAGGGAGGGAGCATGAGTGTGCAAGTCCACCTCCCCCACCGGGCATGATTGCTGGCTTGTGAGCATGGAATCTATGCGCATATGCGTCCTCTCTGGGATTGGGAATGTGCAAAAAGCAGTGCTCCTGACCACAGGGAAGGAGTCTACAGATGTGACCTCCATCAGGGACAGAGTCCATGCTCATGACCCGGTGATGGCACTCAAGTGAGGCCAGAGAGCTTGTGCCAACACTCCCTCTGTGTGGATCGATTTCAGCTGATGTCATGTCGTGTGAGAGGGCTTCAGAGTTTTAGAGGTGGAAGGGGTCTTTTAGACCATCGAATCCAACTCTTGCCATGACCTGGAGGGACCAGCTTGGCCCCCTCTCATTACATCTCAGAAGCAAAGCAGGGTCAGCCCTGGTCAGCACTTGGATGGGAGACCAGCAAGGAAGTCCAGGGCTGCTACACAGAGGGCACGATCACACACACCCATCTGCTGCACGAGAGGGACGATTCACCAGCGGATCAAAATGGTGCGATCACACCAGCACATCTGGGAAGCGTCCCGCAACCGTTGTCAAGCCGTCGCAAGCTGTTTTGATCTGGCGGGGAACTGGAGTAAAAAACTACTAGAGAAAATGCGGTATCGAACAGTTTGTTGTGGGCCAGAGCCGGACTTTCTCCATGTGATTGTGCCAGCACATAGTTGTGGCATCGCGGATAGTCTGATCAGGCTATCCCGACGCCATGCTGTTGTTTTTTTTCCCCCTTCTCAGTGTGCGCATCATCGAAAGCCCTTAGGGTTGGAGGGGCGATTCATCAATCCCCTGTTTAAGTGAATCAGAAACCAACCACACGCACACACAAAAATAACTCACCCGCGGTTGCATCTGATCACGCAGTGGCGAGTTGTGCCGCCTGGTCCACAGACCTGTGTGATCGCGCAACTGTGGGGCAAATTGCTCTGGGGTAAAATAGCCTCGATTCCCGTCTGGATTATCTCGCTCGTGTGGAAGGGACCAGAAGCAGGCAATGGCAAACCACCTCTGAACATCTCTTGCCTTGAAAACCCTATCAGCGTGAGTTGGCTGTGACATGAAGGCACTTTCCACCAATCCAAAGCCAGAGCTGTGACATGAAGGCACTTTCCACCAATCCAAAGCCAGAGCACTGCTGAAAGAGGGCTGGGCATTTGCTGGAGACCTCTACCAACCCCATACATCCCTGGTCCCATTTCCAAGCTACTTGTCAATTGGAAGCTTCTCCTAATTTATTGATTATTAAATTAAACTTCTTAGGCCGCCCTTCCCTGCAAGCAGGGCTCAGGGTGGCTTACATCCATAAAAATACAATATTATTAGACTTATATTATTAGACTAATAATTATTCTAGTTATTATTGGAATAATATATTATTAATACTGTTATGTATTGACCATGCGGTCGCCATGTGCTCCCTTAATTGCGACTGCATGGCCAGAGCACAAGGCCAGAGCATGGCCAGAGCACATGGCCAAGAAACTACCTGAGCTTCAGCCAGGTAGAACAAAGGCCAGGTGGATTCAAACCAGCCACCAATCATGTACCTAGGTTTCTCCCAGGGAACCTATGAGATGTAAATAGACTGATAATAGCCTATCAGGCCAGTTGGGTGAGGTCAGGGGATTGTCCCTGACCAGCATAAAAGGAGGGCTTCGAGCCCTGGGTTGTAGGCTTCATCCGGACCAGCAATAAAGATCTAGCTGTTTCACTGTTCCACGGACTCCCGACTCCAATACCTATCAAATACAATATTATTAGACTTGTATTATTAGACTGAGAGCCAGTTTGGTGTAGTGGTTAAAGTGCACGGACTCTAATCTGAGAGAACCGGGTCTGATCCCCACTTCTCCACTTGCGCCTGCTGGATGACCTTGGGCAAGCCATAGTTCTGGCACAGCTGTTCTCTCAAGAGCAGTTCTCGAAAAAGCTCTCTCAGCCCCACCTACCTCACAGGGTGTCTGTTGTGGGGAGGGGAAGGGAAAGGAGTTCGTAAACCGCTCTGAGACTCCAAGTGAAGGGCGGGGTATAAATCCAATCTCTTCTTAAAACAGCATTGAAATTCAACAACCACAATAAAACAGTACAATCCAAGATGGAGATAAATCTCCAAAACCCGCTCGCCCCCTGGGTTAAGTAAAATTCAGAGCAGTGCATGTGGGGGAATATGAGAGTGCCAGGCCATCGCTGTCCTCAACCAAATGCCTGGTGGAACATCTCTACCTTGCAACCCCTATGGAACGGGTCTTGATGTCCTCGGGCAGAGAGTTTCACCAGGTAGGGGCCAGGGCTGAAAAATTCCAGGCTGTGGTTGAGGACAGCCAGATGTCTCTCCGGCCGGGGTCCAGCAGGAGGTTCTTGTTTCCAGATCATAATGCTGTTCCCAAGCCATACTGATATTCAAAAGAAGCCTCCCCCATTTGTAACTCCAGCCCATTACAGCTAATCGGGCCCTCTGTAGCAGTGGTGAATGTCACTTGCTGTGTGCATGAAGAAATTGCAGTTAGGTCACAGATCTAGTGGTGTCCCCATGGGGGACAGCCTGGATAGCCCAGCCTCACCCACTCTCGTCAGGGCTTGGAAGATAGGAAGGGTTGGCCATGGTTAGAACTTGGGTGGGAGACCATCAAGGAAGGCCAGGGCTGTTATGGAATGGCAACAAGGGCAATCCACTTCTGCGCATCTCTGGGGAGGGGGCATGGCACAGTGGAAGTGCATCTGCTTGACACAGAGAAGGTCCCAGGTTCAATTTCCAGCATCTCCAGGCAAAGGATATGGCAGTAGGTGATGTGGAAGACCTCAGCCTGATGCCCTAGAGAGCAGGTGCCAATCTGAATCGTCGGTCCTGATCTTGATAGACCAAGGATAAGATTCAGTGCAAGACAGCTTCATGTGTTCTCAAGGACAGAGACAAATGGAAGTAGGGGGAGGAGCTGTGGCTCAGTGGAAGAACCTTTGCTCGGCATGCAGGAAGTCCCAGGTTCAATCCCCGATATCGCCAGTTAAAAGGGCCCAGCAGAAGGTGATGGGAAAGACCTCGGCCTGAGACCCTGGAGAGCCATCTCCAGCCTTGATGGACCAATGGCCTAGTTCAGCATAAGGGAACTTCATATGTGTACATTGCCTGCCTCTTGATCGGACAGATCCACATGAATTTATACATATGTCTACACATTCTCATCTAAGAGGGTGTATAGATAATCTATCTTTTAAACAGAAAATTAGAACGGGAAGGCGAGGGGTACTAAACTCTGCCTCCTCCACCTCTGTGCTCTGTTGCTTTCAGCCTTTTCCCTCCAGCCCAGCTTGGAACCAAGTGGAAGAAAAGCCATGAGAGCAACGGAACATGGTCCGTTAAGGCAAATGAGGGGGCAAGGTTTAATTCCCCTTACTCTGTGCTCTATTTTTTTTTGGTTTTAAAAAAACCCCATCTGTACCCAGCTTTAGGCATGAACGGATGGACAGTTTGTAACTGTGGATCTGTGGTGGTTAGCTTGACCCTCAATTCACCATCGCATGGCCCATGGACACAAAAGAGAAACTGCTATAAGCTGAAATGTGTGTGCGCGGGGGGGGGGGGGGAGCCATACGTTAAGGAAGAGAACAGTGCGCTATTGTTCGCCTGGCATTAATGCGCCCCCTTTGCCTTGTCATCCAAGCCAGGTTCAGGGAACTGTCCTCCAACTGTGCCAGTTTGCCTATGCAGGGGACAAGAAATTCAATGCAAATTCTCTGAAACGCCTCTGGGTTTCTCCCTGTGGGATTCTTTGTGTCTGCGTGTCTGTGTTTGCATAGGTTCCCTACCTTCCCACACATATATCTGTGGGGTTTTTTTGTAATCCTGGCTTCTGTATTGTTAGAAACGATCTTGTGCACTTTCCCACCCGGATTAATACAGCCAGCAGGTCTAAGAATGTCTTCTCAGCCTTTCGAAACCTTATTCCCTTGGCTTTATTTTTTTTTCTTTTTAAAGGATTGTCCTTTAAGAATAGATGCAGGAGTATCCGAGCTTCCAACAGAGCAGGAACTGAAATTTTCATGTTCGCAGAGCACTATTCTTTCAGGCCTTCCTGGTCCCCACAGCTACCGATTTTGTACCTCCTTTCTCTACTTCCTATAACTATTGAATGCCATCAAGTCACAACCAATTTATGGAGACCCCAGCAAAGGGGAAGGAGCAGAGTTGGTATTGCCTTCCTCTGCAAAAACTTCCTTGGTGGTCTCCCATCCAAGTACCAAGCCTGCTTAGCTTCCAAGATCTGATGAGAACACATTGCTGCAGTCTCAGTTCGTAAGACTTGAGCAAGGCTGTTAACGATCGGATGTTTCGGAGGTCATTAATCTGTAGGGCTGCCATAAATCAGAAGCGACTTAACAGCACTTCACACACACACACATAGTGCAAGGGGTTTTCAAGAAGAGGTGATTTGCCATTGCCTTGCTCTACAGAGTCTTCCTTGGTGGTCTCCCATCCAAGTACCGACCCTGTGATGATGGCTGCTATCTTAGGTAAAGGTAAAGATTTCTCTTGCTCAAAAGCCAGTCGAATCTGACTCAAGGGGGCAGTGCTAGTCTCCGTTTCCAAGCCGAAGAGCCAGCGCGGTCCGAAGACTTCTCCGTGGTCATGCGGCCATCATGAATAAATGACAAGGTGCACAGAATGCTGTTACCTTCCCACCGAAGCGGTACCTATTTATCTACTTGCAATTTCATGTTTTCGAACTGGTAGGTTGGCAGGAGCTGGGGCCAGAGACGGGAGCTCATGCTGTCATGTGACACTCGGGTCTCGAACTGCCGAACTACAGACCTCCCAGTCTTGTAGCTCAGTGGCTTAATCTCTTAGCCACCGTGGCCACCGAGTGCTATCTTAGAAGACTTTTAAGAATAGGGTTGCCAGCCTCCAGGTGGGGCCTGGAGATCTCCTGCTATTACAACTGGTCTCCAGACACTAGAGATCGGATCCCCTGAAGAAAATGGCTGCTTGGGAGGGTGGACTCCAGGGTATCGTACCCTGCTGAGGTCCCTCCCACCTCCAAACCCCACCCTTCCCAGGCTCCAACCCCCAAATCTCCAGGTATTTCCCAAACCCAGAGATGGCAATCCTATTTAAGAAAGGGTTACACAAAAGCCAGGGCTAAGCTAGTTAAAAATGGACCCTCTCCATGCCCTGAGACAGTACACTTTTCAGTGCCAGATGGAGGCCCCCACACCCTGCATGTGATTCTCCGGTGACCTCTAGCTAGTCACTGTTAGAAATAATGTGGGACTAAGTGGACCAAGACAGTTCTCACAGTTGTATAATCTTGGGAAGCCGAGCTGGCTACCTGCCATGGAGAAAGATCATCTCGGTACTTAAAGAAAGAGCTGAGATTTATTTTGGAAACCAGAGATCCTGGCTCACCAAGGCGTTATTCTCCGTCAAACATCTCTGAAAGCAGTTGTGGTAACCCCAGGCTTCTTTGTGGGCTCTTTCTAAATAACCAGAGGAAAACGCGGCAGGAGGAGGCGCATTAGGGGTTGGATCCCTTTTTCATGGGTAGCTTCTCTGACCAGGAGGGAAGGGCCACCGCCAGGAGAATGGATTCACAAGTTCTAACCGAACCCTAAGAATCCAAAATCACTCAGTACAGCAGACAAAGGGGGTGGAAACAATAATTTTTGGGGGGGGGGGAGGGTTGTTTACATGTAAGTGGTTTAAACAAGCACACTTTTAAATTTTGGTCACTTCAGCGTTCCCTCCATGTTGAATGGTTTTAATGTAGTGATCCCCAATCTGCCCAATCTGCCGCTGGGTTTCCTGGTGCCCCTTTCTTCTTCTTCTTCCCCAAAGCAAAGCAGCTTGCCTTTCCTATACCTCACTGGAGCAAGAGAACCCAAAAACAACTGACTTCATAATGGGAGAATGCTTGGCTTGCAGCTTTCCAATATGTTGTATTTGGCCCCAGTAACCCCATGGCAGCCATTTTCTGACGGGCCCCAGTCCTCCATGGCAGCCATTTTGTGCCGGCACACATTCCCGGTTTCCCAAGTTCTCAAAAGTGCCAAAGACTCAACAAGATTGGCAACCCTTGTGTCAGTCAATCCATATACGCACAGTGCAGCCGTAGCTTGTTAGAAAAACAATAAACAAATAAGACATTGAAGCAAACAGTGCATTAAATTAGCTATATGAATACTCCAAATTGAACTGGATGGCTGGCAGAGTCCGGGCAGAGTCCAGTCCTCAACCAGAATGTCTAAATCTGACATCTTATCACAGATACCAACGAACCATTGAATGACGTAGTCGTCAGAGCTGGAGAAGGTCCAATGGTGCTGTGGTTAGATCTGCTGGCCACACGGCACAGACTGACTCTTGTTGACCATGTCTGCTATTCAGGATCCCAGCGCTATGTCGTCATGAGGGTTTCGGAAGTCCACCAGCTGAAAGACGGCAGCCACAAAACAGCCTCGGATCCTGATTTTGGAAAGACGGTGAAAGACCTGCCCCGGTAAGATCTCCTGCTCGCATCTGTCCCATAGGGAAATCCCATTTTGAGTCAGTGCAGGAAAACTGTCCTAACCTTATGCTTATTAAATGGCAGCAATCGGGAAATGGTCTGAAATGGGCACAAACGCAGCCAGCTGGGGCTGTTTGCACTTCCCTCTTTCCCTCCTCTCCCACTAGACCTTGCACATAGAGCACGGTTGAAAAATGCCTTAGTCTGAGATGTCTTCAGGTTCCAGTTTGCTGTGATGTGTAAATTCGAGCATAACTGGAGTTTGTTTTCCTGCCCACAACCTGGGATGAGACTGTTATTTAGAATCCCCTTTTTGTGTTAACCTCTAATTTGTCCGGGCATCTGCATGAGGGCAAACTGAATCCTACTTGAAGGGCTAGATTTGAGTCTAGTAGCACTTTAGAGACCAACGATACTTTCGAAGTATAAATTTCAGGACTCACAGCTCCTTTAGTCGGGCTTCCAGACTATGGCCCTTTCTGCACCCGTATTTTGCCTCTGTCTCTGAGCGCATCCTATTCTTCCATTCTGCCTTCCGCTTTCACTTTCACTTTGTTTCAGGGCTTTCTCTTGTTTCTGCATTGGTTTTACAGGAGTCTGCATTCAGACCGCTTCCAGCACGTCGTTGCCTCGCAGCTACCAAAACTCCTTTTGCTGCAATTCTTTGTTCTCACCTGCTTTCAAATTCCAAATCCTCTCTAAAGTAGAATTGTTTCTGTGGCTATTTAAGTGCTGCCCACTGCCCTCCCCTGTTTCCGCCTCTCTCTCTTTAGCGTGTCGCTCCCTCCCTGTTCTGTTTTCCCCTTCTTCTCCAAAGACAAAAGAAGACACGTTTTCCCATATAGTTAAATTTTTTAAAAAGCCAGAGAGAGCATAAGAAGGAACCAGTAAATGCACAGGGATTCCCTGCTCCCAAATGTATCAGTCTTGCATGTATGGGCCTGGTTTTCCCCCTCCCGTCCCTTTCTTTTTGCAGAATTACAGAGGGAGGGAGCGTTTGGCAACCAGTTAAGCTCAAAAAATGCGGGGTTTGCTTGTAGATGCAGAATGCACACAGGATACACAAATAAAGAGCCAGTTTGGTGTAGTGGTTAAGTGCGCGGACTCTAGTCTGGGAGAACCAGGTTTGATTCCCCACTCCTCCACTTGCACCTGGCTGGATGACCTTGGGCAAGCCATAGCTCTGTACCAGCTGTTCCCTCAAGGACAGCTTGGGAAAGAGTTCTCTCAGCCCCACCTACCTCACAGGGTGTCTGTTGTGGGGAGGGGAAGGGAAAAGGAGTTTGTAAGCCGCTCTGAGACTCCCTTGGGGAGTGGAGGGCGGGGTATAAATCCAATCTCTTCTTCTTCTTCTTCTCTAAATAAACCGGAGGGGGGGGGAACAGTGCAGAGGGATTGTGTGTGGCTGCAGAACCAACCCTTAAGGCTTGACTCCTCAGATTCTCCGGAGCAAGCTGTCAGGGCAGAAAGGGCCAATGACTCGGATCTTAGTTTGCTTGGACAAAATGCTGGTTTGTGGCCTTTCTCTGACTAGGCATTTCTAGAGCTGGGAAGAGTTTAAAGGCATCACTGGGGAACCAGCCAGGATTAAGCCAAGATGTCTACATCCACATATAGTGTAAGCAAACTATGGTAAATAAACCGACTCCCAACCACGGTTTCAAATCCAGGCTTGACAGATTCTAACTAACTTGACTTAGCAGAGTGGTCCACGTTCAGACAATCACACTGACTTTGCTGTCAAGTGGCCACCCACTTATGGTGACCCTCGTGGGAATGTCAAGGCAAGAGGCGGTTTGCCCTTGCCTGCCTCTACATAGCAGCCCTGGACCCTGGTGGTCTCCCATCCAAGTGCTAACCAGGGCAGTTAACCTTGCTTAGCTTCTGAGATCTGTTGCGATCGGGCTAGCCTGGGCCATACAGGTCAGGGCAACCACAATTAAACTATGGTATCGTACTTATGTCTGAAATGAGCACCAATAACATGATGTGATGAAATGGAACTTAAAGGGGCGGAGTAGAATGCCTGGAAAGTCACATGACTTGAAAAGGTGGGGGCCCAAGGGCTCGGAACCCACTGTTGATAGACAGATAACTGTCAGGGTGGTCAGTTAGGAACGGACAGTCAGAGAACCGCGAGGTGGAGAGGGAGTCCAGCCTGGGACGTCAGAGAGAGCAGTCGGTGTCCCTCGGTGCTCGGTGGGAGCGTGTGAAAGCTCAGTGAGAAGAGCTAAGGTGTCTGACTTGCCAGAGTGGGAGCAGACAAGTGAACTTAAGAACACACACAAACGCTATTCAGTACTGTCAACCAAAGGATCCTGACTGAAAGGGAGATTAGTGAGGCTGAGGGGCAGGACGGTCAAGAGCCAAGGGGGGCTAGTGTGAGACCGGGGTGCCAAGCCAAGAAACTGTACATCTCCACGCAGCAGGACAGGAGGGTGAAGTCTGAGTGTTTAGCAAGTGTGTGCAAAGTGTATCAAAACATACCCGCTGCAACAAAGTAACAACGAGTCTGTAAAACAGTAAAGCTTAAGGTGACATCAGAAACAGTAACATCGTGACAATATAAGCAATCTCCGCAACATCCCTCCACTTATACTCAACTGTACCAATAAAGTTGTATTCAGTAAAAGAAAAGCTGTGGTGCCTTTTGAAAAGGGATTTCAGACCAAAGTACACAGGGTCCCAGATATTTACCTCAGATACAAAACGTAGAGACCAAATATCAACAAACCCCGAAGAGACTATATTGTAAAACTGTATCTACTTTAATTGGAGGAAACTGGTCAGCGGGTTTATTATTATTTAGAGAGAGGCTGATCCAGGTCACCTCAGGGACCCCATCACCCAAAGTAAGACAGGAGATCCGCTCGCTCGCTGTCGGTCAGAGTTAGGGGACTGGTTGGTAAATAGGTGAGGGGTCTACCTCGTTATATATGACAAGGAGAGATATAAGGGAACTAAAAACTCCGCAAATTGCCAGTGCTCCAGTTCTAGATGCATCTTTAAACGTTCTCCTAATTCAACTGAAAATCAGGAGTTTTTAACAGGAGGAGGAGATTGGATTTATACCCCGCCCTTCACTACCTGAAGGAGTCTCAGAGTGACTTACAGTCTCCTTTCCCTCTCCCTCCCCACAACAGACACCCTGTGAGGTAGGTGGGGCTGAGAGAGCTCTCTCGAGTACTGCTTTTGAGAGAACAGCTCTGAGAGAACTTGTAACTGACCCAAGGCCTCACCAGCAGCTGCATGAGGAGAAGTGGGGAATCAAACCCGGTTCTCCCAGATTAGAGTCCGCGCTCCTAACCACGACATCAAACTGGCTCTCACACCAAACTGGAGTGAAATTGTGGAGCGAGGCAAGAATGGTGCAGGGAAAATCCTCTCCTCCCAACTGATAGCAAAATGGCCTCTTGGAAACTCTGCTGCATACCGCTGTCGAGGTTTAAACACATATCTAGCAAGAGGTGTTTTGCAGTCGAGGCGAGGTTCTTTGAGGCCGTGCCCTGAGTTCAGTGCACAGTTCAGCTTGCTTAACTTCTTGATCCCGGCAACACACCTATGCTGGAGAGTCACCCACATATATAAGTTGCCAGGGGAATTTTTTTTGGCAAGAACATTATCCTGAAGAAGTTTCAGCCTGGTTATGAAGTGAAATTCTTGATTTCGTGCCACTCTCTGAGATTATGTGACTCGACTCGCCTTCCTCAAAAGGAAATTAAATTCAAAAATAGCATTGAAGCGCTGCCCTGACCTGGATAGCCCAGGCAAGCCCGATCTCGTCAGATCTCAGAAGCTAAGCAAGGCTGACCCGGGCGAGTACTTAGAAGGGTGACCTCCAAGGAATACCAGGGCTGGGATGCAGAGGCAGGTAATATCAAAGCCACCATTCTGAAACGCCCTAACCCTGCTAGGGGTCACTAGGAGTCACCACAACTTTCAGGCTCGCAAGCACACACACACCAAAAAAAAAAAACCTCCCCCCAAAATAGCATTTAAGTGCTGATCAGGCTAGAACCCTAAACAGTGCAGGTATGAAGAAAGCTGAGCGCTTTTCTTTTTTTATTCAGGATTTTTTTTTTCAGGCACTAGTTCAGCTTCCATCACCCCAGTGGCTTGCATGCTTCCTAGCTTCAAGAAACTCCCTTCTCATTGACGTGCCTGCAGATACCTCTTGTATGTTGCAGAGGAAGATTCAGAGAATGAAGGACCTAAAGAACCTTATGATACTGTTCACCCTCTCTCCTATAGCCAGCACGGGGTAGTGGTTAAGAGTGGTGGAGTCTAATCTAGAGAATCAAGGTTTGATTTCCCACTCTTCCTCAGGCCCGTAGCCAGGATTTTGTGGTCTGCGGGGCAAAAATTTTTTTTCCTGCTGGGCCTGAAGTTCTCAGTGCAGGAAGAAAAGCCGTTTAGCCAACAGAAAGCTCTTACTAGGATAGATCTCTAAATTGCAAGCTGACAACCACTTTAGATGACAGTTCCCAGCTGGTGCAAGTTAATCACTTCTGCCAGCCTAAGCAGCAACTCTGATAACAAGCTGGCAGGTGGGGGTGATGACTTCTATAGTCAAGAAAGCTAACACTTGGACAGAAAAACTCTCTTCAAGGAGACCAGTTCCTTGACGCAGAATTGGAAGGGATCCTAGAGGTCATCTACTCCAACCCCCTTGCTAAGTGTGGGAATTAGTCAGCTACAGCACCCCACTCTGCTTAAAGGAGCTCACGCCTTTAAAACAATGTTTTTTAAATGATTGAAAAAAGCATTTACAGGAGGAATTCTTATGGGGCTGTGCCTTTAAGAAAGGGGGCGGTGCCCCCCAAAACCCCACCATAGCTATGGACCTGCTCCTCTTCCATGTGAAGCCAGCCGGGTGGCCTTGGGCCAGTCACACTTCTCTCTGAATTCTCTCGACCCCACCTACCTCACAAAGTGCCTGTTGTGGGGAGAGGAAGGGAAAGGAGGTTGTAAGCCCCTCTGATTCCTTAAGGGAGAGAACAGTGGGATATAAAAACCTACTACTACTGTTGTTGTTGTGTTGTTGTTGTTATGTGACCACAATGATAACCCAGTGAGGTAAGGCAGGCTGAGAGAGAGCGGAGGAGTAGTTCAAGGTCACCAACAAGCTTCCATGGCAAAATGGGGATTTGAACCAGTCCCTCCCAGATCCTAGTCCAACCCTCATGAACACACATAAACACATGAAGCTCCCTTGTGCCAAATCAGGCCCTTGGTCTTCCATCAAGGTCAGCATTATCTACTCAGACTGGCAGCGGCTCTCCAGGGTCTCAAGCAGAAGTCTTTCACATCACCTCATTACTGATCTTTTTTGCTGGGGATGCCGGGGTTTGAACCTGGGACCTTCTGCATGCCAAGCAGACGCTCTACCACTGAGTCATGCATAGGCGTCAACTACGGGGGGGCTCGAGGGCTCAAGCCTCCCCCGAAATTTCCCGGGGGGGGCTCAGCCACCCCCGGCAAAATGGAGCACCTGCCGGTGGCCAGTCAGCCGGCCAGCTGGCTACCGTCGCCGCCTCTCCTTCCCCTCCACCCCCGGCCTGCCCTCCTGCCTCCCTGGGGCGGGGGGCAGGGGAAAGAGGCGTCGGGGACATGGTCCCGCGCTTCACACGCGCGGCAGTCAGCCGGCCAGCTGGCTGCCACCGCCGAGACTGCGCTCATCTGCGCCCCCCCACACGCCCAAAGGCAAAGAAACCGGGTCTGCCTCCCTGGGGCCGGGGGGGGGGAGAAGCGGCGGGGACATGGTCCCATTCGCGCGTGCGCACAAAAGAGCCCCCGCTTCCCCCGGGGATTTACAAAGTCTACGCCCCTGGAGCCATGGCACCACTCTAACCACTACACCACATTTCTGTGTCACTTTTATATAGGGCTGCCAACCTCTAAGTGAATAAAGGAAAGTCAGGGAGTTTTGAGACATCGCTGTACAATAAGAGTTTGGAGGCATTATTGGCTGAGAAGTTCCTGCAGCTATGCCTCTTTGGGAGTTCCCGTTTGCAGTCCTGATGAAGGAATCGAAAACTCATTAAAAAATCTGGAGAAGGAGTTGACTGCAGGCTACTTCTAAATGGTCTGTTTCGAGTCCTAAGGACTGGATCTCCTTCCTGATTACAATGTACTTCATATTGTTTATCTTAAGAAGTGGATGTATTTGCTTTGTTTGATGGACATTTGAAAATCATGTTTTTCAGTCCACTGAAATAGTGACAATTGCTTTTGGGAGTGTTAAAGAGTAAATGTTAAACGTTGCTTTAAATCTCCAGCCCATCTATTGTATTTCTGGTATTTCATGTATTGAATACACTATTGTTCGCTTGAGAAATATTTGGAGTCTTATGTGATGTTAAGTCATGCATGAACCTCCAAGTGGTGGCTGGAGATCTCCTGGAATTATAACTGATCTCCAAGTGACCGAGATCAGTTCCCCTGGAGAAAATGGCCATGTTAGAAGGTCCCTCCCACTGAAGTCCCTCCCCTCCCCAAACCCTGCCCTCCTGAGGCTCCACCCCCAGAATCTCCACCCCACATCCGGCAACCCTACTTCCATAGAAGCTTCTGGCACAGTGGAGCTGAGTAAGCTGTAGGAGGTCCGAGGAGCTTTTATTCCAAGTCAGGATGAAACTGAAGAGTAGATTTCCTGCCCCATCAGGATTCATGCCCCTGGATGCGTTTCTGTAAAGGCTGTAGAAAGCAGCAGACCTTCTCGCATGGTTCACCTTGCTGAGGCAGCAGAACCCTGGAGAACTGATCCTGCATTTCTAATTCCACTTCTGAGAAGGCAGAGCTGGGTAACAGCTCCCAGAGAGCTGTACGAGAAGATGCTTCAATGCAGTCCCCAAGTAATCAGCATACATTTGAGTCAGCATTAATGCGGCTGGCCTTAATATCTGAGAGACCGAAGGGTAATTGGAACCATCTTGTGTTTCCCCCAAGGCCCTTTCAGTACACAGAAGAAAGGGTCACAGCTGGAATTACTTTCTGAGGAGAAATTTATAATCACCTCATCAGATATTCTGAAGTATTCAAGGGCCTATAAATAGGCTCTGCTTCTGGGTTCTGTTTAGCTCTTTGGGAGAAGAAGGCCCCGATCACACGCAGAATTGGCTGCGCAATAGGCATGAATGCCGTGTGGATTTTAAGGGCGCGATCACACCCATTGGCAACCCGTTTCTCTCTGCCGAAGGGGCGGAGTTAAAAGACACTAGGGAAACTCCGGTATCAAACAGGTTTGCTACAGGCCAAAGACGGACTTTCCCCGTGTGATCGCTCCAGCGCACAGTCATGGCATTGGGGATAGTCTGATCAGGCTATCCCAACGCCATGCCGTTGTTTTTTCCCCCTTCTCAGTATGCGCATCATTGCATACTGCCATAGGAAGCCCTCAGGGTGGAGATGTGATTAATCGATCCCCTGTTTAAGCACATCAGGGGGAAATGGCATAAAAAAACCCCGACTCACCCATGATTGCGTCTGATCATGCAGTGGCGGGCTGCGCCCGCAGCTTCACAGAACTGTGTGATTGCGCAACTGTGGGTCAAATTACTCCGGAGCAAATAGCCGCACTGCCACCACCACCCCCCCCCCCCGGATTATCTTACTCATGTGACTGGGACTGAATTATAGTAACCTTACAGGTTACTTCTGTTACCACATCAGTCCTTCATCCTTCATTCTCAAAGGTCATTCCTAGAGGTTTCACGAAGCACATAAATGAGACACTCTTTGGCTTAGAATCTATATTAGCTGGTCCAAGACAGGAAAGAGAGCCCAAGATATGTACTGAAGTTATCTGACACAGAAAATCTGAGAAAGCTAAGGAGGTCTGGATCTAGTCAATGTCTGGATAAGAGATTAGCCATGGTGTCTAAAAAGAATCTCCATATTCAGATGAAGTAATCCTCTGAATCCAACTGCCAGGAGGCAACATCAGGAGAAGGCCTTGGCCTCTATGCTCTGTTGTTGGTAGGGTTGCCAGCTCCAGGTTGGAAAATACCTGGAGATTTGGGAGATGGAGCCTGAAGAGGGTGGGGGTTTGAGGAGGGGAGGGACTTCAGTGGTGTATAATGCCATAAAGTCTGCCTTCCAAAGCAACCATTTTGTCCAAGTGAACTGACCTCTGTCACCTGGAGATCAGTTATAATGGGAGATCTCCAGCCACCACCTGAAGGTTGGAAACCCTAGTTATTGGTCCTCCAGAGGACCTGGCTGACCATTGTGTGAGAAAGGATGTTGGATTAGATGGACCACTGGTCTGATCCAGCAGGACTCTTCTTTAGTTATTATACCCTTATGACTCTATAGGAGCGCCACGTTCATTGTCCTGAAATTCATGGTGGAAGAAAATTGGACTAAGCAAGAAATAAATAGGGAGGGAAAGACTAGGGACTTACAATAAGAAATCAGGTGGCCATGAATGAACCAGTTGAGATGTGAGTGATGTGGAACAAAATAAAAACATAGTTAAAGAGATCCCAGTCAATAAATGCAAGGCTATTACTGAGGAGGAGACGAGTCCATCACAACATGCTTCTGATTGGATTTTTCTGAATGGTCCCCTCTAAGTTTTCTGGGTCTTACAGATCAGCCCTGCTGCTACTGAAGAACCCAACCTTCATCTTCCTCTGCTTAGCTGGAGCGACAGAGGCCACGCTCATTGCCGGGATGTCCACCTTTGGCCCCAAGTTTCTGGAATCCCAGTTTAGCTTAAGTGCCTCAGAAGCGGCAACCTTGTTTGGTAAGAGAACTGCTTGTGAACAGTTTATTATGTTTCTAGTTTCAGGTTTGGGGAGGCCCCAGGTCTTCAGTGGTCCCCTTCTGCCCACCACCAGCCCTTCCCCCCATGCTTCCCTTTCCACCCAACCATAATCATCTGCTATGGATGTCAAGTGTGGGTAATTTAGAAGGATGAGCATAACCCTCTCCATTTTAGTTCTTATGGCTTGTAACCTGGTTATGGACTCCTTGTCCATGATCTCAGAGACTGGATTGTTCTGATAAGCAATTGTGGCCATGCCATCCTACGGACGAACTTCAATCGAGTTACAAGAGTGTAACTCTGTTTAGGATTGCACAGTGGACACCCTGATACCTTTAGTTTTGTTTAGCAGCAGATTCAGGAGAATTTAACTGGCTCAGAATCAAAGTGCTGAGGAAGTAGGCATTAACCCTTCCCTCCATACCGTTTCCCCAAGAGACCTGACCTCCAAGTTAGCACTGTATGTGTATGTGGGAGGGGGGTGCAGTTTAATCTTCCCGACAGCAATTTTAAATGAACATAAAGACCCCGGGAGATCCATTCCTTGATCTCCTGTGTTGCCTCCAGTGAAACCCCACAACGTTGCTTTTTTTTTTCTACAGGCACACTTCTCGGCAGTGTTCCCTCTCAGCTGAGTCAGTGTGAACTAGCTCACAGTTTCTTAGCCTCTGGCTCACACATTTTTGTCATAGCTTGGGAAGGATGGCTCTGGAGCAAACTAATTTATGCAGCAGCCAAATCGCTCGCTCGCAACTCTTTAATGCCGGTAGCACGCAAAGTAGAATTTCTACTCACCAGACTCAACAGCTTAGAGGGAGCATTGCTTCTCAGGGTCCTCCAAGCACAGCAGGTTTTTTTTAAAAAACCAAACAAACCTGGAGATTGTAAAGAGGAAGATCCCCTTTGATACCAACATATGGGCCTGTTTATTTATTTTCTCTTTGGAAGGTTACCTGGTGGATCTGCCGGAGAAGGAGGCACTGGAGATTGTAGAGAGGGAGATATCCTTTGATCCCAACATACAGGCTTATCTATATACTAATTCCCAAGGCGCCCTCTCCATGCGGATATCTAAATCCACACATCGGGGGCACTTGGGGGGCAGAGAGATTTTCCTGCACACTTGGGGGACTCCCCACGTGTGCAGAAAAATCTGAAAACTTAAAAAAAACTTTGGGGAAATATTTAAATCCCCCCAAAGTTAAAGAGCATTCCCTGTGCATGCGCAGGTAACACTTTGTGAACTCTGTGGTGGCCCGGTGGCTGAGAGGCACTGAGGCCTCGCCGCCGGTGCCAGGGGGGGTGGGGGAGAAGACTCACCTGTGGTTGCTGCCTCTGCTCTGTGAAGCTCCTCCCCCCCCAGTGAGTATCGTGGGTCCCACCTCTTGTTTATTTCTGTTTTCTTTGGAAGGTTACCTGGTGGTTCCTGCCGGAGGAGGAGGCACGTTCCTTGGAGGGTTCATTGTGAATAAATTCAAGCTCCGTTGTTCGGGGATCATCAAGTTCTGTCTGTTTTGCACCCTGTCGAGTCTGCTGGCGATCTTCATCTTTTTTGTGGACTGCCCTAATATGCCCATGGCTGGAGTCACGCAGATGTACGATAGAAGGTAATCCTTGCAATCTCTGTTTCTTGGGTGATGCCTGGAGAAGACGCAAAGGGGAAACTCTAGCAGAATGAACACTAGCATTTATTTATTTTTAAAATGTCCAGTACAGCCATGCTTTCTAGATCTTTAAATGACCACAGTAATTTTCTTGTTGCCAGTAACCAGCGAGAGATTTTGTTGATTTATAGTTGTTGGATACTGTAACTCTGCATGCAAGAGGATCTGGGAGGGAAAGGGTTAAGAGAATTCTCTGCTCAGGGACACTTGGGAAGTTGGCCCCACCCTCTCATCGGTCAGATGCTGAGCCTCCGTGGCCCTTGTTTTTGCCTTCTGTTTTTCATCTTCTATAGGATCTTATCTCTCTTACATGGGTTTAGAGCTGTAGCAAGTTAACCTTTTAATCCAATCACAATAAATGAAATGTACCTACATAAATATGTTGTGCAAGATGTGCTTCTATTTTTGTAAGTAACAGTTCTTTCTCTAGAGCAAAGTTTGAGTCCAGTGGCAGCTTTAAGACCAACAAAGTTTCATTCTGGGTTAGGGTTGCCAGGTGACTTACTTCTAATAGCAGGGAAGCGTTGGTCCCGGCTCTGGACATTGCGTGCACACAGCACGATGACATTGCCTGGAAGTGACGTCATCATGTTGGGCACATCACTGGGTGATGCTCTGGTAATCACCCTGAAAACTCCATGGTTCCATAGAATTTTCAGGGTGATTGCTAGAGTGTCGCCTGGTGACGTGGCCAGTGTGACAATGTCACTTCCGGGTGATGTCATCGCACTGGACATGTCAGCCTGAACTGGCCACTTTGGGGGTGGGGTTCCCTCTGCCTGCCAGATCCAGACCAGCGGATTGTCGGCCATTTTAGTGGAGGAATCCCTACCCCTCAGGGCAGCCCTATTCTGGGTATAAGCTTTTGCATGCATGATGAAGTGTGCATGCACATGAAAGCTTATAACCAGAATTATTTTTTTGTTTGTTCAGTTTATACCCCGCCCTTCCCACCAAAGCAGGCTCAGGGCGGCTTACATAAAACTTAAGATCCATAAGACAACAGTTATAAAGATTATAAATTATAAAAACAGTTCATAAAGTGCTAGTAGAGAGCCAGTTTGGTGTAGTGGTTAAGTGCGCGGACTCTAATCTGGGAGAACCGGGTTTGATTTCCCACTCCTCCACTTGCATCTGGCTGGATGACCTTGGGCAAGCCATAACTCTGTACCAGCTGTTCCCTCAAGGACAGCTTGGGAAAGAGCTCTCTCAGCCCCACCTACCTCACAGGGTGTCTGTTGTGGGGAGGGGAAGGGAAAAGGAGATTGTAAGCCGCTCTGAGACTCCCTTGGGGAGTGGAGGGCGGGGTATAAATCCAATCTCTTCTCTTCTTCTTCTCTTCTAGTATCAGTCAGTATTGCATACGATGGTGGAACATAGTGGCAGATCACTCATAGTGTAATATAGTCAGCTTCAGTCCATAGATGTCGGTGTAGCACAGGCTGCCACTGATGGTTCCAGAGACAGGGCCTTGGCCTGTGGCCAGTATATTTTTTAGGCAGCTCCTTGGTTGAAAGTCTGGTGGAAGAGCTCCTTTTTGCAGGCCCTGCAGAACTGTAGAAGGTCCCACAGAGCCCTAATGTCTTATTAGGGGGTTAAAGGTGCTACTGGACTCAGACTGTCTATTGCTTCAGACCAACACAGCTACCCACCTGAATTTCTTTCTCTTGTTACCATTGGAGTCAGGTCATCTTTGTAATTTGTTTGAACAACATTTTCTCCTTAACCGGGAAACGTGGAGGATCAGGGATATGGCATAAAGCTTCTGTGCTTCCAAGTCAAATGATTTTTTTTTACATTTGATCCAATAGGTTATATCCCCAGAAGCTTAGATTCAGCTTAATTTTAAAAAGGACTTAAAGTCTTTGATTAGCAGATCACCTTGGGGATTTTTTATCTTTAAAAATTTTTCATTGTTCTTCACCATGCTGTGATAAGGATGCCTGAATGAAGCAGATATTTGGAGATCCCAAAACTTACTGCTGAGAACTATAGAAGTTGGCTTAAAAGAGTTTGTGTACTCCTTGAAGCAAAAAGAGAAAGAAAAACTAACAGAGGAAGGCAAGGAATTGGACTCTTGGATGATCGAAAATGGGATTACCAAGACTTCCGGCAAGATTTGCGACCATGGCGGACGCGCTCCTCTGCACTAGCGGGGAGCGCGATCCGTACCCGGCGGGAAGAAGGGGCTTCGGACCGGTGCCGAGCCCCCAGAGACCCTAGTGAAGGGGCTCTGCCTGGGGTGGCACGAGGGGGATCTCTCCCTACGGTGGCGATCGAGGGATTGAGGTCCCCTTTCATCACCCCCATAGGTTCCCCCGTCCGTGGGAGCCGTATGGCTAAAAGCGCAAAACCGAGAAGCAGCAGAGAGTGTGAAGCAATGAGGCTGGAACTGACAGTTACGCTTGGAGAAACAGTGAGTCTGAAGTAAAAAGAAACAGAATACAGCGGGAAAGGCGGGTGGAGTAAACCCCCCCCCCCTCGAGACTGGCGTACTTACGGGACTCTTTACGTGGCGTTACTGCATGAAAAAACGTATGTTCGGCTTGCTTGATGGCAGCATCGCTCTTTAGAGGATATGAACTTTAAAAAGATATAAGCGCAGTCGTGGAATTTGCTCCTTTCGTCCATCTTATCTAACTATCAACAAAGAAGCACAGTCTCAACAATGGCGGGGAAACCGAAACCTTCCCCCAAACTAGGAAGTACAGCTCCGAGTTCAAAGGTTGATACCACGGAGATGAGCACGGTGTTCTCCTCGTTATTGCGACCTCTAGTGGACCAAATGACAGCTCTCAACGTTAAGATGGACAAGATGCAATTGGACCTGAAGGAGTCGAATAAAACTACAGAGAAGCTGCAGCGAGAACTTCTGGAAGTTAAGACTTCAGTTAAAAATCATGATTCAAGACTACAAAAAGCGGAGAAAGAAAAGGCCTTCCATTCTGATCAGCTCTTGAAACTTCAGATGGAAAGATCGAATTTTTTCCTAAGACTTCAGAATGTACCAGAGGATAAAGGAGAAGACCTTAAAAATCTGTTAAGTGAAGCGCTTGAACCAGTGACGGGCTTAAAAGCAGCGGAAATAAAAAGCGATATGGATATGGTTTACAGAACCTATCCAGATTATACTAAAAAGAAAAGCCTGCCTGGTGAGATTCAGATAAGGTTCTCCAAAAAGTCAACAAGAGATGTGGTGCTCAGGACCACAAATAAAGCAGTTCTGAAGATCAAAGGAAAAGAAGTTAAAGTGATGAAAGACATCCCATTTGAAATAAGGAAAAGAAGGAAAGCCTATGGAAAACTGACATCTTGGCTACAGTCTGAATCTATTATCTATAGGTGGAATGTTCCGGAAGGACTGAGCTTCAGCACCAAAAACAAGAAATACAAGATTGACTCTGTCCAACAGGCGAAAAGTTTTTTGGAAAAAAGCAAAGAAAAGAAAAAAGAGAAAGACTCAGATGGTTCACTGGCATCGCAAGAAAGTATGTATGGATTTGATAGCTCAAAGAGCGAAGAAGAAACGTCTGACTCGGAAAAGGGAGCAGCAGCCCCAAAAGTACAAGAAGAGACTGTTAAGACAAGAAGAGGACGAAAGAAGAAATAAAGGCTGAAATGTTTTTTGAAACTGCACTTATATATAATAGATTATGTGTATAATTAAGCATTCCTTCAAAAGAGCATGTCTGTCAAACAGCTTTTTTTATTTTTCATGTATCATCAGTAACAATTTTATCTAAATATTAGCCAAGGTTTAAAACACTTCATATGTATTAATGGCATAGCAATATTAAGCAAATGATAAAGCACACTCTGTATAAGGTAAACATAGCTTAGAAAAGTAGCGTTGTAGAATTAGATATAGATAAAATTAATAAAAATTTTAAAAAAAAAAAAAAGAAAAGAAAATGGGATTACCAAGAACCAGGGGTCATTTTGTAGAAAAAGAGGTGCAGGCGCTCATTGGCATAACTCATTAGCATAACTTATTTGCATATGCTACACCACCTGACATCACCGGAAGTATGTCAGAAGGCAAGAGAGAGAGAGAGAGAGAGAGAGAGAGAGAGAGAGAGAGAGAGAGAGAGAGAGAGAAGAAAGAAAGAAAGAAAGAAAGAAAGAAAGAAAGAAAGAAAGAAAGAAAGAAAGAAAGAAAGAAAGAGCTGGCAGAGAGGGGACATCTACTAATCCAAGCCTCAGAAATACCACTATTCTGGGAGGATAGCTTCAGTGGTGACTGAAGCCTTCAGAAGGCTGGTCAGAGGAATAAGGACCTTTCCAGGGGACGGGGTCATTTTGCTGCAGCCATGACACAAGCAGGCATTCCCCCGTGGGGGGGGGGGGAAGGGGCTGGCACCAACTCCCGGAGCTGAGCTCCCCCGAGCTCCTGCTCAAAAGGACCCCTACCAAGAACATTATTTTGGGATCACTGGATCTCTCTCATCTGAAAATTCCCAGACAGCAAAATAAATGCCTAAAGAGCCTTGGAGAGTCTTTTGGGGTTTATTAATATTAAATCACAAGGAGTATGGATAAGAAAATGTTGCAAAACAACGTTACATAACAGACAATGTGTTTGAAAATCTAACAGTCTGTGGCTTTAATCTAAATGATGAAGAAAGGCAAATTTTATGCTTGGGACTTTAGGGGAAGATTTTTCTGTGTTTGTGAATGTGCAGAGTCAAAGCCAAGAGAAAGATGCAAAAACTTCCAATCAGGCACTAAAAGAATTGCGGGAGGAATGCTCAAAACAGTTTATTGAGCTTGAGTCACCGAATGGCACAAGTTATATTTCTAGAAAGAACTTGGAAGAGTAAGTCCCACCCAGAGAAAGGGAGAAAAACCAATCACTGCATTGCTTTAATTGCAGCCGAAGGGGCCACTTTGCAAAGGACTGTAGAGGGCCACCAGCTAATGGTAGTTTTTCTAAGATGCACAGGAACAGCACACAAGCTATAAACAGAGAGACAATTTTAAACACCAAAAGCATGAGGATCCTAATACAGCACACAAAGGAAAATGTTTCTTACTAATTGACCGGAAAGCCTTATTTATGATGCTGTTGAATCAGAATGAAAAGAGAACAAGTGGCTAATAGACAGTGAAGCATCTAGTTATAGCACACACTGCAAAGATTTCTCTGATGAATTTAATGGCCAAGTTCAGACTGGCAGTTTGGCCCAATACAGGCCCGCTTTGCAAGCGGATTAAGAGATCCCGTTCACACAGCCACAGCTGCCTAGCATTGCCGTGCCGCACTTACCCCATCCCGAAGCGCTTTCATCCCGCATTTAAAAGATACCTGGTGAAACCGGTGTTAAGCCGTCTGGATGTGCATTCATCCCACTTCCTGGCAGTGTGGACGCAAATAAGCTACACATCAAGCAGTGCCGGTAATGTGAATCCGCTTATCGGGCTGCTGCGCCCATGCACCTATGTGCCCATGTGCCTATGCGCAGGTCAGCAAAACAGACCAAAGCCGCACGCCATCATGGTGCTGTGACCAGGGGCCACCCCACAGTGTGAGCGCTCTGTTCCGCCTCCTCCCTGGTATGGTCCCGCATCGGTCTACGCAATGTGAATGGAAAGCCCCACAACAACACGGCCCAGATCTTTTTGCCCTGCATCCCTTGCACTTCATTTTGCCAGTCTGTCCTCAGCCAATAAAAGTGAGAAAGGAGAAATAAAAATTGCTAACAGTGAATGCATACAGATTCAGGACATAGGTACTGGCCCTTCATGGTGTAGCACACCTCACAAAAATTTCCTAAATAAAGTTGGAAATGTCTGATATGTACCTGGATCAATCTGTAATTTATTGGGTGTGTCTGCATTAGACAACAAATGTTTTGACATACGTTTTGGAAATAAGAAATGTACTATTAGCAAAGACAGTGTTGTATATGCACAAGGTAACCAAAAGGGAGAAGTAGATGAACTGAGTCTTGTAGGTGAACTGGTAAACCTGGCACATGAAAGGAAGAGAGCCTGAAATTGTGGCACAGACATCTAGGACATTGTAATCCAAAGGTAATCCTAGACCTTTAGAATAAGAACCTTGCCAGAGGCATTAACATAAAGCCACGTGACATCAATGACATAAGCAAATGTTCATGTTGTATATCTGAACTGTGACAATTATTATTGTTGTTACCCACAACACCAGCAGCAGCTCTACATCACTTCTGGAAAGGAAGGAAGGAAGGAAGGAAGGAAGGAAGGAAGGAAGGAAGGAAGGAAGGACATAAAGTAGCTGTAAGAATTGCCAGAAGCTCTGTGACTTTGCCATAGAGTTCCCAGCAATTCCTAGAGGTATCCTATGCCACTTCCTTTTTTAAACCAGAAGTGATATGCCACCACAGCCATTTATTGCTGCTGCTGTTGTTGTTGTTATGAATTGTCATACTCAGATATTTGACTGGTAGATGGTTTTCTGCAATTCAAGATCTGTCCAAGTTCTTGGGAACTGCAGATGTATCTTCGCAGGATTGTCATTCTCATTCTAGATTAGGCCGAGAGATGGTGATTGGCCTAAAATCACCCATTTTGCTTTATGACTAAGTGAGGATTTGAACACTGGTCTCTATAGTCAGAGCCCAACAGCTCTAGCCACTGCAACAGACTGCCTCTTCTTTGAGACCGAGGCCTAACGCCATTGTGTCAAATTCTCTGGAATATTCTGTGGGCGTAAGGCTGGGCTCGGACTTTTCAAGAGCCCCACTCTAATAGGCGACCAGTCTGATATCTGCTCTCTGTGTTATGTCGCATTCAGCTTCTTGCCCGAAGGCCGCCTCAACCTGTCCGCCCCTTGCAATACAGAGTGCGACTGTCTGCGGGAAACATACAGCCCTGTCTGCGGAAGTGATGGGATCATGTATTACTCCCCCTGCCATGCAGGATGCCAGAGAGTATCGACCAATCAGAATAACGGGAAAAAGGTATGTTGTGAGCAACGGGCGGATCGATTTGCATCTACAACTGTGGCCTTTTCATTATGTGGAAACAGTTAAGCCCGTCTTGACATTTAGCCACGCTTTGACTAGAGTGCAAACAAACTGGGAAGGGAGGGAAATTCTTCAGCAAATATTCCCTTGAATTTGTCGGCAAAAGTTCCTTTTATGTAATCTTTCCTAGTTTAGTTTTTATTAACAGTGTTTGCAGAAGCTGGTGGAGTTCGAGCTTGGGGGGGGGGTGTCAGACGCTCAAGGGGTCCCAGTGGTGGTGCATGTGTTGGGTTGAGAGAACCAGTCTGGTGTAGTGGTTAGAAGCTTGGACTCTTATCTGGGAGAACCAGGTTTGATTCCCCACTCCTCCACATGCAGCCAGCTGGGTGACCTTGGGTCAGTCATAAGTTCTCTCAGAGCTGTTCTCTCAAGGGTAGTTCTCTCAGAGCTCTTTCAGCCTCACCTGCCTCACAGGGTATCTTGTGGGGAGAGGAAGGGAAAGGAAATTGTAAGCTGCTCTGAGACTCCAAGTGAAGGACAGGATATAAATCCACTCTCCATCTCCTCTTCTTCTTCTTCGCCTTATGAAGCAGCAGCTGGGAAGAAAGTACCATGCAGTTACTAGAGAATGCTGCCATACAGAAGGGGGTTTGGTGGGGTTACACAGTGCAGACACTGCCTCTGAAGAGGGCCACATTAGCCTACCACCTTTGGAAAGTATTGCATTTTGCAAGTTCATACTTAATTCTACAACTTCAAACTGAAGCCAACGGACTTAAAAATTAAGGCTTTCAGTTGGACTAGGTGCATCGGCAAAAGCTACTGGCTCTTCCTTTCTTCCCGTATCAGGCTGGAAAGGACCTTCATCTCTTCCTGTTAGGGTTGCCAGCCTCCAGGTGGGGCCTGGAGTTCTCCCAGAATTCCAGCTGGTCTCCAAACTATGAAGATCAGCTCCCCTGGAGAAAGTGGCTGTTTCAGAGGGTGGACTCTATGGCATCACACCGCTACTGAGCTCTTTCCCCTTCCCAGGCTCCACCCACCCCAGAGCTCCAGGAATTTCCTAATTCAGAATTAGCAGCCCTACTTTAGAGGGGTTAAACAGATTGACCCATGCAGCAAAACAAAGAGGGGACAAAGTAGTAGCATGGACTGTACCACTGTTGTTTGCAGGCTTTTTGAATGCTCCCCTGCATAAAATAGCCTGCAACTAGGAAACTAACACAGCAGAAAGAGAACAAGACTTGCACCTTCCCATTCAGTTTTCCACTCACAGGGAGATTTTCGTGTGTGTGAAACATTTCTTTCTTTTTTTTTTTTTTAAATCCATCTCTCATCATGAGAAAAGGTACATTCTGGAATTCTAGCACCCCAATCTGCTGCATATGAGCGCCAGGCCTCAACATGGGAAGAATGGTGGCATCTCTAACTCAGTGTCATTGTCTTTCTAGCTTCACGGAATCCCCTAAAATGCATGTCTCCTTCCTTTATGAACTTCTGATGTGTTTTCCCCCTCAAGGTTTACCATGAGTGCAGCTGCATTCTCGGAAGCCATCCCATAGTGCCCGGCTCCGCTACAGCGGGGAAGTGCTCCTCATCCTGTGAGAAACGGACCCTCCTCTTGCTTTTTGTGTTCGTTGTCATCATCTTCACATTCCTCAGTAGTATTCCTGCCCTGACTGCTACTTTACGGTAAGCGAGAGGAACCCAGTCTTCATGTCGATGCCCGTTACAGTGTAATTACAAAATAACAATGGTAAAGAATAGCATGATGGGCAATAGTTGCAGCAGGCTGCAAAGTGAAAAGTGGTACTTTTTCGTCGTCATCTTCACATTCCTCAGTAGTATTCCTGCCCTGACTGCTACTTTATGGTAAGTGAGAGGAAACCAGCCTTCATGTCGATGCCCATTACAGTGTAATTAGAAAATAACAATGGTAAAGAATAGCATGATGGGCAATAGTTGCAGCTGGCTGCAAAGTGAAAAGTGGTACTTTGCGTCGGGCTGCAACTACCGTTCATCCTTTTATTTGTTATTATTGAAAAAGTGGTATTTAAGACCTACCGACCCACCGCTGAGAAGTAGACTTGATCATTTACAATCGATCCCATGAATGCCACAAGAGATGCAGGAAGGAATCAATACTCAAAAACCAGTGGGAGAACACTTTAAACTTCTGGGTCATCATTCCATTGCTGACCTAAGAGTGGTAGTCCTCGAACAGAGAAGCTTCAAGGGGAGATCACAATGCCAGATTGCTGAACCTGGATTCATTCACAAGTTCAGAACAATGGACCCCCAGGGCTGAACAGGGATATAGGGTTCACTACAGATGCTAATTTTCTGCCCCCAAGCATTTCCTGCTGATTACAATACACCTTGCACCTCTGCATCCTGAGTTTCCTCCAATCTTCTGACTGGGATAGAGGAACTCCGAGATCTCCATTCTGACTGTATCTGACAAAGAGAGCTTTGGCTCTCACTTATACCCTGAAAATCTTGTTGGTTTCTAAAGTGCTGCTGGACTCTAATCTAGCTGCTCCAAAGTAGTAGCTGTGCTAGTCTATTGCAGCTAAATTAACAGGAGTCCAGTGGCACCTTAAACACTAACAAAACTTTATTCCACCTTAAGCTTTCAAGGACTTGAATCCCACTTCTTCAGGTGCTGAGAGGCTTCTGTTATGCAGATGTTTATATGTAGGAGTGTGGGGAAAAAAACTAGGGGAGAGGATGTCCCCACGATACCCACTTGAATGTGGAGTGCCACGGGGGGCAAACCTCTCTCCGATACTATTCAACATCTATATGTGCCCTGTCGCCCAGTTGGTCCAGGGGTTTGGTCCAGGTTGCCATGAGTATGCTGACAACACCCAGCTTTATCTGTGGATGGATGGATGGATGGATGGACTCTGCCCCAGATTTCTTGGAAAGGAGATTAGAAGACACTGCATGGGGGTAGCAAGAGGCCAGTTAGATAGGCAAATGAGGGCAGCACTTTCTCTCCTGTTAAGTGTCATTCCTTGTCTGTCTCCAGATTGCTTCTCTTAGGGCAATATCCTGGTTCTTCTTGGAAGTTCCTCTCTCTCTCTCTCTCTCTCTCTCTCTCTCTCTCTCTCTCTCTTTCTCTCTCAGAGCTAATGATGTAGTTAGGACCAGGGGCGTAGACTTTTGAAAATTCCAGGGGGGGCGGCGGATCCTTAGAGCGCGTGCAAAGCATGCACGCTCGCTGGGGAGATGTTCTTGCCCCCCATGAAACTGCTGCGCCTCCATGGGCCCTTCCGAGGCCCGCCAGCCGCTGCTGCTGGTGCCTCTTCCCCCCCCCCCCCCCCCGGCCACCCCTTCCCTCTCCCTCTCCAGCAGGAGGTCCGGCGGCAGGCTGAGCCCCCCCCCAGGAAATTTTGGGGGTGGCTCGAGCCCTCGAGCCCCCCGTACTCTACGCCTATGGTTAGGACCTCGTCTCTGTCTCTCCTCTCCATGATCAAGCATGCTAGTTCCTACATAAAGCTTTATCTACGCTTTAATCAGCTTGTGCACCTTTGCTGAGCTAACCACTCTGCGAACAGTTTTTGCATGCCACCATTGATTAAATGTTTGTTTCGTGTTTCCTAGGTGCGTCTCAGACAGGCAGCGATCATTTGCTCTGGGAATCCAGTGGATTGTCGTGAGGACGCTAGGTAACGTACACAGTCCATAGCTAATGGTCTGCTTTATTACATATATACAGTGAATGATGCTATCGCTGTTTTAAAACTGTTGATCCATGTTGCTTCGAGGAAAGTTCTAGATAGCTGCAGCAATGCAAAGAAAAATGTGTTAGGTCCGTAGGGACCAACTGGTGCCTTGTGGCTGGGAGCACTTTTGCTAACCATTGGGCTTTAAACAAATGCCGAAACCACTCAGTTGAGCATGGCTTTCAAAGTCCTTGATTCAGCTGAATGGGTGTTTGCATGTGGCTTTGGTGCAGGCTGAATATTATATTATCTTTGATACATCATATGTATATTATATTTGATGGAACCCACCCTGAGCCCCCCATGCAGGGAGGACAGGATACAAACCCAATAAAGTAATAAAATAGTGCAGTGAATGCATGTTTGTGCAACGTGGACATCTGAAGCTGCCTTCTGTTGAATCAGACCATTGGTCCATCTATATGAGCCAGTTTGGTGTAGCGGTTAGGAGCGTGGACTCTAATCTGGGAGAACTGGGTTTGATTCCCCAGTCCTCCACCTGCAGCTGCTGGTGTGACCTTGGGTCAATCACAAGTTCTGTCAGAGCTGTTCTCTCAAGGGCAGTTCTCTCAGAGCTCTCTCAGCCCTGCCTACCTCACAGGGTGTCTGTTGTGAGGAGGGGAAGGGAAAGGAGATCGTAAGCCACTCTGAGGCTCTGGTCACATGGCAAGGTTTTTGCTATTTGTTCTCGCTATAGATTTGATTGGGAATATTTTTTTCAAGTTGGGATGATCACACATCCCTCACTGAACCACAAGCATTGTGTGATGAGGCTCTGGGCATCATCTAGATTGCCGTGCCACCGCTTGGGAGGCGTGGCACGAGTTTTTTTTAAAAAATTGCTTTATGCATTCGCATCTACACATGGCCAAATCACAGCCCCCCCCCCCCCCCCGGACTCGCCATACTTTCTTGTTTTTACAGGTTTGTACCGGTTCCCCCCTTCCCCGAACAGCGAACAAAATGAACCAGCGATGTACTACCAAGCGCTGGAGTCTAAATGTGTGCTTGAACGTTTAAACATTGAATTTATTCAGTGCAGGATTGCTCATGCGCACAAAGGCGGAAGCTGGGGGGGGGGGAACCTCATCGCGCGAAGGACGGTCAGACGACTTAATCGCAATCATTGTGAGAGATGGCTGTCCAGATCAGCAAAATCGCTGATTTCAAGTGCAAAAACCCGGGAAGTACTTGATTTTTCCATTGTCGGAAAACCCGCTAGGGAACCGGGAGGATTGCGCGACTGAGCCCACTTCGGTGGGGCAGGCAGATGCGGCCGTCTGGTCAGCAACTTTCAATGTGAGAGGGAACAGCAGTGAAACCTGATCAAAATGACCATGTGACCACAGCCCGAGACTCCGAGTGAAGGGTGGGGTATAAATTTCCTCCTCTTCCTCCTCCTCCTCCTCCTCTTCTTCGTCATTTTCTTCTTCCTCCTCCTCCTCGGTATTGTGCACTCTAATTCAGAGTAGCTCTCCAGAGTCTTGGGTATAGGGCTGCCAACCCCACCCCCGACGTCGTCCAGCAAGGACGACATAATGACGTCACAGGAAGTGACGCAGCACGTTGGGGGTGTTGCCAGGGCGATGCTCTGGCAACGCCCCCAACGTGCTGCGTCACTTCCGGTGACATTGAGGGGCGCGCGCGCAAAGCGTGCGCGCCAGAAGAAACTCCCGGCGGCAGGAGGACTCCCCTCCGCCGGTGAGTTTTCAATACTTGGCAGCCCTACTTGGGTAGGAAAAAATAGTTCTCGACATCTGCTACCTGAGAGAGGTTAAGTAGAGGTGACCATGGACTGAAGGAGGGACCTTCTGCATGCAATACGGGGGCTGTACCAGAGCTCCCTACGGCATCTGCTACACAGGGCAGCCCACCCACCTGGCTGCCCTAGGAAATTGCCCAGGGTGCCTGAGGGCCCACACACCAAATGCGGCCCAAGCATCACTCATCTCCGGCACCACTGCCCAGACCAGCTGGCCGACAGGTGGGTTGGGGTGCAACTGTTTTAGACTGGCCGACAGGCAGCTTGGGGTGCACCCGCCCTGGGCAGCAGGCAATTCAGGGCACACTCACCAGGGCCAGCTTGCCTAGGGCATTGAATGCCCTTGGGTTGGTCCTGCTGATCCATTAAGCCCATTACCAGGTATGCATCGGGCCGAAAGACATAGCATAGTGAGTCTTCCATTTTGTAAAAGAAGACCCTCTAGAGATTGGGTTAGTCAAATATGATTGATTGGAGCTGCGAGCCCTCCAGAGTCTCCGTATTACTGGTGTAGCTGTTGAATTTCATGGTATTTGAACTTTTAACTGATGGACAGAGATTGCTGTGTTGAGTTAAATAATGGAAACTTCCATTCCCCCTAAGAATACAAATTATGCTGTTATTCAAGGGAGTGTGCTTGTGTTAATATAAAACATTGACCTTGGAACAGGTATTTTTAACAATATTATCACCAAAGTGGGCATTGTCTGTTTCTTCCCGAGTAATAATTTCCAGCGAATGGCTGAAGCTGACCCAATAGCCAATGGCTGATATTTTCAGAGCTCCAACGAATGCAATGGAAAAAAGTCCCACTGGGTTTCATGGAACCCGGATTTCTCTTGGGTGGGAAGCCGTTAGCATGAAATATATATATATATATATATATATTGGTGGCTGATGTGTCTCAATTCTGTCTTCGCACAGGCGGCATTCCAGGCCCAATTGCTTTTGGGTCGATGATTGACAAGTCATGTCTCCTCTGGCAGAACCAGTGTGGGGAACAAGGCTCATGCTACGTCTACCAGAACTTTGCCATGAGCCGGTACACCTTGACTGCTGGTCTTATTTACAAGGTAATCCCAAATGACTACGCATTGGCTTCAGTGGTCTTCTTCTGAGGTCTTCTCTCGCTCTCTGTTCCACCCTCCTTTCCTAAGATATACACCATGTGGATGCATGGATGGGGCAAGCTGACCTCCATCCATGGGGGACACCAAAGGCCAAATGAGGACCTGTTTCTCACTGAGGTGATAACCTGGTCCCTGGGTGACGATACCACTTCAAGCTGTAGTGCGGGATTATGCAATCAAAGGTTCCTCAGTACAAAGTATTTGCTCTCTCCCCGTTTTTCCTGCATTTGGGTAATTTTCTTTTCAAATGGACAAGCATGTAGTCATGCGAGCCCCCCACCCACATCCTGAAGTGGTACAGTCACCAGTTTACACTCTCCGTCAGAGATGGGCCAAGTCTCGCACTCCCTTCAGAGAATGGGATAGCACTACATTTTGATGTTTGGCCACATGGTGGACAAGTTGGTTTTTAGTAATGTCCATTGGGGAAAAAATAGGGGGGGGGCACTGGATTTATACCCCTCCCTTCACTACCCAAAGAAGTCTCAGAGCAGCTTACAATCTCCTTTCCCTTCCCCTTCCCACAACAGACACCCTGTGAGGTGGGTGGGGCTGAGGGAGCCCTTTCGAGAACTGCTCCTGAGAGAACAGCTCTGAAAGAACTTGTACCTGACCCAAGGTCACCCCAGCAGCTGCATGTGGTGGAGTGGGGAACCAAACCCAGTTCTCCCTGATTAGAGTCTGTGCCCCTAACCATTACACCAAACTTGCATTTATAACTAGGCCAGGGGAACCAATGGGCATCCTTGGTGGGAAAGTGCCCAGCAACCAGCAGGAGGTTAGTGGAGGGGGAGATTGAAGGAGAGATTGGATTTATACCCCGCCCTTCACTCACTTGGAGTCTCAGAGCGGCTTACAAACTCCTTTTCCTTTCCCCTCCCCATGACAAACACCCTGTGAGGTAGGTGGGGCTGAGAGAGCTCTGAGACAACTGTTCTTGAGAATCATCCAGCAGCTACATGTGGAGGAGTGGGGAATCAAACCCGGTTCTCCCAGATTAGAGTCCGCGCACTTAACCACTACACCAAACTGGCTTTCAAGAAAACTTAACAAGAACAATAAGGCCTTGTCTACTTACAGGAAGTTCTTACCATAGAGCTCATTTGTTTGTTTGTTTGTTTATCAAATTTATACCCCTCTCCCCCAAATGGGACTCGGGGTGGCTAACAGCATATAAAATAACCCCAATAAAAAAAATACAAAGATTTGATAAATAACCTTTTAAGTTCCTGGCAGTTCCTAGAGCTACTCGGAAGGGACAAAGGGTAACTCTAGGAATCCCTGGGAACTCTGTGGGAAAATGGAGGCTCTTCCAGCAGTGGCAGGCAATAGGACCTGGAAGTGGGGAATCCCCCGCCCACAGTGGGTGCTTGGCAACCTTCGTGGGTGGAGTTCTAAAGATTATCCAATGGTCCCAGTCTGCTCTTTGACACCTCCCGTGTTTCACTAGAAGGGTCAACAAATCACCGGTCAGGTGGTTTAGTTTTCCACAGTTCTGAGGGAGACAGGACAAGCAATTACCATCTCTCAAAGGCTGTACATCTCGAAGGCTCACAAACCCACGTCTTCTTATCTTGCAGGTGATCGGATCATTCTTCTTCCTCCTCGCCTGTTTCCTCTACAAGCCACCTCCGCCGGAATCCCTCCCGGGTAGCTCCGACACCTCCGAAAACGGCAACTGTGACCTCAGAGAGAACAAATGTCCTCTTCAGTCTCAAGATGACGTATAGCACTGTGGTTACGACAAAGCGACTTTCCACACAACCACAAAAGATACTGTGTCAGAAAAGAATGTCATTTGTTATTAATTATTGATATTATTTTAAGCTTTCTTTTTTTTACCCCTACCCTCCCCTTTCGGGGAAGAATAATTTAACGAAGTTCTTGTCTAAGTTAGTATTTTATGAAGAGCGAAAAGCACACCGCAAATCCCATGCCCTCATCCTTCCACCTCCGAATTAGGGTGTCACAAGATCTCGGAGATTTCGCCCCAGTGAGGTGGGTTGGAGGTGCATGGAGCTCAAAGAACTTGATGCTGCAACCTCGAATTTTTCTTTCTCCTCATGGGTGCCTCCATTTTGAATCAAGGCGCCGTCAAGATATGTACTTCCTGCTTGGTCCAAGCGAGAGATCCTCATTGTATGAGGCATTCCGAGCTTGCGTTTTCGACACCTTCGTTGTGAGTCCGCAGACCTTTGTGATACTGAGTTTTTTTAACCGACGTCCCAGTGTTAATTTAATTTATTTAAAGAAGGGCTAAACATAGCTTCAGACCATTCCTGTATCAAAGCACTTAAGAAAGCTGGACGCGGAGACCCACCGATGGGTGCTGGGTTCTTTACTGATGTGTGTGTGTGTGAATCTACTGGCCCATAGTGGCTCCTAAGAAGAAAGTTCTGAGGTCTTGAATCCTCTGTCTGCTGGTCCGTTGCTTGATAGCTGCAACATTGTGGTGCTTCAAGCGCCCAACTCAGCCATAAAGTACAGGTGTAGATCTTTCATATTGCCTCACAGAACCTCACACTCAATAACTTCCTGTGGAAGCAGTTTCATGATCAGCTGTGATTCATGGAGTGATGTCATCAAACATGGAGGCCCGGAGTGATACATGTGTGAATCAGCCAAACACCGCAGGCAGACTTCAAGCCCAGACACCTCTTGACCCTCTTTTTCTGACCTCTTCCATCTCTTTGTTTGTTATGTGGCTCTGTTAGTCCTTGTTCAGACAGTAGTTTCCTGCCCTGTCCCATGCGTTCAGAAGCATAGGAAGTTCTCCATGGAAAACAGGTCCTCAGAATTCCTTTTTTTTTAAAAAAAAGTTCTGTATTGCCTGTTGCAACGTTTCCTAGGACTGTTGGAGCTAGGCTTGCCAGCTCTGGGTTGGGAAATTCCTGGAGATCTTAGAAGTGGAACCTGAGGATGGTTGGGTTTGGGAAGGGAGATCTTGGGGGTGGAGACTGAGGAAGGTGGGGCTTGAGGAGGGGAGGGGCTTCAATGGGGTATAATGCCATGGAGTCCACCTTCTGAAGTGGCCATTTTCTCCAAGAGAACTGATCCCTGTCGCCTGGAGAAAAGTTGCACTAGCAGGAGATCTCCAGCTCCCACCTGGAGACTGGCAACCCTAGTTGGAGCCCATGTGTCAACACAAGCCCTTTACTGCTTCTGTGAACCAAGTCATACTGTAATGTCATACTCCCTTCCCCTCCCCGCAAGTGACACAAAGTGTCACTTCATCAGACGAAGGGAGCGTTGACTCTCGAAAGTTTATACCTTCAAAATCTTGTTGGTCTCTTAGGTGCTACTGGACTCGAATCTAACAGGGTTTTTTTTGTCTTGGACTCAGTGGCTGTTGGCAGTGTGGAACAAAAACTGCATTGAGAACCAGGGTTGCCAACTCTGGGTTGGGAAAGAGAGTCAGTTTGGTGTAGTAATTAAGAGCACAGACTCTAACCTGGGAGAACCGGGTTTGATTCCCCACTTCTCCACATGCAGCTGCTGGTGTGACCTTGGGTCAGCCACAAGTTCTTTCAGAGCTGTTCTCTCAAGGACGGTTCTCGGGAGAGCTCTTGCAGCCCCACCTACCTCACAAGGTGGCTTTTGTGGAGAGGGAAAGGGAAAGGAGATTGTAAGACACTCTGGGACTCCTTTGGGTAGTGAAGGGCAGGATATAAATCTAATCTCCTCCTCCTCCTCCTCCTCCTCCTCTTCTCCTTCTTCTAGATTTGGGAGTGAAGCCTGGGTAAAGTGGGGTTTGGGGAGGGAAAGGACCTCAACAGGGTGTGATGCCATAGAGTCTACCACCAAAGCAGCCATGTACTCTAGGAGGAACTGATCTCTGTCACCCGGAGATTAATTCTGATTCTGGGAGGTCTGTAGACCCGGAGGTTGGCAACCCTACTGAGAACAACGGAGTCCCTCTTGTATTCCTGAAAGCATACTTAGGCCTTTCCGCTCCCCCAGCTTTAGTACCACTACCAAAGAAACACCTTGCTTCTGAAACAGGCCGTAGCTCTATACCAGAGAACTGGGAGAGTCCATGTAGCATTTGTGAATTTTTGTGAGAATGAGTGAAGCACTGTAGGTGCTGGATGAATACTATTGTGCAAACCTGAGATAAATCTCAGGAGAAAGACGAAGACGTAACGGGGAGCAGTGCGATTTTGTAGTGAGAGCTAAAGTAAATTGGCTGGGGGGGGCCAGGTCTCCCCTCCTCTTATGTGGAGAATTGTTGCGGGAGGGGACTTCTGGTGTACTTCAGAGCCATGGGAAGATTTTACCGGAAGTCTGCTAGGAACTGGTGTTTGGAGGGATTCCTGAAAGAACAGAAACGGTGCCAAACAATGCTCCCTCTAAGCTGTGGAGTCTTGTGAGCAAAAATTCTACTTTGTGGGCTACTGGCATAAAAGTTGTGAGCCAGCGATTTGGCTGCTGCATAAATTAGTTTGCTCTGGAGCCATCCTTCCTGAGCCAAGACAAAAATGTGTGAGCCAGAGGCTAAAAAACTGCAAGCTGGCTCACGCTAATTCAGCTTAGAGGGAACACTGGTGCCAAATCAGTTTCCTCAGAGCTACAGAATTTTGGGAGGGGAAAAAAGGTAACTTTGCTTTGCTCATATAAATTTCTGCCTCAGCCAACTGGCATGGCTTGCTCTGAAATTTGAAATTTGAAACTCCCAAAATTTCAGGCGGGGAGAGCATCCTTCACCTTACCTTAACTGGCTTGCTCTGACTTAAGGCCATGTTACTATTGGCAAAACTGTGAGGTAAAGCTGTTGTTGGATTGGACCTTTTTCAAAGTGGGGGGGGGGGGCATATTGGAATATTCCTTTATTGGCAGAAAAGGATGCTCCCACCTACAGAAAACCTGAATAGCGGGGATAAAATTGGCGGAAGGCTTTCCCCTCACGGGCTAGCTTTCATTGTGTAGTTTTTTGGTAGAGGAGCATTCAAAGATGCAAGCCTGCATTTTTATGTGTGATTGTGTAGTCCGGGAAATGTAGTTATTTATTTACTTCATTTTTACCCTGCCTTTCTCCCCAGTGGGGACCCAAAATGATTTACAACGGTTCTTGTCTCCATTATCCTCACTGCAACCCTGTGAGGTAGGCGAGGCTGAGAGTGAGTGACCCGAGGCTTCCATGCCAGAGCAGGGATTTGGACCTGTCTCTCCCAGGTCAAGTTTGGTATAATGGTTAAAAGCACAGACTCTAATCTGGGAGAACAGGGTTTGATTCCCCACTCCTCCACATGCAGCTGCTGGTGTGTCCTTGGGCCAGTCACAAGTTCTGCCAGAGCTTTTTCTCTCAGGAGCAGTTCTCGAAAGAGCTCTCTCAGCCTCACCTACCTCACAGGCTGTCTGTTGTGGGGAGGGGAAGAGAAAGAAGATTGTAAGCCGCTCAGAGACTCCGTGTGAAGGGCAAGGTATAAATCCAATCTCCTCCTCCTCCTCTTCTTTCTCTTGTCTGGCACTCTGACCACTGCATCAAGAAAATCTGTACAGCATAGTGATAAGACAAGAACCAGGGGAGACCAGGATTCAAATATCCTGTCAGCCATGAAGCTTGCGAGGTGCACTATCACTTAGCCTAGCCTACCTCACAGGGTTGCTGTGAGGACAAAAGGAGGGGGAGAACCATGTATGTCCCCCTGAACTCTCTGGAAGAAAGTCAGGATTAAAACAAACAAAACTGTGTTAACTGGTCCATAGATTCGATTCCCTGATTTGAGTATCCTGACGACGTACAACAGGGTCCCCAACATATGCTGCTCAAGGGCACCACAGTGCCGCCAATACCTTTCGTGGTGCCCTACAAGTATTTTTAGAAAGTGAGTGGGGCTAGATGGGGCTTTTGCCCTGCAAGGCTTCTGACTGGCCACTGGAGATTTCATTGGCTGGGAAGATTTTAACGTATGTTGCTTTGGCGGCAGCTGCCGCCACAGCACAAGGATCTTCACTGTGTGACTGAAGGAAAGTTGTGGCGGCCATTTTGTGGCAGGTCAGCCTCCTGGGGCAGCCATTTTGTTGCTGTGCCCACCACGCTGTGCAGGAATTCCCAAGGTGCCCACAGGCTCAAAAAAGTTGGGGACCCCAACTCTGTGTGTGTGTGTGTGTGTGTGTGTGTTTATACTGTACATATGCAGTCAAGAGAGTTTCCTCTTAACTCTGCGACAGAAGAAGAGTGAGAGAAGGGCAGCGATTATCTAGCAAGGTGGCTCGAAGATCCTCTTTTGCAATGTCACTATCTTTTTGGTATGCCCATCGCTCCTTTCGACTTGCCACCAAAGCATCTTCCCCCACTATGCAGCCACAATCCACTTTTGTCCTGTTCTGAAGCAGACATGTCTCTCTCTCTCTCTCTCTCTTAAATGTACTGTAACCGAAGTTTGACTGATCGGTGGTGTCCACGCTGTAGCCTCTGCGGATGTTTGAACACGGGAAACGTGTAAAAAAGAAATGGATCTATGCAATGGTTTTCTTGCTGTACTCTGTAAAGAAACTGTTTTTAGATACATGGTGGGGAAAAGAGCGATTCATTGTGAGGTTGTGTTTTTCTTTTTTGCACTAGTTAATGCTCGGAGAGGGGCTTTGAGGAGCAATGCTGACCTTAAACAAGAATACAGACATGCTTACATGTCCCAATAAGAGTTTACCTGGCTTTAAAAGAGAATTAGACCCTTGGAGTATGGGTCCATCAATAGCAATTAGCCATGACCGACTCATTTGAAATGTGGTGATGGAGGAGAGTTTTATGGATACTAAAAAAAAGGGTAAAGGTTTCCCTTGCTTGAAAGCTAGTCGAATCCAACTCTAGGGGGTGGTGCTCATCTCTGTTTCCAAGCCGAAGAGCCAGCGCTGTCCAAAGATGTTTCCATGGTCATGTGGCTGGCATGACTAAACACCGAGGCGCACAGAACACGGTTACCTTCCCACTGAAGTGGTACCTATTTATCTACTTGCAATTTTTTTGTTTTCAAACTGCTAGGTTGGCAGGAGCTGGGCCAGAGATGGGAGCTCACTCCGTCACACGGCACTTGGGCCTCGAACTGCCGATTTACCAAGCTTCCGGTCTGCACCTAGCATCTTAACCTCTGAGCCACTGCCAAACCTCTGTGAACCACCAAAAAGACAAATAAGTGGGTTCGAGATCAAATCAAGCCTGAATAATGCAGTAGAGGTCCATGAGTGGCTATTAGCCACAAGGCCCAGATGGAACGTTTTGTCTGGGGCAGTGATGCTCTGTGTTCTTGGTGCTCGAGGGGAAAGCAACAGTGAACCTGGCATGGTATTCCACCGGGAGCCAGTGTAGCTGGCACAGCACAAGTTGTATATGTGCCATCCATGGCGTTTCCATCAGGACTCGCACCACCACGTTCTGGACCAGCTGGAGTTTCTGGGTCAGTCTTAAGGGCCGGCCAACAAACAGCGGGGTACAGTAGTCTAGCCTGGAGGTGACCATTGCATGGATTGCAGTGGCTAGGTCAGGGTGCGACAGGAAAGGGACTATGCTGGGGGGGGGGGGGGGCAAAACTGGGAGGGCTTCTGGAGCACTGGCCCTGCTGTTGGACGTGGGTTTTGGCCACTGGGTGACATAGTGTTGGACTAGAGGGGCCATTGGCCTGATCCACCGTGGTTTCTCTAATGTTCTTATATGGAGCAGAGGTCCATCAGTGGCTATTAGCCACAAGGCACAGATGGAACACTATGTCTGGGACAGTGATGCTCTGTGTTCTTGGTGCTTGAGGGGAAAGAACAGTGAACCTGGCATGGTATTCCACCGGGAGTCAGTGTAGCTGGCACAGCACAAGTTGTATATGTGCCATCCATGGCATTTCCATCAGGACCCGCACCACCACGTTCTGGACCAGCTGGAGTTTCTGGGTCAGTCTTAAGGGCCGGCCAACAAACAGCGGGGTACAGTAGTCTAGCCTGGAGGTGACCATTGCATGGATTGCAGTGGCTAGGTCAGGGTGCGACAGGAAAGGGACTATGCTGGGGGGGGGGGGCAAAACTGGGAGGGCTTCTGGAGCACTGGCCCTGCTGTTGGACGTGGGTTTTGGCCACTGGGTGACATAGTGTTGGACTAGAGGGGCCATTGGCCTGATCCACCGTGGTTTCTCTAATGTTCTTATATGGAGCAGAGGTCCATCAGTGGCTATTAGCCACAAGGCACAGATGGAACACTATGTCTGGGACAGTGATGCTCTGTGTTCTTGGTGCTTGAGGGGAAAGAACAGTGAACCTGGCATGGTATTCCACCGGGAGTCAGTGTAGCTGGCACAGCACAAGTTGTATATGTGCCATCCATGGCATTTCCATCAGGACCCGCACCACCACGTTCTGGACCAGCTGGAGTTTCTGGGTCAGTCTTTAGGGCAGGCCAGCAAACAGCGGGGTACAGCAGTCTAGCCTGGAGGTGACCATTGCATGGATTGCAGTGGCTAGGTCAGGGTGCGACAGGAAAGGGACTAATTGCTGAGCCTGGCATAGATGGAAGAACGCCAGCCTGGCAATATTCATGACTTGGGCAGCCATCGTTAAGGAGGCATACAGGATCACACCCAACCTCCTGACAAATTGTGCTGGCACTAGTGGCACTCCGTCAAGTCTGTGCCCCAGTCCTGAGCCCCTCCCAGCCACAGAACCTCCGTCTATCGGATCCATTCTCAGTCTACTCTTTTTTAACCATCCTACCATGGCCTCCAAACCCGCAACCAAATTATGCAGGGTGGCATTCGGGTGGCCTTCCAATAGCAGATATAGCTGAGAACTGGAGTGACACCCCAGCCTGAAACTCTGCACCAGCTGGGCGAGGGGGCGCATATAGATGTTAAAAAGCATTGGGGAGAAGACTGCCCCCTGAGGAACCCCACATGTTAGGGGATACCTAGCTGACACCCTCGGTCCCTAGTGTCACCATGGAGAAATGAGGCAAGCCATTTCCGGGCTACCCCCCACCCCCAAGAACACCCCATCGGCAATGTGGTGGGTCAGAAGATTGTAATCAACTGTGTTGAATGCTGCTGTGAGTTCTAGCAGCAGCAGCACCCCCAACCCGCCTCGATCCAGCTGTCTGTGTCGATGATTTGTCAGGGCGACCGGCAGTGTTCCCTCTAAGCTGAGTTAGCGTGAGCTAGCTCACAGTTTTTTAGCCTCCAATTCAACACATTTTCATCTCGGCTCCAGAAGGATGGCTCCAGAGCACAATAATTTATGCAGCAGCCAAATGGCTCGCTGTGAGACTTCTGAATCTAACCAATAAGCCAGACCTTTGATAAAGCAAAGTTCCTTTATTCTTAATGATGGTTCAGGTACTTCATGTTTGTTAGAGATACTTGGTTACATACAGCAAGGATTAATATACCCCCCACCTTCAGGTACAAGCAGGCAAAGGGCCAATAGAAATGGTTACAAAAGAGCGCAAAATTCTCAGAGCCGTTTGGTTCCCACCAAAAGGGTGCTAAGACACTAAGAATTCCCCTCTGGTCCCCAGTGACCTCAAAGTGTAGATTGCAAGCCAGACACCTGGTAAGAACAACAGTGCCCAGTTCTCCAAGGTTACATAAGCAGATAAAACACTCCCGGCTCCGGAGAGGAAGAAGGGAGGTGACAATACGAGATAGCTGAATTGGTTTATGACGCGATGGAATGCAGCAAGCCATCCTCCCGGGGAGAGAAAGATACATTAAGTGAGACAGGCTAGAAACTTCAAGGCAAGTTGTTAATTACATCTGGAGACATCCGATAACTGTAACAAATGGCAGAGGCTGAATGAAATAGAAACAGAAACAGACTCTGACACTCGCTCACCACTTGAATGCCAGTAACAGCTCACAAAGTAGAATTTTTGCTCACAAGGCTCCATTGCTTAGAGGGAGCATGGGCGACCAGCACTGGCCAGGGCAGAAGCCGGACGGGGATGTATCCAATGCCAATGTGTCATCTAGGAAACTCTGGAGCTGCATGGCTACCGGCCTCTCCATCACCTTACCCAGAAACAATAAATCCCAAACCGGGCAGTAATTGGCAGGATCGCTGCTGAAGGCAGTGGAAAAGAGGACGACTGAAGATAAGATGGACTGCCACCATCAAGGGAGCCCTCAGTTCGCAAGACCTGAGCAAGGCTGTTAAAGGTAGGACACTTTGGAGGTTGTTCATTCATAGGGTCACTGTCACTTGGAAGCGACTTGACAGCACTTAACACACACACACACACAAAACAATGACTAAATGGAACCACCATATTCAGAGGCACCAACCCTCTGAATGCCAGTACTGGAGGGAGGAGGGCGATGGCAGGAGTAGGCCTTGACCTCCATGCCCTGCTTGCAGGCCTTCCAAAAGCAGGTGGTTAGCCACTGTATGAAAGAGGATGCTGGACAAGATGGACCATTGTTCTTATGTTCTTCAGAAGGGGAGAGGAGGATCCAGTTCTCCCACACATCCCTCACACAGTAGTCCATTTTCTCCATTTCCTCTTCGCCCTTCATTTCCCACCTCCCAGAGGGTCACACAACCAGAAATGGGAGGTTCAATGGTTAGGGCATCTGCTTGGCATGCAGAAAGTCCCTGGTTCAATCCCAGGCATCTCCAGTTGGGAGTAGTGGTTAAGAGCATGGACTCTAATCCGGGAGAACCGGATTTGATTCCCCACTCCTCCACGTGCAGCTGCTGGTGGAGCCTTGGGACAGTTGCAAGTTATTTCAGAGCTGTTCTCTCACAAGCAGTTCTTGAAAGAGCTCTCTCAGCCCTACCTACCTCACAGGGTGTCTGTTGTGGGGAGGGGAAGGGAAAAGAGATTGTAAGCCGCTCTTCCTTCGGGTAGTGAAGAGTAGGGTATAAATCCAATTTCTATCTTCTTCTTCTTCCCATGCAGTAGGTGACAGGAAAGACCTCTGAAACCCTGGAGAGCCGCTGCCAGTCTGAGTAGACAATACTGACCTTGATGGACCAAAGGTCTGACTCAGCAGAAGGCAGCTTCGTGTGATCATGTGACGCAGAGTGCCCAAAACACAAATATTCTAAGCTGCCCTTTCAATACAGAGAGCCCTACAATTACTTTGTGGGAGATTCTGGCCATAACTCAGTTAGGATTGCCGACTTTGGGTTTGGAAATACCTGGAGATTTGAGGGGGGAGCCTGGGAGAGGGATTTAAGGAGGGGGGGGATCTTGGTGGGGTACAACACCATGCAGTCCACCTTCCAAAGCAGCCATTTTCTCCAGGAGAAGTGGAATGAATAAGTTTTAAATAAATAAGTGATGTATGTAGTCTGGAGGTCAATTATAATAGCAGGAGATCTCCAGGCCCCACCTGGAGGTTGGCAACTCTAAACCCAGCTGGGTTTCTAAACGGATTCTAAGGGGTCAAGGTAGGGTTGCCAACTCCAGGTTTGGAAATTCCTGTTGATTTAGGGTGGAGGGTGGTGTTTGGGGAGGGCTGCCAAGTCAGCCCGGGGGGTGGGGGATCCCCCGCTAAAGGGGTTCCCGATCCGCTGGCCAGCATTGGCCGGCGGGGGGAACCCCACCCCCGACGTCATCCAGCAAGGACGACGTAATGACATCACCGGAAGTGACATCAGCACGTTGGGGGCGTTGCCAGGGCGACGCTCTGGCAATCGCCCCAAAACTCTATGATATCATAGAGTTTTGGGGCGATTGCCAGAGCGTCGCCCTGGCAACGCCCCCAACGTGCTGACGTCACTTCTGGTGACGTCGCTGGGCACGCGCGCAAAGCGCACGCGCCAGGAGAAACTCCCGGCGGGAGGAGGACTCCCCCCCACCAGTGAGTTTTGAAGACTTGGCAACCCTATGTTTGGGGAGGGGCTTCGCCAGGATGTCGGGCCATAGAGTCCACCCTCCAGCGTAGCCTTTTTCTCTAGGCGAACTGATCTCTGTTATCTGGAGATCATCTGAAATTTCAGTGGATCTCCAGGTCCCACCTGGAGGCTGGCAAGCCTAAGCCAACGCAAGTCTTGTAGGAATGCTGAAGACTGAGTTATCAGGAAGGAAAGCCTCTCCCAACCAATGGAAGGATAAGCAAATGGTTCAGTGAGGTTCGCCTAAGTAAGGACACCACACTCTCAAGTGCTCAGTATGCGCATTCAGAAATTCTCTCTTCATTCTGGCAGGATTGGAAATACTCCCGAGCCTGAAAGGATGTGGTCATCTGACCTGTCTGGAACCAGGTCAGGGTTGCCAAGTTGGGGCTGGAAAATTCCTAGAGATTTGACAGTGGAGTCTGGGGACAGGAGAGAGCTTGGAAGGGTTGCGATGCTGTAGAGTTTACCTGGGGAGGGTGCTCTGGGCTAAGGTTCTGCTTTCCTTACAGTGATGGGTATTTAAACCTAGTCATGACTGGAGATACAAGGCTTTTGGCTTGGGTTGCCAACTCAAGGGTGGGGAAATTCCTAAAAATTTGGGGGGGGGGGGAGAGCCTGGGGAGGACAGGGACCTCAGTAGGGTATAATGCCACAGAGTCCACCCTCCGAAGCAGCCATATTCTCCAGGGAGACTGATCTCTGTTGTTTGGAGATAAGCTGTAATTCCCGGGGATCCTCAAGTGGCATTCCCGGAGATCCTGGAGGCTGGCATTCTTATGTAGAATCCACCCACCAAAGCCATTTTCTCCAGGGAAATAATATCTCTGTTATCTAATAATCAGTTGTAATTCCAGGAGATCTCCAGGCCCCACCTGGAGTTTGCCAACCCTACTTTAGGCCCTTGGCCTGTAAGCCACCCCAGTGAATCCTGCACCAGCCCACTACAGTAATTTGCTGTTGTTGTTATTCATTTCCCCAAATTCTATTGGTGCATAAGCCAGGATATAAATATTTAAGTAAATAAAGAAATTATTTATTTCCCATTCTCCTAGGGCTGTAGGGAGGGCTGTAGGGAGGCAGTATACTTGGAGGGGGGGGGGGGGAAATGAAATGAAAAATAAGGCCTCATCCATTTACAGGAAGTTCTGACCCTGGTGTTCCTGGTGATTCCTAGAGCTACCCTGATGACTTCTGGATAGCTCCAGAAAACATCAGGAACTCTGTGGTCAGAACTTCCTGCAAGGGGACAAAGCCTTATTTTTATTTTTTCTCTCCAGGATGACCCCACCCCACCCCAGCGCCTGTTTCCTCCCACCAAGCAGGCAAAGGCCACAATTATCTGGCCTTTTCCTGCCATAAGTGGGCAAATAGGCACCCTACCCCCTCCTCAGAATTAGGGTTGCCAACCCCCCGATGGAGGGTGGGGTTTCCCCACTTTCCAGGGTCTAAATCCGCTGCTGGCCAGCTGGCTGGCAGGGGAGCCCCGCCCCCCCAAAAGCTGCATCACGCCCGACATGCCTGGCACAGTGACGCCACCCAGAGGTGATATCGCACCAGGCACATCATGCGGGGGACACTCTAGCATTTGGGTAAAAACTCTGTGGTGACCAGAAGACTCCATGAGCCAGGGTGGAGCCGCCCCCCACTGGGATCCCGGTTAGATCTTGCAACCCTGCTCAGAATATATTCACCATCTACAGCGTATTCCATTGCAAGAGAAGGCTGGGCATGGTACTTCTGCAGATTGCCCCAGTGGAGATCGGATTTCTAGACTGCACCCCTTTGAACACAAGGCCATTCGCCCCGATAGGTGAGCTGCTGTACTGTCCCCCCCGTGCCTCCACCAAAAGGCCACCTAGCATCTTTCTCTCCTTCCCTGCAAAGCATCTCCTGAGCTGAGGCAGTCGCATTTAAAACTTCAGCGCTCCCAGTAGCTTTCTAGTAGAAAACGGCAAGAGTCCAGTAGCCCTTTAAAAACTAACAAAACGCGTGGCGGGGCTTTCGTGGGCCACTGCTCACTTTTTCAGTAGCTTTCTCCTTTGTGCTCAAGCCAAGTCCTCACGCAGTGTAATACCTTGTGGTAACTTTTCACCACTACCACCCCCATCCAACTGAGCGTGAACAAATTACATCAGCCATGAGGGGAGCTGCTGTCTGAATGTTGATTTAAAGATCAGGCTGAGACTTTGGGAGGAAGCAACAGCCCAGAGTGCTTCTCTTCTGCCACGAGATGGCAGCCAAGACAAAGCTGTCATATAACTCTCCTATTCGGGGAACTGGAAATGTTCTTTACTAGAAGAACAGCGCCTAGTTTAGCCTAGTTTCATCAGGTCTTGAAGCAGGGTTGGCCCTGGTCAGTATTTGGATAGGAGACTACCGATTTGGGTCTGAAAGGGTCACTGCAGTGAGCCCACGGTCACTGCTTGTTGGGTCCAAGTTTGCTTTAGCTTTCCTTTGGGTTTCCATGAGTACAGTGCTAGGAATTCAGTTGCCAACTCTGGGTTGTGAAATTCCCGGAAATTTTGATGGTGGAGGCAATGAAGAGCAAGGTACGATGCCATAGACTTCCACTCTCCAAAGCAGCCATTTTTTCTACAGGGGAACTGATTTGTGTTTTGGGGAGATCACTTGTATTTCCAGATCTCGAGGCTTCCACCTGGAGGCATGCGGGGCCCATTCAGATTAGGACGAGAGTGTTGGATATTGTAACTCTGCATGCAAGAGAATCTGGGGGGGGAAGGGGTTAAGAGAGTTCTCTCTCTCTCTCTCTCTCTCTCTCTCTCTCTCTCTCTCTTGTTCTCTCGCTCTGCCCCACCTTCCTCTGATCGGTTAGATGCTGAGCCTCTTTGTCCCTTGCTTGCCTTCTGTTTCTTCCTGTATAGGACCTCTCTTCTCTCTCTCACCTGGGCTTGGAGCTGTAGCAGGTTGACCTTCCTGAAGTTAATCTGTTCACAGCCAGTTAAATGTCCCTACACGAATATGTCGCGTAAGACGTGCTTCTATTTTTGTCAGTAAAATTTCTTCCTCTTGTTACCATTGGAGTCAGATCATTTTTGTCATTTGTCTGAACAGCATTTTCCCGTCACCGGGAAATGTGAAGAAGTGGGGACACTGCAGCAACAAAAAAATGCTTCTGTGCTTCCAGGACAAACGGTTTTTCCTTTTTTTCACTTTTAACCCAGTAGAAGGGGGGTTTAGGTCTTCCATGCCATTTTCCTGGCCTCATGCAGCGAGGTTTGCCCTTTGCCTGTCTGTGGCACATATACCCCTGCTGTTAAGAAACTGAGGGGCAGGAGAGAAAAATGGCCAGACGGGACGCCCACATGAGTCTCTGAGACACAGACATTCCATTGCATGATTGTCTGATACAAAGTCCTCGTGACAGCTCCCAGGACTTTGTATCCTGTGAATTGTCCCTGACCTACAAATAGCAGTATTATCCTTGAGTTCCCAGGCAGCGGGGGTCCATTGGAGCGGGAACGCACAGGAGCGCAGCTCCGGGAGTGAGGAGCCCAGGGGGCGGGCACATGACCAAGCCCCGCCCCCTCCTCGGCTTCCCTGAGCAGTGCAGAGGCGCAGCGCCCCGGGGAAAGCCCTGCTAGGGTCTTTATTGTTTTTAATGTTTTGTTTTAATATTGATAATTTTATCATTGTTCCTTTTATGACTGTGTGCTGCTTTTCCAGAGACTTGCTCAAGGTGGCATATAAATTTTCTAAGTATACCATTTTTTATCTAGGCACACGGCACATAAGTACTGGAGAAATTTCACCAACCCTTCAGCAGCTTCCACCCCATAAGTTTGGTGTAGTGGTCAGGAGTTGGACTCTAATCTGGGAGACCCGGGTTTGGTTCCCCACTCCTCCACATGCAGCCGCTGGTGTGACCTTGGGCCAGTCACAAGTTCTCTCAGAGCTGTTCTCTCAGGAGCAGTTCTCAAAAGACCTCTCTCAGCCCCACCTACCTCACAGGGTGTCTTGTTGTGGGGAGGGGAAGGGAAAGGGATGGGTGGTGCACATGTCCTGGGTATCTCAAGTCTACTGGAAACCTGGTGGTTTCCGCCTTGAGCCAGTTCACTGGAAAGGCGGGATAGAAATGCAATAAATAAATAAAATAAATAAATAAATTCAAGGGAGCAGGAAGAGAATGAGGGTGTGTTCTTGACGCTTCTTTTTATTGCACAAAGTATTGGCTGGGGAAGGGAATGGAGGAAGAGCAGGTCAGTTTCACTCACCTGTGGAGGGGAGCCTGAGGAGTGGGTGTTGCCTTCTGACACACTTCCGGTATGTTAGGGGGAGTGGCACATGCAAATGAGTTATGCAAATTAGTTATGCTAATGAGCTTCTGCGCCTCTTTTTCTACGAAATGACCCCTGCCAGGCAGCATAGGGATGCCAGCCTCCAGGTGGGACCTGGGGATCCCCTGGAATTGCAGCTCCTCTCCAGACTAGACAGATCAGTTCCCCTGGAGAAAATCGATGCTTTGGAGGGTGGATTCTATGGCATTGTACCCCGCTGAGGTCCCTGTTCTCCCCGGCTCCACTTCCAAATCTCCAGGAGTTTCCCAACCAGGATCTGGCAACCTTCCCCTCCCATCTCCTGCCAGTGTCTGGCGGGAACCTGACAACCCTAAAACAACTTTAAACAGTCGTGTATATGTAGCTAAGAAACTAGATCAGGGCAGGACCCTCAATGTACATCTGAAAATATTTGTGTAGACAATTAACAGTGCCGATCTCGTGGTATGAGTTTGACACAGGAAACATTGGGGTGAACGCCGATATTCCCTGCCCTGATTTGCATTCTATGCAGCTGCCTTAACCTGTGTGAAAAGATGACTCCTTTCCCCCGAGTTTCCTAAGCCAATAATAATGCTTTCATTATTTCCATGTTAGGTTCCCTTTTTCAGCTGTAATCTAAACAAACCACAAGACAAAATTGTGTCTGCGCTAAATTGGCCAGGCTTCTAGAGCTTAATTTTCTTCATTTGGCGAGATCAGCAGAGGATTGGAATAATTGTTGCATTGCCAGTTGGGGGGGGGGAGTATGGTCTTTCGTTTTCGGCTACATCTGTCTTTCTGAAGGGGTGCTCTTTTTCTCCCCACCCCATGAAATCATCATCATAACATTTGCATAGATTTCCTGATCATGTAATTCAGGAGCAAAGGAGAGGTTCATTTAAGAACCCTTTGAATTTTGTTTGGTATAGTGGTCGGGGGCGGGTTATAAAAAGGTTATAGGGAATGGTATTGTAGCACGGCAACCAGTGTGACTGTTTGTTTTTTATTTTTGTAAAATGTAATGCCGTTGGCTGTGCACATACAGCGTTTGCCTTTTCCCCCCTATTTGCATTGATTTGTTCATATGCTGCATTTCTCCCCATCTGGGATTCAAAGCAGCTTTTAGAAGATCGCTATCCCCATCCTCTGTTTTCTCACAACAGCTCTGTGAGGTTGGCCAGGGTGAGATTTTTGTGACAGGCACAAGGTCACCCTGAGAGCCAGTCTGGTGTAGTGGTTAACACCACGGACTCTAATCTGGGAGAACCGGGTTTAATTCCCCACTCCTCCACGTGCAGCTGCTGCTGTGACCTTGTGTCAGTCATAAGTTCTTTCAAAGCTGTTCTCTCAAGGGCAGTTCTCGAGAGAACTCTCTCAGCCCCACCTACCTCACAGGGTGTCTGTTGTGGGGAAGGGAAGGGGATTGTAAACTGCTCTGAGACTCCTTCAAGTAGTGAAGGACTGGGTATAAATCCAATCTCTTCTCTCTGTCTTCTTCTATGGCAGAAGTACAGATTCGAACCCAAGTTGCCCAGGGTCTTAGTCCGCCACTCTATCCACTACACCACTTTAGCTCTCATGAACACTCATATAAAATTCTCCCCTCAGAGGATCGTAAGACACACGCACACTCAAAACCAGTGTTCCCTCTAAGCTGAGTTAGTGTAAGCCAGCTCAGTTTTTTAGCCTCCGGCTCACACATTTTTGTCTTAGCTCAGGAAGGAAGGCGCCAGAGCAAACTAAGTTATGCAGCAGCCAAATCGCTCACACACAACTTTAATGCCAGTAGCTCCCAAAGCAGAATTTTTGCTCACAAGACTCCACAGCTTAGAGGGAGCATTGCTCAAAACCCCTGGAAACATCACTCTACAAAAAGCCAGCTGGATCTTTCCATTTTAGTAAAGGTAAAGGTTTCCCTTGCTCGAAAGCCAGTCGAATCTGACTCTAGGGGGCAGTGCTGATCTCCGTTTCCAAGCCGAAGAGCCAGCGCTGTCCAAAGACTTTTTCCATCATCATGTGGCCGGCATGTCTTGGCGCATGGAATGCTGTTACCTTCCCACCGAAGCAGCACCTATTTATCCACTTGCAATTTCTTTCTTTTGAACTGCTAGGTTGGCAGGAGCTGGGGCTAGAGACGGGAGCTCACTCCGCCACACGGCACTCGGATCTCTCAAACTGCCAAGCTACCGACCTTCTGGCCTGCAGCTCAGCGTCTTAACCTCTGAGCCACTGCCGCCCCACTTTCCATATTACAATGGTGGCATTTGGCCTCTTGTGCCCATGTCCTGCTTTCCAAGAACCTGGGGGATACCTCTGAGAGAGAGAGAAACATGCCTGCGAGGCATAAAACTGCATTAACATCTCATTGCCATAATGGAGGAGATTTGGCCAAAAATGGAGCGAAAGTGCAGATTATCACAAAGTCCGCAGAAGCGCTCAGCAGACCATTTAATTACCGCACAGAAGGAAAGTCTGCCGATTGGAGGAGCGTACTTAAGAGCATTAACGTGCTGGGAAACGGTCTCAGCAAGCAAGCTGCTCGGCGCTGTACGTGTCGTGTCGCCTGGTGCCACTGCTCCTCCTGGCATCCCCAGACCCGGTGATACCTACTCAAGTTCTAGGTCACTCGGCATGCCCTCGCCTGACCTCACAATCCCCTGTGGAATCTTCTTTGCTATGTTCCAAGGGAAACCCTTTCTGCATCTGAAATGCAGGGCGTCCCGGTTGAGATTTCCGGCAATTGGATTTCTCAGGACTGCTGATGTCTCATGAGAGGGGGACGTTATTCTGGAAGGAAACCAGAATTAGATTAAAAAAAGCTGGGCACTTCCCAATGTCAAATTAACACACTTCTCTAAACATCGGAGGAAATGAGCAATGGTTCATGAAAGCTCCTAACCTGCCACAAATTTTGTTAGTCTTTAAGGTGCCACTGGACTCTATTTCTATTTGAAATTACAAATAACCTCTTATTAACTATTCCTTAAAGATGCAGGACAAGTATAAGTTGAATTTAAGCATATGAATAGTATCAGGGGTCATTTCGTAGAAAAAGAGGTGCAGGAGCTCATTACCATAACTCATTTGCATAACTCATTTGCATATGCCACACTCCCTAACATACTGGAAGTGTGTCAGAAGGCAGCACCCACCCCTCAGGCTCCACTCCACAGGTGAGTGAAACTGACCTGCTCTTCCTCCATTCCCTTCCCCATCCAATACTTTGTGCAATAAAAATAAGTGTAAAGAACACACCCTCATTCTCTTCCTGCTCCCTTGAAACCACCAGGTTTCAAGTAGACTGGAGATACCCAGGACATGTGCATCACCCATCCCTTCCCCTTCCCCTCCCCACAACAAGACACCCTGTGAGGTAGGTGGGGCTGAGAGAGGTCTTTTGAGAACTGCTCATAAGAGAACAGCTCTGAGAGAACTTGTGACTGGCCCAAGGTCACACCAGCAGCTGCATGTGGAGGAGTGGGGAATCAAACCCGGTTCTTCCAGATTAGAGTCCAACTCCTGACCACTACACCAAACTGATGCGGTGGAAGCTGCTGAAGGGTTGGTGAAATTTCTCCAGTACTCATGTGCCATGTGCCCAGATAAAAAATGGTATACTTAGAAAATTTATATGCCACCTTGAGCAAGTCTCTGAAAAAGCAGCACACAGTCATGAAAGTAACAATGATAAAATTATCAATATTAAAACAAAACATTAAAAACAATAAAGACTCTAGCAGGGCTTTCCCTGGGGCCTCTGCGCCTCTGCACTGCTCGGGGACACCGAGGAGGGGGCGGGGCTTGGTCATGTGCCCGCCCCCTGGGCTCCTCACTCCCGGAGCTGCGCTCCTGTGCGCTCCCGCTCCAACGGACCCCTGAATAGTATTAACCCCATATATTATGGCTCAAGTGGTTAAGGCGCTGAACTGCAGACAGGACGGTCAGTAGTTCAGCAGTTTGAGACCTGAGTGCTGCATGACGGAGTGAGCTCCCGTTTCTGGCCCCAGCTCCTGCCAACCTAGCAGTTCGAAAGCAAGAAATTGCAAGTAGATAAATAGGTGCCGCTTCGGTGGGAAGGTAACAGTGTTCTGTGCACCTCAGCGTCTAGTCATGCCGGCCACATGGCCATGTAGAAGTCTTCGGACAGCATTAGCTCTTCGGCTTGGAAACGGAGATGAGCACCGCATCCCTAGAGTCATATTCAACTAGCTTTCGAGCAAGGGAAGCCTTTATCTTTACCTATTGTGGTTTAGTTTCATATGTTTAAATTCAACTTGTACTTGTATTGCATCAGTAAAGAATAGTTATTAAGAGGGATTTTTTTTGTAATTTCAAATAGAATTTTGTGTAATTTTGTGCATATTGTTGGAAACTCAAAAGGTTTTTGTGGGCCTGGTTCCCTGGCCCCTCTAGGGGGAGGATCATCATTACAGTGTTTTTCAGATTTAGTCTACTACATACAATGTATAGCCATTTTTTTTTTGTTATACAACTTCCAGAGGGTGGCTGTAGTTCGCCTGCTATTACAACTGATCTCCAGGCAACAAGAGATCATTTCACCTGCTTTGGAAGTTGGATTCTACGGCATTATGCCCCCAAACCCTGCCTTTCTCAGGAACCAGCCCCAAAATCTCCAGGTATTTCCCAACTTGGAGCTGGCAACCCCAGTGAAAGCCCATGGCAGCCACCCCTCAAGAGCAGGCCATCAGAGGCCCCAGAAGCCTTTGCTAAACTGGCACACTTTGACGTGAGGGGGAGACACCACTGAAAATCATCTGCCAGCCAAGTAAGAATCCTGCTTCGTTGTGGTGAATAATTCCGAGACACGTTCTCTTTCATTCAATAGGGCTGCTCCTTTCCGAACAACGTTTCTGCTCGGACCAGGCCTGAATACTGAAGGGGGGGCAGAGGGCACTGTAATCATCTCAAGTCTCTTGAATGCTTTAGTATTTAGAAAGTACTGGAGTCGGGAGGCGAGTTGTATGATGATCATAGCAAAGACTTTATTAGTGAATCAGTGAATCAGCATGTTCAGGAGATGGTCAGATCAAGCATGCAGCCAGGGCTCCAGGGCCCTGCTTATATGCCGGCCGGAGCCACACCTCTGGCCGCACCCAAAATACCTGATAGGGGCTTAGCATATGCGCATAGTTCTGATAGGGCCTTAGGTCTTAAGTTGTAGTTCATAGGTCCCCCGCGGAAAACCTAGGCTGGCTATTGGTGGTTGTTTTGGATCCGACTGTCTATTGTTCTACCTGGCTGAAGCTCAGGTAGAATCGGGCCATGTGCTCTGACCGCATGGCGGTCGCCATTTCGTGACTAGTACACAACAGTATTAATCCGCAGGTGGCAAAACACATCCACCCAAGAACAGTGGAAAGAGCGGGATATGGGCTTTCTTGTAGGACTGCAATTAGCTCATTAACTGGCTGGATAACAGCATTCCTTTATGGGTATTTATTTCCATACTTTGAACAGCTAAAGAGCAATGTTCCCTCTAAGCTGAGGTAGTGTGAGCTAGCTCACAGTTTTTTAGCCTCCAGCACACACATTTTTGTCTTCGCTCAGGAAGGATGGCTCCAGAGCAAACTAATTCATGCAGCAGCCAAATTGCTCACTCACAACTTTAATCCCAGTAGCTCACAAAGTAGAATTTTTGCTCACAAGACTCCACAGCTTAGAGGAAGCATCGTGTCCCCCATTTAGAAGAGAAGAAGAAGAGATTGGATTTATACCCCACCCTTCACCCTCTGAGACCCAAAGGAGTCTCAGAGTGGTATACAGTCTCCTTCCCCTCCCCACAACGGACACCCTGTGAGGTAAGTGGGGCTGAGAGAGCTCTTTAGAGGACTGCTTGTGAAAGAACAGCTCTGAAAGAACCTGTGACTGACTCAAGGTCACCCAGCTGGCTGACTGTGAAGGAGTGAGGAATCAAACCCGGTTCTCCCAGATTAGAGCCTTTGCTCCTAACCACTACACCAAACTGGCTCTCGGTTTGTAGGTTCATTTAATCAGTCAGTAGGCTCATTCCCGCCCTGACTTAAACAGCCCAAGTAAGCCTGATCTTGTCAGATCTTGGAAGCCAAACAGGGTCGGCTCTGGTTGGTATTTGGATGGGAGGCCTCCAAGGAATACCAGGGTCATGATACAGAGGCAGGCAATGGCAAACCACCTCTAAATGTCTCTTTCCTTGAAAACCCCACGGGGTCGCCATGAGGCTTAATAGCACTTTCTGCCATGGCCTGGTTCCTTCAACAGTGGAAGAGTACCAAAACTCTTTGTTTAATTAATTTGGATATTTATACCCTGCTTTTATCCCCAATGAGGATCCAAACTGATTTACAATGTTGTTTCCCCCCCCCCCCCTCCAGTTTATGCTCACACAACTACTATCCTGTGAAGGAGCGAGGCTGAGTTTTCGCCCAAGCTGACCGGAATATCGACGCTTTCAGGAGCTATAAACTGTGATGCTTAATAGACTCTGACAAACGTTTAGGCGATTCCCCCCATCTTTCATCTGGTCCTCCTTTGTCCTTGAGACAAATGAGGGAGGAAGAGATATTGACTTGTATCCTGCTAAAAATTTATCCTGGTGGAAGCATTTCCTTCAGCAGAGTCCCACTGTCTTGCCTTTACCCCTCTAATGGGAGCGGCATAATAGGGAGACAGAGGTTTTGTTTATTCATCTTTAAATGTTGGTTCCACTTCCTGGTCTGCCACCCCAAAAATCGGTTAATAGTGATAAACACCATTTAAAGAAATAGCAGTGATTAATAATATCCACATCAACAGCCAAGAAAATATCTAGACCTGGAGAAATACAAAAGAAAGATAGCTGGTTAAACAAGCAAGCAAATACAAATCAGACCCAGTTAACCTCCAACTATCCAGGCTAGGAAGGCTGCTTATGGGCGGGCCTTGTTAAACAAATGTTGGAGTAAGTGACTCAGCATGGCGGGGGGGGGGTGCTATATCACTCTAAGTGTGTATAGGTGTTAATACTCGCTTGAATGGGATGCCTCTCTTTGTTATAACCTGGGAGCTGCCCTCTGACCCATCCTCTGTCTCTCTGTTGTCTTTCCTCATTCTTCACATGGCCTTCCAGACATAGGCGTAGAGTACGGGGGGGGCTCGAGGGCTTGAGCCACCCCCGGGAAAACGGAGCACCTGCCGCCACGCCTCCCCGGGTCCTTCCGAGGCCCGGGCACCGCTGCTGGAGAGGGAGAGGGAAGGGGTGGCGGGGGGGAGAGAGAGAGGCACTGGCAGCAGCGGCTGGCGGGCCTTGGAAGGGCCCGGGGAGGTGGGGCGGTTTCCCGGAGGGGGGAGAACATTGCTCCAGTGAGCCTGCACACTTAAGGAGTCCCCCCCCTGGATTTCCAAAAGTCTACGCCCCTGCTTCCAGATGGAGACATATGCCTCGGCAGATCTCTCCTGTAGAGACAATGCCCTCATACTCCCACACACATGATGCCAGACGAGCTGGGCATTTGTGATAGGGAAAGGACTTTTTAGATGAGGCTTTTCTGTCTCTTCTTTCGACTGCAACCTGAATGTGAACTAGATCTACTTGAATAAATGTAAGTTTACCTGTTTTGCAATATACTTCTTTAATCATAGAATCATAGAGTTGGAAGAGACCTCCAGGGCCATCTAGTCCAACCCCCTTCACAAGGCAGGAAATGCACAAATACCTCCCCCTGCACACCCGCAGTGACCACTGCTCCACGCCCAGAAGATGACAAAAAACCTCCAGGATCCCTGGCCAAACTGGCCTGGAGAAAAATTGCTTCCTGACCCCAAAGTGGCGATCAGCATTTTCCTGGGTGTGTAAGAAACGGCCACAAGAATTAAGCACTGATGCAACCCTTCCTGCCCTCCATCTCATGATCTGCTTAAGCTCACAGAATCCGCATGGCTGTCAGATGGCCACCTAACCTCTGCTTGAAAACCTCCAAAGAAGGAGAGCCCACCACCTCCCAAGGAAGCCTGTTCCACTGAAGAACCACTCTGTCAGGAAATTCTTGGGAGATTTATTTACTGCACTCAGTATCACTCTTCTATGACTGGGCAAAACCCTGCTATAGCTGTGGTCACACGCACCAGCTGAAGAGGGGAAGCAAGGCTATTTCCTCCAGAGGAATTTGACATGCAATATCGAGATCACACAGCCATTTAAAGCTGAAGGTTTAGCCCATCATTGTGTGATCAGACACAACTGAGGGTGAGTCGGAGCATTGTATCTACAAGAGAGACCTGCAGAGACATGTGAAGAGAGGGAGAGGACAAGAGAGAGGAGGGATCAGAGGTCAGTTCCCAGGTATTCCTTGTGCATAAACAAGGAACTGCACCTCCGCTAAGAGGGCACCCTATGGAGTATGCAATGATGCACATACTGCGGGGGGGGGGGGGGGACACAGCATGGAGTCGGGATGGCCTGATCAGACCATCCTGATGGCATGAGAGCATGCTTGAGCAATCAGACAGGAGAAAGTCTGCCTGAGGCCCGCCTTATCCAGATAAGACTGGACTTTCCCTGGTGTCTTTTACCTCTGCTTCCATGGCGGAGCAACACAGGTTGCCGACGACTGCGGGACACTTCCCAGATGTTGCTGTCTGATCACTCCTTTTAGATCCATCAGGCATTCACACCTATGTTGGATCTAAAGGAGCATGTAATTGCAGCCTATATTAACTAAATATTCCAATAATAACAACAGGCATTCTATATAGGGCTGCACAGGACCTCCCACTGGCGGCCCCCAACCCCTAATGCTACTGGGAAATAGACAGTGACTCCTGAGAAATGACATAAAAGGTGGGAGTACAGTGGAAAATGGGAACAAGTGGCAATTACCCTTCCCCTTCTGTTAGTGGAAACTCTGTCTGGATCTAACCTACTGTTTTTAATGAGGATTTCCACCTTTGTGGCTCACCTCAGGCATTGTTATTGAAATCCCTGTTTTAATTTTAGATTTAATAACGCTTCTCTTGCTCTGCTGAAAATAGAAATTAAGAGGCTGGGATTAAGCCAGGTAGGTTAGTAGCGATCGCAACACCCCGTGGCAATTCATTCTGTGAGTTAATTGCCTATTATGTAAAAGAAACGCTTCCTTTTGTTTGACACGATCCCGTTGTCAATCAACTGCATTGGACCAGTCCCAAGTTCTGCCGCTTCGAGAAAGGAGTTTTCTTTCCGACTTACTTTCTCATGAAGCTCGGTTTTCAGTTGTGTCAGCAGACGACTCTGAGGAATACCCAGGCTCCTCCTGGGTACTCATGGTTCGCAGGTTAGAATTGTTGGAGCGAGCAAATCAGCATGCCTGGATATTGGGGGGCACTACATTGCTATAAGTGTGTATAGGTGTTCTCTCCTTGAATGAGATGCCTCTCTATGTCTTAACCTGGGAGCTGCCCTCTGATCCCTCTTCTTCCTTGTCCTCTCCCTCTCTTCACATGGCCTTCCATGGAGACACATGTCTCTGCAGGGCTCTCCTGTAGATACGATGCCCTCAGACTCCCACACGTATGATACCAGGCAAGCTGGCCATTTGTGACAGGGGAAGGACTCTTTAGGCTTCTTTCTCTTCTTTTGACTGCAACCTGAATGTGAACTGGATTGACTTGAACAAATGCTAAGTTTACCTTTTTTTACAATGTATTTCTTTGGAGATCTATTTACTGCGCTCAGGATCACGCTTCTAAGACTGGGCAAATTTGGTGTAGTGGTTAGGGGCGTGGACTCTCATCTGGGAGAATCGGGTTTGATTCCCCACTCCTCCTCGTGCAGCTGCTGGTGTGACCTCGGGCAAGCCACAGTTCTCTCAGAGCTGTTCTCTCGAGAGCAGTCCTCGAAAGAGCTCTCTCAGCCCCACCCACCTCACAGGGTGTCTGTTGTGGGGCGGGGGAGGGAAAGGAGATTGTAAGCTGCTCTGAGACTCCAAGTGAAGGGCGGAGTATAAACCCAATCTCCTCCTCCTCCTCCTCCATCTCCTCCTCCTCTCTTCTTCTTCTTTTTCTTCTTCTTCTTCTTCTTCTTCTGTTGCCAGCTCTGCACTGGGAAATTCTTTGAGATTTTTTGGGGAGGGGGCTTGAGGAGAGGAGGAACTCCAATAGGGCAGGGGTGGGCAAATTGTGACCTGTGGGCCACATGCGGCCCGCCACAGAGTTTTTTGCGGCCCGCCAAGACAGTCAGCCACATGGTTTCAGTCAGGCCTCTGTTGGGCCCGGAGCACTGAGAAGCAGCACTCCGGGAGTGAAGTGTCCAGGGGGCGGATTCTAAAATTAAATGTGCTTGCAGCTATACACGATATGAAATTAGCACAGTAAATAAATTGAATAAAACTACCACTATTTTATTTAATTTATATTTATTGATTTTTATTATACAATTTATATCTTTTCTGAAATGCAAAGTTAACTAATGAATGCAATCAATTTAAAATGTGCGGCCCTCCACTAACCTCCGCTCCCACAAAGTGGCCCCCGAGCCAAAACAATTGCCCACCCCTGCAATAGGGTATAATATCATACAGTCCACCTTCCAAAGCAGCCATATTCCCCAGGTGAACTGCTCTCTGTTACCTGGAGATCAGTTCTAACAGCAGGAGATCTCCCACCAGCACCTGGAGGCTGGCAACCTTAATCCCTAACCCCAGCTTGTCTCCTACGATGGACTCAGAAGGGTGTTAACTGTGATCAGGATTGCGCTGCCAGTCTGCATCTTGTGAGCATCCCAACAGACTTTCTAAGAATAGCTCCAGCAGATGCCCTTTCTCATTCGCTGGCAGGGAGGCAGACGGCTCTCCTGTAACATTAGTCCTCAAACAGTCAGATGGTTTGGGAGGCTACATTTCATCCCAGCCAATGCTCTTGTCAACCAGCTCAGCGTGAACAATGAAAAAACAGGTTTTTCTACACCTGGCGTCGTGCTGGCGGCTGAAACCTGTGAGGCGACACAGTTGGAAAACCAGGCCAATGAACATTGGCTTGAGACGGCCTTGACGGGAAAACAGTGAGGGGTGTAACCTAATCCATGCAGCTCTTACAGGTACCACAGCCATCTTTTCCTTCCCCCGGGTATGTAAGCAGTGTTCCCTCTAAGCGGAGTTAGCGTGAGTTAGCTCACAGGGTTTTTTAGCCTCCGGCTCACACATTTTGTCAGGAAGGAGGGCTCCAGAGCAGTCTAATTTATGCAGCAGCCAAATCGCTCGCTCACAACTTTAATGCCAGTAGCTCACAAAGAAGAATTCTTGCTCGCAAAACTCCACAGCTTAGAGGGAGCATTGTATGTAAGTAACCCAAATGTCAAATTCTGCATCTGCTTTATTACAACCATTGGTACCACCACGGTGGGAGGAATCGCCGTGCCGCAGAAGGCCTCATGATGTTCCAAACAGAGGTAATTACCATTCAAACAAATTTAGAGTCCAGTGGCACCTTTAAGACCAACAAAGTTTTATTCAAGGTATGAACTTTCGTGTGCGTGCACACTTTTTCAAATACATTGGAATGGTAGGTCAGGTTCAGATTTATAGACAGGGGCTGAACAGCAAATTAACATGTCACATGATGAAGATGGACAAAGACAAAGACAAACAACAAGCTAAGGTTATAAGGTCAACAGTTGTGAAGCAATAAATACGTCAAAATAGCAGATAAATGTGTAAAGGTACCTTTTCTAATTGTGGGAAGTAAACTGGTACACTCCGTTCTCTCCTCTCAGGCATGGAGATCACTTAAAAGAGATCAAGGTGGGTGCAGCAAAACATCTCAATATTCCGTGCATTACATTGTATTCTAATATACTATTCTCAAAAAGAAATACACTAAACTACAGAGGATGTATAGTCCTTCCTGAGAATACATATGTGAGGACTGAATGAGTTAATGGCTGAATGAATGAATTACCATTTGTTTAATGGTTCTGTCACCAAAGCCCACATCAATGAAATTAATGCACAAATGAGTAATGATACACAAATGCAGGGCTCCGTTGGGGCCGGGGCGCGCCGGAGCGCCGCTCCGGGAGAGAGGAGGTGGGGGGCGGGCACTTAACAAAGCCCCGCCCCCGGCCTCTCCCTGTCCTGACTGCAGGCGCCTCTGGGCAGAGAGTGGCGCCTTCCTGCGTCTCTGCCGCCACCGCCGGGCTGGAGCAGGGAGAGCGAAGAGGGGCTCACCGTGCAGCGCTCCAACTGCAGAGGCCCCCGCTGGGAACCGGCCGCGACTCCAGCCAGCCCCGGACGCTCGACTGGCCTGGAGCAGTGAGCCATGACACCGCCCTCCGAGGGGGCGGGGGGGGCTGAGCTCACCTAACCCTTCGCCGGCTCCGCTCCTCGCTCTCTCCCAAGAGGGGACCGGTCTAAGTCCGCGGGGCCAAGCAGCCTGGGGAGAAAGGCTCCCGGGGGGGAAACACCTCGAAGCTGTGCGCGGACACACACCCCACCCCGCCCGCCCCATCAGCACCGGCCCGTCTGGCGCTTTGGCCGCCCAAGGCACGCTCCGCTCCCGGCTTCTCCTCCGCCCGACAGCCCCCGCCGGACTCCGAATGAATCCCAGCTGGGCTCTTGGAGGCATGGGAGGCTCCGTCGAGGGGGGCTCCAGCCTGGGAGAAGCGGGGCAGAAGGACCGGCTCCCAAAGCCCGGAGACCCTGCTTGGGAACCAGCCCCTGGCCAGCCTTCTTGCGCTTGACTGGTGTTTCCCGCCCCGAGGAGGAAGCCCCGTCCACGCACTGCCCCCCAACTCTTCTTCTCCCCACTCCAGCAGACAGCGAGGATCTGCCGCTCCCCCCCAGCTCCTCTCGGCCCCCCCAATTCTGGAGGGATTTTTCGGGGAGCTGTCTCCCCGCAGAGCCTCACCAGAGGAACTAAACCAGGGGAGGGGGGTGGAGAGTGTTGGAGGACAGGGAAGCCCCAGGAGGAAACCGAGCGTCCTGGGAGCCCAGACCAAAAACTGCTGGGGGTGGGTGGTGCGGTGGGGGAGGAAGGGAGACTACGAGTGGGGTCAGGTGGGGGGCTCCACTCTAGCAAAGCTCCTTCCCCCCCACCAAGTACCTGTGTGGAGCCTCGAAAGGGGAGGGGGGATGTCCTTAGGTGACGCCGGCCCGGGGAGAAGCCTGTCCCTCCCCCCTCCCCTGCTCCCGGGGCCGCGGCAGAGCACCGCAGGCCCCGGGAAGCCCCTTTCTTCCCCCCCGTCAATAGTCCCGGGGCCAGCGGCACTCTGCCGGCCCCGGGAAGGAGAAGCTCCCCCCCTCCCACTGCTCCCTCCCTCCTCTCACTGCTCCTTCCTTTCCCCGTCCTTTCCCTCTCCCTTCCTTCCTTCCTCCCTCTCCCCCCTTCCTTCCTTCCTTCCTTCCTTCCTTCTCTCTCCCCCCCACCTACCTACCTACCTTCCTGTTCCTTCCTTTCCCCCTTCCTTCCCCTCTCCCTTCCTTCCTTCCTTCCTTCCTTCTTTCCTTCCTTCCTTCCTTCTCTCTCCCCACCTACCTACCTACCTTCCTGTTCCTTCCCCTCTCCCTTCCTTCCTTTCTTCTCTCTCTCTCCCCCACCTACCTACCTACCTTTCTGTTCCTTCCTTTCCCCGTCCTTCCCCTCTCCCTTCCTTCCTTCCTCCCTCTCCCCCCTTCCTTCCTTCCTTCTCTCTCCCCCCCACCTACCTACCTACCTTCCTGTTCCTTCCTTTCCCCCTTTCTTCCCCTCTCCCTTCCTTCCTTCCTTCTTTCCTTCCTTCCTTTCTTCTCTCTCTCCCCACCTACCTACCTACCTTCTTGTTCCTTCCTCTCTCCCTTCCTTCCTTTCTTCTCTTTCTCTCCCCCACCTACCTACCTACCTTCCTGTTCCTTCCTTTCCCCTCTCTCCCCCCTTCCCTTCCTTCCTTCCTCCCTCTCTCCCCCTTCCTTCCTTCCTTCTCTCTCCCCCCACCTACCTACCTACCTTACTGTTCCTTTCTTTCTTTCTTCCTTCCCCCCTTCCTCCATTCTTTCTTCCTCCCTCCTTCCTTCCTTCCTTTCTTTCTTCCTTTCTTTTTCTTTCTTCTCTCTCTCTCCCCCACCTACCTACCTTCCTTCCTGTTCCTTTCCTTCCTTCCCCCTCCCTCCCTTCTTGCCTTCTGACACACCTGAGGTCAGGGATGTGTGGCCTTATGACACTTCCGGTGATGTCAGGGGGTGTGGCATATGCAAATAAGTTATGCTAATGAGCTCCTGCACCTCTTTTTTTACGAAAGGACCCCTGCACAAATCAGTAATGTACAGATGAGAGAGAACAAAACATTAGGACATTATAGACTTTGCGGGGTGTTCCCTTTTATATTTTGAGAATAAGATCGGCTTGGGGGGAAAGTGGAAGAGGCTCCGGAATGAACCATGGAAACTGTGCTCTTTCTGAATGGTTAGCTAACCTGAATGGACAATAGCCCAGGCCAGTCCAATCGCATCAGATCTGGGAAGCTAAGCAGGGACAGCCTTGGTTAGGATTTGGATGGGAGACCACCAAGCATTGTCCAAGGTGGCTACACAAAGGCAGGCATCGGCCAACCACCTCTGAACATCTCTTGCCATGAAAACCCAGTGGGGTTGCCATAAGGCAGCTGCAACTTGATGGCAAAAAAGACAACAATTTACTACACATTCCACCACATACCTGTATCTACCAGAGGATGTAGCGATGGCCGCAGGAAGAAACAGCTTTAAAAGGGGATTAGGTAGATTCGTGGATGATAAGTCTATCAATGGCTACTAGCCATGGCAACTGAAGGGAACCTCCATGTTCAGTGGCACTAATCCTCTGATTCCCAGAGCCAGGAGGCAACATCAGGGGAAGGCCTTGGCCTCTATGTCTGTTGTTGTTCCTCCATAGCAGGGGTGGGCAAACTGTGGCTCGGGAGCTACATGTGGCTCTTTCACATATATTATGTGGCTCCCAGCAGGGCGGCTGGGGAAGCTAAATATCATTAGCAAACAAATATCACTGGACAAATTAATATCATTATCAATATCTGCTTTTACCCCTTTTGTTATTATTTTTGGCAGTCTCATTCAATGTTAATAAAAAGCAAATCTGCTTATTTTCCAATAAAAGTAGGTAATATTTGTTCATGTCTTGTGGCTCTCAAACATCTGATGTTTATTCTATGCGGCTCTTACATTAAGTAAGTTTGGCCACCCCTGTTCTAGGTGGCTCTTACGCTGAGCAAGTTTGCCCACCCCTGCTCCAGAGGAACTGGTTGGCCACTGTGTGAGACAGGATGCTGGACTAGATGGACCACTGGTCTGATCCAGCAGGGCTCTTCTGATGTTCTTATGAAGGCCTCTGAGACCCCTTCAGGTAGTGAAGGGCAGGGTATAAATCCAATCTCCTCCTCCTCCTCCTCCTCCTCCTTCTCCTTCCCTTTTCCTTTTCCTCCTCCAATAAACCTAAAACAGAGATGGTGGGAGTTAAGTTTTTGTGAGAAAGAATCTATGCCTACATAGATGACCTTACCTTAAAGCCAGCATATTATCACCAAAAACAACACAACCTCCTATTGGGAAAGACTTCTTTCTGGCCAACGGTCCTCTGTTTGAAGAAGATGATAAACAACTAGACATGCAGAATGCCAGCTCCATTTGTTTGTCTGGTTAAATTAACTGAAGGCAAATGTAATCCCTTGGCTTTCCACCACAGGTTTGATCCATATGGCTGCCGAATGCTCCCTTGAGACCGGTTCTGTCCCTGTGTGCCAGCAGTATGGCAGCACTTCCTGTTAGTCCCTCTGGTGTGTTCTTTGAGGAAGGAATTATTGATAGCAGGTACATGGTTCCGCACTTCCTCTATATGACGGTCCCAAGACTACGCAGCACATCTGTAGTCTCACGTCCCATATTCTTGGTTTACCGTTTCAGCAATAAAGATTGCCTTTTAAAAAGCCTGGCTCCCATGTGGTCCCCGTCTTGGCTCATCTGCACTGAACGGACTGATAGGATAGGCATCCCAAGATAGGTGAGGGGGTGTGGCTGAGTGGCAGAGCATCTGCCCGGCCTACAGAGGGTTAGAGGTTCAATTTTTGTCATCTCCAGTTATAAAGATCAGGTGGCGGGTGATAGAAAAGACTACTTCCTGAGACACTGGAGAACCACCGCCAGTCTAATTAATTAATTAATTATCATAGGGCATTGTGTGTAGAATAGCCAGGAGATCCTAAGATTGTCTGGCAGCTAGAGGTTCTAGCTCTTTTAGCATTATGCACCACTAGGTGGCGGGCTAGACTTGTTTTTAAGGCAAGAGACATTACAGAGGTGGTTTGCCATTGCCTGCCTCTACGTCAAGCCCCTGGTATTCCTTGTATCCCACTAAGGTCCCTGTCCAACCCAGACTGCACCTCCAAATCTCCAGGAGTTTCTCAACCTGGCTTTTGCAAACCACCAGTGGCCAGAAGGGACCTGGCAACCCTCACTGTGGTACAAGTTTCTGCTATCAATATCTAAAAGAATCAAAAATTCTTACAATCTAGGAGGCCTTTGGGGAGGGGAGGGACCTTGTCAGGGTACGATGTCCTACAGTTCATCCTCCATAGCAGCCATTTTCACCAGGGGAGCTGAGCCCTGTACTCTGGAGATCAGGGAGAATTCTGGGAGATCTCTAGGGCCAACCCAGAGGCAGGCGACACTATTGTCAGGGCCGCCCCTGTTTTACTGGAGTGGATATTGAAAGAAAGATAAATCGTAAAACCAGAGGGGAGAATAAAAATTAAAATCTCAGAGTCTCACGCGTTCTCTTGCATTACACCAGCTTCACAGACAAACTCGGGCCTCTGATACGCGGCGCAAACAAAGCCACACAAAAACGAAGCGATCAATGTGACATCAGGTGCATGATGAATGGCTGGAAGAGGAGCACGGAAGAGCCCTCGAAGCTGCTTTTGCAATCCTTTTGTTTACGTCAGGAGCATGGAAGACACACAGAGTTTTTTCTGCCTTCTCTTTGTCCATGGGAACTTGGGGCTGCATGTTTGCCTCCAAACACAGCGGCAGACTGGGTTTGCTTATCAGGCCAGACAGAAGACAATTTGCTGATGAATGCTCTGAACCAAAGGCTGGCTGCATCAGATGTGTGATGCTGTGACTCAGCGCCACCGTGCTACCAGCTGTTAGCGTATAGGGCTGCCAACCACCAGAGAGCGGCTATGGCTCAGTGCTAGAGCATCTGCTTGGTATGCAGAAGGTCCTGGGTTTAATACTTGGTATCGGACAGCGATGGCTCTTCAGCTTGGAAACGGAGATGAGCACCGCATCCCTAAAGTCGTATTCGACTGGCTTTCGAGCAAGGGAAACCTTCACCTTTACTATCTCCAGTTAAAAGATCTGGCAGACATGTAATACTGACACCTAGGATTTTGTCTGCGAAATATTTGGAAAAAGGAAGAAATCCCATCAAAAGAAGAAATAATCTATAAGCTACTGGAAACAATGGATAAATTAACTTTACAACTGCAAGATAAAAAAGAAGGATTTGGGGGGGGAACTGGTTGAGACTGTACAGGTGGATTGAAGATTATCTTGGGAAGCTATCCATGTAATCACCTAACTTTTTGGTGTAGTTTGGTGTAGTGGTTAAGTGCGCGGACTCTAATCTGGGAGAACTGGGTTTGATTCCCCACTCCTCCACTTGCACCTGGCTGGATGACCTTGGGCAAGCCATAGCTTTGTACCAGCTGTTCTCTCAAGGACAGCTTGGGAAAGAGCTCTCTCAGCCCCACCTACCTCACAGGGTGTCTGTTGTGGGGAGGGGAAGGGAAAAGGAGTTTGTAAGCCGCTCTGAGACTCCCTTGGGGAGTGGAGGGCGGGGTATAAATCCAATCTCTTCTTCTTCTTACCAAGATGAACACTCTATTGTTAAGTAGTTAAACTGGTTTAGCTGCATAAGAACATGATACTATCTGTGTTAAATTTAAGTAGTGATAATGAGTATATGCTCCATCTTTGTTTTGTGTTAGTTTTTTTCTGTTTGTAGTTGTCTTTTCCCTTCCTGTCCCTAAAACCAATAAAAAATGCAGACGGGGAGAGATCTGGCAGTAGGTGACATGAAAGACCTCAGCCTGAGACCCTGGAGAGCCACTGCCAGTCTGAGTAGAGAATACTGTCTTTGGCCCTTTCTGCATTTGCCTGCCATTCCAGATGTTCTCAGTGTTTGAGTTGAGGCAATTTTAAGTCCATGGCAAAACATGGCAAATAACCCAGGGCAACAGCAGGCTGAAACCGGGCTGACCACTGAAGGGAGGTAATATAATGCAGAATGGGGGGGACTGGAATAAAAAGAAGGTTGAACTGGATTTTAGTGCAGAATGAGGGGGAAAACCCTGGATTAAAAAGAAGGTTGAATTCGATTTAAGTGCAGAATTGCTTGGAGGACAGCGTGGTGAATGTGGAATAAAAGAAGAGCGCAGAAAGGGTCTTTGATGGACCAAGGTTCCGATTCAGTATAAGGCAGTGTCATGTGTATAAAGTACTCCGTCCAGAGACGCGTTCAAGTGAAATCAGCTCATGGTTTATTAGGAGGTTCTGGAACACAAGTCTGAGCTGGGCTCGGGGGTCTGCTTATATGCACAACTAGACCATACCCCCAGCCTTGGCCACATACTCTGATAGGATTACAATTAGTTCTTCCCAGATCATTGGTCCCTATTTGCATCCTGGCTGACTGGTCTAAATCACAATTCGGCCAGTCTATTGTCTTCTGGAGCGAAGCTCTGTCTGTGTCCGGTCATGTGGTTGCTCCAGACCGCATGGCCAGACCGCAAGGCCGGACCGCATGCTGGTCGCCATCAGAACACGACAATGTGTGCATGTGGTTTTCTGGAATTGCAGCTGTTCCCCAGAGTACTGAGTCCCACTGGGGGAAATGACTGCTTTGAAGGGCAGACTGTAAGGTATTATACCTTACTGAGATCCCTCCTCCCTCCAAACCCTCCCCTCCTCAGGCTCCACCCCCAACCTCCAGGAATTTCCTAACCCCAAACTGACAACCCTGTTAGACTGCCAGGGAAGCATCTAGAAGATCCATGTTTAAATCCCCACTTTGCTATGAAGGTTGCTAGGGGCCTTGGGCCAGTCACCTTTTCCGTAACTGCCATATTTACTCAAAAGGAATGCGAGAAGTTCCCAATAAGATATTATAATACAGAAAAAAGTATTATTGGATGTAACTCTAATTCGTTTAGAAACAGTTGAGCATGCATTCTTGTAATTTGCTAAATGATATTCGAGCGAAATTTCTAGAAGTCCCCCTTAGTAAGGTAGCAGGCCAACCGGACGGAATCAAGCTACATTACCTCCTTACTTCTCGAGATCCGGAGATTATTGAACTGACTGCTAAGTTTCTTCATGGTCTTATAAAACGGAAGAATCTTCCTGATCATTTTAATTGAGTTTAATAAAATTGTAAAAATTTAATTTTAAGGCTTTTAGAATTTAAAGATTTCTATGATATGGCTGAATTTATCCCGTTATCATTTAAGTTTACAAATTCGATACACCTCTGTAATGGTTTTAGGGTTAACTATTTTCTACAGATTTTGAGACTGTTTTATCTTAATGGGAATTGCTTTTAATATTTTATGCCAATAAAAGGTAGTTGTTGTTGTTGTTGTTGTTGTAACTCTAATTCGTATGCAGATGTAAGATGATCCACCCTTTCTTTTGATGGCATACATGGGGGGAGGGGGACCGAGTCTTGCATCTGAAAAAAGGCACATCACAAAGTTGTCGTGAGGATAAAATGAGGAGGCTGTGCTTGCTGCCTAGAGGGCTTAAGAAGTGAGACAGGATTTTTAAAAAAATAAAAAAATGGACCAGATAGCAATGTTCCCTCCAAGCTGTGAAGTCTTGTGAGCAAAAATTCTACTTTGTGAACTACTGCCATAGTGATTTGGCTGCTGCATCAATTAGTTTGCTCTGGAGCCATCCTTCCTGAGCTAAGGCAAAAATGGGTGAGCTGGAAGCTAAAAAACAGTGTCGTAGAGTCCACCCTCCAAAGCATCCCTTTTCTCCAGGGGAACTGGTCTCTGTTGTTTGGAGATGAGTTGTAGTTCCAGGGGGTCCCCATGTCCCACCTGGAGGCTGGCCTCTCTATTCCTCTTTGTTCCTTCTACAGGCTTTGCAGACTAGATGGGAAAGCAAGCTCAGACTGCTTCCTACCCGCCATCTTTTTGCTTGCTTGTTTAAGGATTTTGTAGCCCACCCTTTCTTGCGCTCAAGCCAATTCCCATTGTAGCAAAAGACAACACTGAGTGAAAATGCAACAGTTTAGAACCAAGCTGCAAAATCAACATTGGCACATATCACACCCACACAGACGACGACAATTCAGAAACACCTGCTATAAACATTACGTCCTCCCCCCTTTTCAAAGATCACTTAAAACGAGAAAGATCTTGCAATCTCGGCAGAAGCTAAATAATGAAATTGCCTGCCTAATCTCTCTGGGTAACTGATTGCATTAGGCAGGTGCAGTCATTAAAGGCCCTTCCCACCCACCCCCCGTCACAGATCCGTCATAGCCGTAGGAGGAGACCACCGATAAAGACTGTCAAGCTTCTCTTGAGAGGAGTATTTATTGGGATATTTGGATAATACAGCAGAGTTTTGCCCAGGCATAGAAGCGAGATAATGAGTGCAGTAAATAAACCTCCCAAGAAGTATCTTGCAAAAAAAAAGAAAGGGTAAACTTACATTTATTCAGGTGGATCCAGTTCAGATTCAGGCTGCAGTCAAAGGAAGAGAGAGACGCCTAATCTAAAGAGGACTTTCCCTGTCACAAATGGCCAGCTGGTCCGGCATCATGTGTGTGGGAGTATGAGGGCATTGCATCTACAGGAGAGCCCTGCAGAAACATGTGTCTCCACGGAAGGCCATGTGAAGGAAGTTTGAAGACAAAGGGCACAGAGGGAGGTTTAGAGGGCACCTCCCTGGTTAAGACAAAGAAAGGCATTTCATTCAAGGAGATAACATCTATACACCCTTAGAGTGATGTAGCACTCCCCAATGTCCAGGTTTGCTGAATCACTCAATCCAACAGTATTTGCTCATGTGGAGAGTGATGATCACCATATACAATACAGCGAAAAAACGCAGTAAATTACAAGCAAATGAAAACGGCACTGAACGTGGGTCAGTCGGTCCTGAGAGATAGGCGAGTGCCGTTCCGAAGGGACGGGCGATGGCCTCCATCCCCCTCAGCAATAGAGACTTAATGTGTTTTGCTGATAGACCTGTGGGTTGTTTATTACACATATAGACCCTGTTGGGCAATTATATCGGTTGTATTTATTCTGCGTTAAGCAGTGACTTTTCATTTGAGAGTGATGATCATACACTTACTCAGGTCACAGCCCATGAAAGAACTTAAAAGCTAATATTAGCACCTTGATTTTAATCTGGAAAGAGATTGGTACCCAGTAGGGCTGCCATAACACAAACTCCGCCCCAGCTACAAGGTGATCAGTCCTGCTCTGTACTAGTTATCTTCTGGTTCTGTACCAGCTGTCTCCTGCTTTTTGAGTAGTCTTCCAGGGAAGCCCCATATGGAATGCTCTAAAGCAGTCAAGTGAGTCTGGGGGTTACCTACCATGGATTAGCAAGGCAAGTGCAGTAAAAGTCTCTGTACAGGATGGAAATGAAGGAAGCATATTTACAAGCATCTTTTCAACAAAGAAAAGCCCCAATCTCCAAATCTAGCAAAACCACAAGATTCTCCAGCTGCATGAACAAAGGCAGTGACACCACAATTACATTCAAATTGTATGCCACCATCTTGTGCTCATTTTCCTTATCCTTGACACAATGTGTTTTTTATGTAGCATCTTCTATTTGTGAATACACACACATGCCGGAAAATAAACAAAAGAACCACAAACTTACAACATTGCGGAGGAAACATGTTGTATGTTGTGGAGATATTTACTATGCCAGCGCATCATGAACGCTGCTCCTTTCCCACTAATAAATTAACTTTGACATCAACAAATCCTTGCTGCTATATCATCCTGCTCGTGGGTTTCCTGCAGGCAGCTCGTCAGCCACGGCTGGACTTGGTGGACCGTCGGTCTGATTCAGCATGACTCTACTTATGTTCTTAAATTCTCTACCAAATGGAATAGGAGGGTTGTTTTTGTCCCTGATAAGAAGCTATACGGGCTTCTAGAATTTAAGTCCAGCATAATTTCTGAATCTTCCAGTCGACCGAGTACGTGTCTGCTGTGAAAAAGTCAAATTCCCTGCTGGTCATAATGAGAACAGGAATAGATAAGAACACTGCTGCTATCAAGCTGCCCTTATACAAATTTATGGTGAGACCACACTTGAAATACTGCATTCAGTTCTGGCTATCGCGCCTGTAAAAGGATATTGTCGAGCCTGGAAAAGAGCAGAAAAGAGCAACCAAAATGAAGACGAAGAGAAGAAGAAGATATTGGATTTATACCGTGCCCTTCACTCAGAGTCTTAGAGCGGCTTACAAACTCCTTTCCCTTCCCCTCCCCACAACAGACACCCTGTGAGGTAGGTAGGGCTGAGAGCTCTTTTGAGGACTGCTCTTAAGAGAACAGCTCTGAGAGAATTTGTGACTGACCCAAGGTCACACCAGCAGCTGCATTGGGAGGAGTAGGGAATCAAACTCAGTTCTCCCAGATTAGAGTCACTCTGAGACTCCTTCAGGTAGTGAAGGGCGGGGTATAAATCCAATCTCCTCCTCCTCCTCCTCCTCCTCCTCCTCCTCCTCCTCCTCTTCTTCTCCTTCTTCTTCTTTCCATGATTAATCACAAAATTTTCTTCCAATGCTTTTCTGCTGCTGAATGTTGCCAAAATACAAGTAGGAAATTTGCTCTAGAATTTTTGACAATGGCAACATATATTCTGAGCAGAGTTATACACACAGCCTAAGTTGTCAACTGCCAATGGAACTGAATTTCATATTTTTTTCCCCTTGGTGCTGGAAAGGACAGCCAAGTAATTGCCAACTTATGGCAACCCCAGAGGGCTTTCAAGGTGAGAGACGAACAGAGGTGGTTTGCCATCGCCTGCCTCTGCATAGCAACCCTGGGCTTCTTTGGTGGCCTCCCATCCAACTGCTAACCAGGGCTGACCCAGCTTAGCTTCCAGTGAGAATGGGCCAGAATGGGCCAGCCTGGGCCAGCCAGGTCAGGGCTATTCTTCCTTCGATCTACTGAAACAAAATTAGAAAAGTTTGCAAACTGAATTAATTTCCAGTCTCCAGTAACACCCAGATCTCTATCTAACTGGCACAATCTGTTCTCATTACATAGTATGTATGACGTCTACACCCAACTGGGGGTTATCAAAGTTGGTACAGTCTGCACATAAACTTGGCACCATGGCTGGCTGGGCAGATATTAAATCTCGGTAGGAAGAATGGCCAGGATTCTACCCCTCTTCAGATCAAGCACTCTGACATCCATTTGTTACGTGAGCTACCAGAGTAAATTAAATTCACCCTTTGTCTTCTCCCGTCCTGTTGATAGATAGTTCCCCATCTGTTGTTGTCTCTGCCGTCTCTGTTTATCTTCCTGCAGTCCGTGTTCCTGCATCAGTATTTCGCCAGCCTCCCAGGTGCCTTTGTACATTCTCCGAGCATATCTTTCGTGCTGATTCGTCTCCGTGTTTTGAAGGAGCCTGCCGATCTTAGAGACAAAGTGAACGGCCTTCGTGACATAAGCTGATGAAGCTGATGGGCAGTAGGTTCAGGGCGGACAAAAGGAAATACTACTTTACAAACGGAGTGATTAAAATATGGAATTGGCTGCTAGAGGATGAGCTCCCAGAGGAGATCAGGGCCCTGCGGGATCTTTTGCAGTTCCACAGGGCCTGTAAAACGGGGCTCTTCCACCAGGCTTTTGGGGCTGCCACTGCCGCTACCACCATCATTCTTACCACTGCCACTGTTCCTGTGACATCGGACAATGTATGATGAGCGAGCCCGACCTTGCTGGGCCTCCCCCTTTTTCAACCATTGCCTGACCTATGTTGGCCTGACTGCTCTTTTATTTATTAATATTTGGGGGGATATTAGCTCTTAACAATATGCAGCTGGCTTTATGGGATCCTGCCTATGTATACAGAGGCGACGCTAAACCGAGGCGTCTCAGGAACTGACAGAGACTCAAGTTAAAGTAGAAAAGATAAATTGTTTACTAAAAATGTAATAAAAGATTTATAAACAATGTTACAATGTTACTCTATCATTCACACAGTTATACAGAACTAGGAAATTAGGTAGAAATACGTTAGGTAGAGACGTCCGCATGAGCAGGGTATTTGATGGTTTCCGTCGAGGGTGATATTTACCTCTATATGAATCAGTGGGATCCGTCTGGAAAAACAAAGGAGAGAAGTCTTCAGGAAGAGGACAAAGGATCGTGGTTCTGAACCAGCAGAAAGCCACGTGGCAGACCCCAGAGGTGCACCCAAGGGTCCGTGAGGGAGGAAGGGAAACAAGCAGGGAATAGGTTGGGAGGTCTAAGACTCACACACTTGTGACTCTTGGGGAGCAGCATTTATTGGGAGGTGGTACCTGGAAGGATGGCATGATATGATGCCATCCCAAGAGAGCCCATAGATGGTCCGTTCTCTATCTCTAGCCACTAAGGAGGTGCTATAGGAGTGGTCAGGGGTCCATTGGAGCGGGAGCGCACAGGAGCGCAGCTCCGGGAGTGAGGAGCCCAGGGGGCGGGCACATGACCAAGCCCCGCCCCCTCCTCGGCTTCCCCAAGCAGTGCAGAGGCGCCATAGAGTTTCTCGTGATTCCTAGAGCTACCTATGTCACTTCCTTTTTTTAACTGGAATTGGTGTGATGCAGCAGCCATCATCTCAGCCCTCACCCTCATATTCATGTCCACAGCCTTCCTGTTTGTTGCCTAGCACTGCCCCACCCTCAGTTCCTGTTTCTCACCACTGCTCAGAGGAACGTGGAAGAAAACATTTCTTTAAGCCATCAGGCCAGAAATGAGGTCATACCGCTCTACAAACTGTCGGAAACTCTACGGCAAAACCATTCTAGAGACTCCTATAAAGGACTGATATTACTCCCAGTTTTCTCTGGAATTGACATCAGTCCTGTCTAGGAATCAGCAAAAACTCTATGGATTTACCATCAAGTTTTTGGCAGTTCCTAGAAAGGCATGGTGTCACCACTGGGGTTTCCCCAGAAGTGACGGCATTCTGTTGACAACATCCCATCCCATGTCTCTCTGCCTGCCTAGCCTCTCACCCTGACAGTCCTAGAAATAACTCTACTACAATTGTGTCAGTTGAACCAGACCCCATTCTGTGATGTTTGAAGTTGTTTTTAAATTCTCAAGTTCTACCGATGGAACACAAGTCCTGTGTTACATGCTTTTAACGATTTTGCTCAGTTGCTTCCTGACAGAGGCTCTCATACTCAGTCCAACGTGGACACCACTTGACTCAGTAGCTTGTGTTGGTGACATCTGATGTGATCATTTGTCAGAACAGCTGGAATCATTTCCAGCTTCTCACTCTGATTGGAACGGACAGCTTGCTTGGAGTTGTGAAGGCCACCACATGATCCTTGCCCATCCTGGCTGGCTGCATCCAGCCATCAAAGGCTGAGGGAATTGCTGGCCAAAATGAACAATGTCTACATCATAGGGTAAACTCCTTTTAAAGAGCCAGGTATACGTCCTCTGTGGGGGAAATCTGTTCTGGGTAGGAAGGACTTGGGGAACTGTAGACCTCCATTTGGAGGAGAAGGGGTAAATGAGCTAGTATATATAGCAGAGGAATGTTAAACTTTCTGGAATGAAATATGAGTTCAGCTCTGGGTATGGAGCTATATCTAGGGATATGCAGGTGGGAAACGGTTATGTTAATATTTTAAAAGAGTTTTCAGTTGCTTTTTGATATTGTCAATTATTATTCTTTTGGCAACCCAAGTTATTTCACTAACGTTCTTTCATTAAACATCTGTCAGCATCTCAGAGGTATCTTTCTGGTCTTTTCTTTCTGAAAGGATACATATTATTTTTTCTTGGGGTTTTTTTTTGGGGGGGGGGTATCAAGTCACAATTGACTTCTGGTGACCCTATAGGGTTTTCAAGGCAAGAGATGTTCAGATATGGTTTGCTTTTGCCTGCCTCTGGAGAGCCCCTGATATTCCTTGGAGGTCTCCCATTCAAATACCAGCCAGCTATACTCTGTGTCAAGGTCTGGGGTGCAGGCAGGGGGGAGTCCCAGTTCAGTCCGAGGTCAGAAGCCAGAGAGGGAAGCAGGAGCTGATAGCAAGAGTCCAAATCATTAACCGGGAGCCAGGTCATACAAACTGAAGTCAGGAGCCGAAGGAGGGAGTCAGAAGCTGAGAGCAAAAGTCCAAATCACAAACCAGAAGCCGGGGTCGTTCACGCCAGGGTCAGGAGGCAAAAGCAGGGAGTCAGAGCAAAATTCAGAAATCAAGGAGTGGAGCAGTAGCAATGCATCCAGGGACGATGACATTTGCTTCCACAAGAAGCCAGCCCAGCGTCTGAGACTAAATAGCTCTTTGCTGCTGGTTCTAGTTAGCACAGCAGCACCAGCAGCCTGCGTCTGCTAAAACTCAGGGCTGACAGCTCTCCTACTTTGCAGCCGGGCGAGACGTCTCCTTGCCTCTAAATCTTGTCAGAGCCGCACTCGCAGGCAGTCCAGAGCTCATTTCGTCGCAGGAGCTCCTTTGCATATTAGGCCACACACCCCTAATGTAGCCAATCCTCCAAAAGCTTACAGAGCTCTTCTTACAGGGGCTACTGTAAGCTCTTGGAGGACTGGCTACATCGGGGGGGGGGGGTGGCCTAATATGCAGAGGAGCTCCTGCTATGAAATGAGCCCTGAGGCGGTCTATTCTCGGGGGTGAATCAGGAGGGCTCTCCGGCTGTGTCTGTTCCTTGTCAGCCATCTCTGAACCAGGTGTCAGTGCAGTTTGTGCCGGTAAGTCAGTGATTTCCCCAGCATTAGAGGGCCCGACCGTGGGTTCTGCCGGCACTGGCAACAGCCCGTCCTCAGCAGCCATGACACTGCTGTGTCAACTAAATATCCCAATGGTTACTAAGATTAACTGTGTTGTGGCCCTTTCAGGGTAGATAATGACTGATTTTGCACAAGCCACTGCTCCGCCCCCGCTCTTCCCTTTCTCCCGACTGCATGTATCAATTTCCCACTATAAACTGCGTGGCTGCATTTTGACCCACAGCTTCACCTGATTTCCCCCACATCTTCTCGATCCTGTTTTTTGAGGATCCTGAAGACGCGGGGGAAATCAGGCAAAGCTGCAGGTCAAAATGCGGCCACACAGCACATAGTGGGAAATTGATGCAAGCAATCGGGGGAAAGGGAAGAGTAGGGGCGGAGCAGCGGCTTGTGCAAAATCGGTCAATAATTCTTGGAGTTCTTCTAGATTCAAGTCTATTTTTGAAAAGCAGGTTACTGCAATGGCTTCATTTGTTTAGTTCTGGTGAGGAGACTCTTACCTTTCCAAGGATTGAGCCTGCTTTGGAGAAATGCCAGAAGCTTCATTTGGTGCCAAATCCTGGTTCCCAATTGTGCCATCGCTACATTCGACTAGTCTTACAGTGGCTGCATTGTTACCAACTGTTGCCATTAAGCGTCTATTTTGGAAGCCTTTCCATATCTGCGTCCATTGATGAAGAGCTGTGGCTCTGGGGAAGGACCTCTGCTTGAATGCAGAAGGTCCCAGTTTCGATTCCCAGCATCTCCAGTTAAAAGGATCAGTTATTAGGTGATTTAAAAGGCCTTGTCCTGAGACCCTGGAGAGCTGCTGCTAGTCTGAGAAGATAATACTGATCTTGATGGACCAATGGTATGATCTATGTCAGTTTCATCGGGGAGAGGCTGTGGCTCAATGGGAGAGCATATCTGCTCGGCATGCAGAAGGTCCCAGGTTCAATCCCCAGCATCTCCAGTTAAAATAACCAGGCAGCGGATGGTGATGAAGACCTCTACCTGAGACCCTAAAGAACCACTGCCAGTATGAATACACAATACTGACCATGATGGACCGATGTTCTGATTCAGTAGAAGGCAGCTTCATGTGTGTATCTGGACTCTGTGACCATCCAACCCCTCCGTTCAGGTTAGCCCCACAAAACACTGTGCCAGTTTTGAAGAGGCTGTGATCACACACACTAAATAATCCACTCTCAATGCACTTTCAGACTGGATTTTAATAAAAACCGATAATCAAAGGAGGTGAAACCAGCATGCAATGCAGAGGGGAATTTCTGTTCCAACATGGGTTTCGTAAAACAACGGAGGGAAAAGCCAATGCAGAATCAGCCTGTGTGAACTGGCAAAATCCATTTTGAACGTGCACTGAAAGTGGATTGGAAGTGGATGATTTAGAGTGTGTGATCGCAGCCAGCATCACTTCTGGGAAGAGTAAGGAAAGGAAATTCTCTTCTGAGTTTCCACAGAGCTTGTAAGACCTTCCAATTTGATTACGTTTTAATTAATAATCTAGATGTTCTTTTTTCTAAAAAAAAAATTTTGCAGGCTTCTGAAAGGAGTTGATTATTGAGATATCATTACGAGCCTGTTTTAAATTGGAAATTATTACGCTTTGAATTTTGGAATGGCTTGTTGTTCTATAATTTTATATGTGAAGATTGAGGTTTGGCTGTTGCCTTGAGCTACGGAAAAGGCAAAACGTAAACTTCTTGTATACACCATTAACTCAAAAGGGTTCTATTTATTTCCTGAAGCGTCCAAATGATCTTATCTGGAGTGTTTTGAGCATTCTCAACCCATTCTTCATCAGATGCAAATTACTCGTTGATTTGTCTCCAAGTGAGAACATCGTTTTCTTCTTGAAGCAGCTTCATCCTTTCCACACTTGGATCTCATCCCTGGTTTTATCAGAGTTCAACTCGGGACATAATACTTTGCATTTCTCCCTGGTTATAACAGAATCTGTTTGTCCCGAGACAAGTGTGGGGCAAAACCAGGGTGACCACAATGTAACGTGGAAACAATGTAAGTCCGGGGACAGGGTTGAACCAGGATTTAAGGTCTAGTGTGGAAAGGACCAAAGAGTGACCCCTAAGTTGCCTCTGATGAAGAAGATGTAATAATAAAAAAGCCAACCTAGTAAAAGGGTTAGTGCATCCAAGAAGGACTCAAGAAACCCGGGTGTTAACCTCCATTCAGCCATGAAGCACAGTGGGTAATTTTGGGCCACTCTTTGAGAAGGTAAATTGGAGTGTAAGCTGTCCTGAGCTCCTTCAAAGGTGGTCAAAATGAAAATATACAGGAAACGATACTGGGCAAAACAATTGTGCTCCCACAGATAAATCAGATTCCAGTAGCAGTTTGGTGGAGTGGTTACGAGCACAGACTCTAATCTGGGAGAACTGGGTTTGATTCCCCACTCCTCCACGTGTAGCTGCTGGTGTGACCTTGGGTCAGTCACAAGTTCTTTCAGAGCTGTTCTCTCATCAGCGGTTCTCAAAAGAGCTCTCTGAGCCCCGCCTACCTCACAGGGTGTCTGTTGTGGGGAGGGGAGGGGAAAGGAGATTGCAATCCGCTCTGAGACTTCGAGTGAAAGGCAGGGTATAAATCCAATTTCCATCTCCTCTTCCTCCTCTTCTTCCACCTCATTTGGAGTACTGGGTACAGTTCTGGTCACCACACCTCAAAAAAGATATTATAATATTGGAAAAAGTGCAGAAAAGGGCAACTAGAATGATAAAAGGGTTGGAACACTTCCCCAATGAAGAAAGGCTGAAGTGCTTGGGGCTCTTTAGCTTGGAGAAATGACGGCTGAGGGGTGACATGATCGAAGTTTATAAGATTATGCATGGGATAGAGCAGGTAGAGAAAGAAGTCCTTTTCTCCCTTTCTCACAATACAAGAACTCCTGGGCACTCCATGAAATTGCTGAGCAGTCTGGTTAGAAGGGATAAAAGGAAGTACTTCTTCACCCAAAGGGTGATTAATACATGGAATTCACTGCCACAGGAGGTGGTGGCAGCTACAAGCATGGACAGCTTCAAGAGGGAATTAGATAAATATCTGGAGCAGGGGTCCATCAGTGGCTATTAGCCATCATAGGAACTCTTGGTCTGGGGCAAGTGATGCTCTGTATTCTTGGTGCTTGGGGGGAGGCAACAGTGGGAGGGCTTCTAGTGTCCTGGCCCCACTGCTAGACCTCCTGAGGGCACCTGGTGTTTTTGCTGTGTTTTTGCTAGACCTTCTGAGGGCACTGTGTGTTGGACTGGATGGACCACTGGCCTGATCCAACATTGGCTTCTCTTATGTTCTTATGTACCTTAGGTAAAGGTAAAGGTTTCCCTTGCTCGAAAGCCAGTCAAATTTGACTCTAAAGGGTGGTGCTCATCTTCGTTCCCAAGCCAAAGAGCCAGCGCTGTTGGAAGACGTTTCCATGGTCATGTGGCCAGCATGACTAAACGCTGAGGCACATGAAACGCTGTTACCTTCCCACCAATCTGCTAGGTGGGCAGGAGCTGGTACCAGAGACAGGCGCTCACTCCAGCACACAGCACCCGGGTCTCGAACTGCCGAACGACTGATCTTCCAGTCTGCAGCTCAGCATCTTAGCCTCTGAACTATCGCGGCCCCTCTCTTCTGCCTTGGAGACAAAAAAAAATTGTCTGACACCGGACACAGGGAGCTTTCACTCTGGAAAGCTCACATCCTGAAAATCTCATTGGTCTCTAAGGTGCGACTGCATTCAAATCTAACAAGTAAATGCAATCAATTTATTAAATTCATTCTGAGGTTTCCCTCTTCAGTTACAGGACAAAGGGTATTTTCCCTTTCCCCAGCCAGTTGTTCTTCCTGGAAAGTCCACCACTACTTTTACCCCTACATGGATCCGGAACTACGGTAGCAAGGTCCGGAACACTGAGAGCAGTAGAAACAATAGAAGTTGCAGCCAACTTATGGCGACCCCAGCAAGTGGCTTCCAAGGCAAGTGAGAAGCAGATGTGGTTGGCTGTCGCCTTCCTCTGCAGAGTCTTCCTTGGTGGTCTCCCTTCCAAGTACCGACCCTGCTTCGCTTCTGACTCATGGTGACCCCAGCAAGGGGCTTCCAAGGCAAGTGAGAAGCAGAGGTGGTTGGCCATTGCCTTCCTCTGCAGTCTTCCTTGGGGGTCTCCCTTCCAAGCACTGACCCTGCTTAGCTTCTGACTTACGGCAACCCCAACAAGGGGCTTTCAAGGCAAGTGAGAAGCAGAGGTGGTTGGCTGTCACCTTCCTCTGCAGAGCCTTCCTTGGTGGTCTCCCTTCCAAGTACTGACCCTGCTTCTCTTCTGACTCATGGTGACCCCAGCAAGGGGCTTCCAAGGCAAGTGAGAAGAAGAGGTGGTTGGCCATTGCCTTCCTCTGCAGAGCCTTCTTGGGGGTCTCCCTTCCAAGTACCAACCCTGCTTAGCTTCCCAGATCAGACAAGACCAGGCTAGGCCACGTCACCTTCTCTCCCCAGTCCACACATAAGAGGACACTTATCAATAGATTTCTTGTAATGTCAGGAATAGTTGCTTAGCAGCACCTGTAAGTTCAGGCTGAATCTTTATTACCCTGCCTTCTTCATTCAGTCTGCAGGGGGAAATATTGTAATCATTCGCGCTTGCGGTAGCATGGTTATATTATCGGCTCATTTCAAAGTGTGTCTTTCCACGTCTGCGGTCATCTGATAGGAGATTTCATCTTCCAGCCCTTCCCAATCGAAGTTTCAAAGTCATTCAAGTAATAATAGTCCCTTTCAGAAGTCCAATAAAGCCAAACGTGAACAGTGAGCTTATCTAGGGGGCTATTGCACTTTTGGTCTTCTGGTGCCGGCCCATTTCTCCTTTCCAAGGCATCCTCCAGTGGTGCAAGATGCTCTTACAAGGGTGTATTTTACCAGAGTCAGTTTTACCAGCATAAAGCACCTTGTGCTAGAGAACTGAAGAGCAAAATGACAAGATTTGACTAGTTGTTGCCAAATCAGAATTGGGTTTCACATGGGGTCATCAGCACCTCTTCACCAATGCCAGATTTTGAGTCCAGTGTCTGAGGAAGGTAAAGTTTGGGGAGGATGTGATGCCACTTCTGGGAATAAACTTCTCCACAATAAAGGTCATAGAGAGATAGGGGAGATTCCTAGAGTGTCACTAAGGAAGCCATTTTTTCAGCCATTTTTTCTCCTGCTCCTCAGTTTCTCAAGGGCAGAAGCTTAGTTGCTGTGAGTGCTTAAATTGCAAGCCCATAGGTAAGTGTACAAAATTGTGGGTTCTCCTGGATGTTTGTGCCGGTGTTTGACTGGAACCATCTACGCTCAACTCCACTTCCTACAAATGTTCTTGATGCAATAACGTAGCTTATGAAACACCAGATGCCAGAACACCACTCTGTCCTATCATAAAGAAGGAGCAAAAATCTGTGTATCTCCTGTTTCAAAGGAGTTGTTCTGAACCACAAATGGAGTTGCTGCACTGCAATCCAGAAACCACACTTTCGTTTTTAGTAAGGATGAGCTTATATTTTTATTTGTTCAGTTTTTTCCATCACCATTGGTTGCAGGCTGCCTTGTTTTCATTATTGTCATGGACAATTCTTTTCTGGCCTTTTATACCATTTTTGCGCCATTTCAATGACCACTTCCCTCTCTCCTCATCATTTAATTAAAAAATACCAGAACTCTTTTTACTCCCATCCAGTGGAGAACTGGAGTGATGTCATCATGACACACCAGAACCAGAAGTCAGCCGTACCGCAGCATCACAACTCATCTCGTTGATCTTTTGTTCCGGGAAGTATCTGTGCCATAGTTTCATTAAGATGAAAAGATGAATTGGAACTCTTTCCACTTAGGAGGCAATTAGAAAGACACTCCAGTGTAATTGTGTTCTGCATCATAGAAGGAAAGGCTCTTGAAAGAATGACTGAGAAATCGACGCACCAAAAACTCAAATGAGACTTTTCTGGGGACGTCACAAAAGGCTCCAGAGAGCAAAATTGCCTGCATTTTCCTTCCCATCTTGGAGGATAAAGTGGTACACTTCGAGCAATAAACTTGGGGTGCAGGAAAGCGATATTTAAAGATAATTCACCATGCGTTCTTTTGCGCACAGCAGGGGTCCTCATTCCTCTCAGCTTCACAGTTTGAATAACAAGTTGAACGTCGGATCTGCGCTCACTCGTGTTCTTCCCTCGTGTTTTCAGATGGCTGCCTCTTCCTTTAATGTTCTTTCAGAATGCCCCATTTATTTTCGCAAACGCTTCAGACTTACGGAGGACAGAACATAATTGAAACCCAGACTGAAAGAATGTGCATAGGTGGTGGAAAGTGCCGTCGAGTCGCAGCTGGCTTATGGCAACCCCAGAGTGTCACAGCAAGATGGCACCCAGCAGGGAGCACCGACTAAGAGCTCTCCTGACGATTCTCTAAATAGGGGGGAATGAATTGAGATTTTAACAACAGAGCTCTCGCCTCAGCTTGAGACGTCAAGAGACTCTACGAGCCCTTTGGACTGGTGGGTCAATGCGGAGCCAAAGAGAGCGGAGAGAGAAGGAGGGTGAGTTTCTGCTGCAAAGTGAGCCTCCGTTATTAAAGACTCTGGGCATAAAGTCCAGAGATCTCGCCATCACTATCAGCTTGGGCACTACGGCATTGAGAATTACCCCCTTGGAGTGGATCTTCCCCACAGTGAGACTGTTACCATTAGGGGGTCAGCAGGAGCAAGGGATGTTTGATGGAGCATTCTCTGGCCTCGTCATTGTTACCGGCTCTGCTGCCAACACGATGTTGACTGCCTTCACCACCACATAGCCTGAAGTTGCTGAGGGACCACTGTTGCAGGCAACCCAGTCTACTAAAGATTTTAATACAAAATGTTTGTCTAATGTCTATTTAACAATAAAGGTCCAAATAAATAACAACGAAGTCTCCAGTAGTCGTTTTCATTTCTAGAAGTCTTTGTCAGGTTGGGACGAACTCTTAAGGAGAGCCGCATCCAGTTCTTCAGAATGATACTTGGAATTTTCCTGTGAGAATTTTGCTACTATTGGACTTACTTGACCTTTGGGAATGTACATTTTCTAATCTATGTTGGGTATGTGGGAAAAGTAGAGGGACGTTTTACCACATGTGGTGGTCTTGTAAAGAAGTACGGAAGTTTTGGAATTTGGTCAAGGAATTGATTTTTGAAATCACAGATTATGATTTGGAGCCGGAACCAATCTTCCTATTGAACATGTTTGTGGATAGTTTACCATTACCAGACTTAAGACTTACAGCATATATTCTAACAGCAGCTCGTATATTACGGGCGAAATCTTGGAAGTCGCCATCTTTACCAAGAAGAGAAGACATAATTAACAAACTGTCGGAGTGGGCTGAATTAGATAGACTGAGTTATCTGCTGAACTTGGACTACAAAGTGGACCCTGTTAATATATGGTCCAAATTTCTTAATTGGTTGAATTAATGTTAATTCGGTTCATTTATACTTGTTACAACTTTTGGGTTTTATTTCATATACTGAGTGGAAAAAATAATAAAAATTTTTCAACAACAACAAAAAAGGAAGGCCTTGCACCAGGTGGAGCCTCTCTCCGGGTCCTCTCCCTCACAGATGTCAAGCTGGCTTGAGCGGCCAGCACGTAATCCCAGAGAGATCTGGAGTGGGGCAGCTTGGAACGGCCCTGAACATCAGCAGACCTAGATGATGGAAGGTAGAAGCGGGAGAGACTTGAGGTCCTGCAGCTGGACTGGTGCACGCAAAGGGCGGCCCTATTCTCTCTGGAGGAATTGGCAAACTAGTGAGTCACCCTCAGCTACCAGCTGTGATAGACATCATTGGATGACTCCAAAACATCTTGATTGTGGAGAGACTGATTCCTTGAATCCCCCAAGTGGCCTTCCTCTGAAGTGGTTACAATCCTTTGACCACCAGCCACTGCTGCATCTGCTGGCCCTGCCCACCATAGATTCCACAAGGACCTTCTCTTATGTTCGTATAAGGCTGAAGCGCTTGGGGCTCTTTAGCTTGGAGAAATGACGGCTGAGGGGTGACATGATTGAGGTTTATAAGATTATGCATGGGGTAGAGCAGGTAGAGAAAGAAGTCCTTTTCTCCCTTTCTCGCAATATAAGAACTCGTGGGCACTCCATGAAATGGCTGAGCAGTCGGGTTAGAACCGATCAAAGGAAGTACTTCTTCACCCAAAGGGTGATCAACACATGGAATTCACTGCCACAGGAGGTGGTGGCGGCTACAAGCATGGATGGCTTCAAGAGGGAATTAGATAAACATATGGAGCAGAGGTCCATCAGTGGCTATTAGCCACAAAGTATAGATAGGATCTCTCAGTCTGGGGCAAGTGAAGGTCTGTATTCTTGGTGCTTGGGAGGGGGGCAACAGTGGGAGGGCTTCTAGTGTCCTGACCCCACTGCTGGACCTCCTGAGGGCACCTGGTGTTTTTGTCCAATGCGTGACAGAGTGTTGGACTGGATGGGCCACTGGCCTGATCCAGCATTGGCTTCTCATATGTTCTTATGTTCTTATGACCTACTAAGAACTGTAGAGAAATGGCTTCTTCAAGGAGTCTATGTGACTTTACTCTGTTGTTTTAAAATTTGGCTGGGTAGTTTATCAGGGATTTTATTCCCACGCTTAATTTATTTTTGTAATTTGGTTGTTTATTCTCATTCCGAATACTGTACTAGAGGAGTAAGAGGGGAGGTTGGGTGGGAGGGAAATTGGGTTTAGGTGAAATGTTGCTATCCAACAAGTTGTAACAACTATTAAAAATTGAGACTGGAGATGGGAAAGCTTAGGCGGGGAGGAGTAGCACGGTGGATTGGAATCTGGTAACATCAGTGCTGGGCCAGGGATTCTGGTGATCGGGGGCAGAGGGAGGTATGTCGATGGGAGGAGGTTTTACAAAGGACAGAGGTGGAGATATGGCTATGCTCAGTCTCCTTCCAACCTTCGTCCCATCCCGAGTCACGTTGGGGAGGGGGCAGGACCTTATGCCCTTCTCTGACTGTAGTCTTGCGCAATGCCAGGTCCATTAACAATAAAACTGCAACCCCACAGAGCTATTTTGCGGAGCAAGCAATGGACCTGGTGTGTGTGAGACCAAGACGTGGGCCAAGGAGGGCAAAACGGTCACCCTGAAGCAATTTGCTTCCCCAGATTTCTCAGTCCTTCACCAGTCCTGGACAAAGGGCCGGGGGGTGGAGTGGTGCTGCTCATTAAAGAGGCTCCCTCCCTCAGGACTTGAGGTCCCCATCCCAAAGATTTCCAACATTGAATGTGCTGGTCTTGTTTGGGACACTGAGGAAAGTTTGGCAACCTGTTGCAAGGTTGGAGGCTGTAGCAAGCTGGGCCTTGGAGCTCCCCCAGAATGATAGTTCTCAGGGGCTTCAACATCCATCCCGATGCTGCTGCCCCCTCACAGGAAGTGGACCTAGGGTCTTCCACGGTGGCACTGGGCCTCTCCCAGGTTGTACCAGGTCCCATACATCAAGCTGGCCCCACGCTGGATCTAATCTTTGGTATGGGGATTGATATTGATTTGGTAGCTAGTAGTGTGGTGCCTTGAAGGCTTGACTGAACATCCCTGCTCCCTCCTGTCTAGGTGATGAGCAGATCCATGCTCGCCCGCAGAGACTAATGGATCCAAATTGGGTTTCAGAATGCTCAGCGGGATCTGATGCCCCCCGTCGATTCACTGAATGAGCTGATAGAATACTAGAACTCCTGTCTCACTGAAGCCATCTATGAAACAGCTGCCTGACTTCCTCTTTGTTCCCACCCCAAGCTGTCTCCATGGTGTACTATGGAGCTCAGAGGGATGAAGCGAGAACTAAGATGACTTGAGCAAGTGCGGTGATGGTCTCGCGATGAAGCTTCAAGAGCATCTTCTAGGGTGTTTATGAAATCCTATGAGATGGTGGTGAAGGCTGCTAAGGGAGGATTCTATGTAGTCTCCATCACATCTACTAGCTCGTGCCCAGCATAGTTGTTTAGGGTAATTAGGACATTCTCCTCTCTCATTGAGAAAACCAAAAAGATTACTAATTTGGATATCGGCTGCAAGGCATTTGCAAGCTTTTTTTTGCAGAGGAAGTCTTGTCGCTCTACCACAACCCGCCTGCCAACTTTAATACAGCATGTGAACTAGAGGCTCCTTGGCCGCCTTTGGATTCAGCATTTCACAACTTCAGCTGGCTCTCTGACGCCGATGTCGACAGGATCCTGAGGGCTGCAAAGCCAACCACTTGCCTCTTAGACCCATGTCCTTCATGGCTGGTACAAGCCAGTGGCAAGAGCATATAGGGCCCTCTGATGGACATTATCAACCTGTCCCTGAGTTCAGGGGTCCATCTAGAGGGTTTAAAAGAGGCAATGGTAACATCACTCCCGAAGAAATCTTCACTGGATTGTTCTGATCCGGCCAACTACTGCCCAGTTTTAAATATATCATTTCTGGGCAAGGTAGTGGAGAGAACAGCTGATGAGCAACTTCAGAGTTTCCAGGAGGACACATTGGCATTAGACCCCTTCCAGTCTGGCTTCTGCCCTGGTTATGGGACAGAGACTGTGCTTGTCCCTCTTCTGGACCATCTCCATAGGCAGTTGGACTGAGGTGGGTCAGCACTGCTATTATTGCTCGGCCTGACAGCTGCATTTGAGACAGTAAATCATGATCTTCTGGTTCACCATCTCGCTAACACTGGAACACATGGGATAGCCCTATGGTAGGTTGCCTCATTTCTCCATGGCTGGGGACCAAGGGTGATGCTGGGTGAGAAAGTGTCTTCTCAACGCCCCATGATACATGGGATCCCTCAGGGGGCTATCCTCTCCCCGATGTTGTTTAACATCTATGTGCACCCCCTTGCCCAACTGGCACAGAGTTTGGGGCTGGGCCGTCACCAGTACACAGATGACACCCAGCTATATCTGCTGACGGATGGCCAGCCAGACACCACCCCAGAAAACCTGGCTGAGGGTTTGGAGTCCATGGTTGAGCTGAGACTGAATCTACCAAAGACAGAGGTTCTCTGGCTGGGCAGGGGACGGACAGACCTCAGGTTTGGGGTGCCATCTCCTGGCTCTTGACCATGTGCCTTTAATACCGGTGCCTGGGTGTGGTCCTGGAGACCTTCCCGTCAATGGAAGCCCAGGTCACAAATGTTGCCAGGCTGACATTCTTCCAACTTTGCCACGTCAAGCAACTTGCCCCATACCTGACTTGCCCTGACCTAGCCACAGTAATCCACACAATGGTCACCTATAGACTTGATTACTGTAACTCGCTCTATGCTGGGGTGCCCTTGAGGGTGATCCAGAAGTTACAGCTTGTCCAGAATACTGTGGCCCAGATCCTTACGGGGAAACCAATAACTGGACATGTACAACCTGTGCTTCGCCAGTTGCACTAGCTTCAAGTTGAGTACTAGATCAGGTTCAAGGTTTTGATCTTGACCTTTAAGGCCCTAAACCTTCAGGGACCAACATACCTACATGACTGCCTCTCCTGGTATGTCCCCTGGAGAGCATTATGCTCAAGTGACCAACATCTGTTGGAAGTCCCTGGCCCAAAGAGTGTCTGGCTGTCCTCAACCAGAGCAAGGGCCTCTTTGACCCTGGCTCCAACTTGGCGGAACTCTCTGCTGGTTGATACCAGGGCCCTGTGGGATTTGCTACAATTCCACAGAGCCTGCCAGGCAGAGATGTTCTGCCAAGAGTACAGTTGAGGACAGCAATGGTTATTAACAGCAAAGGTTTCTTAACGGTTTAATAGTTCTTAAGAACTGTTTGATTCACAATCTGCTTCCACCCCTCTTCACCCATTGCTAATGTAAGGCCCAATTTACACCGCCCGTCTGAAGTAGTTTGACTGCTGTCTTTTCCTACGCTCATTTCACACTGGTTTCAAATTTCACTCCCTGGGTCTGAAAAGCACTAAGCAACAGGATCTGTTTAAAGTAGTATAATGGTAGCTTGACCACAGGAGGGCAATTAACGAATGTAAACAGTAATTTTTAAACTAGAACAAGTATGGTCTGAAACTAGAAACAGGTATAGACGGGTTTTTTTTTAAAACTAGAATGATTCCAGCGGGAAAGTCAGATGTAGATTTGACCTAAATTGGGGGGACAGAATTGTATGATGGCGTCATATTGAGTTTTAGAATTGTACTTTAAATTATTTAATAGATAGTATGAGTTTAATATGCCTTTGATATGAACTGCCCTGAGCCCACTCACAGGGAGGTGAACTCTTCGTTGGAACTGAACTTTTGCACTTCATGTTATTTTGAGAGCTTCATTCCGGGACTATTGTAGTATATTCCACTTGTTATAAAGTCATTGGGATTGAAACCAAGTTGTATCCCATTGCTTTGTTACTATTATTGTTCTGACGCCTTGTTTGCACAGTTTGTTCTATTTATATTGCATTTTTTCACTGTGTATTCCCACATTGTTTGCTGCATCATTTTATTGCCATTTAGTGGTGACTCCGAGGCCATTACGGCGACTCACCACCTTACCTGGATCTGGTTTTAAGGCGGCGCAATTGCTCCTCCCCACCGTCGAGCCGCTCTGAGCAAAAAGCAGACAACTGGAGCCGGATTCTCCCCCCCCCCATCTTTTCCAAGGAGACTAGCAAATTGTCACGAAGGAAACAAGTAAGCTGAAAATCCAGTCGTCTGCATTTAAAAGCAGCCAGGGAACATTTTTCTGTGATCATATTTTTTTTTGGGGGGGGGGAGCACGCCCACCCCTGAATAATTTGTTATTTCCTTGGGCAGTCCGCAGCACACCCTGTCTGGCAACCGCTGGGTGTTTTGTGTTTTTTACCCAGCTCATTCTGTCTTTCCTGCCCCCCTTCCATCTCCCCCTTTGCCAGGTCCCCCCCCCCTTTTACTTTCTGTGTGGGGAGGTAACTGGTGCCATTTCCTCCCCATAGTGCAGCACCCTGCTGGCGCCCCTGGGAGGCCGCTCCCCCCCCCCATGCTCTCCCATAACAACTTGCATCCTGATGCAGACGGACGAGAGGTTTATACTGAGCCAAATGGGAAGCCGGCGCCACAGCAGCACAGAACAGCTTTACACAGCGGATGCAGATTGGGCCCCAGTCTGTTGACCTGTTATAGAAAGAAGTCACGGTGCGTTTGAACGGTTCCCCCTTCTTAAAACGTTACATCCGTCTTTGCCTTCTCTCCTGCCCTCTGTGCCCAGATAAGAATGCTAGAACACACAAACACACACACAAAGGGGGGGGGGGAAATAGATTGCTGAGCATGATGGAGTGCATTGTGAATCTGAGATAAAAGAAATGTAATTATGCAGAAGGCGGCTGAGAGCATCCCAAGCCCAAAATGGATTAAGTTCAAAGTACTCATTAAAACAAGTGTGATCACTTTCGGGGTTCTAATATCCTGCTCCTGGAGATAAATGTGCACACAAATCGACGTCTCGGGAGGGGAACGGTTCTCCCCCTGCCTCCCCCCCTCCCTCAAAGAAAAGTGTTTTTGATTTGAGAAGCTCCGTTCTGCGCCACGCGTAATTAAAGCTCGGAACAGCTGTTCGCCAGGGAGGGAAATAAAGCTATCGTTTTTATTTTCTTCAGCAACCCATCACATGCTCATGGGGCAAGGAGGCATTTCACAAAACACTGGAGAGCTATTGCTCATGTAAGGCTCGCTTCCTTGCAGCCGCAACAGCACCGATCGTGCAAGGGACAGGTCTCTTTGACTGCCCCTGTGTGTCCCACCTGCGTCCTTCTCCACCACCTACAGGGCTCCTCTTAGGGAAACCAGATGCAGCTGGAAGATAGCCCTTCTGTTCCTTCAGTAGCAGTTCAGCAGCGGGGAAACTGGCAGTGGCGACTTGTCATGTGAAGGTGGGAAGAGCTGCACCCTCCTGTACAGGATTAAGGGGGGACTCCTATTCATAAGAACACAGGAAGAAACAGCTTTTAAAGGGGATTAGATAGATTCATGGAGGATATGTCTACCATGGTGGCTGAGGGGAATGTCTCCGTTCAGAAGCAGTCACCCTTTGAATCCCAGGACCAGGAGGCAACATCTGAAGAAGGCCTCGGCCTCTATGCCCTGTTGTTGGCCATCCAGAGCAACTGGTTGGCCACTGTGTGAGACAAGATGCTGGACTAGATGGACCACTGTTCTGATCCAGCAGAGCTCTCCTGATGTTTGGTGTAGTGGTTAGGAGTGTGGACTCTAATCTGTGAGTGTGGACTCTAATCTGTGAGAACCGGGTTTGATTCCACACTCCTCCACATGCAGCTGCTGGTGTGACCTTGGGTCAGCCACAAGTTCCCTCAGAGCTGTTCTCTCAGGAACAGTCCTCAAAAGAGGTCTCTCAGCCTTATCTACTTCACAGGGTGTCTGTTGTGGGGGGAGGAAGGGAAGGAGATTGTAACCGCTCTGAGACTCCTTCAGGTAGTGAAGGGCGGGGTATAAATCTGATCTTCTCCTCCTCCTCCTCCTCCTCTTCTTCTTCCTCCGCCTCCTCCTCATTAAAGAGAGGAGGCTAACATTCCAGACTAAGGAAAAGAATTCAAGACACTAAGATAATAATGCATGAACTGTGTACTAGAAGCACACCAGAATGCAGAAATTCTGCCCGCAAAAGAGACATGGCAGAGGAGGAATTCTGCATTAAGTCATTTGCACGTCAAATTATTTCCAGGGCATTTACAGTCAAGATAAACTGTTATGTGTAAATTAGAATTCTAGAAATAACATGGAACAGGTGGGTGATTTTGAATGGCGGGAACAGTTGATGCAGTCTGTGACACTTCTGTGCTTAATTAGGAACTATTTATTTACAAGAACCAGTTGGAAGATTCAGGGTGAAATCCATACTGGTACAATTCATAGCAAAACACTTCGGATCATAGAGTTGGAAGGGTCCATAGAGACCATCTAGGCCAAACCCCTGCTCAGTACCGGATCATTACTGCTTGCCTTTTTGACATTCCCAAACCTGGGACTCACTTTCAACCAGCAGGTGGCAGCATATTCAGGTATTTCTCTTCAGTGATTAAAACATTTACATCCCGCTTGTCTTTGTGGTTCAAGGCAGCTTGGAAAACATTCCCAGCTAAAACCAAGAATAAAATAGCCAACCCCAAATCTCTCCTCCCCGCCAAAAAAGATGTCTGCCATTCAAACCCCCTCAAAAGCCCTGGCAAACAGGCTGGCCTTGCAGCGCATCCTAAAGATCTCCAAGGAAGGGGCCCACCTCACCTATCCGGGGAGCATATCCCACAGAGCTGGAGCCAGGACGGAAAAGGCCCAGGCTCTGGCTGATACCGGATGGGGCATCCTAAGTGGTGGGAGAGCCAACAGCTTGGCTGCCTGATGACCACAGTTGGTGCCCAGCGTAGAATCCACAGAGCTACAAGCGTGTGGCAAGAGGACTGATGACATCACAGTCAGGTGCCAGGAAGAGGAGGAACCAGAGACTCCAAACCTGATTGGGTTAAGGAGGAATCCTCTTTACTGCTTCACGGCCTTGACTCTCTGTCCTGCTTGTCCTCTCAGAAGGTGCGCCAAGACAGAAACAAGGTTTGACACACTTACTCTCTATTAGGGTTGCCAACCTCCAGGCATGGGCTGGGGATCTCACAGGATTACAACAGAGATCCGTCCCCCTGGAGAAAATGGCCAGTTCAGAAAGTGGACACCATGGCATTAGGCTCCAGTAAGTTCTCTCCCCTCCCCTCCCCTCTCCTCCCCAAACCCTCCCCTTCCTAGGTTTCACCACCTCCCCATTCTCCAGGTATTTTTCAAGCTGGACGTTGGCAACCCAGCTCTCTCCCTATGCACACTGGCAGCACATCATTCCATAAAGCAGCAAGGAACTATGGCAGCTGTGTATGGGCTCGTGATCCAGCTCTGCTGGCCACCTGCAGGTGCTTGCTGGTTTGAAGACTGCTGCTTTAGTTGAAAAACCGCCTTTCCCCATATAGGCCCCAGAGGCTACTGAGGTCTGGCACCCAGAACCGCCTGACTTGCCCCGGTCCAAAAGAGGCCCGGCTATCTTGTACCAGGGCCAGGGCTTTCTCGGTGGCGGCTCCCTACTGGTGGAATGAGCTCCCGGATAACATCAGGGCCCTGCGGGATTTGTTGCAGTTCCGCAGGGCCTGTAAGACGGAGCTCTTCCGCCAGGCTTTCAAATAGGAGCCGCCACCGGGGAGAAGGCTGATTATACCATCTCCTGGCCCTGTTGATCGCTCCCTGCTGCCTTTACCCACCGGAGCGCTAGAAAGCTGCCATCTTGAGGAGTTAATGTAGCTTGTTCTTAAATGTTTTAAATGTTTTAAATGCTTATATTGTTAATTTATTAAATGTTTTATATGTTGTTGTTAGCCGCCTTGAGCCGGTTGAATTACTGGCAAGGCGGGATATAAATGAAACAAACAAATAAATAAATAAATAAATAAAACAGAAATGGGCTAATATTGATTTTCAAAAGAAAAGGAAATAAAAAGATAAGAGCATTACATTGTAAATGTACCTAGCCTGGTATCTCATATATAACATACATAACATAGACAATACACATTAGCTTGTGTTTAACCGAGTTAACAGTTATCTTCTATTTTTTATATATAGATATTTATTTTTTGCACACTGCTATCAATCTGCTTGTTTTTCTACTATATATAATCAAATTAAAGTTCTATATTTCCCCCCTCTAATAATATATTCAAACATTCTGTTAATGTTTCAGCTATCCTCCGGTTATATAATTCTGTTTTCACCATGGACAATCCTGAACATTCCACATGCTCCAAAATCAGTTGGCTCCCTTAAGTGTCACTCAGAAGCTGTCCCTATCCACTAGCTCTGAGTACTCGTGTGCCATTGGCTGGGTGCTGGGTCTGCTCCTCTTCCCCGCCCACTACTTCAGCCACTGTGCCCTGTCAGAATTTCTGAAAGACGGCTTTCTCTCTTGATGAAGACGCTTCTCCTGCTTGGCTAGGAAGGAGAATAGGTTGCCAACTCCAGGTGGTGAATTCCTGGAGATTTGAGGGATGGAGCCTGGAAAGGATGAGGTTTGAGGAGAGGTGGGGCCTCAGACAGGTACAATACCATGGACTCTGCCCTCCAAACCAGCTATTCCCTCTTGGGGAACCACTGTTGCCAATCTCCAGGTGAGGGCTGGAGAACACTCAGAATTACAACTGCTCTCCAGATGGCATTGAACAGTTCCCCTGGAGAAAATGGTGGACTGTGTGTCATTATACCCTGCTGAGGTTGCCACAGCAAATTGATGATGAATGCCCAAGGCCTTGGCACTCTCCCAGAGCCTCTTTCTAGAGCCCGTTGTATTTATTTCCACAATGGGCCTTATTCCTAGTAGATAATAAGAATCAAAATAGAAACAAAGACATTGTCACTCCATTACTAACTTGATGTTGGGCTTCCTCAGGGGTCATTTCATAAAGAAGAGGTGCAGGAGTTCATTAGCATAACTTATTTGCATATGCCCCACACCCCTAACGTCACTGAAAGTGTGTCAGAAGGCAACACTCACTGCTCAGGCTCCACCCCGAAAATCTCCAGGTATTTCCCAACTTAGAGCTGGCGAGCCAGCTTGACACTTTGACTAAAGACACTTTAGGTTTCCTTTGTCTTGCAGGGAAGCTGCCCTACATCAAGCATGAAAATACAGATCAAGTGAGTATGCTTTTGCTTTTTCCCACAGCACATCACCATATGTGCCTGCTCCTGGGCTTGTTACTCCTGGAACAGCGTTCCTGTGCATTCCTGCTCGAAATGACCCCTGAGCTTCCTTATTTTTATTGTAATATTACGTGGTCCTTTATTGTTCTTGTTAAAACCTTAATTTCAGCTGTGGCTCATGTTATCCATTACTCATGAATCAGAACTCCTTATTATATTATATTGCCACTTCACTACTAACTACATAATAGTCTCTTTAAAATGATCTAAATTTAATTTCAAGGTTTTCTATAGCACTCTAAAAGAAGGAACATATGAACAGTCATAGGAAAAAGGAGAAGACTAAGATTTTCTATTACACATCATGTTTAAATCAGCATCAGTCCAGCTAAACCTGAAAGCAGCGTGCCCCTTTCTGGTGCCGCAAAGGTGCCATAAAGGGCAATGCTGAAAAATGTTATCAAGTCGCAGCAAAAAACTTCTCAAACTCTTGGGTCCATTGAAGGGAAGAACAAACAGGTTTTGCACACACCCTTGATTACATCTTAGGGAAGTCAGTCTCTTGCATGCCAGTTTCCAATCAGCCATGAATTGGCTGAAGTTATGAGGAGTCACATCCCTCATTATTACCCTCATTTTGTTAATTACTTCCAACAGTGATTGAGGAACATAAAGAGTAAAGAGAGGACCGAGTGTGGAAGCTTATTATGAATGAAACACTGGGATTGCTTGCTGCTTTCAGCACACACATTTTGCTGTGCCAGTGTGATGTAGTGAGCAGTGGACTGATTCCCCACTCTTCCTCCACAGGAAGCTAGCTGGGTGACCTTGAGCCAGTCACAGTTCTCTCAGCTTCCTCTAAGCTGTGGAGTCTTGTGAGCAAAAATTCTACTTTGTGAGCTACTGGCATTAAAGTTGTGAGCGAGCTATTTGGCTGCTGCATAAACTAGTTTGCTCTGGAGCCATCCTTCCTGAGCTAAGACAAAAATGTGTGAGCTGGAGGCTAAAAAACTGTGAGCTAGCTCACACTAACTCAGCTTAGAGGGAACACTCAGCCCCACCTACCTCACAAGTAGAGACCGGCACAAAGCGGTTCATGAACGTTTGTGACCAATTTGGTTGGTTCGTGAACTGAAGTTCACGGCAGGTCAACTGGCACAGACTTTCTACGAACATTCAAGCTGTTCGTGGAGATTCGTGAACAGATACATTTCCAGATAGACTGTCTCCGCTCAATCTAAATGTTAACCAAACATCAAAGCAACAGGGCAGGTGGAACTTTGAGGGCATGGAGAGGAACATCTGATGGAAGTCCCCTCTGACTTTGGTGTCTCTAGTCGGGGTGTGCATGCAGGTCTACCCGAGCCAAAAATATACCCTAAAAATACCTTATTGGTATTTTTCAGATATCTTTCAGCTTCCAAAATGTATCCAAGTTTTCTTGGGAAAACCAGAGGCAAAATCCAAGAAAATCCCGGATATATTCAGGAATTTTAGGTACCTGTAAAAACAACAGAGGGATCTCAGCTGTTTGTCGAGCAGGCTTATGTACCTGGCCCGAGGATCAACTGGGGTGGTGGGGAGCTGAGATCTCCCAGTCGCCTTGGCTATGGCTGGCTTCTCTTGCAGCCTGGTTTAAACTATTTTACCATAGTTTTTGCCCAAATACCAGAGAGATCATGTATCTGGCATGCACCAGAAGTGATGTCATGTGTCACCAGCAACAGAGGTCTAGGCCTCTGTTTGCTGCTGGTAAGATCCTCTGCTGGCTGGCCGGCTGAATGGCGCTGGGGGAGGGGCCTCAAAGTCGGGTGATCTCCCACCCCCACTAGGGGCTTGGAAACCCTAAACTGAACAGAAATCAGAAAAGCAAACAACAAAACCACCTATAAGCAATCCAAACAATACTATTTAGCCAAGACAAGAAAGCTCAGTAACAGCACATGGTGGGGGGACACACCCCCCCCCCCAGTTAAATATAAGTAGCCCAGGGAAAGTCCTCCATCATGGACAGTTCAGAAGTGATCCAGCTGCTGCTTGTACATCTTCTGGATTGCAGAGGGTAAGGGCCACCCCCGAGAAGGCTGTGGCATGGATCCAGCCAATTCCATTCAGCAAAGTTTGAAGTCTTGAGGACCCTTCCTCCCACTGAAGAAACAGATCTGAGTTGCCTTTACTGGAACAGATCTACGGTTTTGGTCCAGTTGCTGTCATTACAAGACTCTTCATTTTGCTGATTTTTACTGATGACGCTCCCAATTCATTTGTTATATTTAGAAGCTATTTTATATCAGTTTTATGCCATTGGCAGCAAATTATGTTTTAAATACGTAGCAACAAACTTTTGGCAACCCCAGCAAGCAGGGGTCATTTTGTAGAAAAAGAGGTGCAGGAGCTCATTAGCATAACTCATTTGCATATGCCACACCCCCTAACATGCCGGAAGTGTGTCAGAAGGCAACACCCACCCCTCAGGCTCCACTCCACAGGTGAGTGAAACTGACCTGCTCTTCCTCCATTCCCTTCCCCATCTAATACTTTGTGCAATAAAAATAAGTGTAAAGAACACACCCTCATTCTCTTCCTGCTCCCTTGAAACCACCAGGTTTCAAGTAGACTTGAGATACCCAGGACATGTGCACCACCCATCCCTTCCCTTTTCCCTTCCCCACAACAAGACATCCTGTGAGGTAGGTGGGGCTGAGAGAGGTCTTTTGAGAACTGCTCATGAGAGAACAGCTCTGAGAGAACTTGTGACTGGCCCAAGGTCACACCAGCAGCTGTATGTGGAGGAGTGGGGAATCAAACCCGGTTCTCCCAGATTAGAGTCCAACTCCTGACCACTACACCAAACTGATGGGGTGGAAGCTGCTGAAGGGTTGGTGAAATTTCTCCAGTACTTATGTGCCATGTGCCCGGATAAAAAAATGGTATACTTAGAAAATTTATATGCCACCTTGAGCAAGTCTCTGGAAAAGCAGCACACAGTCATAAAAGGAACAATGATAAAATTATCAATATTAAAACAAAACATTAAAAACAATAAAGACCCTAGCAGGGCTTTCCCCGGGGCGCTGCGCCTCTGCACTGCTCAGGGAAGCTGAGGAGGGGGTGGGGCTTGGTCATGTGCCCGCCCCCTGGGCTCTTCACTCCCGGAGCTGCACTCCTGTGCGCTCCTGCTCCAACGGACCCCTGCCAGCAAGAGGCTTTCAAGGCAAGTGAGAAGCAGAGGTGGTTTTCCTGTATCTTCCTTTGAAGAGTTATCTTTGGGGGTCTCCCATCCAAGTACCGATTCTGCTTAGCTTCCGAGGTCTGACGAGATGGGGCTGTAGCCTGCCACCTTTCCTCCCCTGTGTTTAGAAAGGTGTGCTTTTAATGGGATCAATTCAACATGAGGAAAGAGCAAAGGGCAAGAAGATTCAAAATTCACAGGTTTGATTCATCAAATGGAGAAGCAGACAGGCAGCTCTGAGTCCAAAGCAGGGGGCTAAAAAATCCTGAAGCATCTCTCCATGGAAATAAGCCCACAAAATGTATCAGCTCTGCCCGTGCAGTCTTACACTGCTCATTTGTAGTTTACCAAGAAAACAAATGTTAAGCTTATCTATATGGTCAAGAGGCTGCTTGCCTCCTAGTTAAGCTTTTACCTTTCTGTCCCAGTGTAGGAGTGACCCTGAATAGACTGACTACGAAATAAATTTTTTCACCTAGCAAAGTCAGTAAAGATCTTCGGATTGCATTCTTTGTTTCTTAAATCCATGGCAACAACGATGAACATTTTAAACAAGGGACACTACAAAGGGAAAGGCTGTGCCACTAAATTTTTACTTTCTTGCTATTCAAGATCTGTGTATACATGTACTTTAAAGTTTGGTCTTGAACTGCTGCCACACGATGATAGAGAGCCCATATGATGTACTGGTTATAATTTCAGACCAGAACCAGGGGAACCCAACTGAGATCTCTTCCCAGCCATGAAGCTCAGACCGGTCTCTCGCTCTGTCTCAGGGCTGCCAACTCTGCGATGGGAAATACCTGGCGATTTGGGGGTGGAACCCTGGGAGAGTGGGGTTTGGGAAAGGGAGTGATCTCAGGAAGGTATAATGCCACAGAGTCCACCCTCCAAAGCAGGCATTTTCTCCAGGAGAACTGATCTTGTTGTCTAGAGATCAATTGTAATTGTAGGAGAGCTTCTAGTGTCCTGGCCCCACTGCTGGACTTCCTGAGGGCACCTGGTATTTTTGGCCACTGTATGACACAGAGTGTTGGACCGGATGGGCCATTGGCCTGACCCAGCACTGGCTTCTCTTATGTTCTTATATCTGGGGCTGTGATGCTCTGTATTCTTGGCACTTGGGGTGGGGGCAACGGTGGGAGGGCTTCTAGTGTCCTGGCCCCACTGGTGGACCTCCTGAGGGCACCTGGTATTTTTGGCCACTGTGTGACAGAGTGTTGGACCGGATGGGCCATTGGCCTGACCCAGCACTGGCTTCTCTTATGTTCTTATATCTGGGGCTGTGATGCTCTGTATTCTTGGCACTTGGGGTGGGGGCAACAGTGGGAGGGCTTCTAGTGTCCTGGCCCCACTGGTGGACCTCCTGATGGCACCTGGTATTTTTGGCCACTGTATGACAGAGTGTTGGACCGGATGGGCCATTGGCCTGATCCAGCACTGGCTTCTCTTATGTTCTTATATCTGGGGCTGTGATGCTCTGTATTCTTGGCACTTGGGGTGGGGGCAACAGTGGGAGGGCTTCTAGTGTCCTGGCCCCACTGGTGGACCTCCTGAGGGCACCTGGTATTTTTGGCCACTGTATGACAGAGTGTTGGACCGGATGGGCCATTGGCCTGATCCAGCACTGGCTTCTCTTATGTTCTTATATCTGGGGCTGTGATGCTCTGTATTCTTGGCACTTGGGGTGGGGGCAACAGTGGGAGGGCTTCTAGTGTCCTGGCCCCACTGGTGGACCTCCTGATGGCACCTGGTATTTTTGGCCACTGTGTGACACAGTGTTGGACTGGATGGGCCATTGGCCTGATCCAACATTGGCTTCTCTTATGTTCTTCTGTTCTTTGCTTCGGGGGTCACCTGGAGGTTGGCAACACTGCTTTCTCAGCCTAAGCTACCTCTCGTGGTTTTTGTGATGATATCATGGGGGGGAAAAGAACTATGTACACTGCCTTGAGCTCCCTGGAGAAATAATGGGGTAAAATTATGGTGGATAAAGGGGCTACAGCTCAGTGGTGGAGCATCTGCTGAACATTCTGGAGGTCCAACTTCATTCCCCAGCAACTCCAACTGAAAGGATGAGGTAGTAGGTGTCATGTGAAAGACCTCCATCGGTAACCCCTGGAGAGCTGCTGCCAGTCTGAGAAGATGATACTGACCTCCATAGACCAATTGCCCGACTCAGCTTCCAGTGTTCACATGGTCTTAGAAAGCAGATTGATAGCGGAGTTGCTCTTGTTTGGTGTAGTGGTTAAGTGCACGGACTCTAATCTGGAAGAACCGAGTTTGATTCCCCACTCCTCCGTTTGCTGCTGCTGGGTGATCTTGGGCAAGCCATACTTCTGATGGAGCTGTTCCCTCAAGGACAGTTCTCGAAAGAGTTCTCTCAGCCCCACCTACCTCACAGGATGTCTGTTGTGGGGAGGGGAAGGGAAAGGAGTTTGTAACCCGCTTTGAGACTTCTGAGTGAAGGGTGGGGTATAAATCCAATTTCCTCCTCCTCCTCCTCCTCCTCCTCCTCTTCTTCTTCTTCTCCTTCTCCTTCTTCTTGGTGTTCATGGGACAGGAATGCAGCACCCGTACTTCCAAGCATTAGATGTGGCATAGGACTTCCCTGCTCCTCAGACTGAGGAGAGCACAGAGTGGTAGTTTCCACTGGATTGTTCCTTCCACCGTTGCACCTAAGGCTGCAGGAACTGCCAGCCATATCATTTCCAGAATTTTATATTTGTGTGTTGAGTAAGCGTGTGTTGGGATCCCTTGGTATGCAAATTCCTTCCACTGGAATCTCATCCGTTCTCGTGCTTTGATTCTACTCACGTCCCACCAGAGTCCATTGCAAGCACAGCATTACTTGTGAGATCTTTTCTTCTGTACATAGCACCAGCCCTCTGAGTCCCAGCCCTATCACTGAAAAAGTTTCTTCTCCATTTTCACATCTTCTTATACACAAATGGATATTGATATTTCTTCTTCCGGAAATCCTCCGGAGGCACGCCGTGACAAATGCCGTCATTAGTGTTCCACGACTCCCATACCCCGCAGTATTTTTCTATGTCCTTATCAAGATGTCATCCTTCGCTATGTATACCCCGGTGGATATTTAATTCCTGCTTATCTGTCTCCAGCACATTTGCACAGGGTGATCTCTATTACAAGAAGGGTGGAAATTGACAGCGAGCCATGAGAAGCCCGGTTCTGTTAAATAAACGAGGCAGGAGCTCTGTTGGTCAGTGCGAAAATCAAGTCATGATCCGGGGAGCTTATTTAGTCATCAGCAGGGATGGTTCTGTAAAGCCCACGCCAAACAGGTAATCTGTTTTAGGTGGCGCTTTCTCATCTCTCCCCTCACATCTCGGTAAAGAAAACAAACAGAGGGACCTGACTCCGTGCAGCCAGAAAAGCAAACAATCTGTCTTCCTCAGATTTTGATGTTGCACAACCAGGGACTGACTGATTGATTGATTGATTGATTGAGAGCATTTATACCTCTCAACCTGCCCTTATTCTGATGGCCCCAGTTAGCCCAGTGTCACCAGACCTCAGAAGCTAAGCAGCTAGGGTTCCCTAGGGTTCCCAAGGGCAGGGGAATCCCTGCTTTCGTGGGCTCTTGTTTGCTACCAGCCAGCTGGCAGGTGGGGAGAAAATCCAGCCCCCAACTGACCTTCCTGGGCAACTTCCGGTAAAACTGGAAGTGCAGGCCCATACGTGATGACATCACCTGGAAGTGACATCATCATGGGGACATCAAGGGGACACTCTGGTTTGTGGGCAAAATTCGATGGTTTGAAGCCAAATTTACCATAGAGTTTTGCTGAAAAAACAGTGTCGCCCCCGACGTCCCTGACATGATGACATCACTTCCGGGTGACGTCATCGTGCCGGGGCCTGCACTTCTGGTTTTTACCAGAAGTTGCCCGACATCACTTCCCATCTCCTGAAAGGAAGTCGGGAGCCCCCTGCTGGCCAGGTAAGTGGACCTGTCAACCCTATAAGCAGCACTGGCCCTGGTTAGTACTTGGATGGGAGACCACAAAGGAAGTCCCAGTCATGATGCAGAGGCAAGCAGTGGCAAACCACCTCTGTTCATCCCTTGCCTTGAAAACCCAGCGAGGTTGCTGTCAAGATTGAAACCACCCAGTAGGGATCTTGTTCCCAGTCCCAGTACCTGGAACCCTGAGCAACCTCCCCAAAATCCTGGCCAAGCCACCAAAATACTCCTCTATGAGTTCCAAGGTGATTCATGCTCATGAGATAACTGAACCAGATACAATATAAAGATGTTTTGTTCCTAAGAGAAAGCAAAGCAATTGAAATTCCAGTACATTCTCCAATAGCCCAAGAACAATAAAAAACAATAAAACTAGCTCAATATTTAATATTTAAAATACCTGCAGTACAGACGGTAATTCTTCTGTCAGCAATCCACCAATATTGAGCAGTAGAATAGTTCAAATTATGGCACAACCCAGCATACCAGCTTGAACATCAGATACAAGTGTCAGGTAGGCAGGCAGAGAAAAAAGTCAGAAGTAGGAGGAGGAAGAGATTGGATTTATACCCTGACAGTGGTTTATAATCGGAGTGGTTTATAATTTCCTTTCCCTTCCCCATAACAGACACCCTGTGAAGTAGGTGGGGCTGAGAGAGCTATTTCGAGGACTGCTCTTGAGAGAACAGCTCTGAAAGAACTTGTGACTGACCCAAGGTCACACCATCAGCTGCATGTGGAGAAATGGGGAATCAAACCTTGTTCTCCCAGATTAGAGTCCACCATTCTTAACCACTACACCAAACTTGCTCTCTAGCATCAGATGATACACTTCAACCAAGGGGCGCCATCCCCCTTAGGAACCTTCCAGAAAACATTCACACTGGCTCCTTCACCCTTATCCTTTCCCAAAGCAGGGCCTGGTTTTCAAAAATGAATCCTAATCAATATTGGGATATATAGTTAATATAGCAGAGTTGTTGTGCAGTCATGGAAGCGTGGTACTGAGTGCAGTCAATAAATCTCCTAAGACGTTTTGCCAAAACAAAGTAGAAGATAAGTTTTGGAAGAGGTGGCATAAAGTATATTTATGGATGGATATAAAAATGTAGAAATAGACTCAATGTTTCTTGATAAGCCTTAATGTAATTTAAGTGTATAAGAATTTTGTTTACAGTGGCTTCATCTTTCTTGTATAATATTGTTAAAACTCAATAAAAATGTGTTACAAAAAAATTAATAAATATCCCAAGGTGCATATTGCAAAAAAGGTAAACTTACATTTATTCAAGTATTTCCAGTTCACATTCAGGATGCAGTCAAAAGGAGAGACAGACAGAAGCCTAACCTAAAGAGGACTTTCCCCTCTCACAAATGGCCAGCTGGTCCAGCATCATGTGTATGGAAGTATGAGATCTTTGTCTCTACAGGAGAGACCAGCAGGGACATGTGTCTCCAAGGAAGGCCATGTGAAGTGAGGGGGAGGACAAAGCGAAAGAGAGAGGAGGGGGTCAGAGGGCAGCTCCCAGGTTAAGACAAAGAGAGGCCTCCCATTCAAGGAGACAACATCTATAAACACTTAGGCTGATTTTACACCTCCCCTCTAAAGTAGTTTGACTGCTGTCTTTTCCTGTGCTGATTTCACAGTGGTGTGAAATTTCACTCCAGGGGGTCTAAGTGCACTAAGAAACCACAATTGTTTAAAGCAGAATAAAGCGGTATAATACTAGCTTGACCACAGGAGGGCAATTAGTAGATATGGGCATTTCAGTAGCAGCACGGTTTCACACCGCACAGAGGTGTGGGCAGGTTTTTTTGGAACTAGAATGATTCCAGCGGGAAAGTCAGATGTAAAATCAGCCTTAGAGTGATGTAGCACCCCCCCCTTCCAATGTCCAGGCATGCTGAGTCACTCACTCCAAAAATTAATGTGTTCCACTGCCAAATCTTGGGAGAGATAAGGAACCAAGCCAAGAGCTCCTGCTTAGCATGACTGGGCCATCTAATATTCCAGTCAACTTCTAGGTGCAATGAGAGTTGTATCCAGGGGTCCTTTCGTAGAAAAAGAGCTGCAGGAGCTCATTAGCATAACTCATTAGCATAACTCATTAGCATGTGCCACGTCCCTTGACATCACTGGAAGTGTGTCAGAAAGGGAATGTCAGTTTCAGCCCCATTATACCCTATGGGCCATTGAAATCAATGGCAAAAACTCATAGGGTACATGAGGGGCTGGAGGAAAGGGAATTTGAGGGAGAGGCTCCAAACTTGCAGGGTAGCTGCTGGGGCCTCTCCTTGAAATACCCACCAAGTTTCAAGAAGATTGGACCACGGGGTCCAATTCTATGGGCCCCCAAACAGGTTGTCCCATCCCCTCCATTGTTCTCTATGGTGGGGAAAAATGTTACCTTTTTTTCTACCATAGAGAGCAATGGAGGGAATGGGGGCAACCTGTTTGGGGGGCCATAAAATTGGACTCCCTGGTCCAATCTTCTTGAAACTTGGTGGGTATTTGGGGGAGAGGTCCCAGCAGCTACCCTGCAAGTTTGGAGCCTCTCCCTCAAACCCCCTCCCCTCCAGTCGCTTTTAAAGTTGCCACCGAATTTCGGCGGCAATTCAGCAGCAGGCTGAATCAGATCAGAGAATTTGATTCGGCCCATGGCTGCCCTAGTGGCCACTCCTGAGCTGGCCTCGCTCAGGCCCCAACAGACCCCTGGTTGTATCACAGTTGCCGTAAGTCAGCAGTGACACGACCAGGGATCATTTTGTAGAAAAAGAGGTGCAGGAGCTCATTAGCATAAATTATTAGCATAACTTATTTGCATATGCTAAACCCCTGACATCACTGAAAGTATGTCAGAAGGAAAGAAAGAGAGAGAGAGAGAGCTGGCAGAGAGGAGACAGCTACTAATCCAAGCCTGAGAAATACCACTATTCTGGGAGGATCGCTTCAGTGGTGGCTGAAACCTTCAGAAGGCTGGTCGGAGGAACAAGGACCTTTCCAGGGGGTGGGGTCATTTTGCTGCAGCCATGACACAAGCAGGCATTCCCCCGCGGGGGTGAGGGGGCTGGCACCAACTCCCGGAGCTGAGCTCCCCCGAGCTCCTGCTCGAAATGACCCCTGGACACGACGGCCCTTTCTATCATGTCTCCATCTCAACTGGCTTCCAGTAATATCAGAAGTGGCCTGCTGGAACACACCAGTGGTCCATCTAGGCCTGCATCCCAACACAGTGAACAATCCAGGTGACCCCAGAAAACTTACAAGCAGAGCACAGAGAGGGCCAGCAATTGACATTCAGGACTCACAAGGTGTCCCTGCTGGATGAGACCAGTGGTCTATCTGTCCAGCATCCCATCTCATACAGTGGCCAATGAGTTGCCCGGAAGGGCATAGAGACCAAGCCCTCCCCTTGATGTCACCTCCTGGCACTGGTATTCAGAGGTTACTGCCTCCAGATGTGGTGGCTCTCTGTGGTCATCATGGCTAGTAGCCATAGCCATCCCACAAATAAATAAGGATACCCACATAAGTTCCTTTAATTTCTTCCTTTGTTTTATTATTTTAGCACCATGAGCCTTTTCTGTGTCACCCAGTTTGTGTTCCCAATTCATTCATTTCTTTCTCACCCCTATAGTGCCATTGATATTTTATATGTCATTTTTACACAACTAGGCGTCAAGTTTAATGGTCATATTTGTTATTAAATCTCAGTTGTACAGCCAGGAATAATAATAAAAAAAAAATGACTGCCATTTCATCCAGAGATAATTTTGAACCAGCACAAAGCTACCTTATTCTGAATCAGGTCATTGGTCCATCAAGGTCAGTATTATCTATTCAGATGGAACTTCCAACAGCTTCCAGACAGAGAGGCAGTTTGGTGTTGTGGTTAAGTGCGCGGACTCTAATCTGGGAGGACCGGGTTTGATTCCCCACTCCTCCACTTGCACCTGGCTGGATGACCTTGAGCAAGCCACAGTTCCATCAGAGGTGTTCTTGAAAAAGAGCAGTTTCTGTCAGAGCTCTCTCAACCCCACCTACCTCTCAGGGTGTCTGTTGTGGGGAGAGGAAGGGAAAACAGTTTGTAAGCTACTCTGAGACTCAGGTAGTGAAGGGTGGGGTATAAATCCAATCTCTTCTTCTTCGTCGTCTTCTTCTTCCTCCTTCAAAACTGACAGTGGTACAGGACACAATGGACGCGCTGACCCCAACTGCTATTGTCAGTGATCCAAGCCAAGAGGCCCCTACTGAGCTTCCAGACTTGCTGGGGCTCTTTCCCTATGAAAAAAGATTGAAGCACTTGGGGCTCTTTAGCTTGGAGAAACGACGGCTGAGGGGTGACATGATCGAGGTTTATAACATTATGCACGGGATAGAGCAGGTAGAGAAAGAAGTCCTTTTCTCCGTTTCTCTCAACAGAAGAACTCGTGGGCGCTCCATGAAATTGCTGAGCAGTCAGGTTAGAACAGATAAAAGGAAGTCCTTCTTCACCCAAAGAGTGATTAACACGTGGAATTCACTGCCACAGGAGGTGGTGGTGGCTACAAGCATGGACGGCTTCAAGAGGGAACTGGATAAACATACAGAGCAGAGGTCCATCAGTGGCTATTAGCCACGAAGTATAGATAGGATCTCTCAGTCTGGGGCAAGTGATGCTCTGTGTTCTTGGTGCTTGACGGGGGGGGGGGGGGAGTGGGAGGGGCTTCTAGTGCTCTGGCCCCAGTGGTGGACCTCCTGAGGGCACCTGGTATATTTGGCCACTCTGTGACAGAATGTTGGACTGGATGGGCCACTGGCCTGATCCAGCACTGGCTTCTCTTATGTTCTTATGACCCAGGATCTGTAGGTTGGTTTGAAATATGTGTTTGTCACTGCCACCAGCCATGTCTGTTTTGAAGAAAGTTTCTGCAGCGCATTCTCCGTCCCCTCTCCCCCTCCTCAGCGTACTGAAACTGTTCCTCGTGTTATTTTTTGACTTCCCCCTCCTTCTGCCCAGAGCTGACGACGCTTTTGTGTTGCATTCAAGGGGAAGAATAAGCACCTGCCAGAGACTTTCCCACGAGGCAAGAGATTATCATCTGTGTGAAACTGTTCTTTTCATGTCTCATTATCCCTTCAGCAAAAGAAATCATGCAGAGGGAGGGGCCTTCCGTCCCATCTTTTTGTCCCTTGACAATATATTATCTCTTTTTCGGTTCATACATGTCTGTTATTACAGGAGAAAGATCTTATTACAGGGAAGAATTGCTAACTTTTTATAACTGGTGACAGAGAAAAGCCACCCTTAACTCTTGCATATCTTTCTCAGGGACACAGCAGGAACATAATCTAGAAAAGGGAATAATTGACTAAATAATGGGCTTTTGCCCTGACCAGGACAGCCCAGGCTAAATCAATCGCACCAGATCTTGGAAGCTATGTATGGTCGTCCCTGGCTAGTATTTGAGTGGGAGACCTCCGTGTAATATCACAAAAGCAGGCAATGGCAAATCACCTCTGAATATCTCTTGCCAGTTTGGTGTAGCGGTTAAGAGCGCAGACTCTAATCTGGGAAAGCCGGGTTTGATTCCCCACTCCTCCGCATGCAGCGGCTGGGGTGACCTTGGGTTTGTCACAAGTGTTCTCCTTCTCTTCCTCTCCCCACAACAGACACCCCATGAGGTAGGTGGGGCTGAGAAAGCTCTGAGAGAACTAGTGTTAAGCAGGGCTTTTTTTTTTTTTTGTAGAAAAAGCCCAGCAGGAAATTATTAGCATAATAGGTGACACCCAACAGCAGAAACTCATTAGCATATTAGGCCACACCCCTGACAGCACAGCTCATTAGCATATTAGGTGGGGGGCTGGGAAAGCACAGGGCAGGCATGGAAGCTTGCCTCTTTCCCCCCTGAGTCTCTCCGCCCCACTTCAGCATCGCCTTTCTAGTCTCCTCCTCCCCCCAAACCAGACAACTGAGAAAAGGCACTGCTGAAGTGCCTTTCTAATCTCCTACCTACCCCCTCCAGCCACATATGCCAGAGGTCTGGGTTGTAGGCGTGGCCGACTCAGGAGCCAGCCAGAACTCTGTTCCTGTGCATTCCTGCCCAAAAATAGCCCTGCTCTTGAGAGGTCTCAGAGAACTTTAATTGACCCAAGATCACCCAGCAGCTGCATGTGGAGGAGTGGGGACTCAAACCCGGTTCTCCAGATTAGAGTCCACTGCGCTTAACCACAACACCAAGCAGGCACATTGTGACATTGGTGGGGCTGACAGAGTCCTGAGAGAACTGTGACTGGCCCAAGGTCACCCAGCAGGCTTCATGTGGAGGAGGAGTGAGGAATCGACCCGGGGTTCCACTGCTCTTACCTACTACACCGCACTGGCTCTATACAAGCTCCATACAACGACATTTTTGAGTTTAGGAACCCCAGGTGTTTGATTTGATGGCCATGGCTATTTAGTGTATAGTCCAGGTTGCTGGAATTTGATTTATAGTCACACATACACAGAGAGAGAGAGCACTCCTTGGGTGAGGCTTAAAACATCCATTCTGCATAAGTAAAGGAACTAATGCAGGCAAAAAAACCCAAACAAACCCAGAGAGACAACTTCTGTACAGTCTCGCCTAGTTCAAAATCATGGCATCTGAGACAGTGTTGGTGAGATGAAATGCCTCATCCACACAGCCAAATGACCACATTCTAGGCCCTTTGTAAACCAGTTTGGTGTAGTGGTTAAGTGCGCGGACTCTAATCTGGGAGAACCGGGTTTGATTCCCCACTCCTCCACTTGCACCTGGCTGGATGACCTTGGGCAAGACATAGCTCTCTGTACCAGCTGTTCCCTCAAGGACAGCTTGGGAAAGAGCTCTCTCAGCCCCACCTCCCTCACAGGGTGCCTGTTGTGGGGAGGGGAAGGGAAAGGAGTTTGTAAGCCGCTCTGAGACTCCCTTGGGGAGTGGAGGGCGGGGTATAAATCCAATCTCTTCTTCTTCTTCTTCTTCTTCTTCTTCTTCTCCTGTCCTGAACAGTCATCCCCCCCATAGAGCTTCCAACCACCAAGGAGGTCCTGGAGACCTCCCAGAATTACAGCTTATACCCAGACCATAGAGATCACTTTCCCAGGAGAAAATGGCCACTTCCAAGGGTGGGCTGTATGGCATTCTGTTCTGCTGAGGTCCCTCCCCTCCCCAAATGTTGACCTCCCCAGAATCCACCCCAAACCTCCAGAAATTTCCCAACCCAGAGCTGGTAACCATATTTTCCCAGTTCCCATTCAGAAACGTCAGCCTGGGAGACCGAAGAAAACAAAATGGCACCCTCGTGCTGGATTTCCTGTCTCAAAAGCAAGCAGCTCAGCTGAGCCTTTGGCCTGAGATTGTGCTGATACTCCAGTCTCTACACCAGTTTGATGTAGTGGTTACGAGCGCAGACTCTAATCTTGTAGAACCAGGTTTCTTCCACATGCAGCTGCTGGTGTGACCTTGGGTCAGTCCCAAGTTCTTTCAGAGCTGTTCTCTCAAGGGCAGTCCTCAGGAGAGCTCTCTCAGCCCCACTGACCTCACAGGGTTTCTGGTGTGGGGAGGGGAAGGGAAAAGGGATCGTAAGCTGCTCTGAGGCTCCTTCAGGTAGTGACGGGTGGGGTATAAATCCAATTGTTGGCCAGCAAGGCACTTCTAGTGCTCTTATGGATTGTAATATTCATAAGCTTGAACTTGGGTTGCCCATATTGGAAGGGCCATGTGCATTCTCCATTATAGGGGAAAGCTCCAGCCCATGCCAGGAGGCTGACACCCTAGACAGTTCACCTGAGACAGAGACAAAAGATTCCTTCTGCCGTGAGGTTTCTTTCTGTCTCTCCACGCTGGTCAACCCCTGCCCCCTCCAACATACCTAAATGGATTATGCTAACGTGGTTACTTAGCAACTGATGGTCGGGCCATCACCCAGTTGGCCAGAGCTATTAACTAACAATAGAAGTGGCCCAGGTGAGTCATCGGGCCTTGCCCAAGGTGTGTTCCTGGTGAGATCATAGTTTTGCAATATTGGCCACCCCTCTGTCACCAACCCACTTTTTACCTTTAACCTACAGTAGGGTCAGTAAGGAATGGACCGCCTAGTAGGTGTGTTAGTGGGATGTGGTATGCGCAGCCAGCCCCCAAGACCACCTAATAAAAGACCTTGCACAGAGGCAATCGGTGTCTTGAGAAGAAGAAGAAGAAAAGAAGAGATTGGATTTATACCCCGCCCTCCACTCCCCAACGGAGTCTCAGAGCGGTTTACAAACTCCTTTTCTCTTCCCCTCCCCACAACAGACACCCTGTGAGGTGGGTGGGGCTGAGAGAACTCTTTCCCAAGCTGTCCTTGAGGGAACAGCTGGTACAGAGCTATGGCTTGAGCCATCATCCCCTATCTGCTTTACCCCCCCCCCCTTATGTCCAGCTTGCTATACCCATACCCTTGCCTCCATCTTTAAATCTCTGTATCCTGGAAGAAGAAGAAGAAGAAGAAGAGATTGGATTTATACCCTGCCCTCCACTCACTTGGAGTCTCAGAGCGGCTTACAAACTCCTTTCCCTTCCCCTCCCCACAACAGACACCCTGTGAGGTAGGTGGGGCTGAGAGAGCTCTTTCCCAAGCTGTCCTTGAGGGAACAGCTGGTACAGAGCTATGGCTTGCCCAAGGTCATCCAGCCAGGTGCAAGTGGAGGAGTGGGGAATCAAACCCGGTTCTCCCAGATTAGAGTCTGCGCACTTAACCACTACACCAGACTGGCTCCCAGAGAGAACCACATGGTCTTGCAGGTTCGAGCCACGTGTCCCATATTTTTCTATATATTTTCCTCCCCATCCAATTCGTCCTTCGGTCGGACAACTCCTCTTTAGGAAGGTAACGTATTGCTTCCCCACCAACTAACTCCTGCAAATTGCAACAGTGCTATTTTCTATCTAAATTTCCTTAGACCTGTGTGTGTGAGAGAGAGAGATTCTGTTTTGTGTATGCTTGAACAACATCATTTAGTAAACAGCATTTAATTTGCTATCTGCCTCACGTGCCTCTTTCCTTGAGAACTCCCGGGAGGGGTGGGGCCCTGGTATAGCTGGCAAGAACCCGGTATTTTGCCAATTGCTAACTTTAAATTAAAGCAATTCGGCTAACACAATCTCTTCTTTTTCTCTCCGGTGATATGAAGGACAAGCAAGTGGGAAAATGCCCATTGCCATGACCTCGCGATATATGGTACATAGCCCTTCCAAGATGCTGATAATATTTACAATATTACATAAGGACAGCTTCTGAGCATTAGTATCTGTCCTTGTCCATCCTTTCTCTCCCCCTCTCTGTTCAGAGCACGCCTTCATAGACAGTCTTAAGAAGCTTATCTCAATTTCCCCCCCAGCAGCATTCCCTTCCAACCAGACACTTTGAGCCTCAACAGAGAATTCACAGTCAAAAGGGGAGAGAAAAAAATGCTTCTTAGCAACAATAAGGAATGAAAATAACTCATAAGTCACAGTGGTCCTCACAAGGTGAGAACTGTCAATTCCAAAGGTCACCGGGCATCAGTTCTATTACAGTCCAATTCTGCAGGTCGACAGGGATCTATCTCAATGGGGCAGGGTGACCCGAACGTTGTGGAGGTTAGGGGGAAGGGCCCAGTACAAGGCAGCTGCTTAGAAAGTACAGTAGCTCCATTTACCTTGTCTCAACTTCCTCTTCCTTATATCTTCACCCAGAATCCTAACAGGTTTCTTGTGTTTTAGGGAACTACCTAGGGTTGCCAACTCCGGGTTGGGGAATTCCTGACGATTTGGGGGGAAGCGTCTAGGGAGGGCAGGATTTAGGGAGGGGAGAGACCTCAGCGGGGTTTAAGGCCATAGAATCTACCCTCCAAAGCAGCCATTTTTTCCAGAAGAACCGATCTCCTCCTCTTCTTCTTCTTCTTCTCCTTCTTCTTCTCCTTCTTCTTCTTCTTCTTGTGATCAGTGGGAAGCACACAGCCCACCAATCAGCTAGAGGGCCCTTTAAATCTTGCAGGAGGGAAGGGAGAGGGGTGTGTGCTTTAAGGGGGAGGGCTTTAAGAAGCAGGGGGCTTTAAGGAAGGGGGCTGTCCCTTTGAGAGCCAGTTTGGTGTAGTGGTTAAGTGCGTGGACTCTAATCTGGGAGAACCGGGTTTGATTCCCCACCCCTCCACTTGCACCTAGCTGGATGACCTTGGGCAAGCCATAGCTCTGTACCAGCTGTTCCCTCAAGGACAGCTTGGGAAAGAGCTCTCTCAGCCCCACCTACCTCACAGGGTGTCTGTTGTGGGGAGGGGAAGGGAAAGGAGTTTGTAAGCTGCTCTGAGACTCCAAGTGAGTGAAGGGTGGGATATAAATCCAATCTCTTCTTCTTCTTCTTTAAAGAAGGGGGCGGCACTCCCAATAGCCCCACTATAGCTACGGGCCAGCAGACATCATGCCAACCTTCAAACACTAAACATCCTACCTATCACAGGAATGAAATCTCGGTTCTTTGGGAAGGCAGGTGCCAATCCCCCTTGAGCTATCCTTACTTGATCTCACCGTTTCTGCACAAACCGGAGAATCACATTTTGTTCCCGTCGCGGTGTCCTTCGGCAGCGACCGGCCTGCCACTCCTTGTTTAAGTTTGTCTACGAATCGGCACTTTGACGGGAGTCCTTGCTCACAATCAAATATTCTGTTACCAAATGAGGGGGGGGGGAGAGAGAGAGACAAAGAAAATGAAAACAATAACAGGATGGCACAGGAAAGGGAGAGGCCTGTTGCTACAAAAAGCGCAGAAATCAACTGTGCCCGAGAGCACTTACGCTGTTTGATTTATGCTGTGATCAGAAGTGAATTCGAAATGAGCTGCTCACAAAGACAAGGCGAGGAATCACGGGGTGGGGGGTGGGGCAGCAGTGATTGCTTTGTATTGGGGCTGACAGGAAAGAGTGGCGCTCGCGATAGGTTTTATGTTCTGCTTACGTCCCCACTGACTTGACACCCTATTAACTTTTAATGGCTGCATATATCCCAACAATCCCTGCTATTCGTTTAAAACGTTCTCGATGGATCGCCAAAGAGAGGTTCCGGAAAATAAAAACCATATAGGAATGCGAACACTGATCTAGTCCTAGCTCTAAGGGGAGCTCGTTTTCTCCTCTAAACCGGATTTTTCCCCCTCCTCTGCTTACTGCAAGGAGATCAGATCAGTCAGTCCTAAAAGAAATCAACCCTGGAAGGCCAGATACTGAAGCTGAAACTCCAATACTTTGGCCACCCAATGAGAAGGGAGCACTCCCTAGAGAAGACCCTGATGCTGGGGAAGACTGAAGGTCAAAGAAGAAGGGGATGGCAAAGGATGAGATGGTTAGACAGGGTGATCGATGCAAGAAACATGAAATTAAGCAAACTCCGGAGCACGGCAGAAGACAGGAGGACCTGGTGTGATGTGGTCCATGGGGTTGCGAAGAGTCGGACTCGACTGTGCGACTGAACAACAACAACTGCTTACAGGTATTAGCCTGGCATGAGCCCTTGAGCATGAGCAAAAGGCCTCTTGACCGTTGGCTTTTCATTTACGGACAAACCCTTGTCAGGGATGCTCTAGGGCAGCTGATCGTGCATTGAGCAGGGGGTTGGACTAGATTGCCTGTGTGGCCCCTTCCAGCTCTCTGGGATTCTGTGATTCTATCATTCTATGAACATGGCTTGCCACCTGGAGTCTGAATTGGCGATGGTGCAACGCACCATCAAGTCACAGCCAACTTATGGTGACCCTGTGGGGTTTTCAAGGCAAGACATGTTCAGAGGTGGTAGATCAAGATGCGAAGCCGTGTCAGCCTGTCTGTAGTGGTAGAAAAGAGCAAGAGTCCAGTAGCACCTTAAAGGGCAGGGGACATGGTTGATCTCTCAAATTACTGGAAGGGCTGTCGCTTTGAGGAAGGCAGGGAGCTGTTCCTGTTGGCAGCAGAGGAGAAAAGGGGTTTAAATTAGGGGTGGGAAGGTACCTGCTGGATATTAGGGAAAACTTTTTTACAGTAAGAGTTGTTCAGCAGGGGAATCAGCTACCTAGGGAGGCGGTGAGCTCCCCCTCACTGGCAGTCTTTAAGCCAGGGATGTTCCAGGCTGATCCTGCATTGAGCAGGAGGTTGGACTAGATGGCCTCTATGGCCCCTTCCAACTCTGCGATTCTGTGATTCTATAAAGACGAAGACCGATTTCCCACAAGCAGCTGTTCCGGGCTGGCTCTTCTCTTTCCCCCGATTGCATTAGTCAGTTTCCCATGACTCGCCGCACGGCCACGTTTTGACCTGCAGCATCCCCTGATTTCCCCTGCATCTTTGCAATCCTTGTTTTTTGAGATCATGAAGACGTGCGGGGAATCAGGGTATGCTGTGGGTCAAAACGCAGTCGTGTGGCAAGTAGTGGGAAATTGACTAATGCAATTGGGGGAAGGAGAAGAGCCAGCCTGGAGTGGCTGCTCATGGGAAACCGGTCTAACAAAATTTGTGGCGGGGTTTGAGTTCTCATGCATCACTGCTCACTTCTTCAGAATGTCCACTTTGCTGTTGCTTTTCTCTGTGTAGCAGCCCTGGACTTCCTTGTTGGTCTCCTAACCAAATACTGAAGGGTAGGCCCTGGTTAGTATTTGGATGGGAGACCACTAAGGAATACCAGGGTCATGATGCAGAGGCCATCAATGGCAAATCGCCTCTGAACATCTCTTGCACTGAAAACCATACAGGGTCAACCATACGAGGAGGAGGAGGAAAAGGAGGAGGAGGAGAAGAAGATAGGCTGTCTTTCTGAGCACCTGTAAACAGCGTATAGCAGGCAGAGCTTGGAGCAATTTGTAAGGATGAAATGAAGAGGAGGGGTGCTCACGCCCTGACCCTTGATGTGTGAATACAGGTGTTGCAAGACACAAAGTGTCCCAGATTCTGTCTGTGTGAAGTGTTGGAAGGCATGCAGCTGTATATCTATCATGCAGCTGGCGACACTGGAGCACCGTGCTGAAATAGAAAACCTCGCCTGCATTTTATATTTATGAAAAATTAACATCAAATATGCACACACACAGAGAGAGAGAAGTGTGAGTGTGTGGACATGAGGCATAGAACTAGCCCCAAACCAGCCTGCTTTGCCTTTCTATTACACTGATGTGGAGGGACATTGCAAGCTTTGGGAAAGAGCCTGAAATGCTAGGAACACTGTGGGAATTATTAGCAGGGGTTACCTACCTACCTACCTACCTACCTACCTACCAGCTTGGTGAACACAAGTGCTGGAGATTATCAGAATGGAGAATCTATCTCTCTATCTATCTGGAGGCTCAGTGAACACTAATACTGGGGATTATCAGCAGGGGTTATCTATCATCTATCCATCCATCCACCCATCCATCCACCCACCCACCCACCTATCCACTTGTCCATCTATCTATCTATCTATCTATCTATCTATCTATCTATCTATCTATCTATCTATCTATCTGTCCGTCCGTCCGTCCGTCCGTCTGTCTGTCTGTCTGTCTGTCTGTCTGTCCACCCATCCATCCATCTATCCATCTATCCATCTATCCATCCATCTATCTATCTATCTATCTATCTATCTATCTATCCATCCATCCATCCATCCATCCATCCATCCATCCATCCACTTTTATCCCACCTTAAGCCCAATCTGTTATCACTGATGGACCTCTTCCCACAAAATGTCATCAATGCTTTCTGAAATCTGTCTAAACTAATGGCCATCACTCTGCCTAGGGCTGGTTATGGTATTTACCATAGAGTTTCCAACAATTCCTAGAGCTACTAGCTGTGAAGGGGCACGGTATAGCCCAGTCTCATCAGATCTCGGTAGCTAAGCAGGTTGTTACTTGTAAGGGAGACCACCAAGGAAGACTCTGCAGAGGAAGGCACTAGCCAACCACCTCTGCCTCTCACTTGCCTTGAAAGCCACTTGCTGGCGTCACCATAAGTCAGCTGAGACTATGCTTTACACACACATACACACTTGCTGTGACTTCTGGGTTTCCCGGGAAGTGATGTCACCACTGGGTTTTCCCTGGAAGTGATGCCACCTCCCCACCATGTCCCCATCTCCAACTCTCCTGCTGTTTGTGAGGTTCACCCTAGCAACTCTAACTTTGCCCTGTGCTAACCAGGCCTAAGTCAGCTGTCTCCTCTCCTGAAATAACTTAATGGTGTTGCCAGCTCTGGGTTGGGAAATACCTGGAGATTTGGGGAGTGGAGCCTAGAGAGGGCGGGGTTTGGGGCAGGGAGGGACCTCAGCAGGGTACAATGCCATAAAGTCCACCCTCCAAAGCAGCCATTTTCTCTAGGGGAACTGATCCTATCATCTGAAGATCAGATGTAAAAGCGAGGAGGAGGAGGAGGAGATTGGATCTATATCCTCCCCTTCAGTACCCGAAGGAGTCTCAGAGCATTTTACAATCTCCTTTCCCTTCCCCTCCCCACAACAGACACCTTGTGAGGTAGGTGGGGCTGAGAGAGCTCTCTCGAGAACTGCCCTTGAGAGAACAGCTCAAAAAGAACTTGCGACTGACCCAAGTTCACACCAGCAGTTGCATGTGGAGGAGTGGGGGATCAAACCCGGTTCTCCCGGATTAGAGTCCGCGCTCCTAACTACTGCACCAAACTAGCTCTCCAGGCCCTGCCTGGAGCTTGACAACTCTGAATATCAGCCATCACAACGCTGATTTAACAGTCAGTCCTCGGATCAATGCAAATATGCTTCTCGCTATCAACCTGCTCCATCACTTCAAACGAAAAGCATCTATCTTTGGTCTTCAGAGAAACCCATTGGCAAGATTCTGAGCTATCCCCATGGCAATGGCTATTGATGTCACAGGGCATTAACAGGGTCCCCGCCTCATTGGGATGCAAAGGAGGAAAGAAATCTGGAGTAATGAGGTGCCGGATAAGATGGGCCATCAGAGATAAGGCCCAAGGTTTGGATACTGGGGCTTTCAGCTAAATAAATACTTTTATCAACACAAAGTGTGACACTTTTATCCCAGCAACTTTCCCGTCAGCCTCTTTATCAGACTGCAGCCTGAAGAACCCACGCTGAGGCATGGCCAAGGCAGCAAACCAGACACCATGTGACCAACAGTTGTTAGGTCAGATGAAACATTCGCAGAACTTCACGAACAGTCCGAATTTTGCCACCTAACGAACACCAGTACGGTAGCCCTTGAGACAACCCATGCCAATCCAGTTTCTGTGGTCCGATGATACCATCAAGTTGATGCAATGGACATGAAGTTGGGTGAACTCCAGAGGACAGTGGAAGACAGGAGGGCCTAGCATGATGTGGTCCATGGGGTCACGAAGAGTCAGACTCGACGGTGTGACTGAACAACAACAAAGTACTGTCAAGTCACACAACCAGCTTATGGCGACCCTTCATGGGGTTTCCAAGGCAAGAGATGAGCAGAGAAGATTTGCCATTGCCTCTCTCCACATAGCAAAGCTGAACTTCCTTGGTGGTCTCCCATCCAAGAACTGACCAGGGACCACCCTTCTTAGCTTCTGAGCTCTGCCAAGAGCCAGCTAGTATTAGGCTATTTAGGCTGCTAAAAAGGTTTCCCCTGCACAAAAGCCAACTGAATTCGACTCTAGGGGGTGGTGTTCATCTCCGTTTCCAAGCCGAAGAGCCAGTGCTATCTGAAGACGTTTCCGTGGTCATGTGGCCGGCATGACTAGACGCTGAGGCACATAGAACACTGTTTCCTTCCCACCAAAGTGGTACCTATTTATCTACTTGCAATTTCTTGCGTTCAAACTGCTAGGTTGGCAGGAGCTGGGGCCAGAGACGGGAGTGAGCACTCGGGTCTCGAACTGCCACACTACCGATCTTCCAGTCTGCAGTTCAGCGTCTTAACCACTGAGCCAGCGCAGCCCCACCCACAGGCAATACTGCTTTCTTGGACCTTCTATATCAGCATTCATTAGGACAATCCAAGTTGCCCTTTTCATGGCAGCAGTCACCACAAGACAATCCCCCCCCCCATTCTGGCATTGCTGTGTGTGTGTGTGTGTGTGTGTGTGTGATGCCATCAAATCGCAAACGACTTATGGTGACCCCAACGAGGGGTTTTCAAGGCAACTAAAAAGCAGAGGTGGTTTGCCGTGGCCTTCCTCTGCACAGTGTTCCTTGGTGGTCTCCCAGCCAAGCATCAGTGCTACTAAGCTTCCGCGATCTGACAGGATCAGGCGGTGCCATGTTGCCCAGCCAAGTACTGACCACACTTAGCTTCCGAGAGCTAACGAGATCAGCTATACCACGCCATACCTCCCCCCACCCAGCATCACTATAACTACGCCGAATGTTCAACAGCTCGAATTTTCAGTACGAAAACTAGAGGTGAGTACAATTCTACCTGAGGAGTTCCTCAGGGATGGTTTGAGAAAACAAAGCAGAAGTCTAGATCAAATAGCTAAACTTGTGAGGAAGTTTTCTCCCCGGCCATCGAGTTCTTATTTTGCTGTAGCTCTTGCAGAGTCGAAGCGCTATTTTTTCTTTCATTTCTCATTTTGTTCTTGCATTTGTTCTCCCGGCTGCTTTGATGTTGACTCAACTCAGAAATACACCTTTCTCGATAATGTCAGGGCTGGAAGAGCTGGAGGTGTGAATACAGGGGGTTTTTTTGGCTAATTTCTCCAGCCTGGTCTCTGCCAAACAGCTGGCAGCTGAAGCAGACCTCTTCAGAAGTACAGGTGGAGGTGCACTTAAGAACATAAGAGAAGCCAATGTTGGATCAGGCCAATGGCCCATCCAGTCCAACACTCTGTCGGTCCGCTGGCTAGGCGGGATATAAATTGAAACAAACAAACAAATAAATAAATAAATAAATAAATAAAAGGAGAGTGCAGAAGGGGCCAGCGAGTTAAATGAGAATGCGGTCAGGCCCACTATTTTGGGAATGAGAGTTTCAGGCCCATTAGCACCATTTTGCTTGGCAATTACTTGCTTTTATATGCCATGACGGACACTTCTGAAATTCCCCTCACCTGACTTTCTCCCTGGATTCCATACCTGGTCTTGTTTCCCAAATGGATGCATGAGGACTGTTCCATTTTGGGATTCTTAAATTTTTTGGACAGCATGTTGTACAAGCACTGTTGGTTCTCCCCTTTGGCCCTGTCTGTTGTTGAAGCATCAAGCATACACACAAAAAAACCCTGCTGAGATTATTGGGGCTGCATTTGTCTAAAGATTCTGTCACACACACACACACCCCATGTGCAGGAGTGCATCTGTGTATCAGTTATAAAAACTGAATAAAAAGTCAGGAAGCGATCAGAACTGTCATTGTTGCATGAATGTTCAAAGGAACATGTGCCTTACTTCTCAGAGCAGTGAGAAAGTCTCTTTGGAGAACATAAGAACGTAAGAGAAGCCAATGTTGGATCAGGCCAGTGGCCCATCCAGTCCAACACTCTATGTCACCCAGTGGCCAAAAGTACCAGGTGCCATCAGGAGGTCCAGCAGTGGGGCCAGAACTCCAGAAGCCTTCCCACTGTGGGCCCCCAAGCAGCAAGAATACAGAGCATCACTGCCCCGAACATAGTGTTCCACCTATACCTTGTCGCTAATAGCCACTGAAGGACCTCTGCTCCTGTCTCCTCTTGAAGCTGTCTATGCTTGTAGCCACCACCACTTCCTGTGGCAGTGAACTCCACATGTTAATTCCTCTCTGGGTGAAGAAGGACTTCCTGCATAATTCCTGAGTCATATGCAGAGTGCAAGTCCCTGCAGAGACTGCCAACGTGTAAGCCCCTCCCCATAAGCAGGGGCACTGTGTTGCTGATCACGGGGAGGGGGCCTGCAGGCAGCCACTTCTCACATTCACACCTTGCAGACAACTCGGCACTCACAAGGAGGTGGAAGAAAGTTTGCATGTCCAGGGATTCTGTCTCTATCCAATCTAAACCTGGATTACCATTCCTTGCAGAGACCCATCTGCCTTCTGCTAGGAGGGGATCTCCCCTCTTACAGCCCTGAAGGGCACTTGAAGAAAACCAGTCCCTGACCCACTGCTAGCTGCTACCCCATTTTGGTTCAGGGCGTTTCTTTGTCTTCCAAAAAAGCAAAGACAGATTCTTACTTCTAGGTTGCGGCCACACACACCAGTTGGAGCGGAGGGGAAGTGAGGCTATTTCCTCCAGAGGAATTTGACTTGCAGTTGTGAGTGCGGGCTCAGCCCGTCACTGTGTGATCAGATGCCACCGTGGGTGAGTCTTTTTTTGCTGTTTGTTTCCCATGCACATAAATGAGGAACTGCACCTCCACACTGAGGGTTCCCCACAGAGTATGCAATTATGCACAGACTGTGAAGTGGGGGGGATGGTATCAAGTTGGGATGGAATGATCAGACCATCCCAATGGCATGAGAGCATGCTTGAGTGATCAGACAGGGGAAAGTCCATCCATGGCCCGTCATATCCGGTTAACACCAGACTTTCCCCAGGTCTTTTTACTCCGCTTCCGTGCTGGGGCAGCATGGGTTGCCAACGGCTGTGGGATGTTTCTCAGATGTTGTTGTCTGATCATGCCCTTTTGATCCATCCAGCATTCACAGCTATGTCAGATCTAAAGGTGCATATGATTGCAGCCCTGGTGAATTTGGAGTTGCTTCAAATGATTTTTTTGTTTGTTTGTTTTAAATTCATGGGCTCTTTTATCCATTTCCTGGAGAGACAAGAATCTCCAGGGACAGATTTACATTCCGTTCCATTTATGATGCTCTCCAGGGAAAGCAGATATCTCAGGAGGCTGGTGGGGGTTATGCGTAACAGCTCTTCCCCCCTTTTAGTATGATTTCCGAACATGACCCTATGTGTCTACAACTGTTTTCCCGTAGGAGTTTCCCAAGCACTCAACAACCTTGGCAAGTGCAGAATCCTGATTGTACAAGCATGAACACATATTCTCTTGTTTGCAAGTTATGCGGCTGCATAAAGTTACCCATGGGTGCAATCCTAATTTTCCCTAATATTTTAACTTGGTAGGTAAAGGTAAAGGTTTCCCTTGCTCAAAAGCCAGCTGAATCCGACTCTAGGGGGTGGTACTCATCTCCGTTTCCAATCCGAAGAGCCATTGTCCATTAATTCAAAACTTTTGGACTCAAATAATATATGACGTAAAAGAAATCACATAAATTGATATAACCTTTAAAACCAGAAGTGATATTGTTAGAAAACTGGACAAAATTACATATTACATACAACAAGGCAAAAGGAATCAATTTGTATCTTATTAACAACAGCAAAAACAATGATAGCAACAAAATGGATGGATAAACAAATGCCCTCTGTTCAGCAATGGTCAAGTAAAAATGTGGGACTGTTTTCCAAAGACTTAAAATTGACTTTTAACATTTTATTTATTTAATTCATCAGTTTATTTAATTCATTCAAATTTATTTAATTCACCAATAACCCAATATCAAAATAACGTGGAAAAGATTCGGTACCCGATAATACGTTAATGGGAAATGATCTTCTTCCTAAAAATCCTCTATATCAAGATATGATTTATTTCTAAATTGTAAAATTATTTAACCTACCTCACAGGGTATCGGTTGTGGGGAGGGGAAGGGGAAGGAGTTTGTAAGCCGCTCTGAGACTCCTTCGGTTAGTGACAGGCAGGGTATAAATCCAGTCTCTTCTTCTTCTACTTCTTAAGTTAGATTAGACTGTACTATATGATATTGTAAAATGCTAAAAATTGTTAATTAAAAATATTCTAGAAAGGGAAGGCCATCTGTGAATTTACTTTTGACACCAGTTAGATTTGAGCTCAGTAGCACCTTAGTGACTAATAAGATTTTCAGGGTATAAATTTCCGAGAGCCAACACCCCCTTCCTCAGATCCGAGGACGGAAATTTTGAGACTCAAAAGTTTGTACCCCCCCAAATCTTCTTGGTCTCTAAGGCAGTACTGGACTTTAATAGCTGTTCTCAGTGGCTGTGAGAACCAGTTTGGTGTAGTGGTTAAGAGTGGCATACACTATTCTGGAGAACCGGGTTTGATTCCCCACTTCCCCACGTGAAGCCTGCTAGGTGACCCTGGGCCAGTCACAGCTCTCTCAGAGCTCTCTCAGCCCCACCTACCTCACAGGGTGTCAGTTGTGGGGAGAGGAAGAGAAGGAGATTGTAAGCCTCTCTGAGTGAAGGGCGGGGTATAAATCCAGTTCTCCTCTTTCTTCTAGCAAGGGCCAGTGCTGGCATAGGAGAACAGAGTTAACAAATATGGAGATTCTAGAGGAGCCAGTTTGGTGTGGTGGTTAAGTGCGCAGACTCTAATCTGGGAGAACCAGGTTTGATTCCCCACTCCTCCACTTGCACCTGCTGGATTACCTTGGGCAAGCCATAGTTCTGGCACAGCTGTTCTCTCAAGGAGAGTTGTCTCAGAGCTCTCTCAGCCCCAACCCACCTCCCAGGGTGTCTGTTGTGGGGAGGGGAAGGAAAAGGAGATTGTAAGCTGCTCTGAGACTCCCTTGGGTAGTGAAGGGTGGGGTATAAATCCAATCTCTTCTTCTTCTCTTCTTCTCCTTCACATGAAGCCAGCTGGGTGACCTTGGGCCAGTCACAGTTCTCTCAGAGCTCTGTCAGCCCCACCTACCTCACAGGGAGTCTGTTGTGGGGAGAGGAAGGGAAGATGATTGTAAGCTGCTCTGAGACTCCTTCGGGTAGTGAAGGGTGGGGTAGAAAAACCAACTCTTCCTCTTCCACTGCAGACCACCACAGCTACCCTCTGAAACTTTCGACACTAGTACAGAGCAGGGGTCACTGAGGGCATGGGAGGGGAAGGTACTTGTGAATTTGTAGTATTGCGCAGGGCAGGGCTCATTTTGTAGCAGGAGCTCCTTTGCATATTAGGCCACACACCCCTGATGTAGCCAATCCTCCTACAGTAGCCCCTGTAAGAAGAGCTCTGTAAGCTCTTGGAGGATTGGCTACATTAGGGGTGTGTGGCCTAATATGCAAAGAAGCTCCTGCTACGAAATGAGCCCTGGTGCAGGGGGTTGGACTAGATGATCCTTGTGATCCTTTTGTTAACAGTCAGACCCCTCCTCCCACTGAGGGGCAGTTTATAGGTTAAAAAACCAGAAATAGCTCTCTAAACATCACCCCAATATCTTAAGTGTAGTGCGCTGCTTGGGCCAAAATGAACCAAAATGGATGCCAGCCTGGCACCAGCCTGGGAAATCAGTTTCAAGGCACAAGTCAGAGTGGCTTGCTGGCTACTGCCCCCTCCTTGCCCTGGAGAGATGCAGGACTTTAGGACAATGGGCCACCTAGGACCTATTGATTCACTATGAATATTCCCATCAACACCCAAGCCTAACTTCCCCTTCACCCATTACCCTTGATGAAGTGGTGATTAATAAACTTCCATTCACCTTCCCAGTTACCCTTCCCATCCAGTGCTTGTAGGGCAGGGGTGGGCAAATTGCGGCCCGTGGGCCACATGCGGCCCACCACAGAGTTTTTTGCGGCCCACCAAGACAGTTGGCCACGTGGTTTCAGTCAGGCCTCCGTTGGGCCCGGAGCGCCGAGAAGCGGTGCTCCGGGAGTGAAGTGTCCAGGGGGCTTGCAGCTATAGATGATATGAAATTAGCACAATAAATAAATTGAATAAAACTACCACTACTTTATTTAATTTATATTTATTGATTTTTATGATACAATTTATACTGTTTCTGAAATGCAAAGTTAACTAATTAATGCAATCATTTTAAAAGGTGCAGCCCTCCGCTAACCTCCGCTCCCACAAAGTGGCCCCCGAGTCAAAACAATTGCCCACCCCTGTTGTAGGGCTATCAAACCTCTCCCACCTCTTTGTCTACCTCCAGTAGAACCATCAGCTCATTGTTCTCTGGTGGTGAGTATACCTCAGGATACATTTTGCCCTATAAATATGTCTCCCAGCTATGTGTGAGTGTGTTCATGAACCTCCTGCACACCCCCACTTGCATGCGGGTCTCTCCTCTTTTGCTTCCTAAAATGCTGGCCATTTCCTCATCAACGCTGCTGCTTCCGTGGACCTCTTCAAGGCCAGTAATTATCACCCATCCCTACAAAACACTTTCCCCTTTTCTCCATGATTTTCCTATCTAGCCCTTGTGTTTGCTGTGTACACCCTTGTTTATTCTGTTTTCTTTTTGTTTTAATAGAAATAATTCCCATAAATTACTGCCTGGTTATTTTCAAGAGTTCTTATGGGGACAAATCCCCATATACATAGGTGGAGATACCAGTTGCCCCTCCTCTCGCAAAGTCTCCTTCTGCTAATTCCCCCAGGCTGAGTGGAGACTGCCTATTTTGGGTAACACCTTATAGCTCCATGTTTCTACATGTCTCATGTTTCGAAAAGGCTGAGATCCCCTTCTCCAGATGATACGAGTGAGAAGGCTACAGGGAACCTACTGGGAATCTACTGGTTTGTTTTGTAGACAGATGTTTAATTGGGTCCTGGTTATTGTCTTCCAATTTCCTCTGCAGCACAAACAAGCTACTTGAGATTCTTCTCCATCTGCTCTTTTCTTGCACCTCTTCTGGTGCTTCTGAAAATAACATTTTCCCCTCCCTTGCAGCACATTCCTCGTTCTCCTAATGAGCAAGGCTGTTCACCCTTTTAAATCCCTGCCTTCATCTGAGACAAGAAGGAAGGATGCTGGCTAATTGCTAAATGAATTTCTCTCCCATCATGGTTGCCACAGCCCCTCTCCTTAGAGCTCATTGCTTATCCTCAAGACTAGTCTCTTATTACCAAAAAACAGAATGCCTTTCAGTTTTCCATCTGTAAAATGGGGATATGAATAATCTGAGGGATAGGATTGTTTCTGGTATGTGGTATGCAAAAATCACTGGCAGAGGCATGGCTCGGTGGTGGGGCATCTGATTGCCATGCAGAAGGTCTCAGGTTCCACCCCCAACTTCTCCAGTTCAAAGGAGCAGGCCGCAGGTGGTGTGAAAGAATCTCTGCCTGAGACTCTGAAGAGCTGCTGCCAGTCTGAGTAGACGATACTAATCCTGATGGTCCAAGGGTCTGATTCAGTACAAGGAAGCTTCATATGTGTTGGGAGGCACTGTAGCCTAGTGGAAGAGCCTCTGTTTGGCATGCAGAAGGCCCCAGGTTCAATCCCCAGCGTCGCCAGTTAAAAGGACCAGGCAGTAGGTGATGTGAAAGATCTCTGCCTGGGACCCTGGAGAGCTACTGTAGACGATACTGACTTTGATGGATTGATAGCCTGATTCAGTGGAAGGCAGCCTCATGCAGTCAAGGCTGCCCTTCACAAATGGCCACTGATCGGTCAATTCAGAAAATTTCTCTGCTGCCTCTTCAGAAGAGCCCCGCTGAATCAGACCAGTAGTCCATCTAGTCCAACATCCTGCCTCACACAGTGGCCAACCAATTCCTCTGGAGGGCCAACACCCTCCAGGCATAGAGGCTGAGGGCTTCACAGGAACATAAAAACATAGTCCATCTACTCCAGCACCCTGTCTCACACAGTGGCCAACCAGTTCCTCTGCAGGTCCAACCACAAGGCATAGAGGCCGAGGCTGTCCCCTGATGTCGCCTCCTGGCTCTGGGATTCAGAGGATTAGTGCCTCCGAACGTGGAGGTTCCCCTCAGTCACCAAAGCTAGTAGCCACTGATAGACTTATCCTCAATGAATCTATCTAATCCCCCTTTTTAAAGCTGTTGATTCCTGTGGCCATCACTACATCGTCTGGCAGCAAATTCCACATTTTAATAACTCCCTGTGTAAAGTAGTTTTTCCTTTTGTCCATCCTGAACTTACTGCCTACCAGTTTCATTGGATGTCCTCAAGTTCTAGTATTTTGGGAAAGGAAGAGAAAGTTCTCTTTGTCAACTCTCTCCGCCTCATGCATAATTTTATAAACCTCTATCATGTCCCCTCAGTTGTCTGTTTTCTAAATGGAAAACTCCCAGACTCTCCAGCCTTTCCTCCTAGGGGAGGTGCTCCAACCCCCTAATCAACTTGGTTGACCTCCTCTGTACTTTTTCCAGCTCTCCAATGTCTTTTGGAGACAGAGGTGACAGAAGAGCTATACACAAGATTTCAAATGGGGCCGCACCATAGATCTATACAAGGGTATTGCAGTATCGGCTGTTTTATTCTCAGTCCCTTTCCTAATAAACCCTAACATAGAGTTTGCCTTTTTCACTGCTGGAGATTTGGGGGGGAGGGGGTAGAGCAGGAGAGGGGAGAGACCTCTGCAGGGCATGCCAAGGAGTCCATCCCCCAAAGCAGTCATTTTCTCCAAGAGGGAGGGCAGGAAGGGTTGCCTCAGTGTTTAGTTCTTGCAGCCCTTTCTTACACACCCAGGGAAAGGTTGATCGCCACTTTGGGTGTCAGGAAAGAGTTTCTCCCCTCTTCCAGAAGAGATGCGCTCAATGGCGGACGCCTCTCTCTGCTCATGCAGGAGAGGCGATCCGTGCCCGGTAGGGTGAAGGGGTTCTGGACAGGTGCCGAACCCCCAGAGACCCAAGTGAAGGGGCTTTGCCTGGGGTGGCATGAGGAGGAGACTCTCTTGATGGTGGCGACCACAAGATTGAGACCCCTCTCATCACCCCCGTAGGTTCCCCTGCCGAGGAAGCCTTCGGGCTGCGTAAGCGCGACCGAGAAGCAGCAGAAAATGCTTGGCGGAGAAACAGTCAACAATCCTGATACGCAATGGTGAAAACCGTGAGTTGCAAAACCTAACAATAAATAAAGCAACGGGGAGGGAAAGGGAGGATCGTGTCCCCCCCCCTTACCGAAGCGGATGAGACTTTCCCACGGCGTTACTGCAACTACAAAGGCGTTTTAAAAATGCTGGAGGGCTGGATCGCAGACACAGAGAAAAAACCTTTCAAAAAACATTAGTGCGACTACGATTGCTTCTTTTACGGCCCTTCTTATCTAAGTGTAAACAAAAGCGAAGTTGTAACAATGATGGGACGGCCAAAACCCTCCCCTAAACTAGGAAGCGGTCCTCCGAGTTCAAAGGGCGATACCACAGAGATGAGCTCAATGTTTTCAGCATTGCTGGGGCCACTAGTGGATCAGATGACTGCTCTCAACACTAAGATGGATTTAATGCAAAATGAACTGAAAGAATCTGGCAAACGAACAGAACAGCTACAACGGGACCTCTTGGAAGTGAAAACGACTACCAGTAAGCATGATTCAAGACTACAAAAAATTGAGAAGGAGAAGGCTTTTCAATGTGATAATGTTTTGAAATTACAGATGGAATGTTCAAGTTATTTTCTACGACTTCAGAATGTCCCTGAAAAAAAAGGGGAGGATCTTAAAAAGCTAGTGAGTGAAGCTTTGGCACCAGTGACAGGTTTAAAAGCGGAAGAAATAACAAACGACATGGATTTGGTCTACTGGACCTATCCAGAACTAGTCAAAAAGAAAAACCTGCCAGGTGAAATTATGATAAGATTCTCCAAAAGATCAACAAGGGATGTGGTTTTAAGAGCCACCAACAGAACAACGCTGAAGATCCAGGAGGAAGACATCAAGGTACTAAAGGACATTCCATTTGAAATAAGAAAAAGAAGAAAAGCCTACAGAAGTTTAACTACATGGCTCCAGTCTGAATCAATTACATATAGATGGAATATTCCAGAGGGACTGTGTTTCAGCTACAAAGAAAAGAATGTTAAGATTGATTCTGTTGAACAAACGAAAGCCTTTTTGGAAAAATGCAAGAAAAAGAAAAAAGAGAGAGACTCAAGACGATTCGCTAGCACAGCAGGAAAGTTTATATGGCTTGGACAGTTCAGAAAGTGAAGAAGACAACTCGGACTCGGAGAAAGGAGCTGCGGCTCCAAAACCTATGGAAGAGACTAAAAAGACAAGAAGAGGACGAAAGAAGAAATAAATTTTATATTTGTTGTTAAAAGTCGAGCACTAAGTATATGTTAATGGGAAATAAGCGTGCTCCAAAGTTATGTGTACCAGCAAATCAGCTATGTGATTTTTAGAAGCAGTAGTATATGTAACTAGTTAAACCAAGAATTTTTGTTTCTCAAATTTATTAATTTGCTTAAAATGATTATTTTACTCAGCATTTTCTGTATAAGGTAATTTTGTTGCGCAGCGCGTCTGCAACACCCCTTCAGCAGTTCCAGCCACTCCAGCCCCTTGCAGCCACTCCAGCCACTTTCAGCACCCCAGCTTTCCCAATTCTCACCAGCATTCACTCTGCTGCAACTCCTTATAGCAACCACGCTTACACAGTCCTGTGGTAAACTATATACAGGATTTATTATTTACAGGATCAAAATGCTTCGCCAGAACCGTGGTACAAGAGAATGGACATACATCAGTACTGTACAATTCCATATATACATGTAGTGACCAATCAGCTTCATGCTGAGTCATTATGACTGACCTTACTTCAGTGCCAGCCATAACCAGTTTAGACCTGCACTACACAGCTACCAATTTGACAGATAGCTGTCAAATAGATCTTGCTGATCTTAGTGCTGGAGCTTAACACTGTCAACACTCCCCCTTAAGATTCAGCACACAAGATCATGTTAAGACTCCCCCTAAGAGTTAAGAACTTTGTTTCATCTAAACTCTTAGTGAACATGTCTGCAATATTTTCCTTAGATACACAATGTTGTAGAGTAACTAATTTCCTCTGAATAGTGTCTCTTACATTTTGGTATCTAATGTTGATGTGTCTGGATCTAGGCCGGATACCTTGGGAGTCTGCTAATAATTCAGCTGCTGTGTTATCACATTTTACAATCATAGGCATGCTACATTTCACATCAAAATCTGTTAGCAACTGTTGTAACCATTCTAGCTGAATAACACATTCATTGATGGCTGCAAATTCAGATTCACAGGTACTTGTTGACACAAAGCATTGTTTTACAGACTTCCATATCACCAAAGATCCATTTACAAATATCACATAACCAGTTGTTGACTTGGCATCCTGATTAGTGCCCCAATTGGAATCACTGTAAGCTAGAACCTGTTGAGTATTGTTCCCTTTCAACACTAACTTACACTTCAAGGTTCCTTTTAGGTATCTTAGAACTCTTTTAGCAGCATTCCAGTCACACTTACAAGGTTTGGCACTCTTTTGACAAAGAATATGAACTGCATGACTAATATCAGGGCGAGACCATGTTGCCAAATATGTTAAAGATCCTAACAGTGATTGATACAATCCCTTTTGGTCAAAACTTTCATCTTCTGGCTCCCTAGCATAACCAGTAGACATTGGAGTAGACACAGAGTTAGCATTGACCATGTTATATTTTTCCAACAACTGTATAATTTTGTTTTCTTGGCTTATCTCAAAATAACCATCAGTGTTTCTACTGATATCCATCCCAAGATAATGACTGATAGTACCTAGGTTTTTCATTTTGAAATATTGCTTTGTTGTTTGTTCAAACCATTGTAACTGTTCCACCTGTTTGTACATGAAACACAAATCATCAACAAAAACCATAAGGTAGCATTTGTTTCCACTGATTACCTTGCTGAACATACAGGGATCTGCAACACTCTGTTTAAACCCCATGTTTGTTAGAGTTGTAGTAAGGCATAAGTTCCAGAGATGACCACTCTGCTTAAGACCATATAAACCCTTCTTCAATTTCAATACAAGGTTAGTATTCTTATCCACAAAACCTGGAATTTGTTGCATGTATAGTTGCTCATCCAAATCAGCATTCAGATAGGCGGATGTGAAGTCAAAGTGTTGAACAAGCATCCCCTCTATTCCTGCCTTTGTCAGAGCCACATTCAAAGTATTGCTTTTTACAGTTGGTGCAAATGTCTCATCAAAATCTTCCCCAAACACTTGAGAAAATCCCTGAGCCACTAGTCTGGCTTTCCTTTGAGGCATCCCACCTGCACAGGTTTCAGCTTATATAACCACCTGCACCCAATAAGCTTTTTCCCTTCTGGCAATTCAGACAATTCAAACACGTTATTTTCACACAAAGAATCATATTCAGTTTGCATAGCTTGCAACCAAGCTTGTTTTTCACCTTCAGGCAATTGAGTAACATCATCATAACATGAAGGTTCTTTTGCACAGACAAAGTTAGCCACTTGTGTCTCAAAACCATATCTTTGTGGAGGAATCCCTTTGTTACTTCTCTCAGACCTTCTAGGTGTACTAGGTTCAGACTTAATACCACCTGAAGCAATGGGTTGAGAAGAAACACTAGGTTCAGGACTAGAAACATTTTGTGAATCACCTGTTATTGGCAACACTGCCTGGTCTGGTAATGAGTTAGCATGTATTCTGTGCCAATTCCTGCCTTCAGTGAAATTGGCAGACCTGCTAAAACTGACTTGGTGATGATCATTTGAGAACCTATATGCTTTCATACCAGATTGACATCCTAAGAAAGTCATTTGTTTTGATCTAGTACCACCTTTCCTGTGCTGATTCAAAGGTATGTTCACCCACGCTTTGGAACCAAACACACGCAGATAATTTAGCTTTGGCATTTTCCCATAGAGCAATGCAAATGGAATATTGTCTATCACCCTTGACCAGGTTCTATTAGACACATACACAGCATATTTTAAACTTTCAGCCCAAAACTGTTTAGGTAACTGAGCATCAGCAAGCATTGCATACATGATGGTTTGTAAAGTAGCATTTTTTCTTTCTGCCACACCATTTTCCTGTGGAGTGGCCACATTTGCTACACGGTGCTTTACCCCTAACTTGAGTAACCATTGTTTCATTTTGTTTGACATGAACTCTGCTCCCATGTCAGACTGCAGTGATTTTAAATCACCTAATTGATTTTTGACCTTTTTGTACCAATATTTCAGAGTTTCAAATGTGTCAGATTTGTTTTTCAGAATATATGCCCAAGAATATTTTGAAAAATCATCAGTGATCACCAGTGCATACCTGTTGTCAGATATACTGGGTGGAAAGGGTCCCAAAAGATCTACATGCACCAATTCTAAAGCATGAGTAGACTCCCTCTCACTGCTGCGAGCTACAGGGAAAGCCTGTGATTTGACCTGCTTGCAAACCTGACAGTCTAGGAACATATTACAATCATTTATCCCTTCTCTACCTGTCAAAGCAAGAGTTTTGTTAATAGCATGAAAAGAGGCGTGTCCAAGCCGGCGATGTAACAAGTGTAAGCATGAGTTATGAGGAATTTTGTTACCTGGCACACTAGCTGTTGCTGCCGTAACAGAGTTATCTAATACATACACTCCATTTCTCAAACTTGCTTTTGCCACTTCCCTCCCACCTTTCTTAATAACACACAGTTCCTTTCCAAAAGTTACTTCAAACTTAGCACGGTCCAGTGCCAAGACACTAAGCAGATTACTCTCGAGCGTGGGTACACAGAGCGCATTTTGAAAGGTGTGATTAAGAACTGATAAAGTTAGTTCACCTCTGGAAGTCACATCTGCTGTATGACCATCAGCCAGACTCACATGACGTTGCTGAGCCTCCTGTAGATTCCTTAACATTTCAGGGCTTTTGCAGATTATATGGCTAGCCCCACTGTCAAGAATCCATGCCTGGTTTTCTGTGTCACCTGTAACAACAAGAGATGCATTGGGACGGCCCGACAACATGTCTGAGCGCCCAATATTTTTTATCTTCTTTTGCTGTGATGGACAGGATTTCTTTAGATGGGAAGTTGAACCACAGACGAAACATTTCCTTACACGCAGAGCCTTGACCGGTTCCTCACGTTCAATCCTCACATCCCTCCTGCTGCTGCCAGCTGACTCCACCGTCTGGGCTCGCTGCATGGCTACTGAGGAATGTTGAGACTTTAGTTTCACTTCATAGTCTAAAGCACGACCTATGATCAACTGCAGAGTTAACTGATCAGGCTGCAGTCCTTCAAGTGAAGTAATTAAAGTGTCAAACGCAGGAGATAAGGAACTCAAAAGCAAATAACATCTGTCTTCAGCAGAAATCACCTTGCCGCGTTGTTCCAACTGCTGATAAAGCTGAGTCAAAGCATTTACATGCTCCCTAATTGATTCACTAGGCCCTTGGATTTTTCTGTACAAGCGACGAGTCAGAGACATTATTGTGCCAGCAGATTTTTGCACATAAACTTGTTTAAGTGAGTCCCATGCTTCTTTAGCATTGACAGAGGATGAAATATGAATTAATTGGTCATCACTTACTGCCAAAACGATGCTTGCCAGCGCCCGCTCGACCTTCGGCACGTCTCCCACTGGAACTGGATCCGGGGGGTCATTAACATACAGCCAGAGGCCCTCTCTGATAAGATAGTGTTTCATCCGAAACGCCCACGTATCATAGTTTGTGGAAGTCAGCTTGTCCACCACCTGGGTAGTCGGCACAAGAGCCATAATTTCTCTCCGCTCCCTCGACACTCACAAGCTGGATCTGTTATCTCCACTCTCAGCGTGTCACACCGCTGCCAAGGCTTCTCCGGGCAAGTCACACTCCCCCACTCCTGGAAGAAGTCAGCAACCGTCCTCCCGCAGCTACACAGCTGGACACACACTCTAAGCACGGCTCACCGGCGTTTGCAGAATGCAGAGCTGGTTCTCCACCGAACTGGGTCTCCTTCAGGCTGGGCTGAATCTCCAGCAGGCTGGGCAGGCTAGGCTCTCCGTCAGGCTGGGCTCCGTCAGGCTGGGCCCATAACCCTGTTGCGCAGCGCGTCTGCAACACCCCTTCAGCAGTTCCAGCCACTCCAGCCCCTTGCAGCCACTCCAGCCACTTTCAGCACCCCAGCTTTCCCAATTCTCACCAGCATTCACTCTGCTGCAACTCCTTATAGCAACCACGCTTACACAGTCCTGTGGTAAACTATATACAGGATTTATTATTTACAGGATCAAAATGCTTCGCCAGAACCGTGGTACAAGAGAATGGACATACATCAGTACTGTACAATTCCATATATACATGTAGTGACCAATCAGCTTCATGCTGAGTCATTATGACTGACCTTACTTCAGTGCCAGCCATAACCAGTTTAGACCTGCACTACACAGCTACCAATTTGACAGATAGCTGTCAAATAGATCTTGCTGATCTTAGTGCTGGAGCTTAACACTGTCAACAAATTTAGCTTAGAATTTAGCTGTGTAGTTATAGAAATAGTTGAAAAATTAATAAAATTTCTTTAAAAAAAAAGAAAGGAAAGAGTTTCTCCCCAGGCCAGTTTGGCTGGAGATCCTGGAGGTTTTTTGTCATCTTCTGGGCGTGGAACAGGGGTCAGTGGGGGTGTTGGGGGGGAGGTATTTGTGAATTTTCTGCATTGTGCAGGGGGTTGGACAAGATGACCCTGGAGTTCCCTTTCAGCTCTATGATTCTACGATTAATCTTGGTTATCTGGAGATCAATTGTAATAGCAGGAGATCTCTAGGTACCATCTGGAGGTTGGCAACCTAGGATGAGGACAAAGCCCCCCCCCCCCCAGCAAATAATAGCTTTCCATTCTAACCTGGTTGATCAGGTACATTTCTTCCCACTCTCTTTCCTTCGTGCCAGAGTTACATATTGGAGGTGGATGTATACAGAAAAGTCTGAAGAATACAAAAAGTGAACAATCTCAGAAAAACAGAGCATGCTTCCCACGCCCCGGTGACACCAGGGCCAGCTTTCTTGCTTCAGAGAAGACATTAAAAAACATTTTCCCCTCCAAGTCCAACTTTTTGTATGCCTCAAATAAAAACTTCTCCTATCGACGGCATCTCAGTCTGGAGGCGGCCGCAGTCTATTAAAGCTTCCTTTTCTTTGCACAGATGGCAAAAGAGGGAGCCGAATTCCGTCCAAAGGCTGGGCGGAGATGAGGGAGGTGAGTTTAATTGAATGCAGCGCAGTTTAATAAACCTCCCTTACGTTGTCGGTGGTGCTTTTAAAAGGCAAGGCAGTGACAGGGACATGGCGGGCCATTTGTGTGCAAATTAGGGATTTTGACTTGGGAGTGTTATGAATCGCTAGGTGATGGAAGGTTACTGAAGACCGAGGAAGAGAGAACAATGTTTTGCATTTGTTTAGCCCTTTGCTGGGAAAATATCAACAGCAACTCGGAAGAATTTAACCCTGAGCAGACCACGGCTTATAGGCAGGCCTGTGGCTACAGTGGGGCATCTCGGGGCTAGGCCCCCCCAATTTACTGACAAGGCCCCAATGTTTCTCATTTGGCTCAAGGCTCCCGAGTGACAGAGGTTGCAGGGGAGGAGCCAGGTATCCCTCCACAGCTATCCAGTGTGAGGGTCCAGATTAAATTACCTTTATTTCAATTAGCCAGTGCCCCCTAAGAACTTTAAATGCCCCCAACTAAAAAAAAATCCTGGCTACGGCCCAGTTTATAGGCTGCTTAGAAGAAGAGGAGGAGGAGATTGGATTTATACCTTGCCCTTCACCCGGAGTCTCAGAGTGGCTTACAATCTCCTTCCCTTCCTCTCCCCACAACAGACACCCTGTGAAGTAGGTGGGGCTGAGAGAGCTCTGAGAGAACTGCCCTTTAGAGGACAGCTCTGAAAGAACTCGTGACTAACCCAAGGTCACACCAGCAGCTGCATGTGGAGGATTGGGGAATCAAACCAAGTTCTCCCAGATTAGAGTCTGCGTTCCTAACCACTACACCAAACTGGCTCTCTTAGTTAGAGAACTGCATGGGAACTGAATGTCCCATCTTGTTGACTGTATTTGTCTAACACTATGTCATCAAGCTTGAGCCTCAGTTAGAAAGGTGGACTATAAATTATATATATATATACACAGAGACACGCACACACACATATATATATATACACACATACACAAGTGGAGACCCGCATGAAACTTGTGGGATCGTTATCCCATTCCTCACACGTTTGCTTCCTCCCTTCTCCCCCTACCTCTCTCACACTCTTTCTCCCTTCTGCCCCCCCTCTTAATCTCTCTCCTCCATGTATGTTACTTCCTCTCTCTTTCTGACCCGTCATCATTCTCTTTGTTTTTCTGCCACCCCACCTCATCACTCTTTCTCTCTCTTTCTGCCTCCCACCTCAAATCCCACCCTCCCCAGGCTCCAACTCTCAAATGTCCAGGAATTTCCCAACCTGGAGTTGGCAACCCTATTTCCTTCCCACCCAACAGCCAACCTACCTTTATCTGTCTTCAGCTTTCCATCTCCACCCCCCTCCCCCGCAGCCTCTACCTAGGAAAATTACAGTCTTTCCCCACAGTGGGGACTAAAGCAGCTTACATTATTATTTCCTCCTTGTTGTCTGCACAACAACCCTGTGAGGTTGGTTAGGCTGAAAGTATGTGACTGGTCCAAAATCTCCCGGTTAGCTTCCACCGCAAGATGGGGATCTGAACCTGGGTCTCGCAGATCCCAATCTGAAGCTGTAACTGTTACATCACAATGGCTTTCATAGGGTGGCTGCTGATGAACAGTAGCAAAGCAGCTGGGCCTAATTAAGTCATGCAAATCAGTTGGTATCAAGTCACACAGAGGGTGGGACTTCCGGCAAGACTTGCGACCATGGCGGACACGCTCCTCCGCACCTGCGGGGAGCGCGATCCATACCCGGCGGGAAGAAGGGGCTTCGGACTGGTGCCGAGCCCCCAGAGACCCTAGTGAAGGGGCTCTGCCTGGGGTGGCACGAAGGGGATCTCTCCCTACGGTGGTGATCGAGGGATCGAGGTCCCCTTTCATCACCCCCATAGGTTCTCCCGTCCGTGGGAGCCGTATGGCTAAAAGCGCAAAACCGAGAAGCAGCAGAGAGTGCGAAGCTTTGAAGCTGGAACTTATAGTTACGCACGGAGAAAACGTGCGTCTGAAGTAAAAATAAACAGAACACAGCGGGAAAGGCGGGTGGAGCAAACCCCCCCCCCTCAAGACTGGCGTACTTGCGGGACTCTTTACGTGGCGTTACTGCATGAAAAAACGTACGTTCGGCTTGCTAGATGGCGGCATCGCTCTTCAGAGGATATGAACTTTAAAAAGATATAAGCGCAGTCGTAGAATTTGCTTCTTTCGTTCATCTTATCTAACTATCAACAAAGAAGCGCAGCCTCAACAATGGCGGGGAAACCGAAACCTTCCCCCAAACGAGGAAGTACAGCTCCGAGTTCAAAGGTTGATACCACAGAGATGAGCACTGTGTTCTCCTCGTTATTGCGACCTCTAGTGGACCAAATGACAGCTCTCAACGTCAAGATGGACAAGATGCAGCTGGACCTGAAGGAGTCAAATAAAACTACAGAGAAGCTGCAGCGAGAACTTCTGGAAGTTAAGACTTCAGTAAAAAATCATGATTCAAGGCTACAAAAAGCGGAGAAAGAAAAGGCCTTCCACTCTGATCAGCTTTTGAAACTACAGATGGAAAGATCGAATTTTTTCCTAAGACTTCAGAATGTACCAGAGGATAAAGGAGAAGACCTTAAAAATCTGTTAAGTGAAGCGCTTGAACCAGTGACGGGCTTAAAAGCAGCGGAAATAAAAAGCGATATGGATATGGTTTACAGAACCTATCCAGACTATACCAAAAAGAAAAGCCTGCCTGGTGAGATTCAGATAAGGTTCTCCAAAAAGTCAACAAGAGATGTGGTGCTTAGGACCACAAATAAAGCGGTTCTGAAGATCAAAGGAAAAGAAATTAAAGTGATGAAAGAGATCCCATTTGAAATAAGGAAAAGAAGGAAAGCCTATGGAAAACTGACATCTTGGCTTCAGTCTGAATCTATTATCTACAGATGGAATGTTCCGGAAGGACTGAGCTTCAGCATCAAAGACAAAAAATATAAGATTGACTCTGTTCAACAGGCAAAAAGTTTTTTGGAAAAAAGCAAAGAAAAGAGAAAAGAGAGAGACTCAGATGGTTCGCTGGCATCGCAAGAAAGTATGTATGGATTTGATAGCTCAAAGAGCGAAGGGGAAATTTCTGACTCGGAAAAAGGAGCAGCAGCTCCAAAGGTACAAGAAGAGACTGTTAAGACAAGAAGAGGACGAAAGAAGAAATAAGGGATAAAATGTTTTTTGAAATTGCACTTATATATTATATATAATTTGTATAATTAAGCATTCCTTCAAAAGAACATGTCTGTCAAACAGCTTTTTTATTTTTCATATATCATCAGTAACAATTTTAATTGAATATTAACCAAGGTTTAAAATGCTTCATATGTATTAATGGTAAGGTAATATTAAGCAAATGTTAAAGCACACTCTGTATAAGGTAAATATAGCTTAGAAAAGTAGTGATGTAGTAGTAGAAATAGATAAAATCAATAAAAAATATTTTAAAAAAAAGTCACACAGAGGGTGCTGCCTGCGGGTGCCAGCCTCCAGGTGGGACCTGGGGATCCCCTGGAGTTACTGCTCACCTCCAGACTACAGAGATAACTTTCCATGGAGAAAATGGATGCTTTGGAGGAACTAGTTTATGGCATTGTACCTCACTGAGGTCCCTGTCCTCCCCAGGCTCCACCCCCAAATCTCCAGGAGTTTCCCAGCCTGGATCTGGATATGCTGCTGGTGGAGGGGGGGTGTACTTGGCAACCCTAGACTGCTGCCAGTAAAAACCCTGCGTTTGACTGACAGAAACAGTTAGAACCTCCCTCCCTCCCCTGAACATTCTAATTTCCTCACAGCTGATGCCTGGAGCTGATGCCATTTCAAAAGGTATTGGCGGGGATTCAACAATCCCTGAAGGTATTTTTTTTTTACTTTTCGGATTTTTCTGCAGACCAAGAAAGGGGCCTGAGTATGTAGGAAAAGCTGTTGGGGGAGAGTGAGCTCTCTTTTGGCAGATATAAGCATCTACACAGGAAAAAAAAACACATATATATACAGGGGTCATTTCGAGCAGGAGCTTGGGGGAGCGCAGCACCGGGAGATGGTGCCAGCCCCCCCTCCCCCCCGTGGGGGAGTGCCTGCTTGTGTCATGGCTGCAGCAAAATGACCCCGTCCCCTGGAAAGGTCCTTATTCCTCCGACCAGCCTTCTGAAGGCTTCAGCCACCACTGAAGCTATCCTCCCAGAATAGTGGTATTTCTGAGGCTTGGATTAGTAGCTGTCCTCTCTCTCTCTCTGTCTCTCTGTCTCTCTTCTTTCTTTCTTGCCTTCTGACATACTTCTGGTGATGTCAGGGGGTGTAGCATTTGCAAATAAGTTTGCTAATGAGTTATGCTAATGAGCTCCTGCATCTCTTTTTCTACGAAATGACCCCTGTGTGTGTATATATATACATATATACACACACACACACACACAGAGAGAGAGAGAGAGAGAGAGAGAGAGAGAGAGAGAGAGAGAGAGAGAGAGAGAGAGAGAGAGAGAGAGAGAGAGGCGCTTCTGCCCTGTTGGGTATCCTGAGAGCCAGTTTAGTGTAGTGGTTAAGTGCGCGGACTCTAATCTGGGAGAACCAGGTTTGATTCCCCACTCCTCCACTTGCACCTGGCTGGATGACCTTGGGCAAGCCATAGCTCTGTACTAGCTGTTCTCTCAAGGGCAGCTGTCTCAGAGCTCTCTCAGCCCCACCTCCCTCACAGGGTGTCTGTTGTGGGGAGGGGAAGGGTAAGGAGTTTGTAAGCCACTCTGAGAGTTCAAGTGAGTGAAGAGCAGGATATAAATCCACTCTCTTCTTCTTCTTCTTCTACTACTACTACTACTACTACTGCTACTGCTGCTACTACTACTACTACTACTACTACTACTACTACTAGCTGCCAGGAACTGAAGATGGCCCACCAACCTAGCATACAAGTTAATCCAGTAAGGCAGCTTCCCCCAAGCCTTGGCTCAAGCAGCCTGAGAATATGGTTGCCTGGTCCAATCTTGTCCCCGATGGGGGGATTGGGGGGGGGGGGTGTTCCAGGAGGGGGTGTGGCCATCCCCGATGTGATGACATCATGCAGAGTGACATCATCACATCCCAGATGCAGCTCATGAATGCCCCCTACTTTTTTCCAATTGTTTAAAGGGAACCTTTAAAGGGAACTGTTTAAAGGGAACCTTTAAAGGGAACTGTTTAAAGGGAACCTTTAAAGGGAACTGTTTAAAGGGAACCTTCTCTTTAAACAGTTGTGGGGGGGAGCCAGGGCCTTGTGTGCCTGCTCTGCAAGAGGTGAACTTGCCTCTTGCGGGGCAGAAGCTGGCAGACCCCACTTGGAAAGAGCAAGCGCCGCATGCACCTACTCTGCAGGGGGTGAATTTGCCGCCTGCAGGGCAGGCATGTGTGGCACCTGCTCATTTCAAGCGGGACCGCAGATGGCTGTTAGGGGCAGGGCTTCCCCTGCCAGCAAGCTGGCCAGCATCGGGGGGGAGTCCTAAAAATTGGGGGAACCTCTGCCCCCCCTGGGGACGGCATCCCTACCTGGGAAGTAGGTTTGAAACTGGCAAGGTGGGATATAAATGGAACAAATAAATAAATAAATAAATAAATAAATAAGTAATCTGGCTCAGCTGCCCTGCTGGCAGGTGCGCTGAGCTGCTGTGGCTGCAATGTGCTTGGGTCAGAATCCCGTGAAGAATTATTGTTCTTGTTCTCTGGCAGGAGGTTGCCCGCAGCCGTTCGAGTACGCCCCCTTCAGCCGTCACCATTTCTGGCAGGATGGAATAATTATTGCTGAAAGGACAAGACACTGCATATTACAAACAGGGTGATAAAACAGAAGGACAAAACTGTAAAACAATGGAATAAAAAAACCCAGCACCGTACGTGGTATAAACAGTGTCATAATGACGGGATGCAAAGTAAGAAGCGGTGCAACACAAGCCCTACAAAATGTACAATAAACTGCAATGGAAATTGCCTGTAATTTTTCCATAGACATTTAAACTACATTCCTTTATTAAAAAATGCCCTTTGGGACACTTCTGTTTTACAGTTCTGTGGAATGTTAAGAGCTTGGGAATTTTCCTGTCCTCATTAGGAAGCAGGGGTGTAGCCAGGATTTTTTTTATTTCGAGGGGCCTTTAAATAATGCAGGGGCACCCCGCACACAAGCCCACCCACACACACCTCAAGGAGTGGCACAAATAAAATAAACAGTTGGAAATCGGGGGCCCTGGGCTGGATGGGAAGTCAGGGGGGGCTTGGCAGTAAGTTCGGGGGGCAAGCCCCAAGATGCCCCACTGTAGCTTCGGGCCTGGAAGGCAATTCCACTAGGTGAGAAATTCAAGAGAGAATGCTCAGGTGCAAAAGAGAAGAAGAGAGAAGAGATTGGATTTATACCCTGCCCTTCACACGGAGTCTCAAAGCAGCCTACAATCTCCTTTCCCTTCCTCTCCCCACAACAGACAGCCTGTGAGGTAGGTGGGGCTGAGAAAGCTCTTGTGAGAACCGCTTGTAAGAGAACAGCTCTGAGAGAACTTGTCACTGACCCAGGGTCACACCAGCAGCTGCATGTGAAGGAGTGGGGAATCAAACCCGGGTCTCCCAGATTAGAGTCCACACTCCTAACCACTACACCAAACTGGCTCTTGGTGCTCTGATCCGGAGGTCCCCCCCCCCCCAAGTGGGGTGTCAGGTACAGAAGAGGAGAAAAGAGAAGAGATTGGATTTATACCCTGCCCTTCACTCAGAGTCTCAGAGCGGCTTACAATCTCCTTTCCCTTCCCCTCCCCACAACAGACCGCTCTTGAGAGAACAGCTCTGAGAGAAATTGTGACTGAGCCAAGGTCGCACCAGCAGCTGCAAGTGGAGGAGTGGGGAATCAAACCAGGTTCTCTCAGATTAGAGTCCGTGCTCTTAACCACTACACCAAAGTGGCAGGGGGAGAAATGGCTGCTGTGGGGACACTGTCAGGGCATCTCCCTGGGCAGCCAAGCCTCATAGGATTTCAGGACTCTGCCCCACCACTTTCCAAGTGTCCGAGTGAGCTGCCAGGCACCCATTTGGACAGCTGTGGACAGGGATATAGGGCAGCTGTAGTGCCACAAAACTTCTGTTAAAAATGGAAGTGAGATAGGTAACTCTAGGAATTGCCAGAAACTCTATGGTAAAACCACAGAGTTTCCAGAGGTTTCTAGAGCTACCCTAGGTAACAGCAGCAGGAGGGAAGGTCTGCTGTGTGCCAGTGGTGCTGATGCTGGTCAGATAAGTCTGGTTTGGCCCTTTTCTTTCCTGTTGAATTTAGTAGGGACATGGGAGGAATTGACCTGTCATCCAGAGGCTAAGTGTACGGGGCTTTCTGTCGGTTCCACTGTTAGTTGGCTTCTCTGGTGACTTTACATTTTAAAGGGCTCTTATTTTCAAGGGGAGTAGTGTGTTGTTTGGCTTCAGCAGCATCACAGTTAACCCAAACCCCCCTTCATATATTGTGTCGGCCATTTCCCAATCATAGGAGTCCCACACTGCTGAAAGCGAATGTGGAATAGTGGTTAGAATGTCAGAACAGGCCCCCGAAGACCCCTGTTCAAATCTTCACTCAGCTCCCTGGGTGACCTCAGGCCAGGCACTCTTTGCCATCTTCTACTACCTGCGAAGATAAAATGGAGGATTGTGCATCATTGCCTTAAACTCCTTGCCAAACAGTAGGATAGTACTATGGTTTAGGTGGTCAGCCATGTTGGTCTGAAGCAGTAGAACAAATTTAGAGTCCGGGGCACCTTTAAGACCAACAAAGATTTATTCAAGGTATGAGCTTTCGTGTGCCAGGCACACTTTTTCAAATTGGAATGGGATGTATTGGAATGGAAGGTGAGGTTCAGACTTATAGACAGGGGCTGAAGAGCAAATTAACATGTAAAATGATGAAGATGTTTTGTAATATGGTTTGAGTGTGTGAACAAGAAAATTCCACCCACTCAAATGGGCCTAATTACTCTGGATGTACTTAGCTGATCGAATCAGTTTCCTTTCTCACAAAAAGCTGGTGATATCTAATCTGTGCACAGGGGCTAGACTTTTCTCACAGACAACATGCGCCAGTATATAGAGATGTATTTGGAGACGTCTTTTAAGTTCTGGAGAGGCAGAGGTCTTTTGGTATAAGGAGAGGGTGGAGAAAAATCCACAGAAAGTTTCCAAGGCCTAGTTTTAGATATATTTAAGATCAAATTGCAAAGCAAGCACCATGAAAAAGAGCATTTGGAGCATGTGAAAGAACACATTCCTGAGAAGAAATCATATGTGATCTGAAATACAGCTGAGGAAAGACCACCTATTCCCCCCTTCCCAAATGATGTCTTGTGAATTTGTTATTTCAGTGAGACCGAAATGGAGTGAAGTCTGCATTGGACTGAACTGTTGGTGTTGGTTAATTGCAACTGGATTGTGTTTATTGAATTATAAACTCAAGTATCAAACTCTGAAACATTTTCAGCCTGCTAATCTGGAGCATCTGGCCACTAAGTGGTGCTGTTGGCAGCCTTCAGCCAAATGCGTGATCCGAACTTTTAAACACTGTCAAAGAGAAATCTGAAATGGCATTTCAGGAAGGTTTAAAAAAATGTACTGACATTCCAGGAAATGTGTTACACACCACTGAAAGGTATAAATCATGGAACAAAACCATGCTCTTTGCTTCTTTGCCCATCATGCATGCACATATACAGAGTCACACATAATGGCTGGGATCCAAAAATGCGCAGGCAACTACATGAACAGATTTAGCGCACTTCCGCTTGTGCTGCTAAGGACCTGGTGGCACCTGGTATTTCTGGCCACTATGTGACAGAGTGTTGGACTGGATGGGCCACTGGCCTGATCCAACATTGGCTTCTCTTATGTTCGTATGTTCTTATGCCATAAGTCAACCAACGTATCCATTATGCCCAGTGGGAACCGTGTCTGGGGCCCATTATACTTCTAGGGGCCCACAGAAATGTTTTGATTTTTTTTAAAAATCAGAAAGAAATAAACTTTTAGGGTCGAAGAAAATGTTTTAATTTTTTTTCTCACATCAGAAAAAAAATAAAACGTTTACGGCCTACAAAAATTTATTTAAAAATCATACAAATAAGCAAGGAGCCAATCAACCAGAGGTTATAAACACTATATTGTACAAAGCTGTACTGTTTGGTGTTTAAATAAAAGTTATTTTGTGTCTGCCCATTTTCACACAGCCTTATTTGTGTAAGGCAGTTTGGTGTCGTGGTGAAGTGCGCGGACTCTAATCTGGGAGAACCGGGTTTGATTCCCCACTCCTCCACTTGCACCTGGCTGGATGACCTTGGGCAAGCCATAGCTCTGGACCAGCTGTTCTCGCAAGGACAGCTTGGGAAAGAGTTCTCTCAGCCCCACCAACCTCCCAGGGTGTCTATTGTGGGGAGGGGAAGGGAAAGGAGTTTGTAAACCGCTCTGAGACTCTTAAGTGAGTGAAGGGCGGGATATAAATCCAATCTCTTCTTCTCTTCTTCTTCTAATAGAGCCCCTTTTCTTGTTTTGGCCACAGCCCACTTATTTGTTCATTGTTTATTTATTGTCTTTACAGTTTTTGCAACCGGAGTCATAAACAACATAACCCTCATCCCACAATAAACCTCGTTCCACAGGAAAACACGGAACAATCTAAAGGTTGCCACTGCAAAAGTTGCCATGTGATTTGACAAGAGCGGCCAGAAATTCTGCCACACAGAGAGTAGTTTGTTTGTCTTCCTCTCTAAGTAACCTGGATGGTTTTGCTTCTGACCCACAGTTGACTTATGGCATAAGAACATACGAACATAAGAGAAGCCAATGTTGGATCAGGCCAAATGGCCCATCCAGTCCAACACTCTGTGTCACACAGTGGCCAGAAATACCAGGTGCCACCAGGAGGTCCACCAGTGGGGCCAGGGCACCAGAAGCTCTCCCACTGTCCCCCACAAGCACCAAGAATACCGAGGATCACTTGCCCCAGACCGAGAGTTTCTATCTATACCCGTGGCTAATAGCCCTTAATGGACCTCTGCTCCATATGTTTATCCAATTCCCCCTTGAAGCTGTCCATGCTTGTAGCCGCCGCCACCTCCTGTGGCAGTGAATTTCACAACCCTATAGGGTCTTCAAAGCAAGAGACGAACAGAGGTGATTTCCCATTGCCTGGCTCTGCATCATGACACGGGTATTTCTTGGTTGTCTCCCATCCAAATGCTGACCGAGACCAACCCTGCTTAGCTTCTGAGATCTGAAGAGGCTAGCCTGGGCTCTCCAGGTCAGGACACTACCCCCATATAGCATTTAGTTCCACCATCCAACTATCTATGACCCTGGGGGAGGATCTGTCTCATCTACTGCAAAACCAACTTTCCAAGCATAAGGATATGGAATTCTACCTACACGAGTATTCAGCATTTCTTTAATCAGACGTTGGCAAGGTGGTAAGTTAGCAAGGCTCAGTTTGCATGTGACCAGGAGTGTCTCAAGGTTTGTGGCATCCCTGCAGACAACACATTACAATACAGATGAGCCTCCAAAACCTTCAGTGAAAATCAGATGACCAAAATCATGACAAAAATATGTGAATCTTAAATGATGCAGGGATGTGGAATGATATAGCATGATCTCTTGAGAGCCAGTTTGGTGTAGTGGTTAGGAGCACAGACTGTAATCTGGGAGAACTGGGTTTGATTCCCCACTCCTCCACATGCAGCTGCTGGTGTGACCTTGGGTGAGTTACAAGTTCATTCAGAGCTGTACTCTCACAAGCAGTTCTCAAAAGAGCTCTCTCAGCCCCACCTACCTCACAGGGTGTCTGTTGTGGGGCAGGGAAGGGAAAGGAGATTGCAAGCCACTCTGAGACTCCTTTGGGTAGTGAAGGGCAGGGTATAAATCCAATCTCTTCCTCCTCTTCTTCTTCTTCCTCTTCTTCTCCTCGTCAGATCTTGGAAGCTAAGCAGGGTCAGGCTGTGGCCACACGCACCAGTTGAAGTGCAGGGGAAGAGAGGCTATTTCCTTTGGAGGAATTTGACATGCAGCTGTGAGATCACATAGCTCTTTGAAGCTGGGGACGCAGCCCATCACTGTGTGATCAGACACAACTGTGGGTGAGTCATGTGTGGTGGTGGGGTTGCTGTTTGTTTCCCTTGGACATAAACAAGCAATCGAGGAATTGCACCTCCACACTGAGGCCCCCCTATGGAGTATGCGATGATGTGCATACTGTGAAGGAGGAAAACATGGCACAGAGTCAGGATGGCCTGATCAGACCATCCCGACAGCATGAGAGCATGCTTGAGCAATCAGACAGGGGAAAGTCTGTCTGTGGCCTGTCGGCAAGCATTAACACCGCACTTCCCCGGTGTCTTTTAACTCCGCTTCCATGGCAGAGCAGCACGGGTTTCCAATGACTGCAGGATACCTCCCAGATGTTGCTGTCTGATTGCTCCCTTTAGATCTGTCAGGCATTCATGCCTATGTTGGATCTAAAGGAGCATGTGATCACAGCCTTAGTGCTCCAGAGTAAGGCATTGGCCCACCACCTCTGCTTAAGCACCTGCCTTGAGAACCCTTTCCTGGAGTATGATTTGACAGCGCTTTACATATGCATAAAATAATGCTATAAGGAAGGTTCGTATTGCATCTGTGTTAACGACATTTCCCTTTCAGTGGACTTCACCAGCAACGGTGGTTCCTTCCCAGTGATTGCATTTATTCGGAAAGCTTGTGAAATTTTAAGCATGCAACGGAAACTTTCTTTGGGAAGAATCCATTTCCATTAATATTGCACATGCTCCCCACACACAGTGGGGCACTGGAACCAATACCTTGCTGCAATAAATAACCGAATGCAGCCTGCGGAAAGTCTGGAAGGTCCGTCTTTAATTCCTCACCCATCTCTCTGAGCACAGAGGCCATTTATGAAGAGGGTAAACAGCAGCGCCAACAATGCTATTACCGCACCGGTGTTTGCAGGGCACCCCACTGCGAAGCAAGACCACGACTCTGCTCCAGCAATTTGGAGCAGGAAATGGGAGCCGTCTACCAAACCATTTGTTTGAGCAAGAATAAATCACTCGATTGGGGGGGGGGGGGGTTAAGTGTTTAGGAAATTCGTCAAGGGTATGTTTGCTGGCCTACAGGCCGCGGCTTCCCTGAAAAAGGTTGTGCTTTTCGGGGATTACTTTATATCTCAAGGCCTCAGAATCCCCTGAAGTTCCCCTGTCAAGGGAAATCAAAGGACGGTTGCATTAACTGGAATAAAATGTTCCAGGTTGTACTGCGTAAGGGTAGGAGGCAGGTATGTTTTACTGGCATTCGGTAAGCTGCTCCCTTAGGTTCCCAAGCGAATCTTCCATTAAAGCCCTAGAAGTATTAATAGGGGAGGTCCTTTTGGTGACATTTTCCTAAAGGATTTTAAGTCAGTGTAACATTTGCAACTGGCTTATTGCCTGTCACGGAGATTCTCTTTTAAAGCTCAAGCTATGTACGCACCCAGAAAGTCAAGCCGAGCACAAAGGTCACAGAGGTTAGGAAGAAATAGCATGGATTATGGATTGAGGTGGAAGTCGGAAAGAAATGAAAAGCTTCTTGATTCTGTTTTCATGGGCTTGACTGCAGAGTGACCTTGTGGGTCAAAGGGTCCACCAGAGGAAAGACCTTTGACGTCTTTTGCAGCCCTCAAGCAAAGCGGAGTCTAGACACCGTTCATTAGCTCTTACTTTTCCTGTTTCGGGGTGTCGAAAGAAACCTGCTCATCATTTTAACAGGTGGGAACAAAGTCTGAGTCGAGGGGCACCTTTAAGGCCAACCAAGTTTTATTCAAGGTATGAGCTTCCTCAGATACAATGAAATAGAAATTACTAGTCTAAACATATAGGTATAGAGAGTGAGCAGAAAAATAGCATACAGCATAATAAAGGCCCAAACTGGAATAACAAGCTTCGTTTATATGGTCACCAATCATTATGCTGTATGCTATTTTGCTGCTCATGCTCTATCTATATGTATGGACCGGTAACTTCCATTTCAATGTATCTGAAGAAGTGTGCCTGCACACGAAAGCTCATACCTTGAAAAAAAATTTGTTGGTCTTAAAGGTGCCCCTGGACTCAGACTTTGTTCTGGTGCCAACACAGCTGGGTAAAAGGTAAAGGTTTCCCTTGCTCAAATCTGACTCTAGGGTTGCAGTGCTCATCTCCGTTTCCAAGCTGAAGAGCCAGCACTGTCTGAAGACTTTTCCATGGTCATGTGGCCAGCTGTTACCTTCCCACCAAAGCAGTACCTATTTATCTACTTGCAATTTCTTGCTTTTGAACAGCTAGGTCAGCAGGAGCTGGGACCAGAGATGGGAGCTGACTCCATCACACGGCACTCAGGTCTCAAACTGCCGAACTACCGACCTTCCAGTTTTCAGTTCAGTGTCTTAACCACTGAGCCACCACGGCTACCCACCTGAATTTAGCAGGTGAGAGTTCTTTGACTTGTATCCTACGAGGGTTTTTTTTTCCTTTGCTAGTGAGAAAATGAAAGAGGGGACCCTTTTGACCTCCAGGCAGTCTATGCTGGAGATTGTGGGGTATGCATGGACAAAAGCCACTGTGGGTAGCTTTCCATGGAGAAAATGGATGCTTTGGAGGGTCGAGTTTATGGCATTGTACCTCACTGAGGTCCCTGTCCTTCCCAGGTTCCACCCCCAAATCTCCAGGAGTTTCCCAGCCTGGATCTAGATCTGCTGCTGGTGGCCAGAGGGGGTACTTGGAAACCCTAGACTGCTGCCAGTAAAAACCCTGCCTTTTACTGACAGAAACAGTTAGAAACCCCCCCCCCCTCGAACATTCTAATCTCCTCACAGTTGACGCCTGGAGCTGATGCCATTTCAAAAAGTATTGGGGGGAATTCAACGGTCCCTGAAGTTTTTTTTTTAAAACTTTTCAGATTTTTCTGCAGACTGAGGAAAGGGCCTGACTATGTAGGAAAAGCTGTTGGGGGAGAGTGAGCTCTCTTTTGGTAGATATAAGCATCCACACAGAAAAAAAACCCCTCTCAGAATTAGAATATAGATTTGTCATCCCCCCAATTTCTCCCCCACAAATTTGGTACAGAGAAGGAGGAGGAGGAGGATTTATACCCCACCTTTCCCTTGGAGTCTCAGAGCGGCTTACAGTCTCCTTTCCCTTCCCCTCCCCACAACAGACACCATGTGAGGTCAGTGGGGCTGAGAGATCTCTTTTGTGAACTGCCTTTGAGAGAGCGGCTCTGAGAAAACTTGTGACTGACCCAAGGTCATACCAGCAGCTGCATGTGGAGGAGTGAGGAATCAAATCCAGTTATCCCAGATTAGAGTCCGTGCTCTTAACCACCACACCAAACTGTCAGCGTGCTGCAGTTTTCAGTACCTTTGATTCATTCATGCCCTGCCACACACATTACCAAAGTATAAGCATGCATAGATAAACCTCTGCAAAAAAAAAAATCAGTTATGTCCAGATACTTTTTGCACAAGAGATCATGTGCAAATCAATAAAACAGCATACAAAAAGAATCTTGGCAGAACTGTATACCCTCAAAATTGTTTTAAAGAGCATAAGAAGAGCCCAGCTGGATCAGACCAGTGGTCCATTTAGTCCAGCGTCCTGTCTCACACAGTAGCCAACCAGTTCCTCTGGAGGGCCAACAACAGGGCCATAGAGGGTAAGGCCTTCATAAGAACATCAGAAGAGTCCTGCTGGATCAGCCCAGTGGTCCATCTAGTCCAGCATCCTGTCTCACACAGTGGCCAACCAGTTCCTCTGGAGGGCCAACAACATGGCACAGAGGCCGAGGCCTTCATAAGAACATCAGAAGAGTCCTGCTGGATCAGCCCAGTGGTCCATCTAGTCCAGCATCCTGTCTCACACAGTGGCCAACCAGTTCCTCTGGAGGGCCAACAACAGGGCATAGAGGCCGAGGCCTTCATAAGAACATCAAAAGAGCCCTGCTGGATCAGCTTACACAGTGGCCAGCCAGTTCCTCTGGAGGGCCAACAACAGGGCAGAGAGGCTGAGGCCTTCATAAGAACATCAGAAGAGTCCTGCTGGATCAGACCAGTAGTCCATCTAGTCCAGCATCCTGCCTCACACAGTGGCCAACCAGTTCCTCCGGAGGGCCAACAACAGGGCAGAGAGGCCGAGGCCTTCATAAGAACATCAGAAGAGCCCTGCTGGATCAGACTAGTGGTCCATCTCATCCAGCATCCTGTCTCACACAGTGGCCAGCCAGTGTAGTGTAGGGCTTTTGGGGGCGGGGGTTGTGCCCATGTGCCTGGGGCCAGAAACAATCAGAACCTCAAACAATCAGAACAATCAAATGATCAGGGGGAGAAGCCAACGGAACATACTGATTGTTCTGAGGTGCGCGCCGCATTCTCTCCATGGTTGTGGAGATATTAGAAGCAACAGAGAAGCAGAAAAGGCACCCCAACGCAGCCTCCATGTTAAGAGAAGCTGCTTCTGAGGCACAGAAAAACCCGGGCTGACAATGAAAGTTGAAATTGGCTGCTGCCACAGGTCAATGGTGCAGCAAATCCCTGTCCTTTATCATTACAAAACAATCTATAGCCTGCCGCGCTTGTGTGGGATGCAAGACTCGAGAGGAAGTGGACATTGTGAACAAGTTAAGACCAAGCCCTGTGAGGAAAGGCTGAGGGACTTGGGAATGTTCAGTCTGGAGGAGGAGGCTGGGGGGGGGGGGTGGACAGGATTGCTCTCTTGAGTGTTTGAAAAGCTGTCACTTAGAGGAAGGCAGGGGGCTGTTCCTGTTGGCAGCAGAGGAGAGGACTCGAAATAATGGGTTTAAATTAAGGGTGAGAAGGTTCCGGCAGGATATTAGGAAAAACTTTTTGACAGTCAGAGTTGTACAACAGTGGAATTGGCTGCCAAGGGAGGTGGTGAGCTCCCCCTCCCTGGCAATCTTTAAGCAGCTTCTGAACAAACGCTTTTCAGGGATACTGTAGGCTAACCCTGCACTGAGCAGGGGGTTGGACTAGATGGCCTGCATGTCCCCTGCCAACTCTGTATGATTTTCTGATTCTATGAGAGGCAAAGGTCTCCCCTCTGCATTATTTAGCACGTGTGAAAGCGCCCTTAGGCTTAGATCCCTGTGTGGGTTCAAGTGCCTTCAAGTCGATTCCAATTATGACACCTCTGTGAATCAACGTCCTCCAAAACGTCCTCCTGTTTAACAGCCTTGTTCTGGTCTTGCAAACAGAGGGCCTTTGTGGCTTACAGAGCCAGTTTGGTGTAGTGGTTAAGTGCACAGACTCTAATCTGGGAGAACTGGGTTTGATTCCCCACTCCTCCACTTGCACCTGGCTGGATGACCTTGGGCAAGCCATAGCTCTGTACCAGCTGTTCCCTCAAGGACAGCTTGGGAAAGAGCTCTCTCAGCCCCACCTACCTCACAGGGTGTCTGTTGTGGGGAGGGGAAGGGAAAAGGAGTTTGTAAGCCGCTCTGAGACTCACTTGAAGAAGAAGAAGAAGAAGAGATTGGATTTATATCCCGCCCTTCACTCACTTAAGAGTGAAGGGCGGGGTATAAATCCAATCTCTTCTTCTTCTTCTTCTTCCTTGGTCAAGTCCATCCATCTCCCTCTTTTCCAGCTGCCTTCCACTTTTCCTGGCGTGATTGTCTTTTCCAGAGACTCTCAACTTCTCATAACATGACCAAAGTACAATAGCCTCAATTGAGTCATACGATCTTCTAGGAATAGTTCAGGCTTGATTTGAACAGCATTGGTCAGGCCGCACCTGGAGTATTGTGGGCAGTTCTGGAGGCCTCACTTCAAATAGGATGGGTACAGGATGGAGCGGGTGCAGAGGAGAGCGACGAGGATGATCGGAGGCCTGGAGACCAAGAAGCCCTGCGAGGAAAGGCTGAGGGACTACTTGGGAATGTTCAGTCTGGAGAAGAGGAGGTGGAGGGGGGACAGGATGGCTCTCTCGAAGTACTTGAAGGGCTGTGACTTAGAGGAGGGCAGGGAGCTGTTCCTGTGGGCAGCAGAGGAGAGGACTTGCAAGAATGGGTTTAAATTAAGGGTGTGGAGGTACCGGCTGGATATTAGGAGAAACTTTTTGACAGTAAGAATTGTGCAACAGTTGGATCAGCTGCCCAGGGAGGTGGTGAGCTCCCCCTCCCTGGCAGTCTTCAAGCAGCGGCTGGACAAAGACTTCTCAGGGATGCTCTAGGCTGATCCTTCACTGCACTCTGTGATTCTACAAGTTTGATGGTTTGTTTTTTGTGTGAAAGATCACCAGAGGTACAGGGAGTGGCCTTAGCAATAATTTCAGACAATACCACCAGTGGGCAGTCACCACACAGATGCTGATGGGGTTCTACCAACATTCAGCCAGCTAGTGGTATGGACTGACTACGGCCCAATCTGCATTTACTTTGTGAAGCCGTTCCATGCTGCTGTGGGGCCGGCTTCTTATTTGGCTCGGTATAAAGCTCTTCTCTGTCTGCATCAGGACACGTTTAGGGAGAGCGCACAAAGGGGGGAGGAGCAGACTCCCAGGGGCGCCGGCAGGGTGCTGCACTGCACTGCAGGGAGGAAATGACATTTGTGACCCCCCACCCACAGAGAAAGTAAAAGGGGGTGACCTGACAGAGGGGGAGGTGGGGGGGCAGGAAAGATGGGACAAGCAGGGTAAAAAACACAACACACCCAGCAGTTGCCAGGCTGGGTGTTTTGGAGACTGCTCCAGGAAATAACACATGGTTCAGGGGTGGGTGTGCTTCCAACACCCCCCCCCCCAATAAGACTGCAGGAAAATGTTCCTTGACTGCTTTTAAACACAGACCACTGGATTTTCAGCTAACTTGTTTTCTTTGTGACAATTTGCGTATCTCCTTAGAAAAGATGGGGGGGGGAGAGAATTCGGCTCTAGTCGTCTGCTTTTTGCTCGGAGCGGCTCGACGGTGGGGAGGAGCAGTTGTCCCACCTTAAAACGACATTCAGAGAAGGCGGTGAGAGGTTGGAGTCACCACTAAATGGCCATAAAATGATGCAGGCAGCCGATGCTGAGATGAAACAATAGGAGAGTGGATGCGGCATCAGATGCAGACAGAAATTTGAGAGACGATGTGAGATCATTTGCACGACGGTGGGGACTACCAATGCAGATTGGGCCTGTGTCAACTGGGGGGGGGGTTTTCTCAGCATTCGGAGGTGAACCCTTTGGGCCTCAGATAGGGTGAGGTGACAATTGCAGCAGTGAAGGGGAAAACAGAGGGTGAGCAAAACAAGAGGGAGAATGGGAGCACAGGGCACGGTGGGAAGGAGGAGGAGCCCCGAAGCAGCTGGTGGCAGACAGCACCTCAGGTTGCCAACCTCCAGGAGGGACCTGGAGACCCCTCCAGAATTACAGCTCATCTCCAGACTACAGAGATCAGTTCCCCTGGAGAAAATGGATACTTTGGAAGGTGGATCTATGACATCGTAACTCACTGAAGTCCCTGTCCTCCTCAGGCTCCACCCCCAAATCTCCAGGAGTTTCCCAAACTGGATCTGGCAACCTGACTCCCCACCCTCACCGGTAGCTGGGGAACCTGGCAACCCTTGAACAATGTGATACAATCCACCCTCCAAAGCATTTTATTTATTGATTTGATTTGATTTATACCCCACGCTCCCTGCCACAGCAGGCTCAGGGCAGCTTACATTGAAATTTTTCTGGAGATCGGTTGTAATAGTGAGAGATCTCCAGGTCCCACCGGGAGGTTGGCAACCCTGTGCCTGGGGGCTCTTTTGCTTGTGAGCCGTTTGCATCGGGCACTAGTGAACCCCGACCAGCATTAACAGATCAGAGGAGGTCTAAAATTAAGCGGGGCGGGGGGGGCAATCTTTTTTTTTTTTAAGCTGATAACAGAAAACCTTCCTCCCACACCCCCATTGCGGAGAATAGCAACACCAGCCAAACTACGAAGGCCCTCCTTCTAGCCACTGGCCACATCTGCTGCCTGAAATGATCTGGCAAGAAAGAACCTCTGCTCTGAGCACCTTCTGCCTTCCAGATTCTCTGCAAGTTGGAAGCTGAATCCGCGATGCCAGGGTCAAAGATCCTGGCATTGAGAGAGGTGAGAGGGTCAGCAGGGCCTGAAAATACTCTGTGGCTGGACCTGGATCCGTAGACAAACACTAGGAGGTGGTTCAGACCAGAGGCAGCTTTTCCAAACAGTCGAAACCAGACGTGCCTTAATCTTTGGCTGGGTCTCAAGGCAAAGAGTTCTCTGCCAAGCACTCCAGGATAGGCCCAGCCAGCCATCTTGGTTATTTACACTTCCTCTGCTGAAGTGTTTGAACTCCCAGGGTTTAAACAGATGCTTTGTTTATGTCGAGACGGGAAAGCCGGCAGATTTCCTGCTACCATCCTTCCTTTCTCACGGCCCCGGCCGTCTTGCTTTCATTACCAAATCGGTATTATTGTTTCCCATGGCATTAAGCCAAGCAGGTTTGATCAGTTGGGTTTCCAACTCTGGGCTGAGAAATTCCTGGAGGTTTGGGGGTGGAGCATGGGGAGGGGTGGGGTTTGGGGAAGGGAAGGGAAGGGAAGGGAAGGGAAGGGCTTCAGTGGGGTATAATGCCATAGAGTCCATCCTCCAGACCAGCCATTTTCTCTAGACGAACTGATTTCTGCAAAATAAATAAAATAACAATGACCCCAACGATCTGCTGCCCAACTCGGCCATTTCAGTTGCTAGAGATACCAGCCTCCAGGTGGGACCTGGGGATCCCCTGGAATTACGACTCATCTCCAGACTACAGATGCTAAATACAGGGTTCAAGATGCATTGCAGTGAAACAGCTCTACTTCATTAAGTGATTTCAGGAACAAGACTGAAACACAGAGCAAGAGCCCTGTTTAAATAGCATGCAAAAATGTACCCAAACACACCCAACTCCCAAGGATAGGCTATTTATTTTATAACATTAGTTTTCATTGGTCACTTCCAGAGTCCTGGTGGGCTATTGTTCTAGAGCTCCAAGCTCAGCCAGTCTCTGGTAAACAGTTCTGGAATGTTCCAGGCCTAATACATAACAAAAGAGATTAGTTCTCCTGAAGAAAATGGATGCTTTGGAGCAGAGGTGTCGAACTCATTTGTTAGGAGGGCCGGATCTGACATAAATGAGACCTTGTTGGGCCATGCCGTGTGTGTCATAACGTGTCATGCCAGGTAGCGGAGATATAAACTTTATAAAGGACACAAACACAAAGGGTTTTTGGTTATTTAAAATAAAAACATGCTTCAAACATTAGCACTCTTGCAATATTTTGTTTATTTAACAGTGCCTGATAACCGGCACCTCTTGCTCTGAATTATAGCATCAAAATGTCTGTGCCGTTGTAATCTTGAGTATGCTGTTCAGGTGTGTTTCTGTAAGCTGCACACCTACGATGACGCAGCAGCAGCAGAACTGGAAGAAGAAGCAGAAGACACCCAGTTCCACTGCAGGCCTGAGAGAAGCCCTCCGGGGGCCTCATCCGGCCTCTGGGCTACATGTTTGACACCCCTGCCTTAGAGGGTGGACTTTATGGTGTTGTACCCCACTGAGGTCCCTGTCCTCTCCAGGCTCCATCCCCAAATCTCCAGGACTTTCCCAATCTGGATATGGCGTTCAACCTTAACCCCCCTTCATCTCCTGCTGGTGGTCAGGGGGAACTGACAACCCTATATCTCACTCACCCTCATGGTATGGCCACAGACTTATTTAGCCACCAAGCTGGGATCCATTAGAAGCGTAGCAGCATATTTGAGGCTGAACATATTGAGATCAGCGTCCTATCTGAATGTATTATCTTTCATGACTTGTTGTAAAGCCCTTTAGGAGCAAGAGAGCTTTTGTACCACTCTAAAATTTCCTGAGGAAGATCCAGTTTTGAAATGTTGTTATATAATCCGGAGACAACGTTGGATTATGTATTTTTGCCCTGAGATTTTCTGATGACTTGAAGAAATTTATTTATGTCGTAGGACTTTAGACTGCAATACACAAAAGGCTATTTCTTTGCAAGTCTTGTTGACCGCTTGATTTGTGGGTCAGGCTCTCATAATTGTTTCATTTATACTTGTTCTCTGTTTAGGTTGTATTTGTCCACATTTGTCTTGTAACCAGTGTTCCCTCTAAGCTGAGTTAGTGTGAGCTAGCTCACAGTTTTTTAGCCTCCGGCTCACCCATCTTTGTCTTCGCTCAGGAAGGATGGCTCCAGAGCAAACTGATTTAGGCTGTAGCCAGACTGCTCACTCACCACTTTAATGTCAGTGGCTCACAAAGTGGAATTTTTTGCTCACAAGACTCCACAGCTTAGATTAAAGGGAGCATTGCTTGTAACACAGATTTATTTAGCCATCAAGCTGCAGCCAAATTCTGGCAACCCTGTAGGGTCTTCAAGGCAAAAGAAGCTCAAGTGTGGTTTGCCCTTGCCTGCCTCTGTGTAGCAACCCTGGGCTTCCTTGGTGGTCTCCCATTCAAGCACCAACCAGGGCCAACCCTGCTTAGCTTCTGAGAGCAGACCCCTTGCCAGATTGCTTCTGTGTATGGAGGATGTGGAGCTTCTTGCCAAGCTATAGAGCAAGAAGCCTTGTGCGTTTCACAGCAACTACAACTCTGTGCCTCCGCTCCAACCCGACCTTTGCTTTGCATGGGAAATCAAATCGGTTCTGTCCGATTGTTCCTTGCAACCTCTACTCACCATTTTGCTACTTCTCCAGGGCTGGAAGGTGGGAACAATTTCTTCCGAGTCAGACCAAGTGGCCTTAAAACAACTCAGCACTGGGGGCTAATTTTATTCTGCTGTGTTGCAGCTGCCAGGCTGATGGTTGCCGAGATGGGTTTGCCTAAGTAGGCCCTCCTGTGAATTCACAGAGAGCAAAGTTTTGCACCAGGAACCTTTCCCAGCTCCTTCCCACCCCACTACATAAGTTGTTTTAAGGATCTGGCGCTTTCTCTTCCCCCAAATCCACCCAAAAGCATGCATGAAAACCCTTAATCCATGGAGTCATCCTCTAGGGAAAAGTGTGGGGTTTTTTTTGCATTTTTGCAAGTGTGTTTGTGAGTGTGCCATGCCTGGTAGTTGTAGCAACCTACGGCGGCTCCTATTGGGGCATGGGAGGATGTTCAGAGAAGTGGCTTGATAATCTTGCCTCTGCCTCCAGGCTCTGGTATTCCTTGGAGGTCTCCCATCCAAACACTGGCCAGGGTCAGCCATGCTCAGCTTCCGAGATCGGGCTTGCTTGGGCTATCCAGGTCAGGGCAAAGAGGAAGTTTTTTGGGGGTGCAATTTCATGTCATTCACCATCCTGTTTGCCAGCTCCAGTTTGGGAAATTCCTGGAGATTTGGGGCTGAAGCCTGAGGAGGGTAAATTGACACCCTCAGCGGAGTATAATGCCATACAGCCTATCTCCTCAAAAGGAGAGCCCGTTTGGTGTAGTGGTTAGGAACGTGGACTCTAATCTGGCAGAACCGGGTTTGATTCCCCACTCCTCCCCATGCAGCTGCTGGTGCGACCGTCAGTCACTAGTTCTCTCAGAGCTGTTCTCTCATGAGCAGTCCTCGAGAGAGCTCTCTCAGCCCCACCAACCTCACAGGGTGTCTGTTGTGGAGAGGGGAAGGGAAAGGAGATTGGAAGCTGCTCTGAGACTCCTTCAGGTAGTGACGGGTGGGGTATACATTTCCTCCTCTGAATCATAGAGTTGGGAGGGACCTCCAGGGTCATCTATTCCAGGGGTGGGCAAATGGTGGCCCGTGGGCCACATGCGGCCCGCCACAGAGTATTTTGCAGCCCGCCAAGACATGAAGATTAACAAGAGTAAATATAGATGCTCTTTGACAGACATTAACTTGCAGGCTGCGATGAGAATCTTAACAAACAATCTCACTCCTGAGTTCAAAAAATGGCAGAAAAGTGTGATAGGGTACATTTGTCTCATTAAACTGATTCTAAAATTAAATGAGCTTGCAGCTATAGAGGATATGAAATTAGCACAATAAATAAATTGAATAAAACGACCACTATTTTATTTAATTTATATTTATTGATTTTTATGATAGAATTTATACCTTTCCTGAAACGCAAAGTTAAGTAATGAATGCAATCGTTTTAAAAGGTGCGGCCCTCCGCTAACCTCCGCTCCCACAAAGTGGCCCCCGAGCCAAAACAATTGCCCACCCCTGATAGTCCAACCCCCTGCCCAATGCAGGAAAATCACAAATACCTCCCCCACACCCCCCCACAATGACCCCTGTTCCATGCCCAGAAGATAACAAAACCCCTCCAGGATTGCTTCCTGACCCCAAAGTGGCCCTCAGCCTTTCCCTGGGTGTGTAAAAAAGGGCCACAAGAACTAAGCACTAAGGCAACCCTTCCTGCCCTCCCTCCTCCTTCTCTCCTCCTCCTCCTCCTCTTCCTCCAGAGGAACTGAACTCTGGAGCCTGGGAACCTGCTGTAATACGTTGGTGAGCTCCAGGCCCCACCTGGAAGTAGCCAACCCAATGTCCTGCTGCTCGACCCTCCGAAGAAAAGCAGGGAACCCCTCACCAGAAGGTCCTTCCTAACCGTAGCATACAGCTCTTCCAGCGTCCTGTCCAGATTTCCAGCGCTCCACCCTCAAACCACCCAACCCTGCCTAGACTCCAGAGATGCAAAGGGCTTTTCCCAAGCTCTTCTGCCCCTGAGATGAAAGGAGAAATGCTAAGGCAGGAGGGGGGGGGGGGTGTATTCCCCCCCCCCAAACAAAAGGATGCCTAAAAACCTGAACAAGATCTTAAGAACATTATCCTTCTTTTGCCAGCAGGCATGTCCTGTGGCGCGCAGGGGCTGGGCGCAGAACTGGCAATTCTCCATCAGGCTCTCGCGCGCGCTCTCTGTCTCTCTCTCGCCCTGGGGAATGAGAGGGAGGGAGGGAGAGGGGGTGGGCGGGAGAGATTAGTGTCCTGCTAAACCATATTACCGCTATTCACATCTGGAGAGAGCGAGCGCGCAGAAGGCGAGAGAATGAGGCGCGCGCGGAGGGCGAGGGGGCCGGGGCGGGAAGGCGCACAAAAAGATGCGGGAGCCGCCGGCTGGCTCAGAGCCGCGCCGGCCACCCCAAGCCGCGGAGGGCTTCCTGTGAAGAAGACGCGTCGGAGGCAGGCGGCTTGAGCGCCGGCTTCTCTTGCTGCTTCTTGCGCGCCCGGAGAGAGAAAGCGAGAGAAGCACAGAGAGAGAGAGGCGCTGGCCCGCTGCTGGCTCCTCCTTCGCCCTGGTCTGCAAACCAGACAAGTTTCCACTTTGGGTTTTTCCTCTCCCGCGGCGGCTTTGCGCTCGCCCTGCCTAGCAGCGGCGGCGGCGCCGCGCCGGTCACACCTTCGGACTCCGACGGCCGTTCCCGGCCAACAGCCGCCGCCTCCTCCGACGCCGGGGACCACTCGGAGCGGCGGCATCCTCCCGGGCGCATCTCCGTGCGTCCCGCGCTGGAGGAGGGCGCCCGCCGCCCGTCCCGGGAGGGAACCAGCATGGCCCCGAACACCACTTCCTCGCTGTCCCAGCTGGAGTACCTGATGGGCCAGTTCTACTTCCAGCCCACCGACTCCGCGCCCCCGGCGGTGGAGGAGGCGGCGTCCGGGAACGTCTCCAACGGTTCGGAGGCCGGCTCGCGGGTGCCGGACGAGGAGGACCTGGACGTCAACACGGACATCTACTCGAAGGTGACGGTCACCCTGGTCTACCTGTCGCTCTTCGTGGTGGGGACGGTGGGCAACTCCATCACCGCCTACACGCTGGTGCGGAAGAAGTCGCTGCAGAACCTGCAGAGCACGGTCCACTACCACCTGGCCAGCCTGGCCGCCTCCGACCTGCTCATCTTCCTCCTCTGCATGCCGGTCGAGCTGTACAACTTCATCTGGGTCCACCACCCCTGGGCCTTCGGCAACGACCTGTGCAAGGGCTACTACTTCCTCCGCGACGCCTGCACCTACGCCACGGCCCTCAACATCGCCAGCCTGAGCGTCGAGCGCTACATGGCCATCTGCCACCCCTTCAAGGCCAAGAGCATCATGTCCCGCAGCCGGACCAAGAAGTTCATCAGCGGCATCTGGGTGGCCTCCTTCCTCCTCGCCGTCCCCATGATCTTCACCATGGGCCAGGTCTACAAGACCCCCCAAGACCCGGACTCCCTCATCTGCACCACCGTGGTGGACACCCCGACGCTGAAGACGGTTATCCAGGTCAGCCCCCGCCCCGCCCCCGCCGCGCCCCCGCCGCCCCTGCGCGCCGGCTCTTCCCCTCGGCTGTAGCCTGCGTGGCAGCTTGAACGGACGGCGCCCGGAGGTTTAATACCTCGAGCTCGGGGGATTAGTTGGCGGCTCGCTGCAAAGCAGACGCCCGTGTCTCCCCCACCCCGTGGCCATAAGCTTTCTGCTGTCGCGGCAGATGACGGCTGGGTCTCCAGGGCGCGCCGGGTTCCTCGTGTCTCTGGCCGCTCTTTGGCAGTCAATCGCGTGCCACCGCAGCTCCCCAAAGCCCGGAGCCAGCTCGCTGGAACTTAGCAGGGGGACGCTCGGCCGGCTGCTTTGGCACATGCGTCGTTTTCGGGACGCCCAGTGGCGACTCTGCGTCGGCTTTCCCCTCCGCTTTCCGTTCCTTGGCACCGACGCTCCTTCTAAGCGGTGGAGTCTTGCGAGCAAAAAAAAAAAAAAAAAATCTGCTTGGGGAGCAGTGTTCCCTCCAAGCTGAGCGCGCGTGAGCCAGCTCGCCGTTTTTCAGCCTCCGGCTCACCCGTTTTCGGCTTCGCTCGGGAAGGAGGGCTCCAGAGCCCGCGGAAGGATGCGGCCGCCCGATCGCTCGCTCGCAACTTGCATGCCGGCGGCTCACCAAGCAGAATTTCGGCTCACAAGACTGCAGCTTAGCGGGAGCCTTCTGGGTGAGCTGCTGGCGTTAAAGTTGCGAGCCAGCGACTGGGCTCTCTGGAGCCATCCTTCCTGAGCTAAGACCCCCCCCCCCCCAAAAAAAGTGTGAACCGGAGGCTGAAAAATGGTGAGCTGGCTCAAACTAACTCAGCTTAGAGGGAACACTGCTTGGGACAGAGATCCCCCTCTGCGTTGCAGGCTGCTGTTGCTTCCTTTGATCAACCGCTTTTATGGTACCCTCTACCCTGTGTGCCTGATCCTCAGGTTTTATGGCACCTTCTGCTTAGATTTATGGCGGTTCAGGGGTGACTTCACAGTCAGGATGTTGCAAGGGGGGGGGGGGTGCGTATTTGAATGTGGTTTCCAGCGGCACCTTTTCCTCGGTGTTGAGAAAACGTGGAGTGAATGCCAGATGCTGAATCGCCCCCCCCCCCCATGGCGGACCTACATTTTTGGGACCCTGAAGCTTGACCTGTTATGGGGGCCCCTTCTCAGCTAGCGACAATAGGGCAACCTCCTACAAGGTCCGGAGGGCCTGAATTGAGAATTCAGATGTCTTTTCATGGCTCCGACTGGCCAAGGGCTGAGCTGTAGAACTAGTAAGCCGAGCACCAACGAAGGATTCGGGGATCCAGCTGCCCAAATGTAGGCTATGGATAGATCCTGGCCAGCTCAGCGAGCCCACACAGCTGGGGGTTCGGGTGCTGCCAGCTCCTGAGAAAACTCTGAAATGTGCCCAATTACAGGGACATTTTGAGGCCATGTGGAATGGGTACTCGAGCATATTCTAAGGTCGATATTCAGTCCTTCCACCCGCTGGCTTATGAGTCTGTCACTAAAACAGCCTTATTTTAATAGCGAACTTTAAAAAAAACAAAAAACATGGATGTTGTTGCAAAATTTGTTTAGTAAAAAAAAGTTGCTTCAGAGCCCCTCCAGGATTAGGGCCCCTGAAGCTTAAGTTTTGTGAGTTTCATAGTCGATCCGCCCCTGGGGACACCTCTTGGAGTTTTTAAGCAGACAGCTAAACCCAGGCAAAGGGCCCTTGTGACATCCGTGTGGTTTGTACTGATATATTTGGGAGAGAGCCCGGCTGGTCTGGTGGCACCGGTTCCTTTTTTGAGTCGGTGTGCCGTGCCAGCCGGGGACGGTTGCTTCGTAATGTGTGGGGTGACTCTTGGGGTCACAGGCAAAGAATTGGGTTGTTATCTGCCTTAGAAGAGATCGAAATACTTTGCTAGGGAAGGCTGAATCCGGCAGCCTGAGTGCGTGAGCTGTGCAAATTAGGAGCAGGTGCATGTTGTCTCTTCTTTGGCGTAATTTGTTCCCTAATTGGGACTTGATTTGTGTAACATGCTCTGTTTTCGCGAGGCAAGGGTGCAGGCAGAGGTGGGGAGGTGGAAGGGACCTCAGGGGTCATCTAGACCCAACCACCTGCACAATACAGGGGATTCAAAACTACCCTTCCGCCCCCACACTCCCCCAGTGGACCCCTGCTCGAAGCCCAGAGGAAGGTAAAAAGCCTCCAGGATCCCTGGGCCAATCTGACCTGGAGGAAGATTCCTTCCTGGCCCCACAGTGGGGGTTGGCATTGCCCTGGGCATATAACAAAGAGCCACGAGAGCACGAAGCACTGGCTCATCCCTGCCTGCCCTCCCTCTCCTGAGCTGCCTGAACCCACAGCACTGCTGTCAGATGGCCATCGAGCCTCTGCTTTAAAACCTCCAAAGAAATAACGCAGGGTACTGGAATCCCCCCCCCCCCTTCTGACTCTCTGGAAATCTCATTCAGAAACTTACCAGGTGTCGGACAAGTCACTGGGCTTCTATCTTTGTACGGTTAAGAACATCTTCCCTGTCGTAAGGACTCGAGACCTGCTTTCTAAGCGTAAGATTCTCAAGAAGGTGCCCTCTGTACCCAAAGCCACACCGAGTACTTTGTGTGTGTGTTTGTGTCAGAGCAAAGTATACATACAAACCCTGCTTAAAAGTCCTGGTGACTGTCGATGTGGCTGCAAGAGCCTTTGAAGCTCACATTAGAATGGTATGGCCAGCCAGCTCTGCACATCTCTTGCCTTGAAAATCCTACAGGGTGTGAGAATGTCCCAGTAGATATAGTCCACAACAGGTCTCTTTAAGCAGCAAGTCCTTTATTTGTAGAAAAGATCATTGCAGTCAAACACTTTTCCTGTTAGTAATGCTGTGCTTAGGGATTACATGTATTGATGTACTGGATATGAAATATGGCTTAAGAGCTGCCTACCAATCACTAGACAGGATTTTAGGCGCTCAAATATACTGGCCTGAAGTTCCCATAGAAAACGTGGGAAAAGGAGTTCTCGGACAATAATGGTGTTGAACATTTCTAAAAGCTAAGTTCCCAAGACATGAAGAAAAGGAATACATAACACTGGTGAGTTTGGCTCACACAAAAACAGGAGGCACTCCTGTTCAAGGACGGGGCACAAGAGATAACACCAGGAAAGCAAGAAGTTGAGTCAGGGCATGTGCGAGCAGGCGAGCGAAGCAAGCAAGCGAGCAGACAAGTGAGTGGAGCAGGCATTCCAGAGGAGGGAGTCATGGCCCCGTTGCGAACTCCCGGGTGGGACCTGTCACCAAACTTTAGAGAAAATATATGTAAGCCTGCGACCTTTTCAGAGCCCATGTAAATACACCTGGTAATAGTTATACAGTCATTAAAAAGAATTTGTGGCAGTCAACTGACACAGGGTAGTCGTAACAACAAGAAGAACAACAAACACATGAACGGGGTGTGGAATGGGATAGTAGCCAATGCGCCCTCTAAACTGTGGAGTCTTGCGAGCAACAGTTCTACTCTGTGAGCGACTGGTGTTAAAGTTGTGAGTGAGCAATTTAGCTACTGCATCAGTTAGCTTGCCCTGGAGCCATCCTTCCTGGGCTAAGACAGAAATGCGTGAGCCGGAGGCTACAAAACGGTGAGCTAGCTCACACTAACTCAGCTCAGAGGGAACGCTGAGTATAGCCCAATCTCATCAGATTTCGGAAAAGGCAGGGTTAGTACTTGAAAGGAAGGCATTTGCACAGGGAAGGAAACTGCAAACTACCTCTGCTTACGCACTTGCCCAGAATGCCCCTTGCTGGGGTCCCCGCAAGTCAGCTGTGACTAGATGGCACTGTATACACACAAAGACATTCATAGCGCACTGTGGCTTCGTCTTAGAAAGGAAGAAAAGAGAAAGAAAAGATGCACATTGTTTGTCTTTTGCTGTTTTTCATGGACACGATTCGAATCCAGTAGCGCCTTAAAGACCAACAAGATATCCAGGGGAGAAGCTTTCAAGAGTTCAAGCTTCCTTCGTCAGCTACAAGTAGGAGTAGTTGTTGCCCACTTGTATCTGATGAAGGGAGCTTGGAGTCTCGAAAACTTATACCCTGGGGCATCTTGTTGGTCTTTCAGTTGCGACTGGACTTGAGTCCTGCTCTTCCGCTGTAGACCAGCGTGGCTACCTAACCTGAAACTTCCATGGACGTGTTGTAGCCGGCAAACCGACATGCACGTGGAGGGGTCATTTCTAGCCACACTGTGAGATTCTACCCTGACAAGTTCATACAGTTGCTGTTCAGTAATGTGTATAATTATAAGTGACATGCACACACCCAAATGCACAGGATGCGCACTGACAGCACGGCTCACCAAGAAAAAACACAGGCTTTGGACTGAGTGGCGAACAAATGCCTGGATCCAGTTTTCACCCCCAACCCTTACTGGTGGTGGTGGAAACTGCCATCAAGTCAGAGATGGCTTGTGGACACCACTGTTGGGTTTCCAAGGCAAGAGATGTTCAGAGGTGGGTTTGCCCTTGCCTGCCTCTGCATTGCCACCCTGGACTTCTTTGGTGGTCTCCCAGCCAAACATCTCCCGTCCAGGGCAGACCTTGCTTAGCTTCTGAGATCTGACCAATCTTACTCACAAGGAAGCAAGGATGGGAGTAGTCTTATAGATCAGTTCTGAGCACATTTACTTGAAAGAAAGGCTCAGTGGAACTGAAAAGTACTGGACTCGGGAGGCCAGTGGAGTGATATCAATCATAGCTCTTTTATTAGGGAGTCAGGATCGTATATACAGCATGGTGGTTTGCTGCAGGTCAGGATCGAGCATGGGGACAAAGGAATGGGGAAGCCACTTATATTTACAGGTAAACCACACCTTGACCATGCCCCCCCCAGGGGGATTGGTCCAACAGGGACTATTCTCCCACCAGGGGTTATCATAGGTCCGTTCAAATATCCTCAGCCTCTGATAGGGGGACCGGCAGGATCCCTAGGTCCATTGTTCTCTGGGGAAGGATGCTCTGTTGTTGTCACATCCCATTACAGGCAAACATGCCCAGACATGTTCCCTAGCTGCAGACAAAGAGTCAAGCACCGGACATAACAGGGACAAAATACTAGGAGGCTGCTGAATGGACCCATCTCATGTTTTTTTTAAGAAAAATTGCGGGCGTGGAAGGGATTCAGATCCAGGAGGGCCACAGCATGGGGGGAGAGAAGGTTTAACCATTCCCTCACCATTCAAAACTGACCTCGCTTGATTTTAGCTCTGGAAAGAAACAAAATGCGTGCACAGTGCTGTCAAGTTGCAGCTGACTTCTGGCGACCCCCGCAAGGGGCTTTCAAGACAAGTGAGAAGCAAGGGTTTCCCTGTGGCTCGATCCACGAAGCCCTTGAACCACAGTTCCGTTGGACTGAAGAGCCTTGAATCCCACAGAAGCGTCGCTCCTAGATCAGTTTGGGGTGCAGGCCAGAAGGAGGGGGTTCGGGAACATCTTTGGGGATCACGCTCGACAGAAGGGACAAATCCAGCAGAAGTTGGCTTGTGTCGTTAAAGCTCACTGAGGCGTGAACTCGCAGTGCAAGCAAAGTATGAATCGATATCAGTGTCGGAGGAGTAGAATCGCTTTTAGCTGGCTGAGGAAAAAAAAAATGAAGAGGCGGCCGCTGTCTCTAAAAGTCAGCCCTTGATAGTGAAATGCTTGGAGGTCAGCGGAAAACAAAGAGATTCCCCTATTCTAGCCGTATACTCAGGGGCCCAGGCAGATGACAGAGAACAGGATGGGGTAAAATCCCCCTCACGAGGTCCAGGGAACCTAACTGTTCCCAAGTGGCCGACAACACGAGGAGCAAATATGTACCATTCCTGCATCCACACACTGCCGGGTTATTGAGCTATTGTTGTGCAACAATAATAATGTACAACTGCATTTCCCCCCTGTGCGCAAGACAATCCAGTTGCAAACAGAATCATAGAGTTGGAAGGGACCACCAGGATCATCTAGTCCCACCCCCTGCACAATGCAAGAAATTAAAAAAATATCTCCCCCCACACACACACACACGCACACAGTGACCGCTGTTCCACGCCCAGAAGATGACCAAAAACCTCCAGGATCCCCAGCCAAACCAGCCTGGAGAAAAATGGCTGCCTGACCCCACAGTGGCGACCGGCATTTCCCTGGGCGTGTAAGAAAGGGCCACGAGAACTAAGCACTGAGGCAACCCTTCCTGCCCTCCTTCTCATGATCTGCCTCAGTTCACAGAATCAGCATGGCTGCCAGATGGCCGTCTAGCCTCTATTGGAAAGGAGAGCCCACCAAAGTCTCCCAAGAAGGCGAGCCCACCACCTCCCGAGGAAGCCTGTTCCACTGAGGAACCACTCTAACTGCCAGGAAGTTCTTCCTAATGCTTAGCCGAAAACACTTTTGATTTAATTTCAACCCGTTGGCTCTGGTCCGACCTTCTGGGGCAACAGAGAACAACTCCGCCTCATCCTCTCTATGACAGCCCTTCAAGTCCTTGAAGATGGTGATCCTACCCCCTCTCAGTCATATCACCTACCCAGCTCCTTCAACCTTTCCTCCCAGGACTTGGTCTCCAGACCCCTCACCGTCTTCGTGGCCCTCCTCTGGTCACGTTCCAGCTGGACCAGATAGCTGGACTAATGATTGCTATGAAGCATTCAACACCAGTGGTGTGCACTTATAGCCCAGGTCACTTTCACAGAGTAGGACAAGGGTGTATTATACCACCCTTTTCAAGCACTCATAAGCCTGGGGGGGGGGGGGGGAATGAGAAACAATGTAAGAGGTGCCATGGCTCAGTGGGAGAGCATCCTTCTCCACGCAGAAGGTCCCTCCCAGGTTCTATCCCCAGTGTATCCCGTTAAAAGGATCGGTGAGAAAGGGATGTCAGAGACTTCTGCCTGAGACCCTGGTGAGCCACTGCTGGTCTGAGTAGATGATACTGACCCTTTTTAGACCAAGAGTCTAACACAGTGTAATGCAGCTTCATGTCTGGTGAAGTGGTTAGGAGCCAGTTTGGTGTAGTAGTTAGGAGCGTGGACACTAATCTGGGAGGACCAGGTTTGATTCCCCACTCCTCCGCATGCAGCTACTGGGTGACCTTGGGCAAGCCACAGTTCTCTCAGAGGTTAGAAGAAAAGAAGAAGAAGAAGAGAAGAGACTGGATTTATATCCCACCCTTCACTCACTTGGAGTCTCAGAGCAGCTTACAAACTCCTTTCCCTTCCCCTCCCCACAACAGACACCCTGTGAGGTAGGTGGGGCTGAGAGAGCTCTTTCCCAAGCTGTCCTTGAGAGAACAGCTGGTACAGAACTACGGCTTGCCCAAGGTCATCCTGCAGGTGTAAGTAGAGGAGTGGGGAATCAAACCCAGTTCTCCCAGATTAGAGTCCGCGCACTTAACCACTACACCAGACTGGCTCTGAGCGTAAGCTGCTCTGAGACTCTGAGTGAAGGGCAGAGTATAAATCCAATCTCCTCCTCCTCCTCCTCTTCTTCTTCATGTGTCACAACACTGTTCAAGCCCCACAGCTTGTCCTGTCGACTACAGGATCACACAACTCGGTCTGGTTCCCACGAGCAAGAGAATGAGATGGCACCGCCTAAGGGGGAAGAGCAGAATGCCCAAGTTGGTCCAGGAGGCAGAAGTCCACGTTTTGGAATGCTCCCTCAGTGGTGGAAAGTGCTGTCAACAAGTTGCAGCTGACCTATGGTGACCCTGTAGGGTTTTCAAGCCAAGAGATATTCAGACGCCGTGTGCCATTGCCTGCCTCAGGGCGGCCAGCCTGGGCTTCCTTGGTGGTGTCTCATCCAAATAGTCCAGGGCCAATCCTTCTTCGTTTCCGAGATCTGATGGGATCGGGCTAACTTTCAAAACAAAAAACCTCCCTGAAAATAGAAAACCGGCACAATGAGCTAAGAGAGGAAAATCTGTCTCTCTGCTGTTCTGGTTTCCTATTCTGTGTGTGTGTGTGTGTGTGTGTGTGTGTGTACACACACAAAGGAACATTCAAAACTGGAATCCTCCACATTTATTTATTTACTTATTAGATACAACTAGGTACAGTGCCTTAGAACCCACCCTCCAAAGCACCCATTTTCTCCAGGGGAACTGATCTTGGTAAATCGACAGATCAGTTGTAATAGCAGATCTCCAGGTGCCACCTGGGGGATGGAAAGACTAAACTTATATCACAGTCCAAATGATGTAGGGGCTCTGTGTACGAGAGACAGGATCAACATATCCATACTAAGCGTGACGGTGTCCTTGTGGCCCAGATGAGGATGTCGCTGCCACATAAAAATGCCAGGAGGGGCCCAGCAGCAGCACTCCTCTCTCCTCCCCCTTTTTTCAAGCGCCAAAACAGCTGTGGAAGGGGAAAAAAACTCCCCCCAATAGAAGAAGAAGAAGAAGAAGAAATTGGATTTATACCCAGCCCTTCACTCAGAGTCTCAGAGCGGCTTATGATCCCTTCCCCTTCCCCTCCCCACAACAGACACTCTGTAAGGTAGGTGGGGCTGAGAGAGCTCTTTCAAGGACTGCTCTTGAGAGAACAGCTCTGACAGAACTTGTGACTGACCCAAGGTCACACCAGCAGCTGCATGTGGAGGAGCGGGGAATCAAACCCGGCTCTCCCAGATTAGAGTCCACATTCCTAACCATGACAGCGACCTGACTCTCCAATAGCAGTTTCAGCATTTGATAAAGCACAAGGGGAGGGGAATAGATCAGGATCAGGCCCTCACAGTGGTTTGGAATTCCTTTAAAATGGCGGCGACATCCTTATGGCAGCCACGAGGATGCTGTCGTATTTCATTTGCCACCTGGCTGAGTTGGTGGAACGGAGCATAGCACTGTTGACAGACGGTCCATCCGATGAAACTTTGCAAAGTCAGAAACTTAGCACAGAGAGAGATTTTAATCCCCCCCCCCCCCCAGTCTCCTGCAACGCTAGCATTCAGCTGGAAGGGTACTTTTCACCAGGGGTCTGTTGGAGCAGGAGTGCACAGGAGCACAGCTCCGGGAGTGAGGAGCCCAGGGGGAGGGCACATGACCAAGCCCCACCCCCTCCTCAGCTTTCCCGAGCAGTGCAGAGGCGCAGCGCCCCGGGGAAAGCCCTGCTAGGGTCTTTATTGTTTTTAATGTTTTGTTTTAATATTGATAATTTTATCATTGTTCCTTTTATGACTGTGTGCTGCTTTTCCAGAGACTTGCTCAAGGTGGCATATAAATTTTCTAAGTATACCATTTTTTATCTGGGCACATGGCACATAAGTACTGGAGAAATTTCACCAACCCTCCAGCAGCTTCCACCTTATCAGTTCGGTGTAGTGGTCAGGAGTTGTACTCTAATCTGGGAGAACCGGGTTTGATTCCCCACTCCTCCACATGCAGCTGCTGGTGTGACCTTGGGCCAGTCACAAGTTCCCTCAGAGCTGTTCTCTCATGAGCAGTTCTCAAAAGACCTCTCTCAGCCCCACCTACCTCACAGGGTGTGTTGTTGTGGGGAGGGGAAGGGAAGGGATGGGTGGTGCACATGTCCTGGGTATCTCAAGTCTACTTGAAACCTGGTGGTTTCAAGGGAGCAGGAAGAGAATGAGGGTGTGTTCTTTACGCTTATTTTTATTGCACAAAGTGTTGGATGGAGAAGGGAATGGAGGAAGAGCAGGTCAGTTTCACTCACCTGTGGAGTGGAGCCTGAGGGGTGGGTGTTGCCTTCTGACACACTTCCGGTATGTTAGGGGGTGTGGCATATGCAAATGAGTTATGCTAATGGGTTATGCTAATGAGCTCCTGCACCTCTTTTTCTACGAAATGACCCCTGGGGAAGTGTACAGAGGTCTGGAGACCTTGAAAGCTCTCGGGACTGCCACTTGCCATGGCAAACCTCAGTGCTGGGGGGGGGGGAGCAGAATGTACCTGGTGAACAGGCTGGCCCTGAATGTGGCTAACCATGAGCTGCAGAGGGAGGGTAGTGGTGGAAAGTGCCATTGGGTCACAGTTGCCTTATGGCGACCCCATAGGGTTGTCGAGGGAAGAAACCAACAGATGTGGTGTGCCGTTGCCTGCCTCTGCGTCGAAACTCCCGACTTCCCTGGCGGTCTCCCCTCCAAGCACTAGCCAGGGCTGACCCTGCAAAGCTTCTGAGATCTGATGAGGCTGGGCTAGCTGAGCCATCCCAGTCTGGATGCAGAGTGAGTGAATACCCCTGCTTTAAAATAATCAAATGAAATAACATAACATAAGAGAAATCATGTTGGATCAGGCCAGTGGCCCATCCACACCCACACTCTGTGTCACGCAGTGGCCAAAAATACCAGGTGCCCTCAGGAGGTCCACCAGCGAGGCCAGTACTCCAGAAGGCCTCCCACTGTTCCCCTCCCCCAAAGCACCAAGTATTCAGAGCATCACTTGCCCCAGACAGAATGTTCCCTCTATACCTTGTGGCTAATAGCCATTGATGGACCTCTGCTCCAGATGTTTATCCAGTCCCCTCTTGAAGCTGCCTATGCTTGTAGCTGCTACCACTTCCTGCGGCACTGAATTCCACGTGTTAATTCCTGTTTGGGTGAAGAAGTGCTTCCTTTTATCCGTTCTAAACCTACTGCTCATTAATTTCATTAATGGGACGTGTAGCCAAGAAACCAAGGGAGATGAAAACACCTGCCACCAGTGTTCCCTCTAAGCTGAGTTAGTGTGAGCTAGCTCACAGTTTTTTAGCCTCCGGCTCACAGGTTTTTTTTTGTCTTAGCTCAGGAAGGGATGGCTCCAGAGCAAACTAATTCCTGCAGTAGCCAAATCGCTCACTCGCAACTTTAATGCCAGCAGCTCACAGAGTAGAATTTTTGATCACAAGACTCCACAGCTTAGAGGGAGCATTGCCTGCCACAACTACGGATGGAACAAGAACAAAAAAAAATGACAACAATGGCATTTTGTACATCCCTAGCATGAGTGGAAACAATTATTTGCTTGGCCTCCGCCCCAGTTAGCGTCACAGAGATGACCAAAGGAGGATCGTTTCCCACCAGCCGGAGTAAACACTGGCGACAGATTTACTCCAAGAGGAAACACATTGACATTTGTCCTGGAGCTAATCCCCTTGCGAACCTTTAAAAGAAGTTCAGCAGGAAGGCTTTGCGATAGTTTTAATGCTGCAGGGGCTGCTTGACCGCAGGAGTTGTCTGAACAAACCTGACCTAGAGGCATTTTGTGCAAATAAATGGCAGGGCAAACTCAATCCCGAAGATGATAAAGCCACGATAAGGCCAAGAGCGTCTGCTTGGCATGCGAAAGGTCCCAGGCTCAGTCCCCAGCATCGTTGGTTAAAAGGACCAGGTAGTGGGTGATAGGAAAGACCTCAGCCTGAGACCCAGAAGAGCTGCTGCCAGTCTGAGTAGACAATACTGACCTTGATGGACCAGTGGCCCAATTCAGTATAAGGCAGCTTCATGTAAGACACAGAGTGAGTCAATTCAATCAATTAGTCAGGGAAGGACAGAGGGCCTAACTAGGGCTTCTGGACTACTAGGAGAGCCTGGAGGAGCCACGAACGTTTTTTGGAAAAGATTTCCCCCCCCCCCCCTTTATTTTACTTCACTTATACTTCATCTTTCTCCCCAGTGGGGTCCCCAACAATGCTCCCTCTAAGCTGTGGCATCTTGTGTGAGGCTTCTGAATAGACAGCAACAGATCAGACCTTTGTTGGTTCAAAGTTCTTTATTGTCCAGTACTGCAAACAGGTTCTCAGTGTTTGTTAGAGATACATAGTGACAGATAGGCAGTGTTAATATACTTGCAGGTTTTAATTGAACCCCGGCTTTGGGCCAATCAGAATAAAAGGGTGAACGCGGGAAAAGAAAAGGGACCGTTGAGGTTCCCACAGCAAGGTGAGAAAGTTGTAAATTCCCTTCTTGATCTGAGTGACCCACATGTGTGAAGCTAGGCACAACATCCCAGGCAAGCGGCCATAAATAAGCTCCCAAGGTCTTCACAACAAGATAACATACTTTGGTCTGGAACAAGGGAGGAGGGAATGGAAGGGAGTGAAGACCATTTGTTTTCAGATGACGCTTAGGAATGTTGGTCGCCATTCTCCCGCCTAGACATTGTAACAAAACCCAGAACGTTCAATATACTTCAAAGTGACATTTACAGACGCCAAATGGGGTGGGGGAATAAGACAGATAAGGGATGCAGTCAAAGGGTCTGTCAGAACAAAGAAAACGAAAGTAAAGCATAGAGAGCTATTGTCAGTTCCTGACACCTTGTGAGCAAAAATTCCACTTTCTGAGCTACTGGCATTAAAGTTGTGAGCGAGGGATCTGGCTACTGCAGAAATTAGTTTTGCTCTGGAGCCCTCCTTCCTGGGCAAAGGCAAAGAAATGTGTGAGCCAGAGGCTAGAAAACAGTGAGCTGGCTCACACTCATTCAGCTCAGAGGGAACACTGAGTTCCCCCAAGCAGCTTCTATTGTTCTCCTCGCCTTCGTTTTACCCTCAGAGTAACCCTGTGAGGTATAGGGTTCCAGAAATCCCACCCTCCCCAGGCTACAGCTCCCCAGGGAGCCAGCTTGGTGTAGTGGTTAAGTGCGCATACTCTGATCTGGGAGAACCAGGTTTGATTCCCCACTCCTCCACTTGCACCTGGCTGGATGACCTTGGGCAAGCCATAGCTCTGGACCAGCTGTTCTCTCAAGGACAGCTTGGGAAAAAGCTCTCTCAGCCCCACCTACCTCATAGGGTGTCTGTTGTGGGGAGGGGAAGGGAAAGGAGTTTGTAAGCCGCTCTGAGACTCCAAGTGAGTGAAGGGCGGGGTATAAATCTAATATCTTCTTCTTCTTCTTCCTCTACATCCCCCAAATTCTCTGGGCATTTCCCAACCCAGAGCAGGCAATCCTAGCTGAGGTAGGTTATGCTGAGGATGATTAGCTCGTGGTCACCCAGTGAGCTTCCATGGCATTCAAACCTGGACACGAAGAAGAAGAAAAGGAGGAGGAGGAGGACGAAGAAAAGATTGGATTCAGCCATCCTGGCTAACAGCAGATGAAAGATACATCCTCCATGTCAGCGTTTCCCAGGCACTCCTCTTCTGTCTGACCTCTCGAATCTTGCAAGAGACTGACTTTTCTGTCAAGAGCGGATTAAAAGCTGCAAGGAAACCCACCTGTTCCCCCCCCCTCCCTTGTCTTCCTTCTGTTTTGAAAATGTCAAGAGATGTCAGGTTAAACAAGCATCCCATTTCCTTCCTTCCCATCCTGGAAAGGGAGAAAAGCTCGCCTTTTCTCTGCTTTGCTTTGTTACTTTCCTTCTGTATGGCAACTGGCCACTGTTTCACGAAGCAAAAATGTTACGGGTTAGAGCAGGCGATATAAAGTCTGGAATCAACCGAGCTTTGCAAACTGAAGAATCACTCCTAGGACACAGATGGTTGACCTCATCTCCAAAGCTCTTCCGAAAGTGAATTCATCATGTTTGGCAGTTCACGTCTATTTTACCTTCAAGAGACACTGGAAACGCGGAAACACTAGAAACAGAGGGTTTATATTGTAAGTCTGTGGATCAACAGTGTCTGAACCCATGCACAGAAAACTACTGGGCAATCCTAAACAAAGCAATGCCTTCCTAAACCCACTGAAGCCCAACGGGCTTCAAACAGTGACCGATTTCCCACAAGGCACTGCTCTGGCGTCGTTCTTCCCTTTGCCCTGATTGTGTGCTTGAATTTCCCACTATTTGCCCCACGCTGCATTTCGACCCGCAGCTTCGCCTGAATTCCCCCGTGGCTTCAGCGATCCTGTTTTTTGAGGATCACTGAAGCCGCAGAGGAATTCGGGCGAAGCCACAGGTCAAAATGTGGTGCGGGGCATATAACCGTTACCAGAAATGTAAACATAGATATAAGTATTACTATTCTGGATAAAGTGGAAAATGTGTTACGCTTCAGATGTGGTGGGAAACCACCAATACAAGATAAAAACAAGACTGTACAAATAGAACAAAATGCTATATAATATGGAAAAAAGGATTTGTATAAGATAAATGTATTAATTTTAATGTTTTGAAAAATAAAAAATTTCTTTGCAAAAAAAAAATGTGGTGCGGGGCAACTAATGGGAAATTCAAGCACGCTATCGGGGCGAAGAAAAGAGCGATGCCGGAGCAGCGCCTCGTGGGAAATCAGTCAGTGTAAACTCTGTAGAAAGATACACCACTCCCGTGGTGTCTCTGTAAAATTAACTGTTCCAACTTTGCCTACTTTCCTGGTTTGTGCCCATCCCTAGTGAAATCACTTCCCCTGGGGAAAATGGAGAAACTGGGGATGATCACTAAGAGTCCAAACAAACAAAATGCTGGGAGGTCATAAAATAGCAACAGGAGACAGTGCCTCACTGGGGAATTGCTTCCGTTTGGGGGGCAGAGCCTACGGAGGGCACAGCTGCGAAGCAGAGATAGCTCCCAAGGCATATGAGGGTATTTAGGAAACGCTGTTCCAGGTGTCCCAGTGTATCATTTCGCAATTCACACTGCCTCCCAGGACATTCCCAGCACATTTTGCTTCCCTTTTATTCCTTCGCTCCATAACACGTTATCCTTCTCTAAAAATCAGCTGGCGCATAAACAGCCTCCTTGCCCCAGAAGGGCGACTCCATCGTGCAACATCCCTTGCTTTTTGCAGAGCAATCTGGAACGGGGGTCCCTTTCCGCACTCTCCTTTTAATCCATGTTCACCGTGGTGTCCTCCAAGCAATTCTGCACTCAAATCGAATCCAACCTTCTTTTAAATCCAGTCCCCCCCCCCCCCATTCTGCACTAAAATTGAGTTCAACCTTCTTTTTAATCTGGGTCCCCCCCCCCCCGCCCCCACTCTGCATTACATTACCTCCCTTCAGTGGTCAATCCGGTTTCAGCCTGCTGTTGCTCCAGGTTCTTTGGATGCTGTTTTGCCATGGATTTAAAATTACCTCAGATCAAACACTGAGAAAATCCGGAGTGGCAGGCAAATGCAGAAAGGACCCAAGTTACGCCTAAGTCAGTTGAAGTCAATGGGCTTCAAAGGGTATAACTCTACTTAGGACTACACTGTTGGTTTGTTCTCTGAAGAGTACTGGACTCGGGAGACCAGGAACGGTGAAATCATGAAGCCTTTATTGAGTGATTCAGCATGCCCAGTAGATGGTCAGAACAAGCATGCTTCCAGGGCTCCAGGGCCCTCATTATATGCTGGCCGGAGCCACACCTCCGGCCGCACCCAAAAGACCTGATAGGGGCTTAACATATGCGCATGTTTGTCGTAGGTTCCCTGGAGGAGCCTTTGATTGCATTGGCTCTCCAGGGAGAACCTAGGTCCCACATTGGTGGAGGCTTTCAATCCGGACGTCTATTGTTCCTCCAGATTCAAGCTCCCCTTTCTGCCTGACCATGTGCTCTGGCCATGCGGCGGGCGCCATTACCTGGGAGCACATGGCAGGCTGGTTAGAACACAGAGCATACTACATTACATTCTCCCAATCCCTAAATACTAGAACTTGAGGGCATCCAATGAAGCTGATGGGCAGTGATTTCAGGATGGACAGAAGGAAATACTACTTTACACAGAGAGTGATCAAAATGTGGAATTCGCTGCCAGAGGATGTAGTGATGGCCATGGGAATAAACAGCTTTACAAGGGGATTAGACAGAGTCATGGGTTGGAGCTGAAATCCATTATGACAAAGGCCATTCTGTAGAGGAGATGCAACTGGAAACATGCAGTTAGATGGAGCTTTGTTTCATCTTTAAACTATGGTCTAGAGTCTACCATATGACACTGTCACTGCTGGTAACATCACCTTGACGGTCGTGTCTTCCCTGCTGTAAGCACTCCATGGCGCTATTTACACCTTGGCAGGGGTCATTTCGTAGAAAAAGAGGTGCAGGAGCTCATTAGCATAACTCATTTGCATATGCCACACCCCCTAACATACCGGAAGTGTGTCCAAAGGCAACACCCACCCCTCAGGCTCCACTCCACAGGTGAGTGAAACTGACCTGCTCTTCCTCCAGTCCCTTCCCCATCCAATACTTCGTGCAATAAAAATAAGCGTAAAGAACACACCCTCATTCTCTTCCTGCTCCCTTGAAACCACCAGGTTTCAAGTAGACTTGCAATACCTAGGACATGTGCACCAACCATCCTTTCCCCTTCCCCTCCCCACAACAAGACACTCTGTGAGGTAGGTGGGGCTGAGAGAGGTCTTTTGAGAACTGCTCATGAAGGAACAGCTCTGAGAGAACTTGTGACTTGCCCAAGGTCACACCAGCAGCTGCACGTGGAGGAGTGGGGAATCAAACCCGGTTCTCCCAGATTAGAGTCCAATTCCTGACCACTACACCAAACTGATGGGGTGGAAGCTGCTGAAGGGTTGGTGAAATTTCTCCAGTACCTATGTGCCATGTGCCCAGATAAAAAATGGTATACTTAGAAAATTTATATGCCACCTTGAGCAAGTCTCTGGAGAAGCAGCCCACAGTCATAAAAGGAACAATGATAAAATTATCAATATTAAAACAAAACATTAAAAACAATAAAGACCCTAGCAGGGCTTTCCCCGGGGCGCTGCGCCTCTGCACTGCTCGAGGAAGCCGAGGAGGGGGCGGGGCTTGGTCATGTGCCCTCCCCCTGGGCTCCTCACTCCCGGAGCTGCGCTCCTGTGCGCTCCTGCTCCAACGGACCCCTGCACCAGGAACAGCATGTTTCTATCAGAATGATTTGATGCCCCTCTCCTGGCATGAGCTTAGTGTGTGTCGGACTATAATCACTCACCGCTGCTGTCATTAGGGATTTTAGATCAGGTTCTCTAATTTTACCTATGTTAGAATTGAACTTAAATATTGATGTTTTAACTGGATTATTGCTCTGCTATTTATATACTGTTTTATAATATGATGTACGCTGCTCTGAGCCCATTTGCAGGGTAGGGTGAGATAAAAATCCCAAAAATGAATGAATGAATAATAAAAGCAGTCTATCAGCCATGGCCCTCCAGAAGAACTGGTTGGCCAGTGTGTGGGACAGGATGCTGGACTAGATGGACCACTGGTCTGATCCAGCAGGGCTCTTCTTAGGTTCTTTTGTGGGCCTTGGCCTCTGTGCCCTGCAGCTGGCTGTCCAGAGGAGCTGGTTGGCCACTGTATGAGACAGGATGCTGGACTAGATGGACCGCTGGTCTGATCCAGCAGGGCTCTTCTTAGGTTCTTTTGTGGGCCTTGGCCTCTGTGCCCTGCAGCTGGCTGTCCAGAGGAGCTGGTTGGCCACTGTATGAGACAGGATGCTGGACTAGATGGACCGCTGGTCTGATCCAGCAGGGCTCTTCTTAGGTTCTTTTGTGGGCCTTGGCCTCTGTGCCCTGCAGCTGGCCGTCCAGAGGAGCTGGTTGGCCACTGTATGAGACAGGATGCTGGACTAGATGGACCGCTGGTCTGATCCAGCAGGGCTCTTCTGATGTATAATAAGATGGCAATAGATAGATGGCTGGTAGGTTGGTAGGTTGATGATACAGACAGACAGGCAGGCAGACAGACAGATAGATTTTCATGACTAGTTTCATTTTCACACTTAAATCATTAGTGTCTCCTGTTGCTAAATGAAATTATATGCTTCTTTGTATTATTGTTTTTTATCTGCTGCTAAATTAAACAAGGTTTTTTTTTTATATTTTAACAGTAGATATTCATTTAATTATGTTTAGTGCTGTTAGCTGAATTGCTTCTTAAATTGATTAGGTTATTGTTTTTATCTTTGCTCACTATCTCAAGAGCCTTAGTGCTAGGAAATGAGATATAATTTGCGGGGGGGGGGGGGGTCTCCGTCCTTTTTAATCTCTCCGCTCCTTTCTGGGTTAGCTAGTAGAAGAGAGCAATAATACTGTAGTAATGAGAGAAGAAAATGAGATGGTAACTCACACCCCTGGCCACTTGTAAATAAGCAGAGGTCCTAATGAAAACGAAACAACTTATATGATGCTACCTTGTTCTGAGTCTATTGGGTCAGCTACCTGAGTGGTGTTTCTATTCGTCTGTGAACCTTGGCTTGCCAGGCCTGTGCCTGGAAAAGGAGCACTGTGCAGTGTGGTGACATCACAGAATCATACAGTTGGAAGGGACCTCCAGGGTCATCTAGTCCAACCCCCTGCACAATGCAGGAAATTCACAAATACCTCCCCCTCCACACCCACAGTGACTGCTGTTCCCATGTGCAAGATGACAAAAACCCTTCAGGATCCCTGGCCAAACTGGCCTGGAGAAAAATTGCTTCCTGACCTCAAAGTGGCGATAAGCATTTTCCTGGGCATGTAAGAAAGGGCCACGAGAACTAAGCACTGAGGCAACCCTTCCTGCCCACCCTCTCATGATCTGCCCAAGTTCACAGAATCTGCATTGCTGTCAGATGGCCATCTAGCCTCTGTTTGGAAACCTTCAAAGAAGGAGAGCCCACCACCTCCCGAGGAAGCCTGTTCCCTTTGAGGAACCACTTCAGCTGTTGGGAAGTTCTTCCTAATGTTTAGCCAAAAACTCTTTTGATTTAATTTCAACCCATCGGTTCTGGTCCGACCTTCTGGGGCCATTCCAGGTAAGGTTGCCAGATCTCCCATTATGGCAGGAGACCTCCTGATGAATTCCCCCATTGCCCACCAGCACCTCAAAGGCCAGAGGGAGAAAAATTGGGGACATTGGGTGGGACTGTGCCACGCCAGCATGTGGCATCACTTTCTCCAAAATCTGGAAGTCATGTTATAATTTTGGAGGGAAGCAACGCTGTAGGATTTGCCAAAGACTATGGTTTTGCCATAGAGTTTTGGCAAATCCTAGAGCAACACACTCATTATGTGATCAAAGTACACACACTAGAGCATCACACTCATTATTTGATCACACTCATTATGCCATCAAAGTACGATAGCCTCCATTTAGTCATTTTAGCTTCAAGAGAGAGTTCAGGTTTAGATCCTACTAGCATTTTTAAAAAACACTGGAAGGATCTGACTGTTAATCTTTCAGGATCCCATGTTGTTTGAGCCACATTGGGATGTATAAAGCAGAATGGAATTATGGCACTCTCACCCACTTCCCTCCCTCACACACAGGATTTTCCCTGATTTTTCCTTCCTTTCTGGCTGAGCAGCCCATTTTATCTATTTTCTTCTTATCCAAAGGTTTATGGCTGTCCCACCCTGTCATGTTATTATATTTTGATACTGGCTCAGCCCAGGGACTTGAGGGAAGACACAAGATTACCTCCTTAACTTCTGAAAATGGCACACAAGGGGCTTTTGGAAATTTAAAAATAAACAAAATATTTTATTCAATGTAAAGGGGAAATGACAGGTGAAATCAGGGGTAAAATGTCTGAGGTGAATCAATAATAGTAACAGTAGTTTCATCATGTTTTATCATGATATGTTTCCAGCAAGTAAGAGTGTCAAGCTTTTCACAAAGAATCTTTGAAATTAGAGGCTTTATTTTCAGAGTCTGTTTAACTCTCCAGTTGAAGTTCTTAAGTTTAACTGACTCTTCAAGTTTCTTCTTCTTCTTCTTCCTTTAATGTATTTTAACAGGCATGTATTTCATTTGGACTGTCCATATTGTAGACGAGGGATTGGGAGCTAAGAGTACTTGGTGGGCATGTGATTTGGTTCAGGCCCTCTCCAGCACACGTATCAGCTCACCTTTCACTAGAGGTTTCACCTATGCTTTTATGGCCTGTATCTGCTGTTCCCTAACTCCAGTTGTTATCTCCTAAGAAAGAGCCCCATTGGATGAGTCTGATGGTCCATCTAGTCCAGCATCCTGTCCCACACAGTGGCAAGACAGTTCTTCTGGAGGTCTAATAACAAGGCATAGAGTCCGTGGCCTTCATAAGAACATAAGAAGAGCCTTGCTGGATCAGACCAGTGGTCCATCTAGTCCAGCGTCCTGTCTCACACAGTGGCCAGACAGTTCCTCTGGAGGTCCAGCTACAGGGCATAGAGGCCGAGGCCTTGATAAGAACCCAAGAAGAGCCTTGCTGGATCGGACCAGTGGTCCACCTAGTCCAGCATCCTGTCTCACACAGTGGCTAACCAGTTCCTCTGGAGGAGATGCCAGCCTCCAGGTGGAACCTGGGGATCCCCTGGGATTACAGCTCACCTCCATACTACAGAGATCAGTTCCCCTGGAGAAAATGGATGTTTTGAAGGGTGGACTCTATGGCATTGTACCCCACTGAGGTTCCTGTTCTCCCCAGACTCCCCCCAAATCTCCTGGAGTTTCCTAACCTCCCCCACCAGTAGCCAAGAGAGACCTGGCAACCTTATCTGGAGGTCCAGCAACAGGGCATAGAGGATGAGGCCTTCATAAGAACATAAGAAAAGTCCTGCTGGATCAGACCAATGATCCATCTCATACAGCTTCCTGTTTCTCACAGTGGCCAACCAACTGTCCTAAAAGGCAAACGAGGAGGGTACAGAAGCCAGGCATAGAGGCCAAGGCCTTTCCCTGGTGTTACTTCCTGGGACTGGAATTCAGAAGTTTACTGACTCGAAATGTGGAAGTTCCCTTTAGTCACCATGGCTAGTATCCAGGGGGGAACCTCCCCATTCAGATAACGAACCTGGGCTTTCTGAATTTTGATAGATTCCGTGGTCCCTGACACGCAATTAATTAAAACAGCACCGACTTTGTCAATCAGGCTGTCAGGGATGTAACCATCAAAGCTAATGAGTTTATTCTGAATTTCAATTGACCGCCCCCCCCCCCATGAATCTTCAGAGGCATGTCATTTTTAATTAATCCATGGACCCTAAAGGGTACAATGCCAGTATCTCTGCCTTTCGAATGCAATAACTCGATCATGGGAATGGTCTAAGTTCAATACCCGATGATGAACAGATCGCATAAGAGCTTCAGGGATTTTGTTCCAGATATTTCATATTTTTCAGAGCCTGCCATTCCACAATTAATTGTTCTTTGGCAAAAACCAGTAAGCGCCGGAGACATTATCTGATCAACAGAAAACTTTCAGCCATTTGCCTGTCAAGTTGATGGATATCCGAATACTAATATAAGCGTCATAAAGTCAGCTAATCATGCACAGCTATGGACTTTGCAAAGATAAATTTTTAAAGAAACGATGTCACGGAGTTAGTGTTTATTTTGCAAACCACCTCGAAGCAATTTCTGAAGCGGTGGCATATTAATTTTCTTAGTAAATAAATATGAATATGAGCTTCAGTGAAGCCTAACTTTGGGGGATATAATCAAATTTGTTACTATCTAATTTCCCTTAATGGGAATTGAATTTAGTTCATGAATCCAAAACGCCTTCCTTTGATTCAGTCCTAATTACATCGATTGGTACTAACAGGGCGACGAAGTTTGCCGAATTTCCATTGGAAACACACTTCTCGAATACATTTCACTTGATCGTTTGCCTGTTTGACGGTGGGCGACAGGAAACGCAGATTCGTTTTGCTATTTCCTCATTCTTCCGATTCAGCCTTTCCAAATCCCCCGTGATCTTTCTATCTGGGCTTAAACCGGAGGGGTTCCACACAATCCGCCACTTGCTTGAAGGAGGCATCCATCTTTCAGAAGCCCCAGGAGGACCAGAAGGAAAGCTTCTGTTGATTGAAGCTCACACTGATGTTCCCTCAGTGCTGAACAGAGAATCCACTGTTTTGCTGTGGCTTCCAGGGGTCCCCCGTGGCTACGGGTTTGCTGTATTTTATGAGCACTGTCAGCCATCTGGAGCATTCGGAGAGGCAGGAGAGCAGGGGATGAAATGAAATAATGATCCTTCGTACCCAGTGAGTTGATGTGGAAGGAAGAAAAAAACGGAGCCCAGAACTTCAGGCAAGGCATTGTCTGGAAATGCTGGGTGCCATTTTCAGAAGGGAGAAAAGAAGAGGAGGAGGAAGAGAGATTGGATTTATACCCGCCCTTCACTCGGAGTCTCAGAGCGGCTTAAAACTCCTTTCCCTTCCCCTCCCCTCAACAGACACCCTGTGAGGTAGGTGAGGCTGAGAGAGCTCTTTCCCAAGCTGTCCTTGAGAGAACAGCTGGTACAGAGCTATGGCTTGCCCAAGGTCATCCAGCAGCTGCAAGTGGAGGAGTGGGGAATCAAACCCGGTTCTCCCAGATTAGAGTCTGCATATTTAACCACTACACCAAACTGGTTCTCATAGCAGGTGCATTTCAAATTGAAACCGTGGGGATGAGCTATTCAAAATCATCTCCGCTCCCATGGATGGGATCTGGCCTGTCTCCTTCCATGTGCCCCCGTGTGCCACCTGTGGTCACCAAGCAGCCATCTGTTGGCTGTCCTACCATTTAGGGTGGCCCACCTGGCGTAGATCAGAGCCTGGGCCTTTCCCACCACGGCTCTGTGGAGTGGGCTCCCTGAAGTGGGGAGGGGGGTCCCCACTTTGAAGATCTTCAGGAGATGCTGCAAGCAGTCTTCCCTCCAAGCTGAGTTAGTGTGAGCTAGCTCACAGGTTTTTAGCCTCCGGCTCATACATTTTTGTTTTAGCTCAGGAAGGATGGCTCCAGAGCAAACTCCAAATCAGTCACTCACAACTTTAATACCAGCAGGGCTCATTTTGTAGCAGGACCTCCTCTGCATATTAGGCCACACACCCCTGATGTAGCCAATCCTCCAAGAGCTTACAGTAGCCCCTGTAAGAAGAGCTCTGTAAGCTCTTGGAGGATTGGCCACATTAGGGGTGTGTGGCCTAATAGGCAAAGGAGCTCCTGCTACGAAATGAGCCCTGAATACCAGTAGCTCACAAAGTACAATTTTTGCTCACAAGACTCCACAGCTTAAAGGGAGCATTGGCCGCAAGGCCTGCCTCTTTGCCAGAGCTTGGGGAGGGGGTGTAGTTTGAGTGGTAGGCATCTTTGAAGTGGGGGAGAGATTGGGAATTTGCCATTTTATTTTTGGTTTTTGCAGGGGGTGTTTTTAACCATTACTGTAAGACGCCTTGAACCACAAGGTAGAACAAGACGGGTAGCCATGTTAATCTGTCTTTATTGGTAGAAAAGAGCAAGAGTCCAGTAGCACCATGAAGACTAACAAAATATGTTGCCAGGGATGAGCTTCTGTGAATCACTGCTCATTTCTACTACAGCTAGAATGACAGTCCATTTGTCATATCTTGGAGAATGACAATAGCAGGAGTGATTGGATAGGTGTGACATGCAGAGGAGGAATAAGTGTGGAGAAATCAGCATTGGTAATGAGACAAGAAACCTCGATCTCAGTTCAGTCCAGGAGGATGCCACCACGTGTTTTTAGAAAGTGGGCAGGGCCAGGTGGGGCGTTGCCCAGCAAGGTTTCTGACTGGCCGTTGGAGAGTTGAATGGCAATCCAAGTTTCTAAAAATGTGGCTTTAGCAGCAGCAGCAGCCACCACCACACATGGGTCTTCATTGTGTGACTGAAGGTAAGCCATGGTAGCCATTTTGTGGCTGGCTCCACATCTTGCAGCAGCCGTTTTGTGACAGCCCACCATGCTGTGTCAGCTTTCCAAATGGGCCCACAGGCTCAAAAAGCTTGGGGATCCCTGCCATAGAGTTTTTGCCAAATACCGTAGTGAAGGGGTGTCGAACTCATTTGTTATGGAGGGACGGATCTGACATAAATTGGACTTTGTTGGGCTGGGCCATGTGTGCCATAACATGTAATACCAGGTAGCATAGAGATAAACCTTATAAAGGACACAAACACAGAGATTTTTTTAACTTAAAATAAAAACATGCTTGAAACATTAGCATTCTTGCAATACTTTGTTTATTTAACAGTCAGTCTCTGATAACTGACACTTCTTGTTCTGAATTATTGCATCAAAATGTCTGTGCTGTAGCAATCTGGGAGGGGGAGGGGGAGGAGCCTCAGCCTAGTGCAGGGAGCGGAAGCTTGCCTATCTATCGCTCCTGAGTGATTGAGAGTCTGGGAAAGCAAGCTATGATGCAGCAGCAGAACTGGAGGAAGAAGCAGGAGACAGCCAATCCCTTGTGGGCCTGAGAGAAGCCCTCTGGGGGCCTGATCTGGCCCCTGGGCCGCATGTTTGACGCCCCCGCCATAGTGTCTCTGTGTCACCAGCAACATGTTGACATCCAGGGCTCTTTTTGTAGCAGGAGCTCCTTTGCATATTAGGCCACACACCCCTGATGTAGCCAATCCTCCAAGAGCTTACAGTAGCCCCTGTAAGAAGAGCTCTGTAAGCTCTTGGAGGATTGGCTACATTAGGGGTGTGTGGCCTAATATGCAAAGGAGCTCCTGCTACAAAAAGAGCCCTGAGTCTGGTGTGCGCCAGAACTGATGTCGCTGCATTGCCTGTGACACAAGCTGAGGTCTCCTTTTGCTGCCAGCAAGCCCCCTATTGGCCAGCAAATTGGTGCTGGGGGAGGGGCCCCCGAGTAGGGGACTCCCCCAACCTTAGCGGGGGCCCGGCAGGCCCACTCGATCCCCAACCCCCGCTGGATAAGCGGATGTGAATTCTTTCTTCCTCGTGGCATAACTCTTTGGTTAAAGGGAGCGCGAACAGCATTACCCAGGAACGAATAATCCCAGCCTCTTTGCACCGAAGCCCGTCTCGTCGGCTGGATCGAAATTAAATCAGTCCTCCGCTTTCCCTGCTTTACATAATCGCTTGGCTTACCGAGCTCGGGTGGGTCTTATGTAATTTTGTGTATGTGTCTGTTGATGATAATTTATTCACGTCTTCTCGAGAGCCGTCTGCGGCCCGGGATAAAAAGAGCAAGGGTGTTTGCAGCAAGGGGAGGTGGAGTGAACGTTTCCCCCTCTCCTTTCGATGGAACTCTGCAACGACAAACAAGCAGAAGGAAAGAAGTTCATTTTCCTGCTGCTGCCCCTTCCCAGAGGAAAACAAAGCGCGGGCTTAACCTTTAAAATGGCTGCTTCATTGTCTTGCATTATTCCTTCAAAGCTTTGATGTAGAGGCTCTTTAGAAGCCAGCTCTGGTTGCACAGAGGCTGTGTTTCTGCAACGTGGGCCCCCATCGGGCCTATAGACAGAATTTTGTGGCTTGTGGGGCAAACATTTTTCTGGTGGGGCTGATGGTGCTGCCATTATTTTTCCATCAGCTCCGATCTGCTGGTGGCCACCCCTCTCCCTCCCCTCCTGCAAGATTTAAAGGGCCCTTCAGCTGATCGACGAGGAGCATGCAGCCTGCCAATTAGCTAGGTAAAGGTAAAGGTTCCCTTGCTTGAAAGCCAGTCAAATACAACTCTAGGGATGCGGTGCTTGTCTCCGTTTCCAAGCCAAAGAGCCAGTGCTGTCCGAAGATGTTTCTGTGGTCATGTGGCTGGAACACTGTTACCTTTTGGTGTAGTGGTTAAGTGTGCAGTTTGGTGTAGTGGTTAAGTGCACAGACTCTAATCTGGGAGAATGGGGTTTGATTCCCCACTCTTCCACTTGCACCTGCTGGATGATCTTGGGCAAGCCATAGCTCTGTACCAGCTGTTCTCTCAAGGACAGTTGTCTCAGAGCTCTCTCAGCCCCACCTGCTTCACAGAGTGTCTGTTGTGGGGAGGGGAAGGGAAAGGAGTTTGTAAGCCGTTCTCCCTTAGGTAGTGAAGGGCAGGGTATAAATCCAATCTCTTCTTCTTCTTCTTCTTCTTACCTTCCCACCAAAGCAGTCCCTATTTATCTACTTGCAATGTCTTACTTTTGAACTGCTAGTTTGGCAGGATCTGGGGCCAGAGACGGGAGCTCACTCCGTCATGCGGCACTCGGGTCTCAAACTGCCGAACTACCGACCTTCCGGTCTGCAGTTCAGCATCTTAACCACTTGAGCCACTGCAGCCCCTGCCAATCTGCTAGAGGGCCCTTTAAATCTTGAGGGAGGGAAAAGGATGCACGCCATCCCCCTCTTCTTCTCAAAAGTATTTAAATGATCCCTTTAAATACTTTTGAGAGGAAGCTGGGGGGGGGGAATGCATGCTTGTCTGACATCATGTATTTGAGAGTATGAGGGCATTGTCTCTACAGGAGAGACTTGGAGAGCCATGTGTCTCCATGGAAAGCCATGTACAGAGACAGAAAGTGAGAGGACATAGGGAGAAAGGAGGGGGTCAGATGCCAGGCTAAGATACAGTGTGCATTCATACAGCTGTTTTGAGCCAGGCCAGGCCTGAGTGCCTGGTGGATTTAAAATGCACATCCAGACCTCAATATCTGGGAATCATGCCGCTTCTGTGAGTAGCCCGTCAGTCCCCATCAGGGATCCATATTTAAAAGATAGTAGTGAAAGTCCGATCTAAAGCTGGCCGACGGGCCAATGCCGGACTTTCCACCATCAGGTTGTACCTCCAGTGTGCAATCAGCCCGAATGGCCGCCACTTTTAAAAACTCTTAGCAATGAGCGCATAACTGCTTAAACATGCGATGTCCCCAGAGCTCCCCTCAAGCGATCCAGACAATTTAATGTTTCTGAAGGTCCCGTGAACTTTATCAACTTTATTAACTGAAATGGTACCTAGAGGAAGGTACCGCTGGTGATGCTTTTACCATTTGAGTCCATGCTTGCATGGAAAAAAAAGTAGATGGTGAGGCGCATATGCGCACGCACAGACAGGATTTTAAAAAAAGCTGACCGCACGGCTCCTTGTGGTGGATGCCATCTAGACAATCCACTGCAGGAGTCACACACGGTAAAGCACTTCATGGGCAAGCTCTCTGGTTGTGCAACACTGGATCAAAAAGATCTAGCTCAAATTAGGGTCGGGCCAATGGCGGGATTAGCTGCCCATCTGAACACACCCAGAGAGAGGCACCCAGAAGGAGATAACACCGACACATGCTTAGAGTGGTGTAGCACCCCCCAATGTCCAGGCATGCTGAGTCGCTCACTCCAACAGCCTACACACTTCCAAGCTCATCTCTGCCATCATAAGGACCAGAAACTTTGTGGGGGGGGGGGTTGAGGGGGGGAGCTGCAATTCTCAGAAAGCTGGATTCCGCAGCCAACAGCATGCTACGTGCATTGCCTGTGTTCCTAGAATCACAGCCCTGACTCGGCAATGTGTCTCTAACGTGTCTACTCTTCTGGAAGTCATCTCGCCGCTGAAAGATTGCGGTGCTCTCTTCGGTCCGGACACCAGGGAGGCTTGAAAAGGTGTGACCAAAGCGAGTTCATTTTGGCTGCTGGTGCTCCAAGACAGTCTGGGTTTCAAAGAGCTTTTTGCTGTTCTTCTTCTCGGGGTGGAGGATGCCAAGCTTTGCAGGAGAGTTTTCGGCTTTTAGCATGTCTTGCTCCCGACGGTCTTCCCCCCCAACCCGATTCCACGTGCCTCCTCCCTGCCCGCCCGCCCACCCCTGCAAATGCTTTGCCAGCGTGCTGCTTGCTTGAAACGCTGCCTTTTGAAAGGCCAGAATGGAAAAGGAGGCCAGGGCAGACTGAGGACTCGCCCTGAAAAGACAGCATGCCGCTGGGACCAGTGTGAACTGCGGCAATCTCTTGCTTCTCTCCCGATCAAACCAGGGGCCGGCTGTCTTCCACAAGCAGGAATTAGGTGACCGAAGGACAGCCTAGATTGATACATAATCACCCGTGCAGAAGCTAAGAGGAGCTGTGGCTCAGTGGCAGAGCATCCGCTTGGCATGCAGAAGGTCCCAGGTTCAATCCCCGGCATCTCCATTTAAAAGGACCAGGCGGTAGGTGATGGGAAAGACCTCCACCTGAGGCCCTGCAGAGCTTTAAACAGGGGCTGTGGCTCACTGGAAGAGTCTCTGCTTGGCATGCAGAAGGTCCCAGGTTCAATCCCTGGCATCTCCAGTTGAGAGCCAGTGTAGTGGTTAAGTGTACGGTTAAGTGTACGGTTTGGTGTAGTGGTTAAGTGCGCGGACTCTAATCTGGGAGAGCCGGGTTTGATTCCCCACTCCTCGACTTGCAACTGCTGGATGACCACAGGGTGTCTGTTGTGGGGAGGGGAAGGGAAAGGAGTTTGTAAGCTGCTCCGAGACTCCCTTAGGTAGTGAAGGGCGGGGTATAAATCCAATCTCTTCTTCTTCTTCTAACCCCTGCCAAACAGTGGGGGGGGGGGGACTTACTGGGTGTAAAGAGAGAGCTCGAAGCCCTCCTTTTATGCTGGTCAGGGACAATCCCCTGACCTCACCCAACTGGCCTGAGAGGCTATTATCTGTCTATTTACATCTCATAGGTTCCCTGGGAGAAACCTAGGTACATGATTGGTGGCCGGTTTGAATCCACCTGGCCTTTGTTCTACCTGGCTGAAGCTCAGGTAGTTTCTTGGCCATGTGCTCTGGCCATGCTCTTGCCATGTGCTCTGGCCATGCAGTCGCCATTATGGAAGCACATGGCGACCGCATGGTCAATACATAACACTGGCAGTCTTCAAGCAGCGGCTGGACAAACAGCCTGGAGCAGGGATGCTCCAGGCTGATCCTGCATTGAGCCGGGGGTTGGACTAGATGGCCTGCCTGGCCCCTCTGTGATCCTGTGATTCTATGAACATCAGAATGAGCTCAGAACATCATTCTTCCCTCCTCCATTTTCTCACAACCACAGCCCTGTGAGGTAGGCTGGGGTGAGGTTTTGTGGCAGCCTGCCCCCAAGGTAACCAGCTGAGCTTCCAAGGCAGAAGTGGGGGGATTTGAACTTGGGTCTCCCAGGATACTAGTCTGACCCTCTATCCACTCTCTCAAGATAGTTTAACTCTGCTGGGTAAGTTCAGAGCTCTAGCTGTCTACGAGGAAGGGTGACGCTTCCTCCGCAGTACCGAAAACAGTCTCATCCATCTTGATTATGGTTATTGCGTTGCTCTCTCCCATCTTTCTTCTATTATGGAACACTAAATGTCATCAATTGGATTCCCAGGAAGTCCATTAAGACGCTGCCCAGACCCAGATCTGCTTAGCTTCAAAACGGTTGTGTGTACCTTCTGCCCCATACCCTCAGGCCCTATATGGAACGGCCGGCCTCTTGCAAAACAGCCATTTGACAGGTCGGCCATGAATGATTGTGTATGGAATCCGAGCAGCCAGGGAAAGAGAGGGGGGGGGGGGGAAGGACTACTTCTCCCCATCCGCCTATAAAAAAAACCCCGTGAGCGAAACCAAGAGAGGCACTTCATTTTTCATTGACAAATCCTTTGGAAAGCAGCACAGTCATCCACAATGCATCGCCCTGCCACTGGAGCAGGTTGAAATTTCATGAAGCTGAATCACCAGAATAAAGGGAGACCATTCATCAAACGCCTGCCAGAGTGAGACCTGGAACATTAAAGCTGGACTGTCTCGAAGATTCCATGGCTGCGTTGGAGAACCAAATAAAAGGTGTCAGAGAGAGAAAAGTTTTCACCTGTACGTCAGCTTGGGGAGGAAAGATGGCACAGGGTGGCCTGACCTGGTCAGATCTCAGAAGCTAAGCAAGGGAGACCAGCAAGGAAGGCATGGCTCCTCCCTTGCCGTGAAAGCCCCTCGCTTGAGTTGTCATGACTTTACACACATGTCCATCAGCTTCGGCTGAGCGCCGAAGACTAGGTTCTTTTGAGTTATGCTGCTGGAGAAGACTCTTGAGAGTCCCGTGGATTGCAAGGAGATCAAATCAATCAATCCTAAATAGGGTTGCCAAGTACTCACAGTCTAGCGGCGGGGGTGGGGGAGTCCTCTTGCTCCTGGGAGTTCCCTGGCGCACGCGCACAAAGTGCACGCACTGCGATGACGTCACCAGAAGTGACATCATCACGTTGGGAACACTGGGGGCGGGACCACTCAAATTCAAGGGAAACCATAGAGTTTTCCCTCGAATTCTAGAGCACCCCCCCCCAAAACGTGCCCGACGCGATGACGTCTATGCAGCCCGGCAGTTGGGGGGCGGGGTTCCCCCCCGGCAGCCCAATCCTGGCCGGCGGGAAACGGGCCTCTGGAGCGGGGTTTCCCCACCCCCCGGGGGGACCTGGGAACACTGATCCTAAAAGAAATCAACCCTGACTGTTCCCTGGAAGGCCAGATCCTGAAGCTGAAGCTCCAATACTTTGGCCACCAAGTGAGAAGGGAGCCCTCCCTGGAGAAGGCCCTGATGCTGGGAAAGACTGAAGGTCAAAGAAGAAGGGGACGGCAAAGGGTGAGATGCTTCGACAGTGTGATCGAGGCAACAAACATGAAATTAAGCAAGCTCCGGAGCACGACGGAAGAAAGGAGGGCCTGGCGTGATGGGGTCCATGGGGCCGCAAAGAGTCGGACTCGACTGTGCGAATGAACAACAAGAACAACACATCAGCTTCAATTGTTCCTATCCAAAAGCCTTTTTCTTAACAAAGAGGGGGAGGGAGAGAGGGGGGGGAGAGAGAGCTCTATGGAAGGGGAATCACTGTACACTGCATTGGTCAGGAGTCCTGTGTGCAGTTCTGGAGGCCTCACTTCCAAAAGGGATGTAGACTGAATGGAGCGGGTGCAACGGAGAGTGACAAGGATGATCGGGGGCCTGGAGACCAAGAAGCCCTATGGGGAAAGGCTGGGGGACCTGAGAAGGTTCAATCTAAAGAAGGGGAGGCTGAGGGGGGACAAGATGGCTCTCTTGAAGTCTTTGAAGGGCTGTCACTTAGTGGAGGGCAGGGAGCCGTTCCTGCTGGCAGCAGAGGAGAGGACTCGCAAGAATGGGTTTAAATTAAGGGTGGGGAGGGACCGGCTGGGTCTTAGGAAAGGATTAGGGCAGTCCTCGAGGGAGCTCTCTCAACCCCAGCTACCTCACAGGGTGTCTGTTGTGGGGAGGGGAGGGGATTGTAAACCGCTCTGAGACTCTTTTGGGCAGTGAAGGGTGGGGTATAAATCCAAACTTTTCTCTTCTTGTATTTAAAACTTTTGTTATCCGCCTTTCGAACTCAAGGCAGCTTCTGGGTGTAAAGTGCTGTCAAGTGCCATTCTGTGTGTAAAGTGCCGCCAGCGTGGCGCAGTGGGTAAGAATGGTGGACTCTAATCTGGGAGAACCGGGTTTGATTCCCCACTCCTCCGCATGAAACCAGCTGGGTGACCTTGGGTCAGTCACAGTTCTCTCAGAGTTCTCTCAACCCCACCTCCCTCACAAGGTGTAGGGAGTGGAAGGGAAGGTGATTGTAAGCCGGAGATTCCTTTGGGTAGTGAAGAGGGGGTTATTAAAAAAACAACTCTTTTTTGTGCGTATTTGTGTGTGTGTGTGTGTGCCTGGAAGTCATGGTGACCCCTTGTGTGGCTTGGACGTTTCAGAGAGATCGCTTGCTATTGCCTGCCCCCACCTCCCAACTCCTGATATTCCAAGGAGATCTCCCATCCAATTACTTGCCAGAGTCAACCCTGCTTAGCTTCCAAGATCTGACGAGATCGGGCTTGCCTGGACTATCCAGGTCAGGGCCTCAACTCTTCTTCTTCGAGTTGCAGCCCGATTTATGGCAACCCCATAGGGTTTTCGAGGCAAGTGATTAAGCAGAGGTGGTTGGCCGTCGCCTTCCTCTGCAGCGTCTTCCTTGGAGGTCTCCCATCCAAGTACCGACCCTGCTTAGCTTCTGAGATCTGACAAGATCGGGTTATGCTGTACCATTCCACATCTCCAGGGTGGCTTACAATGTAAATAAAACAACCATTACGTGTCTGAATTTCCAGTCTCCAGGCAAATTGCTGTGAGGGAGCAGTCCCATAGTTCAGAAGCCACTACAGAGAAAGCCCTGTCTCCACTCATCTCTCCTCGGACAATGGAGGCGCACAGAATGTGCCTTCAGATGAAAACCTTGACATGTGGACAAGTTCATAGAGGAAATTACTTCTTCCACGTGTCAGGCTGACTAACGAAGCAGTGCTCCGGATCCCCCTGCCACTTTTCATCCCGTTCTCTTGAACCTGAAAGGAGTATCCGTCATCCGACAAAGGGAGCCAGAAAGAGATGAAAGGTGTCCTCACATCAGGGGCATCCATTTGCGGCACTTACTCCCTTTGATTCAATGGTACCTCATGAAAATCACAGGGCGGGCGGTGGGAGCTCCTGTTCTGAAGAGACGCAGTGACTCAGGTGCATCGAATCTCCGATTGTTATCAGAGCTCAGTTTTCCCTTTGGGGAGTGAAATTAGTCTCAGATCCAGGTTCTTGACTTTAGATTGAGTTCCCAAACTCTACCCTCTCAAGCCTTTGCCCCCAAATCTCCAGGAATTTTCCAACCTGGAGTTGGCAACCAAACCTAGCTGAGAACTTCCTGGATGGTTGATGAAGAGGCAGGGACCGATTTCCCACAAGCAGCTGTGCCACCCTCGCTCTTTCACTTGCCCGTTACATTGGTCAATTTCACACTCTTTGCGGCGCAGCCGCATTTTGACCCGCATCTCCCATCAATTTCCCCCACGTTTTCTCAATCCTTGTTTTTTGAGATCAAGAAGACGTGGGAGGGGGGAATCAGAGGGAGATGCAGGTCAAAGTGAGGCCGCACAGCAAAGCATGTGAAATTGACGGATGCAACAGGGGAAACGGAAAAGCGAGGGTGGCACAGCTGCTTGTGGGAAATCGGCCCCAGCATCTTATCCCACAGATAACTTGGGTTGCCATCTCTAGGTTGGGGAAATTCACAGAGATTTGGGAGTGCAGCCTAGGGAGGGGAAGGTTTGGGAATGGGAAGGACCTCAGTGGGGTGCAGTGCCATAGAGTCCACTCTCTGAAGCCGCCATTTTTTTCCCAGGGAAACTGATCTCTGTTGTCTGGAGATGGTTTGCAATTCTGGAGATCCTCAGACTAGAGCTGGAGGTCAGCTACTCTAATGGCTCAGATCTTGTTTGTGTGAAGCGTGTTATGATAAAACCCACTCACCCAGCTATGAGTGTCGGCTTTCCGAGGCTAGCTGGCTGGCACGAACACAGTGAGGCGCCTCAGTGGGCCGTTAGAGAATGCCCTGCCCAGGAACCTCACCGAGCCATGTAGGCAGGCCACGATGACCCCCCCAAAGTTCAAAGCCCCCTCCCGGTGAATATCCTGGCTAGGGGCTGCCTGGGGATCCCCTGGAACTACAGCTCATCTCCAGACTACAAAGATCTGAGACTACAGAGAGCAGAGGTCCATCAGTGGCTATTAGCCACGAAATATAGATAGGAACTCTCAGTCTGGGGCAAGTGATGCTCTGTATTCTTGGTGCTTGATGGGGGGGGGCAACAGTGGGAGAGCCAGTTTGGTGTAGTGGTTAAGTGCGTGGACTCTAATCTGGGAGAACCGGGTTCGATTCCCCACTCCTCCACTTGAAGCCAGCTGGGTGACCTTGGGCAAGCCATAGCTCTGTGCCAGCTGTTCTCTCAAGGACAGAGGTCTCAGAGCTCTCTCAGCCCCACCTACCTCACAGGGTGTCTGTTGTGGGGAGGGGAAGGGAAAGGAGTTTGTAAACCGCTCTGAGACTCCCTTGGGGAGTGAAGGGCGGGGTATAAATCCAATCTCTTCTTCTTCTTCTTCTTTGCTCTGATCCCCTCATCATTTTTGTTTGAGAGGCTGTTTGGTGTAGTAGTTAAGTGCGTGGACTCTAATCTGAGAGAACCGGGTTTGATTCCCCACTCCTCCACTTGCACCTGGCTGGATGACCTTGGGCAAGCCATAGCTCTGTACCAGCTGTTCCCTCAAGGACAGCTTGGGAAAGAGCTCTCTCAGCCCCACCTACCTCACAGGGTGTCTGTTGTGGGGAGGGGAAGGGAAAAGGAGTTTGTAAGCCCCTCTGAGACTCCGAGTGAGTGAAGGGCGGGATATAAATCCAATCCCTTCTCTTCTTCTTCTTCTTCTTCTTCTTCTTCTTTTTCTAGTGTCCTGCCCCCACTGCTGGACCTTCTGAGGGCACCTGGTGTTTCTGGCCATTGTGTGACACAGAGTGTTGGACTGGATGGGTCATTGGCCTGATCCAACATTGGCTTCTCTTATGTTCTTATCTGTTTCCGTGGAGAAAATGGCTGCTTTGGATATTGGATTTATGGCGTTATAACTCACTGAGGTCCCCGTCCTCCCCAGGCTCCATCCCCAAATCTCCAGGAGTTTCTCAACCTGGATCTGGCAATTTCACCCACCCCATCTCCAGCTGGTGGCCAGGGAGGACCTGGCAACCCATCAGCCACATCAGATGCACTCTCACGAAGCTATCAGCAACATCTAGGGTTGCCAACTCCAGGTTCAGAAGTACCTGGAAATTTGAAGGCAGAGCTGGGAAAGTAGGGTTAAGGGAGGGGAGGGAAGTCAGTGGGCTAGGATGCCATTCAGTCCACTTTCCAAAGCAGCCATGTTCTCCAGGAGAAGTGGAAAACATATTTTAAAGAAATAAATATTATATAAATAAGCAAGTGATGTAGTCTAAAGGTCAGTTATAATTCCAGGGGATCGCCAGCCCCAGCCTGGTGGTTGGCAACCCTTACAAAACCACATGAGCAGCCACAGCCAATAGCATTCTGGCAGTGTAAGCAAGTAGGGCCGAGGACAATGAGCTTGGCAAAAAAAAGCCAAAAACGATACCAGTGAGAAGCACATTCACATCGCACAAATGTGCTCAATGTGTGCCCGAAGCCACTGAAAACAGAATATATTTTTCAGCGTTCATGACTCCCCCAAAAGATACAAAATAAGGTAGGCCATCTTTTGTTGCACTCTGTCAATGTACGTGCGTGTTTTAACACATCCCCTTTGGAGCTTCGCGCAGAAGCCAAGTTGTTACGTGCTTTTCACAAGGAGAGTGGCCTCGGAGTTGCGGCACAGAAATTGGTTTGTCCTCTTGACCTCAGCCATGGGTTTATTTGCAGAAGAACTAATGTTCTAATTTTATTTTATTTGAAATAAACACAAGCCCGTTTTTGGTTTAAGCAAATGGCCGGGGGAATTAAATCTCATCAGGTTAGGGTTGCCAGGTCCCACCCCGGCAACCATCAGGGGATGGGGGAGGACTCACCATGAGAAAGAGCAGGGCTGTTTTTGGGCAGGAACGCACAGGAACAGAGTTCCGGCTGGTTCCTGAGTTGGCCACACCCATCAGGAACTCATTAGCATAATAGGTCACACCCAACAGCAGAAATTCATTAGGATTGGCTACATTAGGGGTATGTGGCCTAACATGCAAATTAATCCCTGCTGCAAAAAATCCCTGGGTTTTGACAACAAACAAGGTAAATAATAAGAAGCAAAAGGTGGGTGTGGCTGGATGACCACTCTTCTGGTAATGTGGGGGTGTGGCCTAATATGCTAATAAGCTGTGCTGTCAGTGGCGTGTCCTAATATGCTAATGAGTTTCTGCTGTTGGGTGTGGGCTATTATGCTAATGAGTTCCTGCTGGGCTTTTTCTACAAAAAAAGCCCTGAGAAAGAGGAAGGCCAAGGCCAGGAAGTCACACAGGAAGTGATGTCATTAAGCTGCATCACACAGGAAGTGATGTCATTAAGCTGCAACATCACTGTGAAGCTCTGGTATTTGGGCAAAACCAGCTCCTGCCATAGTGTTTTTGCCCAAATACCAGAATGTCGCTTGGACATCGCTGGTGTGATGACATCACTTCCTGTGTGACATCAGCGACATGGCCTGGGCCTTCCTCTTTCTTCTGGCAAGTCCCCTCACTGGCCAGCTGATTGGAAGTTGGGGGGCAGGGCTTGGCAACAGGGGATCCCTGCCTCCTCTGGAGGGTTTGACAACCCTACATCAGGTTCAAGGGGACACAGAACTTATTTTGGTGCCCTTCAGCTAAGCTAGCACTGTTTTATTACTTAATATGGGCATGAGCTGACTCTGTCAAGTGAAGCTTTGTGAGTTCCTAGAATGATGGCTGGAATCCATTAACAACTTTAAACAACTGAACTCTCTTCGGATCTCCCATCACCCCATTGCTAACTGGTCATACGGAGTGCTCCACTCCATCTTTATTTCAACAGACAATTACACACAGTTTGCCACTGCTCTTTAACTGTGATGAGATGCTTTTCAAAGATCTCACCAAAATCCCAAGAGTCGGGAGGAATCAACACAATAAAGTTGAGTTGCTTGCCACCAGCTGATACTGGGCAAACTCCCACCCAAACTCTAGAGATCCACAAAATCCTAATGCAACAGCGACATTACTTCCAGGTTTCAGCCGGGAGTGATGTTGATACATACACAGTGTTTCCCCCTCCATTTCCTGCCCCCTATTCATTCAGGTAGCAGTGGGGGCCAGAGGTGGTAGCAGTAGTGGATGAGCTGGAAATCTGAACCACAAAAGGTCAAATGTGGAGAAGGCAGAGAACCATTAAGTATGATGTCAACACCTCTTCCATCCCTATGTATATTGGACATCTGCATGGGGCTAACCTCGGATGCTAAACCAGTTTGGTGTAGTGGTTAGGAGCGCGGACTCTAATCTGGGAGAACCGGGTTTAATTCCCCACTCCTCCACATGCAGCTGCTGGGATGACCTTGGGTCAGTCACAAATTCTCTCGGAGCTGTTCTCTCAAGAGCAGTCCTTGAAAGAGCTCTCTCTCAGCCCTACCTACCTACCTCACAGGGTGTCTTTTGTAGGGAGGGGAAGGGAAAGGAGATTGTAAGCCGCTCTGAGACTTTTTTGGGTAGTGAAGGGCAATATATAAATCCAATCTCTTCTTCTCTTCTGTTCGTTTGATTCCCCACTCCTCCACTTGCACCTGCTGGATGACCTTGGGCAAGCCATAGCTCTGTACCAGCTGTTCTCTCAAGGAATTAAATCTCATCAGGTTAGGGTTGCCAGGTCCCACCCCGGCAACCATCAGGGGATGGGGGAGGACTCACCATGAGAAAGAGTCCCTCCGCCCCACCTACCTCACAGGGTGTCTGTTGTGGGGAGGGGAAGGGAAAGGTGTTTGTAAGCCGCTCTGAGACTCCAAGTGAGTGAAGGGCGGGATATAAATCCAATCTCTTCCTCTTCTTCTTCTTCTTCTTTGTCAAATTATGCATGGAGTGGACAAAGTGGATAGATGGAGCCTTTTCTCCCTCTTCCATAATGCTATAACTCAGGAGCACCCACTGAAGTTGTTCAGAAATAGGTTCAGGACAAACAATAACAGGGCTTTTTTTCTGGGGGAATGTGCTGGAACAGAGTTTTGGAACCTCTTCAACAAAATTCTTTTTAAAATGTTAATAGGTTCTTGAGTTTTCAGGATACAGATTGAAAACTTCATTTCCCTCTCGAGAGTTTCAGCACCTCTTCCCCCCACACACACAAAAAAAAAGTGAGGTAGAATGCCATAAAATCCACCTTCCAAAGTGGCCATTTTCTCCAGGTGAACTGATCTCTGTTGCCTGGAGATCAGGTGTAATCTCAGGAGATCTCCAGCCACCTTCTGGAGGTTGGCAGCCCTAATCTGGGAACCCTTTCTCCCCCATTCCCAGTCCAAAAGTGACACAGTTAAAAAGTGTTGATGTAAGACAAAGGAGCGGGCCAAGGTAGGTTTACTATATTCAGAGCACGCAGTCTTGGTTTCCAGCCAGCAAGATACCTCCTGAATGTCCTTCTTCCTTTCCATCTTCACACATTTTGATCTGCCTTGCTGTGTCCTGACTCTCCAAAACTGTTTGTGATATAGTTATGGAGTCTGCCAGGGAAGGGGAAGCTTTATTACACCTGGCCAACAATGCAGGCCTTCGCACGGAGACGATAATCCTTTTTTAATTTCTCAGCGCCAGACGGGGAATAAATGGAAGCTTTCTCCAAATGGCCATCTGCACACAGCGGTGCATGAAGCAAATGGTCATGTTCAGCTGTATTACTGACCAGTACAGCCTTTGTATTTGAGGGCTTTTTCTTTTATTTTGTCCACTTTCATTCATGCTCATTTCAGGGTGTTCTGAAACCTCACACTGAGCCGGCTTTTGGCTGGCCAGAATCACAGGGGGAGACCTGTTTACATTTCTCGGGTTGCCTTTAACATTTCGATATCTGCCTCAGCTGTGGTTTTCTGCTGCCACAATAGAGTCTCAGAGGAAAAACTGAAGCAGTATTTTAACTAATGGCTTGGGGTAATTTTTGCTGTCCCCCCACAAACTACAAATGCACTTTGAACTTGGCATTGCAAGACCACGCATAGCCGGTGCCCGTGGTCAGCGATGTTTTGGCCTCTGTGCAAATCCTGTGTATGTCAGAATGCCACTGGCTTGGGGTTTATAGTGTTCTTTGGGGCAGCTGTGTCCTTTGTCCAATGTTTGCTGGTTTCTCAAAAATGACTGGTTGGCCACGGTAGAAAATGGAAGGCTGAGCTAGGTATGTCCCCGGGAGAGCCTTGCGCTCTTCGAATAACAACCCGCTGGTGATCCCTGGCCCTAGGGATGTCTGGCTGTCCTCGACCAGGGCCAGGGTCTTCTTTGTCCTGGCCCCGGCCTGGTGGAACACTCTGCCAAACAACATCAGGGCCCTGATGGATCTTATGCAATTCCACAGGGCCTGTAAGGCACAGATGCTCCACCAGGCTTTTGGTTGATGGCGGCAACACTTTTCTTGTTGGTTGGCACTCTTCCTCTTCCCCCACCTGTTGTGTTCTAATGGTGACCACCATGCAGCCAAGCCCTAGGGATAACCAGACCAGGGAATGGTGAAGACCAACCTACCTCAAAGACTTTGTGCGTTAGGAGGGTCCAAACTATGGCGGGAGGGGTGTTGTGTTCTAATGGCAACTGCCATGCGGTCTGGGGCAAGCACACGGCCAGGCACAGTCAGAGCTTCGCTCCAGGACACAATAAACTGACCGGATTGTAATTTAGATTTATCGGTCAGCCAGGATGCAAACTGGGGCCAATGACCTGGGAAGACTTAATGGTATTGAGTGTAATCCTATCAGAGTGTGTGGGCGAGGCTGGGGGCGTGGTTTAGATGAGCATATAAGCAGACCCCGGAGCACAGCTCAGACATGTGTTCCTGAACCTCCTAGTAAACCATGAGCTGATTTCACTTGAACGCGTCTCTGGAATGAGTACCTTACACCACCCCCGTTTGTTCCGAATCCCCTTTCACCCTGCCCAGAAAAACTGGCTGGTGGTCCAGAATTGGGATAAAAAACATTACAGGATGCCATCTTGGATCTTTTATTCTGAATTTAAATTTTTATCCAGTTGTATATTGAATTTTAATGTTTTGTATATTTGATGGCATTATGCCCCTTTGTACACCACCCCGAGCCTGGCGTAAGCTGGGATAGGGAGATTAATGAATCAAATAAGTAGTAGTAGTAGAAGTAGTAGTAGAACTACTACGAGTAGTAGTATGCAAAAGTCATAGTTTGCCCAGGGTGACAAAAAAAAAAAACCCTTGAGCCAGCCTTGGATGGGCTCCCTCCAAGCCATGGAGTCTTGTGAGCAAAAATTCTACTTTGTGAGCTACTGGCATTAAAGTTGTGAGTGAGCGATTTGGCTGCTGCATAAATTAGTTTGCTCTGGAGCCATCCTTCCTGGCCTAGACAAAAATGTGTGAGCTGGAGGCTAAAGAACTGTGAGCTAACTCACACTAACTCAGCTTAGAGGGAACACTAGTCACCATACCAAAAAGGTTAGGAACTGCTGAGCTCTATCACAGCTCTTTCTTTTAGCTTATACCCTCCTGTCCTGCTGTGTTCAGAGTAACTTATTCATCAAAACTTCTATGGAGGGGGGGACTTCTCAATTTTTCTTTCACATAGTGGCAAATCTCTTACAGCCGCCTTAAGAAATCTGGGACATAAATATTTCGAGCGCACAGAATCACACAGTTAATTACTTCCTTATCGCTTCCCCCACTGGGTATACAGGCCATGCCTGCATTACAGAGTGGAATAATAACATTTTCATTGTACTTCTTTGCATGCCAATAGGGAGCGTCGTATTTTTTCATGCATATAAAAATATGTACAGAGTGAATTAAAACAGGTACTTAACCAGGAAAGCCGTGTAGTGTGACTCACGGCGGGCTGGTATTGTTTGCACGCTTCACACGCGATAACGTTCAGTTTGCGGTTCGCATCAGAGGCTGATCTTCTGATATATTCTTGCCAAAAGAAGTGTGACGTGCATATATTAGAAGGGATATCAACCTCCAGGTGGGACCTGGGGATCTCCCAGAATTACAGCTCATCTCCAGACTACAGAGCTCAGATCCCATGGAGAAAATGGATGCTTTGGGTGGACGCTGTGGCATTGTCCTCCCCAGACTACTGAGGCCACTGTTCTCCCCAGACTTCAACCCCCCCCCCAAAAAAAATCCCCAGGAATTTCCCAACTTGGAACTGGCAGCCCTACCCCCCATCTCCCACCAGTGGCCAGGGGGACCTGGCAACCCTAGATAATATTAGATGCAAAGGTAATCATTCTTCTTGAGGTTCTTGGTATAGCACTTATCACAGAGAGAGTGAAAGGGACAAAAAGTGGGAAAGACTTCAGTGAGAGCCAGTGTGGTTCGGTGTAGGGGTAAGAACACTGGACTAAGATCCAGGCGATCGGGGTTCAGATATCTATTCTGCCGTAAGATTGCTGGGTGATCTTGGGCTAGTCAGCCTCTAACCTACCTCGCAGTTTTCTTGTAAGGAATACATTGTTGTTGTTCAGTCACACAGTCTAGTCCGACTCTTCGCAACCCCATGGACCACATCACGCCAGGCTCTTCCGTCTTCCATTGTGCTCTGGAGTTCGTTTAATTTCATGTTCATTGCACTGATGACACTGTCTAACCATCTCATCCTTTGCCGTCCCCTTCTTCTTTGACCTTCAATCTCCTTCTACTGAATAAAGCTGGTCTATAAACAAGAACTGTGTGTTGTTGTGTACCAAATGAGGCATATCATCGCAGAACATTACACCCAGCACCAGGGTCTTCTCCAGGGAGTGCCCCCTTCTCATTGGGTGGCCAAAGTATTGGAGCTTCAGCTTCAGTATCTGGCCTTCCAGGGAGTAGTCAGGGTTGATTTCTTTTAGGATTAACTGATTTGATCTCCTTGCAGTCCAAGGGACTCTCAAGAGTCTTCTCCAGCACCATAATCCAAAAGAATCTATTCTTTGGCCCTCAGCCTTCCTTATAGTCCAACTCTCACAGCCATACATCACTGCTGGGAATACCATGGCTTTGACCATACGGGCTTTTGTTGACAGGGTGATGTTTCTACTTTTTATTATGTTGTCTAGGTTTGCCATCGCTTTCCTCCCAAGGAGCAGGCGTCTTTTAATTTCATGGCTGCAGTCACCGTCTGCAGTGATCTTGGATCCCCGGAAGGTGAAGTCTGTCACTGCTTCCACCACTTCCCCTTCTGTTTGCCAAGGAGTGATGGGGCCAGATGCCATGATCTTAGTTTTTTTGATGTTGAGTTTCAAGCCAACGTTTGCGCTCTTCTCTTGTACCCTCAGTCGTCTGCATATCTGAGGTTATTGATGTTTTTCCCAGCAATCTTAATTCCAGTTTGTGATTTATCCAGGCCGGCATTTTCATGATGTAATCTGCATATAAATTAAATAAGCAAGGCGACAATATACACCCTTGTCGTACTCCTTTTCCTATACTAAACCAATCAGTTGTTCCATATCCAGTTCTAACTATCACTTCTTGACTCTTATAAAGGTTTCTCAAGAGACATGTGAGGTGGTCTGGTACTCCCATCTCTTTAAGGACTTGCCATAGTTTGTTGTGATCCAGACAATCAAAGGCTTTAGCATAGTCAATGAAGCAGAAGTAGATGATTTTCTGATACTCTCTTGCTTTCTCTATAATCCAGTGAATGTTGGCAATTTGATCTCTAGAATACATAAAGAGCCATATATGCTGCTCTGAGCTCCTTGGAAGAGGAACAGAATACAAAAATGTGTTAGACAGATAAATTCAAGGAGGGCAGTCAGGGTCAAAACAGATAAGACACTGGGACTGATTCCCCACAAGCAGCTGGGCCGCCCTCGCTCTTCTGTTTCCCCCGGTTGCATTCGTCAGTTTCACACTCTTCACTGCACAGCCTCACTTTGACCCGCATCTCCCTCCGATTTCCCCCTCCAATTTCAAAAAAACAAGGATCGAGAAGACACGGAGGAAATCGGGGGAGATGCGGGTCAAAATGCAGCCACGCAAGTGAAGAGTGTGAAATTTACCAATGCAGCCGGGGCAAGCAGAAGAGTGAGGGCAGCACAGCTGCTTGTGGGAAATCAGTCTGGAAGTTCCATGTATGGAGCTCCCAATACTTGTATTAGTCAAACAGCTATCACACAGGCAAGGCTTCCGCTGAGCTGTGGAGTCTTGTGAGCAAAAATTCTACTTTGTGAGCCTCTGGCATTAAAGTTGAGAGCGAGCAATTTGGCTACGGCGTAAATTAGTTTGCTCTCCAGAGCCATCCTTCCTGAGTTAAGATGAAAATGTGTGAGCCGGAGGCTAAAAAAACTGTGAGCTAGCTCACACTAACTCCACTTAGAGGGAACACTGCACACAGGGATATTTCAGGCTCAGAGGACAGCTAATATCCCCCCCCCCTCCCCAGCACCTCTGTCTCAATCCCAGCTGGGAGTCCACTTGGGTTGCCAGTTCCTTCCAAGTTTCCAGCGGGGGACTTTGGGGGGGCATCACTGGAGGGGGAGGGGATGTCCCCAACATGATGATGTCATGCCAAAGTGACATTATCATGTTGGGGACCGGCGCCCCCTGCTTCTTCCCAAAAGGATTTAAAGGGTCCCTTTAAGTGCTTTTGGGAAGAAGCAAGAGGGAGGCCACGCATGCCTGCATTCCAAGCTGTGAACTCACAGCTTGGATTGCAGGCGCGCGCGGCCACCTCTCTCCCTCCTTCCCTCCTGCAAGATTTAAGCGGCCCTCAAGCTGAGCAGCGGGCCATGTTCTCCCACCGGTCAGCTGGAGGGTCATTTAAATCTTGGAGTGGGGTGGCTGCGAGTGGTCGCTCTTGGGGGCGGGGCTTGGGGGTGGGCTTCCCCACCAGCCAGCTGGCTGTCGGCAGGAAAGAGCCCCCGAAATCAGGGGAACCCCTGCTCGGACCGGAGGACTGACAACCCTAGAGCCCACAGACTAAATGAACCCGTGAAGCTGCCCGCTTAGCTTCCAAGATCTGATGAGACTGGGCTAGCCGGGGCTCTACAGCTTGGTGCAATTATTACGCTTATTTAAAAATAAGAAAAGGGGTTTTTTTTCCTGCCATTGAAAACCATTTCCCCACCGGCAGGGGTGGTGATGAATGGAAAGAGACTCGCCCTTTCATCTCCCATGATCTACTCCGGCTGTCAATACAGAGCGGTTGCAACTAATTTATTTCAGGTAGGCACCTATAAGGAGGATGCCATTCCACTCGAGATAACAGTGTGGGCGTTTGGCGGCACAGGGGACTCGTTTTCTCTTATGCAAAGTGGCTCTGACAGCAAATTGATGGTGCTGGTTTAACTCAAAGTCCCCACAATTAGCATCCCGATAAAATATGTTCTGGGCCCGGGGAATGCAACTTGGGAGGAATTTGTTTATTATAACCTCTCTTTGGTCCACAGTCAGCGCGGACTAACACAGCTAAATGATCAACCTGGCTAAGGATTTCTATCCCGAAAGGGGAAAAAATGCAGGAGGACCCAAGAAATGGAAGAGCCCTGCTAAAGGTCCATCTAATCCAGCATCTTTTCCCCCACAATGGCCAATCAGAAGTCCTCAGGAAGCTCGAATGCATGGGAAGAAGGCAAGAGCCTTCCCACACAGCCACATATATGCGTATAGATGCACGCACATTACCCTCAGTCTCTCAGCACGTGAACACATGAAGCTGCCTTATACCGAATCAGACCATTGGTCCATCATGGTCAGTATTGTCTATTCATACTGGCAGTGGGTCTCCAGGGTCTCAAGTAGAAGTCTTTTCCATCACCTACGACCTGGTCCTTTCGACTGGAAAGGCTGGGGATTGAACCTGGGACCTTCTGCATGCCATGCCGATGCTCGGGTGTTTCTGCAGGAAGCACCCATTTTTTAATGTCTCTGTCCTCCTCTAGCATATAACATACCCAAGCGAGCACTTCGGTCAGGGTCGTGTCATCGACTTCGTGTCCCGGGCCCCAGGGAGGCCAGGCTCACTGAGACTAGGGCCAGAGCATTTTCGGTGGCGGCTCCAACCTGGTGGAACGAGCTCCCGGAAGAGATCAGGGCCCTGCGGGACCTGATGCAGTTCCGCAGGGCCTGTAAGACGGAGCTCTTCCGCCAGGCCTTTGGCTAGGAGCCGCCACCAGCATTGTAATAACATCTACAATGAAAACTGGCCCTGAATGCAGTCCAGGCCCGATGGCTATGGCTGGTGGGTTTCCTTCTAGATATGATGCCATCTTAACGAGATTGGAAGCACTTTAGTGGGTACTGTAGTTTTATTGATGCAGTTTATTCTTGTTGTGTAATGGAGTTTTATTGTTGTTTGGTGATTTTAAATTGATTTTAAAATGTCTATGATGTGTATGACATTTATGCCCTTGTTAGCCGCCCTGAGCCCGCTTGCGGGGAGGGCGGGGTATAAAAACAAAAATAAATAAATAAAAAAAATAAAATATAAATACATGAAGCTGCTTTATACTGAACCAGGTCATTGGTCAATCAAGGTCAGAGTTGCCTACTTAGATGGGAAACAGCTCTTCAGGGTCTCAGGTTGAAGTCTTTCACATCACCTACTCCCTGAGCCTTTCAACTGGAGATGTCAGGGATTGTAGCTGGGACCTTCTGTATGCCAAGCACGGGCTCCACCACTGAGCCATTGTCCTCTCCCCTCTTTGGAGTCTACTGGTTTGGCAGCCTCCCCAGCCAGTTGCCTACAATACACCACACTTGGACACGCATTGAAGTTCTTTATACTGAATCAGATCTTTGGTCCAACAAGGTCCATATTGTCCACTCAGAGTGGCGATGGATCTCTGGGGTCTCAGGCAGAGGTCTTTCACATCACCTACTGCTTGGTCCTTTTAACTGGAAATGCTGGGGATTGACTCTCCCTGGCCTGAAAGATGCCAAATTGGCCATCACCAGAGCCAGGGCCTTCTCAGTGGTGGCTCCACACTGGTGGAATGAGCTCCCAGAAGACATCAGGGCCCTGCGAGACTGTTTACAGTTCTGCAGGGCCTGTAAAACAGAGCTCTTCCACCAGGCTTTTGATTAGGAGCCGCCACTGATGCTTACATCTGAATCATCATGGCCCGCATAAGAACAATCTTGGATGCTGGCTACACTGGACCATCATACAGTACCGCCCCCTTTATGCATCTGCACTTTGTATTTATATTGTGATTATGTAATTTTAATGTAATTTATTGCACTGTTAGTGCATCTGTGTTTTATTGGGTTTTAACTGTTGTTATGCTGCCTTGAGCCTGCTTGCAGGCAGGGCGGGATAAAAATCTAAATAAATAAATAAATAAACAAATAAATAATCAATTGAACCTGGGACCTTCTGCATGGCAAGCAGAGGCTCTTCCACTAAGCAGCAGCCCCTCCCCTTGTTCGTTAATTATTTGCCTCAGGGGTCCTTTTGTAGAAAAAGAGGTGCAGGAGCTCATTAGCATAACTCATTAGCAGGAACTCATTAGCATATGCCACGTCCCCTGACATCACCAGAAGTGTGTCAGAAAGGGAATGTCAGTTTCAGCCCCATTATATCCTATGGGCCATTGAAATCAATGGCAAAAACTCATAGGGTATATGAGGGGCTGGAGGAAAGGGGGCTTGAGGGAGAGGCTCCAAACTTGCAGGGTAGCTGCAGGGGCCTCTCCTCGAAATACCCACTAAGTTTCAAGAAGATTGGACCACAGGGTCCAATTCTATGGCCCCCCAAACAGATTGTCCCATCCCCTCCACTGTTCTATGGAGGAAAATTTTTTAACTTTTTTCCCACCATAGAGAACAATGGAGGGAATGGGGGCAACCTGTTTGGGGGCCTGTAGAATTGGACCCCCTGGTTCAATCTTCTTGAAACTTTGTGGGCATTTCGAGGAGAGGCCCCAGCAGCTACCCTGCAATTTTGGAGCCTCTCCCTCAAACCCCCTCCCCTCCAGTGGCTTTTAAAGTTGCCGCCGAATATCAGCAGCAATTCGGCGGCGAGCTGAATCAGATTAGAGAATCTGATTCAGTCCGTGGCTGCCCTACTGGCCAGTCCTGAGCTGGCGGAGCTTCGCTCCACCTCGTTCCGGCCCCAACGGACCCCTGGTTTGCCTTAACATTTTTAGCAACATGATCCTCAAATGAGTATTATGATTCCTGCTTGACATTGTCAACTCACAATACAGGGAGGCACACGAGATTGGTTTGCTATATAACTGTCCCTTGTGGACTGCTTGATTGAGGCATACCAGCAAAGGAGTTGTGGAAGATGAGTTCCCCTTGTGAATGTGTTATATGGTGGCCCGTGAGTAGAAACTTTCTAGGTGAGTGTTAAAAGAGAATTTGGGATTTTTTTGCAAGTCACAAGAACATTCTTTTGTGATGCAAATGGAATATTGTTGCTTATATGTGGTTCCTTTGCAGGCGACTTTGTTCACTTGAAACTACTGAGTTTTGTGAGCTGCTATTTTGCAGTCCTTCTAGGTAATATGTATTCATGATGGGGGCACGTTGTATTGGCTGTATATGATCTTTTGGATGTTTGTTTTTGTAATTTTGTAGTTCCTGGAAAAAAGGTGGCGTACAAAACTAAGGCTGTATCTATATTCTTCGTTGGAACTTCATGTTATTGTAACTTGAGAGCTTCGTTGACAGGACTTTGTAGTATATTACACTTGTTGTAAAGTCATTCCCAAGTTTTACCTCATGACTGTGTTGAGACTACACTGATGTTATTGTACTGATGCTTTGCTTGCACAGTTTTATTTATTTATATTGTATTTTTCACTGTGTATTCCACATTGTTCTTTGTTAATATTTTTAGCAACATGATCCTCAAATGAGTAAAACGATTCCTGCTTGACTTATTGTCAACTCACAATACAGGCTACCTCTGCTGTTTCTCTGAAACAATGTGCTGTTCTGGGAAGGTTTGCGGAAAACGTTATCTCCCCAAGAGTTTTATTTTCTTACGCACTGAGCGAGGAAGAAACAGTATATTGGGAGAGCTCCCTAGGCAGGATAAAAAGAACAAAGGAAGCAACTTATTGCAGGGAGTCGGGAATATTAAGGAGATGAATACTGTGCCTTTAATCACTCCAAGTATTAAATGTCATATCTCTGCACACAGCGATGTCATAAAACTGAAGTCATGTTGAAATATGGGAGCTGTAACAAATTCAGCAAAAGCAGAATGAACTTCAAAATGTAAACAGCTACCCTTTTGCGCAGGAGTGAAAGCCACATCCCTTCCCATCAATGGTAACGTCAGGAAGCAGTCACTCCATCAATGATAACATCAGGAAACAGTCACTCCATCAATAGTAACATCAGGAAGCAGTCACTCCATCAATGATAACATCAGGAAGCAGTCACTCCATCAATGGTAACATCAGGACACAGCCACTGCTGAGCCTGTATTGGCTAAATAAGCCTACTCCATTGTTGAAAGCATAGGTGGTCAGTATGCATTAAGAATGCCACAAGCCCAGAAGAAGGCATGCGTAACCTACCCAGACAAGGAAGACCCCCCCAGGCTGCTTACAACATAAGCCCTTTTCAGACACTCTTAACTGTGGAGAATAACTGTGCATGGGAGAGATCATGGATCAACACAGCAAGCGCCACCGCAGACTTAGGGCCATTTGTTGAAATGCATGTTTAGAAGAAGAGGAGGAGGAGGATATTGGATTTATACCCCACCCTTCACTACTCAAGGGAGTCTCAGAGCGGCTTACAAACTCCTTTCCCTTCCCCTCCCCACAACAGACACCCTGGGAGGTAGGTGGGGCTGAGAGAGCTCTGACAGAAACTGCTCTTTTTCAAGAACAGCTGTGCCAGAACTACGGCTTGCCCAAGGTCATCCAGTTGGTGCAAATGGAGGAGTGGGGAGTCAAACCCGTTTCTCCCAGATTAGAGTCCGCGTACTTAACCACTACACCAAACTGGCTAGAGTCCTTGTATTTACACATGTACATGGATCTCTGTTCCACGCAATGAAAATCCTGGCTTTTTCTGATCAATCGATTCATTTCATTGCATTAGCTCCCAGCTGCAGCTTTGTATGTACACTGAGCTCAAAATCAGTTGTAATCCTAGGAGAACACACCCAGACTGGATGCTGTCAGCCCTAGGCACACAACATAGGCGTCAACTATGTGGGAACTCGGGCCACTCCTGAAATTTTCCAGGGGGGACTGAGCCCCCCCTGGGCAAAATGGAGCGCCCACCTGCCGCCACGCCTCCCTGCTGCTGCACCTTCCCCCACCCAGGCCCCCAGGTGCTGATGCTTCAAGAAGCCACCGCAAGAGCCGGAGCGCCCCCCCCGGCTCCCCCACACCCACTCCTCCCTCTCCGGGGGCTCCGGGCGACTGCCCAGCATGATGACATCACCCAGAAATGACATCATCACACTGGGCATGTTGCCGGGGGCGACACTCTAGCAATCGCCCTGGAAACTCTATGGCATCATAGAGTTTCAGGGCGATTGCTAGAACGTCGCCCTGGCAACATGCCCAGCATGATGATGTCACTTCCGGGTGACGTCATCATGCTGGGCAGTCGCCCGGAGCCCCCGGAGAGAGTGAGAGGTAGGGAGGAGTGGGTGGGGAGAGGGGTGCGGGGGAGCCAGGCAGGGGGGAGAGGCTCTTGCGGCAGCATTATTCCAGCGCGCGCGCACAAAGCGCATGAGCAGAACTCCTGTTTCCCTCCCCCTCCCTCCTTCCCCCCCTCTGGCCCAGCCTGCACCCCCCCCCCCCCCGGGAAATTCAGGAGTCTATGCCCTTGGCACACAGCTGGTGAGAACTGGTTAGGGTAGTGGTTAAACATGTGGTCTGTGACCCTTGACTTCTCTCTATAATGCAGGGATTGTAATACCGTCCTAGTTTACAGGATAGTTGTTGCGATCATTTATTTTTAAGATAACGTGCATCTTGTTGCTTCCCAAACTGGGGTCTAGGGACCCCTGGGGGTCCATATCCCACAAATCATTTGTAAGGGACACTGAGGTTCTTTCCACATTTGCCTACTACTCCGTATTCTCTCAGTGTTTGAGTCGAGGCAATTTTAAGTCCACGGCAAAACAGCATCCAAATAACCCTGGGCGGCAGCAAGCTGAAACCAGGCTGACCACTGAAGGGAAGTAATGCAGTGCAGAAGGGGGGGGGACAGAATAAAAAGAAGGTTGAACTCGATTTTAGTGCAGAATTCCTTGGAGGACAGCGCGGTGAACATGGATTAAAAGGAGAATGCAGAGAAGGCCCGAGTGAGCCCTTCTTGCATCTATCTAGCTAATATGGAAACAAAGCCTTCTCTGAATCTTTGGAACAAGAGTAGGGGCTGCCCAACTCACGGAAAGAGCACAGAATCATCTTATCCTTCTTTCAAAGGGGAAGATGTCATATGGTTGCGGCCACCTGCAATCACCTACCTTACAGGCCACTCGCCAGAAGACACTCTGATTGGCCACTGTGTGAACCAATAGCTCGCTTGGATGAACTCAGGTTCACAGAGTGCCATCCATGAGGTACAGTCCTAAGGAAGTTCTCATACTTCCTTCTGGTATAAAATGAGAGAATGAGGGTGGTTTTTCACTAGCCAGGTTTGGAAATACCTGGAGATTTGAGGGTGGTGCCTGGAAGAGTGGGGGTTTTGGAAGGGAAGGGCCTTGGTAGGGTATAATGTCATGCAGTCCACATCCCAGAGTACCCCTTTTCTCCAGGAGAAGTGGAATAGATGTTTTAAACATATGAATAATAAATAAGCAAGTGATTTATGGAGTCTGGAGATCAGTTGTAATTCCAGGAGATCTTCAGCTCTTACTTGGATGTTGGCAACCATAGGCAACAGGTTTCAGCATACAGAGAGAGCTCGCGCTCTGTGTCCAGAGACAAATCCAATCATGTTTGTCAATTAACTACCGAACATTCAGATTTTGCCAGATGCTGATTCAACCCTGTTTCTATGAGCAGTTCTGGAAGTACTTTTTCTTAAGTCCCTCCCTACTGACATACTACAGCTGGCCGCCAGCTAGAAGTTATTAACCAATAAGGAAGCTTTCTGCAGTTTCTAGGACAGCAAAGCTCCTTCCTGTCAAGGGGTGAGAGAGACCAGAGCATGGGTCAGGGCTTTTCGAGTGGTGGCACCACAGAACCCATCGAGACTTGACCTTGTACTCCATGTAGAGACAATATGAACATTTTTCTTAACCTTGTGTTTAAAGTGTGGCTCAGTTCTGAGGATGTGAGGGGACAGAGTAGGGTTGCCATGTCTGGGTTGGGAAATTCCTGGAGGTTTGGAGGCGAAGCCAGGGGAGGGAGACGTTTGGGGAGAAAAGGGAAGCTCAGCAGAAACGTCATGGCACAGAGTCCATCCACCAAAGCTGGCGTTTCCTCAAGGACAATTGATAACTGCGGTCTGGAGATCAGGTGCACTTCCAGGAGAATCCCAGGCCCCACCTGGAGGGCTGGTAACCCTAGCATGGAGGCCTCTATGGGGCATGCACAGCTTGCTATTTGTTGTTGTTCAGTCGCACAGTCGAGTCCGACTCTTTGCAACCCCATGGACCACATCGCGCCAGGTCCTCCTGTCTTCTGTCGTGCTCTGGAGTTTGCTTAATTTCATGTTTGTCAATAACACTGTCTAACCATCTCATTCTTTGCCATCCCCTTCCTCTTTGACCTTCAGTCTTTCCCAGCATCAGGGTTTTCTCCAGTGAGTGCTCCCTTCTCACTTGGTGGCCAAAGTAGTGGAGCTTCAGCTTCAGGATCTGGCCTTCCAGGGAACCGTCAGGGTTGATTTCCTTTAGGATTGACCGATTTGATCTCCTTGCAGTCCAAGGGACTCTCAAGCGTCTTCTCCAGCACCATAATTCAAAAGCATCTATTCTTCGGCGCTCGGCCTTCCTTATGGCTCAACTCTCGCAGCCATACATTACTACTGGGAATACCATTGCTTTGACCATACGGACTTTTATTGGCAGGGCGATGTCTCTACTTTTTCTTATGCTGTCTAGACTTGCCATCGCTTTCCTCCCAAGGAGCAGGCGTCTTCTAATTTCATGGCCGCAGTCATCGCCTGCAGTGATCTTGGATCCCTACACCCTTGAAATTGGCGGCCTGACCCATGGCTGGTGCTAGCAAGGAGCAAAAGAGGAGTCAGTGGTCCATTCCAAAAATGGGGTCTTTGGGTTGGTCAAACTGAGCACAAGATCATTTTCATTAAGTCTGTGCCCTGTCACTATTGGAAGGCCCATGTAGCTCCTTTGCTGAAGCTGAGCATGTTTGGGTCTGGACCGCACCAGCATGGAAAACCTTTTTTGGAGAATCGTGACCTGGATAGCCCAGGCTAGCCCAGTTTCATCAGCTCTCAGAAGCTAAGCAGAGTCAGCCCTGGCTGGTATTTGGATGGGAGACCTCCAATGAATACCAGGGTCATGACGCGGAGGCAATCAAACCACCTCTGAACATCTCTTGCCTTGAAAACTCTACAGGGCAGCCATAAGTCAGCTGTGACTCGATGGCACTTTCCACCACCAACAGGTAAGCTGTCTTGAATCCCATAATGAAAGAGGGGCAGGGTAGAAAGCAGGGTTGCCAATCTCCAGGTGGGGCCTGGAGATCTCCTGGAGTTACAACTGATCTTCAGATGATGAAGGTCAGTTCTCTTTGAGAAAATAGCTGCTTTGGAGAGTTGTATGGCACTGTAGCCCACTGAGGTCCCTCCCCTCCCCAAAACCCACCCTCCCCAGGCTCCGCCCTCCAAATCGCTAGGAATTTTCCAACCCAGAGCTGGCAACCCAAGGTAGACATGAAAACAATCCATCCCTCCCCAAGACTACAAGTCGTATGCAAGAAAACATAACTTGAGCTGGATAAGGACTACGGGCTTCAAGCCCAAGCGCAGTTTAGGCTGTTTAAATCCCATGGGCTCCACGCAGAATCGCTGTCAATGAGCTTTGAAAAGAAAGCAGGAGATGGCCTTATCTTGCTTAGAACAGAACTGATTGCCTCTAGCAAAAATACCGAACCAAACAAGCTTCCAGGCTGGGGGCGGGGGGCGGGTGTTGACTCCGTGTATTGTTCTTCCCACCCCCACTGGTTCTTCAAAACTCTTTCTTCGACAGGCTCTTAAGCTGAACAAAACAAGGCGTATCTGGAACCGTCTTATCGGCTCCGGGCTCCCCAAACTGGCTGCTCAAATAAACAAAGATCACGTCTCCAGTTCCCTATTCTTAGGCCGTGTTTGGGCATACTTGAAAAGTCTGGCGGTGCAGAATTAATGATGTGCTTTTAAAAAAAAAATTGGACCAAATTTTGTTTAAAAGCTAATTAATTCCCCCCCCCCCCTTTCTGCGAACTGGATCGCAGCACACACTGACACTCTGAGCAACGGACAAATCTGTTCTCATTGTTGGAAGCTGGGATTTGTCAGAGCGACAGAAGAAGAATGTACTTCCCCACACCCGTATCCCAACAAGAGAAAATAAGAATTCACAGCATGATGCATATTAATTGTGGACAGGCAAAGGGAACGAGGGGAAACTTTTGGAGTGGAGCCGCCGCTTATTCACTTATTCATGCGCCACCTAAGTGGCGCCTGAGGTGGTGTACCGCCACATAAATCACCGGCTCGCGAAAGCAGCCTCTAGCCCACAAAGCTAACGCAGGCGGAAAAATGTAAGCAAATTTCTCGTGACAAAAGGATGGGGAATAAATATCATAATGGTGTGGCAGGACTGGATGTCTCCCAGGTGACCGGTAATACTGCAGCCCAATGGCTGCCATCACCCCGATGGGGGCAGTGTTTCCCCCACTTTCGGGGGCCCCAAGCCACCACCGCTCAGCTGGCCAGCGGGGGAGCCCCACCCTCAAGCAGCTCCATCCACACCAATATGCCCAGCGCGATGATGTCACCCAGAGGGCACATTGCGTGGAGACGCTCTAGCATTTGAGAAAAAAATCTATGGTAACCAAGGCTTCAGGGCCACAGTGGCCCAGTGGTTAAGACGCTGAACTGCTGACTGGAAGATCAGCAGTTCAAGACCCGAGTGCCGCCTGACGGAGTGAGCTCCCATCTCTGGCCCCAGCTCCTGCCAACCTAGCAGTTCGGAAGCAAGAAATTGCAAGTAGATAAATAGGTACCGCTTTGGTGGGGAGGAAACAGCGTTCTGTGCGCCTCCGCGTTTAGTCCTGCTGGCCACATCACATCTTCAGACAGCGCTGGCTCTTTGGCTCGGAAACAGAGATGAGCACCGCCCCCTAGAGTTGGATTTGACTGGCTTTCGAGCAAGGGAAACCTTTACCTTTACCTTTAACTAAGGCTCCAGGAAGAAGACAGACCCCCCCTCCCCGCCAGAACACAGTAAGGACCTGGCAACCTTATGCAGCCCATAGCCAGCTGGGTCGGGGTCTAGAATCCATTGGTCCCATTCCCCCAAGCACACAGAGACGAAGAGTTGGGTTTTATACCCCGCTTTTCTCTACCTTAAGGAGTCTCAAAGCAGCTTACAATTGCCTTTCCCTTCCTCTCCCGACAACAGGCACCTTGAGAGGTAGGGGAGGCTGTCAGATTGCCAGCTCCGGGTTGGGAAATACCTGGAGATTTGGGGGGTGGAGCCTGGGGAGGGTGGGGTTTGGGGAGGGGAGGGACCTCAGTAGGGTATAGCATCATAGAGTCCACCCTCCAAAATGTTGGCAGAGTTTAAGTATGCAAAGGAAGTGGAGCACTGACTGTTTAGAGAAAAATAAGTAGGTTATTTAAAGAACAAAGCGTTATAGAACATCGAAGAGAGGGAACCTTAACTGTCTAACCTAACGAGAGCCAGTTTGGTGTAGTGGTTAAGTGCGCGGACTCTAATCTGGGAGAACCGGGTTTGATTCCCCACTCTTCCACTTGCACCTGGCTGGATGACTTTAGGCGAGCCATAGCTCTGTACCAGCTGTTCTCTCAAGGACAGCTTGGGAAACAGCTCTCTCAGCCCCACCTACCTCCCAGGGTGTCTGTTGTGGGGGGGGGGGAAGGGAAAGGAGTTTGTAAACCACTCTGAGACTCCCTTGGGGAATGGAGGGTGGGGTATAAATCCAATATCTTCTTCTTCTTCTTCTAACTGCTGAAGGAGGAACAACAACAGAAGCTCTGCGGGGGCAGGAAGTCTCCAGAAGAGCCAATCAGGAGAAAGGAAGGACATAATTTGAAAAGGCGGGTGGTCCCTAATCTAGCTGTGCTAACTACCAGTCCCTCAGCTGTCCACCTGGAGGGCGATCTCCAGATCTTCTTCATAAGGCTGCATGATAGACCTTGCACTCACACAAAGGAGCCAATTTCCCCAGGGAACTGATCTTGGTTGTCTGGAGATCAGCTGTAAAAGCGGGAGAACTCCAGGTGCCACTCAGAAGCTGGCATGCCCAAGAGCTGAGAGAGCTCTGAGAGAGCGGTAACTGGCCCAAGGTCCCCCAGTAGGCTTCAAGTTGTTCTCAAACCCGGTTCTCCAGATCCGAGTCTGCAGCTCTTAACCACTACACCACGCAGGGATCTCCACTGTCTCCAGTCAGTTCAGCCAGGCGTTTATTCAGTCCGTCAGGCATACAGTACAAGGAAGTCGTTGACAGCACTCTTCCGGCCTCAGGGCGCCAAAGCTCCCCCAGTATTCCTTCTGTCATCCTCCCCCCGCCCCCACCCCAAGCCTCTCCCTGCTGTTTGCAAACCTTTCCTCAGCAAGCATCCTGTCCTGGCTAACCTGTTGCCTAGGGTTGCCAGGTCCCTTCTAGCAACCGGCAGGGAATGGGAGGGGACTTCCAGTGAGAAAGAGGAAGGCCTAGGCCTCATTGCCAGCATTGCATAGGGTTGCCCGTTCCCTACCTTTTTCTAGCAGGGGGGGATAAGCTCTTCTCCCGGGATCTTCTGGCGCACACGCATAGCGCACATACCGCAAGAGCGTCACCCAGAAGTGATGTCATCACGTTAAGCACGTCGCCAGGGGAACGCTCTAGCATTCAGCTAGAAACTCTGTGATACCATAGAGTTTTCAGGCCTAATGCTAGAGTGTCCCCCCAGCAATGTTTCCGGCACGTTGACATCACTTCCAGGCACTTTGAGGGCCGGGTTCCCCTGCCGGCTGGATCCAGGCTGGCAGATTGGGGGGCCCTAAAGCAGGCAAGCCCCCCCGGGATCTGGCCGCCCTATTGCCTGCTTAGATGAGCAGCGGCTCTCCAGGGTTGCCAGGTCCATACCAAATTCCAATGGGGGGCTCCAGCCTTCTTCCTCCAGCCTTCTTCCTCGAGCAATGAGGTCACCTGGAGGTTACCACAGAGTTTTCACTCAAATGCTAGAGTGCCCCCCACATGGTGTACCTGCAGTGTCACCTCCAGATGATGTCATCACGCCGGGCACATCCAGTGCAGACAGGGCTGCTCAGGGTCAGGGCTCCCCCTGCTGGCCTGCTGGGCAGTAGCGGATTGGGGGACCCCCACCCTCATTGGGGGGATGGCAACCCTAATTACACAGAAATCATTTCTTCTTTTAATTCTCTTTTAATTAAAGCATTATCATTTAATCCCCTGGAATATGAGCTGAGGAAAGGGGGGAAAGGCATTTCTGTGAGAAGAGCAGAAACTGTTATAGATGAGTAATTTGGAACAGAAGCTTGAGAACAAGAAAAACGCTAACCAGACTGTCTTCCCCTGCCTCTTCCGCACCCTGGGTTTTCTGCATCTTGGATGTTAAGCAGCAAAATAAAAGACAAAAAAGATCTCCACACACACATGTAATAAACTCGTTCATTGAGTTTACTCTGGGAGAGCCCGGTTTGATTCCCCACTCCTCCACTTGCACCTGGCTGGATGACCTTGGGCAAGCCATAGCTCTGTACCAGCTGTTCTCTCAAGGACAGCTTGGGAAAGAACTCTCTCAGCCCCACCTACCTCACAGGGTGTCTGTTGTGGGGAGGGGAGGGGAAAGGAGTTTGTAAGCCGCTCTGAGACTCCAAGTGAGTGGAGGGCGGGGTATAAATCCAATCTCTTCTTCTTCTTCTTCTTCTTCTTCTTCTTCTTCTTCTTCTTCTTCTACTTGTAGGGAAGAACAGGTAGGCTGTCTTCTCTGGACTCGGACCGAATCTCTGCTCTGTGCAGGAAATTCGACTGTATGAAACAAGGGATTTCCCTCACCGTCTTCCGTGGAAGGGGTGAGAAAAGGGAGGGGAACTTTCCCCGTCCTTTCCCTCATTGTGGCTTACAGTTCATTTTTTAAATTCTTTCATAAAATTTTACAGAGCAGACTGATATTAACATACTGTATTGTGAATCTGCATATTAACTTACATCTTATGAAATAAAAATATTGCATCAATACTTATGCTTGCATTTTTAGCATTTCTTGATACTTAACAATATGGGGCCTAAAGGTTTATAACTTGTATAAGTTAGACTGAATTGTTTGAGTTTATTTGTCTCTGTTTTTGATGAATTTGTCTTTGGAGTCGGTTGGTGTTCTTTTGGTTGTCAGAAGTAATTTTTTTTTCTTTGGCTTCCTCAAATAAATAGCCATTTGTGGTATTTGTAGGAAGTATTTCATGTGTTGTCATATAGTTTGTTACAAGTGCCCACGTCAGTATGAATTTGGGGTATGCCATTGTGTTTGGTGGTTGTGAACCTTTGCTTTGGTCTGTTATTTTTGCCGTTACAAATTGTTCGCATAGTTTGTCGTGCCAAGCGGTGAGAGTTGGTGGGGTTGGGGATTTCCCTGATGTTGCTATTGTTATTTTGGCAGTTGCAAGTAATAGTGAGGTGAGTTCTTTGGCATTATCTTTTATTGAATTATCCCATCTATTCATTAACATAACTTCTGGTTTGTAAGAGATCTTCTCTGAGGTAATCTCATTTATTTTTGTTCTCACCTTATTCCAGAATTGGAGAACTTTTGGACTGCTCCACCAGCAGTGTAGATAGGTGCCTTCTTGTCTGCATTTACAGTTCATTTTTAACCCCTTTCTAGGGCAGAATCAACATTCATAAACAGGGCATGTGATTGAGCAGTCAGAAGACTCCTCATCATAAACAAGAGCCAGTGTGGTGTAGTGGTTAAAGTGTCAGACTAGAATCTGGGAAGCCCAGGTTCGAATCCCTACTCTGCCATGTTAGCTTGCTGGGGGACCTTCGGCCAGTCACACACGCTCAGTCTAACCTACCTCACTGGGTTGTTGTGAGAAGGAGGAGGAGAAGAAGAGTTGGATTTATACCCTGCCCTTCACTTCCTGAAGGAGTCTCAATGCACATGATATATGAAGTTGCCTTAAACTTTGTCAGGCCCCTGATCCATCTAGCTAAACAATGTCTCCACTGACTGGTAAGGTGTAAGGTATTCAATGGTGACTGCCACACTGCCAGGGCAACACATGTGGCTGGGCTAGCTACCGGAGCTTCGGCCCGGTAGACAATAGCCTGACCAGATTGTAATTCCATCCAATAGGGTGCCTAGGATCCGTGAGGGGACCTATGGTGCACAACTGCATGAAACTGACCCTATTGGGTATTTTGGGCGAGGCTGGGGGTGCGACTAAAGTGTGTATATAAGCACGCCCCCGAGCCTCCGTCCAACATGTTCATCTTTACCACCTAATAAACCATGAGCTGATTTCACTACTATGCGTCTCTGACTCCAGTACTTTATATAGTGGCTCCCCAGGAACTAGGTAGAGAATCAGCGTACCATTCTCCTGGAGTTTTTAGCATAGAGTTTCTGGTGATTCCTAGACCTACATAACTTCCTGTTTTTACCAGAAGTGACATAGCAACACAGCTGATGCAGTGCCCCCACCACCACCGTGTTCCCACACCCAACTCTCCCACCAGTGGCCTGTCTTGGCCTGGCAAGCCTAGTAGAGTGAAGCCTTTCTTAAGACTTTTTTTTTACTTTTAATTCTTTCCTTCCTCCAAGGAGCTCAGGGTGGCTCCCTTACCCAACTGTATCCTCACAATAAGGATGTGAGGTGGCCTGACCTAAGAGCGCAGCTTTAAGCAAAGTTACAACCTTCTAAGGCCATTGACTTGACCCAGTGACTGTCATGTCAAGCAGTTGGAGTGTCAGACTACAATTCAAGAGGCCCATGTTCAGGTCAAGATTTGGAGGCCAGAGAGCACTTCAATGTGGGCCTCTCCTTTTGGAGATCACCCGTTTAACCACTATAGCATGCTGCTATACCAGTAGGGATGCCAGACCAGGCCCGTAGGTACAATGGGGCATTTTGGGGCTACGCCCTCTCAAATGTGAAGCATGCCCCACAACAGCTGCTGCCCCTCTCCCCCTCCCTCCTCCCCCTCCCTCCCCTCCTGTGACATTAAAAGGGCCCTCCAGCTGATCCACGAAAACATGTGGCCCTCCAATCAGCTGGAGGGCTCTTTAAATCTTGCAGGAAGGGAGAGACGGGGGCAGCCACTCACCTTCCCTGAGCCCTGTGGCGATTTTGCAGCTTGGAGTTCAGGCATGGGCAGCCCCTGCTTGGAAAACACTATTTAAAGGGAACCCGTTCTTTTCCAGCTGGGGATTGCTCGCACCCCTCCCCTGCTGCCCCACAACATTTCCCCATGCCCCGCCAACCCAAAATTTCTGGCTACGGGACTGTGCCAGACCCCCATATTTCAGACCCCACCTCTCCACAACATGCCTACGTGACGTGGAAAATCCAGAAACTGCCTTCCTTCCCTTTGGTTCCCCATGTGCCCTGCAACCAGGGGCGTAGAGTTTAAAAACTCCTGGGGGGGGGGGCAGGGGCTCTTCTGTACGCGCGAGCAAAGCACGCGTGCGCGCCGGGACCATGTCCCCGCCGCTGCCTCCCCCCCACCTGACCACTCCTGCTTCCGTCCCTCCATCTGTCCAGGGGCCAGCTGGGCATTTTCTTAGCTGGCCCCTGGACGGACGGAGGGAGGGTCGGAGTGGCCAGGTGGGGGGGGGAGAGAGAGACAGCAGCGGCCCTAGGAAGGGCCGAGGGAGGCACGGCGGAGGGCGCGCCGTTTTCCCGGGGGGGCTCAGTCCCCCCGGGAAATTTCGGGGGTGGCTCGAGCCCTCGAGCCCCCCTGTAGTTGACGCCTATGCTGCAAGCCGAGGGGCACCTGGGGAAGCTGATCCTGGGTGGGAGCTGTGCCGTCAGGGGTGTGGCCTAATATGCTGATGAGTTTCTGCTGTTGGGTGTGGCCTGTTATGCTAATGAGTTCCTGCTGGGCTTTTTCTACCAAAAAAAGCCCTGCCTATGGTAGAAGTTAGCTTTCTACCCACTGGTAATAAGACAATAGTGGGAGACAGATGGTGGTTGTGGGTTTCTGTCACGGTGGCTGTGGAGTTTGGTTTGGTGTGTTTTTAACGAGTTGTCCTTCTTCTCTCTTTTTAAATATTTATCATATTTCTTGCGAAGGGAGGTTGGCAGCTATCATGTGTAAAAGAACACCAAGCTGTCTGACCACAAGCTTCCCCGAGAGAACATTGTAAATTAGGATGAGCTGCTGCCAGACTGAAAATAGGAGCGGCAGCTGCCTATATAGGCAACTTAAAGAGAGGGGGAAGCATGGTGTACCACCCAGCTGGAGTGATAATTGGCTCAGTTAAAATTAAGTCCACTAAAAGCTGGATTTGTAAATTTAGCATTTGGATGAAGCTCAGATGACCCAGAGTGCATGCACGTGAATACATACACTGGCCGATTTGAAGTTTGAAAATCACATATAGACAGGGGTCCGTTGGAGTTGGAGCGCGCAGGAGCACAGCTCCGGGAGTGAGGAGCCCAGGGGGCGGGCACATGACCAAGTCCCGCCCCCTCCTCGGCTTCCCCGAGCAGTGCAGAGGCGCAGTGCCCCAGGGAAAGCCCTGCTAGGGTCTTTATTGATTTTAATGTTTTGTTTTAATACTGATAATTTTATCATTGTTCCTTTTATGACTGTGTGCTGCTTTTCCAGAGACTTGCTCAATGTGGCATATAAATTTCCTAAGTAGACCATTTTTTATCTGGGCACATGGCACATAAGTACTGGAGAAATTTCACCAACCCTTCAGCAGCTTCCACCCCGTCAGTTTGGTGTAGTGGTCAGGAGTTGGACTGTAATCTGGGAAAACTGGGTTTGATTTCCCACTCCTCCACATGCAGCTGCTGGTGTGACCTTGGGCCAGTCACAAGTTCTCTCAGAGCTGTTCTCTCATGAGCAGTTCTCAAAAGACCTCTCTCAGCCCCACCTACCTCACAGGGTGTCTTGTTGTGGAGAGGGGAAGGGAAAGGGATGGGTGGTGCACATGTCCTGGGTATCTCAAGTCTACTTGAAACCTGGTGGTTTCAAGGGAGCAGGAAGAGAATGAGGGTGTGTTGTTTACGCTTCTTTTTATTGCACAAAGTATTGGATGGGGAAGGGAATGGAGGAAAAGCAGGTCGGTTTCACTCACTTGTGGAGTGGAGCCTGAGGGGTGGGTGTTGCCTTCTGACACACTTCCGGTATGTTGGGGGGGGGTGGCATGTGCAAATGAGTTATGCTAATGAGTTATGCTAATGAGCTCCTGCACCTCTTTTTTTACAAAATGACCCCTGCATATAGATAGTATTTTGGGCTCACTAGGAAACACCCTGTGAGGTAGATGAGGCTGAGAGAGCTGTTGAGAGAACAGCTCTGAGAGAACAAGGCCACCCAGCTGGCTGCATGTGGAGAAGTGGAGAATCAAGACCGGTTCTCCCAGATGGGAGTCCACTACTCTTAACCACTACACCAAACTGGCTTTGGGGGTGGAACCAGGAGAGGGTGGGGTTTGGGGAGGGGGCGGAGCCTCAGCATGGTACAATGCCATAGAATCCATCCTCCAAAGCAGCCATTTTCTCTAGGGGAGCTGATCACTGTCAGCTGGAGATCCGTTGTAAAAGTGGAAGATCTCCAGGCCCCACCTGGAGGCTGGCAACCCAACCCCCTATCCCATGCTGGTGGCTGGGGGGACCTAGCAAGCCTACTCCAAGCAAAACCCAAGTGCAGTCCCAGAGCAGCTCAAATCCGTTCAAGGGCTGAGCAGTTAAACCGCAGCCTTTCCGTATGCCACCGGTCGCCCTTCCGGGTGTTCCTGTAGCCCCGAAGCAAACATGTTTTCTCACCATATATTTTTTAGCAAGTAGGTTTACCTGAGGTCGAAGGCGAGCAGCGCCTCGGCCTCGGGAAGAGCTGTTGTCCCACATCCAGTCTAGCAGGAGTAACACCCTGACTTATTTATGAGCGAGGCCGGCTTCTCTTATTGTCTGCCAAGCAAATACCGCTTAGTGATTCTGAAGACCGCAGAGATAGGCTATTGGGCTGGGGGGGGAGCGAGAATTGAGAATACCCATGGAAATGCGCCGTACAGATGCAACCATGAAAGCACAGGAGGACGTTCCTGACTTCAAGTGGTCCAATAAGTGGCATCGGGCATCCACACATCTGCATTTATTCATTTATAGCCCACCCCTCCCCAGTTGGGGCTCAAAGCCGCTTAGAGCTGTTCTACCCCCTGCTCCGTTTTCTCACAACGACCCTGTGAGGTAAGCCAGGTGGAGAGTTTGTTATGAGCCCAAGGTCCCTCAGAGAGCTTCCGTGGTAGAAGTGGCGATTCGCACCCAGATCTCCCAGGATTCTAGTCCAACACTTTATCTGCTGTGCCACACCAGCTCTCGAGACCAGCCACAAGGGTTGGATCCAGGCTATATTTTTTCGTTCATGGAAAGGAGCATTCATGCCAGCCTCCCGTCTGGTAGTGGTTAAGCGTGAGGACTCTAATCTGGGAGAACCGGGTTCGATTCCCCACTCCTCCCCATGCAGCTGCTGGTGTGACCTTGGGTCAGTCACAAGTCCTTTCAGAGCTGTTCTCTCAAGGGCAGTTCTCGAGAGAGCTCCCTCAGCCCCACCTACCTCACAGGGTGCCTGTTGTGGGAAGGGGAAGGGGAAGGAGATTGTGAGCCGCTCTGAGACTCCTTCGGGTAGTGAAGGGCAGGGTATAAACCCAATCTCTTCTTCTTCTTCATCCTCCTCCTCCTCCTCTTCCTCCTCCTTCTGCGACCCAGTGATCTCCATGAAATGCTGCTCCTGGCGTGTAGAGGGCCTTGATGAAAGACGGGAGGGGCTTCTACAGCAGAAAAGGGGAATGAGTGAAAACTGTCAGTTTAGGCTGGACCCATCCCAGCCTCATCATCCTGTCCTGTCATAGGGCTGCCAGGTCCCCCCTGGCCACCAGCGGGGGAGAGGGAGGCAGGGTTGAAGTCTCTCCTGGAGTTTTGGGGGTGGAGCCGAGGGAGGAGAGGAAACTCAACCGGGTATAATGCCATACAGTCCACCCTCCGAAGCATCCATTTCCTCTAGGGGAGCTGACTTTGAAGTCTAGAAAAGAGCTGTAATTCCAGAAGATCCCCAGACCCTCCTGAAGAGGAAGCAGTTGGATTTATACCCTGCCCTTCACTATCTGAATGAGTCTCAGAGTGGCTTACAATCTCCTTTCCCTTCCCCTCCCCACCACAGACATCCTGGGAGGTCAGTGGGGCTGAGAGAGCTCTTTCAAGAACTGCCCTTGAGAGAACAGCTCTCAAAGAACTTGTGGCTGACCCAAGGTCACCCCAGCAGCTGCATGTGGAGGAGTGGAGAATCAAACCCGGTTCTCCCAGATTAGAGTCCATGCTTCTAATCACTACACCAAACTGGCTCTCTGGAGGCTGGCATCCCTATGTCTGCTTAGGAAAAGTTGAAAAGGTAACTCTGAACTAGATAGGTTTCTTGGTCTTATCTGTAGGCTTGCCTGGCTTCCCACTGTTAACAAAAAAAAAATAGCACTGGTGATGTTGCTACATCACTTCCAGATACAACCCGGAAGTGACAAAGGGCAGTTCTAGGAATCACCAGTAACTCTATGGTAAAATTCAAAAAGCTACCTTTTGCCAATCTGGGGTTGTATCATAGCAACGTCACTGATGTCACACACACCTAGTCCTCATCCAGGAAATCTTTGGTCTGATTATCTTCTTCTTTTTTTAATTCTTCTATTTGTCACATCATAGAAGCCCCAAATAAATAGATAAAATCAGGCAGCCAAATTGGTGGGGAATTACATGAAATAAAATATGTTCCTAGACCGTAACAGGATCCAAATAAGTTTCCCTGGCCAAAATGTGAGACTCTGACGTGACAGAAAAATATTTAACAGACAAAAACCACTGTCTAGGGAGGTGAAGAGCTCTTCTTCACTGGCAGCTTTCAAGAAGAAGAAGAAGAAGAAGGGAAGAAGAAGAAGAAGAAGAAAGAAGAGGAGGAGGAGGAGGAGGAGGAGATTGGATTTGTACCCTGCCCTTCACTACCCAAGGGAGTCTCAGAGCAGCTTACAAACTCCTTTCCCTTCCCCTCCTCACAAAAGGTACCCTGTGAGGTAGGTGGGGCTGAGAGAGCTCTGACAGAAACTGCTCTTTTTTCAAGAACAGCTCTGACAGAATTATGGCTTGTCCAAGGTCATCCAGCAGGTGCAAGTGGAGGAGTGGGGAATCAAACCCGATTCTCCCAGATTAGAATCCGTCCACTTTAACCACTACACCAAACTGGCTCTCAAGAAGAGGCTGGATGAATTTTTGTCAGAGATGCTTTATTTCTGGTCCTGCATTGGGCTGGGGGTTAGACTAGAGGGTCTGTATGGCCCCTTTCAACTCTATGATTTTATGATTCTATGTAACCAAAAAAAAAAAATTCATTCTCAGCCCAGAGATCCTAATTCCTCATCTTCATGGAGTGCCAAAGATCTGGTTGCTCAGCATGTGCCAGTAGCACCAAACTCAGAGCTAAAGCTCAATTGCAGAATATGTGCTTAGCATGCATTACACACAAAGGAGGTCGTGATAAAAGTTTACAAAATTATGTACAAGGCAGTAGAAGGAGATAGAAGGAAGCTCCCCCCCCCCCCCCGTCCATAAAAACTGAAGGGTTCCCAACTTCATTAAGTTGGAGGGCAATACATTTATGGCAGACAATAAGCAATTAAATCATTGACTTCAGTACCCGTGGGTGTCGTAGCAGCCACAAGCAGTAATGACTTTAAAACTGGCTCTTTAGTTTGGAGAAACGACGGCTGAGGGGGTGACATGATCGAGGTTTATAAAATGATGCCTGGGATAGAGCAAGTAGAGAAAGAAGTCCTTTTCTCCCTTTCTCACAAGACAAGAACTCGTGCGCATTCCATGAAATTGCTGAGCAGTCGGGTTAGAACAGATAAAAGGAAGTCCTTCTTCACCCAAAGAGTGATTAACACGTGGAATTCACTGCCACAGGAGGTGGCGGGGGCTACAAGCATGGACGGCTTCAGATAAACATGTGGAGCAGAGGTCCATCAGTGGCTATTGGCCACAAGGTATAGATACGAACTCTCAATCTCGGGCAAGTGATGCTCTGTATTCTTGGTGCTTGGGGGGGGGGCAACAGTGGGAGGGCTTCTGGTGTCCTGGCCCCACTGCTGGACCTCCTGAGGGCACCTGGTGTTTTTGGCCTCTGTGTGACAGAGTGTTGGACTGGACGGGCCACTGGCCTGATCCAACATTGGCTTCTCTTATGTTCTTATGTTCTTATGGCCAGATACATAAAGGAGAGGCAAGGTTGCCAACCTCCAGGTGGTGGCAGGAGATCTCCTGGCATTATAAGTGATCTCTGGACAACATAGATCAGTTCCCCTGGAGAAAAATGGCTCCTTTGGAGGGTGGGTTCTGTGGCGTTACCCCCTGCTGAAGTCCTTCCACTCCCCCAACCCTGCTGTTCCCAGGCTCCACCCCTCAAAACTCCAGGAATTTCGGAAGCTAAAGTTGGCAACGCGAAATTAGTCCCTGAGGGAATATGTGACTGAGAGTGAGGTTGGACACCTGTGACCCAACTTGTGTCGCGTATTACGTCTATTCTGGCCCTTAGAACACTGAGTGCTACACTCCTCCATTGCTTCTGTGGTCTTCAATCCAGATGTTCAGGCTTCTTCAGCTTGCAGCGGTCCCTCACCAGCAAAACAAAAACGCTTCCTCAGATGAGCCCATTCTGCATCTAGCATTTGCTCCGCTGTCGCACTGAACCCACACTGGAACAGAAATTCCCCTTTGCATTTCGTGCCACTTTCCCTTTGACTGCATTCGGACTGGCCCAATATAGGCACCTTTCACAAATGGATTAAGTGGGCCCGTTCACACAGCCACATCTGTCAGGCGTTCCCCGGGTGTACTCACCCCGTCAGAGGATAACTTGGAGCCGGGTTAGAAAGCCGCCACCACCTCCGAAGTGGAGTTTTTTGTTTCCTCGCACATTCATCACACATGGCTGGCTGGCTGAACACAGGGGAGAGCGTGCAGATTTGGATTTGGCAGTCTGAACCTGCCGATCCATTCTGCTGCTAGAGAAGTGGCTTTTTTGGAAAATTGCCCATGTGCGCACATGCGCACGCATGACTTTTGGCCATTTTTGCAGTGCGCTCCATGGCTGATGCGCTACAATAGTGTGGCTGCTTTCCCACAGGACGTCTCCGTGGGTAACCCGCAGTAGGGTGTGCTGTGTGGCTGATATGTCCCGCAACATTTTAAACTGGGTCAATTAGAGGCGGCACTATATTGCGGCAAGCTGCCAGTCTGTCCGCAGCCTTAGATTGGTTGTCAGATTTTATGGCAGCATCCAGACTGCATGCCAGCTTTCACTTCCTTTGATCTCTCAGTTTTATGGTACCGTCTGCATCGACTTACAGCTGTTTTATGGCCATTCAGGGGTGACTCTGCAGTCAGTACGCTGTTGGCCTGGGGTATTTTAATGTGGTTTTGAGCCACATCTTTTTCTGTTCCAGTGTGGGTTTGGTAAAACAACGGAGCAAATGCTCGATGCCGACTGGGCCATGGGGGTTCTTTTTGTTGTACCGCTGCCACCACGTGGGAGCGCTTTTTCCAATCTCACTTTGTTGTGTCCCATTGAAACAATCGTGCAGGCTCCTTCAACCTACACTTCACTTCTGAAGAAGTGAGCCGCGACTCGCGAAAGCTCATACCCTGCCACAAATTTTGGTAGTCTTTAAGGTGCTCCAGGACTCTGACTCTTTTCTACCTTTAACCTACAGTTCGGGTGGCCAGGCCAAGCTTGACAATCAGCAGGAGGGGGGAGGACATGGGTGGGTGTGTGATGTTGCCACATTGCTTCTGAGTTCAACCCAGAAGTGACAATGGGTAGTTCTAGGAAGCACTGGAATCTCTATTGTATCACAGAGTTTCTGACAATTCCTAGAGGTACCCATTCCTAGATGCCACTGGCCTCTATGCCAGTATGTCACTTTTGGGTAGAACCCAGGCGTGACAATGGATAACTCTAGGATTCACCAGAAACTCTATTGCACCATAGAGTTCCTGGCAATTCCTAGAGCCACTCATTGTCACTTCCGGGTTAAGTCCAGGACTGACATACTGGTGCTAAGGCCAGAGATGTCCCCCCACTCTTCTGCCACAGGCTATGGGAATAATCAGTGGGAGGAATGGCTACCAACGCTCCCTCTAAGCTGTGGAGTTTTGTGAGCAAAAATTCTACTTGGTGAGCTCCTGGCATTAAAGTTGTCAGTGAGCGATTTTGCTGCTGCATAAATTAGTTTGCTCTGGAGCCATCCTTCCTGATCTAAGACAAAAATGTGTGAGCCAGAGGCTAAAAAGCTGTGAGCTAGCTAACACTAACTCAGCTTAGAGGGAACACTGGTGGCTACCCTACCTACGGTGGACCTTCACCAGTCAATACAGCTGCCAGAGACCATCCCAGGGCTAACCCAGGATCTACAGATTGCATGGCAGGCTTCAGGGCTGTCTGGTTGCATAGATACCAGCCTGGTGTATTTGGAAGAATAATATAAGGAAGCAGGTGTACACCATCTGAGTTTAACTGATTTGGAGGTGAGTCTAACCTGTCCACGAGGCTTGAGTGGCCAAGGTTCTAAGTTCTCATAGCGTAGCTCTGAAACGGATGCCCAGTGTGTGTGGCTTAACTTGAGGCATGCTGCCTAATCCCCCTCGATCTCAAGAGCATGCGAATGCACCCATACAGCGTCTCACAGAACGAGAAGGCCTGTAAAGTCTCAGAGCTTCAGAGGAGGAAACACTTCAGAGTTCAACATCTTCTTGGTGTAATCTAAGCTAGCCAAGGAGACTGTGCTCCGAGGAGCCGGAGAGGGTAAGCGCACAACAAACCACCGGCACATTTCATCAATCTTGCTCGGCTGCACCATCCAAACATTCTGTGCCCAGCAGGAGAAACTTAATCCGCTTGCTGGAAAGCGGCTGGTTTTTAAGGATGACTAATCTTCTCGACAAGGGCGATACCTGGAAGATAAAGATCTTTCCCGAGCCCTGCAGGGAGGGTACATTACAAGTGGCAACAACTGATTCTCTCAGAACATAAAGGGGAAGGCAGGCTGCTCCCGTTCCCTCTCTTTCAGCATCGGTTTCAAACATTGCAGTGGCATCGGGAAGCGTGAAAACCACCAAACAACCAGGTCACCGTATTGCAAGGGACAGGTGCTGCCAGGGTTGCCCCCAGGAAGAGCTCCGGAGTCAGAAATAGAAACTGATGTGTTTTTGTGCCAGAACTCCAACATCACTTTCCTAGAACTAGTCTTAAATTAAATCATGTACGTGAAAAAGAGTGCTGCATTTGGGCCAGGCTTGTCAGGGCTTCCTGATGTGGCAGGAGGCCTCCCGTTTGGCGGGGAGCTAATGATGCTAACAGCACATAGGGCTGTCATGTCTTACCTGGCTTTTAGCAGGGGGCTCCATCCTGGAATCTTCTTGCACACACACACACACACACCCCACAATGGCATTACCCAGAAGTAACGTCATCATACCAGGAACACCAGTGCGTCAGTTCTCTAGAATTTTGGCCGAAACTCTGTGGTCACCATAGAGTTTGTGGACAAAATGCTAGAGTGTCAACGCATCGACATGCCCAGCATGATGATGTCACTTCCAGGTGTTGTCGTCACTCCAACCACATCAACGTGGGAGGGGGCTGTTCAGGGTGGGGCTTTCCTCGCCAGCCAGCAGGCCAGCAATGGGTCGGAGGACCCGAAATCGGGGGAACTTCACTCCGACCAGGGGTCTGGCAATCCTAACAGCACCAAGGCAACATCACTTTCTGTATGTGCCAGAAGTGATGTCATCATGCCACTGATGATGTAGGGACTCCGGTATTTGGGCAAAAACTCTACGGTAGAAGCCATTTTTACTTTAGAGTTGCTGCTCAAATACCAGAGCATCCCCACATCACCAGGGATGCGATGATGTCACTTCCAGCTTGTACCACACTGAGACGCTAATGTAGGCCTCCCCCAATGCCAGCAAGTCCTCCCTCCGGCCAGCTGATCGGCACCCGGGAGCAGAGATTGCAACCTAATCCCTCACAGCTCTGTTTCACTTCCAGGTTTTACCATAGAGTTTCTGGCAATTCCTAGAGCCGCCCTTTGGAAGTGATGTTGCGATATCACTGATGTCAGCGAAGTTGCCCGCTTTCCCACATCCACACCCCCAGACCTTTTGCCAATTGCCAGGCAACCCTGGCAAACCGAATTGGAGTATTACATAAGGTACAATTCCTTGAAATAAGGATCTGGTGCCAAACTTCTGTCTAGGGTTGCCAGTGTTGAAACAGCAGCGTGATCTGCGGAAGACATGCCATGAACAGGTCCCCCTAAGTTCGGAGGGTGACACACTGGTCTCTGCTAAATGGACTTGGGAGCAAGCCAAACCAGGGCTTTTCCCCCCCTGGCCACTTGGAAAACTTTGGGGCAGAAGTCTGGGGCTTCATCTCTCAGGCTCAGAGTGGGCAACGAGGCAGCCCATAGCTTTGCATTTGGAGTATGTGCCACCCTAAGTGTGTATGTGCGTGCGCATTAAACAATTAAGTCCAGAATCTTAAAACCACCTAACTGTACCCCTTTCTGGTTGACAACCCAAAAAGCCAGCCCAGCCTGCTGCTGACTCTTTGATATGGCTTGGAGGGCTCCTGGCTTTTCTTCAAGCTCCTGTCAAAGGCAGAGCTACAGGGACCGGCTCTGAATCTGGCAAAGCATCCCTCAATCCGGTCTCTCTCTCTTCCAGGCTTTGCCACCTGTTCCTTCTTCCCTTACCGAGTGCAGAAATGCTCATGGGAAAGGAGAGACGCGCTTCCGCCGCAAAAAGCGACTGGAATTAAATACATTACAAGGACAGAGCGTTCTAATAAAGCATTCCATCACTTAAGGAGTTATTTTCTTAGACTCACAATATGTTCGTTCATTTTAGACTTCTTCAGGTTAAACTAGAGTTGCCAGCCAGCACTGGCAGAAGTCGGGGGCGGGGGGGGGGGGACAAGGGACACTGTCAACAAGATGGTGTTACATCACTTCCAGGCAGGGCTGCCAGACCTCACCAGGGGTGGGGCTTTCCCGGCCCCAGCCCTCACCGCCTTGCCACCAATGAACCAGCTGGTGGGGGAGAATGGCATGAAAAACTGAGAGGGGGAAATGCCAGCAGCATCCCAATATGCTGAGGTCGCTTCCCGTGCACCCAGAAGTGATGTCAGCAGGTGATGTTGTCCAATGCATATACATTTTGATTGGCCCTGACAAGAAGCAGGCACTGGCTTCTGTTTCTCTTTGGATGGATGTAATTTAATTCCTATCTGTGCCCCCTCTATCCTTCCCCAGTTTTCCCCTACAGTTAGATAGCTAATTCCTTAAGGGAGGGACCTTTTTGTATGTTCAGTGCTCTGGTAACAAGGCTGGACTGGGTTCAGGAGTTGTTTCCTGTTGCCCCCGAAGGTCGGACCAGAACCAACAGGTGGAAATTAAATCAGAAGAGTTTTCGACTAAACATTAGGAAGAACTTCCTGACAGAGCGGTTCCTCAGTGGAACAGGCTTCCTCGGGAGGTGGTGGGCTCTCCTTCTTGGGAGGTTTTCAAGCAGAGGCTAGATGGCCATCTGGCAGCAATGTGGATTCTGTGAACATAGGCAGATCGTGAGAGGGAGGGCAGGAAGGGTTGCCTCAGTGCTTGGTTCTGCCCACATGTGGTGCTCATCTCCATTTTCAAGCCGAAGAGCCAGCGCTGTCCAAAGACGTCTCCGTGATCATGTGGCCGGCATGACTAGACACCGAGGCGCACGGAACGCTGTTTCCTCCCCACCAAAGTGGTACCTATTTATGTACTTGCAATTTATTGCTTTCAAACTGCTTGGTTGGCAGGAGCTGGGGCCGGAGACGGGAGCTCACTCCGTCATGCAGCACTTGGGTCTCGAACTGCTGAACCACTGGTCTGCAGTTCAGCGTCTTAGCCACTTGAGCCACTGCAGACCAAGGGAGCACCATGTAAATTCTTACCCTGAGTCTGACCATTCATCCTTCAAGTCAGTACCGTCTACTCTGCCTGCAAGTGGTTCTCCAGCAGAGAAGGACTTTTCCCCATCACCTTCTACCTGATATCCTTTAACTGGAGATAGGCGGGAATAGACCTAGAATGACCCACATGCAAAACAGGTGCTTTGCCATTGAACCACATCTGTCCCCTTATGTTGATAGGGCTATGTCATTACTAATAGACATCCCTAAAATTATCCAGAGCATAAGAACATCAGAAGAGTCCTGCTGGATGGTCAACAACAACAACACATAGAGGCCGAGGCCTTCATAGGAACATCAGAAGAGCTCTGCTGGATCAGACCCAGTGGTCCATCTAGTCCAGCATCCTGTCTCACACAGTGGCCTCAACCAGTTCCTCTGGACGGTCAACAACAGGGCAGAGAGGCTGAGGCCTTCCCCTCATAAGAACATCGGAAGAGCCCTGCTAGATCAGACCCAGTGGTCCATCTAGTCCAGCATCCTGTCTCACACAGTGGCCTCAACCAGTTCCTCTGGACGGTCAACAACAGAGCAGAGAGGCTGAGGCCTTCCCCTCATAAGAACATCGGAAGAGCCCTGCTGGATCAGACCAGTGGTCCATCTAGTCCAGCATCCTGTCTCACACAGTGGCCTCAACCAGTTCCTCTGGACAGTCAACAACAGAGCAGAGAGGCTGAGGCCTTCCCCTCATAAGAACATCGGAAGAGCCCTGCTGGATCAGACCAATGGTCCATCTAGTCCAGCATCCTGTCTCACACAGTGGCCTCAACCAGTTCCTCTGGACGGTCAACAACAGAGCAGAGAGGCTGAGGCCTTCCCCTCATAAGAACATCGGAAGAGCCCTGCTGGATCAGACCAGTGGTCCATCTAGTCCAGCATCCTGTCTCACACAGTGGCCTCAACCAGTTCCTCTGGACAGTCAACAACAGAGCAGAGAGGCTGAGGCCTTCCCCTCATAAGAACATCGGAAGAGCCCTGCTGGATCAGACCAGTGGTCCATCTAGTCCAATATCCTTCTCTCCCACAGTGGCCAAGCAGTTCCTCTGGAGGGCCAACAACAACACATAGAGGCCGAGGCCTTCATAGGAACATCAGAAGAGCCCTGCTGGATCAGACCAGTGGTCCATCTAGTCCAGCATCCTTCTCTAAACAGTCAGTGCTCCACTTGGTTTGCATATTCAAACTCTGTCGACACCCCCTTAGTCGTCTCTTTTCTAAACTGAAAAGTCCCAGACTCTTCAGCCTTTCCTTTATCATAAACTGACCAAGATGAAATTATACTGGTAAGTATTGTCTATGACCAAGGGAAAGAGTATAAATTTTAAAAACCCTCTTTCTTAAGGATTCACAGTGATGGTCAGGTGCCCTCATTCCTAAAGCAATGATTCAGTCATGTCCTCTTCTCGCTTGGGCAGGAAAGTTCTGTAAAGCAAGGAGGCAACAATGGCCAAGGCGTTTTCCTGATGTTGCCACCTGGCATACCGCCTTGGAGTGGGGAGGTTCCCTTTAGTTACCACAGCTAGTAGCCGCTGATAAACTCCATAAGTCTGTCCAATCTCCTTTTAAAGTGGTCTGTCCTTGTGTGATCACTACGTCCAGGTCGTTTGAGGCAAACTTTGGGCCATTTGGACCTCCAGTATGACCAGTTTCTGGCTCAGGCAAATAAAGAAGAAGAAGAAGAAGAAGAAGAGATTGGATTTATACCCCGCCCTCCACTCCCCAAGGGAGTCTCAGAGCGGCTTACAAACTCCTTTTCCCTTCCCCTCCCCACAACAGACACCCTGTGAGGTAGGTGGGGCTGAGAGAGCTCTTTCCCAAGCTGTCCTTGAGGGAACAGCTGGTACAGAGCTATGGCTTGCCCAAGGTCATCCAGCCAGGTGCAAGTGGAGGAGTGGGGAATCAAACCAGGTTCTCCCAGATTAGAGTCCGCGCACTTAACCACTACACCAAACTGGCTCTCTAAAGCATTCTCATAAAGAGAATGGCTATGAACTTCACTGATATTCCCGGAGCTGTCCTTCCTTCACTGTTGGGGCTGGAATTCTAAACCATCATCAAGGTATATCCTCTGCTAGTTATTCCGAATCTGGGTTGCCAACTTTTTAAGAAGCCCATCTAGCAGTTTGATCTGCAGCCGTTTGTAGCTGATGTTTTGCTCTGTGCTATAAGAAGCTATACTTGCTAACAGCAGCCTCTTGTTAAATGGCAAGGGGGGCAGCCCCTTTGGTTCCTGGGTCATCGGCAACCTTGTTTGGTAAGAACATAAGAACATTAGAAAAACCATGTTGGATCAGGCCAATGGCCCATCCAGTCCAACGCTCTGTGTCACACAGAGGCCAAAACCCAGGTGCCATCAGGAGGTCCACCAGTGGGGCCAGTACTCCAGAAGCCCTCCCACTTGAGAGCCAGTTTGGTGTAGTGGTTAAGTGCTCAGACTCTAATCTGGGAGAACCGTTTTTGATTCCCCACTCCTCCACTTCCACCTGGCTGGATGACCTTGAGCAAGCCATAGTTCTGTCACAGCTGTTCTCTCAAGGACAGTTGTCTCAGAGCTCTCTCAGCCCCACCTACCTCACAGGGTGTCTGTTGTGGGGAGGGAAAGGGAAAGGAGTTTGTAAGCCGCTCTGAGACTCCGAGTGAAGGGCGGGATATAAATCCAATCTCTCTTCTTCTTCTTCTTCTTGTTCTTCTGTTGCCCCCCAAGCACCAAGAATACAGCGCATCACTGCCCCAGACAGAGTGTTTCATCCATCCCTTGTGGCTAATAGCTACAGGTGGACTTCTGCTCCATCTGCTTATCCGATCCCCTCTTGAAGCTGTCTATTCTTGTAGCCACCACCACTTCCTGTGGCATTGAATTCCATGTATTCAAAAATTAATTTGATGCAGATTATTGGTCTCAGATATTCTCTGTGGGCTGGGCTTTTAAGGATTCAGGGTATATGTTCTACTCCTCAGCCTTCTCATAATGCCTCATCACTATCAGGGTCAAATGAATATTAGGGTTCTTTTATGTTTGACTCAAAAATATGGGTTTTTAAAATCAAAACAGCACTGATTATCCTAAAAATAGACGCCAGATGTACTTCCAAAGTCAGCAAAAAAAATTGTGTAATTCAGTTTTTTGTTTAGAACACAGGTCTTTTCAATCTCCCTGTTTAAACACCTCTGTTTTAATTATCTGCCGAAGCAGAACATGAGATGTTGAGGTAAAAGAGAATTCAGGATCCAGGACAATATCTGGGACTCTTATCATTTTAAAAAAATGGGTGCATTTCACAGTTCCATAAAGTGACAGTGTGACCTCTGGATGACCCAATAGCAGCCTTATTTTGTACATATTTCGTTGGAAATGAGTTCAGTGGAGATTACATCTAAATGGGCATGAGGCTGGTCTTTAAACTTAGGAATTCTTCCTCAGGAAAGCAACTTGAAATAATACCCTCTGAATCTTAACTGAGAATAGGGTTGCCAATCCCCAGCTGGGGGTGGGGGACCCCCTGGTTTGAAGCCCCTCCCCCTGCTTAGGGGCTGTCAGAAAGCCCGGGGGGGGAAATGGCTGCTGGGAGTGCCGTTATACCCTATGGTGTATTGGCTGCGGACAGACTGGCAGCTTGCCGCGATATAGTGCCGCCTCTAATTGGCCCAGTTTAAAATGTTGCAGGACATATCAGCCCCACAGCACACCCTATTGTGGGTTACCCATGGAGACATCCCATGGGAAAGCATCCACATTATTGTAGCGCATCAGCCACGGAGCACAGTGCAAAAATGGCCAAAAGTCATGCGCGTGCATGTGCGCACATGGGGAATTTTTTCAAAGCCACTACTCTAGCGGCAGAATGGATCTGCAGGTTCAGACTGCCAAATCCGTTCTGCGCACGCTCCCCCATGTTCAGACAGCCACCACGCGCGATGAATGCGCGAGGAAACAAAAACTCCACTTCGGAGGCGGTGGCTTTTTAACCCGGCTCCAAGTCGTCCTCTGACGGGGGGAGTATGCCCGGGGAACGCCTGACAGCTGTGGCTGTGTGAACGGGCCCATTTAATCCCTTCGCGAAAGGTACCTACATCAGGCCAAACTGCCAGTCTGAACGCAGCCAATGATTGCCAACAGCAAAGACTGGCGAAACATCTAAAGAGATACGTTTTTATCAACAAACATGGCATACAAGCCCCCCCCAAATTAATTAAAGACATCTAAAATGTTCTATTATCATCAGTCTATCAGGTGGGGTATAAATGCAATTAATCAATTAATTAACTAACGAACTAACTAACAGCTGTGCTCAGGTCTTGCAAACTAAGAGCCGTGGCTTCCTCAGTTGAGTCAATCCATCTTATTTGGGGCCTTCCTCTTTTCCTGTTGCCTTCATCTTTTCCTACCATTATCGTCCCAGCCCTTCCCAAAGTCCAGCAGCTGCTCCCTCCAGCCTCTGCAGCCATATGGCAGGTTGACACACTGAGGCAGCTACACCACTAACATCCCAGACAGGGTTGCCAACTGCCTGCTTGCAGGGAATCCTGGCACTTTCCCATGCAAACACTGAATATTGCACGTTCAACCACTTTACGAACGAATTTTACTGCGTGAAATGCAGGGTTGCCAAGTGACTTACCTGGTGTGGCAGGGGAGAGTTGGTCCCATTCTGGGACATTCGCATGTGTGCTTTGCGCGCACGCGGTGAGATTACATCACCCAGAGGGGACGTCATCAGGTTGGGCACGTCGCTGACCAACGCCCTAGCAATCAGCCTGGAAACTCTATGGTACCATAGAGTTCTCCGGCTGATTGTTCAAGTGTTGGCCAATGATGTTACGGGCGCATCAGCCTGAACCGGGCACTTTGGGGGCAGGGTTCCCCCCACTGGCCTGATCCGGACCGGTGGATTGCGGGCCGTTTTGGCAGGGAAACTCCTGCCCCCCCCCCCCCGTGAAACCTGGCAGACCTAGTTAAATGTCAAAATCCAGTTGCAAACGGCCACTGAAGTGGATTGAAACTGCATTATTTAGCGTGTATGAAGTCACCAATGTTATTTATTCCTGTATTCAAGGGACAGGACATCATACACCGGGCCTGCTGGCAACTCAAGCAGGGCACTGATACAGCCTGCAGCTCCTCTATAAAGGTGCATTTGGCACCTTCCCTTTCAATCTTCCGAAATGCACTTAAAATTAGGCATTTGGGTTAGTGGATTGATGTTCTGTTGCTGGGTGGGACTCCTCCACAATTCATTCCTTTGGTTTAGCTTTCTTTTCGGTGGACTGTTGGTTTATTGGTTTCACTGTTGTTATCTTTCCATTTTTATACATCGCAACTGAGATTTCAGAATAATGCGTTGAGAACACTCCCCCTGTTAAAGAGAGGTTCAATCTTAAATAATCCCAAATTATGGAATTAGAAGAATGGGACACTGTTTAGGCTTGTGTATCAAAGACAGATCAGGACAGTGGAGTCCACCAACCCAGGTTGCCAACCTCCAGGCGGAGAGCATCGGGATCTCCTGGTAATTATAACTGTTCTCCAGAAGTGCAGAGATCAGCTTCCCTGGAGAAAATGGCTACATTGGAGGGTGGACTCTATGGCTTTGTACTCCTCTAAGGTCCTTCCCTCCCCAAACCCTATGCTTCCTGGGTTCCACCCCCAAACCTCCTGGAATTTTCTAACCCAGAGATGGCAACCCTACCGGCTGTATGGCATGCCAGGTGCGTAACAACTTTTGTGTCTTTGCCCACACTGGTAGGCTGACCCAAAGCGGCTTACATCACCTGCCCTCCATTTTATCCTCACAACACCCCTGTGAGGGAGGTCAGGCTGAGAGAGTGTGACTGGCCCAAAGTCACCCAGCGAGCTTCCATGGCATGAGTGGGGATTCGAGCCCGGGTGTGAGGCTTCTGAGTAGATCCAAGAAGCCAGGCCTTTGGTGAAAGCAAAAGTCCTTTTATTCTTAAAGATCCTTCAGGTACACAATGTTTGTCAGTGATAACCAGTTACAAGCAACATGGATTCATATATAGGATTCAAGAGGTGAAGACAGGTGAAGGGCCAATCAGAGCCAAGTAAAAATAAGCATGAAAAACCCTAACCGGTATGTTCTCACAGAAAAAGGCGCAAAAGCACTACACACACACACACACACACACTGCCCCTTTGTGAACTCTACTTGCAATTCACAGGCCAGGCACCTGGCCTAAATCAGTTCAGAAGGCTTCAAGGTTACCAAAGCAAGATTAGCAGCCCCGAGACCCCGGGATGAAAGAGACAAGGGGAGGAGGCGCGGGGAAGATAGCCAGAGTGTTATATGACATGGGAGTATGCAGCAAGCCACCCTCCCGCCGGAAGAAAGAGCCATAGTATTCATGACAGACAATAAACCCAAGGCTAGCAGTAAATTACTGATAGAGGCCCAGACAACAGACAATTAATGGCAGAGAATCTGACATCGGGTCTCCCAGATGCTAGTCTGATACTCTTAACCACTGCATCCCATTGGCTCTCACACCGGATTGTGTTTCGATTGGTCGATTACAGTTTTTCTAGGCCAGGATGAAGTGCGTGGATCTCTCTGCCTGCTTCTTGGCTAAGGGAAACTTCTTCCAGTTTGGTGTAGTGGAGTAGTTAAGAGTCCCAGACGGACTCTAGTCTGGGAGAACCGGGTTTGAATCCCCACTCCTCCGCATGCAGCCACCCTGGGTCAGTCACAAGTTCTTTCAGAGCTGTTCCCTCAAGGGCAGTTCTCAAGAGAGCTCTCTCAGCCCCACCTACCTCCCAGGGTGTCTGTTGTGGGGAAGGGAAAGGAAAGGAGATTGTAAGCTGCTCTGAGACTCCTTCGGGTAGTGAAGGGCGGGGTATGAATCCAATCTCTTCTTCTTCATCATCATCTTCTTCTTCTTCCTTCTGGTGATTCTTAACTAAGGGTAGATTTCCATACCAAAGTTTGCAGTTTTTCCTTGTGTGTGTGAGGTGATGCACATTGGGACAAAAAAACCCCAACAACTTCAAGTATAGGCTAACAGGATCTTGAACTTGCTGAGACTGAGAGGGGGGAAGATCTTGATGTCGTAGTGGACAGCTCAATGAAAGTGGCCGTCTACTTGAGAAAGGCAGACTCTACGTTAGGGATGATTAGGAAAGGGATTGAGAATAAAAGCTGATATTCTAAGGCCCCTATATAGATCTGTGGTGCAGCCTCATTTGGAATACTGTGCGCAGTTCTGGTCACCGAATCTCCAGAAGGACATTTCAGAGCTGGAAAGAAGTACAGAAGAGGGCAACCAAGATGATTAAGGGGTTGGAGTACCTCTCCTCTGAGGAAAGGCTGGAGAGTCTGGGACTTTTCAGTTTAGAAAAGAGACAACTGAGGAGGGACATAATAGAGGTTTATGAAATTATGCAGGGGTGGGGGGGAGAGAGTTGACAGAGAGAACTATTTCTCCCTCTCCCAAAACACTAGGCCGTTCAGGGAAGCTGATGGGCAGTAGGTTCAGGAACGGACAAAAGGAAATACTTCTTTACACAGAGAGTGATTAAAATGTGGAATTCGCTGCCAGAGGATGTAGCGATGGCCACAAGAATAAACAGCTTGAAATGGGGATTAGATAGATTCATGGAGGACAAGTCTATCAGTGGCTACTAGCCATAGGGTTGCCAAGTCTTACCTTCATAACAGTGGGGGAGTCCCAGTCCCTCATGCTGGGCACGTTGCCAGGGAAACACTCTGGTAATCTCCCTAAAACTCTATGGTACATAGAGTTTCCAGGGCAATTGCTAGAGCGTCGCCCAACGACGTGCCCAGCAGGATGATGTCACTTCCAGGTGACATCACACTGGGCACATTGGCCTGATCGGGCCACTTCGGGGGTGGGGTTCCCCCCGCCGGCTGGATCCCGACTGGCGGATTGGGAACCCATTTAGCGGGGGAATCCCTTGGCAGCCCTAAATAGCCATGATGACTGAGGGGGATCTCCACATTCAGAGGCATTAAACCTCTGAATCCCAGAGCCAGGAACAGGAAGCAATCTCAGGGGAAGGCCTCGGCCTCTATGCCCTGCTGTTGGCTGTCCAGAGGAACTGGTTGGCCACCGTGTGAGACAGGATTGAGAACCCATTTAGCGGGGGAATCCCTTGGCAGCCCTAAATAGCCATGATGACTGAGGGGGATCTCCACATTCAGAGGCATTAAACCTCTGAATCCCAGAGCCAGGAACAGGAAGCAATCTCAGGGGAAGGCCTCGGCCTCTATGCCCTGCTGTTGGCTGTCCAGAGGAACTGGTTGGCCACCGTGTGAGACAGGATGCTGGACTAGATGGACCACTGGTCTGATCCAGCAGGGCTCTTTTGATGCTCTTATGAAGGCCTCAGCCTCTCTGCCCTGTTGTTGGCCCTCCAGAGGAACTGGTTGGCCACTGTGTGAGACAGGATGCTGGACTAGATGGACCACTGGTCTGATCCAGCAGGTCTCTCCTTATATCCCCAAGATAAAATATTTACACAAAGAGTGCTTTTCCAATAAATTCTGGTAGCATACATGGAGAGACCACTGACTCACAACTACATGGTTTTGTTTGTTTGTTTGGATGGAGAGTGCATGCAATTTTGAAATTTCAAGAACCTCTGCTCATTTCTCCCCCCAAGAAGAAAACAGTAAAAAAGCGAATGCAAGCTGCGTACTAGCAAGAGATTTGTTAAAAAGCTGCCAAGCAGTCAAAATGAGCCTGTGCCTTGCATACCTTCAGAGCATCTGTCTCAATAAAGTGCAAATTGAGTTTCTAATGAAACACTCTTTACCTCATTTCCCTGACTGATGACATTTCTGAAATTTTCACATTATTGGATGATTTTCCAATCTAATTAATTTCACTGTCGGGGCTTCTTTCCTTCCCACACCATGGCAATTTGCGGGACTGCGACTGTATTCATTGCTGTTGATCTACGGTGCATCTCATGCCATTAAGCAGATTAGTCACTTGCAAAAACAAAATGCGACCTTTGCAGACTACCTTGCCCCCTTAATTGGGCAGATTCTACTGTGGCTTATCCGTGGTCCAATTAGTCACAAAAAATAAATGTGTGGCTGGAAGTCCAACCTACAGCAGAGATCAGCATCACTCACAGAATCGCAATTTCTCCTTTCCAGCAGGAATAGAATAGTGGGATTTTCCCATCCTGCCTGGGAACAAAGATAGAGAAATTCTCTGCAGAACCCATAGTTGAAATATTATATTAAATGAAATGAGTAACTAAGAAGAAGAAGAAGAAGAAGAAGAGATTGGATTTATACCCCGCCCTTCACTCACTTGGAATCTCAGAGCGGCTTACAAACTCCTTTCCCTTCCCCTCCCCACAACAGACACCCTGTGAGGTAGGTGGGGCTGAGAGAGTTCTTTCTCAAGCTGTCTTTGAGGGAACAGCTGGTACAGAGCTATGGCTTGCCCAGGGTCATCCAGCCAGGTGCAAGTGGAGGAGTGGGGAATCAAACCCGGTTCTCCCAGATTAGAGTCTGCGCACTTAACCACTACACCAAACTGCGCACTACACCAAACTAACACTGTGAGGGGCCATGGCTCAGTGATAGAGCATCTGCTGGGCATGCAGAAGGCCCCAGGTTCAATCCCCAGCATCTACAGTTAAAGCACTAGGCTGTACCTGATATGGAAGATGTCTACCTGAGACCCTGGAGAGCTGCTGCAGGTCTAAATAGACAATACTGATCTTAAGAACACAAGAGAAGCCATGTTAGATCAGGCCAATGGCCCATCCAGTCCAACACTCTGTGTCACACAATGGTCAAAACCCAGGGGCCATCAGGAGGTCCCCCAGCAAGGCCAGTACTCCAGAATCCCTCCCACTCTTGCCCCCCCAGCACCAAGAATACAGAGCATCACTTGCCCCAGACAGAGTGTTCCCTCTACACCTTGTGGCTAATAAGACCATTGTTTGAAAATGGTTGAGTTTTATTAACTATAAAGAGACGGATTAACTAAATTCAAGTCCAGTAGTTCCTTAGAGACCATCATGTTGGTTGATTGTCTTATTTATGGATGGTCATGAACCACATTTTTGCAGTTCTGATCGTGGCTCGTGGCTGAACCGCAAACTGAACCGCCAACCAATACAATGGTTCAGGAACCGAACCGTTTCATGTAGGTCTGTGACTCTCACTTTCTGCTCCTTTCCACTTTTGCTTCCTGCACTTCACGGACCGCCATAAACTGCCTTAAAATTCGTGGACGTTCGAGGCAGTTCTTCAGTTCATGAACATTGCTTCGCGAACAATGAACCGGTCAAAATTCATTACGGACTTTAGTCCTTGAGTGGTTTGTGCCCATCCCTAGTCTTGTAAGTCTCCAAGGTACCACTGGACTGGAATCTAACTGTTCTACTGCAGACGAAGACCACTACTCTCTGAAAGTATCCTAAAGATGTAGATTGTTTCGGAGGGCAATAATGTCGGTATGCGGTAGAAAACGGGATTTGAGTCCAGTAGCACCTTAGAAACCGCCAAGATTTGTGGGGGGGGGGGGGAGTTATGAACTTTCTAGAGTCAAAGCTCCCTTCATCAGATACAATCCCGAATGGAGATCCCTGAATCTTTATAGCCAGTTTGGTGTAGTGGTTAAGTGTGCAAACTCTAATCTGGGAGAACCGGGTTTGATTCCCCACTCCTCCACTTGCACCTGCTAGATGACCTTGGACAAGCCATAGTTCTGGCAGAGCTGTCCTTGAAAAAGAGCAGTTTCTGTCAGAGCTCTCTCAGCCCCACCTACCTCACAAAGTGTCTGTTGTGGGGAGGGGAGGGGAAAAGAGTTCGTAAGCCGCTCTGAGACTCCTTAGGGTAGTGAAGGGCGGGGTATAAATCCAATCTCCTCTTCTTCTTCTGTATCCAAGTCTGAAGGCAGGAGGGGTATTGCAGAGGAAGGAATCAGGATGCAGAGGTACAACGTGAAAAGTAAGAAAGTTAGTACCCGTGTGTACCTGTGCAAGGGATCGATTGAAGGCGAGACAGAAAGGAAACTTTAAAAGGCAGATGGCAATCAAAACATTTCACAAGTCAAAATACTTCAACTATCTACTGTGGAAAGTCCTAATTCAAGAATGACTAATTTTCTGTAATTAAGATGCCTGATTATATCTCACTCATGGCCAATCCACGAGAGGGTATGTGTGGATGCTGGTGTGTCTAGATGAAGGGAAGGTGAGAGAGGTCCATCACGCTGAGGTCTCACACAAGGCCTATTGCCAGATCCTTTAACTGGAGATGCCGGGGATTGAACCTTGGGACCTTCTGCATGCCAAGCAGGTGCTCTACCACTGAGCCACAGAGCCTTATCAGTGGAGGTTGGTTAGATGGAAGAACCTGAGCGGCAGTCTGTGGCTGAATCTCAGATTTTATATTCCCAATTTCATATCCTTTGGGGGTGTCCTGTGATAATGGAGTCAAGGTAAATTAATCTTATTTGCTAGTTTCAGGACGCAAGAAACTTTCTGTCTCTGCCCACATTTGTTTGGGACAAAGCTTAGTTGAGACCTGAGATTGGGCTGATATCCTCCAAAGCTATGATTCAATACTTTGTGTTAGGACGCAAGAGGTAAATTTTTGTCCTTCTAATTAACTTAGGAAGGAGACTGGATCGCTCTTATGGGTGTGTTAGACGTTTAGCTTAAGAAAACCCCTTTCTGTCTTTTGCGATATTTGTCCTTTGTCACAAATACCAGCCAATTCTTGCACAGATGGAATTTTAAATGATCTTGGCGAGCCAGAACTGTTTGCTCTTAGGATGAGCTTTCTTGCAAAAGGTACCTGAAAACATTTTGATGACTTTTGACAATTATTCCTCTGAATCCGATAAAGCCGCTTCTTCCCCTCGGCACCCCTTTTCTGGGTATGAAAGAGAGTGGAAGAGAGGACTGTTGGAATAGGCAAGGCCTCTAGTGCAGCCGTATGAAGAAGATCTGAAGATCATCCTACAGGGGGACAGCTGAAGGACTGGTAGTTAGCACAGCTAGATTAGGGACCTCCCACTTTTTCAAATTATGTCCTTGCTGCCTTCTGATTGGCTCTTCTGGAGACTTCCTAGAATCACAGAGTTGGAAGGGGCCATAGAGGTCACCCAGTCCAACCTCCCCTGCTCAGTTCAGGATCAGCCTAGAGCATCCCTGACAAGTGTTCATCCAGCCGCTGCTTAAAGACTGACAGCAAGGAGAAACTCAGCACCTCCCTGGGCAGCTGCTCCTGTAGAGTTTCCTGTTGCTTTTTGTTCCTTTCACAGCACTTAGACTGGTCAGTTTAGGCTTTCTCTCGGTATGTTTTATAGCAGTTTGTTCTCCTATAATAAACCTACTTATCTTTCTCTAAACAGTCATCACTCTGCTTCCTTTGCATATTTAAACTCTGTCAACAGGGGATTTAAATGCCCCCTTTTTCTATTTTCTGGGGTGACCTGAGGCCCTGGATGTCTATAGGGGTGCTGGCCTAGTATGGTGGGAATGTTTAAAATCACAGTTATGGCACACCAGCATGATTCATTATGTGGCAGATACCAAGCAACAAGAAGAAGAAGGGGAGGGGGGAAGGGGAAGACACCCTGTGAGGCAGGTGGGGCTGAGAGAGCTCTTTCGAGAGCTGCTCTTTCGAGAACAGCTGTGACAGAGCTATGGCTTGCCCAAGGTCATCCAGCAGCTGCAAGTGGAGGAGTGGGGAATCAAGCCCAGTTCTCCCGGATTAGAGTCCGCGCACTTAACCACTACAACAAACTGAGACTGAACTAGTGCTGTTAAGAGGAATCCTGCTCTACCCAGTTTCTCCGTGAAATCCAACAATCCACTTCTTTTTTTTCTGTTTTGAGGCACGTGCCTCTGAATGTGGAGGTTCTCTTAAGTCACCCTGGCCACTAGCCACTGATAGACCTATCCCCCATGAATCTGTCTAGTCCCCTTTAAAAACTCTCTATGCCTGTAGCCATCGCCACATCTTCTGGCAATGAATTCTGCATTTCAACCACTCGTTGAGTAAAGATGTATTTCCTTTTTGTCTGCCTTGAATCTATGGGCCATCAGCTCCACTGGATCTTCTGGAATTACAGCTGGTCTCCAGACTGCAGAGATAAGAACATAACATCAGAACATAAGAGAAGCCAATGTTGGATCAGGCCAGTGGCCCATCCAGTCCAACACTCTGTCACACAGTGGCCAAAACACCAGGTGCCCTCAGGAGGTCCAGCAGTGGGGGCAGGAGAAGAAGAAGAAGAAGAAGAGATTGGATTTATATCCCAACCTTCACTCACTTGGAGTCTCAGAGCGGCTTACAAACTCCATTCCCTCCCCCTCCCCACAACAGACACCCTGTGAGGTAGGTGGGACTGAGAGAGCTCTGAGAGAACTGTCCTTGAGAGAACAGCTGTGCCAGAACTACAACTTGCCCAAGGTCATCCAGCAGCTGCAAATGGAGGAGTGGGGAATCAAATCCGGTTCTCCCAGATTAGAGTCTGCGCACTTAACCACTACACCAAACTGGCTCTAGAAGCCCTCCCACTGTTGCCCACCCCCCAAGATCAGCTCCTCTGGAGAAAATGGCTGCTTTGGAGGGTAGACTCTAAGGCATTATACCCTTCCTTCCCCAAACTCTGCCCTCCCTATAGGGTTGCCAGGTCTGGGTTGGAAAATACCTGGAGACTTTGGGGGTGGATCTGGGAGAGGCCGGGGTTTGGGGAGGGGAGGGTCTCAGCATGGTACAATGCCATAGAGACCACCTTTCAAAGCAGCCATTTTCTCCAGGGGAGCTGATCTCTGTCAGCTGGAGACCAAAAGCGGGAGATCTCCAGGCCCCACCTGGAAGCTGGCAACCCTAGCTCCCTAAATCTCCACAAATTTTCCAGCCGAGTGATGGCAACTCCCAGTTTCACGTCCTCCAACACATTCTTTTTTTTTTAACATTAATTTTTTATTGGCGTCAAAACTTAACTTACACACATTACATTGTCACTCTATTACAAAGACCCTTTTTTCCTTTTCTTCTCCCCCTCCCAGTGACTTCCCACCTCACCTACACCGTTATACGTCCACCAAATATAATATAATTCTATATTATTTTCCTCTTACAGGTAACATACTTATTTCTAATAGTATTAGTATATTTGTATCTATATATCAAAAATTATTATTATTTATGGACCATTCATTAATCATTCAATAGTTAGACAATGTAAAAATATTATCTTTCATTTCCCAATATTGTTCTAAATAATCTTTCAAATCCTTCCATTCCTCCATAAAATTCTCTGCGTCTTGATTGTTCAATTTTCTTGTCCATTTGTCCATTTCCGCCATAAACAGCTGGAGACCAAAGCAGGAGATCTCCAGGCCCCACCTGGAAGCTGGCAACCCTAGCTCCCTAAATCTCCACAAATTTCCCAGCCGAGTGATGGCAACTCCCAGCTTCGCATCCTCCAACTCTTTCCGTTGTGGCTGAATCCGAGATACCCAGATATCTCCACCAGCGTCGTAGACTTCTCTTCACCAAGACATAAGCCTTCTCGCTGACATACATATTTAATAACCTATGAATAACAAAATGGCAGCCTCATTTGCCGCCTGGCAGGGCGGGCCAGCTCCTTCCCCCTGATAGAACATGTGGCCCAGGGATGTCAGAGGCAATCATGCTCTCTCCCTTTCCCTCAGAAGTTTTGTCAAAGCTTTTAGTTCCTTGCTTTCCTTACATGGGGAGATAAACGCGAAATGCACATTCGAGTGACAGCCAAGCCCATTTCCCCCTTCTTTGAAGCAGGCATCTTTCGAACGCCATCCCGAGCGTTCCAGACTCCCTTTCTTCTGCTCAGGTGGCAAGCATGGTTGGCGGGGAGGGGGAGCGTTCTAATTGACAGAGGATGCGTCGATTGCGTGTAGATGTATGCAAATCAAATTTTTGAACTGGCATCTGAAAGCTGTGGCAGGACGTGGGGATCTTTTTGTTCCCCCCCGTTAAAAAGGACTCGTCGGTGGTTTTAATTTCCTCCGCGGATCGATGGAGTTAAGCATAGATGTGATTGTGCGATACGGAAACCGTCCTTTTCAAAAAGCCGCCTCAGAAGCAGAACATATGCAACCCAGAATGAATGGCGCTTGCAGATAATGGATGTTGCCGAAGCAATAAAGAGCAATAAACCGGTGGTTGCAGTATCTCACGTGGGCAGATTCAATTACAGTTAAAGGACAAAGGCCAAGCCCATATCTTATCTCTACCCTGTAATCCTGTCAGCATCAGTCAAACAAAGCAGGGCCACGCAGCACGTCAGTCTAATATGCTAATAGGCTTACAGCATCATCGTCATTTCTATATCTGTTTGGAGAATCGATGAGCCGCCTCTTGAGAGGTGGTGGAAAGCACCGTCAAGCCGTAGACAACTTATAGCAACCCTGGATGGTTTTTAAGTCAAGAGGGGAGCAGAAGGGGGGTGCCATTGCCTGCCTCTGCACAGCGACCCTGGCCTTCCTTGGTGGTCTCCCATCCAAGTAGTGACCAAGGTTGATCCTGCTTTGCTTCTGAGATCCGGTGAGACTGGGCTAGCCTGAGCCATCCAGGCCAGGGAAGCCTCTCGAGAAAGCTTGTCTTGGACATTTTGGGGTGGTGTCTGGAGAGGCTTGTGTTTGGCGAGGGGAGGGAATCACAGAATCACAGAGTTGGAAGGGACCCTCAGGGTCATCTGGTTCAACCCCCTGCACAATGTGGGACATTCACAACTACCTCACACACACACACACACACACACCCTGCTCCATGATCAGAAGATGGCCAAAAAAAAAACCCCAAACACTTCCAGGATCCCTGGCCAGACTGGCCTGGGAAAAAATTTCTTCCTGACCCCAAGTGGTGATCAGCATTTCACTGGGTGTCTATGAAAGGGCCTCCTTTCTGAACGAAGACAAAAATGGGTGAGCCAGAGGCTAAAAAACGGTGATCGAGCTCGCACTAACTCAGCTTAGAGGGAACCTTGAAGGGATGCATCAGGATACCGACAGTGTATTAATATGCAGGTTCCAGAAGCCCACCACTCTATGGTGTTATACCCCACTGAAGCCCCTCCCCTCCCCAAATCCCACCCTTCTCAAGCTCCACCCCCAAAATCTCCAAGTATTTCCCAACCTGGAGCTGACAACCCTTTTCCTTGTTAATCTTGAAGGTCTTTCTGAACCCAGCTCTGGCTCTTTCATTTCACTGCAGACTGACACCTACCTGAAAGTTATCTTCTTCTGAGCATAGAGCAGGGGTCACGGGGCGAGCAGGGAGGTGAGATAGCTGTGGGTTTCCAGCTTTTCACAGCGGGTTGGGCTAGATGAGAACATAGGAACGTAAGAGAAGCCAATGTTGGATCAGGCCAGGGGCCCATCCAGTCCAACTCTCTGTCACACAGGGGCCCAAAACACCAGGTGCCCTCAGGAGGTCCAGCAGTGGGGCCAGGGCACTAGAGGCCCTCCCACTGTTCCCCCCCCCCCCATCAAGCACCAAGAATACAGTTTATCACTTGGGGTAATGAGCCTTGGGGTCCCTTCCAGAAATGGGCATCTCTGTTTCTTGGAGGAAGGAGGGGTTGACCATATAACAAACAGACCGAGGCATAAAAACGGCACGATACAAATGGGTCTGCAAAAGAACAGACTATCCAAATCCTTGGGGGGGGGGGGGGGGGGACAGAGGATGAAATGAATCCAGGAACATTTTCCTATTCTTACTTGAGTCACACAAAGATTTCCTGCTCATTACCCACAGGTATTTCTGTTTTCTAGAGCACTGGCACAAAACTAGATGTGTGATTTTTTTCCCCTTTTTCTTTTTTGCTGTGCTGTGATGTTTGCGATTTCCATTTGCATGCTTGGGTGACTGACTCTAATGTGCATCATGTTCCCCATTCAAAAGCACTGACTCTCCGGCTGCAGAAGATAACTGTAAGGCGAGGGGGTCCCACTGGCTGGCAAAGCTCATGTCTTGCTGCCTTCAGTCCCCAACAGTGTCCCCTCTAAGCTGAGTTAGTGTGAGCTAGCTCACCGTTTTTTAGCCTCCGGCTCACACTGCCTTTGCTCAGGAAGGGTGGCTCCAGAGCAAACTCATTCATGCAGCAGCCAAATTGCTCACTCCCAACTTTAATGCCTGTAGCTCACAAAGTAGAATTTTTGTTCACAAGACTCCACAGTGAAACCGGTGTCAAGCCATCTGAGTGTGCGTTCATCCCGCTTCCTGGCAGTGTGGACGCAAATAAGCTGCACATCAAGTGGCGCCAGTAATGTGGACCCACTGATCCAGCTGCTGCGCCCATGCGCCTATGTGCAGGTCGGCAAAATGGACCAAAGCTGCGTGCCACCGCTGCAGCACCACCAGGGGCCGCCCCACAGTGCGAACGCTCTGTTCCGCCTCCTTCCTGGTATGATCCCACATCAGTCTATGCAGTGCGAACGGAAAGCCCGCAACAACTCAGCCCAGGTCCTTTTGCCCCACTTCCCTTTCGCTTCATTTTGCCAGTCTGTCCCCAGCCGGTGCGTGTGATCGGCTTAAACGTTCATTCTTCCCCACCCAAATCCTGAGCAACAGCATGGAGATTTGAATGGTGGATGCCCACGGCAGGTGCAAATGAGCTTAACCGCACATCACCCTCCATGCAAAAGCTAAAGGATCTAGTGCCAGTCTGCATCAGGTCTGTGCATCATGAGTACAAGAAAGTGGCTTTGCAGTGCTTGCATAACGAAGCTGCCACTTTCTCCCACATTACTAATGTTTGCAAGGATCATCGTCTAGCATGGCACCACGCAGAAGAGGGAGAAATCCCTTCTATTTGGACACACACACACCCCTGCATCAAGAAGGAGGCCATCTCCTCTGTGGGCGAGCATTTTATTCGTTCCGATATCCCCTTCAGTACAATCTTGGAAGACCTTACAGACGGAAGTTAGCCCAGGACGGTTGCTTGAGGCGGGCGGTACATTTTTAATGACAGAAGGGTAGGCTCCTGTGTTAATGGTGTGGGTTTTGTGTAAATAAATTAAAGATGATGTTCCCCCGGGGGCGAAAGGAAGGTCTGTTTGCTTCCTTCACATCCTTATTGTTACATCTCTGCGCTCCGATTTCCGCTCAACATATTCCCTTTTACAAAGGCAGCACATCTTTCTAGCTACGGGCAAGTCGGCAGCAAGGATCACCAGACAGCAGTCCAGCAAGTCTGCACACCGTGGGTTTGAATCTGCTTAACTCCTTGGGATGGTGATGTTCCAGGGTTGAGAAAAGTCTGGGGTGGTTTTGGTGAGGACTGGGGTCAGGTGAGGATAAGATAAAGAAGCCTGGGGGATTGATGTGGAAATGCCAAAGAACAATAATCTTGGCACGTGCCATGGAGAGAAAGACAGTTACCTGTAATCATGGAGGAGGGCCATCCACTGCAAAATCAAAGACGAGGGGGAGGGGGAGATCGGATTTATACCCCTCCCTTCACTTTGAGTCTCAGGGCAGCTTGCAAACTCCTTTCCCTTCTCCTCCCCACAACAGACACCCTGTGAGGTAGGTGGGGCTGAGAGAGCTCTTTCGAGAACTGCTCTTCAGAGAACAGCTCTGGCAGAACTATGGCTTGCCCAAGGTCATCCAGCAGCTGCAAGTGGAGGAGAAGGGAATTGAAAAGTACTGGACTTGGGAGGCCATTGGAGGGATTTCAATCATAGCTCTTTTATTAGGGAGTCAGGATCATATATACACCATGGTGGTTTGTTGCAGGTCAAGATGGAGCATGGGGACAAAGGAATGGGGAAGCCACTTCTATTAACAGGCAGGGGTCCGTTGGAGTGGGAGCGCACAGGAGCACAGCTCCAGGAGTGAGGAGCCCAGGGGGCGGGCACATGACCAAGCCCCGCCCCCTCCTCGGCTTCCCCAAGCAGTGCAGAGGCGCAGTGCCCCGGGGAAAGCCCTGCTAGGGTCTCTATTGTTTTTAATGTTTTGTTTTAATATTGATAATTTTATCATTGTTCCTTTTATGACTGTGTGCTGCTTTTCCAGAGACTTGCTCAAGGTGGCATATAAATTTTCTAAGTATACCATTTTTTATCTGGGCACATGGCACATAAGTACAGGAGAAATTTCACCAACCCTTCAGCAGCTTCCACTTTATCAGTTTGGTGTAGTGGTCAGGAGTTGGACTCTAATCTGGGAGAACCGGGTTTGATTCCCCACTCCTCCACATGCAGCTGCTGGTGTGACCTTGGGCCAGTCACAAGTTCTCTCAGAGCTGTTCTCTCATGAGCAGTTCTCAAAAGACCTCTCTCAGCCCCACCTAACTCACAGGGTGTCTTGTTGTGGGGAGGGGAAGGGGCAGGGATGGGCGGTGCACATGTCCTGGGTATCTCAAGTCTGCTTGAAACCTGGTGGTTTCAAGGGAGCAGGAAGAGAATGAGGGTGTGTTCTTGACGCTTATTTTTATTGCACAAAGTATTGGATGGGGAAGGGAATGGAGAAAGAGCAAGTCAGTTTCACTCACCTGTGGAGTGGAGCCTGAGGGGTGGGTGTTGCCTTCTGACACACTTCCGGTATGTTAGGGGTGTGTGGCATATGCAAATTAGTTATGCAAATGAGTTATGCTAATGAGCTCCTGCACCTCTTTTTCTACAAAATGACCCCTGTTTACAGGTAAACCACACCTTGACCGTTTCCCCCCCCTTAAGGGGGATTGGTCCAACAGGGATTATTCTCCCGTCAGGGGCTATCATAGGTCCATTCAAATATCCTCAGCTCCTGATAGGGGGACTGGCAGGATCCCTAGGTCCATTGTTCTCTGGGGAAGGAAGCTCTGTTGTTATCACATCCCATTACAGTTGAACATGCCCAGACATGTTCCGTGGCTGCAGACAAAGAGTCAAGCACCGGACATAACAGGAATCAAACCCGGTTCTCCCAGATTACAGTCCACACACTTAACCACTACACCAAACAGCAGGAGGAGGAGGAGAAGGAGGAGGTGGTGGTGGTTGGATTTATACCCCGCCCTTCACTACCCAAAGGAGTCTCAGGGCGGCTTGCAATCTCCTGACCCTCCCCCTCCCCACAACAGACACCCTGTGAGGTAGGTGGGGCTGAGAGAGCTCTTTTGAGAGCTGCTCATGAGAGAACAGCTCTGACAGAACTTGTGACTGACCCAAGGTCACACCAGCCGCTGCATGTGGAGGAGTGGGGAATCAAACCTTGGTCTCGGGCAGAGGTCCCCAACTTTTTGAGCCTGCAGGCACCTTTGGAATTCCGACACAGCATGGCGTTCCCAGCCACCAGACAGCTGCCGAAGGATCTTACCATCTCCAGCGGCCAATCAGAAGTCTTGCTGGGCAAAAGCCTCATCTGGCCCTGCCCACCTTCTAAAAAGACTTGGCCTTTGCAGAAAAGGTATCGGCAAATGCCATCGTACCCCTGGGTGGCTCGTTGGGGACTCCTGGTCTAGGGAGACCCAGGTTCAAGTCCCCACGCAAATGGGAAACTCAATGGATGATCCTGAGCTGGTCGCTATCCCTCAGGGTTGCCTACATCACAGGGTTGTTGTGGTGCTAAAATGGGATAGCCCCCAAACTCCTTGGTGGGCATGCAAAATACAAAAGCCCCCAAATCCACACAATATATATCAGTATCTTAAGGAACGCCAGAAGTTCTTCAGTCAGGCCAACATAACCTTTGAGATTCCCCTCATAACTGGCACAGTAATGGCTTACCCCCTTTGCAGGTGCCAGAGCAGCACCGAGCATTTTCCCTTGCCAGACGGAACACCATGCCTTCTGCTATTTTTTTTATGGCAGATTCAATAAGATAGCCTATTCTGCCAGATACTGCCCTTGCAGTTAGAAATGTGCAGAGTCAGTGGCCGAGGACAGACTGGCAGTTGGGCCCGATATAGGCCTGCTTTGCAAGCGGAGTAAGAGATGCCGCACTGACCCGGCCCTGAAGCGCTTCCATCCCGCTTTAAAAAGGTACCTGGTGAAACCGGTGTCAAGCCGTCCGGGTGCGCATTCATCCCGCTTTCTGGCAGTGTGGACACAAATAAGCCGCACATCAAGTGGTGCCGGTAATGTGAACCCACTGATCCGGCTGCTGCACCCATGCACCTATGCGAAAGTCAGCAAAACGAACAAAAGCCACAAACCACTGCGGCGGTGGCGCCAGGGGCCGCCCCACAGTGTGAACACTCCGTTCTGCCTCCTCCCCGGTATGGTCCCACACAGGGGTCCGTTGGAGCAGGAGCGCACAGGAGCGCAGCTCCAGGAGTGAGGAGCCCAGGGGACGGGCACTTGACCAAGCCCCGCCCCCTCCTCGGCTTCCCCGAGCAGTGCAGAGGCGCAGCGCCCCGGGGAAAGCCCTGCTAGGGTCTTCATTGTTTTTAATGTTTTGTTTTAATATTGATAATTTTATCATTGTTCCTTTTATGACTGTGTGCTGCTTTTCCAGAGACTTGCTCAAGGTGGCATATACATTTTCTAAGTATACTATTTTTTATCTGGGCACATGGCACATAAGTACTGGAGAAATCTCACCAACCCTTCAGCAGCTTCCACCCCATCAGTTTGGTGTAGTGGTCAGGAGTTGGACTCTAATCTGGGAGAACCGGATTTGATTCCCCACTCCTCCACATGCAGCTGCTGGTGTGACCTTGGGCCAGTCACAAGTTCTCTCAGAGCGGTTCTCTTATGAGCAGTTCTCAAAAGACCTCTCTCAGCCCCACCTACCTCACAGGGTGATCTTGTTGTGGGGAGGGGAAGGAAAAGGGATGGGTGGTGCACATGTCCTGGGTGTCTCGAGTCTACTTGAAACCTGGTGGTTTCTAGTCTACTTGAAACCTGGTGGTTTCAAGGGAGCAGGAAGAGAATGAGGGTGTGTTCTTTACGCTTATTTCTGTTGCACAAAGTATTGGATGGGGAAGGGAATGGCGGAAGAGCAGGTCAGTTTCACTCACCTGTGGAGTGGAGCCTGAGGGGTGGGTGTTGCCTTCTGACACACTTCCGGTATGTTAGGGGGGGTGGCATATGCAAATGAGTTATACAAATGAGTTATGGTACTGAGCTCCTGCACCTCTTTTTCTACGAAATGACCCCTGGTCCCACATCAGTCTAGGCAGTGCGAACGGAAAGCCCCGTGACAACTCAGCCCGGTCTTTTTGCCCCGCTTCCCTTGCGCTTCGTTTTGCCAGTCTGTCCTCAGGCAATCGCTCACTTTCTTCTCTCCTGTCATCTGTATACAGATTCATGTTACATGCATTTACATTCTGTCCTAGTTAGGCTGAGGGACTGTTCCGATGCATTTAAGGCTTGTAGGCTCTTGAATGATTTCTCCTCTATTGTCACCGAGAAGGTGGCGGAGTTTCTTTATTCTGCTACAAAGGTACGCCGAGGGATTTTACAGCAATAATCCTATATTTGCACAGATGTATGCGTATGTTGTGGTTTTAACTTACCTTTCAAACTGTATCAACATGTATCCATTTTTTTTTCTATGCCAGTAAAGGTGAAACTTGACTTAACGACTAGTATCTTAGGGATGTAAGTTTAGGGCAGGGGAACCTCCAACCTTAGACTCATTAAATGCGAGTCATCTGCCAATTGATCGGCAACCGTATTTCAGAATCAAGCGATGTGGGGAAAGTCTAACGAGAGAGCGGGTTCTCTCTGAGAGTTTCGGGGAAATCAACATCCAGACGTACAGATCTCCTCACCACCCGGGGTGCGCGACTTCTCATTTCGATGACATCTTGATGTACATTTCTTATTGTCTCATATCTCCCCCAAATGCTCCGTTTAAAAATTCAGAGCATGCTAGCCAAGCTTTCAGAGAAATTCCACAGCAAGACAGACAGCGAGGGGAGTGCGAGCCGAGGCGACACGATCGGTGAGGGAGCCAAAGCATCATGCACCAGCAACCGCTACCCATAGCGAGGAAGTGGACAACATGCACAGCTCACTGAAGCAGGGCCATCATGAAGAAGAAGAAGAAGAAGAAGAAGAAGAAGAAGAAGAGGAGGAGGAGGAGGAGGAGGAGGAGGAGATTGGATTTATACCCTGCCCTTCGCTTGGAGTCTCAGATTGGTTTACAGTCTCCTTTCCCTTCCCCTCCACACAACAGACACCCTGTGAGGTAGGTGGGGCTGAGAGAGCTCTCTCGAGAACTGCCCTTGAGAGAACAGCTATGAGAGAACTTGTGACTGACCCCAGGCCACACCAGCAGCTGCATGGGGAAGAGTGGGGAACCAAACTTGGTTCTCCCAGATTAGAGTCCGCACTCTTAACTGGCTGGCTGTAGACGGTCCTTTGTAAGGTTGCCAAACTCCAGGTGGTAGCTGAAAATCTCCTGGGTTTATGACAGCTCTCCAGGCGACAGCGATCGGTCTCCCTGGAGGAAATGGCTGCTTTGGAAGGTGGACTGTGTGGCGGTGTCATATCCCACTGAAGTCTCTCCCTTCCCCAAACCCCATCCTCCTCCGGCTCCACTTCCAAAATCGCCAGGTGTTTCCCAGCCCAGAGCTGACAACCGTAGCCCTTTGCAATGGCACGACTTAAAGGTTATTCGTTTGTGCATGTAACCAACATAGCTACTACCAAGTCAACAGCATGAGCTACCAAAAGCACTGCTAACTTCGGGTTGGGAAATTCCTGGAGATTTGACGGCTGGAGCCTGAATTCATTTGTTTTTTGCATTTGTTTGTTTGTTGGCTGACATCCCACTTGTCTCCCAGTTGGAATTCAAAGACATCCTTCTCCATTTTCTCACAGCACCAACCCTGGGAGGGAGGTAGAGCTGACAGGTCCACATTGGGAAATACCTGGAGGTTTTGGGGGTGGAGCCTGGGGAGGGCCTTCAATGGGGTATAATGCCATAGAGGTAGGGTGGCCAGGTCTGGGTTGGGAAATACCTGGAGATTTGGGGGGTGGAACCTGGGGTGGGCAGGGCTTGGGCAGGGGAGAAGCCTCAACACCATACAATGCCATACAGTCCACCCTTCAAAGCAGCGATTTTCTCCAGGGGAACTCATCGTCTCTGTCGCCTGGAGATCAGTTGTAATCCTAGGAGATCTTCAGCCATCGAATCTAGCAGTAGGTCAGCCTGAGAGTTTGTGATGGGCTCAGGGAACTTCCATGGGAGAAGTGGGGATTCGAGGTCGGGTCGCCCAGGGTCCCGGTCGACCACCCTGTTCACTACTCCACACTGGTGCTAGGGAGGGAAGGGTTTGAGGAAGGGAGGGACCTCAGCGGGGTATAATGCCACAGAGTCCACCTTCTGAAGGAGCCATTTGCTCCCAGGGAACTAATCTCTGTAGGAAGAAGAAGAGGAAGAGGAAGAGGAAGAAGAGGAGGAGATTGGACTTATACACCGCTCTTCACTACCCAAAGGAGTCTCAGAGCAGCTAACAAACTCCTTTCCCTTCCCCCTCCCCACAACAGGCACCCTGTGAGCAGTGTTCCCTCTAAACTGAGTTAGTATGAGCTAGCTCACAGCTTTTTTAGCCTCCAGCAAACACCTTTTTGTCTTCGCTCAGGAAGGATGGCTCCAAAGCACACTAATGTATGCAGCAGCCCAGTCGTGCTCTCACAACTTTAATGCCAGCAGCTCACCAAGTAGAATTTTTGCTCACGAGACTCCACAACTTTGAGGGAGCATTGCCTGTGAGGTAGGCAAGGCTGAGAGAGCTCTCTCGAGAGTTGCTTTTTCCAGGACAGCCCTGACAGAATGGTGGCTTGCCCAAGGTCATCCAGCGGCTGCAAGTGGAGGAGTGGGGAATCAAACCTGGCTCTCCCAGATTAGAGTTCGCGCTCTCCTGGTCCCACCTGGAGGACTGGCAACCGTTGTCTTGGACACCAGGCATTCATCACCTTATATGGCGTTCCCTGCTCACTGAAGCCCAGGAATGAATTCGCCCTCCAGGCAGGGCCTTCCTTTAAAGGCTAGATTGCCTTTGACAACGAACCATCTCTTCTCTGTTCCAGCCCAGCGTTGATGGAACTCATTAGCACTTGAGCGCCGCTTGATCCAAACGTCTGCCCCTTTTGGGCTCTTAAGACAGTTCTTTCGAAAGCAGCCCTTTAACCCCCAAGTGTGATGGAGTCTCCTTGCAGCGGTACGGCACTCTCAGCTGTTCAGATAATGCTGCCGATCCGTCCTTTTAATAGGCCATTTTAATGTCTGTTGGAGGGGGGTTGAATACGGCCTTCCCTGTGAAGAAGTCATTTGAGTTGGAAGTTGGGTTATAAACTCCTCTCTCTCTGATCAGTATTCCAGGCAGAACCCTGCAAAGGGTCCACAGGATCGGCAATAAGTTGGGAGATGGGGGGACAGCTGTCAATGATGCTGCTGTGACATCATTTTGGGGGTGGGGGGACCTGGAAATGATGTCATTTCTTTCTAGGAATTGCTGGAAACACAGTGGTAAAACCATAGAGTTTTCGCAGATTCCTAGAGAGGACTGACCCGACTTCTGGGTGATGTCATCACGTTGGGGACATCGCCCAACAACGTTTTTATTAGAGGGGTAGGGTTTCCCTTGCCCTATTCCCACCCACCCCCTCTAGTTGCCAGGGTGTACCTGGCTATCCTACGACCAGTCTGGTGTAGTGGTTAAGTGCGCAGACTCTAATCTGGGAGAACCGGGTTTGATTCCCCACTCCTCCACTTGCACCTGCTGGATGACCTTGGGCAAGCCATAGCTCTGTATCAGCTGTTCTCTCAAGGACAGCTCTGGAAAGAGCTCTCTCAGCCCCACCTCCCTCACAGGGTGTCTGTTGTCGGGAGGGGAAGGGAAAGGAGATTGTAAACCGCTCTGAGACTCCCTAAGGCTGTTTTTACATCTGACTTTCCCGCTGGAATCATTCTAGTTCCAAAAAAACCTGCCCACCCCTCTGTGCGGTGTGAAACCGTGCTGCTACTGAAATGTCCACATCTACTAATCGCCCTCCTGTGGTCAAGCTAGTATTCAACCGGCTTGATTCTGCTTTAAACAATTGCTGTTGATTAGTGCACTTAGACCCCCTGAAGTGAAATTTCACACCACTGTGAAATCAGCACAGGAAAAGACAGCAGTCAAACTACTTTAGAGGGGAGGTGTAAAATGACCCTTAGTGAAGGGCGGGGTATAAATCCAATCTCTTCTTCTTCTTCTTCTTCTTCTTCTACCACTGCCACCCCAGGCTTCTTCTGTAGTATGAAATCGTGACTCTCTGTGGGTTTCCACTGATGGGTACATTAGAAACAAGGGTCAGTGGTCTGAAAAAGGGCAGCCACGTCTAATAGAACTTGTCCTCTGTTCTAATGGCATCATGAGCAGTGAGCAAAATCAGTGCACCCCCCCCCTCCCCCCAACTGGGACTAACTTCTGCCGGCAATATCTTCTTTCGAGGAGACAGCTGCCAGCTGCTGAGACTTTCCCCTCCCCTGCCCCCTCCCCGCACAGAAGAAAAGTCAAGAACAACGGGAAAGGGTCCCCAACTTGCCGCCTCTGAAGTTTCCAAATGTCAGAAGCACCGAGAACCGCATCGACATTCATTAAAACACCTGGAGGGAGGGAAACGGGGACAGTTCAGTTGGGAAATGGAATTAATTGTGGTGGGCAATGGACAGCTGCCCTGTGGCGAGACAAAGCCCAGGCTGGGACACAGACAGGTTTTTTTGAGGGGAAAGAGCAGCTTAACGCATGGATGCATTATTAAAAGCCCAATTCAGCCATCATTGGGAACCGGGGCGGGAGGCGGGGAGGAAGCTGTCTCGAAGGAATCGACAGCTCGTAAAGATGCTTTCTTTCAGAGAGGAAAACCAGATGCTGAGACCCAGTCAGTGCTCCCTTCTAAGCTGTGGAGCCTTGTTAGCAAAAATTCTCCTTTGTGAACTACCGGCATTAAAGTTGCGAGCGAGCAATTTGGCTACTGCATCAATTAGTTTGCTCCAGAGCCATCCTTCCTGAGCGAAGAGGAAAATGTGTGAGCCGGAGGCTAAAGAACTGTGAGCTAGGTCACCCTAACTCAGCTTAGAGGGAACACTGCTCAGGGAGGGACCTCGGCACGGTATAATGCCACAGAGTCCACCCTCCTCAGCTGCCATTTTCTCCAGGGGAACTGATCTCTGTTACCTGGAGATCCCATGTAAGAGTGATCTCCAGCAGCCACTGGAGGTTGGCAGCCCTTTGGCAGCACCAGGGGTGCGATGGAGTGGGAGCGCACAGGAGCGCAGCTCCAGGAGTGAGGAGCCCAGGGGGTGGGCACATGACCAAGCCCCGCCCCCTCCTCAGCTTCCCCGAACAATGCAGAGGCGGGGAAAGCCCTGCTAGGGTCTTTATTGTTTTTAATGTTTTGTTTTAATATTGATCATTTTATCATTGTTCCTTTTATGACTGTGTGCTGCTTTTCCGGAGACTTGCTCAAGGTGGCATATAAATTTTCTAAGTATACCATTTTTTATCTGGGTACATGGCACATAGTACTGGAGAAATTTCACCAACCCTTCAGCAGCTTCCACCCCATCAGTTTGGTGTAGTGGTCAGGAGTTGGACTCTAATCTCAGAGAACTGGGTTTGATTCCCCACTCCTCCACATGCAGCTGCTGGTGTGACCTTGGGCCAGTCACAAGTTCTCTCAGAGCTGTTCTCTCATGAGCAGTTCTCAAAAGACCTCTCTCAGCCCCACCTACCTCACAGGGTGTCTTGTTGTGGGGAGGGGAAGGGGAAGGGATGGGTGGTGCACATGTCCTGGGTATCTCAAGTCTACTTGAAACCTGGTGGTTTCAAGGGAGCAGGAAGAGAATGGGGGTGTGTTCTTTACGCTTATTTCTGTTGCACAAAGTATTGGATGGGGAAGGGAATGGCGGAAGAGCAGGTCAGTTTCACTCACCTGTGGAGTGGAGCCTGAGGGGTGGGTGTTGCCTTCTGACACACTTCCGGTATGTTAGGGGGTGTGGCATATGCAATTGAGTTATGCAAATGAGTTATGCTAATGAGCTCCTGCACCTCTTTTTCTACAAAATGACCCCTGGGCAGCACCACTCGGTAGATGAGCCCCCCCACCCAACTGCCCCCTTACCCAGTACCACATTCCATCCAGCTCTGCGACACATTTCTTCCGGCATGCTTTGAAAAAGGCCTGATTCACGCTACTAGCCGTGATCAGTCATCTAATGGTGGAATTATTTATGAATGGCAGGAGAGCATTCCGGTCCTGTGGATCATGCAGGGAAAATGAGGTTAAATGGGCTGTCCACAGAGCCATTCGTATTTATAGTACTCAGCCAGTAGCCCGTTGAGCTGATTTTCCGGCACTTTGATGGGTTTGCCGATCTCTCCGTCAGCAGGAGGCAGGCGGATGCTCCGAATCCACGGTTACCTGTTGTTTCTCTCCAGCGAGCAGTCATTCAAAGAGTCAGCTAGGGAAGTCGAGAAATCGTTGTAGCAGCCAATGATAGCCCTTTGGTCAGTGATCAATTTAATTCTGCCCGTGATCCTATGGTTAGGTTTAGAGATGTCGGCGGTTCATTATCCTTACAGAGGCAATTCCCAGAAAAGACCTTGGCAATATTTTCTTCCAGCTAGGGCTTTTTTGGTAGAAAAAGCCCGGCAGGAACTCATTAGCATAACAGGCCACACCCAACAGCAGAAACCCATTAGCATATTAGGCCACACCCCTGACAGCACAGCTCCCTCCCAGGATTGGCTTCCCCAGGCGCCCCGTGGCTTGTGAAGTGCCTGGGGAACCCGAGGGGGGGGGGAGGCTGTAGGCGTGGCCAGCCAGAACTCCGTTCCTGTGCGTTCCTGCCTAAAAATAGCCCTGCTTCCAGCTATGGTTCATAGACACTTTATGGTACAGTGTGGCTCAATGCCGTTAGGACCTGGGTACAGTGTTGGTCTAGGCAGGGAGGGCCAGGGTCCAAATGCCCCTTCGTTTGGTGACATTGGGCCATTCAGGAGAGCCAGTTCGGTGTAGCGGTGAGGAATGCAGACTCTTATCTGGGAGAACCGGGTCTGATTCCCCAGTCCTCCACATGCAGCTGCTGGTGTGACCTTGGGTCAGTCACGAGTTCTCTCAGAGCTGTTCTCTTAAGAGCAGTCCTCGAAAGAGCTCTCTCGGCCCCACCTACCTCACAGGGTGTCTGTTGTGAGGAGAGGAAGGGAAAGGAGATTGTAAGTCGCTCTGAGACTCCTTTGGGTAGTGAAGGGCAGGGTGTAAATCCAGTCTCCTCCTCCTCCTCCTCCTCCTCTTCTTCTTATTCTTCTTTCTCGGTCTAACCTACCTCACAGGATTGTTGTGAGGATAAAATGGACATGATGCGATCCATGTATGCTGCTCTGAGCTCTTATGGTAGGGTAGATAGGTCCAGTTTTGCAACTAATACCAAATGAACACTGATATTTTCTATACCATAAGCGCACATACATAAGTAAGGCCCATTCAGACAGGATGCAGGACCTAACCACAGTAAGCCCTGACTTGGATAGCCCAAGCTAGCCTGATCATGTCAGATCTCAGAAGCTAAGCAGGGTCAGCCGTGGTTAGTATTGGGATGGGAGACCACCATGGAAGTCCAGGGTGTCTGTGCAAAGGCAGGCCAAGGCCAACCACCTCTGTTATGCTCTTGCCTTGAAAGCCCTGCAGGGTTGCCATGAGTCAGCTGCAATGGGAAGGCAATAAATAAATAAATACAATAAAGGATGGTAAAGAGGGGGAGGAAACAATGCTTGTTGCCCATTAATTGCTCCTCTTCCAACACCAGCAGGCATTCAAGTGATGTTGCTGTCATTGTTCAGTCGCACAGTCATGTCCGACTCTTTGCGACCCCTTGGACCACATCTCGCCAGGCCCTCCTGTCTTCTGCTGTCCTCCGGAGTTTGCTCAATTTCATGTTCGCCCCATCGATGACACCGTCTAACCATCTCATCCTTTGCCGTTCCCTTCTTCTTTGACCTTCAATCTCCATCTACTGAATAAAGCTGGTCTATAAACAACAACTGTGTGTTGTTGTGTACCAGATGAGGCATATCATCGCAAAACATTACACCCAGCCTCAGGGTCTTCTCCAGTGAGTGCTCCCTTCTCATTGGGTGGCCAAAGTATTGGAGCCTCAGCTTCAGGATCTGGCCTTCCAGGGAACAGTCAGGATTGATTTCTTTTAGGATCCATTGATTTGATCTCCTTGCAGCCCAAGGGACTCTCAAGAGTCTTCTCCGGCACCACAATTCGAAAGCATTCAAGCGTGGATGCGGTTAAATCCAGCGGGCACAGGATTCAGATTTCAAATACCATCATCAAGGTATCTAGTACACTTTTATCTCATCCTTCTTCCGAGCTGCTCAGAGGGGTGGGTGTGGTTCTCCATTTCCCTTTTTATTCTCACAACAGCACTGTGGGGTAGGTTAGGCTAAGAAAGAGAAGCAGCTCACCCAAAAGGCAGACCTAGGGGACTGGCAAGTTCCAGACCCAGGCACCACCCCCAGCGACAGGTATCAGTAGGACTGCCAGACCACCGGTGGAGGCAGGGGTCCCCCATTGCCAAGTCCCACCACCCCAGCACTGATCAGCTGGCTGGGGGGGGGGGACTTATCTCGAAGAAGAGGGAGATCCATCTAACAAGCAGCGACATGTCTACGCCACTGCCCTCATGACCCAGAAGTGTCGTCATCCTGACTTCCGGCAAGACTTGCAAGCATGGCGGACGTGTTCCTCCGCATCTGCGGGGAGCGCGATCCATACCCAGTGGGAAGAAGGGGCTCCAGACTGGTGCCGAGCCCCCAGAGACCCCAGTGAGGGGGCTCTGCCTGGGGTGGCCCGAAGGGGATCTCTCCCTACGGTGGCGACCGAGGGATAGAGATCCCTTTTCATCACCCCCATAGGTTCCCCCGCCGTGGGAGCCGTATGGCTGAAAGCGCAAATCCGAGAAGCAGCAGAGAGTGCGAAGCAATGAGGCTGGAACTGACAGTTACGCATGGAGAAAACATGAGTCTGAAGTAAGAAAAGCAGAACACAGCGGGAAGACGGCGGGAGGAGTGAAACCCACCCCCCCCCCTCTCCGGGACTAGTGTACTTACGAGACTCTTTACGTGGCGTTACTGCAGGAATAAAAGCCCATCCGCCTTGCTAGATGGCAGCATCGCTCACTTGGAGATATAAACTTTAGAAGGACATAAGTGCTGTTTGAAAATTTGCTCCTTTCGTTCATCTTATCTATCTATAAACAAAGAGCGTAGCCTCAACAATGACGGGGAAACCGAAACCTTCCCCCAAACTAGGAAGTACAGCTCCGAGTTCAAAGGTTGATACCACGGAGATGAGTGCGGTGTTCTCCTCGTTATTGCGACCTCTAGTGGACCAAATGACAGCTCTCAACGTTAAGATGGACAAAATGCAGCTAGAACTAAAAGAGTCGAATAAATCCACAGAGAAGCTGCAGCGAGAACTTCTGGAAGTAAAAACTTCAGTAAAAAACCAAGACGCAAGACTACAAAAGGCAGAGAAGGAAAAGGCCTTCCACCACGATCAGCTTTTGAAATTACAAATGGATAGATCGAATTTTTTCCTAAGACTTCAGAATGTGCCAGAAAACACAGGAGAAGACCTTAAAAATTTGCTAAGTGAAGCACTTGAACCAGTGACAGGCATGAAAGCAGCGGATATAAAAAGCGATATGGATATGGTTTACAGAACCTATCCAGATTACACTAAAAAGAAAAGCCTGCCTGGTGAAATTATGATAAGGTTCTCCAAAAAATCTACAAGAGACGTGGTGCTTAGGACCACAAACAAAGCAGCTCTGAAGATCCTGGGAGAAGAAGTAAAAGTGATGAAGGATATCCCATTTGAAATAAGGAAAAGAAGGAAAGCCTATGGAAAATTGACATCTTGGCTCCAGTCTGAGTCTATCATCTATCGTTGGAATACTCCAGAAGGACTATGCTTCAGCATCAAAGATAAGAAGTATAAGATTGACTCTGTTCAACAAGCGAAAACATTTCTGGAAAAAAGCAAAGAGCAGAAAACTGGGAGAGACTCAGATGGTTCACTGGCCTCGCAAGAAAGCATGTATGGATTTGATAGCTCAAAGAGTGAAGAAGAAGTGTCTGACTCGGAAAAAGGAGCTGCAGCTCCAAAAATAGTTGAGACTGTTAAGACAAGAAGAGGACGAAAGAAGAAATAGTGATTAAACTGTTTTATTAAGCATTGCACTTATGTATTATAAATTGTTTAATTAACCGTATTTCTCTAGGTGGGCGTGCCTGCCAAATAGTTTTGATATTTTTTATAGTAGCAGTAACAAGTAATTGAAATTTATCCAAGGTTCTAAATGCTTCATAATTATATTATGTAATAAGGTAGTATTAAGCAAATGATAAAGTACTCTCTGTATAAGGTATATGTAGCTTAGATAGTAGCGTTATAGTTGTAGTTATAGGGGAAAATCAATAAAAATTTATATATAAAAAAAAAAAGTGTCGTCATCCTGTCCAGGATGTCAGGACGACACTCTGGCATTTGGGCAAAAAACTCTATGGTAGAATCCAAATTTACCATTGAGTTTCGCCCAAATACCAGAGTGTCGCCCCGGAATCCTGGATGCAATCCTGGATGTCACTTCCAGGTCACAAGGGCTGTAACATAGACAGGTTGCTGCACATCAGATGGGCCTCCCTGCTGCTTCCAGTAAGTCCTCCCATCCCAGAGGAACTTGGCAACGTTAGATATTAGAGAAAAGCCTGCCAGCTCAACCTCACACGCTAAGTTCCTAAGTGCATGGTAGTGATGCCAAGTCCCCTCTGGCAACCAGTGGGGGACAGGGTTCAGCTTACCAGGTGGGGGGACCCTCACCAGCGACATGCTAACATCACTTCCTGCATGCACCGGAAGTGACATCAGCACATTCCAGGGGTACTCTGGCATTTCAGCAAAACTCTATGGTTTAACAGTAGAATTTTGCCCAAGTGCCAGAATGCCCCCCGTGTCACCCAGCAAAGTACTGATCTCACTTCCAGATGCACGGGGTGAGACATCATCACATCGGGACACTTTTGACATCCACCCTACTTTAGTGCCATTTTTCTCCCACTGGCCTGCTGAGCAGAGGCGCAGAGCACCCACTGTGAGAGGGGGATCTCCCATCCCCAGTAGGGGCCTTGCAACCCTAGTGCATGGATAAAAAATGTCCCCCAGAAGAGAGCATTCAAACATGCAATTCCACAGCAATGATCGCTGTGCAAAATCGGTCCTGTGCAGAGTTATTTCATTTTAAACCCACTGAAATAAATGGGCTTAGACTGGAGTAGCTCTGCATAGGATAGCTCCGATAACCACTCTCACGTAGCTTGTAATCCAATTCTCCATTGGGGTTTTCAGCTCTGAATTGGGAAAGCCTTGGAGATTTTGGTGGGTGGAGCCTGGGGAGGGCAGGGTTTGGTGGGGGGAGAGAAACCTCAGCAGGTCGTAATGCCATAGAGTCCACTCCCCAAAGCAGCCATTTCCTCCGGTGGAAGTGATCTCTGTAACTTGCAGTTAGTGGTAATTCTGAAAGCTAGATAGGCCCCACCTGGAGGCTGGCATCCCCATCCCATTATTTCCCTATAATGGCTGTAAAAAGCCTTGAGTAATAGGCTGAACTGCAGCCATGTCCTGCTACAGCACTGTAAACTGAAACTGCAACGGCTCAAGATTTATTTTTAAAATTTAAAAAAGCGCTCAAGCTAAACAAAAACCAATTAAGCGAGACTAAACTATCTCAATCTAAGCAATCATCCTGGGTAGATTGACTACATTTCCATAAACAGCCTAGTTAAAAAAAAAAAAAAGAGGTCGGTTACTGAATAGTATCAACAAATCCGCTGCCATAAAATGAAGTTAATATTTTCCTTAAAGTGAAATGCCCACTTCTGACCAAGTCTTGCAGGTATCATAGGATCCAGGGGTCCGTTGGAGCGGGAGCGCACAGGAGCGCAGCTCCGGGAGTGAGAAGCCCAGGGGGCGGGCACATGACCAAGCCCCGCCCCCTCCTCGGCTCCCCCGAGCAGTGCAGAGGTGCAGCGCCCCGGGGAAAGCCCTCCTAGGGTCTTTATTGTTTTTAATGTTTTGTTTTAATATTGATAATTTTATCATTGTTCCTTTTATGACTGTGTGCTGCTTTTCCAGAGACTTGCTCAAGGTGGCATATAAATTTTCTAAGTATACCATTTTTTATCTGGGCACATGGCACATAAGTACTGGAGAAATTTCACCAACCCTTCAGCAGCTTCCACCCCATCAGTTTGGTGTAGTGGTCAGGAGTTGGACTCTAATCTGGGAGAACCGGGTTTGATTCCCCACTCCTCCACATGCAGCTGCTGGGGTGACCTTGGGCCAGTCACAAGTTCTCTCAGAGCTGTTCTCTCATGAGCAGTTCTCAAAAGACCGCTCTCAGCCCCACCTACCTCACAGGGTGTCTTGTTGTGGGGAGGGGAAGGGGAAGGGATGGGTGGTGCACATGTCCTGGGTGTCTCAAGTCTACTTGGAACCTGGTGGTTTCAAGGGAGCAGGGAGAAAATGAGGGTGTGTTCTTGACGCTTACTTTTATTGCACAAAGTATTGGATGGGGAAGGGAATGGAGGAAGAGCAGGTCAGTTTCACTCACCTGTGGAGCAGAGCCTGAGGGGTGGGTGTTGCCTTCTGACACACTTCCGGTATGTTAGGGGGTGTGGCATATGCAAATTAGTTATGCTAATGAGTTATGCTAATGAGCTCCTGCTCCTCTTTTTCTATGAAATGACCCCTGATAGGATCCATTTCTGTTTAGGTGAAAATAAACTTGGTAGAGCTCATCTGCACTCTCTCCACTGAAGGCCTTTTCGGTGGTGGTGCCGCAGCCTTGAAATCTCCACGGTGAGGTCCACACAGCTCCCTCTTTGCTATCATTTGCGCAGCAGGCAAAATCCTGAGTTATTGGCTGGCCTTGCTCATCATTGGTTGATGCCCCTGTTTTTAAATGAGTTTCAGGGTGTTTGCCTATTTTTAATTGGAGCTGTTGTTGATTTGTGATTCTTGTTGACATGATTATACATTTCAGTGGGAAAGCAGAATACTTTTTTGGTTCAATGCAGGTTTAGTGAGTTCCAACTAGGGTTGCCAGGGCTCCTTGTCGCTCCAGTGGGGAGATTTGGGAGGCATTCCGGGATGTCCCCAACATGATGATGTCACATGGAAGTGATGTCATCACATTGGGGATGTCGCACAGGGACACTCTGGTGCAAGGGCAGAACTCTATGGTAAAACTGGCTTAGGCTGCAGTCACACACACTAAATAATCCCCTTTCAATCCACTTTCAGTGCCCTTTGCAACTGGATTTTTGTGTGTGAACAGGCAAAATCCAGTTGGAAAGTGCACTGAAGATGGATTGAAAGTGGATTATTTAGTGTGTGTGACCACAGCCTTAAAATCATAGAGTTTTGCCCTTAAACCAGAGCGTCCCCATGTGACATTCACAGCGTGATGACATCACTTCCAGGTGACATCATCATGTCGGGGAAGTCACATGGGGACGTGGCTGTTTTGGGGCGGGGAGAAGCCCCGAAAATGGGAGAAACCCCCACCCTGACCTGGGGACTAGCAAGTCCATGGCCCATAACCAAAGATCAGCAAGCAACACTTCCCGACAATGGTAAAAAATGATGCAAACAGCATGTGTACAGAATAGGTTGCCAGACCGCCCCCCCCCCATGGCGGCGAAGATCCCCTGCCACCAGGTCCTGCCCCCCAGCCGCTAATCAGCTAGATGGCAAAGGGCTTTACCTGGAGAAAGAGAAAGGCTCAGGCTTCATGACCAGTGTCGCACAGGAAGTGATGTCATCACGCCAGTGACTTCCGAGCAACACTCTAGTATTTGGGCAAAAACTCTATGGTAGAAGCCGGTAGATCAAAATGGTTTTAGTTTGTGTGTAGCAATAGACAAGAGCAAGAGTCCAGCTAAAAGACTTTAGGTACTCCTGGATCCTTGTTCTTTTCTACTACTGTAGAAGCCAGTTTTACCCTAGAGGTTTTGCCCAAATACCAGACTGTTGCCTCAACATCGCTGGTGTGATGATGTCACTTCCTGTGCAACGCCGGCAATGAGTCCAGGGCCTTTCTCCTTCTACAAGAAAGCCCCCCGCCCCCAATTCCCTGTCAGTTGCCCTGCGGGATCCGGCAACCCTAATACAGAAGGAACTAAAAGAGAGAGAGGTTTAACTCTGCTTTTTGAGAGATGTTCCTTTCTCCGAACTCCTCTGGATTCAAAGGAATCAAACTAATTTAATCAACTGCTACAAGAATCAAACCGCTTGAAGTTAATTAAATGAGCATTCCGAGTGAAAGCCCAGTGGATTTTTGTACGAGCTTAGTCATTCCTGATTTACAGCATAGCACACGAAAAAGAACCAGACTCTCTTAATAGCAGAATATTTGCTGCGTAATTGCAAAATTGGTTCCCTTAATGATTTCTGCCTCTGGTGGTAACACGGAGCAAAGGCGGGGGGAGCCCTCGCCATAAAATGAAGCCTTATATCATCCTCACTGCCTGCATTTCCCTGGAGGTGCACAAAAGACATTAGGATTGGGCATAATGATCTGAATCTGGCTGTGAACATAGAACTTGGGTGCATCGGCTGGCAGGAAATTGACTCCTCAAGATCTGATCCTGGCAGTGCTGCTTTGTAAATATTGGAAGGGGTCTGAACATAAGAACATAAGAGAAGCCAATGTTAGATCAGGCCAATGGCCCATCCAGTCCAACACTCTGTCCGCACAGTGGCCAAAAATACCAGATGCCCTCAGGAGGTCCACCGGTGGGGCCAGTGGGTCTGAATGCAAACAGAATCATTTCTGACATTAGGGAGCCATTTTTAGAAAGAGATCCAGAACATAGTGGTGACGTTATTTTCAGGGGGTGAATACAGGGACCGGATCACATCCGTCCTGAAAGATCTGCACTGGCTGCCTATCTGTTTCTGAGCACAGTTCAGAGAGTTAGGCCTTTAAGGCTGGAAGTGGATCGGTGCTGGGTAGTGCCTCTTCCCATAGTGTCCAACCCACCAGGTAAAATCTGTCTCCCAAGCACTGTTCTTTCCATCCCCACTGCAGAGGTGAGGCAGGTGAAAAAGGCAAGGCTTTATCAGTGTTGGCACCTCATCTTTGGCTTGTTTTTAGTAGCATGTTTGCAACAGCTTATTTTTTAAAAAGAAAATTCATGCTGCTGTTTGTATGGTTTTGTGGTATTGATCGGGCCTCTCAAGCAGAAGGATCTACATTCTCTAAATAAATAAGTAAAGGCAGGGTGGTGTAGTGGTTAGTGTTTTGGGTCAGGTCCTGGGAGACAAGGATTCAAACCTCCATGTTGCCTGGAAGTCTGTGGGTGACTGTGGGCTTGTCACCCTGTCTCAGCCTGACCCATCTCACAGGGTTGTTGTGGTCATAAACTGGAAACAATTGGGGCACTTTTACCCATGCACAGGAGTCATTTCGTAGAAAAAGAGGTGCAGGAGCTCATTAGCTTAACTCATTAGCATAACTTATTTGCATATGCCACGCCCCCTGACATCACCAGAAGTGTGTCAGAAGGCAACACCCACTGTTCAGGCTCCACCCGAAAAATCTCCAGGTATTTCCCAACTCAGAGCTGGTGAGCCAGCTTGACACTTTGACTAAAGACACTTTAGGTTTCCTTTGCTCTTGCAGGGAAGCTACCCTAAAACAAGCATGAAAATACAGATCAAGTTAGTATGCTTTTGCTTTTTTCCACAGCACATCACCATATGTGCCCGTTGCTCCTGGAATGGCGTTCCTGTGCATTCCTGCTCGAAATGACCCCTGCAGGCAGAATACTGCACTTGCAATCCACTTGCAATCCACTTTAGTGATCGTTTGCAAGTGGATTTTGACATTTCATACTGTAAAATGCAGTTTCCAAGTGCATAGAAAGTAGACTGAAAAAGCAGTATTCAGCATGCGTGAAAGCACAGAGAACTATACCTGCTGTCTTGAATTCCTTGTGGGAAAATGTGAGATGCATGTGGAATAAATGGAAACACTTCAGTCATGTACCAACCCATGCCCCCCTGTGTGCACTCTGTGGGGACTTTATTTGCCTATAGAAATAGGAAGAGCTTCTTCTGTATGCCAGAAAATTGGGGAGGAAAGTCCCTTGGATGACATGGGAGGAACACTTGGAAATGTCTCCTTTCTACTGATTCCTTTATTGTTGTGTGTTAAGTGCCTTCAAGTCACAGCTGACTTATGGCGACCACATAGGGTTTTCAAGGCAAGTGACAAGCAGAGGTGGTTTGCCATCGCTTTCCTCTACAGAGCCTTCCTTGGTGGTCTCCCCTCCATATACCAACCCTGTTTAGCTTCTGAGTCCTGATGAGATGCTATACCATTCCACTTCGCTCAGTTCATGTATTGCATCTTTTACATCCCACCTGTCTCCCCAGTGGGAACCCAGAGCAGACGAATATAAGAACCCCACTGGCTCAGACCAATAGTCCATCTAGTCCAGCATCTTGTTTCACACAGTGGCCAACCAGTTCCTCTGGAGGGCCAACAACAGGGCATAGAGGCTGAGGCCTTTCCCCGATGCTGCCTTCATTTTCATCTCTTTCATTTGATCCTCATGGCAACCATTCCTAGATAGGTAAGTCTGAGAGAGCAGAGTTACTGACCCAGGGTCACCCAGTAAGCTTCCACAGCAGACTGGGTGTTCCCAGCTCCCACTGCCCTGGCCAATTCTGGGGGGGCTCCTCTTGCAGCTCAGTTTACACTGAACTGCAAGAAAAGCCCAGTGGTACAGCCAGGGGTCCTTTCGTAGAAAAAGAGCTGCAGGAGTTCATTAGCATAACTCATTAGCATAACTCATTAGCATATGCCACGTCCCTTGACATCACTGGAAGTGTGTCAGAAAGGGAATGTCAGTTTCAGCCCCATTATACCCTATAGGCCATTGAAATCAATGGCAAAAACTCATAGGGTATATGAGGGGCTGGAGGAAAGGGGATTTGAGGGAGAGGCTCCAAACTTGCAGGGTAGCTGCTGGGGCCTCTCCTCGAAATACCCACCAAGTTTCAAGAAGATTGGACCACGAGGTCCAATTCTACGGGCCCCCAAACAGGTTGTCCCATCCCCTCCATTGTTCTCTAAGATGGGAAAAAATGTTATTTTTTTCTACCATAGAGAACAATGGAGGGAATGGGGGCAACCTGTTTGGGGGCCCGTAGAATTGGACCCCCTGGTCCAATCTTTTTGAAACTTGGTGGGTATTTGGGGGAGAGGTCCCAGCAGCCACCCTGCAAGTTTGGAGCCTCTCCCTCAAATCCCTCCCCTCCAGTCGCTTTTAAAGTTGCCGCCGAATTTCGGCAGCAATTCGGCAGCAGGCTGAATCAGATCAGAGAATCTGATTCAGCCCATAACTGCTCTAGTGGCCACTCCTGAGCTGGCGGAGCTTTGCTCCGCCTCGCTCCAGCCCCAACGGACCCCTGGGTATAGCTGAATGCACCCAAATGAAACCCCCCCAAAAAACCGGCTTTTATTTGGGCTCAGCTATCCTGGTAGTTGAACAAATACTGTCATCTGTATTCAGCTTTAAAAATACCCAAAAGATATCCAAAAGGTATTTTGGGGTATTTTTTTCAGCTCGGTTTATGCTGAATGCAGACCCCTAATAACAACCCCACTCTTCTTTGGTGGTCTCCCATCCAAGTACTAACTGTGGCCGGCTCTACTTAGCTTCCAAGCTCTGGTGAGATCAGACTAGACTGGGCGATCAGGTTGCTACGGAATGTTATTTTGTGTTCAGATCAAAACAGTTATGAAAGATCAGCTACTCGAAATCCACCCATCAAGCTACATAGCTGAAAGGGAATTGGAACCTGGGCCTCCCACATCTAAATGTGCCTTCCTGTCTAGGATAGCTAGCCAAACTGAAAATAAACAATTTGGCCTTTTTTCTGTGCCTGTTTGAATCTCTGGATCAGTTACCAGAATATTTTATCAAAATGCCAGACAAGTCAGATGATTGTCAGACGATTGCCCAAATCTTCTTAAAATTATTACTTTTTGAGTAAAACTCAATTGATAGCATTTTTACTTAGAATCATAGAGTTGGAAGGGGCCTCCAGGGTCATCTAGTCCAACCCCCTGCACAATGCAGGAAATTCACAAATACCCCCCACTAGGGTTGCCAAGTGTTGAAAACTCACCAGCGGGGGGTAGTCCTCCTCTCGCCGGGAGTTTCTTCTGGCACACGCGCGAAGCAAAGCGCGCGCCCATCGACGTCACCGGAAGTGACGCAGCACGTTGGGGGCGTTGCCAGGGCGACGCTCTGGCAATCGCTCCAAAACTCTATGATACCAACGTGCTGCATCACTTCCGGTGATGTCATTACGTCGTCCTCGCTGGACAACGTCAGGGGCGGGGTTCCCCCCACCAGCCAAATGCTGGCCGGCGGATCGGGAACCCCTTTAGCGGGGGATCCCCCGCCCCCCGGGCTGACTTGGCAGCCCTACCCCCCACACCCCCAGTAACCCCTGCTCCATGCCCAGAAGATGACCAAAAAAAAACCTCCAGGATCCCTGGCCAAACTGGCCTGGAGAAAATTCTGCCCTCCCCAGGCTCCATCTCCCAAATCTCCAGGAATTTCCCAACTGGCAACCTTATTAATCCCCCCTTGCACTTATTTACCTTTTGAAATCCTTCTTTTGAAAATTGCACGTATATTCCGTTTTCTAACAGTGCATGGCTTGAAAGCCTGCTTTTGCCCTGTCATCGAAGAGGAGGAATTTGCCGGCTGTCTTCTGTAAATCTCTGTTTATTTCAGGCCGTATATAAACAAGTGGAAAGTGCACTTGTTTCTTTTAAGGTTAAAGAAGTCTTTGATTTTAAGGCTAACCGGAATGTACTCCTAAAAACAAGAAACCGAGCTGTGTATGAAGTCGTAGCAGCTCCCTAATGCTACAGTGTTGCCGGCTTCAAAAGTCAAGATAAACTGTTTGTTCGGCTGTTGAGTGGTTATTTGATTAGAAGGCCTCTGAAGTAGGCCCCCCCCCCGGGAGTCTGGCGTCTCCAAAGCCCAGGACTGTAAAAGCTGGGCCTGCCTGTATATCCAGATCTCACAAAGCTTCTGCTGAAGTAAGGAAGGGTGTTTGGAATGCAAAAGAAATAGATTAAGGTAGGAAAGGTGGCCGCATCTGTGTGGACTGCTCTCACATGAGGTATGCCAGCAGGATTAGGAAATAGCTGGAGATATGGGATGGAGCCTGGGGAGGGTGAGATTTGGGGAGGAAGAGACAGGGTTACCATTCTCCCGTTGGGGGTGAGGGTTTGCCCGCTTTCGGGGCCCCCGATCTGCCGGCCCCAATCCGGCCGGCGGGGGGAACCCCACCGCCAAAGTTCCCCATTCGTGCAAACATGCCCAGCACAATGACGTCATCAGAGGGGATGTCACTGCGCAGGGCACCTTGCAGGGGGGACACTCTATCATTCAAGAAAAAACTCTATGGTTACCATAGAGTTTTTTTCCTCAAACGATAGAGTGTCCCCCGCAACATGCCCTGCGCGATGGCATCACTTCTGGGTGGCGTCATTGCAGCACACACAAAAATGTCCTGGACAAGAAGAGGGACTACCCCCCCCCCCCCGCCGCCGCCGGCAGCCAGATAAGACCTGGCAACCGTTCATACAGTCCACCCTCCAAAGTGGCCATTTTCTCCAGGGGAACTTATCTTTGTCATCTGGAGATCAGTTGTAATTCTGGGAGATCTCCAGGACCCATCTTAGGGTTGCCTGCTCTGTCTTCAGAAACACCTGGCGATTTCAGGGATGGAGTCATGGGGAGGGTGGCATTAGAGAAGGGACTTCCTTGGGGCAATGCCATGCAGCTCACCCTCCAAAGCTGCCATTTTCTTCAGGGGAACTGATCTCTGTCATCTACAGATGATAGTTGTAGTTCTGGAAGATCTCCAGGCCTCACTTTAGGATTGTCACCTCTGGGTTGAGAAATACCTGGAGATTCCGGGGGCGGACCCTGGTGAGGGCGGTGTTTGAGGAGGAGTTTGAGGAGGGGAAGACCTCAGTGGAGTCTGCCCTCCAAAGCAGCCATTTTCTCAAGAGGAATTGATCTTGGTCATCTGGAGAGCCATGGTAGTAGCAAGAGATCTCCAGGTGCCTCTTGGAGGTTGGCAACCCTCCACTCCACCTTCTTTGTACGGTTCTTCCACCTCACACTCAGAATCAGAGATACATCCCACTGGCCAGCCACTGGAGTGAATCAAAATCATTTCCCGTTACCCCCCTGCCACGTTCTGAAGGATTGCCACCATGCTCAGATACCAGAATTTTGGAAAGCCAAACTCGGTGCTTGGTTTCCTAACCGACTCCAGCTCTCATAATAAGGGACGTGGGTTTGTCACACTGCCAGTCTCCTTCCAGCCATCGGTATTCTACAGCACGCAGCTTCAAAGGTCACATCTGTAATTCATAGCAGGCTGTAGCATTCGGACATCGGATAACAGGATGTATGAACAGGGTTTGACATCATTATTGGCCAAGCAAAGTGATGCTTTTGGTATAACTCTTTTTCTTTTTATACATCTATTATACAAAGCTAAAGTGTCCTCAAGCAAATAGCAATATTTGCTTGAGGACACTTCGGCTTCGACTAAGATAGCCAAACAGGTGCTTTTTGGGCCAAAACTGGAAGATGTTCTAATTCAGCAGCTGTGCATTTGGTACCAGACACATGACTCCCATCTTTAGAGGCCTCACACACATCTTTGTCTTGCGTCTATTTCTCTTGCTGCTTAATTTTCCTTTTCTTGGTCCTGTATTAATTTATTGGTTATCTTACTGTAATATGTTATATCGTAACATTTGGACCTCAAAGTGTTTGACTTTTGAAGAAGGCCCCCAGTGGGGCTGAAACCCGTCAGGTCAGGGTGTATCGGCCCTTGTGAGCAAAAATTCTACTTTGTGAGCTACTGGCCTTAACGTTGTGAGAGAGCGATTTGGCTGCTGCATAAATTAGTTCTCTCTGGAGCCAGCCATCCTTCCTGAGCTAAGACAAAAATGTGTGAGCCGGAGGCTAAAAACCTGTGAGGTCGCTCACACTAACTCAGCTTAGAGGGAACACTGCTCCTCACACCCACACACGCCCCAATGGCCAGGGAGGACCTGGCAACCCTAGACTCTCGGGTTCCATCCCTGACACCTCCAGTTAAAAGGATCCAGCGACAGAAGACTTCTCCCTGCACTCCTGGAGAGCCACTGCAAGTCGGAGTACACAACAGATCAGGAGTCTCAGCAGAAGGCAATTGCAGGTGTCGTGGTTCAGAGCAGCAGTCTCTAATCTGGGAGAACCGGGTTTGATTCCCCACTCCTCCACATGCAGCTGCTGGTGTGACCTTGGGTCAGTCATAAGTCCTTTCAGAGCTGTTCTCTCAAGGGCAGTTCTTGAAAAAGCTCTCTCAGCCCCACCTACCTCACAGGGTGCCTGTTGCGGAGAGGGGAAGGGAAGGCGATTGTAAAATGCTCTGAGACAGCAAGTGAAGGGCAGGGTATAAATCCAATCTCCTCCTCCTCCTCTTCTTCTTCCTCTTCTTCTTCCTCCTCCTCCTCTTCTTCTTGCGTAGCTTCATGACAATGTCACGTAGGCAGTGAGATCTGGCTCCATAGCCGTCTTGGAGCTGTAAAAAGCTGCCACAGCATGAAAGCCACGTCCTCTGCCTTCCCCTCTGGCCTTCTCCTTTGAAGGCAAGAGGACCAAGATGGATTCCAGAATGTTTCACAAGCCTCATCCCCACCGTCAGTAAGTGGACAGAACAAAGCAGATGGCTGGGCTTATTAATTCCGTGGGGGAGAGAAATGTTCTCGCTCTGCAGGCATTTGGATAATGCGTTCCGTTTGCCAGTTGTTTCTCCCCTTGTTTGGAATGCTGGGTTTCTGGGGATGTTGCATGATGAGCATAAGGGGACTGCTTGATCTGGTGGTGGACCAGAAAATGTTCTCCTGCACTGTGGATCCAAAAACAAAACAAAACCAAAAAGCAGGCGTATAGTCTGGGGGCTGGCATATCTGAATGATCATCTTCTCCCACACAGGCCTGCCCAGGAATTAAGGATGCCAGCCTCCAGGTGGGATCTAGGGATCCCCCGGAATTACAGCTCATTTCCAGACGACAGAGCTCAGTTCCCCTGGAGAAAATGGATGCTTTGGAGGGTGGACTCTGTGGTATTGGGCTCCACTGAGGTCCCTGTCCTCCCCAGACTCCATCTCCAAATCTCCAGGAGTTTCCCAACTTGGATCTGGCAACCCTGCAGCCCCACATCCCTACCTGGAATTAAGATTGCAGGGAGAGGCAGGTCTGTTTACTGGCTGCCCCACAATTATGGACAACCTCTCCAGGGGGTTAACCCCTATCCCCCTCCCTGTCAGTGATCAGGAAGGAGTCTTGTTTCAAACTGCATTTGACTGGTCTGGTTTTTTTTATGTATTAGCAGTCCTAACTGGCATTTTTAAATTGTGACCTTTTCTGTCTTTTTATAAGAGGGTTCTGCATGTCTAAATAAAGGGGTTGGATCTGGCGCAAGACAAAGCTCTGGAAATGACACAGGTAACAATTGTACTGAACCCCAAGTTTATATGCACATTCGAACGTTAAACATACTCTAATAAGTATGCCCTTAATATCAACTGGGATTCACAGAGTTTCTAAATGCAAACAAAAAAAGTCTCTGAGCGTGTACAAAGTTCACATTTTTAAAAATACAAACAAGACGAAGGCTCTAGGTCCTGCTCTTCCTTTCGTATTCTTCTTCAGAAAACGACTTCTACTGAAGATGGAGAGACTCGCTGATTTTGGAGATTAGTGCCAGGGTTAATGACCAGTCTACGTTTCGCTTTTGTGGAAGTCTCTCCATCTTCAGTTCTTTTAGAAAGAACCATGGCTTAGAGGTGTGTATGTAAAGTGCCATCAAGTCGCAACCAAACTTACGGCGACCCCGCATGGTTTTCAAGGCAAGAGACAAAGAGAGGTGGTTTGCCATTGCCTGTGTCTGCTTAGCGAACCCGGACTTTCTTGGTGGTCTCCCATCCAAGCATCAACCAGCGCTGACCCTGCTTACCTTCCAAGACAGGGCTAGCCTGGGCCATCCAGGTCACGGTAAAGCATCTGCTATGCATGCAGAAGATCCCAGGTTCAATCTTCAATTTAAGAAGGGTGGAGTAGTATGTGTGATGTGAAAGACCTCCGCCTGAGACTCTGGAAAGCTACTTGATGGACCAAGTAAGGCAGCTTCATATGTGTCCATGTAACATAGTGCTTGGCTGTAGACAATGGATTGTTTAGGAGAAGGGCTGTGTCTCAGTGGTAGAGCACCACTTTGGCAATGCAGTAGGTTCTGGGTTCAATCCCCGGCATCTCCCATTTAAAGGACCAGGCAGTGGATGATGCGAAAGACCTCAGCCTGAGACCCTGGAGAGCCACTGCCAGTCTGAGTAGACAGCACTGTCCTTGATGGACTGATGGTCTGATTCAGTAGAAGGTAGCTTCATGTGTTCTTGAGGCTCAGCATGTAGATGATTCCAGGTGGGCAACCGCATTCGTCCGCAGCAGCAAAATAAAAAAGTACGGCACTTTAGAGACTAACAGAATTTATTCCAACATCACTTTCCAGAAGTAGGGTTTGAGGAAGGGAGGGACTTCAGTGGAATATAATGCCATAGCGTCCATTTCCCAAAACGGCTATTTCCCCCAGATGAACTGACCTCTGTCTCCTGGAGATCAGTCGCAATCCCAGGAGATCTCTAGCCATCATTTGGAGGTTGCAAGTACAAGGATGGGTTAATGGTCATGACCCAGTAGAAGGTAAGACACATATCCAACAGATTGATCATAGCCAGCTGTTTTTCTTTCCACCGTGGGTGTCTTCTGCCGCAGTTACTTTCCGTTTTGAGGTCTTATGGACACTATTCATGTATGGAATTACAGAGGAGCCCACTGTGGGTTTTTGAACCAGCTCTTTTTGTAAGTGATGCCTAATTGCTCTGAGCAATCTGTTGGATATGACCGATTTCCCACAGGCGCTGCCCTGGCATTGTTCCTCCATTTGCCCCGATTGTGTACTTGAATTTCCCACTATTTGCCACGGGGCGCATTTTGACCCGTGGCTCTGCCTGATCTTCCCCACAGTTTCAGTGATCCTGTATTTTTGAGGATCACTGAAGCCGCAGGGAAGATCGGGCAGAGCCGCAGGACAAAATGCGCCCCGCAGCAAACCATGGGAAATTCAAGCACACAATCGGGGCAAACGGAGGAACGATGCCGGGGAAGCACCTGTGGGAAATCGATCTATGTGTTTACACACTCTACAGGGTTATGACCACTAACCCAGCCTTGTATTTTTAGGAATATAATACACAGTTTTGATGATATATAGTTGTGAATTGTTGATGGTCTTCCCAGGCCGGTAGCCAGAATCCTTTTGTTGGGGGGGGGCATTTAAATTTTTAAGGGGGCAGTTAAATTACATAAGAACATAAGAGAAGCCAATGCTAGATTAGACCAGTGGCCCGTCCAGTCCAACACTCTGTTACACAGTGGCCAAAAATACCAGGGGCCATCAGGAGGTCCACCAGTGGGGCCAGGACACTGGAAGCCCTCCCACAGTTGCTCCCCCAAGCACCAAGAATACAGAGCATCACTTGCCCCAGACCGAGTGTTCCTATCAGTACCTTGTGGCTAACAGCCACTGATGGACCTCTGCTCCAGATGTTTATCCAGGGGTCATTTTGAGCAGGAGCGCCGTTCCGGGAGTAACAAGCCCAGGAGCAGGCACATATGATGATGCACTGTGGGAAAAAAGCAAAAGCAGACTAACTTGATCTGTATTTTCATGTTTGTTGTAGGGTAGCTTCCCTGTAAGAACAAAGGAAACCTAGAGAGTCTTTAGTCAAAACGTAAAGCTGGCTTGCCAACTCTTGAGTTGGGGAATACCTGGAGATTTTTGGGGTGGAGCCTGAGCGGTGGGTGTTGCCTTCTGACCCACTTCCGGTGATGTCAGGGGGCATGGCATATGCAAATAAGTTATGCTAATGAGTTATGCTAATGAGCTCCTGCACCTCTTTTTCTACAAAATGACCCCTGTGTTTATCCAGTTACAGTTAAATTAATTTGCATGTTTCCCAGAGGCTTATGGGAATGCTTTTGAAAGACTCACCATGACCTGAGCGGTCTACGGCAGGACTGGACTAGCAGAAAGGGGGATTGCTGGGGATATATTGAAGGTCCCACTCTTGAGTGCCCCTCTCAGCTTTCTTGCCCTGTGGAAGGGAACTCAAAGGCAATTAAATGCTCTCTGAGATGTCTTTTCCTGGGCCCCATGCAGTGTTCGCTCTAAGCTGAGTGAGTGTGAGCTAGCTATTTGTGTTGTGGGGGCTTTTAATTAAGGGGGCAGGGCCCCGAAATGCCCCATTGGAGTTACAGGCCTGGGTCATCTCTTGGTGGGTGTTACTTGTGGCTATACTTGTACGCTAAGCATTCCCTATTGTCTTTGGCATCATCTGGAAGTTGGCAATGCTACCCAGGGGTCACCGCTCACTTCGTCAGATGCGGCATGTCGTTTGAGCCTCCAACCATTACTCAGGCTGTCGAGAAAATTCTGTCCTCCTGGGGCCAAGCTGTTCCACTGCCGCCGAGCTCTGCTAATTGGTTTTTCACTAGGAGATAATGCAAAGCTGACAATCAGAATCGCGGGTGAGATCACTGTCTCGCCAGAATGGGAGAAAGAGACGTTTAATTGGCTAGAATGGAGATAGCCCTAAAAAACCTCCTCCAGATCTTTCATCTGAGAAATGTTGGGTGAGTGGTTGCCTGGGGTGATTTTCCCTTCTTCTGACATCCCTTTCTAATGAGTTGCCTCAAATTTGTCATTCTCAGTCCGTCATCGTGTTGATATACTGATACTCTGCCGAGGTGGCCTTCAATTAGGAAGCATGGAGAACTTTTTCCCCAAGTGGTTCTGAAAGGATCAAGCTGAATTGCCAAACTCTGAATTGAAGAGCTACTTCCAGCCTGAATAGTCACCCCTGGGCTATATTGGACACCAAAAGGCAGCTTTGCATGCTTCATGCAACCCATAAATCCATGGTCGAATACATGATTTGCTGGCCTAAGGTCCTAGATTCATGTCCTATCTCCAGATTCAAGTTCCTGCTCTGCTAAGATCATTCAGTGGTATTTTGACCAATGCACAAGGGCACATGGATGTGCCAGCAAAATGTTGCTGCAAAAGAATTACGATGTGATAAAAACTGGTTCGGAACAGTGGCCCATCTAGTCCAGCATCCTGTCTCAGACAGTGGCCAACCAGTTCCTCTGGAGGGCCAACAACAGGGCAGAGAGGCCGAGGCCTTCATAAGAACATGAGAAGAGTCCTGCTGGGTCAGACCAGTGAGGGTCCATCTAGTTCAGCACCCTGTCTCACACAGTGGCCAACCAATTCCTCTGGAGGGCCAACAACAGGGCAGAGAGGCCGAGGCCTTCATAAGAACATCAGAAGAGACCTGCTGGATCAGACCAGTGCTCCATCTAGTCCAGCATCCTGTCTCACACAGTGGCCAACCAGTTCCTCCGGAGGGCCAACAACAGGGCAGAGAGGCCGAGGCCTTCATAAGAACATCAGAAGAGTCCTGCTGGGTCAGACCAGTGAGGGTCCATCTAGTCCAGCATCCTGTCTCAGACAGTGGCCATCCAGTTCCTCAGCAGGGCATAGAGGTCTTCCACATCCTCTATTGCCTGGTCTTTTTAGCTGGCGATTCTGGGGATTGAATCTGGGACCTTCTGCATGCAAAGCAGATGCTCTACCTCTGAGCCACGGCCCCTCCTCTATTTTCAGTTTTAAGGCCTTTTTTTATTCCTTGGCATGTATTGTATGTTATGTTTCAAACTGAGCATGTACGTGAGGTTGCCTCAGGCTGTTGGTCCATCAAAGTCAATATTGTCTACTCAGGCTGGAAGCATTATTGGGGTCTCAGGCAGAGGTTTTTTACATCACCTACTGCCTAGTCCTTTTAAGGAAAGACCCCCGGGATTGCGCCTGGGACATTCTGTGTGCTTTGCAGGCGCTCTACCACTGAGCCACAACCCCTCCTTCCTTATCTCCCACCCTTTTACTGGGTCTGTCCTCAGGAAGGTGTATAAGCAGGTTCCTCCCATTTTCCCTTCAAGTCGCAGCTTCTACAGCAGATGCAGCCCAAATGAACCCCGATATATCTTAGAACCTCCAAAAAATGGTTTGTTTTCTCTCCCCCATCCCTGTTCAGCTCTCTGAAGTTCTACACCAGCTTGGTGTGGTAGTTAGGAGCATGGACTCTAATCTGGGAGGACCAGGTTTGATTCCCCACTTCTCCACATGCAGCTGCTGGTGTGACTTTGGGTCAGTCATAAGTTCTACCAGAGCTGTTCTCTCAAGGACAGTTCTCAAGAGAGCTCTCTCAGCCCCGCCTGCCTCACAGGGTGTCTGTTGTGGGGAGGGGAAGGGAAAGGAGATTGTAAGCCCTCTGAGACTTCTTCGGGTAGTGATGGGCGTAGGGTTGCCAGGTCTGGGCTGAAAGGTACCTGGAGACTTTGGGGGTGGATCTGGGAGAGGGCAGGGTTTGGGGAGGGGAGGGGCCTCAGCATGGTGCAATGCCATACAGTCCACCTGTCAGATCTGCTGCCATTAATTGTTCGGGCTGGGGTCTCTATCAGTAATTGTCTATCTGTAATTTATGGCCAGCCTTGTGGTTTATTTCCTGTCCTGCTTAATGTGTCTTTTTCTTCCCCGGGAGGATGGCTTGCTGCATTCCACCGCGTCACATAAACAGCCTGGCTATCTTCTCTCGCCTCCTCCCTCTTTCTCTCTGGAGACGTGAATGTTTTATCTTGCTTTTGTAACCTTGGGGAACTGTTGAACTGTTTCTAGCCAGGTGCCCGACCTGTGAATTGCAAGTAGAGGTCACGAAGGGGCATGGGGGGGAATTTAGTGCTTTTGCGCCTTTTTTGTGAGAACCAACGGTTGGGGGTTTTCATGCTTTTTTGTATTGGCTCTGATTGGCTCTTTGCCTGCTCTCACCTTGCTGTGTATGGTATATTAACCCCTGTTGCTTGTAACCAAGTTATCTCTAACAAACATTGAGTACCTGAACCATCATTAAGAATAAAAGGACCTTTTACTTCACCAATGAGCCTAGCTTATTTGATTTGACTCAGAAGCCTCACACCACCCTTCAAAACAGCCATTTTCTCCAGGGGGAGCTGATCTCTGCCAGCTGAAGATCAGTTGAAAAAGCATGGGATCTCCTGGCCCCACCTGGAGGCTGGCAACCCTAGAAGGGTGGAGGTATAAATCCAATCTTCTTTTTCTTCTCTTCTTTACCAAACCTTCCCTGGACTTTTGGAGAGAGAAGAAAGACAGGCCATTTCTTTCCATTACTCTTCTAAAATAAAGAGTTGGTTCGGGTCAGAGTTGGTTCGGGTCTGATTTAATGTCCCATCATCCATCTTGGTGGGCCCCACCACCGGCCTCATTAGGCCCCCTTTGACATTTCAGACCAAAGAAATGGGGGCAGCTGCTCTCCAGCCTCTCTTGGTTCAATGAGAGAGAAAACCCACGATTTCTTCCACAGAGATTTACGCTCTTGATCTTTGCCGCTGCCGTGCCACTTCAGCGCCCCGCGACCAGTGCCAAGATAAAACTTCCTGCCGAGTTGGATGCTCCCACCTCCTCCTCCATCTCCTCTGCTTAGATGTTTCCGATTATCTCTCAGCCAAGTTTCCTCTCAGAGCAACACTCGGTGAACTGAGACTGTTCCCCTGGTTTAATTGCTACCAATGTTCGCATCCCAATGATGCCGTTCTGTCTACCTGCAACCCTTTCAGGAAGGGATCTTTGTCTCCAGCAGCTGCTTTCTCACTCAGGCTGACTGCTCCAAACTTCTTTCCCCTGCAGAGCCGCAGATGACGCCTAACAATGAGATGACAGAGGGCGATTCTGCATTGGCTTTTCCCTCCGTTGTTTCACCAAACCCATGCTGGAACAGAAATTCCCCTTTTGCACTGCATGCCGCTTTCGCTTCCTTTGGTCATCGGCAGGGGTCCGTTGGAGCGGGAGCGCACAGGAGCGCAGCTCTGGGAGTGAGGAGCCCAGGGGGCGGGCACATGACCAAGCCCCGCCCCCTCCTCGGCTTCCCCGAGCAGTGCAGAGGTGCAGCACCCTGGGGAAAGCCCTGCTAGGGTCTTTATTGTTTTTAATGTTTTGTTTTAATATTGATAATTTTATCATTGTTCCTTTTATGACTGTGTGCTGCTTTTCCAGAGACTTGCTCAAGGTGGCATATAAATTTTCTAAGTAGACCATTTTTTATCTGGGCACATGGCACATAAGTACTGGAGAAATTTCACCAACCCTTCAGCAGCTTCCACCCCATCAGTTTGGTGTAGTGGTCAGGAGTTGGACTCTAATCTGGGAGAACCGGGTTTGATTCCCCACTCCTCCACATGCAGCTGCTGGTGTGACCTTGGGCCAGTCACATGTTCTCTCAGAGCTGTTCTCTCATGAGCAGTTCTCAAAAGACCTCTCTCAGCCCCACCTACCTCACAGGGTGTCTTGTTGTGGGGAGGGGAAGGGGAAGGGATGGGTGGTGCACATGTCATGGGTATCTCAAGTCTACTTGAAACCTGGTGGTTTCAAGGGAGCAGGAAGAGAATGAGGGTGTGTTCTTGACGCTTATTTTTATTGCACAAAGTATTGGATGGGGAAGGGAATGGAGGAAGAGCAGGTCAGTTTCACTCACCTGTGGAGTGGAGCCTGAGGGGTGGGTGTTGCCTTCTGACACACTTCCGGTATGTTAGGGGGTGTGGCATAAGCAAATGAGTTATGCTAATGAGTTATGCTAATGAGCTCCTGCCCCTCTTTTTCTACGAAATGACCCCTGATCATCGGATTTTATGGTACCCTCCTGACTGCAAGCTGCTTTCGCTTTCTTTGATCATCGGGTTTTATGGTACCTTCTGCATAGATTTATGGCCATTCAGGGGTGACTTCGCTGTCAGTACAGCGTTGGCCCTGGGTATCTGAATGTGGTTTTGCACGGCAACTTTTCTTCAGTGCTGAGAAGATGTGGAGCGAATGCCAGATGCAGAACCAACGGGAGACAGGCAGAGGCGGGGAGGGAGGGAGGGAGGGAGGGAGGAGGAGAAAGAAAGAAGAGGAAGAAGTATTGATATCAGGGCCGACTTATCCATTAGGCACAGTAGGTACTTTTAGGGACCCACCAAAATGTTTTAATTTCTTTTAAAATCAGAACAAGAAGAAAAAAGAACTTTTAGGATCGAAGAAAATGTTTTAATTTTTGTCTCAGATCAGGAAAAAAAATGAAATTTTAGGGCTCGCAAAAATCTATTACATTTCACCTAAAACAGGGGCGGGAAACAGCCTTCCCCATCTCAAATGCTTGGCTCTTAATATTTCAGTTTTTTGCCCGTTGGTTCTTAATTTCACCCTCACCCCCATCTAGGTTTGCCAGGGGCCCCCGGACTTACCAGCAGAGGGGGAATGTCTAGTCTGGCATCGCAACAGCATTGCTGGAGAAGCAGTGATGTCATCATGTCACTGGAGATGCAGAACATTCTGGTATTCTCTAAGGTAGAAGCCATGTTTACCATAGAGTTTTTGTGCAAATCCTAGAGCAACCTGTGTCACTGGATGATGTCACATTCTGTTCAAGCCAAAAGTGAAGCCGCTGCATTGCCAGCGATGTCACTGCCACGCCGGGCTAGGCCTCCCTCCACTGCCAGGAAGTCCCCTCGCCAGCCAGCTGATTGGCAGCAGGAGTGGCAGCTGGGGGCGAAGTATCCCCTGCCCCTGGTGGGGACTGGGCAGCCCTGCCCCCCATCACTTCCTGATCTCAGTCTTATAACTTCCACAATGGCCCTCCCTTGCACTTAGGGCTGCCAAATCCAAACTGAGAACTTCCCAGAGATTTGGGGGTGGGGCTTGTGGAGACAGGGTTTCAAGGAGGGGAGAGACCTCAGTGGAATCATAGAGTCCACCCCCCCAAAGGAACCACTTCCTGCAGGGGAATTGTTCTGTGTGGTCTAGGGATCAGTTGTATTTCCAGGTCATCTAAGGGCACCACCTGGAGACTGGCAACCTTCCTCATACTCCAGTCTCTGTGACTCCAACACACAATTCCGAACACATAGCCTCAAGCACTCTTCCCTCTGACTCATCCTGCCTCAGCCTAATCTCTGCTCGAGGCCATCTCTGCTTCTATCCCCAGCTAGCCTTTCCAGTGGCAATTGGCTGCAGGCGGCAATAGATATATTCAGAATTCTTCACTAGCATTGCCTGCCTGACTGTTGCTGTCCCTTTGGGCCCAGCGATATAATTGCCTTGTTGTTGGGCCTCCAGAGGAACTTGTTAGCCCATGTGTGAGACGGGATGCTGGACTGCGTGGAGCATTGGTCTGCTCCAGCAAGACTTTCCTTATGTTCTTATGAAGGCCCCAGTGTCTATGCCCGGTTGTTGGCCTTCCAGAGGGACTGGCTGGACACTGTGTGAGACAGGATGCTGGACTAGATGGACCACTGGTCTGATCCAGCAGGGCATTTCTTTTGGTCCTGTGAAGACCTCAGCCTCTGTGCCCTGTTGTTAGCCCTCAAGAGGAACTGGTTGGCCACTGCGTGAGACAGGATGCTGGACTAGATGGACCACTGGTCTGATCCAGCAGGGCTCTTCTTACATTCTTATGAAGGCCTCGGCCTCTGTGCCCTGTAGTTGGCCCTCCAGAGGAACTGGTTGGCCACTGTGTGAGACAGGATGCTGGACTAGATGGACCACTGGTCTAGGATTCCCAAGTCCTACCTTCTCAACCGGTGGGGGACTCCTGTCCCCGGTTTGGGACTTCAGCGCACACGCAAAGTGCGCACACACCGTGATGACATCACCCAGAAGTGACGTCATCCCACTGGGCACATTGCCAGGGCGACGCTCTGGCAATCACCCAAAAACTCTATGGTACCACTGAGTTTTTGAGGCAATTGCTAAAGCATCGCCCTGGCAACGTGCCCAGCGTGATGATGTCACTTCCGGGTGACATCATCAGGCTGGGGCAGTCATCCTAATCAGACGACATCGGGGGTGGGGTTCCCCCCACCAGCCGAATCCAGGCAGGCAGATTGGGGACCCCTGTAGTGGGGGATTCCCCGCCCCCCGGCGTGACTTGGCAGCCCTACACCAGTCTGACCAGCAAGGCTCTTCTGATGTTCTAATACACGGGTGATTCTTCACCTCTGAACACTTGCATGCTAACCTGTCTCTTTGGCGCTGGCACTGTTTGCTCGCCCGTTTGTTCCACAGAATTCACATGCTGTTCCTTCCTCCCAAATAGCTTGCAGTCCCGTATTCTTTCTAGTGCCTTCCTGTTTAGTTTTTTTCCCCCTAAATAGTGCTCATTCATAGCAATTTTCAGCTCCTAATGCAATTGCAGTCCATGTTTTCAGAGATAAAACTGACAATGAGATCTTCTCTCACCTGGTGCAGAGGAGTGAGTGGTGACAGTGTAGTCCGGCATGGCTTATCTCTGCAGCCACAGATTCAGCCTCCTGCTTGTGTGACAAAGGCCTATTATGTACGGGTATTTTCCCTTGCTTTCACTGTATATGTCTGTCGGGTTTTCTTTGTCATTCTGCATTGATTTTCCTCCCTTCAGTGCTCAGTTCACTTTCTGGTTGCTGTTTCCCCGGGTTTTCTGAGAGTGTTCTTGTGTTGACGTCCCCCTTGTTTTGCTTCCAAGCCGAAGGTAATTAGAAAGTATACAGAGTCCCTCAGATTTCCCCCCACCCTTTTGCTGCCCCTCGATGGTCACTCCCCCACCCACATCAAGGTCGTTTCGTCCACTCTGCACTTTCTGCATCCTCCTCCCAATCAGTGTACAAGCTCTGCCTTTCCCTTGTTGTTCTAATTTTGTTTGAATCAGCCAATTCCTCTGGACAGCCAACAACAGGGCATAGAGGCTGAGGCCTTCATATGAACATAAGAAGAGCTCTGGTGGACCAGACCAGTGGTCCATCTAATCCAGCATCCTGTCTCACACAGTGGCCAACCAGTTCCTCTGGAGGGCCAACAACAGGGCATAGAGACTGAGGCCTTCCCCTGATAAGAACATAAGAAGAGCTCTGCTGGACCAGACCAGTGGTCCATCTAGTCCAGCATCCTGTCTCACACAGTGGCCAACCAGTTCCTCTGGAGGGCCAACTACAGGGCACAGAGGCTGAGGCCTTCATATGAACATAAGAAGAGCCCTGCTGGATCAGACCAGTGGTCCATCTAGTCCAGCATCCTGTCTCACACAGTGGCCAACCAGTTCCTCTGGAGGGCCAACAACAGGGCATAGAGGCTGAGGCCTTCATTAGAACATCAGAAGAGCCCTGCTGGATCAGACCAGTGGTCCATCTAGTCCAGCATCCTGTCTCACACAGTGTCCAGCCAATTCCTCTGGAGGGCCAACAACAGGGCACAGAGGCCCAGGCCTTCATAAGAACATCAGAAGAGCCCTGCTGGATCAGACCAGTGGTCCATCTAGTCCAGCATCCTGTCTCACACAATGCCCAACCTGTTCCTCTGGAGGACCAACAACAGGGCAGAGAGGCCCAGGCCTTCATAAGAATATCAGAAGAGCCCTGCTGGATCAGATCAGTGGTCCATCTAGTCCAGCATCCTGTCTCACACAGTGGCCAACCAGTTCCTCTGGAGGGGCAACTACAGGGCATAGAGGCTGAGACCTTCCCCTGATATCACCTCCCCTGACATCGGGATTCAGTGGTTGACTGCCTCTGGAGTCATGGAGATGGAGATTATCCTCAGTCACCTTGTTTAGTAACCAGTGATAGAGCTATCCTCCATGGATCTATCCAATCCACTTTTAATGTTCTCCCTGATCCCAGTCCTGCACTTTAATTGCCACATCACACTGGAACCCCTTGAGCTTGCTTTTTTACTGGAGACTAACATGGCTGCTGTCCTGAGAGCATCTTTAAAATATTGTGCCTGATAGATAGGGTAGGCGATTTATTTAAACAATTCAAAGAAGATAGAAAATGGGAACTTTACTTTTGTGACTTCAGAGCAATGCCATGAAACAAGCCCACCAAAATGAATGCTGTTCTGCTGTCATGTAGGAGGAAGAAAATGACTTCTGTTTCTTATTACGGATGAGGAAGAGGTACCAGCATCCGCCCGTGTAAAATGCAACTCTCTGTCCCTTCATGTGGGAGCTTCCAGCTACCCCGGGCCAAGGAAGGTGCAGAATGGAAGCCTAGCCGGTCGCAATTTCATAAGAACTGGAAATTACTCCGGTCCCAAGGAAATAATTGCATCTCGCAGAATGTAAGCAAGAGAGGCAACCGAATTGCTTTTTCAGCTCCCGCCATTGCCTGCAGGGCAGAAGTGGGTTAGCGACTCATTCTTTCTCGCCAGCAACAAATAAGGCATGATTGGCTCGATTCCAGGGGGGAATTTAGTACTCAGCCTGCAGACAGCGACATGCAGCCAAGCCGGGATTACCCCATCTATTCGCGTGTTCTTCTACAAAATGTTTCAACTGACACTTTTGCCGCAGATATATTTTGGAGGGTCAAGGTGCCTGGGATTGATTGCAGTCTCAGGCTGAAGAAATTGTGTCGGTTTTGGTGGATTCAACCACTGATTAGGACCATTTCTCCTGTTACAGTTTTGGCTAGCTCTAAGATAGCAGGGGATCTGAGAAAGCTATCACAACCTACATGCCTCTGCTTAATGGCATGGGGTAACACTGAAAAGAGGCTGTCTAGTCCAGCATCCTGCCTTACAGAGTGGCCAACCAGTTCCTCAGGAAGGCCAGCAACAGGGCACAGAGGCTGAGGTCTTCATAAGAACATCAGAGGAGCCCTGCTCGATCAGACCAGGGGTCCCTCTGGTCCAGCATCCTGTCTCACACAGTGGCCAGCGAGTTCTCCTGGATGGCCAGCAACAGGGCAGAGAGGCCGAGGCCTTCATAAGAATGTCAGAAGAACCGTGCTGGATCAGACCAGTGGTCCATCTAGTCCAGCATCCTGTCTCACACAGTGGGGCCAACCAGTTCCTCTGGAGGGTCAACAACAGGGCAGAGAGGCTGAGGCCTTCATAAGAACATCAGAAGAGCCCTGCTGGATCAGACCAGTGGTCCTTCTGGTCCAGCATCTTGTCTCACACAGTGGCCAACCAGTTCTCCTGGATGGCCAACAACAGAGCACAGAGGTCAAGGCTTTCATAAGAACAGAAGAATAGCCCAGCTGGATCAGACCAATAGCTCATCTAGTCCACAATCCTGTCTCACACAGTGCCCAGCCAGTTCCTCTGAAGTTCCAACAACAGTGCATAGAGGCCAAGGCCTTCCCCTGATGTTGCCTCCTGACACTGGCATTCAGAGGTTGACTACCTGAAAATGTGGAGGTTCCTTGTCGAGCCAGTTTGGGGTAGTGGTTAGGAGCATGGACACTAATCTGGGAGAGCGAGTGCAAGTTCAATGTTCTCCCATCTGCTATTCTTGAGGGGAGGTATAAGAAAATTCCTTATGCACTTAGGTACAGCAGATGCAATAAGAAAGAATTAGAAACGGTTGAGCATGCACTCTTACATTGTAATTTGCTAAATGATATTCAAGCGAAATTTCTAGAAGTCCCCCTTAGTAAGGTAGCAGGCCAACCGGATGGAATCAAGCTACATTACCTCCTTACTTCTCGAGATCCGGAGATTATTGAACTGACTGCTAAGTTTCTTCATGGTCTTCTAAAACAGAAGAATCTTCCTGATCATTTTAATTGAGTTTAATAAAATTGTAAAATTTAATTTTAAGGCTTTTAGAATTTAAAGATTCCTATGGTAATTTAAGTTTATAAATTCGATACACCTTTGTAATGGTTTTAGGGTTAACTATTTTCTACAAATTTTGGGACTGTTTTATCTTAATGGGAATTGCTTTTAATATTTTATGCCAATAAAAGGTATTTCTTGTTGTTGTTTGAGTGCAAGAAGAGGATGGGAGAAGATGACAATATCTGTGGAAATAATATCTACATCTGTGGAATATCAGTATCTATGGAAATAAATTATGGTTTTCTCCCATCTGTAACTGGGTGGCAGACTGGACAGATCGACCAGCCGGTTGTGGCAGGGTTGCCAGCTCCTGGTTGGGAAACACCTGGAGATTTTGGTGGTGGACTCTGAGGAGGACGGGGTGAGAGAGGACTTCAATGAGGTATAATGCCATACAGTCCACCTTCCAAAGTGGCAATTTTCTCCAGGTGAACTCATGTCTGGGAGATAATGAGCTCACTGCCTGGAGATCAGTTGTGATAGTGGGAGGTTGGCAACCCTACGAACAGCAATTGCAGCCACTGAAAGTTCAAATGGCAAACAGGCTGATCAGATTGGAATATTTAGATGTGCTGATTCGCGGACCATTTTGGGCAAAGAAGTCAGCCCGTCCTTTGCGGCTTGGCCAAAGTCCCAAAATGTTTTACTGCTAACAAACCCGGTTTAATGGTTTCGGAGATGTGCAGTAAACGGACCCGATATTATAAATGTTTCAGAGTTTAACAAATTGTGGCACGCCTATTAATCTTCTGAGGCGCCTTTCTCAGGAAGGTTTGTTTCATCTCGCGGTTCTGTGAGGATCATAAAGAATTCCAGGCCAGCTCCGGCTGTTTACGACAGCTTCCAAAGCCTTTGCTCAACTGATTTCTGGACAGGGAGAACATCACTCATCTGCCTGTATGCTCCATAAGAAGAAACGGCAGGTTCTCATAACCGTCTTGCAAGTGAGGCAATCCAATCATTTCTTTCTTGATTTATCTTTGCTATCAAGTCACAGCTGACTTGTAGCGACCCCTGGGGGGAGGTCCAGCAGTGGGGCCAAGCCACTAAAAGCCCTCTGACTGTTGCTTCCCTCCCCCCAAGCACCATCTAGCCATCTAGTCCATCCTTTGGTACCGTGCCGGAAATTCACAGCTACCTCCCCCCCCCCACTCCCTCAGCGACCCCTGCTCTATGCCCAGAGGAAAGCAAAAAAACTCCAGAATCCGTAGGCCAATCTGGCCTGGAAGAACATTCCTTCCTGACCCCAAAGTGGTGGTCAGCATGGCTCTGGCCATGTAAGAAAGGGCCACCAGAGCCAAGCACAGGCTCGTCCCTTCCTGCCCTCCCTCTCACGATCTGCCTAATTCCCAGAATCAGTGTGGGTGTCAAATGGCCATCTAACCCCTGCTTAAAAACTTCCATGGAAGGAAAGCCCACCACCTCCAGAGGGAGCCCGTTCCACTGAGGAGCCGCTCTGTCAGGAAGTTCTTCCTAATGTTCAGCCAAAAACTCTTCTGATTTAATTCCGATCCACTGGTCCTGGTTTCAACTTTCTGGAGCAACAGAAAGCAACTCCGCTCGATGCTTTAAATGACAGCTCTTCAAATACTTGAAGATGGCTATCATACCAGCTCTGAGTCCTCTCCTCTCCAGGCTAAACATACCCAGCTGCTTCAACCCTTCCTCATAGGCAGGGGTCCTTTCGAGCAGGAGCTCAGGGGAGCGCAGCTCCAGGAGTTGGTGCCAACCCCCCCCCCCCGGTGGGGGAATGCCTGCTTGTGTCATGGCATCTCCAGGATCAGGTGATGTGAGGGCCTGAAACCCTGGAGGACCACTGCCAATCTGAGAAGACGACACTGATTTTGATGGACCAATGGTCTGATTCAGTGTAAGGCGGCTTCGTGTGTGTGTGTGTGTGTGTGTGTTCATGTGGCTTCCTTGAGTTTGGATTCCAGATCCCCCTTGTCGCAAAGGGGTCATGGCTCAGTGGGGAGCACTGATTCTGTTCATTCTCTGATTTTATTGATCAGTGGCTGGTCAAACACTTGTCAGGGATGTTCTAGGCTGATGCTGCATTGAGCAGGGGGTTGGACTAGATGGCCTGGATGGCCCCTTCCAGCTCTGTGATTCTGGGATTCATTGGTTTGTCATGCAGAGGGTCCCAGTTTCAATCCCCAGCATCCTCAGTTAATAGGGCTAGGCGATAGGTGATGGAAAAGTCCCTGGAAAGCCAACTGCCAGTCTGAGAGCTGATCCTGATGGACCAATTGTCTGATTTCCTATAGAGGAAGAAGAAGAGAGAGAAGAGATTGGATTTATACCCCACCCTTCACTACCGAAAGGAGTCTCAGAGCGGCTTATAAACTCCTTTCCCTTCCCGTCCCCACCACAGACACCCTGTGAGGTAGGTGGAGCTGAGAGAGCTCTCCCGAGAACTGCTTGAGAGATCGGCCCTACAAGAACCATGGCTGACCCAAGGTCCCCCAGCAGCTGTATGTGGAGAAGTGGGGGATCAAACCTGGCTCTCCCAGATTAGAGTCCGTGCTCCTGACCACCACACCAAACTGGCTCTTCATATGTGTGTTCACAGGCAAGAACACAGTGGTGGAAGTGAGTAGCCCGCCACAAGAACAGTCATTGTCTTCAAACCAGTTTAAAAGGGCAGTGTAAATAGGAGCAATCATTAGTGAGCATCCAGACCTTCTCTGAATTTGATTGTTTCGGTAGTACCTTCTATTAGATTCAAAGAAAGTCAGTTTGGTGTAGTAGTTAGGAGTGCAGACTCTAATCTGGGAGTGCCAGGTTTGATTCCCCACTCCTGCACATGCAGCTGCTGGGGTGATCTTGGGTCAGTCACAGTTCTCTCAGAGCTGTTCTGGAAAGAGCAGTTTCTGTCAGAGCTCTCTCGGCCGCACCTACCGCACAGGGTGTCTGTTGTGGGGAGGGGAAGGGGAAGGAGATTGTAAGCCACTCTGAGACTCCCTTGAGTAGTGAAGGGCAGGGTATAAATCCATTCTCCTCTTCTTCTTCTTCCTCCTCCTCTTCTTCTCCTTCTTCATCCTCCTCCACTGGTTAATTTCATCCCATTTTGCTTTCTCCAAAAAAAAAAAGAACTGCCACAGACATTGGATTTTAGAAATGTCATGACATGGCTTTGCAGCTCCAATTAATCCTCATCGTCTGGGGCAGAGGCTATCGGCTAATTTGATCACCAGCTCGTGACTCGTCTTTAAAATTTACACCAAAGAGACCGCTTCCCAGCAGAGATGGAATAAAACTGAAAATCAGGAGGACCCCAGCTATCATAAAAAAGAATAAGATAAATGAGCCAGCCGCCACCGCGAATCAGATATTATTGATGTTGTAAAGTGTTACCTCGCGCCATGGAAACCAGAAAGCATCTTGCTGGCTGTTTGTCTGTCGAGATCAATGGCTTCTTTTCATTAACGTGTGAGCGACCAACTTCAGGGAGGAGATTTGGTTCCCCTTCTGGCACACAAAGCTTTGCCACCTGAATCCATCTCTTTGATGAACAAGGGGTTTGGTTTCCTGTGTCATTTACCCGTAATTTTCTGGATTTCTGGATCTCTTCTTAGGGAAACAGATAATGCAGTGAGGGGACTACCCACTAGCATTTGGGAAGTTGATCCTTTGTGAAAACACATGAACACACAAATCAGACCATCGGTCCTTCAGGGGCAGTATTGTCTACTCTGACTGGCAGCGGCTCTCCAGGGTCTCAGGTGGAGGTCTTTCACATCACCTACTGCCTGGTCCTTTTGAGAAGAAGAAGAAGAGACTGGATGTATACTCCACCCTTCACTTGGAGTCTCAAAGTGGCTTACAAACTCCTTTCCCTCCCTCTCCCCTCAACAGACACCCTGTGAGGGAGGTGGGGCTGAGAGAGCTCTGACAGAAACTGCTCTTTTTCAAGAACAGCTGTGCCAGAACTATGGCTTGCCCAAGGTCATCCAGCAAGTGCAAGTGGAGGAGTGGGGAATCAAACCTGGTTCTCCCAGATTACAGTTCATGCACTTAACCACTACACCAAACTGGAGATGCCGGGGATTGAACCTGCGACCTCCTGCGTACAAAGCAGACACTCTGCCACTGAGCCATGGCCCTGCCCTTCCCCTCCTCACACACACTGACATCTCTGAAACTTATTGTGGTAGGTCCTGCAAGGAAGTATGGAGATCAATTGCAATTCCAGGAGGTCTCTAGGCCTCCCCAGGAGGCTGGCAGCCCTACTGTGGACTGTTTTGTGACTGTGATTTTAGACTTTCAGTGCTCGTTTTGTGTGGTTTGTATTTTGCGAGCCGCCACAAGCAGCTTTCTGGAGAGGAGACATGTACCTTTTCTGAATGGATAAACAAAAGAGCTTGCGTCGCTGGCCTTGCGTCGGCTTTTGACATACACGAGTATCTTCATGAGTTGCAAATTTGGTTGCAGACTGTGTGCAGTGCCCTTGAATGCTTGTAGAAATGTTCACTTGAGAACAAGCAGTGATTCTCAATTGCATGGCCAATGTTACCTTCTCACAAGTTGCGATGCTTCCCCTAGCCGAGGCCAGCCTTTCCTTGTTGCATCTCCACTTCCAGTGCCAACTGACTTTCCCCAAACCAGTCTCTGCTATCACAAGGTGAAGCTAGGAATTTTCAGGCTTCTCCACATTGCCCATAGTAAAGCCGGAGTGCGGGTTGTGGCTAGAGTGCTGGATAAGGATCTCGGAGATCCAGGTTCGAATCCCCAGTCTGACACGGAAGCTTGCTGGGTGAGTGTGACAGTCCCGCTGGGCAAGGCTGCGTTGCCCTTGCTCCGCCATAACCTTCCCAGCAGTGGAGGACCCGTAAGGCCTCAGAGTGGAGAGGGGAGGGGGTTGCACCACCTTTTCCCTCCACCTTTCCATGCCCTCTGCTCTTCTGCTCTGCCTGAGCAAGGGACGCTTCACCCTCCCTGGCCTGCTGCAGATTCTCCTTCAAGAGGCCACCCTTCCAGTCCCCTCATCTGGGTTGCTTCTCCCCTCTAACCCTCTACCCAACCAGAAGCACCCTGAAGCTGTCTCAGCTGCAGCTGCCCCTTAGGCGGGGCTTGATGATGTCTCCATCTGGCTGCCAAACTCTATCCCTAAGCCTCACCCTGCCTCTTCTGAATGCTGGCGAGACAGTTTGGTGTAGTGGTTAGGAGCATGGACTCTGATCTGGGAGAACCAGGTTTGATTCCCCACTCCTCCACATGAAGCTGCTGGTGTGTCCTTGGGTCAGTCACAAGTTCTCTTGGAGCTGTTCTCTCACAAGCAGTTCTCGAAAGAGCTCTCTCAGCCCCACCCACCTCACAGGGAAAGGGATTGTAAGCTGCTCTTGAGACTCCTTCGGGTAGTGAAGGGCGGGGTATAAATCCAGTCTCTTCTTCTTCTTCCTGTCTTGGTAGCCCTAATGAATTTGTGACGTGTTGCAGTGTAGAGCATTCGGTGGGTTATGCCCTGCCAATGAGAAGGTTCTCTATAGGTTTAAAAGAAAACAAACCGTCACAGCCAGTCAAGACCTGTTTCTGTCTGTTCTTCCTTTCTTCAGGTCAACGCTTTCATCTCCTTCGTCTTCCCGATGGTTGTCATCTCCGTCCTGAACACCATCATTGCCAACCAGCTCATCATCATGTTCAAGCAGGCCGCACAAGAAAACCAGGTGTGCACAATCGGAGGACAGCAGACCATGCTCAGCATGTCCATGGAACCCGGCCGTGTACAAGCCCTGAAGCATGGAGTCTGCGTTCTAAGTATGTACCTCGCATGTTGAAGCACCGTTCATCAATTCAACTGTTATCTTCAGCAAGGCTGTGCTGGTGTCTGAGACCTAGAAGTTAGATGTTTGTTCTCTGTAAAGAATCTCCTGGTTTCACTAGTGGAGAATGCATGGGGGGGGGGGGAGTTTGAAAAACAAAAACAGTGGATTGAATCCAAACATCCTCTTCCACTAACCGTGGGGACTTCCACTGTTGTAAAGAGCCGACCACCATTATAGTATGCCTTTTCCAGGACAGCAAAGCTCTGTGGACCAACTAGAGGGTCCTGGCATCAGAGTAGGGCTCCACCATTTGTGGAACTTTTGGATCCAACCCAGTTAAAAAAAATATTGCATCGCACTGTGTGTGGAATAGCCAGGAGATCCCAAAGGATTGTTTGGCTGCCTGAAGCTGTAGTTCTTTTTGGCACCCCTAGGTGGTGAGCTATGCTTATTTTTAGGCTGAGAATGCTGAGACTTGCCCAAGGTCACCCAGCTGTCTTCAAATGGGGGATCAAAACCAGCTCTCCAGATTAGAGACTGCCACTCTTAACCACTACACCATGCTGGCTCCCTGCTGATCCAACCCAGTATTCATGAACATCACTATCTGTCGTAAACAATTGTGATCTGTTTCTCTTGCCCAAAGGCCCTTCCCTTCTCTTTTAGGCTTTGTTGGCATCTAAGAAGGCTTCACCATACCAAGCGATCCAAGGAGAATAACCAGGTCATTAAATAAGAGATGTATCCCATTGTTTGTATTACATTCCTCTAACAGTCAAACCAGATGAAACAGTGGGAAATCTATGGAAGACAAGGTGCCTTTCCTTCCAGAGCTACTAAAAGCATTGGGGGGGGAGGGGGTTGAGTCAGTTTTGTCTGGCAAAACCACATGGGGAGCAAAGGTTACAATTCTTCTGCAGCACCATGGCCCTACACTAGGGCTGCCTAAGCAACAGACCAGGCCTGTAGCTATGGTGGGGCTTTTGGGGGGCTCCACGGCATGGCCCCACAAGGATTTCTCCTGTAAATGCTTTTTTCAAACATTTCAAAACATTTTTTTAAAGATATATGCTCCTTTAAGCAGAGTGGGGTACTATAATTGACGAATTCCCACACTGAGCAAGGGGGTTAGAGTAGGTGCCCTCTAGAATCCCTTCTAACTCTGTGTCAAGAAACCGGTCTCCTTTAAGAGAGTTTTTCTGCCTCAGTGTTAGCTTTCTTGACTATAGAAGCCATCACCTCCATCTGGTGGCTTGTTCTCAGAACTGTTGCTTAGGCTGGCAGAAGCGATTAACTTGCAGCAGCTGAGAACTGTCACCTAAAGTGGTTGACAACTTGCAATTTAGCGATGGTAACAGCTTTCTATTAGCTAAATGGCTTTTCTTTCTGCCCCACCAGAAAATTCAATTCTCTGCTAATGTTATCTCAAAACTGGGCCCTGTTATCAGAGCCCTAAAATCTGACAACCAATTGAAACAAAACAAAACAAAAATTAAAGTGTTCTTCTGTTCTATTATTTCTGTAAAACTCACAGGATTGGATATGTTACCAATCCTTTAAAAAAAAAAAAAACCATTTCAGCTTTGGAGATAACTGCAAATTTGAGGGCTCAGTGAACATGTCAAGCTGAGCAAAACTCCCTTATGTTCCTCGGTCACACTCAAGAGGGTTAATCAATCTAAACTCTGTTATGTATCGCTAACTCTTTTGGGAGCAGGTGACGACCACATTCCTTTTTGGCAAAAATCAGTATACCCACATAATGCTGTACCAAACTCTTAGACAGAATAATAAGTTCCCTGGGACCAATGGTAAAAGACAGCATAGTTGAATCCATACGATATACAGGGTTGGTTGCTCAATTGGGGACGTTCAGGGATGCAGTTTAAAAGCTATGGGTTTTTTTTATGCGTGGGAAATCACACATTCTTACATTCAGATAAGTGTTCTGTGCCTCACAGGGTCTTTTAGATTACCCATTACCTGATTCTTCTAGTTGGAGATGCCGGAGTTTGAACCTGGGACCTTCTGCATACCGATCATATGTTCTGCCACTGAGCCGTCGAGACCAGTAGCACAGAATCAGCCCACAGAACCGCTGGAGCCGTAACTGGACTTGGCGCAGTCCATCTCCAGAGCCCCAGCGGACTTTTGTCATACCTTTTCGGTACAGATCAGCTGTGCTACTCAGGAGTCTTTCCATGGAAACAGACTGAAAACATTTGCTGCTTATAAATACACTGACGCCTGGTGCAGGAAATGAATAGTTTTCTAATTTTTTTATCCCATACTGAGGATAAATACTCCATTAGGATTTCCCATGCAGTATGCAGTAAAAACTCCTCCATTTGCCCTCTTTCTGTACGCATATATGTTTGGGGTTTTTTGTTTGTTTGCTTTGTTTTTTTCTTTTTTCTTTTTTCGGTTGAAGGATAGAAGACGGATTCATTTTTTGAAGAGTGGCTTAAACAACCGTGTTCACACCTTTCACTGCTGATGTCTTCTTTTTAAAAAATAATTTTTTTATTGAGTTTTTATAAAAGAAAAGGAAAGAGAAAGGAAAAAAAGAAAAAACATACAAAGATAAAAGCATACTAACTGATACGGAGTCCGTTATTATATATATCTATATTATCTGATTATCCATGTAATAACTGCTACTAGAATTCTTTATGCAAAGCACTGGAAAGGCGAAGAAGTTCCTTCTAAGGAGGAAATAATCTACAAACTATTGGAGACTGCAGGAATGGACAATTTAACATTGAAATTAGCAGATAAAAAAGAGGAAATCTTTGAAAATAACTGGTTAAGGTTTTATAAATGGTTGGAAGAATATTTTTAAAAATGAACTAACTCTAACTGTATGCTCCTATAAAACTGGGATAAGCTGATTTGGTGAATTAGATATTGATTCTAGTAGAAACGTTAATATAGATATACAAGGGGAGGCCCGCCAGAAACTTGCGGGGAGGGGGCATTTCCTTCATCTTGCTGGGCCTGCCGCTCGCCCCCCCCCCATGGGCTCCCGGCAGTAGGATACTTGCGGGGGGCAGGTGAGCCTCTCTCTCCTCCCTCCCTCCTCCCTCCCTGAAAACAGCAGCGGCTGTGTGCCGAGCCTCCTCCCCCCTCCCTTCCCAAAAATTGGCGGCAGCAGCTGCGCGCCAAGCCTCCTTTCCTCCCTCCCCAAAAATCGGTGGCAGCCACCCGCCGAGCCTCCTCCCTCCCTTCTCCCTCCCCCTCCCTTCCCAAAAATTGGCGGCAGCAGCGGCTGCGTGCCGAGCCTCCTCTCCTTCCTCCCTTCCCCCTCCCTCCCTGGAAATCAGTGGTGGCGGCTGTGTGCCGAGCCTCCTTCCCCCTCCCTCCCCAAAAACAGCGGCGGCGAGGCCCACCGCCCACCGAGCCCTCCCCCCAGCCAAAGCGTTCTCTGCGCCTGCGCAGAGAATGCTTTTACTTTTGAGGGGATTTAAATATCCACCCAAAAGTTTTTTTAACATTTAGGATTTTTCTGCACATGGGGGGAGTGCCCCCCGTGTGTAGAAAAAAAAACCCTCCCCCCCAAGTGCCCCCCCACGTGGATTTAGGTATCCGCACGGGGGTGAGCACTTCGCTATTAGATATATAGATATAGTATGGACTGCTGATGTCTTCTTCAACTGTAACTCCTTCAATAGGCCATTCCCCCCCCCTGATCTTTAAAGATCCATTCAGGTAGCCCCAAACACCACTACAGGTAAGATGATGAATATAAATCATTTGGCACTAATTTCCTCCTAACATCTAAGATTAGCACCAGATATTGGTTAGCATGTAATTAAGAACATCAGCAAGACATTCTTGAAATAGCCTTTTTTGCCCCAAGCAGGATTAACGTTATCAAATTGCAAATGAAATAAGAAAGGGGATAGAAGAAAGATCACTATGGCCCTGCCGCACTCAATTTAGCTCCAGGGTACAAGAACCCGCGGGCACTCCATGAAATTAATGAGCAGCGGGCTTAGAACTGACAAAAAGAAGTCCTTCTTCACCCAAAGAGTAATTAACACGTGGAATTCACTGCTGCAGGAAACAGTGGCAGCTACAGGAATAGATAACTTCGAGAGGGGAATGGATAAACATATGGAGCAGAGGTCCCATCAGTGGCTGTTAGCCACAAGGGAAAGAGGGAAAATTCTGTCTGGGGCAGTGATGCTCTGTATTCTAGGTGCTTAGGGGGCAACAGTGGGAGGGCTTCTGGAGTTATGGCCCCACTGGTGGACCTCCTGATGGCACCTAGATTTTGGCCACTGTGTGACACAGAGTGTTGGACTGGGTGGGCCATTGTCTTCTCTTGTGATCTTATATCTGAGCTTTTATGAGACTCTAGGTCTGCTGTTGTTTTTGAACCATGGCCATGAGAACTAGAAACTTGCTGGTTTTCTAAACAAAAGCTACGATCCTCGACATTTCAGAGGAGTAAAAGAGATTCCCATTCTAAGCCATGTCATCTGCAGGAAACAGCATAATTTCCCCAACAGACTTCCAAGCTCTCTGGTGAGGGGCTGTGGTTCAGTGGTAGAGCACCTGCTTGGCATGCAGAAGGTCCTAATCATCTCCAGAAAAAAAGGAGGAGGTCAGAGGTGATGTGAAAGACCTCCGCCTGAGACTCTGGAGAGCCACTGCCAGTCTGAGTAGACAATACTGACTTTGATGGACCACAAGGCCTGATTCAGAAGAAGGCAGCTTTATCTGTTTATGTGTGTGTTCTAAAGAGCTATCAAGAAAGTCAGTTCATGGAAGATATCTGAGCAACCTTCCCCTCTCACTGAGATCACCCATACAGCCAGCCCAGGGAACACTGGCAGCAATTTCCACCCATGGACTGGATGCAGCAATAGGATTTTAGGGGCCGTTTAGGGCTGCCCCAAAAGGGGGTTGGTGAGAGAGTCATGCCCTGAAGGTGGAAATCCTTCACCAGAGGAATTGCTATTCTGGATCTGAGCCATTGTGTGAGGCTTCTGAGCTGACACTCTCAGACCAGACCTTTGATAAAAGCAAAGTTCTTTTATTCCAATAATGGTTCAGGTTCTCGATGTTTGTTAGAGATACATGACAGCAGGTAACATGGGTTAATATACCTTCAGGCACAGTTGAATACAGGCATTGGACCAATCAGAGCAGGTACAAAGAAGCGGGAAAAATGGCAACCGTTTGGTTCTCAAAGAAGAGGTGGGAAAGTAATAAAAATTCCATTCCTGCCCTGTGCGACCCAAATGTGTGAACGATAGGCTAAACATTTGGTTAGAAACAATCCGAGAGTCTCCAAGGTTAGAATAGCAAGATAAAATACTTTGAGCCTCAAAGGCTAGTGGGAGTGAACGGATACGATAGTTCCAGTTGTTTATGTGACGTTCAGGAATGTGGCACGCCATCCTCCCGGCAAGGGACAGTTACATTTAGCAGAGCAGATAATATACTTCAAGGCAAGCAGTAAATAACAAATGGCTACAATATAGATCACAGGCACAGAAAAACAAGCATACTATTGTCAGATTCTGACACATTGCTCTTACTCTAAATTAGCTTTGTTTAATCGAATCTGATTGGCTTCGTAGCATCATGACGCCACTACATTACCCCTAATTGGTTGGAATCACTCTATGAAGCAGAAAGAGGCACTCCCCTCCCCCAAAAACATTTGAGGTGTAGCTGTGGCTCAGTGGCTGAGCATTTGTTTTGCATACAGAAGGTCCCGAGTTCAGATCCCCAGCATCTCCAGTTTAAAAGGATCAGGCAGTAGGTGATGTGAAAGACCCCTCTCTGAAACCCCGGAGAGCTGCTGCCAGTCTGAGTAGACAATACTGACTTTGAAGGAGCAGAGGTCTTTGCAGTATAACGCAGCTTCACATGTTCATATTGCTATTTGGTCATTGCAGACACAATAGTATTGCTTTTGATGTAATGGTGATGTTTTATCTGTCTCAGACCTGGACCCATAAACAGGTCCCTGTGACTGAAAGGCGTAATAAAGTCTGTTACTCTAATGTCACTCAAAAGGAGGAAGGAGACATAGAGGGAGCTTGCATCCATGTTGCTGGGACATGCGATGGTTCCCATCTGTTGAAGTCAGACCGGAAGCTTCTTGGACTAAACGCCATTTGTCACAGCAACAAAAACAGCCACACGTGAGTGCCCATGAAACCGCTTTATAGTGAATCAGACCCCCTGGTCCATCACAGTCCAACCTATCTACTCAGAACGGCAGCATCTTTCTAGCATCTCAGACTGGCAATGTCATTTACATTACCTACCACCAGACCAGATCCTTTGAGCTGGAGATGCTAAATGTAGGTGAAATGTACCGTATTTTTCGCTCCATAAGACGCACCTTGTTTTTAGAGGAGGAAAACAGGAAAAAATGAAACAGAAAGAAAGAAAGAGAGAGAGAAAGAGAGAGAGAGAGAGAGAGAAAGGAAGGAAGGAGGAGGAGAGAGAGAGAGAAAGAGAAAGGAAGAAAGAAAGGTGGGGACAGAGAGAGAGACAGAAAGACAGACAGACAAACAGAAAAAAGGAAAGGAAGGAAGGAAGGAAGGAAGGAAGATAGAGAAAGGAAAGAAGAGAGATGTCGGCATGCCATGCAAAGCCAGGCCTTTCTGTGCAAAGTAGCCACGGAGCTTAATCTGTGGGCGGGGCTTTCTGCTGCTGGCTGTCTTAAAGGGGGAAAGCACTTAAAGGGAAAGAGTACTTAGGCTGGTGGGGGTTTTCCTGCCGTTTCCCTTTTAAGTCTTAACAGCTCAGGCCCAGCAGGGAGGGGCGGGGAAGGCTGGGATGCGAGCCTCAATGGTGTTCCCCTGCGTTCCTGCTGAAGAAAGAGCCCTGTTACAGGTAAGAAAAGCTCCATATTCGCTCCATAAGACGCACACACTTCCCCCCCACTTTTTTGGGGAGAAAAAGTGCGTCTTATGGAGCAAAAAATACGGTAATCAATTTGACGCGGGCCCTTAAATTTCAAAAAAACAATTCTGATGCGAGAAAAAAATTAAAACATTTTCTTCGACCCTAAAAGTTCATTTTTTTCCCTTCTGATTTTAAAAGAAATCAAAACATTTCTGTGGACCTTAAAAGAACCTACTGTGCCTAATGGCTAAGTTGGCCCTGATATCAGTCCTTCTTCCGCTTCTTTTCCTCCTCCTCCTCTTCTCTCTCTCGCACTCGCTCTCCGCAGGCTTACCTCAGTTGCTCCTAATTGCATATCTCCTTTAATTTTTAAAACTTATAATAGCGGAGTGATTGCATGACGCTCTACAGAATTATCCTAAATACGTTCCTAATTGATTATTCATTTACTGAATCACATCAGCCACCTGAAGAAGAAGTTATATCTGTACCTAAAGACGTAATAGCTCAGCATGGAGAGCCGTTAACTGGGTCTGGGGTCGCAAAACAAGCAAGTCGTCAACGTCCGAATCTCTTCCAAGCCATCCCACGTCCTTCCTGGATTCCTATCACTTGAAATATAGGGAGAAACCCGGAATTCGGTTCAAATAGCACAGGTCCGTTATTTCTGAAGCTTGATCCAGAAAAATCCATCTGCAGCCATTGCTAAATCTGTGCCGCTTTTTAATAAGGCAGCTATTGATTGCTGTAGGAATTCAGATGATATATTCAGGCGTTCCTCTGGCATTTAGTCTTATGTATAAACCATCTGCTTGTCTCGATGATTTCACTCTCTTGCTATAGCATCTTCATCTAATATGCTCATAAGAAGAGGCATGTTGGATCCCACCAATGGTCCATCTACTCCAGCAGCCAGTGTCCAACCGTGGCCAATCAGATGCCTCTGAGGCCTCAACCTCTAAGGCCTTCCAAAGTAACATTCTTTTATTTTGCTAATGCAGATGCAGGGATTGGCTCTTCAAGGATGGGGAATGGGAAAGGGGGAAGTTTAATCCTTTCATTCCTGTCCCTTCCCCTCCCCACAACAGACACCCTGTGAGGGAGGTGGGGCTGAGAGAATTCTGACAGAGACTGCTCTTTTTCAAGAACAGCTCTGACAGAACCATGGCTTGCCCAAAGTCATCCAGCAGGTGCAAGCGGAGGAGTGGGGAATCAAACCTGGTTCTCCCAGATTAGAGTCCACACACTTAATCGCTACGCCAAACTGGCAAAACGAATTAACCTTTCCAGCAGGCTCAGAGCTACAGTGAAGCTTTTGGGAGCTCCGCCCACAAGAATGTATCCTGTAAATGCTATTTTTCAATCATTTTTAAACAATTTTAAAGGCATACACTCCTTTAAGCAGAGTGGAGGGCTGTAGTTGACGAATTCCCACACTGAGCAAGGGGGTTGGAGTAGGTGACCTCTAGGATCCCTTCTAACTCTGTGTCAAGAAACTAGTCTCCTTGAAGAGAGGTTTTCTGCTTAAGTATTAACTTTCTTGACTATAGGAATCATCACCCCACACACACACTGTATCTGCTGGCTTGTTAGGTTGGCAGAAGTGATTAACTTGCAGCAGCTGAGAACTGTTATCTAAAGTGGCCGACAGCTTGCAGTGTAGAGATCTATCCTGGCTAACAGCTTTCTGTCGGCTAAATGGCTTTTCTGTCTGCCCTGAGAACTTCAGCCCCACCGAAAAAAAATTCAATACCCGCCCTGCCATTCTGCCGTTATTTATGTATGTATGTATTTGGAACGTTCTTCTTACGCTTCCATTTTTTAAAACTGTCCCAAAAGGTTTATGTACATATGTGCCATCAAACTGCAAACAACTTATGGTGACCACAGCCAAGGGGCTTTCAAGGCAAGAAAGAAGCAGAGATGATTTGCCATTGCCTTCCTCTGCACAGGCTCCCTTGGTGGTCTCCCGTCCAAGTAATGACCCTGCTTCACTTCCAAGATCGGATGAGACTGTGCTATACCATGCTGCCTTCCCTTCCCAAGAGGTTTACAAGTCATTATTTTTAATCATGAAATTACAGTAAAATTGAGAGAGAAAGTGAGCAATAAAACCAACCAGTTTATAACGCACACCAGAAAGGGTTCTAGAAATAAGACCTGCAAATCATAAAACCACAAAGCCACAAAACCATATTTCGATTAAAAAAATATATGATAAAACCCTGAGTTTGTTTTCACTAGCTTAGCTTCCAAATGTCTGAATACTTAAAAAAAACTTAAGAACATAAGGAGGAGGAGGAGAAAGAAGAAGAAGAAGAAGAAGCGTTTCACTACCTAAGGGAGTCTCAGAGCGGCTTACAATCTCCTTTCCCTTCCCCTCCCCACAACAGAAACCCTCTGAGGGAGGTGGGGCTGAGAGAGCTCTCTCGAGAACTGCTCTTTTTCAAGGACAGCTGTGCCAGAACTATGGCTTGCCCAAGGTCATCCAACAGCTGCAAGTGGAGGAGTGGGGAATTAAACCCGGTTCTCCCAGATTAGAGTCCACACATTTAACCACTACACCAAACCGGCTGCTGGATCAAACCAATGGCCCATCTAGTTCAGCATCCTGCTACACACAGGGACCAATCAGGCGCCCTCAGAAGGTTTACCAGCAGGGCACAAAGACCAAAGGCTTTCCTTTCTGTTGCCCTCAGCAGTGGACTTTACAGAATTGTGGCCTCTGAAAATGGAAGCTCCCTTTAACCATCTTGGCTAATGTCCTCCATGAAATTGCCATGAAAGATTTTCACACAGCACCAGAAAACTTGCAGAATTGGTGCCAGGCAAAATGACTCAAGAAGGGAGCTCTCTAAGCATGACACAGTAACACTAGAGAATAAGGAGGAGGAGGAGGAGAGGAGGAAATTGGATTTATACCCCGCCCTTCACTCGGAGTCCCAGAGCAGCTTATGACTTCCTTCCCCTCCCCCCAACATACACCCTGTGAGGTAGGTGGGGCTGAGAGAGCTCTGAGAGAACTGCTCCTGAGAGAACAGCTCTGAGAGAACTGTGACTGACCCAAGGTCACCCAGATGGCTGCATGTGGAGGAGTGGGGAATCAAACCCGGTCATCCCAGACTAGAGTCCACCGCTCTTAACCACTACACCAAACTGGCTGTCTTGAGTCCAGTAGCATTTTTGAAATGTAAGTTGTTGATAGTTCAGCTCTTTTCCTTGGTGTCTGACGAAGGGAGCTTTGACTTTCAAAAGCTTCTGCCTTGAAATTCTTGTTGGTTTCTGTGGTGCTACTGGAGTCGAGTCCAGCTGCTCTAGTGCAGATCAACCTGGCTGCCCGCCATAACTTTTCTTTGTTGGCCACCTGCCTCACTTCTGAAGACTGGGAGGACATGAAATAGGCCCTGCAAAGGAGATCTCAGATAGGTTCATCAAATATGCAGATCCCTGGATCAAACACCTTCCCCTTTTGATACAGAGAATTTAAATTGCCAGGGCTTGGTTGGTAACAGCCCTCAGGAGTCTCTCTTTCTCTCAAACACCTCAACATGAAGCTGTAAGATGAGATACATAAAGAAAATACATCAGGAGCATCTGGAAAAAGCTTTAGGGATGAACATACAGCAGAAACATTTTATTCACATTAAGGCACATTATTCATTCAGAAGCCAAAGTTGCAGCCGTGATAGATTTAGGACGCCTTATGCAAGAGTTTACTTCAGCTGTGGATTGTCAACATGACAAAACTCAGCTCTACGATGTTAAGGACCTAATCGTAAACTCTAATTGCTTGGCCAATAAACATCACTTAGTCAGGGATTTTTGGTTCCTACTTGATCTTTTCTTGTATCACAACAGTGTTGAAACAGCGAGTTTGAGGAGGAGGAAGAGGAGGAGGAGATTGGATTCATACGCAGCCCTTCACTTGGAGTCTCAGAGCAGCTTACAATCTCCTTTCCTTTCCCCTCCCCACAACAGACACCCAGTGAGGCAGGTGGGGCTGAGAGAGAGCTCTTGAGAGAACAGCTCTGAGAGAACTTGTGACTGACCCAAGGTCACAGCATCAGCTCCATGTGGAGGAGTGGGGAATCAAACCCGGTTCTCCCAGATTAGAGTCCGCGCACTTAACCACTACACCAAACTAGCTGCCAGTGTTAGCATCTGTCCTCCATGATAGACAGCCTCTAATTTTAAGAAGAATCCATCTGTAACTTTCAGAACCATGGAGAGTGCTCATTAGACGAGGCAAAATAGTGGGTAGCAGTTCCTAAGGACAGGTAATTAAATGAGTCATCAACAAGAATTTAAGCTGTAGAATCCACTGCCAGTGGAGGTAGCAGTGGCCACAAGCATACCTTTAAAAGGGGGGTAGACAGATTCATGGAGGAGAGGTCTATCAATGGCTACTTGCCATGGTCACTGAAGGGAGCCTCCATATACAGAGGCAGCAAACCTCTGGATTCCAGTGCTGGCAGGCAGCATCCAGGGAAGACCTGGGCCTCTGTCCCTTGTTTGTTGGCCCTCCAGGTCAACTGGTTGCCTGCTGTATGAAATGGTATGGTGGGCCAGGTAGACCCCTTGGTCTGATGGACCGCTAGTCTGATCTAGCAGGCTCTCCCTTTGTCCTTATTTTCTTTTCTGGTCCACAAACATGAGCTTGGGCTGTTCCCAACAGCCAACCGAGCCAAAGAAAAACAGGGAAAGAAAAAATAGGAAATAATAGGCAGTCGTTTAGAAATACTTGGCGCTTATAGGACATATTATAGGTCTCCCTATAATACTGGCATCGTGTTTACAACAAACCTCCGAGTTCAGTATTATTATGCCCATACTGCAGAAAGATGGCTAAGACTGAGAGAGGGGGGAGCTTACCTAGGGCCACCCATGATAAGAGCAGGGCTTGCCCCAGGGACTTCCTGATTGGTAGCTTGGTCACCAAGTCCCACCCCCACTGAGCATGGGACAATGTGGTGCAGTGGTTAGTGTGTCAGGTTAGGGCCCAGGTTCAAAACCTGACTTGGCCATGAAACTTCCTGAGTGACCTTGGACTAGTGACTCTCTTACAGCCTAATCTATCTATCTATCTATCTATCTATCTATCTATCTATCTATCTATCTATCTATCTATCTAGGGGTCATTTCGAGCAGGAGCGTGGGAGAGTGCAGCTCCGGGAGTTGGTGCCACCCCCCCACCAGGGGAATTCCTGCTTGTGTCATGGCTGCAGCAAAATGACCCCGTCCCCTGGAAAGGTCCTTGTTCCTCCCACCAGCCTTCTGAAGGCTTCAGCCACCACTGAAGCTATCCTCCCAGAATAGTGGTATTTCTGAGGCTTGGATTAGTAGCTGTCCTTTCTCTGCCAGCACGCTCTCTCTCTCTCTCTCTCTCTCTCTCTCTCTCTTTCTCTCTCTCTCTCTCTTCTTTTTTTCTTGTCTTCTGACATACTTCCGGTGATGTCAGGTGGTGTAGCATATGCAAATATTATGCTAATGAGTTATGCTAATGAACTCTTGCACCTCTTTTTCTGCGAAATGACCCTATCTATCTATCTATCTATCTATCTATCTGTCTGTCTGTCTGTCTGTCTATCTATCTATCTATCTATCTATCTATCTATCATTTATTTATATTTATATCCCACCCATCCCGCAAACAGGCTCAGGGCAGGCAACATCAACTGTAATAAATACAGTTAAAATTTAAAATTCAAACGCAACACAAAGATTAAAATTGGTAGTTTATAGCTTAAAAACATAAACATAATGGATTCTGGCCCTTTGATATAGATGGAATAGTGGCCAGTTGTCAGTGGGTGGGAGACTACAACCTCAGGGAGGCCATATAGGGACACCTGCTGCCTCAGCCAAAAGCTCTGTCTTGCAGGCCCTGTGGAATTGGAGAAGATCCTGCAGGGCCCTGGTTTCAATAGGGGGCATGTTCCACCAGGCAGGGGCCAGAGCAGAAAAGGCCCTGGCCCTATTTGGGGCAAGACAGATGTCCCTTAGGCCAGGGACCACCTGGAGGTGTTGATCTTTAGAGCATAGCGCTCTCTGGGGCATATACGGGAAGAGGCGATCCTTTAGATATGTTGGTCCCAGGCCATATAAGGCTTTGAAGGTCATTACCAGCATCTATCTCATGGGGGTTGTTGTGAGACTCAAATGTGGAAGGTAGGCCCACCAACATTGCCCTGGCTCCTTGGAAGAAGGGTACAATTTTTAAAAAAAATATATGCTAAATTGGTAAAAACAGCATGGGGAGAGGATTAAATACCCCTTCCTCCAATGCAATGGTTCCAGTCCAAATCTGAGTGTTGCCCTGGAGCTATCTGTTTCTTAAAAGCACTGGAGAGTTTGAACCCAGACTCCCCACGAAGTGTGTAGTTGAGCAACTATCCCAATCCAGCTTCCCTTGATTCTATCACAGTCTGAGTTGTTTTGCGATCTGTTTTCCAATAAAGGGATGTAGCTTAGAGTCCAAAAATCATTCCAGACTTCATCCAAAGCTGAAAACCGTGTCTCCTTCAGTTTCGGGGGAGTTCAATACGCTCCGGGAGTCATCCATCCACTTAGTTGTCTCAAAGCGAGAATGGGGCGCCCAGGACAGTAGGAAATTAAAAGATCGGGTTCTGAAATGGGTTTGTCTGCCCTTCGGAAATAGAGTCTGTCTTTGCTCGTATCATGCAATGTAGGTTTCCAAACGTACTATCCAATCTTCTGCTTTGACAAGAGTGTTGTTTTCCTGGTTTAGAATGAACTCCTGCTGTACAGGTGTCCAGTGCTATCAGAGGTAGGGAAACCAGTGTTCCTCAAACAAGTCAGATAGTACAAGTGAAAAGCCACTTGAAGCTTTTGTTTACCCAAATGCACAACAGGTAAAGCAAGATCCTTTTGGGGATCAAAAACTGGCTAATTAAAAGGAAACAGAGCGCGAGTATAAATGGGCAATTTTCTCAGTGGAGGGAGGTAAGCAGTGGGGTACCGCAGGGATCAATACCCGGTCCGATGCTTTTTAACTTGTTTATTAATGATTTGGAGTCGGGAGTAAGCAGTGAAGTGGCTAAATTTGCAGATGACACGAAATTGTTCAGGGTGGGAAAGGAGTTTGTAAACCACTCTGAGACTACAAGTGAAGGGCAGGGTATAAATCTAATCTCTTCTTCTCTTCTTCTTCTTCTTCTTCTTCTTCTTCTTCTTCTTCTTCTTCTGTGTGCATGCACACTTCTTCAGATGCACATGAAAGCTTATGCCCAAAACTGAACTTCGTTGGTCTGAAAGGTGCCAGTGGACTCAAACTCTGTTCTATTTCTTCAGACCCACATGGCTACCCATCTTTTAAAAAATCTGGGTTCATGTTTTTAATGTACTTTATTTGATGTATTTTATTTAGGTTTGTAAGCCCCCTGGACTTTCACAAGGAAGAGAGGCTGGCTAATCAAGGTTATAAATAAATAAATGCATACATACATACATACATACATACTAATGCACATTTGTAGGCACACAAATACTGTTGGGGAAAACATTATGCGAAAAAGTTTGACATGAAAAGCCAGAAACAGCACAGAAAGAAAGAATCCCAACTTTGGTTTGCACATGAGAGATGCTAACCCAGAACAGAAGTCTGAAAGTTGAAAAAGCAGAGATGAGAAGATTAAACCCTTGTCTACTGAGAAACTCACCCCAGATGTGCTATTTTATGTACCAGGTAGCATGGCATAGTGGCTAGAGAATGTTCCACTCAGATCTAGAAGGCCTGGGTTCAGATTCCGGCTCTGACATAAGGCTCTGCGTGACCTTAGGCCTGTCATAGCCTGACCTATCTCAAAAGGTTGTTGTAACAATTAAGTGTGAAAAGGAGAGTAACATGCTGCTCTGAGCTCCGTGGAGAAAGAGAGGGAGGGAGGGAGGGACAGAAGGACAGAGGGACGGAGGGAGGGACAGACAGACAAAAAAGAGCAGGATTCCAGTAGCATGTTAAAGACTAACAAAATTTGTGGCAGGGTATGAGCTTTTGTGAGTTACTGCTCACTTCTTCATATATAGCAAGAATGTGAGTCCATCTGTCATTATATCTTGGAGAGTGGAGTGATTTCAGATGCCGAATGACAGTAGCAGGTGAATGACAATAGCGAGTTTAAGACAACAGCAGACAGGATTGGATTAGGTGTGATATGCAAAGGGCCAGTAGGAGTGGATAAATCAGCATGGGTAAAGAGATAGGAAACCTAGGTCTTCATTCAGTCCGGAAGGATGCATTGTCTTGAGCTTCATTATCAGTTGCAATTCAGCAGTCTCTCTTTCTAATCTCCCTTCGAAATTCCTTTATAAGAGAACTGCTGTTCTTAGGTCAGCAACTGAATGTCCTGGAAGGTTCAAATGTTCCCCCCCCCACTGGTTTTTGAATGTTGTGGTCTCTGATAGATCCAGGTGGTCAGCCATGTTGGTCTGAAGCAGTAGCACAAATTTAGAGTCCGGTGGCACCTTTAAGACCAACAAAGGTATATTCAAGGTATGAGCTTTCGTGTGCCAGGAACACTTTTTCAAATACATTGGGATGGTAGATGAGGTTCTAAACTTAGAGACTGGGATTTAACAGCAAATTAACATGTAACATGATGACGTTTAAGTTATGCAAAGCAAAAAACTAAATAACAAGTTAAAGTTATAAGGTCGACAGTTGTAAAGCAATAAATATGTCAAAAGAGCAGATAAATGTCTAAAGGTGTTTTTTTCTAATTGTGAGAAGTAACAGAATCTTAATGGTCTCCTCTCAGACATGGGAGGGAGTGTGAAGGGCCCTTAACAGTATATTTGAGCTGGATGTAATGTTGTCACCAGCCATCCATTCAGTTTTCTAATACACTATTCTGAAAAAGAAATACACTAAAATACAGAGGATTTATAGTCCTTCTTGTTGAGAATACATATGTGAGGATTGAATGAGTTAGCATACGTAATGGGATAACAATCCAATATCCCTATTGAGTCCTGGGGAGGTTTTTGTTCCAAGTGTTGTAATAACGTGTAATTCTGCGATTTCCCTTTCCATTCTGTTCCTGAAGTTCCTTTGTATAAAACAGCCACTTTGAGGTCATCCATTGAATGTCCTGGAAGGTTAAAGGTTTCTCAATCTTGTGATTCCTGATGTCAGATTTGTGTCCATTTATCCTCTGGTGCAGGGTCCTGTTTGTCCTGTGCAGAGAACCGAAATGTTGACATTTGACGGCATACACAATGTTAAAGGAGGATCAAGTGAATGAGCCCCTGATGGTGTAGTTGTTGTTGTGCTGTCTGGATGCATGTAGCAGCAAAGTTGGCATCTGGCCTATAAACATGATTGATTAGCCGAGAAACCCGTTTCCTATTATTGTTTCTAATTTGCCATAAATAACTAGACATCAGATGTCTTTTCAGCTCAGAATTTTCCTGTAGCAATGATGCCAAACAGCTAGACAAGCCAGCTGTTACAGTGATCACAGAATGCTCCTGCTTAACATAATTCGTGACCCAAATCGTTGTTTTTGGTGTGGGTATTTTTCTTCCCTATCCAACAAGAGCATAGACCACTAGAGAGTATGAACTGTATTTTTATCCATTGCAGGAGCGGTCGTGATCGCCTTTGTGGTCTGCTGGCTCCCCTATCACGTGCGGCGACTTATGTTTTGCTACGTGCCAGAAGAACAGTGGACCGAGTGAGTAACTTCATTTTTTAACATTAACTAGCCATTTTTTAGGCATCAAAGCGATCCTGACCCCTCCCTAGAAGCTAAAATGACTGAACGGAAGCTATTGTACTTTGGACCCCGACCTAGATAGACCAGGCTAGCTTGATCTCATCATATCTCAGAAGCTAAGAAGGGTCAGACCTGGCTAGTATTTGGAGGGGAGGGCATCAAGGAATACCAGGGTCACAACACAGAGGCAGGCAGTGGCAAAGCAGCTCTTGAAAACCCTACAGGATTGCCGTAAGTCAGCTATGACTTAACATCAGCAACAACAACAGATTGTACTTTGGGCACACTCTGAGAAGACAAGAGTCACCGAGAAAGAGACCAATGCTAGGAAAAGCCGAAGGCAGCAGGAAAAGAAGGAGACCCAACGTGAGATGGACTGATTCAACCAAGGAAGCCCCAGAGGCCCTCCATCTGCAAGACCTGAGCAAGGCTGTTAATGAGAAACGACAGCTGAGGGGGTGACATGATCGAGGTTTATAAGATTACGCATGGGATAGGGCAGGCAGAGGAAGAGGTCCTTTTCTCCCTTTCTCACAAGACAAGAATTCACGGGCACTCAATTAAAATTGCTGAGCAGTCAGGTTAGAGCAGATAAAAGGAAGTCCTTCTTCACCCAAAGAGTGGTTAACACGTGGAATTCACTGCCACAGGAGGTGGTGGCGGCTACAAGCATGGACAGCTTCATGAGGGAACTGGATCAACAAATGGAGCAGAGGTCCATCAGTGGCTATTAGCCACAAGGTATAGATAGGAACTCTGGGGTCTGGGGCAAGTGACGCTCTGTATTCTTGGTGTTTGGAAGGGAGGAGCAACAGTGGGGGGGGGGGCTTCTAGTATCCTGCCCCCACTGCTGGACCTCCTGATGGCCCCTGGTATTTTTGGCCACTGCATGACACAGAGTACTGGACTCGATGGGCCATTGGCCTGATCCAACATTGGCTTCTGTCCTTCTGTTCTTATTGGTTTGTTTATTAAATTAGCAGGGCTCGGGGGGGCTTACATCAATGAAAATACAATATTACAAGACTGAAAACAGCATTAAAATTCAACAACCACCATAAAGCAGCCCAAGATGGAGATAAATTCCCGATGCCCGCTTGCCCCGTAGGTTAAGTAAAATTTGGAGCAGTGGCGGGGGAGGTGGGATATAAGAGTGCCAGGCCATCACGGTCCTCAACCAAATGCCCAGCGGAACCCATGCTCCCTCTAAGCTGTGGAGTTTTGTGAGCAAAAATTCTACTTTGTGAGCTACTGGCATTAAAGTTGTGAGTGAGCCATTTGGCTGCCGCATAAATTAGCTTGCTCTGGAGCCATCCCTTCCTGAGCTCAGACAATAATGTGTGAGCTGGAGGCTAAGAAACTGTGAGCTAGCTCACCCTAACTCAGCTTAGAGGGAGCACTGAGCAGAACATCTCTGCCTTGCAAGCCCTGTGGAATGGTAACAGCTCCTGTAGGGTGCAGATGTCCCTATGCAGAGAGTTTCACCAGGTGGGGGCCAGGACTGAAAAGGCCCTGGCCCTGTTCGCCGACAGCCAGATCTCTCTTGAGCCGGTGACCACCAGGAGGCTTTTATTTCTAGATCATAATGCTCTTCCTGGGACACACTGCGAGAGGCGGTCTCGAAGATATGTGGGTCCCTGACCACTAAGGGCCTTGGAGGTCAAAACCAGAACCTTGAACTGGATCCAGTGCCCTGGGAGGTCATTAATTCATAGGGTTGCCATAAGTCGGAAGTATCTTGACGGCACTTGGCACACACAAAAAGAGAACATTCGAAGCAAATGTGTGGCCAAGAGCCCAGCACTGTTGCCCTCCACTGATGCCTGACTTCATGGGAGAAGAAGGCAGCTGAAAGTCCATCCTGCTATCAGCTAGTGCCCAAAATAGTGTCAGGATCCTTGATCCTAACAGTATATTCTTTATGCATTGTGTAGTATGTTTGTGCAGATGTCATTTCACTCCCTTGCTATCTCTTCCTAAGCTGTCTCAGGTTTCCTCCCTACTCTTTATTGCCTGGAAATATATTGCTTTGTGAAGGTCTGGTCAATGTAACAGTTTCATCCGGGAGAATGGCGACCTCGAGCGCTGACACGTCACTCGAGACCAAACGGACTCTTCCCCCCTGCATTCCTCCGCTCCCCCGCCCTCCGAGACACGGCACTTTCTTATCGCTGTGAGAAGTCCTTGGGATAGCCTTTGTTATGGATATACGGGGCACATCTGTGGCGCCTAATTCAAGAGGGGAAAATTTATAACTTTAACACCTCACCTTTCCTGTGGGAAGTAAAACGGCTTAAGATCTTTAACCGCGCTTTTTCCTTTTTTGTGATTGGTTGACTATCGGGGTTTCAAACTGTACTGGAGGGTATATTAACCCTGACTGTTTTGTATATGGTATCTCAAACAAACATTCGAGAACCTGTCATGCAGCATTAAAGAAATAAAGAACTCTGTTTCATCAACAAAGGTCTGATCTTTGACTGCTTAGGGCAGAAGCCTCACAAATAGTAATCAGGGAGAGCAGGTACCTAGACTCGGAACCACATGACATAGCAGCTGTGCTTATCAAGGGGCTATTTCAGACATTGCTGAATGTTATATGGGTGTTGTTTGCTGAAGATCTGTTACAGAATATACCGTAAATAACATGTACCCCTCTGGTCACTGCACCTCAAAAAGATGTTCCGGCCAGTGTTCTAACTCTAAGCTGAGTTAGTGTGAGTTAGTTCACAGTTTTTTAGCCTCCAGCTCACACATTTTTGTCTTAGCTCGAGAAAGATGGCTTCAGAGCAAGCTAATTTAGGCAGGAGCCAAATCGCTCACTCACAACTTTCATGCCGGTAGCTCACAAAGTATATTTTTGCTCACAGGACTCCACAGCTTAGAGGGAGCATTGGTTATGGCCAGAGGTCATTTCGTAGAAAAAGAGGTGCAGGAGCTCATTAGCATAACTCATTTGCATAACTCATTTGCATATGCCACACCCCCTAACATACCGGAAGTGTGTCAGAAGGCAACACCCACTCCTCAGGCTCCACTCCACAGGTGAGTGAAACTGACCTGCTCTTCCTCCATTCCCTTCCCCATCCAATACTTTGTGCAATAAATATGAGCGTCAAGAACACACCCTCATTCTCTTCCTGCTCCCTTGAAACCACCAGGTTTCAAGTAGACTTGAGATACCCAGGACATGTGCACCACCCATCCCTTCCCCTTCCCCTCCCCACAACAAGACACCCTGTGAGGTAGGTGGGGCTGAGAGAGGTCTTTTGAGAACTGCTCATGAGAGAACAGCTCTGAGAGAACTTGTGACTGGCCCAAGGCCACACCAGCAGCTGCATGTGGAGGAGTGGGGAATCAAACCTGGTTCTCCCAGATTAGAGTCCAACTCCTGACCACTACACCAAACTGATGGGGTGGAAGCTGCTGAAGGGTTGGTGAAATTTCTCCAGTACTATGTGCCATGTGCCCAGATAAAAAATGGTATACTTAGAAAATGTATATGCCACCTTGAGCAAGTCTCTGGAAAAGCAGCACACAGTCATAAAAGGAACAATGATAAAATTATCAATATTAAAACAAAACATTAAAATCAATAAAGACCCTAGCAGGGCTTTCCCCGGGGTGCTGCGCCTCTGCACTGCTCGGGGAAGCTGAGGAGGGGGCAGGGCTTGGTCATGTGCCCGCCCCCTGGGCTTCTTACTCCCGGAGCTGTGCTCCTGTGCGCTCCTGCTCCAACGGACCCCTGCATATATATCAATGGACTTAGAAACAGAAAACAGCATCATCTCTTATCCTGAGTAATCTTAAATTTAAAAGATAAAATACTAAGATTATCACCAACGTGCTTTCAGAAAAATGTCTCACAAAACTCATATCTGAGAGATTCAAGGGTTTTAGGTGTAGCTACCTGATATATACTCAAGTTACTTGAACCCCACATGACTGTATTAAAATTCATTTCCTCTGAAGGTGTAAGGTAAAATGGCTCTGAGTTTAGAACTGACTTTCCCGTTGAAATACTTGTTTCAAAACTGTGACCTGTTTGTTCTTAGTTTTGTTCTTGGAATGAAGTCGTTTATTCACAGTTCTCTTCTGCAAAGATGGGATAGAAACAGCCATGCAGACACAGCTGGAAACAAATACTTCCTCTGGGATTAGAGCAGGAGTCATTGGGGGGAGTGGGGGGGATAGCTGTGGATTTCCTGCATTGTGCGTGGGGTTGGACTAGATGACCCTTTGGGACCCTTTCCAGCTCTATGTTTCTGTGCGTCTAAATGTTTTCAGAAATTGTCCAGCTTGCTTTGTTCAATAAACAATACCGTTAACAGTCAGGGTACATTTACTTATTATTTCTTTCTTTCTTTCTTTCTTTCTTTAAAACATTTATTAGCTGCCTCTCTTCCTTACGGAACTTAAGGCGGTTCACAATATCGATAAAAATACATAAAGCAGAGAGTTTCCAGTTGGGAGAATGGAGGTCTGACACGCTTTGCAAATGCGCAAGGCGGACAGCGGCTCTTCCTGACAGCTTGGGTGGGTTAATCCACCCGACGCAACCTCACACAGGTAGTGTGAGGACCAGCAAGCAATATAATCCAGGTTTGAGCAACCTCGGTGAAGGGAAAGTCTCGGAGGAGACTTTTCCGACACCTTGAGCACTGCAGCCGAAGAGGATTCTTGCGAGTATCTCTAAGGAGCCGAGCTGAGCTGAAAAATTCAGCATAAAACCTCCAATTCCCCTGATTCCTTAACAAAGAAGACAAAGTTTAAACGTTGGGACCACATCTGAAGCGAAGTAACAACAAAAGGTAACGGAAAAAAGTTTTTTGCCTTACCATTGCCGCGTTTTGAAAGATGAAAAACAGATCGGGTGAAGCAATAGACTGATGTTGATTGGATGAGAGCAGTTTTGAAGTGCTAAAAAACCGAATTTGAACTTAAAAAGCCAAAAAAACAAGTTGTTTAACATTCCTGCGGTTAAAAGGAGTTGGGAGGGGAAGCCAAGCATCGCGAGACAAAGAGGGAGAAGGGAACCAAGCATCGCGAGATTAAGACGTGAGGACTGAATCAGGAAGTGACGGCTAGAAGAGCAGACAAGAAGGAAAAAGGAGAAGAACCGGAAGAAGGTAAAGGGGACTCTAAATACTGCCGGACCAGAAAGGGGACTCTAAATACTGCCGGACCAGAAAGGGGACTCTAAATACTGCCGGACCAGAAAGACCATAACAGGAAGTGACGTGCAGAGAGCAGACAAGTAAAGAAAAGGAAGGGACAAAAGGAAACTACGGCAAGCCAGAAGCAAGGTAAAAAGACTATAACCTTTGACATTAACCATAGAGAAGTCGCGGCCGCCATTTTGGATTTATAAAATTTTTAAACTGCAATATCTCAAAGATTATATAACGTAGAAGGCTGAAACCAACATAATTTGACTTGGCAAGACTAGCTTGTTTGAATGCACTAATTGGTGTTTGATTTGGAAGACAAGATAAAATCGATCTTTTTAAAGAGGCAAAACGGACCGAGGACTAAGATCGAGAGCAGCCACATGGTCCTCTCCTACAATGGCAGCAAAAAAAGAAAAAGAGCTACTAGCTGTTATGGAAGCAATGGAAAAGAAAATGTTAGACGCTATAGGAGAGGTAAATGTTAAAATGAATAATATAGCGGCTCAAGCAGATAAAAATTGCATGGAATTAAAAGCAGAATTTCAAAAATTATCCACAAGAACACAAGATATAGAAACTAAAGTAAAAGAACTGGAAGAAAACACCCATAAGACAATGAGAGAGAACGAGAGGATGGAAAAGATGATGCATTATAAAGATATGCAAAACCACTTGAGATTTCGAGGGATTGAGGAAAAATTGAATGAGGATATTTTTACAAGAATGCAAGAAGCAATAGCAGATTTTTTACAAGAACAGGAAGAAGTTGTTAAAGAACACATGGATCTTGTTTATAGAGTTAATTCTACATATGCAAGAGACAAAAACATACCAAGAGACGTGGTTGTCCAATTTACAATGAAAAGAACAAAAGAACAAATCTACAGGAAGTGCTTTACTGACCCCTTTGTAATAGATGGAAAGAAAATCATAGTAATGAAAGAATTGCCTAGAGCAATACTGCAAGAAAGGAAAAAATTCAAGCGTCTGACGGATAAACTGAAGGAGAAAAAAATCAGATTTCGTTGGGAAATACCTCAAGGACTAAGTTTTTATTATGGCAGCTCCAGAGTGGTGATTAAAAGCACAGAAGAAATGTATGCATTCCTGGGAGAGAATAAAGACGATTTTGGAGATATTTAAGAATATATCAAAATGGATTACAAAATACTTACATGGAATGTAAATGGACTAAATTCACCCCAAAAACGTAGAATGGTAGGTCACTGGTTGGAGAAACAAAAATGTAATATAATTTGCTTGCAAGAAGCTCATCTTAAAAACCAAGACCATAAATATTTAATAAGGAAAAAATTGGGAGAAGAATTTTATTCTTTAGCAAGCAATAAAAAAAATGGTGTTGTAACATATGTCAAAAAAGATTTGGAACCCAAAGTAATATTCAAAGACAAAGATGGAAGATATTTAGCTATTGAAATTTTACTGCAAGGAGTGAAAACTTTGATTGTGAACATTTATGCTCCGAATGGAGCTAAAGAAATTTTTTTTAAAGAACTTCAAATGGAATTGGACAATGTAAACTATGATCAAATTATGATGTTAGGAGATTTCAACGGAACTGTAGATAATAAACTAGACAGGCGCTCTAAAAGAAAGGATGAGACGTTAGGGAAGCTTCCAAAAAACTTTTTTGAACTGATAAAACAAGAAAAGTTGGAAGATATTTGGAGGAAAGCTAACCCACAAGGAAAAGACTTTACCTTTTACTCTAACAGACATGACTCACATTCAAGAATTGACATGATTTGGATGACTACTAACCTAACCTTTAAGACAAGAAAAGTGGAAATTTTACCCAGAATAATCTCAGATCACAATCCGTGTTTATGGACAGCTGGGCAGATTAAAAAACAAAAGAGATGGAGAATAAACGAGGACTTATTAGATAATCAAGAAATAATTAAAAAATTACTTGAAGAAACAGACCTATACTTCCAAGTAAACATGCAGAAAGAAGTTAAAATTCAAACCGTATGGGATGCATATAAAGCAGTGATGAGAGGACTATTGATATCGTTAAATGCTAAAGATAATAAAAAGAAAAAAGAGCAATATGAAAATATTTTACAAGCCATTAAAACAAAGGAAGAAGAACTGAAGAAGAAACCAGGGAAAAAGAAACTGCAAAAGGAAATTTGGATGCTACAAGACCAAGCAAAAGCCATTTTGAACCAGGAGATGTACTGGAACTTAAAAAAACTTCAACAAAAAGCATTTGAAGGTGCAAATAAACCCGGAAAATACTTAGCATGGCAATTAAAGAAAAAACGTGAAAATAAATTTATCACTAAAGTGATAAGAGATAATATTGAGATAATAGATAACAAAGGAATAAAAAGAGAATTTTTTAAATACTACGCAAAACTTTTTAAGAAGGAAAACAAAGACAGAAGAAAGATTAAAGAATACCTGCAAACATTAAAGCTACCAAAACCAACAGAGAAAATTAAAGAACTATTTAATAATCCAGTATCATTACAAGAGATCAAAAATGCAATAAATGACTCAAAATTAGGTAAAGCACCTGGACCGGATGGATTTACAGCGAAGTTCTACAAAACGTTACAGGAGTCAGTTTCACCGGTGTTACTGCTATTGATGAACAATATAAGAGTTACTGGAGAGGTACCAGAAACCTGGAAAGATGCATCCATCTCGCTGATCCCGAAAGAAAATCAGGATTTGACCAATGTTAAGAACTATAGACCGATCTCTTTACTGAATAATGATTATAAGATTTTTGCTAAGATTATAGCGGATAGACTAAAAGAGCACCTTAAAGAGACTATACAAACAGAACAAGCAGGGTTCTTACCTAATCGACAAATAAGGGACAATCTAAGAGTAGTAGTGGACGCTATAGAATATTACGACAAACATCCTGAAAAGGAAGTGGGCTTTTTCTTTTTAGATGCGGAGAAAGCGTTTGATAATTTAAACTGGGATTTTATGTTTGAAGTTTTGAAACATCTTGAGATCGGTGAATATATGCTTAACTTCATTAAAGCAATATATAAAGAACAGAAATCCTCAATAATAATTAATACTGAAAAGACAGACGATTTTAAAGTTGAAAAAGGAACAAGACAAGGATGCCCGCTTTCGCCGCTGCTATTTATTTGGATTTTAGAAGTTCTACTGTTAAATGTGAAGGAAGACAAAGATATTAAAGGCTTAACAACTAAAGGTTTTTCTTTCAAATATAGGGCCTTTGCAGATGATGTGATGTTTATAGTGGAAGACCCCTTATCCACATTACCACATTTGTTACAGAGAGTAAAAGAGTTTGGTGACTTAGCAGGATTTTATGTAAATAAAAACAAATCGAAAGTAATGTGCAAAAATATGTCAAATAAGAAACAAAACGAGTTACAAAAACTTACAGAATGTGAGGTGGTGAAAAAGACAAAATATCTGGGTGTAAACCTAACTATGAAAAATATTGATCTTTATAAAAATAATTATGAAAAATTATGGTTGCAAATTATGCAGGATATTAAAAAGTGGAATGTATTGAATTTGTCATTGTTGGGTAGAATTGCGGTGGTCAAGATGAATGTGTTACCACGATTAATGTTTTTGTTTCAAACTATTCCAATTGTGAAAGATGTAAAAACATTCAAATGTTGGCAGAAGGAGCTGTCTAAATTTGTGTGGGGAGGGAAAAAACCAAGAATTAAGATGAAAATAATGTGTGATGCCAAAGAAAGAGGAGGGTTTCAACTACCAAATCTAAGGTTATACCATGATGCAATATGTTTGACCTGGGTAGGGGCATGGACTATGTTACAAGATAGAATGTTATTGTCCCTGGAAGGTCATGATTGTAGATTTGGGTGGCATGCATATTTGTATTATGGTAAAACAAAAATGGACAATATGTTTAAACATCATTATTTGAGAAGAACACTAATGGATACGTGGACAAGATATAAAAACTTTTTTTCAGAAGAGATACCCATGTGGATTGTACCCGCAGAAGTCTTACATCCAATATCAAGATATAAAGGACAAGATTGGCTGAAGTATAGAGACTTATTAATAAGACATGGCAAGGACTTCAAACTGAAGGAGCAGCATCAGATTGATTTTGATTATGGTTGGTTAAGATATAGACAAATATATGACTTGTATAGAAGTGATAAAAAACACGGTTTCAGGGGAAAAAATAATGAAATAGAACAAGTTTGGGAGGAAGGTGGGAAAAAAATGATTTCTAAAATGTATAAAGTCTTGCTAAAATGGTTTAATGCTGATGAAATGGTAAAAGAACAAATGGTAAAATGGGCGATAAACTTTAACAAAGACATTGAAATGGAATCTTGGGAATTTTTATGGAAAAATGCTATGAGTATATCTACGTGTTATAACTTAAAAGAAAATTGTTTTAAAATGATGTATAGATGGTATATGACACCAAAAAAAATTGCAAATATTGGTCAAAATATGTCTAACAAATGTTGGAAGTGTAAAAAGAAAGAAGGGTCTTTTTATCATATGTGGTGGACTTGTGATAAAGCAAAGACTTATTGGTCAAAAATACATGCAGAAATGGAAAAAATCTTGAAATGTACATTTAAGAAGTTGCCTGAAATGTTATTGCTAGGACTTAAACTAGAAGAGATAAATGTAAAGAAAAGGACAATAATATGGTATATGATTACAACAGCAAGAATGGTCTATGCACAAAACTGGAAAAATGAAAAAATACCAGAGGTGTGGGAATGGTTGAAAAAACTGTTATATATGGCTGAAATGGATAAGTGGACTAGAAAATTGAATAATCTCTACTCAGAGACCTTTCTGGAAGACTGGAAAGATTTGAAAGAATATGTTGAAAAGTATTGGGATATGAAAAACTATATCTATACATGGTTATAATAGCATAAAGGAATAGAAATATATTATATGAATGTTTTAGTTAAAATTAGACAATGAAATTGTTTTTATTTAGAAATACATAAGAGTATAGAAAATAAGAATTGGTGTATAAGTATAAGTATTTTAAAGCTATATAACCGTTACCAGAAACGAAACATAGATATAAGTATTACTATTTTGAATAAAATGGAAAATGTGTTATGCTTCAGATGTGGTGGGAAACCACCAAAACAAGATAAAAATAGAATGTACAAATAGAACAAAATGTTATCTAATATGGAAAAAGGGATTTGTATAAGGTTAAATGTATTATTTTCAATGTTTTTTTTTTTTTGAAAAATAAAAATTTCTTTACAAAAAAAAAAAATACATAAAGCAGAGTACATAAAAATACATTAACCCAAAATTTAAAATCACAGTTTAGGATTGTTTTACTCAAATGCAGTCCTAAACAAAACCATCTTCAGCTGGCTCCTAAAGATTAAAAAGGAAGGGGCCAGGTGTGCCTTTTCAAGGAGCGGTTCTCCGTAATCATGGAGCCACCACTAAAAAGACGCTCTCTCATGTACCCACCAAACAGGCTTCTTTGATTGATGGGGCAGTCAGGATCTTGATTTCCAGACAGGAATATATGGGAGAAGACAGTCCTTCAGATACCCCAATACAAAGCCTTTTAGGGCTTTAAAGGTCAAAACCAACATCTTGAATTGGGCTCAGGAGCGGATCAGTAGCCAGTGTAATTGTTGTAATATTGGGGTCACGTACTCCTGACAGCTGGCCCCGACCAACAATCTAGCCTCATGACAGTTCTGCTTTCCACAGTCCTCCCTGTTCAACTGATGGTGTCTTTCTCTTCCTTTCCCACCAGCTTCCTTTTTGACTTCTACCACTACTTCTATATGCTGACGAACATCCTCTTCTACGTCAGTTCTGCCATCAACCCGGTCTTGTACAACCTGGTGTCAGCCAACTTCCGCCAAATCTTCCTCTCGACGCTCATGTTTGTGTGCCTGCCCTGGAGAAAGAAGAAGAAGAGGACCAAATTCAACAGGAAGTCCAACAGCATCTCCAGCAACCATACTTTCTCTAGCCAAGTCACCAGGGAAACCACCTACTAAGACGTGGGCGTTGCCAAAGGAAGGGAAGATGGAGTGTCCCAATTCAGGACTGAATTGGACCTTGCAGAGAGGGCTGTACCGCTTTTCGACATGGCTTCCAAGTTCACTATAGCATGAATGTGTTTTCGCTGGTTGCCATACCTTGGAACGAGTCGGTGTTCATTCTACCAGTTAAATTCGGGGTTCTTTTAATGCGTCGGCCTTTGCCTCTCATGAGTAGCGTCTCCATGTTTTGTGACTTTGATCTGGCATAAAAGTCCATCTGTGACATCACTGAGGAAGCCGTAGCGGTCATTGAGTCAACGCTGGCCAAGCTTTGAATGCCTCTTCATTCATCGATGTCTCCATCTTGAAAGGCTACATGAACATTAAAGAGATGGAGTCCACTTCTTCTGGTGGCTTTGAGATTGTGAAACGACATGGAGGCTGGGTAATTTAGGGGGGGGGGGTTAGTGAGAGGGAATTGTCTGCGGGGAGAGGGAAACAGATCTGATTAGTCTTTGTAGAAAGAAGAATGTAAACCGTTCAATTCAGAAGGACATGCGATACTCAGGGAATGAGACTATAATTGTATTTAAGGAATTAGATCTGAACTCAGTTGAGTACAGAGCATTTGGGAAAGCCAATCGCGGTTCCCATCATTGCATAAGGTAGAATGCCTTGGTTGGTCCATGGGTTTAGCTTTGAAGAGCAACGTTTTCTCTGTGTGCTTTTTGACCCAGGAAACCATCTTTCTTTGTTTTGAATGTGCCTGGTATAGAGGGGCCTTGATAAATGCCTCCAGTCAGTGCTACAAGATTTCAGTATCTTTACATGGAATAGCAATTGGTAGAGAGTGGGTGCCTGCTAAGCCCACGCAATGGCAGAGGACACCCACGTCTTTTGCTTACCGTTGAAATAGACTTGGGGCTTGGGTGCATGGTCAGCGTCTAGCACCGTGACTTGCAGTTGTGTAACCTTTGTGTTAGTGCCAACAACATAGTTTCCGGAGTTGGGCTGAATGTAGGGTCAGGAAAGGCTCTGCTTAAAGAACGTGACAGCGGAAGAATGAGAAGGGATGAGGCAAGGAGTTTAGACAATGGTATATTTATGAAATTGCATATGGGGGCAGGGTGGTGGCTGTGGCTCAGTGGAAGAGCCTCTGCTTTGCATGCAGAAGATCCCCAGTTCAATCCCTGGCATCTCCTGTCAAAAGGACTAGAAAACAGGGGACCACTACAAGAGACCTTGGCGAGCAGAAGGTCCTGGCTTTGATGGACCAGTAGTCCGCCAGTGGGCATCACTAAGCTCATGCAGTCTAATGAGTCTTCCTCCAACTTAAGTATCCCTTCTGTTGGAGGAAGAGCCTCTTTAGTCGGAGGAAGGCTCCTTAGATAGGAGGAGGGCTTCTCAAACTTCACTTAGTGGAATAGTAAAGATCCTGGCTAGTATAAGCCCTGGGTTCATGTGCAGATTACATTAGTGGGGAGAGAGAACAGATCTAGAGCAGGAGTCCCCAGCGCTGTGCCTATGGGCTCCATGGCTCCCACCAGCACCTTTCCTGGTGCCCATCAAGTGTTTTTAGAAAGTGGGCAGGGCCAGGTGGAACAAGGCTTCTGACTGGCCACTGGAGATGTGAGTGGTTGTGCAGATCTTTAACGACATTGCTTTGGCAACAGCTGCCACCACAGCACAAGGATCTTCGCCACGTGACTGGAGGTGAGCTGTGGCCTCCATTTTGTGTCCGGCTTCACCTCCCGCAGCAGCCATCTTGTGGCAGCCATTTTGTGGCTCCGCCAACCACACTCTGATCCCCAAAGGGGCCCACAGGCTCAGAAAGTTTTGGGGACCCCTGATCTAGAGTGTTTCAGGAAATATGTGGCTGAAGAAATGAGTACGGAGAGATTTTGAGGAGGACAGAAGCAGTGTGTGATGAGTAGGTGTGAATGGAGCTGTTTCAGGACCACAGAGCTTAATGATTCTCTTTTTAACATTGTTCATTAGCACAGTAAACCAGAGTTCCTCCTTGGAGCTCATGAGTGTACATGGTCATCTGCTGAATGAATCTTCACAAAAAACCCTGGGATATAGGTTAGGTTGAGAGGAAGTGTCCATGGGTCAACGACATTTCTAGTTCCAGAATCTTCAGTATCAGGTGTTGAGGAAAATCCTTCCTTTGCCTGAGACTATGTAGAGCCAACTGCTCAACACTGAAGTAGAAGAGAAGAGATTGGATTTATACTCCACCCTTCACTACCTGAAGGAGTCTCAGAGCAGCTTACAATCTCTTTTCCCTTCGCCTCCCCACAAAAGACACCCTGCGAGGTAGGTGGGGCTGAGAGAGCTCTTTTGAGAACTGCTCCTGGGAGAACAGCTCTGAGAGAACTTGTGACTGACCCAAGGTCACCCATCAGCTGCATGTGGAGGCATGGGGAATCAAACCCAGTTCTCCCAGATCAGAGCCCATGCTCCTAACCACTACCCCAAACTGGGTCTCAGTAGATGGACAGCTTTGAAGGTTACATCATATACGTAACAGCAACTCGCCCCGTCACCCAGAGAGCTCAGCGGCTGAGTGGGAATGCGAGCCCCATTGGCACACGTCCATCCACCATACCAAATCAGTCTTCTGACTTTATCAGAGAATACAGGGATCTTCTAAGTGGCAAATTCAGCTGTCCGGCACAAGGAACTATATAACTGCCCTGTATTGTTTCCTTGGGCTGCCCTTCTGTTTCCCAACATTTTCTCACCCACCAGCTGGTGATCTGCCGGGTACAGCAAACCATGCTGAAGGAAGAGAAGGCAGCATTCCATCTCAACATCTTTCATCCTGAACATCTCCAGCCATTTGGTGATGTGTCAGTAGAGCGCCTGAGTGTGACGGCAAAGCCCGGGTGTCGAGATGCTCGGGAGGAGCTTATAGTTCCTTGGCATAACCATATGTGATAGTCCAGCTCCAACCAAGTCTGATTGCTGCACATGGCACATGGTACATGTGTTGCTGAACTGCACCACTCGAGACCACAGGTAGAGGGATCAAATGTTTAAATGCTTCTTCAGCAGAGGTCCCGCGGGGAGCATGGTGCCTTCCAGCACCTTTCCTAGTGCCCACAAAGTGTTTTTAGAAAGTGGGGGTGGTCATGTGGGGTTCTTCCCCAGCAGGGCTTCTGACTGGCCACTGGAGATCTGATTGGCTGCGCCAATTAAAATAACACTGCAGTAGGAGATACCATAGCAGCGTTGGTCTCATTCTTTCCAATCCATCTTCCCCAGGGGATTTTCTCTCTTCTGCCTCCGTCTCGGGCTTCCTCTGTGTTGGCAGCTCTGCCTGACGCAGCAGCCATTTTGTAGCTGCGCCCCCCCCCCCTGTGAAATTTGTAATGCTGCCCACAGGAAGGTTTATAAAGCGTTGGGGAGGGGCCCCTATTCTGCACACTGAAAAAGAAACATAAAGCCATTCGCTGCATGTAAGCTACCTTGAGTTCCGCAGCAGGAGAAAGGTGGCTAGTGAATGTTTCAAATAAATAAATTAAATAAAGGTTCTAACTAGGGTTGCCAGCCTCCAGGCAGGGCCTGGGGATCTCCCACTTTTACAACTGATCCCCAGCTGACAGAGATCACCTCCCCTGGAGAAAATGGCCGCTTTGGAGGGCGGACTCGATGGCCTTGTACCCTGCTGAGGCCCCTCCCCTTACCAAACCCCTCCCTCTCTTGGACCCACCCCCAAAGTCTCCAGGTATTTTCCAACCCAGGGCTGGCAACCCTAGTTCTAATCCAAGTCTTCTTCCATTGTGATATCTTAATAGTAGGATCTACTTCATAATCTACTACTACTTCATAACCTACTTCCAGGGTTGCCAAGTCCAGGTTGGAAAATACCTGGGACTTTGGGGGTGGAGCCAGGAGAAGGTGGGGTTTGGGGAGGGGAGGGGCCTCAGCATGGTACAATGCCATAGAGTCCACCCTTCAAAGCAGCCATTTTCTCCAGGGGAGCTGATCTCTGTCAGCTGGGGATCACTTGTAAAAGCGGGAGATCCCCAGGCCCCACCTGGAGGCTGGCAAGCCTACCTACTTCCCCCAGGCTGCCACCAACTAGCCATCAAGAGTTTCTCCTGTTGAAGAACAGTTGCAGTGCCTTAGTTTCATCAGTTTTTGCATGCACCAACTAAATGTGGGGATGAACAAATGCACTTGCACACTCTAGGGATGGAGGAATCAATGGCTGCCATATATCTGCTCGGTAAGTATGATGGCATAGCGATTGGTGTGGGTATACAGACCAGTGTACTAGCATAGCATAGTGCACTAGCAGTGTACTAGTAATTTAAGATCTGTGCTGTACAGTAGGAAACTAAATATACAAGTATTTATCTCAAGAAATATCATACCAAGTGGTTTAATCCCAATCGGCCTATTCAAAATGTCAGGGGGAATGAGATATTTCGTCATCACTTGTCATCCTTCTCCTGAGTCTTCTTTCTAAATCAAACTGAGACTGCCCCGGGCACTATCTTGCAGATGTATGTCTAGAACTTCCGGAGGGTGACACTTCCATGATGAAAGACTCCTACTAGATGCAACCTAGATGACTGGGGGATTGGAGCACCTCGCCTAAGAGGAAAGGCTGGGACTTTTCAGTTTAGAAAAGAGACAGCTAAGAGGAGACACAATAGAGGTTTATAAAATTATGCATGGGGCTGAGAGAGTGGACAAAGGGAACATTTTTCTCCCTCTCCCCAAATATTAGAACTCGAGGGCATCCAATGAAGCTGATGGGCAGGAGGTTCAGGATGGACAAAAGGAAATGCTTCTTCACACAGAGAGTGATTAAGATGTGGAATTTGCTGCCAGAGGATGTAGTGAGGAATAAAACATTTTCAAATGGAATTAGACAAATTCATGGAGGAGAAGTCTATCAATGGCTCCTAGCCATGGTGACTGAGGGGAACCCTCCACATTCAGAGGCACTAAAGCCTCTGAATCCCGGAACCAGGAGGCAACATCAAGGGAAGGCCTTGGCCTCTATACCCTGTTGTTGGCCCTCCAGAGGAATTGGATGGCCACTGTATGAGACAGGATGCTGGACTAGATGGGCCTCTGGTCTGATCCAGCAGGGCTCTTCTGGTGTTTTTATGAAGGCCTCAGCCTCTGTGCCCTGTTGTTAGCCATCCAGAGGAACTGGTTGTCCACTCTGAGAGACAGGATGCTGGACTAGATGGACCACTGGCCTGATCCAGCAGGGCTCTTCTGGTGTTTTTATGAAGGCCTCAGCCTCTGTGCCCTGTTGTTGGTCCTCCAGAGGAACTGGTTGTCCACTCTGAGAGACACGATGCTGGACTAGATGGACCTCTGGTCTGATCCAGCAGGGCTCTTCTGATGTTCTTATGAAGGCCTCAGCCTCTGTGCCCTGTTGTTAGCCATCCAGAGTAACTGTGTGAGACAGGAGGCTAGACTAGGTGGACCACTGATTCAGCAGGGCTCTTCTTAGGTTCTATTATGTGAAGGAGTATTTAAACATTAGTTTCCCTCACCTGAAATATGACTCAGTTTCAAATCTGCACTTGCTGGGTGACCTTTGGCCAGTCTCCCTCTCCCTCTCCTTCTCCCTCTCTCTGCTTAACCTACCTCACAGGGTTGTTGTTGTGAAGATAAGTAGAGAAGGGGAGAACACTGTTCTAAGCCACTTTGGATTCCCAACTGGGAGGCAGCTTGCTTGCCACTGCAGTTTTTCTCCCGTGATATGCAGCTATAGGGATGTGTTGGGCGTGTGTTGTTTTGGAATGGGGTGATAATGAGACCCTGCATGAACTACGTGGCACCACAAGGTGACCCAGAGCCCCCTACAACATCCTGTGGTCCCAAGACAGATGTGTATGGGGTTCCTGAGTGGACAAGTTGATGGAGTAGGGAAAATTTGGCCTCTTTAGCCCCATCAGAGGCCTTCCCCTTCGATGGGAAAGGGATTCGTTGCAAGTAGAAAGTCTGAAAACAACATGATTAGAGAGATGTCATCTAAGGATGGCTCTGACGAGTGATTTAGGTTGCTTGTTGGCAAACTAGGTGAACAGTAAAATGAACTGTCAAGGACAACTCATCTAGGGTTTTTTTTCTCTCAGCGCTATGGGAAGGTTGTCTGAGGAGGAGCGAGACATTGGTTTAATAGCAAGGAAGTCTATGTTACATGAAATTGAGTCAGGCAGACCGCACACAGTCTAATTAGATGTTTCTAATTTTCACTTCGGACTAGAAAAGAAGACGAGAAATTCAGGGAAGCGGGGCGAGAGCAGATGGATCGCATTTATTTTAACATTCCACCATATGACTTCTCGAAAATACATTTCCAAGGATCCCTTTCGATGCTCGGTTTTCCTGATAGCCCTGTCCGTTCAACAGCTTGAGAAGTTAGGCTTCAGAACGCATTGTGTCCCCATTAAATTCCCTCCCAGCCCGGATTCTCTCGCCAAAGGTCTGTCCGGCTTGTATCCATGCAGATAAGGCAGTGCCCTTCTTCTTGTCTCTGGTTCCGTAGCGTGCGAAGTTTTGCTTCAGTGACTCTGTTCTTGCGAAGTTTCGCTTCAGTGACTCTGTTCTTAAAGAAACAAGTACAACAGAAGGGCAGATGGAAGGCCTAACGGGGACACAACACGTAAACGGGAAATAAACAGATGCTTTCATTGGCTGTGTCAAATGGCTTTTCAGAACACAGGACAAATGCCTCGCTCGCTACTGCTGGATACTGTCGTTGGCTTCAGTCAAACGTCCCTTATGTAGGGCAACAATTTTCTTTTCCCCATAAGCAGACTTTCATGCAAATTGCATGACACGGCAAAAAGCTTCTCATGCGCAATAATTTTGAGTCGTGTTCCAATCTTTTGTCAAGTGTGGTCCGTCGTACAGTAATTCTGTTGCAAACTGAAACTATGAAACAGCAAACCGAGAATCGCTACGGAATATTCCCCACTGCTGAACATGAAATGAACTGTTTCGGCCATTTGTTTCTCAATCCTGTTTTGGGCTAAGGTTGCTAGAACAAATGTGAAAATAAAGGACAACTATTCTGTTCCATGGGAAGGAATGTGGCATGGTACAGTCCGACCTCATCAGATCTCATAAGCTAAGCAGGGTCGATACTTGGAAGGGAGACCACCAAGGAAGGCTCTGCAGAGGAAGGCAATGGCCAACCACCTCTACTTCTCACTTGCCTGGAAATTCCCTTGCTGGCGTCGCCATAAGTTGGTTGCCGCTTTATGGGACTTTACAAGCACACATTTGGTTCCATAATTTCAGAGACTAGCTGGGTTGGTCAGCAGCAGAACAGCCGGATTCAAGTCCAGTAGTATCTTAGAGACCAACAAGATTTTCGGATGTATGAGTTTTTGAGACTCAAAGTTCCCTTTGTCAGATGCATGAAGGGTATCTGACAAAGGGAGCATTGATCCTTGAAAGCCTGGGCACATGCAAAGTGCCATCAAGTCACAGCTGATTTATGGTGACCCCGTAGGATTTTCAAGGCAAGAGTCTAACAGAGGTGGTTTGCCACTGCCTTCCTCTGCGTAGTGACCCTGGAATTCCTTGGTGGTCTCCCATTCAAGTACTAACCAGCGTTGATCCTGCTGACCTTCCAAGGTCTGGCAAGACTGAGCCAGCCTGGGCCATCCAGGTCAGAGCTTCGAAAGCTTGTACCCTGAAAAAGTCTCTAAGATGTTCCTGGATTCAAATCTAGCTATTCTAGATGCTTTTCATCTCCTGATTTGAACTATCCTATCCTATCCCTGAAGTCTCAGGGCAAGGGACAACATTCAGAATAAGTAGTCAAAATAATTGGCCCCAGGGCTCATTTCGTAGCCAGAGCTCCTTTGCATATTAGGCCACACACCCCTAATGTAGCCAATCGTCCAAGAGCTTACAGAGCTCTTCTTATAGGGGCTACTGTAAGCTCTTGGAGGACTGGCTACTTCAGGGGGGGTGGCCTAATATGCAAAGGAGCTCCTGCTACAAAATGAGCCCTGATTGGCCCCATCAGCTAGAAACTCCTCCTCACCCTTGGCCACACCCCCAAAAATGCCTTCATAAAAATGTTTTGGGTGAACTATGCTTTAGGAGAAACACGTGGCTGCCAGTGAAACTAGATCTCAGCGTCAAGTTCTCACCTCCTTTTCTGTAGACTGTAGTCCAGCCTGTCCCGTGACTGATGTCATTGCTTTCTACAGCTGCGTTCAGACTGGCAGTTTGGCCCGATATAGGCACCTTTCACAAACGGATTAAATGGGCCCGTTCACACAGCCACAGCTGTCAGGCATTCCCCGGGCATACTCACCCCGTTGAAGGATGACTTGGAGATGGGTTAAAAAGCCACTGCCTCCGAAGTGGAGTTTTTGTTTCCTTGCGCATTCATCGCGCATGGTGGCTGTCTGAACACGGGGGAGCGCACACAGAATGGATTTGGCAGTCTGAACCTGCAGATCTGTTCTGCCACAAGGATAGCAGTTTTTTTTAAAAAAAAAATTGGCCATATGCGCGCATGCGCATGACTTTTGGCCATTTTTGCAGTGCTCTCCATGGCCGTGGATAATAATCCAATAATGTGGATGCTTTCCCATGGGATGTCTGCACAGGTAACCCACAGTAGAGTGTGCTGTGCGGCTGATACGTCCCGCAACATTTTGAACTGGGTCAATTAGAGGCAGCACTATATCACGGCAAACTGCCAGTCTGTCCTCAGCCTACATTAGCTACACCATTCCTATATCAGAAAATGCAGGTGTCAGAAAATGCACGGTCTGATGACATCAGAACACAGGATACCTTGCTCTACATGCTACGAAAGAGCTCAGCACAGGGATGCCAATTTCAGTGGCAACCTCAGATCTCTTGTAAAGTACAGTTCTGCCCTTGACTTGCTTCCTGAACATGTTCCCATTCACGATGGGTAGCTGTGTTAGTAGCAGGAGAAAAGAGCAAGCGTTCAGGAGCACCTTAAAGACTAACAAAACATGTGGCAGGGGGTGAGCTTTCGTGAGTCACCACTCACTTCTTCAGTGGAGTTGAGGTCTGCTCAGAAGCCACATTTTCTTTCTCGGAAGCAAATAACACACACAGTGCAAAGGTCTTTGACATATAGATGGATAAGGATTGTGTTTTAAGTATACGGTATTGTATTGTTCTTATTGGCTCTATACCACCTCAAGGATCCTTCTTAAAGTGGAAAGGGAGCTTACAAGTGCCCTAAAATCAATCAATACATTTTCTCATGTTCCAAAGTGAGATGGGAGGGAAATCTAGTTGCGGCATCCAGGGGCATAGACTTTTGGAAATTCCGGGAGGGAGCAGGGGCTCCTTAGTGCGTGCGCTCGCTGGGGCGATGTTCTCCCCTCCCCCCCCGGAAACCATTGTGCCTCCCCGGGCCCTTCCGAGGCCCGCCAGCTGCTGCTGCCGGTGCCTCTCTCCCCCCCCCCTCAGCCACCCCTTCCCTCTCCCTCTCCAGCAGCGGCGGCCGGGCCTTGGAAGGACCCGGGGAGGTGCAGTGGCAGACGCTCCATTTTGCCGGGGGTGGCTGAGCCCCCCCGGGAAATTTTGAAGGTGGCTCAAGCCCCCCAGTACTCTACGCCTATGGTGGCATCTGTCATTCCATTGATTTATTCAGCTGATCTGGCTGGCTAGGCAAATGTCCCCTTCCCTCCCTCACCACTCCATATGCATCTCTCCTGAAGCTCCATGCTCAGTGGAACAGGACAACTGTCCCAGATAGAAGGACGGTCCCGTTCCTTGGTCAAGGGTATACGGTAGCTGCCCTCCCCTGCTAGAACCTCCATATTTCCAAGGCTGAAGGCCAGACTTCATGTGATGGCATCTTTGTGGCAGCCACGAAAACATCGCTGCCATTTTAAAGTCATTGAAAAATCCCATGAGGCCCCAAAGGGAGTCCTTCTTCACCCAAAGAGTAATTAACACGTTGAATTCACTATTGCAGGAAGTGGTGACAGCTGCAAGCATAGACAGCTTCAAGAGCGGATTGGATAAACATATGGAGCAGAGGTCCATCAGTGGCTTTAGGCAGAAGGTATAGATGGAACACTCTGTCTGGGGCAGCGATGCTCTGTATTCTTGGTGCTTGGGGGACAAGAGTGGGAGGGCTCCTGGCATTCTTGCCCCGCTGGTGGACCTCCTGGTGGCACCTGGGTTTTAGCCATTGTGTGACACAAAGTGTTGGACTGGATGAGCCATTGGCCTGATCCAACATGGCTTCTCTTAGTATGAGCAAGGGAGCAAGGGAATGAGGGAGAGGGGAAGGAAAAACATTGACTTACCTTTTTTAGGAGCTGGAGTAGTTGGGACTGAGGAAGGAGACGCTGAGCTCAACCACACACACACACACAGGAAGACAAAAAAGCACCAGAGATGAGGGGGGAGGAGCTACGGAAAGGGGTTAAGTCAGCAACACAGTGGAAGCCAATAGGGAAGGCAAAAAGGGAAGACAGGCAATACAGTCCACCACACATTCACAAGATATGGGAAATGGGGAGGCATGAACAGGTGGGGTTGAGGATAAAAACGGACAAGCAGCTGAGGTCAAGGAGGAGTGTGTTTTGGTCAGGAGTTCCACTAGAGAGAAGAGTGACCGAGCTAAAAGGGCGGGAAGACAACCCCAAGCCCTCCCCATTCTGAGACCTCAGCGTCCCTGGGACAATGGCAGAAGGGGGCCAGACCAAGAGTGAGCTGGACAGAGTTCACTCCCCCTTCAGAGCCAGTTTGGTGTAGTGGTTAGGAGCACAGACTCTAACCTGGGAGAACTGGGTTTGATTTCCCCACTCCTCCCGATGCAGCTGCTGATGTGACTTTGGGCCAGTCACAAGTTCTCTCAGGCCTGTTCTCTCACGAGCAGTTCTCTCAGAGCTCTCTCAGCCCCACCTACCTCCCAGGGTGTCTCTTGTGGGGAGGGGAAGGGAAAGGAGATTGTAAGCTGCTCTGAGACTCCTTCGGGTAGTGAAGGGCAGAGTATAAGTCCAATCTCTTCTTCTTCTTCACGTTCCGAAACAGCCATGGCAGGTGCAGACATTTCAGGACTCGATATGTGACCCCTTGGCCAATTGGAATCTCTTTGGTACCGGGCAGTTAATACCATACAAGCATAATTTGACTTTAAGCCTTACTATTGGTCTCTCCTTATACTGGTCAGTCATGTCAGTGGTTGCATTCACTTATCTGGTTTCCAGGACAATGGGAACATTAGAGAACAGTGGGTTCCTTTCTGACCTCCGTATGGAGGGCTTGTTGAGAAGGGGCTATGAATCACATTAAACTTGCCCTCGGGGTCCTTGCGCCTTGCACATTCCATTTCTATTGCATCCTAATTCCATCTACAAAGGCTTTTAATAATACTTTTGCTTAAAATGGCTTCTTATACAAAAAATGCAATTGTTAAATATATACATTCTGCTATAAGTTTCTCTAATCAGAAGCTTCTCAGTTACATACCAGGATCTGGATCTGTTATGATTAAACTTTTGAAGGCACAGTGACAGCTGCCAATATATACATATATATATTAAAGAGAAAGTGTCAGAAATCACACTCAGAAATCCCATTCTTTTCCCCGTATCCTACAATAAGATGTAGCAGGGCAAGAACGCCTCAGTTCACCATGCTGTGGGACTGATCAGGATAAAAACCTGATGGACCTCTGCTCCAGATGTCAATCCAATTTCCTTTTGATGTTTTCTATACTTGTAGCCACCCCCACTTCTGGCAGTGGTGAATTCCATGTGTCAGGATCAGTCTTTGTAAAAGTGATATTAAAATGATGGTGATGTCCTCATGCTGGCCACAAGGATGCCCTCGCATCCAGTTTGGTCCTTAGCTCCAGTGGTTTTGAAAAAGGGTCCTGGAGCAACACCTTGGTGAGCTCTGGTTCCGATCAAAACCTGCCCGCCCTTTTCTCTTTATCACAACCTTCCTTGTGTCTGTCGGCAAAGGCCCCTGCCTGTTCAGTACCGCAACCCAATGTGTGTCATCCTTGCGGAAGAAACTCAAAAGCTATTTTAAAGGGCGAAAAATACAAGCATTCTCCTGTTGCTAAGTTATCGAGTTGGGTTTGCTTCTTTCTTTCTTTTTTTGCATAATCCATTGTCAAATAAAATGAAGGATTCAAAGTAATGAATACACCAAATATACTCACTGACAGTTTTCATGTCGAAGGGAGTGTGGGAAGGGAGTTCATTTCCCCATTCCCCGATGTACCAAACTAAAATGCTATGAAAAATGTATTTTTAGATCCAACTGTAAGGAATAAGCAACTTCCTGATATTAACCTCTGTACAGTATGGTACTTTTTTTCGTCATTCATTGATCTCGAGAAATAAAGAGCCAGGGGGTTGGTTTTGGCTGATGGTGTTTCAGCAGCTTAACTGCCTCTGTACAGTCTTATTTTTCTCTTCCAGATAGATGGGAAAAAACATGAATTTTTCAGGATAATTGTTCATGGGTATGGTTTAGTACAGGGGTGGCCAAACTTGCTCAATGTAAGAGCCACATAGAATAAACATCAGATATTTGGAGGCTGCAAGACAGAAACAAATATCACACACACATTTTTATTTTAAAATATGCAGATTTGCTTTTTATTAACATTAAAGGAGACTGCCAAAAATAAAAAAACAAAATGGGGGGAAAGACAGATATTGATAATGATATTTATTTGTTTGCTAATGATATTGATTTGCCTGTGAGAGAGAGACGGAAAGAAAGAAAGAGGTGGAAAGAAAGAGAGAGAGAAACAAAGAAAGAAAGCAAACAGATGGGAGGGAGGGAGGGAGGGAGGGAGGAGGGAAGGAAGGAAGGAAGGAAGGAAGGAAGGAAGGAAGGAAGGAAGGAAAGGAAGGAAGGAAGGAAGGTATGCCTCCCCTTCGCTTCCCCAGCTGTCCGGCCGGGAGCCACACAATATGTATGAAAGAGCCGCGTGTGGCTCCCAAACCACAGTTTGGCCACTCCTGGCTTAGTACCACAATACCTGCTTTGCATGCAGAAGATCCCAATTGGGGGTGTACATTAAAAAATCAGGCAAATTGGAGCTGGAAAATATCAATATTCCCAGTTTGGGGGGATCCAAATTCTGGTATTGTATTTGAATCTGGGTTTTATTCAGTGATCCGATATTACTCAGCTCCATTATAGCTTAACAGGAATATATCTTGGGGGGGCTGTTTTTGAAGCTACGTGCACCAAAATTGCTCCACAGCTGCTGGCAGTTGTCCACAGAAGAACCTTCAAGTTTCAAGAAGATTGACTCAAAAGGTACAATTCTATGGGCTCCCAAAAGGTGCCCCATACATCCTCCAGTATTTCCGATGGGGGTAAGTCTTGCTTTATCCAGGGCAAAAGCATAGAGACATTCCTGTGAAAGCCACTGTCCAGTGCCTCCCATGCAAAAACCAACAACAAACCCAACAGAAATGATTCAGAACCCAGGAATCCCAGCACAATGGCAAGCCCGATATAGCAAGCCCAACAGAACTAATGTCAAATCCCAGCAAAGGAAATTAAAGTGGGGGGGCTTTGCAAGCCCTGCAGAACCAGTGTCTAATCAAAGAAGCTCAGCAGAACCCAGGGCCAGTGTTGAAGTGTAAGCCAGACATAGCCAGTGTCAAACCAGAGAACTGAAACAAGTTTTTGGGTTTTTTACAGAACCAAGGGCAACCCAGCGAAGCCCAGCAGAACAATCTTAAGGGGGGCACTTTTGGAAGCCCAACAGAACCAATGTAAACCCAGAGAAGCCAAGCAGAACAGTCTTAACTGGGGGGGGCAGCTTTGCACACCCAGCAGAACCTATGTCAACCCACAGATGCCCAAGAGAACAAAGTTATGCAAGAGGAGGGCAGTTTTGCATGCACAGCAGAATTTATGGCAATCCACAGAAGCCCATCAGAACAAAGTTAGGCGGGGGGGGGCACTTTTGCAAGTGCAACAGGAGCAATGGCAACCTGCAGAAGCCCAGCAGAACAACAGCCTCTTCCCCCTCCCCTCCTGTTGCCTGGAAACCTTAAAAGACGGGGGAAAGACAACCTAGAAGACATTTAACAGCAGTGATCTGGAATCCCAAATAAAACCAATTTTTATATGTTTATTTGAGTCTGCTATACCCAGCTTTGTATGGGGATTCTCTAATGGGCTAGATCCATGTGCGCATCCCTAGTCCCAATTCAGCCCTTGGTATCTCTAATTAACATTTCTCATATTAAAAATTCTAGGAAAGACCTTTTTGTGCTGCACAGCTGTTCACTGCCAGTTAAAGTCGTCAATACTGAGGTAGAAGAAGAAGAAGAAGAGATTGGATTTATACCCCACCCTTCACTACCCAAGGGAATCTCAGAGTGGCTTACAAACTCCTTTCCCTTTCCCTCCCCACAACAGACACCTTGTGAGGTAGGTGGGGCTGAGAGAGCTCTGACAGAAACTGTTCTTTTTCAAGAACAGCTGTACCAGAACTATGGCTTGTCCAAGATCATCCAGCAGCTGCAAGTGGGGAATCAAACCTGGTTCTCCCAGATTAGAGTCCATGCACTTAACCACTACACCAAACTGGTATGTGGCCAATAGTAAGGCAGCTTCATGTGTCCATAGATCTAGTCCATGGCCCAAAAGAGAGAAATTACCACCATTCCCTTTTCACATATAGTATTCAAGCACAACTCCCATCCTGAACCAGCATCGGCATACCTCCAGAGCCAGTTTGGTGTAGTGGTTAAGAGTGGTGTACTCTAATCTGGAGAACTGGGTTTGATTCCCCACTTGAAGCTAGCTGGGTAACCTTAGGCCAATCACAGCACTCTCGACCTAAAAATAAGCACAGCTCACCACCTAGTGGTGCCAAAAAAGAGCTACAGCTTCAGCAGCCAAACAATCCCTTCCGGGATCTCCTGGCTATTCCCCACAGGATGCCATACAATAATTAATTCTTCATTTCCCTGAGCTGGATAGCCCAGGCAAGCCCAATCTCATCACATCTTGGAGGCTAAGGAGGGTCAGCTCTGGCAAATACTTGGATGGGAGACCTCCTTGGAATACCAGCAGTTGGGAGGACAGGGGCAGGCTTTATTCAGCCACCTCTCTAAATATCCTCCAGGCCCCCAGTAGGGGACAGTCACCAGGGGTCACCATGACTTCCAGGTGCACGCACACACACACACACACACACACACACACATGCGCACATGTGAAAAATGCAAAATAATTATTGATTATCAGCATACCATGAGGAGGGGTGGCTGCCAAGGGGACTCACTGCTACCATCACCACCACCCCACTCCTGCCCTGCTGCCCATCTGCTTGTTGTGAGCCCTCCCATGACCCATCCTTCTAGCTGCATGCATTGCCAAGCACAGTCAGGAAGGGAGGACTGGGAAACAAGCCAGTGGGTGAGGGAGGAGAATGCAGACAGGTGGGCAAGGAGGTGTCAGCAGAGGGGCACAGTGACAAGCAGGGGAGGGGAAGGGGTCCCTGGACACTCTCAGCAAGGGATCCACACAACCCCTGGAACCAGCTGTGCTTCTTTTGCTCCTTTCTCTCTGGAGGACGGTTCATGGACTGCGGAAGCTTCTGGAACTGGATCAAGACGCAGCCTCTGACACACACACGCTAGCAGCCCAAGTCTATTGGAGCAGAGTGGGGTAATGCCAACCCCTGCAAGACTAGGCCAGGCTACCTTGAAGCAGCAACAGTGTGGTGGTTGGAGGGTCATTCCAGGACCAGGGAGACCTGGTCACCACTCAGCCATGCACTTCACCAGGTGACTTTGGACTAGCCATTCTATCTCAGACCAAATAGGGTTGCCCAATCCCCCCTGGCCAGTGGTGGGGGATGGGGGGGGGTAAGGGTTGCCAAGTCAAGGTTGGAAAACTCCTGGAACTTTGGGGATGGAGCCTAGGGAGGATAGGGACCTCAGTGGGGTGCAGTACACCCTCCAAAGTACCCATTTTCTCCAGGAGAATTGACCTCTGTAGTCTGGAGATGAGCTGTCATTCCGGGGGATCCCCAGGTTCCACCTGGAGGCTGGCATCCGTAGGATGAAACCGGGGGGGGGGGGGTTGGAGAGAGAGCCAAGTGCAGTGCTCATAGCTTGAGGGTTTTCATCACTGCCTCCAGAAATGTTGCCAGGTTTTTGGGGAGAGGGTGAGATTCAGGTCGGATATGGTCACTTCCAGGTGACACTCTAGGAATTTCCCCTAGTCTCTGAGGTAATCAGAGAGTAACTTCTCCATACCTACTGCCCCTCTGCCTATCACACCTGAACCAATCACACCTGCTATTGTTATTTATCTGCTCTTGCAGTTCGGCATCTGAAATCAGTCCGCACTCGGGAGTTTCCGGTCGGAGGAATGGAGGTCTGACACGCTTTGCAAGTGCGCAAGGCGGACAGCGGCTCTTCTTGACAGCTTGGGTGGACAAATCCACCTGACGCAACCTCACACAGGTAGTGTGAGGACTAGAAAGCAATATAATCCAGGTTTGAGCAAGCTCGGTGAAGGAAAAGTCTCGGAGGAGACTTTTACAACACCTTGAGCACTGCAGCCGAAGAAGATTCCTGCAAGTATCTCTAAGGAGCCGAGCTGAGCTTATTAAATCAGCATAAAACCTCCAATTCCCCTGATTCCTTAACAAAGAAGACAAAGTTTAAACGTTGGGACCACATCTGAAGCGAAGTAACAACATAAGGTAACAGGAAAAAAGTTTTTGCCTTACCATTACCGCGTTTTGAAAGACGAAAAGCAGATCGGGTGAAGCAATAGACTGTTGCAGATTGGATGAGTGCAGTTTTGAAACAAAAAGCTGAATTTGAACTTAAAAAGCCAAAAAAACAAGTTGTTTAACATTCCTGCAGTTAAGAAGAGTCGGGAGGGGGAGCCAAGCATCGCGAGACAAAGAGGGGAGGAGGGAACCAAGCATCGCAAGACCAAGCTGTGAGGATTGAGACAGGAAGTGATGGCTTGAGGAGCAGACAAGAAGGGAAAAGGAGAAGAACCGGAAGAGAGCAAAGGGGACTGTAAAAACTGCCGGACCAAAAGGACTACAACAGGAAGTGACGTGCGGAGAGCAGACAAGTAAGCAAGAGGAAGGGACAAAAAGGAAACTACGGCAAGTCAGAAGCAAGGTAAATAGACTATAACCTTTGACACGAACCATAGAGGAGTTGCGCCCACCATTTTAGATTTATAAAATTTTCAAACATTAATATCTCAAAAACTACATAACTTAGAAGGCTAAAACCAGTGGAATTTGAACTGGCAAGACATGCTTGTCTGAATACACTAATTGGTGACTGATTTGGAAAACAAGAAAAAATCAATCTTTTTTAAAGTGACAAGACGGACCGCGGACTAAGATCGAGAGCAGCTACATGGTCCTCCCCTACAATGGCAGCAAAAAAAGAGAGAGAACTGTTAGCTGTTATGGAAGCAATGGAAAAAAAATGCTGGATGCAATAGGGGAGGTAAATGCAAAAATGGCAAGCGCAATTGGAGAAGTAAATATTAAAATAAATGCCATAGCTGCACAAGCAGATAAAAATTTTATAGATTTAAAATCTGAATTACAAAAGTTAACCACTAGAACACAAGACATAGAAACCAAAGTAAAAGAACTGGAAGAAAATACTCAAAAAACAATAAAGGATACTGACAGAATGGAAAAGATGATGCACTATAGAGACATGCAAAACCATCTGAGATTTAGAGGTATAGAGGAAAAATTAGGTGAAGATATTTTTACAAGAATGCAAGAAGCATTAGCAGATTTTTTACAAGAGGAGGAGGAAGCTGTTAAAGAACATATGGATCTTGTTTACAGAGTCAATTCTACGTACGCAAGAGACAAAAATATACCAAGGGACGTGGTTGTTCAATTTACAATGAAGAGGACAAAAGAACAAATCTACAAGAAATGCTTTACAGACTCCTTTGAAATAGGTGGAAAGAAAGTTATCGTAATGAAAGAACTGCCCAGAGCAATTTTGCAAGACAGGAAAAAATTCAAGCATCTGACAGACAAACTGAAAGAGAAAAAAATAAGGTTTCGTTGGGAAATACCACAAGGACTGAGTTTTTATTATGGTAACAACAGAATAGTGATTAAAAATTCAGCAGAAATGTATGCTTTTGTTGGTGAGAACAAGGAAGAATTTGGTGATATTTAAGACTACAACAAGATGGATTATAAAGTACTTTCATGGAATGTAAATGGACTTAATTCACCCCAAAAACGTAGAATGGTAGGTCACTGGCTGGAAAAACAAAAATGCAGTATAATTTGTATACAAGAGGCCCATCTTAAGAAACAAGACTACAAATACTTAATAAGAAAAAAGTTGGGAGAAGAATTTTTTTCATTGGCAAGTAATAAAAAGAATGGAGTTGTAACATATGTTAAAAAAGACTTGGAACCCAAACTAATATTTAAAGATAAAGAAGGAAGATACTTAGCTATTGAAATTTTTTTACATGGACAGAAGACTTTGATTGTGAATATCTACGCCCCCAACAGAGCTAAAGAAATTTTTTTTAAAGAACTACAAACGGAACTGGACAGTGTAAACTATGATCAAATCATGATGTTGGGAGACTTTAATGGGACTGTGAATAATAAAATAGATAGGCGCTCAAAAAGAAAAGACGACACACTAGGGAAACTTCCAAAAAATTTTTTTGAATTGATAAAACAGGAAAAGCTGGAGGATATTTGGAGGAAGGTTAACCCACAAGGGAAAGACTATACTTTTTACTCCAACAGGCATGATTCACATTCAAGAATTGACATGATCTGGATGTCTACTAATTTAACACTTAAGACAAAAAAAGTTGAAATTCTACCTAGAATAATCTCAGACCATAATCCTTGTCTATGGACCTCTGGGCAGACAAAAAGACAAGGGAGATGGAGAATAAATGAAGACTTATTAGACAACCAAGAAATAGTTAAAAAATTACAGGAAGAGACAGATTTATATTTCCAAGCGAACATACAAAAAGAAGTAAAAATTCAAACTGTGTGGGATGCGTACAAAGCAGTGATGAGAGGATTATTGATATCACTGAATGCTAAAGACAATAAAAAGAAAAGAGAACAATATGAAAACATTGTGCAAGCCATTAAAGTAAAAGAAAAGGAACTGAAGAACAGACCAGGAAAAAAGAGACTGCAAAAGGAAATTTGGATGTTACAAGACCAAGCAAAAGCTATTTTGAATCAAGAGACTTACTGGAACCTGAAAAAATTGCAACAAAAAGCATTTGAAGGTGCAAACAAACCTGGAAAGTATTTAGCATGGCAATTAAAGAAAAAACGTGAAAATAAATTTTCACGTGATACGGGACAATATTGAGATAATAGACAATAAGGGAATAAAAAGAGAATTTTATAAATACTACGCAAAGCTTTTTAAGAAGGAAAATAAAGACAGAAAAAGGATTAAAGAATACCTACAGTCATTAAAATTACCAAAACCAACAGAGAAAATCAAAGAACTACTTAACAGCCCAATATCACTACAAGAGGTTAAAAATGCAATAAATGACTCAAAACTAGGGAAAGCACCTGGATCAGACGGATTTACAGCTAAGTTTTATAAATCGCTACAGGAATCGATCTCACCAGTGTTATTGCTATTAATGAATGACATAGGAGTGACAGGTGAGGTCCCGGGGACTTGGAAAGAAGCAACCATCTCACTCATTCCGAAAGAAAGTCAAGATTTAACCAATGTTAAAAATTATAGACCAATTTCTTTGTTAAACAATGACTATAAGATTTTTGCCAAGATTATAGCTGATAGGCTTAAGGAACATCTTAAAGAGACTATACAGACTGAACAAGCAGGATTTTTACCTAATCGCCAAATAAGAGACAACTTAAGAGTAGTAGTGAATGCTATAGAGTATTATGATAAACATCCGGAGAAGGAAGTGGGCTTTCTTTTTTTAGACGCGGAGAAAGCGTTTGACAATTTAAATTGGGATTTTATGTTTGAAGTGCTGGAACATCTTGAAATTGGAGACTATATGCTTAATCTTATTAAGTCAATATATAGTGAACAGAAATCCTCTTTAATAATTAATACTGAAAAAACGGATTACTTTAAAGTTGAAAAAGGAACACGACAAGGATGCCTACTTTCGCCGTTGCTATTTATTTGGATTTTGGAAGTTTTGCTACTAAATCTGAAAGAAGATAAAGAAATTAAAGGCTTAACAATAAAAGGTTTTTCTTTTAAATATAGAGCCTTTGCAGACGACGTGATGTTTATAGCCGAAGACCCTATGACTACACTACCATATTTGTTGCAGAGAGTAAGAGAGTTTGGTGATTTGGCTGGGTTTTATGTAAATAAGAACAAATCGAAAGTGATGTGTAAAAATATGTCAAATAAGAAGCAAATTGAATTACAAAATCTTATAGAATGTGAAGTGGTGAAAAAGACAAAATATCTAGGTGTAAACCTAACAATGAAAAATATTGATTTGTATAAGAATAATTATGAGAAACTATGGCAGCAAATTATGCAAGATATTAAAAGGTGGAATGTATTAAATTTGTCACTGTTGGGTAGAATTGCAGTGGTTAAAATGAATGTGCTACCAAGAATAATGTTTCTGTTTCAAACTATTCCGATTGTGAAAGATGTAAAAACATTCAAATGCTGGCAGAAGGAATTGACTAAGTTTGTGTGGGGAGGGAAAAAACCAAGAATTAAGATGAAAATAATGTGTGATGCTAAAGAGAGAGGTGGGTTCCAGTTACCAAACTTAAGGCTATATCATGATGCAGTATGTTTGACTTGGGTAGGGACATGGACTATGTTACAAGATAGAAAGTTATTGTCCCTGGAAGGTCATGACTGTAGGTTTGGGTGGCACGCATATTTGTATTATGGTAAAACAAAAATGGACAATATGTTTAAGCATCATTATTTGAGAAGAACATTAATCGATACGTGGACAAGATATAAAAACTTTTTTCTAGAAGAGATACCTATGTGGATTGTACCCGCAGAAGCTTTAAATCCAGTATCACGTCACAAAGGACAAGATTGGTTGAAGTATAGAGACTTATTAACAAGACATGGTAAAGACTTTATATTGAAGGAGCAGCATCAGATGGACTTTGATTACGGTTGGTTAAGATATAGACAAATATATGACATGTATAGAAGTGATAAAAAATCCGGTTTTAGAGAAAAAAATAATGAAATAGAACAAGTTTGGGAGGAAGGTGGGGAAAAAATGATCTCTAAAATGTATAAAATTTTGTTAAAATGGTTTAACGCTGATGAAATGGTAAAAGAACAAATGGTAAAATGGGCGATAAACTTTAACAAAGACATTGAAATGGAATCTTGGGAATTTTTATGGAAAAATGCTATGGGTATATCTACATGTTATAACTTAAAAGAAAATTGTTTTAAAATGATGTACAGATGGTATATGACACCAAAAAAAATTGCAAATATTAATCAGAATATGTCTAACAAGTGTTGGAAATGTAAAAAGAAAGAAGGTTCTTTTTATCATATGTGGTGGACTTGTGATAAAGCAAAGACTTATTGGTCTATAATACATGCAGAAATGGAAAAAATTTTGAAATGTACATTTAAGAAGTTGCCTGAAATGTTATTGCTTGGACTTAAATTAGAAGAGATAAATGTAAAGAAAAGGACAATAATATGGCATATGATAACAACAGCAAGAATGGTATATGCACAAAATTGGAAAAATGAAAAAATACCAGATGTGTGGGAATGGTTGAAAATTTTTTTATATATGGCTGAAATGGATAAATGGACTAGAAAGTTAAATGACCTGTATTCAGAGACCTTTTTAGAAGATTGGAAAGATTTGAAAGAATATGTTGAAAAATACTGGGACATGAAAAATTACATTTATACATGGTTATAATAACATAAAGCAATAGAATTAGAGTATGTGAATGTATTAAGGATAATTAGATAATGAAGTTGTTTTTTATTTTAGAATTATATAAGAATATAGAAAGTAAGAATTAGTATATAAGTATTTTTAAGGTATATGACGGTTACCAGAAATGTAAACATAGATATAAGTATTACTATTTTGGATAAAGTGGAAAATGTGTTATGCTTCAGATGTGGTGGGAAACCGCCAATACAAGATAAAAACAAGATTATACAAATAGAACAAAATGTTATATAATATAGAAAAAAGGATTTGTATAAGATAATTTTAATGTTTTGAAAAATAAAAATTTTTACAAAAAAAAATGAAATCAGTCCGCACTCCGATGGACTCACAATCCAGCTGTATCTGAAGAAGTGAGCAGTGACCCACAAAAGCCCATCCCCTGCCATAAATTCGGTGAGTCTGCAAAGTGCTACTGGACTTAGACTAACATGGCTACCCATCTTGATCTATCTCTAAGGTAAAGTCCATGGAGAAGCAGGGAAATTTCTAAGCACCACCGTGGAGGCCATTTTCTGGCATTTTTTTCTCTCACGTCTCATTTTCTTGAGGATGTGGTATCACAGATAATGGTGGAGGTTTGCCTGCCGTGAGCTGGCAAATGGCAAGATTACTCAGCTCTTGGGATGAAGGGTGAAATAAAAATAAAGGATGGGTGGTTTGGGTGCTCGTTGGGACTCCTTTTCCAACCCAGGGAGACAGGGTTTGATACTGACAACTTCTGGCCTCGTTAGCTTTGGGGATGGGAAGACCCAGAATCCTCCACACCTCAGTCTTTCCCCACTCTGCCATGGAAGTTGCCACTGGTGGACCTCCTGAGGGCACCTGGTCTTTTTGACCACTGTGTGACACAGAGTGTTGGACTGGATGGGCCACTGGCCTGATCCAGCATTGGCTTCTCTTACGTTCTTACGCTGCAAGACCTTGAGTAAGGCACACGTTCTCAGCCTGAGCCACCTCACAGAGTTATTCTGTGGACATAATGGAGGAGAGGCGAATAATGTAAGTTGCTTTGGTTCTCCACTGGGGAGAAAGGTGGCACAAATGAACTCAACAAAATGAAGTGAAGTGAAGTGAAGTGAAGAGCCCTGGAGGTCCCTTCCAACTCTATGATTCTAAATACATTTTCAGTCTAAGTGAGGGAACATAGAGCAGGTCTAACCCTCTGAAATGGAGGGATGAGGAGATACCAGACTGGAGAAGACATTCATAAGACCATCAGAAGAGCCCTGCTGGGTCAGACCACAGGTCCATCTAGTCCAGCATCCTGCCTCACACAGTGGCCAGCCAGTTCTCTGGAGGGCCAATAACAGGGCATAGAGACCAAGGCCTTCGTAAGAACATCAGAAGAGCCCTGCTGGGTCAGACCAGAAGTCCATCTAGTCCAGCATCCTGCCTCACACAGTGGCTAACCGGTTCCCCTGGAGGTCCAACAACAGGGTAGAGCGGCCAGGGCTTTCCCCTGATGTTACCTCCTGACTCTGGGATTCAGAGGCTTAGTGCCTCTAAACGTGGAGGTTCCCCTCAGCCACCATGGCTAGTAGCCTTTGATAGACTTATCCTCCATGAATCTATCTAATCCCCCTTTAAAGTTGTTAATGAGCCAGTGGTTAAGTGCACGGACTCTAATCTGGGAGAACCGGGTTTGATTCCCCACTCCTCCACTTGCACCTGGCTGGATGACCTTGGGCAAGCCGTAGCTCTGTACCAGCTGTTCCCTCAAGGACAGCTTGGGAAAGAGCTCTCTCAGCCCCACCCACCTCACAGGGTGTCTGTTGTGGGGAGGGGAAGGGAAAAGGAGTTTGTAAGCCGCTCTGAGACTCCCTTGGGGAGTGGAGGGCGGGGTATAAATCCAATCTCTTCTCTTCTTCTTCTTCGTCTTAATTCCTGTGGCCATCACTACATCGTCTGGCAGTGAATTCCACATTTTAATCACTCTCTGTGTAAAGTAGTCTGTCTTTTTGTCCATCCTCAACCTACTGCCCATCAGCTTCATTGGATGCCCCTGACTTCTAGTATTTGGGGAGAGGGAGAAAAGTGTTCCTCTTTACAGCTCTCTCCACCCCCCACATAATTTTATAAACCTCTATCATGTCCCCCCCTTAGTCGTCTCTTTTCTAAACTGCAAACCCCCAGACGCTTCAGCCTTTCCTCCTAGGGAAGGTGCTCCACCCCCCTAATCGTTCCTGAAGACATGCAGGGCTGAGGCAACAGAGAATGGAGCTGAGCTGTGTTACCAACAGCAGGCCCTTCCACAGATTCCAGAGATAGTAAAGCAAAGGCCCACCCACCACATGTGTGAGCGTCTCTTTTTTAATGCTTGCCGTGGATGCATCTGTGTGTGGGGTGGGACACTTCATTTCAGTGTTCTTAGTACTTTCGATGCATGTCTAGATCGATAGGGGCTGATCTGCTCATCCAAAGTACAGGAAGTCCCTAATTTTTCCCGACACACCACTCGATTTTGTTGTGCATAAGGAGCAGCTGCTTTGTGTATGCGCCGACCACATATGGAGGACATCCCTGGATCAAGCTGGAGGGCTCTTCGCCCGATTGAGTCGCCACAAGTGCACATCAACACTTCCATTATTTAAGCCACTGAACCAGAACGTTTTGAATTCTGGAAAAAAAAATAAGAAAAATACATTGCTGGCAAAAAAAAAAAAATCCTTTAACCTTCGGGCAGAGCGATCCTGTGCCATGGCTATGCCACAGTGGCCGGCCGCCGTGTGACTATGATGGCACTAGACTATTCCCTAAGGACACAAGTTAACCAGTGGGCAGTAGGCAAAGTCGGTGGGTTCGCAGTGTTCTCTGTTCGTAGCCCCCACAGCGCCTAGAGCGACTGTGTTGTGACCGTCTCTGGAAGCATTGTTTGTGAATCGTGACACTATGATGGACAGGGCTGCCAGAACCAATCAGGGGTCATGTGGCAAGGGGGTGGAGTCAAGCATCCATCTCAGGGAGGGGGTGGAGAGGGGTGGGTCACAAGAGGTCCGCTTATTTTCAGGAAGAAGAAGAAAAAGAAGAGGAAGAGATTGGATTTATACCCCGCCCTTCACTACCGGAAGGAGTCTCAGAGCAGCTTACAATCTCCTTTCCCTTCTCCTCCTCACAACAGACACCCCGTGAGGTAGGTGGGGCTGAGAGAGCTCTTTCAAGAACTGCCCTTGAGAGAACAGCACTGAAAGAACTTGGGACTGATCTAAGGTCACACCAGCAGCTGCATGTGGAGGAGTGGGGAATCAATTCCTTTATCTAATAGGTTGCCAGCCTCCAGGTGGGGCCTCGGGATCTCCCACTTCTACAACTGATCTCCAGCTGACAGAGATCAGCTCCCCTGGAGAAAATGGCTGCTTTGAAGGGTGGACTCGATGGCATTGTACCATGCTGAGGCCCCTCCCCAAACCCCACCCTCTCCTGGATCCACCCCCAAAGTCTCCAGGTATTTTCCAGACCTGGCAACCCTGCTTCCTAATAATCCACAGCATAGTGTTGGCCTTTTTTATTGCCGTTGCACATTGAGTCGACATTTTCAAGGAGCGATCTACCATGACTCCAAGATTTCTCTCCTGGTCAGTTAGAACATAAGAACATAAGAGAAGCCAGTGTTGGATCAGGCCAATGGCCCATCCAGTCCAACACTCTGTGTCACACAGTGGCCAAAAACACCAGGTGCCCTCAGGAGGTCCAGCAGCGGGGCCAGGACACTAGAAGCCCTCCCCCTGTTGCCCCCCCAAGCATCAAGAATACAGAGCATCACTTGCCCCAGATTCAGAGTTCTTATCTATACCTTGTGGCTAATAGCCACTGATGGACCTCTGCTCCAGATGTTTATCTAATTCCCCCTTGAAGCCGTTCATGCTTGTAGCCGCCGCCACCTCCTGTGGCAGTGAATTCCACGTGTTTATCACTCTTTGGGTGAAGAAGGACTTCCTTTTATCCGTTCTAACCCAACTGCTCAGCAATTTCATGGAGTGCCCACGAGTTCTTGTCTTGTGAGAAAGGGAGAAAAGTACCTCTTTCTCTACCTGCTCTGTCCCATGCATAATCTTATAAACCTCAATCATGTCACCCCTCAGCCGTCGTTTCTCCTAGCTAAAGAGCCCCAAGCGCTTTAACTTTTCTTCACAGGGAAAGTGTTCCAACCCTTTTATCATTCGAGTTGCCCTTTTCTGACCTTTTTCCAATGCTATAATACCTTTCTTGAGGTGTGGCGACCAGAACTGTACACAGTACTCCAAATGAGGTCACACCATCGATTTATACAGGAGCATTATGATACTGGCTGATTTTTTTTCAGTTCCCTTCCTAATAATCCCCAGCATAGCGTTGGACTTTTTCATTGCAGTCGCACACTGTCTTGACATTTTCATCGAGTTATCGACTCCATGTTCCCGCCAGTTCAGACCCCATCAACATGAATTTATAGTTGGGATTAAGTTGGCTTACCTCATCCTCTCCTCCATTTCACCTTCACAACAACCCTGTAGGTTAGGCTGAGAACATATGACTGGCCCAGGGTAATCACCCAGTCAGCTCCCATGGCAGTGCCAGGATTCAGACCTGGGTTGATTCTGAACTGGCTTTGCCCTCCGTTGTTGTACGAAACCCACCTTGGAACAGAAATCCCCCTCTGCATTGCATGCTGCTTTCACTTCCTTCGATCATCAGATTTTATGGTACCCTCCACACTGCATGCCACTTTCGCTTTCCTTGATCATCAGGTTTTATGGTACCTTTGCATTCAGTATGGCGGCTTGCCCCAAGGTATTTGAATGTAGTTTTGAGCTGCGCCTTTCCCTCCCAGTTGAGAAAATGTGAAGCGAATGCTAGATGCAGAATCAGCCTCGAGTGTCCCAGAGCCTAGTTCGACCCTCGAACAGCTACCTCCCACTGGCTCTCAAATTCCGATCCAAAAACTCCACTTTGGGTTTCCATTAAGTTCAGAACATCGCTGCTCCTCGGCCGCATAGAAAGGAAACAAGACAGCAAGCAGCTTTGCTTGCCAGCACTGTTCACGTGAGCAAAAGGCAAAGCAGTTCTGGTTCTCAGATCGCAAGGAGCCAGTTCATTAATGCCCACATGGAATCATAGAATCATTGGAAGGGACTTCCAGGGTCATTTAGTCCAACGTCCTTCACAATGCAGGAAAATCACAAATACCTCCCCCTCCACACCCCCAGTGCCCCCTGTTCCATGCCCAGAAGATGACAAAAAACCTCCAGGATCTCCAGCCAAATTGGCCTTGGAGGAAAAATGGCTTCCTGACCCCAATGTGGCAGTCAGCATTTCCCTGGGCGTGTCAGGGCCACGAGAACTAAGCACTGAGGCAACCCTTCCTGCCCTCACTTCTCATTATCTGTTTAAGTTCACAGAATCAGCATTGCTGACAGATGGCCATCTAGCCAAACAAGGAGGGCCCACCACCTCCCGAGGAAGCCTGATCCACTGAGGAACCACTCCAACTGTCAGGAAGTTCTTCCTCATGTTTCGCTGAAAATCCTTCTGATTTCAACCTGTTGGTTCTGGTCCGACCTTCTGGGGCAACAGAAAACCACACTGCCCCATCCTCTGGTGACCATATCACATTCTTATTTCAGGTCTAAAAATGACGTACCCATATGCTTCACAAAAGAAAATTGCTGTCCTCCATGTTTTAGGAGTCAACCGTGCTCCCTACAGAGGATGTTTCCCATAGATTCCGTTAATTTCCATCGACAAAATCATTTCTTGATGATGCTTGTACCAAATCCTCTCTCCTCTGGCCCCTTTGCCCTACGGAATGCAGATTCCAGTTGCAAATTAGCCCGCAACGAATTGTACGGAGAGGATTTCAGTGGTAAAGGCCATCCCATGCCGGGCGACGCGTCTTGGGGAAGTGATTAGTACAGCAGGTCTCGGCCGCCACGCACAGCGCAATACACAACACGGAGCGAGCAAAACTCCTCGGGGGGGGGATGTGCTGCTCAGAATTAAATTCAATTACACAGAATGTTCCCTGTGCGCTTGCCAGGATTATTAGCATGAGCGGGTGCACAGCAAGAGGCCTTCGGGAAGAGAGCACCAAGCCCGAGCGTGAGAGCGTGGATTGGTTGGGGAAGAAGGGTGGGACAAATCTTTGAGGCCTGCACTGGCCCATTGCGGTGGAGGGTGTAGGGACATGGGGCGTATAAGGTCAAAGGTCATGCAGTGTTCTACGGGGCCTGCACAGCACCCAGGGAGTTCCTGCGATTTCATTTTTGCCATTTGCATAGCTCTGATCAGGATAGTCCAGGCTAGCCCAATCTTGCCAGAGCCTGGAAGCTAAGCAGGGTCAGCCCTGGTTAGCACTTTGATGGGAGACATCCGTGGTCATCTAGTCCAACCCCCTGCACAAGGCTAGGGTTGCCAGGTCTGCCTCGGCCACTGGTGGGGGATGGGGGGGACCTCAGTGCTTGCCAGCTCCGTTCACATGAGTAGAAGGCAAAGCAATTCTGGCTCGCAGATCTCAAGGAGCCAGTGGGGTATAATGCCATAGAGCCCACCCTCCGAAGCATCCATTTTCTCCATGGGAACTGAACTTTGTAGTCTGGAGATGAGCTGTAGTTCCAGAGGATCCCCAGGCCCCACCTGAAGAAGAAGAAGAAGAGATTGGATTTATACCCCGCCCTTCACTCACTTAAGAGTCTCAGAGCGGCTTACAAACTCCTTTTCCCTTCCCCTCCCCACAACAGACACCCTGTGAGGTAGGTGGGGCTGAGAGAACTCTTTCCCAAGCTGTCCTTGAGGGAACAGCTGGTACAGAGCTATGGCTTGCCCAAGGTCATCCAGCCAGGTGCAAGTGGAGGAGTGGGGAATCAAACCCGGTTCTCCCAGATTAGAGTCTGCGCACTTAACCACTACACCAAACTGGCTCTCAACCTGGAGGTTGGCAACCCATCACACTAAGAAATTTGCGACCATCTTCTGTGTAACATCCAGATCACAAGATGTCATATAGTCCTGCTGTACACTGCATTGGTCAGACCGCACCTGGAGTCCTGTGTGCAGTTCTGGAGGCCTCGCTTCAAAAAGGATGTGGACAGAATGGGGCGGGTGCAGAGGAGGGCGACGAGGATGATTGGAGGCCTGGAGACCAAGAAGCCCTGCGAGGAAAGGCTGAGGGACTACTTGGGAATGTTCAGTCTGGAGAAGAGGAGGTTGAGGGGGAACAGGATGGCTCTCTTGAAGTACTTGAAGGGATATCACTTAGAGGAGGGCAGGGAGCCGTTCCTGTGGGCAGCAGAGGAGAGGACTTACAATCATGGTTTTAAATTAAGGGCGGGAAGGTACCGGCTGGATCTTAAGAAAAACCTTTTGACAGCAAGAGTTGTGCAGCAGGGGAATCAGCTGCCCAGGGAGGCCGTGAGCTCCCCCTCCCTGGCAGGAGGGGCATAGAGTTTTTTACTTCCCGGGGGGGGGCTCTTGCATGCACGTGAAGTGCGCACACTGGGACGATGTCCCCACTGCCGCAAGAGCCTCCCACCCCACCCCGGCCCGCCCAGCTCCCCTGAACTCACTCCCTCCCTCCCGGGGCCATCTGGGGACTGCCTAGCGTAATGATGTAACTTCCAGGTGACATCATCACACTGGGCGAATCCCTGGCTGGCCCCAGGCAGGAGGGGGGTGGGAGTAGGTTCAGAAGAGGGGAGCCGGCCGGCCAGGCGGGTGGGTGGCTCTTGCGGCGGCAGGCGGGCGGGCCGAGCAAGGGAGGCGGGGAGGTGCGGCGGCAGGCGGGCACCCCGTTTTGCCGGGGGGCTCAGTCCCCCCTGGGAAACTTCAGGGGTGGCCTGAGCCCCCGAGCCCCCCCCCCCCGGTAGTTTATGCCTATGCCTGGCAGTCTTTAAGCAGTGGCTGGACAAGCACTTGTCAGGGATGCTCTAGGCTGACCCTGCATTGAGCAGGGGGTTGGACTAGATGGCCTGTGTGGCCCCTTCCGACTCTGTGATTCTGTGATTCACGCCTTTTTCTGGTGGACTGAAGGCTGACTGCTTAGTGCTGGAGTGAGCGACTCAGCATGCCTGGACATTAAGAGGTGCTGCGTCACTCCAAGTGTGTATAGGTGTGGTCTCCTTGAAGTGGATGCCTCCCTTTGTCTTAACCTGGGAGCTGCCCTCTGACCCCTCCTTTCTCTCTCTCCCTTTGTCCCCTCACTCTCGCAGGATCTCTCCTCTTGAGGCCCTCATACTCCCAACACACATGATGCCGGACAAGCTGGCCATTTGTGGTCGGGAAAGTCCTCTTTAAAATAGGCACCTTTCTCTTCTTTCGGCTGCAACCTGAATGTGAACTGGATCTACTTGAATAAATGTAAGTTTACTCCTGCTTTGCAATATATTTCTTGGGAGATTGGCTGCACTCAGTATCATGCTTCTACGACTGGGCTATATGAACCAAATATCCCAGTACCTAGATCCTGGCCGGACTAGCCTCCCAAAAGGGGAAATCTGTGACAGTCTCATGCCTCGAAAACCCCACAGGTTCACCAGAAGTTGTCTGTGACTTAATGGGAGCAAGAATTGCACAATACCATAATGAACAATGGACATAAACAACGCAAGAACAGAAGAGAAGCCAAGGCTGGATCAGGCCAGTGGCCCATCCTGTCCAACACTCCGTCCACACAGTGGCCAAAAATACCAGGTGCCCTCAGGAGGAAGAGGAGGAGGAGATTGGATTTATACCCCACCCTCCACTCCCCAAGGGAGTCTCAGAGCGGCTTACAAACTCCTTTCCCTTCCCCTCCCTACAACAGACACCCTGTGAGGTAGGTGAGGCTGAGAGAGCTCTTTCCAGAGCTGTCCTTGAGAGAACAGCTGGTCCAGAGCTATGGCTTGTCCAAGGTCATCCAGCAGGTGCAAGTGGAGGAGTGGGGAATCAAACCCGGTTCTCCCAGATTAGAGTCTGCGCACTTAACCACTACACCAAACTGGCTCTCTACACCAAACTGGGAATAATGCCATCAGAAGGTCCAGCAGTGGGGCCAGAAGCCCTCCCACTGTTGCCCCCCCAAGCACCAAAAAGACAGAGAATCACTTGTCCCAGACCGAGATCTCTTATCTACCTTGTGGCTAATAGCCACGGATGGACCTCTGCTCCAGATGTTGATGGAGACAGAGAGAAAGATTGCATTCACAGACCTAATCACGGGGATGCGAATGTTATGGTGGTCCAGCCCAGCTAAAGGGTATTTAGGGCTGGCAAATAGACTTCCTCCTGCTTCTCTACTGCTCGATGGGGAAATCGCTAGCATTGAATGGGGACTGGATACATCGTTCCTTTCCCTAATCGGACAGCAAGAGCTGTGAGTGTGGATTTATCGGTTTGTGTTAGAGATCTATATGATGCCCTTCAACCCACCAGCTCCCAGAACAGCAGAGAACTAATACAGAATCCAACAATGAAAGACAATCAATTTCAATACATTTTCAAAACAGAGCAGCACAAAAGACCCAGAGCCAATAAAACCAGGACTAAAACTTTGGGGGGGGGAATTTCCCAAGGGCTGTGGGTAGGGTGGCCATCTGTGGGTTCGGAAATACCCGGAGATTTGGGGGTGGAGCCTGGGAGGGTGTGGTTTGGGGGGGAGGGACCTCAGTAGGGTATACCGCCGCGCAGTCCACCTTCCAAAGCAGCTGTTTTCTCCAGGAGAAATGGAACGAGTGTTTTCAATAAGGAAACAATAAAGAAAGAAATTATTTGTGCAGTCTGGAGACCAGTTGTAATTCCAGGAGATCTCCAGCTTCCACATGGAGGCTGGCAACCCAAACTGTGGGAGGCGGACCCTTTGGATGAGACTGGTTGCCTGTTGGGAGGAGTAGTGGGAGATGCCTTCAGACCCACCTAGGGCTGCCAGTCTCCAGAGAGCCAGTTTGGTGTAGGAGTTAGGAGCGCGGACTCTAATCTGGGAGAACTGGGTTTGATTCCCCTGTCCTCCACATGCCACTGCTAGTGCGACCTTGGTTCAGTCACAAGTTCTCTCGGAGCTGTTCTCTCAAGGGCAGTTCTTGTGAGAGCTCTCTCAACCCCACTTACCTAACAGGGGGTCTGTTGTGGGGAGGGGAAGGGAAAGGAGATTGTAAGCCGCTCTGAGACTCCTTTGGGTAGCGAAGAGCGGGGTATAAATCCAATCCCTTCTCTTCTTCTCTTCAGTTGGTGGCTGAAGACCTCCCAGAATTACAGCTGGTCTCCAGACTGCACAAAGATCAGTTCCCCTGGAGAAAATGGCCGCTTGAGAAGGTGGACACCCTGGGCTTCATGCCCTCCCCAATTCTCCAGGAATTTCCCAGCCTGGAGCTGGCAACCCTCGACTCCCTCCTTCCACTCCCATTCTTGAGACGGTCAGTTTTTGCAGAGCGGAAAGGCCTTCCCTGGACCATCTACAAATCAGTTCCAAGACAGAGCAGCAAACCCTACCCATTTTTGTAATTGAAGTTATTGACCCTTCTCACAGTGGTCCAAATGCCTTAAAAATAAATAACGTCCTGGCAACTCGGCCGCCTTCTATATCCTTCACAGCAACACTGATTTGTGTGAGATAACTGGCTGCTACCATCGTTTCTTTCCTAAGCTATTACAGTTCAGGCCTCAGTAATCGATTCTCATTCGCGGAAGTTGCTCAGGTTGGAAACTTCCCATTTTATTCATTCCGGCCTATTACTAACGTTGCCAACTCCCAGGGAGATCTATAACAAAAGGGATCATGGTGAACAAGGAGTCTAAAAGTACAGCAAACACCAGGTGAAACTATCCAGCAAATAATATAGTAATAACAGTAACAGTGGGGCCACGGTGGCTCAGATGCTGAGATGCTGAACTGCAGACCGGAAGGACAGTAGCTCGGCAGTTCGAGACCCAAGTGAAGCCTGACGGAGTGAGCTTCCGTCTCCGGTCCCAGCTCCTGCCAAGCTAGCAGTTCGAAAGCAAGGAATTGCAAGTAGATAAATAGGTACCGCTTCGGTGAGAAGGCAACAGCGTTCCGTGCGCCTCCGCGTCTGGTCATGCCAGCCACATGACCATGGAAACAGTCTTTGGGCAGCGCTGGCTCTTCAGCTTGGAAACGGAGATGAGCACTGCCCCCTCGAGTCGGATTCGACTGGCTTTCGAGCAAGGGAAACCTTTACCTTTTACTAATAACGATAGTACTCTTTCTATTCAATATATATAGACCAAATTCAGTAAGTCAATAGTCACAGCACATTGAGCATATATATATACATCCACTGGTGTTAATTCTCACAAGCAAAGCCTCTTTAATTTTTTTTTCTGTTGACAGAATGAAGCAGTCAAACAGCTCCTCCAGACTGCAAAGTAAGTGGTTTCATCTGAACTTCATCAGGACTGCAGATAGACTGGAACCAAAGCCTCCAAATATTATGCAAATTAGAACAGAAGCCTCTAATCGGGTTAAACAGCTGCCTCGTCTCTTTTCAGCTTGGCAAAATGGTTCTCCTATTGACTTACTGAACTTATGAAGAAGAAGAGGAGGAGGAGGAGGAGGAGATTGGATTTATACCCCGTCCTTCACTACCCAAGGGAGTCTCAGAGCGTCTTACAATCTCCTTTTCCTTCCCCTCCCCACAACGCAGTGTTCCCTCTAAGATGAGTTAGTGTGAGCTAGCTCACAGATTTTTAGCCTCCAGCTCACACATTTTTGCCTTCGCTCACGAAGGATGGCTCCAGAGCAAACTAATTTATGCTGTAGCCAAATTGCTCGCCTGCAACTTTAATGCAGGTAACTCACAAAGTAGAATTTGTGCTCACAGGACTCCACAGCTTAGAGGGAGCACTGCCTGTGAAGTAGGTGGGGCTGAGAGAGCTCTTCTGAGGACTGCCCTTGAGAGAACAGCTCTGAGAGAACTTGTGACTGACCTAAGGTCACTCCAGCAGGTGCCTGCGGAGGAGTGGGGAATCAAACCCGGTTCTCCCAGATTAGAGTCCGCGCTCCTCACCACAATGCCAAACAACACTAAAGAGTGTTATTGTTCAGTGGCTATTAGCCACAAAGTTCTGGCTCCACTGCTGGACCTCCTGAGGGCCCCTGGTGTTTTTGGCCACTGTGTGACAGAGTGTTGGCCTGGATGGGCCACTGGCCTGATCCAGCATTGGCTTTTCTTATGAGAGCCAGTTTGGTGTAGTGGTTAAGTGCGTGGACTCTAATCTGGGAGAACCGGGTTTGATTCCCCACTCCTCCACTCGCACCTGCTGGATGACCTTGGGCAAGCCATAGCTCTGTACCAGCTGTTCTCTCAAGGACAGTTGTCTCAGAGCTCTCTCAGCCCCGCCTACCTCACAGGGTGTCTGTTGTGGGGAGGGGAAGGGAAAGGAGTTTGTAAGCCACTCTGAGACTCAAAGTGAGTGAAGGTTGGGATATAAATCCAATCTCTTCTTCTTCTTCTTATGTTCTTATTATATTATTTACTGGATTGTCTCACATGGTGTTTGCTGTACTTTCTAACCTCCAGGTAAACCTCGAAATCTCCCTGAATCACAACGGATCTCCATGCACCAGAGAACAGTCCCCCCGGCGGAAATGGCAGCTTCGGAGGGTGGACTTTGGAGTGTGTGCTCCATTCCCACCCCCACCGGTGCCTGAGTGGCAGGGTGGCCAGCTCTGGATTGGGAAATACCTGGAGGTTTTGGGGGTGGAGCGTAGGGAGGGTGGGGTTTGGGGTAGGAAGGGACCCCAGCAGGGAATAACGCCATGGAGTCCAACCTCCGAAGCAGCCATTTTCTCCAGAGGAACTGACCTTGATTGCCTGGAGGTCAGTTGTAAGAGTGGGAGGTGCCCAGGTGCCGCCTGGAGGTTGGCAACCCAGCTGAGGTGCCAGCAGGCAAAGCATCAGGATGCTCAACGGGCTGTCAGCAGTAAATTGGGAGATACCTGCAGATTTTGAGGGTGCAGCCTGGAGAGGGTGGGATTCAGGGAGGGGAGGGGCCTGAGTGGGGATATATATTGCTATAGAGCCCACCCTCCAAAGCAGCCATTTTCTCCAGGGGAACTGATCTTGGTTCTCTGGAGATCAACTGCAGGCTGGCAACCCTAGGATGCTGGGAGGCCTCCCACTATAGCGAGAGGCCTGGCATCCCTGGCCCTCACTCAACCAAAGGCAGGGCGCAAGTGGATAGGAACACCTGCTCTGCCACGCACAATCCTCGCTGCTCAGCCCCTGACCCGTGTGATCTGGGAATGTGGATTAGCTTTGGGCCCTGCAGGAACTGCGGGGGGGGGGGCTCTCCCACAACAGACACCCTGTGAGGTAGATGGGGCTGAGAGAGCTCTTTTGAGGGCTGCCCGTGAGAGAACAGCTCTGAGAGAACTTGTGACTGCCCCAAGGTCACACCAGCAGCTGCTCGTGGAGGCACGGGGAATCAAACCCGGTTCTCCCAGATTAGAGTCCATGCTTCTAACCACTACACCAAACTGGCTCTCGGGAGGGGAAGAAACCGACCCAACTCTGAACTTTTCTGAGGAAAGTTCGAATAAACAACATAGAATAGGACAGGACAGGACAGGACGGACAGACAGACAGACAGACAGACAGACAGACAGACAGATAGATAGATAGACAGATAGAGGTGCCAGCCTCCTGGTGTGACTGGGGGATCCTCTGGAGTTACAGCTCATCTCCAAGCTACAGAGATCAGTTTCCCTGGAGAAAATGGAGCCTTCAGAAGGTGGACTTTTAGCACTGTACCCCACTGAGGTCCCTGACCTCCCCAGGCTGCATCCCCAAATCTCCAGGAGTTTCCCAACCTGGATCTGGCGACCCACCTCCCCATCCTCTTCCAGTGATGGGGGGACTTGGCAACCCTGTGACAGATCTGGCTGAGTGGCCACTCTTTTCATCCCTTGCATGGACATCCTGCCTTTTGGAGACATGACCCGGCATGTTCGTCCATGCGGCGGCTATAAAGACTCCTTCAGCCCTTCATCTCACTTGAGGATCCTCTCCCGCGATCCCTAGCAACATCTCCTGCCTCCGGCCACCCGCTTTGGCCTGGGTAAACGCCAACAGTAAAAAGCACTTCGCACGTATCCGTTACCATCGTTTTGAAACCGCTTGTCAACCGCTTGCTTGGGAGAAACAACCTTGACAAAACATGCCGCCACTTTTAACCTCCTTGCTCTAGACAAGCTCTCAGCAGCGGTAAATATATCCCCCCCCCCCGCCTGTAACAAAAGACAAGGACTCAGCAACCGTTGAGGATTTAGGAGAATGTCAAGCCATTACCTAGGAGGTGTCATCCCAGGAACAACCACGGAGAAAATGTTGCCTCCCTCCGTTCTCTCCATGTCCCCAGTATCAGGTGGACAGAAAAGGGCATTTCAGGGCAACGTCCTCCAAAAAAAACCTTATAGGTGGCAGCTGGATCCTTGAAGAAGTTTTGCTGATAAAAACAACAACAGGTTGAAATCAAATCAGAAGAGTTTTCGGCTAAATGTTAGGAAGAACTTCCTGACCGTTAGAGCGGTTCCTCGGTGGGACAGGCTTCCTCGGGAGGTGGTGGGCTCTCCTTCTGTGGAGGTTTTCAAGCAGAGGCTAGGTGGCCGTCTGACAGCAATGCTGATTGTGTGAACTTGGGCCCATCATGAGAGGGAGGGCAGGGGCTGCGGACAGACTGGCAGTTTGAAGCGCAAGGGAGGTGGGGCAAAAAGACACGGACCAAGTAGTGGCAGGGATTCCAGGTCGCACTTCACCTACTGTTGCGGCAGACTATCTATCTGTCACAATCTGACAATAGTATGCCTGTCCTTCTCATAGTATATCTGTCTTTCTGCAACTCCTTTGTATCCAATAGTGATTTACTGCTTGCCTTGAAGTATATTATCTGTCCTGCTTAATGTTACTTTTCTCTGGTCGGGAGGATGGCGTGTCACATTCCAAGATGTCTTGGAAGACTGGGGTTAGACTGGGGTTATCACGTCCGCCCGCTTCCCCCTGGCCTTTGAGGCTCGGAGAATGTTATCGGGTTGTTACAACCTTGGGAATTGTTTAATTGTTTCTAGCCAAATGTTTAGCCTATCATTCACACGGGAGGGACACCCAGGGCAAGAAGGGAATTTTTATTACTTTCTCACCTTCCCTGTGAGAACCTAACGGTCACCCTGTTTTCCCGCTTTTATGTAATGATTCTGATTGGTCCTTTACCTGTACCCTGGTATGGCTGAAGGTATATTAACCACTGTTGCCTATTGTTATGTATCTCTAACAAACATCAAGAACCTGAACCATTATTGGAATAAAAGAACTTTGCTGCTATCGAAGGTCTGGTCTGATAGTGTCTGCTCAGAAGCCTCACACTATCTATCTATCTATCTATCTATCTATCTATCGATCTATCGATCTATCGATCTATCGATCTATCGATCTATCTAATCTATCTTGTTTATTCCAACTTTCCTCAGAAAAGTTCAGAGTTGGGTTAGTTTCTTCCCCTCCTAAGAGCCAGTTTGGTGTAGTGGTTAGAAGCACAGACTCTAATCTGGGAGAACCGGGTTTGATTCCCTGTGCCTCCCCGTGCAGCTGCTGGTGTGACCTTGGGGCAGTCACAAGTTCTCTCAGAGCTGTTCTCTCATGGGCAGCCCTCGAAAGAGCTCTCTCAGCCCCACCTACCTCACAGGGTGTCTGTTGTGAGGAGGGGAGGGAAGGAAAGGGAAAGGAGATTCTAAACCATTCTGAGACTCCATGTGAAAGGCAGGGTACAAATCCAATCTCCTCCTCCTCCTTCTCCTCCTCCTCCTCTTCTTCTTCTGTATAGTGGTTAAGAGCACAGTTAAGAGAGCCAGTTTGGTGTAGTGGTTAAAAACGTGGACTCTCATCTGGGAGAACCGGGTTTGATTCCCCACTCCTCCACATTCAGCTGCTGGTGTGATCTTGGCTCAGTCACAAGTCCTTTCAGAGCTGTTCTCTCAAGAGCAGTTCTCGAAAGAGCTCTCTCAGCCCCACCTATCTCACAGGGTGTCTGGTGTAGCGGTTGTGGGGAGAGGAAGGGAAGGTGCTTATAAACTGCTCTGAGACTCCTTCGGGTAGCGAAGGGCGGGGTATAAATCTAATCTTCTTCGGTGCAGCTCCATTATATTGTCAGAAACTTAGACTCCCTTGTCCCTTCCCCCTTTTTTGCTTATTTCTTCTCTAACGGAAAAATAGCCGAAGAACAAGAAAACATGCTATTTTATTGCATTATCATCTCTTTACCCAGTCGATACCAGAGGCACTCACTAGATTAGAAATCACATTTCAGCGTAGCAGGAGTGAAGATTCAAGTCCTAGATTTGATGGACTGCGGGGCAGTATCTCTTGTTTATAGTACAAATTACCATGAGGGGAAGGGAGCTCATTCGTCAGACTATGCCTCAGTGCTTTTTAATACCCATCTAGACCATAATGCCGAGGGGTCAGGACAACACAATACCCTTTTGTTCTTGCAAGCAGACCAAGTTATTCGCAGTGGACATGCCCAGGGACAAAGGTAATGTCTGAATGGGATGACCAGACAGGTGTGTGTGGTGGCAACCCCAGCAAGGGGTTTCCGAGGCAAATGAGAAGCAGAGGTGGTTTGCCTTCCTCTGCAGAGTCTCCCTGTCGTGGTCTCCCTTCCAGGTACCAACCTTGCTTAACTTCCAAAGTCTGACAAGATTTGGCTATTCCCAGGGGTCATTTCGTAGAAAAAGAGGTGCAGGAGCTCATTAGCATAACTCATTTGCATAACTCATTTGCATATGCCACACCCCCTAACATACTGGAAGTGTGTCAGAAGGCAACACCCACCCCTCAAGCTCCACTCCACAGGTGAGTGAAACTGACCTGCTCTTCCTCCGTTCCCTTCCCCATCCAATACTTTGTGCAATAAAAATAAGCGTCAAGAACACACCCTCATTCTCTTCCTGCTCCCTTGAAACCACCAGGTTTCAAGTAGACTTGAGATACCCAGGACATGTGCACCACTCATCCCTTCCCCTTCTCCTCCCCACAAGAAGACACCCTGTGAGGTAGGTGGGGCTGAGAGAGGTCTTTTGAGAACTGCTCATGAGAGGACAGCTCTGAGAGAACTTGTGACTGGCCCAAGGTCACACCAGCAGCTGCATGTGGAGGAGTGGGGAATCAAACCCGGTTCTCCCAGATTAGAGTCCAACTCCCGACCATTACACCGAACTGATGGGGTGGAAGCTGCTGAAGGGTTGGTGAAATTTCTCCAGTACTTATGTGCCGTGTGCCCATATAAAAAATGGTATACTTAGAAAAATTATATGCCACCTTGAGCAAGTCTCTGGAAAAGCAGCACACAGTCATAAAAGGAACAATGATAAAATTATCAATATTAAAACAAAACATTAAAAACAATAAAGACCCTAGCAGGGCTTTCCCCGGGGCACTGCGCCTCTGCACTGCTTAGGAAAACTGAGGAGGGGGCAGGGCTTGGTCATGTGCCTGCCCCCTGGGCTCCTCACTCCCGGAGCTGCGCTCCTGTGCGCTCCCGCTCCAATGGACCCCTGGCTATTCCAGTCCACCTGGCCTTCCCAATGAGACCTCCGCATTGCAAAACATTCCACAGTTTGGTGTAGCGGTTAGGAGCATGGACTCTAATCTGGGAGAACCAGGTTTGATTCCCCACGCCTCCACATGCAGCTGCTGGTGTGACCTGGGGTCAGTCACAAGTTCTCTCGGAGCTATTCTCTCACGGGCAGCCCTCGAAAGAGCTCTCTCAAATCCACCTACCTCACAGGGTGTCTGTTGTGGGGAGAGGAAGGGAAAAGAGACTGTAAGACGCTCTGAGACTCCTTTGGGTAGTGAAGGGCAGGGTATAAATCCAATCTCCTCCTCCTTCTCCTCCTCCTCCTCCTCCTTCTCTTCTTCTTCTTCTTCTTCTTTTTCATTTCCTTTTTTTGAAACACCAAACAGATTTTCAGATAAACAGAGGCCCAACTTCCCTTTTTCCAACAGATTCCCCCCAACAGACACACACACTGAATCTGTCTTTATTTAAAAGCCACTGAAACTGAGACAGTATCTCAGAAACATACCCTACAAGGACAGTTCTCTCTTTCCCACACCCAGTTACCAAAAGAAAAGCCCCCCCCCTAGGAAAGACACCCATTCCTTCATTGTCCCAAGAGCTTATATTCACACAGGAGTTACTAACTCAAAATCTGTTAGTTCTTTTGAGACTTTTGTAGCCCTCCGAAGGAGAGAAGCCACCTATTCAAATAAACCTGTCACGACATTATGATATACTCTCGAGTTTCCCCCAAGAAGAATTGCAGTCTGGATCAGAACAGATATATGTGGCTTGTTCAATGATGCAACACCTCCCAGAATGTTCTGAGGCGCATTTTGTCATTTTTATCCCTCTTCCCTGTCTACTGTACAGCAAACGCAGATTCCCTTGGCAAGAAGCAATCCAGAAGCAGAGCAAAATAAACTGGGCTTGGATTCAGATGGTACTTTCAGCTCGATAGGAACACAAGAAGAGCTCTGCGGCATCTGGCCAAAAGTCTTGCCTACTCCAACATCTATATATCTTCACATTAACCATGTGCCTAGGCTTGCCAGCTTGGTGGCTAGAGATCTCCTGAGATGACAACTGATCGCCAGGCGACTGAGATCAGTTTGCGTGGAGAAAATGGCCATTTTGGAAGGCGGAGTCTATATCATTATACCCTAATAAGGTAGTCATCCTGGATCAGGGGTCCCCAGGGGAGTTGTTTTCAAGCAACAAATCCCCCCCCCCAACCCCTGTCCCCTGTTTCTGCATCAGAGTTTGAGAGCATCCTGCGATTTACACAAGGGTAAATGCACTGAAGTTAATGGGATTGCTCTCATGTAAATCTGCAGACACACACACACACACACACCCGGTATTCCACAGAAGAGAAGCAAAGGGAAGGAGGCAGAGAAGGGCCGGAGCACGTGGCAGAGAGATTGTGCAGCTGTCAAAAAGGAGCCAGAACTTCAGATACACGCTTATGCGCATGGGTGAAAGACAAAAAAAAAAAGAATGCCGCAACAATCTGAATGATGGACCATGGGGCGAGCACGCAGTAAAGCCGGTTCAGGGTGGGATGTCTGATCAACACTTCCCACAACAATCTACACCGCCGCAAATAGAGCCGCGGCTAGATCGCACCAAGCCTCCGGTGTGACTGCAGCTGTAGAGAGGCAGATTTGCATGACAATAATACAATCAGCCATGGTGACTGAAGGGAGCACCTATATAGAGATGCATAAAACCTCTGAATGTCAGTGCCAGGAGGCAACATCAGCAGAAGGACTCTGCCTCTATGCTAGGCTTGCCAAGCACCAAGTGGTGGCCAGAGATCGCCTGGGATTCCAACATCTCCAGAATAACAGAGATCAGTTCGTCTGGAGAAAATGGCCCCTTTGGAAGGTGGCCTGTATGGTATCATGCCCCACTGAAGTCCCTCCCTTCCCCAAAACCCACCCTCCTCAGGCCTCACCCCCAAAATCTCCAGGTATTCCCCACACTGGAGTTGGCAGTCCTGCTCCACGCCCAGCCGTTGGCCCTCCAGAAGGAGTGGTTGGCCATTGGGTGGGAGAGGACACTGGACTAGATGCACCACTGGCCTGATCCGGCAGGGCTCTTCTGGTGTTCTTATGCACTGATATCACCTGTGAGAGCAGAGGAAGGTTGTTTTGCTGAGGATGAATCAACAGCCTCCTTATCTCAAGTGCTGAATATTTCATAGACAAGAGGACAATCAGAGTCTTTTGTATAGCAGAGCAAGCTGTCTTGGGGGACATTTCAGTGAATGACAGCCGAAGAGGGTAGAACCTTCTCATGAACACAAATGAAGCCGCCTTATACGGAATCATCAGACCCTTGGTCCATCCATCCATCAAGGTCATCATTGTCTACTCAGACTGACAGCAGCTCTCCAGGGTCTCAGGCTGAGGTCTTTCACGTCACCTCCTACCCGATCCTTTTATCCGGAGATGCCAGAGGTTGGACCTGGGACCTTCTGCTTGCAATGCAAAGGCTATTCCACTGACCCATGGTCCTTCCCCAACTCTGATCACAAAGGAGAGTGCGAGAGAAAGGCTATAGCTCAGAGGCGGCAAAAGACCTCGGCTCTGAAATGAGCAGAAGGAAGAGCGGCCAGGCGGCTTCATTATTTATGGCGTCTGAAATACCGCTCCTTGGCTGCTCGCTCCACAAAAGGCCTGAGGTGGCTCGTAAACATTATTAAAATATTGCAAGACTCCGATACGATAGCCGAAAACATAAAACAATATCAATGTTCCACACGGGACTTCCCTTGCAAATGACTTGGAAATTGCGACTTGTGTGAAATGCATGCAACACCACTGTTGCTCATTGCCAGTCAGAGTGTGGGCATTGAGCCTGGGCTGAGCACTCCGTCTTGGCAGCCCGAACGTTTCTGGGAACACCTAAAGCTGCTTTCTTCTGAATCAGACCACTGGTCTATTGACATCTGTTTAGTCTCGTCTGGCGGGCAGCAGCTCTCCAACATCTCAGGTCCTTCCCATCATCTACTACCTGAGATGCTGGGGATTGAACCTGGGACCTTTCTCATGCAAAGCAGAGGCTCTCCCTCTGAGCCATGGCCTCTTCCTGGCCTGCAATCCCCACACTTGAAGAACTGCCTCTCTAGGATCCCTTGGTAGTCATTCATGTATGTACGTTACATACATGAGAGCCAGTTTGGTGTAGTGGTTAGGAGCGCGGACTCTAATCTGGGAAAACTGGGTTTGATTCCCCACTCTTCCACATGCAGCTGCCGGTGTGACCTTGGGTCAGTCATACATTCTTTCCAAGCTGTTCTCTCAAGGGCAGTTCTTGAGAGAGCTCTCTCAGCCCCACCTACCTCACAGGGTGTCTGTTGTGGGGAGGGGAAGGGAAAGGAGATTGTAAACTGCTCTGAGAGTCCTTCAGGTAGTGAAGGGCGGGGAATAAATGCAGTCTCTTCTTCTCCTCCGCCTCCTCCTATGAATCACTGTAGTTGCTCTGGGAATCGTCTTCCAGAAGACATTAGTTTTCTCCTTGATTGCAGTTCCAGATACTATGCAAAGACTAATGTTTTCACAAAGGCATTTGCTACAGATGGGTAACTGTTTAAAGGTGTTGATAGCTGATGTGGATATTATTTTATTTTTAAATTGGTTTCATTGTTTTAAGCCTTTTAAAACACTTTGAGCTCGTTGGCTTAAAGGAAAAGTGTATCGATAGGAGCAGCAGATTAAAAAACAGAAAACAAGTGGAAGTTGCAGAGAAGCGATGGATAAAATGAAAGTAGAGCGGGCATCCTCCACCTACCATTGCCAAGTCCCCCCAACCACAATGGGGAGTGGGGGGCATAGGGTTGCCAGCTCTTTTCTGGTCAAATGATCGTAGCAATAAAGAATGGGAAAAAAAGGTTGCCAGATCCAGGTTGGGAAACTCCTGGAGATTTGGGACCTCAGCGGAGTACAATGCCACAGAGTCCACCCTCCAAAGCATCCATTTTCTCTAGGGGGAGCTGATCTCTGTAGTCTGGAGATGAGCTGTAATTCTGAGAGATCCCCAGGCCACACCTGGAGGCTGGCACCTCTACCCCTCCAGTCCCCTCCTTCCTCAAACAAGGCCAGCACTGACCAACTGGACTCTTTCATTGATCTCAGGGCCCAGGCAAAATGGTAAGGAAAGAGCAGGGGTCATTTTGAGCAGGAGCTCGGGGGAGCTCAGCTCTGGGAGATGGTGCCACCCATGGGCGTAGACTATGGGGGGGGGCTCGAGGGCTCGAGCCTCCCCCGAAATTTCACAGGGGGGACTGAGCCCCCCCCCCAGGGAAACGTAGCGCCTGCCGCCGCGCCTCCCAGGGTCCTTCCAAGGCCGGCAGCTGCTGCTGCCTCTCCCCCCCCCCCCCCCCGGCCTGGCCACTCTTCCATCCTTCCCTCTCCCTCCCTCTTTTCCCGGTGAAGGGAGAGGGAAGGAGTGGGAGGGGAGAGAGAGAGGCCCCGGCAGCAGCGGCTGGCAGGCCTTGGAAGGGCCCAGGGAGGCGTGAGGGGACATTGCCCCAGCGAGCGCAAAAGTCTACTCCCCTGGTGCCAAACCACCCCCCACAGGGGAATGCCTGCTTGTGTCATGGCTGCAGCAAAATGACCCCGTCCCCTGGAAAGGTCCTTGTTCCTCCAACCAGCCTTCTGAAGGCTTCAGCCACACTGAAGCTATCCTCCCAGAATAGTGGTATTTCTGAGGCTTGGATTAGTAGCTATCCCCTCTCTGCAAGCTCACTTTTCCTTCCTTCCTTCCTTCCTTCCTTCCCTCCCTCCCTCCCTCTCTCTCTCTCTTCTTTCTTTCTGTCTTGCCTTCTGACATACTTCCGGTGATGTCAGGTGGTGTGGCATATGCAAATGAGTTATGCTAATGAGTTATGCTAATGAGCTCCTGCACCTCTTTTTCTACGAAACGACCCCTGGGAAAGAGGAGGTCCTTCAAGCACTATGTCCCCAAACCACTGAAGACATCCAGACCTTCCCGTCTCTCGCTCAGTCGCCTTCTCTGTATTAACCAAACAGTTTGGGGGACATCAGGCAAAAGCAGCATAGAAGTGGCTGACAGTCCACAGTGATGGGCAGGAACTGGGAAAATTTGGTTTGTTCCCCTTCGTGGTTCGTAGCATGCCCAGTTTGTGAGCCATGAACTGGCAGTAACTTTTAAGAGCTAAATGAACTGGTTCGGTTTGTGAGGTTTGTGATGCAGCACAACCCACCCACCCACCCCAGCATGCTAGAGACACCAGACTTACTGGGGTCTCCATCTGACTTTCCTCTACCTGTGGGGCACAGCATCACTTGGTGCTTGGGGGGAGGGGGCAACAGTGGGAGGGCTTCTCGTGTCCTGGCCCCACTGCTGGACCTCCTGAGGGCACCTGGTGTTTTTGGCCACTGTGTGACAGAGTGTTGGACTGGATGGGCCACTGGCCTGATCCAACATTGGCTTCTCTTACGTTCTTATGACATCACTTTTGGAGAAACCCGCAAGCATCATCAGTTCTCTCTAGAAATTTCTGGGAGATGTGTGGTACAACCATAGAGTTTTTGTGATTCCTAGAGCAACATCCCATCACTTCTGGGTTTTCCCTGAAGTGACATGCCACATGCCTTGCCAGCATTTTTTTTTTCTTCCTCTGTTGCTAAGAGTGGCAACGAAGGTTTCCAACAGGAGGTGTCCTGCCAGAGCAGGAGGCCTAGCAACCCTAATTTCACCTCCTGTGACTGAGAGCCAGTGTGGTGTAGAGGTTAAGAGTGCTGGACTAGTATCTAGGAAACCCAGGTTCGAATCCCCACTCGTACCATGGCAGCTCGCTGGGTGACCTTGGGCCAGTCACACCCTTGCAGGGTTGTTGTGAGGATAAAATGGAGGAGAGGAGAATTACGTTAGCTGCTTTGGGTTTCCGGTGGGGAGAAAGGCAGGGTATAAATTAATTAAATTGAATTTTAAGAAATCAGACAGAGAAGTAATATTTCATCTTCGTCATGCGGAAAAGTTAAAGACAAAAAGTATATGGTTTATTATTATACTCTTTGGTTTGTACAAGCAGCCTATTACTTGAATAATATTTTTCTTCTCTTTAACAAAAAAAAGAGAGTGGGAGGGAGAGAGATCTGATCTCCACTTGATTGTCCAGACATTCGCTTCTCTCTGCTTCGACATGAAAGCAAAAAAAACATTCCAATTAATTTCCACATCGTCGTTGCTCTGCTCTCATCTCCCTTTCGAAGAACCGAGTTAAAATGCTATCTGGTGCAAAGTAAGTGTAACGCACACATAGGCATTGCTAAAAGTTCACAGCCTCTTCAGATCTTCTTGGTGTGACTCAGAAATTAGCCCAAGACTTTTGGTGGTTGCTTTCTGACAGTACGCTGAAAAGGGAGCCCTCCGCATAAAATTGCTAGTGGTGTGTTTATTATATTCCAGAGCAGATAAAGGGACCCTTCTATCATTTCACTGATCGGGATAATTTCTGTGGAGATACTAACTATCTGCTGTGTGCAGCTTCTAGCATTGGTATTCTGGTCCCTGCTATTGGTAGTCAGATATCCGAACACAGTACAAATCCATATGCCACAGTCCACCACCACTCAAGCCGTGGAGTAAACGTTGTGATGTTCTCTACCGGTTCCACTCATCCTTTGGCCTGCTTCCTTCTCAAGCTTTCTAGATCCATGGATCTTCTTGTTGGAGTGAGCAACTCAGCATACCTGGACATTGGGGGGGAAGGCACTACGTCACTCTAAGTGTGTACAGATGTTGTCTCCTTGAATGAGATGCCTCTCTTTGTCTTAACCTGGGAGCTGCCCTCTGACCCCTCCTCTCTTGCTCACTTTGTCCTCTCCCTCTCCTCACATGGCCTTCCGTGGAGACACATGCCACTGTGTCGGATCCCCAGTTAAGACACTCTCCACAGTTTCTTTATTTAAAAGGTTATCTCGAGATACGCTCACTCAGGACTGGTGTTTTGTCAGGAATGCCGAAAGCGCGCCAAAACCCCAATAGTATAGGCAAGGTTCAAAGCACCCCACACCCCATTTCCATATGTCACATTCAGCCACTGCGTTACTATGCCAACCATGACAGATATACAGTTGCTATTTGCTATGCCAAGCAGAGAAAGTCTCCAAGGTCGTTCTCGTGAGAAGCCAAGGGGCACATCTTGAATGGGAAAGTTATGGCTACAAGTTACCAGCAAGCATCCCCGATACTCCGCCCCTAGGAATGTCCCTCCCCCCTAAAGCATGGCAAGGTGAACAGTGAAGCTAGAAGAGGAACGAAAGTTAAGAGAGAGGGGCAATGGTCAAACCAGAACCTCGACACGCTGCAGCTCTCTCCTGTAGAGACAAGGCCCTCGTACTCCCACACACACATGATGCTGGACAAGCTGGCCATTTGTGAGAGGGAAAGTACCATTTACTTTTCTCTTTTCTTTTGACTGTAATCTGAATGTGAACTGGATCTAGTTGAATAAATGCAAGTTTATCTTTTTTACAATCTACTTCTTCGGAGATTTATTTACTGCACTCAGTATCACACATATATGACTGGGCAGAACTCTGCTATATTAACCAAATATCCCAATACTTCTACCCACATTTCCCGAGTCCCTTCCTCCTCACCTGCCCCTCTTTGGCACCAGAACAGCACAGAGCACTACAGCCAATGGGAGGCCAAGTACTTACAATCAAGGACAGCCCAGCCAATTGTATTCAGATGCTTGTTCTGTTTCCCCCACTGTGACATCAGACCATTTCTAACCAATCACTGCCTCCAGTTTCATCCTCACCACAAAACCTTATGGCGTGTTGCAGTCCACGTCTCCCCCTAAACCGACATTAGCCACAATTAAACAGACCTAATTCCTCTAAGATAGTATCAGAGGGTAGCCATGCTGGTCTGCAGTAGAACAGCTGGATCTGAGTCCACTTGCACCTTAGAGACCAACCAGATGTTCAGGGTATGGGCTTTTGAGAGTCAAAGCTCCCTTCCTCAGAAGATTACCTCAAAAACTCATACCCTGGCTGTGGTCAGACTGGCAGGTTGGCATGGTTTGGGCATACCACTAATTACTCCATCACATTTTGTGACTGAGATTCTCGATTAGACTCCCACCCTAAGCTGGCCTTACTGTGTGCTTCTTCCGTGGCTGACCGTTTAGATTAGTGCTGCGTGTCAACCACGGAGCATGCAAACTGGTCTCTCTCTCTCTTTTACAAAATAACAATTTTGACATTTGTTTTGAAAACATTTCTTGGGTGTGCAATTTTTGAAACAAAATATGGCAAAATCAGAAGTAAAGGTTCACACTCCTGAACCGGTTTGAGCGCGTACCGGGGGCGTTCAGACATCTGGAAACACAGAACCTAAGGGACCGCCTTTCCCCATATGTGCCCCAGAGAGCACTGAGGTCAGGGCTACAAAACCGCCTGACTCTCTGGTCCAAAAGACGCCAGATTGGCAACTACTAGAGCCAGGGCCTTTTCGGTGGCGGCCCCATACTGGTGGAATGAGCTCCCGGAAGACATCAGGGCTCTTTCAGTTCCGCAGGGCCTGTAAAATGGAGCTCTTCCACCAGGCTTTCGATTAGGAGCCACCATCGACAAATGAGTCATCAGAACATCTATTGCCCCCGGATATACCACTGGATATATCATCATCGGACTATCTACTGAATGCCACCACCATCTGTATCTGCACTGTCATTTTAGTATTGTATGCTGTTTTAAGTAATTAATTGTATCCATTGTTTTATCATTTTTATTGTGTGTGAGCTACCTTGAGCCAGCTTGTCTGGCAAGATGGGATAGAAATCAAAGTAATAAATTAAAAAATAAATAAATGTGTGGGGATCTGTAAGCACCCGGTTGTCTCTGCTGACTACTTACTCCGTATCCAACTCGTCATATGACAGGGGAATGGCTGCCAGATGCGGATGTGTGAACAAGCCCATTTAATCCATTAGAGTAATGTAACTATATCAGGCCAAACTACCCATCTGACCGCAGCCTGTGGAAATCTTTTTGGTCTCTGAGATACTACTGAACTCAAGTCTAGCTAATTCCTCCAGGCTGTCTTCAGTCTTCTAAACCTTGTCACATCGTTCCCTTTTTGACAGTTTGTCAGTTTCCTTCATCATTCAGAACTGAGCAGGGCAGTCCTTGCTCTCGTTAAGTGCAGCCAGCCACTGCAGCTGGCAAAAGGGGTTGATCGTCATCTGAATCTGGTCCACTGATTAATATACTGTGCTGATTTTATTAGGATGATTATGTTTTTATCTGTTTTTATCTGTTTAAAGTTGTAACTCACCCAAAGCCCGTTCGCGGCGTTGGACGATTCATTGTTGTTGTTGTTGTTATTGATATCAACACCCACAGCAGTCCCACAATCACATGAAGGATTGTTCCTTGGAAAATGGCATCCAGGTAGAAGAAACAGGAAAGCCAGAGGGCGGCTCAAGACAACCAAATCAATCAGAGGGTTTGCCACATTCTTAGAGTCAGCTCCTTCATTCCCAGAAGCACCGCCCTTCTTCCTTTGGATAATGCGAAGGCTATCGATCGCCTTGAAACGGCTTTCCTCCCGGCCAAAGAAATCTATCAAATGAAAACTTCACGCACACCAAAACAGAATTTCATTTCAACTGCTCATAGTCGTGAAGCGTCAAAGAGTTGTCAGCAGAGGCCCTTTCGAGCAGGAGCTCGGGGGAGCGCAGCTCCGGGAGTTGGTACCAGCCCCCCCCCCCGGGGGAATGCCTGCTTGTGTCCTGGCTGCAGCAAAATGACCCCGTCCCCTGGAAAGGTCCTTGTTCCTCCGACCAGCCTTCTGAAGGCTGCAGCCACCACTGAAGCTATCCTCCCAGAATATTTCTGAGGCTTGGATTAGTAGCTGTCCCCTCTCTCCCAGCTCTCTCTCTCTTTCTCTCTCTCCCCCCCACTTTCTTTCTTGCCTTCTGACATATTTCTGATGATGTCAGGTGGTGTAGCATATGCAAATAAGTAATGCTAATGAGTTATGCTAATGAGCTCCTGCACCTCTTTTTCTACGAAAGGACCCCTGGTTGTCAGTATCAAAGACATCCTGTGTGAACTACCTCTTGCAAACACATAGGCCTGAAAGTTGTTAACTTTTGCTATTATGGGCGCTCCAGCCATGAATTCTAGCAGAAGTCAGTAGGAAAAGAGGAAGACCTAACATGAGATGGATTGGCTCAGTGAAGGAGGACGCAGCCTTCGGTTTGCAAGACGTGAGCAAGGCTGTCAACGATAAGAGGTTTGGGGCAGGTCATTAATTCATAGGGTCACCATAAGTTGGAAGTTACTTGACAGCACATAACACACTGCTATGCGTTGTGTCAATGAGATAAAGCAAGTGGGACGCCAATATTGCAATCCTAAGCAGAATTACACCCCCTCTAAGTGTTGGGTATTGTAACTCTGCATGCAAGAGGATCTGGGAGGGAAAGGGTTAAGAGAATTCTCTCACTCAGGTACACTTGGCCCCATCCTCTTATAGGTTAGATGCTGAGCCGTCGTTGGCTGTTGCTTGCCATCTGTATTTTATCTTATATTGGACCTCTCTTCTTCTCTCTCTTGCCTGGGCTTGGAGTTACCTGGACCTTTTTGAAGTTAATCTGTTCACAATAAGTTAAATCAGGTCCATATCTATGGTGGGGCTTTGGGGGGCTCTGCCCCCTTTCTGAGGCACAGCCCCACAAGAATTTCTCCTGTAAATGCTTTTTTCAATCATTTTTAAACAATTTTTAAAGGTGTGTGCTCCTTTAAGCACAGTGGGGCGCTGTAGTTTACTAATTCCTCCACTAAGCAAGGGGGTTGGAGTAGGTGACCTCTAGGATCCCTTCTAACTCTGTGTTAAGAAATTGGTCTCCTTTAAGAGAGTTTAAATGTGCTTCTATTTTTGTGAGTCAGATGTGCTTCTATTTTTGTGAGTCAGATGTGCTTCTATTTTTGTGAGTAAAAGTTCTTTCCCTTGTTATCTTTGGAGTCAGATCATCTTTCTAATTTGTTTGAACAGCATTTTCCCCTTAGTTGGGAAACATAGAGGATGAAGGATACAGTGTAAAGCTTCTGTGCTTCCAAGGCAAATGATAATCTTTTTACACTTAACCCAATACTAAGCTCATTGAAGTCAATGGGTTTAGAAGGGTATAAGTCTGTTTAGGATTGTGCTACAGGAGCCATATTGAGTCTGATGCGTGGTATCGAAATACTTCCTTTGAATGATTCAGTAAAAACTTTGGTTGCTAAGACCTGATGTTCTTTAGAGCAAGAATGGTCTGGGAAAGGGCAAAGCCTTGGAAATGGCTCCCCCCACATGCTGATCTCCCCACGGGGCACTCTATCCCTGCTCTCCCATGTATCTTCCTGTATGACCTTGGGCCAGTCACACACTCTGTCTCAGACCAGCCTTCCTCACAGGGTGTTTGATGTGGGAAGAGGAAGGAGGGAGATTGTAAACTGCTCTGAGACTGACCAATTTAGCACAAGCCGCTGCTCCACCCCTGCTCTTCCTTTTCCCCCGACTGCATGCGTCAATTTCCCACTATGTGCTGCGCGGCCGCATTTTGACCCACAGCTTCACCTGATTTCCCCCGTGACTTCTCAATCCTGTTTTTTGAGGATCGATCCTTCTAGAGGCTGAGGATTGGGCCCTTGCCATTGCCAGTCCAAGAGCACCTTTATCAACCAACTGACGTGCCTGGAGAAAAATGCTGTGTCCCTTTTTTGTTGTTTTTGTTGTTTTTGTTGTTGCACAGTCGAGTCCAACTCTTCTCGACCCCATGGACCACATCACGCCAGGCCCTCCTGCCTTCTTTTGTGTTCCAGAGTTTGCTTAATTTCATGTTTGTTGCATCGATCACACTGTCTAGCCATCTCATCCTTTGCCGTCCCCTTCTTCTTTGACCTTCAGTCTTTCCCAGCCTCAGGGTCTTCTCCAGGGAGTGCTCCCTTCTCACTGGGGGCCAAAGTATTTGAGCTTCAGCTTCAGGATCTGGCCTTCCAGGGAACAGTCAGGGTTGATTTCTTTTAGGACTGACTTGGATCTTGCAATCCAAGGGTCTCTCAGGAGTCTTCTCCAGCACCATAATTCAAATTAGGGTTGCCAAGTCCGGGTTGGAAAATACTGCCCCAAGTTTGGGGGTGGATCCAGGAGAGGGTGGGGTTTGGGGAGGAGAGAAGCCTCAGCATGGTACAGTGCCATAGAGTCCACCCTTCAAAGCAGCCATTGTCTCCAGGGGAGCTGATCTCTCTCAGCTGGAAAGCAGTTGTAAAAGTGGGGGATCCCCAGGCCCCACCTGGAGGCTGGCAACCCTAACTCAAATGCATCTGTTCTTCAGCGCTCGACCTTCCTTACAGTCCAAACTCTCACAGCCATACATCACTACTGGGAATATTATTTAACAGAGGCTTAATATGTGAAAATGGGCTGCTGTTCACAGCATGCAGGTAAGTTACAGCACCTGGTGGTGACACTATCATCATTAAAGGAACAGGACTTTTTCCCCCCTCCAGGCAGTTGGCAACCTTTGCATGCTCCAGGACTTTAGGTGCAGACTGACTGGAGCCATTTCCCGACATTTGAACTTTCTGGAATAGAAATAAAATAACATCCAGCAGATGCTGGGGCCCCCTGTTGCTGTTTCGACCTTTCCAGCTTAACAAAAAAAACAGTGCTGGTCAAGAATCAATCTCTCCCTCTCTCTCTCCCTCTCCCTCCCAGTTTGGTGTGAGAGCCAGTTTGGTGTAGTGGTTAAGTGCGCGGACTCTGATCTGGGAGAACCAGGTTTGATTCCCCACTCCTCCACTTGCACCTGGCTGGATGACCTTGGGCAAGCCATAGCTCTGTACCAGCTGTTCCCTCAAGGACAGCTTGGGAAAGAGCTCTCTCAGCCCCACCTACCTCACAGGGTGTCTGTTGTGGGGAGGGGAAGGGAAAGGAGTTTGTAAGCAGCTCTGAGACTCCCTTGGGGAGTGGAGGGCGGGGTATAAATCCAATCTCTTCTCTTCTTCTTCTTCTTCCCTCTCCCCTCCCCTTCCAGCCTGGAATGGCATTTCTGGATCCTGTGAAGCATGGCACCTCACGGCTTCTTGGGAAATGCAGTCCCCTGGAATTAATACTTCCAGGCACTCTGGATCTACGATTCCTGAAGTGCTCCAAGGTGCCAGTCTATGGTTGCCAGCTCTGGGTGGGAAATACCTAGAGATTTGGGGGGATGGAGCCTGGAGAAGGGAGGGTTTGGGCAGGGGAGGGGAGGGACCTCTGCAGGGTACAATGCCATAGAGTCCACCCTCCAAAGCAGCCATTTAATCCAGGGGAATTGATCTCTATTGCCTGGAGATCTGCTGTAATAGCGGAAGGTCTCCAGGCCCTGCCTGGAGGTTGGCAACCCTAGGTCCTGGCCTCTGGGTGGGAGAGGAGGAAAGGCTTTCTCATTTTCCCTCTCTCCTTTCCCCTCTCTCCCCCTCCCATGGTACACTCTGGAACAGACAGCAATGCCCCAGAATAACCACGAAATCTGAATATTAACTGATGTTATCCATGGCTGGTGGGGGGTTTTTTAGTTAGTTAATTCAGATTCAATATAATAGCTACATTAGGTAAAGGTAAAGGTTTCCCTTGCTCGAAAGCCAGTCAGATCCGACTCTAGGGATGCAGTGCTCATCTGCATTTCCAAGCCGAAGAGCCAGCGCTGTCCAAAAATGTTTCTGTGGTCATGTGGCCGGCATGACTAGACGCCGAGGCGCATGGAACGCTGTTGCCTTCCCAGCGAAGCAGTACCTATTTATCTACTTGCAATTTCTTGCTTTTGAACTGCTAAGTTGGCAGGAGCTGGGGCCAGAGACGGGAGCTCACTCCGTCATGCCACACTCGGGTCTCGAACTGCCAAACTACCAGCCTTCCAGTCTGCAGTTCAGCATCTTAGCCACTTGAGCCACCGCAGACCCCAATAGCTATATTAAAAAATGTTGAAGATCGTTTTTGATAATCATCTGAACAGACATCGCTAAGCATCCCCCACCCAATTTTTCAGACAAACATTCAAAGCAACACTGATGTTGTGGCAACAGGTTTGCAGGTATGAATGGGAAACTGTCAAAGATGTTAAGGCCACACCTGACAACAAGAACTGTGTTCCTCGAAAGCTTATGCTACAGTAAAGTTTGTTAGTCTTAAAGGTGCTGCTGGGCTTTTTTCTTATTTTTGAGGCCACAGACAGAATTTTTTACATCACCTTAAACACAGTTACCAACTATACAGGGCATCAAGGAGTTCCAGTGAGGTGTGGTGGTTAAAGCATCAATCTTGCATAGGGTTGCCAACCTCCAAGTGTGCCCTGGAGTTCCATAGAATCATAGAATCACAGAGAATCCAACCCCTGCTCAATGCAGGGTCAGCCGAGAGCATCCCTGACAAGTGTTTGTCCAGCCGCTGCTTAAAGACTGCTGGGGGGGGGGGGGCAGCTCACCACCTCCCGCGGCAGCTGATTCCACTGTCGCAGAACTCTGACTGTCAAAAGGTTTCTCCTAATATCCAGCCGGTACCTCCCCACCCTTAATTTAAACCCATGATTGTGAGTCCTCTCCTCTTCTGCCAACAGGAACAGTTCCCTGCCCTCCTCTAAGAGACAGCCCTTCGAGAGAGCTGCCCCTCGTACATTCTTATCTCCAAAATTCTGAATGTTCAGGCAAAGATACTGTGGGATCAATCAATCAACTGCCTTTGGTGATCTTTCTTCCAGTGTTCAGTGGGTTAAATAAAGCACCTCCCAGAAAATGATCCTCAGGTGGCAATTCCGTGGAATTGCAGTTGTGCTCCAGATGTCACAGATCAGTTCCCCTGGATGCTTTGGAGGGTGGATTCTGTGGCATTATACCCTGCTTGAGGTCCCTCCCCTCCTCAGGCTCCACCCCTAAATCTCCAGAAATTTCCCGTCCAGTGGTTGGTGTTGCCCTGCAAGGCGCCTGTCGCGCTGCAGACACACACCAGCAGAGGAAAAACCCTTCTCCTGAGACGATGTGCCAATGGTTCCTGAGGTTACCTGCCCTCTTACCCATAGTGAGGTGGACCAGTCCCCTAGCTACGTGAAGTACCCCAAAACCAACTACCGCTGTTGTTTAAATGGTCACCATTCCACGGAGAAAAGTACCAGAAACCTGGACTCTAAACTCCATGAGTTACACCTTCCTTGTCACGCCCCTCCAGCCTCGCCAAACAAAGGACTTCCCATTCATAAGTTAATGAAGCAACTGACACGGGCCAGCTCTACTGTCCTGAGAAGTATTGGGGTCGGGAGTCCATGGAACAGTGAAACAGCTAGATCTTTATTGCTGGTCCAGATGAAGCATACAACCCAGGGCTCGGAGCCCTCCTTTTATGCTGGTCAGGGATAATCCCCTGACCTCGCCCAACTGGCCTGATAGGCTATTATCAGTCTATTTACATCTCATAGGTTCCCTGGGAGAAACCTAGGTACATGATTGGTGGCCGGTTAGAATCCATCTGGCCTTTGTTCTACCTGGCTGAAGCTCAGGTAGTTTCTTGGCCATGTGCTCTGGCCACATGGCGGTCGCCATTACTGGAGCACATGGCGACCGCATGGTCAATACGTAACATGTCCATAACAATGACTCTAGCCACGTGAGACATAATCTTCTCAGGCGTCACTGCAAACAGAGTAACTAGAATTCAATATTGCCCAGTTCCTTAGCACCATCCCCCAGAAACCAGTTTCAGATTGCATGTTTTGGGGACAGACTAGAAGGGGGACATGCTAGGGGGTGTGGCCAGCAAAGCCCACCTCCAAAGCCAGTTTATAAAAGAAGAAACCTGGCCATGTGCTCTCTCCGTCTCCTGACCTCTAGACTTACCCTGCCCTCATGACTCTTGGTTAGTGCTGCCAGAATCTCCATGTGTTCTGCTGGCTCAGGACACGATCCCTAGTTCCCTATAGTCTCTCGCTTATTTTTTTTTTCTGTGGATCGCTTCATCACGCCAAGGACAGGTAAATATTACCCCTCAACGATGCGAGCATCGCTGTCCTTTTCTCTCTGATTTTCCTAGATCTGTGCAATTGGGAGTGCATTTGAGTTTACTGGATGCTTGTGATGAATCCTCAGTAAAGAAGCCATTTCATTCTGAAGTTGGTCTCTGCATCTATTTCTGGTGCTTCTGGAAGAAGCAAGACCCCTGTATACATAAGTGATGGTTCCCATATTTGCCTATTGCCTTTTTATAAGATCTCAGTTCCCCAAAATTATTAATAGCTGGAGGCAATTTGGCTAACTCTGGCAACCCTAACGCACAGCTAAGTCCCACCAGGGAGCTAAAGAAACCCTCCTCCTTAAGCAGATGAATGTGCTTCCTTTTGGTCCTCTTGACAGTTGGAGGCAATTACGGGCTAAGGTGATCCCTCAGCTCTGAGCTGCACAGGGCAGAGCCTCCGTTTGCCTTCCAAATGGTTTATTGGAGTTGGCAGCGTTGACCTCAGAATGCTAATCACGATGTCATCTCTGCTGTTCTTTGGCACCGAGGGAGGCCGGGGCGTTCTGTCTCTCGCTAATTTGGGCAATCTCTCAAGAGGCGTGGACTCTCCGCTGAAAGCTGCATCTGGGATCCTTCCTTTGTCGCTGGCTTCCTTTTCCCAAGGGGACGGTATTTCTCTCCTTGTATTTCTGCTTCTGAGAAGGCCTCTCTTGGTTTTCCTAGCTAATGCTTTAATTAGCACAGGGCTGCAAACCTTATCTAGTCCGAAAATGCAAACACTGTCTGCTGAACCAGGAAGCAGATCACGAGAAGGGAGGACAGGAAGGGTTGCCTCAGTGCTTAGTTCTCATGGCCCTTTCTAACAAGCCCAGGGAAATGCCGATCGCCACTTTGGGGTCAGGGAGCAATTTTTCTCCAGGCCCAGCTTGGCTGGAGATCCTGGAGGGTTTTTTTTGCCATCTTCTAGGCAAGGAGCAGGGGTCACTGGGTGTGTGTGGGGGGGTCATGGTGAATTTCCTGCATTGTGCAGGGGTTGGACTAGGTGACCCTGGAGGTCCCTTCCAACTCTATGATTCTATGACCCTCGCTTCGAGGACCAACTTGACGCAATGATGGATCTCTGCTCTTTGGATTTCACTTTCCTCTTCTGCAAAAGGAAACCATGATTTTCTATTTGGCCTTCCTTTTCTATTGTCTTGCACCCAGCTTTCCCCATAAAACATACATGTTTTCCAACAATGTAAGTGTCATGCATGTTGGACTAGAAGCAGAGAGACACACTAAATAACGCACTTTCAATCCACTTTGCAACTGGATTTTACAGTGTGCAACGGCCAAATCCACTTGCAAACGGTCCCTGAAGTGGATTGGAACAGCATTATTTAGCATGTGTGAAAGTGCCCTTAGGTGTAGATCCCTGTGCGGGTAAGTGCCTTCAAGTCGATTCCAATTATGACACCTCTGTGAATCAATGCCCTCCAAAATGTCCTCTTGTTAACAGCCTTGCTCCGGTCTTGCCAACTGAGGGCCATGGCTTCTTTGTTGGAGTCAATCCATCTCACATTGGGTCTTCCTCTTTTCCTGTTGCCTTCCATTTTTCCTGGCATCATGGTCTTTTCCCTACTCACCCATAAAGCTCACCTTTGGGCCTAGGGTTGCCAGGACACAGCCAGCAATCCCTAGGAGCATATACCTTGTGGCTAATAGCCATCGATGGATATAGACAAGCTGGAACGGGTCCAGAGGAGAACAACGAAGATGGTGAGGGGTCTGGAGACCAAGTCTTCTGAGGAAAGGCTGAAGGAGCTAGGTCTGTTTAATCTGGAGAGGAGATGACTGAGAGGTGATAGGAGAACCACCTTCAAGTACTTGAAGGGCTGTCATCTAGAGGATGGTGTGGAGTTGTTTTCTGTTGCCCCAGAAGGTCGGACCAGAACCGATGGGTTGAAATTAAATCAGAAGAATTTTCAGCTAAACATTAGGAAGAACTTCTTGATAGGAAGCCAGTGGACCAGGCTTCCTCAGGAGGTGGTGGGCTCTTCTTCTTTGGAGGTTTTCAAACAGAGGCTGGATGGCCATCTGACAGCAATGCTGATTCTGTGAACTTAAGTAGATCATAAGAAGGGAGGGCAGGAAGGGTTGGCTCAGTGCTTAGTTCTCGTGGCCCTTTCTTACACATCCAGGGAAGTGCCGATTGCCACTTTGGGGTCAGGAAGCAAACCTGGAGGGTTTTTTGTCATCTTCTGGGCATGGAGCAGGAGTCACTGCAGGTGTGGAGGGGGAGGTATTTGTGAATTTCCTGCACTGTGCAGGGGATTGGACGAGATGACCCTGGAGGTCCCTTCCAACTCTGTGATTCTATGGTTCTATGACCTCTGCTTTATATGTTCAGTCACTGGTACCTCCGGTTAAAAGGATCAGGTAGCAGGTGACAGGAAAGACCTCTGCCTGAAACCCTGGAGAGCTGCTGCCAGTAGACAACACTGACCTTTGATGGACCAATGATCCTATTCAGTATAGATGTCAGATTCTCTGTCATAAGTTTATGTTAGTTTCTTTCCTTAGTCGGGAGGTTGACTCGCTACATGTTCCTACGTCATGCAACCCTCTGTTTCCTTCCCCCGATGCCTCCTACTTCACTCTCTTTCATCCCAGCTTCTCAGGACGGCTAATCTTGAAGACTTCTAAAACTGATTTAGGCCAGGTGCCTGGCGTGTGAAATGCAAGCAGAGTTCACAAAGGGGCCGTGGGGGGGGGGGGGTGTAGTGCTTCCGCGCCTTTTTACTGTGAGAACCAAACGGCTAGGGGTTTCACGCTTATTTTATTTTACTCTGATTGGTGAGTCACCTGCCTTTACCTTTTGAATACTGTATATGAATCCCTGCTGCCTGTAGTCTGGTATCACTGACAAACAACGTGTTCCTGAACGATCATTAAGAAATAAAAGGACTTTTTGCTTTCATCAAGGCCTAGCTTATTTTGTCTGCTCAGAAGCCTCACAATAAGGCAGCTTTGTGTGTACAAGGTCCAGTGAAGAGAGATGGTGTGCTCATAACTGTCTTGAGAAGAAGAAGAAGAAGAGAAGAGACTGGATTTATACCCCACCCTTCACTACCCAAAGGAGTCTCAGAGCGGCTTACAAACTCCTTTCTCTTTCCCTCTTCACAACAGACACCCTGTGAGGTAGGTGGGGCTGAGAGAGTTCTTTTCAGAAGTGCTCTTTTTCAACAGCAGCTGTGCCAGAACTATGGCTTGCCCAAGGTCATCCAGCAGGTGCAAGTGGAGGAGTGGGGAATCAAGTTTGGTGTAGTGGTTAAGTGCACGGACTCTAATCTGGGAGAACCGGGTTTGAGTCCCCACTCCTCCACTTGCACCTGGCTGGATGGCCTTGGGCAAGCCATAGCTCTGGACCAGCTGTTCTCTCAAGGACAGCTTGGGAAAGAGCTCTCTCAGCCCCACCTACCTCACAGGGTGTCTGTTGTGGGGAGGGGAAGGGAAAGGAGTTTGTAAGCCGCTCTGAGACTCCAAGTGAGTGAAGGGCGGGGTATAAATCTAATCTCTTCTTCTTCTTCTTCTTCTTCTTCTTCTTCTTCTTCTTCAAACCCAGTTTGCCCAGATTAGAGTCCACGCACTTAACCACTACACCAAACTAGCTCTACCTGTTCCCCATGAATGAGCTTTGACGCTTGGAAAAAGGGTTATAATATCCTGGAAACAGTGTCTTGAGAGAAGGAAGTGAAAAGATAGACACGGATAGACAAAACACTGTCTTTTTAAAAGGACTGGAACCAAATGTCTACTTGACACCAAATACATGCCAGCAAAACGGAAACAGGCAAGTAAGAAGGTACAAATCACACACTCCTCCATTCCTGCTGTCAGAGTCTATTGATATAAATATTCTGTCAGCTTCACGTGTCATTTGTGAAAGACAGGCCGGGGAGGAAGCCCGAGAAGGGGCTGAAAATGTGCACTAGAAATAGAGATGGGCTTTCTCGTCTGCCTCAGCCAGATTGACACATCTGTCAGGCCGAGGCCAGCTCAGACTTCTTTTTTACAAGAGGGCTGCCAGTCAAGCGTCTTTTCCTTCTGTCTTGACAGCAGGCAGGTGACAGAAGCATGACCATTTCTCTGTTCATCTGTCACAGGAGTCGCCAACACGGTGCCCAGTGCCCGCCAATGCCTTTCCTCCTGGTGCCTGCCAAGTGTTTTTAGAAAGTGGAAGAGCCAGGGGATGACTGGGGTTTCTGTCCAAAACAGATCCCTGACTGACCATCAGAGATGGCAGTGGCAGCAGCTGCCACCACAGCACAAGGATCTTCACTCGGTGACTGAAGGTAAGTTGTGGCAGCCATTTTCTGTCTGGCTTCACCTCCTGCGGCAGCCATTTTGTAGGCTACCCCCACCACACTATGTAAGAATTCTGAAGGTGCCCACAGGCTCAAAAAGGTTGGGGACCCCTGATCTATTTCTTCCAAAGACCTCAAAGCATTTGACATCGTTCTCTCACCAGTTTGGTGTAGTGGTTAAAAGCATGGACTCTTTTAAGTATTGAGCAGGAGGTGATGAATCCAAACAAACAGGCTTTTATTCAATGACATTGTTCAGCTCAAAAGACAGCTCTATGAGAGCAGCAGTTTCATTTATACTGTTCCAAAACATAACTTTCAACAATGTAACTATATACAAGCAATACTATTGGACCCAAGCAGGGCTCAGCTATTGGGTATCTAGATTGGCTTCAGGACCAATGGGAGTCTTTATTAATCAGCCAATAGGAATTGGAGCTTTAGGATACCAGAGCCCTTTCCAAGCTATTACTGCTTCATATTCTAAACACAAACACAACAGACTCTGATGTGGGAGAACTGGGTTTGGTTCCCCATTCCTCCATATGCAGCTGTTGATGTGACCTTGGGTCAGTTACAAGTTCTTTCTGAGCTGTTCTCTCAAGAGCAGTTTCTCAAAAGAGCTCTCTCAGCCACACCTACCTCACAGGGTGTCTGTTGTGGGGAGGGGAGGGGAAGGGAAAGGAGATTGTAAGCTGCTCTGAGACTCTTTTGGGTAGTGAAGGGTGGGCATAAATCCAATCTCTTCTCTTCTTCCTCTTTTTATCCTCACAACATCCCTGTGAGGTCGGCTAGCCTGAGAGAAAGAGGCTGGCTCAAAGTCCAGCAAACAATGCGATAGGGCTACGATTGCAAAATAACAAACAATGCAAAATAGAAGTTCAATCATGATCCCTTATATATAATTGTGTTTTTGGGTGGCACTTTGTTGAACATTCCATGCACTCCCAAATCAGTTGGCTCCATGGTGTGTCACTCAAGCTGTCCCTATCCACTGGCTGCATTGCTGGAGTCTCGCCTCCCACAGTCTAAACAATTTGCTGTTCCTCTCCCCCCCCCCCCCACCATAGCCAGTCAGAACACAGAGGTCTTCTTCTAAGGCAGCCCTGCACCCCTGCCAGACTCCAGGGCAAGTGAGGAGGTAACGCCCAGCAGCCACAGCTTCCTCTCTCCCCCGGAGCACTGCATATCTGCTCAAGTTGTGAAGCTAGGCCAGGAGAAGCAGGCAGTGGACAGCAGCATCCAGGAGGGGGATTGGGAGGGAAGGGGGGAGAAAGAGATCTGACGGTGGGAGTGGGGAGAGGCAGCAGGACACTCTCCCCAGCCTACTCACTTGGGCTAGCCCAGCAAGCATCTCTGTTTTCTGGAGATCAGTAGTAATTCCAAGAGAACTCCAGGTCCCGCTGGGAAATTGGCCACCCTATGCTATGCCTAGCTGCCCCTGCCATGGGTGCAGGCTGTTCACGTCTCTATAAAGCTGGATCTTCTGACAGACATTTGCAATTGATGATCTCACACCTGGATTTGCTCCATGTAATTTTTACAACAATCTGAATCCCGTTTGTCACTGTGCCTAACCATATTCTTTAGCTTTGTATTTGATGTTTATACGATGTGATGTGAAAAGAGGACCCGGCAGGCTGAAGACAGGCTGTACTTGGCAGGTCAGTCCAATCAGATTCTTCTGGTCTTTAAGACTGAGACATGAAATCTTAACATGACTGATGTCAAACATAGCTGACTTTTAAAAAGATGCTGTGTAGAAGAAGAGAAGAGACTGGATTTATACCCCACCCTTCACTACCCAAGGGAGTCTCAGAGTGGCTTACAAACTCCTTTCCCTTCCCCTCCCCACAACAGACACCCTGTGAGGTAGATGGGGCTGAGAGAGCTCTGACAGAAACTGCTCATTTTCAAGAACAGCTGTGCCAGAACTATGGCTTACCCAAGGTCATCCAGCAGCTGCATGGGGAGAAGTGGGGAATCAAACCCAGTTCTCCCAGATTAAACCTCTTCTTCTTCTTCTTCTTCTTCTTCTTGTCTCTCCCCAGTAACTCACATAAAATGGAGCCCCCCAAAAAGCTTTATTGAAGAAATTCAAGAAACAAACAAAACATATATTTCAGTGGAGACTTAATGCGCACAAAAATAACAAAACGGACTGGCTGTCTTACTCTTAAAATCCGCAGTACTGGTTGTCACAGATAAATAATGATGTTCCGGAGCATACAAAGAGTACCTTCAGGCAGAAAGGGTGGGTCATTGGAGGGAAAAGGTGAAGAAGCAGATATCCTCTCTACTATGGTGGTGAAAAGTGACTTCAAGTCACAGCTGATATGGCGACCCCGTAGGGTTTTCAAAGCAACAGACGTTCAGATGTGATTTGCCATTGCCTGCCTCTGCATCATGACCCTGGTATTCCTTAATGGTCTCCCATACAAATAGTAACCAGGGCCCAACCTTGCTTAGATTCAAATATCTGATGAGATCGGGCTCGCCTGGGCTCTCCAGATCAGGTCTCTCTCTACCGTAGTCTGTATTATATCTAGAAAGAGAAACGGCCAGCCGTAACCTCCTGACCTTCCCAGCCACAGGGCTGTCTCCATGGAACACTCTGAAAAGACTCCAGCTCCCCCTTCCCTACCAGATTCACAGCCGAACTGTGTGAATTAATTAACAGTCCTTCAAGATGACCTTGATGAGTAAAGGTCAGCCTGAAGCCGGTTGGCTGACACCTGCTGAGGAGTTAGAGCGCAATGAGATGACAGTTTGCTCAGCTGCCCCTTTAAAATTTTCCCAACATCTTCTAACCAGCCAGGCCGTGGAGAGAAGGAAAGCTGGGGAAAGAGCCGGAAACAATACAGAGGAGGGCCACCACGTTTCAGTTTAGAAAAGAGGTGACTAAGAGGGGACATGATAGAGGTTTCTAAGATTATAGATGGGGTGGAGAGAGTCATAGAGTCATAAGGCTGGAAGGGGCCCTGCAGACCATCTAGTCCAACCCCCTGCCCAATGCAGGACCCGCCTAAAGCATCTCTGACAAATATTCGTCCAGCCTCTTCTTGAAGGCTGCCAGTGAAGGGGAGCTCACCACCTCCCTAGGCAGCTGATTCCACCTTCGAACCACTCTGACCGTGAAAAAGATTTTCCTAAGATCCAGCAGATACCTTTCTGCATGTAATTTAAACCCGTTGCTTCAGGCCCTATCCTCTGCTGCCAACTGGAACAGCCCTCTGCCCTCCTCCAAATGACAGCCTTTCAGATATTTAAAGAGAGCCATCATGCCCCCCCCCCCTCAGTCTCTTCTTCTCCAAACTAAACATTCCCGAGGCCCTCAGCCTTTTCTTGAAGGGCTCAGTCTCCAGACCCCTGATCATCCTCGTCGCTCTCTTCTGCACCCGCTCCATTCTGTCCACATCCTTTTTGAAGCGAGGCCTCCAGAACTGCTCTCAGGACTCCAGGTGCAGCCTTGAGAGCCAGTTTGGTGTAGTGGTTAAGTGCGCGGACTCTAATCTGGGAGAACCGGGTTTGATTCCCCACTCCTCCACTTGTACCTGGCTGGATGACCTTGGGCAAGCCATAGCTCTGTACCAGCTGTTCCCTCAAGGACAGCTTGGGAAAGAGCTCTCTCAGCCCCACCTACCTCACAGGGTGTCTGTTGTGGGGAGGGGAAGGGAGGGGAAGGGGAGGGGAAGGAAAGGAAAGAGAAAGGAGTTTGTAATCCGCTCTGAGACTCCAAGTGAGTGAAGGGTGGGATATAAATCCAATCTCTTCTTCTCTTCTTCTTCTTCTGACCAAAGCAGTATACAAAGGGGCTATGGCCTCCTGCGATTTCAATGCTATGGCCTTTCTAATATAACCCAAGACTGAATTTGCCTTTTTTGCCAGTCTTGGGTTGTATGATTAATTTCAACGGACGCACTAGAGAAAGACTTGATACCAGCCTAAGGTGGTACATACAGATGGGTAGGGTCATCTAGTGGTTGGAGGACATCTAATCCTACCTGAAGATTTCTGCATCCGACTCAGACTGAAGTCAAAGGAACAGAGGCAAATATTTGAGTGGTCCCCAGTGCAAAAACACTATATTACAAGCTAGTGTGCAAAGAAGGATGCCCTAGGCAGCTTTCTAGCTGTGGACTGAGTTAAGAGTTGAGGGCAAAAATTAAAATAAAGACCCACCAGAGGAAACCTCTCTGTTAACATACAAACTCCTCACCTACTTATTTATTATATCTATTTTATTTAAGACTAGCAGCAAAGCTAGAAAGATGTATCTGTCTGGCTGCACACAGCCCCCCCCCACCTCCCCTGCTTTCTCCCCCCTCCCCAACCCCATGGTCAAGGGGTGATGGAAGGCCCCACCACTGCCTCCCCATCTGGCTTCCTCCAGTGGCCTTCTGACCACCTCCACAGCCCACCACCCTGGCAGCTCACGCAGCCTCGTCTAGTTGGGCCATGGAGATGCCGGAGTTCAGTGAATGACCCCTCAGGCCCCTGCACCTACTGGATGTCGGCCTTGTCCTCCTCCATGGCCACCTTGTCTTCCATAGCACCGGCCCCTGTCCCGCAGTCTCATGACCTTCCGGCCGCCGGAGCATCCTACCCATTCATTGGCTCCCAACACATTGAGGCTGAGACTCTGGGCACTGCTTCTGTGGGCAGGACTACAGCAACGCAGCCAGTGGATAGAGACCCCTGGTGAGTGACACATCAGGGAGCCAACTGATTTGGGAGTGTGTGGAATGTTCAGGAGAGTCCACAACCAAAACACAATTATATATAAGGAGAGATTTTTTTTTATGCCACCACTCCAGAATCTGACCTGGATGGCCCAGGCTAGCCTGATCTCTGGTCAGTATTTGGAATGGTCAGTATTTGGAAGCCCTGGTCAGTATTTGGAAGGGAGACCACCAAGGAATGCCAGGGTCATCATGACATGGAGGCAGGTAATAGCAAACTACTTCTGAATATCTCTTGCCCTGAAAACCCTTCTAGGTCACTATAAGTCAACTGAGAATTGAAGGCAAAGTTTTTTTTTCCTAATTTCCTGAAGTCTGAATCTATTGTTCTTTTTTTCTCCCAACCCATTCTTTTTACAGATGACAACCCACTTGGTAATTATACTGAGTATGAATTCAGACAATGGCCTCCTAATAATTGATTCACTTTCCATCTGTCTAATCATTCAGTAATGAAGCTATTCATTTCCCCCTTTATGGAAAATGGAATGACATATGTTCTGTCACACATTTTCTTAAATCGGCTACCCAAGATACCCAAGATGTGCCAGAAGGACAAATCTGCAGATTTCTCAGTAGGGCATAAGCGATTTTAAAATAATATCGCGCCCCCCCCCCCCACGCCCCCAGTGACCCCTGTTCCACGCCCAGAAGAGAGCAAAAAACCTCCAGGATCGCCAGCCAAACTGGCCTGCATGGATTCAATATCTGTTTGGATGGCAACTTTAATCAGAGGCAGAATGAGTTAAGAATGAGGGGAAGGCGACTCCGGCAGGTAATTGAAACCAATATGTTTGGAAAGTGCTTTGGGTCTTTCTTGGGGAAAAAAGGGAGGGCGGGATACCTGAATAAATATGCAGAAAGCAGAACAAAACCAAGGCTACCAGATCTTGCAAGCTAAGCAGGGTTGGCCCTGGCTAGTGCTTGGATGGGAGACCACCAAGGAAGTCCGGGGTCGCGATGCAGAAGTAGGCAGTGGCAAACCACCTCTGGACATCTCTGGCCTTGAAAACTCTACAGGGTCGCCATAAGTCCGACATTGTTGTTGTTGCTCAGTCACACAGCCGAGTCCGACTCTTTGTGACCCCATGGACCACATCTCGCCAGGCCCTCCTGTCTTCTGTCGTGCTCCAGAGTTTGCACAATTTCATGTCCGTTGCATCGATCACACTGTCTAACCATCTCACCCTTTGCCGTCCCCTTCTTCTTTGACCTTCAGTCTTTCCCAGCCTCAGGGTCTTCTCCAGTGAGTGCTCCCTTCTCATTGGGTGGTCAAAGTATTTGAGCTTCAGCTTCAGGATCTGGCCTTCCAGGGAGCAGTCAGGGTTGATTTCTTTTAGGATTGACTGATCTGATCTCCTTGCAGTCCAAAATCAGACATTCCTTGATGGCAAAAAAAAAAAAGGAAAGGAAAGGAAAAAGGGGGTGGAAATAATGAAGACAAGCATCTCTTTGGTGCAAAACTGGTTTGTCCAGCTGGCTGTTAACAGGAGAATGAAATCAAGAGTGACACAATTATCACACTCCCCTGATTATCGGGTGTGTGTGAACAGAACCGCTCCTTTTTCCTTCCCCTCTGAGGAACACAATGCAGATGAATCGCACTAAATTATAAGCCCTCCACTTCATCAACACTTTGTTAGTTCTGGCCACTTTCATTAGCTCTGCAAAAAAAAAAACACCCTCTTTTTTGTTTGGGTCCGCCCCCCACCCCACACTGAGACGTTAGCATTTCTCAGCCCTGTAGGGGTTACTTTAATGCATCCAATCCCTGTCAAACCAAGTAAAGCCGGTGACATGGAGCCCTCGGGTTCGATGTCTCGAGCTAAGAGTGTCAGTGGAAACTGGCAAAAGCCTGGAACGCAGAGTGACAGGCCCCGATAGATGGCAAGAATTTTAAAGGGCACAAGTTATCTTTGCTAACACAAGCTGGCCAGTTTAGACCAGCCTGGGTCGCCCTAATCTGGTCTCGAGACCTTTTCCAGAAAAGACCGTTTGTTACTATGGGTAGAAACAGATTAATGGCTATGCTTTTGCAAAGCAGAAAGAGTTGAGCCCTGCCTTTTTCTCTTTATTACTGGGTTGTTTGGATTGTTTATTAGAAATAAGAAAGTCTTTTAGCCAAACCCTTTACAAAAGCAGTTTCTGGGGTTACCAACCTCCAGGTGGTGGCTGGAGATCTCCCAGGATCACAATTAGTTTCCGGAGGAGGGTCGTAGCTCAGTGGCAGAGCATCTGCTTGACATGTCGAAGGTCCTAGATTCAGTCCCTGGCCAGCAGTAACTTCCTCTAGGTACCATTTCACTTAATAAAGTTGACAACATTCCGGGGACTGTCAGAAACATAACATTGTTTGGATCGCTTGAGCGGAGCTCTGGGGATGTCGCTTGTTTAAGTGGTTATGCGCACATCGCTGAGAGTTTTTTTAAATGGCAGCCATTCTCCAGACCATCCCTACAGGCTGATTGCACACTGGTGGAACGACCTGATGGTGGAAAGTCCAGCATTGGCCCATCGGCCAGCTTTAGACCGGACTTTAACCACTATCTTTTAAGTACGGTCCCTGGCATCTCCAGTTTCACGTGGCAGGCAATGTGAAAAACCTCGGTGTGAGACCCTGGGCACTCAGTGGCGGTCTGCGTAGACAATATTGACTTTGATGGACCAAGGGGCTAAATTCAGTATAAGGCAGCTCAGTGTGCTACAGAGATCAGTTCACAGGGAGACAATACTGGTTTTGAAAGGCGGGCTCTACGACATGATGCCCTTACTGACGTTCCTCCCCTCCCCAAACCCCGCCCTCCTCAGGCTCCACCCACCCCCCAATCTCTGGATATCTCCCAAGTCCTAACCTAGAGCTGGCAACCTCATTTATACCCCCCCCCCTTTCTACTTCAAGGAGTACATCAGGTGGTTTACAGTCTAAAAAGCAGGGCTATTTTTGGGCAGGAACGCACAGGAACAGAGTTCCGGCTGGCTCCTGAGTTGGCCACACCCAGCAGGAACTCATTAGCATAATAGGCCACACCCAACAGCAGAAACTCATTAGGATTGGCTACATTAGGGGTATGTGGCCTAACATGCAAATTAATCCCTGCTACAAAAAAAGCCCTGGGTTTTGGCAACAAACAAGGTAAACAGAATAAGAAGCAAAAGGCGGGTGTAGCTGGATGACCACTCCTCTAGTACCCGCCACACGCTCCCGTCCGACCCTGGGAATCCACTAACAAGCCCTGGTCCCGTCTGCACCTAGACTTCGCGGGACCCATCCAGGGCCGGTTGTTTCTTATCGTTGTAGACAGCTACAGCAAGTGGCTGGAGGTGGTTCCGGTAGCATCGACCTCCACCAACGCAGCCTTACGAAGTCTCTGGCCGGTCTTCGCGACACACGGAATGCCTGACACTCTCGTGACCGACAACGGGACCGCATTCACCTCCGGCGAGTTCCAACAGTTCGTGGTGGCCTGCGGTCTTTGCCACATCCGCTTCGCACCATTTCACCCTGCAACCAATGGGCAGGCCGAGCGCATGGTGAGAACAATGAAGGATGCTTTAAAGAAAATGGAGCACGGAGACTGGGAACAGCAGCTGTATAAATTCCTGTTCTGCTAACGGAACACACCCCACTCAGGGACCGGGCGCCGGCCAGCCGAACTTCTGATGGGAAGACGACTGGGAACTATCCCGGACTGCCTACATCCCGACCGAGCAATCAATGGAAACCCGACAACGGAGGACCAGCCAGCCGCCCGAGGGTTCGCTCCTGAAGACCCTGTCTACGCTAAGAACTACACGCAGGGTCCGACATGGCTCCCCACGAGGATCATCCGAGTCACCGGGCCTTATTCCTACGAGGTCCTCACGGAAGATGGCGTAGTCTGGAAACGGCACATTGACCAGATTCGATGCCGTACACAGAACCACGACGCTACCCAGGCCCCCGAACTCTCTGCACCAACAGACCGTGACATCGACACGACTCCAGAAGCAGCGCCAGACCCTGATCCGGAGAGTGCAGAAACGCCGCTCGTGCCCGCGGACGAAGCAGCCGCACCATCCACACCTGAATGACCTCCGACCAGGCCGGTCCCACAAGCAGAACAACTACCCGCACCGCAACCTGCTGACACAAGCAACACGCCCCGCCTTACAACCCCCTGGCGCTCTGGACGTGAGCGCAGATGCCCGGACTATCTCAAAGACTATGTATGCAGAGGGGTTCTGGACTATGGGGGGAGGGGTGTTATGTATTGACCATGCGGTCGCCATGTGCTCCCGTAATGGCGACTGCCATGTGGCCAGAGCACATGGCCAAGAAACTACCTGAGCTTCAGCCAGGTAGAACAAAGGCCAGGTGGATTCAAACCGGCCACCAATCATGTACCTAGGTTTCTCCCAGGGAACCTATGAAATGTAAATAGACTTATAATGACCTATCAGGCCAGTTGGGTGTGGTCAGGGGATTGTCCCTGACCAGCATAAAAGGAGGGCTTTGAGCCCTGGGTTGTAGGCTTCATCTGGACCAGCAATAAAGATCTAGCTGTTTCACCATTCCATGGACTCCCGACTCCAATACATATCAAGTAACATGGGGGTGTGGCCTAATATGCCAATGAGTTATTGTTGTTGGGTGTGGCCTATTATGCTAATGAGTTCCTACTGGGCTTTTTCTTCAAAAAAAGCCCTGCTAAAAAGTACAATAAAGCCTCCCTATTACTATTACCAGGGCTATTTTGGGGCAGGAACGCACAGGAATGGAGTTCCGGCTGGCTCCTGAGTTGGCCACACCCAGCAGGAACTCATTAGCATAATAGGCCACACCCAACAGCAGAAACCCATTAGGATTGGCTACATTAGGGATATGTGGCTTAACATGCAAATCAATTCCTGCTACAAAAAAAGCCCTGGGTTTTGACAACAAACAAGGTAAACAGAATAAGAAGCAAAAGGTGGGTGTGGCTGGATGACCACTCTTCTGATAACATGGGGGTGTGGCCTAATATGCTAATAAGCTGTGCTGTCAGGTATGTGGCCTGATATGCTAATGAGTTCCTGCTCCAATGCAGCAGATGAAGAGATATCATTAAAAAGCAGTAGAGAGAAAAATGCAAGAAAACAGCATAAATGCCAGAAAACAGCCCCCCGAGCCTGCTTCAGTGGGGAGAGCGGGATACAAATCGAATTAAATAAATAAAATAAATAAATAATACTTATGCAAAATGACCCCAGCAGCATCCCCAGAGCAACCTTTGACAGACATCGGTGTGTATAAAATATAGCAATATCTTTCCATGCACGCAAAATTGAAACAAGAGAGCATTCAAGCACTTGATTCTCCTCCACGTTGCCCTCTTGAAGTGGTCCAGCCACAGGATTCTACTCAACTTAGAGATTCTTCGCCTCATCATTTCTCTGACTTAAATTCTTCACCCTCCCCCGCCCCACCCTCTAACCTGCCACATTATGCTGATGTAAAACGCCAAGCCCCAGAAGGATGCTAGGAGAGTACAGAAAGTGAGGGAGAAAATTGGCTTGTGCAACTCAATGCCCAGTTTTGTGTTGCTGATTTCCCAGATACAAACCACGAACTTGCTGTGCTGGATGGTGCCTACTACACCTTTATGCCCTGGCACTGATGCCCGCTGCTGTGGGAGGATAGATAAGGTGAGTAAATGGGCAGGACCAACTTATCCATTAGGCACAGTAGGCACAGTGCCTGGGGCCCATGATACTTTCAGGGGACCATGGAAATGTTTTACTTTCTTTTAAAATCAGAAGGGGAAAATGAACTTTTAGGACTGAAGAAAAGCCATTAGATTTTGCCTAAAACTCACTGACCGATTTCCCACAAGGCTCTGCCCCGGCGTCGTTCTTCCATTTCCCCTGATTGCGTGCTTCAATTTCACAGCATTTGCTGTGGGGCGCATTTTGACCCGCAGCTTTGTGCGATTTCCCCCACAGCTTCAGTGATCCTCAAAAAACAGGATCACTGAAGCCGCGGGGGAAATTGTGCGAAGCCGCAGGTCAAAATGCGTCCCACAGCAAATAGTGTGATATTGAAGCACACAATTGGGGGAAATGGAAGAACGACGCCGGGCTAGCACTTGTGGGAAATCGGTCACTGAAAATGTCGAGACAGTGTGCAACTGCAAATAAAAAAGGCCAACACTATGCTGGGGATTATTAGGAAGGGAATTGAAAAGCATCAGTTCAACGCTTTTTAACTTCTTCATTAATGATTTGGAGTTGGGAGTCAGCAGTGAAGTGCTAAATTTGTAGGTGTCACAAAGTTGTTCAGGGTGGTGAAAAGCAGGGAGGATTGTGAGGCACTCTGAAGGGATCTGTCGAGGATGGGTGAGTGGGCATGAATGTGGCAAAGGGGGTTCAGTGTGGCCAGGTGCAAAGTGATGCACATTGGGGCCAAAAATCCTACCTATAAATACACGTTGATGGGGTCCGAACTGGCAGAGACTGACCAAGAGAGAGATCTTGGCGTCGTAGTAGATAACTCAATGAAAATGTCGAGATAGTGTGCAACTGCAATGAAAAAGGCCAATGCTATGCTGGGGGTTATTAGGAAGGGAATTGAAACAAAGAAGCCAATATCATAATGCCCCTGTATAAATCGATGGTGCGACTTCATTTGGAGTATTGTGTACAGTTCTGGTCACCACACCTCAGAAAGGATGTTATAGCACTGGAAAAAGTGCAGAAAAGGGCAACTAGAATGATAAAAGGGTTGGAACACTTTCCCTATGAAGGAAGGTTAAAGCACTTGGGGCTCTTTAGCTTGGAGAAATGACAACTGAGGGGTGACATGATTGAGGTTTACAAGATTATGCATGGGCTAGAACAGATAGAGAAAGTACTTTTCTCCCTTTCCCACAAGACAAGAACTCAGGGGCACTCAATGAAATTGCTGAGTAGTTGGGTTAGAACAGGTCAAAGGAAATACATCTTCATCCAAAGAGTGATTAACACGTGGAATTCACTGCCACAGGAGTTGGTGGCAGCTACAAGCATGGACGGCTTCAAGAGGGAATTGGATAAACATCTGGAGCAGAGGTCCATCAGTGGCTATTAGCCACAAGGTACAGATAGGATCTCTCAGTCTGGAGCAAGTGATGCTCTGTATTCTTGGTGCTTGGGGGGGAGTGAACAGTGGGAGGGCTTCAAGGAATTCTGGCCCCACTGCTGGACCTCCTGAGGGCACCTGGTGGTTTTGGCCACTGTGTGACAGAGTGTTGGACTGGATGGGCCCCTGGCCTGATCCAACATTGGCTTCTCTTATGTTCTTATATAAAACAGAAAAAGATGTTAAGGTATTAAAAGTTATAATTTTTAATATTGATGTTATTGCGGTGGGAGGGGCCCACGAAGGCAAAAGTGCCCTCGGCCCATGGAAGTCATCGTGCGGCCCTGTAGGTGGGGAGATCAGAGTGACTACCGCTATCATCTCCACTCCCCCCGCAAGAGCTACCGACAGATATATTGTCCCATCTGGCTCCCTATGATGAAGGTTAAGGATCTATAAACTCATTGCTGGTCTTCATTCATTTTCATTATCGTTCGTATAATGTTCCAGTTATATTGGTTCACATTATATTTTTATAGTTCATTACATTTGCTTCTGTTATTATTCCCATTCGTATCCATCGGTTTCAACCTTTCTGGCTGTCAAGCTTTGATGTCAATCTTTCCCCCCTCCCATCTCCTCTGACCTCATCAGCACTCTCCAACAGACTGCCAGGAGCCATTCAAACACACTGCTTCATTCATCGATATTTGTGTCCTGTTTCATTAAAAGTATCCAGGTAATGAATGGGGCACTTCCAGTTCACTTTTGCCACATGTGGATGCACCTTCCTAATATGACTGTGTACTAGTTGTGGGGGTGAGCTACTCAGCATGCCTGGACATTGGGGGGGCGCTACATCACTCTAACTGTCTATAGGTGTTGTCTCCTGGAATGAGATGCCTCTCTTTGTCTTAACCTGGGAGCTACCCTCTGACCCCCTTCTCTCTCTGCATGCTCTTTGTCCTCTCCCTATGTTCACATGGCCTTCCATGGAGACACATATCACTGCAGGTCTCTCCTGTAGATACAATGCTCTCAGTCTGGTGTAGTGGTTAGGAGTGCAGACTCTAACTTGGGAGGATCTGGTTTGATTCCCCACTCCTCTACACACAGCTGCTGGTGTGACTTTGAGTCAGTCACAGGTTATTTCAGAGCTGTTCTCTCAAGGGCAGTTCTCGGGAGAGCTCTCTCAGCCCCACCTACCTCACAGGGTGTCTCTTGTGGGGAGGGGGAGGGAAAGGAGATTGTAAACTGCTCTGAGACTCCTTTGGGTACTGGAGGGTGGGGTATAAAATCCAATCTCTTCTTCATACTCCCACACACACGATGCTGAACCAGCTGGCCGTTTACGATAGGGAATGATCTCTTTAGATTAAGCATCTTTCTCCCCTTTGCACTGCAACCTGAATGTAAACTGAATCTACTTGAATAAAAGTAAGTTTACCCTTTTTGCAATATACTTCTTGGGAGATTTATTTACTGCACTCAGTAACACTTCTATGGCTGGGCACACTCTGCTATATTAACCAAATATCCCAATACTAGTATCCATATGTTACCAAAAGAAAACAAAAAAAACACCTGAGAGTGAAACAGTGAGAATTTAGCTTATTATGCCACTTAATAGTGACCCACTGAATTCTATCAACCTCCATCTACGGTGAAGGGTTGTGACTCAGCATCAGAGTATCTGCTTTCCCTGTGGAAGGTCCCCGGTTTAAGTTCCAGAATCTCCAGATAAAAGGATGAGGTACTAGAGAAAAACTACAACCCGAGAACCTGGAGAGTTGCTGCCAGTTGGAGGAGGAGGAGGAGGAGGAGGAGAATGGATTTATAACTGCCCTTCACTACCCAAGGGAGTTTTACAAACTCCTTTCCCTTCCCCTCCCCACAACAGACACCCTGTGAGGTAGGTGGGGCTGAGACAGCTTGGGAAAGAGCTCTCTCAGCCCCACCTACCTCACAGGGTGTCTGTTGTGGGGAGGGGAAGGGAAAGGAGTTTGTAAGCCGCTCTGAGACTCCAAGTGAGTGAAGGGCGGGATAGAAATCCAATCTCTTCTTCTTCTTCTTCTTCTGAGAGAGCTCTTTCCAGAGCTGTCCTTGAGAGAACAGCTCTGACAGAACTATGGCTTGCCCAAGGTCATCTAGCAGCTGCAAGTCGAGGAGTGGGGAATCAAACCCAGTTCTCCCAGATTAGAATCCGTGCACTCAACCACTACACCAAAAGAGTAGACAGCATTGACCTAGATGACCAGTGGATGGATCCAGTATAAGGTAGGGATGCGTATTCGGATATACCCAAGAAAAAATTAAACTTGGAATTAGCTGTTTTGGGTCAGCTCAGGGATATCTGAAATGACCTCAAACACTCCTGAAATTCTGGAAGTAATGATAGATTAAAATACAGTCGTTTTCATCATCAGTGAAATTCTATTTATTTATTTATTGAGATTTATATCCCACCCTCCCCACTCTACGGCAGGCTCAGGGCAGCTATCAACATTTTAATTACAATAAAATCAATAAAACATTAAAACATTAAATATTCAGTCTTACAATACCCCCAATTCAAGATGGCATGACTTCATTTCTGACTTCATTTCATGACTTCATTTCTTCATATCGGGGTAGCGTCACAGGTGATAAACAATTTGGTCGTCTGGCTGGTGGGTTCTGATGGTAGGACCAGGGCAATAGATGTTAGGCGGCCCTACTTAAAGGCCTGGTGGAAGAGCTCCATCTTGCAGGCCCTGCGGAACTGCAATAAATCCCACAGGGCCCTGATATTATCTGGGAGTTCATTCCACCAGAGTGGGGCTGCCACTGAAAAAGCCCTAGTCCTCGTAGCCACCAACCAGGCCTCCCTCAGCCCCAGGAGAACCAGGCAGTTTTGAGATCCTGATCGAAGCACTCGCTGGGGAACATATGGGGAGGGACGGTCCCTCAAGTAGCTAGGTCTCTGGCCATATAGGGCTTTATAGGGAACTATAGCAAATTACATAAACAAACAGAACCACTCTTCATATGTTATAGTAAACCGTGCTGTAAATTCTTAATGATGTTCAAGCCTAGGTAAAGGTAGAGGTAAAGGTTTCTCTTGCTCGAAAGCCAGTTGTATCTGACTCTAGGGTTTTGGTGCTCATCTCCATTCCCAAGCCGAAGAGCCAGCGCTGTCCAAAGACTTCTCCGTGGTCATGTGGCCGGCATGACTAGACGCTGAGGCACATAGAACACTGTTACCTTCCCACCGAAGCGGTACCTATTTGTTTACTTGCAATTTCTAGCTTTCGAACTGCTAGGTTGTCAGGAGCTGGGGCCAGAGACAGGAGCTCACTCTGTCATGCAGCAGTTGGGTCTTGAACTGCCAAACTACTGACCTTCTGGTCTGCAGTTCAGTGTTTTAACCTCTGAGCCACCACGGTTCAAGCCTAGATACATCCAAAAGTCAATTTTAACCACTAACAGGATTCTTCCTCAAACTAAAGGTATCTCAGTACAGAATACAGTACTAAAAATGGTAAAAACACGGCCAGCAGTAACTTCCTCTAGGTACCATTTCACTTAATAAAGTTGACAACATTCCGGGGACTGTCAGAAACATAACATTGTTTGGATCGCTTGAGCGGAGCTCTGGGGATGTCGCTTGTTTAAGTGGTTATGCGCACATCGCTGAGAGTTTTTTTAAATGGCAGCCATTCTCCAGACCATCCCTACAGGCTGATTGCACGCTGGTGGAACGACCTGATGGTGGAAAGTCCAGCATTGGCCCATCGGCCAGCTTTAGGCCGGACTTTAATCACTATCTTTTAAGTACGGATCCCCGACGGGGATCAATGGGCTACTAACGAAAGCAGCACAATCCCCAGATGTTGAGGTCTGGATGTGCACTTTAAATCCACCAGGCACTTGTGCCTGGCATGGCTCAAAAGAGCCGTCTGAACGCACCCAAAGTCAAATGCTGTGTAATCTGCTTCATAATTGGTGTTAGATCTCAGTAGCTCAGCATGATCAGTACTTGGATGAGAGACCACCAAGGAAGGCTCTGCAGAGGAAGGCAATGGGGAAAACACCTCGGCTTCTCAATTGGCACGAAAACCCCTTGCAGGGGTCGCCGGAAGTTGGCTGCGACTTAGACAGCATTTTACACACACGCACAAAGAAAGCTGATTAAAACCCGGATTTATACATAGTAGGCAGACACGATTCCAACTGGTTAGGAAAGTTGAGCCAACTTTAAAAGGCCAGAGAAACAGACAATTAACTTCACTTGACATTTGTGGCTCAATTCAATTCAGTCAGGATTTCGCCCCAGAGCCTTGAGCGGAAAACCAATTAAAGAGGCCTAGGAAGGAAATCACAATTAAACTTCCCACCCCTGATAACCGTTGTTTCTCGAAGTGCAGTCACAGTTTTCAACTGTCTGATAAAGTTAGGCAGGATTCTTTTAACTTTCTTCCCTCCAGTACATCTCTGGCATTTCACGTTGCCCTGGAAAAAATGATGGAGAAATGGTTAACCTCTTAAGTTTGCAGACAGCACGGGGAAAAGTAATCTATGCTTTTTGTCTCTACATATCGCAAAACTGGGAAATAAGAAAAACAGCTCAGGCTGGGAAAGATATATGATCTGATCAAAGACAGGATGTGTCACGACCATGTGTCTTTCTGTATTCATTGCTGGAATAGCAAGAAGCTTGTGGAAATTCAATGTACAGGGACATTTTCTCACTTGTACCCATTTCTACTGATGATTACACAAGAAGTAAATGCTACAGCTTCAAAGGGAAGAAGCAACTGCATTCCCTGTGCAAAACACAATTAATATTTTGCAAGCTCCTATCTCCTATGCAGCCCTGACCTGGCTAGCTCAAGCTAGCCCAATCCAAGATTGGCTGTGGCTCAGTGGTAGAGCAAATGCTAGGCATGCAGAAGGTCTCAGGTTCGATCCCCGGTATCTCCAGTTAAAAGACTTGGCAGTAGGTGATGTGAAACACCTGAGACCTTGGAGAGCTGCTGCCAGTCTGAGTAGACAATACTGACTTTGACCAACCAAGGGTGTGATTCAGTATAAGGCAGTCTCTTGTGGCTAATATTTGGATGGAAGACCTTCGAGGAAAACCAGCACTGTGATATGGAGGCAGGCAATGGTGAACCACTTCTCAACATATCTTGCCTTGGAACATTTCTTGCCTTGAAAACCCCATAAGGGGTCATCGTAAGTCAGTTGTGAGTTCACGGCGGTATACATCCTCTGCATTGTTAGGTGTGTATGTTAGGAATGGGCACATACCAGTTCACGAACTGAAATTCGGCCAGAGCTTGGGCCGGTTCGGAGTTCGCAAACCGATGTTCGAGGAAGGCGCCTTCCCCGAACATTTCCCAGACTTTTATTTTATTTTATTTATTTATTTATTGAACAAGTGCCTTTATTGAGAAAAAAGCTTACAATGCACAGAAGAAGAGATAGATATGCATGAGTTAAATGGGAGAAGTCTTTAAAATAAGCATAATGCTATTCGCAGAACTACAAGTCTTAACAGACTGCCTATAAGTAGATTTTTGTAACTGACCCTTACAACACTTTTCTAACCATAAGAATATATTTTATATTTACAGTAGGAGGTTATTTCACCTTCAAACTTATTGCTATTTATCTTTTCTAGAAAGGGGCACCACTTTTCAAGCGGGTTGTATAGCTCCCTCCCTATTAACGATTTGTCAAAACACAATGTGCATTTTTCTTCCAGAAAATAGTCCCAGACCTTGTTCCACCAGTGTTTTGCTGAAGGGGTAGTGTCCGATCTCCAATGCTTGGCTATTACTGCCTTTGTGGCTACAAGCAACACCGTGATAAGGTCCCGTATTTGTGGGGGTGGTCTGTTTTCAGACCTGAGGTTGAGTAGAATTATGCTTGTGTCAAGAGGTATGTGATAGTTGACAACGGTCTTGATTTCTGTCAGCACTTTCTTCCAGAACAAGGCTATCCGTGGACAGGTCCACCAAGTGTGGTGGTAGTCTGCAGCAAGGCCACAGCCTTTCCAATGTACGGGTGGGATTTTCTGGGTTATATGGGAGAGGTACGGGGAGTTGTGTACCACCTTAAGACAACTTTACATTGGATCTATTCCCCAGACTTTTGGCTGGTTTGGTTCGGCTGTTTGGGGCCTGCCATTTAATCCTGACTGCTGAGGAGCATGGGGTTCGCTTTGAAGGAGGGTGTCAAAAGTCCTTCTCCATACCCAGGATAAGAACTTTTGTTAAGGGAGGGCTGCTGCAGAACAAAGTTAGAAAAATACCAGAGAGAGGCTATCCTCCCTCTAGTCTTGGTAGTTGCCACCAGTCCTTTCTGTCTACCCCAACAGCTCAGGAGTGAAAGGACAAGTCTCCCGGCTTCTCAGGGAATTAACAAGAAAAGTCACCCCTGCAGGGTAGGACTGCAGACTGAGTTTCCAAACAAAATTCAACGACCAGGTGGTCAAAGGCCAAGACTTCTGGAAGGAGACTTTGAGGTGAGTGAAGGCAAAAATCCACAACAGGATAAAAATATAATTATTTCATTTACAGTGCAAAAATAGATTTTAAAAAATAGACAAGGCTGTGAAGGAACATTAAACAACAAAGTCGTATGCTTATGCAGCTTGGCTAGCACCGTAAAACAAGATTCCAAGTTACCCAGTGTTGGTTCATCCCAAGCGGTGCTCTCTTGTGGAGATACACAGGGCCTCAGCCTGCACAAGCAGGCAGTGCAAGATGGATGCCAGGAGCACAGCAACTGCATGGCGAGACAGTTACTTCAGGCTGAGCGAAGTAACCACTGACATACCCACACACAAGCAATTCCTGCAATGGCATTTCACAGAAGTAAAAACATAATATATGAGGCATAAGATCCAGTTTCTGCATAAAATACAATTTCCACTAAAAAAATACCCTGCGTTAAACACTTACAAAATTTTACTGCATGTAGAGGCAGCAACCAGTAAAAACTCTGCCACAGGTTCAACTTTGTTTTCCTCAGTGCTATTTCACAGAAAAAGGGGTCATTTCGTAGAAAAAGAGGTGCAGGAGCTCATTACCATAACTCATTTGCATAACTCATTTGCATATGCCACACCCCCTAACATACCGGAAGTGTGTCAGAAGGCAACACCCACCCCTCAGGCTCCACTCCACAGTGAGTGAAACTGACCTGCTCTTCCTCCATTCCCTTCTCCATCCAACACTTTGTGCAATAAAAATAAGCGTAAAGAACACACCCTCATTCTCTTCCTGCTCCCTTGAAACCATCAGGTTTCAAGTAGACTTGAGATACCCAGGACATGTGCACCACCCATCCCTTCCCCTTCCCCTCCCCACAACAAGACACCCTGTGAGGTAGGTGGGGCTGAGAGAGGTCTTTTGAGAACTGCTCATGAGAGAACTGCTCTGAGAAAACTTGTGACTGGCCCAAGGTCACACCAGCAGCTGCACATGGAGGAGTGGGGAATCAAACCCGGTTCTCCCAGATTAGAGTCCAACTCCCGACCACTACACCAAACTGATGGGGTGGAAGCTGCTGAAGGGTTGGTGAAATTTCTCCAGTACTTATGTGCCATGTGCCCAGATAAAAAATGGTATACTTAGAAAATTTATATGCCACCTTGAGCAAGTCTCTGGAAAAGCAGCACACAGCCATAAAAGGAACAATGATAAAATTATCAATATTAAAACAAAACATTAAAAACAATAAAGACCCTGCAGGGCTTTCCCCGGGGCGCTGCGCCTCTGCACTGCTCGGGGAAGCCGAGGAGGGGGCGGGGCTTGGTCATGTGCCTGCCCCCTGGGCTCCTCACTCCCGGAGCTGCGCTCCTGTGCACTCCCGCTCCAATGGACCCCTGCACAGAAATAATAGTTTGATCAGCCCAGGAAAACCTAAAACACTACCCCAAATTGGTGATAAAATACGTTGCCTAATACCAGGATACAGGGCTTTTTTTGTAGAAAAAGCCCAGCAGGAAATCATTAGCATAATAGGCCACACCCAACAACAGGAACTCATTAGCATATTAGGCCACACACCCCGACAGCGCAGCTCCTTCCCAGGATTGACTTCCCCAGGTGCCCCGTGGCTTGCAGGATGCCTGGGGAACCTGGGGGGGGGGGAGGCAGTTTAAACTGCCTTCCCTCCCTGGATCGGCTTGGCTTCCCCAGGCGCCCTGCAGCTTGTGAGGTGCCTGGGGAACCTGAGGGGAAGAAGGCTGTAGGCGTGGCCAACTCGAAAGCCAGCCGGAACTCCGTTCCTGTGCGTTCCTGCCCAAAAATAGCCCTGCCAGTATAACAACAACATTCGGACAGCACATGGTGCAGGGTTTCAATAGCTTCACCTGTACAAGGGCAAAGTTGACTGTCAAAGAGGATACCCTGGAATCTTCTGAATAAAATTCCGAGGGTAGAACTGGCCAGTGAAAAAAATTCTGCGTGATTTTGGCATTGACATACTCCATGCCAAGTAGTTACGGAGCCCCTGAATGGAGAATTCCAGCTAACTTTTTGGAGAAGGTCTCTGATTGACCTCTGGCCTGTAAGAAGATGAAGAAGTGATGTAACTGTCTCTGTGTTGCTAAGCACGTGATGTATAGGGTGATTGACCAAAAGAGAAGAATTGAAACTGTACAGCAGATAAGCCTTGCCTTTTTCCCACAGATGCAAGACCCATTGCTCAGTTGCTTGGTATGCGCTAATTGCTAGGCCAGGGTAGCATGGTACTTCCTTCCACTTACAGCTGCAAACTATCTTGCTTACAAGGTCACACTTACTCTGGGCCCTAACTGTCCCTGGGAATGTTTTTGTAGGCCTCTTGCAGCCTGAACCAAAGATTTTATTATACAGAGCAAAAGCAAGGAACCATTTTTCTTTACGGGGGGTGGAGCAAAACCGAAGGGTATTTAAGAGCTGATTGGCAGATCCACTCGGCTGTTAGGTTTAAATGGCTACAAGCCATTAAACCCTTCAGTTTCACTTCCTCCCCTTCCAAGTGGGGGGAAAGCGAATCTGACAGGTTAAATGGCTCGCAGCCATTTAACCCTTCCTGGGTGTCCCCCCCCCTTTTCTCCCGGCCCCAGCATGCCACGGCCAAGAGAAAGGTGGAAGGGGAGTCCCTTTCAAGATGGACCCTGCCCCCTTCCTCCCAGCAGCGGCTGGCCACGGCCAGGAGAAAGCGGAAACTGAACTCACCGGACCGGCTCAGTTCAGGTGGGGTCCTTTTGGATCAGTTTGGTTCAGGGGCCACCCCAAACCACTTTTTGGGGGGCTCATGCCCATCCCTAGTGCATACATGTATAGGAATCAATGAGCTTACACGTTGCCTAAATACGCATGGGCAATGAAAGTGTTGGTATGTTAGGGCTGCCAGCTCCAAGTTGGGAAATACATTGAGATTTTGGGGATGAAGCCTGAAGAGGGTGGGATTTGGGGAGGGGAGGGGCTTCAGTGGGATAGGATGCCATAGAGTCCACCTTCCAAAGTGGCCATTTTCTCCAGGTTAGCTGACCACTCTCACTTGGAAATCAGTTGCAATCCCAGATCTCCCGCTACGGCTTGGAAGCTGGCAACCCTATGGGTATGGCCATGTTTCCCTCCCTAAAATAAATAGAGTTGAATGTTGCCACTTTTGATCCTGAGCAATGAAATTCTGCATTCGGAGCACTCCTCTTTCCAAGTTTCCTAGAGGACGGAGGGCAAATATATGCAGTCAGGGGTCCATTGGAGCGGGAGCGCACAGGAGCGCAGCTCCGGGAGTGAGGAGCCCAGGGGGCGGGCACATGATCAAGCCCCACCCCCTCCTTGGCTTCCCCGAGCAGTGCAGAGGCGCAGTGCCCCGGGGAAAGCCCTGCTAGGGTCTTTATTGTTTTTAATGTTTTGTTTTAATATTGATAATTGTATCATTGTTCCTTTTATGACTGTGTGCTGCTTTTCCAGAGACTTGCTCAAGGTGGCATATAAATTTTCTAAGTATACCATTTTTTATCTGGGCACATGGCACATAAGTACTGGAGAAATTTCACCAACCCTTCAGCAGCTTCCACCCCATCAGTTTGGTGCAGTGGTCAGGAGTTGGACTCTAATCTGGGAGAACCGGGTTTGATTCCCCACTCCTCCGCATGCAGCTGCTGGTGTGATCTTGGGCGAGTCACAAGTTCTCTCAGAGCTTTTCTCTCATGAGCAGTTCTCAAAAGACCTCTCTCAGCCCCACCTACCTCACAGGGTGTCTTGTTGTGGGGAGGGGAAGGGAAAGGGATGGGTGGTGCACATGTCCTGGGTATCTCAAGTCTACTTGAAACCTGGTGGTTTCAAGGAAGCAGGAAGAGAATGAGGGTGTGTTCTTTACGCTTATTTTTATTGCACAAAGTATTGGATGTGGAAGGGAGTTAGTGCTGCCAGCCTCCAGGTGGGGCCTGGGGATGTCCCGCTTTTACAACTGATCTCCAGCTGACAAAGATCAGCCCCCCTGGAGAAAATGGCTGCTTTGGAGGGTGGACTCCATGGCTTTGTACCATGCTGAGGCCCCTCCCCTCCCCAAACCCTGCCTTCTCCTGGCTCCACCCCCAAAGTCCCCAGGTATTTTCCAACCTGGACTTGGCAGCCCTGTGGAGGAAGAGCAGGTCAGTTTCACTCACTGTGGAGTGGAGCCTGAGGGGTGGGTGTTGCCGTCTGACACACTTCCAGTATGTTAGGGGGTGTGGCATATGCAAATGAGTTATGCAAATGAGTTATGCTAATGAGCTCCTGCACCTCTTTTTCTACGAAATGACTCCTGTATGCAGTTGTATGAAATATATCCAGTCCTAGCCTGCATCCAGCTTTGTTGGATAGTACACCCCAAAATACTCTTAATGATGGTTTAATATGTAAAAAAAAAAAAGTGCCAGTACTCATATATAAGGTTGCAAGTAATTTCCACCACTGCTCCCCAATCAAGACATGGGAGGGCCCCCAAAATGGTGAGTGCTGCCACTGAAGAAAGCCCTGCTCTAAGCTAGACCTGAATCTGGTCCTGTTTGGTGTAGTGGTTAGGAGCGGTGGACTCTAATCTGGGAGAACCGGGTTTGAGTCCCCACTCCTCCACATGCAGCTGCTGGTGTGACCTTGGGTCAGTCACAAGTTCTCTCAGAGCTGTTCTTTCAAGGGCAGTTTTCAAGAGAGCTCTCTCAGCCCCACCCATAGGCGTCAGCTTCAGGGGGGCTGAGGAGCTGGAGCTGGAAGTGCTGAGCCTCCCCCGGAGACAATGGCCTGTGATGTCTCTGGCCCAGCCCCAGCCCCCCCCCCCCCCCGAAATTGGAAAGTCTACACCCTTGGCCCCACCTCCCTCCCAGGGTGTCTGTTGTGAGGAGGGGAAGGGAAAGGAGATTGTAAAGTATTCTGAGACTCCTTTGTGTAGTGAAGGGCAGGGTATAAATCCAATCTCCTCCTCCCCCTCCTCCTCCTCCTCCTCCCCCTCCTCTTCTTCTTCTTCTTCTTCTTCTTCTTCTTTGCAATGACTCCCATCAGGCCATAGGCTATGAGTCCTTTCGCCAAGGTTGTCAGTAACTGCCACAGAGGGGAAAGGGAAGCACAGATTTTCAGTAAGTAGCAGACATATTTCCAAAATACCTCTCCCTTGCTGTGTAACAGATGACCCCAAGAATCCCTGAGTCAGGCCATGACCTGGATAGTCCAGGCACGCCCAGTCTCATCATATCTCAGAAGGTAAGCAGGGCTGACCTTGATGGGAGATCTCCAAGGAATACCAGGGCTGAGATGCAGAGGCAGGCAATCAAGCTACTTCTCTGAATGCCCCAGTAGGAGTCACCCAAAATTGCCATGACTTCCATGCACAGGCACACACACACAAATGCAAAAAAAATAAATAAATGCAGAGACAGGCGATGGCAAACCACCTCTGTTCACCTTGAAAACCCTACAGAGTCGTCATAAGTTGGCTGTGAACTGATGGCGCTTTATATGACCATTGCCTTGACCTGGATGGCCCAGGTTAGCCCATTCTCATCAGCTCTCAGAAGCTAAGCAGGGTCGGCCCTGTCTTGTACTTGGATGGGAGACCCACCAAGAAAGTCCAGGGTTGCTACACAGAGGCAGGAAGCGGCACACCGCCTCTGCACACCTCTTGCCTTGAGAACCCTATGGGGTGTGACTTGACAGCAGTTTCCGCCAGTGTTCGCTCTAAGCTGGGTTAGTGTGAGCTAGCTCACAATTGTTTAGCCTCCGGCGCACACATTTTTGTCTCAGCTCAGGAAGGATGACTCCAGAGCAAACTGATTCACACAGCAGCCAAATCGCTCGCTCACAACTTGAATGCCAGTAGCTCACAATGGAGAATTTTTGCTCACAAGACTCCACAGCATAGAGGGAGCATTGGTTTCCACTACCAAATATGATATCTAGCAGTGCACATACTGATATATGCCCCAAAAAGTAAGGAAATGTATTTCTGGGACAGCCACCCAATTTGCCTGTGGTTCTCAGCAGGGGCGTAGAGTTTAAAAACCCCGGGGGGGGGGGGCTCTTCTGTGTGCACGCGCCCGCCGGGACTATGTCCCCGCCGCCGCCTCCCCACCCCGCCAGACCACTCCTGCTTCCGTCCCTCTGTCTGTCCAGGGGCCAGCTGGGCATTTGCTTAGCTGGCCCCTGGACGGATGGAGGGAGGGTCGGAGTGGCCAGGCGGGGGGGGAGAGGCGGCGGCGGGAGGCACGGCGGAGGGCGCACCATTTTCCTGGGGGGGGGCTCAGTCCCCCCCCGGGAAATTTCAGGGGTGGCTCAAGCCCTCGAGCCCCCCCGTAGTTGACCCTATGGTTCTCAGCCTTCCTGTGTGAAGATCAACATTCACCAACTTTTGGGCCGTCCCTTCATCTTTGGATGGTTCCTATGAGGACTCCATTCACCTTGAAATGCTTGAGATCCTCCCTTTTAAAAAACAAAATCCGTTTTGGAAGGGAGAATTGAGTTATGTTTCTTTTCTCGTCTCCTATGGCGACATTTCAGCAACCGTCAGCACAATTTGTTGGAGAATTTTCAAGGGAAGATCTTTTGTGTAGCTTCAACACCATTGTCTCCATCTGTCACAAAGCGTCGGCTGTCAGTTCGCTCTCTGGATTGGCACTCTTTATGGATGCGGAACTGAATTGGAGTGTGTTTGCAAGAGTGATGAGATGGCCACTGCCTCCACTCAACTGTCACACGACAGACGTCCTTTGAGCAGAAAAGCTTTGCCCTTTGCAAGCTGCAGTCTAGGACTGAAGATCCTTTGCTAATTTTGCACAGGTGTAAAAGAGAGGCAATTCCCGGGAATGAGAAAAGCAGCATGAACCAGTCTCTGATCACCATATCTTGTTTTTCTAGATGGCTTTAAAATGCGATCAGGCGAAGTCATAGAGGATCAATCCATCGGAGGCTATTAGCTATGAAATGGAAACTCCACATTCAAAGATAGCATAGAGAGTTTTCAGGCCAAACTGAGCCACTGGTGGGAGGGTTGGGGGTGTGGGCATGGTGGACAGCAGGGCTGCAAGAGTGACATCGCTTCAGGGGAAAACCCAAATATCACATTGGAAACTCTAGGAATCTCCAGAAACTTTATGGTTTTACCAACGAGTTTTTGCCAGTGCCTAGCATAGGCGTAGAGTACGGGGGGGCTCGAGGTCTTGAGCCACCCCTGAAATTTCTGGGGGGGGGGGCTCAACCACCCCCGGGAAAACAGAGCACCTGCCGCCACGCCTCCCCGGGTCCTTCCGAGGCCCGGCGGCCGCTGCTGGAGAGGGAGAGGAAAGGGGTGGCCGGGGGGGAGAGAGAGGCACTGGCAGCAGCGGCTGGCGGGCCTCGGAAGGGCCCGGGGAGGCGGGGCGGTTTTCCGGAGGGGGGGAAGAACACCGTCCTAGCGAGCGCACACGCTTCAGAAGCCCCCGCCCCCCCCCCCAGGATTTCCAAAACTCTACGCCCCTAGAATTATTGCCATCACATCTGGGTTTTCCCTGGAAGTGACACTATCATGCTCACACTGCAAGTGAGGGAGAGGTTTCAAATTCTCCCCCTGCCTCTGTGTGGAGTGGCAGCAGGCAACGGGAGCTCAGGGTGGTGCTTAGAAGGCCTGACAGAATGCCAGTGAACACCAGTTGCTGGGAGCAAAGGGAAATGGCTTGGGAACAGTGATATGTAGGGATCCCTGCCTTCAAGCCATATCTCTTCCCCACAGCAATGGGGGAGTGAGGGGACAGGAAGAAAGGAGGGGTCAGAAGGCAGCTCCCAGATTAAGACCAGGAGAGGCCTCCAATTCAAGGAGATAATACCTGTACACCCTTAGAAGAAGAAGAAGAGAAGAGATTAGATTTATACCCCACCCTTCACTCACTTGGAGTCTCAGAGCGGCTTACAAACTCCTTTCCCTTCCCCTCCCCACAGCAGACACCCTGTGAGGTAGGTGGGGCTGAGAGAGCTCTTTCCCAAACTGTCCTTGAGGGAACAGCTGGTCCAGAGCTATGGCTTGCCCAAGGTCATCCAGCCAGGTGCAAGTGGAGGAGTGGGGAATCAAACCCGGTTCTCCCAGATTAGAGTCCATGCCACTAACCACTACACCAAACTGGCTCTATTACCCTTAGAGTAATATAGCACCCCCTCCCAATGACCAGGCAGTCTTTTGGGGCAAGTTTGGTGTAGTGGTTAAGAGCGGTGGATTCTAATCTGGGAGAACCGGGTTTGATTCCCCACTCCTCCACATGCAGCTGCTGGTGTGACCTTGGGTCAGTTGTAAGTTCTTTCAGAGCTGTTCCCTCAAGGACAGCTTGGGAAAGAGTTCTCTCAGCCCCACCTACCTCACAGGGTGTCTGTTGTGGGGAGGGGAAGGGAAACAAGTTTGTAAGCTGCTCTGAGACTCCTTCGGGTAGTGAAGGGTGGGGTATAAATCCAATCTCTTCTCTCCTTCTTTTTTTACTCTGTCCCTCCCTCCACACCAGCGTGCATTGATAACACTCTTTCATGTGCAAAGGTTTTTTTTCCCAAAGCCACTTGATCTCTTCAACATGTTGGCAAAGTAAAACCAAGACCCCCTTCCCCAAGACGGCCAGGTTGGGCCAGGGTCTGCCAGTCGGCCCCACTGGCGCATGGCGTTTTGCGCTGTTCCTTCTGTTTCTGCCCTAATGTGATCCCTGCGACAGAGGCTCGGTTTGTAGGGGAGCGTCGATGTTTGTCCTTTGGGCAAAACTTCACGCAGCCCAGCCTGAAATATCAGGTCACGTGACGGAGCCGGCTCCATCGCTGTGAATCAGATTAGCCAAAGAACAGAGACAGCATTCGCTTGTGACTGCCGCTTAGCGTGCGTGCATCGCGGGATAATGGGCTGCTGTCAGCCTCGCAAAAGACTTGAAGAACAGACACAGGAGAAAGAGCGCTGCATTTCTGCTCGAGTCTTCCTCTTTCGCTGGGGAACAAAGGCTGGGCAGAAGAGGAGGATGCTTGCACCTCAGTAAGGTCTTGTTTTGAGCACACATGAATCAGAGCATTGGTCCATCAAAGTCAGTATTGTCTACTCAGCTTTGCAGCCACTCTCCAGGACCTCAAGTAGAGAAAGGTCTTCCGCATCACTTACTGCCAGACCCTTTAACTGGAGACAGGCCCGCAGCCAGGATTTTGTGGCTTGCAGGGCAATTTTTTTTCTGGTGGGGCTGAACTTCTCAGTGCAGAAGGAAAAGCCATCTAGCCAATAGAAAGCTGTAACTAGGAGAGATCTCTAAACTGCAAGCAGTCAGACACGTCAGATGACAGTTCTCAGCTGCTGCAAGTTAATCTCTTCTGCCAGCCTAAGCAACAATTCTGAGAACAAACTGGCAGATGGGGGTGATGACTTCTATAGTCAAGAAAGCTAAGAGGCAGAAAAACTCTCTTAAAAGAGACCGGTTTCTTGACACAAAAGTTAAAAGGGATCCCAGAGGTCACCTACTCCAACCCCCTTGCTCAGTGTGGAAATCAGTCAACTACAGCACCCCACTCTGCTTAAAGGAGTGCACGCCTTTAAAGAAGTGTCGTAAAATTATTGGAAAAAAACATTTACAGGAGACATTCTTGTGGGGCAGTACCTTGAAGAAAGGGGGTGGAGCCTCCCAAAACCCCATCATAGCTACAGGCCTGATTGGAGATCCCAGGGAATGAACCGGGGATTTTCTGCACACAAAGCAAAGGCTCTTCCACTGAGCCACTGCATGGCTCAGCAGATGGATTTCAGTTCATGGTCAATATCTGAAGCCCCAAGGACCAAACCCCATGCAATGATGCAATCCCAGATAAGTCTGCCATGACAGCAGCAACCAGGAGGACTGCCGACAGTTGTCAGAGGTAGGGTTGCCCGCCAGGCCCAGCCTTGCAACTAGCGGGAGCACTGCTTTTGGGACAGTATTTCTGTCCCTTACCCTTTGACCAAAACTAACAACACAAATCCCCAAATGGATTTCAGCACAGAGTACCTCCATCAAGATCGGCAGGAAGAACAATCTCATTTGATACATTCAAGTCGGTGTTTTCCTCTCTCTCTCTCTCTCTCTCTCTCTCTCTCTCTCTCTCTAAGCTCACAATCAAAATGCCATTAAGAGGAGTCTTTTTATACCTCACAAATTAAGTCAGGGCGTTCCAACTTCTTTTGGCATAAGAGAGGAGATGGATCCCAGGTACAAAATGAGACAAGGAGTTTAAGCATGCGAGGAGCACATCTTCTTCTGTGATGGAAAGCATTCACTTGAAGACCAAGGAAGAAAGAAGTGGCATTTGCGTATTGCAGCCTAATTGGTTTACGCCATTAAGGGTGTAAAGCAGTTTTCCTTCCCCCCCCCCCCCAAAAAATGAGATTGCTGTTTAATAAGGCCCCCAGGACTATTTAAAGCATCATTTGTCATGTTGATTTAGGATGACGTTAGATACTACAAGAGGCAGGAGGTGCTGGGTCGAAAGACACCTGCCCGCTTTCTTCTAATGTCCTTACAACAATGCTCTTTCCCTGCCTTCGACAGTGGCAGTCAACATTACAGAGAAAGGACAGAGAAACACACAGCGTAACAACATCAGGACTTGATAAAAGTTGCTCTTCAGACCAGTGTGTACTTGTTGGTCCATTCTGCAAGCTTGTTAAGAACATCAGAAGAACCCTGCTGGATCAGACCAGGACAGCATCCTGTCTCACACAGTGGATAGCCAGCTCCACTGGAGGGCCAACAACAGAGCATAGAATCTGAGGCCTTTATAAGAACATCAGAAGAGCCCTGCTGGATCAGAGCAGTGGTCCATCTAGACCAGCATCCTGTCTCACACAGTGGCCAGCCAGTTCTTCTGGAGGGCCAACAACAGGGCAGAGAGGCCGAGGCCTTCATAAGAACATCAGAAGAGCCCTGCTGGATCAGACCAGTGGTCCATCTAGTCCAGCATCCTGTCTCACACAGTGGCCAACCAGTTCCTCTGGAGGGCCAACAACAGGGCAGAGAGGCTGAGGCCTTCATAAGAACATCAGAAGAGCCCTGCTGGATCAGACCAGTGGTCCATCTAGTCCAGCATCCTGTTTCACACAGTGGCCAGCCAGTTCCTCTGGAGGGGCAACAACAGGGCAGAGAGGCCGAGGCCTTCATAAGAACATCAGAAGAGCCCTGCTGGGTCAAACTTGTGGCCCACCTAGTCCAGCATCCCACCTCACACAATGGTCACCCAGTTACTCTGGAGGGCCAACAACAGGGCATAGATGTTGAGGCCTTCCCCAGATGTTGCTTCATGGATCAATGCTCCCTCTAAGCTGTGGAGTCTTGTGAGCAAAAATTCTACTTTGTGAGCTACTGGCATTCAAGTTGTGAGCGAGCGATTTGGCTGCTGCATAAATTAGTTTGGTCTGGAGCCCTCCTTCCTGAGCCAAGACCAAAATGTGTGCGCCGGAGGCTAAACAACTGTGAGTTAGCTCACACTAACTCAGCTTATGGTACTGCTCATGGTACTGGTGTTCAAAGGTTGACTGCCTCTGAATGTGGAGGTTCCCTTTAGTCCCCATGGCTAGTAGCCATGGTAGACCTATTCTTCATGAATATGTCTAATCCTCTTTTGAAGCTGTCTCTCAGCTTAATGTACCTCTTACTGTGAAGAAAAAATGGACTATGGATGCTGTCTACATGCTGGACGGCTCCAGCTAGCCTGTTCTCATCCGGTTTTAGAAGCTAAGCGGGGTCAGCCCTGGTTAGTACTTGGATGGGAGACCACTGAGGAAGTCCAAGGTTGTGACCCAAGTGCAGGGAAAGGCTGAATCACTTGCCTTGAAGACCCTACGGGGTCCCCATAAGTCAGCTGTGACTTGGCTCTTTCTACCACCATGCTGCCCACAACTCCTTGGAGGGAGGGAAAGATAAAAATGGATTGACCGACAGGTAGACATGTATGATCCCACCACTATAAACAACCAATAGGAGATGAAAGATTACAAACCTTTGAAAACGCATGGTCAGATGTTACATGGGTGAGAGGAGCCACACAAATGCCAGTTTCAGTGATACCCCTGTATTTGTTGCAATATTCCTTTGAGGGACAGAATCATAGAATCATAGAGTTGGAAAGGGTCTCCAGGGCCATCTAGTCCAACCCCCTGCACAATGCAGGATATTCACAAATACCTCCCCCTCGACACCTCCAGTGACCACTGCTTCATGCCCAGAAGATGATCTTACTTCCAAATAAAGATGCTTGCTGGGTAATCATAAACAGTGTTACACCATTCTGAGGATTACAGAGTTCAGGACTGTAGTGTCAATAGATGACAGCAGGGGTCCGTTGGAGCGGGAGCGCACAGGAGCGCAGCTCCGGGAGTGAGAAGCCCAGGGGGCGGGCACATGACCAAGCCCCACCCCCTCCTCGGCTTCCCCGAGCAGTGCAGAGGCGCAGCGCCCCAGGGAAAGCCCTACTAGGGTCTTTATTGATTTTAATGTTTTGTTTTAATATTTTGTTTTGTTTTAATGTTGATAATTTTATCATTGTTCCTTTTATGACTGTGTGCTTTCCAGAGACTTGCTCAAGGTGGCATATAAATTTTCTAAGTATACCATTTTTTATCTGGGCACATGGCACATAAGTACTGGAGAAATTTCACCAACCCTTCAGCAGCTTCCACCCCATCAGTTTGGTGTAGTGGTCAGGAGTTGGACTCTAATCTGGGAGAACTGGGTTTGATTCCCCACTCCACCTCATGCAGCTGCTGGTGTGACCTTGGGCCAGTCACAAGTTCTCTCAGAGCTGTTCTCTCATGAGCAGTTCTCAAAAGACCTCTCTCAGCCCCACCTACCTCACAGGGTGACTTGTTGTGGGGAGGGGAAGGGGAAGGGATGGGTGGTGCACATGTCCTGGGTATCTCAAGTCTACTTGAAACCTGGTGGTTTCAAGGGAGCAGGAAGAGAATGAGGATGTGCTCTTTACACTTATTTTTATTGCACAAAGTATTGGATGGGGAAGGGAATGGAGGAAGAGCAGGTCAGTTTCACTCACCTGTGGAGTGGAGCCTGAGGGGTGGGTGTTGCCTTCTGACACACTTCTGGTATGTTAGGGGGGGTGGCATATGCAAATGAGTTATGGTAATGAGCTCCTGCACCTCTTTTTCTACGAAATGACCCCTGGATGACAGTGACAGGGTATTCCAACTGATAGACAGTGTGTTCCTCAATGGCAGAGAAATGACTTGAGCCCAAGTGATAGTATAATCACTGAAAGCCAATGCAGTCTCATGGAGGTCTATCCTTTGCCCTCCGCCTTGGCAGCTGGATGTAACCTCCAAATTTAAGGTGATACATGGTGGGTGACCAGTTGCAGGAGGAAAACAAAAGGGAATGGTTACCTCCATCTTGTTCTTCTTGGGTGCATTCAGACGCGCCGTTTGATCCGGCTTTGACACACTTCAACGACGGATCAAATGTGTGCGTTCAGACAGCAGCAGCTGTCTCCCGTCCCCAGCCATTGCTTACCGGAGCAAGTTCCGGAGCAAAGCGTAGTATTTTGATACCAGGTCCTTAGGTTGTGTTTTCTGTGGTCTCCCGGTTGAAAGCGCATTTTCCCCAGTGTGATCACTCCACCGTCGTCGAGCCACTTCCAAGTCTTTAAAAAAAAAAATGCTGAGGAAGCCTTCTGCTTTTTGCCCGCCATTTTTATTTTTGCATCAGCGATTTGAGAATAAGCACTGCTCCGCCCATGCATCTATTAAAAAAAATTAAATAGCCGCTAGTTTTGAGTTCAAGATCCCAAGGAGGCCAGTTTTGGGTGAAAAGTTTGAGGGGATGTGTTCTGTCAGGGTGGTGAAATCACGGTGCTCATGGAACTGTGAGAGGACTTGCTCTACTGCTTTTGTGCATGCGCAAGGTTTTTTTTCAGATCTCCAGATGAGCGCCTGTGCGCATGCGCAAAGTTAGAAAAAAAAAAACCCACCATATACTCCATGTGATCGCAGTTGTCCGGGTTAAAAAAAAGCTGCATCGAAGTGGGGTGATTTAAAGCGGCTCCAACACTCCATCTGAACGCACCCCTTGAGGGGTTTACTCTGATGTATTTGTTTCCCACCACTGGAGGGAGATTGCTGGACTAAGTGGAACAACAATCACACCTTTGTTAAGTGGGCTTGCCTGTTCCAGATGAAAAACGTGCTTTGGTTGTAGGGTTGGCAGCTCAGGGTTGGGGAAATCCTGGAGATGGGGAGGGTGGAGGCTGGGGAGGCCAGAGCTTGAGGAGAGGAGGGGCCTCAGTGGTGTATAATGCCATGCAGTTCAGGCCCATAGCCAGGACTTTGTGGCTTGTGGGGCTGAAGTTCTCAGTGCAGAAAGAAAAGCCAGGATTCTTATGACTCAGCTACGCTTCTCTCTCTGAGGCTTCTCAAGCTGTCTATTCTACATAGGGGTTCTTATGCTAGCAATCACCCTTAGCCTACTGACCATTTAGCCAAAAGAAAACAGTTACCAGAATAGAGCTCTAAATTGCAAGCTGTCGGCCACTTTAGATGACCGTTCCCAGCTGCTGCAAGTTAATCACTTCTGCCAGCCTAAGCAGCAACTCTGAGAACAAGCCGGCAGGTGGGGGTGATGACTTCTATAGTCAAGAAAGCTAACACTTAGGCAGGAAAACTCTCTTCAAGGAGACCGGTTTCTTGATACAGAGTTAGAAGGGATCCTAGAGGTCACTTACTCCAACCCCCTTGCTCAGTGCGAAAATTAGTCAACTACACCACCCCATTCTGCTTAAAGGAGTGCATGCCTTTTTTTAAAAAAAACTGTCTCAAAATGATTGAAAAAAGCATTTACAGGAGAAATTCTTGTGAGGCTGTGCCGTTAAGAAAGGGGGCAGAGCTCCCAAAAGCCCCACCATAGCTACAAGCCTGATACAGTCCACCCTTCAAAGCAGCCATTTTCTCCAGGGGAACTGACCTCTGTTGTTTGGAGATCAGCTGTAGTCCCAGGAGATCTCCAAGCCTCACCTGAACTGTACCAACCCTATGCGCTTGGAAGATCCAGTTCATATTTGGATTTGCTAGACTTAAGTCCAGTAGCAGCTTAGAGACCAACAAGAGTTATGGAGTAAGAGCTTTCAAGAGTCAAAGCTCTCTTCATCAGATACAAGCAGAAATGGAGATCCCTGAGTCCTTCTACCCCAGTGAAATGGGGGAGAGGTGCTACTGGAATTAGAATCTAGCTCTTCTGTTGTTGTTGTTCAGTCACACAGTCGAGTCTGACTCCTCGTGACCCTGTGGACCACATTACGCCAGGCCCTCCTGTCCTCTGCCACCCTCCGGAGTCCGCTCAACTTCTAGAAGAAGAAGAAGAAGAAGAAGAGATTGGATTTATATCCCGCCCTTCACTCCCCAAGGGAGTCTCAGAGCGGCTTACAAACTCCTTTTCCCTTCCCCTTCCCACAACAGACACCCTGTGAGGTGGGTGGGGCTGAGAGAGCTCTTTCCCAAGCTGTCCTTGAGGGAACAGCTGGTACAGAGCTATGGCTTGCCCAAGGTCATCCAGCCAGGTGCAAGTGGAGGAGTGGGGAAGCAAACCCGGTTCTCCCAGATTAGAGTCCGCGCACTTAACCACTACACCAAACTGGCTCCACCAAACTGGTTCTACTGCAGACCAACAGAACTACCATTTGAAAATATGTGGAATTTGTTACTGCTTCCAGGTGCCCAGTTGGTAGTCATGGCCAAGACCATTTTATCACCATTCAGACATTACAGATGTGACATAGGATCTAAAGTTTCTCCAGCAACAACCACACTGCATTATTCATTCTTAAGGAATGAACCAGGCCGGCCTTGCCTTCGGACAATAGAATTTAGGCTTCCCTTGTCCCAGATCTTTGGAACTGTATACACTGAACACCCCGACCGGGATAGCCCAGGCTAGCCCAGTCTCGTCAGATCTTGGAAGCTAAGCAGGGCTGACCCTGGTTAGCCCTCTGATGGGAGACCACCAAGGAAGTCCAGGGTGACTCACTACGCAGTGGCAAGCAATGGCAAACCAGCTCTGAACATCTCTTGCCTTGGAGACTCTACAGGGCTGCCGTATGTCAGCTGCGACTTGGAGGCAAAAAAAGGAGAGTATTGAATGTGCGCCGCCTTAAACTGCCACAGACTGATGTGTGAAAAGCAGAATCTTGAGAGAATGGAAGGCATCTATCACATGGTCTCCTAGGGACCTCTTCGGTGGGCTAGAATCCTTAATCAGACGGCGTTCATTTCACACTGAAATCCCTCGGCTTTCTGATATAAAGCTCATGGGGCGCTGTGTGACTGCTGAAAATATAGTATTGATGTGTATTATTGCCAGTGAATGCCATTAGTTAGCGCCTTCTGTTCCTCTAATTAGATTTTTTTTAAAGTAACCCCTTTGGAGAGTTATCAAAGAATAATGAATGAACGGTAGGCTCTCTTTGGCTGGTGTGATTGTTGACATTGTTCATTGACTCAACTCGCCTCCCAGAAATAACGCACAATCTTTAGTGAGCTGAGGAAGGTGACTGCAGTCTGTAGCGCTGTGAATACTGCCCGGTAAATAATGGGGAGCTTTTAAACAAATATCATGAGCTGTACTTTGCTTAATGAGAAATTCAGCTGCCAGGAACATGCCTGTGGCCTTGATCCTGTGGCGTATAGAGCCATCTTTCAAAAGCAATACTAGGCTGCGATCACACACACTAAATAAACCACTTTCAATCCACTTTCAATGCACTCTCCAACTGGATTTTGCTGTGCGAACTGGCCTACTTTACACAGCAAGTGATTAAAATATGGGGGGGGGGGGGGGAAACCCCTGCCCAAAGATGTCGTGATGGCCACAGGAATAGAAAGCCTTAAAGGGGGATTAGACCAATGCATGGAGGATGAGTCTATCAGAGGCTACTAGTCATGGTGACTAGAGGGAACCTCCATGTTCAGAGGCAGTCAACATCTGAATCCCAGTGCAATGAGGCAACATCAGGGGAAGACCTCAGCCCCTATGCCCTGTTGTTGGCCCTCCAGGGAAACTGGTCGGCCGCCGTGTCAGACAGGATGCTGGACTAGATGGACCATTGGTATGATCCAGCAGGGCTCTTCTGATGTTCTCATGAAGGCCTCGGCCTCTATGCCCTGTTGTTGGCCTTCCAGAGGAACTGGATGGCCCCTGTGTGAGACAGGATGCTGGACCAGATGGACCACTGGTCTGATTCAGCAGGGCTCTTCTGATGTTCTTATGAAGGCATTGGCCTCTATGCCCTGTTATTGGCCTTCCAGAGGAACTGGATGGCCCCTGTGTGAGACAGGATGCTGGACCAGATGGACCACTGGTCTGATTCAGCAGGGCTCTTCTGATGTTCTTATGAAGGCCTCGGCCTCTATGCCCTGTTGCTGGCCCTCCAGAGGAACTGGTTGGCCACTGTGTGAGACAGGATGCTGGACTAGATGGACCACTGGTCTGATCCACCACAGCTCTTCTGAACTTCTTAACAAGCTTGCAGAACAGTCTAGCAAGTAGGCACTGGTCTGAAGAGCAACTTTTATCAACTTTTATTGTTACCATAAACATTGTAATACAAGATTAAAAAACAATACATTCCAACAATATAAAGTATGACATACAAAATGCAAAAAACTGGATTACAGAAATTGGAAAATAATCCAATAAAATGAGAAACGTGTACTATAAACAGTGACATAAACTTGTCCTTTTGTAAAAGCATACTAGTGAATAATTCCATTTTACTACAGCCAATTCCTAGAGAGGCATGCTGTCTCTTGTGGGTTTCCTCTGACAGCAATATGACATCCTAGTCATCATGGCTAGTAGCCACTAACGGACCAATCCTCCATTAATCTAATTCCCTTTTAAAGCCGTCTATGCCTGTGGCATTTGAGCTGTGGTACTGGAGAGCATTCCTTGGACAGCAAAGGTAACAAACAAGCAAGTATTGGAGCACATAAAACCAGACATGCGGTTGGAAGGAAAAAAAATCACAAAACTGCGACTGACTTATTTTGGCCATGTCATGGGGGAAAATGCACTAGAAAAAGCAATTATGCTTGTATAGGTTAGCGGCAAAAGGAAAACCGGGCCGCCAAAGAACATTGTGGCTAGACACCAGAAAAATCGACACCAGCCTGAGAATGGAATGACTCAAAGAGACAGTACAAGATCAGAAAACATGGAGAGAGCTGGCCCATAGAATCACCAAGAGTCGGACATGACGGAATGGCTCACAACAACCACCTGCCTATGACTGTCACTATATCCTCTGACAGTGAATTCCACATTTTAATCACTCATTGTGTAAAGAAGAATTTCCTTTTGTCCGTCCTGAATCTACTGCCCATCAGCTTCACGGGATGCCCCTGTGTTCCAGTATTTTGAGAGAGGGAGAAAAAGTTCCCCTTGTCCATTCTCTCCATCCCATGCACAATGTCATAAACCTCTACCATGCCCCTCCCCTTTAGTCACCTCTTTTCTAAACTGAAAAAACCCCGACTCTTCAACCTTTCCTCAGAGAGAAGGTGCCACAACCCCCTAACCATCTCTGTTGCCCTCCTCTGTCCTTTTTCAACAGGCTAGCCCAGGAGTTATGGCTGGCAAGTGGGAAGTGTGTCAAGTCACAGATGACTTATGCAACCCTACTCGTCAGATCCCAGAAGCGAAGCAGGGTGGGCTCTGCTTTGTACTTGGATAGGAGACCTCCAAGGAATACCAGGGCTGTGACGCAAAGGCAGGCAATGACCAACCACCTCTGAATATCTCTCGTCTTGAAAACGCTATGGGGTGGCCATAAGTCAACTGTGTGTTGGCAGCACTTTCCACCACCACCACCACATGCAAATATAAACCCTGAAAAATCTCAGGGCTTGTGACTAGCATACTCCCCACTCCCAACATCTAGGTTAGCCAGCTTCAGACTGGGCAACACCTGGAGATTTGGAAGCAGAGTCTGGGGAGGGTGGAGTTTGGGGAGGGGAGGGAAACCGGCAGGGATGTGATGCTGTACAGGGGAACTGGAGATGAGTTGTTATTGGGGGAGAACGCTAAGCCCACCTGGAGGCTGGTAACCCAAAATGCTGAAAAAGGCAAATGTCTGCAGAGAATCCCATCTGTGTCCATGTGAACATACCTCGGGTGTTTCATATGACTGGGAACGCTGCAAAAAGAAGCCCGGGTCCTAATCTGGACTACTAACTAAAAGTGGGGCCCTCGGATGTACATAGAAGGGGAAAGATCATGGTAAAATCTTCTGCTAGAGCTGAGTCAAAGCTATAATATTCTCGTATTTTGGTGGGCTCCCCCCCCCTCCCGTTTTTAAAATATATATATTTTATTGAATTTTTCCAAAGTTAACATTTATATTATTCCTTCATTAACGACAATGTAACATCGATTATCCGCAAAACAAATCGCACTGTTAATAACAAAGCCTTTTCTGGCCCCCTTTTTCGAGATTAAAAGCAGAATTGCAAACGGAGTTACGCCTTTCAAAGTGATTTCAATGGATTTAGGATTGCTCCCTATTTCCCAATAGGGTTGCCACCTCTGGGTTGGGAAATACCAGGAGACTTTGGGGGGGGGAGCCTGGGTAGGGAGGAGCTTGGGAGTGGGAGGGGCCTCAGCAGCCTATCAAAAGCTGTCATTTTCATGAGGGAAACTGACCTTGATCATTGTAATGGCGGGAGATCTCCAGGTGCCACCTGAAGCTTGGCAAATCTAAAGAGGTCTTTTTTTTCCAGCAACCACACCAAGGTCTGCAGCACAGAACAAATTCCCATCCTTTGGAAGGTCATTTCCGTCCACTACGGAGCTAGTCTAGTGTGTCAGAACTGTGTTTGCTCGATTTTTATAATCTCAGTTTAATCTTGGGGTGAGGAAAGAAAGAATGCAAAAGAGCTTTATATGTTTTTTTTCCCCATATAAATCCTCAAGGCTTCATTTAAACTAATGGAACATAACGTAGATCCATAATAGGGCTCAGCCCCAGATGATGGAGAGAGATTTAGATGCTGGCAATCCATCAGGGAAAGGAGTATTTTCCACAGGTTTGAGAGCCTATATGTGGAGGAGGAGGAGGATGCTCCGCAATTCCCAAGACCTCGGCTAAATCTCAAATTGCAGAACACCATCTACCAGTCCAAACATGCACAGAACAAAAACAACAGCAAAGCAACGGGAACACACGCAAGAGAGGAAATGGGAATGCACAAAAGCCCAACGACAAGCACGTTTTATTTTTATGTTTTATTTATTTCAATTCATATTTCACCCTTCCCATAAGAGAAGAAGAAGAGGAGGCTGGATTTATACCCGTCCTTCACTCCCCAAGGGAGTCTCAGAGCGGCTTACGGCCTCCTTTCCCTCCCCCTCCCCACAACAGACACCCTGGGAGGTCGGTGGGGCTGAGAGAGCTCTGGCCGAAACTGCTCTTTTTCAAGAACAGCTGGTACAGAGCTATGACTTGTCCAAGGCCATCCAGCAGGTGCAAGGGGAGGAGTGGGGAATCAAACCCGGTCCTCCCAGATTAGAGTCCGCGCACTTCACCATGACACCAAACGGGCTCAGGGCAGCTCACAACAACAACAACAAAAATAATGTTCCTTGCAGAATCTCTGGATTGTTTCTTGGCAAAAGACACCTTGTGGAAGTTTGATGTCTGCACTGTAGCCTGAAGCATTTCATGCGCTTGAAGAGGAAAATGAGGGAAAGCAACATTCTTGGCTAGGCAGAAACTGTGTAGGTGGCTAGAACTCGGAGGCAATGATTGCAGTGGTGAAAAGGAGACGAGAAGCGAAAAAGAAATCCTGACCCAGAATCACTCAGACCCCAGATCTGCCCTGTCTTTCACAGGGTTGCCAGATCCAGGTTGGGAAATTTGGATATTTGGAGGTAGAGCCTGGGGATGGCAGGGCTTGGGGTAGGGCTGGACTTCAGCAGAGTATAAAATGCCATGGAGCTGACCCTCCAATGCAGCCATTTTCTCCAGGGAAACTGATCTCTTAAGTCTAAAGATCATTAGTGATACTGGGAGATCTCCAGGCCCTACCTGGAGGCTGGCAACTCAAATTACTTTACATCCAGGGAGGCTTAAAGGGAACCCTTCAAAGTTTTCATTGTGAGAGTTAGTGAGAGGTAGTGTTGTTGTAGGGAAGGGAATTTAATTTTCTGAAATTTACTTTTAAATATATATATACACGTTGATTCCTTTTATTCTCTTTTTTCTCTTTTAAGAGAGGAATTTCTCTTTGGTTTCTCTTTGAAGAGAAACCAACACAGCCTTTTGTAGCTTCACCCCTTGCAGTTGTTTCTGTTACACACCAGAAGGTGGTGCTCTAGCAGGAGGATAAGGAGGTTTGGGGAGGCATCTCTGAGCATCTACAGAGTGAAATTCTGAAATTCTGTAGACTTGTCCTTCCAGCCCCTCGTCTCGTTGACTTACTCTTTCATCAAGACAGAACTGATTAGAAACGGACACCAAGTTCCTAAAAAGAGGGAAAGGATTGTTCAGTTACAAGGAGAAACTGGGTAAAGAGGAATTAAGACTTTTTTTTTCTTATGTGATGGCCAGCATTGGGTAGTGCTAGAGTGTTGGACTAACATCTGGGAGATCCAGGTTCGAATCTCCACTCTGCCACAGGAGCTCATTAGGTGGCCTTAAGCCAGTCACATACTCTCAGCCTAACCTACCTCACTGGGTTGTTGTGAAGATAAAATGAAGGAAGAATGCTGTAAGTTGCTTTTAGTCCCCCTTGGGGAAAGAGGTGGGGGATTAGTGATGGATGGATGGATGGATGGATGGATGGATGGATGGATGGATAGATGGATGGATAGATAGATAGATAGATAGATAGATAGATAGATAGATAGATAGATAGATAGATAGAGTGTGTGTCTGTGTGTGTCTGTGTCCGTGTGTTGTAGTAGTTGCAGGAGTTTCATAGTTGCTTACCTGGATGCTTTTACAGAATTCCAGAAGAAGAAGAAGAAGAGATTGAATTAATACCCCGCCCTTCACTACCCGAACGAGTCTCAGAGCGGCTTACAATCTCCTTTCCCTTCCCTTCCCCACAACAGACACCCTGTGAGGTAGGTGGGGCTGAGAGAGCTCTTTCGAGGACTGCTCTTTCAAGAACAGCTCTGACAGAACTTGTGACTGGCCCAAGGTCACACCAGCAGCTTCATGTGGAAGAGTGGGGAATCAAACCCGGTTCTTCCAGATTAGAGTCCACACTCCTAACCACCACACCAAACTGTATCACCTGACTGCTCCACTCACAGTTTATTTCTTCTACGAAACTTCTTAGCTGTTCTTCCTCGTTTCCCAGTAGAAGAAGAAGAGATTGGATTTATACCCCGCCCTTCACTACCCAAGGGAGTCTCAGAGCGGCTTACAAACTCCTTTCCCTTCCCCTCCCCACAACAGACACCCTGGGAGGTAGGTGGGGCTGAGAGAGCTCTGGCAGAAACTGCTGTTTTTCAAGAATAGCTGGTCCAGAGCTATGGCTTGCCCAAGGTCATCCAGCAGGTGCAAGTGGAGAAGTGGGGAATCAAACCCAGTTCTCCCAGATTAGAGTCCGTGCACTTAACCACTACACCAAGTAGTTCCTATCTCTGGCCTCCGAATAAAGAAGATATCCCTGACTAACATTCGTTCAGTCTAGGAAGGCTGTAAATTTCATGGCAAACATTCGTGACAGCCAAATATTCAGTCATCGCAAGCACAGTTGCTCCAATCCCCGGATTTGCTTGTTTCAAACCAAACAATTCAGCTGATCAACAGAAGCTGCCTCCCCAGCTTCTTGCCGAGTCCCTGCCTCGCCTCATTATTTTCATCTCTTAATAGTTGTTACATAACTCTCGCCTACAGCAAATGTTCACCCTGTCCAGGGAATTTTCCGAGCAAGTATCATAGCTGTGGGAAACGGGGTCTCCGAAACTCAGTGCCCGATGGATGGCAGATTATCCAAACACAGCGCCTTCGACAAAAGCATTATGCCTTATCAGATGGGCCGGATCAGTCTGGAGTAAGAGGTGGGGAATGTCAGATGGGCCGGACGCTGATGTGACCCTCTGGCCGGCTGATACTGCAGAAACGAGCTTGACTTCATTGGCATTAGCAGATGTTAGATTCTAATTTCGCCAGACAAGCCAAGCTCCTGTCTGTGATAATTCGGGATTTCATAATCATCCAGATAAACATATCACCATCAACATCTGAACATTTTTTTTAAAGGGAGGAAGCGGATTTGTGCCCTGATTCTCAGAGCTCGCTAGCCGTTGGACTTTTGTTTCACACGGAGAAATGGAAAGAGAAAACCTGACCTGTTTACCTCCTCCTTTTTGGCTTCTACTCCTTGTAGGATCGGGAGGGAACTGGCAAAACACGCAGAAAACTATGAACATGTAACTACATCTATGTCTGAGGAAGCTTGCAAATCCTGAACAACTACACTGATCCTGAGGGAGGCTTGGGAGGCAGGGACATGGGGGGGGGGCGTCTAGTCAGCAATCACTATGTGACTTCTAGGTACAATCCAGAAGCAACAATGGGTACCTCTAGGAATCGATAGAAACTTTATGGTAAAACCATAGTGTTTCCGACCACTCCTAGGGTTACTCATTGTGACTCTCAGTTGTACCCGTAAGTTACATGCTAACTCAGAGACAAGCAGTGATTTTTTTCTTTTCTTTTCTTTTTATTATATATCCTTTATTCCATAAGCCTTTTTCTATTGTTTTTCTTCTGCCGTTGCTTGGAGCAGTGGCAAGCAATGAAGTCAATCAGCAGGCAGCTTCCTGCCATAGCTGGAAGCCTGGCAGGCACCCCCAGCTGATCCCAGAAATGTTACATTTAGGGAAGTATATATGGAAAGATATTATGCTGAAATGATTATTTTATCTTATTTTGATTTGCTATTATATTCTATGATACTCTTTCATGTTTTATATGAAGCCAGTTTGGTGTAGTGATTAAGTGCGCGGACTCTAATCTGGGAGGACTGGGTTTGACTCCCCACTCCTCCATTTGCAGCTGCTGGATGACCTTGGGCAAGCCATAGCTCTGATACAGCTGCCTTGAAAAAGGGCAGCTTCTGTCAGAGCTCTCTCAGCCCCACCTACCTCACAGGGTGTCTGTTGTGGGGAGGGGAAGGGAAAGGAGATTGTAAGCCGCTCTGAGACTCCGAGTGAAGGGCAAGGTAGAAATCCAATCTCTTCTCTTCTTGTTATATTATGCAATGTCCTTAAAAAGTGTTTAACGAATTATGTTTTATGCTTCTCACCTTTCCCTTTGTCCTTTTTTCATTTTGTATCTCCTTTTCATTTTGTATCCTGCCAACCTAGCAGTTCGAAAGCAACGAATTGCAAGTAGATAAATAGGTACCGCTTCGGTGGGAAGGTAACAGTGTTCCATGCGCCTCGGCGTCCAGTCATGCCAGCCACATGACCATGGCGAAGTCTTTGGACAGCGCTGGCTCTTCAGCTTGGAAATTGAGATAAGCACTGCCCCCTAGAGTCGGATTCGACCGGCTTTCGAGCAAGGAAAACCTTTACCTTTATTAAATAGTAAAAAATTTTAAAATTAAAAAGAATTGTTACATTTATGCAGGGGTCCGTTGGAGCGGGAGCGCACAGGAGCGCAGCTCCGGGAGTGAGGAGCCCAGGGGGCGGGCACATGACCAAGCCCCGCCCCCTCCTCGGCTTCCCCGAGCAGTGCAGAGGCGCAGCGCCCTGGGGAAAGCCCTGCTAGGGTCTTTATTGTTTTTAATGTTTTGTTTTAATATTGATAATTTTATCATTGTTCCTTTTATGACTGTGTGCTGCTTTTCCAGAGACTTGCTCAAGGTGGCATATAAATTTTCTAAGTACACCATTGTTTATCTGGGCACATGGCACATAAGTACTGGAGAAATTTCACCAGCTCTTCAGCAGCTTCCACCCCATCAGTTTGGTGTAGTGGTCAGGAGTTGGACTCTAATCTGGGAGAACCGGGTTTGATTCCCCACTCCTCCGCATGTAGCTGCTGGTGTGACCTTGGGCCAGTCACAAGTTCTCTCAGAGCTGTTCTCTCATGAGCAGTTCTCAAAAGACCTCTCTCAGCCTTACCTACCTCACAGGGTGTCTTGTTGTGGGGAGGGGAAGGGGAAGGGATGGGTGGTGCACATGTCCTGGGTATCTCAAGTCTACTTGAAACCTGGTGGTTTCAAGGGAGCAGGAAGAGAATGAGGGTGTGTTCTTTACAGCTTATTATTATTGCACAAAGTATTGGATGGGGAAGGGAATGGAGGAAGAGCAGGTCAGTTTCACTCACCTGTGGAGTGGAGCCTGAGGGGTGGGTGTTGCCTTCTGACACACTTCCGGTATGTTAGGGGGTGTGGCATATGCAAATGAGTTATGCAAATGAGCTCCTGCACCTCTTTTTCTACGAAATGACCCCTGCATTTATGCTATGTCTTTAAGAATTAAAAAAAGAGAGAGCTCCAGAGGAAGGTCTCTCCCACAGTCTCTTTCTCCCTTTCCTGCCGAACAGACTACTGGGGAGAGAAGCAAGTTTGGCCAACCCAGAGGGGCAGGAAAGAGCTCTTTCTCGGGTCCAGGAGTGAAGGCATAATTTCTGTGGGTGGTGTGACAGTGGTGGAAGCGGCATAGGGAAAGAGGAAGTGGAGAAAGACTGTGTGCATAAGGGATATTTTAAATATTAAAAATGTGTCGACCAAGTATGACAGACCTCGGCTTCTAATGGTTTTGTATCAAGCACATCATCTAACATTAATCTCCAGGACTGTTAATACAGCCCTGACCTGGATTGCCCAGACTAGATGGATTTTGTCAGATCTCTGACGCTAAGCAGGGTCAGCCTTGGTCAGGATTTGGATGGGAGACCACCAAGGAAGCCCAGGGTTGTGAAGCAGAGGCAGGCAATGGCAAACCACCTCTGGATGCCTCTTGGCTCAAAAACCCCATTAGGAGCTGAGCTGAGCTTCAGAGCTGAGACTTGATGGCACTTTCCTCCAGGGCTCATTTCGTAGCAGGAGCTCCTCTGCATATTAGGCCACACACCCCTGATGTAGCCAATCCTCCAAGAGCTTACAGTAGCCCCTGTAAGAAGAGCTCTGTAATCTCTTGGAGGATTGGCTACATTCAGGGGGTGTGGCCTAATATGCAAAGGAGCTCCTGCTACGAAATGAGCCCTGCTTTCCTCCACCATTGTTCATAGAATGGGGAGCACATTTTCTTCTCTTTTCCCGGTCTTTTAAAGGAATGGTGTGGCTGGGGTTGCCAGTCTCCAGGTGGTGGCTGGAGATCTGGGACTACGACTGATCTTTAAGCAATAGAGATTAGTTCTCCTGGAGAACGTGGTCACTTTGGAATGTGGACTCTAAGGCATTGTGCCCCACTGAAATCCCTCCCCTCTCCAAACCCCGCCCTCCATAGGCTCCATCCCCCACCTGTCCAGGTATTTCCCAACCCAAAGTTGGCAACTCTATACGTGGTCCATTTCGTTTTGGAGAGATATTTGATGGGGGGCGGGGGTTATATCTGCAGTGGGGGACAGCCACTGTCCATCCCCTCCTCCTTCAAGAACACCAACAGAGCAACCTGAGACCAGCACCACCAATGGGGAGTGAACAGCTTAGTTCTCTCCAGTGGAATACTGAAGACAATCGGGGAGCTTTAGGGCCTCACGAACTCCAGAAACACTTTTCTGGCATCTATCTTTGATTTCCAATTCAGTCATAGAATTACAGAGTTGGGCCATACGGGCCACTGAGCCATCAAGAGCCAGTTTGGTGTAGTGGTTAAGTGCGCGGACTCTAATCTGGGAGAGCCGGGTTTGATTCCCCACGCCACCACTTGCACCTGCTGGATGACCTTGGGCAAGCCATAGCTCTGCCCCAGCTGTTCTTGAAAAAGAGCAGTTCCTGGCAGAGCTCTCTCAGCCCCACCTACCTCACAGGGTGTCTGTTGTGGGGAGGGGAAGAGGAAGGAGTTTGTAAGCCGCTCTGAGACTCTAAGTGAAGGGTGGGGTATAAATCCAATCTTCTCCTCCTCCTCCTCCTCCTCCTCCTTCTAGTCCGACCCCCTGCTCAATGCAGGATAAGCCTAGAGCATCCCTGACAAGTGTTTGTCCAGAGTCAGACACTGCTTAAAGACTGCCATAGAGGGGGAGCTCACCACCTCCCCAGGCAGCTGATTCCACTCTTGCACAACCCTTACTGTAAAAGATTTTTTCCTAAAGTCCAGCCAGTACCATCCCATCCTTAATCTAAACCCATCCTGGCAAGACCTCTCCTCTGCTGCCAACCGGAACAGCTCCCTGTCCTCCTCTAAGAAGGAGGAGGAGGAGAAGGAGAGAAGAGACTGGATTTATACCCCAGCCTTCACTACCTGAAGGAGACTCAGAGCGGCTTACAATCCCCTTTCCCTTCCCCTCCCCACAACAGACACCCTGTGAGGTAGGTGGGGCGGAGAGAGCTCTCTCGAGAACTACCCTTGAGAGAACAGCTCTGAAAGAACTTGTGACTGACCCAAGGTTACACCAGTAGCTGCATGTGGAGGAGTGGGGAATCGAACCCGGTTCTCCCAGCTTATAGTCCATGCGCCTACCACTACACCAAACTGGCTCCCTAAGTGACAACCCTTCCAATCCTTCAAGAGAGCAATCTTGTCCCCCCTCCACCTCCTCTTCTCAAGACTGAACTTTCTCAAGTCCCTCGGCCTTTCCTCATAGGCTTTGGCCTCCAGACTGTCCCTGCACAGGGGCACCAATAGGGTGGGGCCGACAGATTCACCATCCTACCCGCGGCACTATTCAAACCTACCTGGCGTTCTGCACTGGATAAAAACCTTACAGCGTGATGCCCGTGGGCACCATGCCCTCACCAATACTTGTCCTGGCATTCGGCGAGTGTTCTTAGAAACGGTCATCTGCCTGAAGCACGCTGCCCTCTAGAGGGCCATCGGCATGTTGCATCTGCGTCTTGTCCAGAAGGATTTTTGTATAGCCATTGGGAAAACTGATTGGCTATGTAGATTTTTTTTAAAAAAAAACGTTGCTTCAGCAGCAGCTGCCACCCAATCACAAGGATCTTTACCGCATGACTGAAGACAAGTTGTGTGCGCGTGCCAGAAAATGTTTTTAAACAAATGTTCATTATAAAAGGTGTCTTGTTAAACAGAGCTTTTGCCTGCAATGTTGAAGAGTTCATAGCAGAGTTATGCATAACCTCCTGTGGCAGCCATTTTGTGGTTGGCTCCACCTCCTGCGGCAGCCATGTTTTGGTGGCACCCACCACCACCCTGTGTCCACATTCCGAAGGCACCAGAGGCCTCAGATCATAGCCTGGAACATCTTGTTTTCAGTCTCCATCCCGATGAACAGTTCCAAGGTGCTCATAAGCTTGTGTACTGTTTTGTGTTATTTTTGTCGGTCCCCGTAAAAGGAACAACTTGACTTTGAGGGTTTCGCTTTGGACCAGCAGGGCTACTGGCAACGTCCCTCTAACCGCCTTGATTTCAAGCCAACCAGGGTCATCTTCCTGAAGCATGCTGCCCTCTAGAGGTCCACTGGCACATTACAGCTGCCTATCAATCCTAGTTGCTACAGATTTCTTATGTGCCTAGGCGAGATTGGGCCTCCTCCCCTGACTCCTCCCACCGCGAATTCTGGGAGTGTTTTTGTTGAGTTATAAGACGGAACACTGATTCAGTGGTGGCCGGCCAATCAACTGGAGGGCCCTTTAAAACTTGCGGGAGAGGAGGGAGAGGGACCCTTTAAATGCTTTTTACAAGCATGGGCCGCTGGCACCTGAGCATAGGGTTGCCAGCCCCCAGGTGGGGCCTGGAGATCTCCAGCTTTTAGACCTGATCTCCAGCTGACAGAGATCAGCTCCCCCGGAGAAAATGGCTGGTTTGAAGGGTGGACTCTATGGCATTGTACTATGCTGAGGCCCCTCCCCTCCCCAAACCTCGCCCTCTCCTGGCTCCACCCCCGAAGTCTCCAGGTATTTTCCAACCCAGACCTGGCCACCCCACTGAACACCACGTGGCGAATTCGACACTTGCAGTTCTGGCTGCCTCCCAAATGTGATGATGTCGCTTCTGTTTGCACTAACTTCACAATAGTAACCAGCTGGAAAGTTAGTTCTCCATTGTAACACAAGAATGGTGGCCCGCTAGTAAATTTTGTAGGACATATTGAAGAAGAAGAAGAAGAGATTGGATTTATATCCCGCCCTTCACTCACTTAAGAGTCTCAGAGCGGCTTACAAACTCCTTTCCCTTCCCCTCCCCACAACAGACACCCTGTGAGGTAGGTGGGGCTGAGAGAGCTCTTTCCAGAGCTGTCCTTGAGAGAACAGCTGGTACAGAGCTATGGCTTGCCCAAGGTCATCCAGCCAGGTGCAAGTGGAGGAGTGGGGAATCAAACCCGGTTCTCCCAGATTAGAGTCCGCGCACTTAACCACTACACCAGACTGGCTCTCAGTCCATATGGTTGTCCAGTCAACCATATGATTATGGCCATTGGAAGCAGATGTCGCTACTAGAATTTTTGTATTAGTCGCTTCTGAAGAAGGACACCGAAACAAAGCACGTATCTGGATTCTTCGTTCTTTGTGACTTTGATGTAACCTTGTGTGACTCTGATGTAATACATTGCATGAGAATTCGCTGGATATTGTTCACACACACACTGTTTGATGCGATTCCTTTCTGATGATTACAGTTGTAGTGCTACACTTGTCCGGGCTTGTTCATTTTTCATAGTTCTTCTTTACTGTGCAACCCGCTTGCTTTGTTCTTGAGCTTGGACCTTAACCATAGGCTCTTAACACCTTATTTAAGGTAACTATGATTTATGGATGGACACTGGTAAAGGAGGGAGACTTCTGTTCTAAATTGTAAATTTTAGAATTATTGTTTCAAGGCTGTGTCTTCTAGTGAGGGGTTCAACTCGGGACCTGTTAAGTATTAGGGCTGGAAAATCCCGGGACTGTCTACCGGAGACTGGCTGAGCTTGGAGCTCTAGAACAATAGCCCACCAGGACCCTCATCTTGGAAGCTGGTGCACAGAGTGTTCAGCTGGAGACTTCTTGACCCACCAGCAAGACGAAAAGGGTGGAGTTCGGGGGGTGACAAGCTGTGAAGGAGGGAGAAGTTAATGGTTTGGACTTCAAAAGATCCCTGTTCCGTCGTGTTAGTGGGTTCTATGTTTTTGTTACATGATGTCAATTGAAAAGTTAAAAAAGGTGTTTTAATCTCTCTGAATGACGGCAAGATGCATTCCAAGCTCTGCCCCTACAGAACCCACAAGCTGAGGTTACGGCTGCACAGGGATTCTGTTGGCAGTGGGCCAAATACAGAGTTTCTCCAGGGCATCCAATGAGGCTGGTGGACAGTAGACTCAGGACAGAAGAAAAGGAAACACTCCTTTACAGGACAAGTAATTAAAATGCGGAAATTGCTGCCAGAGGATGGCCACTGTGTGAGACAGGATCCAGCAGGGCTCTTCTGTTGGTCTTATGAAGGCCTTGGTCTCCATACCCTGTTGTTGGGCCTCCAGGGGAAGTGGTTGGCCACTGTGAGACAGGATCCACCAGGGCTCTTCTGATGTTCTTATGAAGGCCTCGGCCTCTCTGCCCTGTTGTTGACCCTCCAGAGGAACTGGTTGGCCAATGTGTGAGACAGGATGCTGGACGAGATGGCCCACTGGTCTGATCCAGCTGGGCTCTTCTGATGTTCTTATGAAGGCCTCGGCCTCTGTGCCCTGTTGTTGGCCCTCCAGAGGAACTGGTTGGCCCCTGTGTGAGACAGGATGCTGGACTGGATGGACCACTGGTCTGATCCAGCAGGGCTCTTCTGATGTTCTTATGAAGGCCTCTGCCTCTCTGCCCTGTTGCTGGCCCTCCAGAGAAACTGGTTGGCCACTGACTGAGACAGGATGCTGGACGAGATGGCCCACTGGTCTGATCCAGCTGGGCTCTTCTGATGTTCTTATGAAGGCCTCGGCCTCTCTGCCCTGTTGCTGGCCCTCCAGAGAAACTGGTTGGCCACTGTCTGAGACAGGATGCTGGACGAGATGGACCACTGGTCTGATCCAGCTGGGCTCTTCTGATGTTCTTATGAAGGCCTCGGCCTCTGTGCCCCGTTGTTGACCCTCCAGAGGAACTGGTTGGCCAATGTGTGAGACAGTATCCAGCAGGGTTCTTCTTATGTTCTTATGTCCTGCTCAGGATAAGAACCAGTATGTTTACACCAATAGCAGGGCTCCAATTTCTGGCTAAGAAAATAGCACAAATGAAGGTTTTAACCCCTTACTTGCCTCATTCTGTGATTCCCATCCAAACTGGGGTTCACTGTACCTCATTTACTGAGCTTCCAACACCACATTGGATCTGACCCTTAAAATGCATTGGAAGTACACATCTAAATAAAGGCAAGGTCCAGTTTCACAAGGACATGAACAGTTGGAGGTCTCTGTTCAGAAGTCACTGCTACAGAAACACACTGAATGGATCCCTACAAATGAAGGACTTTGAGTGCTCCTGACAGCTGTCCAGAATTGCGGAGGACCGAGCAAGCCACAATAAGAATCAATATGTTTCCAGCAGAACCAAATGGAAATTAGCTTTCCAATTTTGCTTTTCATTAGAAATGAGCTTTTACTCTTCTCTTGAAAATGAAAGCTTTGCTATTATGAATGTAGCAGTATCTGAACAAATGAACAACTCTGAAGATGGATCTGGGGCTGAAAAGGTATCAGGGCGGGGGGATAATCGACTTAATGGCTCCATTAACATTTGGCTGCGGTGGGCCAAGAATGCAGCCGGTTTCTTGCCGCCGCCTCTTCCCATCCTCCTCCCTCCTCTAACAGGTTGCAACCTGTAACAAACTCCAGTTCATCTCTGAAGTACAAATGCAGGCACCCAGATTAATTGGTGTATCAACCGGTAAACCCAACGCCAGTTCATTCAGGCACCTGCGTTCATACATCATGCAGAAACTGGGTTTGTCTCCAACCAGAAATACTTAATCACATGCTGTTTCAGAAGGGAAGGGAGAGAAGCGGGGGGGGGGGGGGGGGAAATGAGAAACAAGAAGAGTTGCCAGACCCCCAGTGGAGATGGGGGTCCCCTACTGGCAGACCCCACCTACCTCCCAGCCACCAATCAGCTGGCTGGCAGGGGGAATTTACCCAAAAAAATAGAGAGATCCATTCGACGTGCAGTGACATGTCTGTATCACTGCTCATGGGACCCAGAAGTGACATCATCACATCCAGGATGATGGGCTGATACTCTGGTATTTGGGCAAAACTCTATGGTAGAAGCCATATGGAGCCAGTTTGGTGTAGTGGTTAAGTGCGCGGACTGTAATCTGGGAGAACCGGGTTTGATTCCCCACTCCTCCACTTGCACCTGGCTGGATGACCTTGGGCAAGCCATAGCTCTGTACCAGCTGTTCTCTCAAGGACAGCTTGGGAAAGAGCTCTCTCAGCCCCACCTACCGCACAGGGTGTCTGTTGTGGGGTGGGGAAGGGAAAGGAGTTTGTAAGCTGCTCTGAGACTCCAAGTGAGTGAAGGGTGGGGTATAAATCCAATCTCTTCTTCTTCTTCTTCTTCTTCTTCCTCTTCTTCTAGAAGCCAAATTTACCATAGAGTTTTTTGTCCAGATACCAGAGTGTCACCCCAACATCCCGGACTTGATAATGTCTCTTCTGGGTGATCTCCTTGGGAGGAACGCGATGGCAAACCTAGACAACATAATAAAAAGTAGAGGCATTGCCCTGCCAACAAAAGTCTGCATGGTCAAAGCAATGGTAATCCCAGTAGTAATGGATGGCTGCGAGAGTTGAACTATAAGGAAGGCCGAGTGCCGAAGAATAGATGCTTTTGGGTTATGGTGCTGGAGAAGACTCCTGAGAGTCCCTTGGACTGCAAGGAGATCAAATCAGTCAATCCTAAAAGAAATCAACCCTGACTGTTCCCTGGAAGGCCAGATCCTGAAGCTGAAGCTCAAATACTTTGGCCACCAAATGAGAAGGGAGCACTCACTGGAGAAGACCCTGATGCTGGGAAAGACTGAAGGTCAAAGAAGAAGGGGATACATCAATGCAAATCCCGTTATGGAAACCACAGGAGGTCCTATGTAAAACTATAACACTGGAAGTGGGGGAGTGGAGAAACAGACCACAAAACAGGGCTGTTTGCATCGATGTATCTGTTGGCATGAAATTCATCCTTAGAAGTTTGATGGAATGTATGTAAGACACTTTTGTTGACTGTGATAAGGTGAAGGAGTTACCCTAAGCCTTGATAATACAAAGCCACAGTTATTATATCATGGTTGTGTTTTGTTGTTTACCATTCCAAGTCGTATCCACTCTTACTTTTAACCAACTAGAGGCTGATAACCCTCGTTCTTGCCCACCTTGAAAAGTTGTGGTTCAGTGTGATATCTGAATGAAGGCAGTCTCTCAAGATCGGCTGTATCTCCCAAACCCTACTTACCCCAGCAACCTTGCAAGCCACATGCAAAAGCAGGCCCTTCAGTACAAAGAGCCTAGTCCCTCCTTAATCTCTGGGCGGGGGTTTCTCTTGCTGGCTCTGCTCTTAAAGGGGAAATGTCTGGTGAGGCTTTTTACTGCAGGCTCTCTGCAGACATTTCCCTTTTAAGACAGTTCAGGCCTGGCAGGGAGAGGGCAGGGCAGGCTCCGATGTTCCCCTGCGTTCCTGCTGGCAGCCATTGCCTCCCCCGGTGGCCAATTTTGAAAAATCGGTGTTTCCCCCATCCTCCCGGGGGGCTTGGTAAGCCTAGGGGCAGGAGACGAGAGCTCACTCCATCATGCAGCACTCAGGTCTCAAACTGCCGAACTACCGACCTTCTGGTCTGCAGTTCAGCATCTTAACCACTGAGCCACCACAGCCTTTTGTAGATTGGAATAAAATTCTTCCCATTGTGGTCTCTATAATCTTTGCAACCGCTGGGCCTGGCAACCTTGATTTGGGGGCAGCATTTCATGCATTCCTTTGAGCTAACTAGACAAGACCACAGGCTTCGGGTGTCTCTGGGCTTGTTCCAGCCATCTGCATTTTTTACTGCCAACATTTGGGCCTATACATTTCTGACACAGCTCCTGTTCCTCGGCTTCAGCTCAGCGTGTCTTTCCTTTCTGATCAACAGGTCTCATGGGGAAAGACCTCTCGTCCCAATTAAGTATAATTTTTTTTGAGAGAGAGAAAGACAGAAAGAGAGAGAGAGAGAGGAGGCCAATATTACCCCCGAAAGGCCTCTCCAATTATTTTAACCTCCCTGCTGCCATAACCACTGGCTGATTTGAAAGGAAGAAGTGTGAATGTCTGTTCCTGCAGGGCAGCCGGCCTTGAGGGGAGAAACTTCCCGCTGACTCAAGTTGGAGATAAAATATGATTGTGAAGGAATTCGTCATCACCTTCTGTGCCATTGAGAAGCCTTGTGAAACCCATGGCGCCTGAGAATTTGCTGGCATCAAGGTGGAAGTAATCAGGAGGTTCGTTGTGCGGTAGCTCGGAGATCCAGTCTCAACGCTGACTTCCAGTGGTGCCTGAAGAGATAACAGGCCCATTTGTTGAATAATTATGAGTCACGGTAACCCTGTTACTTCTTTCTAAAAATGAGAAATCCCAGGGCTCAGGCCTGCTGGGAAATGACCTTCTATCTGCCCCAGAGGTTCCTCCTTGTGTATGGCAGGGATAGGGCTGCCAAGTCAGCCCGGGGGGCGGGGGATCCCCCGCTACAGGGGTTCCCGATCCGCCGGCCAGCATTCGGCCGGCAGGGGGAACCCCGCCCCCAAAGTCGTCCAACCAGGACGACTTCTCAAACGTAATGATGTCACCCGGAAGTGACGTCATCACGTTGGGGGCGTTGCCAGGGCGATGCTCTGGTAATTGCCCCCAAACTCTATGATACCATAGAGTTTGGGGGCAATTGCCAGAGTGTCGCCCTGGCAATGCCCCCAATGTGCTGACGTCACTTCTGGTGACGTTGCCGGGTGCGCACGCAAAGCGCGCGCACCGAGGAAGCTCTCAGCGGATGGGGGACTCCCCCCCCGCCGGTGAGTATTACACACTTGGCAACCCTAGGCAGGGACCACTTCTAGGTGGGGCCTCCAGTTCTCCTGGAATTACAACTGATCTTCAGGATAAAGAGGTCAGTTCCTTTGGAGGAAATAGCAACTTCCGAAGGCAGTACCATAGAGTCTAAGAGAAAGAGAAGCCCTAGAGTGGCATCATATCTTCCTTGAGCTCCCTTCACTCCCCATTAGGGTTGCCAGGTCCACCTTCGTCCCCAGTAGGGGACTTTAGGGGGCGTTTCTGGAAGGGGCAGGGCATCCCCAATGTGATGACATCATGTTGGGGACGTCCCACCTCCAAGCCCCGCCCCCGCTGGGACAGTCCTGCCAGCTGCCTGCACTTAAAGGGGCTCCCTTTTAAGTGCAGGCAGCCAGAGGGCCTTGCGTGCCCGATCTTTGCTCAGATATCAAGGGCACGGTGCCCTTTCCCACCAGCTGCCTGCACCTAAAGGGGCCCCCTCTAAGTGCAGGCAGCCAGAGGGCCTCGCGCACCTGATCTCTGCTTGGGGACTGGGCTCAAGGGACCCTTTCCCGCCAGAGGCCCCCGCTCGCCCGCCCACCCGATCGATCTCTGAGTGGCAATGGTTGGCCATTATGTTACATACTGATGTCACATTGTCCCTGACAAGGCAATTTTACTTGCAATTTTACTTAAGACCTCAACTGGAAGGTACATATTGGTACTGGTATTATTTCCAGTATATGCAACTATTTCTGACACAAGGCCTGGTATATTTTTGGCCTCCAAATAAAAATATTCTGGTGTATCATTCAATTCCAGATTGGAACATTCCCTTTTTGGTTTATTTTTTATTTATTTATTTATTTATTTATTTTATATTTCTACCCCGCCCTCCCCGCAAGCAGGTTCTATATTATTAATTGTTTATTGCCTTACGTGTGTTACAGGGACTTTGTTGCAGGATGTACTTTGTACCATTTGACCGCTAAAGAAGGCTCTTGTGAGCCGAAACACTGCTCTTTTCTGTGCATTTTGTCACTTTGACCATTTTATGAGGCTTTATTTGGGCCCCTGTGAGGTTTTTATAAGTCTGTGAAATAAAGACTCTTTTGTCTATACTTATTTATGTGTTTTTTTAACTTTGGGCCCTCAATAAGTTTTCTAAACTTCCTTTGGAGGTTTTGGCCATTATATGAGACAGCATGCTAGACTAGGGCTGAATCTGCATCTATTGTGTAAAGCACAATAGTTGTTGTGACGCCGTTGTACATTGTTCCCTTTCCCTCCCATTCTGGCTCAGGATAAAAGTTTGCAGTCTGCTTCAGACCTCACCATGAAGAAGAAGAAGAAGAGATTGGATTTATACCCTGCCCTTCACACCCCAAGGGAGTCTCAGAGCGGCCTTACAATCTCCTTCCCCTTCCCCTCCCCACAACAGACACCCCGGGAGGTAGGTGGGGCTGAGAGAGCTCTGACGGAAACTGCTCTTTTTCAAGAACAGCTGTGCCAGAACTATGGCTTGCCCAAGGTCATCCAGCAGGTGCAAGTGGAGGAGCGGGGAATCAAACCCGGTTCTCCCAGATTAGAGTCCGCGCACTTAACCACTGCACCAAACTGGCTCTCCCATGGCGACTGCGGGGCACACACGGGAGGAAGAGGGCACGCAAGAGGGGGGAAGAGGGGCCTCCTGGGGCGCCAGCAGGGCATTGCACTGTGGGGAGGAAATGGCACCCGCAGCACACACACACCCGCGTGCAGAAAGTAAAGAGGGTGACCTGGCGGAGGAGGAGGCAGAGCGGGGCTAGAAAGTGAACAAGCTGAGTAAAAAACACAACACATCCAGCGGTTGCCAGGCAGGGCATTCTGGGGACTGCCCCAGGAAATAACATGGTTCGGGGTGGGCATGCTTCTAACTCACCAGCAAAGAAACATGACTGGAGAAAAACGGGGGGGGGGGGGGGGATTTGGCTCCAGTTGTCTGCTTATCGCTCACAGTGGCTCAGGGGCAGGGAGGAGCAATGGCTGCGGCAGAAAACCAGATTCACACTACCCAGTGAGACACCGTAGTGACCTCGGATACGTGACTACAGGGCAACAAAATGATGCAGCCAGCCAGTGACAATACAGGAGTGGCTGCAGCAAGCAAAGCAGACAGAGATTTGTGAGACGATTTGGGACTGCTAGAACAGCGGCAGGAGAGACCAATGCAGATTGGACCCAGATTGACATATTTCTGATCCAGCAGGGCTCTTCTGATATTCTTATGGAGGCCTCGGCCTCCATGCCCTTTTGGCCCTCCAGAGGAACTGGCTGGCCACTGTGTGAGACAGGAGGCTGGACTAGATGGACCACTGGTCTGATCCAGCAGGGCTCTTCTTAGGTTTTTTTGAATGCCTCAGCCTCTATGCTCTGTTGTTGGCCCTCCAGAGGAACTGGCTGGCCACTATGTGAAATGGGATGCTGGACTAGATGGACCAGCAAGGCTCTTCTTATGTTATTATCTCACATTTGCAGTCTGAAATGGTTTTCCTTCAGGAATCTTGTACTACCCAATGTGCTTCACAGACTACATTTGCAGATCGAGTCTGTGCATCCCAAGAGTCAGACGAATATACTGGAAATATGAAAAAGAACCTTTGAAAGTTAACAAGAGACTGGAGGCGCTCTGGTATCCCAGTTTTATAAATTGGCCAGCCAAAACCATGGCATTTCATCAGCAGCTCTGTGCTCGGCACAGTGGAAATGTGACTGACACTCTAAACACAAACCCGCTGAAGTGTAAGATTATTATATTTACCATTTCACAGGGAAACAACTACAAAAAAAAATAAACCTCTTCCGCAAAGTAGCACATCTTTTTGAACAAAGATGAGCACTGAATACTTCTCTGGATTTCTGTTTGTTTATTTCAGGCTTGACCTGAAGTTGGAGAAGAAAAAGGACATTGTCCTGGGATGATCTGAAAGTAGCTATGACGATTTATAAGCAGGTAACCAAGAGCTAAAAGAGAGGCCATATTTAAAGACTGGCAGCAGTGATTGACTGTACCGCCACGACACTTCAGACTAGGGTTGTCAACCTGCAGGAGGGGCCTGGAGATCTCCCAGAATTACAGCTGAACTCCAGACTACAGATATCAGTTCCCCTGGAGAAAATAGCTGTTTTGGAGGGCATGGAGTCTATGGCATAATACCTCACGGAGGTCCCTCCCCATACGCCACACACCCACTCACATCTCCAAGACTTTCCCAACCTGGAGTTGGCAGCCCTTCTCTAAACACACATATATTTTTTCTGCCCTGAGGGCAGCTATGAAACATCTGCTTCAGCTGAGGGGCTTCCAGCAAGGCTCAGAATGGCTCAGGAGAAAGCTGACTGCGGAGAATAACAGTCTCAAGTGGTCACGGCAAGGGTCCCCAAACGTGTTGAGAACCTAAGCGCTTCTGGAATCGTGAGGAGAGGCCGTGAGTTCCACTACAAAATGGCTGCCATGGTGGTTGCTCTAGGAATCGCCAGGACCAAGAAAAGGAAATATATGAATAATCAGATATTTTTTAACTCGCACTGTATTAAAAAGGGCTATATTACTTACTTAAGCAGCAAGAGCAATAGACACAAGACAAAGATGCGTGTGTGGTGAAGAAAGAAATTGCAAAACTGATTTTATTGCCTTAGTAAGCTAATTCTTTGAAACCGCAAGGCCAGCACAGATACAAACATGCATAAAGAATTCTACATTGTATGTTTGTGCTTCAGCAAAAAATGCTCATACAGGAGCTTATTGTTTTAAGTTGCAACTGCTTGCAATGGTCTATTATTCCTAGCACATTCTAGCTTAGAGAAGATGCATGAGAAAGTATACCGATTTGTAACAATGTATAACTTAACATTCTTGATTCCTTTCCTGTAACTGACATGCACAAGCATGAAATAGAATACCTTTGCTTATGAGAATGATGTCAAATGTGTAGAAATGACACTAGTTTCATCCCGCTGGAATTCTCCGCCTCCTTAGTATAAAACATTAAGCCCAACTGTAAACAGGGCTCACTTGTATCTGAAACTGTTATTCAGATTGAGACTTATGGTACCATAAATTTTTGGCTTTTTCTATTCCTGGTGACTGTGTGCCTTCTTTCTGACCGGATAGGGTTTTTGAAATTAGTGCTTCAGTGGCTATCTTAGTCCAAGCTAAGATAGCCACACAGGTGCTTTTTGGACCAAAACCGGAAGGTAATTTTCATATTATTGAATTTGTATATTATTGATTTTTTTTAACTCCAGCTAGTATATTGGCTTTTATATTCTGCACTAGTTTTTTGAAATATATTTTATTTTTTAGATGTTCTAATTCGGCAGGCACGTGACTTTCATCTTTAGAGGCCTCACACACGTCTTTGTCTTGCGTCTATTGTGCTTGCTGCTTAACTTTCCTTTTCTTGGTCCTGTATTAATTTATTGGTTATCTTACTGTAATGTGTTGTATCATAACACGTGGACCTCAAAGTGTTTGACCTCCTCCTCATCTGGTATGAAAAACTCTGGGACCAATTCCTAATGGAACTCATAACACACAGGTTAAATGAAACATCTCCAAGCCCTATTAGAAGCAGATTCCGAGACAAATGGGAACCAATACTAAATCATCTATTGAGAGAGCAGATGGCACCGGGTGGCTGGGCGGAACTTCAAAAATGGATATAGGTATGCGCTTTCTTTTTAATACTTTCAAAAATTTTGGAATGTTAATGATCTCATTAGAACTCAGTACGGATGGTCAGATATATAAGATAAAGAAATCTTTGGACTCCATAGAGTATGTAATACCTAAACAAAGTACAGATGTGAGTGAAGATGTAATAGTAAAATTAAAACAAAACAAACTAAGAATGTATAAAAGTTTATGATATGTTTGTTATACATATTCTTTATTATATCGTTGTTGTTTGTTTAAAAACAAGTACACAGTGATAAGAAACTGTTCAGTTATGACAATTGTTGTTGTAGTAAAGAAAACTGTTTGTATTGTGTTGGTAAAAGAAAAATAAAAAATTGTGAATTCAAAAAAAAAAAGTGTTTGACCTCCGAAGAAGGCCCCCAATAGGGCGGAAACGCACCAGGTCAGGGTGTATCGGCCCTTGTGTTCAGGCCGCTTGAACTTTTCTACGAGACTTTCATTGGGCCCTTAGTTGTTTTTAACTACCTTTCTAATAAATGCATGTAATTTTTGTATAAGTTTTAACTAGGTTTTTAATATTGGCCCTATATTAGACTTCTTTCTTACCCTCGTGGTTCTTGATTCTGGTTTTTGGGTCATGTTTGTTTCCCCCTCCCTGTGGCTCAATATTTGGCATCTCCAGTTAAAAGGATGAAGTGAAAGACTCCATTCTCGGCATGTTCAGTTAAAAGAAGAGGAGGAGATTGGATTTATAACCTGACTCTACCTGAGACCCTAGACAGCCTCTGCTAGTCAGTAGACAGAAGGTCCCAAGTTCCATCCCCGGCATGTTCAGTTAAAAGAAGAGGAGGAGATTCGATTTATACCCTGCCCTTTCCTACCCGAAGGAGTCTCAGAGCGGCTTACAAACTCCTTTCCCTTCCCCTCCCCACAACAGGCACCCTACGAGATAAGTGGGGCTGAGAGAGTTCTTTTGAGAACTGCTTGTGAAAGAACAGCTCTGAAAGAACTTGTCACTGGCCCAAGGTTACCTGCATGTGGAGGAGTGGAGAATGAGGCCTGGTTCTCCCAGATTAGAGGCTGTGCTCCTAACCACTACACCAAACTGGCTCTCTAGAATATGGTAATATGAAAGTCCCTCACCAGAGACCTGGAAGAGCCACTGCCCACCAGAGTGGACAGTACTGACCTAGATAGATTAGTGGTCTGATTTAGTATAAGGCAGCTGCATGTGCTGGCAAGAGAGGCCAAACCATAGAAAAGAATTTAAGGGGTAAAGCTGGATGGATTTTTCTGCTTGCATGAACTTGGGCTAGAGCCAGGGGGGCTGGAAAATAACAGCATTTCGGGTGAGAACCAGCTTGCGGTATTGACATGACAACCAAACAGGCAGTGTGTGAAGCGGAGGGAGCTTTCCCGATAACTACAGATGACAGGGCTAACCAAAATAAACAGCTGAAAGAATTGAAGATGGAAGGATCAGATGGCTTGAAATAACAGCAGAGCACTGGGACAGAAAGCAAGGAGAGAAGCTTCCTTCGAGCAAAACGCAATTATCTTTGGTCAGGCAGCAGGCTAAGAATTCTAAGAAGCCAAAGGAAAAAACAGTGTGTCTCATAGGAATTTTTAGCACTTTTAACAGTGCAATCCTGAGGACAGTTACTCCAGTCTAAGACCACTGAAATGAATGGGCTTAGACTAGAGTAACTCTCCTTAGGATTGCACTATTAGGGTGGCCAGGTCCCTCCTGGTAACCAGCAGGGGTTGGGGGGACTTTCCAGGAGAAAGAGAAAGGTCCTGGCCACATTGCTGGCATTGCACAGGAAGTCACGTCATCATATCAGCGACTTGCAGGCGATGTTCTGGTATTTGGGCAAAAACTCTATAATAAAACTGGGTTCTACTACAGAGGTTTTGCCCAAATATCAGAGCATTGCCCGAAAGCTACTGGTGTGGTGATGTCACTTCCTGTGCGACACCAACCACATGGCCTAGGCCTTCCTCGTTCTTGTGGTAAGTCTCTCCCACTGGCCAGCCGATCGATGACTAGAAGGCAGGGCCTGGAAGCAGGGGACCCTGCCTCCACCCAGGGAGTCTGGCAGCCCTAACCTCTCTAGAAGGTGAAAGAATCCGTTTTGGTAATTTGGTGCTGTCAGGACTAAGGATGGGCAGGTACTGAACCACAAAGCAAAATTCATACAGAATGTTGCCGTTTGTGGTTCCCAAACAGAAGTTTGTGATGGGGTCACTGTCATAAACTTCCACAAACTTTTAGAGCAGTTCATGTGGTTCTGCAGTTCATGGATTAGCAGAAAGCTGGGGTTTAAAGGGACTCCGAGTCTCTTTAAACCCCTGCTTTCTGTTCCCAGCCAAAGCAATAAAAACAGCTGAGCAGTGAGGAGACACTCCCACCGCTCAGCTGTTTTGGGCTGTCTTCTGCAGTCCCTTTAAACCTTAAAGGGACTGTAGAAGACAGCCCAAAAAACAGCTGAGCAGTGAGGAGACACTCCCACCGCTCAGCTGTTTTGGGCTGTCTTCTGCAGTCCCTTTAAACCTTAAAGGGACTGTAGAAGACAGCCCAAAAAACAGCTGAGCAGTGGGAAGGCATTCCCCCAGCAGCTCTTTCAGGTTGTCTTCTGCAGTCTTTAAAGAGACTGCAGATGACAGCCCAAAAGAGCTGCTGGGGGGGGGGGGGATGCCTTATGGTTCAGTTTGTGGTTAAGTTCGTGGCTTATCCACGAACCAACAATCAAACCAAATTTTCCCAGTTTGTGCCCATTCCTAGTCAGGACAGAGGCTGGAAGAGCAGAAACCAGTCGCTGGCAACACGATGATGTCACTTCCAGTGCACACAAGAAGTGACATCATTACATTGCCGGTGATGCAGACCTAAGCTAGGTTTCCTGCTGATAAGTTCCCCCCACCCCAACCCCAGGCATTTTAAAAATTGTAGTGCACCACAGTGAGTAGGTGGAGCATCACCCATTATGTCACCAACCTGACCACTCCTTCCTGCCCTGCACATCAAAAATGCTTTGCTGGTCCATAGTTGGTGTGCTAGTACTGCAGTATTGTTGAAATGCAGAAATATGACCACAAACCAACACTGAAAAAGACAGGAGGACAACACAGAAATGTGGGGAAATGGCTTATAAATGTTTGTAGATAACTAGTGGTTTGCAGTGGCTTGTCATTAAAGATCTGGATTCTCCCCAACAAAGAAACAGGAGGATGTGGGTTTGCTTTTTGGCCTAGGATCAGAAACAACCCAGATTCTAATTTCCCCTTAGCCACAAAGCTCACTGAGTGTTCATGTACCTACCATATATTCTCTCTCTCTCTCTCTCTCTCTCTCTCTCTCTCTCTCTCTCAGCCTGCAGTTTAAATCTGCAGGTATACAGGGCTATTTTGGGGCAGGAACGCACAGGAACGGAGTTCCGGTTGGCTTCCGAGTTGGCCATGCCCACATCCTCCACCCCTCCCTTGGGCTCCCCAGGCGCCTCACAGTTGCTGGGCACCTGGGGAAGCCGATCCTGGGAGGGAACTGCACTGCCATGGGTGTGGCCTAATATGCTAATGAGTTCCTGCTGGGCTTTTTCTACCAAAAAAGCCCTGCAGGTATATATGCCGGACATACAGCAACGTAACATCGAATCGACCACTAGAAGGAGCAAAACACATGTGGGAAAGGAAAAAAAACAGAAGTGATTGGGACACACAAGCAATTAAAGTGAGAATGCAGAAGAGCACCCCCCACACACCTATCCTACCCCAGAGGGTTGTTGTGAGGATAAAATGAAGGAGGGAAGGACCATGAATTTCTTGGAAGAGAACTAGGATAAAAAATGTGCAGAGGAGTGAACAGTGGTGTTCTAGCCAGGAGGAACTATAGAAACAGCTGTTTTGGCTGATTGGCGGGGAGGACAAGAGACAAGAAAGGGAAACTATTAAGCCCAAGGAGCTCTCTAATTAAAGAAAAGAAAACAACCTTGACAGAAGACAGAAGAGAATTCCAGGCACAGACGGAAAGAGAAAATGACTGTTTTGATTCTATGAAAATCTCACCGGGGGGGGGGGGGGGAATTGGTACACCCAATTTCCCATCTGCTGAAGTTCTGTCAGTGAATTTGGACAACCGGGACCATGGAGGCACAGTTCGAATAAGCCTTTAAGTATCGAATTGTGGGTTTATGCAAGATAATGTTGGGTGCCTTTATTTGTAAATCTGCACCAGGAAGCCGCAACAACAGAAGTCTGGTTCGCTAGGAGCAGTGTAAATAACCGCCACAGCACATATCCTACGCAAAAGCATTGGTCAACTGGGCATGTTTTTAACTATACATAAAAAGATCCTGACACCTTACGGTGCGCTTCAGGACCTTTCTCTCAGAGAGAATACGGATGCAAAAAAAAAAACTGCACAAAACTCAAGTCATTTCTTCCCAAATAAAACCACAATTATATCCTATTTGAAAATGTGTCGCCAGCATACGGAACAGGCTTATCTCCCTCAAACCGGGATATTTAACCACTAATAGAAGCGGAACATCTGTAGAGAAAGGAATGATAAAGAAAGATTTGCAGACGTCTCCGGAGAGAAAACAGGTTTCCATGGAGGCTTTCTGCACATCAACTCTGGTTTCCCATGGGGCCCTCACACAGCTCTAGCACCCCGAGGGCTTCCTCAACAAATGTTTTGTCAGACGGAGGTGTAATTAGTAATCAGAGGGAAGTGCATTGCAAAAAGACTCCCTCCTTGCAAAGCTCTAGTGGGTCCTTCTTTACCTGAACAAGCACGGGGTAGAAATGACAATGATAAGAATTAATGAAGCCTGTTGTTTAGAATCGTAGAATCAAAGAGCTGAAAGGGACCTCCAGGATCATCTGGTCCAACCCCCTGCACAAGGCAGGAAATGCACAAATACCTCCCCCTGCATACCCACAGTGACCACTGCTCCATGCCCAGAAGATGACAAACAACCTCCAGCCAAACTGGCCTGGAGAAGAATTGCTTCCTGACCCCAAAGTGGCAATCAGCAGTTCCCTGGGCATGTAAGAAAGGGCTGCAAGAACTAAGCACTAATACAACCCTTCCTGCCCTCCCTCTCATGATCTGCCTAAGTTCACAGAATCAGCACTGCTGTCAGATGGCCATCTAGCCTCTGTTTGAAAACCTCCAAAGAAGGAGAGCCCACCACCTCCTCCCGAGGAAGCCTGTCCTACTGAGGAACCGCTCTAACTGTCAGGGGAGCTTAAGGCAGTGATTTCGATTTAAGGCTTGCAGCACCTTCCAGCATTTCACAGGTGAAAAGATAGGCAGGGCAGGGCAATGGGTAAGATGAAGGAGGCCTAGGGCTGCCAACCTCCAGCTGGGGCCTGGAGATCTCCTGGGATTTTCCAGACTACAGAGGTCAGTTCCCCTGGAGGAAATGGTTGCTTTGGAGGATGGACTTTAGGGCACCACATCCCTGCTGAGTGCCCTCCCCTCCACAAACGCCACCTTCCCCAGGCTCCAGGAATTCTCCAAATCTCCAGGAATTTTGCAACCCAGAGCTGGCAACACTAGGGAGACCAAGGTTTAAATCTCTACACAATACAAAGGAATAACACACAGTCCCAAAACAGTCAGATATGAGAACAATATATACAGACGTGTGCTAGATGCCCACAGAGCAATACAACAAATGAGACTATATTAAATAACATATTTAGTGTCTGATAATAAAGACAAACAACACATTCCATTGAAGAAAAAATACAAAGGTCGATAGAAATTCACATGGCAGTCTGCTCAAGTCTCTCTCAATCTATATCCCTCGAACAGTCTTGTGTCCTTATTCAAATTCACAAAAGCAGCCTGCTCAAAGTTCAGTAAGTCTGTGTTGCTCTTTCAGTCAACACTTTTTCCGGATGTCTAAGTGTTTCAGACCTCTGCTCTTTCCTCAGGAACAAATCCTATATAGGAATCTTGCCAGAGGTCCCTACATGTTTAGATGAGAGAATGCCTGCAAAGTGAGGCCACACATTCATCATGAATAAGGATAAATAAGGCTGTTTTGAGACATAGTTCTGAGGGAGTTCCCGTTGCTGCTAAACAAGGCAGTTTTGGAGGCACTACTTGCTGGGAGAACCCATCGATGTGCAGTCCTGATGAAGGGGTCGACAACCCGTTAAAATCTAGAGAGTGGGTTAACCACAGCTCACCATTTTGTGTTTGCCTCAAGTCTTAAAGACTGGATATATTTTCAGGGGTCATTTCGTAAAAAAAGAGATGCAGGAGATCATTAGCATAACTTATTTGCATCTGCCACACCCCCTGACATCACCGGAAGTGTGTCAGAAGACAACACCCACCGCTCAGGCTCCACCCCAAAAATCTCCAGGTATTTCCCAACTCAGAGCTAGCGAGCCAGCTTTACACTTTGACTAAAGACACTTTAGGTTTCCTTTGCTCTTTCAGGGAAGCTGCCCTACAACAAACATGAAAATACAGGTCAAGTTAGTATGCTTTTGCTTTTTTTCACAGCGCATCACCATATGTGTCCACTCCTGGGCTTCTTACTCCTGGAACAGCGTTTCTGTGCATTCCTGCTCTAAATGACCCCTGTATTTGCTTCATGGACATCTGTTTTTCCTGTTTGGAATTGAGAAGCATTTCTCCGCTTTAGAACAGTGAACTGACAGTTGGGGAAGTTTTGTTTCCTTCAAGTTTCCAACTTGTCTGTGTAACCATTGTACTGTATTGTTCTGAATTGTATATTTAAATAGGGTAACCATTGTATCGCATTGTTTTGAACAAGTAATAATTATAAGAGTTGTTTAGAAATCTGAATACTTTCGAGCTTTATTTGACATTAAGTTTTATATGGTTCAAATTTTCCATCAGTTTCCTTAAATTGTTATAAGTAACCCCTGGAGAAAGTGGCTGCTTTGAAGGGTGGACTCTGTGACATTGTACCATGCTGAGGCCCCTCCCCTCCCCAAACCCCACCCTCTCCTGGATCCACCCCCAAAGTCTCCAGGTATTTTCCAACCCAGACCTGGCTACCCTAATCCCCAATAATTTCCCAACCCGGAGCTGGCAAGCCTAAACCATAGGAGAAGATGGGAGTTTCCAGAGTATCACACACACACACACACACAAAGCTGCCTTATACTTGAAAAGTACTGGAGTCGGAGACGTGTTGGAGTGGAATCAGCAAGCATGTTTATTAGCAGTCAGATGAAGCATGACAACCCGGGTTCAGGGGCCCTCTTTTATTCTGGCCGGAGCCACACCTCCGACCTTGCCCAAATGTCCCAATAGGACCTTAAGATTATGGTTACAGATCATAGGTTCCCTAGAGGAACCTAGGCACTAGATTGGTGGAGAGTTACGATCCGGCCAGCTATTGTTCATACTGACCCAAGCTCAGGTAGCTGGCCTGGCCATTTGCGTTTGGCCACGTGGCGGTCACCATTACAGGTGCACATGGCAACTGCCATTGCATACATTAGATACTGAATCAGACCATTGGTCTATCAAGATCAGTATTGTCTACTCAGACTGGCAGCAGCTCCCCAGGGACTCAGGCAAAGGTCTTTCCCATCACCTACTGCCTGGTCCTTTTAACTGGAGATGTCGGGCATTGAACCCAGGACCTTCTGCATGCAAAGCAGAGGCTCTATCACTGAGCCACAGTCCCTCCCTGCTAGCTAGGAGTGGGGATCCACAGGCAGCAGGACTGAGAAAGCATTGAAGGACATTAGTAAAAAGCTGTCAACAGCTGTATCGGCCTCAGGCAAAATGCAGAGCAAGAAACAAGACCCCGTGAAACATCTTTGGACTAGGGCCCACTAAAATGGCCAAAACCCTTGTGCGCACTTTTGAGTGCATCAGAACTCTTCGCCAGACTAGCAGTTACCAGAAAAAAAATAAAAATTAAAAGAAGGAGGGGGGGGAGCAGATCTAACTCGGACACTCTTACCACTGCATCAGACTGACAAAACAGACCGATTTCACACAAGCCGCTGCTCTGCCCCTGCTCTCCCCTTCCCCCGGATTGCACACCTCAACTTCCCATTATGTGCTCCTATTTTCTGAGGATCTAGAAGACACGGAGGAGATTGGGTGAAGCTGCGGGTCAAAATGTGGCCGCAGAGCACATAATGGGAAAATGGCACGTGCAGTTGGGGGAAAGGGAAGAGCGGGGGCGGAGCAGCAGCTTGTGTGAAATCGGTCAGAGTGTTTCAGAAGAGTCAGGAGCAGAGAAGAGAGACTGTCCCTAGAAAAGAAAACTGGCTGAAGGGCATGTAATGCTATGAAGACATAACTAGGAATAAATCCCAATAGAATTTATTTCTGAGTAAATGTGCCCTGACCTGGGGGACCCAGACTAGTCTGGCTCCCGATCTCCTGGCTTTCTGTAAACTCTGCAAAAGTGAATGATTCAAGAGGGCTTTTCTACACAGGCAATGTAAAGGTAGAGGTTTCCCTTGCTTGAAAGCCAGTCGAATACGACTCTAGGGATGCGGTGCTCATCTCCATTTCCAAGCCGAAGAGCCAGCGCTGTCCAAAGACTTCTCCGTGGTCATGTGGCCGGCATGACTAAACGCCAAGGCACACGGAACACTGTTCCCTTCCCACCGAACTGGTACCTATTTATCTACTTGCAATTTCTTGCTTTCAAACTGCTAGGTTGGCAAGAGCTGGGGCCATAGACGGGAGCTCACTCCATCATGCAGCACTCAGCTCTCGAACTGCTGAACTACTGATCTTCTGGTCTGCAGTTCAGCGTCTTAACCACTTGAGCAACTGCAGCCCCACACGCAGGCAATAGGGTAGCACTATTACCAAAGGCTTCACAAAGTTACTTGGGTAAATTATTGGGGACTGTGGTCTGTACTGTGAGAAGAAGAGGAAGAGGAGGAGGAGGAGATTGGATTTATACCTACAGGCAACAGACACCCTGGAGGTAGGTGGGGCTAAGAGAGCTCTCTCAAGAACTGCCCTTGAGAGAACAGCTCTGAAATAACTTATGACTGACCCAAGGTTACATCAGAAAACTGGTGAGGTAGGTGGGGCTAAGAGAGCTCTCTCAAGAACTGCCCTTGAGAGAACAGCTCTGAAATAACTTATGATTGACCCAAGGTCACATCAGAAAACTGGCTTACTAATGGGTTGGACCCCATTGTGTAGTTTTTGCATCATTTCATTTGTCGTGTTCACACTTATGCTTTGCTTCAGCTCTGTTTTTTAGACTTCTGGTTGGTTCTACAACCCAAATCCTACTGCATTGTTCACTGCATGTCCTTTCTTCTTGATTGTATCGATTCACTTTGTGTAATCCACCTTGAGACAGAAAGGCGAACTATAAGAAATGTAAATAAATAAATAAACTCATCAGATCTCAGAAGCTAAGAAAGGTCGGCCCTGGTTAGTATTTGGATGGGAGACCACCAAGGAAGTCGAGGGCCCCCATGCAGAGGCAGGCAAGGGCAAACCACCTCTGAACATCTCTTGCCCAGAAAACCCCATGCAGGGCCACCATAAGTTGGCTGGGACTCGACATCACTTTCCACCACCAAATACGCATACAGCTGAGCTGCGCATAACGCAAAAAGATCGTTTCTGAAAAGAGAAAAGAAATAAGGAAGAAAGTGTGTTTAATGCCAGCCCGTTGGGGGGGGGGTATATTTTGAGACTCTTCTAAAATAACATTTAAAAAATACATACAGAAATAGATAACTATGCATATCATGCCAAGGGCTTTTTATAGATGGAGGGAGATATATATTTACTGTAGGGTCACTCAGAAGATGAAATTATTGTAAATGTTCCAATAAGCAAAGAACGATTGGAATAAGAGAGAAATATTATTGTTCCTCACTTTTATGGCTACATCTTTTGAAACATGTGGTTTTGGAGGGGCACATTTTTACCATGAATATTTGCATAAATGCTACACAATACCTATAGTTTGCAGTTACATCTGAACTAGGCAAAACACAGTTAAAGAAAATGGGGTGAGGAAGGGGAGGGATCCATCTGCAAGAGGGGAGGGGGAAACACAGAGCACAGGAAACCCCTGGCAAGTTCACAAGCTCCATGCCAAGCCCCAAACCATGGTTCACAAACTCCAAACCAAGCCCCAAACCATGGCTGAGGACAGACTGGCAATGTGGCACGGGAGAGCTCCACTTCAGAAGCGGGGGAAGGGAGGCAGTTCAGACAACCACAGCTGTCCTCCGTCTCCCTTCCATACTCACCTATCTCTGAAGCGCTTCCCTGCCGCCTCAGACGGACACCGGCAGAAAGTGATGTCCAGGGGCCTTCCTCCACTTGGATCCCACTTCCCGGCTGTGTGGACAGGAAGAGGTGGGATTCAAGGGGAGGTGGCAGTGTGAATGCGCCACTACAGCGAGATGCACTTGAGCGCATGTGCAAGCGGCCCCAATAGAGGAGGTGGGGAGATTTAAAATTTTTAGACTACTGTTGCGGCCATGCGCCTATGCGCATAGGCGCCCATGCACCTATTGCCGAAACGGCCCCGCCACGAGCCGCAAAGGCTGGCCCGCCTGGGGCCGCTCCGCAGCAGTCTGAACACTCCCTTCCACATCCTCCCCGGCATGCTCCCAAGGGAAACTGGCCAGTGTGAACGGCCAGCCCCCGGGCCAGTTTTTCCCCACGGCTTTTGGCCCCACTGTGGTTCTGGGGCAGATTACCAGTCTGTCCTCAGGCCATGGTTCACAACCTCCAAACCAAGCCCCAAACCATGGTTAACAAACTTTAAACCAAGTTCCAAACTATGGCTCACCACAAGCCCCAAACCATGGTTCACAAGCTCCAAGCAGCTTTCTCTGTGCTGTAGCTCCAGTCCGTACTCCCCCCCCCAGCTGCTTTTTAGAGTCAGTTCCAGTCACATAACTTTATTGTTACTAATAATCTACTCCCTTTCATCTAGCCTCTCCAGTATTCAACAGAAAAACCAGCCCATGAGTCCCCAACCCTTTGAAGCCTGCAGGCACCTTGGGAAATCTGACATAGGGTGCGTTCAGATGGGCAGCTAATCCCGCCATTGGCCCGACTGTAATTTGATCTAGATCTTTTTAATCCAGCATTGCACAACCAGACAGCTCCCCCGTGAAGCGCTTTACTGCACATGACTCCACGGTGGATTGTCTAGACGGCATCCACCATAAGGAGTTGTGCGGTCGGCTGTTTTTTTAAAAAAATCCTGCTTGTGCTTGTGCATATCTGCATATGTGTGCATATCTGCAGATGCCTCACCATCTGCGGACATTGCATGTTTAAGCGGTTATGCGCACATCGCTAAGAGTTTTTTAAAATGGCGGCTGTTTGGGATGGTCTAGAGACCATCCCTATGGGCTGACTGCACACTGGTGGAATGACCTAACAGTGGAAAGTCTGGCATTGGCCTGTCGGCCAGCTTTAGACTGGACTTTTAGCACTATCTTTTAAGTACGGATCCCCAAAAGTGGCCCAATTCCCAGATGTTGAGGTCTGGACATGCACTTTAAATCCACCAGGCACTCATGCCTGGCATGGCTCAAAAGAGGCATCTGAATGCACCCATAGTGTGGTGGGCACAACCACAAAATGGCCACCACAAGATGGCCACCACAGGAGAGCCAGTTTGGTGTAGTGGTTAAGTGTGCAGACTCTAATCTGGGAGAACCGGGTTTGATTCCCCACTCCTCCACTTGCACCTGGCTGGATGACCTTGGGCAAGCCATAGCTCTGTACCAGCTGTTCCCTCAAGGACAGCTTGGGAAAGAGCTCTCTCAGCCCCACCTACCTCACAGGGTGTCTGTTGTGGGGAGGGGAAGGGAAAAGGAGTTTGTAAGCCGCTCTGAGACTCCCTTGGGGAGTGGAGGGTGGGGTATAAATCCAATCTCTTCTTCTGCTGCTGCTGCTGCAACTTAAGTCAAACAGTGAATAACCTTGTGCTGGGGTGGCAGCTGCTGCCAAAGCAATATTTTTTTAAAGAGATCTGCACCATCAATCAGATCTCCAATGACCAATCAGAAGCCTTGCTGGGAAGAAGCTCCACCTGGCCCCGCCCACGTTCTACAAACACTTGGAGGGCATCAGAAAAAGTGTTGATGGACATCATGGTGTCCATGCACTCCACACTGGGGACTCCTGAACTGGGCAGTCGGTGACTGTTTCTCCCTGCGAGTTTGGGAGGATGTTGCAAAAAAATGTATCTGAGCTGCAGAAACATGTAAAAAACCTGAAGCTGTAATTAGTGATTTGTCGGGGGGGGGGGGGGGAATGTCTCAAACAGCTGCTCCAAACTGTGCCGAGGGAGAGAGCAATTCAAATATCAACAGTGGCACTCCCCTGTTCTGCTTGCAAATGACAAACTGCTATTAATAACCAAAGCTAAGTGCTTTCCATGTTAAATCATCACAGGTGGCAGCACTTGACACGTGGCGGAACCAAGTGTTTTCCGTTTGTTTTCCAATGGTGATGGAAAGAGTCGCAGCCAACTTATAGCGACTATATAAGGTCTTCAAGGCAAGAGATGAATAGAGGTGGTTTTCCATTGCCTGCCTCTGCATAGCAACCACAAACTTCCTCGGTGGTCTCCTATCTAAGTAGAAACCAGGGTCAACCCTGCCACCCTGGGCTATCCGGGTCAGGGCTAACAAAACATTATTTGTGGAAAGTGCTGTCAAGTCACAGCTATGAGTTATGGTGACCCCATAGGGTTTTCAAGGCAAAAAACATTCAGAAGTAGTTTGCCCCTGCCTGCCTCTGCATCAGAGCCCTGGACTTTCTTGGCAGTACCAGATTGGCTGCAATTTGGCAGCACTTTCCACCACCACCACCTCCTCCAGTATCCATTTTGTAGTTGTGCCCACCACCTTACACCACCACTTCAAAGGTGCCTGTGAAGAAATGCATTTTTCCCTTTGGAGGCTTGGATTGAGCAAAACCTTCACTCTGAGTTTTAAAAGTTTTTTTCTCTCTCTCTGGACAGAGAACAGGCAGGAGAGGTGGAAGTCAGTTCAATTGCTTTCCAGACTTACCTCAGCCCACCTTCATACAAATGCTAATAGGTTTAGACAATGGGGTAGTCAAGTTTCCCCCTCCAAGCAGGGAACAGAGATTTGGAGGAACTAAATACTAGAGAGACTTCAAGAAGGAAAATTCTGGAATCTTCAGGAAAAGTATCTCTGATCTGGCCTGACGTGGTCAGTAGGGAGAGGGTGATAAAAACCTCAGGGTGCTGTGCAAAAAGTATGCTTGTGAACATTTCCTCTGTAATAAATACTTTATAACTTTTGATGCTGGAAGTGGTTCTCTGTACCACATAGACCTCTGCCATCTTGGACACACTATTTTAAAAGGAGTGCCAGGGGAAAGGCTGTCCATTGGCAATTGGCTGTTCCTCCAGGGGTACACAAGGCAATAAACAGTCCCCATGGTGACCAAGCACTGGGCCACAGAAGACACAGAGACAAGGCCTCCAAACCTGGAAGGGAAGCAGGGGTTCCTGACCTTCCCAGCGGGCAATTCCGACAAGGGTCAGGTGGTGGTCGTGAGTTACCAGAGAGAGAAAAGCCTTTTCAGGTGTTGGGAAAGCTTTGGAGGGCAGGGTGGAATAGGACATGCAGGCCCGTTTTGTCACTCTGCCCACAGGTTCAATATTTTTCTTTTCTTCTGTATAGTAAACACCCCATTGAGCTATACTGGCCATGAATTTCCCGTTGCATTTCAGGTGGGGAAATTTCCACATGAATGGCATCGCATGGCAACCTGATGCTCAAATTATGCTGAACTGGAAGCATTCATGTAGCAGCGTAAGACATGACAGAGCTGGTTATTACACCACTGCAATTTACATCCTCCTGAGAGCAGCCTGTCCAATTAGTGTATTTCAAGCATTTTGCAGAAAGGTAGTTTTTAAAAGAAGAAGGAAGGAAGGAAGGAGTTTGAGCTTTCCCTTTCACGGCAGTGATCTCAGTTGCTCAGACCAGTTGTTCTGGTTGTGTCTTAATGATCAAACGCTTAACCAGTTTCCACGCCATAATGGCAAAGCTAAAAGTATCAAAATTGAAGTGATTTTCTAAATGAGAAGGGGAGGCCGTGATCTCTTTGAGCTGGAACTGCATCATTCAGCTGCGTTATTGTGTGTGGCGAAGAGAGCCCGAGATCCATTCTCAAAAGCATGAAATTTGTCTGCGGCAGTTTCCCACACTGCGGGGGTGCATCTCTCATACAAGAGGTACGCGCTTTCCATCACTGGTGGTCTGGAGAGATATCTCATACAATGAGGTTTGCTGCCTGTTCTTCTTTCCCCAAGGAACCTGTTCCTGATTTATTATTTAAAAGGCAGCGTTCTCACCTTTTGCGCGATGCTTTATAACTTCCTGACACTTAGAGCGGTTCCTCAGCGGAACAGGCTTCCTCGGGAGGTGGTGGGCTCTCCTCCTTTGGAGGTTTTTAAGCAGAGGCTAGGTGGCCGTCTGACAGCAATGCTGATTCTGTTCGTTATGGCAGCTTGTAAGAGGGAGGGCAGGAAGAGATGAGCCAGTGTCCTTGTGGCTCTTTTGTACATGGCATGAAAGTCGTGAGCGAGTCATTTGGCTACTGCATAAATTAGTTTGGTCTGGAGCCAGCCTTGTAGCTAGCAACTTTTTGCTGGGGGGGGCCTAGTTTTTACTCAGGGGGGCAGAAATTATATGTTTGCGAGATTGGACCTCTAATCCTATGCAGCCCGTGTCACCGACAGGCATGTAGAAACTGTGGAGCTCAGGGGGAGGAGAAGCCAAGATTCAGGTTGGGGTCCTGGAAGAAACGTTAGCAGGCCGGGCCCTGTGGACCCTGCGTTAGCTACTGGCCTGTCTGGAGCTATCCTTCCTGAGCTAAGACAAAAATGTGTGAGCTGGAGGCTAAAAAAACTGTGAGCTAGCTCACACTGACTCAGCTTAGAGAGAACACTGGTTAGGCGTACGGACCCTAATCTGGGAGAACCGGGTTTGATTCCCCACTCTTGCACATGCGGGTGCTGGTGTGGCCTTGGGTCAGTCACAAGCTCACTCAGAGCTGATCTCTCAAGGGCAGTTTCTGTCAGAGCTCTCTCAGCCCCACCTACCTCACAGGGTGGCTGTTGTGGGGAGGGGAAGGGAGAGGGGATTGTAAGCAGCTCTGAGACTCCTTCAGGTAGTGAAGGGCGGGGTATAAATGTAGTATCCTCCTCCTTCTCTTCTTCTTCTTCTTCCTCTTCCTCCTCCTCCTCTGGGCATAGAGCAGGGGTCACTGGGTGTTGGATATTTTAGCAGAGTAAAAAAGGGAGCCACACAGCACACAAGTGGAAATTAGCTAAAAGAAAGTTTACTAATAAAATTAGGGTTAGGGTTACATGGTAAGAATAAAAACAATAAAACAGTCCATCTATCTAGCTACATCTTTCTAGTTCCTGTTCGCTCCAAGATGGAGACTCACACCCCAATCTTGAAACAAGGGGAAGAAAAAGAAACCCCAAAATGCCTCCATGCAAAATCTCAGGTAATATCACCCAACTATGAACTGACCAATAGCCAGGCTAAGTGTCACTTCATCAGGGGTCATTTTGAAGAAAAAGAGGTGCAGGAGCTCATTAGCATAACTCATTTGCATATGCCACACCCCCTAACATACCGGAAGTGTGTCAGAAGGCAACACCCACCCCTCAGGCTCCACTCCACAGGTGAGTGAAACTGACCTGCTCTTCCTCCATTCCCTTCCCCATCCAATACTTTGTGCAATAAAAATAAGCGTCAAGAACACACCCTCATTCTCTTCCTGCTCCCTTGAAACCACCAGGTTTCAAGTAGACTTGAGATACCCAGGACATGTGCACCACCCATCCCTTCCCCTTCGCCTCCCCACAACAAGACACTCTGTGAGGTAGGTGGGGCTGAGAGAGGTCTTTTGAGAACTGCTCATGAGAGAACAGCTCTGAGAGAACTTGTGACCAGTGTTCCCTCTAAGCTGAGTTAGTGTGAGCTAGCTCACTATTTTTTAGCCTCTGGCTCACACATTTTTGTCTTAGCTCAGGAACAATGGCTCCAGAGCAAACTAGTTTATGCAGTGGCCAAATTGCTTGCTCACCACTTTAATGCCAGTAGCTCACAAAGAAGAATTTTTGCTCACAAGACTCCACAGCTTAGAGGGAACATTGACACACCAGCAGCTGCATGTGGAGGAGTGGGGAATCAAACCCGGTTCTCCCAGATTAGAGTCCAACTCCTGACCACTACCCCGAACTGATGGGGTGGAAGCTGCTGAAGGGTTGGTGAAATTTCTCCAGTATTCATGTGCCATGTGCCCAGATAAAAAATGGTCTACTTAGAAAATTTATATGCCACCTTGAGCAAGTCTCTGGAAAAGCAGCACACAGTCATAAAAGGAACAATGATAAAATTATCAATATTAAAACAAAACATTAAAAACAATAAAGACCCTAGCAGGGCTTTCCCCGGGGCGCTGCGCCTCTGCACTGCTCGGAGAAGCCGAGGAGGGGGTGGGGCTTGGTCATGTGCCCGCCCCCTGGGCTCCTCACTCCCGGAGCTGCGCTCCTGTGCGCTCCCGCTCCAACGGACCCCTGCACTTCATTATGCATAGTTCTTTTTCTCCAGTGGGAACGACACGCAGGACAGCTCATCGGTTCTAAAGCTAAAACAAATGACAATTACTGTAGGCAAACAAACAGATTAATGCTTTCACGATATCAGGGAGTACAAAGATCCCAACACTGGGCGAGTGGGATGGGGAGGTAGCTGTGAAATTTCCTGCATTGTGCAGGGGTTGTACTAGATGAGGTCCCTTCCAGCTCTATGTTTCTAACTGCAAAAAAGGAACTTAAATACACCACAAGGAAAGTATGTTATATCAAAACAATGTTCTGACACACACAATCAGTGTCCCCTCTAAGCTGAGATACTGTGAGCTAGCTCACAGTTTTGTAGCCTCCGGCTCACACATTTTTGCCTTCGCTCAAGAAGGATGGCTCCAGAGCAAACTGACTGATGCAGCAGCCAAATGGCTCGCTCACGACTTTAATGCCAGTCGCTCACAAAGGGGAATTGTTGCTCACCAGACTCCACAGTTTAGAGGGGAGCATTGCACAGAATATGTCATTTTCTTTCAATCTCACAAGGTATCCCTTATTTTGGATCTCTGACCGATTTCCCACGAGGCGCTGCTCCACCGTCGCTCTTCCCTTTCCCCCAACTGAGTGCGTCAATTTCCCACTATTTGCCCTGCGCCGGATTTTGACCCACGGCTTTTCCCAGTTCCCCCCACGGCTTCGCGATCCTGTGGATCACCCCATGGTGAGACCCGCGATACTCGCAGGGGGGAAGATTCTCTGCAGCCTGGGGGTCAGCTACAATTCTGGGAGGTCTCCAGGCCTTCCTGAGGACACCTTCTGCACCCGAGGACACCTTCTGGCCACAGCGGTGCTCACCTGCTCGGCTTTGGAAGCAGCGTTCATGCCAAGGCGGGCCAGGCCCTGGTGGAGCTCGTGCACGTTGATGTGGCCATCCTTGTTGGTATCCAGCTGGTCAAAGAGGGCAGCCCAGCGCTGGCGACTCTCTGGCTCCCTGCCTGGGAGCACTGGGGGTCGGAAGCCCCACATTTCATCGCCCTGTCTGCCTCTCCACCCGGCCACTAGACCCCCGCGATGGCCGGCGGCTTGTTGGCCAGCAAGGCACTTCTAGTGCTCTTATGGATAGTGATATTCATAAGCTTGAACTTAGGTTGCTATGCTGTAAGGACTACAGGCATTCTCCATTGCTGGAAGAAACTCCAGTCTAGTCCTGGGGGCTGGCAACCTCTATAGTTCACCAAGACAGAGACAAAGACTCCTTCTGCCATGAGGTTTCTTTCTGTCACACAACGCTGGTCAACCCCTGCCCCCTCCAACATACCTGCACGGATTATGCTAACGAGATTACCTGGCAACTAATGGTCGGGCCATCAGCCAGCCGGCTAGGGCAATCAACGGACAATAGAGGCGATCCAGCGACTTATCGCAAGAGTGCCCAGGTGTCAAGTTCCTGTTCAGTTCTAGTTTCACAATACTGACCACTCCCCAGCCTCTCCTCCATTGTCACCTTTAACCTATGGTCAGGCCAGAAGGGACGGACCGCCTAGTAGGTGTATTAGTGGGATGTGGTTTGCGCAGCCCGCCCCTCAAGACCACCTAATAAAAGACCCTGCACAGCAGGCAATTGGTCTCTTGAGCCATCGTCCCCTATCTGCTTTGCTACCCCTTATGTCCAGCTTCCTATCCAAATACTCTTGCCTCCATCTTTAACCTCTGAGTCGCGATCAGAGAGACCACGTGGTCTTGCCGGTTCGAGCCACGTGCCCCATTTTTCCATTTTTCTCTCCCCATCCAATTCTTCCTTCGAGCGGACAACTCCTCTTCAGGACAGGTACAGTATTACCCAAACAACGTTCCCTGCAAATTGCAACTGTGCTTGATCTATCTAAGTTTCCTTAGGTCTGTGTGTGTGATTGTGTGTGTGATTCTGTGTTTGTGTGCTTGAACAACATCATTCAGTAAACCGCATTTAATTTGCCATCTGCCTCATGTGCCTTTTTCCTGGAGAACTCCCGGGAGGGGTGGGACCCTGGTATAGTTGGCAAGAACCCGGTATTTTGCCAATGGCTAACTTTAAATTAAAGCAATTCGGCTAACAAGCTGCAGCAGCGGCAGTGGCAGCACTCAGGGGCTGAGGCTGCTCTTGCTGCCAGTGCTGCTTTGGTGCACCTGGGCGCAGCTCGGATCCATCACTCTGCCTGGGCTGTGGCTGCCACAGACGCCCTGCCACCTGCCTGCCCTGGCCTATTTAAGTGGGCGCCGCACGGCCTCCGATCTTCCCCCCCACCTCCCAGCTCCGGCGGCAAGGCTTGGATGCCTTCCAGCTGCCGGGCCGCTGATTCCCCTCCCCACCTCCCAGCTTCGGCAGTGAGGCTTGGACACTTCCCAGGCACCAGGCCGCCAATTCCCCCCACACCTCCCGGCTCCAGGGGCGAGGCTTGGATGTCTCCCAACCACTGAGCCGCCGCAGAGTTCCAAGGGTGTTCCCTGCGCAAGAGTGTTCCCCCAACTTTTGGGGGAATTTAAATATCCCCTGTATAGTTTTTTAAACTTTTTAGATCCCCAGGTTCCCCAGGCTTGGGGAGTCCCCCAAGTGTGCAGGAAAATCTCTCTGCCCCCCAAGTGCCCCCTCTGCGTGGATTTAGATATCCGCACGGATATTCTAGGGTCTTACCTGGCTGCCAGCAGCAGGCTCCCTCTTTGTCTCCTGAAGTTTTCAGCGCACACACGCCGTGATGACATCACCCGGAAGTGATGTCATTGTAAAGGGCACATCGCAGGGAAGGACACTCTATCGTTTGAGGGGGAAACTCTATGGTAACCTTAAATGATAGCGCATCCCCCTGCAACGTGCCCTGCACGATGACATCACCTCTAGGTGATGTCATTGTGCCGGGCATATTGGCGCAGACGGGGGTCTTTGGGGGCGGGGTTCTCCATGCTGGCTAGAACAGGGCCAGGGGATTGAAGGCCCTGAAAATGAGTAAACCCCCACCACCATCGAGGGAATGGCATCCCTAACGTATCCCCAATAAATTCTTTGTACAGTTCCTCTTCCTCGCTGTGATTCCAGCTAGACATCATCTTCAGGAGACCTCCCTCCCTTCCTTCCCTCTCTATCTGTTTTAATCCAACACTTCTTCCAAGGAGCTCAGGGCACTTTTCATGGTTCTCCCCTATTTTGTCTTCACAACAACCCTGTGAGGTAGGTTAGGCCAAGAGAGAGCAACTAGCCCAATATCATCCTGCAAATGGCGGGGTTGAACCCGGGTAGGCATGCCAGCCTCCAAGTGACACCTGGGGATCCCCTGGAATGACAGCTCATCTCCAGGCTACAGAGATCAGTTCCCCTGGAGGAAAGGGATGCTTTGGAGGCCGGGGTCTGGTGTTACACCCACTGAGGTCACGCCCTTCTCAGGAGTGCCTTTTCCAGGCTCCACACCCCAAATCTCCAGGAATTTTTTTTGGCAGCCCTGCTTCCATGAAATGAAAAGGGGTTATGGGACGGAGTCATGGGACGGAGACGGCACTGGTCGCCCTCATAGATGACCTCCGGAGACATCTGGATCGAGGCGGTATGGCGGCACTGGTGTTGTTAGATCTGTCGGTTGCATTCGACATGGTCGACCACCAGTTGCTGATCCACCGCCTCGCCGACTCGGGGATACAGGGGCTTGCTTTACAGTGGCTTGCCTCATTTCTCCAGGATCGGGGACAGAGGGTTGCGCTCGGGGAACAGACCTCCCAGAGGCACCCACTGGTGTGTGGTGTTCCTCAAGGGGCAGTGCTGTCCCCGATGTTATTCAACATCTACATGCGCTCCCTTGCCCAGCTTGCCCGGAGGCATGGGCTTGGGTGTCATCAATATGCAGATGACACCCAGCTTTATCTGTTGTTGGGTGGCCAGTCCGACTCTACCCCAGATGACCTGGACCGGGTGCTTCAGGACGTTGCGGACTGGCTTAGACTGAGTCGATTGAAACTGAATCCAACGAAGACGGAGGTCCTGTGCTTGAGTCGGACTGGGTCGGGGGTAGGGTTCCTACTACCGTCCTTCGGTGGGGTGCCATTGGTGCCAGCGCCGGGGGTCAGAAGTTTGGGAGTGCTCCTGGATGCCTCCCTAACAATGGAGGCCCAGGTAGCAGCCACTGCTAAAGCAGCCTTTTACCATCTACGGCTGATTAGGCAGTTGGTCCCCTTCCTCGAACATGAAGACCTAGCCACAGTGATCCATGCTATGGTCACCTCACGACTTGACCACTGTAACACTCTCTACATGGGGCTGCCCTTGTCCCTTGTCCCGGATCCGGAAGCTGCAGCTGGTGCGGAATGCTGCAGCCAGGCTGTTGATGGGTCTCTCCACATGGGACCACATCCGACCTGTGTTGCGGTTGCTGCACTGGCTGCCTATAACATACCGGATCTGGTTCAAGGTGCTGGTGTTGACCTTTAAAGCCCTATATGGTCAGGGGCCTGCCTACTTGAGGGACCGCCTTTCCCCATATATGCCCCAGAGGGCACTGAGGTCAGGCACACAACATCGCCTGACTCTCCCCAGTCCAAAAGACGCTCGCCTGGCCTGTACCAGGGCCAGGGCTTTCTCGGTGGCGGCCCCATATTGGTGGAATGAGCTCCCGGATTACATCAGGGCCCTGCGGGACTTATTACAGTTCCGCAGGGCCTACAAGACGGAGCTCTTCCGCCAGGCTTTCAATTAGGAGCCACCACCGGGGGGGGGGGGGGATTTGCAGGATAACATTGCCCTGGTCCCTTCGGCCACACCTTGTACTGCCATTTGTTCACCATTAGAACTCTGATGCTGCCAGTTATATTGTTGCTTTATATTTGTGTATGTGCTAACGTTTGATTTTATGCTAGTTTTTTTTTAAAGATTTTATTGATTTTTTACCCTACACCTAAACTAAAAGCTACAAACTAAACTACCCTAAGGTATACAGAAAATGCGGTCATAGATATTAAAAAAGCCAACATTATAATAACTGAAAAGCAATATTATTTCTTGGTATTAACTGTTAAATCCTTCCTGCTGTTTACAATTAATTTTAAAAGCTAGGTAACTGAGTCACTTACAGAAGATGAAGCAATTTAAAACATAAACTTGAACTCTATGGGATATAGTGTGTTATAACAACATAAACATTTATAACTTTATTTTTTCTTTGGTTCTCTTCTTTTCTTCTTGCCTTCTTTCTGATGCTTAGGGGCGGCTGCCCCTTTCTCTGAGTCCGAGTCCTCTCCTTCAGCTTCTCCACTTTCTGAGCCATCAAATCCATACATACTCTCCTGCTGTGCTAGGGAGTCTTCCAGATCAGCCTCTGCCTTCTTCTTCTTATGCTTTTCCAGAAATATTTTTGCCTTTTCAATAGAGTCAATTTTATATTTCTTGTCTTTATAGCTGAACATCAAGCACTCCGGGATGTCCCAACAATAGGAAATAGTCTCTGACTGCAACCATGAAGTCAAGCTCCTGTAAGCTTTTCTTCTCTGCCTGATTTCAAACGGTATATCCTTTAAAACTTTAATTTCCTCTTCTTGGATCTTCAGAACCTTTCTGTTTGTGGCTTTTAACACCATATCTCTGGTTGATCTCTTGGAGAATCTTAGCATGATCTCACCTGGCAGATTTTTCTTCTTGACAAATTCTGGATATGTCCTATAGGTCATGTCCATATTGCTTTGTAGTTTCTCTGCTTCCCAACCTGTCACAGGTGCCAGTGCTTCACTTAACACTTTCTTAAGATTCTCTCCCTTTTGTTCAGGAACGTTCTGAAATCTTAAGAAGAAGTTTGAGCGATCCATCTGAAGTTTTAAGACATTGTCTTTTGAAGAGCTTTTTCTTTTTCCATTTCCTGCAGTCTTGAATCATTTTTATCTACTGCAGTTTTCACTTCCAGGAGTTCTTGTTTCAGCTTCTCTGCTCTTCTACCAGACTCCGTAATTTCCTTTTGCATAGCATCTAGCTTAGTATTGACTGAAGCCAGTTGTTCCACCAGGGGTCGCAGTGCTGTCGACAATACTACATTCAGCTCAGTAATTTCACCCTTTGAACTAGGAACAGAACTTCCAACTTTCTGAGAGATTTTTCTCCCCGCCATTTTTTCTTTCTTTTCTCAGTTGTTTACAGTTAGATAAGAGATCCCGAAGAAAATAATATCGATTTATCACACTAATGCCTTTAAGGAGCTTTCTTCTCCTTCTGTGCGATCAGCACTCCAGCGTCAATGCAACGCTTCCAGGATAACAGCAAGAGCGTGGGAAAGTCTCTGACCATGAGTTAAAGGGAGGGGGGGACCCAACCCACTCCTCCACTTCAGTTTCAAAAGTTCATTTGAGACTCACAATTTAGCCATTGCGTATCTGAGAGCTCGTCACTTCTCCGCTCTGCATTTTCTGCAGCTTCATGGCTACGCTTTGAGTAGCTCAAAGGCTTCTGTGGCAGGCGAACCTATAGGGGTAAGAAGGAGCCTCGATCCCACAGTCGCCACCACCGGGAGAAGCTACCTTCAAGCACCCCAGGCAGGGTCCCTTCCCTAGGGTCCCTGGGGGTCCGGCTCCAGTCCAGGACCCCTTCTATCCTGCCGAGAGCAGGTCGCCTCTTCTGCAGCAGCAGAGAGAAGCGCCCGCCATTAAAGCACCAGCTATCGGAAAACCCTATGCTAGTTTTAACTTGTTTAACTTGTAAGCCACTTCAATGGTATTTTATGGTTGTTATCCACCTTGAGCCAGTTCGCCGGCAAGGCGGGATAAAAATGAAATAATTAATTAATTAATTAATTAATTAATTATATGTGAACAGCTTTGAAGGGACTCTATGGGAACTTCAGTATATCAGTGGAAGAGGTCAGTCAATCACACTGAGAGCCAGTTTGGTGTAGTGGTTAAAAGTGGCAAACCCTAATCTGGGAGAAACGGGTTCGATTCACCACTCCTCTACACGCAGCTGCTGATGTGACCTTGAGTCAGTCACAGTTCTCTCAGAGCTGTTCTCTCAAGAGCAGTTCTCAGTCAGGGCTCTCTCCGCCCCACCTACCTCACAGGGTGTCTGTTGCAGGGAGACAAAGGAAAGGAGATTGTAAACCACTCTGAGACTCCAAGTGAAGGGTGGGATATAAATCCAATCTCCTCTTCCTCCTCCTCCTCTTCTCCTCTTCCTCCTCCTCCTTTTGTTATATAGAACTAGGGTTGCCAGGTCCCCCCAGTCACCAGTGGGGGTTGGGGGGTAGGGTTGCCAAATCCAGATTAGGAAACTCCTGGAGATATGGGGATAAAGCCTTGGGAGAACAGAGGCATCACTGCAATACAATGCTATAAAGTCCACCCTCCTAAGCATCCATTTTCTCCAGGGGAACTGAGCTCTGTTGTCTGGAGATGATCTGTATTTCCAGGAGATTCCGGGCCCCACCTGGAGACTGGCGTTCCCAGAACTGTGCAAGCAACAAGAGGATAACAGCTGTGCCAGAGCGGAGCAAAAGGTCCCCAACTCGGTCACAACGTCTACAGAAAACCAACTCACACGGATCATTATTTACACAAAAACTCCAGTCACCACCCTCGGCAAAGAAGAGGCATAATCAAAACATTAGTAGACAGCGCAAGGCGGATATGTGAACCATTCTTTCTCAACGGTGACCCGAATCATCTAAACCACACACTTCAAGCAAATGGCTACTCCAAGAATGATATCAGAAGAGCGATTAAGCCAAAGGTAAAACAAATAACTGAGGGAAAACAGTCTCCCATAGGAAAAGTGTTATTGCCATATATCAGAGGAATCACTGATCAGATGGGAAAACTTATGAAAAAACACAACCTACAGACAGTATTCAGACCCACCAGGAAAATACAACAGATGCTACGATCGGCAAAAGGCAGAAGAGACCCCATACCCGCATACCGCATACCCTGCAGTTGTGGGCAGGTTTACATCGGGACCACACAACGTAGCATCCAGACAAGAATACAAGAACATGAAAGACACTGCAGACTTGGCCAACCTGAAAAATCAGCAGTGGCTGAACACAGCCTAACTCAAACAGGACACAGTATCTTATCCCAAGACACTGGACTACATGGACCACTGGTCTGATCCAACAACACACCCAGTCACCATGTCAGATTACACAGGGAAGCCATTGAAATTCATAAACTTAAACACAATTTCAACAGGGAAAAAGAGAGTTTAAAAATAAGTAGGACATGGTTTCCAGTCCTGAAAAACACAAAATGCTCTACATCTTACAACAGCACTACAGTTAAGATTAGAATTTCAACAGCCAATCCATATGCAAAAGAACCTCCTCAGGAAAGCTCCTCCATTACAATGTCACAGCCTGGGAAACTCCTACAAGGTAATGACTCACCCCTACCCCACCTTCCAGAGTAGATATAAATTACCTGCCTACCATTTGTCTTCTCACATTGACACAGAGAGTACTCCATCTTTCTGTGTTATACCTCTGAGGATGCCAGTCAGAGCTGCTGGCAAAACGTCAGATACTACAATGCCAAGGCCACAGCCATACAGCCCGGAAAATCTATAATAACTAATGAACTCCGGCCGTGAAAGCCTTCGACAACGTATTAAAAGGGCCCCAGCTTGGTTATGGGAAAGAGACAAGCTTGACATCCTCTCCGTTTATCCCAGTCTGTGCTGCTGCTAGTTCCTGGCTCAGTAAATGGAGGACCAAATCTCCCCCAGGCACAAGGAGCTGCAGATGTTCAGCTAACAGTGCCAGGTTGCAACTTCTGCAAGTGAAGGATGATGTAACATCCTTGCAGCAAGCACACCAGTTCTGGGTACAGGAGTCAGTAGAACCAGCAGGCCCTTCCATCTGTTCTCCTTTTGTATGCTGTGCTGCTACCCCTTTGTCACCTAGAGTGTTAGTTTGGTACTTCCTTCCTGCCAGCTGCTCCTCCCCACCCCCACCCCCCATCTCCCCACCCCGGTAACTGGTGCTTTCTGTCTCTCCTAGTCAGCTAGCTAGTTCGAATGCCTTTCGCACCTTTTAGATCACCGTATGGATTTACCAATGAACAATACCCATTCCTTTCTCACAAAGGGACTCTCACAGTGAACAGTTTAGGGATCACTATCCTATTGGAATTCACTGCCCCAGGAGGTGGTGGCGGCTACAAGCATGGATGGCTTCAAGAGGGAACTGGATCAACATCTGGAGCAGAGGTCCACCAGTGGCTATTAGCCACAAGGTATAGATAGGAACTCTCAGTCTGAGGCAAAAGATGGCTCTGTATTCTTGGTGCTTGGGGGGGCAACAGTGGGAGGGCTCCTAGTGTCCTGGCCCCACTGCTGGACCTCCTGAGGGCACCTGGTGTTTTTGGCCACTATGTGACACAGAGTGTTGGACTGGATGGGCCACCAGCCTGATCCAACATTGGCTTCTCTTATGTTCTTAAGAGCAAGATTTGGGATGTATCAACAGAGGCATCACATCCAAATCGCAAGATGTCATATAGTCCCACTGTACACTGCATTGGCCAGGCCACACCTGGAGTCCTGTGTGCAGTTCTGGAGGCCTCACGACAAAAACCAAGTGGACAGAATGGAGCAGGTACAGAGGAGGGCGGCGAGGATGATCGGGGGCCTGGAGACCCAGCCCTCTGAGGAAAGGCTGAGGGACTTGGGAATCTTCAGTCTGGAGAAGAAGAGGTGGAGGGGGGGGGACAGGATTGCTCTCTCAAAGTCTTTGAAGGGCTGTCACTTAGAGGAGGGCAGGGAGCTGCTCCAGTTGGCAGTAGAGGAGAGGACTCACAATAATGGGTTTAAATGAAGGGCTGGATATTAGAAAAACCTTTTTTACAGTAAGAGTTGTGCAACAGTGGAATCGGCTGCCTAGGGCAGTGGTGAGTTCCCCCTCCCTGGCAGTCTTTAAGCAGCAGCTGGAGAAACCCTTGTCAGGGATGCTATAGGCTGATCCTGCACTGAGCAGGGGGTGGGACTAGATAGCCTGCATGGTCTCTTCCAATTCTGGAATTCTGTAATTCCAGGGGTCCTTTCGTAAAAAAAGAGGTGCAGGAGCTCATTAGCATACTTATTTGCATATGCCACACCCCCTGATGTCACCGGAAGTGATGCCATCATCGGGAGTGTGTCAGAAGGCAAGAAGGGAGGGAGGGGGAAGGAAGGAAAGGAACAGGAAGGAAAGGAACAGGAAGGAAGGTAGGTAGGTGGGGGAGAGAGAGAGAAGAAAGAAAGGAAAGAGGGAGGAAGGGGGGAAGGAAGGAAAGGAAGGAAGGAAGGAAGGAAGGAAGGAAGGAAGAAAGAAAGAAAGAAAGAAAGAAAGAAAGAAAGAAAGAAAGAAAGAAAGAAAGAAAGGAAGGAAGGAAGGAAGGAAGGAAGGAAGGAAGGAAGGAAGGAAGGAAGGAAGGAACAGTAAGGTAGGTAGGTAGATGGGGGAGAGAGAGAAGGAAGGAAGGGGGGAGAGAGGGAGGAAGGAAGGAAGGGAGAGGGGAAGGACGGGGAAAGGAAGGAACAGGAAGGTAGGTAGGTAGGTGGGGGAGAGAGAGAGAAGAAAGGAAGGAAGGGGAAGGAACAGGTAGGTAGGTAGGTGGGGGGGAGAGAGAGAAGAAAGGAAGGAAGGAAAGGAGAGAGGAAGGAACAGGTAGGTAGGTAGGTGGGGGAGAGAAAGAGAAGAAAGGAAGGAAGGAAAGGAGAGGGGAAGGAACAGGTAGGTAGGTAGGTGGGGGAGAGAGAGAGAAGAAAGGAAGGAAAGGAGAGGGGAAGGAACAGGTAGGTAGGTAGGTGGGGAGAGAAAGTGAGAAGAAAGGAAGGAAGGAAGGGGGAAAGGAAGGAAGAGGAAGGTAAGTAGGTAGGTGGGGGGAGAGAAAGAGTGAAGGAAGGAAGGGAGGAAGTATTGAGGGGGGGGAGGAAAGGGGCTTCCCGGGGCCGCGGCGCTCTGCCGTGGCCCTGGGAGCAGTGGGAGGGGGGAGGGACAAGCCTCTCCATCCCGGGGTCGGCGGAGCGCCGCTGGCCCCTGGAGTATTGAAGTGGGGGGGGAGGAAAGGGGCTTCCCGGGGCCGGCAGCGCTCTGCCGCAGCCCCGGGAGCAGTGGGAGGGGGGAGGGAACGTTCTCCTTCCCGGGGCCGGTGGAGTGCTGCCGGCACCACGAGCATTGACGGGGGGGAGGCTGGGGGTGGGGCTTTGTTAAGTGCCCGCCCCCCGCCCCCTCTCTCCCGGAGCGCCGCTCCGGCGCACCCCGGCCCCAACGAAGCCCTGTGTAATTCTATGGGTCCCCTAGCATCCTGAAGACCAACAAGACGTCAAGGTTATCTGACAAAGGGAGCTTTGACTCTGTATAAAGTACTCAGTTCAGAGACACCTTCAAGTGCAATCAGCTCATGGTTTATTAGGAGGTTCTGGAACATGTCGGTCAGGCGGGATATAAATCTAAATAAATAAATAAATAAATAAATAAACACATGTCTGAGCTGGGCTCGGGGGTCTGCTTATATGCACATCGAAACCGCGCCCCCGGCCTTGCCCACACACTCTGATAGGATTACAATTAAGTCTCCCCAGGTCACTGGCCCCTATTTGCATCTTGGCTGACTGATAGGTGTAAATTACAATCCGGCCAGTCTATTGTGTTTTGGAGTGAAGCTCTAGCTGTGCCTCACCATGTGCTTGCCCCGGAACGCATGGCCAGACCGCATGGCGGTTGCCATTAGAACACAACACTCTCAAAAGCTTGTACCTTGGAAATGGTGTTGCTCACTACTGGACTTCAATCTTGCTCAGCTACCACAGACCAACACAGCTACTCACCGGAAAGGACCATCTATATATCTAATTCCCAAGTGCCCCCCCACGTGCAGATACTTAAATCCGCGCGGGGGGGCACTTGGAGGGCAGAGGGGGGGTTCTGCAGGTGGGGGGTAACCCCCCCGCTTGCAGAAAAATCCGAAATCTATCAAAAACTTTTCGGGGGATCTTTAAATCTCCCGAAAAGTAAAAGAGCGTCACCTGCACATGCGCGGGGAATGCTCTTGGAACGGCAGCAGCCTGGCGAGAGGCGCCGAGGCCCGCCGGGAGTCTCTGGGGGGGAGGGGGCAAAGGAAGGGGGGAAGGGGGCGGAGGAAGGAGGAGCAGCTGTCAGCTTCTCCTCCCCCCCCCCCGCGAATATCGTGGGGGGCCCCCTTGTTCCTTTCTGCAGCCGTGGTGGTGGTGGGAAGTTCCATCAAGTCCCAGCTGATTTATGGCAACCCCATAGGGGTTTCAAGGCAAGAGACAACCGGGGCTGGTTTTCCATTGCCTCCCTCTGTGTGGCAGCCGTGGACTTCCTGGTGACCTCCCATCCAAGTACCAATCAGGGCAGCCCTTCCTGAGCTTCTGAGATCTGACAAAACCAGCCTATCCTGAGCCATCTAGGTCAGGGCGCTGAACCTTTAGGTGGCCTCTGTCTTCAGAGAGACTCCCATCTGCTTGCATGCATCCAGTTCAAGCTAGCAGAAATGCTGCAGGCCCTTTAAATTCCCACCATGACATGAGTTGGGTCACCAGCATCATCCCTTGCTTGTACTTCCCACCCCTCTCCCACTTAGGATAACCCACAAGGCATATCCAGCAGGTGGGCATGGAAAAGATAACAAGACTAGAGGGGTACACTTCTTGTTGCAAATTTCATCTGTTCCACAACCGCTGACAAAGTTGAGCATCTGTGTTATAAATCTGAGTTTGAGCTGCTAAACCCTCTCCTGAACTGTTTGACTCCAGGACCGCTCGTCTCCTCTCCTGAACTGCTTGATCTCTGAACCGCTAGACCACTCTTCTGAATCACTTGACCCCGGAACCACTAGGACCCAACACTTGAATAGCTTGACCCCAGAACTGCTAGTCCCTCTCCTGAATCATTTGATCCTGGAACCACTAGTCCCCTTTCCTGAACTGCTTGACCCCAGAAGCATCAGAACCCTCTCCTGAACTGCTTGACCCCAGAACCACTAGAACCCTCCCCTGAACCACTTGACCCCAGAACTGCTTGAACCCTCACCTGAACCACTTGACCCCAGAAGCACCAGAACCCTCTCCTGAACTGATTGACCCCGGAAGCACTAGAACCCTCACCTGAACCACTTGACCCCAGAACCACTTGATCCCAGAACCACTAGAACCCTCTCCTGAACCACTTGACCCCTGAACTGCTTGAACCCTCACCTGAATCACTTGACCCCAGAAGCACTAGAACCCTCTCCTGAACCGCTTGAGCCCAGAAGCACCAGAACCCTCTCCTGAACCACTTGACCCCTGAACTGCTTGAACCCTCACCTGAATCACTTGACCCCAGAAGCACCAGAACCCTCTCCTGAATTGATTGACCCCGGAAGCACTAGAACCCTCTCCTGAACTGATTGACCCCGGAAGCACTAGAACCCTCTCCTGAATTGCTTGACCCTGGAACCAGTAGAACCCTCTCCTGAACTGCTTGACCCCAGATCCTCTAGAACCCTCGCCTGAACTACTTGACCCCGGAACCACTAGTCCCCTCTCCTGAACTGCTTGACCCCAGAATCACTAATCTCTCTTTTTAAAGCCCTATATGGTCAGGGTCCAACATATCTGAGGGACCGCCAGAGAGCACTAAGATCGGGGTCACAACGTCAACTAATTATTCCAGGCCCCAAGGATGCCAGGCTCATGGTTACTAGGGCCAGGGCCTTTTCAGTGGCAGCTCCTTACTGGTGGAATGAGCTCCCGAAGGAGATCAGGGCCCTGCGGGATCTTATGCAGTTCCGCAGGGCCTGCAAGATGGAGCTCTTCCACCAGGCCTTCAACTAGGAGCTGCCCACCATTAGTACCACCAACTACCACTACTAACATCTGTGGTATAGGGCTGGCCATGGGTTGGAGATTGAGCCAAACTGTCCAGGGAGGCCGGTAGATCGCTGAGTTGGGAATTTTGGGTGCCGCTTCATATAGTACGCCGTCTTAATTTAACGAAGCACTGATTATCACTGTGAGCGCTTTAACTGTTAACTGTATGATTGTTTTTAAAGGTTTTTAATGTTTTATGGGAACTCGGTACGTTGCGCCGAGCAATGTGAGCCACCCTGAGCCTGTTCGCGGGGAGGGCAGGATACAAATGTAACAAACAAGTCAAGTCAAGTCAGCCTTTATTGGCATAAATTAAGAAAACAATTTATACGTATTAAAACGCGTTAAAAACACATATGTAAAAAATTCTAAAAGAACCTTTGGCGCAACTTTAAGACCAAACAAAGAAACTTGGCCACCTTCTCCGTGGTGTCCGGACTGGAATCTCTTAAAAGTCTTATGCACCTTGAGTGCATCAGAACAAGCACCCATACTAGTTAACAGAGGATGTAAATGTGTGCTCCTTAGATCTACATACAAGTTACAGTGCAAGATAACATGAGTAATTGATTCCACACAGCTCTTTCTGCATGGGCAATAACTGGCCAAATGCGAGACCTTGTTAAATCTGCCATATAAAATGGCTGATGGCATAGCATTGCATCTGGTCAGGGTAAACGCTCTGCGTTGCTGAGGTACCTGCAGAGATGTTAGGTATGAAGCTATCGGCCCTGTTGGAAGGGGTATCTCAAAATTCAGAGGGGAGCAAGTTCTATTAGCTATGCTGTATACATTTTGTCGCTCCGAATCTAACAGCCTGGATTTAATCTGTTGAAATGCGGCAGCAAAAGGCATCACGGACAGGGATTCCAAGGAAAGTCCCAGTTTGTTGATTTTCCCTTCAATGTACGATGTAACAAACAAATAACTGTTTTACCCCTGAACTGCTAGTTCCATCTCCTGAACTGCTTTACCCCGGAACTGCTAGTTCCCTCTCCTGAACTGCTTTACCCCGGAACCGCTAATCCCCTCTTCTGAACCACTTGACCCCTCTCCTTTTTATGTAGCAGTGGTGAGAATTTTGCAATGTGACCCCCCTCCCATTCCCTCCTGAGCAATATGGTGTCTTGCCATGTGAGCCTTACAGGATCTTCACCTCTTGTTCCTCTGGAATGGAGATGCTGCTCTGAAGGGAATGCCACCTGCCCGCTAGTTCCTTTGGTTGTCACGGGAGATGGAAATCCTCGTCCCCCCCGTCCCCCCAGTCACAGGGCACCTCTGTGCCTAAAAACAAAATCACAGTTTGTACTGTGAGAGAAAATTGCAAGCGCTTATCATATATTTGCCAAATGTTACCATTTATCAAAATTGGCTTGGCTGTCTACAGCTGCACACATGGATGCTCCCCGGAGACTGGGAATCAAGTCAGAGCTAAACTTCCGCAGGTACGGTGTTTTTCCAATTTCACCTCCCAGGATGCAACGTGTCTGGAGCAAAATCAATACCATCAGCCAAAAGCTGCATCCGGAGGACGTCAAATTTCAGTCACAGCCACTCAATTTGAGGAGAGCAGATAAGGACTTGTTTACACAATTCGTTATAACGACTGAATTTGCACCTAATCCCTCGCTTGATTACCCAATCAGAACCATAAAGTCCTATGGATGTGTCATTATGAAATACGGCACATTCCCCATCCGCTTGTCGGGCTTTGTCGTTTCAGAGGAAAAGCCACCTTTTCTTAAGATAAGGAATATCTAGCAAATTATAGGCTCCTTGAGCCATATTGAATAAAGATTATGCACCATCCTTCACCGGCCTTTCTATCCTGGATTATCTGGATTTCATTCATGCTCAGAAGCTAAACAGAGTTGGTACTTGGATGGGAAACCACCAAGGAAGACCGGGGCAGTTCTGCAGAGGAAGGCAACGGCCAACCACCTCTGCTCATCGCTTGCCTTGAAAACCCCATGAGGAGAAACTTCAAGGGGTTGCCATGAGTTCGCTGTGACTCAACAGCACGCTTCACCTTTTGGGAGAAATCATTTGTGGATTTAGAATCATAGAATCATAGTTGGAAGGGACCTCCAGGGTCATCTTGTTCAACCTCCCACACAGTGCAGGAAATTCATAACTACGTCCAGGGGTCTGTTGGAGCAGGAGCGCACAGGAGCGCAGCTCCGGGAGTGAGGAGCCCAGGGGGTGGGCACATGACCAAGCCTCACCCCCTCCTCGGCTTCCCCGAGCAGTGCAGAGGCTCAGTGCCCCGGGGAAAGCCCTGCTAGGGTCTTTATTGTTTTTAATGTTTTGTTTTAATATTGATAATTTTATCATTGTTCCTTTTATGACTGTGTGCTGCTTTTCCAGAGACTTGCTCAAGGTGGCATATAAATTTTCTAAGTATACCATTTTTTATCTGGGCACATGGCACATAAGTACTGGAGAAATTCCACCAACCCTTCAGCAGCTTCCACCCCATCAGTTTGGTGTAGTGGTCAGGAGTTGGACTCTAATCTGGGAGAACCGGGTTTGATTCCCCACTCCTCCACATGCAGCTGCTGGTGTGACCTTGGGCCAGTCACAAGTTCTCTCAGAGCTGTTCTCTCATGAGCAGTTCTCAAAAGACCGCTCTCAGCCTCACCTACCTCACAGGGTGTCTTGTTGTGGGGAGGGGAAGGGAAAGGGATGGGTGGTGCACATGTCCTGGGTATCTCAAGTCTACTTGAAACCTGGTGGTTTCAAGGGAGCAGGAAGAGAATGAGGGTGTGTTCTTTACGCTTATTTTTATTGCACAAAGTATTGGATGGGGAAGGGAATGGAGGAAGAGCAGGTCAGTTTCACTCACCTGTGGAGTGGAGCCTGAGGGGTGGGTGTTGCCTTCTGACACACTTCCGGTATGTTAGGGGGTGTGGCATATGCAAATGAGCTATGCAAATGTGTTATGCTAATTAGCTCCTGCACCTCTTTTTCTACGAAATGACCCCTGACTACGTCCCCCCCACAACCCCAGTGACCCCTGCTCCATGCCCAAAAAATGGCCAAAAAAAAAACCCCTCCAGGATCCCTGGCCAAACTGTCCTGGAGAAAAATTTCTTCCTGACCCCAAAGTGGCGATCAGCATTTCCCTGGGTGTGTAAGAAAGGGCCATGAGAACTAAGCACTGAGGCAACCCTTCCTGCCGTCCCTCTCATGATCTGCCTAAATTCACAGAATCCACATTGCTGTCAGATGGCCATCTAGCCTCTCTTTAAAACCCCCGGAGAGCCCACCACCTCCCAAGGAAGCCTGTTCCACTGAGGAACTGCTCTAACTGTCAGGAAATTCTTCCTAACATTTAGCCCAAAACTCTTTTGATTTAATTTCAACCCATTGGTTCTGGCCTGACCTTCTAGGGGTGCATTCAGACAGGCAGCTAATCCCGCCATTGACCCAGCTGTAATTTGAGCTAGATCTTTTTGATCCAGTGTTGCATGACAGACAGATCACCCGTGAAGCGCTTTACCGCGCGTGACTCCCGTGGTGGATTGTCTAGATGGCATCCACCATGAGGAGCCATGCAGTCGGCTTTTTTAAAAAAAAAAAAATTCTGTCTGTGCATGCGCTTATGCACCTCACCATATACTTGTTTTTTCACGCTTGCATGGACTAAAATGGTAAAAGCACCGCCAGCAGGTTCCTCTAGGTACCCTTTCAGTTTATAAAGTTGATAAAGTTCAGGGGACCATCAGAAACATAAAATTGTTTGGATCGCTTGAGCAGAACTCTAGGGACACCCCATGTTTAAGCAGTTATGCGCACATCGCTAAGACTTTTTTAAAATGGCGGCCATTCGGGATGGTCTGGAGATTGTGCACTGGAGGTATGACCTGATGGTGGAAAGTCCGGCACTGGCCCATCGGCCAGCTTTGGACTGGACTTTCGCCACTATCTTTTAAGTACGGACCCCTGACGGGGATCGACGGGCTACTCACGGAAGCAGCACGATTCCCAGATGTTGAGGTCTGGATGTGCACTTTAAATCCACCAGGCACTCATGCCTGGCGTGGCTCAAAAGAGCCATATGAACACACCCTTGGGCAACAGAAAACACCCAGCTGATGACACCCAGCTCCATATCTCTTTATCCAAATCGCCTGACAGTGGTGTAGAAGTCCTGAACCAGTGCCTTCCTGATGTGGTTAAACGGTTAAGGGTGAACAAGTTAAAGTGAAAGCCTGACAGGATGGTGGCCATGCTGGTTGGTAAGGCTGTGGTCTTGAAGGACATTGTGTCCCCCAGCATTGATGGGGTTCAGCTGATGGTGGCTAAAAGCTTAGGGGTTCTACAGGACCCAACACCATTACTGGAATAGCAAGTTAATGCAGCAGCAACAGCAGCAGCAATATATATATATATATATATTCTGCTGGCTTCATTTAGCCTGAAAGATTGTCCTCTAGCTTGACTCAGCTGATCTGGCCATGTAGATTCATACAATGGTTACCTCAAGGATAAGCTACTGTAATGTGCTTTTCGTGGGTCTGCCCTTAAAGAGAACTTGGAAACTCCAATTGGTGCAGAACATCACAGTTCAGTTACTCTTGGGCACTGGGCAGAACACGCATGTCACACCCATTTAATGTAGTGGTTAAGAGCACGGACTCTAATCTGGGAGAACCGGGTTTGATTCCACACTCCTCCACATGCAGCTGCTGGAGTGACCTTGGGTCAGTCACAAGTTATTTCCGAACAGTTCTCGAAAGAGCTTTCTCAGCCCCGCCTACCTCACAGGGTGCCTGTTGTGGGGAGGGGAAGGGAAAGGAGATTGTAAGCCACTCTGAGACTCAGAGTGAAGGATGGGGTATATATCCAATCTCCTCCTCCTCCTCCTCCTCTTCCTCTTCTTCTTCTCGACTTCGTTATCAAGTTCAGTCCAAGGTTCTGATTTATCGCCTACAGAGCTCTTAATGGCCACGGGCCCACATCCCTCCAGGGTGGCCTCTTCTCCTATGCTCCGTTGCAACAGCTTTGCTCACCTGTGCAAGGCCTTCTAAAAGTGCCACACGGCAAACGGGTAAGATTGGCAGCTGCCCATTTAAGCGCATTTGCAGTAGTGGCTCCCAACTTGAGGAACAACCTTCCTGAGGAGGTCGGGAAGACTCCTACGCGTCTCTCGTTCTGAAAAATGTGGAAAAGCGTCCTGAACCAGAGGGCATTTTTAAAAGATTAGAACGGTCGTAGAACGAGCAGCCCAGGAAGGCTCCTTGACAGTGAAACAGGACTGCAATCCATGGCTACGATTGTTGTATCATCTGCTTTCGTTTCCTACCTTGCAGCCCACTTTCTATATTATGAATGGCATCCTTTTAGCCTTAGGCAGTCCGTTGTTTGCCTTGCTCTCGAATTGTGTTGTGGCATTGTTCATTGGTTGTCTTATGCTGTCTGGTTGGGTAGTTTTCTCTCCTGCAATCTGCCTCCAGTCCCTATAAATAAATATTACAATCAAATTAAATAATGGGAGGCAAAGCTACAGCTGATGGAAACCAACCAGGCATCCTGCTTAATGTTCACTAATAGGTGTGTCCCATTTCCTGGTGTGGCACTGGAAGGGCCTTCTGTCCAGCCCCCAAATTCCACCCAGAAGCACCTCCTGTCTAGTCTCCAAATTCCATTCTAGACCATCTCGTCTCCTTTCACACACCCGCAGCCGTTGCCAGGTCCCCCCCAGCCACTTGCAGTAGATGGGACAGAGTCCACCCTCCAAAGCATCCATTTTCTCCAGGAGAAACGATCCCTGTAGGCTGGAGATGACCTGTGATTCCAGAGGATCCCCAGGTCCCACCTGGAGGCTGGCATCCCCCGTGCCAGGGCAGCACTAGAGATGTTTAGGGAGCATTCTAGCTCTTTGGGCTGATAGGTGTGTCCAGTTCATTAAATGCAGACTTTCCTGGTGAATTCAGCGCCCAAATCTCTCTCTGTCTCTCTCTGACTTCCCAATTTATGTCTGCTCTGTCACATTCAGCAATGCATGAACATGACTTCTGAAGTCTTTCCCCAGCTTGACATTGAGTTAATGCATAATGCAGATCTAGATTTTCTTCCCCCCCTCCACCCCAAAAAAATCTTTCCATATTTTTTTTCCTCTTGCCTTTTTTGGAAACATCACTCCAATGCAACACAATACCTCTCTTACAGTCAAACATCCAAACTGCTGCTACCCTGCTAAACTGAGAGCCAGTTTGGTGTAGTGGTTAAGTGCGCGGACTCTAATCTGGGAGAACCGGGTTTGATTCCCCACTCCTCCACTTGCACCTGGCTGGATGACCTTGGGCAAGCCATAGCTCTGTACCAGCTGTTCCCTCAAGGACAGCTTGGGAAAGAGTTCTCTCAGCCCCGCCTACCTCACAGGGTGTCTGTTGTGGGGAGGGGAAGGGAAAAGGAGTTTGTAAGCCGCTCTGAGACTCCCTTGGGGAGTGGAGGGCGGGGTATAAATCCAATCTCTTCTTCTTCTTCTTCTAAATATTTACAGCTTCAAAGTGTTGCCATTAGGAGCGGATTTATTGCCGCTCTCATTTTCCCACCTCGCGATCCATTAGCTTCGCTGACGTTTCGCCTTTTGTGATTGTGTTATTAAAATGGAATTGCCTCCGTATGACAGCGGGAAAGTTTAAAGCTCTCTATGAAAATATTTAGCACCGTGATAAAATTTGGAAAATAACACCCATTTGTGTACTTTTAACAATGAAGAAAACAATCTAAAACATAAATCCCAATGGGAAAATGATATATATTTTGTCATAAATGGTTTATTATTATACTTGTGAGTTAGGCCTCTTATAACTTCATTGTAAAATTATACGGCCTAGATGAAACCCCTACAGGAATATTGTCATTTCCAAGTTGGGGTGGGCTAGGCTTATCATTTCTAAAATTCTGCCCCCTCTCTCAGTCTCCCACCCCCAATTAATTTGAGAAGAAAACCCCCCCTGGAGAAAATGGCTGTTTTCTCCAAATTTGTAGGCTCCAAATGTGGGCATTGGACTCTGCTGAGGTTCCCCCCCAAACACCCCACCCTCCCCAGGCTTCACCCCCAAAATCTCCAGGTGTTTCCCCATCCAGAGTTGGCAACCTTAAATTTGCGCCTTGTACCCCATTTTGCCCCCGTGTCCACCCCGCTAATCAGGGGAGCATCGGTGGGCAACTTGGCATTCTCCTGCCATAAGCGGATGCGTGGGAACCCTAAGCAGAGATCTCCTTATGTTCTTATGATCTTGTTTAGGCTTGCTCCCAACATGAATACAGCGAGCCCTGTGGGTTCCACATATGTGGAACATAGCAAACAAAAGCAGCTGGGAAGTCAATTTCACATAGAAAAATGGCAAACAGAGAAGAGGTTGAACATGTCATAGGCATGGATGAGGGAGAGCTGACAGAGCTTGCAGAAACTGCAGCTGGCCCCTCTGAAGCAGCAGAGGATGATAGCTGGCACTGTCCTGTATCAGCATTCTTCACACCTGGCTCAGATAAGGGGGAAGAATTGCAAGCTGAAAGTTCTCCTGACTCACCCCCACATGTGATTCATTTAAGAGAGTGACTGTGGCAAAACTTAGCAACCAGGCAACCAGAGGCCAGGCTACACAGAAGACGCTTGGCTAGCCCAGAGTTCTAACAGGAGCCTGGGTGATCATGCAGCAGCCTAATTGGTAGCAGCATTTAACTCCACACTCTGGGCAGTACTTTTCATGGAAGCAATGAGTCAGCTTCGTGCCGCCTCGTATCCACTCTGGCTCAGCTCTTGCATCTAGACCTTCGGACTTTGGACTTGGCTCTGTGTTCCTGGTTCCTGCCCCCGGCTTGGCTTTGGACTACATTTCTGGTTAGTGATCTTGGACTTGGCTCTGTGTTTCTGGCTCCTGCCCCCAGCTTGGCTTTGGACTTTGAACTGTCTTCTTGGCTCCTGACCTCGGCCTGTTCTGGACTCCCTTTGACTGGCACCTCAGGCCATGACAGAACATTCCTTTGCCTTGCGCTTCACCGCTCAAAACAGCCGCCTCTTGAGATTGCATTTCTTTTTTTAAAAAGTTAGATCTGGTTTCTCTTTAGATTGTATAAACGTTCGAGCACTGTTAATGCACATGTGAGGGTAGTTTCTGTCTTAGTTTAACAACAGGAGAGAAGGACACTTAAAGAGGAGACATTCCCAGCAGAATTACCCCCTGTAATTACATCCAATCTATAACATTATTGCGCTATTATTGGGTAATTGCTTAGTTCCATTCCTTGTTCTGGGGAAATCACAGTTTGGACCTCATCGAAGCAACAGTATGAAACAGTTGGAAAATGGGTGGCTGACGCAGGCATCGGTCCTTTGACGAGGAATCGGAGAAACCGATCTGAGCTTCTGCTTAAGAGGAAGATTAATCTTATTTCCGATTCGAAATGAGAGCCATTAACTGGGTCACGATAACCTTGAGAACATTCACCCAAAGATTGCACTGAAATGCACATGAGGCAAAGAGGTCTGTTTCAAAGACAATGCAAGCCTTGGGTTGGAATTGATAGTTCTGAAAAGCAGGACAGAAGCAGGAGATTGAAAAATGGCTTTTTTCCAAATGATAACATATTGATATGTACTAGGGTTGCCAGCCTCCAGGTGGTGGCTGCTCCTGCTATGACAACTCATCTCCAGGCGACAGAGATCAGCTCACTTGGAGAAAATGGTGACTTTGGGAGGTGGACTCAATGACATTATAGAGAAGAAGAGGGAAGAAGAGAAGAGATTGGATTTATACCCCACCCTTCACTCGGAGTCTCAGAGCGGCTTACAAACTCTCTTCCCCTCCCCACAACAGACACCCTGTGAGGTAGGTGCCCACTGAAGTCCCACTCCTCCCCAAACCCCACTCTCCTCAGGCTCCACCCCGACCCCTGGGAGCCAGTGTAGTGTAGTAGTTAGGAGCACGGACTGCAGACTGGTAGTTCAGCAGTTCAAGACCCGAGTGCCGCATGACAGAATGAGCTCCCGTCTCTGGCCCCAGCTCCTGCCAACCTAGCAGTTCAAAAGCAAGGCATTGCAAGTAGAAACAGGTACCGCTTCGGTGGGAAGGTAACAGTGTTCCGTGTGCCTCGTTGTCTAGTCATGCCAGCCACATGACCACGGAGAAGTCCTTGGACAGCGCTGGCTTTTCAGCTTGGAAACAGAAATGAGCACCACATCCCTAGAGTCAGATACGACTGGCTTTCAAACAAGGGAAACCTTTACTGTTACCTTTACTTCACTTGGAGTCTCAGAGAGACTTACAAACTCCTTTCCCCTCCCCACAACAGACACCTTGTGAGGTAGGTGGGGCTGAGGGAGCTCTTTCGAGAACTGCTCATGAGAGAACAGCTCTGACAGAACTATGGCTTGCCCAAGGTCATCCAGCAGCTGCAAGTGGAGGAGTGGGCAATCACACCCGGTTCTCCCAGATTAGAGTCCGCCGCTCTTTACCACTACACCAAATATGCAGCTGCTGGTGTGACCTTGGGTGAATCACAAGTTATTTTAGAGCTGTTCTCTAAAGAGCAGTTCTCAAAGAGCTCTCTACTCCACCTTCCTCAAAGGGTGTCTGTTGTGAGGAGGGAAAGGGATTGTAAGGTACCCTGAGACTCCTTCGGGTAGTGAAGGGCGGGGTATAAATCCAATCTCTTCATCATCATCTTCTTCTTCTGATATTTTCCAACCCAGAGTTGGCAACCTTGCGTATTATGCTTCTCTTCCTGCATTATTTTTAACGGTGCAACCTGCCTTATGTATCACAGATGTATTATAAATGGAGGAAATAAATAAAGAAGCTGAGTCAAATGACATCAAAGCATTTACAGAGGTTCAAATCAGGACTGTGAATACAAAAGAAATTCATGATTTTAATGCAAACTGAGCCCTGTGTATGTGGAACCCAGCATGGGGAAGTGGTTGCAGTTTCAGATTAGGATCTGGGAGACCTGATAACGAATTAAATAAGAATATATTATTACTGATAACACATATTTATTATTGTTAAATAATAAAAACATCATAAAAACATCATAATATATACAATGAACAATACAATGAAAATTGCATAAAATTTCATGGCCAGTAACTACAACGGAGGAGGAGGAGGAGATTGGAATTATACCCTGCCCTTCACTAACCAAAGGAGTCTCATAGCAGCTTACAAACTCCTTTCCCTACCCCTCCCTGCAACGGGCCCCCTGTGAGGTAGGTGGGACTGAGACAGCTCTTTTGAGGACCGCTGTTGACAGAACAGTTCTGAGAGAACTTGTGACTAACCCAGAGTCACACCAGCAGCTCCTTTGCCTTCAACGTTCTTTTGCCATGCAACTTAATCTCTGCCAGTAACATACACTCAAAGATCTACTACTGCTATTACAATTCATCCCCAGGTGATCGAGGTCAGTTCCCCTGGAGAAAATGGCTGCTTTGGAGGGTGGACTGAATGGCATCATACCCTGCTGGAGGAGGAGGAAATTGGATTTATACCCTGCCCTTCACTCAGAGTGGCTTACAGTCTCCTCTCTTCCCCTCCCCACAACAGACACCCTGTGAGGTAGGTGGGGCTGAGAGAGCTCTTTTAAGAACTACTCTTGAGAGAACAGCTCAGAGAAAACTTGTGACTGAGCCAAGGTCACACCAGCAGCTGGAGGAGTGGGGGAATCAAACCCAGTTCTCCCAGATTAGAGTCTGCACTACTAACCACTACACCCAGATCAGTTCCCTGGAGAAAATGGCTGCTTGAGAGGATGAACTCTATGGCATTATGCCCTGCTGAAGTCCCTCCCCTCCCCAAACCCTGCCCTCCCCGGATCCACCCCCAAAATCTCCAGGTATTTCCAAACCCAGAGCTGATATTCTCCCAGATTGGAGTCTGCTCTCCTAACCACGATACCAAACTGGCTCTTATACAAATACCCCCCTGAACAATTAGCATTTCTGAAGAACGATAAGAGACTGGTGGCATTCCTCACTTCATCTGCTGGGCCATTGCACTGTGTGGTCCGGTTGTCAACTCTGGGTTGGGAAATCCCTGGGGTTTTGGAGGGTGAGGTCTGGAGAGGGACTTCAGTGGGGTATGATGCCATAGAGTCCATCCTCCAAAGCTGCTGTTTTTTCTTCCAGGGGAGTTGATCTCTGTAGTCAGTTTGGTGTAGCCAGTTTGGTGCCAGTTTGGTGTAGTGGTTAAGTGCGCGGACTCTAATCTGGGAGAACCGGGTTTGATTCCCCACTCCTCCACTTGCACCTGGCTGGATGACCTTGGGCAAGCCATAGCTCTGTACCAGCTGTTCTCTCAAGGACAGCTCTGGAAAGAGCTCTCTCAGCCCCACCTGCCTCATAGGGTGTCTGTTGTGGGGAGGGGAAGGGAAAGGAGTTTGTAAGCCGCTCTGAGACTCCCTTGGGGAGTGGAGGGCGGGGTATAAATCCAATCTCTTCTTCTTCTTCTTCTTCTAGTCTGGAGAGCAGTTGTGATTCCAGACCTCCAGCCCCCGCCTGGAGGTTGGCAACCCTCCAGGAAAATGTGCATTCTTTTGGTCACTTTATGCTTTTAAAGTGGCTGCTTTGTGGTACCGATTTTTTAAAGAAGAAGAAGTGATGGAGGGGTGTTAGGATAAAGAAACATTAAAATCTACATATCAGCTGTCTTCAGTAGGATTGCTTGCTCCAGGCTGGGAAGTCCTGGAGATTTGTGGGTGGAGCTTGGAAATATTGGGGTTTGGGGAGGGCAGGGACCTCAGAAGGTTATAATGCCATAGAGTGCATCTTTCAAGGCAGCCATTTTCTTCAGGGGAACAGATCTTCGTAGGGCTGCCAGGTCTTCCCTGGCCACTGACTTCGAATGGGGAGCTCCGGTGGTCAGACCCAGGTTAGGAAATTCCTGGAGATTTGGGGGTGGAGCCTGGTGAGGACAGGGACCTCAGTGGGGTACAACGATATACTGCCCACCCTCCGAAGCAGCCATTTCCTCCAGAGGAACTGATCTCTGTAGTCTGGAGAGGAGCTGTAATTCCAGGAGATCCCCAGGTCCCACCTGGAGGCTGGCATCCCTAGATCTTGGTTGCCTGTAGAACAATTTAAACTCCAGGTGTTCTCTAGGCCGCACCTGGAGGCAGGATTGTCAGATCCCACCAGCCACTGGAGGAGGATGGGGGGGTAGGGTTGCCAGATCCTGGTCTGGTAGTGGTTAAGTGCGCGGACTCTAATCTGGGAGAACCGGGTTTGATTCCCCACTCCTCCCCTTGCAGCTGCTGGATGACCTTGGGCAAGCCGTAGTTCTGGCACAGCTGTTCTTGAAAAAGAGCAGTTTCTGTCAGAGCTCTCTCAGCCCCACCTACCTCACAGGGTGTCTGTTGTAGGGAGGGGAAGGGGAAGGAGTTTGTAAGCCGCTCTGAGACTCCTCTGGGTAGTGAAGGGTGGGGTAAAAAGCCAATCTCCTCCTCTTGGAGATGTAGGGGTGGAGCCTGGGGAAGACATGGGACCTCAGTGGGGTACAATGCCATAGAGTCCACCCTCTGAAGCAACCATTTTCTCCCGGGGGAACAGATCTCTGTAGTCTGGCGATAAGCAGCAATTCTGGGGGATTCCTAGGTCCCTTCTGGAGGCTGGCATCCCTGCGCTGGAGGCTGGAGTCTTGTGTCGTCTACCATTTTATTTTACCGGCCCAAAAGTCTCGGCTGCAACTTCCTGAACTTGCAGGACCTCAAAAGAATGGCGGGGGAGGGGGGGTGAGTGTCCGTCAAATGGAAGAAATAATTCAACGCTGCGGGAGCGTAATATATGACAATCAGGGAATTTCAATCATCCTCTGAGAACCGTAGCTTTACAAAGGCTGATTTGGAGATGCATTTAAAGAAGGAAAGGAACAGGCTGGCTGCTAATGAACATGACGAGAACTGGCATAATCACGGGGACCTGTAAACGAACAGTCTTCAGAAATGATTGTGGAAAATCAGGCCACAAGTGATAATACAGTAAGATTAGGGACTAACAATTCTTCTTAAAAAATAGAGCGATTGTGCCGTCCTATGCCAAGCGACTGCTGTCTAAGCTCACAGAGCGAGAGCGGAGTTAACTCTGCAAAGGATCGCATTGTGAACCTCTTTCTCTTAATTACCGAGGTTGGGTGTTTATGTCCTATCATAAATTACAAAGCCAAAACAGCAAGTCCTTTTTCATGAAAGAACCGGCGGCAGCCTTAAGTCCTCATGTCAGACGAAGATGTGGGAGACACGAATTCGAATCCCCGGTCTGCCACGGAAGCTCGATGTGTGACCCTGGGCCGGTCATACACCTCCGCCTAACCTACCTCACAGGGTTGTTGTGAGGACAAAATGGAGGAAAGGAGAACGATGGGAGCTGTTTTGGGTCCCCACTGGGGACAGGTTATAAAGAAATAAGGTTGCCAGCCTCCAGGTGGCACCTGGAGATCTCCTGCTATTACAGTTGCTCTCCAGATGACCCATATCAGTTCCCCCGGAGAAAATGGCAGCTTTAAAGGATGGACTGTATGGCATTATACACTGCTGGGGTCTCTCCCCTCCCCACACCCCACCTTCCATAGGCTCCACCCCCAAAATCTCCAGGTATTTCCCAACCCAGATCTGGCAACCCTATAAAAAGTAAATAAATAAACTGGGGGAAAATTCACCTAGGGCAGAGTTTTTAAAAGCTGGGTCTATCGAGCCTCTCGAAGGGACAAGCATGCATTTGAAACCCTGTAATAAAGGGGAAGGAGCCACGGTAGCTCAGAAGTTAAAATGCTGAGTTGCAGACCAGAAAGTCTGTAGTTCAGCAGTTTGAGACCCGAGTACCATGTGACGGAGTGAGCTCCCATTTCTGGCCCCAGCTCCTACCAAACTAGCAGTTTGAAAGCAAGAAATCGCAGGTAGATAAATAGGTACCACTTTGGTGGGAAGGTAACAGTGTCCCATGCGCCTCGGCATCTAGTCATGCCGGCCACATGACCATGGAGACATCTTCGGACAGTGCTGGGTCTTTGGCTTGGAAACAGAGATGGGCACCGCCCCCTAGAGTCGGATTCAACTGGCTTTCGAGCAAGGGAAACCTTTACCTTTAATAAAGGGGAAACGGCAGAGATTTGAGGAAGGGGGGCTATTTGGAATGAAATCCTACCCAGAAACATTTTTTCCGTGGGCTTAATTGAAATCAATGGGGAATTCTAGCAGGGAAGGACAGTCTTGGGAATGTCTCTGCCAGCTACGATCTGGGCTGCATTTCAGTTCCCCTGACCATTGCCAACTCCCAGATTGGGAAATCTGTGGAAATTTAGGGGTGGAGACTGGGGAGGATAAGGCTGGGGGAGGGAAGGGGAGGGACTTCTGTAGGGTATAATACTATAGAGTCCATCCTCCAAAGCGGCCCTTTACTCCAGACTGACTGATCAATGTAGTCTGGAGATCAACTCTAATAACAGGGAAGCTGGCAGTCTTCGAGCAGTGGTTGGACAAAACCTTGTCAGGGATGCTCTAGGCCAGTGGTTCTCAACCTGTGGGTCGGGACCCCTTTTGGGGTCAAATGACCATTTCACAGGGGTCGCCGGCTGGCGTCCGAGCCCACCCCGCCCCTCCCCGCCAGCAGGAAAGGGCCTCGAGCTCGATCGAGTGCGAGGTCTGGCCTCCCGGCTCTTTGTCCTCAAAGGGAGCTTTCCGTTTAAGGGTAAAGAGCAGGGGTTGGTTAGGGCCGGAGCCCCGCCCCCTGCTTCCAGCAGCCCTTCCAGCAGGGGGCATGAGGAGGAAGAAGCCAGCAGGTAAGTCAATGGCCGCTTCCCCCTCCCTGCCGCCACCTTTAGGGCGCTCCGCCGTCGCCTTCCCTGGGCTCCATGCCGAAGCGCAGAGCCCAGGAAAGGCGGCAAACCCCCCCCACCTACCTACCTTCCTTCCCCCCCTCCCCCCCAGCTTTCTCTCTCTCTCTTCCCCCTTTCTCTCTTCCCCTTTTTATCTTTCTCTCTCTTCCCCCCTCTCTTCCCCCTTTCTCTCTCTCCCCCCCCCCCACCTGCAACAGCCTCTCCCCCCCACCTACCTTCGTTTTCTCATGGCATCTTCTGTTGAAGAAAAGTAAGTCTGAAGCCTGAGTGTTTGTTGTGTCTTGTTGAGAATAGCTTGCAAATATATGTGTGTCTAAAGTCGGTATTAAAGTTGTTTGGTGCTAACTGCCGTGCAAGAGAAAACATCTGAAAAAGTAGCTTCATTGTTGTGTGTGTTGGCAGAATTTTATGGTTGGGGGTCACCACAACATGATGAACTGTATTAAAGGGTCGCAGCATTAGAAAGGTTGAGAACCACTGCTCTAGGCTGATCCTGCATTGAGCAGGGGGTTGGACTAGATGGCCTGTATGGCCCCTTCCAACTCTGGGAGTCTATGATTCTATGAAAGCTCCATGCCCCACCTGGAGGTTAGCAACACAAGGCGGTACCCTTCCTCCTGCATCCCATGGTCCCGATCCAAACCAGGACCCTGCCCATTAGTTATTTGCCTTGGAAAAACACAAAGAAGATCAGATCTCTCCATGATGCGCCTGTTTTGGCCCTGGACGAAAATCTCGCAGTCACCTCCCTTATTATAAGTAAGGTCTAGGTCATGGCATCGAAAGTCAGAAGAATTTAACCTGCAAAGCCTTTCAGGTGATGCGCTGCCTGTCTTCGTCACTTTTTGATGAGCATCATTACTGTCGATGGCATAATTAGGAAGTGCTTTTCAGCGTCCTCCTGTGCCTCATTAAACCGTTCAGATTCAAAGTGCCACGGAGGCAGAATCCTGACGGAAAGGTCTAACTTATCAAATATCTAATGAGAAATGTGTGTGTGTGTGTGTGTGTGTGTGTGTGTGTGGTGTCCTTGTCTGACATGCATCTTAAGCAGATTGTGCTTCGAGAGAGGGTTGCCAGCTCCGGGTTGGGAAATACCTAGGATAGGAAGTAGCTGGGATAGGGCAATTAATAAATCGAAGTAGTAGTAGTCGTAGAAATACCTGGAGATTTGGGGGTGGAGCCTGGGAAGGGCAGGGTTTGAGGCTGGAGCAGGGTATGATACCATAGAGTCCACCCTCCAAAGCAGCCATTTTCTCCACGGGAACCGGTCTTAGTCATCTGGAGATTAAAAGTGGGAGATCTCAAGGTGCCGCCTGGAGGCTGGCAACCCTACTGAGACCATCTGAACTGCTGACTTATGACATAATTTAGATCAGGGCTCTCCAACATGGTGTCCGTTAACCAGGGGTCATTTCGTTAAAAAAGAGGTGCAGGAGCTCATTAGCATAACTTATTTGCATATGCCACACCCCCTGACATCACCGGAAGTCTGTCAGATGGCAACACCCACCGCTCAGGCTCCACCCCGAAAATCTCCAGGTATTTCCCAGCTCAGAGCTGGCGAGCCAGCTTGACACTTTGACTAAAGACACTTCAGGTTTCCTTTGTTCTTGCAGGGAAGCTACCCTACAACAAGCATGAAAATACAGATCAAGTTAGTACACTTTTGCTTTTTCCCCACAGTGCATCACCATATGTGCCCGCTCCTGAACTTGTTTCTCCCGGAACGGCGTTCCTGTGCATTCCTGCTCAAAATGACCACTGCCGTTATCACCTTTCTTTTTTTCCCATTAAGTTTTTGGTTTACTATACATCACACAAAGATACAAACATACAAAAAACCAAAACATACACAGAAAGACATACAAGTTGGGGGGAACTTTACATCTTTACAATATCTGTTATGTTACTTCTTACAATATCTGTTTATGTTTTATTATGTAAAACCAATATAGTTTATCTACGAGAGTTGCATAAAGATGTACATAAGTTCTATGGTATCTCTAATTTCATTGAAAGCAGGTATAGTTCATTTACTGTATTCTTCCAACCATGTGTAGAATCTCTACCACGTTTTCTGAAATTTTTCTCCTTGTTGTCCTCTCAGAAATAAAGTCAGTTTGTCCATCTCCACAGTTTCAAAAAATTTTATTATAATTTCTTCTCTTGAAGGTATTTTGTCCTTTCTCCAATATTTAGCATACAATATTCTCGCAGTACTCAATATCAGTGTTCCCTTTAAGCTGGGCTAGTGTGAGCTAGCTCAGTTTTTTAGCCTCCAGCTCACACATTTTTGTCTTAGCTCAGGAAGGATGGCTCCTGAGCAAACTATGTATGCAGTAGCCAAGTCGCTCACTCACAACTGTAATGCCAGTAGCTCGCAAAGTAGAATTTTTGCTCACAAGACTCCACAGCTTACAGGGAGCATTGGTCAATATATGTATAATGATAAAAAATCTGAATTTTTTTTGCAGTTTTCTGGTCTTACATTCAATAAAAATAGTTCAGGTGTAAAAGGTAGGGTACATTTCACAGATCCAAATAGAATATTTTTTAACTCTTATCACACGTCCACCACATATGAAAAAAGGAACCAGCAACTTCCTTGGTGCCAGCCAAGTGTTTTTAGAGAGTGGTCAGGGTCAAGTAGGATTTTTGCCCGGCCAGGCTTATGATTGGCTGTGCAGATTTCAAAGCATCCTGTTAAACTGAGATTCTGATTGAAATGTTGAGGAGTTACTGCAAGAATCACACATAACCCCGCCCCCTGACACTTTGTTGTTGGCTCCGCCTCCTCTGGCAGCCATTTTGTTGTGTCAAAATTCCAAATGCGCCCTCTGGCTTGGAAAGGTTGGGGAACCCAGATCATTCCCTCTTGCATTCAAAACGCAGATCTGTTATGGACCTAAGATACTAAAAATAAAGTTTATTCTTCCCAAACCGAGTGTGGGTTTATCATGCAAAGGTGGAACTTGTGCTGGTATCACAATGACCCTATCTTCTTCCATTGGTCTGTCCAAGTAGGTTCACAATACGTAGACCATGAGATCCATCTTGCAGCAAATGGCTGGTCAGTTCTGGTGTCATAATGGAATCTGAAGGACCACCGAATCCCGTAATAACCTGCATGGCGTATTGGTTATGAGCGGCAGACTCTGATCTGGAGAACCAGGTTTGAGTTCCACATGAAGCCTGCTGGGTGACCTTGGGTCAGTCACTGTCCTCTCAGAACACACTTCAAAAAAAGATATTATAGCGTTGGGAAAAGGACAGAAAAGTGCAACTAGAATGATAAAAGGGTTGGAACACTTTCACTATGAAGAAAGGTTGAAGCGCCTGGGGCTCTTTTACTTGGAGAAACGATGGATGAGGGGTGACATGATCTAGGTTTATAAGATTATGCATGGGATAAAGCAGGCAGAGAAAGAAGTACTTTTCTCCCTTTCTCACAATATAAGAACTCATGGGCACTCCATGAAATTGCTGAGCAGTCAGGTTAGAACAGATAAAAGGAAGTCCTTCTTCACCCAAAGAGTGATTAACACATGGAATTCACTGCCACAGGATGTGGTGGTGGCTATAAGCATGGACGGCTTCAAGAGGGAATTGGATAAACATCTGGAGCAGAGGTCCATCAGTGGCTCTTAGCCACAAGGTATAGATAGAAACCCTCAGTCTGGGGCAAGTGATGCTCTGTATTCTTGGTGCTTGAGGGGGGGACAGTGGGAGGGCTTCTAGTGTCCTGGCCCCACTGCTGGACCTCCTGAGGGCACCTGGTGTTTTTGGCCACTGTGTGACAGAGTGTTGGACTGGATGGGCCACCGGCCTGATCCAACATTGGCTTCTCTTATGTTCTTAACTCTCTCTGCTCCACCTACCACACAAGGTACCTGTTGTGCGGAGAGGAAGGGAAGGCAATTGTAAGCCACTTTGAGACTCCTTAAGGTAGAGAAAAGTGGGGTATAACGTGGTTTTAAAGGTGCCACTGGACTCAGTACCCTTAGGTGAGCCATTCTCTCTTATGAGAAATGAGAAAACGTTTATTTACTTCCATTTTTTATTTCTGACTTTTTAATTTAAAAAAAATGTTGATCAGGAGTTGGAGTGATATGCTGCATCGAAGCACTTGATAGCCGGGAGGCGACTGGTTGAAAGAGATTTCTTTTAGAGCGTTGGTTCCAAATTGAATTTTGATCTTCCCGACAGAAGGGAGATGAGGCTTTGAAAAAGAGCGCAGAAACATGTTGATATGCCTAGGATACATGTCGCTGCATAACTTCCAGTTGCTGATCTGTTATATAAATTTGTCATATTGGGAACTTTGGAGCTCGTAGTGTTCCACTGCAACTTTGATTTACAGCTCACGATTGTTGCATTTTGAGAATTTGGGAACTTTATGTGCTACACTGTAACTCTGGCTTGGAGCTTTTGGCTGTATTAAATCCTTTTGGAGTTCTTATAAGAAAACTTTGACAGCTGTATATATATATATTAAGAATATACACTCTTGGTATTTCAAAATATTTATTTAAAGGTACTGATATAAGACTTGTTAATTGTACTAGCAGTGGTCGTTTGTTTTTGATAAGCCCCACTTTGGAATCTGGACTCTATGGCTCTGAAGCCCCTCCCTTCACCAAATCCCACCCTCTTCAGGCTCCACCCCCAAAGTATCCAGATATTTCCCAGCCCGGAGCTGACAACCCTTGTGCCCCGTACTGGCTGATTCTGGACCTTTTTCTTTTTCTGGAAAAAGAGGTGCTGGAACTCTCAAGAGTTCTCTTGAGAGCCAGTTTGGTGTAGTGGTTAAGTGTGCGGACTCTAATCTGGGAGAACCGGGTTTGATTCCCCATTTCTCCACTTGCAACTGCTGGATGACCTTGGGCAAGCCATAGTTCTGTCAGAGCTGTCCTCTTAAGGACAGTTCTGGAAAGAGCTCTCTCAGCCCCACCTACCTCACAGGGTGTCTGTTGTGGGGAGGGGAAGGGAAAGGTGTTTGTAAACCACTCTGAGACTCCTTCGGGTAGTGAAGAGCGGGGTATAAATCCAATTCTTCTTCTTCTCAAGAAGGAAATGAAGTTTTCGATCTGTATACTGAAACCTCATGAGCTTTTAAACATTTTTAAAGGATTTTGTCAAAGGGGTTCCAGAACTCCATTCTGGCACATTCCCCCAGAAGAAAAGCTTCAAGCTGACTCAGAAGTTCAGGTGCCTGGTTCCATATGAAGTAAATGGGACGTAAACAACCTGACAATGCAGTCCTAAATAGAGTCACCCCCTTCTGAGCCCACTGACTTCAGTGGACTAAGAATAGCATAGCTTTATTTACAATTGCACTGTACCTCTGCACAGGATCACGGTTCTGGCCATCCATTTGTATTAGTCTTCATTGGCCTTTTCACAGTGATTGAGTTAGTAATTTAAGCTTTTCAAGTGTCTGTTACTTTTCAAGATATTTAACACAGATGTTACGTTACATTGTTGTATTGCTGTATTAATGCAAAAACTTTTAATCAATAAAATCTATTTTAAAAGGGGCGGAAAGTATCTGTTTCCTTGGTATGAAAAATAAGTCTAAGAGCATAGATGGAAAGAGCTTGGCAAGACTCAGAAAACAAAGGTAGAAAAACCAGCAGGAATTTGGCCTTGTTCTGGACTCAGTAACCACATTTCAGGGACCAAAAGACCAAACAGAGTGCTACTAAATAAGGCCGGAAAGTGAAGCTAAGCCTTCTGCTGTAAGTCATGTACATTCAAGGGCTTGTTCGAAATGCTGACTCAAATGGTGCCCAGGAAGTGGAAACAGACTGGTATCCCAGGCAGGCCTTTTAGCGATGGCAAAGTGTATTTAAAACCAGGGGACTGCAGGACAGCCGCTGAAGAGCATGGCTGTAGCAGACTCCCTAGTTCAGGGGTCACCAGCCTTTTTGAGCCTGTGATAGGGTTGCCAATCCCCAGTTGGGGGCAGGGGATCCCCTGGTTTGAAGCCTCTCCCCCCCCCCCCCACTTCAGGGCTATCAGAAAGCAAAGGGGGAAATAGCTGCTGGGTACTCCATTATACCCTATGGAGACTGGTACCCATAGGGCAGGGGTGGGCAAATGGCGGCCCGGGGGCCACATGCGGCCCGCCACAGAGTTTTTTGTGGCCCGCCAAGAAGATTTCAGGACTTCAAGAAAATTGAGCCTAAATTCAATTTGCTCTCTTATCCCATCACTGCTGATATTGATACAGCACCTGAGGAGCTGCAGCTTGAACTTATTGACATGCAGTCAGATCACACTGTGAAAGAAATGTTTAATGCTGTGACATTAGTTGATTTTTACAAATCTTTGTCTGCTGAAAAACTTTCCATGTATGAAGAAATTTGCTGGGAAAATGTTCTCTATATTTGGGTCTATATTTGTGAGCAAAGTTTTTCTTGCATGAAGATCAACAAGAGTAAATATAGATGCTCTTTGACAGACATTAACTTGCAGGCTGTGATGAGAATTTCAACAAGCAATCTCACTCCTGATTTTTAAAAAATTGTAGAAAAGTGTGATAGGGTACATTAGTCTCATTAAACTGATTCTAAAATTAAATGTGCTTGCAGCTATAGACGATATGAAATTAGCACAATAAATAAATTGAATAAAACTACCACTATTTTATTTAATTTATATTTATTGATTTTTATGATACAATTTATACCTTTTCTGAAATGCAAAGTTAACTAATAAATGCAATCATTTAAAAAGGTGCGGCCCTCCACTAACCTCCGCTCCCACAAAGTGGCCCCCGAGCCAAAACAATTGCCCACCCCTGCCATAGGATATAATTGAGAATTGATCTGTGAGTATCTGGGGCTTTGGGAGGGCTGTTTTTTGAGGTAGAGGCACCAAATTTTCAGCATAGCTGCTGGTGCCTCTCCCCCCCCCCAAAAAAAAAACTCCACAAGTTTCAAAAAGATTGGACCAGGGGGTCCAATTCTAGGAGCCCCAAAAGAAGGTGCCCCCATTCTCCATTATTTCCAATGGAGGGAAAGCATTTAAAAGGAATGCACTCCCTTTAAATGCAACAGCAGCTCTCCTGGAAGTTGCTTTGGAGTTCCCTCGACCAGATCCTCCCTCACCTCTCCCAGAGGCTCCTAGTAAGTCCCCCACCTGCTTCTCAGCCTCACCTGAGCATCTTTGGAATTCTGACACAGGATGGTGGGTGCAGCCACAAAATGGCTGCAGCAGGAGGTGGAGCCAGCCACAAAATGGCTGCCATAGCTTACCTTCAGTCACACATTGAAGATCCTTGTGCGGTGGTGGTAGCTTTTGCCAAAGCAATGTTTTAAAAATCTGCACAGCCAATCAAATCTCCAATGGCCAGTCAGAAATCTTTCTGGGCAAAAGCCCCACCAAGCCCTTACCCACGTTCTCCAAACACTTGGCGGGCACCAGAAAAGGTGTCAGTAGGGAACATGGCATCCACAAATGTCATGTTGGGGACTCCCACTCTAGTTTGACAGAACTGGTTGCTGATTTGTCTCAGTACAAACTGAGTCTTGGTAGCTGCATCATTGCAGCATGCCTCATATAACAACATCCTTAGGGACTAGCAGCACAAGAGTCACTCATGATGGGGAACAGCAAATATATCACCATTATGAAAAAAAGCTGTTACCCCACATCTCCGGCCGATCCTTTTTATGGCACAGGTTTACCCGCTTCCCTTCCATTTTAGCACATTAGCCCTTTCTGCACTGACAGCTTGCTCTGGAGAATCCGAGGAGTCAAGCCAGAAGAAGAGAAGAAATTGGATTTATATCCCACCCTTCACTTCCCAAAGGAGTCTCAGAGCTGCTTACAAACTCCTTTTCCTTTCCCTCCCCACAACGGACACTCTGTGAGGTAGGCGGGCTGAGAGAGCTCTGACAGAAACTGCTTTTTATCAAGAGCAGCTGTGACAGAACTATGGCTTGCCCAAGGTCATCCAGCAGGGACAAGTGGAGGAGTGGGGAATCAAACCCGGTTCTCCCAAATTAGAGTCTGTGCACTTAACCATTACACTAAACTGTGTTGACTTCCCAGTCGCACACATTCCATCTGCCCTGGTTTTTTCCCCTCTGGTTTATTTATTTGTGTATTCTGTATGTATTCTGCATCTACAAGCAAAACCCACATTTTTTGAGCTAGCTGGCTGAAGAGAAAGGCAAATATCTTTTAAAACTTTTAGCTGCATGTCCAACCCCTCCCTCCCTTTGTGATTCTGCAAAAAGAAAAGGAAGGGATGGGGAAATCTGGGCCCACACACGCAAGACTAACACATTTGGGAGCAGGGAATCCCCTAGTCCTTTATATTTACTTATTCCTTTCTTTGCTCTCTCTAGCTTTTTAAAAGTTCGCCTGAAGAGGAGGACACGTCCTCCTTTCTCTTTGGAGAAGGAGGGAAAGGAAACAGAATGTGGGGGGAGCATCAACCTAAACAGAGAAAGGCGGAAACGAGGGGAGGGCAGTGGGCAACACTTACATACCTACAGAAACAGTTCTACATTAGAAAAGATTAGTGATTCAAAAGTGGATGAGAACAAAGAATTGCAGCATAAGGAGTTTTGGTAACTGTGGGGCAACAGTGTGCTGGAAGGGGTCTGAACGCAGAGTCCTGTAAAACAAGTGCAGACACAAGAAAAAGCCCCAAGACAAACTGGAAGTGAAAGCGGGAGGGAATGCAGAATGGAAGAACAGGATGCACTCAGAGACTGAGGAAAAATACGGGTGCAGAAAGGGCCACTGCCTGCAGGAATTGCCAGAAGAGTGTTCTTCTCTGTAATCCTATGTAGTCGGTTCTTCTTTTTCTTATTAGGCCGACAAGCTCCGAACAACATCTGTGTCGCTGAGGAGATTAGGAGCTCCCGTGGCTTGTTATTAATTTGAAATCTTAATCCGCCGCATGACATTATAATAAATAACCGGTGTAAACAAGCATGGGATCGTAGACACAGTACGACTTCTTCAGGAGAATAAAGAACAGCAGGAACTAAACCTCTGAGGCATTAAGGTCTCTCTTTCCACACAAATTACCTTATTAAGGAAAAAAAGAGGGGAGGTGGGGATTCAACAGTCATCCATCTGAACAATAATTCATACCTTGGGGAGAACACAAAGAACTCGCCCATCAGGGCGACAGTTTCTGTTTAAACGCTCGAAGCAAGTTAATGGAATTGGAAGGGAGTTAGATAAACATCACAAATGGAAAAGGAAAAAAAAAACATGTTACAACTAAAGCACTATTGGGTTGGAATCCTCCTCAATCCGTTTTAATTCTAGCTGGGAATTTCAAAGGGGAAGGCACGCATTATCAGGTTCCAATGGAAGGAGGAGGAGAAGGAGAAGGAGAATTTATACCCTACACTACACTCGGAGACTCAGAGTGGCTTATACTGTCCTTTCCCTTCCCCTCCCCACAACAGACACCCTGTGAGGTAGGTGGGGCTGAGAGAGCTCTCTTGAGAACTGCCTGTGAAAGAACAGCTCTGAAAGAACTTGTGACTGACCCAAGGTCACACCAGCAGCTGCATGTGGAGAGGTGGGGACTCAAACCCAGTTCTCCCAGATTAGAGTCTGCGCTCCTAACCGCTACACCAAACTGGCTCTACTGACTATCATCTTTATGGAGTGCTGTTCCTTCAGTGATCCTGCCTTCCTAACTGATGTTTTCAATAGCCATTTTTGTACTTTTGTACATATTTTAGACATTTTGGTGGCTATGGCTGCCAACCTCTAGGCAGCACCCGGAGATCTCCTGCTATTCCAGTTGATCTCCACACTGCCAAGATCAGTTCCCCTGGGGAAAATGGCTGCTTTGGAGGGTGGCCTCTGTGGCATTCTACCCCGCTGAGGACCTTCCACTGCCTAAACCCTGCCCTCCCTAGCCTCCAGCCCCTGAATCTCCAGGGATTTCATAGAATCATAGAGTTGGAAGGGACCTCCAGGGTCATCTAGTCCAAACCCCTGCTCAGTGCAGGAAATTCACAAATACCTCCCCCCCACACACACACCCCTGCTCCATGCCCAGATTTTTTATTTATTTATTTATTTTAATTTTTATCCTGCCCTCCCTACCTTTCAGATCAGATGATGACAAAAAAACCCTCCAGGATCTCCAGCCAAACTGGCCTGGAGAGAAATTGCTTCCTGACCCCAAAGTGGCTATCAGCATTTCCCTGGGCGTGTAAGAAAGGGCCCCTTCCTGCCCTCCTCCTCATGGTCTGCCTCAGTTCACAGAATCCGCATTGCTGTCAGAGGGCCATCTAGCCTCTCTTTGGAAACCTCCCAAGAAGTTAATTATAATTCCAGGAGATCTCCAGGCCCCACCTGGAGGCTGGCAAACCAAATTGCAGTCGCTTCTGCCATAGCTGTTTCTCGCTCCTAATACCCTTCTTCCTTCCTTCCTTCCTTCTTTCCTGCCCCATCAGTGGAGACCACGGAGCCAGAAAAATAGTCGGGACACGGACTTCCAAATTTAAGACTGATAAGGGTTTTCACTAACATCCACTGCAAAGTACATAGCAGGACGAAGCAATGTTTCGACCACAGTGATGGGGCGGAGCAGACATGAGGACACTGTACTGGACCAGACATGCTGGAAGAAAGCCCAGATTCAGCAATGTGACCAGTGTCTCAGGAGGCTTGTAGGGTTGCCAACCTCCAGGCGGGGCCCTTAGATCTCCCAGAATTACAACTGACCTCCAGACTACGGAGATCAGTTCCCCTGGAGAAAAGGGCTGGCTTAGAGGGTGGATGCTATGGCACCATACCCCACTGAGGCCCCTCCCCTCCCCAAATCCCACCCTCCCCGGGATCCACCTCCAAATTTCCGGGAATTTCCCAACACAGAGTTTGCAAACCTTAGAACTGCCTGGTGGCCACACAGGTCCACGAGTTAATGATGGTCCCTGGCCCGTAGCCACAGTAGGGCATCCTGTGGCCACACCCCCTGAGTCAATGGTTGCCAGTGAGTCAGCTTTCCAAGAGCTCTCTGTCAAGAAGTCAGTCAAGGGGCAGGGGAGCAAGCATGTCAGTTCCTAGGCGAACACAGCTCAGAGGGCACTGAAATGCCTTTCTGAGTTCCCCTCCATGGGGCAAGAAAGCTTAAAAGGCCGTGTAACCACTTGACTATTACACTTAATGGAAGTGACACACATCCTGACGGATGGGACACTTGATACCAGATTAAGGTGGAGAATTTGCACAGCTGCCACAGGCTCATTTTACTAGTTGTAGCAAATAGATAGGATTTAAGAAAGCAACACCTGGTCTCATTTATATATATGTACAGGACTATTTTTGGGCAGGAACGCACAGGAACGGAGTTCCGGCTGGCTCCTGAGTTGGCCACACCCAGCAGGAACTCATTAGCATAATAGGCCACACCCAACAGCAGAAACTCATTAGGATTGGCTACATTAGGGGTATGTGGCCTAACATACAAATTAATTCCTTCTACAAAAAAAGCCCTGGGTTTTGACAACAAACAAGGTAAACAGAATAAGAAGCAAAAGGTGGGTGTGGCTGGATGGCCACTCTTCTGGTAACATGGGGTGTGGCCTAATATGCTAATAAGCTGTGCTGTCAGTGGTGTGGCCTAATATGCTAATGAGTTTCTGCTGTTGGGTGTGGCCTATTATGCTAATGAGTTCCTGCTGGGCTTTTTCTACAAAAAAAGCCCTGTATATGTATATACAAAATTCTGACTGCATGTACTTTTGGATGTGTGTCATTGTATAATAAGGAATATTGACCACTGAGGAAGGCCCATGGGGCCGAAACGTTTATGGTCCTTAGGACAAAAGTTTTATCCATCAGTTTGATATGTACTGTAATCAGTTCCTAATGAACCAAGCTTTAATTGTCTGATATCTGGACTGTCTCTTTTAATTTTATTATGTATTGTTTATGTGTACACCCTGATAAATGTTTATATTTTTTATAATAATTCTTTTGTTAGCTTGACCCTCTTGGTTCTCATGTAACAGTGGTACCTTCAGCACTTCTCCAGTCATCTCCCTTTCTGCTAGCCTAGTCCCAAAGGCTCACGGGGAATGCTTTTGAAAGGCTCACCATGACCTCCGTGGTATACAGCAGGACCGGCAGAGAGGGGGATTGTTGGGAGATGTATTAAAGGTACCACTCTTGAGTGCCCTTCTAAACTTTCTTGTCCTGTGGAAGAAAACTAAAAAGGCATGTGAATGCCCTCCGAGCTGTCTTTCCCTAGGGGCCACGATGCTGCCCCTAAAATTCCACAGCCCCCGAAGCCACATTTTTTTGGCTGGGCAGACATAAGCCATGTTGTGACCTTCTTTGCCACTGGCTCAGCAGCACTGGTAGCATCTCACCTCCGCTGCTTGTGCAGCACGCCGGCTTTCTGTGCCCGTCCAGCTTTGCTTGCCCCAGATAGACTGGGTTGTCACCAAAGGGAGGGCAAGGGAAACACGGTCCGCGGTGGCCTGCAGTTACATGGGGCTGCACTTGCAGGGGCCACATCTGCAAGCAAAGTGATAACAGGACCGGAAGAGAAGGTGTTCTCAGATCGATGTTCTACCACAGATAGGGTTGCCAAATTCCAGGTACGTCCTGGAGTTCCCAAGGAATTACATCTCATCTCTGGACTATTGAGATCAGTTCCCCTGGAGAAAAGGGCAACTTTGAAGGTGGGTCTGTCTGGCATCCCATACCTCCTCTCCCCAAACTCGGCACTCCTCATGCCTCCTCCCCCCCCCAAATCTCCAGGAATGTCCCAACCCAGAGTTGGCAACACTAACTGCATAACCAACACAGCTACCCTGGCTGAAACTGCCTTGGTCTCTACTGTACCTGAACTCGACAATTTGTGCCAATCCACGGAATATATTTTCAGTGCTGTAAACTCTGAAATGCCACTTTTCTCCTCCTTCCCTGCCTCCAGCCCATCGCCTCTGGTTCCCCACTGCCCTCCACGTTCTTCTCCCAAGAACAACCCTATGAGGGAGAAAGAACACTATCGGGCTGTGAGAAATAAACACCTCTCTTTAAGGTTACCCAGAGCATTTCTCCATGATGGTCATCTGAGCATGTGCCGAGTGCAAAAAGCCTCCCCCAAGGTTACCCAGAGTTTCTCAGTTGCAACAAGATAGTTTCAGCCATGTCAGTCTGCAGTAGAATAGCTAGATTCGAGCCCAGCACCACCTTAGAGACCAATAAGATTTGAGGGGATATAAGCGTTCAAGAGTCAAAATTCCCAAGCAGGGCCTGTAAAATGGAGCTGTTCTACCGGGCTTTTAGTTGAGGCGGCAGGCGTCCAAATTCTTCCAGCCAGTTTGGTGTCGTGGTTAAATACATGGACTCTAATCTGGGAGAACTGGGTTTGATTCCCCACTCCTCCACTTGCACCTGCTGGATGACCTTGGGCAAGCCATAGTTCAGGCACAGCTGTTCTCTCAAGGACAGTTGTCTCAGAGCTCTCTCAGCCCCACCTACCTCACAGAGTGTCTGTTGTGGGGAGGGGAAGGGAAAGGAGTTTGTGAGCCACTCTGAGACTCCAAGTGAGTGAAGGGCGGGATATAAATCCAATCTCTTCTTGTTCTTCCATCTCTCAGCCTCCCCTACTGGTAGCCCTGGCTGGCTTTATGCCCAGTGGCCAACTTTGGGGCCAGGAAGCAATTTTTCTCCAGGCCAGTTTGGCTGGAGATCCTAGAGGGGGTTTTTTGGTCACCTTCTGGGCATGGAGCAGAGGTCAACGGGGGTATGGGAGGGAGGTATTTGTGAATTTCCTGCATTGTGCAGGGGGCTGATGACCCTTGAGGTCCCTTCCAACTCTATGATCCTATAATCACCAGCACCGCTCAGAAGAAGTACATCACAGCATCACTACCAAAGCAATGTCTTATGCTTACATTCTCTTAACTTTTAAATTTTAAACTTTGTAAAACTTGTGATATTCTATGGTTTTCCTGTCATGTCTTGTGTGACCTGTAACCCACTGTGAGCCCACTCACAGGGAGGGCGAGATATAAACTGAATAAAATAAATACTCCTCCTGTGCAATGCACCCTCTAAGCTGTGGAATCTTGGGAGCAAAAATTCTACTTTGCGAGCTACTGACGTTAAAGCGGTGAGCGAGCCATTTGGCTGCTGCATAAATCAGTCTGCTCCGGAGCCGTCCTTCCTGAGCTAAAACAAACAGGCGTGAGCCGGAGGTTAAAAAACTGTAAGCTAGCTCACACTAACTCAGCTTAGTGGGAACCCTGCTTCTTTGGTGCTTCTGAGTCCCTATGGTGATTCTGGAATCCGAACTCGGATCCAGCTGTCTCAGGGCAACCGGTGAGGGTCTGAAGAACCTGAGCATGGGCAGAGTGCAAAACGCCTGCCCCAGGATGACCCAGTGTTTTTCAGTCATGGCATGTAGAACCTGAGCATGGGCAGAGTGCACGATTCGACCCCCGGGGAGCCACAAGGAAGGCTTCCCGACAGAACTGGGGGAAACCGTCTCCTTCATCTTGCAAGATTTAATCCGAGCTGGAGGCCGACACAAGGGCGGGAAACGGACGCCGCGGCTCCCGGCCTTCGGACAGCCTCCCCGCCTCGGCCTGGCTCGCAGGGACCGGGCCGCCCGCCAGGGGACGCTCCGCTCTCGGCCGTGCCGCCTCTTCGGGCTCCGAGGCCGCCGCCGCCGCCGCCACGATGATGGGCGAAGCGGAGACCTCGGTGGGGGTGACCGACGCGAAGCCCCCCTGCCCGGTCGTCGGTCAGCTCTCCGTGGCGCCGCCGCCGCCCGAGCCGGCCTTGCAGGCCGCGGCCGAAGAAGCCACGCCGACGACGCCCACCGTCGCCTCCGCCGCAGCGGCAGCCTTGGCGGCGGCAGGAGCAGCCACGGCCGTGACGGCCCCTCCTCCTCCGCTGCCGCCGCCGCTGCTTCCCGTGCCGCCCGTGCCCGTGGTCTGGAGCCCCGAGGTGGAGGTGTGCCTCTTTCACGCCATGCTGGGCCACAAGCCCGTCGGTGAGCCAAGGCGGCGGGTAGGCCGCACGCGAGCCGTGGGCTCGAGTAGAGGCGCCGGCCCGGGGAAGGGGGAGAGGGAGCGGGGTCGGTCTCCGGAAGGAGTGGGGGAGGGCGGGTCTGTGCTTTCTCTCTCTCTCTCTCTCTTTCCCCTTCCTTCCTTCCGCTCTGGCCATTGTATTTGTGTAAAGGTAAAAGTTTCCCTTGCTCGAAAGCCAGTCGAATCTGACTCTAGGGATGCGGTGCTCATCTCCGGTTCCAAGCCGAAAAGCCAGCGCTGTCCGAAGACGTTTCCGTGGTCATGTGGCTGGCATGACTAGACGCCGAGGCGCACGGAATGCTGTTACCTTCCCACCGAAGCGGTACCTGTTTATCTACTTGCAATTTCTTGTGTTCGGAACTGCTAGGTTGACAGGAGCTGGGGCCAGAGACGGGAGCGCACTCCGTCATGCCGCACTTGGGTCTTGAACTGCCGAACTATCGACCGTCCGGTCTGCAGCTCAGCGTCTTAACCACTTGAGCCACTGCTATTTGATATTCGTGTATCAAACCCCTAATAATAATTCCAGGCAGGGCCTGCCCCAGGTTTTTTTGCACACTAGGGAAGGCTACCTGACAGTTAGAACAGGCTTCCTCGGGAGGTAGGTGGGCTCTCCTCCTTTGGAGGTTTTCAAGCAGAAGCTAGATGGCCATCTGACAGCCGTGCTGATTCTGTGAACTTGGGCAGATGGGGGCGGGGGCAGGTCGGGTTGCCCTTTTTACATGCCCAGGGAAGTGCTGATTGCCACTTTGGGCTGAGGAAGCAATCCTGGAGGGTACTTTTGTCATCTTCTGGGCGTGGGACAGCGGTCATTGCGGGAGTGAAGGGGGAGGTATCTGTGAGTTTCCTGCATTGTGCAGGGGGTGGACTAGATGACCCTAGAGGTCCCTTCCAACTCTATGATTCTGTGAATTAATCTAGGTTGCAAGAGGGTGTGGTTTTATGAAGGCAGTTATCGTTCATCCAAGTAGAAAAGAGCAAGAGTCCAGTAGCACCTTAAAAGACTAACAACATTTGTGGCAGGGGATGAGCTTTTGTGAAGTCAGCACTGACTCACGAAAGCTCATCCCCTGCCACAAATTTTGTAAACCTGTAAGGTGTAACTGGACTCTTGCTCTTCTCTGCTGCTGCAGAGGGGTAGATAGGTTAACACAGCTACCCATCTTGACCTTTATCCGAGGTAATGCTAGAAAGCAGGTAGATCCCATTGAGACTGGTGGGATTAATTGCCTAGTTCGGCTGCAGTTCTGTGCATGGTTTCTTTGAGAATAAAACGCTATTAAAGTCATTTGAACAGCCTAGCCAGATCAGAAATAGTCCATCTAGTCCAGGATCCTATCTCACACAGTGGCCAACCAGTTCTCCTGAAAGGCGAACAATGAGGCATAGAGGCCTCAGCCTTCTGTTGATGTTGCCTCCTAGCATTGGGATTCAGAGGTTTACTGCTTCTGAACCTGGAGGTTCCCTTTGGTCACCATGTAGCTACTGATAGACCTATCCATTTAAAGCCACCTTTGCCTGTGATTTGCTGTGTAGAAAATGCATAAGATCATGCTGTTTGATTTTCGTTCCTCTCTCAGGTGCCCCTCTGCGTTCTCCCCGAAAATCGGGATGGGGGGGAGGTTGAAGTGGTGGGGAACTGTTGCTGTGGTATGGTATCTTCAGACACGATAGATGAGGGGCCATGGCTCAGTGGTAAAGTATCTGCCTGGCATGCAAAAGTTCCCAGGTTCAGTTCCCTGCATCTCCAGTTTAAAGGACCAGGCAGTAGGTGATGTGAAAAACCTCTGTCTGAGACCCTGAAGAGCCGCTGCCACTCTGAGTATAAGGCGGCTTCATATGTTCATGTGACACAGCTATCAATGCAGTGCTGAATTAAGTTCTTTATAGTCATAGAATCATAGCGTTGGAAGGAACCTCCAGGGCTATGTAGTCCAACCCCCAGCACAATGCAAGAAATTCACAAAAACCTTCCCCCCCCCACACACCCCCAGTGACCCCCTACTCCATGCCCAGATCTTTCTGGCGAGACGTTCTAACCCAGATAAAACTAATAACAGGTTATGATATACCACGTGACCCAACCCTACGTTTTTTTAGACATCTGGGAACCAAATAACATACCAACGACCAGTCGCGATCTGATCACTAGCCTCATAGTGGCTGCTAAAACATCGATAGCCTCTAAGTGGAAACCAGACAAGGCTCCATCATGTAACAGCTGGCTAAACAAAGTTTGGGACCATCTCATTCTAGAAAAAAAATCACAGATCGTTTACTTCGATTAGACATTTATCCTAAACCATCCAAATTTATGGAGAAACTGGCCCCATTTATGGAATATATCTCAGCATCAGACTCTCAACCTCAAAATCCACTACATTTCGGGCTGCTAGATCACTAAACTGTACTCCTTCATCTCTACTGCAGTGCCTAGTTGTGATGTTATGATGATATAACTGTATGGGACACACAAACTTACTTTTTTGCATTAATTCAATTTAGACCTTCCTTAATATAAGAGTTACAATATGGTTATAGCTACTAAAACTAGTTTAGTCAACAGTATAGTCGAACCAATAGTATCATACTGCTTTTCATACTGTTAATACTGTTCTGGATCTGTTTCATTATTGCATATTACTTTCTTCTCAAAAATTCAGTAAAAATAATTTAAAAGAAAAAGAAAAAAAACCAAATACCTCCCCCTCCACATCCCCAGTGAACCCTTGTTCCATGCCCAGAAGAGGGCAAAAAACCTCCCGGATCCCCAGCCAAACTGGCCTGGAGAAGAAGAGAAGAGATTGGATTTATATCCTGCCCTTCAATCACTTGGCGTCTCATAGCGGCTTACGAACTCCTTTCCCTTCCCCTCCCCACAACAGACACCCTGTGAGGTAGGTGGGGCTGAGAGAGCTCTGAGACAACTGTCCTTGAGAAAACAGCTGGTACAGAGCTAAGGCTTGCCCAAGGTCATCCAGCCAGGTGCAAGTGGAGGAGTGGGGAATCAAACCCGGTTCTCCCAGATTAGAGTCCGCGCACACTTAACCACTACACCAAACTGGAGGAAAATTGCTTCCTGACCCCAAACCTCTTGTTTAAATTGTATTGTCCATCTGCTTTGGGGTGTTCTCTGTGCAGGCTCCACAGCCCACAGTCTCATAATCAGATTATTGTAGCTATTGTGCAGCATGAAGCAAAATGCCCCTTCTTTGAATGCGGCGGTTCTTTTCTTTTCCTCTTTCCCGCCTCCCTTTCTGTCCTCCAGGTGTGAACCGCCACTTTCATATGATCTGCATCAGAGATAAATTCAGTCAGAACATCGGGAGGCAGATCTCTTCCAAAGTCATCTGGGATCATCTCAGCACGATGTATGACATGCAAGCCCTGGTGAGTGCCGCCTGCCAAGAAACGGAAGTTGGTGCCCGCTGTTGAGCGGCCTGTTGGAGATCTATTCACTGTGTGCCATATCTAATGCAGAGTGCCCAACAGGATTAAACCGTGATAACCTTATTAAACAACAATTCTTGCAAGTTCATCTTGTATTTTATTGTATTTTAAATGAACAGTGTAGTACATAAAATGTGTGAAAATTGTAAATACACGTCATAGAAAACGACGATCTTTGTTCCTTGAATAAAAACCCCGAAGCCTTTGAAAAAGGCATTAACAGGAACTAAGTCCTTATATGCAGAAAGTTCATCAAATGGGAAGAGTCTTCTTAAGCCAGTTTGGTGTAGTGGTTAAGTGTGCGGACTCTAATCTGGGAGAACCGGACTTGATTCCCCACTCCTCCACTTGCACCTGCTGGATGACCTTGGGCAAGCCATAGCTCTGTACCAGCTGTTCTCTCAAGGACAGTTGTCTCAGAGCTCTCTCAGCCCCACCTACCTCACAGGGTGTCTGTTGTGGGGAGGGGAAAGGAGTTTGTAAGCCGCTCTGAGACTACAAGTGAAGGGCGGGGTATAAATCCAATCTCCTCTTCTTCTTACGGAGATTCAAAACAACTGTTGACCTTATAACATTAGCTTGTTATTTAGTTTTGACTTTGCATATCTTAAAGCATCCCCATCATTTATTTGTTTGTTTGTTTGTTTGTTTCCATTTATATCCTGCCTTGCCGGACAAACTGGCTTAAGGCAGCGAACAAACAAATATAAAACGTTAAAACTTTTCCAATACAAAAATGCAATACAGTATACACCATACGTGCTGCTAAAAACAGTACAACAGAACAGTGCAAGCAATGGCTTCATTCAGTATGTTTTCCAATAATAACAGGCAATATCTGGCAGGTATGTCCCAGCGTATTTGATGTTCCCGTGACAGATTGTCACATTAATCGGTGGCAGCTCCTAATCGAAAGCCTGGTGGAAGAGCTCCGTTTTACAGGCCCTGCGGAACTGTAGAAGGTCCCGCAGGACCCTGATATCCCCTGGGAGTTCGTTCCACCAGTATGGGGCCGCCACTGAAAAGGCCCTAGATCTCGTAATGGCCTACCTGGTAACTTTGGGCCGGAGAGAGTCAGGCGATGTTGCAACTCTGACCTCAGTGCTCTCTGGGGCACGTATGGGGAAAGGTGGTCCCTCAGGTTACACATTAATGTTACACATTAATTTGCTGCTCAGCCCCTGTCTATAAGTTTGAACCTTACCTCCATTCCACTGTATTTGAAATAGTGTCCTTTGCACACGGAAGTTCATACCCTGAATTAACCTTTGTTGGTCTTAAAGGTGCCCCTGGGCTCTAAATTTGTTCTACTGCTTCAGACCAACACAGCTGACCATCTGGAACTGTCTTCTTCTCCTTAAGAACTTGTAAGAATTATCGATTAGCAAGGTTATCACGGTTTAAATCCTATTTGGCACATATATTCCCGTGATTCTTTCTCTTTGTTTGTTTTATATCTGATGCTGAAGCTGGTCCCTAGGTGGACTGATAAACCCAGAGAATGGGAGCAGGTTCAGATCAGGGACATCCATCTGCAGACCTGGGGCATTCCCCAGGTTTGCAGAAAAACGTGAAAACCTCAAAAGAAAAAATGGAGAGGGTGTTAAAGAGAGGGATGTTGTCTGCCCTTTCTTTGGGGCGGCCATGGGGCAGACAGGCTGATTCTGCACTGGCTTTTTCCTCCGTTGTTTTACCAAACCCATGTTGGAACAGAAATTCCCCTCTGCATTGCATGCTGCTTTCACTTCGTTTGATCATCGGATTTTATGGTAGCCTCCTTAGTTTATGTCGCTTTCGCTTCCTTTGATCATCGGATTTTATGGTACCTTCTGCATAGATTTGTGGCCGTTCAGGGGTGACTTCGCAGTCAGCATGGGTTGCCCCAAGGCAGGGGTGGGCAATTGTTTTGGCTCGGGGGCCGCTTTGTGGGAGCGGAGGGCCGCACCTTTTAAAATGGTTGCATTCGTTAGTTAACTTTGCATTTCAGAAAAGGTATAAATTGTATCATAAAAATCAATAAATATAAATTAAATAAAATAGTGGGTACTATTTTTCGCTCCATAAGACGCACCTGACCATAAGACGCACCTAGCTCTGCTTGGTACCGTGGCTCGGGAAAGGTGAGGGGGGTTTAAGACGCACACACTTTCCCCCCCACTTTTTTTAGTGTGTCTTATGGAGCAAAAAATACGGTAGTTTTATTCAATTTATTTATTGTGCTAATTTCCTATCATCTGTAGCTGCAAGCACATTTAATTTTAGAATCAGTTTAATGAGAGAAATGTACCCTATCACACTTTTCTACAATTTTTTTGAAATCAGGAGATTGCTTGTTGAGAAACCACATGGCCGACTGTCTTGGCGGGCCGCAAAAAACTCTGTGGCGGGCCGCATGTGGCCCCCGGGCCGCAATTTGCCCTCCCCTGCCCCAAGGCATTTGAATGTGATTTTGAGCTGCAGTTTTCCCTCCCAGTTGAGAAAATGTGGAGCGAATGCTAGATGCAGAATCACCCATAGACGAGCTGGGAGCTGCTTGAGCTGAGTAGGGGTGTGTGTGAGAGAGGGAGAGAGCTGAAGTTGCTTCTGTACATGCTGGCAGATGGGAGGGGGGATCTGGCGCCACCACCTGCCGTGTGAGCCAGGCGGCCGTTGGCAATGGCCCTGCAGGTGGGCTGACTGGTGAGTGAGCGACCCAGCAGGTGGTGATAGGATCCTTCAAAGTTTCAGAGGTCCCTGCTCGTTCTGATGTATTTTGATTCTGTCTGGCCTGCCTACCCCTCCCATCTTTGTAGGCTCCCGCCGAATAGCATTCCAGTATATAGGACAGATGGACTCCCATTCCGGCTGTATCTGAAGACGTGAGCAGTGACTCACAAACGCTCGTACCCCGCCACAGATTGGGTCAGTCTTTGAGGAGCTACTGGATTCGTGCTCTTTTCCGCTACCAAATATCATGTGTCCCATAAAGCTGCTCCGTAGCTGAATAATAGTTTGTATCCAGTTAAAAATTAAGCAGGGAGTTTGCAGGGACCTTCCTTGTAAAATGATGTACAGTTCTAAATGGATGCAGTTGTGTTGGACAATTTTATTTTGCCATTGGTTAAAAAAAAAACTTTAATTTTGTATAATGATTTAAAAACAGTTGCCGTTTAATTTGCCTAGGGGTGGAAAGGGCTGTCAAGTAGCTGGTGACCTATCTCAACCCCTCATGGAGTTTTCAAGGCAAGAAGAAGAAGAAGAAGAGATTGGATTTATACCCCGCCCTCCACTCCCCAAGGGAGTCTCAGAGCGGCTGACAAACTCCTTTCCCTTCCCCTCCCCACAACAGACACCCTGGGAGGTAGGTGGGGCTGAGAGAGCTCTTTCCCAAGCTGTCCTTGAGGGAACAGCTGGTACAGAGCTATGGCTTGCCCAAGGTCATCCAGCCAGGTGCAAGTGGAGGAGTGGGGAATCAAACCCGGTTCTCCCAGATTAGAGTCTGCGCACTTAACCTCTACACCAAACTGGCTCTCGATGATGAATAGAGGCAAACAGGTATTGCCTGCCTCTGCAAAGCCGCCCTGGCCTTCTTTGGTGGCCTCCCGTCCGAGTATTAACTCGGGCCAATCCTGCTTAGCTTCAAAGGTCTGAAGAGATTGGGCTAGCCTGGGCCATTCAGTTGGCTAGAGAATATGAATTGTTGGTGTAAGCGCATTGTTTAAAGGGTTTTATTTCTTTTATTTTTCTAAGCACGAGTCTGAGATTCTTCCCTTCCCCAATTCGGAAAAAAATTTCATCCTCCCTGAAGAAATTATTCATGAGGTAAAAGAAGGTAAGATCTGACAGCAGGTTTTTTGTGTGCCAATAATGCTTAACGCTTGGTACTTATATAAGAAAAAGTGGGGGGAACTTACAAGGACTTGAGGAGGCATTTCATTTTCCCTTCTCCATTATTTCCTTATCCCCTTTCCTGAAAGCCCCTATAGCCTCTCCCCTTTTCCTTGCCTCTTTGGCTGCGGTCACATACACTAAATAATCCACTTTCAGTGCACTTTTGAATTGGATTTTGCCAGTTCACACAGTAAAAACCCAGTTGGAAAGTGGATTGGAAGTGGATTATTTAGTGTGTGTGACTGCAGCCTTTATCTCCTTCCCACCCACCAGCCAATTTACCTTTACCTGCCCCCATCTTCAGTTTTCCCTCCTTCATACCCCGGCACCTCTCCGCAGGAAATCTGTGGCCCAGTCACGCAATGCCAGCTGGGTTCATTTGTACTGGGGGGAGCCTGCAATAACTTGAGGGTGGCACCTCACTTTTTCCCGAATCCCTTCCCCACGTTATTTCCTCGTTTCCTCCCCCTAGCAGCTCCCGTATCCTCACCTTTCCCTGCTTCCTTCTCTCCTTCACACCTATCCACTAGCCTACCTTTTACCTGCCCCCCCCACCTTGAGCTATACTTATTATTTATTTACTTCATTTATAGTCTGCTTTTCTCCACAATGGGGACCCAAAGCAGCTTACATCATTCGTCTCCGTTTTACCCTCACAACAACCCTATAAGGTAGTTTAGGCTGACTGCATGTGACTGTCCTGAAATTGCCCAGGGAACTTCCACAGCAGAGTAAGGATTCAGACCTGGTCTGAAACTCTGACCATTGTACCACACTGGCTTTTGTAGGGGGGTTGCTGTTGAGCAGTAGGAAGCAGCCAGGCCTGGGTGAGGTCAGTGGTAACAAGTCACCCAGTGGTTGCTTTTGACCCTGGCGCTGATAAGTCCTCCTCTCAAAGGCCAAAGCAGCCCTGTAAAGGGCCCAGCCCCTTGTCTTTTAGTGACAGAAACCAAGGCTGGAGCTGGCTGTCAATACTCTTGTGGTTGCCTAACAACAGTCACTGAGGGCATCTGTTTCTTAAAGCTACAGGTGCTCCTTTTATCATTTAGGGGGTTTTCTGTCTCTATCTGCTTTTGATGTTTTTATAAATGGAAGGCTGGCACAAAATATTGTTAAAAGTTGGATTACAACGTTACTTGAATGTGTTCATTTTGAGTGTTGCCAGGGGTCCATTGGGGCCGGAGCGAGGCGGAGCAAAGCTCCGCCAGCTCAGGACTGGCCAGTAGGGCAGCCACTGGCTGAATCAGATTCTCTAACCTGATTCAGCTCGCTGCCGAATTGCCGCCGAAATTCGGTGGCAACTTTAAAAGCCACTGGAGGGGAGGGGGTTTGAGGGAGAGGCTCCAAACTTGCAGGGTAGCTGCTGGGGCCTCTCCTCGAAATGCCCACCAAGTTTCAAGAAGATTGGATCAGGGGGTCCAATTCTACAGGCCCCCAAACAGGTTGCCCCCGTTCCCTCCATTGTTCTCTATGGTAGGAAAAAAGTTAACATTTTTTCCCTCCATAGAGAACAATGGAGGGGATGGGACAATCTGTTTGGGGGCCCATAGAATTGGACCCCATGGTCCAATCTTCTTGAAACTTAGTGGGTATTTCGAGGAGAGGCCCCTGCAGCTACCCTGCAAGTTTGGAGCCTCTCCCTCAAACCCCCTTTCCTCCAGCCCCTCATATACCCTATGAGTTTTTGCCATTGATTTCAATGGCCCATAGGATATAATGGGGCTGAAACTGACATTCCCTTTCTGACACACTTCTGGTGATGTCAGGGGATGTGGCATATGCTAATGAGTTATGCTAATGAGCTCCTGCACCTCTTTTTCTGCGAAAGGACCCCTGACTGTTGCAATTAACGAGGAGTACATTAGCCTGTATCCGGCCACACTGCTAAGCAAAGTCTGAAGTCTTCCATCTGTCTAAGGAACTTTTCTCCAGCTTAAATGGCTCTTTGTGCTACAGAATGGCAACACATATACTGTACTTTACCTCCAAAACGTGGTTTTTAAAATGATTCTTTGAAGAAGAAGAGAGGAGAGAAGAGATTGGATTTATACCCCGCCCTTCCCTACCCAAGGGAGTCTCAGAGTGTTTTACAAACTCCTTTCCCTTCCTCTCCCCACAACAGACACCCTGTGAGGTAGGTGGGGCTGAGAAAGCTCTGACAGAAACTGCTCTTTTTCAAGAACAGCTGTGCCAGAACTACGGCTTGCCCATCCAGCAGGTGCAAGTGGAGGAGCGGGGAATCAAACCCAGTTCTCCCAGACTAGAGTTCGCACACTTAACCACTACACCAAACTGGCTGTGGTCTTGGTTGGCAGTGGGTGGTTATATAATGGACTATAACAGGGGTGGCCAACCTGTGGCTCGGGAGCCACATGCGGCTCTTTCACACATATTGTGCGGCTCCTGGCAGGGCGGCTGGGGAAGCAAAGGGGAGGCATGCTTTTTCTCTCTTTCTCCCTTCCTTCCTTCCTTCCTTCCCTCCTCCCTCCCATCTATTTGCTTTCCTAGTTTCTCTCTCTCTCTTTCTTATAACTGGTTTTCCTTGTTTGTTTTTATTTTTGGCAGTCCCATTTAACGTTAATAAAAAGCAAATTTGCATATTTTTAAAAATAAAAACGTGTGTGTGATATTTGTTCCTGTCTTGCGGCTCTCAGACATCTCTATGTGGCTCTTACGTTTATTCTATGTGGCTCTTACGTTAAGCAAGGTTGGCCACCCCTGGACTATAAGATCAACCAATTTAAAAAATAGAATTGATTAATCATTTGGGACTTGTGGTCATACAGTGAATCAGTGAACTTTCACTCCTCGTCCGTGGCAGTTTCTTTGTTTTGAAAAGAAATGCTTGGAATGGTCGGTAAATTCCTCTCAGGTTTCACAGGATCAAAAATGCTCACAGCAGTTTTTAAGAGAACATTCCCTCTGCCTTCTTTACAGCTTCGGGGGGGGTGTTTGTGGGGGGATTGCTTTAGTTTCTGTTGTTAGCCACTGCCCTAAGCTTTCTAGTCTTTTCCTTGTAAGTGATTTGTGAGATCTGGGGGGGGGGGGGGGGGGGGGAGTTAGCAGCAGCCCCTTTTAATGCAGTGTGAGATTGTTGCCATGAGCACATTTAGCAAGTCTTGTACACTTTAATACAAGTCAGAGGAAATTGAACATGTTATCAGTGCTTGCTCTCCCGTCACTGGCTTGTAATCCTCTCTACAGGTAAAGTGATGATTGAAGATGACGTGAAAGAAGAAATAAAGGAAGAGATGGAATCTCACGCGGGGCCCGAAGAAGGTCAGAGTGATTAATTTTAGTCCTCGAAAGACCAGGTCATCTATAAGATCTGTAATATTACCGCATCCTGGTCTTTAACCACAACATATAAGGGAACCTGATATTTTTAATAATATGGGCTGGCATGTTGGTGGGGAAATGGCTGCTAGCGCATTGTAAGATGCAGCGGTTTCATGTGCCGCTGGCTTGGATAAGTGGGAGGAAAGACACTACAAAAACTAGTTGCCAATTTATAGTCATGTCCAGGGTTCCCTCTAAGCTGAGTTAGTGTGAGCTAGCTCACCGTTCTTTAGCCTCCAGCTCACACATTTTTGCCTTAGCTCAGGAAGGAGGGCTCCAGAGCAGACTTAATTCATGCAGCAGCCAAATCGCTCGCTCACAACTTTAATGCCAGTAGCTCACAAAGTGGAACTTTTGCTCACAAGACTCCACAGCTTAGAGGCAGCATTAGTTGGGAAACTGAAAGGACAATTAGTTGCCACCGGTGATTTTGCCGATCCTTAGTTGGCCCTAACCTGGATGGCCCTGCTAGCCTGACCTCATCAGATCTCGGAAGCTAAACAGGGTTGTCTCCGGTGAATATTGGGATGGGAGGCCTCCAAGGAAGTTTAGGGTCGCTACGCAGAGGCAGGCAAATGACAAACCGCCCGGAACCACCTCTAAACATCTCATGCTTTGAAAACCCCACGGGGTCGCCATAAGTCTGCCGCATGACTCGATGGCACTTTCCACCGCGACCAGTCTGCAGCCCAGCCTATATGTGGAGATCACACATCCCAGATCAGTGGGCCTGATTCTTCTGGGGAAAAGCACCCTAAGAGTCATTTACCTGTGCTGCTTTGGAAAGAGGCGGGGGGCACTCTTAACGGCCGCACGATCCAGTCGTGTGTCATCCCCCCCGGCCCAGCTGTTTTGTTGAGGTTGTTTTGCTTTAGTGCAGAATAGAAGCACAGTCTCTGTGGGGGTGGGCTGTCTTGCCATGTTCTCAGAATGACACCTGTTGTCGTGTGTCATAAAATAGCCTGGTGGTCGGTTTCTGCTGCAGTCACACGCACACACCCTTCATTTGTACATTTTTATTACTGCTAGGGGGCTGCGGTTGCTCAGAGGTTAAGATGCTGAGCTGCCGACCTGAAGGTCAGTAGCTCAGCAGTTCGAGACACGAGTGCCGTGTGGCGGATTGAGCTCCCGTCTCTGGCCCCAGCTCCTGCCAACCTAGCCGTTCAAAAGCAAGAAATTGCAAGTAGATAAATAGGTACCACTTCGATGGTAAGGTAACAGCGTTCTGTGCACCTCGGCGTCTAGCCATGCCAACCACATGACCATAGGAAAAGTCTTCAGACAGCGCTGGCTCTTCAGCTTGGAAACGGAGATGAGCACTGCATCCCCCCAGAGTTGGATTCAGCTGGCTTTCGAGCAAGGGAAACCTTTACCTTTACTACTATTGCTGCTGTAAATTATACCATTACACCCATCTAAATTGCTGTCATTTCTACTGTTGGGTCCTATTCCTGTGGAGCGTCTGATGAGGGTTGGGGATCAGGGCAAGGCCTTCCTGGGGTGGCACAAGGAGTTCTTGGATCTCCTTGACATCTGGGGAGATGGGAAAATTCACCAGTCAAGTAGAGGTATGCTGTTGTGGGGTAATAGTGCTTACTTTGCACTAAGGAGGGAGACTAACTTAACCTTGAAAACTAGGATTAAGAACCTAAAAAGGTAAGTCAAACTGAGTAGGGGGCCAACAATTAAAACTTAATGCATAAATAATGTATAAAAATACTTGTATTTTTTTGTAAAGGATTAAAAAACATATAGGGGATTTGTAAAGGATTAAAAAACATCTATAACTGCTCTTTGCTAAAGGGACAATCTTGCTGAGGACACTTTGGCTTGGCTTGAACAGCTATTGGAAGGCACCTTCTGTGCCAGAAATTATTATCAGTGAAATATCATTTGGCATATGATAGGATCTTGGGAGGCCTCATTTATATATCTCCATTCTATGCCTCGTAATTACACCCTGGAACAATTCCTTTCTGGTCCATTTCGTATCCATGCTGTATAATTGTATTGTATTATGTACTGTGGTATAAGCCAAAGTGTTCCTCATTGTGTTTGACCTCTGAAGAAGGCCCTAACAGACCGAAACGCGTCAGGTCAAATCCATTGGCCCTTGCGTATACATGAGTTTGGAATTTTTACATGAAGTGTGATTGGGCCCCTGTATGTGCTTTAATCTTTTATAAATAAACACATGTATTTTTATATATTACTAGCCTGATACCCGTGCTTTGCTACGGTATTTAAGTTTTGTAAATCCAGTTATAATACTGATGATGTGAAGTCTGAAATGTGACAGTCGTTGTAGGAATTCTAATGGAGAAGATTGTAGTGTAAAAGATGAAGTGAGACATACGTACTGTTTTTTTTCTCTCTCTACTGAAGGGCCTCTCTGTAGACCACATTGGTGGTTCTGCCCTCAGGTTCCAGGATCACCAGGCCGCTTGGTGCGCTCACTCTGGAGCAGGCCACACAGAACTGTCCATTTAAGAAGCAGTCGTCTGTTAAGTCAGCTCCTGCCACCTTCCACGAAAGTGATGGCCTCTCTACCGGTGTTCCTGGATTGGTTTGCTGTAACAATCATTGGAAGGCACTTTCTGGACCGTGAAATATCACTTGACATGTGATTTGCATCTTTGCATTTTTACTTTGGCTGAGGACAGACTGGCAGTCTGGCCCGCTCTGCCTCCGCTTTAAAAGCGGAGGCAGAGCGGCAGTGCAGACTGCCACATCTGCCTGGAGGAGGTGGGCCAGACGTCAACGCGTCCGGCGCCGCGCTCCTCCCGCAGCAGCCGGGCACCACTTAAAAGTGGTGTCCCGGCTGCTGCGCGTGCGTTCCACCCGCTTCTGGCAGGTGTGAACGCGCGTCAGCCGGGGGAGCCGCGTGGCGTTCGCATGCCGGCGCCGGAAGCCGCCCACAGTCTGGATGCTGTGGGCAGCTTCTTTGCGGCGGGGGCAATTCCCCCTGCCTTGTTCTGCCGCGCCGCAGAGGCACCGCAGAACAACAGTCTGTCCTCAGCCTTTCATTCTGTGCCTTGTGGTTTCAGTTTGGAACAATTCTTTTCTGGTCCATCTTGTATCTCGATTGTATAATTGTATGATTGTACTGTAATGTTATTTAAGCCAGTATGTCCCTCGCTGTGTTTGACCACTGAAGAAGGCCTATGCAGGCGGAAACGCGTCAGGTCAAGTCTATTAGCCCTTGTGTGTTAGAATCAGTTATTTTTACATGAGGTGTGATTGGGCCCCTATATATTTTTACATTCTTTGTTAATAAATACATGTATCTTTTCATACACTACATATTAAGCTTTTATTGTTGGTCCTCTATTCTACTTGACTAATCTTTTACAGGTTCTGGATCCTAGTTTTAGGTTCAGTTTTTCTGGATCCTAGTTTTAGGTTCATTGCTGCACCTCACAGGTGGTTGTTGGCTATTCCTAATCTCCTCAACTGCCGTTAGGTCTCTGCAGTCTCCAGTAACTGGCTTTTTTTAACCTCAGAACGCTGAGCTCTGCAGCTGACCAATCAGAGAGTGGGGGGTGCAAGTAAGCAGCAGCCTGGCAGCCTCACAGGAATCAGTGGAGGGGAGCACATCTTTCCCCTTTTGACCCACTTAGGGGTCGAATGTCTAAAAATCCCTTCTTAGGCTGAGGACAGACTGGCAATCTGAAGCGGAGGCAAAGCGGAGGGAACTGGAGCGGGGGGAAAAACCCACGGAGCTGGCCGTTCACACTGGCCAGAGCAATGCGGATCAGCGGCGATACGGAGCGTTCAGACTGCCACGGAGAGTTCAGACTGCCGCATAGCCAGCGCGCGCGGCTCGCGCGTGCCGCTGCACTTTTTTTTTGTTTTCCTTTGATGTTTTTCGCATATGCGCACATGCGCATATGCGCAAAACTTTTTGCCGGTGCGTTCACACTTCCTCCGGATGCCTCCCGCTTCTTCCAGTTCACACTGTTTGGAAGCGGGAGGCATGCGGAAGAAGGCCCCTGAACACCGGGAAAAACCGGTGTCCGGGTAAAGCGGAAGGAAAGCGACTGGGAGACGGGTAAGTATGCAACGGAGCCGACGGACAGATGCGCATGTCTGAACATGCTCCTTTCCTCCGTTTGCGAAGCGTGCCTGCCCCGCTTTAGATTGCCAGTCTGTCCTCAGCCTTAGTGAACACCTACACCATGGTAAGAGCCCTCTCGCCGAATTTGGTGCTTCTAGGTCCAGCGGTTTGGCCTGGGCGTTGATTTTACGGTGAGGCAGCTTTCTTTTATAGATACAGATTTATATAGTAAGTTTTAACTTTTGGCCCCCTACTCAGTTTGACTTACCTTTTTCAGGTTTTTGATTGTAATAGTGCTGACCAATGCTCCCTCTAAGCTGTGGAGTCTTGTGAGCAAAAATTCTACTTTGTGAGCTACTAGCATTGAAGTTGTGAGTGAACGATTTGGCAACTGTACAAATTAGTTTGCTCTAAAGCCATCCTTCCTGAGCTAAGACAAAAATGTGTGAACCAGAGGCTAAAGAGCTGTGAGCTAGCTCACACTAACTCAGCTTAGAGGGAATGCTGGTGCTTACTATCTTTGGGGCAAAATATACCATGGCCAGCATGGCTGAACAAAAATGGAAGCACTTTCATTATCTAACACATGATCCATAACACTTGCACTTCGTGTGCGTGGGGAAATATGGAATATGAATGATTGCAGTATTGCAGTATCCACCAACACGTGGATCCCCCATTCCAATTTCAGGTGCCGTTTGCACTGGCTTCCAATTTGTGTCTGAGCACAATTCAAGGTGCTGGTCGTGACTATCAAAGCCCAGTATGGTTTAGCAGACCTAAAGGACCACCTAATCCCTGATGAACCTGTCTGACCATTCTGGTCATTTTGGAGGCCCCACTTAAGCTGCCCCACCTTCTGAGATGAGGCAGATGGCAACCCTGGACAGTCGTGGCCCCACAGCTCTGGAATTCTCTCCTCAGCGATATTTGTCTGTCCCCTTCTCTCGCTGACTTCTGCCAGTGGGTGAAGACTTTTCTATTTTGTTTGGCATTCCCTCAATGATTCCTCCTTCCTAACCAGTGTTTCCCCATTTTATATGTATTTTAACTTTAAAATGTTCTAATCATGTGTGTTTGGGAGTGGGGTTGATTTTAATATTTTTTACTATGTAATTTCAATCATTTTTTTTTAACTGATAAGCCACCTCGGAGGACCTTGTAAGGGCCGAAAGGTGGGATATAAATGTTTTAAATAAAATACATAATAGATAATGGTGGAACAGGGACTGTTTGATTGCGGACAACAGGTCCATTGCTGGAACCAGCGCCCTTAGTCTGTAGCCACGATAGGACAGATGCCGTGCAATACTCATTTTGTCCCCTACTTGTTTTCCTCTTTCTTCAGTATATGCAACTATGGGGAGCCTGGGGAAAACAGCTGAAAAGCCAAGCACCAAGGAGAAAGAGAGAACCTCCTCCGAATCCGGATCCAAAGAAGGCGGAGACAAAAGAAAGCGGAACAGGGTCACCGAGAAGGTCTTAAACGCCAACAGCAACCCCTCCAGTCCAAGTGCCGCAAAACGGCGCAGGACATGAGCGACGGCGGAACAAGGCAGGAGCGTGTCGAACTCCGAAACCTGGGCAGCGGGAAGTTTTGCGGCCTCTAGTTAGCAAAAAGGGGGGGGGGGGATGAGTGGGAAATGAGCGTCAGTTTGGTCGTCTCCCCTGAGAACAGATAGTCTGCAAAGAGCAGCTGAACAGTGTCTTTATCCTCAAAATGCTGGGATGAGTGGGCGTCAGGCAGCTTGACAAGCCAAGGTGTGTTTACTGAGCAAGTCAGGCGGTGGCATTTTTAACATACCAGTTCCTCACTCTATACTTAGTACCTTTCTTGAATCTGGTATTTGTAAGGGGGGACGATAGGGAGGTCCTGTTTTTGAAGGGCTCGAATGGCTGCTCTTTGAGACACATCTGTCTCACGCACTGGCACTGCTACGTTTTCACAACTGCAGCACTGTCTTAGTTCTTGCTCTGTGAGACATCGGCTATACCGAAGGCCAGAGAATCTCTCCGGAGAAGTGCAGAAAATAGAGCCTGCCTGCATATGAGTGTTCTTTGCTTCTGTAGTGGTAAGCTTCGTCTCTTGGAAATTGCCAGTGTAAATGTCTCTTCAGGCTGTAGAAGAGTGGACCATTAAAGAAGGGACTATTTCTAGACAGACTAGCTCATTAAATGTCTTAAAAACCAGGGCAGGCAGTGTTGTTTGGTGTCTGGGCTGCAGATTATCTACAGGGGCCTTAAAGTAAAATGCAACGTGTGAAACAGAAGGCTCTGCACACGCTGCGAGGAGCAGACGAAATGAGCTGTTGGCTCAGATTTTCATAATGTATTAATGCCCTCAATCTTCAGTGTCTTCGATGTAAGCTGCGCCTTTAAAGTCAACGAAGTTGCTTGCATCTAAGGTGCTTGCCACGTTGGGGCAACAAATGTGAGTGTATATATATTTTTGTATACATTATTTAATTTAGTTCTTTTTTTAAAAAAAATACCACCACCGCCAGAGGTTGTTAAATGGAGACATTGTTGAAAGTGGTAATGTCTCGTTACTCCTAGAATTCAGTGGGTATCAGTTTTAAATAATTTAAAGTGCTTTGGCTTTTACCCTAGGTTGTTGAACTGATAGAATTTGTAGTTTCCGGAGGACCAGATAATAAATTTTTCCCCTTATTGGGGTGGACAACATATTTTTATAAGGAAAAGAGAACAAGTTGATGAATGAAGGCAGCTAAAAAGTTGCCAGTTTCATTTTTTGTATGAACCTTTACTGTTCAATAAAAGAGTTCTGGATAATACGTGTTGTTGTGGTTGTACCTCGGGTCTTAATAAATTAGAATAAACTGGATAAATCAAGTCAGGTTCATTCCATATATATATATATATATCCCGCCTTGCCAGCGAGCCGGCTCTAGGCGGCTAACAACATAGTCATAAATATACAAAGTTAAAACACACATAAAATTTCATTAAATCACATTAAAATACAGCTAAGCCTCCATGGTTAAGGAGGCATCCAGGAGCACTCCCAAGCTCCGGACCCTCGGCGCTGGCACCAGTGGCGCCCCCCCGAAGGCCGGTAGTGGGATCCCTACCCCTGGTCCACTCCGACTCAGGCACAGGACCTCCGTCTTCATTGGATTCAGTTTCAGTCGACTCAGCCTAAGCCAGCCCGCCACGTCCTGAAGCGCCTGCTCCAGGTCATTCAGGGTGGCCCCGGACCGGCCGTCCAACAGCAGATACAACAGCAGATATACCTGCACAAATAAGAGTCCTATCTGGATCGTACCGTACCGACAAAGACTGGGTTCTTACACATAGCAGATGCTTTAATGAACCTGCGTCTTGACTGTACAGTTTCAGATTGCAGCTGAGAGCTTGCATGATGTAATACATGCTTGCTAAAGAAAACTATTCCTCCATGTAGAAAATATGAGCCAAAGGGAAAAGCTAGGCCAAGACCGCTCTCCTTGACCAGCTATTGAGATGATGCAACTCTTTTCAAAACAACATGCTTCTTTATTGAACTGTGAACCAAAGAACCAGGCTCGACAGGAGCCAATTCATACTATTGCAAAACCACACACGCCTCAGCAACAACCAATAACAAGCAGGCAGCCAGAATCCTTTGTTTGCATGAACGATATACAAAGTAACTATGCCCCTGCAGCTATTGGGTTGTATTCCATAGTTCTGATTGGCTGTTGCCGGTAAAACCACCAATAGTCTTGTAGGCTTTTGGAGCCCAGCTGAGACTGAAGCCCCACCAGTACATAACAATATGGATGTAAGAGAAGCCAATGTTGGATCAGGCCAATGGCCCATCCAGTCCAACACTCTGTCACACAGTGGCCAAAAATAGCACCATCAGGAGGTCCACCAGTGGGGCCAGGACACTAGAAGCCCTCCCATTGTTGCCCCCCCCCAACACCAAGAATTAGTGTATCACTTGCCCTATATAGAACAGCTTTTAATCATTGTTGAAATCCCCATCTGCATTCTGAAGTAGAATAGTCTAGATTCAGGTTTATCATCTCCGCTCCTGTTTTGAGAGAATTTTGGCATAGGCTCATCTAACGAGATCATAGATCGGGTGGGCAAACTTGCTCAGCGTAAGAGCCACCTAGAACAGGGATGGCCAAACTTGCTTAACGTAAGAGCCGCATAGAATAAACATCAGATGTTTGAGAGCCACAAGACATGAACAAATATTATCTGCTTTTATTGGAAAATAAGCAAATTTGCTTTTTATTAACATTAAATGAGACTGCCAAAAATAATAACAAAAGGGGTAAAAGCAGATATTGATAATGATATTAATTTGTCCGGTGATATTTGTTTGCTAGTGATATTTAGCTTCCCCAGCCACCCTGCCAGGAGCCGTACAATATGTGTGAAAGAGCCGCATGCGGCTCCCAAGCCACAGTTTGCCCACCCCTGATCTAGAGCAGGGGCCGCCAACTGGTGCCCACGGGCCCCATAGCACTCTGACATCTACTGGATCCTGCCAAATAATTTTGGAAAGTGGGTGAGGTTTGGCCCAGCATAGTTTCTGACTGGCCACTGGGAGATCTGATTGGCTGTGCAGACTTTTAAAAACACCTCCCTCCATTCAGATGAAATGCCATTGACAACTACTCTCTGAGTGTGGTTCTCCAACTGGTTCTGTATCCACCTAACTCTCCTAGAGTCCAGTCCAAAGTCCTCCAGTTTTCCCATCAGAACATCATGGGAACCCTGTCAAAAGCTTCTACTGAAATCCAGGTCAACAATAGCATTCCCTCAATCCAGTAAACTTGTCACTCAATCAAAGAAGAAGAGAAGAGATTGGATTTATACCCCGCCCTTCACTACCCAAAGGAGTCTCCGAGCGGTTTACAATCTCCTTTCCCTTCCCCTCCCCCACAACAGACACCCTGTGAGGTAGGTGGGGCTGAGAGAGCTCTGACAGAAACTGCCCTTTTTCAAGAACAGCTGGTACAGAGCTATGGCTTGCCCAAGGTCATCCAGCAGGTGGAAGCGGAGGAGTGGGGAATCAAACCTGGTTCTCCCAGATTAGAGTCCACGCACTTAACCACTACGCCTGTTGGGGACAAAACTGTGCTGACTTCCCCGGATCACCAAGCTGTCCTTCAGATGCTTGCAGATTGATCCCTTTAAAATAAGCTCCAGTATCTTCCCTGGGACAGAGGTCAGACTGACTGGCCTGTAGTTTCCTGGGTCATCCCTCCTCCCTTTTGTTGAAAATTGGGATAACCGCTGCCCTTCAGTCTTGTGGCACATCTCCCAACCTCCAAGAGGTCTGGAAGATGATGGACAAAGGCTCTGCAAGCTCTCTAGAAAGTTCTTTGAGCCCTCTTGGGTGCATACCATCCGGCCCGGGGGATTTGTACTCATTCAATGCAGCCAGGTGCTTCTCAACTACCTCTCTGTCCATGTCAACCAGTAGTCCAGATGCCATGCCTTGCCTGCTACCATCTCTAGATGAGCCTGTTCTCTTCTTCAGGGAAAAGAACTGAAGCAAAATAGGCATTGAGCCTTTCTGCTTTCTCTCTGTCCTCTGCTTTCTCTCTGTCAGAGTTTCTTCATTTTCACCCAACAGTGGGCCCATCGCCTCTTCTATCTTGTGTTTGCTCCTCACATATCTGAAGAAGAGTTTCTTGTTGTAGTGAGCAGGGATACTGATCTCTGTTGTCCGAGATCAGTTGTAATTCCGGGAGAACCTCATTCTTATGAAGGCCTCGGCCTCTACGCCCTGTTGTTGGCCCTCCAGAGGATCTGCTTGGCCACTGTGTGAGACAGGAGGCTGGACCAGATGGACCACTGGTCTGATCCAGCAGGGCTCCTCTAATGTCTTTATGACTTTCAGACATCTGGAACCAACCAGAGATCAAAAACAATGGAGAAGCAAAGCATCAGTGCTAACAACACATTAAAGAGCCAGTTTGGTGTAGTGGTATATTCACGGACTCAAATCTGGGAGAACCGGTTTTGATTCCCCACTCCTCCACTTGCACCTGGCTGGATGACCTTGGGCAAGCTATAGTTCTGTACCAGCTGTTCTCTCAAGGACAGTTGTCTCAGAGCTCTCTCAGCCCCACCTACCTCACAGGGGGTCTATTGTGGGGAGGGGAAGGGAAAGGAGTTTGTAAGCCACTCTGAGACTCCAAGTGAGTGAAGGGTGGGATATAAATCCAATCTCTTCTTCTTAAATGATGCAAAAATTACATAGTAGGAACCAGTGTTCCCTCTGAGTTGGTGTGAGCTAGCTCACAGTTTTTTAGCCTCCGGCTCACACATTTTTGTCTTAGCTCAGGAAGGATGGCTCCAGAGCAAACTAATTTATGCAGTAGCCAAATCGCTCACTCACAATTTTAATGCCAGTAGCTCACAAAGTAGGATTTTTGCTCACTCCATAGCTTAGAGGAACCTACTTACAGTAACAGATAGTATGAACTGTATAGAGACTATATAGTCTACAGTCCCTAACTCTTACCCTAAATTTATTTCTGTATTATTTTGTTAAAGCATAGCCTTATTTTCGATGCAAAAAGCCCTCTTGAATCATTCGGTTCTGCATAGTTTGTGGAAAGCCAGGAAGCTGGAGTCTTTCTGATCTCAGCCAGCAGACGAATTCCATAAGTTGGGGGCCAATGAAATGCTATAGTTTGTGAAAGGTCTCTTCAAAACTCAAAAGTATACAATGACCACGTACAAATGTCGTTAACTGGCTATAATGCAATTATGCTAAGCCACTGAAGACCTGTCACGGCTTAAGAAAGGTATCAATCCTGTTTATGAGAGCCAGTTTGTGAGCCAGTTTGAGTGTAGTGCCAGTTTGGTGAGTTGAGAGCCAGTTTGGTGTAGTGGTTAAGTGCGCGAACTCTAATCTGGGAGAATCGGCTTTGATTCCCCACTCCTCCACTTGCACCTGGCTGGATGACCTTGGGCAAGCCATAGCTCTGTATCAACTGTTCTCTCAAGGACAGTCGTCTCGGAGCTCTCTCAGCCCCACCTACCTCACAGGGTGTCTGTTGTGGGGAGGGGAAGGGAAAGGAGTTTGTAAGCCGCTCTGAGACTCTTAAGTGAGTGAAGGGCGGGATATAAATCCAATCTCTTCTTCTTTATCACTTAATTAATAATAAATATTAAACCTATGGATAAATTCTAATTCAGCAATTTCTCTCTGGCGTCTCCCTTTGAAATGGATTTATTGCCCAACGGTAACTCTCAGCCGAGCAATGGCGTTGTCCTATTAAAACCAGTCCAAACTGAGCATATTTGAAGCATTAACTTTTTTATAATTTATGATTTCATAATGTGGAATGGCTTGAGCACAGAATGTGGTGGTACAAAGTGAAATTTCAGCTGTGTTGGGGAGAGATTAATACCCTGTTAGGCAATATTGACAAAGTTCTCTTCATATATTTTGACTCCCAGCACAAGACGAGATGTAAGAATGCTGCGGTTTCAGCTGCTCCCTGAAGACGTCTGGAGATTTATTTGTATTGCCAACATGCATCTTGCAAGTTGTGAAGTACATTTTATAAGATAAATTTTTAAAATCCTTCTCCTCTTCGGTATAGAAGTCTGGGAAGCGACGACCTTGAGCACTCATTTTCCATGGCAAGTCAGAGAATATTGAATGTTTGTGTTCCAAACAGTGGGAAGAAGGTGTAGGGGTTAGAGCGCTGGACGCAGCCACTTAGACAGAAATTTTGGGTTGGTGGGGCATGGGGAAATTTTGTGGGGCAACAGGAGAGGGGGAGGGGCAGCCACACACCTTCCCTGATTTCCAAGTGGCGTTGAAGATCAGGCGCGGGTAGCCCCTGCTAGAAAAATAGCATTTAAAGGGAAACTGCTGCTTGGAGTTGAGGGAAAGCATGCAGCCAGCAGCCGGCCCTCTTCCTCACCTACTGCAAGATTTAAAGGCCCCACGGATCAGCTGGACGGCCCTTTTAATGTCACAGGAGGGAAGGAGCAGCTATTGTGGGGCATGCCTCTTGCTTGAGGGGGCGGAGACCCAAAATGCCCCGCCATAGCTACAGGCTAGGCTGGACCAGGATCTGGGAGATGCAGGTTTGAATCTCCACTCTGCCAGAGGTGCTTACTGGCCAACCTTGGACCAGTCACACACACTCAGCCTAACCTGCCTCACAGGGTTGTTGTGCAGATACAATGGAAGAATATGATGTAAAGCCCCGCTGGGGACAAAAGCTGGATATGAACCAGGTTTGATTCCCCATCCCTCCACATGCAGCTGCCGGTGTGGCCTTGGATCAGTCACAAGTTCTCTCAGCGCTGTTCTCTTAGGAGCAGGTCTCGAAAGAGCTCTCTCAGCCCCACCTACCTTACAGGGTGTCTGTTGTGGGGAGGGGAAGGGAAAGGGGAGTGTAAGCCGCTCTGAGACTCCAAGTGAAGGGAGGGGTATACATCCAATCTCCTCCTCCTCCTCCTCTTCGTCTTCCCAATGATTGTTGCAGTTTATCATGTATGGAAGGGGTCCCCAACGTAGTGCCCATAGGTACCTGTCAGTATACTGTAATGTAACAGGCAAGATGACAGCTGGAAGCATGTGTATAGATCATGATGATCTGACTGACAGGTGCTGGGTCACATGACTGGGATCATGTGGGGCAAGATTGCATCAGCCACAATGACTCAGCAGTGTGGTCTGATTGGCTGAACCATGTATATATTGAATGCTTGTACAGTAGTTTTACCTTCTCTTCTGAATCAGTTGCCAAGCGGAGCACTTTGCCAGTCTGAGTAATATTTTGTGGACTATTTATTTGTATAATAAATCACTGTATATATTTTGCACCATACAAGCTGTTGTTCTCATCGTTACCTTACGCTAGCTGTGCATTACACTCACCACTTTGCACACCGTCAGGGTTATGGGCCCAGTGCGTAGCGTGAGTCCAGCAGCATTGAAAGTTGTTGGTGCTGAGCTGTGGAGGTTTTGCCTGGATGGTTGGTGAACTTCGGTGGCAGCAGTAACAGTGAATGTCCGCAGACGGAATTAAGGCAGAGGCAGAGGCAAGCGGCAGCTTATCTTTCTCTGGTGTGGAGGAGATAGAGGATATCGCCCAGCTGTTGAGGCAGAGTGACTCGGAGGAGTCGGAGGACGACGTCCAGCCGTTTTGCCGGGAGAGGTGGGAGTACAACATGGCTTTGGCTCCAGCGGCCGTGTTTGTGGAGAAACTGACCTATAGTAACTACTCAGTATGGTCACTCCGGATGAAACATTTTCTTGTGAAGGAAGGGCTATGGACATATGTTTCAGCCCCCCCCCCCCCAATGCTCCTACAGCAGAGGAGGCGTCGAAGATAGAGAAAGCACTTGCTTTAATTGTGCTCAGTGTGTCTGATGAGCAATTAGTTTATGTTTCTGATAAAGACACAGCGAAGGCAGCTTGGGATAGCCTTGCGACTGTTTATATTCAGAGGACTTCTGGCAGCATTGTCTCTTTAATGAGACGAATGTACAAAACAGTCATGACAGATAGCCAGCCAGTCCGGGAGCATTTGAATTCGCTCACAACTTGTTTTCAACTGTTGGCTGAGAGAGGTAAAGAAATCCTCGAGGAAGACAAAGTATACATCATTTTGTGCTCTTTGTCATCGCGTTTTGATCCACTGGTGTCGGCTTTGGAAAACCTTGATCCTGCGGCCTTAACTTTGGATTACCTGTGCGGGAGACTGCTTCAAGAGGATGAGAAGCTGTTTTGCAGACGGGAGAAAGGGGCCAGCTCTTCTGGGAGTTGTGCCAGCAACTCCAGGAGTGCAGCCAGCTTTTCCGGGAATCGTGCCAGCTCCAGCAGGTGTCCAGTGGCAGAGTCGGAAGGTGTTTTTCCAGCCCAGCAGTTTGCTGTGAAACAACGTAGATGTTTCCAATGTGGGTCTACTCGGCACATCCGAAAGTTTTGTAACCAGGGAAAGCGTCCGGCCACCAACGTACTCAAGGATGGAGGCGGGACTGTGTCTGGGGAAGTGGCTAAGCAGCAAGCAACCTTGGTGACGGCAACTGAGAACTGTGTTCCTGATGTTTGGGTCCTTGACTCTGGAGCGTCTCAGCATTTTGCCCGTGATAGGAACTTGTTGTCAAATATAAAGCCAGCTAGCCTGGACCATGTAAGTCTGGCAGACGGGGCACCAGCAGCAGTGGATGGGCAAGGGAAGGTGTGTTTTCCTAGCCTAAAATATACCTGTGATAATGTGCTGTGTGTACCAAGTTTGGAGCATAATTTGCTCAGTGTTAGTGTGTTAACCAAGGCAGGATTTTCTGTGGCATTTAATAAGATGCAATGCACTATCGGTAAGGGAGAAAGTGTTCTGGCTCAGGGGAAAGTGCAGAACGGGGTGTATGTGCTTGAGAACGGATCTGGGCAAGCTCAATCAGTTTTAAGCAACACTCCTTTACACGACGGGTGCATCCATATTTACCACAGGCGTCTTGGACATACATCATTTGATACCTTAAACAAAACGTTTGCTTGTTTAGGAGACCATAAATTAAAGAAGTGTCAAACTTATCTTGACTGCAACATATGTAAGCAGAGCAAATCACAGGCTTACCCAGTAGCTAAAGCCAGTGGCAGAGTTACACAAAGACCCCTTGAATTAGTACATGCTGATGTAATTGGTCCATATCCAAGCAGTGTGTCGGGGAAAAAGTACGGGTTGTTGATTGTTGATGATTACTCACGTTTCTGTTGGGCCTATCCGCTAGATAAGAAATCTCAAGTGTGTGAGACGATAAAAAAGTGGGCCAGAAGCGTGCAAAAGCAATTGAACCAAGAAGTTGTAATGTTTCAAACAGATCTTGGGGGTGAGTTTATGTCTCAGGAGTTAAAGAATTGGTTTGCATTCCAAGGAATAAAACACAGGACTGCAAACACAGCAACTCCCCAGGAGAATGGGATTGCTGAAAGGAGGGCAGGAATTATCCAGACCGTAATGCATTCTATGTTGAATGATTCTGGTTTGCCTAAGTATTTATGGGCAGAATGTCTAAGGTGTGCCACTTACACTGTGAATAGGGTGTTTTGCAGATCCATAAATGATATTCCTTTCAAAGCCCTGTATGGTAAAGAGCCATCTCTAGAACATATGAGAGTGTTTGGTTCTAAGGCGTGGGTCAATATTCCACTGAAGCAGAGAAGAAAGGGTGGTCCCAGAGCTAGAAAGCTTACATTTGTAGGGTACCAGACCGGGATGAAGGCATATAGGTTTATAGACAACAATAACATGTTGGTGTTTAGCAGGTCAGCTAAGTTCTGTGAGCATTCTAATTGGTCTAAAATCCATGCAAATGATGTTCCAGAGCAAGTTATGTTGCCAGTTTCTGAAAACGGTGAGAGTGTGCAGAGGAACAGTCAGGAGGACAGTTCAGAGGCACAAGCATCCAGCCCAGATCAAGATTCTAGGCAGGTGCCGAGAGTTTCCAGTAGAGCAACAAAAGGAATACCTCCCCAAAGGTATGGGATAAATTATGTTAGTGCCAAGGTGCCTAACAGCTACGCTGAGGTGCTATCTTTACAGCAGCCGGAGCAGCAGGACGCATGGCTCAAAGTCATGGAGGCGAGATATGAGTCACTGGTGTTGTATAAGGTGGTCTCAAAAGCTCGTGATGTATGTGAATAAAAATGATGAATGTATTGAAATGTAAATTAAATATTTATTAGAGCTGTATCTTGGGAGGCGTGTCAGTATACTGTAATGTAACAGGCAAAATGACAGCTGGAAGCATGTGTATAGATCATGATGATCTGACTGACAGGTGCTGGGTCACATGACTGGGATCATGTGGGGCAAGATTGCATCAGCCACAATGACTCAGCAGTGTGGTCTGATTGGCTGAACCGTGTATATATTGAATGCTTGTACAGTAGTTTTACCTTCTCTTCTGAATCAATTGCCAAGCGGAGCACTTTGCCAGTCTGAGTAATGTTTTGTGGACTATTTATTTGTATAATAAATCACTGTATATATTTTGCACCATACAAGCTGTTGTTCTCATCGTTACCTTACGCTAGCTGTGCATTACACTCACCACTTCGCACACCGTCAGTACCATGGTCCCGCCAACACTTCTTGGTGCTCACCAAGCGTTTTTAGAAACTGCGTGAGTGCAGGCCGGGGCTCTTGCCCAGCAAGGCTTCTTAATGGCTACGCAGATTAAAATGACATTGTTTCAGCAGCAGCTGTCACCGCAACAGTGGTTTGATTCTCTCTCACCCCTTCTTTCCCAGTGTATTTGTGAATCACCCTTCTTCTCCTGAGGTAGGCTGGCACTCTTGCTTTTAAGGACAGCTCTTGGAGGCTCTATAGAAAAGGCTCAGGCCTTGTTTGACCATAACTGAAAGTTAAGAGTTACTGAGGCCTAGCTGTGACCCGTTCTGTCAGTTGGCTGTGCTTTGCCAATCAGGGATGTCACTCTCCAGGTGGGAACCTGGGGATCTCCTGGAATTACAGCTTGTCTCCAGACCACAGAGATCAGTTCCCCTGGAGAAAAGGGATGCTTTGGAGGGTGGACTCTGTGGCATCGTACTCCACGGAGGTCCCTCTCCTCCCCAGGCTCCACCTCCAAATCTCCAGGAGTTGCCCAACCTGGATCGGGCAACCTTACCCCCCTATCCCCTACCAATGACCAGGTGGGGAGCCAATGCTCCCTCTAAGCTGTGGAGTCTTGTGAGCAAAAATTCTACTTTGTGAGATACTGGCATTAATATTGTGAGCGAGCGATTTGGCTACTGCATACGTCAGTTTGCTCTCTGGAGCCATCCTTCCTGAGCTGAGACAAAAATGTGTGAGCCGGAGGCTAAGAAACTGAGCTAACTCACACTAACTCAGCTTAGAGGGAAAACTACTATTGCCTCCGCTCCTGATCTTTCCCCTCCCTAAAGCTGTAACGTCTCCCCTGCCCTTTGGCTTCTTCTGTGTGTTGTGTTCTGCCTCCCGTGGCAGCCATTTTGTGGTTGGCTCTGCCCCCTGCGGTAGCCATTTTGTGGGTGGGCCCACCACCCTGTGTCAGAATTACAAAGGCGCCCCACCAGCTCAAGAGGGCTGAAAACCCATGGTGTGGGAACTGGATTTTGTGCATCTCTTCCACAAAAAGTTGCACTTTTCTCCCATGCTAGCAGCCTTCCCTGACCGGTTTTGTGTCGGTTCCCTGCACCAGAGGAATATGCCATTGCTATATGAGCTAGTAGGGTTGCCAAGTGACTTACCCAGTGCGGCAGGGAAGAGTTGGTCCTGTTCTGTTGGGCACGTCGCTGGCCAACACTCTAGCAATCAGCCTGGAAACTAGGGTTGCCAGCCTCCAGGTGGGGCCTCCAGGTGGGGCCTGGGGATCTGCTGCTTTTACAACTGATCCCCAGCTGACAGAGATCAGCTCCCCTGGAGGAAGTGGCTGCTTTGAAGGGGGGACTCCTGTGGCACTGTACCATGCTGAGGCCCCTCCCTTCCCCAAACCCCACCTTCTCCTGGCTCCACCCCCAAAGTCCTCAGAAATTTTCCAACCCGGACTTGGCAACCCTACTGGAAACTCTATGGTATCATAGAGTTTTCAGGCTGATTGCTAGAGCATTGGCCGGTGACATGCCCGGCACCATGACATCACCTCCAGGTGACATCACTGCACCAGGCACATCGGCCCAAACCGGGCACTTTGGGGGCTGGGTTCCCCCCGCCGGCCTGATCGGGACCGGTGGATTGGGGGCCGTTTTGGTGGAAACCCCCCCTGGGTACCTGGCAGCCCTATGAACTAGGGTTGCCAGCCTCTCCAGGTGGGGGCTGGAGATCTCCCAAAATTACAGCTGATCTCAAGACTACAAAGATTACTTATTTATTTACTTAAGGCGTTTGCTCCACTTCTCCTAGACAAAATGGCTTCTTTCTAGATTAAATTCCAACTGGTCTCCAGACGATAGATCAGTTCCCTTAGAGAAAATGTCCACTTTGGAAAGTGGACTGCATGGCGTTATATTCTACCGAGGTCCCACCCCTCCTTAAACCCCACCCTCCCAGGCTCCACCCTCAAATCTCCAGAAATTTCTAGGGTTGCCAACCTCTTCTAGGTGATGACTGGAGATCTCCCGCTATTAAAGGGGTGGCCAAACTGTGGCTTGGGAGCCACATGCGGCTCTTTCACACATATTGTGCGGCTCCCTCCTCCCTCCCATCTATTTGCTTTCTTTGTTTCTCCTTCTCTCTTTCTTTCCACCTCTCTCTCAGACTAATAAATATCATTAGCAAACAAACAAATATAATTGGACCAATAAATATCATTATCAATATCTGGTTTTACCCCTTCTGTTTTTATTTTTGGCAACCCTAGGTATTTCTGAACATGGAGCTTGCAATCCCAAGGAACAGATAGCTTTTAATATCCTCATAGTCTGTCCTCTGTTCATTTATCAGAGAAGAAGGGGCTAAAAATAAATCAGTGTAGCAGGTGTTGAGAAAAAGTTTCTCTGCATGAGGCACTGAAGAACCGTCACTGGCCAGAACCGACAGTACTGACAGAACCAACAGCAAGATGGTCTAATTAGCTTGACTCAAAGTAACACAGCTTCATGTTCATATGGGGCATCTCAGACTTATGAGCTACTTCCTCACTGCAATGAAACTGTGTTAGTCCTTAACCCCTACTCTGAAGTGAAGCACATCTTGAGCCATCCACTATTAGGAAAGCGGACTCTAATCTGGGAGAATGGGGTTTGATTCTCCACTCCTTCACATGCAGCTGCTGGTGGGACCTTGGGTCACTCACAGTTCTCTCAGAGCTGTTCTGACAGTACTCGAAAGAGCTCTCTCAGCCCCACCTACTTCACAGGGGGTGTGGTCACATGCACCAGATAAAACAGGGGGGGAGGCAAGGCTATTTCTTCCAGAGGAATTTGACTCACAGTTGCAAGATCACACCGCCCTTTGAAGCTGTGGGCGCAGCCCGTCAGTGTGTCATCAGACGCAACTGTGGGTGAGTCGGAGTTTTGTGCCATTTGTTTCCCATGTGCTTAAACAAGGAATCGATAAACCGCACCTCCGCCCTAAGGGCTCCCTATCGGGTTTGCAATGATGCGCGTACTGCAAGGGGGGGGGACAATGGCACAGAGTCGGACTGGCCTGATCAGACTATCCTGACGACATGAGAGTGCACTGGAGCGATCTGACAGGGGAAAGTCCATCCGTGGCCTGTCCCTGTTTACTACCAGATTTTCCCCGATGTCTTTTAACTCCGCTTCTGTGGCGGAGCAGAACAGGTTGTCAACAGTTGCAGGACACTTCCCAGATGTTGTTGTCTGATTGCTCTCTTTAAATCCACCTGGCATTCGCGCCTATGTTGGGTCTAATTGTGCGTATGATCGCAGCCTGTGTGTCTGTTGTGGGGAAGGGAAGGGAAGGGAAATGAGATTGTAAGCCGCTCTGAGACTCCTTTGGGTAGTGAAGGGCGGGGTATAAATCCAATCTCCTCTTCTTCTTCTGTCTCTCCTCGTGCCCTACCTCTCAGGTTGTTGTGAAGATAAAACAGACAAGGGGGAACCATATACACTGAAGTAATGCTTCAGTCCTATGTAGTCTCCTGGAAGTATGCTTTTACAGCAGGGGTCCTCAGTGTGGTACTTATAGGTGCCATGGTGCCCACCAAGTGTTTCTAGGAAGTGGGCAGGGCTTCTGATTGGCCATTGGAGATCTGAGTGGCCATGCAGATTTCTAAAAACATCACTTTGGCAGCAGCTGCCACCACGGCACAAGGATCTTCACTGTGTGACAGAAGGTAAGCTGTAAGAAAATATTTTATAACAATCTGTTCTTTTTAAAAGGCATCCTGATAAACAGGACTTTTGAAAGTTATGTGTTACTTTTTGTAGTTGGCTCCGCCTCCCGTGGCAGCCATTTTGTTGTTGACTCCACTTTCTGTTGCAGCCATTTTGTAGTTGCACCTGCCATTCTGTGGCAGAATTCCAAAGGCTCAAAAAGGCTGGGGACACCTGCTTTACGAAATAAAATGGGTTTACTTCTGAGTAAATACACAGGATTGTACTATAAACACCTTGAAGAAAGGGAGGGATAAAAATATACTAGAGAGCACAATGTTACAACGGTGTTATTTTGGCTGCTAGAACATGATGGATTATGCTGACATTCTAGAAAAAATAAATATTATTGACATTTGAGGTGTAATGAGTTAATTATTACTACCCGACCCTTCCTCTCATACACAATAAGTTTCATAGCAAGCACTAAAGGTAAAGGTAAAGGTTTCCCTTGCTCGAAAGCCAGTTGAATTTGACTCTAGGGGGTGGCACCCATCTCCGTTTCCAAGCCGAAGAACCAGCACTGTCTGAAGACTTTTCTGTGGTCATGTGGTCAGCATGACTAAATGCTGAGGAGCACGGAACACTGTTACCTATCTGCTTGCAATTTCTTGCTTTCGAAGGGCTAGGTTGGCAGGAGCTGGGGCCAGAGATGGGAGCTCACTTTTTCATGCAGCACCCAGGTCTCGAACTGCCGAATTATTGACCTTCTGGTCTGCAGCTCAGCATCTTAAACTCTGAACCACCCCATAAAGTAGGTTAGAAGGCAGAGATCAGTTCCTCTGGGGGAAATGGCTTCTTTAGAAGTTCGACTCTATGGCATTATACCCTGCTAAGGTCCCTCCCCAAACTAATTTTGCCAGGTCCCCCTTGGGTACTGGTGGGGAGTGGGGGGTGGGATAGGATTGCCAGATCCAGGTTGGGACACTCCTGGGGATTTGGGAGCGGACCACAAGGAGGACAAGGACCTCAGTGGGGTACAAAGCCATAGAGTCCACCTTCCAAAGCATCAGTTTTTTCCAGGGAAATTGATCTCTGTAATCTGGAGATGAGCTGTAATTCCAGGGGATCCCCAGGTCCCACCTGGAGGCTGGCATGCCTACCCCAAACATTGCCTTCCCTTGACTCCACCCTCAAGTCTCCAGGAATTTCCCAACCCAGAGTTGGTAACCCAGAGGTGGGGAGTCGAGCCTCCGTCTTCCAGTTGCTAATCTGACACTCTAACCCTGTGCTCACATGGGCTCTCTTTATATGTATTTTGAAATGATTAAATGTGGTACTATTGTGCATCGCTTTTAACATATCAGGCAGCCATCAGACATTTTAATTCCCCAGGTCTGTTCCACTTCCGGGTGACGCCAGCAGGCTGGGCATTTGCCCAGCTGGCCCCTGGATGGACGGAGGGAGGGACGGAGGCAGGAGTGGCCAGGCTGGGGGGGGAGAGGTGGTGTTGGCCGGCCAGCCAGCCGGTGGGCGGGCCTAGGAAGGGCCCAGGGAGGCACAGCGGGGAGGCGTGGCAGCGGGCGCTCCGTTTTGCTGGGGGGGGCTCAGTCCCCCTGGGAAATTTCGGGGGTGGCTCGAGCCCCCCTGTAGTTGACGCCTATGGAAATGACCCCTGCATATGGTGATGCGCTGTAGAAAAAAGCAAAAACAGACTAACTTGATCTGTATTTTCATGCTTGTTGTAGGGTAGCTTCCCTGCAAGAGCAAAGGAAACCTAAAATGTCTTTAGTCAGAGTGTAAAGCTGGCTCGCCAGCTCTGAGTTGGGAAAGACCTGGAGATTTTCAGGGTGGAGCCTGAGAGGTGGGTGTTGCCGTCTGACACACTTCCGGTGATGTCAGGGGGCGTGGCATGTGAAAATAAGTTATGCTAATGAGTTATGCTAATGAGCTCCTGCACTTCTTTTTATAAGGCAGCTCATGAGGAGATCATTACTCCATTACTGAGGATAAGATCCTCAGTTTTATTGATAAAGCTAAGCTTGATTATCTTTTATGCGATGAGAACCCTAGGATTATATACCAAGTAGCCAAATTCTGAGTGTTGATATTTAGGCTACGGAAATTGTATTGTAACCAGGTTTATCAGATCATATTCTATTCTATAAATGTAGTTTATTGTGTAAACTGTAAACCTGGTTATATGTTAGGTAAAATGACCGTAACAATAAAGAGCTGAACTGAAAGTGACAGCTAGTGTGGTGCAACAAGAGTGTCAGACTAGTCTCTGGAAGACCCAGGTTCGAATTCTCACTCGTGCCATAGAAGTGCACTGTGTGACCTTGTGCTAAGTCACAGTCTCTCAGCCTAACTTACCTCACAGGGCTGTTGTGAGAATAAAATGGAGGTCAGAATAATTAGAGTTGCTTTGGGTCCCCTGTGTGATGTACTGTTGAAGAGTGTTGGACTAGCATCTGAGAGACCTGGGTTCAAATCCACACTTGTGCCATGAAATCTCGCTGGATGGCTTTGGGAAAGTCACACTCTCTCAACCTAGCCTACCTCACAAGGTTGTTGTGAGGAAAAAATGGTGGAGAGGAGAATGATGTAAGCCACTATTGGGGAGAAAGGCAGGGTATCAATGATATTACTTAGGGGAGTCAAATATGCAGCTCACGGGCTTCTATGAGGCCCGCACTGGAACTGGCCATCTCCTGCTTCCAGTTCCGTTGCTGCTGCTGCATCATAGCTTGCTTCACCAGACTCTCTCAATCGCTCAGCCACATTTCATGTTTTCCCCTGGGTCCTAGACTCAGAACTCTCTGAGCCTGAGATTTCTGTGGTGAATTTCAATAAATCAAAAGTAGATGTGCAGCTTACAGATACACACCTGAACAGCATACTCAAGATTGCAGCCGCACAGACGTTTTGAATCCATAATTCAGAGAAAGAGGTGTCAGTTATCAGATACTGTCAAATAAACAAAATATTGCAAGAGTGTTAATGTTTTAAGCATTTTTCTAAAGTAAAAAAAAAAATCTTTGTGTTTGTGTCCTTTATAAAGTTTATATCTCCACTACCTGGCATTACATTTTATGACACACACATGGTCCAGCCCAACAAGGTCTAATTTATGTCAGATCTGGCCCTCACAACAAATGAGTTCGACACTCCTGATAATAGTAATAATAACAACAACAACAATAAAATAATATTGTGGAGAAAAGCAGGGTATAAATGAACAGAGCAAAAAACCCACTAGAAAAGCGGAATACGAAGTAACCCGGTCCCGTGCCAGAATACCGCTTTAAAGCCGCAATTGTTTCGCGGCAGCCGCTTGGGCACAGCCAATCACAGACGGCCCCCCCCCCCCTTTAATAGCGCTCGAAAATGGAACGCCGAGACATTCGCCAACGTTCGGAAGGGAAAACCCCGGGCCAATGAGGGGGCAGCGTAGAACAGGCTGCGGGCAGGGGGCGGGGCCTCGGCCGCGCACCTCCCCCTCCCCTGCCGCACGTGTCTTTCGCTTTGTACCTCCTTCGCTACCGCCTCCGCCGCCTCCCCGAGGTAGGCGGGCGGGCCGGCTGGTGCCGGGTCCGCTTTCGTTTCGGTTTCCTTTCCTGGCGCCGGCCACGGCCGGGCTGGACTTGGCGGCGGCGATGATCATGGCGGCGTGGTTCAAGGGGGCCGAGGAAGATCCGGGTAGCGAGGAAGAAGAGGAAGGCCTCTGGGAGTACGACTCCACCTGGGAGGACGAAGGGGAGGAAGAGGAGGAGGGAGAGAGGGATGAAGGACGTCTGGAGGAGGGGGAGACGAAGGGCTCGGAGGGGGCTGCCGCTGCGGACGCGCAAGAGCCTGAGAAGCCCCGGCCGCCTCGGAAGGGGCGGTCACCCTCCGCGAAGCAGGCCTTCGGTAGCCAGGTGAGAGGGTCTCTCTTTGGGGGAGGATGTGGGGTCTGGGCAACGCCTGGAGGATCCATCGAGTCTGTTTCCAGCCTCGCAGGGGGAATATCCACCACTTGAGACCCCTCCCCTTCTGGGTGGGCTAAAGAGTCCTCTCTGGCTGTGATCGGGGTTAGGAAAGAAAGACAACCTCCACTTTTTCCTGGATTTTTTTTAAAAAACCAACACTTTAAGAGAAACGTGCCCTACGGAACCACCAATATAGTGAAGTGGTGTATCTTCTCCCCCCACCCCGGGGGTGTAAACATGCTATATACGCTCCTTAAAGCGTGCTTGTATATTATTATTATTATTATTATTATTATTATTATTATTATTATCATGTCAAACTTTTGTCGAGTCTGGGAGGCTGCCGGGAAATGAGAGGTGGCTGGAGAGGAACATAAAGCTGGAAGGGGGCTCAAAGCTCATTTAGACCAACCCCCTGTGCAATGCAGGAAGTTCACAACTGCCTTTCACTCTTCCCGCTTCCCCAGTGACTCCTGCTGTGTGTTAACTAACTGGGGTGTGTTTCTGAGGCCTAAGAAAATAATACTAAGATTTTGTAGTGATCAGAGAGAGAGACTAGAACAGGAGTCCAATGGCCCATTGGAAGCTAACACCGTTGATCATGACATAAGGTTTCCTGCGGCAGCACTCACTTCATCAGATGCGTGAAGTGTTTAATTGCTAGGCAGGCGCGTTTATATGCAAAGCTGCAAACCGCCAAAAGAGAAAATGTTACAGAGAGAGGCTGGGTTAAAACAAGGCCCAGTCAAAAGAGTAGCCAGTTCAGAGTGAGTGAGGACCACTCTGGATTGTGAGCTGATGAGTGTATACGAAGGCCTATTAATCTGTTCTTTGAGCAGCCTCACACTGCATGGCCTCAGTTGGTGGTGGCTCCCATTTTGCTGTTGGGACAATTAGAGGGGAGGCAGTGACTTAGGCCTCCTAGTGAGGGAGTGGTGAAGTTGGTGCCTGAACCTGGGTTTCGCATGGTCATCCTTTGCTTGTAGACAGGATTTCAAGGTGAAAGCTTGAATTGTGTTTTTAAATCCCCACCCTTATTTTGTTCTTAAGTACCTGCATGTAGAAATGTAGCTCTCCAGGGTTAAAGGTATAGTGTTAGCGCTCTTGTGCAAACAAAACCCGTAATTCTGAAAGACTGAGCAGAAGTAAATGCCCTCTGCCCAGCTGTAATCCGAAGTAGAACAGGTCAGGAACAGATTTGTTGTGTGATTTTGCAGAGTATTTAGCTCAGTCCTAAATTCCAGGTTAACCAGACTGACGTTAGTTTCCATGTGTACAGGGCAGAGTCACTGGCGGCAAACGGTCCAGTGATGTGATTGCTCTTCTACAGGGTTAGTTTGCATGTGTGGAAAGAACTGAATCTTGGGCATGCTCATTTGCTCTAATTTCTGTGTGAGATGGCTTATTTTTCAGGCTATGGGATCTTATTTACCCTGTGAATTTTTTTAAAAAAAATTATGTGTACTCAGGGGTCATTTTGTAGAAAAAGAGGTGCAGGAGCTCATTAGCATAACTCATTAGCATAACTCATTAGCATAACTCATTAGCATAACTCATTTGCATATGCCACACACCCCTAACATACCGGAAGTGTGTCAGAAGGCAACACCCACCCCTCAGGCTCCACTCCACAGGTGAGTGAAACTGACCTGCTCTTCCTCCATTCCCTGCCCCATCCAATACTTTGTGCAATAAAAATAAGCGTAAAGAACACACCCTCATTCTCTTCCTGCTCCCTTGAAACCACCAGGTTTCAAGTAGACTTGAGATACCCAGGACATGTGCACCACCCTTCCCTTCCCCTCCCCACAAGACACCCTGTGAGGTAGGTGGGGCTGAGAGAGGTCTTTTGAGAACTGCTCATGAGAGAACAGCTCTGAGAGAACTTGTGACTGGCCCAAGGTCACACCAGCAGCTGCATGTGGAGGAGTGGGGAATCAAACCCAGTTCTCCCAGATTAGAGTCCAACTCTTGACCACTACACCAAACTGATGGGATGGAAGCTGCTGAAGGGTTGGTGAAATTTCTCCAGTACTTATGTGCCATGTGCCCAGATAAAAAATGGTATACTTAGAAAATTTATATGCCACCTTGAGCAAGTCTCTGGGAAAGCAGCACACAGTCATAAAAGGAACAATGATAAAATTATCAATTTTAAAACAAAACATAAAAAACAATAAGGACCCTAGCAGGGCTTTCCCCGGGGCGCTGCGCCTCTGCACTGCTTGGGGAAGCCAAGGAGGGGGCAGGGCTTAGTCATATGCCTGCCCCCTGGGCTCCTCACTCCCGGAGCTGCGCTCCTGTGCACTCCCGCTCCAACGGATCCCTGTGTGTACTATTCTGGAAACACCGATGTGGGAGATATCACTTTCACATTGTTGTGAAGGCCAGTGTTTCTGTTTGGGAGATCTCAATGGAAACAGCTCAGTGGTGGTGGTTTTAATGATGCTTTACGTTAAGAGGTGGTGGTGATGAAGTATTATCAAGTGCAGTGGATCAAGTAGCGGACCAGGACCCTGGGCAACTTGCTTTTGGATCCCCACTTCTGTCCTAGTAGCTTGCTGGGTGACCCTGGGCCTGTCACAAACTCTCTATCTGGCCTACCTCTCAGGGTGGTGGTTGTTCGTGTTGGATATTGTAACTCTGTATGCAAGAGGATCTGGGAGAGAAAGGGTTGAAGGAATCCTGTGTTCAGGGTATGCTTGGCAGTTGGCCCACCTTCTCATGGAGGTTGAGCTGTCTTTGGCCCTTGCCTGCCTTTTGGGTTTTCATCTTACATAATCATTTGTATTCAGAATCATGCATATATATAGAACTTACTTAGATTTACATTTAATATTTCAATTCTGCTTAGGCATCTTTATTCTATCTTTCCCGTTATCTTCATTTCTAATAACATTTTTATCATAAAAACGTGTTACCTAACTCTCTCCTCCTGTCATTCTCTGTTTTAATTTGATTTTGTTCTTGATTTTTAGCTATATAATTGGGGAAAAAACCTTTTCCATTTGTCTTGAAATTCTGAAGTCTCTGTTGTGTTTAGAAGAGGTTAATTTGGCCAGTTAACCTTTTTGAAGTTAACCTGTTCACAATAAGTTAAATGTACTTACATGAATATGTCATGTATGATGTGCTGCTGTTTTTGGAAGTAAAATTTCTTTCTCTTGTTACCATTGGAGTCAGAGCACCTTTGTAAGTTGTTTGAACAGCGCTTTCTCTTTAACTGGGAAACGTGGAGAAGAAGAAGAGATTGGATTTATACCCCGCCCTTCACTCACTTAAGAGTCTCAGAGCGGCTTACAAACTCCTTTTCCCTTCCCCTCCCCACAACAGACACCCTGTGAGGTAGGTGGGGCTGAGAGAGCTCTTTCCCAAGCTGTCCTTGAGGGAACAGCTGGTACAGAGCTATGGCTTGCCCAAGGTCATCCAGCCAGGTGCAAGTGGAGGAGTGGGGAATCAAACCCGGTTCTCCCAGATTAGAGTCCGCGCACTTAACCACTACACCAAACTGGCTCCACCAAACTGGAGGATAAGGGATATTGTGTAAAGCTTCTGTGCTTCCAAGGAAAATGATTTTTTCAATATATATATTTAACCCAAAAGTAGATGAACAGAAGAGAGGCCAAAATGGGGAGGAAAATGGGATAATAAATGCAAATGTATATTCCTAATGCATTGCAGCTGTTTGAATAATTTGCAAAATGTTACACAAATCTTTTCTGATTCTTCCTTGAGAACACTGGATCATGCTAGAACTGGCCCTGGCTTCTGAAAGACCTGGGGATGTATTTTAGGATCCTGTTTAGTTTCATTTTGCTTTTCCTCCTTCCATTCCTAGGGCTGGAGATAGACAGCTATTTATATGCTAGAGATACCCTTGCCCTCGGAACACAACCTCATTTCTTTTCTGCTATTTTCCTCCCAGACCTGAACAGGTTTTCTGGGTTTCAAAAACACTACAGAACCCTGTTTTCCATCTGGGACGGAGCAGTGAGTGTACACACTCTGAGTAAACTTATGAGAACTGATTCCTGCCCACCCCAGCAGATACTATATGGAATCCCCCGTTCCATGTTTGCAATCTGGAAAATGCTGAACCCTGAGTGTTGATTCGGTGATTCTCTAACTTGTAAGAAGAGGAGGAGGAGATGGGATTTATACTCCGACCTTCACTACCTGAAGGAGTCTCAGAGCAGCTTACAATCGCCTCTCCCTTCCCCCTCCCCAGGGCAGACACCCTGTGAGGTAGGTGGGGCTGAGAGAGCTCTCTTGAGAACTGTCCTTGAGAGAACAGCTCTGAAAGAACTTAGGACTGACCCAGGGTCACACCAGCAGCTGCATGTGGAAGAGTGGGGACTGAAACCTGGTTCTCCCATATTAGAACACACGCTCCTAACTACTACACCGTACTGGAATACTAAAACTTTGTGCCAGCAATATCTAGGCCCGCTAGTCATGGTTACTTGTAAATCCTAAGGTGTTTGATTGAACTTACTCTCAAATAAGCATGCCAGCTATTGGGAAAATGTGAATGTACCGCCTGGAATTTGTCGCATTCCTGAAACTGTTGTCACTGAATAAGCCAATTAGAACACATGAGGCTGCCTTATACTGAATCAGACCATCAATCCATCCATGTTAGTATTGTCTACTCAGACTGGCAGCAGCTCCGTAGGGCTTGAGGTCTTTCACATTGCCTACTACGTGGTCCTATCAACTGGAGATGCTGGGGTTTCTGCTGGGACCTAATGCGTGCCAAGCAGTCACTCTTAACCACGGAGTCACAGCTTTCTCCCTCAAAGAAAGTAGACCTCTCTCGTAGCACCATGTGGTCTTCTGGATGCACAGATGCTGTACAACACTTCCCAGTAGCCGCCAAGAGAACACATGACATTCTGTGCTTATTAGTGATTCGGATATCTCATTTTGGTTAGAATCATAGAGCTGGAAGAGGCCGTTCAGGTCATCTAGCCCAACTCACTGCTCAGTGCAGGATCAGCCTAAACCTGCCTAAAGGTTATAGTCAACAGTCTGGTGTAGTGGTTAAGTGTACGGACGCTAATCTGGGAGAACCAGGTTTGATTCCCCACGCCTCCACATGCAGCTGCTGGATGACCTTGGGCAAGCCATAGTTCTGTCAGAGCCGTTCTCTTGGGAACAGTTCTCAAAAGAGCTCTCGCTCAGCCCCGCCTACCTCACAGGGTGTCTGTTGTGGGGAGGGAAAGGGAAAGGAGTTTGTAAGCTGCTCTGAGTCTCCCAAGTGAAGGGTGGGATATAAATCCAGTCTCTTCTTCTCTTCAATCCAGGACTGTGAGATCCGTTCTGGTATGTGAGAAGTGAAACTGAAATCGGAGCATTCTTTTTATAGAGCCGGCCTGGCCTGAACTATGCTGCAACGGGAGAAGGTCTCTTCTTTGTCAGCAGTGCCAGAGGGGTAGGGGTGTCTGGGCTAGCCTGGGCTATCCTATCTTGGCAGCTAAGCAGGGTCAGCCCTGGTCAGTATTCAGACGAGAGACCACCAAGGAAGTCCAGGGTCGCTACGCAGAAGCAGGCAATGGCAAACCATCACTGAATGTTTCTTGCCTTGAAAATATAGGATTTAATGTTTTAAAAAATACGCATTTGGCTTGGAAGTACAGAAGCTTTACGCAATATCCCCGATCGTCCATGTTTCCAGGTTAAATGCTGTTTGGGCTTCATGTGGAGGAGGAGTGGGGGGGGGGGGTCAAACCCGGTTCTCCCAATTAGAACTTGCCACTCTTCATGACTACACCCCGCTGGCGTTTTCACTGAAGCACTCCTGTTCTGATGCCCGGATCCGTGCGTGATCCAATCACCAGCTACACGCAGTGCCCCAGTTGCTTGCCCGACACAAGGGTACCCCGACTGTCACCAAACTTTTCAGGGGGAGAGGCATGAAGTGTCCTTCCAGTGTTGGGGACCACCAGTCTGTGAGTTGTGGTTGTACGTAATGCCGGTGCCAACCTCCAGATGAGTGTTGCTGTAAGAAGAAATGGGATGGGGGGAGTCTTATGCCACTGTCCCCATGGCCAAGCAGGGTTTCTGTGTACTTTTCTGTGTACTTATCTCCCCAGTTGGGACCCAAAGCAGCTCCTCTCCTCCATTTAATCTTCACAACAATCCCGTGAGGTAGGTTAGGCTGAGAGTGTGGGACTTGCCGAAGGTCACCCAGCAAACTTCCATGGCGCAACTGGGGATTTGAGCCTGGGTCTCCTAGCCTGACATTGTAGCCACGACACCATGCTGGCTTTCTGTTTTTGACTCTGGTTCCACTCCATCCTTCCTTCATCGCTGGGCGTGGGAGGCCATGTTTTTGGGGCTCTGCAGGCCCCAATAGAAACAGTCCCCTGATCTGCTATGAGGTCACTGACCCTTCTTACAGTGTTGTTTGTGTGTGTGTTTTTGATTAAATTATTTTATAAATTCAACTAGTTTTAATTGCACATTTTTAAAATGTTGACTGCCTTGTGGGACCCTGATCAGGCTGAACAGTGGCATAGAAATGTTTTTAATAATAATGATTATGATAGCTGTTCCTTGAGGTAAATTGGCAAAGGCTGTTGTTTGTGCGGCATCTCTGTTTTCAGACTTTTCAGCATTGTAGGGCAAAAAGGTACAGCGATTGTGCAGATGAGTGCATTTGTAATGCTCAGGGATCGAATTCTGTCCAAAACTTTGTCTGAAAGGGAGTGTCTTTTTTCCCCAGGAGTGGCGAAGGCCGAATCGTTCCGCCATGGGTTTTGGAAGATACAAGGTAAGCATTTAAAAGAAAGAAAAGGATCCTTATGCCTTATGGAAGCTGAAAGGTTATCTAAATGGCTGCCCTTCCACCAGGTCTCTTCAGCTTGATGTGAATTGGTATTACGGCAGGCAACCAACATAGCTGCCCTCGTTTTTCATTTTTCAGAGCTTGTTGGGTCAGTCTTGATCCCTGAAGAAACTCGATAATTGCTTTTTTTTGAAAACGAGAGACCCCTAATAATTGGGGTCCCCCTGAGCAATTACAGTAGTTTGGCTGAAGTGCATTTAACAGAATCTCTCATTTCACTTTGGGTCATGTCATTCCTCAGTGAAGTGGATCAGAAAGTTTTTTCCAAATCTACTCTGCAGTTACTGGATGCCCTTTGGTTCATGGTTGAATGGGAATCTGAACCCAAGTTTTTCCCCATTAGTACTCTTTATTCTCTTTATTTAAAGCTTACTTAAGGGTTTTAAGAGCACATTATGTATAAAGAAGACGGCGACACTGGATTTATACCCCGCCCGTCACAAACCGAAGGAGTCTCAGAGCGGCTTACAATCTCCTTTTCCTTCCCCTCCTCACAACAGACGCCCTGTGGGGTAGATAGGGCTGAGAGAGCTCTTTTGAGAACTGCCCTTGAGAGAACAGCTCTGAAAGAACTTGTGAGGGCAGCTGCATGTGGAGAAGTGGGGAATTAAACCCCATGGACATGGACAGCTTCAAGTGGGAATTGGATAAACATCTGGAGCAGAGGTCCATCAGTGGCTATTAGCCACAGGGTATAGAGAGGATCTCTCAGTCTGGGGCGAGTGATGCTCTGTGTTCTTGGTGCTGGGGGGGGGGGGCAACAGTGGGAGGACTTCTAGTGTCCTGGCCCCACTGGTAGACCTCCTGGTAGCACCTGGTATTTTTGGCCACTGTGTGTTGGGAGTGTTGGACTGGATGGGCCACTGGCCTGATCCAACATTGGCTTTTCTTATCTTATGTTCTTAAACCTGGTTCTCCCAGATTAGAGTCCACACTCATAAAAACGACACGAGACTGGCTCTAATGTATCACTGTGGCGCCCTGAGACACCTTTCATGGCACCTGCTGTGTGCTTTTAGAAGGTGGGGCCAGGTGAAGCTTCTCATTGGCCAATTAGAGATTTGATAGGCTGTGCAGATGTCTAAAAATGTTGCTTTGGCAGCAGGTTCACAACAACCCAAGGATCTGCACTGTGTGGCTGAAGACATGAGCCACGGCAGCCATTTTGTGACTGGCCCAGTTTGGTGTAGTGGTTAAGTGCGCGGAGAACTGGGTTTGATTCCCCACTCCTCCACTTGCAGCTGCTGGATGACCTTGGGCAAGCCATAGTTCTGGCACAGCTGTTCTTGAAAAAGAGCAGCTTCTGTCAGAGCTCTGTCAGCCCCACCTACCTCACAGGGTGTCTGTTGTGGGAAGGGAAAGGAGTTTGTAAGCCATTCTGAGACTCCCAAGTGAAGGGCAGGGTATAAATCCAATCTCCTCTTCTTCTTCTTCTGCATCATCCATTTTGTGGTTGTGCCCCCACAATTCCGAAGGTTCTGAAAGTTTGGAGACCCCCGATGTAGCACAGAAAACTGTTTTGTGATACGTTAATAAAATTTAAGAGTACAAATGCCCTAGTCTTATCCAAAGGGTTTAAAAAAATCCACCGTTAAGACATGGAGCAGTATCTTGCATACCACATTTTATATCTCTTAATATCTTTTAATGTTTTGTTTTGTTTTAAATTTTGTGAGCCGCTTCCAGTGGGTTCTTGGAGAGGTGGCATTAAAATTTTCTGAATAAAGAAGTAATTTACCAGCTAAGAGAACGACCAAAAATAAAAGAGTTAGAGTAGCAATACGAAGATTGCTGTAAATAAAAATGGAAGTTTTTTGTCCCCTGGACTTGGAAGCAGCCTTCTTTGCCTCTATAAGGTTAGCATTTTCCTGGAAACAGACAAAACCCTTCTTTTGAAAGAGCTCAGTAGTTAAACACCTCTGTAACTAAAGCTGGAACCAGACGGGGGAATAGTTCAAGAGACATGGTGTTATCTCATGGTGCGCAAACATTCTTTTCTCACACGGGCAGCTTGCAATATGAGAAACTGGCTGCAAGTATCCTCGTTAATCCGCAGACAAATCCCGAAAGCATGAGAGACGGCCTACCTTTTTATTAGGGTTGACCCAGCAAACATCTCGAAATGGCATACGAGCTTTTGAGTTCCGTAGAATATTGTCTGGCTGGATGTTCAGTACAAAAAAAATGTGTGTGGGGGGGTGGGGAATCAGTGGACAACTTTTTACCAGTCACTGACTTTCAAAAGTACTTCACAAGGTTGTTGTAAAATGGGAGCCAAAAACTATGGCCGTGAATTCTGCCCGGACTCCCTTAGCAGGAAGGGCAGGATAAAAATGCACAGATAGAAAATAAGTGTGTGTCTGGTTCAACTAATTGTGGGTCAGATTCAACTGCTTGCTGCCATTAAGTTGGATCCAGTGATTCCTTTCTGCCAGTCTTTCTTCAGTACAAAAAGAAAGGATGCACTGTAACAAGGACAAGTCACTGAATAACAGTAATCTCTCTATATAATTACTGTGTTTCGGTCATGGACTCTCCTCAACATTCCACACGCTCTTAAATTGGCTCCATGATGTGTCAGTCAAGCTGCCCCTATGCACTGGCTGCGTTGCCTGAGTCCCGCCTCCAGCATTCTAAACAGTTTGCTGTTCCTCTCCCCCCTATAGCCAGTCATAACACAGAGGTCATTTGCATATGCGGCCTGATTGACCTTTGCCTCTAACATTGTTGAAAGTCACTGAATGTGTTCTGAGGTAAAATACATCTCCCAGTCTTCCCTTCAATGGTCACTGGAACTGACAGTCACCGTGTTCCGCAGCCACATCACATCATTTCCCCTACAGAAAATTTCCCAGCTATTACAGCTGATCTCCAGATGACCAAGATCAGTTCTCCTGGAGACAATGGCTGCTTTGGCCAGTGGACTCCATAATACCCTGCTGAAGCCCCTCTGCACCCCAAACCCCGCCCTCCCCAGGCTCTACCCCTCAAATCTACAGGTATTTCCCAACCCAGAGTTGGCAGCCCTGTAACTGGCTGTGGAACCACTTCCCAGACCCTTGGAACCCAGAAGACATGGCATAGGAGGATGTGCTTTTCTACCTTAGCTGCCACTGCATAGCCCCAAATCAACCCCAAGTCAGGGGTGGAAGGAACCATACCTGTTACCATGAGGCTGTCCTCCCATACTACCCACTTGGGGCAGCAAAATAACTTGAGACAGCCCTGCCTTATAACTAACCAGAAGGAAATAAACATGGCTTGCCTCCCTCTGTTTTCCCCTTCCCTCTGCCGCCCCACCAGCCACAGCCAGGACACTCACCTGGAGCTTCCTTCTAGAGCCCGTTGTATTTCTTCCCACAACAAGCCTTCCTCCTAGTAGCTAGTAAAAGTATATTGGGTACGGAATGCAAATTGTAGTATAATTTTGACGTATTTGCGCAACAATAAATCTAATTTTTTCAAAACCTCAACTAGACTCTTCAAGTATATGATTTCTCACCATGTAAACAGTACATACAATATTACAAGATTAAACATTTGAAAACAAGTCTCCGGTGGAACACTTCTCTAAACAGTATGTTCACGTGGAACAAAAAGGGATCCCAGGGCAAGATTCAACGGATGTCTGGTAACCGTTCTGTTTCAAGAAGTCTTAATCAAGAATGCCTGTCCTCAGCAAACTTTCACTCCAGTATTTTTGTGTGTATGTGCATGTGCCTGGAAAGTGAGGCTTGGACATTTCAGAGAGGTGGCTTGCTATTGCCTGCCTCTGTATTGCAGCCCTGGTATTCTTTGGAGGGCTCCCATCCAAGTACTTGCCAGGTTTGGCCCTGCTTAGCTTCCAAGATCTGATGAGATTGGGCTTGCCTGGGGTCGCCAGGTCAGGTCCCTGAACTTTTTGAGCCCGCAGGCACGTTTGGAACTCTGAGACAGGGTGGTGGTCACAACTACAAAATGGCTGCTGCAGGAGGCGGAACCAGTGACAAAATGGCTGCCACAAGAGCCAACCACAAAATATCCAGTCACGTCTAACTCTAATAGCACTTTTGACATTTCAGGCAGAAGCTCCGTTTGACAAGATGCCTTTTAAAATGATTGTATGATTTACAAGTATTGTCTTGCATACACACTTGCTTTCAGTCACATAATGAAGACCCTTTGTGGCAGCTGCAGCTGAAGCAACTTCTTAAAAAAACCCTGCTCAGGCGATTGGATCTCCAGTGACCAATTAGAAAGCCCTGCAGGGCACAAGCCCATTTGGCCCCGCCCACTTACTAAAAACTCTTGGGAGCACCAAGAAAGATGGGCTTTAACAGTGCACTCCTGGGTAGAATTGTACCTTTCTAAGATGATTGATTTTTGCCAAAAACATGGGACTTTGTTTCCCTTTAGGAAAAGTTCAGTTTTTAGCAATTTAGGCTTTTTCCTTCTCTCCTGACTTTTGATTCCCTCTTTCTCCTCAGAGCTCAAGTAGACGCAACTGGATGGCTGCTAAAGATATGCAGCGATATAGGCATTGCTATCCGGTAAGGACTTGCAGTTAGTTGTCTGTCGTTCCCTTTAAAACGAAGACAGATTAAAGTGGGTGGCTGTGTTGGTCTGAAGCAGCAGAATGGAGTTTGAGTCCAGCAGCACCTTTAAGACCAACAAAGTTTAATTCCAGGTATAAGCTTTTGCGCGCAGAATTAAACTGGACTCAGTTTTTTTCCCTGTCATTCTCTTTGCTCAGCTGGTGGTGGAGGATGAGGTTGGTGGAATTCCCATCCGTGTAGATAAGTGTCGCCTTGGCAAAGTCCAGACAGATTTCTTGCTTGAAAGCATGTGGCCTACAAAGCCACACATGAAGCTGCCTTACACTGCACCATACCAGCGGTCTGTCAGTATTGTCTACTCAGACTGGCAGCGGCTCTCCAGGGTCTCAGGCAGAGGTCTTTCACATCACCTGCTGCCCGGTCCTTTTAAACTGGAGATGCTGAGGATTGAACCTGGGACCTTCTGTATGCCAAGCAGAGGTTCTTCCACTGGGTCACAGAATGTGTCTAGTGGGAATAATATAAAAAGGCTTGAATGTGTCACTCTGAGGTCTGGTATATTGAACGGGAGTGGGGAAGGGGTGACCCTCCATTGAATTATGGGTGGTTTGGCTTACTGTCTGGAGCCGGGATCTATTAGCTTCGGAGGTTACCTTGGTATGGTGTTGAGTCACTTGTCCCTGTTTCTGCTCATGTCACAATGATGTTATTATGTAGTCGAAAGACACCTTTCCTGCATTCATCAGTGAGTGGAATTCAAACGGGTTCCACACAGCACTTAAAATAGAGAAGAAGAAAATATTGGATTTTTACCCCATCCTTCACTACCCAAAGGAGTCTCAGAGGGGCTTACATCCCCTTCCCTTCCCCACAACAGACACCTTGTGAGGCAGGTGGGGCTGAGAGCTCTCCCGAGAACTGCCCTTGAGAGAACAGCTCTGAAGGAACTGGTGACTGACCCAAGGTCACACCAGCAGCTGCATGCAGAGGAGTGGGGAATCAAACCCGGTTCTCCCAGGTTAGAGTCCATGCTCTTCACCACTACACCAAACTGGCAATACATTTTGTCACTTTTTAATAGCTGGGGAGAATAGGGATTTTGGAAGATGCAGTTTAGCAGACAAGAATGAGGAATGTTGCAGACATTCTTTCTGGACTTTCATAGTTGGGAAAACATGTGTTAGTTTAGTCCTTCTTTCATCTTTTAAATGGGAAACCCTGATGGCGATACAACTCAGCTACTCTCAAGAGGTTATCCTTGTCATAAAAACTTTACACGATTTGTTGCTGCTGATTTAAAGTATTGATCTTCACATGAAGAAGAATAGTCTGAAATAAAAGTAAGATCTTGGGCAATAACCCCAGTTCTACGATAGCTATTCTGCCTAGCCATAAACATTATAAAGGATAATAATTCAGTATGTTATAGAGGATAATAACTCAGAAATCTCAAATCACAGTTCAACATGACTGCCATCTGGCACTTCCTCAGTATTTTGGGGGTCTAAATATTTAATACATGCTGCTTTATATTCAGTAGGTTGTATGTCAGAAAGTGAGGCCACGCCGTAGTTTTATACAAGGGTGTTACAAGACAAGAGTCACTGGCAAAGACAATAATGCTAGGAAAAGTTGAAGGCAGAAAGAAAAGAGGAAGACTCAAGATGAGATGGATTGACTCAATCAAAGAAGCCGTGGCCTTCAGTTTGTAGGACCTGAGCAAGGCTGTTAACAGTTGAACGTTTTGGAGGACATTAATTTGTAGGGCTGCCTACAATCAGAAGCGAGTTGACAGCACTTAATGCACACATATTACAATACTGGCCACTTTATTTCAGTCCGTTTTGTAATAATCCCCAGCGTGGAATTCACCTGTTCAGCTGCTGCATGCTGAGTCAGCATTTCCACTGAGCTTTTGGGTATATCTCCCAAGATTTTTCCATCTCAGCCAGTTCAGACCCAATCAGCGTGTATTTAAGATTAGGATGATTCCAGGATGCGTCACCTTACACTTACCCATTCTGAACTTCATTTCCCAATTTGTTATTTGAGTTAGAGAGCTCCTTGCCCAGTTTAGAGAGACGGTTGTTGCTGAGTCGCACAGTCGAGTCCGACTCTTCGCGGCCCCATGGACCACATCACGCCAGGCCCTCCTGTCTTCTGTCAGGCTCCGTATTTTGCTTAATTTCATGTTAGTTGCATCGATGACACTGTCTAACCATCTCATCCTTTGCCGTCCCCCTTCTTCTTTGACCTTCAATCTTTCCCAGCATCAGGGTCTTCTCCAGTGAGTGCTCCCTTCTCATTTGGTGGCCAAAGTATTTGAGTTTCAGCTTCAGGATCTGGCCTCCCAGGGAACAGTCAGGGTTGATTTTTTAAGGATTGACTGATTTGATCTCCTTGCAGTCCAAGGGACTCTCCCCATGGACAGTAACAAAAGGTTTAGAGAGATGCGCCTGAATAATTTGGTATCATGTGCAAACTTCCCCAGTTTCATGTAGTTTATGAATAAGTGAAATAGTACCACACCAATATCAATCCATGTGGGGCTCCACCTCATATTTCCTGGGATACCAGTTTGAAGACCAGTGAACTAGATAAGTATGTAAATGGCTACTGGGTCTATCAATGCTGTGGTGACTGAGGGGCACCTCCACATTCAGAGGCACTAATTCTCTGAATTCCAGAGCCAGGAGGCAACATCAGGGGAAGGGCTTCTATGCCCTGTTGTTGGATGTCCAGAGGAACTGGTTGGCTGCTGTGTGAGACAGGATGCTGGACTAGATGGACCACTAGTCTGATCCAGCAGGGCTCTTCAGATGTTCTCGTGAAGGCCTCGGTCTCTATGCCCTGTTGTTGGACCTCCAGAGGAACTCGCTGGACACTGTGTGAGACAGGATGCTGGACTAGATGGACCACTGGTCTCATCCAGCAGGTCTCTTCTGATGTTCTTATGAAGGCCTTGGCCTCTATGCCCTGTTGTTGGCCCTCCAGAGGAACTGGTTGGCCACTGTGTGAGACAGGATGCTGGACTAGATGGACCACTGGTCTGATCCAGCAGGGCTCTTCTGATGTTGTTAGATGGCTGTTCCATTGCTTCTAACTTGTGTTTCATGGAAAGAATGGTGTGGATCTGGTTTGAAAAGATCATCGCTCACTGCTGCTTCTCTCTGTCTCCCTCAGGATTTGGAAGAAACAGACACCGAAACCAAAGAGGACGAAATGTGGAATCTGAGCTTTTACAAAAACGAGATTTCGTTTGTGCCTCGTGGTACGTGCCTTGGTTTATTTTCCTGGTGCAATGGCTGCTGTCAGGATCAGGTTTTCAGCTGGCTCTTGCTGTGGGAGGTAATAGTGATTGGTTTAAAAAACCTTCTGGGCCAGACGGAAAATGGCTGACAGAAGATAAAACCCACACAAAAGCTGCCGAGGTGACAGGCCGACCAGAAAACATGAGAAATTCGTTTTTTCCTCTGTTTTCATGTGGGGCAGCGTTATGCTGCGTAGGAAACCTAGCCCTTGGTTTCTGCTATGAATAGGAACAATTTTCCTTTTCTGAGGTAAGACCTAGTCTCCCTCAGGTGCTTTGAAACCCTGCGTGTATTTGGATTAATCCTCGTTTGTAGTACCTTCATGTCATTTGGGTGTAATAGTGAAACCAAAGTGATTCTATGAAATGCTGTAATTTTAGTGCAAGCTGCCATTTTGTGACTTCGTTATCTCCCCAGGCTCTGGAAACTACTTGACACAAAATCTGCCCTCCCCAGCTGTCCACAGATCTCAGGCCCCTGTGCAGGGAGACCCTTAGGACCAAGAGCAATCAGCCAACTTGTTAACCATTAGGCTGGATTCCCGTTTGCGATAAGCCAGACTTATGGGCCTGGGGGAGAAATCTAGAACCTGGGACTGAATCCTCAGAGCAGTATACCACAGAGTCGGAAGGGGCCATCCAGGCCATCTAGTCCAACCCCCGGCTCAATGCAGGATCAGCCTAGAGCATCCCTGACAAGGGTTTGTCCAGCCGCTGCTTGAAGACTGCCAGGGAGGGGGAGCTCACCACCATTTCCCCAGGCAGCCGATTCCACGGTTGCATAACTCTGACTGGAAAAAAGTTTCTCCCTAAGATCCAGCCGGTACCTTCCCACCCTTTGTTTAAACCCATTATTGCGAGTCCTCTCTGCTGCCAACAGGAACAGATCCCTGCCCTCCTCTAAGTCACAGCCCTTCAGATACTTCAAGAGAGCAATCTTGTCCCCTCAACCTCCTCCAGACTGAACCTTCCCAAGTCCCTCAGCCTTTCCTCCTAGGGCTTGGGCTCCAGGCCCCCGATCATCCTCGTCGCTCTCCTCTGCGCCCGCTCCGTTCTGTCCACATCCTTTTTTAAGTGAGGCCTCCAGAACGGCATACAGAACTCCAGGTGCGGCCTGCCCAATGCATTGTACAGTGGGACTATGACGTCCTGCCATTTGGATGTTATGCTTCTGATTGACACCCCAAGATTGAATTAGCCCTTTTTGTTGCTGTATCACACTGGCTCCCTGTTTCAAAGAACCTCTGTGGTGTTCAGGTGGGGAAACTGTTTTCTGAAAGCAAACCAACCCCCCCCTCCAGGCCACGACTGTAACTTGCTCTGCAGAGGAAAAAATATGCACCTACCTCAGTGTTTTCCCTGGAAGAGGAAAATAGCAGGTCTGACACAACAGGAAACAGTAACACACACTGGATAAACCAGCGTGGCGTAGTGGGTAAACCAGGGTTCAGATCCCCACTTCTGCCATGGCAACTCACCAGGTGACCCTGGGCCTGTCACAGACTCTCAGCCAGGCCTACCTCACAGGATGGTTGTGAGAAAAAAAAGGAGGTCCGAGTAATGTTTGAAGCGGCAGTGAACCCCAGTGGGGGAAGAAGAGAGAGATTGGATTTATACCCCACCCTTCACTACCCAAAGGAGTCTCAGAGCGGCTTACAATCTCCTTTCCCTTCCCCTCCCCACAACAGACACCCTGTGAGGTAGGTGGGGCTGAGAGAGCTCTGACAGAAACGGCTCTTTTCCAAGAACAGCTGTGCCAGAATTATGGCTTGCCCAAGGTCATCCAGCCAGGTGCAAGTGGAGGCGTGGGGACTCAAACCCGGTTCTCCCAGATTAGAGTCGGCACACTTAACCACTACACCAAACTGGCTCACTCCATCACGCAGCACTCGGGTCTCGAACCGCCGAACAACCGACCTTCCAGTCTGCAGTTCTTAACCACTGAGCCACCACGGCCCCCAAGTCATCATTACACCTATGGAAATACATTTTGTCTTGGTGGGAGAGTTGTTTTTGTGCCCTGATGTTTCTACCTGGCATTCGGTGATAACATTGTAGACTTGGTGGATATTGGTGGATTAAATAATCGCTTGAGTAGATACCTGCAGCTAGATGGGACAATACCGTGTAAGGCATTTATTTCCCAGTGCCCTGACCAGTTTCTTCCCTTCCTGACCCCACATAAGGAAAGCCAAAGGTCGTTTAAGACACTTGTTCATCTTCTTCTATTTTGTGGCATTTTTGGAGTTGCCATTCCTTACCTCTCAGCATTCCCCAAGCCTTGGCCAGCAGTCCAAGCAGTCCAAATATACAGTTCCACTGTTTATTTGTCATGTCTCGTGCATTTTTATCTAGTATGCCCCTCCCTCCAAAGAGCTCGGAGCGGGTTATGTTGTTCTCCTTTCCTCCATTTTTCTCTCACAACAACCCTATGAGGTGAGTCAGACAAAGAGTCACCGGTCCCATGTCCCCCATCAGGTTTCGTGGCAGAGTGGGGGATTTGAACTTGGATCTCCGGGATCAGACTCCGATTCTCTGTCCAGTGTGCCACACTAGCTCTTTGAGAGCCAGCATGGTGTAGTGGTTAAGAGCGGTGGACTCTAAGCTGGAGAACTGGGTTTGATTCCTCACTCCTCCTCCACATGAAGCCTGCTGGGTGACCTTGGGTCAGTCACCATTCTCTCAGAACTGTCTCAGCCCCACCTCCCTCACAAGGTGCCTGTTGTGGGGAAGGAAAAGGCAGTTGTATGCCTCTTTGGCAGACATGAGGCCGGCTGGGTAGCCTCAAGCCAGTCATGGTTCTTTCTGAACTGGCTCAGCCCCACCTGCCTCACAAGGTGCCTTCTGTGGGGAGAGGAATGGAAAGGCAATAGTAAGCCACTTTGAGAGTCAGTTTGGTGTAATGGTTAGGAGTGCAGAGTCTAATCTGGGAGAGCCAGGTTTGATTCCCCACTCCTCCACTTGCAGCTGCTGGTGTGACCTTGGTCAGTCACAGGTTCTCTCAGAGCTGTTCTCTCAAGAGCAGTCCTCGAGAGAGCTCTCTCAGCTCCACCTACCTCCCAGGGTGTCTGTTGTGGGGAGGGGAAGGGAAAGGAGATTGTAAGCCACTCTGAGACCTCCTTCGGGTAGTGACGGGCGGGGTATAAATCCAATCTCCTCTTCTGCTTCTTAAGGTAGTGAAAAGTGGGGTATAGAAACCATTCCCCTTTGTTGCCATCCAAGGCCAGTTGTCTTCCCCAAAAGTCATCTGAAAGCACATCTTCCTTTTCTCCAACTTCCCAATCACGTATGTTTTCCTTTTTTGTTCTAGGCCTCTACATAGAAGACCTCCTTGAAAAGTGGCAGCATGATTATGCAGTCATGGAAGAAAACCATTCATACATTCAGTGGTCAGTGCCCTCGCTTGCAGATTTTAACAGCTGCTGTTTGCGCCCCCTCTGTCCTTTCCCTTCTTCTCCTTTCAGAGCTTTGCCCGAGTCTGAGCTAGAGCATCCTTCAGCAGGGTCACAGGAGCGTAAGATGAGTCCTGCTGGGTCGGACCAGTGGCCCTTCTGATGTAGCATCAGGCCTGTTAGCAGGATTTTGTAATTCAGGGGGCCTTTAAATAAGTCAGGGGGCACAGATGTCACAAAATAAAAAAAAATTAAAGGAAAATTGTTAAAAACTCACTTTTGCAGCATTCACACTTTGCCTGCCTGCGTGGGGAAGCAAGCCACGCTTGGGGAAGGGGCAGCGGTGGGAAGCCCTTCAGGCAGCCCAGAGAGTCAAGAGTCCTCCGGGCGGCCCAGAGAACCGGGGGCCTGGGGGCTGGATGGAAGTCGTGGGGCCTTGACAGGAAGTTGGAGGGCCAGGTCCTGAAATGCCCCGCCTGTAGCTACGGGCCTGTGTAACATCCGATTAGAAGGCTAACAGACCAGGTGTGGAGGCCAGAGCCCTTCCCTTGATTTTGATTCCAACCTGCTTGGCCCAGCCAGGGTGTTCCTGGCTACCACCAGAAATCCCACCATCCCTCAGTAAGAGTAAAAAGTTAAAATGGAAGGTCTTAGGGTCGTTTTCTGGCTTGCAGCCCGAAGTGCCACTGCGGAGGCCTCACCCCACCCAAACCAGCTTTGGAAATCTCGTGTCTCCAGACTGTTCCGTGTTCGGCTTGGCTTGCTTTGTCCCCCCCCCCCCCCCATTTCCCAATTATCTGCATTTTGACCGAGACGGGTAGCTGTGTTAGTCTGTCTGTAGCAGCAGAAAAGGGGTGCGAATCCAGTGGCACCTTTAAGAATGACAAAATTGGTGGCAGGGGATGCGCGTTCGTGAAGCAATGCTCAGAGTGAGCAGCGATTCGCCTGCCGCAAATTTTGTTAGTTTTAAGGCGCCGCTAGACTCTTCTATTGAATTCTGACTATTATTTTCTTCAATCCTGGCCTTATACCAAGGAGCTCAGATCAGCATATACAACTCGTCTTTCCTCCCTCTTATCCTCACAACAGCCCTTTGAGGCGTGGAGAAAACGACGGGCCCGTAGTCACCCAACGAGTCTTATGACTGAGCATAGTTTGAACTTGGAAGACTGTCTTCCTTTTTCCCATATATATATTTACGGCCCGTCACATCCCAAGGGCTCAGGACAAGGAAAACAGAAACGTTTAGAAGTATTTTCTCTTATTCATAACATCTAGTGATGAATGGACGGACGGATATAAAACACTAGGCGTTGTGAATAGGAGACAATAATTCTAAATACCGTATTTTTTGCTCCATAAGACTCACTTTTTCTCCCCAAAAAAGTGAGGGGGAAGTGTGTGCGTCTTAAACCCCCCTCACTTTCCCCAAGCCACGGCACCGAGCGGAGCTGGGTGCGTCTTATGGTCAGGTGCGTCTTATGGAGCGAAAAATACGGCACTTCTGTTTTCCTTGTCCGGAGCCCTTGGGATGTGATGGGCCATAAAGGTAAATAGATACAACACCCTGAAACCAGAACATCGATCCACAGCTAAGGTTTCCATGCAAGCTAGATTATTAAAAAGTTGTACCATTGTACAGTTGCTTCTTATAAACCCGCTTTCTTCCATGTCCTGATCCGTACAGGAGCGGACTGAGTTGTGCCCTTAACAGTCGTGATGTTCTGTCCCTCCCAACGCTGCTGTTTTCCAAACTTAAAATTTTTATCCTGTGTTTGATCTGTGTCTTCCTGCCCTGCTTTGCGTATTTCACTGAGGCTTTTACCTTCCCTTTTCAAGGCTGTTTCCTTTACGTGAGCAAGGGATGAACTGGCGGGCGAAGCTTCTCACGTGTAAAGAGATCCAGGTAGGGTTTTGGGCTCTGGGGGGTTATCTTGGATTCTCTTTCTGAGGCAGGTTTCTCCTTGGGCTTTGTGAGTTCTCATGCAGTGTGATCTCTTGGTTTCCCTTGTGCGTCCCAGGACTGGCCAGGAAACTTGGGGAGGGGAGAGACCGTGACTCAGTGGTAGACTCTGTCTCCTTTGAACGCAGAGTCTATTTCTCTGCCCCCTAGATCCGTGTGTCGCAGGTACGGGTCATTTGACACTCTGTTGGTTGCATTTCAGGCCTTCAGGAAATCCAAGGAGGTCATGGACAGGTTCGTCCGAGCGTACAAGCTCATGCTGGGCTTTTATGGAATCGAACTGATCAACGAAGAGACGGGCGAATTGAGAAGAGCAGACAACTATCTCGAGCGGTTCTGGAACCTCAACCAGTGAGTTTTTGGCTGGTCGCCATTTGTGCTGAATCATACCTGTGCGCATCTTGCTCAATGAGAACCAGTTTGGTGCAGTGGTTAAATGCGCGGACTCTAATCTGGGAGAACCGGGTTTGATTCCCCACTCTTCCACTTGCACCTGTTGGATGACCTTGGGCAAGCCATAGTTCTGGCACAGCTGTTCTTGAAAAAGAGCCGTTTCTGTCAGAGCTCTCTCAGCCCCACCTACCTCACAGGGTGTCTATTATGGGGAGGGGGAGGGAAAGGAGATTGTAAACCACTCTGAGACTCCTTTTGGTAGTGAAGGGCGGGGTATAAATCCAATCTCTCTCTTTTTCTATGATTTGATGTTTTAATGGCTTGGATGCAGCAGTGACCAGTACTTACCCGTGTACTGGTTCTGGTCTTTTTGCTGATCTGGTGTAGGCCGTGCATGGAAAAGACTGACCACGCATGTGTGATTTTGCTGTGTGAGAGCCAGCCTGCTTGGGAGTCAGATGAGGATGGAGGTCTGTGTGTACACGTGGATGAGCGATGCTTGGCTTCTGCTCCTGTCAAAAGTGCCAGTCCCAATCCTGGGTGGAACTTATGGTGCAAGGGGAGTGTGCTGCAAAACAAAGTTACAAAGTACCAGAGAGAGTCTAAAACTCACCTGAGTCTGATAGGTTGCCACCAGGTCTTTCGATCTATCCCAACAGCCCAGGAGAGAAAGACCAAGCATCCCGGCTTCTCAGGGAACTTATCAAGAAAAGTCAGTCCTGCAGGGTAGAACTGGAGTCTGAGTTTCCAAGGCAAAACAGTTAACCTCATTTCTCTCCTGTTATTCGCTGGTAAATCTTTATTAGCTCAGTTACGGAAATCTAGGGAAATACCCTCACTTAAAACATGGTTCCAGAAAGTGTGGGATATAGTTATTCAGAATAAAATAGCCACACAGATATTGTTGATGGAGACCCCAGGTTATAAAAATAATTTTATGGGAAAGTGGTATCCTTTTATAGAGTACATAAACAATAATCCCTCTGTGGAATATAAAATATCCTCAAAACATCTGGATTTTATTTTGTTTTAGGTCTGTTTCTAATGTATGTAATGCAAATCTAGGTTTTAGTCTGTATGTAAATGTTTATCTAATGTAATTATGTTATGATGATGTTGATATGTTATGGTTGAATTTGGTAATAATTTTTTTTAAAGAATTAAAAAAAGAAGGAAAAGGCTGTCTGAGGGGTCTTAGGCCTTTCGACCAATGAGAGACCTGAGAGGTGATGTCACTCTCTGAGTTGCTAGGCGCGCGACCTCCAGGGCTGGATGTGAGCAAGAGGGAGAGAAACGAAACCTACTTTAGCTGGGCCGGTTTCTGCCCACATGCAGGTGTCCAGAAGTCAGTTGCTTCGAATGTGCTAGTTGGGAGCTGTTACCGCTCGCAGCTGAAGACAGTCTAGCTCCGGCAAGGTCACTGTGTCTTATCACTGAGCTGTCTCTAACCGTCTCTGGGAAAGTTCCTCTTGGCCTTTTTACAGTCTGAACCAAAGATTTTACAGAACAGAGCAAGGGACCGTTTTTCTGTATAGCTCCTGATCTGAGAGCTTGAAAAGGGAGTCCTGGGGACTAGAGGAGATGAGTAGAGTTAGCTAGCCCGATGTCGTCTGATTTCGGAAGCTAAGCAGGGTCGGCCTTGGCGAGTATTTGGAAGGACGACATCCGGGGTCATCACGCAGAGGCAGGCAATGGCAAACCGCCTCTGAAACGTCTCTTGCCTTAAAAACAAGTCTAGCTCGCCACCTAGTGGTGCATGATGCTTAAAAAGCTAGAACTTGTGGCTGCCAGACAATCATAGGCTCTCCTGGCCATTCTACACACACAGTGCCATACGATACGTTTCTATTTTTTTCAGCTCCGTTGTTCCCTATGGGGAATCTTTCTGGGGTGCTGGGAGATATTTTTAAAGATACTGGCATCAGAATTGCAGGGGAGCTGCTGATGCCTGTCCTTTAAATAACCGCCAAATTTCAAGTCAGTTTCTGGATGACCGTCGGATTAAGCCCCGCTTAAAGAAGCCTCTCACCTGCTTCGAACAACTGTTATGGAGGAAGGATTGGCCTGATTTCCAGGATTTATAAACAACTGTTAGCTCTAAAACATACACAAGAAGAAGAAGAGATTGGATTTATACCCCGCCCTTCACTCACTTAAGAGTCTCAGAGCGGCTTACAAACTCCTTTTCCCTTCCCCTCCCCACAACAGACACCCTGTGAGGTGGGTGGGGCTGAGAGATCTCTGAGACAACTGTCCTTGAGAGAACAGCTGGTACAGAGCTATGGCTTGCCCAAGGTCATCCAGCCAGGTGCAAGTGGAGGAGTGGGGAATCGAACCCGGTTCTCCCAGATTAGAGTCCGCGCACTTAACCACTACACCAGACTGGCTCTCAGAGCAAAACTCATTTATGCAGCAGCCAAATCGCTCGCTCACAACTTTTAACGCCAGTCGCTCACAAAGGGGAATTTTTTTTTGCTCACAAGACTCCACAGCTTAGAGGGAGCATTGTCATCCTCTGACAGCAAATGCCACCATTTAATGGCTCATTGGATAAAGAAGTATTTCCTTTTTGTCTGTTCTGAACCTACTGGCTTTGGAATTGCGAGGGAAGAGAGGTCACATCCGGTGGAAAAAGAAGAAGAAGAAGAAGAGGAGATTGGATTTATACCCCGCCCTCCACTCCCCAAGGGAGTCTCAGAGCGGCTTACAAACTCCTTTTCCCTTCCCCTCCCCACAACAGACACCCTGTGAGGTAGGTGGGGCTGAGAGAACTCTTCCCCAAGCTGCCCTTGAGGGAACAGCTGGTACAGAGCTACGGCTTGCCCAAGGTCATCCAGCCAGGTGCAAGTGGAGGAGTGGGGAATCGAACCGGGTTCTCCCAGATTAGAGTCCGCGCACTTAACCACTACACCAGACTGGCTCTCAACCACCCAGTTACCAAAATGCCTGGCATCAGGATGTCTAGCAGGGCTTCCAAAGATGCCCGCCGTGGTCAGGCAGGTTCCATGAAGGGAGTAGATGGTCCTTCATGTCCCTTTACGTCTCCCTTTAGTGCTGGCCCTAAAACCAACACAATCTCTCTCTCTCTCTCTGTCTGTCTCTGTCTCTCTCTCTCTTTGCAGATATACCCATAACAACCTGCGCATCACTCGGATCTTGAAATGCTTGGGAGAGATGGGGAAGGAGCATTATCAGGTGCAGCTCGTGAAGTTCTTCCTGACAGAGACGCTGGTTAATCGGACGCTCCCGCGTGTTATGAGGAGCGCTTTGGACTACTTCATGTTCACCGTCCGCAGTAAGCAGAAGCGGCGGGAGCTGGTGCATTTCGCGTGGCAGCAATTTGAGCCACAGCACGAGTTTGTCTGGGGGCCCCGTAAGAAACTTCTGGAATTCAAGCCCCAATCTTCGGAGCTTCTGAATAACATGGCCCGGAAGGAGGAGCCAGAGCTGGCTAAAGACGGAGCAGCAGAAGGTGCGGAACAGAATAAATCCCAGTTGCCAAACGAGACGGGTGTGGTTGGGAATGCCACAGATGGATCAAATCATAATGTGACAGGGCAGTCGGATTTGGATGGGGATGCTGCAGGAGCACAGCCTGTGGGCAAACAGAAGACTTCTGAAAAGACAGAGGACGCTAATTCGGAGTTGGCATCAAATGTCAGGGCTGAGGCAGAAGATGTGAAAACGGGTTCTCCAAGCAGTAAAATGAAACCAGATGGGAAGGATCCCGCCAGTGATCGCAGCAGTGGCGGAACGGACGGCGAATATCTTAAGGAATCCAAGAAGAGGAAGTTTGAGACGAACAGGCACAGAGGAGAAAGCGCTGGGTTATCGAGATCTCCCACCGACATCGAGAAGATCTCTTCCAACCTTGAAGGGGTCGTGATCGATCAAGGAGGGCCAGAGCGAGAAGGCCTTCCACTCACAGAGGAGTCTAAACCTTCAATACAAGAAGGAAACAGCAGAGACTGTCAAGATTCGAAGGAGGTAGACTCGGTCAGTGCTGTGGTGAAAAGGCGGAAAGTCGATGAGATGGGGCCCAATGAGAGGGTTGTAGAAACAGTCGCGAAGCTGGATGCCGAAGCAACTTCCGCCAAAAGCCGAATACCGAGTTCCAAAGTCCCTAGCTCTGAGGAGACAGCCGAGGTCTGCCCTGCTGGAGTGCAAATAAGCAATAGCGTGCCCTCGGAAGCTCAAAGTGATTGCTGGACTGTAGGAGGTGTGGATGTTTCGGTGAATTCTGAAGCTAGTGCTGCTAGTTCGGACCTTCCCTCTGAGGATTCCAAGCCAGATACATCTAATGAGTGCATAGCTATCTCCACGACAGAGAGTGAAGGATCACAGTCCTGTTCCGCACTGATAACAGAACAGAGTAGTCCAGGACAGGAAGAGGCGGGGATGAAAGGAAGACAGGAAGGAGGTGGTCCAGGACAGGAAGAGGCGGGGATGAAAGGAAGACAGGAAGGAGGTGGTCCAGGACAGGAAGAGGCAGGGGTGAAAGGGAGGCAGGAAGAGGCGGGGATGAAAGGAAGACAGGAAGGAGGTGGTCCAAGACAGGAAGAGGCAGGGACAAAAGGAGAAGCTGAGGAGGCAGCCAATCTCGACGGAGCATCAAAAGCCACAGAGAGCGCTAGTTCCCGGGCCAAACCAGAAGCAGAGAGGAATTCTAGATAAAAAGGACTCACTCTGAAGGCAAGTGACAGGTTGTGAAATTCACACAAGCACAGAACGACTCCAGTCCACACTGCCTGTGGCATGTGTGTGTGTGTGTGTGTGTTTTCCTGGTTGAGTTGTGAGGTTTTATTTGTATGCCTGTTTTATAAAGTACCAAAGTGGGTTATCCCAACCAGGAGGCACAATTTGAGCGTGGTTATTTTCTGATCTTAAGTTGGACACAGTGTTTACTAGAGGCACTGAGGGGATGTTGTTCCGTCCTGCTTTTGTTGCAAATGATTTCAGCTATCTCGGGTTAAACGATATGAGTTGGGGGGAGTATTGAACAAAATGAAAGTTTGATGATTTAGGCCCCTTTCTGGGCTGATTTTTTTCAATGTTGATAGCTTATCCGAAATGATATATTGTTAAATTAACGTTGTTTTAATAAATAACTTTTGGACGCAGAGCTTTTTCTGGCTTTCCTTTCTTCAGCTTTAAGCTATACAGGATAGTCTTCAGAATATATGTTTTTAACAGCCCAGGCCTAAACATGTGTATGTCAAAGGTCCACTCTGCATTGGTCTTTTTTGCCGCTTTGCCACTGGCCCCACATCATCTTAACAAATTTCTGTCTGCATCTCATTCCACATCTGTTCTCGTATTGCTTCGTCTCAGCATTGGCCGTCTGCATCGCTTTATTGCCATTTAGTGGCAACTCCAGGGTCACTACGACGGTCCCTCACCACGTTACGTGGGTCTGGTTTTAAGGTGGTTTAATGGCTCCTCCTGCCCTCCGAGCCGCTGTGAGCGATAAGCAGACAACTGGAGCCGGAACCCCCCCCCTCCCCCCAAATATTTTCTAAGAAAATATGTGAATTTTCGCGAAGGAAACAAGTTAGCTGAAAATCCAGTCTGTGTTTAAAAGCAGCCAGGGAACATTTTTCTGCAACCTTGGGGGGGAGGGGCAGGTTGGAAGCACGCCCACCCCGGAACCATTTGTTATTTCCTGGGGCAGTCCCCACAACACGCTGGCTGTTTTGTGTTTTATACCCAGCTCGTTTGGTCTTTCCTGCCTTCCCCTCCGCCAGGTCACCCCTCCCCCCTTTACTTTCTGCGGAGGGGGGTGTCACAGGTTCCATTTCCTCAGTGCAGCCAAGCGCCCTGCCGGCACCCCCAGGAGGTCACTCCCCCCCCCTCTCTCGCGTGTGCTCTCCCTAAACATGATGCAGATGGCAAGCTTTTAGACTGAGCCAAATGGGAGGGAATGGAAGCTGGCGCCAGAGCTGAAAGAAGCAGCATTACACGGCAGATGCAGATTGGGCCAAAATCTTATTGAATGCGACAGGATTACCGTATTGCCTAGTGCCAAGGTCCCTAATCTCTGAGTCTGCCGGCAGTTTTGGAATTCCGAAGCCACACAGTGGGCGCAGCGACGAAATGGCCGCCTCAGGAGGCGGCGCCAGCCACAAAGTGGGTGCTGCAGCTTACGTTCAACTCACGCAATGAAGACCTTTGTGCTGTGGTGACGACCGCTGTCAGAGCAGTGGTTTTTTTAAAAAAATGCACAGCCAAAGCAAGTTTCCAGTGGCCAGGCGAAATCTCCACTTGGCTGTACTCAGTTTTTAAAAACACTTGGTGGGCCCCAGGGAAGTTGTCAGCGGGCCGGATTTGCTCACTGGCGCCATGCTGGGGACGCCGGCCTAGTGTATTCGGGGTTACAGTCTTAGTTTCCGATGCCTCTTGTAAGATGTATAGCATGTCTGATCTTCCTTGCGCCCCTCGGTCTTTTAATGTTGGCTCTTCTGTTCCTGGAGTGTAAAAACGGATTGCGTGCTGTCAATTCCACACGTTAATTATACATGGTGCAAAAAGGTATTCTGTGTTGTATGTCCGTACAGTGCAGAATTATTGGGTGGAACTTATTGCTGGGATGGAAAACGTCCTCCTTTTTTTCCCTTGGTTTTGAGTCCAGTAGTACCTTGGAGGCCAGCAAAATTTTGGAGGTATACTCTTTTGAGAGTCCCGTTTCCCTTAACTCTTGAAAGCTTATGCCCTGAAAATTTTGTTGGGTCTCCCGGTGGCACTAGATTCAAATCTCACTCTTCTATTGTAGCATCCTAAAACTCTTCCTCTTCCCCTCTTGGGTAACTGGCTCCTGGGTTTGCCACTCCTGGGATGCATCTCCCTGTGAATGCGACTCCGAAGGATGTATCCATTTTCCCACAGGGTCTGAGCATTGCACGGTTTGTGCATATTGCCTCTGGTCTAGTCCGATACAATCTGTGATGCTCTGCCTTCAGTGATCACTTTCTATACTCGCCATCCCACCCAATGCCAGTTTGGTGTAGCGGTTAAGTGCGCGGACTCTAATCTGGGAGAACCGGGTTTGATTCCCCACTCCTCCACTTGCACCTGGCTGGATGACCTTGGGCAAGCCATAGTTCTGGCACAGCTGTTCTTGAAAAAGAGCAGTTTCTGTCAGAGCTCTCTCAGCCCCCACCCCACCTCACAGGGTGTTTGTTTAGGGGAGGGGAAGGGAAAGGAGTTTGTAAGCCGCTCTAAGACTCCTTTGGGTAGTGAAGGGTGGGGTATAAATCCAGTCTCCTCCTCCTTTAAAAGTGCATTTCTTCCCGTATGTCCTCCCACATTATTGAAACAGTGGCTATGAGTGGCTTCCTAATAATTCCCAATCTGCCCCATAGCCAAAGGACAAGGGCACGCACAGAAGCGTTCTTGCGGTTGCCCCTCAACCATGGAACTGCCTTACATGCAAAAATGGCTGAAATCTGATCCTGTTTGTTGCAAGATCTCTGGATAAGGGCAGGTTTTTGCATACGCAACTGGAATTGTTCACAAATCTACAAATTGCCTTCCTAGCAACACCCTCCTCACCCACTGCCTATATGTAATTGTTGGAGACTTCTCTTTCAGTATAGGAGAAGAGGAGGCGATTGGATTTATACCCCACCTTTCACTCGGAGTCTCAGAGTGGTTTACAAACTCCTTTCCCTTCCCCTCCCCACAACAGACACCCTGTGAGGTGGGTGGGGCTGAGAGAGCTCTGACAGAAACTGCTCTTTCAAGAACAGCTCTGACAGAACTACGGCTTGCCCAAGGTCATCCAGCAGCTGCAAGTGGAGGAGTGGGGAATCAGACCTGGTTCTTCCAGATCAGAGTCCACGCACTTAACCACTCCACCAAACTGGCTCAAGAGAACATAAGAAGAGCCCTGCTGGATCAGACCAGTTGTGTATCTAGTCCAGCATCCTAACTCACACAGTGGCCAACCAGCTCCTCTGGACAGCCAATAATACGGCATAGAGGCCGAGGCCTTCCCATGTTGTTACCTCCTGTTGCTGGGATTCAGAGGGCAATATGGAGGTTCCCCTCAGTTAATGGCTCGTAGCCACTGATAAACTTCTCCATAAATCTAGTCCCAGTGTATCTGGAGAAATGTGCATGCACACGAAAGCTTATACCCAGAATAAAACTTCATTGGTCTTAAAGGTGCCCCTGGGCGCCAATATTGTTTTGCCACTTCAGACCAACATGCCTACCCACCTGAATCTATCAGCAAATTGTTAGTAATTTTAGACTGGAGGCTCCTTGGGGCAGCGACTTGTCTCTCTCGCCTCATTACTCTGGCAAGCACCATGCACTGATGAAATCTTAATAAATACTGGCCATGATTTTAAGGTGTTAAAAATTAAACCAAAAGTCTATCTACTTTGCAATTTCAGCTAAACGTGAGGAAGGACTTCCTGACAGAATGGTTCCTCAGTGGGACAGGCTTCCTCGGGAGGTGGTGGGCTCTCCTCTGGAGGTTTTGAAGCGGAGGCTAGATGGCCATCTGACAGCCATGCTGATTGTATGGCCAGTGTAGTGTAGTGGTTAAGAGCGGCTGACTCAAATCTGGAGAACTGGGTTTGAGTCACTCCGCCATATGAAGCCTGCAGGGTGACCCTGGGCCAGTCACTGCTGTCTCAGAACTCAGCCCCTCGTACCTCGCACCTCGCAAGGTGCTTGTTGTGCGGAAAGGAAAGGGCAATTTTAAGCCGCTTTGAGACTCCTTAGGGTAGAGAAAGGTAAAGGTTTCCCTTGCTCAAAACCCAGTCGAATACGACTCTAGGGATGCGGTGCTCATCTCCAAGCCAAAGAGCCAGCGCAGTCCGAAGACGTTTCCGTGGTCATGTGGCTGGCATGACTAGATGCCAAGGCACACGGAACGTTTCTTACCTTCCCACTGAAGCGGTACCTATTTATCTCCTTGCGATTTCTTGCTTTCAGACTGCTAGGTTGGCAGGAGCTGGGGCCAGAGACGGGAGCTCACTCCATCACACGGCACTCGGGTCTCGAACTGCTGAACTACCGACCTTCCGGTCTGCAGTTCTTCTCACTGTGAATTTAGGCAGATCATCAGAGGGAGGGAGGAAGGGATAAGCCAGTGCCTGGCTCTCTTGGCCCTTTCTTATATGCCTGGGGTGATGCCAATCAGGAGGAAGGAATTTTCCTCCAGGCCAGACTGGCCCGGGGATCCTGAAAGCTTTTTGCCGCCTTCTGCGCATAGAGCAGGGGTCACTGGTGGGATGGGGAGAGGGGGTAGCTGTGAATTCCCTGCATTGTGCCAGGGGTTGGACTAGATTACTCTTGGGGGTCCCTGCCCCTTCTAGCACTATGTTTGCTATGTGAATTGGTTCCCTGAAGTCACGGTGGGAGCTGGGGACAAATTGTTTTGCACAGAGGAACCCTGAGATCCTCCAGTTATAGGATCTGCCCATTTAAATCTGTAAATTGCAATCACCAGTGCAAGGACTTCTCAAGGAAAACGCGTGTGGGTGGATCCCAATGCAATGCGGAAGAAATGTTCATTTCAAGCTCCATTAGGAAGATGGACTAATGTGCTGTTCTCATTCTTTGGAAGGCCCAACGTAATGAGTCACCGGGAGGCATTAGCTACATTGTTCGGACTCGCCAACCTTTCTGTATACAGCTTCCTAACAGTAATGTAGGCAAGCTGAAAGCCAGAGAGATTTTCTCTAGCCCCAAACAGCACTGAAAAGTCTACATTTAAATAGTATATTTGATGAGTTTGCGCACCAAATGGCTCTTAAAAGTCAACACGTAAATACTACTGCATTTGAGGACTTGGGCAGATAGTTCTCAGCACAATCCTATGTGGAGTTACTCTAATCCAGGGGTTACTGTCTCCAACAATCCATATTAGTAAGGTTGCTAACTCCCAGGTGGGACTTGGAGATCTCCCAGACTTACAATTGATCTCCAGATAAGAACATAAGAGAAGCCAGGTTGAATCAGGCCAATGGCCCATCCAGTCCAGGGTTCTGTATCACACAGTGGCCAAAACCCAGGAGGTCCTCCAGCGGGGCCACAACTCCAGAAGCCCTCCCGCTCTTGCGCACACCCCCCCAAGCACCAAGAGTATAGAACATCATTGCCCCAGACAGAGTGTTCCATCTTTACCAGGGGTGTCAAACTCATTTGTTATGTGGGCTGGATCTGACACAAATGCCACTTTGTTGGGCCATAAACTGTTATGCCGGGTACCGGGGATATAAACTTTATAAAGGACAGCAGCTGGTAAGCTCTGATTTGGTGTGTCCTCACTGCAAGGCCCCATGGGCTGGGAAAGGGATGCGGAGGAAAACCCATATGGGCAAGTGAAGAGCCAGCAGTGTAGCGCTGAGTAGATGCTCCTATGCCCCAACAGAGGATTCTCTGAATACACACAACCACATGCAAACATTGATGAAGAAGAAGAAGAAGAGGAGATTGGATTTATACCCCGCCCTTCACTCACTTGGAGTCTCAGAGCGGCTTACAAACTCCTTTTCCCTTCCCCTCCCCACAACAGACACCCTGTGAGGTAGGTGGGGCTGAGAGAGCTCTTTCCCAAGCTGTCCTTGAGGGAACAGCTGGTACAGAGCTATGGCTTGCCCAAGGTCATCCAGCCAGGTGCAAGTGGAGGAGTGTGGAATCAAACCCGGTTCTCCCAGATTAGAGTCCGTGCACTTAACCACTACACCAAACTGATCCCTGAGGCCATCCGGGATACCATCCCCGGGACTGCAGGCAAAGTGGGGAGGTGTGAATTGTGGCTGCAGTGGCTCATAGAGTCTTAAGAGTTGGAAGGGGCCATACAGACCATCTAGTCCAACCCCCTGCAGGACCAGCCTAAAGCATCTCTGACAAATATTCGTCCAGCCTCTTCTTGGAAGCTGCCTGTGAAAGGGAGCTCACCACCTTCCTAGGCAGCTAATTCCAACTTTGAACCACTCTGACCGTGAAAAGGTTTTTCCTAATATCCAGCTGATACCTTTCCGCATGTAATTTAAACCTGTTGCTTCGGGTCCTATGCTCTGCTGCCAACTGGAACAGCCCCCTGCCCTCCTCCAAATGACAGCTCTCAACTTACCGGTGAGATTGTCCCTTAAGTGAAAGTGTTTTGCTTCACTGCGGCAGATGAGGTTGTTCTGCCATGCTGAAGCCACAACTGGAGTGGCTCCCCCCCCCAGTGGCCTCCTATTCCCTCCCTTGCAGGCCACATAACAGCCCTGAATGGGCCGGTTTTGGCCCCCGGGCCTTATGTTTGACACCCCCGATCTATACCTTATAGCTAATAGCTACTGGTGGAACTCTGCTCCATGTGTTTATCTAATCCCCTCTTGAAGCTGTCCATGCTTGTAGGTGCGACCACTTCCTGCGGCAGTGAACTCCATGTGTCAATTACTCTTTGGGTGAAGAAGTGCCTCCTTGTATCTGTTCCAAGCCCACTGCTCATTAATTTCATTAATTCCGGGTTCTTGTACCATGAAATGAAAGAGATCAGTTTCCCCGGAGAAAAGGACTGCTTCAGCGGTTGGACTCTATGACACCATACCCTGCTGAGGTCCCTCCCCTCCCGAAATCTTGAGGAATTTCCCAACCCTGAGTTGGTGTCCCTGCATATTAGTCTTTTATAGACATTGGTGTGCTTTAATGTTCAGTGTCTTGCGCTAGGACTGGCAAGATCTAAGTGTAGATATCAAAGGATGGAACCTAAAAGCTTTGGAAGTGCCACACACACAGACACACACACACACACACACACGCACGCACGCACGCACGCGAAATGTGTATGATGCACTCCAAACCAGAAGGGTCTATCCGAGATGGAACTGTGTCGAGTGCCAGCAACTCCTGACAAACCATGCCGTTTTTTTAGCTTAATTTTTTTAATTTTTCAGTTAAAATTACACAACGGACATTGCACCAAACAAAAGACCGTAAATACGTTAACAATAACCTTGCACTGTTTTACCAATAGATTTCATAGTTATGCAGTTGTTTAGTTGCCTCTCTTTCCCCTTGGAAGAATCACTTGTGATGCCAGAAACAATTGACTTCGTCAGGCATACTTGTTTCATGAACACGGCACCTTATGAATGAGCCAACTTAGCACCAGAGTCCAGGCCATTTAAACAGAGCACCTGATAAGCTCGGCAAATGGAGTTCAATACATTTTATTGCTGTTCAGCTACGTCCCATTTCCCCCAAATGCAGCAGTTACTGCTGAATCGGGGGTTAATGATTCAACGAACTAATCAGCTACTCAGCTCTTCTGCTCAAGGGCATCCCATGAAGTTGATGGGGCAGTAGATTCGAGACAGACAAAGGGAAATACTTTGTTACACAGGTACTTCTTTTCATAATACGAGAACTCGTGGGCACACCATGAAATTGCTGAGCAGTTGGGTTAGAATGGATAGAAGGATGTACTTCTTCACCCAAAGGGTGATTAATACGTGGAATTCACTGCCACAGGAGGTGGTGGCGGCTACAAGCACGGACGGCTTCAAGAGGGAATTGGATAAACATATGGAGCAGAGGTCCATCAGTGGCTATTAGCCACAAGGTATAGATAGGAACTCTCGGTCTGGGGCAAGTGATGCTCTGTATTCTTGGTGCTGGGGGGAGCAACAGTGGGAGGGTTTCTAGTGTCCCGGCCCCACTGCTGGACCTCCTGATGGCCCCTGGTATTTTTGGCCACTGTGTGACAGTGTTGGACTGGATGGGTTACTGGCCTGATCCAACATTGGCTTCTTTTATGTTCTTAGAATGATTTAAATGTGGAGTTCGCTGCCAGAGGAGGTAGTGATGGCCACAGGCATAGAAAACTAAAAGGAGATTAGACAGATTCATGCCATGTCATGGATGGATCCATCAATAGCTACTAGCCATGGTGACTGAAGGGAAACTCCGCATTCAGAGGCAGTCAACGTCTGAATCCCTATGCAAGGAAAAACCAAACAAAGGACCACAGTGTGGAGTTATGCACAGACAACAACAAAAACACTATGTGAACAGGCTCTTGAGCCAATTAGTGAGAATGATGCCTTTAATTTTTTAAAACCGACTGTAAAAATACCTTTCCAGCTAAATAAACTGTTCGAAACCTCTGCTTTGTGTGATTATTTACAGATTATTTACAGACCCTGCTCAAATTCTAGAATGATGTATTAAAGTGAACAAAAACAATATCCAAGAAGCATCCATTTTCTCCAGGGGAACTGATCTCTGTAGTCTGGAGATGAGCTGTAATTCTGGGGGATCCCCATGTCCCATCCGGAGGCTGGCATCCCTAACAGAAATCAAGAGACGTACATACTTGAGCCAACCTTAGCACATAAAGAGGGAGGGTCTATTGCTTTAGAACTTCTAGGTTTCCTAGCCTCACGCCCTAGTGGCACATGATCAAGGATGGTGGTTTCACTCATGCAAATAATCGTGAATGCTGCAGGCAAAGGACAGACACTGATTTGTGGACTCTGTTGCCAGTCTACACACACTGGGTTTTTCTGCATGTGAGTAGTTCCATTCATCCATCATGGATTATTCTCAAGGATAACGTAATTTTCTGGGCTTGGGCATAGTAGACTGGGCTAGCAGCCGTTTCCTTCCTGTTGAACACTTTCTTTGGTCACAGCAAATGCTACTGAAGCTATTATCTGCGGCCACCAAGTTCACACATTAACATTTATCTACTTAGGAAGTGTTGTTTGAAATGTGGTGTTGGAGGAGAGTTTTATGAATACTTTGGACTGCTGAAGAGATAAATGAGGAAGTTCTGGATCAAGTCGAGCCTGGACTCTCCCTAGAAGCTAAAATGACTAAACTGAGGCTATAGAACAAAGTTTGAGTCCGGTGGCGCCTTTAAGACCAACAAAGTTGAATTCTGGGTATAAGCTTTCGTGTGAAGAAGTGTGCGTGCACACAAAAGCTTATACCCACAATCAAACTTGGTTGGTCTTAAAGGTGCCTCTGGACTCAAACTTTGTTCTGTTGCTTCAGACCAACATGGCTACCCACCTAAACTGAGGCTTTCATATTTTGAGGAGGGGAAGGGGGGAACTCAATGCAAAATATGGCTGTAATCAAAGAGGATCAAGCTAACAGAATAAGTTATTATAAAAATACAAGTATTTATTATGGTGTACACATTAATAAAAGATATAATAGGTTAAAAGCAATGGTCCAAATATCAGACTCTTTTGACACACAGAGTTGATAGTTTCACAGATGGAATTGATGGGTATATCTTATGACCAGTAGACCATATACGTTTTGGCCCCTTAGGGCCTTCCTCAGTGGCCAATATTACTATTGTAAGACAACACACATCCAGAAATAAATATGTGAAGAAAAGATTTACTTCAGAGCCAGGTGTTGCTTTCTCATGTGATGTGCAGTTGCTAAAAGTTTGCACAGTGGGCCGTGGATAATCTCCCATGGTAACTACGTAGGCGCTCCAAACTGTTCTGGTACCAAATATCCCGTGTATCTGGATGTGTGTCTCTTCCATCAAAGGTCGTTGAAGGGGGTGGGAAAAGAAGACGACCCGACATGAAATGGATGGACTTCATCAAGGAGGCCACGGCCCTCAGTTTGCAAGACCTGAGCAAAGCTGTTAACTTGGACAAGACTTTTGGAAGTCATTAATTCATGGGGTCACCATGGGTTGGAAGTGAGGTGATGGCACTTAACACACACACACACAGAGTGAGTGAGGAACATTGTTTACATGGAGAACTCGAATCAACATTGCAGGCCATAATTCAAGGAACCCCTCTCTCTCTCTCTGCATGGGCCCCTTCCTCGCTCACCTCTGGCTCGGACACAGCAGGCTCCGGATTTGAGCTGCTGAATGTATCCCTCCTCCTCTCCCCTCCCCTGTTGGTATCCTGGGCGGTTTCTCAACCCCCAGTTCAGCCACTTGTGCCTGCCTGCCAGCTTGCCTCTCCCCTTCTAACCAGGAGATGAGGGTTTCTCTGGAGGTGGAGGGTACTCCTTTCAGAGAGGAGGCTTGAAAAAGTGGAAAGCAGCTTGTTGGACCCAGGAGGAGGGGGAAAGGGAAGAGGGGTGAACTTTTTTGGCTTTCCTGCGAAGCCAAGAAGAATTTGATTGTGGAGACCATGGCTGGATTCTCACGTTTTGGATTACTCTTTCTCTTTCAGATGTTAGCCTCTTCCTCTGCCCAGGTAAGCCCCCCCTTTTTTTTTTAACCTTTTGCTTTTCCAAGAGAAAAGGTATACATCTAACAGTTTACACTAGCTCCATCTTCTGGAATTCTTTAAAAAGTTTCACTCCTATGCGTATCAGTGTCCAAGAACTGGGACTTCCGAGTAAATAACGGGCACAAATCGGTGGATTCTCTAGTGATTTAGCAGACGGTGATCTATATTCATCACTTCCCTGTTTGCTCAGTTAAGTGAATTAAAGCATCAGGGCAGAGAGTCTTTCTTTAATTGCATTCTGATCAATGGGATGGCGATACTAATTCTTTTATCGATTCTGGATATAGATCGACGCGACGGTAGTAATCCCAGATGAGTGGTTCTTTTCTTTTTGCATTTGATTTGGCGTCAGATGCAAATCCCTTGTCCAAAACAGCAGCATTGAACTTAATTATTTTTACAAGCTTTTATTTTCTTTCAAACTTAAGTTTATTGTAAAATAGGAAGGAATGCAAGAAGGGGGAAGAAAGCTGACTTGAAAGAGGGGCGGGGGAATGCTTAACATGAAAGCATTAAGTTTCTTGCTGAACAAAACCTCCAGTGTTCTCAATTCCCAGTCTCTCCAGAGGTGTGCTTGATCCCCCCACCCCTTCTTCTCCTGCCACAGTTAGTCTATTTTGAAGTCACATTTAAGAGGAAAAGAGCCTTTGCGTGAAGTCCTTTATGCAGTGAACATCAGGTTCTTCTTAACGAGCACCCCCAGGAGGGTATTAATGACTAGATAATGGAGGGAATGATAGCAAAGTTTGCCTTTGGAAAAAAATTAAGACACTTTCTTCAGGCAGGCGCAGGAATTTGGAGTCGTCTCCCATCGGCCCTGAGCAAACCTGGCTGTACAATGGGACATTTGTGCTCGAAGTCTGGTAGCAAGTTACTCTCGAGGGCTTTTTTTCCACATAGAGAAACATTTACTGCCTTTTCCCCCCCCTTTAAGACAGCGCAGACATTGGCCACATTCACAGAGCAACCCCATTTGTGTAGAATTCTGTATTAACGCTACCCGCAGGAAAGACCTCTTTCTCCTACCGCCAGGTCTCATAAAGAAAAGCATTTATACATTGTCACTTGTTTTTTAGCAGCCCCTCTCGCAACAACCACACCATTCAAGGGAGGTGATGAGGGGTCAGAGACAGGAAAACTAAGTGGGATCCAGAGACAGATTGAAACCTGCCATTAAAAGGATTTGGCTTTGAGACTGCTAAACCGTTTGAGGGTTTTTCTTCTACATTCTGTAATGTTTTGTTCTACACAAATTCAGGAGGGTGTTGGTCTGAAGCAGTCGGACAAAGTCTGAGTCCAGTGCCACCTTCGAGACCAACAAAGTTCTGTTCAATGAATAAACTTGAATAAAACTTTGCTGGTCTTAAAGGTGTCACGGGACTTAAACTTTGCTCTACACAAGTGAAAATATCCTGATTTGTGAGGGAGCCAGAGTGGCCTGAAAAGAACCTGGAGCTACTGAAGTAGAATTTGTTTGGAGTAGATGGAAGGGAGAGGGAATGCGATAACCTCAAGGCAGATGATGGGCACAAAGAAAATCCTTGACTGCCAGTGCAGTAGAGGGGTTACAGTTGCAGACTTAAGCCAGGGAGACCGACAGTGCAATCCTAAACAGAATTACGTTTGGAGATCCCATGGAATTACAGCTCATCTCCAGACTACAGAGATCGGTTCCCCTAGAGAAAATGGGTGCTTTGGAAAGTGGACACTATGGTATTGTACCCCGCTGCGGGGTCTCTCCCCTCTCCAGGCTCCATCTCCAAATCTCCAGGAGTTCCCCACACCTGAAGCTGGCCACCCTACCCCCCTGTCCCTAGCTGGTGGCCGGGGCGGGGGGGGGGGGGAACCTGGCCACCCTAAGTGAATGAGTCTAACTCTGTTTAGGATTGCTCAGATAAGTACTCTGTCATGAAGCTTACTGGGCGACCCTGAGAGGGTAGCTGTCTGTCAGCCAAAGCTTAACTCTAATTAATTTTTTAAAAATACGATGGAACACTGCATATGCCACCCTGGGCTGTCTGGAGATGGGACAACAGTGTAAATATAACTAATTTTTGTTGCTTGAGTGGTTATGGAGACACGGGTTTTTCACATTCCAGAGGTAGAAAGAAGAAGAGAAATTACTGAAAGTTGCGGATTGGGGAAGGCATCTTGGAGGGGAAAAATATTCTAAGGCATAGAGTCAGTTTCCAAAAAGAGTCCTTTTGTAGGGGTAGCTTCAAGGACACTAAAAACCTGAAATCTGGGTATCTTTGGTGAAGAACTAATATTGTTCTCCTTCTGTTTGGTTCCTTGAGGTCCGTCCTATAGACCTAGAGTTCTGCTGGTGTCTGCTGTAGGGATTTGGAAGTCCGTTCTTGTACCTGAAATGTTGGGTGTATATCTGTGATGCAAAACCTCATTTTCCTTCTCCCTCACTTCCCAGAGGCCAGGACCACGAGGCCCTGTTGGACCGCAAGGCCCCCCCGGACCACCTGGCAAGGATGGCATCGATGTAAGTGCTGGGCAGCCTATAGTTGGCTTGAGGTAGGGGACAAAAGGGGTGGAGTTCTGGGTGGACAGATTTAATAGGGTGGCTGGAATTACTGACAGTTGTACAAGGAAGAGCCAATCTGCTACTTGGTGAAAGGACTCCAAAACTATTGCTGGTTCATTTTCCCTGAGACAGTCTTCAGTGATCCTCCTGCAAGTTCAGATCATCTTGAGCATTTCAGACATCTGACTTGATTCCATTTTGGTGTCCTCTGTAACGGTCACCCTCTTCCACTGGATAAAATCCAGAAAAGCAATATCTGACGGACCGGCTCTTGAATATTCAGCTTTCCTATCTGTCCATCTTGAAGACTTTTGAATCCAGTTGATTTTAGCAACTTCCCTTTCAATCAGTGGACACTTGAGTTAGCTCAGAGTTGGTAAACCTGGCGATGTGCCACAGATCTTTTGTGTCTATTTTATTTTGCATCTCCACAGATCTTCTAATCCGCTGCATAACGGAACGAAGTTCAAAATTTGGGAGGAAAAAAGAAATGTCAAGTGCTGTTTGCACAAAACAAATTGTTCAACTAATTCCCCAGAGTGAGGCAAATTGAGCTACAAATTGCTCTTGGCAGTTGCTCAGACTAGATTATCATCCCCCCCGCCCCCAATTTATATTACAAGGAACCATTCGCAAAGAGATATGTTGTGTAAATGAATTTCATAGAAATACTGTGCATATTTTTCTTGTGAAAGGAACAGGTTTGAAGATGCTCATTTAAAGGGAGGAACTTGACATTGTAGAGGATGAGGGCTTACTGTCAAAACAGTGTTCTTGGGTCTCCTGTTCTTTCACCCTGTAATACAGTTACATAAATCATCAGATGTTACATAATATCATCAGACTTGGAGTTATAGATTTCATTGGCTGCCATTTGCAGTATCAGGGCAACTCAGAACCCAATTCTATGTGACGTATTTTGTTCTACCAGAGGTTATCAGAGAGAGGTGGAGGAGGAGATGTATCTATATATCTAATTTCCAAGTGCCCCCCCCCCGCGTGTGGATACTTAAATCCGTGCGGGGGGGCACTTGGAGGGTGGGGAGGGGGTTCTACAGATGGGGGGTGATCCCCCCGTTTGCAGAAAAATAAAAAAAATTTTTAAAAGTTTTGGGGGGATACTGAAATCCCTCGAAAAGTAAAAAAGCGTTCCCTGCGCATGCGTAGGGAACGAACTTACCTGTCGTGTGGTTGTTGCTGGCGGTGGCGGCGTGGCGGCGGTTTCCTGTGCACGTGCAGGGAACGGACTTGCGGGAGTGCTGGCGGCACTGGCGGCGGATGAGCGTGGCCGGGGGGGGGGGCGGAAAGGGATGGTGCTGGGGGGGGAGGGAGACGCTGGGCCTGAGTGGCGTTAAGCGTTAAGTGGCGTTAGGTCCCTAAACCCAACCCTCCCCAGGCTCCACCCCCAAATCTTCTGGAATGTCCCAAACCAGAGTTTGCAGCCCTATGCCCAAGTCCAGTGAAACCCAAAACAGTAATGTAGTGCAAGTTCTTCAGAACGGGGCATTCAGAAGGATAACATAAATGATGATAGATCTAGGTGGGTAGCCGTGTTGGTGTCAGCTAATGCTGTCATCCCCTGTCCGGGAGGTGGGATGATTGAACCCGTGACGTCAATACTGTGGAATGTTATGTTATAGTTCTCATGGCATACTTATCGCTCTCCCTACTACTCCAACCTTGAGAGGCTGTTGGTGCTGGCTCATGTATCTTTTCACTGTCTGGCTATAAGTCTTCCCGCTTATTCCCTGGGAACTGTTAACCAGTATTTTAAGCGCCTTTTTTCTGACCTAATGATTGGTTGCATTACACTACCAGTCCTCTCTTTGAATTCTGTATAATTGTCCTGGTTCCAGTAGTGCACACCATTACTAACACAAGAAGTGCAGATGACCGTATCAGACCTTTCTCAATAAAGGATTCCAGTTTAAGGACACTTGTTGACTGACTCTGTAGGACTCTCACAGAGTGTTAGTAATGGCGAACACTATTGGCACCAAGACAATGAAGCAGCAGAACAAAGTTTGAGTCCAGGGGCACCTTTAAGACCAATAAAGTTCTATTCAAGATATAAGTTTCATGTGCAAGCACACGTCTTCAGATGTGGTGAGACAGAATTTCCTCAGCTGTTACATATGGCGGGTGGTTAGTTGCCAGGAAGGGCCAATTAAGACAGAGACAGAAACAACATTGGAAATTACCAGTCCATACATAGGGTGAACAGTAAATTATCATATAGCATAATGAAGATGTTGAACATATATAAAGATCAGGAATAATAAGCATAGTTTATATGGTAACCATTTGTTTGGGTTCAATTCTGGGGCATAAACAGTGAAGGAAATAAAAATGTCAGAATTGGAGATTGATGTATCATTAATTGTAGAATGCTGAGAGTAATTAATTGAGGCCCTGCCATCTGTATCCTCTCAAGCATGGAGGCGAACTTTACAGCATCTTCATAAGAACATCAGAAGAGCCCTGTTGGATCTGGCCAATAGTCTATCTAGTCCAGCATCCTGTCTCACACAGTGGCCAACCAGTTCCTCTGGAAGGCCAACAACAGGGCAGAGAGGCTGAGGCCTTCATAAGAACATCAGGAGAGCCCTGCGGGATCAAACCAGGGGTCCATCTAGTCCAGCATCCTGTCTCACACAGTGGCCAACCAGTTCTTCTGGATGGCCAACAAGAGGGCACAGAGGCCGAGACTTTCCCCTGATGTTGCCTCCTGACTCTGGGATTCAGAAGATTAATGCGTCTGAATGTGAAGGTTCCCCTCGGTCACCATGGCGAGTAGCCATTGATAGACATCCTCCATGAATCTATCTAATCCCCTTTGAAAGCTGTTTATTCCTCCAGCAGCAAATTCCACATTTTGATCACTCTCTGTGTAAAGTAGTATTTCCTTTTGTCCATCCTGAAACTACTGCCCATCAGCTTCAATGGATGCCCTCGAGATCTAGTAATTGAGAAGAGGGAGAAAAATATTTCTTTGTCAGCTCTCTCCACCTCGTGCACAATTTTATAAAACTCTACCATGTCCCCTCTTCAAATTCAGCCGTGACGCTTTCTCAGTCATACAACTGAATCTGGTGCCATTTTCTTCTTAAATGTAATTACAGAGTCATTTTAATTCTTGATATATGCAAATATGCCTTTCAGTGTATACCAGGCTACAGAATCCATCCTTTTTTAATGCAAAATTTGATTGGCGTTGCCTAAGGAGTTTGATCCCCCCTCATATTTTTAGCGCAAAATGTAACATCTCTCCAATATTTGTTTGATCTGTGTGTTCCCATGCTAAGAAAAGATGACCTGCCATCTTGGTTTTGTCCCGTTGGAATTTGTGGAAGCTTGACAAGGATTTCCTGCTCTCCTCTTAATTCAAACAACAGAATATCGAGGGTTTCTGTTACAATACCCAGCCTTTAGTTAGGAATGTTTTGTAGGTGGGAGGGAGGGACAGAAATGACATCTGGCAATGTGTGATGTCACATCCTTGCAAAAACCTGGATGTGATGTAATCACGTTGGACGGATGTGATATCATATGTTGCCGGATGTCTTTTCTGGCCCAGGCCGTTTCTCCTGCCCTTTCAGAGGAGCAAGGGTGGAAGGAAGGACACAACCACCAGAAAGCCTCCTGCTATAAATGGGCAAATAGTCTCCCTGCTTTTAGTCCAGTGATCCCAAACATAATGTCTGTGGGTGCCATGGGGCCCATCAATGTCTTTCCTGCCATTCACTTCTTCCCCAAAGCAAAGAGCCAGTCCTAGCTTTCCTCCACCTCACTGGAGCAGGAGGTTCTTCAAAAGAACATCAGAGATATCGCCTCTGAATCTTTAGGGATCATCCAGTTGGAAACATCTACCTCTAGATGTTAGGAGGATGCTTGGCTTAGAACCTCCCTCCATTTTGTGATAGGCCCCAGCCTCCACAGCAGACATTTTGTGTCGGTACCCACTCAGTGTTCTCAAAATTCCAAAACTGCTCTCAGAATCAATAAAGTTGGGAACCCTTACCTGAGGGATTTAAGGACATGACTTGAGACCTTAAGGCTGGTCCGTTTTGTGTGTTTTTCCACTCTCACAAGTGTTCTGTCCCGACTAGGCCGAATGCCTGCAGAAATGCCTGAATGTGACAGCAGAAACAGCATGTTCTGGCTGAGCTCTCAGGCAAGGTGGACCCAAACTCTGAACTAAAGATGGGGTGAAGTTCATAATGGGAGAGAGAAGATTCGGACACTGAATTTCATTGGCCCAAATTTCATTTCACTTATACCCTTCCAAAGTTCAGGCCTTCAGAATATGTATATTTAGTTATTCATGTCATTTATACTCCACTTTCCTCCCTAGCAGAGATAGGGCTTCCAGGTCTGAGTTGGGAAATACCGGGAGATTTGGGGGGTGGACCCTGGAGATGGCGGGGTTTGGGGAGGAAAGGGACCTCAGCAGGGTATAATGCCAAAGTCCACCCTCCAAAGCAGCCATTTTCTCCAGGGGAACTGATGTTGGTTATCTGGAGATCAGTTTTAGTAGCGGGACATCCTCCAGGAGGCAAGCAACCTTAAAGGAGACTCAAAGGAGACCCCCCTCCAACCCAAAAGGAGACTCAAAGTGGCTTGCAAGAGGCAGATCAGGGACATGGGGCTCCACATGTGACTTGCGCTGAATTGAAAGTTCTTTATATAGGCAAGAGACTGCACTGTGTGAAAAGGGAGGGGGAAGAGCCCCCCCCCCCCCGGATCTCAGAATACCTTTTCACGGACCACGTAGTGTTGGGCTCTGGAAACAGGTGCAACTGCAGAGGTCAATTAATTTTTGGAAAACAAACCTTTCAGGTCAGTGATGAGATTTAACCAACATTCTGGAACGAACACAAAATCCCACAGTTGGTCCCACGAGTGAAAACTCTAAAAACTGTTCTTTCTAAAAAGCCAGCTGCATACGGTGCCTTCTTTTACTTTGAGACTGGATTTGCTTTATGACTTTCAACCCCCTAATTTTTTTTAACAAGTCCTTCTTTTTTTTAAAAAAAAAAATCTAATGAGCATGACATGACATAATGTAACGAGGTAATTGCTTCGCTCCCGAGAATAGAAAATTCTTGTAGTTCTGTCAATCAAATGATTGACTTTGAAGATTATAGAGAGTGCGTGTGTGTGTTTAAGATGTCAGTTTTTAAAACCGTATCTTCCCCATCCCCTTTTATTGGAACTGGATGCAGACTTTTGGGGAATAAGTAACCTCCTGAGAAAGGAGGCCTGTGCCGGGGGTCATTAATTGTAACTAGTTTGGTGTGGTGGTTAGGAGTGCGGACTCTAATCTGGGAGAACCAGGTTTGATTCCCCGCGCCTCCATATGCAGCTGCTGGTGTGACCTTGGGCCAGTCACAAGTTCGCTCAGGGCTATTCTCCCAGGAGCAGTTTATGTCGGAGCTCTCTCAGCCCCACCTACCTCCCAGGGTGTCTGTTGTGGGGAGGGGAAGGGAAAGGAGATTGTAAGCCACTCTGAGACTCCTTCGGGTAGTGAAGGGCGGGGTATAAATCCAATCTCTTCTTAGTGGGTGCTAGTAAAGATCTGACCTGTTTCATAAGATTTTTTTTACTTGCTCTTCAAAATTCGCAGGAAGTAGTGCTGTCTATCTCCAGGTTGGGCCTGGAGACCTGAAATTACCACTCATCTCCAGATGCAGTTCCCCTGGAACTGGATATCCATCCATCCATCCATCCATCCATGATTTGTGAGCCGGCTTTGTTGGCTAGGCGGGATACAAATCTAAAATAAATAAATCCATCCATCCTCTGTCTGTCTGTCTGTCTGTCTGTCTTTCCATCGATCCATCCACCCATCTATCTATCTTTCTATCTATCTATCTATTCATCCATCCATCCATCCACCAATCCATCTATCTATCTATCTATCCTCTATCTATCCATCCATCCATCCACCCACCCACCCACCCACCCATCCATCCATCCATCCATCCATCCATCCATGATTTGTGAGCTGGCTTTGTTGGCTAGGTGGGATACAAATCTAAAATAAATACATCCATCCATCCATCCTCTATCTGTCTGTCTGTCTGTCTGTCTGTCTGTCTATCCATCCATCCATCCATCCATCCATCCATCCATCCATCTATCCATCCATCCTCTATCTATCTGTCTGTCTATCTATCCATCCATCCATTTATCTATCCATCTATCCATCCATCCATCCTCTATCTGTCTGTCTGTCTGTCTGTCTGTCTGTCTATCTATCATCATATGACAGAGTTACACACAGGAAGTATATAATAATATAAAATATGTAACCATGTTGATACAACGGGTTGTATGCAGACCGATTGAGCAATCCCCCTAAATACTAATATCGAGATTTTCAGTCCACTCAGTTGCAGCTGGGGAGAGCTCGAAGAGCTCCGTCACATCTCCCTGGAAAGCATGACACTCACATTCCTGTGACAGATGGGAAATAGTTTGACGGGATGCACCACAATCGCATTCGGATCCTGGTATTTTGCCCCATTTAAACAACAGGTCTGCACAGCTGCCAAAGCCTATTCTATTAGCCGTCTTCCATACTTTACCTGGCAAGTCAAATCCTGTGGGCCTCTCGTTGGTGTTTATCAGGTTATGGATATCGAGTGGAACCGATTGCATCCATGTTCACAACCATTTATTCCCTAGATGGAAATCTTGTGATTGCAGGATTTGTGCAGATCTTATTTCTGGGTGTCAGGATCTTAGTCTGGAAAGGCCTGCATCAGCCATGTCTTTGGGCAGCTCTCTGTTTTCAGTGATCAATCCTAGCTCGTCTCCTCATGTTGCACCCTGGATAACGCTAAAGAGCTACAGCTTCTGGCAGCCAGACAATCGTAGGATCTCCTGGATATACTATACACATGGAAATAACCTGGAATTGGAAAGTGGACTGTATGGCATTACACCCTGCTGAGGTCCCTTCCATCCACCAACACCACCCTCCCCAGTCTTTGCCCCCCAAACCCCCAGGAATTTCCCAATCTGGAGTTGGCAACCCTAACCGGCAACTTCCTACCTGGTGAAGGTGCCACTGCATGATTGATTACGGTAATCTGAATCCACCCTGAGATGTTGACAACATTTGTGATGAGACCATGGACCAGAAAATGAACTGCTGGATCTAAAGATGTTATGTGTTTGGGGAGGGGCTGTTGGATAAGCATATTTTACTTCAAGACACAACCAGTTCAAGAACACTGCCGTCTAGGGGTGCAAATATGTAAGGACATTTTACCTACCGTTGCCAACTTCCAGGTGATAGATGAGGGATCTCCTAGAATTACAGATGGTCTCCAGGTGACATAGAACAGTTCCCCTGGAGAAAATGGCTGCTTTGGAAGGTGGGCTTTATGGCATTACACCCCGCTGAGGTCCCTCCCCTCTCCAAACCCCACCCTCCACAGGCTCCGCCCCCAAATCTCCAAGTATTCCCCAACCCAGAGCTGGCAACCTTAGTACTCATGTGAAGCGTTACCGCAGGATTCCTCTCTAGGCACTGGTCTATCAAGAGATTAGACCAAAGGGTGCCAGCTGACCCTGAAAGCGTGAAAGAGTTGGTATCCTTCTACTGTAACGGTGTGTTGTATACTTAGAGAAACAGGTAAGGCAAAGAAAATGTGGGCATGTGTTTTAAATAAATAAATAGTGGCAGAATGTCCTTTCATCCTCTTGATCTTATTTTGAATTGCTCCATATTCTCCACCCCTGCTCCCCACTCAGCCACTTTGGAGTAGTGGTTGGGAGCACGGATTCTAAGCTGGGAGAACTGGGTTTGATTCCCCGCTCCTCCATATGAAGCCAGCTGGGTGACCTTGGGCCACTCACAAGTTCTCTCAGAGCTGTTCTCTCAAGGGCAGTTCTCGAAAGAGCTCTCTCAGCCCCTCAGCGGGTGTCTGTGGTAAGGAGCGGAAGGGAAGGAGATTGTAAGCGCTGAGACTCCAAGTCACCTCGAGACTGGACAACTGTAACGCTCTCTACATGGGGCTGCCCTTGCAGCAAATTTGGAAGCTGCAGCTAGTGCAGAATGCCACGGCCAGGGTTTGGGCCTTCCTAGGTGGGGGCACATCCAGCCTGTGCTGAAGGCACTGCACTGGCTGCCAATAGCATACTGAATTCGCTTCAAGGTGCTGGTACTTATCTTTAAAGCCCTATATGGCCAGGGTCCGGCATACCTGAGGGACCGCCTTTCCCCATATATACTCCAGAGAGCACTGAGGTCGGGATCCCAGAACCGACCGACCCTCCCAGGCCCCAAGGACGCCAGACTCACCACCACCAGAGCCAGGGCTTTTTCAGGGCGGCTCCACACCAGTGGAATGAGCTCCCGGAAGAGATCAGGGACTTGTGGGACCTCTTACAGTTCCGCAGGACCTGCAAGACAGAGCTCTTCCACCAGGCTTTCAACTAGGAGCCGCCCTCCCACTATTACCAACGAGCCCGGCCAGTGGTTTAATGCTTGGCCTTCATTGCTATGCCCAGGAAGAGCACTGAATGGCCGATGGGTTGGGATTAGGGAAGTTTCAGCACACCGTCTTAAATAACGATGCAATCAGAGGAACAGCACTGGCACTTTGACTGATGTTATTATAAACTGACTGCAACTACTGTTGTGATAATTTTAAACTGATTTTTTATGTATTTTAAACTGATTTTGTGTATTTTAATGGTCACTGGAGACCAATATGTAAGCCGCCCTGAGCCCGCTCGCAGGGAGGGCGGGGTATAAGCCCAACCAATAAATAAATAAATAAATAAGTGAAGGGCAGGGGTCCTTTTGTAGAAAAAGACGTGCAGGAGCTCATTAGCATAACTCATTAGCATTACTTATTTGCATATGCTACACCACCTGACATCACCAGGGGTATGTCAGAAGGCAAGAAAGAAAGGAGAAAGAGAGAGAGAGAGAGAGAGAGAGAGAAAGAAAGAAAGAAAGCGAAAGAAAGAAAGAAAGAAAAAGAAAGAAAGAAAGAAAGAAAGAAAGAAAGAAAGAAAGAAAGAAAGAAAGAAAGAAAGAAAGAGAGAAAGAGCTGGCAGGGAGGGGACAGCTACTAATCCAAGCCTCAGAAATACCACTATTCTGGGAGGATAGCTTCAGTGGTGGCTGAAGCCTTCAGAAGGCTGGTCGGAGGAACAAGGACCTTTCCAGGGGACGGGGTCATTTTGCTGCAGCCAGGACACAAGCAGGCATTCCCCTGTGGGGGGGGGGGCTGGCACCAACTCCCGGAGCTGCGCTCCCCCGAGCTTCTGCTCGAAATGACCCCTGAGTGAAGGGCAGGGTATAAATCCAATCTCCTCCTCCTCCTCCAAATGTCCAAATCCTCCCAGCGTTTTTTTTGGGGGGGGGGGTTGCTGTCAAGTTACAGCTGACTTCTGGCAAACCCATGGGGTTTTAAAAGCAAGAGGTGGTTTGCCCTTGCCTGCCTCTGTGTAGTGATTCTGAACTTCCTTGGTGGTCTCCCATCCAAATACTAAACAGGGCTGACCTTGCTTAGCTTCTGAGATCTGACACGAACCAGCTAGCCTGGACTGTCCAAGTCAGAGTGGGTAATTGTTGTGGGGGAGGACACACGAATTCCAGTTTGGCCTCCAGCTATCTTGAATCCCAAAGTGTCCAATGCAACTGAAGCATCCTCCATCCTTTTTGTGGATTTTCTTTAACATGGATCATTGGTAGGCTTGCCAGCTCCAGCTTGGAAAACTCCTGGAGATTTGGGAGCAGTGTTTGGGGAAGGGATGGATAGAGTTGCCATCTTCAAGCTGGAAAAGTCTTGGAGATTTGGGGGCATAATGTGGGTGGAGCTTGTGGATGGGAGGGAGTTTAGCTGGGGTGTGATGCCGTAGACTCCACCCTCCAAAGCTGCCATTTTCTCCAAAGCCAAACCAATCTTTGTAGTCTGGAGATCAGTTGTCATTCTGGGGGGACTCCAGGCACCACCTGGAGGTTGGCAACCTTTATTATGGGGGGTAATTCCATTGTTTCTGGAAAGGAGGACGAGATTGGGCTTCCTGGCTTTTCTCCAGGAAGCTGCTGCTAACTTCTGTCTTCTTTGATCCACTTTCTGTAGGCAATTGAAACATCTGTCTTGTTCTGTTATATTAGGACGTCTTTAACTCTTTTTGCCCTGCAGGGAAATTTCAGCACAGGGGGAGAGAACATTTGGAATTCTTCCATTGGTTGGCTCCAATCCTATAAACAAATTATCTGTCTATTGAAAACTACTGATCTTGTACAAACGGATGCGATACATCAAGAGAAAGCACTCGCCACAGCAGAGGCGATCTAGTGCATGGAAGAGCTGGCAGATCCCCCTTGGCCACCAGTGGGAGATGGAGGGGTAGGGTTGCCAGATCCAGGTTGGGAAATTCCTGGAGATTTGGGGGTGGAGCCTGGGGAGGACAGGGACCTCAGTGGGACACAATGCCATAGAGTCCACCCTCCCAAGGATCCATTTTCTCCAGGGGAACTGATCGCTGCAGTCTGGAGATGAGATGTAATTCCAGTGGATCCCCAGGTCGCACCCTGGAGGCTGGCATCCCTGTGTACGAGGAACTTGTTCATAGGATCCAAGCCTTTACTCTCTCCTCCCCGATGAAAAGTGGCCTTAGCCATGGAATTCGTCCCTCAGGAAAACGAACGCTGCCTTTTCCCGCGCTGAATCTCTGTTTTGCCATACTTTCTCCCCTTCTGTTTTGCAAAAGTGGATTGGATGGGCAGGTCAAGCAAAAGATCCTGGTGCAAAGCTACTCGAGCCAAGCCGAACAATATGAAGTGCACAATAAAGCATGAACAGAATATCTTGTGAGGCTTCTGATAAGATCCAATAAGCCAGGCCTTTAGTATAAGCAAAAGTCCTTTTATTCTCAAAGATCCTTCAGGTACACGATGTTTGTCAGTGATAGTCAGTTACAAGCAGCAGGGATTAATATACCATATACAAAAAGGTAAGGACAGGTAAAGAGCCAATCAGAGCCAACTAAAATAAGCGCGAAAACCCCCAACCGTTATGTTCCCATCAAAAAGGCGCAAAAGCACTAACCCCACCCCCCCATCCCCTTGTGAACTCTACTTGCTATTCACAGGCCAGGCACCTGGCCTAAATCAGTCCAAGAGTCTTCAAGGTTACAAAAGCAAGATTGGCTGTCCAAGACGCCAGACTGGCAAAGGGAGGCGGCACGGAGAGATTAGCCAGAATGTTTATATGATGTGGGAGTATGGGGCAAGCCACCCTCCCGGAGGGAAAGAAAGAGCCATAGTATACATGACAGGCAATAAACTCAAGGCTAGCCGTAAATTACTGATAGAGACCCAGACAACAGACAATGAATGGCAGAGGATCTGACATCTCTTCAGGGAGATACTGGTGTGTTGCATTCAATGTGCGCGTGATCGGATTGCCAACACCTGGTTGGGAAATTCCTGGAGGTTTGGGGGTGGAGCCTGGAGATGACGGCATTTGGGGAGGGGGAGGGCCTCAGTGGGGTATAATGCCACAAAGTCCACGTTCTAAAACAGCCATTTGCTCCAGGGGAACCGATCTTGACTGTCTGGACTCGGAGTTCCATTGTAATAACAGGAGATCTCCAGGTACCACCTAGAGGTTGGCAACCCTAGCGCATGAATGTTTGTGTTTGGGGAGGGTCACTTTGCAGGGTGTAAATTAAGTCTGGTGTCTTTTCTTTTTTATATACAATATAGTTTATTGAAATTTTGAAAATTTTATAAACATTACAAAAATAGAGGCTTTCAAAAAGCTATACTAACGAACAGGTAGAATACCGTATTTTTTGCTCCATAAGACTCACTTTTCCTCCCCCAAAAAGGGGGGGGGAAGTGTGTGCGTCTTATGGAGCGAATATGGAGCTTTTCTTACCTGTAACAGGGCTCTTTCTTCAGCAGGAACGCAGGGGAACGCCATTCAGGCTGGCATCCCAGCCTTCCCCACCCCTCCCTGCTGGGCCTGAGCTGTTAAGACTTAAAAGGGAAACGGCAGGAAAACCCCCACCAGGCTAAGTACTCTTTCCCTTTAAGTGCTTTTCCCCTTTAAGACAGCCAGCAGCAGAAAGCCCCGCCCACAGATTAAGCTCCGTGGCTACTTTGCACAGAAAGGCCTGGCTTTGCATGGCATGCCGACGTCTCTCTTCTTTCTTTTCTCTATCTTTCTTCCTTCCTTCCTTCCTTTCCTTTTTTCTGTCTGTCTGTCTTTCTGTCTCTCTCTCTGTCCCCACCTTTCTTTCTTCCTTTCTCTTTCTCTCTCTCTCTCCTCCTCCTTCCTTCCTTTATCTCTCTCTCTCTCTCTTTCGGTTTCATTTTTTCCTGTTTTCCTCCTCTAAAAACAAGGTGCGTCTTATGATCAGGTGCATGTTATGGATTGAAAAATACGGTAGCAAGTGAATCAAATACTGTGTAATGTAGTAACAATAGCAAGAAATTTTTTGAGAGATAAGTAAGACATAAGATACCAGTTGTAAATCCAGCATGTAGTTGTACTCAGAAGCGTATGTCAAGGGCGTAGACTTTCTGATTTCCTGGGGGGGCTGGGCCAGAGACATCACAGGCCATTGTCTCCGGGGGAGGCTCAGCATTTCCTGGAAAAGTTCAGGGGGGGCTCCAGCTTCCCAGCCCCCCTGAAGTTGACGCCTATGGTACATGTTAAGTCTATTGAAGATTATTGTGAATCATTACCTTAACCAAAGATCATCCATTACTTTGGGAATATCCTGTTGCAAATTCCAAATTAGGAAACCATATTGAAACAAAATTAGTAGAGGCAGGAATCTTATCAAATTACGTGAGATTGCCCAAGAGTTTAGCCATGACATATCAATCCCACAGCTTTTTATGCCATTGTGTCTTTTCTTCTCTGTTTAGGGAGAGCCGGGTCCACCTGGCCTGCCCGGGCCACCAGTAAGTATTCACCTAATTATTTTTCTCAAAGGGTTGGAGCACACCGCTGGGAATGAGCAGGAAAAAAATAGGATTAGGCACAAGAAAGGCGTAAGAGATTTTGGTCAGGAAGAAAAGCAAAGGGACATATTTGCCTGGGGAAGAAAACCAAAGCGGCTTCTGGTTCCCTTGGAAGGGTTTTTACAAGGAAAGATATGGGCTCAGAGTCTCGGGCTTGTGAGCTGGGATGGGTCCAGACAGTAGGGTTGCCAAGTCTTACCTTTTAAAAAGTGGGGGAGTCCTGGTCCCTCTCCAGGAGTCCGGTGCGCGTGCTGCGATGACGTCACCCGGAAGTGACGTCATCATGCTGGGCACATTGCCAGGGCGATGCTCTGGTAATCGCCCTACAACTCTATGGTACCATAGAGTTTTCAGGGCGATAGCTAGAGCGTCGCCCCGGCAACATGCCCAGCGTGATGACATCACTTCCGGGTGACGTCATCACGCTGGGCACGTCGGCCTGATCGGGCCACTTCGGGGGTGGGGTTCCCCCCACAGGCCAGATTCTGACCGGCGGATTGGGGACCCATTTAGCGGGGGAATACTCGTCCCCCCCCGGGGGGGGGCTTGGCAGCCCTACTAGAGAGACGCCCCAGAAAGCCACAGGGGAAGAAGTCGTGAACTGGGGAATCTCATCCCCTTGGTGGAGGTGGTGGAAAGTGCCGACGGGTCGTGGCCAGCTTATGGCGACCCCATAGGGTTTTCAAGGCAAGAGACGAACAAAGATGGTTTGCCATTACCTGCCTCTTTGTAGCGACTCTGGACTTCCTTGGTGGCCCTACCATCCAGATAGTAACCAGGGCTGATCCTGCTTTGCTTCTGAGATCTGATAATGTCAGGCTAGCCTGAGGTTGGGGCAGTCCCCTGGGAGGCCCTCCGAAGCCCAAGCTGGAGCATGTTCCAAAAAAGCTGGAAGACCGATACTGATACATCAAGACGGGTAGCCATTTTTAGTCTATTTGTAACAGTAAGGTAAAGGTTTCCCTTGCTCGAAAGCCAGTTGAATCCGACTCTAGGGATGCAGTGCTCATCTCCATGCCGAAGAGCCAGCGCTCTCCGAAGACATTTCCGCAGTCAAGAGGCCGGCATGACTAGACGCCGAGGCGCACGGAACGCTGTTACCTTCCCACCGAAGTGGTACCTATTTATCTACTTGCAATTTCTTACTTTCGGACTGCTAGGTTGGCAGGAGCTGGGGCCAGAGACGGGAGCTCACTCCATCACGTGGCACTCGGGTCTCGAACTGCCGCGCTACCGACCTTCTGGTCTGCAGCTCAGTGTCTTAACCTCTGAGCCACTGCAGCCCCTATATTCATAGCAGTAGAAAAGAGCAAAAGTCCAGTTGCACCTTAAAGACTAATCAAATTTGTGGCAGGGTATGAGCTTTTGTGAGTCACTGCTCTCTTCAGATGATTCACAGAAGCTCATACCCTGCCATAACTTTTGTTAGTCTTTAAGGTGCTACTGGACTCTTGGTCTTTTTGACTGAGACTGAGACTGGCTTTTACAGGCAAAAATTAAGGCGATGATAGAATTTCGTTGGGGAATTTCAGTTGCATAAGTTTGTGAACGTGCTCGCACAGTGTAAAATGTGTAGAGCTGGGTGCATTGACTCTAACAACTTCTGTGCTGATGCTTTAAGGAAATGTTGACCTTCTCTGTCCTATCATCACGTTGTATCTCTGTGATTGTTATATTAACAGTGCCTGCCTCTTAATCTGGTTTAGGGGCCAAAAGGGACACCGGGGAAACCGGGGAAGGCAGGGGATCCAGGTTTACCTGGCCTTCCAGGGGTGGATGTAAGTAACATTCTTCTTGTTGTATGTTTGTGAATTTCCCAGAGTGCATTGCTGCTCTTTGAAAGATGTGTCCGTGAAAGATGCTAAACTCATTTTCTGCAATTTCTGTTGTCTGGAATTTGAAAGATAAAAATTATATTGTCTAAGATGATGGTTTGGTTTTTAAAATGGCTCGCTTTCCCTCCCCCGCAATTCTCCTCAGAGTTTGAAAGGCAACCATTCTCTGAATATTTTCCATCTCTGGTAAAGAGTCTTAATTATTCTCTGACACACCCAAGTAGGGCTTTTATTCTTTGAACTGGGGAAGGTGTCAGCCAGGGGTCTACAGCCTTTTTGAGCCTTTGGGCACCTTTGGAGTTCTGACGCAGGACAGTGGGCACAACCACAAAATGGCTGCCACAGGAGTCAAGGTGCCAGGTCTAGGTGGGAAAACACCTGGGCCGATTTCACACTGGCCAGTTGCCTCTCGTTCTCTCCGGAATTTCCCCTCCCAGTTTCCTCCGGAGTATTTTCTTCATTTTCCCGCTTGGAACTTCAGCCCTTTCAATAAAGCGTTACAAAGGGTTTTCTCCAAAAAAAATTAGAAACTCCCACAGTGAGGTGGCCCTGATGAAAGGCGGGTGAGTGGGTGTGTTTTCATTTTGGGTTCTCCCCCAGAGCAAACAGGAAAATCCTCTAAAAACAGGATTTGTTTGCTCCAGGAAAACTCCGGTGCAACTGGGCGATACTCCAGAGCAAAACGTGAGCCCGGAGCAACTGGTGTGAAATCGACCAGAAGCTCCGGTGCAAGCATGAGGGCAAACCTGGGGCAAACGCTAGTGCGAAATCGGCCCTGGAGACTTTGGGGGTGGATCCAGGAGATGGCAGGGTTTGGTGAGGGGAGAGGCCTCAGCATGGTACAAAACCATAGGCTTGAGAATGACAGGAGCGCTCCGTCCATGAATCTTAGCTGCACAATGTGTCTTTTGTGGGACTGGCAATAAGCATCAATACAACTATAAATTAAAACTCCCCCCCCCCCCTTTTTGGAAAACTTCGCACAAGTAGAAGCGGGCTTTTAATTCTGGAAATTCCCCTTGGGGCTTGACTTTTAAAACACTAATGCAAAATTGACTAGTAGTTGTTAAACTGAATGAACTAAATGTTGTTGTTATACTGAATGTACCGAATATATGTACCTGACAAGGATGTTTTAAACAGCACATAATGCACTTTATAGAACGATAAGTTACAAATAGAACACGTTAATTTACAAAGGTTCTTGCAGTGTATATTTTCGTTACTTGACTCTCCAAACACTGCAGCTCGAGTTGCTACACCCACCTGGAGGCTCGCGACCCTACGCAGGAGGTGGAGCCAAACCAACCACAAAGTATCAGGGATAGAGGTTATATATAACTCCAATAGTAATTCTTCAACATGTCAGGCAGAAATTCTGGTTAACAGGATGTCTTTTAATCCACATAGCCAATCAAAAGCCCTGCTGGGCAAAAGGCCCGCCTCGCCCTACCCACTTTCTCAAAGTACTTGGTGGGCGCTAAGAAGATGTTGGCTGATGCCATGGCACTCATGGGCACCATGTCGGGGAACCCTGAAGTAAGCTATCATGGGCAGTGGCTAGAAAGGTTCTTTAATGGCTGCCACCACTCTGGTATGGGTCTCCTCGGGAGGGCCCAGAGCACCCACCTGACACCTTTTCCAACAGGTTTCTCTTTATAAATGACTGAATGAGGCATGAGGACCAGGCAGAGTTAGGGTTCCCTGGTTGTCCAGTGGGAGGGGGAGAAGCTCTGTGTCCAGGAGCTTCTAGCCACGATGACATCACCCAGAAGTGATATCATCGTGCCGGGCACATCACAGGGGACATGCTAGCATTCTGCTTGAAAAACTCTATGGTACCATAGAATTTTCAGGTCGGATGTTGGAGTGTCCCCTGGCGACATGCCCAGCATGATGACATCACCTCCGGGTGACATAACTGCGCCGGACACATTGGCCTGATACAGGCACTTTGGGGGCGGGGTTCCCCCTGCCGGCCAGATCCGGGCCATCAGGCCGGGGGGCTCTAGAGCAGGCAACCCCCCCTCCCGGGGGACCTGGCAGTCCTAGGCAGAGTAGCGAACTAGTTTTATTAAAGAGATTTAACAGCAACTATAATCCAGTAACATGTAGGAAGACTGAGCACAGTAAAGGCAGGCAGACCATGAAAATAATGCATCTGACTATCCTGTCCTAGCCTTCTCCAGGCACCTGGTCTCAGCCTGACTCGCCCCTTTTGGATGAGGGATCCCTCCTTCAGCAAGCAGCCTCACCAGCTCTGCACCCTGGGAGTGGAGCCTAGGGTTGCCAGCCTCCAGGTGGGGCCTGGGGATCTCCCGCTTTTACAACTGATCCCCAGCTGACAGAGATCAGCTTCCCTGGAGAAAATGGCTGCTTTGAAGGGTGGACTCTATGGCATTGGACCATGCTGAGGCCCCTCCCCTCCCCCAAACCCCACCCTCTCCTGGCTCCACCCCCAAAGCCTCCAGGTGTTTTCCAACCCAGACTTGGCAACCCTAGTGGAGCCCCTCCCACTTTGGGCAAGGCCTTTTATTCCTTCTTCCCAGGCAACACCCTCTGCTCCTCTATTGGTGTTTTTCCTCCAAAATCCCGTTAGCCAATCACAGGGTCCAGAGGGGTCCTGGGAAATGTAGGCCCTGATGGTTACTCCAATACAGGCTTCCCTGGAGCCACTAAGCCTCCCTCGAGCCTGTAGGCCGCACCACTATAGGCCCAGGACCATGACATGAGCGCTTAATGGAGGTTAGCGAGGTTGGGATGGGAGTTCACTGGAGCACTGGAAGTGAAGTGTAGGAAGGTCAGACTGAAGAAATGGCCCACAATAGGCTGGGGTCTGGACTGAAAAATCCATCCTGCTTGTTGGTTTGAAACACTGGTACCCTGTCTGTCCATCTGAAGGCTTCTCTCCGGTGGATAATAAAGGCACATTACAGACAATACTCCCGTGAGTTTAAAATAATAGCTGAAAAGTTATAAAGTTAACCGCACAATACAACCCCAAAGGTCAGCAATGCCATAACAGGCTAACCTACCAGGTATGGGAGAGGTATTGGGAAAATATCCACTAAAGGCCTGCTTTAGGGTTGCCACAGATACAAGTCAAGTAGGATTCCAGGCAGGGGTCTGTTGGGGCCGGAGCGAGGTGGAGCAAAGCTCCGCCAGCTCGGAATTGGCCACTAGGGGAGCCACGGGCCGAATCAGATTCTCTAATCTGATTCAGCCCACTGCCAAATTGCCGCCGAAATTCAGCGGCAACTTTAAAAGCCACTGGAGGGGAGGGGGTTTGAGGGAGAGGCTCCAAACTTGCAGGGGAGCTGCTGGGGCCTCTTCTCGAAATACCCACCAAGTTTCAAGAAGATTGGACCAGAGGGTCCAATTCTACAGGCCCCCAAACAGGTTGCCCCCATTCCCTCCATTGTTCTCTATGGGAGGAAAAAAGTTAACATTTTTTCCCACCATAGAGAACAATGGAGGGGACGGGACAACCTGTTTGGGGGCCCATAGGATTGGACCCCCTGGTCCAATCTTCTTGAAACTTGGTGGGTATTTCGAGGAGAGGCCCCAGCAGCTCCCCTGCAAGTTTGGAGCCTCTCCCTCAAACCCCCTTTCCTCCAGCCCCTCATATACCCTATGAGTTTTTGCCATTGATTTCAATGGCCCATAGGGTGTAATGGGGCTGAAACTGACATTCCCTTTCTGACACACTTCCGGTGATGTCAGGGGACGTGGCATATGCTAATGAGGTATGCTAATGAGTTATGCTAATGAGCTCCTGCACCTCTTTTTTCTACTAAAGGACCCCTGGTTCCAGGCATGGGTTGGCAAATGGCTTGAGCCCAGAGCAGGGGACATGGGGGTATCATTGGCTGAGAGCGTGGCATGGTGTCACGTCTCTCTAGGAATTGCAGGAAACTCTATGGGAGGACCATAGAGTTTTTAATGATTGCTAAAGAATATTGAATATCGTTGATGGCTGCCCCCACCCCTTTCCTGCTACCCTCGGTCTCCTGTGGGTTGCCTGCATCGGCCTGGCAACCCTACTTCTGTATAATAATAGCAAGACAGGCTTTGCCAATTCTTTAAAATAACATGACCACCTTGGATTCCACACCTGCACCGTAATCCCTTGAGTACCACTTTAAAAATTCAAGGCAGGCCCTTTTTTGTTGGGGGAAATATGAGGGGGATGTAAACAAATGAAAATTCTTAGAACTATAATTTCCTAATCCTGTCTTCTCTGCCGTTCTGCCTCCTTGTTCCTTTTCCTTCAGGGTTTAACAGGAGTGGACGGCCCACCCGGACCACTTGGACTACCTGGAGAAAGAGTAAGTGCCAAGACCTCGTTGGGGAGGGAAGAAGGAATACATCCCATAACCACCCATAGCAACATGTTATTTTTTCCCCAGTAGAATCAGAACAGGAATCTGTTCACTTTCAGTCTTCCATGCAGTCTCACATCGGGACCACACTTGCACAGACCAGAGGCCTCTCTTCCAGCTACTCTGGTATTTCTAGAACACTCCAAGGGGAGCTGCTCCCCTGCAGAGCTCATTAGAGGCTGTCTTCCCGCCTAATGGCCACAGGCTCTGCAGGGAGGAGCCCCCCCCCCCTCCCCTCAGTCCTTTCTTCACCACTGCGTTGTGAGAACATGTTCTCTTGAGCACTGGTTGTCGTGAGTTTTTCAAGAAGTTTTCTTTGGTTCCTGGGGACTCCCTCCTTTGGGAAATGTCGCAGAAGGCTTTGTTTCGAAAATGTACCCAGTGTGGTACAATGATGGCTGGATGAACACCTCTGCCTTTTTTTGCTTGGGTGAGGCCCATAATACAGGCACGTGCAAGATTTGCCTCCAGTTTACCCTGAAAGCCCCCTCAGCAGGCTAGGGTTGCCAAGTCCAGGTTGGAAAATACCTGGGGACTTCGGGGGTGGAGCCAGGAGAGGGTGGGGTTTGGGGAGGGGAGGGCCCTCAGCAGGGTACAATGCCATGGAGTCCACCCTCCAAAGCAGCCATTTTCTCCAGGGGAGCTGATCTCTGTCAGCTGGAGATCAGTTGTAAAAGCGGGAGATCCCCAGGCCCCACCTGGAGGCTGGCAACCCTACAGCAGGCCCGTAGCCAGGATTTTTAAATCCAGGGGGAGGCTTTAAATAAGTCAACCGGCAGCCTACACAGACAGCCCCCCCCCCCCAAGGGAGTGCCACAAATAAAAGAAAAACATTAGAGGTCAGAGGGCCTGGGCTGGATGGGGAATTAGGGAGGGGGCTTGGCAGTAAGTCAGGGGCCAGGCTCCAAGATGCCCCACTGTAGCTACGGGCCTGCCCCTCAGATTGAGCAGTGCCCTTAAAGGCAAGTTTATGGGGGGAAACGCTCTTTGGCTGTAATAGCCTGGCAGCGAAAACATCTGCTCCAGCAGAGCACAGTCAAACCTCGCCTTCAGAGTCAACGGTTAGAACTGAACAACTTGCAAGGCCGCCATCGAGCTTTCGGGGGCCCCAAAGTGGAGGAACACCCGCCCCCCTCGGGGGGGATGGCAACCTTAGGCTCCTTTGACTAAATGCTGCTCTGTAGTAAACGGAAATACCTCTATACAGGTAACTGTCGTGACAGGAAAAGGCTAGAACGCTTGTCTTGATATCTGTTTTTCTGAGGGAAAGGAATGTTCTTAGGGGGGATGGAAGAGCATTCGGTCATATGAGCTTCTGCTTGCCATCTAACATGGAAGATCCCAAATACAGCTTGAGTACCTCAACAGAACTAGCCCATCACCAGATCTTGGCCTACCATTCCCACATAATGGTGATACCTATTTCCTGGCTTAATAAGCTATTGCAAAACACTGTAGGGGCTATAGTTCGTTGGAATAACAAAGAAGACGAGGAGGAGGAGATAACAAAAAAGAAGAGGAGGAGGAGATTGGATTTATACCCCGCCCTTCACTCTAGGGTTGCCAAGTCCTACCTGCGCTGCAGCGGGGGGACTCCTGTGTGCACGCCACAACGACGTTGCCCAGAAGTGACGTCATCACGCTGCGCACATCACCGGGCGAAGCTCTAGCAATCACTCTGAAAACTATGCTACCATAGAGTTTTCAGTATGATTGCTAGAGCGTCGCCCAGTGACATGCGCAGCATGATGACATCACTTCCAGGCAACATCATCACACCAGGCATGTCGGCCTGATCTGGCCACTTTGGGGGTGGGATTCCCCCCGCCAGCCAGATGCAGACCGGCGGATTGGGGACCCCTTTAGTGGGGGAATCTCCACCCTCCCTGGGGACTTGGCAGCCCTACTTCACTCGGAGTCTCAGAGCGGCTTACAATCTCCTTCCCTTCCCCTCCCCACAACAGACACCCTGTGAGGTAGGTGGGGCTGAGAGTCTTTCAAGGACTGCTCTTGAGAGAACAGCTCTGAGAGAGCTGTGACTGACCCAAGGTCACCCAGCGGCTGCATTTGGAGGCGTGTGGAATCAACAGTTCTCCAGAGCAGTCCACCGCTCTTAACCACTACACCAAACTGGTCCCTGGTTCAACCCCCAGCATCTTCTGTTCAATGAGTTTGAGTAGCAGGTAGAACAGTGAGCCCCACCTTGGGACATTTCTGAAGATCTGAGGGTAGGGCCTTGAGGGCTGCCATTTCCTTTAAGGAAACTGATCTCTGTAGTCCAGAGATCAGTTGTAATCCTGGGAGATCTGCAGACCTCCCCTGGAGGCTGGCAACCCTAGTAACAGGTACTAAGGACCAAGCAGGGGTCCCCCAACCTTTTTCAGCCTGCAGGCATCTTTGAGACACTGGGTGGTGGGCACAAAATGGCTGCCGCAAGAGGTGGAGCCAACCACAAAATGGCTGCCTCAGGAGGTTAGTAACTCTTCAGCATTTCAGACAAAAGCCAAGAGGATGCCTTTTTTTAAGTATTGAGCAGGAGGCGATGAATTCAAACAAACAGACTTTTATTCAGTGACATTGTTCAGCTCAAAAGACAGCTCTTTGAGAGCAGCACTTTCATTTATACTGTTCCAACACATAACTTTCAGCAATGTAACTATATACAAGCAATACTATTGGACCCAAGCAGGGCTCAGTGATTGGGTATCTAGATTGGCTTCAGGACCAATGGGAGTCTTTATTAATCAGCCAATAGGAATTGGAGCTTTAGGATACCAGAGCCCCTTTCAAGCTATTACTGCTTCATATTCTAAACAAACACAACACCTTTAGAAATTAACATATTGTTTAAACATTGTTTAAAATATTTTATTCAGTCACACAGTGAACCTTGTACCATGGTGGCAGCTGCTGCCGAAGTAACCTCTTATAAATCTGCACAATCAGAAGCCCTGCTGGGCAAAAGGCTTATCTGGCCCTGCCCAGTTTCCGAAAACATTTGGCGGACACTAGGATAGGTGTCTGGGGGCACCATGTTGAGGAAACCTAGGGAACCGCTGGAGAGTAGACAATATCGAGTAAGATAGACTGATGCTCTGGCTTGGTATGTGGCGGCAATGTCTGTATCGATGGCGTATGCTGTCTAATGTGTGGGCCTCTTGGGTTACTTGACAGAAAGAGGGGCTACCAATGGCCTGTTTTGAATTGAGTCCGAAAGAAATTGCCAGTTGATCTTTATAGGATTACAGCCTGTTCTTCAAGGGGGGTGGGAATTAATTATGCTTTTTGACTCTCCAAATCTGTCCATCTGATTAAGGTCTCCCTTTAAATTTAATGGGAAAACAAAAGCATTGCTAATCTGGTTTGGTATGCAGAATACTGCGGTTGACTCTCTTTGATCTCCAGATAAAACCAACAATTACTTGGATGCGTTCCCAAAGCTGCTTCAGTGTCCTTTGACACTTTTGATACCATTCCCTTGCTTCTTTTCCCCCAAGATCCAAAAATATCTCCACAGAATGTTTTCAAAGACTGTCATTAAAATCTTTTGTACCCGTAACCTTGAGAGGCCGGTGTTTATGTTGTTTTGAAGGGCTTCGGATTTCAGCTTTGTGAGAAAATCCCATAAGAGCAGAGGGGGTTTGTTTGTGGCTTGGGTACAAATTCACAGCAGAAGGCATTTTTATTCATTGGGATATTTGGTTAATACTGCAGAGTTTTGCCCTGTCATAGAAGTGTGAGAGTGAGTTCAGTCAATAAATCTCCCAAGAAGTATATTGCAAAATAAAGGTAAATGTACGTTTATTCAAGTTGATCCAGGTCACATTCAGGTTGCGGTCAAAAGGAGAGAGAGAGGCCTAGTCTAGAGTTAGGGTTGCCAAGTCCAGGTTGGAAAATACCAGGGGACTTTGGGGGTGGAGTCAGGAGAAGGTGGGGTTTGGGGAGGGGAGGGGCCACAGTATGGTACAATGCCATAGAGTCCACCCTTCAAAGCAGCCATTTTTTCCAGGGGAGCTGATCTCTGTCAGCTGGGGATCAGTTGTAAAAGCAGGAGATCCCCAGGCCCCACCTGGAGGCTGGCAACCCTATCTAGAGTACTTTCTCTATCACAAATGGCCAGCTTGTCTGACATCATGTGTGTGAGAGTATGAGGGCAACGTATCTATAAGAAAGGCCTATAGAGACATATGTCTCCATGGAGGGCCATGTGCAGCGAGTGAGAAGACAAAGGGGGAGAGAGAGGAGGGGTCAGAGGGTAGCTCCCAGGTTAAGACAAAGAGAGGCATACCATTCAAGGAGATAACACCTGTACACCCTTACAGCAGTGCCCCCCAATGTCCAGGCAGGCTGAGTCGCTCACTCCAACACTGTGGAGGGGTAACCAGTTTCATCCGCACCCCTGGCTCCCACCTTTTATCACATGCCATTCTGTAGGTTCCCCTAGCCACACCACTGGAAGGGCTTTCCAGAGGGTGTGGCTTCCTCAGGAAATGGAGAGAGTAGAGTTGCAGCTATGTTGCACTGGAATCTTTGCAAGAAATATGGCTTTCCATCAGCCTTATCTCTTTTTTTGAGAAAGTTACTACCTTTCTGTAGCAGGGGAAGGCTGTAGGCATAGTTTATCTTCATTCAGTAAGGCTTTTGATAAGGTTCCATGTAATATTTTTGTTGGCAAACTGGTAATATGTGGATCCTATTACCGTTAGGTGGATCTTTAAGTGGTTGACAGATCGCACCCAAGGAGTGCTTGTTAATGGTTCCTCTTGGAGAGGACTAATAAGTGGAGTGCCTCAAGGTTCTGTCCTGGGACCTGTTTTGTTCAGCTTCTTTATAAACAATTTGGATGAAGGAATAAAGGGAATGCTTATTAAATGTGCTGATGATGCACAAAACTGGCTCTTAACCAGCCACAACCAGCAACCAACAAACAAAGTAAAGTTTGGTGAAGTGGTTAAGAGTGGTGGACTCTAATCTGGAGAACTGGGTTTGATTCCCCCCCTCCTCCACATGTAGCTGCTGGGTGATCTTGAATCAGTCACAGTTCTCTCCGAGCTGTTCTCTCAAGAGCAGTTCTTAGAGCTCTCTCAGTCCCACCTACCTCACAGGGTGTCTGTTGTAGGGAGAAGAAGGGAAGGAATTTGTAAGCTAAGTGAGGCACTTAAGTGAAGGGTAGGGTACAAATCCAATCTTCCCTTCTTCTAAAGTGAAAAGTGAAGCTAAATAAAGGCTTTTTCTTTAAGGGGTCATGTTAAAATAACTATACCATACAATAAGGGAATGTCAACAAATTCACAACAAATTCATAGGCGGCTGGCCTATGAGGACTGGTTAAAATGCTTGGGGCTACTTAGCCTAGAAAAAAAGGTGACTAAGGGTAGACATGATAGAGGTCTATAAAATTATTCATGGTGTGTCCTGGCCCCACTGCTGGACCTCCTGATGGCACCTGCTATTTTTGGCCACTGTGTGACAGAGTATTGGACTGGATGGGCCATTGGCCTGATCCAACATGGGCTTCTCTTATGATGGACTTCTACCCCCTCCAGTACCATAGACCAGGGGTGGGCAAACTGTGGCTCGGGCGCCGCATGCGGCTCTTTCACATATATTATGTGGCTCCCGGCAGGGCAGCTGGGGAAGCTAAATATCATTAGCAAACAAATATCATTGGACAAATTAACATCATTATCAATATCTGCTTTTACCCCTTTTGTTATTATTATTGGCAGTCTCATTTAATGGTAATAAAAAGCAAATCTGCTTATTTTCCAATGAAAGCAGGTAATATCTGTTCATGTCTTGTGGATCTCAAACATCTGATGTTTATTCTGTGCAGCTCTTAAGTTAAGCAAGTTCGGCCACCCCTGTTCTAGGTGGCTCTTACGCTGAGCAAGTTTGCCCACCCCTGCCATAGACCGTATGCCTCTTTAAATTAGTTGCTGGAGATCATGGGTGGGAAGGTGCTGTTGTAGTCATCCAGCTTGTGTGCTTCCTAGAGGCAGCTGGTTGACCACTGTGGGAACAGAAAGCTGGACTTAGAATCATAGAGTTGGAAGGGACCTCCACGGTCATCTAGTCCAGCCCCCTGCACAATGCAGGAAATTCACAAATACCTCCCCCCCACACCCCCACTGACCCCTACTCCATGCCCAGAAGATGACCAAAAAAACCCTCCAAGATCCCTGGCCAAACTGGCCTGGAAAAAAATGGCTTCCTGACCCCAAAGGGGCGATCAGCATTTCCCTGGGCGTGTAAGAAAGGGCCACAAGAACTTGACGGGCCTTGGTCCAAACCAGCCTGGCTCCCCTTATCTTCTTATCTCTAGTCTGCCTGCCATCTCTGGCGCGCCCATTTTAGAGCACAACCAAGTATCTTTTTGACTCCTTTTTTAAAAGTCGGGAATGAGACAAAAACTAATGCGTTTGGACTCTGAACTCGAATTCGCAGTCAGATTGTCGATTGCAAACGCGCTCTCTGAACCGGAACTCGGTGTCGAGAATCTGACGGAGTGACAGGGAGAAAGCAGTCCGCCTCGAGGTGTAATCAGCTGTACAGCTAGCGGGTAGAAACCGAACAGCTTGTGAATCTTTATGCAGCGCTAAGCTCAGGAAGAGATGGTTGTGAATGTGGAACGCACAACTGGCTAGGCCAGTCTGAAAATCAAGCCATCTGCTGGTTGTCAGGTCTGAAATTTAAGGGAGGCCAATGAAATAATGATCCCCGATTGCCCAATGTTCTTGGCACAGGTACACGCTACAAAAGATCAGCAGCTCCAGACCCTGTGTGAAGGATTAAATAACAGCAATTGTGAGGAAATAACAGTGGCATTAGAGGCGTATTACGTGTATGCACCTAGGGAGGAAGAAATGGGGAGAGCTACAACTTTGCTTAACCAGCCATTGTTAAATTGCTCCTGGCAATTTATTGTTCTTAGGACAGAGGTTTATAAAATTATGCACGGGGTGGAGAGAGTTAAAGAGAACTTTTTCTCCCTCTCCCCAAATACTAGAACTTGAGGGCATCTGATGAAGCCGATGGGCAGTAGGTCCAGGACGGACGAAAGGGCAGACTACTTTGCACAGAGAGTGATTCCAATGGGGAATTGGCTGCCAGAGGATGTAGCGATGTCCCTAGGAATAAGCATCTTTAAAAGGGGATTAGACAGATTCATGGAGGAGAAGTCTATCAGGGGCTCCTAGCCACGGAGACCAAAGTGAACCTCCACATTCAGACGCAGTCAACTTCTGAATCCCAGAGCCGGGAGGCAAGATCAGGGGAAGGCCTCGGCCTCCATGCCCTGTTGTTGGCCCTCCAGAGGAACTGCTTGGCCACTGTGTGAGGCAGGATGCCGGACTAGATGGACTACTGGTCTGATCCTTCTGATGTTCTTAAATTTTTTGTACTTGTTTTCCTAGTAAAATATTATTAAGTAAAAAATTGTATGTTTATTTATTGTATGTTTATTTATTAAGTAAAAAGTGCATGTTTATTCATTTTATTTAGTTCATTTCTACCCCACTTTTCTCCTCAGTGGGGACTCAAAGTGGCTTATTTTTCCCATTTTATCCTCATGACAACCCTATGAGGTAGGTTAGGCTGGGAGAGTGACTGGCCCAAAGGCACCCAGCAAGCTTCCATGGCAAAATAGGGATATGAACCCAAGTCTTCTAGATCCTAGTCTGACACTCTAACCACTACACCATACTCTCTGTGTGTATCTAATTCATCTTTATCCCACCCTCAGGGCAGCATACCTGGCTCTCGCTTTCTGTGAGGTAATTGAAAGAGAGTGACTGTCCCAAAGTCACCCTTATATTTTACTGGGGATTTGATTCTGGGGTTTCCCAGATCCTAGTCCAGCTTTCCAGTATGCTGTGATGGCTCTCTGGTTGTGTTTGCATGCAATCCATGTGCATGGCTTGGTGGTAGAGCCAGTTTGGTGTACTGGTTAAGAGTGTGGTTTGAGTTCCCACTCCTCCACATCCAGCTGCTGGTGTGACCTTGGGTCAGTCACAAGTTCTCCCAGAGCTGTTCTCTCACGAGCAGTTCTTGGAAGAGTTCTCTCAGCCCCACCTACCTCACTGGGTGTCTGTTGTGGGGAGAGGAAGGGAAGGAGATTGTAAACCACTCTGAGACTCCTTTGGGTATTGAAGGGCAGGGTAGAAATCCAATCTCCTCCTCCTCCTCCTCCTCCTCCTCTTCCTCTTCTTCTTCCCATTGAAGTTCAAAGATTCACGGTGATGTAAAAGAGTCTTACCTGAATCTTTGGACAGCCTCTGCCAGTTAGGAAAGCTGTGGATTTTGAGGTGAGCTTGTGATCAGATCATGAACCAAACACAGATTTGTTCAGCTCATAAGAACAGAAGAGGTCAGACCAATGGTCCATCTAGTCCACCATCCTTTCTCACACAGCGGCCAAAGAAGTTCCTCTGGAAGTCCAAAAATAGTGCACAGAGGCCAAGGCCTTTCCCTGCTGTTGCCTCCTATCACTGGGATTCAGAGGCTGACTGCCTCTGAACATGGAGGTTCCTTTTATCCACCATGGCTAGTAGCCACCGAGAGATCTCCTCCATGAATCTGTTTAATCCCCTTTTAAAGCTCTGTATGCCTTCGGCCATCACTACCTCTCTGACAGTTCAGGCCAAACAATGTCAGTAGCTGTCAAACAGGATTGTTCAGAAGCCAACTCTTTGTGGATTAGGAGATCAGCTGGGAGTTGACTTTTGATCTCCCTCCTAGGAAATATTATGGGTCCGGGCAGTGCTGAGAGATGGCACTGCTACTGGGGGGATAGAGATCAGAAGCTGACTCCCAGTTGATTTCCTGATCAGCTGAGAGTCAGCATCTGATCTTCCAGCCCTGGAAAACATCTAGGGCTGGGAAACCAAAAGCTGGCTATCAGCTGAACTTTGCAATCAGCTGTGAGTCAGTTTCTGATACCACCCCCACCCCCACCACCAGTTCCTTCGGTTGCAGCAACACTGGGATCCAGTAAATTTCCTCAGTAGGAGAACAGTGAAACTGACTCCCAGCTGATGAGAGATCAGTTGGTAGCTGGCTTCATCAGATCCCTTGCTGCTACTAGACTGTTGGGAACAAAGGACAGACTGTCGGTCGTCAGGACAGACTGTCAGTTAATCAGCTGCCTGATCGGAAGTAGAAACGTGTGTGTGGGTAGAGGGGGAGAGACAGCTTGTGTATTGTTTCACAGGAGTATTGTTTCATAGCCGTAACTCCCTCTATTTCAGGGGTGGCCAACCCTGCTTGACGTAAGAGCCACATAGAATAAACGTCAGATGTCTGAGAGCCGCAAGACAGGAACAAATATCACACACATGTTTTTATTTTTTAAAATATGCAAATTTGCTTTTTATTAACATTAAATGGGACTGCCAAAAATAAAAACAAATGAGGAAAACCGGTTATTGATAATGATATTACTTGTTTGCTAATGATATTGAGAGAGAGAGAGAAAGAGAGAGAGATGGAAAGAAAGAATTAAAGTGGAAAGAAAGAGAGAGAAACTAGGAAAGCAAATAGATGGGAGGGAGGAGGCAAGGAAGGAAGGAAGGAAGGGAGAAAGAGAGAAAAAGCATGCCTCCCCTTTGCTTCCCCAGCCGCCCTGCCAGGAGCCGCACAATATATGTGAAAGAGCCGCATGTGGCTCCCGAGCCACAGGTTGGCCACCCCTGCTCTATTTGTATAACCGGCACAGAGTTCCAGTTCTTGATTATGTCAGAGGTAGTGCCTGGAGATTTCCTGGAACTACACCTTATCTACACGAAGATGATATTAAGAATAGCAATATTCGGAAAGCAGGTGGAAAACGTTTTGATCTCTTGAATGGTAGGGTTATTTTTCCTGCAATGTCTTCTACTCCCTCCTCCCTGAAAAGGCAACTTCATGAAAAATCAAACCACTCAAAAAGATGGAACTTCTCAGAAACTAATTGTTCTGTTTCAATTCTTCAGGGAGCCATAGGGCCTCCGGGACCGGCTGGACCAGCTGTAAGTGAATATCCTACTTGATATATTTTTCATAATGTGATAGAACATTGACTGTGCAAATGTTTGCTTGTTGCTGGTTGACAAGGGGGAACGGACATTGGGAATATTCTTCCTATTGGCTTAAACAGGATTAGGGCCAATATGTAGCAGATGTAAATTTTAGAAGTGTCTTTTTTTGCATATCTTGAACCATTATGGTAAGAAGCTGTGAAATTGTTATGTAACAGTTCAGAGCATTTTCTGTCATCTCCATAGAACACTAAGCTACCTGAGGTTGCGTTCAGACAGCTAGTTTGAGCCGTGCCAGGTGGATTTAAAGTGCACTTCCAGACAACAACATCTGGGAATCGTGCTGCTTCCGTGATTAGCCTGTCGATCCCCATCGGGGATCCATACTTAAAAGATAGTGGTGAAAGTCTGGTCCTAAGCTGGCTGACGGGCTAATGGTGGACTTTCCCCCGTATGGTTGTTCCCCAGCGCGCAATCAGCCCGTAGGGATGCTCTCCAGACCATCCCGAACAGCCGCCATTTTAAAAAAGTCTTAGCGATGCGTGTTTAACCGCTTAAACACGTGACGTCCACAGAGCTCCGCTCAAACGATCCAAACAATTTAAATGTTTCTGAAGGTCCCATGATATTTATGCACGTTATTAACTGAAATGGTACGTAGAGGAAGGTACTGCTGGCAGTGCTTTTACCATTTTAGTGCGCAGATGCGCGGAAAAACAAGTAGATAATGAGGCACATATGAGCATGTGCAAACAGGATTTTTTAAAAAACGGTCGACCGCACAGCTTACGGTGGATGCCATCTAAACAATCCACCACGGAGTCACGTGCAGTACAGCGATTCATAGGGGGGCTGTCTGGTCATGCAACACTGGATCAAAACGATCTAGATCAAATTACAGCCAGACCAGTGGCGGGATTAGCTGCCCGTCTGAACGCACCCTTAGTAAACCTAGCTGTGGACCGTTCCGCATATGTACTTTACATTGGATATACAATGATGTTACAGACTTTCTAATTTTTTGTTCCACAACTCATTTTCTCCATGTCGGGTCAATGTCGGAGTTCCATTAGAGTTTTTTGCGTCCCCCCCCCCCCCCCGAGCACTTATAGGGCGGTTTTCTTTTCAAGCCGATTGCAAGTCAGCTCGATCCCATGTGCAAAATGCTTGAATTGTTATCTTTGACATCAGTTATCTATGCTCCCTTTGCACATCCTCCTCTGTATCCACGCCCCCTTCTTTTTCCATCCCCTTCGCCCAGCACACAGTATATAATTATCTTGGAAATTAGCCATAGTGGATTGATGATAGCTAAGCACTATTATTTTTAGATGATCATACGTGTGAAAGTGCGTTCATGTGTTATTTTAAAGGCAACCATTCACCCCTGAACAATTTTTGTTATTCTTATTCTGAGTTTGGATTGTTTGGATTATTTTCCTGTAAACTCAGCACTCGGTCCTCAAGCCATCCCTTCGCTTGCACGGTACCAATGGCATCAATGTTTGCTAATGTTCCCTACCATGATATGTTCACAAAGTTCCTACTGGACTGCCAGGCTGCTAATTTCTTAGCAATTATGCTGAATGTGTTACATTAAGACACCAATTCTACCAGGTCTACTCAGAATCCTATTCAGGTCTCTGTTCTGTGGGGCTTCTTCTCAGGGAAGGGTTCTCTGGATTAGACACTATCACCCCATCCATTTAGAGGGCACATGTGTTCATTTTCTTAGCTGTGTGCAGACATGTGCTGTTGAGAGCCACCACGGACCTCCAGAAAAAGCCTCCCTCCCCTCACTGGCAGACAGGCACAAAGGAGGGAGAGGCTCTCTAGGAATCCATCATGGGTCATTTTAACCCTTTGCTTAACATGATAGCATACTGAATTCGATCAAAGGAGCTGATTCTTACCTTTAAAGCCCTTTATGGTCAGGGGCCTACATAACTGAGGGACTGCCATTCCCCACATGTTCATTTGGCCCTTCCGTTTGGCCCTTCCAGCCCTCGTTGAAGCCAGGCTGGCTTCGACGAGGGCCAGGGCCTTCTCAGTGGCGGCTCCATACTGGTGGAACGTGCTCCTGGAAGACATCACAGTCCTGCAGGACCTTTTATGGTTCCGCAGGGCCTGCAAGACGGAGCTCTTCCACCAGGCCTTTGATTAGTTAGCCACACTTAACCAACTGAAGCCCTGGCCCCTACACGAATACCACCATCGACAGCCTACATATGCCGATATGACCCAGACTAAGTTGCCACCGACTGTACCTTATGCTACTGACGCCTCACCATCGCCATATAAGATGTACTAGCACTTTATGTTGTGTTTTTATATTTATATTTACATTTTACCGAATTCTTTGTATTATCTGCTTAATGGGATTTTATGTGAGCCGCCCTGAGCCTGCTTTGGTGGGGAGGGTGGGGTATAAATTAAATAAATAAATAGTGTATGTATGTATGTATTTCAAGAGAGACTTCTGGGTCTTGCTGAAACATGAACATAATAGGCAACATACTGATTGAGAGTAAAATAAGGCAGGGGGAAACAGCCTGTTTTTTAGGGGAGGAGCGCAAACAAATGAGGCCCAGGTGTGTTTGCACAGCCAGTTCTCCCCCCCCCCACTTGGTGGCCCTATGATTTTGTTTGCCAGGCCATCCATGGCTTGGTGACCAGTGGGAAAGCTTGGGGCAGGGACCAGGGGGGCAAGGTATCATCGACACCACTATGTCGCTTGCAGGAAAACTCCGAATCTAACTGAGGTAGCTCTAGGAATCATTGGGAACTCTGTAGTAAAACCATAGTTTCCAACAATTCCTAGAGCTCTCCTATGTCACCACTATGTCGCTTGCAGGAAAACTCAGAAGTGACATGAGATAGCTCTGGTTTCAGAGGGTAGCCATGTTGGCCTACAGATTCGAGTCCAGTAGCACGACAGAGACCAACAAGTAATCTCAATTTCTACTCATGTCTGATGAAGGGCGCTTTGACTGTCAAAAGCTTATACTCTGAAGCTCTTGTTGGTCTCTCAGGTACTATTAGACTCGAATCTAACTGAGGTAGCTCTAGGAATCGTTGGGAACTCTGTAGTAAAACCATCGTTTCCAACAATTCCTAGAGCTCCCTTATGTCACTGGTGGGTTTTCCCTGGAAATGACCTAGCAGTGCAGATAATACCAATATGAGGGCATTGTTTCAACAGGAGTGACTTATACAGACATGTGTCTCCATGGAAGGCCATGTGCAGAGAGAGAGAAGACAAAGGGAGAGGAGGGGGAGGTCAGAGGGCAGCTCCTGTTCAAGGAGACAACAGCCATACACACTTAGAGTGATGTAGCACTCCCCAATTTCCAAGCATGCTGAGTCACTCCAGCAGTTATAAGGCTGAAGAGGTGATGGAGGAGGAGAGGAAGAGAGCTGGTCAGTCTGGTACACTGAGCTGTCGGTCTGAAATCCCCACAGTTATCTTTGCAAGGGGGAGTCCCAGGACTGGGAACAAGAAGAGTGGAATTGCACCAAACCCACCTGGGCACATGAAGCCCTGGAGCTTATTGCAAGCCTGTGTCTTCTCCCAAGCGCCGTGGGTTGGCTTTCGTGGACCGATGCCAGTCGCAGTGATGCTTCCCTCTGGTGGAAGGGGGCCTTCCCTTTGACACGTGAGCCTTTGCTATGGGGAGGAGACTGTCTGCGCCAGAGGAAAGGGGAAGCTGCTCATAGAATGGATCCTGTGAGTTCCAACCTCTTTGATCAAAACTGGAACGAAAAATTCTGTCGATTAGAAGTGGAATGGATATGACCGGGAGTCCTTGTGTAACACCTGAACAGATCAGAGAATCATGAGATACCCCCCCAACACACACACACATGGCCGTAACAGGGACAGCCACGAACTATGCAGGCAGTCCCGCCTCCTTTAAAGCGACAGGTTCCGAGTATCACTCATATGCCCGAACGCTACCTTACGTAAACAAGAAGATCCACCAAAAATAATTGCGCTCGCTGCCAAGTAAATGCCTTTAGCATTAAGATGGCGCAGAGTACGAACAGCTTCCTCGAGTGCCATTTCCAATTGTACGTTTTTGTAAAAGGAAGGGGGAGGCGATGGATTTGCAAATGGTGGCGTGCTTCTTAAAATATTGTTTTAACTTGTTTTGCAGGGCAGAGGACTTCCAGGACCTCCGGTACGTAAGGCCAGCCCCCTTTAGAGAGGAGATTTCAATAAATGATATCGTTTCTTAAGCAACATAACCTTTTTTACATTTCTTTTTATACAATCTCTAAGCACTGCTTCTCTATGCAGGCCCCAAAAGCCTTTGTATTCTATCCTTGTTCTCATTGGGTTAAATGTAATCATTTGCCTTGGAAACACAGAAGTTTTATGTCGTGTCCCCAATCCTCCACGTTACCCTGTTAAGGGGGAAATGCTGTTCGAACGAATCACAAAGTCGATCTGACTCCAGTGGTAACAAGAGAAAGAAATTTTACTTACAGAAATAGAAGCACATCTTACATGACATGTTCAAGTAGGGACATTTAACTTATTGTGAACAGAATAACTCCACAGGGGTTAACTTGCTACAGCTCCAAGCGCAGGTAAAAGAGCAAAAAAGAAAGGTCCTACATAAGATGAAACCAAAGGTAAGCAAGGACCAAAGACAGCTCAACATCTAACCAATGAGAGGAGGGTGGGGCCCTCTGCCAAGTGTACCAGAGAGAGAGAGAGAGAAAATGAGAATTCTCTTAACCCTTTCCCTCTCAGATCCTCTTGTATGCTATGGGGAGGGAAGTGGCTCAGTGGCAGAGAATCCGCTTGGCATGCAGAAGGTCCCCGCTTCAATCCCCAGCATTTCCAATTAGAGGACCTGGCAATCTGTGATGTGAAAGACCTCTGCCTGAGACCCCGGAGAGCCGCTGCCAGTTTGAGTAGACAATACTGGACTCGAGGGACCAAAGCTCTGATTCAGTATGGGGCATCTTCATGCAGAGTGACAATATCATAAGAACATGAGCGAACATAAGAGACGCCAATGTTGGATCAGGCCAGTGGCCCATCCAGTCCAACACTCTCAGCTTTTTCCCACTCACATTGTGCCGGCGTTCTGCCTCCGTTTGTCCCGGCGCTGGGTGTCAATTTCACACCCTTTGCTGCAGCACGTGTGTTAATACGGGGCTTCACGCCATTTTCTCCGCACCTTCGGTAAACCTAAAAAAAAAGGTTTACCATTTTCTCGGCACCTTCGGTAAACCTAAAAAAAAAAGGTTTACCATTTTCTCCGCACCTTCGGTAAACCTAAAAAAAAAAGGTTTACTGAAGACACGGAGAAAATGACGCGAAGCCCCATATTAACACACGCGCCACAGCAAAGGGTGTGAAATTGACACTCAGCGCTGGGACAAACGGAGGCAGAACACCGGCACATTGTGAGTGGGGAAAAGCTCTCTGTGTCACACAGTGGCCAAAAACATCAGGTGCCATCAGGAGGTCCAGCAGTGGGGCCAGGACACTAGAAGCCCTCCCACTGTTGCCCCCTCCCTCCAAGCAGAGCTGAAATTGGATCAGGTGTCCGGTAAGATCAATGGATGGCAGCAAATTAGCATGTAAATGCAAAAGTTAACACCTTGGGGGTACTGCTGGACTCTAGCTTCATCCTCACATCTCTAACTCTTGCATTTATGTGCTAATTTGCTGCTATCCATAGATCTTACCGGCCACCTGATCCAAATTCAGCTCTGCGTGTGGCTCTTGGCTCTGAGTGGCCCCTTCTAACGGCTGTCCCCCACCCTCTTTTCCCCTGTAAGTAGCCCTTGAGGAGATTTTATTCCACTTTGTTCGACAAAGTGTGCTTTGCACACGAAAGCTTACACTTTGAACAAAACTTTGTTGGTCTTCATGGTGCCCCTGGACTCAAACTTTGTTCTGCTGCTTCCGACCAACACGGCTGCCCGCCTGAATGTAAACAGTGAGAAAGAAGCTAGCCGTGCTGATCCCAAGTAAAAACCCAGAACAAAAGCCAAGTCGTATATTTTACTAAGACCAACCAAAACGAGACAAACCGTGCAGAATTTTGAGTTCTCCAGAACTTTACATCCAGATGGACGTTTAAAAGAGGAGGAGACGTTTCAGGCCGTGATCCTAAGGCCTTGTCTCCTGAGCGTCTTGTGTGAAATGCTGGGCAGGTACGCAGATCTGAAACTGAGCTGGTGTCAGCTCGCACCCTCGGCCTTCCGGAAGGAAGAAGCAAAGAGGCAGAAGCACGCCTCTAAAAAGACATAGAATGTATACCCTCTTGGTTTCCACCCAGTTACACCCATCAGTTGTGAGGACTGGCAGGGGAAACCAGCCCAGTGTGAAACCTATATTCCTGCTTGGCAGGAACTGGATGCTCCATATTTGTAGGCTGAAGATTCCTTGGGGCTATTTTATGGTGGATGCTTTGTCGTCTCTCTTCTACAGGGACCTCCAGGACCCAGTGGGCTCCCAGGAGCAAATGGGTTTCATGGACCATCGGTGAGTGTCTCTTTTGACTGAAGTTTCCTATCTGCCCTGGTCTCCACACTGCCATCTGCCGTCTTCATGTATCTCCTCAACCCAGCGCCCTCCTGAGCATGCATGCCTCTTCAGACTGCAGCTCTGACCCAGCTGGCAGAGGAGAAGGAGGTGGGGGTTCACAGTGGAGGCAGCTGTGGTCTTTGTGTGATGTTTGTGGGTTTCTCAAAAGCAGGGGTCATTTCAAGCAGGAGCTCGGGGGAGCTCAGCTCCAGGAGTTGGTGCCAGCCCCCCCCCCCAAGGGGGAATGCCTGCTTGTGTCATGGCCAATGCTCCCTCTAAGCCAGTGTTCCCTCTAAACTGAGTTAGTGTGAGCTAGCTCACAGTTTTTTAGCCTCCAGCTCACACATTTTTGTCTTAGCTCAGGAAGGATGGCTCCAGAGCAAACTAATTTATGCAGAAGCCAAATTGCTCACTCACAACTTTAATGCCAGTAGCTCACAAAGTAGAATTTTTGCTCACAAGACTCTACAGCTTAGAGGGAACATTGCTGTAAGCTATGGAGTCTTGTGAGCAAACATTCTGCTTTGTGAGCTACTGGCATTAAAGTTGTGAGCAAGTGATTTGGCTGCTGCATAAATTAGTTTGCTCTGGAGCCATCCTTCTTGAGCTAAGACAAAAATGCGTGAGCCGGAGGCAAAAAAACCTGTGAGCTAGCTCACACTAAGTCGGCTTAGAGGGAACACTAGTCATGGCTGCAGCAAAATGACCCCGTCCCCTGGAAAGGTCCTTGTTCCTCCGACCAGCCTTCTGAAGGCTTCACCACCACTGAAGCTATCCTCCCAGAATAGTGGTATTTCTGAGGCTTGGATTAGTAGCTGTCCCCTCTCTGCCAGCTTCTTTCTGTCTTTCTTTCTCTCTCTCTCTCTCTCTCGCCTTCTGACATACTTCCAGTGATGTCAAGTGGTTTAGCATATGCAAATAAGTTATGCTAATGAGTTATGCTAACGAGCTCCTGCATCTCTTTTTCTACGAAATGACCCCTGCTCAAAAGCATGTGGTTGGCCACTGCAGAAAACAGAATCCTGGAATTAGATGGGTGTCCAATGCTGGAGTGAGCAACTCAGTGTGCCTGGACACTGGGAGGCACTACATCACTCTAAGCGTGTAAAGGTGTTCTCTCCTTGAATGGGAGGCCTCTCTTTGTCTTTGCCTGGGGGGGTGCCCTCTGACCCTTCTTCTCTCTCCCTTTGGTGTAGAGCCAGTTTGGTGTAGTGGTTAGGAGCGTGGACTCTAATCTGGGAGAGCCGGGTTTGATTCCCCACTCCTCCACATGCAGCTGCTGCTGTGACCTTGGATCAGTCACAAGTTCTCGCAGAGCTGTTCTCTCAGGAACAGTTCTCGAAAGAGCTCTCTCAGCCCCACCTACCTCACAGGGTGTCTGTTGTGGGGAGGGGAAGGGAAAGGAGATTGTAAGCCGCTCTGAGACTCCCTTGGGGAGTGAAGGGTGGGGTATAAATCCTATTTCCTCCTCCTCCTCCTCTTCTTCATCCTCCTCCTCCTCTCGCTCTCTATTTACATGGCCTTTCATGGAGTCACAGGCCTTTGCAGGTCTCTCCTGTAGAGACCATGGCCTCATACTCCCCCAGACACGATGCCGGACAAGCTGGCCATGCGTGAGAGGGAAAGTCCTCTTTGGATTAGGCTTCATTCCCTCCTTTCAACTGCAACCTGAACGTGAACTGGATCGACCTGAATAAATGTATGTGTACCTTTTTTGCAAAATATCTCTTGGGAGATTTATTTGCCGCACTCAGTATCACACCTCTATGACTGGACGAAACTCTGCTTTACTAACCAAATATCCCAAAGCCAGGGTTATAGTGTGATAGGTTCTCAAGCTAAGATGGGTGTGAAGCTGAGTCCAGGCCCAGAGTATTGCCTAGAGTAGGTAGTGAGCAGGCCCCATGTGAATAGGCAGCTCGATCCTACATTAGGGAAGCTGAATGCCGATCACATACAGGACAGCGGGTGATTCTGCATTGGCTTTTCCCTCCGTTGTTCTACAAAACCCTCACTGGGACCGAAATTCCCCTCTGCATTGCATGCTGCTTTCACTTTCTTTGCTCATTGGATTTTATGGTACCTTCTACACTGCATGCCACTCTCGCTTTCTTTGATCATGGTACCTTCATGGTTTTATGGTAGCTTCTGCATAGATTTATTTATTTATATTTATTGTATGCATTAGATTTGTAGCCCGCCCTCCCCACCAAGCATGGCATGCATTTATGGCCGTTCAGGGGTGACTTTGCAGTCTGTAGGGTGTTGCCCCCAGGGGTATTTGAATGTGGTTTTGAGCTGCACTTTCCCCTCCCAGTAGAGAAAATGTGGAGCGAATGCTAGATGAAGAATCGTCCAGTATTAAAAGAACTGGTTGGCTCTGGGGGAAGCATAAACTAGCAGACCTCCTTTTTCACCTTGTCATAAGAAGAAGCAATTGGAAACAGTTAACTGACAACTAAAGATTCTGGGACTTCTGTCGTATACATTTTGAGCTATTACTAGATTTGTCATATGTGGGTCATCTACCTCGAGTTCTCTTCCTGGCTTGCACGGAAGACGGTCATTCGATAATTATGACATGGTTATTCTGGAATTTGTGTCCTTTCTCGTTCTGTTTAGGGACCATCTGGACTTCCAGGATTTGCTGGACCGCCTGGGCCTCCAGGACCACCAGTAAGTCAAGATTCTTAGATCATTCTAGTGTACTCAGAACTGGATGGGTCTATTCAGCGCCTAACATCCATGCCCTACTAGAACTGTACACTTCCTTTGTTTAGTATAAGAGCTGTACAGCAGCCGCTGATGAGCAACCATAATGCACTTCAGTGCACCTCAGTGCTGTCCATTTAATTCTGTTGCACTGGAAACAAAGACACTGGCTGACTAGTGACTTGAGAGGAATGAGAACCAGTTTGGTGTAGTGGTTAGAAGTGTGGGCTCTAATCTAGGAGAACCGGGTTTGATTCCCCCTCCTCCACTTGCAGCTGCTGGTGTGGCCTTGGGTCAGTCATAAAGTTCTTTCAGAGCTGTTCTCTCGAGGGCAGTCCTCGAAAGAGCTCTCTCAGGCCCACCTACCTCACAGGATGTCTGTTGTGGGGAGGGGCAGGGAAAGGAGATTGTAAGCTGCTCTGAAACTCCTTCGGGTAGTGAAGAGCGGGGTATAAATCCAATTTCTACTCCTCTTCTTCTTCTGAAGAGTACAGCCTCTGGAAATATAAGGACTGAACTTGACTTGGCTCACTTGTCTGTCCAACCTGCATGTATTCCCTTCCTTCTAGCGTTGAGACGAGCGGCTAATCTCGCCAATGGCCCGTCTGTCATTTGATCTAGATCTTTTAAATCCAGCATTGCACAACCAGACAGCTCCCCTGTGAATCGCTTTACCGTGCGTGACTCTGCAGTGGATTGTCTAGACGGCATCCACCGTAAGGAGCCGTGTGGTCGGCTTTTTTGCAAAACATCCTGTTTGTGCATGCGCATATGTGCTTCTCTGCGTATGTGCATATGTACCTCACCACCTGCGGACATCGCATGTTTAAGTGGTTATGCACGCATTGCTAAGAGTTTTTTAGAATGGCGGTCATTCGGGATGGTCTGGAGACCATCCCTACGGGCTGTTTGCATGCTGGAAGTATGACCTGATGGTGGAAAGTCCAGCATTGGCCCGTCGGCCAGCTTTAGACCGGATTTAAGCACCGTCTTTTAAGCGGCATGATTCCCAGATGTTGAGGTATAGATGTGCACTTTAAATCCACCAGGCACTCGTGCCTGGTGCGGCTCAAAAGAGCCGTCTGAATGCATCCTGAGCTGATCTACAGAGAAGGTGGGCTGGTGGCTGATCCTGCCTCTTAGTAGAGGGCTAAATTAGTTGATCTTGTGTTCATTTACAGTTCTTGATTCTTTGGAAGCTGAAACTTAGGGGAGGGGGCGTGGCTTAGTGGATGAGTGGCATGCAGAAAGTCCCAGGTTCAGTCCCCAGCATCGACAGTTAAAGGATCAGGCGGTAGCTGACGGGAAAGAACCGAGGCTCTGGAGAGCTGCTGCCAGTCCGCGTAGACAGTATTGACCTTGATGGACGGATGGTCTGATTCGGTATAAGGCAGCTTTGTATGTTTATGTGGGTGTTCAGACTTGATAGAAAGATTCTCTTTTCTCTAAGTACAATAAAAATGACATCATGAACAACGGTGTATACAAGTGACTGCTGCAATAGCCTTTGTCTGTGACGTACTTAGTGGATACGGATCAATAAAACTTCCAAATTCTCCTGGTTGCAGGGTGTGCCTGGGGTTCTTCCCGATGGCAACGGAGACCTTCAGGTAACATTTCTTTTCATGCTCTCTAAAATGTTTTTGAGGTATTACGCACTGACGTATTGCACAAAAGTTTTTGAGCTATTGCACATCAACATATTGCACAGACGGTTGCAAAGTCTGGGGTCCACAGCGGAAAGGGCCCTGCCCTGCATACCATTCAAGCTAATCTCTGCCTAAGTGGGTATGCAAAATAAAGTCACGCCAGCCATTCCTGCATCACAGACATGCTTATATGGGTGGAGGTGGGCTTTGATTTGGGATTTAAAGTGAATGGGGATCTCAGCTAACAGTTTTTGAGCTATTGCACATCGACTTATTGCACAGACGGTTGCAAAGTCTGGGGTCCACAGCTGAAAGGGCCCTGCCCTGCATACCATTCAAGCTAATCTCTGCCTAACTGGATATGCAAAACAAGGTCACGACAGCCATTCCTGCATCACAGACATGCTTATATGGGTGGAGGTGGGCTTTAATTTGGGATTTAAAGTGAATGGGGATCTCAGCTAACAGCTCCCTTGGTGCTGTATGAAGCAGGGATGAGAGCAAACAGCAAATGTTCAGCCAGGCATTTGGTACAGTTTTCAGAGGACCAGAAGGCATGTGATTGAGAGAGGTAGGGGAAAGTATCTTTGAATGCATTTTCCTTCCATCTAAAAAAAACTCCTGCACATGCAAAGCTATTATGCTTAGGGTTGCCATGCTACAGATGGGGTATGGAGATCCCCCCGGAATTACAACTGAGCTCCAGATCCCAGAGATCAGTTCTCCTGGGGAAAAATAGCTGCTTTGGTGGGTGGACTCTGTGGCATTGTATCCCACTGAGGTCCCTCCCTTCCCAGATTCCACCCTCCCCAGGCTCCACCCCCCCACCCCCAATTTCCTGGAATTTTCCAACTCAGAGTTAACAACTTTTGGAAGTTCCAGATGCAATGCCCCATGTCTCAGACTTCCAGACTTCATGGCAACAGAGACTAGATGGCTAGACAGGCACACCGACCTTTCTTCCTGTCTTTACTCTTCTGCCACTGTCCCCTTTGAAATGCAAACTATGTTATCAGGGACCGTTTCCCCCTTCCTCCTTCCCTCTCGCTCAGATGAAGACGATCTCTCTCCCTGCACATACCAAGAGAGAGGGACGTGCGGTCCTCTCTTGGCACCCTGAGGCAGACGGGCCTTCCGCCATCCGCCTCCATCCTTTAGCTGGCAGTTTAGTAATCTATCATATTTCTACTCTTTCCTGTCCAAAGTGTACTTCTCAAATAAAGAGAGGAGTATTTCTCTTCTAAGCTTGCCATGTGGCTCTGTGGAGCTTTGTAAGTGACCTGGTAAAGTGACGCTCCTGCGTCTGTAGCTTTATTTAAGCACTCTGCTAACTAATGGTGACTAATGGTTAACCTCAATAGCAACCCTATGTGTGTATGTGGGGGGGGGGGGTATGCTTTGCAGAAGTATGCTGAGAGATTTATTGCAAGGGTGCTTTCCAAAGAGTTTTCTCTCTCCTCCCGCCACCCCCCTCCCCATGCATTCCCACAAGGATCCCATCCGGCATTATTGGCTCCTTTCCAAAACGCAGGTGTTCACTTCAAACCAGAAAACATGAAATATTATTTATGATGGCCAGCGCTGGTTCTGCGTATCTTGCATTGGCATCTTTATAAAGAAGCCTATCGCTCGACAGTATCTTTTTTTTTTAAAGTCCTCCCTTTCAGGCTCGCCTTTGAAATGGGGGGGAAAGTCAGATTTATTTAGCAGTTTGTTTCCGGGGGCGACACCATCTTGTTCCCATGAGCAAAGCGGGGGGGGGGGGGGGGGTTGTTGTTTGTTCTTTTCCCTTCTGAGCAAAAAATGTCTGGATTGCTCGCGATGAAACAAACATGACATTAATGAGCCGGCGAGCAACATTTCAAGAATTTCCCATCTGCTGTTTTGACAGCTTCTTTAGATTCCTAATTGGAGCGCTCAAGGAGAAGCCGATAATTTCCTTGTACCGCCTTATTGAAAAATCTTATAGAGGCTGGATGGGAAATGACAGCATTTTCTTTCTTTCTTCCTCTTAAAAAAAGAACATCCTCTAGAAGTTAATAGAAAATTATACCCCTGGCATGAAATCACATGCTGTGGAGAAGAAAGACACCTGGGAAATGCCTCGTTTTTACTCCAGTGGATTTGTTCAGCAACTACTGTGCAACCACTCCCCAAAATATATCTAATATCACATCTGGCTTCAGACAAAGATAAGCAAGGTTTAAAATAATGTTTCTGCTCAACAAGAGCCTCTATTTTTCATTCATATACACACATAGGTATATGAAAGGAATCTAGGGCTGCGGTCACACACACCAGTTGAAGCGGAGGGGAAGCGAGGCTATCTCCTCCGGAGGAATTTGACACGCAGTTGTGAGAGCACACAGCCCTTTTAAGCTGCAGGCTCAGCCTATCACTGTGTGATCAGACGCAACTGCAGGTGATTTTTTTTTTTGCCATTTGTTTCCCTTGCGCATAAACTAGGAATCGCCCCTCCACACTGAGGGACCCCATGGAGTATGCAGTGATGTACATACTATGTGTGTGGGGGGAATGGCATGGAGTCGAGATGGCATGATCAGACCATCCCGACAGCATGGGAGTGTGCTTGCATGATCAAACAGGGGAAAGTCCATCTGTGGCCCATCGGCAAGCATTAGGACCGGACTTTCCCCGGTGTCTTTTAACTCTGCTTCTGTGGTGGAGCAGCACGGGTTGCTGACAACCACAGGACGCTTCCCAGGTGTTGCTGTCTGATCGCGCCCTTTAGATCTGTCAGGCATTCGCAGCTATGTCAGATCTAAAGGCGCATGTGATCACAGCCTAGGATAGGATTGCCAACTCCTGGTTGGGAAGTTCCTGTAGATTTGGGGGTGAAACCTGGGGAGGGGAGGGTTTGGGGAGGGGAGGAGGGCTGCCAGCTGTGCATTGGGAAATACCTGGAAATTTTAGGGGTGGGACCTGGGAAGGGCGGGGCTGGTGGAGGCTCCTCAGCAAAATATAATGCCATAGAGACCAATGTCCAAAGCAGCCATTTTCTCCGGGGAACTAATCTCTGCTGGCTGGAGATCAATTGTAACAGTGGAAGATCTCCAGGCACCCCCTGAAGGTTGACAGCCTTAGAGGGAAGGGACCTTCTCAGGGTATAATGCCATAGACTCCAACCTACAAAGCAGCCGTGTCCTCCAAGGGAACTGATCTCTGTAAGTCTGGAGAAATCCCAGGAGATCTCCAGACCCCACCAGAAGGCTGGCGGCAACCCAGCCTCGGAAGGAGTTCAGTCTGAACAGGCCTTCAAGCCACCAACGTAGGTCTTTCTTTTCATGGATTAGAAACTCGACGAGAAGAAGTGCAATGTCTGTCATACGCTTGGAAGCAGTGAGGAACTGCATGTGGTTTCCTTTGTCCGACCCAACCCCATTCTTCAAACACCAATTGCATGTTGTCTTACTAATTTCTTTGTAAATACAGGCTTCTCCTCGGCATACCAAGTTATGTGATTAGCAGAATCAGGAGGAGCTCTTCCTTGACTACCACTTCGTACTGACAAGGTGGCCTCCAGGAGTTTTAACTACACGTTATGTTTGCCCCCCCCCCGTGTCCTCCCTGGGCCTATATTATCTACCCCTCCCCCTCCCCAGGTCCCACCTCTCAAATCTAGGGTTGCCAGCCTCCAGGTGGGGCCTGGTGATCTCCCGCTTTTACAACTGCTCTCCAGCTCTCCCCTGGAGAAAATGGCTGCTTTGACGGGTGGACTCCATGGCATCGTACCCGCTGAGCAATGCTCCCTTCTAAGCTGCGGAGCCTTGTGAGCAAAAATTCTACTTTGTGAGCTACTGGTGTTCAAGTTGCGAACAAACGATTTGGCTGCTGCATAACTTCGTTTGCTCTGGAGCCATCCTTCCTGAGCTGAGACAAGAATGTGTGAGCCGGAGGCTAAAAAACTGTGAGCTAGCTTACACTAACTCGGCTTAGAGGGAACACTGCTGCTGAGGTCCCTCCCCTCCCCAAATCCCACCCTCTCCTGGATCCACCACCAAAGCCTCCAGGTATTTTCCAACTCAGGGCTGACAACCCTACTGAAATCTCCAGTTATGTCCGAAACTGAAGCTGGGAACCCTGTGCTTAAGGCTCTCCTGAAAATAGAGGTGCTCACGGTCTGGAGGTATAATGCAAAAACCACATCAAAAAGGAGTATCAAAAAGACATATGTGGGCACCTGTTTTCTGCTGAAACCTTCCCCCTCTTTTCTCCAGCTTCCAACTCCAGCTTGGAAAATTCCTGGAGATATGCAGCCAGGGTATTGGGGATGTTAGCCTATGGGAGATGGGATGGAGCTCAATGGGCATGCAAGCTGTAGAGTCTGCCCACTGAAGCTGCCGTTTCCTCCAGGGGAATTGACCTCTCTAGTCTGGAGATCAGTCACAATTGAGGGAGAACTCCAGGCCCTTGCTTGAGGTTGGTAACCCTGCTGGTTTCCCAACCTGAAAAGGTCAGGGATGGTGGTTTATTTGCACCATGTGTAGTAATGGGGTACATTAGAGAGAGCCAGTCTGGTGTCGTGGTTAGGAGCGTAGACTCTAATCTGGGAGAACCAGGTTTGATTTCCCCACTCCTCCACATGCAGCTGCTGGTGTGACCTTGGGTCAGTCATAAGTTCTCTCAGAGCTGCTCTCTCAAGAACAGTTCTAGAAAGAGCTCTGTCAGCCCCACCTACCTCACAGGGTGTCCTTTTGTGGTGTGAGGGTTTGCTGTTTATGACTCCGGCTGTGAAAACAGTCATCAAGAATAACTCTTAACAAGTAACTCTTAATAAGACCACAGCGGCCCACATGATTCAGTACTGCCTTCGCCTTTTGTGAAGACGACGAAACAGTTTGCGCACTGCATTTCATTGCGCTATGACCTTCATGTGTGGAATATGCATGAGGATTTAAGTTCAACATTTTATAGATGTTAGGATGCGGCTCCTCACCTAAGTCTTAAAAAGCCAATATGCCCACCTTTTTTGTTGCTTGTACGGCTATAAACAACTTTAAAATTGGATCATACTGTTATGTTGGCAGAGTTTAAGCATGCAGAGGAACAGAGCACCAACTGTTTAAAGAAAAGAACTCGGTTTATTAAAGAAGGAATAAACTCTGATGGAAGAGAGGAGAGGGCGAGAGGCTTAGCTAACTGTCCAACTGCTGTGAGAGACAGGAACGAAGGGGTCGGTCTCAGTTGGAGCAGGAAGCCTCCAAAGAGCCAATCAGGAGACGGGAAGGACCTTATTTGGAATTGTGGGAGGGTCCTAATCTAGCTATGCCAACTACCAGTCCTTCAGCTGCCCCCTATAGGCTGTTCTTCTGATCTTCTTCAAGGAGGTGCACTATAGACCTTGTATATTCCAACACGTACTTGTAGGTTAGAGTAGACAGTACTGCCCTTGTTGGATTGAAGGTCTGACTCAGTATAAGGCAAGCATCCTGTATCCATGTGATCAGATTCAGAGAGCACAGGGCGTGACATAATTATCTAAAACTTCAAATATTGTGAGAATGTCCCAATGAATATAGTCCACAACAGGTCTTTGAGTAAAAAGTCCTTTACTTGTAGAAAGATCACTGGAGTCATACACTTGTTCTGTTTGTAATGAAATACTATGGGTTACATTCATTGATATACTAAACTGATACATGGTTAAAGATCCAATCAGTCCTGCCTCCAATCAGTGTCTTGCATTTTGCCGCGCTATTCCCAACACTCCCAGTTCCCACGAAAAACGCGGGCAAATTAGTTCCCAGGAACCTCCAAAACTGTTCTCATGAACTGCAGTTGTTTTCCACTTATTACTGAGACTAAAAACCAGGTTCTCAAAACCTGCAAGCATAACAAATTCACAGTTCCCAGAGGATCCTTTCCTCCCTTGGCCAAGGACATACAACAGGAGATAAGACACATCAGAAGACGGACCAGTTAAGGCGCAAGCGTGTTAGCAAAACCAACGGGGAGGAAAGCAAGGTGGGAAAGCGAGAGGGAAAGAGACTCCACATTCCTTCGGGGCGGGTTGATTAATGGTTGCTAACTCCCGACCTGAAAATAGAAAAGGATTAAGGACGAATAAACAAATAAACACTTATACAAATGAATAGTGACTCATTCAGCATATGTATAGTACCTCTTATGGCTTACTGAAAGGAAAAGCAACCCATTAGGCATTTGTGTATTTAGGCATAGATCACACAGGCTCCACAACAACTGAATTCATGTCAGGCACTGACAAATATAATGAAGCAAATAAAAGAGACTCTTCATAATCGTGGCCACTGGTGACCAATGTTCCCTCTAAGCTGTGGAGTCTTGTGAGCAAAAATTCTACTTTGTGAGCTACTGGCATTAAAGTTGTGACTGAGCCATTTGGCTGCTGCATAAATGAGTCTGCTCTGGAGCCATCCCTTCTGAGCTAAGCAGGGCTCATTTCATAGTGGGAGCTCCTTTGCATATTAGGCCACACAACCCTAATGTAGCCAATCCTCCAAGAGCTTACAGAGCTCTTCTTACAGGGACCACTGTGAGCTCTTGGAGGATTGGCTACATCAGGGGTGTGTGGCCTAGTATGCAGAGGAGCTCCTGCTAGGAAATGAGCCCTGAGGCTAAGACAAAAATGTGTGAGCCGGAGGCTAAAAAACTGAGCTAGCTCACACTAACTCAGCTTAGAGGGAACCCTGCTGGTGACTATACCATCTTTTCACTTTCTTAACATTGTTCACGAAGTTCAGCTTTTTGCAGTTAGTGCTCGGCGGGTCGTTCACACGTCTGCCTTCTTTCTTCCCCCAAAAGGAATAATGGGGAAGACGGAACATCTCATGGATTCTTTTGTGATGGTTAAATCTGACTCTCTCTCTCTCTTTTTTTGCTCTAGTGCCCAGCCCTCTGTCCGCCGGGCCCTCCAGGGCCACCAGGAGTACCAGGATTCAAGGTAAAGAGACATTTTGGGAAATTATTTATTGATTTGCATCACTTACAGTCCCGCCTTTCTCCCTTGGACTCAAGGCGGGTTACACAGAGGTGGGGCAGCTGCCGTGGTCCTCGGCCTTCTGGTGGGGGGCCCACTGCTGCTTACTCCCTACTTCGACGTCTCCTCTGATGCCTAGACTCACCCCCTCCCACCATCTGCTTGTAAGTGCTTTGTCAACTGTGCTCCCAGCTGCTTAGTGCTGCTAGAGGAAGGCATGCGGCTGGTGCGCAAAGCATCAGCATTCAAGGTGGCCGTGGCAGTAGCTGCATCCAGAATTAGCCTGCAGTTTTAAGAACACCTTCCTGAAGGTAAGCCCAATTGAATAAAATGGGACTTACTTTTAAGTAGACCTTCTTATATTGCTTCCTTAGTGACTTGGCCAGAATCATAAGTGCCGCTAAGGAATCATCTTTTCTTGTCTTCCTTCCCTAAACCAGACCCCACTGAAATCAATTAGCTGTTTTGAGTAAACATGGCTAGGACTGGGCTGCACAGATCCATCCCCTGACTATTGGAAGCTCTTGTCAGTTTGCCTCAAGACCCCTTAGTAACCGCAATTTGCATTCACCCTATTGGCTTTTTATGCTCAATAAATTGATGGATTCCCTTCGGTGTGAACTGAAAGATCAGAGAAGTCATGTCAGGAGAAAGGATTAGTAGGCTGGGTTTGTTTCTAGTTTTCCATCATTAAAACCTATGGCTCAGTATTAGGTGTGTCAAATTGAAATGCTGAGGGGCCACAGCTCAGAAGTAGAGCACACATTTTGCACACAGAAGGATCCCAGTTCAGCCCCTAGCATGTCAAGTTACAAACATTCTTCCCCCCCCCCCAATATGTATGTAAATTTAAAACTTATTAAATAAAAAGGTTAAATAAAAAGTTACAAAAACATCTCTGGTAGTAGAACAGGCAGAGAGTTTGACAGTCCGTACCTCTCAGAACTACACAGGAGTGCAGTAGTGCCTTAAAGACTATTTATTTCAGCACAAGCTTTCATGAATCAGAACTCACTTCCTCAAATGCATATACTGTAGCTGCATCCACTAGTGGGGGCATCTGTGGTTGCACGTGTTGGGAGAGCTTGTTGGTGGGCAGAGGCAAGATGCACAGGCATGTCGGATAGGGTTGCCGGGTCTCACCTCTCTGCTGGTGGGGGTATTCTGGCCTTCCCCTTGGCACATGCGCTACACACACACGCCACAATGATGTCACCCAGAAGTGGCATCATCACTCTAGGCATGTTCTACAGGGGACACTCTGGCATTCAGCTAAAAACTCTATGGCGACCATAGAGTTTTTAGCCGAATGCCAGAGCGTCCCCCACACAACGTGCCCAGCATGATGACATCACTGGGCACATCAGAGTTGACAGGGCTGTTTGGAGGGCGGGGCTCCCCCCCACCTGCCAGCTAGTTGGTGGTGGATTTGGGGCCACGAAATTGGAAGGACCCCCAACGGGAGCTCGGCAACCTAACGCAGGGGCATGTGGGTTTGTGGACAAGAAGAGAGGCATAGTAGTGGGCATAGGGCACTCTGTCTGGAACAGGACTTGCCATCAGCCCAGTGGGAAAAGTCCCGGTGGTCATAATAGCCACTCAACCTCTGGTCTCGATGGACGCTGTTGGAAACAGTGTATTGGGGTTAGATGCCCCCCCCCCCAGGCATCCGGGGAATAGTATGCGGTACTGGCATTTGTGTGCTGAGATTTGCATTATATCAATTCATGGCATGAATGGAGCCATCTGCAGTCCGCTGTGACTTAATTCCTCCCTAGAAATATGTTTTGAATGATGAATGTGCAGTAAAAATATACTTTGTGTTAGATTCCCTTTCCCATTCTATATTGTTGAGTTCTTTGAGGGGGTCGTGCCTCAATAGGAGAGCTTACGTTGTTCATGCAGAAGGCTTTCAAGTTCAGTCTGAGGCCATTCCCACGTAAAAGAGTTCAGGTAGAAGGTGTGGCAAAGAACCCGGGGAAATACAGTCAGAAAACCCAAATATTGTCTAAATGGACCCCTGTGGTCTGACTTGGTCTTAGGTAGCTTCCAACAGCCTGGTGTTTTGATTCTCCCCTTAGCATTCTCTCTGTGTTCTGGAGAATTTTTGTTTCTGAAAAATGATGGGGAACTTTTAAAACCTTTTGAAACGATGTTATCTCCACCACCAAAACCTGAGTTCACGCAGAGAAGAATAAAGCTCTTCGATTCATGCGCTGAATTGGCAGTCTTGTGTTTCTGTCTTGCTAAAAATGATCTAAACCCCTCATTTTTTGTCCAAATGATCCACAAGGTCACACGAATAAGGTGCTGTTTACTGCGGCTTTATTTTTAGGGCCATACGGGTTACAAAGGCGAGCCTGGAGAAACAGGCAAAGATGGAGAGAAGGTAAGGCTTTAAACCATCCATTTTGTTTCTGGTGAAAAATTCAAAAAGGATTGTGTTTAGAAAAGAACAGACGCTAGACCATATTTATTTAAGATATGGATCTTTGGTCTGCCAACCTAGTGGGGCCTCAAGGCAGGTTACCATATGCTATAATAAAACTAAAACAAGTGTAACAAATAAAACATTGAAGTAAATTAATAAGTCAGCAGAAGCAAACTCTGTTGTGGAACTCCAGAAGACCAGCTTAGGTTCCACCAGAGGTCTGGGTAAGTAGAAACTGTTTCACCTGGAGCCTAATAATCAAGAGCAGGCGCCAGGCTAGTAGGTACAGGAGGAAGTTCCATAAACTGAGAATATTCTGACAGCCGTCAACCACTTCTGAAAGGAGAGGATATGTTTGTCAAACCCAGATGGACACCCAGCAGGAGACTGGGTGAGTGGGGGTGGTGTGTTGGTGGCTGCCAGCAATATCATGATGTCGCTTCTTGAAAACAAAGGAAGTGACATCACACCTTTCTAGGAATCACTGTTTTTTCCCCAGAAGTGATGTCGGTCCTCTCTGGGAGTTGCCAAAAATGCGATGGTTTTACCACAGAGTTTCCAGTGATTCCTACCAAAGTATGATGCCATGTCCAAGTTTTTCTGGGAAGTGACGTCATGCGATCACAAATGGTCTTTCTTTTCACCCAGTGGACATTGCAGTGGTGGCGGGTATATGGCACCCTTAGTAGGGGAAGGCATCGAAGAAGTTTTTAACTGGGTTGTGTAGGATCAGGCAGACTCCATGTGGTTGTCTGCTCCATAGATGGCGTTGGCCAAGGCAATGCCAGCCACCTGAACTCTTGCCTTCTTGCATTGGTTGGGATGATGGAATCAGAGGAAAACTGGGAAGTGTTTTGAAGGAACAGGGCTTGTCAATACACCTTGTCTCATGCACTGCATTATTCTTTACTCCCAGGGATCACCAGGACCCCCAGGCCCTGCGGGACCTCCAGGAAGTGTTGGCTTGCAGGTAAAACTGATGTCCTACATCTTAGGATTTCCACGAGCCTTTCTTAGAATTCATCAGCTTGGAGATGCATGTATTCAAGCAGCCCTCTGGCCCCCTTGCCGCTAGTGACTTCTTATCAGTCGTTTTCGCCTGGGCTGCCAAGGGCATGAACCATAGGCGTAGAGTACGGGGGGGCTCGAGGGCTTGAGCCACCCCCAAAATTTTCCGGGGGGGCTCAGCCACCCCCAGGAAAACAGTGCGCCTGCCGCTGCACTTCCCCGGGTCCTTCTGAGGCCCAGCGGCCGCTGCTGGAGAGGGAGAGGGAAGGGGTGGCGGGGGGGAGAGAGGCACCGGCGGCAGCAGCTGGCGGGCCCGGGGAGGCGGGGTGGTTTCCCGGAGGGGGGGGAGAACATTGTCCGAGCGAGGAGCCCCCCCCCCCACACAGATTTTCAAAACTCTACGCCCCTGGCATGAACCATTTGGAGACTGGAACAGACCAGATTCGGATGCCTTGTGTGAAAGGCCCTGGCTGCCCAAGGCCTTCCCATGACACCATGTTCAGCCTGAGTCGCCAGCAACTGCACAACCGGCTTATCTGATGGACAGAACAGCTGCTAACTGAAAGTGTGATAGAATTAAGCCTTGTCTGCAAGTAGTTTAATTATACCCTGTCCCTGCGTGTACATGCAGGCAGCTAGATTCAAGTCAAGCAGCACCTTAAGAGATTTCCAGGTAGGGTTGCCAGGTCTGTCCCAGCAGGGGGCTCCAGCCCAGCTCCTTGAGTGTTCCGGCACACATGTGAAGCGATGATGTCACCCGGAAGTGACATCATTGTGCCAAGCACATCCAGGGGGGGGATGCTCGAGCACCTGGGTAAAAACTCTAGCACCTCCGGGTGATGTCATCACGCCAGTCATTTCAGGCGCCACCAGACTCTTTGGGGCCCCCAAAACTGGGGGAACCCCTACCTCCATCAGGGGGTTGGCAACCCTATTCCCGGGGTATGAGCTTTTGAGAGTCAGAGCACCCTTCTTCATCAGATACAAGCAGGTATGGTGATCCCCGATCCTTCTATCCCAGTCTGAAGGTGGGAGGGGTATTGCAAAGAAAGGAGTCGGGAATGCAGAGGTGCCTTGCAAAATGCAGCCAGCTGATTGGAGCGGGTAAGAAATGCTAGGGTACAACTGTTCATGAGAAAGACCCAAGGCATATTCACTTTATAAATGAAACAAGGGTCCAGTACCTGGATAAATGTGAGCTTTACATCACATGTTCTGATGTACATGCACTGAATGTAACATGAGAATTGCTTGACACACGTGTAAAGGAAAATCAAGTGTACACTGTACACAGGTAGTACATATATTCGCTGTAACTTGAGAACAGGGCCTTGAAACAGGTCTGCTAAGCCCCCAGTCAGGGCGCAATGACACCCAATGCATCCACCTCCGCAACCGGGGTCCAGGGTGCCTTCTCTGGAGCCCTTTTGGATCAGCAGGTATTGGCCCTTTGTAGTTTTGGTAAAGAATCTACTTCTTTGCGACTTCCAGTCTCGGCGAGCTTCATGAGACACGACCCGAGCCCAGCAAACAGGAGGGGTGCCAAATGATTTCCCCCCTCCCCAGGCCTTGCAGGGGGCTCCCAGTATGAGGCGTGAGGAGAGCCTCTCCCAAGGTGGCGACTGAGGGACCAAGGCTCTCCTTTGCCTCTATAGGTCCCGCCGCCATGGCGCCCAATAGGCACACAGAGGTGCACACTGGACAGCTGCAAGAAACCAAGATGATGTAAGAATTGACCTACCTATAGCGGGGAGAGCAGCCTATGAATCAAAATAAATAAATAAAATAAATACCTGATAATGCATGGCAAGAAATGTAAGTTCCTTTGGCTGAATTTCTGGCGAGTTTCTGCAAAAGCCTCTGAAGCATAAAGAGCAGGAGCTTAAATGCTCCCCCCTTTAATCTGGTTGATTCTCTCATCTGCACGGGGCTCAATGCAGAGAGGTGGCTGGACTTTAATCAAGGGATTACAAATTCACTAAAAAGTGGCTAAACAAATGTACTTTCTTGAACTTTTTAATAACTTTCTCGTATCATAAACAACAATAATGACTGGATGGGGGGGGGAATGGCGCCGAGAGCAAAGCCCTCTCCTAAGACTGCATCAATATTTCCGGCATCCAAGCCTGAAGCAAATGCTGACTTTCCTTCCATGTTGGCCACAGCATTGCGCCCCCTGATGGAACAGCTGACTGCTGTTAATTCTAAATTGGACACTCTCCAGAAACAGTTAAATGATGCCAATACTAAGTCGGAACTGACAGCCAAAGAGGTTAAAAAAGGTTGAAGTCAAAAGAGAGGTGCTTAAACAAAGAATGGATGTGGTAGAAAAAGAGAGATCCTCTGATAAAGACAATATCTTAAGGCTGCAAATGGATAGATCAGTGTTTTTTCTAAGATTCCTAGGTGTCCCAGAGCAAAAAGATGAGAATCTCAAACAAGTATTAAGTGAAGCATTGGCTCCAATGATGGGTTCGCAAGCTGAGTTATTGCAAAGCAAGATAGATACGGTTTACAGAACTAATCCTGAATTTCTCAAGAAAAAGAACCTGCCAGGTGAGATTTTGGTGAGATTCTCTAAAAGATCTACTAGGGACTCAAGGCCACCAACAGGACAACCTTGAGAATCAAGGATAAAGAAATTAAAGTCCTAAAAGATATACCATACGAGATTAGGAAAAAGAGGAAACCCTATAAAACTTTAACCGCTTTTCTTCAAGTAAAAGCTACCCTGTACAGATGGATTACACCGGAGGGCTTGATCTTCAGCTACAAAGAAAAGAAGGAAAAGATTGACTCTGTTGCAAAAGCAAAAAAAAATCTGGAACAACAACAGAAAAAAAAAAGAGAGAACATCCACAGAGGAGGAGCTAGAGCTACAAGAGAGTATATATGGCCTGGAAAGTTCAGACTCAAATAGCAAGTCTGAGGAAGAGGACTCTGAAGCAGAAAGAGGAGCAGCGGCACCAAAACCCGGGAATGTCATTTAAGACTTTGATAATAAGGAGTAAAGAGAAAGAAGAAAGAAAATCTAATTTTATGAGTATGAGTTTGTCTTGTGTATCCACTTATGATAAGTATGATATTCAGCTAAACTGTGAAAGCCATAATATGCCTTGATATATTAACCACTTTTCTTTTACCAAATTACGAAGCAATATTGAGTAATTTACTGCAATATCTCAGTTCTTGTATACTTATATGCAGTGTAGTTTGTTTTTAGTCTTAGTCTTGTTTGTAGTGTGTAGAAAATAATAAAAAAAATATTTTAAAAAAAGAATCTACTTCTTTCCCTTCTACATATTCGCTCTTTACTCTTTTCCTCCACACTTAAACTCAAGATTTCCTCTGTCCCTCCACTCTGCAGACATTATCGTGGTCAGTGGTTTTGTATAAAGCCTTTCCACACACTGTTAAGGTCCCATTTTTCCAGAGGCCTTCCTATTAAATGCCTGTGGCCTGTTCGTTTTTCTTTCAAGGCACCCCTAATCTTTTAGTGTGCTTAAGTCTTAAAAGAGAATGTTCTAGAACTCTGGGAGCGAACAATGCAATCCTGGGAGCAAATTATGCAATGTACCTGGGAGCGAACAATGCAATCCTAAACAGAGTTAAACTTTTCTAAGCCCACTGACTTCATTCCAAATCCTCTAATTTGATTGTGGTTCAGTGTGGTATAGGAGTTAGGGCAGGTGTGGCCAAACTTGCTTATCATAAGAGCCACACAGAATGAACATCAGATGTTTGAGAGCCACGAGACATGAACAAATATTACACAACGTTTTTATTGAAAAATATGGAAATTTGCTTTTTATTAACATTAAATGAGACTGCCAAAAATAAATAAAAACAAAAGGGGAAGAAAAAACAGATATTGATAATGATAATTGTTTGTCCAATGATGTTTATTTGTTTGCTAATTATATCTATGTGTCTAAGAGAGAGAGAGGTGGAAAGAGGGAAAGAGAGAGAGAGAGAGAGAGAGAGAGAGAGAGAGAGAGAGAAAGAAAGAAAGAAAGAAAGAAAGAAAGAAAGAAAGAAAGAAAGAAAGAAAGAAAGAAAGAAAGAAAGAAAGAGAAAGAAAGAAAGAAAATAGATGGGGAAGGGATGAAGGAAGAGAGACAGAAAGAAAGAGAGAGAACAACCAGATGGGGAGACTTCCAGGAACAGCACAATATGTATGAAAGAGCCGCATGTGGCTCCCGAGCCACAGTTTGGCCACCCCTGGGTTAGGGTGTCCGATAGGACCTGGGTTCCCATTCAGCCGTGATACTGACTGAATGACCTTTGGGCCACTGAGTCTCTTGCAGCCTAACCCGTCTCATAGGCAATGCTCCCTCTAAGCTATGGAGTCCTGTGAGCAAAAATTCTACTTTGTGAGTTACTGGCATTAAAGCTGTGAGTGAGCAGTTTGGCTACTGCATAAATTAGTTTGCTCTGGAGCCAACCTTCCGGAGCTGAGGCAAAAACGTGTGAGCCGGAGGCCAAAAATCTGAGCTAGCTCACACTAACTCACCTTAGAAGGAACATTGCTCATGGGGCTGTTGGGAGGACAAAATGGAGGGAGACCGTGTGCTCCTCCTTAAACTCCTTGGAGGAGGGGTAGGATACAAACAGGGGTCCTTTCGAGCAGGAGCTCGGGGGAGCGCAGCTCCGGGAGTTGGTGCCAGCCCCCCCCCCCCCCGTGAGGGAATGCCTGCTTGTGTCCTGGCTGCAGCAAAATGACCCCGTCCCCTGGAAAGGTCCTTGTTCCTCCGACCAGCCTTCTGAAGGCTTCAGCCACCACTGAAGCTATCCTCCCAGAATAGTGGTATTTCTGAGGCTTGGATTAGTAGATGTCCCCTCTCTGCCAGCTCTTCCTTCCTTCCTTCCTTCCTTCCTTCCTTCCTTCCTTCCTTCCTTCCTTCCTTCCTTCCTTCCTTCCTTTCCCTCTCTCTCTCTTTCTTTCTCACTCTCATTCTCTTTCTTGCCTTCTTGCATACTTCCGGTGATGTCAGGCGGTGCGGCATATGCAAATAAGTTATGCTAATGAACTCCTGCACCTCTTTTTCTACGAAACGACCCCTGGATAAAAGAATACACATCGCCTTGTGAGCGATACATTGTAGGTACTCAACAATGAGGAAGATGTACTGTGTATATCCCCAATTTATTATGTTTTTCAAGGGGGGTATTTCATATGTCCCACAGTGAGTCCCAGTGACCTGTAAATCAAATCAGACTCTTCCAGTTGTTAGCTGTCTGTTTTTCTCTCCTCCCCCAGCTTTGTTCTCAATTGTCTCTCTTCCCTAGGGGCCACGAGGATTAAGAGGGCTCATTGGTCCGGTTGGTCCAGTTGGTGACAGAGTAAGTCTGGCTCTCTTCCTTCGGGTTTTTCTCAGATCCATGTACCTATTGCCTACAAAACAATGGTTTTCTGTTCAAGAATTCTGGTGACTTTGCAGTAGATTGGTGTAGTGGTTAAGAGAGGGGGTTGGGAACAGATAAGCCCAGATCTCTTGTTGGGCCACCAGTTCAAAATCCGCTATCTCGAACCTGTCATTCTCTAACAAAGCAAAGCAGAAGTCGCGTTGGCACCTGAAAGACTAACTCCACTTAATCCAGCATGAGTTTTTGTGAAACAGAGCTCACTTCTTGAAACACAATGGGAAGACAGAAGCTACCTCATTTTCACAGAAAATTACAGAATGGAGGGGGGAAAGAATTAATAATAATTATTGTATGGCTTTGTGTGTAATATAGCCAGGAGATCCTAAGACTGTCTGGCAGCCAGAAGTTCTAGCTCCTTTAGTGTTAAGCACCACTAGGTGATGAGCTAGACTTTTTTTTAAGGCAAAAGACATTTCGGAGGTGGTTTGCCATTGCCTATCTCTGCGTCATGCCCCTGGTATTCCTTGGAGGTTGCCCTTCCAATTCCTAGCCACAGTCGACCCTGCTTAGCTTCCGAGATCTGATGAGATTGGGCTTGCCTGGGCTATCCAGGTCAGGGCTGGGGGGGAAATAGAGAGGAGCTGAACGGAGGGAGGAAGAAGAGTCGGAGGGGCAGAGAGAAAAGTTGAACAGAGAGAGGCCTAGTATAAAAAACAAATGAGACTCTGTTTGTTGGGGACTTGAATTGCCTGGGTAGTTTGACGGATGATGGGAGAGACCAGAGGTTCTGGCCTCTCAAAAGCAGTGAAGATAAATAAAAATATAATAAACTTGGGTAAATAAATTAAGGAAGAGAAAGACTGAAACACGAGAAAATTGGCCCACATCAGTAAAGAATCACGATACGAAATACCATATTAAGAACAATCATTAAAAAGGTAGCCCTAACAAAACACTCACAGATGGTTATCTGTCCTTAGCATCTCCAGTTAAAAAGAGGACCAATTAGAGGGTGATGAGACTCTAGGGAGCTGCTGAGAGTAGATAATACTGATCTAGACAGATTTAGGATTAGGCAGCTTCACGTTACTAGCATTTTAAGGGACAAAAGATATGTGTTTACAATGCAAACAAGAGGTGGGACCCGCGATACTCGCAGAGGGAGGAGAGAAGGAGCTCCACGTGCAGGAGGAGGAGGAAGCCCCCACAGGTGAGCCTTCTCCCCTTCTCCCCTGCCCCCCCCCACCATCACCAAGCCTTCTCCCTCCTCCCCCTCCAACACCGGTGGCGAGACCTGAGCTCGGCCTGCCAAGACTTCTCCCCCTCTCCCCTCCCAGTGGCAGCGGTGAGGCCTGGCCAGCCTGCCAAGCTTTCTCATGCCCCCTCCCCCATGGCAACAGCAGCGAGGCAGTTCTCAGAGCGTTCTCTGCGCACATGCAGGGAACACTCTTTAACTTTTGGGGGGATTTAAGTATCCCTCCTATAGGTTTTTATGGATTTCAGATTTTTCTGCACATCTGGGGATTGCCCCAAATGTTCAGGAAAATGTTTTTGCCCGCACACAGGGGGCGCCTTGGCTATTAGTATATAGATAACAGAACAGGGATTTAGAGAGAGAAAACAAGTGGAGGTTGAAGGGTTAAATGCTGCTTCCCTTCCCTGCATGGTCCTGAGGCAAACTGAGGCAGCAAAAGCCTGTTATTTGCATCTTATGCGCAGAGGGAGATGAGACGTGTGATCATCATCTAATCTGTTTCAGCTGTAAAGCCAGCCGACTTGACATGAATGTTTGATGAATTATAAGGATGTGTCAAGCACTTAATTTTGCATGTTTTCTTGCCTTCTAACAGCAATTCACTCAAAGACAACTTCACCCTCTAAACCAGGCATTTGTAATGATGTCTTCTTATTTCCAGGGAACCTTGGGTTTCCGAGGGCCTCCAGGACTTCCAGGACCTCCGGGAAAAGCGGTATGATTCTCTTCTTGCATTGCTAGATTTTCTCGAGGGCCTTCCCCAGTGACCAAAGGTGATCTCAGGTAGCGCCAGAAAGGACAGCTATCCGTCATCTTGGATATCTGGCTGGAGGCAAAGTAGACCTTTCTGGGCTAGATGGATCAGTGCCTGAAATCTCAGAGGGCAGCTATGTAAACATGACTCCTGCATTTCAGGAAATTCAGATATCTCTTTCTGCTCCTGTGTTCGTTTTCTTTCTTTTTTCCAACCCTAAGATTACGCTTTTTTTAAAGTAGCAAAATGATAATAAATAAGAGTACAGAGCTATCCATGCACACTTGGGCACTCTCCCTAGTTAGTAACCCCACTTAAGACTGCTTGCTTAAAAATAAGTTCAAATTCTTGTTGAATTTTCATTTTATCAAATCAGCCACAAAAGCAGGCGGAAAGCAGCTGTCCCTTCACTGTGCTTGAGTGCAGCTCGACAAATTGCCCCCCTGTCCAACTTTAATTGTCGCTTGTATTACATTTTGATTCCTAGGAGCTGCTTAGGAAACTAGTTTTTGGCTGAAAAGAGAGAGAAACCATTTGTCTCGACAACCTGTTTGACTTAAGTGGGATGACAGTTTCTGATTTTTCTCCCTTCCCCTTTGAAGAGTGGACCCGGACCACAGACTGCTGAAAGTCTCCTTCAGTTAGGGTTGCCAGGCTCTAGGTGGACCTGGAGGTCTCCTGGAATTACGACTGATCTCCAAATGACAACAATCAGTTCCCCGGAAGAAAAGGCAGCTTTGGAGAGTGGACTCTGTACGGCATTATAAACCTGCTGAGGTCATTCCTTTCCCCAAACCCTGCCTTCCCCAGGCTCCACCCCCAAAATCTTCAGGAATTTCCCAGCCCAAAGTTGGCAACCGTACCTGAGTTTTAAACAAGAAGGAGGTGCATACAAACCTGAGGCTCACCTCCATAATAATTTTATGTGTTTATTTATTTTACAGTCTCCCGTTCTTGCTCAGACTCCACAAGCCATGGGTTATCATTAGTTTTAAACAGGGCTTTTTTTGTAGAAAAAGCCCAGCAGGAACTCATTAGCATAATAGGCCACACCACTGACAGCACAGCTTATTAGCATATTAGGCCACACCCCCGTGTTACCAGAAGAGTGGTCATCCAGCCACACCCACCTTTTGCTTCTTTTTCTGTTTACCTTGTTTGTTGTCAAAACCCAGGGCGTTTTTTGTAGCAGGAATTAATTTGCATGTTAGGCCACATACCCCTAATGTAGCCAGTCCTGATGAGTTCCTGCTGTTGGGTGTGGCCTGTTATGCTAATGAGTTCCTGCTGGGTGTGGCCAACTCAGGAGCTAGCCGGAACTCCGTTCCTGTGTGTTCCTGCCCAAAAATAGCCCTGGGTTTAAATTAGGGTTGTCAGGTCCCTCCTGGCAACCGACAGGGGAGGGGGGACTTACTGGGAAGAGCAGGGAGGTCCATACGGCAACATGTCTACTTCACTGCCCATGTGACCCGGAAGTGACATCATCACGTCCAGGATGTCGGGGTGACATCTGATATTTGAGCAAAAACTCTATGGTGAATTTGGCTCCTACCATAGAGTTTTTGCCCAAATACCAGAGTGTCGCCCCAGTGTCCCAGGTGCGATGATGTCACTTCCACATCACGTAGGCAGTGAAGTAGACACACTGCTGCACATTGGCTGGATCTCCCTCTTTTTCCGGGTACCTTCCACCCACTGGCTAGCTTATCAGCAGCAGGAAGGTGAGACTTCTCAGTGGGAGATCCCACCTCCACCGGTGGTGTGTGTGTCTGGCAACCCTAGTTTAAATCACGCCTCTGTGTATGTGTGTTTGCAAACACAGATTTGTTCCTATTTATTGTTCAAGTTTTTACTTCTTGAATTGCATATGTAAAACAGATTAGATATTTGTCTAAATAAATACTGGTGCATGAGCTGACCTTTGGTCAGGAAGGAGCTATATTAGGCTTCTGGTTTTGTCATTTCAGGGACCCCGTGGAGACAGAGGGCCCCAGGGTTTCAGAGGACCCAAAGGCGACACTGTAAGTACTGGGGGTTACCAGCACACCCGACAAAGAGTTTACAAACCATTGCAGAGTTCCATATTTACAGTCCTAAAGGTTTCCTGTCACCACCAAGCGGAAGGTGTCACAAGAATAATTCCTCTTAACTCTTCCATAGTCTCCCCCAGCCCGTCTCCTTTTGGTGCATCTGAGAGTACTTCATTGGCCATGAATAATTTCTTGTCTGTACTCCTAGGGTGGTTCTGGACCAAGAGGGACGCCAGGGACCGCTGGGCCCTTAGGGGAACCGGTAAGTCTTTCTCCTCCAAAAATGACAGCTTGGCTGATATCCTGGGTCTCTTAAGGTGCTAACGGATTCAGATCTCACTCTCCTTCTGCAGACCAGCACAGCTACCCACCCGAAACCATATTATACGAAACTCCTATAACATACATAATAGAGGCCAACCCAGAAGCTGTGACCATGGGCCCGTAGCTTCGGTGGGGCATCTCGGGGCTAGGCCCCACGACTTACTGGCAAGGCCCCACGACTTCCCATCCAGCCCAGGGCCCCCAAGTGGTGTCGGATGTGGGGAAGGAGCCGGGTATTCCTTTAATTTGATTAGCCAGTGCCCCCCCTAAGAAATTTAAATGCCCTCCAACTAAAAGAATCCTGGCTACAGGCCTGTGTGACCATCATTTGAAGTCCTTCTTTTTGTCATCGTTCCCCCCCCCCCCCCCAGACATAGTGGAGATCCGCAAGAGAGAGAAAGAGAGAAAACCATGGCTTTTCAAGGGAGATCTATCTCACTAGCATCTTCTTTATCAGTGTCCCGTCAACTGTGTAAAACAAGTTCTGGTTCTTAGGTCTTGGGTAGCTGAACATCCTTATATTTGACCTGGTGTCCAGGAGTTTGTGTGTGTGTGTGTGTGTGTGTGTGTGTGTGTGTGTTTTAATGAGGCTGATTTGTCTTTTATTCCTCATCCTTCTCTTGGTGTTGCTTATTAATATTGTGCTGGATTGTTTCCATGCAGGGTTCTTTCAGGATGGCCGGGTGGGGTTGGTGTGTTTTGATAAATAGCTGCCCCTTCTTACTTTCTGTTATGCATAGATAGGTACTTCTGTCTACCTTTTGTCTGTCTTTCCTTCCACCTCTTTAATGGAACGCCTTGCGTTGTTTCAGGGCATGCCTGGAAAAGACGGGAGAGATGGAACGCCCGGACTCGATGGTGAGAAGGTTTGTAGTCCTATTTAAAAGCCTGGTTAAAAAGAGGCACGTAGGTTGTTAGGAACTGGACTGCTGGATCGAATCAAAAGTCCATCTACTTTTAGCACACCGCCTCCAACAGAGGCTAGCCAGATCCTCACGAGCAACAGCTTAATATTGTTTGCTCAACATTTGTCCAAATTCTGGTCAAAGCATTGTTCTTAAAAAAAGAAAGGAAGAAACGTTTATGGACAATGCTTTGACCAGGGTCTAGATGAATGCTGAACAAGTAGAGTTGGGAGATTACAAGTAATCGTCACACTAGAGACATCAATTCCCCTGGAGGAAATGGCAACTTCGGGGGACAGACTATGTGGTATACCATAGAGTCTAGGAAAAATGGAAGTCGTAGAGTGGCATAATATCCCTGCTGAGCATCCTCCCCTCTCCAAACCTCAGAAACGAAGCTGGGTCAGCCCTGGTTAGTATTTGGATGGGAGATGACTAAGGAACTTCGGGATGAGACAGGCAATTTATTTATTTATTCATTCATTCATTCATTCATTCATTCAATTTATACCTTGCCCTCCCCGCGAACGGGCTCAGGGCGGCTTACATGGGCACAAAGGCCAAAAATAATACATTAAAATGACTAAAAACAGTTAAAATGAATTCCTATGACTAATACATTGCTAACAGCTTCCTGTAACATTATTATCAGAATGGCGACCCAATGGTAGGTCTCTAGATCCCGCCTGCACCAGCCAGGATTGTTAGGGCCGGTACATCATAGATGGTATTCCTGATGGATGGAATCCTCGGTGGCGGCTCCTATTTGAAAGCCTGGCGGAAGAGCTCCTTCTTGCAGGCCCTGCGGAACTGTACAAGGTCCCGCAGGGCCCTGATCTCCTCTGGGAGCTCATTCCACCAGACGGGAGCCGCCACCGAAAAGGCCCTGGTCCTTGTTCTGGTGAGCCTGGCGGCCCTAAGGCCTGGAACCTCTAGTCGGTGGGTTGACCCCGACCTCAGTGCCCGCTGGGGTATATATGGAGAAAGGCGGTCCCTAAGGTATGTTGGACCCTGGCCATATAGGGCTTTATAGGTAAGAACCAGCACCTTGAAGCGAACTCGGTATACTATAGGCAGCCAGTGCAGTGCCGCCTGCACAGGCCTGATGTGTTCTCGGCTCACGAGGCCCATCAGCAGCCTGGCCGCGGCGTTTTGCACCAGCTGCAGCTTCCGGGTTAGCCCCAAGGGCAGCCCCATGTAAAGAGCGTTACAGTAGTCCAGCCTCGAGGTGACCGTCGCATGGGTCACTGTGGCCAGGTCGTCCCGATCGAGATAGGGACCCAACTGCCGCGCCAGCCGAAGATGATAAAAGGCCGACTTGGCAGTGGCTGCTACCTGGGCCTCCATTGACAGGGAGGAATCCAGGAGCACTCCCAAACTCCTAGCCCGCAACACAGGCACCAACGGTGCCCCATCGAAGCTCGGGAGTGAGAGCCCCCGCCCCAACCCGCAGCTCGAAAATTCTCCAGGGTCGCCATATGTCAACAGCAACTTGATGGCACTTTCCACTACCACCCTAAGACCGAATATCTGGCTGACCTCGACGAGGGCCAGGGCTTTCTCAGCCTTGGCCCCAGCCTTCTGGAACTCTCTGCTGAATGACATCCGTGCCCTGTCTGATCTATTAAAGTTCCGCGGGGCACGCAAGGCAGAGATGTTCTGCCAGGCCTTGGGTTGAGGCCAGCGACAGTTCCCTTCCATCTGCCCGGCACCCTCCCTTCATCTCCCCTCCCCCCACCATGAAAATCTGAACGCTAGATACACCATCTTGTTTTTAAAGCGTTTAAATATTTATGCTAAATGTTTTAATGTTGAACTTCTGTAGTTTTAATTGGTTTTAACATTGGAGGGAATCTATGTTGTTGTAAACCACCCTGAGCCCTGCGTAAGCGGGGAAGGGCGGTTAAGAAATCGAGATAGATAGATAGATAGATAGATAGATAGATAGATAGATAGATAGATAGATAGATAGATAGATCGAAGTAAGTACCACTGAATCCCCATTGATAGCTTTCATAATGGTCTGGGAAATTCCCCAATTAACAATTTCTTGCTGTCCACAGGGTGATGCAGCTCGCTTTGGCGCTCCCGGAGAAAAGGGTCCGAATGGACTGCCCGTGAGTATTCTTCCCCTGAAAACCCGAACAAAGGCCCTTTCTGCCCTCTCCTTTTAATCCATGTTCACCGCGGTGCTCTCCAAGAGATTCTGCACTAATATCGAATTCAACCTTCTTTTTAATCCAGGCTTCTCTCCCCACCCACCCCCTTCTGCACTAAAATTGAGTTCAACCTTCTTTTTATTCCGGTTTTTTCCCCCATTCTGCGTTACATGACATCCCGTCAGTGGTCAGCCCAGTTTCAGCCTGCTGTTGCCTCAGGTTATTTGGGTGCTGTTTTGCTGTTCCACACTCTCATTTCTGTCACTGGTTTGTCCCTATTGCTTCAGGTCCGTCCCCCCCCCCAAAAATGTGTTTTGCTCTCTCTAATAGTCCCAGGTTGCGTTCATACGGCTCTTTTGAGTCGCGCCAGGCACAAGTGCCTGGTGGATTTAAAGTGCACGTTCAGATAACAACATCTGGGAATTGTGCTGCTTCTGTGATTAGCCTCGGGGATCCATACTTAAAAGATAGTGGTGAAAGTCCAGTCCAAAGCTGGCCAATGGGCCAGTGGTGGACTTTCCCCCATCTAGTTGTTCCACCAGCACACAATCAGACCGTAGGGGTGGTCTCCAGACCATCCCGAATGGCCGCCGTTTGAAAAAAGTCTTAGTGATGCTGCCGCCGTTTGAAAAAAGTCTTAAATATGTGAAGTCCACAGAGCTCTGCTCAAGCAATCCAAACAATTTTATGTTTCTGACTGTCCCGTGAACGTTATCAGCTTTATTAACTGAAATGGTACCTAGAGGAAGGTACCGCTGGTGGTGCTTTTACCATTTTAATCCACGCATGTGCGGAAAAACAAGTAGATGGTGAGGCACATATGCGCATGCGCAAACAGGATTTTTTTTTAAAAAAAAGCTGACCACACGGCTCCTTAGGGTGGATGCCATCTAGACAATCCACCATGGAGTCACACGTGGTAAAGCGCTTCACAGGGAAGCTGTCTGGTCGTGCAACGTTGGATCAAAAAGATCTAGCTCAAATGACAGCTGGGCCAATGGCGGGATTAGCTGCCTGTCTGAACCCACCCCCAGAGGGAGCAAAACGCATGCGGAAAAGGGGGGGGGACACCCAAAGCAATAGGGACAAACCAGTGACAAAAATGACAGTGCGGAAGTGGCGTGGACTTAAATTGCCTCAACTCAAACACTGAAAAAATCCAGTGCAGGAAAATCCAGGAAAATGCAGAAAGGACCAAAGATACAAAGTGCTCTTTGTTTTGACCAAAGTGGTACGAAAGCATGCTGATTGGAGAATTCTCCTCTCAGTCCCCCTATAAGTCAGGGAGAACTGTCATCCAGAGCTGTCTACCTTGCCCAGTGAGTTCTAGAGGACTGAGAGACGGGCTACGAACCTACAGCTAACCTTCCTTCAGAGAAAGACCAGGGCCTATCCCATAGGACTTTTAAGAATTTTTAGTATAGTTCTTCAAGAGAGAGATCCAACATACTTTTGATGTTGTGACGTATGCACGACATTGTTTCCAAAGAAGTTGTGTCTGCAACACAACGGCCCCACTGTGGACCTGCCGAAGGACCAGGGGGACCATCTCCAGACGGGACCTGAAGACCTCCATGCAGACAAGGAATTAGGAAGTTGTGGGCCAACAAGATTTTTGGGGTATAAGTTTTCAAGAGTTAAAGCTCCATCAACCTGACCCTACCATTCCAGTGTATTTGAAAAAGTGTGCCTGGCACACGAAGTCTCATGCCTTGAATAAAACATTGTTGGTCTTAAAGGTGCCGCTGGACTCAAAATTTGTTCCTAAAATCTTGTTGGTCTCTGAGGTGCTACTGGACTCGAACTGAGCTCTTCTACGCAGCTACAGTCTGAAACAGTGTTTCCTCTAGGGTTGCCAAGTCTTCAAAACTCACAGGCGGGGGGGAATCCTCCTCTGGCCAGGAGTTCGCGCGCGCGCCCAGCGACGTCACCAGAAGTGACGTCAGCACATTGGGGGCGTTGCCAGGGCGACGTTCTGGCAATCGCCCCAAAACTCTATGGTATCATAGAGTTTTGGGGTGATTGGCAGAGCGTCGCCCTGGCAACGCCCCCAACGTGCTGACGTCACTTCCGGTAACGTCATTACGTTGTCCTCGCTGGACGACATCGGGGGTGGGGTTCCCCCCGCCAGCCAAATGCTGGCTGGGAGATCGGGAACCTCTTTAGCGGGGGATCCCCCGCCCCCCGGGCTGACTTGGCAGCCCAAGTTCCCTTCAGTGCTCATTTCGTAGCAGGAGCTCCTCTGCATATTAGGCCACACACCCCTGATGTAGCCAATCCTCCAAGAGCTTACAGTAGCCCCTGTAAGAAGAGCTCTGTAAGCTCTTGGAGGATTGGCTACATCAGGGGTGTGTGGCCTAATATGCAAAGGAGCTCCCGCTACGAAATGAGCCCTGGTTCCCTCTAAGTTAGTGTGAGTTAGCTCACAGTTTCTTAGCCTCCAGCTCACAGATTTTTCTCTTAGCTCAGGAAGGACGGCTCCAGAGCAAACTCATTTATGCAGCAGCCAAATCGCTCACTCACAACTTTAATGCCTGGAGCTCTCAGAGTAGAATTTCTGCTCACAAGACTTGACAGCTTAGAGGGAGCAGCGGTCTGAAACTGTCATCATGGGAGGAAATAGATGGTGTCTCTAAAAAGTTGATTGCCCTGACCTGGATGTCCCAGGCTAGCCCAGTCTTATCAGATCTCGGAAGCTAAGCTGGGTCGGCCCTGGTCAGTATTTGGATGGGAGACCTCCAAGGAATACCAGGGTCACTATGCAGAGGCAGGCAACATGGCAAACCACTTCTGTCTCTTGCCTTGAAAACCCTCTGGAGTCACCCTGCGGTCAGCGGTGACCTGAGGACTCTTGGCATCACCATCAAAAAGTTGACCAGCTCACTTTGCTTGCGACCAAGTGGCAAAGTTTAACAGGGCTACATGTTCACTACAACTCCTGGTTAGGGGGGGAAGCACTTCGTGTGGTGTTCTTCACAACTAAGGGTTCCTTTCCTACTATTACTGGGAAGAATTTCTTCTGAAAACATTGCCCGGAACAAATTGTTTTTGCTAAACTGTAAATGTCATTCTCTACTTGACTCCATGTTTTCTGATACTGATGGCCATTTTCACCCCTCAGGGACTACCTGGGAGAGCAGGACTGAAAGGCGAAAAAGGTCAACTAGTAAGTAAACTTTCTCATTTAATGGAATTTAGGCAGCTGTAAGCACGAATACCGACGCTGTAGAGAGAAGCTTCCTTCAGTCTGGACAAGAATGTTTGCCGTAAAGTACCGTCTTATGTGGCCATCTAGAGTTGCCAAGTGGTAATATAGGATCATAGAATCATAGAGCTGGAAGGGGCCACGCAGGCCATCTAGCCCAACCCCCTGCTCAAGGCAGGGTCAGCCTAGAGCAGGGGTGGGCAAACTTGCTCAGCATAAGAGCCACCTAGAACAGGGGTGGCCAAACTTGCTTAACGTAAGAGCCGCACAGAATAAACATCAGATGTTTGAGAGCCACAAGACATGAACAAATATTACCTGCTTTTATTGGAAAACAAGCAAATTTACTTTTTATTAACATTAAATGAGACTGCCGAAAATAATAACAAAAGGGGTAAAAGCAGATATTGATAATGATATTAATTTGTCCAATGATATTTGTTTGCTAATGATCTTTAACTTCCCCAGCCGCCCTGCTGGGAGCCACATAATATATGTGAAAGAGCCGCATGCGGCTCCCGAGCCACAGTTTGCCCACCCCTGGCCTAGAGCATCCCTGACAAGCCGCTGTCCAGCCGCTGCTTGAAGACTGCCAGGGAGGGGGAGCTCACCACCTCCCGAGGCTGCTGATTCCACTGCTGAACAACTCTTCCTGTAAAAAAAAAAATCCTAATACACAGCTGAAATCTTCCCACCCGTAATTTAAACCCCTTATTGCAAGTCCTCTCCTCTGCTGCCAACAGGAACAGCTCCCTGCCCTCCTCTAAGTGACAGCCCTTCAGATACTTCCAGAGAACAACCATGCCCTCCCCTCAACCTCCTCTTCTCCAGACTGAACATTCCAGAGTCCCTCAGCCTTTCCCCGTAGGGCTTCTTGGTCTCCAGGCCCCATCATCACTCTCCTCTGCACCCGCTCTGTCCTGTCCACATCCCTTTTGGAAGTGAGGCCTCCAGAACTGCTCACAGGACTCCAGATGCGGCCTTCCCAATGCAGCATAGAAGAAGAAGAAGAAGAAGAAGAGATTGGATTTATACCCCGCCCTCCACTACCCAAGGGAGTCTCAGAGCGGCTTACAAACTCCTTTTCCCTTCCCCTCCCCACAACAGACACCCTGGGAGGTAGGTGGGGCTGAGAGAGCTCTTTCCCAAGCTGTCCTTGAGAGAACAGCTGGTCCAGAGCTATGGCTTGCCCAAGGTCATCCAGCCAGGTGCAAGTGGAGGAGTGGGGAATCAAACCCGGTTCTCCCAGATTTGAGTCCGCACACTTAACCACTACGCCAAACTGGCTCTCTGGTTAGAACTTGGATGAGATACTACCAAGGAAGTCTGGGGCTGCTACGCGGAGGCCGTCAGCGGCAAAGGCCCTCTGTCCTTCTCTTGCCTTGCAAACCCTACGAGGTCGCCGTAACTTGGCTGCAACTTGACAGCCGTAACTCGGCTGCACTACACCAAACTGGCTCTCGGGGGATTATAGTGACAGAGGCTTTCATCCTCTCCACACCATTTTCTGCGTTTCTCAGTTTGACTTCTCACTTTGGGTTGGATCCTCCTGTTCTATTTCAGAAACAGTAAGGCTTTCCTCTGGTGCAAAGAGATCAGGGGAAAGCCCCATGATCCAGAGGAAAGATCTCCTGTTAGTGGAATGGATCTCTTAGGTCCAACCCATTCCTTTCTATCTAGGTGAGTGGCTGGTTGTTGTTTTTATGAATGACCTTAGAGACGTGCCCAGCTCATATTTTCTTTCTTCTTTTTCCTGCAGGGCAGTCAAGGGGAGATGGGAGAGTCCGGCTTTTCGGGAGAGCCCGGTATACCTGTACGTATCTCCATGTCTGCCTTTCGATGTATATTGATTGATTGATTTACTTACTTATACCCGACTTTCCTCTGCAATGGGAACCCAAAGTGGCTCACAACATTTTCCTCTCCTACGTTTTGTCCTCACAACAACCCTGTGAGGTAGGTTAGCGGGTGTGGCTGGCCCAAGGGCACCCCAGCAAACTTCCATAGCAAAGCCGCCTAGAGCCGCTTTGTGCTGGCTAGGCGGGATATACATTCAAATAAATAAATAAATAAGTGGGGATTGGAACTGGGGTCTACCGGACCCTGCTCTAACCCCTACACTGTGCTGGCTCTGTGTTCCTATACACAGATATTTTTTCTAGGACATTAATATTCAGCTCAGACTTATCACATTGAAGAACTATATCTTAAAAGGAAATTCTTGCCATTACCCAGGTAGCCCAGGGAAGCTCGATCTCATCAGATCTCAGAAGCTAAGCTGGGGCTGACCCGGGCAAGTGCTTGGATGGGAGACCTCCAAGGAATACCAGGGCTGGGTCGCAGAGGCAAGCAAGAGTACGGCACCTCTCCAAAATGTCCTAGCCCCATTGGGGGTCATCAGAAATCAACCACGGCTGCAGCCACACACTAAATAATCCACTTTCAGTCCACTTCCAGGGCACTTTCGAATTGGATTTTGCCAGTTCACACAGTAAAATTCCAGGCCCATTCTGCAGCTAGCATTTGCTCCGCTGTTTTACCAAACCCAAGTTGGAACAGAAATTCCCCTCTGCATGGCATGCCAGTTTCACTCTCTTTGATTGCCAGATTTTATGGCAGTGTCCAGACCGCCTGCCGGCTTTCACTTCTGTTTGATCTCTCAGTTTTATGGTTTTATGCTGTCTGCATAGATTAGTGGCCGTTTTACGGCCATTCAGGGGTGACGCTGCAGTCAGTACGGGGTTGGCCCGGGGTATCTGAATGTGGTTTTCCGTGCAATGCCTGTGCAGGGCTGCTGGCCCGAAGACACCGCCCTGTTTTCACCTCCAGCACAATAACTTTGTACGATTCTTCCTAGGGAGACCGCGGCATTGCCGGGGAGAGAGGCGATCCTGGTCCAAGGGGATCTTCTGTAAGTATCCAGCAAAACGTTGCAATCCAGGCAAACAATCACCCTGAAGCACTGGGACCTGGAATTAGTAACTTCAGGGCTTAATCTGAACAAGGACTCTGTCCCAGAATGAATTTTAAGACTTATTTATTTATTTCATTTATACCTCTGCCTTTCTCCCCAGTGGGGACCCAAGACGGCTTCCGTTGTTCTCGCCAATGTTCCCTCTAAGCTGAGTTAGTGTGAGCCAGCTCACAGTTTTTTAGCCTCTGGCTCACAACATTTTTGCCTTAGCTCCGGAAGGATGGCTCCAGAGAGCAAACTAATTTTATGCAGCAGCCAACTCGCTCGCTCACAACTTTAAAGCCAGCAGCAGCTCACAAAGTAGGATTTTTGCTCACAAAACTCTGTAGCTGAGAGGGAGCACTGGTTCTCGCCTCCTCCGTTTAACCCTCACAACAACCCTGTGAAGTAGGTTAGGCTGGAAGAATGTGACGGGCCCAAGGTCACCCAGCGAGCTTCCATGGCATCAGTGGGGATTCGAACCTGGGTTTTTCAGACACCAGTCTGATGCTCTTAACTGCTGCTCCACACCGGCTCTTACGACTTATGAAGTTGGATACTTAAAGCTGAACTGTATATTAAATGTGGCTCTAGGATTATTAACCCAGCCCCCTTTTTAAAGAAAAGCAGTTGTTGGGGGGTACAGAGGACGGAAAGTGGGGGGTTAGGGCTGTTTAACTGTTTTCTTCCCCATCCTCCAGTTATGCAAAATCACCAGCCCCTCCACCCAGCTCCCTGAGAGATCAGAGGCCTCGATCTCCATATCTTTAACCTCTGTATGAGGCGTGAGCTGGCAACCGAAGGGGGAACGTGCCAGCAGGGACCAGTGCCATGACGTCACTTCTAGCACTTGCTTCACACTCTAGCATCCACCCAAAACTCTGTTTAGCTAGAGAGTTTGGGGCAAATGCGAGAGAGTCACCTAGTGTGATGATGTTGCTTCCAGGTCATGCTGGGTGTGACATCATGGTGTTGGCACAATGCCAATCTCCTGCCCATTTTCCTACCGCCACGCAGCTGAGCAATGGCCGCCTCCTTTTGCAGCCGCCATCTTGTTGCTGTGCCCACCGTGCCATGTCAGAATTTCAAAGGGGTCCACAGGATCAAAAAATCTGGAGACCCCTGCCCTGGTATGAGCAGGTAGATATCTGGGAAGGAAAGGGTTTAGGCAGCTCTTTTTTCCATTCCCGGTTGGTCTGTTGCTCAATTTAAAGCCACACAGGGCTGCCTGGTAAAAGAGAAGAAGGCCAAGGTATAAGAGAGAGAACAAAAATTACCAGAGGTTGGATCCAAAGGTTCCACACACCTCAGTAGTGGTGTAAGGCACTGAGAACACGCTTCTTCCACCAGACACTGTTACAAGTATCAGAAAAATAAGGCCTTGTCCGTATACAGGAAGTTCTGACCATAGAGTTCTTGAAAATTCCTAGAACAACTCAGAAGTGACAAGGGTAGCTCTAGGAATCACCAGGAACTCTGTGGTGTAAGAAGACAAGCCCTTATATTCCATCTTAATTTTTCTCCTGGAATGCTACCCCCTCTCCCAACAACCCTCCTGCTGGTTGCCAGACACTACAAATCTAGCCATTACTGGCACGCAACCTTTGGAGCCAACCCCCTGGTTCAGCCCTAAAACGGTGTCCACACCTGGGCTCCTTTCTCCTCCCAGGATAATTTGACAAAAGAAACCATTTCCATTCTCAAATAAATATTTATTTTCCTCTTGCAGTTCAATTTGCTCACCGCAGGCAGCTTGGGTCGTCCTGGGTTTCACCTGGTTGCTTTTTGTATCTCATCTCTGCTTCTGCTTCTCTTTCAAAAAGCAGAAAGCTCACCCAGCATCTAAGCTGATGTCTCCCAGGTGCCGTGGGCCAGTCGGCACATGACGAAATAAGACACGGCACTGCCTGACGGGTTTGCTAACATTTGCAAGGGGAAGAAAACAATGCATCATTACGCGTCTTCAGGTTTTGTCACAAATCTGGGGGAAAGGAAACGAGTGCTAATCGGAGACTGACAGGAGAAGGGGGACAAAGACGATGGTGTGACTGTGGAATTGGGTTGCCAACTCTGGGCTGGAAAATTCCCGGAGACTTATCTAGGATAACATATCTCTCAAGTTCTATCAGGCAGCCATCAAAATAGACAATAGATCTACCTTAAGCATACATCTATTATACACAGTGTCATATATATTTTTCCATAATCTCCAGGTGGGGCCTGTAGATCTCCTGGACTTACAATTGATCACCAAATGACAAAGATCAGTTCTCCTGGAGAAAATGGCTATGAAGGGTGGATGTTAGGCCATTAGACCTCGTTGAGGTCTCTCCCCTCCTGAAGCCCAGCACTCCCCAGGCTTCACCCCAAGATCCCCAGGAATTTCCCTTCCAAGGGCTAGCAACCCTATGTTCTTTGGCAGGGTTGCCAACTTTGGGTTGGAAAATTCCTAGAGATTTGGGAGGTGAAGCTTGGAGAGGGCAGGGTTTGGGGAGGGGAAGGCGCTCAATGTGGCATAATGCCATAGAGTCCACCTTCCAAAGCAGCCATTTTCTCCAGGGAAACTGATCTCTGTTATCTGGAGATCAGTTGTAATTCTGGGAGGTCTCCAGGTGCCACCTGGAGTTTGGCAACCCCAGTTCTTTGTACATTGGCAATGTCATCTCCAACATCCATTCATTTCCTAACCTTGCAAAACAGGCCAACAGGAGCACAGCGGTTGTGAGAACAGATCCATGCTAAAGGATCCCTCCTAAACCCATGCATGTTCTTTCTTCTCTTTCCTGCAGGGGGCGCTTGGTCTGCAAGGTCCCGCGGGACCACCAGGTGTGAGAGGATTCCAGGTCAGTTAAGTAACCGTTGCAATAACTTAAGACCAAGGTGAGGCAACCTTTGCTCCATTATGGGCTTAAAGCACCCAATGTGACTCCTTCAGAAATCTAACTGGTGAGAGTGCACAGGCTTCACCCGATACACACACACCAGCCTGGTCTTGGATGTCACATGAAACCATGGTTTCATTAAGTCAACAACAGTTTGCATGATTCTCCAAATGTGGGCTGCTCTACTAACTAAGGTTAGTTATGAGCCATCAAAATAGGGTTGCCATATACTCCGTAGCGACTGGCCAGGGGGACTTAGCAGTAGCTGGAAGGCCTAGCTAGGCATGTCAGCAGCATCATCTCCGGTGCACTCCAGAAGTGACATCATCATATCACCAGGGACACCGGGACGCTCTGGTATTTGGGCAAGACCTCTATGGTAGACACCATATTTACCATAGAGTTTTTGCCCAGATACCAGAGTGTCCCACTTTGCCTGTAACATCGATGATATGCCAGTCCATGCCTGCCCCGCTGCTGGTAAGTCCACCACCAGCCAGCTGATCGGTAGTGAGGGGGCGAGGCCTGTGGGCAGGGGATTCCGCACCCCTGGCAGGGGCTCGTCCACCCTCCATCGAAACCAGGATCTGGAACCATGGTTCGAAGTTGCTTTACCAACCACAGTTAATCTTGATGTAATGGTGCACAGGACATCTCGCCCTCCCCCATTTCCCTGCCCCTGAGCCTCCCACCCTAAATTTTTGGAATTTAGAAGTTGTACATAGCCTAGTTTTCTTCTGAATTACGCCACCATATTGTTTCCTTCTTCCTTCCTTCCCCGTGTCTTGGGACTCCTCCAAACGTGACTCGAGCTTGAGGTTGCTGGGTTGGGCCAGTTGCCAGGGCTCAGAACCATTAAGGGGTTCCCCAACTGGACCATCAGTAGTGAACCCCTTGTCATGAGGTCTGGCCAGATCAGAGGCGGCAGCCTTCATTGGTACCTGGGCTAGGCCTTGCAACCACTGACAGGGCACTGCGGAGTCACAGCGAGGTCTGAGGCATTATCTTTGTTCAGATACCTGCTGCCCTCTGTTCCCCTTGCAACATTTGCATTTGCTTTTGCAGCATTTAATGAGTCCCTCTTGGTCAGTTCCACGAGGACCATCGTGAGCTCCCAGCAGCCCTGCATGTCCACCGTGGTTCTCTACACGTTCCTTCTTAGCTGGAAGTTGTTTGCCTTTGTCTCTCTCCGCCCCAACGCACCTGAGAGAGGACAGAAAGGCAATCTGATAGGAGAGATGTTTTGGGCAGGATCTGACTCACTGACTAGATCCAGAGTCCAGTAGCGCCTTAGAGACCAATAAGATTTTTCTGGGGATAAGCTTTTGAGAGTCAAAGCTCCATCCATCCATCCATCCATCCATCCATCCATCATATGGAGCAGAGGTCCATCAGTGGCTATTAGCCACAAGGTATAGATAGGATCTCTCAGTCTGGGGCAAGTGATGCTCTGTATTCTTGGTGCTTATGGTTGGGGGCAACAGTGGGAGGGCTTCTAGTGTCCTGGCCCCACTGGTGGACCTCCTGATGGCACCTGGTATTTTTGGCCACTGTACAACAGAGTGTTGGACTGGATGGGCCATTGGCCTGATCCAACATTGGCTTCTCTTATCTATCTATCTATCTATCTATCTATATCTATCTATCTATCTATCTATCTATCTTTCTGTCTTATCCCTCCCTCTCTCTCTCTCATCTATCATCTGTCTGTCTCTATATCTACATAGATCTGCCTGCCTCCATATCTATATAGATCTATCTGCCTGCCTCCATATCTATATAGATCTGTCTGTCTGTCTGTCTGTCTGTCTATCTATCTGTCATGTAGTTGTTACGTGTAGTTGTTATTCCTCTCCCCCCCCCCCCCCGGCAAAGTCTGTCTCATGATAATTATTTCAATGGGCTTATTTCTTTCAGGGTCGTAAAGGCGCGAGTGGGGAGCCGGGCCTACCTGGTCCGACTGGAATCCGTGGCGGGTACGGTGAGCGGGTAAGACAATGGTCCTCGGTAAAGTGACAGTTCAGCAAAATGGGGCTGATGTCATCAGGGAAAATAAAAGCCTGTCCAGTAGAGTTTCTGCACATTTGAATAGGTCCTCCCTCAATGTTTGGGCAGGAAAAGCACAGAGTTGCACCCACGTTAATCCTGAAGATCTTTCCTGCAGCTCAGAGTGTTCATGGTTCTCCACGCCTACATCTGTTGACCCGTCACCCTGGACGAGGCCTGTGATATCCCAAAGTTCTTAGAAAACGGAGAGAAACTTTAATTGCATTTACAGCGATCGAGACAGTCAAGCATCTGGGGAATGACATTTGATAACAAAGAGTTATTGCCTGGGGGGTGGATTTCTTAATCTCAATAAACTGGGCCAAGTGTGTTTCCACAGAACAGCAAATCTAAATGAAGTTGGGGTCTTTTATTACCTAAAATTTTTATGGCACCTCTAGTCAAGCCGTTTGATCCAGTTGCTGCTTAGTTGGAAGTGAGACCCATAGATTTCAATGGGGTTTGTGGGAAGGGTGTTAAGTGTCTTCGAGTTGCTTCTGAATTATGGGCTAATCTTCAGACCAGTTATTAGTTCCCCCAGAAGTAAAGTGCGTGCTTTTATAGCCCCTTCCCCTTGCTACTTTTTGCCAGATTTTTTTTTACTTAAAATAAAAGCATGCTTAAAACACTAGCCCTCTTGCACTATTTAGTTTATTTAACAGTGCCTGATAACTGATACCACTTGTTCTGAATTACTGCATCAAAATGTCTGTGCGGTTGTAATCCTGAGTATGCTGTTCAGGTGTGTATCTGTAAGCTGCAAAACTACGATGACGCAGCAGCAGCAGAACTGGAAGAAGAAACAGAAGACAGCCAGTTCCACTGCAGGCCTGATAGAAGCCCTCCGGGGGCCTGATCCGGCCCCCAGGCTGCATGCTTGACACCCCTGGGCTAGGGGGTTTAGTGGGGAGGGGAGGGGCGGTGGCTCCACGGGAGAGCATCTGCCTGGCTTGCAGAAGGTCCCAAGTTCAACCCCCAGCACTAGGGAGTAGGCGGCGTGAAAGATCTCACCCTCAGATCCAGAGCCCCCCTTGCCAACCCAGACTAAACAAAACAGACCTTGACTGGCCAATGGTGGAAGACAACTCCATGGGTCTACTCGAGTACAATATAGTATGTGTTTACCTTAAACCATTTTCCCTCCCTTGGGTGATTTGTCATCATTTCTCTTCTTCTTCCAGGGCCCTGGTGGAGCTTCCGGTCCCAAAGGTAACCAAGTAAGTAAAGCTTTTGATTCGTCGAGTCCTTAATAACACACCCATAGCTTCGTTACGACTGTCAGCTAACATGAGAAGCCTTCATGAATGGGATTTTCAGATGATAGAGGGGATACACAGGTCCACTGGGTGGCGCCTGGAGATCTCCCACTGTTACAATTTATCTCCATTCTCCAGACAATCAAAATCAGTTCCCCTGGAGAAAATGGCTGCTTGGGAGGGTGGAGTCTATTGCATTATATGGCTGCTTGGGAGGGTGGAATCTATGGCATCATATGGCTGAGGTCCTTTCCCTCCCCACCCCCCACCCTCTCCAGGCTCCACCCCCCAAAATCTCCAGGTATTTCCCAACCCAGATCTGCCAGCCCTAATCCTAACAAAGGTATTACATGGATGTTGTTTTCAGCTTAAATGTCATTCGACCTGTTCCCAGAACCATTTAAAGATGTGGTAGTAGCAGGAAAAGCCAAGCCCCTGTTCTTGGCAAATCACAAACTGAAGGACTTCCTGGGTGATTTGTGACCTGCAGCTGGCTTCAATATGATCCTTAAACGTGGCCAAGAGAGAATATTTGCTGAACTGAGACACAGGAAATCCTTATCGCAGTGGGAATCGTTTTTTCTGTACGGGTGTCAGATCTTTACACATAGCTGACTCACAGACGCCCTCTTTTGGTTTAAAACAGTAAAGGCTGCTCTGATGAAAGAGATTTATAATGGCTTGGGTTCCGTGCACACACAGCAGTGGGTCTCCTGGTGGTTCCACCCACAATGCCATGTGATACTTCTTTATTAGAGGCTCAGCGGCCGAGGAAAAACGTCTCCTGATATAAGACTGTGGAGGAAAATTGCATCGTAATTGACCCATCACCAAATATTCCTCGGATACTCTTAAAAGCAGCCCTGTTCCTTGCTGGTTTGGTGTAGTGGTTAGGAGCCCAGACTCTAATCTCGGAGAACCGGGTTAGATTCCCCACTCCTCCACATGCAGCTGCTGGTGTGACCTTGGGTCAGTCCAAGTTCTTTCAGAGCTGTTCTCTCAAGGGCAGTTCTGGAAAGAGCTCTCTCAGCCCCACCTAACCTCACAGGGTGTCTGTTGTGGGGAGGGGAAGGGAAAGGAGATTGTAAACTGCTCTGAGACTCCTTCAGGTAGTGAAGGGCAGAGTACAAATCCAATCTCCTCCTCCTCCTCCTCCTCCTCCTCTTCTTCTTCTCCTTCTTCATCTTCTTCTTGCTATGTCCTCCCTCCCTCCCTCCCTTCCTTCCTCTCAGTGGAAGCATGAACTTTCAAGAGAGTGGGTCCAGAATTAATCTGAAGCTATGGTTGCCACCCCCCATGTGGGCCTTGAAGATCTCCTGGAATTCCAGCTGATCTCCAAATTACAACAGTCAGTCCCCTTGGAGAAAATCATTCCTTTGGAGGGTGGACCCTTTGGCATTATACCCCGCTGAGGCCCCTCCTCTCCCCAAATCCTGCTTTCCCTAGGCTCCACCCCCAAATCCAGGAATTTACCAATCCAGAGTTGGGAACTCTATGCGAAGGTCACGTAGTTCAGCTCTCCCCAATACAGGCAGGCTATGCCGTCCAGAAAGATCCCTCAATAATTTAGTTTAAGATGGGGAAAGAAGAATCTTTGCTTATTCTGGTGTGTTTGGAGAAACGTATTCCGTACTGGAAAGACCGTCACACACAAATTATGTAAGCCACTCTGAGCCTGCAGTGCGGGAAGAGCGGCCTAAAAGCCGAATTAAATAAATAAATAAATAAATTAAACAAAGACTGTGAATGTTGGCATTAACACTTTGTAATTGAAATGGCAACGTTTAGTATGTTTGTTTTCTGGGAACTGTATAGTGTAAATAAGGGTATTAATTGTTCATGGATATGTAAAGAAGGCAATTTTGCTGAAAAGGGTCCTCTCCCCCCCCCCCCCAAATATCCACAAAAAGCAAGTGTATATAGCGGGCACAGTAGGGATACCATTCCCCAGGAGGGGGCAGGGGATCCCTTGCTTTTGCGGGCTCCTGCCCGCCGGCAGCCAGTTGGCTGGCGAGATGAAATCCCCACCCCATCCCAAAGCCGTGCACAACGCACTGACATCGCCTGGAAGTGATGTCAGCCCATTGGTAACATTGGGGGCGACACTCTGCTTTCTGGGCAAAACTCTGTGGTTTGAGGCCGTTCTTACCATTGAGTTTTGCCCAAAAAGCAAAGCGTCGCCCCCAGCGTCGCTGACACACTGATGTCACTTCCAGGTGATGTCAGCATGTTGTGTGATGTCCCTGCCCACCCCCAGAATGCCCCTCCCAATTCCCCTGCCAGCATGGCAAAGAGACCGGGCAACACTAAGGCACAGGGCCGAGACTGGACTGCTGAACTTAGATCTGTAGGGTTTTAATGAACCCTCCAACTTTTTCCTTGCACTGAAACGTCTCTTAAATATGACCTACCTTGCAGGGCTGTTGTGGTAAAATGCTTTGAACTCTCTGTGTTACTACATGAATGAGTTCGTAATGTTCCCATGACAAGCCAATTGCAGACCCACCAAAACTCAGCAAATACCATGCTATAGATAATTACAAAGTATCTCAAGTAATTTAAAAATATTTGTGTGTGTGTGTATATATGTATATATGTGTGTGTGTATGTGTGTATATATATATATATATATATATATATATATATATATATTAATTTTTCCCTGTAAATAATTCACTTATTAATTATCACATAAATACATAGAAAGAAACATATATCCCAAAATTCTAAGTATCATCTATTTATATAGCAAAAGATATTGCGCAGTCCCTTTATTAGTGTCAGTCCTCCTAATCAGTACGAACGTTTTTTGAAGGAGGACTCCTTTAAATCTAATAAGTATTCATTCTTCCTCCAACAGAGGTCCAGATATCCTCCTGTTTCCAGGTCTTTCTCAGGGAGTTCAACAGATGTTTTCAAGCGCAAGGTTGCCAAATACTAACATAAAAAAAAGTAGCAAAAGCAGAATAGGCTACGAAACTGGCAGTCTCATGCAGTGCTCCCTCTAAGCTGTGGAGTCTTGTGAGCAAAAAATCTACTTTGTGAGCTACTGGCATTAAATTTGTGAGCGATCGATTAGGCTACTGCATGAATTCATTTTCTCTGGAGCCATCCTTCCTGAGCTAAGACAAAAATGTGTGAACTGGAGGGTAAAAAACTGAGAGCTAGCTCACACTAACTCAGCTTAGAGGGAACACTGGCATGGTAAACAGAGTCTCAGGAAATTTAAACTGCAGACCCACAGCAGCTCTTGGGGAGGATTTTTCATTTTTGCCAGGTGTATTTTTCATGTTAAAAAGAGCCTGTTTGGAGCTCTTAGATGCAAGTCGGAAAGGAGGTAAGAGGTCTTCACTTCCAGCACATAATGGGGATGCCCAGAGTCTCCCAAAATGAGGGTGGAGAGCAAATGTCATGCGGAAAGAAAACACCACTTGAGATCTTGGTTTTTCCCTTTCAGGGCATTGCAGGAGCCGACGGCCTGCCAGGCGACAAAGGAGAACTGGTAAGTTGCATTAAATCTAGAACTGTGTGCTCCACATGCTGAGATCACAGAGATCGGGGGGGGGGGGGCTACCTTTGCCAGGTGTCAGGTTCTGTATTCAAGCTCAGGTGTGTACCTATGGTGGGGCTTTGGGGGGTTCCTGTAAATGTCTCCTGTAAATGCTTTTCCAATCATTTTAAAGCCATTTTTAAAAGCATTCTCTCCTTTAAGCAGAGTGGGGTGCTGTAGTGGACTAATTCCTGCACTGAGCAAGGGGGTTGGAGTAGGTGACCTCTAGGATCCCTTCTAACTCTGGGTCAAGAAACTGGTCTCCTGTAAGAGAGTTTTTCTGCTCCCACCTGCCGGCTTGTTCTCAGACTTGTTGCTTAGGCTGGCAGAAGTGATTAACTTGCAGCAGCTGAGAACTGTCATCTAAAGTGGTTGGCAGCTTGCAATTTAGAGATCGATCCTGGTAGCAGCTTTCTTTGGGCTAAACGGTTAATAGGCTGAGGGTGATTGCTAGCATAAGAACACCTATATAGAATAGGCAGCTTGAGAAGACTCGGAGAGAGGAGAGTAGCTGAGTCATCATCCTCAGAATCCTGGCTTTTCTTGCTGCACTGAGGACCTCAGCCCCGCCAGAAAAAAAATTGCCCCACATAAGCCACGAAATCCTGGCTCTGGGCCTGTTCAAGCTCCCTTCTGCCGGTCCAACATCCTGTACAGCAGGACGCTTATCTGCTCTTTTTAAGACCACATCTGTGGAAAGGGGAAGGAATTCAAGGTTCACACCTATCCCCTTCCTCCACTGCCCCTGCTTCTGCTCCTCGGATCCCAAACCACTGGCCTCCCCTTGACTCTTAAAGGCCAACCTAGAGAGGAGGTGGGTCCACCCACAGTGCCCTGCCTTGCCCAGGAGGGCGGCGCTTCCCCAAGAGCTGGAGTGGTGATTGGATAGTTGTTCCAGCCTCATCCATATTCTAGCTTCAGCTGGAATAGCGCTGCGCTCCCACATAACAATCCAGTGTTCCTTCTCTGCTGACCCTGTTAGTCACCATTCCAGCAGCCGTGGGTTCCGTCTGCAACGCTGGCCAGCTCCCATGACCAATGCTCCCTCTAAGCTGTGGAGTCTTGTGAGCAAAAACACTACTTTGTGAGCTACTGGCATTAAAGCCGTGAGCGAGCTACTACATCAATTAGTTTGTTCTGGAGCCATCCTTCCTGAGCGAAGACAAAAAGGTGTGAGCCGGAGGCTAGAAAACAGTGAGCTAGCTCACACTAACTCAGCTTAGAGGGAACACTGCCCATGACCTGTTCCCAGACTTTGACCTTGCTTTCTCCTGACTTCTCGCAAATGGTGTCCTTTTCATCCGGTTCAATGGATCCACACTTCTGAACCCCATTTCCTCAAAATGTAAATCTGCGTAGAGGATCTCGTGAGTTCTGGGGTTGAAACAGAGGTTTTCAGTGGATACAGGCTGCGGTTACACGGAACTTTACCGTGGGAATTAGTGCTGTTTCCTCTCACTTTCAAATCTGCTGATCAGACGGCTCCCGCCCCGAAGCAGGCTCACTCGCACAATCCTTCCGCTTTTCTCCCGCGTTCACCGCCTCTGGGAAAAACAAGTATTTTCCCGGTATTCCCACTGCCATCCCATGATTTCCTTATGTGAACGGCCGATAGGCATGATCGCGATTCCTCCCCCCCCCCCCAAGCTGGCTTTATGTGCATGCGCACCCAAGCGTTAAAGAGTTTAAGGTTTTTATACGCCCATATGCGCAAGTGTAATACTGCGAACAAAGGATTTTTGCAAACAAAATGCAGTCCGCCGCTTTCGGGGGCTGTGTGATTTAGATCCTGAAACTTCTCCTTGAACCCTACCCATTCTGTTTGTTAAAATAGTCCCTACAACCTCAGGACGAACGTTAAAGTCGTCCCGGCAGTATTTCCGGCACAACGTACAATAGTAGTGCTGATTTGCCCATATGCACGCACAATTGAGTGGGGGGGAAACCCTATGCCACGGCCGGCCACGGATTACTACACAATCAGCAAAGAACGGTGATTTGCCCATGCGCAAAAGCGCACGCACAAAAGGGGTTTTAAAAAAAGGGCGCCGCCACAAAGAGCGACAAGGCTGTCTGATCAGTGGGGAGCGCGATCGCGGTGATTTCAGAGAGGCCATGTGAACTTTACTCCCGAAACAAACCATTGCGGATAAAACAAAACCGGGAAAGAAAACACTGCAAACAGGTCAGTGTGACCACACCCACATAGGTGGCCAATCCAATGATTATAAACAGAAGGATCCCACAGGTATGGGAAAGCTAGCAGGAGCCTCTTTCCATTAATGAAATTTACCTTTCCCCCCTCTTTTTCACCTACAGGGACCTTTTGGCCCCCCTGGGCAAAAGGGAGAGGTAAGTTCCACGCATTAAATAATACAGCTTCTCCTCTAATTTATCATATACACCGTAATGTCTTTTTAAAAAAAAAATACTGTTGAGTTTGTGCTTAAAATGGGAGTGTTGCTCTCGTATCCTTGCTATAGACTCCGTTTTTCTCATTATCCGTTCTCCGTAGTCTGTTCACACTTCAAACAGTTTTCACAAAAGGTACCGTATGACTCTCACATGCCCAAAGGATTCCTTTGAAAGCCACTGGTGTGCAGAAGTTCCCTTGCGCTCCCAAATTTACAGCACGAATCACCAATTAGGGCTAGCCACCATATTGTTTTGGTTTGGGGCGTGGCTTGCTGCGAGGATCCATGTCTCGATCCAGTGGGAACGGATGTATTTCCCAAATCAAAATGGAAACCCAGTGGCGTGTCCTATCCCAGTATTTGGAACCCCCACGAAATCCATCTTCAGCAGAAGACCACCGGCAGCACTTAATCCAGAAGCTCAAGTCACAAAGGCTGGTGGCAGAATAGGACTAAGAGGCCTTCTGAAGGGACCCAGATGGGTGCCATATCAGAGCTATGATTCAAACTCTGCTAATGCCCCATGGAAGAAAGAGAAAATGGCAAGAATGGAGACTCACCTATGAAACGAGAGAGTACAGCACTACTGCTTGGCTGTAAAGCTGTCTCCTTTTGCTGTTTCTGTAGGCCGGGAAAAGGGGCGAGCTGGGTCCCAAAGGAGTCCAAGGCCCCAACGGGACCTCTGGCGTGCCGGGAATTCCAGGACATCCAGGCAAGCTGGGTCTGCAAGGAGAACAAGGGGTGCCTGGGATCACCGGGAAAACGGGTCCTCCGGTAAGTCATTCGCATGTCTCCAGTGCAAAGCCCCTTTAGATTCGGCTGGTCAGGTTTCCCCCACTTAAATCCGGTCATTTCCTCTACTGCTGTGTTTCTCAGCCTGTGGGATGGAACCCCAAAGTGGGTCACGCAACGCCTCTGAAAGCGAGTCACTGGTCAGCCCCTCCGAATGGCTGCCCCCACCCTTTTCGTTGCTCTCTTTTGTATTTCGGAAACCATCTAGCACAGGGGTGTCGAACTCATTTGTTATGAGGGCCGGATCTGACATAAATGAACCTTGTTGGGCCGGGCCAAGTGCGTCATAAAATGTAATGCCAGGGAGCGGAGATATAAACTTTATAAAGGACACAAACACAAAGATTTTTTTTACTCAAAAAAAAAACATGCTTAAAACATTAGCACTCCAGCTATATTTTGATAACTGACTCCTCTTGCTCTGAATTATTGCATTAAAATGTCTGTGCTGTTGCAATCTTGAGTATGCAGCCCTACTTTTGATTTTCATGACATTCACCACAGAAATCTCATGCTCAGAGTTCTGAGTGTAGGACCCAGGGGAAAACATGAAATGGCTGAGCAATTGAGAGAGTCTGGCGAAGCAAGCTATGATGCAGCAGCAGCAGCAACGGAACTGGAAGCAGGAGATGGCCAGTTCCACTGCAGGCCTCATGGAAGCCCTCTGGGGGCCTGATCCGGCCCCCGGGCCGCATGATTGACATCCCTGATCTAGCATTTGTTCCACTGTTCTACCAAACCCATGTTGGAACAGAAATTCCCCTCTACATTGCAGGCCACCATCACTTTCTTTGATTGTCGGATTTTATGGTAGCCTCCACACTGCGTGCCAGTTTCACTTCCCGTGATCTCTTGGTTTCATGGTCTGCATAGATTTATGGCTGTTTTACCGCCATTCAGGGGTGACTCTGCAGTCACTATGAGGTTGGCCCAGGCATAGGCATCAACTACGGGGGGGGGGGGGGCTCGGGGGCAGGGGCCACCCCTGAAATTTCTCTGGGGGGACTGAGCCCCCCCAGGCGAAATGGAGTGCCGCCCCGCCTCCCCCCCGCCGCCGCACCTCCCCGCCTTCCCTGCCGCTGCCGAGAGCCTCTCCCCCCCCCCCCCCGGTTCCCCTGCACTCTCTTCCTCCCTCCTTCCCGGGGCCATCCGGACAACGTGCCCAGCGTGATGGCATCACCCAGAAGTGACGTCATCACGCCGAGCACATTGACGGGGCAACGCTCTAGCAATCGCCCCGAAACTCTATGGCACCATAGGGTGATGCCATCATGCTGGGCACGTTGTCCGGATGGCCCCAGGAGGGAGCGAGAGAGGGGAGGGAGGGAGGGAGTGCAGGGAGCTGGGCCGGGGGGGAGAGGCTATCGGTGGCGGCAGCGGCAGGGACATCGTCCCGGTGTGCGCACTTGGTGCATGCACACAAGAGCCCCCCCCCCTGGAAACTAAAAACTCAATGCCCCTGGGCCCAGGGTACTTGAATGTGGTTTTGACCCGCATCTTCTTCTGTTCCAATGTGGGTTTGGTAAAACAACGGAACGAATGCTAGATGCACAACGGACCCAAGATCTGCCCCTGGAAACAGCATCTTCCGTGTTATGGATTAGGTGGTAGTTTTTCTTCACTGCATAGACATGTCGACTATGTAAAATGTGTCCTGATGGTTACTAGAGTGGGTTTCTTAGAAACTTAGGATGGATTAGCAGGAGTTATGGAGGAGGAGGGGGCGGGTCAGAGGCTGGAGTGGAACCTCCATACGCAAGGACAGTATAGGCTGGAATGCCACTTGCTTGAGGTCCGTGGGGGGGCAGCTGCACCCTTTGTGAGATGTTTGCTGGTTTCTCAGAAACATCTGGTGGGGACACTGTAGAGAATGGAATGCTCAACTAGATGGGTGCCAAGGTCATGGTTTGCCTAGGGCACTGAAAAGCCTTGGGCCAGTCTTGCATGGATCACCATACCAAGTACAGTTGGACTTGTGGGTCACCATCCCAAAAAGTTTGGGAGCTACTGCTCTTCTGCACGTTCTAGAGAATTTCTCACACCAGGCTGTTTTCACAAGTCTTGTGAGGTTCAGAACACACACGAAGCCGCCTTCTACTGAATCAGAGACTCGGTCCAACAAGGTCAGCATTGTCTACTCAGACTGGCAGGGGCTTTCCAGGTCTTTCACATCACCTCCTACCTGATCCTTTCAACTGAAGATGCCAGGAACAGAACCGGCAACCTTCTGCATGCAAAGCAGAGACTCTTCCACTGAGCCACAGCCTGTCCCCCCCATATGTCTGTGTGGATGTTCCATCACACACAAACAGGGCCAGGGAAAAAAGAAAGAAATGGGTCAAAAGGCGATGAAATGCAAAAGAGCTTCAGCTCTGTGATTATCCTACGCAAAGCTGGAAGGGATAAATACCAATGAACATTCGCAGTAGTACAAACCGATGATAATGTAATCTTATTTAACTAAATTAATACCTGTAGTGTGAGAACCTAATCCCCGCTGAGAATCTAATTCTGTGGTGTCAAGCGTCCTGACTAATTGAGCAGCTTCCTGCCGGGTTCTGCCTTTGAAATTCTTAGGCTGCGGTCACACACGCTAAATAATCCACTTTCACTCCGCTTTCAATGCACTTTCCAACTGGATCTTCCCAGTTCACATACAGTAAAATCCAGCTGGAAACTACACTGAAAGTGGCTCGAAAGTGGATTATTTAGTGCGTTCTTTGTTCTGTGCATGCGTGAGAGAATGAGGAGTGCTTCGCCTAAGCTGATGGCCAGCTGCCCACAAAAATCTAATTGATTTATTTACATTACTCAGTAGTCTGCCTTTCTCACAGGGACTCAAGGAGCGAGTCAGTACCATTGATAAAACTGACATTCGATAGGCAATGCATTAGGATTTTAGAAGTCTGGGACCATCAAAAAGGACTGAAGCATAGCAAAAGTATTCACAAGGCACGTTTTGCAGTACGAAAATAGCATAAATAGGCTTCTGCTTACAGTCTTTAAACACAGAGAGTGATTAAAATGTGGAATTCGCTGCCAGAGGATGTAGTGATGGCCACAGGAATGAACAACTTTAAAAGGGGATTGGATAGTTTCAAGCAGGAGAGGTCTATCAATGGTTACTGGCCATGGGGAACCTCCATATTCAGGGACTCTAAGCCTCTGAATCCCAGAGCCAGGAGGCAACATTAGGGGAAGGCCTTGGCCTCTCTGCCCTGTTGTTGGCCATCCAAAGGAACTGGTTGGGACCACTGTGTGAGACAGGATGCTGGACTAGATGGACCACTGGTCTGATCCAGCAGGGCTGTTTTGATGTTCAAATGAAAGCCTCAGCCTCCCTGCCCTGTTGTTGGCCTTCCAGAGGAACTGGTTAGCCACTGTGTGAGACAGGATCCATCAGGGCTCTTATGTAATTATGAAGGCCTTGGCCCCTGTGCCCTGGTCTGATCCCTCAGGGCTCTTCTGATGTTGAAATGAAGGCCTCGGCTTCTCTGCACTGTTGTTGGCCCTCCAGAGGACCTGGTTGGCCACTGTGTGAGACAGGATGCTGGACTAGATGGACCACTGGTCTGATCCAGCAGGGCTCTTCTGATGAAGGCCTCGGCCTCTCTGCCCTGTTGTTGGCCCTCCAGAGGACCTGGTTGACCACTGTGTGAGACAGGATGCTGGACTAGATGGCCCACTGGTCTGATCCGTTAGGGCTCTTCTGATGTTCTTACAATAAAGCTATACACGGTCCTTAATCATTTATCCAAGCAAGTCTGTAAAAACCATTTAGTGCAGTGAAACCCTATTACCTGTGCAGATAAGCCACCTTGACCAGTTCAGTGTTGCATACTTTGCAGGAAACCAGGGGAGGGGGAGCTTTCTGGGCTCCTCAGGCAGACTGTTCCACAAGGCAACAAGGTGATAACAATATGCTTGTGCTCCTCAAGATTTCTCTGCTTAATTCCAGGGGAAAGAAGCCAGCGAGCAGCACATAAGAGAACTCTGCGGTGGGATGATCAGTGGTAAGTCAAGGCAGCCCGGGTGGGGGTGGGGAATGCTGTGTTCTCCATGACGGTTCTGCTTTCCGGATTGAAAACAGACCCAGTCAATACATTGTAGGGTTGCCAGATCCTGTACCTGCTTTTAGCGGGGGGGGAAGCTCCTGCTCTATGACTTTTTATGCGCGTGCACCGTGATAACATCACCCGGAAGTGATATCATCACACTAGGCCCGTCACCGGGGACTCTCTAGCATTTGGCCTGATAGAGTTTTTAGGACGAATACTAGAGGGCCCCCCTGGCAAAGTGCCCAGCGCGATGACATTAGATAAACATCTGGAGCAGAGGTCCATCAGTGGCTATTAGCCACAAGGTATAGATAGGAACTCTCAGTCTGGGGCAAGTGATGCTCTGTAATCTTGGTGTTTTGGAGGGGCAACAGTGGGAGGGCTTCCTGGCCCCACTGCTGGACCTCCTGAGGGCACCTGGTGTTTTTGGCCACTGTGTGACACAGAGTGTTGGACTGGATGGGCCACTGGCCTGACCCAACATTGGCTTCTCTTCTGTTCTTATGATGTCACCTCCAAGTGATGTCATTGTGCTGGGCATGTTGGACCAATCCGAACACTTGGGTGGCGGGGTCCCCCCTGCCGGCCGGATCTGGGCCAGCGGGTCGGGGGCCCTTTGAGGACCTAGCAGCCCTAATACATTGCAAGCTCTTCTCTCCAGCCATCGTGGACAGATACTTTTTTTTAAAGCAGGATTTCTCTGAGTTTTGTGAGAGACAACGTATCTAGGTATATCAACAGCATAGTTACTGCTGTCAGTATGGGTGCCAAGCTCCAGGTGGGGCCTGGAGATCTGGAGTTTCAACAGATCTTCTGACTACAGAGACCAGTCCCCCTGGAGAAAATGGCTGCTCTGGAGGGTGGGCTCTATATGGTATTGCACCCCACTGAGGGGTCCCTCCCCTCATCAAGCCCCACTTCCTTCAGGCTCTACCCCCAAATATCCAGGACATTTCCAATCCAGAGTTGGGAACCCCTAGCTGTTACCGAGAGGTTTCATGGACAAAGTTGCTGGCTTCCACTGTTTATGATGCATTATGATTTTTTTTTTAAATTCTTTTTGGTAAGACTTTTGTTTATTGACAAAATTTATATTCTGACATTTTGGCCCAAAGGGCTACCAAGGAACCTAACAATTAAAAGTGGAATATGATGAAACCCAATAAAACCAATTTAAAATACAAGAACTGTAATTTAAAAACAGAGATTTTAACATAGGGCAGGAAGGATTGGTCATTAAGGGAACAGCCAGCAAAATAATAAACATCTTCAACCACCAGCATAAGGCTGTGACAGAAGGGGACGGGCAGGTTATTGGGATGTTTGGTTAATATATATAGCAGAGTTTTGCCCAGTCATAGAAGCATGATATTGAGTGGAGTAAATAAATCTCCCAAGAAGTATATTGCAAAAAAAATGTAAATCTACACTTATTCAAGTAGATCCAGTTCACGTTTAGGTTGCAGTCAAAGGGTGCGTTCAGACAGGCAGCTAATCCCGGCTTTGGCCCAGCTGTAATTTGATCTAGATCTTTTTAATCCAGCATTGAACGACCAGACAGCTCCCCCGTGAATTGCTTTACCACACGTGACTCTGCAGTGGATTGTCTAGACGGCATCCACCATAAGGAGCCGAGCAGTCAACTCTTTTTTTAAAAAATCCTGTCTGCGCAAGCGCATATCTGCTTCTCTGTTTATGTGCATACGTGCCTCACCATCTGCGGATGTTGCACGTTTAAGCGGTTATGCGCGCATCGCTAAGAGTTTTTTTAAATGGCGGCCGTTTGGGACGGTCTGGAGACCATCCCTATGAGCTGATTGTGCGCTGGTGGAATGACCTGACGGTGGGAAGTCCGGCATTGGCTTGTCGGCCAGCTTTAGACTGGACTTTAACCACTATCTTTTAAGTACGGATCCCCGATGGGGATCGACGGGCTACTAATGAAAGCGGCACGAGTCCCAGATGTTGAGGTCTGGACGTGCACTTTAAATCCACCAGGCACTTGTGCCTGGCGCGGCTCAAAAGGGCCATCTGAACGCACCCAAAAGGAGAGAAAGAGACGTCTAATCGAAAGAGTACTTTCCCTGTCACAAATGGCCAGCTAGTCCAACATCGTGTGTGTGGGAGTCTGAGGGCACTGTCTCTACAGGAGAGACCTGCAGAGATGCGTGTCTCTATGGGAGGCCATGTGAAGAGAGGGAGAGGACAACAGAGCGAGAGGAGGGGTCAGAGGGGAGCTCCCAAGTTAAGACCAAGAGAGGCCCCTCATTCAAGGAGAGAACACCTAAACACGCTTAGAGTGGTGTAGAGCCCCCCAGTGTCCAGGCATGCTGAGTCACTCACTCCAACCCAAATACCCTGGGGAAGGGAGTTCCCCAGTTTATCTTCCAGATCTTCATGTTATGGGAGAAACGTCTGAAATACCAAGGCACTCAGTTTTTAGGCTTCGTACTCAGAAGGCAGATAAGAACCTGCTGTACTTTCCAACAATATAGTCTGGAAGAATATTAGAATTACCACGGTGTGGAGGAAGGGGACGAGAGGAAGTTTGCTTCTTAATAAAGCAACCTCACAGCACTTTGGGATCATGCAGAGCTGTGGATATATTAGGCTGTGGCGCTCAGTATCCAACAGGACACCCATCCCAAGCTAAATCTGGAACAGGCAAGCTCAGGAAGAATCAGAGAGAGGTGGACTGTACAGGGTTGCTAATCAGCGAGCTGGATGGGCTATGCTGGGTGCATCTGATGTGTGAAATGACCTCTTACAAACCTATATCGCCCTGACCTGGATAGCCCAGGCTGGCCCAATCGCATCAGATCTCAGAAGCTAAGCGGGTCGGCCCTGGTTAGTATGTGGATGGGAGACCGCCAAGGAAGTCCGGGGTTGCTCCAAAGAGACAGGCAATGGCAAACCACCTCTGCACCCTCGTGCTGAACAGTACGGCCCAGGGTAGTCGAATGTTGTCAGATCTCGGACGCTAAGAGGGTCAGCCGTGGTTAGGAGGAGGAGGAGATTGGATTTATACCCCGCCCTTCACTCACTTGGAGTCTCAGAGCGGCTTACAAATTCCTTTCTCTTCCCCTCCCCACAACAGACACCCTGTGAGGTTAGATGGGGTGAGAGAGCTCTTTCCCAAGTTGTCCTTGAGAGAACAGCTGGTACAGAGCTATGGCTTGCCCAAGGTCATCCAGCCAGGTGCAAGTGGAGGAGTGGGGAATCAAACCCGGTTCTCCCAGATTTGAGTCCGCGCACCTAACCACTACGCCAAACTGGCTCTCTGGTTAGAACTTGGATGGGATACTACCAAGGAAGTCTGGGGCTGCTACGCGGAGGCCGTCAGCGGCAAAGCCCCTCTGTCCTTCTCTTGCCTTGCAAACCCTACGAGGTCGCCGTAACTCGGCTGCAACTTGACAGCAGAAAACAAAACAAAATCTAGATGAATGGTTCATGGATTCCTATGGGGGAGGGCGGAAACTAATTTGCTTTTTTTTATTTTTTGGTCTTTAGAGCAAATTGCCCAGTTAGCTGCTAATCTGAGAAAGCCCTTGGCGCCTGGACTCACTGGCCGGCCTGGGCCTGCCGGTCCCCCGGGTCCCCCCGGGAAAACCGGAAGTGTTGGGCATCCCGGGGCTCGTGGTCCCCCTGGCTACAGAGGGCCACCAGGTGACTTGGGAGATCCTGGCCCTCGAGGTGAGTCAGATTTCAACCTGAAGCGGACCCTGAGTTACATCTAGGCTCCTTGCTGGCTGTCTAGTGCGTGTTTCCTTTATTTAAAAAAATACCACCTTTCTCCAAGGAGCTCACAATAGTGTATATAGCTCTGGTTTATCTTCACAACAACACTGCCAGGTAGCTGAGCCTAGGGTTGCCAGGTCCCTACCTTTTGCCAGCGTGGGGAGAAGCTCCTCTCCTGGGATCTTCTGGCGCACGCGCTGCAATAACGTTCCCTGGAAGTGATGTCATCCCGCTAGGCACGTCGCCAGGGGGATGCTCTAGCATTTGGCTAGAAACTCTATGATACCATAGAGTTTTCAGGCTGAATGCTAGCCTTCCCCCCGTTGACGCGCCCGGTGTGATGACGTCATCTCCAGGTGAGGTCATTGTGCTGGGCATGTTGGCCTGGTCCAGGCACTTTGGGGGGCGGGGTTTCCCCACCGGCCGGATTCGGGCCACACGCCATGGATGAGCGAGACAGCTGAGTGATCAGCTCTTAGGTTTATTGGGTTACAACAAGCATGGCTTAATCGGCCAAAAGGCCCTCTATATATACACCCCCGGACCCGCCCCTGGTCCCACCTATAGTCCTATTGGGGGGATTTGAATTTCCCGCCTAGATCTCATTGGCGGGTTCCACGGATACTAGGACCCTTGGCCCCTATTGTCCTAAGTGACAAGCTCAGGTCTGTTATTGCTGGCGCCAAGTGGGAGTCAGCGGACACAACAGGGGCCCTTAAAGCAGGCAAACTCCCGCCCCTCCGGGGGGAGATCTGGCAACCCTAGCTGAGCCTGAGCAAGCACAAGTGTCCCAAGGTCCCCAGCAAACTGCAAGGCAGAATGGGGATTTGAACTCAGTGCCGCCAGATCCTACGCTGCCACTTTAAACCACTGCCCTATATTGTTTTACGGTGCTTTATGAAGTCTCTTAGCTGGGACCTCCCCATTTATCAAGGCATTGACGAACATTGGGGGCCTAATAGGAAGACCCTGATCCATCCATTTTCCGTCTGTACTCAGCAACAGACAGGAACCGGTAGATGTCTCAAAGAGCAGAACTCCGAGGATGAAGTCATCCTACAATTGCTTTGTCACCAATGTGCGTGCTGCTTCTTTTTCAGCTTGTGAACATGATGGATGAGGCACGCCGATAAAAGAAACAGCCAAATTCAATCTGAGTCTGGCAGCATTAGTGGAGATACAGATTGAATGAAATGGGGCACGTGGTTTCCCCTGTTCATTGGAACAGGTGCCCTGGGTTATAAAAAGATTGATTCAGCATCGATCGTAGTTGCATGTGAGGTCTTTCCATGGGCTTCTCAAAGGCTCAGAAAGGTTGGGGGCCCTCCCTTTGAGAATTTCTGGAAACCGTGGTAATGAATTTGTTTTCTTGGGAAATACAATCCTTCTACCCTTGTGAATCTTTTGCTCTCAGGAGAGATTTCTGTACAGTTGGAAGTATTTCTCTGCCCCAAAGATAGGGTTGCCAAGTCATTTACTTGAATTAGCGAGGGAGAGTTGGTCCCAGAAGTGATGTCAGCACATTGGGCACATCGCCGCCCGACGCCCTAGCAATCAGCCTGAAAAAAACTATGGTACCATAGAGTTTCCAGGCTGATGGCTAGAGCGTCAGCTGGCGACATGCCCAGAAGTGAAGTCATTGCGCCGGGCATGTCGGCCCAAACCAGGCACTTTGGGGGTGGGGTTCCCCCTGCCAGCCTGATCCGGACCAGCGGATTGGGGGCTGTTTCAGTGGGGAACTCCCCCCCGGGGGACCTGGCAGCTCTACCCAAAAACGATCTCACCTTAAAATTCATACTGCTCTGTTTGGTCTTGTTTCCCCCCAAAAAACTGTAATGTTGCCACTCTTCCACTATTCGGGGGAGGGAAATTCTTGGATTTCCCACATTGCTCCAAACCCACATAGCTTTAAAAGTCCCATTACTCTCACAGTTACTACCGAAAGGAAATGTCCATCCTCGTAGTTTTCAGGCTTCATTAACTGGAAAGTGGGAATAGCAGTTTTCAAACCAATACAAAAGACGGAGTCGTTAGGTGGATGTATGTCCTACAGTTTCTAGGGCTCAAACTGAGCAACTTGCTTAATCCGCAAACCTGTTTTCTCTGCAACCATTTCCCATTCCTTGCTGACAGACTAACCTACTCATAGTCCCTTGCTGAGTTTAAACTTGTTCTTATGGCACTGTAGGCGATTCTGGTGAGAGAGGAGACAAAGGTTCCATCGGTAGGGGTATTGATGGACCTGACGGGGATCAAGGACCTCAAGGTAAGTTGACAGAAAATAATCTATCTATCTAACAGCAAAATCTGGCCTCCATCTGCGGATATTTAAATCCACAGAGAAGGGCCACACTGACGCTAAGCTGATTTTTCTGCAAACTTGGGGGACCTCCAGGTTTGCAGGGAAATCTGAAATGTTTAAGAAATATATTGGGGGTTTAAATTCCCCCCAAATTAAAAAAAACCACACCATTGTTTGCAGCCTGCCTTCAAGGCATGTGGGGGGTCCTGCACTGGGCTCACTGATGGGAGGTGGGTGGGATTCCCCCCTGCAAGTTACATGGGCCCCCACCAATGCTCCCTCTAAGCTGTGGAGTCTTGTAGCAAAATTTCCTACTTTGTGAGCTGCTGGCATTGAAGTTGTGAGCGAGAGATCTGGCTTCTGCATAAATTAGTTTGCTCTGGAGCCGTCCTTCCCGAGCTAACACAAAAATGTGTGAGCTGGAGGCTGAAAAACTATGAGTTAGCGCACACTAACTCAGTTTAGAGGGAACACTGCCCCCCACTTCTAATATCAAATTCTAAACCAGATTTCAGAATGTGCATCAAAAAGTCCACACAACGCGACCAGGACAAATGGGAGATTTTTCCTACAAACCCAGAGAAAGCCCCAGGTTTGCAGAAAAATCTAAAAAAAAAGATACACTGGGGTTTTTAAGAACTCTAAAATAACAGAAGCGATGTCTGCCGCTTTAAGAGATGAATGCCCACTGAGATACTGTGATATTGTCTGAGATCTTGGTGGCCATTTAGGGGGTTACGAGCAACAGTAACATTGCTGAGCCTGCCAAGCTTCAGTTTGGAGTCAATCGAAAGTGGGTGGGCAGGGAAGACTGAAAAAGATGAAAGGACCAAGGATAGGAGACAGAAGATGTAGAAGCTGAAAGGGGCAAACAGGAAAAGATGGGAGAGAAAGGATGAGTCTGTCGGGGGAGGAAAGAAGGGAAAGCTGAAGAGTGGGGGGCAGAGGAAGGTAGGTTGGTGGATGGGTGAAAAGGAAGCAGGAAAAGAGGAGAGGCTATGGTGGCTGCAAAGGGGAGGGAAAGAGGAAAGAGTGAGGAGGGGGGATATGGGGATATCAGATGTTCCCTTCAAGTACTTATGGGTCCCACGCTTGCTTTTACTATAGAGCAGTGGTTCAAGTTTTGCCCCGGGCCCCCCCGAGATTCTGTAGAAGCTTATCAAGGTTCCTCTATAAGAAGACATATTTCCTTATTCACCACCTACCAGTCTTTCCCAACAACAGCAAAGTCCTGGGTGTGTGCTAGGACATGCTGTCAGCTCACAAGTCTGATAATAAAACCAAAAAGCCTGGCCATCACTGTTCTCATGAACTGAGGACATGGCTGAGAATCCTCTGAAACATGGGGCTTTTCCACGCTCTTATTTTCATTGCTTGTTTGCCCCCATTGCTTCCGGGGGGGGGGGGGTTCTTTTCTGCACAAGTTTTGCTCCTTCTAGTGGTCGCTTCGATATTACATCGGTGTACCTCCAGCGTATTTCCTGCAGGGACATATGCCAGAGATACTGTGATGTAATATCAGAGCAAGAACTAGAGGGAGCAAAACACGTGCAGAAAAGGGGTGGGGGAAGCAATCAGGGCCCCCGAGAGTGCAGAAGAACATGCCAAGGTTCCAAGTGAAATGGCAGAAAGTCTGTAAGAAATTTCCCACCAATAATAAAAAGGAAACATTTTCATTCCTGTATCTTCCTTTATTTTGGTCTCAGATCTTTCCCAGTTTTACAGATGAGTCAAAAACAGGGATTGTAGATCAATGCAATTAAACTAAAGTCTCCCGTTCAGTCATTACAATTTTGGTGCAAACAGAGATTGTGCTGTGCATGACACGTTAACATGTGCGGTCACCACTTTGTGTGGACAGAGCATTGGCTGCTTTCGTAAGTAAAAGTTTTATCTAAAAATAGTGTGGTGTTTTATGATGAATCTTTTAAACCCCTGTTTTCAAGGACCCCCTGGTGTGCCCGGAACGAGTAAAGATGGTCGGGATGGTGCTCCTGGCGAACCCGGATTGCCAGGTGATCCCGGAAGACCAGGCGCAGTTGGGGTTCAGGGAACTCACGGAGTCTGTGATACATCTGCCTGCATGGGAGCTGCTCTTGCTGGTGGAGGGAAGTCCAAAAAGTCATAAAGCTGCATTTAAAAAGAAGCGGGAAACGGGAACTTGGATATTTAAGTGAATCGTTGATAACAAGAAGACAGGAATATCCTCCTAGTGAAAGCGGCAAGGTGGCTCTCCAACAAAAATGAATACAGTGGAGTCTTTTGATGCTGTAATTTAGTTCTGTGAAACAGGAAAACATCGAGTGGAAATCTATATGAAGTAGTCTGTCCCCTTCCTTCCCAGTTTCCCTAACGATCTCGCTCGCCCCCTGAAGAGGTGCTGTGTGGTTCCTGAACACGAATGACCCTTTGCTTTTAAGATCACCCCTTTACCTAGGCTAGCGTTTTACGGCAGCATTTATGACACTTTGATCCCGCACTAATAGATGTTAATGGGAAACTCATCCAGCCAAATACTAGTGGGGCCGGGGCTGTGTTTGCACAGGCTAAGCGACATGTGCATAATCCCAGACACGGAATCAGGAATGGCACTGATTATTTGGCACAGGCAGGAGCAGGCAGCAGCGCCCCAGACCATTTTGCTCGGCACCCGGGAACCCACCCAAGCAACTGAGGCAGTGGCCGCAGTGTTGGGGGCCTAGAGGTGCGAGAGAAGGCAACAGGTATGGCCTATGCCCATCAGCACCTAACTAGGTTTGCACGGCCACAAGCTGAACACAAGGCAACCCCCTGAGGTGCTCCAAGGATGTCTGGTCGAGAACCACCAAGGCTTTTGTGTGTGTGGTGGTGGTACTCACCGGTGGGAGGGAAGGCTGCATGGTATAGTTCAGATCTCGGAAGCTGAGCAGGGTGGGTTCTTGGATGAGGGACCACCAAGGAAGGCTGTGCAGAGGAAGGCAACGGCCAACCACCTCTGCTTCTCACTTGCCTTGGAAGCCCCTTGCTGGGGTCACCATAAGTCCGAAGCTAAGAAGGGTCGGTGCTTGGAAGGGAGACCACCAAGGAAGGCTCTGCAGAGGAAGGCAACAGCCAACCAGCTCTGTTTCTCATTTGCCTTGGAAGCCCCTTGCTGGGGTCGCCATAAGTCAGAAGCGAAGCAATGTTGGGGCTTGGAAGGGAGACCACCAAGGAAGGCTCTTCAGAGGAAGGCAGCAGCCAAGCTTCTCATTTGCCTTGAAAGCCCCTTGCTAGGGCTGCCATAAGTCGGCTGTGACTTGATGGCACTTTACATACGCATACACACTCACTGTGCTAAGTACTGACACTCTTGGTGGGGGGTTCTCCCAAGTCCTAAGGAGGGGGGGAACTGGTGGAAATCAGTGCAACCATTCATGTGAGTACCAGCGGCTCTTATTTGTTTTTTAATAGAACCAGCATTCCCCCTTTTCATTTGCCAGCAAACCAGCATCTGCACAGGTAGAGACCGCTTTGGGAGGGCACCTGTGTCAAAAAAGCTTGTCTGCTCCAGGGCTAGGGCGATATAAACACAGCCCCCTCTGCTGGAATAGGCCAAGAACTGCACATGCGGCACTTGCTTGACTGCGTGTGTATTCATCAGCTGTGCATGCATGCCCCGGCTGGATCAGAGCCAATAAATGGAGTGAGTTAAATGGAAGACTTGGCAAGTGTAACTGTTTGCCCGGAATGTTTACATTCCAGACACAATCCAGCGGGGTCCCTTTTGGTCCAGGTGCTATGTTTTTTCACAGGATTTTGTTCTAGCAGCAGCTCCTGCATAACAGAGGCCACTTCTGAAGTGAGAAGGCCGCAATGGCTTGTCCCAGGAAGGGGGTGGCGGCAAGCATAATGACGCTTTCCTGTGCGCATCATGGTTGCCATGTAGCCTTTTAGATAGTCGTCCCCCCCAAAAAATTGACTCAACTGCAGGTATAATATGTGTACATATCTACTTTACAGGGGCCAGTTTTGTACATTTGCATATTATAAGAAAAATATTCACTAATATTTGTAAAAGACCCTTCTATCACAGGAGGTTATCACTACCCAAAGTATCCATGTGAATTGTTGTAAAAATAAGCATTTTTTGTTGATGTTGTACCTGTCTGTTATAATAGGCCTCAAGGCTTGTTTTGCCAAATTCTTCCTTTTCCCTGCTGGCTGGAAATAAAGGTGCTACACAAGTGTGAATATCCGTGATTAAAACAATATTTATTTTGGGAAGAGTTCTGTACAAGAGAAACCTACTCGCATCATCTGTTTTGATACATCAATAAAGCCACTTTCAATTTAATAAATGTACTATTTCTCAAATACTTTAGGTTTCTTAACAAGTAGCTAATGATAGTCTTAAAAGTAAAATATCCTGTGCCTTTTAAAATCATGTACTGTTTACAAAATGCCACTCTTGCACTAAAAAGATTGCAGATCTAATCCCTTGTTAGGAAAGTCCTACTGAAAAGAATGAGATTGGCCCTGGAGCTCTCAGCTGTCTCTCTCTCATTCATTTCAATGGCTGTTTAGAAAGTTCGTATTTCCTTAACTGAATCCCGTACTGCAAACGGGTAAAGGGTGAAACGTATTTTAAATAGCACTTGTATTTCTAACACACAGTCAGCAGCCTGTTCTATGTGGTTTAGTTTCACAGAGACAAACATTTGGAACTGGAAGGCAAATTGGAGCTACTATCTACAAGGTTCCATATTTTCTAACATTTAAATCTCTCCTTCCAATAGCAAATCAGTTGTTGTGACACATTCTAATAATTACTTGCATTAATGTATTCAAGACATCAGAGAAGCTGTTGTTCTATAATGCATCAGAATTCTTTTGTTTGGAAAACAAAACAAAAAAAAACAGAAATCTCAAATGGGGTGGGGGGGAGAAGGGTTTTGTGCTTGTGCTGTTGTCTCTTGTGCAAGGCCCATCTTGGGGGCAGCACTGATAAATAAACGCTGTCGGTACATTTTTCCTTTCTGCTTTGAATAGCGTGCGTCTTTCTTCAATGTCGGTACGTTTTTCAAGTCGTGAAAAAATCCAGCAAATGAATCTGGGAAACGAAAGCTCCCACAAATTCTTGGGTGTTCACGCTGTCTAGCAACAACTGAGTAGGAAGTTCGCTCATTATTTCATCTCCATGGGCGTGCCATTCTGGGCAATCTCCTGTGCTGGGCATGTTCCTGTTGAATCCAGTCTTGTTAATTTTAGTCTTCTGCCAGTTTTACCACAGAATACAGTCTCAAATTCCTTTAAAAAAAATCAAGCATAACGAATAATTACAATACTGAATTACAGAGGAGCAAACCTTAAGAAAACTCTTGCGTACAAAGTTATCCACCAAAAAATCCTTTGGCCCAGTTGTCTGTTGTGGGTAAAGCACTTTAATAAACATACGGAGTTCCCGTCCGCTACAATGACCTTTTCTAGTTCGTGTAGGGTTGCCAGCCTCCAGGTGGGGCCTGGAGGTCTCCCACTTTTACAACTGATCTCCCGCTGACAGAGATCAGCTCCGCTGGAGAAAATGGCTGCTTTGAAGGGTGGACTCTATGGCACTGTACCATGCTGATGGCCCTCCCCTCTCCAGACCCCGCCCTCTTCTGGATCCACTCCCAAAGTCCCCAGGTATTTCCCAACCCAGACCTGGCAACCCTCAGTTTATGGGAGCTGTGGGACGCTCCAATCATCAAGAGCAGCCCCTGCCACTGAAGTGAATAAGGCAGTTACTGAACATATAGAGTGTGAGTCACTGAAACCGCATGAAGTCTCCTTAGCCTGGAGGAAGCCTTCATATTTGCGAAGTGGGGCAGTCGGTCAGAAGCCAATGTTTCCAAAATGCTGAGAATAAATTGAAAGATAAATAAGGTCTTTTCAGTCACCATGCCCTGACTTGGATAGCCCGGACTCGCCAAATTTCATCATATCTTGCAAGCTAAGCAGGGTCAGCCCTGGTCAGTATTTAGATGGGAGACCTCCAAGGAATTAGAGGGTCCCTGCACATGAGGGATCACCATAAATCAGATGTGACTTGAAAGCAATACATAGTCACCAAAATTATCTCCATAATCCTTATAACAATGGTGGCAGATAGGTGAGTGGGTTGGATTTGTTAACAGCAGCCCATTCCGTTAACAATTATTTCTCTGCATACTGCTCTGTACCTGGATGCGAATTTAGTAGGCAGACATAAGATGGAGCTCCCTGCTTGCTAACCCCATCTTATTTCTTCTAGCCTGGAATTACGCCTCCCCCCTTTCAGTATTTGTAGAGTATCAATAAGCACATTCGTTTTTGAAATCCGCATCTGTTCAGAATAACTGCAATTTATAATATTAACAGAATCCATCACAGATGCTAGACGCTGCCTATCTGTATGCAACCCCATTGTAAGCATGGGGGGGGGGGGAAAGCTTTTTAAAAAGTTATGTGCTGCAGTAGACAAAGCATATCCATTACATGGCTACTGAGGGCACAGATTTCCTCTTTTCACAAATCATTAGAGATGTGTTTCCGTATGGGAGCGTAGGTTATGCTGGTGTTCTTAGCTCCAGGTTTAAGAAATTGCCTACTAGGAGATGGTACATCGATGGAAGCATGGCTGTGCCATGCCCGGGAAGGACAGCACTGTTGACATACAAAAAATATTTGATAGATGTGGGTGAGCTAGGTTCAGAATTGTGCATACGGACAGCAGACCTTGTGAACTATTATTTCAACATAGTGCCCGCTGAGGAAGCAACGCACATAGAAATCTGCTCCTGTGTGAAACTAGGTACAAGCTCAACACAAGGATCTATCATGATTCATTTCTTTATGGCTTTTAATGCTTATATGGTGGCGGATTCCTTTTTTTTTTTTTTTTAATGTGAATTTATTTGGAAGAATGACCTTTTTCAGGGAATCCCCATGCCTTTCTTGAATATATTTTAGAAACGCTGTTGTCCACTGTAAAGTTGTTGCCTTGTCAGTATCTGAAGTACAGAAGGGAACCAGGAGATTCAGTTCATCGCAACAAATCCGGATTCTGCGCCTAGAATAATAAGCAAAGTGCTCAAAATCTAACACCTGAAACTGCCGTTCTTTTCAAAACGTTTCTTAATTCAATGTAATAACAGGGAGATTAATATTTGATGAAGATCTTGGAAGGGCACCATCTGAAGGTCTTTTAGGAAGTTTCCCTTATGCTACGATTTGTTAAATTATTCTCTCCTGCGAGCAGTGATCCCTCTAGGGTGAGTGAGTGTGAGCTTAGCTCACAGTTTCTTAGCCTACGGCTCACACATTTTTGTCTTAGCTCAGGGAGGATGGCTCCAGAGCAAACTAATTTATGCAGTGGCTAAATCACTCGCTCACAACTTTATGCCAGTAACTCACAAAGTTGAATTTTTGCTCACAAGACTCCACAGCATTGCCTACAACAGTGGTGGCAAACCTATGGCACGCGTGCCAGAGGCGGCACTCAGAGCCCTCTCTGTGGGCACGCACACAGTTTGGGCACTCAGCCTCTAAAAGGAAAAAGACAACACAGACTCGAGGCTGGGCTGCTCTCAAACTTACAAAGTGTGAGCCAAGGTTAGACAAATTATCAGCATGCATACAACAGCAAAAATCACATTAATTGTTCAAAAGCAGGCCAAATGCAAACTTTTACCTTTCAGTAAAAAGTTGTTTGTATCATTGAAAGCTCTGTTATTGTGTTTTTCTTTTAAGACAAAAGATGTTAATGTATGAGTTCTTTTTTCTAAACTAAAACCTCAGTATTCAGGTTAAATTGTCGTGCTGGCACTTTGCGATAAATAAGTGGGTTTTGGGTTGCAGTTTGGGCACTTGGTCTCTTAAAGGTTCGCCATCACTGGCCTACAAGGCTAAATCAAAAAAAAATCTACAGGGTACCTTCTCTGTCTCTCCCCTTGTAACGTAGTTTGCTCTGTGTACTCAATAAAGGCTTCATGATTTCACCGTTCCTGGTCTCCTGAGCCCAGTACTCTTCACCCCTCAACCCCCTCCTCCTTGGAAACCACATGTTTCGCTTGATCCCTCAGCCTCATACGCAATCACAACGAGGACTAATATGCCCCTGCGTTTTCTTACATCCACCCTCTTCTCTCTCTGTTTGTTATCTTTGCCTCTTCTCTCCCTGTTGACTCCCATCACATTATAAATTCCTTCTAGCAGGGTAATTAATGGCACTGTATAAATCACCACTGTTTGTTGATGGAAGGGAGGATAATATTACTGCCCTAGTGGGAATCGAAATTTTCTTCAGAAAGAAAGAAGGAACCATTTTTAGAAAATCCTACTGGGGAAATATAACAAACCACTTGACAGGCAGACTTCCATTGACTCTTTACTTATTGCATCATCTAAAATTAATTGCAGGCATTGTTACTGTAAGGACTGCTCTCGGCCTTTTAAGGGAGCTGTTTGTTAGGGAGGCATGTGAATATCTGCTGGTTTCAGATTTTCAGTTGGAGACTGCTACTGGAGTTTGTGGTGCGTTTCCCACAGGATACAGTCGAGGAGCCTCAGGAACCCAGAAACATCTGCCCCCCCCCCCACATTTCTCTGTGACACTTTTAACCTGTCTTTCTCATAAGGGATTCAGCATGCAGCCGTCTGGAGAACTCACAAGTCTGCGGACAGTGTTGTGTCATTTTGATGTTAAGCAATGGCATCGCATGGTTTCTACTGTGTCTTGATTACTGTGAATATATCTGTTACTAGGGTTTTCTCTTAAGGCATTCCTGTCTAGAATCCAGGCTCTGATGAAAGATTATTAACATTTTTTAACAGGTGTGGACGTTTCCCTAAACAGACAATTTGCCTGCAAGGCTTACATGTGAGAAATAGGAGCTATTGGGCGGGGAGGGGGGGCAGAAAGCAGAAAGACCTGTGAATTGGGGCACTTCGGGTGGGTGCAAGTGACTCTCAGAGAATGTGATACACGGTAATGGGTCTGCTGATTGTTTACTTCCACTTATACTTGTATACGTACATAAAGCAAGTGTTACAAAAGCCCCTTGGGGTATCCTGTACTCTCCCATCCAAGGGTCAACAAATCCAGCAGTACTTCCTGGAGAATGTTCACTGCTTGGGGATGTGGGGCGCGCACAAGGCTTCCAGCATGACCAGCTAGTTCTTAAGGAAGTGAATATTAAATGTGGGCCTTCTGATGAGGATGGAGGTGCTTTTTCTATACAAAAAAGCCCAGCAGGAACTCATTAGCATGATAGGCCACACCCAACAGCAGAATCTCATTAGCATATTAAGCCACACCCCTGATCGTGCAGCTCCCTCCCAGGATCGGCTTCCCCAGGTGCCCCGTGGCTTGCGGGGCGAATGGGGAACCCGAGGGAAAGAAGGCAGTTTCTGGATCAGCTTCCCTAGGCTGAGGGAACCTGAGGGGGGGGCAGTTTAAACTGCCTTCCCTCCCTGGATTGGCTTGGCTTGGCTTCCCCAGGCGCCCCATGGCTTGCGGGGTGCCTGAGGAACCCAAGGTGGGGGGGAGGCTGTAGGCGTGGCCAACTCAGGAGCCAGCTGGAGCTCCGTTCCTGTGCGTTCCTGCCCTAGAGGTGCTGCAAGAACAGAAAAGTATTTTTAGAACATCAGAAAAGGGGGAAACGAAAAGAGAAGTGACTGCTAATCCTTTCTCTTTCATGCTCCATCTATATAAGTGATGTGGGGGGGGGGGGGTGCCACAGAAGAAAAGTGGGAAAGCACTAATGGGCCCCGAAGCATACATAGGCTTATGACGCTGTGTTATACTGAATCAGAACCTTGGTCCATCAAGGTCAGTATTGTCTACTTAGACTAGCAGCAGCTCTCCTGGGTTTCAGATACAGGTCTTTCACATGTTGTTAGCCGCCTAGAGCCGGTTTCCTGGCTAGGCGGGATATAAGTTGAAATAAATACATAAATAAATAAATTACATAACACATTTTAAATGGAGGTGTCAGGGACTGGATCAAGCACTTTCCACGTGCAAAGCAGATGCTCTACCACTGAGCCACAGCCCTTCCCCTCCCCAACAGCGCCCTTATGGAAACCAAAAGTGCCATGCTGCCGGTGACAGACAACAACTACAATGCATGGATGTCACTCGGATCCCTTTGCTGGTGTCAGGACTCAGAAGTCCTACAGTATGTTCCCTGACATGTCCTGGCTAAGCCTGGGTATGGCCATGCCTTAAAGCAGCAATGTTACAGTTAATTACAGCCAGGGGTCCTTTAGTAGAAAAAGAGGTGCAGGAGCTCATTAGCACAACTCATTAGCATATGCCATGTCCCCTGACATCACCAGAAGTGTGTCAGAAAGGGAATGTCAGTTTCAGCCCCATTATACCCTATGGGCCATTGAAATCAATGGCCAAAACTCATAGGGTATATGAGGGGCTGGAGGAAAGGGGGTTTGAGGGAGAGGCTCCAAACTTGCAGGGTAGCTGCTGGGGCCTCTCCTCGAAATACCCACCAAGTTTCAAGAAGATTGGACCACAGGGTCCAATTCTATGGGCCCCCAAACAGGTTGTCCCATCCCCTCCATTGTTCTCTATGCTGGGAAAAAGTGTTACTTTTTTCCTGCCATAGAGAACAATGGAAGGAATGGGGGCAACCTGTTTGGGGGCCCGTAGAATTGGACCCCCTGGTCCAATCTTCTTGAAACTTGGTGGGTATTTCAAGGAGGGGCCCCAGCAGCTACCCTGCAAGTTTGGAGCCTCTCCCTCAAACCCCCTCCCCTCCAGTCGCTTTTAAAGTTGCCACCGAATTTCAGCGGCAATTCGGCAGCAGGCTGAATCAGATCAGAGAATCTGATTCCGCCCGTGGCTGCCCTAGTGGCCACTCCTGAGCTGGCAGAGCTTCGCTCCACCTCGCTCGGGCCCCAAAGGACCCGATTACAGCTGAATCCATTTTAAGTACACCACACTCGGTACCTTTAATTTCCTCTTCTTTCTTCCCCATCCCTTTCACCTTTATATCATGTCTATTATGATATGACTATTTCCAGATGGGGTTTTTCCCCCTGGGCAGAATGCTGGGAGCTCCCAATTTAAATGGGAGCTTTCACACAGCTTCATGCTTATCCTAAGAATGACTTGTGGGCCTCCTGAGCCTTAGCCCTTATGTGATCCTGTTCAAAGGAGGGACTGTGGGGTGACTCCAGGCGCCAATACAGGCAAGGGCGGAGCTAAGCACAGCCCTCAAAATGGTGCATTTCTTCCCCTTTTGGTCCTTTAAAGGGAAGGGGGATTGCCAGGTCATGAAGAGGTATGATCTCCATCCAGGGGTCATTTCGTAGAAAAAGAGGTGCAGGAGCTCATTAGCATAAATCATTAGCATAACTTATTTGCATATGCTACACCCCCTGACATCACCGGAAGTATGTCAGAAGGAAGGAAGGAAGGAAGGAAGAGCTGGCAGAGAGGGGACAGCTACTAATCCAAGCCTCAGAAATACCACTATTCTGGGAGGAGAGCTTCAGTGGTGGCTGAAGCCTTCAGAAGGCTGGTGGGAGGAACAAGGACCTTTCCAGGGGACGGGGTCATTTTGCTGCAGCCATGACACAAGCAGGCATTTTCCCGCCGCGGGGGGGGCTGGCACCAACTCCCGGAGCTGTGCTCCCCGAGCTCCTGCTCGAAATGACCCCTGTCTCCATCACAACTATGCTTTTGTGCAGGTGTAATGGAGGAGAGAGGTGTGGGGTTGCCAGTCTCCAGATGCTGGCTGGAGACCTCCTGGAATAACAACTGGCCTCCAGGTTACAGCGTTCAGTTCTCCTGGAGAAAATGGCTGCTTTGTAAGGTCCCTCCCCCCGCAACCCTGCCATCCCCAGGCTCCAATCCCCCCCCAAAAAAATTCCAGGTATTTCCCAAGCCAGAACTGGCAACCCAAGAGTGAGAGGGTAGTGGCAGCGAGTGGGATGGGACAGGTCTTCCCTTCTTCTTGCTGTTGTTGCTGGGGCACATTTTCATGCCACCCCATATGGAAGTGGCCTATAAAGCATTATTTTATATTGTATACTGTTCTATTATTGTACATTGTAAATTAACATTGTATATAAATAAATCAATGCAATCTGACTGGGTGGAAACTTTAAATAAAACATAACGTTATGGCATGCCAGTCAGCACCAAGCAACACAGAGAAAGGACTTGGAGCTCAAAAGCCACCCATCGCCATTACCTTCTGTCTCGCTCCATGCGGTTATGCCTCTCCCGGCGCTGAGAGACCCCTCCTTGGCTTCCGTTTTGTGCAGAGCCACTGGAAGATGGCTGTGGGGCTTGCCAGGCACCCTGTGCTGGCCCGGCGCTTTGGCTTTGGCTATCACACACATTTTGAATGTCACCAAGGGGCTTCCGCTGCATGCTTGTGTCCAGCGTCTGTATGCGGCTGCGGCTCCTTTTGTTTATTGTTTGCTTACATAAAGCTTCTCCTTTGCAAAACATGAAGGGGGGGGAATAGTACTTTATATACTTTGTACATTATGAGGTTGTTTAATCAGTCTTGATCCAAACTGAGCATGCACCTATATTTAGGGTTGCTGGCTTTGGTTTGGTAAATCCCTGGAGATTTTGGGGGTGGAGTCTGAGGAGGGTGGGGTTTAGGCAGGGGAGGGACTTTAGTGGAGTGTAATGCCATGGAGTCCGCCTTGCAAAGTGGCCATTTTCTCCAGGGGAACTGATCTCTGGTGCCTGGAGATCAGTTGTAATCCCAGGAGACCTCCAACATCTACCTGGAGGCCAGCAACCCTAGCTATATCTGGAGCACCACTGAACAAAGGCTGCGATTCTGCATGGGCACAGCAGAAAATAGATCCTACTCGAAGCATTATTTGATGGTGCAACATTTTAAAACTAAACTTTTGACCTCTCTGGATGTTAATTCAGATACCAATGGCCAGACAGGTCTCCATAACTGCAAGCAGAGTAGCCAACCTCCATGTGGTACCTGGAGTCCTCCCACTATTATAGTTGATCTCCAGATGACCAAGATCAGTTTCCCTGGAGAAAATGGCTGCTGTGGAGGGTGGATTCTATGGCATTATAGCCTGCTGAGGTCCCCCCCACCCCCCTCCCCTGTCTCCACCCCCAAAATCTCCAGGTATTTCCCAACCCAGAGCTGGCAACCCTAACTACAAACCTTTCTGTTTTAACAGCTGTAAATAAAGGTAACTGCAGACCTTTCTGTTCTAAGAGCTGTGAAGAAAGGTGAAAATGATGGCCAAAATATAATTGTACTCAATGTACATGTTGCCCAGAACTCAGTGTCAGGTTGAGATTTAAAGGCAACTCAAATTGCACTGCACCTTGGGTATCAAAAAGCAAAAGTAACTATACCAGGAAGATCTGAACAACTTTATGTCTCTCCCCTCCTTGCAGACTCCTCTCTGTTGCCAAAATCGCCAATTTTTGCCAATGGGCGTGTGGGATATGCAGGGGTCCTTTCATAGAAAAAGAGGTGCAGGAGCTCATTAGCATAACTCATTAGCATACCTCATTAGCATATGCCACGTCCCCTGACATCACCGGAAGTGTGTCAGAAAGGGAATGTCAGTTTCAGCCCCACTATACCCTATGGGCCATTGGAATCAATGGCAAAAACTCATAGGGTATATGAGGGGCTGGAGGAAAGTGGGTTTGAGGGAGAGGCTCCAAACTTGCAGAGTAGCTGCTGGGGCCTCTCCTCAAAATACCCACCAAGTTTCAAGAAGATTGGACCAGGGGGCCCAATTCTATGGGCCCCCAAACAGGTTGTCCCATCCCCTCCATTGTTCTCTATGGTGGGAAAAAATGTTAACTTTTTTCCTCCCATAAAGAACAATGGAGGGAATGGGGGCAACCTGTTTGGGGGCCCGTAGAATTGGACCCCCTGATCCAATCTTCTTGAAACTTGGTGGGTATTTTGAGGAGAGGCCCCAGCAGCTACCCTGCAAGTTTGGAGCCTCTCCCTCAAATCCCCTCCCCTCCAGTCGCTTTTAAAATTGCCGCCGAATTTCGGCGGCAATTCATCAGCGGGCTGAATCAGATTAGAGAATCTGATTCAGCCCGTGGCTGCCCTAGCGGCCAATCCTGAGCTGGGAAAGCTTTGCTCCACCTCGCTCCGGCCCCAACGGACCCCTGGGGATATGCAAGCAGTTGACTGATTCCCAGTAACTTTGCCTGCCTGTTGGAGGAGAGTTTTACTTTACTTGTCCCTCCTCTTAATCTCTGCGCAAGACAGCCCAAAAGAGCTGAGCAGTGGGGAGCAAGCTGCTCCCTATCACTTAGCTGTTTTTGTGGCGTTCTGCAAACCCTGTTTAAAGGGACTGTGATCCCTTCCAATGGGGTTTGCAAGGCCACAAACTGGTTCGGTTCACGAACAAACCTCTTGGTTTGTTTCAGTTCATAGTTTGGCCACGAACCACAAACCAAACCACATTTTCTGGTTCATGCCCATCTTGAATGCTGGACACAAATGGGTGTAATGTCAAATCGACCACTAGAGGGAGCGAAACACATGCACTTTGAATAAACAAGGAAAATGAGAATGTGAAACAACTCTATAAGGAACTATGTGGTGTTATATGCTGCTTTCTTAAAGAGTATGCAAAGCACCTAACAAGTTTGTTTGTTTGTTTGTTTGTTTATTGTTCACATTTTTATCCTGCCTTTTCAGACAACTGGCTCAATGCAGCTTCCAGCAATAAAATACCCTCAAGGTGGTTTACAGTTTAAAACATAAAATAAAGATATCAAAGTTAAAAGAACATAGACAACAACGAATACAGGCGGCAATCAGAGTTCTCAAGGTTGAGGCGGCAGCAAGAGGTTCAGCCCGCGGTTCCAGGGTGATGTTATCGTAAATTCCCCCGGTGGCGGCTCCTAATCGAAAGCCTGGCGAAAGAGTGCCGTCTTGCAAGCCCTGCAGAACTGTAATAAGTCCCGCAGGGCCCTGATGTCATATGGGAGCTTGTTCCACCAGTATGGGGCCGCCACCAAGAAAGCCCTGGTCCTAGTGCTGGCCAGCCAAGCGTCTTTCGGACCGCGGAGGGTCAAGCGATGTTGTTGGCCTGACCTCAGTGCCCTCTGGGGCACATATGGGGAAAGGCGGTCCCTCAAGTAGGCAGGCCCCCGACCATATAGGGCTTTAAAGATCAGTACCAGCACCTTGAACCGGATCCGGTATGCTACAGGCAGCCAGTGCAGCGACCTCAGCACTGGCTGGATGTGGTTCACAACAAGTGAATCTGTTACTATCTTGCATAACCATTATATACAAGTTTTTATTGCAGTTTTTCAAAGAACTATCTGAGAAAGAATAAGCTTCTCCATGTAGGGTTGCCAGGTTCTACCTTTTAGCCAATGGGGGACTTCCCAGGACCTTCTGCCGCATGTGCTTTGGGCATGCAGTGCAACGCCATCATCCAGAAATGATGTCATCATGTCACCAACGTTGGGGGATGGTGCTCTAGCTTTTGGGCAAAACTCTTGATGTTTTTTTGCCTGCAAAACCATAGAGTTTGCTCAAAAAACTAGAGCATCACCCCCCGATGTCAGTGAACCAATGACATCTCTTCCTGGTGATGTCATCATGACAGAGATGTTGCATGGTGACATGCCTGTTTGGGGGTGGGGCATTCCCTGCTGATGGGCTAGAACCCCAGAAATTGCTCCCAGACCAAGGGTCTGGCAACCCTATCTCCAAGTCATCCATTTGCTTGCAACTTCCTGTGGAATGAAATTGTCTCAAATGCTTCCTGGATGATACTGTAAGAAAGGTATGTTTAAAAAGACTCGTGACAATTGGGCTTACCCTGCTTTTACAAATGCTTCTCTTAAGAAATCAAAATTAATTGTGTTAAAGTGATGGCTACTGAGAACAGAGTGAGCCAAAATTTGGCAACTTGCCTCCTACTTTAATCCAAACGTGTTCCGGCAGAGCCTTATTTCTAGGCCCAACAGTCTGTTTTGTTGCTTCAATCTCCTGCTGGTAACAGATAGAAAAAGCTCGTGGCAAGCCAAGGTCTTGATGTTTAGCAGCTTCCAAAACAGATGTTCCAGAGCTCTAAAAGAAACAAAGTGTCAGTTTTAAGCAAAACCAAATTTGTGACTAAAGTTGGTATCGCTCCCCTCAAGGCAGCCTTTGCACCGTCAGTTTCCTTTAGAGCAGAGAAAAAGTACTGAAGCTTTATGAGACTGACACACACCTTACAAAGTCCTGGCGTCCTCTCTGTTCTCTGAACTAACAGCCATCACAAGGACTTTCAATGGGACATTGGTGGGTCTAATTCAGATCAGGCCCTCAACACAGAGAGAGAAGGGGTTGTAGCCTTTACCATTTTCCCCACTTGAAATGGCCCCGGGGAACCACTCTCTGCCTTCTTGAGGAAACTTAGATATACCCATCGTGACATGTTAGCTCAAATAGCAAATAGCAGTGCCACAGGGCTGTTTTGGCGCAGGAAAACAACATGGAGGGAAAGCCCCTTCTCCTGGCATGCCATAGTCCCAGTCCAGCATGGAACCCTGGAACACATCTGTCAAAGGCCCATATGAGGGACATGTGAATCAGTCTTTAAGCGTTGTTCCCCAACCTCATTTTGCTGATAAAGGGAACTGGTGGCTGGGAAGACAGCTTAACTCCTTCCATACTCACTGATTCCCTCCTAGGGCTGCCAGCCTCCAGGTGGGGCCTGGGGATCTCCCGCTTTTACAACTGATCTCCAGCTGACAGAGATCAGCTCCCCTGGAGAAAATGGCTCCTTTGAAGGGTGGACTCTATGGCACTGTACCATGCTGAAGCCCCTCCCCTCCCCTCCCCAAACCCCATCTTCTCCTGGATCCACCCCCAAAGTCCCCAGGTATTTTCCAACCCGGACTTGGCAACCCTATTTCCTCCTGCAAATCTCCTCCCCAAATAAGGTCAGGCTTACTTCTAGTTTCACATATCAGCAATGGGAAATCAATGGATAGGGAAAGGATTAAGCTCCTGCTTACACATTAATTCCCTTCCAAAAATGCCTCCTCCTGCTCCCACATTACCAGGAAAACATGCGGTTATAGCATCTAGTTATACTAGTGCTGCCAAACTCCAGGTAAGCCCTGGAAATCTCCTGTTATTACAACTGATCTCCAGGTGTCAGAGATCAGTTGCCGTGGAGAAAATGGTTGCTTTGGAGGGCGGACTCTGTGGCACTGTATCCTGCTGAGGTCCCTCCCCAGGTTCCACCCCCAAAACATCCAGGTATTTCCCAACCAGATCACTTTTGTTGAGTTTCTCCTTCCATCACCTAGTGGTCAAACACAGTCAGACTTTCATCTAGCCACTTACGTGCCAGCCTAAAAATCCTTATTCATTACATGTGTCTGGGCTTTTTAAAAAATCAGAGAGAGGTCTCTGGTTTTTAGTCCATTTGGGCAGAATTTATTTCCTTGTAAGTTTATTGAACTGCTCATCATTTTGGACTTTTAAATTTCTACATTCTCAGGGTCACAATATTGTACAAGGTTGGCTATACACCAAACTACACATCACTTAGTGTTCTCTGTATTAACTTAATTTTGTTATGTAGTGTGTTATGTATTGACCATGCGGTCGCCATGTGCTCCCTTCATTGCGACCGCATGGCCAGAGCACATGGCCAGAGCATGGCCAGAGCACATGGCCAAGAAACTACCTGAGCTTCAGCCAGGTAGAACAAAGGCCAGGTGGATTCAAACCGGCCACCAATCCTGTACCTAGGTTTCTCCCAGGGAACCTATGAGATGTAAATAGACTGATAATAGCCTATCAGGCCAGTTGGGCGAGGTCAGGGGATTGTCCCTGACCAGCATAAAAGGAGGGCTCGGAGCCCTGGGTTTTATGCTTCATCCGGACCAGCAATAAAGATCATGCTGTTTCACTGTTCCACGGACTCCCGACTCCAATACTTATCATAGTGCATAGATTTTGTATGGTGGCCCAAATTCAATTTCAATCAGCCACCATTTTGTAACGTCTTTCAACCTGGATTCCAGGAGAGCAATCCTAAGCAGGTCTACTCAGAATCCTACTCAGGTATATTCAATGGGGCTTACTCGCAGGAAAGTGTTTTTAGGATTTCACTTTAAAGGCTTTAGGGTGTCAGACGTAAATTTAGTGTGCACACCATTTTTTTTATTTTTTGTAAAAATTGGTTTAATCATGCAGCTGCTAGAACCAAGTTTATGCGTATCACCTTTGGTTTGAAGGTCAAAGCTAAAATATACCTCTGAAGTACAGACAGATCAAAAAACTTTTTTAAAAACCTGAGAAAGCAAAAGCTCCATAAACAGTCTTAAAATGGGTGCGTTTTTTCAAACCCTTTCCACTCATTGTATTTTTCTGCTGAAAACTGTCACACCTTTTACATTCCTTTTAACATTACAGGTACACATTTCTACTAGTGAGAGGGTAAAAGCCAGGGACTTATCTACCTAAGGGACCACCTCTCCCTGTATGTACCCCAGCGAGCATTACAATCGGGCTCCCAGAACCGCTTGGTTCTTCCAGGGCCCAAGGAGGACCGACTGGCGGCAATGAGGGCCGAGGCCTTTTCGGTGGTGGCCCCGCACTGGTGGAACGAGCTCCCGGATAACATCAGGGCCCTGCGGGACCTTTTACAGTTCCGCCAGGCCTGCAAGACGGAGCTCTTCAGCCAGGCCTTCAAGTAGGGACTGCCTCGACCTCATAGCCCTGGCCCAACCACTGAAGGCCGCCAATTGGACCATTGGCACCAACCGAAAATTCAGAAGAATGCCTGTTGATGCTGCCCAGATGAGGGCAATGAAGTCTGCCATCTTGCACTGTAGTTTTAAAGTGGGTATTGTATGTTTTTATATTGTGGTTGTTTTTATGGAATTTTATTGTATATGAACCATGTTGGTAGCCGCCCTGATAGAATACGGCAGGATAGACATCTTAAAAATAAATAAATAAATATAAATGAAAAACAGTTTGAAGATGGCAGTTTAGTGGGAAAATAGTACAAGAGGAAAGAGACATAAGATCACCTTTCCCCGCTGATCTTCCCTTTTAAATTTTACCTCCATCTGTTTCATTCTGTAAAATGAGAGCCAGTTTGGTGTAGTGGTTAAGTGCGTGGACTCTAATCTGGGAGGACCGGGTTTGATTCCCCACTCCTCCACTTGCACCTGTCTGGATGACCTTGGGCAAGCCATAGCTCTGTACCAGCTGTTCCCTCAAGGACAGCTTGGGAAAAAGCTCTCTCAGCCCCACCTACCTCACAGGGTGTCTGTTGTGGGGAGGGGAAGGGAAAAGGAGTTTGTAAGCCGCTCTGAGACTCCCTTGGGGAGTGGAGGGCGGGGTATAAATCCAATCTCTTCTTCTCTTCTTCTTCTAAAAGACAAAACGTCTACAAAAACAATCACAGAATTATACTGAAACATGCGGATCCTCCTAGACTTTATGCATTCCTGTATAAAGTTAATTTTCAGAAGATTAATTATTACAGAGCTGTAAAACAAATAGAGAACAATCTTTTTAAAAAATTACCAACCTGTTGTTGTAACTGGTTTGCATTTACAGTTGCAGGAGAAGCAGTATTTGGGTTAAACAGCGGGCACGTAAACTGTAATGCCGTCGTAGTCGTGGCAGCAGTCTTATTTTTCACTAATGTGGTACATTTATTCTGCTGCTGGTGGAGAGGAACACCCATCACTTCGGAAGGATGGCGAATGAGGGTTACTAAACTATGAGGGGGGAAATCAATAAAACAAGGGCCAGTTGTTTGAAGCAATTGGATTCCAAAACCCATATTCCTTGCGCAGTCTTTTATATCAGTAATCATTTCAGACTACATCTAGAACTTCGCTCACATCAAAAACACATCTGATTACAAGTTTAAATAAAATTATATGTGCTTCTAACTAGACCAGCATGCTTAATAGCAGGTTTTCTTAGCCGCTAAAAGGAAAGAGAGTAATAACAATCTCACAGGCCCAAAATGTTAATATTTGCATAGATAACACATGGTTGCACAAGGTATCTCCACATGAGATATATCATTAAAATCCTATTATTCCCAGCTTTTCCTTTGGCTCTCAGATAATCAGTCTTAAAATCATGTTGCAAGATGTACCCAAATCTCAGAAACTAAATAAAAGGACTACACACACACACATACATAAATTACAGTGTTTATATACTGCTTTTCATTATGGCTCAAGGCAGTTGTGGTTATATTTAATTATTCTGTGTTTATATCTGATTACTTTGAAGGCTAAATAACCTAGGGGTTTTAAGCTGGACCAAAGGTTCTACTAATGTCATATAGTAGAAATCATATCAAAGCTACTAATTCCATGGATCAGTTCACAACAAAAAAAGTGGTCAGGGAGCTACACAACCACCACTGTCCTAATACAATGTCACAGCTTGTGGAAATGTAAACCAGTTCCTGATGTTACAGTGAGGCCAAGGATCAAACAGTATTACTGCGCAGAGGAGGCTAAAAGGCATTGTGGGAAGTTGTGATATAGGGCAGGGCTGTGAAATGTCACTGGGGCCATTCACAAATCATTTCAGACACCACATACCTAGTTAACCCTATGCACGCTGCAACTATATGCATGACATTTATCAAATTTTTGCATGTCAATGGCCAGTTTTAAGTTAAGGGAGCTAATATGGTATAATGTGTAGAGCAGTGGACTGCAACCACAGAGACGAAGGTTCAAATTCTCATTCAGCCATGAAGTTCATTGGGTAATCTTAGGGTTGCCAAGTGTATTTAACTTACCGGGGGGGGGGGGGAAGCTCCGCTGGCTGGGAGCTTCCCCGGTGTGCGCGCGAAGCGCACACGCCAGGCGGCGTCACCAGAACTGACGCCATCACGTTGGGGGCGTTGCCAGGGTGACGCTCTGGCAATCGCCCCAAAACTCTATGGTATCATAGAGTTTTGGGGCGATTGCCAGAGCGTCGCCCTGGCAACGCCCCAACGTGATGGCGTCACTTCCGGGTGATGTTATTACGTGAGGGAGGTCGTCCAGGCTGGACGACCTCGGGGGTGGGGTTTCCCCCGCCGGCCAAATGCTGGCTGGCGGACTGGGAACCCCTGTAGCGGGGGATCCCCCGCCCCCCAGGCTGACTTGGCAGCCCTAGGTAATCCTGAACCAATCACTGTCTCTCCACTTACCCTTCTCTGGGGCTTTTTTTTTTTTTTTAAAGAGGTGCTGGAACTCTTGAGAGGGAAATGAAGTTTTCAATCTGTATACTGAAAACTCATGAACTTTAAAACGTTTTTAAAAGAATTTTGTCAAAGAGGTTCCGGAACTCTGTTCTGGCGCATTCCCCCAGAAAAAAAGCCCTTCCCTTCTCACAGGACTTTTGTGATGCTAAAATGGGTGAGAGAAGGATGCAGCGCATCTTGATCCCCTCTGAACAAAGATGAGATAGAAACAGGGCTCATTTCCTAGCAGGAGCTCCTTTGCATATTAGGCCACACACCCCTGATGTAGCCAATCCTCCAAGAGCTTACAGTAGCCCCTGTAAGAAGAGCTCTGTAAGCTCTTGGAGGATTGGCTACATTAGGGGTGTGTGGCCTAATATGCAAAGGAGCGCCTGCTACGAAATGAGCCCTGGATAAAAATCTGATTTAAAACCCCCCAGCAAGGTCTATTTTTCAGACTGCCCCATGACACCTAGGACATTTCCCTCCAGATTGGCATTGACTTCTCAGGGGTAACAGGGGAATACCAGATGAAGGGAAATACCTGTTGGGTTCAACTCTATATTTTTAGACACGCATTTAATATTTTTCCTTTTAGTGTGCATACACAAATATAACATATGGGTTGGATCCAACAGTTTTTCCACTGGTGAAAAAAGGAGGGGGTTTCCTTTGACTACCCAAAAATGCTGTGCAAGGGATCATGGGACATAACTGGACAAAGACTACGTGGAATACAGGCTGTGATAAAGAAGGGAACTGGTTGAGACTGAGTGAAAAGGCTGGCCAGATCAAACCCTATGTTTGGAAACACATATCATGTGGGAATGCTCATCAGAGAGCTAGGATTGGTTGCAGCTCCTTGTTGAGCATACAATTGGCAGGAAACCCATAGACTGTGATTGGTCCTAGCCTAGGGGATGCTTGCAGGAAGTCTTTCAGATGAAGAGCTGTGCTACAACGTGGCAATAATTTGTAACAAACATGTAACTGAAAGCACAGCTCAGTGGATTTGTCTCAGGTAAGAAGGACATTGTGTTTTTAGACTGGGAAGTGCAACAGCCTGACGTTCTGTCTGAGGTTCAACATTATCATATGATGCCAATTGTAAGTGATACAAGCAAATGGTTTTTCAAATTTTGCTGAATAAGTTGCTACCTGCATGGGGAATGGGTGCGCGGACTCTAATCTGGGAGAACCAGGTTTGAGTCCCTACTCCTCCACTTGCAGCTGCTGGATGACCTTGGGCAAGCCATAGTTCTCTCAGAGCTGTTCTGTTCAAGAGAGCTCTCTCAGCCCCACCTACCTCACAGGGTGTCTGTTATGGGGAGGGGAAGGGAAAGGAGCTCTGAGACTTCGAGTGAAGGATGGAGTATAAATCCAGTCTCCTCCTCCTCCTCTCCTACTCTTCCTCAAACGGATCCACACACAGACAAGACTCTGGATAGTCTTCGGAGAACTGAAACTACATTCTTAAGCATACTGATATTCCAATCTTGTTCTAATGACATATAGTCTGCATGTTTTAATAACTTTATTGCCTGTTATATGTCTGAAAGACAGTATTCTAAACAGACTTCCTTGAATAAATTGATCTGGATTGATTGAATAACATCTGCTGGAATATTGCCACAGATTTCACCCATATGTGGATTTTAATGATCTTGTTAGCACATGACAGATTCTGAAAGTCAATTGTGACAAAGTGCATGAATCATATGCTACGGAAATCAGACTAACATAACTGTGTTAGAGCAGGAGGTCAGAGGACATAGGTTGGTTCAAATGCCACAAGGGTCATTCATGGCCCATATTTTAATTCTGCAATTTGCTTAAGAGCCAGCTTAATCTAAGAACACACAACTGATGTAAGTATAGCAATTAAACTCACCACAAATTAATTCACACTTAACCCAATTGAAATGCAAACACAAGAAGAAGTATGAACGAGAATGGGAGATTGTTTCCCACTGCACATAGATCAAACGGCTAATCAACTCAATTTTAATTATTTAGAACACAGAACTTTTCTTTGCTCCTTGTTTCCTAAGGGTCAATTGACAGTGGGTAATAGAAATGATTAAAACTATACTTTGAAATAGACATAAATGCAACACACTTGTTAATGGCTACTCCAGTTTCCTGTGATTCTTGGCACCTGGGAATTTCAGTCTGGACGCTGTTGAACCTATCTTCCAACCGAACACGGACTGCAGATTTGGCTCTGGATTCAGGACCTGCTGCTGAATTTTCCAAGTTTATTCCACCCACGTTCTCAGTATGTTTACCTTTCACTAAACTCTGCCCGGCGGCATCTACTGAGCTACCATTAGGTGTTTTTTCAGTTTGATTGAGAGGAAGGTTAGACTCACTAAGCAACATCATCCTCAGCTCCTGGAAGTCAATGTGTCCAAGGCACTGATTTGGACCCATGAAACTGCTATCAGAGGCCAAACCAGACTGGCAGATAATGGGGTATAGTGTCTGGTTGCCAGAGCTGTTTGACGAAACGCTACCTTGACTGGTATTACATGACGACAGGTATTGTGGGTTGTTCACAGGGTTGTTGGCTGAGAAGCAGTTCAAATTTAACCTGTTTTCTGCTTCGTTTTCATTTGCTTGTGCCTCCATATGGGAATAGAGTATATGCTGAAGTTGTGTGTATTCTATTTCTGTCATCTCCACCAGGCTGAGGTCTGTGGTGGTGAAGCTAAAGTTTTGCTCACCAAAGGAGGAATCAGTGGGGCCTTCAGCAGCTGGAGCAGTAGGGGCTGGATTGGTAACTGCACCCCGGGGGTTTGAAGCTTCAGGCTCCTTGGAAGTTGAGTCTGACATGATTCTGAAGACTGCTAGAGCCACAGAGCCTTTGGACAATGAGAACACACAAGCAGAAATACGTCACCTGCTCAATGATGGGCAGTAATAGCTGTAACCAAGGTTCAACCCTAATGGAGAAGAACCGATCACTCTACACAAAATGGAAGTTGGATCACTTCGTCCTTCGCCTAAGCACTCCAAGAAAAAAGAGCACAACCATTCCCGGGTACAGACTACGCTGCCAGATATCAAGAACGTTTCACCCAGCCAAAGCAAACAACTAACTAAAGAGAGGCCACGAGTTCTTAAGCATAAAAATGGCTCAAGTTGAAAGCCACTCAATAAAAATGGCAAAAAAAATAAATCTAATCCTTTGCTAAAAAAAACCACACACACACAAACAAAAGAAATTTGGACTGGGGTGGGGTCTAATTTAAAAAGAGAGGGTGTGCATAGGTTGAACGCCAGAGCCTAAAAACGGAAAACCACTTAGCGACATAAGAGGATTGCATGCAACCCCACCAGATGGGGAATGTCCCCATTTAAAAACAGAGGGGCAGGCAGGCGACCTCCTCTAATGTCTCCAGCTGGGATGGAGAGTGTGCCCCCCCCCCACTGCATGTCATCCCTTCCCTGATAGATGGGGCGCCCTTCAGCGCCCCCAACGTGGTGAGGGCTGCGTGTGGGAAAGGTGTGGGGTCCCCTCCCCACAGGTAAACCCAACCCCTTCTCAGGTTAGGCCCCAAAGCATCACCCAGGCAGGTAACTCGGGCCTGCTTAGCAACCAACGGGAGGCTGGCCGAGGAGGAAAGTCCCGCCCCCTTCCCCCCTCCAAACGGCCCCGAGGCCTCCGACGCGCGCCAGGGCCACGCCCCCTTTCAACTCCCCAACGGACAAAACCGCGGAGTGGAGTGGGGAGGGGAGGGGAGGGAGCGCCCAGCGCTTGCGTCGGGAGGCTCCGCCCAACGTGACGTCAACGGTCTCCGCCCCGCCCCCCCGCCCGTCTCGCGTCGCTACCCGAGTTGTTCCCGCTCCGCTTCACCGTTATTTCTCCTCAGGCGGCGTCCTTTTCCCTCAGAATTCCCGCCCTTTCCCCTCCGTATAAAAAGCAAACTTGCCTTTGAATATCGCTCGCGTGAATATTTCTCTCCCACCGCCCGCGGCAAGGGTCTCTGTGGCCCCTGAATTGCAGCCTTATCCGCCCCTTCCGTTTTTAGTCACCCCTCAGGGCTGCTTCTGCGGTCCGCCGCCCGCGCCTCCATTTTGTCTCCGCCGCAGCCCTGTGAGGTAGATCGGGCTGGCCGAAGGAATGGCCCGAGGAGTGCCGTAGCTGGGCGTGAGGCCTTCCCCCAGGCCTAACGACGGCCTTCCATCCCCGCTGTAATGGGGTTCATATTTACTTCCCTCGCTGCAAATCTCCACAGAACATCATGTTTACTTCCCTCGCTGCAAATCTCCACAGAATAAGCACTCCGCGTTTTATGAACGCCAGAGCTTAAAAACGGAAAACCACTTAGCGACATAAGTTTAGCCACCTTCTCGAAAAGCACCCTGTAAGGTAGTCCCCTTGTGTTACGCCTCAAGCACGGAGCAGGGAAATGAAAGTTGTAATGCCCAAAAGTAAAATACTATTTATTTATTTAGAATATTTCTGTGCCACCTCCAGAGTCCTGCTTGAGGTCGTTCACAATTAAAAACAAACTATTATTATTTTTTAAACCCTGCTACTTCTCTGGTCCCCTACATAATTTATTTGCCCCCCCCCCCAAAAAAAACCCCCCAACAAAACAAAAAACTTTTTCTCCAGCTTAGTTTGTTTTGTCGTAATAATCCCCGCGGAAGTTATAATTGCCACCAATATTCAAAGTTCTCTTTATCACCAGCTTGACCACCCTGAAGAAATCATCTCCGCCTAGGGTTGCCGGCAATGCTCCCTCTAAGCTGTGGAGTCTTGTGAGCAAAAAATTCTACTTTGTGAGCGACTGGCATTAAAGCTGTGTGAGCAAGCGATTTGGCTGCTGCATCAATTAGTTTGCCCTGGAGCCAGCCTTCCTGAGCTAAGGCAAAAATGTGTGAGCCAGGGGGCTAAAAACCTGTGAGCTAGCTCACACTAACTCACCTTAGAGGGAACACTGGTTGCCAGGTCCCCCCTGGCCACTGGGAGGGGATGGGGGTATATGGTTGTCAGATGCAGGTTGGGAAACTCCTAGATATTTGAGGATGGAGCCTGGGGAGGTCAGGGACCTCAGTGGTGCACAATACCACAGAGTCCACCCTCCAAAGCATCTATTTTCTCCATGGGAAATGATCTCTGTAGGCTGGAGATGGGTTGTAATTCTGGGGGATCCCTAGGTCCCACCTGGAGGCTGGCATCCCAGTCCCCCCAATATAATTAGTCATTTTAGCCTGTTCCTCCAACCCATCCTCCTCCGGACTTGTGAGCATCTTCTCAAAAGCAAGAACACACTATTGCATTCCACATTGATCCAGAGGAAACTACCCAGTTGAGTACTGACAAGATCAGAATTCCATACTTCACATATAAGTGTGCACTGAAAATTAAAGAGACCCCTCCATCCATTTCTCTTTAGTTACCACAATCTTGACCGTTCTTACAAAATTGTGTAGGGATAATATGTGTAAACCAGCTGCTCCTTTAAATCTCCTCACTGGGACACTGGTTGATTAACGAAGCAAGAATGCCTTTATATGGCAGCAAATCCCAGAGTATTAATAGGGTTGCCAATGCTAGTCGGGCAAATTCCTGGAGATTTGGGGATAGAGTCTGAGGATGGCATGTACGCACTGGGTGAAAGAGGTATAACGCCACAGAGTCCACCCTTCAGAATAGCAATTTTTCTCCAGGAAAAGTGATCTCTGTTGTCTTAAGATCAGTTGTAATTCTAGGAGACCTCCTGGCCCAATCTGGAGGTTGGCAACTCTCTTGTACTTAAAAAAAAAATACAGACTTATGGCATACTTTTTTTTAGAGCCCACTATTAATATTACATAGTATATCACCAGCACAATTACAATCAATACAAAAAGGGTACTAATAAAATATATAAAATATCAAATCCTTAAATATAAAACTGCATTAAATCTACGTATATTAATTACAAAATTGCTGACACTCTAAATTTCTGCAATACTCTATCACCTGATAGTCAACTGTTGGACAAATATTATAAGAGTTACACAATTCTATTCCCCATCTCCTAGTATAATTACATTGGCTTGCCAGTTTGTTTACATATTAGGGTTGAAAGCTCTGGGTTGGGAAATACTTGGGAGATTTTGTGGGTGGAGCCTGGGAAAAGCAGGGTTTCTGGAAGGGAGGGACCAGCCTCAGCAGGGTACCATGCCATTGAGTCCACACTTCAAGGCAGTCATTTTCTCCAGGGGAAAAGATATTGTCTAGAGATCTGTTGTAGTAGTGGGAGATCTCCAGACCTCCCCTGGAGGTTAGCAACCCTGTTCCATGTTCAGTTCAGGACGCTGGCTCTTTAAAGCCCAAAGCCCTTAAACTGCAGAAGGGTTGTCTTTCTCCATATGAAGCTGTGCAGCAACTTTGCTCAGTCAGGGCTTATGCGTGGTTATCCCCTCTTGTAGGCCCATTCATGGGGTTGCTCCATAACTGGTTCTTCTTTGTGGAACAGGCTTCCAGAACATGTGAGGAAGGCTTCCACTTTGACACAGTTCCAAAAGCTGTGGAAGGCTGAATTTTTACAGGTTTTCTTATAAAGGTAGTTAGGTTCCTATAGGAGGCTTGATACTAATTTGGGACTTATTTTTTCAGTGATTTTGACTATTGTAAAATGCCTTAGGTCCATATGGAGAAAGGTGGGACGTAATTTACTAAAAAAATTAATTCACCTGAAGCCTAATGTATATTCTCAAAGGCCAGTTGTGGTTTTCTAAACCAAAAGTCATTTTCCTAGCAAAGCAAGAATCTGGGTATGCATATAACCCCGCTCCATAACCATTAACAGAGTTTAAAAAGTGACTTTCATGTTATATAGCTGCTATGTGCATTTTATTTGTTCTATTTTAAAATGGTAGTAGTTACTTTATCCCATGAGTTCTGAGATAAAAGCTAATAACTGTTAAAATCCCAGTTATTGTACTATCATACATTTATATTTACTTTTAAATAATAATTCATTGCAGATCTCTAGAATTTATTTTTTAATGCTAATCCTAAAACAGCATGCAAAAATAAGTAGCCATGGTTTTTTCCCTCCCATCTGCAAGAGGCAGTAGCTTCATGGAGGAAAGTGTTTTGTTAAATTTGCTTCCCATTTTAAATTTTTTTTATTTTACCGGCAATAGTTTGCACCCCAAACATTTCCCATCCTGAACCCTTTCTCCTTGTGGGCCTCTTTATCAGCATCTCTTACAGTTTTAACAGCAACTTTCTACAGTAATTTGGATCTTCCTTAAAACCAGCTCCTGGAGCATGGTGAATATATCTGATTTTTAGTGTTCATTTTAAAATGTTCTTCATCCTTTATGGTAGAAATTTTCATGAAAATATCTGTGTCTTAAAAGACTCATAGTGCAAGCCAGTGCAGCACTACTCCAGTCTAAGTTGATTGATTTCAGTGGAGTAACTCTGCATAGGGCTACGATGTCAGAAACAGGACCATAAAAGTTAAAGCAAAAATAATTTTAAAACAAAAAAGTACTTTTAAGCTATTTTTAAATATTCCAGAATATCACAACAAAAACAAAATCTGACCAAAGGAACTGCTTCCTTCAAAAAGTATTGTGTATGGTGTAGTATCAGGCCATAGTATTTTTTCTGTGATGACTATTGTACAAGGGACTTATCACCCACAATTGTAGTCAATGAGTGATGGACATGCATGTGTGAACCAGCTCTGTTGCCTTGTCCTTCTCTATACCCTAATTTTACCAAATACAGAGAACCAATTTTTATATAGTCATACATTTCTGAAGTCATGAGACTCATGGATTTCATTCTTTTGTATGGACAATGCTCCCTCTAATTCCATCCCCACCCCCCGAATGGAGCAGTTCACATCCTCAGCAGAATATAACTACTGTAATCTTAGAATGGGCAATGGGCAGTGCAAGACCCTGCATGGCTCCAGATCGTTGCTGAGTGGGGCTTCCTGGGTTAATAAGTGGCTGCTCACAAGCACAGCTTAGAGGGAACACCAGTTGAAAATTGTTAACATCTTGCAACCCATTCTGTCTCCCAAGAGTGCACACACAGAGCTATCTGAACTGTCCTCTTAAGACTTGATGCCAGTCCATAGAATTCAAGGACTCCTTCTTTTCTCCATAAAGCCTTCAAAGTTCTTCCCACATTCACTTTCCTGCATCAGTAATAGTTTTAGAAACCTGCCACCTTTCTCCTGAATTAAGACAAATCTTAGCCATCAGAAGGAGTAATATCACCACCTACTGGAAGACACAAGGGGAAAAGAGACTTCTAAAGGGTCCTCTGGAAAACGGTGAGAGTTGGTGGGTGGTAGATGGGACAGTGAACTCCACAGCATGCTAGGCTACGTGAGCTGGGGGAGGGGGGACGACACACGACTGCTTATGAAAGCACACAAAATTGTACTAACCTGTTGATAGTGGTGTTATTTATGTATTAATCTATAAACTTTCCCCATTTCATTAAAAGGATCATCAGAAATTAAATGTATGGAATCTGAACTAAAAAGCCATGAGTTTATAGTTCTATTTGGACCATTTTATAATTCCCACAACTATAACCTCGTGGAAGGCTTTCAAAAATGACATTCAAGTGATCTCTTATGGGCCTAATGTGCTGAAACTCATTTCTTTTGTCCTGCCCTTAATTTTAGATATGTCTGAAATATTTAAGATCCTGTATCGTTACAGAAGTTCTCAGCAACGACCTTCAGATCTCTTTCCTTTATATTAGCTTCAGTTTACCTTCTGCAATCATAGATTCACATTATTAGCTGTTAGTGAGAGTACCCTAATTCCAAATTCAAATGTGCAAATAGGCAACAGGATGCTCATATCCAATATTCCATCCCATGGAGTTTGGTTCACTATGTGCCAGAAGGCTAGCTGTTGTGAGGTAAACATTGTACCCCCATGGATCAGTGTTTCTCCAGCTGGGGACTTGGGATACCCTGAGATAACTCCTGGAGGTGCCCAAGGCCTTTGTAAGGGCAGAGGAGAGCCCTGCTCACACCCATCTGGCTAATATGAAAACAAAGCCTTCTGTGTTTCTAGAAATCGGGACAGGGACTCTCCACTTCAAGGAAGGGGTCATTATCCGCTTCCCCAACTTTTGAAGGACTCATGGAGATGCTGTTACTTTTAGTCACAATAAAGATAGCATTCCACATCCATAGACAGTGGCAGTTTTCACTTGAGTGCCCCTTCTGAGCCCATATAGTAGTGGTCCTTTCCTACTTATATGAGAATCTGAGTTTTTCCACATCCATTCCTTACCCTTTGCTCAGCAAGCCTCTATCTAGAAGTTATTAACTACTAATAAGAAATTTTTTTGCTGTTTTTAAAGTGCAGCTGATAAGGGTCTCACTGTATTATTTTGAGGATGGGAAAGAACAGAAGCCTCAATGGGACATGCACAGCTTGCGATGCATACTTCTAAAAAAGGCTATCTGGTGTGTGCCCACAATAGAGAGCGACTGGGAGCCATGAAATTTTAAAAATCAAAAGAGGGACTCTCCAGTCGCTACATTTTGAGAACATCTGATATACATGCAAATTAAGCATTTTGTGATACCTTAAAAATGGCATGTTTGTGGGGATTACTGTAAGATGTGGGACACTTTCCCAAGCTTTTCTAATAAGTGAGGTATCTTAAACTACATGTCCGATTTCAGTGTTACAGGCAATGCAGAAGATCCTTAACCTTTTTGCTTCCAATTTCTTCTAGCTGCAGCCTCACACAGGTAACTGGAATACTTTGGAGCATCTCCCACTTTGGAGGCAGCTTTTCAGGGGCTGTGACAGTGAGTACCAAAAAGCATGTGTACACACGCAGAGAGACTAAATGCAAACTGAATGTCGACAAGTCTAACATGAATGCAAAATGTGGGATTTATTCTGAGTCTGTGATGACTTTGACATCACAACCTTTTTCATCAAAAAACCAGTACCTTTTAACAATTTCATATCAGATTAAAGCCCTCATTATAAAAAGGTGTGTACACAAAAGTCCCACATTTTACAGAAATCCCCACCCCCACACATACTATTTTTAAGGTATCACAAAGTGCTTAATATACATGTACAAGAAGCGGGACCCGCGATATTTGTTGGGGGGTGTGGGGGAGTATTCCTAAAGGCTGCAGCTCCACATCAAGGAGGAAGCAGCTGCAGGTTAAGACTTCTTCCCCCACCCCCAACCTGGTGGCATGGCCTCAGTGGCTCTCAGCCGCCAGGGCACCGCAGAGTTTCCAGAGCGTTCTATGTGCACGTGTGGGGAACACTCTTACTTTTGGGGGGATTTAAATACCCCCGTATGTTTTTTTTTTAAGTTTTAAGATTTTTCTGCACACTTGGGGAGTCCCCCAAGTGTGCAGGAAAATCTCTCTGCCCCCCAGGTGCCCCCGATGTACGGATTTAGATATCCGCAGGCAGGGGGCACCTTGGTTATTAGATATATAGACAAGTGGAGACCCGCAAGAAACTTGTGGGATGGTTATCCCATTCCTCACACCTTTACTTCCTTCCTCCCTTACCTCTCTCACACGCTTTCTCCCTTCTGCCCCCCCTTTCTTACTCTCTCTCCTCCATGTATGTTACTTCCTCTCTCTTTCTGACCCATCACCATTCTGTTTTTCTGCCTCCCCACCTCATCACTCTTTCTTTCTGCCTCCCACCCCAAATCCCACCCTCCCCAGGCTCCACCTCTCAAATGTCCAGGAATTTCCCAACCTGGAGTTGGCAACCCTATTTCCTTCCCACCCAATAGCCAACCTACCTTTATCTGTCTTCAGCTTTCCATCTTCACCCCCCTCCCCCGCAGCCTCTACCTAGGAAAATTATAGTCTTTCTCCACAGTGGGGACTAAAGCATTATTATTAAAGCACAGTGGGGACTACATTATTTCCTCCTTGTTGTCTGCACAACAACCGTGAGGTTTGTTAGGCTGAAAGTATGTAACTGGTCCAAAATCTCCCAGTCAGTTTTCTCCACAAGATGGGGATCTGAACCTGGGTCTCACAGATCCCAATCTGAAGCTCTAACTGTTACATTACAATGGCTTTCATAGGGTGGCTGCTGATGAACAGTAGCAAAGCAGCTGGGCTTAATTAAGTCATGCAAATCAGGTGGTATCAAGTCACACAGAGGGTGCTGCCTTGGGATGCCAGCCTCCAGGTGGGACCTGGGGATCCCCTGGAGTTACTGCTCATCTCTAGACTAGAGAGATAACTTTCCATGGATAAAATGGATACTTTGGAGGGTGGAGTTCATGGCGTTGTAGCTCACTGAGGTCCCTGTCCTCCCCAGGTTCCACCCCCAAATCTCCAGGAGTTTCCCAGCCTGGATCTGCATCTGCTGCTGGTGGCCGGGTGGTGGTACTTGGCAACCCTATACTGCTGCCAGTAAAAACCCTGCCTTTTACTGACAGAAACAGTTAGAATCTCCCCCCTCCCCTGAACATTCTAATCTCACAGTTGACGCCTAGAGCTGATGCCATTTCAAAAGGTATTGGTGGGAATTCAACAGTCCCGGAATTTTGTTTTTTTAACTTCGTATTTTTCTGCAGACCGAGGAAGGGGCCTGACTATGTAGGAAAAGCTGTTGGGGGAGAGGGAGCTCTCTTTTGGCAGATATAAGCATTCACACAGAAAAAAAACCTCTCGGAATTAGAATATAGATGTCAGATGTTCTCAAAATGTAATAACCTGAGAGTTCCTCTTTTGATTTGATATAATCGTATATTTCTGTTTAAGTTGCTCAGACAGCTGAAAGGTCAAAGGCATTTTTCAATTTAGTTTGCCTATTTGAGCTGTAAGAGTCCTTGCTACACGAATACATATGTACAGGGCTTTTTTTCTGGGGGAATGTGTTGGAACAGAGTTCCGGAACTTCTTCAACAAAATTCTTTTAAAATTGTTTAAAAGTTCATGAGTTTTCAGTATACAGACTGAAAACTTTATTTTCCTCTTGAGAGTACCGGCACCTCCCCCCACCCACCCACCCAAAAGCCCTGCATATGCACATGGCTTTCTAGAACTGCGAGCTAAATCCAGATCTAGGCCGATTGTGTGGTGACCGCCACCTTCAGATTGCATTTAAAAAAGCACACAAAATAGTCAATAATCTTTGCTTTAAAGAAAACTTTTGAATGAAATTCTTCTTTTGCAAGTTGTTTTCTGTTCTGTTATGCATTCCAAAAAGAGTGAAAAATTACACTAGTAGATTATTTCTTATAACTAATTTGTATGACAGTTTTCATACAAAGACTTTCTGTAGATTTTTATTTGATTTACAGTAACAAAAACCCCTGTGAAGTCCCACAGTTAATGTACAGTAATATTCTGAAATATAAAATACAATTTACAGAATCCTGTCAAGTAAACCTAAACAAACACTTGATTTTGCATACTGAAATGTATGTCTCCTGTTAGAAACCCCTTGAATCACTGTAGATATTTGCGCTAGTTATCAACGTTAACATTCTGCAAGTTTTTGCATATAGGCCATTTTAAAATTAAATTATGTCCTTGATGTTAAAAGACTAAGATGTACCAATGTAAAGTATAAATCTGTAATGATTTATTTATGGAGCAATGCTAATTGTAACACAGGCTTCAAAATGCAAAAGTTAAGAATCTAATTTTACATTTGAATTTTTAAAATAAAAAATATTGAAGTAACTGCCCAACTGTAAATGTACAAACCCAGTTTAACTGGTGATTTTTCCCATGCACAGTTTAGAATTATGAACTTGAACAATACAAGAAAATAGTATACTGCGTTTCATGTGAAAAGCTGGACTTTTTAAAGTACTGAACTATTAGCAGTGGCTTTACTACTCCAACCTTTGCTTGAATAATCACTTTAATTATCATCAAAATAAATGTGACTTTTAAAAACAAGAACCTAACTGAGGGCACATTCCAAAGTTAAGCACGTTTAGATTATATTAATGCCAATGGGACTTTTAAACATATGCTTAAATCTCACTCCTGCTTAAATCAATGGGACTTAAAAGTGCTTATCTTTGGCTGGAATGTGCACTGATATTTTTATTTATGACTAAGACTTGTCTTAATTAATCCCTAATGATTGAAATTTAAAGGGAAAGCCAAATTGCTTAAATCCTGAAGTATAACATTCCATATCTACAGAAGTATTATATCTGACAAACTATTTCCCTCTTTCAGTCAGAAAGTTCAATAATTTATAAAGCATTTTTCAATAAGTATGTTTCAAAAGCCTTAGTTGCATTATATATAGATTTCATTCATTTTCATTATATCTTTTTGTAAAAATGCAACATTTAAAACCGCTTACTCACATGAAAAGTAGTTATTTATTTAGAAATATTCACCTTCTTGTCCGAACTCTAAATGGTTTGTAAGTCAAAATGCCCACATATAAAAAGGAAGATACTGAACTAAGAAGCTTAACATTTCCTATCCAAATATTCTGCCAGTTACAAATAAGAAATAACACCGCTCCTCCGCAGTAGCTTCATAAATACAAAAAATCCGTCCATAATTTGACTCAGGACAGAAATATTGGGCTCTTTTCTATGTAGGAGCAATTTGAAACCAAAACAAAAATACTACATATTGGAGATGTAAAGATATGGCTTCTAAGATCTTGCTTAAATTCTCATAAAATTACAGTTCAAGTTATTAGAAAACATAACTTTATATCCTTAAAAAGCAATGTGCTCTTTGAAGACATTTCCATTTTTATTATCTGTAAATGGAAATTTTTAGATAAAGGAAGTAGGAAAAAGCAACATTTCACAAGTACAATCCTACAGGCATGATCCTTTCCTGCATGGGCATAGAATCTGCACATGGAGCTATCCCCATAAGACTCAAGAGATATTTGCTTTTTTCCCTTGAGCAATGAGAAGTCTTGATTGCCTGCATGCACATTCGTACATGTGGACTAAATGGGGAAGCCAGGACTCCAGTTAAGCCCTACAGGAATCCCTCAAAAGACTAGCATTACACCAACACAGAGAAGGATTTTGCCCATGGTATTTAGCAACAGAACATTGTGAACATAGTTTAGCTAGTCCAGCAAATACCTGCCTAATATTTGAATATCTGCTGCATTTTACAGTTGCTCAAAAATGGTGTGGGTTTTTTTTTTTTGTGGAACAGGCTTTACCAAAGTATTTTTTTTACAGAATATACAATATTTACAAAGATTCTACAGCCAATTCTTACAGTTAGCTTTTTTTTTAGTGACTCATTATTAAGTGGTCATTCCCTTTCTATGTCTTGCTGGAAGAAGGAACAGTTTCTGAATGTGATGGCCTTTGGCCACCAGTTTGTATCTCTGGCTTTAAGTCTTTGTCACATTCTTTACTTTTACTGCGATCCTTGCGATCTCTGGTTCTTTCTTTCTCACGGTCCCTTTCTCGATCTTTTTCTCTGCTTCGAGCTTGTTCTTTGTCCCTGTATCTATCGTAATCCCGGTCCCTGCTTCTTGATCTGTCTCGTCTTCGGTATGACTCTCCTTCTCTGGTTCTAGCTCTCTCTCGGTTTCGTTCCCAGTCTTTACCTCGCTCTGACTCTCGCTCTCTGTCTTTGTTATAGTTTCTATCTCTGTTTTTATCCCAGTCTTTTTCTCTGTGTCTCTCCCAATCCCGCTCCCTGCCTCTATTCCAGTTTCTGCCATGGTCTCTTTCCCATGGCCGATTATGATCACGATCTCTTCGTCTATCATCAGTTCCTCTGTTTGGTCGATTATCAGATTGTTGGACATCAGGCTGCTCTAATATCTTCCCCTTATTACCCCCCTCAAATCTCTCTCTCTGCCTCCCTTCAAAAGTTTGAGCTCTATATTCATTACTTCGACCATCTCGAAAATCAGATGCTGGCCACTGTGCTTCTGAGTCAGATCCTTGTCCCGAAGTATTAGAATGAGAGGCAGGTGGCCCAGTTTCATCCCATATTTCTTTCCTGTGCTGGCCTGGATGACTTGGAAGATCTAAAAGTGGCCTTGGGGCTGCTTTCATGCCTTGCTGACTTTGCCCTTGAAAATTATGTCTATTTGGGGGAGGTTCATTTTGTTCTGGAAATGGACCAGGTGCAGCTCCTCTTGGTCCAAACTGATGTGCACCTGGGCCTCTCTGGCTGGGAAATCTGGGCGGTGAGCTCCCTCTTCGTTCTTCAAATGGTGTTGGTAAGAGTCCTCTTGATGCTGGCATGTGACCTGGAGCAGGTCCTCTTTGTCCTTCAAACTGATTTGGAGGAGGACCTCTTGAACCCCCAAAATGATTAGGCGGTGGACCTCTTGGCCCTCCAAACTGAGGTGGTGGGCCTCCTCTTTGACCTTTAAATTGAGCTGGAGGAGGCCTTCTTTGACCCCCAAAAGAAAACGATGAGGGGCCTCTATTTCCCATAAACTGGGGTGGCTCAGGGCCTTCAAATTTCCCTGGAGGTCCAGCCATCTCATGATACTGGGAATCTGGAAATTCTTTGTGTTCCACATGAGGCTCCCTATGTTCTTCAAACTGAGAGGGTGCCGTTTCTCTTGGGCCTCCAGGAAATGATGGTGAAGGGCCCCTGTTATCACCAAAGAGAGGCGGTGGTCCATGTTGTGCAGAAAATAATGAAGGAATAGGTGCTCTTGGTGCTCCAAACCTGTTTGGTGGGGGGCCCCTTTGTCCATCGTTATTTGGGAGAGGATTATGCCCCTCAGTAAACTGTGGTGGCGGGCCCCTCGGTCCATGGAAATCAGGAGCATCACACACTAGTGGAGGAGGAACACCTTTTTGCCCAAGGGAAGAAAATGGAGGTCCACCTCTTTCTTCCTCACTTTGAATTGCTGGAGATTCCACTTGTTCAAAAAAGGTTCTTTGGCCTTCATATTGCAAAGAAGAGGGCCCTCCTTCTGCTTCAAAGTGACCAGGAAGTTTTTCCTGGGGTGTGAACACAGTGCCTGAAAAAGAAGCTCTTCCTACCCCTGCTGCATTACTGTCCTGAGACATATTTGACCAACTTACATTCTGAGCATTGTTAGGTGCAGAGAAGCTAGGCAAGAAACATGGACTGGGAGGTGTGGGTAGCAGCACTTTACGAACAGGTGCAGTTATGGATGCTTCACCAGCTGATTTATTTATGGTTTCCTGGTGAACTTGTATGGAATTTTCATATTTGATAGTAGGTACGTCTTGTTCAGGCAATGAAGAACCTTTGTCACTTGTTACCCATGTTTCATTTTGACCAGGCTGAGTAACAGACATCAATGTTTTATCATCTTTGTTAAGTAATGCTTGTGGTGGTCCTGAATAGCTGGGTAGAATAATGTCACGTGTGGAGGATTCTCCCTGTATTATTTGTGTCTTTAAACTGGAGTCAGCACTTTCATTACACTCAGTTACGATCCTTCGAGCTTGTCGGGGATCTCTACTTTGTCTAGGATCACTTCCCTGACTTAACACTTGAGTCTGACTTAAGGAAGTCATCGCTTCAGATTTTTCAGTAGCTTGTTTTTCATTCTGAAATAACTCCGTTTTTGCTATGGCTGACTTTGGGGGCGGTGACAGTAAAGCATCAGACACTGAAAAACAAGCCAACGAGACACCAACCGCTGCTCTTTGCTGTCGAAGAGCTTCTTCTTGTTCTTCCAGTTGCCTTTTCTGTTCTTCTATTTGCTTGTTTAATTCTTCTAACATTTTCTGCTGCTCTACCAAAGTTGCTGGAGCAGATATATCAGGGACAAATGGTGCAGATGTTGTCAAGGAGCTGTTTTTAGATTCCGAATACATTTTATTAGGTAAGTCTTCAACAGTAACTTTTGCCTCTTCTAAGATTGTTTCATCTTCAGGATCGTATGCTTCATCTTCTTGCTCCGAAGCTTCACGTTGTTTTTCAAGTCCACTTTCGCCACTCTGCATTGCAAATGCTCTCTCTGGGCCATACTCTTCCTCAGGATCATAAGGTCTGTCATCTTCCTCCTCCTCTATAGCTTTGTCTTTTGACATCTGCCCAAACTGCTGCACAATGGGATCCAGTAAGGGGACAGTTGGTAACCCTTCTTCAATAATTGTTTGAGTTTCAGTCTTAGATGTCTGAGTAACTTCAGAATCCTTGGAAACAGAATCAAAAGATTTCTTTTTTCCAAATAGTGTTTGCAGGATGTGATCAAGAGGTGTGGATGATTTTGCAGCTGAGGAAGCTGTAGAAGATGGGGTAGTTGTGTTCGTTCCTGGCAATGAAACATTTGACGATGTGACAGTGGTTGAGTTTCCTGTTTTAATTGAGGATAATATTTTTAGCACAGAAGGTGTTACTACTGAAGATTGTTCTGAAGAGGGAGCTGGGGGTGGAGGTGGTGGAGAACCAGGTGGTGTTGTGCTGACAACAGTATCTGCAGAATAGAGGGAGAATTTTGGAGATTTCTTATCTTGCTGAGAAAGTGAAGTGCCTTTAGGATATGTAGATACTTCTGTTTCATCCTGTAGTTGAATTCTGCTCCGTTTTTCTTCCATCTTTTCAGATTCTAACACAGTTGCAGGACGCTTAGTTTTCTGACAAATCACTAATCCAAGAATTAAGTTCGGACGTGTCGATTCAAGACCTGCAAAACAAAATAAGATTCCATGTGAGATTTTTGAAAATTAAGCTTAAACTAATGATACATTTTAGCAGTTTTAGCACTAAGTAGAGCTACTATAATTGGCAAGTACTTTAACAACTGTGACATGAAAACAGTTTGTATTCAAAATTCATTCATTTATAGTAAAAACAGTTTGCTACTGAAAACCTAACAAATATAAGTACTCTGAAAATATTCATGCTACTACACAAGGTTATATCTGTATTAATGTTATTAAAATGAATAATAATTTGGAGATGAAAACCAGAAAGTATGCCACAACTCACTAAAAACAAAAAGTGCCCAATTATCATCGAGTGTATTTTCCTTAAACATTAGTGTGAATGTTATGTACACATATGCATTGCAGAACTGGAAGCTGTAACGGAAGATAAGTAATCTTCACATCTTTAATTCAAATAGGCATAATAAGGATACAGTTATTATCACCAGGAATAGGGTTTTTTTAAAAAAAACAAAAAACAAATAGCTACAGAAAATACTGGAAGCAAAAATGGTCAAAGCTTGTAGCAATACACTCTTTCTGGAAGAGATGTTCCTACCACTTTGTTCCATTGGGCACGATGCACACAAGGAGCCCTCCACTGAGGCAAGAAGCTCTTCCAAAGAGCCTCTTACATCAGCAGAGCAGTAGGAGCCAACCTATTGATAATTATTGGAACACTGCATGGTAGCTTTATAGAAGAGGAATGAAGTAAACGAACACATTGTTATTGTTTCGTGAAAGAAATGGGCCAGAGGAAGTTACAAATGGGACTCGGTGCAAAGGGCTTTACTCATAACACCTCTATTGTTATAGATTTGAATGGTGAACAAATGGGACTTTGATGCTGCAACACTTAGGTGAGCATTTAGTCAAGAGACACTACAAACACAAAACTAAGCTTTTACCTTTTGTACTGTAAATATATGCCAGGAATCTCAATATAGATAAGTATGGTTCTGAATAGACTGCATATACATTTTCTAAATAAACAGCAACATACAAATGCAAAGCTAACTGTATTAAAAATGTCTTATGAAAACGTTTGTGCTTCTCTTTCATAAAGATTCCATTTAAGTTTTAATTATCTCTATATAACACAACCCCAAGCTCTAAGAATTGTTTATGTGGATGGGGCAAAAAAAAAAGCCAAAACTGCTTCTTTTTTCATACAATTCCAGTTCCCATGCTTCAGCCCCAGCTTTCCTGTTCAGCTTGTCCACGTACCCTTCCCAAATATTCAATGGAAGGAAACTTTGTAAATGTTATGGATTGAAGATTACTACTTAGCATTTATATAGCACTTTCATTGTTCAAAGGGCTTCATGTGTGTTACCAAAGTAATTCTAATAGCCCTGTAAAATAGGTCAGGATTATCTGCATATTGCAGATGAGAGATCTGAGATCAAGGAGAAAGAGTTATGTTTAAGGTCACCTAGGAATTTTGTTGGCCAACATGAGTTTTAACTGGTGACATCCTGGTTTCCAGATTATTTTCATTATACTAGCTGCTGTGATATTTCAATAATTAGATAATTATTTCTTGCAGAATCAACAAATCGATCTGATTTTACAATAGGAGTGCTAAGTAATGAGTACAAAAGATATTCTAATTCTGATAAGCAAAACTCTATTCTAATAAATTTTCTAACTAAAATAAAGTTTATTCAAATATTGATGGACAGTCAATGCAACATTCTACAAGTCAGACCTCAAAAATTGTAAACAAAATTCTGCTTTTGCAAACCTGTAAACTCACTGATGTAACTCATCCTTTCAATATATATTGCTGCTATACTACCTTTCACTAATGTTGTTTTGTATCCCTAGTCACTTGTTTTAATTCCCCATGTGTCTCCTTTAAGTAAACATGAGGCACACATCTACATTTCAATGGTTGCTGTTTACATACCATCTTTAATCCTAAAATTCTCTTTTATCAACTTTGTGTTGGATGTATTTGATAGTAAAACATTGTACTGCATTCCCCCTACAATTGAAAGTATTTATATTGCAGCTGAAAGTATAATTGCAGACATGTAACTTAATATGCCTAGAGAATCTGCTGAATGAGGTCCTAAAAACAAGTGCTGAATGAGATGGAAAAGTAGTTCTCTTTATAGACTTGCAGTATAGGAATCAATGTAGGATGTAAACCTAATTGCTGGGACCCCATGGATCTGTGCTGCTAGCAGTGGTGCTTTCCTCTGGTGCAAGGAGTCTTCAAGAGGCTCAAAAGCTTCAAATCAGGGGAAGGCTCCTTGTGCTAGAAAAGTACCATCACTAGTGGAATGGATCTGTGCCATCCAGCCATGTTTACAAACATAACGTGGGTGTTCGGGTGACCACCACTTTCACATTTTACAGTTGCTCTTGAAAAATCAAAAGTAATGAGAAAGCTTAAAATGAGCCTGCTGTGATGACAAAGCAAGCTGCAACTTGCCTCCTTTGTAATGTTCTGGGCAAACGATCTGCTGGGTCATCTAATAAGTTGTTATTTCACATTATTTCTCATAGATCAGTTTGCCTTTAGTTTTAAATGTTACTGTGTCACCTTTTATTCATTAAATTTCTAGCAATGTCATCTAACATGCCTCTAAAATATTGGATATATTTGGATATGCAAAACACTTGAGAGATTTTCAAATTCTGCTCCCTCTCCAGCATTCTCCATCTGCCAAAGTAACTCAGGATTTAAGTAGCAAGTGTGCAGGACTGCAGCTCTAATGCTCTGAGCATGGACATGTCAGTTTAAGAACTGTATAGCGCCCACTGCAATGCTGATACATACACATGAAAGGGGACTGAGCAGTTTGCTTCATCTTCAGCTAACATCAAACAATTCCTCCTGGCAATCAAATTAGGAAACCAAATTAATTTGTAATTTTGGTTCAGAAACTAATTTTGATAGAAGATTGATAACAGGATTGGAACTGGTAAGTTCCTCTTCATAAACATTGGTTATGTTTGGTTTAATTTAAACTTTTTTTCCTACTTATATTTTTTTAATAGAGATTTTAGATTTTCAGCTTAAAGCAAGTTTAATATGCCTAAGGACATGTTTTGCTTTGGAGACAAAAGACTCAAAAGATTTATATAAATTGCCTCCATCCAAACCAAAATGTTGGGATGGGGGCATCTGTATATCTAGATGTGTAGACTTCTACATGGGAACTATGGTGATGCTTTCAAGTTGTCTCTTCTATAATAAACCTTGAAATGGCTGTAGCTCTCCAGAGATTTTAATGCTAGATATAAATGCAGATTTCACAATCAAAATAAAGCAGTGATATTCATTAAGCAGGACCATTGCTGGTGGTTTTGCTTCCAGTCCTCTAACCCCTTACATTCATTTAGTTTTGACAGACATTGGCAGGAGCATAGGGACTGAGTCCTCAGCTTTGAAAACTGAGCTGCTCATAGCCTGGTCAGTGATTGCTAGATACTTAGTTAGCAATGTCAGTTATCATGGTTGCTTTTGAGGGAATGAGAAAAGCAGTTTGGGCGAGGGGCCATAATGTGTTGAAGGGGTATGTCACTTAAGAAATATTGATGCATATAAATCCACTAAAATGTATGCAATGATTTCTAGAAGGACAGGTAAAGCTGTTGTGAGTAGGCTCCTTTTCAGTTACTAACAGATGGGGAAAGCTGTTTTTTAAAAAACAGGTGAAACTATGGTCTGGAGACACCAGTTTTCTAAAAATACTCAGTTGTGGAGAGTTCTGGAAAGCCAGTGAAGTGGCTGCATGTCTGACTAGGCTCTAGGAGATGGGTTCAAATACCCACTTAGTCATGGAAGCTTGCTATGTAACCTTAGGCCAGTCACATGCTCTCAGCCTAATCTACTCCAAAGGGTTGTTGTGAGGATAAAATGGAGGAGAGGGGGGCAATGTAAGCCACCTTGGGAAGAAAGGGAGGGAATAAATGAAGTTAATAACTGAAAGATATCCACTCTGATACCACCACCAGTGATTTCATTATTACTGAATTTGAAAACATGCCAACTCCTGGAAAAGAAAGCCAGCCACAATCTGTAGATGGACAGACAATAGGAAAAACCCTTGTTCATTATAACCCAGATAAATGTTTGAAATTATGGAAAGTGAATAAATATCATTTTTTTGTGACAGTGGTGGTTGGTGGAAGACTGTATACCTGCAGTTTCCACATTATCCTCTCCCAGCACTCCTCCACAATGGAGAAAGAAAGGATGGGAGAGATGAACTGAGTAGAAACAGCCAGGAGAGATATACAAGGCTAAATGTTACTGTAGGGGGTGGCCAACTAATGTAAAAATATACATGTGAGAATGATGGGTGAAGGAACTGAGCCCACTTGCGGGGAAGGCGAGGTATGAATCTGAAATAATAATATTAATCATCTACGTAGGTACAGAAGGTATATCTCTGCAGAATTCATCAGAGATGGCTGTGAACAGTAACTTCAGTCCCTTTTCCTCATTCCCATTCCTGATTACTGACAAACACAGCTAACCCAACTGAGACTGCTTTCATTAGAAGTTGAATGATTAAATCACAACTTTAGCACCCGAGGTTTATTTAAATGTTTCAGTCGTGTTACAAATGGTGTTTCCTTTTCCCTTTCTTGATTTTGATACCAGTTGAAGCATTCTGTTGCAAAAAGGACATCAGGTCTACAGCAGACTGGCCCACTGATTGAAGTACAGATGAAGACTTCAGGAGGCGTATTCCAGCTCAGATGTCTATTGTCACCACAAGGTACGTCACAGCCATGAAACTCATCACCACTCTTCATAAGGCAACATATTTGTTTTTTTTTCTCTTTCTAAAGCACTTGGTGGACTCTATTCTAAAGTATTGTGACAAATGCTACTTTTTAAGTAAATATATATTTAGGAACTTACTTGGTTTGCTAAATAACTTCCTAGCTTTAGGTTTAGCAACAACCTAAAATCCAGAACCAATTCTGGAATAGTCTGTGAAATAAAATTTCTAGTACCTTATCAAATCTTGTTTTAACCAGAGGTTTATTTCACAGACTAATAGTACTCAGAGGTATGATTACAAAAATTGAAAGACACAATAACCACTTTGTAGCAAATACTTTTATTGAGCTTATGTAATGAAAGCAGTAAATTCCATTTAACAAAAGTTGAAAGATATGAATTGTGTATTTTATGCCTCTTCCTCCACGTTTACATACAGAAATAACTGAGATAGTGGTCTATCTAAGATTCTGCTCATTTTCTGTATATTATACTAAAATAAATAAACACAAACTTGAAAAAACAAATGAACTTAAGTTTAGAATTTGAAATGTAGTATTTCAAAGGTCTTCAAAATACTAATCATGGATCTTCTTTGGTTTATGCTGTAAACCCACTTATCTTTCATAAAAATATTCTGTCATTTCATCTTCTCTATTAAGAACAAAATTGCAGGGGACAAGGGGATTAATGGAGAAGCTTTTGTGCAAACTTCAGAAGATTCTGTACTAAGATATTGCCTCTCCTTTGTTATAAAGGAAAGCCAATTAAAACATTCAGTGGGGTTCTTTATACACTCTTATGGGAATATAATTTCAGAATGTACATCAGAAACTATACTTTTTGGTAGTGTCCACCTGCTGCCTCCCCCAATCCAAAACTATCTAAAACTAGCCTTTTCTTTGAGAAGCCTGGTGGTGTTACATCACATGCCTTCCCCCAAGCATCTGAATGCACTTTTGTTTATACTAGGGATGTGTGCTTGGATAGATCCAGTCCAAAAATATAACCCCCCAAACACCTTGGGGGCATACTCCAAATCCACATTAGAGGATCCTGGTCAGTACTGGTATCCTGATCCCAAATATTTATGGGAATATCCAGGGCTAGAGTTTTAAAATGCCAAAAAAAAAAATTCTTTTTGCTGGTTTCACAGGTGGGGGGAGAGGAGGGAGACAGTTCTCACGGGCAAATGGGATCTCATGTTAAGGGGAGCTTACCAGGTTGCTCCTGCTGGAATTCTCTTGTTCTCTTGGACTGGTGCTGCCACACTGGTAATGGGTGCTTCTTGACTTCTGTAGTTTGGCATTGGTTCTGGCTGGGCTTCCAACAGTGCTTTCCCCACCCACCCCCCAGTTCGTCTGGGCAGGATTCTCTGGTTTGACATTAGATGTGGCTGGCTTGCCACATTGGTCTGTGGTTCTGCTGGGATACTCTGGTTTGATGTTAGTTCTGTTGGTTGGATTTGTTGGTTCTGTTTGCATTGGGAGGCTTTTGGACAGTGGTTGCTTGCTCTTGTTTGGCTTGGCTCATTTTTACCCCGGAGAAACCATGGAATTTTTTCCCCCATAGGAAACAATGGAGGATGGCTCTTGGCAACTTGTTTAGGGGCCCACAGAACTGGACCACTTGGTTCAATTAACTTGAAACTTTGGGGTTCTTTAGTGGACAAGAGGCAACAGCTCTGTTACAGAGTTGGTGTCATTTGGTTGAAAAACTGCCCCTCTGCCTGCTCTTCAAAGATTTCCCATAGAGACTAAGGGATCCAAATAATTTCAGAATCTGGGGGGGGGGGCGCATACTGGAGACCCAAATAATCCAGAATACAGATGATTATGCCCTCCATGACATTCAGATCTGGAAAAAATCTTTTTTTTTTCCTGGTGTACACCCATAATTTATACTTCTTGGGAATAAACAAAAGGATGGGAAATTATATCACCTAAGAAAGTGCAGCAGATCAAAGAGACATCTGCAGTCTACTAAAATTTTGTCACCAGTATCTTGAAGTCACGCTCTTTGCTTATAGTCTTGACCCAATTTGCATGCCTTTACCTTGCCTGTTTTCAAACTGTATACTGGGGATATCTGGGTTGTTCAGAAGCATATCCAAAGCTCTCGCAAGGTCAGTAATGGCAGACAAATCTCCTTGAAAGAATATAATACTGATATTGAGGCTCTCTCTTCAGAGCAGAAATTCAGAAGAAGTAGAAGTTACCTAAGATTGGATCTTAAGAACTGCAAGCAGAACAGAGCTTTCCCACTTCCTCCTACCCCCTGTAGTGCCTCCTCCACCCTCCTGAATGTTGCCTTCTGCTTGCATAAAGCAGCCATTTGGGTCCCACTCACACGCTACAAAAATAAAATAAAATCATACATGATTTGGTGATATATAACTCTTGTTTGACTAAAGTTTGTTTGAAAGAGAAAAAGGCCCTGCATATGAACTAAGGCAAGAACTCCCTACTGATTTTGTTCTTTCTCTGGAATCCCATGTCTCCATGAGGCCTTTATCAATACAGGACATCACAAAGCACATATAGGGCACACATTCGTTTTAGACCTTGCAGAGCCTGACAGCAGCCATCTACCTGATCAACTGCAGTAAGAGTTGCTACCAGGCAGAGAGGCTATGCAGAAGTTGGTTCTGATACTTTTAAGCCTCATGCACACTGCTACGCTCTTCTAAATGTGCACCAAAATTTACCAGATGGAGTAAGGACTGCCCCTTCTCTCTAGTTTAGGTAGCAGTTTATGGTTAGACTACTCTCTGACTTGGTTTTAATGGTGTTTCATTATATTAAGTGTTTGAATGAGTTGGTTTTCCAGCTGATTTTAATTTGCTTGTTTTACTAGTAGGCCAACTGTTGGGCAATGAGGAAAAATAGAAATATAGTAACTAAATACTGAAACTCTTTATAGTACCCTAGATGCTGTCCTAGAAGGCCTTCCTACTTTTAGAAGCAGCTTTTTGTTAAAGACATGGGAACATACAGGAAAGGGAGTGGGGGCTGTGGAAGCTCCTGGTTGCTTTGGATGCCACCCTATAACTTTAGGCAATCTTCATGTCACAAACAAGAGACAGCAACTATAAGGATGATTTAAAAGCAGACATGATTACTTTCAGCTGCTGAGAGTGGAATGTGAGAGCTGGAAAAGATAACAGTACCCATCTAAGAATTCAACTGAACACAACTCATCCATTTTTTTTTTAATGAGCATGTTTGCCCTGAACATTTAGGGAAGGTGACTCTGTTCAGTGTTTAAAGAATAATATTCTAGTACTGCCTGGCTCAACTCCTGGAATCCTCAACCTTCTAGCTGCTTAAAAGCTGTAGTGTACCCCCACTTACCTTCAGATGTTCCAGACGAAAAATATTTAAGCTGAGGCTTCTGCTTACATCAGTCACTTAGTACAAAAGGAAAATGCAGGCATACAGATGTGCCTGGTATTAATATGGTGCACTACATTGTCTTTTGATAAGGAAAAGTAGGTTTTTGAGATTTAGACATTATTGTTTGTCATTAAGTACTTGAGCCAGTAAGGATAAAATATGGTTAAGGGGATGAATGCATGGGTTAATGCCACTTCTCTCTTCTCTTACACACATTCAACACATGTGCACAAATATGTGTTTAAGCAGAAGTTAGCATTTTCATATGAAAGCAAACATACTGAGTGGTTGTGGTGATCATAAACCTGCTGTTATCTATGTGTCTGCTTGGATATTAGTTTCTTCCCAGGATTCTTCCTCAGGAGAGACTGAGAGTAGGCCTTGGATATTCACTCTCCTGGTTCCCATACCATGGTGAGATGAAAGTGACTAAAGCAGGACATCTTGTCCGTATTTGAATGAGATTAGGCATACATGACAGTTTGGAAACCAACATACAGACCTTTCCTTTCAGCCCAAGTGAATTTTGTGAATTGTCATGCTTGCCAGTACTTGAGGATGATGCCCATCTTTGCTTCTCCAAAACATGGTGTGTTTTGCTGCAATAGTTTAAGTCTCCCAATGATATACTGAAAGCCCCATTGATTTACAAACCTATAAAAGAAAAGTACTTGCCACTCCTGGCCAGCTTTGGGAGAGAGTTAAATTACTGTAGCCATGTTTCCAAAACTTGTTTGTACATAATGTGTTTCTTTTTTGAGTGTATTTATATGTATGACTAAATGCCACTGATGACTAGTATAACACTTGCAGTTGTAACTTAGCAGGCTGGATGTATTCTGGGTTTCCTATAATTCATCGCTTACCTGGTCCCTCAAAGGGCAAAAGTTTTGGTGGAATAGGATCCTTAGCACTGAGAGGAATCAGATAGAGGTCCTTGACATGTCTGTTGTTATTAGCTACAACACCAAATCGACCACGACTGCTAAAATAGGAGTACAGAGAAATGTAGGCAACCTCCTCCTCTTCTGTTGCAGGATGGAAACGAATCAAACATAGTTCCTACAATACAAAAAAAAGGGAAAATGCTGACCCTACTGCTGATAAAACTATAAATAAGGGCAGGATGAAATTTTGTTACACTGGGTAGAACTGCCCCATTACTCACTTTCAAAGAGCTTTTCTTGCTAACACTCACAAAACCCAATCATGAACCAAAAATGCTACAACAGCATCAGCCAAAGCACAAAGAGCCCCTGAAAATACAGTTCTTCAGAGCTCGAGACCAGTATGGAATTGGGATCCCTAGAGAACTGAGTTTCCCAGGCTCCCTGTGCGTGGGATGCTGCCATAGCAATGTATTTCAGGGTATTCCACAGGGAACAGAAAGGTATGGAGACTTTGTTGTTTCCACTGCCAGTTAAATTAAGAGGAATGAAATGGGTGGTGGGGAGTCCAGGGAGAGAATGATAGGATTGCAGGTAATGAGGACTAGCTGCCCCAGTGTGAACAGGTCTCAGCTCATGTTGGCTTTGGACAAGTAATTTCAAAACAGGGGAGTCTGCATTTTACACTCCCCCAATCAGAACTTTGTCAACATACTTGTCAATGCACTTCACATTTTGGGAAAGAATAGTTCTAGAATTTTGATAGCAATCTCCCTATCAAAACAAAGTACTATAAAATTCGATTATCAATGTAATTTCATTGCACATTCAAGTTGTTTTCAAACATATGCAATGCCATGTTTCTTCAAAGCTTCTACCAACAGAAGTCCTATAGCCAGTGCCAGGCCAGGCTTAGATTCTCTCAGATTTCTTACTGGGTTGGTTCATTTTCAACCAGGGATTATTCATGCTGTGTAAAGCCAGCAGAATAGGCCTGGAAGAGTATGAGAGGCAGCCACTTTTGTTTTGTTGCTTGCCTTAAAGGATTTTACATTCAAATGATTAGATGGGATCCAAGAAGTGGGGGGGGGGGGGGGGGGGAAGGGAACAAAGTGGTCATTTTCAGTTTTCTAAGAGTACATCCTCCCCTTACTTTGCCTGCAGCCTCAACCCTCCCACCTCCACATAGCAGAGCTAGGTCCCATGGCTGCTTGGAGCCCTTAATTATTTCAAATAAAACAGAAATCCATTTATCATTACCAGACATGATTTTTAAATGAGTACCTTTGACACAGACGATTTAAGTTTGCCAATGTAATCCCACACTGTCTTCGGTGAGATCCTCCCTCCAATGTGAATTGTATCTGGTAAATCCTAAGAAACATTACATGGCAATGTGAGGGGAAAAGTATAATCTGTCCTTCCTCCAGCTCCCAGTAAACAGAATCAGACTGCCAAAAGGCATGTGGAAACTTTTAAAAAAAATTACAGCCAGTGCTCATAGTTCTTTCCGTCCTCTCCCTTCACCTCTTCAAATCTAGCAGAAAACTGCCCCCTTACTGATTCTTCAACCCACAGATGCTCAGAGACTCTGGGTTTAGTAAAATATTAATTTATAAAGCCACTATTAAAACTGAGCAAGTCTCAAGCTTTGAAACAGCCATTCTCTCCTCTACCAAGGTAGCAACAGCTGACCTAGAATATCTGGGTGTAGATTAATCTATACCTAGAATCATCTTGAACCCCCTTTTTCCCCCTCTTATGGAGAATAGTTGGCAGGAGACCCAGGGTGCAGATTAACTCAATATTTGAACGAGCACCTGAGGCTCCTTTCCTCTCATTTTAGTCCCAAAAGGTAACATCTGACCAGGTCTTTTGCATTTCCTGTGAGAAACATGGGCTTTGTGGAAACAAATGTTTGTGAAATATAATTTTAAAAAGTTGTTCCTTAAATATGTAACTTTCTGAAATGGTTGTGAAACATTCCTAGTCTACTTTTACATTCAATAAAACCACATCTTGCTTAGATTCATAAAGCAAAGCCTCTTTTCCAGGATACAGAGCAGAAGATCAGAAAGGTAAACTGGCTGTTAAACAGCAGGAAAAGCACATTTCTGTTTGTTTTTGTTAATCACAGCTCTCAGAATTCAGCATATTATAATTGCCACAATACCAAGTTTGTTGTGTACTGAACCAATTATCAACATGTTGTTCTTTTCCAATGTAGAACAAAAAGTTTTATTCTTATACCCTCAGTAAGTTTTCCTCTAAAAACTCCCTCTCACAACTTAGGAGTCTCTCTACCCCTGCTCAAAGCAGAGATGGAGGGAATTGCTTGGTTAGGGTTCCACTGAAGAAAAGAACAGTCCTAACCACCTTGAAAGTGGCGGTTGTGAAACCCTGCCTAAAGAAGCTGTCCTTGAAACGATCAGCTTGTGGTAATTAACCTCCTCTGGCAATGCACACAAGTATTCAACCTATTTCACTCCAATCTCCTCCTGTTTTTAAACTAAAATGGCTTTGGCCAACCGGACCATGTCTGCCAGTAGGATGATAGGGGAGTGCCATCTGATTGATTCTCCCAGATCCTTGCATGCCTGCCAAATGCCATCAATCGTATCCTTCTGGAGCAGTTGGCTGAAATGGATGTTGATGGGACTGCGCTCCAGTCCTTCCTGGCTGACCAGGGACCAGAGGATGGTACTGTGGGACAGCTGCTTGGGCGTGTGACATTTGCAGTACTGGGTCCTTCAGGACTCTATCTTGTACCCAGTGCTTTTCAGCATCTACAAGAAACTGCTCAGAAATGTTGCCTGAAGATTAACAATGATGTGAATAATATCATTTCAGCTGAGTCAGGTAAGGCAAGGGATGCCCTGAACAGGTACTTGAAGACAGCAACAGTCTGAAATAGGCCCGATGAACTGAAGCTCAGCCCAGATTAAAATGAAACGCTGCTGGTCAGTGATGTGACTAATCAGGTAACACACTATCTACAGGAACAGTCTCTGGTCTTCTCAGCGGCATGTAGCACCCTTAGCCAATTTTGGTTGGTAGGCCAGCTGTGACCCTTCCTCTAAAAAGCACTATCTGGCCACAGTTATCCATGCTAAGTTAGATTACTGCAGTGCACTCTACCGCCTTGGAAGGCTGTCTGCAAGCTTCCAACAGATTTAAAATGAAGGCTGTTAGCCACGTATGCCATCTTGGACAGTTTTTAAAGTTTTACTGCCTGCCAGTTAATTTCCAGACACAATTCAAAATGCCAGTTCTGACTTAAAACCCTAAACAAAATGAGACCAGGATACTTAAAAGGACGGTGTGCTGTAAATGACCTTGCCTGCCAAGTAAAACGTTGAGTTGCCTTCCTGGACTACGTCAAGAAAGATTTCAGCTGTACTATCCCCCTCCCTCCTTCATACAAAGGAAATTTCCCTTGTCAGTACAAATTTTAAAAAATAAACAGTGAAAACAATTCACAGTACAGATAGTCCTCCCTACCAGTTTTAATCCAAAACCACAAAGCAAGAATAGTGGAAATTATAACTTACAATGATAATTAAATCAAGTGAGTTTCTACAGACCCCTGCTTGTGTCATGCCTCTGGAAACACTCCATGGTGGGACAGAGGAGGAAGGGAAGAAGTGATATTCAATAATGATTTAGCGTGTGATAACTGAATGTGAAACCTTGAGAAATATCGCCCGGGATTATAATGCGCACCTGGCACCACCGGGATGATGAGCATTACTTTACTTACTGTCAATCATGGTGTTTTATTTGTTTTAGAATGTAAAGATTGTTTTTTCTATAAAATACTCAAGGCAACATACACGATACGTTGAGATGACATGTTTTATACTTGTGCCTTGTTTTGGATTTCTACTATCCCAGCCCTATTAAATCGTTTATTAGCCATCTCTTCATCCTATTTATTGCTCTGAATTACATTATGTAGTCCACTTTGAGTCTCAGAGAGAGCCAGATTATAAATAATACAAATAAGAATAAAATAAATTTTAAAAAATATTCCACGAGACCTCATGTCATCTCCAAAGCTCCACTACAACACAACCATGGATGGTTAACTCGTTATTTCTACTTATGGTGAATGAGGAGTGCACCCACTCCCAAGTATCGGCAGATCTCTCTCTCTCCCCTTCCTAAATGAATGGCTATATTGCTTTAGCAACATTAAGATACATCCAGTAGAAACATTTGATTCCCCCTTTATTAATATAGTTGCAGAGGCCTGTGCTACTAATTTTCATGTCCTTGTCAGGGACACTGGTTTAATATAGCTCAAATGCTAAAATTAATTATGAGCATCGTATCTAATGGTTTCGTTTAGGTTTCATATTAATGCACTGAGCAAAGTTGACCGAACTAAAAAGTATTTTTATGCCATTCCTTAAAAAGTATTTAATAACAAAAGTAATATCAGATGCCATTCAAACACAACACATAAGCACATCAAAGTCTAACCTCACTGAGGTAGTCAAAGGACCCAGAAACAGGGTATGCTTTGGTGACAAACTTGGCCACACTTTGCATGTTGATAAAGCCTTTCCAAATGGTGTTGATACGTGAGAGAAATTGGGATGTGTCTCCTTCCTGAGGGGATCGTGTCTCTGAAATGCTGAAAAGGAGAAAAACCAAGACAAGTCAGATGGGAAATCTTCCTACAACCAAGAGCAAGGTAAATTTTACTGGGAAAAAATGAACAGTTACAATTTTATATGCATCTATGTATAGTTAATATAGGTTTAGTGGTCACAACGATAGAGAATTCACTGACCCAGACATATAATTTTCATTAGAGTTAAGAATTCAGTTAGTAAGAGTCGTGGCAGCTCCTCTTGTATAAAGGAGAGAGAGCACCAGGTGTGAAGGAGACTACAGTCAGGATCCTGCTTTGGGCGCAAGCAGTACGCGTCTGGGTGGTGCCTTGGTCACACTGGCTCCTCCTGTGTGTGCACTACCACTGAAGATGACAACTGCACCACAGAGGAAAGCCCCATCACAACGCAATGGAAGCCAAGCTTCTAAATATAACTCCTCAGCAGAACACATACGTACCCAACGCTTAGCGATGATGAAACTGCTGAGTATCTTGGATCTGAGGAGGATGGCTTTGTTAATATTGATTTTGGAGGCTGTAAAACTGACCGTGAAGCTTCCACTTTACTTTCACCCAGAGAAACTTTCTCAGGGGCAGGAATGGGATGCGATGCAGAAGTCCCAGCAGAAACAGAGGCCAGCGAAGTGCTCATTGCTGTTCTGGGATCCTTGCCAGAGACTGTTACAGTAGTGATGACTCCACCAGCATAAGAGGTGGGATAGAGAGAGCTCTCACTTGCTAGAGAAGATTCCAAGCTATTTTGCGTTTGAGTTAAAGGGACATAAGCTCTTTCAAAGCTTGGCTGAGGCATTGCTTCAGCAGCAGATCCAGTAATGGGCTCTGGAGCATCATCCGATTCTTCTTTTTCAATATCCATATCCTCGACTTGCGTCAAGCTTTCAGATGTGGTCTTTGTTTCTGGCTTTGGTTCCATCTTCGGTTCCACCTTCTTAACAGATGAAGAAAATTTTGATTTCTTTGCTGTTAGTTCATCATCTGATGCTGAAATTTGACCTGTGTATTAGACAACACAATTAAACAATATCACGGTGATATCACGGTACACTGGTGAGGGCTGATGGACAAAGTTCTGTGCTTGGACCACTCTGTAAAACTGGAATGAGCATGATACAGTTTATGGACTTATTGCAAGAAAACCAAGATAAACACTGAAAGCCTTTGGAAATGCCATATGAAATAACTATTTTCTCAAGTATGCCAGAAAGCCAAAGACATTTATTAACAAGATTTTTACCCCACCTTTCTGCCCTCATAGGCAGAAAGAAAGGCAACAGGCTACATTTCATAAGACAAGAGTATTTTCCTGCTAAGTTTTTATTTTTACAAATTATTCCAAATAATGTCACCAGATCATTTGCTGATCAGTGCAGTTTGAATCACAGGGATGCCACTACAAATGCAGTGAGGGGTGTAAAATTCTTTCTGCCAATGGCACTGAACCGGCCCTTTCTATTTCCAGACTTGATCTTGTATTCAGAGGAAGGCTGGCTTCATTTTATTTACTTTCTTACCATGTGGGTACTCAAGCTGTGCTATTATTACATGTACATACCTGTACAGATTTTGCAGTTCAGGTCAAAAAGGTGGGCCCGATGCTGACTTGTTGTGTCCTTTAACATACTGCTAAAAACATCCAAAACAGGTACTGTGCTTTTCTCGGGGGCAGCACGATCTGACTCTTGCTGCTCCTAAAAAACGAATGCATAGATTCAAACCATTATTTGACGTAACAGACTGAAGTGCAAACATTTTCACACAAAAGTTTATGCTCAGAATTAAACTTTGTTGGTCTTAAAGGTGTCACTGGACTCAAACGTTGTTCTGTTGCTCCAGTTCAACATGGCTAGCCACCTGAAATTATCTGAAGTGTCTTTTCATTTACTTAATGTATCCAAATTAACAAATCCCTACATCTGTTGATTGATTTCAATGTACAACAGATTAAAAGAAAAAGGTTGGGGGGAGAGCTCAACATAGTTGAGACTGCAACAAAATAAAAGCAGTCACTGCTATTCAAGTCTGAATCTGGCTCAGCTGTGCACCAGCTTAGTCTTACAGACACAGAGGGATTGTAGAGAATTGGGCTGGACCCTATGGGAATCTCACTGTGCACATGCAGTTGCTGTCACTGACTGCCTTCTTTTCTCCCTTTTAACAGATTATTTTCCTCTTTGGATATTAAAAAAGTGGAATTTAAAGCATGCCTTTTTAGAGTATATGGCACTTTCCCACTTTACTAGCAGGTATCAAATTAATCTTTGGTGAACCATGCAGGTAACTAATGTACAGCTCAAGAGAAATACTTACATCAGAGTCAGACACTGGTGGGGAATCTTCCATGTTAACATCTGGGATGGGTTCTTGTTTCACTGCTGATTTCTTATTTTCATTCGATTTACGCCTAGATGTCATTATCTATGAAAATCAGAAAATTCATGCAATCAATTTTTAATCTATAGCCAGTTATCAAACTAATTTCCACTAAGTTAAAATCTAGGCCAGATCACAGAACAGCAGTGCTGTGATATTTATTTTGATTTGTTTTAGAGCTTTATTTTCATTTAAAATTTTGTTATTGAAATGTTGCGTGCCATTTCAATTTTTGTCGTTTACATGGTACACACTGGCCAAAAAAAGGTCCATGTGCAGGACTACAGAAGAGATTTCAAAAAGTGGTTATAACCCATCAACACTCCTTACTTGGCAAGCACCACATAATTTTCTTACTTACTGATTTGGCTGGTTTTTCTTTCCACATAGACAGCTCTCTGGATGCAAGATCTTCTGGTTTCATTCTCACTAGCTTTGACAAAGCGATGTCTTCCCGAAGAACACGATGGAAAAGGCCCTGAAGAGAGAAGGGGAATCTACATCAAGAGTTTGAACTCCTGCTTACAAAACTAGCAAACACTTTCTAGTAGGTAAGTGAAAAGTGATGCATTACTTATGAATTCCTTCTAAAGGATCTTAATCCTAACCAAAATAAAAGATTAGAAGATACACATAATTTCTTTGAAACTGCTAGTTTCATAAAACATTCTCAAACCATTTGTGATGCTTTATATATGATGAAGAGACTAAGCCACTGAGATGCCACTAGCAATTCTGAATGGAAAAGAAACCTCGTTAATATTTCTTTTTCACCAAAGACTCCCTAAGATCCATGCAGCCATTTATATTAAGGGTGCTTTCAGATCAAAGCCTGCTTGCAGTTCAGTAAAACTGGCCGTCGACCCCACCCCCACCCCCCTTTCATACACACAAACCTGATTTTTGGGGTCCTTGAGATTGAACATAATGCTGCGATATTTGCTCTTATATCGAGTGTCTGTAGCTTGGAACAAGTTAAACATTTCCTTTTCAATATTTAGTGCAATCTTTCCCACTTCACTCTCTGTCATCACCAGATCATCACTATCGTTTACTCTGCCAAAAGGAGGGGAAAAAAGATTCAAGAATAACAGCACTAGTAAATATCTTAAAATAAATGGATGGAGACTTCTGTGAATAGTTCTGCATGCTATCTCAAACAATCTACTAATCTCAAGAGGGAATTCTTCTTATGATTTCTATTCCAACAGCTGCCATATCCTCCATGACACTACAAATCATCAGTTCTGCCCGTGTAATCATGGAATATGTAGGCCAGCTCTGGTGGCCTTAAAACTGCCAGCCTGATGATCTACCCGGCATATGTAAAATCCTCCCATCCTCCTTATCTCTCCCTCTGAAGCTACAGTCAGGTCAACCTTCATTTCTCAGGGAGCAGAAAACTTCCATTATATTTTTTCTAGGCCTGAACCATTGTTGGAATTCTGAACAAGCCACTATTAAAAAGTTTCTTGATACGAGTCAGAGAACGTTACGTCAGGGCTCGACAAAGCTCAAATATCAGAGTGCCTAGAAGTTTCATAGTGGCACTTAGTATTTTCAGCAATGATTCTATTGTAATTGCTCAGCAATCCTTTGTAAATGTGCAAAGCTTATTGATAATTTCATATCAGAAAATGTTTTGTTGTAATTTTACAACCTTTTAATGGTGGCCGTTCATTTATCAACCAGCTGTTTTCTATACCGGCTTGGATATTTAGGGTCAGAGATTAGCTTCCTGTTGTGATGATGACAACCAGGAGTAACCTATATTTATTTATACACTTCCACAATTTTATCACAGCTTTAATAAAATTAAAATAAACTTAGGATTCAGTTTTGTGGTAGCAATAATTAGAAAATATGGTTATTGAAATACAAAACCCTGAAGGCTAAAAAAGAAATTGGATCCTGATTTTTCAGGCTGGCTCCTAAAGCTAACTTTTCAAGGCATACATTAAGGATGCTGACGTCCCACTGAAATCTGATAATTAAGTGCTTTTGTTGATTTCAGCATGACAAATACTTTCTCTGGGTATATACGCCTCATATCAGCACTGGAAATTCTCTTCCATGCCAGTCCAACTTTTCTAGAAGTCTACAAAAGTTAACTAACACTATGTATCTGTTTAACAGTGAAAAGTACAATGCACAGATGAGTAGCACGCTAATTATAATGAAGCTGTACTCGCTTGTATAGTAACCACCTTGGGATGTTTAAGTTTTAATATTCAGCAGCAGTGACTATCAGAACTTGTATTAAAGGCCAGTGTTAGCCTGATCACTTGTTCAAGGGACAAGGGTACTGAATGAAACTTCCCATCCCTTTGGCTTCCACTGGTGATCTGTGCCATCCAAGGTGGGAACACTACTTATGCCTCAGCAGACTAACGCCCTGATATATGCACACCTCTCACTATACTGTGGAACTATGTAAATTACAAATGGGGGCCCACGAAACTCACGAGGGGGAATGGGATTCCCCCCCATTGCTGACCGTGAGTTTAACCACCCACCTTGAAGTCCAGAGGTGGCAGTCTGGGACCCACTCTGAGCCTGGAGCTGGGCCCAGTACCTACTGCTGTTGAGCTTGGAGCAGCTCCCAAGCAACCTGTGCTGCTTCTTCCAGGTAAAAAAGAATTTAAAAACACAGATTTTTCTGCAAACCTGGGGAGTGCCCCAAGTTTGCGGAAAGATCTGTTTAGCTTCCATGTGGCCCTAAATCTGCAGATTTAGCTATCTGCAGAGAGTGGTGACAGGTGGCTAACAGTATATAGATTTCAACACCTGCACTATGATAATTCTGGGGAGATTTAAAATGACCTTTTTGCATTTGGGGTCTTTCCCTAACATTTAAATTTAACATAAGCTTCTGCATTCATAAACAGTGCAAACCAATGCAGAGTTACTCCGATCTAAGCCTATCAAAATGTTTAAATAGGAGTAAGTCTGCACAAAATTGCACTGTAAGACATTTCATTACAAGACACACCTGTATTTTAACATGAAACACTTTACTCGCTTTACTTAAAAGTTGCCAGACTAATAACTGCATATCACTGTAGTAATGCAAACTAATAAGTATCTTGAAATAAACTGATGAGAGCACTTGGTTCCTACCTTTTCCACAAAATCTCCTTAAGGGATCGTCGTATATTTTGTCGAATTTGGGAGTTAGGCTGTGACAGACCAGCACTTGCTGTGGATTTAGCTTGTGCTGCAGATGTCATAAAAGGTGAAGCAGACATCATGGGCTTTCTAGATCCTCCACCCATGCTAGAAGATGCATATATTTTTCTCGGAATGGAGGATGTACCATAGGACAGAGGTGAAGGCTTTGATGCTGACACAGTGCTTGCTGCAGGTGAACCAGATGATGCTGAGGACTTCTTTGGTATAACCCCTTTGAAACCAGCGGCAGAATGCTTAATAGGGTGTTTAGATAGTGAAGTACTAGCAAATGCAGAGGGCTTCTTTTGAGGCAGATTTCTAGTTTGGGAAGCCATTTGCTTTTCAACTGAAGATGTGGAAACAATGATTTTCTTTGATGCTGTTGGAGATTCTACTGGTTTATCCTCATTCTTCCGTTCTTCTTTTTGTGCTATTAAAAGAACAAAACACAAGAAGGACTTAGAGGCAACAACTAAGACAAATCTTTTAGAGTAGACCATAATGGCAGTGATCCAGTGAAAGCCAGGTAGGTACTTAACTCTCCTAATAAAATCAGAGGGACATAAAGGAGCTCGCCTTTAATTGGATCATTTCCCCAATGATAAACATCACAATGGGGTTTCTAAATTTGAAGAAGGGCGAACAGGGCTCCATTGAGCCCTACTGAGATCATCTTTATACTGCATCTGCAACATGAAACATGCCTAATGTTTAGTAACAGGAAAGTCAAAATGTATTGGGGGGGGGGGGAGAATTTCATGTCTAAATCTTTCAGTTTTTCAAAATAAAGCTAGAACCATCTTCAAGGATTGCACACGATGGTATGTCAAGACAAAACAGAAACCACTGAGCATAGAGACCCTTGGTTAAAATTAAGCTTTATCATTCTTCACACCCAGTACCTTTCTCGTGTTCTTCATTTATTCCACATAGTCCCCATCCTACCCCCAACCACACAAGCATATTACAACAAACTGAAGAGGGAAGAAACACATACCTTTCACTCCACACAGCCTCCACTGACTTGTCTTGTACCAAAATATGTTGAATTACCAGTGTTATATATAATAACCATGAAACAGTTAACAATTAACTGGAATCTCTCGGGATAGTACTATAAGGTAACTGTACTCTGCTTTATGTACTTATCATTAATATTTAAGGCCACACCCTAAAATATCTTATTTTGCTATCTATTTTACTTGCTAAGCATTCTAACTTGTACCTCAAACCTATGTATCTCAACAAGTATTTAAATGTGGTATTCAGAATGAAGGAATTGTAGACTGCAAGTGTGGGGCACTCACATGATTTAATGCTCTTTCATACTGAAATGTGACCTCCACCTAGAAAATTAGGTCTCCGGGAGCAGGTTCCTAACCTTAAGAACATAAGAGAAGCCAATGTTGGATCAGGCCAGTGGGCCTTCCAGTCCAATACTCTGTGTCACACAGTGGCCAAAAACACCAGGTGCCCTCAGGAGGTCCAGCAGTGGGGGCAGGACACTACAAGCCTTCCCACTGTTGCCCCCCCCCAAAGCACCAAGAATAGAGCATCCCTTGCCCCAGACCAAGAGATCCTATCTATACCTTGTGGCTAATAGCCACTGATGGACCTCTGCTACATATGTTTATCCAGTTCCCGTTTGAAGCCGTCCATGCTTGTAGCCACTGCCCACTCCTGTGGCAGTGAATTCCACGTGTTCATCATTCTTTGGGTGAAGAAGGGTTTCCTTTTATCTGTCCTAACCCGACTGCTCAGCAAGTTCATGGAGTGCCCACCTTGCTGTCTCCTGACATGTCATACGTGCAGCAATGATATTATTTTTGTATATGGAACATTCAATCATGTGAGCCTCCACCTTGACTCTACATACACAGGTTTGTCACCTTGCTGACAACAGGCCTGAAGTGAACTCTATGCAACTAGAAGCTACTGTTAAAGCATATATTATTTTAATACAGAGCCAAACTAAATAGTCAGCTATGTGAAGTTGTAAGCGTGCCAAAGAGGTTTGCCGAACTCCAGTGGTGGCTACAGATTTCTGGGGATTACGACTGATCTCCAGGCAGCAGAGATCAGTTCACCTGGAGAAAGTGGCCACGTTGGAGGGTGGACTCTATGGCATTATACCCCCTCGAAGTCCCTCCCCTCCCCAAACAATCTCCAGGTATTTCCCAAACTAGAGCTGGCAATCCAAATATCAAAGCAATATGGAGAACAAGAAATTTAGCTACACTCTGACCATCCAGTGCCCAACAGGACCGCTTTATGGCACATGCATGTCTTACGCACTACAGGGTTTACTCCAAAAGTGCTTTTCATTAAACCTATGCAAATATTCAGTCCATTTTCCTTACCCTCCTCCCATACGATTATTCATTCAGGCACTCTGTATTTTCAGTTTGCTGTAATCGTGTATGTCAACAACACTCTTACCTCTATTTATCAACATATATGTTCATCTATTTCTTTGCAACTAAATTTGTGTGCAGTTCCTGTTCTGCAATGGAAAGCATGTGATGCAGTTTTGGAAATCCAAATGCTATAGCAAGAAGTGTTCCATCTGCAGAAATCCCCTAGGCAATGACAAAATACTAGAAGCCACAATCCAGAGTAAGATAAATTTCAATTCCTTAAACCCACAAGATCCAGTACAGCAGGCTGGTTTCCTGCTTATTCATTTTTTACCGTTTCTCTCAAAATATCAAGTAATATGTCATTTTTTTTTCTTTTCACCATCATCACAGCCAACTTATGGTGACCCAGCAGGGTTTTCAAGGCAAGAGACATCCAGAGGTGGTTTGCCATTGCCTGTCTCCACTTCATGACCCTGGTATTCCTTGGTGAACTCCCATCCAAGTACTAACCAGGACCGAGCCTGCTTAACTCACGAGATCTGGCTAGCCTTGGCTATCCAGGTCAGGGCATCAGAAATGTCAAACATATTTACCCTTTAAACTGTAGGCAGGACCACACTGGGTTGTACTCATGTTAAGTAAGGACTGTCATGTGCTCGGCAGCTCCATCCTACAATCTTAATTATAAAAGGTTGCCAGGAAGTTATCTGGCATGTATTCTTTTCCCAATACAAGCAGGTCTGTGGCAGAAAGTCCCCCCATTACATCCCTGTAAAGTTTTGCACAGTACAAATGCTTACTCTAGATACAGTCAAGTGATGGCAGCTTTTGCCCCTGCCGAAGCACAGACCCATTCCCTGACACCACCAATCATTGGGATTATTGCCACCCCCTCCCCCTCAACCCATTTCTCCGCCACAGAACTCCTTGACAACAGCACTTGGCCATCTGATAGCAGTAACGGTTGTCCATCATGCCAGCTCTGCTGCAGTAGCAGTGCCAAAGGTTGCCACAACAAACTTTTGACGCTGAGCTGGCACAGCAGCCATTTCAGCCTATTCTAAACACCTACGGGCCATCATAGTAATTCGATATAATTGAGTCACTAGAAATTCAGATACCTAAGTTACATAAACTAACTCTCAAAAATGTTTACCATTTGCGTGATAATCTACAACCTCTAAATTCATGGGAACAATTCCTATAGTCTTATATAGAGACAACAGATTGTAATGCTGATAGCAAGTAGCTCAAGACATGATCATTTTCAGGTTTTTATCATAATCTTTAATATTTAGGTTCCCGAAGTATTTGTGCTTAGTTCCATTGCAGCTTGGAGGCCAACAACAGCTTCAGAGAGATTTGTTTTAAAAACTTGTTGCCTTAGTAAGCATCATATTAGAGCTATACAACCTCAACTTACAAGGTGCTTATGCAGAGCTTCTCAGAATCCACCAAGGCAGTGATACTCAGTGGCTAAGAGTGTTCAGATGAGCCAGTAGTGTCATGTCTGTATGGCACCTGCCCCATATTTCAGCAAAGTGGGCAAGGCCCTTGCCTGGATATGTAGTTGGCAGGTGGTTCTGCTGGCAGAATGGGTAAGCTGCAAGCCTTTTGGAGGTGCCACCCTCATCCCAGGGATGGAAGCAAATCTGGCTCTTAAGTTTGGCAGCAGTGAATTCAGCTGTCCATGAAGAGGGGAGTGAGTCCCACTGTACTAAGACCTTGCTTTCTGACATTGGCACTGTTTTTCCCCAGTCTTCCCACTTACAGCCAATTGTACTTGGCCCATTAAAGTCCCAGGTGATGGCTTTTCTTCATTTACTGCAAGTACTCGGTAATTCTTTGCGTTCCCTCCCACCACCACCACCACCACATGACCAACTCATGAAATTTAATTGAATCATCCTGATTGCAGGTTTCTTGTCCCTTCTGTTGCAAGGTGTGAAACTGGGAGGGTAATATGACAAAATTTTCAGTGCAATCCTCACACTGGATCTTTATGAAGGCATAACTCTGCTTAAGCACAAACTGGTTGACTAAACTGTCCAAGTTATAAACATGCAGTGCAACAGAAATTGCTGTATGAATGAGAAATGCATCATTTTCAGAAGTCACTTTCTACTTGCTTTCCTAGAGAAGTATCAAGCGTACAGAAAACAGATCCCATTTAAACTGGATTCTCCAGGTCAGATGAAGAGGATCCTCTGAGAGCTGCAATGCTCCCTTCTCAGCAGGTGCCAGAAAATGGGTCATGAGCTGAGCATTTCATGAGGCTGGGTACATTTTTGCTACTTAATGAAAGTTGATTGCTTATTTCCTCCTGTATCACTGCTTTTGCATTTAAGTAGTTCAACAGTTTCAGAACTACCTGTAAAATCTCTTCAGCAGTGAGGAAAACCATGAAAATAATAATAATCAGGCAAAAGCAGGCCCTTCTCAGGCTTACATTTGTTTACACCATCAAATAACATAAAAGGTTGAAGCACGGAGGAAAGAGCATTTTGGGATCAAAGGCTCCTCCCTGTACGTTCTAATCTCTAGGGAACTGCCCAGGTAAACAGCCAGTCATGAATTAATCTGAAGCGTACTGTGGGGTCGCTTGCTCACACAAACAAATTGCAGTAGTTCACTTGGTTGTCACAATTCCTGACCACCTCTGTGTCATCAATAAAAGCAGATCCCAGCCACAGCAATCTTCAAAAATAACACACCGCACACATCAATGTGCAACTCCTGGGTATCCATGTGGATGTAAGTAATGTTTCACTGGAGTTTTTGTACAATAGACATCTTGTAGATTTGCAAAAAGAGCCCCCCCACCAAGTTTCTCAAATGCAAATGTGTCAAGTTCTTTTTAAAAAATCAGCAGTCCATGATTCCAGGAACCCCCCCGCCCCCCAAAAAGTAGCAACTGGGGAAACACTTCCAGTGGAGGGGGCTCAGCATCATCAAGTGGTCGGATAGGTAACAAGATGCTTAAACAGGCTGTTAACAGTGGAGCATGAAGTCACAGACAGAAGGGGCTGCAGTAGACAGTGTGTCCAGCTTGGTATTTCAGCACACTCCTCTCCTCCCTTCTGCATCACCGCAGAAGGAGACCCAAGCGTACCGGTGCTGATACACCCGCTCACTCTCTTGTGGCTTAGATAATAACAGGGCACAGGAAAATGGGCGGTATCTCCAGGCAACCGTGCAGATGTAAAAAACCAACAAGGAACAGATGGGGTCTCATACTGCTTCCAGGATTCTTATGCTCCTACTCAGAAAGCAGGTTTGGGAGGAAAGGGGGGGGGGGGGGGAAGAGAAGGCAGGCATTTGGCAGCACAGAGCAGATGAGCACAAAGCAGCCATGGCAGATGTCACTCAGATCGGTTGGTAGTGGGCAGGAAGCTTTGAGAGTCTGGTGCATGAAGCAGAGGTCACGGGTTTTAAGGTACAGGAGCTGCTTGGCAAGCCTGATAAACAAGGTGTGCTCTAAAGCCTCCGTGTGCTAAAGGACCCTCCAAGCACCTCCTGCCTGGAGACAAAGCCAATGTAAGCATAATGGGACTTCATTCCAACTACAAATAATACAGATCAGTTTCACAATACAGCATCTGCACACAAACCAAACTCCTCCATCTCGGGACAATGAAAAAAAAAGAGGAAAATATTTACCTGCGTAGATTTATACTTTTACTTCTACATGCAAGACAACAAATCACGAGGCCCAGTCACACAATAACTTGGGAAGATCCTGCAAAATAAAAGGGCTAAGCAACCCTATCTATGCTGCAAGCCGTTTGATGCACAGCAGCCAGCCTGCCGCTGGGTAGGAGAATCACGAAAGGATTACTCACTGCTAATTAACCCTGAACTTTTAAAACAGCTCTGCCACTCCAGGATAAGCTTCTCAAACCTACATCGAGTAAAAGCCTGGTGCCACCCAGATAAAAACTGGAGCACTCCAAAGCTGGCATGCTGCTGTTATTTTGATCTTTTGTTTTGGATTTCTTGCAGAGGACTCCCTTAGGGCTCATTAGCCAATGTCTTCCGTTGGAAACAAGCCAAACTGAGGGAAAAGATTTCAAGGTTATAATCCACAGCAGGCCTTCAAATGATTTCATCACTTCTACTGACACCAGCATTTGTTCGGAACTTTTAATGTGCACATTTTTATTTAGCGGTAGCCAGACCCTTTGCAAAGGTGCCACAATTCTAATGCATGGAATAGTGTCTTACCAGCACACTGCACAGCTTTTCTTCAGTTCCCTGCACACCGTATGATTCTGACTATATTGTATAGAGCTGAGCAGCAGGCAACAACGCACGAGAAATAGGCTAAGGTGCACGTTTCACTGTTTGCACAGCCAGCTCTGCAGCCTTCCTGCTCCCATCCAGGAGTGGCAGGAATGTCAACTTGAGCCTCTACTGTGCAAGCTGGACGGTTTGCTCTGGGATCTGACATGCAAGTGAAAATGTGCTAGAGCAGAATTAGGTGAAAATTACAATTAAAGAGTCTAAGGCTGCTACACTGTACTAGTACATACAATTCCCATAACCCCTTCCAAGTCAGTACTGAGAATTGGTCAAGTCTAGTTTGCATGACATGTATTAAAGTTGTATGTGCTTCCATTTGTCCACATGAGGAACTGAATGCATCCATAGCTGCCAAAGAGCACAGGCCCAAGGATTCAGGGATCACCTGCACTAAGATCTGCTGCTAATGAAGAGGTGCTACATGCTGGCCTTGGGATCGCTCATAAGTTTCAACTGGACATGGTCCTATGTGTGCACCTTCTGTTTGCCAGCCTTATGGACAACTAGGCCTGAAGATCCACTCTAGATGGCTGTGGCCAAGTCTCAGAGGGCAGCCGTGTTGGCATGCAGTAGAACAGTCAGCCGAGGTTCCCTTTTCACACGTGTAGAATTTGGCCAAGCTGCAGCTGTACTCAGAACCCAAAATGTGACTGAAGGGTTGTCCCCTAGTTTGGTCACCCTGTCCTAGATGATCTCTCTCTTCACAGCTTTGGTACAAGGGCAGACTCAGCTGGCTTTTTAATTTGCTGATGCATCAGAGAATTCTTTTCCAAGGCCAGCCCCTTGGGCCAGCAGGTTTTCACTGGCAGAGACCATTGTCGTGGATTGCAGTTGACTGGAGGATGGTGAAGAGATAATGGATCTTAGTCAGGAAGCCATTTCCCATACTCCTTTATAGCAAGCAAAACAGCCTCTACGACAGCATCAGCTTCCACCATGACTTGTTTGCACTGGCATTCTACAGTAGCAGGGCTGTGCTTAGAGACACCGCTAGCATCCCTCTTTGGGGGAGTGGGGAGGAACAGAGCTGTAGCAAGGTTTCCTGCCACAAGAGAAACCCTGTGCTTGTAAGAGCATAAATGGAGAAACGTAATACTTTTGGGGGAAAGTAGCTCTTTGCTGCTGTCCCTTCTTCACATTTTCCAACAGACACGAAATTCACTGTGCTCCAAATTCCACTTCACAAATAGTGAGGGTTCATGCATTTCTGCTATTTAGCTACCAGTTGAGACAGCCATGAAGCAATTCTATGGTTTTAAATACCAAATTTCAGGAAAAGCTAGGTTGCTTAAGTCACAAGTAGGAAAGGGATTTTCTATTCCTTGTACGTAGGTCGTGTACTCCTCACCTTTACATTTGGAACAGCAGAGTAATCAGGATTTTAAAGTGGCCTGTATCTAGCCACACAATTCAAAAGTGTAGCACTTAGTTTCAAGAGAGGGAAGCTATTTCTGCCAATTCCAATTCAGTAGACCCCCCACACACACACACACAGAATATGACACAAAGTGAAGTTCTACAGTGGGAGAGAGAACAAGCAGAAAATACTGTTCTTCTTAGAAAAACGTAATCACCTTTAAATCTTCAGAATGTGTGGTTGGATACAGGCCAGTTTCCCAAAGTTTTATAATGCCTATTTTTTTTAAAATGTACATTATTTAGTCCCTTTTTCTCACCAAGGCTCAAGGCAGATTACACAGCGTAAATCAATGCATCAGCAAGATGAGACATGCAATAAGCAATGCAATAGAATCAGGACTGCCGAAATCTGAAACCAAGCAAATAAAGTGCATGACAAAGTCCTGCAGGGTACTTCATCAAAGGGAGTTCAGCCACGCGAACACATCCAAAGATGACTCTGTGTTCTGCAAGGCTTAAGGTGGAATTCAAGTAGCCCAGTACAGGAATGCCCTGACCTGGATGGCCCTGGCTAGCCCGATCTCATCAGATCCGGGAAGCTAAGTAGGGTCAGCCCAGGTCAGTATCTGGATGGAAGAACACGAAGGTCGCTACTTGGAGGAAGGAAAGGGCAAACCCACCTGTCCTTCTCTTGCCTTGAAAACCCTATGGGATCACCATTAGTTGGTTGCAACTTGACAGCACCCCACCAGCACCATTCATAGAAATACACGTCACATGCGGTCCTTCGCCTATTACTTTTACATCAACTTGGACTTACATCAACTTTTACATGGACTTGCCGATTACGACTCCTTCACATTACAAGACTGAGTGTGCACAGATTACAGCATCCTGGGACTTCAGTTTGATCCAGGAGATTTCCAGTAAAGAAGCAGACTCCCCCCTCCCCTAACTGACCAGTCTCCCAGGAGCAGCACTTGAAGGGAGACGGCAGCAGCAAGATATGGGAGATGAGAAATTCCTGTTCAGCAGATGAAAATCTTTTCCACTGGATCCAATGTCACCTAGATTACTGGAGATTTTTAAAAATCAATCCTATTTTGCATTTCTGTTTCCTTTTCTTTTGAGGAGACTCTTTTACATTGTCAGTTGGTCCCAAGTTATTTTCCTTTACAAAAAGCACCATGTTGCATCCCATTGACAGCTTTATAACTTCATTAATGGTTCAGTATGCAGGGGTTTCTTAATTAATTGTGCTGAATGTTGGCAAATTTGACCCTTTCCAGAGCACTTCACAGTGAGACCATTAGGTCTCCCTGATTTCTAGAAAATGGCATTTCGATTCCCAAGGGGTAAATAATCCAAGCTCTGCAGTGGACAGTCTAGCAGACTCCGTGGCTACATTCTCAAACGTGACAGTATTGTCTGTTACAAGCTGCTAGTCTACATCTACCTTACAGTGATCCTTCACAACTGTCACTTGCTACAAATCTTTCCCTATGAACCTACACATATGCAGCCTTACTTCACTGCACTCTGTAATTGGGGGTATCTAATCTAGTCCAATAGCTCTCTTATATGTGGCTTAATTAGGTTTAGATCATACATTTCTATTATTTACTTTGCTCAAAGAAAATATGCAGAATTCTTTATCTGATACAGTAAAAGCAAGTCACCAAGTAAATGCAGACGCCTATTTTGAATGGAAGGATAACAGGCAAGGTGTTCGTGCACAGAACTAAAGTTTTCTACTTGAGACAGAACCAGTGCCACTTTAAAAGATTCTAGTTTGAACCAAGGAAAGATTCCTGTTACCTTTGTGGCAGGGCTACAGTGACTGATCACAGACTTCAAATTGTTTGGGAAGTCGTGTATGAAAGATTTCACGTGGAATGGCAGATTTAACCACATCAGCACAATTGTACAACAGCTGGCACTATGGTTAGAAAAACCACCTGACTACGTGAAACAGCTTTTCATACATAGCCCCCCATGCAGATTGGACACCATGCAACACATGGTCCAAACAAGCCCTGAAACTCATGCCAATACCTTTTCCAAGGTATGTGATACCTATTCAACCTGTTTGATCTCTTGAAGCTCCTTAGTAACCACCTGGGTAGCTGGAATGGGGCAGCTGAATTCAGCCCATTGTTCCAATTATACAGTACACACTGAGTTGAGAAACTGGACATTTGTCCGAGGTGCACAAGGGCTGTTACAGTATTTGGCAGATTTCTAAAGAAACAATGTCTGCGGGGTCTCAACAGACTTGATCTGCAACCATCAGATTAATTCACAACAGATGGTTTGTGGGAGTCTTGCATGTATGTTCCCTGTCTGAGGGGGCTAGGAGTGCAAGGGCATGCAGCAGATGGGAAACCTCCACAGGCCTTATTTCAATTTCCGCTGGTCTTGAGAAATTAGCAATCCACAGCAGTGGGAACACTGTTCTCATTCCCACCCCTCACCTCAAAGCATGTTTACTGCCCTGAATTAATCTCTTTGCCCTACACTATACAGAGAAAGTGAAATGTACGGCTGAACTGTTGTCTCCCCCCCCCCCCCCAAAGGAGACGGCTCTTAATAACCTGCATGGTCTAAAATGCAAAAGCTAAAAGGTATTTTCATCTCCTGTAACATTCAGGCCCACAAGTATGCCTAGTTAAACAAAGCACCAGTTGGATCAGATGGAAATGTGACGGGAATCAGCTCCACAACCTGCTTTGCATCGCGATATGGTTTTCTTGCATTTTGAACCTTGAGAAATCAATGGCAGATTAGCTGCTCACTGAGTGGGGAAGTGAAGATATTCCTTCAGGAATGACTAATCCCCATGGACAAAAAAACAAAACAAAAACAAGAACACCACAACCCGCTGTCTTCATAACACAAAAGGTGGGCTTGAGTTTTTGCAGGAAGAATGTTTGAAAACTACAAAAGAAGCCCATTTGATAAAAATAGCAAGACATGGGAGATGCTGTAGACATTTCACAAGGCTACTTACCACACACTGTAACACTTCCGAGTGTTGATGCTACATGGTCACACTGCTGGGAGATGCACGCAACACTGTGGAGCATCAGACGCTCCTGGAAGCATTTGCTTGAAGGGCACCACTCAAGCACCCTCTTGTGGCTCTGAACGTTCAGTTCACAGAAATGTCATTAATCTCCTTCAATTGCCGTGTGTTCTGGTCAAAAGGAAAGTTCCTATCTTTGTATTCTACAATCCATCCCCCCCCCTGCCCCAGGCTCACAAAAGGAGGCTGAGATAACATGCTCTTTTTCGAAGTGGTACAAATTGATAAACTATGGCTACCTAAATGTTTGCTATATATAGCCTTTCTCCTAATGCTCAGAATAATAGAACTGGATAAATGTAGTGTGTGAGGAACTTTGATCAAGACATAAGTGCAGTGATTTGCTGGGGACAGGGAAGAATGCGCTCTCCCAGTTGTTTTTCTTCCTCTGTCATCCAAGATGGCACCAGTTGCAAATGGAACCCAGCAGGTGAAGCCTGGCACCAAAGGCCTATATCTTGGGAAACATTCTACTGTCTTCCTCAAGACAATTCAGACTCCCATTAGCATGTGGGACAAGAACCACTGTCACACACTCCCACCAAAAATCAGGTGAGCAGGTGACTGCAGCTTATACACCTTCGCCTGCCATATATGGTGCAGCCCACTGCTCAGGTCTTCGTGGAGAGGTCTTGAAAATGTAGCTCCATGGAGGCCATCTTCAGCTCCTGCTCACTGCTTTCTGGCACAGCAAGAAGCCGCCAGCAGTCAGGATCTGCACCATTGTCTCTAATACTGGAGAGGTGCAACACCAGCACAGAGAACCCTTCTTTATGGGGGGAAGTGGGGAGATTAGGAAATAGTTATAAAAATATGAAAAGTACTATACCAATTAACAATCACTCTTCCATTGTACTCAGAATCTGATCAATGAAGGGTTGAGGTGGAACAGCATGTTTGAATTGGACCATACTACCCCCACCCCGGGCAGCTGGTTTTTCTCTTACCCACCCCACAATGAAAAGTCCTAGCGGTCTAGAATGCAACACACTTTTGTTCAGGTAAGAACAAAAGACTGACTGATCAAAGACTACTATCAGAGAAATCATTTGTCCCCATCGGCACTAACCTTCTTGCCTTGCAAATTTTCATCTGAACAGGCACCCTGCATTTGGGAAACACCAACTGCTTTTTAGGGGGAGGGGGGGAATGCTACATTTCCTCCTGGGATCTAAGAACTATAATTATCTCTGAACGCTCTATTAGGATTTTCTGGCTACATCTTGAAGTCTGTCCTGCTCCTTCATTTATGCACCAGTTGATTTCCAATATTGAATATAACTTTTACTGTGCATACTGGAAAACTGGTCACATTATGACTAGTATGTCTTAGAAAAAAACCTTATCTTCAGCATTCATAGCTTATAAACATTACAAAATCAGCCCAGAGAGCCCCTCTGGAGCCAATTTAGTGATGCATTTTAAAGCCTACTTGCCTTTCCTCCTCTACCTTAAAGACTGCTCTGACTCGAGATAAAGATAAATACACTGAAGATTCGTACCACCACTGGACTTTATATAGCACCTAGAGGAGTTTGTTGAAAAAATAATAGGAGCCCTAAAAAACTTTTCCAGTTATCAAATAATAAGTGTGTGTTCACATGTTTTCACTGAATGATTTTATACCGTATTGCCAATGTCGTTTTAATGTCCAAGTGGTTTCATGTTTATCAATTTAGGTACAATTTAGCACAAAAATATTTTAAATGAATAAATATCCTTACGTCTAATTTTATTATTGCTTTTTTCATTCCCAAGTCTGTCAATTTTCCCATTAACCCAATAAATTTTCAATCCCCAACTACCAATATACATCTATGTTTTACCGGGGGGGGGGGGGGGGGAGAGCCACATGTAAACAATGTTTTACAACCAGAAGCAGATCAAATGCTTACATTGTGACTTATTTAACTTTTTGTATAAGGCAAACCCTTGGTACGTGGAAATTAAACACAGGTTTTCAATCCTAGGGTTGATGCTTTGATTCTAGACAGAGTATCAAAAGAAGAGAAATTACCAAGTTTTCTCTCTGTCCAGTTGGTGGCACTATGTCCGCTCTCAGGAACAGCTAGGTGGTTCTGTAATGTTTCTTGCGCTCTCTTGTATCATTTATGTAATTACTGGGATTTTCTGTGCCACCGTCTCTGTTTTGACTGTGTGAGACCTGAAGCTCTCAGGGATGAGAATGTATGACATCACTACAGAATAACACATTATCTGAACAAAATAAAATCCTGTCCAGTTCACTAATGATCCACCTTAAAAGTCTGCAGTGGAAATGCTCACACAGGATACAGATATATACAGCAGTACAGCAAGAGAGCATGGCTGATTGGCTTTAAGTCTTTAAACTGCATAGCCAAGAGCATCCTTAAGGTCCGAAAAGTTTGCATTCTCCATCCCACTACTCCAGTGAAGTAAGGATTTCTGAAATTTACTAAATGAATGCAAGCAATGTGGTGAAGAAGCTAGGCCGTTAGGCCCAAAGAACTCTAGTTTAAATTCCAGCTCAAGTAGCAAATTTGCTAACTTATTATGTAGGATTATTATGCAGATAAAATGGGAACACCTAATGTATAATGTCTGTGGCGGTTCAGCTTGCCCAAGGTGAGCAGGAAGGTTCATTTTGCAGAATGTGCCAAACAGAAATAGCTAGGAGAGCATTTCCCCTCGAAGAGATTGGAACTGTAGTATAATGGAATAGCTCAGGAGGTGGCTTTAATAAGGGAATAGGACTGCCGCTTACGCTTACTGTACATTATCACCTCACCTTTGCTGCATTGTCTTTGACCCTTTGTAACCGACCCTTCGTCATAGTGTCTTATGCCTTGGTTTCTGGGGTTTTTTGCATTGTTTCAAATTCTGGAATCTTTGTCCTATGCATTATTGGATGTCTTCTGCTTCCTGATCAAATCGTTTTTTATATCTTGTAATCTGCCTTGACCCTGACCTGGATAGCCTGATCTCGTCAGATCTCGGGAGCCAAGCAGGGTTGGCCCTGGACAGTATCTGGATGGGAGACCTCCAAGAAATACCAGGGTTGTGACATGGAGGCAGGCAATGGCAAACCACCTCTGAACGTCTCTCGCCTTGAAAACCCTGTGAGGTCGCTGTAAATCAGCTGTGACTCAAGGGCACTTTCCAACGCCAATCTGCCTTGAGTTTTAGCAAGAAAGGCGGGCTACAAATGAAGTACATACATAAATATGATTCCAATATTCTTGGGAGGGAAAGTGGGACACCATCTCAAAAGAAACTTCAGCTCTAGTCATGGTCACGTGTGGTGATGGGGAAACCAGAACTCGTCTTTCTTATATATACAGATACTGACCCCATGAATTAAGTTCATGATTAAGTAACATTGGGCAGTGAACAGCGCGATACCTGGCCACTGCAAAAGGATACATAGCGCTAGCCTACTGCTTCATCTCTTTTTGTAGTCTGCTGATTAGCCTCTAATGCTGATCACACGACAGCTGCTGTGGACAACAGTCTTTCTGCTTATTCTCCCCTGTTCTTCCAATGTCACAGTCTACCAGGGCACTGGATTACCCAGTGCTAGCTTCCAGTACAATGTGTCCCACCAGATGCAGTCTGCAGTAACTCAGCAGAACCGAATGGATCAGACTGTAAACCATTCCAGAGGTAACTAAGTGCTTTTCTAGAAGGGAGGCCTAGGCAATCCCTAAATCTAACATCTAGTTAAAACTTCAGTGGAGCTAAAGATGGTTTCTCAGGGAAATGAACAATGACACAGAGGCACTAGAGTGCAGAGACTATTGCATCAGCATTAGGCCATCGGCCCCCACCCAAGGCAGAGAGCAGGGAGGCCCGTTATTTTAGACGCTTGTGAAGAAATCAAAGAGATGCAAAATTGGTTGGTGTTCAGTATAGTACTGTGTGTCTAATACGCAATACAGAGTGCCTTGGCTGCAGAGTAACCCCCCTCTACAATATTGCTGGGTCTTTCAAACAGGGGCGCGAGCAACGGAATTCCACGGACGCACGTGTCAGATCCAGCGCTACTCCTTCAGATGACGGTCAGTCACAACGGCCCGCAGAGCACCAGGACTAAGCCGGTAATTTAGTAATACAGATGTGTCCTCAAACAGGAGTTCTAGGTATTTATATATTTAGTAGTTTTAGCAGTGATACAAAGAATTTCAAGACATCCATAAGACTTACCTTGATGGTGGTGCCTTCTTGAGATGTTGAACACTCTTCACTAAATACAAAGTGAATCGAATATTGTCCAATCTTAAGCACAGCAGCAATAACAAAAACAACCCCAACACTCTATCCAATGATGGTATTTTAGAAAAATGCTCACTTGGTTTTGGTGTTAAACCTCTAATGTACAGCTTACATGAAAATTATGAAAATTACATTGTTGGCATCAGCCTTCTTGACAGTCACTTTTCCTGTCAAGTTAACTGGTCCATTCTGTCCAAGTTTTTGATGTGCCATATGACTGATGTGTTTTGTTAAGTAATTGTTTACCCGCTCCCAAATTAATTCAGTTGTATTTTTTTATCTTATTGTGTAAACAATGACCCAGTTTTACCAACATTTTTATCAAGCAAGGAGCATTAAGTTGCTTTACTGATACATGGGGCCATCTCAGAAGCTACATCTGAGAAGTGGGATATATTATTTTTAAAAACCTCACAGGGTTGTTGTGAGGATAAAACGGAGGGCAGAAGAATGCTGTATGCTCCTTCGGGTCCCCACTGGGGACAAAAGCAAGATATAACTAAATGTACAGGTAGATAACTACTAACCTTGTTTATATGTACGACAGAGAGCTAATGAAGCATAGAGGGAAAACTATCACTAGTTTTCAGTCAGATCATTTGGACCTTAACATGCTTCAGAAAGGAGTTTTGGACCACCACCCCCATCCTTCCCCCACTCCAGTGAGATCCATCTTGTGTGCGTGCCACACCCAAACACATGAAGGCAGGCAGAAAAGGGTTCTCAGTAGCTTCTCATCAGCCTTGGAACTCCGTCCCTCCAGAGGTTCACCAAAGCCATCTTCTCATGGTCATGTAAGATGTATTCATCATATAAGCATTTACAATTTTGGGGACAATGGTGATGTTATTTTAGCGGTAGACATAATAGTTTTCCTTTTCTAAAGGATGCCTGCCCAGAGCCTTACATCAGACCTTGCAGATATAAAATTAAAAATCAGAATGAGTAACCTTCCACTGTGCGATACATGGAAAAACAAAGGCTGCACTGCAACTTTCTTTAAGTGGAGACAGTAAAAAGGTCTTAAAAGAATAAAGACTTTCTACGCTGCAAAGCATTTACTTACCTTTATAAGCTAACAAGAGCCCAAGGATGTTCTTCAAATACTGCAAAATTATAATAAAGGTGATATGCGTGGACAACAAGCCTGTCTAGCATACAACTTACAATAGGTTTTTTTTTTAAAGAGAGAAACAAGCATCCTTACATTAAGTCAGTTGTTTGGAAAGAAGATTTCTCCCTACAATTGACAGCTAACATTTGTGTATTTGTGTGTGTATGTAAATTATTCAGAGTCCTTTGTGTGTTGGCATTCCCAACCCAAAATGCAAAGGTGGACAGGGACCAACATTGAAGTGAGCATAACCATTACTTTGTACATTATAACCTTCAGAAATCAGCAGACAGCATTACTTACAGTACTTACCTAGAGAGAGAGAGATTATCTATGGAGAGTATTACGTAAGTTAACCTGCTCTTATATGCCTGTAAAAGTCATCTGTATACACAACCTGTGAATAAATCCCAAGTTGCCAATCACATGTAAGAGCCTCAAACCTCTTGAGAGGTACGTGTGCAATCTCTGAAGATGGGGAGGAGGTGAGGGAATCATTACAAGCCCCTTCTAACTTTGCAGAGTCAAAAGGTGGGAAAGGTGACCAAGGAAAAGGTAAACGACTGCAGAGGAATATCCCTGTGAGATACATACATTTGAACAACAGTGATGATGAAATGGCAGGAGTCCTTTCTGGCTTTACTGCATTATAATTATGATCGCTTGCCCAGGACGGAGTGCTGCTTTCTGGGGCTGGCTCTTTAGCAACTGTCTGAGTACTGCCTTCGGTCTTAAGGGCTGCCACTGCTGTTCTCTTCACGGCCATCTCTCTTTTCTCAGGAGTGGTTCTCTTCTGTGCAGAGGGAGGTTTGGAACCCACCTGTGTAATCAGCAGAACCTGAATCACTAAGCATTGTAATTATAAAAGTTGGGTCAAGTATTTATGAAGTTCTGCAGACATATCATACAATAAAATCAACTCTGGACCTCAAGGATGGAGCTGGATGCTCTAAAATGAACAGCTACATATGGAAAGGAAACTGGGAACTTTTACCATCAAAAGCAGAATTTAGAATAGAAATCACAACGGATCTATATTTCTGTAAATAGAATCCAGACTCTTGAGCAAAAGACCAGCAGCTTGATTGTCCATTACTGGACTGGTCTAGAATCCCTAAGATCAATAGCACAGAACTATCCAGCTGCCTATAACAATATCATCATGCCATCTAAATACACAGGAACTGTTCTTGCTCTTTTTTTTTTTTTAAGAGTTAGATAAAGCTATTTTAAGCTGAATTCTTGGGCAATAATTCAGCTACAATCCTAAGGATTTTTCCACTCAGATGTGTCTGCCATTTACAGTGCAATAAGGGTAGAAAAATGCATCCTATAAATGTGAGAGGGAATAAATACCCAGGCCAGAAAGAACTAAACAGCAGTGGAGAATAAGCTGTGATCCACAAAGCCCTTAGGTCAAACCTCTCCTCTGCCATGAACTGAGCAGGTGGCCTTGGATAAGCCATCTTGTGGCCTTGGATAAGCCATCATCATACCAATCTGCCCCCAGCAGCAATGTGGGAATGAGCTTTCATGTTCAAAGGCAGTATACCTCTGAACACCAAGTCAGGGGAACCAAATGGCTTCAGTCTCCATGGAGGGCTGCAGTCTCCATGTCCAGCCTGTCATCTTCCTTCTGGGTGTCCGATGTTACAAACTGGACACTGGGTTAGAGGGATCCTTGGCTGGACCCAGAAAGACTGCTCTTTTTAAGTATGAAGAGCTTTGAGCATTCTATAACGCTAAATGATACTAACACTACAAATTCAACTCAAGCTCATTCCAGCTGGAACATACAAGTACACAAAAGCCTGCCAAAGAGCCTAGGGTTTTACTCTAGTTGCCTGGTTCAGTGTAACAGCCCACAAGACATGTCTGAGTTTCAGCTGGATGCTCTCTGTAGCTCGCCTGAAATGCAATGATGTGTATTATTCATAACCACAGCAACAGTACAGCTGGAGCCTTGGGGCAAGGGGTGTACTTTGGAAACATCAGCACCATGCACCTGGATGGACGTAACAGACAGAAACAGTGAATCTTTGGGTGCCAATAAGGCACTGATGGTACTTTCCAAAGCAATGTTACTGTTTTTCAACAAACTGTTGTCTGAAAATGATTAATTTTTTTTAAGTTCAGAGAGTGAGGTTTTTAGTAGTGATGCAAAAAATGGAATATTCTTACTGGAAGGGACAGTAGTTGTTGCTCAGAGATGTGGATGTTTAGTTGGGAAGACTGCAAGTTCTGCCATTTTGTCAAGAAGGGCGGGTATCAATATGACATTTCTGCATTAAGCTTGCATTGAGATTAAGAACGTTGCTACAGAACACTGCCTACTTATTATTAATCATGTGAGCGTATATATGAGAATATTCAAGAATATTGGCAGACGCGTTTGAAGAATAATTTGAAACCTCAAGATGGCAGCATATCGCATAGGAAACATCTTCTATGCATGAAGAGATTTCCTTCAGACTTACCGGAGGCTGGGATTTTGGGACAACAGATCGTTCAACTTTTATTCTCATCTTCTCTTTCGGTTTTTGTTCTTTGCTTTCGCTCATTAATTTCATGGTGGCCGTAGCATGTTTGATAATGCACTCGTGTCCACAGTACACAGAACCTGGCTGAGCCACCTTAGAACAACCAGGTCCGATGCAACTGGCTGCTTCAGGCTCTTCAACTACCTGAAGGACAGCACAAGAAGTTGACAGAGATTCTGGAAATCATTCAAACCCACAACACTGAGAAAGCTGAAACAACTGTAGCAGCAGCAGCAGCACTGAACACCAAGCTTTGCTACTTGGCCACATGACAAAGTTCAGTCATGTTCTTGTAAAATTTTCTCTTAACAGTTTGCTACCACTTCAGGACTTTTTAAAAAGTGTCTGTGCTATAATGTTGTAGTATATATTTAGGAAGTGTATTACGGTGGGACAGGACACCCAAAGCTTACACAGATTCCAAAGTGTTTATGCCTGGGAGACTTCATATATTTAAATCTCCAAGGACCTATTTATTTATATTTCAACTTCTATCCCACTCTTCCCGCCAGTGGGTTCAGGGCAGCTCACAACGATAAGTTGACCTATCACAAGATATCTGCATTGTTCTCTCCCTGGGCCTGACTCTTCTGAAGAACTTTTAACCAGAAGTTAATTTTTTCAAAGGATGTATACACACGTGCGCAGTGGCTGGATACCTTTAGGAGCAAGAAGCTGGCCCCTGAGACGCCTTGTGCCACAGGAAATCACCACTACTGGCAGAAGGGACTTGGGGGATACAACCCAATATGTTTCTACCATTACAATAAATTCTGTTAAGAAAACTAAAAGCCAGTACGTTTTCCAAAGAGTCATACCTCTTGCTGCAGATGTGACAGAGAAACCAAACACAAAATGGTTCTCTGGAAGGACTCTTCCAAGAACCAATTCATGGGTTATTGTCAACTGAGCCAAACAGACATTCACATGTGTTCAAGCAAGCAGCCTACCTGACTAAACAAGACAATATAGGAGACACGTCCTCACGGAAGAACCGAGGGCACTTATCACAAGCAAGACCAATAGGGATAACATGCATCATCTGCAACAACTCTTTCTGTATATTTCAAAAAGCTTACATGAAATGACTGCTCTCATGAATCGTTATTACACAAATCTGCATGGACTCACCACACAGAGATTAGCTTTAAGCTAACCACTAGTATAATAAGGGAAAGAGATGTGCCCTGCAAATAACAATGCAGGTAAACAAAACCACCTACAAAAAATGGTGGGACTATTCAGGACTTTTCCACCTGTACTAACTTCCAGGCTGTTTCCAGGCCCAACGCAAGGTGCTGGTATTGGTCTTTATAGCCTTGTATAGCCTGGGACCTGCACAGCTATTCCCATACAAACCTACTCAACCATGATCATCGTCAGAGGCCCTGCTTTGGGTGCTCCTGGCACCTGAAGCTAGACTGAAGGCCCTAACTAGGTGGGAAGACGGGATACAAGTGTTTTACATAAAATAAAAACGGTTGCAGCCCTTAAACAAAAGTTGGGATTTGTGTCCAAATCTGTTACTAGCTCATAAAAGACTGAACCAAATATAAAAAATAGGTACTGAAGTATTCATATCAGTAAATCATAATCAAAACAAGTTAACAAATAAATAAAACTTAGTACATACTACCATAAGTATTCACCTCCTGCCACTTCTCAAAAGTGAATGGAAGGCAACCAGGTCTTTGGACCAGCTCTGTGAGTTTGGTCATTTGTTATCTTTCACACTCCAGATTATCATTCCAGAATAGATGAATCTCTTGTACTGTGTCACTCATGAACAACTGAAATGTTTGCTGTGGTTAGCAAATTTCAAACTAGCTCATGATAGCTTTTACTTCCAGAGATATACGGTTGGATCCTGTGAACACAGTTCTCTGCAAGCTACACTGACTCACAGGGGTCCACTGAAAACCACTGACCTTATTCAAACACGAGTTTTAGAGGGATGCACACTCCACAGCAGGAACTACCAGGCATGAAACTTGTTTATAGGACTGAAGTTAAAATGCGGTTGGACTAAGATCTGAGAGATTCAGATTCAACTCCCTACCCTGCCATGAAGTTCACTGGGGACTTCCGGCCAGTTACTCATCCTCAGCCTAACCTGCCCAGCAGGGCTGGTTGTGAAAATAAAATGGGGGACGGAGAACAATGCATACACCAAAGTTCTTTGGAGGAAGAACAGGATTAAAATGTGACACATTAGGGACATTTGAGAGGATAAAGTGTAATTGAAACAAGTGTTGTCCACCTATTTTGAGAACGTTTTCCTCTAGAACACTGGTTCCCAGAGTGGGCAATACCCCTGGGGGGGGAGGGGGGCGCTGGAATGATCCAGGTGGGCATTAGGAGCCTTGGGTGCTATTGGGGGGTGCTGAATAAAAACAAGGGGGCGGTGGAAGCATAAAGAAAGAAGAGTCCAGAATCTATCTAGAGCAGCTATTTCCTGCCTTCTCCTGGTCTTCCCTGGGATCAGGGAGGGAGGGAGGAGGTAAAAAGGGGTCCCCACAGCCAATCACAGCCATGCATTTGCAAATTGCATGTGCAGCCTTGTAAGGCTGGTGTTGCTGCTGGGCTCTCGCGTGGTGGCTGCTGCTGGCCTCTGGCTTCAGGCCTTCAGCTGCTGCTGCTGCTGCTCTGTGCCTGCCTTGGCCTGCCTGGCTGCGTGGATCAGGGTGGACTCTACCTGCATCTTTCTGTCCCCTTCTTGAAGACAGATTTCCAGGGAGGCGCTGAGTAATTTTTTTTTCTGAAAATGGGGTGGTAAGTCAAATAAGTTTGGGAACCTCTGCTCTAGAATATGGAACCATATCGGTTTACCCATCAAATATCATATCTGTTTACCCATCCCCCATGACCCATGAAAAGCCAGGGCCAAAGGCTAAACCCGTATGGAGAAGATGCCATGCAAGGGTGGAGGAGGCTGCCACAAGGCTGGGGAATTGGACAAAACTGCTCCCCTCCCCTAATGCCACATTAGTGGAGAGCTTGCTCTCTGATCTCTACCACTGGGGGCATGGCAGAAAATTCACTTGTCTCACTGTGGGGGATGCTGTGAGAAGGAAGAGGAAGATCCACCTCTGCAAATGCCTTCCACTGACAATTTACATGGCCCAATCCATTATTTTGTGACTTTCCCCCTTTTCATTCTTATAACAAAAATGCAGATTGTGCAGGTGGGCAATTATGGGGAAAGGAGACACAATTAAAAAGTGAATTCCCCAGTCAGTGTCTCTAGAAGGGAAACGGCAGGGAGAGAGACAAGCCACTAAGGCAGAAAACACACAGGAACTGTTATTAGCAAAATGGAAAGTGAAACACTTCCTCCCTCTGCTGAAATGGTACGATCTGAGCCATGTGAAATGTAATGCCCAACATCCCCCAAAAGACAAAGTTATACCCACAATGCTGGCTTCACTCATTCAGTTTTGGATCAGAATCTTTAAACATCCCACTAGAAACCTAACACTGCTATATGTTTAAATGAAGAAAATACTCACTGGCTGAAATATTTTGAGTTTTTTCTTCCCGCTCGGATTTGCGGCCTTTTCAATCCGGCCCTTGATGCCTTGGTCCTCACTCGACTTTTGCTCAACTGTCCCTATGCTCGTGAGTTCCGTGCCATCGGCTGTTAACTGCCCCAGCGCAGTTTCTTGTTGCTGAGTTTCAGTGACTGACTCATCTTGAACTTGCAGAATGGTGCAATTTGGGCAGATATAGTCCTCCCCGTTCCTTTCCAACAGCCGCCCACGAGCTTCTGAAATTCCTACGCAGTTCCCATGAAACCATTCCTCACATCTATCGCAGCAAATCATAAACCTAAAGAAGTAAAACATTGAAAAAATACTGGCAAAGTATCTTAAATGAACAAACCATTTTGTGCAGTATAACCCTGCTACCTGTGCAGAAAAGCCCTCGAACAGTTAATCTGCAGTTTCACACACCACCTACCAACTGATCCTTTTAACTGGAGATGCCTGGGATTGAACGTGGGACAGCGTGCATGCCAAGCAGAGGCTCCCCCACACAGCCACGGCCCCTGACTGTAAGTGGTGTGAAAGACCTCTGCCTCAGATCCAGTGGGGAGGGTATGAAGCAAATAAATACATAAAGTCCTGGAGAGCCTCTGCCAGTCTGAGGAGACAATACTGAACCGTTGATGGACCAAGAGTCTCATTCAGTATAACGCAGCTTCATGTGTCCGCCTGCGCAGAAAAGCCCTCTTGAGTAGTTTAGTTTTGCAGTTTCACAGTTTGTGGAATGCCAGGAGAGTGGGAGCCTTCCTGACCTCTCAGGCAGGCCACTGATTTAAGGCAGGAACCACAACAGGGAAACCACGTGTACACATATGAGTCCCATTCTGCAGACACTCCACTGGCTGCTCCTTTGTTACCAAGCTCAGTCTGAAGTACTGGCTAGTACATGCAAAGCCCTCCATGTCCTTAGCCCCTCTTATTTGTGGGACCGCCTCTCTCTATGCTCCATCATGACAACTTTGCAAAACCAACAACTGCCAGTACATGTGTTCTCTCCATCGTGGCTCCTGCCTTCCAGAATGGGCTGCCTGAGGAGGTCAGGAAAGCTCCCACTCTCCTGGCCTTCTGCAAAGTATACAAAACTGAACTATTCATCGGACTAAAACTTTGGCTTCCTTAATATCCAGTCTTCTCCTTTCTGACAGAATTCTGTGGCCAAAATGTCTGAGTTAATGCCATGATTCAATGCCATTTTCAATGCTGTTTGACCCCCTGCTCCCCTGTGAAGCCATTCATGCCCAACTGTGGAGTCAGCCTTTTCCTTGCTTCCTCTGTAGCCCTGCAGCCTTCTTGGCTCATCCATTCATTCCACATTGCCATGGAAAGTAACCTTCCCATGATTACTTTTCCCCTAACAACATATTCAGCAGCTAGTTCCCCTAACAGTTTTAACCCATCTTGCACGCTAAGCCTTCTGTACCACATAGACTGGGGACACAGTAGGGAGAGGGAGAGATGAAACATTTGCAGAAGTGCCCCTGGTAGCAAAGTGGGAGCACTTTTAAAAAAATGATTTTAGTAGAAACATATACATCAACAGAACACAGTTTGAAACAGTATCAGATATTTGTCTTTTTCATTCTAGTAATCTGGTCTCCTCCTTCCCCTTTATGTGATCCTTCCCATTTCAAGCTTCTATAAACCTTCTCCTCTATGAAAGGCTACAGAACATAGATTTCAAAATTATCTCCCATCTGTTTTTTACAATGAAAGCAAAGACTATGATACTTCTAGCACACAGGCCTGTTGACAGGTCCTTTTTTTGTTTGGGAGCCATTTAAATGTTTAAGGAACAGTTGAATTACAGATGTCTTTCTTTGGGGGGGGGGAGCTCTGAGCCTGTTTCCAGCCCTTCCTTTCAAGGGACAGGGCAGCAAGCATGTCAGTTCCTTGGGGAGAAAACAGCTCAGAGGGCATTTAATTGCCTTCAGAAGGCATTTAAATGCCTTTTGAGTTCCCTTCCACAGGGCAAGAAAGCTTAGAAAGGCACCTTCAATGCATCTCCAACAATCCCCCATTCTGCTAGCCCAGTACCACCTAAGTCATGGTCAAAAATAAGGTTTCTGGAATGGCTATTTGCGGGGCGGGGCTTTTAATTAAAGGGGCATGGCCCCAAAATGCCCCAACATAGCCACGGACCTGCTAGCACACTTCCTGGCAGCACACACTCCTAGTCAACTGGCACAGAACAATTACTGTCTCATGCTTTACAGCAACTGCACATCTACATTTTGGCAATCAAGGTCCTGTTAAGAGCCCCACCTTGTAAATAATTGTTTCCTCTGATTTGTACTCACTCCCCCTCACAATGTAAAAAATATTGTCTGTAAATACCTGTTATTATGAGGCTGCTGACAGATACAGTACAGAGCACTGGGATCATAGCCCTCAGATTCTGACTTGCTCTTTACGGATCCTTCAGCTCCATCGCTTGACTGTACGTGAGGTTCCTTCTTCACCTGAACCTCCTCAGCAGTTTCCTCAGCAGCAACCTCTTGATCTCCACCCTGAATGTCCTCTGCACTCTTGGGCTCTTGCTTCACAGCTGCTTCAGATTTAACCTGACTGCCGGCCTGGACATCAACCTGAGCGGCAGCACTCTGCAGGGGCAGCTTTCCCCGGAGGCGATTCTGCAACTCTTTTAAAGTCAGCTCTAAGGGTTTTTGCTCAACACGTTTCTTTCTCAGACGGTTCTGCAGTTCTTTCAAGGTTAACCCGTCACTGTCGCTGTCGGAGGTGCCCTCCTCTTCCTCCCCCTCCTGTTCTTTTGTGCTCCTGCCTTTCTGAGCTGACTGGCCCTTGCTGTCCTTGGAGTGGCACTTCTGAGAGGCAGGCTTTACCTCTGTCAAGCTTTCTACGCTACCTTCAGAAGCCGTCTCAATGTCAGTAACGTGGTAGGACGTTGGCTCACTCAAATCCTCAAGCGCGGCAGGAAGGTTCTTCCTCCCTCTGCGCCTCACCGTTGTAAGGAATTCCTCTACCCGCTCAGTGCGTTTGGGCTGTCGCCCACTACGCCTAAGAGCCAAGCTCTGTTGCTGCGAAGAGGGCTGCTGTTCAGCAACATCCATGTCTGTATCCCCTAAGCCCTCGCGCTTTGCAATTGTGGTCCTCCGAAAACCCCACGTCTTCTTGAACTCCTTACTAGTGGGTTTAACTGTCTTTTGTTCATCTTCATTGCTCTGCTCACCTTTGTCATCCAAAGCTGCTAAAGGAAATCATATTATTTGTATGTTTTAAGTGTTTCTTTTTCACTATTTTCTTCCCGTGAACAACCCTTGAAGCAGTGCAGAGTGTGGTCTGCAAGATTTTGAAGTATCCACTAACCTCATGATAGCAAACATCCCAACTCGTTCACCTGTCCTGTCTGATGCTAACTAGGCCTTCCTCAGACACCTCAGAAACCATCAATAGCATTTTCTTGAAGCACAGGCTTACTTCTGGGGATTGATCATGGGTTTAATCTCTTCTCCAGTGTTTTGAAGTGGACGGCCACTGAACTTTTAGGGTAGGATAAACACAGAGTACACAGACAGCCCCTATAATGATATGCTGCACTTTATCTCGGCAGTACATCGGTTGCTATGTCTGTTCTCTTTCTGGCTGACTGCCATATTGCCAAGAGGGAAGTGGTAGTGTCACCATAGCAGTCTTGTGCCAATCGCAGCAGCACCATGGCAATGGACAGTCCCCATGACAGGCAACAGGTAGCAATGAGCAAGATGACTGATGCAGAAAGCATATGGACTGCTGCCTATGTACAAGGCTCTTAAGGGGCTGTGTGCTTACTTGTTCACATAAACTGAACAAGGATTACCCCCAAAGATAAGCATCGCCAATATTTATCTTCTAGGAAAGCAGCATATTCAATTGGATTCTTAAAAATCAAATTACCAATCAGAATTGTCTATTAAAGGCTATACGCTTTTAATAAGTTATCCACTTCTGTAAATGAAAAAAGTAACATACCCAAAGAAGTGTTTTCCATATTAGATTCCGTGTCTAGGTCCACAGGTTTCCAACTCCCTTCTTCTGTCCCAGATTGTACTCCTGAAAAATACACACATACGAAGCAACTTTATAAACTGATCTACTGATCGATGAAAAAGTTCTGCCTCCAATAAACTGTTACATAAATATCTAGATATCTGATGTTTAGTTATGAACATTTTGAAAAGCTTCTTAAATGTTATTAAATGTATTTTCATGGTCGGTTCCGCCTATACTGAATCAAATAAATACTACTGTAAGTACAGCTTGAGAGGGGACAGCAGATACAACTAAACACAGGCTTCTTGATCTGCTGCCCTAGGTTCGCTCCAGGAACTGCTCCAAACCTTGAACATGGATTATCATCAGGATTCACCTCTGGCTTTCTAAACCAGCCCAAATCAAGACAATCCAGACAACTGCTTAAATTAGGTTTGTCTGATGTGAGGATCAGGGTCTTAAGAATGACATTTAAACAAAGTTGTCTTGACGGAAAGTTTGACTAGTGCGGCCTCTACCCCAGCCCTCCATTTGACAGATTTAACTCAAGTGTCCTCTGGATAAAATAAGTTCAGCATCCATAATGAAAACAGAAAAACAACAGTAACTTTTTATTTACTTCCAAGGACAGGAGAAAACGATCAGAAATTATTTACAGGTGTAACACAGTTGAGAGAAGAGAGCAGTTAGCAATCAAGCTTGTATTCTTGAGGTGAATAATGGCCTTCCCCACCCCCCAGCTCAGGACTCTCACAGTATAAACGTCAGCTCCTCTTAGAAACCACAAATCATCCACTAGTTTCTGTCAGAAACTGGGGCTTCAAGACAGCTTCAGTCTCTTCTTCTAGCTAGCCTGCTTTATCCCAAAATACATGTTAATGAGACTTCTAAAGTCTCTGAGATGGGTTTTTCTCCCAACTAAAATCCTGGAAACGCAAACTATCTCCACATATTCACTAGTTTAGCATACTTATATGTGAGGCAAACCTGAGACAGGATCCCTCCACAGTTTCTCTTTCTCTGAAGGTTCAGACCCTGTCCACCTGACTAGTCAGTGTAAAGGCCTTGTCTCTCTCTCTCCTCTCCCACCTGCCTCCTCCTGCCCTTCCAGGGATTCTGATTGGCAGTCACCTGCTCTGCTTATACATCAAACAGGACTAAGGGGATTGGTGTATTTCATAAAAGAACAGGACCCTTGCTCATCTGTCACATTAGGGCCAGGAAGATCTGTGACCTGGGGGGGGGGGAGGGGCACATATTTTCAGCTAAGAGACTTCAAACTACAAAATAATGCTAGACCTTACCACTTTTAAGCCCTACACATCCCCAAAGGATGTCAAATGCAAGATCTGTCAAGGACCCAAGACTATGTGAAATGATTCCTTGGTATGATACTCTGCTCTAAGAAAACTCACTATTTTTTCAACTCTCTCCATACTCAGTTTAAATTTCTATAACCAGCCATTCCTGCCTCATTCCACCACCACCTCTCGCCCTTTAAGATAGGTTAGGTGGCACACATTAGAGAGCAATGTGAGTGGAGCTACAGGTTGGCTGGTTTAAAAATTACAATAGAATTTTTTTTTGAAAAAGAGAAACTAACGTGAAAGAGATCACAATACAACACAGAAGTAATGAACATGCCAATGCAGCTGTTTACCTTGGCAGGTGAAGAAAGGTTAAGAGGACAGCTGAGGAATCCAAAACTCCAGAAGAAGTTTAGAGAAACAGACAAGTCTCCAATATCCTCTAGATGCTTTTACCTGACACAGAGGTTGCTGGGAATTTTTTCAGTGGTTTGGCCAAAAGAAGAATCGCTGGAGGGCAGCAGGAAGTCAGAGTCACTCAGCATAATCTCTACAGCATTACCTGTCCTGGGGAATTCAGAAGCACAAGGATCCTCCTGACGCCATTCAGAAGACTCAAAAACCATCAACGCTCCACTTGATAAGGCCGCCTGTTACAGGAAAATGAGTTTACATTCTCAACTAACCAGTTTCAAGTAACAAACTGCACAGCAACTTTACAGCATTAAAATTCCCATGTAAGTACTTCCATAATAAATAAATAAAGGGGTAATTCTAAATGTCATTTCATTACATATATAGACTTGGAAAAATCTGTAACATATTATCTATTTCTAAACGCTGTACTTGAAAGCATCTTTTGTATTTTTTCCACCAGTTTTCTGTAAGACGAGGACTACGCACCTCTGTCAGAATCAAGCAGAGCCACAATCAGTTATCCGTTACAAAATACATACAACTAACTTCCCAGCATACACGACACCATAAATACCACGTTTAGCAGACTATTTTTAACACCTTAAGAACTGAATTTGCTCTAGACTCTGCTCACTTTGCAGGCTTTCCTTATCCTGCTTTTCCCGTCGGTTTCTTTCCATCACTAGCCAACATTCCGCCAGTTCTTTAACTGACCAATCCCAACCACCACAAATCAAAAGCCTGAAGATTCTAACGCCATCTCTCATCTTTAAGGCCGGCAACCAGAAGTGCCGCATCAGTGATGTTTTGCTAAGCACTGAGAACATTGACTCAAACTAAGCTACTCTTTAAACAACTGCTGACACAAACAATATCTAACAATATCTTTAAATGACTTCTGAATATATATATTTTTTACAAATACCCTTGTCTCTTATTGTATCCAAATGTTCTGCCACACAGAAAGCACTGTGACCCTCTAACTGGTTCAAAAGACCACTGGGACAGGACTTCGTTGTTGACTTAAGGGGAAGGCAGCAGTCTGATAACCCAGCCTAGCCTCGTCTTGTCAGAGCTCCGATGCTAAGCAGGGTCGGACACAGTTAGAACTTGGGTGGGAGACCCCGGAGGAAGACTGGGGTTGCTATGCAGAGGAAGGCAATGGCAAATTACCTCTGCTTATCACTTCCCTTTAAGAGGCAATTATTATTATTAAGGGGAAAGAATATTAAAGCAATTTAAGCAGCATCGTCTCAGCTAAAATGAGAATTGGTGGTCAAAAACTAATCCTCTTATGTATTGTACCAGTCTTTATATCAAAATTTTGCATATGGATAAGTGCAGGTTAACATCTACCCTATGAGGGCCTTCTGAATACATGCTATGTAGATGAAGTCAAACAAAGAAAATGAAGGGTGATCTTGAGAGCCCTGCAACAACATTCAGGTATGCGAATACCTTCACTAAACTGCCTTGTGATTCATTGCCTGAAGCAGTGACTACATCCCAGGAATCAGAGGTTGATGGGTGAAGAGATTCTGAGTTTAAAAAGCTTTCTTCCATGGCGCTGCTCTGTAATAACCTCTCAATCTCCCTGTTAAGACTCTCCAGCTCATCACACATCATGCAATTTTAAAAGATCTGCCAGAAGGAAGAGGGAAAAACATTGGCTAATCATTACGTTTTTTTTAAAGAATATTCTACTCAATTCTAAACCAAAACTAAGCCAGTCAGCATCTCTTTTTTTTTTAAAACCCAATAATATTTAATATTATGATCAAAACTGGAAAAACTGGATATTTATTTGAGGAACACAGAAATCTCTAAGGTAATACACTGCACTTTAAAACACACTGGACTCAATCCAGTTGGCCAAGGCCAGAGCAGAGTTGGAGGATTGTAGGAGTCCCACAATACAGCCATCTCTCCAGTTCTCCAACTAGCTTCTGTGTTGTGGGTACTGCAAAGGCACTTCTACCAGTATATGTGATATGTAGCCCACTTCTCCTTGTCAGGTGAATCAGTTAGGTCCTAAATGAACAAAGGGAAGGTAATGGGATGGATGAGGGAGGGCCAAAACTGACAGCTCAGTCCAGATCAGACTGAGAAACTGATAGTTGATAATACAGTCACTTAGGGGTGTCAGTTTTAACCTGTTCTGGGTGCTCCGCCTGAAGGAAGAAGTTTGCAATTTGAGGAAGCATGCGGAGCAAGTCACACTTATGGCACAGAACCCCTTCAGCCAAATGTAGCTGATGTGTCAGCTGCGGATTTGACCAATCAGTCCAACAGCATTCATGTTCAACAACTTTGAGGCACTTTATATTGTGCTCTGGTTGAAGACGGCTCAGAAGCCTGACCTGGTTCAAAATGCAGCTGTGAGGCTCGTGGCAGACATGAGTGATCAAGAACTTCCCTCACTAGTTTTAAATGATCTACACTGGTGTACCTATTTGCTTCTGAGTACAATTCAAAGTGCTGCATATTATTGTAGTAATAATGCCCTCTTCATAGGTTTGCCCTTGAGGAGAACTCGGAAACTCAGGCTGCTACAGAATGCTGTGGTTCATACTATACTACCCTATATACCCCACAGGAATCGGCCCATCAGCACCAAAGGGAAGAGCTTTGTGTGGCAGGTAAGCAAACACCAAAGAGGGAGCTTTTCCTGTTATACTGTCCCTTCCCAAAGAAATTTTCATGATGACAAGTTTGTCGATCTTAAGGCACCCAGGTGAAACCCCCCCCCCCAAAAAAGTTTAGCCTTCTCACCTACTTGTTCATAAATTTACTAGATACTTACTACATAAAACTACATACTAATTGGCTGCTCCAACCATAAAGACAATTATTTCAAATTATTTTAAAGCCTTATTCTTTAATTATTTAATTTAAAACCAAGGTCAGAGGCTACATAAAGTTTCTAAAATATGAAACAATGTATTTTAGAAAATTATATACATTAATTGTTATTAAATACATTAATTATTTTTAGATTAATTTTATTCTCATGGTCTGAGATAAGGTTTCTTTCCCAGCTGGAAGCCATGATAAAACTTTTTGTAGACAGGTCCTCCTTGGACCCAATATTAAGCTACATAATTCATTTCCAGCTGGAAGCCATGTTAGTCTTTTGCAGCAATGTATCATTAATTATTACAGTCCACTTTTCAGAGGAAATTTTTCTCACAGGCCTTGGATGGTAGGCTTTGCATTGCTTAGAGAGGACCCCTTGATCTCAGTTACACACTAGCAACACTGAAATACATAATAGAGCCATCAGTACCGGGACCAGAACTGCGATACCAACTCTATCCCTACATCCATTTATGGAGTAGTATGACAGGATCTAACATCACCAATGCCACCAGGGGTTCATTCACCTGCTCATCATACAGCATGATACACAAAGTGACAACATTGAAAAAAAGGGGAAAGAAGATTCTAATCTGCCAGGACCATAGAGCCTTCAACAAAGAAACTTCAATGGGATTCAAATCAATACATGAATAGGTCTGCTGACTTTCTCAGTCTCTATAGGTGCTAACTTGCTTAACGTAACTCATATTCATTACAAATCTCATGAATAATCATTGCAACACAGAAAAGTATATAGATGAGCAAAAATCAACCCGTTTGAAAACAAAAACTCCCCTTTGTGAATATAAATCATGACTAAGAATTCATTGTGTTCATTCGATAAAATGGGGTCTACCCCCATGAAAAGCCTATGCCATAGCAAATATTTAAGTCCAAGGGTCAATTCATATGTTACAACCTCTTGTATCTGCCATGGTGCCTCACATGTGCACTAGGAATTCCAAGATCAGAACTTAATTCCCAAGTGCACAAGGACCAAATTCAGAGCAGAACCAAGACACAGAGAGACCACCTCTTCCCCTAACCTCAAACAGCCCCACCCAGGGAAGCCCCTATTAGCCCCACTGAGTCTACACATAGATTTCCCCAACAAAGTAAACAACTGCTCCCTTGGGCCCTTTACATCTGCACAGAACAGAATTCTATGCAGAAAGCAGATGCTAAAACTTCCAAATTCCAGCTCTACCAGATGTGCACAGAGGATGATTACTTTAAAAAGCCAAAACAGACAACTCCACCTAACTCTGCCTGGCAAGCTGGACACTTAAGGCTACTACATTCAAGTGATCCTTCATATTTCTATTGCTCCCCCAACAACTCCTACAATGTCTAATGGAAAATCTCCTAGATTCTAGAACTTGTGATGACTGTCTCTGGGTCCCACTAGAAGCAGACAGTAGTCAAATGCATAACCTTTTATGGTGCGTTAGCGCAAAACAATTTTCCCCGGTGGAATCCCAGTCTAGATCCAAAATATGGAATACATAACACAGACAAAACCGCTGTGAAGATTCAAGACAGCTCTGATGCCATAATTAGTGAGGCATATGTCTCTCTGATACAAGTCACACATATTGGCTGTTGAACATGCACTAAGTGTATGGATTTTCCTTATCATCATTAACCAGTGGTTTACAACATTTTTGGCAAGTTCTGGTAAAAGGAATCCAGAAATTTCTAATGTACTCAAAAGACACACCTACATTTTGTCAAATACTACATATCAAAAAGCTACGTTCTATGTAATATTTTTATGCAAGAAAGGTATCGGCACAGTTCACTTGATATTAACAAAAAACTAAGGATTTCAACAAACATTAATGCTGTGCATTTAATGTTCACTTTCATGCTCAAACTTCTGAGATATGCTGAAGCAACTGTCAACAGTACACCCAAAATAAGATGCCCAGAATGTTCACTTTCTTACCAACACATGTCACTACATTTTTTTCTCTCTCTACAGCACTCTCTGCCAAAGATAACCACCCTTCCTGTTTCATAAGGAAAGGTGGGTCAAGAGCCTCCTTATACTCCTACAAGTGTTCTGGGTTTTCATTCATCTACCTTCGCAAACAAAGAATTATTAGATTACCAGAATTTACCATTCTTATTCCAGGGGAACAAATCACAAACACAACACAACAAATTATCCTTGGGGCCACTGCAAACTGGAAGAAACAGTCCTTTCAGAATGGCAGGCCATCAGACTGTTTCACTGTCCATATGTGTTAGAAAATATCTGTACACAGACATCAAGGACGGCAAAGACAAGGATTTTCCCCTTCTCCCTAGTGTGCTAGCTTGCTAGGTACACAAAATGCATCGGGAATATGCTATTCCCACTGGTAGCTAAAGTGGTACACTCAAAGAAAAAGTACTACAGCTACTCCTGCACTTTGAACTGGCCTTCAAGAGGAGAACGAGCGTAGCAAAGTCAGTCAACAATTCCACACTTTTGCTTACTCTTCGCTTCTCTTAACAGCAGCCTATCCTCAGTCCAACAATATTTAGGACGGCAGCCTGTTTTTCTCACAATGTACGAAGTTTGACACCAACAATCTTTTTTACGTTTATGTGAATAAGTGGACACTGACTAGAATATTCTGAACAACACGACTTTAAGTATCTGGAAATGGCAACATCATTCAAAATGGCAAACAAAATCTGAAGCACATTCTCCGAAACCAGCTATCTAGGTTTCAGTTTTATGATGACATTCACCAGAAAAAGACTGCCAAGACAATTATGACCACCCCTAGTTTTCGGGAAGCAGTTGTAAATAAGCAAATGAAGTGCCAAAGAGATGAGCTTTGGTTTTCACGTATCAGAATAATTTGTATCAAAACCAGACTGCTCAGGAGTTTTATCTCCTCAACAAACCTTTTTACAGTTGCTTATTAAGGGAACCTCAGACTTTTCAAGAAGAGCTGTCATGTTCACTGTATTTAATTACATGACTTTTCATTCCAACATGTTACGGGGAAAATCCTCCTGGAGCAGCAACAACAACAAAAGACTTCCCCAAAGATGTTGTGTCTGGTTCACATGCTGAACGACATGAAACTTCCTCTCTAAAGGCCCCCAGAAGGTGGTTCCTTTTCACTCAACAAATAGTTCATTAGTACGTCTGTGCATTTTTAATGCTAGTTCACGTCCTTGCCAAACTAAGCTCCCTAGTCAAGAGGGCTCTACCATCACCCACAAGCACATCTTCTAGTGTCCTCAGAAGTAACCTTTAGGTTCTACCACTTTCCCCCAAATAGCTACATACTTAATTTGACAGCACAGGCTCCCCCAGACAAAAGGGGAGGGAAGAAACCCCCTAGAGCAAGTGAGCCAAAACTATATGAGGGGGTGAGAAACTATGATCTATATTCCATTTTTCTTACTCACTGGGGACCCAAAACAGCTTTTCACATTGTTTCCTCCCCCACCCACCCCTAACAACCACCTTGTGAGGACAGCTTAGGCTGAAGCATTGTGATGGGCCCCAAGATTACCCGGCAGGCTTCCATGGCAGATCAGCCCTCACAACAGGCATCTTTTAGACAAGACAGCCATGGCAAGAAGTAACAGAGTCCTGCTCTCTTCTCTTTTACTCAAAATGATTTTTTTTGCCAAAAAGCTATAATAAAAACTTGCAGTTCTATCTGATGTTTACAAACGCAAGGGGCAGTTTAGTTTGACTTTTATTGACCCTCCTTCCTATTTGTTTTAATTGCAGCTAATATATGTACTGTTTTAAAGTAGATTTTAAGGTTTAACCATTCCTCAACTTGAGGGTCTTAACTGGACAGATACAAATGTTTTAAATAAACAAGACTGCAAAAAGTTTAGCCTAGAAGCAAGTTTCCACTTCCAAGCTGTTTGTTCACTTTATGTGTACCCTGCCTTTCTCCTCAGTGGGAACCCGGAGCAGCTGACATCATTCTCCTCTCCTCCATTTTCTCCTCATAACAAACTTGTGAGGTTGGCTGAGGCTGACTGGCCCAAGATGGCCAAGAGAGAATTTAAACCTGCATCTTCCAGATCCTGGCTCAACACTGTAACCTCTGCAGTGCGAAGCCCAGTTTGAGTACCTTAGTACTCTTAAGCCTTACTGGCAGAAAGCCTTGCACTACTTTTCAAAGACCTGGATCGAAGCCTGTGCAATGCTGCTAGGAGATGCATGACAGACATCAAACTTTGGACTAACGGAAGAGCAAGAGTCCAGAGCACCTTAAAGAACAACAAAATTTGTGGCAGTGGATGAGCTTTTGTGAGTCACTGCTCACTTCTTCAGATACCTGGTATCCGAAGAAGTGAGCAGTAATTCATGAAAGCTTATGCCCCGCCCCAAATTTTGTTAGTCTTTAAGGTGTTACTGGACTCTTGCTCTTTTCTACTGCTACAGACAGATGAACATGGCTACCAATCTGTCTCCTTGGACTAACAGAAAGGTGGAAAGGACAGGGCCATTCACACAATCCAGTTGGGAGCATGCTACCAACAGAGAGTGAAGTGCAGCAAAGATGGATACAAATGGTTGTTACCATATTTGGCTCTTTCCAAAGTTAAATCCACTACTGCTTAAGTGCCACCACTTGATGTAGCTTTATTTTAAACCCCGTATCTGTAGTGAATTATTCTGTTTATTTTGCAATGTACACATGCAACTTGCAACTGGTTTTCCAGCAGTTTCTTCTCAAAAATTGCCAATTCAATGAGTTCTTTAAATATATTACCACAAGCTTCAATTTGCCCCAAGTACACATCTTTTCATAGTGACTACTAGACCTTGTTGCTTTCATAGGATATTGCCCATAAGCTTCACTGGGCCTTTCTATCACAAACAGCATGTTGAGGATTTAAAGATGCAATTATCTCAAGTGCTTTCTAACAGCTGCCCCAAAACATGCACTCTCCTTTAGCATCGCACAACTTGACCTTTGTGCTGGCAGTAAGGCATCAAAGGAAACATGCTTTTTGTTTGGGATAGTTTGGGATATATGGTATGTTTGGGATATATGGTATATATAAGGTTGACTCTAAAGATGGTTCGGAAGGTCCCAGTTGGTTCAAAATTCAACAGCAACACTGCTGCTGATAGCTTACAGGAAATGTTATCTTGTCAGAATGAGCTGTCAAACCATCTCTGGGGACAATTCAAAGTGCTGGTTCTTAGCTTTAAATCCTGGACTGTCTTGGAAAGGGATATCTGACCTCTAGTTCCCATATGAAGCTGCCAAACGGTTGAGATCTTCAGAGGCTCTGCTACATGTGCTCTCACTTTGAGGGGTAAGACAGAGGTGGAGGGGCCTGTGTGTAGGGACATCTTGTCTTTTCAATAGTCTCATGCCAGAAATGTTCTTGGCATGAAATCTGGTTAGGTTTTAGACACACGAGTGAAAATATTTTATTTTCCTAACTTGGTAACAATTAGAACGCTGTGTTATTACTTTGAGCCTTGTTTTATGTTTGCTTCTGCTTTCAGTCTGCCACTGCACTGGTATTTTTGCTCTCTCCATTTTGTTCAGGTTTTATAGTATAATTGTTTTTATAAGATGGCTTTTTGTCCTTAAACTGATATTGTCCTGCTACTTTTACTCTCCAATAATGTGAGTTCAGATTTCAACTAGAAATTTGACAGGTTTTGTAATTTTATAACGCAATGGATTTTTAGAAATGGAAAGCGTTCTATAAATGGAGTTATAGAAACTTTCCTGCCCTCTTCTGCTTATGTCAATATGCACAAATAATTTTCAAACTTTACTCCCATCAATATAAACAAGATTAGTTTACTGCTTGTGATTTAATGCATTTAAGAACCACTGAATCCAGCTATAAAAAGTCAAAACCAGCAAATTAATGGGAAATGCTTAACCTACTGAGAACAGTCTGCATATTTTTGATATCTTTTGTTCCTCTTGTTCCTTCCTCCCCTCTGCCTACTCGGTTGTAGAATGGCGTTACTCATTCTTCTGCCAGCATAAGGCAATGGGATCTTAAGCCAATGAAACACTTTGAGGCTTTGCTATTAAACATTTAGTCGTACTATCATTTATTCAATTTCTCTAGCACAATATTTCAAATTCTAGCTCAACTAATGCGAACTTAAATTTCCTAGTGACTAATTCAGAAGGACACTAAGCCAATTACTGAAGTCACTAAGGCTGACTGAACTGACTCAAAATAAAGCCCACTGAAGTGTGCAGTGCTGCTTCAGTCAAGTCACCAATTTAACTGTTGCTGACAACAGCACTTAAGAAAATCCACTTAATAAACTACCAGAACTACAGTTAACAGAATCTGCATATGGCCGCGTGATGAGGCCATGATTGATATGGAACCACCAGGCCTGTCTTATGGTGCCACCCGTGTTCAGTCTGAGAACCACTGCACCAGATATCTCATGTAAAATGCCATAGTGTTTGTGCTTTGGAAGTTATATAATCTGTTTACGGAGAAGCAGATAGACTAGCACTGGCTGTCCGGCAGCCTATAAAACAGACATGAATCAGGGCTGTCAGACATAGGACCTGGGTCCTTATCAGGGCTAAGCTTGGTGAAAGGGCTGACTCAGCAATGAGTCATTTTGCATGCCACAGCATCAGACTACTCCACTGCTATTCTATTTAATTAGCAGCACAGGTATTAAGGAATGTAGAGAATACAAGAAAATGAAGTGCAATGGCGCAGAGACCTGAAGAATGGAATCTGAAAATGGTGTTTGTTTAAAGCACGGGAGGAAAGTGAGGAATCTGTGATCGTGGCCCACAGCCAGATTAAATGACAAGAAACTCACTGTCCATGCCATGCCTATATAAACCACTAGTCTGTGAAACCCTGCCCTAAACCTTACTTTCAACTCTGCTACAAAACTCTATCCCTGGACCCTGCTGGCAACAATACAATGCCCAAAAACAAACATTTCTCTGCTTCTGTAGGACACTCAGCTCTACCTTGGCTGACAGGTGTTTTCCCTGAGGCCACAGCCTCTGACCTCAGTAAGCCATTTAAGAAACATCAACTGATCATCAGCAGACAATCAGGTACAAAAGACGTCACTTAACTGTTACATTGCTATATATCTCCATCTTCAGTAATGGGCATCAGGTGTATATAATTTTAGTATGCATGCGGGGGCAGACTATATTTATTGTAAAACCTGGAATACTGCAACTTGTCAGTTTGGTGTAGTGGTTAAGTGCATGGATTCTAACCTGGGACAACCAGGTATGAATCTCCACTCCTCCACTTGCACCTGCTGGATGACCTTGGGCAAGCCATAGTTCTGTCAGAGTTGTTCTCTCAAGGACAGTTCTGGAAAGAGCTCTCTCAGCCCCGCCTACTTCACAGGGTGTCTGTTGTGGGGAGGGAAAGGAGTTGGTAAGCCGCTCTGAGACTCCAAGTGAACGACAGGATATAAATCCAATCTCTTCTCGTCTTCTTAAAAAAATAGCTGAACTGTCAACTTAGATATCTTACATCCAAGTCTTCAGCATTACATGACAGCATAATTGGCCAAAACAATAAAAATATTTAAAAGCCCTGGCAATCAATGTAAGACTTTTAAGGTGCAAGTTCTGAAGCATCAGAGAGTTAATAAAACTTCAATTTACATTCAAGAAATCTCTACTAAACTATATCCAAAAATTCTCTTAGCTTAAACCTTAGTTTTCAGACCACAGCCTTCAAAAGTCAGTAAACATTCACTAACAGAATTGTGTTGACCTGCTGTACATTTTCCGGGGAGGGCAGGGGCCTGATAGAAACTACAGACAGAAACTGTAAGGAAAGAAAAAGATAAAAAGAAAGTTCTGCATTTAGGTAGGAAAAATCAAATGGATAATTATAGGATGAGGGAGACTTATCTTGGGAGGAGTATGTGCAAAAAGGATCTAGGGGTTTTAGTAGACGACACACCGAACATGATAGTGTAATGTGGTAGCTAAAAAGGTGAATGCCATTTTGGGCTGTATCAACAGAAGCATAGTGTCCAGATCACACAAAGTGATATGTATTGCTTTACGCTGCTCTGGTTAGACCTCACCTAGAGTACTGTGTTCAATTTGGGGCACCACAATTTAAGAAGGCTATAGACAAGCTGGAACATGTCCAGAAGAAGGCAACAAAGATGGTGAGGGGTCTGGAGAGGAGATGACTGAGAGGTGATAGGATAACCGTCTTCAAGTACTCAAAGGGCTGTCATGTAGAGGATGGTGCGGAGTTGTTTTCTGTTGCCCCAGAAGGTCAGACCAGAAACAACGGGTTGAAACTAAATCAAAATAATTTTTGACTAAACATTAGGAAGAACTTCCTGACAGAGCGGTTCCTCAGTGGAACAGGCTTCTTCAGGAGCTGGTGGGCTCTCCTTCTTTGGAGGTTTTCAAACAGAGGCTAGGTGGCCATCTGACAGCAATGCTGATTCTGTGAACGTAGGCAGATCACGAGAGGGAGGGGCAGGAAGGGTTGCATCAGTGCTTAATTCTTGTTGCTGTTTCTTACACGCCCAGGAAAATGCTGATCGCCACTTTGAGGCTAGGAAGCCATTTTTCTCCACGCCAGTTTGGCAGGGGATCCTGGAGGTTTTCTGAACATGGACTAGGGGTCATTGGTGGTGTGTAGGGGAGGTATTTGTGAAGTTCCTGCATCCTGCAAGGGGTTGAACTAGATGATCCCGGAAGTCCTTTCCAACTCTGATTCTATGATTCTATTAGTACAGTATACAAGAGAAGCAGCAAGTTCCAGAAGGAAGAATAACCGGTAAACTGCCAAATTGCCAAGACAACTCACAATGTAAATTGGATACCTCAAGTCCCTACTGCTAGCAAGTGTCTCTTCAGGAGTCTTTTTCCATTCAAACACTGCCAAAAGGATTAAAGACCTTACAGCTTTGCTTTAGTGAAATACAAACTGGCACTTCTTGGCTTCTCTAGTACTGCCCTTTTACACCTTGGATTTCAAGGAGCCAAAGCTGTTGTCAAACAAAGAGTATGGGACACTTCTCTCCAAAAGGACAGAGCACGAGCCTCACATTTTTTACTGGTAAGAAACAAAAACCTAAATTTTGCTCCATCCAGTTACCTTTATTCGTTAGAACTCCCAAAGCACCACAGGGCTTTCACTTTAGCACGATTAACTGTTCTCCCATCTGCCCTCCTGCAAGGGAGATATGCTCATACCCCATATGCAAGCTGACTCTGTCCTTGTAATTCTGGACAGGTGGAGACAATTGAGCACATTCTTTTATCTTGTCGATTTTATCACAAGATTTGTTTTAAATATATAACGCCAATATTCGTCGCCTACCCAGGCAGGTCTAATCAGTTTTATTCTACACTTCTTTTAGCTGATATTTGTAATGAAAACTACTGCTAAGGTAGCGAGATTTTGTGCTATGGCTATCCTAACCAAACAGAAGATTATTAATTCCTAGGAAATTTTAAAATCTACATTGTCTTAACTAAAAATTTTACCCGTACCAATTGTCTGGCTGTATTTTGTTGTTAACTATACGTAACATTTTAAGGTATTTGCTGATCTTTGATCGTAATAAATCAAATTCAATTTTGATTGATAAAGACAATTGGTGCTGCCTTTTAACTTTTACATTTGTGAAAATGTCTCACATAAACTGATCATAATATGGCATTTATCACGGTTTCTTTCCATCCTTTACTAGTTTGTATTTCTGGAGAACAGCTCTCTGACAAAACTTTACTCATGCATTATGCTTCCATGTCCTCTGAAGTATTGTTATGTTATTCTCTATATTTCTCATAATCAGAAATATAACCATGATAGTATTAACATAATAAAATACCAGTGTTAGTGTAACAAGGCCACACCACAGCAAATTTTGTAAATTTCAAGGAAAATTCACCAGAAGAAAAAATAATTGTGGCTGTTGGAATACTATTAACAGAAAGCCCCATATGAAACTGCCTTCTACTGAATCAGACTATCAGTCAATCAAGGTCAGTATTGTCTACTCAGAGGGGCAGAGGCTCTCCAGGTTCTCAGGCAGAGGTCCTTTATATCACCTACCACTGGATCTTTTTAACTGGAGATGCCGGGGATTGAACCTGGGATCTGCATGCCAAGCAGAGGCTCCTCCACTGAGCCACAGCCCCTCTCCTTACAGTACAACTAGAAAAACTGGTATAATTTATATCTACAATCTTCTGAATTGTTCTGCAGTTTTTGGAGATAAGGCTGTTGCAGGTTTAATCAACATATGTATCCAGAATTCACACAACAGCATGACATTCCACTTGTTCTATTATTTTTATAATCAAGATGGTCATCATACACTTGCTGTTTTCTTTCAGTTATGTAAAGCACTTTAGAACAACCTTAGCCTGAAAAGTCCATATATCTTAATTTTACTTTTTCAGATATGCATTCCAAGTTTACTACCATTATTAACACCAAGTTTAAAGAGAATATTTTTGTTACTAGTTTAATGTTTTTGAACTCTTCAGTTTCACTACCAAGCTATGTAGATAACGTAGAACTGTTCGCATCACAGAAGAATACATGTTAACAGTTCTTTAATTTTCCAGACTGAAGCTAAATTGTCACCATGATTGATTTCTGAAATTAGGTAAAAACTAAATCAAAACAAGATGACGATTCAGAACACCAGTGTCCACTATTATAATCTTAAATCATACCACAACAATTTTGTTTTCACTTTCTAGTATTACCATGTAACCTCATAATACCCCAAAAGATCAGCAAAACTCAAATCACTGCTTTATAACCACCTTGCAATTTAATTTATTATACTACTTTAAATACTGTACCTTATCAGAAAAAAAAGAGCAAAAATTGAAAGATGTCCAATTACAAAATGGGGAAAATCTTATGAAATTTTCCAAAAATCAAATCTGGAAGTTGTCATTCCCTCCCAATAATCAGGATAGGAGTCTGTTATGTACAAAATGTGAAACACATTTTCAAAAGTTTGAACATAACAAGATTTTAAGCTCACTGAAAGTGGAAAAGTTGTATTTTAGTTTTCACTTACAAAATTTTGTAAGTGCTCTGTACTGATGGCACTATATAAATTACCATTTCCTATAGCAGTTAATGGGAAATCTTACAGAAATGTACAAGCAAAAACAGAGATGAAGGCTTCACCAGGATTTTCTGATTTAAAAAGCTGTACAAATGCATCAGATAAAGTATTTTAATCCTACAAAAACACTACCTTTTCTATGAAGCCTCCTCCTTTTGAAAACATTTATGCATGCAACAGACCTTCACTTAAGCAAGCTTCACAGAAGTGCCCCATGCCTTTCACAATAATAGGCCTGTTACTTAATTATTCACATTTTGTGCCAAAATAAGGGTTCTAACCTTCACTGATCCCTGAACACAAAATGGTGGGATTGAACATAGAAGCCATTTGATTTTTTCCCATGAGTACCTAATTTCCAAGAATTAGGCGAAGGGTCTATTAGTCTAGACAGATAATGGTACTTAAAAACAAGAGATTAAAAAAAACAGGCTAGCTTCAACAATGGCAATAAGAATCCACTGGCAAGAGAGCAATCCTTAACTGATAAAGTCAACCCCAGACCGTGTGTGTGTACGTGTGTATACACACGCACACACACATGCAAAATATATTACATAAATACATCTATATATAAAACATGCAAAAGGGGGGACCAGTTTACAGCAGTTACATTAAAAAGAACTGCAACACGGTTAATAGGTCCTCCCAACCTGTTTTTTTCTAAGTAATTTAGGCTTAATACCGCTGAAGTATTTTCCCCCGGGGTTGGGGGGACAGGTCGCTTCGTAGGGACAGTGAGGAGAAAATTTCTGGTGGCAAGAGGCGACCCAATCTACCACGGCACAGTCCTGGAGGAAGAAGGGATTCCACGGTGTGGCCTAAACAACCAACTCTGGGGAGAGGCGAATTAAAAGGCGAACCCTTTTGCAAGCCCGATCTCACCAGACCTCGGAAGCGAAGCAGGGCCGACTCTGGCAAGTACTTGGATGGGAGGGAGGGAGGGAGGGAGGGAGGCCTCCTTGGAAGGCCAGCAGTCAGCCCTTCCCCCCCCCCTCCCAGGCATTCCTCCGTGCAAGGATCCACTCCCCCGCCCCCCTCCCTCCGGAGAACCGTCTGGCAGAGAGGCCGGAGGCCGGATTCCGTACCCAGACTAGCGCCCCACGTACCCAACGCCGGAGAACCGCAGCAGGGGAAGAAGGCCTGGGTCCCCTCCCAAGCCTCTCTCGCACGCCGATCACGACCCCGCCGGCCCCGGACTCGGCTGCCCCCCCGCCCGCGACCCCTCGAGGCCTACTGAGAGGGAAGGGAAATGGCGGACGCGGTGACGTCACGGCGCCTACCGGCGTCATCCGATTATTGGTCGCCACCGGGGGCACCGGGGGTTTCCTCCTCTCCTCCCCCCCCCGGAAATGCCCCCTCCCTCCTCCAGCTAGAAGCCGCCGCCGCCGCCCCCCGTCTCCCCTTCCCCGCCGGCAAAGACCCCCACCCAATTCGCCCGTTGGGTCCTCCTCGCCGGGAACACGGCGCCCCCTCCCTCCCCCCCCCCCGCAGCCATTTTCTCCAACCGCCGCGATCCCGGGAGATCTCCAGGCCCCGCCGGGAGGTCGGCGTACCCCCTCCCGACTCTGCCCCCCCCCACACACACACACCTCCACTCACCACGGAAGAGGCGAGGCGGCCCCGAGCGGGGGGGGGAACGGGGGGGGAGGGAGAGAGGGGGGAGGAGAATCGCCCCGGGTGTCGCCGCCGCCGCCGCCGCCTCAGCCCAGCCGATCCTCCGCCGCCGCCATTTCCTCCTCTCTTCACGGTTCCTCTCAGCGACGCTGGGCGGGAGGGGGAAGGGAGAGACAGAGAGAGAGAGACAGAGAGAAGAAGAAAACCTCAGAGCCTCCGCCCGCCTCGATGCTCGGAGAACCCGTCGTCAAAATGGCGGCCGGGATCTGCGCGCGCGAGACTGAGATTATAAAAAAAGAGAGAGGGAGAGGGAGGCCGCTCTCGTTCTCGCGCGCGCACACAGCCCCTTAGACGCCCGCCTTCTCGCGCAGGCGCAGCGAGCGGGAGCGCTGGGGAGGGGGACTGAGAGCGGGGAGAGATGCTGTTGCTAGGCTAACTGCCGCCGAGGGGGGAGGGCGGGGCTCGGCGCAGCCTATCAACGCCCCCTCTGGAAGGGGCGAAGAAGAGATTGGGTTTATGCCCCGCCTTTCACCACCCGAAGGAATCTCAGGGCGGTTTACAATCCCTCCCCCTCCCCACAACAGACACCCTGTGAGGTTGGTGGGGCTGAGAGAGCTCCTTCGAGGAATGCCTTTGAGAGAACTTGTGACTGACCCAAGGTCACACCAGCAGCTGCACATGGAGGAGTGGGGAATCAAACCCTAGTTCTCCCAGATTAGAGCCCGCGGTCCTAACCACTACACCAACGTGGCTCTTAAGGGAGGAGGAAGAGGAGGAGGAGATTGGATTTATACCCTACTCTTCACTACCCGAAGGAGTCTCAGAGCGGCTTACCGTCTCCTTTCCCTTCCCCCTCCCCACAACAGACACCCTGGGAGGTAGGTGGGGCTAAGAGAGCTCCTTCGAGGACTGCCTTTGAGAGAACTTGTGACTGACCCAAGGCCACACCAGCAGCTGCATGAGGAGGAGTGGGGAATCAAGCCCAGTTCGCCCAAATCCGAGTCCACGTTCCTGTCCTCCCCACGTTCCAGTTCCCAAACCTCCAAGAGTTTCCCAACTTGGATCTGGCAACTCTACCGCCCCATCTCCCACCAGTGGCCAGGGGGGACCCGGCAACCCTAAGAGGAAACCATTGTCAAACCCACCTCTGAACATCTCTTGCCTTGAAAACCCTTCAGGGTTGCCATAACTCAGCCGTGACTTGACACAGAAAGTCCTAAAGACCCTAGCCACCTCACCTCTCTTTTCTAAAAATAACCTCCCCCCCCCAAAAAAACACAAAATTAAACACCAAATATAAATAATGTGTGGTACCCAAAGAGATTTTAACATCCAATCCTACAGTATAGCTGGCCTTAGGGGACCAGAAGCCGTCAAAACACTGGGCGATTGTCAAGTTTAGGCATGTGTAGATAGGCAATGTAGGACAGTCCTACAAATATAGTGTGTGTTGCCAACTCTAGGTAGAACATTACTGGAGAAGGGGGAGCTCAGCAGGGTATAATGCAATAGATTCTCCCCTACAAAGCTGCCATTTCCATTTTGACTCTTGAAAGCTTACATCATGAAAATCTTGTTAGCTCTAAAAGAGGAAGAAGAGATCGGATTTATACCCCGCCCTTCACAATCACTACCCGAAGGAGTCTCAGAGCAGTTTACAATCTCCTTTCCCTTCCCCTCCCTGCAACAGACACCCTGTGGGAGGTAGGTGGGGTTGAGAGAGCTGTTTCGAGGACTGCCCTTGAGAGAACAGCTCTGAGAGAACTTATGACTGACCCAAGGTCACACCAGCAGCTGCATGTGCGGGACTGGGGAATCACACCTGATTCTCCCAGTTTAGAGTCTTAACCACTACACCAGACTGGCTCTCAGGGTGCTGCTGGCCTTGAATCTAGCTTTTCTGCCGAAGACCAGTACAGCTACCCTCTGAAACTATTTTCACCAGGGAAATATCTGATACCTGTAGTCTTAAGATCAGCTGTAATTCTGGAACATCAGGCCCCACCTGGAAGCTGGCAGCCCCTATATATATTACACACATACGTACTCACAGAGAGACTTGTTTCCAACAAATGATTAAAAAAACCCAAACTGGCTAACAAAATTAAAACCATGTTTATTACAATTAATTTCTGAGTGCACTATAGAGCCTCTTTTTAAGAAAATCCATTGGTGTGTGTAACATTTTAGTTATCCAAAGGAAAGAGGAGCCAATGCTCCCCCTAAGCTATGGAGTCCTGTGAGCAAAACTTCTTCTTTGTGAGCTACTGATATTAAAGTTGTGAGCAAGCGATTTGGCTGCTGCATACATCAGTTTGCTCTGAAGCCATCCTTCCTGAGCTAAGAAAAAGGTGTGAGCCAGAGGCTAAAAAACTGTGAGCTAGCTCACACTAACTCAGCCTAGAGGGAACACTGAAGAGGACTAGATCATTTTTCAACCTCCGCACACAAACACCTTCCCTCCCCCCAAATAGACCAAGGTGATTCTCCAGGTATGTTTTCTTTTTTAAATACCAGTTTGATGCTATGGCTTCCCTCAAAGAAATGTTGTTGGGGCTAGATCCTGACCGAAGAATCACAAAATGGCAGCTTTGCTGGCTCAAGCACATCAAAGCTCACACTACAAATTAAATGTGTTGGTCTTTGAGATCCTCTTTGTTCTTCAAGAGATCTTCATCTCCTTTGCTGCAATGGGCTGACATGGCTACCCCCACTGGAATCCGAATCCCACGAGCAAATAGACTGTTAAACCACTTTGACTCTGTTGTGTGGTGTAAAGGGCCATCAAGTCACCGCTGAGCTGACTTATGGCGACCCCATGGAGTTTTCAAGGTAAGAGACGTTTAGAGGTGCTTCGCCACTGTTGCTTCCGCATCATGGCCCTGGTATTCCTTTGAGGTCTCCCATCCAAATACCATCCATGTATTTAGCTTCTGAGAGGCGAGATCTAACAAGAGTGGGCTAGCCTGGGCTATCCAATCAGGGCAACTCTGCTGTAGATGTGCACTTTATTATTTTTTTACTGCAGTGCCCACATTTGGGCTACATATTTAAGAAGCATTGAGAGCAAAATAAAGTTTCAGTAGGAGTTGGTTCCAGCAATTAGCAGACAACCCTGCAGCCACATTTCCAAGCTTCCTCCCATGCACCAGAAAGTACGAACTAAGCTTTTTTAGAAATTGAATGCCCACACCCATAATTGCAGTCTGAGACATTACAAACCATGGCCACCATCTGTTGACATGCATATCATGCAAGAGCCGCAAGGCATTTCATATGCACAAACATACAAACCAATGGGGAGGGCAGGAAGGGTTGCCTCAGTGCTTAGTTCTTGTGGCCCATTCTTACATGCCCAGGGAAATGCCAGCCGCCACTTTGGAGTCAGAGAGCCATTTTTCTCCAGGCCGGTTTGGCTGGAGATACTGGAGGTTTTTTGTCATCTGGGCATGGAACAGGGGTCACTGCGGATGTGGAGGGAGAGGTATTTGTAAATTCCCTGCATTGTGCAGGGGGTTGGGCTAGATGGCCCTGGAGGTGCCTGCCAACTCTATGATTCTATGATTCTGCGATAAATGTAGCCTGGCAACCCGCAGGGGATGGGGGGACTTATCTACATCATTGCCCACGTGACCCGGAAATGAAATCATCACGTCCGGGACATCAGGGGGAAGCTCTTTGCCCAAATACCAGAGCATCGCTCTGACATCCTGGATGTGATAATATCACTTTTGGGTCACATGGGCAGTGGAACAGTGGTCACTGGGGGTGTGGGGAGAGGTATTTGTGAATCTCCAGCATTGTGCAGGAGGTGGGACAAGATGACCCTGGAGGTCCCTTCCAAATCTGTGATTCTATGACATTGCCTTAGATACAGAGAGCGGTTTGGGGGTTTGTTCACATGGGTTTCTTTCCCCAGGTCTGGGCTGGGCTGAACCGCGTCTCAAATACCCAAGATCCACAAAATAGTCCGCAGAGGAAGTGCTACCAGTAGTGCAAGCAAGCAACAGGGGAAGGAGCCTGTAAGACAAGGGGGAAAGAATGTGATTTCTGAATGTGGTTTCTGACACTTTCTCCTTGATATACATATATTGACAGCTGTCACCGTGCCTTCAAAAGTTTAATCATAACAGACCTAGGTATATAACCGAGAAGCTTCTGATTAGAGAAACTTATAACAGAATATATATTTTATAACTGCACTTTTTGGATAGGAAGCTTCTGTAGAAGGAATTAGGATGCAATAAGAATGGGATACTATTTAGAAGTTGCAAGGCCACCAACAGCGAAGTTTAATGTGATTCAGAACCCCTTAGCGACAAGCTCTCCCCTCTGCGAGCCCAGGAAGTCACCCAGTCTTCTGAAGACAAGATAAACAAGTGAAATTACTGACACCGCTAAGAGATGCACTGAGTCAAATGATGCTTGTATGATGTTAACTGCCTGGTACCAATTAGAGACCCTTTAATGTGTAAACGATATGTGATGTCATTTGGGGTATAAGACCTTCTGCCCTTCCTGGTGGTGGCAGAATACAGCTTTGGAATCGCTGGAAGTGCTAAGGCACTCATCAGCCCTGTATTCCCTGTTATGAATTCGGTAAACAGAGATCCATCTAACTCGTTGGACTCAGACTGTGTGATTCCAATTCGGCCAAGGGGTCACGCAGGTACAGATTTGTGCATCAAGAGAAATGAACCTGCACATTTGTTCATGATTAATTTGTTTTTATTTTTCTCAAAAAGTGGCGTACAAAAGGGAAGAGGGGGACGGGAAAATATAGGTTCATCAAATGTGTCAAATATTATGGGTTGTTACAGACAGCAAGTAGAATCGGATGTATTAGTAAGACTACATATTTTAAATATAGAAGCAGACAACAAGACACCAATATTACAGTGTTTTGGGATGGGTTCTCTCTTAAAAAGAATAAAGAAGAACTTTCCTAATGTTAGCGATAATCTGTTAACAATAAGAGAGATTACATCTTTAACAGTTGAACAAACTTCTATGCTAAAATTAAATCATCGTTAAAACCTAAATATTGTCTTAATCGTTTGCCAATATCTAAGTTTTATTCTCATTAAATATTTAAATACTAGTGGAATTCAAAATAAAAAGATTAAAACTACAATCAATATGTTCATCGCCTTTAATATGATATTCAGATAATTTTTTAAAAAGCTGTTCCTGTATTAGGAGTAATAGGCTTGCCATTTCTACTGAAATTCTTTCAGTGGTCCTCTGTTTATATAATCAGTTAGTTTTGTCAGTGTTGCATATTCAGGTAGTTTATCTTTCCAGCTCTCTATTGTAGGACATTATTTTGTCTTCCCACTTCATTGCAAATATTACTCTGGCAGCTGTCAACGTATGTCTAAGTAGGCGATTCTGCACATTTTTTTCTCCTTTCAGACCTTATACAGAACCAGACCACTGGTCTGTCTACTTCAGTACTGTCTGCTCTGATTGGTTATGCATCATGAACACACAGATGAAGCTGCCTTACACTGAATCAGACCCTTGCTCTATCAAGGCCAGTATCGGACCGGCAGCAGCTCTCCAGGTTCTCAGGCAGAAGTCTTTCACATCACTCTAATACTTGGTCCTTTTAACTGGAGATGCCGGGACTGAACCTGGGACTATCTGCAGCAGATGCTCTACCACTGAGCCACAGCCCATCATGGCAGCAGTTCTTCAGTCTCAGATTGCATTCACAGGAGTCCGATTCTCTGTTTTGCAGTTATTGGTCATGCAAAGGCAGATGCATTCCATAGCAGCAACGGAGACTCTGGATGAGGGCTTTCTGCACCCTTTCCACTTGAACATAAGAACATAAGAGAAGCCAGTGTTGGATCAGGCCAATGGCCCATCTTGTCTAACACTCTGTCACACAGCGGCCAAAAATACCAGGGGCCCTCAGGAGGTCCACCAGTGGGGCCAGGACACTAGAAGCCCTCCCACTGTTGCCCCCCCCCCAGCACCAAGAATACAGAGCATCACTTGCCCCAGATTGAGAGATCCTATCTATACCTTGTGGCTAATAGCCACTGATGGACCTCTGCTCTAGATGTTTATCCAATTCCCTCTTGAAGCAGTCCATGCTTGTAGCCACCACCACATCTTGTGGCAGTGAACTCCACGTGTTAACCACTCTTTGGGTGAAAAAGTACTTCCTTTTATCCGTTCTAACCCTACTGCTCATTAATTTCATGGAGTGCCCAGGAGTTCTTGTATTGTGAGAAAGGGAGAAAGGGACTTCTTTCTCTACCTGCTCTATCCCATGCATAATCTTATAAACCTCGATCATGTCACCCCTCAGCCGTCGCTTCTCCAAGCTAAAGAGCCCCAAGCGCTTCAGCCTTTCTTCATAGGGAAAGTGTTCCAACCCTTTTATCGTTCTAGTTGCCCTTTTCTGCCCTTTTCCCAATACCATAATATCTTTTACCTTTTATAATACCTTGCACCTGCCATTTCTTCCCCCACTCACCTCCAGCCTGCTGCCCTTTTTAAAATGTCGCAGGAATATTGCTATAGTGATAAGGACACTGCAGCCCTATATTTACTACCAATGGGGGGGGGGATGCCAAAAAATCTGCAGGTGATATGGGGCAGTTAAGTGCAATGAAAAATGGGGCCAGATGTGGGCATGGAAGGGCAGGTGTCCCCACCTTCCCATCTACACTCTCCCACAAACCACTCTGAGCAGGGTCTTTATGGAAAGATCAAACCAAAGAAGGTTTGGGAAACTGCAGAGCAGAGGCACCCCATCGAATGATGTCATGTAGAAGCCCAAAAGTAAACTTCTGCAGTTTGGAAGGGAAAGGTGGGAAGCAAGAGCTCCATGTGGACTCTCCACACAAATGCCACGTGGACCTCCTAAAGTTACTTAGACACTAACTGGAGATAACAGGTGCTCACATGCTCTGCCGTTGAGCCACTTCCCTGATTCCTTCAGCTAGTGTCTTTGTTTGATGATATGCTGTACAAGAGACACTTATGTGTTTTGCTTGTAGACTCTGGTGGGTTGTTTATTATACCCTGTTGGGCTATTACAGGGGTGGGAAACTTGCTCAGTGTAAGAGCCACCTAGAACAGGGGTGGCCAAACTTGCTTAACGTAAGAGCCACCTAGAACAGGGGTGGGCAAACTTGCTCAGTGTAAGAGCCACCTAGAACAGGGGTGGCCAAACTTGCTTAACGTAAGAGCCACCTAGAACAGGGGTGGGCAAACTTGCTCAGTGTAAGAGCCACCTAGAACAGGGGTGGCCAAACTTGCTTAACGTAAGAGCCACCTAGAACAGGGGTGGGCAAACTTGCTCAGTGTAAGAGCCACCTAGAACAGGGGTGGCCAAACTTGCTTAACGTAAGAGCCACCTAGAACAGGGGTGGGCAAACTTGCTCAGTGTAAGAGCCACCTAGAACAGGGGTGGCCAAAGTTGCTTAACGTAAGAGCCACCTAGAACAGGGGTGGGCAAACTTGCTCAGTGTAAGAGCCACCTAGAACAGGGGTGGCCAAAGTTGCTTAACGTAAGAGCCACCTAGAACAGGGGTGGGCAAACTTGCTCAGTGTAAGAGCCACCTAGAACAGGGGTGGCCAAAGTTGCTTAACGTAAGAGCCACCTAGAACAGGGGTGGGCAAACTTGCTCAGCGTAAGAGCCACCTAGAACAGGGGTGGCCAAACTTGCTTAACGTAAGAGCCACCTAGAACAGGGGTGGGCAAACTTGCTCAGTGTAAGAGCCACCTAGAACAGGGGTGGCCAAACTTGCTTAACTTAAGAGCCGCATAGAATAAACATCAGATGTTTGAGAGCCACAAGACATGAACAAATATTACCTGCTTTTATTGGAGAATAAGCAAATAGCCGCTATTATATTGTTTGTGATTTATTCTGCGTTAAACAGTGACTTTCCTTCAGCTAGAATACATTTCAGCAGTTTGTGCGTATCCCGATGTACACATTCTTTCTGACCACTGGCTGGCAGGTTACAATCCTAGGAAAACAGAAAGACTAGAGCGTGTTCTCTTCAGCTGTAATATGTATAGTCAAATACACGACGTTTACATAACGCCCATGTTTCTGGCGTACCCAGGGAGACACAGAGCTACACTTCTTTCCATAATGCTTTCCGACAAGAACCAGGACATAACGTAGAAGGCTGCTACATACAGACGGATGGCATTGAAAGCATAGGAGATCTCCAACAAGAACTAGTATATAGAGGGTTCTCCCTAATTTATGAGAATCACGACTATTTTAGCACTGAAATTGTGATTCTGAAACTTTTATATTGTTTCATACATTTTATCTATCTTTCTGTATTTCCTGTGTGAGGTGGAACTTTGAAATTACTTTAGGGTCTAGCACCACTCACTCACTGAATGCCTTAGGAGAAGATGGGTCGACTCAAAGGGCTGCTGTTTCGCTGACCCTCAATAAGGAACCAACTTCAGCCTCCTCCTTTCTAGTGGGTGCTGACAATGAAAATGGGGCCAAATTGTAAGCAGGCAGACCCCCTCTTTATTGAGAGGCAATATTGAGAATGCCTCCAGACTTGACCAAAGTATAAAGAAGATGGATCCCCGGCCGGCCGGCCAGCCTCATAATCATGCCTAGGCAAAGATCCTGGTTAAGTGTGACATCTTGGTCTGACCCAGCTGCAGCTTCTCCCTCCACCCCAACATCTGCATACGCCAGACAATGGACCTGCCTCGCCCCAGAGCTAACACCATTCAACCTGGATCGCTAATCCTGTCAGTCTCCCCATCATGTTTCCTCCCCACATTTCCTTCACAATCACAGCTCCCAGTGTCTGTCCCCTCTCCCACCTAACACAAAAGGAGGGTTGCCAAGCAGCCCTGTTTTTTTCTGATTAGTTTAATTAGCAATCCATTAGCCCCCTGAACCACCAGAGGAAGCAACCGGAATCCCAGCCCAAACCTTACTTTACATCTAAAACTCCTCCCAAGGACAACTCCTGTCCATATCTGGGAACCCCATTCAGCATTCCCAAACTCATTGTTTTAATCTCACTGATTTTCTTTGTTTCACGGGGCAGTCACATTAGCATGTCCCCAGGTCCCATTTTTTTCTATACTCACAGCTCCATTGCTGCGTGTCTTGTCTGAGTGCCTAGTGACAACGCACCCCCATACTGCTTGGGTCCTCCTTCTTCTTTTTTTGGATTTTTTAAAATTTTATTTTCTACACACTTAGGGTTGCCAAGTCCAGGTTGGAAAATACCTGGGGACTTTGGAGGTGGAGCCAGGAGAAGGTGGGGTTTGGGGAGGGGAGGGGCCTCAGCATGGTACAATGCCATGGAGTCCATCCTTCAAAGCAGCCATTTTCTCCAGGGGAGCTGCTCTCTGTCAGCTGGAGATCAGTTGTAAAAGCAGGAGATCCCCAGGCCCCACCTGGAGGCTGGCAACCTTATACACACTACAAACAAGATACTAACTAAAATCCTCTATTTTAACGCTAAGGTATAAAGAGATCAGGTTCTGTACTAATAAAATACTCATGCTCAATTAATATCAAGAAAATAAAAAATAAATCCAGGCATCTTAGACTAATCTTAGTTTCTCGCCCTAAAGCTTAAAAATACATAAATGACTGTATTTAAAACAGGGGTATACAATCACAAATTAAAACTTTTAAAATAACAATGCTTCTTTCTTCTTCTTTTTTTCTGTTTTCTCTCTCAGGGGCTTGGGGGCTGCAGCTCCTTTAACCGCATCCGACTCTTCTTCTTCCGGTTCATTCCTCTTTGAAGTGACAGAACTTTCCAGTCCATAAATACTCTCTTGAAGCTCCAGTTTGTCTTCTGTAGATGTTTTCTCTCTTCTTTCCGTATATTGTTCCAAAAATTTCTTTGCTTTTGCAACACAGTCAATTTTTAGCTTCTTGTCCGCGTAATTAAAGACCAAACCTTCAGGTGTTAACCATTGTACATGGTACCTCTCGCTTGTATAAAAAGTAGTTAAGTTTTTGTAGGGTTTCCTCTTCTTTCTGATTTCAAATGGAATGTCCTTTAAAACTTTAACCTCCTGCTCTTGGCTCTTCAAGGGAGTCCTGTTTGTGGCCTTGAGCACCACGTCTCTGGTAGATTTCTTGGAGAATCTCACCATTATCTCTCCTGGCAGGTTATTTTTCTTCAGGAATTCAGGATAGGTCCTGTAGACCATATTTTGGGTCCTTCTATAAGATGCTGCTTCAGCTCACCTTCTCTCAGCGGATTTCTGCTCTCTAAGACAGGTAGCTATACTTCCCCCAACACCCTCCTTTATTCCCGCCGCTCTAAATTGGCCTTGTATGTCTGTTATTTCTTGTGTGCTGCTTATGGGTTAGCCTTTTCATAGTCTGTTAATAGAATACATATCTATTTCACATCTTTATTTTGAGAGTTCTCTTAAAAGGGAAAGTTCCCCATACACTTTGGTGGAAAAAAATTTGCCAGATTACCACCCTCTTGCAAAGCCTTTGTTTCCTTAGCTAATCCCCAACAAATATAGGAGACAAGCCCACTTTGGGGGCAACGGAGACCATTTGGGGTAACCAAAGGCTCAACAGGAAGTTTCATAAGGTTGGCTAACACCAAGGGAAGGGACCACTGGGGAACAATACGGGGGGCAGGGGGAAAGATGTTAGACTAGTGTGCAAAAACAGTAGTCCCTTACACATCCTCATGAAATGTAGCAATGGCTGCCAAATGGGTCTTTACTGATGATACAGCCAGACCTGCATATACTAAGAACGACCGATATTCAAGAAGTGATGATACTGGGCTGATGAAGGGGCATATCCCTTTAGTAACAGCCCAAGCCTCAAAATGGGTCCACTTCCTATCATTTTATCATTTATTCATTCATTCATTCATTCATTCATTCGATTTTTTTTTAGACTGCCCTCCCCCATACTTGGTGCTTAGGGCGGTATATAACATTTAAGTTACGATCATAATCAAAATTTTAAAAAAAACCCAGTAAAACAATTTCAATAACCATTTCAGATGGCGTCTATAAAACAAATTGCTTGCCCCAAAGCAGGGAGTGAACAGAAAAAGAGGCCCGGCTAATTGTGCTGGCTCTGGCCAGTCGCCACGGAAACAAGATACTAAGCTAGGTACAAAAGTCCAAACCAAGCTGAGAAACAGTGCCAGGGGTCGGAATGCTGGGAAACCAATCAGAGTTCTCAGGAGCGACGAGCGGAGGCTGGCAGCCGGGACAAGGTCCAAGCCTGCACGGTGGCATCCATACCAAGGCAGGTGAGCATGGCTGCTTATAACCGGATCCTCCCTTCCCTGGGAGGTGACCTGAAAAGACTCACAGCCCCTCACGTTGCCTTTGTAACAGCTGAAGTCTGGCACTCTTCCTTCTCTCATGCACATCCAGATGCTGGCGTGCCCTGGGTCTGGGACACTCAGGTGAGCCAGGTGGGGACTCCAGCCTCGGGGTGTCTCCAGCTGGGGGTGCCGGGCCAGGCTCTGGACCAGACTTTCCCTCTGACTGCACCTCATTCTCTTCACCCTGCTGCCCCTCCTGTGCAGCTGCTGGGGCCTCTTCTTCCTCAGGTGCTGGTAAAAGTTGCTCTTCTGGGCTGACTCCAGAGGAGGCTGGGTTGCTCCGTGCTTCTTCCTCATTTGAGAAATAGTCAGCCTCAGCTGAGCCAGGACCCATGACACTAATCAAAAATCATTGATGTCCTCAATCGTAGGCCTGGTGGAACATCTCCGACTTACAAGGATATAGACTTTCCATTTGGGGGGGGGGGGCCTGGGGCTGGGCCGGAGGCATTGCTATGCTAGGCCCTTGTTTATTTATTTATTTACTTTATACCCCACCCTCTCTGCCAAAGCAGGCCCATAAAAGAACTGGGGCCCAGTGACATCATAGGGAGAGCCGGTGATATCACAGGCCATTGTCACTATCAGTGGAGGCGGGGCCATATGGGATTTAGGGAGGGTCTCCCCAGAAATCTCCCCCTGCAATGCCCCTGGGCTGGGCTAAGCCCAGGAAAAGGTGGGATTTGGCCAATGGTTATAGTGGTATCTCAGCGATCTCTTGCTGTGTCCTGGTTTTGAAATTCACTTTTAGAACTGTCACTTTAAGATCTGCAAATATGCATACCAAGTGCATAAGACAAACTAATGGTCACAAATTCGACAGTAAGAAAGGCAACACAGAAAAACCTGTAGGGGCACATTTAAACAGTTTTCCTGGACATTCATTTACAGAAGTCTTGTTTCTGCCTTATTCATAAGGGTGACTGTGTACTGAAATTTACTAAATTGTGGCATCACAGATGTCTTCATTTGGTAAATACATGGCTGAAGTCTCTGAGCTAGGGCAGAATACAAAGCAGTTGCTGTGCAATTGATTTCTGAGCAATGTACAGTGTTCAGAGTAGTGGTAACTTTCTCAGTGTTCTGGGTCTGGAATGACAGCCCCCAGGGTGCATTGACAGTCCCTGGGATTAGCAAAAGTGTTCTGGGACTGGAATGACACTTTGAGGGCTGTCATTCCAGTCCCAGAACACTTCTGCTACTCCCAGGGGGTGTCATTCCACTCTGGGGGCTGTCATTCTAGTCCCAGAGCACTGAGCCTATTTGCAGGGGCTGTCATTCTACTTTGCCAGCTATCATTCCAGTCCCAGAGCACTGAGCCTATTCCAGTGGCTGTCATTTCACTCTGTGACCTGTCATTCCAGCCCCAGAACATAGATTCTCTTCCTAGGGACCATCGTTCCACTCTGGGGGGTGTAATTCAAGTCCCAGAGCAGAGATTCTATTCCTAGGGACTGTCATTCCACCCTGGAGGCTATCATTCCAGTCCTATACTAGCCTATCTGGGCCCAAAGACCTTAATGGAAAAAACCATTCTGCATTTTCTTTGCAACTTTTTTTGTGCTGCAATGTATTTCAGTGGAGCCTATGCAAGCCCAGTTGGCATTCCTGGCTCCCATGATCTCCAATGGGCAATCCTGTCATTCCTTTTAGTAAGTCCCAGTTGGTTGCCCCTTTGAAACTTACCACACCATTTTAAGTAACAGCAAAATGAAGAGCGTGAACATGTAAAGACTGCACATTCCTTGCTAATGTTCTCTTAGGGCTGCACATAGGGCAAAAGGAAATTTTAAAAGACATCTTATCTGCATGTGTTCTCCCCCCACCCCCCTTAATCTTGGTCATGTAGATAGGCTTAGACCTCAGACCAAAGGTCTCTCTCTCCTGATGGATCCAGCCTCAAGAGACCTTTTCTTCCTCCTGGCAAGGAATGTTATCAAATCTTTTCCCCCACTGAGGTAAAAGCAGAGATCGGGTCTTCCTAAAGACTAGCATTTGACACCACCCTGATGGGAGGGGGGGGGGGGATGCTTAACAATCCCATTGTCTATCCTGCTAGCTCAGTTAGCATTTGTAAGAAAGTGAGCCTGGAAGGAAAAAAGTGAGTCCAAATGAAAGTTTTAAACTCAATATTAACCGGCACTGGTTGACTGGGGGAGGCTCAGTTCCCCACCCCCACCCCTCGGAAAAATTTAGGGGAGGCCCAAGCCCCCCCCCCCCCCCAGTTTACGCCTATGCTGCTTTACAAGCCCAGCGGAACTGAACTAGATTATGCAGGGCACGGATGTCATTTGGCAGAGTGTTCCACCAGGTCAGAGCCAGGGCCAAGAAAGCCCTGGCTGTGGTTGAGGACAGCTGGATATTTTTCAGGCCAGGGATCTCCAGAAGATTTTTCTCAGCTGAGTGCAATGCTTTTCAGGGGGTGTACCAGTAGAGATGGTCCCAAAGTATCATAGGAGTATCTAGTGGAAAGTTTACAGGCCTGGAGGAAAAAAAACTCTAGAAGCTTCTGAGAGAAGGAACACCCTATGGCCCTGTCTTCCATGCTGTTAAATGTAACCTTGCTACATCGTGATGTAGGATGTGGGGCTGTACATGAAGACAGAAGGTGAACTGTGACCGGCTCAAGGTCGCCCGGCAGATTTCACCTGGAGGAGTAGGGAAGCAAATCTGGTTCTCCGGGTTAGAGTCTGCCGCTCTTAACCACTACACCACGCTGGCTCTCCTGTAGCAGCCAGTTTGGTGTAGTGGTTAAGTGCACGGACTCTCATCTGGGAGAACCGGGTTTGATTCCCCACTCTTCCACTTGCACCTGCTAGATGACCTTGGGCAAGCCATAGCTCTGTACCAGCGGTTCTCTCAAGGACAGCTTGGGAAAGAGCTCTCTCAGCCCCACCTACCTCACAGGGTTTCTGTGGTGGGGAGGGGAAGGGAAAGGAGTTTGTAAGCCGCTCTGAGACTACAAGGGAAGGTTGGGGTATAAATCCAATCTCCTCCTCCTCTTCTTCTTCTAGACAATTAGATTGGTTACTTTTATTTTTTCTTGGATTTTATATATTGCATCACGGATGTTCTTATCTGTGATGCAGGATTATTTGTTACTAGAAGAAGAAGAAGAAGAGATTGGATTTATATCCCACCCTTCACCCGAAAGAAGAAATAAATGTTATATTTGTTGTTAAAAGTCGAGCACTAAGTATATGTTAATGGGAAATAAGGGTGCTCCAAAGTTATGTGTACCAGCAAATCAGCTATGTGATCTTTAGAAGCAGTAGTATATGTAACTAGTTAAACCAAGAATTTGTGTTTCTCAAATTTATTAATCTGCTAAAAATGATTATTTTACTCAGCATTTTCTGTATAAGGTAATTTAGCTTAGAATTTAGCTGTGTAGTTATAGAAATAGTTGGAAAATTAATAAAAAAATTTTTTTTAAAAAGAAACTATAAAACTCTATTTTGTTCTGACCACAATGCCGTGTTATGTACACAATTGATAACATTCCTGGCTTATGTTGGTACTGTCTTTGTCTTTAATATGGTTATAACAATTGTTGATACATCCTTTTTAGAAGCGATGTTATTGTAAAACTTGGTTGGGAAATATTTTTTAGAGATTCCCTTGCATTAAATATGCTTCTGGAAAAAATGGATGACACTGACACACTGCAAAGGGTGCCAGAGGATTTACTCCCAGATATACTGGAACCTATAGACATTGGCTGCGGCCAACGGCCCTTTAACGCGGGAGGAAGTGCTGTTTCTGAACATACTGTCCGCGGCTACTCCATAGGCGAATCGGGCTCCAGCACGGGTTCAAAGCACTTTTTCTGACCCCGGGAAAATCAACTATTTTCCCGGGAGTCATGCTTTGAACCCGCAATGGGCCAATTTGGACATCCCTCTCTCGCAATAATTGCGAGAGAGGGATGTCCAGATCGGCCCTCCTGGGGTTCCCCCCCCCCGCCCCTTTTTGCACTTGGGCGCTTCGGCACTCAAGCGCCCAAGAGCAAAAAGGGAAAACAAACAAACAAACCCCGGCCCGATCCGCGTCCCGCCGGCCAGTGCCACCTTCCCCTGTTTTCCCCAAACTCACCAGGATGCTGGCAGGGCTCGGGGAAGGGTGCCTCCCCAGCTGCCACCATTGCCAGCCGCCTCCGCGGCCTATGCTGCTGCTGCCACCGCACGCTGCTGCCTCCCACGGCTGCCACGGGGGTCAGGGAAGCCTCCCCCGGCTGCCGCCACCGCACGCCGTCTCCTTCACCACTGGGGGTTGAGATGTGTAATCATCCCAACCCAGGGGGGAAAAAAGTGGCTCCTTTAAATCCGGGAGGAGTCCCGGATTTAAAGAACCATGTGACCGCAGCCATTGAGTCAACGCAGATTTCCTTGAAGGACTTGCAGATTATGATTCAAAACGCTGTATGGCTGTAAAAATGGCAGTTCAAGAAGCTTTTTATCCTGTACAAACTGAAATGCAAATACTGATGTAACAGGCTTTAACTAAGGAGGAGACAGTTCAGACATCATGGAAGGATGAGAGAAAAGGACACGACAGTGCAGAAGATATAGAGGAAACCTGCAATCAAGCTGACAAGATCTACAGAAAGGATTCTGCACCTATAAAGAGAAGAAAGTTCCTATATAAAGGAATAATATATAAAGGAATAATTACTGACGAAATTTCCAAAATAATGAGTTGCTCATCACCTCAGAGAGAGCAAAGAAATCAACACATGGAACCAGGGGTCATTTCAAGTAGGAGCTCGGGGGAGCACAGCTCCGGGAGTTGGTGACAGCCCTCCCCCCGTGTGGGGGGAATGCCTGCTTGTGTCATGGCTGCAGCAAAATGACCCTGTCCCCTGGAAAGGTCCTTGTTCCTCCCACCAGCCTTCTGAAGGCTTCAGCCACCACTGAAGCTATCCTCCCAGAATAGTGGTATTTCCGAGGCTTGGATTGGTAGCTGTCCCCTCCCTGCCATCCATCCATCCATCCATCCATCCATCCTTCCTTCCTTCCTTCCTTCCTTCTTTCTCCCTCCCTCCCTCCCTTGCTTCTGACATACTTCTGGTGATGTCAGGGGGTTTAGCATATGCAAATAAGTTATGCTAATGAGTTATGCTAATGAGATCCTGCACCTCTTTTTCTACGAAATGACCCCTGCATGGAACTACAAACCATTTCCAAGACTGAGCACAGATGGTTGCTTCCAGAAGACAATTTCTACACTTACAAGGGAAAAAGACCCAGAATCAAGACCCTAAAACTTAAGAGGAGAAATCAGAAAATCAAGAAGATGAAACCCATTAAAAGGATGGAAAATTTCTGAGGGAAGTCCTGAGATTTTTGATGGAGTAAGATCCTACCATATTTGTATCCAGAGGAAAATAAAGAACTATATATCCCTATATATCGAACGAAAAAAAATTAATAAAATGTTTAGACAAAATCCATATTAGTAGAAAATAAGAAATGGTATATTCATATATGTGCAGTTACTATATGATAGCGCAAGGTGGAAAAATGATAAAAGATGTAGATAATGTATGAGGTAGTTTAATAGGGGGAAAGAATGAGATGAAATGTTGTACCCCAACTTTATGTTTGTTTGTTTTAAAAACGAAAGAAAGCTTATACCCAGAATAAACCTTTGTTGGTCTTAAAGGTGCCACTGGACCTGTAATGTTATTCAGGCAGGTCTTTAAAACTGAGGAGAGAGATTTCTTGCTGGTTTCTACTTAAATAAACAAGCATGAGCTTCTTTGTCTCAAAGACAGTTAAGTTGGTGAAGACAGGAACAGTTACACAAATTCCAATATCCCTTCTTAACCACTTGATAGGGATCGCCCCCTCCCTTTACTAGGAGCTGTTTCACTCAGGGAAGGGCCACTTGTCCCACGTCCCGAACTCGAACTCAGGATCCTTCTTGATCCTCTCACTCTGCTTAACACTCAACTGTCATTCTTAACTGCTACTCCTAACGGCTACTCTCAGCTGTAGGATTCCCTTTGAGTCCCCTGTCACTCAAGATTCTCAGACCCAGTTTAAAGCAACAACCACGTACTGTCCATTACAGGGGTCTGTGAACTGCCATAAATCTGGTTCAATCATGTTCAATATCTGCATTACTGCTACTGAGTATATTTACATGACTCCTGCAGAGGTTATTGGTTTTCATTTGTCTTTTCCTCCTAATTGGTGACAGGTCCCACCCGGGAGTTCTCAACAAGCCTATGACTCCCACCTCTGGAATGTGAGCTCTGCTTTGCTCGCTTGCTTGCTCTGCGCATGCTCTCTCTCCTTATCTCAGTGCCTTCTGCTCTGGCCTTGAACAGAACCGCCAGCAACTATTTATTTATTTATTCTATTTATATCCCGCCTTGCCAGCGAACCGGCAACTATGTGTGAGCCAAACACCCACCGGTGTTTTGTATTTTCTTTTATTTGTGCTTGGGAACTGAACTTTAGAGATGTTCAACATCATTATTTTCTGAGACATCTGTTTCCCGCGTTTTCCATGGGAATAATATTTGAGCGCCTAAAATACTGCATAGTGATTGGTAGAATGCCTGAAGCGATATTTCATATCCAGTATATCAATACCTGTCATGTCTAACCCCAGCATTACTAACAGTGGAAGTGTTTGACTCCAGTGATATTTCTGCAAATAAAGGACTTATTACTTCATGAGACCTGTTGTGGACTATATCTCTTGGGACATTCTCACATACAGCGCCACCGGGCGTTCATGTCCATGAGCCTGTGTGCACACTATCCATATGTGCGCACTAAAGAAAGGCTGGATCTGTCTTGCATGCAGAGATCCGACCTGTTAGGTCAGCTGTTGAGAACTCGATTGAACCCAAGCACACATGGTTTCCTGTTATTTTTTAATTTTTTAAAAAAATACTTAAAACTTTCTCCTGCCATCTTTCTACCCAGTCAGGGTCCACGATGCGGCAAACATAAATACATGAAGACAGTTAAGCAATTAGAAACGCAGCTAAAATGATAACATTCAGTTAAACACACACACAAAATAGCACTAGAAGGAAGGCCAGTATCCATTTTTGGAGGTATGACAGAACAACAAAAGTCTTCGCCTGCTGGCAAAAACAACAGAGGGAGACAGACAAATCTCTCTGGGAAGGGAGTTCCAAAGTTTTGGTGCCATGACAGAAAAGGACCTTTCGTGGGTTGCAACTCTTCTAGCCTTGGATGGTGGGGGTAATCGAAGAAGGACCACTGAGGATGCACAGAGTATGTAGGTAGGTTCATACTGTAGGGTTAAGAACAATGCTCCCTCTAAGCTGTGGAGTCTTGTGAGCAAAAATTCTACTTTGTGAGCTATTGGCATTAAAGCTGTGAGCGAGTGATTTGGCTGCTGCATAAATTAGTTTGCTCTGGAGCCATCCTTCCTGAGCTGAGACAAAAAAAGTGTGAGCTGGAGGCTAAAAAACTGTGAGCTAGCTCACACTAACTCAGCTTAGAGGGAACAGTGGTTAAGAAGTATTCTTGGTGCTTGTGGAATATTACAATCCTGATGGGGCCTGGACATCTCCCAAGATCACAAGCAGGGCTTTTTTGGGGCAGGAACACACAGGAATGGAGTTCTGGCTGGCTCCTGAGTTGGCCACGCCTACAACCAAAACCTCTGGCATGCGTGGCTACAGAGCATGCTGCCCTCCCCACGTTACGCATAAGAGGAAAAGGCGGCGAAATTGACAAGGAAAAGCCTCTCTTTCCCTGTGAGGTAGGTGGGGCTGAGAGAGCTCTTTGGAGGACTGCTCATGAGAGAAGAGCTCGGAGAGAACTTGTGACTGACCCAAGGTCAGACCAGCAGCTGCATGTGGAAGAGTGGGGAATCAAACCCAGTTCTCCCAGCAGAGTCCACACTCCTAACCACTACACCAAACTGGCTCTGATAGTTGGCAGTTCTGATAGTTTGATTGCCATCTTTGGGCTATTATGTTAAATCCTGTATTTTACTAATGCAATTGTGAATTTTTATTATTTTAGCTGTGTATTTATTACGTGAATCTTTTACTGATGTACCCTGCCCTGAGCCCTGTTCCACAGGGGAGCGGTTTAAAAATCAAATTAAACAAATAGATAAATAGATAAATAATCTCATGTGGGGGCTTCTACCCCGAAAATCTTGTTGGTTTCGAAGGTACTACTGGACTCCAATCTGGATGTTCTACTGCAGACCCAACACAGTTTCCCGCTGCAATGCATTATCTCAGTTCTCCTCAAACCAGGTTTCTGGGAGCAGGGACATTGTTACCTCCAGGGCTGCACCGGAGAGACAGGCTGTCACGTTGAAAAGGTGGATTTTACAGCAAAAATTCCAGGGAGCTCCATGGGTGTCGGAATATTCCCACACTGCAACTTTTTGAACTGATAGTTACTTTCCAAACACTGGGGGCTAGCACTCTGGAATCAATTTCCAATGGGGTTTTTTTTTTTGCTTTTATTCCAAACTACTGCTTTGATAGTACAAAGTAAGTTTCTAACCAGTACTGTTGGTTCATCTGAAAATTCAGTACTCTCTTGTCAACCATGTGACACATCTCAATCCAATTTTCTATTGTATGTTATCTGAACAACACTTTTCTGTAGATTATAGGCTACTCTTCTAACTCTTGTGACTGTATATAATTAAAACAGAAGTTATCAATTACTTCTGCACTTTAATTTTGGTTCTTCTTTTTCCTATAAGTAAGATGTGGTTTTCCATATGCTGAAGCCCCACAACGCTTACAGGGGCTGGACTACCCCAGCATTTCTACTTCAGTAAGGAGTCTCCAAACAAACCCCACCTTTTTAGGGTGAAGCTGTCTGAAGAGCAAACTCTGGGTTTCGCAGGGCTGGATTATCAAGCCGCCATTCTATAATCCGGTAATAGATCCAGTGCTTTTTTTGTAGAAAAAGCCCAGCAGGAACTCATTAGCATAATAGGCCACACCCAACAGCAGAAACTCGTTAGAGTAGGCCACACCCCTGACAGCACAGCTCATTAGCATATTAGGCCGAGGGGGGGGGCTGGGAAAGTACAGGGCAGGCATGGAAGCTTGCCTCTGCCCCCCCCCCGAGCTTCTCCGCCCCATTTCAGCATGGCTTTTCTAGTCTACCCCCCCCCCCCAAGCAGACCGCTGGAGGAAAGGTTCTGCTGAAGTGCCTGGGATCCGGGGGGCATGGTTAAATGTCTTTCTCTCCCTCCCCCAGATTGGAGGGAAAGAAAGGCATTTTCAACGTGTCTGAGTTCCCTGCCTGCCCTTTTCCAGCTGCCACATGTCAGCTAGAGAAGGGAAGGCAGAGAGAGGCTTTTCCTTGTCAATTTCACTCTCAGCTGACTGGCAGGGAGTAAAATTGACAAGGAAAGATGGAATTTTAACATGCCGCCTTTCCCTCTTGTGTGTAATGTGGGGAGGACAGCATGCTCTGTAGCCACGCATGCCAGAGGTTTTGGTTGTAGGCGTGGCCAACTCAGGAGGCAGCCGGAATTCTGTTCCTGTGCATTCCTGCCCCAAAATCGCCCTGGATCCTCCCCAGAATTACAATACATTTTTTTTAAAAGGATGCAAGTTGCTAAGGTAGTTCGGCCAGGGAATCTGGAGTTCAGCTGATACACCCAAGACAGTTCTTTGGAGATATTTAAGATTAAGGTCCTTATCCTGTTGAAATTAGAGGACCTCAGCTGCTTTCAGTTCAACTATTCTGGCGTAAGGAGCAAATCAAGTGAGGATCAGGCCGCCAGCCTGCAGACGGTTACAGTAGCCAGAGAGATCATGGGATCGGTAAATGAAAAATGAACAATTACCCCTGTGAAATAGTTACAAAAAGTCAATAATTTTTCAAGCGTTCAATCAATATTAACGCATTTCTGTGAAATCACCTGGACATACACATCCTTCACAATCAGAATAAGCCAGTGACAGAATTCTCTACTGCAGGAGACTTCCTGGTTCTCTTCACCTCCGGAGTCATCCAATGCAAATAAAGTGCAAAGGGCCAATAAAATGTTCTCGGTGCTTTTGGTATTCTTATATCCAAGTCATGTGAAAATTCACGGTTCGGCAGACAGACTCGCTCAAATACCTGTTTCAATAAACTGGTAACTGGAGACCTCCTGGGAATGGAATTACAACTGATATCCTGGCTATGGAGATCAGCTCACCTGGAAAAAAAATTGCTATTTTGGAAGGTGGACTCCATGGCATTCCACCCCCTGCTGTGGAAGATTAGCTATTTAAGAATGGAAGAGAATGGATGATTCAGCTTTTATTAACTCTTACGTTAACCTCTGACTCACAGCTCAAAAATGTAAACACTCAGAGGTAAAACTGAGTTCAGGTGCTTGTTAGGATCACGGATTAGCCTGAAACAGACATTTACCTGCATGTCTCTGCATGGTCAAAGGCTGTAGTCCAATAAATACTTGAGAGTAACCTTCACAATTTTCTTCCAAGTAAACACGCAGTGGGTGGGGCTGACAGGAGTGCAATTAACAAGCAGTGAATGAATGTCTGCATTTGCTCCGATGTAGGGATGCTGCTATAACTCTATGTGTGGGAGATCCCCAGAGCTCCAGTCTGTAGCCTGTGAACCCAATCTACTGAGTTTACTCTGAAGTTAAGCGGGGAGCTGATGCAACTGATAACATCCTAGTAAGCTGCATACGACCGGGCTCTAAGGAAACCTTACAATCTGAACTTACCAAGATTTGAGCACAAGTCTCACTGATATGACATCCCCCAGCCCACAAAAGTCCATATGGTCAAAGCCATGGTATTCCCAGTAGCAATGTATGGCTGCGAGAGTTGGACCATAAGGAAGGCCAAGCGCCGAAGAATAGATGCTTTCGAATTATGGTGCTGGAGAAGACTCTTGAGAGTCCCTTGGACTGCAAGAAAATCAAATCAGTCAATCCTAAAAGAAATCAACCCTGACTGTTCCCTGGAAGGCCGGATACTGAAGCTGAAGCTCAAATACTTTGGCCACCAAATGGGAAGGGAGCATTCATTGGAGAAGACCCTGGTGCTGGGAAAGATTGAAGGTAAAAGAAGAAGGGGACGGCAAAGTATGAGATGGTGAGACAGTGTTATCGATGCAGCGAACATGAAATTAAGCAAACTCCGGAGCACGACGGAAGACAGGAGGTCCTGACATGATATGGTCCATGGGGTTGCGACTGAACAACAACTCACTGATATTTACCGCTGAGAACATTAGACCAAAATCACAGGTACACTGTAAGAATGTTTTGCTTCTAACTCAGTCCTTATGCACAGCCAGCACTGGATTCAGACACTGAATCCACTGATGCACGGTTACCCAGTGTGGTGTAGTAGTTAAGAGTGTCAGGCTGGGATCTCGGAGACCCGAATTCAAATCCCCACATGTACCATGGAATCTCCCTGGGTGTAGTCTGGAGATAAGTTAAAAAGTCCAGTAGCACCTTTAAGACTAATAAACTTTATTGTAGCACAAGCTTTCAAGAAACACAGCTCTCTTCGTCAGATGGTACAATAAAGTTTGTTAGTCTTAAAGGTGCTATTGGACTTTTTACTATTCTGCAGCAACAGACTAACACAGCTAACTCCTCTAGATCTATAACCCTGGATATCAGTTGGAATTCCTGGAGATCTCCAGGCCTCACCTGGACACTGGCAAATTTCAGCCTTATACTAAATCAGTCCATCAACATCAGTATCGTCTACTCAGCCTGGCGAGTGCTCTCCAGAGCCAGACAGAGGTCTTTCAAAGCACCTGTGGCCAGATCCTTTTAAATGAAGATTTTAAATTGAACCTGGGACCTTCCACATACCAAGATGACCAGGGAGAAAGGGCCCCCTCATTTAAGGCTGCCAGCTCTGGGGTTTAGAAATACTTGGGAGACTGGAGGGTGGGCTTTAGGGAGGGGGAGGGACCAGTGTCCCCTCTAAGCTGAGTCAGTGTGAGCTAGCTCACAGTTTTTTAGCCTCCAGCCCACACATTTTTGTCTTAGCTCAGGAAGGATGGCTCCAGAGCAAACTAATTTACCCAGTAGCCAAATCGCTCGTTCACAACTTTAATGCCAGTAGCAGCTCACAAAGTAGAATTTTCGCTCACAAGATTCCACAGCTTAGAGGGAGGATTGGGATGGACCCCTGTAGGTTACAAATTCAGTGTTCCCTCTAAGCTGAGTCAGTGAGTGTGAGCTAGCTCGCCGTTTTTTAGCCCCTGGCTCACAAATTTCTGTCCTAGCTCAGGAAGGATGGCTCCAGAGCAAACATAGCCAAATTGCTTGCTCACCGCTTTAATGCCAGGAGCTCACAAAATAAGACATTTCTGCTCACAAGGGTCCACAGCTTAGAGGGAGCATTAGTTACAATACCAGCCCGCCCGCCCGCTTTCCAAAGCAGCCATTTTCTCTCGAAACTGAAATGTTTTAAATAAATAAGCGATTTATGCGGTCTGAAGACAAAGTTACAAGGCCAGATCTCCAGCCCCGACGGAACTGGAGGTAGGGCGCCCCCCGATGGAACTGGATGTACCGTGTCCCGCCCCCCCCCACCAAATCGATCCCCAGGGAGCCGTTCTAGGCTCCATCCCGGGCCTCCATCTCTATCGCGCCTCTCTCCCTCCTCCCCCTCTCTATGACCGGCGACCTTTCCCCCCCGAGCGACGCCATTGGCTGGTGGTGGGAGGGCCGAGCTCTCGCGAGAGCGGCGGCCTGCCGGCGCGAGCCACTGAGGCTGAGGGAAAAGCCAGCGCGAGGGAGGGGGGCGGGGCGGAGCGGGCCTGGCGTCGAGGTCCGGGCGGCGGCGGTGGCTGAGGCGGCGGGCTCGCTCGGTGAGCAAAATGGCGCCGCCGGGGATAGGTGGGCGGGCCCGGGCGGCGGGCGCACTCGGGAGAGGCGGCGGCGGTGGCGGCGGTGCCGAGGAGGAGGAGGAGGAGGGGGCGGGAGCCGTGTTGCTGGGGCGCCTCTCTGGGAGGCTGCGAGCCAGGCCGGCCTGCCTGACGACGGCGACGGGCCCGCCCCCCGCCCGGGCCTACCGCGCTCGAGAGAGAGAAGAGAGAGAGAAGCAGGAAAAGCCCCCGAGGCGCTCTGCTCAGGGCTGCTGCTGCTGCTGCCCGGCGGTGGGCGGGCAAGTGGAGCGTCGCAGGCGCGAGCCGCGCGCTCTGTCGCTCTCCCTCCCCCGCGCCCGTCTCCTCCTCCTCCTCTGCTGGGCGCTGCTGCTGCTGCTGCTCTGCGGCCGCTCTGGCGCTTCCTCCTCCGCCGTCTCCCCCTTCAGGCGCTCGGGTGGCGCGGCTGTCGCTCCGCTCGCCCAAGTGTCCCCCCCCCCCCCCGACCCACAGCTCAAGGAACAGACCAGACGGATATGGGCTGGGGGGCTCTTTGTCTTCGTCTTCTTCTTCCCCCAGAGGGGCAGCAAGTCACCGGGGGTGGTGGTGGTGGTGGTGGTTGTTAAACAGCGGGATCCTCGGCAGAGTCACGTTCGCAGGAAGAAACAGCTTCCAGAGGGGGATTTAAATAGACTTCTTCTCCGTGGATAGATCGGCGGCTACTGGCCATGGCGACAGAGGGGAACCTCCACTTTCAGAGGCACTAAAGCCTCTGGATCCCAGCGATGGGAGGCAACGTCAGAGGGAGGCCTCGGCCTCTGAGCCCTGTGGTTGGCCCTCCAGGGGAACTGGTTGGCCCCTGTGTGAGACAAGAGGCTGGACTAGATGGACCACTGGTCTGATCCAGCAGGGCTCTTCTGATGTTCTTATGAAGGCCTCGGCCTCTCTGCCCTGTTGTTGGCCCTCCAGAGGAACTGGTTGGCCCCTGTGTGAGACAGGATGCTGGACTGGATGGACCCCTGGTCTGATCCAGCAGGGCTCTTCTGATGTTCTTATGAAGGCCTTGGCCTCTCTGCCCTGTTGTTGGCCCTCCAGAGGAACTGGCTGGCCACTGGTCTGATCCAGCAGGGCTCTTCTGAGGTTTAAATGAAGGCCTTGGCCTCTGTTGTTGGCCATCCAGAGTAATTGGATGGCCACCACATGAGACAGGATGCTGAACTAGATGGACCTCTATAGTCTGATCTAGCAAGGCTCTTCTGAGGTTTAAATGAAGGCCTTGGCCTCTGTTGTTGGCCATCCAGAGTAATTGGATGGCCACCACATGAGACAGGATGCTGCACTAGATGGACCTCTATAGTCTGATCTAGCAGGGCTTTTCTTATATTAAACCTGTGGGAAGTCAGTGGGTTTAGAATGGTGTGAACCTGCTTAGGACATCGTTGTTAAAGACTTAACAAGTAAATAGCGTGTTCTGCGTCATTTGACATGTACTCTTTTGATGTGCTTTGGTCACATGACAGTTTCGTTTCAAATCTGTGCAATTCTAGTCCTTTTACATTGCTCATTAGGTATGCCGTCCTATGAATGGCATTGACTTACAGCTATGGGTCTCAATGAGAATGGTGAACTTTCTCACTGAGAAATAACACCAATTATGTAAAGAATCAAATTCACAAACTTGGAATCCCTTTATTAGGTACTTGTGTATGTGTGTACATAAAACTATAGACGAGAGAAGAAGCGTTCTGTAGCCTAGTCACCAAGTGTTTTATTTGCTCAGTTCTCAGTGGGGTTGCCTGTGGGAGATTTTTCTCTTTAGTGTCATTCTTATGTCACTTTCAACATGTACACTCTACATGTAGAGACCCACTGCGATGCAGTGATTGGACTAGGGTTCGGCCGACCCAGGTTTGAATCTCCCGTCTGCCATGCAAGCTGGCTGCCTTGGGCCACTCAGATATAGATGAATTTTTTTAAATTATCCAAATATTGCCCCCCCAAAGTAATACTTTTGAACTGTCCACGTGTCGGTTCATGCAGACAGATGTAGAATTTATGTGCATGCTGTACACTGTACATGTGACTTTTCTTTATACGTGCATTGAGTTATTTTTATGTTAACATTAAATGCACGTTTTTTTGGGTGTGTTTGATCTATACCTACAGTTATTCAGGTACCAATCCACAGTTTTATTTTTAAGGTGAACTCACATACATGCAGGACATAAATGCGTTCCGTGTAATGTGTACAGGGCTTCTCGCTAGTCCTTTTACATATATGTTACAGTGAACATGCTTAGAACTAAGAAAGAGCCAAAACATGTTGGCTCTAAAAATAAAACCGATGAACAGTACCTGGATAAATGTAGGTTAAATTGTGCATCCAGCCATATGTGAGTTAAATAAAATGTAAGAATTATGCAGTATGTGTAAAAAGAAAAACTGCATGCAATGTGTAGAGGTGGTATGTGCATTCACTATTTTTATTTATTTACGTTATTTGTTGTCCATCTTTCTCACTGGGTCTCAAGGCAGATTACACAAGAGTTAATACAATCCACAAAATGGGACATTCAATAAACGATGAAATGGGATTTGGATTTTAGAACCAACCAGAAGTCTAAAACTCCATGTAATGTCTGTGCACTGTGATATCTGTGAATTTTAAAAAGGAGGCCTAATGTCGGAACAAAATTAAATTCCAGTGAGAGCTTAGACAGGGAGTAGTAGATTTCTTCAATGTTAGTTAATTTGAGCACCGAATGTAAGAGAGGAATGGGAGTGTCTAACACTAATAGCCTCTAGAACAAGCCCTTTGGCTTCAGTGAACAGATTGGATCCTTATCCAAAAAAGTGCTTGATGAGTTCATCATTCGAAGACCTTTAGGACCTAAATGTCTCCACAGCGGTGTTTGTCTTAAACTGGGAAAACGTAGAACATGGTGTCCTCCAAAAAGAAAGTGAGGTTCAGAGAGGCAAACAGCTGATGGCCTCTCATGCTGAAGTAATGACAACTGATTAATTGAAAGAATATATTGCTTTGAATTTAGCCGCCAATCTCTGTTTAATTGCTTTTCTGATATCTAAGACCGGGTGGAATTAAAATCTCAATACATGTTCTTAGAAATGTCTGTATATTCTCTAAAAAGGAATACCATACTTGCATCCCATCCTGCTGCCAAGGAACTGGGGGGTAACGTGCACACAAACACACCTGCCCCTTTGATCAGAATATTCATTTCAAGTAGGCTAGGCTGAGAGGCCTTTTGCACTGTTGCGGCAAAGCCATCGTCGTCATAGGCTAATGACTGGTTTTGCATTTAGCAACAGGAAGTGGAGGACGTGAACCTGTTTATAACTGCACAGCTGATAGTCTGAGTCCACGCATTCTTTCCTTGGAAGTAATTCCCAGTGAATGCAAGAGTGTTTGGGATTGCAGCCTAGGTTTGTTCACTCTTCACATGTTTAGAAGCTTCTTTTGTTACTGCCCTTTCTGTTTCCTTCCAGTTTCTACACTACAGTCTCTGTCTTGTTCTGTGCACCTTTTTCAACCAGAGTCAGCTGGAAAAGCTGCTTGAGTTTATGTGCAGAGGAATGGCAAGAAAACCTTGGTGTGTAAAAAGATAGGCCATGCTCACGACTGCTGCTTGGCTCTGTGTTTAATTACTGTGTTGATATGTGGTGGTTCTCCAAGGCCCTGGGTAGAGGTGTTTCCCTGTCCTGTGGTGAGGGAGGCATTTCAGTAGCGATGTTGTGGACCGAACCATTGACCACCTGCATCCAAACACACCTAAAGTCCTTCCTGTGTAACTTAAAAATGCAAAGGCTGTAAAGTCGTTGTAGGACCATTTTTAAAAATCATGGTGCAGTGTGCAATAGTTCGTCTATCCATGCCAGCTGAAGATTGAACGCTAATGACTCTATGTTCAGCGGTAACATGGCGAATATGACTGTCTGCTTCTGTGGTAGATAGCAGAAGTGATATTCAGTTCACCATGTTCAGTCACTGTCAGTGATGTGCGCTATCTTGGGATAGTAAGAGTATAATTATTCAACTTCTAGGATCGTTAGAAATGTCTGTTTTCTTTCATTAGTTTTGCTCAGTTCTCAATCCCCCTTTTCTTGCCAGTGAGGGACAAGAATGAGTTATGCGGAAAAACCCGATGAAATCACAAAAGACGAGTGGATGGAAAAGCTCAATAACTTACACATTCAGAGAGCCGACATGAACCGCCTGATTATGAACTATCTTGTTACAGGTAATTAGCAATGAATTGCTTAAAAACAACGTTCTCTCTACAGTGACCTATTACACACTTTGCAGATGTCTCCCAAACTGCTATCTGAGCAGCACGGTCTAGCGTACCTTGGGGCTGAATTTAACCGTGGTGTGTTAGTTAAGCATAATGTGGTTTCTAATGCTGGGTTTTAATAACTTTTAGTGGTTTTGGTTATGGTTTATTTTCTGAGCCACAGAGAGGGGGAAACAAACTTGACCCAAAAAACTAGAATCAAGAACCACGAGGGTAAGAAAGAAGTTTAATATAGGGCCAATATTAAAAACCTAGTTAAAACTTATACAAAAATACATGTATTTATTAGAAAGGTGGTTAAAAACAACTAAGGGCCCAATGAAAGTCTCGTAGAAAAGTTCAAGCGGCCTGAACACAAGGGCCGATACACCCTGACCTGATGCGTTTCCGCCCTATTGGGGGCCTTCTTCGGAGGTCAAACACTTTGAGGTCCACATGTTACAGTTTAACCAATAAATTAATACAGGACCAAGAAAAGGAAAGTTAAGCAGCAAGAGCAATAGACACGAGACAAAGAAGTGTGTGAAGCCCAGGGGTCCTTTGGGGCCGGAGTGAGGCAGAGCACTGTTCTGCCAGCTCAGGAGTAGGCAGTAGGGCAGCCACGGCCTGAATCAGATTATCTGATCTGATTCGGCCCGCCGCCGAATTACCGCTGAAATTCGGTGGTAGCTTTAAAAGCAGCTGTAGAGGAGGGGGTTTGAGGGAGAGGCTCCAAACTTTCAGGGTAGCTTCTGGGACCTCTCCCCCAAATACCCACCAAGTTTCAAGAAGATTTGACCAGGGGGTCCAATTCTACAGGCCTCCAAACAGGTTGCCCCTATTCCCTCCATTGTTCTCTATGGTGGGAAAAAAGTAACGTTTTTCCCACCATAGAGAACAATGGAGGGGATGGGGTAACCTGTTTGAGGCCCCATTTGGAGCCTCTCCCTCAAACCCCCTCTCCTCCAGCCCCTCATATACCCTATGAGTTTTTGCCATTGACTTCAATGGTCCATAGGGTATAATAGGGCTGAAACTGACATTCGGCAGGTTATGCTAATGAGTTATGCTAATAGGTATGCTAATGAGCTCCTGCACCTCTTTTTCTATGAAATGACCCCTGGTGAGGCCTCTAGAGATGAAAGCCATGTGCCTGGTGCCAAATGCACAGCTGCTGAATTAGAACATCTAAAAAATAAAATATATTTCAAAAAACTTGCAATTTTGGTCCAAAAAGCACCTGTGTGGCTATCTTAGTCAAGCAAATATTTGGTTTGTTTTCTGAGCCACCTAGGGTGGTTTCCCTGGAGAGATGGAATAAGCATTTGCTAAATCTCTACAAGCCATGATGAACGGCCCTTGGGCTCTTCCACCTGTGCAGTAAAGTTCTGCAGGAAAGTCATAAGAACACCAGAAGAGCCCTGCCGGGTCAGACCAGTAGTGGTCCATCTGTTCCAGACTCCTGTCTCACACAGTGGCCTGTCAGTTCCTCTGGAGGACCAACAACGGGGCATAGAGGCTGAGGCCTTCCCCTGATGTTGCCTGCTGGCACTGGGATTCAGAGCTTGACTGCCTTTGAACATGGAGGTTCCCTTTAGTCACCATGGCTAGTATCCACTGAGAGACCTATCCTCACTGAATCTGTCTAGTCCCCTTTTAAAGCTGTCTATGCCTGTGGCCATCACTGCATCCCCTGGAAGTGAATTCTGCTTCTTAATCACTTGCTGCTTAAAGAAGTATTTCCTAAGTCATTCTAAATGTCTAAGAACGAAGTCATTCTTAGTGCCTTCCTCAACCTTGTTGAACTTCCGAGACTTGCTTACACAGCTGTGGGTAGGCATGGGAGAATTTTTTTCTTTCCCAAAAAGACTGGCCTGGGGAGGTAACCATGTTCAGGATTGGGCCGTACATTTAATCATTAAACTCCTAAACAAGTTTTGGTGAAAATTGTAACTTAGGAAATAATGTTAGGTATGGGATATGTAGGTGACCTGGGTTGCATGAAGTACTTACTGGCCTTTGATCCAGATGACCTTGGATAGGCTCTTAGGAGGGGCTGGAATGTTCTAGGAAAACCACCTAGATCAGGGGTGGCCGAACTTGCTCAACATAAGAGCCACACAGAATAAACATCAGACGTCTGAGAGCCACAAGACAGGAACAAATATTACACGCAGGTTTTTATTGGAAAATATGCAAATTTGCTTTTTTATTAACATTAAATGAGACTGCCAAAAATAAAAACAACAGGGGTAAAAACAGATATTTATTTATCCAATTATAATTTGAAGGCTGGGGGGGGGGCCTTTGAGAATGCATTTAAAGTTGCTTTCTTCCTCTGCTCCCCCCTGCCCCCCCAGCCTACCCACGGAGGGGAACACTGGCTGGGAGCCGCACAATATGTGTGAAAGAGCGCTCCCGAGCCACAGTTTGGCCACCCCAGACTTAGATTATACATTTTAAGCAGCAAGACCCCATATGTAAAAATATCCAGATGGATAGCCCGGTTCGTCCATAGCAGCTAAGTAAAGCAGTCGTCCAGCGGAACCTTAAAAATTATCAGAACTTTATTCTAGCATAAGTTTGTGTGAGTCAGAACACCTGTGTATCTGATAAAGTGAGCTCTGACTTATGCGTTTTCATAGTAGAATAAATATTAAGGTGCTGTCGAACTCCTGATGCCTCTACTTAGTGCGGCCCACTTCTCTGATCACTGTAGAGAGATGTAGACGCTGAGGCTGTAACTCTTAGTTTTTACCTATATGGTTTCAAAACCCAGACCGCTCGTACGAAATGCCTTGGTTGCTTGCTCTCTCTTCTTTTTTGGAGGGTGGTGGGGGTGGTTAAGCAATCTGGTTCTTATTCAGGCGGTTCTTGCATTTCAGAGGGCTTTAAAGAAGCAGCAGAGAAATTTCGGATGGAGTCTGGGATTGAGCCCAGCGTTGATTTAGAGACCCTGGATGAAAGAATAAAAATCCGAGAGATGATCCTCAAAGGTCAGATCCAGGAAGCCATTGCACTAATCAACAGTCTCCATCCAGAACTGTTAGACACAAACCGGTATCTGTACTTCCATTTGCAGGTAAGAATCAGCATTAAACCAGTATTGATTGTATTAATCAGATTGTAAAGGAAGGTTATACTAGAAAAGGTTTTTCCTTTTTTTGGAGCTTGTAAGGTATGTCGTAATGTGCTTTGCCAGTGTTGGGACCAATGCTCCCTCTAAGCTGTGGGGTCTTGTGAGCAAAAATTGTACTTTGTGAGCTACTGGCATTAAAGCTGCGAGTGAGCGATTTGGCTACTGCATAAACTAGTTTGCTCTGGAGCCATCCTTCCTGACATAAATGTGTGAGCCAGAGGCTAAAAAACTGTGAGCTACCTCAGACTAACTCAGCTTAGAGGGAACACTGGTTAGGACTATATGTTAAGAGTCCAGCAGCTGATAGTATACTCGTATGCTTCCTTCCTGGAGAGCCAGTCTGGTGTAGTGGTTAAGTGCGCGGACTCTAATCTGGGAGAACCGGGTTTGATTCCCCACTCCTCCACATGCAGCTGCTGGCATGACCTAGGGTCAGTCACAAGTTCTTTCAGAGCTGTTCTCTCAAGAGCAGTCCTCGAAAAAACTGTCTCAGCCCCACCCACCTCACAGGGTGTCTGTTGTGGGGAGGGGGAGGGAAAGGAGTTTGTAAGCCGCTCTGAGACTCTTAAGTGAGTGAAGGGCGGGGTATAAATCCAATCTCTTCTTCTTCTTCTTCCTCTCCTTTGAATCCTCCATTCCCTTCCATTGTTGGCTTTAACATATAGTTTAGTGTTGTAGCCACACTGGTGCTTACCGTAGTTAAAGCTCACTAAGTTTCTCTTCTCAGCTAGGATTTGAAATGCATTTTCAGCTCCTGGTCAGTAGGGAAAATAATGTTGATCTTGGGGTAGATGTGATATTAAATCAGGATTAAGGGGAGGGGGGGGGAGTCTATGCTGGGGGTGCTGACTGGGATCCTGTGGCTTATTCGGCAGTGTTAGGTCTGCCCCACAATATTCTTGCTGATGGGTTACCACAATCGTGCTTCACATGACTGTCGCTTGAGATCTCAAGTACCATGGAGGCTGTGCAGAAGTCGTGTGCTCTCTGCCCAGAGAGCTTGCAATTTCTGTGTGTCCGTTTGTTCGCTTCTTTTATGACCTGCCTTTCCCCCTGATGAGGATTGGGGAGTGGCTTGTGTCTCCTCCAGTTTTAGCCTCACAACAACCCCGGGAGGTAGATTAGGCCGAAAATGTGTGACTGGTTCAGGGTCACTGTCTGGCAGCGAACCCAACCTGGACTTGTGGGGGCAACTCATCTTAGCTGAGGCAAACACGATATAACTGGTAGCTGCAGAAGCCAGGCAGGAAACATCCAGAACAAGCCGGGGTGGGGTGGGGGGGAGAGACAACTTTAGGCTCAGTAATAGAGCTTGGCAGCCAGGTGGCACCAGGTCCCTTCCGCATTTGCCTGCCACTCCGGATTTTCTCAGTGTTTGAGTCGAGGCAATTTAAGTCCACAGCAAGACAGTATCCAAATAACCCGGGGCAACAATAGGCTGAAACTGGGCTGACCACTGAAGGGAGGTAATGTAATGCAGAATGGGGGAAACACCCAGAATAAAAAGAAGATTAAACTCGATTTTAGTGCAGAATGGGGAAAAAAATCTGGATGAAAAAGAAGGTTGGATTCGATCTTATTGCAGAATTGCTTGGAGGACCCCGCTGTGAACATGGATTAAAAGGAGAGGGCAGAAAGGGACCAGTCACATCATCAAGCCCTGCTTAAGGGGTAGCTGCAGCCAACACAGGGCTTTAGGGTGCTTCTGGTTGGGTGGAGGGTTGGAGGGGAGGGACAAGCCAGGGGAGGGGACTGGAAGGGTGGCCTCTTGAAGGAGAATCTGCAGCAGGCCAGGGAGGGTGAAGCGTCCCTTGCTCAGGCAGAGCGGAAGAGCAGAGGGAAGGTGGAGGAAAAAGGTGGTGCAACCCCCTCCCCTCTCCGCTCTGAGGCCTTGCGGGTCCTCCACTGCTGGGAAGGTTATGGCGGAGCAAGGGCAACGCAGCCTTGCCCAGCGGGACTGTCACACTCACCCAGCAAGCTTCCGTGCCAGCATGGGGATTCGAACTTGGATCCCCGAGATCCTTATCCAGCACTCTAGCCACAACCCGCACTTTGGCTTTAGTATGGACAACGTGGAGAAGCCTGAAAATTCCCAGCTTCACCTTGTGATAGCAGAGACTGGTTTGGGGGAAGTCAGTTGGCATTGGAAGTGGAGGCGCAAGAAGGAAAGGCTGGTTCATTGTACGAGTTTTGACAGTGTCCTGTTATTTTTATATTTAAAAGTTTAGCCATATTCTGACTCCAGAAGTTTCCTGATTTATTCAGTTGCCAACACGCATCTGTAGGCCTCCCAGCCATCCGCTCAAGCTTATACCTCCCAAAGAAACTGCCATTTACAATTCTAGTTGAAACCATTAAGGAGTTATGGGTTGAAGAAACTTAACTAGCCTTAATAGATTAAAAGAACCATAGAGGTTCTGGAGTCTAGAGAGCCATGTGGCCAGATCTCCTCTCTAGGCTGCCCTCCTTTTACCCTTAAGCAACCCAGACCTTGAAGAACAGTGCTCGGATGAAATAACAGGGCTTGAAATCCTCTTCCATTTGGACGGCCAGCTATTTAATAACCTCTCCTTTTTTCAAAACAACTTGAGTTATCAGCAAATGTTGTTTGAGAGTAGTAGAAAAGAACAAGAGACCAGTCACACCTTAGAATTATAGAGTTGGAAGGTAACTCCAGGGTCATCTAGTTCAGCCCCCCCCCCCTACTGCTGTTCCACACCCAGAAGATGACAAAAAACCTCCAGGATCCCCGGCCAAACTGGCCTGGAGAAAAATTGCTTCCTGACCACAACGTGGCGAGGGAGCAAAAGAGCAAAAGTCCAGTTTCACCTTAAAGGCTAGCAAAATTTGTGGCAGGATATGAGCTTTTGTGAGTCACTGTTCACTCCTCAGTTGTGAGGCTTCTGAGTGGCTCCAAGAAGCCAGCCCTTTGGTAAAAGCAAAAGTCCTTTTATCCTTAATGATCCTTCAGGTACACGATGTTTGTCAGTGATAACCAGCTACAATCAGCAGGGATTCATATACAGTGTTCAAAAGGTAAGGACAGGTGAAGAACCAATCAGAGCCAAGTAAAATAAGCGCGAAAAACCCAAACCGTTATGTTCTCACAGAAAAAGGCGCAAAAGCACTACACCCCCCCCCCACGGCCCCTTTGTGAACTCTACTTGCAATTCACAGGCCAGGCACCTGGCCTAAATCAGTTCAGAAGTCTTCAAGGTTACCAAAACAAGATTAGCTGTCCCGAGACGCCAGGATGAAAGAGACGAGAGGAGGAGGAGGCGCGGGGAAGATAGCCAGAGTGTTATATGACGTGGGAGTATACAGCAAGCCACTCTCCCGGGGGAAGAAAGAGCCCTAGTATTCATGACAGACAATAAACTCAAGGCTAGCAGTAAATGAATGATTGAGACTCAGACAAGGAACAATTAATGGCAGAGAATCTGACATCAGTGCAGCGACTCACGAAAGCTTATATCCTGCCAAAGATTTTGTTAGTATTCAAGATGCTATTGCTCTTTTCTACTGATACAAGCAGACTAACACAGTTACCCATCCTGTTTGAAAGTATTGATGTATAATGTATAACTTGATAACACCGTTTTCTTCAATGTCGTCTGCTTGCTTTTGGGGGGGTTATTTGGCTTGTGCAGCAACAGCATTTAATCGAGTTGATTCGGCAACGGGAGACAGAAGCTGCCCTCGAGTTTGCTCAGACGCAGCTAGCGGAACAAGGGGAAGAGAGCCGGGAATGCCTGACGGAGATGGAACGCACTCTGGCTCTACTCGCTTTCGATAACCCCGAGGAGTCCCCCTTTGGAGATTTGCTCAACATGATGCAGAGGCAGAAAGTAAGTCACCTGCATCTTGTGTCAGCTAAAAGTCTTTTCCCCCAAGGGGTCTCTTCAAGTCAATCAGTCAATCAGCTTATTCAGCTTATATGTCCGGAGGTCTCAAGCACTATTGGACAAATTGCAAGTATAAATCCAACAGGCTTAAGACATTGAAATTTCTAATAGTAAAAGTTGGGTATAAAATTTTGAAAGAAAGACAAGCAAAGCCCAATATTAAAATCTGAAATGTTTAAATCCAGAGTTTTAACAACGAAACGGGACCTCTCCATTATAACAAGGCTATTTAAGTTTCAAGGAAATTATAATTGCCAGCTACTTTGCTACTGAAACAGTTATTTCAGGAACCGTGTCCGCCAATAAAAAAGAAATCACCCATAACTCCAATTGAAGATTATTTTTAGATAGAATCGGATGAATCCAATAGGACCTAAGAGTTGATAGTTGAGAACATAAGAACATAAGAGAAGCCAATGTTGGATCAGGCCAGTGGCCCATCCAGTCCAACACTGTGTCACACAGTGGCCAAAAACACCAGGTGCCCTCAGGAGGTCCAGCAGTGGGGCCAGGACACTAGAAGCCCTCCCACTGTTGCCCCCCCCCCAAGCACCAAGAATACAGAGCATCACTTGCCCCAGACCGAGAGCTATCACTTGCCCCAGACCTATACCTTGCGGCTAATAGCCACTGATGGACCTCTGCTCCAGATGTTTATCTAATTCCCTACTGAAGCCGTCCATGCTTATAGTTGCCACCCCCTCCTGTGGCAGTGAATTCCACGTGTTAATCACTCTTTGGGTGAAGAAGGACTTCCTTTTATCTGTTCTAACCTGACCGCTCAGCAATTTCATCGAGTGCCCACGAGTTCTTGTATGGTGAGAAAGGGAGAAAAAGCACGTAGCCTGTCTGAACAGGAGATCTGTGCAAAGTATCCCATTAGCTCCACAGATGGAAAGGCATTTAACCTTGCAAATGTAGATGCGTACCTATGAGAAGGAGTAGTGAGGTGGCTTAGATATGTGGGAAGAGCTAGCAAAGGCAGGATCCCCAGAGCGAGAGGAGAGCAAAGATGCCTGGCTCATGAAGGTGTACTAACTCTGTCCCAATTAAATGCCTTCGATCTAATCAGTCTCCAAGCCCCATGTTGAGTTACACTATTAAGCATCAAGAGGGGGAGACCAAGCAGTCCCAGCTTCTTGTCTGTCAACCCAAACCAAGTATTCCCATAGTTATCCTCCTTCTATAGGTGTAACAGGCCACTAAGACGGTGGTGTAGAGGAGAAAACCTTCGGCCTTAGTTTCAAAGCAGCCAGTCATGCTCTTCGTTTGGCAGAGCACTGCACGAGCTCCCACCTATAAGCACCATTCCTGCCGCGCGTCTGGGGCCTCCGAGTATCCGACTTATAAATTGGATCAGTAGTTTATCTATAAGCTCGGAAGCTTCAGTTATCCAGATGTCTGCCCCGTATAAAAACTGGGGTGTTATTTTTGCATTGAAAGCTCTTAATAGCCACCGGTATGAATTCACCACCCATTGAAAAACAGAAACCGAGAGGTGCATTGATGTTTGTTCTAGAGGAACCCGAGAGGAGCATTGATGTTTGTTCTAGAGCTGTCTTGAGATAGATTAGAATGCAGTTTCCAAGATAAATTGTGACTGGAAGTTACTCCCAGGTATTTAAACTGGGTCGTAAGTTCTACCGTACCAGCTTCAATTTTCCCTGCTTTCTGATTGTGGCTTAACTTTTTATTAAAGACCATATTTTTTTCATTTATTATAATTTACTGAGAGCCCCTCTTGTTTACAGTCCTCGACGGAAGCGTTATTTGTTTTCCAAAGGTCACCTTCAGACCTTGATAACAAAACTTGCATCATCCGCATAAAGCAGTGCGGGAATTTCTCGGCCAGCCGATCCAGGTGCACATAAAACATATTTTTAAAATATAAGGCACCGTATCATTTAAGCGTGAGGGCCAATAAGTGCCCTTGTTTTACTCCTCTCGCAAGATGAATAGGATTTGTAAGCTGGCCCTCTGGGCTATAGCGTATCAGCTCTTCATATAGTTTAAAAATAAGCCTTTTATTTTTTGTGGATTTATTTAATTTGATCCACAAACGAGATCTAGGTACGGAATCCAAGGCAGCTTTTAGGTCCATAAATGCAGCGTAAAGACAGTCACCAGCTTTAGATGAATACTTCTCGGCTAAATGATGGAGGAAAAGGCAATGATCCGAAGAAGAAACACCTTTAATAAAAACCTGCTTGCTCAGGATAAAGAACCTTGTCAGCTTCCAGCCCATTCAATAACTCAGAGTGAAGAAAGGCCCCGTATATTCTACCATATATATGAAAGCAGACTAATTGGGTGATAATTAGCTGGATAATTTCTGAGGACTTTTTAATATATTGGAACAATTATCATGTGTTACCATGAAGCTGGGATAACCCCTGTTTTGTTAATTTGGGTAAATAAAGAAGCTCAGACTATTGCTCCACGAAACCAAATTTAATTTCAACAGATCAAACAGAACTAAGTCCGGTCCAGGCGCTTTCCTTGAATGCATTCATCGGATTAGTTGGTTCACAGTCTCCAGAGGCACCAGAGGCCAAAAAATCAGTTAAGGGGAGGTTCAATTTGTACAGTTTGAGAATCGAAACTAGGTGTCTCTCTAAAAAATAGAATACTTCTCCTAAGTTGCAGGTGTAATACACGCCGAAAAATTAGGGTCTGTGTGTAAGCCCCTATTAACTATTTTCCAAAAAGGCTTCTGAATTATTACTACAGGTAACTGCAATTAACATCTCCCACTGTTTTTGCTGAGCTCCTGTTTTTTGCATGTAGTCATTATCCTAAATGATCTTTTTAAAAGAAATAAAATCTACTAAGCGATTCTGGAGCTTAATATTTCTAAACAACCGTAGTTTGGACCTCATACATCTTGATGGGGTCTCGACATTCCATATCAAACCACTTATTTCTGCAATAAAATCTATGATGAGAGGAAAGCTTAACGTAAACTAATTTTAAAACGTCTAAGATGTTTGTTAATTGGTTAAGCGCACGCCTGTATCTTTTTGCATTAAAAACTCCTTAATAAAAAAGCTACAGTCCTCAGAATTCATAATATTTGTAGCTATAGATGCCGTCGAACGTCTCCTTCATTGGTCTTGGAGCTCTTGATCTTTGCAAGGGCCGAGATAGGGTTACAATTGATGTCACAGTGGGCATAAAAACAGTCAAATTCAAAGGGACGTGATCTCCACCCTGATAATCATCTATTTTAAACTCATGTATCTGCAATAAGAATCCGACTGAGACCGAAACGTAATCGATGACACTGGCGCATCTGTGTGTCGCACTACTAAAATCGCCATAGGGATCTAAGTTCTCAAGGCCATTTAAGATCACTAGCCACAGTTCACGGTGTAGCCAAACAACTTTCCCCCAGCAGCATTTACCTTAGTATCTTTAGAACGTCTTCTGAATAAGTGGGAATGGGACAGCTCACCTGGCGTTTTCATTGATCCCATATCTGAAAGTATTTCATCATTTTGACCAACGCGGGCATTCAAGTCGCCGACAAGTAACACTGAGGCTCGAGGGTGCAGTTTAGGAATCTGCTCGAGAAGGTTCTCCAGTTCTTTCCATAACTCTAAATAAAGTCGATGTTCAGAATTCTGCTTTTTACCTTGATTCCCTAATAACATTGAGGGTTGGGCTAAAACTGGCCCTTTTTGACAATTTGTTAGCTGCTTTTAGTTCACCTGTTTGTTCTACTACGTTCTGTGCCCAGATTTTTATAAGCAACTATTAGAAATGTTTAAAAGGGCTGCAAGGTTTAAGAGGGACTCATGGAATTAGATTTTTCCCTCTTCCCCAGGAGTCAGGGACCCTCACAAAAATAATGTGGGGGAAAGTAGTGGTGTTCAGAAGGGATTGTGGCGGGATTAGCAGAAATAGCATCCACCAGCAGAGGTGTCATTCTGTGAGGAGACACGGACTGTAGGATGCAAGTCTTTTGGTTGGATCCAGATTAAATTTGTACTTAGCACCACATCCTATTTCTTGCAGAAGACCCCTCTCATGTCATTCTTTGGGGTCCCCTACCCCCAGGAGGTTAAGACGCTGAGTTGCAGACTGGAAGCTCGGCAGTTTGAGACCCTCGTGCCTTGTGACAGAGTGAGCTCCCGTCTGGCTCCAGCTCCTGCCACCCTAGCAAGAAAGTGCAAGTAGATAAATAGGTACCGCTTCGGTGGGAAGGTAACAGCATTCCGTGCGCCACGGCGTTTAGTCATGCTGGCCACATGACCACGGAAACGTCTTCGACAGTGCTGGCTTTGTGGCTTGGAAACGGAGATGAGCACCGCATCCCTAGAGTCGGATTCGACTGGCTTTCAAGGAAGGAAACCTTTACCTTTGCTCCCAGGAGCAGCATTTTGTGGAGACTGGTGGGCTGCAATGGGAGTGGTAAGGTAGGAAGGTTCTGTCCCACTGTCAGAACGTTTGGTCTGGATCGAACCCTTTATCTGCGAAGTGCTGTACAGTATTCTGTAATTTGGCGGAGACTGACAGAGAGAGATCTTGGAGTCGTAGTGGACAACTCAGTGAAAATGTCGAGACAGTGTGCGACTGCAGTGAAAAAGGCCAGCGCTATGCTGGGGGTTATTAGGAAGGGAATTGAAAACAAATCAGCCAGTATCATAGTGCCCCTGTATAAATCGATGGTGCGACCTCATTTGGAGTACTGTGTACAGTTCTGGTCGCCACACCTCAAAAAAGATACTATAGCCCTGGTAAAAGTTCAGAAAAGGGAAACTAGAATGATAAAAGGGTTGGAACACTTTCCCTATGAAGAAAGGTTGAAGTGCTTGGGGCTCTTTAGGTTGGAGAAACGACGGCTGAGGGGTGATGTGATCGAGGTTTATAAGATTATGCATGGGATAGAGCAGGTAGAGAAAGAAGTCTTTTTCTTCCTTTCTCACAATACAAGAACTCGTGGGCACTCGATGAAATTGCTGAGCAGTTGGGTAAGAATGGATAAAAGGAAGTCCTTCTTTGCCCAAAGAGTAACACATGGAATTCACTGCCACAGGAGGTGGCGGCGGCTACAAGCATGGACGGCTTCAAGAGGGAATTAGATAAACATATGGAGCAGAAGTCCATCAGTGGCTATTAGCCACAAAGTATAGATAGGAACTCTCAGTCTGGGGCAAGTGATGCTCGGTATTCTTGGTGTTTTGGGGGGGGGGGAACAGTGGGAGGGCTTCCTGCCCCCACTGCTGGACCTCCTGAGGGCACCTGGTGTTTTTGGCCACTGTGTGACAGAGTGTTAGATTGGATGGGCCATTGGCCTGATCCAACATTGGCTTCTCTTATGTTCTTACGTTCTTAATCTACACAACAGCATTGCTATTAATGGTACCATTTCATAGATGGGGACTTGAAGATCAGGGCCCTGCGGGATCTTATGCAGTTCAGGTACCGTCTTGAAGCCACCATAATCAGTAAGGCCAGAACCCCGGGTGGTCTTCCTGAAGATCAGCTGTCACTGGCATCACCCTGGCCCCACCTCGATAAAGGAGGCACGGTACTGAACCCGAGTGTTTCTTCTCTAGGTGTGGAGCGAAGTGAACCAGGCCGTTCTAGACTACGAAAACCGCGAGTCCACACCCAAGCTGGCTAAATTACTGAAGCTACTACTGTGGGCTCAGAACGAGCTGGACCAGAAGAAAGTCAAATACCCCAAAATGACAGACCTCAGCAAGGGGACGATTGAGGAACCCAAGTAACATGCGTGCAGGTTGGACACTGAACCCTCGGAACTGCACCGTTATATACATTTTTAATCAGTCTGTGACTGAAATATTTTTACTACCGTTCAGGACTTCGCAGTTTGGTTGTGCGTGGGGTTTCTTTTCTTTTCGTTTTGTTTCTTGGCAAGCATACCCAAAGGGAGATGGGTCCCTTTTTAAACGCAGCAAGCGAGCATTGGAGAAAAAAGCAGCCTGTCCCTTTGACCAACTGACCCAGGCTATGCACTGTCATACATTCTTAGCAGAAACAAAACATGGTGCGCGCTCTATACTGTGCTCAAGGTTTGTAACGGCTGGCTACCAAGCTCACTTTGGTGGCCAGCGAATTAATGTTGGCGCTCTAGGCGACCCTCCAGTTCAACTTAACCTTGTCTTTTCACTTGCAATGATGACTCTTTTTCTCTGTGTTAATTTATAGCCAGGCAACCATTCCCTATTTAAAGACTTAGTGGTCGGTCAAGTGATCATTTTGTAAAACCGCACGGCAGCGATTGTTTTCTGCATAGGATATGTAGCGTAGAAAGCTTGTATGCTGTAATAGAAGGTAACACCCCCCCCCCCCCCGCTTTTCACACCTTGGTGACTTATTTATATATGGGGATGAATGGTAATGATGGGCCTAGCTCTCTCAAGTATTGCTGACAAATAAAGGTGGTGTCCCGTCCCCGTCCCCCCCGTCCCCCCGGTAATATTCAAGGTTGACCAAAATAGCTCCTGAAAGAAGACATCAGGTCACTCCTGAGTTAGGTTTTCTTTTCGTCGGTTTTAGTTTGATTCCAGTTGTGGCCGTCGTACGGGTGAAGAAGGCAGCTACAGCGTTAAAACCAGCAGCGTGTGTGTGTTTGGAAGACGTGAACAGTGAAGGGGTCTTAAGCTGTTGGGAACGTTCACAGTGCAGATCCTCTAGGAGAGCATATGCCATTCCTTTGGCTCTAGCGGGGACAGTAACTTTCACTTCTTCCCTTGGGCAAAACAGAGCTTTAGGTTTCGCAGACCTCTTCCATCCCGAATTCCTGTTTTATTCTGATATGATTGGAGTGATGTTTTTAGGGCTGGCTTGCCTCCCTTTCAGCCCGAGTTACTCATGCCACAGTGTGAGGCTGAGGTGGCAGAGCGGACTGTATACCATGTTGGACCACAGGTGGAGGATCAAGTTTTGGAATGTTTTCCTAGCTTTTTAAAAAAATGCTCTGCAAATAGAAGACTTATACCAGAAAGAAAATGGGAGGAGGCAGAAACCTTCCCACCACCCACCCATTGTGTTTTCAATTTTCATGGAGTGCATTTTTTCTTTTTTTTGCAAAGCAGGATTTGGAAGCCGGGATCCACCGTCTGCGGCAGCACCATCCGTGCAGCCTCCCGTCGCTTCATTCCGCCGCATGCATAAACTGGGCTTTAATTCCATGAAGTCCTCCTGATTCGGATGCCGCGTTGTAATGTCTTTGCGTAGCATCCCATACCCTTAAAGGCACGTATGACCGCCACCTTAAAAGCATGGCGTACTGGCTGGGCGGTCTTCAGCGTCACCGCTTGCTAGCTGCAAGACTGTGGTCCCAAACGCCCAGCTTATCTTGCAGAACTGTTGAGGCCGCTGACCAGGACAGCAGAAGAAAACAGTAAGAACTGCTGCTCTGCTCTGTGCCGCCCATGCAACTCTTGTTAATCCCAGTGATACATTTAGGGGCTGCTGATGTGACTTGTACACTGAAGGCACTAACTATTATATATACTGCTGCGGAAGCCCGACAGAAGTACTTCCGGCTGCCTGGGTCTGAATAATAAGCTCTGGGCATAATCAAACAGAAATGGGTTTTCGTGCAGGCTTCAGGGAAATGGACACAGCCGGGGCGGGGGGGGGGGGCGGGGAGGGAGGTTGCTGGGAGATTGGGTTGGATCTCGCAGACCCATTCTTAGTAGCAACATTTTTCTCCAGCGATAGGAATGCCCCACCCACCTCCGAAAGCTTTTTGCCCTCTAGGGAGGGCTGTTTCGACCAGGAGAAAGCATCGGTTTCTTGCGAAACATCTGCACGCTACAACCCATAGTTCTAGGAGTACCGTGAATAATTTTGCTTGCGGGCAGCGTGATTTTGGGGGAGAAGCAGTCCTACAGGCTGTAGAAATACAACAGTGTCAGGTATATAACTGTCTTTCCCCTTCCGTTCTTGGCTCCTACATACAGTCCGAAGCTTTTTCCCCGAAAAAGTTCGAGAGTTCAGCTTTCTAGCATAAAGCTGAACAGCACATGTTTGTCATATTTTTTTTCCTCGCTGATGCACTGCAGCCCCACTTCAGAGGGTTTCTGCATGTTCAGAACGCTATGCTGATTCCACAAATGCACAGATAACTGGAACTTTTCACTATCTTGTTTCATTCATTAACTTCCAAGCCAAATATGTTTGTGTGGGGGGGAGGGGAAGTCCTCCAAAAGGGGTTTAAACATAACGTTATTTTAGGTGTATGATTTCATTTGGGTTTTGTAGCACATCACACACTGAAGCAGCTTTAACCTATAGAGGGTTTTTTTGTGTGTGTGCGGTAACAGAGAAATATTTAAAATGGTATGAAAGAAAGCTATGCATTTTACAGAAAGTTCAAGGGTGTAGACCCAGCGGTACTCTTTAAGGGAATCTTTATATTCGTGTGTATATAAAATAGTTTGCATATACGAAATATATAATCAGTTTTGAATTATTCTGAAACAGGAGAGGCTGTGAAAAACGTAACTTATGGACATAACTGTACACAGGAGAAACAGTCCTCCGTACATAAAACGAATCTGTCATATGCATGAGAAATGTCTTATTTGGTGGCTATGGATGAACGGTTGCAATTTTGTTAGCGCCATAATGTTAGATTACCACTCTTACCTGCTTAGCATTAAATACCACTTTGATCAATGTGTGTTACGTTGGATGTGTAAATTTTTCCTTCCACGCTCAAATGCCCCAGTAGTTTTATACTGATAAATCACCGTGTAATCAGTAGCTCAATGTGTGTTCCAAACTGGGGGCGGGGGATGAACTTGGAACAGCCAAAATTTTGTATCCACAACCCCATGTACAGAATATGCAAGTAGTATCAACTCATGTCATTCTCCCTATGAGGTGGAGAACATCTCCATGGTTTTCACTGCTACCAATGATTGTTTTCACTATTACATAGTTCTGACTGGGACAAGGGCGTAGCTCAAGTCTTGGCTACTTCTCTATTCTCTGATTTCAGTAAGCATCAACACACCTTTGCAACTATAATATCCAGCTATTTGGGCTCTTCAGGAATACAAACCTGAAGTCTGTGCCATGTTTGGAACAACTTGGATCCTGCAGAATCACAGCGTGCGTGCAGTCTTGGCTGATGGACGGTATTCTCACATGGGTAGATAATGGGTCATGTCGCACAGAGACCGCTCCCTAGCAGAGTCACCCCTGGTTGAATGAAGAAGAGATTGAATTTATGGCCCCACGGGTGGACCTCCTGATGGTACCTGCTATTTTTGGCCACTGTACGACAGAGTGTTGGACTAGCTGGGCCACTGGCCTGATCCAACGTTGGCTTCTCTTATGTCCTTACCCAGCCCTTCACTCAAAGTCTCAGAGTGGCTTACAATCCCCTTCCCACAACAGACACCCAGTGAGGTAGGTGGGGCAGAGAGAGTTCTGAGAGAACAGCTCTGAGAGAACTGTGACTAACCCAAGCTCACCCAGCTGGATTCGTGTGGAGGAGTGGGGACTCAAACCCAGCTCTCCAGATTAGAGTCCGCTGCCCTTAAGCACTACACCAAACTGGACCCATTACTTCTAACCCAGTAACCCCTGGATAGCAGAACGGCCAGCTGGTGAGTACCACTGGGAAGTCCAGTGGAGGAAGTGATGGCCACGAGCACAGAAAGTTTTTAAAGGGGTTGAACAGATTCATGGAGGAGAGGTCCATCAGTGGCTACTAGCCATGGCAACTGCAGGATGCACTGTGAAACGGTGCTGGATTAGATGGACCACTCGTCTGATCCAGCAAACCACAATGTTAGATTTGAACCAGCAGCTTCCCAGTCACCTCTGAATGTCTCCTGCCTTGAAAACCCAAGAGTTTTCAATTTCAAATCAACCCTGGACTTCCTTGGTGGTCCTCCATCCAAGTATTAACCTGCTTAAACTTCGGAAATCCAATGAGATTGGGCTAGCCTGATTCATCTTGGATTGGGCACTCCAAGCGTTAGCAGCTGTAATTGTGGGCATTTCTTCAATACCATGGTTCCACTTGAATGATTAAATATGGGGTTGGAAACAACAGAGTGACTGGTGCCTAATCTAATGAGAGCCAGTTTGGTGTAGTGGTTAAGTGCGCGGTCTCTAATCTGGGAGAACAGAGTTTGATTCCCCACTCCTCCCCTTGCACCTGCTGGATGACCTTGGGCAAGCCGTAGTTCTGGCACAAGCTGTCCTTGAAAAAGAGCAGAAGAAGAAGAGATTGGATTTATATCCCGCCCTTCACTCGGAGTCTCAGAGCGGCTTACAAACTCCTCTCCCTCCCCCTCCCCACAACAGACACCCTGTGAGGGAGGTGGGGCTGAGAGAGCTCTGACAGAAACTGCTCTTTTTCAAGAACAGCTGTGCTAGAGCTATGGCTTTCCCAAGGTCATCCAGCAGGTGCAAGTGGAGGAGTGGGGAATCAAACCCGGTTCTCCCAGATTAAAGTCCGCGCACTTAACCACTACACCAAACTGGCTCTCAGAGCAGTTTCTGTCAGAGCTCTCTCAGCTCCACCTACCTCCCAGGGTGTCTGTTGTGGGGAGGGGAAGGGAAAGGGGTTTGTAAGCCGCTCAGAGACTCCCTTGGATAGTGAAGGATGGGGATATAAATCCAATCTCCTCCTCCTCTTCTTCATTATAGCATTTTATTATGCTGTAGCAATGTTAGTTTTCAGACTGGGGAACTGTAAAACTAAAGCTACAACCTAAATGTTTCTTTCGAAGATAGCCCCATCCTTGTGTTTTTTGATTAAATTGGAAGTAACCATGAAAGATGAGACTGGATTTATACCCTGCCCTTCACTACCCAAAGGAGTCTCAGGGTGCTTTACAATCCCTTTCCCTTCCCCACAACAGGCCCCCTGTGAGCGATGCTCCCTCTAAGCCATGGAGTCTTGTGAGCAAAAATTCTACTTTGTGAGCTACTGGCATTAAAGTTGTGAGTGGGCGATTTGGCTGCTGCATAAATTAGTTTGCTCTCTGGAGCCCTCCTTCCTGCGCTAAGACAAAAATGTGTGAGCCGGAGGCTAAAAAACTGTGAGCTAGCTCACACCAACTCAGCTTGGAGGGAACACTGCCTGTGAGGGTAGGTGGGGCTGAGAGAGCTCTCTCGAGAACGGCCCTTGAGAGAACAGCTCTGAGAGATCTTACGACTGACCCAAGGCCACACCAGCAGCTGCATGTGGAGAAGTGGGGAATCAAACCCGGTTCTCCCAGATTAGAGTCCGCGCTCTTAACCACTACACCAAACTGGCTACTCAGATGCACAATTCTGACCTCAACAGGATCCCTAAACTCAATGTGTACTTGATCCAAGGAGCCCGAGATTTCCCCCTCCATTTTACCCTCGCAACAACGCAGTGAACAAAGTTTGAATCCAGGGACACCTTTCAGACCAACAACATTTTATTTCAAGGTATAAGCTTTCGTGTGGACTCAAACTTTGTTCTGCTGCTTCAGACCAACCCGACTCCCCCACCTGCATCTAACAACCCAGCGAGATAGACCAGGCTGCGGGAGAGAGACCGACCCATGAAGGGCTTTTTTTGTAGAGAAAGCCCAGCAGGAACTCATTAGCATAATAGGCCACACCCAACAGCAGAAATTCATTAGCATATTAGGCCACACCCATGACCGCGCAGCTCCCTCCCAGGATTGGCTTCCTCAGGTGTCCCGCAGCTTGCAGGGCGCATGGGGAACCCAAGGGATGGAAGGCAGTTTCTGGATCGGCTTCCCCAGGTGCCCCCACAGCCGTGGGGCACCTGGGAAACCTGAGGAAGGGGAAGGCAGTTAAAACGGCCTTCCCTTCCTGGATCAGCTTGGCTTTCCCAGGTGCCTCGTGGCTTGCGAGGCACCTGGGGAACCCGAGGGGTGGGGGAGGGCTGTAGGCGTGGCCAACTCAGAAGCCAGCCGGAACTCCGTTTCTGTGTGTTCCTGCCCAAAAATAGCCCTGTATCTTACAGTATTGTTGTTGTTATACAGATTTGTATGACTTATAGTGTTTAATATTTTGAAATAATATTTTTGTGCGGTGTGTGTATTTCGGTTTCTGCTTGTCCACCGTGGTCCCTTTATATTGTGTTAATCACCACATCACACTGTGGTGAGTTCCAGTAGTTAATCACATGTGATTTTTTTTTTTTAATAAGTGAAGGATTTCTTTCTGGTCTCTCCTGAGCCTGCTTTCATCCTGGCTGGTTGGGAACCAGCTCTGACCCCAGGCAACATCCACTAGGCACCACTCTCTCCTCTGTGCATACACATGTTCTTGATGAAATCTGTGACAGGACAAAGTGGCCTCCTATTGTGTCCAGTTCAGTGAACACATCAAGAGTTTGTAGATTGTTTAGTTTAAAGTTAATGGCTCATCTCTGCGCTCAGGAACAAATGCAGCCACGCTGGCAACAGCTGGACCTCTCACTGGTGCATTTCTTTGCCTGACTGGGGGCAACTTTGGGGGGGGGGAGGGGAGCGACAGAAAGTTCTCCTCTTCAGGAATGAGTGGTTGCTTAAGATTACGTGCACTGAATTTCACGTTAGGGTTGCTGGTCCCCCAGTGGAAGTGGGGCATCCTCCACATCCCGTTCCCCTTCCCCATCACTGCTCTTGGGAGAATATTTTTTTACAAATGGCCACTGGGCCTATGGTATGATGTCACTGCTGAGAAAAACCCAGATGTGACATCACACCGCTTTAGAAATAGCTGGAAACTGTATGGTGAAAACCACAGGGCTTTCCTTGATTCCTAGAGAGGCATGACACTGCTTCCAGGTTCTTCCCCCAGAAGTGACATCACACTGTCATCACTGTCTGCCCATTCTACCCCCCTCCCCCCAGTCTCCAACTGCTTACCAGGGCAACCCTATTCCACACTGATAGAGCTGCCTTCTACTGGGGCAAGAGTAAGCCCTTCTCTCTATAACACTTTGGATCAGGACAGCAAAACAGAAGTCTGCAGATGTGCTTGTGGAGATTGCTAGGAGAGTATGAGAAATTGCCCTAACCTGGGATGGATTCATCCAGCTGGCAAGCGGTTTGGGCAGAGAAAGGTTATTCTGGCCCTCTGCTAACCAAGATCCTTTTTAGCTGGATATTAGATAGCTAGCTGATTGTTGGGAAATGATTTTGGAGTCTTATAAATACGGGAAGCTGAACCGATGTGAAATGTCGTCTTCGAAGATGCTCCTTGCCTGTATCCCTGCTTATTTTTGGTAAGGCATTTGAACGGGTTCAGATTATCATTCTCCTTTAACTATCTAAGTAAAATCAACGGATGGCATTAGTAGATTCTTTCGTCAGTGTTTAAAGTGTAAATGGTTATGTTTTAATAGAAAGGCGATATGGAGGCAAGACTCTCTAATATCTTTGCTTCTGCACTATACTCCAAATGAACCAAAACATTACTGAAGTTCTCCCTATGAGGCGGAGGACATCTCCATGGGTTATTCCCACTGTGCCTTTAGGGAGGCAGGAAGTAGTTTTTTCCTTCTTCCTCTAGGTGGCCTCGGAATAGCCCATTCTCCAGTTCTGTTCCTGCCTCAGAGGGAGAAGCAGCAAAGTCTCAGGCTTAGGCTTTTACCTTTTACTTTTTGATCTTTAGGGCTTTTTGCCAACTATCCTTCTTCTATTTTCACCTCTTTTTCTTGCTGGAGGCTTGAGTCCTCCTGTTTTCTACCTGTCCCTCCACCTTAATCTTCCTTGCCTCTCTTTTTATTCTTTAAAAAAAAAAAAAAAGTTTTCCTTTTGGACGGGGGCTTCTTAGCCGAGCCCCCCCCCCTCCCCGCGGCGCCGGGGAGCGGAGGACTTTGATCAAGGCTCCGTCGGAGCGAAGAGAGGAGGACGGAGAACGGAGAGCCGGGTGGAGCGCGTCGGCGCGGATCGCGCCATGGCGGCCCGGACTGCTCCCGAAGAGTTCGACGACGAGGGAAGCTCGCGCGCCGCAGAGCCGGCAAGCGCGCAAGCCGCAATGGGGACCGACCAGCCTCATAGGCATGATCGCGCTCCCCCAACGCAGCCAGCAGACGCGGCAGCGGCGCCCCGCGCCAGCAAACGCCGGCGGCAGCACGAGGAGGAAGAGGACCACGCGGCCGCGGCGGAGCGGGAGAGAGCCAGCGGCGGCCATCTTGGAGGTCGGGAGTTCGCCTCTCCAATCCTCCCGGGAGCCCCTTCGGCCCATGGAGGGCATGGAGTGACCTGCTTCCTGACTCCAACCGGGGACAAGACGGCAGAACGGGGTAAGCAGGCTGATGGGGGGGCCCTGGCTAGCTCACCAGAACTGATGGCCTTGATTAATCAGGCCATCCAACAGCAGCTCGCTATGCTGCAGCCCAAGGCCCCGACCCCTTGCCCCATGGACCTTGCTACCCAAGGCTTCTCTCTGCCAGCCCCAATAGCCCCCAGGGAGGTTGCCAACCAGGGGTTCCCCCTGCCAGCCCCAGCAGCCTGGAACACCAAGACAGGTGGCAAGGTCCACCAGTTGGGCCCTGAGAGTTCTAGCAGACAGGACTGGAGGGAGGAGACGGAGTCTAATGCCTCCTCTGTGGAAGAGAGAGAGGAGGGGGAATTTCTTTCCGAGGATGAAGAGGAGGAGATGCTCCTCCCAGAACAGTCCAGCCGTTTTTTCAAGCAGGAGGACTATCAGCAGTTCCTGACTAAGGCCCTTAAGGCACTGGAACTGCGTGATCTACCCCCAGCTGAGGATCAGAAGGCGGCAAGGGCCAAATTTAAATCCAGATCAGGGGGAAATGCTGAATTTTTCCCCCTAGAGACCCACGCGGAGAAGGTCTTCCCCTTCCCTGAATTTTTTGAGCGCCAGCTCAAGTCTGAATGGGAGAAACCAGGGGTCAGCAGGCAATTTCCCTCCTTTGCCAAACGGTTGTACGCCCTACCCGGCTATGCCAATGAGATCCTACAGGTATCTCCAGTGGACGGACCCATAGCCGCCCTGCAGTCCACAGGACTACTGACCAAGGACGGGCACGGTAACATTCGCGATCACACAGATAAGACGGTGGAAGCGACTCTTCGGAGGATCCATGAGGCCATCGCAATGATGGTGAGAGCGGCGTCCACAGCATCTATCTCATCTAGGGCGGCCATTGTGTGGGTGCGCAAACTGACACAATTGGTGCCAGAAGACAACCGCAGCCTACTAGAAGGCGCGTCACGGATCCTGAAGGCCAGTGCCTTCACGGCAGACGCGACATTAGACATCATATCATTCGCCTCCAGGGCCATGGCCTCCACAGCGGTGGCGCGCAGACTGCTTTGGTTGCGGGCTTGGCAAGCAGACCCGCGATCCAAGGCCATTGTTGCAGCATATCCGTTTCAGGGGGACCGCCTCTTCGGAGAGGCATTGGACGAGATACTGGTGGAGACACGGGACAAGAAGAAGGCCATGCCCCGGTCCCTGCGCAGACCAGAGGGACGCAACAACCAGTCCTTTCGGACTCAGCACACGCTGCCGAGATTTCGTCAGGATGCCAAGCGACAGCAGTGGGAGCCACCCAGGGCCCCCAACAGACGAGGCTCCTACACCCCGAGGTTCCACAGAGCCGGGTTCAACCGTGGCAACAGGGGTGACAGAGACCCCAAACCCAAACAAGCATGACGCTGCGTCTGTTCCGGTGGGGGCACGCCTCCTACACTTCGCGGAGGCGTGGGCCCAGGCCAACGCGGACGCGTGGGCAGTGGAAACCGTAACACGGGGCTACACCTTAGAATTCCACCACCCCCCACCAGAAAGGTTCTTGAAGTCCCCAGCAAGCAGATCCAAGCTCAAGATGTCTGTGCTTTCCTCCGCAATCCAACATCTGCTGGACATCAGAGCAATAGAGCCGGTGCCCCCGGAGGAAAGGAGCAGAGGCGTATACTCCATCTTGTTCATGGTACCCAAGAGGAACGGGGACTGGCGAGCAATCCTGGACCTAAAGTTCCTGAACAAGTACATCCGATTACGACGGTTTCGTATGGAAACCCTGAAGGCAGTGGCGGACTCCCTATCTCCACACGAGTTCCTGACGTCCATCGATCTCACAGAGGCATATTTACATGTGCCGATCCACCCGTCACACAAGCGTTTCCTACGGTTCTGCGTGTACAACCAGCACTTCCAATACCGTGCTCTTCCCTTTGGGCTGTCTACAGCACCCCGCTTGTTCTCCAAGTTGATAGTCAACCCAGTAGCCAAGCTCCGCAGCTTGGGCGTGCATGTGCATCCCTATCTGGACGACCTACTTGTTCGGGCCAGCAGTCAGACAGAAGCCGACAGGAACACCAGGGCCACGATTCAGTGCCTTCAGGAACACGGATTCTTGATCAATTTCAAGAAGAGCGCCTTGACACCGACCAAACAAATCGAACATCTAGGGGCAGTGATAGACACCGCTCGCAATGCCCTGGTTCTTCCCAGAGACAAGGCCCAGAAGATACAGGAGCTGGCCACAAGGGTATACCGCAACAGGAGTACACCTCTCATGACCCTAGCCAGACTCCTAGGGTTGATGATCGCGTGCATAGACATGGTACAGTGGGCCAGACTCCATGCCAGACGAATGCAAGCGTTCCTGCGACCCTACCAGGCCCACATAGCAGAGAAGCGGACACTGAACCTTCAGTTACCACCAGCAGTGAAGACAAGCTTGCTATGGTGGATGGAACCAACCAATCTCTCCAAAGGCAAGATATACTACGCAAGCCCCACTCTGGAGGTGTTCACGGACGCGAGCCTACAGGGCTGGGGAGCGACCCTAATGGGAGCTCCAGTGCAGGGGCTCTGGCAGGCCCACGAAGCGATGCTACCGATCAACCTTCTGGAATTGAGAGCAATTCGCCTAGCCCTGGCACACTTCACACCACGACTGATCAACCAGCACGTTCTGATAAGAACAGACAACATATCCGCCAAAGCATACATCAACAAGCAAGGCGGATCGCAGTCGCTTCAACTACACCGCGAGGCTATGAAGATCCTCGAATGGGCGGAGAGGACCGTCACTTCACTAAGGGCGGAGCACATACGGGGAGTCGAGAACGTTCAGGCGGATTGGCTCAGCAGGGAGACCATCTCAGAGGGAGAATGGGCACTACACCCAAGAATGTTCCAACTGATAGTTCAACGCCTCGGCCAGCCATCCGTAGACCTCTTCGCATCAGCAAGAAATCACAAGATACCGAGGTTCTTCAGCCGGTACTACCACCCAGAAGCGGAAGCGACAGACGCCCTCACGTCGCCATGGCCTCAGGGTCTGCTGTTCGCCTTTCCCCCATTCGTGCTGATCTCCAAGACGATACGACGCATACGGGAACTAAGAGCCGAAGTCATAATGGTAGCACCAAGGTGGGCCCGACGCCCTTGGTTCTCAGCGATACAAGCGATGGCGATCCTACCACCACTAACACTCCCAGTGGCTCCGGACATGCTCTCACAGGGGCCAGTGTGGCATCCGGATCCAGAGTGGCTATGCTTGACCGCCTGGAGATTGAGCGGCGCAACCTAGCAGAATTCGGATATCCGACAGAAGTGCTGGACACTCTCCTAGCGTCCAGACGACCATCCACAATACGTATATACAACACGACGTGGAAGGCCTTCGTGAGAGGGTGTAGACGTAAGAAAATCGAACCTCTTTCACCTTCAATTTCGGCAGTACTGTCTTTCCTGCAGGAGGGTCTGACCTCTGGACTACGGCCATCCACCCTTCGCAGACAGGTGGCAGCTCTAGCGACCGTACTCCCTACAATAGGAGGGAGCAGAATTAACAGACACCCACACGTACAGCTGTTTTTGCAGGGGACCAAGGTGAAATCGCCGCCACAGGTACACCGGTTTCCAACTTGGAAGCTCAACACAGTACTCAAAGCACTCACGAAGGCACCCTTCGAGCCCCTCAGAGAGGTAGAGTTGAAGTGGCTCAGAATGAAGACTCTGTTCCTAGTGGCCATCACCTCGGCCAGGAGAGTGTCGGAGCTGGGTGCATTGTCCACCAAACCATCCTTATGTGTCTTCCATAAGGACAAGGTAATCTTGCGACTGGAGCCTTCCTTCCTACCAAAGGTAGCCTCTGCTTTCCACCGCTCACAGGAGATATGCCTACCCACATTCTGTCAGCAGCCAAAGCACCCCCGGGAGGTGGAGTGGCATTCCCTAGACGTGAAGAGGGCGCTCAGAATATATCTCAAAAGAACGGAGACTTGGAGAAAAACGGAAGCTCTTTTCATCTGCATCGCTCCGCCCCGCAAGGGGGAAAGGATGTCCAAGACAGCTATCAGTTCAGTATTGCGGACATGTATTGCAGAGGCCTATAAGGCCTCAGGGCAAGCACCCCCCGGGGGAATTACAGCACATTCCTTGAGAAGCGCAGCCACCAACGCTGCATTCAACAATAGAGCATCAGTAGAAGAGGTATGCAGGGCCGCTACATGGTCTTCCATTTCAACGTTCATCAGACACTACCGAATCAACACCATAGCGTCGGCTGAGGCGGCGTTCGGGAGAAGAATCTTGCAGCACGTCTTAACGGGAGAAGATGATGACAACCCACCCAGATAAGGGGACACTGCTCGAGGAGGTCCCATGGAGATGTCCTCCGCCTCATAGGGAGAACGACCATTGGTACTTACCGTGAGGGGTCCTTCTCCTATGAGGACAGGAGGACATCTCGGCCCTCCCAGGGTCATCATTTCTCTTTCCATTTTTTGGTTATATGTTTCCGAATCTTACTGATTTCTAAGGGTGCTGGGTCTGTCTCTGACGACTTGTTACGACTTACTTACTATTGCTCTTTTCTGTTCCCTGATTTCTGGCAATCCTTACTGGATTGAGATTATTATAGGTTAATGAGTTATGTAAAGTTATATTCCTATGTAGGGGAAGTTCGTAGAGTAAGAGACCTGCACGGCTTTCGGAGTCCCAGAACTGGAGAATGGGCTATTCCGAGGCCACCTAGAGGAAGAAGGAAAAAACTACTTCCTGCCTCCCTAAAGGCACAGTGGGAATAACCCATGGAGATGTCCTCCTGTCCTCATAGGAGAAGGACCCCTCACGGTAAGTACCAATGGTCGTTTACCTCTTGCAAGGAGATTAATTATCTGGTATAGGAAAGCTAATGAGATGCCTAAGACTTCTTTTTTTGTAAAGAAATTTTTATTTTTCAAAAAAAAACATCAAAAATAATACATTTACCTTATACAAATCCCTTTTTCCATATTATATAACATTTTGTTCTATTTGTACATTCTATTTTTATCTTGTTTTGGTGGTTTCCCACCACCTCTGAAGCATAACACATTTTCCATTTTATTCAAAATAGTAATACTTATATCTATGTTTCATTTCTGGTAACGGTTATATATCTTTAAAATACTTATACACCAATTCTTATTTTCTATACTCTTATGTATTTCTAAATAAAAACAGCTTCATTGTCTAATTTTAACTAAAACATTCATATAATATATTTCTATTCCTTTATGCTATTATAACCATGTATAAATGTAGTTTTTCATATCCCAGTATTTTTCAACATATTCTTTCAAATCTTTCCAGTCTTCTAGAAAGGTCTCTGAGTAGAGATTATTCAATTTTCTAGTCCATTTATCCATTTCAGCCATATATAACAGTTTTTTCAACCATTCCCACACCTCTGGTATTTTTTCATTTTTCCAATTTTGTGCATACACCATTCTTGCTGTTGTAATCATATACCATATTATTGTCCTTTTCTTTACATTTATCTCTTCTAGTTTAAGTCCTAGCAATAACATTTCAGGCAACTTCTTAAATGTACATTTCAAGATTTTTTCCATTTCTGCATGTATTTTTGACCAATAAATCTTTGCTTTATCACAAGTCCACCACACATGATAAAAAGAACCTTCTTTCTTTTTACACTTCCAACATTTGTTAGACATATTCTGACCAATATTTGCAATTTTTTTTGGTGTCATATACCATCTATACATCATTTTAAAACAATTTTCTTTTAAGCTATAACACGTAGATATACTCATAGCATTTTCCCATAAAAATTCCCAAGATTCCATTTCAATGTCTTTGTTAAAGTTTATCGCCCATTTTACCATTTGTTCTTTTACCATTTCATCTGCATTAAACCATTTTAGCAAGACTATACATTTTAGAAATCATTTTTTCCCACCTTCCTCCCAAACTTGTTCTATTTCATTATTTTTTTCCCTGAAACCGTGTTTTTATCACTTCTATACAAATCATATATTTGTCTATATCTTAACCAACCATAATCAAAGTCAATCTGATGCTGCTCCTTCAGTTTGAAATCTTTGCCATGTCTTATTAATAAGTCTCTATACTTCAGCCAATCTTGTCCTTTATATCTTGATGTTGGATGTAAGACTTCTGCGGGTACAATCCACATGGGTATCTCTTCTGAAAAAAAGTTTTTATATCTTGTCCACGTATCCATTAGTGTTCTTCTCAAATAGTGATGTTTAAACATATTGTCCATTTTTGTTTTGCCATAATACAAATATGCATGCCACCCAAATCTACAATCATGACCTTCCAGGGACAATAACATTCTATCTTGTAACATAGTCCATGTCCCTACCCAGGTCAAACATATTGCATCATGGTATAACCTTAGATTTGGTAGTTGAAACCCTCCTCTTTCTTTGGCATCACACATTATTTTCATCTTAATTCTTGGTTTTTTCCCTCCCCACACAAATTTAGACAGCTCCTTCTGCCAACATTTGAATGTTTTTACATCTTTCACAATTGGAATAGTTTGAAACAAAAACATTAATCGTGGTAACACATTCATCTTGACCACCGCAATTCTACCCAGCAATGACAAATTCAATACATTCCAATTTTTAATAACCTGCATAATTTGCAACCATAATTTTTCATAATTATTTTTATAAAGATCAATATTTTTCATAGTTAAGTTTACACCCAGATATTTTGTCTTTTTCACCACCTCACATTCTGTAAGTTTTTGTAACTCGTTTTGTTTCTTATTTGACATATTTTTGCACATTACTTTCGATTTGTTCTTATTTACATAAAATCCTGCTAAGTCACCAAACTCTTTAACTCTCTGTAACAAATGTGGTAATGTGGATAAGGGGTCTTCCACTATAAACATCACATCATCTGCAAAGGCCCTATATTTGAAAGAAAAACCTTTAGTTGTCAAGCCTTTAATATCTTTGTCTTCCTTCACATTTAACAGTAGAACTTCTAAAATCCAAATAAATAGCAGCGGCGAAAGTGGGCATCCTTGTCTTGTTCCTTTTTCAACTTTAAAATCGTCTGTCTTTTCGGTATTAATTATTAATGAGGATTTCTGTTCTTTATATATTGCTTTAATGAAGTTAAGCATATATTCACCAATCTCAAGATGTTCTAAAACTTCAAACATAAAATCCCAGTTTAAATTATCAAACGCTTTCTCTGCATCTAAAAAGAAAAAGCCCACTTCCTTTTCAGGATGTTTGTCGTAGTATTCTATAGCATCCACTACTACTCTTAAATTGTCCCTTATTTGTCGATTAGGTAAGAACCCTGCTTGTTCTGTTTGTATAGTCTCTTTAAGGTGCTCTTTTAGTCTATCCGCTATAATCTTAGCAAAAATCTTATAATCATTATTCAGTAAAGAAATCGGTCTATAATTCTTAACATTGGTCAAATCTTGATTTTCTTTCGGGATCAGTGAGATGGATGCATCTTTCCAGGTTTCTGGTACCTCTCCAGTAACTCTTATATCGTTCATCAATAGCAGTAACACCGGTGAAACTGACTCCTGTAACGTTTTGTAGAACTTCGCTGTAAATCCATCCGGTCCAGGTGCTTTACCTAATTTTGAGTCATTTATTGCATTTTTGATCTCTTGTAATGATACTGGATTATTAAATAGTTCTTTAATTTTCTCTGTTGGTTTTGGTAACTTTAATGTTTGCAGGTATTCTTTAATCTTTCTTCTGTCTTTGTTTTCCTTCTTAAAAAGTTTTGCATAGTATTTAAAAAATTCTGTTTTTATTCCTTTGTTATCTATTATCTCAATATTATCTCTTATCACTTTAGTGATAAATTTATTTTCACGTTTTTTCTTTAATTGCCATGCTAAGTATTTTCCGGGTTTATTTGCACCTTCAAATGCTTTTTGTTGAAGTTTTTTTAAGTTCCAGTACATCTCTTGGTTCAAAATGGCTTTTGCTTGGTCTTGTAGCATCCAAATTTCCTTTTGCAGTTTCTTTTTCCCTGGTTTCTTCTTCAGTTCTTCTTCCTTTGTTTTAATGGCTTGTAGAATATTTTCATATTGCTCTTTTTTCTTTTTATTATCTTTAGCATTTAACGATATCAATAGTCCTCTCATCACTGCTTTGTATGCATCCCATACGGTTTGAATTTTAACTTCTTTCTGTATGTTTACTTGGAAGTATAGGTCTGTTTCTTCAAGTAATTTTTTAATTATTTCTTGATTATCTAATAAGTCCTCATTTATTCTCCATCTCTTTTGTTTTTTAACCTGCCCAGCTGTCCATAAACACGGATTGTGATCTGAGATTATTCTGGGTAAAATTTCCACTTTTCTTGTCTTAAAGGTTAGGTTAGTAGTCATCCAAATCATGTCAATTCTTGAATGTGAGTCATGTCTGTTAGAGTAAAAGGTAAAATCTTTTCCTTGTGGGTTAGCTTTCCTCCAAATATCTTCCAACTTTTCTTGTTTTATCAGTTCAAAAAAATTTTTTGGAAGCTTCCCTAACATCTCATCCTTTCTTTTAGAGCGCCTGTCTAGTTTATTATCTACAGTTCCATTGAAGTCCCCTAACATCATAATTTGATCATAGTTTACATTGTCCAATTCCATTTGAAGTTCTTTAAAAAAAATTTCTTTAGCTCCATTCGGAGCATAAATGTTCACAATCAAAGTTTTCAATCCTTGCTGTAAAATTTCAATAGCTAAATATCTTCCATCTTTGTCTTTAAATATTACTTTAGGTTCCAAATCTTTTTTGACATATGTTACAACACCATTTTTTTTGTTGCTTGCTAAAGAATAAAATTCTTCTCCCAATTTTTTCCTTATTAAATATTTATGGTCTTGTTTTTTAAGATGAGCTTCTTGCAAGCAAATTATATTACATTTTTGTTTTTCCAACCAATGACCTACCATTTTCCTTTTTTGGGGTAAATTTAGTCCATTTACATTCCATGTAAGTATTTTGTAATCCATTTTGATATATTCTTAAATATCTCCAAAATCATCTTTATTCTCTCCCAGGAATGCATACATTTCTTCTGTGCTTTTAATCACTACTCTGGAGTTGCCATAATAAAAGCTTAGTCCTTGAGGTATTTCCCAACGAAATCTGATTTTTTTCTCCTTCAGTTTATCCGTCAGACGCTTGAATTTTTTCCTTTCTTGCAGTATTGCTCTAGGCAATTCTTTCATTACTATGATTTTCTTTCCATCTATTACAAAAGGGTCAGTAAAGCACTTCCTGTAGATTTGTTCTTTTGTTCTTTTCATTGTAAATTGGACAACCGCATCTCTTGGTATGTTTTTGTCTCTTGCATATGTAGAATTAACTCTGTAAACAAGATCCATGTGTTCTTTAACAACTTCTTCTTGTTCTTGTAAAAAATCTGCTATTGCTTCTTGCATTCTTGTAAAAATGTCCTCATTCAATTTTTCCTTGATCCGTCGAAATCTCAAATGATTTTGCATATCTTTATAATGCATCATCTTTTCCATCCTCTCGTTCTCTCTCATTGTCTTATGGGTGCTTTCTTCCAGTTCTTTTACTTTAGTTTCTATATCTTGTGTTCTTGTGGATAATTTTTGAAATTCTGCTTTTAATTCCATGAAATTTTTATCTGCTTGAGCCGCTATATTATTCATTTTAACATTTACCTCTCCTATAGCGTCTAACATTTTCTTTTCCATTGCTTCCATAACGGCTAGTAGCTCTTTTTCTTTTTTTGCTGCCATTGTAGGAGAGGACCATGTAGCTGCTCTCGATCTTAGTCCGCGGTCCGTTTTGCCTCTTTAAAAAAGATCAATTTTATCTTGTTTTCCAAATCAAACACCAATTAGTGCATTCAAACAAGCTAATCTTGCCAAGTCAAATTATGTTGGTTTCAGCCTTCTAAGTTATATAATCTTTGAGATATTGCAGTTTAAAATTTTTATAAATCCAAAATGGCAGGCGCGACTTCTCTATGGTTAATGTCAAAGGTTATAGTCTTTTTACCTTGCTTCTGGCTTGCCGTAGTTTCCTTTTGTCCCTTCCTTTTATTTACTTGTCTGCTCTCTGCACGTCACTTCCTGTTATGGTCTTTCTGGTCCGGCAGTATTTAGAGTCCCCTTTCTGGTCTGGCAGTATTTAGAGTCCCCTTTACCTTCTTCCGGTTCTTCTCCTTTTCCCTTCTTGTCTGCTCTTCTAGCCGTCACTTCCTGATTCAGTCCTCACGTCTTAATCTCGCAATGCTTGGTTCCCTTCTCCCTCTTTGTCTCGCGATGCTTGGCTTCCCCTCCCGACTCTTCTTAACCGCAGGAATGTTAAACAACTTGTTTTTTTGGCTTTTTAAGTTCAAATTTGGTTTTTTAGTGCTTCAAAACTGCTCTCATCCAATCAACAACAGTCTATTGCTTCACCCAATCTGCTTTTCGTCTTTCAAAATGCGGCGGTGGTAAGGCAAAAAACTTTTTTCCGTTACCTTTTGTTGTTACTTCGCTTCAGATGTGGTCCCAACGTTTAAACTTTGTCTTCTTTGTTAAGGAATCAGGGGAATTGGAGGTTTTATGCTGAATTTTTCAGCTCGGCTTGGCTCCTTAGAGATACTCGCAAGAATCCTCTTCGGCTGCAGTGCTCAAGGTGTCGGAAAAGTCTCCTCCGAGACTTTCCCTTCACCGAGGTTGCTCAAACCTGGATTATATTGCTTGCTGGTCCTCACACTACCTGTGTGAGGTTGCGTCAGGTGGATTAATCCACCCAAGCTGTCAGGAAGAGCCGCTGTCCGCCTTGCGCATTTGCAAAGCGTGTCAGACCTCCATTCCTCCGACCGGAAACCAAGCTGAAACTCGAGATGCCTACGTCTGAATCAGGCCTGACCAGAGTCATCCAGAACTCTCCGTGTGCAAAGCATGCGCTCCAACAGTGAGTTATGGCCCTTTTGAGTAAAAGCAGAGGTATTGTGTGGTGGATTTTTCCTCCTTCCGCCTTCTACGACAACAGACCACTGGTCCAACTGGAACACAGTGCTGTCTTCTCTCACTGTGCATTTCAGCTAAATGACTTTTTCAGATCTCCCAAGACGTCCCTCAAAGAGCATTACTCTCAGCCAGTGACAACTGGCTGGTGATCCCCGGCCAGAAAACCATCTGGCTATCCTCGACCAGGGACAGGGCCTCTCTGGCCCTGGCCCCAACTTGGTGGAACTCTCTGTCCAGTGAGACCCAGGACCTGCAAGACTTGAAACAATTTCACAGGGCCTGCAAGACTGGGCTGTTCCACCAGGCATAGCGACGGCTCGAAGATCACCGACTTCCTATTCCTGTGTTTTCTGTTCCCTCCCATGTGTTCCTTCAGATGGTTACCATCGGCAATGCATATTTTTAAATGCACCCAATATTGATTCATTGTTTTTAATATTGTAAACTTACATTTTAACCATTTATTATGATGCAACCCGTCCTGAGCCCTGCTGCGCAGAGAAGGGTGGGCTAGAACTCAAAAGTAATGAATAAATAAATAATAAATAAAAGATCCCTTTAAAGGGGGGGCGCCCTGACTCTGGAATCTTCTCCATGAAAAGCATGCATTCTTGTGCGCTCTAATCTGGTGCCCCTGTTGGCATACCAAATTAAGCAGGCAGAGAAGAAGGGAGGTGGGCTCCCATTCCCTTGAACACCTCAAGCTATTCACAAACAAGAAATCTGCAAACCATCTACCTAGGGCAGGGGTGGGCAAACTGTGGCTCGGGAGCCGCATGCGGCTCTTTCACATATATTATGTGGCTCCCGTCAGGGCGGCTGGGGAAGCTAAATATCATTAGCAAACAAATATCATTGGACAAATTAATATCATTATCAATATCTGCTTTTACCCCCTTTGTTATTATTTTTGGCAGTCTCATTTAATGTTAATAAAAAGCAAATTTGCTTATTTTTCAAAAAAAGGAGGTAATATTTGTTCATGTCTTGTGGCTCTCAAACATCTGATGTTTATTCTATGCGGCTCTTACACTGAGCAAGATTGGCCACCCCTAAGCTAAGGCATCACTCCAGGAAGAGGCAGGTAGTTTATTCTTTGGTTCTAGAGTTAGAGAGTATACCTGTTAGAGAGTTAGAGTATATCTGTGAATGAACTGCAGGAAAGTCCTCTGTAATTCCGACAATGATTTATCAAGCATCTTAATTTCTTAATTTCCATAGGTTCTGCATTGTTTTCTGTATTCACATTTACACATACACCCCCCCCCCTTTATGACACGTGAATTGTGTGAAAATGCTTGCTTAAGAAAGTTTGCCAAAACTTTCTTGCGCCATGATTTCACTTCTTCCGATACACCTTTAGGTGGCAGCATAGCACAGTGATTCCAATCTCAAAAAAAGGTACAGATGAGGATGTTCTGCCGGAGGACATACATTCAGACTCTCTGCAGGCACTTTGTTGTGGTGCAGACAAAATGCAACCTAAGATGTGCTGACTGTGTCATCTTCAGCGCGTCTACTCAGAATCCTACCTGGGGAAATGCAATAGGGCTCACTCCCATGAAAATAGGGCTTCTTTCCATGTACTTGCATGTGAGTTAAGTGCCATCAAGTTGCTTCTGTCTTATGGAGACCCTATGAATGAATGTCTTCCAAAATGTCCCATCGTCAACAGCCTTGCTCAGGTCCTTAAAAGAACCGAGGCCCAGTGACATCACATGCCACTGTCCCTATCTATGGAGGCGGAGACATGTGGGATTTAGGAAGGGGCTCTCCAGAAATTTAGGAGGGCCTGGGAGTTTTTCCGGAACCCCCCCCCCCCCAGCCAGCCATTCCCCTGGGCTGGGCTAAACCCAGGAAGAGGTGGGAACTGTCCAGAGGTTATAGTGGTATCTCAGTGGTCTCTTGCAGTGTCCTTTCTTTAAATTCACTTTTAGAATAGTCACTTTAAGATCTGCAAATATACATACCATGTGCATAAGACAAACAAATGGTCACAAATTTGAAAGTAAGGAGGGCAACACTAAAAAGCGTGTAGGGGAACATTTTTTAAAAAAATTCCTGGACATTCATTTACAGGAGTCTTGCTCAGAAATTGAGTGCACAGCAACTGTTTGGTATTCTGGCTCAGCCACGCACTTACCAAACAAAGGCATCTGTGATGCCATAATTTACTAAAATTCAGAACAAAGTCACCCAAGACTTTAAATACTCTGGGGCAATAATAGGTAGTGGGCTGATTCCAAACGAAGTTGGTAGTTTCCACTTATTCCCCCTTCCAACTGCAGACCTCCCCGTTCACTTCATTCCTCCTGATACCCTTTCCCCCAGAAGCAACGTTTCATGGAGCTAAGTGGGAGGAGGGTGGCAGGAGAGTTTCATTCTGACGCAGGATCCAGCACATTGTTTCCCATGGCTGAGTCCAGACATCGTTGGATACTGCACTTGAACAGTCACTGGCGATTGGGGCTTATCCATACAAGAAGATCCAGGTGCAAATCACTGCTGCTGCAAAACAACAGTGCCATAGCCACCAATGCGTGGATACAGCCCACATTCTACTGTGTGGATGCAAGTGTCAAGTTGCAGCAGGCAAGTGGCAACCCCAACAAGCGGCTTTCAAAGCAAGTGAGGAGCAGAGGCAGTTTGCCGTTCCTCTTTAGCATCCTCCTGGGTGGTCTACCATCCAAGTCCAGACCCGGCTTAGCTTCTAAGACCTAACGAGACTGGGCTACATCTTGCCATCTTCTCTCCCCTCCATATTTAAAAAGTTCCCCCCCTCCCCCAGGCCTGGGAAGGCACCCTTTACCCGCTAACCGTGAAGTGCGCCCATGGCGGCTGCTGGGAGATCAGGTGCCAAAGGGTTCCCGCCTTTCCCCAGCCCTGGGAGGGCGCCCTTTAACTCCCCCGTTGCCACCGGTGCAGCGAGAGGGGGAAGAGGCGCCCCTTAGGAGGCCGGCGGCGGCGGGAGGTGCAGTCCCTCCATGCCTTTGGCGCCTTCCCCCCAGCTCCGACTGCCTTTCCGCACTGCCTCTCAGGCCGCTCCCCCGCCCTGCAGGGACTGCCGCCGGGGAGCCAGGCAGGCCGGAAGTGAAGCAACTCGAAGCCAGCAAAGGAGGGAGGGAGGGAGGGGCCTCCCCGGCGCTCACGTAGCCCAGCTGTAGTACCCCTGAGCCCCAGAGTGGGGTTGGAATGTTTTCAGCTGGCGACTCACATCAAGCCCGTATGAGAGCCAGGTGGCCAATGGGGGTGTTGTGTGCCAGCTTGGGGGTGCTGTTGGAGCTCTGTCTACAAAGATGGGTGTTCAGATCTCAGTTGTAGCACCTTTAACCAGCTCTGGCTGATTTGCCAGCTGTGGACCTTTCTAAAAGGTCCACAGTCTGGAGACCCAATCTGGTGTAGTGGTTAAGTGCGCAGACTCTAATCTGGGAGAACCGGGTTTGATTCCCCACTCCTCCACTTGCACCTGGCTGGATGACCTTGGGCAAGCCATACCAGCTGTTCCCTCAAGGACAGCTTGGGAAAGAGTTCTCTCAGCCCCACCTACCTCACAGGGTGTCTGTTGTGGGGAGGGGAGGGGAAAGGAGTTTGTAAGCCACTCTGAGACTCTTAAGTGAGTGAAGGGCGGGGTATAAATCCAATCTCTTCTTCTCTCTTCTCTAAAAAAAAAATCAGATTTGGCTGCAGTTATATTTGCTCTCTAGTTATATCAGGATTGGATTTCTGCATCATGTGTCATATCGGCTTGGTTTTAAAAGTAGTTCAGAAAGTTCAGTTGGTTCAAAATGAAACAACCACCCTATTGGGCGGGCCGGGGGGGGGGCAGATCAAGTATAATGTTCATTTTGAAATAACTTCAGTGATTACCAGTTTGTTTCCGGGTTCAGCGAATTTATAAGACCCTAAATGCTCTGGAGTCAGGAAATTTAAAGGGTCCCCGTATTAACCTGTCCAACAATTAAAAATTTCATCAGATCACTTCTAGTGACCTAGAATGTATGACTTCACACATATTTGTCCTTTACTCCAAAGACTATATTGCTGGGAATTATAGGTGACTAGGAATAAGGCCCATTGTGGAAATAAATGCAACAGGCTCTAGAAAGAGGCTCTGGGAGAGTGCCAAGGCCTTGGGCACTCAGCCTCAATTTGCTGTGGCGACCTCAGCATGGTATAATGACACAGAGTCCACCAGTTTCTCCAGGGGAAGATCTCTGCCATCTGAAGTGCAGTTGTAGTTCAGTGTGATCTCCATCCCTCCTCTGGAGATTGGCAACGATGGTTTCACATGAGGGAACAGGCGGTTTGGAGGGTGGAGTCTATGGCAATGAACCTGTCTGAGGTCCCACCCCTGCTGAAACCTCACCCTCTCCAGGGTCCACCCCTCAAATCTCCAGGAATTTCCCAACCTGGAGTTGGCAAACCTATCTCCCTCCCAGCCAACCATCAATGTATCATTATCTGCCCCCTGGCTTCAGCTTTCCGTCTCCTCCCTCCTCGAGAGCACTTATAATTCTGACTGATCTCCAGCCCCCACCTAGAGATTAGCAACAATGGTTCCCCATGTGGGACTGGTTGGCTTGGAGGGTGGAGTCTATGGCATTGTACCTGTCTGAGGTCCCACCCCTCATCCAACCTCACCGTCTCCAGCCTCCATCCCTCAAATCTCCAGGAATTTTCCACCTGGAGTTGGCAACCCTATCTACTTCCCAGCCAATTATTAACTTCACTCTTCAACTTTCCTTCTCCCCCCTGGAGAGTACTTGTAATTCTGAGTGAGCTCCAGCCCTTGCCTGGAGATTGGCAACCATAGTTCCCGTGGAGGACTCTTTCTCTGCAATGGGGACCAAAGCAGCTGACACCATTCTCCTTTCCCCCTTTTGACTTGCACAACAATCCTGTGAGGTAGGTTAGGCTTAAAGTCTGTGACTGGCCCCAAATCACCCATTCATCAAGAACCTGGGTCTAGGAGATCCTGCTGTGAAGCGCTAACTGCTACACCTAGGGTAGCCAACCTCCAGGTGGAGCCTGAAGATGGCCAGGCATCACGACTGAACTCGAGACAACAGATCTCCCCCCCCCCCCGCAGCCATTTTCTCCGGGGGGGGGGATGATCTCTGTCATCTGGAGATCAATTGTAACAGCAGGAGATCTCCAGGTCCCACCTGGAGATTGGCAACCCTCAGGGGAAGTTAGCCGCACAGCAGGGGGTTGAAGAGAATGGTTTGATGGTTGCTGGCCCGCCTCGTTAGCCAGCCAACCATGGTGGAGCTAAGCAGGAGCCGTTTTCAGTTTATTCTGACTGGAAAGTCAGTGGGCAGAGGAGGGGTCCGCATCCCTTGAGCTCCTGAACCCCGCCCCCAAGCCCCACCAGCCGCCCCCAACCCTCTCCCTCCCCAGAGACTCCAAAGGCCAGCTGATCCACTCAGTGGGGGAAATCAGGGGCCGGGTGGGCACTGGGCAGAAGAACTTAAAGGGACTCTTCCAGCGCCTCTGCTGGGGGGGGGGGGGGACGGGAGGGACACCTCGCATGTGATCCACAAAGCGGCAAAGCCACAAAGGGCACGGTTTCTCACTGGGAGTTAAAGGGATCCTTCCGGGCCCCAGGAGAGGCGGGGGAACCCCGCAGGAGGGCATCTGCAGTTGCCACCTAGAGATTTGCAACCCTAGGAAGAAGTAGGAACTACTTCATAGGAACATCGGAAATAATGAGGTAACAGGGTTTCCAAGGCTGGCTTTGGAAATTCCTGGAGCTATGGGGTCGGTACCTGGGGGGCGGAGTTTAGGGAGCTCGGAGGGAATATGATGTCACTCTGGGACTCTGGTTCCTCTTAGACTCTATGGGGTGCCAAAGTTGCCATTTCCTCCAGGGGAGCTGATCTCTGTAGTCTGGAAATTAGCTGTAATTATGGAAGAGCCCAGGCTGCACCTGGAGGTTGGCAACCCTAAACCCATCGTGACTTCAGAAGAAGTAGTAGAAGAAGAGGAGATTGGATTTATACCCCACCCTTCACTACCCGAAGGAGTCAGAGCAGTTTACAATCCCTTTCCCTTCCTCTCCCCACTACAGACACCCTGTGAGGTAGGTGGGGCTGAGAGAGCTCTCTCGAAAACTGCCCTTGAGAGAACAGCTCTGAAAGAACTAATGACTGACCCAAGATCACACCAGCAGCTGCGTGTGAAGGAGTGGGGAATCAAATCCAGGTCCCCCAGATTAGAGCCCGTGCTCTTAACCACTACACCAAACTGGCTCTCTTACCAGATCTCCCTGCCTGAAAAAGGTGAAGAAGTACTTTACAATGCAGCTGTGGATCTTTTTGTGGTATCCTCTTTATTATCGGTACACACAAAAATATTTTTCGGTAGACACCAACACACTTAACAGTAGAAACCTTACCAAAGCCAACCTACGCATTCAGAAACAGCACATGGTAGAGTCCCCCCCCCCAGTGACGCATCTAGAATGCTCCATTGTGTGACTGAAACCCCCCCCCCCAAAAAAACTAGGAGCAGGCCCAAGTGGTTCTTTTTCATGTGCTAAGTGTCCCTAGGCAGGGAATTTTCAACACCAAGGAGAATTCCATCACGTATGTACGTACATACATACATACAGGGCTTTTGTTGTAGAAAAAGCCCAGCAGGAACTCATTAGCATAACAGGCCACACCCAACCGCAGAAACTCATTAGCATATTAGGCCACACCCCTGACAGCACAGCTCCCTCCCAGGATTGGCTTCCCCAGGTGCCCTGCAGCTTGCAGGGCGCATGGGGAACCCGAGGGAAGGAAGGCAGTTTCTGGATCGGCTTCCCCAGGTGCCCCCACAGCTGTGGGGCACCTGGGAAACCTGAGGCGGGGGAAGGCAGTTAAAACGGCCTTCCCTTCCTGGATCAGCTTGGCTTTCCCAGGTGCCCCGCGGCTTGCGAGGCACCTGAGGAACCCAAGGAGGGGGAGGCTGTAGGTGTGGCCAACTCAGAAGCCAGCCAGAACTCCGTTCCTGTGCGTTCCTGCCCAAAAATAGCCCCGGACCCATGCATGATCACGTGCTAGCGGGGATTTGAACGCCGAACTCCCCACGTTTCACCCCGCTCACTAACTAAGGACTACAGCACAAAAGTCTGAGTCCGGGGGCAACTTCAGAGAGCCAGTTTGGTGTAGTAGTTAAGTGCGCGGACTCTAATCCGGGAGAACCGGGTTTGATTCCCCACTCCTCCACTTGCACCTGGCTGGATGACCTTGGGCAAGCCATAGCTCTGGACCAGCTGTTCTCGCAAGGACAGCTTGGGAAAGAGCTCTCTCAGCCCCACCCACCTCACAGGGTGTCTGTTGTGGGGAGGGGAAGGGAAAAGGAGTTTGTAAGCCGCTCTCTGAGACTCCAAGTGAGTGAAGGGCGGGGTACTAAATCTAATCTCTTCTTCTCTTCTTCTTCTTCAAGACCCAACAAAGTTTAATTCTGGGCACCAGCTTTCGAACCAGTCCCTAACAAAGACGGACACCTGGCGGCCTTACCTGGGAAAGTAATCCCCATCGCGCCCCGGGCCTTACTCCCGTGTAAACACGCACTGCCTCCCATCGCGCGTTAGGAAATGTCATCTCAGCGATCGGCGAATTCACTTGGCTGGGGATCGCTCTTCCCTCCCCGGCGCTTGCAGCGGCCTCGGGAGCCCCGGCTCTTGTGGGGGATCTTGCAGATCTCTCCCCTCCAGCGAGATCTCCTGCGTCCGTGCACGATCGCGGCTTCCTTCTCCCCCCCTGGAGAACCGCCTCTCGCTAGACCCCGAAGCGCCCGTTTTGCCGCCGTGGCCGCCAGACTTCCTGGAAAAGCCCCAAACAGGAAGAGACGCTGCGAAAAAGTGACACGTGGACTTGGTATCTTTGCAGCAGGGGAAAGCTCCCATCCCGGCCCAAATGACCAGCCAGGTAGGATTCCTCGGCGGTGTAGCTGTCCTGGTGGCTCAGTCGTGTCTGGCAAGTTTAGCTGGGTTCTCCCCATCCCATTCGCATCCCCAAGAGAGAAGCAGTCAGTAAAGTCGTGAGTGAGACATTTCACCCATTTCTCTCTCTCTCTGGTTCTTCTCTTTTTACTTTCCACGCCCCTCGCTGCCTCCGTTATCCCGGCAGCTTTAAGGCAAGGACTCTGCAAGGAATTACTCCTGTCCGGGAGGGGGAGAGGTTCAAAGTTGAATGGCCTTGGGTCCCGGGAAAGCCGGCGGCGCGCAGGTGTACAGAAGCCAGCTTCTCTCCCACCTCCATCAGCTGCTGCTGCCCGCCAGATGCGCCCATCACCTTCACCAGCCGGACAAAGGGATGAAAAAAGATGGATCGGGGGATGCTTTTTGGTCCAGGTAAGGCTTCAGCAGTCTGTCTCGGCAGCAGTGGCAAAGGGGGGGGGGGCTCCCTCGATGCCTTCTCGAAGCCAGTGTTTTGTTATATCCTGGGGTTCTTCCAAGGCAGCTCTGAAAGCTGGAATTGCAAATGTAATGAATGGGTCCCTTTTTAAAAAGTTTGGTGCGAAGGTAGCTTTGGGCTGTGCTGTCTTTTCCCATGGGTGGAACGGAGTTTTGCAACTCCCCCATCCCCTGCTCCAGGGTGACTGACTGTCAGGCCCGTAGCTAACGCGGTGCCCCACAGGGCCTGGACCCCTAAGGTTTCTTCCGGGTCCCCCAACCTGAGTCTTGGCTTGACAGTCGCTACATGCCTGTTGGTGAAATGGGCTGCATAGGATCAAAGGTCCAATCTCACAGACATAGAAGAAGAAGAAGAAGAAGAGATTAGATTTATACCCCGCCCTTCACTCACTTGGAGTCTCAGAGCGGTTTACAAACTCCTTCCCCTTCCCCTCCCCACAACAGACACCCTGTGAGGTAGGTGGGGCTGAGAGAGCTCTTTCCCAAGCTGTCCTTGAGGGAACAGCTGGTACAGAGCTATGGCTTGCCCAAGGTCATCCAGCCAGGTGCAAGTGGAGGAGTGGAGAATCAAACCCGGTTCTCCCAGATTAGAGTCCGCGCACTTAACCACTACACCAAACTGGGTGTCTATCTGTTGTTGAGTGTCTATCTGTTGTTGGGTGACATCAGGGCCCTGCGGGATCTATTGCAGTTCCGCAGGGCCTGTAAGACGGAGCTCTTCCGCCAGGCTTTCAAATAGGAGCCGCCTTCGGGGAGAGAGCTGATTATACCATCGCCCTGGTCCTGCTGGTCGCACCCCTGCTGCCTTTACCCACCTGAGTGCTCTGAAGTCGCCATCTTGTGTACCTGTAATATAGTGTTGTTTTAACCGTTTTATATTGTAAACCTTGACGGTGTTTTATGTTGTTAGCCGCCTTGAGCCGGTTCGAAAAAACTGGCAAGGCGGGATATAAAATAAATAAATAAATAAAATATAATCCCCCCCAAGCAAAAACTAGGCCCCTCAGCAAAAAGTTGCTAGCTGTGGGGCTGCTGACGGTCCCTCGTTGCTATATTTTAACCCAGTCGCACCAAGAATAGTTCCGAATCCCGATATATCAACTTCCGAAAGTCAAAGCTACTGGGTCTGACGGAGCTTCGGCTTTTGTCAGTTAACGTTTTATCGAGAGATAAATGTGAAATACAGAGGCTTAAGAGTGTTAACAATGACGGGTGTAACGATTACAAAACTGAGTCATCGCTATTGTCAGTGGAGCAGACGTATACTTGGTAATATAGTGGGGAAGGGGAAAAATAATAGAGAGGAAGCGGAAAACAAATAAATCAGGAGAAAAGAGAGAGAGATACTAAGCTACGTGATCCTTATGTTGTCACCGTAAATGTAGTTGATTCATTATACTGGGTATTTCATCTTGTGTCGTTAAGTAGTCTAATATTGGGAGCCAAGTAGGAGAAAAGTTAGTAAGAGCTGAAGCAGAGGCTAGTGGAAAGGTGTTAAGTGTTATTTTAGCCGTGATGTAAAAGTCCCAGAATTTCTTGTGCCAGAGAGAGAGAGACAGCTTTGGGGGAATGTGGCTTTTTCCATCCAGTAGCAATTGCTGTATAAACTGCTGAGAGAAGGATGGGATTGATTTCCTTTTTGGGATGTGCATGTTGTATGGCGGAAAAAGATTAGCAGGGGGAGGGAGAATATTAAGGCCTGTAATAGTTTTTATGCGATTCAGAACCATATCCCAAAAGCTTTGGCTTCTGAGAGCCAGTTTGGTGTTGTGGTTAAGAGCGTGGACTCTAATCTGGGAGAACCGGGTTCGATTCCCACGCCTCCACATGATGCCAGCTGGGTGACCTTGGGTCAGTCACAAGTTCTCGCAGAGCTGTTCTCTCAAGAGCAGTCCTCAAAAGAGCTCTCTCAGCCCCACTTGCCTCACAGGGTATCTTGTGGGGAGGGGAAGGGAAAGGAGTTTGTAAGCCGCTCTGAGACTCCAAGTGAAGGGCGGGGTATAAATCCAATCTCTTCTTCTTCTTGGCCTCTAAGATGCCCTGGGACTCAAATCTAACTGTTCTCCTGCAGACCACCATGGCTGCCCACTGAAACTATCCTTTGTTGTGTGACTCAAGATGAGATGAATTACGATCACTGGTGTGATGTAGGGAAATACAGAACATGTAGCCTTATGCGTGTGTCAAGTGCTGTCCAGTCGCTTCTGACGTATGGCGACCCTATGAATTAAATATCTCCAAGACGTCCTCTCGTTAACAGCCTTTCTCAGGTCTTGCAAACCGAGGGCCTTTGTGGCTTCCTCGATGGAGTCCATCCATCTCATCTTGGGTCTTCCTCTTTTTCTGCTGCCTGCAACATTTCCTACCATGATTGTCTTTTCCAGAAACTCTTCTCATAGTGCCCAAAGTACAATAATCTCGAGTCATTTTAGCTTCTAGGTAGAGTTCAGGCTTGATTTGGTCTAGAACCCACTAGTTTGTCTTTTGGGGGGTCCACGTTATCCGTAAACCTCTCCTCCGATACCACCTTTAGAAGGAATCAACTTTCTTTCGGTCAGCTTTCTTCACTGGCCATTTCTGCGCTCTCCTTTTAATCCATGTTCACCGCGGTGTCCTTTGAGCGATTCTGCACTCAAATCGAATTCAACCAGTTTGGTGTAGTGGTTAGGAGTGCGGACTCTAATCTGGGAGAACCGGGTTTGATTCCCCACTCCTCCACCTACAGCTGCTGGTGTGACATTGGGTCAGTCACAAGTTCTCTCAGAGCTGTTCTTTCAGAAGCAGTCCTCGAAAGAGCTCTCTCAGCCCCACTCACCTCACAGGGTGTCTGTTGTGGGGAGGGGAAGGGAAAGGAGATTGTAAACTGCTCTGAGACTCCTGGTAGTGAAGGGCGGGGTATAAATCCAGTCTCCTCCTCGAGGTCCTCCTTTTTAATCCAGGGTTTTCCCCTCCATTCTGCACTAAAATTGGGTTCAACCTTCTTTTTATTCTGGATTCCCCCCCCCCCCCCCAATTCGGCATGACATCACTTCCCTTCAGTGGTCAGCCTGCTGCTGCTCAGGCAGGCCCATAGCCAGGATTTTGTAATTCGGGGGGGGGGGCTCTAAATAAGTCAGGGGGCACTGACGTCACCAAATAAAAAATACAATTAAAATAGAAATTTTAAAAACTCACTTTTGTAGCATTCGTACTCTGCCTGCCTACATGGGGAAGCAAGCCACACTTGGGGAAGGGGCAGTGGTGGGGAGTCCCCCAGGTGGCCCAGAGAACCTGGGGGCTGGATGGAAGTTAGGGGGCCAGACTCCAAAATGCCCTGCTATAGCTATGGGACTGTGCCCCGGGTTATTTGGATGCTGTTTTGCCATGGACTTAAATTCCCTCGACTCAAACACTGAGAAAATCCGGAGTGACAGGCAAATGTGGAAGGGAGCATTGTCCAGCTTTCGCACCCATGCGTAGTGATGGGGAATACTCCGGCCTGAATTATCTTGTTCTTGGTCACCAGCGACACATCCTTACACCTGATCATCTTTTTTTTAGCTCCTTCATGACCGCCCTTCCCAGTCTCAGCGTCTTTCCGGATTTCTTGTTTGCAGTCTCCCTTGTGGTCGACGATGCAGCCAAGGAATAGAAAACCTGGAACCCTTTCAAATTCTTCATCATTAACCTTGAAGTTGTGCAGTTGCCCAGTAATCATTGGTCCATAGCTTGCCACTCAAAATCGGTAGCCTGTTCTTCAGAAACGGCTCCCACGTGGCCATTGGTGTGCCCGTTTGGCTAAACCCATTACTGTTCTGGAGACGAAAACAAAGCGTTTGAAGGAGGTTCTCTTTTGATTGGGGAACAAAAGCGGCTCTGGGCGGCTGTCCAACCCCCCCCCCCCCCCCCGGTGCATCCTTGGTGTAACCAGAGAGATAAGCAGGAAAACTCTGCTGTTCTATTTGTCTGTTTTTGTTCTCCGTGGAACACGCGGCTTCCTCTTTTGTTTCCGTTTCCTTCAGCTTGCCTTCTCTGACATTTAAATGCACCTGTCATCATGTGTCACACCTTTTCCTCCCTTCACCCACAGCAAGCCTAGTGAAAGGTGGTGGCACATTTGGCATTTTGAGTGGGACTGTTCCTATTTGGCAAGTTTGGTGTAGTGGTTCAGTGCGCGGACTCTGATCTGGGAGAACCGGGTTTGATTCCCCAGTCCTCCACTTGCAGCTGCTGGGTGACCTTGGGCAAGCCATAGCTCTGGCACAGCTGTTCTCTCAAGGACAGTTGTCTCAGAGCTTTCTCAGCCCCACCCACCTCACAGGGTGTCTGTTGTGGGGAGGGGAAGGGAGAGGAGTTTGTAAGCTGCTCCGAGACTCCAAGTGAAGTATAAATCCAATCTCCACCACCACCTCCTCCTCCTCCTCCTCCTCCTCCTCCTCCTCTTCTTCTTCCTGGCTCCCAACACGTTGAAAGCCGTGGCTGGTTGGCTTAGGCAGAGTCGATTAAAACTGAATCCAATGAAGACAGAGGTCCTATGCCTGACTTGGAGTGGACCAGGGTAGGGATCCCTCTCCCGACCTTCGATGGGGCACCGTTGGTGCCAGCACCAGAGGTTAGGAGTCTGGGAATGCTCCTGGACACTTCGTTAATGATGGAGGCCCAGGTAGCAGCCACTGCAAGGTCGGCCTTTTATCACCTACGGTTGATCAAGCAGCTGGTCCCCTTCCTTGAACGCAACGACCTGGCTATGGTGATCCATGCGTTGGTCACCTCAAGATTGGATTACTGTAATGCTCTCTACATGGGGCTGCCCTTATCCCAGATCCAGAAGCTGCAGCTGGTGCAGAATGCGGGAACACATCCAGCCTGCCCTAAAAGCACTGCACTGGCTGCCTATAGCATACTGGATACCGTTCAAAATGCTGGTGCTTATCTATAAAGCCCCTAAATGGCCAGGGACCTAGCTACCTAAGGGACCACCTCTCCCCGTATGTACCCAGCGAGCACTACGATCCGGCTCCCAGAACCGCCTGGTTCTTCCAGGGCCCAAGGAGGCCCGATTGGCAGCAACGAGGGCCAGGGCTTTTTCGGTGGTGGCCCTGTCCTGGTGGAATGAGCTCCTGGATAACATCAGGGCCCTGCGAGACCTTTTACAGTTCCGCAGGGCCTGCAAGACGGAGCTCTTCCACCAGGCTTTCAAGTAGGGGCCGCCTCGGTTTTATAGCCCTGGCCCGACCACTGGAAACCGCCAATGGACCGTCAGCACAAATTGGAATGTCCAGAAGAAGACTTGGGCTGCTGCTTGGCCAAGGATGCTGGATCTCCCCATCATATACTGTGCTTTTAAAGTTTGTATTGCACTTCATATTGGTTTTATGGAATTTTATAGGAACTATGTGGATAGCCGCCCTGAGCCTGCCGGAAGGTGGGGAGGGCGGGATAGAAATTTAAATAGTAAATAAATAATAAATAAACAACTAACATGCTCCCTTTCTCCATTTTATCCTCACAAGAACCCTGTGGGCTGCCATGGCAGAGTGGGGATTTGAATATGGGTCTCCCAAATCCTAGTCTCACGCTAGGGTTGTTTGGTCCCTCCCAGTACTGGCCTGGGGGAAGGGTTGCCAGCTCCAGGTTGGGAATCTCCTGGAGATTTGGGGGTGGAGCCTAGGGAGGACAGAGACCTGAGTTGGGTAGAATGCCATTGAGTCCACCCTCCAGGGCATCCATTTTCTCCAGGGGAACTGATCTCTGACATCTGGACAGATGTAATTCTGGTCCCACCTAGAGGATGGCATCTCAGTCTGACACTCTGGCCACTACGCCTCAGAGGCTGTCTAGGTTCTCTTGAGGCTCTCTTGGGAAAAACTTCTAACCTGAAGATTTGCCAACCACATTAAAAGACAACAGTTCTTTTTAAGCAAAAGGGAGTTTCGGACTGAGCATGGGCACAACAGGATACGTTCTTCCCGTAGCTGTTTTATTGTCATCTTTAAAGCAGAGTCTGATCTGGAACTTATATTGCATTTTGTTATGGCAGCCCATGTGAGTATAGTTTCGTATGAAGGGGGAAATAACAGCCACCTCCTGTTTTGGATTGATACAAAAGGACGTGGGAGTTAATGTCAAAGGTAACTGGTGATTGAAGAACAAGTAGCAAAGTGCAGAGTGGAGAAATAGGAAATGTTTGTCATGTGTTGGCAGGTCAAATAATGTACAAGTCTACAGGTTTTTTGGTCTTTTTTGCAATGTTGTAAATTTGTGGTTTTTTAAATTTTCGTGTGTGTGTTTGTGTCCATCTGTCTATCTGATTTTTTTAAAAATTGAAAGACTGCACGTGTTCACTACATGGTAGGGTTGCCAAGTCCGGGTTGGAAAATACCTGGGGACTTTGGGGGTGGAGCCAGGAGAAGGTGGGGAGGGGAGGGGCCTCAGCATGATACAATGCCATAGAGTCCACCCTTCAGAGCAGCCATTTTCTCCAGGGGAGTGCCTGTCTGTCAGCTGGAGATCAGTTGTAAAAGCGGGAGATCCCCAGGCCCCACCTGGGGGCTGGCAACCCTACTACATGGGTATATCAGTTTTATATGGCTTTCACGGCCCTGGCCACTGTGATCAATGCGATGGTCACCTCTGGATTAGACTACTGCAACGCTCTTCACGTAGGGCTGCCCTTGAAGATGCTTCGGGAGTGTCAGGCGGTCCAGAATGCGGCTGCTAGATTGCTGACTGGGTCCCCCTGGTCTGCACATATAACATCAATACTTCAGCACCTGCACTGGCTCCCAGTCAGCTTCCTGTGCCAATTCAAAGTGCTGGTTTGAACCCATAAAAGCCCTAAACGATCTGGGACTCTCTTACCAGGGGAACTGTCTGTCCAGTGTTTTAATTGGTTTTATTGCTCTTTTTTGTTGCACTTATGTATTTTTATTGTATTTGTGTTTGCTGTGTTTTTTTTAATGTTGTAAGCCGCCCTAAGTCCCCTGTGGGGAGAGGGTGAGAGGTCTAAATTAAATAAATGAGTAATGGCTTCCATCAGCGAACCTGCAGATTCCTCCGAAGTCAGTCACCATGGTTCCCGGGGAAGAGGTAGGGTTGCCATCCCCCTGATGGGGGCAGGGGTTTACCCGTTCTCAGGGCCCCCAATCTGCCGCCACTCAGCTGGCCGGTGGGGGAGCCCCGCCCCCAGCAGCCCCGTCTGCACCGACGTGCCCAGTGCGATGATGTCATTCAGAGGTGACATCATTACACAGGGCACATTGCAGGCGGGGGGGGGGCGCTCTAGCACCTGAGAAAAAACTCTATGGTGACCAGCCGAAGACTCTAGGACAGTGGGCTGGAGCCCCCCGCCAGCAACAGGAAGGGAACTGGCAACCCTAGGAAGAGCAATGGATTTGTTAGCCAATTTAAAATGATAGTTTAGGTATACGTGGACTAGGGCTGCCAGGTCAGCCCGGAGGGCGGGGGATCCCCCGCTACAGGGGTTCCCGATCCGCCGGCCAGCATTTGGCTGGCGGGGGAAACCCCGCCCCCGAAGTCGTCCAGCCTGGACGACTTCCCACACGTAATGACGTCACTCGGAAGTGACGTCAGCACGTTGGGGGCGTTGCCAGGGCGACGCTCGGGCAATCGCCCCAAAACTCTATGATACCATAGAGTTTTGGGGCGATTGCCAGAGCGTCGCCCTGGCAACGCCCCCAACGTGCTGACGTCACTTCCGGTGAAGCTCCCGGCCGACAGAGGACTCCCCCCCGCCGGTAAGTTCACCGGACTTGGCAACCCTAACATGGACTCTTGATTTATATGAGCTACTTGATTTATATGAGAGCCAGTTTGGTGTAGTGGTTAAGTGCGCGGACTCTAATCTGGGACAACCGAGTTTGATTCCCCACTCCTCCACTTGCACCTGCTGGATGACCTTGGGCAAGCCATAGCTCTGTACCAGCTGTTCCCTCAAGGACAGCTTGGGAAAGAGCTCTCTCAGCCCCACCTACCTCATAGGGTGTCTGTTGTGGGGAGGGGAAGGGAAAAGGAGTTTGTAAGCCGCTCTGAGACTCTTAAGTGAGTGAAGGGCGGGATATAAATCCAATCTCCTCTTCTTCTAACTGGGCTGTAGTAATTTAGTATTTTAATTTTTTAAAAAAATTGAAATTGGTTCAAAATGAATATTTTAACAAAGTTGCCCTCCAGTTCATATGATTTTAAAAGATAATTAGACAAATTAGCAAAAGACAAGATCGCTGCCAAGCAGATAAAAGGATATGTGCCTCTGAATTAGGTTTGCCTGACCCTCTGGGGGAGGCTGGGCTCCTCCACCACTAGGTCCTATCTCCAGCTGCCAGCAGGGGGAGCTTACTAAGAGAAAGGAGAAGGCCTAGGCCTCGTAGCCGGTGTTACACAGGAAGTGACATCATCACGCCAGCCATGTCCAGCTCACGGTCTGGTATTTGGGCAAAATACTCTATGGCAGAAGCCATTTTTACCAGAGAGGTTTTGTCCAAATACCATAGTGTCACCTGGATGTCACTGGCATGATGACATCACTTCCTGTGCAATGCTGGCGAGGAGGCCTACACCTTTCTCTTCCTCCAGGTAAATCTCCCCATCTCCCCTGAATACACATTGCTGAGATGCAACAATGAAAGAGGATTATTGCCCTTTCGCCGTGTTTGTGGCCTTCGTAGGGGCATTTATTTCGGTTGCGCTGTGGGAACAGGATGTTGAACTGAATGGACTTTTCATCTGATCCAGCAAGGTTTTTCTCATGTTCTTACATCTAAACAGAACTTCCCCAGAATTTGGTAAAATAACCAGGGGAAAGAGGAAAGGAAATGCTGAGGGCACTGAGCAAACAGATTTAAAGGTCAAGACTGTATAACATATAGTAAAATGTTGACAGGTGGTAAATTCAGTTTGAATGTTGCATTTGTTGGCAATACAATGGGTCGGATACGCCAGATTTGTTCCGCTAGCTGTGTCAATTTCCTCCAGCGTAAGGTGTTTTTCCCCAAAGCAGGAAGCCTTTTCAAGTCTCCCTGCTGCTGTGAAACTCACTGGGTGACCTTGGGCCTGTCGCTTTCTGCCTAACCTACCTCACGGGGTTGTTGTGAAAATAAAATGTGGAAGGGAGACCCATGTATGCCACGGAGAAAGGAAAGGAGGGAAATGTGCTAGACCAGTGATTCCTAACCTTTTCGAACATGAGCTCCCCCTTTTAAGAAGAAGAAGAGATCGGATTGATACCCCACCCTTCACTCGGAGTCTCAGAGCGGCTTACAAACTCCTTTCCCTTCCCCTCCCCACAACAGACACCCTGGGAGGTAGGTGGGGCTGAGAGAGCTCTCTCAAATACTGCTCTTTCAAGGACAGCTCTGACAAAACTATGGCTTGCCCAAGGTCATCCAGCAGCTGCAAGTGGAGGAGTGGGGAATCAAACCCGGTTCTCCCAGATTAGAGCCTGCGCACTTAACCGCTACACGAAACACAATTCTGTGAACCACCAAGACGATAGTGGTTGTAGCAGTAGTGTCTGTTGATTGAGAAAAATCATAACGACAAAAATACTGAAAATGACAGTGCTTAGTGCGCATATGGATTGGCAGACTGTAGTGGAGTGGCACTTGGGGCAGGATGGTGGGGCAGGAGATGCCTTGGCAATTATGGTGATCTTGATGACATCACTTCCTGGTGTCTTCATGGCTAGGAAGAGTGGGAAAAGATGCTCCTTGCAGAACCAGGGCATCTTTTTCAGCACGGAGAGATAATACGCCAACAGTCTGATGTTTTAACACCCCTCGATTGGGGAGTGCAGGCTAGGAGGGCTGGGGACCCAGGGCTTCGCACCCAGATTGGTTGAAGACCCCAGAGCGTACGTTGGGGGTGGGACTCTGAAAGGGGGAGCTGCTCCATCGTTTGGGGCTTCCTTCTGGTTTTCCTTGGCTCCTACTTGGTCGGGAACTCTGAGGAGTGTGTGTTTGGCCATGAAGGATGGTGAAAGGGAGATAACAGACGCACAGCGGCATGGCACCCATGCAGATGCAACCTAGAACTGTAAATACTTTAGTTAGATTCTGTCTTTTTGTGTATTTTTTCTTAGCACTCCAAGTTCCTGATCTTTGCAGCACCCTGAGTTTGTGCCTTGTAGAAATTCAGTCGTCTTTAGCCAGAGAGGGTCTACACAAGTCCTTACCCACCCATCAGGCATGCCAATGATAGGCCTATGAGGTTGGTCTTGGGCAACCACACTAGACTAAGGTTGCCAGGTTCCCCGCGGGCACCGATGGGAGAGGGTGGGAGGGTTATCAGATTCAGGTTGGGAAACTCCTGGAGATTTGGGGATGGAGCCTGGAGAGGACAGAGATCTCAGTGGGGTACAGTGCTGTAGAGTCCGCCCTCCAGATCCAACCTCTTCTTCTCTCTCTTCCTGTTTGGTGTAGTGGTTAAATGCACAGACTCTAATCTGGGAGAACCGGGTTTGATTCCCCACTCCTCCACTTGCACCTGCTAGTTGTCCTTGGGCAAGCCATAATTCTGGCACAGTAGGTCCTCCTACTCTTGCCCCTCAGGCACCAAGAAGACCGAGCATCACTGCCTCAGTGTTCCTATCTATCCCTTATGGCTAAAAGCCACTGATGGACCTCTGCTCCAGATGTTTCTCCAATCCCCTCTTGAAGCTTTCTGTGCTTGCAGCTACCACCAATTCCTGCCGCAGTGAAGTCCACATGTTAATCACTCTTTGGGAGAAGAAGGACTTCCTTTTATCTGTTCTAAGCCTACCGCTCATCAATTTCATTGAGTGCCCATGTGTTCTTGTATTGTGAGAAAGGGACAAAAGTCCTCCTTCCTCTACCTGCTCCATCCCACACATAAACCTCTGTCATGTCCCCCCTCAGTCATCATTTCTCCAAGCTAAAAAGCCCTAACCTCTTTCACCTTTCTTCATAGGGAACGTGTTCCATCGCTTTAGTTGCCCTTTTCTGCACCTTTTCCAATGCTATAATATCTTTTTTAAAAATAATAATTTTATTTGAACAACTCAACATGTCCAACGCTATTACAGACAGTTTCAACAAAAGATCAAGTACAAAGATTATAACCATGTCAGTAAACTTTAAAATAACTTAAACATAAAGCACAAAAATTAACTCTGACCATTTGTTGTCTAAATAAAAAAAGGTTTAAGAAAAACCAAGCTTAACCCTTATGTTATAATTATGGTATTAACTAATGAAGAAAAATCTTCTTTGTCCGACAAATATTCAAGAAAGGGAAACTATATTGCTACAAAATTAGATTGGTAATTATCATTAGATTTCTGCATTAAGGATTCCATGATTTTGTCTAATAAACATAGTTCACCAATTTTTAAAATCCAACTAGTAACCGAGATTGGCGTAGAACTCTTCCAAGATTTAGCTATAGTCATTCTAGCTGCTGTGCAAAAATACTCCAGAAGATTTTTAGTTCCTGCCATACAACCTGTGTGTGGCCATATATTTAAAACCAAAATTTTTGGGTCTAGAGGTAATGTATAGAGAGTAATTTTACGTATAATTGGAATAAGTTCCTTCCAAAATTGTTGAATCAATTTACAATGCCACCAAACATGCCAGTATGTACCCTTTTCATCACAATTTCTCCAACACTTATTAGAGACTGATTTTGTAATATGATGTAGGTTGATAGGCGTTAAATACTATCTAGAAAAGGTTTTGAACTACTGACTCCTAATCATAATATTTTTTGAACCTGCTGCGGTAGAATTCCAAGACTGTGACCATTCCTTAAGAGAAATAGGAATGATATGGTCCTTAGACCATATTTAGATACAAAACCTGGAGGATGAACATATGTTAATTGTAAAAGTAGAGTATAAATCGTAGAAATATAACTTTTATGTCCTAGTGTATTGAGCTTTAACAGTTTCTCAAAAGATGTGAGAGGTCTTGTCAGGCACGCTTTGAAAGGAGCAGAAGTCAAAAGGTTATTCAATTGAAAATATAAGTACCATGGTATTTCCTCCCCTAGAATTATTTCCAATTGATTTTTATCTAACAGCATACCATATAATATCTCTTTTGATGTGCGGTGACCAGAACCGATACCCCTCGCAAGCCTTTCCTTATACCTTTTGCCAAACTGGAAACCGAGACCAGTTTCTGAGCTTTGCTGTTACAGTAAACAAAACTAGGTCACATACAACATGTCTGAAGTGTTACAAGGAAAAAAATGTTCACTATGTCAGGTGGGGGAAGATCCAGTGCACGGAAGCAATTTTTGTCCTGGAGTCCATTCATATTGCTTCCCTGTCACTCTAGGCCACCCCTGAAGGGCAGTTTGGATAACTCATTGACAAGGCACGATGCATAAAATCTTGAGTGTGTGAAAGACTTGGCTAATAATTCCTGAGGGAAAAAAAGATTTGGTCAACATGTAGCTAGTTAATCATTAGCCTCTGTTTGTGTGTAGTTGTGTTCAGGCAGCCAGATAGAACCTCGGCCCGTGGGGAAGAACCCGTTCAGGGATCCGGCGTGGCTGGTAAGATGGAATAAATGAATGGAACAGATGAACGGAATGGCAGCAGAGAATCGGACTCGCAAGAATGGGTTTAAATTTCGGGCAGAAAGGTGTCTGCTGGATAATAGGGAAAATTTGTTTGCAGTAAGAGTAGTTCAACAGTGGAGTGGGCCGCCCAGGGATGTGGTGAGCTCCCCCTCACTGGCAGTCTTCAAGCAGTGGCTGGACGAAGACTTGTCAGGGATGCTCTAGGCCAGGGGTGGCCCAACTTGCTCAACGTAAGAGCCACACAGAATAAACATCAGATGTCTGAGGGCCACAAGACAGGAACAAATACCGCGCACACATTTTTATTTAAAATATGCAAATTTGCTTATGATTAACGTTAAATGAGACTGCCAAAAATAAAAACAAAAGGGGGTGAAAACAGATGTTGATAATGATATTTATTTGTTTGCTCATGATATTGATTTGTCTAAGAGAGAGAGATTGGGAGAAAGAAAGAAAGAGGTGGAAAGAAAGAGAGAGAGAGAGAAAGAAAGCAAATGGGAGGGAGGGAGGGAGGGAGGAAGGAAGGAAGGAAGGAAGGAAGGAAGGAAGAGTATGCCTCCCCTTCGCTTCTTCAGCTGCCCTGCCAGGAGCCGCACAATATGTGTGAAAGAGCTGCATGTGGCTCTTCAGCCACAGTTTGGCCACCACTGCTCTAGGCTGAACCTGCATTGAGCAGGGGGTGGGACTAGATGGCCTGTATGGCCTTTTTCAACTCTGTGATTCTATGAATGCCACTGTGTTTTGTCTCTAGAATACAAGTTCCCTCTGTCTAGGGTTGCCAGTCTGGGTTAGGAAATTCCTGGCGGTTTGGGGGCGGAGCCCAGGGAGGGCAGAGCGGAGGGAGCTCAGCAGGGAAGTGATGTCACAGAGTCCACCCTACGAAGCTGCCATTTTCTCCAGGGCTGCTGATCTCTGTAGTCTGGAAATCAGCTGTGACTCCAGGAGATTTTCAGGCCCCAACTGGATGTTGGCAACCCGACCCCGTCCCTGTTTTGTTTGTTAGTTACCTGTCACGGGTAAATCCTTTCGACTCTTTTGTCCCATGTATTTAAAAGTGCCTTTTAAAAGCTGGATTGGTGTGATATGCCACTGTTGGTTTTCTAGAGTTGCCAGCTTTGGTTTGGGGGAGTACCTGGAGATTTGGGGGGGCAGAGCCTGGAGAGGGAGGGGTTTGGAGAGGGGAGAGAGCTCAGCTGGGAAGTGATGCCATAGAGACCGCCCTCCAAAGCAACCATCTTCTCCAGGGGCCCTGATCTCTGTTGTCTGGAGAGCTGTTGTGATTCTCGGAGATGGCCGGGCCCCTCCTGGACATTGGAGAGGGCATCTGCTGCCATCAGCCGTGTTTGCAGGTGGCACGAGGGAGGTTGCTCCGTTCGCCCGAGGCAAAGCCTTCCGAGTCATGCCAAGTTATTGTCAGTGCAGCAGGGCCCTTCGCTGCGGAGGCGAACGCACCAGCTCGGTTTAGAATGACAGGTGAGTGGCGGCTGGTTTGAAGTCCTGTGACAACACGAGAGGCCAGCGTGGCAGTGACATTGATGCATCACTGCAAGGTGGAGGCGAGTCGGACATGGGGAGGCCCTGAAGGAGGCCTGCCTCTCCGGTGTTGTCGGCGTTTCTGTGATGTGAATCAGATTGGGTGTAACAAGCATGAAGGGTGGCGGGGGATACGAAAGCTGCACATGGCAAGAGCACAGCAGCCGAGCAACTGGTTTGTGAACCGAAACGTTCCGGGTTCAAGTGTCAACCCAGACGTGATTGAACTCACCCAGTGGCTTTAAGCCAGCCAGCCGCAGCCTTCCATTCGGGACTGAGTGATATCAAGGCAAAACAGGGATTGTTGAGAAGAGGAGGAGGAGGAGGAGGAGGAGGAGATTGGATTTATACCCCGCCCTTCACTTGGAATCTCAGAGCGGCTTACAATCTCCTTCCCTTCCTCTCCCCACAACAGACATCCTGTGGGGTCGGTGGGGCTGAGAGAGCTCTGGGAGAACAGCTCCAAGAGAATTGTGACTGACCCAAGGTCACACCAGCTGGCTGCATGTGGAGTAGCAGACTCAAACCCGGTCCTCCCAGATTAGAGTCCGTGCTCCTAACCACTACACCAAAAGCTGGATCTCTGGCTGCAGAATGCTGGACTTCATTCCAAACTGTGTGCTTATGATGTTAAAGTCGTGCAAAGAAGGCACTGCTGGCATTTCCAGCTGGCTTGGAATACTGTGAATTCACAGCTCTGACCTGGCTGGCCCAGGCTAGCCTTATCTTGTCAGATCTCGGAAGCTAAGCAGGGTCAGTCCTGGTTAGTGCTTGGATGGGAGACCGCCAAGGAAGTCCTGGGTCCTGAGTCAAAGGCAGACGATGGCAAACCACCTCCTTTCATCTGCCTTGACCTGGCTAGCCCAGGGTCGCTATGCAGAGGCAGGCAATGGCAAACCACCTGTGTTCATCTCTTGCCTTGGAAACCTTAAGGGTTCGCCATAAATTGGCTACGGCCTGCTGGCGGTTCACACCAACATAGAGGCGCACGCGGATTCGGAAGGCTTGACCGCTTTCTAGTATCCCTTTCGTATTTTGTTCCTTGACCTTTTTCCCCTGCAGGCCTGAGTCTCGCCTCTGGACCGCGATGCTGCTCCTGGGGACCTGCCTCCTGTACTGCACAAGGGTCGCGATGCCCATCTGCGCCGTCGCCATGAGCGCCCGCTTCGACTGGGACAAGAAACAGACGGGCCTGGTGCTCAGTAGCTTTTTCTGGGGCTACTGCTTGACCCAGGTCATCGGGGGTCACCTGAGCGACCGGTATGGGAAATGCGGCCTTTTCATGCCTTCAGACCACCCGAGTGCCGAAATCAGTATTTGCCTTCGTTCGAAATCGCCTAGAATTTTCGGTTTCATCACCAGGGTGTCCAACGTGGGGTTGGGAAATTTGCGGAGGTTGTGGGGGGTGCGATCTGGGGAGAGGAGGGACTTCAGCAGGGTTGCCATTCCCCCGGTGGGGACAGGGGATCCTCCGATTTTGAGGGCCCCCAATCCACTGCAGCCCAGCTGACCAATGGGGGAAGCCCCATTCCGAGAAACCCCGACCCTGGGAGCAGTACGGGCAGTACGATGACAGCATTAGGGAGTGACGTCATCGCATTGCTGATGCTGGGTGTGACGCTCTAGGTTTTGGGCAAAACCCTGGTGGTTTTGAGGCCAAAAACACCATCAAAACCTAGAGTGTCACACCCAGTGCTGGAATCGTGATGATGTCACTTCTGGGCGAGGTCGTTGTGACACGTGCGCAAAATCCAGGAAGCATTGGGAGTCCACCCGCCGGCAGCCAGTTGGGACCTGGCAAGCCTACTTCCAAAGCATCCATTTTCTCCAGGGGAACCAATCTCTATTGGTTGGAGACCAGTTGTAATTAGAGTTGCCAGCCTCCAGGAGGCACCTGGAGATCTGCTGTTACAATTGACCTCTGGACGATCAAGACCAGTTCCCCTAGAGAAAATGTCTTCCTGGGAGGGTTCTTCTTAGGTTCTTATGAAGGCCTTGGCCTCTCTGCCGTGTTGTTGGCCCTTCAGAGGAGCTGGACTAGATGGACCACTGGTCTGATCCAGCAGGGCTCTTCTGAGGTTCTTATGAAGGCCTCAGCCTCTGTGCCCTGTTTTTGGCCCTCCAGAGGAACTGGTTGGCCACAGTGTGAGACAGGATGCTGGACTAAATGGACCCCTGGTCTGATCCAGCAGGGCTCTTCTGAGGTTCTTATGAAGGCCTCGGCCTCTGTGCCCTGTTGTTGGCCCTCCAGAGGAACTGGTTGGCCCCTGTGTGAGACAGGATGCTGGACTAAATGGACCCCTGGTCTGATCCAGCAGGGCTCTTCTGAGGTTCTTTTGAAGGCCTCGGCCTCTCTGCCCTGTTGTTGGCCCTCCAGAGGAACTGGTTGGCCGCTGTGGGAGACAGGATGCTGGACTAGATGGACCACTGGTCTGATCCAGCAGGGCTCTTCTTACATTCTTAGGAAGTCTCCTTAGGCTGGAGGAAGATCAGTGGCTATTAGCCACAAGGTATAGATAGGGTCCATAGGCGTGGACTACGGGGGGGCTCGAGCCTCCCCCGAAATTTCCCGGGGGGGGGGACTGAGCCCCCCTGGGAAAACATAGCGCCTGCCGCCGCGCCTCCCAGGGCCCTTCCGAGGCCGACAGCTGTTGCTGCCGGTGCCTCTCCCCCCCCCCCGCCTGACCAGTCTTCCATCCTTCCCTCTCCCTCCCTCTTTTCCCGGCGAAGGGAGAGGGAGGGAGTGGGGGGGTGGAGAGAGAGGCCCCGGCAGCAGCGGCTGGTGGGCCTCGGAAGGGCCCAGGGAGGCGCGGAGGTTTCCCGACGGGGGGGGGGACATTGTCCCCCCCGGAATTTGCAAAAGTCTACGCCCCTGATAGGATCACTTGGTCTGGGGCAAGTGATGCACTGTATTCTTGGTGCTTAAGGGGGGGGCAACAGTGGGAGGGCTTCTAGTGTCCTGCCCCCACTGTTGGACCTCCTGAGGGCACAGTGTTTTTGGCCACTGTGTGACACAGAGTATTGGACTGGATGGGCCACTGGCCTGATCCAACATTGGCTTCTCTTATGTTCTTAAGATTTCATACTTGGCAGCTGCTTTCCAGGGGCAGGGAAAGATCTTTCCTGTCATTTGGTACTGGTGATCTTTTAAAGTTGAGACATGAAGGATAAAACCTGGGACCTGCAACTTGCAAAGTTCCCTACTGCTGAACCAGGATCCTTCCAAAGGTGCTTCTTGCTCCTCACGCCTAGTCTCTTGGCTCTGATCTGGGAGAACCGGGTTTGATTCCCCACTCCCCCCCCATACAGCTGCTGGTGTGACCTTGGGTCAGTCACAAGTTCTCTCAGAGCTGTTCTCTCAAGAGCAGTCCTCAAAAGAGCTCTCTCAGCCCCACCTACCTCACAGGGTGTCTGTTGTGGGGAGGGGAGGGGGAAGGAGAGTGTAAGCTGCTCTGAGACTCCTTCAGGTAGGGAAGGGCAGGGTATACATCCAATCTCTTCTCTCTTCTCTATAGATATTTTTTTTTTAAAAAAATATTTATTTGCTTCATTATTACCCCACTTTCCTTCTCTATGGGGACCCAAATTCTCCTTTCCCCCATTTTATCCTCATGACAATTTTGTGAGGTGAGTTGGGCTGAGAGTGTGTGACTGTCCCAAAATCACCCAACAAGCTGCCAAGGTAGAGTGAGGCTTCAGACCTGGCTTCCCCGGATTCTAATCCGACACCCTAACCCCTGAGCCATACTGGCTCTCTGTTTTCCACACTGTTTCAGAAGCAATGAGAGATGAGGAAAGCCCTGAGGAAAGCCCCGCCCTTGCTCGCCTGTTGTCCACCTGAGGGAAAAGCTGATGCTGGCATCTCTCAAGCGGCATCCGCCCCTCTTTTAATTTCTGAGGGACAGCTTCCTGTGTCCAAGCACCAACTCAGATGTCTGGGAAGCCCCCCTTGCGGACGTGCCCTGATTCCCTTCTGTCTTTCTAGGATAGGAGGAGAGAAAGTCCTCCTCCTCTCTGCATCTGCCTGGGGATCCATCACGGCCCTCACCCCTCTGCTCATCTACCTTGGCTCTGCCCACCTCTTCCTCATGACTGTCTCCCGGTTCCTCATCGGGATCTTGCAAGGTAAGACGATCAGCTTGCACCAGTTTTGACACCCCTCCCCCCCCAGGAAGGGGGGCAATTGATGGCAGAGAAGGACGAGTGAAGGAGATGCAAAGAGGCGGGGGTCATGTGCTGTAGATGACTCCCTTTCCAGTGCAGGAAGGATCTCAAAAACCTGTGTCAAAAAATTTGGAATGAGGGTCACCCGTTATGCCCGTGATGACACTGATTGATTTGCATGCCTTCGCCTGGGCTAGCCCAGTCTCAGAAGCTATCAGGGTCAACCCTGGTTGGAACTTGGATGGGAGACCACCAAGGATGTCCAGGGTTGCTTTGCAAAGGCAGGCCATGGGAAACCACTTCTGTTTGTTTCCGCCGTGACCTGGATGGCCCAGGTTGGCCTGATCTTGTCAGATCTAAACAATCTGTTGCCTTGAATACCCTACACCAGGGGTGGGCAAACTTGCTCAGCGTAAGAGCCACCTAGAACAGGGGTGGCCAAACTTGCTTAACGTAAGAGCCGCATAGAATAAACATCAGATGTTTGAGAGCCACAAGACATGAGCAAATATTACCTGCTTTTATTGGAGAATAAGCAAATTTGCTTTTTATTAACATTAAATGAGACTGCCAAAAATAATAACAAAAGGGGTAAAAGCAGATATTGATAATGATATTAATTTGTCCAATGATGTTTGTTTGCTAATGGTATTTAGCTTCCCCAGCTGCCCTGCCGGGAGCCACATAATATATGTGAAAGAGCCACATGCAGCTCCCGAGCCACAGTTTGCCCACCCCTGCCCTACACAGTGACTCTAACTTGCCTGCAACTTGACAATGCTTTCCACCATCGTTTCATTGGTACGTGCATTAATGCAGCCGTGCATCAGCTTTTTGTGTGCTCTCAAACTCTTTTGCAAACTGATGTTGTGGCACTCAAAAAACCCATGAAATCAGTCTATACATCCCATTGTTCCCTCTAAGCTGAGTTAGTGTGAGCTAGCTCACAGTTTTTTCGCCTCCGACTCACACATTTTTGTCTTAGCTCAGGAAGGATGGCTCCAGCGCAAACTAATTTATGCAGCAGCCAAATCGCTCTCTCACAACTTTAATGCCGGTAGCTCACAAAGAAGAACTTTTGCTCACAAGACTCCACAGCTTAGAGGGAGCATTGAATCTACTGACTGTTATGACCAATGAAGGTGAAATGATTTGGGTTAGAGCACATTTGGGGATCTTCCGTAGTGGAAAGGATAATCCATGTGTCTCACTGGCTGTTTTTTTTGTTTGTTTACTGAAATCATTTTTGCTCTGTTGTTCAAAACAAATGTCTAAAGTGGCTTCCCATGAAAACCAAAATGAGGATTTTTAACAGTACACTGAAAAACATGCTAAAACAACGAATTACCACAGATAAAGCCAAGAAAACCAAATAAAATGGCATGTTTGCAACCATTGTAGATGTTACAGCGAAAGTTGTCAGGAAAAGAATGTTAACAAACAGCACAACTTCTCTAGGAAATCAGAAATGCAGTCCTATGCAGGTTCTGGGTTTAGAAAGGAATAGCTCTGCATAGGATTGCACTGTAATGTCCATTTACCTCCAAAGAAAGCCTTAAGAGAAACCCAAGGACCAAAAAGTGTTGTATGATGCTTGAAGTCCTTGCCCATGATCCCTTGCTGATTCTTTCTCCTTTTATTATTAGGGGTTTTCTTTCCTGCTCTAGCCAGCTTGTTTTCCCAGAAGGTGCGGGAGAGTGAAAGAGCATTCACCTATAGCACAGTAGGAACAGGATCTCAAGTTGGGTGAGTTTCCTTGAACAGATCGCATGGCTGTAAAGATATATGAAATTCAGTTTGACCTATCTTTTCTGTCTGAGGCTGCCTTGGCAGTAACAGGCAGAATGGAGAAGTCTGTCAAAGGCTTCTAGGCCTTGTGACTGAGGGAAAGCTCCACATTCAGAGGCACTAAGCCTTTGAATCCCAGAGCCAGGAGGCCTTACCCTCTATGGCCCTGTTGTTGGCCCTCCAGAGGAACTGGTTGGCTGCTGTGTGAGACAGGATGCTGGGCTAGATGGACCACTGGTCTGATCCAGCAGGGCTCTTCCGATGTTCTTGTGAAAGCCTCGGCCTCCGTGCCCTGTTGTTGGCCCTCCAGAGGAACTGCTTGGCCACTGTGTGAGACAGGATGCTGGACTGGATGAATCACTGGTCTGATCCAGCAGGGCTCTTCTGACATTCTTATGAAGGCCTCAGCCTCTATGTCCTGTTGTTGGCCCTCCAGAGGAACTGATTGGCCACTGTGTGAGACAGGATGCTGGACTAGATGGACCACTGGTCTCATCCAGCAGGTCTCTTCTTATGGTCTTATGATTGTAGAAGTCTTGGTTTTCTGTGGGCCTAACCACATCTTTTCCTGAGGGGATCTCCTCAGGTTGGGTGGAGAAGAATGTTTTGTGTGTACCCTATTTGATTTTGGACTGTGACACACAGAAAGAGTCTTAAGCCTACCCTCTGTGCCTTAGGGTTGCCAATCTCCAGGTGGAGCCTGGACACCTCCTACTAATTGATCTCCAGACTACAGAGATCAGTTGTCCTGGAGAAAATGGCTGCTTTGGAGGGCAGACTCTATGGCATTGCACCCCACTGAGGTCCCTCCCCTCCCTAAACCCTGCCATGCCCAGCTTCAAACCCCCAAATCTCCAGGTTTGTCCCAATCCAGAGCTGGCAGCCCTATCTTTATGACCTGAAATGGCTCAGAGAGCCAGTTTAGTGCAGTGGTTAAGTGCGCGGACTCTAATCTGGGAGAACTGGGTTTGATTCCCCACTCCTCCACTTGCAGCTGCTGGATGACCTCGGGCAAGCCATAGTTCTGTCAGAGCTGTTCTTGAAAAAGAGCGGTTTCTGTCAGAGCTCTCTCAGCCCCACCTACCTCACAGGGTGTCTGTTGTGGGGAGGGAAAGGAGTTTGTAAGCCGCTCTGAGACTCCCTTGGGTAGTGAAGGATGGGGTGTATATCCAATCTCTTCCTCTTCTTCTATTTGTCTTGTTGGGGGCTGCATGTATAACCCAGAGGAACCCTAAATTCCTCTCCTGAATGACCTTTTACAATTGGAGCGGGGTGGAGTCAATAAATTCAAGTCAATAAACGACAGCACCCTTGTGAAATTGCTTGGCGGGGAAACAAACACACCTGTGTTCAAGGATAGTTTTTGCAAACAAAGGTTCCTCATAAACCCAGCTGCTTTGCAACCGCAGGTACAACTTAGTCATAACTGCTATGAGCGTAGCAACCGTTGCGGAGACAGAGTCTTCGGTGCCCTTCAGGGAGGACACTCTGAACAAAGGCAAGCCCGGACAAGCAGTGCCCAGCCACACACAGCCAGCAGCGAGTCCAAAATGTTCACTTGAGGAAGTGCCGGGCTGCTTCGTCCCCACGTGCTCTTCTTCTGCGGCTGCTCTGGAAACTGTCTTTCTCTGGCTTGGGTCTGCAAAGAAATTCGTGGTTCCCTCAGCCAAGCTTGACGTCTTCTTTCTCCTTCTCCAGACCAGGCTGACTGAGGCAGGGGAAAGAGCTTTGAATGGTATCTAAGAGCTGGACAAACCCTTCTGTTATAAGATCGCCTAAAAGGGAAATTCTAATACGCAGTTTCTTCCTGGTTGGGCCCATCGTGTACTGGAAAAGAAATTAGCAGGGTTCCCTCAGTCAAGCTCTACAGTTTCTCTCTCTGGCCGCAGGCCGGACTGACTGGGGCAGTGATGCTCTGTGTTCTTGGTGCTTGGGGGGGGGGCAACAGTGGGAGGGCTTCTGACATTCTGGCCCTGCTGGTGGACCTCCTGATGGCCCCTGGGTTTTGGCCACTGTGTGACAGAGTGTTGGACTGGAGGGGCCATCGGCCTGATCCAACATGGCTTCTCTTATGTTCTTATGTATGGGGCAGTGATGCTCTGTCTTCTTGGTGCATGGGGGGCAACAGTGGGAGGGCTTCTGACATTCTGGCCCTGCTGGTGGACCTCCTGATGGCCCCTGGGTTTTGGCCACTGTGTGACAGAGTGTTGGACTGGAGGGGCCATCGGCCTGATCCAACATGGCTTCTCTTATGTTCTTATGTATGGGGCAGTGATGCTCTGTCTTCTTGGTGCATGGGGGGCAACAGTGGGAGGGCTTCTGACATTCTGGCCCTGCTGGTGGACCTCCTGATGGCCCCTGGGTTTTGGCCACTGTGTGACAGAGTGTTGGACTGGAGGGGCCATCGGCCTGATCCAACATGGCTTCTCTTATGTTCTTATGTATGGGGCAGTGATGCTCTGTCTTCTTGGTGCATGGGGGGCAACAGTGGGAGGGCTTCTGACATTCTGGCCCTGCTGGTGGACCTCCTGATGGCCCCTGGGTTTTGGCCACTGTGTGACATAGAGTGTTGGACTGGAGGGGCCATCGGCCTGATCCAACATGGCTTCTCTTATGTTCTTATGTATGGCGCAGTGATGCTCTGTCTTCTTGGTGCATGGGGGGCAACAGTGGGAGGGCTTCTGACATTCTGGCCCTGCTGGTGGACCTCCTGATGGCCCCTGGGTTTTGGCCACTGTGTGACATAGAGTGTTGGACTGGAGGGGCCATCGGCCTGATCCAACATGGCTTCTCTTATGTTCTTATGTATGGGGCAGTGATGCTCTGTCTTCTTGGTGCATGGGGGGCAACAGTGGGAGGGCTTCTGACATTCTGGCCCTGCTGGTGGACCTCCTGATGGCCCCTGGGTTTTGGCCACTGTGTGACATAGAGTGTTGGACTGGAGGGGCCATCGGCCTGATCCAACATGGCTTCTCTTATGTTCTTATGTATGGGGCAGTGATGCTCTGTGTTCTTAGTGCTTGGGGGCAACCGTGGGAGGGCTTCTGGAGTTCTGACCCTACTGGTGGACTTCCTGGGTTTTGGCCACTGTGTGGCACAGAGTGTTGGACTGGAGGGGCCATTGGCCTGATCCAGCACGGCTCCTCTTACGTTCTTATGTATGGGGCAGTGATGTTCTGTATTCTTGGTGCTTGGAGGGCAACAGTGGGAGGGCTTCTGGAGTTCTGGCCCAGCTGATGGCCCCTGGTATTTTTGGCCACTGTGTGACACAGAGCGTTGGACTGGATGGGCCACTAGCCTGATCCAGCACGGCTCCTCTTATGTATTTATGAGCTGTTGAAGCGGTTGGTAATATGGGAGCAACTTCACTAACTGCCCTTGCTCTGTGACATTTGTGACATCTGAGCCCTAAATTTTAACCTTTTAATAGTTATAAAATAGCATGTTAAAGGTAAGGGTGCCAGCCTCCAGGTGGGGCCTGGTTATCTCCCAGAATTGTAAAGGATCTGATATTACAGCTGGTCTCCAGAAGACTAAGATCAGTTCCCCTGGAAAAAATGGCTGCTGTGGATGATGGACTCCAAGGCATTATGACCCGCTGATTTCTCTCCCCTCCCCAAACTCTGCCCTCCCCAGGTTCCACCTCCTAAATCTTCAGGAATTTCCCACCCCAGGGCTGGCAACCCCAAAGAAAAAATGACATGGATTACATACCCATGTTCCAGGGGCTTTACATAGGCCTGAATCTGGGGTATAATGCCATAGAATGCACCCTTCAAAGCTGTCATTTGGTCCACGGGAACGGATACCCATAGTCCAGAGATGAGTTGTGATTTCAAGGTATCGCCAGGCCCTACCTGGAGGTTGGCAGCCTTACCTGCTAGGCCCTTTCTCATTTGCAGCACAGCATGCTTCCTATAAACGCTGCTCCCAGGAGACCCCAGGAACAGGAGGGAGGGTCAACCAGAATCACCCCTCTCCAGCTGGAGAAACCCCCCATGGATTTCCCATCTGTGCTTTTACAAAAGCAGCGTCTGCCCATAGACTGCAAAAACCATGGGTGGCTTTCAGGCTCCGGACTCTTCAAGGACTCATCTGATGAAACTCCCCCAATCTGGAACTGTCAGGCTTCGGACTGGAGCCTTCATAAGAACGTAAGAAAGAACATAAGAGAAGCCAACGTTGGATCAGGCCAATGGCCCATCCAGTCCAACACCCTGTATTAAGTATTTAAAAAAACACAGTGGCCAAAAATAGCAGGCGTCATCAGCGGGTGCCATCCATATTAAGTGTGCTTCTACTTCTGGTTGCCAGCCTCCAGATGGCACCTGGAGATCTCCCTCTATTACAGTCGATTTCCAAGTGAACAAGATCAGTTCCCCTGGAGAGAATGGCCACTTTGGTGGGTGGAGTCTATGGCATTAGGGTGGACTCTATGGCATTGTACCCTGCGGAGGTCCTGCCTCTCTCCAAACCCCGCCTTCCTCAGGCTCCACCCCCAAAATCTCCAGGTATTTCCCAACCCTGAGCTGGCAACCCAATTTCTACCAGTCATGTCCCTGCCAGCTGTTTTACCTGGCAGGAAACGGTCCTGGCTGAACCCTCCTTCGTATATTTCTGCAGCAGGTATAGAAAGTGCAGGTCCTAATCCTCAAAATTGGGTTAGACCTGCAATACACACACACACACATAACTGGATTTACTTTGGTGTTCTATAGGGTTGCCAGTCTCCAGGTGGTTCCTGGAGGTCTCCTGAAATTACAACTGATCTCCAGATGGAAGAGGTCAATTCCCCTGGAGAAAATAGATTCTGTGGTATAGAGTTGCCAACTCTGGATTGGGATTGTCCTGGAGATTGGGGGTAGAGCCTGGGACAAGCAGGGATGAAGGAGGGGAAGGACCTCAGCGGGGGAGAAACATATGGAGCAGAGGTCCATCAGTGGCTATTAGCCATAAGGTATAGCCACAAGCTGTATCCACCAGGAACACTCTGTCTGGGGCAAGTGATGCTCTGTATTCTTGGTGCTTGGGGGGGTGGGGGGTGGCAACAGTGGGAGGGCTTCTAGTGTCCTGGCCCCGCTGGTGGACCTCCTGAGGACACCTGGTGTTTTTGGCCACTGTGTGACACAGAGTGTTGGACTGGATGGGCCACTGGCCGGATCCAAGGTTGGCTTCTCTTATGTTCTCATGTTCTCATATTGTCCACCCTCCAAAGCAGCTGTTTCCTCTGGTGGAACTGATGTCTGTAGTCTGCAGATCAGTTATAATTGTGGGGGATCTCCAGGCCCCACCTGGAGGTTGGCAGCCTTACATTTACTCCTTGTACCGGGTTTGGGGGGGGGATGTCTAACCCAAACCGATTCCACCCGTTTTCTGTCTTTTCTCCACTGTGCACTCAAGGTGTTGTACAATGACACAAAGTCACAGTAGAACTAACTTGAATGGGGCTTCCCTCCCACAAGGCCAAGCCAAGCAAATAGTTCTGGCTCATTCGTGTGCAACTATAGCCCAGGCTAGCCGGATCTCTCGAGGCAACAGACGTGAAATTAAGCAAACTCCGGAGCATGACGGAAGACAGGAGGGCCTGATGTGATGTGGTCCAAGGGGTCGTGAAGGGTCGGACTTGACTGTGCGACTGAACAGCAGCAGCAAAAAGCCGGATCTCATTAGATCTTGGAAGCTAAACTGGGTTGGCCCTGACGAGTCTTTGGATGGGAGACCTCCAAGGAATACCGGGGTCATGATGCAGAGTTGGGCAATGGCAAACCTGAGGCAGGCAAGCGAGATGATTCGGGGGTTGGAGCACTTTCTGTATGAGGAACGGCTGAAGAGTCTGGGATGTTTCCATAGAAAAGAGTTAACTGAGGGGGGACACAAGAGAACGTTATAAAATTACGCACACGGTGGGGAGAGAGGTGACAGAGAATTTCTTCTCCCTCTTCCCGAAATACTAGAACTCGAGGGCATCCAGTGACGCTGATGGGCAGTAGGTTCAGGACGGATAAAAGGAAATAATTAACTGATTAAAATGTGGCGTTCGCTGCCAGAGGATGTAGTGGTGGCCACAGGAATAGACAGCTTCAAAAGGGGATTAGATAGATTCAAGGAGGAGAAGTCTGTCAATGGCTAGTAGCTGCAGTGACCGAGGGGAACCTCCACGTTCAGAGGCACTAAGCCTCTGAATCCCAGAGCCAGGAGGCGACATCCGGGGAGGGCATTGGCCTCTATGCCCTGTTTTTGGCCCTCCAGAGGAACTGATTGGCCAGTGTATGAGACTGGATGGACCCTCAATGGTCTGGCCCAGCAGGGCTCTTCTGATGTTCTTATGAAGGCCTCGGCCTCCGTGCCCTGTTGTTGGTCCTCCAGAGGATCTGGTTGGCCACTGTGTGAGACAGGATGCTGGATTGGATGGACCACTGGTCTGATCCAACAGGGCTCTACTCAGGGGTCATTTCGTAGAAAAAGAGGTGCAGGAGCTCATTAGCATAACTCATTTGCACAACTCATTTGCATATGCCACACCCCCTAACATACCAGAAGTGTGTCAGAAGGCAGCACCCACCCCTCAGGCTCCACTCCACAGGTGAGTGAAACTGACCTGCTCTTCCTCCAGTCCCTTCCCCATCCAATACTTGGTGCAATAAAAATAAGCGTAAAGAACACACCCTCATTCTCTTCCTGCTCCCTTGAAACCATCAGGTTTCAAGTAGAGTTGAGATACCCAGGATATGTGCACCACCCATCCCTTCTCCTTCCCCTCCTCACAACAAGACACCCTGTGAGGTAGGTGGGGCTGAGAGAGATCTTTTGAGAACTGCTCATGAGAGAACAGCTCTGAGAGAACTTGTGACTGGCCCAAGGTCACACCAGCAGCTGCATGGGGAGGAGTGGGGAAACAAACCCGGTTCTCCCAGATTAGAGTCCAACTCCTGACCACTACACCAAACTGATAAGGTGGAAGCTGCTGAAGGGTTGGTGAAATTTCTCCAGTACTTATGTGCCATGTGCCCAGATAAAAAATGGTATACTTAGAAAATTTATATGCCACCTTGAGCAAGTCTCTGGAAAAGCAGCACGCAGTCATAAAAGGAACAATGATAAAATTATCAATATTAAAACAAAACATTAAAAACAATAAAGACCCTAGCAGGGCTTTCCCCGGGGCGCTGCGCCTCTGCACTGCTCGGGGAAGCCGAGGAGGGGGCGGGGCTTGGTCATGTGCCCACCCCCTGGGCTCCTCACTCCCAGAGCTGCGCTCCTGTGCGCTCCCCCTGCTCCAACGGACCCCTGGCTCTACTTATGTTCTTATGAAGGCCTCAGCCTCTCTGCCCTGTTATTGGCCCTCCAAAGGAACTGGCTGGCCACTGTGTGAGACAGGATGCTGGACTAGATGGACTATTGGTCTGATCCAGCAGGGCTCTACTTACGTTCTTACATTCTAAACCCATGCCTGGATATCTCTTGCCTTGAACACCCCCTGAGGTCGCCGTAAGTTAGCTGTGACTTGACAGCGCTTTCCACCAAACGGTGAGCGGACGTGTGCAGTCACTCTCTCTCTGGCCTCTTTCCCAGTTCTGTGTTTGATGATCGAAGGGCAGGCGCCCCGTCTTCAATCTGTCTTCCCTTCCAGGACGCTGGTGATGGGTGGAGCAGGATCCGTCCTCCTGGAGTGGTACGGGTGGGAAAGCGTCTTCTATTTCTCGGGCCTGCTGACACTGCTCTGGGTGTACCTGATGTGCAAATACCTCCTCAATGAACAAGGTGAGCCACGCTTTTCCTACACCCCTTCCTCTCTGGGGCTCACGTTGGCCTAGGCTGATGATCAGAAACGGGATCGCTGGCTCAACCTTTGGTGTGCATTAACATATAAAAGCAAAACTTAAGGGGTGCAGGGGGGGGGTGTCCCAATGGAAAATCAGGAGGGTTGCCAACTCTGGGTTGGGAGATTCCTGGAGATTTGAGGGTGGAAACTGGGGAGGCTGGGGTTTGAGGAGGGACCTCAGCAGGGTATATTTTTGCAGCAGGTATAGAAAGTGCAGGTCCTCAAAATTAGGTTAGACCTGCTTCTCTCTCTCTCTCTCTCTCTCTCTCTCACACACTCACACACACACACACACACACACAAACACACACACCTGTGTAACTGTGTTCAAAGTCAAGGTAAAGGTTTCCCTTGCTCGAAAGCCAGTCGAATCCGGCTCTAGGGGGCGGTGCTCATCTCTGTTTCCAAGCCGAAGAGCCAGCGCTGTCCAAAGACTTTTCCGTGGTCACGTGGCCGGCATGACTAGACGCCGAGGCACGCGGAACGCTGTCACCTTGTTTACTTTGGTGTTATTTATAGCGTTGCCAGTCTCCAGGTGGTTCCTGGAGGTCTCTTGAACTTACAACTGATTTCCAAATGGAAGAGATCAGTTCCCCTGGAGAAAATAGTTGCTTTGGAGGATGGACTTAAAGGCAATTATAGGGTTGTCAGCTGTGGATTGGGATGGTCTCGGAGATTGGGGGTGGAGCTTGGGGCAAGCAGGGTTTGAAGAAAATGGAAATGACGAAGAAGAAGAAGAAGAATTGGGTTTATACCCCGTCCTTCACTCGGCGTCTCAGAGCAGCTTACTATCACCTTTTCTTCTCTTCCTCTCCCCACAACTGACATCCTGTGAGGTAGGTGGGGCTGAGAGAGCTCTTTCAAGGACTGCCCTTGAGAGAACAGCTGTGACAAAACTGTGACTGACCCAAGGCCACCCAGCTGGCTGCATGTGGAGGATTAGAGTCCGCCGCTCTGAACTATTACACCAAAGGAGGGGAAGGACCTCAGCGGGGTACAATGCCATATAGTCCATCCTCCGAAGCAGCCATTTTCTCCAGGAGAACTGATTGAGGATCAGTTGTAATTCCGGGATGTCCCCAGGGCCTACCTGGAGGTTAAGCAAACGTAGAAAAACACTGTGTGAAAACAAAACACACAATAGGGTCTCTATTGTATTTAAATATATGATGTAAATCAGTATGTGAAGACATAGTAGCATATTAGTCTTGTGTGTTTTGTTTTAACGCGGTGTTTTTCTACGGAGTTTGCTCAACCATGCCGTGTTTCCTGTGCGTCTGTTGCTATCCTACCTGGAGGTTGGCAACCCTAGAAATCATGGCACAGTTTATTCTAATAATCAAGTCATAGGTACTGTCCCGGTGAGCAAAATGACATGAGAATGGTTTTAGTTACACTGGAAGTACACGTCAGAAGGACAGCCCTGCAAGTAAAGTTCTTCCACAGAGCTGTCCGTCAGCTTCGATGTGTTTTGTTTCCTGTGTGCAGAAATCATCATCCGGTTTGAAGACTTAGCCAAAGGCCTCTCCATGTCGAAACAGCCCAAAGTGCCCTGGAAGCAGTTATTTAAAAAGGCCTCTGTATGGTAAGTGGCAGGCTTGGGTACCTCCGCAGTTTCCCCATCTTCTTGACTTTGGAAAGAGTTTGTTTCCATTCCCACTCGTGTCTTTTGCTTCTTGTCAATCCTGACCACAGATGGGGGTCAGAAATTCAAAGGCCCTTTGAAATCCAGCATTTTTAAAGACTTGCACTGCCAGTCAGCTCTCCAGTGGCCAATCAAAAGCCATGCTGGACAGAAGCCCCATCTGACCCCGCCCACTTCCCGAAACTACTTGGTGGGTACCAGGAAAGGTATCATAGAGTTGGAAGGGACCTCCAAGATCATCTAGTCCAACCCCCTGCACAATGCAAGGAATTCACAAATACCTCGTTGGCGACCCCTGTTCTAGTTAAAAGACTGGTTCCCAGGGATCCGTTCCAATGGCTCTTTCCCCTTGTGCAAAGAGCCTACTCCTGTCACAACAGCAGGGAAATCACCACAATAATGGGCCAGGTTGGGGTTGCCAACCTCCAGGTGGGACCTGGAGATCTCCCAAAATTACACTTGGTTTCCAGATTACCAAGATCAATTACCCAAGAGAAAATGGCTGCTTTGGAGGGTGGAGTTTATGGTATTACACCCATCTTTGGTCCTTCCCTTCTGCAAACCCTGCCCTCTTCAGGCTCCATCTCCAAATCTCCAGGAACTTCACAACCTGGAGTTGGCAGTCTTAGGAACAGGGCTGTGAGCTCTATCCTGGTGAGAGTAGAAGAGAAGAGATTGGATTTATACCCCACCCTTCACTTGGATTCTCAGAATCTCCTTTCCTTTTCCTTCCCCACAACAGACACCCTGTGAGGTAGGCGGGGCTGAGAGAGCTCTTTCCAGAACAGCTCTGAAAGAACTTGTGACTGACCCAAGGTCACACCAGCAGCTGCATGTGGAGGAATGGGGACTCAAACCCGGTTCTCCCAGATTAGAGTTTGCGCTCCTAACCACTGCACCAAACTGGCCCTCCAACATTATGAGTCAGAGTTTGAACTCTCTGAATGGGGTTTGTTATTTTATTTTTGGCTTTGAACTGAAAATGTTTTTAAATATTATCGTAAGCTCCCTTGGACCATGAGGAAAGGGGGGACAGAAATGTTTAAATAAGCAAATACCCCTGTCCCTTCAGCCATCCCCCCTCCCCTTGTTTGAGCTAGGGTTGCCAGCTCCAGGTTTGGAAATTCCTGGAGATGTTGGGGGTGGAGCTTTAGGAGGGTAGAGTTGGAGGAGGAGGGGGTCCACAGCAGGGTCCAACGTATCACCCTCCAGAGCAGCCATTTTCTTCAGGGGAACTGATCTCTGTCGTCTGCAGCTCAGCTGTAATAGCAGGATCTTCTCCAGGCCCCACCTGGAGGCTGGCAACCTCAGCTCGAGTCACGCTGCTGATTTTCCCGGCGTAACGATGCCCTCTCTCGCTTTGCCCCTGCAGGGCTGTGATAGTTGCTCAGCTCTCTGCGGCCAGCACCTGCTTCACCCTCCTCTCCTGGCTGCCGACTTTCTTCAAGGAAACGTTCCCGGACTCGAAAGTAAGTGCCCGTCGGGTCAGAGGGGAGGGAAGCGAAAGGCAAGCCCCAGGGCTTCAGCCAAAGAGTGATTCACACGTGGAATTCACTGCCCCAGGAGGTGGCGGCGGCTACAAGCATGAACGGCTTCAAGAGGGAATTGGATAAACACAAGACGCGGGGGGGGGGGGGGGGGGGGAGAGAAGGAGCTCCACGTAGAGCAGCCGCCAAAGGTAAGGCTTCCTCCCCTCCTCCGGGCAATGATGGTGAGCCCAGGGCCCGCTGATCTCTCTCCCCCCGCCACCCCTGGTTGCCACGGCGAGGCCCGCGTGGCTCAGAGCCGCTGGGCCTGCCGTAGTTCCCAGAGCATTCCCTGCGCATCCGTAGGGAACGCTCTTTAACTTTTTTGGGGGGGTATTAAAAAGATTTTGTTTTACTTTTAAGGTTTTTCTGCACACATGGGGAGTCCCTGCCCCCCAAGGGATTTAGATATCCGCAAGGAGGGGGCAACTTGGCTATCAGTATATAGACAAGAGGCGACCCGCAAGAAACTTACGGGGAGGAGGTATTCCCCCACCTTTGCTTCTTTCCTCCTCCCCCTCCCCTTTTCTTCCTCTCCCCAAGCCAATCCCTCCTTTTTCTTTACAACCCTCCACCAAGTTGATCCCTCTTCCTTTGTCTTTCTCTCTCTCCCCCACTGCAAGCCAATCCCCCTTCTTTTTCTCCCCCCCCAAGCAAATACCCCCATTTTCCCCTTTCTCTTTCTCCCCTAAGACAATCCCCTTCCCCCTTCTTTCTCCCCTCCTTTCCCCCTCCCTTTGAGTCCGGCAGCACGGGCAGTGCCTGGGAGGCTGGGTGAGTGTAGGCTCCGCCCCCGCCACTTTCCCTGTCCCTCTTCGCTCCCGGCTTCCCAAAAGAGGAAAAGCCTGCAAAGGAAAGCTAGGAAAGCCATTGCTAAGGGCAGTCACGTGCTCTAAACAGTCGCTTTCCAAGGAGGGGGAGAGAAGGCTCCTCGTCTTCGGTAAGTCCATTCTCCGCGCATGAGCAGAAAAACCTGTTGTACTTTTGGGGGGATTTAAGTATCCCCCATATCCTTTTTTTAGATTTTTCTGCACTCCTGGGGAAGAAGAAGAAGAGATTAGATTTATACCGTGCCCTTCACTCACTTGGAGTCTCAGAGCACCTTACAATCTCCTTTTCCCTTCCCCTCCCCACAACAGACACCCTGTGAGGTAGGTGGGGCTGAGAGAGCTCTGAGACAACTGTCCTTGAGGGAACAGCTGGTACAGAGCTATGGCTTGCCCAAGGTCATCCAGCAGGTGCAAGTGGAGGAGTGGGGAATCAAACCCGGTTCTCCCAGATTACAGTACGCGCACTTAACCACTACACCAAACTGGCTCTCAGGAGTCCCCCAAGCATGCAGAAAAGTCTCTTTACCCTCCATTTGCTACCGGTCTCCGGAAATAAATATCCGCACACAGGGGCACAGTTGGGAATTAGATATATAGATATGGAGCAGAGGTGCATCAGTGGCTCTTAGCCACAAGGTATCGATAGGAACTCTCAGACTGGGGCAAGTGATGCCCTGTATTCTTGGTGCTTGACCGGGGGGGGGGGGGGAGGCAACAGTGGGAGGGCTTCTAGTGTCCTGGCCCCACTGCTGGACCTCCTGAGGGCACCTGGTGTTTTTGGCCACTGTGTGACGCAGAGTCTTGGGCTGGATGGGCCACTGGCCTGATCCAACATGGCTTCTCTCACGTTCTTAGGGCTGCGACGGGGTCTCCAAAGCATAAATTTGGATTTCCTGCTTAGATTTAGGGGCCCGGAGAGCAGATCCAATCGCCTCCTCTTCCTTCTTCTGTTGATCTGCAGAGCATAATGCTCTGCAGGGGCATACTGGGAGAGAAGGTCCAGCTGATACGTTGGTCCCAGACTGCACAGGGCTTTAAAGGTTAACACCTTACTGGCTGTGTTAGGAAGAGGGCACACTGGGTGCTAATATTAAAAAAACTCCCACACATCTTAATCAAACATGTATCCCGCTATGGAAATGCTGGCAACGTCACTAGACAGAGCAGTTGACTGAACGTCAGCCTCATTTAATGTTTTACAGATGAAGGTTGGCCAGCCCCTTGCAAGCGGCTTAATGGGCGCTGGGCACCTTCAAAGGTAAAGGCTGCAAAGGTAAATCTGTTGGAGAAAGGCTGAGTGTGGTGGAACCCTGCCACCTACTGGTCAAACCGGCACATTGCAAGTGAACTCCAGTTGCGCCTTAGAGACCAGCAATTTTTTCAGGGTCTAAGCTTTTGAGAGTCAAAGCTCCCTTTGTCAGATACCTGACTTGGATAAAGCGGTACTGAGTCGTGGTACTTCCCCTGACCTGTAGAGTTGCCAACTTCCAGGTGGTTAAATGAAAGAAAAAAACCATGAAAAAATGACAAATATATTATAAATATTCAGCCTTTATCTATAGATCTAATTCTTAACAGTCTCCTATGTGCGGATATCTAAATCCGCAGATAGGGGGCATACTTAACCCCAAACAAGTTTTTCTGCAAACTTGGGTGACCCTCTAAGTTTGCAGAAAAATCTGAAAACTTAAAAAACATACATTGGGGTGTGTGTGTTTAAATCCCACCCCCAATAAAATAGGTTGTCTGTGTATGTACTGCTACCTCTGCCAGGCTCAAAGGGAGGGGGGAAAAGTATTTGTGCTGATTCTTAATAAACTTTATTTAAAAGAAAAGGGCCAGGAGAAAAATAATTTAAATAACAAACGAGGTCTTTGTTTAAAGTACAGCCTGTGTGATTGTTGTCTTTCTTTTTTTTTTACTTCTTCCAGGGGTGGATATTTAACGTAGTTCCATGGCTGGTGGCAATTCCAGCAAGTCTGTTGAGTGGATTCCTTTCCGATCAATTTATCAATCAAGGTAATTTGTCCTTTTGCTCTTTACTTTGAGTTCGGTGCAGGAAGGAACAGAAATACAGTTTTATTCTGGGACAAGGAAATGGTATTGTTTTTCTAGTAAAGGTGAAGGTTTCTCTAGGGGGCGGTGCTCATCTTCGTTTCCAAGCCAAAGAGCCAGCGCTGTCCGAAGATTTCTCTGTGGTCATGTGTCTGGCATGACTAAATGCTGAGGCGCACGGAACGCTGTCACCTTCTACTTGCAATTTCTTGTTTTTGAACTGCTAGATTGGAAGGAACTGGGGCCAGAGAAGGGAGCTCACTCCATCAGCTCAGCATCTTAACCTCTGAGCCACCGCAGCCCTGCTGTGACCTAAATGGCTGCTGTAGCTTATCCTAAGTCACGCCGTTACTATCCTTGCGCTGTGATGGCAGCTGTGGCGAAAGCAACATTTTCAAAAACTTTGGCCAGCCAGTCAGAAACCCTGCTGAGCAGAAGGCCACATCTGGCCCTGCCCACTTTCCAAAAACACTTGGTGGTTACCAGGATGTTGGTAATGTAGCGGGGGGGAGGTATTTTAGGTTTGAATAATGGCATGGGGGGGGGAAGGGTCGGAGGCAGATATGTGCGATGGATCCAATCCATTGTCAGAAACTTCGACAGATGCTGCGTACAAAAAGTATGCTGGAGATCAGAGTCTGCCAGCATTTTCTCTGGTTCAGTCCCAAGGGCTTTGCATTTCAGAGGGTGCTTAGGCCTGCGAAGAATCCGTTTCCCTGTGCCCGGTAGCTTTCTTCCTTTGTTACTTTCCCTTTTAATCGCTCTCTGTGTAAGCTAGTATTTCCTTTTGTCCGTCCTGAACCAGCTGCCTTTCAGCGTCACTGGATGCCCTCGGGTTCTAGTATTCATGGAGAGGGAGAAAAAATGTCTCTTCATCAACTCTCTCCACCCCAGGCGTCAGTTTATGAACTTCTACCACGTCCCCGCTTAGTCGTCTCTTTTCTAAACGGAAAAGTCCCAGACGCTCCAGCCTTTCCTCATCAGGAAGGTGCTCCAACCCCGTAATCAGCTCCCTCCATGTCCTCGCAGCCTTTTTTAAACGACTGCAAAATAGCAGTGGCAGCGTCTTTACGGCAGCTATGGGGACACTGTCACGTCTTGCTTAGCCCTTAAAGAAGAAGAAGAAGAAGAAGAGATTGGATTTATACCCCGCCCTCCACTCCCCAAGAGAGTCTCAGAGCGGCTTACAAACTCCTTTCCCTTCCCCTCCCCACAACAGACACCCTGTGAGGTAGGTGGGGTTGAGAGAGCTCTTTCCAGAGCTGTCCTTGAGGGAACAGCTGGTCCAGAGCGATGGCTTGCCCAAGGTCATCCAGCCAGGTGCAAGTGGAGGAGTGGGGAATCAAACCTGGTTCTCCCAGATTAGAGTCCGCGCACTTAACCACTACACCAAACTGGCTCTCTTCTATTTATTTTTGCTGCCCATGACTCATATGGGTCACCCTTCTGATATTGTGATCAAACACCTGCATGTGGCCACTAGGACTTTGGACCGCCCCCTGTCCCTCAATGGCAGTGGTGGCCAAACTTGCTTAATGTAAGAGCCACATAGAATAAATGTCAGATGTTTGAGAACTGCAAGGCATAAAGACACACGTTTTTATTGGAAAATATGCAAATTTGCATATTAAATTAAATAGATGAATGCCTTCTCCAAGCCGGTCAGTGTGTGTGTGTGGGAGCTTTGAGAACGCATTTCAAGTTAAAGTTGCTTTCTTTCTTTGCTTTCCCCCAGCTCAAGCCTACCCAGGGAGGGGAACACTGGCTGGGGAAGGGAAGACCGACCAGGGAGGCACGCCTCCCCTTTGCTTCCCCAGCTGCCCTGCCGGGAGCTGCACAATATGTGTGAAAGAGCCACATATGGCGCCCGAGCCACAATTTGGCCACCCCTGCCAGGGGTGGCCAAACTTGCTTAACATAAGAGATACCTGTTTTTACTAGGATACATGCAAATTTGCTTTTTATTAACATTGAGTGAGGCTGCCAAAAACAATAACAAAAGTGGTAAAAGCAGATATTGATAACGATATTTATTTGTCCGATGATATTTGTTTGCTAATGATATGTAGCTTCCCTAGCTGCCCTGCCGGGAGCCGCACAATATGTGTGGAAGAGTCGCATGTGGCTCCCAAGCCACAGATTGGCCACCCCTGCTATGGTCACCCAGTTTCATCTAAAAAGCTGCTGTTTGAGGAACCGCAAGTCCAAAACTCACTTTGAAGCCCTCTTTTTTGAGAGCCAGTGTGGTTCATTCATTCATTTACATTTATAGCCCGCCCTTCCCAGAAGTGGTCTCAGGATGGGTAACAATGTATCATTTATACAAAATATATTGGTTAATACAATAACACTAAAATTTAAAACATCATCATAAATATTAAAACAGTGTCACAGCTGATAGCAAAGAAATTTTCTGGTGTTGGGGAGGTTCCTGGCCATAGCCAGCAGTTGTTAGCAGAGGTCCTTTCTGCACTTGGATCTCATCCCTGGTTTTATCAGCGTTCAACTTGCGACATAATACCTTGCATTTATCCCTAGTTATAAGAGCATCCGTTTATCCCGGGACAAGTGTGGGGTGAAACCGGGGTGACCTCAATGTAATGTGGAAACAAAAAGTACCCTGAGATAATTACAGGGGTGAACTCGCGTGTAGTGTAGAATGCAAAAATTCCCCGAGATAATTACAGGGGTGAACTCGCGTGCAGTGTAGAATGCAAAAATACCCCGAGATAATTACAGGGGTGAACTCGCGTGTAGTGTAGAATGTAAAAATTCCCCGAGATAATTACAGGGGTGAACTCGCGTGTAGTGTAGAATGTAAAAATTCCCCGAGATAATTACAGGGGTGAACTCGCGTGTAGTGTAGAATGTAAAAATTCCCCGAGATAATTACAGGGGTGAACTCGCGTGTAGTGTAGAATGTAAAAATTCCCCGAGATAATTACAGGGGTGAACTCGCGTGTAGTGTAGAATGTAAAAATTCCCCGAGATAATTACAGGGGTGAACTCGCGTGTAGTGTAGAATGTAAAAATTCCCCGAGATAATTACAGGGGTGAACTCGCGTGTAGTGTAGAATGCAAAAATTCCCCGAGATAATTACAGGGGTGAACTCGCGTGCAGTGTAGAATGCAAAAATACCCCGACATAATTACATGGGTGAACTCGCGTGTAGTGTAGAATGTAAAAATTCCCCGAGATAATTACAGGGGTGAACTCGCGTGTAGTGTAGAATGTAAAAATTCCCCGAGATAATTACAGGGGTGAACTCGAGTGTCGTGTAGAATGTAAGTTCGGGGACAGGGCTGAACCAAGATTTAAGGTCTAGTGCGGAAAGGACCAGAGTAACAAACACCTCAGGGAGGCCATATACGGACGTCCGCTGCCTCGGCCAAAAGCCTGGTGGAACAGCTCCGTCTTGCAGGCCCTGCGGAATTGAAGTAGATCCTGCAGGGCCCTGATCTCAATGTAGCGCATGTTCCCCCAGGCAGGGGCCAGGGCGGAAAAGACCCTGGCTTTGGTTGAGGCAAGACGGACATCCTTTGGGCCAGGGACTACCAGGAAGTTTTGATCCATAGAGCATAATGCTCTTTGGGGCCTATACGGGAAGAGGCCCATGTAACCCTCAGATACCCATGTAAGCCTTTAAAGGTTATTACCAACATTTCGAAGGGGATCAGGAACTCTACTGGTAACCAATGCAATCGGCAGAGTCCCTGCCTAACGGGAGTCCGTGTAGCCCGCCGTATAGAGGGTAGACTAGGGAGACCCAGATTCAGATTCCCCCTCTTCCAAGGAAGCTCGCTGGGTTGCCTTGGGCCAGTCACACATTCTCAGCCTCACCTACCTCGCAGGGCTGTTGGGAAGATGAAACTGAGATGAGGAGAACGTTGTACACTGCATGGGGGAGAAAGACAGGGTGTAATAAATGAAGTAAAACAAAGTAGCGTCATTGGAATCTGGGCAATGCCTTGCTTGCGTTTCACCTTGCATCGGTTTCCTGACAGTCCTCCCTTTTGCTTTCAGGATATAAAACAATCACCACGCGCAAGATGATGCAGGTGGGTAAGGAAGACGTGACACAATAGTGCGGGGGGAGGGGTCGCATATGGGAAGAACTGCCAGCGTTCTTTGTGCGAACGGTCAGTTTGTCAGACCTGGGGCCGGGGTAATTAATGGAGGCCACAGAACTCAATGGGTGGCCTTGGATCTCCCACAGCCTCCTCTGGGAGGGCCGAGCCATGCATTACAAAACCCACGTGTGGGCACATGGCTGCCTCCAGGGCTTTTGACGAGCCGTGCTCCGGGAGTGCCACGCTCAGATTTAAAATCGTGGGTGCGCTGAGGCTAGGGTTGCCAACTCCAGGTTGGGAAATTCCTGGCGATTTAGTTGTCTTTTTCGTCTTCTGAATGCATCAGCTCCAGCTGGGAAACAAGACGAGGGCATTCCAGTCTCCAGGATCCTCCTTGCGAGAGAAACTTGGAAGCATCGCTTTTGACCAGCTTGCCGGAAATCTCAAGACCGCTTCTCTGATGCTCACTCTAAGCAGAGGGGGCGCACACCTCAGTGCTGAGAACGTCAGCTTGAACACAGAATTGCAGAACTCCCAGAACAGATTGGATGTCAGCATTTGGACTTTGCAGTGTGTGAATCCGGCCCTTATTCTTCCCCTACCTCGCAGGGTTGCTGTTTAAAACCCCGAGGAGCGGGAAGGCCACGTCTCCTGTAGGGAGAACTTCAGCTATGATTCTGTGAGCATTTCCTAGGCAGCTGAGTCCCACCAGACTTACCTTTGACGAAACTTTCACAGGATTAGGCTAGAAAAGGGCTTTTTCATTGCTCCGGAGCGGACTCCGATGTTTTGGCTTGTGGATTGCCACGGCCAGGGGTCCGTTGGAGCGGGAGCACACAGGAGCGCAGCTCTGGGAGTGAGGAGCCCAGGGGGCAGGCACATGACCAAGCCCCGCCCCCTCCTCGGCTTCCCCGAGCAGTGCAGAGGCGCAGCGCCCTGGGGAAAGCCCTGCTAGGGTCTTTATTGTTTTTAATGTTTTGTTTTAATATTGATAATTTTATCATTGTTCCTTTTATGACTGTGTGCTGCTTTTCCAGAGACTTGCTCAAGGTGGCATATAAATTTTCTAAGTATACCATTGTTTATCTGGGCACATGGCACATAAGTACTGGAGAAATTCCACCAACCCTTCAGCAGCTTCCACCCCATCAGTTTGGTGTAGTGGTCAGGAGTTGGACTCTAATCTGGGAGAACCGGGTTTGATTCCCCACTCCTCCACATGCAGCTGCTGGTGTGACCTTGGGCCAGTCACAAGTTCTCTCAGAGCTGTTCTCTCATGAGCAGTTCTCAAAAGACCTCTCTCAGCAGTCCCACCTACCTCACAGGGTGTCTTGTTGTGGGGAGGGGAAGGGGAAGGGATGGGTGGTGCACATGTCCTGGGTGTCTCAAGTCGACTTGAAACCTGGTGGTTTCAAGGGAGCAGGAAGAGAATGAGGGTGTGTTCTTGACGCTTCTTTTTATTGCACAAAGTGTTGGATGGGGAAGGGAACGGAGGAAGAGCAGGTCAGTTTCACTCACCTGTGGAGTGGAGCCTGAGGGGTGGGTGCTGCCTTCTGACACACTTCCGGTATGTGAGGGGGTGTGGCATATGCAAATGGGTTATGCCAATGAGTTATGCTAATGAGCTCCTGCACCTCTTTTTCTACGAAAGGACCCCTGGCTGCGGCTGATAGTGACTGGGAAACAGGTGATATGGCCAAGATAAGGTGGGGAAGGGCAGTGGCTTGGCGGGAGAGCATCTGCTTGGCATGCAGAGGGTCCTGAGCTTTGTCCCCGGCACCTCCCGTTTAAAAGGACCAGGCAGGGGGTGACGGGAAAGACCTCCTTGCCTGAGACCCGGGAAAGCCGCTGCCAGTCTGAGTAGACGATACTGACCTTGAAGGACTGATTCAGTAGAAGGCAGCTTCACGTGGTGTATCTTAGGACAGTTCTGTTCCCAGACGGCAACCCCACTAACCTGAACATAGGACACCAAGGGGCCTTCCTTTTAAAGAGCTGTGGCTCAGTGGAAGAGCCGCCGCCTGGCATGCAGAAGGCCCCAGGTTCAATCCCCAGCATCTCCAGTTAGAAGAAGAAGAGGAGGAGATTGGGTTTATACCCCACCCTTCACTACCTAAGGGAGTCTCAGAGCGGCTTGCAATCTCATTTCCCTTCCCTTCCCCACAGCAGACACCCTGGGAGGTAGGTGGGGCTGAGAGAGCTCTGACAGAAACGGCTCTTTTTCAAGAACAGCTGTGCCAGAACTACGGCTTGCCCAAGGTCACAGATCCAGCAAGGTGCAAGTGGATCTGTAAAAGAGGGGAATCAAACCCGGTTCTCCCAGATTAGAGTCGGCCGCTCTTAACCACTGCACCAAACTGGCTCTGGTTAGAAAAAGTCTGGTAGAAGGTGATGGGTTAGAACCCAAACTGGTTAGAACAGGGGTGGGCAAACTTGCTCAGCATAAGAGCCACCTAGAACAGGGGTGGCCAAACTTGCTTAACGTAAGAGCCGCATAGAATAAACATCAGATGTTTGAGAGCCACAAGACATGAACAAATATTACCTGCTTTTATTGGAGAATAAGCAAATTTGCTTTTTATTAGCATTAAATGAGGCTGCCAAAAATAATAACAAAAGAGGTAAAAGCAGATATTGATAGTGATATTAATTTGTCCAATGATATTTGTTTGCTAATGATCTTTAGCTTCCCCAGCCGCCCTGCCGGGAGCCACATAATATATGTGAAAGAGCCGCATGTGGCTCCCGAGCCACAGTTTGCCCACCCCTGGGTTAGAACAATCAGTTAGAAGGTGATGGGAAAGACCTCAGCCTGAGACCCTGGAGCGCTTCTGCTAGTCTAAGTAGACAGTACCGACCTGGATGGACCTGGATCCTTTGATTCAGTGTAAGGCAGCTTCATGCGTTCATAGGTTTTGTCACCCCAAATGAGTTTGGGAGAGGCCATGACTCAGTGGAGAATATTCTGCTTTGCATGCAGAAGGCCCCAGGTCCAATCCCCAGCATCTCCAGTTCAAAGGAGCAGGCTGTAGGTGATGCAAAAGACCTCTGCCTGAGACCCGGGAAAGCCGCTGCCAGTCTGTGTGGATGATACTAACCTGGATGGACTGAGCGTCTTAAGTACTGTTACCAGCAGAGAGAGAAATCTAGTGTTTCTTCTTTTAGGTCGTTGGCTCCGGCGTGTCCAGCATTTTCGCCTTGTGCATCGGTCACACCTCCAGTTTCTGCAGAGCGGTTGTCTTTGCATCTGCTTGCATTGGACTCCAGGGCTTCAACCACAGGTGAGGTTCTTCACAAGCCCTCTCATCATTATAGAGACCCTACCGGATGCAGCTGGGCCAGTATGGCTTAGTTGGGAAAGTCTGGGTGGACCTGTATTTGGATTCCCTTCTGACCATCGCTTTTGGGCTTGGGCAAGTTCCTGTCCCTTACCTTGACCTACCTCACAAGGTGGTTGTGAAGATGAAATGGGAAGGCTGCTGGAAGGTGGAAACAGCAGATCAATAATAAATCTCATCCAAATGAATGCTACCTAAATCCCCGGTCTACAGTGCTAGAGCCCGCGTTTGGCATGCAGAAGGACCCAAGCTGTCTTCCCAGCTTAAGAACATCAGAAGAGCCCTGCTAGATCAGACTAATAGTTCATCTAGTCCAGCATCCTGTCTCACACAGGAGCCAACCAGTTCCTCTGGAGGGCCAGCTACAGGGCAGAGAGGATGGGGCCTTCATAAGAACATTGGAAGAGCCCTGCTGGATCAGAGCAGTGGTCCATCTAGTCCAGCATCCTGTCTCACACAGGGGCCAACCAGTTCCTCTGGAGGGCCAGCAACAGGGCAGAGAGGCCGAGGCCTTCATAAGAACATCAGAAGAGCCCTGCTGGATCAGAGCAGTGGTCCATCTAGTCCAGCATCCTGTCTCACACAGGGGCCAACCAGTTCCTCTGGAGGGCCAACAACAGGGCAGAGAGGCCAAGGCCTTCATAAGAACATAGGAAGATCCCTGCTGGATCAGACCAGGGGTCCCTCTAGTCCAGCATCCTGTCTCACACAGGGGCCAACCAGTTCCCCTGGAGGGCCAACAACAGGGCTCAGAGGCCGAGGCCTTCATAAGAACATCAGAAGAGCCCTGCTGGATCAGACCAGTGGTCCATCTAGTCCAGCATCCTGTCTCACACAGGGGCCAACCAGTTCCTCTGGAGGGCCAACAACAGGGCAGAGAGGCCGAGGCCTTCATAAGAACATAGGAAGATCCCTGCTGGATCAGACCAGGGGTCCCTCTAGTCCAGCATCCTGTCTCACGCAGTGGCCAACCAGTTCCCCTGGAGGGCCAACAACAGGGCTCAGAGGCCGAGGCCTTGCCCTGATGCTGCCCTCCTGGCTCTGGGATGCAGAGGCTTCGTGCCTCAGAGGTCTTCAGTGAAGGGGTCTCAGAGCCAAACTGCAGGTCATGGCAGACACAAGTCCAACCTGTGGCCAGTGACACCGCTGTAGAGAAAAATCCAGCTGTTTAAAAATTGCCACCAGGCCTTCAGTGCAGCAGAAATAAGTGATCCTGTTTCACCCTTCAGTGCTTTTTAGAGTCCTCGAGGGGACTTCTCTGTGCAGGTAACAGGATCACACGGATCACACGGCACAAAATGGTCTTACAAACTTGCCTGGACAAATGACCAAGGACTGCGATCAAATGCTGCTGCGTTTAGCTTATTGCAAGTAGGGTCCTCTTGATGTAATTCCTCAGTATGGGTGACCCTGCCTTGAGTCCCCTTTTTTTAAAAAAATCGAAATTTTTATCAATGATGTTTCACAGTATAACAAATAAAACAGGTGAGGATGTTCATGGAGAGGGAAAAAACCACATTTTACTTACAATTTCCGTTAAGTTCGCAAAGATATCCTAACATTTGCAACTTCTATAGCTATCATCTTGCAGATATGCTACAGTACCATCAAAAGAATGATACAGTTTTGTAACGTGGATTGTCAGGGATTTTGCCTCTGCCTTCCAAAGACGCAATTATCGGAAACCAGACTGCCTGGAACCCATAGTTATAGCCAGGGGTCCTTTCGTAGAAAAAGAGGTGCAGGAGCTCATTAGCATAACTCATTAGCGTGCCTCATTAGCATACGCCACGCCCCCTGACCTCACCGGAAGGGTGTCAGAAAGGGAATGTCAGTTTCAGCCCCATTATACCCTATGGGCCATTGAAATCAATGGCAAAAACTCACAGGGCATATGAGGGGCTGGAGGAAAGGGGGTTTGAGGGAGAGGCTCCAAACTTGCAGGGTAGCTGCTGGGGCCTCTCCTCGAAATACCCACCAAGTTTCAAGAAGATTGGACCACAGGGTCCAATTTTATGGGCCCCCAAACAGATTGTCCCATCCCCTCCATTGTTCTCTATGGTGGGAAAAAATGTTAACCTTTTTTCCTCCCATAGAGAACAATGGAGGGAATGGGGGCAACCTGTCTGGGGGCCTGTAGAATTGGACCCCCTGGTCCAGTCTTCTTGAAACTTGGTGGGTATTTCGAGGAGAGGCCCCAGCAGCTACCCTGCAAGTTTGGAGCCTCTCCCTCAAACCCACTCCCCTCCAGTTGCTTTTAAAGTTGCCGCCGAATTTCGGTGGCAATTCAGCAGCAGGCTGAATCAGATTAGAGAGTCTGATTCAGCCCGTGGCTGCCCTAGTGGCCATTCCTGAGCTGGCGGAGCTTTGCTCCGCCTCGCTCCGGCCCCAACGGACCCCTGGTTATATTTTTCTGATGACGTTGTCACTGAAATATAGGAGGTACGGCCATAAACAAAACATTCCCAAAGCTTCTTTTGCCAATTAGAGATCGTAGGTACATTTTTTTTGTCTCCATTTCTGTACTATGGTTATTTTTGCCGCCTTGAGTCCTTTGAGAGCCAGTTTAGTGTAGTGGTTAAGAGTGCAGACTCTAATCTGGGAGAACCGGGTTTGAGTCCCCACATCTCCACGTGCAGCTGCTAGTGTGACCTTGGGTCAGTCACAAGTTCTCTCAGAGCTGTTCTCTCAAGAGCAGTTCTCAAAGGAGCTCTCTCAGCCCCACCTACCTCACAGGGCATCCGTTGTGGGGAGAGGAAGGGAAAGGGAAAGCTGCTCTGAGATTCCTTGGGGGTAGTGAAGGGCAGGGTATAAATCCAATCTCCTCCTCCTCCTCCTCCTCTTCTTCTTCTTGAAAGGCGGACTGTAAATAAAATTTAAAAAAATATTAGAATAAAGTGCCAAAACAGGCCCTTCCCCCTCGCAGCAACTTTTTAAACAGCTCAGTTTCCCTCTAAAATGGTGTCAGCGGCCATGGGTCGGACCCAAGTCTGCCGTAATGTGTAGTCTGGCCCTCATGGACCAGATGCTGGAGATTGCAGAGGGCGGCTGCAGCCAGTCGGAGTGAGCCGTAGCGAGCCAGACGGACGACCTGTGGTCTGATTCAGTATCAGTCGGCTTCCGTTATCCCCTATTGTAGCTGCTTTCCAAAGCTGTGTTGCTGGCTGAACGAGCTCCTTCCCACATTTGTGCTTTTCCCTCTTCCCGAACAGCGGCATCGCAGTCAACGTGCAGGATCTGGCCCCTTCGTGCGCTGGCCTGTTGTTTGGTGAGTCTCAGTTGTTTCCGTTTTTCAGTGGGAGGAGCCAGGGCTTGGGGGTTATGGGCCGCTGGCGAGCTGCCACAGACGGGTTAGACTTGAATGGGCAGACGTGGGGCAGTCAAGTGTTAAGTGGCCTCCGTTTGGGAAAGCACCAGCAGCTGCTCTTGGCTGGGGAGGTTCAGGTAGAGGGAAGTTAGAGGGAAGGTCCGGAGACTGAGCCCTACGAGGAAAGGCTAAGGGCCTTGGGGATGGTTAGTTTGGAGAAGAGGAGACTGAGGGGGGGGGCATGATGGCTCTCTTTAAATATCTGAAAGGCTATCATTTGGAGGAGGGCAGGGAGCTGTTCCAGTTGGCAGCGGAGGAGAGGGCCCGAAGCAACGGGTTTAAATTACATGCAGAAAGGAATCGGCTGGATCTTAGGAAAAACTTTTTCACGGTCAGAGTGGTTCGAAGGTGGAATCAGCTGCCTAGGGAGGTGGTGAGCGCCCCTTCACTGGCAGCTTTCAAGAAAAGGCTGGACGAATATTTGTCAGGGGTGCTCTAGGCTGGTCCTGCACTGAACAGATGGGTTGGACTAGATGGTCTGTATGGCCCCTTCCAACTCTATGATTCTAAGTACAAGGGAGGCTTTGCCACAAGAAAGTGGGTCTTAAAGAAGGACTTAATGGGGGGAGATAGTTAGATGGATAGATGGACGGATGGATGGCTGGATGGATGCATTAGCTTCAGTTAGATGCTGACTGGGGGCAGCACAGACAAGGTTTTGTGAGAAGATGATTAAAGATGGCCGGTAGAAAGGTGGCCTTTTATGGAGAAAAAGGGTTGTCAACTCCAGGGTGGGAAATTCCTGGAGATTTGGGGGTGGGTGGGTTTAGGAAGAGGAGGGACCTCAGGGTGGGTGGATGCCCCTTGCTGTGCAGGATGAAGAGGAACTTCCAAATGTTGTGACTATGCTAAGTGGGCAAATGGGGGGGATCAAGATGGGGATAAAAGAAGGTGTGAGCTAAGACAGAAATCTGTGAGCTGGAGCCTAAAAAACTGTGAGCTAGCTCACACTAACTCAGCTTAGAGGGAGCACTGGTGGGAACCAATGCTCCCTCTAAGCTGTGGAGTCTTGTGAGCAAAAATTCTACTCTGTGAGCTACTGGCCTTAAAGTTGCGAGCGAGTGATTTGGCTACCGCATACATCAGTTTGCTCTGGAGCCCTCCTCCCTGAGCGGAGACAAAAATCTGTGAGCTGGAGGCTAAAAAACGGTGAGCTAGCTCACACTAACTCAGCTTAGCGGGAACTATCATCCAGCCAGCCTCCTTTGATGAGCTTCCAGAGACTTTTCCCCAGGCCGTGCCTGCCATTCCTTCCTTGTCCTAGGCCAGGGTTATGAGATAGATCTAATTTCTATCTGGAGTGATTTTTATACGAAGGGTGTGTGGCATGACTGCCTATCGGAAAACCAACTGCCCCTCTGTGAGGCGGCACTGACTGGTAACAACAAAGTCCCCCCTTCGAAGCTGCCGTCTTCTCTAGGGGAACTGATCTCTGCCATCTGGAGATCCCCGCCTGGAGGCTGGCAACCTTGGAAAGCCGATGTGGTGTCATGGTTAAGGCAGGGCTCATTTCGTAGCAGGAGCTCCTTTGCATATTAGGCTACACCCCCTAATGTAGCCAATCCTCCAAGAGCTTACAGAGCTCTTCTTACAGGGGCTACTGTAAGCTCTTGGAGGATTGGCTACATCAGGGGTGTGTGGCCTAATATGCAAAGGAGCTCCTGCTACGAAATGAGTCCTGGTTAAGAGTGTCGGACTAGTATCTGGCAGACCTGAGTTTGAATCCTCACTCATGCCATGGAAGCTTGCTGGGTGACCTTGGCCAGTCACAGTCTCTCAGCCTCACCTACTTCACAGGGTTGTTGTGGGGATAACATGGAGGAGAGGGGAACGATTTAAGGCTTCTTGGGTCCACACTGGGGAGGAAGGTGGGATATAGTTTAGTGTAGTGGTTAGGAACATGGACTCTAATCTGGGAGAACTGGGTTTGATTCCCCACTCCTCTGCATGCAGCCAGCTGAATGACCTTGGGTCAGTCACAAGTTCTCTCAGAGCTGTTCTCTCAAGAGCAGTGCTCGAAAGAGCTCTCTCAGCCCCACCTACCTCACAGAGTGTCTGTTGTGGGGAGGGGAAGGGGAAGGAAATCGTAAGCCACTCTGAGACTCCTTCGGGAAGTGAAGGGCGAGGTATAAATCCAATCTCTTCTTCTTCAAATGAAGTAAATAATAATAATAACAATAATAATCAGCAAAGGGAAGGGCTGTGGAATCAGAAACTTCCTGCATCTCCTGGTTTCTTTTCCTTCTTTCCATAGGTGTGGCAAACACGGGTGGAGCTTTATTAGGTAAGTTATTGCCCAGAAACTGGTTGCTCACTTCTATAAACCTCTGTTACATACACAATCAAACGGTTTAACAGGCATTCTGTTACTCCAGGAAATTGGGTAGGGAGTTGCCCCCAAGGCTCATTTCGTAGCAGGAGCTCCTTTGCATATTAGGCCACACCCCCTTAATGTAGCCAATCTTCCAAGACCTTGCAGAGCTCTTCTTACAGGGGCTACTGTAAGCTCTTGGAGGATTGGCTACATTAGGGGGTGTGGCCTAATATGCAAAGGAGCTCCTGCTACGAAATGAGCCCTGGTTGCCCCCCATAAATGCTGATCCGTTTCCTTTCTGTCTGCGCATAGGTGTCATCTGTGTGTACCTGGCCGGCCATCTGATCGAGAGCACGGGTTCCTGGACGTCGGTGTTCCATCTCGTGGCGACGGTGAACGTCCTCGGACTTTGTACGTTTCTGATCTTCGGGGAAGCCCAAAGGGTGGACACCAACTCTGCTTACGTAGATTTATAAGCACTTCCGTGAGCTGGACTGAGCAAAACCCAGGACCGACGTCAGAGTGGGAAACGCCAGCTCGTAGGAGAAGCAGTAGAATTCAAGCCAAACACGGAGATAACAGTGTTGGCTGTGGAATGAAGGAAACCCAGGCACTATCAGATTGGCTGGGAGGTCAGCATGCGGCCAGTTGGCCTTTTAACCTTATCGCTGGGGGTTGTTTGCTGGCAACGTGGGAGATGATGTTAGCACCGAGTGACCCATACTGTAGGTCAGCTTCCATTCCTTTTCCACTGGAACGGTATTTAAATTACAGATGAAAAATCCTTCTCCCCAGATGGCTGCTGCTTAGTTGGCAGTGGTGACTGCGTTGATCCCAAAGACTATTTTCTTTTGGAACGTTTAACTTATTTTCAGCAGCCTTTGTGGTGGTTCTGGAGCTCCTGATAGCTACAGACCTTCCATGCTGATAACTGTGATGTTGTAGTTCTGCGGGCCTTAAGCCGAGTGGCCTAGCTAAATGGAACGACAAGAACTTCTGTTGTTCCTCAGCGCAGTAACTCTTCAGTGCGGCATAGGATCCTGATGATTTTTCTCAAGACAAAGCTTCTTCTATGGGGAAAATGGCACACAAGTGCACCAGGTGGGAATTGTGGATCGCTTCCACCAAGCCAGTGCCTTAGCTCTGGGAAATTGTAGTCTTTCCTTCCTCACTTGCCAGCATGTCAGGTTAAGAACATAAGAGAGGCCATTTTGGATCAGGCCAATGGCCCATCCAGTCCAACACCCTGTGTCAAACAGTGGCCAAAACCCGGGTGCCATCAGGAGGACCACCAGCGGGGCCAGAACTCCAGAAGCCCCCCCACTGTTGCCCCCCAAGCACCAAGAATACAGAGCATCACTGCCCCAGACATGAGAACCTAAGAGAAGACATGTTGGATCAGGCCAATGGCCCATCCAGTCTAACCCTCTCTGTCACACAGTGGCCAAAACACAGATGCCATCAGGAGGTCCACCAGTGGGGCCAGAACTCCAGAAGCCCTCCCACTGTTGCCCCCCAAGCACAAAAGAATGGGAAATGTAACATGAAAAATGTATTTTGTGCATTACGGGTAGAATCCTGTGCTTTCTTTTTGGTGGTGGAAGAATCCTTTTGCTAGTTATGGAGGCTTTGCTGTCGCAAAAAGCAGGAGAGATGATTCCAGCCTGCTCCTCTCTGCAGAAATTCCCATTTTGTGTGGCTTTTAAGCCATGTCAGTCCCCTGTATATGTCCTAGAAGCTGTAGCACTTCGTTTTTTGGTGCTCAAAGGGTGCTGCTAGGGGAAGGGGATATGGGAAAAATCTACCACAGGGGTTCCCAACCCTTTTTGAGCCTGTGGGCAACTTTGGAATTCTGACACTGTGGCCATAAAATGGCTGCCTCAGAAGGCTGATCCAGCCACAAAATGGCTGCTGCAGCTTATTTTCAGTCACTCAGAAGATCCTTATGCTGTGGTGGCACTTGCTGCTTAAGCAACGTTTTTGGAAATCTGCACAGCCAGATCTCCAGTGGCCAATCTCCAGAAGCCTTGCCAGGCAAAAGCACCACCTTTCTTCGTCCAGCCCCGCCACCATGTTGGGGAACCCTGATCTACCAGCATCTTGTATTAGGGCTATAGAGATTCCAACTCTACATATTTTGAAAGTTATATTTTATTTCACTTGTTACGAATTTTTTCACTCCTGTGTCACACCTGCACAGAGATGCGCGCTCATCCCTTTAAATAAACCTACAGTGGGAAAAACAACTAGTAAGCAATATTTCCTCTAGGTTGTGGGGGTCTTGTGAGCCAAAACTCTACTTTGTGAGCTCCTGGCGTTAAAGTTGCGAGTGAGCAATTTGGCTGCTGCATCAATTAGTTTGCTCTGGAGCCATCCCTTCCTGAGCGAAGACAAAAATGTGTGAGCCGGAGGCTTAAAAAAACTGTGAGCTACCTCACGCTAACTCAGCTTAGAGGGAACACTGCTCGTAAGTCCCAGAAGAACTATAGATGGGTACAGAGATACCCTTATTGGGGACTTGCTAGAGAGTCTTAGGTAGCAGATTGATAAGATACAGGCCTTTTCTGCACCTGTATTTTGCCTCGGTTTCTGAGCACATTCTAGTCTTCCGTTCTGCATTCCCTCCTGCTTTCACTTCCGGTTTGTGTCGGGGCTTTTTCTTGTTTCTGCACTTGTTTTACAGGAATCTGCATTCCGACCGCTTCCAGCACATTGTTGCCCCGCAGCTACCAGAACTCCTTTTGCTGTGATTCTTTGTTCTCATCTGCTTTCGAATTGCTAATCCACTCTAAAGTAGAATTGTTTCTGCAGGTTTCTAAGTGCTGTCCACTGCCACTCCCCCATTTCCGCCTCTCTCTCTTTAGAGCGACGCTCCCTCCCTGTTCTTTCTTTCCCTCCTTCTCCAAAGACAAAAGGAGATACGTCCTCCTGTTTAGTTCCTTTTAAAAAGCCAGAGAGAGCAAAAGAAGGAATCAGTAAATACAAAGGGCTAGGGGATTCCTTGCTCCCAAATGTGTCAGTCTGGCCGGTGGGGGCCCGGATTTCCCCCTCCCTTCCTTTTCTTTTTGCAGAATCACACAGGGAGGGAGGGGAGGGGTTGGGTCTGCAGTTAAAAGTTTTCAAAGACGTTTGCCTTTCTCTTCATCTTAGACAAAGCAGCCAGTCAGCTCAAAAAATGCGAGTTTTGTTTGTAGATGCAGAGTGCATACAGATTACACAAATAAATAAACCGGAGGGGGGGAAAACCAGTGCAGAGGGAATGCGTGTGACTGCGGAGTCAACCCTTAAGGCCTGACTCCTCAGATTAAGAAATAAGAGAAGCCAATGTTGGATCAGGCCAGTGGCCCATCCAGTCCAACACTCTGTGTCACACAGTGGCCAAAAACACTAGGTGCCATCGGGAGGTCCAGCAGTGGGGCCAGGACACGAGAAGCCCTCCCCACTGTTGCCCCCCCTCAAGCACCAAGAATACAGAACATCCCTTGCCCCCAGACCGAGAGTTCCTATTTATACCTTGTGGCTAATAGCCACTGATGGACTTCAGCACCATATGTTTATCTAATTCCCTCTTGAAGCCGTCCATGCCACCTCCTGTGGCAGTGAATTCCATGTGTGGATTCTCTGGAGCAAGCTGTCAGTGCAGAAAGGACCATAGATTGCTAAGATAAGGAGGCAACAGGTCAGGGCAGCCCTCTAGCACTCATTTTCCGCCCGGATCTCTGGACGGTATAATTAAAAACGGAAAGGAGAAACGGGTTCCTGTGGGTCCGCAGAGTGTTTCATGGATTTGGAGCAGCATGAAAGCTGTACGCTCCCCCCCCCGCCCCCCGCAATGTCAGTCAACACAAACCAGTGAGACTACAGCAGCAGGGGACAGTTTGCCACTCGGCTTCCGGCCCAGAACAAAGTTCAGTTTTAAAAACAGGCTGGGATAAGTGGAGAGAATGACGCTTTGAGAGCTGTGGCTCATAAGGTACTCCGCAGGAACCCCACCTCCTTTTCCCCCAACCTCCCAGTTCATCACCTTGTATCTTTCCTAGGGTTGCCAACTGTGGGTAGGGAAATTCCTGGAGATTTAGGGGTGGAGCCCGGCATGGTTTGGAGAAAGGCGGGACCTCAGCAGGGTAAAATGCCAGGGAGTCCACCCTCTGAAGCTGCCATTTTCTCTGGGGGAAGATCAGTTGTAACTCTGGGAGATCTCCAGGCCACACCTGGAGGTTGGCAACCCTTATTGTTTTGCAGGCACAAGAATGATTGAGGAATGCAAATGTCCTTAACTCACCCTTGTGTGCTTTAGCACTGTGGCTGTTGGAATAAATGAACATAAGAGCATAAGAGAAGCCAATGTTGGATCAGGCCAATGGCCCATCCAGCCCAACACTGTCACACAGTGGCTAAAAATACCAGGTGCCCTCAGGAGATCCACCAGTGGGGGCAGATGTCTAAAAGGAATGGTTTAGAGGTCAGGAACCTCTGTTCAATCGCTTTCAGGGTTGTCTCCCATCGAAAATATTCTGCACTTGGTATTTTCTGAAATTGTAATGTGGGAATGTCTTTAGATAGTCTGGATCTCTAAGCCTAGTCTTCAAGAAACTGCAGAATTCCTTTGCACATTCTTGGAATTAGCAACCAACCAACAATCATCTCCATGTGTTTTGGTATCTGGTTGGCCGCTGTGTGTGACAAGATGCTGGGTTAGATGGACCACTGGTTTGATCAAGCAGGGCTCTTCTTATGTTCTTATGAAGGCCTCGGTCTCTACTCTGTCGTTGGCCCTCCAGGCTGGCCACTCTGTGAGACAGGATGCTGGACGAGATGGATGGAAGACTTTCCTTATGAAGAAAGGTTAAAGAGGTTATGGCTCTTTAGCTTGGAGAAATGACGACTGAGGGTTGACATGGCAGAGGCTTACAAAATTATGCATGGGATAGAGTGGGTAGAGAAAGAAGTACTTCTCTCCCTTTCTCACAAAACAAGAACTTGTGGGCACTCAATGAAATTTATGAGCAGGAGGCTTAGAACAGATAAAAGGAAGTACTTCTTCGCCAAAGAGTAATTAACATGTGGAATTCACTGCCGCAGGAAGTGGTGGCAGCTACAAATGTAGACAGCTTCAAGAAGGGATTGGAGAAACATATGGAGCAGAGGTCCATCAGTGCCTATTAGCCACAAGGTATCGATGGAACACTTTGTCTGGGGGCAGTGACGCTGTGTCTTCTTGGTACTTGGGGGGCAACAGTGGGAGGGCTTCTGGAGTTCTGACCCCACTGGTGGACCTCCCGAGGGCACCTGGTGTTTTTGGCCTCTGTGCGACACAGAATGTTGGACTGGATGAGCCATTGGCCTGATCCAGCACGGCTTCTGTTATGTTCTGAAGTCCTTCTGGACCACTGACCTGATCCAGCACGGCTTCTGTTATGTTCTGAAGTCCTTCTGGACCACTGACCTGATCCAGCACGGCTTCTGTTATGTTCTGAAGTCCTTCTGGACCACTGACCTGATCCAGCACGGCTTCTGTTATGTTCTGAAGTCCTTCTGGACCACTGGCCTGATCCAGCACGGCTTCTGTTATGTTCTGAAGTCCTTCTGGACCACTGGCCTGATCCAGCACGGCTTCTGTTATGTTCTGAAGTCCTTCTGGACCACTGGCCTGATCCAGCACGGCTTCTGTTATGTTCTGAAGTCCTTCTGGACCACTGGTCTGATCCAGCACGGCTTCTGCTATGTTCTGATGTCCTTCTGGACCACTGGCCTGATCCAGCACGGCTTCTGTTATGTTCTGAAGTCCTTCTGGACCACTGGCCTGATCCAGCACGGCTTCTGCTATGTTCTGAAGCCCTTCTGGACCACTGGCCTGATCCAGCACGGCTTCTGTTATGTTCTGAAGTCCTTCTGGACCACTGGCCTGATCCAGCACGGCTTCTGTTATGTTCTGAAGTCCTTCTGGACCACTGACCTGATCCAGCACGGCTTCTGTTATGTTCTGAAGTCCTTCTGGACCACTGACCTGATCCAGCACGGCTTCTGTTATGTTCTGAAGTCCTTCTGGACCACTGACCTGATCCAGCACGGCTTCTGCTATGTTCTGATGTCCTTCTGGACCACTGGTCTGATCCAGCAGGGCTGTTCTTATGAGAAGAGCGGGGGCTACGGAGCAGTTAAGAACCAAACTAGACAAATTAGTAGGCAGCTTTACAGAGGGGAGAGCTTGGTGAAATGTGAGCTGTCACGATGTTGGCAGACGGGCAAGTTATGAGTGGCAGCCGCACATTTATCGGAAAGTCTAGTTTGGCCTGAAGGTTGGTCTCCTGTCGAAATATTTGAATGTTTCCTTTTCAAAGCTCTCACACCACTCCGGTGGCAGCTGCCTGTTTAGTAAATTACCTCATTGGCTCACCTCTGCAAATATTGTGTTTGTGCTAATTTGGTCTGTGCCGTGTTTGTTCATACCATCTGCACCGTTTGAGAAACGCACTGGGGGACTCGGGTATGTGCAGGGTTGCCAGCTCTGGGTTTGGAAATCCCTGGAGATTTGGGGGTGGAGCCTAGGAGGTTAGTGGGAGGGGCCTTGGTAGGGTATAACACCATAAACTCCACCCTCCAAAGCAGTCATTTTTCACCAGGGGAGCTGATCTCTGTATGGAGACAGGGTTGCCAAGCTCCAGATGGGGCCTTGAGATTTGCCCCTTTTTTACAAATGATCTCCAGATGTCAGAGATAAGAACATAAGAACATAAGAGAAGCCAATGTTGGATCAGGCAAGTGGCCCATCCAGTCTAACACTCTGTCATACAGTAGCCAAAAACACCAGGTGCCCTCAGGAGGTCCAGCAGTGGGGCCAGGACACTAGAAGCCCTCCCACTGTTGCCCCCCATCAAGCACCAAGATTACAGAGCATCACTTGCCCCAGACTGAGAGTTCCTATCTATACCTTGTGGCTAATAGCCACTGATGGACCTCTGCTCCAGATGTTTATCTAATTCCCCCTTGAAGCCGTCCATGCTTGTAGCCACCACCCCCTCCTGTGGCAGTGAATTCCACGTGTTAATCACTCTTTGGGTGAAGAAGGACTTCCTTTTATCTGTTCTAACCCGACTGCTCAGCAATTTCATCGAGTGCCCATGAGTTCTTGTATTGTGAGAGAGGGAGAAAAGTACTTCTTTCTCTACCTGCTCTATCAGCTCCCCTGGAGAAAATGGCGGCTTTGGAGGGTGGACTCTATGGCATTATACCCTGCTGAGGTCCCTCCCCTTCCCAAAGCCTCCCCTCCCCAGGCTCCACCCCTAAATCTCCAGGGATTTCCCAACCCAGAGCTGGCAACCCTATCTGGAGATTAATTATAATTCTGGGAGATCTCCAGCCCCTGACTGGAGGTTGGCAGCCCTCTGGGTTGTACTTTAGAAGAGAACCACCCCTGTCACTACTGCCATCCGATCTCATCTGCCAAAAGTCAAAGAGGCGGGGCAAAGCTCATCCACCTTTCTTTCTAAATGTACAGCTTTCAATGTCCTGTTACCAGGAATAATGCTGAACTCTGCCAGGTTCAGATGTAAATAATCCCAAAGAGAAAGAACAAAGTGCAGAGGATGTGAATTGTGGAAGGGCCTCCACATGTGCAAGCCTTCCTTCAGCCTTGGATCGTGTCCAGACCTGATCTTTATTCTGGTCTAGTGGTTAGAAGCGGCAGACTCTGATCTGGAGAGCCGGGTTTGATTCCCCACATGCAGCCAGCCGGGTGACCTTGGGCCATGCACATTCCTCTAAGAGCTGTTCTCTCAAGAGCAGCTCTCAAAAGAGCTCTCTCAGCCCCACCTGCCTCACAGGGTGTCTGTTGTGGGGAGGGGAAAGGAAAGGAGATTGTAAGCCGCTCTAAGACTCCTTCGGGAAGTGAAGGGCGGGGTATAAATCCAATATCTTCCTCCCCCTTTCACTGCCGTCAGTCAAGATTCTCTTACCAAGCCCGGCTCTCTGAATGCCCAGCTGCAGAGGTAAAATGGGTGGTGATCAAGGACAGGGCCTTTTTGGTGCTGGCATCTTGCCTTGGGAGTGGCCTCCCCTTTGATGCCCACCTGGTGCCTACTTTGCTGTCTTTCAGGCAGCAGGCCTAAATTTTCCCTTCTCCTATTTTCCCTTCTCCAGGCTTTCAATCAAAGTGTTTTATCTTTTTAAAAGCTATTCTTATGATCTGCTTCTAGCCTGAGGGCTGTTACATGGACAATGTTTTAGCTTGCTTAATGTATTTTTTAACGGCTTGTCTTAATGCTGAAGATGATATATAATGTCTTAATACTGATGACTGTATGGTTCTCGAAAAGAAATTATTTATTTCTTTTGACTTTCTGAGCTGCCTTAAGCCGTTCGAGGGACAGGTAGTGTGTAGATTTTCTAAATAAAGAAATGCTGTTTCACTGGGGTTGTTTTTCAGAGTTCTGGTTATTCTTGCGGTCTGCCTTGCGGCTTGTAAAGCTGGGGGGGGGGGGACTATGGATTGTAGATTAATAAAGTGGATTTATTTAAAGTCTTTGATCATTGTTAGGGTTACCATATTCTTAAAAGCAACAAAGAGGACACGATTCCCATGAACACAGGGTTGAGCTTGGTTTGTTTTGGGGGTGCTGCTGGATTCAGAAGAGGGCAACGAAAACAGTGAGGGGTCTGGAGACCAAGTCCTGTGAGGAGAGGCTGAAGGAGCTGGGTATGTTTAGCTTGGAAAGGAGATGACCGAGAGGTGATATAACCACCATCTTCAAGTACTTGAGGGGCTGTCAGATAGAGGATGGGGCGGAGTTGTTTTCTGTTGCCCCAGAAGGTTGGACAATGGGTGCAATTAAATCAGAAGAGTTTTCGGCTAAACATTAGGAAGAACTTCCTGGCAGAGGACTTCCTCAGCGGAACAGGCTTCCTCGGGAGGTGGTGGGCTCTACTCTTTTGGAGGTTTTCAAACAGAGGCTAGGTGGTCATCTGACAGCAATGCTGATTCTGTGAACTGAGGCAGATCATGAGAAAGGAGGGCAGGAAGGGTTGCCTCAGTGCTTAGTTCTTGTGGCCCTTTCTTACACATCCAGGGAAGTGCTGATCGCCACTTTGGGGTCAGGAAGCAATTTTTCTCCAGGCCAGTTTGCCCGGGGATCCTGGAGGTTTTTTGTCATCTACTGGGTGTGGAGCAAGGGTCACTCGGTGGGTGCATGGGGGAGGTATATGTGAATTCCCTGCATTGTGCAGGGGGTGGGATTAGATGACCCTGGAGGTCCCTTCCAACTCTGTGACTCTATGATTCTATGACTCTAGCTTCATGCTCACATCTCTTAGGTCAAATCTACATCTGACTTTCCTGCTGAAATCATTCTAGTTTCAAAAAAACCTGTCTATACCTGTTTCTAGTTTCAAACCATACTTGTTCTAGTTTAAAAATTACTGTTTATATTCAGTATTTGCCCTCCTGTGGTCAAGCTAGCATTATACTACTTTAAACAGATCATGTTGCTTAGTACTCTTCAGATCCAAGGAGTGAAATTTGAAACCAGCGTGAAATGAGCATAGGAAAAGACAGCAGTCAAACTACTTCAGAGGGGAGGTGTAAATTGGGCCTAAGTTAACTCTTGCATTTACGTGCTAATTTGCTGCTATCCGTTGATCTTACTGGGCCACCTGATGCAATTTCAGCTCTGCGTGTGCCTCTTGGCTCTGAGTGGCCCCTTCTAATGGCTGCCCCCCCTTTTCCCCTGTATGTAGCCCTTGAGGAGATTTTGTTCCATGTGTCTGAAGAAGTGTGCTTTGCACATGAAAGCTTACACTGTGAATAAAGCTTTGTTTGTCTTCAAGGTGCCCCTGGACTCAAGCTTGGTTCTGCTGCTTCAGACCAACATGGATGCCCACCTGGATATTTCCCAACTGACTACTTCAAACAAGTGATCCCAGTGACAAATCTCATGTTAAATACCCTGACTATTTAAGCTGCGATCATTGCTACTAACTAGGAATATTCCTAACCTTCCAACCCGAGAGAGGACATTTTCATTAGTTTTCCAAAAACAGCCCTGAAGAAGAAGAGATTGGATTTATATCCCGCGCTTCACTCAGAGTCTCAGAGCGGCTTACAAACTCCTTTCCCTTCCCACAACAGACACCCTGTGAGGTAGGTGGGGCTGAGAGAGCTCTTTCAAGAACTGGCCTTTCAAGAACAGCTCTGAGAGAACTATGGCTTGCCCAAGGTCATCCAACTGGTGCAAGCGGAGGCATGGGGAATCAACCCCAGTTCTTCCAGATTAGAGTCCATGCACTTAACCACTATGCCAAACTGGTGTTTGTGTTGGAGGACGTTTGTGTTGGGAGAGTTCTGCTTAGTACTTGAAGCTGTATTATTTTAAAGAGCTGGTCTTCCAAACCAATCAGATTAGACCCTAAGGCTGTGTTATTTGAAAGAGTTGGTCTTCCAGACCAAGCAGATTAGACCCACTGATTTGCAAGCAGATAATTAAAAAGTCATGTGACAGGAAGAGGGGAAGCAAACGTGATGATCTCACTGGCATCAAGGCAGGAAGCCAAAACAACAGGGGACAGAGCAGGCTGCTGAATGCCGGGAGTTACCCCACACTTGGGAATTAACTGAAAGCCATGGAGGAATCCTCCCTAGCACGGATTTAGCACCTCACCATCATGTTTGCCAACCTCTAGGTGGGACCTAAAGATTCTGGGAATTACAACTAGGGTTCGCAACCTCCAGGTGTCACCTGGAGATCTGATATTACAGTTGGTCTCCAGATGACCAAGATCAGTTCCCCCAGAGAAAATGGCTGCTTTGGAAGGTGGTTTCTAGGTAGGGTTGCCAGCCTCCAGGTGGGGCCTGGGGATCTCCCGCTTTTACAACTGATCTCCAGCTGACAGCGATCAGCTCCCCTGGAGAAAATGGCTGCTCTGAAGGGTGGGCTCTATGGCATTGTACCATGCTGAGGACCCTCCCCTCCTCAAACCCTGCCTTCTCCTAGCTCCACCCCCAAAGTCCCCAGGTATTTTCCAACCCAGACTTGGCAACCCTAATTCTAGGGCATTATGCCCTGCTGAAGTACCTCCCCTCCCCTCCCCAAACCCTGCCCTCCCCTGGCTCCCCCCCAAAAAAAATCTCCAGGAATTTCTCAACCCAGAGCTGGCAACCCTAATTATAACTGACTGGTCCCCAGTTTCATGTATAAAGTGAACATGCGCTGGCTCTTTCTTGCAAACAGATGTATACCCTAGAGTTCCAGGTGGTGGCTGGAGATCTCCTGGGATTACAACTGAGCTCCAGGCATCAGAGAGCCAGTTTGGTGTAGTGGTTAAGTGCGTGGACTCTAGTCTGGGAGAACCGGGTTTGATCCCCCACTCCTCCTCTTGCACCTGCTGGATGACCTTGGGCAAGCCATGGTTCTGTCAGAGCTGTTCTTGAAAAAGAGCAGTTTCTGTCAGAGTTCTTTCAGCCCCACCTACCTCACAGGGTGTCTGTTGTGGGGAGAGGAAGGGAAAGGAGTTTTTAAGCTGCTCTGAGTCTCCTTTGGGTAGTGAAGGGCGGGGTATAAATCCAATCTCCTCTTCTTCTTCATCTGCAGAAAAAGCCGGACTCTGTGGCATTATATCCCACTGAAGTCCCTCCCCTCCCAAACCCCACCCTCCTCAGGCTCCACCCCCAAGATCTCCATGGATTTCCCGACCCAGAGCTGACAACCCTATACACATACACGTGGGATGTGACTCTACAATATGAACAGGGCTCTGGCATTTGCCTTTTGAGATTCATGAATTCTCCAGTTCTCCAGATTTCTCATTCTCCAAGATTCAGCTCTCTTCACATGATCTCTAGAGCTGAAATCTGTTGGGGCATCTGTGTATGTGAGACCTACAAGCGCTTCATATAGTGTGTATCACGGTCCCCTCTAAGCTTTGCACATGAACAGCTGCTCATTCATATAGGAAGCCGCCCTCAGTAGCAACCTGGAGCCACGCGGGGTCTAGCACTGCCCATTACCCATTTTAGGATTACAAATCAAACCGGGAAAATACGGTGCAGAGGGAGTACAAGCAACAAGATACCACCATGTACAAAACACTCACTAAATATTAACTGTTAATATTGCATCTGTGTTATCTATTGAAGTGTGGTAACTGGACTGCACTGTCTGTGTTTGTATATGGGGAGTAATTCCAGAAAATCTTGACTGCTTTCACAAATTTTGGAATAAGTGTTGACCGTTTAGGATTACATTTCTTTCCTTGCGAAAATCTTGCAGTCTTCAAGTAAAGTTTTGTGAAACATGACACTGTTTTAAATGCCATATGCTATATGCTCTTGGACCAGTAAATTCTAATAATTCATATTTAGTGAATGTTTTGTACATGTTAAGATTACAGCAATTCTATTCTGCTCAGGGTGTGAACTGCTTCCAGGGGGGGAAATTAGAGGGAACACTGGCACACATCCTTGTAAATGCACACACATGGACGCAAAAGCAGCACGCGCAGCACAGTTTGGCATTTCAGTCTGTGTAGCTGCTGCTGTTTGTTTTGCGCTCTTGCAAATGTTGTAGGACCGTTCTGTTTTGCTCTCACATCTTTAGCCAAAAGAAGACACTCTCTCATCTATAAATGCACCCAAGAGAGACTCCAGCTGCAGAGTCACTCAATACAATGCACAGCAGGGGAAGAAGACACTTTCGCGATATCGAATGAAGGGGTGAGCTCGATCCTTGCGATAAGAGGGGTGTCGCAAGCTCACCTTCCTATTTCATGAAATGTTGCAGAGAATGCAAAAAAGCTCCTAAATACAAATGGATTCCAACAGAGGGAGCCACAAGATTTGGGTCTGTCCATTCTGAAAGGCCATCAGAGTGGTTCACTAACCACAGAACTAAGAACCCTCCTTTCAAGCGAGTTTATATTTTCAGCATTGGCCGTGCATAGAGGACCGTCGCTTAGTCGTAACCGTTTCTTTTCTCTTGTCCGTGTCCCTGCCGCGGACAAATATCTCACACCTGGGATGTGTTAAAGTGGAAGCGGGCTAGGCGTGTGAGTCTGTGGCAGCCAAATCAAAAAGAACGGCTCGTGGCATCTTTTCTCTTTGTGCGTGTCATATTTAATTGCAGGCAGAGCAGCTGATGAAGATGGCTGTGAGCTGACAAAATTGCACTGCAGTGAATCCGTTCGTTGATGCCACGGTGTTCCGTTTTTGTTTTCAGGGCTTGTTACGATAATTCTCGGAATGTTTTTTACGTGGCCGGGAATAGGCTTGCCAGTTCCGGGTTGAGAAATTCCTGGAGATTGGGGGGGGGGGGGGTGGCACCTGGGGAGGGCGGGGTTTGAGGAAGGGCAGGGCCTCGGACAGGTACAATACCATAGAATCCACCTTCCAAACCAGCCATTTCCTCCTGGGGAAGGGGTGGGGAGTTGAGGAGTACAAGGCCATAAAGTCCGCCTTCCAAAGCAGCTGTTTTTCTCCAGGGGAACTGATCTCAGGAGGAGGAGGAAGAAGAAGCAGAAGAGTTATTATAGCCCGCTTTTCTCTGTCTTAAGGAGTCTAAAAGCAGCTTACAATCGCCTTCCCTCCCTCTCCCCACAACAGACACCTTGTGAGGGAAGTGGGGCTGAGAGAGTTCAGAGAGAACTGTGACTGTCCCCAGGTCACCCAGCAGGCTTCATGGGGAGGAGGCGTGGGGAATCAAACCCGGTGCTCCAGAGCAGAGTCCACCAGTCTTAACCACTGCACCATGCTGGCTTCCATACGGAGGGTGGGTTGTATGGCATCCCGTCCCTGCTGAGCGGCATCCACGCCCTTCCCAGGTTGCGCCCCCAAATCTACAGGTATTTCCCAGCGGTCAACACTAAAGCTGGAAATTAAAGAAGAAGAAGATGATATTTATACCCTGCCCTTCACTACCCGAAGGAGTCTCAGAGCGGCTTACAATCTCCTTCCCCTTCCCCTCCCCACAACAGACACCCTGTGAGCTAGGTGGGGCTGAGAGAGCTCTCTTGGGGACTGCCCTTGGGAGAACAGCTCTGAGAGAACCCAAGGTCTCACCAGCAGCTGCATGGGAAGTAGTGGGGACTCAAACCTGATTAGATTAGAGTCCACGTTCCTAACCACTACACCAAACTGGACGATCCTTCACCTATTTTGCATCCAAGCCACTTTCTGGCACTTTTTGCGTGTGTGTGCTTGTGTGTGTGTGCAGATGTTCTAAAAGTGCAGCTGTTTCTGTTGCTGCAGAACATATGTGGCTACCTTCTGTTGAAACAGACCCTTCTTCCATCTTACCCAATATTGTCTACTTTGATTGGTAGGTAGCAGCTCTCCGAGATCTCAGGTCTGAACTTTGAATGAGCAGGTCTCTGGTTTGAGCGGGTAAAATCTTGTCTTGAAAACATTCCTCTCATTCAGAGCCAGTTTGGTGTAGTGGTTAAGAGCACAGACTACAGTCTGGGAGAACCGGGTTTGATTCTCCCCTCCTTCACATGCAGCTGCTGGTGTGACCTTGGGTCAGTCACAAGTTCTTTCAGAGCTGTTCTTTCAAGCGCAGTCCTCGAAAGAGCTCTCTCAGCACCACCTACCTTACAGGGTGCCTGTTGTAGGAAGGGGATGGGAAAGGAGATTGTAAGCCTCTTCTTTTTCTACTTCCTCCTCCTCCTTCTCCTTCCCCTGCTACCTTCCTCCTTCTTCCCAAAGAGAAAATATTTCCTAAGAGTTATTTTTTTCTTACTCTGTTCTCCAAAATTTCCCAGACTTTTTCAGGGCCTCCACATTTCTATAAAGGTAACGGTAAAGGTTTCCCTTGTTCGAAAGCCGGTCACATCTGACTCTAGGGGGGCGGAGCTCATTTCCGTTTCCAAGCCGAAGAGCCAGCGCTGTCCAGAGACTTTTTCCGTGGTCGTGTGGCCAGCATGACTAGACGCCAAGGCACACGGAACGCTGTTACCTTCCCACCGAAGCGGTACCTATTTATCTACTTGCAATTTCTTGCTTTCGAACTGCTAGGTTGGCAGGAGCTGGGGCCAGAGATGGGAGCTCACTCCGTCACGCAGCACTCGGGTCTCTCGAACTGCCGAGCAACCGACCTTCGGTCTGCAACTCAGCGTCCTTAACCTCTGAGCCACCATGGCCACATTTCTAGGTAGAAGCAAATTGGGGTTGGGGAATTGCTGGGGGTGGGATTTATATAACCCCTCTCCAGATGTGCATGTCTCTCCTTTTATATCACATCTGCAGCTGCATCATATCGTGGGATGACATAGAAGTCGCAGAACATTTCCGCTCCCAGATCCCACTCCAAACACGCTTACGACCGTTGTCTGGATAATTCACGGTTCTTCCTCCACGAACCACGGGGCCAAAGTGCTTCTGCACGCTCGTAGGTCCTACAGAAATTATCGGCCATGATGATAATAATGCAGATTTACCTGGCCTCATGTCGCCAACGCAAGATCTTGAGGCGCACAGCAATGCTTTAATATCTCTTTTAACAAATGGCTTTTAATTCCAAGAAGGGAAGGGGGGGGGATTATAATCAGGGGAGACGGCGCGAAGGTACATGTGTAGCAATTATCTGTGTTATGACTTTCTATATATAAAAAATTACAAAGCGACCGGAACCGGTCTCGAATCCTCATTAAGAGCAAACAGGCAGCTGTTGGCAGGGGATGCTCGATTGTTGGCTGTTCGGGCCCAGTGCAGCTGTTGACTTCCTTTCATCTCACTTCCCTCCTCCCTTCAATGTCTCCTATAAAAAAACATTGATGTATCATCCCTCCGGTGTCTGGTGGCGAGGATCAGAGGGAGGAAGGAGCAATGTCACGGAGAAGAGCTGCGAGCCTTTCCAAAATTCGGAGTGCGGTCCCTCTTGGGGGACTCCTCCAAACAAACAACGCTCGCCAGCAGTTACTAGAGACACACTTCCCTGGAAAACTAATGGTGCCTATGCTTTGCAGCAGTTGTGTTCATGGAAACTGGTCCAGTCCAGACCTGGATAGCCCAAGTGAGCCCGATCTTGTCAGATCTCGGAAGCTAAGCAGGGTCGACTGTGGTTAGTATGTGGATGGGAGACTTCCTTGGAGGACAGAGGAAGGTTTGTTCAGCCAGGCCCCCAGTAGGGGTCAGTCACCAGAGGTCAATATGGTCTCCAGGTGTAGACACTCACACACAAAAATGCCAGAAAGAAAGAAAAGAAACTGCTTTGGTATCATGAATAGCTACAGCAATATACTGGAATGTTGCCGGAGATGGTCAGGATCTGAATGGAAGACCCATGACATCTGTGGCTCAATGGAAGACCATATACTTTGCTTGGGGGTTCAGCCCCTGGTTTGCTTAGTGGAAAGATTTTAAATAGCAGGATTGGGACCGTTCTTTGCCCAAGACCCTGGAGAAGTGCTACTAGTTCCAAAAGACAGTACTAAGCTTTTGAGAAAAGTGGTGTGCATCCAGTCCGACCTGCTGTTTTCCCTTGTCACTCACTTTTAGGGCTGCCAGGTCCCCCCCCCGGCCACCAATGGGGGGGGGCAGGGGAATAGGGTTGTTAGCTCCAGTTTGGGAAGGTCCTGGCGATTTGGGGGCGGAGCCTAGGGAGGACAGGGACCTCAGTGGGGAACAATGCCAGAGTCCACCCTCCAATGCATCCATTTTCACTGAGAGCCAGTTTGGTGTAGTGGTTGAGAGCGTGGACTCTAATCTGGGAGGACTGGGTTTGATTCCTCACCTCTCCACATGCAGCTGCTGGTGTGACCTTGGGTCAGCCACAGTTCTCTCAGAGCTTTTCTCTCAAGAGCAGTCCTCGAAAGAGCTCTTTCAGCCCCACCTATCTCACAAAGTGCCTTCCTCCTCCTTCTCTTCTTCCTCCTTCTGCCTTCTTCTTTTTCTTCTTCTCCCTCCTTCTTCTTCCTTTTTCTCTTCCAGATCTGATCTCTGTAGTCTGGAGATCAGACGTAATTCGAGGGGATCCCCAGGCCCCACCTGGAGGCTGGCATGCCTCCTCACTCTACCCACCCACTGTTTTTCCTACTGGGGTCCCGGACATGGGTGTGAGAAGTTGTCAAGAAAAGAAACAAAGGGGAGGGAATTACCAGGGGAAAGTGGAAGGAGGGAATGGTTAAACACCACTTTCTGCCTGCCCAGATTTCACACTCGAGAATACTGCAGAATATCAGGTTTGCCCCCAGTATGAATAATGCCTTGTTCAGAAAAGAACTGTGGTCACTGAAATCTTTATGGGGATTTTATTCTAAACTAGGGATTCTCCCCCCCCCCCCCCCGCCGAAATTAGATTGTTTCTGTGCATAAGATTAAGGTTTCTGTTATGTTTTTAAATCTTAGCATGTCAGATTTATTAGATTAAGGGGACGCCATTTTGTATCGTCGGATTGCTTCTCATAGCCCATTTAATAACAGTGAAATCTGCATTCTCCAATTGAGGGAGCCACCTTTAATACCAGATTTACCGAGCCCAGAAAACTAATAACCCCGAGAACTGAAAGCAAGAATGCATTCAAGGATCAGGGCGGATGAAGAGGAGGGTGGGGGAAAGCGAGGCAGACATCGGATACTGACGGCCAACCGGTCTGATTACTTTCCCCGCTCGATATGAAAATTGATTTTGATTAATGCGCGACGTCGGTGTTTAAAAGGATCAGCGGCGGTAGATCCCCCCCCCCTTTTAATGAAATGTTCAAATGAAACTCCTCTCCCAGCAAGTATCGAGCGCAAAGAAATCCATGACTTGCTCTGTTGCTTTTTGTTTTGTTTTTTCCCCCAACCTGTGTTGAAAACGGATTCATGCAATCGCGCTCTGTGCCTGCCTGGAACTTTCTTTCCGGTCCGCAGAAGCACGGCCTCTGGTCATCTGCCACGAACACCAGCCACACATGCCATGCGCAGCTGCTCTGCAGCGGCATGCCACAGTGATCAAAATTAGTGACCTCAAAAAGCAGGAGGACAATAGTCTCAGAATATTATAAAGCCGATTCGGGGTGGCCACATATGATGCGTTCCCTCAGCCGTAGGCTGAACAAGCTGCCACTCAGCCTGGGGAGCCTGGCCCCTGGCCAATGCGGTGCCGGCCTGAACATGCCCTGTGATCTGTCCATGCTGTGCCATAGTCCCGCCCACCTGCCCACAGAACCACCGCCCAGCCTCAGTAGGCTGCGAGCCCATGGGCGCATGCTCCACCGGTGGTCGAAAGGGGCAGCCACTGATGCCTGGACATTGCAGGATGATGGAGCCGGCCAGACGCCAAACCTCAGCCCACTCCTGCCGCAGCTGATGCCTGTGGGGACCCGCCAGCAAGCACAGGCGGCTGCACGCGGGGCTTCAGGCTGCTCCTGACAGTGCCGCGACGGACGCCCACAGATACCCAGGTGGGCAGCGGGCGGCTGTGGGGGGAATGTTGCTCTACAACGGGTCTTGTTCCTAGTAGTCTCAGAACGTTAATTTCCTCTTTGGAACAACACTCTGCTCTCAAATGATTATGTCGCAGTTTAAAATGAAGTAAACCAAGAAGGGATCACAGTTATCAAAGTGGAAAATATACCAAACAAGCAGACACTGTGATGTGAATGACTAGACATTTAGTAAACCTTTTCAAGGTAAACACCCTATTATATTATAAATGAAACTTTACAATATTACAAGGAAAAGCCCATCATTCTCAAGGAAAAGTCCATCATCCTCAATGATCACCCGGATCAGGATGTAAGCTCATTTCGTCCCCATCTTCCTCAGGAATAACCCTATTATATTGAATGGTGTCAGCCTCTTGATACAGCTCAATATTTTGTTAGGAACAAACCAGTGCTTTCCTTCTTCTTTACTTTCTTCAAATTATCCTGGAAAAGGCAAGATGAGCATCTGACATCAATGCTGATTCTGTGACTCACTATGAATTGGGGGAGGGGCTGTGGCTCAGTGGCAGAGCCTCTGCTTGGCATGCAGAAGATCCCAGGTTCAATCCCCGGCATTTCCAGTTAAAAGGACCAGGCAGGAGGTGACGTGTAGACCTCTGCCTGGAACCCTGGAGAGCCACTGCCAGTCCGAGCAGACAATACTCACCTTGATGGACCAATGGTTTGATTCAGTGTAAGGCAGCTTCATGGGTGTTCATGCATGATCCGGATAATTTAGTTGGACTGTGAAAGGGAGGGCAGAAAGGGCTGAGCTGGTGCTCAGCTCTGGTGGGCCTTTCTTATATGCCCAGGGTAATGCCAACCACCACTTTGGGGTCAGGAAGGATTTTCCCTCCAGGCTAGAGGGGCCAGGGAAGACTTTTGCCTTCTTTGGGGCATAGAGAAGGGGTCACTGGGGCAGTTGGGGGGGAGGTAGCTGTGACTTTCCTGCATTGTGCAGGGGGTTGGACTACAGGACCCTCGGGGTCCCTTCCAGCTTTCTGTTTCTACGTTTCTGGATGCATCCGTAGGTCTCTGTTGTAGAAATAGTGCCCTTTTACTTGGACCCATGTGATGCCAGGTTAACTGGCCACTTGTAGATTCGGTCTTCTGTCTCTTTTTGACTGCATCTCAGATGTGCATTGAACCTACATCAATTAATGTAAATTTTACCTTTCTGCAATAGACTTGTTTGCAGCCCATTTACTACACATGATATACCACCTATCACTGACTAATACATATCTCCAATGGGCCCAAGGGCTTTTTATACCCTGGGCAGGCTTGCCCAAGTGCCCCACCTTTGGCTGGTTACTACTCCCCCCCAAGTGGGTCAGGGTTTACTTGCCCACCAACGTGGCGAGAGAAAGTGGGGGGAATTGTGTCTGAACTGAGGAGGTAAAGACCATCGAGATTTGGGGGTTTCTAGTATTGGGATATTTGATTATTGGGATACTTGGTGATTTGGGATATTTGGAAAGCCAGGATGGTGTAGTGGTTAAGAGCAGAAGACTCTAATCTGGAGAACCGGGTTTGATTCCCCACTTCTCCACATGCAGCTGCTGGATGGCCTTGGGTCACTCACAGTTCTCTCAGAGGTGTTCTCTCAAGGGCAATTCTCTCAGAGCTCTCTCAGCCTCACCTACCCCACAGGGTGTCTGTTCTGGGGAATGGAAGGGAAGGCGATTATAAGCTGCTCTGAGACTCCTTTGGGTAGTAAAGAGCAGGGTATAAAACCAACTCCTCTCCTCCTCCTCCTCTCCTTCTTCTTCCAGAGGTCACCTAATCATAAAAACATTATATTGAGTGCAGTCAATAAATCTCCCAAGAAATATATTGCAAAACAGGAGTAAACTTACATTGATTCAAGTAGATCCAGTTCACATTCAGGTTGCAGTCAAAGGAAGAGAAAGAGGCCTAATCTAAAGAGGACTTTCCCTGCCACAGATCGCCAGCTTGTCCAGAATCACTTGTATGGGAATATGAGGGCACTGTCTCTACAGGAGAGACCTGCAGAGACATGTGTTTCTATGGAAGGCCATGTGCGGTGAGTGAGAGGACAAAGGGAGAAAGAGGAGGGGGGTCAGAGGGCAGCTCCCAGGTGAAGACCAAGAGAGGCATCCCATTCAAGGAGATGACACCTTAGACACACTTAGGCCAATTCTGCACAAGTGCTTTGTTTCCCTTTCCTCCCGGGTTTAATTGGTCCGAATCAGTGTGCGCATTTCCGCATTACATGAATCTGACCCGGGTTGATGCCGGTTCTTCATTTCCACATCTGTCCTTGCCCCGAATCTTGAGCCCCTGCCTGTCTCCCCCCCTTTTTTAAATGTAGGCAGAGTTGCGTTATGATGTCGTGATGCAACAAAGCCGTGATTGGCCATCTGAGCTTCCAAGCTCGTGGAAATCATCCGTGTAAGCAGGGCTCTTTTTGTAGAAAAAGCCCAGCAGGAACTCATTAGCATAATAGGCCACACCCAACAACAGAAACTCATTAGCATATTAGGCCACACCACTGACAACACAGCTTATTAGCATATTAGGCCAGACCCCCGTTTTACCAGAAGAGTGATCATCCAGCCACACACACGTTTTGCTTCTTGTTCTGTTTACCTTGTTTGTTGTCAAAATCCAGGGCTTTTTTTGTGGCAAGAATTAATTTGCATATTAGGCCACATACCCCAAATGTAGCCAGTCCCAATGAATTTCTGCTGTTGGGTGTGGCCTATTATGTTAATGAGTTCCTGCTGGGTGTGGCCAACTCAGGAGCCAGCCGGAACTCCGTTCCTGTGCGTTCCTGCCCCAAAATAGCCCTGCGTGTAAGAAAAAAAAAGCTTGCGCCAGAGTTGGAGGGGAAATGGAGGGTGGGAAAGGGATGGGAAATGGAGGGGGAACACGCAACACTAACACATGTAACCCCTGCAAAAATTGTGTCCACACCACCACGCCACCCACAATACATTGGCCCCGCAAAAAATGTTAACCACACAACGATGGATCAATGTCATGTCTGGTTGTTGTAATGCAATGGGGGGGGGGGGGGCAGCGCGTGCTGCGCCTCAAGGCCGTCAATACATATTTTTATAGCGGCATGACTCAGGCATGACTTTTGTGCAAAAGATGCAACACAGAAATGTGCAGACATCAACAACAAAAGTACAGTTTTAAAAAGACATTTAAATGCCAGTCAACGGTGGATCAATGTCATATCGTGTTGTAACGCAACAAAGCGGGGAACAACCCACCCCCCACTCACGCCAGGGCAGGAAAGGGGGGGGAAAGGGGAGAGAAAGAAGCAGAGGGGCGTTAAAGGGGTGGAGCAAGAAACCCCGATTTCGGAGTTCCCCACTTGAATTTCCTGACTTCACTCCTGTGGCAAAAAACACACAAAACACTGAAAATCTCGAAAACAGAAGATCCGGGGGAAACGATGATTACATTCGGGCCAACTGCAGACCCGGAGCAACAAGTGGGGAACTGTTGCTCTGCCCTGGATTTTATTGGGGAGTGACGCCGGGGCAACAACTAGTGTGGAATTGGCCTTAGAGTCATGTAGCACCCCCCAATGTCCATGCTGAGTCACTCACTCCAGCACCTAAAGCATCACCCATCGCTTCCACTTCTGACACATCCCGCCCCTCGCTTTATCCCACCCCATCAGTGTTTGGCTTGCTAAATCCCTCATGCTCCCTAGGCCCCACTCCCGAATCTCCAGGAATTTCCCAACACAGAGTTGGCAAGCCCAGCCCTCTCTGTGACCGCACCCACCTGCCACATTCAGCCACAAAGGGCAGACTGTTGGCAGCTCCCCGGCAATGATGGGGAAACCCGATTCCAAGATTAGGATAATCGCTGTGGGATGCGGACAGGGGATCGGCTTCATACACAAATGAGGAACCGGCAAGTTAATTAGCCCTGGTTAGCTGCTTCCTGTCCAATCTGGCCAGATCAAGGCCTCGTTAGCTCACCAGATCGGTGTGGGAAATCGTGGGAGCCATCCGTGGCTCTGGAAAACACATCTGAGGTTAACGGCTGAGTGTAACTAAAGCGGCTTCCCCCGGGTTTTGTTTTCTGCATGATAAAATCGCCGGCTATAATTGACCAGAACAGGCACGGTACGTCCCGGGAGAGCTCGAGTCAAGCCAGGGCTGAGTCCTAATTAAGACCTTGGAGACCAGATAATTCACATCCCCCTAAAGTGGGGACGGGGGCGGGGGGGAGGAAGGGATTTAGTGTATTTTTGGTTTGGTTTGACCCATTAGAGAAGGGCTTCTCTGAGTCATCCAAGACTAAACGTACACAAGTATGCAAGGCAATTGTGCAACTCAGAAGTCCAAACGGCTAGGGTGTGTTTATGTGTGTTTGTGATAATGTTAGACATCCATGGGTCGATGCATATGTCAAGAGCATTTGAATGGGACACGCCACATGCGGCACACTGAGAACCGTCTCACATCTGTTTTGACCTTAAGTTTCCAGCCATAAGGCACGAGGCTTGTTAAGAGTGACGGACTCTGGTACCGAGAAGCGGGTTTGATTCCCCACTCTTTCACAGGCTGATCCTGCACTGGCTTTTCCCTCCGTCGTTTTACAAAACCCACTTTGGAACAGAAATCCCCCTCTGCATTGCATGCTGCTTTCACTTCTTTTGAGCATCGGGTTTTATGGTAGCGTCCACACTCCATGCCGCTTTTGCTTTCTTTGATTATCGGATTTTATGGTACCTGCATTCACTTTCTTTGATCATCGGATTTTATGGTGCCCTCTACACCGCACAAAGCTTTCGCTTTATTTGTTCATTGGGTTTTATGGTACCTTCTGCATAGATTTATGGCTGTTCAGGGGTGACTTTGTGGTAAGCACGGCGTTGCCCCGAGGTATTTGAATATGGTTTAGAGCTGCACAGTCCCCTCCCAGTTGAGAAAATGCGGAAGAAGAAGGAGAAGAGATTGGATTTATACCCCGCCCTCCACTCCCCAAGGGAGTCTCAGAGCGGCTTACAAACTCCTTTCCCTTCCCCTCCCCTCCCCACAACAGATACCCTGTGAGGTAGGTGGGGCTGAGAGAGCTCTTTCCCAAGCTGTCCTTGAGGGCACAGCTGGTCCAGAGCTATGGCTTGCCCAAGGTCATCCAGCCAGGTGCAAGTGGAGGAGTGGGGAATCAAACCCGGCTCTCCCAGATTAGAGTGCGCGCACTTAACCACTACACCAAACTGGCTTTCAATGAATGCTAGATGCAGAATCGCCCAGTCACAGTTCTCTCAGAGCTGTTCTCAGAAAAGCAGTTCTCTCAGAGCTCTCTCAGCCCCCCGCCACCTCACAGAGTGTCTGTTGTGGGGACAGGAAGGGAAAGGAGATTGTATAAATCCTCTTTCTCCTCCCTGGAGACATCAGTCAGAGACTTTCTGCTCCTCCTTCACAGGAACAAGGGTGGATCTCGAGGGGCTTTCAAGGCAAGAGGCATTCAGGGATGGCTTGCTATTGCCTGCCTCTGCGTCACAACCCTGGTGTTCCTTGGAGGCCTCCCATCCAAATACTAGCGAGGGCTTACCCTGTTTAGCTTCCGAGATCTGATGAGATTGGGCTAGCCTGGGCTATCCAGGTCAGGGATACCCCTTTACCTAATAATTTAATGGCGGGGGAACCCGATGCAGCTGATGAGCAATAGATTCAGGACAGAGGAAAAGAAGTACTACTTCACTCTGTGAGTAACTGAATCGCGGAATCCACTGTCAGTGGCTGTAGTGATAGCCACGAGTTGCAGTCACCAGTTTCCACCTACTTTCGAGCCTCCGCTCAGGCTGGCAGTCCTCCGTGTGGCAATGGCCACTTTCAGCAGGCATCCAGGGGGAAGAGCGCTCTCTCTCTCTGTAAGCACTGTATTCTTGGTGCTTGGGGGGGAGGCAACAGTGGGAGGGCTTCTAGTGTCCTGGCCCCACTGCTGGACCTCCTGAGGGCACCTGGTGTTTTTGGCCACTGTGTGACAGAGTGTTGGACTGGGTGGGCCACTGGCCTGATCCAACATTGGCTTCTCTCATGTTCTTATGATCTGCCAGAATGAAATCAGCACCTCCTCTTCCTCATGCCAAGGAAGAAGAGGAAGAGATTGGATTTATCCCCCGCCCTTCATTACCCGAAGAAGTCTCAGAGCGGCTTACAATCTCCTTTCCCTTCCCCTCCCCACAACAGAGACCCTGGGAGGTAGGTGGGACTGAGAGTGCTCTTTAGAGGACTGCTCTTGAAAGAACAGCTCCAAAAGAACTTGTGACTGACCCAAGGTCAACCAGCAGCTGCATGTGGAGGAGTAGGGAATCAGTTGTAATTCCGAGAGATCTCCGGGTGCCACCTGGAGGGTGGCCACCCAACCTTGCATGGCAACTGATGCCTGAATGCCTCAGAGGGTGAGATGGAACAGACCCTGTAGGTCGTAGGGCCTATTCTGCCCCATAATGGAATCTTCTTTGGCTCTCCACTGGGGGAAAAGGTGGGGTATGAATGAAGTAAGGACGTAAATAAGAGCAGGTTAGATGGGTGTTATGTCCGCGGACTGCCACTAGGGGCCAGCAGCCTTAATGTGGAGCTTGGCTCCTAAACACCAATAGGAGCCAAGGATCCTAGGCCACCTAGAGTCCACCAATAGAAGCTCTGGCGGGAGATTCAAACCCTCCAGTCAGACTAGGGGTGTGTCTGGGGTGGGTGTATATAGTCAGCCTTTCGGCCGGTTAATAGTTGTTGTGTAGTGTGCAATAAACGTTACCTGTTCAGCAGGCGATAGTCCGGATCATCAATGCGTCGAACTCGTACGCAACACAACGATGGGTAAACAACCAGACAAATTAATATTGAGCCTTTCTGAAGTCAGCCGTAAGAGGCTGAGGTCCGAAATGGAAAGAAAAAGAGACTGGGCCGTGTGGGGCATGTTTGAAACCAATCACTGTCCGCGCCCTACTGCGTCCCTGCGTGGCAGTGCACAACGTGTTCGGAACACTGCTGATAAATCACACTCCCGCCCGAGGTGCCCACGGGGGTGAAGAAAGAACATCCCCTCTTCCTTCTTTCATGCGACTTATTTTTGAGAAGCCAGGGGATAGCCAGAGAAGGCGGGCGGGAGGAGCAGAAGAAGAAAAAAAGATGACACATGTTTGATATACACTTTTGATGGAGATTTTACTTTATTATGTTTAATTGAAAAGTGTTAAAGTCCTCCGACATGAATATTCAACAGAGGTCTTTTGGTGATGTGCCAGGAGTTATGATTGTCTGTGATTCCGCCGCCGTTTCGCAGCACGGCTCCCCTGTCAAAGTGAGAGTGACAGTGGGGAAGCTATTAATTGAAATAGCTTCATTAATTAGTAATTAACAGCGGGGTAATGACTATGTCACCCATCGTATTTCAGTGAATGCCCTTCATGTGTTATGGGGCCTTTAATTACGGAATATGCATTTTAATTAAAAGGCAAACTTTGGCCCTTTGGCCTTTTGGAATACAAAAGATGTTTCGAACTTTTCGAGGAGGAGGAGGAGGAGGAGGAGGAGGAGGAGGAGGAGGAGGAGGAAAGGTTGGGCTTTATAAAGGCAGAGCCGGCATGGGTGAGCAGTTTCAAAGCGCTGAGATTGTGGGGCTGATCTACCGCAGCCTGCTCTGGAAGGTGCAGCTTGGAAATGTTTTGGAAGAATCTTGGGTTGTACCTCCCATGGAATGTGAAATCTTGCAGACTGGCTGACATTCACCGGTAACATTGGAAGCTACACACAAATGTATTTTTGTGTACAGAGAGATGTATTGCAGAAGGGCTAGATACTCCATGAAAGAACACTTTCAAATCCCTTTGATACATAGGTAAAGGTAAAGGTTTCCCTTGGAAATGGAATATGACTCTAGGGATGCGGTGCTCATCTCCGTTTCCAAGCCGAAGATCCAGCGCTGTCCAAGGACGTTTCCATGGTCATGTGGCCGGCATGACTCGACACCAAGGCGCACAGAACGCTGTTACCTTCCCACCGAAGCGGTACCTATTTATCCACTTGCAATTTCTTGCTTTCAGACTGCTAGGTTGGCAGGAGCTGGGACCAGAGACAGGAGCTCACTCCATCGTGCAGCATCAGGTCTTGAACTGCTGAACTACCGACCTTCCAGTCTGCAGTTCAGCATCTTAACCACTTGACCCTAACACCGAACATACCGGGCTACTAATTCCAGTTTGTTTTCCCCACCACCACAGGTGTGACTGTCGGATGAAAAATAATCGTTGGGCAACAGCATGGCATCACTTCTGGGAACAAACCAGAAGTGACATCAATCCCCTCTAGGAATTGGCAGAAACTCTGTGGTTTACCATAGAGTACCCTGTGATTCCTAGAGAGATGTGACATCATTTCCAGGGTTTTTCCAGAAGTGAAGTCATACTTTTGCTGACAGTGCTCCCCCCATGTCCCCGCTCTCACTGGTTGCTAGGCAACCTGAAACATAAAGATTTCCTAGGAGAAACTGACACGTGTTCCCCATCTTTAAACTACAAGTACACAAATTTCTGTATATGCAAATCCATATTTAAATATAATAAAACTAGGAGGCTCACTGTGGGAAGAAATACAACAGGCTCTAGAAAGAGGCTCCAGGTGAGTGTCCCAGCTGTGGCTGGTGGCGTGGCAGAGGGATGGGGAAAATAGAGGGAAGTGGTTCTGTAGCCAGTTACAAGGTTGCCAACTCTGGATTGGGAAAGACCTGTAGATTTGAGGGGCCGAGCCTGGGGAAGGCAAGGTTTGGGGTGGGAAGGGACCTCAGCAGGGTATAATGCCAGTCAGCTGCCCAAAGTGGCCATTTTCTCCAGGAGAACTGATCTTGGTCATCTGGAGATCAGTTGTCATAGCTGGAGATCTCCAGGTGCTGCCTGGACATTGGTGTATGTTGATTTGGGGCTATGCAGTGGCAGCTAAGGTAGAAAAGCATGTCCTCCTATGCCAAGTTTTCTGGGTTCCAAGGGTCTGGGAAGTGGTTCTGTGGCCAGTTGCAGGATTGCCTACTGTGGGTTGGGAAATACCGGAAGAATTGAGGGGTGGGCTCTGCCTTTTTTGGCATGGTATGGTTGTGTTCTGGGCTACTGTAGAGTATGTTGGTTAGCGCCAAAACAATCTATGGGCGCAAGTCTATGGGTCGTGGGCCTGGAATTTGCTGTGCTTTGTTTTGGAAGTAATGATGGCTGCCATATTTGGAGGACTTCCTGTGAATCTTGTTGTATGTTTTAACTGTGATTTTATATTATATATATGTATACTGGCGAATGCCGCAAGCCGCCTAGAGCCAGCGCTCGCTGGCTAGGAGGGATATAAAGCTCAATAAATACATAAATAAATAAATAAATAAAACATGTGTGTCAAGGCACCCGTTTTCTGTAGGGGAACACAGTAATTTCCGGGAGATCTCCAGGCCCCACAGGGAGATTGGCAACCCCAGTGAACGTTGAAGGGACGCTTGGGAGATGTATTTTACCTCAGGACACATTCAATGACTCCCAACAGCAACAGCAACCTGTTTAGAATGTGGGAGGCAAGGGCCAATCAGGCTTCATATGCAAACAACCTTGAAAGGCTGGCCCAATCAGGTAGAAGGTGAGTCATCAGGAGCACGGCCAGCCTTTTACATATATCTAGACTAGACTAGATTGTGTATTTGCATTGTGCTACATCTTGATACGTGGCGGTACACATATGGGCAAAATAAATTAAGAAACGACACAGGTACTTATGGAAATGCGATATGAGAATTAGCCGCAAGCGTTCCTTTTTGCCTTGACTAATTTTAAAATTTGTAATACGTCTGTCCCTGTGGCCCCTGTGTGTTGGAAAAAAAATTACAGAGTGGTTGGAATGTAAAAAAACCAAAACAAAACTGGGGGTTTAAAGTCCCCCCCCCCAATAAAGCATGAGGGGCAGTCACTGGGGGTGGGGGGGAAGACACGGGGAATTTTGGTGCCTGGGGTAGGGTTGCCAGCAATGCGCCTTCTAAGCTGTGCGGTCTTATGAGCAAAAACGCTACTTTGTGGGTTACCGGCATTAAAGTTGTGATCGAGCGATTTGGCGACGGCATAAATTAGTTTGCTCTGGAGCCCTCCTTCCTGAGCTGAGACAAAAATGTGTGCGCCGGAGGCTAAAAAACTGTGAGCTGGCTCACACCGACTCAGCTTAGGGGGAACACTGGTTGCCAGGTCTTACCTTTGTTCCAGTGGGGGACGCCCAGCCCCTCTCTGGGGCATTGGCATCGTGTCGGGTATGTGGGGGGCCCCCACTATCATTTGAGGGGAAAACATAGAGTTCCCCCATCAGATGATAGAGCATCCCCCCCCCTCCCCGCAACGTGCCCGGCACAATGACATCACTTCCGAGTGACATCATCATGCTGGGCACATCCCCGAGATCCCAGCACTTTGGGGGTGGGGTTCCTCCCAGTGGCTGGATCAGTGGGCTACAACGTAGGGTTGCCAAGTCGAGGTTGGGAAATACCTGGAGATTATGGGGGTGAAGCCTGAGGAGGGCAGAGTTCGAGGAGGGGAAGAACTTCGCAGAGCCCACCTTTCAAAGCAGCCATTTCCCCAGGTGAACTAACCTCTGTCCTCTGGAGATTAGTCGTGTTAGCGGGAGATCTCCAGCTACCACCTGGAGGTTGGCAACCCTTGGACAGTGCCATAGAGTCCACCCTCCAAAGCATCCATTTTCTCCAGGGGAACTGACCTCTGTAGTCTGGAGATGAGGTGTAATTCCAGGGGATCGTCAGGTCCCACATGGAGGCTGACAACCCGATGGAACACAGGGAGATTCTGTGGCCAATTCCGCACAAGGGCTTTGCTTCCCTTTCCTCCCGGGTTTAATTGGTCCGAACCAGTGTGCGCGTTTTCGCAGTACATGAATCTGACCCGAGTTGATGCCGGTTTTTCATTTCCGCATCTGTTCTTGCCCCGAGTCTTGAGCCCCCGCCCATCTCCCCCTTTTTTTTAATGTAGGCGGAGTTGCGTTATGATGTCGTGACACAACAAAGCCGTGATTGGCCATCTGAGCTTCCAAGCCCGCGAAAATCATCCGTGTAAGAAAAAAAAAGCTTGCACCAGAGTTGGTGGGGAATTGGAGGGTGGGAAAGGGATGGGAAATGGAGGGGGAACATGCAACACAACACATGTAACCCCTGGAAAAATTGTGTCCACACCACCACGCCACCCGCAATACATGGGCCCCGCAAAAAAATGTTAACCACACAACGATGGATCAATGTCGTGTCGTGTTGTTGTAATACAATTGGGGGGGGGGGGGGAACAGCTCGCGCTGTGCCTCAAGGCCATCAATACATATTTTTATAGTGGCATGACTCAGGCACAACTTTTGTGCAACAAAAGATGCAACATAGAAATGTGCAGACATCAACAACAAAAGTACATTTTAAAAAAGACATTTAAATGGCAGTCAACGGTGGATCAATGTCATGTCGTGTTGTTATAACGCAACCAAGTGGGGAACAAAAAACCCCCCCCGCTCGCACCAGGGCAGGGAAGGGGAGGGAAAGGTGAGAGAAAGAAGCAGAGGGGTGGAGCAAGAAACCCCGATTTTGGAGTTCCCCACCTGAATGCCCCGACTTCACTCCCGTGGCAAAAAACCCCCCCTGAAAATCCCAGAAATGGAAGATCAGGGAAAACAATGATTACATTCGGGCCAATTGCAGACCCGGAGCAACAAGTGTGGAACTGTTGCTCTGTCCCGGATTTTATTGGGGAGTGAAGCCGGGGCAACAACTAGTGCAGAATCAGCCTGTATCTAGAATTCGCTCCACATTTTCTCAACTGGGAGGGAAAAGTGCAGCTCAAAACCACATTCAAATACCTTGGGGCAACCCATGCTGACTGCGAAGTCACCCCTGAATGGCCATGAATCTATGCAGAAGGTACCATAAAACTTGATGATCAAAGAAAGTGAAAGCGGCATGCTGTGCGGAGGGTACCATAAAATCCGATGATCACAGAAAGCGAAAGCAGCATGCAATGCAGAGGGGAATTTCTGTTCCAAGGTGGGTTTCAGAAAACAACGGAGGGAAAAGCCAATGAAGAACCACCCATGGATATAATTTTCTCCCCAGAGGTGAAATGTCCCAGGAAATATTTTGGCATTACCATAACAATATTATTTATTTTATGTTATTTATAATCTGCCATTCTCACTGAGCATCAGGGTGGATCATGCAGAGAAGCGCTCACTGAACAAAGTATAAGTGGAAGAGTCCAGTAGCACCTTAAAGACTAACAAAATCTGTGGTAGGGCTTTCGTGAGTCTCTTCTCACTTCCTCAGGTATCTGAAGAAGTGAGCAATGACTCATAGAATTGTTGAATCATACAGCTGGAAGGGACCTCCAGGGTCATCTAGTCCCACCCCCTGCACAATGCAGGAACTTCACAAATACCTCCCCCCCACAACCCCAGTAACCCCTGCTCCATGCCCAGAATATGGCAAAAAAAAAAAACCCTCCAGGATCCCTGGCCAAACTGGCCTGGAGAAAAATTGCTTTTTGACACCCAGAGTGGCGATCAGCATTTCCCTGGGTGTGTCAGAAAGGGCCACGAGAACTAAGCGCTGAGGCAACCCTTTCTGCCTTCCCTCTCATGATCTGCCTAAGTTCACAGAATCCGCATGGCTGTCAGATGGCCATCTAGCCACTGTTCGAAAACCTCCAAAAAAGGAGGGCCCACCACCTCCCAAGGAAGCCTGTTCCACTGAGGAACCGCTCTACCTGTCAGGAAGTTCTTCCTAATGTTTAGCTGAAAACTCTTCTGACTTAATTTCAACCCGTTGGTTCTGGTCTGACCTTTTGGAGCAACAGGAAAGAACTCCATTATCATCATCTGTATGACAGCCCTTCAACTAGTTCTTGAAGATGGTGATCATATCACCTCTCAGTCGTCTCCTCTCCAGGCTAAACATATTCAGCTCCTTCAACCTTTCCTCATAGGACTTGGTCTCCAGACCCCTCGCGGCCTTCATCGCCCACCTCTGGACACGTTCCAGCTTGTCTATATCCTTCTTAAACTATGGTGCCCCAAACTGAACACAATACTCTAGGTGAGGTCTAACCAGAGCAGAGTAAAGCGGTACCGTCACTTCACATGATCTGGACACTATCCTTCTGTTGATGCAGCCCAAAATCGCAGTTGCCTCTTAACTACCACGTCAACTGCTGACTCAAGTTCAGTGGATGGTCTGCTAAGACTCCTAGATCCTTCTTGAACATACTACTGCCAAGACAAGTCTCCCCCAGCCTATAATTAGGCATTTGATTTTTCCTTTGTAAATGCAGAAGTTTACATTTATCCTTGAAATTTTTTTTTTGTTTTAGCCCCATTTTCCAGCCTGTCAAGATCATCCTGTATCCTGACTCTGTCTTCTACCATATTTGCTTCCCCTCCCAATTTAGTCTTGTCTGCAACTTTAATAAGCATCCCCCTCTATCTCTTCATCCAAATCATTGACAAAGATGTTGAACAAAACAAGTCCCAGGACAGATCCCTGAGGCACTCTACTTGTCACAAGCACTCTTTGGGCGCGATCTGTCAACCAGTTACAGATCCACCTAGCAGTAATAGGATCCAAATCACATTTTACCAATTTGACAACAAGAATATTATGTGGACTCACGAAAGCTCACACCCCGCCACAGATTTTGTTGGTCCTTAAGGGGCTTCAGGGCTCTTGCTCTTTTCTCCTGCTGCACAGACTAACATGGCTACCCATCTTGAAAATAAAAAGTGGAAACACTGCAAGAACGAATTGTTTGCGAAAAACCCTGTTTGTTAAAAGAGCTTCAGAAACTCCCGGCCCTCTTTCTGATTCCACTTTAAGCCTCACTCCCCTGATATCCCCGATTTGAAAGCGTGAAGGAGAGTATTCTGAAGGATTGAAGCGGCTCTCCATTTCAAAGGGGGAGGAACAGCTTGCGTCTGGGAGATGCGTGGGACAAAGTGAAGGTCTGGGAGGGGGGCAGGGGGTGGCTGTCCTTGGAGGAGCCGGACAAGGAAGCAGCAGCGGCGGCAGCTGGTGCCTGAGCGGGAACAGCTCTGTAGTTGTTGTTTCGTCTTTTCTGTAAAATTTCTTTTCTTCCTCTTTGAAGGCAGCTTCCGATAAAAAAAAAAGCACCCAAATGCAACCAAGAGAAACTGTCCAGCACCACTGGTCAAGGACGTGGCCCACAATATCAGCACTGAACCTCCGAAAAAGAAACTCCAGCAAGGACATCAAAGCCAGAGCCGAAACACACAGAGACACAAACACAAACTGTAGGGTTGGCGACAGGTGGTGGCGGCTAGAGATCTCTTGGAGTTACAACTCATCTCCAGGTGACAGAGATCGGTTCAGTTGGAGAAAATGGCTGCTTTGGAAGGTGGACTCTATGGCATTATTACCCCACTGAAGTCCCCTCCACCTCCCCAAACCCTGCTTTCCTCAAGCTCTACTCCGGAATGGAGATGGAAGTACAGTTTTGTGTAGTAGTTAAGTGCGCAGGCTCTAACTTGGGACAATCTGGTTCGATTCCCCACTCCTTCACTTGCACCTGCTGGATGACCTTGGCAAGCCATAGTTCTGTTAGAGCTGTTCTTGAAAAAGAGCAGTTTCTGTCAGAGCTCTCTCAGCCCCAGCTACCTCACAGGGTGTCTGTTGTGGGGAGGGGAAGAGACAGGAGTTTGTAAGCCACTCTGAGACTCCTTTGGGTAGTGAAGGGCAGGGTATAAATCCAATATCTTCTTCTTCTTCTTCTTCTTCTACATTTCCCAAACCAGAGCTAGCGACCCTGCTTGGCACTCAAAACTAAGCAGGCCAGGCCCCTGGGAGAGCGTTCCAGAGACTGAGAGGCCTCCACAAAAAAGGCCCTGTCTCAGTGAGCAGCACCTCTGACGACAATTCCATCCATCCATCCATCCATCCAGGGGTCATTTGGGGCCGGAGCGTGGCAGAGCCGCGCTCCGCCAGCCCAGGAGTGGGGACTAGGGCAGCCATGGGCTAAATCAGATTCTCTGATCCGATTTGGCCCATCACCAAATTCTGCCAAAATTGGGCGGCGGCTTAAAAAGCAGCTGGAGGGGAGGTGGTTTGAGGGAGAGGCTCCAAACTTACAGGGTAGCTGCTGGAGCCTCTCTCCCAAATACCCACCATGTTTCAAGAAGATTGGACCAGGGGGTCCAATTCTACAGGCCCCCAAACAGGTTGCCCCCATTCCCTCCATTGTTCTCTATGGTGGGAAAAAAGTAACGTATTTTCCAAAACACCATTTCGCCACTTGTTTTAACGGTGTATAATATGGTGGATATGGTTTTACGGTTTTAATGGCTTTAAATTTATCCATCGCCTAGAGCCCCACCTTTTGTGGGGATTAGGCGATTCATAAATGTCATGAAATACATAAAACATCTCAGACAATTAAACACAAACACTCAGAAGCAAACAGGGAGAGGGGCTAACAAGATTATACACTCTGTATTTTGCCACTGACTTAGCAGGCTGGCTTTGGTGAGCACACGTGGCATCTTTCGGACACAGATAGACATACAGATATGCTAAGTGCCATTGATGAGCCTCATCACAGAGACGGAAATCAATCATGAATACATATTCAGGATATATTGACTTTGGTTCATTGCTGAAATGCATTCTGGGAAGTAGCTAAATGCTGACAGGCTGCTGTTCTGTTGAAGGTTTGTGGCCTTGTTCTGGCCAGCTACAACCGCGCCTGTTTCTGATGTCAGTTAGCCTAGTTAAATGAAGAACAGCAGCACTCTGTACCTACATCAGCCATGATAGATACTTTTTAGAGCTTCGTAGCCTGGGAAGAAGAAGGCCCATTGTTTAGCTAAAAAAGAAACATCTTTGCTTGAGAAACCCCAGCCCTCAGGTCTGAGCCCAATCAGAAAGTTATGATAAAGTCTGATAGAACCAATAACTTATGATTTATGTGCAAGTGTCAGACTGAGTATAAAGTCCCATGTCCCCCATTGTAGCTTTGGGAGAGCCGGTGGGCATTCGAGGGTCCGAAGCCCTGTCGTACCTGTGCGTCCCCCTTTATTAATAAAGTTCTTGGAATTTTCTCCTCTACAGGATTGTGCCGGGCGTTTTCTCAAATTGGGCTGGGGAAACACAGCCAAGAGACAGCATTTCTGTCTTTCAGTAATGAAATACATAAAGCATCTCAGAGAATTAAACAAAACACGAAGTCTTAGAAACAAACAGGGAGAGGGGTTAATGAGAGCTGGCGAGGGAACACCCAATAAAACAAAAGTCTTCACCTGCTGGTGGAAGACAACAGTATGGGCATGCAGGTGGTGCTTCGTGGGGAGGGAGTGCTGAGGTTTCAGGGCCACAACTGAGAAGGTCCTGTCTTGTTTTGCTACCTGTCCGGCCTCAGATGGTCGGGGCAAGTGAAGCCGGGTCTCTGGAGATGAGCTGAGTGGTTGGGTCCGTTCATGTGGGAGTCGGCAGTCCTTAAGGTATGCTATTATTTCAGTTCTTTGCAGGTTTCTATAGGACCAGAAAACCCTTCCAGTTCCCTGGTCCCATGTAGACATGCTGAGAATTTGCCCATGGGCTGGGAATGCTTCATACGGTGGCCAGACAAGAAGAAGGAAAAGGAGAAGAGATTGGATTTATACCCCGCCCTTCACTACCCAAAGGACTCTCAGACTGTAATCTCCTTTCCCTTCCTTTCCTCACAACAGACACCCTGTGAAGTAGGTGGGGCTGAAAGAGCTCTTTTGAGGACTGCTCCTGAGAGAACAGCTCTCAGAGAACTTGTGACTGACCCAAGGTCACACCAGCAGCTGCAAGTGGAGGCATGGGGAATCAAACCGGGTTCTCCCTGATTAGAGTCCGCGCTCTTAACCACTAATCTGGAAAACTCCTACTTAAAATGTAATTTCATCTGGCTGTCTTTGACCATTGCCAGGGTCTTTTCGGTCCTAGCCCCAAGCTGGTGGAACTCTCTGCCAAATACCACCAGGGCCGTGGGCGTCGAGTTTTAAAATCCCCGGGGGGAGCAGGGGCTCTTGCGTGTCCCTGCTGCTGCCACCACCGCCTCTTCCTCCCCTGCCACTCCTGCCTCCTTCCCTCTCCCTCCCTCCCTCTGTCCAGGGGCCATCTGGGCAAATGTCCAGCGTGATGGCATCACCCGGAAGTGACGCCATCACGCTGGGCACATTGCCAGGGTGACGCTCTGGCAATCGCCCTGAAACTCTATGGTGCCATAGAGTTTCAGGGCAATTGCTAGAGCATCACCCCAGCAATGTGCCCAGTGTGATGGCGTGACTTCTGGGTGATGCCATCACGCTGAGCATTTGCCCAGATGACCCCCAGACGGAAGGAGGGAGGGATGGAGGGATGGAGAGGGAAGGAGGCAGGAGTGGCCAGGTGGGGGGGAGAGGCAGTGGCAGCGGGTGGGCCTAGAAAGGGCCCAGGGAGGCGCGGCGTGGAGGCGCGGCGGCGGCCCGTCCATTTTGCTGGGGGGGCTCAGTTCCCCCCAGGAAATTTTGGGGGTGGCTCGAGGCCTCGAACCCCCCCCTAGGTTGACGCCTATGACCAGGGCCCTGCAGGACTTTATGCAATTCCGCAGGGCCTGTAAGGCAGAGATGTTCTGCCAGGCCTTTGGTTGGTCTCCATCATAGCTGGCACCCTTCCTACTCCAGCGGCTTTTCACATCTGTCTTGCCCTCTTCTCCCCTACCCGTGAAGGGGCCAGCAGTCTAAAATGGGACTAGTTAATATACACCATCTTTTTGTTTGGAATAGGTTATTAATGTTTTAATAATTTTATTTCGATGTTTCAGAATAGGAAGTGACATCATGACGCTCCAGGAATGTTCAAATATCTGTGGTGACAACAGAGATTTTTGAAATTCTTAGATCATTATAATTAAGGTTGCCAGCCTCCAGGTGGTGGCTGGAGATCTAGGATTACAACTGATCTCCAGGCGACGGAGATCAGTTTACCTGGAGAAAATGCCTCTTTGAAAGGTGGACTATGGCATTATACCCCACTGAAGTCCCTCCCCTTCCCAAACCCCACCTTCCTGACTCCATCCCTCAAATCTCCAGGTACTTCCTGGAGCTGGAAGCTGGCAAACCTGGAGCTGCAAACCTGGAGCTGGCAAACCTAATCATGATGTCACTTCCTGCTCTGAAAGGGGAAGTGATGTCATGATGCCCTAGGAATTTGAGAGTTTCTATGGTTTTTACCAAAGGGACTTCACACCAAGGGCCGGCAGCCCTAAATTATGCCCCATTGTCACTGTGAATGGCTTTATTTACAGCAGCCACAAAAGAAGTGATTAGAGAAAAGGGAAAAAACTTCATTGAAAGTTTAGACTTTATTGCAGAAGTTGTGGGAGGCGGGAAAAAAATGTGAATCACTCACAGTATTCATGCATGGAGATTAATGTTAATAACACTAAATAATGTAAGCTGACAAGCAATATTTTATGTTATTTTTCCATGGCATTTTTACCGGCGCTGCAGTGGGTTTGCCCTTGTGTAAGAAGATCTTTCAGTATCTGAGGATGCCGGCAATATTTATTACAATGGATGAATGATGCTGTAAAAAAAATGGCAGACTCTATGCCAAGCAGTCTTCGGTCCTGTTGACTTCCGTGAGCAAAGTCTGGTGTGACATGATATGGGGACTTTGCTGATGCTCTGCAAATCTGGATCTGGCTGGATGAGATACTACCTTGAGCTCCCCGAAGACAAGCGATATTGGGATTCTGTGTGTCTTACTTTTGGATTTGTAAGACACTTTGACCCACTTTGACTTTTGGATTTGTAAGACACTTTGACCCACAGAGAAAAGCGGTGTATAAATATTTTAATTAATTAATGAAGCAAAATATGCTGGGTCGTTTCTGTTCTGATGGGTTTGTATCTAGGAAAACGATCCTCAGTCCATAAAGGATAGGGTTACCAGCTCTAGGATGGGAAATACCTGGAGATTTGGGGGGTGGAGCCTGGGGAGGGCGGGGTCTGGGGAGGGGAGGGACTTCAGCGGGATATCACGCCATAGAGTCCACCTTCCAAAGCAGCCATTTTCTCCAGGCAAACTGATCTCTGCCGCTTGGAGATCCGTTGTAACCTCAGGAGGTCTGCAGCCACCACCTGGAGGTTGGCAGCCCTAATAAAAGACCACCTCACAAGCTTCTGCCCTTGATGTTTCCTTCAGTTCTAAAACGCTGGGAAGGAATATCATTCCCGCCCCCCACCTTCACGGGCTGTTTGTTGTGTACCCAAAGTGTGCTATCAAACATCTCCGCTTCTCTGAGCCTCCAGAAATTAAAATGTGGTAGGTTGGTGGGTTCCTTCCCCCCACACCTTACTATTTGAAGTGGAAGATTAGAAGTTGTTTGAAGACTAATGTTTTTCCAAGTTTTTCCGCTGACATTCAATTTTTAATAGCTTTGGAAAACAAAGTAACTATTAGCTGTGCATCATTTTATGGCTGCCTGATGTCTGACAGGTGTTTTCGCCCATGTGGGAAACCGATGCTAATAACATTTCCCCCTAATAGCTCATAAATAATAATCATTTAGCATTGTCCTTTGTATACCGCTCTGTCAATAGCCAATTTACTTTTCAGAAGCTCCCACGTTTCCCTGTCAGTCATTTTTTTGCCTCCGGCGCTTTGTGGTGATTAGAAGGCCCTCTGAGAGTGAGAACTCCAAATTAGTTTTAAATAAAAAATAAGAGTGCTCATGCTGTTGAACATCTAAAGGTAAAATAAAAAAAAATTAAAAGATCTGGGTACATAAATATCACTGGTAGCATATTAATACTTTATAAAAATGGAGTGACCAGCTGTCCTCTGGAGAAACAAAGCGGAGAAACAGACAGGACACAGAGAGTGATGAGTAAAAGTCGGAAACAAGCTCGTTTTAATTTAGGGGAAAGGAAAGATCGGAAAGACTAAAGATAATTTGGGGTATTAGTCGTCAGTGCTCCCTCTAAGCGGCAGAGTCTTGTGAGCAAAAATTCGACTTTGTGAGCTACTGGCATTAAAGTTGTGAGCGAGCGATTTGGCTACTGCATAAATTAGTTTGCTCTCTGGAGCCGTCCTTCCTGAGCGGAGACAAAAATCGGTGGGCTGGAGGCTAAAAAAACTGTGCACTGGCTCACACTAACTCAGCTTAGAGGGAACACTGGTCATAACGCTGGTTCACACACGATCTGGCCGTTTTACACCCATGAAATTCTGCCTGGCATTTCCTGCTCAGCACAGAATCCAGTGGGTTTTGGCAGTTTGTTTCAACACAAAAAAAAGGTTTCTGGCTCTCATGGGTGCAGAGATAGATTTGAACCTTGCAGGCCATTGTCCTCCTTCGATGTCCCAAGAATGGTTCAATGCGAACACTGTTTTACGTGGCCATTGCTTTCTTGTCAATGGAGGTGTCAGCTCCAAGCATGCATAGCCTCTACATAGGAAATCACTCCACTTTCCGATTTATAGGACAGATGGACTCCCATTCTAGCTGTATCTGAAGAAGTGAGCCGTGACTCACGAAAGCTCACCCGCTGCCAGAAATTGTGTTAGTCCGTATGGTGCTACTGGGCTCTTACACTTTTCTACTGCTACAGACAGGCTAACACGGTGACTAGTGTTCCCTCTAAGCTGAGTTAGTGTGAGCTGGCTCATAGATTTTAGCCTCTGGCGCACACATTTTTATCTCAGCTCAGGAAGGATGGCTCCAGAGCAAACTGATTCATGCAGTAGCTAGATTGCTCACTACGACTTCAATGCCAGTAGCCCATAAAGTAGAATTTTTGCTCACAAGACTCCACAGGTTAGAGGGAGCATTGCATGGTGACCCATTTTGATCTACGTCCATGGAGGGTTCTCTTGGAATTACAACTGATCTCTAGGAAGCAATTTTTCTTCAGGCCAGTTTGGCCGGGGATCCTGGAATTTTTTTTTGTCGTCTTCTGGGCACGGAACAGGGGTCACTGGGTGTGTGCGTGTGGGGGGGGGGGGAGGTAGTTGTGAATTCCCTGCATTGTGCAAGGGGTTGGACTTGATGACCCTGGAGGTCCCTTCCAGCTCTATGATTCTATGATTCTACACAGAATGGTTTCCTTGGAGGAAATGGAAGCTTTGGAGGGAAGACTATATGAAATCACACCCCCATGGCACTCACTGCCTTCCCCAAACTCCACCCTCCCCAGGCACTGCCCTGCCCAGGGCACCGCCCCCAAATCCCCAGCAACTTCCCAATCAGGATCTGGCAACTGTGCTTCTGTACCTGAGAGCACTGATTCAGTTCTGTGTCTCATTTTGGGGGAAAGTGCTATTTTAGCTGTGGTCTAGTGCAGGGGTGTCCAGACTGTGGCTCGGGAGCCACATGCGGCTCTTTCACACATATTCTGTGGCTCTCAACAGGGTAGCTGGGGAAGCAAAGAGGAGGCATACTTCTTCTCGTTCCCTCTCTCCCTCCCTCCCATCTCTTTGCTTTCTTTGTTTCTCTCGCTCTCTCTTTCTTTCCATCTCTTTCATTCTTTCTTTCCATCTCTCTTTTTCTCTCTTAGACAAATCAGTATCACTAGCAAACAAATACATATCGTTATCAGTATCTGTTTTTACCCCTTTTGTTTTTATTTTTGCCAGTTAATAAAAAGCAAATTTGCATATTTAAAATAATAAAAATGTGTGTGTAATATCTGTTCCTGTCTTATGGCTCTCAAACATCCAGCATTTATTCTGTGTGGCTCTAACACTGAGCAAGTTTGGCCACCCCTGGTCTAGCATATCAGGTCTATGACTGGCGTTAAGAGAGATGGCTCAAAGGGCAACCATGAAAATAAGTTCTAAACAAAGTGGCTTCAGCCACTGGGCCGATTCCCCCCCCCCCCCCAATTCTTCAGATACAATGTGAGAAGGCAGCAGGAAATGTCTCCTGGTGTGTGTGTGTGGGCGGGGGAGACACTGTTTCACCAGAGCTGGGGACAATGGACCACCTTCTTCTCATCAGCAGATATCAAGTGGCAGTGCTTTTCTTGGCATTTCCCAGTTCAGGAGGCAAGTAGCAAAGACCCTGCAGTGGGTTGCCAGCCTCCAGGTGGTGGCTGGAGATCTCCCGTTATTACAACTGATCTCCAGGCGACAGAGATAGAATAATAGAACCACAGAGTTGGAAGGGGCCATACAGGCCATCTAGTCCAACCCCCCTGCTCAACGCAGGATCAGCCTAAAGCACCTGGATCAGCCTCAATTCACCTGGAGAAAATGGCCATTTTGGAGGGTGGACTCTATGGCATTGTACCCTGCTGAGTTCCCTCCTCTCCAGAAACCCTGCCCTCCTCAGGCTCCACCCCCAAAATCTCCAGGTATTTCTCAACCCAGAGCCGGTAACCCTAATGGCCAGCATTCATTTTACTCATAACAGAGAGAGAAAGAACCACCCCACAGAATCTCAGACAGAGACTTCTGAGCCAGCTTCCACAAAACGACAATTAAAAGCCAGCATTAAAGGGGGGAAAAACACAGTTAAGTCATCCGTAATAAACAATAGCACAAAAACACACATCTCATCTATCAAGAAATAATCCATTTCAAAGCTGGGCGCTCATGGGATGAAAGCAATGAGTTGAAAGACAGCAGACAGAGGGGAAAGCGACTTAACGGAACCAAAATCGACCCACAGCCTTTCTGAGAGGCCACTGGAGATTTGATTGGCTGTGCAGCAGCTGCCACCACAGCACCAAGCACTGTGTGACTGAAGGTGAGCTGCGGCAGCCATTTTGTGACTGACTCCATCTCCTGTGGCCGCCATTTTGTGGCTGTGCCCATCAAGCTGTGTCAGTATTCCCAAGGTGCCTGCAGGCTCAAATAGGTTGGGGACCCCTGGCTCATACCCTGAAACTCTTGTTGGTCTCTGAGGTGCTACTGGACGCGAGTCTGTTCTACTGCAGACCAACATGGCTACCCCCTGGAACGAAATTGAGGCCTATCAAATGGCAGGTAAGCGGCTGTGGAGAGGGAATTCCAGAGTCAGGGTAGCACCCCAGGAAAGGCCCTTTTTCCCCGCGACCCTAGGGTTGCCAAGTCTTTACCTGCTGCCAGCAGGGGGACGGAGCTTCTTCGCTGGGATCTTCTGGTGTGCTCGCGCCACGATGATGTCACGTGGAAGTGACATCATCGTGCTAGGCATGCCCCAAGGGTTATGCTCTAGCATTCGGCCGGAAACTCTATGGTACCATGGCGTTTTTAGGCCAAGTGCTAAAGCGTCCCCAGGCAATGTGTCCGGCGTGATGGTGACGTCATCGCACCAGGCACATTGCCACGATCCCGGCACTTTGGGGGCGGGGTTCCCCCTGCTGGCCGGATCCGGGCTGGCAGATCAGGGGGCCCTAAAGCAGGCAAACCCCCACAGCCTGGGGGAAATCGCAAGCCTACCGCGACCGTCCACCTTGCCTCTGAAAGTGGGGGCCTGGAGAATGAAGCCTACATAGAAAGTAAAACGGTGTGAGGATAATCATAGCAGACAGTCCTGGAACAGTGGTCCGAAGATATCTTCACAAACAGTTTTTAGGTACATTGATCTTTCTCTTGGGCTGGTAACCATGCTACATGCTGTAGGGTGATTCTCTCCCATTCCCGTTCTCGGCCCTGCTGTTCAAGAGCCCTCTGATGCACCGTTATCCATTCCAGATTGCCTAGAATTACTTCCCTCCGCCTCATAAATCCCCCAAAGCTTCCTGCGCTCACTTTTTGCTGACAGGCCCACCTTCCCAAGGACCAGGCCGTTGGTCCCTAATTGTAATGGGACCGTCATCCTCATCAATATTAAACACCCCTTCCGAGTGAGATTGTGGTCTCTTTTATGGCACAAAGGGTGGATTTCCCAGCTGAAGCCATTATATTCCACTGCCAGCGCCCCTGAAAGAGGGACTGCGGTTCAAAATATTTATCAGTGCTTTGTAGAATTGGGAGAATGCTCAGTGACAGATGGATATCCTCTTTCAAACCTCGGCGTATGCAAATCTCCATACAAAAGAGCCCGGGATGTTTTTAATTTCGCACTCTTGCCTCGGGACATGTTTTGAAAATCCCCCATTTACCAAGGTCCTCGGCTTTTTATCAGTCAAACGCCTTAAGCATTGTGTCAGCATGGACATCTGGCCGCGTGTTGGGGGGGAATCGTTATTTGCTAAAATATTTAGTGATGTGACAGAGGTTTTAGCAGGGGACGTCGGCTCAGAAGGCGATTGTGAGATCAATATCTAAATATACAGCCCACAGTTTATTGAGAGAAATATCACGAGATAGTCAATGTGTCAAGGGTGATATACGTGTTCCTGTCAGCAGCTGTGGTTCCCAAACTTTGGATAGTTGTGGCGAATTTTCCCCCTCCTGAATTAAAATTGGAGGAATACTTCACTCTTTCAACCAGAAAGTCCCCCCCCCCCCAACCATGAATGCATATGAATTGCCCACCCAGTAGAACTCAGCCTCACTGAAGCCTTGTTGCTATGCCAGAACAGAAACTCGGGCAGAGACAGAACAAGAGTCTCCTTTGGGCTGTACCTCTGCATCAGGAGTAGATGAGTGATCACATCTGATTCAGATGATGGCAGAACAACAAATCGTACAGAGACATAACAGGCAGATTACTTTTAGTAATTCATTTCTCACCGCCTGCCAGCAGCTCTTTCAAGGTCCTCCAGAGTCTGGGAATTCCTGTGGTAAAATTTGGTCAGCAACTGTTACAAACTGAGCACAGAGTCCCTGTTTAGGTATATTTACTCCAAAGTGCATCCCATGGTGTTCAATGGGCTTTGTTGTTGTTCAGTCGCACAGTCGAGTCTGGCTCTTCGCGACCCCATGGACCATATCACGCGAGGCCCTCCTGTCTTCTGTCGTGCTCCGGAGTTTGCACAATTTCATGTTTGTTGCATCGATAACACTATCTAACCATCTCATCCTTTGCTGTCCCCTTCTTCTTTGACCTTCAGTCTTTCCCAGCATCAGGGTCTTCTCCAGTGAGTGCTCCCTTCTCATTTGGGGGCCAAAGTATTTGAGCTTCAGCTTCAGGATCTGGCCTTCCAGGGAACAGTCAGGGTTGATTTCTTTTAGGATTGACTGATTTGATCTCCTTGCAGCCCAATGGACTCTCAAAAGTCTTCTCCAGCACCATAATTTGAAAGCACCTAATCTTCGGCGCTCGGCCTTCCTTATGGTCCAACTCTCGCAGCCATACATTGCTACTGGGTATACCATGGCTTTGACCATATGGACTTTTGTTGGCAGGGTGATGTCTGTACTTTTTCTTATGCTGTCTAGGATTGCCATCGCTTTCCTCCCAAGGAGCAGGCGTCTTTTAATTTCATGGCTGTAGCCACCGTCTGCAGTGATCTTGGATCTGTCAGAATCAGTTAATTCTGTCAATGTAATCTTGCATGCACACTATGTATTCTGTTATTTCTTTATGTATTGGACCTGTATTTTCTCCTTTCTTGGTCGGGAGGGTGACAACCCCTAGGGTGAGAACAAGGAGGCCTCTCATCCCTGCCTCCGCATTCCAGCTGCTCCGGCAGTAACTTCAAGGGGAGGAAAGGCTCTCATCTCTTATCTATGCTAAAGAACCTTGGAGCCATGAATTGTTATGTGAACGGAGGGGTCTGGTTTGGAAAGGGAAATTTACTGCTTAACACCTCGCTTTTTTCCTGTGTGAACCAAACGGTCAAGACACCTTTTAGCCCGCCAATTTTCCCTCCTGGGGATTGGCTACCTATGGGTAATTCAAACTCCTTGGAATGGTATAATAGACCCGCTTGTATTATTTGTCTCATCTCTGACAATACCCCGAGACGCTGTACTAATGTAGGAATAGGCAATAAAGAACTGTGGTTAACCAACCGAGATCTGATCCTTGACTACTTTGAACAGGACTCTCACAGATTGTCAGAGATCCTTGATTGGGATTCAATCGTTCCTGACCATGTCAGAAGACGATCTCGTCCCCCTCAAACCTACCACTCCAGAGGAGGCCCCGGCTACCCCGGCGGATCCGGGGAACGGGGGTGGCGGCGGCGGAGGAGGTCCCGAGGTGCCGGTGACCACGAGCCAGGGGGCTTACTACATCCCACGCCGCCCGATTACCCATCAGAGCGTGACCCCCCAGTACACTTGGAGCCACTTCGGGGGCCGATCCGTGACTTCGTGGGTGCACGACAGGAAAGGGGTGAGAGTTCCGCTCACCGGCGACCAGCTCGATCGAGGGAGACCGAGCTACCTAGGAGACGACCGCGAGCCGGTCCGCCGTGGAGGACCGCGTCGCCAGCCTCCCGAAGAGGAGACACTGGATTTGTATGGGCCCGATCCGTATCGAGAGGAGCAGACGGTCCTGCTGGATCAGATGATGGGAGACCTGCGGCTGCAACTCACCTCCGAGCTCCGCGAGTTGGCCCTCGATCTCCAGCACCAATTTCGAGACGCTATGGTGGCGATGCAAGGCGCCCTCCTCGGTCAAGGAGTCGGAGCCCCACAACAGCAGCCAGCACCCGGAGGGGTTCCGGCTCAGCCGCAGGCGCCCGCTCTACCGGCGCAGCCTGCTCCGCCGGTCGTCCCGGCTCCAGTCCCGGGGCCCGTTCCCGCACCGGCCCCAGTCCCGGCCGCGCCGGCCGCTCGCCCACCCCCTTCCGACCCGCTGACGACTACTTTCGATGGGGACCCCGAGAAGCTACGTTTCTTCACACTCGAGATCGGGAGATTCCTGGACAGTTGGGGCCACCTGTATCCTACCGAGAAGGATCGCATAGGCTACATCGGATCCAAACTGAAAGACACCGCCAGCGATTGGTATGTGAGCCTGCACGACAACCCTGGCCCTGAGCTGCGTTCCTTGAACAACTTCATGTGGGCTCTTCGGCACCAGTTCGAAGACCCGCTGGGTGAGGAAAAAGCCAGAAATCAACTGAGAAAGCTGTTCCAGGGAAGATCGTCAGTGAGAGAATACACTGAAAAGTTCCGGCGCATCGCTGCCAAGATCCACGGATGGCCGGAGGAACTCTTCATGGAGAAGTATTGGGAGGGTCTAAACCCGGAAATCTACGAGACCGTGCTGCTGGGAGGCCGTCCGGGCACGCTGACTACCTGGATGAGGGCGGCCACCGACATGGAAGAACGCTTCGCCCTAATCAAGATGGGAGCATCCGCAACCGCCGCTATCAGAGCGGGCCCACGAGCGAAGCCCCGATCCAATGTACAAGACGTCCGCGACTCGAGGTTCCGACAAGGGTTGTGTATGAAGTGCGGGGAAAGTGGCCACTTCGCCTCAGCGTGTCCAAGAGGAGGGGGGAAGGGCCCGAAGACCTCGACCCCAGGACCTGCGAGCACCCCGACTCGGGGGAAGACCCCCATGAAACCCCGGGCTTTGCAGCTGGAAGGGGCAACGAGTGAGCAGGGAGAGCTGGAGCTGATGGAAACCCAGATGTCGGGAAACTCCAACGGCCTGCAGTGAGCGGCGCAGAGCTGCAGGTCCCCCACAACGAAGCGCCATCTCCGGTGAGCATCCCCGGCCCCTTGTTATATATGGTAGTAACTGTGGTGACCCCAGGATCAGGCACCCACATGAGGGTCCGCGCTTTAATTGACTCTGGGTGCGCGCGAGACCTAATCAGCCCCCTAGTAGTGGAGGGGCTGGGACCTAAAGTCACCCCGTTAGCTGAACCCCTGAAGTTTACCCAGATGGATGGGTCCGAAATGAAGGAGGAGTGCATAGCAGAGACTGAGAACTTAATTTTGGGAACGGGGGACCACTGGGAGAAGAGAGCTTTCGTCATAACCCCTAATGCCCAATTCCCTATGGTGTTGGGTAGCCCTTGGCTCGGGGCGCACGACCCCTACATAAAATGGAGCGAGGGGAAGATTTCGTGGGTAGACGAACGCTGCCAGAGCCACCGCTGGGACCCAGGATGGGGTCCCGGGCCCCCCAGCCCGCCGTCTCCTGCGGCCGCCCTCGCTCTCGTCCCTGCCATGGTGCCTAAGGAGTATAGAGACTTGCTGGAAGTGTTCAGTGAGACCGAGGCGGACGAGTTGCCCCCCCACCGGTTGTCGGACTGTGCCATAGAGCTCCTCCCGGGCGAGAAACTCCCAAAGGGCAAATTGTATTCCATGAGCCCGGCGGAACGGGAAGAGCTGCGGAAGTTCTTGGACAAAAATCTGGCCAGGGGGTTTATCCGCCCCGCCAAGTCCCCTTTTGCGGCGCCCGTGCTGTTCCGAAAGAAAAAGGATGGCGGCTTGCGATTGTGCACGGATTATCGGGGGCTAAACGCAGTCTCCACCTCTAATGCTTACCCCCTCCCGTTAATAAAAGACCTTTTGGCGGAGGCGGCCAAGGGGAAGATTTTCACCAAGTTGGATCTGCGAGATGCCTACTTCAGGGTGCGCATAAGGGAGGGGGATGAACCCAAGACTGCTTTTAACACCCCCTTGGGGCAGTTTGAATACCTCGTGATGCCGTTCGGCTTAAGTGGCGCGCCCGGGGTCTTTATGAGTTTAATCAACGAAGTGTTGCACAAGCACCTATTTAAGGGCGTGTTATGTTACATAGATGATATCTTGATCTATTCCACTGATAAGAACGAACATGTGGCTTTGGTCAGAGACGTACTGTCAACATTACTAAAAAACCAGCTGTTTGTGAAACTGTCTAAGTGCGAGTTTCACCGCGAGTCGGTGGACTTCCTGGGCTACCGCATTTCTCAGAAGGGGTTGGAAATGGACCCGGGGAAAGTGGAAGCGGTGGTGCAATGGGAGGCTCCGCGAACGAGAAAGCAGCTGCAGAGCCTGTTAGGATTTTGTAACTTCTATCGAACTTTCATCAAGGACTTTGCCAAAGTCACCCTTCCCTTAACGGACTTGTTGAAAACCAAGGGGAGGGGTCCCGAGGCGGGAAAGCCGGGAGAGAAACTGGCGTGGAACGGGGAGTGTCAGAAGGCATTTGAGGCTTTAAAAACTCTTTTTACCTCAGAGCCCATTTTGGCGCACCCGGATGAGACTAAAGACTTTATAATCCATGTTGATGCCTCGGATGTAGCAATGGGGGGGGCCATCCTACAAAGGGACTCGGAAGGGAAACTGCACCCCTTAGCGTACATCTCAAAAAAGTTTAATGAAACAGAGAGGAATTGGTCAGTGTGGGACAAGGAAGCTGCGGCCATTAGATTGGCGCTCACTACCTGGCGCCACTGGTTAGAAGGGGCGCAGACTCCGTTCGAAATATGGACGGATCATAAGAACTTAGAAGCTTTGCGCACACAGCGGTCCCTCAACGCCAAACAACTGCGCTGGGCTGACTTCTTCTCAAAATTTAACTTTGTGTTAAAGCATTTTCCTGGGAAGGCTAATTCCCTGGCAGACGCGTTGTCCAGATTGCCTCAACACGAGAGTCTGAAAGAGGAGGTATTCGATTCCATGTTCTCCCCCCAGCAGCTGGGAGGAGCGGTTGTCACCAGGAGCAAAGCAAAGAAAACTGAGCTAACCACTGGGGACTGTCAATGGGGGGGGGAATATGCCCCTGAGGAAATAGAGGAATTGGAAGCGGTGGGAGAGTGCGAAAAAAGAGAGGACAATTGTTGGCTCCGTGGGGACAAATTAGTGGTGCCAAAAACCAAACGCAAAGAAATCCTGCTAAATTGTCACTCTTCCAAGCTCGCCGGGCACTTTGGATTCCTAAAAACTCTTAACCTGATCCAACGTCAATTCTGGTGGCCGCGCATGCGTCGAGACGTCTCGGATTTCGTCTCGGCATGTCAAACCTGCTTAATGTGTAAAAAACGGGGAGGCAAAGTCCCGGGATTGTTACACCCCCTACCCACGGCTTCCAGGCCCTGGGAAGACATAGCCATGGACTTCATTACCAATTTGCCCCCATCAAAAGGAAAAACAGTGATCTGGGTAGTGGTAGACACGTTTTCCAAACAAGCCCATTTCACTCCCTTCAAACAGTTACCCACCGCCAAAGGGATGGCTAAAGCCTTCTTTAACCAGGTGATAAAATTACATGCTTTTCCGAGAAGGGTGGTATCCGATCGCGGAAGTCAATTCGTTGCCACCTTCTGGCGGGAGCTTTTGAAACTAATGGACATAGAACCTGCCTTGAGCTCGGGTTACCATCCAGAAACCGATGGCCAATCTGAGCGAACTAATCAAATTCTGGAGCAGTTCTTACGGTGCTACACCAACTACCACCAAGATAACTGGGTGGAATTATTACCCTTTGCAGAATATAGCTACAACAATGCAGTGCATTCTTCCACTGGGGTCTCACCTTTCATGGCAGTAGGAGGCTTTGAAGGTAAACCGCTCCCCACCCTCAAGGAAGACCCCCAGGCTCCCCCATCAGACTTTAAAAACTGGTGGTCCAGTCTCCAGGACTCCTGGCCGCTGATTGGTAAAGCCTTGGACCATGCCAAGGAGGACTATAAAAAATATGCTGATCGTGGCCGAGCACCGGGATGGGACCTTCAACCCGGGGACTCAGTTTATCTCTCTACCAAAAATATCCACGGGCTGCAGCCCAGCAAAAAATTAGGATGGAAATATGTTGGACCTTTTAAAGTGCTACGAAAAATCTCTGATGTCTCCTTTGAACTCGACCTGCCTAAATCACTAAGTTCTATACATCCTGTGTTTCATTTCAGCTTGCTGAAGAAAGATCCTGGGCCGAATGCATGGCATCCAGTTCCTCCGGTTCCTCCTCCACTGATGAAGGAGGGGAGTCCACACTACGAGATAACTGAAATCCTGGATTCCAAGACAAAGAGGGGCCATTTGTATTATTTAGTTAGATGGTTAGATTTTGGCCCGGAACACAATGAATGGATTCGTTCTGAACATGTTCATGCCCCCAAGTTAACCAAACTGTTCCATAAAATGTTCCCTGAAAAAGCTAGGTGAAGGGAATCATGGGGAGGGCAGGGTGTCAGAATCAGTTAATTCTGTCAATGTAATCTTGCATGCACACTATGTATTCTGTTATTTCTTTATGTATTGGACCTGTATTTTCTCCTTTCTTGGTCGGGAGGGTGACAACCCCTAGGGTGAGAACAAGGAGGCCTCTCATCCCTGCCTCCGCATTCCAGCTGCTCCGGCAGTAACTTCAAGGGGAGGAAAGGCTCTCATCTCTTATCTATGCTAAAGAACCTTGGAGCCATGAATTGTTATGTGAACGGAGGGGTCTGGTTTGGAAAGGGAAATTTACTGCTTAACACCTCGCTTTTTTCCTGTGTGAACCAAACGGTCAAGACACCTTTTAGCCCGCCAATTTTCCCTCCTGGGGATTGGCTACCTATGGGTAATTCAAACTCCTTGGAATGGTATAATAGACCCGCTTGTATTATTTGTCTCATCTCTGACAATACCCCGAGACGCTGTACTAATGTAGGAATAGGCAATAAAGAACTGTGGTTAACCAACCAAGATCTGATCCTTGACTACTTTGAACAGGACTCTCACAGGATCCCGGGATCCAATGGGCTTACCCCCAAGTAATTGTAGATAAGATTGAAGATAAGACAGTTAAGATAACTGTAGATAAGTTTTACAGCATTTTGCATGCCTTTGCTCTCTTCTATCATCTCTGCTAATGAGATGCAGAGGCATTTTTAGCTCTGTTCAGACCACTAACAATGATAACATTTAGGTATTTTGTGAGTGTGTGTGTGAACTGCTGTCATGTCACTTCTGACTTATGGCAACCCTATGAATTGGTGTCCTCCAAAATGTTCTCTAGCCTTGCTTAGGTCTTGCAAACAGAGGGCCACAGATTCCTTGATGGAGTCAATCCATCTCATCTTGGGTCTTCCTCTTTTCCTGCTGCCTTCAACTTTTCCTAGCATTATTGTCTTTTCCTGTGAGTCTTGTCTTCTCATGATAGGACCGAAGTAAGATAGCCTCAGTACAGTTCAGGCTTGATTTGATCTCGAACCCACTGATTGGTCTTTTTGGCGGTCCACAATATCCATAAAACTCTCCTCTAATACCCTCTTTCAAGTGAATTCACTTTCTGCTTGTCAGCTTTCTTCATCATCCAGCTTTCACACCCATACATTGTAATGGGCAATACTATGGCATGAATTGACTTGTTTATTATAATATGTATTTATTTATTGCAATGTATATACAAAAGAAGAGCCAGTTTGGTGTAGTGGTTAGGAGCGCGGACTCTAATCTGGGAGAACTGGGTTTGATTCCCCACTCCTCCACATGCAGCCAGCCGGGTGACCTTGGGCACGCCATGGTTCTTCAGAGCTGTTGTCTCACGAGCAGTCCTCGAAAGAGCTCTCTCAGCTCCACCTATGAAGGACTTGCACATGAGACAAGTGAGATTGAAGGGGAAAACTCAAGTCTGCCCCTGGCAGCGAGCAGTTTATTTTTAAACATACACAGACTTACACGCCACGCCCTTAGGTTGCTGCGTCAGCGTTCAGTAGACAATAGGGTCAACATGGAATCAACGTGAGGAGATGAGACAACTGTCTCGGGAGCCTGCTGTTTGCAGAAGGAATTATCAGCCAGCCAGCTTCAGGAGGACAATGCTCATTGTGTAGCAGGGAGGGGGAAGAAGCATGGACTTTGACCTGGCTAGCATCCCAGTCTCAGATCTTCCCTACACACCTACCTCACAGGGTGTCTATTGTGGGGAGGGAAAGGGATTGTAAACTGCTCTGAGACTCCGAGTGAAAGGCAGGGTATAAATCCAATCTCTTCTTCTTCCGGGCATGGAACAGGGGTCACTGCATGTGTGTGTGTGGGAGGTATTTGTGAATTTCCTGCATTATGCAGAAAGTTGGACTAAGGATTGTAAGCCGTTCTGAGACTCCTTCGGGTAGTGAAGGGCAGGGTATAAATCCAATCTCTTCTTCTATTTTGTTCAGGTAGATTTTCCTCCTGGATTTTTACTCTGAAACATAACAAACCATTGTCCCGTTTTCCTGTTATAAATTGTTACAGCATTTTCCTGTTAAGGTGCATAAGGACTGTTTTTTTAAATGGAATTCCTGTTTTCTGTCATGTGCTTGCCCAGAGATGATAAAAACAGAGTCCAGAGAAAGTGGGATGTTTCCTTAGCTCTGACTATTTTGAATGCAGGAAATATCGGATGCTGAACTGTCACCGAGACGGCTGCTGGGTGCATCTTGGATCGAAACCCATCTGGCACATTTTAATCTTCTGCTATTGCCCCGAGTGGTTGATTGATGGAAGAGAAGAAGGTGACATGTGAATGCGCCGTGGTACAGCCATGTCTGTGAACACCACGTAAAGAACTGAGGGGAACGTTTAACTTAGACCTGAGGTAGCACTGCTATCTGTGCTTTGAGCTGAAGGTTCCACAAGTCTGCATTCCTTGCCTCATAAAGGAAACTAACCTTTGTTGTTTTTTAAAATTGTATTGAGTTTCTTACAAAACATACAAAACAACAGCACAGCAGTATCGTACAACGTTGTGATAAGTAAGATATTGAGCATATAAGATGCATGGAACGTCATACAAAAATACTTCTCAATTATGTTGCATTACCTGTGGTAAGAGTTCTTTCAACTCGCACAACAAGTACAAATTTATGAGGTTATAGTATGATCTAAACGTTCTTTTTTTCATTCTGGGAAACATTTGCTTTATTGTACCAGATGTGAAACTTGGAACTATTGTGGGTATTCATTATTATTTGTTGTTATTGCTCTTGAAAAATAATACAATTGTAAAAAAAGAAGAAGAAGAAGAGATTGGATTTATACCCTGCCCTCCACTCCCCAAGGGAGTCTCAGAGCGGTTTACAAACTCCTTTCCCTTCCCCTCCCCACAACAGACACCCTGTGAGGTAGGTGGGGCTGAGAGAGCTCTTTCCCAAGCTGTCCTTGAGGGAACAGCTGGTACAGAGCTATGGCTTGCCCAAGGTCATCCAGCCAGGTGCAAGTGGAGGAGTGGGGACTCAAACCCGGTTCTCCCAGATTAGAGTCCGCGCACTTAACCACTACACCAGACTGGCTCTCATGTTGCATTAGAGAAGTGGATCATAACAACGAATTTGAATCAACCAGCTACCAAACAGATCGTGCAACCTTTTTAATGTCAGATAGCAAGCAAGGTCATATGAGCCAATTTTTTAGGAACCACATTGTGAGAAGCCAAATAACCTAATATAGGGAACCACTTTGGGATATATATATCCATATCCATATTACTTTGAGTTATTTGACCAGTGATTTTTTCCATTATATAGAGATTTCATATCTTGTTATGCCACACGTTCATAGAAGGCCCTGCTCTTGCCTCTCCATTTAGCAGCTTTTTGCTGTGATCTATAATGTTGCTATTAATTCTTTAGTAGATTTTGGCATATCTAGATCTGAGCAATAGTTCAGAAATAAGAGTTCTGGTTTCATTTGTTGTTCAGTCGCACAGTGGAATCCGACTCTTTGCGACCCCATGGACCACATCACGTCTGGCTCTCCTGTCCTCCATTGTCCTCTGGAGTTTGCTCAACTTCATGTTTGTTGCATCGATAACACCGTCTAAACATCTCATCCTTTGCCGTCCCCTTCTTCTTTGACCTTCAGTCTTTCCCAGCATCAGGGTCTTCTCCAGTGAGTGCTCCCTTCTCATTTGGGGGCCAAAGTATTTGAGCTTCAGCTTCAGGATCTGGCCTTCCAGGGAACAGTCAGGGTTGATTTCTTTTAGGATTGACTGATCTGATCTCCTTGCAATCCAATGGACTCTCAAGAGTCTTCTCCAGCACCATAATTCGAAAGCATCTATTCTTCAGCATTCGATCTTCCTTATGGTCCAACTCTCGCAGACATATATTACTACTGGGAATATCATCGCTTTGACCATACGGACTTTTATCGGCAGGGTGATGTCTCTACTTTTTCTTATGCTGTCTAGGTTTGCCATCGCTTTCCTCCCAAGGAGCAGGTGTCTTTTAATTCCATGGCTGCAGTCACGGTCTGCAGTGATCTTGGATCCCAGGAAGGTCAAGTCTGTCACTGCTTCCACGACTTCCCCTTCTGTTTGCCAAGGAGTGATGGGGCCAGATGCCATATTGGAAGGGCCATGTGCTTTCTTCATTAGAGGGGAAGGCTCCAGCCCATGCCAGGAGGCTGACACCCTAGACAGTTCACCTCAGACAGAGACAAAAGACTCCTTCTGCCATGAGGTTTCTGTCTGTTTCAGCACGCTGGTCAACCCCTGCCCCCTCCAACATAGATAAATGGATTATGCTAATGCAGTTGCCTAGCAACTAATGTTCAGGCCATCACCCAGTCGGCCAGAGCCATCAACTAACAATAGATGTGGCCCAGGTGAGTCATCGGACCCTGCCCAGGTATCCACTTTCTGGTGAGATCATAGTTTTGCAATATTGTCCATCCCCCGGCCCTCCTCCTTTTGTCCACCTCCTCTCTCACCCTTAGCAAGAGGCTCTTTAGTAGATATATTAAAACCAGTCATAATATAAATCCGATTTAAAACCTGTTCCCAAAATGCCATGATAACAATGCTCCACCAACAGTGCTCAAACGAACCCACTTCTCCACACATTTCCCAGCACAAGGGAGCACACTTAGAAGACACATGAGACAGTTTAAGAGGGGTCAAATACCCATGGGATAGAATTTTGAAGGTCTGAAGCTTTATATCAAATGAAGAGGTATTAGACATGTAAGATGACTGGAACCGACGTCATTGATCTTTGGATAATTCCAACTGACAGTTCCTTGGCCAACCAGATCCTGTTTTCCCAAACTGTAGGGCTGATTTTGCACTAGCATTTGCCCCAGGTTTGCCCTCATGCTTGCACCGGAGCTTCTGGTCGATTTCACACCAGTTGATCCAGGCTCACGTTTTGCTCTGGAGTATCGCCCTGCTGCACCGGAGTTTCCCTGGAGCAAACAAATCCTGTTTTTAAAGGATTTTCCTGTTTTCTCCGGGGGAGAACCCAAAATGAAAACACGCCCACTCGCCCGCCTTTCATCACGGCCACTCCACTGTGGGTGTTTCTAATTTTTTTGGAGAAAACCCTTCGTCATGCTATATTGAAAGGGCTGAGGTTCCAAGTGGGAAAATGAAGAAAATACTCTGGAGGAAACTGGGGCCTTTTTCCCACTCACATTGTGCCGGCGTTCTGCCTCCGTTTGTCCCGGCGCTGGGTGTCAATTTCACACCCTTTGCTGCGGCGCTGTGTTAATACGGGGCTTCGCGCCATTTTCTCCGTGCCTTCGGTAAACCTAAAAAAAAAGGTTTACCGAAGGCACGGAGAAAATGGCGTGAAGCCCCGTATTAACACACGCGACGCAGCAAAGGGTGTGAAATTGACACCCAGCGCCGGGACAAACGGAGGCAGAACTCCGGCACAATGTGAGTGGGAAAAAAGCCTGGGAGGGGAAATTCCAGCGAGAACAAGAGGCAACTGGCCAGTGTGAAATCGGCCTAGGAGTCAGCTTAAGGAAGTTTGAGTCCAGTGGCACCTTTAAGACCAACAAGTTTAATTCTGGGTATAAGCTTTCGTGTGCATGTGGTTTGTGTTGTGCTTGTAGCATACAATGGATGAGGTAGTAGTATTCTTAAAAGTGTGTTAAGAAGAAAGTATACTTTGCTTTTCTATTGGTTTAGATTTGGTGCAGTATTGAATTGTCATTCAGCAATTGGTGTAAAAGTTTACCATGTCCTGATGTCAGTTTATCTGTACATTAGGAATGCCACCCTCCAGTGGGACCTGGGGATCCCTTGGAATTACAGATCATCTCCAGACTACAGAGATCAGTTCTTCTGGGGGAAATGGCTGCTTAGGAGGGTGGACTCTACAGCACTCTACCCCACTGAGGTCCCTGTCCTCCCCAGGCTCCACCCCCTACATTTCTAGGAGTTTCCCAACCTTCTTAGGAACAGATGCTTTCCAGGATCATGATCAATAAATAAAGAGAAGTTAGCAGTGACTTGGAGCCCTTCTTTGAACCCAACTGAAATCTGTTGTCTCCCCTTCAACAACAATACTTGCTTCTATTACAAATGATCATGGGATAACGCAAATTTTATTTAGACAGCAATCCTATCATAATCTGTCTGCCCTAAATAGTTTGTGGTTAGATAAGGCTTTCAGTGTCTGCGAGCTTTCCCCGCTCAGTTACGGGTAGGAGAGAAACTTACAAAATAGCGAGGTTTGGTCACCAGCTGGCATGAACCCCCCCCAAAGGCTGAGATGATTAACTGCTTGATTTGTTGATGTTTCTCATTGAGATTCGGAGTGGACTGTGAAACATAAAAACTATACTGTAGGACTAGGATGACAGAATTTGAGAACAATGCAAACAGAAAACTGGCTAACTGACATATCATAGACAAGGAGTACCCAACTTTTTCGAGCCAGTGGGTACCTTCGGAATTTTGAGATGGGGTGGTGAGCACCACCCCAAAATGGCTAAAGAAGAAGAAGAGCTGGATTTATACCCCGCTCTTCACTCGGTGTCTCAGACTGGCTTACAATCACCTTCCCTTCCTCTCCCCACAACAGACACCCTGTGAGGTAGGTGGGACTGAGAGGGCTCCGAGGGAACTGTTCTTGAAAGAACAGCTCTGACAGAACTGTGACTGACCCAAGATCACCCAGCAGGCTTCATGTCGTGTGGGGGAGTGGGGAATCAAATCCGGCTCTCCAGACTATAGTCATAAGAACATAAGAGAAGCCAATGTTGGATCAGGCCAGTGGCCCATCCAGTCCAACACTCTGTCACACAGTGGCCAAAAACACCAGGTGCCCTCAGAAGGCCCGGCAGTGGGGGCAGGAAGCCCTCCCACTGTTGCCCCCCCCCAAAAAACACCAAGAATACAGAGCATCACTTGCCCCAGACTGGGAGTTCCTATCTATACTTTGTGGCTAATAGCCACTGATGGACTTCTGCTCCATATGTTTATCTAATTGCCTCTTAAAGCTGCCCATGCTTGTAGCCGCCACCACCTCCTGTGGCAGTGAATTCCACGTGTTAATCAGTCTTTGGGTGAAGAAGGACTTCCTTTTTTTCTGTTCTAACCACACTGCTCAGCAATTTCATGGAGTGCCCACGAGTTCTTGTATTGTGAGAAAGGGAGAAAAGGACCTCTTTCTCTGCCTGCTCTGTCCCATGCATAATCTTATAAACCTCGATCATGTCACCCCTCAGCCGTTGTTTCTCCAAGCTAAAGAGCCCCAAGCGCTTCAACCTTTCTTCACAGGGAAAGTGTTCCAACCCTTTTATCATTCTAGTTGCCCTTTTCTGCACTTTTCGCAGTGCTATATTATCTTTTCTGAGGTGTGGCGACCAGAACTGTACACAGTACTCCAAATGAGGTCGCACCATCGATTTATACAGGGGCATTATGATACTGGCTGATTTGTTTTCAATTCCCTTCCTAAAAACCCCCCAGCATAGTCAGCTGGAGCCGAACCCGAAATGGCTGCCACAAGAGGTGGAGTTCAATGGAAGACCCGCCTCCTCATACCTCCTGGGAAAAAGGAAAGCCTGAAAGAGGGAGGGGAATGAAACTGAGTAAACTGAAAGACACTGAGGAAGGATACCAGACTTCCTGATCTTCCAATGGAAAAAAAAATGTTTCATTTGAATGAGGACAGTCAATAACAAGCTGTATGGGCACCATGTTGGAGAACCCTGCCATGGCCAATGCAGGAAGTGAATTACAAAAGCTGGAGACAGCGTAGTAAAAGTGAGGGGATACGTACAATACACATAGCAGATGATGATTGTAGCAGACTGGCTAAAATGAAAATGCTGTACGGTTCACCCTCCAAAGCAGCCATTTTCTCCAGGGGAACTGATAGTCGTAATCTGGCAATCGGTTGGAATTCCAGGAGATCTTCAGGTCCCACCTGGAGCCTGGCTACCCTACACAGCCCTGTTGAGTTCTGCTTTCTCCCCTCCTTGCTTCCCCACTGCTCTGTTAGCTCAGGCCATATGAATCAGTTGTGACTAGAGGCTACTCATTAAATTTGCAGATGATACCAAACTGGGAGGAGCAGTGAGCACACCAGAAGACAGAGAATTCAGCGAGATCTGAACACGTTGGAAAAGTGGGTGGATGCGAACAAGATGCAGTTTAAGTGCCGAGTTCTACATCTGGGTAACAAAAATGAGGAACACGCCTACTGGATGGGGGATTCACTCCAGGGTAGCAATGTGTGTGAACAAGATCTTGGAGTACGGGTGCAGCCAGTGTAATGCAGCAACAAAAAAGGCTAATGCGATCTTGGGGTGTATCAACAGAGGCACAATATCTAAATGGCAAGATGTCATAGTCCCGCTGTACACTGCACTGGCCAGGACGCACCTGGAGTATTGTGTGCTGTTCTGGAGGCCTCACTTCAAAAAGGATGTGGACAGAATGGAGCGGGTGCAGGGAAAAGCGATGAGGATGATCGGGGCCCCGAAGACCAAGCCCTGCAAGGAAAGGCCGAGGGCCCTGAGAATGTTTTGTCTGGAGAAGAGGAGGTTGAAGGGGGACATGATGGCTCTCTTGAAGTCTTTGAAGGGCTGTCACTTGGAGGAGGGCAGGGTGCTGTTCCTGTTGGCAGCAGAGGAGAGGACTCGCAATCATGGGTTTGGATTAAGGGTGGGAAGGTATCGGCTGGATCTTAGGAAAAACTTTTTGACAGGAAGAGTTGTGCAACTGTGGAACCAGCTGCCTGGGGAATGGTGGTGAGCTCCCCCTCCCTGGCAGTCTTCAAGCAGCGGCTGGACAAACCCTTGCCAGGGATGCTCTAGGCTGATCCTGCATTGAGCCGGGGGTTGGACTACATGGCCTGCAGGGCCCCTTCCGACTCTGTGATTCTATGACAAAACATTTTTTTTAAAAAAACCCTTCCATTTGGCTAAGTCATCCTTAGCAATGTTAACGGCTGATGCTCTCTTTGGATTGGCGACATTTTGGCGCGTTCACAGTTATGACAACAACGACAAAACCCGCAAACCTGTTTGGCAGGCGCTTTGACTCACAGACCCAGTGAACTGCTCATGTCTGACTGGCACAGTTGAACATGGTTAGTTTGGCGGCTGAACACATTCACAACAAAATCTGTGGAATCCTCACCTGTCTGGCGAGATCAGCAATTGTAGACAGGTTAAAACTGGAACGAGCGAGCATATTTTGACTGGAGGCAGCTCAGGAGAAGCTGATAGACTGATTTATTACTTGGGGTGCCAAACGCCAGGCGGCACAGTTGATCTCCGGACTGCAGAGATCAGTTCCCCCAGAGAAAATGGCTGCGTGGGAGGGTGGACGCTCTGTAGGTTGCCACTGGCAGGAGATGGGGAGGGTACAGTTGCCAGATCTGGGTTAGGAAACTCCTGGAGATTTGGGGATGGAGCCTGGGGAGGACAGGGACCTCAGTGGGGTACAATGCCCTAGAGCCCACTCTCCAAAGCATCCGTTTTCTCCAGGAGAACTGATCTCTGCAGTCTGGAGATGAGCAGTGGTTCCAGGGGATCCCCAGGTCCCACCCGGAGGCTGGCATCCCTAACTCTATCTATGAGAACAACAGCTATGGAATAAGTTAAGACCAGAGAATCATACAGCTGTAACAACACACTCTCCTATTAAGGCATATACATCAAAAATTTCCACAAAACATACAAAAATTATTGCAAAATATAATTAATTTAATATAATAAGTGATGGGGGGGTCCAAAGTAATCAGCAACGAAACATCCGGTAGATACATTTGTTTCCAACAGTCTTCATCAGGTGTGGACCAACGATTTGCTATTAAAAGACAATATACAATATGCAAGATTACAAGACCAATACAGGTTACAGTTTACAAAAATATATTATATTCACAAAGCTTATATTATATTCACAAAGCTTAAAGAGGACTTACAATATCTTCTTTGAAGATATTGTAAGTCCTCTTTAAGCTTTGTGAATATAATATATTTTTGTAAAATATATTATATTCACAAAGCTTATATTATATTCACAAAGCTTATATTATATTCACAAAGCTTATATTCAAAAATATATTATATTCACAAAGCTTATATTATATTCACAAAGCTTAAAGAGCTCTCTAAGCTTTGTGAATATAATATATTTTTGTAAACTGTAACCTGTATTGGTCTTGTAATCTTGCATATTGTATATTATCTTTTAACAGCAAATTGTTGGTCCACACCTGATGAAGACTGTTGGAAACGAATGTATCTACCGGATGCTTCGTTGTTGATGACTTTGGACCCCCCATCACTTATTATATTAAATTAATTATATTTTGCAATAATTTTTGTATGTTTTGTGGAATTTTTTGATGTATATGCCTTAATAGGAGAGTGTGTTGTTACAGCTGTATGATTCTCTGGTCTTAACTTATCCCTAACTCTATGGCAGGGGTGGCCAAACTTGCTCAGCGTAAGAGCCGTATAAAATAAATGTCGGATGCTTGAGAGCCGCAAGACAGGAACAAATATCACACACACGAAATGAGACTGGCAAATTAAAAACAAAAGGTGGTAAAAACAGATATTGAGAACGATATTTATTTGTTTGCCCATGATATTGATTTGTCTAAGAGAGAGAGAAAGAGAGACAGAGATGGAAAGAAAGAATGAAAGAGGTGGAAAGAAAGAGAAAGAGTGAGAGAAACAAAGAAAGCAAATAGATGGGAGGGAGGGAGGGAAGGAGAAGAAGTACGCCTCCCCTTTGCTTCCCCAGCTGCCCTGTCGGGAGCCACAGAATATGTGTGAAAGGGCCGCATGTGGCTCCCGAGCCACAGTTTGGCCACTCCTGCTCTATGTCATTATACCTCGCTGAGGTTCCTCCCTAGGTTCCAAACAGGCCCATAGTGGGGCATCTCTATTTATCACCCCAACTTATCATCCAGGCCCTCCAATTTCTCACTGAGCCAGGTGGAGAGCGCTGTTTCAGGCTGTGTGTGTGGGGAGGCTCAACCCTTTGCTATGCTTCTCCCTTGGCAGCTTGTATGACAGACCAGAGACTTCTATGGGGCACTCCCAGGCTTGGAGATGTGTGTTGTGCCCCCCCCCCCCCCCGGTATTTCTCAACCCAGAGCTGGCAATCTTGCGTAATACACTTATATCACCCCTTTCTTTCATCGTGGAATTTAAGTTTCACCCATTCGGATGTTAAGTAGAGCCCAGACGTGTTTAACTGCTGCAAAGGATGCTGTATCACACATCTTTAGACCATTCACTTGGCAACACCCCCCCCTCCCCCAGACTCCAGTTTTGGATTCAACAGTTCCTCCCCCCCCTTTCCCCAATGGTGTTAATTTACACCCCGCTCTTCAGGGCTTGCGTAGTGCCAACCACTTAATTTGCACAAACCGATCATTACAACCAAATTAAAACCTACAATTAGCAATCCAGGAGGGCCTACGCGATAATTCAGGCAGATGCACCACTTAAAAATATTTACATAAAACTGCCACAGAAACTACCTGGCTTGCAGCTATCCAAATAAAGATACCTTTTAAGAGCATCTAAGTGAGTAATGCGTAAATCACGCAAGGATGTTGACAGCTCGTAAACCAATGTGGTTTGCATCCTCTTAAACACCTCCCTGCGACACTTTAAATGTGATTTTTAAAAGTTTCCAGTCTAGACGCTAGTTGGTGGCAAGTCAGATGGTGGCGGCTGGGTTAAGCAGATGGGAGGAAATGGAGTCTCTCGAGGCCGCTACCACTTGGATTTCCTGGTAGCACTCTGCTCAGCAAAGGCTGAAACCTTCCTCTATCAGCTGACCCCCAATGTGGCACCTGTGTAGCTAGCAGGGATGGGCACAAACCAGCTGACGAACTAAAGTTTGTCACGAATTTTGGGTGGTTTGTGGTTCAAGAAGCGATGTTCACAAATGGACGAACCACCACAAAGTTCTCTGAATTTTGGTGCAGTTTGTGGTGATTTGTGAACAGCAGAAAGCAGGGTTTTAAACTTTAAATGGCTCACGGACTGATATAAGAACATAAGAACATAAGAGAAGCCAATGTTGGATCAGGCCAGTGGCCCATCCAGTGCAACACTCTGTCTCTCACAGTGGCCAGAAATACCAGGTGCCCTCAGAAGGTCCAGCAGTGGGGGCAGGAAGCCCCCCCACTGTTGCCCCCCCCCCAAACACCAAGAATACAGAGCATCACTTGCCCCAGACTGAGAGTTCCTATCTATACTTTGTGGCTAATAGCCACTGATGGACCTCTGCTCCATATGTTTATCTAATTCCGTCTTGAAGCCATCCATGCTTGTAGCCGCCACCACCTCCTGTGGCAGTGAATTCCACGTGATAATCACTCTTTGGGTGAAGAAGGACTTCCTTTTTTTCTGTTCTAACCACACTGCTCAGCAATTTCATGGAGTGCCCACAAGTTCTTGTATTGTGAGAAAGGGAGAAAAGGACTTTCTCTACCTGCTCTACCCCATGCATAATCTTATAAACCTCGATCATGTCACCCCTCAGCCGTCGTTTCTCCAAGCTAAAGAGCTCCAAGCGCTTCAACCTTTCTTCATAGGAAAAGTGTTCCAACCCTTTTATCATTTTAGTTGCCCTTTTCTGCACTTTTCCCAATGCTATAATATCTTTTCTGAGGTGTGGTAACCAGAACTGTACACAGTACTCCAAATGAGGTTGCACCATCAATTTATACAGGGGCATTATGATACTGGCTGATTTGTTTTCTATTCCCTTCCTAATAACCGCCAGCATAGCACTGGCCTTTTTCATTGCAGTCGCACACTGTCTCAACATTTTCATTGAGTTATCTACTATGACTTCAAGATCTCTCTCTTGGTCAGTCTCCGCCAGTTCGGACCCCATCAACGTGTATTTATAGTTAGGATTTTTGGCTCCAATGTGCATCACTTTGCACTTGGCCACATTAAACCCCATTTGCCACGTTGATGCCCACTCGCTCATCCTTGACAGATCCCTTTGGAGTGCCTCACAATCCTCCCTGGTTCTCACCATCCTGAACAACTTCATGTCATCTGCAAATTTAGCCATTCACTGCTCACTCCCAACCCCAAATCATAAATAAACAAATAGCCACTGATATGACCTGGTCTGGTTCATGAACTGGCATATCGGTTTGTGGTTCTGTTTGTGGTCCAGCCTCGAACCACAAACCGAACCATCCTCAAAAATTTGGTTCATGCCCATCCCTAGTAGGTAGGGCTGAAAACCCCCAAGTGGGATCCGGAGATCTCCAGGAATTACAACTGATCTCCAGACTATGAGGACAGATAATGTTTTTTGAGGTACAGTGATAGCTGGAGAACCAGCTGGAGCTGATAAAGAAGAAGAAGAAGAAGAAGAAGAAGAGATTGGATTTATACCCCACCCTTCACTTTGAGTCTTAGAACAGCTTACAAACTCCTTTCCCTTCCCCTCCCCACAACAGACACCCTGTGAGGTAGGTGGGGCTGAGAGAGCTCTTTCCCAAGCTGTCCTTGAGGGAACAGCTGGTACAGAGCTATGGCTTCCCCACGGTCATCCAGCAGGTGCAAGTGGAGGAGTGGGGAGTCAAACCCAGTTCTCTCAGATTAGAGTCCGCGCACTTAACCGCGGCACCAAACTGGCTGGCAACAGCCTCATGGCTCTTCTTGGCCCACAGATTACAGCCTGTTTAGCTGAAAACTCTTCTGATTAAATTTCAACCCGTTGGTTCTGGTCCGACTGTCTGGGCCAACAGAAAAGAACTCCACACCACCATTCTCTACATGACAGCCCTTCAAGTCCTTGAAGATGGTTTTCATATAACCTCTCAATTGTCTCTTCTCCAGGCTAAACATACCCAACTCCTTCAACCGTTCCGCATAGAACTTGGTCTCCAGACCCCGCACCATCTTCATTGCTCTCCTTTGGACACATTCCAGCTTGTCTATATTCTTCTTATACTCTCCAGGAATTTCCTAACATGGAGTTGGCAATCCTATGTCAAGGCAGAGTGGAATTACCAACTTGCTGGTGGCGCCTGGAGATCTCTTGGAATTCCAAGTGACCTCCAGACGACAGAGATCAATTCCCCAGGAGAAAATGGCCTCTTTGGAGGGTGGATTCTATGGCATTATAACCCCAGTGAGGTCCCTCCCCTCTCTGAACCCCACCCTCTACAGGCTCCACCCCCAAATATCCAGGAATTTCCCAACCTGGAGCTTGCAACCGTAATTAGGTGTCCTTCCGAATTCAAAATTTATCAGTGTCATGGTTTTGCATTCAAGGGGATGGAGTCAGTCTCAAATTAAAACTTTTCTTACTTAAAGGGCAGTGGCTGTCTTTCAACAGAGTGCTTGAAAACTTTCTGAAACTGCATTCAGCTTTTATTTTGGAATGAAAAGAGCCCTTGTTCATTCCAGCCTCATTAATCTCCTGATCTGAGAGTTTAGAATATTCTAGCAGGTGATTTGCTTTGTTTCGGCACAATGGAAACTTTAAAAAAAAACCTGCAGACAAATTTTTTATTATTACCGCTTTTATAGGGAACATGAAATGTGCACTAGTTTAATACAAAGTCATTATCGCAGTTAAAACCATTAAGTTAATTAATATGGACATTTATTACAGCCGATAAAAGATAATAACAGGGGATTTATAGAATCAATATATCTGTATACGCACTTCTTTCTACAACCTCTGCAGAGAGAAGTGTATCAAGCCAGGAGGGGGGGATTGTGTAATAGTACCTGTTACCAGAATCAGAGCTAAAGGCAGGTCAAGGGGAACTGTGAAATACGAGTTCCCCTGCAGAGCTTTGAAAATGTGTCAAGGAAACTGATTCGGAGGGGCCAAACAAGGAGAGGAACTTTGGTTACGTGAACAGGTCCACAGTACAGATGTAAACTAGTTCCACATTCATCTCCTGCTCCTAGGGACCCCTGGAAATCTCTATCGTTAGAGTTCTCTACAGTACTTTCACCAAACTACAATTCCAAGGATTCTCTAGAGGAAAGACCCGCTATTGTGAGATCATACCACCCTTTGAAGCTGTGGCACAGCCCGTCAGTATGTGATCAGATGCAGCTGCAGGTGAGTCCTCTTTTTTGTGCCGTTTGTTTCCTATGCACTTAAACAAGGAACTGATGAACCGCACCTCCGCACTGAGTTCCCCCTGTGGAGTTTGCGATGATACGCATACTGTGAAGGGGGGGGAACAACAGCACAGGGTAGGGATGGCCTAATCAGACCATCCTGATGGCATGAGAACATGCTGGAGTGATCAGACAGGGAAAAGTTCATTCATGGCCTGTCGCAACCCATTTACTACCAGTTTTTCCCTGGTGTCTTTTAACTCTGCTTCTGCGATGGAGGGAAACGGGTTGCCGACGGCTGTGGGATGCTTCCCAGTTGTTGTCTGATCGCTTCCTTTAAATCCACCCAGCATTTGCACCTATGTCGGGTCTAACTGTGTGTATGATCGCAGCCTTAAACTGGTATACAAGAAATACAAATTTGTAGATTTGATCTGTACTGCATCACGTTTTGTGGTCATATTACAGTTGCCCCATGTACTAATTGTTTTATTTAGTTTGAGGTAGCTGCTAGCATCCTTGTCAAGGCCTGCCCTAACATAACCTAGGGTGAAGAGGGCAGGAAAAGGAAACCTTTCCTGTCTACAGGGTGAGAACTGCTTTGACTGTGATCTTTTAGGAACAATTGGAGTGAAGCAGGTTTGGTAAAGCAGGCTTGGTAGAACAGTGAAGCAAGTTTGGCAAAGCGGGGAAAGCCCCCGAAAGTGGATGATTGGCAGATGATGTTGTGTGGATTCTTCAGAAAAAAGAAACCCCCCAAACCGTAGCATTACATATGGCACCACGTCACTTCTTGTAACAAAGTGGAAGTGACCATGTTTTTAAATATCTCTTCCAAAAATTTTGGTAATTTATTGGGCAATATATCTAACAGCATATTTCTTTGAAATCCATAGGGAATTTAAATTTTAATATGTTCTGCATTTTCCCAGGTGTTTCCTTCCAATATCTTTTTTGCTTTTTTACAGGTCCACCACATATGGTAAAAGGTTCCATCAATGTCTTGACATTTCCAGCTTTTTCCTTTGTAGTTTTTGTCTACTTTCTCAATATCCCTTGGGGTTATGAACCTTCTAAAAACATTTTGTACCAGTTTTCTCTAAATGACTGTCTGGCTGTAAACTTAATTTCTTTTCCCCATAACCATTCCCATTGATGCATAGGTATCTGCTCTCTAAAATTCTGCATTCGCAATCATTTTTTCCACATTCTTCTTCTGTTTCTAACTGAAGTAATAACTTACATATTCATCACAGTAAACCGTCTTTTTGTTTTATAATCAGCTGTTCAAACACAGTCACATCTCTTAGAGCTAGAATTATCTATGGAGCAAAATGGAAATTAGATGTCTGTCCAAGCTTAGAGGAATGGGAAAATAAACTTGGCAACTATGCAGTAATGGCGAAATTAGCAACGTATTTGAGAAACAGATCAATTATGAAATTTGAAGAGAGATGGAGGGTGCATTATGCAAGTAGAAGACAGATTTAGAAAGAGAAACAGTTTTAAAATTGTATATAAATGTATTGCAATGCAGAAGCAGAATGAGAACAAGTTCTAAATGTAATATCTTGAATATAAACATATAAGGAAGTGGATTTTGAGCAGAAACCTTTTATTTTCTTATTATGAGATATATAATAGACTTTGTACTTTGCTATAGTACCTATCTGTTAAATGTTATAGCTGATATGTAGAAATGGTGAAATATGTAATACTGAATATGTAGTAATGATGAAACTAATAATGTAGTTGCAAAACAGATCAGTTGTGGAATTTAAAATTTAAAATGTTTAACACAGATAATAAATCACTAACAATATAAAGATACAATCCTCTCATAAGAGGAGCTTTAAATAAAAATTAAACAGCTGGGTCTTGCCACAGTACAATACTACAGCCCAACAAGGTCTGCATGTATAAGTACATACTTTTCTTATAAGGAATTCTTCAGACAAAGACAAAAAGTCTTCAGACGAAGGATGAAGATGCTGGCTTTGATCCTCTGTTTCGTCAGGAGCTTCTGCAGCTTGAACTTCCTCAGAACAAAGAATCCAATTTATATTACACTCACTAAAGATTATTCCAGAACATTAACCAAAAGCACAAACGGGCAACCAATCCGAACAGGACACAGCCTCACATGGTAGGCTTATGAAACCTAAAAGTATGAATGTGTCTTAATGTTTATCAGCTGAGAAACTGGGAAAAATAAACACTGAAAACCAAAACCATAACTTGGAGTAAACAAAAGGTTTATTATTTAGACTTTGAACCAGTTCTCATATGGCCACAGCATTAAAGATTATCCGTTGATTTGGATATTGAATTAACAACATGGAAACACATGGATCTCAATAATATATAACAAGTGGGGACCCGCGATACTCGCAGGGTGGAAATCCCTCCTTCCACTGCTGACAATCCCTCCTCATCGCTCAGTGTACATGTCTGGAGACTCGCGGGGTGGGAATGCCCCCCATGCCAAACAGCTCCAGGCCCCACTACCTCCTACTGAGCCGGGTGGCCGGGCTGGAACAGCTGCCAGTGTGTTCCTCCACTGCTGTCGGGCTTGGAGCAGCCACCGCCATCCTCTGCCACTGTGGACAGGTTGGAGCAGCTGTTAGCCCAATTGTCTTGATTTCTTATTAATATTGGGGAATTATTGATTATTAAATAATTGGCAATAGGCAAAATGGGTCACCACCTATTTATACAGAGGTTCTGCCCTTTCCAGATAAACCAGAAAATAAGCAAGGAGGCTGGTTTTAGTAATAAAGTAATTTCTTTACTGAAGGAACTGATTCTCATACAAACAATACAGATTCACTCACACACTTACACAGAGCCTAAGAAATATAGATAGAGCAAAGACATTTGCATTAGCAGGAAATCGTTGGTATCCGTTGAGGGCAATAATTACCTGTCTGGAGAGCTGGTGTGGTCCTGCTGGAAAAAATAAGGGAGGGAGGGAGGGGCATATGCCCTGAACCAGCAGCAACACATGTTAGAGTCTGGCTGCGCAACCAAGAGAAGAAGAAGAAGAAGAAGAGATTGGATTTATACCCCGCCCTCCACTCCCCAAGGGAGTCTCAGAGTGGCTTACAAACTCCTTTTCCCTTCCCCTCCCCACAACAGACACCCTGTGAGGTAGGTGGGGCTGAGAGAGCTCTTTCCCAAGCTGTCCTTGAGAGAACAGCTGGTACTGAGCTATGGCTTGCCCAAGGTCATCCAGCTGCCTGCAAGTGGAGGAGTGGGGAATCAAACCCTGTTCTCCCAGGTTAGAGTCTGCGCACTTAACCACTACACCAAACTGGCTCTCTCAGAGCCGTGGAGGGAGGATGGGATAGGAGATAGGAAGGCTAAAGAGAGAGCTGGCTCTGGGGGCTGGCTTGGCCGGATGCCTCCCCTGGGAACACCCCTTAGCTGGTCCACCCCACAAGTCCTGTCCATTAAAAGAGGGACATGTGGAGATGGCCAATGTTGGATTCTACCAGGTGATTTCAGAGATACCAGACAGGAAGATGACTCAGCAGCTAGAGTCTTTGTTTCGCTGATGGGATTAGTCTCTCTGGGCAGCCGAAACTGGGTCTTAGCTAGGCAGGTCCAGGGTCCATGTGGAATCAGGAACAATCCTTATTGTTCTCTGGAGCAAGGAATGTTGGAGGGGAGGAGAAGTGTCTGGCGACATGGAAGAGAACATGTGTTTAATGGCGTTTGAGTGTACGTGTTTTAGCCACAATGGCAAATGGCTATTTCAGTTTATGTGTCTTTATACTAGGGGAAAGCTCTGGATGCTGGCGACCTTGGGAACCTCTGGCACACAGCCTCAGTCATTTGGCTGGCGCATGTCTGTAGCTGGCATCTCCCTGGTCATTTGGCATCATAGTCCCTCTCATACACACTTAGCAACACAGTCCATAGTTATCACTTATAGAGTTCATGCCTATAAGAGCGCATAAGCGCCTTGCTGGGCAACACAGCTGCCAGCAGGGCTCCTGGGCTGCACTGCTGCCACTGGGTCAAGTGAGGCTTCCCCGGCTGCGCCTCCACCACTGAACCCAGTGTGACTCCCCTGGTCTGCTGCTAAACGCCTGAGGGAAGTGCTTTACTTTTGGGGGGATTTACACCTTGCAAATATATATTTTTAATATTCAGGTTTTTCTGCAAACCCGGGGAATGCTCTAAGTCTGCTGAAAAATCTGTTTAGCCTCCCTCCGTATGGCCCTGATCTGCGGATTTAGATATCCACAGGTGGAGGCCACGTGCGGCTAATAGTATCGAGATCACCATATACACGGAATGTCGTATTAATATTGGACACAATTAGTCACACTTAGGCTGAGGACAGACTGGCAATCTGGAGTGGGATGAATCCGGAGGCAAAAGCTGCAGGGGAAAAATCCCCCGGGGCTGGCTGTCCACATTGGCCAGGGCATTGAGCAAGGATGCCATTACGGAGCATTCAGACTGCTGCGGAGTGGCCCCAGGTGGGCCGGCCTCCGCAGCTCGTGATAGGGCTGTTTCGGCAATTTGTGCATGTGCGCATGCGCTCATGTGCACATATGTGCATGAGCGCTCATGCGCAAACTAGCAAAATGCCGCGTTTGCACTGCCGCCTCCGCTTGCCTCCCGCCTTGTTCCGGTTCACACTGCCTGGAAGCGGGAGGCAAGCACAAGACACCGGTTTCTCCCGGTATCCTTCTAAAGCAAGAAAACTGGCTTCAAAGCAGGTAAGTGCAGAAGGGAGCCGAGGGACAGCTGCGCATGTCTGAACAGGCTCCCTTCCTCCTCTTCCCATGCGGACCTATCCCGGGGCAGATTGCCAGTCTGTCCTCAGCCTTAATAAAAAAAAACCCAATGAAATATTAGTCACACGAACAGCAAAATAGAAAAAAAATTAGAAATATATTGTTTTTGCTAATAGTATACTCAGGAATTATCGTTACCAAACTTTGGAGATTACTTTACATAAAAAGCTTCATGCTGCACAGAAAGCATTTCAAGGGAGAGAAAAAGCTCATTCCGAAAAAGGATTCCCCGCCCCCAATAGTTCCTCTAATTTCCAGTATTCTGCTGGAGATTTCCAGTTCAGAATCCCCTGTGCCCCGAATTCTCTGTCCCCCTCCCCAACCTTCACAACAGCAATTCCAAGCAGGAAAGGCTGCAAGTACCTAAAAGCTGTACTGACAAGAGGCAAGAAAAAGAAAGATTCAAATCCAGCAGCTCCTTAGAGATGAACAAGATTTTAGGGATAGGAGTGGGAGGTCCCCCCATTCCCGGGGTGGCCTCCTTGCTTTCTGTTGTCCCACCGCCGAAGGAGGGTGTCGGGCACTATTGGCCTCAGAATTGAGCCCGCCATTGGCGGGGAGGGCGGGATATAAATCGCACGAAATAAATAAATAAATAAATAGGGAAACAGAGGAGCCTCTGGCATTCCCAGACCGACTCTCCACACCTTCTCTCTCTCTTCCCTGGGCTGAGCTTAGTCTGGTGTAGTGCCAGTTTGGGGTAGTGGTTAGGTGTGCAGACTCTAATCTGGGAGAACCGAGTTTGATTCCCCATTCGTCCACATGCAGCTGCTGGTGTGACCTTGGGTCAGTTACAAGTTCTTTCAGAGCTGTTCTCTCAAGGGCAGTTCTTGAGAGAGCTCTCTCAGCCCCACCTACCTCCCAGGGTGTCTGTCATGGGGAGGGGAAGGGAAAATGGAGATTGGAAGCCACTCTGAGACTCCTTCGGGTAGTGAAGGGCGGGGTAGAAATCCAGTCTCTTCTTCTTCTGCTGCTTCCTCCTTGACTGGGTGTGGTGCCTTTCTTTTTACGGGATTCCCTGGCCCCACCCTTACCTTGCCTGTATCCAATCCCCTTCTATCTGGTCCACCTGAGAGGTTATAAAAGTAAGGGGAGACTTCCCTCCCCACCCCCCGCTGCCTGTCTCCCTCCCCTGCTCCTTCCCTTTGTCACTCAGGGCTTTCTCTTTGCCTTTTCCATCCTGGTCTTTCCCAAGTCTGGGCTCCCCCTTGCCTTCTGATCACACCCTTCCTTGCCATTGCATGGCAACTGGCCTTATTCTCAGCTGTGTTGAAGTGATCTGCCTGGGTTAGGGTTTCCAATCTCTAGCTGGGGGCAGGGGATCCCCTGGTTTCAGAGCTGCCAGAAAGTGTGTGTGTGTGGGGGGGAATGGCCACTCCGTTATACCCTCTGGAGACCGGTCCCCATAGGATATAATGGAGGATTGATCAGCAAGTATCTGGGACTCGGGGTGTGTGTGTGTGATTTTTGAGGCAGAGGCACCAAATTTTCAGCATAGCTGGTGGTGCCTCTCCTGAAAAAAACCCCCCGTAAGTTTCAAAAAGATTGGACCAGGGGGTCCAATTCTATGAACCCCCCCAAAATATGCCCCTATCCTCCATTATTTCCAATGGATGGGAAGCATTAAAAAGGAATGGGGTCCCTTTCAATGTGATGGCCAGAACTCCCTTCAGCGTTCAATTGCCTAGTGACATCACAAGAGTGATGTCACATCCTGGCTCCACTTCCAAAGTCTCCTGGCTCCACCCCCAAAGTCCCCAGGTATTTCCTGAGTTGGACCTGGCAACCCTAGCCTGGATCCTGGATGCCTCTCTCCCCCCCTACCTTCCTTGAATGAGTGAATCCGACTCACTGCTGTCCTCGGCTTGGTCAGACAGGGTGAGGTCAAGTCGGGGCTGATTGCTGGTTCCCGACAATGAGTTATGGACAGTCAAAGGTCCCGTCATCAGATGCAAGTCCTGTATCTGACGAATGGATCTTTGACTCTCGAAAGCTCATTCCCCGAATAGCATGTTTATCTCTAAGGTACTACTGGACTCAGACCCAGCTCTTCTACCAACACAACTAACCTCTGAAACAAAGCAGGAAAGACTCTCTTGCCCTATCTCTGAGGATGGGCTTCACGCATCTGCTGAAGTCCAGTCCGCTAATTCTTGTGTGACAATAAGGATCTCTCTGAAGTGTCACATGATTCTACGGGCTGGATCCATTCCATTAACAACTACGTTTTTCCTCTGACAGATGGAGCCTTCCCATGATTGAAGCAGATCCTTGTTTGGGAGAGCCAGTTTGGTGTAGTGGTTAGGAGCGCGAACTGTAATCTGGGAGAACTGGGTTTGATTCCCCACTCCTCCACATGCAGTTGCTGGTGTGACCTTGGGTCAGTCATAAGTTCTCTCAGAGCTGTTCTCTCAAGGGCAGTTCTCGAAAGAGGTCTCTCAGCCCCATCGATCTCACAGGGTGTCTGTTGTGGGGAGGGGAAGGAGATTGTAAGCTACTCTGAGACTCCTTCGGGTAATGAATAATATTAATTATTTTATTACTTTGATTTCCTTCCCACCTTGCTGGGCAAGCTGGTTCAAGGCGGCGTACACATGATAAAATGATAAAACAATAGATACAATAAATTACTTAAAACACATACAGTACTAAAATAGCATTACAGATACAAATGATGGCGGCATTCAGTAGATAGTCTAATGATGGTATATCCAGCGGTATATCCAGGGCCATAGATGTTCAGATGACTCATTCGTTGGTGGTGGCTCCAAATCGAAAGCCTGGTGGAAGAGCTCTGTTTTACAGGCCCTGCGGAACTGAAGAACTGAGCAGGGTAATATCGTATTTTTCGCTCCATAAGACGCACCTGATCATAAGACGCACCTTGTTTTTAGAGGAGGAAAACAGGAAAAAATGAAACAGAAAGAAAGAAAGAGAGAGAGAGAGAGAGATAAAGGAAGGAAGGAGGAGGAGAGAGAGAGAGAAAGAGAAAGGAAGAAAGAAAGGTGGGGACAGAGAGAGAGACAGAAAGACAGACAGACAGACAGAAAAAAGGAAAGGAAGGAAGGAAGGAAGGAAGGAAGGAAGGAAGAAAGAGAAAGGAAAGAAGAGAGACATCGGCATGCCATGCAAAGCCAGGCCTTTCTGTGCAAAGTAGCCACGGAGCTTAATCTGTGGGTGGGGCTTTCTGCTGCTGGCTGTCTTAAAGGGGAAAAGCACTTAAAGGGAAAGAGTACTTAGCCTGGTGGGGTTTTTCCTGCTGTTTCCCTTTTAAGTCTTAACAGCTCAGGCCCAGCAGGGAGGGGCGGGGAAGGCTGGGATGCCAGCCTGAATGGCGTTCCCCTGCGTTCCTGCTGAAGAAAGAGCCCTGTTACAGGTAAGAAAAGCTCCATATTCGCTCCATAAGACACACACACTCCCCCCCCCCCACTTTTTTGGGGAGGAAAAGTGCATCTTATGGAGCGAAAAATACGGTAAATCCAATCTCTTCTCTTCTCTTCTAAAAGTGCTACCACCAGAGAAATGAACTGGTGGGATTCCACCCTTTAATACCAGTGATGCGGCCTATAGGCAGAGACGTCAATTCCTGATGCCCCCGTTGGCAACTGTGGCTCTCCGTGAAAAAAACCCCTTCCGTCGGTCTCTCCACAACCAGAGAATCGTCCCCAAATCAACATCTGACAATGACTGAACTTCACCTCTTGGCTGTTCCTGCCAGTTGTTCTCAATTATTCATTTCCTCTGATCGCAGATGACATTTGGAGGCAGGGTAATTTAGGGCAGGCAACTGGAGAACATGATACGGAAGACACCATCCATCACAGTAATGATAGACATTAGCAGAATGCCTAGTGTTTGGGTTGGAATAACGGAGCCATCTCGGCTTTGCCGCCAAACACCGCAAGTATGGCTGTGCGCAACTGTCCGTCCTAATTTAGTGCTGCCTTCCGAACCGTCATCACAAAGGGAGATTCACCGGATTGATATGTTTGATTTATGCCTGACAGCTTCAGCTTGGCTAACTCTGGAGCTTCACAATAGTAGTTTACAACCAATTAACCCCCCCCTTTCCCCAATTCTTTCCCCCAGCAGTTACAAAAGCTTCTTTGGATCTTAATTGTAATGCTGTCTTCCCCTCCCGGCCAACCAAGACAGATTCACTCACTGCCCTTGAAGATGGAGCAAGAACCTTTTCCCACATGCGGAAATGCGCTGGTGGGAGGATCTCCCAGGCAACCGATGCTGGGAAATGGCCAGCGACTCTTTCCAAGGCTTATTCTGTTGGTTTATTCTGTCGTCTCCTGCCTGGCCTTCTCTGTATGCTGTCAGAAAAGGCTGGGCAATTTGTTTCGGACGACGGCCAGCTTGGAAACATACAATGGCCTGGATGGCCACATTTAATTTTCATAAATCACTCAGGCAGAGAACACATTTCCCTTACCGTTTCAGTGCCTGCTGCAGATGCCATGTCGCAGCACACTGATACGTTGTACTCTCTGATTTTTCTGACCAGTGATTACCGTTTACTTAAGACTGACAGCAACTTAAGTGCCGAACAGAAATGGTGCCATGTTCCCCCAGTGAGCAATGCTAAACAGAACGCGAAAAGGCCTGAAGGCAGGAGGATAGGATAGGGCTGCGAACTGGAATTGATAGATTAATCAACAAACACTGTAGTTGATTAACTGGTTCCAGTGTAGTGTAGTGGATCTTTCTATTACCTTTTTATCTTCCCCTTCCTCCCAGAAACTGTGAAGGAAATACACCCTCTCGCCAAGATCTCAGGAAGAGATTTCTTCCCAATTCCAGGGGGTTGGATGCAACCAAAGCCAGTTTGCTGCAGTGGTTAGGAGCACGGACTCTAATCTGCCAGAACTGGGTTTGAGTCCCTACTCCTCCACATGCAGCTGCTGGTGTGACCTTGGGTCAGGCACAAGTTCTCTCAGAGCTGTTCTCTCAAGAGCAGTCCTTGAGAGAGCTCTCTCTGCCCCACCTACTTTACAGAGTGTCTGTTGTGAGGAGGGGAAGGGAAAGGAGATTGTAAGCCGCTCTGAGATTCCGATTGAAGGGCAGAGTATAAATCCAATCTCCTTCTCCTTCTTGTTGGTGGGGGAAAAATGAGAGGTCCCCCTTAGAAGAAGTAGAAAAACTGGCAGTATCCAATCCACTGCCTGCTATCTTTTTAAAAACTGAGATGCTAACAATTGAACCTAGGCTTTTGATCCTGAAAAGCGTCTGCTTGGTATCTGATCATGTCCCCTGTCTGAACGACGGGCCACCCTGTTCCTCTTAACTCGCTAGAAATTAATAGTTCTGATGAATTGCAATGTATAGATAAGGTACATCGCATTGTTCAAAGCTGTCACGTGACCCTTGTCTCTCATAGCCAATTACTGAAACAGCCCTCGCTTCCCTAATTATTCCGTTCCAAATAATCAAACCCTACAAAGCCAATGTGTTCCCAGCAGACCCGCAGGGACAAGTGTCTTTGACTGGAGTCTGAAAAGTTCTCTGCTTCCAAAGAATCCCTTATTTTGGGCAGATGATGTTACGATAACGGTATGTTAACTACCTAGCATCCTGATGTATCGACATGATGCTAAATTCTCCCCCCGCCCCCACCCCCCGTGTAGCAAATTTTAATATGCATAATGTTAGGAGAAGCAGGTCAGAGTTTGAGATTAACACCAATAACCATAATGAGAACAGATGTTTACATCCATCTGGAATGCAGATTTAATATGTTAAGTTCATAGCTCAGGCCCATGAAACGCAATCATTGGAGAGTTCCTGGGCCCAATTTAATGAGTGATTTGGATTAAACAAGTGGGGAGCCCAAACAACAGGCCACTGATCTATATTAAATCTCTACAAAATGAAAATTGCAAAGATTTACTTAGGGTCATTACCCAAGAAAATTTAATCACAACCCCATCCATAATGTCACATCGTCATCGGCCGATAATTGAAATGCCATGCGAGGGATTATGAATAACCCCCTGTTTATGGAGATAGCTCTCTGATTATCTTTATGTCCAGTGGGTAACATAAAATATGATTTTTAATAATGCTTTCAAGATACGCTGTTGGCAACTTGGGTCAGAAAGATCCAGCATTTACCATTTTTATTCTTGGGGGAATAGAAGAAGAAGAAGAAGAAGAAGAAGAAGAAGAGACTGGATTTATACCCTGCCCTTCACTCGGAGTCTCAGAGCGTCTTATAATCTCCTTTCCCTCCCCACAACAGACACCCTGTGAGGTAGGTGGGGCAGAGAGAGCTCTGAGACAATTGTCCTTTTCCGGAACAGCTGTGCCAGAACTATGGCTTGCCCAAGGTCACCCAGCAGGTGCAAGTGGAGGAGTGGAAAATCAAACCTGGTTCTCCCAGATTAGAGTCCGCGCACTTAACCACTACACCAAACTGGCTTTCAGTTGCGCCAGTAGCTGGTATTGCGCATTGTCAAATGTCTTGTAAGCGAATAAGGATGTTTCCACTAGGTTACACGACATTCTTGAACGCTGGTGGGAGGGGAGCCCAAGCCCTGGAGTTTCACGTTGATTATGGATCACCAGGTATCCTACTTTGCTGTGGGCCATATTGTGTGTGAATTCGGGAAGTGTCAACCACAAGTTATAACCTCACTGTTAGGACTGTCTCACAGACCAAGGAGGATATTTCTGTTGCAGGGACTGACAAACTTCTTAAAATTCAGGGTGGATATCCTAATATTGTTTGGCATAAGATGGCGCCTCTTCTGAATTTTGTGCTGAACCGATTTATTAGAATACATCCAACCAGTATAAATCATCTTGCAAGTCCATAAATTGAAGTTAACTGGTTTGTAAAATTCATGAGTGCTTTCTTGCACTTGTTTTTAATTTTTTTTTTAAAAAAACCTGTCTAGCAGATAAAATCATGTCAGTAGAAGTTCTCCCACTCAATTTGTTTTATTAATCTTTAAGTACATATTAGGGATGTGCATTCGGTATATCAGAGCTGAAAAAATAGCCAGAAAATACCTTATTGGTATTTTTCGGCTTTCCCCCCCAGGCAAATATGCATAGGAGTCTGTTTTCGGCCATCAGTATAGCTGATCCCGAAACTATTTGGGGTTATACAGAAATGCCAGATAGTCACAGTTAAAGGGCATTTAAAGGAATCACAGTCCCTTTAAACCCCTTTGGAGTGGACCTGCAGCTTGCACAAGGTGTTCAGAGGGTCTATACCCCTTTGAGGTCCCTCCCCTCCCCAAACCCCACCCTTCCCAGGCTCCGCCCCCCAATCTCCAGGAATTTACCGACACAGAGATGGCAACCCTACCCTGAAGACTCTGCTCCAGATGGCGCTGCCAACTTGCCTGATGCCAGGGCAGCCACCCCATCTCCTCATACGTCCAGGTCCCAAAAGGATCTCTTCAGACTGGATAAGTTGGCAAGAAAGGGACAAATGAGACTAAGTGTAAGTGATACACATAAGGGCAACTTCACATACACAAAGGTGAGTTATGAACTAGTAGTGACTGTCTAAGAATGAGGTCTTGAGACCATGAGGGAAAGCTCAGTGGTAAATACCAACTCAGTGGGTTGCGGTGAGCTTTACGCTGAGGATTATTAGAAAGGGATTGAAAATGAGACAGCCGGTATAACTATCATGCCATTGCATAAATCTACAATGCGGCTCCCCTGACCTGGATGGCCCAGGCTAGCCCAATCTCATTAGATCTCCGAAGCTAAGCAGGGTCACCCCTGGTTAGTATTTGGATGGGAGACCCCCAATGCTCCCTCTAAGCCATGGAGTCTTGTGAGCAGAAGATTCTACTTTGTGAGCTACCGGCATTCAAGTTGCGAGCGAGCGATTTGGCTGTTGCATAAGTTAGTTTGCTCTGCAGCCTTCCTTCCTGAGCGAAGACAAAAACGTGTGAGCAAGAGGCTAAAAAGCGGTGAGCTAGCTCACATTAACTTGGCTTAGAGGGAACACTGGAGGCCACCATGGGAGTCCAGGGTCACAGAGCTGAGGCAGGCAATGGCAACTCACCCCTCTTGCCTTCGAAAACCCCAAGGGGTCGCCAGAAGTCGGCTGCAACTTGATGGCACTTTCCAACATCACCGCGACGTGGCCAAATCTGGAATACCGTGTCGAATGCCCATGGAACGCCCATGTCGAAACTGCCCTTCTGGAAGCAATCAAAACATTCAAGGGTAACACGCAGAGGAGTTAGCTGTGTTCGTCTGTTGCTGCAAGATAGTAAAAAAGCCCAGTAGCACCTTTAAGACTAACGAACTTTATTGTAGGATAAGCTTTCGAGAAACACAGCTCTCTTCATCAGATGCGTGCACGCATCTGACGAAGGGAGCTGTGTTTCTCGAAAGCTTATCCTACAATAAAGTTCGTTAGTCTTAAAGGTGCTACCGGGCTTTCTACTATTAAGGGTAACACTGTCTCTACAGAACAAACGGCTGAAATGTTTGGGGTGTTTAGCTTAGAAAATAACTATATTTTGTTCATTAAGCCTGACCAAGGGAGCTTTGAATCTCGAAAGCTTATACCCTGAAAAACTTGCTGGTCTCTGAGGCGCTCTTGGATTTGAATCCGGCTCTTCATTTACTTTCTCACTGAGACTCAAGGAGGATTACAGGGCATATCACAATACAATCAAATAGTAAGAGAGATCTAATAAGCCATGAGATAGGTCTAGGAAAACAAAAATTAGAAACTTTGGGGGGAAAAATCAGCCAAGATTTATTTACCTAATTTCTATCCCACCTTTGCCTCCAATGAGCACCGAAAGCAGGTTAAGTCGCTTTCCTCTCCTTCACTGTACCCTCACAACGACCCTGTGAGGAAGGTTAGGCGGAGAGCATGTGACAGGCCCAAGGTCACCCAGCAGGTTTCCATGGCAGAGTGAATGCTTTCCAAAACACCATAATGGCTTGAGTCAAAATTAATGGGCTGCAGTACACTGTATGCAACAGATAACTGTGGACCATGCATGGTTCTTTGCTTTAAGAGCTACACAGTAATTTTCAGATGGGCCGTTCTTACCCAGGGGGGCGGGGCAGGGGGAGAAACCTAAGAGTCAAACGCTAGTTTCCCTTGCATTGGCAATTTGCAGCATCCTTTATCAACAACAAACGCACCTTCCCGAGACTTGAAACGGGGCACATTATCTTCCTTAAATGACATATTTAGCTAGTTATTCAGGGCCGTAATGAAGCCGCTTAATGAAGTCAATGTCCTTGAAAGTTCTTCATCATTTCTCTCCCCCCCCACCCCAGTCTGTCAGCATGTCCACTTGCCGACACAATATTAATTAAACACAACATTTCCCGAAGTGTTGGAAGTGAAGCCCTGGCACTGATAATGAACAGGTTTCGGAGAGTCACATCCCAACAAAATTACTTTTTAAACCAGCCTTATTAAGCAGAAAATTAGACCTAAATCACCCCACCACCATCCTCATTAAAAGCCACTGATCCTTGGCTGCTTCTGTGTTCGAACATCTTTAATTAGCAAGCCGCTGGTCTCTGTGCCACGATAAATGCTATTAATCTTACCTTTCATTTTCTTCTTCCTAACCTATCGCTGCCCTATTTGGAGGGGAGGCCTTGTATATCCAGACACCAGCTGCTGTTCTTGTTTAGAAGGTGAGAAGAACCAGCATCGTTCCAATGGTACTTGCGCACGAACACATGGAGATGGAGAAAGAGCAGGAGCACCTTAAAGATGACAGAATTTTGTGGCACCATCTGAGCATTCGGGAGTCACTGCTCACTTCTTCAGATACAGAGAGCAGTGACTTGCGAAAGCTCATCCTCTGCCACAAATTTTGCTTAGTCTTTAAGGTGCTACTGGAGTCTTGCAGCTGCTAGTGTGACCTTGGGTCAGTCATAAGTTCTTTCGGAGCTGTTCTCTCACGAGCTGTTCTCTCACAAGCAGTTCTCGCAAGAGCTCCCTCGGCCCCACCCACCTCAGGGTGTCTGTTGCGGGGAAGGGAAAGGAGATTGTAAGTCACTCTGAGACTCCTTCAGGTAGTGAAGGGTAGGGTATGAATCCAGTCTCTTCCTCTTCTTCTTGCTCTTTTCTACTGCCACAGACTAACACAGCTACCCATCTTGATCTTGAGAGCCAGTTTGGTGCAGTGGTTAGGAGTGCGGACTCTAATCTGGGAGAACTGGGTTCGATTCCCCACTCTTCCACATGCAGCTGCTGGGGTGACTTTTGGTCAGTTACAAGTTCTTTCAGAGCTGTTCTCTCACAAGCTGTTCTCAAGGAGATCTCTCAGCCCCACCAACCTCACAGGGTGTCTGTTGTGGGGAGGGGAAGGGAAAGGAGATTCTAAGCCGCTCTGAGGCTGGTTCTGCATCTGGCATTCGCTCCACATTTTCTCAACAGTGAGGAAAAGGTGCAGCTCAAAACCACATTCAGATACCCCAGGGGCAACGCCATACTGACTGCAAAGTCACCTCTGAACAGCCATAAATCTATGTGGAAGGTGCCGTAAAAGCTGATGATCAAAGAAAGTCAGAACAGCATGTAGTCTAGAGGGTACCTTTAACTAACTAACTAACTAACTAACTAACTAACTAACTCAATTTATTCCCACCCTTCCCGCTTAGCAGGCTCAGGCTGGGTTCCATCAAATTTAGTAAAATACAATATACAAAATTAAAACAGTTAAAAAATCAGTAAAATGTTGCCCTGATGATCAAAGGAAGTGACAGCAGCATGCAATGCAGCGGGGTACTTCTGCTCCAATGTGTGTTTGGTATAACAACGGAGGGAAAAGCCAATGCAGAATTGCCCTGAGATTCCTTCGGGTAGTGAAGGGCAAGGTATAAATCCAATCTCCTCCTCCTCCTCTCCTTCTCCTGCTGTTTGGTATAGTGGTTAGGAGCGTGGATTCTAATCTGGGAGAGCTGGGTTTGAGTCCCCATTCCTCCACATGCAGCTGCTTGGGTCAGTCACAAGTTCTCTCAGATGACCTCTTCCACTGGCTTTGCCTAAATGTTAAAAAGCTCTGGTGAACGTGACAGAACCTTGCGGAACACTGTAGGCCAGACGCCAAGGGGCAGAGCAGGAGTCTCCCGACCCCACACTCTGAAACCTACCTTCGAGGTAGGACCGAAACCACTGAGGAATAGTACCTCCCAGTCCCAGTCCTGAAAGGCAGTCCAGAAGGATACCATGATCAGGGGCATCAAACACCTCTGAGGGGTCCAGGAGAATCAACAGAGTTGCACTCCCCCTGTCCTTCTCCTGGTTCAGGTGACCAGACCCATTTCAGCCCCACAGCTAGGTCTGAAACCAGACTGGAGTGGATCCAAACCATCAGCTTTGTTCAGGAATGCCTAAAGTTGTCCAGCCACCACGTGTTCCATCCCCTTGCTCAAGAATGGTACCTTTGAGAGAGGACTGTATTTATTCTGATCTCCTGGTGTATAGCCTCTGCAGCTCCATCTTTGTTACAGGCTGGCCTTGAGCTGTGTGAGGGGATGGCTATCAGGCCACTCCCAAGAGAATATTCCTTTCATGCTTGTTAGCAGCTCTCTCATGCTTGCTAGCAGGTAGAGTCAGTTTGGTGTGCTGGTTAGGAGTGCAGAGTCTAATCTGGAAGAACCAGGTTTGATTCCCCACTTCTCCACATGCAGCTGCTGGTGTGACCTTGGGTCAGTCATAAGTTCTTTCAGAGCTGTTCTCTCAGGAGCAGTCCTCGAAAGAGCTCTCTCAGCCCCACCTACCTCACAGGGTGTCTGTTGTGGGGAGGGGAAGGGAAAGGAGATCGTAACCTGCTCTGACACTCCTTTGAGTAGTGAAGGGCGGGGTACAAATCCAATCACTTCTCTCTCATGTTTGTTAGCAGCTCTTATCTAGGAAGCCTGATTTGTTTTCTCTCACCACTAGGTGCCAGGGGTGAGATGGCCTGGCTTATCCTAGTATTTGTGATAGCTTCAGTAATGATTGTTTGACTCGTAGCCAGCAATTAGGGAATAAGATACTTAGTTTTAGCTATGTGTCTCATCTTGAGGTCTGGTTAAGTTTTGCTGTGTGCATGTGGGTTTGAGACCCAGCAGATGGGTGCTTATCCTGCTATTTCTGTAAGCGTAATCACTGCTTATTAAAATTGCCTTGTAAGCAAACCTGGATCATGCATACAGTTTCTTTGAAATTTCTGTGAACTTTGAGCTTTTGGTCAAAGTCCCAAACACCTGGGTCCAGAGTAGATTTCCCTAGGAATGGACACACCAGTTACTTCTTCAAGGAATGGACAACCACTCCCTCACTCTCCTGGACCCAGTCTGCCAGCCCCCCACCCAACAGATTTAAGCAGCCAGGAGGGGCAAGGGTGGTACAAGCAGGCGGGAAGTCTCAAACTTCCAAGAATCTCATCCACATCCTGGGACTGGACAGACCAAAAGTTATCCCACACAACATTTGACTGTCACTGTCTCAATGCAGATGCCTGTGTTTTCTCATGAGAGCTTGTTTCAGTGTCCAACAGGATGGAGCGAACAGGCTAGGTTCAATGGCCACAGTGAGTGCCGGGGCTTGCACAGAATCGGCAATTACAAGGAAAGCAGAATGGCATTGTGATGGGTTAGCTTGCAGATGACTTGCAGTCTCTATGGTGACAGCATCTGGGACTGGCAGTCAGACTGATGTTCTTTACTTGCTGGGTGGTATGACCTTGCATGGATTCGTCATGGCTGCTGTGTGCAACTAAACCATCTATATATCTAATAGTGATTTATGGTCCCTGTCTGTGAATACCTAAATCTGCCAGTTGGGGCCACACCGATGCTAAACAGATGTCCTGCAAACTTGGTGGACTCTCTTGGTTTGCTGAAAAATTTGAAATAAAAAAGTGAAACGGATCTGCTCCAGCCTGGCTGTGGCAGCAGAGGCAGGCATTCTGGGCCCTGCTTGTGGCAGAGAAGAGGAGGAGTCTCAAAGAGGCCTACAATCACTTTCCCTTCCCATCCCAACAATAGGCACCTTGTGAGGTAGGTGGGGCTGAGAGACTTCTGAAAGAACTGTGACTGGTCCAAGGTTTCCCAGCAGGCTTCATGTGGGAGTAGTAGTGGGGAATCGAACTTGATTCTTCAGATTAGAGTCTGCTGCTTTTCTGTGCTAAAGGAGTCTCAAAGCAGCTTACAATTACCTTTCCTTCCTCGCCCCACAACAGGCACCCTGTGAGGTAGATGGGGCTGAGAGAGTTGAGAAAACTGCTCTTGAGAGAACAGCTCTGAGGGAACTGAGAATGGCCCAAGGTCACCCAGCAGGCTTCATGGGGAGGAGGAGTGGGAAATCAAACCCAGTTCTCCAAGATTAGAGTCTGCCCCTCTTAACCACTACACCACACTAGAGGAAATTTGGGAGGACATTAATTCACAGTGTCAGTGTTAACTTAAGTCGGAAGCAACTTGATGGCACTTAACACACAAACCGTGGAAGTTTGCTGGGTGACCTGGGGGCCGTCACAAATTCTCAACCTGGCTTACCTCACATGGCTGTTCTTGTGAAAAAATGTTAACTTTCATTCCCAGTGTCTTATCTTTTAGCCTAGGCTAGCGACCTTGGTACTTAACTCCGCTTTTCATCTCCTGGGAATGCGAACCCATTACAGGGTACCCTCTGACTGGCTCAGCTCCATCAGGAGATCCCACTTTGAACCTAGTATATCTTCCCCTTTCCTGCCTCTATAGCTCTAATACTGAATGTACGCACAGATGACCTGCCTTTACTGTACTGTACTCAATAAACTTGATCCTTCTGAAGGAACACTGTTGAGACCAAGGACGTAGACTTTCCAATTTTCGGGGGGGGGGGGGGGGCTGGGGCTGGGCCAGAGACATCACAGGCCATTGTCTCTGGGGGAGGCTCAGCACTTCCTGGAAAAGTTCGGGGGGGGGGCTCCAGCTCCCCAGCCCCCCTGAAGTTGGCGCCTGTGGTTGAGACTGATTGCTGTGGGTCTCTGAAACTCTGGCTTGGAGCGTTTGACTCTGTACTAAATACTTTTGGAGTTTTACAAGAAAACTTCGATAACTGAATATACATTAAGAATATACACTCGTTTGGTACGTCAAAATATTTATTTAAAGGCACCGATGTAATGTGATGCATTCACAGCGCGCACTTGTTTTTGATAACTGGCGACTGGCATGCTGTGGTTTCCCCTCGTGTTGTCTTCAACCTCCAGGTGGGGCCAGGAGATCTCTCAGTATTATAACCTGATTTCCAGGTTACAAAGATTGGTTGCCGTGGAGAAAATGGCTGCTTTGGGGGGGGGGTCCCTATGGCATCATGCCCCACTGAGCTCCCCCCCTCCCCTAGCTCCCGAAACCCCCCATTCCCCGCCTAGCTCGTCCTCCAAATCTCCAGGAATTTCCCCACCTAGAGCTGGCAACTCTGCTTCCGTGGGGCCACAGGCCTTGGCGGGTGCCCAGCTTTTGATGCCTGTCCCAAACCAGAACAGCAGGAAGCCAACTCCTACAGCAGAAGATGCAGAAGGACTATGCCTGGATTAAATGCTTGGATTAAATGCTTGGATTGCAACCTGGCCTGTGAGCAGAGCAGAGCTGGAACAATGGACGGGCGAAGGCTGACTCTCAGTTTGAGCAAGGAAGTGTCCAAAAAGTTAGGTTCAAGTCCGGTAGTCCCAACAAGGAGGGAGGGAAGGTGACATGGTATAGCTCGATCTTGTCATATCTTAGAAGCTAAGCAGGTTTGGTACAAAGGTTACTCCAAGGAACTTCAAGGTACTCCAAGGAAGACTCTGCGGAGGAAGGTAAAAAGATAAAGCGTAAATGTTTCCCTTGCTCGAAAGCCAGTCAAATCCGACTCTAGGGGGCGGTGCTCATCTCCGTTCCCAAGCCGAAGAGCCAGTGCTGTCCAAAGACTTTTTCCGTGGTCATATGGCCGACATGACTAAATGCCAGGGCGCACGGAACACTGTTACCTTCCCACCTAAGTGGTACCTATTTATCTACTTGTAATTACTTGCTTTCAAACTGCTAGGTTGGCAGGAGCTGGGACCAGAGGCGGGAGCTCACGCCGTCACGCGCCACTTGGGTCTCGAACTGCTGAGCTACCGACCTTCCAGTCTGTGGCTCAGCATCTTAACCTCTGAGCCACTGCAGACCACCTCTGCTTTTCACTTGCCTTGAAAGCCTCTTGTTGGGACCACCAAAAGTCAGCTGCAACAGTCCCAAGATTTCCGGGGAGTTATCTTTCGAGAATCAAATCTTGCTTTGTCAAGAGAATCTTTTGAGGTCTGAAAGCTCACACCCTAAAAATCTGGTTGGTTCAGGCCCGTAGCTACAGTTGGTTCAGGCCCGTAGCTACAGCTACATTTTGGGGCTCTGCCCCCTCAAATACGAGGCATGCCCCACAACAGCTGCTGCCTCTCTCGTCCTCCCCCATCCTGTGATATTAAAAGGGCCCTCCAGCTGATTGGCGGGAGCACATGGCCTGCTGATCAGCTGGAGGACCCTTTAAATCTTGCAGCTGCCCCTCTCCCTCTCCTCCTCCAAGATTTAAAGGGAACCCTTTAAGTGCTGTTTTTCTAGCAGGGGCTGGCCACACCTGATCTCAAGGTGGCGAAATTGCCACTTGGAGACCAGGGAAGGCATGCAGCTGCCCCTCTACCTTCTCCTCCCTCCTCCTCCTCCCCTGCTGCCCCACAAAATTTCCCCATGCCCCACCAACCCAAAATTTCTGGCTACAGGGCCAGGTTGGTTTCTAAGGTGCCCCGGATCTGAATCTAGCTGTTCCACTGCAGTCCAAAACATGGCTATCCTCTGTAACGGTCCAAAATGTGTTCCTGTGGCTATCAAGCCGAATGAGACAAAGGTGTTTTCTTCTGTCAAGCTGCTGTTTCAGGAAACCAACAACGCACAGAAACTCCCCGTATAACACCAGCCACTGCTGCAAGCAAAGAAGAGCTTATTCTCCTGCCAAGTGTCGGAGGCCGAATGTTGCGGGAACAAACTCCCCCCCTTCCAACGAGTCTCCTGGCGCTGTATGATTCCTTGTGCTGCCAAACTGAATTACAATGCGGCGTTTTAGGAGTAAGAGAGCTCCCAGAACACAAATGTTTTCTTTTCTCGAATCTTTTAGGAACAGATTGAGACGAGAGGGAAACAATAGTTGTAACGAGAGAAATCCTCGGGGGGCGAAATACGGTGGTGTTGGGGATATCTGCGTTATCGGACGGGTAGTAGTGTTGATGGAGCCAGAGGCCTGCAAGTCAGCTGGCTCGGCAAGAGGTTTTCTGTCTTCCCTCACCCCCTCCCCAACTTTCTGCACACTTTCTGTCTGTGATTGTCAAGAATGCCCACAGTTACGGTACAGGGTGTCGAAGCAGCCGGGAGAAAAGGAATTTGAGAAGTACAGGGCTGCTGACTGTGGACAACTTGACTGTGTTGTCGTGCCACTGCATTCTGTTCTGCATTGCGTATTTCATTATTTTATGGAGATTTCAATGCCTATACGGCTTTTTTGGACTGCGACGCACCTGGCAGAATGCTTTTGCAAGATGCAATAAATGCACTGGATTGGATCCAGGCAAAAAGTTCCACTAACGGAAGGCACTTCCATCAGTGGTACAGACCTTTCCTACCAACTGCTTCCACTGTTGAAGCGCCTGGGGCTCTTTAGTTTGGAGAAACGATGGCTGAGGGGGTGACATGATCGAGGTTTACAAGATTATGCATGGGATAGAGCAGGTAAAGAAAGAAGTCCTTTTCTCCCTTTTTCACAATATGAGAACTCGTGGGCACTCCATGAAATTGCTGAGCAGTCGGGTTAGAACAGATAAAAGGAAGTACTTCTTCACCCATAGAGTGATTAAGACGTGGAATTCACTGCCACAGGAGGTGGCAGCGGCTACAAGCATGGACGGCTTGAAGAGGGAATTGGATAAACATATGTAGCAGAGGTCCATCAGCGGCTATTAGCCATGAGGTATAGATAGGAACTCTCAGTCTGGGGCAAGTGATGCTCTGTATTCTTGGTGCTTGAGGGGCGGGGGGGCAACAGTGGGAGGGCTTCTAGTGTCCTGCCCCCACTGCTGGATCTCCTGATGGCACCTGGTGTTCTTGGCCAATGTGTGACAGAGTGTTGGACTGGATGGGCCATTGGCCTGATCCAACACTGGCTTCTCTTATGTTCTCTTATGTTCACTGTGGTCTGCTGGTCTCCCCAAAATGCTGCACCTGGAGAACAGACTCTCTTTTTTCCCTGCTAGATGTGATCTCGTGGGGTTGTGGATTTGCTAAGAGGCCTTGGACTCCACTTAATAAGAAATAGTATTTGATGTGTGCATGGTCATTGCACCTACCTTGACCCACTATACCCTTTGATGAAGGATTATCTTCGAAACCGTCTTAAGATAACGTACACTTACCATCGGGGTATACTGGACAGTATTTTCTCTGTTATTGCCCCTAGGAGAGCTTGTGCTTGTGGACTATTTTGGATTGTACCACTTTTAAGCAGGGGTCATTTGGTAGAAAAAGAGGTGCAGGAGCTCATTAGCATAACTCATTTGCATAACTCATTTGCATACGCCACCCCTGCCTAACATACCGGAAGTGTGTCAGAAGGCAACACCCACCCCTCAGGCTCCACTCCACAGGTGAGTGAAACTGACCTGCTCTTCCTCCATTCCCTTCCCCATCCAATACTTTGTGCAATAAAAATAAGCGTAAAGAACACACCCGCATTCTCTTCCTGCTCCCTTGAAACCACCAGGTTTCAAGTAGACTTGAGACACCCAGGACATGTGCACCACCCATCCCTTCCCCTTCCCCTCCCCACAACAAGACACCCTGTGAGGTAGGTGGGGCTGAGAGAGGTCTTTTGAGAACTGCTCATAAGAGAACAGCTCTGAGAGAACTTGTGACTGGCCCAAGGTCACACCAGCAGTTGCATGTGGAGGAGTGGGGAATCAAACCCGGTTCTCCCAGATTAGAGTCCAACTCCTGACCACTACACCAGACTGATGGGGTGGAAGCTGCTGAAGGGTTGGTGAAATTTCTCCAGTACTTATGTGCCATGTGCCCCGATAAAAAATGGTATACTTAGAAAATTTATATGCCACCTTGAGCAAGTCTCTGGAAAAGCAGCACACAGTCATAAAAGGAACAATGATAAAATTATCAATATTAAAACAAAGCATTAAAAACAATAAAGACCCTAGCAGGGCTTTCCCCGGGGCGCTGCGCCTCTGCACTGCTCGGGGAAGCTGAGGAGGGGGCGGGGCTTGGTCACGTGCCCGCCCCCTGGGCTCCTCACTCCCGGAGCTGTGCTCCTGTGCGCTCCCGCTTCAACGGACCCCTGCTTTTAAGTATTATTGGTCTGTGGTTTATGTGACTGTATGATGTGCACTACACTCTTTTGAACATTCTTTTGAAATGCTGCATGTGTTTACATATTCAATATATGTCTATGAGTATTACTATTTGCCTTAAATTTTTTTTGGGGGGGCAGAGCTTCTACCTTCTCATTCCTCCCACTAGCCTGGCAACCCCCCCTTCCATTTGTAGTCCAGTTTTTAAGATTTATTTACTTATTTACATGATTTACAATCCTCCTTTCTCAGTGGAAATCAAGGCAGATTACACAGAACAAGTCCGTACGGTCAACCAAAGTCGAACATCCAATAGACATCTGAAGAAGTGAGCCGTGACTCACGAAAGCTCCTCCCCTGCCACAGATCTGGTTAGTCTTTAAGGTGCCGCAGGACTCTTGCACTTTTCTACGGCTACAGACAGACGAACACCATCTTGATCTATATCCAACAGGATTTGACTTGTAGATATAACTGCAAATTGCCTGCATTGGACTAGATGACCTTTAGGTTTCTTGCCAGCTGTTTCTAAATCTGGCTGCGATTAGAGGTGAAGGACAGCAAAAAGTATTAACATGACACATTAAACAAACCCAAAGATTGTACAGCAGGAAACTACTAACAGCCAACAGGTAGTACGAATACAGTGGTACGGTTGTGGGTAGGGTTGTGAAGCAGGAGAGGCCCACGTCCTTTTATCAATGTTATTTATGGTTACTTAAAGCCCCGTTAAAGGGCTGAAGGGAGGAAGAAAAGCCAGAGCTGGGTGCTGCCATTTTGAAGGGGGTGCTAAACTCCGCCCCCTCCGGGTTAGCTTGCACATGGAGTTTCCATCTGCAGCCAGTGAACATAAGAGAAGCCATGTTTAACTAATAAAAATAAATAAATAAATAAATAAATGCTGGATCAGGCAAATGGCCTATCCACTCCAATGCACTGTGCCACACAGTGGCCAAAATCCAGGGGCCATCAGGAGGTCCACCAGCAGGGGCAAAACTCCAGAAGCCCTCCCACTGTTGCCCCCTCCCAAGCACCAAGAACACAGAGTATCACTTGCCCCAGACATGAGAACATAAGAGAAGCCATGTTGGATCAGGCCGGTGGCCCACCCAGTCCAACATTCTGTGTCACATAGTGGCCAAAACCCAGGTGCTCTCAGGAGGTCCACCAGTGGGGCCAGAACTCCAGAAGCCCTCCTACTCGTGCCCCCGAGCACCAAGAATGTAGAACATCACTGCCCCAGACATGAGAACATAAGAGAAGCCATGTTGGATCAGGCCAGTGGCCTATCCACTCCAACGCACTGTGCCACACGGTGGCCAAAATCCAGGGGCCATCAGGAGGTCCACCAGCGGGGGCAGAACTCCAGAAGCCCTCCCACTCTTCCCCTCCCCCAGCACCAAGAACGCAGAGCATTACTTGCCCCAGACATGAGAACATAAGAGAAGCCATGTTGGATCAGGCCAGTGGCCCACCCAGTCCAACATTCTGTGTCACACAGTGGCCAAAACCCAGGTGCTCTCAGGAGGTCCACCAGTGGGGCCAGAATTCCAGAAGCCCTCCCACTCGTGCCCCCGAGCACCAAGAATGTAGAGCATCACTGCCCCAGACATGAGAACATAAGAGAAGCCATGTTGGATCAGGTCAGTGGCCCATCCAGTTCAACACTCTGTGCCACAGTGGCCAAAACTCAGCTGCCCTCAGGAGGTCCACCAGCAGGGCCAGAACTCCAGAAGCCCTCCCCCTGTTGCCCCCTCAAGCAGCAAGAATACAGAGCATCACTGCCCCAGACAGACTGTTCCATCCATACCTCATAGCTAATAGCCACTTACGGACCTCTGCTCCATATGCACAGTTTCCCCTTTATGTCGAAACAGATAACTTTTTTTTTTGCTCCAGCTTAATAGGAAAACCCTGGGAACCCCATGGGCCACGCTTGGAAAGGGAACGGCATCGGGTGTAAACCCCCAAATAAAGTGGGAAATCCAGAGTTGATGACCCTGGGACCTTCTGCATGCAAAGCAGAGGCTCTCCCTCTGAGCCCCAGCCTAGGGTTGCTATGCAGGGGTTGGCAGAACCGCCTCGGAACGCCTCTCGCCTCGGAAACCCTACAGGGTCTCCAGAAGCTGGCTGCGAGTTGCCAAACTTTCCACCGCCACCAAGACTCTACGAAACGGACAGGGCCAGGAGGCAGTAATTACGGCCGGCCTCAACCTGTCCCATGAATACGGTGCTACGGTATGCCCCAAGCCTCTATATCAGCTTGGAAGTTACAGGAAGTTTGAACACGAAGTCCTGGTCCTGCAGGGAAACAGAAGTTCATTTCATTTTCCTGTCACCCAGAGAGGGTCTTTCTTATTTTGAATTCGTTAAGGGCCCTGACCTGGATGGCCCCGGATAGCCTAATTTCATCAGATCTCGGAAGATAAGCAGGGTCAACCCTGGATTAGTACTTGGATGGGAGACCCCCAAGGAAGGTCAGGGCTGCTACACAGAGGCAGGCAATGGCAAACCACCTCTATCCATCTGCCCTGACCTGGATGCCTCAGGCTAGCCCAGTCTTGTCAGATCTTATAAGTTCTGGTCAGCTCCCACTTGGGTGGGAGACCATTGAGGAATACCAGTGTTTCCCCAGAGGCAGGCAATGGCAAACCATCTCTGATCATCTCTTGCCTTAAAAATCCTACGGGGTCACCATAAGTCGGCTGCAACTTGATGGCACTTTATACACCCGTGTGTCAGCTAATGCTGCCATCTCCTGCCCGGGAAGTGGGATGGTTGAACCCTTGATGTCAGCACTACGGAATGTTATGTTATATTTCTTATGGCATGCTTATCACTCTCCCTACTGCTCTGACCTCGAGAGACTGTTGGTGCTGGCCCATGTATCTTTTCTCTTCTCTGAGTATAAGTCTCCCTGCTTTTTCCCTGGGAACTGTAAACCAGTATTTTAAGCGCCTTTTTCCTGACATGACGATTGGTTACAATGCATTAACAGACCTCTCTTTGAATTCTGTATAATTGTCCTGATTTCAGTAGTGCCCGCCATTACTAACACAAAAAGTGCAGATGACCATAGCAGACCCTTCTCAATGAAGCATTCCTGTTTAAGGACACTTGTCGACTGACTCTGTAGGACTCTCACACCATGCCACATAGAGTCCCTGACCTGGATGGCCCGGGCTAGCTCGATGTCATGAGATCTCAGTAGCTAAGCAGGGCCAGCCCTGGCTACTATTTGGATGGGAGACCTCCAAGGAATACCATGGCTGGGATACAGAGCCAGGCAATGGCAAACCACCTCTGAACGTCTCTTGCCTTGGAAACCGGCAGTGACTTGACAGCACTTTCCTCCACCACGTACTGTGTTTCATTCAGGGAAAAACCGCCGTGTGCAAACAGTCCTGGATGCACCGCTGCTGCTTAGCTACCCAGGCCTCCTGGCCAACCCTCGCGCACTGTCTCCTGCTGCGGTTGCCTGCTTCTCCCAAGGCAGCAGCACGACACCCTCTCTTCCTCCTGCAGTGCCGGAGCACCAGAGCTCCATGCTCCAAGCTGTGCAAAATGCTGCGCCACTAACCGAGACTAGGATTGAATCCGGTGGATTTGTGCTGCTCGTGGTGTTGACTTCCGCAGGCACAGGGGACTTCTTGCATCAGGGGAATCTCTTCTGCCAAAGGAAAATGCCACTGCTAGTGGAACAAACCCACGAGCTCCAAACCACTGTCCTTAAGGCGAGCTGAAAGAAAAGTAAATGTAACCGGGTGGGTGGGCAGGCAAAAGAAATGTAAACTGAAAGGTCCTTTGTGAGAAACTGGGGAAGAAACCAGTTGACGGTGGTAAATATGCACATCAAGGCTAGGGGTGTGCACAAGGACACGTTTGCATAAAATAACACACGGGAGGGAAGGCAGTACACAAATCTTGCCAGATTTCAGGAGCTAAGCAGGGTCGGTTCTTGGAAGGGAGACCACCAAGGAGGGCTCTGCAGAGGAAGGCAATGGCCAACCACCTCTGCTTCTCACTTGCCTTGGAAGCCCCTTGCTGGGTCTCCATAGCTCTTGGAAGGGAGCGCACCAAGGAAGGCTCTGCAGAGGAAGGCAATGGCCAACCACCTCTGCTTCTCGCTGTCCTTGGAAGCCCCTTGCTGGGTCTCCATAGCTCTTGGAAGGGAGACCACCAAGGAAGGCTCTGCAGAGGAAGGCGATGGCCAACCACCTCTGCTTCTCGCTTGCCTTGGAAGCCCCTTGCTGGGTCTCCATAGCTCTTGGAAGGGAGACCACCAAGGAAGGCTCTGCAGAGGAAGGCGATGGCCAACCACCTCTGCTTCTCGCTTGCCTTGGAAGCCCCTTGCTGGGTCTCCATAGCTCTTGGAAGGGAGACCACCAAGGAAGGCTCTGCAGAAGAAGGCAATGGCCAACCACCTCTGCTTCTCACTTGCCTTGGAAAACCTCTTGCTGCGGTTACCATGAGTTGGCTGCAACTAGATGGCAGTTGCATACATTTTCCTATTACTGGGAAGGGAAGGCTGTATGGTAGAGCCTGATCTCCTCAGATCTCAGAAGCTGAGCAGGGTTAGTACTTGGAAGGGAGACCACCAAGGAAGGCTCTGCAGGGGAAGGCACTGGCCAACCACCTTTGCTTCTCACTGGTCTTGGAAGCCCCTGGCTGGGGTCACCAGAAGTCAGAAGCTAAGTAGGGCCAGTACTTGGATGGGAGACCACCAAGGAAGGCTCTGCAGAGGAAGGTGATGGCAAATCACCTCTGCTTCTCACTTGCCTTGGAAGCCCCTCGCTGGGGGTCACCAGAAGTCAGAAGCTAAGCAGGGTATTTGGAAGGGAGACCATGAAGGAAGGCTCTGCAGAGGGAGGAAGGCGATGGCCAACCACCTCTGCTTCTCACTTGCTTTGGAAGCCCCTTGCTGGGGTCACCATAACTCAGACGCTAAGCAGGGTGGGTTCTTGGAAGGGAGACCACCAAGGAAGGCTCTGCAGAGGAAGGCAACGGCCAACCACCTCTGCTTCTCACTTGCCTTGGAAGCCCCTTGCTGGGGTTGCCATAAGTCAGAAGCTAAGCAGGGTGGGTTCTTGGAAGGGAGACCGCCAAGGAAGGCTCTGCAGAGGAAAGCAACGGCCAACCACCTCTGCTTCTCACTTGCCTTGGAAGCCCCTTGCTGGGGTCGCCATAATTCAGAAGCGAAGCAGGGTGGGTTCTTGGAAGGGAGACCACCAAGGAAGGCTCTGCAGAGGAAGGCCGTGGCCAACCACCTCCGCTTCTCCCTTGCCTCAAAACCCCCTTGCTGGGGTTGGCATAAGTCAGTGGAGACTTGGCAGCATTTTACACACAACACACACACACACACATACTAAACATATACTCAATACACTGATACCCACAAGCAGGGGTCCTTTCGTAGAAAAAGAGGTGCAGGAGCTCATTAGCATAACTCATTAGCATTACATATTTGCATATGCTACACCACCTGACATCACTAGAAGTATGTCAGAAGGCAAGAAAGAAAGGAGGGAGAGAGAGAGAGAAAGAAAAAGAAAGAAAGAAAGAAAGAAAGAAAGAGCTGGCAGAGAGGGGACAGCTACCAATCCAAGCCTCAGAAATACCACTGTTCTGGGAGGATAGCTTCAGTGGTGGCTGAAGCCTTCAGAAGGCTGGTCGGAGGAACAAGGACCTTTCCAGGGGACGGGGTCATTTTGCTGCAGCCATGACACACAAGCAGGCATTCCCCCGGGGGGGGGGGGGGGGAAGCTGGCACCAACTCCTGGAGCTGCGCTCCCCCGAGCTCCTGCTCGAAAGGACCCCTGCCCACAAGTACTGATTTGTGCACAGAGGTCTGCGTATAAGGAAATGTGCTCTGCTCCACAGCTCCACAGTGATCTGCAGATACATGTCCAGAAACGGAGCACAAGAAGCATCCTTTCCAGTCTTCATTCATACCCAGGTTTCCCCATTCACTTTAATAGTGGGGGCAACTCCACATTTTCAACGCTCAGAAATAACAGAATGGTCCCTTCTGCCAGAGTAAACGCAGAAGCCCGATGAACCCATGAAGCTGCCTTATATGGCATCAGACCCTCAGTCCCGCAAAGTCAGTATTGTCTACTCAGACAGGGTTTTAGGCAGAGAGAAGAATTGGTTTTCATACCCTACTTTTCTCTACCCAAAGGAGTCTCGGAGCGGCTTACAATCGCCTTCCCTTCCTCTCCTCACAACAGACACCCTGCGAGGTAGGTGGGGCTGAGAGAACTCTGAGAGAACTGTGACTGGCCCAAGGTCACCCAGCTGGCTTTGGGTGGAGGAGGAGTGGGGACTCAAACCTGGTTCTCCGGATTATTTATTTATTTATCCTTCAGATTTGTATCCTGCCCTCCCCGCAGACGGGCTCAGGGCGGCTAACAAGGGCGCCTAGGCCATTCAGTGCATAGATACATTAAAACAAGTGAACCCAGCTAAAAAAAATTCCAGTAGATAAGATACGTTACTAAAAAGCTTCCAATATCAAGAGTTCAGATGGCTACCCAGTGGGAGGTCCGAGCCCCCGTGCCACTAGGCCCGGGGCCAGCTACATCAGGGGCCAGCTACATCAGACTAGAGTCCACCACTCTTAACCACCACACAACACCGGCTCTTTCATACCACCGATGGCCTGGTCCTTTCCACTGGATTGCTGAGGATTGAATCTGGGAGCTTCTGCAAGCCAAGCAGATGTTTTACCACTGACCCTCAGCTCTTCCCCCTGATCAACCAGGACCTCTATCTGCACATCAGAGCATGCATAGATCTATGGAACAGAGGACTTTGGCCTCTGTATACAAATCTGTGTCTTGGTACATGTTGCTCAATGGTGGTGATGGACGGTGCCATCGAGTCACGGCTCATGTATGGTGACTCCATGTGGTTTTCACGGTAAGAGACAGTCAGAGGCGGTTTGCCGTTGCCTGCCTCCGCATCACAACCCTGGTATTCCTTATCATATGTGGTGGACTTGTGACAAAGCAAAAATTTTTTGGTGTATGATACATGCTGAAATGGAGAAAATTATGAAATGTAAGTTTAAAAAATTGCCCGAAATGCTGTTGCTTGGTCTTAAGTTAGAGGATGTAAACATAAGTAAAAGAACATTGATTTGGTATATGGTAACGACAGCAAGAATGGCTTACGCACAAAGTTGGAAATCGGAGAAAACCCCAGAGCTATGGGAATGGTTGAGAAAACTGCTATATAAGGCAGAAATGGACAAATGGACAAGAAAACTAAACAATCAAGACTCAGCGAAGTTCTCAGAAGATTGGAAAGACTTGAAGGAATATATGGAGCGAGAGTGGAAAATGAAAGACAATATTTTTACACTTTCTAACTACTGAAATGAGGGATAGAACTATAACATAAAAAATGAATTTTTAGTTAGCCGCGAAATTAACCCCTTTTTGCCTTTTTAACTAATATAATTTTTAAATGTATAAAAATTATAATAGCTCAAAATGTTACCTTAGGAGGCAAAGACTTTTAAATACATGATTACCAGTTGATATATATGAAGGTGCAGGTGGGGTGGGAAGTCATTTAATGATTATATCTTTCTAACTAACTATGCAATTTTATAGAGAATGGAATATGTATAAAAGTCAATTGCATTTGAGAATAATGGAAGAAAAAAATAAAACTTTTATTGCAAAAAAAACAAACAAAACAACCCTGGTATTCCTTGGAGGCCTCCCATCCAAATATGGCCAGGGCCTTCCCTGCTGAGCTTCCGAGATCTGACGAGATCAGGCTAGCCTGGGCTATTCAAGTCAGGGTATATGTTGTTTAACACATACATGTTATTGTACACGTTATTGTACACTGAGAGCCAGTTTGGTGTAGCGGTTAAGTGCGCGGACTCTAATCTGGGAGAACCGGGTCTGATTCCCCACTCCTCCACTTGTACCTGCTGGATGACCTTGGGCAAGCCATAGCTGTGTACCAGCTGTTCTCTCAAGGACAGTTGTCTCAGAGCTCTCTCAGCCCCACCTATCTCACAGGGTGTCTGTTGTGGGGAGGGGAAGGGAAAGAAGTTTGTAAGCCGCTCTGAGACTCCTTCAATCCAATCTCCTCCTCCTCCTCCTCTTCTTCTTCTCCTTCTTCTTCTACACACCGCTGGCCTTGATGCACGTATTTACCAACATTACCTAGTTTCTTCCCCACCACCTATGATAACCGGCTGACCTCCTACTCGCTTGAAGGCAGACGAGCACGCAAAACCCCCTTTTCCTTTCCTGGTTGGCATTGGGGGAAATGGAAAGGTCTGTCCCGTCTCTAGGAAAGCTCAAACCTTACTGGAGTCTTAAAGAGCGCCATTACTGTGATTAGTGCTTCTGCAAAGATATGCCTCCCTCTCTTGTCATTTCTTGTATTCTGTCAAGGCCAGGCTGGTGCGTCTCTACTGGTGACATCGCCCGACTGACGGTGACCTTTGTCAGTGAATGGGTTCAGGTTCTGGTGCGCGGCGGGGTTTTCCCCCCCAACGCCCTCCCTTCCATTCTGCAAGCACATCAGCAACCCTGGCAAACGTCGCACAGTTCGTCCCGAGACGCAGCACGGAAATTGGAAACATGCTTTTCGTGTTTCAACTTGGGTGTCGCGACGGCGGCGGGGTGGGGGGTGGGAAAAAGTCTGCCTTCCTCCCGATGTGGCAAAGCGGGTGCCACAGGAAGGTGGCGATAAAAATCTATAATGTCAGTTGCCTTGTGGCGATCAGCAAGCCTTTCGCGTTACGCTTTGCCTCGTGAGGTTTACAGCCAAAGAGACCCCCGATTTGTCTGTGTCTCGTTAAAGCAACGCAGGCAGTCCGAACAGATCGGCAGAGCTCCCCTGTACGTCGCACCAAATCACAACGCGTTTGCGAAGCAACTGACTATGGCCTCATTACTTCAGACAAAACTGGGCTCGGAGGGGAAAACCGCGGTGATGCTTCCTCCAGATACTCAAGCCGTGCTCCTTACGGATACTCGAGGCAATAAAAGGATCGTACTCATTAGCCGATCCTTGGAATAGGCATTCTGTTCTCTTTTCCAGTCCGTCTCTGTGCAAAGCAAGTGTATGTGTGTGTTTTTTCCCCAGCCACTTACACGCTTTCATACAGATTCAGAATTAGGCATTCTCTTTTCCGATCCGTCTCTGTGCAAATCAAGCGCTCGTGTTTTCCCCCCCAGCCACTTAACAGGCCTTCGTAAAGATTCAGAGTTTAATTGAATGTCGACGTTTTTAATATTTTGAACTAATTTTTCAAGATCGTCATTTCTGTGTCTAGAAAGAAGATATCGACGGGCAGAAGAAATTACAAGCGTGCCGTTCGCAATGGTGCGGAAAATGTAGACAGTCTGAATTTTCGTATCATGTTTCCTTCGCGTTCATGTTCTGGTGTCTTTTTCTCTTTTCGTTGCAAAACAAATTTTTTTTGGGGGAGGGGGGAATCCCCTGTAGAAGTCCCACTAAAATAAATGGAAGCGAAGCAAATGCATGGGTTATGCCACCATTATGACTTTATTAGTTTACTTCAGGCATGCTGTTGTCAAACACTCTGAGACTGGGAACGCCAAAGATTAATCATAAATAAAACATTAAAACACTCTTAGTCACAATCTACGGGGAAGTTCTCCTACACAGTTTCCATGGCAGTGAACTCCAGAAGTCTGGCTAGATTCTTGTCCACTAGCACCTTAGAGCCCAATCAGATTTGGGGGGGGGGGGGGGGGGGCGGGGGTAAGGAGCTCAAGAGAAAGCTCCCTTTGCCAGAGCTTTGACTCTCGAAAGCATAGACCCTCTCCCAATCTTTTTGGTCTCTTATGGTGCTACTGCACTCGAGCCTAGCTGTTCTGTTGCATACCAGCATGGCTATCCTCTGTAATGAAGGATCCCCAATGTGTCTCAAAGGAAAGGCTCAGTCCTGGATTTGACAAGACTAGGTTACCTAGATTCAAGTCCAGTAGCAACTTAGATACCAACAAGATTTTCAGGTAGGGTTAGAATCAAAGAATCACAGATTTGGAAGGGGACCTCTAGGGTCATTTAGCCCAACCCCCTGCACAATGCAGGAAATTCACAAATACCTGAGCTGCAGACTGGAAGGTTGGTAGCTCGGCAGTTCGAGACCCAAGTGCCGCGTGACGGAGGGAGCTCCCGTCTCTGATCCCAGCTCCTGCCAACCTAGCAGTTTAAAAGCAAGAACATTGCAAGTAAACAGGTACCACTTCGGTGGGAAGGTAACAGCGTTCTATGAACCTCGGTGTTTAGTCATGCCGGCCACATGATGATGGAAATGTCTTCAGATAGTGCTGGCTCTTCAGCTTGGAAATGGAGATGAGCACCGCCCCCTAGAGTCAGATTCGACTGGCTTTCGAGCAAGGGAAACCTTTACCTTTTACCACAACTGCAGTGACCACTGTTCCACGCCCAGAAAATTACAAAAAACCTCCAGGATCCCTGGTCAAACTGGCCTTGAGAAAAATGGCTTCCTGACCCCAAAGTGGCGATCAGCACTTCCCTGGGTGTGTGAGAAAGGGCCACGAGAACTAAGCACTGAGGCAACCCTTCCTGCCCTCCCTGTCATGATCTGCCTAAGTTCACACAATCAGCACGGTGTGAACTTGTGTGACTGGAATCTGCCTAAGTTCACACAATCCGACCTCTGGTCTGGGTGCAGGTCCCCCTGAATTTTTGGGTTTTTTTAAGCCCCACCCTCAAACAGGCCAAAAAACCATGGGCCATAGAGTTTTGCCCAAAACACAGAGCATCATTGTGCGACGTTCCCAACATGATGACGTCACTTCTGCATGATGGCTTTGTGTTGGGGGACACGGTGTGACATCCCTGCCCACCCCCAGAACGCCCCTCAAATCCCTTCACCGGCAAGCAGGGCTCATTTCGTAGCAGGAGCTCCTTTGCATATTAGGCCACACCCCCTAATGTAGCCAATCCTCCAAGAGCTTACAGAGCTCTTCTTACAGGGGCTACTGTAAGCTCTTGGAGGATTGGCTACATCAGGGGTGTGTGGCCTAATATGCAAAGGAGCTCCTGCTACGAAATGAGCCCTGCCGGCAAGCTCAGGGTATGAGCCGAGACTCAAAGCTCCCCTCGAAAATTCATACCCCGAAACTCTTGTTTGTCTCTGAGGGGCTACTGGACTCAAATCTCGCTGTTCTACTGGAAACCAACATGGTTGCCCTCAGAAACCATCTGCAGTAGTCCAGTGTGGCTGTCAGACATGGGGCTCGTGCGGCAAAACGTCCTGACAGAGCGTGGTCTGAAGTCAAAGCTCAGCAGCTTTAAGTCTGGTTGACTTAAACTGGCAAAGTAAAGAATGCCTTTAACTCTTTTCACCCCAAACCAGAGCCACCTCCTCTTTGCCCTTCGCCAGTCCCCAGAGCCAGAATTAAACACAGCTGGGAGAAAAATAAATCACAATGAGGAGGGAGAGGCTATGGAGGAGGGAGCCTTGAGTAAGGGGGAAATTCATCTGCCTTTAGCCATGAGTCCATTTTGCTCCTCAAAACTCCCCAGTTATAAAGAGAATTCGTGCAGGACAATATTTAAACAAATAGATCTGTTGCCATCAGTTCTGGCCCTCTTTCTCATCAAAACCAACAGGATTAACAAATGCTTAAACTTTGCAGGATCATAACCATTGTATTTTTTTAAGCGGGAAAGAAGGAGAAGGAGGATTTATACCCCGCCCTTCTCTCGGAGTCTCAGAGCACCTTACAATCTCCTTTCCCTTCCCCTCCCCACAACAGACACCTTGTGAGGTAGGTGGGGCTGAAAGAGCTCTTTTGAGAACTGCTCTGAGAGAACTGTGACTGGCCCAAGGTCACCCAGCAGCTGCATGTGGAGGCGTGGGAATCAAACCCGGTTCTCCCAGATTAGAGTCTGCGCTCTAGACCACTACACCAAACTATCTCTTACTCCCACCACTTTCTTTTGAACAGATCAGCTATTCCCAAATCTTGCAGATGTGATGTTTTGACACAGGCCCGAGAGTTCGCTTTAGGTTTTTGTGTGAATCTGTAAACATGAATCTTCCCCCCGCCATTCTAGCTGACCTACAGTCTTTAGCCTTGAGTGAAACAACATATGAATCAATGGCTTTATGCCCAGAATAAGTCCAAAAACAAAAGGGACAAATTTTGCAACAATTACTCTTTGGAATTCTCAGAGGCGTCTAACACCACACCTTTATAGAAAACGAATTAGATGGTTTAAGAAAGCCACGTGAGGCTCATATAATTGTAACTATATAAAATAACCACACCGTAAAACCCACAAATCTCTCAACCTGGGTTATGGCAAGACCATCTTACCTTTTCCAAAAAGGCTTGGTAGGAGTTTTAGAAATTGCATTTAATTTTTAAACACAGGCTAGGTAGGAGAACAGATGACATGCATATTTTTTATTTATAATCTCATTTACGTAGTCTAGTGTTTCTTGTATAATTGTGATTCTTGTTCATTTAGTCGGTTCAAGGATGTTATTTACTTATATCTGCCCTTCTCCCCAGTGGGGACTTCAAGCCACTTACGTCATTCTCCTCTCCTCCGTTTTATCCTCACAACAACCCTATAAGGTAGGTTAGGCTGAGTGTATGACTGGCCCAAGGTCACCCAGCTAGCTTCCATGGAAGAGTGCGTATTCGAACCTGGGTTTCCCAGATCTCAGTCCAACACTTAAACTTGAGTGCTTTTAAATATAGCTCTTAAAAGACAACACTGAACGATCATTGTCTGGAATACGAGATCTTTAACGTTGCCATGGGGGGATGGGAGACTTCCTGCCGCCAGTGGGCCTTCCCCACCACCACTCCAGTGGCTGGCAGAAGAGGAGAGAAAGGGGGGGGGGAAATCACTATTAGCAACAGCATGATGTCACTCCTGACCTCTTTCCATTCAGAAGACTGGTTCCCGTACTTTTTTTCATTTACTAATTTTCTACAAACTATTAAAAACTACCCCTACAACTACAAAACTATCCCTAATTAAAGCAAAGAATATAAATCATTTTTAAAATATATATGAATGAAATTCCCCATATATCAAAATACAGATTACTGAAATGTGATAATAAGTTTCAAACGAAACTGGCTATGCATATGTCGACTCAAGGATTTGGCAAAATGAATTTCTTAAACTTTCAAGTTGTATACAAAGTTCCCTTTCCCCCTCCTCCCTCTTCTTTTTGGTTTATCAGGTTCCCTTTGGACTGACAGTTGTTCAGGGATAGCTGCCCCCTTTGCTGAATCAGAGTCCTCTGCAGAGCAACGCGATGAGCTTTCAGAACTTTCCAAAATATGTATGATGTCTTCTCCCTCTTCTGTCTTCTTTTCTTTTGTTAGTCTTTGTTGCAGGTCCAGAAAAGTCTCTGTACTTTTAGGAGAGGTGATCTTTTCTTTTTTCTCCTTATAGTTGAATGCCAAACCCTATGGGAAAATCCATTTATAAGGGGTGGAGTTTTTTTGCAGGAATTTTCTCACGTTTTTATATTGCTTCCTTCTTTTACTTATCTCAAATGGAATGTCTTTCAAGACTCTGATTCCCACATCTTTGATTTTTAGGATTGTCCCTTGTGGTCTTGAGCACCACGTTTCTTGTTGTTCTCTTAGAGAATTTAATAATTTCTCCAGGCAGGTTTTTCTTCTTCACAAAATCAGGATATGTCCTATAGACAACATCCATTTCGCTTTGTAGATAATCCGCTTGTAAACCTGTTTTTGAAGCCAAAGCTTCACTTAAGATTTCTTTCAAATTCTCCGGCTTTTGTTCTGGGACACCTTGAAATCGTAGAATATAAGCCGCTTTTTCCATTTGCAGCCTCAAAAATTGGTCTCTGTCAGTTGCTCTTTCTTTCTCCACCACTTGTAGTCTTTGATTAAAAATGTTTTTTTTGGTTTCAGCTGATTTTGCTGATTTAACCACCTTTTCTATTTTAGCATTAGATTCTTTAATCTCTTTCTGGAGTGCATCAATACTTTGGTTCATTGTAGTCATCTGGTCCAGTAGAGGGCGCAAAGCTACCGACAGCATGTTTGGCAAGTCTATGGCAGCCAAAGACGTGCCAAAGACTGGTACCCATACTGAATAATCACTGAACAGACTGTATTGTATTGTACTTATTACCTTAATATTCGATCCTCACATACTGAACCTTGGTTGCGAGACCAAGAAGGGCAATGTGATGAAGGTAAAATTCTTTATCTATTATCTACTCAAAATCCAGCGATTATTGAAACCGTGGCCAAATTTTTACATCTTGCATCTAAGAGGTGAGAAATGTATCTGAATGCTGTGGTTAATGAATGATGGTTGGTATTTGGGTGTTGTTATGCCAATAAAGGGCTGCAATCACACGCACAATTCACCCTGACATAGGCACGAATGCTGGGTGGATTAAAGGAGTGCGATCGGACGCCAACATCTGGCAAGCGCCCTTCAGCCGTTGGGAACCCATTTTGCTCTGCCGCACATGCGGAGTAAAAAAAACACCTCAGAAAGTCCAGTAGCAAACGGGTTGTTATGGGCCACAGATGGATTTTTCTGCGTCTGATCACGCCAGCGTGCTCCCATGGTGTTGGGATAGTTTGATCAGGCTATCCCGATGCCATGCCATTGTTTCCTCCCCCTTCTCCGTGTGCGTATCATTGCATACTGCCATAGGAAGCCCTCAGGACGGAGATGCGATTCATCGATCCCCCCCATTTAAGTGAATCGGAAAACACCCCGACTCACCCGCGGTTGCGTCTGATCACACAGTGGCGGGCTGCGCCCACATCTACAAAACTTTGTGTGATCGCGCAACTGTGAGTCTATTTCCTCCGGGGCCTTGCTTCCCCCCTCCACTTTATTTTGGATGTGTGACCGCAACCAAGGTAAAGTTTACAGATTACAGACTGATCATTCTTTACATAGCCTTGTGGTTTAGTGGTTAATGAACTGCTTTACAACAGTCCAAGAGACTTTTGTTTTCCATGTGCCTGTGTTAAATAATGCACCCCCCACAGTGCTGTAACACTGCTGTGTAGGTTCCAAGGTATAAAGGGGCAGTGCCCCGTGGGTACCCATATTTCTCATTTCAGAAGGAAACATTTGATTATGCTGACTTGGACCTTTTATGATTTGATTCTCAACAAAGCAAAAAAGAACTGAACGGTAAGCAAAAAGAGAATGGATGATGCAATATGCATAATAAATCCTTCTGTGTTTTTCATCTCCCCTACCCTAGAACAAAACACCGAAGAGGATTAAAAGCAAGAGACCTATCACAAAAACAAATTTACATTATCGAAATTACTGTAATCAGAGTCTTTTCAGCAGTAATCAGGATTTAGGAACTTTTTCGCTTTGTAATACTCTGCGAAGAGACAAGGGAACATCCCAGCTCCCCCCCCCCCCGCGATTTAATTAAAATTATTGTTTTGTGCATTAATCCACAATATTTTAAACGAACAGTGCTACCTTAGGTCTGAACTGAATTTCCGGGGTTTCGTGCCCTGCAAAAAACAAATATTGAACGAAGGAAATTTTTATTGCCCATTTGTGCAGAAGAATTTGAACACTAAACACGACTGCAGTTTGGAATAGCCTCAACAGGAACTTCTCATTTGCAGCTTCTGTTCAGTAATGTACACTTTTAAGCTGACCTGAAGTTATTTTACTGCCAAATGCCATTAACGGTCAAGCTAAGATAATGTACCCAATGAAACATACACATTTTAAAAGCCATAACTATCCATGCACGGTTCAATGGGAGGGGACCACAGCTCAGTGCATGGGCAGCGCATGCTTGAGACCCCAGCCTCAATCTCTAGTTCAGCAAGCAAGACTGGGAAAGACCCCAGTGGGAGACTGGCCATTGGCCTAAGTCAGAGGTGTCAAACTTGTTTGTTACGAGGGACGGATCTGACATAAAAGTTACTTTGTCAGGCTGGGCCATGTGTGCCATAAAACGAAATGCCAGGTACCGGAGGTATGAACTTCATAAATGACACAGGCAAACCCAATCAATATTATTCTTTACTCAAAATGCAAACAAAAGTAATCGATTCCTAGGAGTGAAAGCAACTGATTTACTGAGGAATCCACAAAAGCCCCAATAAATGGATTTAATCTTATGCAAGACTACGCTTTTTCCAAGGGACACCATACTTGCCCCCAAGAAGAAGAAGAAGAAGAAAAAGAAGAAGAGATTGGATTTATACCCCGCCCTTCACTACCCAAGGGAGTCTCAGAGCGGCTTACAAACTCCTTTCCCTTCCCCTTCCCCACAACAGACACCCTGTGAGGCTGGTGGGGCTGAGAGAGCTCTGACAGAAACTGCTCTTTTTCAAGAACAGCTCTGACAGAACTATGGCTTGCCCAAGGTCATCCAGCAGGTGAAAGTGGAGGAGTGGGGAATCAAACCCAGTTCTCCCAGATTAGAGTCCGCGCACTTAACCACTACACCAAACCACTGCACCAAACCTAGCCATTTCCCTTTCTTTCTTTCTTTCTTTCTTTCTTTCTTTCTTTCTTTCTTTCTTTCTTTCTTTCTTTCTTTCTCTCTCTCTCTCTCTCTCTCTCTCTCTCTCCCTCTCTCTCTCGGTATTTTTGCATTCTGTGTGTGCATGTGTGTCATGGTGACATCTGGTGACCCCTACTGGGGCATGGAGGACATTCAGAGAACTGGCTTGAAAGCCTGCCTCTTCTTGATCACACACATCTCATTGTATGCACCCACTTGCCTCTTCCCCCCCACCCCGAGCAGCCCCTACCCTCCCCCTTTCGCAACAGTTGCTCGTGAGCCAGATAAGTGTTCTGGATGGGCCGCATGTTTGACACCCATAGTCTAAATAGCTAATGGCTTTGCATAAGGTAGCTTCATGTGTTCACAACTGTGCTCCACCAGATTTCAGTTACAGTAGCAGCATTACTGGAGCAACCCCAAGACCCCCTGCTAGCCCGATCTCATCAGATCTCAGAAGCAAAGCAGGGTCAGCCCTTGTTAGTACTTGGATGGGAGACCATCAAGGGAGTCTAGCGCTGCTGCATGGAAGCAGGCATCGGCAAAGCACTTCTGAACATCTCTTGCTTTGGAAACTCAACCGGATCACCATAAATCAGCTGCAACTGGTTACCTGCGGCAACTAACCCGTAACCGACCACTCCTCCCTCCCACAGATTTGTCCAGCTGTTCCACGCCTTCTCCGGGGCCCTGCATGCAAATAACAGGTGCTTGCATATTACGGTGGGTGCACCTGAATATGTATAAGGAAGGAACAAGTGCTCCATTGAGCAGAGTGCAGATCCTCTTTCACCCAGCCAGCTGTATCCAAGGAGGCACAGATCGTGCCTAGGCTGGAAGCGTTATACCTGGCCCACTCCAAAGCAGTACAGTTTGAATCATGGTGTCATGAGTCAGCCAGGGCTCAGCATTAGCAGGGACTCCTCAGGAGAAGAGAACCCTCTTGTAGGCAGCTGTGAGTCAGGAGAAGCCAGGAAGCAGGAAGATTTGCTGCGGGCTTGCCAGGATTAATAGCCAACAACCGGTGCAGAGCCACCGACACCCTCCCGCCCTGATTTAACAGATAACCCTCGGTCATTTCCAGCCCTCCAGTATCACCCACACCCTTAGAGCACTGCAGATGGAAGCTAAGAACTGAGCTACAGGAGAGACAGCAAAGTGCTCACCTCCTGGCCTGATGCCAGCTGCTGTCTGATCAGTCCCAAGCAACTGGCTGCAAATATGACCCTTAAGCGTATGGTATAAAAACCAGCTTGGGAGGCTGTTAGGCTTGGACACAACCCGTATGATAGATGGTCAACCACTGAATCTACCTTGCCTAACTTTCTGGAAACTTGACATCTGGACTGAATGACTCTGCATGACCTGGTACCTCATACTCCGAGCCTGCTAGTCAGTACACACAGCAACATGATGCAGTGATCCATCAGAAAGATTCTAGTACAGGTCTATCAGTAGTTACTAGCCCTGGTGACTGAAGGGAACCTCTTCATTCAGAGGCAGTAATCCTGTGCATAACAATGACAATAGGAAATATCATGGGAAGGCCTTGGCCTAGGGGTACCAATTTTTGAAAAGCAAAAAAAGAGGATGTATTTCCCAACTGACTACTTCAAACAAGTGATTACTCTGACAAATCTCACGTTAAATACCCCGACTATTTAAGCTGTGATGGTTGCTAATAACTACGAATATTCCTAACCCCAAAAGAGGAAACTTTCATCATTTTTTTTAAAAGCCCAAAAGAGGTCGGACACACACACACACACAAAAGAGAACATGTCCTCTAAAAAGGGGACATCTGGTAACCCTACTTTGGCCTCTATGCCTTGTCGTTGGACCTCCAGAGGAGCTGGTTGGTCCCTGTGTGAGACAGGATGCTGGACTAGATGGGCCACTGGTCTGATCCAGCAGGGCTCTTCTTATGAAGGCCTCGGCCTCTCTGCCCTGTTGTTGGCCCTCCAGAGGAACTGGTCGGCCCCTGTGTGAGACAGGATGCTGGACTAGATGGACCACTGGTCTGATCCAGCTGGACTCTTCTGATGTTCTTATGAAGGCCTCGGCCTCTCTGCCCTGTTGTTGGCCCTCCAGAGGAACTGGTCAGCCACTATGTGAGACAGGATGCTGGACTAGATGGACCACTGGTCTGATCCAGCAGGGCTCTTCTGATGTTCTTGTGAAGGCCTTGGCCTCTATGCCCTGTTGTTGGCCCTCCAGAGGAACTGGCTGGCCACTGTGTGAGACCGGATGCTGGACTAGATGGACCACTGGTCTGATCCAGCAGGGCTCTTCTGATGTTCTTAGGAAGGCCTTGGCCTCTCTGCCCTGTTGTTGGCCCTCCAGGGGAACTGGTTGGTCCCTGTGTGAGACCGAATGCTGGACTAGATGGACCACTGGTCTGATCCAGCAGGGCTCTTCTGATGTTCTTAGGAAGGCCTTGGCCTCTCTGCCCTGTTGTTGGCCCTCCAGAGAAACTGGCTGGCCACTGTGTGAGACAGGATGCTGGACTAGATGGACCACTGGTCTGATCTAGAAGGGCTTTTCTGATGTCCTTATGAAGGCCTCGGCCTCTGTGCCCTGTTGTTGGTCCTCCAGAGGCTGAAGCCTTCCCCTGGTGTTGCCTCCTGGGTCTGGGATTTAGAGGTTGACTGCCTCTGAATGTGGAGTAGAAAAGAGCAAGTGCCCAGTAGCATCTTAAAGACTAACAAAATTTGTGACAAGATATGAGCTTTCGTGAGTCACTGCTCCCTTCTTCAGGTATCTTCAGATACTTCTTCAGATCTGAAGATATCTGAAGAAGTGAGCAGTGCCTCATGAAAGCTCCAACCCGGCCACAGATTTTGTTAGTCTTCTAGGTGCTACTGGACTCTCGCTCTTTTCTACATGCAATGGAGACCTTCACTAGTTATTTCCAGCAGTCAAAGTTAACCATTTGTGCAGGTCCAAATTATGTAGATTCTACAGGCACTGTGAGAAAGGAACTGACCTATATGCTGATCTAGGCCACTGGCCTATTCAGCTCAGTATTGTGTACTCATACAGGAGATGGCTCCCCATGGCCTCAGGCAGAAGAGGGCCTTTCTCAGCCCCTGAAATTATTTTTGCCAGACAGGGGATTTTCTATAGGCAAAGCATTTGTTCTACCACTCAGCCACAGCTCCTTCAGGAACTCATAAGCTTCCAAGGAGTCCCAGAATTCCCTGAGGCACAATATGAAAGCCTTGGTCCAAAATATACAATCAATATGAAATGTCATCAAAACAGAATTACTAATATGCTTCTGCATAAGCCTAATACGTAGCAAGAAAAGCTCTTGGTGATGAAAAGTCATCCTAACCCAACAACAAGGGAATATTCTTGGAGGGCGAGAAAAAGTGCAGCCGACTCGTCCCGGGCCACATGACAAAGCCCCGCCCCCCTGCTTCCAGTCAGCCAGGAGGAGGCAAAAGGAAGACTGGAAGAGGGTAAGTGTGGGGTGGCAGGCGCTCCGGCTGGCCCCAAGTCTCCTAGCCGGCTGAGAGACCTCTCGGCCGGCTAGGAGACCTGAGCCAGTCCCAAGAGCCAGGCGGGGGTCTTTTTCGAGGCTTTTTGTGCTGCTGGGAATCGGAGGGGGAGAGAGAGAGAGAGGTTTCTCTTTCCCATCATGATGCCTGCAGTAGTGGAGTTTCAGGGAGAAGCAGCTGGGGGCTTGCTGCTTTAAAAAGTTTGTGAGGATGCCGAGTTCTTTGTTTCTTTGGAGAGGGAAAGAAAACAGCCCCGTCAAGGGTGCCTTTTTAACTTTACTTGTTCTTCATTTTAAATATTGTATTTGTTCCCATTTTGGTTTTTGCCTTCAAAATAAGATATGCGCAGTGTGCATAGGAATTTGTTCATAGTTGTTTTTTTTAAACTATAGTCCGGCCCTCCAACGGTCGGAGGGACCATGAACTGGCCCCGTTTAAAAAGTTTGAGGACTCCTGCTGTGGCTTTTCACGGAGAGCAGAAAGCAGCAGTTTCCAAACAGCTGTTTAGTGTAAATGGCTAGGAGACATTTAAATCAAACACCTGAGCACTCAGCTGTTTGGAAACCCCTGCTTTCTGGTCCCCGTGGTTTTTCACGGGGAGCAGAAAGCAGCGGTTTAAATGGCTCTGAGCTGTTTTTTTTTTTTTGTAAACTTGTTTTCTGCTTTCAACAAACCACACCAAAATTCATGGAAGTTTGTGGTGGTTCTTCACTTCGTGAACATGACTTCATGAACCACGAACCGTCCAAAATGCATGACGAACTTTAGTTTGTCAGCCAGTTCGTGCCCATCCCTGACTCTAATTTTTAACTGTGCGCTTGCATCCCGGAAAGAAAGGGAAAAAAGTCAAGAAACTGAAGCAGTTTCAAAATGTCATGAAGATCAAGGATCATTACTCAGAGCTTGGAAGGATGCCCAATATGAAACCTTCCCGCACTGCAAACCGATGCAGTATTTATACCCATTTAACTGTCATGGCTGCTCTCAAAGAAGGGAGCTCGGGGAGGCTGTGGAGAATGAGTGATTTTTTTTCCATAAAGGACATCCCACTTCATAAAGGCCTCTTAAAAATATCCCTTTGGTGCCCGTTTTCAGTTTTGCTCCCCCTGCCTCACCAGGTACACGAGTTGCTTGACAGAACGGCAAACAGCGTCTTAAAGAAAAACGGATTTATCACAACATGATCTTTCAAGGGCCAGTGTCCACTTCATCCGATGCATGAAGCGCTCCCGTCAGCTGGCCTACCCAAACACGATGCTACAAACAGCAGCAGATGCGGAAGCTCTCACCAGCCAGAGAGCCCAGTTTCCCAGGACAAAGTGTGTCACGTTCCACTGCAAACCACAAATGAAAACAAGATCCAGTCAAAACAGTAAACAATCCAGTATCGGGATGGGTACAGACCACTTTCGACACCTGATGAACCTCCACTGGAAACACAAAACACCCTAATAAACCCTTAGTGCCGACTCTTCCCGTTGCCTCTAAAAATGACATTATCACAGGTAGAATTGCCAAACCCCCAAGAGGGGGGGGGGGGGGGCTGGAGATCGCCAAGGATTTCAACTGATCTCCAGATTATAGAGATAAGTTTTCCTGGAGAAAATGGCTGCTTTGGAGGGTGGATTGTAAGGCATTATACCCTGTTGAGGTCCCTCCCCTCGCCTCCCCAAACCTCCCCCTTCCTAGGCTCCGCCCTCAAATCTCCCAGAGTTTCTCAGCTCAGAGCTGCCGACCCTAATCGTAGGACACCACCACATCAGCCATGCTCTGAAGAAGAAGAAGAAGAGGAGGAGGAAATTGGATTTATACCCCTCCCTTCACTACCCAAAGGAGTCTCAGAGCGGCTTACAAACTTCTTTCCCTTCCCCTCCCTACAACAGAAACCCTGGGAGGTAGGTGGGGCTGAGAGAGCTCTCTCGAGAACTGCCCTTGAGAGAACAGCTCTGAGAGAATTGGTGACTGACCCAAGGTCATCCAGCAGCTGCAAGTGGAGGTGTGGGGAATCAAACCTGGTTCTCCCAGGTTAGAGTCCCCGCACTTAACCACTACACCAAACTTAACCGCTGAAGGAGAAGAGATTGGATTTATACCCCGCCCTCCACTACCTAAAGGAGTCTCAGAGTGGCTTACAATCTCCTTTCCCTTCCCCTCCCCACAACAGACACCCTGTGAGGTAGGTGGGGCTGGGAGAGCTCTCTTGAGAACTGCCCATGAGAGAACGGCTCTAAGAGAACTTGTGACTGACCCAAGGTCACACCAGCAGCTGCATGTGGAGGAGTGGGGGATCTAACCCGGTTCTCCCAGATTAGAGTCCACACTCCTAACCACTACACCAAGGGCTCGTAACGTGCTATAAGAGATCATGGAGCAGTGATGCCCTTCTGAGATTGGCCAATCTGGAGAATCCGCATGCAAAAGAATAAATGAAATTAATCAGACATTAAAATTGGAAACACCCAGGAATCACTGGGGAAGCATCTTCCTGGGCGTTCAACAACACAGCAAAATCCTGCTGAGTCAGAATTCATATGAAGATTGGATACTACCAGACTTGGATGCAACAGAGATGGTTTTCGTTTTGCTTTCTGCTGTCATCACAGCTGACTTATGGCTACTCTGTAGGGTTTTCTAGGCAAGAGATGCTCAGAGCTGGTTTGCCATTGCCTGCCTCTACACTCCAACCCTGGTATTCCTTGGAGGTCTCCCATCCAAATACAGGGCAGGGCCGACACTGCTTCACTTCCAAGGTCTGACGAGATCGGCCTAGCCTGGCCTATCCGAGTCAGGGTTAGCTTAGTAAAAAAATGTAATTGTCCCTTCTTTCAGGTTTATGTACGCAATTCAGATTTTTGCTAACAGCGGACTAACACAGCTATCCGACAAGGAACTATAACTTTAACACACTGCTCTGTAGCTTCTTGTCAAAAAAGTACAATTCCAAGGTCTCCTACATAAGAGAATACCTTTACTGTAAACCTTTAATAGAGTGTCAAGAGGGTACTTTTTTCCAGGGGTCATTTAGTAGAAAAAGAGGCGCAAAAGCTCATTAGCATAACTAATTTGCAAAACTAATTTGCATATGCCACTCCCCCTAACATACCGGAAGTGTGTCAGAAGGCAACACCCACCCCTCAGGCTCCACTCCACAGATGAGTGAAACTGACCTGCTCTTCCTCCATTCCCTTCCCCATCCAATACTTTGTGCAATAAAAATAAGCGTAAAGAACACACCCTCATTCTCTTCCTGCTCCCTTGAAACCACCAGGTTTCAAATAGACTTGAGATACCCAGGACACGTGCACCACCCATCCCTTCCCCTTCCCCTCCCCACAACAAGACACCCTGTGAGTTAGGTGGGGCTGAGAGAGGTCTTTTGAGAACTGCTCATGAGAGAACAGCTCTGAGAGAACTTGTGACTGGCCCAAGGTCACACCAGCAGCTGCATCTGGAGGAGTGGGGAATCAAACCCGGTTCTCCCAGATTAGAGTCCAACTCCTGACCACTACACCAAACTGATAAGGTGGAAGCTGCTGAAGGGTTGGTGAAATTTCTCCAGTACTTATGTGTCATGTGCCCAGATAGAAAATGGTATACTTAGAAAATGTATATGCCACCTTGAGCAAGTCTCTGGAAAAACAGCACACAGTCATAAAAGGAACAATGATAAAATTATCAATATTAAAACAAAACATTAAAATCAATAAAGACCCTAGCAGGGCTTTCCCCGGGGCGCTGCGCCTCTGCACTGCTCGGGGAAGCCGAGGAGGGGGCGGGGCTTGGTCATGTGCCCGCCCCCTAGGCTCCTCACTCCTGGAGCTGTGCTCCTGTGCGCTCCCGCTCCAACGGACCCCTGCTTTTTTCGGTCTGCAGCAGAAGAACTCGATTCAAGCCCAGAAGCAGCTCAAGACCGAGACTTTGGGAGTATACGCTTTCGAGAGTCAAAATTCTTGTAGCCAATGAAGGATGCTTCAGCTCTCGAAAGCTGATACTCTCGAAATCTTGTTGGTCTCTAAAGTTCCACTGGACTCATGTCTAGCACTTGTAATATAGGTGCGCACATTTTTTTTTAAAAAAGTTGCCTCACTTTTATCTGAGAAGCAAACGAGAGGGACGAAAGGGCACTGCCGCACACCCTCCACTGCAAGAAACCCTAATGCAAGACGGAAAGCCGAGGAGACGCTTCAAGGAAAAGAATGTCTTTTCCAGGCTGACCAGCCTTGAGAATTCTCTGCCCCAAGGACCACTGCTCTGCTATATTATCTCACCAGCTGCTACATGAACACATCAGAAAGATCTGCCAGTTTGAATGATGCTGCCAATCAAAGCCATGCTGGTGCAGAGCAAAACCCAGAAACTTCATCAAGTTGGATGTATTCCTGCCCACTCCTTTTAGCATCCGGCCAGATGAAGAGCTCTAGAGGACCCGAAAGCTTGCATACTGCAAATCACGCATCTCCCCCATTTTTAAAAAACTAATAACTTCTCCAAATGTTCCGCCAGGCATTCGGTTCCGCCAGGCATTCGGTTGAGGACAGTGACGGTACAGCATGCAGTCTGGCGCTCACATACCCTCCATTCTCCGCCCCCGGGGAGGCTTGTGAAATCTGAAACCTTCTCGCCATCTTGGAATGGACTGGATTTTGCTGATATATGCCCTGTATGTTTTATTATCGGTTTTAAACTTTTAGTCATTCATTGTATGTTCCTTTCTGTGGTAAGCCGCCCTGAGCCCTGCTCGCAGGGAAGGGCGGCCTAAGAATATAATTAAATAAACAATTTTTTTTTGGCCTGCCTTTTGGAATTTTACGGGTTGCAGTTATTTATTTACCTATTTCCTTCCGTTTACATCCCGCCCTCCCCGCAAAGCAGGCTCAGGGTGGGTTGGTGAATGCTGATTTACATCATAAAAACAGAATAACAAACTACATACAATAAATGCAATAGAATAAGTACGACAATAAATACTTTAAAATAAATTATACCTCAACAGACAGTTTCATTGGATGCAGCCACATGGCAACAGTTCTCTGTGTAGCTCTCAATGCGGCCGTGAATGCAGAAGCCCTCACTGCGGAACTCGAGGACCCTCCTGGTAGTTTTCCCCACATTTCCTTGCCTCGACCCCCTGGGGTCATGATTCCCAACCACCAGAAGGATGGTCCAATCACACGCAGCATTTGCCGCGCGATAGGCACGAATGCTGGCCAGATTTTAAGGGCGCGATCACACAAAAACATCAGGCAAGCGTCCCACACCCGTCGGCAACCCGTATCGCCCTGCCAAAGAAGCGGAGCTAAAAGATACCACCAAAAGTGCAGTATTTTCCGGAAGACACGGGGCGTCGTATCGCAGAAGCGCTGGTATCCTGTCGCAGATGGGAACTGTCTCATGGGTTTTTTTTAAGCCTTTGTGGTATGCGCACAAATGCAGCACTGCTGAACTTTGCGACGCTTCACCATCACCGTGTGATCGGCGGCTGACGGTCTGAGCACGGCGCTTTGGGAGACTGTCTGATCACAGTACTACGCTTCATTTTGCTCCGGCGCAAAAAGCCTTGCTTCCCCCGGAATATCTCGCTCATGTGATCAGGCTCCAAGCAACTGGCATATCGCTATAGTATCGCAATGACCTATGGTTACCGGTAATCATTGCTAGCTTATTTCCTTTGACTACAGTTCTAATTTAAAGCTCCCCAACCCATGCTGAAGTGAATTTACTAAGCAACGCCATCATTTAACGCAGCAGTTCCCAACCTTTTCAGTACGGTGACTCAGAAGTCCAAATTTATTTGGTATGGTGACCCAATCCAAGGCAAGCTGAAGGGTTTTTGGCACCCTACAGGGATCTGGGCGCCCATCTAGTTCAGCATTCCATTGTCCACAGTGGCTAACCAGATGTTTTTGAGAAACCGACAACCAACACACAAATGGCAAACTGTCCCCACCATGAACCCCAAGTAAGTGGCGTTCCGATACAGCCTTAGTACACGGCGATAAGCCCTGACCTGGATGGCCCAAGCTAACCTGATCTTGTCAGATCTCAGAAGCTAAGCAGGGTTGGCCCTGGTCAGTATTTGGATGGGAGACCTCCAAGGAACAGCAGGGTCTTGACCGATGTTCCCTCTAAGCTGTGGAGACTGGTGAGCAAACATTCTACTTTGTGAGCTACTGGCATTAAAGTTGTGAGCCAGCGATTTGGCTGCTGCATAAGTTAGTTTGCTCTGGAGCCCTCCTCCCTGACCTAAGACGAAAACCTGCGAGCTGGAGGCTAAGAAACTGTGAGCTAGCTCACACTAACTCAGCTTAGAGGGAACTCTGGTCTTGGCGCAGAGCCAGGCAATGGCAAACCCCCTCGGAATGTCTCTTGCCTGACAAACCACTCACTGTATGAAGGTTACATTCCAGTCTTTGACCACCCTCTCCTTCTCCATCCCTCCCTCTCAACCCCCCACAGATTCTAAGAAACTCACTCCAGTAATCATCAGGACACATTTTACTTGCTCAACATGTATGCGCAGTGAAGAAAAAACAAAAAAAAATTGATGTATGAGGTGGAAGATACTGGAGACCAATGGAAAGGGGAGGGGCAGCCACTGGGGAGGGCTAACCCTCAACCCACTTTTGGGGGCTTCTGCAACCCACTTCTGTGTCCCTGCCAGTGTTCCCTCTAAGCTGAGTTAGTGTGAGCTAGCTCACAGTATTTTAGCCTCTGACTAGCCCAGCGTTCTGTTTCCAGCAGCGGCAAGCCGAATGCCTCTGGAAAGGAAACAAGCAGGGCATGAAGGCAACAGCTGCTCGTTGTCCCCAGTAACTACTGATATACTACCTCTGAACATGGAAGTTCAACCTAGGAATCAAAGTAAAAGCGATTCACAAGTCCCGCCTGATCTCATCAGATCTTGGAAGTGAAGCAGGGTCAGCACTGGATCATATTTGGATGGGAGACCACCAAGACATACTAAGGTCGTGATGTGCAGCAAGCCACCTCTGTTTGTCTCTTGCCTTGAAAGCCCTATAGGGTCCCCATAATTCAGCTATGATTTGAAGTCACTTTACACACATTCATAAGTCTATCGTCAATTGATCTGTCCAACCCTTTTTTAAAAAGACACTAAAGCAAGCGGCCATCGAAAACGAATCCAGAGTGTTGATATTAAAGACACTGAGTTAAAGAATTGAATGTACAGATAAATGAATTAAAGGCACTGCAGTACTTCTATTTTAAATAACAATTCGGTTCGTTCAGACATGCTGTTTTGGAATTCGGCCACTGCCTGCTTCTCCCTTCACCAAGGTGCCAAGTTTGAAACCGGGTTTCAGTTCTATTATAAAGGCAAAGGTTTCCCTTGCTCGAAAGCCAGTCGAATACGACTCTGGGGATGCGGTGCTCATCTCGGCTTCCAAGCCGAAGAGCCAATGCTGTCCAAAGACATTTTCCGTGGTCATGTGGTCGACATGACTTGATGCTGAGGCGCACAGAACACTGTAACCTTCCCACCAAAGTGGTACCTATTTATCTACTTGCAATTTCTTGCTTTCAAACTGCTAGGTTGGCAGTACACATGTTCCCAATAAAGGGAGCTTTGACTCTCGAAAGCTTAGTCCCTGGATATCTTGTTCGTCTCTAAAGGTTCTGCTAGCCTTGAATCTAGCTATTCCGAACAATGTATCTCTACCAAGTTTTGTAGTCGGATTCAATCCTTTTTTTGCCTGCCGCTAAGGCATACCGCACAAACCAATAAATGCCAAGAGGAAAACCAATTAAAGAGTCCACACAGCATCGCAAAATAGGTTGTTACTTTAGTGGCACAAATACACCAAGGAGCACAATATGTTTCAGGACCGGGGACATTTGGCTGTAGCATTCGAGGGGTTAAAGAGACCAATTTCCAACCTCCCCCCCCTTTAGATCCTCTCCCCACACACAGAAAGCTGGAAAAGTTGGCCAGGATAAACAGAACCACGCAGCTAGTTCCACACATACAAGGAGGTGTGGACTTCTGTTTCTAGGTTTTCCAGGTTCCCCCCACCACTGGCAGGGGATGGGTGGGGAGGTAGGGTTGCCAGCTCTAGGTAGGGAAACTCCTGGAGATTTGGAGGTGGAATCTGGGGAGGACAGGGACCTCAGTGGGGTACAATGCCCTAGAGTCTACCCTCCTTCAGGGGAACTGCTCTCTGAAATCTGGAGAGGAGCTGTAGTTCCAGGAGAGCCCCAGATCCCACCTGGAGTCTACCCCCATTTGTTTCCAAAAACTCTCACTCCATGTCTGAAATCAAGAAGCTGTATCACGGGGAAAGGAGTGCTATTCAAAGAGGGGGAAAAGGTTAAGCTTTCTACTAGAAACGTGTAAGCCCATAGACTTGCATAGATCTTTGGATACCAGTGCAGGCACCTGCCAACAGAAGAGCCAGGTCTTTAAACCCTGAGACCTTTCCCCTACGTCGGAAGCCACTCAACCATTGGATCAGGCTGGCTCACACCTGCGACTTATACCCGCCACCTCCCAAGGAAGCCTGTTCCACTGAGGAACCGCTCAAACTGTCAGGAAGTTTTTCCTAATGTTTAGCCAAAAACTCTTCTGATTTAATTTCAACCCGTTGGTTCTGGCCCGACCTTCTGGGGCAACAGAAAACAACTCTGCCCCATCCTCTCTATGACAGCCCTTCCAGTCCTTGAAGATGGTGATCATATCACCTCTCAGTCATCTCCTCTCCAAGCTACACATACCCAGCTCCTTCAACCTTTCCTCATCGGTCTCCAGGCCCCTCCCCATCTTCGTTGCCCTCCTCTAGACACGTTCCAGCTTGTCTATATCCTTCTTAAATTGTGTTGCCCCAAACTGAACACAATACTCTAGGTGAGGTCTAACCAGAGCAGAGTAAAGCGATACCATCTATACGACACTGTATTTCTGTTTAGGCAGCCCAAAATCGCATTTGTCTTTTTAGCTACCACATCACACTGCTGACTCATGTTCAGTGTACGGTCTACTAAGACCCCTGGAACCTTTTTGCACGTACAACTACTGTAGCAGGGTATGAGCGCTCGTGAGTCACTATCAGGTATCTTACGAAGGGAGCAGTGACTCACAAAAGCTCATCCCCTGTCCACCCATTTTGTTAGTCTTTAAGGTGCTACTGGATTCTTGCTCTTTCCATTTGATAGGATTATAAGCTATTATTAAGGTTATACACAGCCTGATCACCTACAGGTTTACAAAAGCATAAAGATACAGGCCAAGCATTGGTTCCTAGCTCTATAGAACTTTTCAGACCAAGCAAGAAAGGTACCTGATCGAATCACCCCTATGGGTGCCTGTGAATTGTTAAGAATGAGATTTTTGATCAAATAGTCTTTCCCTTGGTCACAGATAAAAAATATCAGACTAATTTCATTGGTCAATTCATGATAAATGAATGTTACATTATCAGGTCAGGAGCCCATGTTGCAATGGTAATAGTTTCACCACTGAGGCAGGCCAACTGGGGCAAAACGCGTCTAGTCAGGGTCAATATTTGTCACTGTTGGATATAATTAAAGGTAAAGGCTCGAAAGCCAGTCGAATACAGCTCTAGTTTCCAAGCCGAAGAACCGGCGCTCTCCAAAGACTTCTCCGTGGTCATGTGGCCGGCATGACTAGATGCCGAGGCGCACAAAACACTGCTACCTTCCCCACCAAAGTGGTACCTATTTATCTACTTGCAGTTTCTTGCTTTCGAACTGCTAGGTTGGCAGGAGCTGGGGCCAGAGACGGGAGCTCACTCCGTCATGCGGCACTCAGGTCTCGAACTCCTGAGCTACCGACCTTCCGGTCCGCAGCTCAGTGTCTTAACCTAACTGAGACTATTGTAAGGGCCAACAACTATTATCTACTCTATTGTAAAAGACATACATGCATTTTTGTATATCTATTAACATCTGTTAATTTGGTTCGGGTTAAGTTTATTTTCCCCTTTTCATTCTCAGTTGTTCTTCTACAGGTTTATTTCAAAGAAAGTCCCACTATGTCCAGAAAGGCTTATTCTGCCAATTGAGCATACACAAGACTGCAACCTTATTAGAAATCAGCTCTGTTAAAAGCAAGCGTGATCCAAATTAGGTTGTCCAAGAATCATAGAATCAGAGTCAGAAGGGGCCCTACAGGCCATCTAGTCCAACCCCCTGCTCAATGCAGAATCAGCCTAGAGCATCCCTGACAAGTGTTGGTCTGGCCGCTGCTTGAAGACTGCCAGTGAAGGGGAGCTCACCACCTTCCCGGGCAGCTGATTCCACTGTGGCACAACTCTCACTGTCGAAACGTTTTTCCTAATATGTAAATAAGTTTTTCCTTAAACGGTCCTGACCCCGACAGCCCAGTCTAGCCTCATCCCGTCAGAACTCAGAAGCTAAGCAAGGCCAGCTGTGGTTGGTACTCGGACGGGAGACCACCAAGGACGTCTAGGGTTGCGACCAATGCTCCCTCTAAGCTGTGAAGTCTTGTGAGCAAAAATTCTCCTTTGTGAGCTGCTGGCATTAAAGTTGTGAGCAGGTGATTTGGCTGCTGCATACATTAATTTGCTCTGGCACCATCCTTCCTGAGCTAAGACAAAAATGTGTGAGCCGGAGGCTAAAAACCTGTGAGCTAGCTCACCTTAGAGGGAACACTGGTTGCGACACAGAGGCAAGCAAATGCAAACCACCTCTGATCGTCTCTTGCCTTGAAAACCCAATGGTTCTGCTCCGTAAGTTCATTGTGACTTGAAGGCACTTTCCATCCACACCAAGATGGCGACTCCTGATTAGCCGTGCCTTCTAAAGATTTTTGTAATAGTGATTAACTGAACAAGAACACCATACTGTGCTGTGCAAAATGCCTGGGATTTAGTTCAGATTGACAGTTCCAACCATTAACAGGACTCTAGGGATATGGCTGGAGGGGTGTAGCGATCTTGGTGAAGCCACACAGCTTCGGATCTGGGTGGTGCCCTCTGGATGCTGCCTACAAAAGTGGGATGTAAATGTACAGTACTAAATAATCCTGCCCTGACTTGGATTTTGTTAGGCTAGCTGGATTTTGTTAGCTCTCAGAAGATGAGCAGGATCAGCCCTGGTTAGTACTTGGATGGGAGACCACCAAGGAAGTCCAGGGTTGCTATGCAGAGGCAGGCAACGGCCAACCACCGCTGGACATCTTTTGCCTTGGAAACCTACGAGGTTGCCATAAGTCGGCTGCTACTCGCAGGCACTTTCTGCTCCCAAATAATACTACAGCCACTAATGATGCAGTTGCGATGCCATCGATCTGTCCTGCTGACTGTGAGCTTTCTTCCCGTGCGAGGAGCTGTTCACAGGAAGCTCTCCCAAGGAAAGGGGCGTCAGTCAGCGGAACGGATCCACAGCATCCAACCGGATGGGACTCTCCAGAATGGTTAATATCCGATATACTGACAAATGCTGGTAGGCATCCGAACGTCACTGTCAGAATTCATTGGCGTATGTGGAAAAGTGGGGAACTTTACAATTTGTTGGACAAGTCGCAGAATTCGTGAGGTTACAAACAATGCACGAGGCCACCAAATTTTAGTCGTTGACTGTAAAATAAGAGAGAAGAAGAGAAGAGATTGGATTTATACCCCGCCCTTCACTCGGAGTCTCAGAGCGGCTTACATTCTCCTTTCCCTTCCCCTCCCCACAAGAGACACCCTGTGAGGCAGGTGGGGCTGAGAGAGCTCTGACAGAAACTGCTCTTTTTCCAGAACAGCTGTGCCAGAACTACGGCTTGCCCAAGGCCATCCAGCAGCTGCAAGTGGAGGCGTGGGGAATCAAACCCGGTTCCCCCAGATTAGAGTTCGCATGCTTAACCACTACACCAAACTGGCTCATACTGTGCTATGTGCAATTCAAGTTATGTTTGCAATGGTGGTGGAAAGTGCTGTCAAGTCCAGCCGACTCATGGTGACCCCCGTAGGGCTTTCAAGGCAAGAAGCATTCAGAGGCGGTTTGCCATCGCGTTTCTGTGTACTGATTCTGAACTTCCCGTGGTGGTCTCCCATCCAAGTATGAACCATGACTGATCCTGCTTAGCTTAAGAAAATAAAAAGAGCCCTGCTGGATCAGACCAGGGTCCATCTAGCTCAGCATCCTGTCTCACACACTGGCCAGCCAGCTCCTCCGGATGGCCAACAACAAGGCATAGAGGCCGAGGCCTTCCCCTGATGTTGTCTCCTGTCTCTGGGATTCAGAGGATTAGTGTCCCTAAATGCGGAGGTTTCCCTCAGTCGTCATGGCTAGTAGCCACTGATAACCTTATTCTCCATGAATCTATCTAATCACCTTTTAAAGCTGTTTATTCCTGTGGCCCTCGTGACATCCTCTGGCAGCGAATTCCACATTTTAATCAGTCACTGTGTGAAGTAGTCTTTCTTTTTGTCTGCCCTGAACCTACTGCCCGTCAGCTTCATTAGATGCCCTCGAATTCTAGTATTTTGGGAGAGGGAGAAAAGGTTCTTTTTGTCAACTCTCTCCACCCCATGCATAATCTTAAAAACCTCCATCACATCCTCCCCTTAGCTCTCTCTGTTCTCAACTGAAAAACTCATGAGGAAGGTGCTGCAACCCCTTAATAATCTTGGTCGCCCTCCTCTGTACTCCCGAGATCTGGCTTGGCTGGGCCAGCCGAGTCAGGACACGCGTTTGTAACAGAGAGACTGAAACCGACTTGCTATGGCAGTTTCCTCAAATATTTCCGTTGAAATCAGCAAACTATTCTGCTCAGACTGTCCGGCCCTTTTGTGTTCCTGGGTCTAATCCACAGCCTAGAGTGCCGCAGCCTCAGGGTATACACAGTAGCTCAGCAAATCTCTGTTTCCAAATCCACGTCTGCTGAGATAGCCCGAAAGCAGTAGGGGAGGTTACTGTAGGGGTGGGCAGAAAAATGCTTCAGTTCTTCTGCACCTGCTGATTCTCTCCGGCAAACGTCCAGAGAGGCAGTGTTCTGTTAGTTGAACTTGCTTCAAGCACTGGAGAAAAAACAAATTGGGAGGAGGGAATGAAGAAGAGACGTTTGCAGGGTCAGATTTAGAGGCCTGGGGAAATTTAACACCCCTGCCCCATCGGCTGAGTCTACCCTGCAAGCATCCTTCCCGGCATTTAGGGTAAAAGGAAAACATCGGGGCAGGAGCCCCATATTTCCCCACAAGGTGTCCTTCTCCAGGCAGCAAATGACATCTTTACTTTGCTTACAAGTCAATGGATTACTTCTTCCTGGTTCTTGGGAAAGGTTCCCGGGAAAAGTGAAGCCTCTTTTTTCAGCCCTCTTAAACCAGGGGTGGGCAAACTGGCTTGGGAGCCGCAGGCGGCTCTTTCACATATATTATGTGGCTCCCGGCAGGGCGGCTGGGGAAGCTAAATATCATTAGCAAACAAATATCATTGGACAATTCAGTATCATTATCAATATCTGCTTTTACCCCTTTTGTTATTATTTTTGGCAGTCTCATTTAATGTTAATAAAAAGCAAATTTACTTATTTTCCAATAAAAGCAAGTAATATTTGTTCATGTCTTGTGGCTCTCAAACATCTGATGTTTATTCTATGCGGCTCTTACGTTAAGCAAGTTTGGCCACCCCTGTCTTAAACGATAAGCAACGCTAAACTTAATTTAACTTTTCCTACTAAAAACAAGAAGCCGGACTTCTATCTCAGGGAGGAGGGAAAACAGAACTTGATATAAACATTCCGGATGCAATAAGAGAAGGGTAAAAAAAACCATTTACCTGGACGCGGACAGCTTCGTTTACTTCCGATAACCTCACGCGAGACTTCCGTAGGCTGGGAATTGTAGAAGTCAAGCTTTTCAGTCATTATTGTCTATAAAGAGAGCAATTATAAATCACATTGTTATTAATGGAAGTCTCTGATTTGGAACAGACACACAAAAAAGGGCTTTTCCTTTTTTTTTAAAAAAAAAATCAGACTTTTTATAAAACTCTTTTTATTCCACAGCGCTTTTAGTAAGAGGGGAACAATGAAACTACTCTGCATTTAAATAATCCCAGTTAATTCCATTTCCAGGGCTTTGAGCCAGAATTAATAAATGTTTATCTGAACATCGCAATTCTTTTTTTTTTTTTTTTTAAACACCCTAAACCTGTTTTTTCCAGGGTGGAAAAGAAGAGAACCTTTTCTGGCATCCGGCCACCGTATGCAGTATTGATAATGAAAATTGCTGGTTTCTTCCTTTTTGGTATCTAAGTATCTGATATATTTCCCTCCACCCTGAGGTTTTCTTTTTTGTTTTCATTTTAACGTGGCGGGAGGGGGAAGGTGACTCGCCTCGCTGCTAAAACTAGCCTTCTGAAAAATAAAACGAAGAAATTAATATGGAAATGAGAAGAAACCAATCTGAAGCCATATGTCTTTCCGAATGAGGGTTAATCACAGATTCCGTTTCCTTTCCTTTTCTTTTTTTGCAAACACGCGAGAAAACAAGGGCTTTCTCGGGAGGAGGGGGGGGAGTGCATTAATTAAAATTAAACGCTAGAGACAAGCGGGTTTTCGGAGGCACGACGAGCCCTTTTTGAATTAGCATAACATTCGCGACAGCCCTGGAAATTGGTTTAATAACCTTAAATAGTTACAACCCCCCCCCCTTTCCCCCCATGCCTAACATAAATAGCCCTGGACAGATACAACCTCCGAGGCTCTCATTGTAACAATTTGCGTGGTGGCTCTGACATTGAATAGTGAGATTTCTCCTAGTGGAACAGAACACGTCTCTCTTATCATGGTCCTGGAAGCACCAGCGAATCCCTTCCAAACCCGAACACTAGCTGCGAAAAAACACGAGTTCGTTTCACGAAAATACGTATCAACAATGTTGATCCAAGGAAGATGCAAACGGTCTGATAGGTAAGCCAGCCCTGTTAGAAGACCTTGTATCTAAAAAGACACGGGAAACCTGATGCACAAACCTGCTAAACCAGAGCAAAGGGCTGAAAGCTCTTATACCTTTTTTTGGGAAAAATTATGTGGTGAACAAGTGCAAAGGTTTGGCCAAACTAGGTCTACGGTTGTTGCCGTAAAACAACCAAGTGGTTTCAGGATTGCATTCTTGCAGTGGAAGCTGCAAACCTAAAAACCCTTGCTTGGATGGAAGCTCCCCTAGACTCAGTGTGGCTTACTTTAAAGTAAACGTGCATGGGTTTGGACTGCAGAGGCTCTAAACTGGACTAGGGTTCGGAGTTAAGCCACCCAAGCAACGGGCATTGTTTTTGGATCAAGTAGCAGCAGACAACAGAGCCACATGTGAAAACTAACTTGGCACTGGACACCAGGATGTGGCCAGTAATGCATCCCATGCGCCCACTGCACACAGCGAAGAGCACAAATCACCAGCGCAAGAATGTGCGCACCTACATACAAACTGCCGGTCTTTTATCTCTTCTCACGACTCTTTTCAGATCAGTCTTTACCACTACCTGGTGTCCGGTTTGTTATTTCTGCTGTACAAATCCATTTCCTTCTCCACCTGCAACATGGGCAAAAATCCCCGTCTCCGGGTTCCGATACACTAGGTGAAAAACCCACCTGCTTCACTCTGAATGGCACCAGAAAATCTATGATTCACTCTTCTAACTCGTAATCCACCTTCCCCAAAGTTCATTTCCCCATTGATGATCCAGACGCAAAGCGCATTTCAACCTCCTCATGTCAGCTATTGGGGGGAATTGCCGTCTGTATGGCTGTGGACAGAGATTGGTAAACGAATACATTTCCCACACCCCAGTGCTTCCTGTATTTACTAAGAAACCATCGCCAATGATTTCAGTTTACCATCTCATGCTTGGAAGCAAGTTCCATTGAACCCAGTGGGATTTACTTCAGCGTAGACATTTACAGTATCTAGCAGTATTTGGGGCAGGATATCAGAATTCTCAGATCCACTCCCCCCCCCCCCAATCTCTCCCATCCCAAACCAAACCTAAATGTCTTCCAACAAACCACCACCTAAAATCAATGAGTCTTACTACGCCCATGAATATGGACCAGAAAGGCAAGCCCAATTCCACGCAGAATTCAAAAGTAAGACTCACACAGGTCAATGGCACTTACTTGCAAGTAAATGCAGAGTGCTAATTTTTCACTGATTTCAGCGGCCAAGTCGACTCTCCCTTTTCATCCTTCCTAAAATCAGTGGGATTAGAAAGTCCTTAACTTTGGCTGAGCAATACCCAAAGCATTTAGGACTCATTTCAGTCTCTCGCATTTAAAACGATGACTCTTTTCAGAAGAGGTTTCCTTTCTGAACTGGCCTTATTAAAAGATTTAGGACAGAAACCACGGCATCTGACGTCCTTTTTTATTTATTATAAATACATATAAATACTCCGAGGGATTTTTAGATTTCTTTGTTCAGCAGGACACACGACTGACTTTGGAAATGTGTCGAACCAAAGTTGAGAAATAGGCAAAAGAGAGAGAGAGACAGAGAGACAGTAACAATTGAAAGACTTAAGTCCAAAGTTTAAAACAAGATATGAGTAAATCAACCCATTAAGAAGCATTTTTTCAAACACAGCGCTCAATGACTCTCCTGAAATGAATGAGCATGTGACATGCCAACGCTGGATCGCTGCTAGTCTGCCAATTGTTAGGTTGGTGGCAGGAAAACCGACCGTTTAAATAATTCCGCATTCCATAAATATTGCATAGCTTGTATACAAATCAGTTTCTTCCAAGGGGAGACTCACCAAAACTTTTCCCCCTGGGTTTTTTTTAATCTCGCTCTCTATATACATATATATTTCCAAACCCTGGTTGAAAACCATCTTGAAAGCAATGAGAATGGGGTGGGAAAAGGTGATGCTCGAAATTAATCCGGGACAGAGCTGGAAGAAGAATTGAGGCCCAATCAGCACCTGGCATTTGCACCATTGTTTTTACCAAACCCACGCCAGAACAGAAAAAGATGCAGCTCAAAACCACATTCAAACACCCCCGGCCAAGGCACCATACTGACTGCAGAGTCACTCCTGAAGGGCCATAAATCTATGCAGACAGTTCCATAAAACTGAGGGATCAAACAAAGTGGAAGCAGCATGCAGTGCGGACACTGCCATAAAACCCGACAATCAATCAAAGTGAAAGTGGCCTGCTAAGCAGAGCGGAATTTCTGTTACAGCGTCAGTTTGGTAAAACAGCGGAGCAAATGCTAGACGCAGATCGGGCCATATACACAAAAACATAAGACAGTGCTAAGAATGAACTATCTAACAAAAAGAAAAAGAAATGGTGAGGGATGGGGAGAGGAGCACAGAGCAGCAGAAAAATCCGAGGGTGTCCAAATTCCGGGAAGGGGGGGGGGGAGAATAATTGGTTTAAAGCCAAAAAAAAAGAGGGGGGTGGTTGTGGAATCCGGAATCGACGGCAAGAAGGCGGAGGGGGCGGGCGGCAAGAAAGCGGCGCCTCCGGCTCCCCTCGTCTGCAAAGCCCCAACACATTCTCAAGGCTTCTCGCTGCAATGTTTGCAAAGGCCGGAGGCGGCCCCGGCGAAGCCAGTGCATTTCTCGGGGCAGGCGGCGGGCAAGGCGGCGCCCGTGAACGGGTAGACGGCCGCCGTCTGTCCGAAGGGGGCCAGGCCGGCCGGGAGCGGGGTGCCGAGGCCCTGGCCCTGGTTGAGGTAGGCCACCAGGCGCCGCATCTCCTCGAGGGCCTGCGCCTGCATGAGGATGTAGTTCTTGGCCAGCAGGAGGGTGGCGATCTTGGAGAGCTTGCGCACCGACGGGCTGTGCGCGTAGGGGATGACCGAGCGCAGGCCGTCCAGGGCGTCGTTGAGGTCGTGCATCCGCCGCCGCTCGCGGGCGTTGATGCTGAGGCGGAGCGAGCGCTGCTCCTTGGGCTTCTTGGCCCCCAGCGGGCCGCTGGCCTTCAGCTTGGCCCCGCCGCCGCCCTCGCCCGTCAGCGCGCCCTCGAAGGCGTCGTCCTCGTCGCCGCTCTGCTCGCCGCTGCTCTCGGCCGACTTGCCCAGCGGCGTGGCGCGGAACTCCAGGCCGCCGCCCGCCCCGGCGGGGTAAGCAGCCCGCGGCGCCTCGCCGCCGCCGCCGCCCCCTCGGGCCGCGCCGTAGGCGGCGAAAGCCGTCTGGGTGTAGCTCTGCGCCAGGGCCAGGTAGGAGTCGCCGCCCAGGGACTTCAGCTCGGCCATGCTGCCTGGCTCCGGCAGGGCCGCCGCGCCGGCGAAGAGTTGCGGCTGTTGCTGCGTGCCCGGGGCCGCGCTCATCGAGGGCGCCGCCGGACGGAGCTCTGGCGCGGCACCGGCCTCAACCCGCACCGAGCCGGTGGATCAGGGCCGGGAGCCTCGCCGGGGACCGGGAGGGCGCCCCTTCGGACGCCGTGCGCCCTCCCCGCGCAACCAGGGCCGTGCGCTTTTACGCCCAGACGGCCGAGGCGCTTCGCCGGCTGTGCTGCTTCCTCCAGCCGGGGTTGAGACGCGCCTCCCTCGAAGTCTCCGCCGAGTGCTGCAACCCTTCCCCGCGATCTGCTGCCGAGCGCCCGCCAGGGCACCGCGGGCGCGCTCTCCCCTTCCTGCCCCCGTCTGGGACCCGCGGTCGTCTTTCCTCCGGTGCGCGGCGCCTCCCGAGCCCTCCCGAATGGTGGCGGCGTGGACGGGAGGGGAAAGGGAGGGAGGGCTGGACGCCTCGCCGCTTGGTCTGCGTCCCGATTCCGCCCGCCTTGGGTCGAGGAGGGGTGCCGGCCGGGGCGCGGCGACGGCACCTCTGCGCGCCCCTTCGGCACTCTGCCCTCCCGCCGGCAGCAAAAGGGCGCTGGTCCCGCTGGTGCGGCGGGTTGGCTCTAACAGCCAGCTGGCACCGCGCGGTGCCCTGACCGGGGGCGGGATATTCACGCCAGCCCGAGCCACCCGTTATATTGCGGAGAGGGGCCCGCGGGGACGCGGCGGCCGCCCAATCAGAGCCAGCTCTTTAATTAATGGCATTTTTTTTAAAAAAGAAAAGAAATTATCCAGCGGGAAGAAGGCGAAGGGTCCCTGGCACAGGATGGTCTTTTGGCGGCTCGGAACCGCAGGCGGCTTCCTGCGTTGGAGAGACCCAATCCCTCTGAGCCCTTGTTGGGGAAGAGCTGGGAAGAGACACTGTGGCTCAGTGGCAGAGCTTCTGCTTGGCATGCAGGGGGTCCCAGGTTCGATCCCCGGCAGGGTCATGTATTTCCTGTTGCCAGGGGCTGTGGCTTAGTGGTACAGGCTACAGCAGTGGTTTGGCATGCAGAAGGTCCCAGGTTCGGTCTCCAGTGAGTACTGTTAAAAGGATCAGTGAAGAGAGGGGATGAGAAAGACCTCTGCCTGAGACCCTGGAGAGCAGCTGCCGGTCTGAGTAGACAATACTGATGTTGATGGACGGATGGTCTGATACAGTATAAGGCAACTTCATGTGTTTAAGACCTTTCCTGCAGCTGTCCAGTGTGAATCTTCATCTTATTCCACTTCCTTCCCCTTTGCGGTTTGAGAAAACACCCACTTGTCCCCCGTAGCCAGGAAGGGGAAATGCCTAGAAAAGGGACAAAGCAGCTTCCCCTTTCCCAGTTCTTGACTGGTCCAACCGGTAGAACTAAAATAAGAACATAAGAGAAGCCGTACTGGATCAGACCAGGGGTCCATCCAGTCCAAGACTCTTGTGTCACACAGTGGCCAAAACCCAGGGGCCATCAGGAGGTCCACCAGCAGGGCCAGAACTCCAGAAGCCCTCCCACTGTTGCCCCCCATGCACCAAGAAGACAGAGCATCCCTGCCCCAGACATGAGAACATAAGACAAGTCATGTTGGATCAGGCCAACCGCCCTTCCAGTCCAACACTCTGGGTCACACACAGTGCCATTAGGAGGTCCACCAGTGGGGCCAGAACTCCAGAAGCCCTCCCACTGTTGCCCCCTCAAGCACCAAGAAGACAGAGCATCACTGCCCCAGGCATAGTGTCCCATCTATACCTTGTGGCTAATAGCCGCTGATGAACTTCTGCTCCATATGTTGATCCAATCCCCTCTTGAAGCTGCCTATGCTTGTAGCCATCACCACTTCCTGTGGCAGTGAATTCCACATGTTAATCACTCTTTGGGTAAAGAAGGACTTCCTTTTATCTGTTCTAAGCCTCCTGCTTATTAATTTCATGGAGGTCCCACAAATTCTTGTCTTGTGAGAAAGGGAGAAAAGGACTTGGATGGGACACCACCAAGGAAGTCCAGGGTTGTCCTACAGAAAAAGGCAATTGGAAACCATCTCTGCTTGTCTCTTGCCTTGGAAACACGGGGTTGCCATATGATGGCATCACTTACTTCAGGTGCCCCCAACTTTTCTGAGCCTATGGGCACCTTTGTAGTCCTGACCCAGGATGGTGGGCAGAGTCAGCCACAAAATGGCCGCCGCGGCTTCCCTTCAGTCCCACAGTGAAGATCCTTGTGCTGTGGTGGCAGCTGCTGCCAAAGCAACATTTTCAAAAACTGCCCAGCCAGTCCGAAACCCTGCTGAGAAAAAAAGCTACAACTGGCCCCTCCCACTTTCCAAAAACACTTGGTGGGTACCAGGAAAGGTGTGAATGGGTGCAATGGGGCACCACATTGGGGACCCCACTTAAACGTCTAAATCAGGGGTGTCACACTCATTTGTTAAGAGGGCCAGATCTGACATAAATTGGACTTTTGGGGGCTGGGCCATGTGTGTCATAACATGCAATGCCAGGTAGCAGAGATATAAACTTTATAAAGGACACAGATAAACACAAAGATATCCCCCCCCCCCCCCGAAATACAACCATGCTTATAACACTCTTGCAATATTTTGTTGCTGATGCCCCTGTGCTGCTTGGAGTGCTCCCACAGGCATTTTGAGCTTTTGTACATAAGTTGTTTCATCTGCTGGTCAAGAACACGTGAAGGCATCATGAGACAGAGTGAGGGCCATGTATTTGTCTACAAAACTAGTCTTCCCCAGAGAAATAGCCAATAGTCCCTCTAAGCTGTGGAGTTTTTTTTTTTTGTGAGCGAGTGATTTGGCTACTGCATAAATTAGTTTGCTCTGGAGCCATCCTTCCTGAGTTGACAAAAATGTGCGAGCCGGAGGCTAAAAAACTGTGAGCTAGTTCACACTAACTCAGCTGAGAGGGATCAGTGGAAACAACTACAATTCCTATGAGGCAGTGCAAGAATAGAGAGACAGCAAGTATCGGCCTACTATCTGGGAAGTCTAGGTTCAGATCCCGTCTCCAAAGGAAATATCCTGGGTGAACTTGGTCTGGACATGCTCAGCCTAATCCACCTCACTGGCTTGCTGTTATTCCTGATTTAAATAGTTCACATTGCTTTCCTACTGAGAAAGACTGGATTATGAGGGCAAATACAGTGAAAAAGAGTGAAGTGGACGCAGTTGCACTCGGGAGAGCTGTGGAATAAAGAGCCCAACAAAGTGTTTTTTCTCTCTCTCTCTCTCTCTCTCTTGGCGCAGGAAAGCTCATACCTTGAATAAAACTTTGTTGGTCTTAAAGGTGCCACTGGATCTAAGCTTTGTTACACACACACACACGCACGCACCACCACCACCAACATTATTTCTTGGTTCTAGTATTTCTCGGTTTTCCTTTTTAATTGTTGCGTCATGAGTGCCACCAGACAGTTTTTAAAAATTTGCCGAGCAGCCGAGCTCCATTCACTGGCCCCAGCACAGCCCCCGCACTTTTCTCTTTCAGCCTGGCCAAGTTGGCAGAGGCTGGGGAGGGCTGAGGACAAGGAGGTGGGAGTGGAGGGCTGAAAAGGACAGGCTTTGGCTGGGCAGGAAGAGGAAAGGGCAGGAGCTGTAGGCTCAGCTGCCCTCTTCTTCTAAGTCTAATTGTTCTTTTATTAATGCACTTGTAATGTCTGCTAACCGCCACAGGGCATAAACGACATACAACCAGAGCTTGACTCCTGGAAACAATAGGAGTCAAGGATTCTAGTCCACCAGTAGCCGTCCAATAAGAACTCTGGCAGGAAATTCAAACCCGCCAATAGGACTCTTGGGTGTGTCCTAGGGACTATATAGTTGGCCATCTTGGCCGGTATTCCATTCCAGTTGTGTACCTAATAAACTGATGCTTATTACCACGTTGTAGTCCAGGCTTTCAGTGCAACAAACCCAGTACACAAGAGCACTGATTGTGTATTGTTTTGCTGAGTATCCTGACTCACATGTTGGCAGTGTGATATTGGCAGCGGTGTAGTAGTTGGGGTGTCAGACTAGGATCTGGGAGATCCCAGGCTCAAATCCCTGCTGCTATGGAAGCTGGTTTAGTGACCTTGAGCCAGCCACATCGTCTCAACCCAACCCACCTCACAGGGTTGTTATGAGGTAAAATGAAGAAAAAGAAGAACTTACATACTTTGTGTCCCCGTTGGAGGGGGAAAAAAAGGTGTGGCATACATGGAATCAATAAATAGAGAAAGCAAATTAGTTCGCTCGCCACAGACAAATGCTGTATAACCGTTCCCTTGTGAGTAAATTCCATTGGTTTGAATGAGATTTTCATCCAGGCAAAGGAAACAAGATTATAGACTGATTCAGATGTAAATGTCCCATTGATTTTACACTGTATATGGCACATTACAGACTAATATGGGTAAAGGACAAATGTCTGCCCCAAATAAGAAGAGAAGAGATTGGATTTATACCCCGCCCTTCACTTCCCAAGGGAGTTTCAGAGCGGCTTACAATCTCCTTTCCCTCCCCACAACAGACACCCTGGGAGGTAGGTGAGGCTGAGAGAGCTCTGACAGAAACTGCTCTTTTTCAAGAACAGCTCTGCCAGAACTATGACTTGCCCAAGGTCATCCAGCAGGTGCAAGTGGAGGAGTGGGGAATCAAACCCAGTTCTCCCGGATTAGAGTCTGTGCACTTAATCACTACACCAAACCGGGAGGTGGGCAGAGTGGAGCAAGGGAACAATCGTAAGAGGTGGAGAGCTAGGGCAATGAGGAATAGAAGAAGAGAGAAGAGTTGGGTTTTTGTACCCCACTTTTCTCTACCTTAAAGATTCTCAAAGCGGCTTGCAATCACCTTCCCTTCCTCCCCCCGCAACAGGCTCCTTGTGAGGTAGGTGGGGCTGAGAGAGCTCTGAGAGAACTGAGATTGGCCCAAGGTCACCCAGCAGGCTTCGTGTGGAGGAGTGGCGAATCAAACCTGGTTCTTCAGATTGCACCACTACACCCTTTTGGAATCAGAATCAAGAGTTGGAAGGGGTCATACAGGCCATCTAGTCCAAGCCCCTGCTCAATGCAGGATCAGCAATACCCCATATTCAACTCCACCCTGAACTTCTGATCAGACATTGGACTTCCCATGGTGGTATAGCTCTGCCTCTCACAACAGCCGTTTTATGGTTGAACCCACCACCCTGTGTCAGAATTCCAATGCTGCCCACAAGTTCAGTTCGGTTGGGGACCCCTGATTGAGGGCCTTGGCAAAACTATTACTCCTCAGCCTTTCCTTCCTTGCTTATGGCGGCTGGGCCTGCTGAATCTGCCCTCCCTCCCTCCCTCCTTCCCTCCCTCCCTCCCTTCCTGGGAGAACCAGGTTGATTCCCCACTCCTCATGCAGCCAGCTGGGTGACCTTGGGTCAATCACAGTTCTCTCAGAGCTGTTCTGGAAAGAGCAGTTCTCAAAAAGAGCTCTCCCAGCCCCACCTACCTCACAGGGTGTCTGTTGTGGGGAGGGGAAGGGAAAGGAGATTGTAAGCCTCTCTGAGACTCCTTCAGGTAGTGAAGGGCAGGGTATAAATCCAAGCTTCCTTCCTCCCTCCCTCTCACCCTGTGTGTTCTCAAGCAGTGGAGTGGAGGAATAGCTTAAAACACGCCACACCAGCTCAAAAATGCCAGGATAAGGAACTACTAATCCTCTCCCTCAATTAATTATTTTTTTAAATCTTAATTTAATTTAATTAGTGCCCCCTGAAAAATTCCTGGCTACGGGGCTGTTAAGAACCCTCCTGATCGAGGGCCTTGACAAAAATATTAGTAGGTCAAGGAGGGAGCCCTGCGGTGTCCCTTCAGAACCCTCCTCCCAGTTGATGTTCTAGGGATGAGCACTCTATGGTCCTCCCACCAGCTTCGATCCCCCCCCCCCCGACAGTATTATAATCTGACCTTCCCTCAACTGGTTTGTTTGTTTGTTTATTTAAATTTATGAATCGCCTGATCCCTGAGTTCACAGGGCTCTGGGCCGTGTACAACAGTAAATAAAACACAACATAAAAATTTACTACCCAAAATGTCACGGAGGCACTGCTCTGTGAAATAATTTGCTGCAATCCCAAACATGCCACGGAGTTCGTAACTTGTTAAAAAAAAAAATGATAACATTGAGTCTGGAAGGATTTATTCTTGACGAATCCACGCTCGCTTCTAATCATGGTGTTGTTTTCAAGATTTATTCGTTCGTGGCATTTATAACCCATCTTTCTTCCGAAACAGGATTGAGGATGCTGACAGACCAACCACTTAATAATCTGGTCCGGTACCTTCCCCGGTATCGGAGTCAGGCGGATGTGTGATTTCCTGGATTCTCCTGGCCCACCCCCTTTGAAGACTGGAACAAACTGTCTCCATTCTGTGGGAACAGAATGCTGGACTTGATGGGCCTTTTGCTCTGATCCAGCATGGCTGTTCTTATGTACAGTGTCATGACACTGCGCCAGTCCTTCGGGGTTTCTCCAAAGATAATGGACAGAGGTTCTGAGAGGACACCAGCAATTTCCTGTAGGATGCCATTCATCCAGCCCAGCAGAGTGGCTCGCATTTAAAGTATCAGATGGCCCAGGCTAGTCCAGTCTCATCAGATCTCACAAGCTAAGCAGGGTCATCCCTGGTTAGTACTTCAGTGGGAGACAGCGAAGGAAGCCCAGGGTTGCTACACAAAGGCAGGCAGTGGCAAACTGTCTCTGTTCGTCGCTCACCTTGAAAACCCTACGTGATCCCCATTAAGTCAGCTGCGACTTGATGGCACTTTCCACCAACGCCGAGTATCCTTTGACTAATTCCTTATCTGCAATGCTGCCTCCTCACCATTCACAGTCCTTTTGCTAGGCTGGTTGAGATTTTCTTTTTGAGAGAAGAAGGAGGCACCATTTTCCCGCCTTCCCTTTGTCATCCATTAAGATTCCACCATCCTCTCTGAACAGCAGGAATACAGTTTTCTTCTTTCTCTATGATACTTTGAACATCCCTGTCATGGGCAGCGGCTGTAAAGGTCTGGTGTAGTGGTTAAGTGCGCGGACTCTAATCTGGGAGTGCCGGGTTTGATTCCCCACTCCTCCACTTGGACCTGCTGGATGACCTTGGGCAAGCCGTAGTTCTGTCAGAGCTGTTCTTGAAAAAGAGCCATTTCTGTCAGAGCTCTCTCAGCCCCACCTACCTCCCAGGGTGTCTGTTGTGGGGAGGGGAAGGGAAAGGAGTTTGTAAGCCGCTCTGAGACTCCAAGTAAGTGAAGGGCAGGGTATAAATCCAATCTCTTCTTCTTCTAATGGCTGCCACCATTCTGGTTTGGTTCTTATTAACATTAAATGAGACTGCCAAAAATAATAACCAAAGGGGTAAAAGCAGATATTGATAATGATATTAAGTTGTCCAATGATATTTGTTTGCTAATGATATTTAGCTTCCCCAGCTGCCCTGCCGGGAGCCGTTCTTGAAAAAGAGCCATTTCTGTCAGAGCTCTCTCAGCCCCACCTACCTCACAGGGTGTCTGTTGTGGGGAGGGGAAGGGAAAGGAGTTTGTAAGGCGCTCTGAGACTCCAAGTGAGTGAAGGGCAGGGTATAAATCCAATCTCTTCTTCTTCTAATGGCTGCCACCATTTTGGTTTGGTTCTCCTCGGGAGGGCCCAGAGCACCCACCCTACCCCTTTATACACCCCTTTTCCAGTAGGTGTCCCCTTATAAGAAGAAGAAGAGAAGAAGAGATTGGATTTATACTTGCCTTGAAGTTCAAGGGAAAGTACTCATTTGACCGCGATCACCCGTAACAAAAATTCTAACAATATGTGGTCCCCTTCCCCTAGTTCTTGCAACTTCCAAGTCATCAGCCTTCCTTTATTGCCTAGGATCAAGTCAAGAATCCTCTCTTTCTGAATAGGAAGATGCCAGCAAGGCATGCTGGGAATATCTTGGAGATGGTTTCCCAACAAGTATCAGGATTCCTGAAGTCTTGCCTTCTTGTTTCCTTGCCAAAAAAAAAAATCATCTGTCATTTGTTTAATGAAAATGTCATTCAGACCATCTCAGGTGTTTGGTGGTCTGTAGGATACTCCAGACCTGACCTGATTGCTTTAGACTAGCGTAGTCTTGGAACCTAAGCAGTGTCAGCCCTGGTTAATACTTGAATGGGAGACCACCAAGGAAGTCTCGGGTTGCTCTGCAGAGCAAACCACCTGTGTCCGTCTCTTGCCTTGAAAACCCTACAGGGTTGCTGTAAGTTGGGTATGATTTTGTTAGCCAAATTGCTTTAATTTACGTTCAGCAATTGGCGAAATAACGGGTTCTTGCCAACTATACCAAGGTCCCGCCCCTTCCAGGAGTTCTCAGAAAATAGGCATGGAGGCTGAGTGGTTTCTTTGAATGATGTTTACTGTAAGATGTTGTTCAAGCATACAGGAAATAATAATAAAACCACATACACACAAGATCTAAGGAAACCAGACAGAAAATAGCACTGTTGCATTAGCAGGAGTATCGTTGAGGGGGAATACGTTACCTGTCTTGATGGTGGGTGAATCACTTCCACGAGAAGATCGAGGGAGGGAAGGATGAGAAAAATAGGGGAAAGAGATCTGAACCTGCAGATACACGCTCCAGTCCTGGCTGTGCAAACCAGGGATTAAAGATGGAGGCAAGGTATTGGGTACAGGAAGCCGGACATAAGAGGTTGGTAAGAAGATAGGGGTCGAAGGTGGCTAGCAATGTATTTCTGTTGTGCAAGACCTTTTATCAGGTGGCATTGGGGCGGGCTGCGCTGACCACATCCCATTGTCACACCCATTAGGTTGTCCGTCCTTACTAGTCTTTCTATTGGTCAGTGTCATAGTGGGGGGGGGGCAGGAAGGAGTGAACAATATTGCAAATCTAGGTGCTAATCAGGATCTAACTCCTGGGCCATCTGGTTGGTCTTCTTGGTGCCAATCTCTGGTCTCGTGATGGCTTCGGCCAGGTCACTTGATGGTCGGCGATTAGTTGCTGGGCAACCTAATCTCTTACTGGAACTTTGGGGGCAGGTGTGAAGAGGCCAGCGTAAAGGAGAAAAGGACTCTTTGAAACGGAGTCTTGGTCTTCCTGTTGTTGAGAACAGGTGAGGTAGATGTGAGAGCTCTTTGATATGGATTCTGGTCTCCATGCAAGTGTGAACTCTGAAGGAAGTCTCCCGCTGTGGGCTGGAGCCTCTCATAGCAATAGAGAGTGCCTTTGCCTTAGGCAGAAAACCAACCCCAAAGGTCAAACTTATGATTTTAAAGTTCATAAGAGCATATAATATGCCTTGCTGGCTTACAACTTGACTGCATCTTCCACTGCCAGGATACTCCAGCTACAGTACCGTTTTTCTTGTTTTCTCAGTTTATTTTTATCCACAGGGCTGCCATCTTGGATTTCTGCCCAGGTGTCCACATTTCTGTCGTACATCCTTTCCTCTCTTTCTGCTGCATCTCTTGTTTTTGAACAGTCATCTCCTTAAGCTGCTACACTGCAACCATGGGACTTGTCCCACCAAATCTCAGCTCGGCAGGTGTTAACTTCTGGACCGGGTTGCTCTGTTCGGCTTCAGTGCGGTGACTGCTTCTGTTCCTATTCGGGCCTTCTGGAAGTGAGCATCTACGGGTAGCAGCCAAGGTCATCTCAATTTAGGGGGATGTTGACTGATGGCGGTTGGCTGGTGGAGAGACGCTTCCAAAGCGGGGGCCTTGTCTGCTTCCATTTAACTCAGGCGTGTTTGGCTTGAGTCCCGGCTTTCACAGAGATCTAAATGGAAAGAGAGTCTGGAGACGAAGTCCTATGAGGGAAGGCTGAAGGAGCTGGGTCTGTTTAGCCTGGAGAGGTGACGACTGAGAGGTGATCTGATAACCTTCTTCAAGGACTTGAAGGGCTGTCCTGTAGAGGATGGCGCGGAGTTGTTTTCTGTTGCCGCAGAAGGTCGGGTTGAAATTCAATCAGAAGAGTCTTTGGCTATACTCAGGCCGGGGATGGGGAGGAGGGGGTTGCCCTCTTCTGGGCACGGAGCAGGGGTCATTGGGGGTGGGGAGGAGGTATTTGTGAATTCCCTGCATTGTGCAGGGGGTTGGACTCAGGGGTCCATTGGAGCGGGAGCGCACAGGAGTGCAGCTCCGGGAGTGAGGAGCCCAGGGGGCGGGCACATGACCAAGCCCCGCCCCCTCCTCGGCTTCCCCGAGCAGTGCAGAGGCGCAGCGCCCCAGGGAAAGCCCTGCTAGGGTCTTTATTGTTTTTAATGTTTTGTTTTAATATTGATAATTTTATCATTGTTCCTTTTATGACTGTGTGCTGCTTTTCCAGAGACTTGCTCAAGGTGGCGTATAAATTTTCTAAGTATACCATTTTTTATCTGGGCACATGGCACATAAGTACTGGAGAAATTTCACCAACCCTTCAGCAGCTTCCACCCCATCAGTTTGGTGTAGTGGTCAGGAGTTGGACTCTAATCTGGGAGAACCGGGTTTGATTCCCCACTCCTCCACATGCAGCTGCTGGTATGACCTTGGGCCAGTCACAAGTTCTCTCAGAGCTGTTCTCTCATGAGCAGTTCTCAAAAGATTTCTCTCAGCCCCACCTACCTCACAGGGTGTCTTGTTGTGGGGAGGGGAAGGGAAAGGGATGGGTAGTGCACATGTCCTGGGTATCTCAAGTCTACTTGAAACCTGGTGGTTTCAAGGGAGCAGGAAGAGAATGAGGGTGTGTTCTTTACGCTTATTTTTATTGCACAAAGTATTGGATGGGGAAGGGAACGGAGGAAGAGCAGGTCAGTTTCACTCACCTGTGGAGGGGAGCCTGAGGGGTGGGTGTTGCCTTCTGACACACTTCCGGTATGTTAGGGGGTGTGGCATATGCAAATGAATTATGCAAATGAGTTATGGTAATGAGCTCCTGCACCTCTTTTTCTACGAAATGACCCCTGGTTGGACTAGATGACCCTGGAGGTCCAACTCTATGATTCTGTGGTTGCAACTGCTGCCAAAGCAGCGTTTAAGAAACTGGATCTCCAGTGGTCCCTCAGAAGCCCTGCTGGGCAAAAGACCACCTACTTTCTAAGAACACTTGGTTGGTGACAGATAAAGTGTCCCCAGGTCCTGTCGTGCCCACGGGTGCCCACGGTTGGGGGCCCTTGAGGCAGAGGATCGAATGTCAGACTAAGCTCAAATCACCACACGAGGCTAACAGAGTGAACTTGGGGCACTTACGCTCTCTCTCCTGAATGCAGTGGTGGGCGAAGTGGAGGAGGGGCAACCATGTACCCCACAACTCCTCGGAGCAGGGGTGGCCAAACTTGCCCAGCGTACGAGCCACGTAGAATAAACATCAGATGTTTGAGAGCCGCAAGACACAAACAAATAGTACACATGCATTTTTATTTAAAAATATGCAAATTTACATTTTGTTAACATTAAATGAGACTGCCAAAAATAAAAACAGAAGAAGAAGAAGAGATTGGATTTATATCCCACCCTTCACTCACTTGGAGTTTCAGAGCGGCTTCCAAACTCCTTTCCCTTCCCCTCCCCACAACAGACACCCTGTGAGGTAGGTGGGGCTGAGAGAGCTCTTTCTCAAGCTGTCCTTGAGAGAACAGCTGGTCCAGAGCTATGGCTTGCCCAAGGTCATCCATCCAGGTGCAAGTGGAGGAGTGGGGAATCAAACCCGGTTCTCCCAGATTAGAGTCCACGCACTTAACCACTACACCAAAAGGGGGTAAAAACAGATATTGATAATACTAATTTGTCCAATGGTATTTATTTGCTAATTATATTTATTTGTCTAAGAGAGAGAGAGAGAGAGAGAAAGAGAGAGAGGTGGAAAGAAAGAATGAAAGAGGTGGAAAAAGAGAGAGAGAGAGAGAACCAAGAAAGCAAATAGATGGGAGAGAGGGGGGAGGAAGGGAGGGAGGGAGAGAAAGCATGCCTCCCCTTTGCTTCCCCAGCTGCCCTGCCAGGAGCTGCACAATATGTGTGAAAGAGCAGCACGTGGCTCCTGAGCCGCAGTTTGACCACCCCTGCCTTGGAGGAAGGGCAGGTGGAAAACGCAATGGATCGATCTTGTGGAACCTCTCCTGCAAATGCTACAGAGTGGAGTCTGGCTTTGCGTGTGGCCTGGCTTCTTAAGTTTCCTTCCTGCGTGGAACACTTTGTATGCCCTTGTCCCTGTGAGTTCTAACCTGAAATGACTGGCTTGTCTCCCATCCTTCTCTTCTGCATCGTAAGTGACAGTGCTGAGATGAAGAATGACACATGCGCGCATCCGTGCATACACACACATGGCAATAATATTTGTGTGACTCGAGTGATGGGTGGGGAGGTTTGCTTATTTTCCCCGTACTTTCCCCTCGAAGGTCATAACTTTGTTCTTTGCCGTCTGTGCACCAGAAGAAGGTTGCCAGGCTCTCTCTCTCTCTCTCTGTGTATGTGCGCGCACATGACTAAACATGTGAGAAAAGGGAGAAAGAAGAGATTCCGCCACCTCTGGCATGCTCTGCCTTCTTTCTCTGCCCCCCAGATGGCTGCGCTATGATACTTGGCAATCCCTGGCCATGAGGTTTCACAGACATAGATGGCTGCACACGCAAAGGGCCAGCATCTCTATGCCACCCTCCAGGTGCAGCCTGGAGTTCTGGAATTATGACTGATCTTCAAACCACAGAAATCTATGACCCTGGAGGAAATGACAGGTCTGGAGGGTGGATTCCCCATCTGAGCTCTCTCCCTTCCCCAAACTCTGCCCTCCAACCCCCACATCTCCAGGAATTTCCCAAGCCGGAGATGTCAAGGCTATGATGGATGCATTTCATAGCTGTGCAGAAGGGATTTGGGGAAGGCCTTCCACAATAAGCGGCCCTTCCCACATGACCTCTTCTGCCCAAATCTGCTCTCTTTCGCAATTTTGCCCCGCCCCCACTGGGTGTGGCTGAAGGGATTTTGGACTGCACATCTGCAAGCTGCATTTTGATGTAGTGGTTAAGTGTGTGGACTCTAATCTGGGAGAACCGGGTTTGATTCCCCACTCCTCCACTTGCAGCTGCTGGATGACCTTGGGCAAGCCACAGCTCTGGCACAGCTGTTCTTGACAAAAGAGCAGTTTTGATCAGAGCTGTCTCAGCCCCACCTGCCTCCCAAGGTGTCTGTTGTGGGGAGGGGAAGGGAAAGGAGTTTGGAAGCCGCTCTGAGACTCCCTTGGGTAGTGAAGGGCAGGGCATAAATCCAATCTCTTCTTCTTTTTGGTGTGTGTGGGGGCTTTGCTGACCTCTCCCCTGATTCTCTGCTAGTCCAAACTGTAGGAAGGGTACTGGTGCTGGTTGATCCAAATCCTTCTATAGTTTAACAGAGTACACTTGGCTTTAACACAGCAGTGCTTGTCCAGGACCTAACGTGTGCTTGCAAGACTACAAAGTTACACAGAGCCACATTTCAGTTTGAAACAAAATTAATCTACTTTATTCTAGAAATACATACTTTGATCGTGCAGGGTAGAGAGACAGGGTCAGTTCCTATGCTAATTAACTAGGGGGATGGGGATGCCCAGAGGAATCCTGCTTCTCCATCTTGTGTGCCTGGAAGAGGGGGAAGGGGGTAGAATCATCGAATCATAGTGTTGGAAGGGACCTCTAGGGTCATCTAGTCCAACCCCCTGCACAAGGCAGGACGTTCACAAATACCTCCCCCTCCACACCCCCAGGGACGGCTGTTTCACGCCCAGAAGATGATCAAAAAAAATTAAAAAATCTCCAGGATCCCTAGCCAGACTGACTTTCTCCTAAAAGAGTGTCGCTCAACACTTCGAAGGGATTCGGTGACAGTCGAATAAACCGGAAGCTGCGTGGTGCCTGCCTATCTGCCTGCAACTCTGTGGTCACTTGCTTCTGGAGGCTGAGACGCTGGGACATCCAACACAAGGTACATCCTAAGGTACATCCAACACAAATTGCGGACGCACTGAACAGCAGGAGCCAAGAGGTGGGGGATGGACGGAGAAAACCAGCACTGCCTCCTGCCCCGCAAGCCGGGTCCAGACAGAGTTGTTCATGAGGAGCTGTTCTTTCAGCATCTGCTTTAGAGGAGGGAAGAGAAGCCCAGCGCGTTGTAAAAAAAAGTCGTATGCTGACATCTTCTGGCCGTGGAGCAAACTTCACCTCTTTCTGTTTTTAGAGGAGAAGACGCCAGGAACGCCCTGACCTGGATGGACCGAGCTAGCCCGGTCTCGGCCAATCTCGGAAGCTATGCAGAGTCGGCCCTGGTTAGTGTTTGGATGGGAGACCACCAAGGAAGTCAAGTGTCACAATGCAGAGGCAGGCAGGGGCAAACCATCTCTGAACATCTCTTGCCTTGCAAATCACAGGGAGTTCCCATAAAGTCAGCTGTAACTTGACAGCCACGACTCATAAAAGGCTCTGACCTGGACAGCCTGGATTAGACTGATACCATCACATCTCGGAAGGGCTTCTGGAGTCCTGGCCACGGTGGTGGACCTCCTGATGGCAACCACTGTGTGAGAGAGTGTTCGACTGGATTTGCCATTGGCCAGATCCAGCAGGGCTTCTCATACATTCTTATGTCTGGGGCAGTGATGCTCTGTATTCTTGGTGCTTGGGGGGGGGAGCAAGAGCGGCTTCTGGAGTTCTGGCCCCGCTGGTGGACCTCCTGATGGCACCTGGGTTTGGCCACTGTGTGACACAGAGGGTTGGACTGGATGGGTCATTGGCCTCAGGGGCATGGAGTTTTGTAAATTCTGGGGGGGGGGCTCTTTAGCGCGCGCACGAAGCACACTCGCTCGCTGGAGCAATGCCCCCCCCGGGAAACCGCGCCTCCCTGGGCCCTTCTGAGGCCCGCCAGCCGCTGCTGCCAGAGCCTCTCTCTCCCCCCCACTCTTTCCCTCTCCCTTCGCTGGGAAAAGAGGGAGAGAGAGGGAAGGATGGAACAGTGGCCAGGCGGGGGTGGGGGGAGAGGCACTGACAGCAGCAGCTGCCAGCCTCAGAAGGGCCCCGGGAGGCACGGCGGCAGGTGCTACGTTTTCGAGGGGGGCTCAGTCCCCCCCCGGGAAATTTCGGGGGAGGCTCGAACCCTCGAGCCCCCCCGTAGTCTACGCCTATAATTGGCCTGATCCAACATGGCTTCTCTTATGTTCTTATGAGTCCACCAAGGGTGTCCAGGGTCGCTACACACAGAGGCAGGCAATAGCAACTTACCATAATTTGTCCCTTTCCTGGAAAACCCTTTGGGGTAGCCAGAATTCGGCTGCGACTCAATGGTACCTTCCACGACCACCATTCCAGGAATTCTTGAAGCATGTCAGCCACAGGGAACAATCCTAGGCAGATCTATTTACTTTATGTATCCCCCCTGTTTCTACTAAGTGGGGAAACAGAGTGGCTTGCAAAATATTCCCACCTTCTCCATTTTATCCTCACAACAGCACTGTGAGGTAGGTTAGGCTGAGAGTGTGTGGCGGGCACAAGGGCCACCAAGTCAGTCCCATCTTATTTTGTGGGTCTCAAGGCTACTTTACTCAGAGAGTGATTAAAATGTGGAATTCTCTGCTAGAGGATGTAGTGTTGGCCACAGGAATAAACAGCTTTAAAAAGGGATGAGATAGATTAATAGAGGATGTCTGTCAATGGCTACTAGCCATGGTGGCTGAGGGGAACTTCCACATTCAGGGACACTTATCCTCTGAATCCTGATGCCAGGAGGCAACATCAGGGGAAGGCCTTGGCCTCTATGCCCTGTTGTTGACTGTCCAGAGGAATTGATTGGCCACTGTGTGAGATGGGATGCTGGACTAGATGGACCACTGGCAGGGCTCTTCTGATGTTCTTATGAAGGCCTCGGCCTCTATGCACTGTTGTTGGCCCTCCAGAGGAACTGACTGGCCACTGTGTGAGATAGGATGCTGGACTAGATGGACCACTGATCTGATCCAGCAGGGCTCTTCTGATGTTCTTATGAAGGCCTCGGCCTCTATGCCCTGCTGTTGGCCCACCAGCGGATCTGCTTGGCCACTGTGTGAGACAGGATGCTGGACGAGATGGACCACTGGTCTGATCCAGCAGGGCTCTTCTGATGTTCTTATGAAGGCCTCGGCCTCTATGCCCTGTTGCTGGCCCTTCAGAGGAACTGGTTGGCCACTGTGTGAGACAGGATGCTGGACTAGATGGACCACTGGTCTGATCCAGCAGGGCTCTTCTGATGTTGTTATGGTAACCAGCTCCAAGATAGGAAATTCCTGGAGATCTGGAGGTGGCGCATGGAGTGTGTGGTGTTACAGGGACCTCAGCAGCCATTTTCTCCTGGGGAACTGATCTCAGCAGTCTGGAGATCAGTTGTTAATCCAAGATCCTCAGGCCTCACCTGGAGGTTGGTAAGCCTAGAACAAGTAGTTTAGCATTTCGGAGGAACAGGGCCCAAGGGATGTGTCAAATGAAAAACTGTGTAACACCTAAGGCCAGCTCTAAAAAAAAATCAAGGTGGGTAGACATGTTAGTCTGCCTGTAGCAGTAAAAAAGAGCAAGAGGCCAGGAGCACCTGGAAGACTAACCAAATCTGTGGCAGAGCCGGAGCTTTCTTGAGTCAATGCCAGGCCTGTAACCAGGAATTTGTGGCTTGTGGGGCAAATTTTTTTTCTGGTGGGGCCGAAGTTCTCAGTGCCAAAAGAAAGGCCATATAGCCAAAAGAAAGCTGTTACCAGGATAGATCTCTAAATTGCAAGCTGTCAGCCCCTTTCGACAACAGTTCTCAGCTGCTGCAAGTTAATCACTTCTGCCGGCCTGAGCAGCAGTTCTGAGAACAAGCAAGCAGGGGTCAAGAGAGCTAACACTTAGGCAGAAAAAAAAAGACCAGTTTCTTGTCACAGAGTTCGAAGAGATTCTAGAAGTCAGCTACGCCAACCCCCTTGCTCAGTGTGGGAATTAGTCAGCTACAGCACCCCACTCTGCTTAAAGGAGAAGAAGAAGAAGAAGAAGAGATTGGATTTATATCCCGCCCTTCACTCACTTAAGAGTCTCAGAGCGGCTTACAAACTCCTTTCCCTTCCCCTCCCCACAACAGACACCCTGTGAGGTAGGTGGGGCTGAGAGAACTCTGACAAAAACTGCTCTTTTTCAAGAACAGCTGTGCCAGAGCTGTGGCTTGCCCAAGGTCATCCAGCCAGGTGCAAGTGGAGGAGTGGGGAATCAAACCTGGTTCTCCCAGATTAGAATCCGCACACTTAACCGCGCACTTAACCACTACATCAGACTGGCTCTGGTGCACATGCCTTAAAAAAAAGGAGCACATGCCTTAAAAAAATGTTTTTAAATGATTGCAAAAAGCATTTACATGAGAAATTCTTGTGGGGCTGTGCCTTTAAGAAAGGGGGTGGAGTCCCCAGAAGCCCCTCTGTAGCTATGGGCCTGGTCATTGCTTACTTCTTCATATATATTTGGGTTTTTAAAAAAAATTTCATTTGTGTGTATGTGTGTGTGTGTGTGTGCACATGCGCCTGGAAGTCATGGCAACCTATGGTGACTGACCGCAACTGGAGGTCTGGAGGATATTCAGAGAGGTGGCTGAACAAACCCTGACCTCACCTCCTGACTACTGGTATTCCCAGGAGGTCTCCCATCCAAGTACTTGCCAGAGTCGATCCTGCTTAATTTCCGAGATCTGATGAGATTGGGTTTACCTGGCCTATCCAGGTCAGGACATATTTTAATCTGGTATCTGAAGAAGTGAGCAGTGACTCACAAAAGCTCATCCCATGCCACAAATCTGTTTAGTTTTTAAGGTGCTACTGGATTCTTGCTCTTTAAAAAAAAGCAACACTGGTGGCAGTCACACGCATGAGACAAAGTGTGTGTGGAGGAAGCGAGGGTATTTCCTCCAGAGGAAATTCACCCGCAGTTGCGCGATCACACAGAGTTTTGTAGATGTGGGCGCAGCCTGCCACTGCATGATCAGATGCAACCGTGGGTGAGTCGGGTTTTTTTTTTGGCTGTTGTTTTCTGATTCACTTAAATGGGGGATCGATGAATTGCATCTCCGCCCTGAGGGCTTCCTATGACAATATGCGATGATGCGCATACTGAGAAGAGGTGGGGGAGAAACAACAGCATGGCATCGGGATAGCCTGATCAGACTATCCCGACACCATGGGAGCGTGCTGGTGTGATCAGACGCAGGAAACTCCGTCTGTGGCCCATAGCAACCCGTTTGCTACTGGACTTTCTGAGGTGTTTTTTTTTTTTTAACTCCGCATGTGCGGTGGAGCAAAACGGGTTGCCGACGGCTGCGGGGGGCTTGCCCAATGTTGGCGTCTGATCGCGCTCCTTTAATCTGCCCGGCATTCACGCCTATGTCGGGGCGAATTGTGCGTGTGACCACAGCCATTATTTGTGGATTTTTGAGATTTCCAGAGGTCTTTATTAATTATGAAAAGCAAGTGAGTGTGTGTGTGTGTAACGTTTCAGGCCTTGAGGGCCTCTGACAGTCTTGACCAGATTAGGAGTTTCTTAGTGGTGTGCAGGCCCTTCTGGAGAGGGGGGGAAGCTTCTGGTTTCAACTATAAAAACCAATAACTGATCCAAAGAGTCTTCCACACCAAGGAGAACATCTGAGACCTTCAGCGTCCATGAGGAGAGGAAAACAACGAAGACTGTGGGGAGCTGTGCATCTTCCGTGTTCTGTGACTGGGATCCCATCTGTTCAAAAGCTGTCTTGAAAGGCGTCTCTTTGGACTTCCGGCAAGACTTGCGAGCATGGCGGACGTGCTCCTCCGCATCTGCGGGGAGTGCGATCCGTACCCGGCGGGAAGAAGGGGCTCTGGACTGGTGCTGAGCCCCAGAGACCCCAGTGAGGGGGCTCTGCCTGGGGTGGCCCGAAGGGGATCTCTCCCTACGGTGGCGACCGAGGGATAGAGATCCCTTTTCATCACCCCCATAGGTTCCCCCACCGTGGGAGCCGTATGGCTGAAAGCGCAAATCCGAGAAGCAGCAGAGAGTGCGAAGCAATGAGGCTGGAACTGATAGTTACGCATGGAGAAAACGTGAGTCTGAAGTAAGAAAAGCAGAACACAGCGGGAAGACGGCGGGAGGAGTGAAACCCACCCCCCCCTCTCCGGGACTAGCATACTTACGAGACTCTTTACAAGGCGTTACTGCAGGAATAAAAGCCCATCCGCCTTGCTAGATGGCAGCATCGCTCACTTGGAGATATAAACTTTAGAAGGACATAAGCGCTGTTTGAAAATTTGCTCCTTTCGTTCATCTTATCTATCTATAAACAAAGAGCGAAGTCTCAACAATGACGGGGAAACCGAAACCTTCCCCCAAACTAGGAAGTACAGCTCCGAGTTCAAAGGTTGATACCATGGAGATGAGTGCGGTGTTCTCCTCATTATTGCGACCTCTAGTGGACCAAATGACAGCTCTCAACGTTAAAATGGACAAAATGCAGCTAGAACTAAAAGAGTCGAATAAATCCACAGAGAAGCTGCAGCGAGAACTTCTGGAAGTAAAAACTTCAGTAAAAAACCAAGATGCAAGACTACAAAAGGCAGAGAAGGAAAAGGCCTTCCACCACGATCAGCTTTTGAAATTACAAATGGATAGATCGAATTTTTTCCTAAGACTTCAGAATGTGCCAGAAAACACAGGAGAAGACCTTAAAAATTTGCTAAGTGAAGCACTTGAACCAGTGACAGGCATGAAAGCAGCGGATATAAAAAGCGATATGGATATGGTTTACAGAACCTATCCAGATTATACTAAAAAGAAAAGCCTGCCTGGTGAAATTATGATAAGGTTCTCCAAAAAATCTACAAGAGACGTGGTGCTTAGGACCACAAACAAAGCAGCTCTGAAGATCCTGGGAGAAGAAGTAAAAGTGATGAAGGATATCCCATTTGAAATAAGGAAAAGAAGGAAAGCCTATGGAAAATTGACATCTTGGCTCCAGTCTGAGTCTATCATCTATCGTTGGAATACTCCAGAAGGACTATGCTTCAGCATCAAAGATAAGAAGTATAAGATTGACTCTGTTCAACAAGCGAAAAAATTTCTGGAAAAAAGCAAAGAGCAGAAAACTGGGAGAGACTCAGATGGTTCACTGGCCTCGCAAGAAAGCATGTATGGATTTGATAGCTCAAAGAGTGAAGAAGAAGTGTCTGACTCGGAAAAGGGAGCTGCAGCTCCAAAAATAGTTGAGACTGTTAAGACAAGAAGAGGACGAAAGAAGAAATAGTGATTAAACTGTTTTATTAAGCATTGCACTTATGTATTATAAATGGTTTAATTAACCGTATTTCTCTAGGTGGGCGTGCCTGCCAAATAGTTTTGATAACTTCTATAGTAGCAGTAACAAGTAACTGAAATTTATCCAAGGTTCTAAATGCTTCATAATTATATTATGTAACAAGGTAGTATTAAGCAAATGATAAAGTACTCTCTGTATAAGGTATATGTAGCTTAGATTGTAGCGTTATAGTTGTAGTTATAGAGAAAAATCAATAAAAAATTTATAAAAAAAAAGAAAAGAAAGGCGTCTCTTTGTTCAGATGCAACTTTTCTTGTTTATTTAATTCCCTTCGTTTATATCCCACCTTTCTCCTCAAAGGGGACCCAAAGCGGCGTACATTGTTCTCCTTGCATCCGTTTTATCCTAACAGCAACTCTGTGAGGTAGGTTAGGCTGGGAGTGTGTGCCTGGACCAAAATTACTCAGCAAGCCTTCATGGCAGAGTTGGGATTTGAGGCTGCGGTCACACGGCCCTTTAATGCGGGAGGAAGAGCTGCTTCCTCCCACGTTTAAAGGGGCCGACTACATGGGCCACAGCAAGTCCCGCACCGAAGTGGGCTCATTGCGAGAGCAGGGCTGTCCAGATGCCCCCCCCACCATTTCCCCCCCTTTTACACTTGGGCGCTTGGCCACTCAAGCGCCCAAGTGTAAAAGGGGGAACCCTCCCAAACTTACCAGGCGGCTGGCGGGTCCTTTGCCGCTTCTTCTGCCGCCACTGCTTCTTCCACCTCCTCCTCCTTTGCCGCTTCTTCTGCCGCCGCTTCTTCCGCCGCCGCTTCTTCCGCCGCCGCTTCTTCCGCTGCTGCTTCTGCCCCGCCTCCTTTGCCGCCTCCTCCTTTGCCCGCCGCCGCCCGCCGTCGCAGGGGTTGAGGTGTGTAGACATCCCAACTCAAGGTAAAGAAATGCGGCCCCTTTAATCCGGGAAGTCTCCCGGATTTAAAGGGGCCGTGTGACCGCAGCCTGAACCTGGGTTTACCCAAATCCTAGTCCGAGACTTTAACCACACTGCCTGATGCTGGGTCTTTTGTTGTTGTTGTTGTTCAGTCTAAGAGAAAAGCAAGCTGAGAAAAAAGATGCCGAAACAATATCATAACTGTCATACAGTAGTATTATAACAATTGCTATAACAAGCAACTTGGAGTAAACTACTCGTAAGAAACAGCATAGCTAAGAGCGTACAACTCGCAAGAAACAGCACGGCAACGCAGATTCCGGATGAATACCTTGTTTTGTTCACATTGCTTCTTCGGGAAGATATTGCATCATAATGTTGAGTCTTCTCTTGTCGTAATGGTGTATCAGTGTGTAATATTCAATGTAGATTCAAATTCGGTAATCTTCTTGATTGGGCACCAGTCAAAAAATACTTAAACGGTTTTACAAGCGCGTACCCAGATCCTAGTCTGAGACTCTGACCACTGCATGATGCTGGTTCTTTTGCTGCTGCTGCTGTTGTTGTTGTTTACTCGCACAGTTGAGTCTGACTTTTGCCACTCCATGGACCACATCACGCCAGGCTCTCCTGTCCTCCAACACCCCCTAGCACCAGTGTTCCCTCTAAGCTGAGTTAGTGTGAGCTAGCTCACAGTTTTTTAGCCTCCGGCTCACACATTTTTGTCTTAGCTCAGGAACAGCTGAATAGCTCACTCACAACTTTAATGCCAGTAGCTCACAAAGTAGAATTTTTGCTCACAAGACTCCACAGCTTAGAGGGAGCATTGCCTGATACCCACTCAACCAGGGGTCCTTTGGGGCCAGAGCGAGGCGGAGTGCCGCTCTGCCAGCTTAGGAGGGGCAGTAGGGCAGCCATGGGCCGAATCAGATTCTCTGATCTGATTCGGCCCGCTGCCGAATTGCCGCCGAAATTTGGCGGCAACTTTAAAAGCAGCTGTAGGGGAGGGGGTTTGAGGGAGAGGCTCCAAACTTGCAGGGTAGCTGCTGGGACGTCTCCCCCAAATGCCCACCAAGTTTCAAGAAGATTGGACCAGGGGGTCCAATTCTATGGGCCTCTAAACAGGTTGCCCCCATTCACTCCATTGTTCTCTATGGTGGGAAAAAAGTAATGTTTTTTCCCACCATAGAGAACAATGGAGGGGATGGGGCAACCTGTTTGGGGGCCCATGGAATTGGACCCCGTGGTCCAATCTTCTTGAAACTTGGTGGGTATTTCAAGGAGAGGCCCCAGCAGCTATCCTGCAAATTTGGAGGCTGAGGACAGATTGGCTGTCTCAGCCGCTCTGCCTCCGCTTCAGAAGCGGAGGCAGAGCGGCCGTTCAGACAGCAGCAGCTGCCCCCAGGAGGCGGCCCGGACGCATCGCGTCCGGTGCCGCGCTCCTTCCGCACCAGCCGAGCACCACTTCAAAGTGGTGCTCGGCTGCTGCGGCGCACCCCGCGTGCGCGTTCCACCCGCCAGAGCGGGTGTGAACGCGCGGGCAGGGGCAGCCATGCGGCGTCCGCCTGCCGCTTCAGGAAGCCGCCCGCAGTCTGAACGCTGCGGGCGGCTTCCTTCCGGCGGCGTGCGAATGCCGCACCGCAGGGGAAATTCCCCCGCCCCATTCTGCTGCACCACGGAGGCGCGGCAGAATGCCAATCTGTCTTCAGCCGGAGTCTCTCCCTGAAACCCCCTTTCCTCCAGCCCCTCATATACCCTATGAGTTTTTGCCGTTGATTTCAATGGCCCATAGGGTATAATGGGGCTGAAACTGACATTCCCTTTCCAACACACTTCCGGTGATGTCAGGGGATGTGGCATATGCTAATGAGTTATGCTAATGAGTTATGCTAATGAGCTCCTGCACCTCTTTTTCTATGAAAGGACCCCTGCACTCAACTCCATGCCCACTGCATCGATAACATTGTCTAAGCATCTCATCCTTTGCCATCCCCTTCTGGAAACCAAAGTCTGGTTCGTACCCTTACATAACAAACTTCATGCCTCCAAATCCTAGAGTTGCCAACTACCATTTGGGAAATTCCTGGTGATTTGAGGCATGGTTTGTAGAAGGGAGAGATGTAAGGGCATAACGCCACCCAGTCCACCCTCCAAAGCAGTTGTTTTATCCAGGCAAACAGACTCATGTTGTCTAGAGATCTGTTGTAACTGCGTTATCTCCAGGACCCACCTGGAGGTTGGCAACTGTTAAATACTCAGTTCCATGGATGAGCAGACCCCAAGTCTAGTGATCGGCTCAGCTTTATTTGTGATTCAGCAAGAACAAGACTAAAACACCAGGGCAATAGCCCTGTTTAAATAACGAGCGAAACCCACACCCAAACACACCCAGCTCCCAACGATAGGCTATTTACATAACATTAGTTTCTCACTGGTCACTTCCGGAGTCCTGGTGGGCTATTGTTCTAGAGCCCCAAGCTCAGCCAGTCTCTAGTAGACAGTCCTGGAATGTTCCAGACCTAATACATAATAGCAACCAGTGTTAGTGTGAGCTAGCTCACAGTTTTTTAGCCTCCGGCTCACACGTTTTTGGTCTTAGCTCAGGAAGGATGGCTCCAGAGCAAACTAATCTTTGCAGTAGCAAAGTTCCTCACTCACAACTTTAATGCCAGTGAGCTTCAATGCTCACAAGACTCCACAGCTTAGAGGGAGCATTGACAGCAACCCTCCAAAATCCCCTCTTCCAATGGTTCAAGAGCTTGGGGTCCCCTTTGCACCCACCCCATGTGCCACCCAAAGTAGCTCTTATTGGATATAGGTCTGGGGGTAGATAAGGGGAGAACCACGCTCAGGCTAGGAAAGGCTGGACCACAGGTGTAGGTCTTGGGATGGTCTCAGAGGCAGGGGAAAGGGAAATGGGCCCCCAGTGTCCTGGCATCTAGCTCCCCCTCCAGCTTAGACTGCAAGCCTGTCCTCTCAAGACACATCACGTAAGGCTGATTTTACACCTCCCCTCTAAAGTAGTTTGACTGCTGTCTTTTCCTGTGCTGATTTCACAGTGGTGTGAAATTTCACTCCAGGGGGTCTAAGTGCACTAATCAACAGCAATTGTTTAAAGCAGAATAAAGCCGGTTGAATATTAGCTTGACCACAGGAGGGCGAATAGTAGATGTGGACATTTCAGTAGCAGCACGGTTTCACACCGCACAGAGGTGTGGGCAGGTTTTTTTGGAACTAGAATGATTCCAGCGGGAAAGTCAGATGTAAAATCAGCCTGAGTCAAATAGCGTCTCCGTGCTTTTCATGCGGTCTTGCGAAGGAGAATTTCCTAGCTGACGGGGCACCGTAAATCAGATCCTAACAGTGCCTCAAATCTGTCACCTTGCCTTTTCCCCGGAAGAGGGCAGCTGTCGTATACAGATATATATTTCAGGGGGAGCCGGTGAAAGTATCAGCACAGGAGCTGGGGGACATTTATTTATTTTATCTCACCCAGAGGGTCTTGTGGCGACTTACAACATTAAAACCAATTTAGCATCCAGTGACACCTTTTAAGACCAACAAAGTTTTATTCCAGGTATGAGCTTTCGTGTGCAAGGCACACTTCTTTGGATACATCAGAATGGTGCGTGCACGCGGAAGCTCACCGCTTGAAGAAACCTTTGTTGATCTTAAAGGTGTTGCTGGACTCGAGAGGGAAGGTACACAGTAGAGCAGGGGTGGGCAATTGTTTTGGCTCGGGGGCCACTTTGTGGGAGCGGAGGTTAGTGGAGGGCCGCACCTTTTAAAATGATTGCATTCATTACTTAACCTTGCATTTCAGAAAAGGTATAAATTGTATCATAAAAATCAATAAATATAAATTAAATAAAATAGTGGTAGTTTTATTCAATTTATTTATTGTGCTAATTTCATATCATCTATAGCTGCAAGCACAGTTAATTTTAGAATCAGTTTAATGAGACAAATGTACCCTATCACAGTTTTCTACAATTTTTTTGAAATCAGGAGTGAGATTGCTTGTTGAGATTCTCATCACAGCCTGCAAGTTAATGTCTGTCAAAGAGCATCTATATTTACTCTTGTTGATCTTCATGCAAGAAAAACTTTGCTCACAAATATACGTAGACCCAAATATAGAGAACATTTTCCCAGCAAATTTCTTCATACATGAAAATTTTTTCAGCAGACAAAGATTTGTAAAAGTCAACTAATGTCACGGCATTAAACATTTCTTTCACAGTGTGATCTGACTGCATGTCAATAAGTTCAAGCTGCAGCTCCTCAGGTGCTGCATCAATATCAACAGTGATGGGATAAGAGAGCAAATTGAATTTAGGCTCAGTTTTCTTGAAGTCCTGAAATCTTCTTGGCGGGCCGCAAAAAACTCCCATGGCGGGCCGCATGTGGCCCTCAGGCCGCAATTTGCCCACCCCTGCAGTAGAGGAAACAAAGCAAAAAATAAACTGTGTACTAGGAATGCAAACAAATGCAAAGTCACTCAAATAATTACAAAAGGCAAACAGCCAGTATATTGTATAACAGTCAGGGGTCATTTTGTAGAAAAAGAGGTGCATGAGCTCATTAGCATAACTCATTAGCATAGCTTATTTGCAATACCACACCCCCTGACATCAGCAGAAGTGTGTCAGAAGGGAACACCCACCGCTCAGGCTCCACCCCCAAGATGTCCAGGTATTTCCCAACCCAGAGCTGGCGAGCCAGCTTGACACTTTGACTAAAGACACTCCAGGTTTCCTTTGCTCTTGCAGGGAAGCTGCCCTACAACAAGCATGAAAATATAGATCAAGTTAGTCTGCTTTTGCTTTTTTCCCACAGCGCATCACCATATGTGCCTGCTCCTGGGCGTGTTCCTGCTTGAAATGACTCCTGATCACAGTGAATTACTAACAGATGAAACTGCTAGACCCGTGTACAATGCACAACATAAGACTTAATTGAGGTCCATGATAACAAAGAATGCAGGGGTAAAATACCCTCATTAGACAAAAACTTCGTGCGCAGGTTCCAGGTAACTCTGTCCCATGCGTTGACCGGTTCCAAGATCGCGTATCGCTGCACAGGCTTTGTCAAAAGGAAAAGAACCGGGAACGAGGGCCAAAGCCTCTCCAGTGCACGCCGTCCTAAAGCATGTATTCTTATTGGGGAACAAGATCTCCCAAGTAAACAAAATGAATTGGAATGCATTTGTTTGCATCTCTAGTACACAGTTTATATTTTACTTTGCTTCCGACTAACACGGCTGACCAAAAGAACCAACGTTAAAAACAATCAGGTAAAAACAACCTGAAAGCAAGTAACAAAATATAAAATGTTAACATTAAAATATTAAAATACGTGGCTATTGAAGCAATAAGAAAAATTAATCAATAATTATGCTGAATAGAACTCTGCATATTGTTTAGTAAGTTAGAAGCTTTGAAACGCAAGGTCAATGAAACAAGATTCTTTGCTGTTACGTGGAACACTAACAACATCTAGCTAACAGTCTTACATTGTTTAGTGTGCAACATTATTGCTCTTAGGCTGGGCTAAAGAATCATGGGAACAGCAGACAATTAGCAACATTTAGATAGAAACATTCCTAGCACTTGGGGAGCTAGTTAGGCGGAGTTATATCGTATGATTTGTTAACAAATATGATGCTGTATGACACTGTCCCCTTCCTTTCTGTGCGTCCCCACCCCCTGGTATAAAACGCCAAGCCTCAGTAAAATCTGGGCTCGGTATCTTTAATGGATTACCATTGCCGAGACTGACGTCATAAAAATAAAGGCTTTCTTCTCTACCTGATGTTCGGACCTTAGGATCATTGGGAAATCTCTATTCTTGGTTTATAGTGCTTCACTATCACCATACCACTATTAAAACAGCCCAAACATGTGGTTACTCTCTGTGGCAGAATGTAAGCCGCTCTGAAACTCCTTCAGGTAGTGAAGGGTGGGGTATAAATCCAGTCTCCTCCTCCTCCTCCTCCTCCTCCTCCTCTTCTGCTGCTGCTGCTACTGCTGTCTGTAGTTCTCTGGGTGAGCACATGTCTTCCCAGAGGAGAGGTCTGTGTGTGCTCATATCAGCACCAAGGGCAAAGTGCTTCTTCCTCTGGCCAGAAGTTTTTATCATCTCTGTTTCCTCCTCCCACTGATCCAGCCTGCCCAGGTTAAAGAGGTGATTCCTGGACATCTCTTTCCTAGAGACTTTCTATGGTTCGCATACCCCCAAACCTCTATTCCCTGCTAGAAGAAGGGGGAGGTTTTGACCCACCCCATGTCTCTAGCTAGATCAATTAGCATATGTATACAAGTAAGCTGGAAGGCCATTGCACTGACTTCCCCCCCTCAGCCTTTTCCCAGCCCAGAGGAAGAAAACTCTGTTAAAATGCTAAGTGGAGGTGGTGCCAACCTTCCAGGAGAAAAGGCATTCACACCCTCCAAAGGCCAAACTAAACAATTCAGTCTTGCATGCCCTGTGGAAACTAAACAAGTCAGGGCAGGGCACACTGTCATTCCAGAGTGCGTTTGACATGGCAGGGGCCTCAACTGAGAAGGCCCTTCCCCTGGTGACAGCTAACAGCCGTCCTGGGGGCAGGCACCTGCAGGAGGCCCCTAGACAATGCCTGAACGGAGCGTGGGGGTTGTAATGGGCCCAGATGGCCACATGTCCATGAAGCTCCCTAGATGAACTTGGAACAGTCAGCCCAACCTACCTCACAGGGCTGTTGTCAGTGTGGAAAGGGGAAGGCAGAGAGCCATGGAGGCTGTCCTGAACTCCTTGGAGGAAGACGGGGGTAAAAATGGTTAGGAAGAGCTGCTTTGCTTAAAAGTCTCCCCACAGCCACATAATATTTCTGGGCCCAATCTCTCTTTCACATCCAGCAGTCCAAATAATCTATATGTCTAATACTGAAGTCTGGCACTCATCCGTGAATATCTACATCTGCAGATCGAGGCCACACTGACACTAAACAGATCTCCCTGCAAACTTGGGGAGGTCCCCCGGCTGGCAGAAAAATCTGAAATCTATTTATATCTCTGTCTGTCTATCATCCATCCATCTGTCCATCCGTCTATCGGTCTATCTGTCTATCTAATAATCTATCTGAAGAAGAAGAAGAAGACGAGGAGGAGATTGGATTTATATCCTGCCCTTCACTCAGTCTCAGAGTGGCTTACAAACTCCTTTCCCTTCCCCTCCCCACAACAGACACCCTGTGAGGTAGGTGGGGCTGAGGGAGCTCTGACAGAAACGGCTCTTTTTCAAGGACAGCTCTTATCAGAACTATGGCTTGCCCAAGGTCATTCAGCAGGTGCAAGTGGAGGAGTGGGGAGGCTCTCCCAGATTAGAGTCACTTAACCACTACACCAAACTAACTAACTAACTAACTAACTAACTAACTGTCTATCTATCTATCTATCTATCTATCTATCTATCTATCTATCTATCTATCTATCTATCTGTCTGTCTGTCTGTCTGTCTGTCTGTCTGTCTATCTATCTATCTATCTATCGGCAATGGGGGGATTCTCCTCCCCCGTGAGTCTTGTGGGTGGGGCGCACCTGTGTTGTCTAATAGGGGCATATCAAGACCAAACCAACTCTGTGATTCCAAATGATTCCACTGCTTCTTTCCTTGCGCCCACGAGATGGCAGCATTGCAGCATTTATGGCCATGTGTTGTGTTCCGCTGTTCTTGAAAGAAGAAACTGTATTGAATTGTTGGTCTTGGTTTCCCCCAGCCTCTCTGCTGTGCAAAAGGGAGAGCAAGAGCATCTTGTCATGCACCTGGATGATTCCCCCCCAAAAAAACCTCTTCTGAAGAACTGCAGCCTCATCCCGTCTCTGAATGACTCCTCTGAAGCAGCAGAACAAAGTTTGAGTCCAAGGGGCCCCTTTACGTCCGACAAAGTTTTTTTTATTCTGGGTACAAGCTTTCCTGCGCATACGCACTTCAAGAAGCATGCCTGCACACGAAAGCTTATATCCACAGTAAAACTCTGTTGGTCTTAAAGGGGCCACTAGACTCAAACTTCGTTCTGCTGCTTCAGACCAGCGCAGCGACCTCCCTGAGACTGCTCCCTCTAAGCTGTGGAGTCTTGCGAGCAAAAAAATCTGTTTTGTGAGGTTAGACTACTGTCACGCTCTCTACATGGGGCTGCCCTTGTAGCAACTCCGGAAGCTGCAGCTGGTGCAGAATGCCGTGGCCATTTTTAAAGGAAATTTTATTATTTTCAAACATTGCAAGTTATTTTTCTCATACAAACCCTTTTTCATTATTATGTCCATTTTTTGTTCTATTGTATAGTCTTGTCATCTTATATTGGTGGTTTCCCACCACATCTGAAGCATATAACATTTTCAACTTTAACCATTCTTTAAATGCATATATATGTTTTTAGACTCCTGGTAACGACATAAACAGCCTTCAAAAATTATGCATCATATAAATTCTTATCTTCTTATACAATTCTAAAAATATCCTCATTATCTAACTGCCATTTATACATTCAAATATCTCTTTTTAATATTATGCCCAAGTATAAATGTAATTTTTCGTATCCCAATATTGTTCAACATATTCTTTCAGATCTTTCCAGTCTTCCAAAAAAGTCTCTGAGTATAGATTATTCAATTTTCTCGTCCATTTGTCCATTTCAGCCATATGCAACAGTTTTTTCAACCACTCCCATAGCTCCGGTATTTTTTCACTTTTCCAGTTTTGCGCATACGCCATTCTTGCCGTTGTAATCATATACCATATTAGTGTCCTTTTTTTTACATTTATCTCCTCTAGTTTAAGTCCAAGCAGTAACATTTCCGGCAATTTCTTAAATGTACATTTCAAAATTTTTTCCATTTCTGTATGTATCATAGACCAATAAGTCTTTGCTTTGTCACAAGTCCACCACATATGGTAAAAGGAACCTTCTTTTTTTTACATTTCCAACATTTGTTTGACATATTTTGATTAAGCGTGGCCAGGCTACTGATGGCGCTCCCTAAAAGGGAGCACATCCGGCCTGTGCTGGCGGCGCTGCACTGGCTGCCTATAGTGTACCGAATTTGCTTCAAGGTGCTGGTGCTTACCTTTAAAGCCCTATACGGCCAGGGTCCAACATACCTGAGGGACCACCTTTCCCCATATATACTCCAGAGAGCACTTCAGTCGGGATCTCAACACTGACTTTTGGTCCCAGGTTTAAGGGAAGCCAGGCTCACCGGTACTAGGGCCAGGGCCTTTTTGGTGGCAGCTCCTCTCTGGTGGAATGAGCTCCCGGAGGAGATCAGGGCCCTGCGAGATCTTATGCAGTTCCGCAGGGCCTGCAAGATGGAGCTCTTCCGCCAGGCGTTAGATTAGGAGCTGCCACCACCTACCATCGACCATCTCCATTATCACCGGAGATGAGGGCTGGCCCGAAAGAACTCACACCATGCCACAGAGAGAAATTGTAGGACGCTATCTTGACTTATGCTGATTACCATCATAGCGAGCATTTTATTGAAAGTTATTTGCTGTATTGTTATAACGCTGTTTTAAATTGTTTTAATTGTCTATTTTAACTTGGCACTCTGCGACTTTGTAAGCTGCCCTGAGCCTGCTTGCGGGGGGGGGGGGGGAATGCGAAAAATAAATAAATAAAATAATAAAGTTGTGAGCGAGCCATTTGGCTACTGCATCAATCAGTTTGCTCTGGAGCCATCCTTCCTGCGCGAAGACCAAAATGTGTGAGCTGGAGGCTAAAAGACTGTGAGCTAGCTCACACGAACTCAGCTTAGAGGGAACACTGCTCCCTGAATCTATCCTCTGAAGCAGTTAGTGAGATTGGGTCATCCTTCTTTGCAGGGGTCCTTTCGTAGAAAAAGAGGTGCAGGAGCTCATTAGCATAACTCCTTAGCATATGCCATGCCCCCTGACATTACCAGAAGTGTGTCAGAAAGGGAATGTCAGTTTCAGCCCCATTATACCCTATGGGCCATTGAAATCAATGGCAAAAACTCATAGGGTATATGAGGGGCTGGAGGAAAGAGGGTTTGAGGGAGAGGCTCCAAACTTGCAGGATAGCTGCTGGGGCCTCTCCTCGAAATACCCACCAAGTTTCAAGAAGATTGGACCACGGGATCCAATTCTATGGGCCCCCAAACAGGTTGTCCCATCCCCTCCATTGTTCTCTGTGGTGGGAAAAAGTGTTACTTTTTTCCTGCCATAGAGAACAATGGAGGGAATGGGGGCAACCTATCTGGGGGCCTGTAGAATTGGACCCCCTGGTCCAATCTTCTTGAAACTTGGTGGGTATTTCGAGGAGAGGCCCCAGCAGCTACCCTGCAAGTTTGGAGCCTCTCCCTCAAACCCCCTCCCCTCCAGTCGCTTTTAAAGTTGCCGCTGAATTTCGGCAGCAATTCGGCAGCGGGCTGAATCAGATCAGAGAATCTGATTCAGCCCGTGGCTGCCCTAGTGGCCACTCCTGAGCTGGTAGAGCTTCGGTCCGCCTCGCTCCGGCCCCAACGGACCCCTGCTTCTTTGAAGTAGTACTTCAAGCAAGGGAAAGAGATGCCACAGTAGAGCCCTCTGCTGATCAATGTGGGTATTGCGTTGCTGCAAGCTTCAAAGGTGGGGAATTACTCCGTTATCCCAGCGTCAGACCAGGCAGGATGCTGGAAGATCTATGAATGGACCTCTTGAGCAGTTTTCATTGAAACACAAGACCTAAGAGGGTCACACGCGGCTATTAGATATGGTCCTCTCCATTTTATGCTCACAGCTACCCTGTGACTTAAAGTTAGGCTGAGAGGGAAGGATCGGTTCAGGGTTGCCCAGGGAATTTGGTGGCTGAGCAAGGATTTCAACTTGGGTCTCGCTAGTGTTGGGAAATGGTCCCTGAGAAGACAGTCTGCATTTCAAAGAGGACAGTGGCAGAAAAGTAAAGACAGGAAGAAAGGTCAGTGTACCTATCTAGCTATCTAGTCTCTCTTGCCATCAAGTCTGGAGGTATGAGAGAGGGGACGATCAATGCTCCGTCTAAGCTGTGGCGTCTTGGGAGCAAAAATTCTACTTGGTGAGCTACTGGCATTAAAGTTGGGAGCAAGCGATTTGGCTAACTGCATAAAGCAGTTTGCTCTGGAGCCATCCTTCCTGAGCGAAGACAAAAATGTGTGAGCCAGAGGCTAAAGAACTGTGAGCTAGCTCACACGAACTCAGCTTAGAGGGAACACTGGGCACCTGGAACTTCCAACAGTAAACAATATAACATACAGTCTCCACTGGAAAGACCTTCTCTGGTGAAGCACCAGTGCTATGGAGTTGGGGAATGGGGGGGAGAGAGTCTTTGCTAAAGAAAATGGAATTTCAAAACATCTGATGTAGTAGAAAAGATCACGAGTCCAGGAGCACCTTAAAGACTAACAAAATACGTGGCAGGGTACGAGCTCTCGTGAGTCACTGCCCACTTTGTCAGAAACATCTGACGAACATATCCCACCGCCTCTTCTTGATAGCAAACCCTCCCTCCAACCATCGCCCGTCCTTTCGTTCCCTGGATGCCGGAACTTTAGCAAATAAAGGACTTCATGAAGCTGTTAATAAGATTTCCACCTCTCGCGGACGCTGTGGAGCTCCATTATTAATTTAAAACTGTATTTAGCATGACACGCTGCAGCGCCGGGCTTCATTACTAATGCATAGGCCCTTGCCTCTGTTGTTTAATTAAACGCCATGATTATGAAGTTCAGATGTGGCATTGGTGAGCGCGAGGTGGAGCGGGGGCCCCTTCCAGACACCCCCGACTGGCCGACCTTCCAGTGTTTATTTCCCTTGCTGAGGGCAACTGTTACAGCTTGTCAGAAAAACAAGCAACAGCGGGGAACTGGACCGAGGGGGAATCCAGTCCCCTGAAGGGAGGGAGTCTGGAAACCGCCAGTCGGGAGGGCCACTCTTCACTTCCATGGTCTATGTCCCCATTTTGGGCACCAAAATTAGGTTGGCCCAGGCTAGGCCAATCTTGACCCCTGCTGAAAGTTAAAGCAGAAAGGGCCGAAGTGGGATTACAGCTGAACAGGGCTATTTTTGGGCAGGAACGCACAGGAACGGAGTTCTGGCTGGCTTCCGAGTTGGCCACACCTACAGCCCCCCCCCCCCCGGGTTCACCAGGTGCGTCACAAGCCACGGGGCGCCTGGGGAAGCCAAGCCGATCCAGGGAGGGAAGGCAGTTTAAATTGCCTCCCCTCCTCGGGTTCCCCAGGCACCCTACAAGCCGTGGGGCACCTGGGGAAGCCGATCCTGGGAGGGAGCTGCGCTGTCAGGGGTGTGGCCTAATATGCTAATGAGCTTCTGCTGTTGGGTGTGGCCTATTATGCTAATGAATTCCTGCTGGGCTTTTTCTACAAAAAAAGCCCTGCAGCTGAACATCAAGAAGGCAAAAGTAATAACTGCTGAGGTGCGGTATAACTTTTAAGGCTGATGATGAAGAAATGGGAATGGTTTGAGATTTTCTGTTCCTTGGCCACGTTTCTGGTCCTTCGGCATCAACCAAAAGGGAGACTGCAAAATAGAAGTAGAAGAGGAGGAGGAGGAGATTGGATTTATACCCCACCCTTCACTACCCAAGGGAGTCTCAGAGTGGCTTACAAACTCCTTTCCCTTCCCCTCCCCACAACAGACACCCTGTGAGGTTAGGTGGGGCTGAGAGAGCTCTTTCCAGAACTGTCCTTGAGGGAACAGCTCTGACAGAACTATGGCTTTCCCAAGGTCACACCAGCAGCTGCATGTGGAGGAGTGGGGGATCGAACCCGGTTCCCCCAGATTAGAGTCCATGCTCCTAACCACTACGCCAAACTGGCTCTCCCAACAAGAGATCAGGAGGAGTCTAGCCCTGGGAATGGCAGCCGTGAAGGAGCTAGAAAAGACGCTGAAGTGTAAGGATGGGTTGCTGGCGACCAAGATCAGGATAACTTGTGCCAGAGGGTTCCCAGTTGCTATGTACAGATGTGAAAGTTGATCTGTGAAGGAAGCTGACAGGAAGAAAGTTGATTCCTTTGAAAGGTGGGGTTGGAGGACAGTTTTACGGATACCATGGACTACCAAAAAGACCAATCAGTGGGTTCTCTCCCTAGAAGTTAAAATGATTGAATGGGGGCTATCAAACTTTGGTCACTTTATGAGAAGACAAGAGTCACTGGAAAAGAGAATAATGCTAGGAAAAGTGGAAGGCAGCAGGAAAAGAGGAAGACTCAAGATGAGATGGATGGACTTGATCAAGGAAGCCACGGTCCTCAGTTTGCAAGATCTGAGCAAGGCTGTTAATGATAGCATGACAGCCAGTTTGGTGTAGTGGTTAAGAGTGAGGACTCTCATCTGGGAGAAGGGGTTTGATTCCCCACTCCTCCACATGCAGCCGCTGGTGTGACCTTGGGTCAGTCACAAGTTTTTTCAGAGCTGTTCTCTCAAGGGTAGTTCTCGAAAGAGCTCTCTCCACCCCACCTATCTCATAGGGTGTCTGTTGTGGGAGGGGGAGGAGACTGTAAGCCTCTCTGAGACTCCTTTGGGTAGTGAAGAGTGGGGTACAGGAACAGGATTGTGACACTTAAGTCTCCCCCCTCTGGAATTTTTTCTGATTGAAAACTGTCTGCCGTCTTGGATTCAGTGAGTCCCAAATAAGGACAGCTTCCCCCAGCCTCCTTAAAATTTCAAATTTTATGTTTTTAGAGAATGTATATGCTGCCTCTCCAGAGAAAGAAAACTTATGCCGTGGACAATTCTGTTCTCTTTTTTTTTTTTTTATTAAATTTATTTTAGTTGTTTTTATACAATTATAGATTTCTCGTAGGTTAACAATTACATATTACTGGAGCCCTTCACCATTACTTAACCATACGTATAATTTGGACCAATTCTTCATTGGATCCATTTTAGCAGTTGCATTCAACAAAAAACCCAACTTACATAATTCTGCCCATTCCAATAATCTAACAATCACCGCATCTTTCCCCGGGGGTGATATCGCCTTCCATGCACTAGCCCGGGAGATTCTAGCCGCCGTCAAGATATATGCTAAAAGTTTCTGATCACTTCTCAACATATCCTCAGGTAGTATGTTTAACAAACAAATTTCCGGCAATAGAGGGATATCTAATCCCAAAATTTCTTTTGCCATTGAGTTCACCATTGCCCAATAACCCTGCATTTTTCTACATTTCCACCACATGTGATAATATGTACCAATCTCTATGCCGCACATCCAACATTTATTTGACACATTCCTATAACATTTATGGAGCCTGTCAGGGGACCAATGCCATCGGTAAAATAATTTATAAATATTTTCCTTATAATTTACTGCCCCTAAAAATTTAACAGTTTTCCACACTTTTGTCCATTGATCAATTTGAATATTGTAACCGAAATCCTCCATCCATTTTATCATAGTGACTTTTACCTTTTCATCCTGCATTTCATAGGTAAGTATAATTTTATAATTATTTTTAAGTTTATTGTTATTCATCCAATTTAACTCCAATTCGTTTGAAGTTGATTCAAAACCAACTTTTCTATCTAAGCTATATCTAGATTTTAATTGATTAATTTCCCACCAGGATAATTGCCTACCTGTTTCTTTTAGAATTTGTTCAATACTTTTTAATTCGCCCTTATTATTTAATATTTTATCATGACTTATCATATTTTTTGCACTTATCAGTGCAAAATTCTGTTCTCTTAAGGTGCTACTGGACTCGATTTTCATTCTGCTACTAATTATTTAGTTATTTCATTTATACCCCGCCTTTCTCCCCAGTGAGGACCCAAAGTGGCTTACATCACTTTCTCCTCTGTCTTATCTTCACAACAGCCCTGTGAGGCAGGTTAGGCTGAGACTATTTGACTGGCCATGGTCACCCAGCAAGCTTGGGGATTTGGCAGAGTGGGGATTTGAACCTGGATTTCCATCGTCATTGTCGTCATCGTCGTTGTCATCATCAATCATCTGTCATTGTGTGTAGCATAGCCAGGAGATCCTAAGATTGTTTGGCAGTCTTAAGTTCTTAGTATTATGCACCACTAGGTGGCGAGCCAGACTTATTTTATCGGGCTGAGAGGGCTCTGAGAGAACTGTGACTGGCCCAAGGCCATCCAAATGGTTTTTTATGGAGGAGCGCGGAATCGAACCTGGCTTTCCAGATTAGAGTCTGCCGCTCTTAACCACAACACCACGCCAGCTCCCAGATCCTGTTCCACACTTTAAACACTACACCTCGCTGATGCTCTACCCAAGTAGAACTATTTCCTCAGTGAGTCCCTCTTGTCCTTGGGAACTCTGGGAATTGTAGTTCTACAAGTGTGGGAGACCATAAACACCTCTGGCGCTGAATTCTCAGCACCTTGCCCAACTACAGCTCCCAAGGTTCCTTGAGGGCGAGGGGAAAAGCCACCAGAGTTCAGCTGGCCTAAAACTGCAATGCATCTAACGCTCTGAGTGTTCCTCACACTGGTGCTTCTAATTTGCTGAGGCCTACCGTCTTTTGAGAGCAGCGTGGCTCCTAATGCGTCCTGATATTAATAGCGTTACTTGAAGTATTGCTGTTAACACCGCCACGCACTGAGCAATATTAAATTATTGCCGGTATTCATCACTGTCGCGGTTTGACATGCGCTTCGAAAAGCCCGGCAAAGTGGCATCCCGCCGGCCCGGCCGTTACTGTCATCTGTGGCTTTGTGGCTACCCGCCAGCCCCTACCTGCGTCAGATGCGAACAAATAACGGTATGACCCTCTGAAATGGAAACCGATTTGACAATGGCATCTCGAAAAACAGGTGTTTTTTTAAAACGTATTTCAGAAGCCGAATTACCCCATTCCCTCCATTCCTGGCGGCAGGCGGACAATAGCGCTTTGGAGTCACGAGATGCGTTTCTCTCTTTGCAACTTCTATTATGAGAACAGAGCAGCGAGAACAGTGGGAAATTACGGTTTACACAAAAGGGGGAGGGAAACGCATTTGCTTTTCTACTTAGAGAAGTGACAGCTTTCAAAGAGAGATCTTTAAAAGAAAAAAAAAACAACCCACCCCGTAGCAACAAGCGTTCCATAAATGCAAGAAAAGACTTTCCCGAGCTCTCGTTCTTTCATTATTATGAGGTCCTCTCCCCGTTCGTAAAGGCTTCCTTTTGTAAACAAACTAATGTGGAGCAGATCTACTTTGTCCTTTTCCCTCCCCCGCTAGCACAGAATCGGAATGGCATTAAAAGACCGAGAGAACATTTAAAAAATTGACAATTATTTAAAGCTGACGAGGAAGTTGAATAGCCCCAACTGGATGGGCCAGGCTAGCCCGATCTCGTCAGATTTCAGAAGCTAAGCAGGGCCAGCCCTGGCTAGTATTTGGATGGGGGCCCTCCAAGGAATACCAGAATTGTGAAAGGGACAGGATTCACCATAAGGGCCGGGCAGCCATAATTATGGCCCGCAAGTATGTCCCATGAGTACGGTGCTACAGTATACCCAAGCCTCTATGTCCATTTGAAAAGCACAGGAAGTTTTAACCCTGCAACAGGAAGTTTTAACCCTAAGTCTTGGCCCTGCAACGAAACAAAAGTCCGTTTCATTTTCAGCCATCCGTAGAGGGCATTTCTTGGTTTGACATTTTGAATTCATCAGGGCCCTGACCAATGCTCCCTCTAAGCTGTGGAGACTTGTGAGCAACAATTCTACTTTGTGAGCTACTGGCATTAAAGTTGTGAGTGAGCAATTTGGCGGCTGCATGAATTAGTTTGCGCTGGAGCCCTCCTTCCTGAGCAAAGACAAAAGGTGTGAGCCGGAGGCTAAAAAACTGTGAGCTAGCTCACACTAACTCAGCTTAGAGGGAACACTGGCCCTGACCTGGGTAGCCCCAGCTAGCTTGATCTCGTCAGATCTTGGAAGCTAAGCAGGGTCAGACCTGGCTAGTATTTGGTTGGGAGACCTCCAAGGAATACCAGGGGCATGATGCGGAGGCAGGCAATGGCAAACCACCCCTGAATGTCTCTTGCCTTGAGAACCCCTACGGGATGGCCATAAGTCAGCTTTGACTTGACGGCACTTTCCAGCACCCAGAAGCTGAATGCAAATTGTGTTGTGGTAATTGCCACAAGTGTGATCCAGTTGCTCTGAAGTAGTTGGACTTAGCAACCTTGGGTTGCCAACAAAGCAACTAGAGCCAGTTTGGTGTAGTGGTTAGGACTGCGGACTCTATTCTGGGAAAACTGGGTTTGATTCCCCCCTCCTCCACATGCAGCTGCTGGTGTGACCTCGGGTCAGACACAAGTTCTCTCAGCGCTGCTCTCTCAAGAGCAGTCCTTGAAAGAGCTATCTCAGCTTCACCAAGAAGAAGAAGAAAAGATTGGATTTATATCCCGCCCTTCACTACCTGAAGGAGTCTCAGAGGGCTTACAATTTTCTTTACCTTCCTTTCCTTGAGAGCCAGTTTGGTGCAGTGGTTAAGTGTGCGGACTCTAATCTGGGAGAACCGTTTTTGATTTCCCACTCCTCCACTTGCACCTGCTGGATGATCTTGGACAAGCCATAGCTCTGTACCAGCTGTTCTCTCAAGGACAGTTGTCTCAGAGCTCTCTCAGCCCCACCTACCTCACAGGGTGTCTGTTGTGGGGAGGGGAAGGGAAAGGAGTTTGTAAGCCGCTCTGAGACTCTTAAGTGAGTGAAGGGCGGGGTATAAATCTAATCTCTTCTCTTCCCCTCCCCACAACAGACACCCTGTGAGGTAGGTGGGACTGAGAGTGCTCTCTCAAGAACTGCCCTTGAGAGAACAGCTCTGGAAAAACTTATGACTGACCCAGGATCACACCAGCAGCTGCATGTGAAGGAGTGGGGAATCAAACCTGGTTCTCCCAGATCAGAGTCTGTGCTCTTAACCACTACACCAAACAGGCTTACCTCACAGGGAAAGGAGATTGTAAAGCCTCTCCGAGACTCCCTTGGGTAGTGAAGGGCTTCTTCTTCTTCTTCTTCATCTTCTTCTCCCCGCCCCCACCCCAGTGGAATATACAGTAACCCGTCTCTGACCAATGCAGAATATATGCTTTCTCTGAATGTAGCTAGGATGGGTATGTCAGAGTTCTCAGTACTATTAGAAAACAAGCACTGCGCTCCAACGCAAACAAAACAGGTATATGGATATAACTACTAAGATACATTTTCACAATTCAATAAATCATTATCACAGCTCATGTCGTTATCCCTCTATCTTACAGACATCAATGAAACTAATTAACAACAGCTCTTAAAGCCAAAATTATAAATAACACAGCTGAATCCAGCTAAATCCAACGAAGACTCCGGATTGTATTCTTCGTTTCGATCAATCTTTGTCAGAAGACGTATATAAGATTCATAAAGTACTACATGTTAATCTCAGCAGTTTCACTAAGATGAGGAAACTCCATATTTATGTAATAAGCATAAATGCTGGCCACATGAGAGCAGTTCCGTTGTAGGATCGGTAGCCCGTCTTCACTTTTTTCCTTGTTAGTGGATGAAGCAATTTCTGCTCAGTGAACATGTATTAGTTATGCTTATTATTGAATTGTTAAAATATATCTTAGTAGTTATATCCATATACCTGTTTTGTTCGCGTTTGGGTACAGTGCTTGTTTTCTAATGTGTCAGAGTTCTGTCGTGGTTAGAATGTCAGGCTAGGATGCGGGATATTGTACACTGAGAGCCAGTTTGGTGCAGTGGTTAAGTGCGTGGACTCTAATCTGGGAGAACCGGGTTTGATTCCCCACTCCTCCACTTGCACCTGGCTGGATGGCCTTGGGCAAGCCATAGCTCTGTACCAGCTGTTCCCTCAAGGACAGCTTGGGAAAAAGCTCTCTCAGCCCCACCTACCTCACAGGGTGTCTGTTGTGGGGAGGGGAAGGGAAAGGAGTTTGTAAGCCGCTCTGAGACTCTTAAGTGAGTGAAGGGCGGGGTATAAATCTAATCTCTTCTCTTCCCCTCCCCACAACAGACACCCTGTGAGGTAGGTGGGGCTGAGAGTGCTCTCTCAAGAACTGCCCTTGAGAGAACAGCTCTGGAAAAACTTATGACTGACCCAGGATCACACCAGCAGCTGCATGTGAAGGAGTGGGGAATCAAACCTGGTTCTCCCAGATCAGAGTCTGTGCTCTTAACCACTACACCAAACAGGCTTACCTCACAGGGAAAGGAGATTGTAAAGCCTCTCCGAGACTCCCTTGGGTAGTGAAGGGCTTCTTCTTCTTCTTCTTCATCTTCTTCTCCCCGCCCCCACCCCAGTGGAATATACAGTAACCCGTCTCTGACCAATGCAGAATATATGCTTTCTCTGAATGTAGCTAGGATGGGTATGTCAGAGTTCTCAGTACTATTAGAAAACAAGCACTGCGCTCCAACGCAAGCAAAACAGGTATATGGATATAACTACTAAGATACATTTTCACAATTCAATAAATCATTATCACAGCTCATGTCGTTATCCCTCTATCTTACAGACATCAATGAAACTAATTAACAACAGCTCTTAAAGCCAAAATTATAAATAACACAGCTGAATCCAGCTAAATCCAACGAAGACTCCGGATTGTATTCTTCGTTTCGATCAATCTTTGTCAGAAGACGTATATAAGATTCATAAAGTACTACATGTTAATCTCAGCAGTTTCACTAAAATGAGGAAACTCCATATTTATGTAATAAGCATAAATGCCGGCCACATGAGAGTAGTTCCGTTGTAGGATGGGTAGCCCGTCTTCACTTTTTTCCTTGTTAGTGGATGAAGCAATTTCTGCTCAGTGAACATGTATTAGTTATGCTTATTATTGAATTGTTAAAATATATCTTAGTAGTTATATCCATATACCTGTTTTGTTCGCGTTTGGGTGCAGTGCTTGTTTTCTAATGTGTCAGAGTTCTGTCATGGTTAGAATGTCAGGCTAGGATGCAGGATATTGTACACTGAGAGCCAGTTTGGTGCAGTGGTTAAGTGCGTGGACTCTAATCTGGGAGAACCGGGTTTGATTCCCCACTCCTCCACTTGCACCTGGCTGGATGGCCTTGGGCAAGCCATAGCTCTGTACCAGCTGTTCCCTCAAGGACAGCTTGGGAAAAAGCTCTCTCAGCCCCACCTACCTCACAGGGTGTCTGTTGTGGAGAGGGGAAGGGAAAAGGAGTTTGTAAGGTGCTCTGAGACTCCAAGGGAGTGAAGGGCGGGGTATAAATCCAATCTCTTCTTCTCAGGGGTCATTTCGTAGAAAAAGAGGTGCAGGAGCTCATTAGCATAACTCATTTGCATGACTCAGTTGCACATGCCACACCCCCTAACATACCAGAAGTGTGTCAGAAGGCAACACCCACCCCTCAGGCTCCACTCCACAGGTGAGTGAAACTGACCTGCTCTTCCTCCATTCCCTTCCCCATCCAATACTTTGTGCAACAGAAATAAGCGTAAAGAACACACCCTCATTCTCTTCCTGCTCCCTTGAAACCACCAGGTTTCAAGTAGACTTGAGATACCCAGGACATGTGCACCACCCATCCCTTCCCCTTCCCCTCCCCACAACAAGACACCCTGTGAGGTAGGTGGGGCTGAGAGAGGTCTTTTGAGAACTGCTCATGAGAGAACAGCTCTGAGAGAACTTGTGACTGGCCCAAGGTCACACCAGCAGCTGCATATGGAGGAGTGGGGAATTAAACCTGGTTCTCCCAGGTTAGAGTCTAACTCCTGACCACTACACCAAACTGATAAAGTGGAAGCTGCTGAAGGGTTGGTGAAATTTCTCCAGTACTTATGTGCCATGTGCCCAGATAAAAAATGGTATACGTAGAAAATTTATATGCCACCTTGAGCAAGTCTCTGGAAAAGCAGCACACAGTCATAAAATGAACAATGATAAAATTATCAATATTAAAACAAAACATTAAAAACAATAAAGACCCTAGCAGGGCTTTCTCCGGGGCGCTGCGCCTCTTCACTGCTCAGGGAAGCCGAGGAGGGGGTGGGGCTTGGTCATGTGCCCGCCCCCTGGGCTCCTCACTCCTGGAGCTGCGCTCCTGTGCGCTCCCGCTCCAATGGACCCCTGCTTCTTCTTCTTCTTATTTGGTGGTGGAAATATGGTCAAGTTGCAGCCAACTTAGGGCAACCTCGTTGAGTTTTCTGGGCAGGGGACAAGCAGAGGTGGTTTGTCATCTCCCGCCTCTGCATAGCAACTCCGGACTTCCATGGTGGTCTCCCATCCAAGTACTAACCAGGACCAACCCTGCTTAGCTGTCAAGCTCTGATAGCCTGGGTCATCCAGGTCAGGGCAAAGACCATGTTAAGGGGACGTTTTCTCACATGCTGAGATTCTGTTGTGATTCTCCTCTGAATGATAAATACTTGCCTGGGTGAAACACAGTGACCGAACACGATGGCGCAATAGAACATTCTGCTGAACTGCGGCTTAGGTTTTTTTTTTTTAAAAAAAGAGGGAGGTATGGCTCATTAGGAGTTGGTGCCTGTATCCTTGCCTACTGATTTAGCTTCCACCCTTGAGAAGCAGCTTTGAGGGCTACGGCAAGTTTTGGGCACAGCTAATGATGAGCAGTCAGTGTGATGCAGCAGCAAAAAAGGCTAATACAGTCTTGGCGTGTATAAAAAGGGGCATAACATCCAGATTGCAAGATGCTATAGTCCTAGTGAACGCTGTTTTGGTCAGGCCACACCTGGAGTCTTGTATGCAGTTCTGGTGGCCTCACTTCAAAAAGGATGCGGACAGAACAGAGTGGGTGCAGAGGAGAGCGATGAGGATGATCGGGGGCCTGGAGACCCTATGAGGAAAGGCTGAGGGACTTGGGAATGCTTACTCTGGAGAAGAGGAGGTTGAGGGGGAAATGATTTGCACTCTTGAAATATCTGAAGGGCGGTCACTTAGAGGAGGGCAGGGAGCTGTTCCTGTTGGCAGCAGAGAAGAGGACTCGCAATAATAGGTTTCAACTATGGGCAGAAAGATGCCAGCTGGATGTTAATATTTTGAGTTCAGCAGTGGAATCAGCTGCCTTGGGAGGAGGTGAGCTCTCCCTCCCTGGCAATCTTCAGGCAGCAGCTGGACAAACCCTTGTCAGGGATGCTCTAGGCTGAGCCTGCATCAAGCAGGGGGTTGGACTAGATGGCCTGCAGGACCCCCCTTCCAACTCTGTGATTCTATTATTCTAGACCTCCATCCCCTGCATCCAATTTGATTTGGGACATCTTTATGCTGACTTGCAGGAGGAATCATGGCTCAGGTGTAGAGCACCTGCTCGGCATGCAGAAGGTCCCAGGTTCAATCCCCGCCATCTCCAGCTGGGGATCCAGGCAGCAGGTGACAGGAAAGACCTCCGTCTGAGACCTTGGAGAGCCACTGCTGAGTCTGAGTAGATGATACTGACCTTGACGGACCAATGGTCTGATTCAGGATAAGACAATTTCATATATCCTGTCTGCCCATCTCTGCCCTCTGGGCCTGCTGAGTTAGTCTGGCGCTGTTCTTAGTAGCCAATGAGTTGGCACAGTCCGTTGGGTGGCGCCAGCTATAACTGGTGGTACACACTTTAACACGGCTGGGCAAGGAGGCTGCCACGACCCGTGCGCCACTCCTGCAGTCAGTGTGGTTGTGGAAAGCCGAAAGCAAAGGGCCGTATGGAAAATGCATCAGATGTGTTGACCTACATATTTGGCATCTCCCCGGCAACAGTGTTTCCTTGCAAGAAGCAGAGGAGCAGAGGTGGGGAAATGATAAACGTGATGGCGTCGGCACCGCACACCTGATTTAGGTCAAGTTTGCTCAACCGAGCAAGCGACGACGACGACAAAACGACAAAGCTGGACGTTGGGGGTCAAATCGACCCCAAAGTAAATCATAAAAGTAGAGGTTCCCTCGGCCCTGACGCCAGCTGCAAAGACAATATATCCTTCCAGCAGGGCAGGAACTGAACAGCAGCCGAGATACTGGGCAGGGGAGTCAAGAAAATATAATGTTGTCAATTTCACCTGGGGTGGTGGGGTCCCTGCCGCCACTCGTGGGGGATGGGGGTGGGGTTAGGGTTGCCAGCTCCAGGGTGGGAAACTCCTGGAGATTTGAGGAAGAACAGGGACCTCAGTGGGGTACAACGCCACAGAGTCCACCCTCCAAAGCATCAATTTTCTCCAGGGGGAACTGATCTCAGTAGTCTGGAGATGAACTGTAATTCCAGGGGATTCCCAGGTCCCACCTGGAGGCTGGCATCCCTAATTATACTTTACTTTACCATTGGGTGCAAGTTGTGGGCGGGGGGGGGGGGGGAGATTGCAACAGCATCCCAGTAAGCGCTGCCATTGACCAAAGAATCATCAGGGGGAGGAATGCGATCATCAAGAGTATCTCATTGCAGAAGACTGAAGCAAAGTTCGATCAATATTTTAAATGTCCTACTTGCTTGTTGGTTTGTTTATAGTCCGCCTAACGCAGAGTGAGTCAGTACAGTCAACGAGATGGGTCCTTCAATAGATGATGCTATAGGATTAGGGTTGCAGAACCAAACGGAAGTTTAAAAACAGAACTAAAGCAAAGCCCAAGTAAAAAGGTAAAGAGGTCAAGGTTTCCCTTGCTCAAAAGCCAGTTGAATCTGACTCTAAGGGGTGGTGCTCATCTCCGTTTCCAAGCCGAAGAGCCAGCGCTGTCCAAAGACGTTTCCGTGGTCGTGTGGCCGGCATGACTAAACGCCAAGGCACACAGAATGCTGTTACATTCCCACGGAAGTGGTATCTATTTGTCTACTTGCAATTTCTTGCTTTCAAACTGCTAGGCTGGCAGGAGCTGGGGCCAGAGATGGGAGCTCACTCCGTCACGCGGCATTCGGGTCTCGAACTGCTGAACTACAGGCCTTCCAGTCTGCAGCTCAGGATCTTAACCTCTGAGCCTAAGTATTAATACATTAAATGACGATACATTAAATGATACAAAATCCCAGCGTGGGATCCTAGTTGCAGCGAGCCGTACACAGCAGTCTAGACTGCAGTCTCTAATGATTTGTTCGAGTAACTTTGTGAACCATTTAGCACAGTGCAACTCTATTGCCTGCATAGAAAAGCCCTCCTGTATCATTCCATTTTGCATAGCTTGTGGAAAGCCAGGAGGGCAGCAGCCTTCCTGGCCTCTTCAGCCAGGCCATTCCACAAGACAGGGGCCACAACAGAGGAGGCCCTGTATGGGCAGTGGATGATTTTGCACCTTTGCAGGTTGGCACTTCCAGAAGACCTTGCTTTGATGAGCGAAGCTTCATGGCGGAGCATAAGGGGAGAGGCGTTCTCACAGACATGAGGCTCCAAGGCCATAAAAGTTAGTCTGGCCCTCTATCTGTTACAGGTTAGCAGTTGCTGAAACCAATCTGAAGTTTTTAACTATAGATCACTGAAAAGAGAGAGAGAAGAAGAGATTGGATTTATACCCTGCTCTTCACTCAGAGTCTCAGAGCAGCATACAATCTCCTCCCTTTCCGCTCCCGACAACAGACACCGGGTGAGTGGTGGGGCTGAGAGAGCTCGGAGAGAACTTGTGACTGGCCCAAGGTCACCCAGCTGGCTGCATGTGGAGGAGTGGGGAATCAAACCCAGTTATCCAGATTAGAGTCCGCCGCTCTTAAGCACTACACCAAACTGGCTCTCGCTGTGACCTAAGGTGCTAACCGAAGCCATGTTTTGAAGGGTTTTTTTTGACAAGCAGTAAGGATCATCGCCTTCCCTTTTTTCCATACAGAAGGCAGGGGGAACCATGACCCACGGCCCTCAGCTCTATAGTTCCTGCAGCTCTCCATTTAAAGAGCAGCAAAGGGGAGAGAAAGTGGGCGGGAGGGGGTGGTGAGGGGAGGGACTCTCCCCCTACACTGGATCAGGCCTTGATCCATGGCGAGAGGCTGAATTCATCAAATTTCCCCACCCTGCTTTTAATCAGGTTATAGAGACCCTGGGCCTCCCAGCTCTATTGGCCACGACGGCACAAACCGTAATGTGCCGCTTTGCCAGTCGAGTGCTGTGAGCCAATTGTTCTAATGTGGCATGAAATTAAAGTGCGATGTTACTTGAGGAGAGAATTTCAATTCCTTCCTCGTCTCAAAGCCTTTACCTTCGCGCAGGCCTCTGTGTGTCCCGCTACGGCCCCTTGTTCAGGGTGACGCGGCCGATTTAGACACTATTAAGGCCGATTGGCATCTCGGTGCACCCGGCCTGATCTTCCCCATATCGGCTCTTGAGAGGGGGACTGCTGGGCTGTGAAGAGCATAACTGGTTTCAGGGCTGACTCAGAACCAGACGGAGAGCCAGTTTGGTGCAGTGGTTAGGAGCATGGACTCTAATCTAGGAGAACCAGGGTTGATTCCCCACCCCTCCACATGCAGCTGCTAGGTGCCCTCAGGTCAGTCATAAGTTCTCTCAGAGCTGTTCTCTCATGAGCAGTTCTTGAGAGAATTCTCTCAGCCCCACCTACCTCACTGGGTGTCTGTTGTGGAGAGGGGAAGGGAAAAGGATTGTAAGCCACTCTGAGACTCCTCCGGGTAGCAAAGACCAGGTTATAAATCCATTCTCCTCCCCTCCCTGGAAACGAATGGGTGCTACACAAGCCCTATTGAATCGGCATCTCCATTCAAGCCCGTGGGTTTTCCCCAGTCTCATTCATGGGTTCGTTTGTTCATTCATTCTGACCTCTGATGACATAACTAAATTCCAGATGGTCTTTCTATATTATTGTTGAAGAGTACTGGACTCAGGAGACCAGGAACGGTGAAATCATGAAGCCTTTATTGAGTGATTCAGCATGCCCAGTAGATGGTCAGAACAAGCATGCTTCCAGGGCTCCAGGGCCCTCATTATATGCTGGCTGGAGCCACACCTCCGGCCGCACCCAAAAGACCTGATAGGGGCTTAACATATGCGCATGTTTGTCATAGGTTCCCTGGAGGAGCCTTTGATTGCATTGGCTCCTCAGGGAGAACCCAGGTCCCACATTGGTGGAGGCTTTCAATCCGGATGTCTATTGTTCCTCCAGATTCAAGCTCCCCTCTCTGCCTGACCATGTGCTCTGGCCATGCGGCAAGCGCCATTACCTGGGAGCACATGGCAGGCTGGTTGCTACACAGAGCATACTACATTACAATTGTCAATCTCATTCATGGAGATAGTTCCAAATGGTCAGCTGCGTTGGGCTGAAGCAGTCGAACAAATTTAAGAGTCCAAGTAGCCCCTTTAAGACCAACAAAGGTTTATTCAAGGTATGAGCATTCGTGTTCCAGGCACACTTTTTCAAATACATTGAAAAGGAAGCTAGAGTTCAAACTTGTAGACAGAGGCTGAACAGCAAATTAACATGTAACGTGCTTTAAGATATGCAAAAGACAAACTATAAGTCTGAAATCTTCTTCTTCTCTTCTTCATCTTCGCCTTCGTCGTCTTCTTCTTCTGACGATGACGATGTGGGGAAGAGCAACTAACATAGTCTCCATGATGCAAGTCCAGCAGTACCTCTAACACCAACAAGATTTCCAGGGTCTAAGCTGTCAAGAGTTAAATCTCCCTTCGTCAGATCTGAAAATGGGAGTTTTTTGGGGAGGGTATTTTTTTTATTTTGTGTGTGCGTGTGTGTCTGCACATGCCTGGAAGTCATGGCGACCTCTCCAATGCTCCCTCTAAGCTGCGGGGTCTTGTGAGCAAAAATTCTACTTTGTGAGCTACTGGTGTTAAAGTGGTGAGGGAGAGATTTGGCTCCTGCATTGATCAGTTTGCTCTGGAGCCCTCCTTCATGAGCCGAGACAAAAATGGGTGAGCCGGAGGCTAAAGAAATGTGAGCTAGCTCAGACTAACTCAGCTTAGAGGGAACACTGTCCTACTGGGGCATGGAGGATGTTCAGAGAAGTGGCTTGATAATCTTGCCTCTGGCCTCCCGGCCCTGGTATTCTCTGGAGGTCTCCCATCCAAATACTTGCCAGAGTCGACTCTGCTTGGCTTCCGAGATCTGATGCGATCAGGCTTGCCTGGGCTGTCCAGATCAGGGCTGAAAATGGAAGCTTTGACTCTCAAAAGCTCCCACTCTGGAAATCTTGATGGTCTTGAAGGTGCTACTGGGTTTGAATCTTGCTTTCCTGCTGCAGACCAGCACGGTACCGGCTTGAATCTAATTTCCACAATGGCATCAGAGTAGGTCACTGCTGGCCTTTCTTTGCTGCCTTTGGTTCTCGCCGATCCGGTCCCTTCCATGCTGTTGCAGAGACGCTGCACGCATTAATATTTATAATGATGTCACTCTTGACACACCAATCCAGCCCTGCAGGCCTGGTGGAATTAATGTAAATTCCTGTCAACCATGAACACCCACTCAAATTGAACCGCGTTCCCGCACGGTGGATAGAGCACATCAAAGCGCCGAATTCCTCAGAGATAATTAAAACACAATGACTTCTAATCACGGAAAGATTGTGGATAGGGCTGATAAAATATAATCATCGTTTTCTGACGAAGGCTTGTTCGGTGGAATCAGGATTCTGTCTGGGCTGGGGGAGCCCCCTGAATCCTGGCTTCTCGTCTTTGTCCTCCTTTGTACTTTCTGCCTAGGTAGGGAAATCAGAGTCAGACGAAAATGAACTGGCTGTAATTTCGCCTGCAGTGATCCCCCCCACCCTTGGTGTGGTCTGATGCACTGATCTGATGATGTGTTTTGGAATGGATGTGAGCCATTGGCAACCACGGAAGTAAACCTGGGGAGGTTTCAGATTGTTCATTCCCTCGTGGCATCTCACGTGGATCCATGTCGCAGCCAGTCTAAATTAAAAAAACCCAAAACTCAGATATTTAACTGTGCATGGTCTCTACCAGGGTTCCCTCTAAGCTGAATTAATGTGAGCTTGCTCACAGTTTTTTAGCCTCCGGCTCACCCATTTTTGTCTCCGCTCAGGAAGGATGGCTCCAGAGCAAACTAATCCATGCAGCAGCCCAATTGCTCGCTCACAACTTTCATGCCAGCAGCTCACAAAGTAGAATTTTTGTTCACAATGCAATGCTCCCTCTAAGCTGTGGAGTCTTGTGAGCAACCAGGGGTCCGTTGGAGCGGGAGAGCACAGGAGCGCAGCTCCGGGAGTGAGGAGCCCAGGGGGCGGGCACATGACCAAGCCCCACCCCCTCCTCGGCTTCCCCGAGCAGTGCAGAGGCGCAGCGCCCCAGAGAAAGCCCTGCTAGGGTCTTTATTGTTTTTAATGTTTTGTTTTAATATTGATAATTTTATCATTGTTCCTTTTATGACTGTGTGCTGCTTTTCCAGAGACTTGCTCAAGGTGGCATATAAATTTTCTAAGTATACCATTTTTTATCTGGGCACATGGCACATAAGTACTGGAGAAATTTCACCAACCCTTCAGCAGTTTCAGCCTTATCACTCTGGTGTAGTGGTCAGGAGTTGGACTCTAATCTGGGAGAACCGGGTTTGATTCCCCACTCCTCCACATGCAGCTGCTGGTGTGACCTTGGGCCAGTCACAAGTTCTCTCAGAGCTGTTCTCTCATGAGCAGTTCTGAAAAGACCTCTCTCAGCCCCACCTACCTCACAGGGTGTCTTGTTGTGGGGAGGGGAAGGGATGGGTGGTGCACATGTCCTGGGTATCTCAAGTCTACTTGAAACCTCGTGGTTTCAGGGGAGCAGGAAGAGAATGAGGTTCTTTACGCTTATTTTTATTGCACAAAGTATTGGATGGGGAAGGGAGTGGAGGAAGAGCAGGTCAGTTTCACTCATTTGCATATGAGGGGTGGGTGTTGCCTTCTGACACACTTCCGGTATGCTAGGGGGTATGGCATATGCAACTGAGTCATGCTAATGAACTCCTGCACCTCTTTTTCTACGAAATGACCCCTGTGAGCAACAATTCTTTCTCGTGAGCTCCTGGCATGAAAGTTGTGAGCGAGTGATTTGGCTGCTGCATATATCAGTTTGCTCTAGAGCCATCCTTCCTGAGCTAAGACAAAAATGTGTGAGCCAGAGGCTAAAAAACTGTGAGCTAGGTCACATTAACTCAGCTTAGAGGGAACACTGCTCACAAGACTCCCCAGCTTAGAGGGAGCTTTGGTCTCTACCCAGAATAGCCTAAGAGAGCCATTTTGGTGTAGCAGTTAAGAGCACAGACTGTCATTTGGGAAAACAGGGTTTGACACCCCACTTCTCCACATGCAGCTGCTGGTGTGACCTTGGGTCAGTCATAAGTTCTCTCAGAGCTGTTCTCTCAAGGACAGTTGTCTCAGAGCTCTCCCAGCCCCACCTACCTCCCAGGGTGTCTATTGTGGGGAAGGGAAGGGAAAGGAGATTGTAAAGCACTCTGAGACTCCCTTGGGTAGTGAAGGGCGGGGTATAAATCCAATCTCCTCTTCTTTTTCTAGGTAGCCCAGCATGGGATTGGTGACTCCTATAGCCCCTCCCATTCAGAGACTGCACCATGTATTTGATTGGATAACGATTTGCTCCAGGTGATCTGGGAATGAGATGGTTGCCATGGAAATTAACTCCTGGCTCTCTCCCCTGAGATCTTCATTGCATATTTGATTGGCTAATGATCTGCTCTGGATTTTTTTTTTTTGCAGGGGGGTCAGGTTTATGTTTGCCACCTGGATCCACGTCATAGTAACATTGAAACTAGGCTACTGAAATGCACTGTACATTGGTCTTCCCACAAAATCAACTCAGAAACGCCTGCTCTTCCAGAACGCTGCAGCTCAACTATTAGCAGGAACTAGACGGAGCGTGCCCGTCACTCCCATTCAGCTGATGATCCATTGGTTGCCCCGTTGTTACCGAGCTCAGGGGTTTTTTTTTTGTATTTTTGTATTTTTGCATTTTTGCATGTGTGTGTGTGCATATGAAAGTCATGGCGACCTCTGGCGACTCCTACTAGGGCATGGAGGACAGAAGAAGAAGAAGATGATGAGGAGGAGGAGATTGGGTTTATACCCCGCCCTTCACTACCCAGAGGAGTCTCAGAGCGGCTTACAAACTCCTTTCCCTTCCCCTCCCCACCACAGACACCCTGTGAGGCAGGAGGGGCTGAGAGAGCTCTTTCGAGGACTGCTCTTGACAGAACAGCTCTGAGAGAACTTGTGGCTGACCCAAGGTCTCACCAGCAGCTCCAAGTGGAGGAGTGGGGAATCAGACTTGGTTCTCCTAGGTTAGAGTCCGTGCTCCTAACTACCCTATACCAAACTGGCACCAAACTTGATAGCCTACCTCTGCCTCCTGGCGATGGTATTCTTTGGAGGTCTCCCATCCAAATACTTGCCAGGGTCAGCCCTGCTTAGTTTATATATAAAGCCACATATAAAGCCCTTCATGGCTTTAGCCCCTCTCATTTACTGGACCGTGTCTCCGCTATGCTCCGCCACAACAACTCCGCTCAGCCGGGGCTGAGTGTGCCAATGGGTGCCAGTGTGCAAATGGGCAAAATCACTGTTGTGTATTGAGACTGAATCATCCCTGATTGAATCACCCTAGAGAGTGGCTGAGCTTGAAGCACAAGAACAATAGTAGACCAGGACTCTGGAATAAACCAATAGAGTAGCAATGTTTTGTTTTGTATCACTTGGAGTGGCTGTGTGGGGGGTGGAGTGTTTTGCACGCATATAAGCAAGGCTTCAGCTCTGCTAGAGTTGTCTTAGAGTCAAGCTGAATCACTAATAAACTATGAGCTGATCGCTCGATGCGTCTGAACCTTGTATATTTCAATCACCAACTGCCCGTACACGTGGCCTTCTTTGTTTTGGCCCCCTCCTTGTGGAACAGATTGCCTGAGGAGGCCGCTCTCCTGGCCTTCCACAAATGATGCAAAATTGAATGATTTAAGAGGGCCTTTCTGTGCAGGTAATAGGGTTGCATGCTACAAAGTGGTTTTGCAGACTTGCTGGCTGAGGACAGACTGGCAAAAAGAAGTGCAAGGGAAGCAGGGCAAAAAGACCTGGGCCAAGTTGTCGTGGGGCTATCCATTCGCACTGCGTAGACTGATGCGGGACCATACCAGGGAGGAGGCAGAATGGAGCATTCACATTGCTGGGCGGCCCCTGATGGCGCTGCTGTGGTGGCATGCAGCTTTGGTCTGTTTTGCCGAGGTGCGCATATGCGCATGGGCACAGCAGCCAGATCAGCAGGTTCGCATTACCGGCACCGCTTGCTGTGTGGCCTATTTGTGTCCACACTGCCAGGAAGTGGGATGAACACGCACCCAGAGGACTCGACACCGGTTTCACCAGGTACCTTTTAAACGCGGGATGAAAGTGCTTCGGGACCGGGTGAGTGCGGCACGGCAACACCAGGCAGCTGTGGCTGTGTGAACGGGCTCTCTTCAGCCGCTTGAAAAGTGGCCCTTTATCGGGCCAAAATGCCAGTCTGTCCTCGGCCGCTGGATGTGCTTTCAGACATGCTAAATCGTGCAGTTTTAGCCCATGCCAGTCCACCCTTTGCAAGTGGATTTTTGCCATTTCACACAGAAAAATCCAGGTGGGAAGTGTATTGAAAGTGTGTTGCTTAGTGTGTGGGAAAGTGCTTCTGGGTTTCGCTGACTGCATGTAGGATCCTGTTTAATTTCTGTACCCTTTAATGCATCATGTGAATACTTACGCTCTGCTTCAGTTTCCTTCTGGTGGTTCCAGACTTCTAAAATCCCAAAGCACTGGCTACTGAATGTCCCATTTGGTCAATTGCACTGACTCACTCTGCATAATATTCCTATGTTTTCCTAAGTGCCATTCTGAATGTGCTTCTCCTATCACGCTTTGACCTTCGTTTGTCTCTTTGGCATATGGGTGGCAGAGGGTCTCTTGCATCAACACAGACTGGAAAAGGACCTTGGTATATGGTCTAATTAGATTAAACGAACAGCAAAAAACGAGCGTGCCCAAGGCAGTCCGAGAGCATCTGCAGGCTGTCCAGATGTAGGGAGGCACCTCAGTGTGGCGCAGGAAGCTGAAAACTCAGCTAATACTGGAAGATTTCTCATTGGAAATATGAAGCTTCGGTTTGCAAATCCTCCCCAATGTCTGGGGCATTCCCTTGCATAGGTGTCAACTACGGGGGGGGGGCCTTGAGCCACCCCCAAAATTTCCCGGGGGGGGGGCTCAGCCACCCCCGGCAAAACGGAGCACCCACCGAGCCCTTCCCAGGCCCACCCGCCGGATGGCTGCCACCACCGCAGCCTCTCCCTCCCCCCCAGCCTGGCCTCTCCTGCCTCCGTCCGTCCAGGGGCCAGCTGGGCAAATGCCCAGCGTGCAGGCGTCACCCGGAAGTGACGCCATCACACTGGGCACGTTGCCGGGGCGACGCTCTAGCAATCGCCCTGAAACTCTATGGCACCATAGAGTGTCAGGGTGATTGCCAGAGCGTCGCCCCGGCAACGTGCCCAGCGTGATGGCGTCACTTCCGGGTGATGCCAGAACGCTGGGCATTTGCCCAGCTTGCCCCTGGACGGACGGAGGGAGGGACGGAGGCAGGAGTGGCCAGGCTTGGGGGGGGGGGAAGAGGTGGCGGGGACATGGTCCCAGCATGGCACACGTTTTGCGCGCGCGCCTGCAAGAACCCCCCCCCCCCCCCGATTTTAAAACTCGACGCTCCTGTTCCCTTGTAATTACAATTCGTAGAAAGTCTTAAATCCCAATCTGATGGGCAACCGGTCACTAATATTGGAACTAATCTCAATAGCCGAATTGTACTTACAAGGGGATGCCCCAGACATCGGGGAGGATTTGTAAACTCAAGCTTCATTTTTCCAGTGAGAAATCTTCCACTATTAGCTGTTGTCTGAAGAAGGATACGAAACGAAGAGCGGAATCTAGAGCCTTTGTCTTAAAGACACATTATCTGAATGGTTAAAGACACATTATCTGAATGTAGCCAGGATTTATGTATACATGTTTAAAGACACACTGTTTGAATGTAACTGAATGCAAATTCTGAATTATTGTTCTGCTTATGGCTTGCTTTTTGCTTACTGTTTAAACTGTATAAAGAAAGTGTTTAAGTTGTACAAAGACAGCTGGTTTTCTGTGTCAATTTCAGTGTTTTGGCCACTGTGTGAGACAGGATGCTGGGCTAGATGGACCACTGGTCTGATCCAGCGGGGCTCTTCTGATGCTCTTGTGAAGGCCTTGGCCTCTCTGCCCTGTGGTTGGCCCTCCAGAGGAACTGGTTGTCCCCTGTGTGAGACGGGATGCTGGACTAGATGGACCACTGGTCTGATCCAGCAGGGCTCTTCTGATGTTCTTATGAAGGCCTCGGCCTCTCTGCCCTGTGGTTGGCCCTCCAGAGGAACTGGTTGGCCACTGTGGGAGACAGGATGCTGGACTAGATGGACCACTGGTCTGATCCAGCAGGGCTCTTCTGATGTTCTTATGAAGGCCTCGGCCTCTGTGCCCTGTTATTGACCCTCCAGAGGAACTGGATGGCCCCTGTGTGAGACAGGATGCTGGGCTAGATGAACCACTGCTCTGATCCAGCGGGGCTCTTCTTATGTCCCTATTTCCAAGTGGTTTTTCCATGATATTAACAACACTGTTTACAATGTATATATAAAAAAATCCCTTATCACGGAAATATCTTTGTCCAGCTCTCCAGCAAAGGAGCAGCACAAACACACAAAAGAGAGCCATATTAGGCCAGCGGAAGTCAGCAAAGGAGCTGTGCTTTATCTTCCTTTCTATTTTGCTCTCTCTCTTGGCCTGCGTCAGGACTTTGAACATTTGTCCCTCTTGTGGCAGCCTGCGGCAAATAAACAAAATTTCCCGGGGAAATGGTGCAGCGTTCAACCATCCCCCTGAATTTTAATGTTCTCAGAGTTGCGGGGCGATGACTACAAACAGCTTCGAACCGAAAAAAAAGAAGTTCTGTTGCTGAAGGCAAGGTGATGTTCCTCATTAAAATACAGTTGCGCAAAAACTAAGAAGTCCCCCCCACCCATTCCCCCCCCAATTTGTTCCAAAAGGGTAGAGAGCCTAAGATGCCACAGATCAGAAAAGGTTTGGAAGTTCTTGTTTGCAACGCCAGACGAAAGAGACAAGTGTATTGTACGCCGGGCGCTTTGAGAATTGCCAGTGCAGACGCACGCGAAAAGGAAACTTTTGCTTAAGGAAGCGCGGGCCAGAACAGCTGCACTGTGGGTGCATTCTTACGCACGTGGTTTTTGGCTTTTGGATGGACGGTTACTGAACACTCAGCTGGGAAGCTTGTGCATTTGTGTGTCAGCGGGTGAGATTTATTGGGGTATCTTGAACTGTGAGCAGGTGACAATATCCTGGGCCATAGATGTCAACTACGGGGGAGCTCGAGGGCTCAAGCCCCCCCCCCCGAAATTTCCAGGGGGAGGCTCAGCCTCCCCTGGCAAAATGGAGTGTCTACCAGGCCCGCTCGCTTGCCTGCCTGCCTGCCCGCTCACCCGCCGGTCCACTGGCTGGCTGGCCGGCAGCCGCCGCCTCTCCCCTCCCGGGCCTGGCCTGGCCACTCCTGCCTCCGTGGGGCCAGCTGGGCATGTTGCTGGGACGATACTCTAGCAATCACCCCAAAACTAGAGTGCTGGCGTCACTTCCGGGTGATGCCAGGATGCTGGGCATTTGCCCAGCTGGCCCCACGGAGGCAGGAGTGGCCAGGCCAGGCCAGGCCAGGCCCGGGGGGGAGGCAGCGGGGACATGGTTCCGGCGTGCACGCGCAAAGCGTGCGCGCGCACATAAGAGCCCCCCCCCCCGGGATTTCTAAAATTCGATGCCTCTGTCTTGGGCCTTATCCCAGGTTTTGGGGGACCCAGGGCAAGATGCCCTTTGATGGTTCCCAGCTAAGGACATCCTAATCTCTCTCTCTGTTTCCCTCCAGACTACATAGAACAGTTCCCCTGGAGGAAATGGCAGCTTCAGAGGGTGGTAGGGTTGCCAACTTCCAGGTGGCACCTGGAGATCTCCTGCTATTACAATGGATCTCCAGACAGCAGAGATCCGTTCCCCTGGAGAAAACGGCTGCCTTGGAGGGCAGGCTCTCTGTAGGGTTGCCAGCTCAGGACTGGGAAATACCTGCAGATTTTAGGGGTGGAGCCTGAGGAAGGTGGGGTTTGGGGAGGGGAGGGGTCTCAGCAGGGTATAACGCCGTAGAGTCTACTTCCAAAGTGGCCCTTTTCTCCTGGTGAACTGATCTCTGTTGCCTAGAGAGCAGCTGTAATCTCAGGTGATCTCCAGCCACCACCTGGAGGTTAGCAGCCCTAACTATGGCTTTACATCCTGCTGAAGTCCCTCCCGTCCTCAAATCCTGCCCTCTTCAGGCTCTACCCCCCAAATTTCCAGGTATTGCCCAATCCAGAGCTGGTAATCCTAGAGGATGGACATCATAGCCCTACAGAGCTCCTTCCCTTTCCCAAACTTTGCTCTCCCCAGGCACTGTCCCCCCAAATCTCCAGGAATTTACCAACACAAGAGATGGTAACCCTACCAGATCTTGGGGGAGGGAATTTTTGTATTTTTAACGTGTGTGTGTGTTTGTGTGCGTGCGAGTGAGTGTGTGTGCACCTGGAAATCTTGGCGATGTCTAGTGACTGACCCCTACTGGGGGCCTGGAGGATATTCAGAGAGGTGGCTGAATAAAGCCTGCCCCCATCTTCTTACCTCTGGTATTCCAAGGAGATCTCCCATCCAAATACTGGCCAGGGCTGACCCTGTTTAGCTTTTGAGATCTAACGAGATCAGGCTTCCCTGGGCTATCCAGGTAAGGGCTACCCTACCAGATCTTAACGATACGTTTTAATGCCTCACACCTGTATTGTATGAATGAGAGAATCAGAGGATGTGGCGAGCTTTCTGCCTGTCTCCCACACGGACTGCAACAATGTCCATTAATTCTGACGCCTGAATTGACTGGGGGGACGCGACATTAATTCTGACAAACGTTAATAATTTTACAGGCATTATGTTCCTTCCGGCACGAGTGGGAATTCGCTTCCCTGCCTGTTGCCGAAGCTTTTTATCATAAAATCTCCTTTTGTAAGCAACATTTTCATTAAAGGGTACGCTGTTTTCTGAAGCCGAGCAAAATCTGTACATGTAATATCCATTAGGGTATTAAAGGTTACATTGCAAGATCATTCTGCTGTTTCACGTTGTGCCTGCCAACGATACATCACTGATAAGGACAGCGGCCACTGCTTGCCAGTGTTCTTAGATGAGCTCCTCTCTCCTGAATGGTAGGCATCTTTGAACGGGTGGCATTAGTGGATGATCGGGATACTCAGAGCCTGAATCTGGCCTGGGTGGGCGTCCCCGCTAGTGCAGGGGTCAGGAGGGTCAAGCAAGGCAACAAGGTCAACTGTGAAAAATGTACTATGAGAAAAGTCAAACATTCAACCAACTTCAGTATCTATTCCTGTGGACAAATTCATAGGAACAATTCATTCCGCGCATATCAATACCAGATCCAAAATTTCAGAAAACATCCCAGAGCCACACAAAACCAGTGGGCTCCGATCAAAATGTCTAATCCAATAAAGTGTACAGCTCCAATGAGCTATAATGCTTGTCAGGCCTGTAGCTACAGCGGGGCATTTTGGGGCCTGGCCCCCTGACTTCCTGCCAAGGCCCCCTGACTTCCATCCAGCCCCAGCTCCCCTCCCCAGCTCTCTGGGCTACCCAGAGGACTCTCAACTCTCTGGGCCACCTGGAGGACTCCCCATTGCCACGCCTTCCCCAAACGCGGCTTGCCTCCCTGCGCAGGCAAGCAAAATGCAAACGCCGCAAAAGTGAGTTTTGTAAATTCTGTTTTTTTATTTTGTGACGTCAGTGCCCCCCGACTTATTCAAAGGCCCCCTGAATTACAAAATCCTGGCTACGGCCCTGATGCTTGCAAAGCCTTATTATAAACCGTCTTTCATAGGATGGATACTGACAAATAATGGTACGATGGAGGTTCATTTTAATCTTCAAAGGTGTCACTAACTTTCAAGGACAGCATCGTTCGGTTCTCCAACGGAGCTTGCCAGCCTTGGTATCCGTTTCTCACAAAGCTTCTTCAAGAGTCTTATGAGTATCTTTTGGAGTACTAGAGTTCTGTTCTGTGTGATATGACTTGAAATGGATACATAGGACTTTGTTCTGTTCTGCCCTGAAAAGCTTTGTGAGAGATGGATACCAAGGCTGAGGTGGGGCTGAGAGAGCTCTCTCGAGAGCTGCCCATGAGATAACAGCTCTGAGAGGACTTCTGACTGACCCAAGGTCACACCAGCAGCTGCATGGGGAGGAGTGGGGAATCAAACCCGGGTCTCTCAGATCAGAGTCCACACTCCTAACCACAACACCAAACTGGCTCCATGTTCTGGCTCAGTGTCATCAGTGTTGAGGGGGTAGTTTTCTTGGCAGTTAGCTCCCCAATCTACAGAAAGGAGAAGGTTAGAGCACGGAAGACTCACTTTTCCTGCTGCAGGCATTGAGAAGAAATCAGCAAAACGCAATGGCTGATTATAGTCAGTCCACTTTAATTGGGACCCATCTTTCTAGAGTGCTCATTAGGCCAGAGAGCTCTTGCTGCAAGAAAAGGTTTTTTTTAAAAAAATCCTTTTAATGTGTTTTACCCATAGCATAAGTAGCAGGAAAAGGCCATTAAACTCCATTTTCCTTGGTTTTCAGCTCAAACTGTAATGTTGTCCGCTGTCAGTTCCAATTCTCTCCCTCTGCCCATGTTTCTCCAACATCCTTTGCACGCGACTGTTTCCCTTAAACCACCTGAAGGCCTCCTGTTTCCTAGGTCCGGGTTGGAAAATACCTGGAAACTTTGGGGGTGGATTCAGGAGAGGGTGGGTTTTGGGGAGGCTGGCAACCCTATTGCTTTCTGCAGCTGCTTCATCCCATTCTGCTCTGTCCCTTCCACTTTAGCCAGGACCAGTTGACCAAGTTCTGTGAAAGAAGATCACCTGATGAAGGGTTGCCAGCCTCCAGATGTGGCCTGGAGATCTCCCAGAATTACAGCTGATCTCTAAATAACAGAACGTAAGTTCCCCTGGAGAAAGTGGCTGCTTCAGAGCGTGGACTTTGTGGTGGAACAGGCCAGCTCTGGCCTGCAGGTCCTATTCCAGTCTGCCTTCCAAAGTTTTTCTACCACCTGGTCAGGACTCCCAGCCTCCCTTCCAAATTATGAGGAACAGCCACTTGCCAACTGCCTGCCTCCCCCTGGTGCTCCTTTTAAAATAGCATGTCCAAGAGAGGCAGTTTGGTGTAGTGGTTAGGAGCACAGCCTCTAATCTGGGAGAACTGGGTTTGATTCCCCACTTCTCCACATGCAGCTGCTGATGTGACCTTGGACGGGGTATAAATCCAATTTCTTCTTCTTCTTCGTATAGAGGACCATTGCCAGCATTTTAAAGAGTACTTTCCCTATCACAAATGGCCAGCTTGTCCAGCATCACGTGTGTGGAAATTCAAGGGCATTGCATCTACAAGAAGAAGAAGAAGAGAATAAGAGATTGGATTTATACCCCGCCCTTCACTCACTTGGAGTCTCAGAGCGGCTTACAAACTCCTTTCCCTTCCCCTCCCCACAACAGACACCCTGTGAGGTAGGTGGGGCTGAGAGAACTCTTTCCCAAGCTGTCCTTGAGAGAACAGCTGGTACAGAGCTATGGCTTGCCCAAGGTCATCCAGCCAGGTGCAAGTGGAGGAGTGGGGAATCAAACCCGGTTCTCCCAGATTAGAGTCCGCGCACTTAACCACTACACCAAACCACAACACCAAACTACAAGAGAGACCTCCAGAGATATGAGTCTCCATGGAAGGCCATGTTAAAGCAGTGAGAGGACAAAAAGAGAGAAGGGATCAGAGGGCATCTCCCAAGAGAGGCATCTCATTCAAGGAGATAACACCTACACCAGGGGTGGCCAAACTTGCTCAACATAAGAGCCACACAGAATAAATGTCAGATGTTTGAGAGCCACAAGACAGGAACAAATATCACGCACAGGTTTTTATAGAAAAATATGCAAATTTGCTTTTTATTAAAATTAAATGAGACTGCCAGAAATAAAAACAATGTTAGTCGTTTTTTAAATGTTGTGTATTTATGATTTTAAATTGTAAACCACTTCGGTGTTTATGTTTATGTTGTGAGCCGCCTTGAGCCAGTTCGCTGGAAAGGTGGGATAGAAATGCAATAAATAATAATAATAATAAAAACAGATACTGAGAACGATATTTATTTGTCGAATTATATTTATTTGTTTGCTAATGATATTTATTTGTCTAAGAGAGAAAGAGAGAGAGAGGTGGAAAGAAAGAATGAACGAGGTGGAAAGAAAGAGAGAGAGAGAAACAAAGAAAGCATGGATGGGAGGGAGAGAGGAAGGAAGGAAGGAAGGAAAAGCATGCCTCCGCTTCCCCAGCTGCCCTGCCAGGAGCCACACAATATGTGTGAAAGAGCCACATGTGGCTCCTGAGTCACAGTTTGGCCACCCCTGACCTATACACACTTAGAGTGATGGAGCGCTTCTTCCCCCCCATCGCCAGGCATATTGACTCACTCACTCCATCGAATTTCCTCTCCCAATGAAGAGAATGAAGTATGTCCTTGTGGGCACAGAAGATCTCTGAACCAGGGCCTTGGGATCTTGGGAATATGGGCATAGATCCCTTCGCCATGTAAGCCTTTGTACAAAGCAAACACAAAGTCCTATTACCAAACCCAGTCTTAAATGCTAAAAACAGCACAGCTGCTGAAATTTATTGCTGTCTGCCACCTTAATCCCATCTCCCCACAGGGATATCAGAGAGGCCCTCATCATGCAGGTGTGAAACAGAAATGGACATTGAGCAGTGTCTTTTTGGTGGTGGCTCCTATGTTATAGTATAGAACTCACTCTTTAGAGACATATGCCAGGCAGGTTCCATTACAGAAGTGATAGGTGGTGTCTTAGGAACCACATGTGGTGCTTTGTCGTGCCACCCGTGCTCTTCTGAGTGCCATTCCACAATGTGGCATCTGCCCCGTGATTCAGGAAGTCGTGGAACAGCCACCACCAGAGGAACAAATAAGGTGCAAGCCTTCCAGAGGAGCAGACCTTACACCAAAGGTGAACGTACATGTGGTTCTTTCAGCTGATGATAACTGCGACTATGACTATCTGCAAACTGCGGACTGAGAACCATTGCAGTATTATATTCAGAAGGCTGTCAAGGGCCTTCCAATTTTTGAATGTCTTAGGGGTATAATCCTGGCTTGTAGGTGAGTTAGGGCTGGCAGGTAGGATTACCAGCTTCCAGGTGGGGGCTGGAGATCTGGAGTTACAACGATATGGCATTATACCCTGCTGAGGTCCCTCAGCTCCCCAAACCATGCCCTCCTCGGTCTACTCCCAAATCTCCAGGGGTTTCCCATCAGGGGGACTAACTGGTGGAGAAGGCCCTCGCTGGTGTTGTAATGGCATCTCTGGCAAAGGTCTGATGTCACTTCCTGTGCACCTGGAAGTGACATCACCGTGTTATTGGAGATGCTCTGGCATTTGGCCAAAATTCTACGGTTAAACCACACAGTTTTTGCCCAAATGTCGGAGCATCCCTGGATTTCCCTGGCAATAAACTGATATTACTTCTGGGCACACGGGGAGTGATGTCAGTGTGTCTGGGACTCTGCTGATGCCCCCCCCATTACTCGCCATTTCCCCCATGCTGGCCATGGCGGTAGGGAAGTGCCCACTGCCGGTTGGGGGATTCCTGTCCCCAGCGGGGGAATGTCAGCCCTAGGATGTGCTTTCCATAGGTCTTTTATCTGTAATATATTGTATGGGTTTGGGGGTATTGTCATAAGCTGTGCTGGACATTTTTAATTGTTGTCATTTCATGTAGCAATTAGAAGGATCCCTGTGGGATCTCAGGTGGGAAGGAGTTAAGCACGGCATGAACCCCGGACAGCTGTAGAGAAAGTTGAAAACTACACCACTCGGTGTTCAAGGGCTTGATCCAGCAATTAAATCAAACTCCCTTTAACAGCAGTGAGGTTTGATTCAGGTCCATAGCAGGGAAGTCACTGGGTTTTAATTGGTTTACTGGGGTGACTTCTGATCCTGGGTCCCAGGAGGCGAAGGAAGGAAGGGGAGGCCGGGGGAAACCGTGACCGCTTTCAGCAGCCTCATCTGTCCACAGCTGCAGGCAGGCAACGAAGAATGGGTGTGTAATCAGACGAGCAACCCGAAAATGTCACATGATTATTTATGAAGCGGTTAATGACCATGATCTGCTAGACACACCAGGACAGAAAGTGAAAAAGCCGTTTCGGGGGGCGATGTAACTCCCCAAAGGAAGGGATGGGAGGTGTTTAGGGGTGGCGTGGATGACCTCTGCTCTGACGATCTCAAGGGCTACATTATTCATGCTCATAACACCATTGCAGGCCAGAGCTCGGGACACCACTGGCTGCCATGGCAACCAAGTATATCAGAGGCCTAGCACAGAGCTTGGACGTATGCTGATTTCTTGGTCTGCAGTGACTTAGGAACGTGAATTTTGGGATGCTTTTCATATGCTTTCCGTACTGTCTGGCAGCTATATATTCTGTGATTTTAAGAAAAGGAGTAGGACTTCTTCTGTTTCAGAAAGACAATGGAGGCTTCTGAGGAAAAGGAAGCCAGCGGAGGAAACCGATCCCCCCCCCCCCCCCGAGTCTCAAGTTTTGATCTCTCTGGTTTTAATTGTATTCATTTAAAACATATATAAGCCTGCCTCGCTTCCACAGAGTGGGATTAGTTCTCTTTCCTACGTTGTGTATGGCCCGGGTTTTCTATTTTTCATTGTCATAAATAAATTAAACACGCCAAGGGTTGATGGCTACCCCGAAGGTTAATTTACAACATGAATTAAACATGTCATGGCCTTGGAAAGGTTCAGCTGCACCCCAATTAAGGTGGTCCATTCCTAGAGAGCTGTGAATCCGGCTGGCACCCAGAACTTTCTTTAATTGTCTGTGTCAGTGGTCACTCTGTAGATGATCTACTTTCTGTGGGAATCCTGAAGAAAACATAGCAAGTTTTCAACTTCAGGTATAATCTTCACCAGTATTTATTACATAGCATGCCCATCTTAGACTCACTTCCTACTTTACACACTTTAGCCACTTTGGTGTAGTGGTTAGGAGCGCAGACTCTAATCTGGGAGAACTGGGTTTGATTCCCCACTCCTCCCCATGCAGCTGCTGGTGTGACCTTGGGTCAGTCACAAGTTCTCTCCGAGCTGTTCTCTCAGGAGGAGTGCTCAAAAGAGCTCTCTCAGCCCCACCTACCTCACTGGGTGTCTGTTGTGGGGAGGGGGAGGGAAAGGAGATTGTAAGCTGCTCTGAGACTCCTTCAGGTAGTGAAAGGCGGGGTATACATACAATCTCTTCTTCTTCCTCTTCCTCCTCCTCCTCCTCCTCCTCCTCCAGTGTTGTGTAGTGATTAAGCACGGTGAACTCTGATCTGAAGAACCTGGTTTGATTCTTCACTAGTCCTCCACATGAAGCCTGCTGGGTGACCTTGGGCCAGTCACAGTTCTCTTGGGATGTCTCAGCCCCACCTTCCTCACAAGGTGCCTGTTGTGGTGAGAGGAAAGGAGGGAATTGTAAGCCACTCTGAGACTCCTTAAAGTCGAGAAAAGAGGGATATAAAACCCTACTCTTCTTCTTTGCTTTGAAGACAATGCCGTTTTTTTAAAATTAAAAAATGAAAGTTAAAAAATAATTATTTTGTTTTAATTTTAATAGAAACACATGCCAGCCAGTGCCCTTTGTTGGAAAAGGTTTACCACAGCAGTGTTTTTCTCCCCTCTACTTAATTCCCCTACCTTGCCCCCTATTAGATATTCTCTTTACAGTTCTAAGCATCTCTAAATGTTACTTCAGATTAAAGACGGTGGTATATATTATAAACCTCTTATACAATTTGCTGCATTCTCCCACCCAATCATCCATCCAGACACAAAAGAGAAGAACAAATGAACAGAAAGGTGGGACTAAAAGAAGGAAAAAAAGAAAGACTCAGAGGGGAGGCCCATTTTTCCAGGGATGCTTGTAGTGATTGTAACATGCCACAGTCTGCTGGCGGGGAGAAATAAGCCTCCTCTCAGTTTGCAGAATATAGACTGTTTCTTGGCTAAATTGGATGGGATATGGAGTTCCAGGTTTCTTTCCCCTGGCAGTTGATTTGCTTGTTAATCTGTTGTCGTTGTTGAAAAACAGCTTTGGAGGCAGCATCCGAGCAGGGATGTGTGTATCAAGTGCAAAACAAACGAAAGAGTATCCCCAGCCGAACATCACTCTCCTCTCCTCCATTTCATCCTCACAACAACCCTGTGAGGTAGGTTAGGCTCAGCGACCATGGCAGAGTGGGGATTTGAACCGGAGTTTCTGAGATCACGAGTGAACTTGATCGGTAGTGAACAGAGTGTGTGGATGATCTCGCATTATTCAGGATGGTGAGAAATGGATTGCGAAAGTTACCGGAGGAGCTCTCAAAACTGGGTGAATGAACAACACTGACAAATGAAGTTCAGTGTAGGAAACTTCGATGTATGCTCTTCTATGCTCTTCTGTATGCTTTACGCTCTTCTGAGCAGCACAGTGTAGCCGTCCCAGGAGCTCTCGCCTCCCTTCTCTGCAGCTTTTCCACCCCCAATGGCTGCTTTTTTGGCATTTGCTTCTGGCTGTGTCCCACTATTCAAAGGCTTTGGGATAAAGTATTATGTCAAATTGAGAGAATAGTTGGTCAACAGATCCCCCAAAAATCTAGAAAATATTCTTGGCTGAACAGAACAAGAAGATAAAGTCAGGCTGGGGACAATAACAACTTCATTGGGAATTGCGAGGTTAGAGATTGCTAAGGAATGGAAACAGAAGAAAGGGCCTTCAATACGAAATTGGTATGACTCTCTTTGGAATCACTTTATGCCAGGGGTCATTTTGTAGAAAAAGAGGTGCAGGAGCTCATTAGCATAACTGGTTAGCATAACATATTCGCATATGCCACACACCCTACATCACCGGAAGTATGTCAGAAGGCAAGAAAGAAAGAAAGAAAGAAAGAAAGAAAGAAAGAAAGAAAGAAAGAAAGAAAGAGAAAAGAAAGAAAGAAAGGAGAGAGAGAGAGAAAGAAGGAAGGAAGGAAGGAAGGAAGGAAGGAAGGAAGGAAGGAAGGAAGATGGCAGAGAGGGGACAGCTACTAATCCAAGCCTCAGAAATACCACTATCCTGGGAGGACAGCTTCAGTGGTGGCTGAAGCCTTCAGAAGGCTGGTGGGAGGAACAAGGACCTTTCCAGGGGACGGGGTCATTTTGCTGCAGCCATGACACAAGCAGGCATTCCCCTGCGGGGGGGGGGGGGGGGGGGGGCTGGTACCAACTCCCAGAGCTGAGCTCCCTCGAGCTCCTGCTTGAAATGACCCCTGCTTTATGCTGGGTAAAATAGATTATTCTACAAGTATTCAGGATTTTGAAGTTTATGGTAAAAAATTTCAAGCAGTTTGGTCTCCTATGGTTAAATTTTTGCAAGAGAAGGGAATTGTCTCCTCTAATATACATTACAAGGCGCTATTGAATTTTTAGACTTAAGGAATTATGTAGTAACAAGAAGTGGGGACCCGCGATACTCGCGGGGGGGGGGGAGAGCTCCACTCAGAGGAGGAAGCCGCCGCAGGTGAGCCTTCTTTCCTGCCCCTGCCTGGCCCCTTCCAAGCTCTCTCCCCCCTTCCCCTGGCAGCGATGGCAAGGCCTGTGTGGCGCCCATCCACTAGGCCTGCCAAACTCTCTCTCCTGCCCCCTTTTGGGGGGGGAGTATTCCCCACAGCTTAGGGCCTGCTGAAGTTGGAGGAGCTCCGGAAGAGGTGGAAGCGGCAGCAGGTGAGCCCTTCTCCCTCCCCTCCGGCGGCAGCGACAGTGAGGCTGGCCCGCCAAGCCTTCCCTCCCCCAGCAGCAGTGGCTGCGAGGCTGGCCCGCCAAGCCTTCTCCCCTTCCCACAGTGGTGGCTGCAGCAAGGCTTCAGCAGCTCACAGCCACCAGCCCACCAAGCCTTCTCCCCATCCCCCCCCGGCAGCGGCAACAGACAGTTCCCAGAGCGTTCTCTGTGCATGCGCAGGGAAGACTCTTTTACTTTTGCGGGGGATTTAAGCAGGGGTCCATTCGTAGAAAAAGAGGTGCAGAAGCTCATTAGCATAACTCATTAGCATACCTCATTAGCATATGCCACGCCCCCTGACATCGCCAGAAGCGTGTCAGAAAGGGAATGTCAGTTTCAGCCCCATTATACCCTATGGGCCATTGAAATCAATGGCAAAAACTCATAGGGTATATGAGGGGCTGGAGGAAAGGGGGTTTGAGGGAGAGGCTCCAAACTTGCAGGGAAAAATGTTACTTTTTCCCTACCATAGAGAACAATGGAGGGAATGGGGGCAACCTGTTTGGGGGCCCGTAGAATTGGACCCCCTGGTCCAATCTTTTTGAAACTTGGTGGGTATTTGGGGGAGAGGTCCCAGCAGCTACCCTGCAAGTTTTGGAGCCTCTCCATCAAACCCCTGCCCTCCAGTCGCTTTTAAAGTTGCTGCCAAATTTCAGCAGCAATTCGGCAGCAGGCTGAATCAGATCAGAGAATCTGATTCAGCCCATGGCTGCCCTAATGGCCACTACTGAGCTGGCAGAGCTTCGCTTCGCCTCACTCCGGCCCCAACGGACCCCTGGATTTAAGTATCCCCTGAATATTTTTTTTAACTTTTCAGATTTTTCTGCACACCTGGGGAGTCCCCCAAGCGTGCAGGAAAATCTCTTTGCCCCCTAGGTACCCCTGATGTGCGAATTTAGATATCCGCACGCAGGGGACGCCTTGGCTGTTAGATATATAGATAGATATATTTTGGATTTTTTTCTCTGTTTTGTTCTTGAATATGAATAGAAGAAATAGTTTGTATTTATAATGATCTTTGGTTGAGTTTTGTAAGATTTGGTTGTATAGGTATGGTGGAACTTTAAATAAATTCAAATTCTAAAAAGAAAAGAAGAGAAAAGGCAGAGGGATGGGGGAAACAATTCTGGGGCTGCTGCACCATACCCCCAACTGGATCAAGGCCTTGCTTCAATGATCCCGCCCCCCAACTACGACTGCTTCTAAAATGGCTAGGATTGCCAGATCTGGTTTGTGAAATACCTGGCGATCTGAGGGATGGAGCCTGAGGAGGGTGGGGCTTGGGAAGGGGAGGGACTTCGTTGGGGAACAATGGCAGGAGTCCACCTTCCAAAGCAGCCATTTTCTCCTGGGGAACTGATCTCTGTCGCCTGGAGGTTGGCAACTCTCAGCTGAATCCGGCTCTAGGGGGCGGTGCTCACCTCCGTTTCCGACTGAAAAAACCAGCGCTGTCCAAAGACTTTTTCTGTGGTCATGTGGCCGGCATGACTAAACGCCGAAGCGTGTGGAACACTGTTACCTTCTAGGGTTGCCAGCCTCCAGGTGGGGCCTGGGGACCCCCCACTTTTACACCTGATCTCCAGCTGACAGAGATCAGCTCCCCTGGAGAAAATGGCTGCTCTGAAGGGTGGACTCTATGGCATTGTACCATGCTGAGGCTTCTCCCCTCCCCAAACCCCGCCCTCTCCTGGCTCCACCCCCAAAGTCTCCAGGTATTTTCCAACCCAGACTTGGCAACCCTATTACCTTCCCACCGAAGTGGTACCTATATATCTACTTGCAGTGTCTTGCTTTCGAACTGCGAGGCTGGCAGGAGCTGGGGTCTAAGATGGGAGCTCACTCCATCACGCGGCTCTCGGGTCGGCACTGCTGAGCTACCCACCTTCCCATCGGCAGCTCAGTTCATACAAACCAATTTTTAAGGAACCATATTGTGAGAAGCCAAAAAGCCTAATACAGGAAACCACTTTACTGCACATTTGAAGTATATATCCCTATCCATATTACTTTGAGTTATTTGGATTTCCCCCCCCCATTATATATAGATTCCATATCTTGTTACGCCACACATTTATGGAAGGTCACACCATATCTCTCCATTTAGTGGCTCTAGCTGTTTTTGCTGCAATCTGGAGTTCCAATGTTTACCTTTGGCCATTGCTCACTTCATACAAGTCATAAACAATGGTGCTGATTGAAATTTAGGGGGGGGCGCCATGGCTCAGCGGTAGAAGCATCTGCTTGGCATGCAGCAGGTCCCAAGTTCAATCCCCAGCATCTCTGGTTAAAAGGACCAGGCAGGAGGTGCTGGGAACGACCTCTGCCTGAGACCCTGGAGGGCCACTGCCAGTCTTGAGTAGACAATACTGACTTTGATGGACCACAAGGCCTCGTTCAGTATAAGGCAGCTTCATGTGTTCGTGTGTAATGTGTAAAGGCAGCGCAGCTTCAGTCCTATATGGCCAGAGACCTATCTACCTAAGGGACCGCCTTTCCTCGTATGTACCCCAGGGAGCAATATGATCGGGTTCCCAGAACCGCCTGGTTCTTCCAGAGCGTAAGGAGGCCCGGTTGGTGACAACAAGGGCCAGGGCCTTCTCCATGGCGGCCCCTCACTGGTGGAACGAGCTCCCAGAGGACATCAGGGCCCTGCGGGACCTTCTACAGTTCCGGAGCTCTTCCACCAGGCTTTCAAATAGGGTGCCGCCTCGATCCTATCACCCGGGCCCGACCACCGAAGTGTACCAACCAGGACCAACAGTACCACCAATGGAGACTCGTAGGTCTGAGGGAGCCAGTTAGGGTTGCCAAGTCCAGGTTGGAAAATACCTGGGGACTTTGGGGGTGGAGCCAGGAGAAGGTGGGGTTTGGGGAGGGGAGGGGCCTCATTATGGTACAGTGCCATAGAGTCCACCCTTCGAAGCAGCCATTTTCTCCAGGGGAGCTGATCTCTGTCAGCTGGAGATCAGTTGTAAAAGCGGGAGATCCCCAGGCCTCCCCTGGAGGCTGGCAACCCTAGAGCCAGTTGATACCACTCAGCTGATAGGGGAGTTGAAGATCACCATCTTTTATTGCATTTTACGTCTACATAGTCTGTTTCATATTGTTTGATAGTTTTATTGGAATTTTATTGTATAGTTATTATGCTGTTAGCTGCCCTGAGCCCGCCGAATGGCGGGGAGGGCGGGATAGAAAGCCAAATCTAAAATAAATAAATAAATAAACGCGGCGAGCATGTTCTCCCAGAAAGCCCCCCATTTGCAGCGAGGGTTTGTTTTTTTTTGGCAACGTGTTATGACTGAACTCCGTAATTAAATAATGTCTTGCTAGGTAAGAAGATGTTGATTAAAAAAAAAAAAATGTTATGATGCCAAAAATGGAATACGACTTTCTCAAGTTCAAGTAATTAAATGATCGCTAATCTGCGGTGACACGTCAACCAAACAATCGCTGTGTGTTTTGCCGGCTCGTGACACGGTTGTCTCTGATTTTGCTAGGCAGCTTGTTTCGGGAAAGTAATGCTTAATCAGCTGTGCTGTTGTCGTCACACATCCAGGGGGAGATGGGTTGCATTCAGAGACGGCATCCCAAACAATTGCCTCGCATCAGAGTTCCGTTCTTTACAACCTGGTGCTCTCACCTCCATTCTCTTGAGAGCCAGTTTGGTGTAGTGGTTAAGTGTGCGGACTCTTTGATTCCCTGCTGCTCCACATGCAGCTGCTGGATGACCCTGGGCAAGTCATCGTTTTGTCAGAGCTGTTCTCTCAAGGGCCGTTTCTGTCAGAGCTCTCTCAGCACCACCTACCTCACAGGGTGTCTGTTGTGGGGAGGGGAAGGGGAAGGGGAAGGGAAAGGAGATTCTAAACCACTTTGAGGCTCCTTCAGGTAGTGAAGGGGTGGGTATAGATCCAATCTCTTCTATGATTCTGTGTTTCTAAGCCATGTTGGATCAGGCCAACAGCCCATGCAGCCCAACACTCTGTGTCACACAGTGGCCAAAACCCAGGGGCCATCATGAGGTCCACCAGCAGGGCCAGAACTCCAGAAGCCTTCCCACTCTTGCCCCCCCAAGCAGCATCACTGCCCCAGACAGAGTGTTCCATCTATCCCTTGCGGCTAATAGCCACTGATGGACCTCTGCCCCACATGTTTCTCCAGTCCCCTCTTGAAGCTGTCTATGCTTGTAGCTGCCACCACTTCCTGTGGCAGCGCATTCCACATGTTGAAAGAAAACCACAAAGTATTACAAATTTGCAAGAAGACCCTTTCCTCTGTTCCTTACCATTATTATTATGTCTTTATGTCTGGGGCAGTAATGCTCTATATTCTTGGTGTTGCGGGAGCCAAGTGTGGGAGGGCTTCTGGTAGGGCTGCCAAGTCGTACTCACCTACTGGCAGGGGGGAGTCCTTCTTCGCCTGGGAGCCGCCCGGGAGCCTCCCTGGCGCGCGCGCTTCGCGACGTTGCCCGGAAGTGACGTCACCACGTTGGGGGCGTTGCCAGAGCGTTGCCCCGGCAACGTCTCCAACGTGGTGACGTCACTTCCAGGTGACGTCATTACCCTGGGGAAGTCGTCCAGGCTGGATGACTTCGGGGGCGGGGTTCCCCCCGCCGGCCGAATGCTGGCCGGCGGATCGGGAACCCCTATAGCGGGGGATCCCCCGCCCCCCGGGCTGACTTGGCAGCCCTAGCTTCTGGAGTTCTGGTGGCACCTGAGTTTTGGTCACTGTGTGACACAGAGTGTTGGACTGAATGGCCCACTGGCCTGATCCAACATTGGCTTCTCTCATGCGCTCACCTCAAGGTGTGCTGATGCCAGCCCTGATGTCAGCAAATCCCCACCGGAGGGGAGGGTGGGGTATCAATCAATCAATTAATCAGTCAAATAAATAAACAAATAGCCCCCCCAAGCCCTAGGCTCTGGCAGCTGCTCATCATCAGGGCATGCTGATGCGCCGGCCCTGACAGCGACAGCAACAATGGGACAGTTTCAAGTAAATATGCATCAGATTGCAACCCTACCAGAATTTAATGTGCTCTCTTGTGGGTCTGGATGACAACTCTGGAGTCGTGCTGAACCTGAGCATTGTAAATACTGAGAGGTTTACGACCCTGTTGGGGATAAAAATCGATGTAATAAATAATCATGAGTGCTAGAATCATCTCTGTTATGTCTGGACATGTGTGATCTTCCACGCAGGCTTAACTGCTGCTGGTGCTAGTCGCCAGCATAAGGAGGCATGTCTGGGCTAGTCTGGGCAGGCCACCTAGTTGGAGCTTGAAGCCCCAGAACAAAGACAGGTAGCATCCTGGAACCTGCCCGCGGATTGGGCCCTGAGGGCAGCCAGCCAATCTGGAGCCTGGAGGCTATTTGAACTCACCAATTGCATGGGGGCTGGGAGTGGCTTAGGTGTATAGAGGCTGAGTTCAGACTGGCAGTTTGGCCCGATATAGGCACGTTTCTCAAGCAGATTTAGTGGGCCGGTTCACACAGCCACAGCTGTCTGGCGTTCCCCTGCCGTACTCACCCCGTCCTTTAACAATACGATCCTGCTTTTAAAAAGTACCTGGTGAAAGCCGGAGCAAGCCACGGAGGGCGCGTTGATCCCGCTTCCGGGAAGTGTGGACGCAAATAAGCCGCAATCAAGCAGCGGTGGTAAAGGGAACCCGCTGATCCAGCAGGGATGTGCATGACCGCTCATGCGTACTGTGCGCTTGAGTGCACAACCGCCAGTGGGGATGCTTCCAGCTCACGGAGTTAAAGCTCCCAGCTCCCAACCTCCTGGAAGACAGTCCAGCAAAATGGCAGGCATGCAAGGAACGTCCTAGAAAAGGGCGGGGTGGGGGCGGGCGCCATGAGATCTTGCCCCGATTGCTGCTGTGCCTATGCGCCCATGCGCAGGTTGGCAAAGGGGCTCCCGTAGTGCGACCGCTCCATTCTGCCTCCTCCCCAGTATGGTGCCACGTGACCAGGAATCCCTGCTACAGCTTGGCCTGGATCTCTTTGCCCCACCTCCCTTCCGGTTTATACTGCCAGTCTGTCCTCAGCCATAGTTAGGGCAATTGCCCCATGTAAAGCATTCTTGTAGAGATGCAGGGGTCTGTTGGAGCGGGAGCGCACAGGAGCGCCGCTCCAGGAGTGAGGAGTCCAGGGGGCGGGCACATGACCAAGCCCCACCCCCTCCTCGGCTTCCCCAAGCAGTGCAGAGGCGCAGCGCCCCGGGGAAAGCCCTGCTAGGGTCTTTATTGTTTTTAATGTTTTGTTTTGATATTGATAATTTTATCATTGTTCCTTTTATGACTGTGTGCTGCTTTTCCAGAGACTTGCTCAAGGTGGCATATAAATTTTCTAAGTATACCATTTTTTATCGGGGCACATGGCACATAAGTACTGGAGAAATTTCACCAACCCTTCAGCAGCTTCCACCCCATCAGTTTGGCGTAGTGGTCAGGAGTTGGACTCTAATCTGGGAGAACCGGGTTTGATTCCCCACTCCTCCCCATGCAGCTGCTGGTGTGACCTTGGGCCAGTCACAAGTTCTCTCAGAGCTGTTCTCTCATGAGCAGTTCTCAAAAGACCTCTCTCAGCCCCACCTACCTCACAGGGTGTCTTGTTGTGGGGAGGGGAAGGGGAAGGGATGGGTGGTGCACATGTCCTGGGTATCTCAAGTCTACTTGAAACCAGGTGGTTTCAAGGGAGCAGGAAGAGAATGCGGGTGTGTTCTTTACGCTTATTTTTATTGCACCAAGTATTGGATGGGGAAGGGACTGGAGGAAGAGCAGGTCAGTTTCACTCACCTGTGGAGTGGAGCCTGAGGGGTGGGTGTTGCCTTCGGACACACTTCCGGTATGTTAGGGGGTGTGGCATATGCAAATGAGTTATGCAAATGAGTTATGCTAATGAGCCCCTACACCTCTTTTTTTACGAAATGACCCCTGTAGAGATGCAATCAACTGCGGCTTGTTGAAATCACTCTGCCTTCGCCTCTGCCATGTTAAGCCCACTATTTAACAATCTCTCTCTCTTTTTTAACAAAATGGCAACAAAGAGTCTCAGGAATTCCGACACCTCCCCCCCCCCCCGTGAAGTTCTGCAAGGGCACCATCACGGAGGACGAACCGATAAAAGGGCCTTCTTGCGAATTTGTCATATTTTGTGGGTTTTTTAAAGGGATTTTTTTTTTTTTGGCAAGCCCCTGGAAAGCAGCGACGTGCTTCGTAGGCCTCCGAGTGTGAACGGAAGGTGTGATTAATTTCCCCATGAATAGGATCCTAATCACGCTGAAGTGTTAGGAAACAAGCCTTCGGAAAGAACCAGGTGAATTTTCACACCCGCTCTGGCAGGCCCCTCTTCTGTATTGTGACAAAATATTTCCATTCGGAGGTCCTTGAAGACGGCGCCTGAGTCTTTCGGGAGGCATGGATTGGGAGAGGGGGGAGCATCGTAGCAACTCCACACACACATCCCCGTCTGCCTGATTTGCACCCACACTGGTTGGGATGTCTACATAGTGGCCCATGTGATCACGGAGCGCAAACTGCCTAAACCCACACACCTGAGACTTTTAACCGTGGATTCATTACCAGCCAAGTATGCTAGATGATGTAATTCCCTGCCTCCAGCCACAAATAAAACATGAGGATAGCGTTTCCCAGCCTTTTTGAGATTGCGGGCGCCCTTGGAATTCTGAAATAGCGTGGTGGGCACAGCCACAAAATGGCTGCCTCAGGTGGTGTGGATCCAGCCACAAAATGGCTGCTGGAACTCACCTTCAGTCACAGAGAGGAGGAGGAGGAGAAGAAGAGGAAGAAGAAGAAGAAGAAGAGGAGAGATTGGATTTATACCCCGCCATTCACTTGGAGTGTCAGAGCGGCTTGCAATCTCCTTTCCCTTCCCCTCCCCACAACAGACACCCTGTGAGGCAGGTGGGACTGAGAGAGCTCTTTCAAGGACTGCTCTTGACAGAACCACTCTGAGAGAACTTGTGGCTGACCCAAGGTCATCCAGCAGCTGTGTGGGGAGGAGTGGGGAATGAAACCCCTTTCTCCAGGGGTCCTTTCGAGCAGGAGCTCAGGGGAGCGCAGCTCCGGGAGTTGGTGCCAGCTCCCCCCCCCCCATGGGGGAATGCCTGCTTGTGTCATGGCTGCAGCAAAATGACCCCATCCCCTGGAAAGGTCCTTGTTCCTCTGACCAGCCTTCCGAAGGCTTCAGCCACCACTGAAGCTATCCTCCCAGAATAGTGGTATTTCTGAGGCTTGGATTAGTAGCTGCCCCCTCTCTGCCACCTCTTTCTTTCTTTCTTTCTTTCTTTCTTTCTTTCTTTCTTTCTTTCTTTCTTTCTTTCTTTCTTTCTTTCTTTCTTTCTTTCTTTCTTTCTTTCTTTCTTTCTTTCTTTCTTTCTTTCTTTCTCTCTCTCCTTTTTTTCTTGCCTTCTGAGATACTTCTGTTGATGTCAGGTGGTGTAGCATATGCAAATAAGTAATGCTAATGAGTTATGCTAATGAGCTCCTGCACCTCTTTTTCTACGAAAGGACCCTTGCCTTTCTCCCAGATTAAAGTCCGTGCTCCTAATCACTGCACCAAAGCGGTTCTCAGGTCCATGGCCCATCTAGTCTCATATACAATTGTTAAGTAGATGTCTCCAGAAGGCTTAGAAGCAGGAGACACCATTCAAGACCTGCCTCTATTATTGCTCCTCATTCAAAGTCCTGCTACCCCTGCCCATGGAGTTACTGTGGCTAATAACCAACAATGGAACCATAGGCGTCAACTACGGGGGGGCTCGAGCCTCCCCCGAAATTTCCCGTGGGGTACTGAGCCCCCTTGGGAAAACGGAGCGCCTGCCGCCACCTCTCTCTCTTCCCCCCCCTGCCTGGCTGCCTCCGTCCCTCTCTCCGTCCGTCTGTCCAGGGGCCAGCTAAGCAAAGGCCCAGCTGGCCCCTGGACGGATGGAGGGATGGAAGCAGGAGTGGCCAGGTGGGGGGGGGGGGAGAGGCAGCGGCGGCGGGGACATGGCGGTGGGGCAGCGGTGGAGAGAGGCAGCGGCGGCGGGGACACGCAAGAGCCCCCGCGCAGACAAGAGCCGCCTCTGCCACCGCCGCCTCTCTTTCTCTCTCTCTCCCCCCCCGGCCTGGCTGCCTCCGTCCCTCCCTCCCTCTGTCTGTCCAGGGGCCAGCTAAGCAAATGCCCAGCTGGCCCCTGGACGGATGGAGGGAGGGATGGAAGCAGGAGTGGCCAGGCGGGGGGGGGGGGAGAGGCAGTGGTGTGCGTGCGCATGCAAGGGCCCCCACCCCCCCTGGGAATTTTAAAACTCAATGCCCCTGAATGGACCTCTCCTCCACATGCCAATGCGGAATGTCAAATTCATTTTTCAGTAGCCGCCCTGATCTGGATCGCCGAACCTAGCCAGCTGTTGTCAGATCTCAGAAGCTAAGCAGGGTCGGCCCTGGCCAGTACTTGGATGAGAGGCCACCAAGGAAGCCCAGGGTTGCTATGCAGAGGCAGGCAACGGCAAGCCACTCCCCTGTTCATCTCTTGCTGTGAAAACCCTACAGGATCACCATAAATCAGCTGAGACTTGTCGGCACTTTCCACCACTGAGCTAAGTCTGGAGTAGAGTTTAAGAGTGTGGATTCTAGTCTGGGAGAACTGGGTTTGATTCCCCACTCCTCCACATGCAGCTGCTGGTGTGACCTTGGGTCAGTCACAAGTTCTCTCAGAGCTGCTCTTCCAAGAGCAGTCCTCAAAAGCAGTCTCTTAGCCCCACCTACTTTACAGAGGTGGTGGTCACATGCACGAGATACAGCCGGGGGGGGGGGGGGAAGGGAAGCGAAGCTATTTCCTCTGGCAGAAGCTGACCTGCAGTTGTGTGATCACATGGACTTTGGAAGCTGTGGGCACAGCCTGCCACTGCGTGATCAGACACGACTGCGGGTGAGTTGGTTTTTTTTTGCCGTGTGTTTCTGATGCGCTTCCACGAGGAATCGAGGAATCACACCTCTGCCCTGAGGTCTCCCTATGGAGTGTGCGGCAGTGTGCGCTGGTGCACATACTGTGATGGGAGAAAAAAAACCCGGCACAAAGTCGGGATAGCCTGATCCGACTATCCTGATGCCATGAAAGTGTGCTGGGGCGATCAGGCGCAGGAAAGTCCGTCTGTGGCCAATAGCAACTCGTTTGCTACAGAAATTTCAGAGGTGTCTTTTAACTCCGCTCCTGCAGTGGAGCAAAACGGGTTGGCGGCGGCTGTGGGGTGCTTCCCAGACGTTGTCATCTGATTGCGCTCCTTTAATCCACCTGGCATTCGCAGCTATGTCAGGGCGAATTGTGCGTGTGATTACAACCAGGGTGTCTGTTGTGGGGAGGGGAAGGGAAAGGAGACTGTAAGCTGCTCTGAGACTCCAAGTGAAGGGAGGGGTATTGATTCAGTCTCCTCCTTCTCCTCCTCTTCCTCCAATGTGACATCGTGAGGCAGGGAGTTCCAGAAGCTAACTACTACCTATCAGGCTGGTGACTGCTTGCTGCATGGCCCTTTTTGCACCCAGGAAGCAGAAATACTGCCTCTGCAACAACCCAGCCAGTTTGGTGTCGTGGTTAAGTGCGCGGACTCTAATCTGGGAGAACCGGGTTTGATTCCCCACTCCTCCACTTGCACCTGGCTGGATGACCTTGGGCAAGCCATAGTTCTGTCAAGAGCTGTTCTCTCAAGGACAGCTTGGGAAAGAGCTCTCTCAGCCCCACCTACCTCACAGGGTGTCTGTTGTGGGGAGGGGAAGGGAAGAAGAAGAAGAAGAGATTGGATTTATACCCCGCCCTTCACTCACTGGGAGTCTCAGAGCGGCTTACAAACTCCTTTTCCCTTCCTCTCCCCACAACAGACACCCTGTGAGGTAGGTGGGGCTGAGAGAACTCTTTCCCAAGCTGTCCTTGAGGGAACAGCTGGTACAGAGCTATGGCTTGCCCAAGGTCATCCAGCCAGGTGCAAGTGGAGGAGTGGGGAATCAAACCCCGTTCTCCCAGATTAGAGTCCATGCACTTAACCATGACACCAAACTGGCTCTGAGACTTTTTTGGGTAGTGAAGGGTGGGGTATAAATCCAATCTCCTCCTTTTCCTCCTCCTCCTCCTCCTCCTCCTTCTGATGTGTTTATTAACATTACGCAAACCCAGAGCTGTCATTTTACACCTGAAGAATGCCACTACAATCCTCTTGTGAAAGAGGCAGACTTCGGAACCCAGCCATTCCCCAATCCCCTCGTGGAACTTACCTCCTGACACAGCTGCCTCCTGCTGATTGCAAATGTTAATATGCTTGGGAGGTTTCTGGAAGGAAAAGTACTCTTTCCTTCCGACGTCTCTATTAATTTGAACCTGTGGGAGGAATGACTGCATGCAAAGCGTCTCCCTTGACATGGCGTGACGCATTGATTAGAGACGCATCAGAAGCAGGAGAAGTCGCTGAGGGGACCAAGAAAGACTAGTGCCTGATGGACATGTTTCTTTAGCACACTTGTATCCAGGGCTATTTTGGGGCGGGAACGCACAGGAACGGAGTTCCGGCTGGCCCCTGAGTTGGCCACACCCAGCAGGAATCCATTAGCATAACAGGCCACACCCAACAGCAGGAACTCATTAGGATTGGCTACATTAGGGGTATGTGGCCTAACATGCAAATTAATCCCTGCTACAAAAAAAGCCCTGGGTTTTGACAACAAACAAGGTAAACAGAATAAGAAGCAAAAGATGGGTGTGGCTGGATGACCACTCTTCTGGTAACACGGGGGTGTGGCCTAATATGCTAATGAGCTGTGCTGTCAGTGGCGTGGCCTAATATGCTAATGAGTGTATGCTGCTGGGTGTGGCCTATTATGCTAACGAGTTCCTGCTGGGCTTTCTCTACCAAAAAAAGCCCTGCTTGTATAGCACCGTCAATGGTCAGGCGTGCATTTGGTGTGAATGCACGACTCCTCGGAAACTAAGCCCATAGGTGAATGGGCTGCATCCAGTCATCTTGCTGCAGATGAAGATCCCACAATGTCCATCTCCGTTAAAAACTCCCTGCAGTTAGAAAGCCAGCAGAGAAGGCAGTACGTAGGCTAGAACCCAGCACCCTGAGGTGCTAGTTTTCTGGCTGTGATGATGGTGAAGGAGCTTTAAGAAACTCTTGAACACTGAAGATGTAGTCACAGGGCGGTGGTGGTGGGGGGACACATCGAAGATTCAGTGACACTTTAATACTTCATGTGATTGTATTATTTACTGTTGGCCCTTTGGGTGTCACCATATGGCAGAATGATGGTTTATAAATTAAGAGCCAGTTCTCCCAGATTAGAATCCATTGCTGTTAACCACTACACCAAACTGGCATCCCTGATTTTAGGAAGAGGCCCACCCCAAATGGCCACTGGGCCACTCGCCCGATCCTGCATTGGCTTCTCTTGTGTTCTTATGACTAGATGAGAGCCAGTTTGGTGTCGTGGTTAAGTGCACGGACTCTAATCTGGGAGAACCGGGTTTGATTCCCCACTCCTCCACTTGCACCTGCTGGATGACCTTGGGCAAGCCATAGCTCTGTACCAGCTGTTCCCTCAAGGACAGCTTGGGAAAAAGCTCTCTCAGCCCCACCTACCTCACAGGGTGTCTGTCTGTTGTGGGGAGGGGAAGGGAAAGGAGTTTGTAAGCCACTCTGAGACTCCCTTGGGGAGTGGAGGGCGGGGTATAAATCCAATCTCTTCTTCTTCTTCTTAAAAGAATGCCTGTTTCTTTTATGTATTTTATTTTTTAAAAAATTATTTATTGATTAAATTTATATCTCACCCACCCAGTAAGCAGGCTCAGGGCAGCTTACGTCAATCTTAAAATGATACGATTAAAAACAACTTTAAAATAACAGTTTAAAACCAAACGGAATCATAAAATGCAGTGTAAAACAAATTAGGTCAGATGTCAATTTCGGTGTCGCTCAGATTAATTAAGATACGGCGGTGGGTTCCCCGATGTCTCTTTGGATCCAGGCCATTGGTGGGAGATTGGTCGGGGAAGGGACGTCTGCCGTCTCAACCAAAAGCCCGGTGGAAGAGCTCCATCTTGCAGGCCCTGCAGAACTGTAATAGATCCTGCAGGGGCCCTGATCTCATGTATTTATTGGTCAAGATGGGTAGCTGTGCTAGCCTGTCTGTAGCAGTAGAAAAGAGCAAGAGGCCAGGAGCACCTTGAAGACAAACAAAATATGTGGCAGGCGAGGAGCTTTCGTGAGTCACTTCAGATAACTTCTAAAGAAGTGAGCAGTGACCCACTAAAAGCTCATCCCCTGCCACATATTTTGTTGGTCTTCAAGGTGCTCCTGGATTCTTGCTCTTTTCTGTTATTTGTTTGTGTTATTTGCAGAACAAAGACTGAGTCCAGTGGCACCTTTAAGACCGACAGTGTTTAATTCTGGGTAGAAGCTTTTGTGTGTAGCTCTGAGAGCCAGCGTGGTGTAGTGGTCAGGAGCAGGGGTCATTTCGTAGAAAAAGAGGCGCAGGAGCTCATTAGCATAGCTCATTTGCATAACTCATTTGCATATGCCACACCCCCTAACATACCAGAAGTGTGTCAGAAGGCAACACCCACCCCTCAGGCTCCACTCCACAGGTGAGTGAAACTGACCTGCTCTTCCTCCGTTCCCTTCCCCATCCAATACTTTGCGCAATAAAAATAAGCTTAAAGAACACACCCTCATTCTCTTCCTGCTCCCTTGAAACCACCAGGTTTCAAATAGACTTGAGATACCCAGGACATGTGCACCACCCATCCCTTCCCCTTCTCCTCCCCACAAGAAGACACCCTGTGAGGTAGGTGGGGCTGAGAGAGGTCTTTTGAGAACTGCTGATGAGAGAACAGCTCTGAGAGAACTTGTGACTGGCCCAAGGTCACACCAGCAGCTGCATGTGGAGGAGTGGGGAATCAAACCCGGTTCTCCCAGATTAGAGTCCAACTCCTGACCACTACACCAAACTGATGGGGTGGAAGCTGCTGAAGGGTTGGTGAAATTTCTCCAGTACTTATGTGCCATGTGCCCAGATAAAAAATGGTATACTTAGAAAATTTATATGCCACCTTGAGCAAGTCTCTGGAAAAGCAGCACACAGTCATAAAAGGAACAATGATAAAATTATCAATATTAAAACAAAACATTAAAATCAATAAAGACCCTAGCAGGGCTTTCCCCGGGGCGCTGCGTCTCTGCACTGCTCGGGGAAGCCGAGTAGGGGGCGGGGCTTGGTCATGTGCCCGCTCCCTGGGCTCCTCACTCCTGGAGCTGCGCTCCTGTGCGCTCCCGCTCCAATGGACCCCTGGTTAGGAGTGCAGATTCTACTATGGGAGAACTGGGTTTGGTTCCCCAATTCTCCACATGCAGCTGCTGGTGTGACATTGGGTGAGTCATAAGTTCTTTCAGAGCTGTTCTCTCAAGGACAGTTCTGGAAAGAGCTCTCTCAGCCCCACCTCACAGGGTGTCTGTTGTGGGGAGAGGAAGGAAAAGGAGTTAGTAAGCCACTCTGAGACTCCTTTCGTTCGTGAAGGTCCTTTGGTGTAGTGGTTAAGTGTGTGGACTCTAATCTGGGAGAACCGGGTTTGATTCCCCACTGCTCCACTTGCAGCTGCTGGATGACCTTGGGCAAGCCATAGTTCTGTCAGAACTGTTTTCTCAAGGACAGTTCTGGAAAGAGCTCTCTCAGCCCCACCTACCTCCCAGGGTGTCTGTTGTGGGGAGGGGAAGGGAGAGGAGTTTGTAAGCCACTCTGAGACTCCTTCGGGTAATGAAGGGCGGGAAATCCAATCTCCCCCTCCTCCTCCTCTTCTTCTTCCTCCAAATTGGGCGTCATGGGGCTTGATGGGCAAAGGACAGCTTTTGTCTTCATGGAACAAAAAGTACCACTGGCTGACCTGGGCAGATCAAACTGGACAAGAGCAGTGTGTCCCCCCTTTTCTCCTGGTCGCTTGGCATCCCCGTGACCTGGGAAGGGCAGAAAGCCACACACAGAGGGCTTAGCATCCTTGAACTCCCATTGCCACCGGCAAGAAATTGACATTCAGCTCTTTTTTTTTTTGGATAGCATTGGTTCCCGTAGGGAGTGAGAGAGCCCCCTCTTCCCTCCTCCCCTCAACCGCCTTGACCCATCGTGTCAAAGTTTTCCCACTGGGGTCTTCTCATCACAGGCTTGTGGATACAATAGCTTCAGAGGGCCCCTTGGCAGATAAGAGGTCCTCCATTGTCTCTTGAACCCTGGAAGAGTTAAAAAGAAGGGGGCAAATTGGTGAGTTATTGGCATGGAGGACCAGAAGGAGTCTTTTAACATCAGGGTTTGGGGGCTGTTGGTTCCCCCCCCCCCCCCGACCGTTGCATCCATGGAAACTGAATATTTATAAAGGTGACTCCAAATGGCCCATGAACGCTGTTCTCTGCTGTGCTCAGTGCATGAAGGGGCTTTGGGCAGAGAAGCAGAGAAAAGAGACGTTTAAAACAACGGACAGGCCCATTTTGACAATGGACGGGCCCATTTTGACAGGCAAAACAGCTCTCGGTGTCCAAGACATGATGGGTTTTCCAAAGTGGTTAATGGTTAAGTGCGCGGGCCCTAATCTGGGAGAGCCGGGTTTGATTCCCCAGTACTCCACTTGCTGCTGCTGGATGACCTTGGGCAAGCCATAGTTCTGGCACAGCTGTTCTTGAAAAAGAGCAGTTTCTGTCAGAGCTCTTTCAGCCCCACCTACCTCACAGGGTGTCTGTTGTGGGGAGGGGGAGGGAAGAGTTTGTAAGCCTCTCTGAGACTCCCGAGTGAATGGCGGGGTATAAATCCAATCTCCTCCTCCTCCTCTTCTTCTCCTCTTCTACCTTCTACTCTCAAATGCTGGCTCAGAAGACTTTTCGGGGTTTGACACGCATGTAGACAAGTAGATTTTTCTGATTACGTCACTCACCACTAGGGTTCCCAGTGGACAGCCAGTTTGGTGTAGTGGTTACGTGCGCGGACTCTAATCTGGGAGAACCAGGTTTGATTCCCCACTTCTCCACATGCAGCTGCTGGCATGACCTTGGGTCAGTCATAAGTTCTTTCAGAGCTGTTCTCTCAAAGGCAGTTCTCAAAGAGAGCTCTCTCAGCCCCACCTACCTCACAGGGTGTCTGTTGTGTGGAGGGGAAGAGAAAGGAGACTGTAAGCCATTCTCCTTTGGGTAGTGAAGGGCAGGGTATAAATTCAGTCTCCCCTCCTTCTCCTCCTCTTCTTCTTCCTCCTCCTCCTCCTCCTAGGTGGGATAAGCAACCAGGAGAGAAAGTTGCAAAAAGAAGATATACAATCCAAGAAAAACAATTGCAACCAAATTACAAATGCAACTCTTATTTGTATTAAATGGACAGTTATGATAACTCAGTACAATATAGTAGTTTTAACGTGAGGCAAAGTCTTTGGTATTTATCAAAGTTAACTGTATCTAAAAGCTGTTCCCACTTGAGTTACCAAAGCACCATGAAAATTCTCTGTTGGGACCCAACCTCAGTTTTCCAGCCAGATGTTTGAAAAATCAATAGCCTAAGTGCAGTCCCAGTCAACTTGGAACACCCGTTTCACTGTTATGTTTCTTCAAGGTCGGGGCAATCCAAAATATTCCCCGATATCAGAATATTCCCCAAAGATATCAGAACAAAAATCCATATCAATTCTCAAATATAAATATACATATAATTTGTCAGGCACTAGAAATACTATTATACTCACACCCAGGGCTATTTTTGGGCAGGAATGCACCGGAACGGAGTTCCGGCTGGCTTCTGAGTTGGCCACGCCTACAGCCTCCCCTCCTCGGGTTCCCCAGGCACCCCGCAGCTGCAGGGTGCCTGGGGAAGCCGATCCAGAAACTGCCTTCCTTCCCTCGGGTTCCCCATGTGCCCCACAAGCCACGGGGCACCTGAGGAAGCCGATTCCGGGAGGGAGCTGAACTGTCAGGGGTGTGGTCTAATATGCTAATGTGTTTCTGCTGTTGGGTGTGGCCTATTATGTTAATGAGTTCCTGCTGGGCTTTTTCTACAAAAAAAGCCCTGCTCACACCCAATAGTTAAATTTCAATTTCAAAGCACAAAAAGAAATGGGGTATCTCCTGGAATGACAACTGATCTCGCCAGACTACATATGTATCTTATTTACCTATTTGTTTATTAATTTTAAGTCGAGAGCCAGTTTGGTGTAGTGGTTAAGTGTGCAGACTCTAATCTGGGAGAACCAGGTTTGATTCCCCACTCCTCTATTTGCAGCTGCTGGATGACCTTGGGCAAGACATAGTTCTGTCAGAGCTGTTCTTGAAAGGAAGTTCTGGAAAGGGTTCTCTCAGCCCCCACCTACCTCACAGGGTGTCGGGAAGGGAAAGGTAAGCCACTCTGAGACTCCAAGTGATGGGTGGGGTATAAATCCAGTCTCCTCCTCCTCCTCTTTTCTACTTCTGGAGAAAATGGCTGCGTTGGAAGGTGGACTGCATGGCATTATACCCCACTGAGGCCCCTCCCCTCCCTAAACCCCACCCTCCTCAGGCTCCACCCTCAAATCTCCAGGTATTTCTGGACCTGGAGTTGGCAACATTTCTACCTACATTTCTGCCAGAGCTGCTCTGCCTGGGCTGAGTGTGTGGCACAAAAGAATCCAAACTGATATGGGTTTCCTTGGCATGAAATTTTTTGCGATGGGGGAATGCCTTGCTTGTTGAATGTTTTGTGCATCGCACCATTGTTAACAACAGCGCGAGAGCGCCGTCTTGATAAAAGGCAGAAACTTGGTACCCAAGATTCTTTGACAGATTTCAGCATTCAGTGGCTTCAGATGTTACATATCCAGAGCTGGGTTGCCAACTCCAGGTTGGGAGATTCCTGGAGATTTGGGGATTCAGCTTGGGGAGGGTGGGGTTGGGGATGGGGGGGTATTTCAGTGGACTATAACGCCATAGACTCACCATCTCAAAGCAGCCCTTTTCTCCAGGGCAGCTGATCTCTGTTGTATGGAGGTCTATTGTCATTCTGGGAGACCAGATTGGAAAGAGACTGGAGAAAACCATCTTCCTTCATCTAGATGCACAAACTTGTAACGTATTTGTTTACAAAATTTATATCCTGCGTTTCTGCCATTTCAGGGCTGCCGAGGGGGCTAACAACAAAAATAGGGCATTCTCAAAGCACCCCATAAAACCAACAAAACCCAAATAAAGATATAAAATGCAAAGGCATCAATTAACATTAAAGCAGGAAGGAGGGGTCATCAAGGGGACGCCAAGTGAAACCCCCCAAAATGTGGACCCGCTTAAGAAATTTTGCTAATCTTCTGGAAGTTCTTTTGTCTGCCCACAAATGTGGTGTGTCCCCCAACCCCCCCCCCCCGAATTGTAATTTTGCTTTGCTTGACAGACAATTTCAGATGTGTGAAATCCACCCCCTCTCCTCGCCCCGATGTTTTGTAGACTAGATATGACCCAAAGTCTTAACTCTTCTGAGCTCTTGAACCAAATTAATTCAAGGTTGATGGAGCAGGGCTGGTTTGTGTGTGTGTGTGTGTGGGGGGGAGAACTAGGTTTTGGGAACGGGTCACCCTTCCCCTGGTTCCAGGCCTGCAAAACTGAACAAAAGAACTGTACAGCGGTGAGTGCAGATTGGGCAGAGTGAGCGAATGCATCATTCCCACGTGGATTTGGGAAACGGGGACATCTGATGCCAGATTGCCGGAATAATTAGATTTCCATCAAGTCTCGAAGGACTGCCTGATACATTTTAATTTAAAGCCATGGCTGTGCTTTCTCTGATCCTTATGCTGTTATTGTTATTTATTTATTTATTTTTTTAAAATCAAATTACCAGTTTTTGTTTCTTTTTGGAATCACAGTATTTTGAATATTGCTCTTTTAGAGGCCCACCATGTTTCGCCACCACCCATGGTGGGGGAAAGTTTGAAATATTTAATCTTTTTTTAAAATTGTTTCAAGTGACGCCAAGAATCAGGATCAATCTGAGGCCTGGAGCCTCTAAACAACAGATGAGGATGGAAACCCATTTTGTGGGTTGTACCAATTCAGATCCTGCCAACCTAGCAGTTCAAAAGCGAGACATTGCAAGTAGATAAATCGGTATCACTTCGGTGGGAAGGTAACAGCGTTCCATGCACCTTGGTATCTAGTCATGCCGGCCACATGACCACAGAAACATCTTTGGACAGCACTGGCTCTTCGGCTTGGAAATGGAGATGAGCAATGCCAGGGCTATTTTTGGGCAGGAACGCACAGGAACGGAGTTCCGGCTGGCTTCTGAGTTGGCTACGCCTACAGCCTCCCCCCTCAGGTTCCCCAGGTGCCTTGCAAGCCGCAGGGCACCTGGGAAAGCCAATCCAATCCAATGAGGGACGGCAGTTTAAACTGCCTCCCCTCCTCGGGTTTCCCAGGCACCCTGCAAGCCATGGGGCACCTGGAGAAGCCAATCCTGGGAGGGAGCTGCGCTGTCAGGGGGGTGGCCTAATATGCTAATGTGTCTCTGCTGTTGGGTGTGGCCTATTTTGCTAATTTTTCTACAAAAAAAGCCCTGAGCAACGCATCCCTAGAGTCGGATTCGACTGGCTTTCGAGCAAGGGAAACCTTTACCAATTCAAAAGGCAGATGGCGCAAGTCAGAAAATGGGGTTCTAACATAGCTTTTCCCCTGACATGGCAGTTTTCGGTATGCCAGGAGAGTAGGGATGCCAATTTCCAGGTGGTGGCTGGAGGTATCCTGGGATCACAACTGATTTCCAAGTTCCCCTGGAGAAAATGGCCACTTTGGAAGATGGACTTTATGGCATTATACCCCAAAGTAGGGTTGCCAAGTGTCCCTTACTTACCGGCGGGGGGGAGTCCTCCATCGTCCGTGAGTTTCCCAGAAGTGACGTCAGCATGTATCATAGAGTTTTGGGGCGATTGCCAGATTGGTATCATAGAGTTTTGGGGCGATTGCCAGAGCATCGCCCTGGCAACGCCCCCAACGTGATGATGTCACCTCCGGGTGACGTCATTACGTTGGGGAAGGAGGGTGGGGTTCCCCCCCACCGGCCAAATGCTGGCCGGCGGATTGGGAACCCCTGTAGTAGATTGGGATCCCCCGCCCTCCGAGCTGACTTGGCAGCCCTACCCCAAAGTCTCTCCCCTCTCAAAGCCCACCCTCCCCAGTTTCCACCCTCAAATTCTCCAGGTATTTCCCAACCTGAAGCTGGCAATCCTAAAGTCCCCTCCTATAGCCAGAAGTGGTATTGTCCACAAAGCGCTTAACCCGTTAGTGTGCTGTCTGGGAGAAGAAGTAATTTTGGGGGCACCTTTTGGCAAAATAAGGGTTGCATGTCAAAATGGTAGGTGTTCGGGGGTCCTTTTGAAGGTTAAAACAGCAGAGCGGCAAAAAAAAAAAAATTAGCATGGCACAGGGTTGCCAATTTCCAGGTTACGCCTGGAGATCTATCCGAAGTCCAGCTGAATTCCAGACCTGAGGATCCCCTGGAATTACAGCTCATCTCCAGACTACGGAGATCATGTCTCCTGGAAGAAACGGATGCTTGGAAGGATGGATTCTATGGCATTGTACCCCACCGAGGTTCCAATCCTCCTTGGGCTCCATCCCCAAATTTCCAGGAGTTTCCCAGCCTGGATCTGGCAACGCCACCCTTCTAACCCCTGCTGGTGGGTAGGGGAGACCTGACTACCCTCTGTTTCCCAAGTGATGCTATCTATCTCCATGCAACTCTCTGCTAAAGAGGCTGGACACTTTTTGCCAGACCTGCTGGCAACCCCATCAGTAGTTCCAGGACCAAACTAGAAGTACTGCTTGGGAAACCAGGACCAGATCTCCTCTCTTGTTTTTTGAATGGTTAAAGGGAACCCTTCGTGGGGTGTTTAGAACTGAGGCCTTGGAACAAGAAAAGAGGATTTCGCTCTCCCCCCTGCATCGCTTTCCTTTTTCAAACTGCACACAGAGACATAGAATCCTAAAATCACAGAGAGTTGGAAGGGGCCATAAGGGCAGGGGTCATTTCGAGCAGGAGCTCAGGGGAGCGCAGCTCCGGGAGTTGGTGCCAGCCCCCCCCCCCACGGGGGCATGCCTGCTTGTGTCATGGCTGCAGCAAAATGACCCCGTCCCCTGGAAAGGTCCTTGTTCCTCCGACCAGCCTTCTGAAGGCTTCAGCCACCACTGAAGCTATCCTCCCAGAACAGTGGTATTTCTGAGGCTTGGATTAATAGCTCTCTCTCTCTGCTTTCTTGCCTTCTGGCATACTTCCGGTGATGTCAGGTGGTGTAGCATATGCAAATAAGTTATGCTAATGAGTTATGCTAATGAGCTCCTGCACCTCTTTTTCTACGAAATGACCCCTGCATATGGGCCATCTAGTCCCACCCCCTGCTCAGTGCAGGATCAGCCTAGAACAGGGGTGGGCAAACTTGCTTAACATAAGAGCCACATAGAATAAACATCAGATGTTTGAGAGCCGCAAGACATGAACAAATATTACCTGCTTTTATTGGAAAATAAGCAAATTTGCTTTTTATTAACATTAAATGAGACTGCCAAAAATAATAACAAAAGGGGTAAAAGCAGATATTTATAGTGATATTAATTTGTCCAGTGATATTTGTTGGCTCATGATATTTTGCTTCCCCAGCCGCCCTGCCGGGAGCCACATAATATATGTGAAAGAGCTGCATGTGGCTCCCGAGCCACAGTTTGCCCACCCCTGGCCTAGAGCATCCCTGACAATGGTTTGTCCAGCTGCTGCTTAAAGACTGCCAGGGTGGGGGAGCGTACCACCATTTCCCTAGGCAGCCAGTTCCACTGTTGCACAACTCTGACTGTAAAAAAAGTTTTCTCCAAGATCCAGCTGGTCCCTTCCCGCCCGTAATTTAAACCCATTCTTGCGAGTCCTCTCCTCTGCTGCCAACAGGAACAGCTCCCTTTTCTCCTGTCCCAATTTTCCCTGTGGGGTAAAATATATAGAAACCTAGGGTTGTCAGGTCTGGGTTAGGAAATTCCTGAAGATTTTGGGGGGTGGAGCCTGGGGAGGGTGGGGCTTGGGAAGGGGTGGGATCTCAGCAGGTTATAATGCCACCTTCCAAACCCGCCATTTTCTCCAGGGGAATGGTTCTCTGTAGTCTAGAGATCAGTTGTAATTCCAGGAGATCTCCAGGGCCCACCTGAAGCTTGGCAACTTTACTTCCTGGTGTTTGTATGTTTTGCTCCTGAGGCTAACAGCAGCTCCAGGAGGGTTTGATTTATATAGATAAAATTATTGTGAAGAAAGAAGAAAAAGAAGAAGAGGAGGAGGAGGAGGAGATTGGATTCATACCCCGCCGTTCACTTGGAGTCTCAGAGTGGCTTACAATCTCCTTTCCCTTCCCCTCCCCACAACAAGACACCCTGTGAGGTGGGGGGGCTGAGAGAGCTCTTTCGAGAACTGCTCCTGAGAGAACAGCTCTGAGAGAACTTGTAACTGACCCAAGGTCACAACAGCAGCTGCGTGTGGAAGAGCGGGGAATCAAACCCGGTTCTCCCAGATTGGAGTCCATGCTCTTAACCTCTCCATCACAGTGGCTCTCACACCAAACTGGCTTTCCGTCAACCGCTCTTCTCACAAAATCCAAATTAGGGTTGTCAAATTAGGGTAGAGTTTGGGGAGGGGTAGGGCTTCAGTGGGGCATAATGCCATATTGTCCACCTCCCAAAGCAGCCATTTCACCCAGGGGAACTGATCTCTGTTGTCTGGAGATCTCTTGTAATTCCAGAAGGTCTCCAGCCGCCATCTGGAGGTTCACAACCCTGCCCTCAGCGTGTGATTGTGTGTATGGAATAGGAGACTTTGGCTTCTGAGGAATGTAATCAGCCACCCCTGATATTCAAAATCAGTTCAGCGCTGTGTACAGAACTCTTCTGAATTAGGGAACCGTCACGTCCCTTGTTAGCAGACACCACAGTTTAGCGCTAATTGCTTTGAAATTAGCTCCATTGAAACAGAGCAAGTGGGTTTTTTTCCTGAGCCATTTCTCTCACGGCAGCAGGAGACCGAGAAAGCCCTGGTGCGTTCTTTAACAGAAAACCACAAGGCGACGACTGGTTTTGTGTTATGTGCAGCGTGCGGATGAGACACCAATCCAAATTCCCTCTGCCCCCACTTCGTGGGTTGGCTGCCGGCGCATTCTTCCCTCCGGAACGGGGAACGCAGCGGAATAACCTCACAATTGTTTTGTAAGCGGAGCCTGTTATCCCACTCCACAGCCTGGCCTCTGAAAGAAAGGCTGTTTGGACGGGCATTCAGCAGGAAACCGGCAGTGCCGCCATTGTTACAACCCTGAACACGGATGGAGTATTTCGGTGCATTCAGCGTTCTAAATGGAGGTTCCTTCAATAACCCTTTCGACACGGCTGCGAGAAAGTTCAGGACAGCCTTCTGTCCATGGCAAGCTCTGATCCTCAGACCAGGGCTGTAGCCACCAGTGGAGCATTTGGGGCAACGCACCCCCATGGATGAGGCCCGCCCCACTCCCAGACCCCCACCCACCCCTGGTGTGCTGTGCACCTCACCAGGGGTGCAGACAGCAAGAGCTGAGAATGGGCCATCCTGTCCTCCATCCCAATGCACACCTGTACACACATGAACACAGGAATTTGCCTTCTACTGAATCAGACCTTTGGTCCATCAGGGTCAGTATTGTCTACTGAGAGTGGCAGTGGTTCTCCAGGGTCTCAGTCCTTCACATCACCTACAGCCTGTTCCTTTTTAACTGGAGAAGCCAGGGATTGAGACTGGGAGCTTCTGCATGCCAAGAAGATGCTCTCCCACCAAGCCACAGCCCCTCCACAAGGCCCATGGAGAGGCAATGCGTTGTCCTGACCTGGAGTCAGGCACATGGTCTCAGCCTCACCTCCTTCAAAGGCCATCCTGAGGAAATAAAAAAGGGAAGGGAGAGCCACATATGTAACTCTGAGCTGCTTGGAGAAAGGTGGCTGCTCTGAGAGGTGGCAGAAGAAGAAACAAAAATGCAGTCTTGAGGACTTACCAGAAGTTCTTACCAGATCCCTAGAGCTATATCCATCACTACTGGGGGTACTGCTAGGAATTGTTGGAAACTTTATGGTTTTACCGTAGAGTTTCTTGTGATTTCTAGAGTTGCCCCTCTGTAATGTAGTATGCTCTGTGTAGCAACCAGCCTGCCATGTGCTTCCAGGTAATGGCGCCTGCCGCATGGCCAGAGCACATGGTCAGGCAGAGAGGGGAGCTTGAATCTGGAGGAACAATAGACATCCGGATTGAAAGCCTCCACCAATGTGGGACCTAGGTTCTCCCTGGGGAGCCAATGCAATCAAAGGCTCCTCCAGGGAACCTATGACAAACATGCGCATATGTTAAGCCCCTATCAGGTCTTTTGGGTGCGGCCGGAGGTGTGGCTCCGGCCAGCATATAATGAGGGCCCTGGAGCCCTGGAAGCATGTTTGTTCTGACCATCTACTGGGCATGCTGAATCACTCAATAAAGGCTTCATGATTTCACCGTTCCTGGTCTCCTGAGTCCAGTACTCTTCACCCTCTGTGGTTTTACCATTGAGTTTATGGAAATTTCTAGAGCTACCTTTTGACACTTCTCGTAATAACTTCAAGTAAGTGCAGTAGGCTGCACTGATTTTTTTTTTAATCTGCAATTCTGCCCCAGCATCCTTCCTGCCGGCTGCCACTGCCTGCAACCCTAGAGTAAGTCAATACAATCGACAGGATGGGCCATCCAATAAACAGTGTGATAGGATTTGGACTGTAGAGTACTCTGCAACCAACCAGAAATCTGAAACAGAACTGAACCAAAGTGTAAGTAGTAATCTGATGTGTTTGTAGCAGATGGCTAAAGTCCCAGGGGCTTTTGAGCAGGTGCTGTGGGTTCCTTCGGATTCCACTCACCTAAGAACGTAAGAGAAGCCATGTTGGATCGGGCCAATGGCCCATCCAGTCCAACATTCTGTGTCACACAGTGGCCAAAACCCAGGTGCCATCAGGAGGTCCACCAGTGGGGCCAGAACTCCAGAAGCCCTCCCACTGTTGCCCCCCCCAAGCACCAAGAAGACAGAGCATCACTATCCCAGTGTTCCCTCTGTAAAGAAAAGGCAAAGGTTCCTTGCTCAAAAGCCAGTCGAATCCGAGTACCTTGTGGCCAATAGCCACCGATGGACCTCTGCTCCATATATTTCTCAAATCCCTGCTCAAAGCTGTCTATGCTTGTAGCTGCCACCACTTCCTGTGGCAGTGAATTCCACATGTTAATTACTCTTTAGGAGGAGAAGGACTTCCTTTTACCTGTTCTAAGCCTACTGCTCATTAATTTCACGGAGTGCCCATGTGTTCTTGTATTGTGTGAAAGGGGAAAAAGGTACTTCTTCTACTACCTTCTCTACCCCACACAACATTTTGCAAACCTTTGTCATGTCACCCCTCAATCGTCATTTCTTTGAGGAAAAGAGCCCTAACCTCTTTAACCTTTCTTAATAGGGAAAGTGTTCCATCCCCTTAATCATTTTAGTTGCCCTTTTCTGCACCTTTTCCAAGGCTATAATATCCTTTTTGAGGTGCGGTGACCAAGTGATCAGAGCCTTTGAGCATCTATGAAGCCTGACCTGGCTGAAGCCTCCTGTGGACCTGGATGGTGGGCTCAAAGTAACGTGAACACATGCCCCAAATCAAGACCTTTCATGGCTCTTCAGAAGCAGCCGTTCTCAAATCCGGTATGATGATAGGCTTGGATTCTGCATGTTGCCAGCAGAAAGCACTGATGTTCTGGGATCTTCCCCAACCTCCCCGATCCCCTAGAACCATTTCCAATCCTTGGAAAGTTTCCAGTTCCAGGAATAGAGCCATAGAGTTGGAAGGGCCATTTAGGCCAACCCTTTGCACAATGCAGGAATTTCACAACTACCTCCTGTTAGCCTGACTGCTCTCTTATTTAACACTTTTATAGGGGAATATCAGCTCTTATCAATATGCAGTAGGCTTTATGGGACCTTCACCAGTATATACAGAGGCGGCACTAACCGATACTTCTGAGAAACTGACACAGAACTCAATTTAAAAGTATAAGAGAGTTTGTTTACTGAAATATAATAAAAGGTTGTACAAAACAATGTTGTTTTGTCATACATACAAGCATACAGTACTAGGAAATTAGATAGAAGTTACAGAGACGTGTGCCTGAGCAGGTTATTGATGGCTTCCGTCGAGGGTGATATTTACCTCTATAGAAGCAGTGGAATCCGGCTGGAAAAACGAGGGTGAGAAGTCTTTGGGAAGAAGATAAAGGATTGTGGCTCTGAACCAGCAGAAAGCCCAGTGGTGCACCCAGGGGCCCGTGAGGGAGGATGGGAGACAGGGAAGGAACTAGGGCAGGAACTGGAACTTTACTGGAATCTTGGGGAGCAGCTTTTATTGGGAGGTGGTACCTGGGAGGATGGCCAGATATGATGCCATCCCTAGAAAACCTATAGAAGGTCCGTTTGCTATCTCCAGCCACTAAGGGGGTGTTAAAGGAGTGGTCAATATTCAAATCTATCTGATGGCCAGGGCAGGATGTCGCTGCCAGCGGGATCTGGCGCCGATCTTCTGGATCACAGGAACGCCGGCCATGGGAACCGATCTTCAGGAAGCATCCCGGTGTCTTCGCATCCAGGTGTGAAGTCCTTCGATGTAACAAATGGAGATGAAGGCTGGCAGGAGGGGGCTCCAAGCAGGCAGACGTGCAAGGAGGGTATATCTTTATGGAGTTGCTGGTGTAAGTCTGTAACCTCATGGCTTTGTGTGAGAGAGTGTCTTTGTTCTCTGTGTCAACCTCCCGCCTGGAGGTGGCAACCTCAGAACATGGTACTCTGGTCCTGTAGTGTAGGCATCTATTCCCATCTTCCCACTGGTCACCTAGTGTACTCTCATGTCCCACATAACCGCTATCATAGTCCATACGCTGCCCCTATAAATCAGAAAAGTCCAGAAGGATGCTGCCCAGCCTTACGCTCCCCACCCCACAGCCAGAAAATCTATAACAACTAATAGTTCACTTTTATTCCTAGGAAACAGCCAGAGTCCAGGAGCACCTGAAAGACTAACACAATTTATGGCAGAGAAGGAGCTTTCATGAATCATGGCTCACTTCCCCCCCTGCCCCAAATTGTGTTTCAGGTGCTCCTGGACTCTTAGCTCTTTTCTACTGCTACAGACAGACTCACACGGCTCTACCTGCCTTGATCTTTTCTTCCTGAAATGGGAGGCATCAACCATACCCCAGCCTGTGTCCCCTCTGCCCCAGGCCACAACTAGGGACTGTTGTTCCATGGCCAGGAAAGAAGACAAAAGAAGAAGGAGAGGAAAGGAAAGGAGATTCTCGCATGGAAGGGAAAGAAAGAAGGGATTTCCTGAAAAGATTCTGGGAGACAGAGGGGTGAGAAGATCCCATAATCTTTGCACCCATGGATGGTGGGATTCAATTCGTAACTTAAGTCACTGTTATGGAAGATGTCTGTCCGGTCACTATTTCTCCGGGTTTGTCTCCCTTCTGTTTCCCATCATAGCTTGTATGTTTCTGAAAAGTTATTTCAGCACCCTCTAGGAACAATGGTGCGACATGGCTTAGAAGGACCACTGAAAAGAACTAACATGGTGTGGAGTCAAGCAGGGGGCTATGGATTTAAGTAATGATTCCCTTGCCTTTCCCCCCTGTAATCTGAGCACTAGAGGTGGTTATGAACCAGGAAAAATTGAGGTTCATGGAGGTCCATGGCTTGGGGTTTTTACAAACCCCGAACCACAAACGTTCATAAACTTTTCCATTCCACGAACTGGTTCATGGTTCGGGGAGTTCGTGGGGCTGCAGCCCCACCTGAAGGGGAGCACAGAAGGCATTTAAATGCCATTGGAACCCACCACCCAAAACCTCACTCAGGTCCTAGGTAGGAGGTTCCAACAGCATTGAAATGCCTTTGGAGCTCACTTCTGGTCGGGCCGTTGACCGAGAAGTAAGCTCCAAAGGTCAGGCCACTGACCAAAAAGTAAGCTCCGGACCCTCCCATGAACCTCACAAACCTCCATGGTCATTCGTGGGTGGATCGTGGGAGGCAGTTCTCCCGAACCCCTGGCTTGCAAACCACGAACCAGCCTGGTTTGTGCACAAACTGCGATTTGCTTGTGGGTTCATGCCCACCCCTACTGAGCACCTAACTAGGGACAGCTCCGAAACAACATGGCTGAAGTCAGGTGGGTCCTTTATACTGAGCCAGTTTGGTGTAGTGGTTAAGTGCGCGGACTCTAATCTGGGAGATCTGGGTTTGATTCCCCACTCCTCCACTTGCAGCTGCCGGATGACCTTGGGCAAGCCATAGCTCTGGCACAGCTGTTCTCTCAAGGACAGTTGTCTCAGAGCTCTCTCAGCCTCACCTACCTCACAGGGTGTCTGTTGTGGGGAGGGGAAGGGAAAGGAGTTTGTAAGCCACTCTGAGACTACAAGTTAGGGGTGGGATATAAATCCAATCTCCTCCTCCTCCTCCTCTTCTTCTTCTTCTTCTGTCAATCTCTTGAGTTCAGTAGTGTCTACTCTGACTGGCAGTGGCTCTTCAGCATCTCAGGTAGAGGTCTTTCATATCACCTCCTACTTGATTCTTTTTTTTACAAAATTGGAGATACCAAAGACTGAACCTGGGATCTTCGGCATGCGAAGCTGATTCTCTACTGCTGTGGACCAGCCCAGTCCCTGCAGCAGTCCACAGCTATGAATCAGGGTTGTCATCCTCCAGGTGGTAGCTGGAGATCTCTCGCTATTACAACTGATCTCCAGGCAACAGAGATCAGTTCCCCTGGAGGAAATGGCTGCTTTGGAAGGCGGACTCTATGGCACTATGTCGCGCAGAGCGTGTGCCAGCTAGCACCCACCTAGGTAGCCTTAGGACTTTACCAGCTTCTTCAGCACCACCAGCATTCACCAGCTTTCACTGCTGTGTAAAATCCTCATAGTAACGACACAGTACTCAGTCCAGTGGTGAACCATGTACAAGGATTTATTTATAATATTTACAGCAGTCTGACAAAAGCTCCCGCCAGCAACCATATAATACAGAGAAGGTACAATGGAAGCTACACAATTGTATATATACACAGCTCAGCCAATCACCTTCTTGCTGAGTCACTGTGACCGCACTTGCTCCAGTGCCAGTCATAAACCGGTGTGGACTTGTACTGTCCAGTCCCACACAGCTACCAGCTGTCAGCTAGATCTCCATGATCTGAATGCTGAAGCTTAACTGTCAACACTGTATGCCACTGAAGTCCCTCTCCAAACCCTGCCCTCCTCAGGGGCCACCCCCAAAATCTGCAGGTACGTCCCAACGTGGAGCTGGCAACCCTACCTATGACGTTACTCTGGGTGCCCCCAAGGGAACGTGTATAAGGAGGCTACAAGGGAACCTGGGGGACTGTAGAACAGGGAGACTAAACGGAACATCTCAGGTGTGTGCTGGACAGGTTTATTTGAAGGAGCCATCCAGATGTTCAGTTGCAGCTCTCTAATCTTCACGAAAAGGGGGAAAAAACCCCTCCTAACTCCTGAAAGGGAAGGAAACATCCAATTAGCACGAAGCGCCATTTGGCCGCTCGAGGACAAAATTAAGCAGGCTGGGAGATCAGCTCCCCTCCTCTGAATTCAGCCTCGAACCCTTGTTGCCTCTTTGAGCGAGGCGGGAAGCTTTAATCACCCAGTGGTGGTTTCCCTCCCTCGCCTGAATCCCACCCCTGACCAGCTCACCCCTGCCAACCGGCGCCCTCTTCCATGTGAAGTCAAGGGGAATCTATTTTGTTTGTAATAAAGCTGATTATCATAGATAAATGCATCTAATTAGCCTCATTTGCTGACACGCAAGCCTTTTAATTGCGAGCGGAATAATTAGATGGATCTGCATATGCAAATGAACAGGGGGGGGTTCCACAACGTCAGTCTTCAGCGTGATTTCTCCAGAGACAAATAACTCTTGCTATTGCAGCGGAGGGTCTGATATATTAATCTGTGCAGGGAAATAACTTTATTCGGGATGGGAGGCACTTGTCGGGCCTCTGCAGAGAAAGCCACAAGCGGAGGACAAGGCTCAGTGTGTGTGTGTGTGTGTGTGTGTGTGTATATGTGTGTGTGTGTTTCTGTGGTTGTCAGTCAGCAAAATTAGACTCTTTTAGGGGATGTCCTCATAGATTTCATGGCTTCTCTCTCCTGCTCTCTGGTTTCGGAAGTTGTCACTGAAATATTCGGCGAATATTGTTTGTTTGTTTTTTGTAAAGAAATTTTTTATTTTTTCAAAACATTAAAATTAATACATTTATCTTATACAAATCCTTTTTTCCATATTATATAACATTTTGTTCCATTTGTATAGTCTTATTTTTATCTTGTATTAGCAGTTTCCCACCACATCTGAAGCATAACACATTTTCCACTTTATCTAAAATAGTAATACTTATATCTATGTTTACATTTCTGGTAACGGTTACATATCTTTAAAATACTTATATACCAATTCTTACTTTCTATATTCTTATATAATTCTAAAAAAAACAACTTCATTATCTAATTATCCTTAATACATTCATATACTCTAATTCTATTCCTTTATGCTATTATAACCATGTATAAATGTAGTTTTTCATGTCATATTTTTCAACATATTCTTTCAAATCCTTCTCGGCGAATATTGTTGAATATTCCGTCAGCACCTTTTTGAGGACCGAATAGTGCGTCTAGGTGCTGCTGCCTTGTGTAATGTGTGGAGAAATCATTTAAAATCTGTACCGTCGAGCCTGCATTCTCTGAAAAACCTCTCCCGCCTCCCTGTGTAGAATTTTTGCTGGCATTTTCGCTTGCTCCCAATCCCCTGACGCGGTTCATAATACGACGCTTCGCCTTCAGAACCGTTTGGCCGGTTGCTGTCTGCAGCAGATGGCTCTGGCTGTAGCAAGCAAAAGGGCTGCAATTTGAGTCCAGTTGCATGCTGGGATATGGGCGTCCCTCCTCCATCTGGATACTGTGTGCATACTAATTAGGCAGGCCTAGGGATAGTCGCTGGCTTGGTGGAGCAATGGAGATTTCAGGCAAAGTGATTCGGAGGGCCAGAAGGAGGCAAGCAAGCTGGTCTCCTCCGAGTTAAGGTGCCGTATGGCTAGAGGGGAGGCCTTCGCTAGGCCCTTTGGCCCTCGGCGAGAAAACGATGTGATGAGAAAGGAGAAACAGATTAACTGCAAATCCATTGCCTGCTCCGAGGGAACTAGGGATTGATTTGGGGGAGCGGATTGAGGAGGGGAATCAAATGCCCAGCTCCGATGTCTCTTGCTAGGCCAACCTCCAGGTGGGGCCCAGAGATCTCCCAGAGTCACAACTGGTCACCAGACTAGAGAGATCCCTTCCTCTGCAGAAAATGTGACCGATTTCCCACAAGGCGCTGCCCCGGCGTCTTTCCTCCGTTTTCCCGGATTGCGTGCTTGAATTTCCCACTATTTGCCGCGGGGTGCATTTTGACCCGCGGCTTCGTGTGGTTTCCCCCGCGGCTCCAGTGATCCTGTTTTTTGAGGATCACTGAAGCCGTGGGGAAAATCTGGTGGAGCCGTGGGTCAAAATGCGCCCTGCGGCAAATAGTGGGAAATTCAAGCACGCAATCTGGGAAAATGGAGGAAGGACGCCGGGGCAGCGCCTTGTGGGAAATCGGTCTGTGTGATTTGGAGTGTGGACTCTGTTGCATTATATCCTGCCGAGGCTCCTCCCCTCTCCAAATCTTGCCCTTCCCTAGCTCCGCCCCCCAGATATCTTGGAATTTCCCAACCCAGAATCGGCAACCCTCGTACTATCACCAGCAAGTCAGTTTCCCCATCTCAGGCTTTTCTTCATCCACTCTGGCTCTCAAGTGCTTTCAACATTCCGTGCCTTCTGGAAAAGAATCTGCCCTCCCTCCCTCCCTCCCTCCCTCCCTTCCTTCCTTCCTTCCTTCCTTCCTTCCTTCCTTCCTTCCTTCCTCTATTTTTCTGCACAGTCTGCCAAGTATGCAGAAACCCAGACTCTTTGTATTTCACTGTCTTTTTAGTGTTGTCAAGTCACCCGAGTGGTTCCTCAGTGGAACAGGCTTCCCCGGGAGGGGGTGGGCACTCCTTCTTTGGAGGTTTTCAGACAGAGGCTAGGTGGCCATCTGACAGCCATGCTGATTCTGTGAACTGAGGCAGATCGTGAGAAGGAGGGCAGGAAGGGTTGTCTCAGTGCTTAGTTCTTGTGGCCCTTTCTCACACACCCAGGGAAGAAGACGAAGAAGAGATTGAATTTTTATCCCGCCCTTCACTCACTTGGAGTCTCAGAGCGGCTTACAAACTCCTTTTCCCTTCCCCTCCCCACAACAGACACCCTGGGAGGTAGGTGGGGCTGAGAGAGCTTTTTCAACAACTGCTCTTGAGATAACAGCTTGCCCAAGGTCATCCAGCAGCTGCAAGTGGAGGAGTGGGGAATCAAACCCAGTTCACCCAGATTAGAGTCCACGCATTTAACCATCACTTTGGGGTCAAGAAGCCATTTTTCTCCAGGCTAGTTTTGGCCAAGGATCCTGGAGGGTTTTTTTTTTTGGTCATCTTCTGGGCGTGGAACAGCGGTCACTGGGTGTGTGGAAGGGGGAGGTATTTGTGATTTTCCTGCATTGCACGGGGGGTTGGACTAGATGATCCTGGAGGTCCCTTCCAACTCTATGGTTGCCAGCTCCAGGTTGGGAGCGTTAGGCATTTAGTTTGCTATCAGCAGGGACAATCCCATAAAGGGTTTCGGGGTGGAGATCAACAATTTGGAAATTCCTTTTTTACTCCCAAGTCTTCCCCACCAGGATTCTATAAGTGACCCTACCAGTACTCCCCTCGGCCCTTAACTGACCCTCATCTACTTTCAACTTTCCAAACCTCCTGGAGCATGCCTAGTCTTTTACCCAAAGTTTGTGTGTATGTTTGGTGCCAGTTTGGTGTAGTGGTTAAGTGCGCAGGCTCTAATTGGGGAGTACTGGGTTTGATTCCCCACTCCTCCACTTGCAGCTGCTGGATGACCTTGGGTAAGCCCTAGTTCTGTCAGAGCTGTTCCCTCAAGGATAATTCTGGAAAGAGCTCTCTCAGCCCCACCTATCTCACAGGATGTCTGTTGTGGGGAGGGGAAGGGAGAGGAGTTTGAAAGCTGCTCTGAGACTCCAAGGGAAGGGTGGGGTATAAATCCAATCTCTTCTTCTTCTCTTATTCTGTGTGTGTGTGTGTGTGTGGTGTCTTTTCTTTTAAATTAATTTAAATCATCCCCCCCACCCCGGATACAGAAAACCTACTGAAAGCACCCTTCTATGGGAGTACAAGATAAAAGCTCAAAATGCTGTAAAAAACTGTGAAATAATAATGGAATTCTAGAAATTCCATCAGTGTATCATCTATTCCGCTGCTGACTGGACTTCCTGGATTAATCCACAGAGGTGATTTTGGGGTTAATGCTGAAAGTTCTCTGCCCTTCTCGTCTCAGGGGATTCAGTGCTCCTGCTACATCTGCCATTGATGAGCTTCTCACCAGGTTAACAGGCCCAGGTATCCCACAAGGCCCATTCTTCAACTCCATTGTCCCTCTTTGGGTGGAGCCAGTTTGGTGTAGTGGTTAAGTGCGCGGACTCTAATCTGGGAGAACCGGGTTTGATTCCCCACTCCTCCACTTGCACCTGGCTGGATGACCTTGGGCAAGCCATAGCTCTGGACCAGCTGTTCTCTCAAGGACAGCTTGGGAAAGAGCTCTCTCAGCCCCACCTACCTTCCAGGGTGTCTGTTGTGGGGAGGGGAAGGGAAAGGAGTTTGTAAGCCGCTCTGAGACTCCCTTGGGGAGTGGAGGGCGGGGTATAAATCCAATCTCTTCTTTTTCTTCTCTTCTCTTGGCTGCAATTTATTTATTTATACCCTGATTTTACCTATAATGGGGGCTGAAAATGGCTCGCAAGATCAATCTTCTGTTTTCCATTGTGTCTTCACAGCAGTGACCCTGTGAGGCGAGGGAGGTCGAAAGAGGGTGGCTGGGCCAAGGGGACCCACTGATACGGTTGCCAACCTCCAGGGAGTAACTGGAGATCTCCTAGAGTTACAACTGATCTCTAGGCTACAGAAACTCAGGCCTGGAGTGACAGTGGGGCATCTTGGGACTAGCTCCCCCCCCCCCGATTTCCCGGCAAGCCCCCCCCCAACTTCCCATCCAGCCCAGAGCCCTTGAGTTGCGGCAGGTGTGGGGAAGGAGCCGGGTATTTCTATGCAGCTGTCTGGTGTGAAGGGCCAGTTATGGTGGCCACACGGAGCCAGACAGCACCTCTCTTTCCCCCCCAGAAACTTAATTAGGTTTCCCTTGCTCATCTCTGTTTCCAAGCCGAAGAGCCAGCACTGTCCGAAGACGTTTCCGTGGTCATGTGGCCGGCATGACTAAACACAATCAAGCAATAGGCAGAACAACAGCTATGTGAGAGGTCAAGAGCAAAAGAAAGTAATAGCTGAAATATACACTAAACCAATAAATCATATAACAGAGCAATGCAAAAATATCAATTTAATGCAGCAAACAGGGGTCCAAGAATCAACGAAGTATCCAGTAAATATATTCGTTTCTGGCAATCTTCATCAGGCGAGGACCATCATTTGACTTCACAAATGACTAGTGGAACAACATCCAAGAAAACAATCCTTTAAGGTTCAGACTTGTCCAACAATACCAATTTTTAATAATGGAATCATACACAGGGTACTCATACAAGGTTATACATAGCTAAGCAAGCTTCACTCTGTCACCTTCCCACCGAAGCGGTACCTATTTATCTACTTGTCAGGGGCGTAGAGCAGGGGTGGGCAAATGGCGGCCTGCGGGCCACATGCGGCCCGCCACAGAGTTTTTTGCGGCCTGCCAAGACATGAAGATTAACAAGAGTAAATATAGATGTTCTTTGACAGACATTAACTTGCAGGCTGTGATGAGAATCTCAACAAGCAATCTCACTCCTGATTTCAAAAAAATTGTAGAAAAGTGTGATAGGGTACATTTGTCTCATTAAACTGATTCTAAAATTAAACGTGCTTGCAGCTATAGATGATATGAAATTAGCACAATAAATAAATTGAATAAAACTACCACTATTTTATTTAATTTATATTTATTGATTTTTATGATACAATTTATACCTTTTCTGAAATGCAAAGTTAAGTAATGAATGCAATCATTTTAAAAGGTGCGGCCCTCCGCTAACTCCCGCTCCCACAAAGTGGCCCCCGAGGCAAAACAATTGCCCACCCCTGGCGTAGAGTTTTGTAAATTCGGGGGGAAGGCAGGGGCTCTTTAGAACGTGCGCAAAGCATGCATGCTCGCTGGGGCAACGTCCCCCCACCCAGGAAACCTCCGCACCTCCCCGGGCCCTTCCGAGGCCCGCCAGCCGCTGCTGCCGGAGCCTCTCTCCCCCCCTCCTTCCCTCTCCCTTCGCCGGGAAAAGAGGGCGGGAGAGGGAAGGATGGAAGAGTGGCCAGGCGGGGGGGGGGGGGAGGGGAGAAGCACTTGACTCGGTATTTCACTGGGAGCCAGTGTAGCTATGCTGTACCACACCAATCAGTTAGGTGCCATTTCTGCATTGCCATGGGTAGGTTGTTCCTTGGACAAGGCAAGGGGGCAGTTTTGAATTCGTCCTCTTGCAGATGGCATCATGTCCTCCCCAAACTCCACTCTCCCCAAGTGTGTCCCCTCTGGATCTCCCACCAATGGCCAAGGCAGTTTTGGGAACCCTAGTATCAATGCTGTACCCCTTGCATTTAGTTAGTCTCAAGTGGTACACAAGCTACGACAAGAACAGAATTTGGCAGCTGGTCTTTTGGATAGATAGGGGTGGGGATACGCTCGGTCGTTCTGATCTGTGCTTGTCTTCTCTGCCTGGCATAAGGACTAATCCCTGCCTGTACACTAAAATTTTCCTCCAGAGGCCAAGCTCCTGTGTCTTCAGCATCTGAACCACTGTGACCAGTGTTATGAGACAGGGCCTTTTTGGTGGTGGCTCCAGGACTCTGGAACTCCCTCCCGAGGACCTTGCTTGATCCATCCTGGAATTAGGGTGGCAGGCATACAAACGGGTCTCCAGGTTTTCCGATAATCCTTCTACTTCCCACAAAATGGACACTGTGGATGCTTTCCTCTTCTATTTCTGGCTTTGATCTGTTGATTGTGTACTTTAACCTTGCAAGGAGGATTTTTTTAAAAATACATATACCATAGGTTGCTTTCTGGATTAAATCATCTGAAAGGTGGGCTATATCTATTTTAGTAAATAAATAATAAGGGTAATGGCTTTGATCTAGCATCCCAAATTCTGTATGTCTGAGATGGTGCCTTCAAGGGCTACCAGCCTAAAGGTGTGGCCTGAAGTTTTCCTAGAATTACAAAAGACCTCTAGACTACAGAGATTAGTTCCCCCGGAGGAAATAGCATCTTCAGAGGGTGGACTGCATGGCAGCTCCCCCCGCCTTCCTAAATTAGGCCCTTCCCACAGTCTACCCCCAAATCTCTAGGAATTTCCCAATCTGAAGTTGGCAACCCAAGCTAGTACCATCTCTCAAATGTCTCCTTCCAGAGACGAATGGCCTCAACTGAAACTTTGCTTGTGATCACAACTTGCAAGATCTCAGGCAGTTCACAGCAGTGCCTTTTCAGGGGTGGCCCTAACTCAGGAGGTCTTTATCAGCTTTCAACTGCCAACTGATCAGTGTATTTTTAATGGATGCATTTGGTGGTCTAAATTAGCTTTATCACTGTTTAGTTTTCAGCGCTGATATAACCTTGCTGTTTTTTTAAAAAAACAATTACATTTAATTTAATTTAAATTTACCTGCTACAAGCACAGACAGCTTCAAGATGGGACTGGATAAACATATGGAGCAGAGGTCCATCAGTAGCTATTAGCCCGCAAGATATAAATGGAAATAGGGGACTGCGGTGGCTCAAGTGGTTAAGATACCGAACTGCAGACCAGAAGGTCAGTAGTTCAGCAGTTCGAGACCCAAGCGCTGCATGACGGAGTGAGCTCCCGTCTCTGGTCCCAGCTCCTGCCAACCTAGCAGTTCGAAAGCAAGAAATTACAAGTAGATAAATAGGTATCACTACGGTGGGAAGGTAACAACGTCCCGTGTGCCTTGGCGCATATGACCACGGAAACGTCTTCGGACAGCACTGGCTCTTTGGCTTGGAAATGGAGATGAGTACTGCATCCCTAGTGTTAGATTCGACTGGCTTTCGAGCAAGGGAAACCTTTACCTTTACTTTTATAGATGGAATACTCTGTCTGGGGCAGTGATGCTCTGTATTCTTGGTGCTTGGGGGGCAACAGTGTGTGTGTGTGTGTGTGTGGGGGGGGTTCTGGGGTTTTGGCCCCACTGGTGGACCTCCTGATGGCACCTGATTTTTTGCCACTATGTGACATAGAGTGTTAAACTGGATGGGCCAGTGGTCTGATCCAATATGGCTTCTCTTCTGTTCTTACGTTCATGTGTTCAAGAGATGATTTTGGGGATCATCTGCAAATCAGTCAGTCTCCAGCCTAACCACAAACTGTAGTTGAACCAGTCAGCAGCTTGGGCTGATAATAAAGGCACTGCCTAAAATAGAAATGAATATTTCCTTATAAGCAAAACACGTTTCTATGGCAACCACACTTCAGTCTGCAGCCGCACTGGTAGGGTTAAGCAAACGGGCTGTGAGATTTTTAAGGGCTGTTCCTTATTTTAAAAGTCTGGTGTTTGGTCAAGTCGCAGTTCCAAGCCTTCTCACACACCCTGGATTGGTTCTACGACCCTAAACGTCTTGTATTGTTCACGGAATACCCTATCCTGTCAGTTGTATTAACTCGCTCTGTTTAATCCACCTTGATTCCAAGACAGAAAGGTGGACAATAAATAATGTCAATTTTTAATCAACGGATCTCCCTTATTTCAGATCATTCAACTTGAAGACTATGCATAGGAAACGAGAACATAAGAGAAGCCATGCTGGATCAGGCCAATGGCCTATCCAGTCCAACATTCTGTGTCACACAGTGGCTAAAACCCAGGTACCCTCAGGAGGTCCACCAGTGGGGCCAGAACTCCAGAAGCCCTCCCACTCTTGCCCCCCACAAGCACCAAGAAGACAGAGCATCCCAGACAGAGTGTTCCATCTATACCTTGCAGCTAATAGCCACTGATGGACCTCTGCTCCATATGTTTTGCCAATCCCCTCTTGAAGCTGTCGATGCTTGTAGCAGCCATCACTTCCTGCGGCAGTGGATTCCAGGTGTTAATTCCTCTTGGGGTAAAGGACTTCCTTTTATCTGTTTTAAGACCACTGCTCATGAATTTCTTTGAGTGCCCACAAGTTCTTGTATTGTGAGAAAGGGGAAAAGGTACTTCTTTCTCTACCATCTCGATCCCATGCATAATTTTGTAAACTTCTGTCATGTCACCCCTAATCTAATCTAATCTAATCTAATCTAATCTAATCTAATCTAATCTAATCTAATCTAATTGCATGATATCTACAGGAGAGACCTGAAGAGACATGTGTCTCCATGGAAGGCCATGTGAAGAGAGAGTGAGAGGACAAAGGGAGAAAGAGGAGGGGTCAGAGGGCAGCTCCAAGGTTAAGACAAAGAGAGGCATCCTATTCAAGGAGATAATACCTAGGTACACTTAGAATGATGTAGCACTGCCCAATGTCTAGGCATACTGAGTTGCTCACTGCAACACAAGAGACTCTGATGGACAGGAGGAGGTATATGACCCATCCAAAAACACTGAGCCCCCAGGCAGGGGGTAAGCGGGAGAGCCCTGAGGTCACAGCTTGGTGTGTAGTGGTTAAGTGCGCGGACTCTAATCTGGGAGAACCGGGTTTGATTCCCCACTCCTCCACTTGCAGCTGCTGGATGACCTTGGGCAAGCCGTAGTTCTCGCGCAGCTGTCCTTGAAAAAGAGCAGTTTCTGTCAGAGCTCTCTCAGCCCCACCTACCTCACAGGGTGTCTGTTGTGGGGAGGGGAAGGGAAAGGAGTTTGGAAGCTGCTCTGAGACTCCCTTCTCTCTTCTTCACAGCTTAGTTAGAGCTGGATAAAGATGGAAAGCAGACTCTACTCCTTAGCCAGGCGTGTGATTACAGACAGACAGGGTCGAAAGATCCAGGTTAGTGTGTGGGCCTTGAATAGAGGTTGGGGGACCACATCTTCAGTTCTGTGGAGTCTTCTCAACTACCTCTTGCTGTCCTGAAAACCAGATGTGGTGTTTGTGGCTGGTGGCCTGTACTATAAAGAACACTCAAAGAACAGCTGGCTAGCTTTGCCGCAGTGTAACCCGGCCTGCTCTTGGGCTTTCGTTACCTATCAAAATAGGGTTGCCGGATCTGGGTTGGGAAATTCCAGGAGATTGGGGGGGGGGCAGAGTCTGGGGAGGGCAGTGTTTGGGGAGGAGAGGGACCTCAGTTGGGTGTCATGCCACGAAGCCCGCCTTCCAAAGCTGCCATTTCCTGCTGGGGAACTGATCCCTGTTGCTTGGAGATCAGTTCTGATTCCAGGACCTCTCCAGCCACCACCTGGACGTCAGCAGTCCTATATCCAAATCATCTTTGGAAAAGCGCCCAATGGTTCATCTGAGCCGGCTCCCTATCCGCTGAGCGCTATGACTTTGCACCATGATGGATGCTTTAACAGGAAAACGTTTACTTGAAAGGGATTTTGAACGGAGCTAATTAGGGCGTCCTGAGCCTAGGTGGATTTAATGAGCTGCCTAATTACCGTCCCCCGGTAAGCCAAGGCTGTAGCAATATAAATAGGACTATAAATGCTCAGGCCGTTGTGTGCCCTACGCGAAGGGGCTGGGGGGGGGGGGTTAGCTCACAAATCCTTTATGCACTCACTGTCTTGCTTAATCTCACACATATAACAGCACGTACAAATCCAGGCTGGACTGAAGACCCGCTAGGATAGAGCAAAGGCAGTGAGAAATCTTTCTCCCCCCCCTCTACATTCTCTGAATTCCTGGGGTGCTCCTCTTAGGAGATATTTGGTAGCATCTGTGAGGAGGGAATTTGCAGCCCCTCCTCTCTACCCTCCCCCCCCCCACTCCTCCCCAACCTTCCTGCAAGGCAATGAGGCGTTAGGGTACACCTCTGCAGTCACATCCCTTCCCACAAGCCTCTGTGGCAGCGACCCCCCCTTCCCACGTTTCCATGACAACAGGAATGGTGATGCTCACTGGAGCTGACACTGTCCCAATTTAACCCCCCCCTCCTCCCAGCCATGCCTCCTTCCCTCCCCCCCTTTCTTGTGATCATGCCTGCAGTTCTCCGTGGAGGCTGCAGGGGGCAGCTCTGCCTCAGGGCTGCCAGGAGAGGCGGCCAAATGTCCACCAAATTAGAAAGAGTTGCCTTGAAATGTAAAGGTCTGCACTATTAATGGAATAACATGGATTTATGTGTGCCTTCGATGCAGGGACACCACAGAAAGTGGGAGAGAAACACCATTCAGGGGAGGGGGGAATAGCAGGACCGGCTCATTTGCTCTTTTGTGGCCTGTTACTCTAGGTGGCTTTCCTTGTAGCGCTGTACCTAGACAGGGTGATTTTTTAGAATTAACCCACTCACTGAACACTGAACTCAGAAGCCCATTTGCCAATGCACCGAGGCCTGGCCGCTAAAAAAGACAACCCCGGCAGCACATAATGCCTGCTAAAAGATTGTGATGCGGACTGATTTTTGCTGAAGTCTCACTGCAACAAAATCCAGTGTTTAACCAAGAATGCCAAGTGTATAGTGGATGAAACTCGAGTGTTTGTGGGGTGTCAAGCACCTCTCCTGTGAAATCTTCCCATTAACAAACACACACACAAAGTCCAGTGGTCTATGAAATCAAGTTTTGCGTAGGGATTTTGAAAAATTCATTTCTGAAAAACCATTGTAATTCGGGTTTCGACTGGGGCTTGGTTGACGTAGAAAGAATGGACCATTCTTGCCTTTCGAATGCTTTATTGAGTCATCTTCAAACAACATTGTCATTTCTGGAAAGTCAACCTTGGCATTAAGAAGACACTCTGTTGTGTAGTCATTAAAAAAAAGAAAGAAAGAAGCAGAGGATATCACAGGGGGGTGTCTATGTTGGCCCTTCTGAAGAAGAAGCAAGTACAAATCTGTTTGCAAGCTTTAAAAAGAACAGACAAGCTCGGTGCTTGCTTTTCCTCTTCATTGTCCTTGGGATTCTTGTAATAGCAAAAAGGCGGCTCTTTCAATGTTGTGCCGTTAAGATATTATTCTCCCCCCTAATAAGGTGAAGATGAAGAAATGATGACTAAGATAAAACCACAAATTGTCTCATGCGAACGATATAAATCTCACCTTCCTAAGCATGTGGCATGCATTTGTGAAGACGCTTTAGTGGTGTGGTGGACATAATTTTTATGCAGGCTTTTGCCTTGCTGTCCCTAATGTTAGGTGGAGGAGGACAGGCACTCCGATGTGAGAAACATGGTAACTGTAAAGAGTGGGCAATTTTCACATCTCTCTATTGTCTTATTATTGTTCCTGCAGAATATTGTGACTCAGACTTAGGGCTGAGGATGACCCAGAAATCCCTGCTTTTTTTACTACCTTTGCCCACGGAAAAGTGCACATTGGGCGGCTAGAGATGTGTTGTCTGGGGAAAGTATCGTGCAAAATGGTCCATGTGCTTTAATGACAGACACACCCCAAAACTCAAGGATAGAGATGAATGGATGCTCCTTATTTCTTTTCTTTTCGGGCACGCAACAAGAAAATAAATAAGGAATATCCAATAGCATACGATAACTGGTATTTTTTGTCAGGGGTTTTGATTCTCCACTTTCGTCCCTGTTATTCCTATAGATTCATTTGTTCGGTGAGTTGTATGGATTTTACATGCAGCCCGTATCATTTTATTGGCTTATTTAAAAATGTACACTCCCCACGCTCCCCAGAATGTGCCCGAGGTAGTATTTGTACATGCAGCAAAAGCCATTTTTGCAGATAATGTACCAAGAGTGTGCGATGCTGATTTAGGAACACACAGAAATGAGACTGGAAACTAAGTACATACATTGTCCAGGATTAATTCGGTGCAAAGAAAACAGAAAATGCCCTGAAAATAAAGAATCAAACATTCAAATCGCACAGGGAAGATGCAGAATCGAACGGGGGTTTTTGCTATCGAAACTACAGGAATGAGGAATGTGAAGTCTTTCTGAACTTCGTGAATGCTCAGAAAGTCTCGTTTCGATTTGCGGGGGGATTCTGCCAAAGAGATGCGCCTTCCTCACATTGTCAGTGGTTCATCAGATGGAGATTCCTAAACAGAAGGTGGAACATTTCCTCCACATCCTGAAAACTGAATTTATAATCTTCAGGAAGCAGTAAGGGGAAAACAGCTATGAATGTTGCGGGCTATGGAAACCAGAGCAATCCAAATTAACGAGTTGCCTCTGTATCTGCTTCTGTATCATAGCGTTGACTGCCAACGGATTTCTCAACTGTTCACTTCAATCAAAACATCCATTTTCCTTTCAATGCCGGGAACGCATTTTCAGATCTAGCGGTTGTAAATCTGCAGATTGTTATTGCGGGAGAGACGATTCTTTCCAGGACCCGTTTCTTAGGCAGCTTCTATGGGAGAGCTTGAAAGGAAACTCTTGGCATAAATGTCCTTCTGATGAAGGGCCATTAGCGCTTGAATTGAGACATATCACACACTTCTTAAGGGACTATTTCCTGCACCCATTCAAACAATTGTTTGTTGTGTCATCTTTGGAGTGTCACACAGAACCCTTTCAGTCCTGAATGGAGAGATTAAGAGGAACAAGGTGTGGATACTCTGTGGTCTACTAGTAAAGCTCTGAGAACTACCAGAATCCAGTTGGCCCCTGAGTCTCCACACCTGTGCATTGGAGCCCTTGTGGTGAACCAGTCAAGCCAGTTTGAGTGCAGTGGTTAAGTGCGCGGACTCTAATCTGGGAGAACCAGGTTTGATTCCCCACGTCTCCACTTGCAGCTGCTGGATGACCTTGGGCAAGCCACAGTTCTCTCAGAGCTGTTCTCTCAAGAGCCATTCTTGAAAGAGCTCTCTCAGCCCCGCCTACCTCACAGGATGTCTGTTGTGGGGAGGGGAAGGGAAAGGAGTTTGTAAGCTGCTCTGAGACTCCAAGTGAAGGGCGGGGTATAAATCCAATCTCCTCCTCCTCCTCCCCCCTCTCCTCCTCCTCCCCCCTCTTCTTCTTCTTCTTCTTCTTCTTCTTCTTGTGTTGGAAGATCCGATAAAAAAAATAGGGAGATCATCAGGGTTCAAATGTCCTCTTAACCGTGAATCTCTCTCTTAGCCTAACTTTCCTCATAGCACTGGTGGTGGTGGGAAGTGCCATCAAGTCACAGCTGACTTATGGAGATCCCATAAGGTTTCCAAGATGAGAGATGAACAGAGGTGGCGGCCTGCCTATGGATAGCAGCTGTGGGCTTCCTTGGTGGAGTCCCACCCGCCTGCTAACCAGGACCAGCCCTGCGTAGCTTCCAAGATCTGGTGAGATAAAACTAGCCTGGGCTATCCAGGGCAGGGCAGGGATGAGCAGAGGTGGCTTTGCCATTGCTTGCCTCTGCATGGCAACCCCGGACTTCCTTGATGGTCTCCCATCCAGTTTGAGAGCCAGTTTGGTGTAGGGGTTAGGAGCATGGACCCATTCTGGTTTGGTGAAAGAGCCAGTTTGGTGTCGTGATTAGGAGAATGGGCTCTAATTTGAGAGAACGGGGTTTGATTCCCCACTCCTCCACAGGCAGCTGCTACTGGGTCGGCCCTAAGTTCTTTCACAGCTGTTCTCTCAAGGGCAGTCCTCAAAAGAGCTCTCTCAGCCCCATCTACTTCACAGGGGATTTGTTGTGGGGAGGGGAGGGGAAGGGAAAGGAGATTGTAAGCTGCTCTGAAACTCCGAGTGGAGTTCTTTTTTATTTTCCTTGCATAAGAGAACTGGAACACTCTCTATACATATATATACACAAAGCTTGCTTGCAGACCATAGTGAAGAACTTGGTGGGGATCTTATTGATTTTAGTAAACAGAAAGCAATGCAGCATAACTTTGGGGAGGGGGAGAACAGTGACTTTACAATGCTTTTTATCTCCGAGTGAAGGTCGGGGTATAAATCCAATCTCCTCCTCCTTCCTTCCCCATTGAGCATAGAGAGCCAGTTCGGTGTTGTGATTAAGTGTGCGGACTCTAATCTGGGAGAACTGGGTTTGATTCCCCACTCCTCCATTCACAGCTGCTGGATGACCTTGGACAAGCCATAGTTCTGGCACAGCTGTTCTTGAAAAAGAGCCATTTCTGTCAGAGCTCTCTCAGCCCCACCCACCTCACAGGCTGTCTGTTATGGGGAGGGGAAGGGAAAGGAGTTTGTAAGCTGCTCTGAGACTCCAAGTGAAGGGTGGGGTATAAACCCAGTCTCCTCCTCCTCCTCCTCAACACACATGAACACAGGAAGCTGCCTTATATTGAATCAGACCCTTAGGCCATCAGCATTCAGTACTGTCTACTCAGACTGGCAGTGGCTTTCCAGGGTCTCAGGCACAGGCCTTTGACATCATCTGTTACCTGACCTGTCTAACTGGAGCTGCCAGGAATCGAACTTGAGACCTTCTGCATGCCGAGCAGATGTGCTACCACGGAGTCATGGCCTCCCCTCACCTGATGCACTTGCCGCCCCTCTTGACTACACCCTTTGCCTAATTCCCCTTTCCGAGGGGTTTCGTAGTTTGTACCTCGACGCTCCACTGTCTTGGCCTCTGGATGGATTGCCCTGTGGGTTTGCCTGAGAGCACAATTGATCTCGGGTCTCAGGGACGCATGCTTCAGCTCCCCGATCGTTGCCCACCCAGCGCTGACAAGTACAAAACAGATCAAATGCAAGTACGGGATACAAATTCAGTTTGCTCCAACAGCAGAGGAAAGAAAGAGAGGGAAAGCTGTGACCGTATTGATTACAAGAAGCCAGATATTACGTCAGGTTCTCTAAGAAATTTAAAAATGGGGATACGAGCAGGGGTCCGTTGGGGCCAGAGCGAGGCAGAGCGAAGCTCCGCCAGCTCAGGAGTGGCCACTAGGGCAGCCACGGGCCGAATCAGACTCTCTGATCTGATTCAGCCTGCTGCCGAATTCCTGCTGAAATTTGGTGGCAACTTTAAAAGCAACTGGGGAGAGGGGGTTTGAGGGAGAGGCTCCAAACTTGCAGGGTAGCTGCTGGGACCTCTCCCCCAAATACCCACCAAGTTTCAAGAAGATTGGACCAGGGGGTCCAATTCTATGGGCCCCCAAACAGGTTGCCCCCATTCCCTCCATTGTTCTCTATGGGAGGAAAAAAGGGTTAACATTTTTTCCCACCATAGAGAACAATGGAGGGGATGGGACAACCTGTTTGGGGGCCCATAGAATTGGACCCCGTGGTCCAATCTTCTTGAAACTTGGTGGGTATTTCAAGGAGAGGCTCCAGCAGCTACCCTGCAAATCCCCTTTCCTCCAGCCCCTCATATACCCTATGAGTTTTTGCCACTGATTTCAATGGCCCATAGAAGAAGAAGAAGAAGAAGAAGAAGAAGAGATTGGATTTATACCCCACCCTTCACTCACTTGGAGTCTCAGAGTGGCTTACAAACTCCATTCCCTTCCCCTCCCCACAACAGACACCCTGTGAGGTAGGTGGGGCTGAGAGAGCTTTTTCCCAAGCTGTCCTTGAGAGAACAGCTGGTACAGAGCTATGGCTTGCCCAAGGTCATCCAGCCAGGTGCAAGTGGAGGAGTGGGGAATCAAACCTGGTTCTCCCAGATTATAGTCTGCGCACTTAACCACTGCACCAAACTGGCTCTTGGTATAGGGTATAATGGGGCTGAAACTGACATTCCCTTTCTGACACACTTCCGGTGATGTCAAGGGACGTGGCATATGCTAATGAGTTATGCTAATGAGCTCCTGCAGCTCTTTTTCTACGAAAGGACCCCTGGATACGAGTATCAAGTCACCAGCCAAGGCTATAGCATAGACTGATGTTTGCATCTATTGAAGGGTTCGTATCTATTTTGCTGGCTTTTGTATTGGATATTTTTACATATCGGGTTGGATCCTTGCAGATACCTTCGGTTAATGCTTTCCCCCAGGGCTAGGATCCTTCGCTGGATGCGAAAGTCTCTTGCGTCAGCAGGGGCATCGCCATCCATAGAATGCATCAGCAAGACCCCACCCATCATTGTCATGAGTTCTAGTTTAAAGAGTTATTATAAATTGCCTTCAGACTGAACACCAAAGATTTGAAATATAGCGTTTTTCCAGACTATTTTTCTTTGCTGCTGGGTTTGGGGGAACTGGAATGGGTACCCAGTCCCCCTCCCCCACAATACATCTATTGATTTATTTATGTTATTTATAGCCTGCTTTTCTCACTGGGACTTCAGGCAGATTGCACAGGGGGAGTCAATGCAATCGACAGGACGGTACTTTCAATAAGCAGACTGTAGGAGGAGAGATTGGATTTATACCCCGCCCGTCGCTACCCAAAGGAGTCTCAGACTGGCTTACAATCTCCTTTCCCTTCCCCTCCCCACAACAGACATCCGGTGAGGTAGGTGGGGCTGAGAGAGCTCTCTCAAGGACTGCCAGTGAGAGAACAGCTCTGAAAGAGCCATAACTGACCCAAGGTCACACCAGCAGCTGCATGTGGGAGTGGGGAATTGAACCTGGTTCCCCCAGATTAGAGTTTGCGCTCCCAACCACTACACCAAGCTGGAACTCAGAACCAAGAAGAAATCTGGAACCAACGAAAAATCTAAAAAACCAAACCAAACCAGAATTGCAGCAAACCATATGTGTTAACATGACACAGAGAGTGATTAAAATGTAGAAGTTGCTCCCAGAAGATGTAGTGATGGCCACAGGAAGAAACAGCTTTAAAAGGGAATTAGATATTCATGGAGGATAGGCCTATCAGTTGCTATTAGCTATTGTAACTGAGGGGAATCTCCACATTCAGAGACATTAATCGTTTGAATCCCAGAGCCAGGAGGCAACATCAGGGGAAGGCCTCAGCCTCTATGTCCTGTTGTTGGCCCTCCAGAGGAACTAGCTGGCAGCTGTGTGAGACAGGATGCTGGACTAGATGGACCACTGGTCTGAATTAGCAGGGCTCTTCTGATGTTTTTGTGAAGGCCTCAGCCTCTATGTCCTGTGGTTGGCCCTCCAGAGGAACTAGCTGGCAGCTGTGTGAGACAGGATGCTGGACTAGATGGACCACTGGTCTGAATTAGCAGGGCTCTTCTGATGTTTTTGTGAAGGCCTCAGCCTCTATGCCCTGTGGTTGGCCATCCAGAGGAACTAGCTGGCAGCTGTGTGAGACAGGATGCTGGACTAGATGGACCACTGGTCTGAATTAGCAGGGCTCTTCTGATGTTTTTGTGAAGGCCTCAGCCTCTATGCCCTGTGGTTGGCCATCCAGAGGAACTAGCTGGCAGCTGTGTGAGACAGGATGCTGGACTAGATGGACCACTGGTCTGAATTAGCAGGGCTCTTCTGATGTTTTTGTGAAGGCCTCAGCCTCTATGCCCTGTGGTTGGCCCTCCAGAGGAACTAGCTGGCAGCTGTGTGAGACAGGATGCTGGACTAGATGGGCCTTGTGTCTGAATTAGCAGGGCTCTTCTGATGTTTTTGTGAAGGCCTCAGCCTCTATGTCCTGTGGTTGGCCCTCCAGAGGAACTAGCTGGCAGCTGTGTGAGACAGGATGCTGGACTAGATGGGCCTTGTGTCTGAATTAGCAGGGCTCTTCTGATGTTTTTGTGAAGGCCTCAGCCTCTATGCCCTGTGGTTGGCCATCCAGAGGAACTGGTTGGCCACTGTGTGAGACAGGATGCTGGACTAGATAGACCACTGGTCTGATGTTCTTACAAAGGCCTTGGCCTCTAGGCCCTGTTGGCCCTCCAGAGGAACTGGTTGGCTGCTGTAGGACAGGATGCTGGACTAGATGGACCACTGGTCTGATCCAGCAGAGCTCTTCTGATGTTCTTATGAAGGCCTCAGCCTCTATGCCCTGTCGTTGGCTGACAAGAGGAACTAGTTGGCAGCTGTGTGAGCTGCTGGACTAGATGGACCACTGGTCTGATCCAGCAGGGCTCTTCTTATGATGCAAAAATTACATAGTAAGAGCCTACTTACAGCAAGCTATTCACGGTTGCATAGACTACAGTCCCTAACCGTTTATCCAAGTAACATTGTGAACCATTTTGTACAGTGCAACCCCTATTGCCTGTATAGAACAGCCCTCTTGAATAATTCAGTTTTGCATAGTTTGCAGAAAGCCAGGAGACTAAGAGACCTCGAAACCTCCTCAGGCAGGCCATTAGTACACATGAAGCGGCCTAATACTGAATTAGACCCTCGGTCTATCAAAGTCAGTTTTGTTTTCTCAACACCGGCAGTGGCTCTCCAGGTTTCCAGGCGGAGGTCTTTCACATCACCTACTGCCAGATCTTTTAACTGGAGATGCCGGGGATTGAAACTAGGACCTCCTGCATGCCAAGCAGATCTTCTACCACTGAGCCACAGCCCCTCCCCAAAAGGTGGGGCCCACAATGGAGAAGTCACGTGTACGGGCAGTTGCTGATTTTGCCCATTTGTAGGCTGACACCTGCAAAAGTCCCTCTCAGGTGAGCAAAGCCCTTGTGGTGGAGCACAGGGGAAGAGGCTGTCCCTCAGATATCCATGAAGGGCTTTGTATGTGATACATGAATATGTGGTGTGGTTTGGTGTAGTGGTTAAGTGCGAGGACTCTAATCTGGGAGAACCGGGTTTGATTCCCTACTCCTCCACCTGCAGCTGCTGGATGACCTTGGGCAAGCCGTAGCTCTGTACCAGCTGTTCTTGAAAGGGCAGTTCTGGAAAGGGATCTCTCAGCCCCACCGACCTCCCAGGGTGTCTGTTGCGGGGAGGGGAAGGGAAAGGAGCTTGTAAGCCACTCTGAGACTCCAATTTCCTCCTCCACCTCCTTCCCATTCTAAAATTATTGTCTGCCATTCATCTTTCTGCTCACTGCTGCTGCTTCAGAGTCAGGTATTTGGTTTCTTCTTGGGTCAGATGTGGGCCGTTTGTAGCAAGTCGGAGATCATGACATCAACAGGATGGTGTCACGATGCTTTATTGCCAGTCTGATTGGCTGACGGGACAACATCACTGTTTCAAATGAACCCTAGGAATATCAGAACATAAGAGAAGCCAATGTTGGATCAGGCCAGTGGCCCATCCAGTCCAACACTCTGTGTCACACAGTGGCCAAAAACACCAGGTGCCCTCCGGAGGTCTGAGCTGATCCTGTACGTCTGCCATCACAGGTCGAATTCTGGCTCCTTGCCCACCATTGCGAAAAATGTGGGTCAAGGCAAGTACTGTACAGGCTGAATCTGGGCTGCATTTAGCCTGCAGAGACAGAAGAACGAATGACCCGGCATCAGCTGAGGCGGTCAGAAGTCAGCAGGGATGGAGCTGCGGCTGTAATATGCTAAAACAGTCCTGTGAGTCAGGCCGCCTAAAGACTGCCTTTGAAGCCCCGTCACACAAAGAGCTCTCCTCGCTCAACTGTGTCCTCTGCTCCCATTTAATTCAATGAGATTTGCGTGCCTGACAAGTGAATTGTGCCCGCTGGCTGCCATCCAGGGAACTGGGTGTGCGGCCAGGTCCCTTTGCTAGGTGTCAGAGACAATGAGCCGCGAGCTCCAGCCAGTTCCATTGCTGACAGGAGGAGATCTGGGTGTGCTCCCAGCTGCTGGATCTGAGCCGGCACAGCCTTTTCAAGTCGGAACAGAGGTCTTGAAAGAACAAGGAGAAAAGTCAGTGGAAGGAACACGAAAAGTGTAGTGCAAGTTTCTCTTTTTGGGGTGGGGGGCCGACCACAGAGAGAGTTTGGCGTAGTGGTTAGGGGCGCAGACTCTAATCTGGGAGAACTGGGTTTGATTCCCCACTCCTCCCCATGCAGCTGCTGGTGTGACCTTGGGCAAGCACCACAGTTCTCTCAGAGCTGTTCTCTCAAGAGCAGTTCTCAAGGAGCTCTCTCTGCCCCACCTACCTCACAGGGTGTCTGTTGCGGGGAGGGGAAGGGAAGGAGATTGTAAGCTGCTCTGAGACTCTGAGTGAAGGGCGGGGTATAAATCCAATCTCCTCATTCTCCACCACCTTCTCCTCCTCCTCTTTGGAGTAGTGGCTAAATTCACGGACTCTAATCTGGGAGAACCAGGTCTGATCCCCAACTCCTCCACTTGCAGCTGCTGGATGACCTTGGGCAAGCCATCGTTCTGACACAGCTGTCCTTGAAAAAGAGCAGTTTCTGTCAGAGATCTCTCAGCCCCACCTACCTCACACGGTGTCTGTTGTGGGGAGGAGGAAGGAAAGGAATTTGTAAGCTGCTCTGAGATTCCAAGTGAAGGGCGGGGTATAAATCCAATCTCCTCATTCTCCGCCTCTTCTTTGGTGTAGTGGTTAAGTGCACAGACTCTAATCTGGGAGAACCGGGTTTGATTCCCCACTCGTCCACTTGCACCTGCTGGATGACCTTGGACAAGCCATAGCTCTGGCACCGCTGTCCTTGAAAAAGAGCAATTTCTGTCAGAGATCTCTCAGTCCTGCCTACCTCACAGGGTGTCTGTTGTGGGGAGGGGAAGGGAAAGGAGAGCCAGTTTGGTGTAGTGGTTAAGTGCGCGGACTCTAATCTGGGAGAACCGGGTTTGATTCCCCACTCCTCCACTTGCACCTGGCTGGATGACCTTGGGCAAGCCATAGCTCTGTACCAGCTGTTCTCTCAAGGACAGCTTGGGAAAGAGCTCTCTCAGGCCCACCTACCTCACAGGGTGTCTGTTGTGGGGAGGAGAAGGGAAAAGGAGTTTGTAAGCCACTCTGATACTCCCTTGGGGAGTGGAGGGCGGGGTATAAATCCAATCTCTTCTTCTTCTTCTTCTCTTCTTCTTCCTCTTCTGTAATTAGCAGCTGGTAGCAAATTGCAGCCTTGACCTGAATAGTTCAGGCTAGCCTAGTCTCATCACCTCTCAGAAGCTAAGCAGGGTGAGCCCTGGTTTGTAGTTGGATGGGCAACTGCCAAGGAAGTCCAGGGGTGCATCACAGAGGCAGGCAATAAACCGCCTGTGACTTGACGGCAATTTACACGTACTCAGGGCAAGTTTCAAGCACAAGGAACCGGGAGGGACCAAGTGCCCATTCACTCACAGCAGGCTTCAAGGCAAAAGTCAGAATCTGGTTCTTCAGCACCTCGGAGAGCTCCCAGGGAGAGCAGAAACTCCTCCGTTCAAACTCCAGGACTCTCAACGGAGCCCTTATATCGCTTTGCAGGCTAGATGACTGCTAACTGGCCGCCATGCAGATGGAATTGACAGTGCTTTAAGAGAGAGCTTGGCGGGCTCGGAGCTGTGTGCGAATGATCTCGAGTCACCGCTAAATATCTTCTGCACTACGAATCTCTAGGGGGCTGAGCGGCTTTGGTTGGCTGGTGGGCCGATCTCAAGATGTCACTTCGAAGGCCTGAAGCGCCACCGCTCGCTCCGGAGCCTGGAATAGCATTTTCTCCCTCCAAAAGGTCTGCAGGGAATTCTCCTTCAAGTTTCATTTCAGCTCGACTCAAGAGCTGCCAGTTCCGGAAGGTCTCTAACAGGGGAGCCCCTCTCCAGAGGCCGGTCTGAACGCTGTCACAACCTGCACGGTATATCTCTTCCCTTCCCTTGTAATACCCACTGTAAAAGCATGCCGGGGGAGTGATTGCCACTGCGTGGTGGTTGTTCTCACATAGCTCTGACTAGGGGGTCTCTCAGCCACCTGGGGAGCACTGATGAGTCACTTGCTGTGCTCGTGGCTCTGAGATGCACCTTTATGTGCTGCCCAACTCTTGTTTCGATGGAAACAAGCTGGGGGATGGGAGACAAAAGTCCGCTGGATGTAGCAAACTAGCCTGGGAGAGGGCCTTCTTGGTCATGGCACCAAATGTTTGGAACTCTCTCCTCAGGGAGAGTCATCTGTCCCCTTCTGTTGTCTTTCGACAGCAGGTGAAGACTGGGGTGGGGGTGGGGGGTTGTTTCCTTTGGCATTCCTGTGATGATCCCTCCTTTCTAAGCAATATTTTAATGTTTTGTCCAGGGCTATTTTTGGGCAGGAACGCACAGGAATGGAGTTCCGGCTGGCTTCCGAGTTGGCCACACCTGCAGCCTCCTTCCCCCCTTGGGTTTCCCTGGTGCCTTGCAAGCCACGGGGCGCCTGGGGAAGCCAAACCGATCCAGGGAGGGAAGGCAGTTTAAACTACCTCCCCTCCTTGGGTTCCCTAGATGCCTCGCAACTGCAGGGCCCCTGGGGAAGCCGATCCTGGGAGGGAGCTGTGCTGTCGGTGTGTGTATCCTAATAGGCTAATGAGTTTCTGCTGTTGGGTGTGGCCTATTATGCTAATGAGTTCCTGCTTGGCTTTTTCTACAAAAAAAAAGCTCTGGTTTTGTCTGTATTTTAACTCTGTTTTTTAATTGCTTTAATGATGTGTGTTTGGGAGGGGGGTTGGGGTTTTTTTGGGGGGTATTTTTCATGCTTGTGTGTGAGCACGCACCTGGATGTCATGGGGACCTCTGGTGACCGATGCCTACTGGGGGCCTGGAGGATATTCAGAGAGGTGGCTGAATAAAGCCTGCCCCCATCTTCTTACCTCTGGTATTCCAAGGAGGTCTCCCATCCAAATACTGGCCAGAGTCGACCCTGCTTAGCTTCCGAGATCTGACGAGATCGGGCTTGCCTGGGCTATCCAGGTCAGGGCAAGAGGGGAATTGGTTTTAATGGTTTATAAATGCGATTGTGTGATGATTTTGTCACTTGAGGGGCTGTGGCTCAGTGGTAGAGCATCCGTTTGGCATGCAGAAGATCCCAGGCTCAGTCCACGGTATCTCCAGTTAAAAGATCGGTCAGTAAGTGACGTGAAAGATCTCTTCCCGAGACCCTGGAGAGCGGCTGCCAGTCTGAGTAGACAACACTGACCGTGATGGACCAAGGGTCTGATTCAGGATAAGATGTGTTCATGTATGTTTTTAATTGTTAGCCATCTTGGTAGCTCTTATAAGAGCAGTAAGGTGGAATGCAATTTTTGTAAATCAATACTAGAATAAATCAATAAATCATGGAATGGATTCATTTGGTCATGACTGGCTGGGCCTGCTGAAACTGACCTGGCATAGCAAGTGGAACTGCGAAGGCCATGAACTTTGCATCCAGCTCTTTCGATGGGTGAACACACCATGTTTGACTGTGGCAATCTCCCGTGGCGCAAACCTCTGCTCGATTTGCCCTCCGCCTCAAATGGCTGATGAACAGCTTTGCAGCAGCACAGTGGATGTGGTGGAGGGATTTCATTTCCTTGCCTTCCAGGGGCTTTTGCATCTGGGCCGTAGGGGAGATGATTTTGCCAAAGGTCACGTGAGTGGCCAAGTCAGATAATGAAATGATATCAGGAGGGAACTACGCCCCCCCCATAAGACTGTGGAGGAAATAACCTCGATAACATGGACTTAAACAAAACTAAATGGGAAGACTATTTTGGGGGGGGGGTTAAATATACCATGTTTGTTTATAGTCACTGGCCGACTGATTGAGTTGCTCCGTTAATTTAGAAAATTGTTGCAGCCTGAATTTCCCACGCTAGCCTGGGCTTGTCAGAGTTTGGAAGCTAAGCAGGGTCAGCCATGGTTAATTCTCAGATAGGTTACAAAAGAAGGCCAGGGTTGCTACAGGGAGGAAGACAGTGGCAAACCACCTTTGATCATCTGTGCCCTAGAAAACCCCAAGAGGGGTCTTTGTGAGTTGGTTGGAAGAAGAAGAGGAGGAGGAAAAGGAGGAGGAGGAGATTGGATTTATATCAAGACACCCTGTGAGGCAGGTGGGGCTGAGAGAGCTCTGACAGAAACGGCTCTTTCAAGAACAGCTCTGACAGAACTACGGCTTGCCCAAGGTCATCCAGCAGCTGCAAGTGGACGAGTGGGGAATCAAACCCGGTTCTCCCAGATTAGAGTCTGCACACTTAGCCACGACACAAAACTTGATGGACCCCAATTATTATTGTTATATTTAGAAGATAGTCTTCTGAGTGGCATGCAGTGACAACTTGTGAGGAGAACAGGGGAAGTAGGATTCCCATGGTGCTGTGGGAGACTGTGCCTGCATGAAATACTGCTAAGTGCATTCAATAGGTGCAAAGTAAAGCGGTGAACAGGCTTAAACAGTTCATGAATGGCTAAACTGTCTTACAAAAATAACAACAGATCCCCATTCACAGCCAGCAAAGAGATGATGAGGCAAACGGATGGGTACTAGAACACCCCCTAAATAGGAATGCTGTATGGATGGAAGGAGAAAAATTTGCAGCTCTGATTTTGTACTTCCTCCCAACTGAACCTGCCATGATAACAATGAGGAACGCTTTGGAAGATAAAACTGCAGAACAATATAGAAGAGGAGGAGGGGGAGGAGATTGGATTTATACCCCGCCCTTCACTACCCGAAGGAGTCTCAGAGCGGTTTACCATCACCTTTCCCTTCCCCTCCAGACAATAGACACCCGGCGAGGTAGGTGGGTCTGAGAGAGCCCTTTTGAGGGCTGCTCTTGACAGAACAGCTCTGAAAGGACTTATGACTGACCCAAGGTCACACCAGCAGCTGCATGTGGAGGAGCAGGGAATCAAACCCTGTTCTCCCAGATTAGAATCCGTGCTCTTAACCATTACATCAAACTGGGCAGTGGTCCCTAACCTTTTTAAGCCTGCACACACCTTTGGAATTCTGACATGCCGTGGTGAAAGCAGCAGCAACATGGTCACCACAAAATGGCTGCCACAGGAGGCAGAGCCTCCCACAAAATGGCTGCTGCAGCTTAACTACAGTCCCACAGTGAAGATCCTTGCACTGTGGTGGCAGCTGCTGGCAAAGCAACATTTTTTAAAAATAAATCTGCACAGCCAGTCAGAAGCCCTGCTGGGCAAAAGCCCTACCTGGCCCCACCCACTTCCTAAAAACACTTGTCAGGCACCAGCAAAGGTGTTGGCAGGTGCCCAGGTGCCCATGGCTGGTGTAGAGGTTAAGTGCATGGACTCTAATCCGGGAGCACCGGGTTTGATTCCCCACTCCTCCACTTGTACCTGCTGGATGACCTTGGGCAAGCCATAGCTCTGTACCAGCTGTTCTCTCAAGGACAGTTGTCGCAGAGCTCTCTCAGCCCCACCTACCTCACAGAGTGCCTGTTGTAGGGAGGGGGAGGGAAAGGAGTTTGTAAACCGCTCTGAGACTCCCTTGGGGAGTGGAGGGCGGGATATAAATCCAGGCTCTTCTTCTAATGTGGGAGAACCGGGTTTGATTCCCCACTCCTCCACATGCAGCTGCTGGATGGCCTGGGCAAGCCATAGTTCTGTCAGAGCTGTTCTTGAGAGAGTGGTCCTTGAGAGAGCTCTCTCAGTGCTACCTACCTCCCAGGGTGTCTGTTGTGGGGAAGGGAAGGGAAGGGAAAGGCATTTATAAGCCGCTGTGAGACTCCGAGTGAAAGGTGGGGTATAAATCCAATCTCTTCTTCTTCTTCTGTTGGGGACCCCTGTTGCCGGGAGAAAGAGACCCGGTAGCCCTTGACGCAGGCATGACACGAATGGCTTCCCTATGATCCTGAGCAAAACACGCTGCCTTGTTCGTAGGCTAATCTGTGCCTCATCAATATTTTAACGGCGGTGGGAAATCCTTGCTATGCTTTTCACAGCCTGGTCTGTAATAGGGAGGGATGCTGTAGACGGATTTTTTAAAAAAATTTCTGCAAAACCCCGTAAAACCTAAAGACGCATCCTCCTGCTAAACGCTTTCAAAGCTTCCAAGGTGTCGTCGTGTCACCATTTCACTTCATTAGGCACCAAAGGCAGGAATTTCGAGACATCAAAGCCGCCACCATCTCCCTCCAGAAATGGGAACGGCTCTTTTGATCTCCCCCCCAGCATCCCTTCATCCCCGGATTAATAGATAACTGTACATTGCCGAAACCTATGGGGGATCCTCTTTCCAGTTCCTCCATATGTTCTGGGGCAGTTTGGGGGTTGCATTTCTGATTCCATGTGAAGGTTTTCGTTCTTTTAAGAAAAATCCCTCGTGTTGTCTTGTGTTGGTAACCCAGCAGGAAGGACCTACCTGGCCCGTCGCGAGTCATCCGGCGTCTTTGAAGCTTGTCACAATCAAAATGCTTTTACGCGGGGTGGGGTGAGACCGGCCAGCTGTTTATTTGATGCCCGCTTTTAGAGAGCGATCCGCGGAGATAATCTCTCAGCCTTCCACCCCACCTCCCCGAGAGTTTTATCTGCTAATGTTGCCCGAGACATCAAAATGGCTTCCTCCCCAGTCCCTGTGGTTATGTGTCTCTCAAGGTGGAGGTTATATAATGTACATTGTATCTGTGCCTAACATGGGAATGTGCGGGCATCAGGCGGGCCCCTGCAGGTTTTCACAAACAACAAAGAGTCCTGTGGTACCTTGAAAGGCTTTAAAAAAATGGTTATGGTAGGACCTGAGATTGGCAAGAGGATTTTGTACAGAAGAAGAAAAAGAAGAAGATATTGGATTTATACCCCACCTTTCACTACCTGAAAGAGTCTCAGAGTGGTATACAATCTCCTTTCCAGGAGAGCCAGTTTGGTGTAGTGGTTAAGTGCACGGACTCTAATCTGGGAGATCCGGGTTTGATTCCCCACTCCTCCACTTGCACCTGGCTGGATGGCCTTGGGCAAGCCATAGCTCGGTACCAGCTGTTCCCTCAAGGACAGCTTGGGAAAGAGCTCTCTCAGCCCCACCTACCTCCCAGGGTGTCTGTTGTGGGGAGGGGAAGGGAAAGGAGTTTGTAAGCCGCTCTGAGACTCCGAGTGAGTGAAGGGCGGGGTATAAATCTAATATCTTCTTCTCTTCTTCCTTTCCCTTCCCCTCCCCACAGCAGACACCCTGTGAGGTAGGTGGGGCTGAGTGAGCTTTTTTTGAGAACTGCTCCTGAGAGAACAGCTCTGAGAGAGTCTGGGCCCAGCTCACAAGAAGCAGCTGAGGAAAGTCAGGAGCTCCAAGCATCAACGCTGACAGCCGATCCTGACTACTCCAGGCAGACTATAGGAGGGGATGATGATGAAGAGCTGGGGCAGGACTCCCCTCTCAGTAGCAGACCAAGTTCCCCCTGATTCCCTCTCAGTAGCAGACCAACTCTGGGAGCGAACTTGCCGGCAACTTACGAAGAGAAGGCGCAGTGCCCATCTCTTGGCCAATGTTCCCTCTGAGCTGTGGAGTCCTGTGAGCAAAAATTCTACTTTCTGAGCTACTGGCATTAAAGCTGTGAGTGAGCGATGTGGCTAGGGCAGGGGTGGGCAAACTTGCTCAGCGTAAGAGCCACCTAGAAGAGGGGTGGCCAAACTTGCTTAACGTAAGGGCCGCGTGGAATAAACATCGGATGTTTGACAGCCACAAGATATGAACAAATATTACCTGCTTTTATTGGGAAATAAGCAAATTTGCTTTTTATTAACATTAAATGAGACTGCCAAAAATAATAACAAAAGGGGTAAAAGCAGATATTGATAATGATATTAATTTGTCCAATGGTATTTGTTTGCTCATAATATTTAGCTTCCCCAGCCGCCCTGCCGGGAGCCACATAATATATGTGAAAGAGCCGCATGCGGCTCCTAAGCCACAGTTTGCCCACCCCTGGGCTAGGGCATAAGTTAGTGTGCTCTGGAGCCATCCTCCCTGAGCAAAGACAAAAATGTGTGAGCTGGAGGTCAAAAAGCTGTGCACCTGTCTGCACCTAGTGAATTACCAACCTTTGGACTGCCTTTGACTTTGCTTTCTGGACTGCTGTGGTACTGTTTCTCTGCTCAGGGGCTTGTTTTGCTGCCTCAGCTGGGACAGAGGGCCACAGGCTAGCCCCGAGGGCAGCTGGCTCACTTGGCAGCCCAAGACTTAGGGTTGCCACCTTCCAGGCGGCGGCGGGGGGGGGGAGGGGGGATGGAGATCTCCCAGAATTACAATGGACAGACTACAGAGATCAGCTGCCCTGGAGATAATACAGAGGGAAGATACACAGTCAGGGAACAAGAGAGAACAAAAGATAAACTGTGTACTGGAAAAAGCAAACAACAAATGCAAAACCACTCAAATAATTACAAAAGGCGGATAGCCAATATATTGTATCAAAGCGATGTTCTGTTAGGCATTTGTAAAATGAACAAACATGAGACTTAAAGTCCATAATGACAAGGAATTCAGGGGTAAAAGGAAAAAAGTAGTTAAGCTGCATCAAGAGGCTGACACCTTTTAATCAAATAGGATTACTCCTGAGGAAGATTGGTAAACTGAGTGTATAACTGGGTGCTCATTGAGGATGATGGCCTTTTCCTGGGGAATATTTGATGTTCATAAGATTTATTAAATGTTATTGTCATTTTTATCACAGTGATTTTTTGGCTGTATGATATACCACTTAGAGGTTGGCAACTCCAGTGCCCTGCTTACCTGTACGTAAAGCCAAACGGAATGCAGCTGTGGTGTCAGCAAACAACCCGGATTGCCATTCTCCAGGTGGGGACTGGAGATCTCCTGCTGTTCCAACTGATCCCCAGGTGACAGAGATCAGTTCCCCTGGAGAAAATGGCTGCTTTGGAGGGTGGACTCCGTGGCATTGTTTCCTGCTGAAGTCCATCCCCTCCCCAAACCCAGCCTCCACCCCCCAAAATCTCCAGGTATTTCCCTCTCCAGAGCCAGCAACCCTAGCCAATACTGAAACGTCACCTAACTATAGAACGTGAATACAGACACATTCCAAGTCCCAGTTTTTCTCGCTGCATTTCCCACCCTCATCTGCTGTTTCGAGAATTAAACAGGCAGTCAGATATTTCTGGGGCTGACAACGGCACCCATACGCTATTTATCTTGTCAAAACTCTTTCCCTCTGCCCTCAGCTCCCATTTTGTTCTCATTAATAGCGATTATTAGAAAAAATGGGGGCTAAATGCTTACTTTGGAATGATTTATCCAAATGTTGAACTCCGTAATTAGGGAAGCTGCGCCATTATCCTGTTAGCTGCTGTCAAGACTCCGTTTCGGCATCCGAGTTAATTTTAAACCCTTGACCCATAACTATACACATATTTATTGCTTTTGTGCAGCCGCCGAGCGAAACAATATCTATCTGGCAACCGAGGGTGTGTATGGGGCGGGGAGAGTTGCGTTCCGTTTGTAAGGCGGCAAATTTTTCAAAGAGCCCATGCGATACTTTCCCCCTTCCAACCAAAGCTCCCTCTAAGCTTTGGAGTCTCATGAGCAAAAATTCTACTTTGTGAGCTACTGGCAATAAAGTTGTGAGTGAACGATTTGGCTGCCGCACGAATTAGTTTGCTCTGGAGCCCTCCTTCCTGAGCGAAGTCAAAAATCTGTGAGCCGGAGGCGAAAAAAACGGTGCGCTAGCTCACACTAACTCAGCTTAGAAGAAGAAGAAGAAGAAGAGATTGGATTTATACCCCACCCTCCACTCCCCAAGGGAGTCTCAGAGCAGCTTACAAACTCCTTTTCCCTTCCCCTCCCCACAACAGACACCCTGTGAGGTAGGCGGGGCTGAGAGAACTCTTTCCCAAGCTGTCCTTGAGGGAACAGCTGGTACAGAGCTATGGCTTGCCCAAGGTCATCCAGCCAGGTGCAAGTGGAGGAGTGGGGAATCAAACCCGGTTCTCCCAGATTAGAGTCCATCCACTTAACCATGACACCAAACTGGCTTAGAGGTAACACTGCTTCCAACATCTGCCTGGAGAGGGAATACCACTTCCTCAGAGTCTTGTAAAAAAGCGATCTTTCCTTGGGTTCCTTGTTTTTAGGGATGCCGGCTTCCAGAAGGGGCCGGGGGACTCACTGGAATTACAGCCCATCTCCGGACTACGCAGATCAGTTCCCTGGAGAAAATGGATTCTTTGGAGAGTGAACTTTATGGCACTGTAGCCGACTGAGGTCCCTGTCCTCCCCAGGCTCCACCCCTCCCAAATCTCCAGGAGTTTCTCAACCTGCAGGTGGAAACCCTACCCCCCCCCTCGGCCAGTGGCTGAGGAGGGCCTGGCACACCTTCTTGTTTTGGAAGCATCCTCTTGGAGTATAGGGTCCCCACAGGTAGGCTTGACCAGAGGCGTCAACTTTTAAAATCCCGGGGGGGGGGGACTCTTGTGCGCGCGCGCAAAGCGCGTGCGTGCGCTGGGACCATGTCCCCGCCCCCCCGGACTGGCTTAGCCTGGCCACTCCTGCCTCCGTGGGGCCAGCTGGGCAAGTGCCCAGCATGCCAGGCCAGTCCTGGGGGGGGGGGGGGAGGCGGTGGCGGCAGCAGCCGGCGGGCAAACGAGGTGGCCTCCCCCCCCGCTCCCCCTGCCGCCTATCCCCGCTGCCTCCCCCCCCACCTGCTCCTGCCTCCGTTCCTCTGTCCAGCACACTGGGCATTTGCCCAACTGGTTCCTGGAAGGAGGGAGGGAGGAACGGAGCAGGGGGAGAGGCGGTGGCGGCGGCAGCCGGCCAGCCAATCGGCCTGGGCGCTCCATTTTCCCGGGGGTGGCTGAGCCCCCCCCCCTGGGAAATTTCGGGGGTGGCTCGAGCCCTCGAGCCCCCTCGTAGTTTACGCCTATGGGCTTGACAACCTCCAGGTGGTGGCTGGAGATCTCCTGGTTTTACAGCTGATCTCCAGGCTACAAAATTCAGGTCACCTGGAGAAAATGGCTGCTTTGGAAGGTGGACTCTATGGCATTTTGCCTCATGGAAGTCCCTCCTCTACCCAAACCCCACTTTGCTCAGGCTCCACTCCTCATATCTCCGGGTATTTCTCAGCCTGGAACTGGTAACCCTACCCACAGGCTTGGCAGTATTTCTTACCTTTTCATAGACTTCTGTCATGCAAGAGGTGGAGTCACAATGACTCATGGGGGAAGGGAAATTCCACTCCACTCTCCATTGGCCTTGGCACCTTCCTCTCTGGAGCTGCCCCTCCCTCAGTTCTCCCATTACATGCTCTGCTCCCCTTCCCTCAATACTCCTTCCTTCCTTCCTTCCTTCCTTCCTTCCTTCCTTCCTTCCTTCCTTCCTTCCTTCCTCCCTCCCTCCCTCCCTCCCTCCCTCCCTCCCTCCCTCCCTTCCTTCCTGGCCACCCGCCCGCCCGCCAGTTTGGTGTCATGGTTAGGAGTACAGACTCTAATCTGGGGGAACCGGGTTTGATCCCCCACTCCTCCACATGCAGCTGCTGGTGTGATCTTGGGTCAGTCATAAGTTCTCTCAGAGCTTTTCTCTCAGGGACAGTTCTCGGGAGAGCTCTCTCAGCCCCACCTACCTCCTAGGATGTCTGCTGTGGGGAGGGAAAGGGAAAGGAGATTGTAATCTGCTCTGAGACTCCTTTGGGTAGCGAAGGGCAGAGTATAAATCCAATCTCCTCCTCCCTCCCTCCCTTTGATTTATTTTATCTATTTATTAGATATTTTAGTCACCGCTCACCCAAAGAGTCTCATGGCGACTTACAACATTAAAACCAATAAGGTAAAAACAACATAAAAACAAATAACAGACATTTATTTATTTATTTATTTAAATTTATATCCTGCCCATCCCAAATGGGCTCAGGGCGGGTAACAACAAAGTGTATAAACAATTAACAATGAAGTAAATACACAAAACCAATAATATAACTGATTCTTAAAACAGCTAAAACCCTTACGCAATTAAAAGCTGGTGCATTAGGTGTAAACGGACCCCCCCCCATAAGCCGGACTGATGGTACTGGAGCCGTATCAGGTTCATGTAGTACCAAATGCCACATAAAGCAAACAGGCAACTTCTGTGCATGGAGGCCGACTAACATTAAAATACTAAACACTGAATATTAAAACGTTGACAGTACGAGAACTGGAGGCCCCTTGGCCATCTCCAGGTCCGGTAATGATGAGGCTGACAGGATTCTGAGTGCTGTGAAGCCCCCACTTGTCTCCTGAACCTGTGCTTGTCATGGCTGGTGAAAGTCAGCGGTGATCAGATACAGCTTCCCTGGTAGACATCATTAACTTGGCCCTGAGCTCAGGGACTTTCCCAGGGGCCTTAAAGGAGGCTGTGGTGAGAACGCTCTTGAAGAAACCATCCCTGAATCCCACTGATCCAGCCAACTACCACCCAGTTTTGAACCTCACGTTCCCGGGTAAGGTAGTTGAGAGAGCGGTAGCCAAAGAGCTCCAGATTTTCCTGGATGATTCCTCAATCCTGGATCCATTCCAGCCCGGCTTCCGCCCGGGCTATGGAGCAGAGACGGCACTGGTCTCCCTTACAGATGACACTGAGCTGCAGGATTCGAGAAAGCACTCCCCCTAGTGCTGATTCCACACAGAAAAATGGCTCGGGAGGGGAGACAGGAACCCTTCCTACCCCTCTGGTGGCATTCTGAGGCCAAACAGGCTCTCTTTTATTTATTTATTTTTAAAAAAACATCCCTGCAGTGTGTGTGGCTTCAGGGACTCAAGCTGCATTCTGGGAACTTCCCCAGCACCTGACAAGATTTTGAGAAAGCATTCAAGCCTTTCTTAATCAATGAATGGTTCCATTCCCCCTCCAGATTTTTCTTCCTTTTCTTCCTTTTCTTCTGCTTTCTCTTTCTCCTTTTCTCTGCCATCTTGGGGTATTCTTTCAACTGTCTCTTTCTCTCTCCTCCCTCAAGTTTTCATATCTTTTTCTTTCCCTTTGGGGATTTGTAACAACAATGCAACCGTGGGAGGGCTTTTAGTGTCCTGGCCCCACTGAGGGCCCCTGGGGTTTTTGGCCACTTTGTGACAGAGTGTTGGACTGGATGGGCCACTGGCCTGATCCAACACTGGCTTCTCTTATTTCCTTATGTAACTCTTTTGCAAAGTGAGGAGGGAGATGTTGTGTTTGGCTCCAGCGGCAGCCATTTCCTCTCAAAACTCCAAAGGTGCCCACGGGCTCCAAAAGTTTGAGGACCACTAATCTAGAAGGTTAGATAAGAATGAAGTTCTGTAGGCAGTAAAGTCTACGCTGCATACATTATATATGTTTACAGTTGTGACACAACTCTGAAACAACCTTTACAGAACTGGAATGTAAAGGTGTGACTCTGTAAAGGTATGACCCAACACATATTGGGTTGGATCTCCTTGAACAGAAGGGCTCATGGTACCTGCACTACATTTATTTATTATTTCTCTCCCACCTTTATCCTCAGTTGGGGCTCAAAGCAGCATTGATTGGCACCGAAGTGATGTCACAGTGTTGTGTGATGAGCTAGGAATTTCCTGAAATCTACATGGTCTTTACCATAGAGACTGGGGGCATTCCTAGACTGTCACTCAAAGCCATGATGCGGTTTCCAGGCCTTCATTGGGAAGTGAGCAACATCTTTTTCCCAAGTCCCACCCTCAGAAGTTTCCCGGAGGTGCCAGGTGTGGGCCAGAGGCAAATCCAGGTTGGTCGCTATAGAATGTGTGAATGGATATTGTGGGTTTCTTGGACGGGGCCCATTTTCTTGGGGTCTGTACAGGTCCAATGATTAAGGGGCTTAATACATAATAAATCGATAATTTTCTCTGGCATCTTTGGGTGGGAATGCTTAGGCCCTGACCTGCAGTCCTCAAGAGAGCTCTCTCAGCCCCACCGACCTCACAGGGTGTCTGTTGTGGAGAGGGGAAGGGAAAGGAGATTGTAAGCCGCTCTAAGACTCCTTTGGGTAGTGAAGGGCGGGGTATAAATCCAATCCAATCTCTTCTCTTCTCTTCTCTTCTCTTCTCTTCTCTTCTCTTCTCTTCTCTTCTCTTCTCTTCTCTCTCTCTCTCTCTCTCTCCCCCCTTAATTGTACAAAGTATTAAACATGTCTAAGTGTGGGGGAGTTTCTTGGGTCATTTGTTGCCTTTCTTCCAAGGAAACGCAGCTGCTCTAGATCTAAAATACTTCCTTTGAGGGGTAGTTATTTTAAACAAAAACAACACGATGATTGCTATTTCTGATGAACAGGGAGTCACAAAGATTGCCAGTGATTCATCACAGGTATGAGGTTTCTGAAGTCAACAGCAGGAACACTGGTTAATTTTTAAAGAAGATGGAAATGCCAGGGTATTTTTATGTGTTCTAAATTTCAATCCCAGCTCCTTGATGACAAGCAATTGATAACAAAGTTTTGCCTGTCTTCCTCTGTATCGATTTTAAGAGCAGAAGATTTCATATTCTAATGCAGAGCGCGCTGAGTATTCACATGTTGGGTTCCTCCTGATTCAAAAAGGTAAAGGTAAAGGTTTCCCCTGCTCGAAAGCCAGTCGAATCTGACTCTAGGGTTGCGTTGCTCATCTCCATTTCCAAGCCAAACAGCCAGCACAGTCCGAAGACTTTTCCGTGGTCATGTGGCCGGCATGACTAAATGCCGAGGCACATGGAACGTTTCTTACCTTCCCACCGAAGCGATACCTATTTATCTACTTGCCGTTTCTTGCTTTTGAACTGCTAGGTTGGCAGGAACTGGGGCCAGAGACGGGAGCTCACTCCGTCATACAGCACTCGGGTCTCGAACTGCTGAGCTACCACTCATCTAGTCTGCAGCTCAGTGTCTTAACCTCTGAGCCACTGCAGCTTAAAAGATTAAAAGATGCCCCCAGACAAGTGGTCGTTCGGAGTGTCCCCAACTGTTTTGAGCCTGAAGGTGCATTTTTTTGAGAGGAGGAGGAGGAGGAGGAGAAGAAAAAGAAGAAGAAGAGATTGGATTTATGCCCCACCCTTCACTAGCCAAAAGAGTCTCAGAGTGGCTTACCATCTCTTTCCCTTTCCCCTTCTCATAACAGACACTCTGTGAGGTAGGTGGGGCTGAGAGACCCCTTTCGAAAACTGCCCTTGAGAGAACAGCTCTGACAGAATTTATGACTGACCCAAGGTCACACCAGCAGCTGCACTTGCAGTAGTGGGGAATCAAACCGGGTTCTCCCAGATTAGAGTCCGCGCTCCTAACCACTACACCAGACTGGTAGGGGTAGGGGTCAGCGCCACCCCCAAATGGCTGCCACAGGAGGAAGAGGAGGAGCCAAACAAAAATGGTTTCCACAGGAGACAGAACTAAATGGAATAACTTCCTCCTCACATCTCCTGGGAAGGAGGAGAGCCTGAAGGGGGAATGGAACCTCAGAATGACTAAGGAAAGCCTAGGTGCTTCCCAGTCCTCCTGCTCCCTCAGTGGAAAAGTGTTTTGTTTGAATGAGAGCTGCCAGGAACAAGCCCTGTTTTGCAGTGGCCCCGCCCACTTTCTGAAAAGCTCAGAGGGGACCCAGGGGAGTACTGGAGGTCACTATGACACCCAAGGGCACTGCGTTGGGAACGGTTCCAAGGCCCATGAAAGCAAGAGACTTCGGTGAGCTGGAAAAGGTTAAGGTCATGTTCAACAGGAATAGTTAAATAATAATGGACTTATGTTACCGTACTTTTCGCTCCATAAGACGCACTTTTCCTCCCCAAAAAAGTGGAGGGGGAAGTGTGTGCGTCTTATGGAGTGAATATGGAGCTTTTCTTACCTGTAACAGGGCTCTTTCTTCAGCAGGAACGCAGGGGAACGCCATTCAGGCTGGCATCCCAGCCTTCCCCGCCCCTCCCTGCTGGGCCTGAGCTGTTAAGACTTAAAAGGGAAACGGCAGGAAAAACCCCACCAGGCTAAGTACTCTTTCCCTTTAAGTGCTTTCCCCCTTTAAGACAGCCAGCAGCAGAAAGCCCCGCCCACAGATTAAGCTCCGTGGCTACTTTGCACAGAAAGGCCTGGCTTTGCATGGCATGCTGACGTCTCTCTTCTTTCCTTTCTCTATCTTCCTTCCTTCCTTCCTTCCTTTCCTTCCTTCTGTCTGTCTTTCTGTCTCTCTCTCTGTCCCCACCTTTCTTTCTTCCTTTCTCTCTCTCTCTCTTTCTTTCTGTTTCCTTTTTTCCTGTTTTCTCCTCTAAAAACAAGGTGCGTCTTATGATCAGGTGCGTCTTATGGAGCGAAAAATATGGTACATAGTCTTGGGACTGAGTTCAAAAAGTTATATATATATGTAGGGTCACACACACACACACACGCACGCACGCACGCACACACACACACACACACACACACACACACGGGTTGAATCTGAGGCTGTGATCACACACCCTAAATAATCCACTTTCAATCCACTTTCCAACTGGATTTTACTGTCTGAACTAGCAAAATCCAATTTGAATGTGCATTGATAGTGGATAGAAAGTAGATTATTTAGTGTGTGTGACTGCTGCCCAGGGTTTCCAACCTCCAGGAAGAGGCTGGAGTTCTACTGGGTGTATAACTGATCTGAAGAAAAAGGCAGCTTAGGAGGGTCACATTCCTGCTGGGCCCCCTCCCCTCCCCACACTCTACTGTCCCCAGGCTCAGCCTTAAAATTTTCCAAAATTTCCCCAGAAGGCGTTGAAAACTCTAGCTGAATCCCAAAGAGTCATTCCACTAATGGTGATGCTTTCCTCCAGAACAAGAATCCTTGACACAAACTGGATCAGTGGGATCTAGATTTGCCAGTTGTCTGGAGTGGCAGTGGCAGATTTTTTTTAAATGGCCAGAGGTGACACCAGGCCTCCCTAGGAATTGCTGCAAACTCTATGGTTTTATGCGGGGATGGGGTGGAAACATGGAGGGGATGATGTCAGTGATGGCATTGACATTAGCCCTCTCTAGAAAGCACCAGAAAATGTACGGTGCCATAGATGCCTAGAGAGTCTGCTGATTCCTAGAGAGGTGTGACATCACTTCCAGTTTTTCCCAGAAGTGAAATCATTCTGTCACTGGCAGCCCCCTCCCACGTCTGTTCCTGGTTGCCAGGCCATGCCTATCAACCCTAGCAGGATCCAACCCAATATTTATTGCTGCCTAACTTTAACGTGTCATATCTTTTGATTTTTTTTTTTGTCCATAGATTTTTGTCAGTGTTTCCTGGGGTGGGGTAGGGATGAGTAGGGGAACCATCTTACATTTAACAGCTGAGATTCAGAGAATGGGCTGCGCGTGAAATTGCTTGAAGCCCTGCTGAATTTAGCATGATAAGATTGGTTTGTGGATTGATGGGTGAGCGATCTAATGCCTCCAGCAGTTGATCTGTAGGCTGCGATATTTAATAAAAGGGAGAAGACAAGACAGCGAGAGAGATCCTACCTTTGTTGGACGAGTGCCTTTGTTCGAAGGGAGCCGTATTCATGGCTGCCTCCGAGGTCAAGAGGTCGGACAGCCTGCTTGGGAGAAAGACCTTGGTAAAAGGGTCCATTTTCTCCTGACTTGCTGTTTCCCTGTCCCTTCTTTGAGTTGTGCCAGGGGCTGATCTGGGCCCCATGTTTACCTCAGCGTCCCGTGTGACAAAGGCCGCGAGCTATCGTGTTTGCCAACAATAGCTGCTTTTAAAAAAATTATATTGCTTTACTTTCTGTCCAGGTGGACATTAAAGCCATCGTCAACGACATTAGTGGAGGTTCATATATATTTAAAAACAATTTCAATATTTCTCAGAAAGGGCGGGAACGGTCCACAAAAGGAGGGTTCCTTTTTTCTAAATGACGTTTGTCAAGCGAAACCATGAGAGCTTTCGCAGTGCGTTTTGCAGCGCTCTTTTGGACCTCTCGCCTCAGCAGAAAAACCGACTGCAGTTTTACGCTCTCTCTATTGAACTGTACATCTCCGTTTTCCCACTGCATTTTGAAAGACTTCCCCCCTGTTAACGTACAAGATACAAACGTAGAGATACGTTCTGACAATGGTTACACAGTCGCTGTCCATTCATAAGGCATTTAAGCAAAAACAAAGGGATCGGAAAGAAAAGAGGGTGCCTCTCATTATTAATTGCTAACAATTGTGGCTAATTAGTAATAAGTTATCTGCAGTGGAATATTTGTTCCTGATTGGGGGGGGGGCAAATAATATGTTGATTTGGATTCTGCATTCAGTTTGGGCTGCGTTACTCTCTACAGATAAAAGGAGAAGGAACACCATTCACAAATAAAAATGAAGGCCTGTGTTTTCATATCTGTGTTTTCAATCCTGTGCTTTGGCTGTCGCTCTAATTCCTGTTGTGCTATATTGTGTTTAGTCATAGAATTTTGTCAGAGTCCACTGTGCTGTTTTAAACGGACACTAACCTTTTCACCCTTCCGCGGTGGGTGGATCCGGGCAAAGAACGTTCAAGAGCCTCCTTTCAAATGGAAGGTCAGAGGGTCATCCGGGGTGATTTTTTTGAACCTAGAACGGCTTTGAAATGTACGGGTCCTTCTCTGCCTCTTTTCCAATCGTTTCACCCATGAGTAAAACGCATTCCTGTTACGTATAAGCAGCTCGGTAAGAGAAAATGCTAGGTAGGGCCAGAATGATTCCCTCTGCCTCAGCATGTCGAATTGGCAGAAATGGAACCCGGTTTTATGCTGGGGGGTGGGGAATCTCGTTTCTAAAAACCACACGGGCGATCCCTTTTGAAATTTGAAACAGGAGTCCAGTGGGTTTTTAAAGATAGTTTATCTCAGTGTAAGCTTTCCTGAGCTCTGGAAAAGCTTAGGCGGAAATAAATTTTGTTAGTGTTTCAGGTGCTGCTGGATTCCTGTTTAATTTTGCTACTGCCCCTGCTGGAATCGTTTGAGCCAGTGTTGACCACACCGTCAGATCAAGGGGAAAAGGTGAGGGCGTGGATGTGTTTTGATTCCCGTTTCTGATAGTTTGCTGTGGGCATTATAAAAATTTATTCCCCCCCCTCCAGTTCTGTTTATCTGGCCAACTTGAGTGGCAGAGCTTTGTTTGCTAGCTGAGGTCAGGCCCCTTAGAAAATATTTGCCTTGAAGGGAAAGGAGATGGGGACCTTACAATAAGTAAAGCAAAGGGGGTTTTTAAAAAAAGAAAACAAAACAAAACCAGGCTTGGTTTGAAAGCATCTTATACTTACGTTATATAGAACTGGCGAGTGGCTGGCTTCCAACCTACAGACCGTGTGATAAACCCGAGGAATGAATCAATAAAAATATGAGGTCTATGAACACTGACGTTGAATCAGTTTGAACGAAACTGATGGAGGTGGGGAGGGGGATGGAAATCTTCATTGCGTTTTCAGTCTGACAATAAATTTTAGGTGACTCGACTGTAGGGTTCTGATCCAGGGCCCACTGCTGACCAAAAACTGAGAGGATTTGAAAAGAAGGAAGGATAAAACGGTTAGAGTGAGGAAGTAAAGAAAGAAACAGAAGCATTTCTGTGGCTGGCGCTTCTCTCTTTTTCTGCTTACACAACTGTGCTCAGGCTGTACAAGGAGACCTCTGAAGTAGGCCAGAAGAAAGGATGAAACGTGGTGAATGCGTCAGTTCATTTTTAACTTAACGGACTACCCACCCCCTGGGAGCAACCCCCTTGTGCTGCCTATCACCCAAACCATCTGCTAGAATTGTGCCTGAAATCACCGGCATCTCTGGAGGCTGTGGTGCAGGCGGGGCAGGGAGGGGAAGGGGGGGGGGGAAAGAGAGGCAAAGTAGAAACTGAAAAGGTGGGTGGAAAAAAAAGAGCCCTTTAACCCATTCCAGCCTGGAAGATTTCTTTCCCGCTCCAGTTCCCTTTGCTTATGCATTGGACTTCCCTCCAGCCCCCTCTGTGATGCTCTGAAACCTCACTCTTTCTTCATGCAGTTCCTACCTTAGAAGAAGAAGAAGAAGAAGAAGAAGAAGAAGAAGAGATTGGATTTATACCCCGCCCTCCACTCCCCAAGGGAGTCTCAGAGCGGCTTACAAACTCCTTTTCCCTTCCCCTCCCCACAACAGGCACCCTGTGAGGTAGGTGGGGCTGAGAGAGCTTTTTCCCAAGCTGTCCTTGAGGGAACAGCTGGTCCAGAGCTATGGCTTGCCCAAGGTCATCCAGCCAGGTGCAAGTGGAGGAGTGGGGAATCAAACCCGGTTCTCCCAGATTAGAGTCCGTGCACTTAACCACTACACCAAACTGGCTTTGCTTATGCATTGGACATCCCTCCAGCCCCCTCTGTGATGCTCTGAAACCTCACTCTTTCTTCATGCAGTTCCTACCTTAGAAGAAGAAGAAGAAGAAGAGGAGAATGGATTTATACCCTGCTCTTCACTACCCGAAGGAGTCTCAGAGTGGCTTGCAATCTCTTCCCCTCCCCACAACAGACACCCTGTGAGGTAGGCGGGGCTGAGAGAGCTCTCTTGAGGACTGCCCTTGAGAGAACAGCTCTGAAAGAACTTGTGACTGACCCAAGGTCACACCGCCAGCTGCATGTGGAGGCGTGGGGGATCAAACCCGGTTCCCCCAGATATGAGTCCGCAGGGGTCATTTCATAGAAAAAGAGGTGCAGGAGCTCATTAGCATACCTATTAGCATATCCCATTAACATATGCCACGCCCCCTGACATCACCGGAAGTGTGTCAGAAAGGGAAGCGGGGGGGGCATCTTCAAAAGCCTCCCCTCCCCTTCCCCCGCTGGCCTGCCAAGGCAGGCGGGGTGGGGGGGGGAGCGAAGCGAGAAGGGCCCCATAGAATACAATGGAAAGATCGTGCCGCTGCTTACGGCCCTAAAGAGAAGGGCTTTAAACCTTAAACCTCTTCTTGCTTCGCTTCCTCCACAAGCCCACTGGGAGTTGGGGGAGGGGCTTGCCTCTACTGCCATTTGTGCCCACGAGGGGTGTGGAAATAATTTTTTTTTTGGCCCAGTTCAGATTAGGCCAAATGAGGCCGCATCTGTCCCAGCTGCCAAATGACCCCCACATGTCAGTTTCGGCCATGCAAGCGGATTCGGGAGTTGTTCCACTGTGGCCGAAGGTCAGTTTCAGCCCCATTATACCCTATGGGCCATTGAAGTCAATGGCAAAAACTCATAAGGTATATGAGGGGCTGGAGGAGAGGAGGTTTGAGGGAGAGGCTCCAAACCAGTTTGGTGTAGTGGTTAAGTGCGCGGACTCTAATCTGGGAGAACCGGGTTTGATTCCCCACTCCTCCACTTGCACCTGGCTGGATGACCTTGGGCAAGCCATAGCTCTGTGCCAGCTGTTCCCTCAAGGACAGCTTGGGAAAGAGCTCTCTCAGCCCCACCTACCTCACAGGGTGTCTGTTCTGGGGAGGGGAAGGGAAAGGAGTTTGTAAGCCGCTCTGAGACTCCCTTGGGAGTGGAGGGCGGGGTATAAATCCAATCTCTTCTTCTTCTTCCAAACTTACAGGGTAGCTGCTGGGGCCTCTCCCCAAAATACCCACCACGTTTCAAGAAGATTGGATCCAATTCTATAGGCCCCCAAACAGGTTGTCCCACCCCCTGTTTGGGGAGCAACCTGTTTGGGGTCCCATAGAATTGGACCCCCTGGTCCAATCGTCTTGAAACTTAGTGGGTATTTGGGGGAGAGGCTCCAGCAGCTACCCTGTAAGTTTGGAGCCTCTCCCTCAAACCCCCTCTCCTCCAGCCGCTTTTTAAGCCACCACTGAATCTGATTCAGCCCGTGGCTGTCCTAGTGCCCACTCCTCCTCCTAATGCCCCCTCCGCCTCACTCCGGCCCCGAATGACTCCCGTGAGTCCGTGCTCTTAACTACTACACCAAACTGGCTTTCTGCCTGGGGTGCTTTGAGCATAACCCACGAAGGGTGGGTTTTTATGAAATGTGGTTTGTGTACGAAGTTTTTGGCAGGGCAGCTCAGCATCCTGCTTTAAAGGTTCATCACCTGTGCACTGACCCCTCTGCATGCAAGGTGGGCACAGCAGAAGAATATAGCCCAGAGAGATTTGCTGGCAGGGGCAGTTTTTGTCACAGCCTCAGGGCATCCGGGTCAGCTGCCTTGGGCCCCATTCGGGGGAGGGAACCATCTGCAGCTAGCTGCCCCTCTAGTGTGAGCCATCATTATCTCTTTCCATCCCCATTGCTTATCCATCCTTTTAGATCAGGGGTGTTAAACATGCCATCCGAGGGCCAGATCAGGCACTCAGAGGGCCCCTATCCAGCCCGCAAGCCCCTGGCTGTTTCCTGCTTCCTCTTCCAGTTCTGCTTCTGCTGCCACATCACAGCTTGCTTTACCAGTCTCTCTCAATCCCCTGGGTCCTAGGCTCCGAACACTGAGCATGAGCTGTCTTTAATGAACGTCAATAAATCAAAAGTAGGTTTGCCACTTACAGAGACACACCTGAATAGCATATTCAAGATTGCTACAGCACAGACATTTTGATGCAATAATTCAGAGCAAGAGGTGTTAAACAGACAAAATATCGCAAGGGTGCTAGCGTTTTAAGCATGTTTTATTGTTTGAAGCATGTTTTATGGAGCCAGTTTGGTGTAGTGGTTAAGTGCGCGGACTCTAATCTGGGAGAACCGGGTTTGATTCCTCCACTTGCACCTGCTGGATGACCTTGGGCAAGCCATAGCTCTGTACCAGCTGTTCTCTCAAGGACAGCTTGGGAAAAGAGCTCTCTCAGCCCCACCTACCTCACAGGGTGTCTGTTGTGGGGAAGGGAAGGGAAAGGAGTTTGTAAGCTGCTCTGAGACTCCCTTGGGGAGTGGAGGGCGGGGTATAAATCCAGTCTCCTCCTCCTCCTCCTCCTCCTCCTCTTCTTCTTAAGTTTTAAAAAATCTTTAATTGTTGAAGAGTACTGTCTGTGTCCTTTATAAAGTTCATATCTCCGCTACCTGGCATTACATTTTATGACACACATGGCCCGGCCCAACAAGGTCTCATTTATGTCAGATCTGGCCCTCATAACAAATGAGTTCGACACCCCTGCTCCAGACTCCAACTGACCTTCCTCCTGGTGCCATGTACCAGCTTTCCCTACAGAGCTTTCCTCAGGACTTTCCGCCAAGGCCATCTTTCCTCACATCTCTGCAAGTGTCCTCCCTGTTCCCTTTTATGAGTCACAAATTGCTCATCAGTGCTGCAGGTAAAAGGTGGCTGCAGTTGCTAGGCACATCCCATCTCCCTGGATACCATTTTCTAGGGATGGAACGCCAACTCAAGAAGGAGGCTGGCCTCCACAGACGATGTGAGGCCATTGCTATCAAACTACCATGATCCAGACTGGTACAAGGGGAGGGGCCGTGGTTTAGTGGTAGTGTTAGCCAAATTGCTCTGGTTTTAAAAGTAGCAACTGGCAAATAACCGGGTTACAGCCAACTATACCAAGGTCCCGCCCCTTCCAGGAGTTCCCAGTAAATAGGCACTGAGGCAGAGGTCAGTTTAAATGTTTTTTACTGAACAATATTCTCAGGCACACAAAAACAGATACACACACACTAACACACAGCTCCTAAGAAACTTAGAGAGATAGCACTTTTGCATAAGCAGGAGACACGTTGGTTGGGAGATACTTTACCTGTCCTGGAGATGGGTTGTCCGTTCCAAAGGAAGAATTGAGGGAGTGAAAGGAAAATGGAGAGCGTGCTCTGAACCGGTGGAAACACGCTTCTCTCTGGCTGCAGACTCAGAGATCAAAGATGGAGGGAGGGTATTGAGATAGCAAGCTGGACTTGAGAGGGGTAAAAGCTGATAGGGGTCGTGGAAGCTCAAGAGACCGGCTGCATGGAGTGCAACCTCTTTTATTAGGTGGTATTGGGGCGGGCAGCGCTGGCCACATCCCCCTAACACACCTTCCAGGTAGTCCATCCCTACAAACCCTACCACTGGTTAAAGGAAAAAGAGGAGGGAATGTGGAGGGGTGGTCAATATTGCAACACTAGAGGCTAGACAGGAACTGACACCTGGGCAAGCGTCCGATGAGTCACTGAGCCATTTCATTGTTCCTTGATGGCCCTAGCCTGGCTAGTTGATGGGTGGAAGATTAGTTGCCAGGTAACTTCATTTAGCATAATCCGTGTAGGTATGTTGGAGGGGGTTGGGGTTGCCTAGCGCGAGGTGACAGGAGAACCCTTGTGCAATGGGGTCCTTGTCTCTTTGTGTGACCTATGGCAGGTGCCTGCTTCCTGGAATGGACTGGAGCCTCTCACAGCAATGAAGAGTGCATGTAATCCTTTAAAGCATAACATCCCAAAGTTCAGACTTATGAACATTAAAGTCCATAAGAGCACATGCTGTGCCTTGCTAGGCAACAATTGAGCATCTGTTCAGAATGCAGAAGGTCCCAGGTTCAATCCCTGACATCTCCAACTAAAAGGACCAAGTGGTAGGTGCGTGAAAGACCTCTGCTTGAGACCCTGGAGAGCTGCTGCCAGTCTGAGTAACACTCACTGTGATGAGTAAACCCTTGGAGGAAATGTGTGGTAAACACATGAAAAGTAGAATTACGTAAGTAATGTATGTATTGTATACATTTATAACTTTGGGTGAAACCCATTCAGGTTTTACTCATCATGGTGGGTGCTGTTCTTTTGTGGTTTAATTCACCACGAACCCCATTGTTTATTTTGTGGCCAGTCTGTGTAGGCAATACCAACTCTGATGGAACGATGGTCTGATTCAGTATAAGGCACCTTCCTGTATTCGTGTGCATGATGTGTCAAAAGCATAAAACAAGAACAGAAATATATTCGGAGCCAATAACTTTTGTATGCTGATTTTTTTTAAAAAAACACACACGATTAAATGGATCCCAGTAAGGGTTTTCAGCTTCAGGTGGGATCTAGAGATCTACTGGAATTGCAGCTTGATTTCCAGACTACAGAAATCAGCTCCCTTGGCGGGGAAACGGTTGCTTTGGAAGGTGAACTCAATGACATTATACCCCCTCTGGTGTCCCTCCCCTCCCCAAATACCACCCTCCCCCGGGCTTTACCCCTGAATCTCCAGGAATTTCCCAACCCAGAGCTGGCAACCCTAACCCCAAGATACTAATGAGTTAGGCTGGGCCTAAACATAACACAGGCTGGGCTGGCCCTGAATTTTACCCCTGCCCCTTTCAGAGGCAAAAGTTTCTATACTTTAAAGCCGGATCTCATCAGATTTCGAAGGCTAAGCAGGGTCAGTACTTGGATGGGAGGCCACCAAGGAAGGCTCTGCAGAGGAAGGCAACGGCCAACCCCCTCTGCTTCTCACTGGCTTTGAAAGCACCTTGCCGGAGTCTCCATAAGTCAGTTGTGACTTGATGGCATGTACAGACGTACGCAAAATTCAGAATGCGAAACTGATGCCAGAAATTTGGCACAATTTTTTCAAAGCTATTGAAATCCGCTCGACAGCAGCTTCCGTGATCCTTTGGTTATCATTACCCCGAAGCGTATTTAAAAAGTGATCATTTGTGGAATGAATTGGGAAGGTGATAGTGACGGGGGCTAAAATAAAGGCTCTTGGCTTGGCATAAAGGCACAGGAAAATGAAAAAAACAGGATAGGTTTTAGTATCTGGGCACTGTCCCTACGCCTGGAGAATCGCCACAAATCTACCATGAAGTTCTGCCAAAGGGATTGCATTAGAAAGCACCTGAGAGAATAACCTACAGTGGGACAGAACTGGAAGATGGAATAGGTATTTGCTACAGGTAATGAAGCCATGACATGCCACGAAGGAGCTAGGAAAGATTGTTAAGTGCAGGGATGTGTCGCTGGCAACCAAGATGAAGTTAATTCAGGCCATAGTGTTCCCCATTACCATGTACGGGTGTGGAAGCTGGACAATGAAGAAAGCTGACAGGAAGACAGTTGATTCCTTTGAAATGTGATGTTGGAGAGTTTTATGGAAACTGTGGACCACGCAGGCCCATAGCTACTGTGGGGCATTTTGGGGCTCTGCCCCCTCAAATGTGGGGCATGCCCCACAACAGCTGCTGCCCCTCTCCTCCTCCTTCCCCCTCCTGTGACAATAAAAGGGCCCTCCAGCTGATCAGCAGGAGTTCGTGGCCTGCTGAGCAGCTGGAGGGCCCTTTAAATCTTGCAGGAAGAGAGGGAGAGGAGCAGCGACATGCCTTCCCTGAACTCCAAGTAGCAAATTCAGGGAAGGCAAGCGGTTGCCCCTCTCCCCTCCCCTCCTTCGCTGCTCCACAAAATTTCCCCCTGCCTCACCAACCCAGAATCTCTGGCTACAGGGCTAGGGCCACCAAAAAGACAAGTCAGTGGGTTCAAGATCAAACCAAGCCTGGACTCTCCTCAGAAGCTAAAAAGACTAACCTGACGCTATCATAATTTGGTCACATTATGAAAAGACAAGAGTCACTGGAAAAGAAGAAAATATGAACTATATACAAAATATATACATAAAAATACATGGTGGGAAAAATGGATAATATAAAAGTAGACAATGCATGAGGTAACGCATCAAACTTAGTAACGATGTAAATGGAACCCCCCAATTTTTCTGTATTTATGTTTGTCTGTTTTTTGTTTGTCTGCTATAAAAAATAAAAAATTCAGTAAAGTTAGAGGGTTTAGGGTATAGATCCGACTGTTTAAGATTATCTGTGGTCTTTTCCATTATTAAATGGTCCCATACTTTGTTAAGCCAACATGAGAGAGTAGGTGCCTTGTCCGCTTTCCATCTCACACACACTTCACTAAATGATTGATTACCACTAACTTCTATCTCATACTCATAGTTCAAGTGCTTTATATATTTCATATATAATTTCCTGATCATATAAAATTGCACTAGATTGTATTACTTCTGTTTTAAAAATATTGATGTATTGAAAACAAATATGCAAAATCAACTTGTAAGATGTTAACATTTTCTGTTTATTTGTGAAAATCAATAAATTTTTTTTGATAAAAAATAAAAATTCTATACACACACACACACATACATACAGGGGTCATTTCGAGCAGGAGCTCGGGGGAAGCACAGCTCCGGGAGTTGGTGCCAGCCCCCCCCCCCCGCAGGGGGAATGCCTGCTTGTGTCATGGCTGCAGCAAACTGACCCCCTCCCCTGGAAAGGTCCTTGTTCCTCCGACCAGCCTTCTGAAGGCTTCAGCCACCACTGAAGCTATCCTCTCAGAATAGTGGTATTTCTGAGGCTTGGATTAGTAGCTGTCCCCTCTCTGCCAGCTCTTTCTTTCTTTCTTTCTTTCTTTCTTTCTTTCTTTCTTTCTTTCTTTCTTTCTTTCTTTCTTTCTTTCTTTCTTTCTTTCTTTCTTTCTTTCTTTCTCTTCCTTCCTTCCTTCCTTCCTTCCTTCCTTCCTTCCTTCTCTCTCTCTCTCTCTCCCTCCCTTTCTTTCTTTCTTTCTTTCTTTCTTTCTTTCTTTCTTTCTTGCCTGTTGATATACTTCTGGTGATGTCAGGTGGTGTAGCATATGCAAATAAGTTATGCTAATGATTTATGCTAATGAGCTCCTGCACCTCTTTTTCTACTAAATGACCCCTGTGTGTGTGTGTGTGTGTGTGTGTGTGTGTGTGTGTGTGTATATACACATATAAAGAGTCACTGGAAAAGACAATCATGCTAGGAAAAGTTGAAGGCAGCAGGAAAAGTGGGAAACCCAATATGGGATGGATTGACTCCGTCGTTGACACAGTCCTAGGTTTTTAAGACCTGAGAATGGCTGTTAACAATAGGATGTTTCGGAGGTCATTAAATCATAGGGTCCCCATCAATGCTCCCTCTAAGCTGTGAAGTCTTGTGAGCAAAAATTCTACTTTGTGAGCTACTGGCATTAAAGTTGTGAGTGAGCGATCTGGCTACTGCATAAATCAGTTTGCTCTGGAGCCATCCTTCGTGAGCTAATGTGTGAGCTGGAGGCTAAAATGTGTGAGCTGGAGGCCAAAAAACTGTGAGCTAGCTCACACTAACTCAGCCTAGAGGGAACACTGGTCCCCATAACTCGGAAGTGACTTGATGACACACACAGGTAAAAGGGGATGAGGGCAGAAAGCCCCCAAACACTGGAGGAGCAGGCTCACTTGCCATCAGTTAATAAAAACTGCCGCTCAAGTTCTTCAGGTTTCCCGGTCACAAAGGCATAATCCTTGTTTAGGCCCAGGGCTGCGATGTCATTCCAAGAGAAACCCATTCCAGTAATCGCTCTGTCTGCACGCTGACTCTAAGCGCCGCTCCGAGTATCTGAATGAATCCACAGCGGCCACGTGGAAGGGAGCCTGCGAGCCCAAGGATTAGCCTAAATTTAGTCGCTGCTGACCATGCCACTGTGGAAATGTTGTTTCATCCCTGCCTCCAACCACAGAGCGGATGAAGAGCTCTACATCTGGGCGCTGCAAACAGAGCCTGAATATATCCTCTACACTGGAACCAAAGTCCCATCTGTCCAAGAGCTGTGTAGCATCTCTGGTCTGCTTGATGTGTCTTTTGTGTACTCTAAAGGCATGTTCTGAGTGAATCCATGCCTGTCATTAATAGGTTTTTAATGGTTAAAAGAGGTTGATGGGAAGAAGAAGAGGAGGAGGAGGAAGAGAAGATTGCATTTATACCCCACCCTTCACCACCCAAAGGAGTCTTGGAGTGGCTTACAATCTCCTTTCCCCTCCCCTCCCCACAACAGACACTCTGTGAGGCAGGTGGGGCTGAGAGAGCTCTGAGACAACTGTCCTTGAGAGAACAGCTGGTACAGAGCTATGGCTTGCCCAAGGTCATCCAGCAGCTGCAAGTGGAGGAGTGGGGAATCAAACCCGGTTCTCCCAGATTAGAGTCTGTGCACTTAACCAAAGGTAGAGTTTGGGGAGGATGTGATGTCAGTTCCAAGTAACTGTCTAGGAATTCCCCCTAATCTCTGTTGCAGAGGACTCCTGTCTTTTTGAGCCTGCAGGCATGTTTGGAATTCTGATATGGCATGGTGGTCAAAGCAACAAAATGGCTGCCACAAAATGGCTCTCCCAGGAGGTGGAGCCAGCCCAAAATTGATTCCCCACAGCTGAACTTCAGTCACACAGTGCCGATCCTGGTGCTGTGGTGGCAGCAGTTGCCAAAGCAATATTTTTTTAAAAAAATCTGCACAGCCAATCAAATCTGCACTGGCCAATCAGAAGCCTTGCTGGGCAAAATCCCTGCCTGACCCCACCCACTTCAGCACCATAGAGATATGGGGGAAATCCTAGAGTGTCACTTGGGCGACATTTTCCAGCTATTTTTCCCTCCTGTTCCACAGTTTCATGAGGGCAGGGGACTGGGGCCTAAGGCCTGAGGTTTACCCACTACTTGTGGGCAAATGGCACACTTACCCCCACATTAAACAGCAATGTGCTTTGACACTTCAGAAGCCGTTCCAGAGCATTCTATGTGAGCGGGGGGGGGGGGGGACTGCAGGGGAAAAAAAAAAAGGCAAAACCCTACAAGATGTGCCCAGGCTTGGAAGCACCTAAAGCAGCTCTGTGGATTCCAGCTGAGAGGCTGGGACAATCTTTGTCTCTAGCTCTTATCAGCAACAAAGATGACCGTAATACAGTCGAGGAGAAAGCTCTTTACCTCGATGGGAGAAACACATAAAAAAAAAGCCAAAATTGGAAGGCCGAAGGGAAACTCGAGGCCTTGAAGACACTGATCCGCTCCCCCCCCTACAAAGCCCGCTCTTCAGGAGTTAATCCCTTTGAAATGCGTCTTGTGTTGCCGATTTCTTGTGTGTGTGTGTGTGTGTGAGAGAGAGAGAGAGAGAGAGGGACCAAGCCAAGCTCTTTTTTTAGCTCTACCCTTTTGAAAACTGCTGGTTAAAGATAAATTGAAATGCCAGGACTGCAATTGTCCACGTTAGTCCCCGAGGAATGCTGGCCTGTCATCTTGCATTAGCTACCGGTCGGCCAAAAGCCCAAGGCAAAGAGAAAGCTGGTTCCTAAGACAAGGCTGGGGAGCCAGAAGCCGCCTCTCCGCACGGATGTAATCTTCCGTCTCTGTCCTTTTTAAGCCAGTGCCGAAGCAGCCTTCCTCGGACTCGTCCGCTTTCATACTGCCGCTTTTCATTTTTCACGGTCGGCCCTCGCTGTATCCCACTGAACCGCAAATGATGGGGTGTGTGTGTGTGTGTGTGTGTGAGAGAGAGAGAGGTTAGTTGCAGAATTTTGGGAGGAATTTGGATCACCATGTCTGTGTTGAATCATAAGAACATAAGAGAAGCCAGTGTTGGATCAGGCCAATGGCCCATCCAGTCCAACACTCTGTCACAATGTGGCCACAAACACCAGGTGCCATCAGGAGGTCCAGGAGTGGGGCCAGGACACTAGAAGCCCTCTCACTGTCCCCCCCCCCCCGCCCCAAGCACCAAGAATACAGAACACCAAGAATACAGAGGAAGAGACCTCCAGGGTCATCTAGTCCAACCTCCTGCACAATGCAGGAAATTCACAAATACCTTCACACAAATACACCCCCCCCCACACACTCTATTCCCAGAAGAGGGAAAACCCCCCACAAAACCCTTCAGGATCCCCAGCCAAATTGGCCCGGAGAAAAACTGCTTCCTGACCCCAAAGTGGCGATCAGCATTTCCCTGGGCGTGTAAGAAAGGGCCACGAGAACTAAGCACTGAGGCAACCCTTCCTGCCCTCCTTCTCACGGTCTGCCTCAGTTCACACAATCAGCATGGCTGCCAGATGGCCATCTAGCCTCTCTTTGGAAACCTCCCAAGAAGGAGAGCCCACCACCTCCCGAGGAAGCCTGTTCCACTGAGGAACTGCTCTAACTGTCAGGAAGTTCTTCCTCATGTTTAGCTGAAAACCCTTTTTTTCATTTAATTTCCACCCATTGGTTCTGGTTCTGGTTCAATCTTCTGGGGCAACAGGAAACAATTCCACATCATCTTCTATATGACAGCACTTCAAGTACCTGAAGATGGTTACTAGGGTTACCAGCCTCCAGGTGGGGCCTGGGGATCTCCTGCTTTTACAACTGATCCCCAGCTGACAGAGGGCAGCTCCCCTGGAGAAAATGGCTGCTTTGAAGGGTGGACTCCTATGGCACTGTACCATGCTGAGGCCCCTCCCCTCCCCAAACCCCGCCTTCTCCTGGCTCCACCCCCAAAGTCCCCAGGTATTTTCCAACCCGGACTTGGCAACCCTAATGGTTACCCTATCAGTCATCTCCTCTCCAGGCTGAACATACCCAGCTCCTTCAACCTTTCCTCATAGGACTTGGTCCCCAGACCCCTCACCGTCTTTGTTGAGAACTGGAATACTCCATTCCAACTGTCATTTTTACCTATATGGATTTTTTTTTTTGGCTTTATAAACTTGTTTTGAGAAGCTGCCTCACAGTTAGGGATGCCAACCTCTGGGTGGGGCCTGGAGATGAACTGCTATTACAACTGCTCTCCAGAGTATAGAGATCGATTCCCCTGGAGAAAATGGCTGCTTTGGAGGGTGGACTCTATGGCATTACAACCTGCTGAGATCCCACCCTCTCCAGGCTCCACCCCCAAAATCTCCAGGTTATTTCCCCACAGAGACCTGGCGATTCTACTTAGATGGTCCGAGTGATAGAACTCCAAGACCAGCGCTGTCTACTGAAACTGGAAGCAGCTCTCTAGAATCTCTCATGGAAGCTCGGAGAGCTAGGGCTTCCAGCTCTGGGTTGGGAAATACCTGGAGATTTGTGGGGTGCAGCTTGGAAAGGCCAGGGTCTGGGGAGGAAAGAGCCCATAGCAGGGTACAATAATATAGGGCTCACCTTCTGAAGCAGCCAGCCCAAATTTCCTGTCCTTGAGGAACTGAGGAGGAGGAGAAAAAAATAGGTTCCATGTGGTGACACTCTAGGAGTTTCCCCTGTTCTCTATGGTAAATTCTACAGAGACTAGGGGAGGCAGCCTACAGAATGTGGTGATGGCCACACAGGCATAAAACTACTTTAAAAGGGTATAAGATAGATTCCTGGAGGAGAGTTCTATCAGTGACTGCTAGCCATGGCAACTAAAGGAACCTTCACATTCAGAGGCACTAATCCTCTGAATCCCAGAGCCAGGAGGCAACATCAGGGGAAGGCCTTGGTCTCCATGCCCTGTTGCTGGCCCTCCAGAGGAACTTGGTTGGCCACTGTGTGAGACAGGATGCTGGACTAGATGGACCACTGGTCTGACCCAGCAGGGCTCTTCTGATGTTCTTGTAAGGCCTCATCCTAGATACCAAGCCCTATGAGGAAATGCTGAGGGACTTGGGAATGTTTAGTCTGGAGAAGAGGAGAATCGCTCTCTTGAAGTATTTGAAGGGCTGTCACTTCGAGGAGGGCAAGGAGCTGGACTCGCAAGAATGGGTTGAAATTAAGTGTAGGAAGGTACCGGCTGGATCTTAAAACAACTTTTTTACACTAAGAGTTCTGCAACAATGGAATCAGCTGCCGAGGGAGGTGGTGAGCTCCCCCTCACCGGCAGTCTTTGAGCAGCAGCTGGACAAGCACTTGTCAGGCTGATCCTGCATGGAGCAGGGGGTTGATGGCCTGTATGGCCCCTTCCAACTCTGTGATTCTATGATTCTATTCCCTGTTGTTGTACCTCCACACTCAGAGGCACAAATCCTCTGAACCCCAGAGCCAGGAGGCAACATCAGGGGAAGGAATAAGCCTCTATGCCTTGTGGTTTGCCCTCTAGAGGAACTAGTTGGCCACTGTGTGTGTGAGACAGGATGCTGGACTTAGGGTTGCCATCCTCCAGGTGGGGCCTGGGGATCTCCTGCTTTTACAACTGATCTCCAGCTGACAGAGATCAGCTCCCCTGGAGAAAGTGGCAGCTTTGAAGGGTGGACTTTATGGCATTGTACCATGCTGAGGCCCCTCCCCTCCCCAAACCCCACCCTCTCCTGGCTCCACCCCCAAAGTCTCCAGGTATTTTCCAACCCTGACTTGGCATCCCTAGCTGGACTAGATGGACCACCAGTCTGATCCAGCAGGGTTCTTCTGATGTCCTTATAGTAACAATAGCAATACAGGCCCATCGCAAGGACTCAAAATTCAGGTTTTAGGGTTTTTAGGGATTTGCAGTCCAACATGTCAGGCAAAATAATGATGAGACTGTTGGCACCATAAAGGCAAACGAACTGTGGCCTAACCTCCCATGAGCCAATGCCCGCCTCATCTCATGCGTTTCCTTTTCCCCATCATCTCAAATTTGGGGTTTTGCAAAGCTTCTTTTCTCCCCTCCCAAAATTACTTGTCTATTAAAAAAAGAAAAGAAAAGAAAAGGAATGTTAATTCTGGAACAAGGTGCCGGAAGGAGAAGGACATTCTTTGGACTCTAGCAGACTTTACCTATCAATGCTCTTCTTCTCCCTCCCCCCAAACATTATATTATTGAGGGATGCTATTATTGCAGCCGGTCACACAGCAGTGAGCTAAAATCAGCTACTCTGCATGCCTGCAAAGGTCTGCCAGCTTTGTTATGTCTCCACACCATTATTTATGTGCTTTGTGAAACGGCAGGAGAGTGAAAATGAAGTCCCCGTGGCTGCGCTTCAGAGCTTCTGGAATCCCAACCCCTTCATGCTGACACGCATACCAAAAAAAAATTGCACAAACCGTACGGTAAATATACATCGCGCGCCTCTCTGTGTGTGCGTTGTGGCGTGTGTATCGCTCCGTGTGTCAGTGTGAAGGTGTGTGTGTATTGTGATGGGTCTGTTTACCGCAGCAGTCGCCGATGAAGGACGACGGGAAGGGAAAGGGACCTCTGGATTGATGGTCTTGCGCTGTTTGCTTTCTGCCTTGTGTGCTGAACAATGGCGAGCGAATTCAAAAGCCGGCGGAGAAGCTTGTGAAGGCCGTAGTGTCTGGGAACAATAATCCAAACGAGAAGCGAGAAGCGAGGAAAGGGTCTGTTGCCATCCTGCAGGATCTGATCTATCCTGCACTGGAAATCCTCCCCTCCTCCCCAACATAGCCTTTCAAACAGATCTTTAATTTTTCTTTTCTTAAGATGTCTCAGAATCTTCATCCAGGCCCTGACCTGGATAGCCTAGGCAAGCCAGTCTCGTCAGCCCTCGGAAGCTAAGCAGGGTTGACTCTGGCGAGTACTTGGATGGGAGACCTCCTTGGAATACCAGCAGTTGGGAGGTGGGGGCAGGCTTTATCCAGCCACCTCTCTGAATATCCTCCAGGCCCCAGAGGCATCAGTCACCAGAGGTCGCCATGTCTTCCAGGTGCATACATACTCTCACACACATATATGAAAAATACAACCCCCCCCCATCTTCATCCTGTGGAGCAGGACAAGGAAATGCAAATGGAAGACACGGTGACATCATGTGACAGATTTACCTTATTAAATGTCATGAGAGAGGTCTGCAGATCCACATGGGGGAAAAAAGGCAAACAGAAAGGGTGCAAATAGGGCTCATTTCGTAGCAGGAGTTCCTTTGCATATTAGGCCACACACCCCTGATGTAGCCAATCCTCCAAGAGCTTACAGTAGCCCCTGTAAGAAGAGCTCTGTAAGCTCTTGGAGGATTGGCTATATTAGGGGTGTGTGGCCTAATATGCAAAGGAGCTCCTGCTACGAAATGAGCCCTGGGTGCAAATGACTGTGGTGCTAATTACCTAGTGAATCTGCCTTGTACAGAGTCAGCCCACTGTTAATCAAGGTCAGTTTTGTCTACTCTGACTGGCAGCCGCTCTCCAGGGTCTCAGGCAGAGGTCTTTCATATCACCTACTACCTGATCCCTTTAACTGGAGATGCCAGGGATTGAACCTGGGACCTTCCATATGTAAGGCAGATGCTCTTCCACTGAATCACATTCCACTCCCTTGTCCCTTCTCTCCCCAAGGAATGAAGATGTGAGATATGACATCATTGTTCTTATGAGTTTCCCTGTCCTTGCCTCCAGTGGCAACCAGTATTGTGGAGCAGGGCAGGAAAATACAAATGGATGACCCGATGACATCATGTGACACATTTACCTTATTAAATGTTGCATGAGAGAGCAGAGTGCAGGTTTGGTGTTGGCCCCTCAGAAATAGTGTCATGTCTATTTTCATCTTTCAGCAGACACCAGAGGTGTGTTAGGTTATAAGGTCACGGTTGAGCTTTGTTGTTCACCAGGGCAACATCTCTGCTAACTTGGAACTGTCCCTGGTCCTGTAGATTTTGCCTCTGATTCCTGTTACCTGAGGCCATTTCCTGGTAGCCTATCACAAATTACCTGTGGTAGACCACTAGCCTATTTTTCTGGGCTGATCTCATGATTAACAGTTGGATGATGAAAGTTAGTAAACTTTGTATGCTAGATAAAATTACAGAAGCTTTGAGACCAAAAAGGTGATGAAGATTATCAGTCTAACTTTATGGCGATATGGTTCCCTTTTTTAAGATTACCTATCAGACAAAGAAGTACCGTATTTTTCGCTCCATAAGACGCACCTGATCATAAGACGCACCTTGTTTTTAGAGGAGGAAAACAGGAAAAAATGAAACAGAAAGAAAGAAAGAGAGAGAGAGAGAGATAAAGGAAGGAAGGAGGAGGAGAGAGAGAGAGAAAGAGAAAGGAAGAAAGAAAGGTGGGGACAGAGAGAGAGACAGAAAGACAGACAGACAGACAGAAAAAAGGAAAGGAAGGAAGGAAGGAAGGAAGGAAGATAGAGAAAGGAAAGAAGAGAGAGGTCGGCATGCCATGCAAAGCCAGGCCTTTCTGTGCAAAGTAGCCATGGAGCTTAATCTGTGGGCGGGGCTTTCTGCTGCTGGCTGTCTTAAAGGGGAAAAGCACTTAAAGGGAAAGAGTACTTAGGCTGGTGGGGTTTTTCCTGCCATTTCCCTTTTAAGTCTTAACAGCTCAGGCCTGGCGGGGAAGGCTGGGATGCCAGCCTGAATGGCGTTCCCCTGCGTTCCTGCTGAAGAAAGAGCCCTGTTACAGGCAAGAAAAGCTCCATATTCACTCCATAAGACGCACACACTTCCCCCCCCCCACTTTTTTGGGGAGGAAAAGTGTGTCTTATGGAGCGAAAAATACGGTAGTTGTTTCAACGTTGAATGCAATATTTGTATTGTGATAGTTGAGAGTTCGATTTATATTACTAGTTGATTATTTTTCATTGGTTTTTGTTTTTCTTTTCTTTGTAATTGTGTCAATTACAGTTGTAATGTTTTGGAATGTTGTTGTAAGAATTGTACTACGGTTGTAACTATGCTTTACTTGTGCTGTATACTTGTTGGAAGTATTTAATAAAATATTTTTTTTAAAAACTTGTTAGGTTATAAGGTCATGGTTGAGCTTTGTTCTTTAGCAGGGCAACGTCTCTGTTAACTTGGAACTGTCCCTGGTCCTGTAGATCTTGCCTCTGATTCCTGTTACCAGAGGCCATTTCCTGGTAGCCTATCGCCCATTACCTCCGGTAGATGACTCCTATCTTTCTGGGCCGATCTCACCAGACTCTTTTAGCAAAGCACGCTGCCTATCATGCCTCAAAATTATTCCAGTGGGTTTTTGAGCAATCACAGAGTATATTTCCCGGTCTCCCATGTAGCCACAAATTATCATGATGCATCTAAGAGTGCAGGACACAAAGTACGACTTCCTCATTTTTTAAAAAATGAAGCACTGACAATAATCAGTGAATATAAGTGAGCACTTCCTGATGGTCATAGGTTACCAGAAGAATATTGCACAGACAGGTCAGCACTGACATACATTTTCTGTAGCTTTCCAGCATAAGTCAGAGTGCTAGTGAACAGGCTTTTCTGGGCACTCCCCCCTTTGCATGAGTTGCACTGACTCAACTTGGGTATTTCGACCTTCTCTGTTCTCATATAAGTAGCCTAGAGCAGGGGTGGGCAAATTGTGGCTTGGGAGCCGCATGCGGCTCTTTCACATATATTATGTGGCTCCCGGCAGGGCAGCTGGGGAAGCTAAATATCATTAGCAAACAAATATCATTGGACAAATTAATATCATTATCAATATCTGCTTTTACCCCTTTAGTTATTATTTTTGGCAGTCTCATTTAATGTTAATAAAAAGCAAATTTGCTTATTTTCCAATAAAAGCAGGTAATATTTGTTCCTGTCTTGTGGCTCTCAAACATCTGATGTTTATTCTATGCGGCTCTTACGTTAAGCAAGTTTGGCCACCCCTGCTCTAGGTGGCTCTTACGCTGAGCAAGTTTGCCCACCCCTGGCCTAATCTAACTGTACGGAGAAAATGGCAATGGAGACAGAAAACACGGCAAATGTCCCAGGATGAACGAGTCCACCAGCATTCTCATGACATTTTCAAGTGTCCTTAAAGACTAACAAAATATGTGGCAGGGGAGGAGCTTCCGTGAGTCGCGGCTCACTCCTTCAGCTATCAACTCACTCCTTCAGAAATCTGCTCATGACTCTTGAAAGCTCATACCCTGCCACATATTTTGTTTGTCTTTTTTTTTTTAATTTATAATTTTTTTATTTTGTTTGTCTTTAAGGTGCTACTGGAGTCTTGCTCTTTTCTACTGCTACAGACAGACTAACATGGTTATAATTGTATTATATATTGTGTTTATATTGTTTGAGCCCACTCTGAGCCTGTTTGCGGGGAGGGTGGGATACAAGTCCAAACAAACAAACAGACAGACAGACAGACAAACAAACAAACACATACATACATGCATGCATGCATGCATGCATACATACATACATACAGTCTATCTTCATGACATTTTTGTTATTGTTACCAAAATCTTCTTTCTTGTGATATCTTCTTTTTTCTTCCATGGGGAAACATGGAAACAGAAGCAGGTCAGTTTATGCTTCTCTAAAACTGCAGAGCCTATCATGCAGTGCAAGTACGAGTGAAACGTGTAGGTATGGAGACGATCTGGGGTCTTTCACTGAAGCAATTGGCAGGGCTGGAAGAACAGAACAGGAAATGGAATGGTTTAAATTTGAACAGATAGATGGATTTCTTTCTGGGGTGGGGATGTTAAAAGGCACCAGTTTAAGGAACAAATGTGCGTTACCCCCTAAACAACTGCAGCTTAGTTGTTTAATGGGGCACGAAGAGGGTTGTCCAATGACTTGCAACTGCATTTTATTATTACAATTCTACTCCACACACAATAAACTATCCTTAATGATTACTGCTTAGTAGCTCCTTCATTAATATGCACACCATAATCTCATTTGCTTTGCATTGCTTTGATCTTAATTCCTGTATTTTGGTGCTACTGGGCTATTGTGGTTTCGGAAGGTTTTCCCCACCTTTATCTGCACCCCTCCTTCCTTCACCGTATCGCCTCCATCTGGCCCCATCCACATCATCAGACTTCAGGGCTGCTGAGGGAAGAGCATTCATGGTTATGTTCCTTCGTTTCCAGAGCAATCGATGGGCTTTAGTTACCTGTCTGTTTTATTCTTCTCTTATGTCCATTGATATGTGCACTACACCAGTCTGGTGTCGTGGTTAGGAGTGCGGACTCTAATCTGGGATAACCGGGTTTGTTTCCCCACTCCTCCACATGCAGCTGCTGGTGTGACCTTGAGTCAGCCATAAGTTCTTCCTTTCAACTGGAGTTGCCGGGGATTGAACCTGAGACCTTCTGCATGCCAAGCAGGTGCTCTACCATGGAGCCATGGCCTCTCCCCTTCTGATGCACTTGCCATCCCTACTCGGAGTCTCAGAGCCAGTATAGCATTGGAAAAAGTGCAGAAAAGGGCAACCAGAATGATAAAAGGGTTGGAACACTTTCCCTATGAAGAAAGGCTGAAGTGCTTGGGGCTCTTTAGCTTGGGGAAATGACAACTGAGGAGTGACGTGATCGAGGTTTATAAGATTATGGATGGGATTGAGCAGGTAGAGAAAGAAGTTCTTTTCTCCCTTTCTCAATACAAGAACTCCTGGGCACTCCATGAAATTAATGAGCAGTCTGCTTAGAAGGGATAAAAGGAAGTCCTTCTTCATCCAAAGAGTGATTAACATGTGGAATTCACTGCCACAGGAGGTGGAGGCGGCTACAAGCATGGATGGCTTTAGGAGGGAATTAGATAAACATATAGAGCAGAGGGGCTATTAGCCACATAGTATAGATAGGATCTTTCAGTCTGGAGCAAGTGATGCTCTGTATTCTTGGTGCTGGGGGGGCAGCATGGGGGGGGCTTCTAGTGTCCTGGCCCCACTGGCAGACCTCCTGAGGGCACCTGGTGTTTTTGGCCACTGTGTGACAGAGTGTTGGACTGGATGGGCCACTGGCCTGATCCACCACTGCCTTCTCTTATGTTCTTATGGTGTAGTGGTTAAGAGTGCGGACTCTAATCTGGGAGAGCCAGGTTTGATTTCCCACTCTTCCACATGCAGCTGCTGGTGTGACCTTGGGTCATACACAATAGTGGAAAACACAGTCAGAAATCCAAGTCTAACAGCAACTATAGCTGTGTAACAATGCTGCAAAAATATATATAACGATAGTGTTAATGATAGACAAAGCAGTAAAAAAAATACCTGAGGGACCGCCTATCTCCATATATACCCCAGCGAGCACTTCGGTTGGGGGCCCAAAATCTACTCTGTATACCGGGCCCCAGGGAGGCCAAGCTTGCTGGAACCAGGGCTAGGGCTTTTTCGGTGGCAGCTCCTGTCTGGTGGAATGAGCTCCTGGGTGAGATCAGGGCTCTGCGGGACCTTATGCAGTTCCGCAGGGCCTGCAAGACGGAGCTCTTCCGCCAGACTTTCAAATAGGAGCCGCCACTGTTGGCCCCGCATCACGACTGCGATCTGGTGATGTGGGTTACCCTGGTGGCTGCCCAGGCCTGATGGCCATGGAAGGCTGTACTTGACCCTAAGCCATCTGTTTTTATCTTATAACTGGAAGCACTGGTTAACTGGAATTTTATTGTAAATAGATTGTTTTGGGATTTTATAGCGGGTTTTAAATGTTATTGTACTGTATGTTGCACTTTGTGCCGTGTTAGCCGCCCTGAGCCCACTTGCGGGGAGGGCGGGGTATAAAACTAAAGAATAAAAAAATAAAAAATAAAAAATAAAGTCCATATATGTGAACAGAACCAATACATTTATTTATTTTATTTATTTTGTTCCATTTATACCCCGCCTAGCCAGCGGACCGGCTCAAGGCGGCTAACAAAACCCAGTACCATGAGGTTTACAATATAAAAGCGTAAAAACATTAAAATTCCCATAAAAATTCCCAAAGATGGCGACTTCCGAGTTTCCCGGTAAGCGAAGGGTGGCAGGGGTACTCCCCCAGGACCAGGGCGATGTTAGTAACCAGCTCTCCACCCGATGGCGGCTCCTATTTGAAAGCCTGGCGGAAGAGCTCCGTCTTACAGGCCCTGCGGAATAAAGTATAGGTATAACAAAGAAGTTTTCAATTGACATTGCTTATAGCATAGGTTTAGGAAGGTAGTCCTCAAGATACAGGTAGCATGTAACAGCTAGCACATGAAGAAATCAAACGACGTGAGTTCAGCAGAGAAGTCTTCAATTGCATGTGGCATAAATGAAGAGTCCAGACACTATAAACTTTGTTTTGTTGTCAGTAATGACAATGACTAATGTAAATTATACACAAAATTGACTGCAGCAGCTTCTGAAGTAATCTGTAAGGACACTGTTTCCAAAAGGTCCTTGCATTAATGGGCAACCAGTCCTATTCTTTTAAGTGGAGCGTGCTTCTGTGGCTTTTTAGTCTGCTGGTTCTGCCTTTCAGAGCTTTTCTTTCAAGGGCAGTCCTCGAAAGGGCTCTCTCAGCCCTACCTACCTCACAGAATGTCTGTTGTGGGGAGGGGAAGGGAAAGGAGATTGTAAACCACTCTGAGGGTGTGGTCAGAACTACAATCTTGCCATTGGCCCAGCTGTAATTTGAGCTAGATCTTTTGGATCCAGCGTTGCATGGCCAGACAGCTTGCCCGTGAAGTGCTTTACCGTGCATGACTCCCACAGTAGATTGTAGCCATGCGGTCAGCTTAAAAAAAAAATCCGGTCTGCGCATGCGCATATGCGCCTTACCATATACTTGTTTTTCCGCGCATGCACAGACTAAAATGGTAAAAGCACCGCCAGCAGTACCTTCCTCTAGGTCCCCTTTCAGTTAATAAAGTTCAGGGGACTGTCAGAAACATTAAATTGTTCAGATCGCTTGAGCAGAGCTCTGGGGACGTCATATGTTTAAGTGGTTATGCGCGCATCACTAAGAGTTTTTTTTAAAATGGCGGCCATTTGGGATGGCCTGGAGACCATCCCTGCAGGCTGATTGTGTGCTGGAGGCATGACCTGACAGTGGAAAGTCCACCATTGGCCCATTGGCTAGCTTTAGACTGGACTTTCACTACTATCTTTTAACTACAGATCCCCAACAGGGATTGACGGGCTACTCACGGAAGTGGTAGGATTCCCAGATGTTGTGATCTGGATGTGCACTTAAAATCCACCAAGCTCTCTCAGCCCCACCTGCCTCACAGGGTGTCTGTTGTGGGGAGGGGAAGGGAAAGGAGTTTGTAGGCCGCTCTGAGACTCCAAGTGAGTGAAGGGCGGGGTATAAATCTAATCTCTTCTTCTTCTTCTTCAAAAGAGCCATCTGAACACACCCTGAGACTCCTTCAGGTAGTGAAGGGCGGGGTATAAATCCAATCTCTTCTTCTTCTCTTTTACCTGGGCCATAGAAGCCATGGGCCCCACCACTGTTCCCTCGAAGCTGAGTTAGTGTGAGCTAGCTCACAGTTTCTTAGCCTCCGGCTCACACATTTTTGTCTCCGCTCAGGAAGGATGGATCCAGAGCGAACTAATTTACGCAGTAACCAAATCACTCGCTCCCAACTTTAATGCCAGTAGCTCACAAAGTAGAATTTTTGCTCACAAGACTCCACAGTTTAGAGGGAGCACTGGACCACACTGTGCTGGAGAATACACGACAACACCACACTGGCCGTTCGCGGAGGGGCTCTCACACAATCCTCCCACAGAGAAGGATTCGGAAGGAAGGCTCACACCTCTGGCGGGCCCTTGGAACCGGCCCCTTGCCATACACACTTGAACCTCCTTGAACCACCGGCTTCCGCCGAGAGGCTGCGATCTGAAACAAGGCTTGGGGAGGGGGGGGAGATCTCGTCAGGGTGCAATATCACGGATTCCACCCTCCAAAGCAGCCATTTTCTTCAAGGGCACTGGCCTCTGTCATCTGGACATAGGGTTGCCAAGCTCCAGAAAGCCAGTTTGGTGCAGTGGTTGGGAGCGCAGACTCTGATCTGGGAGAACTGGGTCTGATTCCCCACTCCTCCACATGCAGCTACTGGTGTGACCTCGGGCAAGCCACAGTTCTCTCAGAGCTGTTCTCTCGAGAGCAGTCCTCGAAAGAGCTCTCTCAGCCCTACCTACCTCACAGGGTGTCTGTTGTGGGGAGAGGAAGGGAAGGAGACTGTAAGCCGCTCTGAGACTCCGAGTGAAAGGCGGGGTATAAATCCAATCTCCCTCCTCCTCCTCCTCCTTCTTTCTCTTCCCAGAGATCTGCTACTATTACAACTGACCTCCAGATCTCAGAGATCTGTTCCCCTGGAGAAAATGGCTCCTTTGTAGGGTGGTTTCTATGGTATTATATCCTGCTGAGGTCATTCCCCTTCCCAAACCCCACACTCCCCAAACCCAACCGCCCCAAATCTCCAGATATTCCCCACCAGAGATGGCAACCTTGTCTGGAGGTCAATTGTAATACTAAGAGATCTCCAATGTCCCGCTGGAGGTTGGCAACCTTACACATGCCAGTTTTGCCTGGGGAGCAAGATGAGCCCCTGCGGTGATTTGATAGCCTCCTCATAGCCTCTCAGAGCAGTCATTGGGTAACATTGCTGGAGAAGAAGGAGGAGGAGATATTGGATTTATACCCCACCCTTCACTCAGAGTCTCAGAGCGGCTTACAGTCTCCTTCCCTTCCTCTCCCCACAGAGATTACCCTGTGAGGTAGGTGGGGCTGAGAGAGATCGTTGAGAACTACTCCTGAGAGAACAGCTCTGAGAGAACTGTGGCGCTTGCCCAAGGTCACGCCAGCAGCTACATGTGGAGGAGTGGGGAATCAAACCCGGTTCTCCCAGATTAGAGTCGGTGCTTCTACCCACTACACCAAACTGGCCTGCAACCCAAGCAAGAATAAAGCAAGCGCTTCGTCGTGGATTGCACCCATCTCAGTTTGGCCGTTGGTTGTCCATAGAATCACAGAGTTGGAAGGGACCTCCAGCATGATCTAGTCCAACCCCCTGAACAGTGCATGAAATTCACAACTACCTCCCCCCCACACCTCCAGTGACCCCTGCTCCGTGCCCAGAACATGGCAGCAGCAGCAACAACAACAACAACAACAACAACAACAACCCTTCAGGTACCCTGGCCAAACTGGCCTGGACAGAACTGCTTCCTGACCCCCCAAATGGTGATCGGCGTTTCCTTGGGTGTGTAAGAAAGGGCCACGAGAACTATTTATTTTTCAGTTTTATATTCCGCCCTCCCCACGAACGGGCTCAGGGCAGATCACAACAAGTAATTAGGCCATTCGGCATCACAGAAAGCACAATCATAATTAATTAATTAAAACACTTTAAAACATTTTTTCGTTGGTTCTATCTAAGCACTGAGGCAACCCTCCCTGCCCACCCGCTCATGTTCTGCCTAAGTTCACAAAATCAGCATTGCTGTCAGACGGTCCAGACAGCTTTGGTCAATAGACAGTTCCTCCTTCCTTTCTGAAGCGCAGAAGGGTCCCGGATTGTGCCTGCCTGCTGTTTGCTCACCAGAATCAGATGATCCCTTCCCCGCGTGGCGGCTTGCAACTTGCTGAGTGGCCAGAACGGTTTTCTAATTGAACAAGTCAGTTAGAGGAATCACAAGGCCGGAAAAAGACCAAAGTTTATTAGTCCCAGCCATCTGTTCACTGGGCAGAAGTGCAAAAAACCTGGGTTCCCAAGGTGGCCAGTCTCCAGGTTGTCCTGGAATTACAACTGACCTCCAGACTACAGAGTTCAGTTCCCCTGGAGAAAACGGCAGCTTCGGAGGGTGGACTCTATGCCGTCCCATTCCTGTGGAACTAACAACCTTCCTTCCCAGAACTCTGCCCCCCCCCAGGCTCCGCTCCCAGATCTCCAGGAATTTTCCAGCCCAGAGTTGGCAACCCCAGTACTCAGTCTTTAATGGTGCTGGAAAAATTGCAGCTGATGAGCAGGAAGTCGTTTCAGATGATCAGATCTGGTGCACCAGCCACATCTAACAAGAGCATGCCCTGCTCCTTGTTCTATGGTTGCCAGCCTCCAGGTGGGGCCTGGAGATCTCCTGCCTTTACGACTGATTTCCAGCCAACAGAGGTGAGCTCCCCTGGAGAAAATGGCAGCTTTGAAGGGTGGACTCTATGGCATTGTACCATGCTGTTGCCCCTCCCCTCCCCAAACTCCGCTCTCTCCTGGGCTTGGGGGGTCTGCTTATATGCGCACCCAGGGGTCCTTTCATAGAAAAAGGGGTGCAGGAGCTCATTAGCATAACTCATTAGCATAACTCATTAGCATATGCCACGTCCCCTGACATCACCAGAAGTGTGTCAGAAAGGGAATGTCAGTTTCAGCCCCATTATACCCTATGGGCCATTGAAATCAATGGCAAAAACTCATAGGGTATATGAGGGGCTGGAGGAAAGGGGATTTGAGGGAGAGGCTCCAAACTTGCAGGGTAGCTGCTGGGGCCTCTCCCCGAAATACCCACCAAGTTTCAAGAAGATTGGACCACGGGGTCCAATTATATGTCCCCCCCAAACAGGTTGTCCCATCCCCTCCATTGTTCTCTATGGTGGGAAAAAATGTTACTTTTTTCCTACCATAGAGAACAATGGAGGGAATGCGGGCAACCTGTTTGGGGGCCCATAAAATTGGACTCGCAGGTCCGCTTTTTATCCCCGTTCTCGACCGCACCCACGCACACACCCAACCAATGCTCCCTCTAAGCTGTGGAGTCCTGTGAGCAAAAATTCTACTTTGTGAGCTGCTGGCATGAAAGTTGTGAGCAAGCGATTTGGCTACTGCATAAATCAGTTTGCTCTGGAGCCATCCTTCCTGAGCTAAGACAAAAATGTGTGAGCCAGAGGCTAAAAAACTGTGAGCTAGCTCACTCTAAATCAGCTTAGAGGGAACACTGCACCCAACACCCATGATTCGCTATTTACAGTGTCCCTGCACCCTATTGGTCTATCCCAGGATGCAGACTCGCTCATTGGTCCTTTTTAGGATCCAGGGAATCTATTGTCCCTGGAAGCGAAGCTCGACGGCTTCGCCTGGCCACGTGTTTGGCCAACCGTGAGTGTGGTTCCTCGGCCAGAACATAACAGATGGGTTCTCTTAATTACTATGGCAGCGTAAGACACCTTCCCCCCCAGCCCCAAATTCCTGGAACTGTAGCTGTGTAAAGAAGCCAGGAAACACTAAGAAAGAAACCTCACACCCCGGCGAAAAGTATAAAAAGACACACCTCGGAGAGCTGTGTATAGATTGCTTCATGGTACAAATGAGGTTACGGCAGAACATGTCATTTGGTTTGAGCAGAAATTAATACCTTCCTGGACAGGAGGAGCATGGGGGTGGGGGGCAGAGTGAGGTACATCTTGTTGGCATGCTCTGAGCCAGGGCGCGCTCCAGTGCGAACAAGTCCTCGCTCTCCAGGGTCCAGCATCACTGTCCCCATTAATCTATACAAGGTGACAAATCGGTATGGATCTGTTGGAGATGGTTATTGTCACACGGTGCCCCCCTCAAGTGACAGGAGTGCTAATTGTTACTTGAGCAATCAAGCTGTTTTCAGTGCGCCCGGGATGAGGGACCAGGAAAGAGATGGCTTGGTTGCGCTGCAGAAAAAAGCGGCCAAGGGATTTGGCTGTTGCTTCGTGTTCGGGGGGGGAGGGGGAGTGCACAAACAGTTGGCCGCAATTTCTTTTTCTTGTTCAAGTATTTTTAAAACACCATTTGCCTCACTGGGGCGAATTTTCACCTTAGCCCTGAAAGTATCCCCCAAACTACAGCCACTTAACAGGTTTTTTCCTTCTCAAAAAGCCCCACAAAACCCCTGGGGTATGAAATAAACTCAGGAATTCATCGATTTTGTCATTGGAGGGCTTCGTTACCTCAATCTCAAAACAATGTTGCCAACTTTCAGGTGGGACCTGGAGATCCCCTGCTATTACAACTCATCTCTAGACTACAGAGATCTGTCCCCATGAAGAAAATGGCTGCCTTGGAGGGTGGACTCTGTGGCAGTTTGGTATAGTGGTTAGGAGCGTGGACTCTAATCTGGGAGAACCGGGTTTGATTCCCCACTCCTCCACGTGCAGCTGCTGGTGTGACCTTCGGTCAGTCACAAGTTTCCACACCCAGAGCTACAAAATTACCTCATAAGATTTTTGGTGAGGAAACACTAATCCAAGGAAGTACTTTAAAGTATTCAGGAGAGATACAGTCCCACCCACCCCGTCTCACTCACAATCACCTTCCTGATAAGAGTGTTAGATTCCGGTTGGAAAATTCCTGGAGATCTGCGATGTGGAGCCTGGGGACGGCACGGTTTGGGGAGCGGTGGGACCTCGACGGGGCTTAATGCCATACAGCCCACCTTCTAAATCAGCCACTTTTTCTAGGGGAACAGATTTCTGTAATCTGGAGATTGGTTATAATTCCGGGACAATGCCAGGCCCCCCCTGGAAGTTGGTAACCCTACTTCCTGATAACCTGGACACCTTTTAGTGCAGCAAAGAAGGTTACACCAGTTTGGTGTAGTGGTTAAGTGTGCGGACTCTAATCTGGGAGAACCGGGTTTGATTCCCCACGCCTCCATTTGCACCTGCTGGATGACCTTGGGCAAGCCATAGCTCTGTACCAGCTGTTCTCTCAAAGGCAGTTGTCTCAGAGCTCTCTCAGCCCCACCTACCTCACAGGGTGTCTGTTGTGGGGAGGGGAAGGGAAAGGAGTTTGTCAGCCACTCTGAGACTCCAAGTGAGTGAAGGGCAGGGTATAAATCCAATTTCTTCTCTTCTTCTTCTTCTTCTTGGTGTACTGGTTAAGTGCGCGGACTCTAATCTGGGAGAACCGAGTTTGATTCCCCACTCCTCCACTTGCACCTGGCTGGATGGCCTTGGGCAAGCCATAGCTCTGTACCAGCTGTTCTCTCAAGGACAACTTGGGAAAGAGCTCTCTCAGCCCCACCTACCTCACAGGGTGACTGTTGTGGGGAGGGGAAGGGAAAGGAGTTTGTAAACCGCTCTGAGACTCCAAGTGAGTGAAGGGCGGGATATAAATTCAATCTCTTCTTCTTCTTCTTCTTCTTCTTCTACACCTGTTCGTAAGCAAAACTATCCCAGATACAGATGAAACTAGCTGTTATTGATCTAGATGTTTCCCACTGAAAGTTTGATATGAAAAAAATACATATACCGGTGTGTGCTAGATGCCCACAGAATAAAACAATAACAAAAAAGACTAGATTAAAGCCATAACATCATTTAATATCCGGTAATGAAAAACAACCACATTCCTTCACAGAAAAAAATACAAAGGCCAATGAAATTTCACATTGCAGTCTTCTCCAGGCACTCTCAGTCCAGATCCCTCTAACAGTATTGGGTGCTCACAAGCAGTCTGCTCCCAATTCAACACTTATTCCGGATATTGAAGTGTTTCAGACCTCTGGTCTTTCCTCAGGAACAAATCTACAAACAAGAAATTCCAGTAATATTACATTGAAATTAAATTGTATTACATTGGCTTGTCAGTCTCTATGAAACGGAGTGAGTACAGAAGTTGATAAGTAAATCCATTTTACCCTATATAGGAATCTCACATTCAATGTTACTTTCAAGCTGACACTTTCATTGATTCTAAAAATACATTAACAATAGTCACTATAACTTCTTGTGAATTGTTTATCCCACTGAAAGTTGCCAGGTACCCCCCTGACCTCCAATGGGGGATGGATGGTAGGGTTGCCAGATCCAGGTTGGAAAATGCCTGGAGAATTTGGGGTGGAGTCCACGGCTCCCTCTAAGCTGTGAAGTCTTGTGAGCAAAAAGTCTGCCTTGTGAGCTACTGGCATTAAGGTTGTGAGTGAGTGATTTGGCTAAATTAGTTTGCTCTCTGGAGCCAAAGACAAAAATGTATGAGCCAAAAGCTAAAAAATGGTGAGCTAGCTCACACTAACTCAGCTTAGAGGGAACACTGGTGGAGCCTGGGGAGGGCAGGGGCCTCAGTGGGGTACAATGCCCTAGTGTCCACTCTCCAAAGCATCCATTTTTCTCCAGAGGAACTGATCTCTGCAGTCATCAGATAAGCTGTAATTCTGGGGGGTCCCTCTTCCCACCTCATGTGAAAATATGCTTTCAGCCTGTGGGTGTTTGGGTGTTGTGAAACACAATATCTTTTGCCACCACGAACAGATGTGTGTTTTGTGGGACATTTCTCGACCCCAGGATACATTGGGATTTGGCTTGAGGTATCAATATACCCCATAATACAATTTTGGGGATTTTTTCCCCCTACGGGCCTGTGTAGTCTTAATTACTTGTCCATGAATGCCAATATCCACTGGGATTTCAGGGTTTAGGATGCCACTTGAAACAGATATAAAAACGGAAGCGTAAGAATCACGTTATCACTTTCCTGGATCAGTCCAAGGCTGTTTGCGGCCCAACATCTGGATTCAGTGGCCAGCCAGATGCTTCTATAAGCTCCCGAACAAAGTCCAAAGATGATGGTCATCCCCAGCATGCCCTCAGCATCTGGTATTCGGAGGTGTGTGCCTCTGAACATTTTGTTGTCTAATAGCCCTCAATTGACCTCCATGAATCTGTTTTATCCTTTGAAAAAGGCTAGATGTACACATTTGGATGGCGATTGGATGCTGAAGTTGGAGAATGACCCCTGCCATTTCAAACAATTGCTGGACGTCGGGTTGCCAGCTCTGGGTTGGGAAATACCTGGAGTTTGGGGGCTGCAGGCCAGAGAGGGCAGAGTTTGGGGAAGGGCATCAGTAGGGTGTAATCCCACAGAGTCCACCTTCCAAAGCAGCCATTCCCCCCCCAGGGAAATTGATCTCTGTCACCTGGAGACCAGATGAAATTGTGGACGATCTCCAACCATCCCTGGGAGACTGGCAGTCCTAAACTGAAGCCTCATATTTTTGAAAAGCCCAGGTTTGTTTCTCACTGCTGTAATAATGTCCCCTTTGCTGGGATTTTTTTGTTACTTGAGGGAGCATTAGAAGAAGAAGAAGAAGAGATTGGATTTATACCCCGCCCTCCACTCCCCAAGGGAGTCTCAGAGCGGCTTACACACTCCTTTCCCTTCCCCTCCCCACAACAGACACCCTGTGAGGTAGGTGGGGCTGAGAGAGCTCTTTCCCAAGCTGTCCTTGAGGGAACAGCTGGTCCAGAGCTATGGCTTGCCCAAGGTCGTCCAGCCAGGTGCAAGTGGAGGAGTGGGGAATCAAACCCGGTTCTCCCAGATTAGAGTCCGCGCACTTAACCACTACACCAAACTGGCTCTCTAGGGTTGCCAGGTCTTTCTGCCCAAATTCTAGAGTGTCACTTGGACATCGCTGTCCTTTCTCTTTCTCCAGGTAAGCCTCCTCCCAGTTCCCTGACTGGTTGCCAGGAAAGGCCTGGCAACCCCATAGACTTACATTCATACCCTTTGGTACCCACATCCAGGGCTATTTTTGGGCAGGAACGCACAGGAACAGAGTTCCGGCTGGCTTCCAAGTTGGTCACGCCTACAGTCTCCCCCCCCCCCAGGTTTCCAGGCACTTGCAAGCTGCGGGGCGCCTGGAGAAGCCAAGCTGATCCAGGGAGAGAAGGCAGTTTAAACTGCCTACCCTCCTCGGGTTTCCCAGGTGCCCCACAGCTGCAGGGCCCCTGGGGAAGCCGATCCAGAAACTGTCTTCCTTCCCTCCGGTTCCCCATGCGCCCCACAAGTCGCGGGGCACCCGGGGAACCCGACCCTGGGAGGGAGTGGCCTAATATGCTAATGAGTTTCTGCTGTTGGGTGTGGCCTGTTATGCTAATGAGTTCCTGCTGGGCTTTTTCTACAAAAAAAGCCCTGCCCACATCCAATTGTCTCAGTGTTACAGAAATACATTCCGGATCCAGAGGATTCTCAACCTGGGTTGGTCCTTAGATGGGAGACCACCAAGAAAGCCCAGGGTCACTTCTGTTCGGCTCTGCCCTGTCCTGGGTGTGCCGGGCTCGCCCAATCTCAAAAGCTAAGCAGGGTCAGCCCTGGCTAGTTCTTGGGGTCAAAAAGCAAAAAAAAAGGGGGGGGAACTCAACCCAAAAAGTAGCTGCGATCTAAGAGGGTCAAGCTGACAAGTAAATCAATACAAAAAATTACAAATGTTTATTAGGGTGTGCACATAAATAAAACATGATGAGGTTAAAAGAAAGTCTAAATTTCAGACTCTAAAAGCTTATTACATTCAGAACTGATTTTCAGACTAAATTATTCCAGAATCAGACTAGCTTTAAACTTTAATAATTATATTTTTACTTTTATCTAGAATAATTTGGAAAATCTGTGCAGCTATTACTCAGGCTCATTATACAAATTTGTAGCTATGGCATAGCAGTCAAGGTAACCCCAGTAAAAACTTATTATTTTTAAAAATATTTTTACATATATTTATTATATACAATTGATATATAATAATCTGGCCTTTTTTTCTTTCTCCTTTTTTCCACCAATTTCAGAAAGCAATACCTGGTCACACATATATATACAAAATTATTTGTGCATGTAATTCTGGATGTGTGTCTTTGTGAAATAAGGAATATTGATCACTGAGGAAGGCCCATAGGGGCCAAAACGCATATGGTCCTTAGGTCAAAAGTTTTATCCATCAATTGGATATGTATAACAATCAGTTCTGAATGAAATACCGTATTTTTAGCTCCATAAGACGCACCTGATCATAAGATGCACCTTGTTTTTAGAGGAGGAAAACAGGAAAAAATGAAAAAGAAAGAAAGAAAGAGAGAGAGAGAGATAAAGGAAGGAAGGAGGAGGAGAGAGAGAGAGAAAGAGAAAGGAAGAAAGAAAGGTGGGGACAGAGAGAGAGACAGAAAGACAGACAGAAAAAAGGAAAGGAAGGAAGGAAGGAAGGAAGAAAGATAAAGGAAAGAAGAGAGACGTCGGCATGCCATGCAAAGCCAGGCCTTTCTGCGCAAAGTAGCCACCGAGCTTAATCTGTGGGCGGGGCTTTCTGTTGCTGGCTGTCTTAAAGGGGAAAAGCACTTAAAGGGAAAGAGTACTTAGCCTGGTGGGGTTTTTCCTGCCCTTTCCCTTTTAAGTCTTAACAGCTCAGGCCCAGCAGGGAGGGGCAGGGAAGGCTGGGATGCCAGCCTGAATGGCATTCCCCTGCGTTCCTGCTGAAGAAAGAGCCCTGTTACAGGTAAGAAAAGCTCCATATTCGCTCCATAAGATGCACACACTCCCCCCCACACACTTTTTTGGGGAGGAAAAGTGCGTCTTATGGAGCGAAAAATACAGTAAGCTTTTAGAGTCCGAAATTTAGACTGTTTCTTTTAATCTCATTATGTTTTATTTATGTGTACACCTTAATAAATATTTGTATTTTTATATTAATTGACTTGTTAGCTTGACCCTCCTAGTTCTTGGGGGTCACCACAAGTCGGCCATCTTGACAGCACTTTCCACCATCAGTCATGTCAGCCTAGGGTGGTGCTGAGTGGGAAACAGTGCTTTTTTTCTTCTGTCTTGGAAACGATGGCCGGATATCTTCTCCCCCTCCCAAAATACTAGAACACGAGGCCATCCAATGAAGCTGATTCAGGACAATCAAACAAAAACATGTTTTTACCCAGGGAGTGATTAAAATGTGAATTGTGTTGCCAGAGGATGTAGTGAAGACTACAGGAACAGAAAACTTTCAAAGAGGATTGGACAGATTCATGGAGGAGAGGTCTATCAGTGGCTACTAGCCATGGTGACCATGGAGAACCTTCACGTTCAGAGGCAGTCAACCTCTGAATCTCAGAGCCAGGAAGCAATATCAGGGACTCTCTGACCTGTTGTTGGCCCTCCAGGGGAACTGGTTGGCCACTGTGTGAGACAGGATGCTGGACTAGATGGACCACTGGTCTGATCCAGCAGGGCTCTTCTGATGTTCTTATGAAGGCCTCGGCCTCTATGCCCTGTTGTTGGCCCTCCAGAGGAACTGGTTGGCCACTGTGTGAGACAGGATGCTGGACTAGATGGACCACTGGTCTGATCCAGCAGGGCTCTTCTGATGTTCTTATGAAGGCCTCGGCCTCTATGCCCTGTTGTTGGCCCTCCAGAGGAACTGGTTGGTCACTGTGTGAGACAGGATGCTGGACTAGATGGACCACTGGTCTGATCCAGCAGGGCTCTTCTGATGTTCTTATGAAGGTCTCGGCCTCTATGCCCTGTTGTTGGCCCTCCAGAGGAACTGGTTGGCCACTGTGTGAGACAGGATGCTGGACTAGATGGACCACTGGTCTGATCCAGCAGGGCTCTTCTGATGTTCTTAAGGCCTCAGCCTCTATGCTCTGTTGTTGGCCATCTTATTTCACACAAGCACACACACACAGGTGAGTGAGGTGTGCATTCTCAAGTGATCCACCTTCTTGTGTGAAAATGTCATTGAGTGGCCAGCTGTCAACCCAAGAACAGCTTACTGTTGAAAGACCAGGGACAGTGATTTTACCAGTGACCACTGTATATTTACTCAGTCTAGATATGTAGGGTGAGAAACTCTATTAAAAAAGCATTATTTTTAAAAACCAAGCTGGCCCCTTGGGTCAAAAGTAGGGCTGTGGATTGCGTGTGTGATACAAACATACACACACACACACACAATCACGCTCTCTGTGAATTAACAATGACCCTTAAATTCTTGGCTCTCTTTTTCCCCCTCTCCCTGTTGATTAACCAGAATTGTAAATCAGAGCCGGATTTATTCCGACGCCGTGTTTTATTTGATAAACGTCAAAGTATGTAAATACAGAGCTCTCCCTCCTACAGTCACTGAAACAAATGGAAAAAAACACATTTATTAGCATAGAGATGAGTTTAATCAAATCAGTGGCGAGTACAAATTAGCCACAGGAAATGTAATGAGCTGGGAATTAATTAGCAGCATAATGATAATAACTTCGCCTGCTGATTACCTTGCGGCCACAGCATTCCCCGAAGGCCTTCCCCTGCCTTTCTCTAGCAGCTGATCTTTTCTGCTGCAAAAGTCCCTGGACTGGAACAGTGTGGCCAACAGAATGGGGAGCGATGGGAGAAGGAAGGAAGGAAGGAAGGAGGGTGGAGGAAAAGAGGAAGTGACAGTCAGAATAAAGCCAGGAGAGCCACACATTTGCAAGTCTAACTGCTTCTCCGAGAGGCGTCCTGGTCTATCTGAAGTAGGCCTGGTCTTTTGCTTCATAGACAGTGCATTAAGGGCCTGGGGGGGGGGGATGTTTCAGAATGGGGGTTGTTGGGGGAAAGCCCAGTAACCATTGTTAGGACTGCCATCTTCAGCTTGGGAAATTCCTGCAGATTTCGAGATGGAGCCTGGGGGGGGCAGGAAATGGGCAGGGGAGGGACCTCAGCAAGGTGTGAACGCCACAGAGCTGCCTCCAAGGGAATGGATCTCGGTAGTCAATTGTAATTTTGGGAGATCTCCAGGCCCCACCTGGAGGTTGGCAACACTGGTTGTGATGGCATCACTGGCTGCCTCTTTGGCAGAGGCGACCAACAGATATTTAGAGACTCGCCAAGGGGCAGGTAGCTAGAGAACGTACGGCAGCTTTTCAGACAGACGGCATCACAAAGATCTAGTCAACCGGATGAGATGGCAGGACCCCCTTGGATTCTGGGAAACGACAAGAGGAGGGTCTGCAGCGGGAAAGGAGAATTGGCAGAAATTGCCAGTTGGGTCAGATCCAACCCATTGGCCCTCAGGGATTGTTTTCCGGTGGGGAAACAGAGTATAGGGGAAGGCTTAACATAAGAACATAAGAGAAGCCAATGTTGGATCAGGCCAGTGGCCCCTCCAGTCCAGCACTCTGTGTCAGACAGTGGCCAAAAACACCAGGTGCCCTCAGGAGGTCCAGCAGTGGGGCCAGGACACCAGAAGCCCTCCCACTGTTACCCCCCCCCCCCCAGCAAGCACCAAGAATACAGAGCATCACTTGCCCCAGACCGAGAGTTCCTATCTATACCTTGTGGCTAACAGCCACTGATGGACCTCTGCTCCATATGTTTATCTAATTCCCTCTTGAAGCCATCCATGCTTGTAGCCATGCTTGTAGCTGCCATCCCCTCCTGTGGCAGTGAGTTCCACATGTTAAACTCCTTCCTCCTTCATGCTGCGGTTCTGCCTTGATCAGTGCCTTTAAAAGAATGCTGGGTGCTCCATACATCCACCTGTACACCATTCTTCCAGGTATTTTTCCTGGACTGGGGCACAATTCGAACAGCCGGTTGAAGACTGAGCTGCTACAGCCTTCTTGAATCCCTGCCAAACTATGTTGCCCCTTAGCTGGGTGGCGCGTCCCCTGAGGGAATGGTCATTTGTCGCTGAAAAGGCATGAGGTAAGACGTGTGACAGCAGCCACAGCATGGGCAGCAAAACAAAAGTTCTGCCCGGCGACGGTTTCCCGTTGCCAAAAGTCTGTGGCCGCTGGGACAGAAGCTGCTTCGGACTGGCGCAATTAGTCCATTTGGTTTCAACCCGGTGGGCAGTTCCACACTTAACCTTCTCGACGGTGGAATTGCGGGTCTGAAAATGAAGCCCATTGGAGCTTTTGGATTGGAGAGCGTCTCTGGCCAGGATAAAGGTGTCGGACTGGACCGCAGATAGCACTTTTTGTGAAGACAGACCTTCGGTGAGATGAGGGGAAAGATTGGCCACTGCTGGGGTGAGAGAATGGAATAGGATGTGCAAATTATCTGTTTGGTGCCAGCAGTGCGGGAGGATGGCGAAAGGAGGAAAGGGGGAAACTTGTCCCCAGCGTGCTGATTTCTCTGTAAGTAGTCCATGGTACTCACACATCTGCAGGATACTCATCAGGCAATACATTCGCGGCTGCCCGAGGAACAGAAATTATGCTAGGCCCCTGATGGTATTAATCCCCACATGTTTCCCTCCCACAAATACTTGCAAGATAATGGCCAGGAAATGTCAGCAGGTGCCAAAGACTTTTACTGTGGGACAAACAAGATACGAATATGAGAATTGCATCTGGGAATTGCATCCAGGAGCTTCTCGTGCTATTTGAGTCCTGTTCGAGCTCCATTCACAGTTTATGGGGGACTCCGGGGGAATGACTTAAGCAAGTTTCATGCTACACAGTGGGTAGGCCGGTAGCACCAGACTGGATAATTTTCTAGTTGCTTCTCTACTTGTGCGTGAGTGTGCCTAACTGGACTTGTGGCAGGAAGCTAAGCAGGGTGGGTACTTGGAAGGGAGACCACCAAGGAAGGCTCTGCAGAGGAAGGCCGTGGCCAACCACCTCTGCTTCTTGCTTGCCTTGAAAGCCCCTAGCTGGGGTCACCATAAGTCCAAAGCTAAGCAGGGTGGGTACTTGGATGGGAGACCACCAAGGAAGACTCTGCAGAGGAAGGCCATGGCCAACCACCTCTGCTTCTTGCTTGCCTTGGAAGCCCCTTGCTGGGTCTCCATAGCTCTTGGAAGGGAGACCACCAAGGAAGGCTCTGCAGAGGAAGGCAATGGCCAACCACCTCTGCTTCTCGCTATCCTTGGAAGCCCCTTGCTGGGTCTCCATAGCTCTTGGAAGGGAGACCACCAAGCAAGACTCTGCAGAGGAAGGCGACGGCCAACCACCTCTTCTAAGTCACCTTGGAAACCTCCTGCTGGGATCACCGTACGTCAGAAGCTAAGCAAGGTTGGTACTTGGAAGGGAGACCACCAAGGAAGGCTCTGCAGAGGAAGGCAATGGCCAACCACCTCTGCTTCTCACTTGCCTTGAAAGCCCATTGCTGGGGTTGCCGTAAATCAGCTGTGAAGACACTTACATACATTTTAAGAAGGGAAGGCAGCACGGTATAGTCTGATCTCATCAGATCTCGGAAGCTAAGCAGGGTCAGTACTTGGATGGGAGACCACCAGGGAAGGCTCTGTGGAGGAAGGCAGCAGCCAACCACCTCTGCTTCTCACTTGCCTTGGAAGCCCCTTGGCTGGGGTTGCCATAAGTCGGCTGAGACTTAACAGCGCTCTGCAATTCGACCTGTGTATTATATTTGTACAATTATACTCATGCACAGTGTAGTAGTTAGAACAGGGGTCCTCATCCTGTTTGAGGCTATAGTATTGCCAGTTCTTGGTCAGGAGATGCCTGGAGATTTTGGGGGTGGAGCCTGGGGAGGACAGCGTTTGGGGAGAGGAGAGATATTAGCCAGGTATAATTATTGCAGGTACAGAAAGAAGTCCTTTTCTCCCTTTCTCACAATACAAGAACCCGTGGGCACTCCATGAAATTGCTGAGCAGTCGGGTTAGAACAGATAATCGGGTTAGGGCAGATAATCACCCAAAGAGTGATTAACACGTGGAATTCACTGCCGCAGGAGGTGGTGGCGGCTACAAGCAGGGACGGCTTCAAGAGGGAATTAGATAAACATATGGAGCAGAGGTCCATCAGCGGCTATTAGCCACAAGGTATAGATAGGAACTCTCAGTCTGGGGCAAGTGATGCTCTGTATTCTTGGTGTTTTTTTGGGGGGGGCAACAGTGGGAGGGCTTCCTGCCCCCACTGGTGGACCTCCTGAGGGCACCTGGTGTTTTTGGCCACTGTGTGACAGAGTGTTGGACTGGATGGGCCATTGGCCTGATCTAGCATTGGCTTCTCTTATGTTCTTATTGGGATATTTGGTTAATGAAGCAGAGTTTTGCCCAGTCATAAAAGCTGATAGCGAGTGCATTAAAATCCCCCGATAAGTATATTGCAAACAAAGGTAAACTTAGCTTTATTCAAGTAGATCCAGTTCACATTCAGGTTGCAGCTGAAAGGAGAGAGAGGGGACTTTTCGTATCACAAATGGCCAGCTTGTCCACCATCAGGTGTGTGGGAGTACAAGGGCATTGTCTCTACAGGAAAGACCCACAGCATGATGTGTCACCATGGAGGGCCATGTGAACAAAGTGAGAGGACAGAGGAAGAGAGAGAGAGAAGGGTCATAGGGCAGCTCCCACGTTAAGACAAAGGGAGCCATCCAATTCAAGGAGAGAACACCCATACTCGCTTAGAGTGATATAGCGCCCCCCAGTGTCCAGGCATACTGAGTGACTCACTCCAACAGTCATGTCAACAATCATGCCCTAGAGCAGGGGTGGGCAAATTGCGGCCCGGGGGCCACATGCGGCCCGCCACAGAGTTTTTTGCGGCCCGCCAAGAAGATTTCAGGACTTCAAGAAAATTGAGCCTAAATTCACTTTGCTCTCTTATCCCATCACTGCCGATATTGATACAGCACCTGAGGAGCTGCAGCTTGAACTTATTGACATGCCGTCAGATCACACTGTGAAAGAAATGTTTCATGCTGTGACGTTAGTTGACTTTTGCAAATCTTTGTCTGCTGAAAAAATCTCCATGTCTGAAGAAATTTGCTGGGAAAATGTTCTCTATATTTGGGTCTACCTATATTTGTGAGCAAAGTTTTTCTTGCATGACGATCCACAAGAGTAAATATAGATGCTCTTTGACAGACATTAACTTCCCGGCTGTGATGAGAATCTCAACAAGCAATCTCACTCCTGATTTCAAAAGAATTGTAGAAAAGTGTGATGAAGTACATTTGTCTCATTAAACTGATTCTAAAATTAAATGTGCTTGCAGCTATAGAGGATATGAAATTAGCACAATAAATAAATTGAATAAAACTACCACTATTTTATTTAATTTATATTTATTGATTTTTATGATACAATTTGTACCTTTTCTGAAATGCAAGGTTAACTAATGAATGCAATCATTTTAAAAGGTGCGGCCCTCCGCTAACCTCCGCTCCCACAAAGTGGCCCCCGAGCTAAAACAAGTGCCCACCCGCGCATAGAGTCCATCTGGAGGCTGGCAAATTCTTGGCTATGGGCACCTTTGGAATTCTGACCTAGAGCGGTGGGTACAAAACAGAGGCTGGAAAAGGCAGACCCAATTACAAAACATCAGGCAGTGAGTTCATGCATTACTCTTATGGTAACTGTTCACCATTTGGGGCAGAAGCTCTGTTTAACCGGATGCCTTTTGAAAAGAACATATCGTTTAAAAATAGTTTCTTGCATACAAAGCGCTACCTTCAGTCACATGCTGAAATTGTAGGATTTCCAGTGGTCACATTTTGGATACCTCCTCACTTGGGTTGCCAGCTACAAGGTGGGGAAATACCTGGAGATTTTGTGGGTAAGCCTGAAGAGGGCAGGGTTTGGGCAGGGAAAGGACTTCAATGGGGTATAGTGCCATAGAGTCCACCTTCTAGCGTGGTGTACTGGTTCAGAATGGCAGACTAATCTGGAGAGCTTGTTTGCCCATTCCTCCTCCACATGAAGCCTGCTGGGTGACCTTGGGCCAGTCACAGTTCTCTTAGAACTCTCTCAGCCCCACCCACCTCACAAGGTGCCTGTTGTGAGGCGAGGAAGTGAAGGCAATTGTAAGCTGCTTTGAGACTCCTCAAAAGCGGGGCATAAAAACCAACTCTTTTTTGTCGTCTTCCAAAGGGACCATTTCCTCCAGGTGAACCATGGCCTGTAATTCAAGAGCTCTCCAGCCACCCCCTGGAGGCTGGTAACCCTACTCCTTGCTTTCCCATGGCCATCCCAATGAAATATGCAAAATGTACACAAATGTGCTTAACTTGTCGCTCCGTGTGAATTTGTTCCGATTACAGAATCCAGCTTTCCCTGGCCCGCGGTTTTGTGATTCTTGAAAGAGCCGAACAAATGAATGGATGGATGAATGCCACACGGGTCTCAAATTATTCCAGGCGATGAGGTCACTGAAACCAGAACGAGTCTGTGGCGTCCAAGGTTATTGAGCTGCCACAGATTTATTTTCCCACCCCCGGCAGAGAACGAGGCACGTTTTCGCTCATGCAGTTTCCCTGCCAGCGCCTTTCCTTTCCAACCTGGGCTGCTCGGATGTAAAATACATCCCGGTTTATTCTAATTGGGGTTACATATATCGGTCCTCGGAGGATGATTGATTAAGTGCTACGATCATAACTGTGAAGCGAACAGCAGGGGTTCCCGTGGGGGAAAAAAAATGGGCTTGGAAATCGCACTGGATAAATTATTCTGATGAAATCTGACCTATTATAAATCTAGGGTTATTCCCCCCCCCCCCACCCCAATTCCTGTAGCTCAGGCTCGGTTGGTGATGCACAAGCATTCTCACCCACCTCAGAGGTGAAACAGGTGTCAGATCTGAGATTTCTTGTCCCCCTTTTAAACTCAGAAACAGAAGGATGCTGAGTCAGACGATGCGCCCCGGGCCTCACTGATCTGCAGCCACCGGCCCCCACTCCACCACTCCATCGGAGCAATCTAAGCACTAATGTCGGCCCTCTCTGCACTCTCCTTTTTAATCCATGTTCACCGCAGTGTCGTCCGAGCAATTCTGCACTAACAATGAATTCCGCCTTCTTTTTAATCCAGGCTCCCCCCCCCCCCCAATCCTGCACTAAAATCGAGTTCAACATTCTTTTTTATTCCAAGTTTTCCCCCCATTTCTGCATTACATTACTTCCCTTCAGTGGTCAGCCCGTTTTCAGCTTGTTGTTGCCCCCGGTAATTTGGATGCTGTTTTGCAGTGGACTTAAATTATCTCGACTCGAACGCTGGAGAAATCCGGAGTGGCAGGCAAATGCAGAAAGGACCGCTGTATTAAGCTGAATGTAAACATAGATTTCTTCCAAGTTAATTTTTATTCATTTTTCCCATTTTTTCCGTTTACAACAACAATATACAGAATAACTGTATACTCCTTTTCTAGTCTACAGATGGTTACGTTCCATAATCCTACATTTAAATTAAAACAAAAACATTTAATGATTACAATTTGTCATTGTTTACCATAAGTGAAGATTCTTTATTACATCCGGTATTGTTTTCTGAGCAGTTAGATGAGTTATGATGGGTGCCCATATATCTATAATATCATTATATCTCCCATTAGAAACCTTTAAATTTCTTATGATAAAACAACAAGGTCTGCAGTGTAAAACACTCCTCAAAACGTTTGTATAGTCTCCAGGTGGTGCCTGGAGATCGCCCAGAATTACAATTGATCCATAGGCGTAGAGTACGGGGGGGCTTGAGGGCTCAAGCCACCTCCGAAATTTCCTGGGGAGGTGCTCAGCCACCCCCGGAAAAACGGAACGCCTGCCGCCGGGCCTCCCGGGGTCCTTCTGAGGCCCGGCCGTCGCTGCTGGAGAGGGAAGGGGTGGCCGGGGTGGCCGGGGGGGGGGGTGGGTGGGCCTCGGAAGGGCCTGGGGAGGCCGGGGTGGCCGGGGTGGTGGGCCTCAGAAGGGCCCGGGGAGGCGCGGCGGTTTCCCGGGGGGGGGGAACATCGCCCCAGCGAGCCCCCGCCCCCCTGGAATTTCCAAAAGTCTACGCCCCTGAACTGATCTTCCAGCGACAGGTATCAGTTCACCTGGATAGAATGGTTGCTGCGGAGGGTGAACTCTATGGCATTATACCCTCCTGCAATGCTCCCTCTAAGCTGTGGAGTCTTGTGAGCAAAAATTCTGCTTTGTGAGCCACTGGCATTAATGTTGTGTGCGAGCAATTTGGCTACTGCATAAATTAATTTGCTCTCTGGAGCCGTCCTTCCTGAGCTGAGACAAAAATGTGTGAGCTGGAGGCTAAAAAAACTGTGAGCTAGCTCACACTAACTCACACTGCCCTCCTTAGGGTCCTCCCAACCCCAAACCCCATCCTCCACAGGATCCACCCCAAAATCTCCAGGAAGTTCCTAATCTGGGGTTGGCAACCCCATGAAGCCCTCAGCTGTGCCAAGCACCAAGCTCTGCAGGGAGGCTCTGAGTTCAGCCAAGCCCTCATTGGTTGACGAGACAGGGAGGCTGGACTGCTTCCTCCTCCCTCCATTGTGGGGTTGTCAATCTCCAGGTGGTAGCTGGAGCTCTCCTGGGATTACCACTGACCACTGATTGCATAATTATAGGTTGTGGGAGACTTGTCTTACAAGGAGCACCTGCAAAAAGGATGTAGGGGTCTTAGCAGACCATACACTGAACATGAGTCAGCAGTGTGATGTAGTAGCTAAAAGGGAAAATGTGATTTTGGGCTGTGTCAACAGAAGCACCGCATCCAGATCACACAGAGTGATGGTACCGCTTTATTCTGCTCTGGTTAAACCCCACCTGGAGTATTGTGTTCAGTTTTGGGCACCACAATATAAGAAGGATATAGACAAGCCGGAACGTGTCCAGAGGAGTGCAACGAAGATGGGGAGGGGCCTGGAGACCAAGTCCTCTGAGGAAAGGCTGAAGGAGCTGGGTATGTTTAGCCTGGAGAGGAGACAACTGAGAGTTGATACGATCACCATCTTCAAGTCCTTGAAGGGCTGTCATCTAGAGGATGGTGCGGAGTTGATTTCTGTTGCCCCAGAAGGTCGGACCAGAACCAACGTGTAGAAATTAAATTAAAAGAGTTTTCGGCTGAACGTTAGGAGGAACTTCCTGACAGTTAGAGCGGTTCCTCAGTGGAACAGGCTTCCTCAGGAGTTGGTGGGCTCTCCGGAGGTTTAAAACAGAGGCTAGGTGGCCATCTGACAGCAATGTAGATTCTGTGAACTTGGGCAGATCATGAGAAGGGAGGGCAGGAAGGGAAAGAGCCAGTCTGGTATAGTGGTTAAGTGCGCAGACTCTAATTTGGGAGAACCGGGTTTGATTCCCCACTCCTCCCCTTGCAGCTGCTGGATGACCTTGGGCAAGCCGTAGTTCTGGCACAGCTGTTCCTGAAAAAGAGCAGTTTCTGTCAGAGCTCTCTCAGCTCCACTTACCTCACAGGGTGTCTGTTGTGGGGAGGGGAAGGGAAAGGAGTTTGTAAGCCGCTCTGAGACTCCTTCAGGCAGTCAAGGGCGGGGTATAAATCCAATCTCTTCTTCTTCTTCTTCGTTCTTGTGGCCCTTTCTTACACACCCAGGGAAATGCTGGTTGCCACTTTGGGGTCAGGAAGCAATTTTTCTCCAGGCCAGTTTGGCTGGAGATCCTTTTTTTTGGTCATCTTCTTAGCATGGAACAGTGGTCACTGGAGGTGTGGAGGGGGAGGTATTTGTGAATTTCCTGCCTTGTGCAGGGGGGTTGCACTAGATGACCCTGGAGGTCCCTTCCAACTCTATGATTCTACGACCTCCAGGTGACAGAGATCAGTTCACCAGGAGAAAATGGCTGCTTTGGAACATGGACTCTATGGCATTATTCCTCAGGCTCCACCCCCAAGATCTCTGGACATTTCTGAAGCCAGAGCTGGCAACCCTACTTCATTGGAAAGTCAGGGCCACCCCCCTCCCAGGGTCCCAGAATCACTAAGCCCATCTCTGGCCTAAGTAGAACTTTCTGTTTCTTACTGCTGCAAAGGGAGGTTTGGAATTAATTGTAGGGCTGCCATCTTCCATGTGGGGCCTGCTTGTAAAATGAAATCACAGCTGATCTCCAGACATCAGTTCCCCTGGAGAAAATGGCAGATTTGGAGGGTGCCTTCTACAGCATGTATCGTGCTGAGATCCCTTCCCTTTCCAAACCCTGCCCTCCCCAGGCTCCACCCCTAAATCTCCAGGAATTTCTCAACCCAAAGTTGGCAACCATAATGAATGGTGAAACGCCTGGTGAAATCCCTGGAGTTAGAGACCTACTTGATCGGGTTGCAGTGGTCAGTGTTTCCCCGAAGGAAAGACAAACTACAGCTATTGCCTTGCAGTGACGACATGAAAGGGCTTCACGCTAATGATGCCGCAGCACCATCCTATTGGGGCGCTAATGGTGCCGCCTCTCAAAGCCACTGCACTGCTTGTTCCCGCAGATCAGCGGGTAATTACGGAGTAATTACTTGGAGACATGCACTCAGCTTCCCAAGACAGAAAGAGCCATATCAGAAAGAGCCAGTTTGGTGTAGTGGTTCAGTGCGCAGACTCTAACCTGGGAGAACCGGGTTTGATTCCCCACTCCTCCACTTGCACCTGGCTGGATGACCTTGGGCAAGCCATAGCTCTGGACCAGCTGTTCCCTCAAGGACAGCTTGGGAAAGAGCTCTCTCAGCCCCACCTACCTCACAGGGTGTCTGTTGTGGGGAGGGGAAGGGAAAAGGAGTTTGTAAGCTGCTCTGAGACTCCCTTGGGGAGTGGAGGGCGGGGTATAAATCCAATCTCTTCTTCTTGTTCTTGTCCTTTGGGCCACACTCCCGATGTAAGGCAGCCACCAACCAGAGGAAAATCTGAAGTAAAACAAAGCAAAGCAATACAAAACAAAAAACATTGCCTAATGTGATTCTGAAGAATCCCTTCTAGTGAATCCCTGTTGTTCTCTCGCACGAAAGGTACGTCAGTTGCATGGCTTGGGTGATTTGGTGTTTCCTTGTAAAATGATCTGTTGCAAGGGTGTCAAACATAAGGCCCCGGGGGCTGGAACTGACCCATCCAGGGTTCTTGTGCTGCCTGTGAGCAACTAGTGCGGGGAGGGAACAGGAGACTGCTCAGGGAGAAGTGGGCAGAGCCGTTCAGCATGGCAGTGGAACCCCATCTGCAGCAATGAAACACCAGTGCTACACCACTGGATAGAGCTGGTCGAGAAAGAGGTACTTTTTTCCCTGTCTCACAATACAAGAACTCGTGGGCACTCCATGAAATTGCTGAGCAGTCGGGTTAGAATGGATAAAAGGAAGTACTTCTTCACCCAAAGAGTGATTAACACATGGAATTCACTGCCACAGGAGGTGGTGGCGGCTACAAGCATGGACGGCTTCAAGAGGGAATTAGATGAACATGTGGAGCAGAGGTCCATCAGTGGCTATTAGGCACAAAGTATGGATAGGAACTCTCAGGCTGCGGCAACACGGCCCTTAAATGCGGGAGGAAGGGCTATTTCCTCCCGCATTTAAAGGGGCCGACCACACGGCCCGCCCCAAGTCCCGCACTGAAGCGTGCTCAAATGCGGATTCCTCCCGCATTTTCCGACCCCGGGAAAATCAAGTGTTTTCCCAGGTGTTGCGGGAGGAACCCGCATTTGAGATATCTGGACAGCCCTCTCTCGCAAGCATTGCGAGAGCAGGGCTGTCCAGATAGTCCCACCGGCCATTCCCCCCCCCCCTTTTACACTTGGGCGCTTGGCCACTCAAGCACCCAAGTGTAAAAGGGGAACCCCCCCCCCCCCCCAAACTCACCAGGTGGCGGGCGGGTCCTTGGCCGCCACCGCTGCTTCTGCCACTGCTGTGGCCGCCTCTTCCGCGGCCGCCACCGCCGTTCCCGCCGCCACCTCTTCAGCAACCACCTCTTCAGCGGCGGCCGCCGTCGTTCCCGCCACTGCCGCTGCAGCTGTTTCCGCCGCGGCCGCCGACGCTTCCTCCACGGTCGCCTCTTCAGCGGCCACCGCCGCCGTTCCCACTGCCGCTGCTGCTGCAGGGGTTGGGATGTGTAGACATCCCAACCCACAGTAGAAAAATGCGGCCCCTTTAAATCTGGGAGCCCTCCCGGATTTAAAGGGGCCGTGTGACCGCAGCCTCAGTCTGGGGCAAGTGATGCTCTGTCTTCTTGGTGCTTGGGGGGGGGGGCAACAGTGGGAGGGGCTTCTAGTATCCTGGCCCCACTGCTGGACCTCCTGAGGGCACCTGGTGTTTTTGGCCACTGTGTGACACAGAGTGTTGGACTGGATGGGCCACTGGCCTGATCCATCACTGGCTTCTCTTTCGTTCTTATATTCTTATGGCTCTCCGGTCTGCCCATATGAGTTTTCCTTTTCACCCTCCTCCCAGCCGATGGGGCCTTGCAGTGAGGCTACAACAACTCAGTGCTTACCAGCTGCTGCCCTTTATACAGTTTATATCTCCGGTAGCTGGCATTATGTTTTATGGCACGCACGGCCTGTGCTGACAAAGTGACATTAATGTCAGATCTGGCACTCGTAACAGATGAGTTTGACACCTCTGATCTATTGTGTAGAATGTGTCACTTTGTGCGTTGAGTTTTTCTTTGAGAGTGGTCCGAAAACATGCAACGGAAACATGTGTTTTGTGCGACCCAACGTGAGATGGATTGGCTCACTCAAGGAAGCCACGACCCTCCATTCCCAAGACCCGAGCAAGGCTATTAGCAATAGACCATCTCGGAGGCCGTTAATTCATAAGGTCACCGTAGGTTGGAAGCGACTTGACAGCACTTAACACACACACACACACAAACACACACACGGAGTCATGATCGGGCCAAGCTCGGCTGAAGCTCCTTGTCAAACGTACATGATATTTATGTGTACGGGCCACGATTGTCAAGTGGGGAATGGAATTACGGCTGCCAGCCTCACTCTCCATCCATCACATCTGTTGGCATTCAGGCTAATGGTGTGCTGAGCGCTAAGTATTACGTACAGCTTGGTTTTGTGCATAGATTTTCAGGGGTTCCACTGAGTTAAATATGGGGTACTTCCAAGTAAGCATATTTGGGACTGCATCTCCGTTCAGCAAGAGGGATCAAGTTGCTAGACATTCCTCGGAATACCATAGTACTGTAAAATATTACCATGTATGATTTCCATAGCAGATATGCAGTAGCTTGTTGTTCGGCTATTTTAATCTGGTAACTCCGGTATCCTCACACACAACGTCAATTTTGGATGCCGTTTATTCCTCCATGGCAATTCTTTGCCGATACTGTTGGCAATTATTTTAGTTTGTCTTCTTTTAATGCAAGTTTGCGAATGGCCCTTTAGAAAATACTCCATACATCTTTCTTGCCTGTGTGCCATTACAGTAACATGGGGTGTGTGGCCTAATATGGTAATGAGCTGTGCTGTCAGGGGTGTGGCCTCATATGCTAATGAGTTTCTGCTGTGGGGTGTGGCCTATTATGCTAATGAGTCCCGGCTGGGCTTTTTCTACAAAAGGAACCCTGTTTATTACTGAGAATGCTGGTTTTCCAGCGATGCATGGTTTTTATGTACTTAGGCTCTGTGTCCACAATGTGGTGAACATACCCAGGCAACAGTCAGAACCGGCATACTGTGTCCAACTTCCCCTGAACACATGTTGTCCTGTGCATACATATGTCATGTGTCAGGGCAACAGTGACAGTACAATGTGTAAAATGGTCCAGTATTTACTCCTTTTAAAAACTGGATTTATATTCTGTCCTTCACTCAGAGCGGTTTACCATCTCCTTTCCCTTCCCCTCCCCACAACAGGTGGGGCTGAGAGAGCTCTTTCAAGGACTGCCCTTGAGAGAACAGCTCTGAGAGAACTTGTGACTGACCCAAAGTCACCCTAGCAGCTGCATGTGGAGGAGCAGGGAATCAAATCTGGTTTTCCCAGATTAGAGTCTGCACTCTTAACAACTGCACTGATTGGTCCCTTGCCTCTCCTCCTGTGACATGGCGACTATGATCCATGCAATGGTCACTTACAGGCTTGATTATTGCAACTTGCTGTACGTAGGCCTACCCTTTAACCTGACCCGTAAGCTTCTGCTGGTACAAAATGCAGCTGTGCGCATTTTGTAGGTGTGGAGAAGTCTTTATTAGAGAAATCATTATCAGAGACTGCTGAAATGCAACTGATTATGAAACTCTAGAGAATGCATCTTCTGGGACTGAGTCAAGACCTAGGTTTCCTGTTTCTTTACCAAGAGTGATTTCTCCACGCCTACTACTGCTCTGCATATAAAATAAAATTGCAATAAAATCTCGGCCTCCCCTGCTGAAGCTTTGGGTTGGCAGGAGCCAGGGCCAGAGACGGGAGCTCACTCCATCACGCGGCACTTGGGTCTCGAAGTGCTGAGCTACCGACCTTCTGGTCTGCAACTCAGCACCTTAACCTCTGAGCCACCGTGGCCAATCACAAATGAAACACGCACCAAAATTTATTTGCGTAATTTTCTGAACAGTTTGACTGTGAGACTCATGGCTTTAGCATGGTTTTCCCCTCATAAGTATGCCGAAAAACTCAAGTCTGATCTCATTCTTGTTTCTTGATATAAGGCAAAAGATACACATACACACACACACACACACACACACACACACACACACACACACATTTATCAGTGGAGGGGAAGAAGTGGCAAAGATGCCAAACAGCTGGGTAGAGGTTGTGCATTTTCTAGGTCACATATGTCAGTATGTTCTTCTTTTTAGCCTGCGAACTTTAAACACCTGGACAGCTGTTCCACCTTATTAAGCCTCTCTCCAGTGAGCAGCTATGAGGCAACTCCATCCCAGACACTGTACTGCTGAGAGGCTGTTGCTGGGTAGAGTTTTATCTTCCAAATGCATAAAGTGCCATCGAGTCCACAGACTGTGTTTTCCGGAATTTTCTATATATTCTCGTTGTTATAATGGGAACTGAGGAGAATCCTTCTGGTTTGGCGAAGAACTGATGCCGGGTGCTTGAGGAGGAACTGAACAGATTTTATTTACACATAGACACCTTGGGCCTAGAGGCCCTAACTGCCACAAACTTCAGCAGCCATCTTATTAACCACTGCCACAGATTCTTCTTCCAGATACTACCAGAAGGCAGAAAACTTCTCTTCCAAACATTCCATCTTTTTTAACTATTCCATGGAACTCTTTACCACACTCAGCCCCACTTCACAGCTGCTAGCCCCCTGATAGGAGTGGGGGATCCCCCGCCCCACCTGGCATGTCCCGCTGCAGCTCAGAGCAGTGGGAGAAAAATAAAATAAATGGCCATCAGCCAATGGCATGATGCCGTGTCTGAGAAAATAAGGAAGAGAATCCATGCCCCTCTAGGAATTCACCAAAACTCTATAGTAAAACCATAGAGTCTGCGGGACTTCCTAGAGAGGAGTGACATTACTTCCAGGGAAAACCGAGAAGAAACATCAGTTCTGTCTAGGATTTTCTGAAAACACTAAGGTTTTACCGTAGAGTTTTGGCCAATCCCTAAAGATATTTGACATCACTTCTGGGTTTTCCCTGGATTGCCACTCTCCTACTGATTGCCAGACCAGTTCTCACAACCCTAACTTTTATGCATAGACAGTAAAAAAAAAAAAAAAGACTGATAGGCTGGTGTCACAAATAGGTAAAGGTTTCCCTTGCTCAAAAGCCAGTCAAATCCGACTCTAGGGGGCGGTGCCATTTCCCTTTCTAAGCCTAAGACCCAGCGCTGTCTGAGGACATTTCCATGGTCATGTGGCTGGCATGACTAAATGCCGAGGCGCACGGAATGCTGTTACCTTCCCACCGAAGCGGTACCTATTTATCTACTTGCAATTTCTTGCTTTCGAACTGCTAGGTTGGCAGGAGCTGGGGTCAGAGATGGGAGCACACTCCGTCACGCGACATTCGGGTCTCAAACTGTCGAGCTACTGACCTTCCAATCTGCGGCTCAGCGTCGTAACCTCTGAGCCACCGTGGCCCTTGGTGTCACAAATAGACCCCTATTTTCTTTACTGTACTGATCACTACTTTAGGCCCACCTGCTGTCCACCAAAGCTATGGCCTCAAATATCATGGCCCGATGCAATACATGGCTTAGAATACTGGGCAGCGGATGTCCACCACTCATATTAGACTGGCCAGTGGCCCCTTCATAGGGAACAAGCTTTTGTGGCAATGCTATGTCTGCTGTGGGGAGGGGAAGGCTGCTCTGACTCCAAGTGAAGGGTGGGGCATAAATCCAATCTCCTCCTCCTCCTCCTCTTCTTCTCTAAAGAATCTCAAAGTGGCTTATAATCACCTTCCCTTGCTCTCCCCACAGTGGGCACCTTGTGAGGTCAGTGGGGCTGAGAGACTTCAGAGAGAACTTGTGACTGGCCAAAGGTCACCCAGCAGGCTTCATGTGGAGGAGGGAGGAATCAAGCCCAGTTCTCCAGATCAGAGTCTGCCACCCTTAACTACTACATCACCCTGGCTCTCTTAAAGCTAAAGTTACATGAACTATTAGAGCTATAATTTGTTGCCCGGGTCTTTTCTCCCAGGAAGCCTCCCCAGGAAAGGAAGTGGCCATTCCACTTCTTTCTTTGCCTCCTTTATCTTTGTAAAGATGCTCCACATTGGCCGATGTAGGGCGCCTTCCAGAAGCACCCCACTTGGAACAGAAAAGACCTTGTGTTCTTGCGTCAAAGGAAACAGACAGGTTTCCCATTCCGCCACGTTTATTCTCAGATGTGTTTCTCCTAGGACAGACAGGTCGGCAGCCAAGCGACCCAGTCCGGGCATTGCAGGGGAGATCAGAGGAACGCCATCAATCATAGATGCTGGAACAGAGCCAGGCCTTTTTGCTTTAAGCTTGTAAAATTTCAATATGTAATAAAGCTATGATTTTAGCTCATAAACTCTCAATGCGTAATAAATACAAGTAACACCAGCGTTTCACTGCGCCGAGTCTTTATGGCCCACCATATATCCAGGACAATTTTTACAAGGATATTCGCGTAATAGAATATAGCAAATTTAGAGAAAGTGCTGACCCGAGCTACCCACCTTTGGGCAATGACATTGCTGAGATATCATTGCTCTTGTTCACTGAGAGAGAAATCTTTGCCTTCCCCATGTCTTAAAGCTCTGCCTGCTACACCAACATTTCTGAAATGTGAAGGTTTGGAAACCTCTCAGTTCTGGGTCCCCAACCTTTTTGAGCCTGCAGGCACCGTTGGAACTCTGACCCATTGCGGTGAGTGCAGCTACAAAATGGCTGCCACAAAACGGCTGCTGTAGGAGGTGGACCCCTGCCCAAAACAATATGTTTTTGGCTGAATGCTAGAGAGTCCCCCCATGACGTGCACAGCACAATGACGTCTCCTCCGAGTGACATCATTGCACCGGGCACATTGGGCGCTGTGGACCTCTTCAGGGGTGAGAGTCCCCCAGTTAGCAGCTGGCTGGCAGGCAGATCAAGGGGGCTGAAATCAGGGGGAAACCCACCCCCACCGGGGGGATAGTAACCCTAGAATGGCACATTCAAAAAGGAAGGGACTTCAATGGGGTGGAGAGGGACTCCAGTAGGGTATAATGTGATAGAGTCCACCTTCCAAAGCAGTCATTTTCTCCAGGGGAACTTTTTAAGTATTGAGCGGGAGGCGATGAATTCAAACAACAGGCTTTTATTCAGTGATATTGCTCAGCTCAAAAAGACAGCTCTATGAGAGCGGCACCTTAATTTATACTGTTCCAACACATAACTTTCAACAAAGTAACTATATACAAGCAATACTATTGGACCCAAGCAGGGCTCAGCGATTGGATATCGAGATTGGCTTTAGGACAAATGGGAGTCTTTATTCATCAGCCAATAGGACGTGGAGCTTTAGGATACCAGAGCCCTTTCAAGCTATTGCTGCTTCAGTGATCCAAAACACAACCCAACAGAACCGATCTCAGTCATCCCAGGAGATCTCCAAACACCACTGGGAGCTGGCGACCCTGTTGTAACCGTCATCCAAATGCCATTCCCAGTTGAACGTCAGTAGCTGGCCCAATTATTATTTTCACCGCTTGGCTAAAGTTACCATCCTTGAGCTCTCTGAATCATGAGAACAGAGGCAGGGAGGTATATTTTAGGCAAATCAATCCCTGCCCTTTTCACATATTGCGCTCCCCGCTCTCCTTGTTTCCTCTATAATTCCTCCATTAATTGCTTTTCAGCTGCCATTCATTTACAAGGTCAGCCGGCACTTTGGGTCTTCTTGGCTCCTGTATCAGATAAACACCCCAGGTCTCCTAATCAGGCCCGGCAGGGACTGAAGTTCCATTAACTCCATTCATCATCTAACCATTTTCTGTCATCAGGAATCTGATTCTGTACGGTTATCAGTTGTTTAGCGAGAGGGATTGAAAAATCCCCTAGAGCGAAATGGGCCGGGGGGGGGGGGGGGGGGAGGAGAGCGTGCCTGCAGAATGTATGAGATGGTCGCGGAAGACATACCACACCTCAGTGCCTGTGAGCAAAGACTTTGAGTTTTGCAGTTCATCTCTCCTACGGAAGTTGACGGACAAGAATGCTTTTCGAACTCTGTTCCAGAGCACATTGGGGTTCCTTGTGTTAGGACTTTTGTCCAATATTCAAGAAAATTCAGAATAATGGATCTTGCTTTTCTGGAAAGAAGAGATTGCTTCTTTTAGTTTAAAAGAAACTTTATTACTAAAGGAAAAAGGGAAACGGGATTAGCTACAAAATAAACAAAACATGCTTGCTAAGCAGCATTGTGCTGCGTCTGCACACTAAGGTCAAATTTACATCTGTCTTTCCCGCTAGAATCATTCTAGTTTCAAAAAAAACTTTCTATACCTGTTTCTAGTTTCAAACCATACTGATTCTAGTTTATAAATTACTGTTTACATTCGTTAATTGCCCTCCTGTGGTTAAGCTAGCATTATACTGCTTTAAACAAATGCTGTTGCTTTGTACTCTTCAGACCCCCTGGAGTTAAATTTGAAACCAGCATGAAATGAGCTTGGGAAAAGACAGCAGTCAAACTACTTCAGAGGGGAGGTGTAAATTGGGCCTAAAACATCCTACTACAGAGTGAGAGAGATTACAATGGAGGATCTCTCCTTCTTCTTGACCCCTGAAAGGAAACACCTGATATCATTGATCAATTAGCAAAACAGTACACCTTTAGGTTTCCCTGGCTTAGAGTTAATTGGCCAGCTGCCAGGTATCACTTCCAGGTCAAACTAAGAAACACAATAAGTTGCATAGGTTAACCCTATAATGACTGAAATCCCAGGTCTTGTCTTTCATACTCATTTCTCCAACACCTTGAATGTTCAGAGAAAGGCTCGGTGGTAGAGCACAGGCTTGGCATGGGGGATATCCCAGGTTCAGTCCCCCAGTTAGAGAATCTTCAGCTAGCCGGTGTTGGAAAAGACCTGTCTCTGCTTGAAACCCTGGAGAGACACCAATGGTTTAGCCAGTACAAAATTAGTACTGGGCCATCTGACTCAATATGAGCCAGCTTTGTCCATAACGGTAGGTAGTCTTCTCCGGAAGACAGCTTTCTTCTCCCAGGATGTGCGGCTGCTGGGGTAGCTTGGATGCACCGAACACACACTAGGTGAGGACAGGCTAGCAAAATGAAGCGCAAGGGAAGCGGGGCAAAAAGACCCGGGGAGCGGGGCAAAAAGACTGAGTTGTCGTGGGGCTTTCCGTTCGCACTGCGTAGACTGACACCGGGGAGGAGGCAGAATGGAGCGTTCACACTGTGGGGTGGCCCCTGGCAGTGCCCCCGCAGTGGTGTGCGGCTTGGTCCATTCTGCCAACCTGCGCGTAGGCGCATGGGCGCAGCAGCTGGATCAGCAGGTTCACATTACCGGTGCCGCTTGATGTGTGGCTTATTGTCAGAATCTGACATTTCCCGGGCGGGAGGTGGTTTCCCCCACCCACTCTATGTCACTTGCTTCCCCCCAGAACTCATTATGGCTGCTGGGACTGTTATCTGTTTTGATGACGCATCTGACCTTGACTTCTTATTCCAACGGCTACTTGGCTGCCAGGTGCTTCTATGGTAGCGGCTTGGGAATTGCTGGGGAGGTTTCGATGGTGTGTGGGAAGGAATGCCTGATGAGCAGTCACACATCTGGGTGCACTTTTCCTGGGAAGCTTAACATATATGTATGTAGCACCAGGGGTCATTTCGTAGAAAAAGAGGTGCAGGAGCTCATTAGCATAGCTCATTAGCATAACTTATTTGCATGTGCTAAACCACTTGACATCACCAAAAGTATGTCAGAAGGCGCGAGAGAGAGAGAGAAAGAGAAAGAAAGAAAGAAAAGAAAAGAAAGAGATGGCAGGGAGGGGACAGCTACTAATCCAAGCCTCAGAAATACCACTATTCTGGGAGGATAGCTTCAGTGGTGGCTGAAGCCTTCAGAAGGCTGGTTGGAGGAACAAGGACCTTTCCAGGGGACGGGGTCATTTTGCTGCAGCCATGACACAAGCAGGCATTCCCCCGCTGGGGGGGGGGGCTGGCACCAACTCCCGGAGCTGAGCTCCCCTGAGCTCCTGCTCGAAATGACCCCTGAGTAGCACCATTTTTAACTAACCTGATTGGTGCCCCACCTCCCTCTTTGCTTTTGAATTATGTATAACTTACCCACAGCCCTATGCTCTGTATCACTAACACAAGAAGTGCTGACTACTATGGACCATTAAGAATAAAAAGGACTTTTATTTCCAGAAGGCCTGGCTTCCTGGCTCAATAAGGGTTCTCACACTTATTTGCGTCCACACTGCCAGGAAGCGGGATGAACGCGCACCCAGACGGCTTGACACCGGTTTCACCAGGTACCTTTTTAAAGTGGGATGAAAGCGCTTCAGGATGGGGTGAGTGCAGCACGGCAACGCCAGGCAGCTGTGGCTGTGTGAACAGGCTCTCTTCATCCGCTTGTAAAGCGGGCCTACATCGGGGCCAACGGCCAGTCTGAACTCGGCCATTTTTGCCTTATTCTGATTCAGACCCTCAGTCCATCAAGGTCAGTATTGCCCACTCAGACTGGCAGTGACTCTCCAGGGTCTCAGGCCAAGATCGTTCATAACACCTGGTTCTTTTAACTGGAGATGCTGGGAGATGAACCTTGGGACCTTCTGCATGCCAAGCAGACCTTCTGCACGGCACTGAACCATGGCTCTTTCCACCATTCTCAAGAGGGCTCAGTTTACGTAATGTAAGGGGTTAGGCCTTTTGTGAGCCCAAGAACATACCCTCTATTGTAAAAACCATAGAGTTTGAGAGAAATCCTAGAAGGGCGCTTGATGTTTGTGTGGCACATTGTCCCATGCAAAACACAGGTGTTCTATGTTAGATGTGCAGGATTCCCTGAGCAGAGAAATCCATACAGGATGTGCTCTCTGAAGGGTGAACATTTGAATGTCACTGGTCTGTGGTACCATTTGTAACATATCTTCCTAGATTACACATGCTCATATTAATGTACTAAAATATTTTGACTCCTCTTTTCAGTAAATGATATGTCGAAAGCCACTAAAATCCAAAACTAAGTTATAAAATATAACTAAGAAATCAAAGGATAAGAGGCAATTGTTGCATCAAAACTTCCCAGCAACTGGAGAACATAAACCAGCAATATATGAAGAGGGTTATCCTGGAACAGCTTGTCCTTCAAGTATCCTGGCCGCACAGCATTTATGGTTCTGAAGCAGGGTTACCATTTGGTCATTATAAGCAGGCAAACCTCCTCCGGCTCTCCCTATCCCCCAGGGGGGGGAAACAGGGAAAGATGGCATCATCATGTTGAGTGACTCTCTAGGAATTCCCCAAACTCTGTGGTCTTTACCATAGAGATTGGGAGATTTCCTAGAGCGTTGCTCAGCATGGCAATGTTCCCCCTTCCCATGCAACAAATTCCCACTGGCGCCAGGCGCAGGCCTGTTAACCCTACTTTGAAGGGCCAAATTATCTCTAAAGGAAAAGGACCACAGCGTGGGGGTGTCATTCAGTTCTGCCCTCCACGCGTCTGTTCAAATACGCGTCTGTTCTGGACACCAAGTGCCCAGTCTGTCTAGGAAAAGACGTGATCTGTCCACAGTTTGCTTGACCCAACAATATCAAGATTATACTATTATGACGTGTTTTGCTTGGGGCTCCCTGTGAAGATTATGTGGAAGTTTTATCTGCTTCAAAACAAAGCTACAAGCTGTTAACTGGTGGTATAAATAGAAAGGAGCTTATATCCCCGGAGCTTCACAAGTTACCAGCATGAATTCTAAGTACAGTTCGGAGGGCTATGTTTGACCTAAAAAAGAAAGAAAAAACCGAAACAGTTTGGGAACTGTGAATCTGAAGAGCAAACTTGTTCCCAGAGAAACCTGTGCAGTTGTTAAGATCTTTGTGGGAGGACTAATTCCAGGAGCCCCCCACCTTCCGAAGTAAAGTAAGTTTCAACTGGACTCTCTCTCCCATGTCCATTCATTGGTACAAGCCTTAATGGTTTTAATGTGCCATGTATTATACATGGAACATTTCCCCAAGGCATTAAATGCTGGATAAATTATGCTGCCCCCAAAGATTCAGCAGTGGCCTTCTTTTTCTGTTTTGTTGATTGGTGTTTCTCATTTGCAGTGCTCCCATTTGAGACCAGGGCCCCGTGGGATCTAGCACACTTCCACAGGGCCTGCAAAGCCGAGCTGTTCCGCCAGTCCTTTGGTTAAGGCAGTGTGCGTTCACTCCATTCTGCCCCCCACCCTATTCTATCCACAGTACTGAACAGAAGAACATAAGAGAAGCCAATGCTGGATCAGGCCAGTGGCCCATCCAGTCCAACACTCTGTCACACAGTGGCCAAAAACACCAGGTGCCCTCAGGAGGTCCAGCAGTGGGGCCAGGACACTAGAAGCCCTCCCACTGTTGCCCCCCCCCCCTGAACACCAAGAATACAGAGCTTCACTTGCCCCAGACTGAGAGATCTTATCTATACCTTGTGGCTAAGAGCCACTGATGGACCTCTGCTCCAGATGTTTATCTAATTCCCTCTTGAAGCCGTCCATGCTTGTAGCCGCCACCACCTCCTGTGGCAGTTAATTCCACATGCTGTTTATGACCTTTTCCCAGTGCCCTACCCTTTGGGATACTATCCAGACACCGGAGTTTCCTACGATCATTAGTTCCTCAGGCATGCGTTTGGCATGCGTTTGGCCATCGAGGCTTGCCAAGTCCCCCCGGGGGGGCGGGGAAATCCCCGCTCCAGCGGCCCGCTGCCCACCGGCTGGGATCGGGCCACCGGGGGGAACCCCGCCCCCAAATTGCCGGGCTGCAGCAACGTAGGGCACGTTTTTGGGGGGATGCTCTGTAATTTGAGGGGAAACTCTATGGTTTTCCCCTCAGATTACAGAAGTCCCGCCCCCAACATGCCCGACGCGATGACGTCACTTCTGGGTGATGTCATTGTGGTGCGCGCCAGAAGCCTCCCAAACAAGAAAGGACTCCCCCCCCCCCCCCACCGCAGAGAAGTAAGTACTTGGCAACCCTATTCCCATCAGGTGAAGGAGCTGTTTTGGTGCCATGTGGTGGAGGGAAAATTGTAGGTAGGATGTTGGCCAAGTTCAGTTTGGGAAATTCCTGGAGATTTTGGGGCAGAGCCTGTGGAGGTTGTGCTTTGGGGTGGGGAAGGACTTCGGTGGGGTACAATGCCACAGAGCCCACCTTTCAAAGCATACCATACAGCCCACCCTCCAAGCAGCCGTTTTCTCCAGAGGGACTGATCTTGGGCATCCGGAGAGCAGTTGTAATTCTGGAAGGTCTCCAGGCCCCACCTGGAGCTTGGCAACCCCAATCTAGAGATGCTGGGCCCTTCCCTTGCTGCCAGCAGTACTGGGGGTTCTGCGGTGGTCTTCCCATCTGCTGCAGGGGCAGCCTGGAGGAGGAAGTGGAGCCTGGTTTGTCTGTGCCTTTTTCTGGCATTGTTGGCTTCTTTAGAATTCTGCTAGTCATGGTGGCATTTCATGGAGCACAAAAGGGTTAGGGTCTGTGTTGGCACTCTGTCTTTCTGTCTATCCCTCCCTCCCTCCATTTCTCTCTGTCTGTCTGTCTATCATCTGCCTGCCTGCCTGCCTGCCTATCATCCATCCATCCATCCATCCATCCATCCATCCATCCATCCATCTATCTATCTATCTATCTATCTATCTATCTATCTATCTATCTATCTATCTATCTATCTATCTATCTATCGCTGAGGACAGATTGGAAGTCTGTCGCGCCTCCGCGGCGTGGCAGACTAAGGCGGGGGGAATTTCCCCCGTGGTGTGGCGTTCGCACGCTGCCAGAAGGAAGCCACCCGCAGCGTTCAGACTGCGGGCGGCTTCCTATGGTGGCGGGCGGACGCCGCGCGGCTCCCCCTCCCCGCGCGCGTTCACACCCGCTCCGGCGGGTGGAACACGCACCGCAGCAGCTGAGCACCACTTTGAAGTGGTGCTTGGCTGCTGCGGGAGGAGCGCGGCACCGGATGCGATGCGTCCGGGCCGCCTCCTCGGGCAGATGCGGCCGTCTGAACGGCTGCTCTGCCTCCACTTTTGAAGCGGAGGCAGAGCGGCCGAGACTGCCAGTCTGTCCTCAGCCTATCTATCTGTCTGTCTGTCTGTCTGTCTGTCTGTCTGTCTGTCTACCTGCCTGTTTTGAGTTTGCAGAGATAAGAAATGGTATAACTATTTTTAAATTAAAACAAAAAAACAAAAAACAAAATACGTAGCTTGTTATTTTCTATATTTTTTATCCCATTCTTCCTCAGGGGATCTCAGAACTGCACACTCGGTTCTCTCTCCAGCCTTTTAAGAAGGGATAATTTATTTATTTAATTTATTGAATTGAATTTCTGGCCCCAGCCTTCCCTGCCCAGCAGGGCTCAGGGTGGGTTACAACAGTAAGCACACACAATAAGAGGAAACAATTAAAACAGTATCTACTCGGTATGAAGAAAACCCCTCCACGGCAACCAATAGTACGTAAGATGGCAACCAAGGAGACATGGTAAAGCGGCCCCAGAGAACTTCCAGTGTGCCTGCCCATAGATGGAGCCGGGTACTGGGCAGGGGCAGAGAACACAAATAGACAGGGCCACATAGATGGTGCAAAAGTGGGGTAGGGGAGGCTAATGGAGTTGGATCACTGCCGCCTCAACCATAACGCCTGGTGGGGGTCATTTGAGGGCATTTTGTCCACCCCCACCCCCCCACACATGGAGCTGGCCCTGCCGCCAGTGGCTCGTGGCCTGCTCCTTGGACATCCCCACAACAAGCCTGTTTATGCGTTCAGCTGTACCACCGAAATAAGAGACAACGGCTGAGAGCAAGACTCTAAATCTGACTATTTTATAACTTAACAATATATAATTCAACATTCACTAATACAAATCAATTCTATGCTGGTAAGTTTTCCTTATTATACACTTAATGACTAACTAATCTTATTTATTCCAGGAGCCAAAAGCCCCGCTGGTCAGAAATCCCTTGCGACCACAGAGAGCCAAGTCCGAAGAAAGTTGCCAGCGAAGACCCCGCTTTAATTTTCTTCATTTCGTTTTAAGAAACCCCTTCACAAGCTACCTATGATCCTGTGTCAACTTGCCTGTATAGAATTGATTTGTATTAGCGTCTTACTCTCAGCCACTGTCTCTTGTTTCGATTGTATTTAGCTGGGTAGTCTCTAATTGTGGTATTCTGCTGTACCACGGCACTTGCCTTGTGTGCGCACTGGATTGAAAAGGAAAACAAACATGTTTAAACAAATAAATAATACCACAACCTGAGACACGGGGGCGAGAGCAAAACTATTAACCTGGTTATACGGCAGCTCCCCGCACACCTGCTTTGAATGTTTAAGCATCCTCCAAAGGAAGGGGGGGGGGGATGAAATGAATTTTTCATCTATCACTATGATAAACAGTCTGGCTGCTGCGTGCCGAGGGGGATGAACATCCGCGTGTGCTGGCTCTTAATGGGGAATGATGATAAGACATGAAATAATAGGAACAGAAGAAGCAAACTGCCCATTCCCCCCCCCCCCCCAGTGCTTCCTTCTTGCAGTCAAGGGACTGGGTGGAAAGTGCCGCCGAGTCACAGCTGACTTACGGAGACCCCGTAGGGTTTTTGAGGCAAGAGATGTTCAGGGGTGGCTTGCCTTTGACTGCCTTCACGCCATGCCTCTAGCATTCCCTGGTGGTCTCCCATCCAAATACTAGCCAAGGCCAACCCTGGTTACCTTCCGAGATTGGGCTAGCCTAGGCTATCCAGGTCAGGGCATTCAAAAGATTATGCATCAGGAACGGAGAGTTCTGCAAAGAGGGCTACATAAACCTGCAGGAAGTGTTCCCTCTAAGCTGAGTTAGTGTGAGCTAGCTCACCGTTTCTTAGCCTCTGGCTCACACCTTTTCGTCTTAGGAAGGAGGGCTCCAGAGAGCAAACTAATGTATGCAGTAGCCAAATCGCTCGCTCACAACTCTTTAATGCCAGTAGCTCACCAAGTAGAATTTTTCTCACAAGACTCCACATCTTAGAGGGAGTATTGCTGGCATGATGTTCTTGTTGGCTTTGGTGGTCCTTTTGCTGATACCCGTTCCTTGACCTCTCCAGAAGGACGCTGGCCCAAGGGAAGTTCATCTTCCCCTTTTGCCCTTGTGGGTTGTGGTGTTGTGTCAAGCTCACTCCCAACCAGGGGTCATTTCGTAGAAAAAGAGGTGCAGGAGCTCATTAGCGTAACTCATTAGCATAACTTATTTGCATATGCCACACCACCTGACATCACTGGAAGTATGTCAGATTGTAAGCCAGCAAGGCATATTATATGCTCTTATGAACTGTTAAAATCATAAGTTTGAACTTTGGGTTGTTATTCTGCAAAGGGCGAAATGCACTCTCTATTGCAGTGAGAGGCTCCAGCCCACAGCAGGAACGTCCCTCCATAGTTCACACTGACATGGAGACCAGGACTCCATTTCAAAGAGTCCTTCTGTCTCCTTCACGCTGGTCAATTCACACCTTCCCCCAAAGTTCCTGCAAGAGATTATGTTAAGTGACGTTACCTGGCAACTAATCGTCGACCATCGAGTGACCTGGCCAGAGCCATCACAGGACAAAGGATTGGCGCCATGAATCCTAACAGCTTGCCCAGGTGTCAGTTCCTGCTTAGCACCCAGATTTGCAATATTAACCACTCCTTCCTGCCTCCTCCTCCTTATGACACTGACCAATGGTAGGGTTAGTGGGGACGGACCAACTAGTAGGTGTGTCAAGGGGATGTGGTTAGCGCAACCCGCCCCAATGCTACTTGATAAAAGACCTTGCACAACAGTAACCCATTGCTAGCCGCCTCGACCCCTATCTTCTTTATCAACCTCTTACATCCAGCTTTCTGTCCCAATACCTTGCCTCCATCTTTAATCCCTGGTTTGCGCAGCCAGGAAGAAGCGTGTATCTGCAGGTTTAGATCGCGCTCCCCATTTTGTCCATGGTGGGGAGGGCGGGGTACAAATTTAATAAATAAATAGTAATAAATGTTCAATCCCTGGCATCCCTAGTTAAAAGGATCAGGTAATAGGTGATGGGAAAGACCCTGAGGTCCTGAAGAGCTGCTGCCGGTCTGAGTAGACAATACTGACTTTGATGGACTTAGGGTCTGGTTCTGTAGAAAGCAGCTTCATGTGTTCATGTGTTCTCCTGCTGATTGCCTGGTCCACACAACTACGTCCAACAAAATGTATATCCATCCTTATTTAACTGGTCTTCTCAAGTAAAGTCAGTTTACCTTCTCTCAGCACAATTTGGTTTATTCCATACCCAGCAACGTTGTAGTTCAGAATGGCAGGTCTAATAGAATCATGGAATCGCAGAGTTGCTTCATGTCAAAGTGGTCTTTCTCAGACTGTAGGCCAGCAACCATACCACACTGCAACACTCCCATTTTCAAGAAGAAGAGGAGTTGGATTTATACCCCTGCCCTTCGCTCAGAGTCTCAGAGCAGCTTACAATCTCCTTTCCCTCCCCCTCTCCACAACAGATACCCTGTGAGGTAGGTGGGGCTGAGAGAGCTCTGACTCTGACAGAACTACTCTTAAGAGAACAGCTATGAGAGAACTGTGACTGATCCAAGGTCACCCAGCTGGCTGCATGTGGAGGAGTGAGGAATCAAATCCGGTTATTTAGATTAGAGTCCGCTGCTCTTAACCACTACGCCAAACAGGCAGGCAATGACAAGCCATCTCTGTTCGCCTCTTGCCTTGAAAAGTATATGGAATCACCATAAATTGACTGTAACTTGACAGAGCTTTCTACCACCAATAATAAAAATAATTTAAACATTTGCATGTTTCAGTTTCCAAGCAGTTTCAAGTAGTGCTGGGGGGAGTGTCCCTCAAACCCCTCCCCCTATATTTTTGAAAACTGTCATGTTCCTTTTCACTGACATAATTTCCTGTTGCCCAGATACTAGGGGTTGTTTTTCTATTTTTCCGTCCTGCATGTGGTATTCCGAGCCAATGGGGGAGTCACATTGTGAAGATGATAATTTCACAATACTGTGCAGCCAATCACAGTTGCCTGGCAGCCGCATCACTGAGGAGAAGAAAAGCCAGTCGAGAGTGAGGGCACGATACTGTGCAGCCAATCACAGTTGCCTGGCAGCAGCATCACTGAGGAGAAGCGAAGCCAGTCGAGAGTGAGGGCACGATACTGTGCAGCCAATCACAGTTGCCTTGCAGCAGCATCACTGAGGAGAAGCGAAGCCAGTCGAGAGTGAGGGCACGATACTGTGCAGCCAATCACAGTTGCCTGGCAGCAGCATCACTGAGGAGAAGCGAAGCCAGTCGAGAGTGAGGGCACGATACTGTGCAGCCAATCACAGTTGCCTGGCAGCAGCATCACTGAGGAGAAGCGAAGCCAGTTGAGAGTGAGGGCACGATACTGTGCAGCCAATCACAGTTGCCTTGCAGCAGCATCACTGAGGAGAAGCAAAGCCAGTCAAGAGTGAGGGCAGGATAGTGTGCAGCCAATCACAGTTGCCTGGCGGCAGCATCACTGAGGAGAAGCGAAGCCAGTCAAGAGTGAGGGCAATGGTTCCGGTTTCATTTTGCCTGTACTCCAAATGGACAGAACTTTTCATGCACACCCTTTATGAAGCAGGCCTTGGAAAACTGCCTAAAGGAGCGGAATTTTTCCATGCTGCAGTCCCCACCTCAAAAAAAATTAGTGTCTCCCCTTTCAGCTCAGAAGAGGTCATTCACTTTTCAATTGACCACTGTAGCTTGCCATGCTGATACTCAGGGCTCATTTCGTAGCAGGAGCTCCTCTGCATATTAGGCCACACACCCCTGATGTAGCCAATCCTCCAAGAGCTCACAGTAGCCCCTGTAAGAAGAGCCCTGTAAACTCGTGGAGGATTGGCTACATTGGGGGTGTGTGGCCTAATATGCAAAGGAGCTCCTGCTACAAAATGAGCCCTGTGTACTGATTAGGTAATCCTATTCCTTCCTGTGTTGTAAGCCACTTCACCTGCTGATTTCTATATATCAAACTGCTCATAAAGACCAGGCCATTGCTCCCTGGTCAGTTAGCATCCCAAGGCTTAGTGCATATTATTAACGGCTTGTTTCCAATGAATGATAAGTGGAGTTTGCCCACAGAATGGGATGAGCCAGCAGGGTATAGTGGTTAAACTGTTGGACTAGTAAAGGTAAAGGTTTCCCTTACTTGAAAGCCAGTCAAATACGACTCTAGGGATATGGTGCTCATCTCCATTTCCAAGCCAAAGAGCCAGCGCTGTCCGAAAATGTTTCTGTGGTCATGTGGCTGGCAAGACTGGACGCTGAGGCACACGGAACGCTGTTACCTTCCCACTGAAGTGGAACTGCAGACCAGAAGGTCAGTAGTTCAGTAGTTCGAGACCCGAGTGCTGCATGACGGAGTGAGCTCCCATCTCTGGCCCCAGCTCCTGCCAGCCTAGCAAAGTGTTGGACTATGAGCCGGGAAATCCAGGTTAAATCCCTCACTTGTGCCATGAAAGCTCAGTGGGTGACCTTGGGCGAGACGCACCCTCTTAGACTAACCTACTTCGCAGGGTTGTTGTGAAGATAGAATGGAGGAGAGGAGAATGATGTAAGCTGCTTTGGGTCCCAATTGGGGTGAAAGGTGGGATATAAATAAAGTAAATAAAGTTCCCCCTTCTGCAATGATACAACCCTTCATCAGTACAATTTGTTGTCTTCTTCTTCTTCTCTTCTACATTTTTTGTCATCATCAGAGTCTGCAAAAGGATTCTGTGAAGAAGAAGAAGATTATTAGCCTCACCCGGGGCCAGGGCTTTTTTGGCCCTGGCCTCCCCCTTGTGGAATGAGCTCCTGTGTGAGATCAGGGCCCTGTGGGACTTACTGCGGGACCCTTATTCTGCAGGGCCTGCAAGATGGAGCTCTTCCACCAGGCTTTTGGTTGAGGCAGCGGATGTCCCGCCTTCCTCATCTTTTGGCCAATCACCCACCAGTGGCCTGGATCTGAATCGATATCGGGGCACCCACCACTGTATTTTAATTAATCTGAATTGACATCTGATTTCTCTGTTTTTACATGGAATTCTATGATTTCATCTTGTGTAAACTGTCATTTTAACATTGTTTCAATCGTATTATACTAACTGATGTAAACCGCCCTGAGCCCATTTAAACGGAGGGTGGTAAACAAACAAACAAATAAATAAGAAGAGGAGAAGGAGACTGGATTTATACCCCCCCTTTTATTATCCAAAGGAGTCTCAGAGCAGCTTACAATCTCTTTTCACTCCCCCTCCCCACAACGGACTGCCTGTGAGGTAGGTGGGGCTGAGAGAGCTCTTTCGAGGACTGCTCCTGAGAGAACAGCTCTGAAAGAACTTGCGACTGACCCAAGGTCACACCAGCAGCTGCATGTGGAGGAGTAGGGAATCAAACCCGGTTCTCCCAGATTAGAATCTGCACTCCTAACCACTGCACCAAACAATGCAAGAAAGAAAGACCACCCTGAAGAAGAACGTGATCATTCCCCCAGTTACAGAGGTAGTCTAGAACGATACTGTCTGCTCTTCTGGCCACAGTCACGAGTTCCAGTTCTGTCGAAGGTCTTTCCCTAAATGCTGCTATTCTAAAACCAGGGAAGACTATCGAATCATGCCCCTGGTGAATAATACAGGGTCAGGATTAAGAAATAGCTTTGCCCCATCAGCAGAAAATAAAATAAAATAAATCCCTTTGTGATTTCTTATGGCACTTGACAGCATTGTGCTGCATGCATGGCACATTCGTTAAGTTAATTACAACCGCGCGGAGATTCATTGCAAATTGTTCCCCGTTAAAAAAAAACTGAAAAAAATTCACTGGAACAAGGAGGGCTAATTATATTCCACTTGTTACTGCTGCGCCTAGTTAATATTCCAACAGCTGCCTTGGCAAGATAATGACGGCTCCAGCCGAAATTACTGAACAAATAGATTTTTAAATCAGTAACAACATATTTACCAATCCCCCCCCCAAAAAAAAATAACAAAAAAGTTAAGCCCAGCTATATTCAAGTCTTCACATCTGCAGAGAAGCCGAATTTTAAAAAATCAACTTTGCTTGTATTGTGATCATTTGCATCATTTATGGGGGGGGGGGAGTTTTAGGGAAGACAATACCATGGCATAGGGCAAAAGAGATATAATCTCTTTTCGAATGCATATGTATGTAGTGGTCCCTAACCAAGGTCTGGTTGACCCTCCTCTTGGCAGTTAAGAAAATACGGACATAAAGGTCCGATCACACGCAGCATTAGCCGTGCTGGATTTTAAGGGTGCGATCACACAAAAACATCTGGCAAGCGTCCCGCACCCGTTGGCAACTCATATTGTCCTGCCGAAGAAGTGGAGTTTAAAGATATCACCGAAAGTGCAGTATTTTCCGGAAAACGTGGGGCATGGGCAGGCGTCAGATCGCGGAAGCGCTGGTATCCTGTCGCATTTGGTGCCAGTCTGCGTCCCGTCTCACACCAGATGTTTCTTAAGCCCCCGTAGTATGCGCACAAACACAGTACTGCTGAACTTTGTGACGCTTCACCATCACCATGTGATCGGCGCCTGACGGCCTGAACACAGATCCTCGGGAGACCGTCTGATCATGATACTGCACTTCATTTTGCTCCGGTGCAAAAAGCCTCGATTCCCCCCCCGGATTATCTTGCTCGTGTGACTGTGCTCATAAGAAAATCCCTGCTGGATCAGACCAGTGGTCCACCTAGCCCAGCATCCTGTCTCCCACAGTAGCCAACCAGTTCCTCTGGAGGGCCAACAATAGGGCATGGAGGCTGAGGCCTTCATAATGACATAAGAAGAGCCCTGCTGGATCAGACCAGTGGGTCTATCTAGTCCAGCATTCTTTCTCACACAGTGGCCAATCAGTTCCTCTGGAGGGCCAACAACAGGGCATAGAGGCTGAGGCCTACCCCTGATGTTGCCTCTTGGCTCTGGGAGTCAGAGGATTAGTGCCTCTGAATGTGGAGGTTCCTCTCAGTCACCATGACCAGTAGCCCTTGATAGACTTATCCTCCATTAATCTAATCCCCTTTTTACAGCTGTGTATTCTTGTGACCATCACTACATCCACTGGTAGAACATTTTAATCATTCTCTGTGTAAAGTAGTATTTCCTTTTGTCCCTCCTGAATGTACTGAAGAGTAACTCACTGTCCATATTTTTTTTGTGCTGGAGATGTCATGTTAAAATTTAGTGTTGGATTGCTAGAACTCTCATTCTCTCCTCAGTCCCTCAAAATTAACTCTCAAAGTGGGGAAGACACACATTGCCTTTCTAGAGCACATGCTAGGGTTGCCAGCCCCCAGGTGGGGCCTGGGGATCTCCCGTTTTTACAACTGATCCCCAGCTGACAGAGATCAGCTCCCCTGGAGAAAATGGCTGCTTTGAAGGGTAAATTCTATGGCATTATACTATGCTGAGGCTTCTCTCCTCCCCAAACCCCATCCTCTCCTGTCTCCACCCCCAAAGTCTCCAGGTATTTTCCAACCCAGACTTGGCAACCCTAGCACATGCATACAAATAGATGTACACGAGCAGTGGGGCATCATGTTGAACAGGGCTTGACATTTTACACACTGCAATTGCTGAGGTATAGTTTGAAACCCTGATCGTCTGTTTTAAGACCATTATGTTTTTCTAGTAGCTCTTTGTCATGGAAAAGATTCGCTTTTATCTGTTTAGCGGTATATATAAGGCAAAGGAATGTGCTGTGCTGTGCCTTTAAGACCTTCGCTGCACCAGGATTGCAGCCAATTTGCACTTTTAATTGCAGCCTGGGCCTTTTCTGTGCTTCAAAAGTAGCTTTTCTAAGCACCGCTGCTATCTTTTTTTTTTTTATATAACTTTCTTTTTATTTCAAACAAATTTCCATTAACAAAACACAATTATTACAACTCATCTTCTTTTCTTAGTAAAATACAAAACCCACAAACTTTTCAGATAAGTTTCAGGTTACAATCTTTGCCCTTTTTTTCTGTGGCCTTTTCCTTCCCGATGTTTCCTTAGCCAGAGTGAGAGTGAGAGAAAAGAGAGGGTTAGTTGTGCACTAGAGATGAACTGATGTTTTCTCTTGGCTATACCCCATGTCACTTGACAGCCAATTCTCCTTTGAATGTGCTACCGCTGTGGTATGGTTGCCAACTTCCAGATGGTGGCTGGAGAACTCCTGCTTTTACAACTGATCTCCAGCTGACAGAGATCAGATCCCCTGGAGAAAATGGCTGCTTTGGAGGGTGGACTCTATGGCACTGGACCATGCTGAGGCCTCTCCCTTCCCCAACCCCCTCCCTCCCTCCCTCTCCAGGATCCACCCCCAAAGTCTCCAGGTATTTTCTAACCCAGACCTGGCAACCCTATGCTGTGGGTCATTTTCCAAGGAAATTTATCTTTGTCTGGGAGCCAAAAACTTACGTAAGTTTGTCTGAGGTAAAAATGCCTTCAGTGGATCATTTGTGTGGGAGAATTACTGGATTGAAGTCCAGTAGTGTCTTACAGACCAACAAGACTTTGGGTATTAGCTTCTGAGAGCATACCTTCAAGGACCGCCTCTCCCCACATGAGCCCTGTAGAGCACTGAGATCTCCAAATCAACACCTTTTGGTAGTCCCCGGTTCCAGGGACATCTGACTTGCCTCAACTCGGGCCAGGGCCTTCTCAGCCCTGGCTCCTATCTGGTGGTATGAGGTCCGGACCCTGTGGGATTTACTACAATTCTCCAGGTCCTGTAAGATGGAGCTCTTCCGCTGGGCTTTTAGTTGAGGCAGTGGACATTTCCTCCCACCCCCATTCTGATTGACCTCCCATCAGTGTCCCATCCGGGATTCGAACAGCCACCTGGGAATCCACACTCCTGTCCCATCTTAACTTCTGAGACATTTGATTAGATTTTGCATCTGATTAAAACTGTTCTAAATCAGGCCATCTACGGTCGCCAGTTAAAATGTCACAGGAGACATTGGATTACTTGTGTTTAATGCCATCTTGTTTTAATTGCTTGATTATTTAACTGTTTTTATAACTTGGTTGATTTGATGGTGTAGAATGTTTCACTCCTCCTGCTTTGGTGTGGGAGCCAGTTTGGTGTAGTGGTTAAGTGCGCGGACTCTAATCTGGGAGAACCGGGTTTGATTCCCCACTCCTCCACTTGCACCTGGCTGGATGACCTTGGGCAAGCCATAGCTCTGTACCAGCTGTTCTCTCAAGGACAGCTTGGGAAAAAGCTCTCTCAGCCCCACCTACCTCACAGGGTGTCTGTTGTGGGGAGGGGAAGGGAAAAGGAGTTTGTAAACCGCTCTGAGACTCCAAGTGAGTGAAGGGCGGGGTATAAATCTAATCTCTTCTTCTTCTTCTTCTTCTTCTTCTTCTTTGTTTTGTAAGCGTTGGTTTTGACCTACACATTTTCAATATAACAGTAAAATGTTTTGTATGTAAAAGTTTTGTCGATAAACTGAAGTGATATTTCTGTTACCGCTTCTAAAGATATTTGTATTGGATACATCATTTTTATATAACTTTTGCTTTAAAGGCGAGGTTACCAATTTAAGTGAAATTTAATAAAAGGTAAAAAAAAACAACTCGGTTTGGTGTAGTGATTAAGTGCGCGGACTCTGATCTGGGAGAACCGGGTTTGATTCCCCACTCCTCCACTTGCACCTACTGGATGATCTTGGGCAAGCTGTAGCTCTGTCAGAGCTGTTCTCTCAAGGGCAGCTCTGGAAAGAGCTCTCTCAGCCCCACCTACCCCACAGGGTGTCTGTTGTGGGGAGGGGAAGGGAAAGGAGTTTGTAAGCCACTCAGAGACTCCCAAATGAAGCGGGGGGTATAAATCCAATCTCTTCTTCTTCTTCTCTTTATTGTTTTTGTTATGTTGTGAGCTGCCGTGAGCCCATTCATGGGGAAGGGTGGGATCCAAGTTTAATAAATGAATGAATGAATGAATAATGTAAATCTATTTTATTTGCCAATAAGATTTGCAACAAGTATTGCCATTTAGACTTGCTTAGAATAACCCTCAATATTCATTTGGCAGATTCGGATGTGATAAATATAGCTACGATAGGATTCAGGCAGTTGGTAAGACCCGTGGATAGCAGCAAATTAGCATACAGATAGTAAAAGAGTTAACCAACAGAGTAAGTTTGAGTCCAGTGGCACCGTTAACTATTATTCACAAGCAGGCCACTCTGCTAATTATTTTTAGTTATGGTAAGTTTACCAGAAACAGAAAAATGGTTTGACATTGGCTTTACTAATAATGGTTAGTTTTAATTGTCACTTTGAGTGTTATATGAATGCTTAGAATTTCCAGGTCTGGGCTGGAAAATACCTGGAGATTTTGGGGGTACAGCCTGGGGAGGGTGGGGTTTGAGTACGGGAAGGACTTCAGCAGGGTATAATACCATAGAGTCCACCCTCCAAAACTGATCTGGAAGTCAACTGTAATAGTGGGAGATCTCCAGGTGCCACCTGGAAGTTGGCACCCTAATATGATGTTTGTTCTACAGTCTACTCTTGCTGCAATGACCATGATGCTAGCTGGGTTTCTGTAGGGGGGGCGTAGGAAAGGGTGAAGTGGTGTGTTGAGGCAAGATTTGAATGAAGAGGAAGAAGAGATTGGATTTTTGTCCTACCCTTCACTCGGCGTCTCAGAGCAGTTTACAAACTTCTTTCTCTTCCCCTCCCCACAACAGACACCCTGTGAGGTAGGTGGGGCTGTGAGAGCTCTCTCGAGATCTGCTCTTGAGAGAACAGCTCTGAGAGAACAGGTGACTGACCCAAGGTCACACCAGCAGCTACACATGGGGAAGTGGGGAATCAAACCCAGTTCTCCCAGATTAGAGTCTGTGTTCTTTAACCACTACACCAAACTGGCTCTTGGTTTCACAGACTGTTGTATTCTTATTATTTTACAGCCACAGCTTGCAGAGACTTTGGGATGCAAAAGGCCCTTTCTGATTGGCTAACAAATAAAGACTCTCATTGGTCCTTAAGCCACTCTAGGTAACCAATTGCTGAGCCTCGCTTAGGTCCAATAGGATTGTTTGTACATAGTTACATTGTTTGACGTTATGAGTTGGAAACAGTATAAATTAAGGTGCCGCTCTCATAGAGCTGTCTTTGAGCTGAAGTAATGGTTTGAATAAAAGCCTGTTTATTTGATTCATCGCCTCCCGCTCAATACTTAAAACAGATGGAAATATTTTATTTATTTGTTTATTTAATTTGTAGACTGCTGTCCCCCGCACTGGGCTTGGGACAGTTGAGAACATTCAATTAATACATTTCAATAAATACATATATCTGGTTTAAAATTTAAAATGATAAAACAGTAATAATCGGAACAAATCAGATGGTATTTAAACAGTATATACCCTTTCCCCAAGGTGGGGGAAGAGACAGGGAGGCTAGGCTTGATAGCAAGCCGTTGCTGTCCTCAAAAATAAAGGATGGTTTCACATTATGGGTTGGATCCCATGGATCCATTCCAGTGGGCGAAGTCCTCTCATTTTTCTGAAGGCTCCTTGTGCCTCCACTGGCAAAATAGCTCAGTGGGATGCAATTCTCTGTCTCACTGGTTCCCAAAGTGGGCAATACCATCCCCTGGGGGGCGCTGGAACGATCCGGGTGGGCGTTAGGAGCCTTGGGTTCAACTGGGGGGCACTGAGTAAAAATAAGGGGGCGGTGGAAGCATAAAGAAAGAAGAGTCCAGAACCTATCTAAAGCAGCCTTTTCCTGCCTTCTCCTGGTCTTCCCTGGGATCAGGGAGGGAGGTGGAGGTGGAGAGGGGTCCCCACAGCCAATCACAGCCGTGTGCACCCTTGTAAGGCTGGTGTTGCTGCTGGGCTCTTGTGTGGTGGCTGCTGCTGGCCTCTGGCTTCAGGCCTTCAGCTGCTGCTGCTCTGGGCCTGCCTTGGCCTGCCTGGCTGTGTGGATCGTGGTGGACTCTACCTGCATCTTTTTGTCCCCTTCTTGAAGGCAGATTTCCAGGGGGACGCTGAGTAATTTTTTTTTCTGAAAAGGGGGTGGTAGGCCAAATAAGTTTGGGAACCTCTGCGTCTGAACCAAGCTGGCATCTGGCTGTGCTTACTTCATTTATACACCCCACTTTCTTCCCAATGGGAACCCAAAGTGGTATACAACATTTTCTCCATCTCCCTTGTATCCTCACAACAACCCTGCGAGGTAGGTTAAGTCGAGAAGGCGTGGCTGGCCCAAGGTCATTTAGCAAGCTTTCATGGCTAAGTGGGCATTCAAAGCTGGGTCTCCCCGGAGCATGGCCTGACACTCTAACCGCTTCACCATTCTGGTTTTTCTCTCTACTTTGCTTCGAGCTCAGGATTCCAGTGCTGACTGAGACATCCAGTTGAATGGAGCAAATGGTAACGTTTCTCTCTCTCTTGCCTGTACCATTTTGCTTTATGGGTGAGAGGACTGAATGGTTCAATTCACCCGTTAGGATGAACAATGGGTTATGGAGAGAAGCTAGCTGACCCTGTCTCCCTGTCTCCCTAGTTTTCTACAGGCAGGGGTCTTGGGGAGAAACAGGGGCGTAGAGTTTTGGAAATCCCGGGGGGGGCAGGGGCTCCTTAGCACGCTTGCTTGCTGGGACAATGTTCTCCCCCCCCCCCCGGAAACTGCCCCGCCTCCCTGGGCCCTTCCGAGGCCCGCCAGCCGCTGCTGCCGGTGCCTCTCTCTCTCCCCCCCGCCACCCCTTCCCTCTCCCTCTCCAGCAGCGGCCGCCGGGCCTTGGAAGGACCTGGGGAGGCGTGGCGGCAGGCGCTCTGTTTTCCTGGGAGGGCCGGGAAATTTCGGGGGTGGCTCAAGCCCTCGAGCCCCCCCGTACTCTACACCTATGGGGAGAACATAAGAACATAAGAGAAGCCAGTGTTGGATCAGGCCAGTGGCCCATCCAGTCCAACACTCTGTCACACAGTGGCCAAAAAATACCAGGTGCCCTCAGGAGGTCCAGCAGTGGGGGCAGGAAGCCCTCCCACTGTTGCCCCCCCCCCCAGACACCAAGAAGACAGAGCACCACTTGCCCCAGACTGAGAGTTCCTATCGGAGGGGCCGTGTCTCAGTGATAGAACATCTACTTGGCTTGCAGGAGGTCCCAGGTTCAGTCCCCAACATCTCCAGTGAAAGGATCTGGCAGTAAGTGATGGGAAAGACCTCTGTGCCTGAGACCCCAGACAGCGGCTTCCTGTCTAAGTAGACAATATTGACCTTGTCTGGTCCATCATAGATGGACCAAGAGTCTGATTCAGTATAAGGCAGCTTCGTGTGTTCAGGTATCTTGTTTTCCAATCCACAGCACTCCAAAAATACCTCTCCTCCACCTGCGGCCTGAATGAGTACAGTCCATGAAATGTTTTATAGCCCTGTTATGCTGAATGTATAAACTGGTGCTTGGTCAATAACAGGATGCCACATCCCTGGCTGGAAAGGCATCCAAAGATGTACATCCGAAAGTTTTCAGCTGTCGCTGAATGCCTGGAACGGAAGGGGACGCATGCATGCACTGGCAGCGTCTGGGGTTCTTTTGAATGGATGGCGCAGCTCCTCAGCCATTATCCCTGCGACTACGGTGAGCAGCTGCGGAACGATCGGGAATTTCAATCGCTGCCTGGCTCTGCAGGCTGCCGCAGGAACGTATAGGCCCCATAGCATAAAGTGGCGCAGAGCCATCAACCAATCAGGCGGGTCCCTGGAATTGCAGCGTTTCATCACTTGTCCTCAGAAAGTTCAGGAGTGGGGGGAGGGGGGGAGGACAGATTTGGAAATCCATGCCAGCTAGCCGAGGCAGGATTGTTTACGAACATCGCCACCCAGAAAAGCTTTGTTTTTCAAACCAAACGTGTACCATATGGCGCGATGCCCCGACTGGAACCCTGGCGGTTTCTTTGTGGAGAGAAAGAGAAATACGGTGGTGGAAGGGCGCTCTGCTTACCGAAAAGGAATCGTTCATCCCATTAAATCTCTCTAAACGATACCTCACGCGTACAAACTCCCCAGACCGTTGGGCTAAGTTGGCAATTCAGAACTCTTTGCGCAAAGGGGACTCATGTGGCTGGCTGCTTGCAGAGCTGACGCCGAAATTTCGCTTGATGGGAAATTCTACCTGAATTACAGAAGCACTCCATCTGCCGAAACTTCTGCATTGGTGCCTTGAACCTGGAAGTTAATTTACACCTGCCGGCTGCCACCCGATGTGGGCACGTGCATATGGAATTGGCAGTTGCTGCACTTGGAATACTATCCGTTCCATATGAAAAAAACCAAAATCGTACTCCTGGAAAAAGCGCAGATGAGGGGCAACTGAACCAAACAAGGGGTAAGAGCACCTGTCCTGTGAGGAAAGGCTAAGGAGTTTGGGACTCTTCAGGATTTTTTAAAACAAAGATGACTAAGGAGGGACATGAGATTGATAGAAATTATACACAGTGGGTATCAAGTGGACAGAAGGAAGCCTTCTCCTTTTCCCCAATACCTGATTGAAGTTGAGGGATGGTAGATTCAGGACGGGGACAACAAAAATAATTCTTCACAAGACACATGGTTAACTTGTGGGACTCAGTGCTGCAGGTTAGAAGATTTTTTTTTCTCTCTTTTTTTTTGCTGTCAAGTTTCAGATGAGTTATGGTAACCTCATGGTGTTTTCAAGGCAAGAGGCCTTCAGAGGAGGTTTGCCATTGCCTGCCTCTGCATCACGACCCTGGTATTCCTTGGCAGGCCTCTTTCCAAATACTGAATCAGAACAATGGTCCATCAAAGTCAGTATTGTCTACTCCAGCTGGCAGTGGCACTCCAGGGTTTCAGGCCAAGGTCTTTCACATCACCTCTATTCTGGTCCTATACCTGCAGAGACTCTTTACCACTGAGCCACAGTCCCTCCCCGATAGATAACCTGACAAGGGGGTTAAGCAAATTCATGGAGGAGATGAGCAACAATGACTATTAGCCACAAAGGTGAAATGTTCAGAGGTGGTACATATCCAGGGGTCATTTTGTAAAAAAAGAGGTGCAGGAGCTCATTAGCATAACTCATTTGCATATGCCACACCCCCTAACATACCGGAAGTGTGTCAGAAGGCAACACCCACCCCTCAGGCTCCACTCCACAGGTGAGTGAAACTGACCTGCTCTTCCTCCATTCCCTTCCCCATCCAATACTTTGTGCAATAAAAATAAGCGTCAATAACACACCCTCATTCTCTTCCTGCTCCCTTGAAACCACCAGGTTTCAAGTAGACTTGAGATACCCAGGACATGTGCACCACCCATCCCTTTCCCTTCCCTTCCCCACAACAAGACACCCTGTGAGGTAAATGTGGGGCTGAGAGAGGCCTTTTGAGAACTGCTCATGAGAGAACAGCTCTGAGAGAACTTGTGACTGACCCAAGGTCACACCAGCAGCTGCATGTGGAGGAGTGGGGAATCAAACCCGGTTCTCCCAGATTAGAGTCCAACTCCTGACCACTACACCAAACTGATGGGGTGGAAGCTGCTGAAGGGTTGGTGAAATTTCTCCAGTACTTATGTGCCCAGATAAACAATGGTATACTTAGAAAAATTATATGCCACCTTGAGCAAGTCTCTGGAAAAGCAGCACACAGTCATAAAAGGAACAATGATAAAATTATCAATATTAAAACAAAACATTAAAAACAATAAAGACCCTAGTAGGGCTTTCCCCGGGGCACTGCACCTCTGTACTGCTCGGGGAAGCCAAGGAGGGGGCGGGGCTTGGACATGTGCCCACCCCCTGGGCTTCTCACTCCTGGAGCTGCGCTCCTGTGCGCTCCTGCTCCAACGGACCCCTGTATATATCTGAACACCAATCAGCGAGGGCAGCTACAGAGGACGTCTTTGGAGGTAGCATATATGCCAGACACCTGCTCGAGGTAGCTTACAGCTGAAACAGTAAAACCAGCCAATCAAAAATGGAAAGCCTTTTAGAGTGTGATGGCAAAGGCAAGTCTCTTACTTTGTTCCTTTGGCTGTTCATGAGAGCCAGTTTGGTGCAGCGGTTAATAGTGAGGACTCTAATCCGAGAGACCCAGATTTGAGTCCCCACTCCTCCACATGCAGCTGCTGGTGTGACCTTGGGTCAGTCATAAGTTCTCTCAGAGCTGCTCTCTCAAGGGCAGTCCTCGGGAGAGCTCTCTCAGCCCCACCTACCTCACAGGGTGTCTGTTGTGGGGAGAGGAAGGGAAAGGAGATTGTCTGCCGCTGTGAGACTCCTTCTGGTACTGAAGGGTGGGGTATAAATTCATCCCCTCCTCCTCCTTCTTCCCAAAGGGATGTAATTTCAGGGACATCCATGAGCGGCAAAGGGATGGGGAAGTAAGGAAGTCCTCCTCCATGAGCTTTGCTCCACTCACGGTATTTTGGATCCAGAAACCTAATAGATGTAACCGTTAAATCCGAGGGCAAATTAATAATTAGAAAAGGAATGCTCAACCAGAGCTGCGTTCAGGTGTGATGGAGAGACACCTGGCTGCTTCTTCCTTTCCTTCTTATGACTCAGGAAAATTGGAGGGAGGAAGATACTCACCTGGAGCATCATGGAAGAGAGGTTTCCTGTCACCTCTCTGTCCTCTCCCTGCCCAGCAGCTTCCTGTCCTCTCTGTTGTGATCCTGGCTCATAAATGAGATTTGCTAGAAGTTACAGAGAGGGTATAAACAGAAGAAAGAGATAGATGGCTACCATTTTCAGCGGCACTTACACATACGTCTGAACATCTAGAATCATAGAATTGGAAGGGACCTCCAGGGTCATCTAGTCCAACCCCCTGCACAATGCAGGAAATCCACAAATACCTCCGCCTCCAGACCCCCAGTGATTGCTGTTCCACGCCCAGAAGATGACAAAAAAACCCTTCAGGATCCCCGGCCAAACCGGCCTGGAGAAAAATTGCTTCCTGACCCCAAAGCGGTGATACAGCATTTCCCTGGGCGTGTCAGAAAGGGCCACGAGAACTGAGCCCTGAGGCAACCCTTCCTGCCCTCCCTCTCGCGATCTGCCTCAGTTCACAGAATCCGCATGGCTGTCAGATGGCCATCTAGCCTCTGTTTGAAAACCTCCAAAGGAGGAGAGCCCACCACCTCCCGAGGAAGCCTGTTCCACTGAGGATCCGCTCTAACCGTCAGGAAGTTCTTCCTAATGTTTAGCCAAAAACTCTTCTGATTTAATTTCAACCCATCAGTTCTGGTCCGACCTTCTGGGGCAACAGAAAACAACTCCGCACCATCCTCTCGATGACAGCCCTTCAAGTCCTTTGAGATGGTTCTCATATCACCTCTCGGTTGTTTCCTCTCCAGGCTAAACAGACCCCGCTCCTTCAGCCTTTCCTCAGAGGACTTGGTCTCCAGACCCCTCCCCATCTTCGTTGCCCTCTTCTGGACACCTTCCAGCTTGTCTATATCCTTATGTAGTGCCCCAAACTGAACACAATACTCTAGGCGAGGTCTAACCAGAGCACAGTGAAGTGATGCCATCACTTTGCGTGATCTGGACACTAAGGCTGATTTTACATCTGACTTCCCCGCTGGAATCATTCTAGTTCCAAAAAAACCTGCCCACACCTCTGTGCGGTGTGAAACCATGCTGCCACTGAAATGTCCATATCTACTAATTGCCCTTCTGTGGTCAAGCTGGTATTAAACCGCTTTATTCTGCTTTAAACAATTGTGGTTTCTTAGTGCACTTAAACCCCCTGGAGTGAAATTTCACACCACTGTGAAATCAGCACAGGAAAAGACAGCAGTCAAACTACTTTAGAGGGGAGGTGTAAAATCAGCCTAAAGTTCCACTCTGGGATACATATCCCTGAGATTTCCTGAAGAAACGCGGCAGCACACTTTCTTCGCAACAAGAACTAACTTCGAAAAGGATGGAAGGGGAATCCTGAACTTTGCATTTTAGTGAATTAAGTATTATTATTGTTATTATTGTCATTAATGCACCTGCAGGCACAAAAACCTGGTCTCTGCCATACTCCATTGAGTGGCTCTTTGAGAAAAACAAAAGGCAGAACAAATGTTATTGTTATCTTCAATATACAGATGTTTATTCCTGTCTCCCCCCCTTCCCTCCTCCTTCCTTTCTTTATTTCTACTACTGTCTTCTCGGTGACATCATAAATAGGACTTGTCTCGTAGCTGTCTCCCGAAGACTTTTGTTTTCTGGGACAGGAACTTATTATGATGTCATGCTTTGAAACAGTTATAATCCCCCCCCCCCGAACTCCCCTCCCAAATTGGAAAGTGTTAATGAGGGACAATAAAAGGAACATGATTTTTTTTTTTACACCCCCCTTCCCTTGGCACAAAATAAAAGAAGGCAGGAAATCTGGAGGGGGGGGGGGGGGAAATACACAAGAGAGCAGTCCTTTTGTGCCTTTCTGAAGAAATTCTTGCGAGGAAAGGGGGTCTTTACACAGAAGAGACGAGGAATGACATTTTAATTGCTAGGGCACTCACCAGCCAATTTAGCACATGAGAAGTTCAAGGGGGCCTATCCTGTCGGGAGCTGAAGGGCTTTGGGGAGGAGTGGAATGCCCTCTGCCACCCGGGAAACCACTCAGTATCTCGCAGCATTAAACCCTCCAGCGTTCAGAGACGGGTCGCTTGTTTTGCACACTGCATTACCGAGGCCGTTTTAGTTAAGAACGGCTGCGGTGTGAGACGGACCTTTCTCCCTCGTCGTCTGCGGGAATCACATCTTCTTCTTCTTTTGTACTTCAATTCTTTATTAAGTACAGGATTAAAAACAGCATTCAAAACAAGAGCAACAAAACAACAAGGGGAAGTCAGGACTTGTACAGCCAAACCAAGAGAACAGAACTAGCAGGTCCTACTCAGGTCTACTTGAATGGGTCCTACTCCCAGGGAAATGTTGTTAATGCTGAGGGGTGACATGATCGAGGTTTACAAGATTATGCATGGGACAGAGCAGGTAGAGAAAGAGGTACTTTTCTCCCTTTCTCCCAATACAAGAACTCACAGGCACTCCGTGAAATTGCTGAGCAGTCGGGTTAGAACGGATAAAAGGAAGTCCTTCTTCACCCAAAGAGTGATTAACAAGTGGAATTCACTGCCACAGGAGGTGGTGGTGGCTACAAGCATGGACGGCTTCAAGAGGGTATTAGATAAACATCTGGAGCAGAGGTCCATCAGTGGCTATTAGCTACAAGGTATAGATAGGGACTTTGGGACAAGTGATGCTCTGTATTCTTGGTGCTTGGGGGGGGGGGGCAACAGTGGGCAGGCTTCTAGTGTCCTGGCCCCACTGGTGGACCTCCTGATGGCACCTGCTATTTTTGGCCACTGTGTGACACAGAGTGTTGGACTGGATGGGCCATTGGCTTGATCCAACATTGGCTTCTCTTATGTTCTTATGTTCTTATGTAATGGACATGTATGGAGCAAGGTGAGGGTCTTCTGGACCTATGGTGGCCCACCTCCAGGTGGGACTTGACATTCTCCCAGAATTGCAACTAATCCTCAGACTACAAAAATCAGTTATCCTGGAGAAAATGACTGTTTTGAAGGGTGGACTCCATCGCATTATACCCCACTGAGGTCCCTCCGAGGGTTACCAGGTCAAGCCTGGCAATGGACAGGATGGTTAGAGGTAGGGACATGGTGGGAGGGGGCAGCATCGAGGTATGTACCACGATGTCATTTCCAGTGAGAACCTGGAAGTGAAGACTCCTGTAGGTCTAGGAATCTCTGGTAGTACAATAGTAAAATCATAGAGTTCCCAGAAATTCCTAGAGCTACTTTATATCACTTCTGTTTACTTTTTACTGGAAACGACATAGTGTTGCACACAACACTGCTAGGTTTTTCACATTTGTTTCTCCCACCACCACTTGGAGTGATGGCAGGCAGCAGGAGCTGGGGTCAGGGATTTCCGGCCCTCACCTCTCCTTGAAGGATTCTACAGCTGGGCCTCACCCAACCTCCATCGCTCAGGAACCTCAGCCACGGGTCTTTCTGGGATGTGAGTTTCACGTTGAGCTGCCATCTCCTGCTTGGGAACTCCCTGGAGATTTGGGGGCGGAGCCTGGGGAGGGTGGGGTTTGGAGAGGGGAGGGACCTCAGCAGGGTATAATGCCATAGAGTCCATCTTCCAAAGCAGCCATTCTATCCAGGGGAGCTAATCTCTATTGTCTGGTGATCAGTTGAAATTCCAGGATATCTCCTGCCCCCACCTGGAGGGTGGCAATGCTAATTCCATGTGGTATTACATCTTTGTAGCTTTCACTGTTAAGGTGGTGCTCTCTGTCAGAGTTTGTCCCTAAAAGGCTGCGGTCACACACACTAAACAATCCACTTTCAATCCATTTTCAGCACACTTTCCAACTGAATTTTACTGTGTGAACTGGCAAAACCCAGCTGGACAGCTCATTGAAAGTGGATTATTTAGTGTGTGTGACCGCAGCCAAAGAATGGTTTGCAATATTGTTCTCCCCTCCTTCCATTTATATACTCACAACAAGCCTGTGAGGTAGGTTAGGCTGAGAGAGAAAGTGATTGGCTTGAGTTCACCAAATGAGCTTAAGGACGTAAGAACATAAAAGAAGCCATGTTGGATCGGGCCAACGGCCCATGCAGTCCAAGACTTGGGGCGTTTTCTCACTAGCTTTCCCCCGCGGTTTACACCGAAACTAGCACCGGAGCTTCTGGTCAGTTTCCCACCATTTACTCCCTGCTCACAGTTTCCTCCAGAGTATCACTGCACTGCTCCGGAGCTTCCCTGGAGCAAGAAAATCCTGCTGGAACAGGATTTTCTTGCTCCAGGGAAGCTCCGGAGCAGTGCAGTGATACTCTGGAGGAAATTGTGAGCACGGAGCAAGTGGTGGGAAACTGACCAGAAGCTCCGGTGCTAGCTTCGGTGTAAACCGCGGGGGAAAGCTAGTGAGAAAAGGCCCTTGGTGTCACACAGTGGCCAAAATCCCGGGGCCATCAGGAGGTCCACCAGCGGGGCCAGAACAACAGAAGCCCTCCCACTCTTGCCCCACCCCTGTGAGATAGTGATAGACTCAATAAGCCAGGCCTTGTGATGAAATCAAAAGTCCATTTATTCTTAAAGGTTCTTGTCAATAAGCGCGTTCAGTGTTAGTGATGGCTTGGAAAATGGGCAAGGATCAATTATACAGATTTCAAACAGCAAAGTGTGTACCAGGCACCAATCAGAAAATTCCCCCCAGAAGGCGCACTACTCTAACCGTTTGTCTTCCCACCAAAAGCGGGCGGAGAAGCAGAGATTGCAATTGGCAAGCAAGCACCCCCTCCCACGAGACATACAAAGCTATTCCCACCCAGTGAACCACCTGGAGCTTCTTCGTTACAATAACAATCCAAGGCCAGGCTTCAAAGGGTCAGATTACATGAGCCACAACGAGGGGAAGGGGAGGAAGCGGGGGGGGGGGGGGGAAGGAACGCTCTGACGTGGAGACTCCCTGGTTGTCATTCTCCAGGCGGGAGGAACGCATACAATACGTGACAGGGAACCTGACAACCCCAGCACCAAAAAGACAGAGCATTCCATCTAAACCTTGTGGCTAATAGCCACTGATAGACCTCTGCTCCATATGTGTATCCAGCTTCTGTGGCAAGGTGGGGATTCAAACCACTGTGGATCTTCCAGATCCTAGTTTGACACTCCACACAGCTACACCACACTGACTCTCCCTTCGTACACATTCGTGTGGAGAGCCTGCTAAACATGGCCAAGAAAGTACATGGGCTTAAAAAAGAAGTCATTGAAGTTGTTAAAGAGAATCAAAATCAAGCTTCGGGTTTACGAAATAAATGGAAATGCAATTAAAAAAACACCCAAACATCACTCCAGCCCACCCCGCTGCCTGACTCTTTCCCAACACTGATGAAAACTTCGGGAACAAGCCTCTTGAAATGCTATTAGCAGTGCAATAAGACTCTGACGCCTGTGCCGGCACTAGGTCTAAGCGTCAATATTTCCCTCCCAGATTACATGGATAAAAAAAAGGAGAGAATTAAATTAAAAGAGAGGGGGGGGGAAATTAAAAAGAAAGTGTTATTTTAAAAATGCTCATTAGTCACCGTAATGGCACACTGAAGAGCGAATTTCCATGCCCACCTGCTACTCTTGTACTGTAACTTAATTGCGTCAAAATCCAGCTCTTGAGGCTTTAAAAAAGCCTCTCTCAATCTAGTGTTGGTAATGTTTAGGCAACATGGCCGCAGCCCCACTCAGAAACATTGTTGGAAGGAAAGCAGGGCAGCCGTGGAAAGGGAGGGGCTACGGGGAAGGGGGACCCTCCTCCGAAAACAGGGACAGGAGATTTATTTCAGGGTAAGATTGCCAGCCATAGATGGCAATGCAGCAGGAGCATTTTGGGGATGCGGACAATTTTGACCCACTTTACACTGATACCCACCATCACTTCCGGCGCAAAACCAGAAGTGATGTCATCATGTCTGGGTGATGCCCTAGGATTCACCCCAACCTCTGTGGTTAAACCTGGAAGTGATCACACAGCCACCTTATGGCACTCTAGGAATCCCCCAGGGGGATTCCTAGAGCACCACAGCTGGCTGTGATATTAGTTCTGGGTTTTCACTGGACTGGTCGTAACAACACATGCAACTGTTTTTTGAGGGTTCCACCCCCACAAAAACTCCCACTAGTTGTGGGAGCCAGGCAGACAACCTTAATTTAGTGACTGTATTGCACCCTTTTTGAAAGGTTTGACCATATTTTGAACTGCATTGTTTCTAGAAAGGATTGACGTTATCCCCTACGGGCCCCTTCAATGGATGTTGCCATCTAGAATCATTTGGATCTGCACATCCAGGTATATAGTTACAGGTGCCCCCTATAGAATCATAGAATCTTACAAAATGTTTTATAGATGGTATTTGACACCAGATAAGCTAGCAAAATTTTATCCTGATTTATCTAATGATTGTTAAAAATGTAAAAAAGACTGTTGGTTCATTTTTCCATATGTGGTGGACATGTGATGGAGTTAAAAAGTATTGGTCTTGGCTTCATGAAATGTTACAAAAAAAATGCTAGAATGTACTGTACAAATGTTACAAAAAATGCTAGCATGTACTATTCCTGAATTATTTTTGTTGAATCTAAGACCAGAAAATTGTAAAAAAAAAAAGACTTTTATCTGATTATACATGTGCTGACCACTGCAAGAATATTGTTTGCGAAATACTGGAGCAAAGATGAAATACCTTCAAAAGGAGAAATGTTAAGCAAAACTCTTGAAACTGCTGAGATGGATAAATTAACTTTATTTTTGAGAGGACAGGAGGAAAAGAGATTCCAGGATACAGGGTCAAGATATTATAAATGGTTGGAAGACTACAGTAAGTGACCTATACAGACTTATAATCACATCTGAAGGTACTATAGAATCTGTCTTTAACTATAATGCAGAATATATAGACAAAAATATATGGCGATAAAAATGGTCAATATACAATTAGACATTGCAAAAGGTAACATAATAGATATAACAAAGATGTATACGGAACCCCCAAATTTGTATTTTTTTTTATGTTTGTTTGTTTGGGTTTGTTTGTTTGATATTAAAATTAAAAAATTCTTTAAAAAAATAAGAATAATAGGATCATAGAATTGGACCTCCCGGATCATCTAGTCCAACCCCCCGAACAATGCAGGGAATTCACAAATACCTCCCCCCTTGACCCGTGCTATGATGTGTGGTTGTCCTAGAGAGTGATATGACAGCTCTTGTGAACATCCTTGCTACACAGACTTTCAGGGAAGGGGGAACTCATCCTTTTTGACATACCGCTGCTGATGGATGCAGTTTTTTACGGCTCACGGAGCCCTGTCTCGTGATGCCTCCACCTCCAGCAGTTGCTTCCACCTGCTGCTCAGATAGCAAGCAGGAGGGAGGGAATGGCAGGAAACTGGGAGAGGGGAAGGCCTTGGTGGTGTGCTGACGAGCCATCACTCCCCCTGTGCCCAGAAGTGAGACCAGCCTGTTGCCAGCAGATGCCAGGGGCACTCTGGTATTTGGGCAAATCTCTGTTTAAACCAGAGTTTTGACCAAAGGCCACACCATTGTCAGTGTTGTGGTGATGTCACATTTGGGAGTGTGGGGAGCAATGTCAGTGTGCCACTGGGGAGAGCCCCCCAGCTAGGTAAGTCTCCCACTGGTTGCCAGCCATATTTTTTTGATCTCTAAAATGTTGTTTGGATCAACAGCCACAGCTGTGTGGATGGCAACCCAGAAACCATTCAGTTTGCTTCCAAGAGTGGAACAGTCGTCTCCTATTTAATTGGGGGAAATTAGCTTTGAAGGAGACAAAGTGAGACAGGGTAACTGGGATACTCCACCAATGTATCCCAGGATCTTTCCCCTTTGAGAGAACTCTCAAATATACCAGGCAGATGTTTAATCGGAAAGGGTTTTATTAAAAGAGGATGAAACAAGAAAGCACACTTACAAACACACTGAAAATACACACAAAGGCAGCTAAGAGGAAATCAGGGAGGAGAGGGAAGAAAGCAATTTTGGGGAAGGCTATAATTACCAGTCTCGAAGAAAGAGGTCCATGGAGGCAGCAGCAAAACTGTCGGCATTTCACGGAGAGAAAAAGAGAAGGCACAGATGGATTGGTGTGTGTGTTGGACTGGATGGGCCATTGGCCTGATCCAACACTGGCTTCTCTTATGTTCTTATGTATGGATCTAATAACACACACACACTGCTATGAAGCAGGATGCCATAATTTATAGGGCAAAATGCTCCCTGGGGCCAGCTGATATATTCACCCCCAAAACAATAGGTTTTTCGGAAGTGGACAATGATCTGGGAGAAGTTTGATGGGTTTATCTAAGGTGGATTATAGGTGCAAATGGTGCTTGATGACCTTGTAAGTACCAGATGGGGAAAGCTTCCAGGTTTGGTGAACAGTGAAAAGTGTTGCTTTGGTGTCATTTTGGACCAGGCAGTGTATTGCACTTATGATGTTTGAGATGATATATTAGGAAGAGTGTTGATGGTTTTTGAACTATAAACTGCCCCTCAGCAAGAGGAGCCTGACTGCTAACAGGGATGTGTGGAACAGTCCGAAACTGGCCTTTCTCTCTGCTGTTTCCGGGCTTTCTGTGGCTGCAATGGGTGAAACACATCACTGGTTCCAAACTTTGGGTTGCCAACTGTCCCCAAAGCTGCCCCAGTTCTCCACAGGCTGCCACTGACTGACTGGATGAAATACAGCCCCACCTCATCCCCAAGCAGCTGTTGCTGGAAGCTGTGGCCAGGCCAGATAGGGATGCCAACCTCCAGGTGGCCCCTGGAGATTTCTCGGTTTTATAACTGATCTCCAGATGACCAGGATCAGTTCCCCTGGATAAAATGGTTGCTTTGGAGAGTGGACTCTGTGGCTTTATACCCTGCTGAGATCCCCCCCTTTCCCAAGCTTCTTGACAGAGTAATTAACACAGCATAGGTGCACAACCTGATTAAAGACTAGATAAAGGTTTATTTAGGAACTAACATACTTGATAGAAAAGAGAAGAGACAGAGATAGGTTCTCTGCCTAAGCTTCTGAGTGTCAGATATTTGACAAAGGGAGTTTTGACTCTTGAAAGGTCATACCCCAAAATGCCATAGAGTCCACTCTACGAAGCAGCCATTTTCTCCAGGAGAACTGATCTGTGTAGCCTGGAGGTTAGTTGTAATCCCAGAAGATCTCCAGACCTCACCTGGAGGCTGTCAGCCACACATAATGTGAAACCACAGGCTAGTTAACCAGCTCCAAATCATGTTTCAGATTCTGGTTTGATGACCCCCAGCTAACCGCAGTTAGTGGCTAGATCAAGGTGGGTAGCCATGTTAGTCTGTCTGTAGCAGTAGAAAAGAGCAAGAATCCAGTAGCACTTTGTGGACTAATAAAATATTTGGCAGGGCATGAGCCTTCATGCCCACAGTTAGGGACAGCAACCATGATTTGTCTGATGAATGGAACCGTGGTTTCCTGTAATGCCCTGAACCAAGTGAGCATGTCTGTGAAGAGCAATGAACTGACCAGAAACAGAGGAGGGAGAATGAAACATGGTCTGAAATATGGACAAGGGGAAGAGAAAAAGGCAGTGGACTCTGCCCTTCCTAAATGGTGACCCTAGAAGGATGGGCTTCAGCCTCCAGGTGGCACCTGGGGATCCCCTGGAATTGCAGCTCATCTCCAGACTGCAAAGATCCATTCCTTGAGAAAACAATGGATGTTTTGGAGGGTGGACCCTATAGGTGTTGCAGCCCACTGAGGCCCCTGTCATCCCAGGCTCCTTCCCCCACACCCCAGAAGTTTCCAAACCTAGATCTGGTCACCATACTCCCATATTCTGCCAGTGGCCAGTGTCTTCTAACAGCAGTGTCTTCCAACAAGTGTCTTCTAACGGCAGACACAAATTTACAACCAAGCAGCCCTAACCCATCTATTCTGGGGCCATTTTGGTTTGTGTTTGTGGCAAGAAGCAGAACAGATGCCAACAAAATGGTGGCATCCAGAGGCCTACCGTGTTTTGCCCAGGCCCATACCTCAGACCAATTAGCCATGCAAATAGAGTCTCGAAGTAGTACTTTGTCTGCATTTGCAGGCGTATCGCCCCAGGACAAGAGATGTAATTCTCTGAAATGAAGAAAATTAAATCATTAGCCTCTTCACCCAGTCCTCCCTCTTGCCGGAAAGTTAGTTTATGCTTTTAATGAATATGGGACTGTGTCTTCCTAATGAGGATGAGATAGCTGATGTAATTGGAAACTTAAGCGGGGTATACGTGGTGGTGGGGAGAAACCATTACCTTTAAAATAAATGCTCATTAAGTTTGTAAATTTGTACTGGGAATGATGAAGGCCAGGTGGATGCAGGAGGCCCAACTCTGCCCTTAAACTGGGGTCGGAAGAGGCAGGGCAGAGGGAATCCAGTGAAACTCGTGATAGGCTACACACCAGGCGGCGAGTGTTCTTCCGACATCATCTTCTGAAAGCAACAAGAACTGCTTTAGTGAAAAGGAGCAGAGGTTTGTTCAATACTTTGGATGGCCCGTTATTGTAAGAGCCATCCATTTGTATCACACCATCAGTGTGCATCGCTATGGAGGATACAGCAGAAGACAGAAAACTATGCAAAAAGAGAGCTTCTACTGCATCCGGAAGGTGCTGTGGCTCAGTGGGAAAGCATCTGCTTGGCATGTGGAAGGTCCCAGGTTCAATCTCTGGTATTTCCAGTTAAAAGATCTGGCAGCAGGTTGATGTGAAAGACTGAGACCTTGGAGAGCTGCTGCCAGTCTGAGTAGGTAGTACTGACAGTTTCATGTGTTTCATGTGTTCATTTCTTTGGTACTAATGGCATAACTGAACTGTCTGGTGAGCATGTCATCAAAGCAAATGCTGGTTCCAGCCCATGCATTTCATTACTTCCATGTTCTCTTAGAAGAGAGGACCATTGGTAGAACATCTCCTTTGCACGTAGAATAGCGCTGCCAGCCTCCAGGTGGTGGTTGGAGATCTCCTGGGAATACAGCTGATCTCCAGGTAACAGAGATCAGTTCACTTGGAGGAAATGGCCACTTTGGAAGGTGGGCTCTGTGGCATTATACTCCACTAAGTATACAGGGGGGTTAAATCCCCCCCCAAAAACATTTGTGTCATCTGTATACGTGTGGGTGGCTCTCTTATCTCATACATGGAAAATGCAGTGTATTTATTAGTATGCCCATGTAATTTGGTACATATTGGGCCGAGGATAGACTGGCAATCTGGAGCGGGAGGAATCCAGAGGCAAAAGCTGCGGGGGGGAAATTCCCCGGGGGCTGGCCGTTCACACTGGCCAGTGTATTGCGCAGGGCTGCTGTTACGGAGCGTTCAGACTGCTGCGGAGCGGCCCTGGGTGGGCCGGCCTCTGCAGCTTGTGGCAGGGCTGTTTCGGCCATGTGCGCATGTGCGCTCATGCGCAAATTGCCGAAACGGCACGTTCACACAGCCACCTCCGCTTGAATCCCGCCTTCTTCCAGTTCACACTGCCTGAAAGCGAGAGGCATGCGGAAGACGTCCCCCGGACATCCCCTGGTGTCCTCCTAAAGCGAAAGGAAACTGGCTTCAAAGCGGGTAAGTGCGGAAGGGAGCCGAGGGACAGCTGCGAATGTCTGAACGGGCTCCCTTCCCCCGCTTTCCAAGCGGAGCTCTCCCGGGGCAGATTGCCAGTCTGTCCTCAGCCTTGGAATGACTGTACAATCTATTATAATCTATTAAAATACAGATCTAGAATCCAGAATAGGGTGATGGACGCTTGGCATCCCCACTATATAGAGAAATCTCACACTCCTGAGAACATTAAATTTTGTGTGCTCTTTAGAATTTAACCGCATCCCTTTAACCAACAGGATGTACCTAGAGTATTATTACAATAAGAGGCATATTGGATTTATAAATTAACAACGGTGGTGCCTAATGAATTGAATCAAAATTTGGAATTTTGCGCTTTTTTTATAATGGACTGAATGATAGGTGTATACCTTTAAGGAATAACTAGAACAACGCAGCTACAAGTGATTCTGGTAAAGTGAGAGGTTTTAATGCCCAGATGTAGGAGAGTGTTTTATGACTTTTCCTTTGAAAGGACGAGTTAACATTTTTTCCCACCATAGAGAACAATGGAGGGGATGGGACAATCTGTTTGGGGGCCCATAGAATTGGACCCCGTGGTCCAATCTTCTTGAAACTTGGTGGGTATTTCGAGGAGAGGCCCCAGCAGCTACCCTGCAAGTTTGGAGCCTCTCCCTCAAACCCCCTTTCCTCCAGCCCCTCATATACCCTATGAGTTTTTGCCATTGATTTCAATGGTCCATAGGATATAATGGGGCTGAAACTGACATTTCCTTTCTGACACACTTCCGGTAATGTCAGGGGATGTGGCATATGCTAATGAGTTATGCTAATGAGTTATGCTAATGAGCTCCTGCACCTCTTTTTCTACAAAAGGACCCCTGTATATATATGTGTGTGTGTGTGTGTGTGTGTCTGTAAATGAAAGTGCATTGACAATAATAAAGTCACAGCTTTTCAGCAGTTAGTTATGATGTGATGTGAAACTAACTTTTGTTGAACTCTCTGGATTTGTGAACATTCTGTTCCTGCATTCTCTTCTCAAGAAGCGTTTTGCGAGACGATTTCCAAGGTGACGTTATCGTTAAAGGAAGAAAGGCAGAAGGAACATCCATAGCTTATTGATAAGAATTACAGACACAGCCACTTCATTTCTACAGACAACTTTGTTTCATGTCGACTGTTCCGGCTTGCTTTGATACGGGTTTGGGCTTTTACATGCAATGTAAACTTTGAAAGTTAATATTGTCTCTGAATGCTGAAAAGTTGTGACTTTATTATTGTTAATGCATTGTCATTTTCATTTACATGCACACACACACATTTTGCCTACTTGTTTTCGTTGTTCTCCATGGTATTTTTGTTTGTTGTGTAATCTTCTTCCGTGGTTCCCTCCGGTTGTACTCTCCTGCCGTTTGGCAGCCGTAGTTGTGGTTGTAGACTCACAGTGCTGTCCTTGCACCACGAGCCCTTTATGACGAATAAACGAATATTATCGAGTCGGTTCTCAAACGATATACCGGTCAGGGAAAGACAACAACGGCTAACGGCTTGATCTTAGGGTGGACTGTGCAGCGCAAAGAGACAGACGTCCAAAATAGATGTCCACATCACTTTGGTCCTTACGCAGTGCGGCCATGGCGTACCATTTAATGCTCCAGTTGGTTTTGTTTGGGGGAGTGTTTCTGTGGAGAGCCAGCGAGGCACCCATGTGTGTTGATTCATCCGAGGATCGTCTGAAGGATGAAAAAGAGGATGTGAAAAATCACACCCTTAATAAAATGCCTGGGGAGAACAGCGCGTGTGGGGGGAGGCAGTTTGGCGAAATAACCGAGATAGGAGGAAGGAGAGAGAAACAGTTCATAAGGTCAATGTGATTCACGGTGGATTGGAGTGTCTGCAAACAATGCACTTCCCCCATCTCTCCTGATAATTTCCCTTGGAATAAACACAGCCCAAGCCTCTATACGTTTATTTCTGAACCAAAGACCTATTTGTCTGTTTCAGACTTCCCCTACATCAGGAGTGGGCAAATCGCGGCCCGCGGGCCACATGCGGCCCGCCACAGAGTTTTTTGCGGCCCACCAAGACAGTCGGCCAGATCAACAAGAGTAAATATAGATGTTCTTTGACAGGCATTAACTTGCAGGCTGTGATGAGAATCTCAACAAGCAATCTCACTCCTGCTTTCAAAAAAATTGTAGAAAAAGTGAGATAGGGTACATTTGTCTCATTAAATTGATTCTAAAATTAAATGTGCTTGCAGCTATAGATGATATAAAATCAGCACAATAAATAAATTGAATGAAACTACCACTATTTTATTTAATTTATATTTATTGATTTTTATGATACAATTTATACCTTTTCTGAAATGCAAAGTTAACTAATGAATGCAATCCTTTTAAAAGGTGCGGCCCTCTGCTAACCTCCGCTCCCACAAAGTGGCCCCCGAGCCAAAACAATTGCCCACCCCTGCCCTACGTAGATTTGGCTCACTGTATTTTCTATGTTGGTTATTTGATTTGTATCAATACCTTTCTCTTATCCTTGGTTTTGCACCCTGACCCCCCCCCCCCCCCCAAATCTTTTCTGCACAGGTTTTCGTCCCCTCTTAGCTGAGAAGTGAGATTAACAGATATGAAAATATGACTCTCCGGCCCCGGTTGAGAGTTGCTGACTTACTGTAGTAATTCCATACGTAAAGGCTGTGGGGGGACAAACACATTTCTTGCTGAATTTGAGTTACGGAAAAAAAAATCTCTAAGGGCTAGTCCACCGGCTACATTTTTTATACATTCACTGTTCACAAAAATTATTCCCAGTATTCTAAATATGCATTCACGTGGATAGGCACAATGCATGGACCATTGGGGGAGGGAGGCTCTGGTCTCCCAATATAGTGGGAAGCCTCCCAGTATTCCCCCTCCCCCCATTCCCAGATGCCTCTTCTTGGGCTGGAAAATGTGGGGTTTCTCACCAGTGCCTCACCAATGCACAGTTTCACTTCCAGTTTACATCACCGTAATGGGGCAATACTAGCTTTTGCACAGGAAGTGATGTCATGTGTTGGCATGACTCTGGCAAGCCCCTCCCCCAGTTTCTCCTGGAGGTGGGCAATGGAGCTCACCCGCAGGAAGCCTCTTGCTGTAGCGAAGTCGTGGCAAACCTAGGAACAATTCAGTCTCAGGAAAAAAATTCAAGTGAGAGGCAGCATTGTACAGTGGTTAGAGTGCCAGACTAGGAGGTGGGGGGACCCAGGTTCATTTCCCCACGCTTTCTTGGAAGCTCGCTGGGTGACCTTTAGCTGGTCACACACTTTCAGTCTAATCTACCTCCCAAGTTTGTAGTTAGAATAAAATGGAGGAGACAAGAACAATGGAAGTCACTTTGGGGGCCTCACTGGGGAGAATGGCAGGGTATGTATTAAGTAAGCAAGTAAATAATAGAACGCCCTGCTCTTATGGTTGCCAACTTCTGGGTGGCAGCTGAAGGTCTCCTGGGGTTACAACTGAGCTCTTGGTGACGGAGATCAGTTCACCTGGAGAAAATGGCCACTTTGGAAGGTGGACTCTATGCAGGGATGCGCAGGAACACCGTTCCGGGAGTAACAAGCCCAGGAGCAGGCACACATGGTGATGCACTGTGGGAAAAAGCAAAAGCAGACTAACTTGATCTGTATTTTCATGCTTGTTGTAGGGCAGCTTCCCTGCAAGAGCAAAGGAAACCTAAAGTGCCTTGAGTCAAAGTGTCAAGCTGGCTCATCCGCTCTGAGTTGGGAAAGGCCTGGAGATTTTTTGGGGTGGAGCCTGAGCAGTGGATGTCGCCTTCTGACACACTTCCAGTGATGTCAGGGGGTGTGGCATATGCAAATAAGTGATGCTAATGAGCTCCTGCACCTGTTTTTTTTTTACAAAATGACCCCTGACTATGGCATTAGAGTTCCTAATCCCCCAGTGGGGGAACTCCTGCTTTCGTGGGCTCTTGCCTGCCACTGTCCACCTGGCCACCTGGGGGGGGGGGAATCCCACCTAGGCGACTTCCAATAAAACTGGAAGTGCAGGCCCAGGTGTGATGTCCTCACCCGGAAGTGACATCATCACATCGGGGACATCAGGGGAGTGGCACTCTGGTTCGTGGGTGAAACTCCATGGTTTGAAGCCAAGATGACCATAGAATGTTGCCCAAAAACCAGAGCATTGTCCCTGTTGTTCCCAATGTGATGATGTCACTTCCAGATGACATCTTCGTGTCGGGGCCTGCACTTCTGGTTTTACTAGAAGTTGCCTCACATCACTTCCAGTCTCCCGGAAGGACAACAGGAGCCTCCTGCTGGCCAGGTTAGGGGACCTGGGAACCCTTTATGGCATTACACCCCATTTTAGTCCCTCCCTTCCCCAAACATCACCCTACGCAGGCTCCACCCCCAAAATATCCCAACTGAGAGCTGACAACCCTATTGGCCCTTGAGGCACACCCAGCAACACCACTACCGACTTTCCTTTAGGCAACAGCCCAAAAAAGTCTCTTTTTACCCAGGCTTCTAATTTAATTTGATCTTCCCCTCTTTTTTAAATGGTCTGCTTCTGTTTCATGGACCGTTTTCACCCTGTTTGTGTCCAACCTCTCGTTTTTTTAATGGCTTGTTTTTATATCGCTGCCTGACTTTAACTGTATGCTGCCGCGAGCAGGACTCGGAAGAGGAGGCAGAGAAATCTCCTGAATCAATTGTTGGGCAGCCCCTTTCTGGCCTAGTCCTGGCTGAGGCGGCCAAACCGCACCTGGGGCGATCCCTCTGCCTCGACTCCATCCCTGGGACGTCCCTGGGACCGAAAGGTGTTTGGGAAGTGGAGGATAAGGCCGGCTGTCTCCGGGACGGGGCTTTTCCTTCGAAGGAAAGCTTGGCCCTTTTGTTCCCGCTGTGTCTCGTCCGTGACAGATGGTGACGCCGTCCTGATGCATTTGTTACTTCCCCCTTGACATACAATATGTCCACATTCTGACAGAGAGAGAAGAGACGCCAGCTGTCCCTCTTGTAATTGACAGCAAGGTTCTCCCCCACCCCTGTTTGACAGAACCAAGTGGCATTAGCATCTGATTGGCTAGTAGATGGGGGGGGGGCGGGGAGAGATCAGCCCAGGAAGGCCACTGCGACACCACGCTTTTTTAAAAAAGAGAGAGCTTCTCCTAGGAAAGCTACTCGAGAACAAAATGATTCCCCAAGCAGGACTGCCGGCTTCCAAGTTGCACCTGGAGATCTCCTGCGATTACAGTGGGTCGCCAGACGACCCAGATCAGCCCCCCTGGAGAAAATGGCTGCTTTGGAGGATGGGCTCTATGGCACGGTACCCTGCTGAGGTCCCTCCCCTCCCCAAACCCCGCCCTCCCCTGGCTCCAACCTCAAAAGCTCTAGGTCTTTGCCAGCCCAGAGCTGGGAATCCTACCCCAAAGTGAGTTGCACCAATGACTGTCCAAACCCCCCCCCCCCCGCAATGTTTTCTGCAGAAAAGGAGTCCAGTAGAACCTTAAAGAGTAACAAAATGTGTGGCAAGGCATGAGCTTTCCTGAGTCACGACTTCTTCAGATATCTTCAGGCAGGGGTAATTTCGTAGAAAAAGAGGTGCAGGAGCTCATTAGCATAACTTATTTGCATATGCTACACCACCTGACCTCACTGGAAGTATGTCAGAAGGAGAGAGAGAGAGAGAGAGAGCTGGCAGAGAGGGGATAGCTACTAATCCAAGCCTCAGAAATACCTCTATTCTGGGAGGATAGCTTCAGTGGTGGTGAAGCCTTCAGAAGGCTGGTGGGAGGAACAAGGACCTTTCCAGGGGATGGGGTCATTTTGCTGCAGCCATGACACAAGCAGGTATTCCCCCACCAGGGGATGGGGGGGCTGGCACCAACTCCCGGAGCTGCGCTCCCCCAAGCTCCTGCTCAAAATGACCCCTGTCTTCAGGTATCTGTAAAAGTAAGTAGTGACTCAGAAAAGCCCATGCCCCGCCACAAAGTCTTTAAGGTGTTACTGGACACTTGCTCTTTTCTGCTGCTGCAAACAGACTAACATGGCTACTCATCTTAAAAACACTTTTCTGTTAGTTTTTATTTTATTTTTATTTTTATTTATTTGTAGTTGACGGTTCTCACTGGAGCTCAAGGTGGATTACACAGTGCAACTCTGTGTATTCAATAGGAAGAGACATCTAATAAGCAATGCAATAACAGCAGGACTGCGGAAATTTGAAACAAGCAAAAGTGATTGTCTGCTGTATTAAACAATGCAGAACAATGCTGACATTAAACAATGCAGAAAAATGGTATTACGTAAGTACACATCTGAATGCACAGGGGGCTGCCTTATATGAAGCAGTGAAGTGGCTAAATTTGCAGATGACACGAAGTTGTTCAGGGTGGTGAGAACCAGGGAGGATTGTGAGGCACTCCATAAAGATCTGTTGAGGATGAGTGAGTAGGCATCAATGTGGCAAATGGGGTTCAATGTGGCCAAGTGCAAAGTGATGCACATTGGAGCCAAAAATCCTAACTATAAATACACGTTGATGGGGTCCAAACTGGCAGAGACTGACCAAGAGAGAGATCTTGGAGTCGTAGTAGATAACTCAATGAAAATGTCGAGACAGTGTGAGACTGCAATGAAAAAGGCCAATGCTATGCTGGGGGTTATTAGGAAGGGAATTGAAAACAAATCAGCCAGTATCATAATGCCCCTGTATAAATCGATGGTGTGACCTCATTTGGAGTACTGTGTAGAGTTCTGGTCGCCACACCTCAAAAAAGATATTATAGCATTGGAGAAAGTGCAGAAAAGGGCAACTAGAATGATAAAAGGGTTGGAACACTTTCCCTATGAAGAAAAGTTGAGGCACTTGGGGCTCTTTAGCTTGGAGAGACGATAGCTGAAGGGTGACATGATCGAGGTTTATAAGATTATGCATGGGATAGAGCAGGTAGAGAAAGAAGTCCTTTTCTCCCTTTCTCACAATACAAGAATTTGGGGGCACTCCATGAAATTGCGGAGTGGTTGGGTTAGAACAAATAAAAGGAAGTCCTTCTTCACCCAAAGAGTGATTAACACATGGAATTCACTGCCACAGGAGGTGGTGGCGGCTACAAGCATGGACGACTTCAAGAGGGAATTGGATAAACATAAGGAGCAGAGGTCCATCAGTGGCGTACAGAACACTGTTACCTTCCCACCAAAGTGTTCCCTATTTATCTACTTGCAATTTCTTGGTTTCGAACTGCTAGGTTGGCAGGAGCTGGGGCCAGAGACGGGAGCTCACTCCGTCATGCAGCACTCCGGTCTCGAAGTGCTGAAATACCGACTGCTGTGTGCTAATTTGCTGCTCACCCTCTACGTATATGTATGGACTGGTGATTGTCCATTTCAAATGCATCTGAGGAAGTGTGCCTGCCCATGAAAGCTTATACCCTGAATAAAACTTTGTTGGTCTTAAAGGTCCCCCCGGACTCCAACTTTGTTCCGGAGATCAGTTGAGGGGACCTCCCGGGCCCACATGAAAGTTGGCAACCCTAGAACCCAAACAAAAAGTGCTGAAATCATGGCACTCCATGACTGGAGACAAAAGCAAGTTATGGAGCTTAATTCAGATCCAAACTTGTTCGTCCACAAGAGCAAACAGAATCCACATCAGGCTCAGACTGGTCACTCATAGCTCCATTCAGATGGATAGAAATACAACTGGAGACCAATGCTCCCTCTAAGCTGTAGAGTCTTGTGAGCAAAAATTCCACTTTGTGAGCTGCTGGCATTAAAGTTGTAAGCGAGCGATTTGGCTGCTGCATAAATTGGTTTGCTCTGGAGCCGTCCTTCCTGAGCTGAGATAAAAATGGGTGAGCCAAAGGCTAAAAAACTGTGAGCTAGCTCACACTAACTCAGCTTAGAGGGAACACTGCTGGAGACGTCACCGTATTTCGTGACCAAGCTCTTTTGATACCAGATCTCACTTTCAGACATGCATCTTCACCACTTAGGACCAAGCTGTCCTTTTCCCCCTCTTGACCACACTAAAGCAATTCAACAGAAGGATTCAATTGCATATGAAAAGCACCAAAAACAGCAGTGGAAAAGATGATAATGCAGGAAAGAGGAAGAACTGACATGAGATGGATTTACTCAAGCAAGGAAGCCATGGGCCTTCCTTTCGTTTCGGAGGTCATTAATTCACAGCGTCACCATAGGTCAGAAGCAACTTGACTCCACTTAATGCTCACAGCCACAAAAATGGCACCAAAGACATAAATGGCCTGAGAGTGCCCTAGAGCAGACAAGGCCTATCAGTACCAAAAATGGGGGGGGGAAGACATTTCTATAGAAAAAGAGGAGGAGGAGGAGGAGGAGATTGGATTTATCCCCGCCCTTCACTACCCGCCCCTGGAGTCCAACTTCCTTCTGTTGCTTCAGACCGACATGGCTACCCATCTGAATCTAACTGATCTCCAGACGACAGAGATCAGCTCCCCTGAAGCAAATGGCTCCTCTGAAGGGCGGACTTTATAGCAATCGGATGCTGAGGTCCCTCCCCAAGCTCTCCCCTCCCCAGCCAACTCCAGGTCGGGAAATTCCTGGGGGTTTGGGGGTGGAGCCTGCGAAGGGAAGGGTTTGAATAGGGGGAGAGACCCCCCAGCCAGGTAATCCTCAGACTCCATCTTCCAAAGCAGCCACTTTCTCCAGGGGAACTGATCTCTGTCGCCTGGAGATGAGCCATCATCCCAGGAGCCCTCCAGCCACCACCTGGAGGTTGGCAACTCTGCCTGCCCCCCAAATATCCAGGAATTTTCCAAGCTAGAGTCGGCAACTTATTGGCACCTGTGCCTTCTTCCAAGGGAGACAGCAAAATAAATAACTCTTGGAAGGGTTTGGACTTTTCTTGTTGACCTTCTGGGCTGATTGATGTCTATTTGGTTCTCCTCTCTCTCTCTCTGTTTCTCTCCCTGTCCCCTGAATGCCTCCTCCGTCAGCAATAAAGCTTGGCTCTCCCCTAACCTTACATACTCCGAAGGCCCCCGTTGGTTGTGTAATAGGTTCTTAATAAGATTGGGGGGAAACAAAGTCAACTCGGAACACATAAGTCACCGGCGGAGGACTATGACAAAGCTTTTTCTCTCCTAAATTAGATTCGAGTGGACTTGTGATGAAAGCTGAGTTTTCCAGATCCATCGATAACACAAGGGGTCTGGCGGGGAGCAGTGACTTCATTTAAAAACAAATAAGCCCCTCGATGGCGAGAGGTGTTGAAGTGGCTTCTCAGTCCTCTTCAACGGCTCACCTCATTAGGGAGGGAATAAGAGAGTTCAGGCTCCAGGGTTTGCTTCCAAACTGTATTTTTTCCCCTATGCAAAGGCTTTGCTGTGGACTGCCAGAATGTCTCTGAGCATGGGCAGAGTGCCTTTTCTTCACTTTTTGGGTTGCCACCTTTGGGTCAAGAAATTCTGGGAGATTTTAGGGGGTGGACCCTGGGAAATTTGTGAGTTTGCTCTGGGATTTGGCATCTGTCCACACCATGCCCTTGAATTATTAGAAGCTAGCTTCGCTACGGTATTTAAGTTCCGTAAATCCAGTTATAATACTGATGATGTGAAGTTTGAAATGTAACGTTTGTTGTAGGAATCCTAATGGAGAAGATTGTAGTGTAAAAGATGAAGTAAGACATACGTACTGTTTTCTCTCTCTCTACTGAAGGACCTCTCCGTCGACCACATTGGTGGTTCTGCCCTCAGGTTCCAGGATCACCAGGCCGCTTGGTGAGCTCACTCTGGAGCAGGCCACATAGAACTGTCCATTTAAGAAGCAGTCATCTGTTAAGTCATCTCCTGCCACCTTCCACGAAAGTGATGGCCTCTCTACTGGTGTTACTGGATTGTTTTGCTGTAAGCATCCCACCTCCTCTCCTACACCTGACAGACAGCTGCCTGTCCAGTGTAGGAGGGGGAGGGGGAGGAGTATTAGAAGCCACTGTGGAGGTGGGGATGGCAGGATCACCAAGGCGTTACTGCTGGGGCGGGCTCCCTCATGGCTTAAAGGCATCCGGGAGGCTGGGCCAGCAGCAGGGCCAAGGCAATCCTGATCTCCTCAACTGCCGATAGCTCTCTGCAGTCTCTGGCAGCTTTTTTTTTTTTTACCTCAGAAAGCTGAGCTCTGCAGCTGACCAATCAGAGAGTGTGTGTGTGGGGGGGTGCAAGTAGGCTGCAGCGTGGCAGCCTTATAGAAATCAATGGGGGGAGCACATTTTCCCCCTTTTGACCCACTTAGGGGTCAAATTTCTAAAAATTCCTTCTTAGTGAGCACCTACACCATGATAGGAGCACTCTCCCCAAATTTGGTGTTTCTAGGTCCAGCGGTTTGGCCTGGGCGTTGATTTTATGCTGAGGGGACTTCCTTTTATATATACCGAAGGAGGGGGGGATCTTCATTCATGTGCATTCTCTGTGGTGGGATTGTCTAATCCAAGGTGAAAAATCCCTGGAGATTTTGGGGGTGGAGCCTGGGGCGGATGGGGTTTGGGGAAGAGAGGGACCTCAGCAGGGTATGCCATAGAGTCCACCATCCAAAGCGGCCATTTTTCTCCAGGGGAGCTGATCTCTGGAGTCCGGAGATCAGTTGTAATTCCGGGAGAGCTCGAGTCCCAAACCCTACTCTGTGGTGGCTCCCCCATGATGGAACGGGCCTGCTGGATGCTATCAGGGAGTCCCCCCACACACACTTTTGTTGTTTCTCTGAATGTGCAAAACAGAATAGTTCAGCAGGGCATTCTTATCAAAGGAGCAGAACTGTAGTATAATGGATCAGGAAGCAGTTTTTCTCCAGGCCAGTTTGGCCGGGGATCCTGGAGGTTTTTTGTCATCTGGACGTGGAACAGGGGTCACTGGGGTGTGTGTGGGGGGGGGAGGTATTTGTAGATTGCAAGGGGTTGGACTAGATGACCCCGGGGAGCCCCTTCCAACGCTATGATTCTATGGTTCTAACTCAGGAGGTGACATCTGTGAAGGACAAACTTGCTTCAGTGCTTCAATCCCAGCCACATGGCATTATTTTGTTTTTATATTTAAGAATCTGTGCTGTTAGATTGAATATTTTTACCTGTGTAAATTTTACCTGTGGAGACTGTGGTTGTTGGAGATTTAGGGCAATTCTGCATTGGCCTTTCCCTCTGTTGTTTTACGAAAGAAGATTGTAAGCCTCTCTGAGACTCTTTCTGGGAGTGAAGGGTAAGGTATCAATCCAATCTCTTCCTCCTCCTCTTCTTCTCCTTTATCTTCTTCGCCTTCTTCTCCTTCTCCTCCTTTATCATCATCATCTTCTTCTTCTTCCTTGGTGGTCTGGGGTTGCCAGGTCCCCCTTGGCAACTGGTAGAGGATGGGGGGAAGAGTTGTCAGATCCAGGTTCGGAAACTCCTGGAGATTTGGGGATGGAGCCCGAGGAGGACAGGGAACTCAATGGGTTACAATGCCACATGGTCCACCCTCCAAAGCACCCATTTTCTCCAGGAAACTGTAGTTTGGAGATGAGCTGTAATTCTGGGGGATCGCCAGGTCCCCAGGGACGTAGAGTTTTGGAAATCCGGGGGGGGGGGGGCTCCTTAGCACGCGCACGCTTTGCACACACGCTCGCTGGGACGATGTTCTCCCCCCCTCCGGGAAACCGCCCCGCCTCCCCGGGCCCTTGCGAGGCCTGCCAGCCGCTGCTGCCAGTGCCTCTCTCCCGCCCCCGCCACCCCTTCCCTCTCCCTCTCCAGCAGCGGCCGCCGGGCCTCGGAAGGACCCGGGGAGGCACGGCGGCAGGCACTCCATTTTCCCGGGGGTGGCTGAGCCCCCCCCCCCGGGAAATTTCGGGGGTGGCTCAAGCCCTCGAGCCCCCCCGTACTCTACGCCTATGCAGGTCCCGTATAGCAGCTGGCATCCCTAGTGGTTTCCCACACAAGTATTAACCAGGGCCAACCCTGCTTGACTTCCATGATCTGATGAAATCAAGATTCTCCAGACCTGGGATGACCTGCATACCAAACATGGATTCAACTACAGTGCTGTGACTGTTTCCTATTCATGGAGCACCTATGCATACCACGCTCCTGACAAAAGAGCATGGAATCTGAGTCCCCAATGCTCAGCCTTTCCCTTGCTGCTTCCCATCCCCCCCCCCCCGACGACGCAAAGAGAAGAGCCACACAAAGTCTGTTATAGGCTATTATGAAAGAGCACTCAATTATTGCAGTCGCTTTCAAGAAATTGATATGCGCAGCTGCACGGCTCCGCTTCCAGTTATCGAAGGCAGCGACTGTCGCATGCGGAGAACAAGGGAGAAGATCTGCTGCGTAAGTAGTATTTGTCAGAAAACCAGAGTAATTGCTGCTGTTTGCTATGATTTATTGAGGTAACAGAGGTTAATAACAGTGTCACTCAGCCTCATTTTCATGTCATTATGATGTACCAGCCGCAGAGCACCACCACAGCTGGGGTAAAGGGGCTCCTTCTCTGTCGCTTTCTCCGTCGTGACTTGCAAAGAAAACGTGGGCTTCCTTTGCCCGTTCTCCAGACGCCTGCAGGCTTTTTGTTTTTTTGGGGGGGAAACCCCTGCTAATGAGAGGGAAAGAGCCGTACACCCGGAGCTAGACCCCAGCGGTTGCTGCAACATGCGTAGGTGCCACGCACCTGTGGGACTGCCTTTTTTTAACTAAAAGGAGAGCATCTCTGGGTCTTTTGTGTGTGTTTGTGGGTGTGTGGGGAAAAGGGCTCCATGCTTAGAAATTCCCCTGGAGGGCCAACAACTGGGCCTAGAGGCCAAAGCCTTCTCCTGATGAGCCAGTTTGGTGCAGTGGTTAGGAGCGCGGACTCTAATTTGGGAGAACTGGGTTTGATTCCCTGGAGTCCTCCATGTGCAGCTGCTGGTGTGACCTTGGGTCAGTTACAAGTTCTTTCAGAGCTGTTCTCCCACGAGCAGTTCTCGAAAGAGCTCTCTCAGCCCCATCTACCTCGCCTACCTCACAGGGTGTCTGTTGTGGGAAGGGGGAAGGGAAAGGAGATTGTAAGCTGCTCTGAGACTCCGAGTGAAGGGCGGATATAAATCCAGTCTCCTCCTCCTCTTCCTCCTCCTCCTCTTCTTCTCTTGCCTCCTGGCTCTGGGATTCAGAGGTTTAGTTCCTCTGTAGAATGATCAGATCTCATTTCCAAAGTAGAGCCAATGAATAAAGAATCTTCCATCCTTCCCCTTTTACTTCTGAATTCTGTACAGCTTCCGGTTCCTATAGTTCATTTGCATCTCCTCCCCTACCTTCACATTGTTGATGATGCATGACGTGAAGAAATACATTTTTCTTTGAAGGGTTGAACTGAGCACAACCTTCGCCTTGAATTTCTCTCTCTCTCTTGTGGTTTGTGTTTGTGGGGGAGCCAATTCAATTGCTTTCCTGCCACCATATTAGAAATGCTCATAGGTCTAGCAAGAGATAATGGGATGGTCGGTTCCCCCCCCCCCCCCCCCCCGACAAGTGATATTTAGCAGGGAACAGAGATTTGGAGGACTTGAGGTGCTAGAAAGACTTCAGGAAAAATTTCTTGGAGACTTCAAGAAAAGCTTCTTTGACCCAGGTCCCAGCCTGACCTGGTCAATGGGGTGGAGTGAGAGATGATAAAACTCCTGGGAATTAGGAGGAGGGCCTCTTTTGTGCTGATTCCATTGAGGCAGACAGAACTCTTACCTGAGGTCCGTAGGAGGCAGCCATTGACATGTGCTGGCCTGCACACCTGAAGTTCCAAGGTAATGAGAACTCTTCAGAACAACTGTAATCTTTTAAGCTAAAGTGCATGACTTAGGGTGATATCTGCTAGGGCATGTACAGAAGGAGGGACAGAAGCACTGTGTTTTTACACTTTCCTTTTGAATCCCTTGCTCAGTTTGGTACTGTGCTGAAAGTATGTGCGTGGACATTTTCTTTTTAATAAACGCTTTATAACTTTTCATGCTGGTAGCAGTTCTCTGGACCACCTTAGACCTTCATCATTCCGAACACACTACTTTGGTGACTGAAGAGAAGAGGAAGGAGGAGAAGGAGAAGAGTTGGTTTTCATACCCTGTTCTTCACTACCCGAAGGAGTCTCAGAGCAGCTTACAATCGCCTTCCCTTCCTCTCCCCACAACAGACACCCTGTGAGGTAGATGGGGCTGAGAGAGCTCTGAGAGAACTGTGACTGACCCAAGGTCACCCAGCTAGGTTCATGTGGAGGAGTGGGGAATCAAACCTGGTTCTCCAGATTAGAGTCTGCCACTCTTAACCACTACACCACACCGGCTCTTGTAGGACCCCCATGATCAGAAGAGGTCAAACTCTGAATCCTAGTGCCAGGAGGCAACATCATGGAAAGGACTCAGGCTCTATGCCCTGTTGTTGACCCTCCAGAGTAACTGGTTGGCCACTGTGTGAGACAGGATGCAGGACTAGATGGACCACTGGTCTGATCCAGGAGGGCTCTTCTGATGTTCTTATGAAGGCCTTGGCCTCTATGCCCTGTTGATGGCCCTCCAGAGGAACTGGTTGTCCCCGTGTGACACCGGATGCTGGACTAGATGGACTATTGGTCTGACCCAGCAGGTCTCTACTAGATGGACTATTGGTCTGACCCAGCAGGTTCCTATGAAGGCCTCGGCCTCTATGTTGTGTTGATGGCCCTCCGGAGGAACTGATTGGCCCCTGTGTGAGACAGGATGCTGGACTAGATGGACCAGTGGTCTGATCCAGCAGGGCATTTCTTATGTTCTGATGTTCTAAAAAAGACGCACCAGGATGGGGGGAGACAGTCAATTGGCGAGTGGCTACTCCCCCAGTGGCGCACAAGACAGTCAGCTGTCTCCATGGTAACCAGTAGCTGGATAGCAGGAGACACAGAAGCAAGGCCTCAGAGCTTGGAAGGGAAACTGGGAGTCCTGGCCCTCCTGGTGGGCAATCCCTACAAAGGGCAGGTGGTGGCAGCAGCTGAACATGCAGAGAGAAAAGCCCCTCCAGGTGTTGGGAAAACCACGTGGGTGGCACACACCAGGTGGAGGGTGGAATAGTGGAATAGTGACAGCAGGTTAGAGCCGGGCTGTTCCACGACACACTAAACTCCACTCGCCTCCAACGAAAAGGGTCCAGGTACACAGGACACTAGGAAGAGGATTCTCCTCAGGTGTGGATCAACATAGAGTCTGGGGCTTTGGGCATACCTGTAGTGCTCAATTACATTCTTGCTGTGTTGTGCTCCATAAGGTGGATTGAAGTAAACTGAAACAGCACGTTCTTGCTGCTAAAATGTATCCTGTTTTTCAGAAGCACAGCAGAGCTCAGGGGCCCTGTTTTGTTCCCCAAAGTCCCAGGTTCTCTCCCTGAAGGTTAGCTTTGCAGTCTCCATAACATCCACGATCCCCCAGAACAAGATTCAGGGGGCTCAGGGGGCTGTAGCAGGAACGAGAGGCGAGAAGGTCCTTCCTCAAGATGTTTTGGATCCAACCCTGTGATCTGGTGTCAGAGCAATTTCTGCATTATGATGTGACAATTCCGGCCATTTATAACAGGGGTCGGTTTTTCTTGATCCTGTAAGCGGCCTCGGCCCTGACGTGGGTGGCCCTTGGCTAGCCGGACCTTGTCAGATCTCGGAAGCTAAGCAGGGCTGGCTCTGGCTAGTATTTAGATGGGAGACCTCCAAGGAATACGAGGGTCGTGACATGGAGGTGGCAATGGCAAGTCGGCTCTGAACATCTCTTGCCTTGAAAACCCTACGAGATCACCAGGTCAGCGGTGACTTGAAGGCACTTTCCACCACCACAACCATGCAGAGGAAGGCAACAGTAAGCTATCTGTTAGTCCCTTACCTTGGAAACCCTGCAGGGTCACCAGAAGTTGGTTGTGACTTGGTTGCCCTTCACACACACATGAGCTGCCTTGGCCCTGTCGTGGGTGGCCCAGGCTAGCCCAGTCTCCTCAGCTCTTGTAAGCTAAGCATGGAGACCACCAAGGAAGACCAAATATTGTTACACAGAGGCAGTATCAGCTAATGCTGCCATCTCCTGCCCGGGAGGTGGGATGAGTGAACCCATGACGTCGGGACTGTGGAATGTTATGTTATATTTCTCATGGCATGCTTATCGCTCGTTGAGCTACTTCGATCTTGAGAGACTGTTAGTGTCGGCCTATGTATCTATTCTCCTGTCTGACTCCTATTCTTCCCGCTTTTTCCCAGGGAACTGTAAACCAGTATTTAAAGTCCCTTTTCTCTGATATGTTGATTGGTTACTATGCATTAGTAACCCCTTTTTGAATTCTGTATAATTGTCCTGATTGAGGTGGTACCTGCCATTACTAACACAAGAAGTGCAGATGGCCATAGCAGACCTTTCTCAATAAAGCATTCCTGTTTAAGGACACTTGTTGGTGACTGACTCTGTAGGACTCTCACAGGCAGGCAGTGGCAAGCCACCTCTGTTCATCTCTTGTCTTGAAAATCCTATGAGGCCACCATACGTTGGCTGCGACTTAATGGCATTTTCCACCACCTTGGGCCAACAATAAAAGGTAAGCTATGCATGTGCAAATAAATACAGATAAATGGCAAAAGCAAATCTCCAAGAAACCTGCCGAGCGAGGCCATTGGACAGCCCAGAAAACAAGATCCGTTGAGCGGATCGAAGAGAGCACACAAGCTCATACCAGCAGAGGTGGTCCTTCTGAGATGGACGGCAGAGCTTGGGAAGGGCTTCAGAGGTGACACCCTGCCCTTTGCCTTGAACTCGGAATTCAAATAGGCCAGAGTCGCACTGTTTCAACACAGGTGTTCTTTCATCATAGCAACTCACCCCAATCCACAGACGAGTGGATGCATTTTGTACCTATTCCAGGCAGTCTTCAAGGAAAGCCCAAAGTGGAGTTCATGGTAGTACTCCATCTTCTTGGTTGCAGCAGCATTGATCGATGAGCCTGTTTGTCCCAGTTTCCTTTTTTCCTGTACACCAGCCACCCTCTTTTTTAAAACCTTGGGACAAATCTTTGCCTTTAGTGGAGGGTTCCCCCCCTTCGTGGGTTCCCCCTCTTCCAGTGGAGAAATTAATCATGCACGCCCCTCCCCCACCTCCTTGTTGGCATCTTGGATTATAAAATTTCAATCCCACTGCAAGGCGTTTCTCCTCCTGGCCGAAGGGGGACACCTCACCTCCCCCCACAGCTTGCCACATGGCTGACCTTTCTTTCTTTCTCTCCCAAGGTTAGGCTCTATTTTTGTGTTTTAACCGTTTGCCCCCAAAGTGAGGCATTCATTAGCATACATTACATATACATGAAGAACCAACGGGTGGGGGGGGCGGGGAGTGGAAGGCCCAGCTGCTCCCAGAAACGCTGCCTTGGAAGGGGGAGGGGGGGAAGAAGAAATACTGTGGGCAGGGAGTGGGGCAGTTGCTGGCCGGGAAAATCATGGCTGGCGTGCTCGATCCTTTTGTTTCTTTCCCACTGTTCTGTCTCTTTAATATGTTGCATGCCATTTTTTAAAAAAGGCAGTCTGTAGACGTTTGGCCCAGAAACCGGCGTCTATTTCAGCGGCACTAATTTCGTTGGAGAAAGAAAGATGGAGGTGGTTTAGTCTTGAGCAGGGAGAACCCGAGTCAGAAACCGGGGGTTTTGAACGGAAGCGGCGGCCCCGAAATTCAGTGACATCCCTAATAGGGACATAGGAGTCTTAAGCTAATTTGTTGCTCCTGCGCCTTTCTCCCCTGATCTAATCAAGCTGATTACATTTTGCGTCTTGAAGAGCTAGATTTAAGTCCAGTAGCACTGGACCAGAAAACATTTGGGGGATGAACTGGCAAAGTAGAAAAGGAGGAGGAGGAGATTGGATTCATACCCCGCCCGCCCTTCGCTACCTGAAGGAGTCTCAGAGCGTTTTACAATCGCCTTTCCCTTCCCCTCCCCACAACAGGCACCCTGTGAGGTAGGTGGGGCTGAGAGAGCTCTCTTGAAAACTGCTTCTGAGAGAACAGCTCTGAGAGAACTTGTGACTGACCCAAGGTTACACCAGCAGCTGCATGTGGAGAAGTGGAGAATCAAACCCGGTTCCCCTGGATTAGAGTCCATGCTGCTAACCACGACCCCAAACTGGCTTGGACTCTCCGAAACTCATGCCCTGAAAATTTCGTTGGTGTTTAAGGTGCTACTGGACTCTTCTACTGCAAACCAACATGGCTACCCTCCCGAAACTATTTGGCATCCTGACTCGCTTCTCTGCAACACCCCCCGCCCTTCAGACTTGGATATAAGTGTTGAAATATGCAAGATCTACAGTGCTGCCTTCTAAAGAAGATCTGAGGATCACCCAACAGGGGGACAGCTGAAGGACTGGCAGCTAGCACAGCAAGATGAGGGACTGCCCATAATTTGAAACTGTGTCCTTGGCTCTTCTGGAGACTTCTTGCTCCTGCAGAGCTTCCTGTTGCTTGTTGTTCCTCTCAAAGCAGTTAGGCTGGACAGTTAAGGCTCTCTCTCTCTCTCTTCTGGGCTCTGTCAAAGTTTGTTCTTTAATAAACCTACTTATTTTTTTCTCTAAACAGTCAGTGCTCCACTTCCTTGCGGGTTTAAACTCTGCCAACAATAAGGACTTAGGGATCTTTATTCCTGCTTGTATCTAATGAAGGGAGTTTTGCCTCCTGAAAATCTTGTTGGTCTGCAAGGTGCTACTGGGTTCGAATCTTGCTTTTCCACTGCAAACCAATAGGGCTACCCATCTGAAACTATCCCTGATCTTGAAAGTGGAGAATGGCTGAAGAGCTAGTTTCGTATAATGGTTAAGAGCATGGATTCTAATGGGGGAGAACCCGATTTGATTCCCTTATTCTTTCACATGCAGCCAGCTGGGTGACCTTGGGTCAGTCACAAGTTCTCTCAGAGCTGTTCCCTCAAGAGCAAGTTCTCAAAAGAGCTCTCAGCCCCTCCTGCCTCACAGGGTGTTTGTTGTGGGGAGGAGAAGGGAAAGGAGATTGTAAACAGCTGTGAGACCAGTAGTGAAGGATGGGGTAGAAATCCAGTCTCTTCGTCTTCTTCTTCTTGAAAATGGGAGTGTGGTAGTGTGGTGTAGTTGCTGGCCTGCAGTCTGAAAAGGCCCACTTTCTCACAAAGCATTACCTTAAACACAATTTCTTAGCCTAACCTACCTTACAGGGTCGTTGTGAGGATGAAAAGAGGAATGGAGGATCATAAATGCTGATCTGAGTTCCCTTGAGGAAGGGTGGGATAAATATGCAGTAGACTGAGCTTGCTTTGCGGGGAGCGTGGGGTACAAACACATAAATGAACGAATGAATGAATGAATGAATGAATGAATGAACGAACGAACGAATGAATGAATAGACTGTGAGTCCCAAATGGAGGCACCTGGGGCACCATGACCCCTGCTGACACCTTTCCTGGCCCCTGTCAAGCATTTTTAGAAAGTAGGTGGGGCCAGGTGGTACTTTTACCCACGAAGGATTCTGACTGGCCACTGAAGATCTGATTGGCTGTGCAGATTTTTTTAAAAAAACCTCTGCTTTGGCAGCAGCTGCCACCAGAGCACAAGGATCTTCACTGAGGGACTGAAGGGAAGCTGCGGCGGCCATTTTGTGACTGACTCCGTCTCCTGTGGCAGCCATTTTGTGGCTGCGCCCATCAAGCGGTGTCAGTATTCTAGAGGTGCCCCCGGGCTCACAAAATTTGTGGACCACTGCACTAGACCGTGTACAGCCCTGTCCCTTCCACCGGCAAGGCGGGATCGAAATCAAATAAATAAATATTGGTAAACAGCTGTGGCCTCCAAAACTTATTCGACCAGAGGCCATCGTAGGACAGATGAAATATGAAGGAAACTGTTGGTTTCAGTCACACACACACTTTTTACCCTGACAGACAATTTCTAATTTTTCGCCTGATGGTCATGTCCACCGGCACCAGCTTCCCTCGCTCAGTTCATTTAACTTTACTACATAAGCTGATTAAGGAGGAAAATGGCTAAACCATCCGTAGTGGGATTTGGGAGTGCGCGGCTGGGTGCAGGTCCACGAGGGAAGGAGAGTGGAAAGAGAGAGATTCTGCCCCAGTTAATTTCGCATTGGTCACACGGCCCACCGAGCACAGAGGGACTACCCAGGATATTGGAACAAATCCCAAGACGACTATATGTGGGGTAGGGTCAATGACAACTTGACACACGCATTTAAGTTATATTGAACGCTGAGGGCAGCGGAAGCCCAGAGAAGTGAGCTGTTTCCCTTGCTCCTGATAATGAGGTCCTTGTGACTGGTGTACAAAAACTCAATCTCTCCGACACAGGTTATATCAGGGGTGTCAAACTCATTTGTTATGAGGGCCGGATCTGACATAAACGAGACCTTGTTGGGCCGCGCCATGAGTGTCATAAAATGTAATGCCAGGGAGTGGAGACAGAAACTTTATAAAGGACACAAACACAAAGATTTTTTTTAACTTAAAATAAAAACATGCTTAGAACCAGGGGTCCGTTGGAGCGGGAGCGCACAGGAGCGCAGCTCCGGGAGTGAGGAGCCCAGGGGGCGGGCACATGACCAAGCCCTGCCCCCTCCTCGGCTTCCCCGAGCAGTGCAGAGACGCAGCGCCCCGGGGAAAGCCCTGCTAGAATATTTATTGTTTTTAATGTTTTGTTTTAATATTGATAATTTTATCATTGTTCCTTTTATGACTGTGTGCTGCTTTTCCAGAGACTTGCTCAAGGTGGCATATAAATTTTCTAAGTATACCATTTTTTATCTGGGCACATGGCACATAAGTACTGGAGAAATTTCACCAACCCTTCAGCAGCTTCCACCCCATCAGTTTGGTGTAGTGGTCAGGAGTTGGACTCTAATCTGGGAGAACCGGGTTTGATTCCCCACTCCTCCACATGCAGCTGCTGGTGTGACCTTGGGCCAGTCACAAGTTCTCTCAGAGCTGTTCTCTCATCAGCAGTTCTCAAAAGACCTCTCTCAGCCCCACCTACCTCACAGGGTGTCTTGTTGTGGGGAAGGGAAGGGAAAGGGATGGGTGGTGCACATGTCCTGGGTATCTCAAGTCTCCTTGAAACCTGGTGGTTTCAAGGGAGCAGGAAGAGAATGAGGGTGTGTTCTTTACGCTTATTTTTATTGCACAAGGTATTGGATGGGGAAGGGAATGGAGGAAGAGCAGGTCAGTTTCACTCACCTGTGGAGTGGAGCCTGAGGGGTGGGTGTTGCCTTCTGACACACTTCTGGTATGTTAGGGGGTGTGGCATATGCAAATGAGTTATGCAAATGAGTTATGCTAATGAGCTCCTGCACCTCTTTTTCTACGAAATGACCCCTACTTAGAACATTAGCACTCTTGCAATAGTTTGTTTAGCTAAGAGTCCCCGATAATGGACACCTCTTGCTCTGAATTAGTGCATCAAGATGTCTGTGCTGTTGCAATCTTGAGGGTGCTCTTCATGTGTGTTATCTGTTAAGCTGCAAACCTACTTTTGATTTATGGACATTCACCACAGAAATCTCATGCTCAGAGTTCCGAGTCTAGGACCCAGGGGAAAACATGAAGTGGCTGAGCGATTGAGAGAGTCTGGCAAAGCAAGCTATGATGCAGCACATGGCTCGGCCCAAAAAAGTGACATTCATGTCAGATCCAGCCCTCATGACAAATGAGTTTGACACCTCTGGTTTAGATAGTGGTTTCCAGGCAAACTTTTTAGGAACTAATGACCGCTGAACTAGGGCTCCCAACACTGCCATGGCAATTTGGGGGCCAGTGCCTGGGGAGGACATGATGTCACTTCTGGGTGATACTCTAGGCTGCCTTCGCTAGTATCTATGGTCTTTACCATAGAAACAAGGGGAAACTCCTAGAGTGTCACTACATGGAGCCCATTTTTTTCCCTGCCACTTCTCAGTTCCTTAAGGGTGGGAAACTATGGTGCTTTTTTTGGCTGTCAAGATGCAACTGACTCATGGTGACCCCGGTGGGGTTTTCAAGACAGAGATGTTCAGAGGTGGTTTTTCTGTTGCCTTCCTCTGCATCATGATCCTGGTATTCCTTGGTGGTCTCCTGTCCGAATATTGACCGAGGCTGACCTTGCTTAACTTCCAAGATCTGACGAGATTGGGCTAGCCTAGGCTATCCAGTTCAGGGCCAATTATAGACTAGAATCCTTCTTGCTGACATTCTGGTTTTCTATGGGAAAGGGTCTTTTTTTGGAGGAGTGTTCAGTCATGTGAGTCTGAAGTGTCATAATGTAGACATGGATTTACCATTCCAGTGAAAACTAGGTCTTGAATTAGGCTTACTGCCAGTTTGGTGCAGCGGTTAGGAGTGTGGACTCTAATCTGGGAGAACTGGGTGTGATTCCCCACTCCTCCCTTTGCAGCTGCTGGTGTGACCTTGGGTCAGTCACAGTTCTCCCAGAGCTGTTCTCTCAACAGCAGTTCTCTCAGAGCTCTCTCAGCCCCACCTGCCTCACAGTGTGCCTGTTGTGGGGAGGGGAAGGGAAAGGCGATTGTAAGCTGCTCTGAGACCCCTTCAGGCAAGAACATAAGAACACAAGAGAAGCCAACCCTGGATCAAGCCAATGGCCCATCCAGTCCAACACTCTGTCAGTAGTGAAGGGCAAGTTATAAATCCAATCTCTTCTTCTTCTCCTCTACTGGCCATCCAACATTGCTGGGAGACCTCCACTGTTCACCCACTGTCCCCACAGCTGCTCAGCATGGCAGTGGGGAGAAAATGGGGGTGGGGGGGAAGAGTCATTGTGATATGGCACAAAAGCATAAAATGACATCACTGCATCAGTGCGACCCTCCAGCATTCTCCCCCTCCAAAACTGGGGGGGGCGATTCAAGTATCCCTCGTTCCAAGTAGTTTTCACTCTCACCCAAACCTTTAGCTAAAATTCTCACACAAAACTGTCTGATCAACGCAGGCGCTAGGGGGAAAACACACTGAGTAGGACAAGTCTGCACATTTTATCACTGTAAAGAACAGGGGATAAGAGACAAACTAATACACCTACAGCAGAATTAATTTGTAATAATTGTTTTTCATTGTGATGAAGGGGTAGGTCCTAGGTTAGGGCATTCCGCTTGCTAATAGCAGAAGTAAAGGCCTTACCGGAAAGCCGTTTTCATACAGGAAAGCCTCAACCTTCATGCATTCAAAACATACACAAGTTACACCCATACAATATACCTATACTTCTTTACACATAGTCCAGCACCCCTCATTTTACAAATCAGCCCTACTGTGGAGATGTATGGGTTGTGGGGTTTTTTTTTTGTATTTTTCATATGTGCGTGTAGGTGGGTGTGCGCGCACCTGGAAGGCATGGCGACCTCTGGTGACTGACTGTCCTTTCCTCATTTGCCTGCCGCTCCGGATTTTCTCCATGTTCGAGTCAAGGCAATTTAAGCCCACGGCAAAACAGTATCCAAATAACCCAGGGTGACCGCAGGGTGAAAACAGGCTGAACACTGAAGGGAGGTAATGTAATTCAGAATGGGGGGGGGGGGCTCGGAATAAAAAGAAAGTTGAACTCAGTTTTGGTGCAGAATTGGGGGGGGGGACCTGGATTAAAAAGAAGGTTGAATTCGATTTTAGTGTAGAATTGCTTGGAGGACACCACAGTGAACACGGATTAAAAGGCGAGTGCAGAAAGGGCCTATGCGTGTGCACTTGGAAGTCATGGTGACCTCTGGTGACTGACCCCTATTGGGGGCTAGGGTTGCCAGCCTCCAGGTGGGGCCTGGAGATCTCCCGCTTTTACAACTGATCTCCAGCTGATAGAGATCAGCTCCCCTGGAGAAAATGGCTGCTTTGACTCTATGGCATTGGACCACACCGAGGCCCTTCCCCTCCCCAAACCCCACCTTCTCCTGGATCCACCCCCAAAGTCTCCAGGTATTTTTCAACCCAGACCTGGCAACCCTATTGGGGGCCCGGAGGATATTCAGGGAGGTGGCTGAATAGGGCCTGCCCCCGCCTCCCGACTGCTGGCATTCCAAGGAGGTCTCCCGTCCAAGTGCTTGCCAGAGTCGACCCTGCTTAGATTCCGAGATCTGACGAGATCAGGCTTGCCTGGGCTATCCAGGTCAGGGCCTGTAGAGATTTATAGATCTGCCATTTTTATTTCTTTCTTTTTTTTTTTGCTTTGCAGTGTCGTCGTTGAGAGGCTTTTGTAATTTCCCGATTTCTGTTGCCAGTGTCCTCAATTTATTTCTTCCTTTTATGCAAATGGATCGTTTTATGGCACTCTTATATCTTTTATGTGTGGTATGAAATTTATAAGCCATTTACAGGAAAATTCAGGACAAGCAAAAAGAAACTAATTTAAAAGGAGTTCAGGCTGTATAACGGAAAGTCAAAAATAAAATGGGCATTTTGGGGGGGTGGAATTGAAACCATGAGGCTGCAACATTCAGTAAGATCCTTAAGATACTGTAGCTGACATACTAGTTGCCCTGACCGGGATGGCCAAGGCTAGCCTGCTCTTGACAAGTCTTGGAAGCTAAGCAGGGCCAACCGTGGTTACTACCGTATTTTTCGCTCCATAACACGCACCTGATCATAAGACGCACCTTGTTTTTAGAGGAGGAAAACAGGAAAAAATGAAACAGAAAGAGAGAGAGAGAGAGATAAAGGAAGGAAGGAGGAGGAGAGAGAGAGAGAAAGAGAAAGGAAGAAAGAAAGGTGGGGACAGAGAGAGAGACAGAAAGACAGACAGACAGACAGAAAAAAGGAAAGGAAGGAAGGAAGAAAGATAGAGAAAGGAAATAAGAGAGACGTCGGCATGCCATACAAAGCCAGGCCTTTCTGTGCAAAGTAGCCACGGAGCTTAATCTGTGGGCGGGGCTTTCTGCTGCTGGCTATCTTAAAGGGGGAAAGCACTTAAAGGGAAAGAGTACTTAGCCTGGTGGGGTTTTTCCTGCCGTTTCCCTTTTAAGTCTTAACAGCTCAGGCCCAGCAGGGAGGGGTGGGGAAGGCTGGGATGCCAGCCTGAATGGTGTTCCCCTGCATTCCTGCTGAAGAAAGAGCCCTGTTACAGGTAAGAAAAGCTCCATATTCGCTCCATAAGACGCACTCCCCCCCCCCTTTTTTGGGGAGGAAAAGTGCATCTTATGGAGCGAAAAATACGGTACTTGGATGGGAGACCGCCAAGGAAGTATGGGGGGCTATGCAGCGGAGACAAAGGCAAACCACCTCTGAGTGCCCCTTGCCTTGAAAACTCTCTGGGGCTGCCTTAAGTCCTCTGTGACTTGATGGCACTTTTCAGCACAAACACTATTTGGGTGTATTCATATATGCTCTGTACAAATGGCACCTCTGAATGGCTGGGAGAGCATGCACCTCCATGGACCCCTGTCACACATTCATTTGTACTCAACTGAATATATGAAAAGAGCCTGGTATTAAAAAAACCCCCAGAGTATCGATGAGTTGGATCCAGTGTTCCCTCTAAGCTGAGTTAGAGTGATCTAGCTCCCAGTTTTCTAGCCTCCAGCTCATGGATTTTTTGTCTTCGCTCAGGAAGGAGGGCTCCAGAGCAAACTAATTTATGCAGCAGCCAAATCGCTTGCTTACAACTTTAATGCCAGTAGCTCACACAGTAGAAATTTTGCTCACAAGACTCCACAGTTTAGAGGGAGAACTGATTGGATCCCAAAGGTCTGTTTCTCTAGCGGTGGTGCTTTCCTATGGCAACCTCTCATGTCCTGGACAGATGCCTTGCTGTGGAGAGGGAAACACCTCCACTACCGGAATGGATACATAGGATTCAACCCAATGTACTGAAAGTGATAATAACATACCTTGTGATCAATATTGGATGCAAATTGCTTACAATTAACAGTTTTTAACAAATGCATTCTATCACTTTGGCTCACATACCTGAGGGACTGCCTTTCCCCATATGTCCCCCAGAGACCACTGTAGGGTTGCCAAGTCTGGGTTGGAAAACACCTGGGGACTTTGGGGGTGGATCCAGGAGAGGGCGGGGTTTGGGGAGGGGAGGAGCCTTAGCATGGTACAGTGCCATAGAGTCCACTTTTCAAAGCAGCCATTTTCTCCAGGGGAGCTGATCTCTGTCAGCTGGAGATCAGTTGCAAAAGCAGGAGATCCCCAGGCCCCACCTGGAGGCTGGCAACCCTAGAGCACTGTGGTCAGGGTCCCAAAATCGACTGGCCCTCCCAGGTCCCAAAGATATAAGAACAGAAGAGAAGCCAATGTTGGATCAGGCCAGTGGCCCATCCAGTCCAACACTCTGTCACACAGTGGCCAAAAACACCAGGTGCCCTCAGAAGGTCCAGCAGTGGGGACAGGGCCACCAGACTGGATACAACCAAGGCCAGGGCCTCTCCGGTGGTGGCTCTGTACTGGTGGAATGAGCTCCCAGAAGAGACCAGGGCCCTGTGAGACCTTTTACAGTTCTGCAGGGCCTGCAAGACGGAGCTCTTCCACCAGGCCTTCAGTTAAGGAGCTGCCACTAACCACCACCACCACCAACATCTGGAAGAAATAGAGCCCTGAAGATGTAGTTATCTGGTCTTGCCATCTACAGTATGTGTTTGCTGCAAACATATGGAAAGACCAGTGAGCTGACTGTCACCATCATTTTTAAGCAATATTAACTACAGATCCTGCTAGCACGATGTAATATTATAATTTTGTATGGTTTTATTTATTTATTTATCTTTATTTTTATACCCCGCCTTCCTCGCAAGCGGGCTCAGGGCGGCTTACAAGGGCACAATGCCAGATAAAACATCATAAAACAGATTTTAAAATCAACAATAACAATAAAAATTCCAAAGTTACAGATATATCACAGTGAATTTCCAATAAAATGCATACCAATTTCCAATAAAGTGCTTCCAGTCTTACTACTCAGATGGCTTCCTATCACGTTAGGGACTCACCAAACACAATCAGGTCTGGACTGCAGACAGGGCCAGCTCACACTGTTGATGTTACTGCAGTGGGTATTGCTGCTGTTATTATTGGTGGCGGCTCCTAATTAAAAGCCTGGCGGAAGAGCTCTGTCTTGCAGGCCCTGTGGAAGGTTTTATTATTGTATACTTTTAGAAGGTTTTATTATTGTATACTTGTTATTTGTGTGTTTTATCTTTATGTAAGCCGCCCTGAGCTGCTTTGGTGGGGAGGGCGGGATATAAATTTGAATGAATGAATGAATGAATGAATGAAAGAATGAATGAATGAATGATTCTAGCAATGGCTTGTGAGCAGGGAACTGATTGTTCACATACATCCAGCTAGATTTGAGTCTAGGAGCACCTGAGGGACCATCAAGATTTTTCAGAGTATAAGCTCTCAAGAGTCAAAGCTGCATTTCTTAATATCTAAAGTTGGTCATTTGTGATGTTGGTGAGTCGTGATCTTGCACAAGTGCAAAGAGAAGGTGCGCAGCAAGCGATTCCAGGCTTTATACATGTTGGTCAGTAGAAGAAGAAGAAGAAGAAGAGATTGGATTTATACCCTACCCTTCACTCCCCAAGGGAGTCTCAGAGTGGCTCACAAACTCCTTCCCCTTCCCCTCCCCACAACAGACACCCTGTGAGGTGGATGGGGCTAAGAGAGCTCTGAGACAACTGTCCTTGAGGGAACAGCTGGTACAGAGCTATGGCTTGCCCACGGTCATCCAGCAGGTGCAAGTGGAGGAGTGGGGAATCAAACCTGGTTCTCCCATATTAGAGTCCGCGCATTTAACCGCTACACCAAACTGGATTCCAATGGTAAATGAGATGACCAGGTTATTTCGCTGGGCAGAAGCTTCCTCAGACAGCAAAAACTAAACACCTACTCTACAGGTACAAAGCTAATCAGCACACTACTGCGGCCAAGACAAACTTTGCCCAGGAAGATGAAAGCGATCTAATCAGCTACTCTGCTTGTGTGTAATTGAGGAAGTGCAAACATGCCTTCCCTTCAAAGTTCTCCCCACTGTGTGCACTGCTGAGGACGGTGGACTGTGTGCATATGCCTGGACGTGATGGGGTCATGGGCATTGCAAGCATGATGACATCACTTCCAAGGGAAACCCAGAAGTGATGGTGGCATCTTTAGGAATTCCTGGAAACACTACGAATCTACCACAGAATTTAAGAACATAAGAGAAGCCATGTTGGATCAGGCCAATGGCCCATCCAGTCCAACACTCTGTGTCACTCAGTGGCCAAAACCCAGGTGCCATCAAGAGGTTCACCAGTGGGGCCAGAACTCCAGAGACCTCCCACTGTTTCCCCCCAAGCACCAAGAATACACTGCCCCATACATAAGAACATAAGAGAAGCCATGTTGGATCAGGCCAATGGCTCATCCAGTCCAACACTCTGTCATACAGTACAGAAAATCCAGGTGCCATCAGGAGGTTCCACCAGTTGGGCCAGAACTCCAGAAGCCTCCCACTGTTGCTCCCTAAGCACCAAGAATACAAAGCATAATTGCCCCAGACATAAAAGAAGTCACGTTGGAGTAGTCCAATGGCCCATCCAGTCCAACACTGTGTCACACAGTGACCAAAACCCATGTGTCACCAGGATTTCCTACGGTTTTTAGCAGGGGTCCTTTCATAGAAAAAGAGGTGCAGGAGCTCATTAGCATGCCTATTAGCATAACTCATTAGCATGACTGGCCGAATGTCAGTTTCAGCCCTATTATACCCTATGGGCCATTGAAGTCAATGGCAAAAACTCATAGGGCAAAGTTACTTTTCCCCCCACCATAGAGAATAATGGAGGGAATGGGGGCAACCTGTTAGGAGGCCCGTAGAATTGGACCCCCTGGTCCAATCTTCTTGAATCTTGGTGGGTATTTTAGGGAGAGGTCCCAAAAGCTACCTTGCAAGTTTGGAGCCTCTCCCTTAAACCCCCTCCCCTATAGCCGCTTTTAAAGCTGCCACCGAATTTCGGCGGCAATTCAGCGGTGGGCCAAATCAGATCAGAGAATCTGATTTGGCCCATGGCTGGCCTACTGCCCACTCCTGAGCTGGCGGAGCGGCGCTCCACCTTGCTCCGGCCCCAAAGGACCCCTGGTTTTTAGAAAGTGTACGGCTGCTGCATAGGGCCACTGTTGGGATGAGGGCCATAGGGCGGGAGGGTTTCCCTTGGAAGTGACATCATCACACAGGAATATGTCAGCCCCCCATGTTTCTGCCCTCAACCTGCCTATCTGTTGCCAGACTCGGCCTGGCAACCCAGCTGGGACTCCTGAACTTCCATAAATCCTGACATCAGCCTAGTACTCTGGTATAAAAAGATTAGTGACCAGGCCAAAATGTACAACATTTTCCTGATCTGTACAATGAGATCAAAAATGGCCCTCTTGGATTGTACCTGGATTTGAGAAACAGAGACAAAGAACGGGAGAGATGCCCACAGCCGCCACCAAAGTCGCCTCCGAAACAAACAGCGCATCAGAGCCATTCAGCCCCTTCATTAGCACTCTTAGCATCAAAGACTTTTCCGCAGCTAAATTAACCATTTCTTACAAGATGTGCAACAAAAGATGGGGTCCTAATGAGGTTAGTTAAAGGGGTTGCCCTGTTTCATTAGCTCAGCTGGGTCAGGTCTGCCAGTTAGGAACTATCAAGAAGATTGCTTTTTTTCCCTTTTAATTACTCTGTTAATTGATATAAAACAAAAAGGACACAGATTAGTCGCATGCAATTAGCAAATTAATTATTGGCAATTACAAACTTAATAACCGGGTAGCTTTGTGTTGGATTCCGTGGCCCGCATTCCTTGTATTTATGAGCTGGGTAATTTCTTATATTTCTACTTGTTAAAAAAAAACAAAAAAAACCCCGCTCTCTCTCTCTCTCTTTACAATTTGTTTTAACTCTATTATTTTTGTTACATCATTTTGGCAGGTGAAATATACTGAGTTCAGACGCATAGCATGATCAGCTCATAGTTTATTAGTGGTTACAGCAAGGAGAAAAGGAAACCGTCTTTCCCTGGCCGAAGCCCAGTATTCAGGGCTATTTTGGGGCAGGAACGCACAGGAACGGAGTTCCGGCTGGCTTCCAAGTTGGCCACGCCTACAGCCTCCCCTCCCTCGGGTTCCCTAGGTGCCTCGCAAGCTGCGGGGCACCTGGGGAAGCCAATCCTGGGAGGGAGCTGTGCTGTCAGGGGTGTGGCCTAATATGCTAATGAGTTTCTGGTGTTGGGTGTGGCCTATTATGCTGATGAGTTCCTGCTGGGCTTTTTCTCCAAAAAAAGCCCTGCCAGTATTTATGCTGAAAAGGATTACACACCCCACTCCCAACAATAGGCTATTTACACTCTGTTGTTTCCCGATTGGTTTCCTCTAGGATCCCTGTCTCCCTACTGGCCCATTCTAGGATCCTAGTGATCTATTGTTATGCGTCCCAAGCTAAGTCCTTTTGCAAGTAAGTTCAGGCTTATAACAGCAGGCAAAACCCAATCCCTCCCTGCATATAAGCCGCTGTTCCTTCAATTCAACACATCTCTTTTTTGGGGGGGGGGGGGGATTAAAAATCACAGATCCGAGTTCAATTTGCATTGGTGATTGGAATAAAAGAAGACTGTGTCACCTGTCTTGAAACCAATTGTAATTTGAGCATGAATCTACACCAGACACTGTGGAACCTAGTCTGTTTTTTGTTTTTTTTTAAAATCATGTTGAAAAATGTAGTTTCTAGTTCTCATGGGTAGGAGACAAATACTAAGAAAGGGTTATTGCTGGTTCTGAATTATCTTCTAGGGAAGCAAGATCTTCCTGGGTTTCAAACATGCCGGATACATGTACGTGGATATTTCATTATTGGATGCATTATTCATGTTGTGTTCGCACCTCGACAGGGAATACCGCCCCCCGGCCCCCCTTCTGCGAGGGCAGAGAAGTAATTGTAAGTGAAATGGACGTGGCACAGGAAAAGCTGTGATCAGTTCTTCCCGGGGTGTCTGGAAAGTGTACAGCTGCTGCCTAGGGCCACTGCTGGGATTAGGGCCATTGTGTGGGAGGGAGGGGGGGGGTTTAACCCTTTCGCCCCTGCATAGTTTTGCTAATTGAAGCCAAACTCCCCATGTGCTGTTTTTAGGCATGGAAGCGGGGCTGGGGGAGGGACATAAGAGAGTGCCTGTCATTTTCCCTTTCCGTGGGGGCAGGGGGGAGACCCACTGTTGATCAGTGAGATGATGATGATGATGGGGTGTGTGTGTGTGTGTGAAGCGCCCTCAGTCTACGGCATTCAATCCTGCTGAAGTCTCTCCCCTCCCCAAACGCTGCCTTCCCCAGGTTCCAGCCCCCAAATCTCCAGGTATTTCCCAACCCTGAGCTTCTGACTCTAGTCCTGGAAAGGAGCTGTTTGTCCTACTGCCAGTTCCATGTGTCTCCTGGGCAAATGAATGGTTCTGGGGGGGGGGGGGGGGTAGATCAAGATGGGTCGCCGTGTTACGGTGCGTTCAGACGGGCAGCTAATCCTGCCATTGGCCCAGCTGTAATTTGATCTAGATCTTTTTGATCCAGCGTTGCACGACCAGACAGCTCCCCCGTGAATCGACCCGCACGGTCGCCTTTTTTCAAAACAATCCTGTCTGCACATCCGCCTCGCCACAGACTTGTGTTTCCACACATGCGTGGACTGAAATGGCAAAGGCACCACCAAGCGGTACCTTTCTCTAGGTACCATTTCAGTTAATAAAGTTGATAAAGTTCACGAGACTATCAGAAACATAAAATTGTTTGGATTGTTTGAGCGGAGCTCTGGGAACGTCGCACGTTTAAGCGGTTATGCGCACATCCCTTTTTTAAAATGGCGGCCATTCAGGAGGGTCTGGAGACCATCCCTATGGGCTGATTGCGTGCTGGTGGAATAACTGGATGGGGGAAAGTCTGCCATTGGCCCGTCGGCCAGCTTAGGACCGGACTTTCACCATTATCATTTAAGTATGGATCCCCAGTGGGGACCGACGGGCTAATCACAGAAGTGGCATGATTCCCAGATGTTGTGATCTGGATATGCACTTTAAATCCACCAGGCACTTGTGCCTGGTACAGCTCAAAAGAGCCATATGAACACGCCCTTAGACTGCTTGTAGCAGTAGAAAAGAACAAGAGTCCAGGAGCACCTTAAAGTCTAACAACATTGGTGGCAAAATACTGTGCAATTCTACCTTTTTCATGACTTTTGCAACTGCTTTGCATTTACCTGGCACTTTCTGCATCCTCTTCTCCCCTCCCCTTACCACCTATATATGTCTGGCCAGTTTCTTCATACCCTCCATGCATCTGATGAAGAGAGCTGGGTTTCTCAGAAGCTTATGCTACAATAATGTTTGTTAGTCTTAAAGGTGCTACTGTGCTTTTTACTATTTTTCTGGTCACCACACCTCAGAAAGGATATTATAGCATTAGAAAAAGTGCAGAAAAGGGGCAACCAGAATGACAGAAGTGTTGGAATACTTTTCCTATGAAGGAAGGTTAAAGCACTTGGGGCTCTTTAGCTTGGAGAGACGACGGCTGAGGGGTGACGCGATCAAGGTTTATAAGATTAGGCATGGGATAGAGCAGGTAGAGGAAGACAGTACTTTTCTCCCTTTCTCACAGTAGTCGAGTTAGGAGGGATAAAAGGAAATACTTCTTCACCCAAAAAGTGATTAACACGTGGAATTCACTGCCCCAGGAGGTGGTGGCGGCTACAAGCATGGACAGCTTCAAGAGGGAATTAGATAAACATATGGAGCAGAAGTCCATCAGTGGCTATTAGCCACAAAATATAGCTAGGCAGGGGTCCTTTCATAGAAAAAGAGGTGCAGGAGCTCATTAGCATAACTCATTAGCATAACTCATCTGCATATGCCACACCCCCTAACATACCGGAAGTGTGTCAGAAGGCAACACCCACCCCTCAGGCTCCACTCCACAGGTGAGTGAAACTGACCTGCTCTTCCTCCATTCCCTTCCCCAGCCAATACTTTGTGCAATAAAAATAAGTGTAAAGAACACACCTTCATTCTCTTTCTGCTCCCTTGAAACCACCAGGTTTCAAGGAGACTTGAGATACCCAGGACATGTGCACCACCCATCCCTTCCTCTTCCCCTCCCCACAACAAGACACCCTGTGAGGTAGGTGGGGCTGAGAGAGCTCTTTTGAGAACTGCTCATGAGAGAACAGCTCTGAGAGAACTTGTGACTGGCCTAAGGTCACACCAGCAGCTGCATGTGGAGGAGTGGGGAATCAAACCCGGTTCTCCCAGATTAGAGTCCAACTCCTGACCACTACACCAAACTGATGGGGTGGAAGCTGCTGAAGGGTTGGTGAAATTTCTCCAGTACTTATGTGCCATGTGCCCAGATAAAAAATGGTATACTTAGAAAATTTATATGCCACCTTGAGCAAGTCTCTGGAAAAGCAGCACACAGTCATAAAAGGAACAATGATAAAATTATCAATCTTAAAACAAAACATTAAAAACAATAAAGACCCTAGCAGGGCTTTCCCCGGGGCGCTGCGCCTCTGCACTGCTCGGGAAAGCCGAGGAGGGGGCGAGGCTTGGTCATGTGCCCGCCCCCTGGGCTCCTCACTCCCGGAGCTGCGCTCCTGTGCGCTCCCGCTCCAACGGACCCCTGTAGCTAGGATCCCTCAGTCTGGGGCAAGTGATGCACTGTATTCTTAGGGTTTGGGGGGGCAACAGTGAGAGGGCTTCTAGTGTCTTTAAGGTGCTGCTGAATTCTTGCTCTTTTCTACTGGTACTGGAGGGAAGAGGCTGCTAGCGTTGCTAACTTCAGGTTGGGAAATTCCTGGAGATTTGTGGTCAGTGCCTGGGGAGGGCAGAGTTGGGTGGGGGAGGCTTGACAGGAATGTGATACCATAGAGTCCACCCTTCCAAGCTGCCCTGGGCACAGATCTTTATAGTCTAGAAAGCAGTTGCAATTCCAGGAGAACTCCACCTCCCCCGCCCCCCCCCCCCCCCGAAGGCTGGCTATCCTAGCTCCTGCTCAAATGTACTTTAATCATGCAAAGATTAGTCACACAAAACGGAGACATCCGAATTTGTTCAAACACATCCAAACAGCTTGCCAAACAGTCCACTTGTTTACCTGGCAAGTGGGACATCAGCTGAGCCAGGTAAATCTCCCCATATGTAAGTCTTCCAACGATTTCTCCAGGAAACGAAAAGAGATCCAGTGAGACCAGGGGCCTTTGCATGGAAGGTTCGACCTGAACCATAGGTCGCCAGCAAATTTAATCTAAAGTAAAACTTGAGACTGTGAAGAAAAGCATTTTTTTCCCTTTGGAGGTCTGAAATTAGCAAAAACCTTCACTTTGCATGTTAAAAGTTTTCCCCCCTCTGGGCAGAGAACAGGCTGGGAAGGAGGAAGTCAGACAATGTCTTTCCAGGATCAGCTCCGTTACCTCTTGAGAAATGCTAACAGGTCTAGCTAGAGACCTTAGGAAGGTCCAGTCTCCCCCCCTTCTTTCTCCAAGCAGGGAACAGAGATCTGGAAGAATTAAATGCTAGAAGGACACCAATTGGGTTAGAATGGATAACAGGAAATACTTCTTCACCCAAAGAGTGATTAACACGTGGAATTCACTGCCATAGGAGGTGGTGGCGGCTACAAGCATGGATGGCTTCAAGAGGGAATTGGATAAACACATGGAGCAGAGGTCCATCAGTGGCTATTAGCCACAAAATATAGATAGGAACTCTCAGACTGGGGCAAGTGATGCCCTGTATTCTTGGTGCTTGGGGGGGCAACAGTGGGAGGGCTTCTAGTGTCGTGGCCCCACTGCTGGACCTCCTGATGGTCCTTGGTGTTTTTGGCCACTGTGTGACAGAGTGTTGGACTGGATGGGCCACTGGCCTGATCCAACACTGGCTTCTCTTATGTTCTTGTGTTCTTATATTAATCCCCCGCCCAATGCAGGAAATTCACAAATATCTCCCTCCCACCACCCCCAGTGACTGCTGTTCCCGTATACCCCTTGCTTCTCCCTAATGGGGACCCAAAGCGGCTAACATCTTTTTCCTGCCTTCCCTTTTGTCCTCACAACAACCCTGTGAGACACCTTTAAGTCCAACAAAGTGTAGTTCTGGGTATAAACTTTTGTGTGCATTCACACTTCATAGAATCATTGAGTTGGACGGGACCACCAGCGTCATCAAGCCGGTTCGCTGGCAAGGCGGGATACAAATGAAATAAATAAATAAATAAATAAGTCCAACCCCCTGCACAAGGTAGAAAAGTTACAAATACTCCCCCCCCCCCCCCCACAACCTCAGGGACAAAAACCCTCCAGGATCCCCGACCAAACCAGCCTGGAGAAAAAATGCTTCCTGACTCCAAAGTGGCGACCAGCATTTCCCTGGGCGTGTAAGAAAGGGCCACAAGAACTAAGCACTGAGGCAACCCTTCCTGCCCTCCTCCTCATGGTCTGCCTAAGTCTTAAATGTGGTCTTAAAGGTGACTGTTACATATTGGTGTCACATTGTCCCTGACAAGGCCATTTTACTGGCACTCTTAGGGCCTAAACTGGCAGGTACCTATTGGTACTGATATTATTTCCAGTATATACAACTTCTTCTGACACAAGGCCTGGTATCCAACGGACCCCTGGGAATAGATGATATTTACCTCCATGCTATGAAAAGCTTCAGCGGCCCATTTTCACATATCAAGACTCTATTAAAGGGACAGAATTTTTTTCTCTCTCCCCAGGGGTTGTTTATAGGACTGCTAGCTCGGGGTCAGGAAATACTTGGAGATGGCGGGGGTAGAGCCCCGAAAGGGTGGGGTTTGAAAAGGGGAGGGATCTCAGTAGGGTATAAAGCCCTAGAGTCCCCCCTCCAAAGCAGCCATTTTCTCCATGGGAGCTGCTCTCTGCAGTCTGGAGAACAGCTGTCATACTGGATCTCCAGGCCGTACCCTGGGTTGTTGGGAACCCCATGTGAGAAGCGTGACTCTTGCAAAACATTTGCAAGTTAGCCAGTTTGGTGTAGCGGTAGGAGTGCGGACTCTAATCTGGGAGAACCAGGCTTGAGCCCCGACTCCTCCACATGCGGCTGCTCGCGTGACCTCAGATCAGCCACAAGTTCTCTCAGAGTTGTTCTCTCAAGAGCAGTCCTCAAAGGAGCTCTCACAGGGTGTCTGTTGTGGGGAGGGGGAGGGAAAGGAGATTGTAAGCTGCTCTGAGACGCCGAGTGAAGGGCGGGGTATAAATCCATTCTATTCCTCCTCCTCCTCTCCTTCTCCTTTATTTATTTATTAGATTTATACCCTGTCCTCCCTGCCAAAGCAGGCTTAGGGTGGCTCAGGGGTCCGTTGGAGCGGGAGCGCACAGGAGCGCAGCTCCGGGAGTGAGGAGCCCAGGGGGCGGGCACATGACCAAGCCCCACACCCTCCTCGGCTTCCCCGAGCAGTGCAGAGGCGCAGCGCCCCGGAGAAAGCCCTGCTAGGGTCTTTATTATTTTTAATGTTTTGTTTTAATATTGATAATTTTATCATTGTTCCTTTTATGACTGTGTGCTGCTTTCCCAGAGACTTGCTCAAGGTGGCATATAAATTTTCTAAGTATACCATTTTTTATCTGGGCACATGGCACATAAGTACTGGAGAAATTTCACCAACCCCTCAGCAGCTTCCACCTTATTAGTTTGGTGTAGTGGTCAGGAGTTGGACTCTAATCTGGGAGAACCGGGTTTGATTCCCCACTCTTCCACATGCAGCTGCTGGTGTGGCCTTGGGCCAGTCACAAGTTCTCTCAGAGCTGTTCTCTCATGAGCCGTTCTCAAAAGACCTCTCTCAGCCCCCACCTACCTCACAGGGTGTCTTGTTGTGGGGAGGGGAAGGGGAAGGGACGGGTGGTGCACATGTCCTGGGTATCTCAAGTCTACTTGAAACCTGGTGGTTTCAAGGGAGCAGGAAGAGAATGAGGGTGTGTTCTTGACGCTTATTTTTATTGCACAAAGTATCGGATGGGGAAGGGAATGGAGGAAGAGCAGGTCAGTTTCACTCACCTGTGGAGTGGAGCCTGAGGGGTGGGTGTTGCCTTCTGACACACTTCTGGTATGTTAGGGGGTGTGGCATATGCAAATGAGTTGTGCAAATGAGTTGTGCTAATGAGCTCCTGCACCTCTTTTTCTACGAAATGACCCCTGCCTTTATTTATTTATTAGATTTATACCCTGTCCTCCCCGCCAAAGCAGGCTTAGGGTGGCTTACATAAATTTTAAAAAACAGTTTAAAATCAACATAAAATCTAAAGCGCTATCTTCTTCTTCCTCCTCCTCCTCCCCCTCCCCCTCCAACATATTCCCTTCTCTCCCTTTTTAACAAACAGTTCCAGTGTACTTACGTTGTGTTCTGCTGCCTCCTTTTTGTGATCAGTTTATTTCCTTCCCCAAATCTGTGCTTTGCTCTCAATTTTTTAAAAAAAAAAAAAATGAGAGAGAGATCTTGTTTTTTCCCCCCCTCCCCACCCCTCTTGCTCCAGCTGCTTCTCCTGATGGTGTTATCTCGCGGGCTGCCAGAGAAATGTTTTTCCGTCCATTTTTAATATATTTTATTGATATCTTCCTGCTTCCAATCTGTCTGTGGGCTTTCAAAGTTCCTCGAAAGAATGGCAACGCAGTAATAAGCAGTGACATCAATATACAGTTGTATAGATTAAAAACGGAAATATAAAGAACACCCTCGCGCTAATGTACAACATCTGCAAATATTTAGAATTATCTAACACCTCTCTCTTCTCTTAAGCACTGTTGCTTCAAAGACTGAATTATGAGACTCACTGGGGAATATAACAGTTAAGAGTGTCAGACTAGGGCCTGGAAGTCCCAGGTTCGAATCCCCACTCATGCCAGGGGACCTCACTGGGTGTCCTTGGGCCAATCACCCACTCTCGGCCTAATCTACAATCTTAGAATCACAGAGTTGGAAGGGAACTCCAGGGTCATCTAGTCCAACCCCCTGCACAATGCAGGATATTCACAATACCCCCCGCCGAATCCCCAGTGACCCAAAGATGGCAATCCCCCTTCAGGATCTCTGGCCAAACTTGCCTGGAGAAAATGGTTTCCTGACCCCAAAGTGGCGATCAGCATTTCCCTGGGCGTGTCAGAAAGGGCCACCAGAACTAAGCACTGAGGTGACCCTTCCTGCCCTCCCTCTCATGATCTGCCTCAGTTCACAGAATCAGCATTGCTGTCAGGTGGCCATCTAGCTTCTGTTTGAAAACCTCGAAAGAAGAAGAAGAGAAGAAGAGATTGGATTTATACCTCGCCCTTCACTACCCAAAGGAGTCTCCGAGCGGCTTACAAACTCCTTTCCCTTCCCCTCCCCACAACAGACACCCTGTGAGGTAGGTGGGGCTGAGAGAGCTCTTTCCAGAACTGTCCTTGAGAGAACAGCTCTGACAGAACTATGGCTTGCCCAAGGTCATCCAGCAGGTGCAAGTGGAGGAGTGGGGAACCAAACCCGGTTCTCTCAGATTAGAATCCGCGCACTTAACCGCTGCACCAAACTGGCTCAAAAGGAGAAGGAGAGCCCACCACTTCCCAAGGAACCACTGAGGTTCCACTGAGGAACCTCTCTGTCAGGAAGTTCTTCCTAATGCTGAGCCAAAAACTCTTCTGATTTAATTTCAACCCGTCGGTTCTGGTCCGACCTTCTGGGGCCACAGAAAACAACTCTGAACCATCCTCTAGATGACAGCCCTTCAAGTACTTGAAGACAGTTATCATATCACTGCTCAGTTGTCTCCTCTTCAGGCTAAACATACCCAGCTCCTTCAGCCTTTCCTCATAGGACTTGTCATTGTGAGGATAAAATGGATGAAAGGAGAAAAATGTAAGCCACTGTGGGTCCCCATTAGAGGAAGAAGGCAGGTTTTAAAGGAATTAAATAAATGAATTCACTGAATGAGCTCCCTCCCTTCCATCTCCTTCCCTTCCTTTCCATTCATGCAACATCAGAAGCACCAAATATTATTTGGACTCATGGCCACACCAGAAGCTAAGCCAGTCATCACACCGCAACCTCACCATGACACTCTGGTCTCTGGGCAAAAACTCTATGATAAAAAATGGCTTCTACCCATTTTTGCCCAAATACTAGAGCATTGCCTGGACGTTGCCGGCATGATGATGTCACTTCCTGTGTGCGCCGGAAGTGACATCACCATATTACTGGCAACATCGCCTGGGCCTTCCTCTTTCTCCTGGTAAGCCCCTCTACCAGTCAACTGAAAGGGGTGGGAGTTGGAGCCTGGTGGCTGGGAACCCCTGCCTCCACTGAGGTGCCCTGGCAACTCTAATGCTTTGTGAACAATGGCCTACTTGTTGGCAACGAGGAGGGCACTATCTGCTCATTTCACAAGACCAAAATCCACTTGACTTCCCATCGTGAGGAGACGGTAAAAGGTCGCCTTGCTGTAAGGGGAAAACTTTGGGCGTACGATCCACCATGTGTTTGCAAAGGATTTAAATTGAACTCAAACGCTGTGACCACAATCTCTGCTGATTACAATTGTTTTAGAATGCAGAGAGCTCTTGAGTTCTTCCTAAAAGATTAGAAAGCGATTATAATATTTTTTTTTTAATTTCAAGAGGGTAACTGGCAAAAAAAAAAGGGGAATGAAAGATGCGTATATGTAAGCACTAATAATTTTTTGTTAAACAGTGTTAATCGCTCCAACTTGACGAGAGATAATGTCAGTTATCGGTACTTAATGACGCCATGTCTTGCAACTTCCTAATTTGGGGTCGGTGCCTTCTCACAATCATCTTCACTTTGGATTTTGTTCCAGATGATTTTTTTTTAAATTGAGCATTTGGGTGGTGGGAGAAAATCCAAATTTTAATTCCCCCCCCCCCCGCTTATCCCCTGCTGTGCTTTACTTGAAAGTTTAATTTGGTGGCGATCCCTTTGAAATCATTCCAATTTAATGCTTTGTAGATCTTCTGTCACTAGCTTTCCTGTCTTCACACAAACCCCGCTGAATAGTAATCTTCAGCCTTATCCAGTTGCTTGCAGTAAATGTCAGATTTGCTGCTGCTAAGAGTTTGGAAGAGAGGTGATTGAAAATGATGTATTGGCTCATGTGCCTCTTACTGAGACAAGAGAACCGCTCAGTCTTTAAGAACTTCAGCATGAGGGCTGGCCATGGTAGTGTTTCTGAGGGTCAGGAAAGCAGACCTGGCATGGTACTGAGTCAGGATCCAAGCCCATAGCTATACAGACATCCGGGGTCATTTTGTAGAAAAAGAGGTGCAGGAGCTCATTAGCATAACTCATTAGCATAACTTATTTGCATATGCCACACCCCCTGACATTGCGAGAGTCCTACAGAGTCAGTCACCAACAAGTGTCCTTAAACAGGAATGCTTTATTGAGAAAGGTCTCCTATGGTCATCTGCACTTCTTGTGTTAGTAATGGCTAACACAGCCCCAAGTGGGACAATTATACATAATTCAAAAAGGGTCTGTTCAAACATGGCAACCAATCACCATTGCAGTGAAAAGGTGCTTAAAATACTGGTTCATAGTTCCCAGGGAAAAAGCGGGAGGAAGAAAAGTCAGACAGGGGAAGAGATACATGGGCAAGTACTAGCAGGGTCTCAAGGTCGGAGTAGCTCAACGAGCGATAAGCATGCCATGAGAAATATAACATAACATTCCACAGTGCTGACGTCAAGGGTTCACACATCTCACCTCCCAGGCAGGAGATGGCAGCATTAGCTGACATTCATCACCAAAAGTGTGTCAGAAGGCAACACCCACCTCTCAGGCTCCACCCCCAAAATCTCCAGGTATTTCCAAACTCAGAGCTGGTGAGCCAGCTTGACACTTTGACTAAAGACACTTTAGGTTTCCTTTGCTCTTTCAGGGAAGCTACCCTACAACAAGCATGAAAATACAGATCAAGTTAGTACGAGTGAGTACGAGATCGAGTTAGTTTATCTTTTGCTTTTTCCCACAGCGCATCACCATATGTACCCACCTCTGGACTTACTCCCGGAACGGCATTCCTGTACATTCTTACTTGAAATGACCCCTGCAGACATCAAAGGTTCAGCCTGATTCGAGTCCGGTTTAGTGTAGTGGTTAGGAGCGGCGAACTCTAACCTGGAGACCCAGGTCTGATTCCCCACTCCTCCACATGAAGCCAGCTGGGTGACTCAAGCCCATGGTGGAGCTTAATAAAACCGATTCCCAGAACCATCGCACAATCTAGACTGGAGCAAGAAGTCCCAGAATGCCCTCAGCCTTTGTGTGAGTCGGCCCTAAGGGGCCGGGCAGACCGAGAAATGGTTTCCCCGGCATGCCTAAGGAGATTGTCAATCGTGCTAACTTACAGCTTTCCCTGCCTAAGTGAGGAGAAAGGAGCTTATTTCCATATCTTAATTAAAATTTCTATTAATCCCTTCTGAGGCTGTGTTGTAACTTCGGGACGCGTGCACACACACACACACACACACAAAATAATAACATTAATATTTCTGATAAACATTTGAGACTGATAATTCCATAGGCTTTAGCATGTCTTGTATTATTGATGAACAAAATCAACACAGCCCTCTTATGGGACGAGGCTTTCAAAAGCGGAGCTGTGATCTTTTTCTCCCCCTGTGTGTGTGGGGAGGGAGTCTGCCCAGAAAACTAACTGGGAGAGTGGTGGAGTACGTTCTGCTGCAATAATGACGACGGATCAAAGGCAATTGGAATTTTGTGTCGAAACGCACAACGTTTTATCTTCTAGCAAAGAGATCTAAGTCATTTGATTAAGACGGCTTTCGTGGCAGGGAATGTCACAGCAGGCAAACGCCTGAGTGGAACTATTAGGAACTATTGTTCAGGCAAGGGGTGGGCAATAAAGTTGCCAGACACCCCCCCAATGGAGGTGGGGGTCCTCTGCCGCCAGGGTCCACTGCCCCCCTTCTGATCAGCTGTGGGAGGAGGACTTACCCGGAAAAAGACTAAGGCCCAGTCGAAGTTGCAGCAACTTGTCTACGCAGGGGTCCGTTGGAGCCGGAGCACAGAGGAGCGCAGCTCCGGGAGTGAGAAGCCCAGGGGGCGGGCACATGACCAAGCCCCGCCCCCTCCTCGGCTTCTCCGAGCAGTGCAGAGGCGCAGCGCCCCGGGGAAAGCCCTGCTAGGGTCTTTATTGTTTTTAATGTTTTGTTTTAATATTGATAATTTTATCATTGTTCCTTTTATGACTGTGTGCTGCTTTTCCAGAGACTTGCTCAAGGTGGCATATACATTTTCTAAGTATACCATTTTTTATCTGGGCACATGGCACATAAGTACTGGAGAAATTTCACCAACCCTTCAGCAGCTTCCACCCCATCAGTTTGGTGTAGTGGTCAGGAGTTGGACTCTAATCTGGGAGAACCGGGTTTGATTCCCCACTCCTCCACATGCAGCTGCTGGTGTGACCTTGGGCCAGTCCCAAGTTCTCTCAGAGCTGTTCTCTCATGAGCAGTTCTCAAAAGACCTCTCTCAGCCCCACCTACCTCACAGGGTGTCTTCTTGTGGGGAGGGGAAGGGAAAGGGATAGGTGGTGCACATGTCCTGGGTATCTCAAGTCTACTTGAAACCTGGTGGTTTCAAGGGAGCAGGAAGAGAATGAGGGTGTGTTCTTGACGCTTATTTTTATTGCACAAAGTATTGGATGGGGAAGGGAATGGAGGAAGAGCAGGTCAGTTTCACTCACCTGTGGAGTGGAGCCTGAGGGGTGGGTGTTGCCTTCTGACACACTTCCAGTATGTTAGGGGGTGTGGCATATGCAAATGAGTTATGCGAATGAGTTATGCTAATGAGCTCCTGCACAACTTTTTCTATGAAATGACCCCTGTGTCTATGTCACTTCTGATATGACCTGGAAGTGACATCATCGCATCAGCAATGTTGGGGGTGATGTTCTGGTATTTGGGCAAAAACTCTGTGATAGAAGCCAAATTTACCATAGAGTTTTCCTTCAAGTATTGCCTGATGTCGCTGCATGACAATGTCATTTCCAGATCACATTAGAAGTGATGTAGTCGTGTTGCTACAACATCAGCTGGAGGCTGGCATCCCTAGTAAGGGAGAGGAGTAGGACTGACAGCTTCCTCTTGAGAAGTACCTAAAGATTCAGGAGTGAAGATTGGAGAGAATGAAGTCTGGGAAGGGGCAAAACCTGATGAGAGCCAGTTTGGTGTAGTGGTTAGGAGTGTGGACTTTAATCTGGGAGAACTGGGTTTGATTCCCCATTCCTCCACATGCAGCTGCAGGTGTGACTTTGGGTTAGTTACAAGTAGTTTCGGAGCTGTTCTCTCAAGAGCAGTCATCAAAAGAGCCCTCTCAGCCCCACCGACCTCACAGGGTGTCTGTTGTGGGGAGGGGAAGGGAAAGGAGATTGTAAGCCACTCTGAGACTCCTTCAGGAAGTGAAGGGTGGGGTATAAATCCAGTCTCCTCCTCCTCCTCTTCCTCCTCCTTCTGTAGCAAGTCAACCTTTTTGGAGTTAATATAATAATAATAATAATAATAATAATAATAATAATAATAATAATAATAATAATATCATGTAAAATGTACTTCCAGTTTTGTAAGTAAACTTTCTTTCTCTTGTTACCATTGGAGTCAGATCATCTTTGTCATTTGTTTGAACAGCATTTCCCCCTTCGCCAGGAAACATGGAGGATCAAGGACACTGCATAAAGTTTCTGTGCTTCCAAGGCAAATTGATATATTTTTGTTCATTAGACACAATATATTGCTGTAGCAAATTTACCTTATTGGAGTTAATCTGTTCACAATACGTTAAATGTCCCTGTATGAATATGTCATGCAAGACGTGCTTCTAGTTTCGTAAGTAAACTTTCTTTCTCTTGTTACCATTGGAGTCAGATCATCTTTGTCATTTGTTTGAACAGCATTTTCCCCTTCACTGGGAAACGTAGAGGATTGGGGATACTGCATAAAGCATCCTCCCCAGGCTTCCTCCCTCAAGATCTCCAGGAATTTCCCAACTTGGAGATGGCAAGCCCATTGTGCAGAGTTTTTGATTGCAGCAAGAGAACATCTGTGAGATACTTTGAAAACTGCATGTGCTACATAAATATCCATTATTATAAGCACTATATGCAGAAGATCCTTTTTGTGTTTTCTGCAAAGAAATTGTCCTTCTCTGTTGTGCAGCTTCCTAAATACTCGCTAATCCACAACTGGGCAGGAGAACAAGTAATTTCCAACAGTAACCCTGCAGGGAAAATGGGAAATGACTCAAGTTTTAAGGTGATTTCCAAAGTCCCACTGAGATGTTTTCAATTCCTCTGTGGCATCTATATCAGTCCAAATTTGCCAACATACTGACGGCACAGATAGCTTTGTTTTAGTTGGGGCCTGGAGATCTCCCAGAATCACACTTGATCTCTAGGTGACAGTAGGGTTGCCAGGTCTGGAGACTTTGGGGGTGGATCTAGGAGAGGGTGAGGTTTGGGGAGGGGAGGGGCCTCAGCATGGTACAATGCCATAGAGTCCACCCTCCAGAGCAGCCATTTTCTCCAGGGGAGGGCAAAACGAAAGTCACAGTTCGAAGAGCATGGAAAAGCGGACCGAAGAAAACTGCACAGTGGCGCTAGTCAACAAAAATTTAAAGTGTATTACAAATATCTATAAAGTGCATAACTAATATACAAGAATACATGAAATGCCGTCCAACAAAGATGAGGTTAACAAAAGTCTCCAGAATGGTTCTTCGTTTTGAGGGAAACTTCTTCTGAACAAGGACCAGTTACTTCAAAAGAGCCAGTTTGGTGTCGTGGTTAAGTGCGCGGACTCTAATCTGGGAGAACCGGGTTTGATTCCCCACTCCTCCACTTGCACCTGCTGGATGACCTTGGGCAAGCCATAGTTCTGTCAGAGCTGTTCTTGGAAAAGAGCCGTTTCTGTCAGAGCTCTCTCAGCCCCACCTACCTCACAGGGTGTCTGTTGTGGGGAGGAGAAGGGAAAGGAGTTTGTAAGCCGCTCTGAGACTCCAAGTGAGGGGCGGGGTATAAATCCAATCTCTTCTTCTTCTTCAAAATGTCTCCAATTCCTTATTCATAATCTCCCACTAGAATGTCATATTTCTCTCTATAGCATATTTCAAAAATACATTCATTCTTCCAGAAGGAAAGAATCGATGGGCATGTGGACGTTGCTAAAGAGGGTGGAGTTTAGAGAGGGGAGGGGCCTCAGCATGGTAGAATTCCATAGAGTCCACCCTTCAAAGCAGCCATTTTCTCCAGGGGAGCTGCCCTCTGTCAGCTGGTGATCAGTTGCAAAAGCAGAAGATCTCCAGGTTCTACCTGGAGGCTGGCAACCCTAGCCGCTCTGAGCCTGCCTTTGGTGGGGAGAGTGGGATATAAATTTAAGAAATAAATAAATAAATAAATAATTCGAGGACAGCTGGACCTCTCTTCGGCCATGGACCACAAGCAGGTTTTTATTGCTGGAGTGTAACGCTCTTCCAGGGACGTATTGAGAGAGGCGGTCCCAAAGGTATGTGGGTCCCTGATCTCTAAGGGCCTTGGAGGTCAACACCAAAACCTTGAACTGGATCCAGTGCTCCGCTGAAAGCCAGTGCAACTCACACAGCACAGGTTAAATGTGTGCCATCCAAGAGGCAGGCAATGGCCAACCACCTCTTTTGCCTTGAAAAACCACGGGGTCGCCATACGTTGTCAGTGGCTTGACAGAATTTTTAAAAAAAAAAACTACTTACAAGAAACGGTTCTCAGAGGACAGGTTGCTCTCGAATATACAAAGATCGACCTTTTAAACGTTTCTAAGAACCTTGTCTCTGTTTCTTTCTGAAAACCGACATGGTGTCCTTACCCGAAACCAGTTCGATTGGATCCAAATAATTTACTGCTGTTCGTTGGCAGTGTGGCCTCAGTCTTTCCCGGTGGGAATTAAGCCCGTGGTGAATGAGATAACTACAAGTGATTCCCCCCCCCCCCCCGGACCTGCTAGTTCTCAGCTGGCCAACTGAAAATGTAAATCTGAAGCCAGAGTCTTTATTTCCCCAACTTCACACTTAGCCGTACTATTGGCGATCAAGAACGAGAGTGATAATAAACCGTGATGTTGGACCTCGTACCCCTGAGGTAAGAAACCAGAACCTCTAAATGAACTGAACACCGAAAACAGCCGACTGTAAGGGACTTTGTCACCGAATGTCCAGGCCTGTAAATCACCTCTGACTGACAGAAAATTGGATGTTGACCATGAGCTGATAGAAAGTGGCGCGTGAGACGAAGGGGGCAGACTGGGGGGGGGGGGGAAATGGGGAGAGACGGAAAGCCCTTGATGTGAATCTGCAACCCCTCCCTCTGCTAAAAACACAAGCTTCCTTTGCTCTCAAGGAGCCGTTTCAGTTTGAACCTGTCTTCGTAACAGGATGGAGGCTCCGGTTCTATAATCCCGAGCAATAAAGAGACTCATCAGTAACTTCTCGAGGAAAGTTGTTATTACTGGAATTGACACCCTAATTGCCTCAAGACATGCAGCGGGTCTACTGAGTGGAAGAGCCTGATAAGCTATTGAGCTATTAAGGGATGTAGAATCAATTAATGTAGTGAGATAAGAAAGTAATACCCTACCTAGGTAAACTCACTAAATTGTACGTGTCAGACAAGCCACTGTGAATTTAGGCGGGGGGGTCTGGGGGGGGGGGTCGTCAGCATGCCAATCTCTGTCAGTCTAAATTCTCTCGTGCAACGGAATGATGGGTCTTTATAGTTTGGCCTCTACTTCCCCTAAGCAAATTGAGGTCAGGAAGGGTGCAATTTGCAGAAGAAAGGCATGGGGGTGGGCGATACTTAACCGGGCGCTCTCTCGTTGGATTTCCTACAGAAGTTTATCGTTCCTACAGCTTTTCCTCAAGCCAAAGTCTCAAATATGACTCTTGAGTCTGGGCTCATTAAGGGAGAAGCAATTGTCTGAGGGAGTCATGGGGGAGGGAAGAACAGAGTTAGGTGGGGTTGCCAGTCTCTGGGTGGCATCTCCCGCTATTACAGTTGATCTCCAGATGACCTCTGCGAGGTAGTAGGTGCCACTACAGTGTTGAAGTGTCCCAGCTCCAGTGACAAAGTGTCTGGAACAAGGGAATAAACAGGTGAGTTTAGCAGACAAGGAAGGAGAGGATAAGTGGCATTTTTATATATAAAGCCAGCAGGCGGTGGGCCGGCCATGGGGGATGCCCAACCCATGTGGTCCCTGGGCTGGAGCCCATGTGGTCCTTCTCTGCTGGTGCCACCTCCCCCACCCCCAATGTGGGCTCTGGGGTGGGCCCAGCTGTGGTACTGCTGTGACGGTATGGCTCACCACAGATCTCCCCTGCCGACCGCCTCAACCAATCACCCCTTCTCCACCAGCCTCCTGGGGGTATGCCCGATGAAAGGTCCAGAGGGCGTCCTCAGGTGATGGGGGAGGGTGGGTGATTGCTGGGCGACAGATGGGTGCTTCTCCTGTTGAAGTGGCACCCGATCCTGGAAAGGCTGCTCACCGTTTCCTGGCTTTCTTGTGCAGTCCCTTTAAAGTTTAAAGGGACTGCACAAGAAAGCATGAAACAGCTGAGCAGCGGGGAGTGCTCCCAGCTGCTCAGCTGTTATTGCGCCTTTCTGCTGGGTAGAAAGCAGGGGTTTAAAGGGACTCAGAGTCTCTTTAAATCCCCGCTTTCTGCTCTGGCCAAAAACTAGCATGAACCCAACAAACTGTCTTAAAATTTGTGAAAGTTCATGGCCATGGACCCATCACAGACTTCGGTTCCAAAACCATGAACAGGGCAAAAATTATGAATTTTGATGCATGGTTCAGTTTGTGCCCATCCCTAATCTATTGTTAATCAACCAGAGGCTGACTCACTCACCCTCCTTTATTGGTTAGCTCCCAGTCAGTGTGATTGGCTCCAGTGGGGTGTGAAGGTTTGGCCTAAGTTATTCATTTAGGGCTCTGACGCAGATCTAGAGAGAGAGATGGAATCAGTTCACTTTGTCAACCTGTTCTAGCTTGAGCGTGCCCCAAGAACTCAGGGTTTGGTTGAACATAAAACTAAGGAAAATCCTGTCTTAGTGCAAATTTATGGAGCAACGCTCAATAGCTGGAGATATTCTCATGATCCAGGCTTTGAACCATTCTACACTCACAGAGGAAGAAGAAGAAGAAGAGGTTGGATTTATATCCCGCCCTTCACTCACTTAAGAGTCTCAGAGCGGCCTACAAACTCCTTTCCCTTCCCCTCCCCACAACAGACACCCTGTGAGGTAGGTGGGGCTGAGAGAGCTCTTTCCCAAGCTGTCCTTGAGAGAACAGCTGGTACAGAGCTATGGCTTGCCCAAGGTCATCCAGCAGGTGCAAGTGGAGGAGTGGGGAATCAAACCCGGTTCTCCCAGATTAGAGTCCATGCACTTAACCACTACACCAAACTGGAGAGCTTATGATACATTAATAATGTCTAATGTGGGGCATACGAGTGACCATACCACCTAAATTGCACCTGATTCCCCACTCCTCCACTTGCAGCTGCTGGAATGGCCTTAGGTTGGTCACATGTCCTCAGAACTCTCCCAGCCCCACCTACCTTACAGGGTGTCTGTTGTGGGGAGGGGAAGGGGAAGGGGAAGGGGAAGGGGAAGGGATTGTAAGATGCTCTGAGACTCCTTTGGGTAGTGAAGGGCGGGGTATAAATCCAATCTCTCCTCTCTTCTCTCCCCACAACAGACACCCTGTGAGGTCGGTGGGGCTGAGAGTATCCTGAGAGAACTTGTGAGCAACCCAAGGCCATTCCAGCAGCTGCAAGTGGAGGAGTGGGGAATCAAACCTGGTTCTCCCAGATTACAGTCCGCACTCTTAACCACTACACCAAACGGGTGTAGTACATTCTTAATGTAACATCTCCTTATGATGCTAGCATCAATGATGACATTAGCAGAATTCGGGCAAAATTCAGGCATTTAGGACATACAAAGATTTTAACTTGTAAGGCGCACCAAATGGAGTTGCTTTGGGTTCATTTCTCTGTCATTTACTGGAGGTCAGAAATGGCATAAGCCTAGTTCATTGAGAAAATTAGGGCTTCCTGTCTGGAACAGCCGACACGGAATGATAGCTGAATGTCACTTTGAGGTCCGGCAGAGCTTTGCTTGGAAATCCTCAGTTCCCCACCCCGCCTTCTTGCCCATTGCCCCCACAATGACAGCAACTGTGGGGGATGCCAGGGCATCAATAATCGGCATGAGGTCCAGAACGCAGCTCAAGGAATGCCCGCTGAGCCTAATTTCAAAATCTAAACATCCCAGTGCTAAAACACAGGGGCCGTCGATTCAATTTACGGGGTGAATTCTAAACAGCATACTAAGCGTGAGGTTCCACTGTTCATTTAAGGAGGATTAGGAGCAAAATTTCCAATCTTCTTCTCCCAACCAGTTCTGCCAGAGGAGCAGGGCTCAGTTTCCCTCCCCTCCCCTCCCCTCTCTTTCCCTTTAGAAGAGATTGAACTGAATTTAGAATTAATTGGTTACCCGCTTTTTCATTAACCTCCATGCTGCTGTTGGAAGACTATCATAAAAACTCGTTACAGATAGGATCACAAAGAAGGGAAATTGAAATAAATATATCCCCCGTTACTTCCCACTTGCGGCAAACAGTTGACGCATCGGCCACTACGCAACACAAGAGTTCGGTGTGCTTAAGCCCATTGATTTGTGTGAGATTGTGGCCTCTAAACAATCAGCAAGTGCAGTGGTACATCTGAGTTACCGAGAATAAGTATGCAGGGTTACTGAATGCTTGTGAAGAGGAGAACGTTCTATTAAGTACTCCTAACTCGCACCCACTGGTTTGGTTCACATCCTGTTCACTCTTCACAAACTGGGAGCCAGTTTTCCAGTGATCAGTTCAACTGTTCGTTGACCTGCTCGTGGCTGTTTGGCAGGTTGCCTCATAATCAGATTTCCCTGCAGCTACAGTTGTAATTCCCAGAATTACAACTGACCTCTAGCTGATATCAGTTTTCCTGGAGAAGACAGCTGCTTTGGAGGGTAGACTGAATGGCATCATACCCTGTAGCGGTCCCTCCCCTCCCCTCCCCAAACCCCGCCCTTCCAAGGCGTCACTGCCAAACCTCCAGGAATTTCCAGATCTGGAGACAGCAACCCTAATTTTTGGGACGTTGAAAAAAAAAAAAGGAATTGCTATTGCAAAAGTACATACTAAGATTCTTAACGTTCCGTTGCCGCAGTCTCTGAATGCCAAGCTTTCATTAAATAAAAAAGAAGGAATAGTGCAATTTAAAGTACGTAGGGCTGCTGTAATGTACCATGCGGAATATGGACAATGGTGTTCGCCATGTGCTCCTGTAATGGCAACCGCTACATGGCCAGAACACATGGCCCGGCTGCGACCTGAGCTTCGGTCCAGGGGAACAATAGCTGACCGGATTGTAACTTGCCACCAATCTAGTGCCTAGGATCCTCAAGGGAACCTATGACATGTAACTGCAATTGTAAGGTCCTACGGGGACATTTAGGGCCCCTGAGCATGGGGGGACATGCCTCATCTGACCACCAAACAAAGAGCTTGCTATGAAATCACTTCCCCTGGTCTCCCGACTCTGGTACTTTCCAGCTGCCAAGTCCCCAGAGTCTTGAGCATTATGGCCTCACTTCCTGGGAAAACCCAGAAGTGACAGCAGTGGCTCTAGGAATCACTGAAAGCCTATGGTTTTGCCATAGAGCATCTGGCCATTCCTAGAGCCACTGCCACCACTTCCGGGTTTTCCCTGGAACTAACATTATAAGGTTCATGACACCCTCCCCCTACCATGTCCCCACCCCCAACTCTACCACTGAGTGCCAGGAACTAGGCTCAAAAAGGACAAGCTGGCAATGTATACTTGTGTACATAGGTGTCAACTATGCGGGGGCACAGGCCACCACTGAAATTTTCCAGAGGGGACTGAGCCCCCCCCAGGTGAAACGGAGCGCCCACCCACCACCGCACCTCCCCGCCCTCCAGGCCCTTGGCAAGAAGCCGCCACAAGAGCCTTTCCCCCCCCCCCCCGGCTCCCCTGCACCCCTCCCTCTCCCTCTCTCTCTCTCTTTTCAGGGGTGATCCGGGCAAATGTCCAGCATGTTGACGTCACCCGGAAGTGGCGTCATCACGCCGGGCACGTTGCTGGGGCGACGCTCTAGCAATCGCCCTGAAAACTCTACGGCACCACAGAGTTTCAGGGCAATTGCCAGAGCGTCGCCCCAGCAACGTGCCTGGCGTGATGATGTCACTTCCGGGTGATGTCAACATGCTGGACATTTGCCCGGATCACCGCCGGGGAGAGAGAGAGGGAGAGGAAGGGGTGCAGGGGAGCCAGGCGGGGGAGGGGAGAGGCTCTTGCGGTGGCAGCTTCTTGTCGGGGGCCTTGAGGTTGGGGAGGCGCGGTGGCAGCAGCTTCTTGCCGGGGGCCTGGAAGGCAGGGAGGTGTGGCAACTTCTTGCCGGGGGCCTGGAGGGTGGGGAGAGGGGTGTGGGGGAGCCAGGCGGGGGGAAGAGGCTCTTGCAGCGGCGGCAGAGGTGGTGACAGTGGTAAGACTTGGCAACCCTACTCTCTCTCTCTTTTTCCCTCCCCCTCCCTCCCCCCTCTGGCCCAGCTTCCCCCCCCCCCGGGAAATTGGAAAGTCTACACCCTTGCTTGTGTGTGTGTGTGTGTGTGATTTCTTTGAGCAGCCTACCTGGGAACATTTGTAGCAACAAATTCCAGGTTGGGTGTGTTTTTTTTGTAAGTAAATAGCTTGTTGTTAAGTACTGAAATAACTTGTTTTGTGGTGCTGCTCGTAGAATACAATACGATGGATTCGTTAATTGCCTGAATTCAAACCAATTTCCATATCAGGAATCCTCGGTATAAACATCTTTTAAAGATGCTGAAGGGATTATGATGGAAATGGCTATTCAATACCTATCATTGTTAGAAGGGAAAAAGCCATCTTTAAGAACATCTCTGTTCTTTCCTTATTACCTCTAAAACCAAAATAGCCCGCCCCCCCAATATAAACAAGCATGCCTTCAGCTCTCAGAGCCGCCCATGAAAATGCCTCTCAACTGAAGCTTTAATTTAGGAGCCAGTTTGGTGTAGTGGTTAAGAGTGTGGACTCTAATCTGGGAGAACCGGGTTTGAGTCCCCACTCCTCCACTTGCAGCTGCTGGATGACCTTGGGTCAGGCACAAGTTGTCTCAGAGCTGTTCTTTCAAGAGCAGTTCTCGAAAGAGCTCTCTCAGCCCCGCCTACCTCCAAGGGGGTCTGTTGTGGGGAGGGGAAGGGAAAGGAGTTTGTAAGCCGCTCTGAGACTCCCTTGAGCAGTGAAGGGCGGTCTATAAATCCAATCTCTTCTTCTTCTTCTAGTTGAGATCTTTGCTCACACAGCTGATTACAGGCTGCCTCCTGCAACGAGTGTTCCCTCTAAGCTGAGTTAGTGTGAGCCGGCTCACAGTTTTTTAGCCTCCCGCTCATGCATTTTTGTCTTAGCTCAGGAAGGATGGCTCCGGAGCAAACTAATTTATGCAGTGGCCAAATCAATCGCTCACAACTTTAACGCCATTAGCTCACAAAGTAACATTTTTGCTCACAAGACTCCACAGCTTAGAGGGAGTAGCCCCACCTAATATTTCTGAAAGCAGAAAGAGGGGAGATTTTCTCCAATTCCTCTTTGAGCTGTGGACCTCTGACCCCTTCCCATGCTGTTCCCGAGCTGGTATAGTAACAGCACCAGCAGAATTGACGCATGGAAGAAGACCCAAGCAGCTGCTGAAATGCCAAGTACAGAGAGAGGCTGGTAAAATCCTTAATGTGTGATGCCGTTTTAAAATCAGAATGAAGTTGCATCCATAGCATCATTAATTAATTAGTTATTGCATTTAGGAAATTCGTAGACTGGCTATCCACTTTGAAAGTGTCATGCAAGAATATGTATGTACATATGTATGCATACCATGCGTGTATGTATGTATAGGGGCCACAGTGGCTCAGAGGTTAAGATGCTGTGCTGCAGACCAGCAGCTCAGCAGTTCGAGATCCGAGTGCCGCATCTCTGGCCCCAGCTCCTGCCAACCTAACAGTTTGATAGCAAGAAATTGCAAGTAGATTAAATTGGTACTGTTTCGGGGGGAAGGTAACAGGGTCCCGTGCGCCTCGGTGTTTAGTCATGCCGACCAAATTGTAAGCCAGCAAGGCATTTTATATGCTCTTATATGCTTTAAAATCATAAGTTTGACCTTTGGGGTTGGTTTTCTGCCTAAGGCAAAGGCACTCTCTACTGCTATGAGAGGCTCCAGCCCACAGCGGGAGACTTCCTTCAGAGTTCACACTTGCATGGAGACCAGAATTCCATATCAAAGAGCTCTCACATCTACTTCACGTGGTCCCAACAACAGGAAGACCAAGACTCCATTTCAAAGGGTCCTTTTCTCCTTTACGCTGGCCCCTTCACACCTGCCCCCAAAGTTCCAGTAAGAGATTAGGTTGCCTAGCAACTAATCACCGACCATCAAGTGACCTGGCCGAAGCCATCACGAGACCAGAGATTGGCGCCAAGAAGACTGACCAGAAGGCCCAGGTGTTAGATCCTGATTAGCACCTAGATTTGCAATATTGTCCACTCCTTCCTCACTATGACACTGACCAATAGACCAATATTGTCCACTCCTTCCTCACTATGACACTGACCAATAGAAAGACTAGGAAGGGACGGATAACCTAGTGGGTGTGACAATGGGATGTTGTCAGCGCAGGCCGCCCCAATGCCACCTGATAAAAGATTTTGCACAACAGAACATTTTTGCCTAGCTTAGCCATCTTCGACCTCTATCTTCTTACCAACCTCTCATGTCCAGCTTACTATACCCAACACCTTGCCTCCATCTTTAATCCCTGGTTTGCGCAGCCAGGACTGGAGCGTGTATCTGCAGGTTCAGATCTCGTTCCCCCTATTTTTCTCATTCATCCCTCCCTCAGTCTTCTCGTGGAAGTGATTCACCCACCATCAAGACAGGTAACATAACTCCCCCTCAACGATACTCCTGCTCATGCAACAGTGCTATTTCTTGTCTGATTTCCTTATATCTTGTGTGTATGTGGTTTTATTATTATTCCTTGTACGCTTGAACAACATCTTTCAGTAAACATCATTCAAAGAAACCACTCAGCCTCCGCGCCTATTTACTGAGAACTCCTGGAAGGGGCGGGACCTTGGTATAGTTGGCAAGAACCCGTTATTTCGCCAATTGCTGAACATAAATTAAAGCAATTCGGCTAACAACATGACCACAGAGAAGTCTCCAGACAGCGCTGGCTCTTCAGCTTGGAAACGAAGATGAGCACCGCCCCCTAGAGTCAGAAACTTTAAACTTTTTCTGAATAATGCTAGTAAAGCCAAAGACTAAAGCAAAAATAAGTATGTAAAAAAAAACCAGGATCAAAAAACAGGATCACTGAAGCTGCAGGGGAATTTGGGCAAAGCCGCGGGTCAAAATGCAGCGCGGGGCAAATAGTGGGAAATTCAAGCACACAATCGGGGCAAAGGGAAGAATGACGCCGGAGCAGCGCCTCGTGGGAAATCAGTCTTTATGTTCTGTTATGGTGCCAGATTTTTAAAAATCCCCCAAGAAACCCCTCCCCTTAGTCTTCAGCAGGCCAGCAGGTGACAAATAGGGAAAACTGAATTGGAAGAATTGTTCTTCTGAGTTGCCCATCACTTAATAATAATCGTAATAAAACAGGATGACATTTTATGTATGAATAACTGCAGCTAATTTGGCCACCGCTCGCCAGGAAGCTTTGGGTACCCTGGCATTTGGTGAGGAAGGCATGCGCGAAGACTGTCATGGCGTGGGCTTGATTCTGAGGAGAAAATGCTCCCTTATGTGGGAGGGGTTAATGGTTTTTAATGTGGGCTTGCTGATAGATTGAGTAGTTGAATAGTTTTCTTAACTTTTAATGATCTGTGTGCTGTTCTGTGTCTTACCAGCGTGGTGTAGCGGTTAAGAGTGGCGGACTCCAGTCTGGAGAACCGAGTTTGATTCCCCACTCTTCCTCCACATGGAGCCTGCAGGGTGACCTTGGGTCAGTCACAAGTTCTCTCAGAGCTGTTCTCTCAAGAGCAGCTCTCTCAGCCCCACCTACCTCACAGGGTGGCTGTTGTGGGGAGAGGAGTAGTGCAGAGCCAGTGTGGTGTAGTGCAAATTCTAATCAGGAGAACAAGGTTTGATTCCCCACTCTATCGCATGAAGCCTGCTGGGTGACCTTGGGCCAGTCACAGTTCGCTCCGAACTCTCTCAGCCTCACCTCCCTCACGAGGTACCTGTTGCGGGGAGAGGAAAGGAAGGCAATTGTAAGCTACTGTGAGATTCTTCATGGTAGAGAAAAGTGGGGTATGAAACCAACTCTTCTTCTTCTACGACTACTATTTTATTAGCCATCTTGAGCAGAGTAGTGAAGGGCAAGGTATAAATCTAATCCCCCCTCCACCTCCTCCTCCACCACCTCCTCCTCCTCCTCTTATTCTTCTTCTTCTTCCATGGTGGTCATGGGTTACCAGGTCCCCTCTGGCCACTGGTAGAGATGGGGGGAAGGGTTTTAAAATCCAGGTTGGGAAACTCCTGGAGATTTTGGGATGGATCCTGGGGAGGACAGGGAAGAAGAAGAAGAAGAAGAAGAAGAGATTGGATTTATACCCCACACTTCACTACCCAAGGGAGTCTCAGAGCAGCTTACAAACTCCTGTCCCTTCCCCTCCCCACAACAGATACCCTGTAAGGTAGCTGGGGATCAGAGAGCTCTGATAGAAACTGCTCTTTTTCAAGGACAGCTGTGCCAGAACTATGGCTTGCCCAAGGCCATCCAGCAGCTGCAAGTGGAGGACTGGGGAATCAAACCTGGTTCTCCCAGATTAGAGCCCGCCCACTTAAGCACTATACCAAACTGGAACTCAATGGGGTACAATGCCACATGGTCCACCCTCCAAAGCACCCATTTTCTCCTGGGGATCCAAACTCTGTAGTCAGGAGATGACCTGTAATTCTGGGGGATCTTTTTTAAAAATACACTGGGAAAGAAGAGGGAGAGAAAATAAAGCATACACTGTTTCGGAAGCTGCCACGGAGATAATGCCATTTTAATCTGTACAGCCGATCAAATCATTGTGGCCATTCAGAAGCCCCCTGCTATGCAAGAACCCCATTGGTCCCCATCCACTTTCTGAAAACACACTGGTGGGCGGCGTCAAGGAAGGTCTTGGAGAGTGCCATGGTCCCCACGGACACCACGCTGGGGATCTCTGCACTAGGGCAGCTTGCTTGCAGAGCCAGTCGTAAACTATGCAGAAGTGAAATCAAAAGAGGCCCGAAACCATAAGGATGATGGATTTGAAATCCCCAGGGCCTGCTTTGTCCTTGACGAGGGGAAAGTTTGTGCACAAGAAGGAGACGATTCTTTAAATAAGAGCATAAGAGGAGCCATGTTGGATCAGGCCAATGGCCCATCCAGTCCAACACTCTGTGGCCAAAACTCCAGTGCCACCAGGACATCCTAGGGTTGCCAGGTCTTACCTGGCTGATGCTGGGTGGGGGGGAGTCTTTTTCCTCCTTGAGAGTGATGTCATCACACAGGGCATGTTGTGGATGGAGCCTCTATCATTTGGGGGGAAACCACAGAGTTCTTCCTCAAATGATAGAGCGTTCTCCCGCGACATGCCCGGTGCAATGACGTCACCTCCGGGGGACGTCATTGCGCCGGGCATTGTTGGCCCAAATGTGGGACTTTGGGGGTGGGATTTCCCTGCCAGCCAGATCCGGGCCGGTGGATTGGGGGCCCTAAAAGCAGGTAACCCCCCCAAGGGAATGGCAGCTTTAGGACATCCACCAGTGGGGCCAGAACTCCAGAAGCCCTCCCACTGTTCATCTCTCCCCTGAAGCACCAAGAATACTGAGGATCACTGCCCTAGACATAGCCATATTTTTGGCACCTGGTGTTTCTGGCCACTGTGTGACACAGAGTGTTGGACTGGATGGGCCACTGGCCTGATCCAACATTGGCTTCTCTTATGTTCTTATGTTCTTAGTGTTTCATCTATACCTTGTGGCTAATAGCCAGTGATGGACCACTGCTCCATATATCTATCCAATCCCCTCTTGAAGCCGTCCATGCTTGTAGCTGCCACCACTTCCTGTGGCAGTGAATGCCCCCTGTTAATTCCTCTTTGGGTGAAGAAGGACTTCCCTTTATCTATTCTAAGCCTACTGCTTGTTCATTTCGTCGAGTGCCCACAGGTTCTTGTATTGCGACAAATGGAGAAAATTATTCCAAATGAGGCCGCGACATAGATTTATGCAGGGACCTTATGATACTGGCTGATTTGTTTTCAGCCCCATTCCTAATAATCCCCAGCACAGCATTTGTCATTTTAATTGCAGTTGCACACTGGGTCAACGTCTTTAGAGAGTTATCTACCACAGTTTTTCTCCAGGCCAGTTTGGCTGGAGATTCTGGAGGTTTTCTTATCATCTTCTGGGCATGGAGCAGGGGTCACTGCGGGTGTGAAGGAGGAGGTATTTGTGAATTTCCTGCATTGTGCCGGGGGTTGGACTAGATGACCCTGGAGATCCCTTCCAACTCTGATTCTCTGATTCTCTGATTTTATGACTCCAAGATCTCTCTCCTGGTCAGTTACTGCCAGTTCGGACACCATCAACATACATTTATAGTTAGGATTTTTGGTTTCTAAGTGCATCGCTTTGCACTTGCCCACCTTGAACCTCATTTGCCAGGTTGACGTCCACTCACCTGGCCTTGATAGATCCTTCTGGAGTGCTTCACGGTCCTCCCTGAACAACTCAGTGTCATCCGCAGACTTAGCCACTTCATTGCTTACTGCCAGCTCCAAACCATTAATGAACAACTTAAAAATGCTTCGGAGTATTCAAGGTTCACCGATCAGGGACTCTCTTCCCGAAGATATGTGAAAGAAATTAATTATGGACCAGCCCCGAAGCACAAGGAAGATGCCAGCAAGTTTCCTTCTCTATCTGTGAGAGCCAGTTTGCTGTAGTGGTTAGGAGCACGGACTCTAATCTGGGAAAACTGGGTTTGATTCCCCACTCCTCCACTTGCACCTGCTGGTGTGACCTTGGGTCAGTTACAAGTTCTTTTAGAGCTGTTTTCTCAAGGGCAGTTCTGGAGAGAGCTCTCTCAGCTCCACCTACCTCACAGGCAGGGCTGTACTATCTATAAGGCTGACTAGGCTGAAGTCTAGGGCCACTGCAGGGACTAGGGGCCCATCAAGATTTCTTTTTGCGGAGGCACTGTTATTCTTTTCTTCATAGACAGCCTGTAATATATAACCTCTATTTATAAGATAATTAACTGCTTCCTTATTGCAGTGAAACAAACTGTCTCTTATATTAAGACAATTATCCATACATTATATATTTTTAATAAATAATAAAAAAATTACTCCCTTCAAAATATTACAGTATTGAACGATTATACCCCCAAACTGTGCTCTCCTGAAGAATTCTAGCCACGTAATAAAATATATATTAAGAAATTGTGAACAGAATTCTTCAGGAGATCCTCAAAATGGATATAGGGCTATGTACCATGGTCTAGTACAGTGGTTCTCAACCTTTCTAATGCCGCGACCCTTTAATACAATTCTTCATGTTGTGGTGACCCCCAAAAATAAAATTCTGCCAACACACACAACAATGAAGCTACTTTTTCAGATGTTTTCTCTTGCATGGCAGTTAGCACCAAACCACTTTAATACAGACTTTAGACACACATAGATTTGCAAGCTAGTCCCAACAAGACACAACAAACGCTCAGGCTTCAGACTTACTTTTCTTCAACAGAAGATGCCATGAGAAAATGAAGGTAGGTGGGGGGGGGGGAGACGCTGTTGCAGGTAGGGGGAAGAGAGTGGGGGAGAGAGAGAAAGAGAGAGAAAGGGGAAGAGAGAGAGAGAAAGGTGGGAGAGAGAGAGAGAGGACGGAAGGAAGGTAGGTAGATGGGGGGGCTTTTGCCACTTTTCCTGGGCTCTGCGCCTCAGCCCAGGGAAGGTGGCGGGGGGGCTTTTGCCACCTTTCCTGGGCTCTGTGCTTTGGTGCAGAGCCTGGGGAAGGCAGCGGGGGGGGCGGCTTTTGCCACCTTTCCTGGGCTCTGCACTTCGGCGTGGAGCCCAGGGAAGGCAACAGCAGAGCACCCTTAAGGCGGTGGCGGGGAGGGGGAAGCGGCCACTGACTTACCTGCTGGCTTCTTCCTCCTCCTGGCTCCTGCTGGAAGGGCTGCTGGAAGCAGGGGACGGGGCTCTGGCCCCAACCAACTCCTGCTCTTTGCCCTTAAAGGGAAAGCTCCCTTTGAGGGCAAAGAGCCGGGAGGCCAGACCTCGCACTCGATTGAGCGCAGGGCCATTTCGTGCTGGTGGGGAGGGGCGGGGCGGGCTCAGACACCAGTCGGCGACCCCTGTGAAATGGTCATTCGACCCCCAAAGGGGTCCCCACCCCCAGGTTGAGAACCACTGGTCTAGTATCTACTGTACCAAAGTTAGGGGCGAAAGACTGGAGTGCCTGAAAGCATTCGGGCCTGGTCATGGGTTAATATGGCCCTGCTCACAGAGTGTCTGTTGTGGGAAGGGGAAGGGATTGTAAGCCGCTCTGAGATTCCTTCGGGTAGTGAAGGGCAGGGTATAAATCCAATCTCTTCTTCTTCATCATCATCATCTGTTTCAACATGCAGAGTCTGTCAGCTTGGTGGTGCAAACCATCTCCGGGTCCAGGGAGGGAGGGGATAATAAATTCCCCCCACATACACACTTTCTTTTTATTTTTGTCACAGGAAACCTTGTGGGATTTTCCAGCAGGCTGAAGCTCTTATCTGCCTTTCGGTAACGGCATTCTCAAGCGTCTGTTTTTGCTCCCCCAGCGGAGTTGATGGCCTGCAATGTATGATAACCTCTACTTAGGAAACATACTCCAGAAATTGTGGATAATAGAGCAGCTTAAAAGAAGGGGAAGCAGAGAGCAAAGTGTGATGGCTTCAGTCTCCGGTGAGGATTAAAGGCCCAGATGTTCACTCCGTACGAGTGTTTTTACAGCTCTTTTTGTACATACACGCGATTGTTCTCCCCCCCCCCCCCCAGCCCAATGACAACAGTGTTTAGAATCGGCAGTGTGGGCCTATCTGTCTCACTGAACCCGGGATATTTAAATGGTAGGGAAAGCAAAGGAAGGAGATTGGACAGTGGACTGCTGAGGTCACAGCAGCACTTAACTTTGTGGACTCATAGAATTGGAAGGGGCCACACAGGCCATCTAGTCATATGAACATAAGAGAAGCCAATGTTGGATCAGGCCAGTGGTCCATCCAGTCCAACACTCTGTCACACAGTGGCCAAAAACACCAGGTGCCCTCAGAAGGTCCAGCAGTGGGGCCAGGACACTAGAAACCCTCCCACTGTTGCCCCCCCAAGCACCTTGAATACAGAGTATCACTGGCCCTAGACCAAGAGCTCCTATCTATACCTTGTGGCTAATAGCTACTGATGGACTTCTGCTCCATATGTTGAGCCAATTCCCTTTTGAAGCTAGGGTTGCCAGGTACCTGCTTTTTGGCAGTGGGGGGCTCCAGTATTCTCTCTGGGGTCTTCTTGTGCATGCGTGATGTGATGACGTCACCCCCTCATCAACCTGTGGGGGACGTGCTAACATTTGGCCAAAAACTCCATGGCAGAGGGGGGATTCGAACCTGGTTCTCCCAGGGCCTAGTCTGACACTGTAACCACTACACCATATCACACCGGTTAAGGTGATAGGCAGGGTTAGCAAGGAAGCTTCAGGGCTGAGTGAACTGAGATCTTCCTAGCAGTCTAACCACTCCACCACACTGTCTCTCAAAAATGGTTGGATTCTTTTGAAATGTAGTCCCCATTGAACATTCCAATAATCCAGCCTGGGTATGCTATGGCAGATCTTTTACTGTGTTCTTCTCCCCAGCTCCACAGGTTTCTCCACTACTGATTCATGGAGGAGAGGTCTATCAGTGACTACTAGCCTTGCTGACTAAAGAGACACTAAAGCTCTGAATATCAGCTCAGGGAGGCAACATCAGGGGAAGGTCTTAGTGTCTATGCCCTGTTGGCCATCCAGAAGAACTGGTAGACAGGATGCTGGACTAGATGGACCTCTGGGTCTGATCCAGCAGGGCTCTTTTGATGTTCCTATGAAGGCCTCAGCCTCTGTGCCCTGTTGTTGGCCCTCCTGAGGAACTGGTTGGTCCCTGTGTGAGACAGGATGCTGGACTAGATGGACCACTGGTCTGATCCAGCAGGGCTCTTCTGATGCTCTTCTGAAGGCCTCGGCCTCCATGCCCTGTTGTTGGCCCTCCTGAGGAACTGGTTGGCCCCTGTGTGAGACAGGATGCTGGACTAGATGGACCACTGGTCTGATCCAGCAGGGCTCTTCTTCCTATCTGTCTGTCCATCTGTCCACCTGTCTGATTTTTAGTTGCTGCTCATGTCAACTTACAACATTAAAACCAATAAGATAAAACAACATAAAAACTAATAACAAATATAAAACATCAACATTAAATTATTAAATTATGTTCTTATGAACGCCTTACCTTATGTTCTTATAAAAGCCCCGGCCTCTATGCCCTGTTGTTAACCCTCCAGAGGAACTGGTTGTTCCCTGTGTGAGACAGGATGCTGGACAAGGTGGACCACTGGTCTGATCCAGCAGGGCTTTACTTATGTTCTCATGAAGGCCTCGACTAGGTTTGCCCGAGTACTCACAGCTTAGCAGCTGGGGGGGGGGGGAGTCCTTTTGTTCTCGGGAGTGTCCAGGCGCGCGTGCATAGCGCTCATGCCGCAATTGCATCACCCGGAAGTGACGTAATTGCATCGGGCACACTGGGGGTGGGACCTCTCAAATTCGAGGGAAAACCATAGAGTTTTCCCTCGAATTGTAGAGCATCCCCCCGAAATGTGCCTGACGCGATTACGTCACCTCCGGGTGATGTAATCGCACCAGGACGTTCTCGGAGCCCAGCAATTTGGGGGCGGGGTTCCCCCCAGCGGCCCAATCCGGGCCGATGGAAAACGGGCTGCTGGAGCGGGGGATTCCCTGCCCCCCGGGGGGACTTGGGAACCCTGGCCTCGACCTCTATGCTTTTCAAAGGAACTGGTTGACCACCGTGTGAGACAGGATGCTGGACTAGATGGACAACCGGTCTGATCCAGCAGGGCTCTTCATATGTTCCTATGTTTTTAGAGCCCACAAGAAGGCTATCTAGGGTCAAGAAGAAGGTTACCTAGAAGGGCACTGACTGTAATGTTGTGAGACCACAAAGATTTCACTTTGCAACCAAAATCGTCATCATTGTAAAAACCCAGTTTTGCATGTGCCTGCAACGCTCTCCAACCTGCAGTGTTCATTTCTCCCTACCCTTTAATTACTCCTACAGGTCTAATTATTTGCATTTCACACACGCTCCCATCTTAGGGTGCAGACAGTTGGAAGGAGATAGAACTCGTCCTCGTTCCTCATCTCTGCGCGAAGAGTAGGTAATTATCTTTGCGTTCCTGGAGGAATGTTACCATAAATATGGCTGTCATTTCTCATTACTGCACAGCGAACAAAGGAAGCGAAGAGAACAAAAGGGATTGTGATTATGCTATCCCATGTACAAGCACACGTGTTGCCGCGGATAGTGATGAAGAGGTCGTTATTGCAGCTCTTTGTCTGGGGCACCCGAAACTGGGCAGCCATGTTGCACATATTCAGTGAGAGATGGATTCAGATTCCTTAAAAAGAAACCATTGTGACAATTCTTTGAGTTACTGTGGTTGTCCTGCCTTTAAGGCTGCTGCATGGGTGGGGTGTGAGCTGCAAGCTTCTTTCCCCTCATGCTCAGCCTTGATTAGTCAGGTTGCCAACCTCCAGGTGGTGGCTGGATATCTTCTGGGATTACAACTGATCTCCAGGAGATGGTGATCAGTTCACCTGAAGAAAACGGCTGCTTTGGGAGGTGGACTTTATGGCATGGTACACCATTAAAGTTGTTCCCTTCCCCAAATCCCGCCCTCCTCAGGCTCCACCCCCGAAATATCCAGATATTTTCTGGCCTGCAGCTAGCAACCCTACAGATTAGGGTTTCCAAGAAAAAAATTCCTCAGGCCTTCATAGCCAGTGTGGTGTAGTGGTTAAGAGTGGTGGACTCTAATCTGGAGAACCGGGTTTGATTCCCCAGTCCTCCTCCACTTGAAGCCAGCTGGGTGACCTTGGGTCAGCCACAGTTCTCTCAGAACTCTCTCAGCCCCATCTACCTCACAAGGTGTCTGTTGTGGAGAGGGGAAGGGAAGGCACTCCAAGACTCCCTTGGGTAGTGAAGAGCAGAGTTGTTGTGTACTAGGACCACGATCGCATGGTCTCCCGTAATGGCGACCACCACGTGGTCAGCGCACATGGTCAGAATCTACCTGAGCTTCAGCCAGGTAGAACAATAGCCAGTTGGATCCTGAGTGACCACCAATTATGAGCCTAGGTCTCCCGCTGGGGGACCTATGAACTACAACCACGGACTTAAGGTCCTATCAGGACCTGGGGGCAAGGTTGGGGCATTGTCTCTGGCCGGCATAAAAGAGGGCTCTGAGCCCAGGGTTCCCCATGTTCCATCTGACCCTCAATAAAGAGCTTTACTATGAAATCACTACCACTCGCCTCCCGACTCCAATACCTTCCAAGAGTATAAAACCAGTTCTTTTTCTTCTTCTTCTTCCCAGCTCTGGACTGGGAAATTCTGGGAAATTTGGGAGTGGAGACTGGGAAGGCTGGAATTTGGGGAAAGGAAGGACCTTGGTTGTGGTGGAGTTGGAAAGTGATGTCAAGTTGCAGCCAGTGTTTGGCAACCCCGATAGCATTTTCCAGGCGAGAGATGTTCAGAGGTGGTTTGCCACTGACTACCTGTGAATAGGGGCTATGGTATTCCTTCATGGTCTCCCATCTGAATACTGACCAGGGCTGACCTTGCTTAGCTTCTGAGACCTGACAAGATCATGCTAGCCTTTGCAGGGGATAATGTCATGGAGTCCACACTCCAAAGCAGCCGTTTTCTCCAAGAAAACTGACCACTGTAGTCTGGTATGAGAGTCCAAGGTGATTCAGTCGACAAGAGGTGTTCTTAAACAGGAAGTCCTTTATTGCAAACAGTTCCCAATGGTCATCTACACTCCTTGTGTTAGTAATGCCAGGCATTCACACATCCAGAGTAATTATACAGTATTCAAAAGGTTAGTTCATATGCATATCTCCAATCATAGAAAAGATAAAAGATCAGTTGTCATTCCTGGGGGTTAGCAACTCCGGTGGTGGAAAGTGCCGTGAAAGTACAGCTGACTTATGGCAACCCTGTAGGGTTTTCAAGGCAAGAGATGGAAGAAGAAGAAGAAGCAGGAGGATTTATATCCTGCCCTTCCCTCAGAGCAGCTTACAGTCTCCTTTCCCTTCCCCTCCCCACAACAGACAGCCTGTGAGGTAGGTGGGGCTGAGAGAGCTCTAAGAGAACTCTAAGAGAGCTTTAAGAGAACTGCTCATGAGAGAACTGTGACCGACCCAAGGTCACACCAACTGCTGTATGTAAAGGAGTGGGGAATCAAACCTGGTTCTCCCAGATTAGAGTCTATGCTCTTAACCACTACACCGAAGAGGTGGTTTGTCATTGGTTGCCTCCATGTCAGGACCCTGGTATTCTGAGGTCTTCCATTCAAATACTTGCCAGGGTCAACCCAGTTTAGCTTCTGAGATCCGACGAGATTGGGCTAGCCTTGGCCATCCAGGTCAGGGCAACCTGAGGCCTCTAATATCACCTTGATCTGCAAGAATCACCAGATCGAAGCTTTTGGCAACACGAGATGAACATTTCAACCTTCTAATACCTGAATGTCAAGTCATTGTTAAGGACACATCTCTACCTTCTGAGGAAAAAGTTGGCAACCTTTGCCTTGATCCCCCCCCCTCCCCCGGTTCCCCAAACCATTAAGGCTGAGTAAGATCAAAATGAAAGCAGGGCAAAAGACTTTATTGGTTTAATTTGTAGATTAAATAAATTATTCCAGCATTTAGTGTGCCATCAACCATGGTTTCTTTCTGGACTGCCTTCTGGGGTAGCATGCAGATGCTGAGAACGTTGACATGAACATGATCTCCTGGCAAACTTACATTGATTGGACTTCCTTGATGACCTATGAAGTGAACCTCTGATCAGATTGCCTCAAGGCAGAACCAAGTCTGGCTTGGTAACAAGTCACAGCTGCAAACTTAATTCAATATTCTCAGTGTCTGGAAAAGAAGCACATATGGCTTAGGATCACGATCGGGTCATTAAAGTGACATACTTGTTGAACTTCGAATTGTTTGCAGTTTGTCCTACGTTCCTTGCTTTTCTACCTTGGTAGTCAAGCAGCATCTATAAAGGACTGAATGAACCGAGTGCAAAATTAGCTAGGGTTAAAGATGTACACTGAAGGGACACAGGGACATCCTAGTAGCAAGTCTCCTGAAAATCTCAGACGTATTTTCCTTTTAACTAAGTGCCTTTTAACAGTCATAAGAAGGTGGTGGAGGCAGCTTCAATTACAGCAGTATTCACATTTGCAAATTTTCTCCCCCTCTTCTTCCACAGCAGCATGCTATAACCGCCCCTCGCCCCAAAAAAACCCCATGTCGCCAGTGTTCAGTGGATCCCCAGGAACAGCAGGGAGTGGGCAGTGGGAGGGAAGAATCAATGAAAATTGCCTCCCATTTCTGTTGGTGTTAATATCTTTCACAAAGCATGGTTAGGCGCCAGCTATGATGGTGATGATATCGGTCTACACCAAGAGTCCCCAGTCTGCCGTGGAACCCACTGACGCCTTTCTTGGCACCAACCAAGTGGTTTTAGAAAGTGGACAGGGCCAGAAGCCCAGCAGAGCTTCCGATTGGCCACTGGAGATCAGATTAGCTGCACAGATCCCAAATAACACTGCTCCAGCAGCAGCTACTACAGCGCAAGGATCTTCACTGTGTGTCTGAAGGCAAGCTGTGTATGTGAAAGAAAACATTTCTAAACTATGTTTATTTCAAAGGTCCGCCTGTTAAAAAGAGATTCTGCCTGAAACATTGAAGAGTTTCTATCAAAAGAGTTGTGAGTGACTTCCCTCAGTGATATTTTGTGGCTAGCTCCAACTTCTGCAGCAGCCATTTTGTGGCTGGCTCCACCTCCCATGGCAGCCATTTTGTGGCTGGCTCCAATGCCTGTGGTTGCCATTTTGTGGTTGTGCCCACCACCCTATGTCAGAATTCAGGTGCTCACAGCCTCAAAAAGTTGAGGACCGCTGATCCTAGGGGTAACCCTAGGAGTTCATCTGAGTCCCTTGACTTCAATGGACTGATACACAAAGCTGTCTTCTACTGAATCAGCCCCTTGGTCCACCAAGGTCAATACTGTCTACTTGGACCAGCTGCAACTCTCCAGCGTCTCAGGCAGAGGTCTTTCACATCACCTACTACCTGGGTCTTTTAACTGGAGATGCTAGGGATTAAACCTGGGACCTCCTGTATGCCAAGCAGACGCTTGGCCACAGAGCCACAGCCCCTCCCTGACCTGGATTGATATAACTAGGGCTTCTAGTGTCCTGGCCCCACTGGTGGACCTCCTGATGGCACCTGATATCTTTGGCCACTGTGTACAGAGTGTTGGACTGGATGGGCCATTGACCTGATCCAACATTGGCTTCTCTTAAGTTCTTATGCTAACTCTGCTTATGATTGCACTGTCGAAGTACTTTTAAGATGTCTTTGGGCCGAGGGCTCAAATCCTCAATTTGCTACTTCTTGCCTTGCGAAATTAAGGAAGTGCAGGGCTCGCCCAGTTTATAACTCAACAAAGAAGGAAAGCAGAAGATTAAGAATTGTGGATGCCATGCCAGCCATTCCCAATGCTCTGTTTCTGCCTTCTGGCCCATATGGTGTGTATAAAACCACCCGGTGTTTCACAGCTCCCATTAATAATCGGACTCAACAGGGTGAGCAGTGAGGCAACCTGGATAACATGGAAGCTCTGTCACAGGCACGAACCAGATGGGGCTCTGCTGACTCGTAGGCAGGAGGGAAAGATGGACAGCCGGGCTTCCATCCAAGGACACAGGCAGCCACGCCGAAGCAAGAGCTGTGGATATCGATCGAGACATTCCGGCAAAGGCAGCTGTTTGAGTTTTTTGAGAAGCTCAGCTCTGGGATACAGCAAACCCGAAGATTCAGTGGGGCAAGAACGACGGGCCAGCAATCTCTTCCAGCTGGTTTCCTTTCTTACCCCTGTTATTATCCCCCCCCTCAAAAATATATGGAAGTTTAATAAGCAAAAATAAAAAAGAGTACACGTGGTCTGTTCAAATATCAAGGTGAATAAGGATAAATGTGAAAACATTCAGTTCTCTAACCTTAACTCTATATTTATCTGAAATGACGTTTAATTAGGATAGGACAGTAATTCTTGAAACTGTGGCATTTAAAAGACCACCATTACTTCCTTTCTCAGAGCTGTTATTGTGAAAAGCAAGAAGGGCAAACAGATGCAATGAGAAGTGATTTCAGAGGGTAGTTGTGCCGGTCTGCAGTAGAAGAGCGAGATTCGAATCCAGCAGCACCTTAGAGACCTCCAAAGGAAGTTTAGAAAACTGGTAAAGGGCCAAAATTTAAAAACATCAATAGTTATGGACAAAAGTACACGTTTATTTCAAAAATAATGGGCAAATGGCCCATCCAGTCGAACACTCTGTGTCACACAATGGCCAAAACCCAGGTGCTATTAGGAGGTCCACCAGCAAGGCAGAACTCCAGAAGCCCTCCCACTCTTGGCCCCCAAGCACCAAGAATACAGAGCATCACTGCCCCAGACAGAAGGACATAAGAGAAGGCATGTTGGATCAGGCCAGTGGCCCATCCAGCCCAACACTCTGTGTTCCACAGTGGCCAAAACCCAGCTGCCCTCAGGAGGTCCACCAGCAGGGCCCGAACTCCAGAAGCCCTCCCACTCTTGGCCCCCGGCACCAAGAATACGAGCATCCCTGCCCCAGACATAAGAACATAAGAGAAGCAACCAGGGGTCATTTCGTAGAAAAAGAGGTGCAGGAGCTCATTAGCATAACTCATTAGCATAACTTAGTTGCACATGCTACACCACCTGACATAACTGGAAGCATGTCAGAAGGCAAGAAAGAAAGAAAGAAAGAAAGAAAGAAAGAAAGAAAGAAAGAAAGAAAGAAAGAAAGAAAGAAAGAAAGAAAGAAAGAGAGCTGGCAGAGAGGGGACAGCTTCTAATCCAAGTCTCAGAAATACCACGGTTCTGGGAGGATAGCTTGAGTGACGGCTGAAGCCTTCAGAAGGCTGGTCAGAGGAACAAGGACCTTTCCAGGGGACGGGGTCATTTTGCTGCAGCCATGACACAAGCAGGCATTCCCCCAGCGGGCGGGGGGGGAGCTGGTACCAACTCCCGGAGCTGAGCTCCCTCAAGCTCCTGCTCGAAATAATCCCCGGAAGCAACATTGGATCAGGCCAATGGCTCACCCAGTCCAACACTGTGTCACACAGTGGCCAAAATTCAGGGGCCATCAAGAGGTCCACTAGGGGGGGCAGAACTCCAGAAGCCCTCCCACTGTTGCCCCCCAAGCACCAAGAAGACAGAGCAGCACTGCCCCTCACAGAGTCTTCCATCTATACCTTGTGGCTAATAGCGACTAATGGACTAATGTTGATCCAGTCCCCTCTTGAGCCTGTCTGTGTTTGTAGCCATCACCACTTCCTGCAGCAGTGAATTCCACATGTTGGGTGAGGAACTTTTGGGTGAGGAATTTTTACAGGAAGTAGTAAAACACAGCCATCATTAAAAATATGTTTTATTTTTAATGTATGGGCAGGAGGACCATACAGTCCAGAGACAAATGACAAATGACAAGTGACCCAGAGTGGAGCAACCATGGGTCAGACACACTTAGGTCAGCACACCCTGTTATCTTTTTATCCGTTAAGATGGCAGCAGCAAATCTTGCCATTTGGAAAGAGATGAATTTGTCCCTATCTCCCAATAGTAAGACTAACTTCTCCTGACCTGACTTTCCTTGGGAAGCAGGATATTACGGTCTGCAACAATCTAATATATTCAGCCTCGTATCTTGGGCATTGGAATGTGATGTGGGACAAATAAATCCTCAATAAACTTTTGATCACAGGAGCAGACTCTTTTCCTATATGGGATCCCATTTTGGTGTAGTGTTTAGGAGCGCAGACTCTAATCTGGGAGAACCAGGTTTGATTCCCCACTCCTCCAGGTCGCTGCTGGTGCGACCTTGGGTCAGTCATAAGTTCTTTCAGAGCTGTTCTCTCAAGGGCAGTCCTTAAAAGAGCTCTCTCAGCCCCACCTACCTCCCAGGGTGTCTGTTGTGGGGAGGGGGAGGGGAAGGAGATTGTAAGCCGCTTTGAGACTTCTTCAGGAAGTGAAGGGTGAGGTATAAAGAAGAAGAAGAAGAAGAGAAGAAGAGATTAGATTTATACCCCGCCCTTCACTCACTTGGAGTCTCAGAGCGCCTTACAAACTCTTTTCCCTTCCCCTTCCCACAACAGACACCCTGGGAGGTAGGTGGGGCTGAGAGAGCTTTTTCCCAAGCTGTCCTTGAGAGAACAGCTGGTACAGAGCTATGGCTTGCCCAAGGTCATCCAGCCAGGTGCAAGTGGAGGAGTGGGGAATCAAACCCGGTTCTCCCAGATTAGAGTCCGCGCACTTAACCACTACACCAAACTGGCTCCCAAAATCCAATCTCCTCCTCCTCCTCCTCCTCCTCCTCTTCTTCTTCCTTCCAAGTCTGCAAGCGGTAAAGTATCTAAGTGTGCCTTGGTAAAGGCCTCTCTGTACTTGCAATTCCTTAAATTGGTAAAGTACGCTGGAAGGAATTATGAAACACGTGAGTTACTTCGTGTGTTCCTTTAAACAGAAGAGCCACTGGAACATTCCAAGAAGAAAGGCATGCCAAGTGCTCCGGCAATTCCTGTGCAGCTGTGGTCCAGCAATCACATGTGCACAACTGGGGGGGGGGGTCATGCCTATCAGTCATATTCTCTCCATTTCGATCCTACCATACCCTGGCACTGCAGCCAACGAAACATGCCCAGCCAGCCCTGTGCCTTCTCCCATTCCAAAAGGGATTATAGCTTTGCCAGCAAGAGAAGGGCTAGGATTTCAAGAGTCAGCTGGGAGGCATTCTGCTCCTGCTTTGCAAATGCAGAATGAAGGATCTGGGCAGAAAAGACCTGGAGGAAATGGGAGGGTGGCCTGATAACTGCTGCTACATTTGGTACATCTGGGGTCTGCAAACAGGTTGATGGGCACGGGGTCTGTTTGGCACCAGAACTTCCTTGGCATTATTGAAATTTTTTAAAAAAATCCAAATCATAGATAATCAGAGTCCAACTCAACCAATGGGTCCAAACAAGTGTCAGTTTTGCTGGATTTTCCTTTGCGGCTGGATTTAAAATACTGGCACAAACGTCAGATCAGCCAAAGCTGTAATTGGAAGTTTGCATTTCAAGAAGTTCTTAAAGATGAAGACTTTATCGTAGGCATTCTTGGCATTATAATATCCATCCCATTGGAGGCAATAAAGAGACCGACAAAACTAGAATGGCATCTAGAAATGGTCCACTTACAAGACAGTTCCAAAAAATAACGAGGAGGGGAGGGGAGAGAAGAGAAGAGAAGAAGAGATTGGATTTATACCCCGCCCTTCACTCAGAGTCTCAGAGTGGCTTACAATCTCCTTTCCCTTCCCCTCCCCACAACAGACACCCTGGGAGATAGGTGGGGCTGAGAGAGCTCTTTTGAGGACTGCCCTTGAGAGAACAGCTCTAAGAGAACTTGTGACTGACCCAAGGTCACACCAGCAGCTGCATGTGAAGGAGTGGGGTTCTCCCAGATTAGAGTCTGCACTCTTAACCGCTATACCAAACTGGCTCTCCCTAGGCTCCATCCCCATCCCCATCCCCAAACCTACGGGAGGTTCCCAACCTGAAGCCGTCAACCCTACGACCCACCCCACCCCCCCACTGGTGGCCAGGACGACCTGGCAACCCTCTGGCAAGCAATGCAGAAAATTGCTGCATTTTAAAAAAACCCAGAACTGCTTGGTACTTACTGAGTTGCAGCCACAGTGCCGGGTCACTTTCATTTCTTTTCCTGAAACAGTATTGCTAGATCCAGGCAAATCCTTTCGAGTGCCCATCTTCCTTCTTGACTGTGGTGGGTCAAAACGAGCTGCTGGGCTTGAGATTTGTGTCCATTTATCCTTTTGCAGAGGGATTCACCCATTTGTTCGGTATACAGATCAGAAGGGCGTTGTTGACCCAGGATGGCATATACTGGAGGAAGAGTGAGTGACTGGGCTCAACATGTTTGTTGTTGTTCTGCCATCAAGCTATCCCACTATCTCTCCTGAACCTACCGCTATCCTCTTCCTTGGATGCTCCCGAGTTCTGTGTGTGTGAGAGAAATCTCTCTCTCTCCCCATCTTCTCAGCCCCATGCATAGGGTTGCCAGATCACCCCCATAGCCCCTGGTGGGGGATGAGGGGCATAGATCCAGGGTGCGTTCAAACAGGCATCTAATCCCGCCATTACCCTGATCTAATTTCAATCCATCGTTGCACAACCAGACAGCCCCCCCCCCCCCCGTTTTATCGTGCGCTGCCTCCGCTGTGGATTGTCTAGACGGTGTCCACTGCAGGAGGCGCGCGTGGTGTTTAACCCCCCCCCAAACCACCGTTTGCGCATGCGCATAGGTGTGTCTTGTTGACCCGTGCACGCGCCCATTTGGGATTGGCTGTGACATCACCACCCCGATGAGAGGATTGCGTGCTGGAGCGAACGATCAGTCAGGGTGAGAAGTACTGAGGTCGGAGACATGTCGAGTGAAAACAGCTCATACTTTATTAAGAGGTCGGAACAAGACTGGTTTGCTGGACTCGCAGGTCCGCTTTTTATCCCCGCTCTCGACCGCACCCGTGCACACACCCAACACCCGTGATTCGCTATTTACAGTGTCCCTGCACCCTATTTGTCAATCTCATGATACAGATTCGCTCATTGGTCCCTTTTAGGATCCGGGGAATCTATTGTCTCTGGAAGCAAAGCTCGACGGCTTCGCCTGGCCATGTGTTTGGCTGACTGTGTGTGTGGTTCCTCGGCCAGAACATAACACAGGGGAAAGTCCGCAATTGGCCCATTGGGACCGAAAACTCTAGATTTAAACTAGTATCTTTTTATGACAACTCTGAAGCGCGGCGAAACAGGATGCTCATGGAAGAGGGACGTTTGCCAGATGTCGATGTCTGGACATTACATTTAAATCTGTGAGGGACTTGTGCCTCGTGCAGATCTAAAGAGCCGTCTGATCAGAACCCCAGATTGGGAAACTCATGGAGATTTTGGGGGAGGAGCCCCGGAAGGACAGGGACCTCAGTGAGTTGCAATGCCACACTGTCCACGCTCCAAAGCCTCCATTTTCTCCAGGAGAACTGATTTCTGTAGTCTGGAGATGAGCTGTATTTCCAGGTGATCTCCAGGCCCCACCTGGAGGCTGGCGTCCCTAGGAGTGGGCTTCCGTCTGCCACAGGATGGCTTCCGTTTTAACACAGCTCCTTGGAACAGCACTCCTTTTTTTCAAAGTCCTGATCCATTGCAGGCAAGAAATAGCTCCCCCCCCCTTCTGGAGAACAAGCCTGGAGCGCTGCATTCTGGGTAGCCATATGCAGCCGCCTCCCTTGACACCGCTCAGTGAGCAAAATCATTAGCGGGGCCGGGACGCCCAAAAGGACAGGAGGCATTTGCATTCTGTCCACCGCGCTCATGGCCCTGGTTGCCCGCCGTAATGGCCTGCCGGAGTCTCCTCTGGACGGCACAGATGTTTCTTCAGCCTGGGCAAAAGGGGCCTGAAGGGAAATGAAAGATTCCAGTTTGGCGACTGTGGCAGCTTCCGCCGCCTGATTTATGTACTCCATCCCATTGATTCATTTGCTTCAACTAAAGGTCGTTGCAAAAACAATACATTCCACATGGGGGGGGAGGGAGGAGGTATCTTATCTACGGAGCTCAGGGTCCTAGATTCACACTTAGTAGGCACTGCAGAAAATTACTGCGTTATGATAAAGCGGAACTGCTGAATCCTGGGTTACACCCAGAGTGCCCTGTCATTTTGTTTTGTTTTTCACTTCTTGAAATGATGTTGCCAGATCCAGACAAATGGATCGGAGGGAAGGCTGCTGGCTTCCAGCTGGGACTTGGGGGTCCCCCCAGAAATAGAACTCATCTCCAGGCTCCAGAGAAGAGTTCCCGTGGAGACAATGGATGCTATGGAGGGTGGACTCTATGGCATTCTACCCCACTGAGGTCGAAGATTCTTCCTCTTCTTAGAAGAGGAGGAGGAGGAGATTGGATTTATACCCTGCCCTTCACTCCCCAAAGGAGTCTCAGAGCAGCTCACAATCCTCTTTCTCTTCCCCTCCCCACAACAGACACCCTGTGAGGTAGGTGGGGCTGAGAGAGCTCTCTCAAGAACTGCTACTGAGAGAACAGCTCTGAGAGAACTTGTGACTGGCCCAAAGTCACACCAGCAGCTGTTTGTAGAGGAGTGGGGAATCAGACCTGGTTCTCCCAGATTAGAATCCGTGCTCTTAACCACTACACCAAACTGGCTCCAGTTTGGTGCAGTGGTTAAGTGCACAGACTCTAATCTGGGAGAACCAGGTTTGATTCCCCACTCCTCCACTTGCACCTGCTGGATGACCTTGGGCAAGCCATAGCTCTGTCAGAGCTGTTCTTGAGAAAGAGCAGTTTCTTTCAGAGCTCTCTCAGCCACACCTACCTCCCAGGGTGTCTGTTGTGGGGAGCAGAAGGGAAAGGGGATTGTAAACCGCTCTGAGACTCCCTTGGGGAGTGAAGGGCGGGGTATAAATCTAATCTCTTCTTCTTCTTTCTCAGGAGGGGCCAACCAGCAGGGAATGAGGTTCAGGCATCCCCTGACTTGCAGCTGAGAGTCAGGGCATAATCCCCTCCATCCTCCAGCCCTAACCTGACCTCTTCTGCTTAGAAGAAGCAGAATAGAATAGAGTGCAGTGGCATATCGGCCTTCCAATCCATATACTTGGATTGGGGGCTGCACCGACTTTGGTGCTGGCCTGACCAAAGGAGTGCTGAAGTGGTTCACCTTTTGGGACAACCCCATGGCGGCCGCCATCTTCTCCTCTTCTAGGTCAAATCAGTGAGGTGCACTCCTCTCTGGTAGGGAAGAAGAAGAAGAACCACAACAACCCAGAAGCCTTCTTCATGCAAAGCAGATGCTCTGTCACTGAGCCATAGCCCCACCTCTCAGTCTAGCCGAAGGAATATGTCTGCTGCCTTTTCTTTGTGTCTTGACTTACAGCGTTCCCAGACTGTTCTTCCTTGAATACTCAGCCTTCCTAAGCGGCCTCTGTTCTTTTGAGGTCAGTATCTTCCACCCAGTGGGAGACGGCAACCAAGAAATCAGAAACTGATACTGGGAAGCATGGGCGTCAACTACGGGGGGGCTCGAGGGCTCGAGCCCCCCCCCCCGAAATTTCCCAGGGGGGGGCTCAGCCACCCCCGGCAAAATGAACGCCCACCGGTGGCCAGTCAGCCAGCCGTCGCCGCCTCTCCTTCCCCCCCACCCCCGGCCTGCCCTCCTGCCTCCCTGGGGCGGGGCGGGGCGGGAGAGAGGCTGCGACGGCCAGCTGACTGGCCACCGGCGGGCGTTCATTTTGCCGGGGGTGGCTGAGCCCCCCCCCCGGGAAATGCGAGGCGGAGTGGGAGCCGGGGGCCCGCAAGGGCGACGCGCCGGCCCCCGGTTGCAGGCAGCAGAGATCCTACGCCGCCCGAGGTGAGTGGGGAGAGGGAGGGAGGGAGGGGGGCGGGGAGCGCGGCGGGCGGGCGGGCACGGCCCGGGGGAGGGAAGCGGCGGCGGCGGCTCCCTGGGGCGGGGGGGAGAGCGGCGGGCACATGGTCCCGAGCGCACGCACACGCTTCGCACGCGCGCGCATGAGAGAGCCCCCGCCCCCCCCCCCCCGGGGATTGAAAAAGTCTACGCCCTTGCTGGGAAGGACAGCCTAGAAGGAGCTAGATGAGATTCTAGAGTGTTAGGATGTGTCACGGGCGACCAAGAGCAAGATAATCCATGCCGTAGCATTCCCCATTACCAGGGGTCCTTTCGAAGAAAAAGAGGTGCAGGAGCTCATTAGCATAACTCATTAGCATAACTTATTTGCATATGCTACACCACCTGACATCACCAGAAGTATGTCAGAAGGCAAGAAAGAAAGGAGAGAGAGAGAGAGAGAGAGGAAGGAAGGAAGGAAGGAATGAAAAGAAAGGAAGAAAGAAAGAAAGAAAGAAAGAAAGGAAGGAAGAAAGAAAGAAAGAAAGAAAGAAAGAAAAAAGAAAGAAAGAAAGAAAGAAAGAAAGAAAGAAGAGAGGGGACAGCTACTAATCCAAGCCTCGGAAATACCACTATTCTGGGAGGATAGCTTCAGTGGTGGCTGAAGCCTTCAGAAGGCTGGTCGGAGGAACAAGGACCTTTCCAGGGGACAGGGTCATTTTGCTGCAGCCATGACACAAGCAGGCATTCCCCCGCGAGGGGGGGGAGCTGGCACCAACTCCCGGAGCTGCGCTCCCCTGAGCTCCTGCTCGAAAGGACCCCTGCTCATTACTATGTACAGGTGTGAAAGATGGAGAATGAAGAAAGTCGATTCCTTTAAAATGTGGTGTCGGAGGAGGGTTTTACAGATACTGTGGGCCACCAAAAAGACAGATCAGTAGGTTCTAGATCAGGCATGCAGCTATGGTGGGGCTTTTGGGGGCTCTGCCCCCTTTCTTAAAAGCACAGCCCCACAAGAATTTCTCCTGTACATGCTTTTAAAAATCCCTTCTAACTCTGTGTCAAGGAACTGGTCTCCTTGAAGAGAGTTTTTCTCCCTAAGTGTTAGCTTTCTTGACTATAGAAGTCATCACCCCCCACCTGACAGTTTGTTCTCAGAACTGTTGCTTAGGCTGGCAGAAGTGATTAAGGCTGTTTTTACATCTGACTTTCCCGCTGGAATCATTCTAGTTCCAAAAAAACCTGCCCACACTTCTGTGCGGTGTGAAACCGTGCTGCTACTGAAATGTCCACATCTACTAATTGCCCTCCTGTGGTCAAGCTAGTATTCAACCAGCTTGATTCTGCTTTAAACAATTGCTGTTGATTAGTGCACTTAGACCCCCTGGAGTGAAATTTCACACCACTGTGAATTCAGCACAGTAAAAGACAGCAGTCAAACTACTTTAGAGGGGAGGTGTAAAATGACCCTAACTTGCAGCAGCTGAGAACTGTCATCTAAAGTGGCTGCCAGCTTGCAGTTTAGAGATCCATCCGAGTAACTGTTTTATTTTGGCTAAATGGTTAATAGGCTGAGGGCGATTGCTAGCATAAGAACACCTATGTAGAACAGACAGCTTGGGAAGACTTGGAGAGAGGAGGATAGCTGAGTCATAACCCTCAGAATCCTGGCTTTTCTTGCTGCCCTGAGAACTTCAGCCCCACCAGAAAAAAAAAAATTGTCCCACACAAGCCACCAAATCCTCGCTACAGGCCTGCTCTTGATCAAATCAAGCCCGAACTCTCCGTAGAACCTAAAACAATTAATTTGAAGTGATCAGGGCTATTTTGGGGCAGGAACGCACAGGGACGGCGTTCCGGCTGGCTCCCGAGTTGGCCACGCCTACAACCGAAACCTCTGGCATGTGTGGCTACAGAGCGCACTGCCCTACCCACCTTGCACACACGAGGGAAAGGCGGCATGTAAAAATGCTGTCTTTCCCTCTGGGGGGGGGGCCCTCTGGCTTTCCTTGTCAATTTCACTCCAGACCAGTCAGCTGAGAGTGAAATCGACAAGGCAAAGCCTCTCTCTGCCTTCCCTTCTCTAGTTGACATTTCACAGCTGGAAAAGGGCGAGCAGGGAACCCAGGCACCTTGAAAATGCCTTTCTTTCCCTCCCCGATCTGGGGGAGGGACCAAAAGGCATTGGAGGGTGGTGGGCCCTCTCCTCCCCCTCCCCTACCCACTTCCCCTGCGCACTTCCCCGAGTCTCTCTGCAATAGCGGAAAGGCTCTGGGAAGAAAGGGGCATGTGTGCATGCCTGCCTGCCTTTCCTCAGCCTGTCTGCCACAGCGGGCAGGCTGGAGGAAGAGGGCAGGCATGCAGACATGCCTGGGTTCCCCTCCTGATCTTCTCCAGGTGCGAGAAGATCAGGAGGGGAACCCAGGCACATTGAAAATGCCTTTTTTCCCCTCCCCGATCCGGGGGAGGGCGAGAAAGGCATTTACCCATGCTCCCCCGCACTTCCCTGAGTCTCTCCACAAAAGCGGAGAGGCTCAGGGAAGGAATGGGGTATGTCTGCCTGGCTGCCCTTGGTCTCCCCTGCCTGCATACCTTGGTGGGCTGGCTGGGGAGAACATGGGCAGCCAGACAAAGACGCCCGCTTCCCTTCCCGATCTTTCGGGGGGGGGTAGGAGACTAGAAAGGCGATGCTGAAGTGGGGCAGAGAAGCTCAGGGGGGCGGAAGAGGCACACTTCCATGCCCGCCCTGTGCTTTCCCAGCCCCCCGCCTACTATGCTAATGAGCTGTGCTGTCAGGGGTGTGGTCTAATATGCGAATGAGTTTCTGCTGTTGGGTGTGGCCTATTATGCTAATGAGTTCCTGCTGGGCTTTTTCTGGTCCCATTATGAGAAGGCGAGAGGAAGTGGGAAACGACAATACTGCTAGGAAAAGTGGAAGGCGGCGGGAAAAGAGGAAGACGCGACAGGAGATGGACGGTCTCCGTCAAGGAAGCCACAAAGGCCCTCCGTCTGCAAGACCTGAGCAAAGATCTTAACAACAGGAGTTCTGAGCGATCATTAGTTCACGGGGCTGCCGTAACTCAGAAGCGGCAGCACTCAACACACACACACACCACCTTACAATGAGCAGAATGAGAGGAACCTATTTCTATCCAAGGATTCGTTCCATATCCTCCCCCCCCACCACTTCTTTCGAGACCGAATTTAGCCCTTGAACTATCTGTTTGAATATGTTCCCGTACGTGCGCCCCCATCACACGAGTGGTACATGCGCGTGGATTCTGCCGGTCAACCTTTCGTACCAAAGTTGCCAGCGGACAAAGAGGCCGAAAAGTGGAAGGAAGCCTGCGGTCGTTCGACCCACTTTTCCCAAGCAGAAGGTACGAACGGTGCCCTGGTGGGATGTGAGAGGAAACTCCAAACGGAACGGCAACACCTGGGGTGTCGGGGGGGGGGGGGAGAAGAAGCAGAGGGAAGAAAAGAAGTGTTCCTTCCCTCCAGGTGCCGTGGGAGGAAAGGTGAGCCGTGCGTGGTGACGGTTGCCAAGCAGAGCAAGGGAAGGAGGCTTCAAAGCCGCGTGGGGGGGGGGGGGAAGTGAGTCAGGTGTTCCAAAGAGAGGGAAAGTTGCAAAGAAAGTTCCGCCGGCGCGAAAGTCGGAAAAAAAATAGACTCTCTCTCTCAAGTTGGGTCAGCCCCAGCCCAAACTCTTTCCCCCCCAAAGTGAATCATCCGGCAGAACTGAACGCCAGCCGTCTTGAATCGGGAAGTTAAATGGAAGTGGCCATAATAGCCGTGTTAGTCTGCTGCAGTAAAAATGAACAGGACTGCTGTGGCACCTGGAAAGACTAGTAAAGGTACAGGTTTCCTTTGCTTGAAAGCCAGTCAGATCTGCCTCTAGGGGGCAGTGCTCATCTCCGTTTCCAAGCCGAAGAGCCAGCACTGTCCGAAGACTTTTCCACGTTCATGTGGCTGGCATAACTAATTACCGAGGCGCATGGAATGCTGTTACCTTCCCACCGAAGCAGTACCTATTTATCTACTTGCGATTTCTTGCTTTCGAACTGCTAGGTTGGCAGGAGCTGGGGCCAGAGACGGGAGCTCACTCCGTCACGCGGCACTCAGGTCTCGAACTGCCGAGCTACTGATCTTCCTGTCTGCAGTTCAGCATCTTAACCACTGAGCCACCGCGGCCCTAACTACATTCTATTTCCCGATAAACTTCTCTCCCTCCAAATGGGTTGTTTCTTTGGGTTTTTCATTGTTTGTTTTTTGCCATCAACTCGCAGCCAAGTTAGGCAACCCAATCGGGTTTTTTAGGAAAGAGACCATTCAGGCCCCTCCTGGGAACCAGTGGGGGAAAGAAGGGCTTACCAGGCGCGGGAGGGAGGCCGATGGCATTGCCAGTGATGTGGCTACATCAGTTCCGACAAGCACTGGAAATTACATCATCACACAACGACATTGAGGCGATACTCTGGGATTCAGGCCAAAACTCTATGGCCAAAATTCTTTCTACCATAGAATTCCACCCCCCCCCAATACCAGAGCATCACCCGGACATGGCTGATGTGATGATGTCACTTCCGATGCATGCTGGAAGTGACATCACCCCATCACTGGGGAAGTTGCCTGGGCCTTCCTCTCTCTCTCCTGGTAAATCCCTTTGCTGGCCAGCTGATTAGCAGGGGGTTGGGGTCTGGTGGTGGGGGACGCCCACCTCTCCTGGTGGGGCTGGTAACCCTATTTGGACTTTTTGGCAGTCTCCCATCCAAATACTGACCAGGGTTGACCCTGCTTAGTAGCCAAGCTCTGGCAGTGTAATGTAGTATGCTCTGTGTAGCAACCAGCCTGCCATGTGCTCCCAGGTAATGGCGCCCGCCGCATGGCCAGAGCACATGGTCAGGCAGAGAGGGGAGCTTGAATCTGGAGGAACAATAGACGTCCGGATTCAAAGCCTCCACCAATGTGGGACCTAGGTTCTCCCTGGGGAGCCAATGCACTCAAACGCTCCTCCAGGGAACCTATGACAAACATGCGCATATGTTAAGCCCCTATCAGGTCTTTTGGGTGCGGCCGGAGGTGTGGCTCCGGCCAGCATATAATGAGGGCCTTGGAGCCCTGGAAGCATGCTTGTTCTGACCATCTACTGGGCATGCTGAATCACTCAATAAAGGCTTCATGATTTCACCGTTCCTGGTCTCCTGAGTCCAGTACTCTTCAGGCAGGATTGGGCTAGCCTGGGCAAGAAGAAGAGGAGGAAGAGGAGGAGGAGGAGGAGGAGGAGACTGGATTTATACCCCGCCCTTCACTTGGAGTCTCAGAGTGGCTAACAATCTCCTTTTCCCTTCCCCTCCTCACAACAGACACGGGGCTTGATTCCCCACTCCTTCACATGCAGCTTCTGGTGGGACCTTGGTTCAGTCACAAGTTCTCTCAGAGCTGTTCTCTCAAGGGCAGTCCTCGAAAGTGCTCTCTCAGCCCCACCTACCTCACAGGGTGTCTGTTGTGGGGAGAGGAAGGGAAGGAGATTGCAAGCTGCTCTGAGACTCTGAGTGAAGTATAAATAAATCCAACTCTTCTTCTTCCTCTTCTTCTTCTTCCTCTTCTTGACAAAAAACAGTACCCCTGGAGAACATGCCTGCTTTGGGAAATGGGCTCTACGGCATTGCCCTGGGAAATGGGCTCTACAAATTCCAGTGCTCCTGGGGAGGAGAAAGTGCGGTGGGTCCAGGCAAGTTAGGAAGGGAAGGGCACCGAGAAACAGGAAAGCTCGACACCCTTCCAGCCTGAGACTCATCCCAACGGTAGTTGGCAGAGGGGCTAGGACGGAAACCCCTTCTCCGACATTGGTGTTGTGTAACGCAAGGTCAATCAACAACAAGGCCAGGGTTCTTCAGGACTTCCTGGTAGAGCAGAAGGCCGACCTGGCGTGCGTGACCGAGACCTGGGTGCGGGCAGGAGAGACAGTAGCTCTCTCCCAAATGCCCCCCCCGGGATTCTCGGTCCTACACCAATCAAGGACTGTGGGGCGGGGGGGAGGAGTGGCGATTTTCATTCGGGAGGCTTACTCCTTCAGGGCGCTCCCGTCGGTGGAAATCACGGGTGTAGAGTGTGTCGGCTTGGTGTGGGAGGCCGAAGAGAGTTTGGCTGTATGGTTGGTGTACCGACCGCCTAATGCACCAGCCAACAGCCTGCTGTCCCTGATGGAGGCTGTGGCGGGCTGGGCGTTGGAGCACCCTAACCTAGTGGTTTTGGGTGACTTCAACATCCATGTCGATGACGCAGCTTCCGTTCAGGCGGCGGACCTGGTGTCGTCCATGGTGGCATTAGGACTCTCCCAGTACATCTCAGCCCCTACGCACTGGGCCGGTCACACGCTCGATTTGATCTTCGCCGCGGGGGTAACCGTGGACCGGATTACCGCTTCGGCGGTACCATGGTCGGACCACCATGCCCTGGGGGCCCGTTTGAATGTACCACCCCGACCTCTAGGCGGTGAGCGTATTTTAGCTCGCCCGCAGAGTCAGATGGATCCTTTGCGATTCCAGGCAGCTCTGCGGGAGCCGATGTCCCCTGGCGGTTCATTGGATGAGCTGGCTGAGGACTGGCATAGCCGGCTCTCTACAGCCATCGACGAGATCGCTCCCAGGTGCCCTCTACGCCCTCGCACAAAATTGGCATTGGCCCCCTGGTATACCTAGGGATTACGGCTGATGAAGCGAGAGCTACGACGGTTAGAGAGGCGGTGGCGGCGTGCTCGTGACGAAGCTACAAGAACATCCTATAGGACGCTTATGAAGGCCTATGAGATGGCAACCAAGGCAGCGAAGAAAGAATTCTACGCTGCTGAGATTGCGTCTGCTAGCTCACGCCCAGCCCAATTGTTTAGAACAATTCGGTCATTAACAATCCTGCCACAAGGCAGGCCAAATGCAAGGGAATTGGAAATTGGCTGTGAGGCATTTGCGAGCTATTTTGCAGATAAAGTCCTGTCGCTCCGCCGCGACCTCCCCGCCACATTAGAAACAGTGAGTGAGCTCGAGGCCCCAAGCACGTCTTCGTTTCCGGGTTTCGATGGGTTCGGCCTGCTTGATCTTGAGGAAGCTGACAGACTTCTTGTGACTGTGCGCCCAACCACATGCATCCTTGATCCGTGCCCGTCCTGGCTGATTAAAGCTGGCCACGATGGGCTACGAGGTGCTGCTTGGGAAATTATCAACACCTCCCTCTCTGAAGGGCGATTCCCAGGGGCACTCAAGGAGGCGATGGTCCGCCCTCTCTTGAAAAAACCACATCTGGACCCGGCCGAATTGGCGAACTATCGGCCGGTGTCCAATTTGCCTTATTTGGGCAAATTGATTGAGAGGGCGGTGGCGTTACAGTTACAGGATTATCTGGGTGACGCTTCGATCTTAGATCCCGCCCAGTCAGGCTTTCGCCCGGGATATGGGACGGAGACGGCATTGGTTGCCCTTACTGACGACCTTCGGCGGCATCTGGATCGAGGCGGCGGGGCAGTGTTGCTGTTGCTTGATCTGTCGGCAGCGTTCGACATGGTCGATCATCAGCTGCTGACTCGCCGTCTCGCCGACGTGGGGATACAGGGGCGGGCCTTGCAGTGGCTCGTTTCCTTCCTCCAAGGTCGGGGACAAAGGGTGGTTGTAGGGGAGCAGCGGTCCAGGAGACACCCACTGGAATGTGGTGTGCCTCAGGGGGCAGTGCTCTCCCCGATGCTATTTAACATCTATATGCGCCCCCTTGCCCAGATTGCCCGGAGGTATGGGCTGGGTTGTCACCAGTACGCTGATGACACCCAGCTCTATCTGATGTTGGGTGGCCAGCCGGATTCGGACCTAGAAGATCTCAACCGGGCATTGCACGCTGTGGCTGGGTGGCTCAGACTGAGCAGACTGAAATTGAACCCGGCGAAGACGGAGGTCCTGTGTCTGGGACGGGGTGGACCAGGGCGGGGGCTCCCACTCCCGAGCTTCGACGGGGCACCGTTGGTGCCTGCGTCGCGGGTAAGGAGTTTGGGAGTGCTCCTGGAGCCCTCCTTGTCAATGGAGGCCCAGGTAGCAGCCACTGCCAAGTCGGCCTTCTATCACCTTCGGCTGGCACGGCAGTTGGTCCCCTACCTTGACCGTCCTGACCTAGCCACAGTGATCCATGCTACGGTCACCTCGAGACTGGACTACTGTAACGCCCTCTACATGGGGCTGCCCTTGGTGCAAACCCGGAAGCTGCAGCTGGTGCAGAATGCCGCGGCCAGGTTAGTGATGGGTCTCTCAAGACGAGACCATATCCGACCTGTGCTAGCGGAGCTGCACTGGCTGCCTATAGCATACAGAGTTCGCTTCAAGGTGCTGGTTCTCACCTTTAAAGCCCTATATGACCAGGGTCCAACATACCTGAGAGACCGCCTTACTCCGCATATACCCCAGCGAGCACTTCGGTCAGGTTCGTGTCATCGGCTCCGTATCCCGGGCCTCAGAGAGGCCAGGCTCACTGGCACCAGGGCCAGAGCGTTTTCGGTGGTGGCTCCAACCTGGTGGAATGAGCTCCCGGAAGAGACCAGGGCCCTGCGGGACCTGATGCAGTTCCTCAGGGCCTGCAAGACGGAGCTCTTCCACCAGGCCTTTGGCTAGGAGCCGCCACCGACCTCGTAACAGCACTGTAAGATCACCTGCAGTGGAAATTGGTCCAATGTAGCCCAGACTGATGGCTATAACTGGAGGGTCCCTCACTAGAGAGGCGCCATTTTAAAGAGACTGGAAGCATTTTAGTGGATTTTAGTTTTATTGTAGCAGATATACTCCTATGTAATGGAGTTTTATTATTGTTGTGGTTTAAATGATTTTAAATTGTTATGATATGCATGGCTTAAGCCTTTGTTAGCCGCCCTGAGCCCGCTTGCGGGGAGGACAGGATATAAAAACTAAAATAAATAAATAAATAAATAAATAAATATTGCACCTCACCGAAGTCTCTCCCCTCCCCAAACCCCGCCTTCCTCTGGCTCCACCCCCAAAACAAGTATGTCCCAACCTGGAGCTGGCAACCCTACTAATACTAGAGTCACTCTCATCACCGGTGATGCTCTGATGTCACTTCCGGTGCGTGCCAGAAGTGACATCACTGGCAACCTCACTGTGACTAGGCCTTCCTCTGCTGCCATTTTGAAACGGGGCCTGCAAGACGGAGCTCTTCCACCAGGCTTTTAGTTAGGGGGCTCTCGCCACCGTAGAGCCCTGGTCTTCAATATCTAGCCTGTGCCCACGAAGACCGTGAGCAGAGTGAATCTCAAAGACTAGATAAGCCATCTCGAATAACCATCTCCAGCACTTTTGTACTGTGTAATAATGGAATTGTTTTATATGATTTTTATGGTTTTAATTGTATTTATATATTGACTGTGAGCCGCCCTGAGCCTGCATTGTGCGGAGGATGGGGTATAAATGTGATTAGATAGACAGACAGACGATGATAGATAGATAGATAGATAGATAGATAGATAGATAGATAGATAGATAGATAGATAGATAGATAGATTAGATAGAGCGAGTCCACCTTTCAATGGGGCCATTTTCTCCAAGTGAACTGATCTCTGTCGCCTGGAGATCAGTTGCCATAGCGGGCAATCTCCAGCCACCGGCTCGAGTTTGGCAGCCCTAAGCCCATTCTACAGAGCCGGAGCCATGACTGAAAAGGCCCTGGGCTGTGATGGATGCCAGATGGGCTACCCTGTGTAGTGGAATAGCCAACAGATATACTGGGGGGGGGGGAGTTAAAGGATATAACTGAAGTCCTGGTCATGACTCGATTAGGGATTAGAAATGTAAACTGACAAATTGGGAGAGGGCGGGATCCAGCAGCTGGCCTCACCCCCCCTTTGTGCCTTTAATTAGAATGGCCTGCGGTCTTTCCCCTAAAGCAGATAAGTCATAAATAGGCGGCCTTTTGTTGGCCGGGCCGGTTGGGCATTGTGTGACGGCACACGGCTGGCGTTTTTAAAGAACTCTTTGATAAAGCCCAGCACTAAATCTACAAACACCGAGGCAAAGAGAAAGGGAGCTATTTAGCCCGCTGCCAGTTCCCGGCATTAAGTATGCAAATGCGGCCCCGTCTTCGGCTCCCGAGAACAGCGGGCGCTGAACGCGGCAGCGGCAGCGAGCGGCACGACATCATTCATTTCCATCATTAAAACAAAGGCGGGATAAATCGCTACCTAATTTGTAAAATATGCTTATCATATAGGCTCTTTGGTCTTCAAGAAAGGCACCGGCTGAATGGGAATCGCAGAATTATTCGGAGGGGGAAGGAGGGGAGGAAAGGGGGACTCTTGGATCTATCATAGTTGGGTGATTTGTGAGGGTTTGGGGGGGGGGGTTGGTGATGGTGATGGGCCCTGATTGTTCTTTTCTTTCCCTTTTTCAGAGATGGGAGCATTTTGATACGTGGACGAAGAAGAGTTGGTTTTTATACCCCACTTTTCTCTGGGCGATTCTGCATTGGCTTTTGCCTCCGTTGTTTTATCAAACCCACACTGGAACAGAAATTCCCCTCTGCATTGCATGGTGCTTTCGCTTTCTTTGATCATTGGGTTTTATGGGACCCTCTGCACTGCATGCTGCTTTCACTTTCTTTGACCATCAGGTTTTATGGGACCCTCTGCACTGCGTGCCACTTTCACTTTCTTTGATCATCAGGTTTTATGGGACCCTCTGCATTGCATGCTACTTTCGCTTTCTTTGACCATCAGGTTTTATGGGACCCTCTGCACTGCGTGCCACTTTCACTTTCTTTGATCATCGGGTTTTATGGGACCCTCTGCATTGCATGCTACTTTCGCTTTCTTTGACCATCAGGTTTTATGGGACCCTCTGCATTGCATGCTGCTTTCACTTTCTTTGACCATCAGGTTTTATGGGACCCTCTGCACTGCGTGCCACTTTCACTTTCTTTGATCATCGGGTTTTATGGGACCCTCTGCATTGCATGCTACTTTCGCTTTCTTTGACCGTCGCAGTTTATGGTACCCTCTGCACTGCATGCTGCTTTCACTTTCTTTGATCATCGGGTTTTATTGGACCTTCTGCAGATTTATGGCCGTTCAGGGTGACTTCACAGTCAGTATAGCGTTGCGCCCGGGGTATCTGAATATGGTTTGGAGCTGCACCTTTTCCTCAGTGTTGAGAAAATGTGGAGCGAATGCCAGATGCAGCATCACCCTCTGCCTTAAGGAGCCTCAAAATGGCTTCCAATTGCTTTTTCCTTCCTCTCCCCACAACAGGCACCCTGTGAAGCAGGTGGGGCTGAGAGAGCTTCGAGAGAACTGTGTGGCCCAAGGTCACCCAGCAGGCTTCATGTGGAGGAGGGGGGAATCAAACCTGGTTCTCCAGATTAGAGCCCGCCATTCTTTTTTTTAAATTTACTCTATTCGTTTATTTATTCTGAGAATTTTATTTGACAGTTTGTATTTAGTACATCCAACACATTCACTAACATGAAACATACTCCAAAAATAACCTATCGAAGAAGAAGAGGAGGAGGAAAAGCTTGGATTTATACCCCACACTTCACTTGGAGTCTCAGAGCAGTTTACAATCTCCTTTCCCTCCCCCTCCCCACAACAGACACCCTGCGAGGTAGGTGGGGCTGAGAGAGCTCTTTCAAGGACTGCTCTTTCAAGGACAGCTCTTGTCAGAACTACGGCTTGCCCAAAGTCATCCCGCAGGTGCAAGTGGAGGAGTGGGGAATCAAACCCGGTTCTCCCAGATCAGAGTCCGCTCACTTAACCACTACACCAAACTGACTGTCTACAAACAACCAAGACAAATGGAACAGAAAGCAAATAAGCAATACCAATTAGTGCCTGCCATTCTGAGCCACTGCACCCCATTGGAGGACGTTTGGGAGGACAATAATTCATAGGGTCGCCATAAGTCGGAGGCAATGATGGCAGTTAACACACGCCTCGTAGAAGTTTGCTGGGTGACCTGGGGACCATCACGAACCCTCAGCCCGGCTTACCTCACAGGGCTGTTCTCGTGAGAAAATGGAGGAAGGGTACACAGCTGTACAACACTCTGAGTCCCAACTGTGGGCAGAAAAGAAGAAGAAGAGTTGGGTTTTATACCCCGCTTTTCCCTGCCCTAAGGAGACTCAGAAGGTCTTACTACTGCCTTCCTTTCCTCTCCCCACACCTTCTAAGGCAGGTGGGGCTGAGAGAGTTCTTTTCATGGAATCTTTAGAAATATTTTCAAAAATGTAAACAGGAATCCAACTTCCTGGGAGGCTTATAGATAGCAAAGGCTGAGCAGCATTCAACCCTTGCAGCTTCCTATCAGTTCCACTCATTGAAGAAGAAGAAGAAGAAGAGATTGGATTTATACCCTACCCGTCACTACCTGAAGGAGTCTCAGAGCGGCTTACGGTCCCGTCCCCTTCCCAACAGACAGCCTGTGAGGTAGGTGGGGCTAAGAGAGCTCTTTTGAGAGCTGCCCTTGAGAGAACAGCGCTGAAAGAACTTGTGACTGACCCAAAGACACACCAGCAGCTGCATGTTGGAACACTTTGCCTATGAAGAACGGTTGAAGCGCTTGAGGCTCTTTAGCTTGGAGAAACAACGGCTGAGGGGTGACATGATCAAGGTTTATAAGATTATGCATGGGATAGAGTAGGTAGAGAAAGAAGTGCTTTTCTCCCTTTCTCACAAGACAAGAACTCCTGGGCACTCCATGAAATTGCTGAGCTGTTGGGTTAGAACGGAGAAGAGGAAGTCCTTCTTCACCCAAAGAGTGATTAACACATGGAATTCACTGCCACAGGAGGTGGCAGCGGCTACAAGCATGGACAGCTTCAAGAGGGAATTAGATAAACAAATGGAGCAGAGGTCCATCGGTGGTGATTAGCCACAAGGTATTAGTAGGAACTCTCGGTCTGGGGCAAGTGATGCTCTGTATTCTTGGTGCTTGGGGGGGGGGGCAACAGTGGGAGGGCTTCTAGTGTCCTGGCCCCACTGCTGGACCTCCTGAGGGCACCTGGTGTTTTTGGCCACTGTGTGACAAAGTGTTGAACTGAATGGGCCATTGGCCTGATGATCCAGCGTTGGCTTCTCTTATGTTTTTATGTATGTAGAGGAGCAGAGAATCAAACCCGGTTCTCCCAGATTAGAGTCTGTGCTCCTAACCACTACACCAAAGCGCATTTAGTTATTGCCTTGCATATTTGTGTATAAAATGTGACCTACGAAGAACCCCACGGAGTTTTCAAGGTAAGATATGAACGGAGGTAGTTAGGGTTGCCAGCTCCAGGTTCGGAAACACCTGGAGATCTGAGAGAGGAGCTTGGAAAGTGAGGGACCTCAGTAAGGTACAGCGCCATACAGTCTGGCTGTTTTCTCCAGGAGATATCTATGTAGCCTGGAGATCATTTGTAATACCTGGGGATCTCCAGTCCCCACCTGGAGACTGGCCACTCCAGGGCTATTTTGGGGCAGGAACGCACAGGAACGGAGTCCCGGCTGGCTCCTGGGTTGGCCACACCCAGCAGGAACTCATTAGCATAATAGGCCACACCCAACAGCAGAAACGCATTAGGATTGGCTACATTAGGGGTGTGTGGCCTAACATGCAAATTAATTCCTGCTACAAAAAGAGCCCTGGGTTTTGACAACAAACAAGGTAAACAGAATAAGAAGCAAAAGGTGGGTGTGGCTGGATGACCACTCCTCTGGTAACACGGGGGTGTGGCCTAATATGCTAATAAGCTGTGCTGTCAGGGGTGTGGCCTGATATGCTAATGAGTTTCTGCTGTTGGGTGTGGCCTATTATGCTAATGAGCTCTTGCTGGGCTTTTTCTACAAAAAAAAAAGCCCTGGGCAACACCATTGGTTCACCTGTGCCTTTCTTTGCGTAGCTACCCAGGACTTCCTTGGTGGTCTCCCATTCAAGTTCTAATCAGGGCTGATGCTGAGAGCCAGTTTGGTGTAGTGGTTAAGAGTGGTGGACACTGATCTGAGGGAACCAAGTTTGATTCCCTACTCCTCCTCCGCATGAAGCCTGCTGGGTGACCTTGGGCCAGTCACAGTTCTCTCCGAACTGCCTCAGCCCCACCTGCCTCACAAGGTGACCATTGTGGGGGGGGGGGGGAAGTGGATCGTAAGCTGCTCTGAGGCTTCTTCGGGTAGAGAAAAGCAGGGTATAAAAACCAACTCTCCTTCTTCTGCTTAGCTTTTGAGATCTGATGAGATTGGGCTAGCCTGGGCCATTCCGGTCAGGGTTATTGCAATGTAATTGGAGGGGGGGGGGGAGTGGATTTTGTGCCACTGCTTCTCTGAACAGGGGAAACCTGGAATGGCCCTTTCTGCACTGTCCTTTGAATCCACGTTCACCGCAGTGTCCTCCAAGCAATTCTGCACTAAAATCGAATTCAACCCTCTTTTTCTTCCGGCTCCCCCCTCATTCTTAACTAAAATTGAGTTCAACCTTCTTTTTATTCCATTCCCCCCCCCCCCCACATTACATTACCTCCTTTCAGGGGTCAGCCCAGTTTCAGCCTGCTGTTGGCCGGGGGTTATTTGGATACTGTTTTGCCATGGACTTACCGCATTTGCCTGCCACTCCGGATTTGCTCAGTGTTCAAGTTGAGGCAATTTAAGTCCATGGTTTAGGAAAAGGGGGAAAGAATGTGATTTCTGACACCATGGCCGAGTTCAGACTGGCAGTTTGGCCCGATATAGGCCCGCTTTGCAAGCGGATTAAGAGAGCCTGTTCACACAGCCGCAGCTGCCTGGCGTTGCCGTGCCGCACTCACCCCGTCCTGAAGCGCTTTCATCCCGCATTAAAAAGGTACCTGGTGAAACCGGTGTCAAGCCGTCTGGGGGCGCGTTCATCCCACTTCCTGGCAGTGTGGACGCAAATAAGCCGCACATCAAGCGGCGCTGGTAATGTGGACCCGTTGATCCGGCTGCTGCACCCATGCGCCTATGCGCAGGTCGGCAAAATGGACCAAAGCCACGTGTTGCCACGGCATTGCCACCAGGGGCCGCCCCACAGTGTGAATGCTGCATTCCACCTCCCCCCCAGTATGGTCCCACATCAATCTACTCAGTGCGAACGGAAAGCCCCGTGACAACTCGGCCTGGGTCTTTTTGCCCCGCTTCCCTTGCGCTTCATTTTGCTAGTCTGTCCTCAGCCTTTCTCCTTGATATATATATATATTGACAGCTGTCACTGTGCCTTCAAAAGTTTAATCATAATAGACCCAGATCCTGGTATGTAACCAGAAACTTATGACAGAATATATATTTTATAACTGCATTTTTCGGATAGGCAGCCTCTGTAGAAGGAATTAGGATGCAATAAGAATGGGATGCTATTTAGAAGTTGCAAGGCCACCAACAGCGAAGTTTAATGTGATTCAGAACCCCTTATCGACAAGCTTTCCCCTCTGCAAGCCCAGGAAGTCACCCCGTGTCCTGAAGACAAGATAAACAAGTGAAATTACTGACACCGCTAAGAGATGGACGGAGTCAAATGATGCTTGTATGATGTTAACTGCCCGGTACCAATTAGAGACCCCTTTAATGTGTAAACGATATGTGATGTCATTTGGGGTATAAGACCTTCTGACCTTCTGGCAGAATACAGCTTTGGAATCGCTGGAAGTGCTAAGGCGCTCATCAGCCCTGTGTTCCCTGTTATGAATTCCTTCAACAGAAATTCATCGAACTCGTTGGACTGAAACGGTGTGATTCCAATTTGGCCAAAGGCTCACGCAGGCACGGATTTGTGCATGAACGGCAAAACAGTCTCCAAATAACCTGGGGCGACAAAAGGCCGACGCATCCTTTTTTAAGGTACCATCCGAAACGTGCCTTCTTCGCTTCCGGGTTCACAGCTCGCTCCGCCCGCCCCGGCTTAAACAAGCAAGGGCAATGAACATGTTTGTCTGCGCCGTGTGTCCTTGTTGATTCCCCAGCTGTTCAGCCACTCAGCTGTGAAAGGACAGTGCCTCTGGCAATACAGAGCACCCACTGCTGTTGTGCTGGGTTGTCACCAGATGGAGCCGAGTGCGGTTATTGAAGCTGGGTGCTCGCTCTGCCTGGCATATGCAAAGAGGTTCCAGGCATCTGGTTTCACTTTTGTTGTTGTTGTTTTTGCAAGGGGGGGGGGAGGTCTGTTTGAAATGGAAACAATCGTAAATTCAAACCGGCCCCACCCGGACCCTGAGGCTGGGGTGCCCCTTGGATTGCAAGCGAGCATAATAACATTTGATGGGACCTCTGTGATTAATGATGGAGAGAGGCCTAGCGGGGAAGAAGGATTGGGGGGGGGGGGATTGCTATTCGATCGGCAAAAAAATGCACAGAAGAAATTATGCACAAGAGAACTGACTGCTGAGGGGTGACATGATCGAGGTTTGTAAGATTATGCATGGGATAGAGCAGGTAGAGAAAGAAGTCCTTTTCTCCCTTTCTCACAATGCAAGAACTCGGGGGCACTCCATGACATCGCTGAGCAGTCGGGTTAGAACGGATAAAAGGAAGTACTTCTTCACCCAAAGAGTGATTAACACATGGAATTCACTGCCACAGGAGGTGGCGGCGGCTGCAAGCATGGAGGCTTCAAGAGAGAATTAGAGAAACATAATGGAGTAGAGGTCCATCAGTGCCTATTAGCCACAAGGTATAGAGAGGATCTCTCAGTCTGGGGCAAGTGATGCTCTGTCTTCTTGGTGCTTGACAGGGGGGGCAACTGTGGGAGGGCTTCTAGTGTCCTGGCCCCACTGCTGGAACTCCTGAGGGCACCTGGTGTTTTTGGCCACTGTGTGACAGAGTGTTGGACTGGATGGGCCATTGGCCTGATCCAACATTGGCTTCTCTTATGTTCTTATGTTCTTATGAATTGATTTCTGAATGACTAGAAAAAATGTTACCAAGGTATCTGGAAAGGAGACCACCACCACAACGTGAGAAGCAGACCGAGACTGCAAAGCGGCAGTCATGAAGGAGCTCGAAAAGATTCTTAAGCTTTACAGATGTGTTGATGGTGACCGAGACAATTCAGGCTATAGTGTTCCCCATTACTATGTATGGGTGTGAAAGTTGGACAGTGAAGAAAGCTGGCAGGAAGACAGTTGATTCGTTTGAAATGGGTGTTGCAGGAGAGTTCTACGGATACCGAGGACTGCCAGAAAAACAAACAAGGGAGCTCTCGTTCATAGAATCATAGAATCACAGAGCTGGAAGGGACCATACAGGCCAACCCCCTGCTCAGTACAAGATCAGGCTAGAGTATCCCTGAGAAGTCTTTGTCCAGCCGCTGCTTGAAGACTGCCAGGGAGGGGGAGTTCACTATCTCCCCAGGGGGCTGATTCCACTGTTGCACAACTTCTACTGTCAAAACCCTAAGATCCAGCCGGTACCTTCCCGCCCGTAATTTAAACGCATTCTTGCGAGTCCTCTCCTCTGCTGCCCACAGGAACAGCTCCCTGCGCTCCTCTAAGGGACAGCCCTTCCGATACTCCAAGAGAGCCATCCTGTCCCCCCTCAGCCTCCTCTTCTCCAGACTGAACCTTCTCAAGTCCCTCAGCCTTTCCTCGCAGGGCTTCTTGGTCTCCGAGCCCCCAATCATCCTCGTCACTCTCCTCTTCAACCGTTCCATCCTGTCCACATCCCTTTTGAAGTGAGGCCTCCAGAACTGCACACCTGACCAGTGCTGTTCAAATCAAGCCTGAACTGTTCCTCGAAGATCGTATGACTCAACTGAGGCTATTAGACTTCGGTCACATGACAAGAAGACAAGAGTCCCTGGAAAAGGCAATCATGCTGGGAAAAGCGGAAGGCAGCAGGACAAGAGGAAGACCCAAGATGAGATGGGTTGACTCGACCAAGGAAGCCACAAAGGCCCTCCGTCGGCAAGACCTGAGCAAGGCTGTTAATGAGAAGACAATTTGGAAGACATGAATTCACAGGGTCACCATAACCCTAGGAGGAGGAGGTTAGGTGAGCCTGCCATGAGGCGGGGAGGGTGGGATATAAATCCAATAAATAAATAAATAAATAAATAAATAAATAAATAAATAAATGTCAGAAGTGACTTGACAGCTGTTTACACACACACACACACACACACACACACACACACACACAGAGCGCTGGAAGGTCATCTGTGGCTGGTTCACAAAGGAACGTTCATCATCTGATTTAAGTCTCTGTCTTTCCCCTATTCCTTTCTCTACCCCCCCCCCCAGAAAGTGTAAAGCAAAACGGAAGGTGTGGATGCCGTTGGCTCAGCCCACTTTAGACTGGGATCATGTGGCCCACTTGAAGACTCCCCACTTCTTGACTCACCTGTACAAGAACCAATGATTTGAGGGCATCCAATGAAGTTGAGGGGCAGTAGATTCAGGATGGACAAAAAGACAATAGGTCTTTACACGATGGCTGAAAAAAATGTGGAATTCGCTGCCAGAGGATGTAATGGTGGCCACAGGCTTTAAAAGGGAATCAGACGGATCCATGCAGGAGAGGTCTATCAGAGGCAGTAATCCTGTGAATACCACTGCCAAGAGGCAGCATCAGGGGAAGGCTTCTATTCTGTTGTTGGCCCTCCAGAGGAACTGCCTGGCCGCTGTGTGAGACAGGATGCTGGACTGGATGGACCACTGGTCTGATCCAGCAGGGCTCTTCTGATGTTCTTATGAAGGCCTCAGCCTCTGTGTCCTGTTGCTGGCCCTCCAGAGGAACTGGTTGGCCCCTGTGTGAGACAGGAGGCTGGACTACATGGACCACTGGTCTGATCCAGCAGGGCTCTTCTGATGTTCTTATGAAGGCCTCAGCCTCTCTGCCCTGCTGTTGGCCCTCCAGAGGAACTGGTTGACCACTGTGTGAGACAGGATGCTGGACTGGATGGACCCCTGGTCTGACCCAGCAGGGCTCTTCTAATGTTCTCATGAAGGTCTGGGCCTCTCTGCCCTGTTATTGGCCCTCTAGAGGAACTGGTTGGCCACTGTGTGAGTCAGGATGCTGGACTAGATGGACCACTGGTCTGATCCAGCAGGGCTCTTCTAATGTTCTCATGAAGGTCTTGGCCTCTATGTCATTATTGGCCCTCTAGAGGAACTGTTGGCCACTATGTGAGAAAGGATGCAGACTAGATGGACCCCTGGTTTGATCCAGCAGGGCTTTTCAAGTGTTCTTATGTGTAGTGTTTTGAGTGTGTCAGAACAGGACCTGGGAAGATCTCGGTTCAAGACTCCATTTTGCCATAAAACTTTCTGGTAGTGCAATCCTAAAATGAGCAGTATTCTTCAAAGTCCATTGACGTCAGTGGCCTTAGAAGGGTATATCTCTGTTTAAGATGGCCCTGGGAATGATGCTGGGCCAGTCACATTCTTTCGGCCTAACCTCGCAGGGTTGTTGTGAGGAAAAGATGGGGACAAGAAAATCATGTATACCACATAAGAACATAAGAGAAGCCAATGTTTGATCAGGCCAATGGCCCACCCAGTCCAACACTCTGTTGTCACACAGTGGCCAAAAACACCAGGGGCCATCAGGAGGTCCACCAGTGGGGCCAGGGCACTAGAAGCCCTCCCACTGTTGCCCCCCCCTTCGAAGCACCAAGAATGCAGAACTCCTTGAACTCTTTGGGGTAGAGATGTGCCAGAGAGACAGATAATCTTTTATAGCTTTGTTCTGCATGCTTTCCAAACCACTGGTGTAGTGGTTAAGTGATCAGTTCCCTCGGAGAAAGGAGCTGCTTTGGAGGGTAGGTTCTATGGCATTACGCACTCCTGAAGTCCCTCCCTGAACCCTCCCCTCCCTAGGCTCCACCCCCAAACCTCCAGGAATTTCCCAGCCCAAAGCTGGCAACCCTAGGAGGAGGAGGTTAGGTGAACAGCATTCTGGGGGATCATTTTATTTATTTATTTATTGCCTTTCTACCCTGCCCTTCCCACACATCGGCACAGGGCAGGTAACCTCAACATTTCTTGTGCGACATCGTCAATTGTCAGACGTTAGAACGTGTTCAGAACGAAGTAGAGTCAGAGAGAGAACCACAGCCCCAAGAGAGCTAAAAGAGAAACCGAACAAGGCTGTGTATTACGCTAATTCTAATTAAGTGCATACAATCAAAGTAGTATACAAATTAATAGCAAAAATAACATACCGTATTTTTCGCTCCATAAGACGCACCTGATCATAAGACGCACCTTGTTTTTAGAGGAGGAAAACAGGAGAAAATGAAACAGAAAGAAGAAGAAGAAGAAGAAGAAGAAAAAGAAGAGATTGGATTTATACCCCGCCCTTCACTCATTTGGAGTCTCAGAGCGGCTTACAAACTCCTTTTCCCTTCCCCTCCCCACAACAGACACCCTGTGAGGTAGGTGGGGCTGAGAGAGCTCTTTCCCGAGCTGTCCTTGAGGGGACAGCTGGTACAGAGCTATGGCTTGCCCAAGGTCATCCAGCCAGGTGCAAGTGGAGGAGTGGGGAATCAAACCCGGTTCTCCCAGATTAGAGTCCGCGCACTTAACCACTACACCAAAGAAAGAGAGAGAGAGAGAGAGATAAAGGAAGGGAGGAGGAGAGAGAGAGAGAAAGAGAAAGGAAGAAAGAAAGGTGGGGACAGGGAGAGAGACAGAAAGACAGACAGACAGAAAAAAGGAAAGGAAGGAAGGAAGAAAGACAGAGAAAGGAAAGAAGAGAGACGTTGGCATGCCATGCAAAGCCAGGCCTTTCTGTGCAAAGTAGCCATGGAGCTTAATCTGTGGGCGGGGCTTTCTGCTGCTGGCTGTCTTAAAGGGGAAAAGCACTTAAAGGGAAAGAGTACTTAGCCTGGTGGGGGTTTTCCTGCCGTTTCCCTTTTAAGTCTTAACAGCTCAGGCCCAGCAGGGAGGGGCGGGGAAGGCTGGGATGCCAGCCTCAATGGCGTTCCCCTGCGTTCCCGCTGAAGAAAGAGCCATGTTACAGGCAGTGTTCCCTTTAAGCTGTGGAGTCTTGTGAGCAAAAATTCTACTTAGTGAGCTACTGGCATTAAAGTTGCGAGCCAGCGACTTGGCTCCTCCATAAATTAGTTTGCTCTGGAGCCACCCTTCCTGAGCTGAGACAAAAATGTGTGAGCCAGAGCCTGAAAAGCTGTGAGCTAGCTCACACTAACTCAGCTTAGAGGGAACACTGGTTACAGGTAAGAAAAGCTCCATATTTGCTCCATAAGACGCACACACTCCCCCCCCCCACTTTTTTGGGGAGGAAAAGTGCGTCTTATGGAGCGAAAAATATGGTCAATAACATCATGACGCGGTTCTCCGGAACGCTGTTCTCGTTTCGTTGGGATACTTCATCCGCATAGCAACAGTCCAGTAGGTAAAGGTTCAGACACCGAAGTGATACAAATTCAATGATGTACAAATCCCATCTGGTAACAATATTCACTTTTCACAGAAGCTAAAAAGTCATACAGGTAAGAATCATACGGAAAGGTGAAGGCTGACCATTTAGTACACTCCTAGGTAGCTGACCATCTCGTATACTCCTAGGTAGTAACCGTGGGCAATTTCATTCAGACCGCTTTGTAGGGGAGGCCACGTGATTGGATGTCTGTTGCCTCGACCGAAGGCCTGGTGGAACAGCTGTGTTTTGCGGGCCCTGATTTCAAGGGGGCGCTTGTTCTACCAGGTGGGGGCTGGGCCTGAAATAGCCTTGGCCCTGGTGGAGGCTAGATGGGCGTTCTTTGGGCCAGGGATAACCAGCAGATGTCGATCAGCAGAGTGCAAGGATCTCCGGGGAGGGAGGTATACAGGGAGAGACGGTCCCTTAGATATGTCTGTCCCAGGCTACTTAAGGAGCTGGGTGAATCATGCAGCGTTTTGGTTGGATCTTGGTGGGGTGTGAAGGACCCCAAAGGAGCTTTTACCTGGGTCTCAGTGCCCCCTGTCTCCATTTGGTGTAGTGGTTAAGTGCACAGACTCTAATCTGGGAGAATCAGTTTTGATTCCCCACTCCTCCACTCGCACCTGCTGGATGACCTTGGGCAAGCCATAGCTCTGGCACAGCTGTTCTTGAAAAAGAGCAGTTTCTGTCAGAGCTCTCTCAGCCCCACCACCCTCACAGGGTGTCTGTTGTGGGGAGGGGAAGGGGAAGGAGTTTGTAAGCCGCTCTGAGACTCTCTTGGGTAGTGTAGGGTGGGGTATAAATCGAATCTGTTCTTTTCTTCTTCTCTTCATTCTGTGGAAAAAAATCTTTAAAGTAGAATACGAAGAAGAAGAGATTGGATTTATACTCCGCCCTTCCCTTGGAGTCTCAGAGCGGCTTACGAACTCCTTTCCCTTCCCCTCCCCACAACAGACACTCTGTGAGGGAGGTGGGGCTGAGAGAGCTCTTTCAAGGACTGCTCTTGAGAGAACAGCTCTGAGAGAACTTGTGACTGACCCAAGGTCACACCAGCAGCTGCATGTGGAGAATCAAATCCAGTTCTCCCATATTAGAGTCCTCTGTTCTTAACCACTACATCAAACTAAAGTGAAGGCGGACATTAGGATCCCCACCCCTTCCTCCTCCTCCTCCTCTTCCTCCTCCTCCTCCACTGCTGCAGTGGTTCCCTTTCTCTTAGCAGCTCAAGATGTTCTTGCCAAGTTGTGGTGTAAATATTTCTTCTGTTATCAGTCGGCACGCGGAGCCGTGTTTGGACGCAAACGTGTCTGCTAACCCAGCTGTCAAATAACCTCTGCAAACAGCAGGGGCTTCCCGACAGACTGAAGTGAATATATAGAAATACAGGCCCCCCCTCCCCTCCCTGTTTGGCGAGACAGGTTTCATTTGTTGTCGAAAGAGTTGGCGAATCCTGTCAAATTAATAACATTCCCTCGCAGGCGGAAGAAGGAAACCGGGCACTCTGAGGGCGTCTTCGCCGTTGGCGTGGTAATCCTGCAATTACAGCAAATCCCGCCATGGTATCACCAGCCCCGGATTTGCATAATTTAAAATTTGATGGGGGGGGGAGAGAAGAAATCTCTAAATACTTTAATTTTGATCGAAGCCGTTTCCACCGGTGACATGTGTCTACACCTATAATTACAGCAATATATCGGTTGATAAATTGCTGTAATTTCCCCTCCATTTCATGTTCTTTCTAACATTTAATTGTCAGTTTTGGACTAGATACAAGAGAGACAGGCGTGGAGAAGAATGCTATTATGTTTTTGTCGTTGCGCTAGCCGGTTCAACAATGGGACTCTTCTACAGAGATGGATTTTTTTTAAAAAAAGAAACAAAAAGTTAAATGAACGAGAGGATATACTCTGTTCCCTGGTCCAGCAACATAAGTCCCATCATATGAATTCCAGAGGGGTAGCTGTATTAGACAGTTGTAGCAAAATTAAATTATGAACTGGCATTGTGCATGGATCGCCCAGGCAAGCCTGCGCTCCCAAAATCTTGGAAGCTAAGCAAAGTCAGCCCTGGTTAGCAGTAGAAGAAGAAGAAGAGATTGGATTTATATCCCGCCCTTCACTCACTTGGAGTCTCAGAGCGGCTTACAAACTCCTTCCCCTTCCCCTCCCCACAACAGACACCCTGTGAGGTAGGTGGGGCTGAGAGAGCTCTGAGACAACTGTCCTTGAGAGAACAGCGCTGACAGAACTATGGCTTGCCCAAGGTCATCCAGCAGGTGCAAGTGGAGAATCAAACCCGGTTCTCCCAGATTAGAGTCCGTGCACTTAACCACGACACCAAACTAGTATTTGGAGAGGAAACGGCCAAGGAAGGCCAGGGTCGCTATGTAGAGGCAGGCAATGACAACCACCTCTGAACATCTCATGCCTTGAAAATCCTACCGTGTCATCTGCATAAGTCATCTGTGATTATTGTCCTGCCCTGGATGGCTCAGACTAGGGGGGCTCAGATGGCTCAGACTAGGGGGATCCCATTAGATCTCAAAAGCTAAGCGGGGTTATTTGCATGGGAGATGGCTAAGGAAGTCCAGGGTCGCCAGGGCTATTTTTGGGCAGGAACGCACAGGAACGGAGTTCCGGCTGGCTCCTGAGTTGGCCACACCCAGCAGGAACTCATTAGCATAATAGGCCACACCCAGCAGCAGAAACTCATTAGGATTGGCTACATTAGGGATATGTGGCCTAACATGCAAATTAATTCCTGCTACAAAAAAAGCCCTGGCTTTTGACAACAAACAAGGTAAACAGAATAAGAAACAAAAGGTGGGTGTGGCTGGATGACCACTCTTCTGGTAACATGGGGGTGTGGCCTAATGTGCTAATGAGTTTCTGCTGTTGGGTGTGGCCTATTATGCTAATGAGTTCCTGCTGGGCTTTTTCTACCAAAAAAAGGCCCTGAGGGTCGCTATGCAGAGGCAAGCAATGGCAAACCACCTCTGTTTGTCTCTGGCCTGACCTAGTCCAATCTCAAAAGCTTAACATGGTTGGAAGGAGGAGGAGGAGGAGGAGGAGGAGGAGATTGGATTTATACCCCGCTCTTCACTACCCAAAGGAGAACTCAGAGCGGCTTACGGTCGCTTTCACTTTACAATTGAAAAGTCATGCTGATGGCACTTTCTTGCATACAAACTCATAAGAACGTAAGAGAAGCCATGCTCCATCTGGCCAATGGCCCATCCAGTCCAACTCTCTGTGTCACACCGTGGCCAAAACCCAGGTGCCATCAGGAGGTCCACCAGCAGGGCCAGAACTCCAGAGACCCTCCCACTGTTGGTCTCCAAGCACCAAGAAGACAGAGCATCGCTGCCCCAGGCAAAAGAACATAGGAGAAACCATGTTGGATCAGGCCAATGGCCCATCCAGTTCAACACTCTGTGTCACACATAGGGCTGCCAAGTCTTGAACACTCACCGGCGGGGGGGGAGTCCTCCTCCCGCCGGGAGTTTCTTCTGGTGCGCAGCACGTTGGGGGCGTTGCCAGGGCGACGCTCTGACAATCGCCCTGGCAACGCCCCCAATGTGCTGTGTCACTTCCGATGACGTCATTACGTCATCCTTGCTGGACGACGTCGGGGGTGGGGTTCCCCCCGCCGGCCAAATGCTGGCTGGCGGATCGGGAACCCCTTTAGCGGGGGATCCCCCACCCCCCAGGCTGACTTGGCAGCCCACAGTGTCCAAAACCCAGGTGTGATCAGGACATCCACTAGCAGGGCCACAACCCATGAGAATTTGGGAAGCTCTCTAGAGTGTGTGTGACTGAAGAAGAAGAAGAAGAAGAAGAAGAGAAGAGATTGGATTTATACCCCACCCTCCACTCCCCAAAGGAGTCTCAGAGCGGCTTACAAACTCCTTTTCCCTTCCCCTCCCCACAACAGACACCCTGTGAGGTAGGTGGGGCTGAGAGAGCTCTTTCCCAAGCTGTCCTTGAGGGAACAGCTGGTACAGAGCTATGGCTTGCCCAAGGTCATCCAGCCAGGTGCAAATGGAGGAGTGGGGAATCAAACCCGGTTTTCCCAGATTAGAGTCCGCGCACTTAACCACTACACCAAACTGGCTCTACTGTTTTTAAGGAGAGGCCAAGGGGGGTGAAGAGGAAAGGGAGAATACCTCCTGAGCCTTCTGGGGGTATGGGATTGGCTCCTGGAGTTTTTGCCGGGATTTTTGTAACCAGCAAAATACTCTTGAGCCGCCACTGCACCTTTTGATTGAATAACCTACCGGGATACTCAATTTGCTTCTATTAATTTGCTTTCCTAATGGCCACCATTCTAATAAATGATGAGAAATTGTTTTAATAATGTTTCGTTAATATGTGTGTGTTTGCTGTTAAATAGTTAAAAGCTACTTCCTAAGTCTGCAGTCCCACTTTACAGCTGATCTGTTGCTAACAAAGTTCACTGAAACTGAGATCGACTCCTTAGGGAATAGCCAACTAGTCATAGAAACTGTGAGAAAGAAAGGAACAAAATCACATCGTGTGGCCCAGAGATTCAGTATTTGAGCATTTGAACCTGGACCAGTGACTGGACGCCAAGGCCTAAAGCGGTGAGCGTGGAAAGTTCTATGATGAGGTAACTTGAGGTTCGGGATGAGCACAGACCGAATTTTTGCAATTCGGTTCGTGGTTCATGGCTGAACCACGAACCCATACAGACTGGGAGCTTGGTTTGTGGGGAGCAGAAAGCAGGGGGGCATTTAAACCAAACAGCTGAGTAGCACGGAGTTCCCGACCACTCAGCCGTTTTTCATGAAGAGCAGAAAGCAGGTGTTTACATCCCTGCTTTCTGCTCTTCACAAACCATCCTGAACTGCATCAAAATTCTTTAAAGCTTGTGGCAGTTCTTCAGTTTGCAAAGGTTGGTCAGCAAACCACGAACCGCCCAAAATTTGTGATGAACTTTAGTTCATCAGCCAGTTCATGCCCATCCCTATTTGAGGTGGTTGCCTCAGTCAGCAGATATTTGGGGGGAGGGGTAGCTTCCCATCCCACCCATCAACAGCAGTCAGCTGTCTACCTGCTAGGGTTGCTAAGCACTGTCTTCACTTCAGCGGGTGCAAAAAATAGGGGTGGGGTGGGGTGGGGTGAGCAACATTGTCCACAATTGCACTGTCACTTCCTGTTGTACTCGGAAGTGATGTCACAAATGGTCTAGGAATCCCCCAAATCTCAATGGATTTTACCCTGGGGATTGGGGGATTCCTAGAACGTTGTGATGCAACATTGCTCCCTGTCCCCCAGTTTTGCTCCTGCTTGCAGCCCAAGGGCAGATGTTTGCTCACCAGGGGTCCATTGGAGCGGGAGCGCACAGGAGCGCAGCTCCGGGAGTGAGGAGCCCAGGGGGCGGGCACATGACCAAGCCCCGCCCCCTCCTCGGCTTCCCCAAGCAGTGCAGAGGCGCAGCGCCCTGGGGAAAGCCCTGCTAGGGTCTTTATTGTTTTTAATCTTTTGTTTTGATATTGATAATTTTATCATTGTTCCTTTTATGACTGTGTGCTGCTTTTCCAGAGACTTGCTCAAGGCGGCATATAAATTTTCTAAGTATACCATTTTTTATCTGGGCACATGGCACATAAGTACTGGAGAAATTTCACCAACCCTTCAGCAGCTTCCTCCTTATCAGTTTGGTGTAGTGGTCAGGAGTTGGACTCTAATCTGGGAGAACCGGGTTTGATTCCCCACTCCTCTACATGCAGCTGCTGGTGTGACCTTGGGCCAGTCACAAGTTCTCTCAGAGCTGTTCTCTCATGAGCTGTTCTCAAAAGACTTCTCTCAGCCCCACCTACCTCACAGGGTGTCTTGTTGTGGGGAGGGGAAGGGAAAGGGATGGGTGGTGCACATGTCCTGGGTATCTCAAGTCTACTTGAAACCTGGTGGTTTCAAGGGAGCAGGAAGAGAATGAGGGTGTGTTCTTGACGCTTATTTTTATTGCACAAAGTATTGGATGGGGAAGGGAATGGAGGAAGAGCAGGTCAGTTTCACTCACCTGTGGAGTGGAGCCTGAGGGGTGGGTGTTGCCTTTTGACACACTTCTGGTATGTTGGGGGGGGTGTGGCATATGCAAACGAGTTATGCAAATGAGTTATGCTAATGAGCTCCTGCACCTTTTTTTTTACGAAATGACCCCTGTTGCTCACCATAGGCAAACGGCAACCCTACTTCCTGCCGTCTTATCCTCTTCCTGACCTCTTCGTTCCCCTGGGCTTACTGGGCATACCAGATCTGGAACACTTGTGAGATTTCTCCCCCCCCCCCCCCAAAGAGCTCAGCCATCATTTCAGGCTGCCTGTTGCTAGGGCAACCAAAATGGTAGCTGAACTCTCAGGAGAGGAAAAATTCTTAACAGGATGTGTGGGGTTTGCGGGACCATTTATAAGAGAGTAGGAGAAACAAGGTGGTAAGGAGGATCATCATCTCCTGGTTCTGGACAGGGGCAGCAGCAGTGCTGGTGAGTCTTGGTTGGAGCTGGCAGTAGCCAATCACTTTGAGCCAGCACTGCTGGTTGAACTACCTGATGCTGCGTGCATTTTGGTGCACCCAAATCTATTTGCTTCATTTATAGCCCACCTTTTCCCCACAATAAGGCCCCAAGGTGGCTTCCATCGTTCTCTAGATCACAAGATGTCATAGTCCCACTGTGCACTGCATTCGTCAGGCTGCACATGGAGTATTTGTGTGCAGTTCTGGAGGCCTCACTTCAAAAAGGATGTGGACAGGATGGAGTGGGTGCAGAGGAGAGTAGGGTTGCCAAGTGTCAGATATCTGACAATAGCATCATTGTAATTTACTTTCGTTTTCCTTGATCGGGTGAATTGCTTGCCTATGTCCCCTTATCTGTCTATTCTCCCCCTCCCTGTCTACCCATGTCACTTTGAAGTATATTCACTGCTCTGGATAATGTTACATGTCTTAGGCGGGAGAGTGGCGACCCAACATTCCTGCACGTCACTGAGAACAAATGGCCTTCCCTCCCATGCATCCCTCCTCCCTCTTTCCGGGCCAGGGTGTGTTATCTTGTTGTGAAAACCTTGAGGCTCCTTTATTGCTGCCAGCCTGGAATTGTTGTGCCTAGCTTCACACATGTGGGTCACTCAGATCAAGAAGGGAATTTTTATAACTTTTCTCACCTTGCTGTGGGAACCTCAACAGCCAGCTTTCTTTTCCCGCGTTTGCCCATTGAATCTGATTGGTTTAATGCTGGGGTTCAATTGTGCCGGGAGGGTATATTAACCCTGACTGTTTTCTGTCATGCATCTCTGACAAACACTGAGAACCTGTTTGCAGTATTAGAACAATAAAGAGCTTTGATTCAACACAAAGGTCTGATCTCTTGCTGTCTATTCAGAAGCCTCACACCAAGTTACTTACGAGTTCGAGCAGGGGAGTCCATTGAGTACCATAGAGTTGCCATACAGTTTTCAGGGCAATTACTAGAGCATCGCCCTGCTACATTACTGGCGTGATGATGTCACTTCCGGGCAATGTCATCACACCAGTCACGTTGGCCTGATGTGGCCATTTCGGGGGTGGGGTTCCCCCCGCCGACCGAATCCGGACCTGTGGATTGGGGACCTATTTAGTGGGGGAATCCCCACACCCCCGGGGAGGACTTGCCAGCCCTAGAGGAGAGCTACGAGGATGGATGGTGGGCCTGGAGACCAAGCTCTATGAGGAAAAGCTGAGGGACTTGGGAACAGTCGGTCTGGAGAAGAGGAGGTTGGGGGGGGGGGCATGATTGCTCTCTTGAAGTATTTGAAGGGCTGTCACTTAGAGGAGGGCAGGGAGCTGTTCCTGTGGGCAGCAGAGGAGAGGACTTGCAATCATGGGCTTAAATTAAGGGCGGGAAGGTACCGGCTGGATCGTAGGAAAACCTTTTTGACAATAAGAGTTGTGCAACAGTGGGATCAGCTGCCTAGGGAGCTGGTGAGCTCCCCCTCAGTGGCAGTCTTTAAGCAGCGGCTGGACAAACAGGGATGCTACAGGCCGATCCTGCACTGAGCAGGGGGTTGGACTAGATGGCCTGTATGGTCCCTTCCAACTCTGTGATTCTGTGATTCCTCCATTTTATCCTCAGGACAACCCTGTGAAATTTTATTGTAATAATGTGTGACTGCATGGGGGTCAGGAAAAAATGGTGCAATCCCACTACAGGGCTTGCACAGTTCGGAGCACCAGATCCGTGCCTCAGATTCACGCCCGAGGAATGCTGTCTCGGCTTGGTGGGTAGGCAGCTGAAACCCAAGGCCTTAGCAACCGCTGTGATCAGAGCTTCAGTGGTACACCAGTGTGGCATGGGTTGGGGACAGATTTCTACTTGGCATGAAGTTCACTGAATGACCTGATGGCAAGGAGCCGTGGCTCAGCGTTAGAACAGCTGCTTGGCTTGCAGAAGGGCCCGGGTTCAACCTCTGGCATCTTCAGATAAAAAGAACAGGTAAAGGGAGATGTGAAAGACCTTGACCTGAGACTCTGGAGAGCCACTGCCAGTCAGAGTAGAAATACTGACCTTGATGGACCAAGGGCCTAATTCAGTATAAGCAGGGGTCCGTTGGAGCGGGAGCGCACAGGAGCGCAGCTCCGGGAGGGAGGAGCCCAGGGGGCGGGCACATGACCAAGCCCTGCCCCCTCCTTGGCTTCCCCAAGCAGTGCAGAGGCGCAGCGCCCCGGGGAAAGCCCTGCTAGGGTCTTTGTTTTTAATGTTTTGTTTTAATATTGGTAATTTTATCATTGTTCCTTTTATGACTGTGTGCTGCTTTTCCAGAGACTTGCTCAAGGCGGCATATACATTTTCTAAGTATACCATTTTTTATCTGGGCACATGGCACATAAGGACTGGAGAAATTTCACCAACCCTTCAGCAGCTTCCACCCCATCAGTTTGGTGTAGTGGTCAGAAGTTGGACTTTAATCTGGGAGAACTGGGTTTGATTCCCCACTCCTCCAGATGCAGCTGCTGGTGTGACCTTGGGCCAGTCACAAGTTCTCTCAGAGCTGTTCTCTCATGAGCAGTTCTCAAAAGACCTCTCTCAGCCCCACCTACCTCACAGGGTGTCTTGCTGTGACAGGGAGGGGAAGGGGAAGGGATGGGTGGTGCACATGTCCTGGGTATCTCAAGTCTACTTGAAACCTGGTGGTTTCAAGGGAGCAGGAAGAGAATGAGGGTGTGTTCTTGACGCTTATTTTATTGCACAAAGTATTGGATGGGGAAGGGAATGGAGGAAGAGCAGGTCAGTTTCACTCACCTGTGGAGTGGAGCCTGAGGGGGGAGTGTTGCCTTCTGACACACTTCTGGTATGTTAGGGGGTGTGGCATATGCAAATGAGTTATGCAAATGAGTTATGCTAATGAGCTCCTGCACCTCTTTTTCCATGAAATGACCCCTGAGTATAAGGCAGCTTCATGGGTTGCTGGAAAAGACTCTTGAGAGTCCCTTGGACTACAAGGAGATCAGAACAGTCAATCCTAAAGGAAATCAACCCTGACTGTTCCCTGGAAGTCCAGATCCTGAAGCTGAAGCTCAACTACTTTGGCCACCAAATGAGAAGGGAGCACTCCCTGGAGAAGACCCTGACGCTGAGAAAGACGGATGGTACAAGAAGAAGGGGACGGCAAAGGATGAGCTGGTTAGACAGTGTTACTGATGCAACGAACATGAAATTGAGCAAACTTTGGAGGCTGGCGGAAGACAGGAGGGCCTGGCGTGATGTGGTCCATGGGGTCAACAACAACAAAAGCTTCATGTGTGAGTCCATAGTGACTCCCTCGACCTAGCCCACTTCATAAGGTTGTTGTGAAGACGGGTGGGACTAGATCCTGCACTGAGCAGGGGGCTGGACTAGATGGCCTGTATGGCCCCTTCCAAGTCTGTGATTCTGTGATTCTAACTTTATATGCGGGGTTGTCAGGTCCCTCCTGGCCACCAGCGGGGATGAGGAGTTGCCAGATCCAGGCTAGGAAACTCCTGGAGATTTGGGGAAGGAGCCTGGGGGGGACAGGGACCTCAGTGGGGTACAATGCCATAGATCAGGAGTGGCCAAACTGCGGCTCAGGAGCCACATGCGGCTCTTTCACACATATTGTGCGGCTCCAGGCGGGGCAGACGGGAAAGCAAAGGGGAGTCATGCCTCCCCAATCGGTCTTCCTTTCCCCAGCCAGTGCTCCCCTCCCTGGGTAGGCTTGAGGTGGGGGGAGCAGAGAAAGAAAGCAACTTTAACTTTAAATATGTTCTCAACCTCCCCCCACTGGCTGGCTTGGAGAAGGCACCAATTTGTTGTAGTGGTTAAGTGTGCAGACTCTAATGTGGGAGTTTGATTCCCCACTCCTCCACATGCAGCTGCTGGATGACCTTGGGCAAGCCGTAGTTCTGGCACAGCTGTTCTTGGAAAAGAGCAGTTTCTGTCAGAGCTCTCTCAGCCCCACCTACATCACAGGGTGTCTGTTGTGGGGAAAAGAGTCTGTAAGCCACTCTGAGATTCCTTTGGGTAGTGAAGGGTGGGATATAAATCCAATCTCTTCTCTTCTTCTTTAAATCCCTTCTCCGAGCCAAGTCAGCCAGGTGGGTGGGGGAGGGCTTGGAGGACAGATTTAAAGTTGCTTGCTTTCCATCTCCACCCCCCCATCTATTTGCTTCCTTTGTTTCTCTCTCCCCCCCTTTCATTCTTTCTTTCCACCTCTCTCTTTCTCTCTGTCTTAAGACAAATTAATATCATTAGCAAACAAATATCATTGGGCAAATAAATATAATCAATATCTGTTTTTACCCCTTTTTGTTTTTATTTTTGGCAGTCTCACTTAATGCTAACAAGAAGCAAATGTGATTGTTTTCCAATAAAAGCGTGTGTGTGATGTTTGCTCGTGTCTCGAAGCTCTCGAATGTCTGACATTTATCCTATGTGGCTTTTGTGTTCAGCTAGTTTGGCCACCCCTGCCACGGATCCCACCTTCCAACGCCTCCATTTTCTCTAGGTGTTATGCAGGGGTCCTTTCGTAGAAAAAGAGGTGCAGGAGCTCATTAGCATAACTCATTTACATATGCCACACCCCCTAACATACGGGAAGTGTGTCAGAAGGCAACACCCACCCCTCAGGCTCCACTCCACAGGTGAGTGAAACTGACCTGCTCTTCCTCCATTCCCTTCCCCATCCAATACTTTGTGCAATAAAAATAAGTGTCAAGAACACCCCCTCATTCTCTTCCTGCTCCCTTGAAACCACCAGGTTTCAAGTAGACTTGAGATACCCAGGACATGTGCACCACCCATCCCTTTCCCTTCCCCTCCCCACAAGACACCCTGTGAGGTAGGTGGGGCTGAGAGAGGTCTTTTGAGAACTGCTCATGAGAGAACAGCTCGGAGAGAACTTGTGACTGGCCCAAGGTCACACCAGCAGCTGCATGTGGAGGAGTGGGGAATCAAACCCGGTTCTCCCAGATTAGAGTCCAACTTCTGACCACTACACCAAACTGATGGGGTGGAAGCTGCTGAAGAGTTGGTGAAATTTCTCCAGTACTTATGTGCCCTGTGCTCAGATAAACAATGGTATACTTAGAAAATTTATATGCCACCTTGAGCAAGTCTCTGGAAAAGCAGCACACAGTCATAAAAGGAACAATGATAATATTATCAACATTAAAACAAAACATTAAAAACAATAAAGACCATAGCAGGGCTTTCCCCGGGGTGCTGCGCCTCTGCACTGCTCGGGGAAGCCAAGGAGGGGGCGGGGCTTGGTCATGTGCCCGCCCCCTGGGCTCCTCCCTCCCGGAGCTGCGCTCCTGTGCGCTCCTGCTCCAATGGACCGCTGGTGTTATGTATTGATCAGAAACGTGCACTGGTAACTGGACCAAGCTTGAGGTCTGAGAACAATAGACGGACAGGATCCTGAAGGGAACCTATAGTGTAGTAGCTTAATGTAAATAGCCAGTCAAGGGGAGCGGGTATCTTTTGGGTATGGCTTGATGCATGCATTTAAGTGGGGTCTCGGCCCCCGCTTAGGTTGTCTTGAGCTGAGCTGTAAGCACAATAAACTGTGAGCTGATCACACAATGCCTCTGAACCCAGTATATTTTACCAGGGAAACTGACCTCTGTAGTCTGGAGGTGAGCTGTAATTCCAGGAGATCCCCAGGTCCCACCTGGAGGCTGGCATCCCTACCTGTATGCTACTTTGACCTTTTGGGGGGCAGACGAAATTAGGATCCAGAGATTCAGTTTGTTGAACTCTAACAAACCTTCTAAATGTAGGATTTGGATTTTGGTGGTGGGATGCTACCTCCGCATTTCAGGCACAGAATCAGAATCCAAATTCGCCACCAGAGTTCAACATGTGACTCTTCTGACTGAATGGCGAACGGTGTCTTGGTTAGAGAACTGGGATAGGAGCTGGGAGAGCCAGGTTCGAATCCTCACTCTGCCACAAAAGCTTGCTGGGGTGACCTTGGGCCAGTCCTGCGCTCTCTCTCTCTCTCTCTCAGCCTAACCTTCCTCACAGGGTAGTTTTTGTGATGACAAAACAGAGCAGCAGAGAATGAGTTTGTAAGCCGCTTTGGGTCCTTGTGGGGGATAAAAACAGAGTGTAATAAATCGTAACATGTGTCCGTCAAGACCTATTGTATTTAGGTTTGCTAGTTCCCGTCTGGCCACTGGTGGAGGGTGGGAGGGAGGCGTAGGGTTGCCAGATCCAGGTTGGGGAACACCTGGAGATTTGGGGATGGAACCTGGGTAGGACAGGGACCTCTGTGGGGTACAGTGCTATTGGAGTCCTCCCTCCAAAGCATCCAGTTTCTCCAGGGGGATTGGTCTTTGTGGTCTGGAGGTGAGCTATAATTCCAGAGGATCCCCAGGTCCCACCTGGAAGCTGGCATCCCTACCTGTAAGGCTGTGTTATCATATTCATATGGTGGAGAACAGCTTGCTAATGGACAGACAGATGGTATAACTCCAATCTCTTCTTCTTCTTCAAAGCATCCAGTTTCTCCAGGGGAACTGATCTCTGTAGTCTGGAGGTGAGCTGTAATTCTGGGAGGGGGGGGGGGAGATCTGCTGGTCCCGCCTGGAGGCTGGCATCCTGAACTGTAATCCTAAATCTGCCTCTGAGGCTAGAGACAAAATACTTTTCCAAGACAGTACAGGCTTAGGGCATACACTGCAGAGGCAGTGTGGTGCAGTGGTTAGAGCTTTGGGCGAGGAACTGGGACAACCAGGAGTGATTCTGCATTGGCTTTTCCCACCGTCGTTTTACGAAACCCATGCTGGAACGGAAATCCCCCTCTGCATTGTATGCTGCTTTCACTTTCTTTGAGCATCGGATTTTATGGTACCCTCCGCCCTGCATGCCGCTTTCGCTTTCTTTGTGCGTCGGGTTTTATGGTTCCCTCCACCCTGCAAGACGCTTTCGCTTTCTTTGAGCATCGGGTTTTATGGCATTGCCCCCTGGGATATCAGAATGTGGTTTTGAGCTGCACTTTCCCCTCAGCGTCGAGAAACTGTGGAGCGAATGCCGGATGCTGAATCGCCCCTAGACAAATTAGAGAACTGCATCAAACGAGTCGCGGGGGAGATTTTCTATCCCCTCCAGGGGCACACGCTTGCTTCTGCTGAAACGGTTTGAATGGGATAACCTCGGCCTCCATTTTGAGATGGCAGAGCTGGAATGCGGCACTCCTCGCCAACCAAGAGGCAGCTGGCGCGAGCTGGCAGCTCTTTGAAGAGGCGACAGAAGCGCCAGTTGCTGTGAATGTGCCACGCCGCGTCTCTGCTTGCTTCCCCTCCGTTATCAGTACGGCTGGCACCGCAGACTTGTGGGGCCCAATGCCAGATCTCCCCCCCCCCCCCGGTCTCCTTCCATTTCCAATTGTAACTCCTCCTTCGGTTGCCTTGTCTTGCCCTGCCAGCTGGCATGTTCCTGGCCCAGCAGCTCTCAGCAGCTGGGGAGGAGGTTTCATCGGTATGCGGAGGCCGGGGAGGCTTGTTGGCAGGTGGCAGAGCAGCTGGATTGGGTCCCGTCCTCTCTGTTTCGCAGAGATGCCTGCTGAAGCACAGCTTGTCTTTGCCAGTTCGGCCCAGGCGCACTGCCGCGCTTCGGAAGGGTGCTGATCTGAAGCCGAATAGCCCAAGGTCAGCGCATCCAAACTGTCAATCGAATCCTGAGAAGGCAACAGGCGTGTTAAAAGCTTCTGAGACAAGTCATGTCGGAAAAGAAAGGAGCAAACCTACCAGTCGCCTGGGCCCAGTGTTTCCGAACCTGTGGTTTAGGACCCAGCAGTGCGTCACAAAAGGCCCATTCTGCCTCTAGCATTCGCTCCGTTGTTTTACCAAAGCCACCCTGGAACAGAAAAAGATGCGGCTCAGAACCACATTCAAATACACTGGGCCAACGCTGTACTGACTGAACAGTCATCCCTGAACGGCCATAAAACATCCATCAATCTATGCAGACGGTACTGTAAACCCGAGAGATCCAAGGAAGTGAAACCGGCATGCAGCGTGGAGGCGACCATAAAATCCGACAGTAATACCAACACCATACAAAAAGCCTTTATTGGCATATGGCAAGTTATCCATGCCGACGGTCATCAAATAGAGAGGCAACAAGGATAATTTAAATATAAGTAGTGAAACGGTTTTCAGTTGGTCCTTGATTACCAAACTTAAAAACAGGGCTACATTCGGAGTTATTTCAGGTAACGAGTGGTTAAGAAGACGGTACACCATCAGGGTGTCCAAACAGCCCGAGAGATTGAATAAAACTGAGTCTAAAAGATTCGAACGTATATCAGCAATACTGGGCCCAATAAAGAAGGATATGGGAAAACCGAGTCGACTGCTTCTAAATTACTGAGCACAGTGACTGGCAGAGAAAAATCCGACAATCGAAGAAAGTGAAAGTGGCATGAAATGTAGATGGGAATTTCTGTTCCGGTGAGGGTTTGGTAAACCAGTGGAGCGAATGCTAGATGCAGATTGGGCCAAAGCCTCTGAAAGTGGGTTGTGGGCCACTCCTTCCGGACGGCCGCCTTTGTCCTTTCCATTTCTCTCTTTTGTGTTTTGGAACCCCTGGAAACAAGTAACAAGCGGATTGCACAGTAATTACAATAAATGTATGAAATTTGTACTGCTGTAAGGTTGTGGGCATGCTTCAGTGTACTTGTACAGTTCTTTTGAAGCTGTATGATTGTACTGTGTGATTTTTTTATGTTACACTATTACCACGTTGTTGCTCAATTACAACACTGAGTGTGGCAGCATTTTCCGGCTTTGTTCATGTTCTTGTTCATGTTTTGGCGTCTTGTTGCATAGCTCTTTTTGTACATTTATTGGAACCCCTGGAAACAGTATCTTCCATGCCTTAGTTGTTGTTTTCCCCCCTTCACTGCATGGGCAGGTTGATTGAGTAAAACATACCCTGATGGTTACTAGAGCGAGTTTCTTAGCATCTTAGGGGGGATTAGAGGGAGTGATGGAGAAGGAGAGGGTGGTCGAAGGCTGAGATGTAACCCCACATGCAAAGGCTGTGTATGTTGGAATGCCGCTTGCTTGCTGTCAGGCTCATAGCTATAGTGGGGCTTTGGGGGGCTCTGCCTCCTTTCTTAAAGGCACAGCCCCACAAGAATGTCTCCTGTACATGTTTTTTTCAATCATTTAAAAACATTTTTTAAAAGGCGTGCAGTCCTTTAAGCAGAATGGGGTGCGGTAGCTGACTAGTTCCTGCATTGAGCAAGGGGGTTGGAGTAGGTGACCTCTGTGAGGCTTCTGTATTGGCAGCAAGAAACCAGACCTTTGTTGTTGAAGCAGAGTTCTTTATTGTTCCAATACTGCAAACAGGTTCTCGAATGTTTGTTAGAGATGCTTAATGCAATACAGACAGTACTATTATACTCTCAGGTTTTCAATTGAACCCCGGACCTGAGCCAATCAGGGCAAGAGGGTGAACGCGGGAAAAGTAGAAAGGACCGTTGAGGTTCCCAGAGCAAGGTGAGAAAGTTATAAATTCCCCTCTTGATCTGAGTGACCCACATGTGTGAACTTAGGCACAACATTCTCTAAGTCCTGGCCATAAACAACGCTTCAAGGTTTCAATAACAAGATAACATACACAGGCCCGGAAAAAGGGAGGAGGGATTGAAAGGGAGTATTCGCCATTTGTTTAGAAATTACACCTAGGAATTTGGGTCGCCATCTCCCACCCAGACATTGCAACATTAACCAGAGTAAAATCCCCACTTCAAAGTAACGTTTATAGCTGGCAGGGGAGGAGGATGAAGGAGACAGATAAGGGATGCTGGCAAGGGTCTGCTAGAACAAAGGAATCGAAAGCAAAATGCAAAAGCACAGAGACATCATTGTAAAATGCAGAAAACACAAGGACATCATTGTCAGATCCTGACAACCTCTAGAATCCCTTCTAACTCTATGGATTTAAAGTACACATCTAGACCTCAACATCTGGGAATCGTGCCACTTTTGTTAGTAGCCCGTCAATCCCCATTGGGGATCCGTACTTAAAAGATAGTGGTTAAAGTCTGGACTAAAGCTGGCCGACAGGCCAATGCCGGACTTTCCACCATCAGTTCGCTCCACCAGTGTGCAATCAGCCCATAGGGATGGTCTCCAGACCATCCCAAATGGCCGCCATTTAAAAAAAACTCTTAGCGATGTGCGTATAACCGCTTAAACATGTGATGTCCCCAGAGCTCTGCTCAAGCGATCCAAATAATGTCATGTTTCTGACGGTCCCCTGAACTTGAATCAACTTTATTAAGTGAAACGGTACTTTGAGGAAGGTACCGCTGGTGGTGTTTTTACCATTTTAGTATGCACATGTGCGGAAAAAATAAGTATATGGTGAGGCGCCTATGCACATGCGCAGACAAGATTTTTTTTTTTTTAAAGCTGACTGCATGACTCCTCACAGTGGATGCCATCTAGACAATCCACCGCAGGAGTCACACGTGGTGAAGTGCTTCATGGGCGGGCTGTCTGGTCATGCAACGCTGGATCAAAAAGATCCATCTCAAATTACAGCCGGGCCAATGGCAGGATTAGCTGCCCATCTGAATGCACCCTGAGACTCCTAAGGGCAGAGAAAAGCAGGGTATAAATGCCAATTCTTCAACTAGTACTACTTTACACAGAGAGCAATTAAAATGTGGAATTTCCTGCCAGAGGATGTAGTGATGGCCAAAGGAATCAACAGCTTTAAAAGGGGATTAGATAGATTCATGGAGGATAAGTCAATCAATGGCTACTAGCCATGGGGACTGAGGGGAACCTCCACATTCAGAGGCACTAAGCCTCTGAGTCCCAGAGCCAGGAAGCAACATCAGGGGAGGGCCTTGGCCTCTTATCTCCTGTTGTTGGCCCTCCAGAGGAACCGGTCGGCCACTGTGTAAGACAGGATGCTGGACTAGATGGACCACTGGTCTGATCCAGCAGGGCTTTTCTGATGTCCTTATAAAGGCCTCGGCCTCTCTGCCCTGTTGTTGACCCTCCAGAGGAACTGGTTGGCCATTGTGTGAGACAGGATGCTGGGCTAGGTGGACCACTGGTCTGATCCAGCAGGAATTTTCTTATGAGCACAGTCACAAGGCCAACTAGGTGGTCACCTAGGGGCGCAGCTGGCAAACGGGGCGGCGGAGAGACTGAGAGAGACTCAAACCAAGAGATAGTCTGCTTTATGCAAACCATGATTTACCATTATGTCTGAATGCAGCTTTCCATTCAGGCTAAGAACCAAACTTAGCCTTGGGCCAATGCAGATAGACTTGTAGGCGCTGCGGCCAGCTGGTGCAGGTGGCTGCTGGCGGGGCTGGAGAGCTCGTGAGCCCGTGCAGGTGGGCGGGCCCTGGGGCCGGGGGGTGTCCCTTGAGGGTGGGTCTCCGGCGGTGGAGAGGGCGGCTTTGCAGAGGGGGGCGCTACAAGGCAGCCTCACCTGGGGGGGGGGCACCACAAGGTATCCTCACCTAGTGTGCAAAACCCTGGGGCCAGCCCTGCCCTCCAGAGGAACTGGTTGGCCATTGTGTGAGACAGGATGATGGACTAGATGGCCCACTGGTCTGGCCCAGCAGGGCTCTTCTGATGTTCTTACACCATGGTGAGATGACAAGTAAAGTGTGGTATGTGTGTAGGGTGTGTGTGTGTGTGTGTGTTTTAAGGGACTTGGCATGGGATTTGTTTGCACAAATCGTCTTGACAAACATCTTCTAGGTCACCACATGTGCTTTATCCTTTGCAGGTGAGAGGGTCTGTTGCACAGGAGTAGATACCAGCTCGTCTGCACCTAGGTGCAGCTACAGAGGGCTGGCTCCCCCCTCTTCTTCTTGAACCATCACACATTTTTCTTGATGAGTTTCCCTCTTGGCTTCCCTGCACTGAGTATTCAGAAAAAGTGGGAGAATGGTTAAAACCTGCTTTTGTTAATGTTATGGATTACTATTACTTCCCCATTTCTGTTTTTTTACCAGCCAGGACCCGAAGTGTGAAATAATAAACTCACTGCTTATCCAAGTTGCAGTTGGATCTCCTGATGTAACCACTGATCTCCAGATGATCAAGATCAGTTCCCCTGAAGAAAATGTCTTCTCTGGAAGGTGGACTCTATGGCATTGTACCCTGCTGAGGCCCCTCCCCTCTCCAAATCCCACCCTCCCCAGGCTCCACCCCCAAAATCTCCAAGTATTTCCCAACCCAGAGCCGGCAACCATAATTACCTCAGAATCCAGGCTCCAAAAAACCCCATTATTCTGTCCCTCAGATTAACCAGCCAAGAAAAAAAATGGTGACACCATAGAAGCCGTTGAGGCCTCTGGATGTTCTTCTCTTCCGACACGAGTAATTGAAAGACCAACCGCGGCGCCGTGGGTTCCTCAGCTTTGCGGTTCAAAAAACCTTTCGCTCTTGTTCTTCCTTCTCCCAGCGATGGCAGATTAGAGCAAGCCATTAAACAACTTCTGAAGGTCCTCCTGAGACTCCCCATCAATAATAATGAATTCCTACTTCCTAGGCCAAGAATATCAATGCATTGTAATTTTTTTCCCTTTTTTGCTTTGCTCGGTGAAGTAATTCTCTTGTCTTTGGTCCATTTAGGCCTTTGACAGTCAGATGCATTTAGAAGTGGCCTCATTCTCATTTGGCTGTGTCTGTCAATCCAATTATTTGCCGTGGATTTAACAGAGAGAGAGAAAGAGAGAAAGAGAGAGAGAAAGACTCTTCCTCTTGTTCCAGACCTAGCATACCTAGGGTTGCCAGCTCTGGGTTGGGAAATACCTGGAGGTTTGGAGGAGGAGGAGGAGGAGGAGATTGGATTTATACCCCACCCTTCACTACCCAAGGGAGTCTCAGAGTGGCTTATTTATTTATTATTTAACTGGCTCAAGGCGGCTAACAGCATAAAAATACCATAAAGGTTTATAATATAAAAGACAGTTAAAAGCAACAATATATTACAATTACAAAAGATGGCGACTTCAGAGTTCTCAAGGCGAACAGAGGCAGCAGGGGTGCGAACAACAGGACCAGGGCGATGTTATCAAGTCAATTCTCCCCCCCCCCTCCCGATGGCGGCTTTTAATTGAAAGCCTGGCGGAAGAGCTCCGTCTTACAGGCCCTGCGGAACTGTAATAAATCCCGCAGGGCCCTGATGTCATCCGGGAGCTCGTTCCACCAGTAAGGAGCCGCCACCGAGAAAACTTACAAACTCCTTTCCCTTCTCCCCACAACAGACACCCTGTGAGCAGTGTTCCCTCTAAGCTGAGTTAGTGTGAGCTAGCCCACAGTTTTTTTAGCCTCCAGCTCACACCTTTTGTCTCAGCTCAGGAAGGAGGGCTCCAGAGCAAACTAAGTGATGCAGCAGCCAAATCGCTCACTCATAACTTTAATGCAGGTAGCTCAGAAAGTGGAATTTTTGCTCACAGGACTCCACAACTTAGAGGGAGCATTGCCTGTGAGGTAGGTGGAGCTGAGAGAGCTCTCACAGAAACTGCTTTTTTCAAGAACAACTGTGCCAGAACTATGGCTTGCCCAAGGTCATCTAGCAGATGCAAGTGGAGGAGTGGGGAATCAAACCTGGTTCTCCCAGATTCAAGTCTGCGCACTTAACCACTACACCAAACTGGCTCGCATTTTTCTCGGTGAGGTTTGGGGTTGGAGCCAGGGGAGGGGAAGGTTTGGGGAGGGGAGGGGCCTCAGCAGGATATAATGCCACAGAGTCCACCTAGGGCTGTCAGCTCTGGGTTGGGAAATACCTGGAGACTTTGGGGGTGGATCCGGGAGAGGGGAGGGTTTGGGGAGGGGAGGGACCTCAGCATGGTACAATGCCACAGAGTCCACCCTTCAAAGCAGCCCTTTTCTCCAGGGAAGCTGATCTCTGTCAGCTGGAGGTCAGTTGTAAAAGTGGGAGATCTCTAGGCCCCACCTGGAGGCTGGCAACCCTAAGCCCACCCTCCAAAGCATCCATTTTCTACAGGGGAAGTGATCTTGGCCATCCTGGTAGGAGACCTACTGTAATAGCAGGAGGTCTCCAGGTGCCGCTTGGAGGTTGGTAACCCTAGCTGTATCATAGCATACCATTCCAGTGTGGTGTAGTGGTTAAGAGTGTTGACCTCCAAGCCCTTCTCAGCTAAGAACATAAGAGAAGCCAATGTTGGATCAGGCCAGTGGTCCATCTAGTCCAACACTCTGTCACACAGTGGCCAAAAATACCAGGTGTCCTCAGGAGGTCCAGCAGCAGGCCCAGAACGCCAGAAGCTCTCCCACTGTTGCCCCCCAAGCTTAGCCCAGTCTCATCAGATCTCAGAAGCTAAGCGGGGTCAGTGCTGGCTAATAATTGGATGGGCAACTTCCAAGGAATACCAGGGGCATGACGCAGAGGCAGGCAACGGAAAACCACCTCTGAAACGTCTCTTTCCTTAAAAATAAGTCTAGTTCACCGCCTAATGGTGCATAACGCTAAAAGAGACAGAACCTCTGGCTGCCAAACGATCTTAGGATCTCCTGGCTACACTACACACACTGCCATAGGATAATTTATTTATTTTTTTAACCAAGATCACAGAGCATCGCTGCCCCAGACAGAGTATTCCATCTGTACCTTGGATGTTTTGCTTGCCTCCTTAATTTTTTTTTTTAATGAGATGCACTTTCCAAGCGACATATTATTACGAGAGATGGTTATCTCTGGGCAGTTGGAGCTCGAAGCATCTCTTGCCGCCTGACACATCCCGAAACATTTGAAAGCCCTTTTGTGAAGTGTAGCTTTGATTCTCCATGCTGTCCCTTGATGCGTGTTTGGTTATCTTTCCCCAGTAGAAACTCTCTCTCTCTCTCTCTCTCTCTCTCTCTCTCTCTCCCCCTCTCCCTCCCTCTTCCCCTGTCTCCATTAAAGTGTTTTTATGCATCTTCTGAAAAGCCCTGTAGCCCCATCGTTGTCAGTGTGATAAACCCTACTAGAAAAAAGCAACAAAAATATCTTCTCATTCATTATACATATAATTATATATATATGTTATATACACATGCTTTCACGTATATGCAAGCTCTCCCCTCTGCCTATATCTCGTATCTTTGCGGAAATCACATTCCCTCTCCAGGAGCTGCAAAAAAAAGGCTAAATAAGCCATCCCAGATTCAAAGAAGCAACACTGTCGAACGCACAAAGTAAGATTTTCTATTTGAGAAGTCACAACAGCAGGCCCGATACTGCATTGATGTCTCCGCGACTGGACAGGATTAGAAGAAAGGGAGAAAACAGAGCCGATTCTTGGGCCGGGAAGCAGGGTGGGGGCGGGGAAGCCGTCGGCACAGAAAGGGATTCTTCAGAGATGCTTCTGTGGTTTCAGGAGAGTGGAATCTAATATACGCCGTACAACACACGATGCAATGTACATACACAAGCCCCGTGGGCTTTTAACACTATTGAACCAAACAAGCGTGTTTCCAGATATGAAAAGCTGCTCCTGCTGTAAGGTATAAAGGCAAGGTGTTTTTTGTGGAGGGTTGGGGTTTTTTTTGGGGGGGGGGGGTAATTAATCTCTTTACATAGGTTGAGACAAGATGTTATATATGTGAGAGGAATGGATCTCTCTCTCTCTCTGGGTGATAAACTAAAATTGGACCGGAAAGCTTAACGTTAAGACTTAGCAGCGTCCTGTTTCAAAAAACAGAATCTGGTCCCTTCCACACGAGTGAGATAATCCGGAGGGGAACTGAGGTTTTTTTTGCTCCGGAGCAATTTGCCCCGCAGTTGCATGATCACACAGCTCCATGGACCTGCCGGGGCAAACCGCTGCTGTGTGATCAGACGCAACCCAAGGCGAGTGGGGTTTTTTTTGTGGTGGGTTTCCGAGGCACTTAAACGGGGGATCGATGAATTGCTGTAGGGGGGGAAGGGGGAATTGATGCTTTGCATCTCCCCCTCTAAGGACTTTCGATGATGTGCACACGGAGAAGGGAGGGAACAGTGTCGCGTCGGGATAGCGTATGATCACGCTATCCATGATGCCACACTTCCGCGCTGATGCGATCACACAGGGAAACTCCGAATGTAAGCCGCAGCAAACCATTTGATACTGGAGTTTCACCAGTAGTTTTTTACTACAATTCCCCACCGGATCAAAATGGTTTGCAATGGCTTGACGACGGTTCCCAGATGTGCTGGTGTGATCGCGCCAGTTTGATCCGTCAATGAAGCATCCCTCTAGTATGGCAAATAGGTGCGTGTGGAAGGGACATCTATCTGTCTGTCTGTCTGTCTGTCTGTCTGTCTGTCTGTCTGTCTCATCTATGTAATCTATTTGCCATCTATCTATGGCATGTAGGTAGGTAGATGATTGATAGATATCTACCAGTTTGGTATGGTGGTTATGAGCATGGACTCTGATCTGGGAGAACCGGGTTTGATTCCCCACTCCTCCACATGCAACTGCAGGTGTGACTTTGGGTCAGTTACAAGTAGTTTCGGAGCTGTTCTCTCAAGAGCAGTCCTCAAAAGAGCCCTCTCAGCCCCACCTACCTCACAGGGTGCCTGTTGTGGGGAGGGGAAGGGAAAGGAGATTGTAAGCCGCTCCGAGACTTCTTTGAGTACTGAAGGGTGTAGTATAAATCCAATCTCCTCCTCCTTCTTTCCCCCCAAACTCTGTCTTCCTCAGGCACTATTGAATGGCTTGTGTCAGAGCATATCTAGGGTTTTTTTTAATGATCCTTCTGTCCTTTGTTATTTGAATAATCCTTCTGAGAGCCAGTGTGGTGTAGTGCTTAAGAAGAAGAAGAAGAAGAAGAGATTGGATTTATACCCCGCCCTCCACTCCCCAAGGGAGTCTCAGAGCGGCTTACAAACTCCTTTTCCCTTCCCCTCCCCACAACAGACACCCTGGGAGGTAGGTGGGGCTGAGAGAGCTCTTTCCCAAGCTGTCCTTGAGGGAACAGCGGGTACAGAGCTATGGCTTGCCCAAGGTCACCCAGCCAGGTGCAAGTGGAGGAGTGGGGAATCAAACCCGGTTCTCCCAGATTAGAGTCCACACACTTAACCACTACTCCAAACTGGCACTCTCTTAAGACAAGAGTGGCGGACTCTAATCTGGAGAGCTGGGTTTGACTCCCCAATCCTCCTCCACATGAAGCCTGCTGGGTGACCTTGGGCCAGTCTCAGTTCTCTCAGAACTCTCAGCCCCACTTACCTCACAGGGGGTCTGTTGTGGGGAGGGGAAGGGAAAGGAGGTTGTAAGCTGCTCTGAGACTCCTTCAGGCAGTGAAATGTGGGGTATAAAAACAATCTCCTTCTCCTTCTTTGCCCTTTTCCACCTAGCTTCAAGCCTGATTTTGTGGCAGAGACATCTTTGGTGTCAGTGGTAGGCATCTCGGGTGTTGCTGTTAACGTCCGATAGAATGCAGTGCCAGCTTTTCATGCCTTTGCAGCCAATGGCATCTATACAAAAAGAGACCACAAGAACTGGTTACTCTGGTTACCGTGGTTCATGAGCAGACATCAAAGGCACACAGAGACATCGAAGTAGTAAGTTTCAACTCAAAAATCTCAAAAGGTTTTTTTTTCTCTTTCTTTCACTGTTTAGTATGTATCTTATAAGGCTTGGAAGAAGTTGTGGAAGATAGAATGTTGGGGGAGGGAGAGCAACTGAAACAAAGCAGTACAGTCACGCAAGGGAGATACATTCAGATTTGATCAGATGCATCCAAACAGCCGGTTCAACGATCAGCTCCCGGCTTGAAACTGCCAACCAGAACATGAGAGGAGCCGGTAGGTGCTCAAGCATCTCTTGGATGAACCTTACAGCATCTTTTCCAAGTACCCAGGTTCTTAGCCATTTAGGACATTAAATGTTTAATAATAACCAGAAGTGCTGAAATTAATGATGGACTGCCATTAGAATGAAGGGATGCAATAAGGTCAGTAGAGGCAAGAGAATGTTAAAACAGTGAGGAACGAACTGGGAAAGCCACAGAGACCCTTTCAGAGATTATTCAACATTAAAACCTCTACAACTGATCCTGCACGCAAATGCAGTCCTCTTGTGAGTTCTGTAATAGCTAAAGCGGAGACTCACGGAGAATCACAACAGCTCCTTTGGTGTTTGACAGACATTGAGGCTGAAGTGTTACTAAGTATAAGCTACAAAGGCATAAGGTGAGGCTTTTAGGCAAATTGTGTGGATTTTATAAGGGATCACGTCTTCAGTAGGGATGCTGGGAAGTTCTCCATGAACACGGTCAACAGCTGAACCTACCGTGTTTGTGTTGGAAACGTATGAGTAGCAAGGTCCAGATTCCGTTCATTATAGGGTTAATCTGTTTACCTTCAGTGCTATTGTTTAGACTGACCTGGAAGGGAAACCTGGCTGACAGCCAATGCTAGCCAAGCCTGGGAAAACTGATCTGTTTTGTAAACACTGGTTGGTTAATGTATTCAGTTGATTTCCTTCTAGGGGTCAAGAAGGAGGGTAGTTTAGGAGTTTTCCGTTTAGTGTTTGTGTAGATGTAGAAAATAAAATCCAAAAAAAAAAATTAAAAAGAAGGAGGAGGATTCTCCATTGTTGAGTGACCATGTGTCTGTAGCAGTAGGATGCAAAAATGTAGCTCTAGATAGCTCTTTTGTTTGTGGCTTTTCTGTGTACCTTTTGCCCTTAGAAATAAAGCTTTTTAAGCAGAAAGAAATGTCTTCTCTCCATTGAAGCAAAGCTCCATTGCAGCCTCTGAGTCTTTTAAGTATTTTGACTATTTTCCCCAACAGTTTGGCGGTGGTGATCACATGTGATTCCATCACCCAAACAGCCACAAAGACCTGCCCAGCTGGTGTTTGTTGGTTTCTCACGAAGCCATGCATCCACAAAGACACCAGTTTCAAACTGCTTGGCCTCCATTAGCGTCACTGAGGACCTCATAGATGGTTGCTAAATGGGGGAGGATTTTACTGAAACACAGCATTTATCAATGGCCGATTTGATAGGATTTTTGAGTGATCGACTTGTCTCTTTAAACAACGGCTTGCTGCCCCAAACTCTCAGTCTGGGGCAAGTGATGCTCTGGATTCTTGGTGCTTGGGGGGGGGGGCAACAGTGGGAGGGCTTCTAGTGTCCTGGCCACACTGCTGGACCTCCTGAGGGCACCTGGTGTTTTTGGCCATTGTGTGACACAGAGTGTTGGACTGGATGGTCCATTGGCCTGATGCAACATTGGCTTCTCTTATGTTCTTATGTTCTCATGCCCTTTCGTCGGCCTTCCAGGGGAACTGGCTGGCCACTGTGTGAGACAGGATGCTGGACTAGATAGACCACTGGTCTGATCCAGCAGGGCTCTTCTGATGTTCTTATGAAGGCCTCAGCCTCTATGCCCAGTTCTTGGTCCTCCAGGGGAACTGGCTGGCCACTGTGTGAGACAGGATGCCGGACTAGATGGACCACTGGTCTGATCCAGCAGGGCTCTTCTGATGTTCTTATGAAGGCCTCAGCCTCTATGCCCAGTTCTTGGTCCTCCAGGGGAACTGGCTGGCCACTGTGTGAGACAGGATGCCGGACTAGATGGACCACTGGTCTGATCCAGCAGGGCTCTTCTGATGTTCTTATGAAGGCCTCAGCCTCTATGCCCAGTTCTTGGTCCTCCAGGGGAACTGGCTGGCCACTGTGTGAGACAGGATGCCGGACTAGATGGACCACTGGTCTGATCCAGCAGGGCTCTTCTGAAGTTCAAATGAAGGCCTTGGCCTCTGTGTCCTGTTGTTGGACTGGATGCTGGACTAGACTATTGGTCTGATCCAGCAGGGCTCTTCTTACATTCTTACGAATGAACCAACAGCAAAAACTGTTGTTTACAGGAGGAAGGGACACAGAGAAAGGGAGGGAGGGACAGATGGACAGAGACAGACAGATCGACTAATCTGGTGTACGGGCAGAGACAGAACCTTATGGCTGTGGGTGGAGCCTGGAAGTTCCTGTTGGGTCAGCGGTGCAACCCTTCAGGATCCTGATCTTTTCTGATCACAGTGTGGGGGGTGTGTGTGTGGAAAGTGCTGTCAAGTCATGGCCCACTTATGGCAACCCTGCATGGGGTTTTCAAGGCAAGAGATAAGCAGAGGTGATCTGCTGTTGCCTGCCTCTCCCTGGTGACTCTGGAGTTCTTTGGTGGTCTCCCATCCAAATGTTAACCAGGGCTGACCCTGCTTCGCTTCTGACTATCTGACAAGATCCTGCTGGTTATTAATACCTGTCCATTTTAATGTTGGACCCAGGACCATAGCTATGAGGCAGCCCAACTTCCAGACATTCGTTTGGCCATCCCCTAAACTGCCCTCATCTACATTTTATTGGACTATATTGGACACCCTCAGTCTTGTTTTTGCTCTTCTCAGATCAAAATTTCTGGTTACGGGCCCGGTTGGTTTCTTGGCCACTCAGAGGGAGGCCTGTTGGCCAGAGAGGCCTTATGTCGTGTCATGGGTTCAGCACACGTTCTTTGTTTAAGGGTGACATTTCTTTAGATCCGAATAGATCAAGATGGGTAGCCATGTTAGTCTGAGGTAGCAGAGAAGAGCAAGAGTCCAGTAGCCCCTTCAAGATTAACAAATTTTTATGGCAGGATACGAGCTTTGGTGAGTTTGGGGCAATGATTCAAACAAGGGCAATAATGACATGGAAGACCATGTAGAGAGAGTGGGAGGACAAAGGGAGAAGGGGGAGGGGTCAGGGGGCAGCTCCCAAGTTAAGACAAAGAGAAGCATCCCATTCAATGAGATAACATCTATACACACTTAGAGTGATGTAACACCCTCCAATGTCCAGGCATGCTGAGTCACTCACTACAACACCATCAGGATTGATATTGCCTACTCAGACTGGCAGCAGCTCCCCAGGCTCTCAGGCTGAGGTGTTTCACATCAGCTACCACCTGTTCTTCTTAACTGGAGATGCTGGGGATTGAATCTGGGACCTTCTGCATGCTGTGCACACTGAGCCACAGCCCTTCTCATGCATTTCAGGTGATGAGCTATGCTGCAGTGTGCATTTTGCATTATGTGCAAAAGAATGTTACAAAAAACTGTGGCTGGCAATAAAGTAAGGGCTCCCATTTGAAACTGAAACAGAGAGAAGGCTAAAAATTGGAAGGTCACTCGCTGCCCTTGGGGTGGGGACACCTATTCTTTTCTTTCAAAACATTCTCCCGTTGTTTAGTCCGACTGGAAAGGTTGAAGGAGAAGGTCAATATTGCTTTAAACGAAACCAGTGGTTTCCTTGATGTAACAGATCAACGGCCGAATGTTTCCAGATGATTGGCAATTTCGCTGTTGGGGTGGGGGAAGAAGAAAGGTTAAACTCGGTGTGTAAAGGCGGCAGTGATTCATTCCTGCCAGTTTGCCAGAAATTAACCTGTTTTAGGGTATTCGGAACCTCATCAGCTTGCTCGGGTAGAAGAAAGCATGGGGGAGGCTAGCTCATCTTGCAGGTGTGAAAGCAAGAGACGTGATGAGCAAGGCTGAAAGGAAAATGTGAGATACTGAAGAATGAAAGGACACCTGCCCCCCATAACATATGCCTCATTTATAAGATGGTGGCCCAAAGCCTCTCCTTCAATGATCCCCGAATCAGTAGCCACAGATGATGAAAAAAATCAGAAAGCTTAGTCATTAATTCCATCTACCATAGCAAAGGGGAGGGAAGGCAGCATGGTAAAGACCAATCTCATGGTATAAATCCAATCTCCTCCTCCTCCTCCTCCTCCTCCTCTTCTTCCTCTTCTTCCAGTTTGGTGTAGTGGTTAAGTGCACAAACTCTAATTTGGGAGAACCGGGTTTGATTCCCCACTCCTCCACTTGCAGCTGCTGGATGACCTTGGGCAAGCCATAGTTCTGACAGAGCTGTTCCCTCAAGGACAGTTCTTGAAAGAGCCCCACCCACCTCACAGGGTGTTTGTTGTGGGGAGAGGAAGGGAAACCCCTTCCACTCTGAGACTCCAAGTGCAGGGTGGGGTATAAACCCAATCTCTTCTTCTTCTTCTTCGCCAAGCAAGAGGTTACATCCCAGCCTTTGATCACCCTCTCCTTCTCCATTCCTCCCTCTAATCCCCCCTCAGATTCTAATAAACTCACTCTAGTAACTACCAGGACGTGTGTTACTCAATCAACATGTATATCCGGGGAAGAAACGTTACCAACGTATGTATGACATGGAAGATACTGTTTCCAGAGTCAGATCTGGATACAAAGCAACGGAAAGCAATGGAAAAGGCAGGGGCAGCCATTAGGGAGGCCTGGCCTGTAACTCACTTGTAGAGACTTTCCCAACCCACCGACTTGGAAACACTGGCTGGGGGGCTTATTGGCCTTCCCTTCCCAGAATGACTACAACTCCCATGAGGCAGTGCAATAGTGCATGTGTGCAGATTATCCCTGATTGAAACAGAATGACTACAACTCCCATGAGGCAGTGCAATAGTGCATGTGTGCAGATTATCCCTGATTGAAACAGAATGACTACAACTCCCATGAGGCAGTGCAATAGTGCATGTGTGCAGATTATCCCTGATTGAAACAGTTTGCCCATCTTCCTATTAACAAACAATTGGTCAGGAAAAGCAAGTTCACCCTTATGTTGACCCCCAAAATCAAGAAGGAAAGGACAGAAGGGACATCGACAGTGCTCTCATCCCATTCAATTCGAAATTAATGTTTCGTTTTGTCTCCCAGAACAAACTCCCAGAAATGCATTTCGCAGCTTTCTGGAATGCTTCAATCTGAAAAGGGGGGAGAGCTATTTGTAAACCATACCGACTGGGCACCTGTGACTCTTGCCTCCCCAGAGAAACTTTCCCAACCACTGCTATTTCCATTTATGGCAACAGTGGAAATGAATTTGAAGATGGGTTTTTTGATTCAACTCTCTATATTGTCAATATAGAGAAAATCAATATTTAAGGGGGGGGGGAACACTCCGATGAAGCAACCTTTTGAAGCAAAATGAAAAGCAACTCATTCCTATACCTCGGAGAGTCTTGTAATCTTGGGATGTCCCTGAAGACAAACAACTAATACAGATTTTTTAAAAAAACAACAACTTCAGACTTCCATTTGGCTGCTGTCTATCAGAACACAGAGAGAATGATTGGGGCAGATGAGGGTTAATTATTCAGGAACAATAGACAAAACTAATACAGTCGAATCGGTTCAAAGAGCTCGGGGTAGACAAGCCCCCAAAGACACAAACAAAGATTTCCAGGGCTGAAATCATGCCGCAAAGCTTCCCCTTTTCTGACAACGTTGTCAGTATTGCCAGGAGCTCAGATTCTAGGAACTTGACAAGATAATTAAGTATGAAAGGACACTGGATTTAGTCCAGCCCCCATGAGTCAACAATCTCCGACTGCTTCATCATCCCGGCTTTCTGAAGTTCTATCTCATTAGATTAGATAATGATCCAGGACCACGATGAGTTTGAATTGTGACACAGAAGCGGCCGCTTTCTTAGGCCACGTTTTTTTTAAAAAAAATTAAAAATGGGTATGCACTTGGATAATCTCGTTTTTGGAACCTCTAGCTAACAAGTGACCAATCTCTTTGAATCAAAAGGATATCCTCTGGCTAAAATGCAGACCGGTCTGATTACCTGTCCAGGGAGATCAAAGTACCCCTGATCAAATACGACTGCCGATAGAACAAATTTAGCCTGTGTTCATACATACACAGTACACACGCACATGCCCCAGCAGGGTAGTAATGTGGCTTTTTGGATACAATCATGTAATCGTGCATCTATTAGGGATGGAAAATGAAACATTGACGGCAAATCCACATAAGTATCTTATAAAAGGATTCCAAAAAAGGATTCCAAAAAAAAAATATGTCTATAGGCAGGGGTCCGTTGGAGCAGGAGCGCAGCTCCGGGAGTGAGGAGCCCAGGGGGTGGGCACATGACCAAGCCCCACCCCCTTCTTGGCTTCCCTGAGCAGTGCAGAGGCGCAGCGCCCCAGGGAAAGCCCTGCTAGGGTCTTTATTGTTTTTAATGTTTTGTTTTAATATTGATAATCTTATCATTGTTCCTTTTATGACTGTGTGCTGCTTTTCCAGAGACTTGCTCAAGGTGGCATATAAATTTTCTAAGTATACCATTGTTTATCTGGGCACACGGCACATAAGTACTGGAGAAATTTCCCCAACCCTTCAGCAGCTTCCACCCCATCAGTTTGGTGTAGTGGTCAGGAGTTGGACTCTAATCTGGGAGAACCGGGTTTGATTCCCCACTCCTCCACATGCAGCTGCTGGTGTGACCTTGGGCCAGTCACAAGTTCTCTCAGAGCTGTTCTCTCATGAGCAGTTCTCAAAAGACCTCTCTCAGCCCCACCTACCTCACAGGGTGTCTTGTTGCGGGGAGGGGAAGGGAAAGGGATGGGTGGTGCACATGTCCTGGGTATCTCAAGTCTACTTGAAACCTGGTGGTTTTAAGAGAGCAGGAAGAGAATGAGGGTGTGTTCTTTACGCTTATTTTTATTGCACAAAGTATTGGATGGGGAAGGGAATGGAGGAAGAGCAGGTCGGTTTCACTCACTTGTGGAGTGGAGCCTGAGGGGTGGGTGTTGCCTTCTGACACACTTCCAGTTTGTTAGGGGGTGTGGCATATGCAAATGAGTTATGCAAATGAGTTATGCTAATGAGCTCCTGCACCTCTTTTTCTACGAAATGACCCCTGTCTATAGGCAATTGTTGTCTTGATCCACTGGATTTGGGGAACTGGGCATGTATCCTTCCAGTGTCGTAATATAAGTCTTGGAGCAACAGTAAGGGCATAGAGGGGTCATCTTTGCTGACCATCGGTTAGCCTCCAGGAGACGGGGCAAATAGTTTAAAAGTACAGAAGCATCCTCAGTGAATAGTCTAAGATAAAATTATTTATTTATTTATTTATTATTTCACACTTTTACCCCACCCTCCTCGCGAACGGGCTCAGGGCGGCTTACCATACAGCACACAGAGCCAAATCAGAATAAGACAGTTTAAAACATTTTAAAATACAACAACAACAATACTATAACCAGTTTGCAATAAAATAAAAGTTGCAAATAAAGTGCTTGCAGTGATGTTAATAGTAAACATTCAGATTGCTTCCTACAGGTACCCTTCGTGCTGAAGCCAGGGTCATATTCCGGCCCAAGAACGGGCTTCATTCAAGGCCAACCCTCATCGCTGATGTCACTGGCGAGGGTTGATGGTAGGTGGTGGTAAATGGTGGCAACTCCTAATCAAAGGCCTGTTGGAAGAGCTCCATCTTGCAAGCCCTGCGGAACTGCATAAGATCCCACAGGGCCCTGATCTCCTCCGGGAGCTCATTCCACCAGAGAGGAGCCGCCACTGAAAAGGCCCTGGCCCTGGTTCCAGTGAGCCTGGCCTCCCTGGGGCCTGGGACCAGAAGTTGGTGTTGCGACCCCGACCAAAGTGCTCGCTGGGGTATGTGTGGGGAAAGACGGTCCCTCACGTATGTTGGACCCTGGCCATATAGGGCTTTAAAGGTAAGCACCAGCTCCTTGAAGCAAATTCAGTATGCTATAGGTAGCCAATGCAGAGTCGCCAGCACAGGCCGGATGTGGTCCCGTTTAGAGAGACCCATCAATAGCCTGGCTGTGGCGTTCTGCACCAGCTGCAGCTTCCGGATTTGCAACAAGGGCAGCTCCATGTAGACAGCGTTACAGTACTTTAACCTCGAGGTGACCGTTGCGTGGATCACTGTAGCCAGGTCCTCGCAGTCGAGGAAGGGAACCAACTGCCGGGCCAGCCGAAGATGGTAAAAGGCTGACTTGGCAGTGGCTGCTGCCTGGGCCTCCATTGTTAAGGAGGGATCCAGGAGCACTCCCAAACTCCTAACCCCCGACGCAGGCAACAATGGCACCCCGTCGAAGCTCAGGAGTGGGACCCCTCTCCCCAGACCCCCCCCCGACTCAGGCACAGGACCTCCGTCTTCACTGGGTTCAATTTCAGCCAGCTCAGCCTAAGCCAACCAGCCACAGCATGCAATGCCCAGTCCAGATCTTCTGGGCTGGAGTCTGACTGGCCACCCAATATCAGATAGAGCTCGGTGTCATCAGCGTACTGGTGACATCCCAGGCCATGCCTCCGGACAATCTGAGTAAGGGGGCGCATGTAGATGTTGAATAGCATCGGGGAAAGCACCACCCCTTGCGGCACACGACATTCAAGTGGGTGCCTTGTGGTTTGCTGCTCCCCTAGCACCACCCTCTGTCCCTGACCCTGAAGAAAGGAAGCAAACCGTTGCAAGGCCCGCTGCTGTATCCCCATGTCAGCGAGGCGATGGGTCAGCAGCTGATGATCGACTGTGTCGAACGCTGCTGACAGGTCCAACAACAGCAACACCGCCACACTACCCCGATCCAGATGTCTCTGGAGGTCATCAGTAAGGGCAACCAGTGCTGTCTCCGTCCCATGTCCCAAGCGAAAGCTGGACTGGAAGGGGTCTAAGACTGAAGCGTCATCCAGAAAGCCCTGTAACTGTATCACCACCGCCCTCTCAATTAATTTGCCCAAATAAGCAAATCTCTTTGAATCAATTAAGACGTGTAATTACTGTTGAAGTGAGTGATTCAGCATACCTGGACACTGGGAGGCGCTACATCACTCTAAGTGTGCAAAGGTGTTGTCTCCCTGAATGGGAGGCCTCTCTTTGTCTTAACCCGGGAGCTGCCCACTGATCCCTCTGCTTTCTCCCTCTCTCCTCATGGCCTTCCATGGAAACACACACCTCTGCAGGTCTCTCCTGTAGAGATGATGCCCTCATGCTCCCACACACATTAAGCCGGATGAGTTGGCTGTTTGTGATCTAGAAAGTCATCTTTAGATTTGTCTTCTCTCTCTCCTTTTAACTGCAACCTAGATGTGAACAGGATCTAACTGAATAAATGTAAGGGTCCGATCACACGCAGCATTAGCCGTGTGATAGGCACGAATGCCGGCCGGATTTTAAGGGAGCGATCACACTAAAACATCTGGCAAGTGTCCTGCATCCGTCAGCAACCCATATCGCCCTGCCGAAGAAGTGGAGTTAAAAGATACCAGCAAAAGTGCAATATTTTCCGGGAAACGCGGGGCACGGGCGGGCGTTGGATCGTGGAAGTGCTGGTATTCCGTTGCATCCAGTGCCCGTCTGTGTCCCGTCTCACACCGGATGGGGTTTTTTAAAGCCTCAGCGGTATGTGCACAAATGCGGGCCTGTGCATGTGCACAAACGCGGTACTGCTGCACTTTGTGATGCTTCACCATCACTGTGTGATTGGCGGCTGACAGCCTGAGCATGGAGCCTCGGGAGATGGTCTGATCGCGACACTACGCTTCATTTTGTTCTGGAGCAAAAAGCCTCGCTTCCCCCCACTCTGGATGATCCCACTTGTGTAACTGGGCTCGTAAGTTTACCTTTTTTGCAATCTACTTCTTGGAAGATTTATTTACTGCACTCAGTATCCCACTTCTATGACTGGGCAAACTCTGCCGTATTAACCAAATAGCCCAATAATTAGTACTTCTTCCCCCAAAAGACTGATTAACTGGACAGGCCCAGCGCATTTGTTTAAGAGACATCTCTTGTAAATTACAGCACCGGGTAGAAATCCCCAGCGAAATTTCACTAATCCCATCGAAAGTCTCCTTGCTTCCCTCGAACTCCCTCAGAAACACTGCTTGAGCAAACAAATTGTGAATTTCCCCTGAAAATTCACTTTAGGCCAGGCAGCTGATTCACTGATAGGTTCTGAAGTTCTCATCCACAAGCTTATGAGGATCACTGGTCACAGGGCTCATTTCGTAGCAGGAGCTCCTTTGCATATTAGACCACATCCCCTGATGTAGCCAATCCTCCAAAAGCTTACAGTAGCCCCTGTAAGAAGAGATCTATAAGCTCTTGGAGGATTGGCTACATTAGGGGGGGGGGTGGCCTAATATGCAAAAGAGCTCCTGCTACGAAATGAGCCCTGACTGGCCAGGTCAAACATCTGAATTGGTGTGTCAAGGTTAACAGCCAGGCGAAGGACCCAGGACTGTCCTGGAAGAATGCACAGGCAGGCTATACCAAGGAGAGCAATGGGTTGACAGGGGTGGAGCCATGCTCGATGTGGAAAACAGCAGATTTGAACCTTTCCCTTCCAACTCTCCAGCCAAGCAGTGATTGACAGCAAAGGGCTCCATCATGTGGATTTCATATATTTCCCATTTACCCCTTTGGCTGATCCTGGCTGACTCCCCCTCCCAGCAGAGAATAGGAAAGTCCCACACAACTAAGATGCTAGCAAAATGGGAATTTAGGCCAGTCCCCCATATCCAATAATGAAACAGGCTTATTTGTATAGAAAAATGGCCTCCACCCAAGCATTCACCCCAGTATTTCAACAGTTGGGACTGTACTCTATGGGCTGGGACCCAGCTGCAAGCGCAGAGGGAGGGGGAGAAGTTCCCAGGTTTAACACCGAGCATTGTCAGTTAAAATGATCCATCAGGGGCAGTATTGTTTACTCAGAGTGGCGGCAGCTCTCCAGTGTCTCAGGTGGAAGTCTTGAGAGCCAGCATGGTATAGTGGTTAAGTGCATGGACTATAATCTGGGAGAACCGGGTTTGATCCCCCACTCCTCCACATGCAGCTGCTGGGTAACCTTGGGACAGTCACAGTTCTCTCAGAGCTGTTCTCTCAATAGCAATCCTCAAAAGAGCTCTCTCAGCCCCACCTATCTCACAGGGTGTCTGTGGTAGGGAGAGGACGGGAAGGCGATTGTAAGCTGCTCTGAGACTCCAAGTCAAGGGCGGGGTATAAATCCAATCTCCTTTTCCTCCTCCTCTTCTCCTCTTCCTCCTCCTCCTCCTCTACTGCCGGGAGATGCTGGGAATTGAACCTGGATCCTTCAGGGTACCATACAGATGGTCTACCACTGAGCCATGGCTCCTCCTCCAGGCTGAGATAAAATGACCGGCTGAGGGTCACCCAGGGAATTTTATGATAAGAGTGGGGATCTTCAGGGCTCATTTCGTAGCAGGGGCTCCTTTGCATATTAGGCCACCCCCCACCCCCACCCCCGATGTAGCCAATCCTCCAAGAGCTTACAGAGCTCTTCTTACAGAGACTACTGTAAGCTCTGGGAGGATTGGCTACATCAGGGGTGTGTGGCCTAATATGCAAAGGAGCTCCTGCTACGAAATGAGCCCTGGGGATCTCAGAATGTGGGTGTCCCAGGTTCTAATCAAACTCGATAACTGATGTTCCCCAGGGCTGCCCACCTCCAGGTGTTAGTTGAAGATTACAGCTGATCCACAGGTCAGTTCCCTTGGAGAAAAGGCAGCATTGGAGGGTGGAGTCCACGGCATTATGCCCTCCCCTCCCCAGACTCCGCCCCCCAATTTCCTGGAATTTCCCAACCCGAAGCTGGCAATCCTATGCCCCACTCTGAGTCAAACAATTTCCCTTCCACTCCTTGTATGTTTGCCTGTCTCCCCTTGGTGCCCCAACAGTTAACCCTCCCGTCTTCATACAGCATCTCTACAGCAATGGCCCACGTGCTCATTTAAAAAGATAAAACGGAGACATCCCAGAGTACAATTCTGACATTATTTAAAATGCTGGAAAATGTGACTGCATGATCCAGGACCTTGTAGGAACGTCAGTCCCAGCGGGGTCCTTGGGAGCCCCCCCCCCCCCCCAAAGTTAAGAGAGACATTTCCAAAACAAGGAAGACGCCTATCAAGGAAGTAATTACGAAACGGCAAACAGAAGGTGTTTGCCTTTACACAAAAAGGATGGTATTGATGTATAAATCGGGGAGTTAAACCGACAAGCAATGCTTGAGGAGGGAGTAATTGCATTCTTAATCATATTAAACTTGACACCTGCCGTCGCCGATACCACGCAGGCCCAACGCTACTTAGCTAACAATAAGGACACATGAAAAGGAGGAAGAAGGCGCACGAAAGAGAGAGAGGCTGTGAATTGTCTGCGGGAGATTCTGCGTTGGCTTTTCCCGCCATTGTTTTATAAAACCCACAGTTGAAACAGAAATCCCCCTCTGTATTACATGCCCGCTTTCGCTTCTTTTGATCATCGGATTTTAGGGTACCCTCCACACTGCAGGCCACTCGCTTTCTTTGATTGTCAGGTTTTATGGTACCTTCTGTATAGATTTATGGCCATTCAGGGGTGACTTTGCAGTCAACATGGCATTGCCCTGGGGTATCTGAATATGGATTTGAGCTGCACTTTCCCCTCCCTGTTGAGAAAATGTGGAGTGAATGCTAGATACAGAATCACCCTGTGTGTTTGAAAGAATGTGAAGACTGTCGATTGCCTGACGTTTTGTTTGTTCCCTCACAGAAGTTGCAATTTGGTCCCTCGCCTCAAAGAGGAATCAAATGCAACAACCTCCGACAAAACCAGTGTAAGAATTTTGGACTGCCAAACTCCAAGTGGGGCCTGGAGATTGCTGGGAGTTACAGCCAATCGCCAGATGACAGTGCCCCTGGAGAAAATGGCTGCTTTGGAAAGCTTATTGTAGCACATTATACCCAACTGAGGTCCTTCGCCCCCCCCCCCCAAACCCTGACCTCCCCAGGCTCCTGCCCCAAATCTCCAGGAATTTCTCAACCCAGACTTGGCAACCCTATACAAGATGGACTGGATCCAAATGGGGACCAGATGCACCCACTGGAATGAGAGTGTGGGGATGGAAGTGTAGAAAAAAGTAGAATAAGAAACAAAGGTCAGCATCACTCAGTGTGTACAGGGTGAGGTCGCTTCAGAGGGTAAGAAGATCAGAAGAGCTCTGATGGATCAGACCAGTGGTCCATCTAGACCAGCATTCTGTTCACACAGTGGCCAACCAGGTGCCCTTAGGAAGACTACAACAGCGTCATCGTGTCTGGGCTCCCCAGCAACTGATTTAAAGAGGAATACTGCCTCTGGTACTGGAAGGAGTAGATGTCCATCATGACTAGTAGCCACTGATAGCCCAGTCCTCCAGGAATTTGTCCACTCCTCTTTGGAAGCCTTCGGGGTTGGTGGCCATGAACACACCCCACGGGCAGCGGGTTCCACAAATGAACTATATGCTGTGTGACGAGATACTTCCTTATGTTTAAGATGGGCAGCCGTGCTTGTCGGTCTGTAGCAGCAGAAAAGAGCAAGAATCCAGCAGCACCTTTTTTTAAAATTAGTCTTTAAGGTGCTACTAAACAAAGAAATTCATTCAGAATACTGTGTACAGTTCTGGCCCCCACACCTCAGAAAGGATATCGTAGCCTTGGGAAAAGTCCAGAAAAGGGCAACTAGAATGATAAAAGGTTTGGAACACTTTCCCTGTGAAGAAAGGTTGAAGCACTCGGTGCTCTTTGGCTTGGAGAAACGACGGCTGAGGGGTGACATGATCGAGGTTTACAAGATTATGCATGGGACAGAGCAGGTCGAGAAAGAAGTACTTTTCTCCCTTTCTCACCATACAAGAACACCATACAAGAACACCTGGAATTCACTGCTGCAGGAGATCGTGGTAGCTACAAGCATGGACGGCTTCAAGAGGGAATTGGATAAACATATGGAGCAGAGGTCCATCAGTGGCTATTAGCCACAAGGTATAGATAGGGGCGTTTTCGCACTAGCGTTTGCCCTGGTTTTGCCCTGATGCTTGCTCAGGAGCTTCTGGTCAATTTCCCACCAGTTGCTTCGGGCTCAGGGTTTGCTCAGGAGTATCGCGGCACTCCTCTGGAGCTTCCCTGGAGCAAGAAAATCCTGTTTTTTGCGGTGTTTTCTGTTTGCTCCGGTGGAGAAGCTGAGATGAAAACACATCCACTTGCCCGCCCTCCATCTGGCCCGCCCTGTGGTGGGCGTTTCTTCAATTTTTTTTTTTAAACGAGCCCTCCTAACATTATATCGAAACAAGGAGGCAGGGAGCCAAGATCCCACCACAGGGACTGCGCTGGCGAGGTGGATTTGCCGTTTCTTGGTAGCAGGAGCCGGGCGCCATTGGCCCGAGAGATCCCTGTGCTTGCAGATGACCGCTGCCCTGTGTTTGGGCTGCCCCAGCAGAGCTGGCGGTGGGCACTTTCCTCCAGAAACCCGCGGAGAAGCCGCGGCAAGCAAGCAGGCGGGCCAGGGACGCGAGTCTTTCTTCCCGCTCCCTGAGTGTGGTCCTACAGTCCTGAAGCATAACTCCCCCCCCTTTTTTAAAGGCCCTTATAACGTTATATTGACATAATGAAATATTGATGCAGCAAGGGAAGATGGCACAATTGTTGTCTTTTTTATAATACACACACGTCCACATCTATTATGGGGGGAATGTTGTTCGGTGCTCCAATTCAGCATGTGTAGCAGGGAGACTGGGAAGCCATTGATGTCACAGCCTCAGCTGCCACCACCTCCACCACCACCATTTCGGATGAAATTGCCTCCCGTACTGTCTCCTTTAGACGTCTCAATTTTCAGGTTTTTAAAGTTATTTTTATTTAATTACTTTACACGGACCAGCCAACACCATAGTGGCTATCCACCATTTTGTCCCTGTGCTCCCGCAGGCAAAGCAGCCGACATTTTAGTTCAGAGCGGAGAATCCACCAATCAGAACGGAGAATCCACCCCTCAGGGGGGGAAATCCTCCACTGACATTTGCGGTCCCTGTAGATAGCCAATGGTTTTGCTTCAACCAAGAGTGGCGGGAATAATTGATTAGGAAGGAGGGAGTTGTTGAGTTCTGGGAAGAGGAAGGCTACCGCAAGGTGGGCGGGGGATGCACTACCGTCAGGCCACTATGACGTTATAACGTTACCACGCATGCGTTTAAAAAAAAAAGAAAGAGCGGGGAAATGAGGGAGGGGCGAGGGGGAGATGGGAGGTTAAGGGGAGGGGACATGGACGGGGGAGCAGCTGAAAGCATCGGGGCAACCGCTAAATGTGAACAAAAAACTGTGGGGTTAAAGAGGAGCTGCATCCTCTAGTGAAAAAATGGATACTGTTGCTCTGGGGGAAAATTACCAGGGGAACTGAGGAGGAAATGAGAGGCAAGTGGCATGTGCAAAATCATCCAGGCACTTTCAGTCTGGGACAAGTGATGCTCTGTATTCTTGGTGCTGGGGGGGGGCAACAGTGGGAGGGCTTCTGGAGTTCTGGCCCCACTGCTGGACTTCCTGAGGGCACCTGGTGTTTTTAGCCATTGTGTGACACAGAGTGTTGGACTGGATAGGCCTGATCCAACATGGGCTCCTCTTGTGTTCTTATGTACAGGTAGTTCATGATTATGGGGATCTTGCAGGGGGGTGGAGACAGAAAGAAGCTTCAAAGCGAACTCTGCCTTCGCAAGACAACTGAGCTGTTTTGACAAAGGGACTGGGAAGGGACAAGAGCGACAGGCCCCAGCTGAGGAATCCGTACTGTCCGTGACACTTACGAAGACTCTTACCCTGCTGAGCCGCTTTTTCTGCTCCTTGTTATGCAAGGAGACAAGTATAATGACATCGTGAGGAATTTTAAGGACACAAGGACTGGACCGCAAGCTGGTTGAGGGAAACCTGACATCGTTGGAGGGGATTTCTTGAGAGCTTATTGCCGGAAAAGCATGGTGCCTGTTCTATTCCCCTGTGGCCAGTAATTTATTTATTTTTGGCAGTGCGCTGAAGAGATGGATCCGTTTTTGCATCATCCACATCCCTGACAATCTCCGGAGTCGAGCTTTGCCTGTCTCTCTAATTCAGGGCGCCAAGGCTCCAACCAGCACCTTTCCTGGGGCCTATTGAGTGTTTTTAGAAAATGGGTGGAGCCGGGGGAGGGGGGGCTTTTGCCCAGCAAGATTTCTGATTGGCCACTGGAGATTTGATTGGCTGTGCCGATTTTTTAAAAAAATATTGCTTTGGCTGCAGCTGCCGCAACAGCACAAGGATCTTCAGTGTGACTGAAGGTGAGCCGTGTAGGGTTGCCATCTCCAGGCTGGAAAAAACCTGGAGATTTGGGGGGGTGGAGTCTGAGGAGGGCAGGGTTTGGGGAAGGGAGGAACCTCAATGGGGTATAATGCCGTAGATTCCACCTTCCAAAGCAGCCATTGTCTCCAGGGCAACTGATTTGTGTTGCTTGGAGATCAGTTGTAATAGTGGGAGATCTCCAGCTACTACCTGGAGGATGGCAGTCCTAAAGCTGCGGCAGCCATTTTGTGTCTGGTCTGGTTCTTGCAGCAGCCATTTTGTGGCAGTCATTTTGTGGCTATGCCCACCACCTGGTGTCAGAATTCAAAAGGTGCTCACAGGCTCAAAAAGGTTGGGGACCTCTGTGCTAGTCACTCTAAGCCTAATCGGATTACCTCAGAGGGTTATTGTGAGGATAAAATGGCTGACAAAGGAACTATGTGTGCTGCTCTGTGATCCTTAAAGGTAAGGTGGGATTAAAATACGATTGACAGATCCCTATGTGCTGGGATTCATTACACATCCTGTTGGTTCCTGCTCATTTTTAAAAAAAATCTTCAGCATGAAAAACAACAACATACAATTTGTTTGTGGAGAATTTCACATACAAGGGTAGCAGAATATCCCCGAAGAAGTCAATGGGTCTACTCCACAATTACTCTGAAAGAAGAGAGTGATGACATCCCTTGGGCACAATCCACCAGACAGTTCTGCGCATGCACTTCTGGGTAGCAGTGGCTGTGAACAAGATCTTGGGGTATGGGTGGCCTGCAAGCTAAATATGAGCAGCTAGTGTGATGCAGCAGCAAAAATGGCTAATACGATCTTGGCGTGTATCAACAGAGGCGTAACATCCAGATCACAAGATGTCATAGTCCCACTGTACACTGCATTGGTCAGGCCACACCTGGAGTCCTTTGAGCAATTCCAGAGGCCTCACTTCAAAGAGGATGTGGGCAGAAGGGAGCGGGTACAGAGGAGAGCGACGAGGATGATCGGGGGCCTGGAAACCAAACCCTGCGAGGGAAGGCTGAGGGACTCGGGAATGTTCAGTCTGGAGATGAGGAGGCTGAGGGGGGACCTGATTGTTCTCTTGAAATATCTGAAGGGCTGTCAGGAGGGCAGGGAGCTGTTCCTGTTCGCAGCAGAGGAGAGGACTCGCAAGAATGGGTTTAAATTATGGGAGGGAAAATGCCAGCTGGATATTGGGGGACGGCTGGACAAACACTTGTCAGAGATTCTCTAGGCTGATCCTGCACTGAGCCGGGGGTTGGACTAGATGCCATTGTGATGAATGAGTGCTGCGTAACAGCCCAGTCCTATAAAAAGATCATTCCTTTTTTAAAAGCCTCCCTTTAAAGGTGATATTTTTCTGAAGTTTGATACCGAAATGGGAGGGGGAGGCAGAAAGTGGGGGGAGCTTGAGAGCAAAGGGTAACGCAGAGGAAGGTTCCAAATGGGGTAGTACATCTTTAATGATCGATATGATCATTAAACTACACAATAAACACAATTAGCATATGTTTTAAAACAGTTTATTAGTGAAGCGTCCCATAAAAATCCCGAAGACACAGAGCTCCGGGGTTTGTCGGGATAAAAGCTTCTGATCTGCAAGGGTCGTAAAATCTCTGGCGTGGAAGAAATGGGCGTCTTTAAAATGATTGAATCAGCAGGCCGCCGGTGAGAAGGCACTGAAACCAGCAGTCTTCAGCACTTGGCCACTGCGCAGTGTTGCAGTGCAGGGAAGTGAAGTCATTATTGTCAGAGGCGGTCTGAATGGGGAATGCAGTCGGGAAGGGTGGCTGCCCAGGGCTCCCTCGGAGAGGAAGGGCCTGAACCCTTTTGCAGGAAGGTGAGAGGCAACCTCTTAATCCACACAAACCCTCACACCCTGTGGCAAAACGAAAACACAGCCCAGTAGGGCCCTGCGCAAATTGCTGGATATTGCTCTACTGAAATCATTCACCTCCTGGAATTTCTGACAGGAAAATGATTGCAAGGGCAGAATAGCCAATGGGATTTGGATCCCACCGGAGCTTCCAAATAATTACTGACAAGGGAAGATGTTAAGAACATCAGAAGAGGCCTGTTGGATCAGACCAGTGGTCCATCTAGTCCAGCATCCTGTCACACAGTGGCCAACCAGTTCCTCTAGATGGCCAACAAACAGGGCACAGAGGCAGAGGCCTTCATAAGAACATAAGAAGAGCCCTGTTGGATCAGACCAGTGGTCCATTTAGTCCAGCACCCTGTCTTACACAGGGGCCAACCAGTTCCTCTGGAGGACCAACAACAGGACACAGAGGCTGAGGCCTTCAGAAGAACATCAGAAGAGCCCTGTTGGATCAGACCAATAGTCCATCTAGTCCAGCATCCTGTCTTACACAGGGGCCAACCAGTTCCTCTGGAGGACCAACAACAAGGCAGAGAGGCCGAGGTCTTCATAAGAACATCAGAAGAGCCCTGTTGGATCATCTAGTCCAGCAGCCTGACTCACACAGTTCCTCTGGACATAGGAGCTGCCAGGTCCCTACCTTTTGCTTCCTGTCTGGGATCTTCCGGAGCACACGCATAAAGTGTGTGCCGCAATGACATCACCTGGAAGTGACATTGCCACTAGCAGTGTTCCTTCTAAGCTGAGTTAGTGTGAGCTAGCTGACAGTTTTTTAGCCTCCAGCGCACACATTTTTGTCTCCGCTCAGGAAGGAGGGCTCCAGAGCAAACTAATTGATGCAGCGGCCAAATCGCTTGCTCACAACTTGAAGGCCAGTAGCTCACAAAGTAGGATTTTTGCTCACAAGACTCCACGGCTTAGAGGGAGCATTGATTGCCCAGGGGACGCTCTATCTTTTGGCCAGAAACTCTGTGGTACCATAGTGTTTTTTTGGCCGAGTGCTAGAGCATCTCCTCCAGGTGACATCATCGTGCCGACATGGAGGTGCGAACCCGGCACTTTGAGGGCGGGGTTCCCCCACCGGCCGAATCTGGGCCAACAGATTGGGGGGCCTAAAAGTGGACAAACACCCCCCCCCCACACACCGGGGAATGACAAGCCTATCTGGACAGCCAATGACAGGGCACAGAGGCCAAGATCACCCCCTCCTGGCTCTGGGATTCAGAGGTTTAATGCCTTTGAATGTGAAGAGCCCCCTCAGCCACCATGGCTAGTAGCCAATAAGAGACTTATCCTCCATGAATCTATCTAATCCCCTTTTAAAGCTGTTGATTCCATTGGCCATCACCACATCCTCTGGCATCTCCTATTAAGTGGAGATACTCTAGACTAAACCTGGGACCTTCTCCATGCCAAGCAGCTGTTCTGCTACTGTGCCACAGCCCTCTCTCAACTGAAACAGGCTTCTATTCTTGTTCTGTAGCTGAGGTTCACATCGTTGTACCTTTGGGAGCCACGGCACCTGCCAATCCCATTCCTGGTGCCCACCAAGTGTTTTTAGAAAGTGGGCTGAGCTAGGTGGGACTTTTGCCCAGCAGGGATTCTGTTTGGCCACTAGAGATTTGATTGGCTGTGCAGAATTTTAAAAACATTGCCTTGGCGGCAGCTGCCACACCACAGCACAACTATCTCCATAATGGCAGCCATTTTGTGGCTAGCTCCACCTCCCGCGGCCGCCATTTTATGGCAGCCATTTTGTGGTGGCATCCACCATACTGTGTCAGAATCCCAAAGGTGCTCGGCTGGATTCGGCCGGCGGGGGGAACCCCACCCCTGAAATGGCTACATCAGGCCAACATTCCCAGCGCAATGACATTGCCCGGAAGTGATGTCATCATGCTGGGCACATCGCAGGGCGACACTATGAAAACTCTATGGTACCACAGAGTTTTTAGGGCGATTACCAGAGCGTCACCCAGTGACGCGCCTGGCATGATGACGTCACTTCCGAGCAACGTCAAACCGGGTCCCAGACCAGGAGCGGGACTCCCCTGCTCGGGCGTGTAAGTGACTTGGCAACCCTAGCCACGTATAATTTAATAGAGTCCGCCCTCCAAAGCAGCCATTTTCTCCAACGGAACTGGAGAGCAATTGCAATTCTAGAACCGGGGTGTCGAACTCATTTGTTACAAGGGCTGGATCTGACATAAATGTTACTTTATCAGGCCAGGCCACGTGTGCCATAAAATATAATGCCAGATACCGGAGATATAAACAAAGGACACAGGCTCTGCCCTCCCCCCCCCCCCCCCCCGCTTCTCCAATCCTCACTGAGATGTGGTCAGAGAAGGTGGGAGGGAAAAACCACCACGCCTCCTCTTTCTCTGCCTAAGCTGCCATTCCCTCCATACTATTTTATTTCAGCCTCATAGTCTTCCACAATTATTCCCTTTCTGTTTCTTGACAGCTTTGACCACGCACGCTTCATCACGTGCGCCCACTCTCCGGGTCCCCCCCCCCCGCATCCTCCTGCCGTCTCTCCCTCACACCAGTTGCTTGCAGTTCAGGTAAGAGCCCTGGATGGGCCAGTTCCAGCCCCTGGGCCTTATGTTTGACACCCCATTCTAGAAGACCTCATGGTCCTAAGTGGATGCTGGAAACTAGGAGTTTTTCGGTCACTCTACAACACTCCCGGAATCTATTAGCAATGGGCGTTCCTTTGGCAACTGGTGTAGTGTCCCTTTGGCCAGTTTGGTGTAGTGGTTAAGTGCGCGGACTCTAATCTGGGAGAACCGGGTTTGATTCCCCACTCCTCCACTTGCAGCTGCTGGATGACCTTGGGCAAGCCATAATTCTGCCAGACCTGTTCTCCCAAGGACAGTTCTGGAAAAGAGCTCTCTCAGCCCCCCACCTACCTCACAGGGTGTCTGTTGTGGGGAGGGGAAGGGAAAGGAGTTTGTAAGCCACTCTGAGACTCCAAGTGAATGGTGGGATATAAACCCAATCTCCTCCTCCTCCTCCTTCTTTGGAAATGGTGCTTTTTGTCCTGATAAATAATAGTAAGATGCTTTTCATTTGACACCCCTTTTGCCCAAATGGGGAGATGGGGAGGTAACCTTTCTTCCCGATTTCTCTCCTTATCCTATGAGCTGCCTTCTTGTTTTTTCTGCATAGACCAACACATACGTCTTCCATGCTTTTTCACCCACTTCTGGAATAACTATATCCTTCTTCTACTTGTTTGTTTAGAATTAATTGTACGGTGGATTGATCAGGAGGCTGCTTGGATCACGGACCAAGCCCCAAGCGAGGGTTTGAATAGGAGTTCATTGAGCGTGCGTTGAAAGGGAGTCGTGATACTCCAGAATGCCGGCTTTGAAACAAACACGCACGAGACACGTGCCGCTGTTTGAATTCTGCAAAGGAAATAAAGGACAAGAACGGAGCTGGTGTTTGAATACATTCTTATAGGGAAATTGGAATGTCGGGACCTTCAATTAGATCTGAAGACGGCGGAACATTTCCATAAAAATGAAAGAGCATCCTTCAAATGATGCATTTCGGGTTCTGCTCCGCTCCAGGCCTAATCTGAGCAAATTCAATCACAGCTTAGTGCCGGTGGAAAATCTCACTGTTTTTGCTCAATGCTGGCATCTGCGTTGGCATAATAGCGGCTTCTGTGGGAGGCAGGTGTCTGAGTCAGCAGAAAACGTTGCCGAGCTGGAAGGAAAGGTTGTGTGGGAATAAATTCGGCAGTCGCAGCTAGTCCTTGCCTGCAGAGTGGTTAAAGTTGCTAACCTCCAGGGGGTGGCTGGAGAGCTCCCAGAATCACAACGGATCTCCTGGAGACCAGTTCCCCTGGAAAAAAAGGCTGCAATTCCGGGATGTTCTCAAAGTCCCCTCCTCAAGGTTGGCGACCATACGTCTGTGCTCTGGAGCAAGCCGCTGCAGGCCTGGGACAAGAAGGTACAGAATGGCCGCATGGAAAGAATCGTGGATAATTACCTCCAGTTGCTCTTTCGGGTGCTTTCACATACACTAAATAATGCACTTTTGATCCACTTCCAATGCACTTTGCGACTGGATTTTACTGTGTGTGAAATGGCAAAATCCAGTTGCAATCAGTCGCTGAAGCAGATTGAAACTGCATTATTCAGCGGGTGTGAAAGCACCTGGGTATATCTTGTTTGAGATATGCTATAAATGGGTGTGGCTGCCTGCTGTCCTTCCCCCTGGAAGAATTCCATGTTTTTATAAAGGCAATAGCACTCAATGGTAATGGAATGATTCAAGAAGGTGCTTTAATAAAGGGTACAGGATTGTGAAGAGGGCCACGGTGGCTCAGTTGTTAAGACACTGAACTGCAAACCAGGAGGTCGGTAGCTCAGCAGTTCGAGACCCTAGTGCCTCATGATGGAGTGAGCTCCCGTCTCTGGCCCCAGCTCCTGCTAACCTAGCAGTTTGAAAGTAAGACATTGCAAGTTGATAAATAGGTACCGCATCAGTGAGAAGGTAACAGCATACTGTGCGCCTCAGTTTTTAGTCATGCCAGCCATATGACCATGGAAAAGTCTTCAGACAGCGCTGGCTCTTCAGCTTGGAAACGGAGATAAGCACCGCCCCCTAGAGTCGGATTCGACTGGCTTTCAAGCAAGGGAAACCTTTACTTTTATGGTATTGTGAACTATACTACTGTGTAGGGAATTATTATCTTGCTCTTACTGCATTGTATTTCTATTTATGTAACACTATTTTCTACACTGTTTAATATGTCATGTTTGTTAGTTATCCTTGGTTTCAGATTTCCGCAAACCTCTTCCTATTACACTGCTTATTAGATGTCTCATCCCGTAGATTACATCAATTTATATTGTGTGATCTGCTTTGAGTCCCACTGAGAAAAGTGGACTATAAATAAAGTAATTTTTTTTAAAAAAAAAATCAAAAATGAAAGGGTCAAGTTTAGGGATGGGCATGAACCACATTTTTATGGCTGAACCACAAACCAAACCATGAACCGATATGCTGGTTCACGAACCAGTTTGTATCAGTTCGGGAGCCACTTAAAGTTTAAACCCCTGCTTTTTGCTCCCCAGGTCTTTTTGTAGGGAGCAGAAAGCAGAGGTTTCCAAACAGCTGAGCAGTGGGGACCACCACACAGCTGTTTGGTTTAAATGGCTCAGAACCATTTAAACCCTGCTTTCTGCTCCCCATGAAAAGCTGTGGGGAGCAGAAAGCAGGGTTTTCCGTTATCAATGTACTATGTACCAAACTTCTCATAGATGGAGGTATGTGGAACTACATGTTACACACACACACACACAAACACGTAACTCAAAATTTCCTGGGAAAATCAGCTTCCTTGGGATGATTTGGAATGGAAAGCTATGCCGTGTTGTTGGCCATCCAGAGGAACACGTTGGCCACTGTGTGAGACAAGATGCTGGACTAAATGGACCACTGGGCTGATCCAGCAGGGCTCTTCCGATGTTCTTGTGAAAGCCTCGGCCTCTCTGCCCAGTTGTTGGCCATCCAGACAAACTGGTTGGCCCCTGTGTGAGACATGATGCTGGACTAGATGGACCATTAGTCTGATCCAGCCGGGCTCTTCTTGAGTTCTTATGATTTTTAGATTTCTGATTGGTTCCACAACCCAAGTCCTATTTCATTGTTTCCTAAATGCCCCACCCTGTCAATTGCATCAACTCCCTCTGTGTAATCCTCTCTGAGTCCCAGTGTGAAAGCTAGACTGTAAGCAATGTAAATAAAAGTAATAAATAAATAAAATGCCTGTAGCATCCTAGTTGTAGCCACGGCTGCTCAGTCACATCTGGTTTGGTCCTTACACCAGACAAGCTCTGAATCAAATGGACCAATGGGTTTCCCCAGCATAGCCAGTCAACTTTAATTATTTTTGTGATGCTCGCTCATATATACGGTCGTGCGCTGCCGAAAAATCAAACTCCGGCATCGCGTCCCGCATATAATCTCTCCTCTCGAGTCACCTCTCCGCTGTTTAACTCAAATAAATGTTCTGTTTTCTCGGCGTTTTCTTTATTGCCCGAGTATGAAAATGGCTGTTCCCATCCCGCCCTTCATATATCATCATTGACAAGACTCAGCATTGAGGCGCAAGCTCTGATTTCCGAAGCCGTTCACGTCGCTCTTGATATATGAAGCGGATCAAATTATAGCTTGATTTTTTTTTTCATAAGGTATGCACAGCCCCCAGGCTTCAGGGAGCAAGCAAAACAAAGCCCCCAATAACCGAGAACATGGCTTAACTAAACATGTAAGGAAATCTGACAAACCTGACACAGGAATCACAGAGCGGATAAATATGCGCATCCATCATTTGGCGTTCTACCTTCTCGGCATTCGCCGAAGAGGCAAACTGTTGGAGGCGCATCAGATTTTCAACCGTAATGACATTACGATTTGTGTGTGTTCTTCTTTTGTAACTCTCCCTGACATTCGAAGGCCTGTTAAGGTATATGTTCCGCCTCCTGGAAATGAGGGCTGCCAGTCTCCAGGTGGTAGTTGGAGATCTCCTGGTGTTACAACAGGTCTCTAGGCGACAAGGAGCAGTTCGCTTGGAGCAATGGGCTGCTTTGGAAGGTGGACTCTATGGCATTATACGTCATTAAGAACAGAAGAGAAGCCAATGTTGGATCAGGTCAATGGCCTATCCAGTCCAACACTCTGTCACGCAGTGGCCAAAAACACCAGGTGCCCTCAGGAGGTCCACCAGTGGGGCCAGGACACTAGAAGCCATCCCACTGTTGACCCCCTCCCAAGCACCAAGAATACAGAGCATCACTTGCCCCAGACTGAGAGTTCCTATCTATACCTTGTGGCTAATAGCCACTGATGGACCTCTGCTCCAGATGTTTATCCAGTTCCCTCTTGAAGCCATCCATGCTTGTAGCCACCACCCCCTCATGTGGCAGTGAATTCCAGGTGTTAATCACTCTTTGGGTGAAGAAGTACTTCATTGAAGGCTTTCCCCTCCCCAAACCCCACCCTCCTCAGGCTCCACCCTCAAATGTCTGGTTATTTCCCAATTTGGAGCTGGTAACCCGACTTCTGATGCCAGCCTGAGTGGTGAGACATTAAAGCTGCCAGTGTGAGGTCTACTGTCACAGTGGGAGGCCCCAAAACTATATATTGCCAAAGCTATTTTTGAGCAGGAACGCAAAGGAACGGAGTTCTGGCTGGCTTCCGAGTTGGCTACGCCTACAGCCTCCCCCCTCCCCAGGTTCCCCAGGTGCCTTGCAAGCCCCGGGGCACCTGGGGAAGCCAAGCTGATCCAGGGAAAAAAGGCAGTTTAAACTGCCTCCCATCCTCGGGTTATCCAGACACCATGCAGCTGCGGGGTGCCTGAGGAAGCCGATCCAGAAACTGCCTTCCTTCCCTTGGGTTCCCCATGCGCCCCGCAAGCCACAGGGCACCTGGGGAAGCCGATCCTGGGAGGGAGCTGCACTGCCAGGGGTGTGGCCTAATATGCGAATGGATTTTTGCTGTTGGGTGTGGCCTATTATGCTAATGAGTTCCTGTTGGGCTTTTTCTACAAAAAAAGGCCCTGTATATTGCCTTCATAAACATACAAAGAAGGGTTAGTGGTCATAACCCAATAGAGTGTATAGACATTGATCTAACAGATTGCTCATAACAATTAAACATAGTTTGCAAACAGAACATGTTCAAAACCAGCAGTAGGCTCTTCTGTAATTCCATACGTAGAAAGCTTCAGTGGAATCTGACGGAATCTGAGCAGTCCTCATTTTATCCCCAAGACAAGAAAAAAGCAGGTGCTGGGAAACACACGTGTAGATGCCATGGCCTCCAAAAGCACCATGTTGAGGATAGTTGTGGTTTAGAGATGCTACAAAACAGGGAAGCTAGGCATCTGGGGTGTGAGCAGAATTCGGTGAGTAGTCCAGCAGTTCTGGAAAAGTTATTTATGGAGTCAGTTCAGGTGGGCGGCCATGTTGGTCTGAAGCAGCAAAACAAAGATGGAGTCCAGTGGCACCTTTAAGACTGACAAAATTTGTGGTAGGGTATGAGCTTCTTAAGTGAGCAGGGACTCACGGAAGCTCATACCCTACCACAAATTTTGTTAGTCTTTAAGGTGCTACTGGACTCTTTTCTGCTGCTACAGGCAGACTAACACGGCTACCCATCTTAAGAACATAAGGGAAGCCAATGTTGGATCAGGCCAATGGCCCATCCAGTCCAACACTCTGTGTCACACCGTGGCCAAAAACACCAGGTGCCCTCAGGAGGTCCACCAGTGGGGCCGGGACACTAGAAGTTCTCCCACAGTTGCCCCCCCCCCCAAGCACCAAGAATACAGAGCATCACTTGCCCTGGACTGAGAGTTCCTATCTGTAACTTGTGGCTAATAGCCACTGATGGAGCCTGCTATGCGGGGAGAGCGGCCTAGAAATTGAATTAATTAAATAAATAAATAAATAAATAAATAAATAAATAATGGACCTCTGCTCCATATGTTTATCCGATTCTCTCTTGAAGCCATCCATGCTTGTAGCCACTGCCACTTCCTGTGGCAGTGAATTCCACGTGTTAATCACTCTTTAGGTGAAGAAGTACTTCCTTTTATCCGTTCTAACCCAACCGCTCAGCAATTTCATGGAGTGCCCATGAGTTCTTGTATTGTGAGAAAGGGAGAAAATGATTTCTTTCTCTACCTGCTCTATCCCATGCATAATCTTATAAACCTTGATCATGTCACCCCTCAGCCGTCATCTCTCCAAGCTAAAGAGCCCCAAGCACTTCAACCTTTCTTCATAGGGAAAGTGTTCCAACCCTGTTATCATTCTAGTTGTCCCTTTCTGCACTTTTCCCAATGCTATAATATCCTTTCTGAGGTGTGGTGACCAGAACTGTACACAGTACTCCAAATAAAGTCGCACCATCGACTTATACAGGGGCATTACGATACTCCTCTGGAGAGTATCACTGAATGAAACCAGTAGCTGATTGAAATAAAACTTCGTTGGTCTTAAATGTGCCACTGAACTCAACACTTTTAAAATCATGTAAATGTTAGGAAACGTTTGTAGAGAGACTCAGGCCGAGTTCAGACTGGCAGTTTGGCCTGCTATAGGCCCGCTTTGCAAGCAGATTAAGAGAGCCCATTCACACAGCCACAGCTGCCTGGCGTTGCCGTGCCTCACTCACCACGTCCAGAAGTGCTTTTTTATCGTTTTATGACCACCAAGGCTGGGCCAGAAGTTCCATCTGGCTCCAGTGCTATTGACATTGGGGCCTGAAAATGTTGGGGGTATACTGTACGCCATCTATTACCCTGAGCATCTTGTTCTATATTATTACTGTAAATTATGAATGTTTTAAAGTTTTAAATCGTTTTAATTTGTCGATGTATGTAGATATGAATCCTGGGTACCCAAGTTTTGTAAGCCGCTCTGGGCTAGCAATAGCAAGGAGAGCGGCCTATAAATTGAAGAAATAATTAAATAAATAAACATAAATGTCATCCTGCTTTAAAAGGGTGCCTGGGGAAACCAGTCTCAAGCCATCTGGGTGCACGTTCGTCCCACTTTCCCACTTCCTGGCAGTGTGGATGCAAATAAGCCACACATCAAGCGGTGCCAGTAATGTGAACCCGCTGATCCGGCTGCTGCGCTCATGCGCTCATGCGCCCATGCGCCTATGCGCAGGTCGGCAAAACAGACCAAAGATGCGTGCCACTGTGGCGGCGCCACCAGGGGCCTCCCCACAGTGCAAACACTCTGTTCTGCCTCCTCCCCGGTATGGCCCTGCATCAGTCTACTTAGTGCGAACGGAAAGCCCCACAACAACTTGGCCCGGATCTTTTTGCCCTGCTTCCCTTGCGCTTCATTTTGCTAGTCTGTCCTCAGCCATAAAGATCGCTGAATGATACAAGTAGTACGAAGGAAGTTGGGTGGAAATTCCTACTTGCTGTCATTTAATATTTTGGAAGAGGGTCTTTTCAGGAAGCAGATGTCGCCGGAGGAGCGCCGACGTCTGCATCGTGCCCCACAGACGGTAAAATGCCACAGAGCTGGAGTGAGGTATACTGAAAGTGACAGCCGCCCTGTTTTTAGGCCATAACAGATGGCTGCTAAATGTCACTCCATCCCTTCGTAGGTGCATCCGTCATTTGGCACACACCTGGCCACGTGGCAGAGTGGACGCCAGTGTCGGCTGCGAGCACAACCACACAGGTTAGTCACTTGAAGGAATCTTAGGCGGAGGAGCATCTTTCAAAGAGAACAGCAAAAACTGCCGGCAGTTAGGCCCGTGGCGATGATCAAAGCTAGCTGCAGATTCATTCTTACTTACTTATTATTAGATTTTTAAATCGCCACTCACCCAAAGGTTTCCTAGTGACTTACAACATTAAAACCAATAAGGCAAAACATCATAAAAACAAAGGCCGCAGTCACACACACTAAATGATCCACTTTCAATCTGCTTTCAACGCACTTTCCAACTGGATTTTTCCGGTTCACACGGGCCCATTCTGCATCTAGCATTTGCTCTGTTGTTCTACCAAACCCACGTTGGAACAGAAATTCCCCTTTGCTGGGGTTTCGGTTTTGGCGGCTCGAAGGACGGGCGCGTCTCCTTGGAGCTTCGAGGGACACAACCCATGTTGTGGTGGTAGGGAGGGGTCTCGGAACAATCCGGACCCTCCGGAGCCCTTGCAGAGGGCTCCCAGCCATTGGGGCTTGAAGGGTGCCTCTCCCAAGGCTGACAGCTGAGGGACTGAGGCTCTCCTTTGCTCCAAAGGTCCCATCGCTACAAACCAGCAATGGTGCCAGAGATGCACACTGGGATAAGCAGGCAGATGGTCAGGCATTTTTCCTTACTTTGCGGAAGACAACCAATGAACTGTGAGTTCTGATGAACTGAAAAGCAAGAGAAACATATAAGCGCCTAAGCGATTACATTCCCTTAAAAAGCGAACCAGGGATGGGGGGTGAAGCCCACCCAGGCAAAACAGAAAAGCCTCCTAAACTTTTAATGAAGAGGGGACGTAAAGCTAAATTTTAAATAGTCAGGACAGAGAGTTATCCAAAAACGCCTACCTGATTATGTAAGCCATAGAGACTTTTGCAACTTTTAGTAAACAATTGTATAAATGGCCAGGAAAAAAGTCCTTCCCAAAACAAAACCATCTTCAGGGAGTGCTAGCCCAGCTTCTGCAGTCACGAGACCGGAAGCAGCTACAGATTTTCCTAACATGATAGCGGCAGCACTGCGCCCTCCACTGGACCAGATGACTACACTCAATGACAACTTCGAGACTCTCCAACGTCAGCTTAAAGAGACTAAGCTTAAGACAGAGCAATTTTCAGAACCATTAAAGAAAGTTGATGCCAAAGCAAATAAGCTTTAAAAATGACTGGAGACTGGGGGGGGGGGGGGGGGGAGAGATCCTCAGATGAATGTCAACTGCTTCAACTGCAAATGGAAAAGTCAACATATGTTCTAAGATTTCAAGGGGTCCCAGAGAAGAAAGGAGAAAATCTCAAAGTAACTTTAAGCAATGCTTTGGAACTGGTAGCAGATATAAAAGTGGATCTTCTACGAAGTGAGATGGATATGGTCTATAGAACCTACCCAGAATATATTAAGAAGAACAATCTGCCTGGTGAAGAAGAAGAAGAGATTGGATTTATACCCCACCCTTCACTACCTGAAGGAGTCTCAGAGCGGCTTACAAACTCCTTTCCCTTCCCTTCCTCACAACAGACACCCTGTGAGATAGATGGGGCTGAGAGAGCTCTGACAGAAACTGCTCTTTTTCTAGAACAGCTGTGCCAGAACTATGGCTTGCCCAAGGTCATCCAGCAAGTGGAGGAGTGGGGAATCAAACCCGGTTCTCTCAGATTAGAGTCCGTGCACTTAACCACTACACCAAACTGGCTCATTTTTGTGAGATTCTCTAAAAGACATATCAGAGACCAGATACTTAAAGTAACAAATGGGACTACCCTAAAAATCGATGACAAAGAAAGATAAGTTTTAAAGGACATTCCATTTGAGATAAGAAAAAAAGAGGAGACCTTACAAAAATCTGATATTGTTTTTACAGAAAAATTCCATAATCTACAGATGGCTGGTACCAGAAGGTGTCATCTTCAAATGCAAGGTTAAAAAAGAAAGAGTAGACTCTGTTACTAAAGCAAAAGCTGTCTTGGAACAGCTTCAAAATGTTGAAAAAGCCCTAAAATCAGGAGAAGATGATGGAGTGGCAGAGGACCGCAGCGAGGTGGAAAGTAAGGGAAGCGCAACTTTTACATTCTCTGAAGAAGAGTCTGATTCAGAACTAGGAGTGGCTGCTTCCTAAAGCAAGAAGAGACTATGAACTTAGAAACAGAAAAGATAAACATTAAGGCCGTGGACAGATTGGTATTCTGCCGCACCTCCACGGTGCGGTGCGGCAGAAGGCGGGGGGAATTGCCCCTGCCACGCAGCGTTCGCACTCTGCTGCAAGGAAGCCGCCCGCAGTGTCCAGACTGCGAACGGCTTCCGGCGGTGGTGGCTGGACGCCACGCGGCTCCCCCACCCAGCACGTGTTCACACCCGCCGGAAGCGGGTGTGACTGCAGCTGTAATTTATAAAATATTAAATGATTAAAAATGTGATGCTTCATTAAATTGCTGAGGGATGTGTGGGCGGGTGACCACTGTTCTACCAATATGTTCCAGTTCATGCCCAGGACCCTTAAGGGTCTCCATAGAACATACTAGGTGAGGCTACTGAAAAACCTTAGTAGGAGACCCTGCCCCCAGAATTCCATTGGGATACACCAACATGGGGGGTCGCGGTGGCTCAGTGGTTACCTATTTATCTCCTTGCAATTTCTTGCTTTCGAACTGCTAGGTTGGCAGGAGACGGGAATGCACTCTGTCACGCGGCACTCAGGTCTTGAACTGCTGAACTACCGACCTTCCAGTCTGCAGTTCAGTGACAATGCCCTCATACTCCCACACACATGCTGCCGGACAAACTGGCCATGTGTGATAGGGAAAGGGCTCTTTAGATTAGGTATCTCTCTCGCCTTTCGACCACAACCTGGATGTGAATTGGATCAAACTGAATTAATGTAAGTTTACCTTTTTTTGCAATATACTTCCTGGGAGATTTATTTGCTGCCCTCACTATCACACTTCTACGACTGGGCAGAACTCGGCTATAGCAGTACCACACTTTGAAATCTCCAGGTTGCCTCATTTGAAGACAAGCCTCCTCTGATGGCAGATTTATCGATCCGCGCTTCTGAGTCAGCCTTCCTTACAGCTTAGGGGAAGGCAGAATTCGGTCTCAGCCGGAGCGACTCTTTCCCTGTCACTTTTGTTTTCGTCTGTTTGGAAAAGAGGCATCAACACATCAGTCACCCTGCTCAATTTCCCACCATTTTCTGTGATTTTGTGCCTTTCAAACTGTCTTTCCTCACTTGGTTTCGGTGGCTCAGAGCTCAGGAGCCCCGCAGTCTCCAAGTGACAGTCTGCAAGGAAAATTTGGTGATGGGGAAAATCATATTGTTGTCACGAGGATTACCAGAGCCCTATGTGGAAACAATCACAGGGCAGCCCGTGTGCTTTCACAACAAGAGGAGGAGGAGAAGTTTTCCCTCAATGATAGAGCATCCCCCCCACAATGTGCCCGGCATGATGATGTTAACTCCGGGTGAAGTCAGCATGCCAGGCACATTACTGCGATCCCCCGGTTCCCCCCGGCGGCTGGATCTGGGCTGGTGGGTAAGGGGACCATTGAGCGGGCAAACCCCTGCCCCCCCCCAGGGGACCAGTGACACCTTCAAGACCAACAAAGTTTAACTCGAATACGTGAGAACTGAACGAATTAGCATGTGTAGTGAGATAAGAACCTGATATCTCTGTTAAGCCCCGGGGGGGTTCCATTATCCTGAGTGTTGTAATAACTTGTAATTCAGTAATCTCCCGTTCCTGTTTAATACAGGAAGATTTTAAAAAGGAAAGAGAAGAAGCAACTGGGAGATGAAAGTCGCTGCAAATGCAAGTCGCTAATACAACGGGGAACAAAGTTTATTCGCATTTGGTGGCCCTAGTTGTTTGCATTTCCGGTGTGTTTTTAGGTGACCCCCGGATAATATATCACAGGGTGGCTCAGCAACAGGTCTATCGAAGCTGAGCAGGAAAGGCTCACATCCTGGATTTGTTTCCTAGCTACAATATAGAGCGGAATAATAAATTTACCTGCAGTTTTTGTTTCGTTTTTTTCACATCTTGGAAAGAGCTAGATCAGAACTCAGGAGATGAGGTCCCAGGCCAGGGTGATAAATAAATAAATATACAACCCGAGGTGGGGAGGGGAGAAACCATGAAAGATTCATTTTAATGGAATACAGGTTTTGCTAGTTCATGCTTAATAATATTTAATATTTCATTGACTACTGGGGACTCACCTCCCTTCCCCCCCACACACACACACACTCTTCCTGCTGGAACGCAAGATTGAAGGCGCGCGGGTGCATTAAGATTTCATAGCTGAAGAAAACAATGTTGTAAAAGGCTGGCCTGGTTGGAAACAATTTAGCCTGGTGCAGAAAATGGAAGGAACAGAGCTGTGGATTTCCCTGGCCCCTCTCCCTCCTCGCCCAGCAGCTGGAGCAGGAATACAAGACGGTCCTCTGTCTAGGGTCGGTGACTCTGGACTCGAAAACTCCTGGAGGTTTGGGGATGCAGCTTGTGGGGTGGGGCTTTTTTTAATGCCATACGGTCCACCCTCCAAATAGTGTTGCCAGCTCCGAGTTGGGAGATTCCTGGAGTTTTGAGGGTGGAACCTGGGGAAGACGGGGTATGATGACACTTGTGGGCGGTGCTAAGTATTCCCCAGATCTCAGTGGTAAAGACCATAGAGACTAGGGGTAAATCCTAGAGAGTCATTGCGGGGGGCATTTTTCTCTCTGAGTCTTCAGTGTCTCAAAGGCAGGAGATCGGTGCTGTGTCCTTGCCAGGCCTGAGCAACTGTGAAGCCTACTCTGAGGCCAACATTTGTTGGAAGCACAAGGACAGTGTGGATGCACAGCCCTAACCCCTTGTTGGTCTGGGGCTTCTTCCCCTCCAACTAGGGTTGCCAGGTCCTTACCTCATGCCAGTGGGGGTAGGAGGGAGCTTTCTGGGAGTTGGGGGTGGTCATCACTGAAGTGATGTCACCATGTTGGGGACATCGCGCTTTGACAATCTGGTTTGGGGCAAACTCTATGGTAAAACTGGGTCAAATCACAGAGTTTGGCCCAAAGACCAGAGCGTTGCCATGCGGCGTCCCTGGTGTCATGACGTCACTTCTGTGTGACATCATCATGTCGGGGACATCACGCGGGGCCATGGTTGTTGGGGGTGGGTCTTCCCCAAAAGGCAAAAAAAAAAAAGGGGGGGGGGAGAAACTCAACCCAACAAATAGCTGCGAACCAAGAGGGTCAAGCTAACAACAGAATAATTATAATGAAAAATATAAACATTTATTAGGGTGTACACATAAATAAAACAAAATTAAATTAAAAGAGACAGTCCAAGTATCAGACGTATAAAACTAGGTTCATAAAGAACTAATAGCAGTACAGATCAAGCTGATGGATAAAACCTTTGACCTAAGGACCATACGCGTTTCGGCCCCTATGGGCCTTCCTCAGTGGTCTTTATAAAGTGACACACATCCAAAAATGCATACTGTATAGACATATATGAGTATATAGAAGACCAGGTGTTGCAGTCTGAAATTGTAGGGGGAAAAAGAGGGGGGGAGGGGAAAAAAAACCAGATTACTTTAGTGTAAACAATAAATATATGTAATAATGGGTTAGTAATAAATTTACTCTGGGATTACCTTGAATGCAATATATTTGCTTACCCCAAGTCAAGTACGCCTGTGGTAGCAGCATGAATTCTCCAAATTAGTCTAAATAAAAATAAAATAATCATAATTACTAGAGTTTAAGGTTAATATGTTACAGAATTAATTTAGCCTGGAAGTAATTACCAAAAAAATAGTTAAACAGGCAACAGAGCTGGTAACGAAGGTCCCCTTCGTCAGTGCTGTGTGTCACTTCCATCAAGTGAAATAGTCAAGTCACAAACTGCTGAGATTACAATCCTATATAGTGGACCCATGGTCAAAGGTTTTATCCATCAGCTTGATCTGTACTGCTATTAGTTTTTATGAACCTAGTTTTATATGTCTGATACTTGGACTGTCTCTTTTAATTTTATTTTGGTTTATTTATGTGTACATCCTAATGAATGTTTATATTTTTCATTATAATTATTCTGTTGTTAGCTTGACCCTCTCGGTTCGCAGGTGGGGCTTCCCCACCAGCCAGCTGGCCAGGGATAGGGAGGAGTCCGCAAAATCGGGGAATCCCCTGCTCCCACCTAGGGATTGGCAACCCTACCTCCAACACCCAAGATTTCCCTGCATGCTTTGAAGCTTCCTCCTGCCTGTGCTTCATTTACACCCAGGGGTTCGTTGGAGCGGGAGCGCACAGGAGCACAGCTCCGGGAGTGAGGAGCCCAGGGGGCGGGCACATGACCAAGCCCCGCCCCCTCCTTGGCTTCCCCGAGCAGTGCAGAGGCGCAGCACCCTGGGGAAAGCCCTGGTAGGGTCTTTATTGTTTTTAATGTTTTGTTTTAATATTGATAATTTTATCATTGTTCCTTTTAGGACTGTGTGCTGCTTTTCCAGAGACTTGCTCAAGGTGGCATATAAATTTTCTAAGTATACCATTTTTTATCTGGGCACATGGCACATAAGTACTGGAGAAATTTTACCAACCCTTCAGCAGCTTCCACCTTATCAGTTTGGTGTAGTGGTCGGGAGTTGGGACTCTAATCTGGGAGAACCGGGGTTGATTTCCCCACTCCTCCACATGCAGCAGCTGGTGTGACCTTGGGCCAGTCACAAGTTCTCTCAAAGCTGTTCTCTCATGAGCAGTTCTCAAAAGACCTCTCTCAGCCCCACCTACCTCACAGGGTGTCTTGTTGCGGGGAGGGGAAGGGAAAGGGATGGGTGGTGCACATGTCCTGGGTATCTCAAGTCTACTTGAAACCTGGTGGTTTCAAGGGAGCAGGAAGAGAATGAGGGTGTGTTCTTTACGCTTATTTTTATTGGATGGGGAAGGGAATGGAGGAAGAGCAGGTCAGTTTCACTCACCTGTGGAGTGGAGCCTGAGGGGTGGGTGTTGCCTTCTGACACACTTCCGGCATGTTAGGGGGTGTGGCATATGCAAATGAGTTCTGCAAATGAGGTATGCTAATGAGCTCCTGCACCTCTTTTTCTGCGAAATGACCCGTTTACACCCCTCCTTTCCCCCCAAGGCAGCTTACATCATTCTTCTCTCTTCCTTTTTACCCTCACAACGACCTTAGTAGGTAGGTTACACTGAATGTGTGTGACCGGCCCAAGGTCCCCCAGTGAGCTTTCGTGACAGAGAGGGGTTTCGAACCCGAGCCTACCAGATCCTAGTCCGACACCTTAACCACTACACCACGCTGCCTCTCATTCTGGCGGTTCACTGGAAGGCTACACCACTGAGCGCCCCTGGACAGAGGGGCACGATCTGATGCCCTCGAGAGGGGGCATTGCAAGGCAAAAAGCAATCAGGGGTCAGCTGTTCCAGCATGGTGCAGGTGCTCAACTGCTGAAGGGATGGCACTGCTCACTGTAGGGCACCAACACCACCCATGCCCGCACTGGGCTCTACTCTCCATTCGGCAGCTGCGCATGCATTGCACTAGGAGACCAGGTGTGGTGTGTCATGAGTGCTGCTGTGGATGCAGCCCTGGCTCCAGCTGAGCCCGTGCTCCCGGCTTCAGAAGAGCCCACACCTGACCCTGATGAGGCCTCGGAGCACGCCAGCGTATCCCTGCCACCTGCCCCAGCAACAGTGGCGGAGGAACGACGCCTGACAGGCATCCCCCCTGACTCGCCTCCTCTGACGGTGCGGTTGCGGAACCAGCTCAGGCAAGACTTAGTGTCCCAGTGGAGGGAGGCGCGCCTGCAAAGCAGGCGGTCCCTCAGCCCTGAGTTCTAACAGAAACCGGGATGCATACGCTGAGCACTAATTAACCCCAGCACCTGAGGGGCATTTAGCTTCCCCTCCTGATGCTGGGTCCTCATGCCAGCAACTAGTCAACTTGACGACTAGGGCTGCCAAGTCAGCCCGGGGGGTGGGGGATCCCCCGCTACAGGGGTTCCTGATCCACCGGCCAGCATTCGGCCGGCAGGGGGAACCCCACCCCCGAAGTCAGGATGACTTCCCCAGCGTAATGACGTCACCCGGAAGTGACATCATCACGTTGGGGACGTTGCCGGGACGATGCTCTAGCAATTGCCCCAAAACTCTATGGTACCATAGAGTTTTTGGGCGATTACCAGAGCGTTGCCCTGGCAACACCCCTAATGTGATGATGTCACTTCCGGGTGACATCATGGTGGCGCGCGCCGGGGAAGCTCCCGGACCCAGGAGGACTTCCCCCCGCCGGTAAGTCACAAGGACTTGGCAACCCTATTGACGACGCTCTGCACCTCCCTCACCCGTGTTCCTGAATCCTGCTACGTGCTTTGACTCCCAGCTCCCTGACCTCGGCTCTGTACGACTACGCTCCTGGGTTGTACTTTGGACTCTGTTTCCTGGGTCCCTGCTTGCTAACCCTCGTTTCTGACCTCGGACTGGACTTGGACTCTCGCTCCCTCTCGCCCCGCCAGCCTGTGACATGGTGTTTTGGTTAGAGTGGTGAACCAGACTGGAGAAGATCTGTGTCCCAGCCTCCACTCACCCCTGATATCGACCTGGTATCCTTGGGCTAGTCCTGCATCCCCAACGTGGTGCTCGTGGGCACCAGGGCCCCCGCTGACACATCTCCTGGTGCCCACCAAGTGTTTTTAGAAAGTGGGAGGGGCCAGGTGGTATTTTTGCCTCTGATTCGCCACTGGAAATTTGATTGGCTGTGCAGTTTTTTTAAAAAAATGTTGCATTGGAAGCAACTGCCACCACAGCGCAAGGATCCTTACTATGTGACTGAAGGTAAGCTGCATCAGCCATTTTGTGGCTGGCTCCACCTCCAGTGGCAGCCATTTCGGCAGCCATTTTGTGGCTGCACGCACCATGCTGCGTCAGAATCCCAAATGTGCTCACAGACTGAAAAATGCTGGGGACCCTGGGTTAATTGCTCCCTTTCACCCTAACCTACCTTTCAGGGTTGTTGTGAGGCAAAGTTGGAGAAAGGCAGACCCACGTACACCAGCCACAGTTCCAGAAAAAGAGGAGGAGGAGGAGATTGGATTTATACTCCACTCTTCACTCCCCGAAGGAGTCTCAGAGAGGTTTACAAACCCTTGTCCCTTCCCCTCCCCACAACAGACACCCTGTGAGGTCGGTGGGGCTGAGAGAGCTCTCTTGAGGACTGCCCTTGAGAGAACAGCTCCGAGAGAACTTGTGACTGACCCAAGGTCACCCCAGCAGCTGCATGTGGAGGAGTGGGGAATCAAACCCGGTTCTCCCAGATTAGAGTCCGCGCTCCTAACCACTACCCCAAACTGGCTCTCTCTATTAAGAGGAAGGGTGAGGGAATAACAAGATAGCATGCCAAGGAAGCCCCTCCCCCTCCCCTCTCTCTCTCCTTTGTGATTCCCTCCAGCCCATGATGACTTTCTCCCTCATGCAGTGGCCTTCAGTTGGGGGAGATGTTTATCTCCACTGCGCAAGTGGGCCACTGCACAAGTGGATTCTTAGAGAGATGGAGGTGTGTGTGTGTCGGGGGGGGGGGGGGCACCAGGTTTAAGCCAGGCATTCCAAAGAACAGGAAAGCTGCAGGGACCTGGCCACAATCCATTTCACTGTGCTGGTGTGCATGTGAGTGTGTGTGTGTCCTTTCACGATGCACACCTGTGCTCGAGCGCATTATTGCTGGGGTGGCGGTCCACTTCTGGGGTGTGCAAGCACGTACCATTGCTAACACTCCCCAACAGTTCGGCTTTGCTTTCCCCATTTTAGCCAACCCCGCTGAGTCACCGAAGGAACGACAAAGTCCTGCCCACGCGCCGTGCCACTGCTGCAGCATCCCTCCGTTTGTCGAGTCATTCTGGCTGACTCAGCAGAAACGTCTCCCTCGGAAGCAGCCCGCAGGAAGGAGGGGGGCTTGCAGAACACTGATGCAGCGGCGAGAAAAGTCAGCAAGAGTCTTTCCCCCCATGACTTCGGGAAAAGGGATGATGTCGAATTTCTCAGGAACTGCAGCCCAAGGTGAGAGTGACTGACCCAAGGCCACCCAGGAAGCTTCAGTTTGGGGAAATCGGTAGCTGGGGGGTGGGGAGGCATGGTATAAAATATAGGGATGCCAGCCTCCAGGTGGGACCTGGAGATCCCCTGGAATTACAGCTCATCTCCAGACTACAGAGGTCAGTTCCCCTAGAGGAAATGGAGGCTTTGGAGGGTGGGTTCTAGGGCATTGTACCCCGCTGAGGCCACTGTCCTTCGCAGGCCCCACCCCCAAATCTCCAGGAGTTTCCCGATATGGATCTGGCAACCCTACGCATGGGGTCGAGGAAGTGGGGTAGACAAAGCGTTTTCTCTATCCCACAAATCTAACACAGCCTCCTATTTCTCGTAACTGGATATGATTCAAGGCCCACAGCCTCTTATATAGGGCTGCCAAGTCCCCCCCGGGGGGGGGGGGATTCCCCCGCTAAAAGGGTCCAAAATCCGCTGGTCTGGATCCGGCTGGGAGGGGGAACCCCACCCCCGAAGTGGCCAGATCAGGCCAACATCCCTGGTGCGATGATGTTGCCCGGAAGTGATGTCATCACGCCGGGCACGTCACCGCGCAACACTCTAGTAATCTAGTAATCTGTCCCGAGTGAGGGATCTTTCCTCTCGGCTTAACTCTGTGTGAGAGAGAAAGAACGCAGTTCCAGAGCCCACAAAGTTTTAAGTAACAGTCCCTGGACACCGATTGGTTACAACAGTTGCCAAGCATTGTGGGGATTGTAGGCTGTGTCTGCTTTCCACTCCCACACAGGTCTCCTGGGCCTAGGCCTCATTAGGCCTTGTCTCCCAGTCCTACAAAGATCATGACAACCGGACATGTTGATGTCACATCCAGGTCACATGGGCAGTGACGTAGACACTACACTGTACGTCGGCTGGGCCTCACTGCTGCTCTCAGTAAAGCCCCCCCCCCCCAATCCCCTGCCGGATGCCAGGAGAGATCTGGCACCCCTTCAGATAGCAACTAGCAAGAAATAGAAGAAGAGAAGAAGAAGATATTGGATTTATACCCTGCCCTTCACTACCCGGAAACTTACAATCTCCTTTCCCTTCCCCTCCCCACAACAGACACCCTGTGAGGTGGGTGGGGCTGAGAGAGCTCTCTCCAGAACTGCCCTTGAGAGAACAGCTCTGAAAGAACTTAGGACCGACCCAAGGTCACACCAGCAGCTGCATGTGGGGGAGTGGGGAATCAAACCTGGTTCTCCCCGATTAGAGTCCGCGCTCTGTTCTAACCACTACACCAAACTGGCTCAGTGCGGGTTTCCCTATCCGTTACCTACAGCGGTGGTGAATCAAACGGTACAAATCTGGAACATAATTACAGGACTTCTAAGATTGCGGCTCTTTGTGCCGTACCGGGACTGGCTTGTATCCCAAGTGTAGCGCTACACAGAGACGCAGATGCGTCCCCCGTGTGCGTACAGATGCAGAGCCATGTCCGTTTGCCAAGAGGCTGGGCCGTGCGATAGCATTCCTGCACACACAGAAGCAGGAGCAGTGGGAAAGACATCAGACAAAGAGCCAGATTTCACAAATCGCCCAGCAGAGGCTCTCTGATGGCTGGACGCCAGCCCTGCAGCGCATGACAAGCATCCCCGGAGGAAAGACGGCCGTGGAGCGGCTGCACAGCCCCCTTCCAACACGGCTTGGCTCTCTGAGCTGGAGTCCTTTGGAGCAGCTGGCGCTCTCGAGTGCTGCCACGGCTCCCTGATTCTGGGCATGCTTTGGACAGTGTTGTCTGGGCTCATCGGTGGGCAGCGCATGTGGAGACGCTTGCCCACAAAGGACTGGGCGAGGGGGACTGTCAGCTCTTTGAGTCGGTGCCCAGGATCAAACCTGGGATGGCAGGAGTGAAGTTCCTCTCCAACAGAGGTCTGTCCGGCCATTTGAAAACCTGCTGTAGGGAATGAGATTCTATTGTCTCCCTAAGCAGCTTTCTCCTTTGCTGAGCGAACCGGAATAATAGGCCAAGTGACAGAGCTGGACCAGGGATATTTAGGGTTTTTACAATGCCATCCTATGAGGAAGAAGAAGAAGAGGAGGAGGAGGAGGAGGAGAAGGAGATTGGATTTATACCCCGCCCTTCACTACCTGAAGGAGCATCAAAGCGGCTTACAATCTCCTTTCCCTTCCCCTCCCCACAACAGACACCCTGTGTGGTACGTGGGGCTAAGAGAACACTTTCGAGGACTGCTCATGAGAGAACAGCTCTGAAAGAACTTGTGACTGACCCAAAGTCACACCAGCCGCTGCATGTGGAGGAGTGGGGAATCACACCCGGTTCCCCCAGATATGAATCCGTGCTCCTAACCAGTACTAGAGTTAATCCACTCTAGTCCCATTGATTTCAGTGGGGTTAGTCTGGAGCAGGGGTGGCCAAGCTTAAAGTCAGAGCCACGCAGAATAAACGTCAGATGTTTGAGAGCCACAAGGCATGAACAAATATGTCCTGTTTTTATTGGAAAATGTGCAGAATTGCTTTTTATTAACATAAAATGAGACTGCCAAAAATAACAACAAAAGGGGTAAAAGCAGATGTTGATGATGATATTTATTTGTCCAATGATATTTGTTTGCTAATGATATTTAGCTTCCCCAGCCGCCCTTCTGGGAGCCACGCAATATGTGTGAAAGAGCCGCATGCGGCTTCTGAGCCATAGTTTAACCACCCCTGGTAATTTTACATAGGATTGTACCGTTCGGTGTACGGGGTGTGAGGGTGGTCTTCATCTAACCACTCACAGTCAAGCCCATTTCTTCGGTCCTTTTAAGAGTTGCCAACTTCTAGCTGGGGCCGGGAGATCTGCTGTAAATTAAAACTCATTTCCAGACAATGGAGACCAGTTCCCCTGGAGAAAGCGGCTGCCTTCAAGAGCAGACTGTACGGCTTTATACCCTGCTGAGGTCCCTTCCCTCCCCAAACTCTGCTCTCCCCAGGCTCCACACACTCGAAATCTCCTGGAATGTCCCATCCTGGAGATGGCAACCCTAGCTCCTATTCAGTTTTGAAACTCATACGACCGGAGGAAGAGGAAGGACGCAGGACAGAAGTTTTCATATATTTGTTTGTTTATTCCGATATTCATACCCCACTTTCGTCCCTGATAGGAACCCAAAGTGCCTTACAACACCATTCTCGCCTCTTACGTTTTACCCTCGCAACAACAGTCCTGCGAGGCAGGGCAGGCTGCAAGAGACTGGCTAGCCCACAGTCACCCAAGCTGACACATCCCAATGCTCCTATGGCTGGAAAGCTTGCTTTTGAGCCCCACTCTCTTCTGGGGCTCTGTCTGAGCTGCTGCAGACAATCAGGCTTTGACGTGGAGGCCAAGGAATCAAGAACGGGCTTTGGGCAATTTAGGCAGCCACAAGAAGGGGTTTTTGCTGGAACCTTGAATCACCCTAGTCAATTGGCCCATCCTGGAACTGTTGGCTACAGTTGGGGGCTGCAGTGGCTCAAGTGGTTAAGACGCTGAACTGCAGGTCGGTAGTTCGCCAGTTCGAGACCTGAGTGCTGCCTGACAGAGTGAGCTCCCGTCTCTTTAAAATATTAAATGATTAAAAATCTGATGCATCATTAAATGTTCCAGTTCATGCCCAGGACCCTTAAGGGGTCTCCATAGAACATACTAGGTGAGGCTGCTGAAAAACCTTAGTAGGAGACCCTGCCCCCAGAATTCCATTGGGACACACCAACATGGGGGGTCGCGGTGGCTCAGTGGTTAAGACACTGAACTGCAGACTGGAAGGTCGGTAGTTCAGCAGTTCGAGACCTGAGTGCTGCATGACGGAGTGAGCTCCCGTCTCTGGCCCCAGCTCCTGCCAACCCAGCAGTTTGAAAGCAAGAAACTGCAAGTAGATTAAATCAGTACCGCTTCAGTACCGGCAACATGACCACGGAAACGTCTTTGGACAGCGCTGGCTCTTCAGCTTGGAAATGGAGATGAGCACCACATCCCTAGGGTCGAATTCAACTGGCTTTTGGGCAAGGGAAACTTTTACTTTACTTTTACCTATAATTGATGAAGGGGCTGCGGTGGCTCAGAGATTAGGACGCCGAGCTGCAGACCGGAAGGTCGGTAGCTCAGCAGTTCGAGACCCGAGTGCCGCATGACTGAGTGAGCTCCCGTCTCTGGCCCCAGCTCCTGCCAACCTAGCAGTTTGAAAGCAAGAAAGCAAAAAGGTACCACTTCAGTGGGAAGGTAACAGCGTTCCATGCCCCTCGGCATCTAGTCATGCCGGCCACGTGACCATGGAGAAGTCTTCAGACAGCACTGGCTCTTTGGCTTGGGAACAGAGATGAGCACCGCCCCCTAGTCAGATTCGACTAGCTGTCAAGCAAGGGAAACCTTTACCTTTATAGGTGATGATCAAGCTTGCAAACAATGCTCCCTTCTAAGCTGTGGAGTCTTGTGAGCAAACATTCAGCTTTGTGAGCTACCGGCATTAAGGCTGTGAGCGAGTGATTTGGCTGCTGCATAAATTAGTTTGCTCCGGAGCTATCCTTCCTGAGCTAAGACAAAAATGTGTGAGCCAGAGGCTGAAAAGCTGCGAGCTAGCCCACGCTAACTCATCTTAGAAGGAACACTGCTTGCAAGATCCTGTCCGCAACCTTGTGGAACGCCCTGCCAAATTCTATCAGGGCCCTGTGGGACCTTGTGCAATTCCGCAGGGCGTGCAAGGCAGAGATGTTCCGCCGGGCTTCTGGTTGAGGACAGCAGCAGTTTTTACCTTAGCTGGCACTCCTCCTCAGTTTTTCAGGGTCGTTTTGACCTCTTCCCGCCCTGCCTGCGAAACGGCCGGCAGACTGTAATAGGGGAATAATTAACTCCAAGGATACTATTCGCCACCTGTTTTTCAATGCAATTTAATATGTTTGATTGTTGTAATTGATTACTGTTTTTAATACTGTGTACATCACCCAAAAGTTGGCTTGAAACTCCACATCGAAAAAACTAAGATCATGGCATCCGGCCCCATCACTCCTTGGCAAATAGAAGGGGAAGTCGTGGAAGCAGTGGCAGACTTCATGTCCCTGGGATCCAAGATCACTGCAGATGGTGACTGCAGCCATGGAATTAAAAGACGCCTGCTCCTTGGGAGGAAAGTGATGGCAAACCTAGACAGCATAATAAAAAGCAGAGACATCACCCTGCCAACAAAAGTCCGTATGGTCAAAGGAATGGTATTCCCAGTAGTGATGTATGGCTGTGAAAGCAGATGTATGGCTGTGAAAGCAGATCCGGTACTCCATTGGTAGCCAGTGCAATTGGCTTGTTGTTGTTGTTCAGTTGCACAGTCACATCCATGACCCCATGGACCACATCACGCCAGGCCCTCCTGTCTTCCGTCATGTTCCGGAGTTTGCTCAGTTTCATATTTGGTGCATCAATAGCACCGTCTAACCATCTCCTCCTTTGCCGTCCCCTTCTTCTTTGACCTTCAATCTTCCCCAGCCTCAGGGTCTTCTCCAGGGAGTGTTCCCTTCTCATTGGGTGGCCAAAGTATTTGAGCTTCAGCTTCAGTATCCGTCCTTCTAGGGAACAGTCAGGGTTGATTTCTTTTAGGATCGATTGATTTGATCTCCTTGCAGTCCACGGGACTCTCAAGAGTCTTCTCCAGCACCATGATTCAAAAGCATCTATTCTTTTTCTTAGCACCAGCCAAATGTGCCTTGGAAGCTTCCTGGGTGACCTTGGGCCAGTCACACTCCCTAAGCCAAACCTCAAGGTTGTTGTAAGGATGAAACTGAGGATGATTTAAGTTGCTTTGGGTCCCCGCTAGGGAGAAAGGCAGGGTACGAATGAAGTCAACAAATGACTAAATTGTCTGACTTGATACGTTGAAACTGCATAGATTCTAGATCCATGTGCTGCCCAAAACTGGACTTTGGTCTGATCCAGCAGGACAGTTATTTAGGTTTTTGGCATGAGGGTTAAATAAAGAAAGCCTAATATAATTTTACTTTGTCTTTGTCTTTTTATTTACACCGTTTCTAATCTACCTTTCTCACTTGGTCTCGAGGTGGATTATACCGCGTGAGTCAATACAATCAACAGCACGGGGTATTCAGCAAACACTGCAATGGGATTAGGGTTGTACAGCCAATCTGAAATCTAAAAACAGCTGAAGCAAAAGCAGAAGTCTTGACACATTAAATGGTGCAAAAATTACATAGTTGGATCCTTCTTACAGCGAGCTGTACACGACGTCAGTACAGGCCACAGCCCCCGACTGTAATAATTCCAGAATTGCTAACCCTAGTGGACCAGGGGGAAATAACTAAAAACAGTTCAATGAGGGAACATCACCAAATTCACAACTTGCCACGACAGAACCCAGTAACTTTGCGTATCCAAGTAACTTCGCGTAGCATTTTGCACCGTGCAGGCTTATTGCATGCAAAGAAAATCCCCCTTGAATCATTCAGTTTTGCATTGCTTATGGAAATCCAGGAGAGCGGGAGCCGTCCTGACCTCCTCCGGGAGGTCATTCCATAAGATGGGGGGCCACAGTAGAGAAGGCAATGTATGGGCAGTGGTTGGTTTTCCCCATTTGCAGGTTGGCACCGGCAGAAGACCTTGCTCAGATGAGTAAAGCAGTTGGGGTGGTGCATAGGGGGAAAGGCTAGGGCTGCCAAGTCCAACTTGGGAAATATCTGGGGACTTTGGGGGTGGAGCCAGGAGAAAGGAAGTGACATCCTTTTGTGATGTCACATCCTGTGATGTTGCTTCCACATGCTGACACATGAACTCATGAAGTTTCCTAATACTGAATCAGGCCATTGGTCCATCAAGGTCAGTACTGACTACTCAGACTGGTAGTGGCTCTCCAGGGTCTCAGGCTGAGAGCTTTAATGTCACCTATTACCTGATCCTTTTTTAGCTGAAGAAGCTGATACCTCCTGCATGCCAAGCAGATGCCCTATCACTGAGCAACAGCCCTACTGAATCCTTCCTCATCTCGGCAGAATATGAAGCACTAAGTGCTACACAAGTGCTAAATATGATTTTCATATCATAAGAACAGGAGAGAAGCCACAGTGGATCAGCCCATCCATTACAGCCCATCCAGTACAACACTCTGTGTCACAACCAAAAATACCAGGTGCCCTCAGGAGGTCCAGCAGCGGGGCCAGAACTCCAGAAGCCCTCCCACTGTTGCCCCCCCAAGCACCAAGAATTCAGAGCATCACTGCCCCAGGCAAAGTGTTCCATTTAGACCTTGTGGCTAATAATAGCCACTGATAGACCTCTGCTGGATGGGGACAGAGAGAGAGAGAGAGACAGACAGACAGACAGACAGAAAAAAGAAAGAAAGGGGGAGGGGGAGAGAGAGAGAAGGAAAAAAACTGGCAGAGGCACTTACTTCCATTTAGACTTTGTGGCTAATAATAGTCACTGATAGACCTCTGCTGGATGGGGACAGAGAGAGAGAGAGACAGACAGACAGACAGAAAAAAGAAAGAAAGAGGGAGAGAGAGAGAGAAGGAAAAGAACTGGAAGAGAAACTTACCACGTTGCAAGCCACATGCAAAAGCAGTCCCTTCAGTCCCTCCTTAATCTCTGGGCGGACCTCTCTTGCTGTGGAAGCTCTCTTGCTGATTTCTTAAAGGGGAAATGTCTGGTGAGGCTTTTTACTGCAGGGCAGGCTCTCTGCAGACATTTCCCTTTTAAGGCAGAGCAGGGCAGGCTCCGATGTTCCCCTGGGTTCCTGCAGGCAGCCATTTTGTCCCCCGGGGGCCAACTTTGAAAAAGCGGGGGTAAGTAGTAAAAACCGGTGTTTTCCCCGCCCTACCAGGGGACTTGGCAGCCCGAGGAAAGGCCATGATGAAAGTATGAGATATGAGAAATTATGAGAGCCAGTTTGGTGTAGTGGTTACAAACATGGACTCTAGTCTGGGAGATCTGGGTTTGATTCCCCACTCCTTCACATGCAGATGCTTGTGTGACCTTGGGTCTATCACAGTTCTCTCAGAGCTGTTCTCTCAGGAGCAGTTCTCGGAAGAGCTCTCTCAGCCCCACCTACCTCACAGGGTGTCTGTTGTGGGGAGGGGAAGGGGAAGGAGATAGTAAACTGCTCAGAAGCTGCGGTCACACACACTAAACAACCCACTTTCAATGCACTTGCCAACTGGATTTTGCCACTTCAAACAGTAAAATCCAGTTGGAAAGTGCACTGAAAGTGAATTGAAAGTGGATCATTTAATGTGTGTGACCGCAGCCTGAGACTCCTTCGGGTAGTGAAGGGTGGGGTATAAATCCAGTCTCCTCCTCCTCCTCTTCTTTTTTTTTCTTCTTCTTCTTCTTGTAATGAATTTTTCTAACAGAACCCATGAAATTAAAAGAAGCCTGCTCCTTGTGAGAAAAGCAATGGCAAACCTAGACAGCATAATAAAAAGTAGAGACATCACCCTGCCAACTAAAGTCTGTATGGTCAAAGCAATGGTGTTCCCCGTAGTAAAGTATGGCTGCGAGAGTTGGACTATAAGAAGAAGAAGAAGAAGAGATTGGATTTATACCCCACCCTTCACTTGGAGTCTCAGAGTGGCTTACAAACTCCTTTCCCTTCCCCTCCCCACAACAGACACCCTGTGAGGTAGGTGGGGCTGAGAGAGCTCTTTCCCAAGCTGTCCTTGAGGGAACAGCTGGCACAGAGCTATGGCTTGCCCAAGGTCATCCAGCCAGGTGCAAGTGGAGGAGTGGGGAATCAAACCCGGTTCTCCCAGATGAGAGTCCGTGCACTTAACCACTACACCAAACTGGCGAGCACCAAAGAGTCCGCACACTTAACCACTACACCAAACTGGTGAGCACCAAGCTGGCGAGCACCAAAAGGAAGGCCGAGCACCAAAGAATAGATTCTTTCGAATTATGGTGCTGGAGAAGACTCTTGAGAGTCCCGTGGACTGCAAGGAGGTCAAATCAGTCGATCCTAAAAGAAATCAACCCTGACTGTTCCCTGGAAGGCCGGATACTGAAGCTGAAGCTCAAATACTCTGGCTCACCCAATGAGAAGGGAGCACTCCCTGGAGAAGACCCCGATGCTGGGAAAGATGGAAGGTCAAAGAAAAAGGGGACGGCAACGGATGAGATGGCTAGACAGTGCCATCGATGCAACAAAAACATGAAATTAAGCAAACTCCGGAATACAACAGAAGACAAGAGGGCCTGGCGTGATGTGGTCCATGGGGTCGCAAAGAGTCGGACTCGACTGTGCGACTGAACAACAACTTTAGACGCCTCCAGATCTGGATAGCCCAGGCTAGCCGAATCCCATCCAATCTCTGAAGCTAAGCAGGGCCGACCCGGGCAAACACTTGGATGGGAGATCACTGAGGCGTCCCAGAGTCGAGAAGTGGAGGCAGACAATGGCGAACCACCTCTAAACACCCCTTGCCTTGAAAACCCTACAGGGTCCCTGTCACTCAGCTGAAACTTGCCAGCAACCACAATAAGAACAAACTTTAGGTGCAAGTGATTCAACTGCACACCGTACATGCACGATCCCCCCCCCCCTTCTCCTTTACTTTTACAATCCCCACTGGATAGCAACCTTCAGAGCTTATTATGAAATACGATGATTTAAGTGACTACCGCGGTTCATGAAAAATGACCCCAATAAAGGGCTTTGTGCAAACGAGATGCAGTAAATTAGCGCGTTCCTCAACGCAATAATTCGGGTTCAGAGATGTGCATTAGCCTAAATGCGTGTAAGTGGGGACAGTTCCGCCTGCCTATATGTAAAAATCTTTAAATTACGACTCCCAGAAAAGGGCCATGGCTAAAAAGGCTTCAGCCAGTATTCCATCACTTAAGCAGACGAAAGGGGAAGATGGGGGGGGGGGGGGCGGGGGGAGTGAGCCCCCCAAGTTACTGTTGCTTTGAGACAAAGCGCAAGTAAGCTTTCCATTGCATATTAATGAATTGCTAATGCCTCCGTTCTTCCGGACAAACTTTATGCAGATGATAGCCATTCTATTTGCACAGTTGTGCAGAGCAGGAACCGACTTTCTCCTTCCACCCCAACTCTGCAAATCCTGGCGTCCACAGTTCCCCTCCTCTCCTTTCAAAATCTCTGGAAACCTAACACTGAAATTAACCAGTTTGGGGTAGTGGTTAAGCGCGCGGACTCTAATCTGGGAGCACCGGGTTGGATTCCCCACTCCTCCACTTGCGCCTGCTGGATGACCTTGGGCATGCCGCAGTTCTGTCAGAGCTGTTCTGGAAAGAGCCCTTTCTGTCAGAGCTCTGTCAGCCCCACCTACCTCACAGGGTGGCTGTTGTGGGGAGGGGAAGGGAAAGGAGATCGTAAGCTGCTCTGAGACTCCGAGTGCAGGGCAGGGTATAAATCCAGTCTCTTTTTCTACTCCTTCAACTAGAATTTGCTCCTGAAATCTAAAGGGAGCAGTCCTCCTGATCAAGTCTACGAAGATTACTCTATAGCACCTTACTGGAAAGACGACAAGCCACCAAATATCGAGGTCTGGTTTAGGAAACTTTGGGCACATTATCTTATGGATTCTGTCACAGTTCAATTAAGGGTCATTTTACACCTCCCCTCTAAAGTAGTTTGACTGCTGTCTTTTCCTGTGCTGATTTCACACTGGTGTGAAATTTCACTCCAGGGGGTCTAAGTGCACTAATCAACAGCAATTGTTTAAAGCAGAATCAAGCCGGTTGGACACTAGCTTGACCACAGGAGGGCAATTAGTAGATGTGGACATTTCAGTAGCAGCACGGTTTCACACCGCACAGAGGTGTGGGCAGGTTTTTTTGGAACAAGAATGATTCCAGCGGGAAAGTCAGATGTAAAAACAGCCTAAATTCCACGGCTGGATCATCCCTACACTCAGCCTTTAGCGGTAAATGGTTCCCGGTCCTTGAATACCTGTCTCAGCAACAGTTCATTTCAGCGGAATGGTCTCAATACCACAAGGTGTACTTTGATAGTTTGTTCTCCAGAACTTTGGAATGTGGGTTAAACTATTCGTTCAGTGAGACACTAACCCTTAAAACTTTGGTAAGTTAACTTATGGTAAAAAGTTGTTGCTATAAACAACAGATATTTTGAAACTGTATGGTGCTATTATGCACATTATGTTGACTTTATTTTGATTGTGACTGGTTATATAAGCTTTCCATTACTTGTGAATTTTGTATTTCTCAATATAAACAGTCAATAAAATGGTTTAAACAGGAAAAAAAAAAGTCTACTCAGAAGTAAGTCCTGTTTTTTTTCTTCTTCAGTGGAGCTTACTCCCAGGAAAATGTTCTTAGGGTTGGAGTCTGAATCTGAAGGACATGGTAACAGGATCTTAAATAGCTTCAGTACAAATTAGGATTGCCAGCTCTGGGTTGGGAAATATCTGGAGGGTTTGGGGGTGGGGCCAGAGAAGGGCGGGGTTTGGGGAGGGGAGGGACCTTAATGAGGTGTAATGCCATAGAGTCCACCTTCCACAGTGGCCATTTTCTCCAGGTGAACTGATCTCGGTCACCTGGAGATCAGTCGTAGTGGGACATCTCCAGCCACCACCTGGAGACTGGCAACTCTAAACCAGGGACAGAATTGCAGATCGGAGAACTGTTGGGGTGGGGCTGACCTAGGGTTGCCAGGCATGCCCTGCAAACTGGCAGGAGATGGGAGGAGGCAGGTACTTACCGAGTGGGGCAGGGCTTAGTGGTCTTTCTCACTGTGGGATGACATCACTTCCACTGCAACCCGGAAGCACTAGCAGCGCAATAGGATGACAGTCTAGCACTTGTTTCAGGGTGACTGCTATAGCGTTGTCCCAGGATGATGCTGGTCCTTCTGGGTTGCTCCTGAAGTTTCTGGGTGAGTGCTAGATAGGGTTGCCAGGCCTGGGTTGGAAAACACCTGGAGGCTTTGGGGGTGGAGCCAGGAGAAGGTGGGGTTTGGCGAGGGGAAAGGCCTCAGCAGGGTACAATGCCATAGAGTCCACCCTTCAAAGCAGCCATTTTCTCCAGGGGAGCTGATCTCTGTCAGCTGGAGATCAGTTGTAAAAGCGGGAGATCCCCAGGCCGCACCTGGAGGCCGGCAACCCTAGTGCTAGAGTATTATCCCAGCGTGATGCAGATACTTCCAGGTCGTGCCGGAAGCAATGTCATCGTACAGCAACAAAGATCGCCACTACCCTCTTTTGCTGGCCTGCTTCTGTCCGCTGACCAGATGAGCATCGTTGGGCATCAGCAACAATTACCAGGAGTTTTCCCGCCATCAGAGGGCCCCTGGTAAGCTTAGGATGACCCCAGATCCCCTTCACCCTGGCACCCTCTGGTACCAAACCCAGCATCTATCAAGCCCAGCAAGGTCACAGATGTGTCTTAAACAGCTGCATGCCACTGAGCTGATCTATGGTGCCTGACAGCCAATGGTCTGTGGCTCCGCCCTCCAGGCAGGGAAGGGGTGTGGCTGGGACCAAACTGCCTCAAGGCTGCTCTTGGTCGCTCGTGGCTGTGGTCGTGCCCCCCCCCCCCGGGCTTCTGGGTAGTGGGAGGTGATGGGGCATGCCCCAGGCCTGGCTAGGACCTTAAAAGTTTTGCAAGAGGAAGCTGAGGAAGACAGAACAGCTCTGGTCTCCACCTGAGAAGGGAGGAGAGCTAGAGGGGAAGGAGGTGGAATACAGTGGTGCTCAGGCCTCACCCCTCTGTCCTGGGCATGGATGAGGATGAGCTGACTGAGCCTGCAGAAACCACAGCTGGCCCCTCTGAAGCAGCAGAGGAGGATAGCTGGCAAGTGCCTGTAACAGCAGTCTTCACACCTGGCTCTGATAAGAAGGAGGAACTGCAAGCTGAAAGTCCTCCTGACTCACCCCCACCTGTGACTTGTTTAAGGGAGTGACTCCGGCAAAACTTAGCAACCAAGCGAAGAGAGGCCAGGCTACAAGGGAGGCGCTCGGCTAGCCCAGAGTTTTAACAGGAGCCTGGGTGATCATGCAGCTGGCTAATTGGCAACAGCATTTAACTCCACACTCTGGACAGTATTCTTTGTGGGAGCAACAAGTCAGCTTCATGCTGCTTGCATCCACCTCGGCTCTTGCACCTAGACCTTCAGACCCCCTGACTTTGGACTTGGCTCTGTGTTTCTGGCTCCTGACCCCGGCTTGACTTTTGATGCTGCACTGTCTTCTTGGCTCCTGACCTTGGCTTTTCTGGACTTCCTTTGACTGGCACCCCAGCCTGTGACACCCTCCCTGTCAGAAGCCAAGTTGGACCCTGGTGTATCATGCCCCGAGCCCGTTACCTGAAGGAACTAGATTGCTAAGAGAACAACGTTAGAGTTGTTCAGCTCTGCTGAAAGACAGTCATTCCCTCGCCTAGGACCTGGAGGACAGGCTACCCCTGCTTACAGGCACCTTTCCAATCGATTCAATAATAATAACAACAATAGACCACCCAATGGAGAGACAAACCCAGGGATTAATGCCTGTAATAGGCGGCCTCCATAAGCCCTCCAATGACACTACCACACAACCCAGCACTAATGGCCGTACCATCAAGAGCGCATTTGTCTGCCCACGCTATCTATCATGTGCCAGCAATGCTCTTAGGTTTGCCAGCTCTGGGTTGGAAAATACCTAGAGACTTTGGGGGTGGATCCAGTAGAGGGCGGGGTTTGGAGAGGGGCGGGACTTCAGCAGGGTACAATGCCATAGAGTCCCCCCTTCAAAGCAGAAATTTTCTCCAGGGGAGCTGATCTCTGTCAGCGGGAGATCAGTTGCAAAAGCAGGAGTTCCCCAGGCCCCACTTGGAGGCTGGCAGCCCTAAATAACGTAATGGAAAGCCGTAAGCTTGAGATATTGGTCTGATCGGGTTGCCAACCTCCAGATGGTCAACACTAGCAAAATACAACCACAAATAGACCTGTGATACCTGTGATAACTCACCATAAAGGACCTGCTCCAAGTGCTGTAAAAAATCTGAGTTATTGTTTAAAAAAAAAATCTTTCTCCAAGGTATTTTTTTAAATTCTTTTTATTGGTTTTTTTAGTAATACAGATACATAGAACTGATTAAATAACAAGTTGCACAAAGTTATTAACATTGCGGTGTTAGGGAAATGTCACAAAACCCCCCCAAAATATGAGCTATACTTATCAATAACTAATAGTTAACAATGCTGATAGTTCTGATGTAAGTCAGAGCTAGAAGGTAGTAATGATTGTTTTTTAGAGTGAGCTTGTGATTTCCAGAGGGTTTTGTTTAGGTATAAATATTTTTGTTTGTTTGTTTGGGTGTTTGTGTATTCAGGTGATTACATGAATGTTCATTGAAGTAGAATGTGATCTATAGGTTTATATGGTTGAATATCTGATGCATATAAATATTCCAGGAATGGAGACCATTTTCCTACAAAATTAGAGGGTTTTGGATAAATGTCTGTTTGTTTGATGTAGTCTGTGATTTTTTTCTAAAATCAGATGGTCCCAGACTTTGTTGAGCCAGTCAGTTGTGGTAGGAGCCTTGTCTGCTTTCCACTTAGATGCTATTGAGGTTTTGGCAGCAACCAGTAAGCTGGTTATAAGTTCTCTTTGAAGAGGTTGTATGTTTGTAATGTTCCATATGTCTAAAAATATTAGTGTGGGGTCAAGAGGGATATTAATACCAGTGATGAGTTTTATTTGGGACAGTACTTCTAACCAAAATTTCTTGATGTAATTACACTTCCACCAGCAGTGGGCATATGATCCTATTTCGCCACAGTTCTTCCAACATGTTGGCGAGTGCGCAGAAGTTGCTTTTGATATTCGTTCCGGTGTGAGATACCTCCAAGGTATTTTTTGAACAATAACTCAGGGTTTGTACAGCACTTGGATCGAGTCCTTTGTGGTGAACCTCCAGGTGGTGGCTGAAGATCTCCTGGAATTAAAATGTCCTTTCTGGCCCCAAACCCTGCCCTCCTCAGGTCCACACCCCAAAACATCCAGGTATTTCCCAACCCAGAGCTGGCAACCCCATGTGATCCAAGCTGGGACGGTCAGACTGGGCTCCTACTCTGTGAAGAAGCTTACAAGGTGTGACCAGGCTCTTTCGCTCTCTCTCAGCCTAACCTACCTTGCAGGGCTGTTGTGAGGATGAATGGGGAGGGGGGGCATGCCTGCTGCCCTGAGCTCCAAGGAAGGCTGGGATTTAAAAAATTGAAAGATTTTTTAAAAAATTATTATTCCAAGCGAACCAGCAGGGTGATTGGTTTGAACATCTGGGAAATGTTTGTCCATGCAAAAGCAGTGGGAAAATCTATATATCTCTAGAAGAAGAAGGATATCGGATTTATGCCCCACCCTTCACTACCCTAGCTGAGGGTGAAAGAGGAGAGCGCAAAAGTTGGCTTGAAACTCATCATCAAAAAAAACCCTAAGATCATGGCATCTGGCCCCATCACTCCTTGTCAAATAGAAGGGGAAGTCGTGGAAGCAGTGACAAACTTCACGTTCCTGGGATCCAAGATCACTGCAGATGGTGACTGCAGCCATGAAATTAAAAGACGCCTGCTCCTTGGGAGAAAAGCGATGGCAAACCTATACAGCATAATAAAAAGCAGAGACATCACCCTGCCAATAAAAGTCCGTATGATCAAAGCGATGATATTCCCAGTAATAATGTATGTCTGCGAGAGTTGGACTATAAGAAAGGCCGAGCGCCGAAGAGTAGATGCTTTTGAATTATGGTGCTGGAGAAGACTCCTGAGAGTCCCTTGGACAGCAAGGAGATCAAATCAGTCACTCCTAAAAGAAATCAACCCTGACTGTTCCCTGGAAGGCCAGATCCTGAAGCCGAAGCTCAAATACTTTGGCCGCCAAATGAGAAGGGAGCACTCCCTGGAGAAGACCCTGATGCTGGGGAAGATTGAAGAAGGGGACAGCAAAGGATGAGATGGTTAGACAGTGTGATCGATGCAACGGACATAAAATTAAGCAAACTCCGGAGCACGACGGAAGACAGGAGGGCCTGGCGTGATGTGGTCCATGGGGTCGCGAAGAGTCAGACTCAACTGTGCGACAACAGCTTCCCTACCCGAAGGAGTCTCAGAGCGGCTTACAATCTCCTTTCCTTTCCCCTCCTCACAACAGACACCCTGTGAGGTAGCTGGGGCTGAGAGAGCTCTCTCAAGAACTGCTCTTTCCACAACAGTGCCGAGAGAACTTGTGACTGACCCAAGGCCACACCAGCAGCTGCATGTGGAGGAGTGGGGAATCAAACCCAGTTCTCCCAGATCAGAGTCCACACTCCCAAATACTGCACCAAACGGGCTCTCTACTGACTGACAGTATCTCTACCGGCTGCGTGAAGTGCTGATTCACTCCCAGCCCATTCTCCCACTTCCCTCTAGCCCCCATAAACCCTACAAACCATTCTGGAATTAGGGAGGGATGATGAAAACTTTCAAATATTACCAGCTGTTGTTATTTAACTCCCCCCCCCCCCCCAGTTCCGATGAGTCAGAATAACTATTCAACAGAAATATTTGGGGGGTTCAGATTTTGGGCGGGTAATATCTGAATGCGCATTGCCGCAGGAAATGGACAAATGAAACAAACAGGCTGCTTTCTCTCCTTGTATTTATAAGGGCGCGGAGGCCCTGGAAAGATCTTGGAAGGTCTCCGCGTCTGCTGAAGAAGGATGGGCCTATTATACATTGGAGAGTCCTCCACTGGCTCTCAGGGGGGAAAGCCTACATTAATTATGCATTGGAACATTTGTGTGTTATGTATTTAGGAAGCGCACAGATTATTTACTCAGTGGATTATAATAGCTCCGAAGGAGTTGTTTATGATCAAAGGTAAATAGATGGTTTGGGTATCTAGGCAGCCAAGGTAAGACAGCGAACCCACGGAACGCACGCTCGGTATTCTCTAAGGAGCCTTCCTAAAAGGAACTAATTGTAGATTAAATATTCAGAGATCATGCTGATAACAGGCTTGAACTGAACAACAGTTAAAACATTTTAAGAGTAATACTTTTCGCAAGATGAAATATACAGGAGAATGGTAAGTCGGTAGTTAATGCTTCCTTTGAATTTATCAAAGGATTTAGATGTTTTTTAAAAAAGAGACCCCTCAGATAGAAGGCTCGGAAGAAAAACAACTTAAAATTCAAAAACATTCTAATTCTTACGGGATTAAATTAAAATGAAGAAGAAGAGATTGGATTTATACCCCACCGTTCACTACTTGAAGGCGTCTCAGAGTGGTTTACAATCTCCTTTCCCCTCCCCTCCCCCCAACAGACACCCTGTGAGGTAGGTGGGGCTGAGAGAGCTCTTTCAAGGACTGCTCTTGAGAGAACAGCTCTAATAGAACTTGGGACTGACCTGAGGTCACACCAGCAGTGGGGAGTCAAACCCACTTCTCCAGATTAGAGTCCACCAGATTAGAGTCCGGCAGTTTGGTGTTGTGGTTAACAGTGGGTGGACTATAATCTGGAGAACCATGTTTGATTTCCCACTCCTCCACATGAAGTCAGCTGGGTGACCTCGGGTAACCCACAGTTCTCTCAGAGCCATTCTTGCATGGGCAGTTCTCAGGAGAGCTCTCTCAGCCCCACCTACCCCACAGATTGTCTGCTGTGGGGAGAGGAAGAGAAGGAGATCGTAAACCACTCTGAGACTCCAAGTGAAGGGCAGGGTATAAATCCAATCTTCTCTTCTCTTCTCTCTGCCCTGTTCTTCTCCTTCACCTCTGCACCACACTGGCTCTCATAAGACATGGATGCAGACCCATAGCCAGGGTTTTGTTTTGTTTTGGGGGGATTTAAATTTTAAGGGGGCAGTTAAATTACAGTTAAATTAATCTGAATACCTATTTTTAAAGGGGGAGGGTCCGAGCCTGTTTCTAGCCCCTCCTTTCAAAGGACAGGGCAGTGAGTGCCTCAGTTCCTAGGACTAAAAGAGCTCAGAGGCCATTCTGTTGCCTTCAGAAGGCATTTAAATGCCTTTTGAGTTCCCTTCCACAGGGCAAGAAAGCTTAGAAGGGTACTCAAAAGTGGCACCTTCAATACATCTCCAGCAATCCCCCTTTCTGCTAGCCCAGTACCACCTAGGTCATGGTCAAAAATAAGATTTTGGCATGGCTGTTGTGGGGCGGGGCTTTTAATTAGGGGGCAGGGCCCTGAAATGCCCCCACTGTAACTACAGGCCTGCATTCATGGCTTGCCTCGCTGTCTTCATTCATTCATTCACTCACTCACTCATTCATTCATTCTTTCCAGGGGTCATTTCGTAGAAAAAGAGGTGCAGGAGCTCATTAGCATAACTCATTTGCATAACTCATTTGCATATGCCACACCTCCTAACATGCCGGAAGTGTGTCAGAAGGCAACACCCACCCCTCAGGCTCCACTCCACATGTGAGTGAAACTGACCTGCTCTTCCTCCATTCCCTTCCCTATCCAATACTTTGTGCAATAAACATAAGCGTCAAGAGCACACCCTCATTCTCTTCCTGCTCCCTTGAAACCACCAGGTTTCAAGTAGACTTGAGATACCCAGGACATGTGCACCACCCATCCCTTTCCCTTCCCTTCCCCACAACAAGACACCCTGTGAGGTAGGTGGGGCTGAGAGAGGTCTTTTGAGAACTGCTCATGAGAGAACAGCTCTGCGAGAACTTGTGACTGGCCCAAGGTCACACCAGCAGCTGCATGTAGAGGAGTGGGGAATCAAACCTGGTTCTCCCAGATTGGTTCTCCTAACCACTACACCAAACTTGTGAAATTTCTCCAGTATTTATGTGCCATGTGCACAGATAAAAAATGGTATACTTAGAAAATGTATATGCCACCTTGAGCAAGTCTCTGGAAAAGCAGCACACAGTCATAAAAGGAACAATGATAAAATTATCATTATTAAAACAAAACATTAAAAACAATAAAGACCCTAGCAGGTCTTTCCCCGGGGCACTGCGCCTCTGCACTGCTTGGGGAAGCCGAGAAGGGGGCGGGGCTTGGTCATGTGCCCGCCCCCTGGGCTCCTCACTTCCGGAGCTGCGCTCCTGTGCGCTCCCGCTCCAATGGACCCCTGATTCTTTCATTCATAAAATTTAATGCCACCTATTCAGAGATGTCTTGAGGAGGCTCACAACAACGAATAGAACAAAACCATTTAAACCCAAGCATAAGAAAGCATTAGAATCCATTAAAACATGAGCATTAAAATGACAGGCCAAAAGTATCAAAGCACCATCAATAAAGATCCTATGCACAGTTGGGGGGCAGGCTTTGGCCCATTGGTAGAGCATCTTCTTGGCATGCAGAAGGTCCCAGGTTCAGTTCCTGCCATCCCCAGTTCAAAAGATCATGCAGTTAGTTGGTGATGTGAAAGAGCTCCACACCTGAGATCCTGAAGAACCACTGCTGGTCTGAGTAGACAATATTGACTTTTGATGGACCAAGGCAGCTTTGTGTGATTGTGGGTACTTGAGTCTGGACTCAGTGGGATTAAAGGTAAAGGTTTCCCTTGCTCGAAAGCCAGTCAAATCTGACTTTAGGGGGCGGTGCTTATCTCCATTTCCAAGCTGAAGAACCAGTGCTGTCTGAAGACTTTTTCCGTGGTCATGTGGCCAGCATGACTAAAGGTCAAGGCACATGGAACATTTCTTGCCTTCCCACCGAAGCGATACCTATTTATCAGTTCAGCATCTTAACCTCTGAGCCACTGCGGTAGCCCAGTGGGATTAGACCAGAACAACTATGGAGTAATTATACATAAGTCTGCACAGTGAAACAAGACAGGTTACGAAAGGTGCTTGCGGAACAAGGAGGAAACAAGCATTTGCTACTCCAGCTCAGGAGGTGGGACGATGGGTGGGGATAATTTGGGGGCTGGTTTCTGCTGAGATTTTAAAATCTGATGGTTCAAGATCTGTAGATAGTATACTAATGCCAAAATAAGCATTTTGGTTTTCGGGGCTGGGGGGGGGGGGGGACATGATTCTGAATATTAGGACGCAGCCTTTATTTTGGCAATGCCATATCAATGAACTGTCTGTTGCAGAACTTCATTTGGCTTGTTGAAAGCACCGAAGTGGTTGACTATGGGTTACTTACTGGGGGTCTTGTTGAGACACCGTATTTCTAACGTTTCGGTTGCGAGCTAATTAAAAGTGCATCAATATTTAATATTCTGCGTATTCTCCTTCTCCCTGCCTGTGTTTTGATTCCAAATGCAACTTGATCATAAAAATTACAATTCTGGGTAAATAAATTAAGAAAAATATACACAGCCTAAGCGAGTGTGATCTCCTAAATTTAATGTCGAAGAAATATGATGGGGCGGGGGACCGCTAAAAGATGGGTACCCAGACCCGTATAAAACACACAAATGGTAATCATTTAGCGCTGAATATTTTTTTGTGTGTGCTTATAATTAAAATCAACTAATAAAGATTTCAGCGATGGGCTTGTTTTAATAGAATGCAGAATTATAATTGGTGACCTATTTTAAGCAATTTAATTTCCCATGACCTGCTTTCCAAATTAACATAGTAATGGATGACTGTTTATTGTGTTTGGGAAGAGACGCCTCCCCTTCGAAGATGCCAATCCGGCTGGGGGACTTGATTTAAAGGTGTGTCCTTCTACGAAAGCGCTCGTAAGACAGTGGGGGGAAAATTATGTAAATGTTTCTCTTTTATGGCATCTAATGAGCCCAGAATTTTAAATCAAAGCGTATTAATAAATATATATGTATGTATGTATGTAAAAACAAGGATATAGCGAAGTCCCAGAAGATTGTCGTAAAATGTCTCAGCTCGGTCACACTGAATTAATTTAGAATCACTTGTGCAGGCAATCAATTTATGCTCCTGTGCACAGAATGTGGTTATGTCGGCGAGGTAGCCGGGAGAGACAATTGCCTGTTTATGAAGTGCTTATCCTGAGTTAACAAGCAACCTCTAAAATGCTCTTCAACCTTACTTTGTTTACACGTTCAGGGGGTAAATTAGATGTTGCGGCGAGATGAAAAGAAGCCCACGACCCCCGAGGGCTTCTCGGCTCATCTGTCTTTCATCCTGGGATCAGTGAAATTGGTTCTGGATGAGGTGGCCGACCCGGTGTGTATTATTAACACCTGACTGGACAAGACTGGAGGGCCAAGATTGGTTCAGATGGTCCTAGCTGGATATTGGGTTAGTCGTGGAGACGGTGGAGAGAGGCTATTGTTTTACGGCATAGTTCTTCTTGGCGACAAGTATTGCCTGTATCAGGGGTCATTACGTAGAAAAAGAGGTGCAGGAGCTCATTAGCATAACTCATTTGCACAACTCATTTGCATATGCCACACCTCCTAAGATACTGAAAGTATGTCAGAAGGCAACACCCACCCCTCAAGCTCCACTCCACAGGTGAGTGAAACTGACCTGCTCTTCCTCCATTCCCTTCCCCATCCAATACCTTGTGCAATAAAAATAAGCGTAAAGAACACACCCTCATTCTCTTCCTGCTCCCTTGAAACCACCAGGTTTCAAGTAGACTTGAGATACCCAGGACATGTGCACCACCCATCCCTTCCCCTTCCCCTCCCCACAACAAGACACCCTGAGAGAGGTCTTTTGAGAACTGCTCATGAGAGAACAGCTCTGAGAGAACTTGTGACTGGCCCAAGGTCACCCCAGCAGCTGCCTGTGGAGGAGTGGGGAATCAAACCCGGTTCTCCCAGATTAGAGTCCAACTCCTGACCACTACACCAAACTGATGAGGTGGAAGCTGCTGAAGGGTTGGTGAAATTTCTCCAGTACTTATGTGTCATGTGCCCAGATTAAAAATGGCGTACTTAGAAAATGTATATGCCACCTTGAGCAAGTCTCTGGAAAAGCAGCACACAGTCCTAAAAGGAACAATGATAAAATTATCAATATTAAAACAAAACATTAAAAACAATAAAGACCCTAGCAGGGCTTTCCCCGGGGCGCTGCGCCTCTGCACTGCGTGGGGAAGCCAAGGAGGGGGCGGGGCTTGGTCATGTGCCCGCCCCCTGGGCTCCTCACTCCCGGAGCTGCGCTCCTGTGGACTCCCGCTCCAACGGACCCCTGGCCTGTATACATATCTGGCACAGCTGGTAGAAATGGGGATTCTGCTGGTGTGCCTCAATCCCCATTGAAGAAGCAGCGTAGGTTTTTATACCCAGCTTTTCTCTACCTCAAAGTGGCTTACAGTCACCTTTCCCTTCCTCTCCTCACAACAGGCACCTTGTGAGGTAGGTGGGGCTGAGAGTTCTGAGAGCACTGTGACTGACTCAAGGTCACATAAGAACATAAGAGAAGCCAATGTTGGATCAGGCCAGTGGCCCATCCAGTCCAACACTCTGTGTCACACAGTGGCCAGAAACACCAGGTGCCCTCAGGAGGTCCAGCAGTGGGGCCAGGACACTAGAAGCCCTCCCACTGTTCCCCCCCCCCCCCCACCGTCAAGCACCAAGAATACAGAGCATCACTCGCACCAGACTGAGAGTTCCTATCTATACTTCGTGGCTAATCGCCACTGATGGACCTCTTCTCCATATGTTTATCCAATTCCCTCTTCAAGCCGTCCATGCCTGTAGCCGCCACCACCTCCTGTGGCAGTGAATTCCACATGTTAATCACTCTTTGGGTGAAGAAGTCCTTCCTTTTTTATCCGTTCTAACCAGTAGGCTTTATGTGGAGGAGGAGTGGGGGATCAAATCTGGTTCTCCAGATTAGAGTCTGCCACCCTTATCCACTACAAGCAATCACTGTGATTAGTGGCTACTGTGATTTGATCGTTCACAAAAATGCAAATGGCCCTTACGTGTCACACACGTAACAGAAAAATCTCACACCTAAAAATGTGCTCCTGTGTCACAAAAACTAGAAAAGTCCCATCCTTGTGATATTGTAGAATGGCTTCAGTAGTAAGTGACGAGCATCTCGATGTGAGCCTGCTACGTAGCTGATCTTCCTCAGAAATTATTCATAGTAGAACTTCCTCAGAAATTCTTTTCCTCATATTACAACTCAGCTTTTGCACAAGAAAGCAAACCGGTCCATTAACGTTTCTTCAAACAGACACAAAGCCTTCTGCTCTAATGCTCCTCGGCAAAACACTCTCCGACGCTTTGTTATTTTTATGAACTATAAAATACAGTAGCCACTAATCATGGTGATTGCTTGTTAATAGGTTTTACACTGTGATCCTGGTTTGTTTTCCAGCTCTTAGCCACTACAGCCTGCTGGCTCTCTCTCATTGACCATAGGACTCCCTGGCCAAGCTGCCAGATTGAACCAACAAAGGCTGCAATGCTCGATGCTAATAAAGAGCCCTTAGTGGGCTGATGACATCTAGGCCTAGTATGCACAGGTGTTTTGCCTTGCTTTCACTGTGCACATCCGTCGGGTTTTCTTTTTTGCTCTGCATTTTGTTTCCTCCCTTCCGCGCTTGGTTTGCTTTCTGTTCGCTGTTTCCCCAGGTCTTCTGAGAGTATTTTTGTGCCGATTTTCCCCCTGATTTGCTTCCAAGCCGAAGGTGATTCTAAAGCATATAGATCACTTTGGATTTCCCCCCTTGCCCTGTTCCCAACCCCAACTCTCACAGGCCACTCCCCACCCACATTTTAATTTTTTGACAAGCGGCGTGAGACTATCACTAGTCTCAGTTCACTGTTTGGTGTAGTGGTTAAGTGTGCGGACTCTAATCTGGGAGAACCGGGTTTGATTCCCCACTCCTCCACTTGCACCTGCTGGATGACCTTGGGCAAGCCATAGCTCTGTACCAGCTGTTCCCTCAAGGGCAGCTTGGGAAAGAGCTCTCTCAACCCCACCTACCTCACAGGGTGTCTGTTGTGGAAGGGGAAGGGAAAAGAGTTTATAAGCCGCTCTGAGACTCCTTCAGGTAGTGAAGGGCGGGGTATAAATCCAATCTCTTCTTCTTCCCAAGGTCATCCAGCAGGTGCAAGTGGAGGAGTGGGGAATCAAACCTGGTTCTCCCAGATTAGAGTCCGCGCACTTAACCGCGACACCAAACTGGCATCTCAGACTGGCATCTCTTGGGTAGGTGGGGCTCAGAGAGCTCCTCGAGAACTGCTCGTGAGAGAACAGCCCTGAGAGAACTTGTGACTGACCCAAGGTCACACTAGCAGCTGCACATCAAGGAGTGGGGAATCAAACCCGTTTCTCCCAGATTAGAATCTGCTCTCCTAAGCACTACACCAAACTGGCTCACCAAACTGGCAGGAAAACCCTGGGAACCCACTGATTTCCCTAACCATTGCTGCCTTCAACTGTATGCCTGGCAGAACATCTCAGTCTTACAGGCCCTGCAGAACTGGGCCAAGTCCCGCAAGGCTTGGATCTCAGTAGGGAGAGAGCTCCACCCGGCTGGGGCAAGGCCAAAAAGGCCCAGGATCCAGTCGAGGACAGACAGGCTATTTTGGGACCAGGGACTACCAACGAGTTGGTAACAGTTGTGTAGTGCTCTCTGAGGAGTATATAGGAAGAAGCGGTCTCGTAGATAACAGTAGTCCCAGACATACATCGTATGTCATTTATATGAAGAACAATGGAGGTGTGCAGAAATGCACATCTTTTTCATGATCTGTGTTTATTAAATTGGCCTGATAGATAATAGATAGGTGAATGGAATGCCAATTTATTGAAACACAGATCATGAAATATACGTGCCTTTTGCAGAACCAATTCGGTGGCAAGAAACAAAAAAATGTCAGGGAAATAAAGAATGGTGAGTTTGATTTGTCTAAAAGAGAAGTTAAATTGAAATGGGTCAAAGCAGCAGGGCTGCGTAATTCAAAATCATCCCTAATTTCGAGGGACACAAGACGGGCAGAGGTTCTCTTGGGAAATTCCCGTTCATTTCACGAAGATAGTACAGAAAGGCAGCCGTGTGGGTCTGCAGTAGAAAAGCTAAATACAAGTCCAGTGGCAACTTGTAGGCCAACAAAATTTTCAGGGTGTAAACTTTGGAGAACCAAAACTCCCTCGGAAATCTTGCTGGTCTCTAAGGTGATACTGGATTCAAATCCAAAGTTGCGGTCACACACCCGAGATAAAGTTTGGGGGGGGAGGGGAAGAGAGGCTATATCCTCCGGTGGAAGTTAACCCACAGTTGCACAATCACACAGTCTTTTGAAGCTGAGGGTACAGCCCTCCACTGTGTAATCAGACTCAACCACAGGTGAGTTGGGGTTTTTTTTGCCATTTGTCTCCGATGCACTGAAACTAGGGATCAATAATTTGCACCGTAGCCCTGAGGGCTCCACATGGAGTGTCCGATGATGCACATACTGAGAACAGCAAAAAAAAACAACAGCACAGACTTGGCATGGCCTGATTAGACCATCCTGATGTCATGAGAGCATGCTGGAGTGATCAGACGTGGAAAATTCCACCTGTGGCCCGTAGCAACTCGTTTGCTACCAGACTTTCCAAGGAGTTTTTTAAGTCTGCTTGTGCTGCAGAGCAAAATGGGTTGCTGACGGCTGCAGGGCGCTTCCCAGATGTTGTCGTGTGATTGCATTCCTTTAATCCGCCTAGCATTTGCACCTATGTTGGGGCGAATTGTGCATGCGATCGCAACTCAACTGTACCTGATAAAAATCAAGATGGGTAGCCATGTTAGTCTGTCTGACTGTTCCCTAGAAGGCCAGATACTGAAAGTGAGGTTCAAATACTTTGGCCACCCAATGAGAAGGGAGCACTCACTGGAGAAGACCCTGATGCTGGGAAAGACGGAAGGTCAAAGAAGAAGGGGATGGCAAAGGATGAGATGGTTAGAGAGTGTTATCGATGCAACGATCATGAAATTGAACAAACTCTGGAGGACGGCAGAAGACAGGAGGGCCTGGCGTGATGTGGTCCATGAGGACACGAAGTCAGACTTAACTGCACAACTGAACAACAACAAAAAAGCAGTTCAAAAGCAAGAAATTGCAAGTAGGTAAATAGGTACGGCTTTGGTGGGAAGGTAACAGTGTTCCGTGTGCCTCAGCATCTAGTAATGCCAACCCCAGGACCACAGAAACGTCTTCAGACAGCGCTGGCTCTTTGGCTTGGAAACGGAGATGAGCACCGCCCCCTAGACTAGCTTTCGTGCAAGAGAAACCTTTACCTTTACCTTTTTAGCAGTAGAAAAGAGCAATGGCACCTTAAAGACTAACAACATTTGTGGCAGGGGAGGAGCTTTCGTGAGTCACAGTTCTGAAGAAGTGAGCCATGAGTCACGCAAGCTCCTCCCCTGCCACAAATGTTGTTAGTCTTTAAGGAGCTACCGGACGCTTGCTCTTTTCTGCAGTATCCAATGAAGAAAGCTTTTGACTCTCGAAAGCTTATGATCTGGTTGGTCTCTGAGGTGTTACATAAGAACATAAGAGAAGCCAATGTTGGATCAGGCCAGTGGCCCATCCAGGCCAACACTGTCACACAGTGGCCAAAAACACCAGGTGCCTTCAGAAGGCCCAGCAGTGGAGGCAGGACACTAGAAGCCCTCCCATTGTTGCCCCCCCCCCCCATCAAGTACCAAGAATACAGGGCATCACTTGCCCCAGACCGAGAGTTCCTATCTATACCTTGTGGACTAATAGCCACTGATGGACCTCTGCTCCATATGTTTATTTAATTACCCCTTGAAGCCGTCCATGCTTGTAGCCGCCACCACCTCCTGTGGCAGTGAATTCCACGTGTTATTCACTCTTTGGGTGAAGAAGGACTTCTTTTTATCTGTTCTAACCCGACCGCTCAGCAATTTCATGGAGTGCCCCCGAGTTCTTGTATTGTAAGAAAGGGAGAAAAGGACTTCTTTCTCTACCTGCTCTATCCCATGCATAATCTTATAAACCTCGATCATGTCACCCCTCAGCAGTCGTCTCTCCAAGCTAAAGAGCCCCAAGCGCCTCAACCTTTCTTCATTGGGAAAGCGTTCCAAACCTTTTCTGCCCCTTTTCCAGTGCTATAGTATCTTTTTTGAGGTGTGGCAACCAGGAGTGTACACAGTACTCCAAACGAGGTCGCACCATCGATTTATACAGGGACTCGAACCTAGCCCTTCATTTTAGCGGGCCGTGCAAGAGAGCTTATGGCTGGATTGTGCCCCAAATCTGTTAGTATCTTCACGATGCAATACACTGCGCCCCAGCGATTCTTCCAAACTCCTAATTTATTTTTTTCTTATTAGGTCAGGGCAAAAAAAAAAAAAAAGAATCATTCTCCTGCAAGTCTCTCTCTCTCTCTTTTGCCGATGCCCCAGGGATGTCTCATCATTAGCTGTACCCTCTGGCCCTCCAGGCCACCTCTGGGAAGGGAGTGCGGCTGGCGGAAGGGACGCAAACTGCTGCACTCCCCATACAAATGATTCCACACTGAGCCTGAGCCGTGGCACAGACAAAGGGGGGAGCGTGAGGACACCACCGAAATGGAGGGGTGTTTGGAACAAGAACCTCCACCCAGGTCGTGATTGTTTTTTTTACCTCTCAGCAGCCACCCTGCCGGGAAACATACGATTAAAAATGTGACAGGCCCGTGATGAACGGGGCCATTAGCGGGGCCGGGAGAGGTGCGGGGTGAAGGCCGCAGGAACTGGAACCACCTGAGAAATGCATTTATAGCCCAGTTAAACACACCCTGGAGCGCCATAATGCTGTCGTAATATGGAAGGTTCCCTTTCCATTTTAATTAGATTTGGGGGAGGGCTGGGGGGAAGGGGGGTGCCTGTATCGTTCTCGTGTAATTAGAGTTCACTGAAGGGTTTTTTTTTTATTGTGAATGTATTTTGTATTATCAAAAGATCTATACTTGGATGAAGGTCTTCTCAATTCTTATTTCCCTCCCCCATCAATGACAGGTGATGCTCGGGGGCTTTGTACATTGCACCTCTCTTGATTTCATTTCCCTGAAGTGGAACTTAGTATAGGGCATCCTGGGTATCAGACCCTCCCTCCCTCCCTCCCTTCTGACTTTCTGACTTTTTCTTTTGTTTTGCCTGTCCTCCCTCCCTCCCTCCCTCCCTCCCTCCCTCCCTCCCTCTCTTTCTTTCTTTCTTTCTTTCTTTCTTTCTTTCTTTCTTTCTTTCTTTCTCTCTCTCTCTCTCTCTCTCTCTCTTTCTCTCTCTCTCTTTCTCTCTCTCTCTCTCTCTCTCTCTCTCTCTCCTGTCTGACTGTCTTTTTTCTTTCTTGTATTCTTTCTGTTGTTTTCTTTCTGCCTGTATTTTTCTTTCTTTTGTTCTTTTTGCCTGTATTTTGCTTTCATTCTTTGTCTTTTTCATTCTTTTGTCAGTCTGCCTTTTTTTTTCCGTTCTTTCATACTGTTTGTCTTTTTTTCGGTCTGACTGTCTTTTTTCCTTTCTCTCTTTTTTAAAAAGCTAGTTTCTAATCATCATGACTCAGTATAAATTGGTACAAACAGGCAAGCAACTTCTTAAGACTGAAGTATCTGCAGGACCATCTCCTCCCATAGGTTCCTGTCCAGGAATTAAGGTCACAGGGGGAGGCCCTCTTGACTGTCCCATTGTCCAAAGAATGAAGTGGCTGGCATACAATTCACATTCCGCTCAGGGAGAGAGGAGGAGAAGAAGAAGATGAGGAGGAGGAGATTGGATTTATAACCTGCCCTTCACTACCTGAAGGAGTCTCAGAGCAGTTCACAATCTCCTTCCCCTTCCCCTCCCCACAACAGACACCCTGTGAGGTAGGTGGGGCTGAGAGAGCTCTCTCGAGAACTGCCGTTGAGAGAACAGCTCTGAAAGAACTTATGACTGACCCAAGGTCACACCAGCAGCTGCATGTGGAGGAGCTGGGAATGAAACCTGGTCCTCCCAGATCAACCACTACACTAAACTGGTTGAATTTCTGACAAAGGGAGGTGGCTGCAACTACAAAATGGCTACCACAGGAGGCGAGACCAACAGCAAAATAGTTGTCACCAGAGGCAAAGCCAAGCACAAAATGAAGTGAGCAGCGACTCCTTAAAGCTCCTACCCTCCCACCAATCTTGTTCAGTCTTCAAGGCGCTCCTGGACGCTTGCTCTTTTCTGCTGCCACAGACCGGCTAACACGGCCACCCATCTTGGTCGGCGGAGGGCAGATGGGAGAAGAGCAGCCCTCAGGAAAGCAAAGTGAGCAACGTGACGTGTCCAGTGCTGGCAATGCAACTGAGAACAATCAATTCAGAGCGAGGGATGGCCCTCGCGAGGTGTGATTCCAGCTGAGCAGAGACCGAGCATCCCTTATATAAACCGGCTCCTCTTTCAAGGGCCATAAAAACCTGGGCTGTCCTTGCTTCCCAAAAGTAACAGGGTCTCTCCTCTTGATCAGAAGGATCCAGAGATCGAAACAGAATCAGAGAATCACAAAGCTGGAAGGGGCCCTAAAGGCCATCTAGTCCAACCCCTTCTCAATGCAGGATCAGCCTAGAGCATCCCTAAGAAGTGTTTGTCCAGCCGCTGCTTAAAGACTGCCAGGGAGGGGGAGCTCACCACCTCCCTAGACAGCCCATTCCTTTGCTGAAGGACTCTTACTGTAATGTTTTCCCCTAGGATCCAGCCGGTACCTTCCCGCCCTTAATTGAAGCCCAATCTTGCGAGTCCTCTCCTCTGCTGCCCACAGGAACAGCTCCCTGCCCTCCACTAAGTGACAGCCCTTTAAACACTTCAAGAGAGTAACCATGTCCCCAAGATCTTGATCTTGGAGTAAAAGGAAGTTCTAGCTACTGCTAGGTATACTAGGGTTGCCAGCCTCCAGGTGGGGCCTGCAGATCTCCTGCAATTACAGCTGATCTTTAGACTTCAAAGATAAGAATGTAGGGACATAAGAGAAGCCAATGCTGGATCAGGCCAATGGCCTCTCCAGACCAATGTTCTGTTCCACAGTGGCCAAAAATGCCAGGTGCCAGTTCCCCTGGAGAAAATGACTCCATTGGAGGGTGGATTTTGTGGCATTATATCCTGCTGATTCCCTTCCCCTCCCCAGGCTCCAGTCCCAAGTCTCCAGGATTTCCCAACCTGGAGCTGGCAACCAGGGGTCCATTGGGGCCGGAGCGAGGCGGAGTAAAGTTCCGCCAGTTCAGGAGTAGCCACTAGGGCAGCCAGGGGCCGAATCAGATTCTCTGATCTGATTCAGCCTGCTGCCGAATTGCCGCTGAAATTCGGCGGCAACTTTAAAAGCGACTGGAGGAGAGGTGATTTGAGGGAGAGGCTCCAAACTTGCAGGGTAGCTGCTGGGGCCCCTCCTTGAAATACCCACCAAGTTTCAAGAAGATTGGACCAGGGGGTCCAATTCTACAGGCCCCCAAACAGGTTGCTCCCATTCCCTCCATTGTTCTCTATGGTAAAAAAAAAGGTAACATTTTCTATGCTAATGAGTTATGCTAATGAGCTCCTGCAGCTCTTTTTCTACGAAAGGACCCCTGCTGGCAACCATATGTATGATGGGAGTTTTGTGACTTCTGTATGGACAGCAGCGCTTTACAGCTTGTGACCGCAGATTTTTTTTGTGCCACCAAGTTGCAGCTGACTTATGGTGCCCTTTCTGGGGTTTTCAAGGCAAGAGATGTTCAGACTTGGTTGACCATTGCCTGCCTCTGTAGCACAGTCCTGGTATTCCTTGGTGGTGTCTCATCCAAGTACTAACCAGGGCAGACCCTGCTTAGCTTCTGAGATCTTATGAGATCAGGCTAGCCTGGGCCATCCCGGTCAGGGCCTTTGTTGGCTCCTTTAGCAAACTTTCGTGTAGCCAATAAAGAAAACAGTGACTCCATGGGGTGAACTGGAAGATGTGAAAACAGTAGTGGGGGAGGAGGCTACAGCCATTTCTTCTCACAACATTAAAAAAAAAGTGTGTGTGTGTGGGGGGGACATTTTAACCTTCCAGGACATTCAGTTGCTGACCTAAAAGCAACAGTATTCTTACAGAGAATTTCAAAGGGAGATGAGAAAGAGAGCCTGCTGGATTGCAGCTGATAATGAAGCTCAAGACGATGCATCCTCCTGGACTGGATCGGGACCTAAGTTTCCTGTCTCATTACCAATCCTGATTCCTCCATGCCTACTACCCCTCTTCATATCACACCTAATCTAATCATGCCTGCTATTATCATTTGCCTGCTATTGTCATTTGGCAACTGAAATCACTCCACTCTCCAAGATACAAGGGGAGACGGACTCATATTCTGGCTGTATCTGAAGAAGTTGGCAATAACTCATAAGAACATAAGAAAAGCCAATGTTGGATCAGGCCAATGGCCCATCCAGTCCAACACTCTGTCACACAGTGGCCAAAAACACCAGGTGCCCTCAGGAGGTCCAGCAGTGGGGGCAGGAAGCCCTCCCACTGTTGCCCCCCCCCCAAACACCAAGATTACAGAGCATCACTTGACCCATACTGAGAGTTCCTATCTATACTTTGTGGCTAATAGCCACTGATGGACTTCTGCTCCAGATGTTTATCTAATTGCCTCTTGAAGCCATCCATGCTTGTAGCTGCCACCACTTCTTGTGGCAGTGAATTCCATGTGTTAATCACTCTTTGGGTAAAGAAGTACTTCCTTTTATCTGTTCTAACCCGACTGCTCAGCAACTCCATGGAGTGCCCACGAGTTCTCATATTGTGAGAAAGGGAGAAAAGGACTTCTTTCTCTACCTGCTCTGTCCCATGCATAATCTTATAAACCTTGATCATATCACCCCTCAGCCGTCATTTCTCCAAGCTAAAGAGCCCCAAGCGCTTCAACCTTTCTTCACAGGGAAAGTGTTCCAACCCTTTTATCATTCTAGTTGCCCTTTTCTGCACTTTTTCCAATGCTATAATATCTTTCCTGAGGTGTGATGACCAGAACTGTACACAGTACTCCAAATGAGGTTGAGTTATCTACTACGACTCCAAGCTCTCTCTCTTGGTCAGTCTCCACCAGTTCGGACCCCATCAACATGTATTTATAGTTAGGATTTTTGGCTCCAATGTGCATCACTTTGCACTTGGTCACATTAAACCCCATTTGCCACACTGATGCCCACTCACCCACCCTCAACAGATCCCTTTGGAGTGCCTCACAATCCTCCCTGGTTCTCACCACCCTGAACAACTTGGTGTCATTTGCAAATTTAGCCACTTCACTGCTTACTCTCAACTCCAAATCATTAATAAACAAGTTAAAAAGCATCGGACTGAGTACTGATCCCTGCGGTACCCCACTGCTTACCTCCCTCCACTGAGAAAATTGCCCATTTATACTCACTCTTTGTTTCCTTTTAATTAGCCAGTTTATGATCCACAAAAGGACTTGTCCTTTTATCCCATGACTACTGAGCTTACTTAGGAGCCTTTGATGAGGAACTTTATCAAAAGCTTTCTGGAAGTCAAGGTAAACAACATCTATTGGGTCCCCCTTGTCCGCATGTTTGTCTACTCCCTCAAAGAACACTAACAGGTTAGTGAGACAAGATCTTCCCTTACAGAACCCATGCTGAGTCTTCTCAATAGATTTTGTTCATCAATGTGCCTACTAATTTTTTCCTTAATAACAGTTTCCACCAACTTACCTAGTATCAACGTCAGACTGACTGGCCTGTAATTTCCCGGATCTCCTCTGGAACCCTTTTTACAGATAGGAGTGACATTCGTTACCTTTCAATCCACAAGAATGGAGGCAGATTTTAAGGAAAGATTACATATTTTTGTCAGGAGATCCACAAGTTTGAGTTCTTTCAAAACTCTTGGATGTATGCCATCTGGGCCCGGTAATTTATTTGTTTTTAAGTTGTCTCAGACGTAGGACTTCCTCTCTTGTCACCTCAATCTGACTCAGGTCTTTCAACACCCCTCCCGAAATCAGTGGTTCTGGAGTGGGCAGGCACTTCTCATCTTCCACAGTGAAGACAGAGGCAAAAAATGCATTTAGCTTCTCAGCCATTTCCCTATCATCCTTCACTACACCTTTTACCCCATAGTCATCCAAGGGCCCCACTGCTTCCCTGGCTGGTTTCCTACTTCTAGTGTATTTGAAGAAAGTTTTATTGTTGATCTTTATGTTTCTTGCGATATTCTCCTCATATTCCCTTTTTATTTATTTATTTATTTATTTATTTATTACATTTATATCCCGCCTTGCCAGCGGACCGGCTCAAGGCGGCTGCCTGCCTGATCACAGACTTGCATTTTATTTGCCACAGCCTGTGTTCCCTTTTATCAGCCTAACTGAGACTAGCTTTCCACCTCTTAAAGGAATCCTTCTTACCTTTTACAGCTTCCATTACTTTTTGTTAACCATGCAGGCTTTTTTCTATACCTATTTGTGCCTTTCCTAACCCGCAGTATATATTTTCTCTGAGCCTCTAGGATTGTAATTTTAAATAGTCTTCAAGCTTCCCCAATGGTTTTGACCCTTTCTACTTTTCCTTTCAGTTTTCTCCTCACATATCCCCTCATATCAGAGAAGTTACCCCTTTTAAATTTAAAAGTGGTCATGTCAGTCTTTTTGGGTAACTCCCTATTTATACAAATGTTGAACTCAATAACATTATGGTCACTGTTCCCAAGTGGTGCAATCACTTTAACATCTCTCACCAGGTCTTGGGCATTACTTAGGACCAAATCCAGGATCACCTCTCCCCTGGTCGGTTCTGTAACCATCTGCTCCATAGCACAGTCATTGAGAGTGTCTAGAAACTCAATCTCTTTTTCCCGACTTGAACACATATTGACTCAATCAATGTGTGGGTAGTTAAAGTCACCTATTACAACACAGTTATTTCGTCTAGCCACTATCTTGAATTCATTCATCATTTTATAATCCTCCTCTATCTTTTGATTTGGTGGGCGATAACAAACTCCCAATGTTAAGCTTTCTTTTGGGCCCTCTAATTCAACCCACAGCATTTCCAGAAGCAAATCCAATTATCCTACCCTCTCAATCTTACTGGACTGTATATCCTCTCTAACACAAAGAGCCACCCCACCTCCAACTTTCTCCCCCCCCTATCCTTCCAATATAATTTATAACCAGGAATCACCATATCCCACTGATTTTCCTCATCCCACCAAGTTTCTGAAATACCCACAATGTCTATGTTTCCCCCCACAATGTCTATGTTTTCTAGCATTAGTATATAAACATCTGTAGTTTCCCATACATGTTAAGCCCACAACCTTCCTCTTGCTACCTCGAGAGCTCATCCTCTGCCACAAATGTTGTTAGTCTTTAAGGTGCTACGGGACTCTTTTCTACTGCCATGGAAAAGAGCTGGTATGTGTTTGTGTGAGACACAAAACTTATATTGCATGTCTGATGGAAAGTCTTTGTGTTGTGGCCAGGGCTCATTTCATAGCAGGAGCTCCTTTGCATATTAGGCCACACATCCCTAATGTAGCCAATCCTCCAAGAGCTCTTCTTACAGGGGCTACTGTATACTCTTTGAGGACTGACTATATCGGGGTGTGTGGCCTAATATGCAAAGGAGCTCCTGCTACGAAATGGGCCCTGGTTGTGCCCCAACAAGCAAAGATTTCATAGGGTTGCCCACCTCCAGGTGGTGGCTGGAGATCTCCTAGGATTACAACTGATCTCCAGGAAACAGAGATCAGTTCACCTGGGGGGGAAATGACCACTTTGGAGGCTCCACTGTATGGTATTATACCTTGCTGAGGTCCCTCCCCTCCCCGAACCCTGTCCTCTTCATGCCACAGCCTTTGATCCAAATCAGCATACCCACAACTCCTATTCCCTTTCCCCAAAAAGTAGGAGGTCTGAACACAGATCTTCTTTCACAGAGAGCCAGTTTGGTGTAGTGGGTAAGTGCGCAGACTCTAATCTGGGAGAACCGGGTTTGATTCCCCACTCCTCCACTTGCACCTGGCTGGATGACCTTGGGCAAGCCATAGCTCTGTACCAGCTGTTCCCTCAAAGACAGCTTGGGAAAGAGCTCTCTCAGCCCCACCTACCTCCCAGGGTGTCTGTTGTGGGGAGGGGAAGGGAAAGGAGTTTGGAAGCCGCTCTGAGACTCCAAGTGAGTGAAGGGCGGGGTATAAATCCAATCTCTTCTTCTTCTTCTTCTTCACATCTAGCTTTGCTCTAAAGATGCAACAGCAATCGTCTAGATAGAAACAGAGCATCAGTGAAGAGGATTTAAGAGCCATGCATTCTCTCCCAAACGTGTCTGCAGTCTGCTGGAACTGCAGTCTGTTAGAACAGTTGGCAACTGTGCAACTTCGCCGCCAGTCAGGCTGCCCATCACTCGTGGTTAATTCCCCTAGTGACCGTACATAGAAAGCACTGATCTCCAGTCCATATATTCGGCAGTAAACAAACCCTGAATCTCCAGTCTGAACGTTACAAAAATAAAACAAACCAACAAACAGACAAACAGGTTTAAAGCTCTGTAAATGCTGACTTTAAAAAAAACCCAAAACCCTTCCTACCCAAATAGTGCCAACACTGCTTTTCTCTCAACACCCTGTAGATCCTACCACTATGATCAGACCTCTAATGCAAACTAAGTGAGATGCATTCCTTTATTTATTATTGTTTGTAAAATTTACTTTCTGTCCAACGGAGACATAACACATGACGCTGTCTTATCCTGAAGCAGACCCCTGGTCCACTGAGGTCAGTATTGTCTACTCAGACTGGCAGCAGCTCTCCAGGGTCTCAGACAAGGGTGTGCAAAAAACCCCAAGAACTCGGTATTTTTCAGGCTCAGGTATATTGAACCCGAAAAATATTGGTGTGTCTCAGTATTCCCAAATTTTGAATCAGTATGGTGTTTGGATCTGTAAAATATTCAATAAACCCGAATTTTTCGGCTCCATTGTACCGTATGGGGTATTTGGGGATATGGGCAGCTCTGGGGGGGGGGCAGTTTTTTTTAAGGTAGAGGCAAAAAATTTACAGCATAGCTGCTGGTGCCTCTCCTCAGTCCCCCTCCCAAGTTTTAAAAGGATTGGACCAGGGAGTCCAATTCTATGGGCCCCCCAAGAATGTGTCTCCATCCTCCATTGCTTTCAACGGAGGGGGGGAGGCATTTAAAGAGACCATAGCCACGACACAGCTCAGCAAGTAAACTCAGAATGCATTTAAAGAGACTGCAGTCTCTTTAAATGCCTTCTCCAACAAGCCATGCGCCGCCACAGCGGTGGCACAACTCAGCGAGTGAACTCAGAAGACATTTAAAGAGACTGTGGTCTCTTTAAATGCCTTCTCCAAGCCATGCCCGAATAAAAGCTGAATAATATCGGCTTTTATTTGGGCTCAGCTATACCAGTAGCCAAATCAGATTCTCTAATCTGTATTCAGCTTAAAAAAACTGGAAAATAACAGTAGAGTGTTCTTTGTTTTTTTTTTTCCTCTTTTTGGATAAACTGAATGCACATCCCTAGTCTCAGGCAGAGGTCTTTTACATTACCTACTATCTTGTCCCTTTCACTAGAGATGCCAAGGACTGAACCTGGGACCATCTGCATGCAAAGTAGATGCTCTGTCACTGAGCCACAGCCCCTCCCAAGGTAGCTTACATAATTCTTCTCTCCTCCTTTTAATCCTATGACAACCCCAGTGAAGTGGGTTGAGAAGAGTGTGTGACTGGCCCAAGATCACCCAGAGAGGCTCCATGGCAGAGCAGGGAACGGAACCTGGCTGTACCAGTTCCTACCCCAAACCTCTGCAGTGTTCTCCCAAACAGAGTGGCACCCTTCAAAACCTATTGATTTAGAAGGATGTAACATCAAGTTAATTCGTGCTTAGGTTTGCCAGCCTCCAGGTGGCACCTGGAGATGTCCCGCTATGACAGTTGATCTCCAGACGGCCAATAGGAACAGCTCCCTGCCCTCCTCTAAGTGACAGCCCTTCAAATATTTCAAGGGAGCAGTTGTGTCCCCAAGGTCCTGATCTTGGAGTGAAAGGAGGTTCCAGCTACTGGTTGGTATACTAGTGTTGCCAAACTCCAGATGGGGCCTGTTGATCTCCTGGAATTTTAACTGATGTCTAGACTTCAAAGATCCCCTGGAGAAAATGGCTGGTTTGAAAGGTGGACTCCATGGTATTATACTCTGCTGAGGTCCTTCCCCTCCCCAATCCTGTTCTCCCCTGGCCCCACCCCCCAAATACCTGATTTCCTAACCCAGAACTCGCAACCCTATATCATGCCACAGTATTCCCCATCACTAGGTATGGGTGTGAAAGTTGGACAATGAAGAAAGCTGACAGGAGGAAAGTGGGTTCTAGAGCAAATCAAACCAGAACTCTCCCTGGAAGCTAAAATGACTCATCTGAGGCTATCATACTTTGGTCACATTATGAGAAGACAAGACTCACAGGAAAAGACAATAATGCTAGGAAAAGTCGAAGGCAGCAGGAAAAGAGGAAGACCCAAGATGAGATGGATTGACTCCATCAAGGAAGCCATGGCTCACAGTTTGCAAGACCTGAGCAAGGCTGTTAATGAGAGGCTGTTCTGGAGGATATGAATTCATAGGGTCACCATAAGTCACAAGTGATTTAATGGCATTTAACACACACTGGTCTGCTTAGGAGTCTTAAATTACAACTACATCACGAGTGAGCAGCTGGTATGAGGGCCACAGACAACTCTTTCTGCTCCTAAGAGAAAGTTATCTTCCCCTGGCTGTTTGGTTTTTTCCTTTCTGCTTCATGGCTGGCCTACCACCCATTTTACTTCCTTCCCTCTCTCCTAATTTCTTTAAAAAAAAAAAAAAACTCCCAGCAAACCAAGACATTTCTTAATCAGAGCGAAATCTGTTCTTCTGAGCCGGGAGTGTTCCCGTCACAGCATCTGCCTTAATCTTCTGTGCCTGTAGTTAAGGGGATGTTCCACGGTTAATCCCGCTGAAAGCCGGATTAATTTTTAAAGATACAAATGTGTCCCCGAGCCATGGGAGGTGACACAGTTAAGACCGGTTAGCTCTGGTAAACTGCTGCAACAGAGATTGAGGGAGAGATCCACCCACCTCCCTGCCCTGCGCTGCTTTTGGGGGCCTAATAATAGCATCTTCTGTGATAAATAATGCAAGCCGGGGACTCTAAAGGCAAATACCAGCCACTGTTATTACGGGCCGTATCCTGCCAATGAAGAAAGCAGACAAGAAGAAAGCTGTTTCCTTTGAAATGTGGGATTGGAGGAGCATTTTTAGAAAGACCGTGGAATGCCAAAAAAGACAAATGGGTTCTAGAACGAATCATGGGATGTGGGGATGGTATCTCTAATCGGATCTCTGAAGATAAGCAGAGTCACTGCAGGGGTCCTTTCGAGGCGGAACGAGCAGGAACGGCGTTCTGGGAGTAACAAGGCGTTTCGGAAGTAACAAGCCCAGGGCTAGAGTGTCACAGGCTCACTTCAGAGCCCAGTTCCCTCTACGGTGCATGCTGGCACACAGCAATAATTCCCCCTGCTGCTGGCACAGCTCCAGCGCACCCAGGTCTCCAGCTCCGAGTCTGAGGAGTGAGAGGTGGGCTCGGGCAGCAGCCCTGCCCCCTAGTAGCCTCCCAGCTATCGGGCCCCCCGCTCCCAGCAGCCCTCACTTGTGGCGACACATGGGGGACTGCTGCGTGTTCTTGCTGTCGTTTGCATCGTCCCCCCATGCCTGTTTTCTTTGCGCTTCTGAAGCAGTTTTTCCCCAGGCTTGCCAGTTCTGAGTTGGGAAATACCTGGAGATTTTTGGGGTGGAGCCTGAGCAGTGGGTCTTGCCTTCTGACACACTTCCAGTAATGTTAAGGGGCGTGGCATATGCAAATAAGTTCTGCTAATGAGTTCTGCTAATTAGCTCCTGCACCTCTTTTTCTACAAAATGACTCCTGAGTCAGTATAGGATGGGAGACCACCAAGCAAGACTCTGCAGAGGAAGGCAGTGGGCAGCCACCTCTGCTTCTCACTTGCCTTGAAAGCCCCTTTCTGGGGTCACCGTAGGTCAGCAGTGACTTGGAAGGACTTAGGCTGTGATCATACGGACAATTAGACCAGACATGGGCATATTTAAAGGGTGCAATCAGACAACAACATCTGGGAAGCACCCCGCAGCCATGGGCAACCCATTCTGCTCCGCCGCAGAAGCAGAGTTCAAAAACACCAGGGAAAATCTGGTAGTAAATGGGTTGCGATGGGCCACGGACAGACTTTCCCCTGTCTGATCGCTCCCGCACACTCTCATGGCATCAGGATGGTCTGATCAGACCATCCCGACTCCATGCTGTTGTTTTTTCCCCCTTCGCAGTATGTGCATCATTGCAAACTCCATAGGGAGCCCTTGATGTGGAGGTGCCATTCATCAATCCCTGATTGAAGTGCATGGGGGGGGAAATGGGACACACACACACACACACACACCCCCGACTCACTTGCAGTTGCATCTGATCACACACTGATGGACTGCACCCACAGCTTCAAAGGGAGGTGTGATCATGCAACTGTGTGATCATGCAACCCGGTTTTTTCTGGCGTGTGTGACCACAGCCTCACATATGTTTTCTGATTGCTCAGGAGGGAAGGCAGCACAGTATAACCCGATCTCATCAGATCTTGGAAGCTAAAGCAGGATTGGTTCTTGGAAGGGAGACCGCCAAGGAAGGCTCTGCAGAGGAAGGCAATGGCCAACCGCCTCTGCTTCTCACTGTCCTTGAAAACCCTATACTGTACTCATACATCATAAGTCGGCTGCAACTTAGCAATTTATACCAGGGTTCCCCAGTGTGGTCCCCATGGGGCACCTTGGTGCCTGCCGTCACCTTTCCTGGTGACCACCAAGTATTTTTAGAAAGTGGGTGGGACCTGCTGGGGCTTTTGCCTAACAAGACTTTTGAGTGGCTGTGCAGATATAGATATAGATACATATGGCTGCGGTGGCTCAGTGCTTAAGATGCTGAACTGCAGACCAGAAAGTTGGTAGCTTGGCAGTTCGAGACCTGAGTGCCGCATGATGGACTGAGCTTCCACCTCTGGCCCCAGCTCCTGCCAACCTAGCAGTTTGAAAGCAAGAAATTGCAAGTAGATAAATAGGTACCACTTTGGTGGGAAGGTAACAGCGTTCCGTGTGCCTCGGCATCTATTTATGCCGGCCACATAACCATGGAAGAAATCTTTGGACAGTGCTGGCTCTTCAGCTTGGAAACAGAGATGAGCACCACCCCCTAGAGTTGGATTTGACTGGCTTTTGAGCAAGGGAAACCTTTACATACAGACAGACACACACACACACACATATTTGGCAGAAGCTTCCATCACAGCACAATAATCTTCACCGGATGACTGAAGGTAAGCTGCAGCAGCCATTTTGTGTCTGCCTCTGCCTTCTGTGGCATTGATTTTATGGCAGCCATTTTGTGGCAGTGCCCACTACGTTGCCTCACAAGTCCAAAGGTGCCTGCAGGCTTGAAAAAGGTTGGGCAGCTCTGCTTTACACATATATGCAGAGCACGTCACGTCTGAAATCTCCCTAGAAGCTAAAACGACTAGCCTTGAGGCTCGTAATGTCATCATGTCACGAGCAGGTAAGACTGACTGGAAGAGACAGTCATTGGTGTGAAGAAATGCATTTTTGCTTTGGAGGTTTGAAATGAGCATTTTGAGTTTTAAAAGTTTTTCTCTCTCTCTGGGCAGAGTACAGGCAGGAAAGGAGAAGGTCAGTTCAATTGTTTTCCTGGTGTGCCTCAGCCCTTCTTCATACAAATGCTAATAGATCTAGCAGGAGAGATAATGGGTGGGTCAAGCTCTCCCCCTTCCCCAAGCAGGGAACAGAGATTTGGAGGAATTAAATACCACAGAGACTTCAGGAAGGAAATTTCTGGAAACTTCAGGAAAAACTTCTCTCACCTGGCCTGACCTGTTCAGTGGGTGGGGGAAAGAGAGGGGAGAAAACTCAGGGGAGAAAGGAGGAAGCTCTCTCGCTTTTTTCTCTGCTTGGTGCAGAGTCCATCAGAGCAGGCAGAACTTTTAGCTGAAATCTGGAGGAGGCAGCCATTGACCATGTGCTGGTTAGAGGAGCTGAAGAAAACTTCAAGGTAATGAAAACTCTGTAGAGATCTGTAACTTCCTAAGCTAAAGAAGCCTGTCCTATATTTTAACATCTGATAGGGCATGTATAGAGACAGGGACAGAGGAATTGCATTTTACCCGTTTCATCTGAATCCTTTGCTCAATTTGGCGCTGTGCTAAAAGTATGCTTGTGACCATTTTCTTTTTAATAAATACTTTTTAACTTTTGATGCTGGTAGTGGTTCCCTGTACCACATAGGCACCTACTGTCTTGGACACACTATTTGAAAAGGAGTGCCAGGGGGAAGGCAGTCAGTTGGCGAGTGGCTATTCCTCCTGGGGCACACAAAGCAGTAAATGGTCCCCGTGATGACCAGGTGCTGGGCAGCAGGAGACACAGAGGCAAGGCCTCAGAACTTGGAAGGGAAGCTGGGAGTCCTGACCCTCCCAGTGGGCAATTCCTACAAAGGTTGGGTGGTGGTGGTGGGTTATTGGAGAGAAAGAAAGGCCTCTCCAGGTGTTGAGAAAACCTTGGAGGGCAGGGTGGGACAGAGCCTGCAGGCCAGAGCAGGCCAGTTCTGCCACAACGGACAATGGCTTGGACCATACAAATGAGTTTTATGTATGCTAGTTTCTGTCGCCTAGGAACCTTTTTCTTCCACTAGCATTTTTGTTTTTTGCAAGGGCCCACTGAAAACCATTGCTCTCGTACAAATGGAAGTTGCAATGAAAGTGGCTTCCACAGCAGAGACTATTGAGTATGGATGAAAATCATTCTGGTGGGCCAGCAATAGGGCCAAGAGGCCGAGGCCATCCCCTGAGGTTGCCTCCTGGCTCTGAAATTCAGAGGCTCAGTGCCTCTGAATGTGGAGGTTCCCCTCAGCCACCACGGCTAGTAGCTACTGCTAGACTTATCCTCCATGAATCTGTCTAATCCCCTTTTAAAGATGTTTATTCCTATGCCCATCATGATGTCCTCTGACAGTGAATTCCGCATATTAACCACTCTCTGTGTAACCTAGTCTTTCCTTTTGTACGTCCTCAACCTACCGCCCCTCAGCTTCATTGGATGCCCTCCAGTTCTAGCATCCGGGGAGAGGGAGAAAAAGTGATCTTTGTCAACCCCTCTCTACCTCATGCATAATTTTATAAACCTCTATCTTGTCCCCCACTTCGTTGTCTCTTTTCTAAGCTGAAAAGTCCCAGACTCTTCGGCCTTTCTTCGTAGGGAAGGTGCTCCAACCCCCTAACCAGGGGTCATTTCGTAGAAAAAGAGGTGCAGGAGCTCATTAGCATAATTCATTAGCATAACTTATTTGCATATGCCACACCCCCTGACATCACTGGAAGTATGTCAGAAGGCAAGAAAGAAAGAAAGAAAGAAAGAAAGAAAGAAAGAAAGAAAGAAAGAAAGAAAGAGGAGAGAGAGAGAGAGACAGAGAAAGAAAGAAAGAAAGAGAAAGAAAGAAAGAAAGAAAGAAAGAAAGAAAGAAAGAAAGAAAGAGGAGAGAGAGAGAGAGACAGAGAAAGAAAGAAAGAAAGAAAGAAAGAAAGAAAGAAAGAAAGAAAGAAAGAAAGAAAGAAAGAAAGAAAGAAAGAAAGACAGGCAAAAAAAAACAAAAGAAAGAAAAATACAGGCAGAAAGAAAACAACAGAAAGAATACAAGAAAGAAAAAAGACTGACAGACAGGGGAGGGAGGGAGGGAGGGAGGGAGGAAGTAAGAAAGGAAGGAAAGAAGGAAAGAAGGAAGGAAGGAAGGAAGGAAGGGAGGGAGGGAGGGAGGGAGGGAGGGAGGGAGGGAGGGAGGAAGGAAGGAAGAAAGAAAGAAAGAAAGAAAGAAAGAAAGAAAGAAAGAAAGAAAGAAAGAAAGAAAGAAAGAAAGAAAGAAAGAAAGAAAGAGCTGGCAGAGAGGGGACAGCTACTAATCCAAGCCTCAGAAATACCACTATTCCGAGAGGATAGCTTCAGTGGTGGTTGAGGCCTTCAGAAGGCTGGTCAACAAGGAACAAGGACCTTTCCAGGGGATGAGGTCATTTTGCTGCAGCCACAAGCAGGCATTCCCTTGCGGGGGGGTGGTGGAGGCTAGCACCAACTCCTGGAGCTGCACTCCCCCAAGCTCCTGCTCGAAATGACCCCTGCCCCTAACTATCTTGGTTGCCCTCCTCTGCACTTTTTCCAGCTCTGCAATGTCATTTTGGAGATACGGCGACCAGAACTGTACGTAGGATTCCAAACAATATCAGCCATTTTATCCTCAGTCCCTTTCCTAATAACGCCTAACGTACAGTCTGCCTTTTTCACTGCTGCAGCACACAGTCATGGCAAAGCTGTACCTTTTCAGCCATGGAGGGTCTGGTGAGCTTATGTTCACCCAGCACCAACTCAGCTGCATGCGAACAGCAGAGAAATAAGCACAGCGACCATGGCAACAACTTTTACAGTATCCATTGCGCAGTTCCCCTTGCAGTCACGACGATCACCCTTGGAGCATTGCACCAGCAACTGTGCACCCCAGCAGTCACCTTCCAGCAGAACAGCCTCAGGCCTGCATGCCCTTAGATCATTTCACTCAACAAACTCTCAAGCTGCAAGTGGGTTACAAAGACACCCTTCCCCTTTATAAAACCTTAACCCCAAGATGATCATGACACCATCTTTGTTTTACCCACTGAGGGTCCTGTCTCCACGATCCAATCTGTAATGCATGCAAATTGCGAGGCTGAAATGCATACTTGCGTGCATCTGGGAGGTGGCTGAGACGTCACTGAGATGTAACGTGGATCCTTTGCAGAACTAACCCAGATGATTGGGCTCATGTGAACACAGGCAGGGGAGGGGTTGTGGCTCAGTGGAGGACTCGGTGCTTTGCATGTGGAAAAGTTGCAGGTTCATTCCCCGGCATCTCCAGCTGAAAGGACCGGGCAGTAGGTGATGAGAAAGACCTCAGCCTGAGATTCTGGAGAGCTGATGCCAGTCTGAGTAGACAGTACTAACCTGGATGGACCAGTAGTCTGATTCACTATAAGAGCATAAGAAGAGTGCTAGTGAATCAGACCAGTGGTCCATCTAGTCCAGCACCCTGTCTCACAGAGTGGCCAACCAGTTCCTCTGGAGGGCCAACAACAGGGCACAGAGGCCGAGGCCTTCATAAGAACATCAAAAGAACCATGCTGGATCAGACCAGTGGTCCATCTAGTCCAGCATCCTGTTTCACACAGTGGCCAACCAGTTCCTCTGGAGGGCCAACAACAGGGCAGAGAGGCTGAGGCCTTCATAAGAACATCAGAAGAGCCCTGCTGGATCAGACCAGTGGTCCATCTAGTCCAGCATCCTGTCTCACACAGTGGCCAGCCAGTTCCTCTGGAGGGCCAACAACAGGGCAGAGAGGCCGAGGCCTTCATAAGAACATCAGAAGAACCATGCTGGATCAGACCAGTGGTCCATCTCGTCCAGCATCCTGTCTCACACAGGGGCCAACCAGTTCCTCTGGAGGGCCAACAACAGGGCAGAGAGGCCGAGGCCTTCATAAGAACATCAGAAGAGCCCTGCTGGATCAGACCAGTGGTCCATCTAGTCCAGCATCCTGTTTCACACAGTGGCCAACCAGTTCCTCTGGAGGGCCAACAACAGGGCATAGAGGCCAAGGCCTTCATAAGAACATCAGAAGAGCCCTGCTGGATCAGACCAGGGGTCCATCTAGTCCAGCATCCTGTCTCACACAGGGGCCAACCAGTTCCTCTGGAGGGCCAACAACAGGGCAGAGAGGCCGAGGCCTTCATAAGAACATCAGAAGAACCATGCTGGATCAGGCCAAGAGCCCATCCAGTCCAACACTCTGTCACACAGTGGCCAAAAACACCAGGTGCCCTCAGGAGGTCCACCAGTGGGGCCAGGACACTAGAAGCCCTCCCACTGTCATTCCCCTGCCCAGCACCAAGAATACAGAGCTTCACTTGCCCCAGACTGAGAGATTCTATCTATACCTTGTGGCTAATAGCCACTGATGGTCTTCAGCACCATATGTTTATTCAATTCCCTCTTGAAGCCGTCCATGCTTGTAGCCGCCACCACCTCCTGTGGCAGTGAATTCCATGTGTTCATCACTCTTTGGGTGAAGAAGGACTTCCTTTTAGCCAGTGGTCATTTCGTAGAAAAAGAGGTGCAGGAACTCATTAGCACAACTCATTTGCATAACTCATTTGCATATGCCACACCTCCTAACAAACCGGAAGTGTGTCCGAAGGCAACACCCACCCCTCAGGCTCCACTCCACCAGTGAGTGAAACTGACCTGCTCTTCCTCCATTCCCTTCCCCATCCAATACTTTGTGCAATAAAAATGAGCGTAAAGAACACACCCTCATTCTCTTCCTGCTCCCTTGAAACCACCAGGTTTCAAGTAGACTTGAGATACCCAGGACATGTGCACCACCCATCCCTTTCCCTTCCCTTCCCCACAACAAGACACCCTGTGAGGTAGGTGGGGCTGAGAGAGGTCTTTTGAGAACTGCTCGTGAGAGAAAAGCTCTGAGAGAACTTGTGACTGGCCCAAGGTCAAACCCGGTTCTCCCAGATTAGAGTCCAACTCCTGACCACTACACCAAACTGATGGTGTGGAAGCTGCTGAAGGGTTGGTGAAATTTCTCCAGTACTTGTGTGCCATGTGCCCAGATAAAAAATGGTATACTTAGAAAATGTATATGCCACCTTGAGCAAGTCTCTGGAAAAGCAGCACACAGTCATAAAAGGAACAATGATAAAATTATCAATATTAAAACAAAACATTAAAACCAATAAAGACCCTAGCAGGCCTTTCCCCGGGGCGCTGCGCCTCTGCACTGCTCGGGGAAGCCGAGGAGGGGGTGGGGCTTGGTCATGTGCCCGCCCCCTGGGCTCCTCACTCCTGGAGCTGCGCTCCTGTGCGCTCCCGCTTCAACGGACCCCTGCTTTTAGCTGTTCTAACCCGACTGCTCAGCAATTTCATTGAGTGCCCCCGAGTTCTTGTATGGTGAGAAAGGGAGAAAAGTACTTCTTTCTCTACCTGCTCTATCCCATGCATAATCTTGTAAACCTCTGGAGGGCCAACAACAGGGCATAGAGGCCAAGGCCTTCATAAGAACATAAAAAGAGCCCTGCTGGATCATACCAATAGTCCATCCAGTCCAGCATCCCACCTCACACAGTGGTCAACCAGTTCTCCTGGAGGTCCAATAACAGAGCACAGAGACCAGAGACCAAGGCCCTCCCCAGATGTTGACTCCTGGCACTGGTATTGAGGAGTTAATTGCCTCTGAATGTGGAGGTTCTCTTCAGGCACACAGTTACTTCATGTCAACCAAAATTGGGGAGAGAGCCTGGAACTGCATTCCATTCACTGTCTCTTCTCGCCATCCTTTTGAGTTGAGTGGCTTCAAAAGACACACGCAGCTCTGCATATACATGAGGAGGCAGCATGGCGATTTTATTGATCCTAACTGATGAGCATGGGCGTTCCTAGCAGAGCTCGCGGCCTTATTTATTTATTTATTTATTTTATTTCGTGAGATTTATATCCCGCCCTCCTCGCCGATGGCGGGCTCAGGGCGGCTAACGACACAAAAGTAACACAAGCAATGTCAATAAAACAATTAAACTTATACCACAAGATCAGCAGCTACAAATTATCTTCAAATTGTACCAGGTCAGCACTCAGATGTAATCCCTGTGTGAGAGCAGATGTCCTTGCCGGCAGATGGAATTGGGCCAGGGCCAGAATGTAAGCATTAGGCGGCCCCTACTTGAAAGCCTGGTGGAAGAGCTCCGTCTTACAGGCCCTGTGGAATTGTAACAGATCCCGCAGGGCCCTGATGTTCTCTGGGAGCTCATTCCACCAGTATGGGGCCGCCACTGAAAAAGCCCTGGCCCCTGTACTTGCCAGCCGCGCCTCCTTCAGCCCAGGCAGGACCAATCGGTTTTGGGATCCTGACCGAAGTGCTCGCTGGGGAACATATGGAGAGAGGCGGTCCTTCAGGTAAGTAGGTCCCAGGCCATATAGGGCTTTATAGGTAAGCACCAGCACCTTGAACCGTATCCGGCACGCTATAGGCAGCCAGTGCAGTGCTTTTAAGGCGGGCTGGATATGCTCCCGCACGGGGAGACCTAACAACAGCCGCGCCGCAGCATTCTGCACCAGCTGCAGCTTCCGGATTTGGCACAAGGGCAGCCCCATGTAGAGGGGGTTACAGTAGTCCAGTCTTGAGGTGACCAAAGCATGGATCACTGTCGCCAGTTCGTTGCGTTCAAGGAAGGGGACCAACTGCTTGATCAGCCGAAGATGATAGAAGGCTGACCTCGTAGCGGCTGCTACCTGGGCCTCCATCGTTAACAAGGAGTCCAGGAGCACTCCCAAACTCCTAACCTCCGCCGCTGGTACCAGTGGCACCCCCTCGAAGGCCGGGAGAGGGATCCCCAACCCTGGTCCGCTCCAACTCAGGCACAGGATCTCCGGGTGGAAAGGGCCATTGTCACTCTTGCTTATTTCCATAAAGTATGTCTTTTCCTAAGCTGGAAAAAAAGAGAGGAAGCAAGTGGTATTGTGAGTAACTGGAGGGCAGGATGTCTATTTGAGGAGAAGAAGAAGAAGAGGAAGAGGAGGAGAAGGGGGAGGAGATTAGATTTACTAGCTCTTCAGTACCCAAAGGTACCCTTCCCCCTACCCTTCCCCTCCCCACAACAGACACCCTGTGAGGTAGGTGGGGCTGAGAGAGCTCTTCCAAGGACTGCCCTTGGGAGACAAGCTCTGAGAGAGCTTGTGACTGACCCAAGGTCACACCAGCAGCTGCTTGGGGAGGATTGGGGAATCAAACCCGGTTCTCCCAGATTAGAGTCCACGCTCCTAACCACTACACCAAACTGGATCTCAGTGGAATGGAATGGAATGGAATGCCACGCACACACACATTCGTCAAACCATAGCTTTCCGCTGGGCCGAAGTCACTTGGTGCTATGGCCAGACACCTGCAATTTTTTATGTCTTCAGCTTTACAGTTTGTGTCGGGGAAGTGTTTATAATGTTTAGAAGTGTTTATAATGCCACGCCATGGTGACTGGCACTTTCAGTGCACTGTTACTGGGGGAAGTGATCCATGGGTGATATCATCCTATCTTATTGGGAACAGCAGTGCCTTTCAGAACTCCTTGATAAACGTCAAAGAACCACAATCTTGGAAGGCATCTGAAGGTCATCCACTTTTGGACACTGAATTCGGGAAGTTTGCCTGGTCTCCCCTTAGCCACCGATGGGGAATGGGGGGTAGGGTTGCCCAGGGGTCCTTTCGTAAAAAAAGAGGTGCAGGAGCTCATTAGCATAACTTATTTGCATATGCCACACCCCCTGACGTCACCAAAAGTGTCAAAAGGCCACACATCCCTGACGTCATGGGCAGTGTGTCAGAAGGCAAGAAGGGAGGGAGGGAGGGGGAAGGAAGGAAGGAAGGAAGGAAGGAAGGAAGGAAGGAAGGAAGGAAGGAAGGTAAGTGGGGGAGAGAGAAAGAAGAAAGAAAGAAAGAAAGAAAGAGAGGGAGGGAGGGAGGGGGGAAGGAAGAAAGAAAGGAAGTAAGGAGGAAGAAAGGGGGGAAGGAAGAAATAAAGGAACAGTAAGGTAGGTAGGTAGTTGGGGGGAGAGAGAGAGAAGGAAGGGAAAGGGGAAGGAACAGGAAGGTAGGTAGGTAGGTGGGGGGGAGAAAGAGAGAAGGAAGGAAGGAAGGAAGGGGGGAGGGAGGAAGGGAGAGGGGAAGGAAGGGGGAAAGGAAGGAACAGGAAGGTAGGTAGGTAGGTAGGTGGGGGGAGAGAGGGAAGGAAGGAAGGGAGGAAGGGAGGGAGGGAGGGGCGCTTCTCCCCCCACTGGGGCTGGTGTTTCCATCCCTCTCCCCCCTTGCTTGGCCTGAGTGACGTTAAGCCACTCAGGCCCGGCTTCTCCCTCCCTTGCGCCCCCTGCCCGCGCCCTGGGATCAGTGAGTGGGGGAGGGGGAGGGGGCTTCTCCCCGGGGCCGGCGGCCAGCCGCGGCCCCGGGATCAGTAGAGCGGAGGGAGGGGGAGGGGGCTTCTCCCTGGGGCCAGCGGCCAGCCGCGGCCCCGGGAACCGTCGAGGGGAGGGAGGGGGCGGGGGCTTCTCCCGGGGCTGGCGGCCAGCTGCGACCCTGGGAACAGTAGAGCGGAGGGAGGGGGCTTCTTCCCTGGGCCGGCGGCCAGCCGCGGCCCCGGGAACCATCGAGGGGAGGGAGGGGGCGGGGGCTTCTCCCGGGGCTGGCGGCCAGCTGCGACCCTGGGAACAGTAGAGCGGAGGGAGGGGGCTTCTTCCCTGGGCCGGCGGCCAGCCGCGGCCCCAGGAACGGTGAGTGGGGGGGGAAGGGCTTCTCCCCCCGCCAGCGGCGTTTGCCGGCCCGGGAAGAGTGAGGGGGGGGTGGGAGGCTTGCTTCCGGAGCGGGAAGCGAAGGGCCGGGCCAGGAAAGTTAGCCAGGGGGCGGGGCTTTATTATGTGCCCGCCCCCCAGCCCCTTCTCTCCCGGAGCGGCGCTTCGGCGCGCCCCGGCCCCAACGGAGCCCTGGGGTTGCCAGATCCAAGTTGGGAAACTCCTGGAGATTTGGGAGCAGAGCCTGTAGAGGCCACAGCCTTCAGAGGAGGAGGAAGAAGGAGAGATTGGATTTATACCCCGCCCTTCACTACCCGTAGGAGTCTCAAAGCAGCTTACAAACTCCTTTCCCTTCCCCTCCCCACAACGAACACCCTGAGAGGTAGGTGGGGCTGAGCGCTCTCTTGAGGACTGCTCTTGAGAGAATAGCTCTGAAAAAACTTATGACTGACCCAAGGTCCCACCAGCAGCTGCATGTGAAGGAGTGAGGAATCAAGCGCGGTTCTCCCCGATTAGAGTCTGCGCTCCTAACCACTACACCAAACTGGTTTAATTTCTGACAAGTCTTGCTGATTCAGAGCTAGATGGGCTTTTAACACTTGGTGCAGGGACCCCTCTGTGAAACTGAAGCTTGCGGACAGTGAACCTCACACTAGTACGGTGAGGATTCCATTGAAATCATTGAGCTGTGCCCATGTTATTTTGGAAATCGGGTTCCGTTAAATCAGCCACTTTTGAACAGGACTGAAATGTCTTGATTTATATATACCTGGGAGAGACATAGGGCTGTTATTCTTTCCATGGAGGGTGTCCTCTGCTGCAGTCATTTTCTGTTTGGAGGTCTTTGGACACTATTTATTCGGGGGACTACAGAGGAAGCTGTGGTTGGATTTGGACACGAAGCCAGTTTGGTGTGAGAGCCACTGTGGTGCAGCGGTTAAGTGTGCAGACTCTGATCTGGGAGAACCGGGTTGAATTCTCCACTCCTCCACATGCAGCTGCTGGATGACCTTGGGCAAGCCATAGTTCTGGCACAGCTGTTCTTGAAAGGGCAGTTTCTGTCAGAACTCTCTCAGCCCCACCGACCTCACAGGGTGTCTGTTGTGGGGAGGGGAAGGGAAAGGGATTGTAAGCTGCTCTGAGACTCCTTCAGGTAGTGAAGGGCAGGGTATAAATCTAATCTCTTCCTCCTCCTCCTCCTCCTCCTCCTCTTCTTCTTCTTCTTCATCCTCTACACACACACACTCCACCTCTATGAGAGTCCAGGGATGAACAAGCCACACTTGGGCTCATCCTGCTTGATGGATGGACTCCGTCAAGGAAGCCACAGAGGCCCCCAGTTTGCAAGGCCTGAGCCAGGCTGTCAAGGAGAGGACATTTTTGGAAGCTATTGGGTGCGTTCAGATGGCATGCTGGAGCTGGCTGGAGCCGGCTCAAAACGCCCCGCTTTGGACCATCACGATCACACTCACCCCAGTTCAATGCGCATTAAATCGGCTCCCCGGCATCTACACGGGACCGTGTGTCGGGCTTTTTAAAAAAAAAAAAAAAAATCCCCCGCTTGCGCATGCGCATAAGCAGGAGAGCAAAGCCTCTCAGTTACACAAGCTCTGCGACTTCCTTGCCTTGAAAAAACACGTCCCTTTAAACTTTTAACCCAAAACTGGTCTTCTTGGGAGCCCAAACAGGGAAGTAGTGGACATTTAAAAAAAAAATGGAAAGGCGGAGAAGCGCTTATGCGCATATCGCCGACACACATAAAAAAATGGCAGGCAAAAAGCAAAAGCCAGAGGCTTCCCATGGGGGGGGGGGGAGACTCAGAAGTGGCTCAACGACAGCTCCATGATCACACAGCGGAAAACGCGGCTTGAGCCAGAAGAGCATGGGAAACACCACCTCGGGACCTGGTCTCAAAAATGCCACACTTCGCTCCAGAATTTGGTATGGTAAGTGACGGCTGGGGACAGGAGGCAGCTGCGGCTGTCTGATCCGCGCACATTTGAGCTGTTTCGAAGCCTTTCAAAACGGCTCAAATGTGCGCATCTGAATGCACCCACTGACTCACAGGGTTCCCAAAAGTCGGAAGCAACTCGACAGCACTTAACCCAGAGACACACCAAGTACACTTTTATCTTGCCCTTCCTCCAAGGGTGATAGGGCAGCATGCATGGCTCTCCCTTCCCCCTATTCATTTTCACAACGCCCCCGTGAATTTGGATAGGCTGAGACAGTGACTGGCCCAAGGTATAAAGCTGAACATTAACACTGCATTGGTCAGGTCACACCTGGAGTCCTGCGTGCAGTTCTGGAGGCCTCACTTCCCAAAGGGATGTGGACAGGACGGAGCGGGCGCAGAGGAGAGTGACAAGGATGAGCGGGAACCTGTAGACCAAGAAGCCCTATGGGGAAAGGCTGAGGGACCTGAGAAGGTTCAGCTTGGAGAAGAGGAGGTGTAAAGTACTGAGTTCTTGGCGGCACTGACGAGGACGAAGTTGGCGTAGTGATTAGCTCAAGTTTATTTAGAGAGAACAAGCGAGCTTAAATGGCCACAAAGCCAACATATATACACACACAGGACACACCCCAGGTCTCACCTATGGTCCTATTGGGGGGTTTGAATTTCCCGCCTAGGTCTTATTGGAGGATTAGTAAGACTCCAGGATCTTTGGCTCCTATTGTCCTACGAGCCAAGCTCTGGGCTCTTTGCGTTGGCACCTAGTGGCGGTCAGCAGACACAACAGGAGGTGTGTATGGGGGGGGGGGAACATGATGGCACTCTTGAAGTATCTGAAGGGCTGTCCCTTAGAAGAGGGCAGGGAGCTGTCCCTGTTGGCAGCAGAGGAGAGGACTCGCAATCTTGGGTTTAAATTAAGGGCAGGAAGGTACCGGCTAGATCTTAGGCAAAACTTCTTTACAGAGTTGTGCAACAGTCGAATGGGCTGCCCGGGGACAAACACCTGTCAGGGATGCAGCTGGACAAACACCTGTCAGGGATGCTCTAGGCCAGGGGTGGGCAATTGTTTTGGCTCGGGGGCCACTTTGTGGGAGCGGAGGTTAGCGGAGGGCCGCCCCTTTTAAAATGTTTGCATTCATTAGTTAACTTTGCATTTCAGAAAAGGTATAAATTGTATCATAAAAATCAATAAATATAAATGAAATAAAATAGTGGTCGTTTTATTCAATTTATTTATTGTGCTGATTTCGTATCGTCTATAGCTGCAAGCACATTTAATTTTAGAATCAGTTTCATGAGACAAATGTGCCCTATCACACTTTTCTACAATTTTTTTTGAAATCAGGAGTGAGATTGCTCATTGAGAAACCACGTGGCCGACTGTCTTGGCGGGCCGCAAAAAACTCTGTGGCGGGCCGCATGTGGCCCGCGGGCCGCAATTTGCCCACCCCTGCTCTAGGCTGATCTTGCCTTGAGCAGGGGTTTGGGCTAGATGGCCTGTATGGCCCCCTCCACCTCTGTGATTCTGTGATTTTATGATTCTACGTTCTCCTCTTACATCTGCTTTCAGCAGGTAAATGAAAGATGGCTGGCGAGGGTCCCTGGCGCTAGAGAATACATTCTTGACATGTCTTAATTAAGCAGCTCGGAGTGCATCCCCGTTGGATTCTCGGCCCCTCTCCTCTCCATCTGTGCCTTGAAAGGATTCCCTCTGCCTTCTCTGTTCTATTCCACTCCACCCCAGGAAGTGGGAGGGGGGAGTCTTAGAGAACTTCTGCATCTCTTCTGAGCGGCCGTCTTCCCTCTGAGCGTCCTTTCGACTTCCCTGAAAAAGTCGCCCCGTTGTCTCCTTTTGTCCTCAAGCACCTCAGGTCAAAAGGGAGCAGAACACCCCACACCGGGGCTTCGGTCGCCTAATAGAGTCTTTCATCCCGCAGACCGGCTTGGCTGCCAAGCCAGGCCGGGAAGGACGAAACTAAGCCATCGAGTGTTGTTCAGACTGTCAAATCCTTTTCAGGGAGGCTTTCCGTGCCAGCCTGCTTGGTAGAAGAGGAGGGGAAGAAGACCGAAAAAGAAGGGGAGGGGGAGAAAAGGAACACCCTGCTTTCATGGCAGAATGCCATGGAGACTTGGCACCCTTCCAGAGCCCATCTCCTCCATCTATTCCCCCCTTTCCACAAGCACCGGCGCCTGCCAATCTGTCCTGCACCCTCCCGTCGCCATCACAAGTGGGACCTGGCAAGCGAAGGCCAACGAGATGACTTTCCAACAACTTTGCTCACGAGGGCCCCGCCACTCACAGCCTGGCACTGCCAATCTCCCTCCCCGCTTCTCAGGGAGCTGGATGGGCTCCAGAGCTTGAAAAGCCAATTCACTTCTCCACCGCCCCCCTGCCGCCACTTCTCCTTTTGTTGAGGGCTGCTAAAGCCTTGATCTGATTTTATTGACTCCACGGTGCCAAGAAGGGAAGGGAGGGGGGAGAGGTGCCAAGGGTCGCCGGGATGCGTGCAGAACACGCCACCAGCCACATCGAGTGGTGGCGTTGCGCACTTGACAAGAGGCTTTCTCCAACGGCCTCGCCACAAAGGCCGGGGTGTTCTCTGCACACTAGGCGGCTGTGTGGGTTTTAATTCTCTCCTCTGCCTCCCCCCCTTTTGCTTTCTTTTCTCTCTTTGGTTTCCATGTCACACCTTTCTCTTTAGAACCGGCACAGTGGAAGGATTTGAAGGTCAAGTGAGGTAAGCGTCGCTTCCCCTCCCCTTGGCTTTCTACACGGCACCCGCAGTGGAATCCCGTGGCCACCGGAGGCAGCGGAGATGCAAAGAGTTAGGGACTACTCTGGGACTCGATTTCATTGGGAAGCGTGGCTTCTACGATGCTATGGGAACTGATAGCATAGAGCGGGGGCGTCGAACTCATTTGTTATGGAGGGCCGGATCTGACATAAATTGGACTTTGTCGGGACGGGCCGTGTGTGTCATAAAATGTAATGGCAGGTAGCGGAGATATAAACCTTATAAAGGACACAAACACAAAGATTTTTTTTAACGTAAAGTTAAAACGTGCCTGAAACATTAGCATTCTTGCAATATTTTCTTTACTTGACAGTCTCTGATAACTGACACTTCTTGCTCTGAATTATTGCATCAAAATGTCTGCTGGAGCAATCTGGGAAGAAGAGGAGCCTCAGCCCAGTGCAGGGACCAGAAGCTGGTCCATCTATCTCTCCTGAGCGATTGAGAGGGTCTGGGAAAGCAAGCTATGACACAGCAGCAGCAGCAGAACTGGAGGAAGAAAGAAGCAGGAGACAGCCAGTCCCCCGATCCACAGGTCCAGGGGTTCGTTGGAGCGGGAGCGCACCGGAGCGCAGCTCCGGGAGTGAGGAGCCCAGGGGGCGGGCACATGACCAAGCCCCGCCCCCTCCTCGGCTTCCCCGAGCAGTGCAGAGGCGCAGCGCCCCAGGGAAAGCCCTGCTAGGGTCTTTATTGTTTTTAATGTTTTGTTTTAATATTGATAATTTTATCATTGTTCCTTTTATGACTGTGTGCTGCTTTTCCAGAGAGTTGCTCAAGGTGGCATATAAATTTTCTAAGTATACCATTTTTTATCTGGGCACATGGCACATAAGTACTGGAGAAATTTCACCAACACTTCAGCAGCTTCCACCCCATCAGTCTGGTGTAGTGGTCAGGAGTTGGACTCTAATCTGGGAGAACCGGGTTTGATTCCCCACTCCTCCACATGCAGCTGCTGGTGTGACCTTGGGCCAGTCCCAAGTTCTCTCAGAGCTGTTCTCTCATGAGCAGTTCTCAAAAGACCTCTCTCAGCCCCACCTATCTCACAAGGTGTCTTGTTGTGGGGAGGGGAAGGGAAAGGGATGGGTGGTGCACATGTCCTGGGTATCTCAAGTCTACTTGAAACCTGGTGGTTTCAAGGGAGCAGGAAGAGAATGAGGGTGTGTTCTTGACGCTTATTTTTATTGCACAAAGTATTGGATGGGGAAGGGAATGGAGGAAAAGCAGGTCAGTTTCACTCACCTGTGGAGTGGAGCCTGGGGGGTGGGTGTTGCCTTCTGACACACTTCCGGTATGTCAGGGGGTGTGGCATATGCAAATGAGTTATGCAAATGAGTTATGCTAATGAGCTCCTGCACCTCTTTTTCTACGAAAGGACCCCTGCACAGGTCTGACACCGCCAGTATAGAGAGTCAAAGAAGAGAATCACCCCAACCTCGAGAGTGGATTCTTTAAGGTGCCTGTCTTTTTATTACACTAATTCTTCCTTTAGTAACGAGAGAATGAAGGGAGGAGGAATAAGGATGACCCGAATGTTGGGTTAGAGTGGACGTCAAGATGGGGCGCTTTTGATATTGGGTGCACGTTTCCACTACAGTTGCATGGCTGCTGTGGCTCAAAGGAAGAGCCTCTGCTTGGCATGCATGAGCTCTCAGGTTCCATCCCCGGCACCTCCAGTTAAAAGGACCAGGCAGGAGGTGATGTGGAAGCCCTCAGCTTGAGACCCTGGAAAGCCGCTGCCGATCTGAGCAAATACTCACTTGGATGGACCAGTAATCTGATTTCGTATGAGGCAGCTTCATGGGTGTTTCGTGAGTGGGTTTCCTTCCAGCTGATGACGGTCATCAATGAACAAGCAATGCACCTGAAACCGACTGAAATGATGAAGATGGCTCTTGTGGACTATCCACAAATGGAGGAGAGGATGGGTCCACCAGCTCTGGGTTTCAGATGCCCAATTGCTGGCACGCAGGATCAGCAGGGACACCAAAAGAGGGCCTGCACTTGGGCAGCCCTTGAATCAGCAGCTTCCAGCTTGGCCTGGGATAGAAGGAGGAGGAGGAGATTGGATTTATACCCCTACCCGAAAGAGTCTCAGAGAGGCTTACAATCTCCATTCTCTTCCCCTCCCGACACCCTGTGAGATAGGTGGGGCTGAGAGAGCTCTCCCCCGAACTGTCTTTGAGAGAACAGCTCTGGAAGAACTTACGACTGACCCAAGGTCACTCCAGATTGGATTTACACCCCGCCCTTCACTCAGAGTCCCTGAGCGGCTTACAATCTCCTTTCCCTTCCCCTCCCCACAACAGACACCCTGTGAAGTAGTTGGGACTGAGAGACCTCTTTCGAGGACTGCTCCTGAGAGAACAGCTCTGAGAGAACTTGTGACTGACCCAAAGTCACACCAGTAGCTGCATGTGGCGGAGTGGGGAATCAAACCCGGTTTTCCCAGATCAGAGTCTGCGCTCTTAACCACTACACCAAACTGGGCACAACAGAGGGTGGTAGGGACGGCATCCCCTCTCACCGAAGAGTGAAAAATTTTGGTCAAGGGGGGAAAAAGGAACCCATTTTTATATCAACCAAGTATGTTGTGCCAAAGTTGAATGTTAGCCGGGTCAAGAGAATTTTAGCTGTGCTATCAAACACATTTAACAAAACAGTACACCCTGAAGGTTCATTTCTGTGTTGCCTGAATAATTGGATACTTTCGACACCCTGCAGTTGCTGCAGGTGGGATAATAGCCAGTTATCCCACTGAACTAAAGGTCTTGTTAGCGCCCGTCGACTATTCTGGGCTGGCTAAATAGAGCACAATGGATTCAAAGATCCCTTCCCCTCCTGCTGTCAGAATTCACAGGCTGTCTAGCTGCGCTGGGAGCGTGATGAAGCAACCTGCAAAGGATCTCTTGGACAGACCTCGGCTGCAGTACATGGCGTCAGCCGTCTTCCAAAAGATCACAGACCTATTCTTGGTTCAGGCGGTTAAGAAAGTGCTCCGTTTCTGTTGCAGACACGTGCGAAACAAATCAGACTTTAAAAAAAACCAGGTTAGGTTTTTGAAATGTGATTTTGGGAGCATTTATGTGTGTGTTTAGTTTAGTTTATTCTTACGGTCTTAAGGCCAACACACAGAGCAAGCGTAATATGTGAAGGAGAGGGCGGGGGGGGGGGGGAGCACAGTCATAATATACAAAAATAGAGATCTGAATTTAAGAACTTTTAAAATGTGATTCCCGCAGTCTAAGAATCAATGCACACAACTCAGCGACTGAACGTGTAATCTCTGCATTCGTACCTGATAGGAGCCGGTGAAGCCTTGCTTTGTTTGTATCGGTGTGCCCAGGTATCCTATTGACTAGCAATTTTAAGACTAGCCTCTCTGTAGAATGGACAGCTGAAGAACATATGCTCTACTGATTCAACCTCGCTTAAAAGGCATGGGCATCGCCTTTCAGAGTAGGGGGACAGAGTAGGGGTAAATAACCGCAGTTGGTGGGACAGAACGTCTAGCTAGGGCAAAAGCCCTTCTAGAATTCTTTCCCGCTACTGAAGTCAAGTATGTTCTTGTGTGTCTGTGTGTGTGTGTATTTAGATTCTGAACAGAATTTAGAGCATACGATAACCATGCTGGATCAGGCCAGTGGTGCATCCAGTCCAACACTCTGTGGCCAAAACCCAGGGGCCATCAGGAAGTCCACCAGCAGGGCCAGAACTCCAGAAGCCCTCCCACTGTTGCCCCCAAACCACCAAGAATACAGAGCACCACTGCCCCAGACAGAGTCTCATCTATACCTTGTGGCTAATAGCCACTCATGGATCCCTCCCCCTTTTAAGAACACAAGAGAAGCCATGCTGGATCAGGGCAATGGCCCATCCAGTCCAACACTCTATGTCACACTCTATGTCATCAGGAGGTCCACCAGGAATACAGAGCATCACTTGCCCCAGACAGAGTGTCCCATCTGTACCTTGTGGCTAATAGCCACTGATGGACCTCTGCTCCATATGTTTTTCCAATCCCCTCTTAAAGCCATCCATGCTTGTAGCCACCACCACTTCCTGTAACAGTGAATTCCACGCGCGTTAATCCCAATTTGGGTGAAAAAGGACTTCCTTTTATCTGTTCTAAGCCTACTGCTCATTAATCTCAGTGAGTGCCCACGAGTTTGGTGTAGTGGTTAGAAGCATGGACTCTAGCCCCACCTACCTCACAGGGTGTCTGTTGTGGGGAGAGGAAGGGAAAGGAGATTGCAAACTGCTCTGAGACTCCGGCCGCGGTCACACGGCCCTTTAATGCCGGAGGAAGGGCTGTTTCCTCCCACATTTAAAGGGACCGTCTACAAAGGCCGGGGTAGTCCCGTGCCGAAGCGGGCTCAAATGCGGGTTCCTCCGGCATTTTCCGACCCCAGGAAAATCAACAGTTTTCCCGGGAGTCGCGCGAGGAACCCACATTTAAGCTATCTGGACAGCCCTCTCTCGCAATCATTGCAAGAGCAGGGCTGTCCAGATGGTCCCGTCGGCCATTTTTCCCCCTTTACACATGGGCACTTGTGCGCTTGGTCAATCAAGTGCCCAAGTGTAAAAAGGGGGAAAAACCCCCAAACTTACCAGGCGTCTGGCGGGTCCTTTGCTGCTTCTGCCGCTGCCGCCTTCCCACTTCTTCTGCTGCCGCCACTGCCGCCGCCGCTTCTTCCCCCGCCGCCAGTTCTTCTGCTGCCACCGCTGCCTTCCCGGCTTCTGTCGCCACTGCCGCGGCTTCTGCTGCCATCGCCGCTTCTACCACCGCTGCTCTGCTGCCCCCGCCGGCCTCCGCAGGGGTTGGGATGTGTAGACATCCCAACCTGAGGTAAAAAAATGCGGCCCCTTTAATCCGGGAGGGCTCCCGGATTTAAAGGGGCCTTGTGACCACAGCCTCCTTCAGGTAGTGAAGGGTGGAGTATAAATCCAATCTCCTCTTCTCTCCTCTTCTCTTCTCTTCTCTCCTCTTCTCTTCTCTTCTTCTATTGTGAGAAAGGGAGGATTTAAAGCAATATCATTCACTATTTAGCTTCAGGGCCCTGTTGGTCTGCAGTAGAAGGGCTAGGTTTGAGTCCTGTACGACCTTGAAAGACCAGCAGGATTTCCAGGGAATAAGCTTTCAAGCATCAAAGCTCCCTTCATCAGATAAAGGCAGGAATGGAGATCCCACGAGCCCATATATTGCAGTCAGATATGGAACTTGCAATCAGCCTAATAGAGGAAGAGAGAAATGCTTAGTGATAGCTGATACATTTAGCAGTGTACCTTTGCGTCCCAAGTCCCTTCATTGCAGCAATCCTCCCAGCTTCTGATTGGGTAATAACGGCCCAGGGACCTGCCTGCACACTTCTATCTGATCAAGGAAGCTTTGACTCTCAGAGCCAGTTTGGTGTAGTGGTTAAGAGCGCAGACTCTAATCTGGGAGAACCTGGTTTGATTCCCCACTCCTGCACATGCAGCTGCTGGTGTGACCTTGGGTCAGTCACAAGTTCTCTCAGAGCTGTTCTCTCAGGGGCAGTCCTCGGGAGAGCTCTCTCAGCCCCACCTACCTCACAGGGTGTCTGTTGTGGGGAGGGGAAGGGAAAGGAGTTTGTAAGCTGCTCTGAGACTACAAGTGAGTGAAGGGTGGTATATATATCCAATCTCTTCTTCTTCTTCCCTGGAAGTAGGGCTCCCAGCTCCAAATTGGGAAATTTCTGGAGATTTGGGGGTGGATCCTGGGGAGGACAGGGACCTCAGTGGGGTAAAAAGCCATAAAGTCTACCTTCCAAAGCATCCATTTTCTCCAGGGGAACTGATCTCTGTAGCCTGGAGATGAGCTGTAATTCCGGGGAATCCCCAGGTCCCACCTGGAGGCTGGCTTCCCTACCATGCAACCGGACTCAACTCTCGTCCATTACTTGTCCGCTTTTCCAAGTCACCTTGCTTCTGTCGTTGAGCACTGTGTATCCCTGCAGCACCTGCCTCTCGAGGCATTTCAACGTGGTGATTTTCAAATCCCGCAATATCACCTTTTGGTGCCAGAACCCATCCCGTGCATATTAATTTGAGTCATTTCTGTCCTGGTCTCTCCACCAGAGAGGCTCAAGGTGGTTTACATAACACTGAAAAAAAACACACCCAACAACAACAGCCAGCGTGTCGCAAGACAGGGATGCGGCGGACAGGTGCTCTGCTTTGCAGCCTCATCAACAGAGCCCAGCTCTGCGTCTGCATGCGGCCCGTGCTGATCCGACGGGTTCTGATCTGCTACCGAACAAAACCACAACGCAAAGAGCGAGATGCCAAAACGCTGCTGTATCTTTGTGACTCGGGCACCGAGCCGTCACGATTCACCCGTATCTCGTCAGCCTTTGCAGGGGGTTAAGTCCTCGGTATTTGCGTGCGGCATGCTTAATGCGACCAAGAACACAAGGAAGTCAAAGGGAAGCCGTCCTCAGTGGCTGGCTGGGGCACAACGGTTATTATGCTGCCTTTGTTCTACCAAGGGCAGGGTCTCGTAGGCCTTGCTGCTGGTACTGAAACATAACGTGGATGATTAATGTGGAACCTCCCGCCAGAATGGCTGGGGTAAGGAAAAGGCAGAAGAAGCAAAGATCTAGCCAGCGGCTCGGTAGGGTTACCAACCTCCAGGTGGTGGATGGAGATCTCCTGGGATTACCGATTTCTAGGACTCTATGGCGGACAGCGCTGGCTCTTCGGCTCAGAAACAGAGATGAGCACTGCCCCCTAGAGTCGGATTTGACTAGCTTTCAAGCAAGGGAAACCTTTACCTTTACCTTATGGCATTATACCACATTGAAGTCCCTCCCCTCCCCAAACTCTGCCCTCTTCAGTCTTCACCCACAAAATCTCTAGGAATTTCCCAGTTTGGAACTGGCATCTCTAGGGTTCAGAGTCACAGGTCTCCTCAAAGCATGGTAAAGTAGGCTTGCCAACTCCAGGCTGGGAAATTTGGCGGTGGAGCCCAGAGAGGGAGGAGTTGGGAAAAGGAGGGGTGGGACTTCAGCAGGGTACAGTGCCAGAGATCATGAGAAGGAGGGCAGGAAGGGTTGCTTCAGTGCTTAGTTCTCATGGCCCTTTCTTACACGCCCAGGGAAATGCTGATCGCCCCTTTGGGGTCAGGAAGAAATCTCTTCTCCAGGCCAGTTTGGCTAGAGATCCTGGAGGGTTTTTTGTCATCTTCTGGGCATGGAGCAGGGGTCACCGGAGTGGGGTGGGTATTCGTGAATTTCATGCGTTGTGCAGGGGTTGGACTAGATGACCCTGGAGGTCCCTTCCAACTCTATGATTCTATGATTCTATGTATCTTTGGGAGGCTGCAAGGGAGGATACTGATGATTTCTCTGCCCCCCAGCTGTAAGGGAGTCTTAATCCATCATGGTAAGGTGAAACAAGATTGTTACAACAGGCTCAGGTCTAGCACAGTTCTTTTGACAAGAGTCTATTGTGAATCTCATTTCGCTATAGTAACCTGTCTGTGAGGGAAACTCTCTGCCCAGACATGCTATGAGAATGAATGAGGGAAGCTTGCTTCTCCCCCAAGGCATGCGGGATCTGTGCGAAAGACGAGTCCCCTGTTGTCCGTGCTTCTAAGAATGTTCCCATGTGGACTTCCCGGCTTTGTATAGGCATGTGTGGGTCTTTGTAGGAAGTAGCAGATAGGTTGCCAGTCCCCAGGTGAAACCTGGAGATCTCCTGGAAGTACACTTTATTTCCAGACTATACAGACCAGTTCTCTGGGAGGAAAAGGCAACTTTGGAGGGGAGGCTCTGTGGTATATCATAGAGTCTATGGGAAACTGAAGTCCTAGAGTAACATCAAATCCGTCATAGAATCATAGAAACTAGGGTTGCCATTCCCCCAATGGGGAAATAAATAAATAAATACCTGCTTTGGGGGGCCTCAATCTGCCGCCGCCCAGTCAGCCGCCAAAGAACTTCATCCGTGCCAGTGTGCCCGGCACAATGATGTCACAGAGGACACTCTAGCATTTGAGAAAAAACTCAGTGGTTGCCACAGAGTTTTTTCTCAGATGCTAGAGCTTCCCCCCCACAATGTGCCCTGCGTGATGATGTCACTTCTGGGTGAGAACTCCTAGACTCAGAGATGGACAGACACACACCCCGCTGGCAGCCAGATAAGACCTGGCAACTTTAATAAAATCATAGAGTTGGAAGGGACCTCCAGGGTCTTTTAGTCCAACCCCTTGAGCAAACTGCACTGGCTGCCTATTGAGTACTGGATCCATTTCAAGCTGTTGGTGCTGACCCCTATACGGCCAGGGGCCGGCATATCTGCGAGACCGCCTCTCCCTCTATGAGCCCTGAAGAGCTTTACAATCTGCCAATCAACATCTTCTGGTGGTCCCTGGCCCCAGGGACGTCTGTCTTGCCTCGACTAGGGCCAGGACCCGCTGGTGGACCTCCTGATGGCACCTGGGTTTTGGCCGCTGTGCAACAGAGTGTTGGACTGGATGGGCCATTAGCCTGATCCAATATTGGCTTCTCTTACGTTCTCATGTCTGGGGCCATGAAGCTCTGCATTCTTGGTGCTTGGGGGCACCAGTGGGAGGGCTTCTGGAGTTCTGGCCCCACTGATGGACCTCCTGATGGCCCCAAGGTTTTGGCCACTGTGTGACACAGAGTGTTGGATTGGATGGGCCACTGGCTTGATCCAACACGGCTTCTTTTATGTTCTTAACTTCCTGTAAGTAGCCAAGGCCTTCTTTTTCTTTTTAATTTTTCTCTCCAGGATGATCATGCCCTACCCTTGGGCCCCAGTTTCCACCTGCTCATCAGCTGAGCATCAGTGGGTGGGGGATCCAATCGCCTGGGTGTCTCCCGCCATAAATGGGTGAATGAGAACCCTCCCTATCAGGGGTCATTTCATAGAAAAAGAGGTGCAGGAGCTCATTAGCACAACTCACTTGCATCTCATTTGCATATGCCACACCCCCTAACATACCGGAAGTGTGTCAGAAGGCAACACCCACCCCTCAGGCTCCACTCCACAGGTGAGTGAAACTGACCTGCTCTTCCTCCATTCCCTTCCCCATCCAATACTTTGTGCAATAAAAAGAAGCGTAAAGAACACACCCTCATTCTCTTCCTGCTCCCTTGAAACCACCAGGTTTCAAGTAGACTTGAGATACCCAGGACATGTGCACCACCCATCCCTTTCCCTTCCCCTCCTCACAACAAGACACCCTGTGAGGTAGGTGGGGCTGAGAGAGGTCTTTTGAGAACTGCTCATGAGAGAACAGCTCTGAGAGAACTTGTGACTGGCCCAAGGTCACACCAGCAGCTGCATGTGGAGGAGTGGGGAATCAAACCCGGTTCTCCCAGATTAGAGTCCAACTCCTGACCACTATACCAAACTGATGGGGTGGAAGCTGCTGAAGGTTTGGTGAGATTTCTCCAGTACTTATGTGCCATGTGCCCAGATAAAAAATGGTATACTTAGAAAATTTATATGCCACCTTGAGCAAGTCTCTGGAAAAGCAGCACACAGTCATAAAAGGAACAATGATAAAATTATTAATATTCAAACAAAACATTAAAAACAATAAAGACCCTAGCAGGGCTTTCCCCGGGGCGCTGCGCCTCTGCACTGCTCGGGGAAGCCGAGGAGGGGGCGGGGCTTGGTCATGTGCCCGTCCCCTGGGCTCCTCACTCCCGGAGCTGTGCTCCTGTGCGCTCCTGCTCCAACGGACCCCTGCTCCCTATCTCCATCACACACGTTGGATTACTGTTCTGGCAAATATGTGAACAGAAAGAGGGAAGAAGATCAGAAGGGAGGTGTTTGGTGAGGGAAAGGAAACAGGGAGGGGGAATGCTCAGAACGGAAAGTTCCGCTGCCCAGAACTGCTGACATCAGGAATAGCATATCGCTTCAAAATCGCCAGCCAGTTCTGTGGCTTCTCAGCGCTGCCACTTTATGTACAAAAGTGTGTCGCTTTATCGCATTGCTTTATTTTATTTTAGAAAATGTGTATCCCACGTTTCCGTCAAATAACAGTGACACTCCAAGCAGTTAACAACAATAATAGAACAATAAAATCAATCAATAAAGCCATAAAACGACAGCCCAGGACGGGTAGGCGACAGAACCTGAAACGAAAAGGAGAACAAAATGATTATAGAACAGCAGCCAGTTTCAACTCCTAAAACAGAAAGGAGCAGACCGCTCATGAAGCAGCAGGAGTTGGACCCAATCCACTTGGCTAACGGTGGCATTTTCTTCTGGCGTAAGGAGCTTTTGCCTGGTGCAGGAAGCTCTTCACCTCTTGCGATAGTAGGGGGACTCCATGAACCAGAATGAAGTCCCACCGTTAGTGGAATGGATCCATGGGATTTAATCCCAGGAACAAAGACTAAGAATGGCAAATAGGATAAGCAGAGAACCACAGGCAATCCAAGGCAGGTCAACATGAGGGGGTGATATGATCGAGGTTTATACAATTATGCATGGGATAGAGCAGGTAGAGAAAGAAGTCCTTTTCTCCCTTTCTCACAATACAAGAACTCGTGGGCACTCCATGAAATTGCTGAGCAGTCGGGTTAGAACCGATAAAAGGAAGTCCTTCTTCACCCAAAGAGTGAATAACACGTGGAATTCACTGCCACAGGAGGTGGTGGTGGTGGCTACAAGCATGGATGGCTTTGAGAGGGAATTGGATAAACATCTGGAGCAAAGGTCCATCAGTGGCTATTAGCCACAAAGTATAGATAGGAACTCTCGGTCTGGGGCAAGTGATGCTCTGTATTCTTGGTGCTTGGGGAGGGGAGCAACAGTGGGAGGGCTTCTGGAGTTCTGGCCCCACTGGAGGTCCTCCTGAAGGCACCTGGTGTTTTTGGCCACTGTGTGACAGAGTGTTGGACTGGATGTGCCACTGGCCTGATCCAACATTGGCTTCTCTTATGTTCTTATGTTCTTAGCACAGTCTAATGAACCAAAGCTAAAGGGATGAAACCATCAAAGGGCCTTCAGAATAAAATGGGTTCCAGCAAGTTCTAAAGCAGTAGAATAGAGCAAGAATCCAGTAGCACCTTAAAGACCAACAAAATTTATGGCAGAGTATAAGCTTTCACGAGTCACCGCTCACTACTTCAGCCCAAGCCGAAATAATCAACAAAAAAACACCGCTCACAATCCAGTCTCAGCAACACAGAGAAGATTGCCGGAAACAATTTGAAAAATAATCCAGATATCATAATAAAACAAGACGACAAGCAATTCTTTATCTGAAGACGTGAACACATGAAGCTGCCTTATATTGACACAAATTTTGATGGTCTTTAAGGGGCTACTGAATTCTTGCTCTTTTCTCCTGCTACCCATCTTCATCTATCACCAACTTCCGAAGTGAGAGGAAGAAGAAATCTTTCTGAGGTAAGGAGTTCCACAAATAAGGGAGCACCACTGTGAAAGCCCTGCTCTGCTTTGCTAACCAGCCTGACTTTCATCAGTACCAACTTTTGACAAACAGAGCTGATAGTTTTACATATACAATTGATGGGTATATCTTATGACCAATGGACCATGTGTGTTTCAGCCCCTTAGGGCCTTCCTCAGTGGTCAATATTACTATTGTAAGACAACACACATCCAGAAATATATATATGAAAAAAGATGTAAGAGTCTGATATTTGGACGATTTCTTTTAACCTATTTTATCTTATATTAATGTGTACACCATAATAAATATTTGTATTTTTATAATAACTTATTTTGTTAGCTTGACTCTTTTAGATCTTGTGCATATTACAGTGCCAGATAACAACCTTAGCTTCACTCTCCGTGTATTCCTTTTCACCTTTTCTACGCATAAGAACATAAAAGAAGCCAATGTTGGATCAGGCCAGTGGCCCATCCAGTCCAACACTCTGTCACACAGTGGCCAAAAACACCAGGAGCCCTCAGGAGGTCCAGCAGTGGGGTCAGGACACTAGAAGCCCCTCCCACTGTTGCCCCCCCACAAGCACCAAGAAGACAGAGCATCACTTGCCCCAGACTGAAGGTTCCTATCTATATCTTGTGGCTAATAGCCACTGATGGACCTCTGCTCCAGACGTTTATATAATTCCCACTTGAAGCCATCCATGCTTGTAGCCGCCACCACCTCCTGTGGCAGTGAATTCCATGAGTTAATCACTCTTTGGGTGAAGAAGGACTTCCTTTTATCTGTTCTAACCCGACTGCTCAGCAATTTCATGGAGTGCCCACGAGTTCTTGTATTGTGAGACAGGGAGAAAAGGACTTCTTTCTCTACCTGCTCTAACCCATACATAATCGTATAAACCTCGATAATGTCACCCCTTAGCTATCATTTCTCCAAGCTAAAAAGCCCCAAGCACTTCAACCTTTCTTCACAGGGAAAGTGTTCCAACCCTTTTATCATTCTAGTTGCCCTTTTCTGCACTTTTTCCAAGGCTAGAATATCTTTTTTGAGGTGTGGTGACCAGAACTGTACACAGTACTCCAAATGAGGTCACACCATCGATTTCTACAGGGGCATTATGATACTGGCTGATTTGTTTTCAGTTCCCTTCCTAATAACCCCCAGTATAGGGTTGGCCTTTTTCATTGCAGTTGCACACTGTCTCGAGATTTTCATTGAGTTATCTACTATGACTCCAAGTACTACAACTCTTTCCTGTTAACGATGAGCCTTTGGGCAAGGACTTCTTGCCTTTTGTAATTATCCTCTGCTTACTTTAGATTGGAAGCACCACCCAAAGGATTTATAACAACAAGAGCCAAGGGCAGCTGGGGAGGGCATGAGGGCAGTTTGGCACAGGTTCCACGCTCAACAGACATGAAACTGAGCACTCTCTGGGGGACGGTGGAGGACAGGAGGGCCTGGCAAGATGTGGTCCATGGGGTCACAAAGAGTCGGACGCGACTGTGCGACTGAACAACAACAACAACCAAGCTCAAGGGCGGGGGATGCTCAATTAATTTTTTGGCATTTGATACATTTTGTTTTTATGAGCATCACTATTGAACCAAAATGGAACACTTTTCATTATTATTCTGACTAGGGGCCTCCAAAGTGGAAGCATGCAAACAAGGTTGCCAGCACTGCCTTACCAACCCTTGGGAGATTTTGGCTGCGGTCACACACGCTAAATAATCCACTTTCAACCCACTTCCAATGCACTTTCCAACTGGATTTTGCCAGTTCACGTAGTAAAAATCCAGTTGGAAAGTGCATGGGAAGTGGATTATTTAGTGTGTGTGACCGCAGCCTCAGGGTATGTTCAGATGGGCAGCTAATCCTTCCATTGTCCCGGCTGTAATTTGAGCTAGATCTTTTTGATCCAGCGTCGCCCGACCAGACAGCTCCACTGTGAAGCGCTTCACTGCATGTGTCTCCGTGGTGGATTATTTAGATGGTATCCATTGTGAGAAGCCATGTGGTCAGCTTTTTTAAAAAAAAAAAAAATCCTGTCTGCGCATGCGCATAGGCCATATACTTGTTTTTCTGTGCATGTGTGTACTAAAATGGTAAAAACACTGCCAACAGTACCTTCCTCTAGGTACCGTTTCACTTAATAAAATTGATAAAGTTCAGGGGACCATCAGAAACATAACATTGTTTGTATTGCTTGAGAAGAACTCTGGGGACGTTGCATGTTTAAGCAGTTATGCGCACATTGCTAAGAGTTTTTTTAAATGGTGGCCGTTCAGGATGGTCTGGAAAGTCCGGCATTGGCCCATTGGCCAGCTTTAGTCCAGACTTTAACCACTATCTTTTAAGTACAGATCCCCGATGGGGATCAACGGGCTACTAATGAAAGCGGCATGATTCCCAGATGTTGATGTCTGGACGTGCACTTTAAATCCACCAGGCACTCATGTCTGGCGTGGCTCAAAAGAGCCATATGAACACACCCTCAGTGTACTTTCCAACTGGATTTAAAAAAATGTGTGAGCCAGAGGCTAAAAAATTGTGAGCTAGCTCACAATAACTCAGCTTAGAGGGAACACTGATGTGAACTGGCAAAATCCAGTTAGAAAATGCATTGAAAGTGGATTGAAAGTAGATTATTTAGTGTGTGTGCCTGATGTTTGAGGGCAGTTCCTGGTAAGAGTTTAGGGAAGACGTGATGCCACTTCTTTTTAAAAAAATTATTTGTATTAATTTTCATGAAAATACATTTTGATAATTACATTTGTGTTTTTGAGTCTGTTTTTCCATCTTCTCGTTTATCCTTTTAGAAACTCTTGACCAACGATTTACCTTGCAGTAAAAGAAGAAGAAGAAGAAGAAGAAGAAGAGATTAGATTTATACCCCGCCCTTCACTCACTTGGAGTCTCAGAGCGGCTTACAAACTCCTTTCCCTTCCCCTTTCCACAACAGACACCCTGTGAGGTAGGTGGGGCTGAGAGAGCTTTTTCCCAAACTGTCCTTGAGGGAACAGCTGGTACAGAGCTATGGCTTGCCCAAGGTCATCCAGCCAGGTGCAAGTGGAGGAGTGGGGAATCAAACCCGGTTCTCCCAGATTAGAGTCTGCGCACTTAACCACTACACCAAACTGGCTCTCAGTTTGAGCTAGATCTTTTCAACCTGTCCATTTCTTTTCAAAATGCTCAACCTGTCCATTTCTGCTATTTCCAACAGTCTCTGAATTATTTCTTCTCTTGAAGGAGTTCTCTGTGTTTCCCAGTATTTAGCAAGTAAGATTCTGGCTGTTGTTAATATGTCAGTTAATATATAGAGATCAAACTGCTTCTAACCGACAGGGAGCATATTCAACAAAAATAATTCTGGTGTTAATTTTAAATTAATATTTAGTATTTCTTGTAGCATCTTATGAATTTTGCACCAAAAATTATAAACTTTTCCACATCTCCACCACATGTGATAATATGTTCCCACATTATTTTTGCATTTCCAACAATTACTTGTTGAAGTTGTATACCACTTAGCTATTTTGTCGGGAGACCAGTGCCATCTGTGAAACATTTTATAGATATTTTCTTTATAAGAAGTGACTCTCATAAATTTCGATGCTTTCCAGATTGTTGGCCAATGTCTGAGTGACATTCTAGGTATTTCCTCTGATCTCTGTTGTAAAGACTACAGAGACATGGGGGTATTCCTATAGTGTCACTACAGAGGCTATTTTCCAGCCATTTTTTCCCTCCCGCTACTCAGTTTCTCAAGGGCAGGGGATTGTGGCAGAGGGCAGTGGTTTACCCACCACAAGCAGGCAAATGGCAAGCATACAACAGCAGTTCTGTTCCACTGCAGACACATGCTTATCTACAGTGAGGGGGATTATAACTCATCCCCCTGGAAGCTGGAGAATGGGTTCACGGGTTCCAAGAAGAGGGTCCCAGGTTCAATCCCTAGCGATTCCACTTTAAAAAAAAATAGGTAATATCAGGTAGTAGGTGACATTAACTACTTCTCTTAAGCTGGAAAGCCACTGCCAGTTGGAGTAGACTGTGCTGCCCTTGATGGACCTTCATGCGTCAGTGCATTCAAGACTGGAATTGGCTCAACTGGTACACTGCCCTGATGGCTAGATACCAAAGATCTGGATGCCATCGTGACTATGATGGTGCTAAGCCATGATGGGGAAGGGAGGGGCTGTGGTTCAGGGGAAGAGCCTCTGCTTTGCATGCAGAAGGTCCCAGGTTCAATCCCCAGCTTCTCCAGATAACAGGATCAGGCAGGAGGTACTATGAAAGACCTCAGCCTGAGACCCTGGAGAGCTGTTGCCAGTCTTAGACAGCCCTGACCATGATGGACCAATGGTCTGATTCAGTATAAGGCAGTTTCATGTGTGTTCGTGATAAGGTAGCATATTATCATGTCTGATCAGTAGAAGCTATATTCCGGAGCAGCAAAAGCCTCCTGGTAGCAATCCCAAGCAATAGTTAACTCTCAGGAATGTACAGTCTCCCGCCTGTAGTGAGAAGGAGAACCAACTGACCAGATTGTATTCCCCCCCCCCTTTCTTCTCTCCAATAGATAGACTGCTTTTGTTCTTCTTGAACTGGATTTGCAGGGCAGTAGAAATAAACCCTGAAACAGCAAACCCCCCTTCAAAGCAATACGCACAAAGATTTTCAATCATGAAGCAATCCATTTACACTCATTTCGAATGAGCAAAACACTCATTTCGAATGGAGCCACATTTCAGAGGCTGGGAAATATATATTTAATCCCCGGCTTTTCTTTCCTGCATTCGTCTCTTATAAATATTTGCTGCAAATATTGGCACAAACAGCATGATTTCTGTTGACACGTTTGTTGTATTTGTGTGTGTCCATCCTGCACAAACGGTATTGTGCTAAAGAATTGCAACAACAAGTGTTGCAGACCATCAGCTAACACCAAAACCAAGAACCTTCCAAGACCTCAGCTCCTTGCAAGCCCAAAGTTCATCAACAAGATGAGTCATGAAGGTGGTAGAATTTTGGTGGTAGAGCCAGTTTGGTGTAGTGGTTAAGCGCACAGACTCTAATCTGGGAGAACCAGGTTTGATTCCTCATGCCTCCACTTGCAGCTGCTGGATGACCTTGGGCATGCCATAGTTCTGTCAGAGCTGTTCTTGAAAGGGCAGTTCTCAAAAAGAGCTCTCTCAGCCCCACCTACCTCACAGGGTGTCTGTTGTGGGGAGGGGAAAGGAAAGGAGTTTGTAAGATGTTCTGAGATGCTGAGTGAAGGGCGGGGTGTAAATCCAATCTCCTCCCCACCTTATCAGTAGATCCTTTTCATTCCCCTTATGTAGGCAAATTTGTTCATTCAGTTTAAAATATTTGTAACTTGCCTTTCCCCAAAAATAATGGGCACAAGGTATCTTACATTAATGAATAGAGATCGATAATGAATTCACAAGCAGACAATCCCCCCCACAAAAAAAGAATAATCAACCCAGGAACATCAGTCACCAAACCCAAAAGAAACAATCCACCCAGTAACATCAGTCAACAAAAAGCTCAAATGCAACTGAAGGCCCTTCAGACCAGACAGAATTCTGACCCCTCTTTCTAGAAGAAGAGGAGGAGGAGAAGGAGGAGGAGATTGGATTTATACCCCGCCCTTCACTCCAAGTCTCAGAGCGTCTTACAATCTCCTTTCCCTTCCCCTCCCCACAACAGACCCCCTGTGAGGTAGGTGGGGCTGAGAGAGCTCTGACACAAACTGCTCTTTTCAAGAACAGCTCTGAAAGAACTTATGACCAGTGTTCCCTCTAAGCTAAGTTAGTGTGAGCCAACTCACATTTTTTTATCCTCCAGCTCACACATTTTTGTCTTTGCTCGGGAAGGATGGCTCCAGAGCAAACTAATTTATGCAGTAGCCAAATTGCCTGCTCACAACTTTAATGCCAGTAGCTCACAAAGTTGCATTTTTGCTCACAAGACTCCACAGCTTAGAGGGAGCATTGCTTATTTATGACTGACCCAAAGTCGCACCAGCAGCTGCATGTGGAGGAGTGGGGAATCAAACCCGGTTCTCCCAGATTAGAGTCCGCGCACTTAACCACTACACCACTAAACTTCTGTTAAAAAGAAACCTGCCTCATCTCATCTCACAGAAGGAGGGGCTGGCTCTAGCAGAGAGAGTGTGCACAATCCTGTGCAGAGGAGTGGTGAGGAAGAGTTGACCTGCGGATCGCATAACTGGTGCGTGGGGTCTTTTCCCCTGCCCTTCAACTTCCTCTCTCTCTGTGTCTCCACCTCCCATGGCAGCCATTTTATAGTTGCGCCCACCACCCTGTATCAGAGTTCCAAAATTGCCCACAGGTTAAAAAAAAAAGGTTAGGGACCCCTGTCTTAATAAACGCACCAAACAAAGGCAAAAACAGGTTTTAAGTATTGAGCGGGAGGCGATGAATTCAAACAACAGGCTTTTATTCAGTGATGGGCGCGATCATATGCACCCATTTGCGACACAAGAAGGACGATTCTCCGCCGGCTCAAAGTGGCGTGATCACACAAGCCCATCTGGGAAGCGTCCTGCAGCCGGTGTCAAAGTGTTGCAAACCACTTTGAGCCGGTGGGGAATCGGCTTATTTAGCTACCAGTGAAAAGGCAGTCTCAAATGGTTTGCGACGGCCCAGAACTGACCTTTCCTGGTGTGATCGCGCCAGTGCAAACAAGTGGCATTGGGGAGTGGGCTTTTTGGGGGGTTTTCCCTCCCATCCCGGTATGCGCATCAACGGATGACCCCGAGGGTGGAGAGGCAAGTCATCGATCCCTTGTAAAAGCAGATAAGCGCACTGAAAACGGCCCGGGGGGGGGGGGAAACCAACTCGCCCGCAGCTGCGTGTGATCACGCAGCGGCGGTTCGCCCTCACAGATCCATGGACCTGTGTGATCCCGCAAAAGCAGCGCAAATTGCGCCGGCACAAATTTGTGTCACTTCCCGTCCGGCTTATCTTGCTCATGTGGACGGGGCCGATATTGCTCAGCTCCAAAGTCAGCTCTATGAGAGCAGCACCTTAATTTATACTGTTCCAACAGATAACTTTCCACAAAGTAACTATATACAAGCAATACTATTGGCCCTAAGCAGGGCTCAGCGATTGGGTATCTGGATTGTCTTTAGGACCAATGGGAGTCTTTATTCATCAGCCAATAGGACATGGGGCTTCAGGATACCAGAGCCCTTTCAAGCTATTGCTGCAACAATAATCCAACACACAAAACACAACAACAGGAGATTTCGAAAATGGAAGGGAAAGAAACAAGACACCAGTGATTTTTCTGTTGAAAAAAATGGAGGCCGCTAGCAGAGCTGTGGGTATTTGGCCATCCCATCATATAACAGTTGCCCAGAAGCTCATTTAGTAGCCTGAGAATGTCAGCCTTTATTTGTCAAGACAAGTCTCTAGCCCTTAAGATTTAAAAAAAAGGTTCAGAAGTAAAAGGTCAGGTGAACTCTCAATACATACATCTGTTTAATGTTGATAACATGTATAGATTGCACAATCTAGCTTTTCTTAGCCCAGAATTTTGAATCATGGGTATTGGTTTTTCTGTAAAGCCACTGAAATGTGTAAGAAACCAATGCTGACTAAAAGAACATAAGAAGAGCCTCTACTGAATCAGACCAAGGATCTCGTAAATATTGATTTTAAATTTCTAGGCCGCCCTTCCCTGTGAGCAGGGCTCAGGGTGGCTTACAACAGAGACAGACAATAAATATATAAGTTAAACAAATTAAAACCAACAAAAAAAAAAAGCAACAGTCCTTAGCAACGCTCCCTCTAAGCTGTGGAGTCTCGTGAGCAAAAATTCCGCTTTGTGAGCCACTGGCATTAAAGTTGTGAGTGAGCGATTTGGCTGCTGCAGAAACTAGTTTGCTCTCTGGAGCCATCCTTCCTGAGCTGAGACAAAAATGTGTGAGCCGGAGGCTAAAAAAACTGTGAGCTAGCTCACACTAACTCAGCTTAGAGAGAACACTCATCCTTAATTAAAAAAAATGATCAGTTTCAAGATGGCTAGCAATCAGAATTCCTGGTTTAGCAGATCGCAGACCTCCTAGAAGAAACTTGTAAAAGATGTCACATGAACATACAAACCTGTCTTACACTGGGCAGGCCATTGGTACAAATCAGTATTGTCCACTCAAACTTGTAATAGCTCTCCTGGGTCTCAGACCGAGTCCTTTCACGTCACCTTCTGCCTGATTCTTTAACTGGAGATGCCAGGAACTGAACCTGGGACCTTCTGCATGCCAAGCAGATGCTCTACCACTAAGCTACAGTCCCTCCCAAGTCTAGCATTCTGTTCGCACAATGGCCAACCAGTTGCCTCTAGGAAGACCACAAGCCATTTGACTGCAATAGCATCTTTCTTCTGTGTTCCCCGGCAACTGATGGAAAAAGGCAGTCTGCCTCTGGTAGTGGAGGAAGTAGATATCCATCATGACTAGTACCCATCGAGAATGGAACAGCAAATGGGTTATTCTCAACTTAGGCAGGTTAGCCCGGTTAGCCAGTGGAGCCTCCCTGAAAACCCCTGTGTGTATCTCAGAATACCAGGATTCTGTCTGAATGGTTTCTGCCCTGATACGAAGCTATTGTCTTGGATTAGGCCACATCATTGGATTAGGCCACATCGCTTTACAGGAGTTGCCACGATATAAAAATACGACACGGTACAAACAGCGTCCTATAAAATGTGACCAGTTCTTAAGGGGAGAAGTTACGAGCGAGCCCGGGTTCTTTACAGCGGGACCGTAAACGGTTGACCTTCTTCCCCAACGGAGTCAATCACACGCGCACGTACACAAACCGTGAACTGTCCACGCCCACAAAACCATATTTCCTACGATGCTAAGCCTATGGATTACTGGCTTGGGCCTTTGCAAAAAAAAAAAGTTGCTAGGCAACCAGCCAGGGGTTGCTATGGCATTTTCAAGTCGAGCAGCTGGGCCAATCAGTGCTAACTGTGAGCTACCGAAGGCGTAAAGCCTCTAAATTTAATGTCAGTGCAGACAGGAAGGGAAGCTGTTGAGGCATGTACAATGCTGATCGTGCGCTTGCTAAATGCGGGCAACATGGCCCCCGTGATTAGGACCAGCACACTAGCACACTAATGAATATTCATTGGGCTGATTAAAGCAAAGTCAATTAACTACTTGACTGCTTGATTTTTCTCTCTCTCTCTCTCTCTCTCTTTCCCTCTCTGCGTCCCAAACTTGATTATATTCTTCTTTGCTTTTAACCATTGTGCAGCCAGAGATTAGATAGATGATCGTCCCTTTTATCTCATTCTCCTCCATCTCTTTTGCCCTGTTCTTGCTGGCTGAAGATTATGGGTCCTTCTTCCTTTATGTGTGTGTGTGTGTGTGTGTGTATATATATATACCGTGAACTGTCCACGCCCACAAAACCATATTTCCTACGATGCTAAGAAAGTATATATATATATATATATATTACAATGTCACATGCTATTTCAGGTTTGATGGGGTTTTTTAAAAAAAAAAACCGAGTAAATCAACCTCTTCTATAGGTTTGCAGTCTTTTGAGACTGTTCATTATAAGCAGAGGAGGCTACGGTTTTCATTACAGTTCTTAATTTTTTTAAAGACATAAAAGGTGTAAATTCCATAATTTCCCTGGGTGTTGGGAGAGATTAGGACATTATAGAATCTGCACCTCTTGTTGGTGGATGGATAGGGTTGCTGGAGAGTGGGAGAAATATCATTTTTAAATAAGCATCTGTAAAGAAAAAAACAGTCCTATAAAAATAAGAATATTGTGGTAAATATACTGATTTCTTTTAAAAAAAAACAACCATCAACAAAATTACTTAGGATAATTTTCATCCAGTGTCTTATTTTGTAATCATATATTTCCCTTTTCCCCTCCCTGCCCCAAATATTCTCCCAAGGAGCGCACTGTTAAAATAAAGTTTAAAACGATATACAATGGTACTGTCAACATGGGTGATTTTTGACGCTTTCTAAACATCATTGTGACATATATAAAAACAGATACAGAGAGGGAATCGGAGATGCCCCCCCCCCGTTACCTTTTTCAGCCTTTATTCGTAAATTCTACAATTTTATGTGCTATCCAGTCATGTCAAATGGAGACTCGCTGATGAGACACGCCTCTCCGAATCTTTTTTTCCCTCAGTGAGAGATATTAATAGCTGTAATTAATATAACGGATAGACGGTGATAAAAATGCTTCTGTACCAACTGGCCTTTTGTCTTTTACAGACAGCAAATAAGAACAATATAGGAACCTGACAAATGTTAGAACTACATATGTTTCTTCCAAATAACTGTTTCATGAATAAATCTATACATTTGTAAGACTATATTCCCTTTCTTGATTTCTGGCTGGAGGAGCAGATATTTTCAAATTAGAGTACCAAATGGGGGAGGGGGGGTCATATACATTTAGAAAAAGATATCTATGGGAAAAGAAAGTATATCCGAGCAGAGAAATGCCACCCTATCCAGCATTTACTTCTTTTTTCTTAATAAGGACCTGTGGTTATTTTTACGATGCGATACTTATTCCTTCCCTCCAATTCACACACACGTACACACAACCTAAGCAAGTTTAGTCAGTTGTATGTTTATATATGTCTATTTAAGTGAATGTTGAAATTTAGTGAATGTTTATATTTGCTTTTGTGGGGGATAATTTTAAATGGATTTTGTGAACCTCCCACAATCCATTTCCTCACACTTTCGGAAGATCCAACCATGATTTCTGACAATCACAGTAAGGCGATTTGACAACTTTGACCTCTTTGAGTGTTGAGGGGTTCACAAAATCCATGTAGGACTGGGCAGTTTCCAATGGGAATTCTGACTTTCGTCATATTTCTACCAAGAACTGGAATGTTATACACAGTGACCTCTGTGACGCGTTTCCCATCAGCTGACCCAGAATAATTTTTGACGCCCAACGGTCACTTAACTCAGGGGCCACCTGATTTTGCGTGAATAGCTCTGAAATAAATCAGTTGTGAATATCAAGATACGTCCAGCTAAAATAAGCCAGTGGTTTTTATTTATGACATATGTATAGATGCGTCTTCTGGGCCATCACACACCCCAAAACTGATGATAAATAAAACTATAATAATTAATCTGACATTTTCAGCTCCCTTGAAAGCTACACCACAACATAGCAATTGTGCTCCGTGTTAATCCATTCCTGACCTCTACTTTGACATTCGGTCTTGAGTAATGATGCTCACAGTGATGATAAAGAAGCAAAATCAAAACGGGGTGAACCAGTTTCCTATTATGCCACAATATTCCACGGCTTTGTGCTTTCATACAGAGTCAAGATCAGCTCCGGGTGGACTTATATTCCAGCAACAACCCATTTTGCGACAGGCCCAAATACTGGAGACAAAATACAAAGCAGTAGGAACATTTTTGCCACAGCACGCTAAACAAAACAAACAGTTTCACTGCCTCATCCTAAACTGCCCAAATCACACTTGACGCTTAGGATTCTCCTCACAGCAGATCTTACGGGGAGCAATGTCGTTTCGGTGGGGGACGTAAAGCCATCTGCAAAAGCTAGTCCCCAGATCTTGTTTTGCTAAAAATGGCTCGTTTTTGACAGAACAGCAGCCGGAGCAGTATTTAGGTCATGAGAGGAATGTGCTCGGTGGTCTATACAGAGCTGCTGCCCATTGAAATGAAAACCCTCCCCGGACAAAGAAGGACGCTTCCAGAATCCTTTGGTCATGGGAGGCCATGGAATTAGTGAGGAGGGGGGTGCCACAGGGTCAGGATTAAGACGCATTAACAAATTCATGGGAAGGAAATGCTCCCAGCAGCGTCTGCCCCTGCTTGGCTGCTTTCCTGCGTCTCTCCATTTTGTGAGCCTCCGAAAGGCCCGGCCTGCTCTTCGATACGTATTTCAGAATCCGATATAGTCTTCTTTTCCTGGGAAAGCCCAAATGTGAAATATCTCTGGCCAATAGTCCAGAGCTTTAAAAGATGCTGAATAGGATTCCCTCTGCCGATCTCTTTTCCCCGGGGGGTGCAGAAAGAACATTCATTGTTTGTTCCCTGCCCCCCCTTTGCCGCTGGCAAACAGGTATGCTAGGTTTTTGTGTTGTTTTAATAACCTGAAAATCCTATTTTCCCAGAAGAGGCTAGGAGACAAAAGAAACAGATGCCTAAGCCACAAAAAGCAATGCTTCTCTTAAACCATCTTCTTAGAAAAGGCGGTTGCTAGTCTTCCCCAGCCTCTTCCACAAAACTTCCCTGTCAAGTGAGGAATAGATTTCCCTCTCATTTTATCCCCAATAATCATAATTCCTGGACCAACCCTCTCCCCCCACCCAAAATTTCATTAAGAAATAATGAAATATTCAAGCCCCAGAAACCCATCACTCAGTAACCGGGAGAATTCATCCTAAAAGCCTATCGAAAGATAAGAAAATTGAAGCTCAAAAGCCTAAAGCCAGATTCTCCAGTGCTGTCAAGAGACTGCACTGAATTAAGGTCAGCTCCGTCAGCAAAAACATACGGAGCCTTAATTCTGAATTCCTTTCCTTCCGGTCATTTAATTCAGTCGCTTTATAATTGTTCTTGAAAGTGGTTTTCAGGGACCAGGATTTTCAAGTACTTTTTAAAAAATTCTTTTTTGCTTTTCGGAGGGGACATTGAGGAGGTTTTTATTATTTATTATTATGATTCTAAGAAATGGGTGCTGTCTTTACACTGATCTTTTTACAGTGATAGCTAAGTGCCAAATCTCATGAATATATTTGTCTGGTGGTGGGTGGGGGTGGGGGAGTATGAGGTATAATGTCAGAATTATCTTGCTGGGACTTAACAGATTGGGTCTGTCAGCTCTGGGTCAGGAAATACCTGGAGATTTGGGAGCTGGAACCTGGGGAGGGCCAAATATGGGGAGGGGAGGGACCTCATCAGAGAATAATGCCACAGAGTCCACCCTTAGAGAGAACACTGGCGTGGACTAATCTGGGAGAACTGGGTTTGATTTCCCCACTCCCCCAAGTGCAGTTGCTGGTGTAGCCTTGGGTCAGTCACAAGTTCTCTCAGAGCTGTTGTCTCAGGAGCAGTCCTCGAGAGAGCTCTCCCTGCCCCACCTACCTCACAGGGTGCCTGTTGTGGGGAGGGAGAGGGAAAGGAGATTGTAAGCTGCTCTGAGACTCCTTTGAGTAGTGAAGGGCGGGGTAGAAATCCAAAATCTTCTTCTTCTTCTCTTTTTTAATCCCATACGAGTAAATTACAAATGTACAATACAATGCAGTAATGACAGGTTGTTATTCCATTATAAAAACAAGCTTCCTGAACCATTCCATTCTCCTACAGTTCTCATTCCTTCGTGGGACTGACCTCCTCCCTTCCATGTCTCCAACTTCCTACGTCATGAAAAGAAAAACATTCTGTTTCGGAGTTCACAAAAGTAGATCACATCAAGGCCGTGTAGTGTTTTTAGGATTATCGTGGTAGGGAGGGGCTATGGCTCAGTGGTACAACATCTGCTTGGCATGCAGAAGTCTGATCCCCAGCAACTCCAGTTGAAAAGATCAGGCAGTAGAATCGTAGAGTTGGAAGGGACCTCCAGGGTCATCTAGTCCAACCCCCTGCACGATGCAGGAAATTCACAAATACCTCCCCCCCTCCCCCCCACTGACTGCTGTTCCACGCCCAGAAGATGGCAAAAAGCCTCCAGGATCCCCAGTCAGCGATGTGAAAGACCTTTGTCTGAGACCCTGGAAAGCAGCCAGCAGTGAGACAAGACAACAATGGCCTTGATGGATCAAGGATCTGATTCAGAGTTAGAGAGCTTCATATGTTCATGCGGGAGTCACCTTCTTTCTGCCATCGCCTTTGGTACCCATTTCCAGGGTACCACAACGCCTGTTCCACAACGCCTAAGAAACACAACGCCTGTTCCACAACACCTGCTGAAGTGCATATTCTACACTCGAGCCTCTGCCTCTATAGTTTTTTTGTCACAAGTTGCCAGTTCAAGCGCATACCCAGGGTTGGCTCAGGTTTTGAGACAGGCACTCCGAAATCTCATGGGACTGCCTCATTCCCTGAGGACAGTGCTTGGAGGTCGCCAGTAGTCCTCTCAAATATCTTTACATCTCATTGGCTGGCTAGCCGTACTCGTGTAGCAGGCTGCTCATCAAGCAGCCTTAAAAACACGTGCACAGGGTTGCCAACTCCAGGTTGGGAAATTCATGGAGATTTGGGGGTGGAGCCTGGGGAGGAGAGGGATCGCAGCAAGGTATGATGCCCTAGCTTCTACCCTCCGAAGCAGCCATTTTCTCCAAAGGAACTGATTTCTGAAGGCTGGAGATAGGGTTACAGGCAGCTCCAGGTTGAAAATAGGGCTGCGAGACCACTACCCCCACCTGACCTGGCAGAGTTTGCCCACTTTGGGGGGCTTCAACCCGCCCGCCGGCCAGCTGGACAGCGAGGGAAGCCCCACCCCCAAAACCAAACACCCACAGTCACCCCCCCTTCTCTCTTGAGAAATTTAGAGGGCCCTCCAGCTGAAAGGGCCATGGTGGCTCAAGTGGTTAAGATACGGAACTGCAGACTGGAAGGTCGGTAGTTCAGCGGTTCGAGAACCGAGTGTCGCTGTTATGTATTGACCATGTGGTCGCCATGTGCTCCCGTAATGGCGACCGCCGTGTGGCCAGAGCACATGGCAAGAAACTACCTGAGCTTCGGCCAGGTAGGACAAAGGCCAGGAGGATTCAAACCGGCCACCAATCATGTACCTAGGTTCCTCTCAGGGAACCTATGAGATGTAAATAGACTTATAATAGCCTATCAGGCCAGTTGGGCGAGGTCAGGGGATTGTCCCTGACCAGCATAAAAGGAGGGCTCGGAGCCCTGGGTTCTATGCTTCATCCGGACCAGCAATAAAGATCTAGCTGATTCACTATTCCATGGACTCCCGACTCCAATACTTATCAGTCGCATAACGGAGTGAGCTCCCGTCTCTGGCCCCAGCTCCTGCCGACCTAGCAGTCTGAAAGCAAGAAATTGCAAGCAGATAAATAGGTACCGCTTCGGTGGGAAGGTAACAGCATTCCATACGTCTTGGCGTCTAGTCATGCCCGCCACATGACCCTGGAGACGTCTTCGGACAGCGCTGGCTCTTCAGCTTGGAAACAGAGATGAGCACCGCCCCCTAGAGTCGGATTTGACTAGCTTTCAAGCAAGGGAAACTTTTACCAGCTGGAAGGGGACTGGCCCCGTGCGCCGCTTGGAGACCGGGCATGGGGCCCCACTGGCTGGAATCACTTAAAGGGACTCTTTAAGTGCTTCCAGCTGGCTTGGTGCTCAGGTGTACCACCGGTGGCTGCCTCCTCCCTCCTCTCTTGCAAGATTTAAAGGGCCCTCCACCTGGTCGGTGAGCCCTTTATCTCTTGCAGGAGGTTTGGGAGAAGAGTGGCTGCTGGCGATTTTTCTTGGGGGCGGGGCTTGGAGCGGGAAATCCCCAAGGTGATGTAATCACATTGGGGACACCCCGCCCCCTCTGGGAACGCCCCCCAAAGTCCCCCGCTGGGGACAAAACTGTACCTGTCATCTAACTGGAAAGGGTATAAGGCCATGGACTCCACCCTCTGAATCTACCATTTTCCCTGGAGAACTGATCTCTGTTGTCTGGAGGCCAGTTATAATTCTGCTATGGATGCCAGCCTCCAGGTGGGAACTGGGGATCCCCTGGTATTACAGCTAATCTGCAGACTACAAATATGAGATCTCCTGGAGAAAATGGATGCTTTGGAGGGTGGGCTCCATGGCACTGTAACTCACTAGAAGATCTGAAGAGCCCTGCTGGATCAAACCACTGGTCCATTTAGTCCACCATCTTGTCTCCCACAGTGGCCAACTAGCGCCTTTGGAGGGCCAACAACAGGGCATAGAGGCTACTTTCCCCTGATGTAGCCTCCTGTCACGGGGATTCAGTGGGGCACTGCCTCTGGACATGGGTGTTCCCTTTAGGCATCATGGCTAGTATCCACTGATAGACCTCTCTTCCACAAATACATCTTTGTTGTTGTTCAGTCGCACAGTCGAGTCCGACTCTTCGCAACCCCATGGACCACATCACGCCAGGCCCGCCTGTCTTCCCTTGTCCTCAGAAAGTCTGCTTAATTTCATGTTTGTTGCATCGATGACACTGTCTAACCATCTCCTCCTTTGCCATCCCCTTCTTCTTTGACCTTCCATCTTTCCCAGCATCGGGGTCTTCTCCAGGGAGGGCTCCCTTCTCATTGGGTGGCCAAAGTATTTGAGCTTCAGCTTCAGGATCTGGCCTTCCAGGGAACAGTCAGGGTCGATTTCTTTTAGGATTGACTGACTTGCTCTCCTTGCAGTCCAAGGGACTCTCAGGAGTCTTCTCCAGCACCATAATTCGAAATAATCTATTCTTCAGCACTCAGCCTTCCTTATAGTCCAACTCTTGCAGTTATAAATTACTACTGGGAATACCATTGCTTTGACCATACGGACTTTTGTTGGCAGGGTGATGTCTTTACTTTTTCTTATGCTGTCTAAGATTGCCATCGCTTTCCTCCCAAGGAGCAGGCATCTTAATTTCATGGCTGCAGTCACCGTCAGCTGGCCATCCTCTATCAGTGAATTCCACATTTTATTCACTTTCTGTGTAAAGAAGTAAAGGTCCCTGTCCTCTCCAGCTCCATCCCCAAAACTCCAGGAGTTTCCCAGCTTGGATCTCCCAACTGGACCCCTCCATACACCCCACCATTGGCTTGGGAGGGGGGACCTGGCAACCCTAATTCTAGGTGGTCTCCAGGCCCCACCTGGAGGTTGGCAACCCTACCAACACATCCATGTAAATAGGACATCCCTTTCATATTAGTGCATCTTATGATTTGCTGCTAACGTCAGGCAAAGCTTTTTCATATAATGCATCATTAGACAAACCCTTGTCAGGGATGCTCTAGGCTGATGCTGCATTGAGCAGTGGGTTGGACTAGATGGCCTCTGGGACCCCTTCCAACTCTGTGATTCTATGATCCTATGATTAGCTGATGGAATTCTCTACCACAAGATGTGGCAATGTTGATTTTTATAAGGGATTCAACCCTTTCATCATGGGTAAGCGCTGCCAAGGACTATTAGCTACGATGGCTAAATGGAACATCCATGTTCAGAGGCAGTCTACCTTGAAATGTGAGGTGCTTAGGCAAACAATGGAGAAGGGCATTAGGGTCTTACTCTGCTTGTGGGTTTCTTGTAAGGAGTCCTCTGGTCAAAGCGCTGGTTGCATGGGCCTTTGATTGGATCCAGGAAGGGTTCTTTGTACATTCTGGCAACTATAGTTAAGTAAAGGTAAAGGTTTCCCTTGCTTGAAAGCTAGTCGAATTCGACTCTAGGGGGCGGTGCTCATCTCCGTTTCCAAGCCGAAGAGCCAGTGCTATCCGAAGACATTTCCGTGGTCATGTGGCTGGTGTGATTAAACACTGAAGTGCACGGAATGCTGTTACCTTCCACCGAAGAGGTACCTATTTATCTACTTGCAATTTCTTGCTCTTGAACTGCTAGGTGTCAGCTAAGGCTGCCATATCCCGCTCAGGAGGTGGTTTCCTCTGGGTTAGACCCCCTCCTTTGCAATGTGCTCACAGTTTTCAGGCTAGCTGCCTGCTGTTCTGTTTATCGCCTCCCTCGCTCCTCCGACCTTGAGAGCCTGGCCCTCAGCGGCTTCTTCCCTTCAGGTGCAAACTGTAATTTTTCCCGCTTTTAGTCTGGGAAAGAAAAAAACAGTATTCTTAGGCGCCTTTTTTATCTCTTCATGATTGGTGGGGACTGTCTGAACTAACTTTTGAATACTGTATATCATGCCTGGTTGTGTGATTGCCAGGTATTACTAACACAAGAAGTGTAAGGCCAACAAGACCTATCTAACAATAAAGGACTTTCTGTTTAAGAACACCTTTTGCAGGAGCTGGGAGCTCACTCCATCTTGCGACACTAGGGTCTCGAACTGCCGAGCTACCGATCTACCAGTCTGCAACTCAGCATCTTAACCTTGAGCCACCACGGGCCCAACTATAGTTCGGTAAAGGTAAAGGTTTCCTTTGCTCAAAAGCCAGTCAAATCCAACTCTAGGGGCTAGAGACGGGAGCTCACTGTGTCACACAGCACTCGGGTCTCAAACTGCCAAACTGCTGACATTCCAGCCCACAGTTCAGCGTCTTAACCTCTGAGCCACTGCGGGCCCAACTATAGTCAGACTGTAACAAATCCCAGTTCTGTGTTTTTAAAAAAAAAGTACGGTAGCCTTTTATAGGACGGCTGTAAAACAGGGAGATGGTTTTATTCGATCGCTTTATTTCAGACATGACGCATTTCCCCAAATCTTTCCAGCAGCAGGTAGCAGGTGCCGGTAAAACCTCTTTTAAGAAAATGAACCTGCTCGCAATGTGGTGCCTGCCGAAATGGAAGGGAGAGAACAATTCCTTTTTCTGCTCATTTAAGTCATTGGCGACAAGAAAAACAAACTAATGCGGCTGTCTAATAACCATTCGCGCCGGGCGAGTCGCAAATCTGCTCAGAGGTAAATATAATTTTTGCAATGGGAGTCGAGACTTTCTCCTTCCCCCTGTAGGGGATCTTTAAACCTATTATTTATTTTCGGGGGGGAAGGGGGGGATTTGGAAATTCAGCTCCATCAGGAAATCTAGCAAAAGTATTCATTTTTTGGTATTATTCTGCATTATTTTTTATTATGTAAGGATTATTTCGATAGCTTTCACAGCGACCTGGATGGCCCAGGCTAGCTTGATCGCATCATATGGGACAGAGCAGGTAGAGAAAGAAGTACTTTTCTCCCTTTCCCACCATACAAGAACTCCTGGGCACTCCATGAAATTGCTGAGCAGTCGGGTTATGACAATAAAAGGAAGTCCTTCTTCACCCAAAGAGTGATTAACACGTGGAATTCACTGCCACAGGAGGTGGCGGCGGCTACAAGCATGGGTGGCTTCAAGGGGGAACTGGATAAACATCTGGAGCAGAGATCCATCAGTGGCTATTAGCCACAAGGTTTAGTGCAAGTGATGCTCTGTATTCTTGGTGCTGGGGGGGGGGGAACAGTGGGAGGGCTTCTAGTGTCCTGGCCCCACTGCTGGACCTCCAGAGAGCCAGTCTGATGTAGTGGTTAAGTGTGCGGACTCTAATCTGGGAGAACCGGGTTTGATTCCCCACTCCTCCACTTGCACCTGGCTGGATGACCTTGGGCAAGCCATAGCTCTGTACCAGCTGTTCCCTCATGGACAGCTTGGGAAAGAGCTCTCTCAGCCCCACCTACCTCACAGGGTGTCTGTTGTGGGGAGGGGAAGGGGAAGGAGTTTGTAAGCCGCTCTGAGACTCTTAAGTGAGTGAAGGGCGGGATATAAATCCAATCTCTTCTCTTCTCTTCTCTTCTCTGATGGCATCTGATGGCACCTGGTATTTTTGACCACTGTGTGACAGAGCGTTGGACTGGCTGGGCGATTGGCCTGATCCAACACTGGCTTCTCTTGTGTTCTTGTGTTCGTAGATCTCAGAAGCTAAGCAAGATCGGGCGTGGTTAGTAGTTGGATGGGAGACCACCAAGGAAGGCCAGGGTCCCCACACAGACTAGGGCGGCCAGGTCCATCCTAGCAACTGGCAGGGGATGGAGGGGACTTTTGAGAAAGAGAAAGACCTAGGCCTCATTGCTGGTGTTCCTAGGAATACCAACCTCCAGGTGGCACCTGGAGACCTCCCACTATTACAATTGACCTCCAAGCGACCAAGATCAGTTCCCCTGGAGAAACTAGCTGCTTTGCAGGGGGGACATAAATAATGTGGCATTATTTATACCCTGCTGACATCCTTCCCCAAATCCTGCCCTGCCCAGGCTCCACCCCCAAAATCTCCAGGTATTCCCCAACCCAGAGCTGGCAACCTTAGGCATTGCACAGGAAGTGATGTTATCACACCAGTGATGTCCAGGGGACGCTCTGGTATTTGGGCAAAAACTCTATGGTAAAACCGGCTTCTACCATAGAGTTTTTGCCCAAATACCAGAGCGTCACCCGGATTTCGCTAGCATGATGAAGTTACTTCCTGTGCATCATCGGCCACGAGGTCTAGGCCTTCTCCTTTCCCCTGGTAATCCCCCCTGCCGGGCAGGATTGCAGCTGTTACGCCCAGGGGTCCTTTCGTAGAAAAAGAGGTGCCGGAGCTCATTAGCATAACTCATTTGCATAACTCATTTGCATATGCCACGCCCCCTAAGATGCTGGAAGTGTGTCAGAAGGCAACACCCACCTCTCAGGCTTCACTTTGATAGACTTCTCCTCCTTGAATCTATCCAATCTAGGGTTGCTAGGCCCCCGGTCCAGGCGCGGGTTCCCCTGCTTTTGTGGGCCCCTTTCCACCACTGGCAAGCTGGCCGGCGGGGGGGGAGACTCACTTGTAAATGGCCCCCAGGCCCCAACATGGTGTAATATTCAGGGGTCATTTCGTAGAAAAAGAGGTGCCGGAGCTCATTACCATAACTCATTTGCATATGCCACCCCCCCCTAACATACCGGAAGTGTGTCAGAAGGCAACACCCACCCCTCAGGCTCCACTCCACAGGTGAGTGAAACTGACCTGCTCTTCCTCCCCTCCCTTCCCTTCCCCATCCAATACTTTGTGCAATAAAAATAAGCGTAAAGAACACACCCTCATTCTCTTCCTGCTCCCTTGAAACCACCAGGTTTCAAGTAGACTTGAGATACCCAGGACATGTGCACCACCCATCCCTTTCCCTTCCCCTCCCCACAACAAGACACCCTGTGAGGTCGGTGGGGCTGAGAGAGGTCTTTTGAGAAGTGCTCATGAGAGAACAGCTCTGAGAGAACTTGTGACTGGCCCAAGGTCACACCAGCAGCTGCATGTGGAGGAGTGGGGAATCAAACCTGGCTCTCCCAGATTAGAGTTCAACTCCTGACCACTACACCAAACTGATGGGGTGGAAGCTGCTGAAGGGTTGGTGAAATGTGCCCAGATAAAAAATGGTATAGTTAGAAAATTTATATGCCACTTTGAGCAAGTCTCTGGAAAAGCAGCACACAGTCATAAAAGGAACAATGATAAAATTATCAATATTAAAACAAAACATTAAAAACAATAAAGACCTTAGCAGGGCTTTCCCTGGGGCGCTGCGCCTCTGCACTGCTCAGGGAAGCCGAGGAGGGGGCGGGGCTTGGTCATGTGCCCGCCCCCTGGGCTCCTCACTCCCGGAGCTGCGCTCCTGTGATGTCATTACGTTGCTGACATTGGGGAGACGACGCTCTAGTTTTGGGGCAAAACTCTATGGTAAAATTGGACTCAACCAATATAATTGCCCAGCAGGGTCTATGTCTCTATTATACAGAATATCATCAAACAAATACACATGATTTACAAACAAAGAAAATAACCACTATAATTTGCCCAACAGGGTCTATACGTGTCATTCACAGTATTTAAAACCCTAAAAGTGCAAACCTATACTTAGAAAAGCTCACCCCAAAACAAGAGCATCATTGGGCAACCGATCAACAGGTTTGCACTTTTAGGGTTTTAAATAGTGTGAATTCATGGAAATAACTGATGGTGGCATCTTTCTTACAGAATAATCATCCAAATAGAATTGAATATAATAGCAGTTGGATTCCTTGTACAGAGGAGGTTGCAAGTAGATGCATACGCATTGTTGGTAATTCTGTGTTAAATGGTGACTTTTCATTTGCTTGTAATTTACTGGGTTTTTTTGCTGTATTGTGAAAATTGGACTCAAACCATAGAGTTTTGTTCAAAGATTAGAGCATCACACACACTTTGATGCTGGCAATGTGATGACAATCACTTCTGGGTGATGTCGGCAATGTGATGACATCACTTCTGGGTGATGCCATCACGGTGCACAAAGCGTGTGCGCCAAAAGATCCCGGAACAATGCTCCCTCTAAGCCGTGGAGTCTTGTGAGCAAAAATTCTACTTTGTGAGCTATTGGCATTAAGGTCGGGAGCGAGCGATTTGGCTGCTGCATCAGTTAGTTTGCTCTGGAGCCATCCTTTCTGAGCAAAGACAAAAATGTGTGAGTCAGAGGCTAAAAACTGTGAGCTAGCTCACACTAACTCAGCTTAGAGGGAACACTGGCCAGGAAGCCCCCCTCCCCCCCCCGCTGGAAGCCAGGTAGGACCTGGCAACCCTAGAATCCAACCCTCCTTTAAAGGTATTTATTCCTGAGGCCATCATTACCTCCTCTTGCCCAAGGTCATCAGAGTTGTGAAGCTGAGCAGGGTCGGCCATGGTTAGTACTTGGGTGGGAGCTCCACAAGAAGAATTGCCAGTTCTGGAATGGGGAATTCTTGGAGATTTGTGGGTTGAGCCTGGGAATGGAGGGACTTCAGTGGGATATAACGCCATGGAGCCTAACCTCCAAAGCAGCCAGGTTGGCGTAGTGGTTAGGAGCACAGGCTCTAATCTGGGAGAACCGGGTTTGATTCCCCACTCCTCCACATGCAGCTGCTGGGGTGACCTTGGGTCAAGTAGAATTGAGGTCCAACAATAAAAGCTTAATATATAGTGTATATAGTGCATCAAAAGATACACTACATGTTTTTAAATTCTTTGTTCCTAAATACCTGTATCTTTTTATACACTATATATTAAGCTTTTATTGTTGGCCCTCTATTCTACTTGACTAAGCTTTTCAAGTTCTGGATCCTAGTTTTAGGTTCAGTTTCCCCCCCCCTTTTTGTCCCTAGTATGACCTTGGGTCAGTCACAAGTTCTCTCAGAGCTGTTCTCTCAAGGACAGCTCTTGGGAGGGCTCCGTCAGCCCCACCTACCTCACAGGGGGCGAATTCAGACTGGCAGTTTGGCCCAGTATAGGCACTGTAATGTTTTTAATGGCGACCGCCATGCAGTCGATTTCTACACACGTGGCCGGCTGGGCTGCTGGAGCTTCCGTCTGGCAGACAGTAGCCCGGCCGGATCGTAATTGGAACTAATCATGCGCATAGGATCCGCCAGGGGGATCTATGGCATGAAACCGCGTGAAAACTAACTTACCAGACAGATTGGGCAAGGCTGGGGGTGTGGCTTAGGTGTAAATAAAAGCAGACTCCCGAACCTCCGTCCTGGATGTTCATCTTGACCACCAAATAAACTATAAGCTGACTTCACTGCAATGCGTCTCTGACTCCAGTACATTATAGGCATCTTTCTCAAGTGGATTAAGTGGGCCGTTTCACACAGCCACAGCTGTCTGGCATTCTCCTGCCGTACTCACCCCGTCCTTTAATGATTTGATCCCGCTTTTTAAAAGTACCAGGTGAAAGCTGGGGCAGGCCGTGGAGGGGCACAGTAATGTGGTGCTGGTAATGCAGACCTGCTGAACCGGCAGGAATGCGCATAACTGCCCATGCGTGCTGTGCGCTTGAGTGCCCAACTGCCCGCGGGGATGCTTCCGGGTCACAGAGTCAAAGCTCCCAGCCATGGAATCCTGCCCCAATTGCTGCTGCGCCTATGCACCTATGCGCCCAAAGCCGTGCGCAACTTCTTCTTCTACACTGTTCTCTGACATCTGGAGATCTTCAGGACCAAAGCCGTGCGCAACCATGGCGCCACCAGGAGATGCCCCACAGTGTGACCACTCCATTCCACCTCCTCCCCGGTATGCTGCCGCATCAGTCGGTGCAGTGCGACCGGGAATCCCCACCACAACTTGGCCCAGGTCTTTTTGCCCCACTTCACTTCAGCTTTATACTGCCAGTCTGTCCTCAGCCAGGGTGTCTGCTGTCGGGAGGGGAAGGGAAAGGAGTTTGTAAGCCGCTCTGAGACTCCGAGTGAAGGGTGGGGTATAAATCCCTTCTTCTTCTTCTTCTTCACTGTTCTCTGACATCTGGAGATCTTCAGGACCCACCTGGAGGCTGGCAGCCCTCCCACCAAGGGGACCCGGGCTGCTATGCAGAAGGCAGTCGTGGCAAACCACCTCTGCTCATCTCTCGCCTTGAAAACCCCTCGAGGGGTCGCCATGAGGCACTCGTTACTTGGTGGCGCTTGATCATAATTAATCACTGTTATAATTGCCAGCATCGTTATCTTAAGCTCACGTGCAGGGCCTTCTGAATCCAGCGCTTCTTTATTTGTTTATATACTTGTGTCTAAGTTTTATGCCCTGCCTTTCTGCTATTAAAATATCACTCCAGGTGGCTTACGGCGGGGAATTAAGAGCAGAAACAAACCAAAATGATTACAGGATAAAAATTAAAAACCCAGCAACTGACAGCCTCAGCAAGGCATTCGTAAAAGGAGCAAATGGAGAGAGAAAAAGCAGTTAAATGCTTTCGAAGCCACAGAAATAGCAGAGGCATAAAATCGTCATGCAGCGCATCGTCTTTTTATGAACGTTACAATTAATCACTATCACTGTTACTGCCGTGCAGAGCTCAGAAAGAACGTTTACCTTTAGCCGAGGCACAGCCAGTTATCTCTAGGCCCTCTAGTCTGTACCATTTGGTACATTCAGTTGTCCTCTTCCACATTTGGTGCAAGAAATGAAAAGCCCCCCCCCACCCCTTTTGCCATCCAGTCACAGCTGACTTATGGTGACTCCGCAGGGTTTTCAAGGCAAGAGAGGTTCAGAGTAGATTTGCCATCACCTGCCTCTGTGTTATGGCCCTGATATTCCTTGCAGGTCTCCCATGCAAATACTGGCCGAGGCTGACCCTGATTAGCTTCCGAGATCTGGTGAGATTGGGCTAGCCTGGGCTACCAAGTTCATGGAAGCCTGTAGGTTGGGAAATTCCTGGTGGGGGAGGATGGGGTTTGGGGAGGGGAGGGGAGGGACTTCAATGGTGTATAATGCCATAAAGGCTGCAGTCACATGTGCCAGTTGAAGTGGAGGGGAAGTGAGGCTATTTCCTCCGGAAGAATCTGACACGCAGTTGCAAGATCACACATCCCTTTGTAGCTGTGGGCTCGGCCCATCACTGTGTGATCAGACACAACTGTGGGTCTTGCGGGAAGTGGGACGTTTGTTTCCCATGTGCATAAATGAGGAATCGCACCTTCACACTAAGGGCTCCCTATGGAGTATGTGATGATGTGCATACTGCAAAGGGGGAGGGAAAACGGCACCGAGCTGGGATGGAATGATCAGACGATCCCTACAGCATAAGAGCATGCTTGTGTGATCAGATAGGGGAAAGTCTGTTTGTGGCCCATCAGAACGTGTTAGAGCCGGACTTTCACCAGTGTCTTTTACCTCCACTTCTGCGGTGGAGCAACATGGGTTGCCAACGACTGCAGGATGCTTCCCAGATGTTGCTGTCTGATCATGCCCTTTAGATCCATCAGGCATTCGCAGATATGTCAGATCTAAAGGCTCGTGTGATTGCAGCCAAAGTCCACCTTCCAAAGCAGCTATTTTCCCCAGAGGAACTGATCTCTGTAGTCAAGAGATCAGGCATCATTCCAAGAGAGCTCCAGGCCCACCAGGAGTTTGTCAACCCAAGGCTGTAGTTGAGGGTGTCATTTTCCTGAAGCATTAAGATAAAGTTCCAGATAGGGTTGCCGTGTTGGATATGGGATTTTTTGGGGGGAAGTTTTGAGGGCTGTGCCTGGGGAGGGTGGAGGAGGAGGGGAGGATCTCTGTGGGGATGTGATACCACTGGATCTACCCCCTGAAGCTGTCATTTCCTCCAAGGGAAGTGATCTCTGTAGTCTGGAGGTCACTTTAAATTCTGGTAAAACTACACCCCCACACACCTGGTGGTGGTCAACCCTAACTCCAGGGCATCTTCCATTCATTTCTATGAGGCTATGCATTTCCAGTAGTATGCTTTATGGCCAGTTTTCAGCAGTTTTGCAGCACTGGGAGTCATGCAGTCAGTCAGCAGCCAGTTGCTGTTTCCTCAAAAATGGTCACAAGAGGAGCTGGGCCCTGCTGGGATCTCTCCCCTTCCCAAACCCCGCCTTCCCCAGACTCCATCCCCCAAATCTCCAGGTATTTCCCAACCCAGAGCTGGCAGCCCTAACCCTGAGGAATTATACCCAACTGAGGTCCCCCCCCTCCCCAAACCCTGCCCACCCCCAAAATCTCCCGTTATTTCCCAGCCCGGAGCAGACAACCCTACAGATAGTGCCAACCAAGGAGAGATGTCCAAAAGACAATGTTGGAAAGGTTTGCAGAAAACAAAATGGCCGCTTGCCTTTGCCAGAGAGATTGTTGCCAGCAGGGATATGATAACATAGAGTCCCTCCCTTCTCCAAGGAAGCCATTTTCTTCAGGCAAACTGATCTGGGAGGTTAGCAACCTGATCAGGCCTCAGTGTGGAACCAACCTGAGGGAAATAGTAAGGGTACGTGCTTGCGTGCATATTTATGTGTTTAATCATTATTTATTTAATTAGTAAGCCACCTTTTTCCTCAGTTGGGGACCCAGAAAGGAAATTTTGTGTGCTGGGACCAGAGATAACCCTTCACTCGGGGAACATTTCAGAATCAACATGTAGACACAGGAAATAGAGATAGTTTAATGTTGGGGAGGGGGGGGAATAAGACATTTCCCCAGAAGCGTCCCTCCTTAAAGAAAATTCTTCCCTTCCGTCTAGCAAAATTTTCCTATATCAAGGAATCATGGTCTGGACTGCAAACATTTGTACCACTGAGGCCTAATGAAGAACACAGACCCAAGGATAAATCTTTTCACGCCTAGCGGCATGCGCATGTTTTAGTTTTTTAAGTGAAGAATATTCAGCACCACCTAATGACATAAAAACAGATCCCTAAATTAATTGTGGCATGTCCTCTCTGGTCACCACAGAGTTTTTTTTTTTGCCAAATGCTAGAGCATCCCCCCATGATGTGCCCGGCACAATGACGCCACCTCTGGGTATGTTGGGTACATCAGGCACTGCGGAGCTCTTTGGGGGTGGGGCTCCCCCGCTGGCTAGCTTCCCTCTGAACATGTAAACACGGAAGCACTAGCCCTCTTCAGGCATGAAAGCAAAGCTGAGCCTACACCTGACCTCCATTAGAGGACGATCCGACCTTCTGCACTAAGCCAACCAGTATTCAGTCTTTTACAGTTTTATGTCGAAGATCAGACGTACGTGTGGAAGGTCCAGGTTCAGATTCCCACTCAGCTCCAAATCCCTTTTGGCTGCTCACTTTCTCTCAGCCTAACCTACCTCACAAGAAGGTTGTGAAGATATGTGGATGCCGTCCTGAGCTCTCGAGAGGAAGGACAGGATACAAAATGTCAGGGGTCATTTCGTAGAAAAAGAGGTGCAGGAGTTTATTAGCATAACTCATTAGCATAACTTATTTGCATATACTACACCACTTGACATCACCAGAAGTTTATCAAAAGACAAGAAAGAAAGGAGAGGGGGGGTGGAGGGAGGGAGGGAGGAATTCCTGTAGAATGGGAAAGAAAGAAAGAAAGAAAGAAAGAAAGAAAGAAAGAAAGAAAGAAAGAAAGAAAGAAAGAAAGAAAGAAAGAATTCCTGTAGCACGGAAGGCTGTAGAAGGAAGGAAGGAAGGAAGGAAGGAAGGAAGGAAGGAAGGAAGGAAGGAAGGAAGGAAGGAAGGAAGGATTAATTCCTGTAGCATGAAAGGCTGTAGAAGGGAGGAAGGAAGGAAGGAAGGAAGGAAGGAAGGAAGGAAGGAAGGAAGGAAGGAAGGAAGGAAGGAAGGAAGGAAGGAAGAATTCCTGTAGCATGGAAGGCTGAGGAAGGAAGGAAGGAAGGAAGGAAGGAAGGAAGGAAGGAAGGAAGGAAGGAAGGAAGGAAGGAAGGAAGGAAGGAAAAGAAAGAAAGAAAGAAAGAAAGAAAGAAAGAAAGAAAGAAAGAAAGAAAGAAAGAAAGAAAGAAAGAAAGACCTGGCAGAGAGGGGACGGCAACTAATCCAAGCCTCAGAAATACCACTGTTCTGGGAGGATAGCTTCAGTGGTGGCTGAAGCCTTCATAAGGCTGGTCGGAGGAACAAGGACCTTTCCAGGGGATGGGGTCATTTTGCTGCAGCCATGACACAAGCTGCAGCCATGACACATTCCCCCGCGAGGGGGAGGGGGGCTGGCACCAACTCCCAGAGCTGCGCTCCCCCGAGCTCCTGCTCGAAAGGACCCCTGCAAAATGTAAAATTTACTGCCAGACTCTCCTCCAGCTTCTCCGCCTGAGGCTGTGACCACCACTACCGGTTGTTTAAAAAAATCATCCCCGCAGAGCTCGATTGATCAGTTCTCAATTTAAGACAAATGCTGGCCAGGCCCACAACATGAGGCCACCACAGTGGTATGACTATGGTTGCCAACCTCCTGAAGATCTGGAACGGCAGGCTTGATGACTGCTACTCGCTCTAGGAAGGCTTGCCCCTGGAGCTGTTCCAGAAATTACAGCTGGTGCAAAATGCGACGGTGCCCCTGCTGACATCGACACCTGTGTGGGCTCACCATTCAGTATATGCTTCACCAGCTGCACTGGTTACCAGTTGAGTACTGGATCCACTTCAAGGTGCTGGTAATAACCTTTAAAGCCTTATACGGCTTGGGACCAACCTACCTAAGGTATTCTCTGTATACGCCTCAAAGAGTGCTACGCTCTAAAGAGCAATATCTCCTGGTGGTCCCTGGCCCAAAGGATGTCCGCCTAGCCTCGACCTGAGTCAGGGCCTTTTCTGCCTTGGCCCCCACCCAGTGGAACATGCTCCCTCTTAAGATCAGGGCCCTGCAGGATCTTCTTCAATTCCGCAGGGCCTGCAAGACAGAGCTGTTCCGCCAGGCCTTTGGTTGAGACAGCGGGCGTCCCCGTCCCCCCCGAGGTTGCTGTCTCTCACCCACTGATAACCGGTCATACCCACCAATATTAATTGGCTAGACTAGGGGTGGGCAAATCGCGGCCCGGGGGCCACATGCGGCCTGCCAAGACACTTGGCCACTGTCAGCACCTGAGGAGCTGCAGCTTGAACTTATTTACATGCAGTCAGATCACACTGTGAAAGAAATGTTTAATGCTGTGACATTAGTTGACTTTTACAAATCTTCATCTGCTGAAAAATTTCCATGTATAAAGAAATTTGCTGGGAAACTGTTCTCTATATTTGGGTCTACATATATTTGTGAGCAAAGTTTTTCGGACTCTAATCCGGGAGACCCGGGTTTGACTCCCTACTTCTCCATATGCAGCTGTTGGTGTGACCTTGGGTCAGTCACAAGTTCTTCCAGAGCTGTCATCTCAAGGGCAGTTCTCAAAAGAGCTCTCTCAGCCCCACTTCCCACACAGGGTGTCTGTTGTGGGGAGGGGAAGGGAAGGGTAAGCTGATCTGAGACTAGGGTTGCCAGCCTCCAGGTGGGGCCTGGGGATCTCCCGCTTTTACAACTGATCTCCAGCTGACAGAGATCAGCTCCCCTGGAGAAAATGGCTGCTTTGAAGGGGTGGACTCTATGGATTGTACCATTCTGAGGCCCCTCCCCTCCCCAAACCCCGCCCTCTCCTGCCTCCACCCCCAAAGTCTCCAGGTGTTTTCTCACCCAGACTTGGCAGCCCTATCTGAGACTCCTTCGGGTAGTGAAGGGCAGGGTATAAATCCAGTCTCTTTTTCTTCTTCTCCATTACTGGCATTCTCCAAAAGAAGACCTGAAAAACGACAGAGGGAAACCAGCATTCCTCGAAACACCATTCGCGGACTGTTGATGGGAATGAATAAGGCCTACTCCTTCAGAAATGTCAGCTTTTCATGCCACAGAACTGCACAGGCAGCCGTGCCACCAGCCATTCTGTCCTTGCCAGAGACGCAACATCTGTGTGTGTGTGTGCGCGCGTGCGTGTGCGCGTGTGCAGGGGCCTTCCTCTTTCTCTGTGTTTGTTCAGCGAGACAGAAGCGATGCTGGGCTGCAGCACAATGTGCCATAGAAAGGAAGCATCAATTAACTAGAACACATGGATATAGTATTTAATTAACTGATGGGCTCGACGGCTACTGTATGATGTCATGGAAACCTTGGAATGTTTCAGCGCAGCCAGCCAGCTGCCAGCTGGAAAGGAACTTGGTCGCAACGCTGCCACAAGCCTCCCTCCATTCGGGCGAAGGCGAGATTCAAACTCTGAAACAATGCCAAAGTGCGGTGCGTTTCCCGAAACAACGTCCCTTCTTTAAAAAGAAAAGGAATGGGCGCTGATGGACTTGAGAGTAGGCTTGCCAGTCTCCAGGTGAGGCCTGGAGATTTCCTGGGATTTTAACTGATCTCCAGATGACAGAGATCAGTTGTCCTGGGGGAAATGGAGAAGAAGAAGAGGAAGAAGAAGAAGATATTAGATTTATACCCCACCCTTCTCTTGGTTATTCAACACTTGCCGGTAGGATTGCCAAAATCCAGATGGAGCCTACATAAGAACATAAGAGAAGCCAATGTTGGATCAGGCCAGTGGCCCATCCAGTCCAACACTCTGTCACACAGCGGCCCAAAACACCAGGTGCCCTCAGGAGGTCCAGCAGTGGGACCTGGCAATCTCCCAGAATTTGAAGTCGCTTCCAGACAACAGAGATCACTTCCCTTAAAGAAAATGGTTGCTTTGGAGGGTGGACTCTGTGGCACTGCATCTTGTTAAGGTCCTTCCCCAAACTCTCCCCTCCTCAGGCTCCACCCCCAAATCAGGAATTTCCCAAGCTGGAGTTTGTTGTTCTTGTTGTGGTTCAGTCGCACAGCCAAGTCCAACTCTTCGTGGCCCTGTGGACCATGTCACACCAGGCCCTCCTGTCTTCCGTCATGCTCCGGAGTTTGCTTAATTTCATGTTTGTTGCCTCGATAACACTGTCTAACCATCTCATACATTGCCGTCCCCTTCTTCTTTGACCTTCAGTCTTCCCCAGCATCAGGGTCTTCTCCAGGGAGAGCTCCCTTCTCACTTGAGGCCATAGTATCTGAGCTTCAGCTTCAGGATCTGGCCTTCCAGGGAATAGTCAGGGTTGATTTCCTTTAGGATTGACTGATTTGATCTCCTTGCAGTCCAAGAGACCCTCAAGAGTCTTCTCCAGCAGCATGATTCGAAAGCATCTATTCCTCAGTGCTCGGCCTTCCTTATGGTCCAACTCTCGCAGCCATATATTACTACTGTGGATACCATTGCTTTGACAATGCTCCCTCTAAGCTGTGGAGTCTTGCAAGCAAAAATTCTACTTTGTGAGCTACTGGCATTAAAGTTGTGAGCGAGCTATTTGGCTGCGGCATAAATTAGTTTCCTCTGCAGCTGTCCTTCCTGAGCTAAGACAAAAATGTGTGAGCCAGAGGCTTAAAAACTGTGAGCTAGCTCACACTAACTCATCTTAGAGGGAACACTGGCTTTGACCATACAGACTTTTGTTTGCAGGGTGATGTCTCTACTTTTTATTATGCTATCTAGTTTTGCCATCGCTTCCCTCCCAAGGAGTAGGCATCTTTTAATTTCACGGCTGCAGTTGGCAACCCTCAAGTGCGAAGATTAAAAAATTCCCCATTCTACCTTGCAGGTTGCTGGGTGACTTTGGCCCAGTCAGCCTAACCTACCTCACAAGATTGCTGTGCGGATAATCTGGAGTTTGAGAGAGCGATCTATGCCACTGTGGGTTTTCTGGAGGAAGGGCGGGGTAAACATCCTACTAGAAAGAGAGAAAGAAGACAAGGACACACAGGATGGATGCTACCAAAATGTGATTAAAGTGTGTCCAGATTATTATTCTTTATTATTAATCCTAAATCTCAGGACCTTTCTTCCATTTGCCGCTGGTTAGCCACTGGCAGCTCCCTGTCTTGAACTGGTGGCTTACCTCAGCATATCCAAGATCCCTGACTGGGAAATTCATTGTTGAAAGCCAGAAGACCGAGACATATAAAAACGCTTCGTTCTCCGAAGAACAAGGGGGCCAACACACACACACACATACACCAGTACTGATATCTGCAAACACTAGAGCCGTTTGCAGCAAACCGAGTTCTGCCCCCAGCGCTCAGAGCTCCTTGTCTCTGTTTATATATAAATTAATTTATGGATTTTCCTGACACGCTTACAGCTCCCTCCCTTGGGGACCCTCGCTGATATATTACCTGCGAAAAGAGGATCACAATTTATTAGAGGGCAGGCAGAACCCGAGATGGGTGTGGACTGGAATGATTTGAAAGATGACATTGTATCTGAAACGACAGAGAGGGGGAGAGAGCGAAATTACACGGTTATAATTACTTTGAGTTCAGGTGGCGTCGTAAATAATCCATTCTGGATTCATCTGTAGTGTTTATTATGTCAGCGGAGTAACGTAATTAACATGATAGGTGACGGGGGGACAGAAAGATGATTCCCCCCCCCCCAATCCCCTCCAAGCACAATGCAGAGAAGGGGCTGTCAGAAAATTACCTCGGGGTTCGGGGACTCCTTGCCTGTAATGATGTGTGCTGGCCAGTTATAGAGTTTGGAGGAGCAGAGACCACTGGTCTTGAAAGCAGGAATCAGACTGATATCTTTACTCAGTGCATTAACCACTGTGCCACACTGTCACAAGCACGCATGAAGCTGCCCTATACTGCCCTTGGTCCAGCAAGGCCAGTATTATCTATTCAGACTGGCAGCAGCTCTTCAGGTTTTCTTTCACATTGCTTCCTACCTGGTCCTTTCAATTGGAGATGCCAGGGATCGAACCTGGGACCTTTAGCATGCCAAGGAGATGCTCTACTATTGAGCCAAGGTCCCAGATCAAAACTTCCCTATGTGATGGCTCGATTCGTCTATGAGGTTGTTTACGCTGGCTCCCTGAACTTACAGATACCAGTATCAGGTTGAGAATTTACCTCATGAACACATGAATTTACCTCATGAACACATGATGAAGCTGATTTTGGGCGCTTTCACACGCACTAAATAAGACGCTTTCAGTCCACTTGGCAACTGGATTTTACTGTGTGGAATGGCAAAATCCGCTTGCAAACGGTCACCGAAGTGGGTTGAAACTGCATTATTTAGCATGTGTGAAAGCCGATGCACCCTGACCTGACGCGTTTCAGCCCTATTGGGGGCCTTCTTCAGAGGTCAAACACTTTGAGGTCCACATGTTACATTATAACATATTACAGTAAGATAACCAATAAATTAATACAGGACCAAGAAAAGGAAAGTTAAGCAGCGAGAGCAATAGACACAAGACAACGACGTGTGTGAGGCCTCTAAAGATAAGAGTCGTGCCTGGTGCCAAATGCACAGCTGCTGAATTAGAACATCTTCCGGTTTTGGCCCAAAAAGCACCTGTGTGGCTATCTTAGTCAAAGCTAGAGTGTCCTCAAGCAAATAGTTTGGTATTTTGGCCACTGTGTGACAGAGTGTTTGACTGGATGGGCCATTGGCCTGATCCAACACTGGATTCTCTTATGTTCTTATGTTCTCTTACATGCTTTCATGTGTATGCATGCTTCTTCAGACCAACACCTTAGAGTTGCCAGATCTGGGTTGGAAAATATCTGGAGGCTTTGGGGGTGGATCCAGGAGAGGGTGGGGTTTGGGGAGGGGAGGGGCCTCAGCATGGTACAGTGCCATAGAGTCCACCATTCAAAGCCACCATTTTCTCCAGGGGAGCTGATCTCTGTTAGCTGGAGATCAGATGTAAAAGCAGGAGATCCCCAAGCTTCACCTGGAGGCTGGCAGCCCTACAACACGGCTATCCACCTGAATCAACTGGGAACAGAAAGTGAAACTGTTCTTCTTGTTAAGACCCTGAATCCCAGAAGTCCTAGTACAGGGGTGGCCAAACTGTGGCTCGGGAGCCACATGCGGCTCTTTCACAGATATTGTGCGGCTCTTGGGAGGCTCCCCATCTCTTTGCGCTCTCTCTTTCTTTCTGTCTCTCTTCCTTCATCCCTCCCCCTCCCTCCCCCATCTATTTCCTTCCTTTGTTTCTCTCTTTCTCTCTTTCTTCCCCCCTCTTTCATTCTTTGCTTCCACCTCTCTCTCTTAGACACATAAATATCATTAGCAAACAAATACATATTGGACAGATAAATATCATTATCAATATGTTTTCCCCCTTTTTGTTTTTATTTTTGGCAGTCTCATTTCATGTTAATAAAAAGCAAATTTGCATATTTTTCAATAAAAATGTGTGTGTGATATTTGCTTATGTCTTGTGGCTCTCAAACATCAGGCGTTTATTCTGTGTGGCTCTTACGTTAAGCAAGTTTGGCCACACCTGTCCTAGCCAGTTTGGTGTAGTGGTTAAGTGTGTGAACTCTAATCTGGGAGAACCAGGTTTGATTCCCCACTCCTCCACTTGCAGCTGCTGGATGACCTTGGGCAAGCCGTAGTTCTGGCACAGCTGTTCTTGAAAAAGACCAGTTTCTGTCAGAGCTCTCTCAGCCCCACCTACCTCACAGGGTGTCTGTTGTGGGGAGGGGAAGGGAAAGGAGTTTGTAAGCCGCTCTGAGATTCCTTTGGGTAGTAAAGGCCGGGGTATAAATCCAATCTATTATCTTCTTCTCTCTTCTAGTATGACAATTCAGAAGGGCCAATATATGACAGATGTCATTTTTAATCACCATAACAATTGTCATTCTTGGGTCTGATTGTATTGCTAAGTAGGAACTGGTTTCCCTCTATCTGTATGATTCAGAGAAAAAAGAAAAATATTAAGTGGACTCAAGGTGAATGCTACATCACTTATTATAGTGCATCTGCTTGCCCCATAGATACACTACTAGTGGCTGACTGGCGTGGACTACAGGTTGTTGGTTTTTTTAAAAAAAAATACCCAGAGAATATGTAACATCACATAAAGAGAAAAAAATGGCTCCTTAAATTAATTGTGGCATGTTTTCTGTGCAAAGAGGAACAAAGCCCATTCTCCCATCCATGGGAAGGAGCCGAAAATGGGAAATGAAGAACAATTTACGGCATTCAGGGAGAAATCTGGAAGGGGCCCACTGAATAAGATAAGGAAGATATTAGCCTGGGGTTTGCTTCAATTTTCAAAAACAAAAACGGATAGTTGGGGATCGTGGGCATTGCAGTCCCTTTTCACGGAGATGGCCATTTCCCTCTTGTTTGTCTCATTACACTAAACTGCAGAATCTTGAAAAGGGGAATTGAGCAATATCCTTTGCTGTATTGGTAGTTTACGTTTTGAGGGCCCCAAAAGTACTTTCCCAGAAAAATTCCCCTGCAAAAGGACAATGTAAGATCTCGGTTCTGGGAGTAGGGTTGTCAAGTGACTTACCTGGTGTGGTGGGGGAAAGTTGCTCCCGTTCCGGAACATTTGCACACATGCGAAGCGTGCGCACTGCGCGATGACATTACCCGGAAGTGACGTCATTATGTTGGGCACATTGCCGACCGACGCTCTAGCGATCAGCCTGGAAACTCTGTGGTACCATTACGTTGGGCATGTCGCCAACCAACGGTCTAGCAATCAGCCTGGAAACTCTATGGTACCATACAGTTTTCAGGCTGATTGCTAGAGCGTCGGCTGACAACGTGCCCGGTGCGATGACGTCACCTTCGGGTGACATCAGCCCAAACCGGGCACTTTGGGGGTGGGGTTCCCCTCACTGGCCTGATCCAGACTGGCAGATTGGGGGCTGTTCAGTGGGGAAACCCCTGCCCCCAGGGCGACCTGACAGCCTTATCTAGGAAATCACTGGAATCGATCTTGAGAGGCACAATCCACTGGGATATTGATTTATTGATCTATTTTATTAGATTTATACCCCGCCCTCCCTGCCGAAGCAGGCTTAGGGCGGCTTGCATTAAAAGTAAGAACAGATTAAAATCATAAAACATTTATAAGGTGCTACATATACAATGCTACATATAGGATGGCAAGGACACAGTTTTAATATTAACCCCAGTGGGTACTCAGTTAACAGTAGCTATAGAACTGCTTCTCAGGCCCCATAATATAATTAGTACAGGCACAACACAGGCAGCCAATGATGAATTCCCCAACTTTTACTACGATTGCATTCCACTATGGAATCGCTCTAGCTGTCGGGAATTTTTTCCTAATATTTAACCAAAGACATTTGGTTTAGTTTCAACCCTTTGGTTCTGGCCCAGCCTTTTGGGGCTACATAAAACCACTCCACTCCATCTGTACAACAGCCCTTCAAATACTTGAAGACGGCTATCGTATCGCACAGACATTATAACCCACGGAAGTCCCTTCCCTTCCCTCCCCAAACCCTGCCCTCCCCAGGCTTCGCCCTCCCAAATCTCCAGGTATTTCCCAAACCAAAGGTGGCAACCCTAGAAAGGGTACAACCTTTCTACCTAATGAGCGAGGTTTCTATTTGAATCGAGCTTTTAATTCAAAAGGGACCCGTGGTGGCTCAGAGGTTAAGATGCTGAATTGCAGGACTGGAAGATAGGTAGCTCGGCACTTCGAGACCCGAGTGCTGCATGACAGAGTGACCACCCGTCTCTGGCCCCAGCTCCTGCCAACCTAGCAGTTCGAAAGCAAGACATTGCAAGTAGATAAATAGGTGCCACTTCGGTGGGAAGGTAACAGCATTCCGTGCGCCTCGGCGTTTAGCCATGCTGGGCACATGACCACAGAAAAGTCTTCGGACAGTGCTGGCTCTTCGGCTTGGAAACGGAAATGAGCATCGCCCCCTAGAGTCGGATTCAGCTGGCTTTCAAGCAAGGGAAACCTTTACCTTTTACTTTAATTCAAAGCTGGAATCCCCCATCTACTATCTGCAGTGGTGGAGTCCATTCTACCACCTTCATCCTTAGCACATGCACAATGGGTCTTACGGGATTGGCTCATCCAGTGGTCACATGAAAACCCTGGTCAGTTATAACTCAGAAACCAGCCAGCCGTGCCCCCTTCTTTGTGTCTGCTTCCTTGAGCCTTTCTATGGAGATCCAGGGAAGTTTGCCAACCTCCAGGTGGGGCCTGGAGATCTCCCACTTTTATGCACGATCTCCAGACGACAGAGATCAGCTCCCCTGGAGAAAATGGTTGCTTTGGGGAGTGGACTCTGTGTCATTGTACCCTGCTGAGGCCCCTCCCCTCCCCAAACCCTGCCCTCCCCAAGCTCCACCCCCAGTATCTCCAGGTATTTCCCAATCCAGTGCTAGCAACCCTAGGTCCAGGACCTTAAAATAAGCAATCATCTTATTTTGTCATAAGAACATAAGAGAAGCCAATGTTGGATCATGCCAGTGGCCCATCCAGGCCAACACTCTGTCACACAGTGGCCAAAAAACACCAGGTCCCCTCAGGGGGTCCAGCAGTGGGGGTGTGAAACAGTCACTGGGGGTATGTGGGGGGGGGCGGTATTTGTGAATTTCCTGCATTGTGCAGGGTTGGACTAGATGACCCTGGAAGTCCTTCCAGCTCTATGATTCTAGAAATCCCAGGGGAGGGGGAGGATAGGAGCAATGATCATCAGACATTTGAAGTAACAAAATAGGGATGTCTGAACAAACTGACAACCTCCTGACTTCAGAGGCAATTTCTGTGGTACAGTCTCCTCCAGAGGAACCCCAGGGATCCATTACTGCAGTTTGAAGGCACCCCCCCCCCCACGCCTCCCTTTCAAGTTGATGCCAGGGCGGCCCGGCTCCATTCATCTTCCACTGTGACTCCGTCTCCAGTCTTTGAGGAGCAGCTTTGCCCTGACAGATGTGCACCTGCATCCAGACTTCATTTGAATTTTGTTTTACATCTTCCTCCGGTATGTTTTGATCCTAAAATCTTTTAAAGTGTCTCTTTTTAAAAATGATAATAGAGCAACTCTTTATACAGCTGCTCACAAACATTTCTCAGCTGGGTTTATGTTTTTATCCTTATTATTATTATTTTAGCCCACGATCCACCCCCTCCCCTCTAAACACTTGATTTCCCCGCACCCTTTTTGATACGGGAGTGGATTTGGATGGCATGGCATGTTTCCAGTGTGGCTTTTAATACAGAAAGACGAAGGAAAGGAAAGGAAAAGACAAGGCCTCGGAAGGATGTAAGAGCCACAGTGACGCTAAATAACGACAACAGGTTGTTTTTTTCTCACACTCATATATATATATCTGAACAAGAAGGGGGGACCCGCGATACTCGTGGGGGGGGGGGGGAGAAGCTGACAGCCACTCGGCCCAGCGCTTCTCCCTCCCTCTTGGCCTGCTCGGCATTTCTGTCCCCCCCCCCCAGCGTTTCTGTCCCCCCCCCCCCCGCCCCGGCGTTTCAGTCCCCCCCACCCCAGCGCTTCTCCCTCCCTCCCTCCCTCCCTCCCTCCCTGCCCACCTATTCTTGTTCAGGCCTGAGTGGTGCTAAGCCACTCGGGCCCAGCGTTTTGCCCCCTCGGCGCTTCCCTCCCTTCCGGCCTGTTCTCGTTCCCTCCAACCCCAACCCCCTCCTCCGCTCACTCCACAATGGCACAGCGGGCCTTGGGTCTTGCCACGCTGCCTCCCACCCCCCAATCCCCTCCCCCGTTTACTCCCACCCTTTCCCCAACAGCGGGCCTGCTCGCTGGGCCCACTGGTTCTCCCCCGAGGGGCCATCTCTCTTCCCCCCTTCCCCCAGTGAGTGCCGCCAAGGCCCACGGCAAGGGCTGCTCCAGCGCCACAGGTGCCTGCACCCGCCAGCTCGGCCGCAGCCTGCCGCCCAGCCACAGCCCGCCGCTGCAGCTCAGCCGCCACCGCCAGCACTAAGGTGAGTCCATTCCCTGCGCATGCGCAGGGAATGGGTTTTCTCTTTTTGGGGGATTTAAATATCCCCCGAATATTTTTTCAAACTTTTTGGATTTTTCTGCACATGGGGGGAGTGTAGGGAAACCTCCCTGCCCCCCAGGTGCCCCCCACGTGGATTTAGGTATCCGCACGCAGGGGGCGCCTTCGGAATTAGATATATAGATGGGATCTCGTCAGCAATATTGTGTAGGGGGGAAGCCTCCTGGTATGTTTCTAATTTTTCATACTGCACTTTTTTAGATTTCTTCCAACCCAGCCTACTCTCCAAATTTGGTCTATGGAGCAACATTTTAGAAAATAAAAACATCTATATATCTAATAGCCAAGGTGCCCCCTGCATGTGGATATCTAAATCCACACATTGGGGGCACCTTAGGAGGCAAAGAGATTTTCCTGCACACTTGGGAAGCTCCCCAGGTGTGCCGAAAAATCCAAAAAGTTTAAAAAATGATGTGGGGCATATTTAAATCCCCCCCCCAAAAGCTCACCTGTGGGTGCTTCCTCCTCCTCAATGTTAAGCTCCTTCTCTCTCCCCCACCCCAGTGAGTATCGCAGGTCCTCCTGCTTGTACCCTCTAAATGTGCTTGACGGACCATCATCTACCGGTTGTCCCCAGCCCAAAGGACATCCACTTAGCCTCAGCCAGGGCCTTTCTTCCTGGCCTCGGCCTGGCGGAACATGTTTTCCTTTGGCCGATTCCGCACAAGTGCTTTGCTTCCCTTTCCTCCCGGGTTTAATTGGTCTAAATCAGTGTGCATGTTTCCACATTACATGAATCTGACCCGGGCTGATGTCGGTTCTTCATTTCTGCATCTGTCCTTGCCCCGAATCTTGAGCCCCCGCCTGTCTCCCCCCCTTTTTTAATGTAGGCAGAGTTGCATTATGACATTGTGACGCAACAAAGCCATGATTGGCCATCTGAGCTTCCAAGCCCATGAAAATCATCCGTGTAAGAAAAAAAAAGCTTGCACCGGAGTTGGAGGGGAAATGGAGGGTGGGAAAGGGATGGGAAATGGAGGGGGAACACGCAACACTAACACATGTAACCCCTGCAAAAATTGTGTCCACACCACCATGCCACTCGCAATACGTTGGCCCCACAAAAAATGTTAACCACGCAAGGATGGATCAAAGTCTTGTGTTGTTGTAATGCAACGGGGGGGAAACAGCTTGCACTGCGCCTCAAAGTCATCAATACATATTTTTATAGTGGCATGACTCAGGCACGACTTTTGTGCAAAAGATGCAACACAGAAATGTGCAGACATCAACAACAAAAGTACAGTTTTAAAAAGACATTTAAATGCCAGTCAACGGTGGATCAATGTTGTGTTGTGTTGTTGTAACGCAACAAAGCGGGGAACAAAAAAAACCCCACTCGTGCCAGGGCGGGAAAGGGGAGGGAAAGGGGAGAGAAAGAAGCAGAGGGGCGTTACAGGGGTGGAGCAAGAAACCCCGGTTTCGGAGTTCCCCACTTCAGTCCCATGGCAAAAAAAACCCCTGAAAATCCCAGAAATGGAAGATCCGGGGAAAACGATGATTACATTCGGGCCAACTGCAGACCCAGAGCAACAAGTGGGAAACTGTTGCTCTGCCCCGATATTTATTTGTTTGCTAGTGATATTGATTTGTCTAAGAGAGAAAAAGAGAGATGGAAAGAAAGAATGAAAGAGGTGGAAAGAAAGAGAGAGAGAGAAACAAAAAAAAGAAAATAGGTGGAAGGGAGGGGGAAGGAAGGAGGGAGGGATGGAGGGAAGGCAGGAAGGAGAAGACGTACGCCTCCCCTTTGCTGCCCCAGCTGCCCTGTCAGGAGCCACAGAATATGTGTGAAAGAGCCGCATGTGGCTCCCGAGCCACAGTTTGACCACCCCTGCTCTATATTTACTCTGATGTTGATGGTCCTTATGAATAAATTATATATGATTATAATATCTATATCTCCCCTTTTCCCTTGTTTTTCTGTATCCCTATTTTAATTTAAAACAAAAGAAAAAGGAAACAGGATCTTGTCCTTTTCTAGATGAAAGGGGGGTTTTGCCCAAGAAAATTAACAGTGCTAATAAGAGCAATACAAGAGCTCCTGCTGATGCAGATTCTGGTAGATGTGTGGATACAACCCTGCAGGGTAGGTGTGTAAATTGCTGGGGCGCGGCTGGGGCTGAAAAGGTGAGAGAGTGCCAGGCCAAAGGCAAACTACTGAATGTGGTGGAAGGAAAAGTCGAGCCAACAGACTTCAGATTCCCAGCTCGGCCACGATGCCACATGAACTCTGTACCACCGGGGGATGCCTCTCTGCCCGCCCCCCATCTTACTGCGAGTCAAACAACACAACGAGTCGCTCGACTCCACTCCAGGAAAGTGCAGCCCAGTTTTCTATTATTATTATTTTCTTTTTTTTTGTAAGAAAGTTTTTATTTTTCAAAACATTAAAATTAATACATTTGTTTTATACAAATCCTTTTTTCCATATTATATAACATTTTGTTCTATTTGTATAGTCTTGCTTTTATCTTGTATTGGTGGTTTCCCACCACATCTGAAGCATAACACATTTTCCACTTTATCCAAAATAGTAATATTTGTCTCTATGTTTACATTTCTGGTAACGGTTATATATCTTTAAAATACTTATATATCAATTCTTATTTTCTATATTCTTATATAATTCTAAAAAACAAGTTCAATATCTAATTATCCTTAGTACATTCATATACTCAATTTCTATTCCTTTATGCTATTGTAACCATGTATAAATGTAGTTTTTCATGTCCCAATATTTTTCAACATATTCTTTCAAATCCTCCCAATCTTCTAAAAAAGTCTCTGAGTACAGATTATTCAACTTTCTAGTCCATTTATCCATTTCAGCCATATATAACAATTTTTTCAACCATTCCCACACTTCTGGTATTTTTTCATTTTTCCAATTTTGTGCATACACCATTCTTGCTGTTGTAATCATATACCATATTATTGTCCTTTTCTTTACATTTATCTCTTCTAGTTTAAGTCCAAGCAGTAACATTTCAGGCAACTTCTTAAATGTACATTTCAAAAATTTTTCCATTTCTGCATGTATTATAGACCAATAAGTCTTCGCTTTATCACAAGTCCACCACATATGATAGAAAAAACCTTCTTTCTTTTTACATTTCCAACATTTGTTAGACATATTTTGATTAATATTTGCAAATTTTTTTGGTGTCATATACCATCTGTACATCATTTTAAAACAGTTCTCTTTTAGATTATAACATGTAGAAATACTCATTGCATTTTTCCATAAAAATTCCCAAGATTCCATTTCAATGTCTTTGTTTAGGTTTATCGCCCATTTTATCATTTGTTCCTTTACCATTTCATCAGCATTAAACCATTTTAACAATACTTTATACATTTTAGAAATCATTTTTTTCCCATCTTCCTCCCAAATTTGTTCTATTTCATTGCTTTTTTCTCTAAAACCAGATTTTTTATCACTTCTGTACATATCATATATTTGTCTGTACCTTAACCAGCCATAATCAAAGTCCATCTGCTGCTGCTCCTTCAATTTAAAGTCTTTACCATGTCTTGTTAACAGGTCTCTATATTTCAACCAGTCTTGTCCTTTGTAGTGAGATGATGGATTTAAAACTTCTGCAGGTACAATCCACATAGGTATTTCTTCTGGAAAAAAGTTTTTATATCTTGTCCACGTATCGATTAATGTTCTTCTCAAATAATGATGCTTGAACATATTGTCCATTTTTGTTTTACCATAATACAGATATGCGTGCCACCCAAACCTACAGTCATGACCTTCCAGGGACAATAACTTTCTGTCTTGTAACATAGTCCATGTCCCTATCCAAGTCAAACATACTGCATCATGATATAGCCTTAAGTTTGGTAACTGAAACCCACCTCTCTCTTTAGCATCACACATTATTTTCATCTTAATTCTTGGTTTTTTCCCTCCCCACACAAACTTAGTCAATTCCTTCTGCCAGCATTTGAATGTTTTTACATCTTTCACAATTGGAATAGTTTGAAACAGAAACATTATTCTTGGTAACACATTCATTTTAACCACTGCAATTCTACCCAGCAGTGACAAATTTAATACATTCCACCTTTTAATATCTTGCATAACTTGCTGCCATAATTTCTCATAATTATTCTTATACAAATCAATGTTTTTCATTGTTAAGTTTACACCTAGATATTTTGTCTTTTTCACCACTTCACATTCTATAAGATTTTGTAATTCAATTTGCTTATTATTTGGCATATTTTTACACATCACTTTCGATTTGTTCTTATTTACATAAAACCCAGCTAAATCACCAAACTCTCTTACTTTCTGCAACAAATATGGTAGTGTAGTCATAGGGTCTTCAGCTATAAACATCACGTCGTCTGCAAAGGCTCTATATTTAAAAGAGAAACCTTTTATTGTTAAGCCTTTAATTTCTTTATCTTCTTTCAAATTTAGTAACAAGACTTCCAAAATCCAAATAAATAGCAACGGCGAGAGTGGGCATCCTTGTCGTGTTCCTTTTTCCACTTTAAAGTAATCCGTTTTTTCAGTATTAATTATTAAAGAGGATTTCTGTTCTCTATATATTGACTTAATAAGATTAAGCATATAGTCTCCAATTTCAAGATGTTCCAACACTTCAAACATAAAATCCCAATTTAAATTGTCAAACGCTTTTTCCGCGTCTAAAAAAAGAAAGCCCACTTCCTTCTCCGGATGTTTATCATAGTACTCTATAGCATCCACTACTACTCTTATATTGTCTCTTATTTGGCGATTAGGTAAAAATCCTGCTTGTTCTGTCTGTATAGTCTCTTTAAGATGTTCCTTAAGCCTATCAGCTATAATCTTGGCAAAAATCTTATAGTCATTGTTTAACAAAGAAATTGGTCTATAATTTTTAACATTGGTTAAATCTTGACCTTCTTTCGGAATGAGTGAAATGGTTGCTTCTTTCCAAGTCTCCGGGACCTCACCTGTCACTCCTATGTCATTCATTAATAGCAATAACACTGGTGAGATCGAATCCTGTAGTGATTTATAAAACTTAGCTGTAAATCCATCTGATCCAGGTGCTTTTCCTAATTTTGAATCATTTATTGCATTTTTAATCTCTTGTAGTGACATTGGGCAGTTAAGTAGTTCTTTGATTTTCTCCGTTGGTTTTGGTAATTTTAATGACTGTAGGTATTCTTTAATCCTTCTTCTGTCTTTATTTTCCTTCTTAAAAAGCTTTGCATAATATTTAAAAAATTCTCTTTTTATTCCCTTATTGTCTATTATCTCAATATTGTCCCGTATCACTTTAGTAATAAATTTATTTTCACGTTTTTTCTTTAATTGCCATGCTAAGTACTTTCCAGGTTTATTTGCACCTTCAAATGCTTTTTGTTGCAATTTTTTCAGGTTCCAGTAAGTCTCTTGATTCAAAATAGCTTTTGCTTGGTCTTGTAACATCCAAATTTCCTTTTGCAGTTTCTTTTTTCCTGGTCTGTTCTTCAGTTCCTTTTCTTTTATTTTAATGGCTTGTACAATGTTTTCATATTGTTCTCTTTTCTTTTTATTGTCTTTAGCATTCAATGATATCAATAATCCTCTCATAACTGCTTTGTACGCATCCCACACAGTTTGAATTTTTACTTCTTTTTGTATGTTCGCTTGAAAATATAAATCTGTCTCTTCATGTAATTTTTAAACTATTTCTTGGTTGTCTAATAAGTCCTCATTTATTCTCCATCTCCCTTGCCTTTTTATTTGCCCAGAAGTCCATAGACAAGGATTGTGGTCTGAGATTATTCTAGGTAGAATTTCAACTTTTTTTGCTTAAGTGTTAGATTAATAGACATCCAGATCATATCAATTCTTGAATGTGAATCATGTCTGTTAGAGTAAAAAGTATAGTCTTTCCCTTGTGGGTTAACCTTCCTCCAAATATCCTCCAGCTTTTCCTGTTTTATCAGTTCAAAAAAAAATTTTGGAAGTTTCCCTAGTGTGTCATCTTTTCTCTTTGAGCGCCTATCCATTTTATTATTCACAGTCCCATTAAAGTCTCCCAACATTATGATTTGTTCATAGTTTACACTGTCCAGTTCCATTTGTAGTTCTTTTAAAAAGATTTCTTTAGCTCCGTTGGGGGCACAAATATTTACAATCAAAGTCTTCTGTCCGTGTAACAGAATTTCAATAGCTAAGTATCTTCCTTCTTTATCTTTAAATATTAGTTTAGGTTCCAAGTCTTTTTTGGCATATGTTACCACTCCATTCTTTTTATTACTTGCCAATGAAAAAAATTCTTCTCCCAACTTTTTTCTTATTAAATATTTGTAGTCTTGTTTCTTAAGATGGGCCTCTTGTATACAAACTATACTACATTTTTGTTTCTCCAGCCAGTGTCCTACCATTCTACGTTTTTGGGGTGAATTAAGTCCATTTACATTCCATGAGAGTACTTTGTAATCCATCTTGTTGTAGTCTTAAATATCACCAAATTCTTCCTTGTTCTCACCAACAAAGGCGTACATTTCTGCTGAATTTTTAATCACCATTCTGTTGTTACCATAATAAAAACTCAGTCCTTGTGGTATTTCCCAACGAAATCTTATTTTTTTCTCTTTCAGTTTGTCTGTCAGACGCTTGAATTTTTTCCTGTCTTGCAAAATTGCTCTGGGCAATTCTTTCATTACGATAACTTTTTTCCCACCTATTTCAAAAGAGTCTGTAAAACATTTCTTGTAGATTTGTTCTTTTGTTCTCTTCATTGTAAATTGAACTACCACGTCCCTTGGTATATTTTTGTCTCTCGCGTATGTAGAATTGACTCTGTAAACAAGATCCATATGTTCTTTAACAACTTCCTCTTCCTCTTGTAAAAAATCTGCTAATGCTTCTTGCATTCTTGTAAAAATGTCTTCACCTAATTTTTCCTCTATACCTCTAAATCTCAGATGGTTTTGCATGTCTCTATAGTGCATCATCTTTTCCATTCTGTCATTGTCCTTCATTGTTTTTTGAGTATTTTCTTCCAGTTCTTTTACTTTAATTTCTATGTCTTGTGTTCTAGTGGTTAACTTTTGTAATTCAGCTTTTAAATCTATTATTATTATTTTCTACCATTGTTTTCTAGATTTTCTATGCATTATTATTGTTTTAGAGAGTGCCTTTTCTCTTTGGTTGTCCTCCTTCGGCACTCAGCATAATGAACATCACTCAGATGTGCCGCGGCAGCGGCCACTGCCTGACTGCCCCAGCGCTAGATTTTAATATCCCCAGAAAACATTCTCAGATTGGAGAGAAGCAATTATTCTCCCAGGGAGCTAAAGGTGGCTTGGGAGAAGAGCTGCAAGCTGGGGGGAAAATAAACAGGAGGGGGCAGCTGAGATAATTAGGGGGCTGGAGCACCTTTCCCGTGAGGAAAGACTGAAGAGTCTGGGACTTTTCCATTTAGAGCAGAGATGACAGAGGGGGGACATGACAGAGGTTTATAAAATTATGCATGGGGTGGAGAGAGTTAACCAAGAGAACTTTGTCTCCCCTTCCCAAAATACTAGAACTCGGGGGCATCCAGTGAAGCTGATGGGCAGTAGGTTCAGGGCAACAGGAAACACTACTATACACAGAAAAGAGTAAGAGGTCCAGTAGCACTGCCAGAGGCTGTAGTGATGGCCACAGGAATAAACTAAAAGCGGGATTATACTCTCTTGTGACCATTCCACCATGGCCTACTGGGATTTCTTCGTAATATCATACCGCCACTAGCACTTTATTCTGTTACTGGATATGATTTTCATGATGTTTACAATTAGGGTTTTAATGTATTATAATAACTTTTAACGTAAACTGCCCTGAGCCTGCCTTGGCAGGGCGGGTGGGATCTAAATCGAATTAAATAAATAAATAAATAGATAGATTCATGGAGGATACGTCAATCACTGGCTACTAGCCATGGTGACTGAGGGGAAACTCCACATTCAGAGGCACTAAGTCTCTGAATCCCAGAGCCAGGAGGCAACATCTGGGGAAGGCCTCTGCCTCTACGCCCTATTTTTGGCCCTCCAGAGGAACTGGCTGGCCACTGTGTGAGACAGGATGCTGGACTAGATAGACCCACTGGTCTGACCCAGCAGGGCTCTTCTGATGTTCTTATGAAGGCCTCAGTCTCTGTGCTCTGGACCTCCAGAGGAACTGTTTGGCCACTGTGTGAGGCAGGATGCTGGACCAGATGGACCACTGGTCTGATCCAGCAGGGCTCTTCTTATGTTCCCAGTTCTCTGGCTCAGAGGCAGAGCACCCGCTTTGTTTGTAGAAGATTCAATCCCCAGCTTCTCCAGCTAACAGTTATCTGGAACAAGTTTTGAGGTTAAGCCTCCTGAGATGCCGGGGAGCTTCTGCTAAAGGTAAAACTAGATTAGATTACCTCTGCTTGCCTTTTAAAGACAAATTATCACCTGGGTGCACTGATTCAACTTAGGACCCCAAGAGGAGGGGAGAGTTGATATAACCTAGGTACCCTTACACAGTTTCACTAATTGAAACCACCCACATCCTTTAAAAGGAAAAAAGATGGGGATCTGTGTAGTTTCCCCATGTAGGAATGTCCCCTAGTCTCTATGGTGAAGACCATAGAAATCAGGAGAGGAAGCCTACAGTATCACCTGGAAGTGGTATCACATCCTCCCTAGACTCTGCCCTCCCCAAACACTGCCCCTAAATCTCCTGTCATTTGCCAAAGCAGTGCTGAAGTTCCACACTTCCATGGCAAACAGAGGCTCAATTCAGATCAGGGCCATGGCATGCAGAGAGAGGAAACTTTAACCTTTTCCCCTGTGCTATTTTCCTGACTGGAAACAGTTCTGGGATCACTAATTGGGCCCACTGGGAGCTGCACAAGTATTGATAAGCTACACATTAAAACCCCACAACACGGCATCGGCAACTAACACCTCCCAGGGCCATCTCAAGTTGGGAAGATGACATAGGGGGTGGGGGACATCTAAGCCTCCCTTCTCCAAGCACCCAGGTGCTAATGTGAATAGGGCCCAAGCACACCCAGGAAAAGCCAAATTTCAGAACGTGCTTTTCCACTCACCTTCTGAGTGCCCCCCAAGGAACACTTAACGAGGAGTTGGTCCCTAAACAAGGCAAAGAATGATCTGTCTCTCCATATACACCCACTTACATCTCTAGTGAACAGGTTGGCAGGGGGATAAAAGAACTGTGTACATCCCAGAAAGCAGTCATAAAACAGAAGAAGAGCCCTGCTGAATCAGAGCAGTGGTCCATCTAGTCCAGCATCCTGTCTTAAACAGTGGCCAAGCAGTTCCTCTGGATGGCCAATAACAGGGCATAGAGACTGAGGCCTTCATAAGAACATCAGAAGAGCCCTTCTGGATCAGAGCGGTGGTCCATCTAGTCCAGCATCCTGTCTTAAACAGTGGCCAACCAGTTCCTCTGGATGGCCAACAACAGGGCATAGAGACTGAGGCCTTCATAAAAACATAAGAAAAGCCAATGTTGGATCAGACCAGTGGTCCACCTAGTCCATCCAGTCCAACACTCTGTCACACAGTGGCCAAAAACACCAGGTGCCCTCAGAAGGTCCAGCAGTGGGGGCAGGAAGTCCTCCCACTGTTGCCCCCCCCCAAACACCAAGATTACAGAGCATCACTTGCCCCAGACTGAGAGTTCCTATCTATACTTTGTGGCTAATAGCCACTGATGGACATCTGCTCCATATGCTTATCTAATTCCCTCTTGAAGACGTCCATGCTTGTAGCCGCCACCACGTTCTGTGGCAGTGAATTCCACGTGTTAATCACTCTTTGGGTGAAGAAGGACTTCCTTTTATCTGTCCTAATCCGACTGCTCAGCAATTTCATGGAGTGCCCACGAGTTATTGTATTGTGAGAAAGGGAGAAAAGTACTTCTTTCTCTGCCTGCTCTATCCCATGCATAATCTTATAAACCTCAATCATGTCACCCCTCAGCCGTCGTGCTTCAACCTTTCTTCATAGGAAAAGTGTTCCAACGCTTTCATCATTTTAGTTGCCCTTTTCTGCACTTTTTCCAATGCTATAATATCTTTCTTGAGGTGTGGCGACCAGAATTGTACACAGTACTCCAAATGAGGTCGCACCATCGATTTATACAGGGGCATTATGATACTGGCTGATTTGTTATCTATTCCCTTCCAATAACCCCCAGCATAACATTGGCCTTTTTCATTGCAGTCGCACACTGTCTCAACATTTTCATTGAGTTATCTACTACGACTCCAAGATCTCTCTCTTGGTCAGTCTCTGCCAGTTCGGACCCCATCAACGTGTATTTATAGTTAGGATTTTTGGCTCCAATGTGCATCACTCTGCACTTGGCCACATTAAACCCCATTTGCCACGTTGATGCCCACTCGCCCATCCTTGACAGATCTCTTTGGAGTGCCTCACAATCCTCCCTGGTTCTCACCACCCTGAACAACTTCATGTCATCTGCAAATTTAGCCACTTTACTCCTTACTCAGAAGAGCCCTTCTGGATCAGACCAGTGGTCCATCTACTCCAGCATCCTGTCTTAAACAGTGGCCAACTAGTTCCTCTGGAGGTCAAGAAACAAGACATAGAGGCTGAAACCTTCATAAGAACATAAGAAGAGCCCTGTTGGATCAGACCAGTGGTCTATCTAGCCCAGCATCCTGTCTCACACAGTGGCCAACTAGTTCCTCTGGAGGGCCAAGAACAGGGCATAGAGGCCGAGGCCTTCACAAGAATTAATATAAGAAGAGAACTGCTGGATCAGACACAAGGCCCATCTAGCCCAGCATCCTGTCTCAAACACTGGCCAACCAGTTCCCCTAGAGAGCCAACAACAGGGCATAGAGGTGAAGGCCTTCACAAGATCTAATATAAAAACTCCTGGATCAGACCAGAGGTCCATCTAGTCCAACCTTTTGTCTCACCGAGTGGCCAAGCAGTTCCTCTGGAGGGCCAGTAAGAGGGCATAGAGGCCGAGGTCTTCGTAAGAATATCAGAAGAGCCCTGCAGGATCAGACCAATAGTCCATCTAGTCCAGTATCCTGTCTCACACAGTAGCCAACCAGTTCCTCTGGAAGGCCAACAACAGGGCATAGAGGATGAGGCCTTCATAAGAACATCAGAAGAGCCCTGCTGGGTCAGACCAGTGGTCCATCTAGTCCAGCATCCTGTTTCACACAGTGGCCAACCAGTTCCCCTGGAGGGGCAACAACAGGGCAGAGAGGCCGAGGTCTTCAGAAGAACCTAAGAAGAGCCCTGCTGGATCAGACCAGAGGTCCACAGAGGTCGAGGTTTCCCCCTGATGTTTCCTCCTGGCACTGATATTAAGAGGTTTGCTGCCTCTGAACATGGAGGTTCCCTTTAGGCACCATGGCTAGTAGCGATTGATAGACCCGTCCAATCTCCTTTTAAAGCTCTCTGTGCCTATGGCCCTCACTACATCCTCCGGCAGTAAATTCCACATTTTAATCACTCGCTGTGTAAAGAAGTATTTTCTTTTGTCTCTCCATCCACCTTAAATCCTCTTCAGGAAAAAAATGATGTCTGTCTGCAGCCTCAACTGGCCACACTGGCCACCTTTCCAAAAGCCGCCAGCTCTCGTCTGAACAGTTTGAAATGACGCTCGGAAACATTTCCTCCTCCTGCCAGCCCCAATATGCGAAATTTCCCCAAAGCTCCAGCGGCCGATCGAGATGATTCTCCGATATCCTTCCCAGTACAATAGGCGAGATCCAGTCTTCATCAGCATTGTCGCAGTCACTGTTCGACAAAGTTAACGTTTCTCCCTGGATAAAGCCGGAAAATGTTATCCGCTGGCGATAGGAATCCTTCAGGGAAGCCCCATTCAGACTCTTTCTAAAGCTCACATAATTGTTCCAGCGGCTGGAAATTTTAAACAGGTTTCCCCCAGCTGCTTTGCCAAGTCGCACTAAGCCCCCTTTGTCAAGGAAAGGTGCCAGCGGAAGGCACAGGAAGATAAGCACAGCTGAGGGAATAGCTCGAACTCACTTGCCTGGAGATGGTTCCACCGAGTGAGCTGGCGCTCCTCTTTGAATCCCGCCACAACACTGGGAATAGATCCTCGTTGCTACTACGAGGCCTCTTTTATCCGTATATCTCAAGATGCGTTCGGAGTTACTGAGTGGGGCTCTAGAAAATGGTTCTCTCAGGTCAGACCTTGATTATTTGATGGATTAAATGCTTACATTCCACTTTCCCCCCTTTTGTGGTTGTTCAGTCGCACAGTCAAGTCCGACTCTTCACGACCTCATGGACCCTCCTGTCTTCTGTCGTGTTCCGGAGTTTGCTCAACTCCATGTCTGTTGCATCAAAAACACCGTCTAACCATCTCATCCTTTGTTGTCCCCTTCTTCTTTGACCTTCAGTCTTTCCCAGCATCAGGGTCTTCTCCAGGGAGTGCTCCCTTCTCATTGGGTGGCCAAAGTATTTGAGCTTCAGCTTCAGGATCTGGCCTTCCAGGGAACAGTCAGGGTTGATTTCCCTTTAGGATTGACTGATTTGATCTCCTTGCAGTCCAGTGGACTCTCAAGAGTCTTCTCCAGCACCATAATTCAAAAGAATCTATTCTTCGGCGCTTGGCCTTCCTTATGGTCCAACACTCGCAGCCATACATTACTACTGGGAACACCATTGCTTTAACCATACAGACTTTTGTTGGCAGGGTGATGTCTCTGCTTTTTATTATGCTATCTAGGTTTGCCATCGTTTTCCTCCCAAGGAGCAGGCGTCTTTTAATTTCATGGCTGCAGTCACTGTCGGCAGTGATCTTGGATCCCAGGAAGGTGAAGTCTGTCACTGCTTCCATGACTTCCCCTTCTGTTTGTTAAGGAGCGATGAGGCCGGATGCCATGATCTTTTCCCCCTTAAAGGGACCCAAAGGCAGCAGTCACACACACTGAACAATCCACTTTCAATCCACTTTCCAACTGGTATTTGCTAGTTCACACAGGACGATTCTGCATCTAGCATTTGCTCCCCATTTTCTAAACTGGGAGGAAAGTACTACAAAACCCAATGATCGAAGAAAGCAAAAGTGGCATGGAATGTGGAGGGTACCATAAAATCTGATGTTCAACAGAAGTGAAAGCAGCATGGAGTGTGCAGGCTACCCTAAAACCCGATGATCAAAGAAAGCGGCACGGGTGTGGAGGCTACCATAAAATCTGATGATCAAAGAAAGCGAAAGTGGCATGCAATGCAGAGAGGAATTTCTGTTCCACCGTGAGTTTGGTATAACAACGGAGGGAAAAACCAATGCAGAATCAGCCACAGTAAAATCCAGCTGGAAAGTGCACTGAAGGTGGATCAAAAGTGGATTATTTAGTGTGTGTGACCACAGCCAAACTGTCTTTCTTTGATATTTTTTTTGGTGTGTGTGCGTGCACACACGCATGCGTACCTGGAAGTCACGGTAACCTCTGGCAACTGACCCCTCCTGGGGGCCTGGAGGATATTCAGAGAGGTGGCTGGATAAAACTTGCTCCTGCCTCCTGCCTGCTGGTATTCCAAGGAGGTCTCCCATCCAATTACTTGCCAGAGTCGACCCTGCTTAGGTTCCGAGATCTGACGAGATCGGGCTTGCCAGGGCTATCCAGGTCCAGGCCGGGACCCAAACTGTCCTAATGGATGAAAAGAGCCATCCACTTGCAGCTGACTTATGGAGATCCCAGAGGGTTTTCAAGACAAGAGATGTTCAGAGTTGGTTTACTGTTGCCTGCCTCTGTGTCGCAACCCTGGACTTCCTCGGTGGTTTCCCATTCAAGTACTAACCTGGGCCAACCCTGCTTAGCTTCTGAGATCTGATGTGATTGGGCTAGTCTGGGCTATCCAGGTCAGGGGAGTCTTACAACCTGTCTTACAAGACAGTGTCTCTTGGTTGGGGTGGGACTGAGTTGTGGATTCATCCACCGGCACTGTGTGTACGAGCCACAGGGCAAGAAAACATTGACTTGTGTGCAAGGGCTCATGCTCTTCGACTCACACTCAAGCGCTGTAGCATTTACAGGAAAAAGGAGACACACTTATCCCTGCGTTCAGCTGCTATTAGTGTCTTGCCGTTGGCCTCCCGTTCGCCTCAATACCCCTCTATCGGACAAGTGAGGAACAAGAGAAAAAACAACCAGGAAATAGCCTCTTTGGTCATATTCTAGGAATTTGTCCTTATCTCTACGGTCTTTACCATAGATACTAAAGGAAATTTGATGCGCATCACCGGGAAAGTGAGGTCAGATTCTCCCCAAACTCCACCCTCCCCAGGCTCCTTCCTCAAGTTTTCCCAGCAGCCCCACTGGCAACCCTAGCTGTTAGCCTGCTGACATCAAGATCTTCCTCACTCCCACCGTCCCTGCTTTTCTGACTTCCAGATCTCTCCTCTGTCTGAGAGCCGGTTCGGTGCAGTGGTTAAGAGTGTGGACTCTTACCTCAGAGAACTGGGTTATAATCCGGTGACCGGAAAAAAGCCCACAGAAAAAAACCCATGGACATAAATGCTCAGAGGAAAAACCCCCACGTGGAAAAATGCCCACGTGGAAAAATGCCCACGTGGAAATAAGCCCACATTAGAAAAAAGCCCACAGAGGAAAAACCCATACACATAAAAGCCCACAGGGCAAAAAAGCCCACACAGAAAGAAGCCCACATGGAAAAATACCACGTAAAGTGCCATAGATATTTATAATGGTGGATAGCCATTCATCTCCATTTATGAGAATGAACAGGTATTACCTATATTCACATGCAACTTACGAGTGACCCAAGGTCACCCCAGCAGCTGCATGTGGAGAAGTGGGGACTCAAACCTGGTTCTCCCAGATTGGAGTTCGCGCTCCTAACCACTACACCAAACTGGCTCTCAGCATTTCCAGGCCAGGTCTTGTAGCTTTCTGGAAGAAATGAGGCTGCAGTATTCCTTTTTTAGGCACTGACTCTCGGTAAACGACTGCCGAAGAAGCCAGATCGGGATGTCTGAGGAGGAGTCTGCCTTCTTTAACATGCAGGTTCCAGCGCTCAGTCTATTTTTCCGGCGTGCCAACGAGACATTTGGGTGGCCTATTTGGAGGGAGTATTTTTAAGCTCAAAGGAAAGTTACATATTGTTTTGTTTTGTTTTTGTTTTTGTTTTTAAAAAAAGATGCTAAAAATAAAACGTCAGCTCTGTTTTAATCACTCCACCGGGATGCTCTGAATTCCCTCCCCACCCCCTTGGCTTTGTTCTTTCCTCTTTCTTTAATGCATTCCCCTTCCTGACATGCGCTTCATTGGGATGCGAGAGGCTTTGTGCAAGCGGGTATAAACAGAAATTCTCTCTTATCTAATTAGCCAGCCTTGTTTATTGAGACAAGCCTTTTCCACGGGGGGAGACGTCAATGACGCTTCACCTTCATGTTGGTTTCCGCTGTCAAGTCCGAACCCTAATCGGGATGCCGAAATCTTTTGCCCGCTCTGATGTATTCCTGACTTCTCCCTAGCTGACACAGGCCACACGGAGATAGGACAAGATGCGTAGCCGCATTAGTCTGTCTGCAGCAGTAGAAAAGAGTAAGGCTGATTTTACACCTCCCCTCTAAAGTAGTTTGACTGCTGTCTTTTCCTGTGCTGATTTCACAGTGGTGTGAAATTTCACTCCAGGGGGTCTAAGTGCACTAAGAAACCACAATTGTTTAAAGCAGAATAAAGCGGTATAATACTAGCTTGACCACAGGAGGGCAATTAGTAGATATGGACATTTCAGTGGCAGCACGGTTTCACACCGCACAGAGGTGTGGGCAGGTTTTTTTGGAACTAGAATGATTCCAGCGGGAAAGTCAGATGTAAAATCAGCCTAAGAGCCCAGTAGCACCTTAAGGTAAAGGTAAAGGTCTCCCTTGCTCGAAAGCCAGTTGAATACGACTCTAGGGACGCAGTGCTCATCTCCGTTTCCAAGCCGAAGAGCCAGAACTGTCCGTAGACTTCTCCGTGGTCATGTCGCCAGCATGACTAGACACTGAGGCGCACGGAACGCCGTTCCCTTCCCACCGAAGCGGTACCTATTTATCTACTTGCAATTTCTTGCTTTCGAACTGCTAGGTTGGCAGGAAGTAACACCTTAAAGACTCACAAAATTTGTGGCTGGGGGATGAGCTTTCGTGAGTCACAGTGACTTGTGAAAGCTCCTGCCCTGCCACCAATTTTGTGAGTCTTTAAGGTGCTACCGGACTCTTGCTCTTTTCTAGAAGGGAAGAAGAAAAGATTGGATTTATACCCCCGCCCTTCACTACCTGAAGGAGTCTCAGATCAGCTTACAATCTCATTTCCCTTCCCCTCCCCGCAACAGACACCCTGTGAGCAGTGTTCCCTCTAAACTGAGTTAGTGTGAGCTAGCTCACAGTTTTTTTAGCCTCCAGCTCACAGATTTTTGTCTTTGCTCAGGAAGGATGGCCTCAGAGCAAACTAATGTATGCAGCGGCCAAATCACTCGCTCACAACTTTAATGCCAGTAGTTCACAAAGTAGAATTTTTACTCACAAGACTCCACAGCTTAGAGGGAGCAGTGCCTGTGAGGTAGGTGGGGCTGAGAGAGCTCTCTCAAGAACTACCCTTGAGAGAACAGCTCTGAAAGAACTCATGACTGAAGCAAGGTCACACCAGTAGCTGCATGTGGAGGAGCACTGCTACATGCTACAAGCACTGAGATTGCTCATATGCACATAGGTATCACACAACAACTGTGGCACCAAACAAGACTTGGATGTGTGAATGAGCTACCTGTCACAGGTGAATATTACAGGTGGACCTGTCTTATACCGAATCAGACCACTGGTCCACCCTGTGCACGTAACCACAGAACTGAAACCCTTACCACAGACTAGCTACATTATTTCAATCTTGCCTCTGCATTCTTCCAGGCTGGATGACCTGAAACGAAAGGCTTGGTTCTTCTGGATGCCGCAATCCTTAGGTAAAGGTTTCCCTTGCTCAAAAACCAGTCGAATCCTACTCTAGGGGGCGCTGCTCATCTCTGTTTCTGAGCTGAAGAGTCAGCGCTGTCCGAAGACATCTCCATGGTCATGTGACTGGCATGACTAAACACTGGGGCACACAGAATGCTGTTACCTTCCCACCGAAGCAGTACCTATTTATCTACTTGCAATCTCTTGCTTTCGAACTGCTAGGTTGGCAGGAGCTGGGGCCTGAAATGGGAGCTCACTCCATCATGCAGCACTCGGCTCTCAAACTGCCGAGCTACTGACCTTCTGGTTCACAGCTCAGACACCAAATTTTACATTCGTGAGTTGTGCTTATTGGTACACAGAATGAAAACAGTCCTGAGTCTCTTCAGGGTCTATAACTGGATAACTAGCATCAGACCCCTCTCAGCTGCTGTTGCTAAGGTTGCCAGCATCCAGGTGGGGCCTGGTATTCCAGCCAATCTCTAGACTATGAAGATCAGTTTCCCCTGGAGAAAATGGCTGCTTTAGAGGGCAGGCTCTGTGACCCTTTACCTTGCTGAGGTATCTCTTCACCCTGAAACCGGCCCTCTCCAGGCACCTCTCACAAATCTCCAGGAATTTCCCAACCCGGAGTCGGCAACTCTGGCTGTTGCTGGCCCCAGGGGTTTGAAGCTCTGCGCTGCATCCCTTCTTCACAAGATATGTTTTCCATTTGAGAGTCCACGGTCACATCGCTTGGCCGGCACCGGACGAACACACCTCTGAGACTGCCCTGCAGTCCTAGTCAGCAGGCAGCCATCTGACACTCGCGGCGGGCTCCCAAAAATTGCGGGTATCGCTTTTTGGCAGCAAGACAGTGGCCTGCCAGGAGCAGCAGGCTCCCAAATGCAGCTTGTATTTTGAAGTTTGAAAAAAAAAAAAAAACACAACCCAAAATAACGGCAATAATTCTCCACGCAAGCTGCAGCGCAAGAAGTGCCAAGAAATAAAAGCCCTCCTTTCCGGGAGCGCGTTTCCAGAATCCTGCACTGAATGGAAACCGATTTGGCAGCCATTTTAAATCTATACATCTCACAGGGAAAATGAAAAGAGGCTTCCAAAGGGAGGGAAAGATCATTCCAGTTAGCTGCTCTGTGTGTATGTGTGTGTGTGTGTGTGTTGCTCGCCTGTTTCCCCCCCCCCCCCCCCCAATTTATTTTAAAATGCATTGGCCTTCTTTTCCCCCGACACATCTTTGCTTCATTGTTTCTTTGGTGGAAAAAAACGGCTGTGTGGCCCTCCGAGGATGAGGCATCCTTCAAAGTAATGTCACCTAGAGTGCTCTTCTCCCATCATGCTCTTGTTCGCAGGCCCCTGAGCGGAATCCTCCCCCACCCACCCCCTTTCGTCCTGAGGCCCAGCTCGCTCCGTGGCAGGGACAGATTAGCGAGAGGGCTTACGACCGGCCATCTGCCATGGCAGGATGTTCTGGCTGCAAGTCCCCTGATCTCTGAGCCGCGCATTGCTGAAGAGTGTGGAAGGATTTTGGTCGCGGGGAGGCGGCTGGGATGAATTCGTTTATCCAGGCCGACACTCGTTTCTCGCTCTGAGCAGTGTCCTCAGGGTGGGGGAATTTAGGCGGAAGGATAAGAGGCGGACAGCTAAGCAAAAACACGCATACACACACACACACACACACAAGAACTTAAGAATGTAAGAGAATATAAGAACATAAGAGAAACCATGTTGGATCAGGCCAATGGCCCATCCAGTCCAACACTCTGGGAGCTTTAGGTAAAGGTAAAGGTTTCCCTTGCTCGAAAGCCAGTCAAATACGACTCTAGGGATGTGGTGCTCATCTCCGTTTTCAAGCCGAAGAGTCAGCGCTGCCTGAAGATGTTTCCATGGTCATGTGGCTGGCATGACTAGACACTCAGGCGCATGGAACGCTGTGTGAAATGGCAAAATCCACTTGCAAACGGTTGCCAAAGTGGATTGAAACTACATTATTTAGCCTGTGTGAAAGTACCCTTCCAGCTAGAGTTGCCAGACCCACGGTTCCAGTGGGGTTTCCCCTTCTTTTGGGTGCTCCGATTCGCTGGTCAGCTGGCCAGTGGGGGAAACCCCACCCCCAAATAGGGATATCATCACCAATGCTCCTTCAAAGCTGTGGAGACTTGTGAGCAAAAATTCTACTTTGTGACCTGCTGGCATTAAAGTTGTGGGTGAGCAATCTGACTACTGCATAAATGAGTTTGCTCTGGAGCCCTCCTTCCTGAGCTAAGAAAAGATGTGTGAGCTGGAGCCACATGCAGCTCTTTCATACATATTGGGCAGCTCCTGGCTTGGCGGCTGGGGAAACAAGGGGGGGGCATGATTCCCCAATCAGTCATCCCTTTCCACCTTTCTCTCCCTCCCTCCCTCCCTCCCTCCCTCCCTCATCTATTTACTTTCCTTCCTTCCTTCTCTCTTTTCCTTCCTTCCTTCCTTTGTCTCTCTTTTCCTTCCTTCCTTCCTTCCTTCCTTCCTTCCTTCCTTCCTTCCTTCTTTCTTTTCCTTCCTTCTCTCTTTTCCTTCCTTCTTTGTCTCTCTTTTCCTTCCTTCCTTCCTTCCTTCCTTCCTTCCTTCCTTCCTTCCTTCCTTCTTTCTCTCTTTTCCTTCCTTCTTTCTTTGTCTCTCTTTTCCTTCCTTCCTTCCTTCTCTCTTTTCCTTCCTTCTTTGTCTCTCTTTTCCTTCCTTCCTTCCTTCTTTCTCTCTTTTCCTTCTTTCCTTCTTTGTCTCACTTTTCCTTCCTTCCTTCCTTCCTTCTCTCTTTTCCTTCCTTCTTTGTCTCTCTTTTCCTTCCTTCCTTCCTTCCTTCCTTCTCTCTTTTCCTTCCTTTTTTGTCTCTTTTCCTTCCTTCCTTCCTTCCTTCCTTCCTTCCTCCCTCATCTATTTGTTTTCTTTGTTTCTCTCTCTCTCTTTCCATCTCTTTCATTCTTTCTTTTCACCTCTCTCTCTTCCTCTCTCTTTCTCAGACAAATAAATATAATTATCAAACAAATAAATACCATTGGACAAATAAATATTATCAGTATCCGTTTTTACCCCTTTTGTTTTTTATTTTTGGCCGTCCCATTTAATGTTGATAAAAAGTAAATTTGCATATTTTCCAATAAAAACCATGTGTGTGATATTTGTTCATGTCCTGCGGCTCTCAAACATCTGACGTTTATTCTGTGCGGTTCTTACCTTAAGCAAATTTGGCCACTTGGGGGAAATAAGGGTGGAGGAAGAGATGTCCCCTCAAGTCCTTCTATGTCCTCTACTTGCATCTATAGTTTTCAAGCATTCATTGGGCTTTCCAAAGTATTACAGCCTCTACTTTTTCCCTTACGTTATTTTCTCCCAAAAAATCTCCTAAACGTTCAAAGATCCTAAAATAATAGCAACACAGCAGATGCATTGGGGCAATAATTTTACAACATATTCTTATGCTTTACTTGACTGCATGTTACAAACATTCCTGAATAACATTTCCTCACATTTCCTTTTTTAAAATACTTTTGTGTCAAGCTCCTTTGGTGGTAGTGGAGAGTATTGCCAAGCTGTGACTTATGGCGACCCTGTAGGGTTTTCAGGGGAAGAGGAAGAGGAGGAGATTGGATTAGTACCCCACCCTTCACTCAGATTCTCAGAGCAGTTTACAATCTCCTTCCCTTCCTCTCCCCACAACAGACACCCTGTGAGGTAGGTGGGGCTGACAGAGCTCTGAAAGAACTGCTGTTGAGAGAAGTGCTCTCAGAGAACTATGACTGACCCAAGGTCACCCAGCGGCACATGTGGAGGAGTGAGGAATCAAACCTGGTTCTCCCAGATAAAAGTCCTCGCTCCTAACCACTACACCAAACTGGCAATAGATGTTCAGAGATGGTTTGCTATTGCCTGCCTCTGCTTAGGGACCTTAGTATTTCTTGGTGGTCTCCCATCCAAATACTAAACAGGGCTGACCCTACTTAGTTTCCAAGATCTGATGAGATCAGGCTAGCCTGTGCTATCCAGGTGAGGTCCAACCTTATCTCAAACAGGCTAATTCAGAAGATACGCTGGCATGGATCAAGCACAAGTTGGGTCTGCATCTACATCTGCATCTTGTTTCCCTCACCTCTTTCACCCACCTTGAATATTTATGGGCCCCATATGCTACCAATATCATGAACTTTGCCATATATGGACATCACAGAAAATTAAATTAGCCTGGAGAAGAGAAAGATGAGTGTGGACATAATTGCACTCTTCAAATAAATGAAGGGTCAAAGAGGACAATAGAAGAGGGCAAAGACTAGTTCTTTGCTTCTCCAGACGACAAGAGAGATCTCATGAGCTTAAGCTATAGGAGGAAAGGTTTTGACTGAACATTAGAAGAAGCTTCCATAAGAACATAAGAGAAGCCAATGTTGGATCAGGCCAGTGGCCCATCCAGTCCAACACTCTGTCACACAATGGCCAAAAACACCAGGTGCCCTCAGGAGGTCCAGCAGTGGGGGCAGGAAGCCCTCCCACTGTTGCCCCCCCCCCCAGCACCAAGAATACAGAGCATCACTTGCCCCAGACTGAGAGTTCCTATCTATACTTTGTGACTAATAGCCACTGATGGACTTCTGCTCCATATGTTTATCTAATTCCCTATTGAAGCCGTCCAGGCTTGTAGCCGCCTCCACCTCCTGTGGCAGTGAATTCCACGTGTTAATCACTCTTTGGGTGAAGAAGGACTTCCTTTCATCTGTTCTAACCCGACTGCTCAGCCATTTCATGGAGTGCCCACGAGTTCTTGTATTGTGAGAAAGGGAGAAAAGGACTTCTTTCTCTGCCTGCTCTATCCCATGCATAATCTTATAAACCTCGATCATGTCACCCCCTCAGCCGTCGTTTCTCCAAGCTAAAGAGCCCCAAGCACTTCAACCTTTCTTCATAGGGAAAGTGTTCCAACCCTTTTATCATTCTAGTTGCCCTTTTCCAATGCTATAATATTTTTTTTTGAGGCGTGGCGACCAGAACTGTACACAGTACTCCAAATGAGGTCGCACCATCGATTTATACAGGGGCATTATGATACTGGCTGATTTGTTTTCAATTCTCTTCCTAATAATCCCCAACATAGTGTTGGCCTTTTTCATTGCAGTCGCACACTGTCTCAACATTTTCGTTATCTACGACGATCTCTCTCTTGGTCAGTCTCCGCCAGTTCGGACCCCATCAACGTGTATTTATAGTTAGGATTTTTTGCTCCAATGTGCATCACTTTGCACTTGGCCACATTGAACCCCATTTGCCACGTTGATGCCCACTCGCCCATCCTTGACAGATCCCTTTGGAGTGCCTCACAATCCTCCCTGGTTCTCACCACCCTGAACAACTTTGTGTCATCTGCAAATTTAGCCACTTCACTGCTTACTCCCAACTCCAAATCATTAATAAACAAGTTAAAAAGCATTGGAATGAGTACTGATCCCTGTGGTACCCCACTGCTTACCTCCCTCCACTGAGAAAATTGCCCATTTATACTCACCCTCTGTTTTCTTTTAATTAGCCACTTTTTGATCCACAAAAGGACTTGTCCTTTTATCCCATGGCTATTGAGGTTACTTAGGAGCCTTTGATGAGGAACTTTATCAAAAGCTTTCTGGAAGTCAAGGTAAACAACATCTATTGGGTCCCCCTTGTCCACATGTTTGTTTACTCCCTCAAAGAACAGTAACAGGTTAATGAGACAAGATCTTCCCTTACAGAACCCATGCTGAGTCTTCCTCAAGAGATTTTGTTCAGCAATGTGCCTACTAATTTTTTCCTTAATAACAGTTTCCACCAACTTACCTGGTATCGACGTCAGACTGATTGGCCTGTAATTTCCTGGATCTCCTCTGGAACCCTCTTTAAAGATAGGAGTGACATTCGCTACCTTCCAGTCCTCAGGAATGGAGGCAGATTTTAAGGAAAGATTACATATTTTTGTCAGGAGATCCACAAGTTCACATTTGAGTTCTCTCAGAACTCTCAGATGTTTGCCATTCGGGCCTGGTGATTTATTTGTTTTTAACTTGTCTATCAGACATAGGACCTCCTCTCTTGTCACCTCAATCTGACTCAGGTCTTTCAACCCCCCTCCCGAAATCAGTGGTTCTGGAGTGGGCAGGGACTTCTCATCTTCGACAGTGAAGACAGAGGCAAAAAATGCATTCAGCTTCTCAGCCATTTCCCTATCATCCTTCACTACACCTTTTACCCCATGGTCATCCAAGGGCCCCACTGCTTCCCTGGCTGGTTTCCTACTTTTAATGTATTTGAAGAAAGTCTTATTGTTGGTCTTTATGTTTCTTGCGATATGCTCCTCATATTCCCTTTTTGCCTGCCTGATCACAGACTTGCATTTTATTTGCCACAGCCTGTGTTCCCTTTTATCAGCCTCAATGAGACTAGCTTTCCACTGCTTAAAGGAATCCTTCTTACCTTTTATAGCTTCCATTACTTTGTTTGTTAACCATGCAGGCTTTTTTCTATAGAATTTTTTTTCCAAGAAACAAGAGCCGTTTAACAATGGAATGGACTATCTAAGGGGGTGACGTGTTCTCCTTTGCTAGAGATAGGGCTGCCACCATCCAAGCGGCACCTGGATATCTTCTGCTGTTACAGCTGATCTCCAGACAACCAAGGTCTGTTTTCCCTGGAGAAAATGGCTTGTTTTGGAAGCAGGACTCCATGGCATTGTAACTTGCTAATGTCCCTCCTCTCCCTAAACCCTGCAGTCCTCAGGCTCCTACCCCAAAATCTCCAAGTATTTCCCAACACAAAGCTGGCAACTCTAGCTAGTGGTCTTCAAGAAGAGGTTGGAGATGAGGTTCTCCTCAACCTCAAGAAGAGGTTGGAGCCATCTCTTGGGGATGCTGTAGCACTGGATTTCCCACAGTAATCATGGAAAAGGAAGGACCAGGTGGCCTTCCAACTCTACGAAAACTAAAATTTCATTTACTTAGGTTCTAGATGACATCCTAGTAGGATTTCAAGTCCCTGGCACACACCAAATAGGGGTACCAACTTCAAGGTGGGGCATGGAGGTCTCCCAGAATTGGAAATTACCTCCAGACTATAGACATCAGTTCCAGTAGATGCAGTGGTGGCTTTACAGGGTGGATTTTATTGTGTACCGTAGACTCTAGGACAGTGGTTCTCAACCTTTCTAATGCCGTGACCCTTTAATACAGTTCCTCATGTTGTGGTGACCCCCAACCATAGAATTCTGCCAACACACACAACAATGAAGCTACTTTTTCAGATGTTTTCTCTTGCATGACAGTTAGCACCAAACAACTTTAATACAGACTTTAGACACACATATATTTGCAAGCTAGTCCCAGCAAGACACAACAAACACTCAGGCTTCAGACTCACTTTTCTTCAACAGAAGACGCCATGAGAAAACGAAGGTAGGTGGGGGGGGAGAGAGAGAGAGAAGGGGAAGAGAGAGAGGGAAGAGAGAGAGAGAGCGAGAAAGGGGGGAGAGAGGGGGGGAAGGAAGGTAGGTAGGTGGAGGGGGCTTTTGCTGCCTTTCTTGGGCTCTGCGCTTTGGCGCAGAGCCCAGGGAAGGCGGCAGGGGGGTGGCTTTTGAGGGCAAAGAGCCGGGAGGCCAGACCTCGCACTTGATTGAGCGCGAGGCCCTTTCCTGCCAGTGGGGAGGGGCGGGGTGGGCTCGGATGCCAGCCGGCGACCCCTGTGAAATGGTCGTTTGACCCCAAAAGGGGTCCCAACCCACAGGTTGAGAACCGCTGCTCTAGGAGAAACAGGACTCTTAACAGTGATGCCAAACCCCTGCGGAGCTCCCTTCCCAAATGCCACATTCCCAAGGCACTACCCCAGATCTCTAGGAATTTCCCAAGCTGGCAACTCTTCCAGCAAATCAGATATTACAACAGTTGGAAGTAGGGCTTCCAATTCCAGCTTGTTAAATTCTTGGAGATTTGGAGGCTATGCTTGGAGAGGGGTGGAGTTTGGGGAGGAGAGGGAGCCCCATCTGAGTGCACCTTCTGAAGCTTGAATCCTGAGACAACTCCAGCCCCACCTAGAGGTTGGCAGCTAGGGATGGGCAGGAACCAGGAAAATTTGGCTCATGGTTTGTGATGCTCCCGGTTTGCAAACCACAAACCGGCATGAACTTTTAGGGGTTAAACAAACTGGTTCGGTTTGTGAGTTTCGTGACTTAGTAGGAAACCTGTCTAGCATGCTAGAGACACCAAACTCACTGGGAACCTCTGGATGACTCTCGTCTACCTGCCTGTCAAGTTTGGTGAGGATTGGATTTACAGCCCCTCAAAGAAGATGCCCCCAGGAAAGTGCTTTCTGGAGAAATGGCCACCTGCCATTTCCCCAGAAAGCACTTTCCCGGGGTGGGGGGGGGGCTTTCTGGGAAGCTGTAACTTGGATATCATAAATCCAATCCTCACCAAACCTGAAAGGCAGATAGGAGAGAGTCAGCTGAATATCCCCTGCAAGTTTGGTATCTGCAGCTTGCACAGGATCCATTCAATGCGTCCCTGAACCTTCCGAACCTGTGCCTGTCAAAATGACCATTTTGACAGGCGCAGCTTCAGGAGGTTCAGGAGTGTATAGAACGGCTCCTGTGCAAGCTACAGACATCAAAGTCATGGGGGACTTTCCCCAGATGCTCTTCTACATGCCCTCCAAGTCCCCCCCCCCAAATTGCATTGAAGTTTTGTAAACCTTTAGATTGAGCAGAGACAGTCTATCTGGAAATGTACCTGTTCATGAATTATCATGAAAGTTCGTGAGAAAATTTGTGCTAGTTGACTTGCCACAAATTTCACTTTGTGAACCACGAACCTGCCGAAATTCATCACGAAGTTCGAGAGCCTACTTCGTGCCCATCCCTACTGGAAACCCTAGTTGGAGGCCTGCTTTTTTTGGAGACAGGCCCAGCTGGGCATGGATATAAGATACGCTTTCCCCTCTTCATCTTTCAAACCAGCAGCCAGGAGATAGGTGTGTTGTCTGAACTGGCTGTTGTCAATCCTTTAACCTGCATCAAACACCTTTAAAAATCACTTGTCATGCATTTCCTTCATATTCCTTTTCTATGTGCATATTATGTAAAAAAAATCTTTCTGTTCTCTTCTAACGCCTTGTGGACTTCTCCAACTTTTTAATGTTTCATACAATTCTTCCTTTCGTTTCCTTTATAAACTGTCCCTTTATTAGAAACAGGCATTGCCGTAAACAATTCTCTCTCTCTTTCTCTCTCTCTCTGCAATTTCCCCTGTGTCTTTCATGTCTCCTTATTTAACTTCCTTACACTTTTTTCTGGCTGTTATTATTTGATCGTGTCCTAAATGGGACACATTATCTACGGCCGTGGCTTATTTTATTCCCCTTCCTTTTTGTGTGTGTGAGAAATACGACGTTTTCATCTACATTGCTTTTATATATTTTTTTGCTCTTTCCCTCATTCCCTCGTTATGATTTTCAGTTCTTAACCGCTAGCAGTTCTCGGTCCTATATCGTTGTGGTATATATATTTTCCCTCAGAAATTGCTCTCCTGTATAGTTCGACCGAAACCATCCTTTCTCTCACAAAATCGACCCCATTCGACGAACAGTTAGCAGCTGCTTTTTAAAATTTATATGCCTGTCCAACCAACTGTCATTATTCCACCAGTGTGGGCAGAGTGAGGCACTAGGCCCAGGGAGATCCAAGGTCAAATTTCGACATGTTAGCATGAAACTCACTGAGGGCTTTTTCCCACTCACATTGTGCCGGCGTTCTGCCTCCGTTTGTCCCGGCGCCGGGTGTCAATTTCACACCCTTTGCTGCGGCGCGTGTGTTAATACGGGGCTTCGCGCCATTTTCTCCGCACCTTCAGTAAACCTAAAAAAAAAAGGTTTACCAAAGGCGCAGAGAAAATGACGCGAAGCCCCGTATTAACACACGCGCCGCAGCAAAGGGTGCGAAATTGACACCCGGCGCCGGGACAAACAGAGGCAGAACCCGGGCACAATGTGAGTGGGAAAAAGCCCACAGTGACCTTGGGTCTGTCAATCTCTCTATGCTTCTTACCTCATAGGATTGTTGTGAGAGTAAGATGGAGAACCCCAGAGCTCATGGGGGGGGGAATGGGATAAAAATATACCAGTCAACGTGAATCTTCAACTGAGCTTCTCTGAAATCAGTTGCTTTCTGCGTATCACCTATAGGTCTAATTTGGAATTCTGGTTTCCTATGTGGCTTAAAAAAACTACAAGAGGGTGCCACCCTTGACCGAAGAACAGTACACTCCTTCTATCTGGGATGGTTGTCCTCTTTGACCAAGCATGCAGCTTTGGGAGGGATGCACATGGAGTGGTGAGGGAGGTAGGGGACACCCGCCTAGCCAGCCAGATCAGCCGAATCAACCCTGGCGATCAATGGGGTGACAGATGTCGCAGCCAGATCGGCCTCACATCCTTACCTTAAAACTGTTCAACACTTTCTCAATGATGTTAACACTGATACTACAGTTATGGTTGCAAAATTCTTAGCAGAATCAGCTGCACTTAGACACAGATTTTGAAGAGAAGAAGAAGAAGAGATTGGAGTTATGCCCCACCCTTCTCTTGGAGTCTCAGAGCGGCTTACAAACTCCTTTCCCTTCCCCTCCCCACAACAGACACCCTGGGAGGTAGGTGGGGCTGAGAGAGCTCTGACAGAAACTGTTCTTTTTCAAGAACAGCTCTGACAGAACTATGGCTTGCCCAAGGTCATCCAGCAGGTACAAGTGGAGGAGTGGGGAATCAAACCCGGTTCTCCCAGATTAGAGTCTGCGCACTTAACCACTACACCAAACTGGCTTTTATAGAATATGCATATTTTATTGTCTAAACTTACTCACCGGAATTAAATGTATCTTTTAAAAATGTATCTACTATATACTGTTATGCCATTAAAGGTGTCTGAATCTGAATTTGGGGGCCACCCAGTAATGGAAGGATTTTCCCACAATCTTGAGGGAACCCCCGAGTTTGCAGAAAAATTCAACAACAGTTCTCCCCTTCAAGTTCTCAATACTTCGCTCCCTCTAATCCTAAATCTCTAAAGTGGTTGGCTTTGTGCCAGTCATGAATTCAGCAAAAAAGCTAGATCTTGCAGAAACAAGGTGAGTATGTCTGCGTACTTAAAAAAAAAAACCAAAGGAAATAAATACATGTTAAGTATGCGCTGTCGAGTTACAACCAACTTATGGTGACCCCAGCAAGGGCTTCTCAAGGCAAGAGAAGATGGTTTGGTATTGCCTTCTATGGCCAAACCTTCATTGGTGGTTCCACCATCCGAGTACCAACCCTGCTTAATCTGCGAGATCTGAGGAGCTTGGGATATACCATATCACTCCACATTCCAAGGAAAAGACTATCCCCTCAACAGCAACAGCAGCCACAGTCTGATGGGGATGCCACATGATTTAAGAGTCATAGAATGTTGACAGGTGTTGAAAGTAGTCAGTTAGAGGTTAAAAGAATGGAGAAAGAAATTGGCCTAAGAGGAAGGAGAAAGAGATGAAGAAGGAGAAGGAGGAGGACGAGGAGAAGGAGGAGAACCAGGAGGAGGAGGAGAACAAGGAGGAGGAGGAGATTGAATTTATCCCCTGCCCTTCACTACCCAAAGGAGTCTCAGAGCAGCTTACAATCTCCTCTCCCTTCCCTCCCGACAACAGACACCCTGTGAGGTAGATGGCACTTAGGGAGCTCTGAAAGAACTGCTCTTGCGAGAGCAGCTCTGAAAAAACTTGTGACTGACCCAAGGTCACACCAGCAGCTGCCTGGAGGAGTGGGGACTCAGACCCGGTTCTCCCAGATAAGAGCCCACGCTCCTAACCACTATACCAAACTGCCTCTCTAGAGGGAAAGAGGGGCGGGGTGTATGCGTGGGTGGGACTCCCAAAACATTCCTTACAAGTCCATCCTAGTACTGAAAATTATCATTCAATAACTTTTCAGGAGAATAGTCAAATTGACGAGATCCACAGACGAGGAATCTGGGGACTCCTCCAATATGTATGCGAATATTCGTTTGTGCCTTTAAAAGGAAGAAGAAAAGATATAATGTAATAATAGTGTGATGATATGTGGGCTTCAGAGGGTGGCCCCGGCCTTCAGTCGAGCAGTTAGATTTGAGTCCAGGAGCCACTTAGAGACAAGATTTTCAGAGTATAACCTTTCAAGAGTCAAAGCTCCCTTCCTCAGACATGAGTAGGAAAACGTGTAGGCCGGGGGTGGGCAGACTTGCTCAGCGTAAGAGCCACCTAGAACAGGGGTGGCCAAACTTGCTTAACATAACAGCCGCATAGAATAAACATCAGATGTTTGAGAGCCACAAGACAAGAACAAATATTACCTGCTTTTATTGGAAAAGAAGCAAATTTGCTTTTTATTAACATTAAATGAGACTGCCAAAAATAATAACAAAAGGGGTAAAGGCAGATATTGATAATGATATTAATTTGTCCAATGATATTTGTTTGCTAATGATCTTTAGCTTCCCCAGCCGCCCTGCCGGGAGCCACATAATATATGTGAAAGAGCCGCATGTGGCTCCCGAGCCACAGTTTGCCCACCCCTGGTGTAGGCTGTGTGTGCTTATTTTTGTATATTGATAATAAAAACTGAGTGGTCATGGTGGCTCAGAGGTTAAGGCGTTGAACTGCAGACTGAAAAGTCGGTAGTTCGGCAGTTTGAGACCCGAGTGCTGCATGACGGAGTGAGCTCCCGTCTCTAGTCCCAGCTCCTGCCAACCTAGCAGTTCGAAAGCAAGAAACTGCAAGTAGATAAATAGGTACCAGGGACCACGGTGGCTCAGTGGTTAAGATGCTGAACTGCAGACCAGAAGATCAGTAGTTCGGCACTTCGAGACCCGAGTGCCACGTGCTGGAGTGAACTCCCGTCTCTGGCCCCAGCTCCTGCCAACCTAGGAGTTTGAAAGCAAGAAATCGCAAGTAGATAAATAGGTACCACTTCAGTGGGAAGGTAACAGCATTCCATGCCCCTCAGCATCTGGTCATGCCGGCCACATGACCATGGAAACATCTTTGGACAGTGCTGGCTCTTCGGCTTGGAAACTGAAATGAACGCCGCCCCCTAGAGTCGGATTTGACTGGCTTTCGTGCAAGGGAAACCTTTACTTTTTTAAAAAGATTAATTTTACGTACATCCAAACATATTAAAACAGCAGGGGAGAAAATCTACTTTCATAAGGAGTGGAAACCTTTACCTTTAGTAAAAATTGAAAAATGAGCAGCTAGGTAGAGAGTAACATCCCCTAAGTCAAAGAATGTTGAGCTCAGTCAGTGTTGTGGGGGATCAGAGACAGAAGCAGCAGAGGAAACTGGACACTTCTCAAGCCCCTAATATGACACATTTCCAGCCTTAATTCTCCCTTCCCAAGCAGTCTACAGTGGCAAAAGCTTTTGACTCAGGAAGGGGCTGCGACTCAGTGACAGAGCATCTGCTTGGCATGCAGGAGGCCCCCAGCTGAGTCCCCGGCATCTCCAGTTAAAGGACCAGGCTGTAGGTGATGTGAAAGATCTCCGCCTGAGATCCAGGAGAACCACTGTGAGTCTGAGGAGACGATGGTGACTTTGATGGGCCAAGGGTCTGATTTCTATAAGGCAGCTTCACGTGTTCATGTGACTCACACCTGCTCTGAAGCTCAAAGAGTCTGGGTCTTGAAGGAGGATAAAAATGCTCCTTCCGATGCTAATTAACCACACACCTCCAGGTCTGTTTAATCTACAAAGGGGGCAAAGCCCATAAAATGTTCCAGAATTGGGGGAGGGGGGGGATTGACAGCTTCCACACAAATACCGAGGGTTGCCAACCTCCAGGCTGTGACTGGAGAGCTCCTGAAATTACAACTGGTCTCTGGCCGATGGAGATCCATTTCCCTGGAGAAAATGGCAGCTTTGGACGTTGGACTCTATGGCACTATACCCTGTTGAGGTCTCTCCCCTCCCCAAACCCCCGCCCACCCTAGGCTCCATCCCCCGAATCTCCGGGAATTTCCCAACCCAGAGCCGACAACTCTGCACATCCTCCCAAGCTCTTCCACGCAGCATGGAGGAAAAAGGAACACGAGTGTCCTGCATTGTACCATTCAGCATCCTGTTTAACAGTTCCCCAAATATCAGCAGTCAGGTCAGTTGGGCTGGACGGCCATTTGGCAGTGATGCTGATTCTGTGAACTGAGGCAGATCACGAGAAGGGAGGGCAGGGAGGGCGGCCTCAGTGCTCGGTTCCCATGGCCCTTTCTGACACGCCCGGAGAAATGCTGATCGCCACTTTGGGGTCAGGAAGCCATTGTTCTCCAGGCCAGTTTGGCCGGGGATCCTGGAGGGTTTTTTTTGTTGTCATCTTCTGGGCATGGAACAGGGGTCACCGAGGGTGTGGAGGGGAGGTATTTGTGAATTCCCTGCATTGTGCAGGGGGTTGGACTAGATGACCCTGGGGGGTCCCTTCTAACTCTAGGATTCTATGAAAGAGCCCTGGTAGTGCTGCAGAGGCAGTGCTTTCCATGCCAAGCAAAGGCTCCGACATGCTCTTAAATCACACCTGCTGAAGCTTCTTTGGTCTTGCCAAAGAGAGGCTGGCAACAAAATCTTGCATCTGGCTTCCTGGCAGAGGGAGCGTTGCCTTTGGCACGGGGCCAGTGCTGTCCATCTCTTCCTGAAAACAGCACACCATTATTGTTGTTGTTGTTGTTGTTGTTAAAAATGAGGGGGATATTTTCTGTGTGTTAACCCCAACCACTCCAGCATTGCTGCAAAGCCATAACAGAACTCCAGAGCTGGATTTTTAATTTTATTTATTGACTCCATTTAGAATCATAAGAGTTCGAAGGGACCCCCGGGGTCATCTAATCCAACCCCCTGCACAAGGCAGGAAATTCACAAATACTTTCCACACACACACACACACACACACACACACTCCCCCAGTGACCCCTGTTCTATGCCCAAAAGATGGTAAAATAACCCCTCCAGAATCTCCAGCCAAACTGGCCTGGAGAAAAATGGCTTCCTGACCCCAAAGTGGTGATCAGCATTTCCCTGGGCGTGTAAGAAAGGGCCACTAGAACTGCGCACTGAGGCAACCCTTCCTGCCCTCCCTTCTCGTGATCTGCCTCAGTTCACAGAATCCGCAGTGCTGATGGCCATCTAGCCTCGGTTTGGAAAACTCCCAAGAAGGAGAGCCCACCCCCTCCCGAGGAAGCCTGTTCCACCGAGGAACTGCTCTAATTGTCAGGAAGTTCTTCCTAATGTTTAGCTGAAAACTCTTCTGATTTAATCTCAACCTGTTGGTTCTGGTCCGACCTTCTGGAGCAGCAGAAAACAACTCCGCACCATCCTCTCGATGACAGCCCTTCAAGTACTTGAAGATGGTTCTCCTATCACCTCTCAGTCGTCTCCTCTCCAGGCTTCCCACCTACCCAACCTTTCTCCTCAGTGGGGATCCACAGTGGCTTATATTAATTTCCTCTCCTCCATTTAATCTGTGCAACAACCATGTGAGGTAGGTTTGGCAGAGTGTGTGTGACTGATCCAAGAGCACCCAGGGAGCTTCCATGGCCGAGCGGGGATTTGAACCTCGGTCACCCAGATCCTAGTCTGACATAGGGCTGCCAACTCCATCAGTGAAGGTGGAGGTCCTCCACCGCCGCCGATCAGCTGGCTGGCAGGGGACTTACCAGGAGACAGAGGAAGGCCCAGGAGACATGGCTGGAGACACAGCGGCATCACTTCCATCATGCATGGAAAGTGACATCATCACATTGGTGACATCCAGGCGACGCTCTGGTCTTTGGGCACAAACTCTGTGATAGAAACCATTTTTACCATAGAGTTTTTGTCCAAATACCAGAGCGTCACTGAGATGTCACTTCTTGATGCATCACTTCCTGTGCGCACCAGAAGTGACGTTGCCACGTCGCCTGGGCTTTCCTCTCTCTCCTGGTTAGGAGGGACCTGGCAACTCTCATCTGACCCTCTAACCACTACACCACACAAGTTTCTGTGCAGGATTAAACATCAGACGAGATACACCGTGGATGAGGATTCTGAAGTTCTGTTGCTTGAAAGGAATGTGCAAAGTGGAAAGGGCAGAGAAAGAATAGCCAAGTGGGAATGCGGGAAATGAACGTAAGGCTGTGATGCTTCACGCATTATACAGTGGCAGACCCAGATTTGCCACCAAGTATGCAATGACCTGGGTACCCCAAGCTAGCCTGATCTTGTCACATCTTGGAAGCTAAGCAGGGTCAGTCCTGGTTCGTATTTGGATGGGAGACCACGCGGAAGTCCAGGGTTAACACAGAGGCAGGCCGTGGCAAACCACCTCTGTTTGCCTTGACTTACGGTGACTCCATAGGGTTTTCAAGGTAAGAGATGTTCAGAGGTGGCTTGCCATGGCCTGCCTCTGTACTATGACACTGGTATTCCTTGGAGGTCTCCCATCCAAATACTAGCCAGGGCCGGCCCTCCTTAGCTTCCGAGATCTGACAAGACAAGGGCTAGCCTGGGCCATCCAGGTCAGGGCAGACATCTAGAGGTGGCTTGCCATCGCCTGCCTCTGCATCACGACCCTGGAATTCCTCGGTGGTCTCCCATCCAAATATGTCAGGGATGATCTTGCTTAGCTTCTGAGATCTGATGAGATCAGACTAGGTTGGGGGGTATAGGCTGCCTACGATACACAGCATTTTACCTTTTCCGCTGTTGTTATGAATTCCTCCAAAGTAAGCTAGGGGTTGCAATTGCCAGAAAGTCCTTTGTTAGTGATCCCTAGCCCCCTTGTGTAATCACAGATTCCAGGATCACAACCACCTAGAGATCCATCCTGAGCTACACGTTACATTGCCGTTCCATGGTCATTTAAACAAATGGTGGTGGTTGTTTTTTACCAAATGCAAACACGGGCCATATCTTCGAGGGGAAGATGAGTCAGCAGAGGGGGGGCAAGCACATCAAGACTAGGCTTTCTAATTACGTGGGCCAAGTGTGGAATTCCTCCCCCCCCCCCCAGCCGTAATCTGCAGCTTTCCAGAAATTGAAGAGCAGGGGGAAAAAATGGTCTCCTTAGCAACTCTCCAAGAATTTCTCCTACTCTCTGTCATCTTTACCGTAGAGATTAAGGAAAATTCCTAGAGTGCCACCTGGGAGTGACATCACATCCTTGCAAACTTCACCCTCCCTAGGCACACCCCCCCAAAAAATCTCACAGCATTTATCTCAGCAGGGTTGGGAACCCTGAGAGCTAGTTTGGTGCAGTGGTTAAGTGCGCAGACTCTCCTCTGGGAGGAGCGGGTTTGATTCCCTACTCCTCCACTTGCAGCTGCTGGATGACCTTGGGCAAGCCATAGTTCTGTCAGAGCTGTTCTTGAAAAAGAGCGGTTTCTGTCAGAGCTCTCTCAGCCCCACCTACCTCCCAGGGTGTCTGTTGTGGGGAGAGGAAGGGAAAGGAGTTTGTAAGCCGCTCTGAGACTCCTTTGGATAGGAAAGGGAAGGGTATAAATCCAATCTCTTCTTCTTCTTCCTCCTCCTCCTCTTTTTCTTCTCTATAAACAGATGCACCCCTGGCTATAACAGACAGTTCTACAAAGGAAACCCTCCAGTTTACACCAAAATTTGATTTGGTACAGCTGCCAGAGTAATATTTGCAATGAAATGGAAGACAGAAGACCGTCCTACAATAGAGAGCTGGAATGAAAAACTAGCCAAGTATGCAACATTGACAAAACTAACTAATTATATAAACAGAGGACCATTGAAAGAATTTCAGCAGAAATGGCAAGCGTACCACTCATGTTATGGGAACAGCTAATTTTTTTATTTTTGGAATTATCTGAATATCATATTAAAGGTGATGAAGATATTGATTATAGTTTAAATCTTTTTCTTTAGTATTCCAAGTATTTAGTAAGAATGAAACTTAGATTCGGACAAACAATAAAGACAATATTCAGGGTTTAACAATGATTTATTTTAAGCGTAGAAGATTGTTAACCGGTTAAAGATGTAATCTCTCGTATTGTTAATAGATTATTATTAACATTAGGAAAGTATTCATTTAAAGAGAGAACCCATCCCAAAACACTGTAATATAGATGTTTTATTGTCTGTTTCTATATTTGAACTATGCATTCATTGATTAATCTATCTTTTCCCCTACCTGCTCTTCCCCTTTGTAACGCACTTTTAAAAAAAAATTAATCATTTGGTTAGGAGGGGGACACAAACAGTAACAGCAATGTTTGCCCATGTGCATACGTGGCAAACAGTATTTTAAATACAATGGCACCCCATGTTTAAATACAGCCATAGGTCGGTGGAATCCATAATGGCAGCATTCAAAAGCTTTTTAATGAGCCCTAGCATTACCTGGTGATAATGCCCCTGTATAAATCAATGGTGCGACCTCATTTGGAGTACTGTGTACAGTTCTGGTCGCCACACCTCAAAAAAGATATTATAGCACTGGAAAAAGGGCAACTAGAATGATAAAAGGGTTGGAACACTTTCCCTATGGAGAAAGGTTGAAGCGCTTGGGGCTCTTTAGCTTGGAGAGACGACAGTTGAGGGGTGACATGATCGAGGTTTATAAGACTATGCATGGGATAGAGCAGGTAGAGAAAGCCGTACTTTTCTCCCTTTCTCACAATACAAGAACTCATGGGCACTCCATGAAATTGCTGAGCAGTCAAGTTAGAATGGATAAAAGGAAGTACTTCCTCACCCAAAGAGTGATTAACACGTGGAATTCACTGCCACAGGAGGTGGTGGCAGCTACAAGCATGGACGGCTTCAAGAGGGAATTGGATAAACGTATGGAGCAGAGGTCCATCAGTGGCTATTAGCCACAAGGTATAGATAGGAACTCTCGGTCTGGGGCAAGTGATGCACTGTATTCTTGGTGCTTGGGGGAAGCAACAGTGGGAGGGCTTCTAGTGTCCTGGCCCCACTGCTGGACCTCCTGAGGGCACCTGGTATTTTGAGCCACTATATGACAGACTGGATGGGCCACTGGCCTGATCCAGCATCGGCTTCTCTTATGTTCTTAATATTTTAAATACAATGGCACCCCATGTTTAAATACAGCCACAGGACAGTGGAATCCACAATGGCAGCATTCAAAAAAATTTTAATGAGCCCTAGCATTACCCGGTGATAATTATTTTGAGCCCCTCCTCATTTCCCCTACTCAAATCCATCTTCTCAGCAAGAAGGACATTTGCGGGTCCTTCTGTTTTATTTCCAATATCCCTACCACATTGACTTCACAAACCCGCAAATCAGGAGGGGACAGACTGGTTGTTGGCAGACACCCGAGGCACTGCAAAAGGAGCGCTGAAAGCAAGGATTGATGTGCTCCCATTAAGAGAGCTGCGCAAAGGGATCAAAACCGGAACAGCAGGTTTGTGCTTGAAGGCAGGATGTATGAGTTCTGGCAGCCTCTGCTGGGTCAGGTGCACCAGGACGGGGCTGTAGAGTGTATGCTGCTGCTGCAATTTGGAAAGGAGGCCTCCAGACAATGGCAGGCAGGCCTGCTTGGTGTAGTGGTTAAGAGCTGGTTTGGTGTATGTACCTATGTACGTAGCAGGGCTATTTTGGGGCAGGAACACACAGGAACGAAGTTCCAGCTTGCTCCTGAGTTGGCCACGCCTACAACCAAAACCTCTGGCACGCGTGGCTACAGAGCATGCTGCCCTCCCCACATTACACACAAGAGGGAAAGGCGGCATGCTAAAATTCCATCTTTCCTTGTCAATTTCACTCCCGGCCAGTCAGCTGAGTGTGAAATTGACCAGGAAAACCCAGTTTGGTGTGAGAGCCAGTTTGGTGTAGTGGTTAAGTGCGCAGGCTCTAATCTGGGAGAACCGGGTTTGATTCCCCACTCCTCCACTTGCACCTGGCTGGGTGACCTTGGGCAAGCCATAGCTCTGTGCCAGCTGTTCTCTCAAGGACAGCTTGGGAAAGAGCTCTCTCAGCCCCACCTACCTCACAGGGTGTCTGTTGTGGGGAGGGGAAGGGAAAAGGAGTTTGTGAGCCACTCTGAGACTCCCTTGGGGAGTGGAGGGTGGGGTATAAATCCAATCTCTTCTTCTTCTTCTTCTTCTCTCTCTGCCTTCCCTTCTCTAGCTGACGTGTGGCAGCTGGGAAAGGGCAGGCAGGGAACTCAGACACGTTGAAAATGCCTTTCTTTCCCTCCCCAATCTGGGGGAGGGAGAGAAAGGCATTTAACCATGCCCCCCCCCATGCACTTCCCCAAGTCTCTCCGCAATAGCGAGGAAAGGCGATGCTGAAGTGGGCCGGAGAAGCTCGGAGGGGCGGGAAGAGGCAAGCTTCCATGCTGCCCTGTGCTTTCCCAGCCCCCCTGCCTAATATGCTAATGAGCTGTGCAGTTGGGGTGTGGCCTAATATGCTAATGAGTTACTGCTGTTGGGTGTGGCCCATTATGCTAATGAGTTCCTGCATATGTACATATGTATGTATGTTTGTATGTGTTCATTTGTTTGATTTATACCCTGCCCTCCCCACAGGAGCAGGCTCAGAGTGACTTACATAAAAGTTTTAAAACAGTGGTTAACAGTGGTGGGCTGTAATCTGGGAGAACCGGGTTTGATTCCCCATTCCGCCACATGCAGCTGCTGGCATGACCTTGGGTCAGTCACAAGTTCTCTCAGAGCTGATCTCTCACGAGCACTTTTTGAAAGAGCTTTCTCAACCCCACCTACTTGACAGGGTTTCTGTTTTGGGGGGAGGAAGGGAAGAAGATTGTAAGCCCCCCTTAGACTCTGAGTGAAGGCTAGGGTATAAATCCGGTCTCCTCCTCCTCCTCTTCTTCTTTTCTCCCTCCTCCTCCTCTTCTTTTTAGCATCAGTGTGTACAGAGTGAGGTAGCTTCAGAGGGTAAGAACATCAGAAGAGCCCTGCTGGATGAGAGCAGTGGTCCATCTAGTCCAGCATCCTGTCTCACACAGTGGCCAACCAGTTCCTCTGGAGGGTCAACAACAGGGCATAGAGGCTGAGGCCTTCATAAGAACATCAGAAGAGCCCTGCTGGATCAGACACAAGGCCCATCTAGTCCAGCATCCTGTCTGACACAGGGGCCAACCAGTTCCTTTGGAGGGCCAACAACAGGGCAGAGAGGCCGAGGCCTTCATAAGAACATCAGAAGAGCCCTGCTGGATCAGACCAGTGCTCCATCTAGTCCAGCATCCTGTCTCACACAGGGGCCAACCAGTTCCTCTGGAGGGCCAACAACAGGGCAGAGAGGCCGAGACCTTCATAAGAACATCAGAAGAGCCCTGCTGGATTAGACCAGTGGTCCATCCAGTCCAGCATCCTGTCTCACACAGGGGCCAATCAGTTCCTCTGGAGGGCCAACAACAGGGCAGAGAGGCCGAGGCCTTCATAAGAACATCAGAAGAGCCCTGCTGGATCAGACCAGTGGTCCATCCAGTCCAGCATCCTGTCTCACACAGGGGCCAATCAGTTCCTCTGGAGGGCCAACAACAGGGCAGAGAGGCCGAGGCCTTCATAAGAACATCAGAAGAGCCCTGCTGGATCAGACCAGTGCTCCATCTAGTCCAGCATCCTGTCTCACACAGTGGCCAACCAGTTTCTCTGGAAGGCCAACAACAGGGCAGAGAGGCCGAGGCCTTCACAAGAATATCAGAAGAGCCCTGCTGGATCAGACCAGTGGTCCATCTAGTCCAGCATCCTGTCTCACGCAGTGTCCAACCAGCTGCCCCTAGGAAGACCACAAACAGGAAGACCACAACAGCATTGTCTTTTTTGTAGAAAAGGCCCATCAGGAACTCATTAGCATAGTAGACCACACCCAACAGCAGAAACTCATTAGCATATTAGGCCACACGCCAACAGTGCAGCTCCCTCCCAGGATCAGCTTCCCCAGGTGCCCCCTGGCTTGCGAGGCACCTGGGAAACCCAAGGGGGGGGGTGGCGTGGCCAACTCAGAAGCCAGCCGAAACCCCGTTCCTGTGCGTTCCTGCCCCAAAATAGCCCTGGTCTTGCCCATGCTCCCCAGCAACTGATTTAAAGAGGAATACTGCCTCTGGTACTGGAAGGAATAGATGTCCATCTTGACTAGTAGCCACTGATAGTTTGGTCCTCCAGGAATTTGTCCACTCCTCTTTGGAAGACTTCCAGGTCGATGACCACGACCACATCCTACGGCAGCTGTGAGAAGAAATACTTCCTCGTGTTTAAGATGGGTTGCCATGTAAGTCAGTCTGTAGCAGCAGAAAAGAGCATGAGTCCAGCAGCAGGTTGTTGTTGTTGTTGTTGTTGTTGTTGTTGTTGTTGTTCAGTCGCACAGTCGAGTCCAACTCTTCGCAACCCCGTGGACCACATCTCGCCGGGCCTTCCTGTCTTCTGCCGTGCTCCAGAGTTTGTTTAATTTCATGTTCGTTGCATCGATAATCAGGGGTCCGTTGGGGCCAGAGCGAGGTGGAGTGAAGCTCCGCCAGCTCAGGAGTGGCCACTAGGGCAGCCACGGGCCGAATCAGAGTCTCTGATCTGATTCAGCCTGCTGCCGAATTGCCGCTGAAATTCGGCAGCAACTTTAAAAGCAACTGGAGGGGAGGGGGTTTGAGGGAGAGGCTCCAAACTTGCAGGGTAGCTGCTGGGGCCTCTTCTCGAAATACCCACCAAGTTTCAAGAAGATTGGACCAGGGGGTCCAATTCTACGGGCCCCCAAACAGGTTGCCCCCATTCCCTCCATTGTTCTCTATGGGAGGAAGAAAGGTAACATTTTTTCCCACCATAGAGAACAATGGAGGGGATGAGACAACCTGTTTGGGGGCCCATAGAATTGGACCCCCTGGTCCAATCTTCTTGAAACTTGGTGGGTATTTCGAGGAGAGGCCCCAGCAGATACCCTGCAAGTTTGGAGTCTCTCCCTTAAACCCCCTTTCCTCCAGCCCCTCATATACCCTATGAGTTTTTGCCATTGATTTCAATGGCCCATAGGGTGTAATGGGGCTGAAACTGACATTCCCTTTCTGACACACTTCTGGTGATGTCAGGGGATGTGGCATATGCTAATGAGGTATGCTAATGAGTTATGCTAATGAGCTCCTGCACCTCTTTTTCTATGAAAGGACCCCTGTCGATAATACTGTCTGACCATCTCCTCCTTTGCCGTCCCCTTCTTCTTTGACCTTCAATCTTCCCCAGCCTCAGGGTCTTCTCCAGGGAGTGCTCCCTTCTCATTTGGGGGCCAAATTATTTGAGCTTTAGCTTCAGGATCTGGCCCTCCAGAGAACAGTCAGGGTTGATTTCTTTTAGGACTGACTGATTTGTTCTCCTTGCAGTCCAAGGGACTCTCAGGAGTCTTCTCCAGCACCATAATTCAAAAGCATCTATTCTTTGGCGCTCGGCCTTCCTTATAGTCCAACTCTCGCAGCCATACATTACTACTGGGAATATCATCGCTTTGGCCATACGGACTTTTGTTGGCAGGGTGATGTCTCTACTTTTTATTATGCTGTCTAGGTTTGCCATCGCTTTCCTCCCAAGGAGCAGGCGTCTTTTAATTCCATGGCTGCAGTCACCGTCTGCAATGATCTTGGATCCTAGGAAAGTGAAGTCTGTCACTGCTTCCACGACTTCCCCTTCTATTTGCCAAGGAGTGATGGGGCCAGATGCCATGATCTTAGTTTTTTTTATGTTGAGTTTCAAGCCAACTTTTATACTCTCCTCTTTCACTTTTCGCAAGAGGCTCTTGAGGTCCTCTTCACTTTCTGCCATTAGAATGGTATCATCTGCACATCTGAGGCTGTTGATGTTTTTCCCGGCAATCTTAATGCCGGCTTGTGATTCATCCAGGTCGGCATTTCACATGATCTACCCTGCATATAAATTAAATAAGCAAGGTAACAATATACATCCTTGCCATACTCTTTTTCCTATGCTAAACCAGGGGTCCGTTGGAGCGAGAGCGCACAGGAGCGCAGCTCCGGGAGTGAGGAGCCCAGGGGGCGGGCACATGGCCAAGCCCCGCCCCCTCCTCGGCTTCCCCGAGTAGTGCAGAGGCACAGCGCCCCGGGGAAAGCCCTGCTAGGGTCTTTATTGTTTTTAATGTTTTGTTTTAATATTGATAATTTTATCATTGTTCCTTTTATGACTGTGTGCTGCTTTTCCAGAGACTTACTCAAGGTGGCATATAAATTTTCTAAGTGTACCATTTTTTATCTGGGCACATGGCACATAAGTACTGGAGAAATTTCACCAACCCTTCAGCAGCTTCCACCCCATCAGTTTGGTGTAGTGGTCAGGAGTTGGACTCTAATCTGGGAGAACCGGGTTTGATTCCCCACTCCTCCACATGCAGCTGCTGGTGTGACCTTGGGCCAGTCACAAGTTCTCTCAGAGCTGTTCTCTCACGAGCAGTTCTCAAAAGACCTCTCTCAGCCCCACCTACCTCACAGGGTGTCTTGTTGTGGGGAGGGGAAGGGAAAGGGAAAGGGATGGGTGGTGCACATGTCCTGGGTATCTCAAGTCTACTTGAAACCTGGTGGTTTCAAGGGAGCAGGAAGAGAATGAGGGTGTGTTCTTTACGCTTATTTTTATTGCACCAAGTATTGGATGGGGAAGGGAATGGAGGAAGAGCAGGTCAGTTTCACACACCTGTGGAGTGGAGCCTGAGGGGTGGGTGTTGCCTTCTGACACACTTTCGGTATGTTAGGGGGTGTGGCATATGCAAATGAGTTATGCAAATGAGGTCCTGCACCTCTTTTTCTACGAAATGACCCCTGTGCTAAACCAATCACTTGTTCCATATAGGTTTCTCAGGAGACATGTGAGGTGGTCTGGAGCTCCCGTCTCTTTAAAGACTTGCCATAGTCTGTTGTGATCCACACAATCAAAGGCTTTAGCATAGTCAATGAAGCAGAAGTGGAGAATTTTCTGGTACTCCTTTGCTTTCTCCATGATCCAGCGAATGTTGGCAATTTGATCTCTAGTTCCTCGACCTCTTCGAAACTCAGCCTGTACTTCTGGCAGTTCTCGATCCAAGTGCTGCTGAAGCCTAGCTTGTAGGATTTTGAGCATGACCTTGCTGGCGTGTGAAATGAGTGCAACTGTGCGATAGTTTGAATAGCAGCTCATAACTAAAAAATTCTTTGGCAGTGGATGAGCTTGCAGGAGTTACTGCTCACTTCTTCAGAACTGTACACTGCATTGGTCAGGCCACACCTGGAGTATTGTGGGCCGTTCTGGAGGCTTCACTTCAAAAAGGATGTGAACACAATGGAGCTGGTGCAAAAAAGAACAACAAGGATGATCGGGGGCTTGGAGACCAAACCCTGTGAGGAAAGGCTGAGAGGCTTGGAAATGTTTCATCTGGAGAAGAGGAGGGGGAGGGGGGACATTATGGCTCTCTTGAAGTGTTTGGAGGACTGTCACTTAGAGGAGGGCAGGGAGCTGTTCCTGAACATACAAGAAGCCAATGTTGGATCTGGCCAATGGCCCATTCAGTCCAACACTCTGTCACGCGGTGGCCAAAAACACCAGGTGCCCTCAGGAGGTCCAGCAGTGGGGGCAGGACACGAGAAGCCCTCCCACTGTTGCCCCCCCCCCAAGCAGCAAGAATACAGAGCAACACTTGCCTCAGACCGAGAGTTCCTATCTATACTTTGTGGCTAATAGCCACTGATGGACCTCTGCTCCATATGTTTATCTAACTCCCTTTTGAAGCCGCCCATGCTTGTAGCCACCGCCACCTCCTGTGTTAATCAGTCTTTGGGTGAAGGAGGACTTCCTTCTTCCTTTTCTTCTTTTCTCACAATACAAGAACTTGTGGGCACTCGTGGGCACTCCATGAAATTGCTGAGCAGTGATTAACACGTGGGATTCACTGCCACAGGAGGTGGTGGCAGCTACAAGCATGGACGGCTTCAAGAGGGAATTAGATAAACATATGGAGCAGAAGTCCATCAGTGGCTATTAGCCACAAAGTATAGATAGGAACTCTCAGTCTGGGGCAAGTGATGCTCTGTAATCTTGGTGTTTTTTGGGGGACAACAGTGGGAGGGCTTCCTGCCCCCAGTGCTGTACCTTCTGAGGGCACCTGGTGTTTTTGGCCACTGTGTGACAGAGTGTTGGACTGGATGGGCCATTGGCCTGATCCAACATTGGCTTTTCTTATGTTTTTATCCCATGCATAAACTTATAAACCTCAATCATGTCACCCCTCAGTTGTTGTTTCTCCAAGCTAAAGAGCCCCAAGTACTTCAACCTTTCTTCATAGGGGAAGTGTTCCAACCCTTTTATCATTCTAGTTGCCCTTCCAATGCTGTAATATCTTTTTTGAGGTGTGGTGACCAGAACTGTACACAATACTCCAAATGAGGTTGCACCATCGATTTATACAGGGCCATTATGATACTGACTGATTGGTTTTCAATTCCCTTCCTAATAACCCCCAGCATAGCGCTGGCCTTTTTCATTGCAGTCTCACACTGTCTCAACATTTTCATTGAGTTGTCCACTACGACTCCAAGATCTCTCTCTTGGTCAGTCTCTGCCAGTTCGGACCCCATCAACGTGTATTTATAGTTAGGATTTTTGGCTCTTATTTCTTAATCTTCCCAGAACTGGTGGAATCAGTCCCTTGCTTTGGTGCTGTGACAGTGATAGCAGTCATGAAGGTAATTTAAGAAAAACAAATCATCATCAGCTTATTATCTGGCTGCACCGAGGGCTGACTCGTTCCTGGTTGACGGGTCTTTCTTTTTGCCGACTTCAGAGGCACTCCCGCACAACTGCATTTCCTGACAGCTTCTATTTTTATCTTCAATGGGTTTTCATAACAAGGTCATCGTTTATATTATTTTCCCCCCTGTCTCCGCCATGTAATCGCGGGCTGCTTTACTTTTGTGTTCTGCCTTTGCTTTTACACTCGTTTTGATAGCCTGGAGTGACAGGCCTCTTGCTGCTTGCTTGGCTGATGAAGGCCACTCCAGCAATCCTTGGTTGGCACAAGAATGTTTTCTTAAAAAGCGGGGTTGAAAAGGCCTTTTGTATGCACATTAAGCGCCGCTGATGTTTGTTTCGGGAAGCCTTATTCATGCGCTTCATAATACAAAAAAATTGTCTCGATGCACGCTCGCTGGAGTTGTGTGTTTCTAGACGGGGGAAGTGATACCTGGGCTTTCGCTGTGTTTCTTTCTTATTCCTTTCCCCGAGCAAGGGGAGGGATGGCCTTCGTACGCTGATTTTCTCTGGAGGAGAAAGCCCACTTGCTGGTGGTTATTGCTGTTTATAACAGTCTGTGGATCAAAGAAACCCGGGGCTGGGGGGGGGGGGGGGGAATGGGTCGGAAACAGCAATCGAGCCAGACTGTATGGGGTAGGGTTGCCATATAGGGATGCCAGCCTCCAGGTGGAGCCTGGGGATCCCCCGGAATTACAGCCCACCTACAGACGACAGAGATCAGTTCTAGCCAGTTTGGTGTAGTGGTTAAGTGTGCGGACTCTAATCTGGGAGAACCGGGTTTGATTCCCCACTCCTCCACTTGCACCTGGCTGGATGACCTTGGGCAAGCCATAGCTCTGGACCAGCTGTTCCCTCAAGGACACTTGTCTCAGAGCTCTCTCAGTCCCACCTACCTCACAGGGTGTCTGTTGTGGGGAGGGGAAGGGAAAAGGAGTTTGTAAGCCGCTCTGAGACTCCCTTGGGGAGTGGAGGGCAGGGTATAAATCCAATCTCTTCTTCTTCTTCTTCTTCTTCTTCTTCCCCTGGAGAAAAGGGATGCTCTGGAAGATGGACTCCATTGTGCCCCACTGAGGTCTCTGGCCACCCCAGGCTCCACCCCCAAATCTCCAGGGCTTTCCCAACCTGCATTGGGCAACCTACCTCCCCATCCCCCGCCGGTGGTCAGGGGGGACCTGGCAACCCTAGCTGCCAAATCCGGCTTGGGAGACTCCTGGAGATTTGGGGGCAGTGTCCAAAGGAGGAGTAGGGTTACCTACCACCTCGTATTACAGTTGATCTCCAGATACCACCCTGCAAAGCGGCCATTTTCTCCAGGGAAACTGATCTCTGTGGTTTGTCTGGGACTGTCATGCCTGAAGGATCGCCTCTCCTGCTACAGTCCCCCACACTGCCTGCATTCTTCATCGCACAGTCTTTTTGGAGGTGCCCAGCCCTCGAGTGTCTCCACTCTCCTCTACCAGAGCAAGGACTTTCTTGGTTGTGGCCTTGTCCAGGTGGAGTGCTGTATCGGAGGACACATGCCCTTTGCGGGACCTCATTAGCTTCCGCAGACGGTTAAATGGAAGGAAGAAAAAGAAGAAAAAGAGATTAGATTTATACCCCGCCCTTCACTCACTTGGAGTCTCAGAGCGGCTTACAAACCCCTTTTCCTTTCCCCTCCCCACAGCAGACACCCTGTGAGGTAGGTGGGGCTGAGAGAGTTTTTTCCCAAGCTGTCCTTGAGGGAACAGCTGGTCCAGAGCTATGGCTTGCCCAAGGTCATCCAGCCAGGTGCAAGTGGAGGAGTGGGGAATCAAACCCGGTTCTCCCAGATTAGAGTCCGCGCACTTAACCACTACACCAAACTGGCTCCCACAGCCTCCCCCCCCCTCTCCACATGGTTCGCCAAAGTGTGGGACTACTTTCTTTTCAACAAGATTGCTGATGCAATACCATCAGCTGACGAACCTAACAACAGTAAAAGCCCGCTATCCAAATGGACCCCATTATTCGCCCACTTTAAAGACGAAGGTGTAGACACGCTTCCAAAAACATGGGCAAACAACTTCTCACTTTATCTGTTTTTTTTGATACAACATACTGAACATTTGATACAACATCCTGATACAACATGGGCAAACAACTTCTCACTTTATCTGTTTTGAAATTTATCCTGTTATGCAGTATAGTACCGTTTGTTTTCAAAATTTCTAAATTTATCTCGTTGTAAAGTACTGTAATTCTTAACTGAAGATTCTCTTCACTCTGTACCGTTTTCTTAACATTAATAAAAGCTATTATTAAAAAAAAATTTAGCTTCCGCAGACCTTACAGGACAGAGCTCTTCCAACCAGGTTTTAATCCGTCACTGCGTATGCCTTGCGATCCTTGTGTTGTTTCCATCAGATCATTTTACTGTCGGGTTCTTAGATACAGCCATGTTCGATGGGAGATTTATGTCACTGGTTTGAAACTGCGTTCTATATTTATTATTAATATTGCTTTTAAGACGGTTTATTGGATTATATTTTACATTGATGTGAGCCACCCCAGGCCTTTCTTGTCAAGTGTGCTGTGGACTATAAATCTGATAGACAAATAAACAAATAAATAAATAATGAATTGTCCGGAGATCAGTTGTAATTCATAGAGAACTCTCGTCCCACCTTGAGGTTAATAGCTTAAGAGAATCTCCAAACCCCAGACTGCAGTCGTGGGGGCGTCAGCCCCGGGTTGGGAAATTCCTGGAGGTTTGGGGGATGGAGCCTGGGGAGGGCAGGGGTTGGGGATGGGAAGGGACTCAGCAGGGTATAATTATTGAGATATTTGGTTAATACAGCAGAGTTTTGCCCAGTCGATCACTCCAACCAGGTCTATTTTGGGGCAGGGGGAGGGCGCTACATCACTCAGTGTGTCTGGGTGTTATCTCCTTGACTGGGAGGCCTCTCTTTGTCTTAACCTGACAGCTGCCCTCTGACCCCTCCTCTTTCTCCCTTTGTCTTCTCACTCTCGCTTCACATGGCCTTCCATGGAGACACATGTCTCTGCAGGTCTCTCCTGTAGGTACAAAGCCCTCGTACCCCCAGACACATGATATCAGACAAGCTGACCATTTGTGATAGGGGAAGAGAGCCAGTTTGGTGTAGTGGTTAGGAGTGCGGACTCTAATCTGGGAGAACCGGGTTTGATTCCCCACTCCTTCACATGCAGCTGTGGGAGTGACCTTGGGTCAGTCACAAGTTCTCTCAGAGCTGTTCCCTCACGGGCAGTTCTAAAAAAGAGCTCTCTCAGCCCCACCTACCTCACAGGGTGTCTGTTGTGGGGAGGTGGAAGGGAAAGGAGTTTGTAAGCTGCTCTGAGACTCCCTTGGGGAGTGAAGGGTGGGGTACAAATCCAATCGCTTCTTCTTCTTCTTCTTCCACTTCTTCTGCTGCTTCTTCTGCTTTTTTTTGCTTCTCCTTCTGCTTCTCTTCCTTTCCTTTCGACTGTAACCTGAATATGAACTGGATCTACTTGAATAAATGTAAGCTTACCTCTTTTTGCAATATACTTCTTGGCAGGGGTCATTTAGTAGAAAAAGAGGTGCAGGAGCTCAGTGGCATAACTCATTAGCATGACTTATTTGCATATGCCACACACTTTGACATCACCGGAAGTATGTCAGAAGGAAGGAAGGAAGGAAGGAAGGAAGGAAGGAAGGAAGGAAGGAAGGAAGGAAGGAAGGAAGGAAGGATTTATATCCTGCCCTTCACTACCTGAAGGAGTCTCAGTGAGGCTTACAAACTCCTATCTCTTCCCCTCCACACAACAGACACCCTGTGAGGTAGGTGGGGCTAAGAGAGCTCTTTCAAAAACTGATCTTTCCAGAACAGCTCTGAGAGAACTGTGATTGACCCAAAGTCACCCAGCTGGCTGCATGAGGAGTGGGGAATCAACCCAGTTCTCCCAGGAAGGGAGGGAGGGAGGGAGGGAGGGGGGGAGGGGGGAGAGAGAGAGATGGCAGGGAGGGGATAGCTACTAATCCAAGCCTCAGAAATACCACTGTTCTGGGAGGATAGCTTCAGTGGTGGCTGAAGCCTTCAGAAGGCTGGTTGGAGGAACAAGGGACCTTTCCAGGGGATGGGGTCATTTTGCTGCAGCCATGACACAAGCAGGCATTCCCCTGCAGTGGGAGGGACCGGCACCAACTCCTGAGCTTGTGCTCGAAATGACCCCTGCTTCTTGGGAGATTTATGCACTGCACTCAGTATCACGCTTCTATGACTGGGCAACATTCGGTTATATTGACCGAATCTCCCAATATCCCCAACTGCTGCAAGTATCACTTCTGGGCACATGGAGAGGGATGTCAGCATGTCATCCATGCATCACCTATGATATCATCATAGCAAGAGCAAGCCCCCACCCCCTGTTGTGTAAAACTCCTGCGGGTTGCTGCGGGGGACCTGACAACCCCGGGTGGCTTGAGGAGGTCCACCTGCTGGATCGCAAGGCCCCATAAGAACAAAAAAAATGGCTATTTTTTGGAGTAGGATTGCCAGCCTCCCAGTGGGAAAGCAGGATATGAGGAAAGCTGAAGCCTAACCCCACACACACACACACACACACACACACACACCTGGGCCCTACTTGCTTCCAGTGCTCCCTCTAAGCTGTGGAGTCTTGTGAGCAAAAATTCTGCTTTGTGAGCTACCAGCATTAAAGTGGTGAGCGAGCGATTCGGCTACTGCAGAAATCGGTTTGCTCTGGAGCCATCCTTCCTGAGCGAAGGCAAAAATGTGTGGGCTGCAGGCTAAAAAACTGTGAGCTAGCTCACACGAACTCAACTTAGAGGGTACACTGCTCACAGCCACATCTGGCCCCTAGGGTTGCCAGACCCCCATTCCAGGCGGAGTTTTCCCTGATTTTTCGGGCTTCTGCCCGCCACTGGCCAGCTGGCCGGTGGGGGAAACTCTGCCCCCAAATGGTTGTCATGCAGCGATGTCCCCAGGGAAGTGATGTCATCACATCGGAATGTTCTGTGGGGATGCTCTGCTTTTTGGGCACAACTCTGTGGTTTTAGGCCAAAAATCCCAAAGAGTTTTGCCCCAAATGCGGAGCGTCACTGTGCAGTGTCCTTGATGTGAAGACGTCATTTCTGCATGACATCATATCAGGGACATCGTGCAACGTCCCTGCCCACCCCCGGAATACCCCCCAAGTTCCCCCCACCAGCAAGCTGAGGGGACCTGGCAACTCTATGCCCACAACGCCTTGGAGATTTCTGGGGTGAGGCCTGGGGGTGATCACCTCTGACCTGGAAGTGACATCACTCCTGGACAACAGTTTAGGAATCGCCTTGGATCTCTATGGTAAATCTCTGTGGAAAAGTTATGCCACTTCCGGATCAGACGTAACCTCCCGCTCACTTTTCCTCCCACTGCAGCCTATGGTGGCCAAACCCTGGTTCCGAAATACCTGGAGATTTGAGGGTTGAGCCTGGGAGAGTGCGGGTTAGGGAGGGGGGAGACTTCAGGACAATATAACACCATGCAGCCCACCTTCCAAAGCAGCCGTTTTCTCTGGGAGAAGTGGAATAAATAGTTTAAATAAACATATAAGTAAGCAATTTATGTAGTCTGAAGATCAACTGTAATACCGTGAGCTCTCAAATTCCCAGCTGGAGGTTGGTAACCCTACTTTGAACATCAGCAAGGGCAGGAATGAAAGTGTGGCAGTACAGGGGTTCCCTGCTGGGGGTGGGCTCTTGGTAGAATGGGAAGGTCCCCCCGGCCATTGGTGGAGGATAGTGGGATATGATTGCCAGATTCAGGTTGGGAAACTTTTGGAGATTTGGGGGCGGAGCCTGGGAAGGACAGGGACCTTCAGCCAGTATCATAATGCCCCTGTATAAATTGATGGTGCGACCTCATCTGGAGTACTGTGTACAGTTCTGGTTGCCACACCTCAAAAAGATATTATAGCATTGGGAAAAGTGCAGAAAAGGGCAACTCGAATGATAAAAGAGTTGGAACCCTTTCCCTACGAAGAAAGGTTGAAGTGCTTGGGGCTCTTTAGCTTGGAGAAACGACGGCTGAGGGGTGACATGATCAAGGTTTATAAGATTAGGCATGGGATAGAGCAGGTCGAGAAAGAAGTCCTTTTCTCCCTTTCTCACAATACAAGAACTCGTGGGCGCTCCATGGAATTGCTGAGCAGTCGAGTTAGAACAGATAAAAGGAAGTCCTTCTTCACCCGAACAGTGATTAACACGTGGAATTCACTGCCACAGGCAATGCTCCCTCTAAGTTATGGAGTCTTGTGAGCAAAACTTCTACTTTGTGAGCTACTGGCATTAAAGTTGTGAGCAGGTGATTTGGCCACTGCATAAATTAGTTTGTTCTGGAGCCATCCTCCCTGAGCTAAGACAAAAATCTGTGAGCTGGAGGCTAAAAAACAGTGAGCTAGCTCATACTAACTCATCTTAGAGGGAACACTGGCCACAGGAGGTGGTGGCAGCTACAAGTATGAACGGCTTCAAGAGGGGATTAGATAAACACATGGAGCAGAGATCCATCAGTGGCTATTAGCCACAAGGTATAGATAGGATCTCTCGGTCTGGGGCAAGTGATGCTCTGTCTTCTTGGTGCTTGGAGGGGGGGCAACAGTGGGAGGGGCTTCTGGTGTCCTGGCCCCACTGCTGGACCTCCTGAGGGCACCTGGTGTTTTTGGCCACTGTGTGACAGAGTGTTGGACTAGATGGGCCATTGGCCTGATCCAACATTGGCTTCCCTTCTGTTCTTATGACCTCAGTGGGGTACAGTGCCATGGAGTCCATCCTCCAAAGCATCCGTTTTCTCCAGGGGAACAGATCTCTGTAGTCTGGAGATGAGCTGTAATTCCAAGGGATCCCCAGCTCCCACCTGGAGGCTGGCATCTCTGGTGGCATCCCCACTGAAGGATGCCCGGCACCTGTGCCAAGTCACCCAGAGATGCCCTGTGCTCTGCCAGCCTCACATTTAAATTGGGTGACTCCCCACAGCTATAAGGCACATAAAGGAAGCAGCAGCCCCCATCAGTTCCGTTCCCTCTTGCCCCCAACCGATAGGACGGTGGGATTTTACATCTCCGTGTACTTGTTCACTTTTTTTTTTTTTGGTGTGCGGATAACATTCCTTTACACCCTGCTTTTCTAAAGCTCATAAATCCAAAAGGCGGTCATAATCGGAAATGTTGTTTAAAAAAAAATAATCAAATTGCAAGAATATTTTCCCTCCCTGAGGCAAAGCGCGCATGGGAAATTGTAAGAAACAGGGGGTGTTCAATCTAGAGAAGATTAAGGCAAGTTATGGCAATCGTTTTTAAATTTCTAACAAGCTGTCAGACGGCGGGGTGGCGGTGGTCATGGAATCCAAGGAAAACGACGACTGAGTGTTTGGGGGGGGGGGCAACAGTGGGAGGGCTTCCTGCCCCCACTGGTGGACCTCCTGAGGGCCCCTGGTGTTTTTGGCCACTGTGTGATACAGAGTGTTGGACTGGAGGGGCCACTGGCCTGATCCAACGTTGGCTTCTCTTATGTTCTCCTATGTTCTTAACGAGACGGAGAGTCCTGGGTGTAGACAGTGGGGGATACAGCTGTACTTGAAGCATCGGGAATGACTCCCTGCTTGAGGGATCCAGCACTTGGTTTGTGTGACAAAAGTTCTGTGGCACTGTTCAGAACCACTGAGTGGCCAAGGCCTACCGAGTGCTAGGGATGCCAGCTTCCAGGTGGGACACGTGGAATTCACTGCCGCAGGAAGTGGTGGCAGCTTCAAGCACAGACAGCTTCAGTGGGGGATTGGATAAACATATGGAGGTCCATCAGTGGCTATTAGCCACAAGGTACAGATGGAGCACTCTGTGTAGGGCAGTGATGCACTGTATTCGTGGTGCTTGGGGGGCAACAGTGGGAGGGCTTCTAGAGTTCTGGGCCTGCTGGTGGACCTCCTGAGGGCACCTGGATTTTGGCTGCAGTGTGACACAGAGGGCTGGACCGGATGGGCCACGGGCCTGATTCAACATGGTTTCTCTCTTATGTTCTTATGTCTGGGGCAGTGATGCTCTATATTCGTGGTTCTGGCCCTTGCTGGTGGACCTCCTGATGGCACCTGGGTTTTGGCCACTGTATGACACAGAGGGCAGGACCGGTGCCAGGCTTCGTTGTGCCCTAGGCAAGGCTAACTACTTGCGCCCCTGCCCACAAACCAATTTTCAAAAATAGATGAATTCTAGGGACAATTAAAAGCAAAAACTTGACATTGCTAATTTCCAAACCCCTGCAGCCTTGCCTTCGGCTCCTGCGGACTTGGGCGGGGGGAGGCAAGCGCTTGGCCGCCTTTGCCCTCTAATTGCCCTTGTTTAGCTCCAGGGCCAGGAGGGTTGCTCACTTCTCCCTCCCCAGCTGCTGGGGAGTCCCCGCTACATTTCTTCCTCCTGCTGCAGCCCCCACAACTGCCCGGAGGAGTAAAAGTGCGGGAGAGCAGGGGCTGGTGAGTGAGTGAGTGAGTGAGTGAGTGAGTATGAGAACCTGTTGCCAGTTGACGGGGACACTGATTGTCTGTTCTGCACCCCTCTCAGATCTGTGCCCTAGGCGGTCGCCTTATTTGGCCTAATGGTAGCACCGGCCCTGACAGAGAGCTGGACTGGATGGGCCAATGGACTGATCCAGCACGACTTCTCTTATGGCAACCCTAACTGTGACCCACACAAAACATGGGAAAGTTTGCTTAGTTAGCACATCAGCACACAAAGGCTATGGACCTCTGGTGTGCACACCAAACATTACTGCAGCTTAGAACTATAAACCCTGAGCTTGCGGGCACTGGAGTTTTGAGAAACAGCAGGTGGGCAGCACCAGGATAGAACAGGCTTCCCTAGCCGCAACCCCAATCTCTCATCTTCCAGAAACTGAAGAGCGGGAGAGAAAAATGGCCTCCATAGTGATTCTTTAGGAATTTCTCTTGGTTTCTGTCGCCTTTACCACAAAAACTAAAGGACATTCCTAGACTGTCACCCAGAAGTGACATCACATCCTCCCCCAAAGTCCACCTTCCCCAGGCACCCCCTCGGTGGGGTACAATGCCATAGAGTCTGCCAATGCTCCCTCTAAGCTGTGGAGCCTTGTGAGCAAACATTCTACTTTGTGAGCTCCTGTCATTCAAGTCGTGAGTGAGCGATTTGGCTACTGCATCAGTGAGTTTGCTCTGGAGCCAGCCTTCCTGAGCGAAGACAAAAATCTGTGAGCTGGAGGCTAAAAAAACTGTGAGCTAGCTCACACTAACTCAGCTTAGAGGGAACACTGGAGCCCACCCCCCAAAGCATCCCTTTTCTCCAGGGGAACTGGAGATGAGTAGTAATTCCACGGGATCCCCAGGTCCCACCTGGAGGCTGGCATCCCTAAAATAGCCATTATTTAACATTAGCAAGAGCCCCCCCCCCCCAGTGCATACCAAAATGTGCGCTAGCGATGGGCTGTAGCAGAGCCATCTTGCCCAGCAAGGCGAAGTATAAATATAACAAATAAAATAAAATAAATCAATAAATGGGGAGGTACCAGTCAGCAACTAGCCTTTCCTGCTCTGGGCTTGGTTTGACATCAGCTTGCTGGTTCCATTCCCCATCCCATTTTGATTTTGTCTCCTTCCCCGTGAGTTCAGAACCTTGTCCCTTTGCACGCTAAAATGATTTTCCCCCAAGGTTCTTTTTGCTCCAGCTGGGTATCAATTCCACATCAATGTCTTAAGGAGGGCAGAATATGGTACGGGGCTGAGGAATGGTGCAAAAGAGAGGAAAGTCATACATACATACATACATATACCTTTATTGGCATAAAACAGGTTACAGAAAGAGACATAATCGGAAAGAAAGGTAACAAGGAAAAATAAGTTAATCTTATGTAGCTATGCGTTGTGCAAACGATCCTTAATTACCAAACTTAAAAATAGAGCAACCTTTTCAGTTAGTTCGGGTGACAGGTCGTTCAAGAGACAGCGCACCTTCAAAACATCTGGGCAACCTATCATGTTAGATAGAATTGGGTCTAAAAGAGTAAAATGTATATCGTCATACCAGGGACAGTATAGGAGAACATGGAGAACTGAATCGACCTGATTTAGGCTGTTTTTACATCTGACTTTCCCGCTGGAATCATTCTAGTTCCAAAAAACCCTGCCCATACTTCTGTGCGGTGTGAAACCGTGCTGCCACTGAAATGTCCACATTTATTAATTGCCCTCCTGTGGTCAAGCTAGTATGCAACCGGCTTCATTCTGCTTTAAACAATTGCTGTTGATTAGTGCACTTAGACCCCCTGGAGTGAAATTTCACACCACTGTGAAATCAGCACAGGAAAAGACAGCAGTCAAACTACTTTAGAGGGGAGGTGTAAAATGACCCTTAGGCTGTTTTTACATCTGACTTTCCCGCTGGAATCATTCTAGTTCCAAAAAACCCTGCCCATACCTCTGTGCGGTGTGAAACCGTGCTGCTACTGAAATGTCCACATCTACTAATTGCCCTCCTGTGGTCAAGCTAGTATTATACTGCTTCATTCTGCTTTAAACAATTGTAGTTTCTAAGTGCACTTAGACCCCCTGGAGTGAAATTTCACACCACTGTGAAATCAGCACAGGAAAAGACAGCAGTCAAACTACTTTAGAGGGGAGGTGTAAAATGACTCTTAGACTACACGCACAGAGTCTTGCTGAGTATGGAACCCCTCTATATCTACCATGAGTGACAGCCGATGGAATGGCGTTACATCTAGCAAGTGCAAACGCTCGGCGCAGGTGAGGGGCATGGAGGGCCGATAGATAAGAAGGCAGATGGCCAGTATGTGGGAGAATTCCAAAGTTCAGGGGGGAGCAGGATTTGTTTGCATCACTAGCTAGTTTCTGCCTTTCATTGTCCAGGATTCTGCGTCTAATTAGCTGGTATGCATTTGTAAGAGGTAGCATATACAGAGAATCCATGGATATTCCCGTTGTGATTATTGTCTTCTCTATGCAGGCAGTCCATTTGGACTTGATAGATTCAGACAACAATTGATATATATAGCTCCCACAATCAGCAGTATAGTGCAAACGTAGCCAGTATTTAATTGATATTAACCAAGCCCTTGTTTCTAGCATGTTAAGGCCTGCCTCTAAACAAAGAGCTGCGTATGGAAGAGAGGACAGTCAATGACAGCAGCTGCGGAAGCAAGACAGATCCAAACTGATGACCGTGTCAGGCAGAATCAACTTCCTGTTCGAGACATGCGCTGACCCGGATAGCCCAGGCTAGCCTGATCTCGTCAGATCTTGGAAACGAAGCAGGGTCAGCCCCGGTTAGTAGTGGGATGGGAGACCGCCAAGGAAGTCCAGGGTTGCTAAGCAGAGGCAGGCACCGTATGGATTTATTTGTGTATTAGATTTTTAAAGTCGCCACTCATCCAAAGGGTCTTGTGGTGACTTAGGCTGATTTTACATCTGACTTTCCCACTGGAATCATTCTAGTTCCAAAAAAAACTGCCCATACCTCTGTGTGGTGTGAAACCATGCTGCCACTGAAATGTCCATATCTACTAATTGCCCTCCTGTGGTCAAGCTGGTATTATACCGCTTTATTCTGCTTTAAACAATTGTGGTTTCTTAGTGCATTTAAACCCCCTGGAGTGAAATTTCACACCACTGTGAAATCAGCACAGGAAAAGACAGCAGTCAAACTACTTTAGAGGGGAGGTGTAAAATCAGCCTAAGGCTGATTTTACATGTGCATTTTTGTAACAGCTTCCTTCCAGCGTTCCCTGCACCGGTAACACATTGGTGTCAAAGCTGTTGTAGGGGAATGCCCACATCTGATTGAACTGGAGTGAAAGGGGTCATTCTTTTGAAGTGCTGTTAAGAACAGGATTTCTTTACAGAGGTGTGAAGCCAGCTTGAGAGCTAGAGGGCAATTAGCAGATATGGACAGTTGAGAGGGAATGCAGATTCACACTTGAAAGAGATGTGGGCGAGTTTTTTTGGAAGTAGAATGATTCCAGCAGGAAAGGCAGATGTAAAACCAGCCTTACAACATTCAAACCAGCGTCATGGGTCCTGGCTCAGCCGAGGCTGACTATATAGCCCTGGCCCAACTACTGCAGTCCGCCGATGGTCCATCTGCACCAAAGGAGACCTGAAGGGTGCCCACTGATGCCGCTGGAACAGAGAAGATGAAGCGCCATCTTGGAATGTAGTTTTAAGGTTTATACTGGATGCTTTGATATGGTTTTATAGGATTTTATTGTATTAAATAAAATGCTGGTAGCCGGCCTGAGCCTGCCGTGTGGTGGGGAGGGCGGGATAAAAATTTAATAAATAAATAAATAAATCCAACTACTTGCAGACCCATATATTTCTGCCTGGTCACAAACTATAGTGAATAAAATCAAAACTATGGGAATAGATTTAGACTCCTTGTACAACTGTGGCGAAACAGCTATTTTGCAGGCGGTGCGGAGGAGGATTTGGGATATGGAAGCCCAAATAATCAAAGCTGGGAGTTCTGGAGTCTGTTCTCCACGCTTCCTTGATCTTCCCCTCCCCCAAGCCCCCATGGCTCCCTATATTTCCAATCTAATAGCTCCGCTTCATCGGCGGGTTTTCATGCTAGCAAGATTCAATCTTTTTCCCTCAGCTGTTGTGTCAGGCAGATATAGGGGTATCCCTTACAGGGATAGAACCTGTAGTTGCCTTTCTAGCGAACCCGACTCAGTGGCCCATATCCTTCTACGCTGCCCCCATTACTCCACTATGCGTAGCTATTTGATTGGCCCCCACCTACCCCCCTCAAGGAACTTGTCCGACAGTGACCTAAAAATTTTACTGTCCGACAAGTTCTCGGCAATTACTCTGTCTGTAGCCGAATTTTTAACTTATGTTTGGAAGTTAAGGGTAAGGGAGTATAAGGCTTAATCCTCACTGATTAGTTCCATCCAGTCATGTCGGCTACTGTTTGGTTTACTGCTAGCTGCTTGCTACTGTTTCTTTATCGATGTCCCTGCAGTGTATGCCAATAAAGGTTGTGTATTGTATTGTATTGTAAATAAACAAATCCCTCAGATGAGGAAGAGGCACGGAGCAACCCGGCCTCCTCTGGAGCCAGCCCAGAAGAGGAACCTCTACCAGCACCTGAGGGAGAAGAGGCCCCAGCAGCTGCACAGGAGGGGCAGCAGGGCGAAGAGAATGAGGTGCAGCCAGAGGGAGAGACTGGTCCAGAACCTGGCCCAGCACCCCCAGTTGGAGACACCCCGAGGCCAGAATCCCCACCTAGCTCACCTGAGTGTCCCAGACCCAGGGCACGCCAGCGTCTGAATGTGCAAGAGAGAAGGAAGAGTGCCAGATTTCAGCTATTGCAAAGGCAACGTGAGGCGCTGTGAGTCTTTGTGGGTCACCTCCCAGGGAAGGGAGGATCTGGTTATAAGCAGCCACGCTCACCTGCATCGATGTGGATGCAACCGTGCAATCCTGAACTTTGTCCCAGCTGCCAGCCTCTGCTTTTTGCTCCTGAGAACTCTGATCGGTCTCCCGGCATTCCAACCCCTGGCCCCATTTCTCGGCTTTGTCTGGACTTTGCATCTAGCTTGAGTGTCGTGTATTCGTGGCGACTGGCCAAAGCCAGCACAACCAGTCAGGTAAAAACAACATAAAAACAAACAACAAATACGAACATAAAAATATTAAAATACGTGGCTATCGCCATACCACTATTAAAACAACCCAAATGTGTGGATTACCCTCCGAGGGCCAACCCAAACAGTTCAGCTTTGCATGCCCGGCAGAAACTAAACAAGTCCGGCAGGGCACGAGCGTCATCCAAGACTGCATTCGACATGGCAGGGGCCACAACTGACAAGGCTCTTCCCCTGGTTGCAGCTAACCGATCCATCATGGGCCCAGGCTGCTGCACGAGGCCCCGAGATGATGACTGGAGGGAACAGTGGCAAGCCATCTCTGTTCATCTCTTGCCTGAAAAACCTTACGGGGGTCGCCGCAAGCCGGCTACAACTTGACAGCAAAAAAGACTTAACAAAGGCATACCTTTCTTCCCTTCGCACCTGTTTCCTCTGCAGCAGCCCACCTTTTTTGTGGCAGGGCTGCAATGCCATCTGCAGCTGGCAGAAACAGAACAGCTGCCGCTTCCTCCGTCTCCTCGTTATTATCCTTGGGAAAACAACAGCTGCTCCGAGACGGAGGGAAAGGACTGCTCTTCTGGCTGCTGATGTCACAGTGGTCCTAAACTCTCTATTGGCTGATGAGTGCAAAGGCTCTCCTTCTGCCCGAACTGCCCATTTGGCTTCTGGGTCCAACTGAAGATGTGGGCCATTACCTTTAAAACCTGGACTGGTCTGGGACCCAGGTACTTCGAGCACCATCTGCTCCTATAGGCTCCGGTCTGTTGCTTGCGGCCACGGCCACATGGCTCTTTTCCTCTTGCAACAGGGAAATTGCTCTTAATGTTCAACCGAAACCTGCCCTCCCTAGGGTTGCCAGAAGGCCCCGCCTGGAGGCTGGAAACCCTATGCTAAATGCATACAGGCCGGTAGCCAGGAATTTGTAATCTGGGGGGTGGGGGGGCTTTAAATAAGTTGGGGAGCACTGATTTCACAAATTTTTTAAAAAAATTAAATTTGAAAAACACTCACCAGTTGGAGCAGGCAGGTTATCACCCCCATTCACTCCCATCTGCTGGCCCTGCAGCCAGTGTTCCCTCTAAGCCGAGTTAGTGTGAGCCAGCTCACAGTTTTTTAGCCTCCAGCTCACACATTTTTGTCGTAGCTCAGGAAGGAGGGCCTCAGTAGCCACATGGCTCGCTCACAACTTTAATGCCAGTAGCTCACAAAGTAGAATTTTTGCTCACAAGACTTCGAGGGAGCATTGCCTGCAGCCCATTCACTTGACGGCTCATCGACATCGTCACGTGGTCCGCTGTGGGAACCTGGGCACCCAAAGGTGGCGGCAATCCGAAGAGCAGCTTGCGACACAGCGAAAGTGTGTGGTAGGAGCTCAGACATGTTTCAGTTTTGCTGGAGGAAAGTCAGGGGGCTTGGTAGGAAGCTGGGGGGCCAGGCCCCAAAATGCCTCACTGTAGTTACGGGCCTGAATGCACACTGCAGCTCCAATTTAAATGTGGTGTGTGCATGGCTGGGAACTTCCAGCATGTGTGTGATCCAATGTCCCAGGGTTGCCAGCATTTAGGTGGGGGCTGGAGATCTCCCAGAATTACAACTGATCTCCAGACTACAGGAATCACTTTATTGATTACTTATTTCTTTAAAACCTTTATTCCACTTCGCCTGAAGGAAAAGTCTGCTTTAGAAGGTAGATTGGATGGTATTGTACCATAACAAGATGCCTCCCCTTCCCTAAACCCCACTTTTCCAGGTTCCTATTGGGATATTTAGTCAATATAGCAGAGTTTTGCCCAGTCACGGAAGTGTGACACTGAGTCCAGTAAATAAATCTCCCAAGAAGTATATTGCAAAAATACTGTCTGAAGAAGCAAGCGGTGACTCACGAAAGCTCCTACCCTGCCACATATTTTATTAGTCTTGAAGGTGCTACTGGATTTATGGACCGATTTCCCACAATCAGCTGTGCCGCACTCGCTCTTCCACTTGCCCTGGTTGCATTGGTCAATTTCACACTCTTCGCTGGGCGGCCGCATTTTGACCTGCATCTCCACCTGATTTCCTCCACATCTTCTCAATCCTTGTTTTTTGAGATTGAGAAGACGCAGGGGAAATTGGAGGGAGATACGAGTCAAAGTGTGGCCTCACAGCGAAGCGTGTGAAATTGACCAATGCAACCGGGGGAAATGGAAGAGTGAGGGTGGCACAGTTGCTTGTGGGAAATCGGTCTTGCTCTTTTCTACTGCTACTGAGAAGACTAACAAAGGTACCCATCTTGATCTATTGCAAAAAAAGGGTAAACTTACATTTATTCAAATAGTTCCAGTTCATAGAATGTTAGATTTGGAAGGGACCTTGCAAGTCATCTAGTCCAACCCCCTGCACTCTGTAGGAGCATAGCTATAGCCTTACAACATACCTGAAAGATGGTCATCCAGCCTCCGCTTGAAAATGTCCAGCGAAGGAGCATCCACCACCTCCTGAGACAGTCTGTTCCACTGCTCAACCACTCTTGCAGATAGGAAGTTTTTCCTGATATTTAGCCGGTATCGACTCCCTTGTAATTTCCACCCATTACATCTAGTCTTGCAATCCAACACAAGAGAGAATAGATCTGCTCCATCTTATACATGACACCCCTTCAGCATTCAGGTTGCAGTCGAAAAGGGAGAGAGAAACCTAGTCTAAAGAGTCCTTTCCCTCTCACAAATGGCCAGCTTGTCCGGCAACATGTATGTGGGAGTATGAGGGCATTGTCTCCATAGGAGAGACCTGTAGAGACATGTGTCTCCATGGAAGGCCATGTGAAGAGAGAGTGAGAGGACAAAGGGAGAGAGGAGGAGCCAGAGGGCAGCTCCCAGATTAAGACAAAGAGGCATCCATTCAAGGAGATAACATCTATAAACTCTTAGAATGATGTAGGAAACCCCCATGCCCAGGCATGCTGGATCACTCACAGCAAAAGTTCCACCCCCAAATCTCCAGGTATTCCCAGACCTGGAGCTGGCAACCCCAGATGATGCTCCCAAGGACTTTGTAATGCATGACAAGGGGGGTGAGAACCAGGGAGGATTGTGAGGCACTCCAAAGGGATCTGTCGAGGATGGGCGAGTGGGCATCAACATGGCAAATGGGGTTTAATGTGGCCAAGTGCAAAGTGATGCACATTGGAGCCAAAAATCCTGACTATAAATACACGTTGATGGGGTCCGAACTGACAGAGACTGACCAAGAGAGAGATCTTGGAGTCATAGTAGATAACTCAATGAAAATGTCGAGACAGTGTGCGGCTGCAGTGAAGAAGGCCAATGCTATGCTGGGGGTTATTAGGAAGGGAACTGAAAACAAATCAGCCAGTATCATAATGCCCCTGTAGAAATCGATGGTGCAACCTCATTTGGAGTACTGTGTACGGTTCTGGTCGCCACACCTCAAAAAAAATATTACAGCTTTGGAAAAAGTGCAGAAAAGGGCCACTAGAATGATAAAAGGGTTGGAACACTTTCCCTGTGAAGAAAGGTTGAAGCACTTGGGGCTCTTTAGCTTGGAGAAACGATGGCTGAGGGGTGACATGATCGAGGTTTATAAAATTATGCATGGGATAGAGCAGGTAGAGAAAGAAATCCTTTTCTCCCTTTCTCACAATACAAGAACTCGTGGGCACTCCATGAAATTAATGAGCAGTCAGGTTAGAACAGAGAAGGAAGTCCTTCTTCACCCAAAGAGTGATTAACAGATGGAATTCACTGCCACAGGAGGTGGTGGCGGCTACAAGCATGGACGGCTTCAAGAGGGGATTGAATAAACATATGGAGCAGAGGTCCATCAGTGGCTATCAGCCTCAAGGTATAGATAGGAACTCTCAGTCTGGGGCAAGGGATGCCCTGTATTCTTGGTGCTGGGGGGGGGGGGGGGCGGGTAACAGTGGGAGGGCTTCTGGTGTCCTGGCCCCACTGCTGGACCTCCTGAGGGCACCTGGTATTTCTGGCCACTGTGTGACAGAGTGTTGGACTGGATGGGCCATTGGCCTGAACCAACATTGGCTTCTCTTATGTTCTTATGTTTTATAATCAGCCCTTTACGAACGCACCACATCAGAGGAAGAGCTGGCCATTTTGAAAGTCAGTCTGTCCCCACAGCCCTTGACTCGGTGCCTAGCCTTCTCCCAGACTCCCCAGTGCAAATGCACTGCAGCCACTGCAGCTGTTCTGGCCATGATTAAACACGCCGTTACAGAGCGTTTACTTTGCTGAACCATCCTCTTCTCCCACTTATTAATCACTCATTATGTCCCCCGTTGGAGCCGGTGCTTCGGCACCATCGTTTGTATGAAAAGAAAGATGATGGGGAGGTTTATCGGGAAGAGAGCTGCTGTCGATTTGCTTGTTGGCTCCTCGGCGAAAGCAATAGCCCTTCTGGTGATGGGTCCGACATCCGACTGAGGAACGAGTGATTAAAAAGGTAAAGGTACACTGGCTGCTGAGCTGTGCTAAATGCGGCTTTTTAAGAGGATTTGCCTAGCATTTATTAACCTTTGAGAGGAACAAGGCATCGCCCCGCTGCCAAACGGTCTCCGCACACGTTTCGTTCTGGTTCTCAGAATCAAGGCCCGGAACACCACGTTCCCAAGAGGATATAAACAGGGGGGAGCTCAACCGTCGCCTTTCTCTTATCTTCTTTTACGTTGGCCAGTTTGGTGTAGTGCTCAACAGCAGCAGACTCTACGCTGGAGAACCGGGTTTGATTCCCCACTCCTCCACATGATGCCAGCTGGGTGACCTTGGGCCAGTCACAAGTTCTCTCAGAGCGGTTCTCTCAAGAGCAGTTCTTGGAAAAGCTCTCTCAGCTCCACCTACCTCACGGGGTGCCTGTTGTGGAGAGGGGAAGAGGAAGGAGATTGTAAGCCGCTCTGAGACTCCGAGTGAAGGGTGGGGTGTAAATCCAACTCTTCTTCTTGAATCAAGGGCCCCTGCTTCAGAGGAGGAATGTACAACTGGGCCAGGTCCACTGCTTGGAAAATAACTCTTCCGGCCTTAACATCTTGCGGACACTAAAGAAGAGGGATAGGTGACTTTTGAGAGCCTGCACGTTACAATTCGATGCCAGACATGAAAAATCCAAATGGTGCCCCCCCCCCCCCCCCGTTAAAACAGAACAATCACGGACATGTTATTTCCCAACCCCACTAACATTTCTTTGACTCCTCCCTCCTTTCTACTAAAAGATTACTTAAAGCAGCTAACAGCTAAGAGAAGAAGAAGAAGAAAAGATTGGATTTATACCTCACCCTTCACTCCCCAAGGGAGTCTCAGAGCGGCTTACAAACTCCTTTCCCTTCCCCTCCCCACAACAGACACCCTGAGAGGTAGGTGGGGCTGAGAGAGCTCTGAGACAACTGTCCTTGAGGGAACAGCTGGCACAGAGCTATGGCTTGCCCAAGGTCACCCAGCAGGTGCAAGTGGAGGAGTGGGGAATCAAACCTGGTTCTCCCAGATTAGAGTCTGCACGCTTAACCACTACACCAAACTGGCTGTCTTAAAAGTCTAATAAAAGATTTCGATTTTTAAAAGGGACAAAGGACTAAATCCAACGCACTCACCCCTTTCTGCACAAGGTCACCAAAAACCTAGAGCATGGATTCCCATTGGCACCAATGGGTCTGCTGACACCTTTCCTGGTGCCCGCCATGTGTTTTTAGGAAGTGGGCGGAGCCTGGTGGGGCTTTCGCCAAGCAGGGCTTCTGATTGGCTGTGCAGCTTTTTTTTAAAAAAAAATTGCTTTGGCAGGAGCCACCTCCACAGCATAAGGACTCGTGCTATATGACTGAAGGTAAGCTGCATAGAAAATATTTTTCAACCATCTGGTCATTTCTGAATACCTCCTGTTAAGCATAGATTCTGCTGGAAACTAGGGCTGCCAAGTCAGCCCGGGGGGCGGGGGATCCCCCGCTACATGGGTTCCCGATCCGCCGGCCAGCATTTGACCGGCAGGGGGAACCCCACCCTCCTTCCCCAATGTGATGACGTCACTTCTGGGCGACATCGCCGGGCACGCACGCTTCACGCGCACGCCTGGGAAACTCCCGGACGATGGAGGACTCCCCCCCGCCGGTAAGTAAGGGATACTTGGCAACCCTACTGGAAACATTGGTTGCAATCACATGTACAATTCGCCCTGACATAGGAGCAAATACTGGGCGGATTCAAGGAGCACAATCAGACGACATCATCCGGGAAGCGCCCCGCAGCCGTCGGCAACCCCGTTTTGCTCCACCGCAGAAGTGGAGTTAAAAAAAACACCTCGGGAAGCCCAGTAGCAAACGGGTTCCTACAGGCCACAGACGGACTTTCCTGCATCTGATCACCCCAGAGCGCTCCCATGGCATTGGGGATAGTCTGATCAGGCTGTCCCAGCGCCATGCCGTTGTTTCTTCCCCCTTCGCAGTATGCGCATCAGCGCACCCCCCCCTACTCCATTGGGAGACCTCAGTGCGGAGGTGCAGTTCATCAGTTCCTCGTGTAAGTGCATCAGAAACAAACGGCAAAAAAAAAAAAACCCGACTCCCCCGCGGTTGCATCTGATAATGCAGTGGCGGGCTGTGCCCGCATCTATGAAAGTCCATGTGATTGCGCAACTGTGGGACAACTTACGCCGGAGGGAATAGGTTTGCTCTCCCCCCGCTTTATCTCGCGTGTCCAACTGCCACCCTAGAAGAGCTAGTATTAGAGTTATGTATAACTTTACTCCCTAATGTTTTTTGGTTGGCTCTGCCTCCTGTGGCTGCCATTTTGTAGTTGGCTCCACCTCCTGCAGCCGCCATTTTGTGATTGGCTCCGCCACCCTGAGTCAGAATTCCAAGGGTGCCTATAGGCTGAAAAAGTTTGGGGACCCCTGACCCAGAGGGGGATGCTATCAGGGCTCATTTTGTAGCAGGAGCTCCTTTGCATATTAGACCACACACCCTTAATGTAGCCAATCCTCCGAGAGCTTACAGAGCTCTTCTTACTGGGGCTACTGTAAGCTCTTGGAGGACTGGCTGCATCCGGGGGTGTGGCCTAATATGCAAAGGAGCTCCTGCTATGAAATGAGCCCTGGATGCTATCTTCCTTTAACAGTGGCTCAGGGGGCATAGAAAGCTCTCGAGGGCAAGAAGGTAAAGTGGCATCAGCTGGTAAATTAAGCCTCTATTTAAGGGACTCTACAGTTTTTCTCCAGGGCACTTGGAAACTCGGTGCCCACATGGCCTCAGCCTGAACTGTGACTACAGGTGCAATTTGACTTTTGCGGATGGGGGGCCATCTATGATCTTTGTCTCCTGTGCTTTGGCCACAGGACCAACAGCATAAGGCTGGCAGGCTCAGGGCGGCTTTAAGACCAACAAAGTTTTATCCAAGGTATAAGCTTTCATGTCCAAGCACGCTTCTTCAGATACAGAGACGGAGCGCCCTGGATCTGAAGAAGTGTGGATGCCCACAAAAGCCTATACCCAGAATTAAACGTCATTGGCCGTAAAGGTGTCACTGGACTCCCAACTTTGTCCTGCTGCTTCAGGCTAACCCGGCTAACCACCTGGATCTAACGACCTAGAGTTCATCCTTGAAAGCATGCATTTCCTTCAGGCGGCATGGGTCTCTGTATTCTGTAGATGAGCTGCGACCAATGCTCCCTCTAAGCTGCGGAGGCTTGTGAGCAGAAATCCTACTTGGCGAGCTACCGGCATTCAAGTTGTGAGCGAGCGATGGGGCAGCTGCGTAAACTGGTTTGCTCTGGAGCTGTCCTTCCTGAGCTGAGACAAAAATCTGTGAGCCGGAGGCTAAAAAACTGTGAGCTAGCTCACATTAACGCAGCTTAGAGGGGACACTGGCTGTAGTTCCAGCGGATCCCCCAGTCCAACCTGGAGGCTGGCATCCCTATGACATCTAAGACTGAGTGAGGATAAGGAAGACAGACTAAAAACATCTGTTAGTCCCCGGACAGATTCAAGGGCAAAAGAGGACCAAGAGAGACCAGTCCTCGACCACTTGCTCTCCATATTCAACTTAGAATGTTATTTAAAGGAAGCATCTTTAAATGTTTGCAAAATTCTGGTTCTTCTCTCTCTCTCCCTCTCTCTCTCTCAATCTCTCAATCTCTCTCTCTCGTTCTCTTTGGAAGCGAACGGGGGGGGGGGGGGGGGGAGTCCAGGCAGGTGAACGTCTGTGAAACTGGCAGCCTCCATATCAAAGCTCTCAAGAAAATTATAACGAGAACATAATTACTAGGGTAGATCAGACAACTAAACGAAATTCTCAACTTCACCACAAAGTGTCTCGTTCTTCACTGTGCGTTACAAGCCCACCTCCCCGGGGTTATTTTTAGCGCGCTACATGCCACAATTTGCAGGCAGTTGTTCCACTTGCACTAATAAGCGGTTTCAAGTCACACCGGGGGAAGACGGTGGAGGGAAAGGATAGCCGGGTAAGCTGTTGCAGCCGTGCCAAGAACGAGTTATAAACTGATAAGCCACCTGCCTGAAGTGCTGCTTACTGCGTAGGAGGCAGAGTCCAGGTGCCAGCCTCCAGGTGGGGCCTAGGGATCCCCCCGGAATTAGAGTTCATCTCCAGACCAGTGTTCCCTCTAAGCTGAGTCAGTGTGAGCTAGCTCCCAGTTTTTTTAGCTTCCGGCGCGCACATTTTTGACTTGGCTCAGGAAGGATGGCTCCAGAGCAAACTGATTGATGATGACAAAGGAGGAGGAGGAGGAAGAAGAAGAGTTGGATTTATACCCTGCCCATCACTCGGAGTCTCAGAGCAGCTTACAATCGAAGAGAAGGAGTCTCCCCACAACAGACACCCTGGGAGGTAGCTGGGGCTGGGAGAGCTCTGAGAGAACTGTGACTGACCCAAGGTCACCCAGCTGGCTGCCTGTGAAGGAGTGGGGAATCAAACCCGGTTCTCCAGGTTAGATTCCGCTGCTCTTAGCCACTACCCCAAACCGCTCAGTCACAACTTTAAAGCCAGTAGGTCACGAAGTAGAATTTTGGCTCACGAGACTCCACGGCTTAGAGGGAGCATTGCCTCCAGACTACAAATGATCTGGAGAAAACGGATCATTTGGAGGGTGGACCCTGTGGCATTGTAGCCAGCTGAGGTGCCTCCCTTCCTCAAACCCCTCCCTCCTCAGGCTCCACCCCCAAATCTCCAGGCATTTCCCAACCCGAAGCTGGCAATTCCTGGACTGGGTCATAATGAATAGATTAAACACTAACTCTAGGAAGTCTGAGGTGGGGGTCCTTCTAGTCCAGCCAAAGAGGTACATTTGTGTGCCAGTGTAGTATAGTAGTTAGAGTGTCAGGCTAGGATCTGGGAGACCCAGGTTCGAATCCCCACTCCACCATGGAAGCCCGCTGGGTGACTTTGGGCCAGTCACACACTTTCAGCCTAACCTACCTCACAGGGTTGTTGTGCAGAAAAAAAGGCGATGGGGAGATTGATATAAGTCACTTTAGGTCTCCATTAATTAAATTAAAATTAAGTTTGGGAAAGGAGACACAGTGCATGTATATGGAAGTGTCTGTTGGCGTGCGTGAAGAGAAGAGAGAGAGAGAGAAGAGATTGGATTTATACCCCACTCTTTCCTACTAAAAGGAGTCTCGGAGCTGCTTACAATCCTTTTCCCTTTCCCTTCCCCGCAACAGACACCCTGTGAGGTAGGTGGGGCTGAGAGAGCTCTCTCGAGAACTGCCCTTGGGAGAAAAGCTCTGAGAGAGCTTGTGACTGACCCAAGGTCACACCAGCAGCTGCATGGGGAGGATTGGGGAATCAAACCCAGTTCTCCCAGGTTAGAGTCTGCGCCCTTAACCACTACACCAAACTGGTGGTGCTAGTCTGAGAACCAGCACCCAACATTTTCTTTTTGTACAACTTATCTGTAGAATTAAACCTCACATGGCCTTGCCCTGTTCCTTGTGCGCCAAATGGCTTCCTCCGGTTTTTGACAAGTGCCCTCTTGGTATTTGAAAACTGCCGATATCTTTGCCCCTTCGTCTTCTCGACTTGGTACTAAGCTTAGCTCGCCCTGGCACAGCTTTGCCTGTAGAGATTTCCATCTACCTCATCACTCTCCTCAGAATCCACTCCGGCTGATTGACATCCGCGTTGTCCAGGCTGGAGGTTTGTTAGCATCTGTCATCAAAACCCAAACGGCAAGCTGAAAAAGAAGTATTGCCTCTACTAAGTCAGTGCTATTGATTCCCCACCGGAGGCATCTCTGATGTTTTACTCATTTCCTAGGTCAGGTCCTGAAATATTGGGTGGTTAACAATTGAAGAAGTTCATTGACTGGAAAAGCTACACGTGGGGGGGGGGGGTGAGATGTTCTTTCCTTAAAAGCTGGGGGGTCCCCAACCTTTTCGAGCCTGCAGGCACCTTTGGAATTCTGACATGGCTGTGGGCACAACCACAAAATGGCTGCCACAGTGGGTGGAGCCAGCCACAAAATGGCAGGGATCGAGGTCACATATAACTCTAACCAATTTGGTGTCGTGGTTAAGTGTGCAGACTCTAATCTGGGAGAACCGGGTTTGATTCCCCACGCCTCCACATGCAGCCAGATGGGTGACCTTGGGTCAGTCACAGGTTCTCACGGAGCTGTCCTCTCAAGAGCAGTTCTCTCAGAACTCTCTCAGCCCCACCTAACCTCACAGGGTGTCTGTTGTGAGGAGGGGAAGGGGAAGGAGTTTGTAAGCCGCTCTGAGACGCCGAGTGAAGGGCGGGGTATAAATCCAATCTCCTCCTCTTCTCTATCAGGAATTCTTCAGCATTGCAGGCGGAAGCTCTGTTTAACAGATTGACTTTAAATCTACACAGCCAATCAGAAGTCAGAAGCCATGTCAAGCAGAAGCAACCCCTCCCACTTTCTAAAAGTACTTGGCTAGCACCATAAAAGGTGTTAGTGGGTGCCATATCACCCATGAGAACTGTTCGAAGTATCACGCTAACTTAAAGCTAAATATTATCAGATTTTTTTTATTTATGGTGTACACAATAGCAAATATTAAAAGATTAAAAACAGGCGGACTGAAGATCGGACTTCATCGAACATCATCATGAGCTTGAAATAAGCTTTAGTCATTTTACATACAGAGTTGATGATTTCACATAGATAGTTGATGAATATATCAAATGACCAATAGGACCATACGCGTTTCAACCTTTAGGGCCAGTTTGATGTAATGGTTAAGGCCAGTTTGGTATAGTGGTTAAAGTGCACGGACTCCAATCTGGGAGAACCAGGTTTGATTCCCTGCTCTGCCACATGCAGCTGCTGGTGTGACCTTGAGTCAGTAATAAGTTCTCTCAGAGCTGTTCTCTCAAGAGCAGTCCTCAAAAGAGCTCTCTCAGCCCCACCTACCTCCCAGGGTGTCTGTTGTGGGGAGGGGAAGGGAAAGGAGGTTGTAAGCCACTCTGAGACTCCTTCAGGTAGTGAAGGGTGATGTATAAATCCAATATCTTCTTCTTCATTGTGTGTGTGTGTGTGTGTGTGTAAGCCGCTCTGAGACTCCGAGTGAAGGGCGGGGTATAAATCCAATCTCTTCTCTTCTTCTCTTCTTCTTCCTCAGTGGTCACATACACATCCAGAAGCAAATATAAATAAAACCAGGTGCTGCTTTCTCACATGATGGCTGGTTGCTGAAAAATTATGGAATAGGCCTTGGATAACTTCTCACGGTGACTGCACAGACACAACAAAATCTTCTATGATATAATAATCTGGTGTGAATTTTTCCAAGTCCCTGGATATGTGCGATATCAAACAATACAGTGAAGTGACAATACTTGGCCAGTACACTACTCACTCCTAGTTCCAGATCATTGAGAAATAAATTCAAGAGTACCAGCCATGATACCCAGGGCTCCGTTGGAGTGGGAGCGCACAGGAGTGCAGCTCCGGGAGTGAGGAGCCCAGGGGGCGGGCACATGACCAAGCCCCACCCCCTCCTTGGCTTCCCCGAGCAGTGCAGAGGCGCAGCACCCCGGGGAAAGCCCTGCTAGGGTCTTTATTGTTTTTAATGTTTTGTTTTAATATTGATAATTTTATCATTGTTCCTTTTATGACTGTGTGCTGCTTTTCCAGAGACTTGCTCGAGGTGGCATATAAATTTTCTAAGTAGACCATTTTTTATCTGGGCACATGGCACATAAGTACTGGAGAAATTTCACCAACCCTTCAGCAGCTTCCACCTTATCAGTTTGGTGTAGTGGTCAGGAGCTGGACTCTAATCTGGGAGAACCGGATTTGATTCCCCACTCCTCCCCATGCAGCTGCTGGTGTGACCTTGGGCCAGTCACAAGTTCTCTCGGAGCTGTTCTCTCATGAGCAGTTCTCAAAAGACCTCTCTCAGCCCCACCTACCTCACAGGGTGTCTTGTTGTGGGGAGGGGAAGGGGAAGGGATGGGTGGTGCACATGTCCTGGGTATCTCAAGTCTACTTGAAACCTGGTGGTTTCAAGGGAGCAGGAAGAGAATGAGGATGTGTTCTTGACGCTTATTTTTATTGCACAAAGTATTGGATGGGGAAGGGAATGGAGGAAGAGCAGGTCAGTTTCACTCACCTGTGCAGTGGAGCCTGAGGGATTGGTGTTGCCTTCTGACACACTTCTGGTATATTAGGGGTGTGTGGCATATGCAAATGAGTTATGCTAATGAGCTCCTGTACCTCTTTTTCTACGAAATGACTCCTGCTGATACGGATCCTTGTGGGGCCCCACTGCTTACTTCCGTCCATTGTGAGAACTGTCCATTGATTCCTACTCTTTGCCTCCTATAATTTACCAGCTTTTAATCCGCAAGGGAACCTGTCCTCATATCCCATGACTGCTAAGTTTACTCAGGAGACTTTGGTGAGGTACCCTGTCCAAAGCCTTTTGAAAGTCCAAATATATAGGGTCTACCGGCCCACCATGCTTGTTCACTTTCTCAAAGAGCTCCAAAAGGATGGTGAGGCAGGCCTTCCCTTTACAGAAGCCATGCTAGTGTGAGACTTCCTGGATGAACTCACCCCACACAAAGGATCTTAACCAAGACTTTCTTTATTGGGGGAATTTCTTCAGGGTACACTTGTTGAGTTACTAATGGATTGGAACAATAGCGTTAGGATAGATATAGTGATTTCAAACGTATATTGTCACATGGGTTCCCCAGTCCCCGCCCCGGGATGAATCCCGCCTAAAAGCTTTCCCAGGCTAAAGAGTGGGAAGGCAATAATAGATGACACCTGCAAAAGAAGCTAAAAACACTAAACATGTCTGCGAGAAGTTACCAGTAGCCTTGAATAGAGATAACAACCCTATGAAGCCTGCAAGCGGAGGGAAGGGAGTACATTCCAGCGGGAGATGGGGAGGAGTGGAGTTGTCTCACCCAGCCCAGTAAATCCCATCTCCCGCCCTGGAGAGTGGCAGGATTACCTGACACACTGCCCCCTCGGAAACCCCTTTAACCCCCGGGTTTCAGTGGATAACGTTTATGGAAGGCACGGAGTTTTGCAGAAGTGTTAACATGCTCAGAAGCGACCCATTCATTATGTTCAGGGCCAAAGTCTTTCCAACTAATAAGATAGTATAGGTGGCCCCGTTTAAGTTTGGAGTCGAGGATTTGATCTATCTCATAGTGAGGTTCCCCCCCTCATCAGAGGAGGAGGAGCTGGATGATGAGGTCTCCATGAATTCAATCCAGAGTCCTTCTTCAGTAGGCTGAAATGGAAAACAGGGTGAACATTTTTGATAGACTTAGGAAGTTTGAGTTCAAATGTGAAAACATTAATCTTTTTTTTTCACTTTAAAAGGTCCTATATATCTCCAACCCAATTTATGGCTGGGTTGCAATCCTTTGATGTTTTTAGTGTATAAGTAAACAGACTCCCCTTCTTCCAGAGTCCAATCCGGGTCCCTGCGTTTGTCTGCATATTTTTTATAGTCAGTTTTGGCCGCTTCTAAAGTTTTGGCAATAAATGGCCAGGAGTCACACAGGGAGTTCCATCAGTCACTGAGGTGGCTGGGACTTGGCGAGGCGGCATCTAGGGTTGGTAACGGGGCACCATCATACCTGGCTGTAGCCATGAAGGAGGACACCCTCGCAGAGGAATGTATTGCATTGTTATAACTATACTCAGCAAAAGGCAACAATTCTACCCAATCGTCCTGCTGGTAACTGGTATAGCAGCAGAGGAATTGTTCTAAGATTTGATTAACTCTTTTGGTTTGGCCATCAGTTTCTGGGTGGTAAGCGCTGTTCAGAGCTAATTCAACTCCTAGGATGATTAGGAGCTCCCGCCAGAAGTTGGCAACGAACTGAGTCCCTCTATCGGAGATAAATTTCTTTGGAATTCCATGTAAATGGATAATATTGCTCATGAAACTTTTGGCCATACCTTTAGCTCTGAGGAGTTGCTTGAAGGGGATAGAATGGGCTTGCTTAGAGAACAGGTCTACAACCACCCAGATGACCATTTTGCCTTTACTCGAGGGGAGATCAGTGATAAAATCCATGGAAATGGTTTCCCAGGGCCATGAGGGGGTCTTGAGTGGTTGTAATAGTCCCGGGGTTCCCCCCCCCCCCGCCTTTTGCACATTAGACAGGTTTGGCAAGTGGAAACATAGTCAGAAACATCTTGTTGCATGCGGGGCCAACAGAATTGTCTTTGTAAAAGGTTTAAAGTTTTTAAGTAGCCAAAATGCCCTGCTAGCTTGGACTCGTGTGCTGAGTGCATGATTTCTCCCCTTAGGGTTTTGGGGATGAACAGTTTTGTACCATGATACTAGCAACCGTTAGGATTCTTTGTAATGTTGTCATGGTTGACCAAGGAGGCTTCCTCCTCCTGGCTGTAAGCTTTTGCGCATTTCGAAATCCAGTCTGATTGGGTAGGTTCTATGCGACTATGTGCTTTGCTATGGGTGACCACTACCCCCCGTAGTAAACATGGAGTCTATAATGGGTTCTTTTCAACAGCCATATTGAGGAAGGCATGAGGGGGCGTCTGCCAGTGAATTAGACTTCTCTGGGAAATGTCGGAGGGTGAAGTTAAATTTGGAAAAGAAATAAGCCCAGTTTAATTGTTTGGCGTTCAACATGCGCTAAGTGCGGAGGGCTTCGAGGTTTTTATGATCAGTCCAGATTTCAAAAGGAACCCTCGCCCCCTCCAACCAGTGTCGCCAAGTAGTGAGGGCAAGGCAGATAGCCGTGGCTTCCTTGTCCCACACTGCCCAATTTTTCTCCATGTCACCAAATTTCTTGGAGACATAGGCATTAGCCTATAACTTCCCATCTGTCCCCTCTTGTAGGATAGCCACCCCCATTGCCACATCTGAGGCATCCACCTGCACTATAAATTGATTAAGTTCATTCGGGTGGGCTAGGATGGGCTCTGAGGTGAATAGGGACTTCAGTGTTTCAAATGCAGTTTGACATTCAGCTGTCCAATGCAGTTTTGCCCCCGGTCTAACCGCGTCATCCCCCTTCCCCTAGGTCTTAAAAAGCTCAGTGAGGGGGAGACTACACTCGGCAAAGTTATTGATGAATGAGCGATAAAAATTCACAAATCCTAGAAAGCTTTGGAGCTGTCGCCGGGTGCGGGGCACTTCCCAGTCATTGACAGCTTTCACTTTCGCAGGATCCATTTCAATCTACGGGGGAGATATGGTAGCCCAAAAAATCAATCTCTGTTCTATGAAAGTCACATTTAGATAGTTTAGCAAAAAGTCTGTGTTCCTTGAGAGTGGTTAGCACCTCCCGCACTAGCTGTATATGGGATTCCTCGTCTGGGGAGTACAGCAAGATATCATCTAGATAACATAAGACCCCATTGAAGAGGTGTTTGTGCAACACTTCATTAATTAGGTTCATAAAAACGCCTGGGCTACCCTGAAGTCCGAACGGCATGATTAAGTATTCGAATTGGCCCATGGGGGTGTTAAAAGCAGTCTTATATTCATCCCCCTCACGGATGCAAACCCGGAAGTAGGCATCTCTAAGATCCAATTTGGAGAATATTGTCCCCTTTGTGGCCTCTGCTAGCAAGTCTTTGATGAGGGGTAAGGGGTAAGCGTTCAATGCTGACACAGCGTTTAAGCCTCTATAATCCATGCACAAACGTAACCCTCCACCTTTTTTCTTTTGAAATAACATTGGTGCTGCAAATGGGGATTGGGCCGGTCGAATGAACCCTCTTTGCAAGTTTTTGTCGATAAATTTGTGGAGCTCCGCTTTTTCGGAGGAGCTCATCGAATACAATTTCCCCTTGGGCAGTTTTACCCCGGGCAACAGATCAATGGCACAGTCGGTATTCCAATGGTGGGGGAGCTCATCGGCTTCGCCTTCTGTGCCGAGGGTCCCAATCCCTTGGGACTCTCCATCTCAGCTCGCATCTTTATCAATGTGAAGCGCGATTCAGCTTCTTCGGTGGCCCAAATCCAGGCCACCAGAGTGGCAGGGTTGACATTACGTAACACAGTCCCATACAAGTCCAGATTCAACCCTTGTCGGTAATTTTCCACCAACACTTCCTCAGGCGACCCCCTTATTCTGGCTGCAATTCATTTGAAGGCTGCTGTGTACTCACGTACTGAGCCTCATCCTTGAGTGAGCTTCCTCATCTGGTTCTGGGCTTTTTCTTCGCTCATCGGGTCCTCATACTGCCTCTGGAGAGCCCACATGAAGTCTTCCACCCAATCTAGTTCGGGCCCCAGGGGGTTGTGGAGGCTCACGTGCCAGTCAGCGGCTTCTTCTCGCAATCGCGAACCTATATATCCCACCCGGTTGCCCTCATTCGGGAAGAAGTGGCCCCAGGTTTGCAGGAACCGTCTGGCTTCGATGATAAAAAATTGTAGCTTTGCTGGGTCCCCATCGAATGTCACGGCCAGCAGTTCTTGTGGGACCAGCCAATGATCTACTGGCACAAGGGGTCCTGCCAGCACTGGTTGTGCGGGCATGGGTGCCAGCAGCCCCACGGGAATCGGCTGACCTGCAGGGAACTGAGCCAGAGGAGCTGGGCCGCCAGCCCCCCCCCCGCACCACCCGCCTGAGCGTCGACTACTCTCTGGACAATTCCGGGTAAACCCTCCAGGAAGGCAGTCATCTCTCTCTGCATCCATCGCTTCCATGCAGCGATCCACATGGGATCACAAGTCTCCAAACTCGGGTCTCTTGGGATGATGGGAATCACGGGATCTCGCACCCTCTCCCAGTTCTCGGCCCAGCTCCATCCCCATGGATGCTCCCTGTCGAGAGGGGGTCCCGGTCTCAATCAGTTCAGTTCCAAATTGAGTCCATGAGTACCTGGGACCCCTGGGCCGGCAATCCACCCACGGGGTGGTGCAAGGAGTTACAGCATCCTCCTTCATAGATACGGGGACCACTGTGTCCCCCGGGGTTGCCAGGGGTTCACCACCATCTTCCGACATCATCAGGAACGGCAGGCCTCCCCAGAGAGAAATGAGATTACTAACTCTCTGTGTGACTTCCTGGATGAACTCACCCCACACAAAGGATCTTAACCAAGACTTTCTTAATTGGGGGAATTTCTTCAGGGTACACTTGTTGAGTTAGTAATGGGTTGGAACAATAGTGTTAGGATAGATATAGTGATTTCAAACGTATATCGTCACACGGATTCCCCAGTCTTCGCCCCGGGATGAATCCCGCCTAAAAGCTTTCCCAGGCTAAAGAGTGGGAAGGCAATAATAGATGACACCTGCAAAAGAAGCTAAAAACACTAAACATGTCTGCGAGAAGTTACCAGTAGCCTTGAATAGAGATAACAACCCTGTGAAGCCAGCAAGCGGAGGGAAGGGAGTACATTCCAGCGGAAGGAGGGGGGAGGAGTGGAGTTGTCTCACCCAGCCCAGTAAATCCCATCTCCCGCCCTGGAGAGTGGCAGGATTCCCTGACAGCTAGTTTCCCCTCAGCTTAACAGAGGCAAACAGAAGCGGGGGGCTTTGAAGTAGAACTGGAGGCAGTCTCGGGTTGCCAGCCTCCAGGTGGGGCCTGGGGATCTCCCACTTTTACAACTGATCCCCAGCTGACAGAGATTGGCTCCCCTGGAGAAAATGGCTGCTTTGAAGGGGGGGCCTCTATGGCATTGTACCGTGCTGAGGCCCCTCCCCTCCCCAAACCCCACCCTCTCCCAGATCCACCCCAAAGTCTCCAGGTATTTTCCAACCCTGACCTGGCAACCCTGTGGAGGAATGCCTGCTCATTCCCAGCCCTCCATCTGATGACAGGCATTTTGCTTCTATAAGAAATATTACATGGTGTCACACTCCCCCCCCCCTTCTCCAAGAATGCAAAAATATACTAAGAGAGCTGTACCTGGTTCTCTTGGTCGGCATTACAGTTGGCTCAACTCTTATCAGACATGTGCTTTTGCAGTTATTTGCTCATATCCTGTTTGGTGTAGTGGTTAGGAGCACGGACTCTAATCTGGGAGAGCCGGGTTTGATGCCCCACTCCTCCACATGCAGCTGCTGGTGTGACCTTAGGTCAGTCACAGTTCTCTCGGAACTGTTCTCTCAAGAGCAGTTCTCAAAAGAGCTCTCTCAGTCCCACCTACCTCATAGGGTGTCAGGTGTGGGGAAGGGAAGGGAAAGAAGACTGTAAACCACTGAGACTCCTTTGGGTAGTGAAGGGCGGGATATAAATCCAGTCTCTTCCTCCTCCTCCTCTTCTTCTTCTTCTATTCTCCCCATTTTGAACACAAAGCAGCTTTTAGGACATTGTCCTCCCTCCGTTTTCTATGAACAGCAGTCCTGTAAGGCAGGCCAGGCTGAGAGTTTGTGATAGACCCAAGGTCTCCCAACAAGTTTCCATGGCAGAAATGGGGATTTGAACCCGGGTGGCTCTGGGTCCTCGTCCAACACTCTCTCCGCTACACCACACTGACCCTCAGCGTTGGCTGTTCAGTGCAAAAGAGCTACATTGGGAAGTCCTGCAGGAAATTATTTTAAAATGTTCTTTGTTCTGACATCACTGGGGGGGGGGGGATAAAGCCCTGATGTGCCGTGCTTACTGGGTGTCCTCTGCAAAGCAAAAATGGGACCTCCCCCCACACACAGCGACACTACGGCACTGTTATCTCCGCATTCTTCATATATGATGCTACAATTTTTTTTTCCCAAGCCCCACTCCCTTTCCGTTAGCCCTTTACTGAGCTTCAAAAGAATCCCCGGGCTGTAGCAGAATGCGAGGTCTGACTGGGGATAAAGACACGGAACATGAAAGGCAGGAGCAAGGAAGTCATGTTGCAATCACAGGCGAGAGAAAGTTACAAAGCTTCCACAGGAACCTTTTAAAAATCCTTTTCAATTAAAAAAAAATCATTTCCCCCCTTTATGCGAGGCTTACTATAAACCTCACATCTACAGCAATGTTATATAAAAATTATAGCACAAAGTTAGAGTCCGATAGCACCTTGCAAGACCAACAACATTTTCTAGGGAATCCGTTTTTGTGACTCAAAACTCCCTTATTGGCTGCAATCACACACACAATTAGCCCCGATATAGGCACGAATGCTGGGCGGATTTAACGTGCGTGATCAGACTCGAACATCTGGGAAGCATCCCGCAGCCAGCAGCAACCCACGTTGCTCCACTGCATAAGCGGAGTAAACAGGCATTGGGGAAAGTCCGGTAGCAAATGGGTTGCTATGGGTTGCGGGCGGAATTTCCCGTCTGATCACTCCAGCACGCTCTCATGGCATTGGGATGGTCTGATCAGGCCATTCCAACTCCGTGCCATTGTTTTTTCCCCTTCTCAGTATGCGCATCATCACAAATTCCATAGGTAGCCCTCAGGGCTGAGGTGCGAATCATCAGTCCCTTGTTTAAGCACGTCAGGAACAAACAGCAAAAATAAAAAGACTCACCCGTGATTGCATCTGATCACGCACTGGCAGGCTGTGCCCACAGCTTCAAAAAACCTGTGTGATCACGCAACTGCGGGTCAACTTCCATCAGAGGAAATAGCCTCTCTTCCCCCCCCCCCCGCTTCATCTCATGCATGTGACCCCAACCATTCATAAATGATCTGGAATGAGGAGTGAGTAGTGTAGCGGCCAAGTTTGCCGATGACACCAAATTATTCAGGATGGTGAAAACCAAGGCTGACTGTGAAGAGCTCTGAGAGGACCTCCACAAACCGGGCGAGCGGGCGACAATGTGGCAAATGAAGTTCAGTGTTGGTAGGTGTAAGGGGATGCCCATTGGGACCAAAGAAAATCCCAACTTCAAGTACAGGCATATGGGGTCCAAACTTGTTGAGACTGAGAGGGGAAAAGATCTTGCAGTTGTAGAGGACAGCTCAATGGAAGTGTCAGCCCAGTGTGCTGCAGTGGTGAAAAAGGCAAATTCTGTGTGAGGGATGATTAGGAAAGGGACTGAGAATAAAATAGCCAATACTGTAATGCCCCATATAGATCTATGGTGTGGCCTCATTTGGAATACTCAGGGGTCTGTTGGAGCGGGAGCGCACAGGAGCGCAGCTCCGGGAGTGAGGAGCCCAGGGGGCGGGCACATGACCAAGCCCCACCCCCTCCTCGGCTTCCCCGAGCAGTGCAGAGGCGCAGCGCCCCGGGGAAAGCCCTGCTAGGGTCTTTATTGTTTTTAATGTTTTGTTTTAATATTGATAATTTTATCATTGTTCCTTTTATGAATGTGTGCTGCTTTTCCAGAGACTTGCTCAAGGTGGCATATAAATTTTCTAAGTATACCATTTCTTATCTGGGCACATGGCACATAAGTACTGGAGAAATTTCACCAACCCTTCAGCAGCTTCCACCCCATCAGTTTGGTGTAGTGGTCAGGAGTTGGACTCTAATCTGGGAGAACCGGGTTTGATTCCCCACTCCTCCCCATGCAGCTGCTGGTGTGACCTTGGGCCAGTCACAAGTTCTCTCAGAGCTGTTCTCTCATGAGCAGTTCTCAAAAGACCTCTCTCAGCCCCACCTACCTCAAAGGGTGTCTTGTTGTGGAGAGGGGAAGGGAAAGGGATGGGTGGTGCACGTGTCCTGGGTATCTCAAGTCTACTTGAAACCTGGTGGTTTCAAGGGAGCAGGAAGAGAATGAGGGTGTGTTCTTTACGCTTATTTTTATTGCACGAAGTATTGGATGGGGAAGGGAATGGAGGAAGAGCAGGTCAGTTTCACTCACCTGTGGAGTGGAGCCTGAGGGGTGGGTGTTGCCTTCTGACACACTTCCAATATGTTAGGGGGTGTGGCATATGCAAATGAGTTATGCTAATGAGCTCCTGCACCTCTTTTTCTACGAAATGACCCCTGGGAATACTGTGTACAATTCTGGTCTCTGTTACTCCAACAGGACACTGCAGAGTTGGAAAAAGTACAGAGAAGGGCAACGAAGCTGATGAGGGGGTTGGAGCACCTTCCCTAAGAGGGAAGGCTGAAGAGTCTGGGACCATTTCAATTTAGAAAGGAGGCGACTAAGGGGGGAACATGTTCGAGGTTTACAAAATTATGCATGGGGTGGAGAGAGTGGACAAAGAGAACATTTTTCTCTCTCTCCCCTAATACTAGAACTCGAGGGCATCCGACGAAGCTGATGGGCAGCATCCTCCGAGCAATTCTGCACTAAAATCAAATTCAACCTTTTTAATCCAGGATTTTTCCCCCCATTCTGCACTAAAATCGTGTTCAACCTTCTTTTTATTCCAGGTTCCCCCTCCCCCCCATTCTTCATTACATTACCTTCGTTCAGTGGTCAACTCGGTTTCAGCCTGCTGTTGCCCTGGGTTATTTGCATGCTGAGAAAGAGATCTAGAGTGGCTCTACCCCCAAATCTCCAGCAGTTTCCCAAGCCAGAATTGGCAACCCTACACCATCTGGTCCTCAGAGCCAGCTTGGTGTGGTGGTTCAGAGCGGGGGACCTTACTCTGGAGAACTGGGTTTGATTCTCGATTCCTCCACATGAAGCCAGCTGGGTGACCTTGGGTCAGTCACAGTTCTCTCAGAACTCTCTCAGCCCCACCTACCTCACAAAGTCCCTGTTCTGGGGGAGGGAAAGGGAAGGCACTTGTAAGTTGCTTTGAGACTCCTTAGGGTTGAGAAAAGCAGGGTATAAAAACCAGCGCTGCTGCTGCTGCTGCTTGCCACTTTCCAGAAGAACCTGCCAAGTTCACAAAACCTCCGACTGACTGATGCATAGCAGTCTACAAAACTTCTAGTTCATAAGGGTGCGTTCATACAGCTCTTTTGAGCCGCGCCAGGAACGAGTGCCTGGTGGATTTAAAGTGCATGTCCAGACCTCAACATCTGGGAATCATGCCACTTTCGTTAGCAGCCTGTCGATCCCTGCAGATCTGTACTATTAGTTAAAGTCCAGACTAAAGTTGGCCGATGGGCCAATGCCGGACTTTCCACCGTGAGGTCATTCCACCAGCACGCAATCAGCTCATAGGGATAGTCTCCAGACCATCCTGAACAGCCACTATTTTAAAAAACTCTTAGCGATGCGCGCATAACCGCTTAAACATGTGACGTCCCCAGAGCTCTGTTCAAGCAAGCCAAACAAGGTTATGTTTCTGACGGTCCCCTAAACCCAATGAGCTTTATTAAGTGAAACGGTACTTAGAGGAAATTACCACTGGTGGTATTTTTACCAGTTTTAGTACACGCATGCGCAGAAAAACAAGTATATGGTGAGGCGCCTATGCGCATGCACAGACAGGATTTTTTTTAAAAAAAAGCAAACCGCATGGCCCCTCATGGTGGATGCCATCTAGACAATCCACCGCGGGAGTCATGCGTGGCGAAACACTTCACAGGCAGGCTGTCTGGTCGGGCAACGCTGGATCAAAAAGACCCAGCCAGCACACCCTTGAAATGCCGTCTTCTTAAAATGAAAGAACGGAAATCTGAAACGAAGAGAACCTAGGCATTTGTTGCCACTGACCGCTCTAGAGAAGACTTTGGCTGTACAGTAAAAGAGCTTGGCTGTATTCTATGTACTGAATTGTATTTGACATTTTTTGGAAGTTGGAATTTATCTAAGGAGTTCTGTGTGGCCCATACTGAATTTGTATGAATGTATTAGATGTTAGCTGAGATGTTAGCGGTGTATACTACAAATTTTCAATAAGATTATCTTTAGGACTTTACAGGTCCATTTGTATTTCTTTACTACCTGGAGCTTGGCAAGTCTGTTTGGGAGACGATGGCTCTTTAGGTCTCTTTAGGAAAATTCCTAGAGATATGGGGGGCAGTGCTTGTGAAGGGTGGAGTTTAGGGACAGGAAGGAACTCAGGAAGGATGAGATGTCATTCTAGGACCTCCACTTCTCATCGACTCTATGGGACACTATACAGTCTGTTCTCCCAAACTGTCATTTTCGCCAGGGAAATAGTTCAGGAGTCTCAAGATCGCTTGCAATCCCAGGAGAACTCCAGGCCCCAGCTGGAGGTGGGCAATTTTGTTCTGAATTTTAGGGGTGCCAATCTCCAGGTGGCACCTGGAGATCTACTATTATAATTGATCTCCAGACAATCAAGTTCAGTTCCCCTGGAGAAAATGGCTGTTTTGTAGGGTGGACTCTATGGCATTATACCCTGCTGAGGTCCCGCCCTTCCCCAAACCCTGCCCTTCCCAGGTCCTCCCCCCTACATCTCCAGGTATTTCCAGACTTAGAGCTGGCAAATGAATTTCTGATCCAGCAGGGATTTCCTTGTGTTTTCAGAACAGGAGCCCAATTACAGTTGCCAGTTAGGTAATTCCTGGAGATTTTGGGGGTGGAGTCTGGGGAGGGTGGGGTTTGGAAAAGGGGGGAACCTCAGCTGAGTCTAATATCATAGAGCCCACCCACCAAAGCAGCCATTTTCTCCAGAAGTAGAAAAGAGTAAGAGTCCAATTGCACCCGGAGAGCCAGTTTGGTGTAGTGGTTAAGTGCGCGGACTCTAATCTGGGAGAACCGGGTTTGATTCCCCACTCCTCCACTTGCACCTGGCTGGATGACCTTGGGCAAGCCATAGCTCTGTACCAGCTGTTCCCTCAAGGGCAGCTTGGGGAAGAGTTCTCTCAGCCCCACCTACCTCACAGGGTGTCTGTTGTGGGGAGGGGAAGGGAAAAGGAGTTTGTAAGCCCCTCTGAGACTCCCTTGGGGAGTGGAGGGCGGGGTATAAATCCAATCTCTTCTCTTCTTCTTCTCTTCTCTCACCTTAAAGAGTAACAAAAGTTGTGGCAGGGGATGAGCTTTTGTAAGTCACTGCTGACTTCTTCGGATTTCTGAAGGTGTTACCGGACTCCTGCCCTTTTCTAATGCTCCACACAGACTGACACGGCCACCCTTCTTGATTTTCTCCAGGAGAGCAGATCTCCGTAGTCTGAAGGCCAGTTGTAATTCCGGGAGACATCCAGGCTTCACCTGGAGGTTGGCGACTGTCGGCCTAGTGTCCACGTCCAGATCTGAGACGTCGCACAGAATATGTCCGGCACTCATCAGGGCCCAGTTCCACTGCGCAGGCCTCCTGTCCGTTACAAAAAAGAGAGAGACAGAATAAGCTGAAATCTGTGAGGCCCTTTGAGAGTCCTCTCCCGAAATAACCCATCACTCCGGCTGACATTTTTGAAGGATTTGGTCCAAAGATTGCATGATTCCAAACTGTCAGAAAACCGAACACCGTCTGTTATTTACACATTTAATGCCCTTTCCTATCTCGATGATATAAAAGCTTGGAAAGGTTAAGGAAAAGGTGATCGATCGAAGCCAAGAGAGTGGCGAAGGGAGGGGGGGTGAGGCCCAATCGCCTGTGTATGCGGAGAGGGAGTTAAATAAACTGTTCCTTGGCTTTACTGCTTAGAAGGGCAATAGCAGGTCAAACTTGGCTCAGAGTATGTGTTTTGGGTTTGGGTTTTTTTTTTTTTAAATGAGCTTTCCTAAAGCTGGAGGCCAATAAAAATTGATTGGGTGAAATTAAACCCTAATCCAATCAGCAGCAAGTCTTTGGACACCGAAGTTCCTCGTTCCTTGTTATCTTGTTTTTGGAACCCATTCCATGTTTGCAGAGTAAGTGATAATAAATAACCCCTTTCTCCACCACCACCGCCCCAAGATTTCTGGGGGAAAGAGTAGGGTGTCCCAGGGGCGTAGAGTTTAAAAACTCCCGGGGGGCGAGGGCTCTTCCGTGCGTGCGTGCAAAGTGCGCCCGCCGGGACCATGTCCCTGCCGCCGCCTCCCCCCCCCCCACCTGACCGCTCCTGCTTCCATCCCTCCCTCCGTCCGTCCAGGGGCCAGCTGGGCATTTGCTTAGCTGGCCCCTGGACGGAGGGAGGGAGGGTCAGAGTGGCCAGGCTGGGGGGGGGGGAGAGAGAGACGGCAGCCGGTGGCGGCCCTAGGAAGGGCTGAGGGAGGCGCGGCGGAGGGTGCACTGTTTTCCCAGGGGGGCTCAGTCCCCCCCGGGAAATTTCAAGAGTGGCTCGAGCCCTCGAGCCCCCCCCGTAGTTGACGCCTAAGGGGTGTCCGGCTTCCAGGTGGTAGCTGGAGATCTCCTATTACAACTGATCTTCAGGTGACAGAGATCAGCTCACCTGGAGAAAATGGCCCCTTTGGAAGGTGGACGGCAGGCTGGCTGTAACCAGGGCCAGGGCTTTTTCGGTGGCAGCTCCGTACTGGTGGAATGAGCTCTGAGAAGAGACCAGGACCCTGCGGGACCTTTTACAGTTCCTCAGGGCTGCAAGATGGAGCTCTTCCACCAGACTTTTACTTAGGAGCCGCTTCCATCACTGGTACCCATCACTAGTAATAATCATATCAATCTGTAGAGCCTGGCTCCTGGTGAACTACTGACAGCCTTTGGGCACCGAGTAAGATCAATAAGCCGGAAGTGAATAACGTATGGAATGCACTCACGTAGCAACGCCACTGTTATGACATCGGAACGACATCGCTAGCACTTTAATAGTTAATTACCGTAATGTCTTAAGGAATGGTTTTAATGTTTATGATGATTTGATTGTTTCAATGTGTATTTTATGCTGTGTAAGCCGCCCTGAGCCTGCTGTGGCAGGGTAGGGCGGGATATAAATAAAAATATAAATAAATAAATAAATAAATAAATAAATAAGGTATTATACCCCGTTGGAGTCCCTCCCCTTCCAAACTCTGCCATCCTCAGGCTCCACACTCAAAATCTCCAGGTAGTCCCCAAGCCTAGAAAAGAGGGTCGCAACCAGGAGTCATTTCGTAGAAAAAGAGGTGCAGGAGCTCATTAGCATAACTCATTTGCATAACTCATTTGCATATGCCACACCCCCTAACATACCGGAAGTGTGTCAGAAGGCAACACCCACCCCTCAGGCTCCACTCCACAGGTGAGTGAAACTGACCTGCTCTTCCTCCATTCCCTTCCCCATCCGATACTTTGTGCAATAAAAATAAGCGTAAAGAACACACCCTCATTCTCTTCCTGCTCCCTTGAAACCACCAGACTTGAGAGACCCAGAACATGTGCACCACCCATCCCTTCCCCTTCCCCTCCCCATAACAAGACACCCTGTGAGGTAGGTGGGGCTGAGAGAGGTCTTTTGAGAACTGCTCATGAGAGAACAGCTCTGAGTGCCTCTGCACTGCTCGGGGAAGCCGAGGAGGAGGCGGGGCTTGGTCATGTGCCCGCCCCCTGGGCTCCTCACTCCCGGAGCTACGCTCCTGTGCGCTCCTGCTCCAACGGAGCCCTGCCGCTGGTGAATCGCTTTACCATGCGTGACTCCACGGTGGATTGTCTAGACGGTATCCACTGTAAGGAGCTGTGTGGTGGCTGTTGTTTTTTTTTTTAAAAAAAAATCCTGTTTGTGCATGCGCATATGTGCCTCACCATCTACTTGTTTCCCTGCACTTGTGCAGACTAAAATGGTAAAAGCACCACCAGCGGTACCTTCCTCTAGGTACCATTTAGTTAACGAAGTCCATAAATATCATGGGACCTTCAGAAACATTAAATTGTTTGGATCGTTTGACGTCACATGTTTAAGCGGTTATGCGCACATCACTAAGACTTTTTTAAAATTGCGGCTTTTCGGGATGGTCTGGAGATCATCCCTACAGGCTGATTGCGCGCTGGTGGAACAACCAGATGAGGGAACATCCGCCATTAGCCTGTCAGCCAGCTCAGGACTGGACTTTCACTGCTATCTTTTAAGTACGGCTCCCCAACGGGGATCGACGGGCTGACCACGGAAGCGGCACGATTCCCAGATGTTGGTGTCTGGACGTGCACTTAAATCCACCAGGCACTCGTGCCTGGTGCGGCTCAAAAGAGCCATCTGAATGCAACCAAAGTGATCCTTTCCCATTCTGTTTGCAGAGGTTGGTGGTGGTGTTTTTTAATTTAACCACCTTCAATCTGCTGCACCATCGAGGGGGATCTGAGGTTAGGCTGTGGCACTCCTTCAATGCAAAGTCGCCCACACTTGAGATCATTCTGGCTGGGATTTGGGGTGGTGACTGTGGGGATTATTACAGCCACAGCATTCCGCGGTTGCCTGGGGGAAAGCATTGGGGGGGGAGAACCATGGGGTTGGGAAAGGGACCCATCGCTAATTTGGGAGCCGCTGCCGATTCTCTGTGCAGCATAAACCCTTAGACACCTTCGCCTGTGAAATGCGCTATTGTTAGAGCTCGTCTATTTCAGAATAATGACATTTTGCAAAACTTCAGGGAGAGGCGTGTGCAACAAACGCTTGAGAAGGGCAATTATTTAGATTTCAAATTGTGGCTAACTCAGACGTCGCCGAACGGGGACTGACTCAGATTCCTTAACGAGATCGAGACCAGGGGGTGTTTGCTTATTTTATCAGTCTTTTTGCATTAAAAGCAGTCCAAACTCTTCTGCTGTTGGGAAATTCCCCGTTTGGGGGCCGCTGGTGTCATGCAACAATGAAGCGTTTGGGCCATAAACCTGGAAGATCCCAGTTCAAATCCTGCCCCGAATGTAAATGCAGTCATTGGCCTTAGGCAAGCCGCTGTATCTCATCCACAGCCCAACACTGGCTTACCCTACATGGCTGTTGTAAGACTTGATGAAAGATTGCACCAAACATGCTTTGAGCATTGGAAGCCTGTTGTAAATATCTGCTATTATGATGGCTGTTCAGATCAGGAACCTTTGCAGAAGCTTGTTTGTTTATTGATTTAAAAATTCCTGTTGGATGCTTTCTCCATAACAAAAGGTTTGATGCAGCTCATCATTCAAATATCTTTAAAACAGAACCACAGAATCACAGAGTTGGAAGGGACCTCCAGGGTCATCTAGTCCAACCCCCTGCACAATGCAGGAAATTCTCAAATTCCTCCCCACACACACATACACCCAGTGAGCGCTGCTCCACGCCCAGAAGATAACAAAAAACCTCCAGGAGGGATACCTGATAGCAGGCCCGTAGCCAGAATTTGTTTTGTCAGGAGACATTTAAATTTCTTAGGGGACACTGGCTAATCTACATAAAGGTAAGTTACTTGGGTCCCTTGCACTGGACAGCTGTGCAGAACACCCAGTTCCTTCCCTGCACTGAATGGGAAGTCAGGGGGCCTTGCCAATAAGTCAGGGGGCCTAGCCCCGAGATGCCCCACTGTAGTTACGGGCCTGCCTGGTAGTGAGGCTGCCCTTCTCCCTCCGAACTTTCGATAGACCTCTCCTGCATGAATACATTGAATCGGCTTTTAAGGTTGTCTCTGCCTGTGACCACCACCAATGCTCCCTCTAAGCTGTAGAGGCTTGTGAGCAAAAATTCTACTTTGTGAGCGACTGGCATTCAAGTGGTGAGCGAGCGATTTGGCTGCTGCATAAATCGGTTTGCTCTGGAGCCCTCCTTCCTTGACTCAAGGATGTTGTAGTGATGTTAGCGTAGTCTGGGCTGAAACAAGGCCCTTCTTGAGAATCTGGGCCACAGCATGAGTGTTCTTTTGATATACCCAGGGCTTTATTTGTAGAAAAAGCCCAGCAGAAACTCGTTACCATAATAGGCCACACCCAACAGCAGAAACTCATTAGCATATTAGGCCACACCACTGACAGCACCGCTTATTAGCATATTAGGCCACACCCCCATGTTACCAGAAGAGTGGTCATCCACCCACCCCCACCTTTTGCTTCTTATTCTGCCTACCTTGTTTGTTGTCAAAACCCAGGGCTTTTTTTGTAGCAGGAATTAATTTGCATGTTAGGCCACATACCCCGAATGTAGCCAATCCTAATGAGTTTCTGCTGTTGGGTGTGGCCTATTATGCTAATGAGTTCCTGCTGGGTGTGGCCAACTCAGGAGCCAGCCGGAACGCCGTTCCTGTGCGTTCCTGCCCAAAAATAGCCCTGGATATACCCCTGCATAACTACCTGTCCCAACGTCATTTTTTTCTTCTCAGTTGGAAAAGAGAACTACGCTCAGTCATGTCAAGACCACATATACTAGATATGAGATTTTAATGAGCATTTTGTTAAAAGGTTACCTCTCGAAAACTGTAAGGAAAACAATAATAATATTGGACCCACTCGTACAAGACCGCACTCTAATGTGCCAGTGTGGTTAGTGGTTTGAGGATCCGCTAGATCTGAATCCATTAGTATCTTACAGACTAACAAGATTTTTGGAGTTGTTATCATCATCATCATCATCATCATCTGGCATTACGTGTAGTATAGCCAGGAGATCCTAAGATTGTCCGGCAGCCCGAAGTTCTAGCTCTTTTAGCATGATGCACCACTAGGTGATGAGCTAGACTCATTTTTAAGGCAAGAGACGTTTAAGAGGTGGTTTGCCATTGCATCATGCCCCTGGTATTCCTTGGAGACCTCCCTTCCAAATCCTAGCCAAGGCCGACCCTGCTTAGCTTCTGAAATCTGATGAGATCTGGCTAATCAGGGCTATCCCTATTTTGGAGTATATGCTTTTGAGAGTCAAAGCTCCCTTCATCAGATACGACATATCACTCTCCAAAGCTTATACCCTAAAAATCTTCTTTCTCTCTAAGGGGCTTAAATCAAGCTGTTCTACCACAGACCAGCACAGCTACCCTCTGAGACTAGAATCTGAGAGACTCAGATTCAAATCCCGCACTCTGCCAAGGAAGCTGGCTGGGTGACCTTGGGCCAGTTATGTACTGCTCTGATAAGGATAGCCCTGGCTAGCCCGATCTTGTCAGACCTCAGAAGCTAAGTAGGGTCAGCCCTGCCTAATATTTGGATGGGCGACCTCCAAGGAATACCAGGGCTGTGATGCAGAGGCAGGCAATGGCAAACCACCTCTGAAATGTCTCTTGCCTTAAAAGCAAATCTACCTCGCCAGCTAGAGGTGCATCACGTTGAAAGAACTAAAACTTCTAGCTGCTAGACAATCTTAGGATCTCCTGGCGACACTACACATACTGCCACACAATAACTAATTATTATTTTTAGTCATACACTCTCAACTGACCTACTTCACAGTTCGGTGTAGTGGTTAAGAGGGTGGGACTCTAATCTACCTACCTCACAGGGTGTCTGTTGAGGGGAGGCGAAGGGAAAGGAATTCGTAAGCCACTCTGAGACTACAAGTGGAGGGTGGGGTATAAATCCAGTCTCTTCTTCTTCTAATCTGGGAGAACCAGGTTTGATTCCCTGCTTCTCCACATGCAGCCAGCTGGGTGACCTTGGGTCAGTCACAAGTTCTTTCAGAGCTGTTCTCTCAAGGGCAGTCCTCAAAAGAGCTCTCTCAGCCCCACCTACCTCCCAGGGTGTCTGTTGTGGGGAAAGGAAGGGAAAGGAGATTGTGAGCCACTCTGAGACTCCAAGTGAAGGGCAGGGTATAAATCCAATCTCTTCTCTTCTTGTTGTTGTGAGGGTACAATGGAAGAGAGGGAAATGATATAAGCTCCTTTGGATCCTCACTGGAGAGAAAGGTGAGGTATAAATGAAGTATGTAAATAAAATACTTTTTTTTCACCGTTTGGGAAGGAAAGGATAGATTTTACTCCACTGGCGCCTCAGAGAGGAACAAGATTTTTCAGGGCAGAAGCTTCCGAGAGTCAAAGCTTAAGGGAAATCTTGTGAGTCTGAGGTGCCGCTGGATTCGAATCTAGCTCTTCTGCTGCAGACCAAGATAACTGCCCTCTGAAACGGTTTGTTTTTTTGTGTGTGTGGAAGGAAAAAGATCTAATTCTTTCGAACACCTGGTGTTGTTAGCGCCGATGTGGCCCTTTCCATGCATAAAGGCAGGGCCGGCCCGTTACTGTTAAATTTTAGACCCTCGCCTAGGGCGACAGCTTGACAAGGGCGCCGTTCTGGCTGGCCTCATCTCCTCCTCGCCCCGCACAGGCAGCCTCCCTTGCTGGCTTCTTGCTCTGTCCCCGGCAAAAGACTCCCCTCTTTGCAGCCCTCCAGACCGAAAGAGAAGAAGGCGGGGGGGGGGGGGGACAGGTGCGGGGAACAGCCCAGGACGACGGGAAAGTGCCACTTGCCCTCTGCCGCCCCCGCAGTCTCTTTGGAGCTCCTTTTGCAGCCTGGCAAAGGCTCCCTCCCTTTCTCCTTGAGTGATCCCACCCCCTGCATGGATTTGCAGTTCACCCCCTCGGCCCCTCCGCTGCGGCTCCAGCACCCACCCCCGTCCCATCCCACCCTGCATGGGGAGGGGGCACCAGAATGTATCCTCGCCCAGTGGGGGGGAAACCGAGGCCGTCACTGCATAAAGGAGCTCAGGGCATCTATCCCCACTCTCCTAGGTTTGCCAGCTTTGGGTTGGGAAATTCCAGGAGACTTTGGGGGTGGAGCCTAAAATCAGGCAAGCTGGGGGAAGGGCCTCAGCAGCCTAAAATACGATGGAACCCACCTTCCAAAGCAGCCATTTTCTCTAGAGGAACTGATCTCTGTTGTCTGGAGCTCAGTTGAAAAAGTGGACTCTCTCCAAGCCCCACCTGAAGGTTGTACAAACACGAGATCGCGGGATAGGTGTTCCCTCTAAGCTGAGTTAGTGTGTGCCAGCTCACAGTTTTTTGAGCCTCCGGCTCACACATCTTTGTCTTAGCTCAGGAAGGATGAACATAAGAGAAGCCAATGTTGGATCAGGCCAGTGGCCCATCCAGTCCAACGCTCTGTCACACAGTGGCCAAAAACACCAGGTGCCCTCAGGAGGTCCAGCAGTGGGGCCAGGACACTAGAAGCCCCTCCCACTGTTGCCCCCTTCCCCCCAAGGCCCAAGAATACAGAGCATCACTTGCCCCAGACTGAGAGTTCCTATCTATACCTTGTGGCTAACAGCTAGTGATGGACCTCTGCTCCAGATGTTTATCTAATTCCCCCTTGAAGCTGTCCATGCTTGTAGCCACCACCACCTCCTGTGGCAGTGAATTCCATGTGTTAATCACTCTTTGGGTGAAGAAGGACTTCCTTTTATCCATTCTAACCCGACTGCTCAGCAATTTCACGGCGTGCCCACGAGTTCTTGTACTGTGAGAGAGGGAGAAAAGGCCTTCTTTCTCTACCTGCTCTATCCCATGCATAATCTTATAAACCTCGATGGCTCCAGGGAAAACTAATGTATGCAGTGGCCAAACCGCTCGCTCACAACTTGAATGCCAGTAGCTCACAAAGTAGAATTTTGGCTCGCGAGACTCCTCAGCTTAGAGGGAGCATCGGAACAACCCCAATCTTATTATGCAATCTATTCAATTATTATTATTAAGCAGCGACACTTTAACTATTTGTACCTTTTGTACTGGAATGTGTTTTGTAATTTGTACCATAGTATAAATGCTTGATGAGAATTATTGAATAGATTGCATAATAATATCACGGGTGTTTATTGGCTACTTACCCACCTGGAGGTTGGCATCTCAACCCTCTCCCTTGAAAAAAGAGGAGGTCTGTGACCCCCACCCTCGCCTTCTCTCATCCCACTGGCGTGAATTCCAGCCATCTGAAGACGACAGCCCCCTCGCCCCATTTTGGTGAGTCTTATCTAGGCCAGTTCCTTAATAGTGTGGGGGAGGGGGGTTGCCAAACCTGGCCGGTATGCATTTTCGCCTGGCCTCATTCCTACGGTTCCGAAAATGGAAAAGAGCCAGGAGCCAGAGGCGTCAAAATCTCTCCACCCCTTGGGTCATTTGCAGAGCGGACAGGCCTCTCTGTTTGTTGGAGGGCTCAGATCCGCCGTGGCTAATCTGTGTCCTCGGGAAGCTCTATTAAGAGAAGGTGGATGTCACCTCCCCATTGTGGCGGTTCTTAATCTCGGAGTCCATGCAGTGCCGCTGGCCTGAGAGGCCAGTTGGCGACTCCCCTGTACACGGGACAGCTTGGATTGCGTTTTGCTAACTCCGCATGGAACAGGGGCTCAAACTGAGCTTGGGGGGCTCAAGGGGGGGATTGAGAATTGCCTGCCCCGGTTCCTGCCCGTTGCTCGGCTGACCTTAGCACGAGCACCGCATGAGGGGGAAACAGCTGCCGAAAAGAAATGCGCAAAGGAGCTCGGGGGAAGCTGGAAATAATAGTCCTCGTGGCGTTGGAGTGAAACGTCTCCTTGTGCTAAATTGGATCCTCCTCCTCCTCTTCTTCTTTCTTCTTCTTCTTTCTTCTTTCTTCTTCTTCTTCTTCCCTGTTAGATTTGAGTCTAATAGTGCCTTAGAAACTGACAAGATTTGGTGGGGTATGAGCTTGGGAGAATCAAAGCTCCCTTTGTCAGGTTCAATCCCCGGCATCTCCAGTTAAAAGGACCAGGCTGTAGGTGATGTGAAAGGCCTCTGCCTGAGACCCTGGAGAGCCATTCCCAGTCCAAGTAGACAGTATTGGCCTCGATGGACCCAGGGTCTGTTTCAAGATAAAGCAGCTTCACGTGTTCATGTGAGGTCCTTCTGGAAGGGGCCAGTAGCTCAATGGTCGAGCATCTGCTTTGCATGCAGAAGGTCCCAGGTTCAGGCCCCCGCGTCTGCAGTTAAAAGGACCAGGGAGTGAGCGATGGGAACAACCCTTTGCCGGAGACTTTGGAGAGCCGCTGCCAGTCTGAGTAGACAATACTGACTTCGATGGACCAAAGGTCTGATTTGATATAAGGCAGCTTCATGTATGTCAGCACATCTCCAGAGATCAGACAGCCAGTTTGGTGTAGTGGTTAGGAGTGCGGACTCTAATCTGGGAGGACCAGGTTCGATTCCCCACTCCTCCACATGCAGCCAACTGGGTGACCTTGGGTCAGTAACAAGTTCTCTCAGAGCTCTCTCAGCCCCACAGACCTCACAGGGTGTCTGTTGTGGGGAGGGGAAGGAGATCATAAGGCACTCTGAGACTCTGCAGGCAGGGTATAAATCCAATCTCCTCCTCCTCCTCATTCCTCTTCTCCTTCTACTCCTCCTACTCCTCATTCTTCTCCTTCTACTCCTCATTTTTCTCCTTCTTCTCTTCATTCTCCTCCTCTTCCTCATTCTTCTTCTTCTCTGATCCTCTTAGATTCAAATCCAGTAGTGCCTTAGAGACCACAAGATTTTTTGGGGGGTGGGGGGTGGGTATGAGCTTTGGAGAGCCAAAGCTCCCTTCATCAGATGTTTGGTTGTTATTTTGTTATATTTCAATAGGATGTTTTAAAGCCCTAATGTTGAATTTTGCTTTGGTTCTCTGTTGTGACCTGCCCTGCGCCGGTTTGCAGGGAGGGCAGGATAGAAGTCCAAGAAATAAATAAATAAATAAATATGATCATTGTTTTTTATTGGTATGGGAGAAAGTTCCTCCAGGAAGTTCCGCCTCAGAAGTAAGGTTGCCAGCCTCCAGGGGGTGGCTGGAGATCTCCTGGGATTACAAATGATCTCCAGGCTTACCGAGATCGGTTCCCCTGGAGAAAATGGCCACTTTGGAAGGTAGACTCCATGGCATTACACCCCACTGAAGTCCCTCCCTTCCCTGAATTCCACCCTCCCCAGACTTCAGTCAAAAAACCTCCAGCTATTTCCCAACCTGGAGCTGGCATGCCTACGCAGAAGCTTTCAACTGAATGGGATATGCGCACAAGCACTTGCTGGCGCAGGTGCCCAGAAGAATGGCATTTGTAGATGAGTATTGTGGGCAGCCTGGCTCTTACATTCACTGCTGGTGGATGTGCTCTGTTATGGTGCAATATGGGACCACTGTTCTTAAACTGATATGTGATAGTACTGGGCACATTATCCCTGAGAGGCCAGAACTTCTCTTAAGAACATAAGAAAAGCCAATGTTGGATCAGGCCAACACTCTGTCATACAGTGGCCAAAAATACCAGGTGCCATCAGGAGGGGGGGCCAGGATACTAGAAGCCCTCCCACTGTTGCCCCCCCCCCCAAGAAGAGAAGAGGAGACTGGATTTATACCCCGCCCTTCACTTGTGGTCTCAGAGCGGCCTACAATCTCCTTTCCCTTCCCCTCCCCACAACAGACACCCTGTGAGGCAGGTGGGGCTGAGAGAGCTCTGAGACAACTGTCCTTGAGAGAACACCTGGTACAGAGCTATGGCTTGTCCAAGGTCATCCAGCAGGTGCAAGTGGAGGAGTGGGGAATCAAACTCAGTTCTCCCAGATTAGAGTCCATGCACTTAACCACTACACCAAACTGGTCCCAAGCACCAAGAATACAGAGCATCACTTGCCCCAGACCGAGAATTCCTATCTATACCTTGTGGCCAATAGCCACTGATGGACCTCTGCTCCAGATGTTTATCCAATTCCCTCTTGAAGCCATCCATGCTTGTAGCCGCCACCACCTCCTGTGGCAGTGAATTCCACGCGTTAATCACTCTTTGGGTGAAGATGGACTTCCTTTTAGCCATTCTAACTTCTAACCCGACTGCTCAGCAATTTCATGGAGTGCCCTCGAGTTCTTGTCTTGTGAGAATGGGAGAAAAGGACTTCTTTCTCTACCCGTCCTATCTCATGCATAATCTTGTAAACCTCGATCATGTCACCCCTCAGCCGTCGTTCCTCCAAGCTAAAGAGCCCCAAGCGCTTCAACCTTTCTTCATAGGGAAAGCGTTCCAACCCTTTTATCACTTTAGTAGCCCTTTTCTGCACTTTTTCCAATGCTATAATATCCTTTCTGAGGTGTGGTGACCAGAACTGTACACACTACTCCAAATGAGGTCGCACCATCGATTTATGCAGGGGCATTATGATACTGGCTGATTTGTTTTCTTGCTTAATTTATGGGAGGGGATAGATGTTCCAGCTATCAGGAATGATCTCAACTCTCATATGTTGGTGGCAGCCAAGACTTTAGTGGCTGGACATTGGAAAAGTAGTATACAACCCTCATCAAATATGTGGTTTAAATACATTGTGGGAATACCAGTTTGGGAGCCAGTTTGGTGTAGTGGTTAAGCGCGCGGACTCTAACCTGGGAGAACCGGGTTTGATTCCCCACTCCTCCACTTGCACCTGGCTGGATGACCTTCGGCAAGCCATAGTTCTGTACCAGCTGTTCTCTCAAGGACAGTTGTCTCAGAGCTCTCTCAGCCCCACCTACCTCACAGGGTGTCTCTTGTGGGGAGGGGAAGGGAAAGGAGTTTGTAAGCCGCTCTGAGACTCTTAAGTGAGTGAAGGGCGGGGTATAAATCTAATCTCTTCTTCTTCTACCTGGTCATGGACAAAATATCAGATGTTCTTTCCTTGGCAGAGAATCTGGAGTTTCATTCAGATTATTTGGAATGTTGGTTCCCTTCTCTTGAATATATGGAAAGACACAGCCGGCTTGAAAAGGCACTTCCTGATCATTTGAAGGTTATAGCTATCTTTTGAATAGCTGTTTGGTTTTATGGCTCTTGGTGTTTTTTGCATTTGTAATTGTGTTGTTATTGTTGTGGTTTCCTAATAGTGTGTGCAGGTAATTCATCAGTGCTCTTACGTACTCCTTGGTGTGCCAGTTAGCTATTATTATTCCCCCCGGAGAATAGGAACGAAACCTTTCCCATGACACCTCAAGGAGATATGGGGAGGAGGCATGGCTCAGTGTTAAGAGCCTCTGCTCGGCATACAGAAGGTCCCAGGTTCCATCCCCGCCTTCTCCAGTTTGTTTATTTATTCATTCATTTAAACCCCACCCTCCCTGCATGCGGGGTATAATGGAGAGCCAGTTTGGTGCAGTGGTTAAGTGCGCGGACTCTAATCTGGGAGAACCGGGTTTGATTCCCCACTCCTCCACTTGCACCTGGCTGGATGACCTTGGGCAAGCCATAGCTCTGTACCAGCTGTTCCCTCAAGGACAGCTTGGGAAAGGGTTCTCTCAGCCCCACCTACCTCACAGGGTGTCTGTTGTGGGGAGGGGAAGGGAAAAGGAGTTTGTAAATCGCTCTGAGACTCCCAAGTGAGTGAAGGGCGGGATATAAATCCAATCTCCTCTTCTTCTTCTTCTTCTTCTTCTTCTTCTAATGACCAAGCAGTAAGTGATCCACAGTAACTGTCTGAATCGGGGTCATGCACACCTGGGGAGCAAGGAACTCCCACGGAGCGTCAAGGGGCTGTGGCTCAGTGGCAGAGCATCTGTTTGCCGTGCAGAAGGTCCCAGGTTCAATCCCCGGCATCTCCAGCTAAAAGGACCAGGAAGCTGGTGATGTGAAAGACCTCTGCCTGAGAGCCCCAGAGAGCCCCTGCCAGTCTGAGTAGACAATACTGAACTCGACGGACTGAGGATTTGATTCATTATAAGGCTGCAGTGGCTCAAGTGGTTCAGACGCTGAACTGCAGGCTGAAAGATCGGTAGTTCAGCAGTTCGAGACCCGAGTGCTGCATGATGGAGTGAGCTCCCGTCTCTGGCCCCAGCTCTTGCCAACCTAGCAGACTGAAAGCAAGAAATTGCAAGTAGATAAATAGGTCCCGCTTCAGTGGGAAGGTAACAGCGTTCTGTGCACCTCGGCATCTAGTCATGCCGGCCACATGATCACGGAGACGTCTTCAGACAGCGCTGGCTCTTCGGCTTGGAAACAGAGATGAGCACTGCATCCCTAGAGTCGTATTCAACTGGCTTTCGAGCAAGGGAAACCTTTACCTTTACCTAAGGCAGCTTCATTATTTATTTAGTTATATTTTTATTTTACTATATATCCCTGCCTTCCTCCCCAGTGGGGACCCAAAGCGGCTGACATCCTTCAGGAGCGCAGCTCCAGGAGTGAGGAGCCCAGGGGGCGGGCACATGATCAAGCCCCGCCCCCTCCTCGGCTTCCCCGAGCAGTGCAGAGGCGCAGCGCCCCGGGGAAAGCCCTGCTAGGGTCTTTATTGGTTTTAATGTTTTGTTTTAATATTGATAATTTTATCATTGTTCCTTTTATGACTGTGTGCTGCTTTTCCAGAGACTTGCTCAAGGTGGCATATACATTTTCTAAGTTTCCATTTTTTATCTGGGCACATGGCACATAAGTACTGGAGGAATTTCACCACCCCTTCAGCAGCTTCCACCCCATCAGTTTGGTGTAGTGGTCAGGAGTTGGACTCTAATCTGGGAGAACCGGGTTTGATTCCCCACTCCTCCACATGCAGCTGCTGGTGTGACCTTGGGCCAGTCACAAGTTCTCTCAGAGCTGTTCTCTCATGAGCAGTTCTCAAAAGACCTCTCTCAGCCCCACCTAACTCACAGGGTGTCTTGTTGTGGGGAGGGGAAGGGGAAGGGATGGGTGGTGCACATGTCCTGGGTATCTCAAGTCGACTTGAAACCTGGTGGTTTCAAGGGAGCAGGAAGAGAATGAGGGTGTGTTCTTGACGCTTATTTTTATGGAACAAAGTATTGGATGGGGAAGGGAATGGAGGAAGAGCAGGTCAGTTTCACTCACCTGTGGAGTGGAGCCTGAGGGGTGGGTGTTGCCTTCTGACACACTTCCGGTATGTTAGGGGGTGTGGCATATGCAAATGAGTTATGCTAATGAGCTCCTGCACCTCTTTTTCTACGAAATAACCCCTGCTGAACTCCATTGGACAATTCCAAGGAACAATATGTTTTTCAGATGGGAGGTGTAAGCCGACTGAAATCTGGCAGCCCTTCAGTCGAACTGAATTGTTGGTCTGGCAATTGGGAAGGGGGGAAGCAAGACAACCCCCCCCCAACCCACTTCCTTGTGTTTGGTAGCAAAGGAAAACCACCACCCCGCATCTCAAGCACCCCAATGGAGAGTCTGGAATTTCAGAGCTCTGGAGGTTGGGGAGAATAATAACATAAGAGAAGCCAGTGCTGGATCAGGCCAGTGGCCCATCCAGTCCAACACTCTGTGTCACACAGTGGCCAAAAACACCAGGTGCCCTCAGGGGGTCCAGCAGTGGGGCCACTCTTGCCCCCGCCCCAAGCACCAAGTATACAGAGCATCACTTGCCCCAGACCGAGAGTTCCAATCCAGGAGGAGCTCCAGGGCTCCTCCCAGCCTGGATGGGGAACTTCCGAGCAGGGCACAAAGCAACCCCGCCGGAGAAGAACCAAACCTGAGGCCTCCACCTCTTTGCTAAGGAGGGGGAAAAGAAAAGCAACACACTACGGCAGCCTTTCTGTCCCCCCCCCCAGGTCGCGGGATGTGCAAGGAAGGCTCTGGGGGGGTTGTGGGGGGGAGGCTCCTCCAGGCCCGTAGCTACAATGAGGCTGACTGGGGCTCCGCCCCCTTCCTTAAAGGGTCAGCCCTACAATATTTTCTCCAGCCCTCCAGAGGAGCCAGCAACAAGACTAGAGTCCACACCTGGCCCTGCAGGAGGAGCCTTCAACTTAATCTGGATAATGGCAGCCCCACCAGCCCCCACCAGCTGTGTTCCCTCTGAGCTGAGTGAGTGGGCGCCACCTCAGCAGCCGAATGGCTCGCTCACCACTTTCATGCCAGTAGCTCACAAAGGAGTATTTTTGCTCACAAGACTCCACAGCTCAGAAGGAGCATTGCCCGCCAGCAAAATGTTTGCCCCACAAGCTACAAAATCCTGGCTACGGGCTTGCGCCCCCCCCCCTTGGTGAGGACCCTTTCTCTTCTTTGCTCCACCCCCACCCCTGGAGCAAAATCACTGCACGGGGGGGGGGGGGGGGGGGGGATTGCAGCATTTGAACTGGCCGGCAAAGCCACAACTTGGGACCCTGCAAGGAGGGCATCTGATGCAGAGAGAGAAGCAAGGGAAGGGTCTCTTCCCCTCCTATATACACATACACACACACACACCATATACACACACACAGGGAGACCCAGAGCGCTTCTTCCCACCGGTGGTGCGATCGCAACCCAGAGAAATGCCAGTGTATCTCTTCCTGGCCTGATGCAGGAAAACAAGGAAAAGAGAAACCGACATCCTTCCCCCCCACCTCACCTCCCAAGTAATGAATTCAGGCTCGCGCATCCCCCCCCCCCCCCCCATATTTTGGTGCTTTCCCCAACAGAGCCTTAAGGAGATACTGTATCCAGAGACACTCTATCCAGTATCCCTGGGTACCAGCGAGTGATACTCTCTGAACTGGGTTACACATCCTTTCTTTTCAATTAGTGGTTTGTTTCATTAGAATGCAGAGCGTTAAGAGAGACCTAAGGAAGAATAAATAACAAAGAGGATCTCCCCCTCCCCACCCCCAATCCCACTAAAGGATTATGGAAAGAAGGAGAAAAGCAGTTTATCCCACCCCCTCAGAAGAAAAGCACAAATATACGAATATTAGATCCTTCTTTCCTTTCTTTCCTTCCTCTTCCCTTTTTATCCTTCCTTCCTTCCTTCCTTCCTTCCTTCCTTCCTTCCTTCCTTCCCCAAGAAACATTTTTTCACTCAGTATAACCTGGTGAAATCTGTCTCCACCAACAGGGAAAAGCAACAAAGAATTTATTTTATTTTATTTTTTTAAAAAATAGAACACTGCACACTAAAAAAAAAATTAAAAAGAGGGGCTGTCATGATTGATCGATCTTTTAAAATAATCCCAACTTTGATTCTCAGCTAGTGGCCGGCCCAAAGTGGGGATGGACCACTGATTGAAAAACAAAGCCTGAAATATTATAAAGCAGGGAGCGGAAGGCAGGGAGCCAAGCAGCTCATCGCATGCCAGCCGTGCATCTCCAAGTTTTATGAAAAACAGAGAACTTAACAAGACAAGAGAGGGTTGTTTTTGTATGTGTTGGTCTCTGTCTGTCCGTTTGTAAAGGGAACGCCGTTTGATTTGATGACATGACAATCGAATTAGGAAAATGGGATGGGGTTTTTTTTGTTTTTGTTTTCAGAAAAAGGACAAGGCAGGGCAGCCCTTTCTTTAAAAAGGAGAACAAGCAGAGAAATTTTATTTCTTATAATGACTTTTTTTTTCCAAGGTGCCAGTTAGGATCTGAAACACAGCAGTGGAAATATTTTTCACAATAACTAGGAAATCAATTCCTGCATTTCCCCCCCCCCCCCCCTCTTTTCTTTTTTGGGCGCACTGGAGGGGAAATTACAAACATGGGAGACCGAAGACAACCATTCAGGGTGATACTTTGAGACTTGTGTTATTTAACTTTAAAAGGCTATTTTAAAAGAGAAATAAATATTGGACTTCTTATCCTTCTTCGGCTGGTTTCGGTTTTCTGTTTGTTTGGGGGCGGGGGCGGGGAATAGAAAGGGGGCTGATTGACTTCCAGCCACGCACCAGCGATTGGGCCCATAAACTATTTTGATTTGATTCTCGCATTAATGGTTTTATAGTGGAATAATCACTGCCCTGACTGTAAGAAGGGAGAGAGTATTCGCTCATTAAATAAGAAAGAAGAGGGGGGAAAACCCTGAATGAATGAATGAATGAATGAATGAATGAATGAAGGTAGTACCAAGACTGTAGCCAAAGCTTTGGCAATTAATTCCGCCAGGTCATGGGTGGCAGTTTCCATAACGTGGAAATTGAGGGTTCTCCGTGAGAGCAAGAAGAGCAGGGTTTGTTCAACGGGAGGGGAGGGATGACGATGAGATGACTACAGGATTCTTCCTTAGTAAAGTAGGAGGGCCCACCCCTTCCCTCGATTCCTCTGGCCAGAAAGACTAGTGGTTAGAGAGCAAAACTATGCAGGTCTACTCAGAATTCTACTAAGGTCTATTCAATGGGACTGACTCCCAGGGCGACACTCCCTCTAAGCCAGGGGTGGCCAACCTGTGGCTCGGGAGCCACATGCGGCTCTTTCACGCATATTGTGCGGCTCCTGGCAGGGCGGCTGGGGAAGCAAAGGGGAGGCATGCTTTTTCTCTCTTTCTCCCTTCCTTCCTTCCCTCCTCCCTCCCATCTATTTGCTTTCCTAGTTTCTCTCTCTCTCTTTCTTATAACTGGTTTTCCTCGTTTGTTTTTATTTTTGGCAGTCCCATTTAACGTTAATAAAAAGCAAATTTGCATATTTTTAAAAATAAAAACGTGTGTGTGATATTTGTTCCTGTCTTGCGGCTCTCAGACATCTCTATGTGGCTCTTACGTTTATTCTATGTGGCTCTTACGTTAAGCAAGGTTGGCCACCCCTGCTCTAAGCTGTGGAGTCCTGCGAGCAAAAATTCTACTTTGTGAGCTACCGGCATTAAAGCTGTGAGCAGGTGACTTGGCTGCTGCATAGAAGGGTTTGCTCTGGAGCCCTCCTTCCCGAGCGAAGACAAAAATGTGTGACCTGGAGGCTAAAAAAACTGTGAGCCATCCCACACTAACTCAGCTTAGAGGAAACACTGGTGAAGGGGCTGTCCTGTTAAATTTTCTCTCCTTTCGGGTCTGAAGAGGAAAGGCGATTTTAGGACGTTGCGAAAGGGGAGGCTCGTCAAACGGTTTAAAGATTTGTTCTGGAAGGAGGGAGGGCGGGCGGGCGGGCGGCGAATGGCGCAGAAGCGAAGAGAGCGCTGGCTTGTTTGAGTCCTGGGTTCCAATGTTACCCTGGGCGGGGCCACCGCGACTCAGCCTGGCGATTCGAGACAATCCTCACGGATTATTCAACTGTGTTTCTCGATCAGCGCTCACAATGAAAAGGTTTTCCCCGGCCGTGCGCCACAGCCTCGAAGTCCAGCTTCGCTGTCTGCATTAACGCAGTTTGCTCTCATTTTGTTGCCTGTCTCGGCGATCAAGGCGGACTAGAAGAACTGGAGTCAGGGAACAAACAAACGGGCCCCGCTTCGTCTGACCCTACCTCGCAGGGTTGCTGTAGAGATTTAAAAAGGGAGCAATCTTCTGCACGCCGCCCTGAGCTTTGGAAAGGAAAGTCGGGCAGAAAGCCTTCTTTGGTGTGCTCCTTATTTACCAAGGGCGCGATCCGGCTCAAAGAAAGCCCCACCTAATGCCCGAGATGGCCCTAATTAATCCCCCCCCCCCCCCGGGAAATGCCAGCTGCGATCCTGTGTAGGCCCTGGTGGACTCTGTGGGGCTTACTTCCGAGGAGTCGGCCCCGGAACTTAGTGTTTCGCGTTTGGCCGGGTCGCAACCCCAAGATGTGGAGGGAGGGGAGGGGACCTTTGCGTGCGTGTTGCAACCTGATCCACCGCCTTGGCAGCTGCTTTTCTCCTCCGCCCTTTCCTGCGTCGCTCCTCGCGGCACACCGTCCGGGGAGGGAGGGTTTCTGGGCTGGATCCGGTCCGTCCCGCGGTAGCGACTCGGGATCAGTTCCTCCGAATAAAAGGAATGCGGCATCGTGGATGGGTCTATGGATCTCTAGGGCAGATGCCTGTGCATCTCTCTCTCTCTCTGTCCAAAAAGGACCAATAGCGCCTTTATATATATATATATATGATTTTTAATTGAATTATTTTAAATCGATGTATGCTGCCCATAGGGGAGGACAGTTTAAAAACCTAAATAAATATAGACTACCAACATATGTGGCAGGGTATGAGAGTGTGTGTGTATACATACACACCAAATGTCGTTAGTCTTTATATATATGTATACATATACACACACACACACACATATATATATATATATATATATCATACAATGTATGTGTGTATACCATATATATACATATATATATATATACACATATACATACATACACACACACGTATATATACACAGACAGAGAACAATATATAGCTGTTATATAGATAGATATGTATATATAGTACACTACAGGAGTAATCCTAAACAGGTCTACTCAGAAGTAAGTCTCATGTTATTCAGTGTTGCTTACTCCCAGGAAAGTGTTTTTAGGATTGCACCATACATATAGTACAAAATATAGCTACCACACACACACACACACACACACAGAGTAAACTGTATATAATATATATATATATATATATATATATATATATATATATATATATATATATATATATATATATATATATACACACACTCACAGACACACACACACAAATGTAGTAAACTGTATATAATACAGTATAGAGCCACTAGACGATAGATAGATGAGAGAGAGAGTGTGTTTGTCTTCTCTTCAAACACACACAGATACATACGTACATGTCTACTTTCCCCATTCCCTGAACGTGCAGATTCATGTACCCTCAGACAGCCCTACCATTCATGGCTGCTTTAGTGCACACACACAAAACCCCCATATATTTTGCCTACCAGGGCTCTCTTTTCCTCCAGACAAAAAAAAAAGGGGTGGGGGGGACACACTCAGACAACCAACCAAGCCCCCACCACCGATTCTCTCAGCAGCATGGGACCTTTCCGCTCTGTTTTCTTTGCGTTTAAACTTTCTCTTGCTTCCCCATCACATGGGGCGTGAGAATCATCCAGAATTTCGGAGTGTGTGTGTGTGTTTTTTTCCCCTTCCTTTCAAAACTCTGTTTGGGAAATGTGCTAAAAATCAGCCAGAAAGACTGGGAAGGAGGGGGGGCGCATTTTTCCAACGGGTGCAAGCTGGAAAGGGAGTGCCGATGCTGTGCCTTTGGGAAACTGGGGAGGGTTGGGGGGGGGGGGAATGGCCCGAGGTTTCATTTTTCGTCCCTCCCTCCCATAAGCAATAAAACTTACGAAGGCACAAGTGCCCCCACAAAGCAATAAAACTCTGCTCAGTAGAAGTCCCACTCTAAAGTGCACCGAAGAATGTCTGTGTTCCTGCTTAACTGAGTCGTGGACCGCAGTCATGTGTTGGGGAGAGACCCCAGTGTTTGAGAGTGCTAACAGCAGAAAGGCAGTCCCATAGATACTTGAAGAACACACACATGTGACTTCTTTTTAAAAAAAATAAAATAAAAATAAAAACCAAATTCCTGTTTTCTGGTTGAAAGGTTTGGCAGGTTTCTGAATCACTACAAAGCCTACCGAACCTGGTTTCGACCAGAAACGACAGGGGGGTGAGTGTACAAAACAGAGGCCTCCGTGCAGCTATCAACCCTCTCCCTGCAAGAAAACCCTCATCTTGTTTTCAACAAAACAACACATTGGCCGGGCAGGATTGTACCTCCAGGAAGGACAGACAAACACCCCAAACCTGCCACGGTACCACCCCTGAAGTCCCTCCATCCCCTCTGATCCTTACTTTAAAAGGACGCTGGCCTTATTGCACACAAGCTGCTTTACTCAGGAGGAAGCTGCTTCCAATCAATGGGATTTGATCCCTAGCCTCGTCAACCTATGTAGGACTGCAGAGGAGGGTCGAAATAACTTGTGGGCAAACAAGCAGTCCCTGCAAAAGACTAGAATAGGCCTGGCAAAGAAGGGAAACGCTTGGACTACGAAGACGGGCCAAAGCTCTCCTAACCGTCCAGTTTTATCGTTTAAAAAAACCCTAAAATATCTCTCCTCCCCAAAAAAATATCCCTACCTGCCCTTTGGATGCCTTCTCTCCCTCCGACTCCGAAGAAAGAAGAGAGATCTCTTTTCAAAACCTCCCTTTAAAAGTTTCCCTAAGTCCACCAGGGTGGGTTTTTTTTAAAAGAGCTAAATCAATGAAATAAAGTTAGAGGAGGAGACAAATTCTTCAGTTTGGGGCCTGGGGTGGGGAGCAGGCGGGGGGGGGGGGGAGTTAAAGGGCCCCCTTTCTGCTCATTGGGCTTTGACCAGTCAGGGATTTCAAGCCCTGATTAACATTTTCGGTTTTGTCCAGTTTAAAAAGCAGAAGGGCCCCCCTTCTATTCAAATCACGGCCCTCTGTGCTTATTGTCAGAGACAGGCCTGGGCTGGCCCCCGCTTGGGATTGTCCGCTATTAACAATCCCTCCTTTTGTGGAGGTGTTTCTCTTTTCCTCTTTGCCACACATTGTCGAGGGCCCTTCAGGCTCAGCCCTTCAAGAAAAGGGCTTGCAAAGTTATACCTTGGGGGAGGCCTGTCGTTAGGAAAACATTTTCGAGGCTTGCCGTCTCACTCAAATTCTAGCAACTTTTGTTTTTGCGGGGAGGGAGAAATAGGTGTTTTGTCGGAGGGGGTGAAAATGGGGAGGGTGTTTGTCTTAATTTGGGGGGGGGGAGCGAAAATCTTTCCAACGCGGTACAGAACAGCGGTTTGGATGGGTCTTTTAAAAATACCGTTCTCCACCACGTACGTGGAATGTATATATTTTATATGTATATATGTTAACACCAAGCTCAGCCAGCCATTAATATGTGCATTGAAGCAAACTGCTAGACAGCTGTAAATACGTTCGTTGCTATTTCTCGCAGTGGCGACCAATATCCTTGCGATGCTCAAGGAGACGACATTGCATGCAAATATATTATCTCTCTCTCGCCCACAAACATACGGGCAGGTAAACACTCCAAGAATGTGTACATTTATAGATGGACCTGCATATGTATACAAACATGATTACATCTGTATTCATATATCAAGGTATATATTCATGCATACATAGTGTGTGTGTCTGTGAAGACACATGGAGAGAGACTGCGAAATGTTGTACCGATGTGTGACGTGTACACATAAAACTGTGCATGGTTTGTGCTAAAATATTGGCTTGTGCAGATACACTATATTTGTGACAAACAGACAAACTGATATGAACAATGTCCATTGATATATCTAGAAAACAGCAGGAGTCCAGGAGCACCTTAAAAACTAACAAAATTAGTGGCAGGGTATGAGCTTTCATAAGACACTGCTCACTTCTTTACTAAGATATAAATGTATGTGCCGGAACTCTCAAGAGGGAAATTAAGTCTGCAATCTGGATACTGAAAACTCACGAACTCTTAAACATTTTTAAAAGAATTTTGTCAAAGAGGCTCTCGAACTCTGTTCCGGCACGTTCCCCCAGAAAAAAAGCCCTGAGTGTGTGTGTGTGTTGTGTGTGGTTGTGTATATGTACAATAGGCATGAATATGTGTGTATGTTAGACATCTGTATAGCAATGCACATATAAATATATATTCACGTGTTTATATTCACATATAAATGTGTGCGTGTTTATTCCCATATGCCATTTGCAATACACACACGCGTCTACATCACGCACAGATGATCACGATTCTGAATAAATCAAGCTGTTGTTTTTTAAAAATATATACGTATATTCACAAACGGGAAAAGATGTCCATACATTGTTCAACAGGGACACAAATCGCAAAAATCGCATTGTTCAACAGGGATACAAATCGCGGGGAGGGCGGGATACAAATCGCAAAAATAAATAAATAAATAAATAAATGTATACAAAGCCTCGAGGAACTGTTATCATCCACTGGTTTCTGCCTTTGCTCTCGAGGCTATGGGGCTACATTCAGCTGAGTTTCCCAGTTCTTCCTTAATCTAGCAAGGCTCCTCTTTAGTAGTAATTGTAACCAACAAATCTGTGAAGTGTTCAGAAGAGGGGGGGAGCCACTAAGGCGAGAGAGCACTCCCTGACCCCAGCTCTGTGGATGAGAGGCTGCTCCGAGACTCCTGCTGTGCAAGATGGACCCTTGGCCCCCAGCTCTGAAATTGGTGTGATTGGCCTGGGAAAGCAGCCCTCTTCAGCCAACTGGCCTCAACAAGAGAGCCCTGAATGGGTCACACAAGCATAAGAAAAGAATCACAAATGGCCGGCCCTTCTGGAGGGGCGCATCCTTCCTGTTTCACGCTGGCTCCTTCCAAATGGGGTTGTGGAAGAGAAGTGAGGGATAGTAGGCGTGGAAGAAGAAGAGGAGGAGGAGGAGACTGGATTTATACCCCGCCCTTCACTACCCGAAGGAGTCCCAGAGCGGCTTACAAACTCCTTTCCCTTCCCCGCCCCACAACAGACACCCAGTGAGGTAGGTGGGGCTGAGAGAGCTCGGACAGAAACTGCTCTTTTTCAAGAACAGCTCTGCCAGAACTATGGCTTGCCCAAGGTCATCCAGCAGGTGCAAGCAGAGGACTGGGGAATCAAACCCGGTTCTCCCAGATTAGAGTCCGTGCACTTAACCGCTACACCAAACTGGGAGGGCAAAGCTTGGGGTCTCTTGCCCCCTTGTGAATGTTGGGCCTTGCAAAACTTGTGTGCTCTGGTGCTCTGAAAAAGAGGCAGGAGTATTGTGATTTTAATTGTGTGGGTGCATGCAAGCGCAATCTCGTCAGATCCCAGAAACGAAGCAGGGTCAGCCTTGGCTAGTATTTGGATGGCAGACCTCCAAGGAATCTCAGGGTTGTGACGCAGAGGCAGGCAAAGGCAAACCACCTCTGTCCCTCTCTTGTCCTGACCTGGATGACCCAGGCTAGCCCAGTCTCATTAGATCTCAAAAGCTAAGCAGGGTCAGCCTTGGCTAGTATTTGGATGGGAGACCTTCAAGGAATCCCAGGGTCGTGACGCAGAGGCAGGCAAAGACAAACCACCTCTGTCCCTCTCTTGTCCTGACCTGGATGACCCAGGCTAGCCCAGTCTCATTAGATCTCAAAAGCTAAGCAGGGTCAGCCCTGGCTAGTATTTGGATGGGAGACCTCCAAGGAATCTCAGGGTTGTGACGAAGAGGCAGGCAAAGGGAAACCACCTCTGAGAGTCCCCGGCCTTGAAACCCTGAAAGCGTTGCCGTTCATCTCCTGTGACTTGATGGCACTTTCGACCTCCATTTACACACACACACACACACACACACACTGCACTTACATTATATGTTTGTGTGTTAAGTGCCATCAAATCACTTGCGACATGGCCCCCCTATGAATTAATTTCCTTCCTCGGCTTCCTTGACGGAGTCTGTCCATCTCTTGTCCTGCTGCCTTCCACTTTTCCTAGCATGATTGTCTTTTCCAGTGACTTTTGCCTTCCCAGAGTTTGACCAAAGTACAGAAGCTTCAGTTTAGTAATTTGAGCTTATATATATTAAAATACTTATTTAAAAAAAAAACAAGAAAAGAATATATATATATATATATACACACACACACACACACATACATATAATGAAGAAGAAGATATTGGATTTATACCCCATCCTTCACTACCTGAAGGAGTCTCAGAGTGGCGTACAATCTCCTTTCCCTGCCCCTCCCCAAAACAGACACCCCTGTAGGTGGGGCTGAGAGAGCTCTCGAGAACTGCCCTTGAGAGAACTGCCCTTGCGATTTGCTCATGCTGTGCTTAACGTCGGGATTTTTTTCTTTCGGGTTGGGACGATCACGCATCCCTCCCCGGAGTTGCTGGATGAGGCTTGTTGCTTTCCTGCCGCTGCTGGCGATGCTCCCCCCCACTTCCCCTCCGCGCTCCGATCTCCTCTGGGATGGAGGAGGAGGCAGGAGAGGTTGCGGTGGCTGGGGGAGGCAAGGCGAGGGCAACCCAGTGGCTGGCTGGCCCCACACTCCGCTCCAGGCCCTAAGCCCCACTGGCAGCCGTCTCATGGAAAGTAGGGAGAAGCATGCCGGGGGGGGGGATGTGCCAAGCGGCAGCCAGCGGGGCTCGGGGCCTGGAGCAGAGCGCGGGGTGTTTCAAGGAACCAGGGCTGCCAGGCGCTTGAGTGCCCATCAAGAAGGGGAGGGGGGAAACCAGAAAAATGATCAGACAGCCCTTATCGCAATCATTGTGAGAGAGGGCTGTCCAGATCGGCAAAATTGTGGGTTTAAAGCGCAACTTCCAAGAAAGTAGTTGATTTTCCCAGGGTCGGAAAATGCGCTAGGGAACCGAGAGTGAGCCTGCTTCGGTGCAGGAGTAGGCGCGGCCGGCCTGATCAGCCTGTTTAAATCCAGGAGGGAACAGCATTTAATCCCGATTTAAAGGACCGTGTGACCGCAGCCTAAAGGGCAGTTGTACGCTGACTAGTAAAACAATAATTCAGGAGCGCGACCGTGAACTCAAACGATAAGTAACAAATCTCAACTTGTGTCTGACAAAGGGAGCTCTGAGTCTCGAAAGCTCATGCCCCAAAATTCTTGTCAGTCTCTAAAGTGCTCCTGGGTTCAAATGGAACAAATAATAAAAAGGCAGGCGTGGGTAGTGCCACTATCAAAGCTGGGTCGCATGTTGTAGGTTGGAGCTACGGATGAGATTCCCGCCCATCCTGCAAACAGGCTCAGGGCGGGTAACATCATATTGCAACAAATACAATAAATACAATTAACGCGATACAAACACTAAAATTGGTAATTACAGCATAAAGGCAAAAATTCAGCTGGTTATAATCAGTTCTGACCTGTTGATATAGATGTAGTAGTGGCCAGTTATGAGTGGGTGGATGACAGCAACCTCAAGGAGGCCATATATGGGCGCCTGTTGCCTCAGCCAGTTTGGTGTAGTGGTGAAGTGCGCAGACTCTAATCTGGGAGAACTGGGTTTGATTCCCCACGCCTGCACTTGCAGCTACTGGATGACCTTGGGCAAGCCATAGTTCTGTCAGACCTGTTCTGTCAAGGGCAGTTCTGGAAAGAGCTCTTTCAGCCCCACCTACCTCACAGGGTGTCTGTGTGCTGACTTGGCTGACAGCCACTGAGGCAATATGCTAGAAGCTGAGGACACAAGCTGGAATCAAGGTCAGTGAGAAGCCAAAGGTCTGGTAGCTGGAAGGTCATTTCAAGAATGCAGGTTTCGAAAGGCAAGGGGTGACTGCTGCAAAATCAGAAGCAGATCTGGTATTGCAGAGTTGTTGCCGCACTGGGGCAGGTGCACCAAGGGGTTTTAAACAGATCCTCCCTCCCTTTGGAGTGGAGTTTGCAGAGGCTTACAACACCTCTCCTTGTCGTTGCTGGAACTGCAGCCTGGCACTTCTTCTGCGTTCCTGCAGGGTCAGCCTCTGCCGTACTCTGCATCTGGGGCACTCAGGGGAACTAGGTGGGGAGTCTGGCCTTGGGGTGTCTGTAGCTGGAGTCGCTGGCCCCAGCTCAGGAATGGTCTCTCTTTCTGGCTGCACCTCTTGTGCAGCTGCTGGGAACTCTTCCTTCTCAGGTGCTGCTAAGGGTTCTTCCTCTGGGCTGTCTCTAGAGGAGGCTGAGTTGTTCCCTACCTCCTCCTCACCTCAGCCTCAGCTGGACCTATACCCACGACAGTGTCTGTTGTGGGGAGGGGAAGGGAAAGGGATTGTAAGCCTCTCTGAGACTCTGAGTGAAGGGCGGGGTACAAATCCAATCTCTTCTTCTTCTTTTCTTGCGGGCCCTGCAGAATGGAAGAAGATCCCACAGGCCCCTGCTCTCAATAGGGAGCATGTTCCACCAGGCGGGGGCCAGGACAGAGAAGGCCCTGGCCCTGCTTGAGGCAAGGCGGACGTCCCTCAGGTCAGGGACCACCAGGAGGCGTCGATCTTTAGAGTGCAGTGCTCTTCAGGGCGTATACAGGAAGAGGCGGTCCCTCGGATTGGGGTCTGAAAAGACTGGCGCTCTCAGAGACAGACAAACGGAGCCGCGAACAAGTACGAACACGCGTGGCAAATGCTCCCCCATTTGCCAGCGTGAACTTTGAAATCGTCCTTTTTTAATCTGAGCATCTATTCACAGCCCCGAATGGGCAGCTCCGGCGAGAGCTCTCTAAACTGCATAAGGCATCCCCCCCCCCCCAGCTCTGCAGAACAGATTCCGTTTTGAATTTTCTTCCCCCTTTTTTGACAAGCCTTCACAATCCCATTCACACCCTCAGAAAACCCTGACAAACTTTGACTGACGCCAGATAATCAGCTTAATCCAGTTTTTTTTTTTTTCACAATTTGTCATCTGCAAATTCTTGGCTAAGCCCTCGTCAGGCCTCTGATGTCTCCCGACGACGTGTGTGAGTTGCCGTCGGAATCCTGAATGCCACAGAGGAGCACATGCTGGAGAGAGATTTACAAATTAGGAATGCACGATCTGCGAGGCACTAGTCAGGGAGTGACAAGTTGGCAGCTGGGGATTTGTGGGTTGGTAAAATAGATGCCCCGTGTAATGTTTTGCTCCCCCTTTCCCCCAAAAAACCCTGGAGTTCTTAGGCATCCTTTGCAAAGATGGGAGTTCCAGCCTGTTTGGGCTTGCTTTGGGAGAGGGGTCCCCCACGGGGCCTGCCGACATGGGCCCCACAAACACCTGTCAAGTCTTTTTAGGAAGTGCTCAGGAAGGCTTTTGCCCAGCAAGGTTTCTGACTGAGTACTGGAGAGCCGGCTGGTTGTGCAGATCTTTTTTAACTGTTGCCGCTGCCACCATGGCAGAAGGATCTTCACTGTGTAATTGAAGTGAAGCTGCTGCAATCGTTTTGTGGCTGGCTTTGCCTCCTGCAGCAGCCACACTGCGGCAACCCTTTTGCTGCGGTACCCACCATGCTGCGCCAGAATTCCAAATGTGCCCACAGGCTCAAGAAGGTTGGGGACCCCTGTTTTGGGATGTCCAGTACTGAGTAAGACAACTACCACCAGGAGACAGCCCATTGGTTCAAGTAACAATTTATCAGTTGTTCCTGCCTGGGGAACCAAGATTACAGGAAAGACCCTCTTGACCGTTCCATCAACAAAAGAAACCCATGTGGTTAAGCACACGAGACAGGGCCTTTTCAGTGGCGGCCCCACGATTCAGGAACAATCTCCCCAGGAAGATGGTTCTATTCATGACAGCATTTGATTAGTTCTGCCCACACTGGCAGTTTTAAATGGTTGGTTTTTAATTGGTGGTTTGATGTATTTTAATCGTGCTTCGTTGCTATTTCAATTGCAAGTCACCTTGAGTTATTGTAAGGTAGAAAGGAGGAAGAAGACGAAGAAGAAGACGAAGAAGAAGAAGAAGAATGGATTTATACCCAGCCCTTCAATACCTGAAGGAGACTCAGAGCAGCTTACAATCCAGTATGAACCTACCTGTACTTTTGCTCCAGGGGGGTGGTCTTCCGCTCCAACATTGGAGGTCGGGTAGCCAGGTCCCCCCTGGCCACCGGCGGGGGATGGGGGGAGTCAGATTGCCAGATCTAGGTTGGGAAACTCCTGAAGGTTTGGGGATTGAGCGTGGGCAGGACGGAGACCTCCCTGGGTACAACACCAACGAGTCATCCCCCCCCCCCTCCAGAATACCAGTTTTCTCCAGGGGAACTGATCTCTGTAGTCTGAAGATGAGCTGTAATTCCAGGGGGTCCCCAGGTTTCACCTGGAGGTTGGCAGCCCTAACTGGAGGTTTTATGGAACCAGTTGAAGAGGATGTTGGTTACATTTTGCCCAAAGTTCTGAAGGAAAGAAGAGGAGGAGGAGGAAAAGGAGGAAAAGGAGGAGATTGGATTTATACCCCGCCCTCCACTACCCAGAGGAATGACCTCAGCCTGAGACCCTGGAGAGCCGCTGCCAGTCTGAGTAGACAATTCTGACCTTGATGGACCAAGGGTCTGACTCACTATAAGGCAGCTTCATGTGTCATGTGATCCAACCCAGCGATTCCAATGAGAGAAATGAAACGGAGCTATGTAGTCATTCAAAAAACAAACAAACGGCTGAGAAATAAAGAAGAGAAGAAGAAGACAGTGGATTTATACCCTGCCCTTCACTCGGAGTCTCAGAGCGGCTTACAAACTCCTCTCCCTCCCCCTCCCCACCACAGACACCCTGTGAGGTAGGTGGGGCTGAGAGGGCTCTGACAGAAACCGCTCTTTTTCCAGAACAGCTGTGCCAGAACTATGGCTTGCCCAAGGTCATCCAGCAGGTGAAAGTGGAGGCGTGGTGGATCAAACCCGGTCCTCCCAGATTAGAGTCCGCGCACTTAACCACTACACCAGACTGGCTCTATGATGGATTTCTAGACAATCATTGTCCTACAAAAGAAAGCTAGAGGTTTCCCCACACTGGCATCATACACTCATTCTACAACTCCCGACTCCCCTCTGCGAAACCATTGTTGGAAGGGCCCAAATACTTCTTATTGCCTCCCTCCACTCCACAAGGCAAATGGACCTGACCGTTTAACATGCTGAAAGGGCACGATGAGTCCCGCCTTGCAACCAATTTAAATCAACAGGGCTTAGTTTGTTCACCATGCGGTCCTTCAAACATACGCCTACCCAACAAGCCATTACTACTTCTCCGTAATAAAGGGACGACAATTCTGGCCTGCCTTCTGGGACTTCTGTAAGAGTTACGGAGCCATTACATGTGGACAGGGGTCTGTTGGAGGGGGAGCGCACAGGAGCGCAGCTCTGGGAGTGAGGAGCCCAGGGGGCGGGTGCATGACCAAGCCCCGCCCCCTCCTCAGCTTCCCCGAGCAGTGCAGAGGCGCAGCGCCCCGGGGCAAGCCCTGCTAGGGTCTTTATTGTTTTTAATGTTTTGTTTTAATATTGATAATTTTATCATTGTTCCTTTTATGACTGTGTGCTGCTTTTCCAGAGACTTGCTCAAGGTGGCATATACATTTTCTAAGTATACCATTTTTTATCTGGGCACATGGCACATAAGTACTGGAGAAATTTCACCAACCTTTCAGCAGCTTCCACCCCACCAGTTTGGTGTAGTGGTCAGGAGTTGGACTCTAATCTGGGAGAACCGGGTTTGATTCCCCACTCCTCCCCATGCAGCTGCTGGTGTGACCTTGGGCCAGTCACAAGTACTCTCAGAGCTGTTCTCTCATGAGCAGTTCTCAAAAGACCTCTCTCAGCCCCACCTACCTCACAGGGTGTCTTGTTGTGGGGAGGGGAAGGGGAAGGGAAAGGGATGGGTGGTGCACATGTCCTAGGTATCGCAAATCTACTTGAAACCTGGTGGTTTCAAGGGCGCAGGAAGAGAATGAGGGTGTGTTCTTTACGCTTATTTTTATTGCACAAAGAATTGGATGGGGAAGGGAATGGAGGAAGAGCAGGTCAGTTTCACTCACCTATGGAGTGGAGCCTGAGGGGTGGGTGTTGCCTTCTGACACACTTCCGGTATGTTAGGGGGTGTGGCATATGCAAATGAGTTATGCTAATGAGTTCCTGCACCTCTTTTTCTACGAAATGACCCCTGTATGTGGAAATGTTTCCAACACTTTGCAAAAAAACCCTGGTACGAATAGATCCCCCCCTCGCCCCGTGGGTTCTTGATGAGTAAACCCTAAACTGTGGCAGACGTAGGGTTGCCAGCCTCCAGGTGGGGCCTGGGGATCTCCTGCTTTTACAACTGGTCTCCGTCTGACAGAGATCAGCTCCCCCGGAGAAAATGGCTGCTTTGGAGTGTGGACTCTATGGCATTGTACCATACTGAGGCCCCTCCGCTCCCCAAACCCACCCCCTCCTGGATCCACCCCCAAAGTCTCCTGGCATTTTCCAACCCAAACCTGGCAACCCAATGCAGACATTTCTTGCACCATCTGGGGATGTGTACTTTTTTTAAAATTTCCTGATATATTATTGGCATTTTAACGTCAGTTTTAACGGTATTATTTATTGTATCTGTTTTTGTGGTGAGCCAGCCCAAGCCCTGCTTGCAAGGAAGGGTGGCCTAGCAAACCGAATTTAATAAATACACAAATAAATAATGATAAATAATAATAATCTGAGGCAGGGGTCCCCAATGTTGTGCTCGTGGGCACCCGGGGGGGGGCAGCCTGCCAACAACTTTCCTGTCACCCGCCAAGCTTTTTTTTAAGAACGTGGGAGGGGCCAGATAGGGTTCTTTCCCAGCAGGACTTCTGATTGGCCATCAGAGATCTGATTGGCAGGACAGGGTTCCAGAGGCAGCTGCCGCCAGAATGTCGGTTTTCTTCTCTTTGGAGCCAGTTTGGAGTCGCGGTTAAGTGCACGGACTCTAATCTGGGAGAACCGGGTTTGATTCCCCACTCCTCCATATGCAGCTGCTGGTGTGACCTTGGGTCAGTTACAGGCTGTTTCAGAGCTGTTCTCTCAAGAGCAGTCCTCAAAAGAGCTCTCTCAACCCCACCTACCTCACAGGTTGTCTGTTGTGGGGAGGGGAAGGGAAAGGAGCTTGTAAGCTGCTCTGAGACTCTGAGTGAAGGGCGGGGTGTAAATCCAATATCTTCTTCTTCTTCTTCTTTCATAGTGTATTTTTTAAAATTGTCCCTATTGTCTCCTGCAATTGGGCTTCCTCTGTGTGGGGGGCTCCCCCTCTTACAGTAGCCATTTTCTGGTTGCACCTACCACCTGTGCCAGAATGCCAAAGGTGCCCCCCAGGCTCCAAAAGGCTGGGACTCCAGATCTGTGGCTTAAAAGGGGGGGAGGGAGAATCAGGTTTATGTGCAGAAGGGATGGTCTTAGTCTTGTGGGAAGATGGGAGAAGGGCTGAGGCAAGGACTTTAGGCAGAAACTGGCCAGAAGATCCTAAACATGTGAATTTGCAGCTCTCTTTCAGTCTACTAAGGCATGCACAGGAGAACTTCCCTGCTGGATTCATCCTCTCTCTCTCTCTCTCTCTCTCTCTCTCTCTCTCTTTCTTTCTTTCTTTCTCTCTCTCTCTCTTTCTTTCTTTCTTTCTCTCTCTCTCTCTCTCTCTCTTTATTTATTTCTGTCCCTGACTTTCTATCTCTCTCTCTTTTATTTCTTTTTGTCTCTGTCTCTCTGTCTTTCTCTCTTTCTCTCTCTCTCTGTCTTTCTCTCTTTCTGTCTCTTTATATCTTTCTGTCTCTTTCTATGTCTCTCTGTCTTTTTCTTTCTGTCTTTCTCTCTGTCTCTCTCTCTCTCTCTGTCTTTCTGTCTTTCCTTCTCTGTGTCTTTCTCTCTCTCTCTCTATTTATTTATTCCTGTATCTTTCTACATCTATTTTCCTTCCTTCCTTCCTTGTCCGCCTTTCCTTGTGGTTCAAGGCAGCTTACAAGAATAGCCCCCCCAAAAAAAATTCAGTTAAACCAGAATAAAAGGACCCCAAATCCCTCCTCCCCCTCCCCCCCTTCAAAGATGCCTTCCATTCAGACCACCTCAAAAGCTCCAGCTAGGAGGCAGGCCTTGCAAGGCCTCCTGAAGATCTCCGAGGAGGGGGGCTCCATTCCCTTTTGTTATCATCCTGTTAGTGCTAGAAGTCTCATTCCAGGAACACTGGCAAAATCGGCCTCAGGGGGAAATGTGGAAGTTTTTCCCTTTTCAACTTTTTAAAATGGCACATCTCTTGGGAAAGTTCTCAGTATGGGAGAACCCGCCTAATGTCTTTCTGTTTCTATGGCTCAATGTGGTTTTATTTTTCAGAAAGGTGCGATGAACTTGAAAATCTCAGAATATAACAAGAAAATTCCTGACATCTGACGGGTTAAAGAAGATGGGGCTTCAGAGGTGAAGCAGGGTTACCAACCTCCAGGGGGCTCCTGGAGGCCTCCTGCTATTACATTTGCTTTCCAGATGACCAAGCTCAGTTCCTCCGCAGAAAATGGCCACTTTGGAAAGTGGACTCTGTGGCATTACATCCTGCTGAGGCTCCTCTCCTCCCCAAACCCGGCCCTCCTCAGGCTCCACCCCTAAAATCTCCAGATAGTTCCAAATCTACAGCTGACAACCTTAGATATTAAGGGACAGGGTTTTTTTTAAAAAAAAAAATCTTGGTGCTCCTTTACTAGAAACATAGGAGAAGGAGGGGACATCTTGTCAGATAATTCTATAATTGGAAAAAAATGTACACTAAGTATGTCATCATTCTCAGACAGTTGTGTTCACTCACGCAGAGTACCTTTCATCCTCCAAAACCTCTCCCTCCCAGGTTCAGGTTTAGAAGAAGAAGAGATTGGATTGGATTGGATTGGAGAGAGGCTTATCATCTCCTTTCCCTTCCCCTCCGCACAACAGACACCCTGGCTGTGAGGCAGGTGGGCTGAGAGAGCTCTCTCGAGGACTGCTCCTGAGAGAACAGCGCTGAAAGAACTGGTGACTGACCCAAGGTCCCACCAGCAGCTGCATGTAAAGGAGTGGGGAATCGAACCCAGATTAGAGTCCGTGCCCCTGACTACTACACCAAACTGGCTCTCGAGTAGATTAAAAGGAGGTCAGGCCGTCTCACGTCACATCAGCCCCGTAGCCAGGAATTTTTTCCGGAAGGGGTGCCGGGGCGCTGGGGTGCACTAATTAAATTAAATTAAAATTAAGTTAAGCTGAGATGGGGCATCCATCCGGAGAATGGCTCTCCGGGCGCTGGATCCTTTCGATCGGGGCAGCTTGGTCTTGGTGCCCGCCCTGGCCAGCCATAGCCAACATGAACCAAGGTAGTCCTCCTGATCCAGAGAGCCGCAGGGCCGCACAGCTGCCAGCCAATGCTCCCTCTAAGCTGCGGAGTCTTGTGAGCCAAAATTCTACTTTGTGAGCTGCCGGCATTAGAGTTGTGAGCGAGCCATTTGGCTCTTGCATAAATTACTTAGCTCTGGAGGCATCCCTCCTGAGCTGAGACAAAAAAATGTGTGAGCTGGAGGCTAAAAAATGGTGAGCTAGCTCCCACTAACTCAGCTTAGAGGGAACACTGGCCACCAGTCCCGGAGCAATGGAGTTAGAAAGCGGCGGCAGCCTCAGCCCAGCAGCAGCTCCATGGCCATGCTCTAGCTGCTGGCTTTGGCTTCCCTGCTGGGGCTTGCTGAGCCGGGTTGATGTCATGGCGCATGCATGTGCGGCTCCCGTCTGACAGCCAGGCCAACTAGTTGAAGCTGTGTGCCTCCCAGGCCGTCCATAACAATGAGGCTGTCTTAGCCACCAAGAAGCCCGGCAGCACCTGAGCCTCCAGCGCCCAGCTCCAGAGGAACACCCCCTCCCCACACTTCAGCTGCCCTCCTCTGATTTCCAAGCCTCAAGTCAGCTTGCTCCCCACGGCTCATTTTGTAGCAGGAGCTCCTTTGCATATTAGGCCACACACCCCTGATGTAGCCAATCCTCCAAGAGCTTACAGAGCTCTTCTTACAGGGGCTACTGTAAGCTCTTGGAGGATTGGCTACGTCAGGGGTGTGTGGCCTAATATGCAAAGGAGCTCCTGCTACGAAATGAGCCCTGGGAAGCCCTGTCTGGTAAGTCAGGGCGCTGCTAATTCAATAGGGGGCGCCGACCCCAGCGCCACCCCACTGGTTATGGGCCTGCATCACATGAACACATGAAGCTGCCTTCTAATGAATCGGACCCTTGGTCCATCAAGGTCAGTATTGTCTTCTCAGACTGGCAGCAGCTCTCCAAGGTCTCAGGCGGAGGTCTTTCCCATCACCTCCTGCCTGGTCCTTTTAACTGGAGATGCCGGGGATTGAACCTGGGACCTTCTGCATGCCAAGCAGAGGCTCTACCACTGAGCCATGGCTGCTCCCCACTACCCTCCCTGCCTCATTTAAAATATAGAGAGAGCCACGATCATTTCACACCTTAGGTCCTCTTTGCCACTCCCAGAGACATCCACAGACAGGGTAGCCCAGCTCCCTTTAATAACCAGCCCTCGCTCAAACACTGACACAGAGTTATTGGGGTTGGGGGCTCTAACTCAGTTCCATTCACAGGCTGCTACCATTTGTCCATCCCCCCCCCCCCCCATGTATATAGATTGAGATATTAGCTCGTGGGCAGGGGTCATTTTGTAGAAAAAGAGGTGCAGGAGCTCATTAGCATAAGTCATTAGCATAACTTATTTGCATATGCTACATCACCTGCCATCACTGGAAGTATGTCAGAAGGAAGGAAGGAAGGAAGGAAGGAAGGAAGGAAGGAAGGAAGGAAGGAAGAAAGAAAGAAAGAAAGAAAGAAAGAAAGAAAGAAAGAAAGAAAGAAAGAAAGAAAGCTGGCAGAGAGGGGACAGGTACTAATCCAAAAATACCACTATTCTGGGAAGATAGCTTCAGTGGTGGCTGAAGCCTTCAGAAGGCTGGTTGGAGGAACAAGGACCTTTCCAGGGGACGGGGTCATTTTGCTGCAGCCATGACACAAGCAGGCATTCCCCTGCGGGGGGGGGGAGGGGGCTGGCACCAACTCCCAGAGCTCCGCTCCCCCGAGCTCCTGCTGGAAATGACCCCTGCTCGTGGGTGTGGGTGTGGGTGTGTGGGTTGCTTTCCCTGAGACAAGCAGCACGCAGGGTTAAACGAACAAGGAGTCAAACGTTACTTCTGGTCTGAACACTGAAAAAAAAAAAGTAAGGTAGATGCTTCAAAGTTTCTCAGCCACGGAACTTTTGAACCGTCTTCCTATTGCAGCCCTTGGGATCTTTTGCTAGAAATGAACTTTTCTTTCTAGTTTGCTTTACGCTGCTCTTCACCACAGCTTCACTCAGCCAAACGCACCCTCCAATCCTCAGCTGCCCTCCTCCACTCACCATCTCTCCCACTAACATTCCGCCAGCTCCCATTGGTTGCTCTTGGGGAGAGGTGGTGCCTAACCCGTCCATCACGGGAGGTTTAACCGATGTTCCAACTATAGGCAGCGTTGTGTCCAGAAATAAAGCGGTCGGTTATGTAAGCACTGTTGCTCTTAGTTGATCCTAGCAATTACGTCGTTCCGTTCTCCATCTATTTTGGCTTGCCCTCTTCTCTAGAATAACCAGACAGCGTGTCAAAAGAATAAGCTTTAGAACTGACGAGAATTGCTCACCGTGGGACAGTTGTCAGATCCAGAAAGCTTCATTTGCCATAGACCTTCAAAATGGTTGGCCTGGATGGGGGGAAATTGCCTTGTCGACGCAAAGCTATTTAATAGGAGACAAGGGAAGTGCTACTGGGTACTCTGACCTACGCTACCGAAAAGGAAGCTGATGATATTTGCAAATTCTTCACCTTTGGGGAGAATTGTCAGCATGGAAATGCAGAGGTGCCAAGCCAAAACTTGACCAGCATTTTAGGCATCCATATAACGTGGTTTTTGCACGAGCTTCTTTTCACCAGAGAGTTCGAAGCACTAGTGAGTCAGCAGAATCGTTTGTGAGGGGTCTGTGGAGAGGGTCTGATTTTGGTGCTAGATGGGACGGAGAAGACGAGAAGAGATTGGATTCATACCCCGTCCTTCACTACCGAAAGGAGTCTCGGAGCAGCTTACCGTCTCTTTTCCCTTCCCCTCCCCACAACAGACACCCTGGGAGGTAGGTGGGGCTGAGAGAGCTCTTTCGAGGACTGCTCTTGAGACAACAGCTCTGAGAGAACTCGTGACTGACCCAAGGTCCCTCCAGCAGCTGCACGTGGAGGAGTGGGGAATCAAACCCGGTTCTCCCAGATCAGAGTCCATGCTCCTAACCACTACACCGGACTGAAAAGAGGAAGACTCAATTTGAGATGGACTGACTCCGTCAAGACCAGAGCAAGACTGTTAATGATGGGATGTTTGGGAGGTCATTGATTCGTAAAGTCACCGTTACGTCGGAAGCAACTTGATGGCACTTCACACACACACACACACACGGCCTGCATGGGAGTTTTATTTTCATTTCTCAAGTGATTCAGCATGATTGTGGTCAAACGTTCCAAACATTTCTCTGTGGAACACAGCTCCCCCTCTAGTAGTTTTCAAAGACCTTGCTGGAAGCGCTAGGAGACCATTATTTTCCCCTTTGGGCAGGATCTTAATCAGAGATTAAGCTGATATTGAAGTTTCCCTTTCCCTCCCCAAAACAGACACCCTGTGAAGTACGCAGGGCTGAGAGAGAGCTCTCTCGAGAACTGCCCTTGAGAGAACAGCTCTGGAAGAACTTGTAACTGACCTATGAAGAAAGGCTGAAGCGCTTGGGGCTCTTTAGCTTGGAGAAACGATGGCTGAGGGGTGACGTGATCGAGGTTTATAAGATCATGCACGGGATAGAGCAGGTTGAGAAAGAAGTCCTTTTCTCCCTTTCTCACAATACAAGAACTCATGGGCACTCCATGAAATTGCTGAGCAGTCAGGTTAGAACAGATAAAAGGAAGTACTTCTTCACCCAAACAGTGATTAACACATAGAATTCACTGCCACAGGAGGTGGTGGCGGCTACAAGCATGGATGGCCTCATGCAGGAATTAGATAAACATATGGAGCAGAGGTCCATCAGTGGCTGTTAGCCACAAGGTATAGATGGGAACTCTCAGTCTGGGGCAAGTGATGCTCTGTATTCTTGGTGCTTGGGGGAGGCAACAGTGGGAGAGCTTCTAATGTCCTGGCCCCACTGCTGGACCTCCTGAGGGCACCTGGTATTTTTGGCCACTGTGTGACAGAGTGTTGGACTGGATGGGCCATTGGCCTGATCCAACATTGGCTTCTCTTATATTCTTATGACCCAATGGCAGCTGCAGGTGGAGGAGTGGGGAAGCAAACCTGGTTCTCCCAGATCAGAGTCTGGGAGACTACACCAAACTGGCATTAACTTGGGGGATTCACTGCCACAGGATATTGCCATGGCTCCTAGTAGGGTGGTGGAGGAAAGTGCCCTCAAGTGGCAGCCAACTCATGGTGACGCCATAGGCAGGACGCTTCAAAGGAAGTTTGCCATGGCCTACCTCTGCCTAGAGATCCTAGACTTCTTTGGTGGCCCCCCATCCACCTACCAACCACAGCTGACCCTGCTTGGCTTCACAGACCTGATGAGATAAGGCTATCTTGGGCCATCTGGTGTAGTGGTTAAGTGTGCGGATTCTAATCTGGGAGAACCAGGTCTGATTCCCCATTCCTCCACTTGCAGCTGCAGGATGACCTTGGGCAAGCCGTAGCTCTGTCAGAGCTGTTCCCTCAAGGACAGTTCTGGAAAGAGCTCTCTCAGCCCCACCTACCTCACAGGGTGCCTGTTGTGGGGAGGAGAACAGAAAGGAGTTTGTAAGCTGCCCTGAGACTCTGAGTGAAGGGTGAGGTATAAATCCAATCTCTTCTCTTCTTCTTCCATCCAGGTCAGGGCACCGCAGGTATCGGTGGCTTTAAAACCAGATCAGAGACATTCATGAAGAAGAGGTCCATCAATAGCTATTATCCACAATGGCTAAATGGCACATCCGTGGTCTGAGACAGTTAACTCCAGGGGTCATTTTGTAGAAAAAGAGGTGCAGGAGCTTATTAGCATAACTCATTTGCATATGCCACACCCCCTAACATACCGGAAGTGTGTCAGAAGGCCACACCCACCCCTCAGGCTCCACTCCACAGGTGAGTGAAACTGACCTGCTCTTCCTCCATTCCCTTCCCCATCCAATACTTTGGGCAATAAAAATAAGCGTAAAGAACACACCCTCATTCTCTTCCTGCTCCCTTGAAACCACCAGGTTTCAAGTAGAGTTGAGATACCCAGGACATGTGCACCACCCATCCCTTTCCCTTCCCCTCCCCACAACAAGACACCCTGTGAGGTAGGTGGGGCTGAGAGAGGTCTTTTGAGAACTGCCCTTGAGAGAACAGCTCTGAGAGAACTTGTGACTGGCCCAAGGTCACACCAGCAGCTGCATGTGGAGGAGTGGGGAATCAAACCCGGTTCTCCCAGATTAGAGTCCAACTCCTGACCACTACACCAAACTGATGGGGTGGAAGCTGCTGAAGGGTTGGTGAAATTTCTCCAGTACTTATGTGCCATGTGCCCAGATAAAAAATGGTATACTTAGAAAATTTATATGCCACCTTGAGCAAGTCTCTGGAAAAGCAGCACACAGTCATACAAGGAACAATGATAAAATTATCAATATTAAAACAAAACATTAAAAACAATAAAGACCCTAGCAGGGCTTTCCCCGGGGCGCTGCGCCTCTGCACTGCTCTAGGAAGCCGAGGAGGGGGCGGGGCTTGGTCATGAGCCCGCCCCCTGGGCTCCTCACTCCCGGAGCTGCGCTCCTGTGCGCTCCGGCTCCAACGGACCCCTGGTTAACTCCCTGCATACCGATGCTAAAAGGCAAGAACAGTGGAGAAGTTTTGACCTCCATGACCTGCTTGTAAGCCTTGGGGGGGGGGGGGCGGCATCTGTTTGGCCACTGTGCAAAACAAAATGCCGAACTAGAGGGACACTTGGTCTGATCGAGCAGGGTTTGTTCTTACGTTCTCATATAAGCCCAGACAGTGAAAAAGGTTCGTGGTTCTCTAACAGAAATCTCAGCACCTCACCGAACTACAGTTCCCAGGATTCCTTCCGGGAAGCCATCGCAGTTTCAGTGGTTTAAGACGGACAGGGCTATCATAATACAGAGAGGCGCTTGGGAGGCAAACTGAAACATCTAAGATAAGATTCATTCCCAATTTTTTGCTTTAAAAAAATAGGCTGGCGTTTGATAATCTTGATAATAGGTGTTTTTTTAAAAAAAAGATTAGAGTGTATTTTTCCCAGCACCCCTGTGCATATTTTTTTTATAACATGGCTTAGTAAAAAGGAATTAATAATGGGCGTTTTTTAAAAAAAACAGTTGTTAACGTCTGAAACACCCTTGATATGCCTTTGCTTCAGAGGCGAGCCATTTATCCAGGCATCCAAAGCAGTAAATTCGAATTCCAACTTAACAATTCTAACTATAATTGGGATCACACAAGCGTGGACCCCCACTTGCCTGAAGTGTGGCGGAAGGACAGAATGAATAGCAGTCCTAAGACCCTTCCACCCCCCCACCCTCAATCTAACTGTGTTCCTACTTTGGTTGTAAATCATGCAAACTAAGAGAGAGAGAGAGAGAGAGAGAGAGATGATAGACAGACAGACAGACAAACATGTATGTATGTATTATGCATGCATGCACACACACTTGACAAAATCTTTTGTACTTCTGGGATTTAGATTTTCATAGTACCTTGAACTCACCAACAAGGACTCCTGTTGAGGAGCCAAATTGGAGGGGGGGGTGAAATTAGATGTCCTGTAGAGGCAGGTTTTTGACCTGGGTGGCCCAGACTAGCCCAAGCTCGGTTGATCTCAGAAGCTAAGTGCGGTTGGCCCTGATTGGTATTTGGATGGGAGACCACCAAGGAAACCCAGGGTTGCCACGCAGAGGCAGGCAAGTGCAAACCACCTCTGAAAGCCTCTTGCCTTGAAAACCCCACAGGGGTCCCCAGAAGTCTGGCGTGACTCGATGGCATTTTCCACCTCCATGGAAAGTTAAGAAAATCAATGCATAAGAGATGTGGGAAGTGTCGCACTTTCATGTTTTAGGGGCTGCATAACGTGCAACTGCCTTTATTCACAGTCGGCCTTCGTTACCTTTCGCTTTCCTTGCAACTTTATTCCTGAACCTTCCCTCTGTAACGCCCCCCCCCCCAAACACACACACACACACAGTTGAAATTCAAAGCACAAGCTAACCCCCACTATTTTTAAAACCCATTGATTTCGTTGAGAGGATTCAGCACATGTAGAAAACTTCCCCGTTGGGATCGATGTGACTTTTTTTAAAAAAAAGAAAAAAAAATTAACTTTGGCTAGCTCGTGCCCTTAGATTGTAAGGTCTTTGAATTACAGAGGTGGCTTTTCCATTCGATACTCAATAAGCTGCCAGCCACTGCTAGGCAATCTTCTCCTTCTACCTCTATGCCCAGAATCAGCCCCAGAACAAGTGGGGGGAAAGGCTGCAGAGGTTCTTTAAGAATACTGGTCCTGAAAAATCGAAGTTCTCACTGCTCAGGTAGACTGCTCCTGCTGGGAGGGGAAGGGAAGGGAGGGAGGGAGGGGAAGAAGAAGAGGAGGAGGAGATTGGATTTATACCCCACCCTTTACTACCCAAAGGAGTCTCAGAGTGGCTTACAATCTCCTTTCCCTTCCCCGCCTCACAACAGACACCCTGTGAGGTTGGTGAGGCTGAGAGAGCTCTTTCGAGGACTGCCTGTGAGAGAACAGCTCTGAAAGACCTATGGCTTGTCCAAGGTCATCCAGCGAGCTACAAGTGGAAAAGTGGGGAATCAAACCCAGTTCTCCCAGATTTGTGGGACGGAGGTAGGAAGCTGTTGATTTCCATTATCATGTTTTCTTATCCCCCAACAACAGCGTTTTGCAGGGTCGATCTGCCTGACCCTGGTATTCCTGGGAGGTCGCCCATCCACGTTTATATCAAAGGTCTACTCAGAATCCTGTTCAGGTCTATTAAGTGGGTCTTACTTCCAGGAAACTGTGTTTAAGATTGAACTGTGAATGAGCTGCATGATGCTCGATCATTGCTGCCACCTTTCCCGGCCTGCTGCCCGCACTAATCCTCCAAGCAAGCCGCTATCTAGCTTCTTTCTAGCCTCCTGAAAATATGCTTAAGTGTACAGTGCTCTGTGATTTGACATTGTTTTAATACTTGTCAACAGATGATATGATCTTTGCTATCTGTTCGGGTCAAGTTGAAGCCCATGGCAAGAATTCTTGATGTCCCCGTGTCTATTCAAAAGGCGGAACTATGGGAGAAGAACATGACCATTGCGTGTGTGGCCTGATCAGCCAGTATCATAATGCCCCTGTATAAATCAATGGTGTGACCTCATTTGGAGTACTGTGTACAGTTTTGGTTGCCACACCTCAAAAAAGATATTATAGCATTGGAAAAAGTGCAGAAAAGGGCAACTAGAATGATAAACAGGGTTGGAACCCTTTCCCTATAAAGAAAGGTTGAAAAGCTTGGGGCTCTTTAGCTTGGAGAAACGATGGCTGAGGGGTGACATGATCGAGGTTTATAAGATCATGCCTGGGATACAGCAGGTAGAGAAAGAAGTCCTTTTCTCCCTGACTCACAATACAAGAACTCGTGGGCACTCCATGAAATTGCTGAGCAGTTGAGTTAGAACAGATAAAAGGAAGTCCTTCTTCACCCAAAGAGTGATTAACACATGGAATTCACTGCCACAGGAGGTGGTGGCGGCTACAAGCATGGACGGCTTCAAGAGGGAATTAAATAAACATATGGAGCAGAGGTCCATCAGTGGCTATTAGTCCACAAGGTATAGATAGGAACTCTCAGTCTGGAGCAAGTGATGCTTGGTATTCTTGGTGCTTGGGGGGGGGCAACAGTGGGAGGGCTTCTAGTGTCCTGGCCCCACTGCTGGACCTCCTGAGGGCACCTGGTGTTTTTGGCCACTGTGTGACACAGAGTGTTGGACTGAATGGGCCACTGGCCTGATCCAGTATTGGCTTCTCTTGTGCTCTTATGATCTGAGAGGAGCAGCCACATGTTCAGTTAGAGAGCCGGGGTGTTTATAGTGGTTAGAGCACTGGATTGGGATCGGAGGACCCAGGTTCGAATGTCCACTCTGCTATTAATGTTTTCTCTGGATGTTTTTTATAAAAGATGTCCATCGCCCAGAGCACTACGCTGCAGGGATTGGGCAATTATCACGTCTAATTAAAATTATTTAATTAAAGCTTACTGGATGACCTTGAGCCAGTCATACACCCTTGGCCTAACTGACTTCACAGGGCTGTTGTGAAGATAAAATGGAGAAGAGGGAAACGACGTCAGCTGATTTGCTTCCCCACTGGGCAGAAAGGGCAGGGTCTGGTCGAAGTTAATGAATAAATAAAGCAGGGGCCACAATCTGCCATAAACCCTGGCCCTGCAGATGAATGAAATGAAACTGCACCAGGCCCTCGTACGAATTCCCAGTCTTGACTTGCATGGGTCCGGCTGGATCGGGTCCGGAGCTGGTCAAGAGCAGAAAAACAGGCACTACCCTAGTAGCTAGTCGGGAGGGAGTCGCTTTTGTCCGCGTCCCGCTGTGTCGACTCAAATCATGGTGAGAGAGAGAGGAGAGAGAGAGAGAGAGAGAGCCAAGTGCAGACCCGCTAAGAGGATAGACTTATTTGGAGGGCAGGGCAAAATTTATATCCCCAGCGTCAACAACCATTGTCCTGAAGGGACAGAAATACTCACACCTATATTGATATTAATCAGTTAATGGCAAGAATATCTCGCAGAGAGAGAAAGGTTTGGAGGCCGAAGATTGCAAAAATGTATCAAATAAATTTATATCCGGCATTCATGCCTGCCTGCCTGCCTTTCTTTCTTTCTTTCTTTCTTTCTTTCTTTCTTTCCTTCTTTCCTTCCTTCCTTCCTTCCTTCCTTCCTTCCTTCCTTCTTTCTTTTCTTCCTTCTTTCTTTGTTGCTCTCTCTCTGTTTCTTTTTTTCTTTCTTTCTCTCTCTCTCTCTTCTTTCTTCCTTCCTTCTTTATTTCTCTCTGTGTGTCTCTTCTTTCTTGCTTTCTTTCTTGCTTTCTTTCTTGCTTTCTTTCTTTCCTCTCCGGAACACACACTGGCAAATTCTGCATTCGAATGCCGCCGGGGCTTGCAAAATAAAGACTACCGGGCCCCAAATGGGAAATTTAGCTGAAGAGACCCTTCCTGGTTAACCCATGCAAATTCAGGAGCTGGCGGGGGGAGGAGGTGGGGGGGAAGGGAAGCTGGAGGCATTCTTGTGCCTGGTGGATGTTTGGGAAGGAGCTGTTAGCTGGTGGCTATTGTGTGTCGATGGTGAGGCGAGGGTGGGGAGGGGGCCCTGACCCCCCTCCCCTCTCCCCTTGGTGTGGATTTGCTGGCCAAAAGACCGTTAGGAGCGGGGGCAGAATGAATGCCATTGAAAGGGGATGCGTTTCAAAGGGCCCAACCTCTTTTCTTAAGGGACGGCGGGGCCGGAGGCTTGGGGGGGGGGGGGGGGGATGCAGCTTCTTGCAAAGGCGAACAGAGGGGGGGATTTTTTAAAAAAGGGACGTGGAGGGGGAAGGGATGGTTTGGGGAGGCTGTCCAAGAGGAACGGTGGGCAGGGGGGGATTAATGTTTATTTTTGTTGCAGATCTCTCTTTTACATACTAAAAAAAGACCCCCGAAATACCAGCCATGAAGGCGGCCAAGAGAAAGAAAGAGAGAGAAGGGATTCGTGGAGGCAGAAAAAAAATGGGAATGTAACCTGTCTGTAAGTGCATGAGGACGCGGGTCTGTTGCGGGTGGATTCGGCGAGGGCTTTCTTTTCTGATTTGTTTTGGGGGGGGGGGGGACGATGGTATCAATAGTACACGATGGGTATTTGCGGCTGTGCGCATATTTCTGCCTGTCTCTCCTTGTCCAGTTGAAGTCCTCCGCCAGAAGCAAGTGGATGTTGTGTGTTGGCGTGGAGGGGGGGGGGGGGTTGATCTTTAAACTGCACCGAAGAATACTGTGGATTTGGAGGGGGGGGGAGCGGTCCGATTGGTAAAATGCGGCAGGCGGGATGGCTCGGAAGCGAAGGCGCGGCTCGGTCGGTCGGTCGGTCGGCTGGCCGGCGGTGTGCAGAGGTTTCGGGGGCGCGGGAGTCGATCCGCGCGGGTCGTCGTTGTGTGCCTGTGGCGTGTTTCCCCGGGCAGGTTGTGGCGGCTCTGATTTGCGCGAGGGTGGATCGTTTGCCTGAAGAGCTTTCTTTCTGCTACTGGGGAGGGGTTTTTTTTGGGGGGGGGTGCTGTTTGGACGGGGGGGGGTTGCCAGTTAAAGTCCGGGGGGGGGGGGGTTTAGCATGAAAAGAGAGGCATTTTTGCCCGTTTGGTAACTGGTGCGATCTCTTTGTCTAAGGGTCAGTGGGTGGTAAGCAAGAGGGGGTGGAGGGGAAGGAACGAAGGAAAGGGAAAAAAGAGAAGGAAGGAAGGAAGGAAGGAAGGAAGGAAGGAGAAAAAAGAGAAGGAAGGAAGGAAGGAAGGAAGGAAGGAAGGAAGGAGAAAAAAGAGAGAGAAGGAGGGAGGGAGGAAGGGAGGGAAGAAGAGAGAGAGAGAGAGAGAAAGAAAGAAAGAAAGAAAGAAAGAAAGAAAGAAAGAAAGAAAGAAAGAAAGAAAGAAAGAAAGAAAGAAAGAAAGAAAGAAAGAAAGAAAGAACATGTGGCTGGTTTGGGCAAAGAACCTTGGTACATTTCGTGTTTGTTTGTTTGTCTGTTTTTAAAAAGCAATTGCCCTTAAAATTGAGTTGACAATGTGGAATTTTAATGGGGTTTCATTAATGGGGGGGGGAAGATGCTTTTTAGCCCGTTTGGAGACAGCCGAAACTATACATAATGGAGCCCATTTGTTTGGACGGAAAGCGAAACGAAGTGAAACCCTGTTCGGTTTTTCCCACTTTGGCTCTGAACTCTCCTCCCATCCCCCCCCCCCGCCCCGGCTTTTCACATTTCCCCTCTCCCCCGCCCGAATAGACTGCTACGGGGAAAAGCAGAGAAAGAACTAAAGGGGGGGGGGCGACAAAACTTGGAAATCAAATTCGAATTCGTTTCCGAAACACCCCTTCCCCCACCCACCCCGCTGCCTCCGGAAGACAGGTGGGCTTTCCCTCCCCTCCCCTCCCCTCCTTCGTCACTCTGCAGCAGCGAGACATTCCGGGCTTTGAGGTCCTGCTTAATTTTAAGCGCCCGATCCGCAATCCAGTTAAACTGGAGGCCAAGGTCAAGGGGAGCCGAAGGGGCTCGAAGAAAACCCAGGGCTCCTCCTTAGCTGCCTTGCAGCGATGGCTATCCGTCTAGGCTGCGAATTATTCAGTGGAATAATAATAATAATAATAATAATAATAATAATAATAATAATAATAATAATAATAATAATAATAATAGTTGTTGTTGTTGTTGTTGTTGTTGTCTTTCAATCATTTTGCAACAACAAAAAAACCAAAGGAATTTGTTGGGCAGCCCTAGTTACTCGGAGGTAGACAGGGCCCTGTTCCCTCTAAGCTGTGGAGTCCTGTGAGCAAAAAATTCTACTTTGTGAGCTACTGGCATTCAAGCTGGGAGGGAGCAATCCAGGCTGCTGCATCAATTAGTTTGCTCTCTGGAGCTCTCCTTCCTGAGCTGAGGAAAAAAATGTTGAGCCAGAGGCTAAAAAAACACTGCGAGCGAGCTCACACTAACCCAGCTTAGAGGGAACACTGGGGTGCTTGTAACGAGAGGACGGGGTGGAGGGGCTCGAACCATCCAGTTTCAGCCCGGTTATGCGCCGGCTCCTCTTCCAGTGGGGTCGGCCGCCGATGTCCGGCAGAGCGAGGGTTCTAATCGGGAGCTGCCCTGCCGGCCAGCGTCGCCCGCCTTTCTCTCGCCAGGGGGCCCAGGCGGTCGGGGGCCAGACTCCACTGGACTCCACTGGCTGCTGGCTCTCCCGTCCCCTTCAGCCCGGCTACCCCGAGGACAGAAGGCCCGCCTCTCTGCCCTTCGAGAGCGTCCTGCCCTGCGGAGTATAGGCATCCCCCAAAGGCGGGCAGGGCTCCGGAGGGATGCCAGCCAGACATCGCCGATCGGAAAATCCGGAAAGGCTTCGCCCTGGGTGCATTTGGGTGGTCGCTGTTTCCCTTCCCGAAAGAAACTCGGGAGGGAGATCGCGTTTGGCGTCGACGGGGCTTCAATCGGGCCTTTCAACATTCGGTTTGAAACCCGGTCCTCCTTCCTCCCTGCCGAAACTGGAGGCCAAGCGAGGAAGGTTGCAGATCCGAAAAAAGGCCTCCCCCTCCCCTCTCTGTGAGTGTGTGCGGCGACTCAGAAGGAGAGGGAGAGGGGGAAGGGGGGGAGAGAGTCGGGGGTGGGGGAGAGAGAGGAGGAGGCCGATTTCGGAACCGCGGGAGGTGGCTGAGAAGTGTCAGGCCGGCGTGTCCCGGCGCTACCATGGACAGCGAAGCGGGCGGGAGGAGAGATCGGGCGGGGGTCTCTCTCAGCCCCAGCTTGGCCAGCCCAGCCAATGAACGCCTCTCGCTCCGGGCCTGCAGAGGGCAAGGCCGGAGGGGGAAGCGGGCCTCCCTGGCCCATCCGAAGGGGCCTGGGGGTGTGGGGGGGGGGGGACGGCAGCAGGTTCGCCCTCCCGCAAGGCGCTGAGACTCTTCCTTCCGCCCCTTGGAGACTGCAGAGGCCCTTTGGACGGGAACGTTGGAGGGGGGGGACCAGGGGAGAGGCCAGGCCTTGGAAGGAGAGGTGGTTGGGTGGAAAGAGGTCAAGCAGTTCGGGAGGGAGGGAAAGAAGGGAGGGAGGGAGGGAGGGAGGGAGGGAGGAAGGAAGGAAGGAAGAGAGAGAAGGAAGGAGGGAAGGAAGAGGGAGAGAAGGAAGGGAGAGGGAGGAAAGCAAGGAAGGAAGGAGAGATGGATGGAAGGGAGGGGGAGGGAGAGGAGGGAGGGAGGGAGGGAGGGACAACCTAGCTGAAGTTAATTTTCTTTGCCGCCCCTTGTCGTCCTCGTCGTCCTCGTCCCGTCCCCCCCCCCCCCCCCCGGTGAAATAACTGGGACAAATGCTTCCGGAATCCTTGCCTCTTTGTATGCCTTTTTTCATTTCAAACCCGGGCCCTGGGAAAGGAAAAGCCGGAAGGAAAATAATAATAATACTAATAATTCGATGGTTTCCCTTCTCTCCAAAACGGAGACTGTGTGACCCAGTTGCCCGCTCCAACTGACACCCTCCATCCCAGTGAGGGCCGAGACCCTTCAGCGGACTCGCCTCCCAGCCGGGGTCCAACCCAGACCGGGTTTGCGAGGGAGGCACCCCCGGCCTGGCCGCCGAGCGAGAGAGGGCGAGAGTCAAGGCAGGAAAAGAGAAGGCAAGATGGATGGTGCCTTCCAATGCAAGGACGCCGGTGGAAACCCACTGAAACCTGGCCGGGGGGGTGGTTGCCCTGTAAAGCTGCATCTGCTCCTACCCATCGCCGTGGATTAAGAAATTCAGGACAATCCCCCGCCCCTCCAGGCACACATTTCTTGGGGTTATATAAAAGGCGATCGCGTAGACTATTCAACCGGGTCCTCTGCTGTCTTTGTAACCTTCCCTGAAACGTGTGGGGGGGGGGGGTGAAAGGTGCTGATGCATAAAGACTACGGGAACAGGGATGCAGCCATCCAGAGATTTGGCGCTACTTCGAAAACGGGCTTGTGCCTGACAGATCTGCTCGTGGTGCCCCCCCCCCCCCAGTGCGATCCCCCAAACAGTTAGGGCGAAATCCGGCAAGGGATTACACACACACACACACACACACACACACACACATACCGCGCTTGCCTCTTCGTCCTTAACTGGTTGGCGGATCGGGCTGTTGCCTATTAATCTCTTCTCTCCGACCCCCCCCCCCCCCCGGGTTCCTTATTCGTGAGCCAAGCTTTCCTACGCCTTTGCAAAACCAGGATTTTCAACGGAAAGGAGAGAGATCCGATTTAGCATGGTTAACATTGCAAAAAAAAAAGGGGGGGGGGAAATCTTCCCTCCTTCTCTTTCGCAGTGTCCCTCGCTGACTAAAAAGCCATTGGCGAGTTCAAAAGACAAAATGAACGTTGCCTTCGAACCCACGGCCCCGATCGAAAGTTGCCACGCTGCTAAATAAAAATCCAACTAACTCGAGGCATCCGCTCAAAATCCAGGAGCCAGTTGCGAGCCGGAGCCCCCCCCTAATTTATTTATTTATTTTGGTGGCTGGGGAAGATAGATTTCATGGCCTAAAAAAAAGAAGAATTAGTTTCCAGCGTGTGTGCGTGCTTGCCTTCTTATAGCCAGTAATAAAACATTTTTTCACAGACAAGAGAAAAAATTAAAATAATATGGAAATTAATTCTTTTTTTTTTTTTTTTGACAAGTGGATAATGAAAGATTAAGAGCTTTCTTCTAAACAGTCGAGAGGCGAGGGGAGCAAACCTCAATTCATGCGGAGGGAGGCCGGCTCGGTGCATCATGCCTTGCTTAATGCCAAGTTCATGCTCGGGGCAGGTTATGTAACGCGCGGGCCCCTCCTTGAAATCTGCGCCTGTGCCTCTTCCCTGTGCGCTGGGCACGATCCCGGCCAAGCGCTGAGCTGCAATCTCCGCCTTTGATCAAGGCGGCCGCTTCCCTTGGGCTGGACGGGACCCGTGTTTAGCCGAAAGGGCTTCTGTGAGCCTCCCAAGCCAGACTGAGATACGCATTTTACAGCCTGGTGGATCTGAATCGCTTTTGCCTTCCGTCTGCCTTCGGCTGGGTCAGTGGGACATTTCAAAAAGCCCTGTAGAGGGGCAGGATCTGGCCCTCTATTCTTCATCTCTTTGTCTGCCGGTGTGTCCAGTTAACCCTATAAGTACGCCTTGGCGCTTAGGCGTCTGTCCCTCGAGGTGTATGTCTTCGTACCTACCCACCATCTCTGTTTATGTCTGCAGCCTTTTGCAAGCTTACTTCAGTGTAAGTCCGACTGGGCGGGGAGGCTTCCGACTCAACATGCATAGGATCGGTTAAGCCAGTCTTATGAGGGAGAGAATATGAATTCCTCTTTCTTTCCTTGAGGAAATGTGTGGCTCTAATGCAACCGGCCGAATGAGACCCCTCTAATGCAACCCCCCCACACACACACCCGGTTTATGGATGTAATCTTCTGCCGCCGCCCCCCCCTTAAGCCTTTTGACACCCCCAACACCCACACACACTCACACACCCCCAGCAATACCTCCCCTTCTCTGTCCTTCGTTTTATTTATCAATCCATCTACCTTTCAGCCCTTTTCTTTCCCTTCATTTAAAAGGTGTGCGGAGGTGCAAGGAGGGGGGGGGGTCGGAGGAGGGCCTCAGACGCGGGCGGGGGAGAGGAGGGCGAAGCGGCATCGCTTTCCAACGATTCGGGAATCTATTTGTGAAAATGACACGTACGTCAGTTGGGAAAGGGGGACAAACGAGAGGGGGGGTGGAACGAGAAAGAGGGCTGGCGGGTGTCTTCTGAGGTAAGGCAAGGACTGAAGGTTAGAGATGCCCTCCTCTTCCTCCTCCCCCTCCCCCTCCCCTCCCCCCCTTTTCCTTTCGCCTCTCCCGAGAGGGGGGGGGGAGAAAAGAAATATGGTTGGATTCTCTAGGAGGAACAGTGGCCAGGCACGGTCCACAAAGCAAGCCTTTGGGGAGGATGAAGCAACCGAGAATCGCCTCTCCTCCCCCCCACCCCTTGTCCAGGCCCTGCTGAGGGTGAGCTGCAATTCCCCCCTCCCGCAAAAAAAAAAAAAAAACCCTGCAGAGGGCGGCCTGACAGCCTCCTCCTCCCCCCCCCCCCCCCCCCCCCCCCCCGCCAGCACTTTCAAGGGCAACTTCTTCGCTGCTGAGGATTTGGCTTCGTGGGAAGAGAACTTCTGTCCTGGCGGTGACGTCATTGCGTCCCAATGTAATCCTCTTGCGCTGAAACTCCATCAGCAGAGGCGCTGGCGGAGCCGGGATGGAGAGAGAGGGAGAAGGAGGGCGAGAGGGAAAGAAAGAAAGAAGGAGCGAGAAAGGAAGAGAGAGGGGGAGAGGAGGTCCCATCCTGCAGCCCAGCCGGGACGGAGGCTCCCCTGAAGACCGCCAGGACACCCCCCCTCCCCTCTCTCCACCCCCCACCCCAAGCCCCCTCCGCCAGGGAGGGCGAGAGAGAGGGGGGAAAGGGGAGAAGGAAGGGGGGGAGAGAGATGCCTTTTGAAAAAGAGCGCCGGAGGACCCAGGGAGGAAAAGGAAGGCGGTCGGGGAGTCTCCTCGCGAGGAAACTGCTCGTCTTTGCAGATCTAGATGGTGCTTTTTTCCATTATCATTATTTTAAAAAATCTGCTTCTACAGTCATTCTCCGACGAACTGGTTGCACCGCCCGGCGCAGGAGGAGAGATGAAGAAGGAAAAGAAGCAAAGAACCGATTTGTTTGGGGGGAGCCCACTCCCCCACCCCCAGATTGCTTCCCTGCAACCGCGTCGGGCTTGCAAGATTTCCCCCCCCCCCCGCCGCCTCCCTCCCCCCCTCGCCAACGTCTTCCTCCAGCGAACCTGCCGCTGTCCTGGGGAGGCCAGGAGATCTTGCTCGGTCCGGAGACAGTCCTGTTGGAATGGATTTAAAACAAAGCCCCCCACCTCCCCCGGCGAGAAAAGAAGCGTCGGATCTGAATGGGGGGGGGGGGAGACCGCGGCAGGAGGACATGCCCGCCCGCCCCTTCTCGTCGGAACAGCTTCGGTGCCTTTGTATTTTGTATTTTCTTTTCTTGGTTTTTCGGGGGGGGGGGTGAGTGGCGTTTCCCCCAAAAAACCCAAACCCGCATTTTATTGGGATAATTAATAATAATAATAATAATAATAATAATAATAATCTTTGCAAATCGTACCGTTGAGCGAGCCTTCCCTTCCCTTCCAGTCCTTTCTGCAAACCAGGAGGCGGAAGGGAAGGAGGATTGGGTTGTGAAAAATCTCTGCCTTTCGGAAAGAAATTATTTGCCTTGCAACAGAATCTCTTGAATTCTTTCCCCCCCTCCCCACCCTTTACTGCAATCTAATTTGTCTTCCAGTTCCCCTGAAGGGAAATTCTCCCCCCTCCCTGCCCCTCCCAGTTCTTTTTTTATTATAATTATTGTCCCTTTGGCAAACGGATGGTGCATAGTGGCTTGCCAGCATCCTACTCAATGTTAGACTGGGATATATATATATATATATATATATTTCAAAACTAGTTTATCTTTAACTGTGCATTGACCTGTCTTGGCGATTGCGCCACATGTTCTTTGTGGTGGCTTCTTTTCTCTCTTGTCCTACCTCCGGATTGACTGAATCGCTGGTGTCTTCTTAGATTTTGACTGCAGTGGGTGTAAGCAGTGTTCCCTCTAAGCTGAGTTAGTGTGAGCCAGCTCACAGTTTTTTTAGCCTCCGGCTCAGACGTTTTTGTCTTTGCTCAGGAAGCCTGGCTCCAGAGCAAACTAATTGATGCAGCAGCCAAATCTCTCACTCACGGCTTTGATGTCAGTAGGTCACAAAGTAGAATTTTTGGCTCACAAGACTCCACAGCTTAGAGGGAGCATTGGTTGCAAGCATGCCTGAAGGGAGATCGGACTGGAGGGAGACAGATGGGCTTTCATGCGCCCAAATGCATGTCAAAAAGGACCAGGTAGTCGGTGATGTGTAAGACCTCTGCCTGCGACCCTGGAGAGCCACTGCCAGTCTGAATAGACAGTATTGATCATGATGGACAGATAGTGTGGATTCAGTATAAGGCAGCTTCATGTGTTCATATGTTCGCGTGTTCATGCGTGCATGTGCCCCTGTCTTTTGCTTCCAGTTCAGTTTGTGGTTTTGACAGCTGCCTGCTCTAGAAGTATGTGCGAAGGGTGTGCGTGCTTGTGTGCATGGAAGTGTGTGTGCGCGCTGCACTATATGTGGTCGACAGCATCCAGTGGCATTAATACACAAAGGACGGGGGGGGGGGGACTAGGAGACTGCAGGACCGGGGTCGTTACAAGGTGGCCTGTTTCGGGTCATTCCGCCTGAATCCAGATCAGATTCTCCCTTCTTTGGGAATTGCTGCCCGTGTTTGGTTGGTCGGTCGTCTTCTGGGGCATTTGCTGCATCCCGTAGCTGGTTGCATAAGGAGGTGCGCGCCTGCTGCGGTGGAGGTCATCTTTTGGCAGAAGGCTGGAAGCCCTGTGTGTCCTTGCGCGTGGGTTTGCCTGCCACAGTCACTCACTAGGAGTTCAGTGGCAATGCTTTTAAGTGCCTGGTGCTCTGTCTCGTTTAAAATTTAGGGCTTCCCTTAAAACAAACAAAGACAGCATGTCGTATTATTTTTCCAGCTGGGCAGCCCCAAGCTTTTTGTCATGTCCGTGTGTCCGTGTACGTGCAAGAGACGGAAAGGGAGACTGTGGCGAGGGTTCTGGAAAACCGCAGAGGAGGAGACGTGCACATGAGAAAGTACGTTTGCGTAAGCGTGCCTGAGAGATCCTGTAGTGTGCGGCACATAGTGTGGGAGGACAGACCATCTGTGTGTCTGTATCCCTTTATCCAGGCCATCTCCTCCCTGCCTTTCTGCAGGGCCGGCTACAATGGCAATAAATGCCACGGGGGGGGGGGGGGGACAGGACTCCAGCCGCAGTTAGTCAGCATGTGTGCAAGAGGGGAAGAAGGGGAAGGCATCTGCTCATGCAGTGTGGATGCGGATGGGATTCTGCCTGAAGACAGAGGGGGGTCTAAGGAAATGAGCCAGCGCAAGCATGGATCAGGAGGGAGTTGGAAAACATGTGCCAAGGACAGGGGCCCATGGACGAGGCTGCTGTCTCTCTGTGTGAGGCTGAATGTGCGGAGACCAGGAGGGTCTTTTTTTTTTTGTGGGGATCAGCATGCAAGGGGTGGATTGGGCGCGTGCATAAAGAGGTAGAAGCGTGTGAGGGTCGTAGGTGCACATTGGCCTCCATGTGGAGCGGGGTGTTAAGGGAGTGAAAATTGCTTGTGGGCCAGCTCTTTGCAGAAGGCGGCTCACGCCCAGGAAACCAGTAGGGGGTGCCAGAGTGCATTTGTGTAGAAAGGAAATGCGGGGGGGGGGGTTGTCACAGAGAGAGAGAGAGCGCACGCACTTATGTTTATGGAAATCTGAAAAGCTGTATATATAGGGTCAGGGAGTCAGGATTTCTGCCACTTCCTGGTTCTGACCATGCCTGCCCCTTGCCGCCTGCCCCTCACCTTGGCCTGGCTGCCTGCCCCTCTCGGGCCCCCCTCTGCGTGTTCACAGCGGACCTTGATTTAATGTCCATACAATTAAGGCACGCGGTGAATGCCAAGAGAGAGGTTCACGCCACGTCCCAGCTGAGACCAAGGGGCGCTTGGGACTACTCAAATCCCCTCTCCACCCCAGTCCTTCGGCTTCTAAGATGATAGCAGGGGACCCTTCAGTAGGGGTGCCACCTCTGGCTTGGGAAATACCTGGAGATTTGGGGGGTGGAGGCTGGGGAGGGCAGGGTTTGGGGAGGGGAGGGGCTTCAGTGGGGTGTAACGCCATACGGTCCACCTTCCAAGGTGGCCATTTTCTGCAGGGGAACTGATCTCCATCGCCTGGAGATCAGTTGCAACAGCGGGAGCTCTCCAGCCATCATTTGGAGGTTGGCAACCCTACCCCCACAAAGTGGCAGTCAAAAGCGGGTACCAGAGAACTCACAAGAGGACAAGGGATGGTGGCCAAAGAGTTCCGCACGCAACCTTCTCTTTACCTCCTAAGACAGGTTCAAGAGCGAGCGCAGCGGGGGACAGGCTCCCATTTTGCAAGAGAGGCCCAGGCCTTTGGGAGTCACCAAGGCCGTTTTCCACAGAGGTTGCCTCGTGAGTAAGGGAAGACGGTAATTTCTCACACCACCAGATCAAAAATCCCAAACAAAAGGCATTCCTCCTCCTCACCTTCTGTACTCTCACAGGTCAGGTGATGCATGCGATAGGGCAGGGTAGACGGGCTTTCTGGTCTTCCGAGGATATGATTGCAGAATAGTTGGACGGAAACATGATTGACTGAGTGGCACTAGCCAGAAAGCTCTTGAGCCTTACTTCCGCTGGCTTGAAGCGCTGGGAGGCACAACTCCCTGGTTTGACTAAACCTCCCAAAGTTTTCTTCCCCCTTCTGCCCTTGTGGATATTTTCAGAAGCGATCCTTAAAAGTTTCCCAAAGACAGCTAACGCAGAAATATCTGTTATTCACCCCTTCGTTTTATCTTGCGATGCTCCAGGAAATTCTCCTGCACAGCCCCAGTTGCAAGGAAAGCAGTAAGGTTCTTGCGCCGCTCCGACCTCGGGCCGTAAGGAAAGGTAGGGTATAAACATTTTAACTAATAAATACAAATCCACGCAGCTGTGGGGTCGACACAGGGCAATCATGATTGTCTTCTTTAGTATTGTCATGGAATATATCGAAGGGTTGATTCTTTTCCAAGGTGGAATCATCTGGGGAACGCCCCTCACCTAAAATGCATTTCCAAGCTGCGGGGGGCCAGGGGGGGGGATATCAAATAAAAGTATTTGGCTGAAGGAGCTAAAATTTATTTTTAACCTTTTTTGGTGGTGGTGGTGGTGGATTCCAGCAAGTGATTTAAAAGGATCTATTGCTATGTTACGATGAGCTGTCGTTTATTCAGGTATGTTTTAATCCAATCCACAGGCTCATTTTAAGAGGCAGTTTGGTGTAGTGCAGGGGTGGGCAAACTGTGGCTCGGGAGCCGCATGCGGCTCTTTCACATATATTATGTGGCTCCCAGCAGGGCGGCTGGGGAAGCTAAAGATCATTAGCAAACAAATATCATTGAACAAATTAATGTCATTATCAATATCTGCTTTTACCCCTTTTGTTATTATTTTCGGCAGTCTCATTTAATGTTAATAAAAAGCAAATTTGCTTATTTTCCAATAAAAGCAGGTAATATTTGTTCATGTCTTGTGGTTCTCAAACATCTGATGTTTATTCTATGCGGCTCTTATGTTAAGCAAGTTGGCCACCCCTGTTCTAGGTGGCTCTCACACTGAGCAAGTTTGCCCACCCCTGGGGTAGTGGATAGAGGGGTGGACTAGGACCCTAGGTGACCTGAGTTCGAATCCCCACTTCTGCCTTGAAAACTCACTGGGTGACTTTGGGCCTGTCACAAACTTTCAGCCTGGCCTATCGCACAGGGCTGTTGTTTTGGGACAGTGGAAGAGGGAGAACAATGTTCTAGAAGCTGCTTGGAGTCCAGACTGGGGAGGAAAGCGGAATGTAAACAAATAAATACGTCTTCCTCCAAAAAACTACAAATGCATACGCTTGCGAATGCTCTGATTTTTTTTTTTAAAACCCTATCCCTCACCAGGGTTGTAATCCAATTGCACACTGAATGTTTACGATCACATCTAATAATGCACGCCTCTGTTTTAAGCCAGAGTATGCGTAAGTGGGCATGTGCTGGTATGGGTTACGATCATGTCATCCATCAGTGTGTTTCAGGACAGACAGTCGTTTAGAAATCTGTGCATGGAATCCAATGCGCAGGTAAAGGTGCCTAGCTTCGCTATCTCTTTGTGCATTTTCTGTAATCACAGCAAAAAGTGGGTTGTGTAACAAACAAGAGCTGTATTTATTTAAAAAATTATTTAAAACATTTATATGCTGCCTTTCCACTGAAATAGTGTCCCCAAGGTGGCCGTATGTGTAGCGTTTGGACAACATCCGAGGACGTTTTGGAAATCCACCTTCTTATATGGGCTTTTAAATATTTTATGTGGAGGCATTTTAGGTGGGCTTCCAAGATAATATCCACAAAAAGCACAAGGCAAAAGCCAGCACTAGCTCATAGGATGATACGTCATTAGCCTATGGACCGCGTGGCCACAAGGCGTAGGGAACAGTTTTTAAAAAGGTGCATCAGTGGCTATTAGCTGTGAAATGCTCCCTCTAAGCGGTGGAGTCTTGTGAGCAAAAATTCTACTTTGTGAGCTACTGGCATTAAAGCTGTGAGTGAGCGATATGACTGCTGCATAAATGGGTTTGTCCTGGAGCCATCCTTCCTGAGCTAAGACAGAAACATATGAGCCAGAGGCTAAAAACTGTGAGCTAGCTCACAGTAACTCAGCTTAGAGGGAACACCGGTGAGGACTGCATGGAGGTTTTGGAACAGCAGTGGAATTACCTCAAAATACTAGCCTTGCTTGAGAGCTATCTGAGGAAGTTTGAGGAATACGTACATTGGTTCAATCCAACAAGCAAAATTGGTTCAAAGTCCTGTCCCCCACCCCTCACCCCCAATGCTCAGGTTAACATACTTTTTGGAGGCCTCTTCTGGTCTCTCCTTCACCCTAAGATCCCCAGTACTTAAATGAAAATATCAGAAACACTATTGAACATCAAATCGTTCATAAGGATTTCTTTTGGGAGTGTAGAGGCCTTGGCGGTTCTGCCCGACAATCCTGTGTCAAATATCGCCACCTTCTGGCAACTCGGCGGCAAGCCACAGACCAGATTTCGCCTCCTCGAAATTGTTTGCCGAGGCGATTTTTGCGAAACTCTTTTGTGCCGAGCAGCCTCTCCTCCTCCGAAATCAAAATCCCAGATCAAGGCAGGAACTTATTTTCGACGTTTATCTCACTTGTTCTCTGGCACATCTATTTGATTCCAGAGGAACTGTTTCAAAAAAAAAACAAAAAACCCTACAATATTTTCATTTTTCCCTGACCTGGATATCCCAGGCTAGCCTGATTTCTCAGAAGCTAAGCAGGGACAGCCCTGGCTAGTATTTGGAGGGGAGACCTCCAAGGAGTACCAGGGTCATGATGCAGAGGCAGGCAATGGCAAACCACTTCTGAACCTCTCTTGCCTTGAAAACCCTACGAGGTTGTGACCTGCCAGGGGCATATCAGAGTATAGAGAGAAGCATGTCTTTCCACCGGAATTGCTGCGAAACTCTGAACTAGCACAAACCCCAACAAAAAAAAGGAATCGTGTTTCAGTCAAGTCCCATCAAAATCAATTGGACTTCATTAGCGGCTAAACCCGCTTTCCGTCGCTTCCAACGGAACTTCGTCATCGCTGGCATTTTCTGGGTTGCGCTATGCGTTAAGATGCACATTAAACTTCCGTCAATTAAAATAATGTGTGACGCACATTAAACTTCCATCCGTTTCAGTAAGATTTCTGCCTGTTCAGCTATGCTATGGGGCCTGCCCAATGCTTTTAAAATTGAGGCAATGTGTGTTTAATTGTTGGCAGATCGTTTTTTTAAATTCCGCTTGGCTTTTGGTCCCAGGTTCAAGGTGAGGATTATATGGTTTGAAATGGCGTCCAGTGCGTCTTGAGCAAGAAGCAACCATAGGGAGCAGACACACAAAGGGTAGACCCCTCGAAACTGCAGCCTGCCCAATAAAACCTGATCAAATATAAATATTTTTATTAGGCTTCTGGAAGAAAAATATAGCACTGGCTCCCGGAAGGAAGACCAGTGTACAGAGAGCCAGTTCAGTGTAGTGGTTAGGAGCCCGGACTCTAATCTGGGAGAACTGGGTTTGATTCCCCACTCCTCCACATGCAGCTGCTGGTGTGACCTTGGGCCAGTCACAAGTTCTCTCAGAGCTGTTCTCTCAAGGGCAGTCCTCGGAAAAGCTCTCTTAGCCCCACCAACCTCACAGCGTGTCTGTTGTGGGGAGGGGAAGAGGAAGGGAAAGGAGATTGTAAGCTGCTCTGAGACTCCTTCGGGAAGTGAAGGTCGGGGTATAAATCCAATCTCCCCATCTTCTTCTTCATCATCATCATCATCAAAGACATCTCTTCTGGTGTCCTGCAGCAGTGAAGAGAGCAGGGCTTTGAGGCAGGAGGCCCTCGGTCTGAGTCAATGTGCGGTAGCATTTCCAGGGGTTTGAATACGCTCAGGTTAGACGGAGGAGAAACCAGGACTAAGAAGAACTTAGCACAGAGACACAACCGTGGAGGTTCTTAACCGAATCGACGAGCTGCCGGCACGAACGGTTCCAGGTTTTATTATTACTCAGCTGCCTCGGTGGCCCTTATGAGGGCAGAAAAACAGGGTATACGTCCTGTAGATTTTTTAAAAAAAAATGAACAAAATTTGGCAACAGGAATGACAAATCCCATAAATATGAGGGGTTAGGTTCGAGTCCAGTAGCACAGAGGCCAACAAAATGTTCAGGGTGTCACCTTTTTTTAGAGTCAAAGCTTCCTTGGTCAGATAAAGATTAAGGGGGTATATTTGCAAGCCCTGACCTGGATCGCCCAGGCAAAGACAATCTCATTCGATTTTGGAAGCTAAGCAGGGTTGGCTCCTCGCTAGGATTTGGATGGGAGACCTCCAAGGAATACCAGGGTTGTGACTCAGGGGCAGGCAATGGTAGACCACCTCTAGAGGTCTTTTGCCTTGAAATCCCTAACAGGGTCACTATAAATTGCCTGAGCCTCAAGGGCATAGCTTTTAGTGGCTTTAAGGGTACCTCCATAAATCTGAATAAACCCAGAAGGAATTTAAAGGGAGGGGGGGATTCAATGGCTTGACCTGTCCTTGCTTATTCATTCATTAATTCATTCATTCCTGCATTCATTCATTCATTCACTTACTTATTTACTTTATTTATAATCCACTTTTCTCTCTGAGAGTGACCTCCATGAATTCTACGTGGCTTATTCAGAGCAAGACAAAGTCTTTGGTGGTGTCCTTTTTAAAAAAATATGTGCTTGAAATTTACAAAACCAAATGTTCTCAGGAGGTCCAACTTAAAAGCAGAGGTACAACTTTCCTGTTTCAGTGTTGCAGAAACATCCAAATCGTCTTGCTGGACAAAAAGTGTCCCCAGTCCCGCATTTTCTGAAGGAATCTTAGCAACCAGTGGGTGGTCTGCTAAAAGCTGTCTACTGGGGGGGGGGGGGGGGGCAGTGTTCCCTCTAAGCTGACTTAGTGTGAGCTAGCTCACAGTTTTTTAGCCTCTGGCTCACACATATTTGTCTTAGCTCAGGAAGGATGGTTCCAGAGCAAACTAATTGATGCAGTAGCCAAATCACCTGCTCACAACTTTAATGCTGGTAGCTCACGAAGTAGAATTTTTGCTCACAGGACTCCACAGCATAGAGGGAACATTGGTGTGGGGGGGGCGAACTCTACCATCTGCTCAGACCACATGCTACCTGAGCATTTTCAAACTATCAGTTCTAATGCTGCTTATGTGGCAACATGGTTGACCATTCTTCAGCTACTTCTTATCTAAAAGAACAAAGTTTGAGTCCAGCGGCACTTTTCAGACCAACGAAGTTTAATTCTAGGCACAAGCTTTCACGTGCACGCACACTTTACCAGGTATCTGAAGAAGCGTGCCCGCACACGAAAGCGTATACCCAGAATTAAACTTTGTTGGTCTTAAAGGTGCCGCTGGACTCAAACTTTCTTCTGTTGCTTCAGACCAACATGGCCACCCCACCTGAATCTATTCTTATCTTTAAAAAAAATCTTTATCTTTTGCCTTTGGAACTCCTTGCCACATGACTGTAGAATGCCTAACACCTTAAAGCTTTTTTGGGGGGGGGGGAGGAAATCCGATTTGCCTGTATATTTTCTAGGATTTTTGGGGGGTCACCTTTTTTTCCTTATACACTTAAATTTAAGATTTCTGGCTCATTCTTTTGCAACACCTTGGCTGTCTTTGTCCAGTTCACCCTTTCTTTTCTTCCCATTTCACCCATTCTTTATTGTCCGTGGGAGATTATAACGGATTAATTTTTGTTTCTTTATAAGGAGCTACAAGCAAACCGGTGCCCTGACCTGGATGGCCCAGGCTAACCCGATCTCATCAGATCTTGGAATCTAAGCAGGGTCGGCCCCGGTTAGTACTTGGACAGGGGACCGCCAAGGAAGTCCTGGATAGCTACGCAGAAGCAGGAAATGGCAAACCACCTCTAAACCTCTCTTGCCCTGAACACCCCATGGAGTTGCCATGAGTCAGCTGTGACTTAACAGCACTTTACACAGGCAGAAGTAGCAGCCACCCTGATGTGGATGGCCAGGCTAGCACAGTCCCATCAAATTTTGGAAGCTAAGCAGGGTTGGCCCTAGTTAGTACTTGGATGGGAGACCACCGAGAAGGTCCAGGGTTGCTATGCGGAGGCACTAGCAAACCACCTCTGAACATCTCTTACTCAGGCCCTTAGCTACGGTGGGGCTTTTGGGGGCCATGCCCCCTTTCTGACAGGCACAGCCCCACAAGCATTTCTCCTATAAATGCTTTTTTCAATCATTTAAAAACATTTTTGAAGGTGTGTGCTCCTTTAAGCAGAGTGGGGTGCTGTGGCTGACTAATTCCCACACTAAGAAGAAGAAGAAGAAGAGATTGGATTTATATCCCGCCCTTCACTCACTTAAGAGTCTCAGAGCGGCTTACAAACTCCTTTTCCCTCCCCTCCCCACAACAGACACCCTGTGAGGTGGGTGGGGCTGAGAGAGCTCTTTCCCAAGCTGTCCTTGAGGGAACAGCTGGTACAGAGCTATGGCTTGCCCAAGGTCATCCAGCCAGGTGCAAGTGGAGGAGTAGGGAATCAAACCCGGTTCTCCCAGATTAGAGTCTGCGCACTTAACCACTAAGCCAGGATGTTGGAGTAGGTGACCTCTAGGATCCCTTCTAAGTCTGTGTCAAGAAACTGGTCTCCTTGCAGGGAGTTTTTCTGCCTAGGTGTTAGCTTTCTTGACTGTAAAAGTCATCACCCCCACCTGCCGGCTTGTTCTCAGAATTGTTGCTTAGGCTGGCAGAGCTTAACTTAACTTGCAGCAGCTGCGAACTGGTTAACTTGCAGCAGCTGCGAACTGTCATCTAAAGTGGCTGACAGCTCACAATTTAGAGATCTATCCTGGTCACAGCTTTCTGTTGGCTAAATGGCTTGTCTTCCTGCCCTGAGAACTTCAGCCCCACCAGGGAAAAAAAATTGCCCCACAAGCCACAAAATCCTGCACTGACCTTGAAAACCCTATGGCATCACCATAAGTTGGCAGTGACTTGACAGCCCTTTCCACCACTAATGTTTCGTGGCTTTGACCATTCAGCTTGATCTCATCAGATGTCAGAAGCTAAGCAGAGTCAGCCCTCATTAGTACTTGGATGGGAGACCAACAAGGAAGTCCAGGGTTGTTAAGCAGAGGCAGGCAATGGCAAACCACCTCCAAATGTTTCTTGCCTTGAAAACTCTACAAGGTCTTCATAAATCAGCCGCAACTTTCCATGACCAATGTTTTATGGCCCTCACCTCGATGGCCTGGGCTAGCACAGTCTCGTCAGACCTCAGCCCTGTAGTACTTGGATGGGAGACCCCCTGAGGATATTCAGGGTTGCTATGTAGAAGCCAGCGGTGGCAAACCACCTCTGAATGCCTCTTGCCTGGAAAACTGGGTGGGGTCACCGTAAGTCGGCTGCAGCCTGATTACCCTTTCTGCCACCACTGGTTAACAGAGGAGACGACGTTTGTAGCCTGCTTGGAAAACAAATCTCCCACCCAGCTTCTTTGAGTTTTTCGCAGGAATAAATCTCCCTAGGAGAAGCTCACTCCCAGATCCCGATTCCATGCTTGTTTTCTTGGAAGTTTCAAGGAGTCCAAGGGGGCTTTATCTCAGGTAACCCTGTCTACAACTGAAGCCAGCGTGGGTCACCAGCATCCAGATCTGGGTCATGCTTCTGGCCGGGATCTTGTTAATCTCTTGGAAATACGCAGTTAAGACGTGCTGAGCTTCTGTTATTCTCAAAGGTGGGAAGTGCTGTCAAGTGGCGGTTGGTTGATGGTGACCCCGTCCAGTTTTCAAGGCAAGAGAGAGATAGAGGTGATTTGTCATTCCCTGAGGAAAATCTCAGTGGATTGAAAGAACAGGGAGACGAGAACTTTGTGAATGGCTTTCCCTCCCTCCCTTGGAAAACTGTAACCTTGGACAGGTCTGCATCTAGCATTCACTCCATTGTTTTACCAAACCCACAGTGGAACAGAAAAAGATGCAGCTCAAAACCACATTCAAATACCCCGGGGCAACCTAGGGCTGCCAGGTCCCCCAGGAGGGCGGAGGTTCCCTCACTAAAAGGACCCCCAATCCGCTGGTCCGGATTCGGCTGGCAGGGGAACCCCACCCCTGAAGTGGCCAGATCGGGCCGACGTGCCCAGCATGGTGACGTTACCTGGAAATGAAGTTATCATGCTGCGCGCATCACCGGGCGACGCTCTAGCAATCACCCTGAAAACTCTATGTTACCATAGAGTTTTTCAGAGCGCTTGCTAGAGTGTCACCCAGTGATGTGCGCAGTGTGATGACGTCACTTCTAGGCGATGTTGTTGCGGCGTGCATGCAAAGCACACATGCCAAAGGACTCCCGGAGCTGGCCAGGAGTCCCCCCGCCACAGCGCAGGTAGGATATGGCAACCCTAGGCCAACCCCATACTGACTGCAGAGTCACCCCTGAATGGCAATGAAACAGCCATCAATCGATGCAGACGGTACCATAAAAATGAGAGATCAAAGGAAGTGAAAGTGGCGTGCAGTGGGGAGGCTATCATAAAAAACAACTATCAAAGAGAGTGAAAGCATCATGCAATGTAGGGGGGATTTCTGTTCCAACGTGGGTTTGGTAAAACAGTGGAGCAAATGCTAGATGCAGACTTGGCCATTATTTAACTACTACCATGGCCATGATGCAAACCTCCTTGTGCACGCGAGAAAATAGAGATTAGGCTGAATTTTGTGTCTGGTTCCACTGACATTTCCCTGTTCGAATTGCGCTTCTCCCGTGTCCCACTGCTTTCTCTTCCTCGGGCTGGTTTTCTTCCTTAATACAAAAACATTTGTTAGTGGAGGAGGCCAGTTCCACAGATGGCCCAAGTCCTGGACAAACGATGCTCGGGCCCTGCAGGGTGGCTCAGGTCAAGAGAAATGGACAGACTCTAGAGAGCTTCATAGCAGAGTGGCAACTGGGACTTCTAGGCCAAGACAGTAACCATAGTTACTCAAAGGCAGTAACCGTTACACTCCACTAGGGGTCCCCAGCCATCCTGAGCCTTTGGGCATCTTCAGAATTCTGACACAGTGTGGTGGGCACAGCCACAAAATGGCTGCCGCAAACCAGCCGACACAGGAAGTGGAGCCGGCCACAAAATGGCCGCCACCGCTTGCCTGCAGTCATACCACAATGATCCTTGTGTTGCGGTGGCAGCTGCTGCCAAAGTAACATTTCTAAAAAAATTTTGCACAGCCAATCGAATCTCTAAAGGGCAAGGGCCCACATGGCATGACCCACTTTCTAAAAACACTCGTCAGGGACCAGGAAAGATGTTGGTGGGTCCCACGGCACCCCTGGGAACCCGACTGAAGACCCTTGTGCTACACTGATGCTGCGCTGGAGGGACCCTGCACATAGCCCTAGAAGCCGTGCGGCATCCTGAGCTGACATGAACACATATGAACACATGAAGCTGCCTCATTCTGAATTAGGCACCGCAACAAAAGCACACAGGTAATTGGGACCAAATAACTAATATAAATTTCAACGACGTTCCTTCATCTTCAAATCCATAATTCTTATACACACAAATTGTAAAAAAACTGTTTATTGAAGACTGAAATAAAATACAATGCAGTACATAGTAAAGCATGAACTAAAACAGTTACAAAAAGATGATTTAAGTTTGTGGCGAATCAAGGGTTGCCATGACAAGTTTCCTGCTCATTTTGAGCTTCTCGCTCACATCATTAAAAAAGAAAAAGAAATGGAGTTCAAGCCGGTTTTAAAGATCCTTCAGCAACTTAATGGTAAAGATATAAAGCGTGTGAAGTCATAAGAATTATGGATGTTTGAAATATCATTTGAGAACTTTTAAAAAAAATCACGTCTCAACGTTTCGGAAAGATTGGACATTCTTTGAGCATCTCCCTTTTGCATCAGTGTGTTTTTGAAGTGGGACTGATATGGTGACTTTCATGGTGCCTTCTGGATTTGTTTTAGGATTGAGGATACAGTTTGTGTATATAAGAATCATGTATCTGAAGATTAATGAACGCATTTGAAATTTATATTAGTAATTTGGTCACAATTACCTTTGTGGTTTTGATGTACCTTATTCTTGTGACCTTCTCTCTCTCTCTCTCTCTCTCTCTCTCTCTCTCTCTCTCATTTATTCTGAATCAGACCATCGGTCCATTGAAGTCAGTATTGTCTACTCAGACTGGCAGCAGCTCTCTGAAGTCTCAGGCAGAGGTCTTTCCCATCACCTACCGCCTGGTCATTTTTAACTAGAGAAGCCGTGGGTTGAACCTGGGACCTTCCGCTTGCCAAGCAAGTGTTCTACCACTGAGCCACAACCCCTCCCCAGCTCTCCTTGAAGAAGAGAGCAAGAAATAATAACGCTTTTTTTAAAATGGGACCCCGCAAGATCAGGTGTTGACCCGCACATGGGAATGAGCTCATCCCAGATCTAACGCCATAGGTAGACCTTTCACTTCACCCACTGTCGCTTTCCATAGGAGTCAGTTTGCACATTCCATTGCCCGCTTATGAAACATTGAACACCAAGGCAGCAATCCTATGTTTGCTAGTCTGGGAGCAACCCTGATTGGGCCAGTCCTGCTCTCTCGGCCTAACCTACCTCACGGGGTTGTTGTGACGATAAACCGGGGAGAGGGGAACGATGGGTCCCCATTGGGGAGAAAGGTGGGGTATATATGAAATAAATAAACAAATATTTGACATTGTTTCTGAACAATGGAAGACCAGATGAAATGGAGGAGAAAGTCAACTTATGTACAGGTTTGTATGAGCCAAATCAAAGCCTTTTTTTCATATCTTTCTCTCTGTTGTCTTCTTTCTTTCCCTTTTTTTCCCCTCTTCCTTGCTTCTTCTTCAGTTGCCCATACTTGTTTTGAATTCCTGTGAATCAAGCCCCTTCTCATGCACCCCCACCTTGTCCGGCCATTCCAGACGGGTGACGGGAAAGGCCATCGAGTCACAGCTGGCTTAGAGCGACTCTGAATGATTATCAAGGCAAGAGACCAACAGAGGTGGCTTAAAATGATAGAGTCACAGAGTTGGAAGGGGCCATACAGACCATCTAGTTCTAGTACAACCCCCTGCCCTATGCAGGACCAGCCTAAAGCATTTCTGATGAATATTCATCCAGCCTGTTCCTGAAAGCTGCCAGTGAAGGGGAGCTCACCACCTCCCTAGGCAGCTGATTCCACCTTCGAACCACTCTGATCGTGAAAAAGTTTTTCCTAAGATCCAGCCGATACCTTTCTGCATGTAATTGAAACCCGTTGCTTCGGGCCCTATCCTCTGCTGCCAACTGGAACAGCTCCCTGCCCTCCTCCAAATGACAGCCTTTCAAATATTTAAAGAGAGCCATCATGTCCCCCCCACTTCAATCTCCTCTTCTCCAGACTAAACATTCCCAAGGCCCTTAGCCTTTCCTCATAGGGCTCAGTCTCCAGACCCCCTGATCATCCTCGTCGTTCTCTTCTGCACCCGCTCGATTTTGTCCACATCCTTTTTGAAGGCTTGCCATCTGCTTGGCAAGCCTGGGCTTCTTTAATGGTCTCCCCACCAAGTAGAAGAAAAAGAAGAAGAGATTGGATTTATACCCCACCCTTCACTACCCAAGGGAATCTCAGAGTGGCTTACAAATTCCTTTCCCTTCCCCTCCCCACAACAGGCACCCTGGGAGGTAAGTGGGGCTGAGAGAGCTCTTTCCAGAACTGTCCTTGAGAGAACAGCTCTGTCAGAACTATGGCTTGCCCAGGGTCATCCAGCAGGTTCAAGTGGAGGAGTGGGGAATCAAACCCAGTTCTCCCAGATTAGAGTCCGTGCACTTAACCACTACACCAAACTGGCTCTCAGGTTTGGTCCTGCTTATGTTCTAAAACTGGACTAGCCTGGGCCATCCAGGTCAGGGCAGTCTCTCCCATTCGCTCCTCCCTTCTGTCCCTCTGAGACCACAGGGTGCTCTACAAGACCAGAAGAGATGGACTTCATGGAATCATAGAGCTGAAAGGGACCTCCAGGGTCATCTAGTCCAACCCCCTGCACAAGGCAGGAAATTCACAAATACCTCCCCCCGCACATCCCCAGGAACCCCTGTTCCATGCCCAGAAGATGACAAAAAACCCTTCCAGGATCCCCAACCAAACTGGCCTGGAGAAAAATTGCTTCCTGACCTCAGAGTGGCGATCAGCATTTCCCTGGGCGTGTAAGAAAGGGCCACGAGAACTAAACACTGAGGCAACCCTTCCTGCCCTCCCTCTCATGATCTGCCTAAGTCCATAGAATCAGCATGGCTGTCAGATGGCCATCTAGCCTCTGTTTGAAAACCTCCCAAGAAGAAGAAGAAGAAGAAGAAGATGATGAAGAAGAAGAAGAGGAGGAGGAGGAGGAGATTGGATTTATACCCTACCCTTCACTTGCAGTCTCAGAGTGGCATACAAACTCCTTTCCCTTCCCCTCCTCACAACCAGGGCCGGTGCTACCATAAGGCAAGGTTAGGTGACCGCCTAGGGGCGCAGAACCCTGACGGGTGCAGAGGCCAGCAAGCGGGGTGAGGATGATGGGGAGAACAGCCCTGACTACAAGTCCTCATCCTCATCTTTGAGCTCTCTCAGCCCCACCTACCTCACAGGGTGTCTGTTGTGGGGAGGGGAAGGGAAAGGAGTTTGTAAGCCGCTCTGAGACTCCTTTGGGTAGTGAAGGGTGGGGTATAAATCCAATCTCTTCTTCTTCTTCCAGAATAAAAAAAAAGTACAAGATGAAATTAGGAACACAGTGTGGTAACCAGTGCTCCCTCTAAGCTGAGTTAGTGTGAGCTAGCTCACAGTTTTTTAGCCTCTGGCTCACACATTTTTGTCTTAGCTCAGGAAGGATGGTTCCAAAGCAAACTGATTTTTGCAGTAGCCAAATCGCTCACTCACCACTTTAATGCCAGTGACTCACAAAGTTGAATTTTTGCTCATAAGACTCCACAGCTTAGAGGGAGCATTGGTGGTAACTATGGGCAATTCTGCATTGGCTTTTCCCTCCGTTGTTTTACCAAACCCACATCGGAACAGAAATTCCCCTCTGCATTGCCTGCTGCTTTCACTTTCTTTGACCATCAGATTTTATGGGACCCTCTGCACTGCATGCCACTTTCGCTTTCTTTGACCATCAGATTTTATGGTATTTTCTGCATGGATTTATGGCCATTCAGGGGTGACTTTGCAGCCAGTATGGCGTTGCCCCAGGGTATCTGAATGTGGTTTTGAGCTGCACCTTTAGTAAAACAACAGAGGGAAAAGCCAATGGAGAATTGCCCTATAAAGCAGGTAAGAGCAAACAGCCAACATTTCAGACCAACTGGCTGCCTAAGGATATAGCAATGACTTAATACCCTAGTCCAGGGGTGGGCAAATTGTGGCCCGCGGGCCACATGCGGCCCGCCACAGAGTTTTTTGCGGCCCACCAAGACAGTCGGCCACGTGGTTTCAGTCAGGCCTCCGTTGGGAATCTCAACAAGCAATCTCACTCCTGATTTCAAAAAAAACTGTAGAAAAGTGTGATAGGGTACATTTGTCTCATTAAACTGATTCTAAAATTAAATGTGCTTGCAGCTATAGATGATATGAAATTAGCACAATAAATAAATTGAATAAAACTACCACTATTTTATTTAATTTATATTTATTGATTTTTATGATACAATTTTACCTTTTCTGAAATGCAAAGTTAACTAATGAATGCAATCATTTTAAAAGGTGCGGCCCTCCGCTAACCTCCGCTCCCACAAAGTGGCCCCCGAGCCAAAACAATTGCCCACCCCTGCCCTAGTCCATAAGAGCTTGCAAGACCTGTGTGGTTAAACCAGAAAGATGCAACCTCAGGTAAGTCGTGGGGGATGGAACTACATTTTTCATCCTGCCCCGAATATGCTTTGGGAAGCGTGGCCTGTGAATGTATTAAAACACATCAACGTCAAATGTAACCCAAAGCAGCTGGCTGTGAATCAATAAAATATTTCCTTCCTCTGCATAAAGTCTCGTATATTGGAACTTGGCAGTTGTGTTTCTGCAGGATTTGCTTATTTATTGCTTTATTCATTCGGAAAGCAGCCAGGGTGGGTTAGTGGCTAAGAGGGTTGGGGACTAGGATCTGGGAGGCCAGAGTTCAAATCCCCACTCTGCTATGGAAGCTCGCTGGGGGGCCTTGGAGCATAAGAACATAAGAGAAGCCAGTGTTGGATCCGGCCAGTGGCCCATCCAGTCCAACACTCTGTCACACAGTGGCCAAAAACACCCGGTGCCCTCAGAAGGTCCAGCAGTGGGGCCAGGACACTAGAAGCCCTCCCACTGTTGCCCCCATCAAGCACCAAGAATACAGGGCATCACTTGCCCCAGACTGAGAGTTCCTATCTATACCTTGTGGCTAATAGCCACTGATGGACCTCTGCTCCACATGTTTGTCTAATTCCCTCTTGAAGCCGTCCATGCTTGTAGCCGCCACCACCTCCTGTGGCAGTGAATTCAACATGAGTACTTCCTTTTATCTGTTCTAACCCGACTGCTCAGCCATTTCATGGAGTGCCCACGAGTTCTTATATTGTGAGAAAGGGAGAAAAGTTCTTTCTCTACCTGCTCTATCCCATGCATAATCTTACAAACACGCTTTATTTCTTTATTTTATTATTTCAATCACACGCTTATTTATTTATTTATTTGACTTCTAGACCGCCCTCTCCTGTGCACAGGGCTCAGGGCGGTGTACAACATACCAATAAATACATGTCTCTTATCATCAGATTAAACCCATTCACAATTAAATTCAGAAGAAGAAGAGAAGAGATTGGATTTATACCCTGCCCTTCACTTGGAGTCTCAGAGCTCGAGCCTTCTTCAGAGGTCAAATAGGACAAAATGCAACATGCAGCAAAGCCCCCGTTACACTTATAAGGCAGTAAATGATTGCTAGAGGACCAAAAATGGAATGTTCCAATCTGGAATGGAATGAAACAAAAAAGTGTTTGGTTGGCGGGGGGGGGGGGGGGGCACAAACTTATCTGGCCTTGTGCCAGAAGCAATGGCATATAATGGAGATAGTAATAGTACCAATACGTATCTTCCAGTTTTGGTCCTAAGAGTACAAGTAAAATTGCCTTCTCAGGGCCAGTGTAACATCAATGGCTGAGGACAGACTGGCAAACTGGCGCAAGGGAAGTGGGGCAAAAAGACCTGGGCCGAGTTGTTGCAGGGCTTTCCGTTCACACTGCATAGACTGATGCAGGACCATACTGGGGAGGAGGCGGAACAGAGCGTTCACACTGTGGGGCGGCCCCTGGTGGCAGTGCCGTGGCAACACGCGGCTTTGGTCCACTTTGCCGACCTGCGCATAGGCGCATGGGTGCAGCAGCTGGATCAGTGGGGTCACATTAGCGGCACTGCTTGATGTGTGGCTTATTTGTGTCCACACTGCCAGGAAGCAGGATGAACGCACACCCAGACGCCTTGACACCGGTTTCACCAGGTACTTTTTAAACATGGGATGGAAGCGCTTCATGATGGGGTGAGTGCAGCACAGCAATGCCAGACAGCTGTGGCTGTGTGAACGGGCTCTCTTCATCCGCTTGCAAAGCGGGCCTATATTGGGCCAAACTGCCAGTTTGTCCTCGGCCAATATGTAACAGATGGACTCAAACCACTTTTTATTAAATGCGCCCCCATTTAGAGGCAGCTGGCACTAGTTCCGATAAGAAAAAGAAGAGATTGGATTTATATCCTGCCCTTCACTCGGGAGTCTCAGAGCGGCTTACAAACTCCTTTCCCTTCCCCTCCCCACAACAGACACCCTGTGAGGTTGGTGGGGCTGAGAGAGCTCTTTCCAGAACTATCCTTGAGAGAAGAGCTCTGACAGAACTATGGCTTGCCCATGGTAATCCAGCAGCTGCAAGCGGAAGAGTGGGGAATCAAACCCGGTTCTCCCATATTAGAGTCCGCGCACTGAACCACTACAACAAACTGGCAAAAGGTTACAGTCGCAAAACGGAGGGATCCTTCTGCTGTTCTTGACACAATAAATAAATACTCACTGCCACCACATGGGGGTGTACTTACAGGACATTTTCACAGAGAGAAAATGATGGGGAGAAATAATGACCTTTTTCTCATGCCGAAAATGAGCGTGAGACCTGGGTATGAAATTGATCCAGGAAGGCACATCTGCTTCCTGTTCTCCCTTTCTCATCCTCGTGCAAGAAGAGCCTCTGTCTTTGGATACACGAACTTGCACAACACAGCAGGATCAGTCTGACCAACTAGGGAAACATTTCAATAAATGTGAGTGCTACAATCAACATGGATGCTGTATATGGGGATGCCAAGAGCCACTGTGGGCCCCTGGACAAATATTCCCCCTCTCCCCCACATGACCCTGTTCCAAACCAAATATCATAACAAAACAGCCCACTCAGCCGGCTGTTACCACACATCTATAATAATAACAGGACCCACATGTCCATCAGTCCATCCATTGGTGGCAGGCATAACTCGTCAGGGAATAAAACTAGGAATTTCAAAATTGGCCACCAGTTTCAGGATGGTCTTTGGAGTTCCAGGGCGAAAAATGAAAGGAATTGGAATATCTTGGCCAAGCTTATCTCCAGACCCTCTTTCCATGTGCTATTTGCAATGGAAGCTAAACTTGTGTAAACTTGTGTAAAGTGTTGGATTAGGATCTGGGAAACCCGGGTTCGAATTCTACGCTGGTGCCACGGAAGCTCATTGGGTGACCCTGGGCCAGTCACGCACTGTTTGGTGTAGTGGTTAGGAGCATGGACTCTAATCTGGGAGAACCGGGTTTATTTATTTATTTGTTACGTTTTTATCCCGCCCTCCCCGCAAGCAGGCTCAGGTTGGCTTAAACTGCACGGTAAATGGTGGCTTACATTGCTTGGTAAATTGTACCAAGTACATAGAGACATTCAAAACCAGTTAAAACAGACAACAATTTATAGTTAAAATACTCACAACATCCTTCAATCAGATGGTGTACCCTATAGACAGCACCCACCTTCGGGTGGTGAAGAGTGGGGTATAAATCCAACCTCCTCCTCCTCCTCCTCTCCTCCTCTTCTTCTCCTTCTCCTCCTCTTCTCCTTCTCTTCTCTCCTCCTCCTCCTCTTCTTCTTCTCTTCCTCCTCTCCTTCTCCTCCTCCTCCTCTCCTTCTCCTCCTCCTCCTCTTCTTCTCCTCTTTCTCCTCCTCTCCTCCTCCTCTCCTTCTCCTCTCCTCCTCCTTCTCCTCCTCTTCTTCTCCTTCTCCTCCTCTTCTCCTTCTCTTCCTCCTCTCCTTCTCCTCCTCCTCTTCTTCGCATTCTCCTCCTCCTTCTCCTCCTCCTTCTCCTCCTCTTCTCCTTCTCTTTCTCCTCTCCTCCTCTTCTTCTTCTCTTCCTCCTCTCCTTCTCCTCCTCCTCTCCTCCTCCTCTCCTTCTCCTCCTCCTCTTCTTCTCCTCCTCTTTCTCCTCCTCCTCCTCTCCTCCTCCTCTTCTCCTCCTCCTCTTCTTCTTCTTCTCTTCCTCCTCTCCTTCTCCTCCTCTCCTCCTCCTCCTCCTCTTCTTCTCTTCCTCCTCTCCTCCTCCTCCTCCTCTCCTCCTCCTCTCCTTCTCCTCCTCCTCTCCTTCTCCTCCTCTTTCTCCTCCTCCTCCTCTCCTTCTCCTCCTCCTCCTCTTCTCCTCCTCTTTCTCCTCCTCTCCTCCTCCTCTCCTCCTCCTCTCCTTCTCCTCCTCCTCCTTTTTCTCCTCCTCTCCTCCTCCTTTTCCTCCTCTTCTTCTCCTTCTCCTCCTCTTCTCCTTCTCTTCCTCCTCTCCTTCTCCTCCTCCTCTCCTCCTCTTCCCCTCCTCCTCCTCCTCTTCTTCTCTTCCTCCTCTCCTTCTCCTCCTCCTCTTCTCCTCCTCTTCTTCTCCTCTCCTCCTCCTCTTCTTCTCCTCTCCTTCTCCTCCTCCTCCTCTTCTTCTCCTCTTTCTCCTCCTCTCCTTCTCCTCCTCTTCTCCTCCTCCTCCTCTTCTTCTCCTTCTCCTCCTCCTCTTCTTCTCCTTCTCTTTCTTCTTCTCCTCCTCTCCTTCTCCTCCTCCTCCTCCTCTTCTTCTCCTTCTCTTTCTCCTCCTCCTCCTTCTCCTCTTCTTCTTCTCTTCCTTCTCTCCTTCTCCTTCTCCCCTTCTCCTCCTCCTCCTCCTCCTCTTCTTCTCCTCTCCTCCTCTTCTTCTCCTTCTCCTCCTCCTCCTCTCCTTCTCCTCCTCTCCTTCTCCTCCTCCTCCTCCTCCTCTTCTCCTTCTCTTTTTCCTCCTCCTCCTCCTCTCCTCTTCTCCTTCTTCTCCTCCTCTTCTCCTCCTCCTCCTCCTCTTCTTCTCATCCTCCTCTCCTTCTCCTCCTCCTCCTCTCCTCCTCCTCCCCTTCTTCTTCTCCTTCTCTTTCTCCTCCTCCTCCTCCTCCTCGTCTTCTCCTCTCCTCCTCCTCCTCGTCTTCTCGTCTTCTCCTTCTCCTCTTCTCCTCCTCCTTCTCCTCCTCCTCCTTCTCCTTCTCTTTCTCTTTCTCCTCCTCCTCCTTCTTCTTCTCCTCCTCCTCCTCCTCCCTCTTCTTCTCCTCCTCCTCCTCCTCTCTTCCTCTTCTTCTCCTTCTCTTTCTCCTCCTCCTCCTCTTCCTCTCCTTCTCCTCCTTCTCCTCCTCCTCAGCCTAACCTACCACACAGGGGGGATAAAATGGAGGAGAGGAGAACAATGTGAGTTGCTTTGTGAGGGAGAGAATCAGAAGGGGGATAAACAAATGGCAGATCATGAAAGGAAGAGCGCAAAACAAAGGAGAAGAGTGTGGGAAAGAGTCAGAGAAATTTAGGAAAGGCCATCACTAGATCTGAGTTCAGTAGCACCTTCTAGAGCTACAAGATATCTAATATGAATCATGTTTACTGGCTATATTTGTCAGTACAAAATAAATCAACCACAGTCCTCCTGAACACAAAGGAACACATGAAGCAGCCTTCTACTGAGTCAGATCATCAGTCCCTCAAGGTCAGTAGTGTCTACTCAGACTGGCAGCCGCTCTCCAGGGTCTCATGTAGGGGTCTTTCACATCACCTGCTGCCCGGTCCTTTTAACTGGAGATGCCGGGGACTGAACCCATCTACCACTAAGCTATGACTAGCACATGACACAAGAGTCAAAATAGTCAATTAATTTACAAAAACAATTGTGGTTTCTTTCCTTTTGTCATTTTAGATGTTGCTGTTTTGAATTGGCATGTGCACTCACTGGAAGGAGCTGGGGCAGGGGAGGTTGGGCCCCATATTCAGTGGGCTTAAAAAGACACTGCTTTACCAATTATTCCCTTGGCATGTGTTGTGTTTGTGTTTTGGATCATTGAAGCAGCAATAGCTTGAAAGGGCTCTAGTATCCTAAAGCTCCACATTCTATTGGCTGATGAATAAAGACTCCCATTGGTCCTAAAGCCAATCTAGATATCCAATCGCTGAGCCCTGCTTGGGTCCAATAGTATTGCTTGTATATAGTTACTTTGTTGAAAGTTATATGTTGGAACAGTATAAATTAAGGTGCCGCTCTCATAGAGCTGTCTTTGGAGCTGAGCAATATCACTGAATAAAAGCCTGTTGTTTGAATTCATCGCCTCCCGCTCAATACTTAAAACATGGTAGTTAAACAGGGTGACGGAAGGAAAATATGAACACAGAAGAGTCTTGCTGGGTCAGTCCAGTGGTCCATCTAGCGCAGCATCCTGTCTCACACAGTGGCCAACCCGTTCCTCTGGAGGGCCAACAGCAGGGCATTGAGGCCGAGGCCTTCATAAGAATACAAGAAGAGCCCTGCTAGACCAAACCAGGGGTCCATCTAGCGCAGCATCCTGTCTCACACAGTGGCCAACCAGTTCCTCTGGAGGGCCAACAACAGGGCAGAGAGGCCGAGGCCTTCATAAGAACATCAGAAGAGCCCTGCTGGATCAGACCAGTGGTCCCTCTAGTCCAGCATCCTGTCTCACACAGGGGCCAACCAGTTCCTCTGGAGGGCCAACAACAGGGCATAGAGGCTGAGGCCTTCATAAGAACATCAGGAGAGCCCTGCTGGATCAGACCAGTGGTCCATCTAGTGCAGCATCCTGTCTCACACAGGGGCCAACCTGTTTCTCTGGAGCGTGAGCAACTGGGCAAAGAGGCCAAGGCCTTCCCCTGATGTTGCCTCCTGGCTCAGGGGTTCAGAGGATGAGTGCTCTGAATGTGGAGGTTTGATCATGATTGCCTTATGCAGCTTATGAGTCACAAAACTGGCAGGAGAAACAAAAGGCTAAACTGTAAATCAACCTCTGCCATGACCGAAAGCCAGACAATGCCTGTTACTGTCATCACCTTTCAGATGGGGCGATTCTGCATCTAGCATTCGCTCCATGTTTTCTCAGCTGGAAAGAAAAAGGGCAGCTCAAAACCCCATTCTAATACCCCGGGCCAACGCCATACTGACTGCGACGATCGAAGGAAGCGAAAGCGGCATGGGGTGTGAAGGCTACCATAAAATCCAACAATCGAAGGAAGCGAAAGCAGCATGGGTGTGGAGGCTACCATAAAATCCGACGATCAAAGGAAGCGAAAGCGGCATGGGGTGCGGAGGCTACCATAAAATCCGACGATCGAAGGAAGCGAAAGCGGCATAGAGTGCGGAGGCTACCATAAAATCCGACAATCAAAGGAAGCGAAAGCGGCATGGGGTGCGGAGGCTACCATAAAATCCGACGATCGAAGGAAGCGAAAGCGGCATGGGGTGCGGAGGCTACCATAAAATCCGACGATCGAAGGAAGCGAAAGCGGCATGGGGTGCGGAGGCTACCATAAAATCCGACGATCGAAGGAAGCGAAAGCGGCATGGGGTGCGGAGGCTACCATAAAATCCAACGATCGAAGGAAGCGAAAGCGGCATGGGGTGCGGAGGCTACCATAAAATCCAACGATCGAAGGAAGCGAAAGCGGCATGGGGTGCGGAGGCTACCATAAAATCCGACGATCAAAGGAAGCGAAAGCGGCAGGGGGTGCGGAGGCTACCATAAAATCCGACGATCAAAGGAAGCGAAAGCGGCATGCAATGCAGAGCAAAATCCCTATTCCGACATGGGTTTGCTAAATGGAGGGAAAGGCCAAAGCAGAATCAGCCGTAAGTTCAAGGCGCTTCAGGACGGTCTGGAAGCTGCATTTTCATTCCCAAGAGCACTGCAGCAGCTGCCACCAGAATCCTTCACACACTGTCTGCTTGAGAGTCCGATGGTTCATTTGGGGAGGGGGGGCACCAGCCCAACTGAAGGAAGCGCTGACTCCTGAAAGTTCATACCCCCAAAACCTTCTTGGTCTCTAAGATGCTTCTGGGCTTCAATCTAGCTATTCAGCAATTTTGTAATCCCTGTTGGGAAAAACACTACATTTTTTTTAAAAAAAAGCAATGAATGCTCATGTTAGAAAGCTTCTGATATGGGAAGCAGGGGAAAGAAAAGCACCAGTTCTACCAGTCTCACTGATGCCAGAGGTATAGATCACCTGCCCATAACATTCTTCAGCCAGGACAATATGAGCTCCTATGAGCCATTGCAGTTTAAGGAAAATGCCCTGGGAGAGAAGGCGTGAGTCCCCAGATGCTGTAGTCCCAATCTGAATAAGACCCCTGCACAGTGAAGAATGAAGTTTCAAAAAAAAAAAAATCAGCAGGATGTAGAGTTGCCAGCCTATAGGTGGGGCCTGGAGATTTCCCCAGTAATTAGAACTGATCTCCAAACCGCAGAGCCAGTTTGGTGTAGTGGTCAAGAGCGGCAGACTCTAATCTGGAGAACTGGGTTCGGTTCCCCACTTCCCCACACGCAGCCAGCTTGGGTGACCTTGGGTCAGTAACAGTTCTCTCAGAGCTGTTCTCTCAAGAGCAATTCTCAAAAGAGCTCTCTCAGCCCCGCCTACCTCACAGGGCGTCTGTTGTGGGGACAGGAAGGGAAAGGAGATTGCAAGCTGCTCTGAGACTCTTAAGTGAGTGAAGGGCGGGATATAAATCCAATCTCTTCTCCTCTTTTTCTTCACCTGGAAGAAATGGCGGCTTTGGAGGGTGGAGTCTTTGGCATGACACTAAGGTTAGAAGCTCCGGGTTGGAAAATTCCCTGGCGGTTTTGGCGGTGGATCCTGAGGAGGATGGAGTTTGGGGAGGGGAAGGACTTCAATTGGGGTAATAATGCCATCGAGTCCACCTTCCAACGTGTCCATTTTCTCCAGGTGAACTCATCTGTCACCTGGAGATCAGTTGTATCCCAGGAGACCTCCAGCCTCCACCTGGAGGTTGGCAACCCTACATTATACAACAAAGGCAATAACCACAGTAATAAACGACAAGAGTACAAAAGCACTGCGATGATGCAGAGACAATTAATGCCAACACAATTTATATCAACAGCCCCTAATTAAAGAGAAACAGTGCACAAGACCTTGATCACAAACATTCTTCCTTTCCTTCTCAGGCACAAGGTCCACAGACAAATTAAAGGACAAGTAAATATCAATACATCACATACAAGGAGAAATGTCTATTACAATAAATGTTTCCAGGGGTCATTTCGTAGAAAAAGAGGTGCAGGAGCTCATTACCATAACTCATTTGCATAACTCATTTGCATACACCACACCCCCTCACATACCGGAAGTGTGTCAGAAGGCAACACCCACCCCTCAGGCTCCACTCCACAGGTGAGTGAAACTGACCTGCTCTTCCTCCATTCCCTTCCCCATCCAATACTTGGTGCGATAAAAATAAGCGTCAAGAACACACCCTCATTCTCTTCCTGCTCCCTTGAAACCACCAGGTTTCAAGTAGACTTGAGATACCCAGGACATGTGCACCACCCATCCCTTCCCCTTCCCTTCCCCACAACAAGACGCCCTGTGAGGTCGATGGGGCTGAGAGAGGTCTTTTGAGAACTGCTCATGAGAGAACAGCTCTGAGAGAACTTGTGACTGGCCCAAGGTCACACCAGCAGCTGCATGTGGAGGAGTGGGGAATCAAACCCGGTTCTCCCAGATTAGAGTCCAACTCCTGACCACTACACCAAACTGATGGGGGGGAAGCTGCTGAAGGGTTGGTGAAATTTCTCCAGTACTTATGTGCCATGTGCCCAGATAAGAAATGGTATACTTAGAAAATTTATATGCCACCTTGAGCAAGTCTCTGGAAAAGCAGCACACAGTCATAAAAGGAACAATGATAAAATCATCAATATTAAAACAAAACATTAAAAACAATAAAGACCCTAGCAGGGCTTTCCCCGGGGCGCTGCGCCTCTGCACTGCTCGGGGAAGCCGAGGAGGGGGCGGGGCTTGGTCATGTGCCCACCCCCTGGACTCCTCACTCCCGGAGCTGCGCTCCTGTGTGCTCCCGCTCCAACAGACCGCTGCATGTTTCCTCTTTACTTAAGGCACAAGGCTCACAGAATCTTCAAGAACAAAGTATCCAGTAAAGGGAGACGAAGATGCCAGCTTGTTCTCTTCGTTCCACTAACGCTTCCTCAGTGAACTCAGTTCTCAATATGCCTTTTGAATATGTCACTATGTCTTTTGAAATCAGCGTGCTTTATGTGTTTTACAGATTGAGTACACTTATGTGCTTTACATACTGAGAACTGAGTTCACTGAGGAAATGTTAGTGGAACGAAAAGAACAAGCTGGCATTTTCATCTTCCCTTTCCTGGATACTTTGTTTTTGATGATTCTGTGAGCCTTGTGCCTTAAGTAAAGAAGAAACATTTATTGCAATAGATATTTTTCCTTGTATGTGATGTATTGATATTTACTTGTCCTTTAATTTGTCTGTGGACCTTCTGCCTGAGGAGGAAAGAAAGAATTTTTGAAACCCTACATTATACCCTGCTGAGGTCCCTCCTTTTCTCAAACCCACTCTCCCCAGGCTCCACCCCCAAAACTCCAGGAATTTCACATCCTAGACTTGGCAGCCCTAAGACAATCTCTGAAAATTGAAGTCCCGGAACACGTCTAGTTTGACAGGAGCTCGTCAGGGTGTCTCCAGGATAGACTCGGAAACAGCATAATGTGTAGCGAGGCCCTTAACAGGCACTGAGTGGAGCTGTTATCAAGCTGCACTTTGGGCCTTCTGGGAAGATGAGACAAGGGCAACCTCCAGTTGCAAACATCTGTGGTTAATCAAAAGTCTGTCTAATGTTCCAGCCAATGATGATAAGAGCACCTTGTTCAGAAAGCATTTTGTGCTGTTGAGCCAGGAACGCATGAAAAGATGCTCAGGTTGTTGTGGCAACACTGCCCCCTTGTGGTGGGAACCATCCTAACAATCTCTTGTCTCCTGTATTTTCTTCCTTCCTTGTTTTTCATAGAGTCCACTTGAGCAGATGATGGTGATGATTACGAGGAGGAGGAGGAGAAGGATGAGGAAGAGGAGGAGATTGGATTTATACTCCACCCTTCGCTCAGAGTGGTTTACAATCTCCTTCCCTTCCCCTCCTTATAACAGACACCCTGTAAGGTAGGTGGGGCTGAGAGAGCTGCACTTGAGAGAACAGCTCTGAAAGAACTTGTGACTGACCCAAGGTCACACCAGCAGCTGCATGTAGAGGAGTGGGGAATCAAACCCGGTTCTCCCAGATTAGAGTCTGCGCTCCTAACCACTACACCAAACTGGCCTTTGATAATAATTATAATAATAATACTGGGACTGGGAAGGACAACCATGAAGGATCTAGAAAAGTTCTTTAAGGGTAAGGATGTGACCAAGCTCAAGATAAACCATACCACAGTATTCCCCATTACTATGTGTGGGTGTGAAAGTTGGACAATGAATTAAATGGACTGGAAGAAAGTCAATTCATTTGAAATGTGGTGTTGGAAGAGAGTTACACAGATACTCTGGGCCGCCAGAAAGACAAATCAGTGGCTTCTAGATCAAATCAAGCCAGAACTCTCCTTAGAAGCAAAAATGACTCAGCTGAGGCTATCATACTTTGGTCACATCATTAGAAGACAAGAGTCCCTGGAAAAGACAATAATGCTGGGAAAAGTTGAAGGCAGCAGGAAAAGAAGAGAAGAGAAGAAGAGAGAAAGAGACTGGATTCCTGCCCTGCCCATCCCTACCCGAAGGAGTCTCAGAGCGGCTTACAATCTCCTTTCCCTTCCCCTCTCCACAACAGACACCCTGTGAGGTAGGCGGGGCTGAGAGAGCTCTCTCCAGAACTGCCCTCAGAGAACTGTGACTGACCTGAGGTCACGCCAGCGACTGCATGTGGAGGAGTGGGGAATCAAACCTGGTTCTCCCAGATGGGTCGACGCTCCTCACCACGGCACCAAACTGAAAAGAGGAAGTCCCAACAGGAGATGGACTGACTCCATCAAGAAAGCCACAAAGACCCTCAGTGTGGCCGGCCTGAGCAAGGCTGTTAATGATGGAGTGTTTGGGAGGTCTGATTCATAGGGTCACCATGGAGGCGGAAGCAACTTGATGGCACTTCACACACACACACACACACACACACACACTCACACGGCCTGCGTGGGAGATTTATTTTCATCTCTCAAGTTAATCAGCATGACTGTGGTCGAACATAGATCCAAGCGGGCACCAGTGTTGGTCTGAAGCAACGGAACAAAGTTTGAGTCCAGCGGCACTTTTAAGACCAACAAAGTTTTATTGAAGGTGTGAGCTTTCCTGGGCACGCACACTTCGTCAGACGATGAAATGGAATCAAGGGCATAGACTTTCCCATTTCCCGGGGGGGGGGGCTGGGCCAGAGGGGGGAAGGGAGGGGGGAGGGAAAGAGAGAGAGAGAGAGACAGTAGGGTTGCCACCTGCGAGAAAGCGCGTGCGCGCTGGGATGCTGTTGCCCCTGCCGCTGCAAGAGCCTCTCCCCCCCCACCACCTGGCTCCCCCACACCCCTCTCCCCACCCGCTCCTCTCTCCCTTCCTCTCTCTCTCTCCAGGGCCGACTGCCCGGCATGATGACATCATCCGGACGTGATGTCATCACGCTGGGCACGTTGCCGGGGCGACGCTCTGGCAATCGCCCTGAAACTCTATGGTGCCATAGAGTTTTCACAGCAATTACTAGAGCGTTGCCCCGGCAATGTGCCCAACTTGATGATGTCACTTCCAGGTGATGTCACTTCCAGGTGACGTCATCACGCCGGGCAGTCGGCCTCGGAAAGAGGGGGAGGGATGGAGGAGAGGGTGCGGGGGAGCCAGGCGGGGGGGAGGAGAGGCTCTTGCGGCGGCTTCTCGGGAGCCCTAGCGCAGGCGGCAGCCAGGGGGAGGGGAGGCGCGGCGACGGCCAGGCACTCCATTTCACCCGGGGGGAGGCTCAGTCCCCCCTGGAAAATTTCAGGGGTGGCCTGAGCCCCCAAGTCCCCGCGTAGTTGACTCCTATGAATGGAATTACAGATCATACTTGTGTCTGGAATGGCTGGAAATACAGATCATACAAATTGTATGTCAAATTAAACACTTCCCTATTTGGCATGCTGATTTAACAAGCCACCTTGTATATATACAAGTACGCCCTGTAATTCCATTTCATCATCTGACGAAGAGTTGCATCAGTGCTTAGTTCTTGTGGCCCTTTCTTCCACGCCTAGGGAAATGCTGATTGCCACTTTAAGGACAGGAAGAAATTTTTCTCCAGGCCACGTTAGCTGGAGCTACTGGAGGGGTTTTTTGTCATCTTCTGGGCATGGAATAGGGTCACTGCGGTTGTGGAGGGAGAGGTGACCGTATTTGTGAATTCCGTGCCTTGTACAGGGGCTTGAACTAGATGACCCTGGAGGTCCCTGCCAGCTCTATGATTCTATGATTCTGCCTGGCAACCCGCAGGGGATGGGGGGACTTATCTACATCATTGCCCACATGACCCAGAAATGAAATCATCACGTTCGGGGCATCAGGGCGAAGCTCTTTGTCCAAATACCAGAGTGTCGCCCTGACATCCCGGAGGTGATAATATCACTTTTGGATCACGTGGGCAGTGACGTAGACACGTTGAGGCACATGGGATGGATCTCCTTCTTTGGAGGGGGCATAAACGTAAACTACGGGGGGGCTCGAGGGCTCAAGCCACCCCTGAAATTTCCCGGGGGTGGGGCTCAACCACCCCCGGGAAAATGGAGCGCCCAGGCCGGCCGGCTGGCTGCCGCCGCCACCGCCTCTCCCCCTGCTCTGTTCCTCCCTCCCTCCATCCAGGAACCAGCTGGGCAAATGCCCAGCGTGCTGGACGGAGGAACAGAGGCAGGAGCAGGCGGGGGGGGGAGGCGGCGGGGCAGGCGGCAAGAACCAGGAGCCTGGCTTCGGCTTTGCTGGGGCCCTGTTGGGGGTGGGGTCGGCGGGGTTCGAGAGCGCCTCGCGCCCCAGGAAGGGGGGGGGTCGGGCTCGTCCCCGATCACCTCCACAGGCGCCCCGGCCGCCTTCGCCCTCCTGCTCCTCCCACGGGGTTCCGGTCGCCAGGCTCCCTCCCCCCCCGCACGCGCACGCCCGAGAGGCGGAGGAGGGACCGGCACTGCCGCTGCCGCCCCGCGGGACTGAGCCCCGCGGCCGCTGCCTGGGGGGGGAGGCAGGAGTGGCCAGGCTAGGCCAGTCGGGGGGGCAGCGCGTGCACAAGAGCCCCCCCCCCCCCCGGATTTTAAAAGTCGACGCCTCTGAGGGGGCGTAAGTTCCCCTCGCTGGTCAGCTGATGGGTGATGGGGAGTTGGGGCCTTCCTAGCCAAGATACATATTGACACCAAGATCTGAATGTGAGAGGGAAGAATGACCTGGGAACAGAGCAATGTATGAATACAGGGGATGCTGGCCTGTTTCCTCTCATCCCGTATCCAGTGTTAGACTACTGCCTGGCCAGCCTCAGCTATTATAAGCCAGATGTTTGCATATTTGCAAATTTGGCTTCTACCAGATTTGCACATTTCCCTTCTACCAGGAAGGGAAACAAAGGAAGAGGAGATCATACCTCCTCGTATCGTGGCGGTGGGCAGCGCTGACGTCGGCTCCGTGGGGTTTTCAAGGAAAGAGGAAAGAGCAAGAGTCCAGCGGCACCTTAAAGACTAACAAAATAAGTAGTGCCTTAAAGACTGGAATATTCTGTCCATCCGCTTCATTCTGCTTTCCTGAGTGCCAGTGTGGTGTAGCAGTTAGAGTACAGTCTGGGAGACCTGGATTCGAATCCCCCCTCAGGCCTGGAAGCTTGCTAGGTGGCTTGGGGTGAGTCACACACTCTCAACCCAACCTATCTCACAGGGTTGTCGTGAGGTGAAGGAGGAGGAAGATTGGATTTATACCCCGCCCTTCACTACCCAAAGGAGTCTCAGAGCGACTTACAATCTCCTTTCCCTTCCTCTCCCCACAACAGACACCCTGTGAGGCAGTTGGGGCTGAGAGAGCTCTTTCGAGGACTGCCCTTGAGAGAACAGCTCTGAAAGAACTTGTGACTGACCCAAAGTCACCCCAGCAGCTGCATGTGGAAGAGTGGGGACTCAAACCCGGTTCTCCCAGATTAGAGTCCGCACTCCTAACCACTACACCAAACTTGCTCTCGTGGAGGAGAGGAGAAAAGCAGAGTGATAAATGGGGGTAGGGGAAGCAGGGTATAAATGAAAGGAATAGATAAATAATATGGGAGAAGGAGAAAGGGTTCCTTTTCTCCACTCCAAGCATGATGTTTACAGATTTCTTTCCTGTTCTCCCTCCCCCAGAGTCACAGGCAGCCTCCCCCCCCCACCCCCAGTGTGGGTTTGAGGCCTTTGGAAGCTGTGAATTATTGAATGGCATGCATCTCTCCCTATGGGTGCGTCTCTTTGGCAGCAAAGGTCTTGGGAGTCAAAGCTGTGCATAAAGGTACCATTGGGAGCTTTGACCCAAAAACCATTTCTCTAACATCTGGTGCCTGCTCTCGGTTTTTTGTTGTTTTTTTTGCAAAGTTCAGGTGCCCGCCTGTGACTCAGTTCCCATCCCCCATTTGCTTTTCCTGTCTTTACCAGCTTGGGCCCCTTGAGATCTCACGCTGAACGGGTTTTTCGTGACGCGTAAAGATGTCTGTCGACACCAAATCTCTGCAGGTTTCGACACAACATCAACGCAACACTGAGCGAAGAGTGACAACTGGAGATCCCCACCACCAAAGACAGAAGCACCCCCCCACACACATACACACTTCTGTTCTAAAGCGCAGAAGAAAGTTTACAGCTCTTAAAAGGAAAACGAGGGGAGGGTTTTGCTGCGGTCTCAAAATCTAAAGGTTGAAAAAATGGACGGCCCCTTCTCAAGATGGCCAGCTGCCATTGGCGAGTTTTCTAGGACTGTTATAACCAATCTCTCTAATTATGCATCTAATTATACATCTGAATGGTCGAATATTATTTGATGATACTATAAGACAGTTTTAATATGAAATATAAAGGTTTCCCTTGCTCGAAAGCCAGTTGAATCCGACTCAAGGGGGCGGTGCTCATCTCCATATCCAAGCCGAAGAGCCAGTGCTGTCCGAAGACTGCTCCGTGGTTATGTGGCCGGCATGACTAAATGCCAAACTAGCAAATATTAACCTGGGACTGGGGGTGCCAGCAATGTTCCCTCTAAGTTCCACAGTGTTTCGTGCAGGAATTTTACCTCATGAGCCAGAAGAAGCTAGTAGCATTAAAGCTGGGAGCGAGTCTACACTTAACTATCGCGTAAATTAGTTTTTCAGGAGATTATTTCCATAACTTTATAATGATCCCAGAATGAATTATTTTAAACTACATTTAAACTATATTTTAAGAATAATTTCAACATCATAAGAGAAAACAGAATCAAGCCAAATTTCATGACAGAGAGTGTTGTCTTGTATGGGGGTAGACCAGGCCACTGGAGAACACGTCTGCCCACCCCCTTCCACTATATTGGGAGACCTAGCTTCCAGAGAACAGGTCTACCCACCCCATCCCACTATATTGGTAGACCTGGCCTCTGGACAACAGGTCTACCCTCCCCTTTCCACTATATTGGCAGACCTGGCCCTTGGAGGATAGGTCTACCTGCCCCATTCTACTATATTGGTAGATCTGGCCTCCGGAGAACAGGTCTACCCACCCCATCCCACTATATTGGTAGACCTGGCCTTGGATCGTCACCCTGTGCTGAGCCTTAGAAAACATACCAGCACGTTTTTGGGGGGGGGGGGGGCTCTTGCAGTCTACTTTGGGGTTTTTTTTAGTGAAATATGACAACCAGCATTACAGCACTGCACTTTAACCGCTGTACCACACTGGCTCTCCTTGGAAGTAACCCTTTTCTCTTCCAAGAACTGACCTGGATTATCTCTTGATGCGCACTCAAGAATGGGGAGGGGGTTTTTTTTGCCCTGGCGGCTGTCCTTCAAAGCCTCCCAGATCTGCCTTGACACACCTTCACTTTTTACTTCACAGCCAATTTATGGCAATCCTGTGGGGGTTTTCAAGGCGAGAGACATTCGGAGGTGGTTTGCCAGTGCCCACCGCTGCATAGCAACCACGAACTTCCTTGGCGGTCTCCCATCCAAGTACTAACCAGGGCCGGCCCCACTTAGCTTCTGAGATCTGAGGAGATCAGGTGTTGCAGAATTAGGGCCTGGATTGAGCCTCAGCCCTCTGTTTGTATTGTAATTAGCCTCTCACAGTTGAATCGTTGGTTCTTTTTCCCAGGAGGCTTCAGGACTCTGCTAAGTGCTGCGGCCTTCGGATACGTGATTTTCGCTTCACGTGACTTTGGCCTTCTGGGAATGTTTATGCATTGCTGAAGTCAGGAGTCACTTCCAAATTCTAAATAGACAGATTATCTGTAACTAGTTTCCTAGACTCTCTGAGTCAACCTAGCTTAACCCTGACTTTCCTGACCCCAGAGATAGAAAGAAGGGGCTGAGCTTTGTTATATCCAGGGGTCATTTCGAGCAGGAGCTCAGGGGAGCACAGCTCCGGGAGTTGGTGCCAGCCCCCCCCCCCCAAGGGAATGCCTGCTTGTGTCATGGCTGCAGCAAAATGGAAAGGTCCAATCAGCCTTCTGAAGGCTTCAGCCACCGCTGAAGCTATCCTCCCAGAAGAGTGGTATTTCTGAGGCTTGGATTAGTAGCTGTCCCTTCTCTGCCAGCACGCTCTCTCTCTCTCTCTCTCTCTCTCTCTCTCTGTTTCTTTCCTTCTTCCTTCCTTTCCTCTATCTCTCTCTCTCTCTCTCTCTCTCTCTCTGTGTGTGTGTGTGTGTGTGTGTGTGTGTGTGTATGTGTGCAATGGGGAAGTGCATGAAGAGGTCCCTGCACCCCTAATTTTCCCAACAATAGGGCTAGGCCTGAGCTATCCAGGTCAGGGCCGACACACCCTTAGCTGTCTGGAAATGTTGAGGGAGGACCTGCAGGAAGAAGAAGAGAAGGAGGAGGAAGAGATTGGATTTATACCCTGCCCTTCACTCCCCTAGGGAGTCTCAGAGCGGCTTACAAACTCCTTTCCGTTCCCCTCCCCACAACAGACACCCTGTGAGGTAGACAGGGCTGAGAGAGCTCTGTCAGAAACTGCTCTTTTTCAAGAACAGCCGTGCCAGAACTACGGCTTGCCCAAGGTCATCCAGCAGGTGCCAGTGGAGGAGTGGGGAATCAAACTTGGTTCTCCCAGATTAGAGTTTGCGCACTGAACCACTACACCAAACAGTGTCCTCGGCTTGCAAACAGTTATCTGTTGATTGCTGACTCTGATTTCTGCTCTCATCGCTCATCGTGATTGCTCCTCATCACAGCTCGACTAAATTTCCCATAGGATCTCATTAGCTAGCGCTGCTCACATTTCAGCCCCACAAAACGGTTGCAAGCTGCACTTTACATCCACCTGGCGGATTACACGCCTCGGCTCCCGTTTTTCCCTCCCCTCCGACTAGTTTTCTCCACCATTAAGTTCGGAGCAGCTTTGTCAGATACCAGGAGTTTATGCTTATTATCTTGTTCGCCTCTTTTCCTGAGAAAGTGAGCAAAGCCTTGCCAAGGCGGCTACCCTGCAAAGGGGTGCGATCGGCGATTTGCTCGTTCACGCGCATTCTCTCTGGTGGCACACAACTCGTGGAAAAGCCTGCCTGAGGGAGTGAGGAGGGCCTGTACACTTCTCTCTCTCTCTTATTATTATTACAATCATAGAGTTGGAAGGGACCTCCTGGATCATCTAGTCCAACTCCCTCTACAATGCAGGAAATTCACAAATACCTCCCCCTCCACATCTAGTGACTGCTGTTCCATGCCCAGAAAATGACAAAAAAAACCCTTCCATAATTGCTTCCTGACCCCAAAGTGGCGATCAGCATTTCCCTGGGCGTGTAAGAAAGGGCCACAAGAACTAAGCACTGAGGCAACCCTTCCTGCCCTCCCTCTCATGATCTGCCTCAGTTCACAGAATCCGCATTGCTGTCAGATGGCCATCTGGCCTCTGCTTGAAAACCCCCAAAGGAGGAGAGCCCACCAACTCCCGGGGAAGCCTGTTCCACTGAGGATCCGCTCTAACCATCACGAAGTTCTGCCTCATGGTTAGCTGAGAACTCTTCTGATTTAATTTCAACCTGTCGGTTCTGGTCTGACCTTCTGGGGCAACAGAAAACAACTCCACCCCATCCTCTATCTGACAGCCCTTCAAGTACTTGAAGATGGTTATTATGTCACCTCTCAGTCGTCTCCTCTCCAGGCTAAACAGACCCAGCTCCTTCAGCCTTTCCTCCTAGGACTTGGTCTCCAGACCCCTCCCCATCTTCGTTGCCCTCCTCTGGACACATTCCAGCTTGTCTATATCCTTCTTAAATTGTGGTGCCCAAAACTGAACACAATACTCTAGGTGAGGTTTAACCAGAGCAGAGTAAAGTGGTACCATCACATTGCGTGATCTGGACACTATACTTCTGTTGTTGCTGTTGTTGTTGTTACTTATTGACAGGGCTTTTTTTGTAGAAAAAGCCCTGCAGGAACTCATTAGCATAACAGGCCACACCCAACAGCAGAAACTCATTAGCATATTAGGCCACACCCCTGACAGTGCAGCTCCCTCCCAGGATCGGCTTCCCCATGTGCCCCACGGCTTGTAAGGTGCCTGGGGAACCCGAGGAGGGGAGGCAGTTTAAACTGCCTTCTCTCCCTGGATGGGCTTGGCTTCCCCAGGTGCCCGTGGCTTGCGAGACCCTGGGGAACCCGAGGGGGGGGGAGGCTGTAGGCGTGGCCAACTCAGAAGCCAGCCGGAACGCCGTTCCTGTGCGTTCCTGCCCAAAAATAGCCCTGCTTCTTGATCACCCCATCCCAACTTGCGTCGGGCTCTGGGTGATGTACAGTATGGCATAAGCCTCAGGAGCAGTATTTCCTTTAAATATAATAAAATGAATGACACTAAAACCCATTTAAAAGATTTAAGATGGCGTCGCTGACCATTACACAACTGAATATCTGGAATTCTGGACCATTTGGTCACTTCCAAGGTTTTTTGGAGAGGGGGATGGGGTGGGTGTAGGGCTGCCAAGTACAAGCGACTTACCAGCGGGGGGAGTTGTTCTCCCCCCGGGAGCTCTTCTGGCGCATGTGCTTTGCGCGTGCACCACGGTGACGTAATGACGTCACCTCCGGGTGACATCATTACACGGGGGAAGTCGTCCTCACCGGACGACTTCTGGGGCGGGGTTCCCCCCGCCGGCAGAATGCCGGCCAGCAGATCGGAAACCCCTATAGCGGGGGATCCCCCGCCCCCCGGGCTGACTTGGCAGCCCTAGGTGGGTGCCAGCCATGTTGGAATACTGTCATTGTCCCTAACCAAAAGCCTGGTGGAACATCTCTGCCTTACAGGCCCTGTGGAACTGCATAAGTTCCCACAGGGCTCTGACAGTATTAGAGAGAGAGTTCCACCAAGTTGGGGCCAGGACTAAAAAGGCCCCAGCTCTGTGGTCAGGGACAGCTGGACCTCCCTGAGGCTAGGGACCACCAGTAAGTTGTTATCTGTGGGATGTAATGCGCTCCCAGGGTCATAACCACGGAAGGTGCAAATGAGAAATGTTCAGAAGGGCGTTTTTACAAAGGGATTAGAATCTCAGCAACATGCAAGATTACAGCTGAACATCAAGTAGACAGAAGTAATGACCAGGGGTCCTTTCGTAGAAAAAGAGGTGTAGGGGCTCATTAGCATAACTCATTAGCATTACTTATTTGCATATGCTACACCACCTGACATCACCAGAAGTATGTCAGAAGGCAAGAAAGAAAGGAGAGAGAGAGAGAGAGAGAGAGAGAGAGAGAGAGAGAGAGAGAGAGAGAGAGAAAGAAAGAAAGAAAGAAAGAAAGAAAGAAAGAAAGAAAGAAAGAAAGAAAGAAAGAAAGAAAGAAAGAAAGAAAGAGCTGGCAGAGAGGGGACAGCTACTAATCCAAGCCTCAGAAATACCACTGTTCTGGGAGGATAGCTTCAGTGGTGGCTGAAGCCTTCAGAAGGCTGGTCGGAGGAACAAGGACCTTTCCAGGCGATGGGGTCATTTTGCTGCAGCCATGACACAAGCAGGCATTCCCCCGCGGGCACCAACTCCCGGAGCTGCGCTCCCCCAAGCTCCTGCTCAAAAGGACCCCTGGTAATGACTACTGAGGAAACACACAACTTTAAGATTGTTGGTGAAGAAATGGAAATTGTCCGAGATTTCCAGCTCTTTGGCTCCATCATCAGCCAAAACGGAGACTGCAACCAAGAAACCAGAAGGAGGCTGAGACTGGTGAGGGCAGCCATGGAGGACCTAGAAAAGATCCTTAAGGGTAAGGATGTGTCACTGGCGACCAAGATCAAGATAATTCATGCCACAGTATTCCCCATCACAGTGTATGGGTGGGAAAGTTGCAGACAGGATGGAAGTTGCCTCCTTTCAAACGTGGCGTTGGAGGAGAGTTCTACAAATACTGCCAGGAAGACAAATAAGTGGGTTCTTAATCAAATCACACCTGAATTCTCCCTAGAAGTTAAAATGAGGCTATCGTACTTTGGTCACATCATGAGAAGACGGGAGTCACTGGAAAAGACAATCATGCTGGGAAAAGCTGAAGGCAGCAGGAAAAGAGGAAGACCCAAGATGAGATGGATTGATTCAACCAAGGAAGCCACAAAGGCCCTCCGTTTGCTGTTAACGATCGGACATTTTGGATGTTGTAAATCGGGGTTGTCAAACATGCCGGATCAGGCCCTCGGAGGGCTTCTATCAGGCCCACAGTGGAACTGGGTGTTTCCTGCTTCCTTTTTCAGTTCTGCTGCTGCTGCTACGCTGCAGCTTGCTTTACCAGACTCTCTCAGTCGCACAGGAGAGATAGATCAGTCACAAGTTCTCTCAGAGCCATTCTCTCATGAGCAGTTCTCTCAGAGCTCTCTCAGCCCCATCTACCTCACAGGGTGTCTGTTTCACAGAGAGGAAGGGAAAGGAAACTGTAAGCCGCTCTGAGACTCCTTTGGGTAGTGAAGTGTGGCGTTTCAATCCAATCTCTTCTTCTTTTTGAACCTAAAGGCACTGTAAGAATTCTGACACAGGGCAGTGGGCACAGTCACAAAAATGGCTGCTGCAGGAGGCGGAGCTGACCACAAAATGGTGGCCACAAGAGGCAGAGCCACACACACAGAAGTATAAATGAAGGGAAGAAGAGAGGCGATCTAAAAATACCCTGGGAAAGAAGGGTGAGAAAGAAGAAAACCAACACTGTGGGCCACTGAAACTGTGCTGTTTTCATCTGTGTAGCCAAGCAGATCTTCAGTGCAAACCAGAACCTCGACTTTGCAAATCCCCACCCACTTTCTGAAAACACTGGTGGGCTTGAAAAAAGGTGTTGGCGGGCGTCATAGCACCCATGACTACCAAGTCAGGGACCCCTGATTTGTACAAATGGAAGAATCCGGCTTTTCTTGGTGCCAAATTTGCATTTCCTAGGTGTTTGGTTTTATTATTTCGCATGGGATAGGCGCAGCCTGACCTACACCGATGAGCCGGAGGGAGAGAGGGGGGAAAAAATCACAAAATTAAATTCTCCATTTTTGCCTGTTTGCGACATTTCCTGTGGTTTCGTGAACCTCCCCCCCCCCGATAGCTGAAGAGAACTGTTGCCTCCGAAGACCCCCTCGCAGGTACAAAGCAATCAGAACCGTAAGAAGCCTTGGAGAGAACAGATCTAGAAAAAGCAAATGTTTGCCATCCGTCGAATACCGCACCGTATTGCTGTAAGCAGCAGGCAACGTTTTCAGCATCTATTGATCGCGCCATTATGATGCTTTAATTGGGAATGGATGTAGCTTAAGGTTTGAGTGGCAATCTGTCACCATGGCAACATCACAGGTGAAGGGACCCTCTGATGGACCATAAAGTGTGGGGGGAGATTGACGTCAAGTCGCAACTGAACCTATGGTGATCCCCAGGGGTCCGTTGGAGCAGGAGCGTGCAGGAGCACAGCTCCGGGAGTGAGGAGCCCAGGGGGTGGGCACATGATCAAGCCCCGCCCCCTCCTCGGCTTCCCCGAGCAGTGCAGAAGCGCAGCGCCCCGGGGAAAGCCCTGCTAGGCTCTTTATTGTTTTTAATGTTTTGTTTTAATACTGATAATTTTATCATTGTTCCTTTTATGACTGTGTGCTGCATTTCCAGAGACTTGCTCAAGGTGGCATATAAATTTTCTAAGTATACCATTTTTTATCTGGGCACATGGCACATAAGTACTGGAGAAATTTCACCAACCCTTCAGCAGCTTCCACCCCATCAGTTTGGTGTAGTGGTCAGGAGTTGGACTCTAATCTGGGAGAACCGGGTTTGATTCCCCACTCCTCCACATGCAGCTGCTGGTGTGACCTTGGGCAAGTCACAAGTTCTCTCAGAGCTGTTCTCTCATGAGCAGTTCTCAAAAGACTTCTCTCAGCCCCACCCACTCCAAGCCCTGCAAGCTTCTTATAAAGTATGGACTTGTTGTAAGCCTCTATATCTGGACTGGGCAAAGAGTGTGCCAGGGAAAATGGACTCATTGGTGACTATGAGACAGTGCCAGCGTACTGGACAAAGAGACATGGGCCCAGCTGAAGGAAACCTTAGACGGACACGTGCAGCACCAGATGTGGACCCACGGAAGACCCAATGCCGTCCATCCCTGCCTCCCTAAGATGACTGCAAATTCAGCCTCCCTGAGACCCGCAGCCACGTGGAACCAGCATCCAGAGGCCATGCTTTGTAAAGACAACAGTGAACTTTCCTGTTTAAATGCCACTATGAGCAGCATCTCCACCATGCGGGCAAACTCCCCCTCACCTCCTTCCAGCAACCCCACCTGAAACTGCATTAAGCAGTTCCATGTTTGGAAGTAGTCCAAGTCTGTGGTGGGAGTAGCTGGCTCACTCATCCATCCTGAGCCTATCAAGATAGCCCAGCTGCCAAACAACGGACCATGAACGTTAATGGCTGGCCGAGCCCCTGAGAGGACTATCTTTTCTCCTGCTTTTGTCTTGAACACTCCTCTCCGAAAAGGGTCACTGGTTAGAAACATTATAACTGCCCAAACAATCCCATGCTTCTGGTCATCTCCTGACCATCAATAACCGGTTTTCTAGTCTTTTTGGGGACTACATAACTGACTAGGCATAAGCCCACCCAGTCACACTTTAGGGTATAAAAGGAGAGCACATGGTCATTGCTCTCTCTCTCTCTCTCTTTGGTGTGGTGGTTAAGCCAGTTTGGTGTAGTGGTTAAGTGCGCGGACTCTAATCTGGGAGAACCGGGTTTGATTCCCCACTCCTCCACTTGCACCTGGCTGGATGACCTTGGGCAAGCCATAGCTCTGTACCAGCTGTTCTCTCAAGGACAGTTGTCCCAGAGCTCTCTCAGCCCCGCCTACCTCACGGGGTGTCTGTTGTGGGGAGGGGAAGGGAAAGGAGTTTGTAAGCCGCTCTGAGACTCCCTTAGGTAGTGGGGTATAAATCCAATCTCTTCTTCTTCTTCTTCTTCTTCTTCTTCTTCTTCTTCTCCTCCTCCTCTCTTGCATCTACCTGCCTGACCCTACCTTACCTTGCTGACTCTTGATCTAGCACTGTCTAGAGTCTCCACATGTGTGGCTGACCCTCACATGATCCCTTCCCTTATAGTCTCCCTTCCCTTCTTCACTGCAGGATCGCTTAGCCTCTTCAGGGCAGGTACACATCACCCTCTGACAAAATATCTGCTAATGCGAACGTCGCTGTACCTTTTTCAATCTGTATTTCTTAGATCTGTGTAAGTGTGTTTGTGTGTGTGTGTGTGTGTGTGTGTGTGTGTGAAGTATTGTTTGTGTGCCAACTATTCAGTAAAGAAACCATTTCTTTAAGACTTGGTCTCTGCGTCTATTTCTGGGTCACTGGAAAATGTGGGACTCCTGTATATGTAGATAATTGATCCCTTTTGTTGCCTGTTGCCATTTATTCTCCATATCTGATAACGAAATTTGGCTAACACAAGCGCCACCTCCAGGTCTCCAGGAATTTCCCAAGCCAGAGCTGGCAACCCTAGTTGGACCAGCATGGGGGGGGGGGGCTGCAGTGAGAGCAAGAAATCACCCTCCTCCTCTTTGGTGTAGTGGTTAAGTGCACAGACTCTAATCTGGGAGAACCAGTTCTGGTCGCCACACCTCAAAAAAGATATTATAGCATTGCAAAAAAGGGCGACTAGAATGATAAAATGGTTGGAACACTTTCCCCATGGAGAAAGGTTGAAGCGTTTGGGCTCTTTAGCTTGGAGAAATGACGGCTGAGGGGTGACATGATTGAGGTTTATAAGATTATGCACGGGATAGAGCAGGTAGAGAAAGAAGTCCTTTTCTCCCTTTCTCATAATACAAGAATTCAGGGATACTCCATGAAATTGCTGAGTGGTTGGGTTAGAACAGATAAAAGGAAGTCCTTCTTCACCCAAAGAGTGATTAACACGTGGAATTCACTGCCACAGGAGGTGGTGTCGGCTACAAGCATGGACGGCTTCAAGAGGGAATTAGATAAACATATGGAGCAGAAGTCCATCAGTGGCTATTAGCCACAAAGTAGAGATAGGAACTCTCAATCTGGGACAAGTGATGCTCTGTATTCTTAGTGCTTGATGGGGGGGGCAACAGTGGGAGGGCTTCTAGTGTCCTGGCCCCACTGCTGGACCTCCTGAGGGCACCTGGTGTTTTTGGCCCCTGTGTGACAGTGTTGGACTGGATGGGCCACTGGCCTGATCCAACACTGGCTTCTCTTATGTTCTTATGGTAACCGGGTTTGATTCCCCAATCCTCCACTTGCACCTGCTGGATGACCTTGGGCAAGCCGTAGTTCTGGCACAGCTGTCCTTGAAAAAGGGCAGTTTCTGTCAGAGCTCTCTCGGCCCCACCTACCTCACAGGTTGTCTGTTGTGGGGAGGGGAAGGGAAAGGAGTTTGTAAGCCGCTCTGAGACTCCCTTAGGTAGTGAAGGACAGGGTATAAATCCAATCTCCTCCTCCTCCTCCTCTTCTTCCTCTTCTTCCTCCTCCTCCTGAAGGTCCTTCCTCTGCATTTTCAGACAGCTAAAGGTGTGTCGGACCTCACCTGCAAAGCTCAGGCCTAGCCCTATTGTTGGGGAAATTCTTCCTCTCTCTTCTACAAGTAGAAGTGCATTTCGTGATTGGGAAGAGCACTCGGCATCCAAGGTTGGAAATCTGGGAAGAACAGCAGTTGTGAAATAACTTTAGAATGACAAGTACCTGAGAGTGGAGTTTTCAAATAAAACGATCACCCAGCCAATTACAGCTCCGCAAATCTCTTCACTTCGAAGGTAATGATGTCAGCTTCAGCAGCGCAGGTACTTCATTTGTCACGATTACCAAACCAAACAGCCCTCTTAGGAAGTCGTGTTGCAAAGGACTTTCAATTCACAGCATCCTCAAGTATTTGGTCCAGTACGGAGAGTCCACCAAAGATATTCATTGCATAACATTGGCTTTATGCAATACGGCCTCCTGTTTCCTTCCCTCCCCCACTTGCCCCAGATATTCGCATCTTCTGTTATCATGCGAAATAAATGGATAGACGTCTGGAAACACACAATCAACAAACTAGCAGACCGATTTCCCACAAGGCGCTGCTCTGGCGTCGTTCTTCCGTTTTCCCCGACTGCATGCTTCAATTTCTCACTATTTGCCGTGGGGTGCATTTTGACCCACAGCTTTGCACAATTTCCCCCACGGCTTCAGTGATCCTGTTTTTGGAGGATCACTGAAGCCGCGGGGAAAATCAGGCGGAGCCGCAGGTCAAAATGTGCCCCACGGCAAATAGTGGGAAATTCAAGCACACAATTGGGGGAAAGGGAAGTACGACGCCGGAGCAGCGCCTTGTGGGAAACCGGTCACCGTGTTGGGAGAAATCAGAAGTGTGTTGCAACTGGTGCAAACCATTCATTTTCTGGAATCCACAAAGATCACAAGGGAGAGTTCACAAGAAGAAGAGACAGAACTCGTGGGCACTCAATCAAATTGCTGAGCAGTCGGGTTAAGACGGATAAAAGGAAGTACTTCTTCACCCAAAGAGTGATTAACACATGGAATTCACTGCCACAGGAGGTGGTGGCGGCTACAAGCATGGACGGCTTCAAACACAAGAGGCAGGACCCGCGATACTCGTCGGGGGGGGGGGGATAAGACTTTACAGCCGTCCTGTGAGGTAGGCTGGCATTGCAAAGCAGATAGGGGGAAGATCAGGGGCTGGCCCCCACTGCGCTGTCCAAACCAGCTGGGGGGGGGTTCCCTCTGGGGCAGGGGGGCAATAGCAAACCACCTCTGGACATCTCTTGCCTTGGAAATCCTACGGGGGTCACTGTAATTTTGCTGCAGCTTCATGACACTTTCTACAACAAACGTTTGCGCCAAACCTGGGTGGCCCATTCTAGCCTGATCTCATCAGGCCTCGGAATTTAAGCAGGGTCGGCTCTAACTACTATTTGGGTGGGAGACCACCAAGGAAGTCCAAGGTTGGGACACAGGCAGGCAATGGCAAACCAAATCTGAACGTTTCTTGCCTTGAGAAGCCCACGGAATCACCATAAGTTAGCTGTGACTTAATGGCCAAAAAAAAGAGAAGAAGCTTGCGCAGGTCTAGTGGGAAACCCTTCAGCACTATGCACAGAGAACACAAAGAAGGAAGGGAGGGTGAGTAACAGAGCATCTGCAGTGGATGCAATGACTGGCTATAGCGATGGGGAAAAAACACTGCTTGATAGGACTAAGGTGCAACCAACTCCCCAAACTTAATTCCATAGAATCATAGAATCGCAGAGTGTTGGCAGGGACCATACAGGCCATCTAGTCCCACCCCCTGCTCAGTGCAGGATCAGCCTAGGCAGGGGTGGGCAAACTGTGGCTCGGGAACCGCATGCGGCTCTTTCACATATATTATGTGGCTCCCGGCAGGGCAGCTGGGGAAGCTAAATACCATTAGCAAACAAATATCATTGGACAAATTAATATCATTATCAATATCGGCTTTTACCCCTTTTGTTATTATTTTTGGCAGTCTCATTTAATGTCAATAAAAAGCAAATTTGCTTATTTTCCAAAAAACGGAGGTAATATTTGTTCATGTCTTGTGGCTCTCAAACATCTGATGTTTATTCTATGCGGCTCTTACGTTAAGCAAGTTTGGACTCCCCTGTTCTAGGTGGCTCTTACGCTGAGCAAGTTTGCCCACCCCTGTTCTAGGTGGCTCTTATGCTGAGCAAGTTTGCCCACCCCTGGCCTAGAGCATCCCTGACAAATGTTTGTCCAGCCACTGCTTGGACTGCCAGTGAGGGGGAGCTCACCACCTCCCTGGGCAGCTGGTTCCACTCTTGCACAACTCCTAGGCTGTGGCCACACGGGTCTTAAATGCGGGAGGAAGGGCAATTTCCTCCCACATTTAAAGGGGCCGACCAGACGGCCGGCCCCTAGTCCCGTGCCGAAGCGGAACCCGCATTGGAGGTATCTGGACAGCCCTCTCTTGCAAGCATTGGCTATCCATGCGCCCAAGTGTAAAAGGGGGGGGGGACCCCGACTTACCAAGGCGGATGGCGGGTCGGAGGCCGCCACCGCCACTTCCAGTCCTGCTGGGGCAGCCTCCGCCGCCTCCACAGCCTGCGCCGATGTCTCTTCAGTGGCAGCCGCCGCCGCAGCCGCCACCACCGTTTCCGCCGCCGCGGCCACTGCTTCCGCTGCCGCCACGGCTGCCACCTCTTCCCCCATGGCCGCCGCCGCCATGGCCACTGTTCCCACCATGGCCACCTCTTCAGTGGCCGCGGCCGCCGATCACGGTGCTGACATCCCAACCCGCTGTTGAAAAATGCGGCCCCTTTAAATCCGGGATCCCTCCCGGATTAAAGGGGCCGTGTGACTGCGGCCCTACTGTCAAAAAAATTCTTCCTAACATCCAGCAACAGTTAGAACCGGATATGGAACAACTGATTGGTTTAACATAGGAAAAGGAGTACGACAAGGATTTCTATTGTCACCCTGCTTATTTAACTTATATGCAGAGTACATCACGCGAAATGCCAGCCTGGATGAATCACAAGCCGGAATTAAGATTGCCGGTAAAAACATCAGCAACCTCAGGTATTCAGACAATACCATTCTAATGACAGGAAGTGAAGAGGACCTAAAGAGCCTCTTGCTTAGAATGAAAGAGGAGAGCGCAAAAGTTGACTTGAAACTCAACATAAAAAAAAAACTAAGATCATGGCATCTGGCCCCATCACTCCTTGGCAAACAGAAGGGGAAGTCGTGGAAGCAGTGACAGACTTCACGTTCCTGGGATCCGAGATCACTGCAGACGGTGACTTCAGCCAAGAAATTAAAAGACGCCTTCTCCTTGGGAGGAAAGCGATGTCAAACCTAGACAGCATAATAAAAAGCAGAGACATCCACCTGCCAACAAAAGTCTGTATGGTCAAAGCCATGGTATTCCCAATAGTAATGTATGTCTGCGAGAGTTGGACTATAAGGAAGGCCGAGCGCCGAAGAATAGATGCTTTCAAATGATGGTGCTGGAGAAGACTCTTGAAAGTCCTGTGGACTGCAAGGAGAACAAATCAGTCAGTCCTTAAAGAAATCAACTCTGTTCCCTGGAAGGCCAGATCCTGACGCTGAGGCTCAAATACTTTGGCCACCCAGTGAGAAGGGAGCACTCCCTGGAGAAGACCCTGATGCTGGGGAAGATTGAAGGAGAAAGAAAAAGGGGACGGCAAAGGATGAGATGGTTAGACAGTGTCATCGATGCAGTGAACATGGAGTTGAGCAAACGCCCGAGCGCGGCGGAAGACAGGAGGGCCTGGCGTGATGTGGTCCATGGGGTCGCGAAGAGTCAGACGCAAGTGTGCGACTGAACAACAACAACAACAACATCCAGCTGGAACCTTCCCACCCTTAATTTAAACCCAATCTTTCGAGTCCTGTCCTTTGCTGCCAACAGGAACAGTGACAGCCCTTCAAATACTTAGAGACAGCAATCCTGTCCCCCCCCTCAGCCTCCTCTTCTCCAGACCGAACATTCCCAAGAAGTCCCTCAGCCTTTCCTCCTAGGGCTTGGTCTCCAGGCCCCTGATCATCCTCGTCGCTCTCCTCTGCACCCGCTCCATTCTGTCCACATCCTTTTTGGAGCGAGGCCTCCAGAACTGCACACAATACGCCAGGGGCCGCCTGGCCGGTGCAGTGTACAGCGGGACTATGACACCGTGTGATTTGGACGTCTTATATTACAGGGATGGTTATTTTCAGAACTTTTTTTTTGTAAGTTTTTCTGCTTTTGCTTGATAATATATATTTTTTTCTGAACCCAGCTAATGAAACCTTCCCTTGTAAACGACAATATTGAAAACGGACATTGTCTGCATTGATTTTCCTCCTGCTTTCCGAACTGGGGAAAGCGACATTCAAAACCGAAACTTTCCCTGGTATAGTTTGTGTTATGTATTGACCATGCGGTCACCATGTGCTCCAGTAATGGCGACCGCCATGTGGCCAGAGCACACGGCCAAGAAACTACCTGAGCTTCAGCCAGGTAGAACAAAGGCCAGGTGGATGCAAACCGGCTACCAATCCTGTACCTAGGTTTCTCCCAGGGAACCTATGAGATGTAAATAGACTGATAAGAGCCTATCAGGCCAGTTGGGCGAGGTCAGGGGATTATCCCTGACCAGCATAAAAGGAGGGCTCGGAGCCCTGGGTTGTATGCTTCATCCGGACCAGCAATAAAGATCTAGCTGTTTCACTATTCCATGGACTCCCGACTCCAATACTTTTCAGTTTGTCTTCCACTTGACTGGCAAACCATGTCCTTGGAGACTGTACCAAGTATTGCCCACACACTCGAAGTCCGCCTTCATGGCCATGAGAATTACAAAACTTTCTTTTGACAAACCGGGACTGACATTCTTTTCAATATGCTTTTCAATGCAGACAGCACCAACAGTAGTACATGTATAGTGGAAGGATCTTGAGAAGGGAAAGGAAGCTAGAACAATTGTGGGCACACACACACAGCAGCTTGTATTTTTAAAAGGATGTTACCAAGGTTGAGAATTGTACTCTATGCAGTGTAAGAAAACTTGCCATAACGGTTGGATCCTCTAGGATTTTTTTTTACTGCTCCAAGGAACGGGGGGGGGGGGGGGCATTTTCCACCTATTATTTTTGTCCCACCCTTTTTCCAACAGGCTGAGAACTGCATACATAGCTTACATTCCTATTGTATCCTCACCACACCACTGCAAGGGAGGCTGAAAGCGTGACTGGCTTAATACTCCCTCTCAGCTGTGGAGTCTTGTAAGCCAAAATTCTACTTTGTGAGCTACTGGCATTAAAGTTGTGAGCAAGCAATTTGGCTAGCGCAGGGGTGGGCAAACTTGCTCAGCGCAAGAGCCACCTAGAGCAGGGGTGGCCAAACTTGCTTAACGTAAGAGCCGCATAGAATAAACATCGGATGTTTGAGAGCCACAAGACATGAACAAATATTACCTGCTTTTATTGGGAAATAAGAAGAAGAAGAAGAGGAGATTGGATTTATATCCCGCCCTTCACTCACTTAAGAGTCTCAGAGCGGCTTACAAACTCCTTTTCCCTTCCCCTCCCCACAACAGACACCCTGTGAGGTAAGTGGGGCTGAGAGAACTCTTTCCCAAGCTGTCCTTGAGGGAACAGCTGGTACAGAGCTATGGCTTGCCCAAGGTCATCCAGCCAGGTGCAAGTGGAGGAGTGGGGAATCAAACCCGGTTCTCCCAGATTAGAGTCCGCGCACTTAACCACTACACCAGACTGGCACATTTGCTTTTTATTAACATTAAATGAGACTGCCAAAAATAATAACAAAAGGAATAAATGCAGATATTGATAATGATATTAATTTGTCCCAATGATATTTGTTTGCTGATGATATTTAGCTTCCCCAGCCGCCCTGCCGGGAGCCACATAATATATGTGAAAGAGCCGCATGCGGCTCCCGAGCCACAGTTTGCCCACCCCTGGGGTAGTGCATAAATTAGTTTGCTCTGGAGCCATCCTTCCTGAGTGAAGACAAAAAAGTGTGAGTCGGAAGCTAAAAAACTGTGAGCTGGCTCCCACTAACTCAGCTGAGCGGGAACACTGGGGGCACATTTGAACTCGGGTCTTCTGCACCTCAGACCAGCACTCTGATATTTTTGACCTATACAGGGGATGTTGGGGACAGTAAGTCATGCAGAACGGGGCTGCAGCAAGAATCGGGCAATATCTTCCCCCCCCCTTCCGGTTGCGCCGGCAAAAAAGTTGGCAGGATCAGACCCCCTGGCCTATACCTGTGGTCTTTCCTATTAGTGAACATTCATAAAATTGCCTTTTACCAAATCAGACATGATTTGTAGCAGAGTAGTCATACTAAGTACCGTTATTGCTATTAATAGAATCTATGATCTCCTACTGTTCTGGTGCATACTGAAACCCCAAGCAGGGGTGGAAACTGGTCAGAGGGTCAAAAATACTGATTTTACTGACCAAAATTCCAAAAAACTGACCAAATACTGACAAAATACTAAACGATTTAATGTCAGCCTATTGATAAGTTAAGTGTTTTAAAAGTAAACCTGGGACTTCATTAAAAATGATTATCTGGTCGCCATCCCCACAGCACACCTTTCAATGGAATTTTTTAAAAATGAAGATAGGACAACGTTTTCATTATTGTACCAAATTTAAGGCAAAAAAAAGAGATTCCCTTTTAAAAGTAATTGCATGCTGCAGGTAATAAAACAGCAAAACGTATTAAAAGCCGTAAAGTAATCATTATGACAACAAAATAGAATTACTGTAAAGTAATACTTGTCTTTGCTTTTACTTTATCTTTGGGTTTTTTTGATGAAAAAAGAAGTTATTAATGAATTTCTTTTCTCAAGTTTTCTGCGCTGCATCTGCATTTTTCTTGTCCTCTTCCATTGCTTTCTCCACTCCTCTCGCAGGTATGCTGTGCTTACCACTGGAGGCTTTAAGAGGCAATGGGGCTGAGTCTTAACCATGTGGTTCATTATGGTTCTTGTGTTTTTACTTCACTCTGCAGCACATGCACCAAACATTCTTCTTCCTGGAACACTCCAGTGAACTTTGTAAATAAGCAGGCGCTCATGCAACCAAACATAACCTCCGCTTTCATTGTCTCGTGTTTTAAGAGATTATGTTCCTATACTTTGTGGAAGATTTCACCAAATCACTGAGAGCCAGTTTGGTGTAGTGGTTAAGTGCCTGGAATCTAATCTGGGAGAACCGGGTTTGATTCCCCACTCCTCCGCTTGCACCTGCTGGATGACCTTGGGCAAGCCATAGCTCTGTACCAGCTGTTCTCCCAAGGACAGTTGTCTCAGAGAGCCAGTTTGGTGTAGTGGATAAGTGCACGGACTCTAATCTGGGAGAACCGGGTTTGATTCCCCACTCCTCCACTTGCACCTGCTGGATGATCTTGGGCAAGCCATAGCTCTGTACCAGCTGTTCTCTCAAGGACAGATGTCTCAGAGCTCTCTCAGCCCCACCTACCTCACAGGGTGTCTGTTGTGGGGAGGGGAAGGGAAAGGAGTTTGTAAGCCGCTCTGAGACTCCCTTGGGTAGTGAAGGGCGGGGTATAAATCCAGTCTCTTCTTCTTCTTCTTTGCTCTGATCCCCTCATCATCTTTGTTTGAGAGCCTGTTTGGTGTAGTAGTTAAGTGCGTGGACTCTAATCTGGGAGAACCGGGTTTGATTCCCCACTCCTCCACATGCAGCTGCTGGATGACCTTGGACAAGCCATAGCTCTGCACCAGCTGTTCTCTCAAGGACAGCTTGGGAAAGAGCTCTCTCAGCCCCACCTACCTCACAGGGTGTCTGTTGTGGGGAGGGGAAGGGAAAGGAGTTTGTAAGCCGCTCTGAGACACTCTATAAATCCAATCTCTTCTCTTCTTCTTTAACTCTTAGGAACAAAGTCCTTAAAGTGCTTCATGACTGAGCTGAAAACAATCTGTCTTCTCACTGGGAAGTCAGCCTGTTAACCCCAAAATGCAGTAACAAAAACAAAAAACCCACAAATTCCATTCATAAAAATAAAAAAAAATACTAACTTTTCTGACCAGGTTTTTTTAAAAAAAAAACAACTGACGAATTACTAACCAAGATGAAAAAACCGATTTCACTGACCATTTTCCACCCCTGCACAAAGTAGGAAATTTTGCAAACAGCTCTAGCCAATGGCAGAGCATCCGCCTCGTGCCAGTTGAACCCAGATTCAAGCCCTGACAGTTTGTTAAAAGCAAGGCGGAGAGTCTTTGGCAGGGCGCTGCTGATCAAAGGTCGGACCAAAACCAAGGGGTTGAAATTAAATCAGAAGAGTTTTCGGCTAGACATTAGGAAGAACTTCCTGATGTAACGGTTCCTCAGTGGGACAGGCTTCCTCGGGAGGTGGCGGGCTCTCCTTTTTGGGAGGTTTCCAAACGGAGGCTAGGAGGACATCTGACAGCCATAGCTGATTCTGTGAACTTTGGCAGATCGTGAGAGGGAGGGCAGGAAGGGTTGCCTCAATGCTTAGTTCTCCTGGCTCTTTCTTCCATGCCCAGGGAAATGCTGATCGCCACTTTGGGGTCAGAAAGCCATTTCTCTCCAGGCCGGTTTGGCTGGAGATCCTGGAGATTTTTTGTCATCTTCTGGGCACGGAGCAGGAGTCACTGGGGGTGTGGGAAGGTATCTGTGAATTTCCTGCACTGTTTAGGGGGTTGGACTAGATGACCCCAGAGGTCCCTTCCAACTCTATGGTACTAAGATTCAAATTGGACTAGAGAGAAAATGGTCTGAATCAGCATGAAACGTGTTCATATATTCCATATTTAGCGATGCCAGGAAGAAGGCTGGGCCAGAGCCCCATTCATGCATGCGGCGATTTCCTATGAGCAGCCAATTGTTTCATGTGGGAGAACATCTGATCGCACTCCCACGAGCAATCTTAGAAGTTACTAGCCTAGGAAACAAGGCTCAGCGTCTGAGTGAGAATGAGCCCCAAAAGACAACGGACACGGAACATTTTATTCTCCTCAAACACCCCCCCCCCCCAATTAAATCTTTTCTTGTTGATAGGCTACTGAACTCACTACGCTACGAAAATAAAGCTTTTTTAAAAGGCTAAAAATAAAGCTGCCACCTTAAAATGGATTAATTGAACCCTCTTTTTGTTCTCGAGTCTTCAAAGGGGCAAAATATTAAATTTACCAGAACGCACCGTTATGCACACACATTTCACATTTTATACCATTTCCATTCTGGCGTGCTGAGCAGGAGGAACAGCTTCGATGATTTAGTAAACCGGCGGTAAAAGACAAAACTATTCAAATCGGGAAGTAAAAATAAACTATTCAAATCTTGACGCTGGCCATCCCTAGTCTTAACGTTGGGAGGGGAAACTATACAGCCAGTTTTGAAGCAGAGAACAAGGCTGGGGGAAAATATGGTGCTGGTGCAGACGCCGTGAAGGAATGCTCAACGTTAATCCGTGTACAGCCAAGAGCGCGGGACTGCACTCCCGGATTCTGCGCTTCTGTAGCCGTGTTCAGCGGGATATACACACGTCTCTGGAGGTTCTTCCAAAATGATCGGGAACCCAGTCGAAACCAAGTACAGAACATACTGCCAGAGCGTTGAGCCATGCTGGGCAGCAGTCGGACAGCTAGACTCAAGCCCAGTAGCGCCTTGAAGACCCACAAGGTTTCCAGGGAATGAGCTTTGACTCTCGAAAGCTCATGATCTGAATATCTTGTTGCTCTACGGGTGCCACTGCACTCGAACCTAGCTGTTCTACAGCCCATACTGCACGTTAAGCTCCACGGATACACTATGTTGAGCACACCGAGAAGAGCAGAACTGGTGGGCAGGACCTCACGGTGTTGCAAACCAGCACTGTACGTACACCGGCGCACTTGTAGAATCTTTCACCGTATATTACACGCACCTCCTGCAGATAAACCGCTCTTCGACAGAGGCTCGTGTACCAGAATGAGGAATAAAGCCTTTCCGCTCCTTGTCCAAAGTGACAAAGAATAGGATAAGCAGCTAGGAAGGGTCTGCTGTTCTCAGCCTATTTTTCATCAAGCTGCCATTTCCTTCTCAGTCTGATGTGCGTGGGGACCACCAAAGTGGGTTTCAGTCCGTCACTTTGGGTAAGCCATCAGCCGTCTGTCAGCTAATGCTGCCATACCCCGGGCGGGAGGTGGCTCCCATTCAGGAAGGCCTCATGGCTATGGAATGTCTTGCCCACTTTTCTTCCCACAGCACGCTTATTGCTTTGCTTGATTCAATGACCGTGGGTGTCTGACTCCCAAGCGCTGTTTTCTTCCAGGTGTACAATGTCTCGTTCCCACTTTTTAGCACCTTATCTTTTCTCTGATTGGAGGTATTAACATGAACTAACCTTTTGAACAACGTACATCTGTCCTGGCCTGATGAAGGCTTACTATTACTAACACAAGAACTGTGGATGACCAGTAAGACCTTTCTGCAATAAAAGATTTCTTGTTTAAGGACACTTGTTGTTGATTGACTCTGTTGGACTCTCACACCGTCATGCCTTCGTGGCAACTTTTACCATGATATACAACATGCTCTTTCCCTGGTAACCAACTCAGGATAGGGGCGGAGGGCACAAGATTGCCCTGGCCTTGAGATCCCCCGGCTGTGATCTGAGCAAGCCTTCAAGTGCTGGGGGGGGGGGGGTAAAGAATGAGATGACATCACACATGCTAAGTAGGTATTATTTATTAAGGCTTGTATTCTCCTAGAGGAAAAAAAAGTTAAATCCGATGCTGTCCGTTACTCCTTACACCATAAGTAACAGTCCAGAGACAAAGCTATATATTCTAAATACAAGTCTAAATGATACATCTTAAATTTCATTTAAATTGGAGGTCCTTTTTTTTCGAGTAAATAAGTTTTCAGAAGATATTTGCTTTCTAAGAATAAGTAAAAGATCCTCTACGATACACGTGCAAACTTCGGTGTGCTAGAGAGACAGGCATGAGCACCAAAGAATTCATGCTTAATTTTTGAAAACTCCGATTGGTGGCTGGTTCCTCAAAACAGCTCCCTCATTCCACAAAAACATGACAGCAAATCCCATTTCTTAAAATGTTAGGCTTTTTTTTTTTTTAAACTCATCCAACAGAAAAGAAAATTACACACACTGTCAACTTTAAACATCTGAAGCATAATCCATCATGTGTGTCTGTACTAAGATTCTATATTAAAGCTCACCATTATTGGTATAAAATTTTTAAATGGCATTTTCAAGAAGTGAAAAGGGGAGGGGGGAAGTGTTTAACAGAACGCTGAAAACCAGCCGAACGAAAACCCCACATTGCCACAAACCCTCTGCAATGTCGACATTATTTAATCAATAAGCTACGAAGAAAACAAGGTGGCGATGGGAGAAAAGGAAAAAGTGTCTCGCCTTTTGCAGTATGATACAGAGCAGGTGCTCCCTAAAGAGAATCAGTTCACCAAATAGGAAAGAAGGGGGGGGACTATTTTCAGACACCGTTAAGGCCACAACCCATGGGGAACATTTCTCATGAAAGCCCCACTGAGATGACTGAGAGTCAGGCAAGAGAGCACAATTGTGCGTTAGAGCAATTTTCATTTATGCAGCTTGCACGAGAAACGGCCCCGTGAATTATGCTTTTCTACAGGACAGCAAAAAGTGTACTTTCAGCATTTTAACAAAGTAATCAATTGAACAGAGGGGAAAAGGTGAACTACTCAAAATGATCTGAGCTTGCTGTACTGATGTCAAAATTTTAAGACATGCTTAGGGTTTTCTAGAACTGAGCTTAAAAACAAAAGATTCAGGAGAAGGGCTTTTTTTTATACCCCAAAGAATCAAAACAATTGTGGGAACGGTAAGACAAGAGGATCTGTAGTACATAAGATACAAAAGTAAGGTGAATTTCCAGATTAGAAAACATAATTTGTGCTGAAGTCTTTGGGAGACACTCATATTTTCAGAATATTGAATTATAATCACATATTAGATGAAACTGTTTAACCAACTTAAAATTCTCTTTTAAAAAACAGGAAACACCTTTATTCATGGATTCTACAGCATTTTACATAGAAAAGATACAAATTAACGCATCGTCACCTGGGCAAAAAACAAAACAAAAAAAATTTCCAATGTACTTAAAGATGCAACCATTGAATTTCCCCTGCACACACACACACACACACAAAACGATATCGGAGCTGAAAGCTTTTCCGTCTTCTGATGCCAGAATACGGCACCAGAGTACTCTTTTTTTTAAAAAGATTCAATTTTTCATAATCAAATTTTAATATCAGATATATATACACATATATATATCTCAAGCTATATATGTCTATTCTTATTGTTTACTTCGATTCTGACGTTCCTGTAAAGACAAAAAGACATAGTTAGAATTCAGAACAAATAACGCAAGGCTGAAACAATTAAGTGCATAAGCTTAAAAATATACAACCACTGCAGAAGGCCAGCCCCACTGGTCTGCTGCAGGTAGAGAAAGGGGACTTGCGGTATCTTCAAGACTGACAGTGTTGTCGTATAAGGTAGTGTGGGGCTTTGGGTCAGGGGCTGCGGCTCAGTGATAGAGCATCTACTTGGCATGCAAAAAGTCCCAAGTTCAGTCCCCAGCACCTCCAGTGAAAACAATCAAGCTGTAGGTGATGTATAAAATCTCAGCCTGAGAATCCAGAGTGCCACTGTCAGTTTGAGTAAACATTACAGACCCTGATGGACTGATTCAGCTTCATGTGTTATGGCGCAATAAATTTACTAGCTTCTAAGGCACAAGTACTGTTACAGCCACTGCAGCGGTTTGAAAGCAGTGAAGCAGGTCTTTATAGCAACCACCCAAAACAATTCTCATCCACAACTTATGAGTATTTTAAGCGTCCAAAGAAATTGCATACAGACAAGATGCCTTCCTATGAAGCCACCAGATGTCTTCATTAAGATCAGGGTCCCAAAACTTCATGAGCCTGTGGGCTCATTTGGAGTTCTGAGGTGGCATGGTGGGCACAGCAACAAAATGGTTGCCGCAAAAATGGCTGCCGCAGGAGGCAGAGCCAGACGCAAAATGATTACCACAGTTTAACTTCAGTACCACAGTGTAGATGAGAAGAAGAGCTGGTTTTCACAACCTGCTTTCCTCCATCTTAAGCAGTCGGTTTACGACTGCCTTTCCCTCCCCCTCCCCACAACCGGCACCCTGTGAGGTAGGTGGGGCTGAGAGAGCTCTGAGAGTTGGGACTGGCCCAAGGTCACCCAGCAGGCTACACCTGGAGGAGCGTGGAGTCAAACCCAGTCCTCTCCAGATTACAGAGTCCGCCACTCTCAACCACTGCAGCGGGCTGTGCTGTGAAGCAGCTGCCAAAGCAACATTTAAAAAATATCTGCGTAGCCAATCAGATCACCAATAGTCAATCAGAAGCCTTGCTGGGCAAAAGCCCTACCTGGCCCCACCCCACTTCCTAAAAACATCTGGCAGGTACTAAAAAAAGATGTTGCTGGGTACCATGGTGCCCCCTGATATAGATATAAACCTGGTTCCGCTTTTACCACTTTCCCCAAGTAAATGTCATTCAACGCACTCTTCTTTCTCTAGTGTTCTGGTAGTATTTGCTAATGCATAGCTCTCCATAACATGTTCTCTGACCTGCTAACTACAGGAGTAAAGGGAGAAGGAAGAGGATGGGGGATTGGATGCAAACTCTGTTATAACTACAAAAGACCCCTTCTAAATGGCCAGAAGTGCCCATCAGCAATTAAAGTCTACTAAACACACAGCATACAAAGCGCATGCTCTGCTACTATTATGACAACTCCCCAGCAACTAGTTTAGTGCAAGAAATGTATGAACCGGTGAGAGGACTAGGCCGGAAGCAGGATGCTCCTTCAGTGAGCCCTGGCCAAGGAGACGGCACTGACTGCTAGCAAACAAGAAAATTCTGTTGCCATCTGACCGACCTGAATCCCAAATGTTGTGGTGCTAGAGAGGCTCTTCTCCCAACCACACAAAGCTCAGAGCCCAAGAGCTACAGCTGGGTTTGCTGCAGCAGGATTCCTAATTTTCAGCAAAAAGCAACCCACAGTGCTTCGTGCAGAAAGAGCATCACAGCCACTTCTCTCAGGCAAGATTCTCCAAAATGAAGCCAAAAATGTGGTTTTGGATGAGGGAGTAAGAGGAGGATTCTTTCCCCGCCCCTGCAGAAAAGCCGAAAAGAGGCAGCAGCCTTCCAGCAGTTTGGCTTAAGGTGGCCTTCATGCCACAATACGCTGCTGTCAGGAGCCTTCCATAGGCATTTTCTCCCGGCAATGCACAAGCTTCTATTTTAATCAGGACACACATCTTTTCTAGTTTATAATGCACTTAAACCCCCTAATATTTATGTAGGATTGCAAGAGAAAGGGGAATGCCCTGGCAAAGGCCTTGGCCTCTGGGGCATGTGCCCACACGGCACTAATTTTGAAGCCATGGCTCTCGGTCTGCAAGGCCAGAGCAAGGCAGGTAATGACAGACCGTTTTGGAGAACGCCAATTCTTAGGGTAACCATGAGTTGGAAGTGACTTGACTGCACTTAACAAGCACATACAGATGGGCTTTTGTTGGAATCTTTCTCCTTTTCAAAATAAAAGTTCACAAGTTTGCAATATAAGTAGACAGATGTATTCCAAATGCGGCAGCAAATGTTCGCCTTTCAACTTAATTTCTATATTCTGATTTTTCTAAGGCCTTGCTCAGGTTCTCATTTATGGGGTTGGATCCAGACCGAGCTAATTTCCACCCACATCCCTCTTCCAACCGCAAACCTCCACCGTGTTGTTCCTCAGGGTCCCTTATCCCCCCCACCCCCTGAGCATCATTTTGTGCTGATCAGTGGGCGGGGGAAGGCAAGAAAGTTCCATGCACGGCTGAAAAATCTACTCTGGCCCTAATCCACAGTAACGATTAAGAGATTAAGAATACTGTTATTAACTGGAGGTCGCCATTAGCCATATCCATGAAAAGATATACAGATCACAGGCGACTAATGCACTAATTAGATGTGGCCCTTCAGCTGACAAGCTATTGACGATCCAGCCGTGATAGTGAGGAACCCGTTCCACACTCCTCTTCAAGACTAAAAATTCCAACTATGGAAGTATAAACAAATGATGTTCCTGAGAAACACAGTAAGGCTATAGTCAGGATCCAAAGTAATGTACCATCAGTTCAATGCACTGAAGGGGGACTTTCAAATTTGTTTTTATTGAACACCAGCAGCCTCCCCACCCCCACCCCGCTGCATCATGACAAACCACTTTCAAAGCAGAGGGCGGGGTCTCAAAAGCAGTAAGTGTGATGTGGCACTTGAAGCAGCCTATTTATGGTGCCAGAGAGGCTGCTTCTTCCAATCATATCTTAAGCCAGGAAGCTACTGCAGCCATTCGCTGACTCTATAAATATGCACACAATGAAAAATCTGAATGCAAACTTTGTATGTATATTAAAGGAGACTATGCAAAAGCTGTAACTCAAGGTAGCACTTCCACTCGACAGCAGCTTGTTGCTTCAGAAACAGGAACTGCTGCAGAGGAGACTTCAAAAGCTGTGGAAATGTTGACCTTGCACACACAACTTGCTCAGATTGTGGCCCGTAAATCTTACTGCATCCATCACTGGCACGTTTAATTCAGCACAACCCCACAATGCTGAATTTTTTAAAAAGTATTTTGACGGGAACAAGTAGGGCATATTAGGCTTCACGGCTGAGCACCACCCTAACAAAACCAAAAGCAAATTGTGCGTACCAGTTGGACAAAAGTCTATACCGTATAGCATCGGACAGGCATGACTTTGGTTTTACAAGACAGTGGAATAAAATGCCTGGCAATTAAAAGAGAGCTGGATACTGGTACAAAGCGCTTCTGCAAACAAAAACTCCGTTTAAGGAGATACTACGTCACCCTCTCCACAACAGGGTACCTGTGAGGCATTTCAGGTAACTGTCAAACGGAGGGGGTTAGATCCCATGCACTGACAGCAATGACTGGAACACTCCACTCTCTCTCTTCGTAAGAACATAAGATGAGTCCTGCTGGATCAGACCAATGGTCCATCTGGTCCATCATCCTTTCTCACACAGTGGCCAGCCCAATCCTCTGGAGGTCCAACAACAGGGCACAGAGGCCGAGGCCTTCTCCTGATGTTGACTCCTCGCTCTGGGATTCAGAGAATTAGTGCCTCTGAAAGCGGAGGTTTCCCCTCAGTCACCATGGCTAGTAGTCATTGATAGACCTATCCTCCATGAATCCAATCCCCTTTTAAAGCTGTTCATTCCTGTGGCCACCACTACATCCGCTGGCAGCAAATTCCAGTTTAATCACTCTCTGTGTAAAGTAGTATTTCCTTTCATCCAAGTAGTATTTCCTTTTCCTTTCTTGCTGCAATCTGCTGTGCCCCACAAACTCTGCTTCTAGAGGTCTGAGGACACTCAAGAACAGCATTGGGAGGGGAGACTACAGTAGGGGGGGAAATCAGTGGAAATCTCACATGAGATGCGATGCTTCCACAAGCGGCACACTCACAAAATCCTCTCCCACAAAAGGCGTTTACCTTAAATTCTTCCCAGGGAACAAATACCCATCACATTCCCAGGTATATCTCTAACGTATGGGCTAGAAGCCCCCCCCCCCCCCCCCCGGGGTGATTAAAATGAAGAGGTTTCCAAGATTCTGCTCAGTCTACCCCATTTGCACTTAAACAGGATTCTGTGATATCACTGTGAGCAAATAAGATTCCCAAACCTTAATAACCTAGAAGTGGCTTTATTTCTTGCTACTGCACCAATCCTAAACCAAATGGACCTCTATACTGGGTTTGTGGCTACCTAGAGAAGGAGCGGAAAGGTTCATAATCTAAAAAGAAATGGAATGCTAGACCCAGAAGACTGGGTGCGGTGAGCCTGTGTAAAAAAATCTGCAAACCTGGATTTCTTCTAAAGCAGTTGCCCCCTTTTGGGTACTAAAAGCCTAGGAGAGGCAAATCTTCCAGCCCTCAGTGACTTCCTCAGCTGGGGAGTGAAGACAAGGAGAAAATAAAATCCCACACCAGTCACTAAGAGATTAAAAAAGAAGGCTAAGGCCCATGGTGCAAAATTGAGGGGGGGAATGCATATCACACAGTTAGAATCCCCCAAATTCCCTACACGTTTTGCCAACAGGCTTCTTCAGGGCAGGGAAATCTGTTTGTCTTGCAATGTTTCTTCCAAAAGAGCATGAGAACACTGTAGGCGAAACACGTAGAGAACTTTGGGAATTTCAACTGAATAATAAAACGTATTTTTACTTTATTTTGCACCCTCACAGAGTGAAGACAGCCTCATCAACTGCTGTGGAACTACAGACACCTTGTCAATTACAAGGATGCTCAAGCAGAGCAGTTGAAAGGAGCGCTGTGCTTAACATCCGCCTTGTGGGCCAAGGAGTGATCTTGCTCCCTTACTGGACCAAAGCTGAGGGCATCCAAAGGTAGGCCCACAAGCCTAGGACCAAAGGACTTGGTGGGACCCCAGTTATTCCCACCTCTACATCCCTTGTTTGGGTGGAATCTAGACTACGTTTTCCAGCAATGGAAGGGAAGGGGTCTCTCTTCCTGCTGCAAACCCCTGATTTGCGTCTCATGCTGGTCCTGAGGGTCACCTGTCCCCAACCCCCGGAGCAATATTTCAGGGAGGTCGGTGGGCTTCACTGGGAGGGGGAGGCAGGAAAGTTCACTTCCATTCCATGGAAAAATCACACAGATGGAAAACGGCCACAGCTGCACTCAGACGTGAAACAAATGGCAAGTTTGAGTCCAGTGGCACCTTTAAGACTAACAAAGTTTTGTTCAAAGTGTGAGCTCTTGGGTGCACACTGGACTCAAGCTCTGTTCAAATGGCAAACGCCATGAAATATCACTGCAAATATCATGGAATATGAGGCTGACCGAAAGCCCTCCCTCATCCCGGCTCACAGCACGCGGAGACTAAAAACACAGGTCTGTCGACTGCAATTAGTTGTGGCATCTGAATCGGGGTGCCTTCACTAACTGGGGATAATTCCTTGCAAGTAACCACATCTCTCAGCAAACAATACCAGTCAATAATCCCAGTTCCTGGGGAAAAAATAACTAACCTCAGTCAGTGAAGGCAACCACATTTGGACATCAGAATTGGAGTTAGCTGAAGACCTGTCTTCAATCTTGGCATGCGGCACAAGGGGAAGAGGAAGAGAGCACGTGAGCCCAACATTTCAGCAAGCTTGTGTACACTGAACAAATTAAGATCGTATTTATAGTGTCTGATACTGATGCCCTGACATGGATGGCCCAGGTTATCCCGATCCCAGAAGCTAAGGAGGGTCAGCCCTGGTTAGTATTTGGAAGGGAGACCGCCAAGGAAGTCCAGAGTGTCTATGCAGAGGCAGGCAACAGCAAAACACGGCTGAACGTCTCAACAGGAACACTGTTAAGTTAGCTGCAACTCGACAGCAGTTTCCACCTCTTGATACCCATCGCTCAGCTGTGCCCTGCTAGCCTTGATGATATTCTCTTGAAAATCCCAGCAACTGTGGGGTTATTTTTCAGAAATTATTAGTATCTCAATTCTCACTCTGCCCATCATCTGATGTATTTTTTTTTAGAGCTACTGAAAAAATACAGCTGCCATAAACACCGAGTTTTTTGGCGTAGAGATAAATGAGCCAATAAGGCTGGCGGCATTATTACACATATTTCTGCCAGCACCGCCACCACCCACCCCTGTGAGAACACAGCTATTACAGCAAAGCTCCAATGTAACTCAAATGTAACCCCACCAGCAAGCACTTGCCGCTCTGAATTATAGATTAAGGATGTGTGCTACTTTGGGGTACAAAAAGCGCTGAAGTAATTATTTACTTTTTGAATCTCTTACTCCCCCCAAACAAGGAACCCAGATTCCCTTCATTTAACGAGACACTTTAAAGCCAGTTTACCTTCCGCACTACCTCCTCCTCTTCCTGCCGCTTTTCGTAGTGAGAAAAGTCATCAAAGATGGAGGTCGTGTGCTTGTACGTCGCAATAATTTTAAGCACTTGTTTTGCTTTTTCTAAGGGCACCTCCTGAGTGTCGCGGGAGTTTGTAACTGGCTTGTTGTCATTGTTCTCCAGCCGGATGTGTCGCAGCTGGTTGTTGGGCACGTCCTTCACAAAGATCCACTTGACGTCGAACTTCCCTTTCCACTTGTCCTGAGACCAGACACCAGCGCTGGTACCGTAGTCCACCGGCGACTTCATTTCTGCCACTCCGCAGAAATGTCCACTGCCGTTGACGCTGAAGAGCAAGTAGACGGGGCCTTTGCTATTCATGGAGCGGAAAGCGCTGTCCAGACGCTTGTTGCCGTGCTCTGTGCTACACCAGATGGAGTACTTGATCGAGCGGTGGATGTCGTCCTCCGAATAGCTCTTGATGATGAACACGCGTCCGTTTTTAAGGTTCCACTCGAAATCCTTAGGGTTGTAGCTGTGAGCAGCTTTCAGCTTTTCAAGAACAGGGTGGGACTCGCCGCCGGGGATAGAGTTCGCTGGAATACTCCCAGGCGAGTTACTCTCATTGCCTGTCCCTCCGCTTTGGCCGAAAGCTGCGTTTCTGTTACGGGGTGCCACCCAGCGATTTTGAGGTGGGGGTGGCTGAGGGTTCGGATACGGCAGCTGGGTCAGTGGGGGCGGCTGAGCAGGAATCGGCTGAATAATCTGTGGCTGTGGGATTGACTGAGGAGATGGGATCTGCTGGGGAGTTGGAACTTTGGCCACAGGACCTTTGTTGTCCCAAGTACCTATATCCATGTTATGTTTTATAGGCGGGGGAGGCAGAGCTCCTCCTATTACAGGCCCACTTTTTGTTTTCATCTTGGGTTGAGGTTTTGCAGGTTTGCTAGCAATAGCAGCCCAAGAGGTCGGCTTTGACACTGGCAAGTTTATACTTGAGCCACCATTGCCAGATAAAGCGCCCGTCATCCCAGCGCTGTTGACGACAGAGCCTACTGTTTTCACGGCGGAGGCTGTGACTTCCCCGCCAATCTTCAGCCCAACCATTCCCTGTTCGATGCTGTTCATCCCAGGAGCTTTATTCAAAGTATCATTGTGAAATCCTGTCTGGCCGTCAACGATTGTCCCGCCCAGAGAGCTAGGTGGGTAGCTGTAACTGCTTCCATAAGCCGAGTTTTGAGTCTGCTGCCCTTGGGACCCACTTGTCCCCCAAGCTGAGAAAGCTGGGTTTTCAGGGAAGAAATTAAACCTGTGTTGGTAGATGTTGTTCCCCAGTCCCCCAGGCTGTCCAAAAACAGCATCGTGCATGAAGTGATGGTCGCCATTACTCAACTGTCCGTAGGTAGTGAGGTATGGGATTGGAGGGTCTCCTCCAGTCGACCACGGTGCTTCACTGAGAGAGTACGGGAAGCCAATAGAAGGCGGATAATAACTGGACAAGTAAGGATCTGTCATTGATGGATAGCTGTTATTCTGTTGAAAAAGAGAAGTAATTTCAGATTCGGATAGTCACAATGTGGAACTGAAGCTAGCAGAGATGCTTCAGGAGAGTTTAAATCCCCTACATTCTAGTACTGATACCACCACAACAAACAAATGCCTTCTATTTTTAATGTTGCGTTGCCTTTTCCTGGTATCTCTGCAAACGCATATTTCAGTGCCTTGTAAAAAATGCACCCATGAAATCAAAATACGCATGGCAAAAAATAAAGGGTGCGTGTGTGGGCTGTAATCCTGATTGAAGGCACCTGCGGGATAAAATAAATTGACTCTACCTGTGAACATGCAGAGGGCACACATGTGGGTGAACTGTGCCCCAACCGATTACAATGCTTGTGAATAGACCGCCCAGAAAATCAGGAGTAAGTCGAGCATGCGGGAAAGCCCCCATTCATCCTATACTCTCCCTATTCTTTAAGTTGTCTCAGCTTTTTAACCTTAGAAACCTCTCCCAGATCATGTACACTATGCCACCTTGGTTCTTAGTTTTGTATTTCCTCACAAAGCCTGTCTTACCTTTCACCTTTCCATAGCTCCCTTTCCTCTTAGGGATGTTTGATCTTCTGCTGTGTATATTCCATTTTAACCCCCCCCCCCTTCTGCTCATTCTTTGCACACTCTGACCTAAAAGTCCCTTTTTGGGTGGCAGACCTTTACCACCGGTTTCTACTGTGGCAGGACTCTTGCACAGAAGAGCAGTAATAGTAATTAGCAACATGTATATTACTGCTGCTTTGAGAAAAGGAAAAAGGAGAAGGGACATTAAGGACATCATAAACAGCACACATTGCTGCATTTTGATACGCTGGTTCTCCCGAAAACGGCATGCTCCCCAGTGTGAATACTCAGTTCTTTTCAGAATTACCTGGACAATATTAATCAGCATTTAGAAACCGGCATCGTTGTTCTATTTCTTGCCGGAGGATGCACCCAGTGCAAAACACAAGTATGAATAATTCACAAGAAAAGACCAGTGATTCCTTCTGGCCCGGAAACATGCTTTTGTGCTCCAAAGCTACATTTTTTTTATCATGCAACCAGTTTGGCACTTACAAAGATACAGTTAGATGGGACCTTCCCTGAAATTAGCAAATGCTCTTTCCTGAGGTGTTTCTGATCTCCTAAACGTTCTCATATGATTTAAGTAAGTCACTGTCTTGTTCAGAACATTTCCACACAGCATGATAAAGCAGCACCCATCGGTCATCTTTCTGAAGTACTCCATATATTTTGTTTGCCTTAAGTCAGATGACCCCCAAAAGACCTTTTATTTACTGTATTTTTTAACCCTGCTTTACGGCCAATACGTGGTTCCCAAAGTAGTTTCAAGCTACAAAGTTAGGGAAAGAGTGATAGGGAAGGGAGTCCCAGTAAGATCTCTGAACACAATGAAGGGGAGGCTTGGCTACTTCCTCTTGCCCATGTGGCCTCAGAAATGGCCGCTAGTATTAAGGCTTATCCCAGGCAGTCTACCTGTAACTTTTAAGGGGATCTGTTCTTTCTGGGAACTGAGGTTCCTACAATAAAAGAATCTTACATGGGAAATATCAGATCTTCGGTATTTCTCATGTTCTAAAACAAGCATGTATAATGTTATTGAACAGCAACATCTAAGAGTTCCCTTTTTTTGAATTAAACAATAGGACCATGATGTAGTGGGAAGTAAGTGGCAATGTTTTAGAAAAACTGTGAAGCTACAACCATGTACATAAGTAGGGCTTTCTGCAGAAAGCAGACCGACTCATAGGCAGGCACTGGCCCCAAAAATCGTCTGCAGAAACGGGATTCACATTATTTGGAATTGTTGTGTCACACAGTATTGGGGGTAGAGCTATGTCAATGACCACCGTGGCACAGCTTTGACTGCTAAGTTCTTAGTTGACTTCTTCCAAGCCACTCTACCCACTTTCCTCTAAGGCACGAATTCACAGCATGGAAAAGAGGTCGAGACAAATCCTGATAACGCTGGTATCTGAAAGCCTCCACTGAGAATTACGGACAGCTGTTTGCCAAAAGTAACTTTGGGGGGGAGTATGAATGGCAAAGAACGCAGCTACAAGTCATCAGCTTCTGGACAGTCTATTAAAATGCGCAAGGATAACTGGTGCTGCATGATGCTGAATATACTCAAACTTGAGACTCTAAAAATCAACAGGAGTTTAGTTAAAAATGACTTCCTGTGGAACATCAAGAATATCAGTGAATGAACGTGTACTGTAGTAACAAAAAATTTTGTAGAACGTTGACACTATTGTTGCAAAGGACCTTTACTGAAGCAGAATGGCCCACACCTAACCATCCCTAAGTATCTCCCATATCATCTAGGTTACATGCAGTGTTCCCTCTAAGCTGAGTTAGCATGAGACAGCTCACAGGTTTTTTAGCCTCCAGCTCACACATTTTTGTCTTCGCTCAGGAAGGAGGGCTCCGGAGCAAGCTAATTTATGCAGCAGCCAAATCGCTGGCTCACAACTTTAATGCCGGTAGCTCACAAAGTAGAATTTCTGCTCACAACATTCCACATCTTAGAGGGATCACTGCTTACATGTATCACTTAGAAGAGAGTCGGAAGGATCAAACCACGATATCCCAAGGTGTTTGAAAGAGAAGGAATCCATTCAGCCAATATCAAAGGAAAGGAGGCTGTGCATACAGGCAAAATCTGCCACACCACTATCTAACCTGACCAAGGACACAAGGTTTTCTATCCCTATGCAAAACAAGATATATTTTATTTATTTATATTTAGTATTCCGCCCTCCCCGCCAAGGGTGGGGAATCGCTTAGCAGAGCACCATTCAAGCATCATCCTGTTTTGGCTCACAAGTTTGAGGAGGCAAGGGTTGCATCACAATTTTCACCAATTCCCCTCTGTCATTACAGAACCCCATGCTGAGGATCCACTAACTCTGGAGGGGAAAGTTTTTGGAAGCAATGTGGTAAAAATACTGACATCCCCCCTTTCCTCCTGCCTTCCACAAGCAGAAAACTTGTCTAAGATCCAAGCCACTGTGTTTCTAACATAGTACTCTGCAAAGCTGTCACTGGCTCTTTAACCATGTAGGGGATTGCAAAAAAAGTGTGTGCCCACACAAAAGGGCTTATTTTAGTTATAGGGGTTAGCATGATGCACAGAAAACAGCTTGCCGTGTCTATTAAAATCCCACTGGGTGGCCTCTGGCAAGCCAGGAGACTTGTGTGCACTTACCTCAAAGCTTCAACCAGAATAAAAAGGAGACAAGAATTGTTAAGCACTTGGTAAGCTGAAGCAGTCAAATTAAAGTCATGCGTATATGATCTAAATAAAAGTGAACGAGAAAAAGTCAACCCAGCTTCAGAGTTTGAATAATGGTTCAGTTACTCAAGTCCCCAAATATTCCGTCAAGTGGCTTGTGAAAATTACTTTGCTTTTATACAGCGATATCTACCTAAAAACTATCACAACAATACCAGGGAATCAGAGATTAATGAAGGATAGGTCTACAAGTGCCAGGAGGCATTATCAGGAGAAGGCCTCCGCTTCTATTGCCCTGTTGTTGACCCTCCAGAGCAACTGGCTGGCCATGCTGTGACACAGGATGCTTGGATTAGATTATCTGGTCCAGCAGAGCTCTTCCTATGTTCACACTGAGACTAGACCACACAGTTCACCCCTCCAAGTCAACCTGGAGACTCCCAGCTGATGCAGAATGATGCAGCTTGGTGGTTATGAGAAGCTAGCTGCCGCATGCATATTAAACCCATTCTGCAGTCATTCCACGGCTGCCCATGAGCTACCAGGTACATTTCAAAGCACCGGCCACCACACAGGTCCCTCATACCTGCAGGACCGCCTCTCCTCCGGTGCTCCACAACAAGTAACTTTGCTCACCTGAACAGGGCCCTCTGTAGGTACGAATCTGCAAATGGGCAAGGTCAACCACATATATTCGCTGAAGTGGCCCTCACCTTGTGGAATGACTTGCCTAAGGAGGTCAGGAAGGCTCCTACACTTCTGGCATTCCACAAACTATGTAGAATAGGAGGGCATTTTTAAGAAGGTGATATGGCTGTATCACAAAGAACAGGTCAAGAGATTTTTCAAGGAAGAAAACGGGTCTGTAGACTTTACTGATCGGAATGGCATGTTGCAGTATTGCGGTATTCATTTTCTTGATCTCAGTGCATTTTATTCCTCCTTACAAAATACCACCGATTGCTGGTTTAACATGTCATGTCTAATACTTCAATACAATCAACAGGATGGGACATCCTTTAATCACAGAAACCAACACGCTATCCCAACAATCCACTGAATTCTTTTCAAACACCACAGCAAAATATGCAAGAACCAAGCAGGCCCATCAACCATCAAACGAGAAGCATCCATTTCTGTGGATGATCAATGTTATGTTAGGCTGATTTACTGTAACCTTAGAAACACAGTTTCCAACTTATGAGGAAAAGCACCCCTAATATGATTCAGCTGGTGCCCCTTTCTTTGGTAAATACATGACCTTATGATTAATCTCCAGTTAAGTCTTTAGCTACAAACCCCACCAATATTTGATACTATGGCTCCTTCCCTTGGAAGCTTTCTGCCAACAGCTACATAGAGGGATTTTATGTTGTAGTCAGCAACTTCATCCATCAGTGGAACAGCTGTTGGATGCAACTCACTGTACCAAACATAAGCAGGACCTTCGACTAAGGAACTCCTAAGCTACAGAGACTGTGGGAGGGGTCAAATATATCAAAACATTTGAATCCTTACTGGATCATAAAAACAGAATATTTCAATTTTTTTATCCTCAACCCCTCTACGAGGGTTCAGAACAGTAGATGTCTCGGAGGGAGAATGGTCATCTGCTGAGAAAATGGTTCATCTGTCATTTCTAGAGCCTAACAGTGCCACATTTTGGGAACACTGCTTTACGTTTTACTTTGAAAGGGGACACTTATTGTCAAGTGAGAGCCATGCATCATCCTTAGCGTAAGCAGCAGCTGACTGTAGCCAACAGATCCAGCACGGCATGCAGCAAATCATTTTTTTTCAGTGGAACAGCTGCATAAGGGTGGAAGAGAAAAAGGAATCATTTGCAATTACCGTATTTTTCACTCTATAGCACGCACCTGACCATAAGACGCGGGGGGAGGATCGCACCCTCCGCGCTGGTCAGGAGGCCTCAGCCGGCAGCGCGGTAGCGGCGGCAACGTCAGCGGTGGCCTCGCGCAAGCCACCAGCGGCGGCCTGGCGGCAGCAAGGGAAACCTTGTGCCTGCTGCGGCAGCAGTATTCGCACCATAAGGCGCGCACACTTTTCTCCCCACTTTTTTGGGGAGAAAAAGTGCGTCTTACGGTCCGAAAAATACGGTAGTTGGCATCTCATGGTATAACAGGAAGAACCTTTGTCCACACAAAAAATGTTGAGGCAAAAATGATGTGCAGTGTAATTTTTACATTCGAGAGTTGTTAGCCTTCCAAACAGCAGCTTGCTTGGAATTACACTATGATCTCCACAACAGCATAGATGCACATAAAAAAAAAAAACTATGTGCACATAGATGCACATAAAAAACAGCCTGAAACAGAGCTTACATCAGCTACTTTATATATATATATATACACACACACACACTTTCATTTATGGTTTTAGACAAGTTATCCATTTGCCCTAGAAGCTACTGTGCTGGTTCCCCCCTACCCCACCAGCTTTGACAGTATGCTCTCCGACACGAGCATTTCTGGGACTTCTTGGGTTTCTCTTCAATTCTGCTTGGGGGGGGCAACAGTGGGAGGGCTTCTAGTGTCCTGGCCCCACTGGTGGACCTCCTGATGGCCCCTGCTATTTGTGGCCACTGTGTGACAGAGTGTTGGACTGGATGGGCCATGGGCCTGATCCAACATTGGCTTCACTTCTGTTCTTATGCACTACTACAAAATTCTATTGAAATGCAAATTCCTATTAAGTAGCAGTTCCTGGCCCTGAGATTTCCAAGCACTTTAGAACGTTAAAAAGCTCAGCGTTGACTGCAAGAGGAACAACAGGGATCTTTACATCTGCAGCAGAGACATACGAAAACACACTCTGAGTGATGTGGGGGTTGTGAATTCACCTACAGGTGAGTGGGCGTACTAAACATTTTCCTCTCCACTATGTTCTAAAAAGGATTCTTTTTAAAAACGGCAGAATTCCTTGATTTGCACTCCCCAAAGGCTCCTTTAAAAAACAAAACAAAAAAAACCCATTGTTTCAGCAGCGCTGACTAACCTGATTTGACTGTCCAGAAAGGTAAGGCTCAAAATCGTTGTCGTGAACTGTATCCTTCTGATGAAGTGAACCATTTTGCACTGAAACAAAGAATGCTGAAGTTGTAACATTGTACATTCAGAAGTTTTGGCGTGAAGCACGTGCTAAAGTGTAGCGACAGTATACGTAAACAAAACCTTCATCCTATGGCACTATTAATTCTTGGTCAGAGGGATCAGATTTCGATACGATTGGGGGGGGGGGGGGGAGAATCCACATGCACTCAAATATGCTCCCGTTGCTGCTAAAGCTAGTTTGAATAACCCTCACTGAGTGGCTTGCAAGCAGGTTTTTTTGACAACCTGCAACACAGCTATGGCAAGAACAGGACGAATGCTCATACAGCGCACTCTTAACACATGTATATCCTGTGAAGGGAAAGAGAGGAACGTAGCAGGCAGGATGCCTTAATGGCAGCAAAGCCCTAAAGAGGTGAATAAAATACTAGCAGTGTGGTCATTAGTCTCTGGATGCTGGTATATCTAGTGGAAATTGTACACTTCCTGATAGGTATTAGAAATACCTTTACTTAACCTGATCTAGTTTACACCTCGTACAGTGCCTCAAAAAATACCAGTGTTCGTTAATTAGTAGTAAACTGCAGTAAACTGTGGCCTAGAGAGCTGCTGGGATTGTTTCAAAGATTAAGAGGGGCTCCTTTATGAGATCATCACTCTAAGGTTAACTGAAAGTCTGCAACCTCAAGAGAATAGCTGGTATTAGGCAGCAGTACACACAGGGAGACAGCAAGCGCTAGAAGGGACAGTCAGTGCTTCACATAAGCCCTACAGTACTCTCACATAACTGAATACTCTGCAGTTAACTGCGCTGCCAATGCAAATATGCAGGGGTTTCCTTTGCTGACTAGTTGATGTGGGAAAAGTTCTCTTAAGGCAGAAAGTTTGAAAACCACCAACTTTTAAGAGCATTTAAGACAGCAAGAAAGTTTTCATAATGCAAGCTACAATACTACATTTAAATTTAAAGATTAAAAAGTATTTATACGTATAAAGAAAACAGAGAAGCATTGCTACGCTACATACAATTTATGGTTCATAAAACTACCAACATGCATTTGACAAAAATAGGATACCTTAGCCTAGGACAGTTAGAGTACTTTAAATAGCTCAATGTAACCTCAAGAAAGCCAAAAATATTCATACTTCCTGTCTGGTTTATTCACAGAAACTGCTTTGCTGTAAATCACCTGTTGGGGTGATCTAGAGCAAAAAGCTTTAATGTGAAGCACTCGAGGCATAATGTCAATGTTTAAATGCTATGAAAGGCCATTTTCCAGAACACCTGTGATGCTAACCTATCTCAGCCATAGCCACAATAACTGTAACATTTGCTTAAACCTACCAAAATCACTCTGTTCTGCATTATGACAAGAGACACAAAGGTAATTGACTAAATGGCACAGTCCAGTGAAGGCTACTTATAGAAACCTCTCACTTGTCCACTGTGTTCTCTGATGTACTTTAAACACCTTTAAATAGTGAAAGTGAAAACTGCAGACACTGGCATATTACAGCATGCAACTGTAACATTCATTTGAGGCAGCATGCTTTTAACAATGTAAATGATACAGTTCTTGTGGGTTTGATATACTGTTTTCCACTTTGAAATTTCAGGATGGGATAACCGATAAATACGAATAAAACAGATTTCAAATATATAATGTAAATTGCAAGGACTGTTTGCTTTTTGTAAAACTGCAGCTTTGTAAAACTAGTTATAGCAAGTGTTGCAGTGTTACATATGATCCCCTGCAACATCATGCACTCAGGGAAGTTTGAACTTTGGGATAAGGGCTGCAAAAATAGTTTCAGTGGAAAAAGAGTTGTGTCAGCTCCCATGACCCATGATCCCACAGACACTCTGGTGACACAAGAGGAAGTAGCCTAACTGCAAACTGAAGTTACCACTTAATTTTTTTTCCTAAGAAAGATGAGCCATGATACTGTTGCAAAAGCAAGCATCTCTGTTGTTAAAACAGACTTTAAGGTAAGGCCTACATACACACAGAGACACACAAAACAATGGTGTGAAAAGCAAACAGTCCTGAAGACTCCCAGTCCTATGCTGTAGTTCACTGGAAATTTAGGCCATTCAGCTCCAGGAGACTTCAGGGAAACCACACCTAGGATCTTACTGCACATATGTATTAGAAGCTCTGTTCCATCACTGAGAGCCAGCTATTGCCACTGATGAACAAAGTCCACCTCTACTTCAGAACACTTTGAGATACATATGTTAGATTAGAGCTTTACTTACCTTTATTATCTTGTCCTTTCGGTCTCTGTCATACCATAACACATGATAAAAAAAAAAGAACAGATATTATTTGTCACTTGCTGAGCCCTCGAAATAAAGCAACCTGCATTCTAATATAAGCATATCGTAATTCATAAAATGTAGTGCACACGCAATTCTACAGGAACAAGGACACCTTTCAAGAGCATCTAGATTTAAATTAACCCAATTCCCAGCCATTACCCCTTTTCCAGCCTTAAAAGGCCCTTGTTTGATCAGCCAATACTTATATGGAATGATCTCAGAATGACGAATTCTATACAGGAAGTCAAGGGCACGAACACGTACAGTGTCAGGGACTCTGAGGAATCATTACAAAAAGAATATCAAAGCCTGTGAGATTTAAAAAAAGGAAACCACTGCAGCTTCCAAAAGGGCCCTAGAGAAGGGACTAGGAACATAAATGCCAAGTGAAAATGCAGGAAAACAGAGCAGAGACCAACAGAGAAGCATGTAACTTCTCCAAGAAGATATATGACAGTATGTGTACTGGATATATTCAAATAAGGCTGCCTTGGGAGAGAAAGGCTTCAAAGAAGAGAAAGAAGCTGGCTGCTAGCAAGATCACCAGGATACCTAAACCTATAAAGGAAAGAGGAGGAGGAGAACACCCCAAGTCTCAGACCAAGACAACATTGGAGAGAGAAGGGCAACAAGAAACACAAATGCCACATTTTGGCATTTAAGACACAAGTCAAGAGAAAACAAGTTCCTGGGCAAATTAGTAAAGTTAGAGAAACTCCTCCCACACAGAATCAAGAAGTGTCTTAAATCAGTGAGAAGTGGTTTCTCAAGAGAATAACACAAGAAGCACAGAAAAAAATCTACTGTATATGTGAAAGAAAAGTACCACAGCAGCTGAAGACCACCTAAAGAAAGTATAGCTCTAGAGAGCGGACAAAGGACAGGGCAAGGGAAATCACCCTCTCACCTCAGCCATGAACTCTGCCGGAGGCCTTAGGCAAGCCTCCTTCTCTGTCAGCCTCAGCTCCGCCAAGCCTAGCACATGGGTAATAATCCTGGCTCACCTTACAGGGCTATTATAAGAACTACAGAAAAAAAAACATCAAGCCCTTTGAACAGTTTATAAATGGTTAACATTACGGTTAAAGGGGGAAAGAGTGGTGCACAGTTGGGACCTCAGCCTGGCCAAAACAGACAAGAGAAAAGAAAGGAGGCCAAAGATAGAGAAGAGAGGCTTCTTCACAGAGAATAGACCCTTCCTAGGTCTCAGCAATGCTTTTCAGAGAGAAAAAAATAATTCAAAGTGGGGGAGACGTAGACATCAGAGCAACCTAAACTGGCAGCAGACTATACAGGAAAACAAACAGCCAGCATTTTAAAGAGAGACTGATTACCAAAGTTGAAGACTGGAGTGCTATAGCCTACGTCTTCTAAAATCAAGAGCAGCCTACACAAGACAGAGAGATTCCAGGAACTGCCTCACTCATGTCCAGTAAAGAAAAGAAAAAAACACACCAGCTAAACTAAGTAAGGAAGTAAAGACAGATAAGGCCAGACACAGAGCTTGAGCTAAAGATAGATGCTGCACAGCTTCTGAGGTGGTGATAAGGCAGAGATGCTAAGTTTTGGAACACAAACGAGGCCCATCCAAGGAGAACAAAATTAAATCCTCCTTTCTCCAAGAAAGGGTCCAATACAACAGCTACACAATTTCACAGACCGCACAAGGCTAAACTCAAGTTGGCCACACTCAACAGTTTTCGCAACCCATCTACTTAGGCCGCCCATACATAGGGCATCACACAACTTTTTAAAGCGTGCGCTTGTAGCATTTCAAGTCGCGCCCTCTCCCATGCAAGGCAGCACTGAAAACAGCTGAGACGTGCTAAGGGGGCAGAGACCAGATTTTAAAAAACTGAATGGGGGCGGGGGGGGGGGGGGGGGGAGAGAGCACACTTGCATCCCAACAGGCACCGCCTGCAAAAGTGAACACAAAAAAAACAAATAACGAAAACATGTGCATTGGGAAAGGAGGAAGAAGATGGGGCAGGTACCCATTTCCCCAGGTTCCTGTAGCCCTGGAGAGCATGAAGAACATGCTTGCAAAGGGAGAGATCTGAGACTTGGGGGGGGGGGGGAGAGAGACTTGAGATGGGGCGAGGAAGGCGAAGGGAAGACTCTTGAGGTCGGAGTCGACTCCTCGGGAGGGGGGGGGAGAGGCAGCTCACATGAGGTTAATTCCCATCTCTTCTCCCCCACCACTGCCACTTACCTGGGGGTCAACGCTGGTGGCAGACATCTCTCATGCGCCCTGGAAGGAGAAGGGAGAGGTGGGGAAGGGAGGGGAGGAAGGGGGCGTGGCCAGGCACGAGCGCACAGGAGGCGGCGGGCGGGGGGAAGGCGCAGACTGAGACGCGGGAGAGAGTGCGCGCGCGTGCGCGCGCGCTGGGGGGGGGCCTCCTCCCCCTCCCCTCTTTCCGGGAGGAGGGAGGGTGGGCAGAGGCGCGCGCGCACACAGGCGCGACCGGGAAGGAGGAGGGGGGGGGAGAGGGAAAGGAGAGCGCCGCCTCCCCCTCCCTGCGCGCGCGCGCCCCCGCTCAACTCCCTCACATCGCCCGCCGCCTCCCCCTTCGGCAAAATGAGAAAGAGAGAGAGGCCCACCGCGCACGCGCGCCCACCTCTTTCTCCCTCAGGTGGTGGGGGGGAGGATAGGAAGTGAGGGGGGGGGAGAAAAAAGAGGGGAGGGCGCGCTTCTTTCTTTCCTTCTCCCTCCCGCCCCTTCCTTGAAACCGGCGGTTGGGCTGAGGAGGGGGGCGGGGAGGGAGGCGAGCGCGGTCTCTGAGGGGAAGGAGACTTCACGGCGAGCCGGCGGCGCCTTCGAACTCCCAATGGCGGCGCGGGCCGGGCGGCGGTGACGTCAGCGGCTCTGCCGCGCGGGGCACGCCGGGAGAGGAAGAGAGGAGGGGGAGGGGGGGAAATCCCCCGCCCTGCTCCGCCGCCACGCACAGGAAGGAAGAGAGGGAAGGAGAGCGCGAGAGCGCATCACCTGCCGCGCATGCGCGGTGGGGAAGGCACCAGCGACGGCCGTTGTGGCCGGGCTCGCTCCGGGTGGCCCCGCCCCCTTTTCAGGCTGTCGTTTGTGGGTGGTTTTTTTTTGTAGTAAGTTCCCGCCCAAACCGCCGTATTCGTTCACTCGGCTGGGCGGGGGGTGGGATTGGCGGGCTGATTGACGGGAGGGGTGGGCCTTGTGGCTCGCCGGAGCCAATAGGGAGACGGAAGCGGCTGAGGGGATTCATTTTACCTCAGGCGCCTTCCTCCAGTAGAGGCGGGGAAAAGACAGGTGTCGGGGAGGGCCGTAAGGGCTGCGGTCGCACTGTGGGGCCCTTTCACACGCCCGAAATAACACAGGTTGAGTCCACTTTCCAACTGGAGTTTGCTGTGTGGAATGGCAGAATCCACTTGCAGATGGTCGCTGAAGTGGGTTGAAGCTGTGTCAGTTAACCTGCCAGAGCATCCCTAAATAACCCACTTTCAGTGCACTTTCCAACTGGATTTCAGTGTGAACTGGCAGAATCCAGTTGGAAAGTGTATTCAAAGCCAGCCCTTCGCCCTGGAAAGACTCCCAGAGAGGCTGCTTGCAAGTCTGTGGCGTACACCCAAAGGCCTTCCCTGGAAACGTCAAGATGCAAATAGATTTAGACGGGGGTCATTTAGTAGAAAAAGAGGTGCAGGAGCTCATTAGCATACCTCATTAGCATAACTTATTTGCATATGCCACACCCCCTAACATACCGGAAGTGTGTCAGAAGACAAGAAAGAAAGAAGAGAGAGAGAGAAAGAAAGAAAGCTGGCAGAGAGGGGACCGCTACTAATCCAAGCCACAGAAATACCACTATTCTGGGAGGACAGCTTCAGTGGTGGCTGAAGCCTTCAGAAGGCTGGTCGGAGAAACAAGGACCTTTCCAGGGGACGGGGTCATTTTGCTGCAGCCATGACACAAGCAGGCATTCCCCCGCGGGAAGGGGGCTGGCACCAACTCCCGGAGCTGAGCTCCCCTGAGCTCCTGCTCGAAATGACCCCTGGATTTAGATCTGCAAAGGAGGAGGAAAAAAAACCCTGGGCTTGTTTTCATTGTGGAGGAAGGAAGGCCACAAACTCTTGCGAGCCCTCTGCAAACGACAGCCTTTGGGAACAGGAACTGCTGAGAAAGGAGATGGACTTAACAGGGACCTGGACAAAGCTGGAGTCCGGGGGCACCTTGAAGACTAACGAAGTTTGATTCACGGCCTAAGCTTTCATCTGCAAGCCCACTTCCTCAGATACAGTGGAACAGAACCCCCTCAGCCGTTACTTATAGGGGGTTGGGGTTGTCAGAAAGGTTCATAAGGGCTGCGATCACACAGGGCGCTTTCACACACACTAAATAACTCCCTTCCAATCCACTTTGCAGCTGGATTTTGCTGTGTGAAAAACCCACTTGCAAACGGTGCAAAACCCACTTGCAAACGGTCGCTGAAGTGGATTGAAGCTGCATTAGTTAACACGTGAAAGCATCCCTAAATAAGCTACTTTTAGTGTACTTTCAGACTGAATTTTGCAGTGTGAATTGGCAAAATCCAGTTGCAAAGTGTACTGAAAGTAGATTATTTAGTGTGTGTATGTTATTGCAGCCATGAAGTCAAGATGCATAAGTACTGGGTGATTACAGCTGAGACTGGATGTAAGAAAGATCTGCAAATGGCAGTAAATTAGCATACCAATACAAAAGATAGCAAACGTGGGAGCAAGGTTTGAGTCCAGTGGCACCTTCAAGACAAAGTTGAGTTCTGGGTGCAAGCAAGAACTGAGAGACTTTGTATGTACACTCCTTTAGATTCACTGAAACAGATTTCCTCAAATACTTATAGGGTGTGGAGGTTATTTGCCTGGAGATAATAAGTAGAGTCAAGATGCCTAAGTAACTGAACAGTAAACACAGCTAAGATTGGAATGACACATTGGGTAAAACATTCAATAACAGTAAGTTGGTATACAGATAATAAAGGTGTTAACAACAGATGTGGGAACTAAGTTTGACTCCAGTGGCACCTTTAAGACCAAAAAGTTTGATTTCTGGGTATAAGTGAGAACTGATAGATTTAGCATGTGTAGTGAGCTAAGAAGCTGATATTGCTGTTAAGTCCTGGGGGTTCCTGAGTGTTGTAACATCTTGTAATTCAGCAATCTCCCTTCCCCATCTGTTTCTGAAATTCCTTTGCAATAGAACAGCTACTTTGAGGGCCCCCACTGAGTGTCCTGAAAGGTTGACACGTTCTACAGGTGCCACTGGACTCAAACTTAGTTTCCACATCTGTTGTTTAACTTCATAACAACCCTGCAAGGTAGGTTAGGCTGAGAGTGTGTGACTGGCTCAAGGTCACCCAGCAAACTTCCACGGCATGAGTAGGGGTTTGAACCTGGGTCTTCCAGATCCTAGTATCATAGTCTTAACCACTACACCAGACTGGCTCTCTGCCAGTTTAAGTGAGGTTGCATTACAGCAAGCCTCTGAAGCATCCACGAAGGAAATAGTTTCCACAAATCTCTGAGGATAAAGGAACACTTCCAAGCATCCTGTTTTGAAACACCTGAGGGGGGGGAATAATGGAGTGATGTTCCAAAAATAGTCCCCTTTCAAAAGTTTCTCCTGATTATTACTGGGTGCAGGAGAAGAAGAGATTGGATTTCTACCTCGGCCTTCACTACCCAAGGGAGTCTCAGAGTGGCTCACAAATTCCTTTCCCTTCCGCTCCCCTCCCCACAACAGACACCCGAAGAGGTAGGTGAGGCTGAGAGAGCTTTGACAGAAACTGCTCTTTTTCAAGAACAGCTCCGAGAGAACTATGGCTTGCCCAAGGTCATCCAGCAGGTGCAAGTAGAGGAGTGGGGAATCAAACCCGGCTTTCCCAGATTAGAGTCCGCGCACTTAACCACTACACCAAAGAGCTACTGCATTCTTGCTCTAACTGGGCTTTGCATCCAGGAGACTGTTATGGAAAATAAGATGCTGGGTCAAATGGACCTTTAGTGTGATCCAGTAAAGCTATTTCAGTGCCCAGAATATCGAGAACAAATGCCTGATTCTGAGGCATTCCAAACAAACTGACATGTTACGTGGAACTAGATGGTATTACGATGCCACACTGGAACCGTGCCAGTCGATGCCACACTGGAACCATGCCACCGAGGAATCCACCTTCAATGACTAAAAGCATACTCTTAGTCAGACTTGAATGAATCAGATTTTAATAAGGGAGGGGTGGATTATGGCAGGTAAACAGAAGAACACCTTGCATGCGTTAGCCGAAGCGTGAATTGAAGTCAGGGTGCTTAAACCAAGGCAGATGCTCCATTTGCTTTGACCATGGTCCCAGGTGACTGTTCTTGTCACCCACCAGTCTCTTCACAGCAGGCCGTGATACATTTCTCTGATTTGGAAGACATTTTTTATCCCCTGGCGACTCGTATCATTCACAACCTGTCAAAGACCGGTGTGTTTGGGCTCACATGCCCAGAAGGGAAGAATGGGAAAACCCCCAGTTTTGCACAGTGGAAAACAATTTTTTTTAGAATTGGGGGGCAGGGGGGGTGGGGGTTTCTGGCCTTTTATCTGCTTCCCTCTCTCAGTACCTCAAAATGTCGGCCTGCAGCCAGAGGTCAGAGTAGGGGGCTTCTTGCGGGGGGGGGGGGCGGGGGCTAATGATTCACAAGGCTGCTATTAAGCTCATTCTGGATTTGGCAAATTCATAGATTTGACTGATAAATGGAGGGGAATAAAGCTTTAGAAGAGCAATGATAATGCAGTTGTGTGTTTTTTTCGGGTGCTCATGCTACTGAAGACTCCACACATTGGAATACAATTGGCACAAAGAACCCTAACGTTATCTATCTGCATTCAAACAGAATTACTCGTGCGTTCAGTGGGCTTTGTTCCTAGAAGGATTCCCTCCTTCACCGGTTGATATCTTTTTGACATTCTCCAGGCTGCAAGCTGGCAAGCGTACCGGGCGGCAAATGCCCATGATGATACAATGGCAGCTCTCCTGTTGAAAAATATTAAAAAGCCGGCGGTGATTCAGATCTGTCTCTAGGGCTAAACTGGAACACGAAGATCTCTTGGAAGGGTGCAGGCAGAAAACAAGATGCAGCAGTCCTTATGTTACAAGGCTAATACATGTTATTTATCCAAATAATCCTTGGTGCCGCTTGAGGTCATTTTGTACCTAGCCCGCACTAACTGAATTAAGACTGTAATACGTGAACTCGGGCACGAAGCTGCCTTATACGAAATCAGACCCTCGGTCCATCAAGACCCGTATTTGTCTGCTCAGAATGGCAGGGGCTTTCCTAGGTCTCAGGTGGAGGTCTTTCACATCACCGTGAGCTCCCTGATTCTTTTAACTGGAGATGCTGGGAATTGAACCTGGGGCCTTCTGTGTGCCGAGCAAAGGCTCTTCGGCTGAGCCACAGCCCCATTCGACTGTGTGCCAAGCAAAGGCTCTTCGACTGAGACCCATTTTAATATTATTCTACTTTGTTTTCAACTTCCTGTCATATTCAACAATATCTTTGTTTCATCCCCTCGCCCACCTGGCCTGGTTGTTTCTATTTGTTTGTTTTCTCTGAAGAATTCTACTCAACTCAGAAGCTTTGGATGTCAGTTTGTCCTTAGTTTAATTTAGTTTTATTATTACGGTCTTAAGACCAGCATACAATATAAACATAATATTGTAATCTCTGCATTCTTTTCTGATAGGAGCCAGTGAAGCCTTGCTTTGTTTGCATAGATGGGACCAGGTGTCCTATCAACTAATGGGATAATAATTTTAAGACTAGCCTCTCTGTAGAATGAGCAACAGGTTCAGAGCTCTCTTCCTGGTAAATCTGTGGGAAGGGGGTGGGGTTCCAGTGACGGGGGCTCTCAACACGAGGCCCTTTCTCAGCGGGCAAAACTTCCAGAGGTTGAATGAAACCTCAGTGAGGAAAGTATGGAGACACATGCTCAGTCCACTTCAGCAACCATTTGCAAGTGGATTTTGCCATTTCACACAGTCAGGGTGACTGGAAGTGTGTCATTTAGTGTGTGTGTGAAAGCATGAGTCGTGTCTCAAAACCAGGGTAAAAACTGCTTGCAGCTTTAAAAGGAGCAGTAATCGCTGAGGACGGTTAATGGTTTGGGTGGAGCCGGGGTCTTAAAAGTGGCCCAGAGACAGCTGGTCTGCATATGTGTGTGGCTGACTAGCAGTGGGATGGTGCTGTAGCTGTTTAATTCTAGGTGAGTGTTTAAAAATTAGTTCTGTGGCGATACACCAGCTATGTATATGTTGTACAGAGTGCTGAAATTCTGCAGGTCTGTTGAGTTGTGGAGAGTTATTTGGTGAGTGTTGCGATGGGATTGTGAAATACTGCTGTTTTCTCACGTGGGAGGGAAGACAATGGTGCATGTAGATCAGGGATGACCAAACTGTGGCTCGGGAACCACATGCGGCTCTTTCACACATGTTGTTCAGTTCCCAGCAGGGTGGCTGGGGAAGTGGAGGGGAGGCAGGCTTCCCTTCCGCAGCCAGTGTTTCCTTCCGTGGGTAGGCTTGAGGCGGATGGGGAGCAGAGAAAGAAAGCAACTTTAACTTTAAATGTGTTCTCAGAGCCCCCCACCCCCCTGGCCGGCTTGGAGAAAGCATTTCTCTCTTTAAATATCATTATCGATGGCTGTTTTTCCCCCTTTTGTTTTTATTTCTAGCCGCCTTATCTAATGTTAATAAAAGGCAAATCTGCATATTTTCCAATAAAAACGTGTGTAATTTTTGCTCATGCTTTGTGGCTCTCAGACATCTGATGTTACTTCTATGTGGCTCTTACATCAAGCAAATTTGGCCATCCCTGATGTAGATCTTCCTTTGGGACCTGGGAAAGCACTGTGTTAAATGCTGTGAAGCTTTGCCTAAAGATGTAAGGCTGCTAAGTCAAAGGCTTAATAACATTGGGGGTGGGTGGGTGGGTGATACTTTACTTGGATGCGAAAGTGGTAATGGAAATCCCTGGGTACTTCCATGTCTCGAAAAGCTTCAGCTGTCCCCATTTCATCGGTTAAGCCTTTGTTAAAGGATCTGGGTACTTTTCTCGGGGCTGGTTGGGTGTCCTACTGCATGAGCCTTACTCCTGAGCAAACTTAAGAGCTTGTTTTGCAGGGCTTGGGGGCACTGCAGAATGTTAATAAGGGTCTCAAGCTATTAGCAGATAACAGTGTAGAAACCCCCCCCCCCCCCGTCCTTCCACCTCGACAGGGATCTTGCAAGGGAACAAATCATTCTTTTCATCTTGTCCTCCTACTTCTTCACCCAAAGAATAATTAACGCGTGGAATCCACTGCAGCAGGAACTGATGGTGGCTGCAAGCATGGACGGCTTCCAGAGGGGATTGGATAAGCATATGGGGCAGAGGTCCGTTAGTGGCTATTAGCCTCAAGGTATAGATGGAACACTCTGGGGCAATGATGTTCTGTATTCTTGGTGCTTGGGGGGGGCAATAGTGGGAGGGCTTCTGGAGTTCTGGCCCCATTGGTGGGCCTCCTGATGGCACCTGAATTTTGGCCACTGAGTGACACAGAGAGTTGGACTGGATGGGCCATTGGCCTTATCCAATATTGGCTTCTCTTATGTTCCCGGGGGAAATATTTGTTCCTGTGGGCATTGGATGGCTATGAAATGACCACAGAAGTACCTTCTACTTAACATTCACATGGATGTTTTTCTCTGCCTTGGCCTCCTTCCTGCATTGCTGTGTTCTGAAGCATCCGCGCAACATCTCCCTCTCTTTGTCCTGTGTCCGTGCTCTCTCCTGCTTAACTGTGCTCTCTCCCAAATCTGCTGAGCATGGTCTTTTGGGGGCACTCTGTGGACTGGAAGATGGGCATTAAAAAGAGTTCTTGTTCACACTGGTGCCATTTTTCTTACCTTGGTCCTCATGAATGTTATTCTTCTCCCCCCCCACACACACACAGTACAGGGCTTTGGGGATGGGGCTTCTTAAAAACTGGGGAAAGCCTTGATTGCTATGTGGTGGAAAGCCTTGTCAAATCGCAGCTGACTGACGGTGACCCTGTACGTTTTTTGAGGCAAGAGACATCCAGACAGGGTTTGCCATCATCTTCCTCTGGACTAACTTGGGAGCCCCTCATCCAAGTACTAACCAGGGGCGGTGCTCCTTAACTTCTAAAGTCTGATGAGATCAGCCTAGCCTGGGCCGTCTAGATCAGATTGTTATAGTGTTATAACTGTTGTTAGAAAGAGGATGCAGGCTGTATATTTACCTCTATAACCCTGCAAGTGAAGGGGCTAAGGACTCATTAAAAAAAATATATAGCCCTGACCTGGATTGCCCAGGCAAGCTTGATCTTGTCAGATCTTGGAAGCTAAGCAGGGTCGACTCTGGCAAGTACTTGGATGGGAGACCTCCTTGGAATACCAGCAGATGGGAGAGCTCCATGGGAGACCTCCTTGGAATACCAGCAGATGAGAGACCTGGGAGACCTCCTTGGAATACCAGCAGATAGGAGACCTTCTTGGAATACCAGCAGATGGGAGAGCTCCATGGGAGACCTCCTTGGAATACCAGCAGATGAGAGACCTGGGAGACCTCCTTGGAATACCAGCAGATGGGAAATCTTCTTGGAACACCAGCAGGCTTTATCCAGCCACCTCTCTGAATATCCTCCAGGCCCCCAGTAGGGGTCAGTCACCAGAGGTTGCCATGACTTCCAGGTGCACACATGCACACATGAAATACACACACACACACCGGAAAAAGAATATCGAAATTGGGAACTAGTACATTGTTTTAATAATCGGGGTCCCCAATGTGGTACCCGCCATGTGTTTTTTGGCAGTGGGCAGAGCCAGGTGGGGCTGTGCAGATCTTTTAAAAGGTGGCCCTTGGCATCAGTTGCTAACACAACAGAAGGCTCTCAACTAGGGATGCCAGCCTCCAGGTGAGACCTGGGGATCCCCTGGATTTACAACTCCTCTCTAGACCACAGAGATCAGTTCCCTTGGAGAAAATGGGTGCTTTGGAGGGTGAACTCTGTGGCATTGTACCCCACTGAGGTCCCTGTCCTCCCCAGACTCCATCCCCAAATCCCCAGGTGTTTTCATACCTGTATCTGGTAGCCCTACTCTTCCGTCTCCTGCCACTTGCTAGGGAAGACCTGGCAACCCCATCTCAAGTGTGTGCCCGAAGATAAGCTGTGTCAGGGATTTTTGTGGTTGGGTCCAGGGCTATTTTTGGGTAGGAACGCACAGGAACGGAGTCCCGGCTGGCTCCTGAGTTGGCCACGCCCAGCAGGAACTCATTAGCATAACAGGCCACACCCACCAGCAGGAACTCATTAGGATTGGCTACATTAGGGGTACGTGGCCTAACACGCAAATTAATTCCTGCTCCAAAAACGCCCTGGGTTTCGGCAACAAACAAGGTAAACAATAAGAAGCAAAAGGTGGGTGTGGCTGGATGACCACTCCTCTGGTAACATGGGGGTGTGGCCTAATATGCTAATAAGCTGTGCTGTCAGTGGTGTGGCCTAATACGCTAATGGGTTTCTGCTGTTGGATGTGGCCTGTTATGCTATCAAGTTCCTGCTGGCCTTTTTCTACAAAAAAAACCCCGGTTGGGTCCATCTCCTTCGACAGCCGTTTTGTGGTTATGCCCCGCCCCACCCCATGCTGTGTTAGAACTCCAAAGGTGCCCACAGGCTTGAAAAGTTGGGGGACCCCTGTAACAGAGCATTATAATGCAGCAGCAATCTAGTTATTTTTCTTTCTTTTTTAAAAAACACTACTTTTGTCGACTGGAGGGTGGTAATATCTGCTGCATGGGGCCGCGGAGGGTCAGAGGTTAAGATGGTGAACTGCAGACTGGAAGATCGGTAGCTCGAGACCCGAGTGCTGCGTGATGGAGTGAGCTCCCGTTTCTGGCCCCAGCTCCTGCCAACCTAGCAGACTGAAAGCAAGAAATTCCAAGTAGATAAATAGGTACCGCTTCTGTGGGAAGGTAACAGCGTTCCATGCACCTCGGCGTCTAGTCATGCCGGCCACATGACCACGGAGACGTCTTCAGACAGCGCTGGCTCTTCGGCTTGGAAATGGAGATGAGCACTGCCCCCTAGAGTTGGATTCAACTGGCTTTCGAGCAAGGGAAACCTTTACCTTTACTAATTTACTCCCTGATGAAGGGAGCTTAAACAATGGAAAGCTCATACTCTGAAAATCTAGTTAGTCTCTGAGATGTTACAGGACTTGAATCTAGCTCTTCTACTGCAGCCCAACACAGGTACTCCCTGAAAATTCCTCTTTTAAGAAGAGAAGATATTGGATTTATACCCTGCCCATCACTACCTGAAGGAGTCTTAGAGCGGTTTACAATCTCCTTTCCCTTCCCCTCCCCACAACAGACATTCTGTGAGGTAGGTGGGGCTGAGAGAGCTCTTTCAAGAACTGCCCTTGAGAGAACAGCTCTGAGAGAACTTATGATTGACCCAAGGTCATGCCAGCAGCTGCACGTGGAGGAGTGGGGAATCAAACCCAGATTAGAGCTCTCCCAGATTAGAGTTCGCGATCCTAACCACCACACCAAACCACTAACCGACTCATGTTTTGGTTTGTGCATTTTTCTCTGTTTAAGATTGGTTTCGAATGGCATTAAAACAGCAAGAGCCACTTTTGAACATGGGGCATATGGAGGAGGGGGGTGTCGGGGTCTGTTCCAACTGTTACTCAAACTGGCCTTTAAGTGAGGCAAGACATGCTGTCAGAGAAACACCTTCAACATTACCTGGAAGCAGAGGTCATTTCGAGCAGAAACACGCAGGAACGTCATTCCTGGAGTAACAAGCCCAGGAGTGGGCACATATGGTGATGCGCTCTGGGAAAAAGCAAAAGCAGACTAACTTGACCTGTCTTTTCATGCTTGCTGTAGGGGAGCTTCCCTGCCAGAGCAAAGGAAACCTGAAGTGTCTTTAGTCAAAGTCTCAAGCTGGCTCGCCAGTTCTGAGTTGGGAAATACCTGGAGATTTTTGGGGTGGAGCCTGAGCGGTGGGTGTTGCCTTCTGACACACTTCCAGTGATGTTAGGGGGTGTGGCATATGCAAATAAGTTATGCTAATGAGTTATGCTAATGAGCGCCTGCACCTCTTTTTCTACGAAATGACCCCTGCCTGGAAGCTACGGAGAACTAAAGTGACTCTTCTCTGCTGTCTGTGCTGGGTTAAGAATCCCATGTGACGGCTGCGTTTTGTCTTCAGTTCTTGCAAAAACTTTGTTGCCAGATTCCGGGGGGGGGGGGGGGGGAAGCACATTTGGGCTTCTCTGTGACCCAGTGTGACAATCCCTTTCTCTTCCCTGTCTAGGCGCAAGAAGAACTGAGCAGAAAAGCAGCGATTGTCCTCTGGCAGCGACAATAGTCATCAGCTGGCAACAGAAAAAACAGAAACCTGTTTGTCTGCTGTTCAGAAGCCTGTTGGCTATTGAGTTGTGAAGCTTTCCAGAACCGGCAGTAGGCAGAGCCAGCGGGGGCCGAAAGGATGCAGGCTGACAGCATGAGGGATCGACTCATTGCGACGGGAACCCTAGTAGCTGCTCGTGTGTTGACTAATCTCCTCTCTAGGAGCTTGGAAATGGAGGATAATTCCTCTTCAGAGAATGTCAGGAGCAGGCGCCCACCTCTGCCTGAGTCCAGCATGAAGTCAGAAGAGATGCGGTTCAGGACGTTCCAGTGCTGGCCAGCCAATACCGCCGTTTCTCCAGCTGATCTGGCCGCGGCCGGCTTCTTCTTCGTGGGCCCCGGCGACCGAGTAGAGTGTTTCTGCTGTGGCGGAGTGTTGTACGACTGGCTTCCAGAGGACAACCCCATAAGAGAGCACAAGAAGTTCTTCCCTAGGTGTCCTTTCATCCTGGGCAAGGCCACAGGAGGCCGGTGGGGGCCCCCCGACAGGGAGCTCTGGGACTGCGTGGACGGACAGTTTCTTGGCATGTTGCAAAGTCTGGGCATGGAAGAGGCCCTCCTAGACAACGCACCGGAATATCCAGAGATGGAGATGGAAGGCGATCGGCTGGTGACGTTTGACACCTGGCCCGCCTATGCTCAGGTGTCTCCTGAGCTGTTGGCCAGAGCGGGCTTCTTTTACACAGGTAAGAATTGTGTTTCCATACCGCACAATAGACCAAGCATTTTGACTTCCATCAAACACCAGCTAGATGCCTCTGGGAGCCACTGTTTGTTTGTTTACTTGATTTATGCCTCGCCTTTCTCCCCAGTGGGAAAGGGTTCCCCTCTCCTCCATTTTATCCTCACAGCAGCAACTCTGTAAAGTAGGTCAGGCAGATAGTGTGTGAGTGGCTTAAGATCATGGAATCATAGAGTTGGAAGGGACCTCCAGGGTCATCTAGTCCAATTCCCTCCACAATGCAGGAAATTCACAAATACCTCCCACCCACACAAACCCAGTGACCCCTGTTCTATGCCCAGAAGAGGACAAAACAAACAAACAACACCCCCCAACTCCAGGATCCATGGCCAAACTGGCCTGGAGAACAATTGCTTCCTGACCCCAAAGTGGTGATCAGCATTTCCCTGGGCATGTGAGAAAGGGAAGATCCTTGGAAGAGGGGGGATTCGAGCCTGGGTCTCCTAGTTCTACTCTGTAACCACTACACAATGCTGCAGGCTCTAGACTAAGGCTGGTGTGTGCGTGTGTTATATGCTATCAAGTTCCTTCTGACTGATGGCGTATGCCAGTGTTCCCTCTAAGCCGAGTTGGTGTGGGCCAGCTCACAATTTTTTAGCCTCCGGCTCTCACATTTTTGCCTTAGCTCAGGAAGGATGGTTCCAAGAGCACACTAATATATGCAATAGCCAAATCGCTCACTCACAACTTTAATTCCAGTAGCTCACAAAGTAGAATTTCTGCTCACAAGACTCCACAACTTAGAGGGAACATTGAGAGACCCTATGAAATAACAATCTTCTGGGTTCATCCCAATGCTGTGTCAAGGTCACTGGGTGACCTTGGGCCACTTGCTGTCACAGCCTCACCCAGGGGTCATTTCGAGGTGGAATGAGCAGGAACGGCATTCCGGGAGTAACAAGACCAGGGCTAGAGCATCACAAGCTCACTTCAGAGCCCAGTTCCCTCTATGGTGTGTGCTGGCGCACAGCAATATTTCCCCCTGCTGCCGGCGCAGCTCCAGCACACCCAGGTCTCCAGCTCGGAGTCTGAGGAGTGAGTGCTGGGCTCAGGCAGCAGCCCCACCCCCTCGTTAGCAGCCTCCCAGCTATAGGGCCCCCCGCTCCCAGCAGCCCTCACTTGTGGCGACGCATGGGGGGGGGGGGGCTGCTGCTTGTTCTTTCCGTCGTCCGCGTCGCCCCTCCATGCCTATTTTCTTTCTGCTTCTGAAGCAGTTTTTCTCCAGGTGGGCTCGCCAGCTCCGAGTTGGGAAATACCTGGAGATTTTGGGGGTGGAGCCTGAGTAGGGTTGCCAAGTCCCCCCAGGGGGCGTGGAGACCCCCGCTCAATTGGCCCCCTCCCTGCCGGCCTGGAATGGGTCACTGGGGGGAACCCCGCCCCAAATTGCCGGGCTGTGGAGATGTGCCTGGCACAATGGCATCACCCGGAGGTCTTCGCATCGGGCACGTTTCGGGGGACGACACTCTGTCATTCAAGGGAAAACTCTATGGTTTTCCCTCTAATTATAGAGGTCCCGCCCCCAGTGTGCCCGACGCGAAGAGGACCGGAATCCCCCCCCCCGCTATAAGGTAAGTTAGACTTGGCAGCTCTGAGCCTGAGCGGTGGGTCTTGCCTTCTGACACACTCCCGGTGATGTCAGGGGGTGTGTCATATGCAAATAAGTTATGCTAATGAGTTATGCTAATGAGCTCCTCCACCTCTTTATCTACTAAATGACCCATAGCCTCACTTTTCTCACCGGGTGGTTTGAGATGGATAAAACAGAGGAGGGGAGGAGCAGTTAGCACCGGTCTGAGCTTCTAGGAGAAAGTGTGAGACGAAATGCACTGAAATAAAGAAATGTCTGCTGAAAGAAACCAGAGGCCGAAGAAAGAGCTTGGAAGGCTCGGGCTCTGCAGGTTCTTTGCTCCCTTCTTCCAATGACTGGCTTTCAAAAGGACCTTTTTGCCTGTGTGAGGCATGCCCATTTTCACAGTGTGAACGCTAAAGCAACTCAGAGTTCTGCTGTTCTTCGTGCGGAGCAAACGCAGCCCTGTGTACAGGTGTCCTGCTCGCCATTACACACACAGGCGCATTCAGGTTTCTTGCTGTGATCAGTACCGCTTCTGTAAGGCGGGTTTGAGTTGGCGCTTTGGTTATCTAGTCTTTGTGTTTCTGTAGCCGTGCCTTTGCCGCTGTTGTGCTTTGCCGCCTAGGGTGCTTTCTCACACACCAAATAACACACTTTCAGTCGGGGCTTTTTTTTGTAGAAAAAGCCCAGCAGGAACTCATTAGCATAATAGGCCACACCCAACAGCAGAAACTCATTATCCTATGAGGCCACGCCCCTGGCAGGGCAGCTCCCTCTCAGGATCAGCTTCCCCAGGTGCCCTGCAGCTTGCGGGGCGCATGGGGAACCCGAGAGAAGGAAGGCAGTTTCTGGATTGGCTTCCCCAGGCGCCCTGCAGCTTGCCTGGGAAACCTGAGGTGGGGAGGCTGTAGGCATGGCCAACTCGGAAGCCGGCCGGAACTCGGTTCCTGTGCATTCCTGCCCCCAAAATAGGCCTGTTTTCAATCCACTTTCAATGCACTTTGCCACTGGATTTTACTGTGTGAAATGGCAAAATCCACTTGCGAATGGGTGCTGAACTGGATTGAAACTGTATTATTCAGCATGTGTCAAAATGCCTAAATTTTTAATTATAGTGAACTCCTATAAGAATTGGACGTATCTGAATGGAAATGTTTGGTCCCAGGGTATTGTTAGAGTATACCACGATGCCGCAGTTTTGCTGAAGCTAAGCAGCGTCTGAATGAAATTCATCCAGGGAATCCTGCATAAGGCGTATTCTGGCCCATGAATAAAGAATAGTTACTGTCTGCATAGATTTATGGCCTTTTAATGGCTGTTCCAGGGTGAGTCTGCAGTCAGTACAGTGTAGGCCCGGGGTACTGGGATGTGGTTTTGAGCCGCATCTTTTTCTGTTCGAGTGTGGGTTTGGTAAAACAGCGGAGCGAATGCTAGATGCTGAATGGGCCAATGTTTGAGGCGAGGTAATTTAATAAATCCACGGCAAAACAGCGTCCAAAAAACCCGGGCCAACAGCAGGCTGAAACCGGGCTGACCTCTGAAGGGAGGTAATGTAACACAGAATGGGGAAGAAACCCAGAATAGAGAGAAGGTTGGACTCAATTTTAGTGCAGAATCGGGGGGGGGGGGGAGGAACCTGGATTCAAAAGAAGATTGAATTAGACTTCAGTGGAGAATTGCTTGGAGGACACTGGAGGGGAACATGGATTAAAAGGAGAGTGCGGAAAGGGCCAATAGTATGAGGTTGGATCCACTCTGCTCTTCTGATGGTGAAGGAGAGGGAGGCATAATAAGGAGGAGAATCGGTTGTGATTGTCTCAAGTAGGACTGCCAGGTCCCCAGGGGGGGGTGTTTCCCGCCGAAATGGCCCCCAATCTGCTGGTCCGAATCAGGCCAGCAGGGGGAACCCAACCCCCAAAGTGCTCTGTTCGGGCCAACGTGCCGGCATGATGATGTCATCACGCCGGGCACGTTGCCAGCTGACACTCTAGCAATCAGCCGGAAAACTCTATGGTACCATAGAGTTTCCAGGCTGATTGCTAGAGTGTCGGCTAGCGACGTGCCCAATGTGATGACATCACTTCCAGGTGATATCATCGCACCCCGCACGCACTCCTCCATGTGTGCACAAATGTCCCAACCCAGGACCGACTCTCCCCCACTGCAGCATGCAAGTCACTTGGCAACCCTAGTTTCAAGACCTGCAACCGGATACTTCTCTTATTAAACAGTGGCGGTGACGTTTCTCTATTTTTAAAATCCTGGGTCCATGTTCTCATCCTCCATACATTGCGACGTGCCCATAGTAAGATTCCAGGATGAATTCTAGGAAGAAGGACAACCAGCTGTGTGAGACTTCTGTGCCACTATGGCTTTTCGAGTCACTGCTGAGTGCCTCAAAACTGCTGTTGTTTCCAGGGGATGGAGACTATGTGCGCTGCTTCCATTGCGATGGTGCTCTGAGGAACTGGGAACGTGGCGATGACCCCTGGATGGAGCACGCGAGGTGGTTTCCAAGGTAACTTGTGTGTTGCATTTCATAGATTTTTTTCCGTACTGTTTTTGTTTGTTTGTTCCAGGAGGTTCAAATGAATCTTGTATGTAGTGAGCCAGTTTGGTGTCGTGGTTAAGTGCACGGACTCTAATCTGGGAGAACCGGGTTTGATTCTCCATTCTTCCATTTGCAGCTGCTGGATGACCCTGGACAAGCCATAGTTCGACTTCTGACAAGAGCTGTCCTTGAAAAAGAGCAGTTTCTGTCAGAGCTCTCTCAGCCCCATCTAACCTCACAGGGTGTCTTGTTGTGGGGAGGGGAAAGGAAAGGAGTTTGTAAGCTGCTCTGAGACTCCAAGTGAAGGACGGGGTATAAAGCCAATCTCTTCTTCTTCTTCTTCTTCTAGCTGATAATGGTTAATGCCCAAGACTACTTTTGTACCTTCAGCTAGGAATGTGCCGAACCATCCCTGTTTTCCTTCCTTTGCTAAAAGTGACTTCTTGTAATCAAGACCTTTTCCCTTTTGTAAAGCTCGTCATGCTATCTCCCCAGTAGTTTTGCTAATATTGTTCTACGCCCTGCCTTAAACACTGAGACCCACGCCCCTTGCAGACGACACAGGCTGGGTCTGGGGTCCCCTCCCCTGTATCTCAGTCTGACATGGTTTGTGGGTTCTAAACTCCTGTGTGTGTGGTGCCCAAATTAGGGTTGCCATTTCCACACTGAAAAGTACTGGAGTCGGGAGGCCGGTGGAGTGAGTTTCAGCATGATCGAGTTCATTGTAGGTCAGGAACAAGCATGGCAAACCCCGGGCTCAGAGCCCTCTTTAATGCTGGTCAGAGATAATCCTCCGACCTCACCCAAATGTCCTGATTTAAGATAGTGGTTACAGTTCATAGGTCCCTGGGGGGAAACCTGGGCTCAGGATTGGTGGTTGTTTAGGGTCCGACCGGCTACTGTTCTACCTGGCCGAAGCTTAGGTAGATTCAGGCCATGTGCGAATGTCCACATGGCGGTCGCCATTACGCGAGTACATGGCGACCGCGATCTTGATACACAACACCGGCTGAAAAATTCTGGAGATTTGGGGGGGGGGGGGGAGTGGAGCCTGTGGAGGGCAGGATTTGAGTACGGGAGTGGGATATGATACCATAAAGTCCACCCACCAAAGCAGCCGTTTTCCCCAAGGAACAGATCACTGTAGTCTCTGGGAATCACTTTTAATTCCAGGTGATCTCTGGCAGGAGTCCATTGGAGCGGGAGCACACAGGAGCGCAGCTCCGGGAGTGAGAAGCCCAGGGGGCAGGCACATGACCAAGCCCCGCCCCCTCCTCGGCTTCCCCGAGCAGTGCAGAGGCGCAGCGCCCCGGGGAAAGCCCTGCTAGGGTCTTTATTGTTTTTAATGTTTTGTTTTAATATTGATAATTTTATCATTGTTCCTTTTATGACTGTGTGCTGCTTTTCCAGAGACTTGCTCAAGGTGGCATATAAATTTTCTAAGTAGACCATTTCTTATCTGGGCACATGGCACATAAGTACTGGAGAAATTTCACCAACATCAGCAGCTTCCACCCCATCAGTTTGATGTAGTGGTCAGGAGTTGGACTCTAATCTGGGAGAACCGGGTTTGATTCCCCACTCCTCCACATGCAGCTGCTGGTGTGACCTTGGGCCAGTCACAATTCTCTCAGAGCTGTTCTCTCATGAGCAGTTCTCAAAAGACCTCTCTCAGCCCCACCTACCTCACAGGGTGTCTTGTTGTGGGGAGGGGAAGGGGAAGGGATTGGTGGTGCACATGTCCTGGGTATCTCAAGTCTATTTGAAACCGGGTGGTTTCAAGGGAGCAGGAAGAGAATGAGGGTGTGTTCTTTACACTTATTTTTATTGCACAAAGTATTGGATGGGGAAGGGAATGGGGGAAGAGCAGGTCAGTTTCACCCGCCTGTGGAGTGGAGCCTGAGGGGTGGGTGTTGCCTTCTGACACACTTCCGGTATGTTAGGGGGTGTGGCATATGCAGATGCGTTATGCTAATGAGTTATGGTAATGAGCTCCTGCACCTCTTTTTCTACGAAATGATCCCTGATCTCTGGCCCTGTCATGGAACCCGTGGGTTGCCACCTTCCTCTGCCACCCCTCTGGACTTAGGGTCCCTGGGGAAGGCCCAGGGTACCCTCCCAAGCCCAACCAAAATGCCCCTTTTAAGCCAAGAAATATAGGCATGATGAGCAGGCAGAGAACATTAAGGACACGGTTTATGAATACAGTAATGGGGCCAGGAAAACAAGACAAGGTGCTTAATAAAAAGCCAGAAGCTTATAGCGCCTGCTGACACTGCTCGGACATGGGCGACGAAGTCGTGCCATCTTGTACTGTGATTTTAATTGTGTATTGTCTGTTTTTATAGGAAAGTTGTTTTATTGAACTTTATTGTGTAATTAATTTGCTGGGAGCCGCCCTGAGCCTGCTGTAAGGCGGGGAGGGCGGGATAAAAATCCAAATAAGTAAGTAAGTAAATAAATATCGTGAACTATGTCTAAAGGTAAATAAAGCAAACCCAGCGCGGCTACCTGTTTCTCTTATCCGGTCATGATTCAAGGCCCACAGCCTCTTATCCCAGGCAGGTCCCTGTCCTCACTCTGTCCCGAGTGAGGGATCTTTCCTCTCAGCTTAACTTTGTGCGAGAGAGAAAGAACGCAGTTCCACAGCCCACAAAAGTTTTTAAGTAACAATCCCCTCATACAATCCCTGGACACCGATCGGTTACAACTGCTGCCAAGCATTGTGGGGATTGTAGGCTGCGTCTGCTTTCCACTCCCACACTAGGGTTACCAAGTACTTACGTTCTTTCGGCGGGCGGGGGGAGTCCTCTCAGCGCCGGGAGTTTCTAGGCGCGCGTGAAAAGCATGCGCACCATGATGATGTCACCGGAAGTGACATCATCACGTTGGGGACGTTGCCAGGGCGACGCTCTGGCAATCGCCCCAAAACTCTATGGTACCATAGAGTTTCGGGGCGATTGCTAGAGTGTCGCCCCGGCAGCGGGCCCAGCGTGATGACGTCACTTCCGGGTGACATCATCACACTGGGGAAGTCGTCCTAACTGGATGACTTCGGGGGTGGGGTTCCCCCCGCTGGCCAAATCTGGGCCGGCGGATTGGGGACCCCTGTAGCGGGCAGACTTGGCAGCCCTATCCCACACAGGTCTCCTGGACCTAGGCCTCACTAGGCCTTGCCTCGCAGTCCTACACCGATCATGACAGCCCCCCCCCCACCTGGAAGTTGGCGACTCTATGCTCAATTCCGATTGCAACTGCGGTGCATGTGGAGGAGGGGCTTCAGCCTTCCCTGACGCCATGCCCATTTGTGGGTTTCCCAAACAAGCCCTTAACTTAATTGTACACGGCTGCTTGTAGGGGAAGAGACCAGCTAGCTACTGACAGGCTGGAATGGATGCCGTGTCGCAGTTTCCAGTCAATGCTTCCCAGTTTGCTACTGTACAGTTGGCTTATCGCCGATGGGAAATCAGCCTCACGTGCCACGGCCCCCACCCTTTTTAAAAGGTCGTTTTGTGAGCAGAGCGTGGGGCTGGCGACAGCCCCTCTTCTCCCCTCCTGAAAGATTCAGGTTGATTTTACACCTCCCCTCTAAAGTAGTTTGACTGCTGTCTTTTCCTGTGCTGATTTCACAGTGGTGTGAAATTTCACTCCAGGGGGTTTAAGTGCACTAAGAAACCACAATTGTTTAAAGCAGAATAAAGCGGTTTAATACTAGCTTGACCACAGGAGGGCAATTAGTAGATATGGACATTTCGCAGCACGGTTTCACACCGCACAGAGGTATGGGCAGGTTTTTTTGGAACTAGAATGATTCCAGCGGGAAAGTCAGATGTAAAATCAGCCTTAAAGGGCCCTCCAACTGAACAGAGGGTCACGTGTTCCCGTCAGTCAGCTGAAACCCTTTGAATCTGGCAAGAGGGAGAGGGGTGGCTGCAGGTGGTTGCTCTTGAGGGTGGGGCTTGGGGCATCCCTGTCCATCCCGGAACGCCCACCCAAATCCCCCCCTCCCGTCAGAGCGACGAGGGGACCTGGCAACTCTAGTTGGGCACAACTCATTCACTGCTTTCTTTTCTTTCCTGATCCGCGCTAGCTGCTCAAAATACTCTTTGATGTACCCCAATTTTATTTTATTTTTAAAAAGCAGCAGACTTTGAAGTTTGAAGTTGCAGCCAAAGGGGCCTGATTAGAAGGGATTCTGGGAGCTGATGTCTGCCGCTCTCGGGTCTCTTTCTCTGCAGATCACAGCTATCTCTCATCGCCTTATCCTGATTCAGCTTGGGACCAGACTGTGGGAGGCAGAAGGGAGACGGTCTGTCTTCCTCCCCGCCCCATATCACTGTCCTGAAACAGTGGCTATTTCCTCCACACAGGTTATCTGCTCTAGATTTAGTGTTCTTGGGACAGGCCCACAGCCAGGATTCTTTTGGACAGGGGGCATTTAAATTTCTTAAGCAAAGATAAAGTTTTCCCTTGCTCAAAAGCCAGTCGAATATGACTCTAGGGATGCGGTTCCCATATCCGTTTCCAAGCCGAAGAGCCAGCGCTGTCCGAAGACCTCTTCATGGTCAATGTGGCTGGCATGACTAAATGCCGAGGCACACGGAATGCTGTTACCTTCCCACCGAAGTGGTACCTATTTATCTACTTGCAATTTCTTGCTTTTGGACTGCTAGGTTGGCAGGAGCTGGGGCCAGAGACGGGAGCTCCCTCCGTCATGCGGCACTTGGGTCTCAAACTGCCAAACTACCAGCCTTCAAGTCTGCAGCTCAGCGTCTTAACCTAACTTAAGTTAACTGAAGTTAATTAAATTAAGTCTAATTAAATTAACTTTGATTTGACACAAACAAATGTCAGGGTAGCAGGAGAGCAAGTGGCTGCTGGCTAGCTCACTACCTGCCAGGGCAGCGAGCGAGTGAGAGGGTGAGGAGGCTGCTTTGCCCTCTCTCTGAAGTGCGCCTGCACCCATCGTGGCTGGGTCACATGACCGGGTCATCACATCACTCCCCCCCCCCCCCGGGCGTGACTTAATAAGTATTTTAAAAATGCTTTCTGGCGTGTCTTTTTGTGGGGCATGGCTTTTATTTATAGGGGCATGGCCCCAAAATGCCCCGCCCTATCTACGGGCCAGCCTTGAGAAGTGGGTTTTCTTCCTGCTTCTTCCTGCTCCCCCACAGCATCATGGTGGAGTCATGCACCAAATTTTGGGAATGCTCGCAATAAAGCCTGAATGGCAGCTGTGCGGCTGGATGGGGAAATGTGGATTTTTTCCTGCCCGCGTAGCAGCCATTTCCCTGAAAACTGTCCCCACGGTGGCGATTTCCTCATCCGTTTTCATGTTTTAATTTGCACCGGAGTCTCATGATGCCAGTTCTCTGAATTCCCAGCTTTCATTTTTTGAAAAAAGTAAATCTCTAGCCCCTTCCCTTGGAGGGAGGTAAAGGGGGAGAGCGTATCTCTGCAAGGCACGAGAGCCTTGCTCCCGTTTCAAAACAGACTGCTGGGAATTTAGAGAGCCTGTTAAACATATTGGTATAATCTATCCAGGGCTTTTTTTGTAGAAAAAGCCCAGCAGGAACTCATTAGTATAATAGGCCACACCCAACAGCAGAAACTCATTAGCATATTAGGCCACACCCCTGATTGCAATTCCCTCCCAGGATCAGCTTCCCCCGGTGCCCCACGTGTAGAGCAGGGGTGGCCAAACTTGCCCGACGTAAGAGCCACAGAGAATAAACGTCAGACGCTCGAGAGCCGCAAGACATGAACAAATATAACACGTGTCTTTACTGGAAGATATGCAATTTTGCTTTTTTATTAACATTAAATGAGACTGCCAACAATAAAAACAAACTGGGTAAAAACAGGTATTGATATTTATTTGTTCAATGATATTTATTTGTTTGCTGACATGCATTTGTCTAAGAAAGAAAGAAGATAGGTGGGGAGGAGGGAGGGAGGGAGAGGTGGAAAGAAAGACAACTTTAATTTTAAATGCATCCTCCAAACCCCTCCCCCATGCTGGCTGGCTTGGCTTGGAGAAGGGATTTAAAAAAGCTGGGGGGGGGGGGCTTTGAGAACGCATTTAAAGTTGCTTTCTTTCCCTGCAAATCCCCCCCACACACACACACTTCAAGCCTACCCAGGGAGGGTGTAATGATTTCATGTTTTGGTGTGTGTGTTTCTTTAAATGTTTAGTTTGACTGCAGTAATATAAGAAGTATGATAAAGGGAGATAAGTGTGATGTGATTGGCTGATGACTGTGAGTGTGGGACGAAAGATGTCTATGAGGCGATTCAATATTCAGTGTTCTTGAAGAGAAGGGTGTGGAGTTTGTGAGAGAGTTTGTATGGCAGAAGGAGCAGTTTGAGTCTATTCTGTGTGAATAAGACAAACTGTTCAGCCTGTGTGGCTATATATATATATGAACAAGAAAGTTGAGCTTGTATGGCTATTTGAAAGAGAGAGATAGAAGTCTGTCAGAGTTGAGTTTTTGTGTTAGAGTGACTGTGTGTGACACCAAGCGTTGTCAGTTATATGTTCTTTCTTCAACAACAGTTCAAAATTACCCAGAAACCTATTTTGTTCTTTTATAAATAAATTGTTATTTGCTTAAACTTATCCCAGCAATCAGAACAGTCCTTCCTCAGGGCCACATAGTCCTCTGAAGTGCCCAGACACTGGGTCATTCTACCAAAATGGAGAGAGCTGGAATTTGTAATTCCTGGTGTCAGCAGAAATCTACCAAGTTCGTGTACACAGAGTGTGTTTTAAAGGAGAAATCAATAAGCGAGGACATCTCCCCAATAAGCGAGGACGTCACAGAGGGGAACACTGGCTGGGGAAGGGAAGACCAATTGGAGAAGCATACCTCCCCTTTGCTTCCCCAGCCACCCTGCTGGGAGCCACACAATATGTATGAAAGAGCCACATGTGGCTCATGAGCTGCAGTTTTGCCACCCTTTCTGTAGAGCTCTGTCACCCTCCTCAGTCAGTTGCTTGGGTGACTGGGCCACAGAACTCATTGACACCTAACAGGGTGTCCGTGACTAACTTGCGATGCCCCCCCCTTTCCAGGTGCAAATTCCTTCTGCAGTCCAGAGGGCGAGACTTTGTAAGCAGCGTCCAAGAATCTTACCTCAACGCTCCTGTGTCTTCAGTGAGTATCTCTGTGTGAACCCAAGTCTGCTGTGCGCAATTGGGAAAGGTTTGGTTATCTTTAGCCTTCCATCAATGATGCGAATCTTGTGGTGATTTCAGGAGGAGACCTCGAACCAGGCTGGGCAAGATTCCTCAAGCTCTGAAGGTTGGTTTGTGTATAACGCGTAGCTCCCCCTCTTATTGCTGGGATCCAAGAAGCACCGGGAAGCTATACGTTTAATTCAAAGGCAATCAGGGTTGCCTCCACTATTCTAGAGACTTCTGGGGTGCAGCCCTTTTGAGAAGGGGCTGTGGCCCCATATGGATGATATGCAGAAGATCACAGAACCGCAGAGTCGGAAGGGACCCTAGAGGCCATCTAGTCCAGCCCCCTGCTCAGGGCAGGATCAGCCTAGAGCATCCCTGACAAGGGTTTGTCCGGCCACTGCTTCAAGACTGCTAGGGAGGGGGAGCTCAACACCTCCATAGGCAGCTGGCTCCACAGTTGCAGAACTCTTACTGTAGAAAAGTTTTTTCTAGTATCCAGCCGGTACCTTCCCGCCCGTAATTTAAGCCCATCCTTGCGAGTCCTCTCCTCTGCTGCCCACAGGAACAGCTCCCTGCCCTCCCCTGAGTGACAGCCCTTCAGATACTTCGAGAGAGCCATCCTGTCCCCCCTCAGCCTCCTCTTCTCCAGACTGAACCTTCCCAAGTCCCTCAGCCTTTCCTCCTAGGGCTTCTTGGTCTCCAGATAGGGCTGCCAAGTCAGCCCGGGGGGCGGGGGATTCCCCGCTACAGGGGTTCCTGATCCACCGGCCAGCATTCAGCCGGTGGGGGGAACCCCACCCCTGAAGTCGTCCAGCCAGGACGGCTTCCCCAACATAATGACGTCACTTCCGGGTGACGTCAGCGGGTGCGCGTGCAAAGTGCGCACGCCAGGGAAGCTCCCCAACGATGGAGGACTCCCCCCCCCCCCGCCGGTAAGTAAAGACGACTTGGCAACCCTATCTCCAGATCTCTGATCATCCTCATCGCTCTCATCTACACCTGCTCCATTCTGTCCACATCCTTGTTGAAGTGAGGCTACAACGTTTGATCCTGCTGTAGCATGGCGATCAGAAATGTCAGACTAGGATCCTTTCCGCCCTTGGATCTCATCCCTGGTTTTATCAGAGTTCAGCTCGTGACACAATACCTTGCATTTATCCGTGGTTATAACTGCATCTGTTTATCCCGGGACAAGTAAGGGGTGAAATCGGGGCGCCCTCAATTTAAGGTGGAAACGAAAAATACCCCGAGATAATTACAGGGGTAAACTCGAGTGTAGTGTAGAATGTAAGTTTGGGGACAGGGTTGATCCAGAATTTAACGTCTAGTGTGGAAAGGACCCGGGACTCTCCAGGAAACCAGACTGAAGTCCCCACTCCACCATAGAAATTTGATGGGTAACCTTGGGCCCGTCACAATCTTTTAGCCTAACCTCCCGGTAGTGGTAGCGGTAAGGACAGCGTGGAAGTAGGGAGGGAAGCATAGGTGTCAACTACGGGGGGGGGGGGGACTGAGCCCCCCCGGGAAAACGGAGCGCCCGCCACTTTATCTTTGAGTGTGCATTCTGCATCTACAACCAAAACCCACATTTTTTGCTTAATTGTGGTTTAACGTCACTTGTGACCTGTGGAGGGGGCATCCAGTTGCCATCGACTTGGCCCCGTGCGTGAGCGAGGGATGGGACACACTGCACCCTCCTCTTTCTCTTCTCCCCGCTCTCCCACCCCCTTTGGGTACCTGCTGCTGGGCTACTCCAGGCGTGAACAGCCCAAAGAAGGATGCAAGCTCGGCGGCTGGCTGGCTGGCTGGCCTGTTGGGAGGGGTGCTGTCCCAAGAGTTTTAATAAAAAACTGCGACAAAACAAATGGCCCTTCAAGCCTCTCCCATTGTTTCCAGTGGGCAAACTGAGAGCCAGTTTGATGTCGTGGTTAAGAGCGCGGACTCTAATCTGGGAGAACCGGGTTTGATTCCCCACTCCTCCACTTGCAGCTGCTGGTGTGACCTTGGGTCAGCCACAAGTTCTCTCAGAGCTGTTATCTCAAGAGCAGTTCTCTCAGAGCTCTCTCAGCCCCACCTACCTCACCGGGTGTCTGTTGTGGGGAGGGGAAGGGAAAGGAGATTGTAAGCTGCCCTGAGACTCCTTCAGGTAGGGAAGGGCGGGGCATAAATCCAATCTCTCTTTCTCTCTCTTTCTCTCTCTTTTTTCTCACTCCCTCCTCCACTTGTACCTGCTGGATGACCTTGGGCAAGCCATAGTTCTGTCAGGGCTGTCCTTGAAAGAGCAGTTCCTGTCAGAGCTCTCTCAGCCCCACCTACCCCACAGAGTGTGGGGAGGGGAAGGGAAAGGAGTTTGTAAGCTGCTCTGAGACTCCGAATGAAGAGCAGGGTATAAATCCAATCTCTTCTCTTCTCTCTCTCTTTTTCTCTTCCTGTCATTCCTTTTAATATATCCCCCTCCAAGTTCTGTGCAGATTGGCCTTGGGAAAGGGGAAAAGATCCCTCCCTAGGGTCCAATATGCAGAGGTGGTATATGAAACACCTCCCTTCCGCAAGCTAGAAGTGTCAAACTCCCAGAGAACCTCCCCAGGCTGCCCCCCTCTCTACCTGCCCTCCAAACGGTGTGCTAGGTGAAAATTAAATAGAAGCGGAAACTAATAGGGGGGAATGGGTGGAGATGACTAAAGCCGCGTCAAGTACTCTGCTTATTATCCTCTCTGATTCAGAAGCAGAGGAGGCAAAAGGTCAGGTCCAAAACAGAATTCAGATACCCCGGGGCAACGCCGTAATAACTATGAAGTCAACACTGAATGGCCATAAAACAATGCAGAAGCGCCAACCTAACCCAGTGCACAAGGAAAGCGAAAGCGGGATGCAATGCAGAGGGAGGTTAGCGTTCCGGCTTGGCTGCAGGGGGAAATGGACGGGTGCAGAATCAGCCAGCGAGTCAGGAGAAATGCATGCCGTGGTTGTGAGAATACCGCTGCGCTCTTTTTCTGGAGCAGAGGGGACCCAACATGAGGGGAGGGTTCTCTTAAATGGCAATGGCATGATCCAAGCCTCCCATCTCTTTACAGATAGCCTGGGAAGTTTGGACTTGGCTTCCCCACGGCTGACCTCCATGGTGCAAAGAGCCCACCAAATGGGCTTTCACCAGGACTTGGTGATAAGTTTGCTACAGAACAGATACCAGCAGACAGGGGCTGGTTACCCGTCTTTGTCTGAACTGGTCCCGGATTTGCTTCAGGCAGTGCAGGATCAAGGCAGCCAGGCAGAGGAGTCGAGAGGTATGGCACACCCTTTTTAGGAGGTTAATGACAAGAGTGTCTTTTTATGTAGGGCTCCGTAGCTTTCAAAGGATTTCAAGGTACTGATCTTCAGAACAAGCCTTGTATGGTGGGGGACGGAGAGTGTCTAGAGATGAAGGCCTCCTGGTATTGCTCGTGGTCCTAAGGTTTAGTGCTGCCAGATCTCTGCACACTGGCTGTATGCCGCTCCTTCAACCTTCAGGTGGCACCTGGAGATCTCTCACTATTTCAGTTGATCTCCAGACCACCAAGCTCAGTTCCCCTGGAGAAAATGACCACTTTGGAGGGTGGACTCTATGGCATTGCACCCTGATGCAGTCCTTCTCTTCCCTTCCCTGAGCTCCCAATGTCCACCCCCCCAAAAAAACTCCTTTCCAACCCCAAGCTGGCAACCACACCCACTGGAAATAGCTACAGTCATGGGTCCTTTCTGCATTTGCCTTCCACTCCAGATTTTCTCAGTGTTTGGATTGAGGCAATTTATGATCCTTTCCACATTTGCCTGCCACTCTGGATTTTCTCAGTGTTTGAGTCGAGGCATTTTAAGTCCAGGGCAAAACAGCATCCAAATAAACTAGGGCAACAGCAGGCTGAAACCGGGCTGACCACTGAAGGGAGGAAACATAATGCAAAATGGGGCGGGGGGAGAACCCGGAATAAAAAGAAGTTTGAACTCGGTTTTAGTGCAGAACAAGCAGAGGAACCTGCGATACTCACGGGGGGAGGATCTCAGGGCTGAGGAAGAAGTGGCCACAGGTAAGCTCCCCCCACCCCGGCACCGGTGGCAAGGCCTGGACGCCTCCCAACTGCCGGGCCCACCGCAGAGTTCCCAGAGCATTCTCTGCACATGTGCAGGGAACACTCTTTTACTTTGGGGGGGATTTAAATACCCCCCCAAAGTTTTTTTAGGTTTTTGGATTTTTCTGCACACCTGGGGAGTCCCCCAAGTGTGCAGGAAAATCTCTCTGCTCCCCAAGTGCCCCCAATGTGCGGAATTAGGTATCCGCACGCAGGGGGCGCCTTCACTATTAGTATATAGACAAGGGCCAGCTGCTCCCCCTTCCTCTGCCCCCTCCCCCCCCGAGTCTCCCAGCGGGCCTCGGCGGCTCTTGCCGGGCCTGCCGCTCTCCCCCTTCCCCCCCCAGAGACTCCCGGCAGGCCTCGGCGCCTCTCGCCGGGCCCGCCGCTCGCCCCCTTCCCCCTCCTCCGCAGGCTGTTGGCTGGCCTCGGAGACTCTCGCCGGGCCGCTGCCGTTCCAAGAGCGTTCCCCGCGCATGCGCAGGGGACGCTCTTTTACTTTTCGGGAGATTTAAAGATCCCCCGAAAAGTTTTTGATAGATTTTGGATTTTTCTGCAAGCGGAGGGGTTACCCCCCACCTGCAGAACCCCCCCTCTGCCCTCCAAGTGCCCCCCCACGCAGATTTAGGTATCCGCATGCGGGGGGGGGGCACTTGGGAATTAGATATATAGATGGAAAAAAACCTGGATTAAATAGAAGGCTGGATTCGATTTTAGTGCAGAATTGCTTGGAGGACACTCCGGTGAACGTGGATTAAAAGGAGAGTGCAGAAAGGGCAGAAAGGATCAGGCCATTCAGATTCCATCAAGGAACAGAGTTCTGTAACCTGAACAAATTATGTGACTTTGCATAATTTCTGCTGTATTATTCTGGGGAGGGTAAAAAAGCAACGCAGGGCACCAAAGCCCCCACCCCTAATGATCAGAAATCTGATTTCACGGTGGCTTTGGCTTCTGGGAATTTTAGCCGCCGACTGGAACGTAAGATTCACAGCTGTAAGGGCTAGAAAATTTCTTCTTTGAGAGGAAGGGGGGGGGGGAAGCAGAGCTGGAACTTGTGTCTCGATCGCATCAAGTACCGCAAACATTTGACTTGGCCTAGGGAACCCGCTGGTGTGAGGAGGGCCTCTAGTAGCATAACATGGCTCCGCTTTCTCTTGAGCAGGGCCTGCACGACGAGAACCAGATCCGAGCACGACAAGAAGAGTGGTGGAACCCAAACAGCCTAGTGAAGGAGGTGAGGCAGGAGTTCCCAGTTTGGTGTAGTAGTTAAGTGCGCTGACTCTAATCTGGGAGAACCGGGTTTGATTCCCCACTCCTCCACTTGCACCTGGCTGGATGACCTTGGGCAAGCCATAGCTCTGTACCAGCTGTTCCCTCAAGGACAGCTTGGGAAAGAGCTCTCTCAGCCCCACCTACCTCACAGGGTGCCTGTTGTGGGGAGGGGAAGGGAAAGGAGTTTGTAAGCCGCTCTGAGACTCCCTTGGGGAGTGGAGGGCGGGGTATAAATCCAATCTCTTCTTCTTCTTCTTCTTCTTCCCGGAAAGGAAGGTCCTCGTGTGGGCAGGAAGCAGCATCCCATCATGGGCTGCTCAAAATAGACCTTGGGAAGTCATTATAATAAAGCTATTGTGGTATTATAATGACAATATAAAACTAAGATGTTATAATAAAACAAACGGAAGAGGGAGGAGCTGGTGTCATAATGGACGAAACTATACACAAGAAAACGAACATAAGAACATACGAGAAGCCAATGTTGGATCAGGCCAGTGGCCCATCCAGTCCAACACTCTGTCACACAAGTGGTCAGAAATACCAGGTGCCCTCAGGAGGTCCAGCAGTGGGGCCAGGACACTATTGCCCCCCCCACCCCAAGCACCAACAATACAGAGCCAACACTTGCCCCAGACCGAGAGTTCCTCTCTATACCTTGCGGCTAATAGCCACTGATGGACCTCTGCTCCAGATGTTTATTGAATTCCCTCTTGAAGCCGTCCATGCTTGTAGCCGCCACCACCTCCCGTGGCTGTGAGTTCCACGTGTCAATCACGCTTTGGGTGAAGAAGGACTTCCTTTTATCTGTTCTAACCCGACTGCTCAGCAATTTCACGGAGTGCCCCCGAGTTCTTGTACTGTGAGAAAGGGAGAAAAGGACCTCCTTCTCTACCCGCTCTATCCCATGCACAATCTTGTCGATCAAAATGGACAAAACTATACCCAAGACGATGAGCAGCAACTCTCAAGCACCAGTTTCTACAGGCTGCTGTCCTCAGACCCCGCACAGGAATGCCAGCGAGGGCTCAACAAAAATCATGACGGAAGTTACACAGATTTTGCTAGTCTTGAAGGTGCTACTGGACTCTCGCTCTTTTCTACTGCTACAGGTAGAGTAGCACGGCTACCCATCTTGGAGGGTTATGACTGTGTCAATACAGGGGGGGGTTTCAAGTTCCCTCTCTTCAGGATGGGGCTCTTAGCTGATTCAGTCATATGTGTATGTATATACATGAATCATTTTTTTTTTAAAAAAAAGCTGTTAAAAGGCCTTTTTGTATGCTTTTCCATATTTTGATCTGATTTGATAAGCCCTTTGCAATGCTCCCTCTAAGCTGTGGAGTCCTGTGAGCAAAAATTCCACTTCCCGAGCTACCGGCATTGAAGTGGTGAGCAGGTGATTTGGCTGCTGCATAAATTAGTTTGCTCTGGAGCCATCCTGCCTGAGCCAAGACCAAAATGTGTGAGCTGGAGGCTATAAAACTGTGAGCCGGCTCACACTAACTCAGCTTTAGAGGGAACACCAGTAGGGGGTTAGTGCCGCCCACCTCTCTTTATGAATGTTTTAATGCTGTTAAGTACTTCAGCAGCCTCTGGTTTCTGCTGAAAGGGAGGATGTACATTAAGGAAGTTGTTCAGGGTGGTGAGAACCAGGGAGGATTGTGAGGCACTCCAAAGGGATCTGTCGAGGATGGGCGAGTGGGCATCAACGTGGCAAATGGGGTTCAGTGTGGCCATGTGCAAAGTGACGCACATTGGAGCCAAATATCCTAACTATAAATACACATGGATGGGGTCCGAACTGGTGGAGACTGACCAAGAGAGAGATCTTGGAGTCGTAGTAGATAACTCACTGAAAATGTCGAGACAGTGTGCGGCTGCAATGAAAAAGGCCAACGCTACGCTGGGGGTTATTAGGAAGGGAACTGAAAACAATTCAGCCAGTATCATAATGCCTCTGTATAAATCGATGGTGCGACCTCATTTGGAGTACTGTGTACAATTCCGGTCGCCACACCCCGAAAAAAGATGCTATAGCATTGGAGAAAGTGCAGAAAAGGGCAACTAGAATGATCAAAGGGTTACAACACTTTCCCTATGAAGAAAGGTTGAAGCACTTAGCGTTCTTTAGCTTGGAGAAATGACAGCTGAGGGGTGACATGATCGAGGTTTATATTATGCATGGGATAGAGCAGGTAGAGAAAGAAGTACTTTTCTCCCTTTCTCACAATATAAGAACTTGTGGGTTCTCCATGAAATTGCTGACCAGTCGGGTTAGAACAGATAAAAGGAAGTACTTCTTCACCCAAAGAGTGATTAACATGTGGAATTCACTGCCACTGGAGGTGGTGGCGGCTACAAGCAGGGACGGCTTCAAGAGGGAATTAGATAAACTTATGGAGCAGAGGTCCATCAGTGGCTATTAGCCACAAAGTACAGATAGGAACTCTCAGTCTGGGGCAAATGATGCTCTGTATTCTTGGTGCTTATGGGGGGGCAACAGTGTGAGGGCTTCTAGTGTACTGGCCCCACTGGTGGACCTCCTGAGGGCCCCTGGTGTTTTTGGCCACTGTGGGACAGAGCGTTGGACTGGATGGGCCACTGGCCTGAGCCAACATTGTCTTCTCTTATGTTCTTAAGGAAATGTTTCTTTTTAAAAGTATATAATCTTTAAGTTGTTTATGTCATTGCAGGGAAAGTTTCAGGTGGGCAACCAGGTCGGTTTGCAGTAGAAGAGCTAGATTTGAGTCCGGTAGCACCTTAGAGACCAGCAAGCTGTCCAGGGTCCGAGCTTTTGAGAGTCATCCAGTGAAGGGAGCTTTGAGAGCCAGTTTGGTGTGGTGGTTAAGAGCGCAGACTCTAATCTGGGAGAACCCGGTTTGATTCCCCACTCCTCCACTTGTAGCTGCCGGTGTGACCTTGGGTCAGTCACAAGTTCTCTCAGAGCTGTTCTCTCAAGGACAGTTCTTGAAAGAGCTCTCTCAGCCCCACCTACCTCACAGGATGTCTGTTGTGGGAAGGGGAAGGAGTTTGTAAGCCACTCAGAGACTCCAAGTGAAGCGTGGAGTATAAATCCAGTCTCTCTTCTTCTTCTTCTCTCTTGATTCTCAAAAGCTTATACTCTGAACATCTTGCTCTTTGGCTCAGAAGGTGTATGTGTGCCTTAGAAATAAGGTTGCCAGCCTCCAGGTGGGTCCTGGATATCTCCCAGTATTACAATTGATCTCCAGCCTTCAGAGATCAGTTGCCCTGGAGAAAATAGTTGCTTTGCAGGGTGGACTGTACGGCACTGTATCCTGGTGAGGTCCCTTCCCTCCCCAACAATGCTCCCCCTCTAAGCTGTGGGGTCTTGCGAGCAAAAATTCTACTTTGTGAGCTACTGGCATTAAAGTTGTGAGCGAGCGATTTGGCCACTGCATAAATGAGTTTGCTCCGGAGCCCTCCTTCCTGAGCTAAGGCCAAAATGTGAGAGCCAGAAGGCTAAAAAACTGTGAGCTCGCTCACACTAACTCAGCTCAGAGGGAACACTGCTCCCCAAACCCCATCCTCTCCAGGCTCCGCCCCTAAAATCTCCAGGAATTTCCCGACCTAGGACTGGCAACCCTCCTTGGAAGCCCCCATGTTCCCAAAACAACCTCTTTTAGTGCAAATAAGATCTGTGCTGCTGAGTCCTTAGAGTCTATGTGGTAATGCTACAGTGCAAAGTTCATATAGCGTTCGGATAAAACTCTGAGCCTGCACCGCTGTGGCACCAATATCCACGTGATGGTTAGGTAACATTTTTTGCAGTAACAACAGAATGAGGTCAAATGTGGTCACACGACTACTACTGACCACGAGGGAGTGATGGGGGGTATTTGTAGAAGTTATCATCTAGCTCGGGGGTGTCAAACACGCGGCCCATGGGCTGGCTACGACCCGCAGAGGGCTCAGATCTGGCTCTTGAGCAACTTCCTTCTCCTGCTTCCTTTCCCAGGGCTGCTGCTGCAGCCGCACCGTAGCTTGCTTTTTCCTCAGCATCCTCGTGGCTTTTTGCTTCCTGCTTCCTGTTTTCCTACCACTTGGCTCCCTCCCTCCTCATCACCAGTGCTGGTAACTCCACGCGTACTACCCCTCTGTCTATCATCCCTAATCCAATCAAACCTGCTATTGTCATTCACCCGCTATTGCCACTGGACATCTGAAATCACCTTCATAAAGTTTATATTTCCGGTACCTCGTGTTAACGTTTTCTGGCACGCATGGCCCGGCCCAACAAAGTGACGTTTATGTCCAATCCGGACCCTCGTAACAAATGAGTTCGACAGCCTCTGAATTCTAGCACCTTCTTCTGCTTCCGAATTCTCTACGTTCAGGGTTACACTGAGACTTAAACCAGGTTTCCCAGGCCCAGTTCAACCCTTTCCAACACTGTAGAAATATACAGTGCCATAGTGTCCTAGCACAGGCAGTCTCTGACTCGTCTAAGAAAGCCTCACAAGCTTTCCTCCTTTCTAGAATCTGCCTCAAACGTGGAGGATCAGCTGCGGCGCCTGCGGGAAGAGCGCATGTGCAAAGTGTGCATGGACAGGGAAGTCTCCATTGTGCTAATACCTTGCGGCCACTTAGTGGTGTGTGCGGAATGCGCTCCTAATCTGAGACGCTGCCCTATCTGCAGAGGGACCATCCGAGATACCATGCGGACCTTCATGTCCTGAGCTGGAAACTGGGTAAGTAATGAGGGAAACGCTCTTCTCCTCAATCTAAGCTGCCTGTGATTTTATAAACCATCCTGAGAGCCAGTTTGGGGTAGCGGTTAGGAGTGCGGACTCTAATCTGGGAGAACCGGGTTTGATTCCCCACTCCTCCACATGCAGCTGCTGGTGTGACCTTGGGTCAGTCACAAGTTCTCTCAGAGCTGTTCTCTGAGGAGCAGTTCTTGAAAGAGCTCTCTCGGCCCCACCTACCTCACAGGGTGTCTGTTGTGGGGAGGGGAAGGGAAAGGCGATTGTAAGCCACTTTGAGACTCCTTCGGATAGTGAAGGGTGGGGTATAAATCCAATCTCCTCCTCCTCTTCCTTCTCCTGTTGGACACTGAATAGTGACTGTGTGTCTTGGAAGGGGATACTTGTGAAAAGGTTATCTGGCTCTTGCCTTCCGAGCTTCCCCTGCCTGAAGCTTGTTAGCATCATTAAGGAGAGGAATATGGGAAATTAGTCACAGTCTGGTGTGCAATCAATTTGGATGGGGGAGAAGAGAATAGGAACATGCTTCTATGTGGTTTAAGGACTCTGCTATGAGAGGTCTGGCTGAGACCTTGGCCAAGGTATACTCAGGGCTATTTTTGGGCCGGAACACACAGGAACAGAGTTCCGGCTGGCTCCTGAGTTGGCCACACCCAGCAGGAACTCATTAGCATAATAGGCCACACCCAACAGCAGAAACTCATTAGGATTGGCTACATTAGGAGTATGCGGCCTAACATGCAAATCAATTCCTGCTACAAAAACAGCCCTGGGTTTTGACAACAAACAAGGTAAACAGAATAAGAAGCAAAAGGTGGGTGTGGCTGGATGGGGGTGAGGCCTAATATGCTAATAAGCTGTGCTGTCAATGGTATGGCCTAATATGCTAATGTGTTTCTGCTGTTGGGTGTGGCCTATTATGCTAATGAGTTCCTGCTGGGCTTTTTCTACAAAAAAAGCCCTGGGTATACTTAATTTGCTGCCTAAGTAGAGAGAACAATGAAAGGGGAAGAACTGTGCAATATAACATGCTTAATAAAAAGAAAGCAACTTTTCACAAATGTGTGCAGAATTCCATTTGTGTGCTGAAGTAGCAAAATACATGCATATTATAATGCATGTTGCAAAATATACATTACAAAAAAAATCCAATGGACAACACAGAAGAATGATATGAACTATCCTGTAAAAACCATCCTGGGAAGATTCCGGATAAATACTTCGTTTCAGAGTATCTTCTTCATTTTCACACAGTCAAACCTGAGACTTTACAGGGTTGGTATAGCCTGTAAAAATTATTGGTGGCCCGGCATTGATTTTGTTTCTTCTTCTTCTACCATTTTGAACCTGATTGGCACTTACCAAATAATATCTGGGCTTTGAAAGAGTACAGCTATATTTTATGTGAGTTGAAAATAGTCCATCTCTGGAAGAATATACTCTGAAATGAAGTATTTATCCGGAATCTTCACAGGATGGTTCTTATAGGATAGTTCTCATAATTCTTCTACATTGTCCATTGGTTTTTTTGTAATGTACATTTTGCAATCTATATATCTAATAGCCAAGGCACCCCCTGCGTGTGGATATCTAAATCTGCACATTGGGGGCACCTAGGGGGCAGAGAGATTTTCCTGCACACTTGGGGGACTCCCCAGGTGTGCAGAAAAATCTGAAAACTTTAAAAAAAACTTTTGGAGGGATTTTTAAATCCCCCCAAAAGTAAAAAAGCGTTCCCTGCACATGCACAGAGAACGCTCTGGGAACTCTGTGGTGGCTCGGCAGCTGAGAGCTGCTGAGGCCTTGCCGCCGGTGCCGGAGGGGGGGAGATTGGTGGCCCGGTGGCTGAGAGTTGCTGAGGCCTCGCCACCAGTGCCGGGGGGGGACTTGCCTGTAGCTGCTTCCGCCTCGATATGGAGCTGCAGCCTTTAGGAATACTCCTCCCCTCGCGAGTACTGCGGGTCCTGCTTCTTGTATGTATTATAATATGCATGTGTTTTGCTACTTCAGCACACAAATGGAATTCCGCCCACATCTGTAAAAAGTTGCTTCCTTTTCATGAAGCATGTCCCAGTGCAGTTCTTCCCCTTTCGTCACTGTGACTTACAGACTCTTGGAATCCTAAGTGTGTGGAACAACCAAACTGACATTCTTGCACTGTGGGTACGAGAGGGTTAGCTGCAAGTAAAGGAGAAAATGCCTTTGTAATGCAACTTGGAACAGCTAACCAACACTGTCTGCTTCCAGATCTCCAAAGGCTGATTCCTCGTCCTCCTGAGGACACGCTGACTTCAAGAAGTTTCTGAATGGGAGCTGGCGACCTCCAGAGACTTGCTTTTGGAATTTTCTTCTTCATGCATGCTTTTTTTTGCGTGGCAGTTGCAACGCCCGCTGCAGAAGTGGCAGATGTGAACTAGCTGTAGATGTCTGTCCCCTTCCTCTCCCCCCCACGGCCTAAATGCAACTTCAGGAGGATTATTGAGATTAATTTTTTTAAAAAACCAGTGTAATTTCTTCCCTGATCCAAACCCTAACTAAGTAACATTGTGTCTTGCTTATTTAATAGCTTGGTCTTTTAAAAAAAATTACTTTTGGATTTCAACACTTTTGGAATAAAAATTCATTTCACCTTTTCGGGCTCGTCTGTAGCAAGTCCTTCAGAGAGTTGTACCATGTTGAGCTTCGGTTGCCAGGTCTAGCCAGGTCTTGCCCGTCGAGCAGTGGATTTAGCCTTTGGCTAGACGTAAGGCATTCCATAGTGTGTGTTAGGTTGAAAAATTCAGAAAGATGAAGAAGAAGAGATTGGATTTATATCCCACCCTTCACTCGGAGTCTCAGAGCAGCTTACAAACTCCTTTCTCTTCCCCTCCCCACAACAGGCACCCTATGTGGGGCTGAGAGAGCTCTTTAGAACAGCTCTGACAGAACTAAGGTTTGCCCAAGGTCATCCAGCAGCTGCAAGTGGAGGAGTGGGGAATCAAACCCGGTTCTCCCAGATTAGAGTCCGTGCATTTAACCACTACACCAAACTAGTGTACTGCCTCCCTTTCTAAATATACCTAACAAAATATACTCTTTGTATAACTAATAGGACAAAAACCTGTTTTGAGATCATACTGATCTTCTTTGGGGTCTCCGTGTGATGACTCGCAAGAACACCAGTTACAGGTAAGCAAACTGTTTTTCTACACCCCAGACTTTTTTGGTGTAGAGCAGGGGTGGGCAGACTTGCTCAGCGTAAGAGCCACCTAGAGCAGGGGTGGCCAACCTTGCTTAACGTAAGAGCCGCATAGAATAAACATCAGATGTTTGAGAGCCACAAGACATGAACAAATATTACCTGCTTTTATTGGAGAATAAGCAAATTTGCATTTTATTAACATTAAATGAGACTGCCAAAAATAATAACAAAAGGGGTAAAGGCAGATATTGATAATGATATTAATTTGTCCAATGATATCTGTTTGCTAAGGATCTTTAGCTTCCCCAGCCGCCCTGCCGGGAGCCACATAATATATGTGGAAGAGCCGCATGCGGCTCCCGAGCCCCAGTTTGCCCACCCCTGGGGTAGAGAAACAGATTGCTTGCTTCTTCGGTGGTTTCCCATTCATGTACTAATCAGGACTAACCTTGCTGCTCAGCTGCCAGGATCTGGTGAGATCTGGCTAGCCTGGCCCATTTTGCAACTGCATTTGATAAGTACCGGGGGGGGGGGGGGGGCGGGATGCTTCAATAGCTGCAACCATTCTCTTTTCCAGAAGAGGGCAGCCTTAACTTGGTAATACAACCAATGCTTTTCCTAGCTGAAGAGCTGAGTGGGGGAATCCTCCCTTGCAAACTTTGCTCAACGTTATCTTTGGGGGGCAGGAAGGAACTGTCATATGGGTTGTGCAAGGGATGGAGATAATAAAAACATGATACTCCCTGCCTTGAATATTGAGCAAGAAAGGTAAAACCAAGCCAGTGGCAGAGCCAGTGTAGTTTGGTGCAGAGGTTAGAAGCACGGACTCTAATCCGGGAGAACTGGGTTTGATTCCGCACTCCTCCACATGCAGCTGCTGGTTGTGGCCTTGAGTCAGCCATAAATTCTTTCAGAGCTGTTCTCTCAGGGGCAGTTGTTGGCCTGACTGCTCTCTTATTTATTAACATCTGGGGAAATATTAGCTCTTAACAATATGCAGCCGGCTAATCGGGATCTTGCCTACGCATGCAGAGGCGGCGCTAAACCAAGGCTTCTCAGAGACTGACACAGACTCAAGTTAAGGTACAAAAGATAGATTGTTTACTAAAATGCAATAAAAGGTTCATAACGATGTTACACTATCATTCACACAACTATACAGAACTAGGAAATTAGGTAGAAATACCGAGACGTCCGCATGAGCAGGGTATTTGATGGTTTCCGTCGAGGGTGATATTTACCTCTATATGAATCAGTGGGATCCGTCTGGAAAAACAAAGGAGAGAAGTCTTCGGGAAGAGGACAAAGGATCGTGGTTCTGGACCAGCAGAAAGCCAGGTGGCAGACCCCAGTGGTGCACCCAAGGGTCCGTGAGGGAGGAAGGGAGATAAGCAAGGACTAGGACTAAGCTGGAACTGGAACGAACTTGTGATTCTTGGGGAGCAGCTTTTATTGGGAGGTGGAACCTGGGAGGATGGCATGATATGATGCCATCTCAAGAGAGCCTATAGATCAGTGGTGGCGAACCTATGGCATGCGTGCCAGAGGTGGCACTCAGAGCCCTCTCTGTGGGCACGCACACCATCGCCCCAGCACAGAGTTCGCAAGATTGGACAGCAAAAATCACATTAATTGTTCAAAAGCATGCCAAATGCACTTTTACCTTTCAAAAAAAAGTTGTTTGTATCATTGAAAGCTCTGTTATTGTGTTTTTCTTTTAAGACAAAAGTCGTTAATGTATGAGTTGTTTTTTCTAAATCGAAAACCTCAGTATTCAGGTTAAATTGCCATGTTGGCACTTTGCGATAAATAAGTGGGTTTTTGGGTTGCAGTTTGGGCACTCGGCCTCTAAAAGGTTCACCATCACTGCTATAGATGGTCCGTTCTCTATCTCTAGCCACTAAGGGGGTGCTATAGGAGTGGTCAATATTCAGATCTACCTGACGGTCAGGATAGGATGTTGACGTCAGCTGCATCTTGCCATTTGTCTTCGGGATGACAGGAGTGCCGGGCATGGGAACCGATTCTCAGGAAGCACCCTGCTGTCTTCGCACCCAGGTGTGAAGTCCTTTGATGTAGCGAATGGAAATGAGGTCTTGCAGGAGGGGGCATAAGCCTGTGTACGTGCCGGGAGTGTGTGCCTTCATGGAGTTGCTGATAAAAGCCTGTAGCCTCGTGGCTTTGTGTGTGAGAGAGTGTCTTTGTTCTCTGTGTCAACCTCCTGCCTGGAGGTGGCAACCTCGGAAAATGGCACTCTGACCCTATAGTGTAGGCATCTGTTCCCATCTTCCCACTGGTCACCTAGTGCACTTTCATGTCTCACATAACAGGTATCATAGTTCATTCACTGCTCTCATAACTCACCTGAAAAAGTTCGTAAGAATGCCGGGCAGGCTTACACAGTCCTCAAAAGAGCTCTCTCGGCCCCACCTACCTCACAGGGTGTCTGTTGTGGGGAGGGGCAGGGAAAGGGGATTGTAAACCGCTCCGAGACTCCTTCGGGTAGAGAAAATGAGGAAAAAACCCCAGCTCTTCTTCTTGTCCTTCCACAGCTGCACTATGCAAAGTTAATTCAGTACTTTTTGTTTGTTTCAAAGTAGCAAGCCTAACCTCTCTGAATTTACATTGCTCTTTCGTTTTGGGAACGTTCCTTGGAAGCCTAAGGGGTCATAAACGCTTATGCCCAGAGGGGCTTATCCAGTCCTATTTTACAAACACACACATTTGCGAACCATAGATTGTCTCCTCTCACCCACCCTGCAGTAGAAGTCCCCCAGCACTGTACCTGTGGGGGCTATGGCACCCCATCAGCTCCTTTACCAGGGCCTACCAAGTAATCTTAGACAACAGGTATGACCAGGTGGGTTGGTTAGTTTTGCCAAGCAGGGCTTCTTATTGGCTGGCGGCCCAGGTTTTTTAAACAGTTGCTTGGGCAGCACTAGCCACCACAGGACAAGGTTCTCAACTTCAATGAAGCAGTGCGGAGGCAAGAAGATGCTTTAAAACGGCATGTTTATTTTAGAAAAGCAGTCTGTTAAGGAGAACTTCTGCCCGCAAGACTGAAGAGTTGCTTCTAGAGTTATGCATAATCTCCCTCCCTGATATTTTTGTGGCCGCTCCCCCTCTTGCAGAAGGCGTCTTGTGGTTGCACCCACCGCCCTGTGACAGAATGCCAAAAGGTGCCTACGGGCGCATAAGAACATAAGAGAAGCCATGTTGGGTCAGGCCAGTGGCCCCTCCAGTCCAAGACTCTGTGTCACACAGTGGCCAAAGCCCAGGTGCCATCTGGGGGTCCACCAGCGGGGCCAGAACTCCAGAAGCCCTCCCACTGTTGTCCCCCCTCCAAGCACCAAGAATACAGAACATCACTGCCCCAGACGTAAGAACATAAGAGAAGCCATGTTGGGTCAGGCCAGTGGCCCCTCCAGTCCAACACTCTGTGTCACACAGTGCATCACTGCCCCAGACATAGTGTTCCACCTATACCTTGTGGCTAATAGCCGCTGATACACTACTCCAATTTGGTGTAGCCAGTTTGGTGAAGTGGTTAAGAGCACAGACTACAATCTAGGAGAACCGGGTTTGGTTCCCCACTCCTCCACATGCAGCTGCTGGTGTGACCTTGGGTCAGTCACAAGTTCTCTCTGAGCTGTTCACTCCAGAGCAGTCCTCGAGAGAGCTCTCTCAGCCCCACCTGCCTCACAGGGTGTCTCTTGTGGGGAGGGGAAGGAGACAGTAAGCCACTCTGGGACGCCAAGTGAAGAGCAGGGTATAAATCCAGTCTCTTCTTCCTCCATATATTTATCCAATCCCCTCTTGAAGCTCAAAAGGCCGTGCCTCCTTAGCCCCATCACATGGGGATCAGCATATCACTGTGCTGGTATTTGGGGCTAGCCGGAAGACAGCAGTTGGCATGGAACTGAATACAGCTCTGTATTGAAAGCATTAATTTATTAGACAAATAACAAAGAACAGAGAATCATGCGAATTAAAAAAAAACAAGGTTTTCTAAAAGAGTCGAAGGCGGAGTCCTTAGTAGAAGAGGGTCCCCTTCCAATGCTCAGTGGTTATTTCTGGATTTGCTTATGTGCCCTTCGCATTGCCTCCAGCCTGCAAGCAGCTGCGTGATCCATAGGAGAAGCCGGGTGACAGAGCTGAATTTGGGGAGGGAAAGAACAGAAGCCATCTGGGCAGACTTGCAGGGTGCTGGTGGCAGGTGGGTGGTAGCGCGTGCATGTTACTCAGACTTCTGCCAGGCTGGACACTGGGGGGCCTTGTCGTTGCCAGTAAGGGCTATTAAGATGACCAGCGGCATAAGGCTCTTGACTTCACAGGATGCTTGACTGGTAGATTGGCTGACGTCCCAACCACAGGACTGGATAAAAATTAGATCTTCACTCGGGGAGTTAGGAAAGTCTCTGTGATATGACCAGTGCGGATGTTTCTTACACAAAAGGCACATGCGATGGATAGAGAGCCATGACGCCACAGCTGATATAAAAGGAGGAGGGTGTGGAGTATTATGATTAAGACATTTGCTGGCTTTGTTGTAGGTCGTGAACAACCGACTTCTGAACATCAGAAGAGCCCTGCTGGATCAGACCAGGGGTCCATCTAGTCCACCATCCTGTCTCACACAGGGGCCAAACAGTTCCTCAGTAGGGCCAACAACAGGGCAGAGAGGCCGAGGCCTTCACGAGAACATCAGAAGAGCCCTGCTGGATCAGACCAGTGGTCCCTCTAGTCCAGCATCCCATCTCACACAGTGGCCAACCAGTTCTTCTGGAGGGCCAACAACAGGGCAGAGAGGCCGAGGCCTTCATAAGAACTTCAGAAGAGCCCTGCTGGATCAGACCAGTGGTCCCTCTAGTCCAGCATCCCATCTCACACAGTGGCCAACCAGTTCTTCTGGAGGGCCAACAACAGGGCAGAGAGGCCGAGGCCTTCATAAGAACTTCAGAAGAGCCCTGCTGGATCAGACCAGTGGTCCCTCTAGTCCAGCATCCTGTCTCACACAGGGGCCAACCAGTTCCTCTGGAGGGCCAACAACAGGGCATAGAGGCCAAGGCCTTCATAAAAACATCAGAAGAGCCCTGCTGGATCAGAGCAGTGGTCCATCTAGTCCAGCATCCTGTCTCACCCAGTGGCCAACCAGTCCTTCTGGAGGGCCAACAACAGGGCACAGAGGCCAAGGCCTTCCCCTGATGCTGCCCTCCTGGTACTGGGATTAAGAGGTTTAGTGTCTCTGAATGTGGAGGTTCCCCTCGGTCACCAGGGCTAGTAGCCACTGACAGACCTATCCTCTGTGTCTATTTAATCTGTGTCTATTTGCTGCGGCCATCACTACACCCTCTCGCAACGAATTTCATATTTGAATCACTCTCTGTGTAAAGTAGTCTTTCCTTTTTTCTGTCCTGAACCTACTGCCCATCAGCTTCACCAGATGCCCTCAAGATCTAGTATTCCAGGAGAAAGTATTTTGGGAGATGGAGAACAACTTCTCGTTAGCTCTCTCCACCCCGTGCATAACTGTAAAAACCTCTATCATCCCCCCCCCCCCCCGAGTAGTCTCTTTTCTAAACTGCGAAGTCCTAGCTGCTTCAGCCTTTCCTCATAGGGATGGTGCTCCAACCCCCTCATCCTCTTGGTTGCCTTCTGTATTCTCAAAGGTCACAGTCATGTCATCACGAGAGCCAGTTTGGTGTAGTGGTTAAGTGCGCAGACTTTAATCTGGGAGAACTGGGTTTGATTCCCCACTCCTCCACTGGCACCTGCTGGACGACCTTGGGCAAGCCATAGTTCTGGCACAGCTATCCTTGAGAAAGAGCAGTTTCTGTCAGAGCTCTCTCAGCCTCACCTGCCTTGCGAGGTATCTGTTGTGGGGAGGGGAAGGGAAAGGGGTTTGTAAACCGCTCTGAGACTCCCTTGAGTAGTGAAGGACAGGATTCTCTTCTTCTTCTTCTTCAGACAGTGAGTGGTCCAGGGGATGGGAGCCTCCCAGATGGTCAGCCTCTATAATAAGTACAGTAAAGTTCAGGGATAAGGGATTCTCAGGTCTTACACACAAAATCCAAAAGAGACCCAGCCTTCAGATCAGACCAGTGGGGAAGATGAGGGCCTCAAGTTCAGCTTGCTCTAATCTCTGACATTCACCACCTATAACGTGTGATGCAAAAGGCAATCTAGATGCCGGTTGTGTGTCGGCAGCAGCTCCAAGGAATTCCGGTCATGGGACAGTAAAAATGTGGAATTAAAGTCGGTTGGGCATGAATTGTCGGGAAGGAACCGCAGAGACGGGAGCAGGGGTCGTTTCACAGAAAAAGAAGTGCAGGAGCTCATTAGCATAGTGGATTAGCATAACTTATTTGCATACACCCCCTAACATCACCGGAAGTGTGTCAGAAGGCAAGACCCACCGCTCAGGCTCCGCCCCAAAAATCTCCAGGTATTCCCCAACTCAGAGCTGGCGAGCCAACCTGGGGGAAAACTGCTTCAGAAGCACAAAGAAAATAGGCATGGAGGGACGATGCAGACGACAGCAAAAACAAGCAGCAGACCCCCATGCGTCGCCACAAGTGAGGGCTGCTGGGAGCGGGGGCCCTATAGCCAGGAGGCTACTAACGAGGGGGCGGGGCTGCTGCCCGAGTCCCACACTCGCTCCTCAGGCTCCGAGCTGGAGACCTGGGTGCGCTGGAGCTGTGCCGGCAGCAGGGGAAATTATTGCCGCACGCCAGCACACACCCTAAGGGGAACTGGGCTCGGAACTGAGCCTGCGACACTCTAGCCCCGGGTTCGTTACTCCCGGAACGCCGTTCCTGCTCGTTCCACCTCGAAATGACCCCGGGACGGAAGCACTTGTGGGAGCAAGTGGCAGCGATAGCAGGAGAAGCTTTTATTAAAAAGAGGGAAAGTGTGCTGTCGTTGTTTTACAAGTAAGCCCATAAGCAAACTTTTAAGGATGTGGTTGGGTCCCCAAAGCCTGAAGGTGATTGTTTCGGAGGGGCTGGCTCAGGCCTGGAGGCTTTATGGTGCCCACCCCTGCTACAGGCCTTAACAGAAGTAGCGTGGAAACCTTGCTTAGCATCACAGACCCAACTGAACTCTCTCCTTTTCTCCCTGATAAAGGGACCCCGCACTCTCCCATAGTCCCCCATGGCAGGTGGCATCAGAGAAGACTTTAATGGCGTACGAGACGATCAAGCGCTTAATGCTCATGGTCTGTAGCACACAGCCCGCACCGTCAAGTACGTCTTTTCTTTGCCCTTGGAGACTTGTGGCAACGCAACTGTGTAGGAGACCATTGTTCTCTAGAATCAGTGGCGATAGATGTGCCGAATTGGGGAGGGTCGTAGCTTACTTGGGAGAGTAAACAGAAGGTGTTCCTGTGCCCAGCCTCTCTGAGAGCTCAAGGGATGTAGTTGAAGAGGTTTTGAATTGTCTGAGCAACCTGGGCTCACTTAGTAGAAGGCAGCTTTTCACACACGTGTATCACGCAACACTGTTGAGACCGCTCCTTTCGATTGTGTATTCTGCTCTGGGGAAGAGGCTCTGCTTGGCATGCAGAGGTCCCAGGTTCAATCCCCGGCATCGCCAGTTCAAAAGCACCAGGCAGGAAGGTGATGGGAGAGACCTCAGCCTGAGACCCTGGAAAGCTGCTGCCCATCAGAGCAAACAATACTGACCTCAATGGACCCAGGATCCGATTCAGTATAAGGCAGCTTTGTGTGTGTTCATTATCTTACTTTCTCTCACAAATTACCATATTTCTCTAACTTGTTTTGCCAGGTTCATCCAGTTTGATTTGCCGGGTCGGGCTAAAACACATTTTCCTTCTTGAGGGTGTGAGACGAATCAGTTGTCCAGTACCTCTTGGGTGCCAGAAATCCAAGGAATTATCTACTCAGTTGTTGATTTCCTGAGACGGGAACTGGTGGGAGGGATTCGGGCTGGCGAAGTGGATTCTAACCTTCCTATGACACTTAGAGAAAAATAACCAAGGATCCCGAAACAGAAACAGCCCCTTGTCCGCCGCAAGAAACTGCGAACGGAGAGTCCATTTATAACAATAAAGTATATATACCCTAGAACATCCAAAGCCTTTACCAGTTGCTTTGATGGGTGGTTCCCGGGAAAGAAGAGCTGGTCAAGTCAAATGGAGATTTTTTTTCCTCCTCCCCAAAATGCTTTGTCTCTGGTTCTCAGTGGAGTTTGGGGGTGGGGATGAGATACACTTTCTGTTTAATTCATTCATAGCAAGAACGGCAGGTCCATGAATGAGCCGGGCCGTTCGGGAGGCTGGCAAACCCGGTATTTTAGCCTTGGCAGTGGTTTGAAGAAAAGGACAGCTGTTCTACTGGCGCCCTTCTAAGTGGGGCGTGTTTCGTGTCGCTTCGGCCGCACATCTGGTGTGCAGAGAGTGTTCCTTGCAGCTCTTGACTTCTGCCCAATCCAACCTCTGGAGCTCTCTCACTTACGCAGGCCTGAGAAAAGGGAGGAAGGAGAGCAAAGAAATTGTGTGAGAGGACATATTCAAACGGGACAGTTCGGATATCATCAACTCAGCCTCTGTAAGAGTTTGGATCCATAAGCAGCACTTAGCATTCATACAGTGCCACGGAGCCTTCAGAGCACTTCCCTTATGCTATATTGGTAATCTTGACAACAGCCCTGCATGGTAGGTGGGTAGTAGATTCAGAAGTAGTAATTACAGGCAGGGGTCATTTGGGGCCGGAGCGAGGCGAAGTGGTCCTCCGCCAGCCCAGGAGTGGGCACGAGGGCAGCCACGGGCCGAATCAGATTCAAAATCCGGCGGCGGCTTAAAAAGCAGCTGGAGGGGAGGGGGTTTGAGGGAGAGGCTCCAAACTCACAGGGTAGCTGCTGGAGCTGCTCCCCCAAATACCCACCAAGTTTCAAGAAGACTGGACCAGGGGGTCCAATTCTACGGGCCCCCAAACAGGTTGCTTCCTAATGCTTGGCCGAAAACTCTTCTGATTTAATTTCCACCCATCGGATCTGGTCCGACCTTCTGGGGCAACAGAAAACAAGTCCGCCCCATCCTCTACACGACAGCCCTTCAAGTACCTGAAGGTGGTTATCCTATCACCTCTCAGCTGTCTCCTCTCCAGGCTAAACAGACCCAGCTCCTTCAACCTTTCCTCACAGGACCTGGTCTCCAGTGCTTCGGTGCCTCATATAGTTGGGGCACAGCCTTACCAGCCTACCTAACAGCTCTGATGTAAGGATTACTGAGATAATGAACCTCTGAGCAATAATGCATACATATGTGCCCTGACGTGGATGTGCCAGGCTAGCCTGATCTCAGAAGTTAAGTAGGGTATTTGGATGGGAGACCACCAAGGAAGTCCAAAGGTTGCTAAGAAGACAGGCAATGGCTAAGCCACTGGTTTGTCTTTTGCCTTGGAAACCATACGCCATAAGTCCAGGGCTATTTTTGGGCAGGAACGCACAGGAACAGCGTTCCGGCTGGCTCCTGAGCTGGCCACGCCTACAACCAAAACCTCCGGCATGCGTGGCTACAGAGCACGCTGCCCTCCCCACGTTACACACAAGAGGGAAAGGCGGCATGGACTTTCCCTCTGGGGAGCCCCTGGGGATTTCCTTGTCAATTTCACTCCCTGTCAGTCAGCTGAGAGTGAAATCGACAAGGAAAAGCCTCTCTCTGCCTTCCCTTCTCTAGCTGACATGTCGCAGCTGGAAAAGGGCAGGCAGGGAACCCAGGCAGGTTGAAAATGCCTTTCTTTCCCTCCCCGATTTGGGGGAGGGAGAGAAAGGCATTTAACCACCCACCTCCCTGCACTTCCTCGAGTCTCTCCGCAATAGCGCAGAGGCTCAGGGAAGAAAGGGGCATGTGTGCCTGCCTGCCTTCCTTTCCCCAGCCTGTCCGCCACAGCCAGTTTGGTGTAGTGGTTAAGTGCGTGGCTTCTAATCTGGGAGAACCGGGTTTGATTCCCCACGCCTCCACTTGCACCTGCTGGGCAAGTCATAGTTCTGTCAGAGCTGTTCTTGAAAAAGAGCAGTTTCTGTCAGAGCTCTCTCAGCCCCACCTACTTCACAGGGTGTCTGTTGTGGGGAGGGGAAGGGAAAGGAGTTTGTAAGCCGCTCTGAGACTCCGAGTGAAGGGTGGGGTATAAATCCAATCTCTTCTTCTTCTCCAGGTGCAAGAAGATCAGGAGGGGAACCCAGGCACATTGAAAATGCCTCTTTCCCTCCTTTTCTTTCCCTTTCCCTTCAGCAGCGCCTTTCCCTGGCCACCTGGTTCGAAGGTGGGGTAGACTAGAAAGGCGATGCTGAAGTGGGGCGGAGAAGCTTGTGAGGAGGGAAGAGGCAAGCTTCCATGGCTGCCCTGTGCTTTCCCAGCCCCCCCCACCTAATATGCTAATTAGCTGCGCTGTCAGGGGTGTGGCCTAGCATGCTAACGAGTTTCTGCTGTTGGGTGCGGCCTATTCCGCGAACGGGTTCCTGCTGGGCTTGTTCTACCAAAAAAAGCCCTGTGTAAGTCCCTTGTGACTTGATGGCATTTCCCATCGCCACTCACCCATGCTGCGTTATCCTCATTATTAGCACTATCGGTCCCTACTCTAGATCAAGATGGGCAGCGTGCGTCTGCCTGTAGCAGACGAAAAGAGCAAGAATCCAGCAGCACCTGAAAGACTCACAAAATTTGTGGCAGGGGATGAGCTTTTGTGAGTCACTGCTCACTTCTTCAGTGACTCATGAAAGCTCCAACCCTGCCACATTATTTTGTGCATCTCTCAGGCGCTGCTGGACTCTTGCTCTTTTCTAGTCCCGCCCGCGTTAGGACCTCCTAAAGCCCATTAACACCAACTCAGTAGGCGCTGATCTGAAGACACAGCCTTCCTACCCCCGCACCCAACGTCTTGGTTTTCTAGATTCTGACTTCTGTCTCTCATCCCACCAATGATTTGTCTACTGTTGCTAGCAGAACGTCCTCTGTTACAATTAGAGATGTGAAGGCCCGGGGGGAAAAAATGGAAAAATTCGGGAAAAGAACAGCTTTTTTTCATTTTTTCCTGAAGCCGTTTTTGTTTTTTTCCGAAAAATTGGAAAAAATTGAAAAAAGAAAAAAATTTTTTTGATTATAGATTGTTTTATTTTAACATGATGAATAAAATATTTTAAGACAAGGTGTTCAAATAGTTTCAAAATCATTTCTAAAAAATATGTACGGTATCAGAGTAATCTGATTTCTGTGCACCGAGGACAAGCAAGTCCTGGGTTACAAATGGAACTCTCCAATGCAAGAACAAGATGCATTTCTTCCTTTAGGAGGCGCTGTTGTCACAAGAAAAGAAAAAGGTTTCAGTTTTGTTTTTGCATGTGGGTGAATATACTCACACTCAGGCTTCACTAGGCCTCAAGGCATTGGAAGAAAATACAGAACAACAAAGAGGACCTGAAAGTATACTTTTTAGAGGTCCATAATAACTGTGAGAATGACAGACACAACGGAGTAGCTGCAGAAGCAGAGACTGAAACTGATAATTACAGCTCAGAAAATGATTCTGATGAAATTTCATGCCCATTCATTGAAACTTAGTCCCACACTCCCTTCTATACACTTCCCCCCTCTTCAATTCTTTTTACGAGAATGGTTTTTTAAAAATTTTATTTAATACTCTGGTGAGGAAATATGAATAACTGTTACTTCTGGATTTTTAAAAATTGTTTTGTGGAGGGTTTTTTGGTCTGTTCCACGTAAACTAGTAAACAGTTCAGGAGATTGTTGCGCCATTTGTTACAATTACAGATAAATATTACTTAAAAAGTAAACTCTGTTTGTAATAATTGTTTGGATACACTATATTTTTAAATATGCTAGTTGTGATAATTTCATGCCAAGTAAAATTGCCCATAGTCATTATGTTATGTTCCTAAAGTAACAGAATGCCTTTCGATTTGGAAAAGAAAAAAAAGGGCTAATGTAGCATTTTTTTTCAATTTTTCCGGAAATTTCCGTTTTCCCCCAGAAAATTTTTTTCCCCCGAGCTTCAAAATTTCCAGAAATTTTACATCTTTACTTACAATAGGGAGAGGTCCCGGGGGGGGGGGGGGTGTTCGAGCCGCTTTTGGGCATTCCTGATTGCATCCCTGAAGAGTCCCTGGCGCGGGGGGGGGGGGGTCTAGGGAAGATTTTGCGCTCTGGGGAACGCTACTGGGGTGACTGAACCCAGCAGTCCTGATCTCTGAGGACCAGGCCTGCTCCAATCTGCATAGCCCCACCTCTTTATCTGCATAGCCCCACCCCTTCATCTGCATAGGTGGTTTCTCAGTCACAACAGAGTGTGACACCACTGTCTGACATAATCTCGAGATGTGATGTTCTTACACACAGGCGTCAGGGCCAGCACCAGCGTGCTCTCATGCGGGCCGTCTGCTGGAGCCCAGGGCTTCTGGCAGGGCCCACTGCCGATGACCACACCTCTCCCCTGTGGCCATCTGCCATTCCTCCACTCACTTGCTCCCAAGCTCCTGGCCATATGCACTGCCTAGTATCATGAAGAAGAAGAAGAAGAAGAAGAAGAAGAGATTGGATTTATACCCCGCCCTTCACTTGGAGTCTCAGAGCAGCTTACAAACTCCTTTCCCTTCCCCTCCCCACAACAGACACCCTGTGAGGGAGGTGGGGCTGAGAGAGCCCTTTCGAGGACTGCTCTTGTGAGAACAGCTCTGAAAGAACTTGTGACTGGCCCAAGGTCACACCAGCAGCCGCATGTGGAGGAGGAGTGGGGAATCAAACCTGGTTCTGTCAGATTAGAGTCTGCCGCTCCTAACTGCTACACCAAACTGGCTCTCCGGGAACAGGCATGTGGGTCAGTGGTGGTATGAGAGGGGGGGCTGATGTTAGGCAGGGGAGAGGAGGGGGGCTCTGGGCACTTTCCGCCCAGGGCCCTCAAAATCTGGAACTGGCCCTGCCAGTAATTGCACACTTAGCGCTTAAATCTATGGGAGGCCTTTTGAACACACACATATCCAAGCGCTTCTGCCTCCCAGCTTCGGCTTCTGTCCACTTTCCGGGGTTGTAAATCGAGCAACTGCCGAGGAACCTCCAGAGGCTTTGCATATTCCCTCCTTCCAGAGACTGCCTGTACAGAAAATCAATATTTAATCTCTTACCCTATCCATCCAAATGAGATGGCAGGTGGGAAGGAATTAGATCCTAGGCTCCAACTCCTTCCCCCCCCCAATCCACCGCCATTTTAGCATGCAGGTGTGTGAACCTCACGCTGCACGGGGAATGTTTTGGCCGCATCCACAAACTTTGTGCTCCTTGGTACTGGCGGAGTGCAGGCGGAAGTCCGGTAAGTCCCGGATCTCTCAGAGGGGGAGTGGGGGTCGCTACAGCACTAAGCTGCCATCACTCTCCTCAACCTGCCATTCGTCCTGTGGTTGAAACGCTTATACTGCATGGCTAGTTTTCGCGGAGGTGGTGAGCCAGCGCCTGGTGGGGGCTCACAAGAGTAAATGTTCATCTAGAGAGCAGTCTGGTGTATTGGTTAGGAGCGCGGACTCTATTCTGGGAGAACCGGGTTTGATTTCCCACTCCTCCACATGCAGCTGCTGGTGTGACCTTGGGTCAGTCACAAGTTCTCTCAGAACTGTTCTCTCAAGGGCAGTCCTCGAGAGAGCTCTCTCAGCCCCTCCTACCTCCCAGGGTGTCTCTTGTGGGGAGGGGAAGGGGAAGGAGATTGTAAGCTCTGGGTAGTGAAGGGTGGGGTATAAATCCAATCTCCCTCCCTCCCTCCTCCTCCTCCTCCTCCTCCTCCTCTTCTTTCCTTCAAAAGTGACCCCTTGTTCACTGTCTCCAGTAAAGCAACCATTTCTCGAAGTGCATTGCAAATCAGCTGCGAGCTCCCACTTCCCATCTCCTCCCCGCCTTCCTTCCATTAGTTTTTAAAGCACACCATCTGGCTGAAATCATCCCCTGGGCCAGGGTCCTTTCCTAGCAGGCGTTTCCGGGTCTATTGCCACTCAGTGTGGATGACACCGGCCGTCTGTCCCCCAAGCTAATCCAATGCTCTCCAGCAACTGCCGAAGTGGGCCCTTCTTTGCCGAATTAAGAAACGTGACTTAAAAGAAGGGGAGAAGTGCGAATTCAGTGGCGGGGGAGCGAGCATTAAGTGCAGTGGCATAAATTTTCTGTGCCCCCCCCCCCAGCCCTATCTGCATGAGTGAAATCCCTCACTGCTGACGAGAGCCATGGGCGATGCCAAATGAACTCATCCCACAAGTTCCCTCTTGCACTGGCCGCATGATCTCCGGAAGAATGACAAGGATGCCAACGGAACACCAGTGGGCTGAAGAGTGGAGGGATCCATCCAGCTTGTTCAGAATGCAGTTGAGTGGGAGGAATGCAAGGCCGGTGTGACCGTAATTGTGCTGACTGCTGGCAAGTTCCTTAAGAACATTAGAAGAGCCCTGCTAGGTCAGACCAGTGGTCCATCTAGTCCAGCATCCTGTCTCACACAGTGGCCTCAACCAGTTCCTCTGGAGGGCCAACAACAGGGCAGAGAGGCCAAGGCCTTCATAAGAACTTCAGAAGAGCCCTGCTGGATCAGACTAGTGGTCCATCTAGTCCAGCATCCTGTCTCACACAGTGGCCAATCAGTTCCTCTGGAGTTCCAACAACACGGCATAGATTCCGAGGCCTTCATAAGAACATCAGAAGAGCCCTGCTGGATCAGACCAATGGTCCATCCAGTCCAGCATCCTGTCTCACACAGTGGCCAACCAGTTCCTCTGGACAGTGAACGATAGGGCAGAGAGGCCGAGGCCTTCCTAAGAACATCAGAAGAGCCCTGCTGGACCAGACCAGTGATTCATCCAGTCCAGCACCCTGTCTCTCACAGTGGCCAGCCAGTTCCTCTGGAGGGCCAGCAACAGGGCAGAGAGGCCAAGGCCTTCATAAGAACATCAGAAGAGCCCTGCTAGGTCAGACCAGTGGTCCATCTAGTCCAGCCTCCTGTCTCACACTGCGGCAAACCAGTTCTTCTGGATGACCAACAACAGGGCGTGGAGGCCCAGACTTGCATGAGGACGTCAGAAGAGCCCCGCTGGATCAGACCAGTGGTCCCTCTAGTCCAGCATCCTGTCTCCCACAGCGGCCAACCAGTTCCTCTGGAGGGCCAACAACACAGCACAACAGCTGAGGCTTTCCCCTGGTGTTGCCTCCTGGCACCAGTGTTCAGAAGTTCACCGATAAACACCAAGGGACGCCTAAGGAATTTCAACAAGACCACTGAAATTTCTCAGAGCTCCCATTCTTGGACCACGTGATCCTGGCGCCAGCCCCAGAGTCCCCCACCAGAGGTCCACCTGGACGCTGCCGCACCATACTTACAGGTATGTCTGCTTGAACAAAAGGTTGGAGGGCTTTTCATTGACATGGTAGAGAGGGAATGGATCAAATCCACCAATGAAATCAACTGAAAGAAAGAAAATCAGAACTCAAGCCATAACGATGGAGTAATCAAAAGAAAGCAAAGGGATGGTGAAGATGGCGGAAAGGGAAATCAAGCCGTGAGACCATGCAAAGGGTGGAGTGGGGGAGGAAGGGGGATCACCAACCACGACTGAGGACACACAAATCCTCTTCCTTAACTTCCGCCCACTGGAATAAAGTGAAGGCAAAGATGGCTAACTTCCACAAGGGTGCTTTGGGTTTAGTTTGGGTCTGAAAGAGCAGGGAGCTTGGAGCTGCAGCCCCCAACCTTTTTGAGCCTCGGGGCCCCTGTGGGAATTCTGATACAGAAGAATGGGTGAAACCACAAAATGGCTGCTGCTGCAGGAGGCTGAGCCAGCCACAAAATGGCTACCAGAGGAGGAGGAGTCACATGTACACAGAAGAAGGAGGAGGAGGAGATTGGATTCATACCCTGCCATTCACTTGGGAGTCTCAGAGCAGCTTGCAATCTCCTTCCCCTTCCCCTCCCTACAACAGTCACCCTGTGAGGTAGGTGGGGCTGAGAGAGTTCTTTCGAGGACTGCCCTTGAGAGAACAGCTCTGAAAGAACTCGTGACCGGCTCAAGGTCACGCCACAGCTGCATGTGGAGGAGCGGGGAATCAAACCTGGTTCTCCCAGATTACAGTCCACGCACTTAACCACTACGCCAAACTGGCCCAAGTGCCAGGGCAAAGAGGGGGAGGAGTGAGAGAAGGAATAAAACCGACATTGTTGTGGAAGAACAAATTTAGAATCCGGTGGCACCTTGAAGACCAACATAGGTCTATATTCAAGGTATGATCTTTCATGTGCATGCACACTTTTTCAAATACAGGGTAGGCAAAGTTCAACGTTATAGACAGGAGCTGAACAGCAAATTAACAGGTCACACGATGAAGATGTTTTAAGATATGCAAACACAAAACTAAATAACAAGGTTATAAGGTCGAGAGTCGTAAAGCAATAAATATGCCAAAATAGCAGATAAATGTGTAAAGGTATCTTTCCTAATGGTGGGAAGGAAACCGAGACCCTCCATTCCCTCCTCTCAGGCAGCTACTCTTAAAACGACGTTATGTTAATCTGCACAGCAATCAGATCTCCAGTGGCCAATCAGAAGCCCTACTCGGCAAGAGTCCCACCCACTTTCTAAAAACTTTTGGTGGGCACCAGGAAAGATGGCAGCTAATGCCCCTGGTACCCACAGGCTCCACGTTGGCAACTCCAGCTCAGAGCTTCCACACCGCATCATGGCACATTTGTGGATCTTCCTGCATTTCCCTGGGTTTACTGTGGCTTTTTCACAGTCAACGTGCTACGGATGCTGTGTGGGGTGAAAAGCGATCTTTTCTCAATCCTGCCCACATGAGTGCCATTTTCCCCACATCTATCATCCCCTTGCTGTGCCAGACAGGGAGCTAAAGTTTACTGACAACGGAGACGGACCGAGAAGCTTTCTGGTGGTGGTGGTGGTGGTGGGGGGGGCGGCGGAATGATGGCCATAGGGGTTCAGGGCAAGGAATCTGTGGGGAAAACCTGCCATGCAGATGTTCCACAGTAACAACAGCCTCGCCATTGTGTGGGGCTACCTATGTTTAACTGGGGCTAGATCATTCCTGGAATTACTTGGAATTTTTTACAACATTCTCTCTGTCTCCATTTTATCCTCATAGCTACCCTGTGTGGTTGGTAAGCCTGACAGTGAGCAACGGGCATGAACTGGGGAAATGCAGTTCGGTTCAAGGCCGAACCACGAACCAAACCAGGAAGTTCGTTCGCGAACCAAACCGCTTTGTGGTTCGAGGTCCCGCAACCCTTTAAACGGGGTTTGCACAAAGTCTGAAAAACAGCTGAGCAAGGGGGAGCAGCTTGCTCCCCGCCACTCAGCTGTTTTGGGGCTGTCTGGTGCAGTCCGTTTAAACTTTAAAGGGACTGCACAAGTCAGCCCCAAAACTGTTGAGCAGCAGGGAGTGCCTCCCCACCGCTCAGCCGTTTTTGCCTCTTTGCAGGGAACAGAAAGGGACTCGGGTTTAAAGGGACTCGGGTTTAAAGGGACTCGGGTTCCCTTCAAACCCCCACGTTCTGCTCCATCCACGAACCACCACAAGCTGCTTTAAAAGTTTGTGGGAGTTTGAGATAGGTTTACCTGTTTGCGAACCATAAACAGCAAAATTCGTGATGAATTTTGCTTCACGGTTCGGTTTGTACCCATCCCTACTGATAGTATGTGACCGGCCCAAGGTCACCCATCAAGCATCCGTAGCAGAGAGGGGATTTGAGCCTGAGTCCCCATTCTGACACCTTAACCACTGCACTATGCATGCTTTCAGGAAGTGAGGAAATGATGAACATCTGGTACTTTAGCATGCTGCTGCCTACCCTCCTGCTGGCTGCTATTTAAGAAAGCTGCTACACCGAAGCTACCTTTGCATGTGTCATTTAATTTTTTTGCCAGCTGAGAAAACAATAAATTTTGAAAACAGAAAACAAAGCAGAATGTAATTTCGGAACAGAAAGCGTCTTGTACAGGCGTCTTTAGGTATCGAATTCATCTTTATAATGCTTCCTCTGTTGGCACTTCTGAACCTCTTTCACAGGCGGCAGACTCCACTGCTGGTAAGAGTTGCCAACTTCTGGGGGGGGGGCGGTGTCTGGAGATGTCCCAGAATCACTTATTCCCAAGAAATCACTTATTCCCGAGAAAATAGAACAAAGTTTGAATCCAGTGGCACCTTTAAAACCAGCAAAGTTTAATTCCAGGTGTAAGTTTTTATGTGCATGCACACTTCTTCAGATACATTGCAGTTTACCTGTAGAAAGCATCTGAAGAAGTGTGCAAATGTCCACGAAAGCTGATACCCAGAATTAAACTTGGTTGGTCTTAAAAGTTGCCACTGGACTCAAACTTTGTTCTGTTGCTTCAGACCAACAAGGCTACCCACCTGAATCTAGAGAAAATGGTAGTTTTGGAGGATGGACTCTATGGCATTATACCCCTCGGAGGTCCTTTCTCTCTCCAAACCCTGCCTTCCCCAGGGTCCACCCACAAAACCTCCAGAAATTTCCCAAACCCAGAGTTGGCAGCCCTAATTTTTGGAGGAAGGTTTCAAACTTGACTGACAGGGGTGGCAGGATGAAAACACGTTGGAACTTGATTCCCTCTAAGCTCCCTCTAAGCTGTGGCGTCTTGTGAGCAAAAATTCTACTTTGTGAGCTACTGGCATTAAAGTTGTGAGTGAGCAATTTGGCTACTGCATCAATTAGTTTGCTCAGGAGCCATGCTTCCTGAGCGAAGACAAAAATGTGTGAGCTGGAGGCTAAAAAACTGTGAGCTAGCTCACGCTAACTCAGCTTAGAGGGAACACTGGAGGGGACCCTCCGGCCTGTCTTATCGTTTCTAATGCCCCGCCTTCCTCCGCCCCTCCTTGGGAGCCCGCCGAAGCATTTGACAGATGCACTTCTGCACCAATAATTACTTCCCGCTTCATATCAAAGGAGTCTTTTAAAAAGAAGCCCACAGAGGGAAGAGAAAATTAAAAGGCAGCTCAGATTTGTTCAGGTCACTGCGAAGCCTCAGCGCCGAGAGTGTGAAATATTGATGTTTGTCAATGTTAATTATTGAGGATGGCATTTCAGGCTCGGAATCCGGGAAGAGGGGAGGAGGCGGGATTGGCCGGGGCTGGGAAAGGAGGCCTGAAATTAGGCGCCGTGAATTGGTAGATAAATCACCTTCCCCACAATGACATCTCTTTTTGCAGTCAATTTGTACTGGGCTTTCTCCGGAGATACACAAATTTCACACACACTCTCACAAAAACGTACATGCACACACACGTCTCCATGACGGAATCTAGGCTCCCTAATTCAAAGCCTTTTATTCCAAATATACCTGCGCGCATTGAACAAAAACAAAAGCCGGTCCCCTCTCGAAAGCAAAATTCAGGGAGAATCTATTGTGGCCTATTGCCAGCTTGTGGGTCAGATTTTTATCTATTGTTATGAATTCTATCACAGCTCCTGGCGTACATGGGCACACAAAGCTGCTTTACACTGAATCAGTCCACCAAGGCCAGTAGTGTCTACTCGGACTAGCGATGGCTCTCCAGGGCCTCAGGCAGAAAAAGTGCTCTCATGTAAGCAATTCCCAACCTTTTCAGTCTGGTGACCCACATCTAAATTTACTCGGTTTGATGATTCCTCCACGGCTGACCCCAGGTTTTTGGGCGCCCTCGCGCAGAGTCTTGATGGTGGAATGGCAGAGGAAAGGGACCGGGCTGAGTTCGACTTTAATACGCTGTAAACTTATAGGCCATCTTTGGTGCAACTTGGATGATTAACACCACAGTGAAGAACAGAGCTTTTTGACAGCTCTGAAGAGTGGTAGTTGGCATAAGACCTTCCTTTCCACTTCTCCATAATGCACACCCTCTAATCCAGCTCCCTCAAATGGCCTCATGTAGTAACATATAGTATATATAGAGAGCCAGTTTGGTGTAGTGGTTAAGTGCGCGGACTCTAATCTGGGAGAACCGGGTTTGATTCCCCACTCCTCCACTTCCACCTGGCTGGATGGCCTTGGGCAAGCCATAGCTCTGGCACAGCTGTTCTCTCAAGGACAGCTTGGGAAAGAGCTCTCTCAGCCCCGCCTACCCCACAGGGTGTCTGTTGTGGGGAGGGGAAGGGAAAAGGAGTTTATAAGCCGCTCTGAGACTCCCTTGGGGAGTGAAGGGCAGGGTATAAAGCCAATCTCTTCTCTTCTTTTCCTTCAAATGGATTTAACGCATTGTTCATGAACACGTGAAGCTGCCTTCTACTGAATCGGACCCTTGGTCCATCAAAGTTGGTTCTGTCTACTCAGATTGGCCGCAGCTCTCCAGGGTCTCAGGCAGAGGTCTTTCCCATCACCCACTGCCTGCTCTTGTTAACTGGAGGTGCTGGGGATTGAACCTGGGACCTTCTGCATGCCAAGCAGATGCTCTACCATTGAGCGACAACCCCTCTGCACAGGGCTTCTTCCTCTTCTTCTAAGAAGTGGGAAGAGGAGAAGGAGAAGGAGGAGAAGAGGCGGCAATGGTGGTGGAGGAGCAGCAGCAGCAGCAGCAGCAGCAGCAGCAGTAGGATTTCTACCCCAGCCTTCACTCAAAAGAGTCTCAGAGCGGCTTACAGTCCCCTTCCCTTCCCCTCCCCACAACAGACACCCTGTAAAGTAGGTGGGGCTGAGAGAGCTCTGAGATAACTGCTCTTGAGAGAACAGCTCTGAGAGAACTGTGAATGGCCCAAGGTCACCCAGCTGGCTGCATGTGGAGGAGTGGGGTATCAAACCTGGTACTCCGGATTAGAGTCTGCCACTCTTAACCACTACACCAAAATGAATGAGACGTGGCTGTGAGTTGGGTCCGTGGACCCGATCCGGCTCTCAGAGCCCTAACTCAGACTCCAGCTTCTGGGAGCTAATTTCCCAAGCCCCACAGGAAGCCGACTCAGATCAGGACCACTGCACGAGCAGGGAGACTTCAAGTTCCCACACCTCCCCCCCCGGTGTCATTTCCCCAAGCCGAAATAGCCCTGGGGAGGATGTCATTTGCTCCACTGGAGGAGGGGATGCGCGTTCACCATTGCATGTGCTTTGGTGCTTTATGCCTTGCAACTCATCATTTATGAGAAGAGGTTTTCCCTCATTGAGGCACACCTTGCCGCAACAAAGATGGTCTCCTGCATTGGCAAGAAAAACACCCGTCAATCTTTTCTGGGGCAAAACCGCAAGTCTGTGAACATCTCTTGAGTGGTCCACACTGGGGGGGCTTCCAGCTGAAGATGCAAACGGCCTTCCCAAGAAAAAGCCTCTTTTGAAGCCAGAATCAGAGGCGCCTTAAGGGGCCACCACCAAAAAGGCCACGCCAGCCTTTCTTCTCCTCTTGCTCTCCCCCCGCCCCCGTTCTGCCTACTGATCTCAACATGGGACAGTGTTCCCTCTAAGCTGAGTTAGTGTGAGCTAGCTCCAGGGGTCCTTTCGTAGAAAAAGAGCTGCAGGAGCTCATTAGCATAAGTCATTAACATATGCCACACCCCCTGACATCACCGGAAGTGTGTCAGAAGGCCACACCCCCTGACATCACCAGAAGTGTGTCAGAAGGCCACACCCCATGACATCACCGGAAGTGTGTCAGGGAGTTGGTCTTGATCTTCAAGGCCCTGTCCTACAGTTTGGGACTCATAGACCTGAAGGATCACACCCCTGCCAGACAAACCTCCCCACTCACTCTGGCCATCCTCAGAGATCCTGTTTTGGTCCCCCCAATTATCTGAGGCGAGAATTATACTCCCAGACCAGAGAAGCCCAGCTCCACCATCTTGGGCCCCTCCGTGTAGGGGGTTGGACGAGATGACCCTGGAGGTCCCTTCCAACTCTATGATTTGCTTGCCCTTCAGGAGAATAGAGGCCACTGTGCATCAGCCAATCCAATTATCACTCCAGCTAAAGAACTACAAAGAAGAGAAGAAGAAGAAGAGATTGGATTTATATCCCGCCCTTCACTCACTTAAGAGTCTCAGAGCGGCTTACAAACTCCTTTCCCCTCCCCTCCCCACAACAGACACCCTGTGAGGTAGGTGGGGCTGAGAGAGCTCTTTCCCAAGCTGTCCTTGAGGGAACAGCTGGTACAGAGCTATGGCTTGCCCAAGGTCATCCAGCCAGGTGCAAGTGGAGGAGTGGGGAATCAAACCCGGTTCTCCCAGATTAGAGTCCTCACACTTAACCACTACACCAAACGGAGACTCCGGTGGGGAAAACAAGGTCTCCTCCAGAGGTTAAACAAACACTTGGGTTTCCCTGCTGTCTAGAGGATCTTTAGCATAATTCATAGGCCTCCTCGGTTTTTTCCCATGAATTTCTTTATTCTGGGCATTTCTCTCTGTTAATTTACTTCATTTATGCCCCACCTTTCTCCTCGAGTGGGGACACAAACCTCATTCTCATTTTATCCTCACAACAAGCCTATGAGGTGGGTTAGGTTCAGGGTTCCCTCTAAGCTGAGTTAGTGTGAGCTAGCTCAGTTTTTTAGCTTCCGGCTCACACATCTTTGTCTTAGCTCAGGAAGGGTGGCTCCAGAGCAAACTAATTTATGCAGTAGCCAAACAGCTCGCTCACAACTTTAATGCCAGTAGATCATAAAGTAGAATTTTTGCTCACAGGACTCCATAGCTTAGAGGGAACATTGGTTAGGTTAGCTTGAAAGCCTGTGACTGGCCCAAGGTCACCCAGCAAGCTTCCACAGCTTGAGCTGGAATTTGAACCCAGGTCTCCCAGGGGAACTAGTCCCACCCTCTGACCACTACGCCCCATGCACTGAATCTTTTCTCAGGCCCTTGCATTAACATTTCCGTGCAGACGGAGCCCGCGCCTTGAAATGCGTTGGGGTCCCCCTCCCCTGGTTAGGAAAGTTTCCTGATCTTTTCTTAAAGGCTATCTAGCTTATTTCGGTGGCTTTGGCTTGGGGAGGGAGGTGTGGCTTTTCATCTGCGCCTCCCTTCCTCGACCTGGGTTGGGTTGGGTCGCAGCCCTCCCCCCGCCCAACCCCCCCCCAACCCCCCCCAAACCCCGTTTGCATGGTGCGACCACCGTCTGGGCTTCCAAACCCAAGAGCGGCTCCGCTTGCCGGCTGCCCCCATCCTCCGTTGGCATTCCTAGGAAGGCCTCCGAGGGTCCCCGCCCAGCCGTCACTGCGCTTGAAGGGGGAACTTTGCGCGCAGGACTTGGCCCCCCAGGGTGAAGTGGGAGGACTCGGGAGGCGCCACCGCACCGGGGGGGGAGAAGGGGGGGTTCTGGCCTGCGCCTCCAGACGAGCGCTGCAATCGCCGGGCAACAGGGGCGGGGGGGAGCACCGCGCTGGCAACTCTGGGACGCGCGAAGAGCTTGGGCTGAAGGGGCGCAGCCGGCCCCCTCCTCTCCCTCCCCTCCCCTCCCAGCCGCCACTCACCCAGCGGGGGGGACACTTTCCCCCAGGAACAGCAGCAGCAGGAGCCCCTCGACGGCACCCATCCCTGCAGCCTCGCCGCGCCCGGGGGGCCAACGGGCCCGAGGAGAAGGGAGCCGGGCAGGGAACGCTGCACCGACGCCAGAGCCGGACTGGGAGGCTGTGTTAGCTCCCGGAGCACGCAGGGGGAGAAAATGAAAGCGGCGAAGGAACTTCCGGGAGAGCCAGTCTGGGGTAGTGGTTGAGTCCGCATACTCTAATATGGGAGACCCGGGTTTGATTCTCCCGCTTCTCTACCTGCAGCAGCTGGAAGACCTTGGGCAAGGCAAGCCATATTTCTGACAAGAGCTGTTCTTGAAAGAGCAGTTCGCTCAGAGCTCTCTCAGCCCCACCTACCCTGCAGGGCGTCTGTTGTGGGGAGGGGAAAAGAACGAGTCCCCCCTCCCCGCCGCCACCTCCCCCGGCCTGCACGGCACGAGGGGAGGAAAAGAAGGTCTCCGCAGGAAGTAGCCTCCCGGGAGCAGTGGGAGGGGGGGAGGGACCAGACTCTCCTTCCCGGGGCCGGCGGAGCGCTGCTGGCCCCGGGAGTATTGACTGGGGGGGGGGAGGAAAAGAGCTTTCCGGGGCCCACGGCACTCTGCCGCGGCCCCAGGAGCAGTGGGAAGGGGGAGGGAAGGGCTTCTCCGTCCCGGGGCTGGTGGAGCGCCGCCAGCCCCGGGAGCATTGGCCGGGGGGGGGGAGGCTGGGGGGGCGGGGCTTTGTTGAGTGCCCGCCCCCCGCGTCCTCTCTCCCGGAGCGGCGCCCCGGCCCCAACGGAGCCCTGGCTAGCTCACAGTTTTTAAGCCTACGGCTCACACATTTTTGTCTTTGCTCAGGAAGGCTGTCTCCAGAGCAAACTAATCTATGCAGCAGCCAAACAGCTCGCTCACAAGTTTAATGCCAGTAGCTCACAAAGTAGAATTTTTGTTCACAAGACTCCACAGCTTAGAGGGAGCTTTGGACAGGACATCTCCCGACTGCAAGACTCCAGGCCTTCCCCAGACCCATCCCTATTGGCAGCCATCTGCAAGGCTAAAGAACTGGATCCAACAGAGCCATTCCAGTGGCGGTGCTGCTTTCCCTCAGTGCCAGGAGCCTTCCTCGAACAGAGATCGTTCTTAGAAAGTGGGCGGGGCCAGGCGGGGCTTTTGCCAAGCAAGGCTTCTGACTGGCCACTGCAGATCTGATTGGCTGGGCAGATATTTTGAAACGCTTCTTCAGCAACAGCTGCCACCAAAGCACCAGGACCGTCACTGTGTCACTGTGGGAGTACGCACGAAACTATTATTAAATCATCCATTCACGTTAAAAGGCATCCTGTTAAACAGAGCTTCTGCCTGGAATTCTGAAGTGCCATCGCCGGAGTTACGTACAGTCTCACTCCCTGACATCTTGTGGTTGGCTCTGCCTCCTGCGGCAGCCATCTTGTAGCTGGCGCCGCCTCCGCCGGCAACCATTTTGTAGCTGGGCTTACCACGTGTCAGAATTCCAAAGGTGCCTGCAGATTTCAAAAGACTGGGTACCCCTGTTCCAGCCTGTGACTGAACCCCCTTCTTGTGGTTTTTGATCGGCAACGACCATTTTACACAATCAAGTCACTCCCTGATGTCATAGTCCCTGAGGAGCAAAAACGCAGCTGAGAATGCCCCCTTATAACCTCGTAGGTGGTATACTGTCAATCAGAGGCTCCAGGTGTTTTGTCCTTGACCGAAGAGCTTTCCATCCAGCCCCACTGCCCAGGATCTCCAGCGAGGGAATACTTACAGCTGTCTTCTTCTTCTGTAAAAACACTGACAACGTAACAGGCGTAGACGAAGCCCACCAGCTGAAAGACACAAGAGCAGAGAAATCAAGTGACGCCACTGTTTATTGCGCCGACGACTGACGCACAGGGAATCTCAACGACATATTGCATTGTAGACGTCGGACTTCATTGGCTTTGCCTCGGTGTCTTCTAGGCGCCACATCACAGCTTCACACCGGGAGAAGGGGCCGGAGGATCTGTGATCAGAGCTGCCCAGCATTTTTTAGAGTTCTAAAAGGCGCCAACTGGGAGCCTAGTTCGGTTTGGGGGCAAAAAGGGGGGGGGGGAGGAAGAAAAAGAAGAAGAGGTGGAGGAGATTGGATTTATACCCCGTTCTTAACTACCTGAGTCTCAGAGCGGCTTACAATCTCCTTTCCCTTCCCCTCCCCACAACAGACACCCTGTGAGGTAGGTGGGGCTGAGAAAGCTCTCTCGAGAACTGCCCTTGAGAGAACAGCTCTGAAAGAATGTATGACTGACTCAAGGTCACACCAGCAGCTGTATGTGGAGGAGTGGGGGATCAAACCTGTTTCTCCCAGATTAGAGTCCACGCTCCCAGCCACTACACCAAACTGGCTTTCAACTATACACTGCATTGTAGACGTCGGACTTTTGAGTGGCGTTGGCTTTGCATCGGTGTCTTTTAGGTGCCGGATCACAGCCTCACACTGGGAGAAGCTGCCGGAGATCTGTGATCAGAGCTGCCCAGCATTTTAAAAATGCTAAAAGGCGCCACCCCGTGAGCCTAGTTTGGATTGGGGAAGAGAAGGTTTAACCCTGACTGAGCCTCTGATGAACCTGGATAACCCAAGCTAGCCTGGTCTCGTCAGATCTTGGAAGCCAAGCAGGATCGGCCCTGGCTAGTATTTGGATGGGAGGCCTCCAAGGAATCCCAGGGTCGTGATGCAGAGGCGGGCAATGGCCAACCACCTCTGAAGGTCTCTTGCCTTGAAAACCCCACCAGATCGCCGAAAGTCGGCTGCAACTTGATGGCACTTTCCACCCCCAGACCTCCCACCATTAATTAGGGCTGCCAAGCTCCAGGTGGGACCTGGAGGTCTCCTGGAATCGCATCTGATCTACAAGCTGTAGAGGCCGGTTCCCCTGGAGAAAATGGCTGCTTTGCAGGGTGGACTCCTTGGCACTATATCTCTGCTGAGGTCCTTCCCCAGGCTCCACCCCCAAGTCTCCAGGAATTTCCCGACCTAGAGTTGGCGACCCGACTTACTAACCCACAAATTAAGCAAGGCCGGCAAATGGCATGCCTGTATTCCCCCCCCCCCCCCCCGATCACAAATGCCAATTTCTCTTGTGGAGCTGTGCAAGTGCCTGCAGCCCAGCCGTTATTCAGTAATACCGAAGTTCATCAGTCAGATAGGAAAGCAACTCGTACGTCTGCCAGGAATCACGGGATCGCAGAGCTGAACAAGGCGCGATACAGACGATCAAGTCCAACCTGCTGCTGAATGCAGAATCAGCCTAAAGCATCCCTGATAAAACAGCTCTTGCTCCCCCACTGCATGGCTGGCCAGAAGTTTTCCTAGCATCCACCAGACCCAAGAGACGGAAAAAGAAAAAAAGACTGCAATTCTTGATAAAGAAGCTCAGGAGAATCACATCTGGCAAGGCGGCTTCCCCCCCAAAAAACAGTACCAAGCGTCACTCAGTTTCTGAGCAGGGGCCATCAGGAGAGGCTGGCCCAACTCCAATGCATTCCACGATCCCCCCGCCAAAACCTCATTATCCCGCCTGGTGTTCAGGCATGTGATGTATGCTGCTCTTGTATTAAAAATGAATGACTCCACTTCCCAGAGCCTCCTCATGCATCATTCTGTCTTCCTGCAGCGTGAGTAATTGGTAGACTCTAATTCTTTGTTAAAGTAGATTGAGTCCGCAGTGGGAAAACAAAGCAGTTGGGCCTCCGGTAACTTGCAGAAGAGAGGTACGGTTTGTTTTCTGCGGGAGTCACAATTCAAGCATGAGTCCCTCGCTGTAAAAGCGTTCTGCACGCTCGTGCAAAGGCAGTTCTGCTTGGACGGAATCCGTCAAGAGAAACAGAAACATCTTGCACAAACGACAAAACTGACTGACCTAGGGGGAGGGAAAGCAGAAGGGTACAGCTCAGTCTCTGTCAGATCTTGAAAGCTAAAGCAGGACTGGTGCTCGGAAGGGAGACCACCAAGGAAGGCTGTGCAGAGGAAGGCGACGGCCAACCAGCTCTGCTTCTCACTTGCCTTGGAAGCCCCTTGCTGGGGTCACCATAAGTCAGAAGATAAGCAGGGTCAGTACTCGAAAGGGAGATCTCCAAGGAAGACTCTGCAGAGGAAGGCGACGGCCAACCAGCTCTGCTTCTCACTTGCCTTGGAAGCCCCTTGGCTGGGGTCACCATAAGTCAGAAGCTAAGCAGGGTCGGTATTTGGAAGGGAGACCACCAAGGAAGGCTCTGCAAAGGAAGGCAATGGCCAACCACCTCACTTGCCTTGAAAGCCCCTTGCTGAGGCCACCACGAGTCAGAAACTAAGCAGGGTCAATACTTGGAAGGGAGACCACCAAGGAAGACTCTGCAGAGGAAGGCCACAGCAAACCATCTTTACTTCTCTCTGCTTGCTGGGGTCACCATCAGTTGGCTGCGACTTGAAGACATTTTACACGCATACACGCACATACACTGGCCAAGCCAGTGGCAAGAATTTGGTGAAAGTGCCATCAAGCCACAGCTGACTTATGGTGAACCTGAAGAGTTTTCAAGGCCAGAGATGTTCAGAGGTCGGTTAGACATTGCCTGCCTCTATGTAGCTACTCTGGACTTCCTTGGTGGTCTCCCATTCAAGTACTAACCAGGGCCAACCCGGCTTAGCTTCCAAGATCTGATGATACTAAGCTGGGACAACCAGGTAAGGGCCAGCAAAAATTTAGGCACCGGGAACTCTCCTTTCTCACCAGTGGAGACCCAAAATGGCTTACAATGTCCTGCTCTTCTCCATTTTATCCTCACAACAAGCCAGTGAGGTAGATTAGGCTGAATGTGTGTGTGACTGGCCTAAGATCACCTCGTAAATTTCCAGGGTAGAGTGGGGATTTGAACTTGGGTCTCCCAGATCCTAGTCCGATACTCTAACCACTAGACCACACTGGCTCTCACTGGTTTGGTGTAGTGGTTAAGTGCGTGGTCTCTAATCTGAGAGAACCAGGTTTGATTCACCACTCCTCCACATACAGCTGCTGGCATAACCATCGGTCAGTCAAAGTTCTCTCAGAGCTGTTCTCTCACGAGCAGTCCTTGAAAGAGCTCTCTCAGCCCCACCTACCTCACAGGTATCTGTTGTGGGGAAAGGAAGGGAAAGGAGTTTGTAAGCTGCTCTGAGACTTTGAGTAAAGGGCGGGGTATTTATCTAATATCTTCTTCTCTTCTCTCTTCTTCCTCTGAATGTCTAAAATTGTTAATGTTCCTTCCACCAATTTTCACTCTTTCTTCATCTAAATCTGATCCACTTTCCCTTAAGATGTGTTAGACTGACGAAATATAGAGGTAAAAATACACCCTTGTCTGATTCTTTTGCCGACTGGAAACCATTCTGTTTCTTCATATTCTGTCCTAACGGTAGCCGCTGTTCCAGAGTACAGGTTGTGCATCAAAACAATCAAAACTGGCTCTCTTACTAATACATATTTTTAGCCAGCTGTACACTGTCTTGACACTGGACTATAAGAAAAAAATATATCAATTCTAAACTAAAATAAATCACAAAATCAGTCTTCACCCTAAACTAAGAAAAGGGAGAGGGCATCATAAAGTGATGCTTTAATGGGGTTGGGGGAACACTGAGAGCAAGTTTGGTGTAGTGATTAGGAGCATGGACTCTAATCTGGGAGAACCAGGTTTGATTTACCCACTCCTCCATGTGCAGCTGCTAGTGCGACCCTGGGTCAGTCACAAGTTCTCTCTGAGCTGTTCTCTCACGAGCAGTTCTTGAAAGAGTTCTCCCAGCCCCACCTACCTCACAGGCAAGGCTCCCTCTAAGCTGTGGAGTCTTGTGAGCAAAAATTCTACTTCGTGAGCTCCTGGCATTAAAGTTGTGAGCAAGCAGTTTGGCTGCTGCATGAATTAAGTTTGCTCTGGAGCCATCCTTCCTGAGCTAAGACAAAAATGTATGAGCCAGAGGCTAAAAAAATGTGAGCTACCTCACACTAACTCAGCGTAGAGGGGACACTGCTCACAGGGTGTCCGTTGTGGGGAAGGGAAAGGAGACTGTAAACTGCTCTGAGACTCCTTCCGATAGTGAAGAGCGGGGGAAAAAAATCCAGATTATTATTATTATTATTATTATATTGTTGTTGTTGTTGTTGTTCTTTCTATTGTTTTATTGCTGATGTTGTTTATTTAAGCTTGTAAACCATTTTATGGTATTTTATGGTTGGTAGCCGCCTTGAGCCAGCTTGCTGGATAGGCGGGATAAAAATGCAATAAATAAATAAATAAATAAATAAATATTATTATTATTATGTGCAGCAGATGCCAATGACTCTGTATTCTGGCAGGGGGACAGTCGGTGGCTAACATACTGTTATATCCAGGTGGCCAGCCCTGTTGGTGAGAAGCAGTAGAACAAATTTAGAGACACCTTTAAGACAACATATTGTTGTAAGGCACCAGATTGGGGTGGGGTGGCAACTTAAATGACATTTTGCGGCAGTTCAGGTGGCGGACCTCCCCTGTGCAGCGCCGCCACCACAGCTGATGGTGAGAGTGAGGTACTGCAGCTCCATGCTCAATAGGGATCAGATGGCGCCAGAGGGGAATCGAATCTTTGACTGAGCAGTTCATTGCTCCGGCATCCGCTGGCTGCTCACAGCCTGTTTGCTTGTGCTCCCGTCCCTGCCACCTCCAGGATGCCAACCCAAGAAATTATGCGGATGGAATGGGACTGTTCTCATGTATACTGCCCAGAGCTATGTATGCTGCTCAAATAAACATGCAGTTTTCAAGCCAGCGCTTTAATCTCCCTTGGTTGCTGCAAGAAGAAGAAGAAGAAAATCCAGCTGTTTCCAGATGGGCACGGCAGCTTTTTTTTTTTTTTTTTTTTTTGAAGTCTAGCAGTGCCCTCCAAGAAGTGGGCAAAGTCATATTTGTATAACTGTAGTCTGAGACGTTTAAAAATATCGAGCAGGGTGACAGAAGAACAAATGACATTTATCTCTCCTGAGGATCCACAGGGCAAAATTCAACTTGCGGGAAAAGGAAACGTGCCTAAACACAATGGAGGAACACAAGGAGACAGAGATGCTTAAAAGCTGAAGGTGGAATACAACCCTGTGAAATGGATCTAAGCAGACACCGTGGCCTTATCGCTGGCTGAGGTGGAAACGTGCCTTGGGACAAGGTTAAATGGGTCCACAAACTCCCTGTTTTGTCATTCTGTATGCAGAACACATCTTAAGGGAAGGTGGACTTTAAGCTTTTGAGACTGCCTCTCCTGCTATGTCCCCCAAATGGCATTAAGATCAGCGGATAAGAGCCTTCTGATGGTCCCCGGCCAAAAGGCATCTGGCCGGCTTCGACCAGGGCCCCAGCCTGGTGGAACTCTCTGCCAAGTGACATCCGTGCCCTGTCCAATCTGTTAAAGTTTTGCAGGGCAGGTGAGGCAGAGATGTTCTGCCAGGCCTTTGGCTGAGGGCAGCGGTGGTTCTTTGGTGTAGCGGTTAAGTGCGCGGACTCTAATCTGGGAGAACCGGGTTTGATTCCCCATTCCTCCACTCATAGATGCTGGATGACCTTGGGCAAACCATAGTTCTGTCAGAGCTGTTCTCTCAGGACAGTTCTGGGAAGAGCTCTCTCAGCCCCATCTACCTCACAGGTTTGTGGGGAGGGGAAGGGAAAGGAGTTTCTAAGTCGCTCTGAGACTCTGAGCGAAGGGCAGGGTATAAATCCAATCTCTTCTCTTCTTCGTTAACATCTGCCTGGCATCCTCCGCCCCTGATACCGAATGCTAGCGCTGCCATCTTGCTTTTAAAATGTTTAAATGTGTCTGAATGTTTTAAATATCATCATTTGTATGGGTTTTAACCAGGGCTCATTTCGTAGCAGGAGCTCCTTTGCATATTAGGCCACACCCCCCCTGATGTAACCAATCCTCCAAGAGCTTACAGTAGTCCCTATAAGAAGAGCTCTGTAAGCTCTTGGAGGATTGGCTACGTTAGGGGTGCGTGTGGCCTAATATGGAAAGGAGCTCCTGCTACGAAATGAGCCCTGGTTTTAACTTATTTTACATTGTAACAGACCAATCTGAGCCCCCAGTTAATGACGAAAAGCGGTAAAAAAAAAAACCCAATTAAAAAATATAAATAAAACCAAAAGAAGTTACATATTTTATTAGGATCAGGGAAAATATCACAAACCCCACGTGCATCACGAAACATTACGCAAGTTTTTGAGCTCTCTCGAAGCCTTTATGGGCCGGGTGTCCGGCGCAAAAAAAAAGAATAGGGGACAGCAGGAGAAAAACGATCCCTGCCCCAAATTGGATAGCCCAGGTGAGCCCGATCTCGTCACGTCTCAGAAGCTAAGCAGGGTCGACTCTGGCAAGTACTTGGATGGGAGACCTCCTTGGAATTCCAGCAGTCGGGAGGCGGGGGCAGGCTTTACTCAACCACCTCTCTGAATATCCTCCAGGTCCCCAGGAGGGGGTCAGTCACCAGGGGTCACCATGACTTCCAGGTTCACACACGCACACATGCACACAAGCACACACAGGCACATATAAAAAATACCCCCCAAAAAAGAAATTGCAGTTTTAAAGTAGAAAACAGGGTGGGCAACAGACCAAACTGGAGTCATTTAGATGATTTACACTGCAATCCTAAGGAGAGTTATACCCTTCTAAGGTGGCCTTAAAAAAGTAAAGGTTTCCCTTGCTCGAAAGCTAGTCTAAACCAACTCTAGGGGGCGGTGCCCATCTCCATTTCCAAGCCAAGGAGGTAGCACTGTCCAAAGACTTCTCCGTGGTCATCTGTCCTGCATTACTAAATGCCAAGGCGCACGGAACGCGGTTCCCTTTCCACCGAAGAGGTACGTATTTATCTACTTGCAATTGCTTGCTTTCGAACTGCTGGGTTGGCAGGAGCTGGGGCCAGAGACGGGAGCTCACTCCGTCACGCGGCACTCAAGTCTCGAACTGCTGACCTCCCGATCTGTAACTCAGCGTCTTCACCTCTGAGCCACTGCAGCCCCTAAGGTGTCCTTAGAAGACAAGTAAGTGACCGTGAAATTGTCCATGGTGCTGAACTTGGCACAAACCCCCTCAGCAATCTCCAACCTGCTTTTTGCCAACTTGGTGCTTTATTATTTAACTGAACACACCTGAACACAAGCAGCTACTGAATCAGACCCTGGGTCCATCAAGGTCAGTATTGTCTACTCAGACTGGCAGCCGCTCTCCAGGGTCTCAGGCAGAGGTCTTCTGCGTCACCTCCTGCCTGGTCCTTTTTAACTGGAGATGCCGGGGAGTTAACCTGGGACCTTCTACCAAGCAGATGCTCTACCACCGAGCCCTCCACCCCACCCACCAATTTGCAGAACAGATGGGAATAAGCCGAAACTAGAAAACCACCGATCGTGTTGATTAAATCACCTCCATCTAGCATTACTTCTTTCTGTCCCTGGCCATTGAACGCTAACTTGATGCAAAATATTTGTTTGTTTGTTTCATTTGTATCTCACCCTCCCTGCCACGCAATCTCAGGGCACCTTACAGAGTATATATAGACACATTCAAAGAGATACGTAAAAACAATAATAAAGTTAAAACCACAACAGGTACAAGCAGCGCTAGCGAACTCCCAGATTCAAACCTTCAGTTTTCAGGGAAAAGGTTTTAGACATCATTCTTTTCCTCTCTCCTTTTCTAGGTTATGTTATGCCAGATGTGGGCTACTGCTTAGATGCCCACGTCCTCCAGGCGTCAACAGACCTGACCTCGACCGAGGAGCCAGAGATGAAAAGCAGAGATAGAAATCAAGGATCGTTTTTGGTTTCGAAGGACCAAAGAGGGAGCTCTGCTCATCGCACTTTGATTGCCAAGCTTGACAACAGCGACAACAAAATATCCTGCGATGTTGGGCCCCTTCACTGACACTTCGGGAAGCTGAGTAGGAAAACACATTAAGCTGTGGATGTATGATTAAAAATTCATCAGTGCCCCAGAAATATAAACCCGGGTTGCTCACGGTTATAACTTCCAAAGACCTTGAAAAGGTCATGCCCCACAGGATACATGCAAGAATGTTCCCTCTAAATTGTGGAGCCTTGTGAGCAAGAATTCTACTTTGTGAGCTACTGGCATTGGGAGCAGACGATTTGGCTACTGCATGAATCAGTTTGCTCTGGAGCCATCTTTCCTCAGCTGAGACAGAAATACGTGAGCCGGAGGCTAACAAACTGAGTTAGCTCACACTAACTCAGTTTAGAGGGAACACTGCATCGACTATTTCAATCAGCGGGCCGAGAGCCTTCTCTGTCTCAGGGGCTCAGGGTTACAACAGTAGAAATTATCCCTGGTTTCCTCAACATTTATTCATTTATTTTACGTCATTTATGCCCTGCCTTTCTCCCCACTGGAGATTCAAAGCAGCTTACGTCAGTTTGGTGTATTGGTTAGGAGCACGGACTCTAATCTGGGAGGACCAGGTTTGATTCCCCCCTCCTCCACAGGCAGCTGCTGGGTGACTTTGGATCAGCCACCAGTTCTTTCAGAGCTGTTCTCTCAAGGCCAATCCTCGAAAGAGCTCTCTCAGCCCCACCTACCTCCCAGGGTGTCTGTTGTGGGGAGGGGAAGGGAAAGGAGATTGTAAACCGCTCTGAGACTCCTTCAGGTAGTGAAGGGCGGGGTCTAAATCCAGTCTCTTCTCCTCCCCCTCCTCCATTTTTATCCTCACAACAATCCTGTGAGGTAGCTAAGCAGGGTCAGCCCTGGTCAGTATTTGGGAAAGATTCTACCAAGTAATACCAGGGTTGTGACACAGAGGCAGGCAATCGCAAATCATCTCTTAATGAGAGCCAGTTTGGTGTACTGGTTAAGTGCGTGGACTCTAATCTAGGAGAACCGGGTTTGATTCCCCACTCCTCCACTTGCACCTGCTGGATGACCTTGGGCAAGCCATAGCTCTGTACCAGCTGTTCTCTCAAGGACAGTTGTCTCAGAGCTCTCTCAGCCCCACCTACCTCACAGGGTGTCTGTTGTGGGGAGGGGAAGGGAAAGGAGTTTGTAAGCCACTCTGAGACTCCCTTGGGTAGTGAAGGATGGGGTATAAATCCAATCTCTTCTTCTTTTTCTTCTTCTTTTTCTTAATGTCTCTTGCCTGGAAAACCCCACCAGGTCAACATAAGTCAGCTGTGACTCGATGGCAAAAAGAGAGACGGGTTCATTCATGCTGATCGTCAAGAACACGAGCGCTGGCTTGGTGGATCACTCCACAATCATCCAGATCCAATGTTCTGTTTCTGACCTGCAGAAACTCCCAAGCCGGTCATGAAAATGACGGTCTTTCTCAGCTATTGATCCCCAGGAATGAGAACTGAGCCATCTCTGTACTTGGAGGATCCGTTTAGCACGCCTAAGAGCCGCTGAGTGAAAGGGTCAGCATTCCCTTTCCCTCCCCGCATACACTCATCTGCTCTAAACATCTCCCTTCCCAAAGCTGCTAGGCTGGGTTTGTTTCCTTTAAAGCACCACAGCCATCTAACAGGTGCAGACAACTAAACCAGGGGCCGCCTGCCTGTCTTCTGGTGGAGAATTCTACTGTCATAAGAACCAAGTTGTGGGAAGAAATACTTCCAGTTGTCTCTCTGGAGTAGGAACCAGGACAGGGGTCCATTGAGATTCCTGACATGGCAGCCTGTACTGGTCCATTTCATGGTAGGGTTTTCTTCAGGGTAGTGGTGTGTGTTTGTGTGGGATGTCTCTCCCCTTTTAGTTTTTAATATATATTTACTTCATTTATACCCCACTTTCCTACCCAATGGGGACCCAAAGTGGCTTACATTATTCTCTTTTCCAGTTTGGTGTAGTGGTTAGGAGCGTGGACTCTAATCCGGGAAAACTGGGTTTGATTCCCCGCTCCTCCACAGGCAGCCGCTGGTGTGACCTTGGGTCGGCCACAAGTTCTCTCAGAGCTGTTCTCTCAGGAGCAGTCCTTGAAAGAGCTATCTAAGCCCCACCTACCTCCCAGGTTGTCTGTTGCGAGTAGGGGAAAGGGTGGGGTATAAACCCAGTCTCTTATTCTCACAATGACCTTGTAAGGTAGGTTTACACTGAGAGTGTGTGACTGGCCCAAGTTCACTCAGTGAGCTTCCAAGGCAGAGTGGGAATTCGAACCTGGGCCTCCCAGTCCCTAGATGGACACTCTAACCCACTGTGCAGTGGTCCCCACTAAGTCTCTGCTGCACCTCTTTGCATGATCTAGAAGCAAATCAAATGCTCCTTTAAACCCTTTCCGCCCTTCCCAGCAGATATGCTCCTAGGTGCTGGCCTTCTGATCCGGTTAGACGCTTGTGTGTTTCTAGCCCCGTCGTCCCATCCAAAGACTCTGCTTCAACGCGCTAGGCTCAGCATTTTAAGACCTTTGTTCTGCTTTGATCTCACGCTCCCTCCGCCCCACCCCAACCCTGACAAACACAGGAGCCCATCAATAATAAATCACTGCTCATTCAATTGTTCAGTCCTGCTTGCTCTCCCCAGAAAGGTTACATCAGCCTCCCAGCTCATCTGGAATGGAGAGATTTCGAGAGCAGAGAGATCCGGGGAAGGGCGCATTGTACGAGCGTAAACTGCGTGGCCACGTGGCGCGAGCGAAGCTATAATTAAACCCTGACAGCTTAAGGATATTGCAGCTTTGCTACGCCCTGCCTCCTGCACAAAAGATGAATGATACACTGCCAACAGCGATGAAATCAGACTCTGGCCAGGAAGTCCTCATCGGTGGAAGGGCAGGCAAAGACAAGAGGCACTGAAACGTTTTAATTCAAAAAGCAAATCTGTGGCCAAGCCACCTTCGCAGAGCTCCATAACCTCCTTCCAACACTTCCAAGCAACATACCCAGTTCCCGAGCCTGTTTGGTATAGTGGTTAAGAGCGGCGGACTCTGATCTGGAGACCCGAGTTTGATTCCCCACATGTCCATGTGCAGCCAGCTGGGTGACCTTGGGTCAGTCACGACTCTTTCAGAGCACTCTCAGCCCCAACTATCTCACAGGCAGTGTTCCCTCTAAGCTGAGTGAGCGTGAGCCTGCTCACCGTCTTTTAGCCTCCAGCTCACACATTTTTGTCTTAGCTCAGGAAGGATGGCTCCAGAGCAAACTCATTTACGCAGTAGCCAAACTGCTCGCTCACAACTTGAATGCCAGTAGCTCACGCAGTAGAATTTTTGCTCACAAGACTCCACAGCTTAGACGGAGCATTGCGTCACAGGGTGTCTGTTGTGGGGAGGGGAAGGGAAAAATGATTGCAAGCTGCTCTGAGACGCCGAGTGAAGGGTGGGGTATAAATCCAACTCCTCCTCCTCATCTTCTTTTTCATTGTCTTCCTCCTCCTCCTCCTCTTGTTTGAAAGAGGACCTTTCCAGGGTCTGGGGCATGAGTTTTATGTGCTTCACATATTTCAGGGCGCGATATCTCCCAAGCTGGCTGCTGTTAGTCTAACAACAGACCTGGTCGGAACCAGCTTTTTACATTCTCCCAAACAGCAGAGAGACTTCCATCCATTGGAACCCATTCTGTTTTCTCTCTGCACTGCTCTTTGGGACTTTTACATCAAAAGGGTATGTTCCTGTAACTCTTGTGATCGCAACCATTCATGGCTTTAATTTGAATTCAAGAGAAGAGAGAAGAGAAGAGATTGGATTTATATCCCGCCCTTCACTCACTTAAGAGTCTCAGAGTGGCTTACAAACTCCTTTTCCCTTCCCCTCCCCACAACAGACACCCTGTGAGGTAGGTGGGGCTGAGAGAGCTCTTTCCCAAGCTGTCCTTGAGGGAATAGCTGGCACAGAGCTATGGCTTGCCCAAGGTCATCCAGCCAGGTGCAAGTGGAGGAGTGGGGAATCAAACCCGGTTCTCCCAGATTAGAGTCCGCGCACTTAACCACTACACCAGACTGGCTCTCTAGGCAATGTGGCAATTCAAGGCAATGTGGCAATTCATGACCAACAATGCTTCTCTGCTATTCCAACCAGGGCAGAGCTCAAGAGTGAAAGATCCATCATGTGTATCTGGGAAGCCAGCCGGTGTGGTGTGGTGGTTTCACTGTCCCTGGAAGACCTAGGTTCTAATTCCCACACAGCCACGAAGCTTGTGACAGTTACGCATGTATAATTGGTAAGCATGTATTTTTTAGTACCTTATATGAATGTATTTTTCTATGCAATTATGAATACTGTTAAATTATTTTTGTATTATTCTCTTGAGAGACTTTTAAGCTACTGGAAAAAAAACCCAACTTGGTGTCAGATGGGAGCTGCACATCATTGCATTGTTACACCTGGTAATTGCCTTCAAACTTGTATGTATCCTTGAACTCATCACTTCTCCCCGCTCCTCGTTAATGCAACTTTATGTCAAGTAGTTTGTTTGCTTATCTATATACTTGTTTTAAAGATTGTTTCGATTGGGAAGAAGTCTATCAACGAAATGAGAACAAGATTCCAGAAAACCTCCTCGTCATCTCTTTAAATCAACTGTTGTTGTCTGTTTAAATATGGTTGTTTCCTTAAATTAATGGATGTTTGGTAAACATTATGTATCTTAATCTCACTGAATTATATACACTTTATAAGCATCCTACGCAGCTTTGTTTTTTTCACTTTTATGGTCCTATTAAGGCTGTGGTTCTCTCTTTGATGCCATACCCAGAAGATGGCACAAAAACCTCCAGGATCCCCGGCCAATCTGGCCTGGAGAAAAATGGCTTCCTGACCCCAAAGTGGCAATCGGCATTTCCCTGGGTGCGTAAGAACGGGCCACGAGAACTAAGCAGTGAGGCAACCCTTCCTGCCCTCCCTCTCGTGATCTGCCTAAATTCACAGAAACAGCACGGCTGTCAGATGGCCACCTAGGCTCTGTTTGAAAACCTCCAAAGAAGGAGAGCCCACCACCTCCAGAGGAAGCCTCTTCCACTGAGGAACCGCTCTAACTGGCAGGAAGTTCTTCCTAACATTTAGCCAAAAACTCTTTTGATAGAATTGCAACCTGTTGGTTCTGGTCAAACACATATAAGAGCAAAATGGAGATGAGGAGAACCATGGGTGTCACTCTGAGGGCCTTGGAGTAAATATGGGATAAAAACATGCTAGATGAAGAAGAAAAGAAGAGAAGAAGAGATTGGATTTATACCCTGCCCTTCACTCACTTGTAGTCTCAGAGTGGCTTACAAACTCCTTTCCCTTCCCCTCCCCACAACAGACACCCTGGAAGGTAGGTGGGGTTGGGAGAGCTCTTTCCCAAGCTGTCCTTGAGAAAACAGCTGGTACAGAGCTATGGCTTGCCCAAGGTCATCCAGCCAGGTGCAAGTGGAGGAGTGGGGAATCAAACCCGGTTCTCCCAGATTAGAGTTCGTGCACTTAACCACTACACCAAACTGGCTCTCAAACTGGCTAGATGAACTTGGGACGAGAAAAATTCAGAATCTATCAAGGTATGGAAAGTGTAACAGACATGCATGAGATTATGCAGATGCCTGCCCCCCAGTAAACAAAATTCCATGCCATAATACAATTTTCACGTTTATAGGGCCACGGACTCTATGACTCCTTGGTGCACAATACCACATACAAGTGTACAAAGCTGCTGTACACTGAAATCAGAACTCAGTTCGACCTAGCCCAATGTTGTCTTATCACACACACATATGTGTGTGAACACACATGAAGCTTCCTTATACTGAATCAGAGATCAGTATTGGCTACCCAGACTGGCAGCAGCTCTCCAAGTTATCAGGCAGAGGTCTCTTGCATCGCCTGCTCGACGTAAAAGTGTGCCACTGAGTTATAAGCAACTCACGGTGACCCCACAAAGTCCCATCTCACGGAATTTTCAAGGCCAGGGACGAGCAGAGGGGGTTTGCCATTGACTTCCTCTGCCTAGCAACTTCCATCTTTCTTCATGGTCTCCCATCCAAGCACCGACTCTGCTTAGCTTCCAAGCGCCGATGAGAGCAGGCTAGTCTGGGCTATGAGAGTACGCGACCTACTACCTGATTCCTTTAAGTGGCGATGCTGGGGACTGAACCCAGGACCCTCTGCAGGCCAAGAAGAGGCTCTACCACTCGGCCACAGCCTCAAGACCCTATGTGTGATGAGCCACATCTGTAATCTGGATTTCCCATTTGTGAAAAATTCAAAGCTAAATTAGCACCGCCAAAGGAAAAGGATACAATTTTGACAGCGGGGTGGTGGTGGTTAGATTCGGGGGAGAAGAAAGGGTTAAATACCCCTTCAAAGTAGCCAGATGGAGCTGATTTCCAGAACGTATGTTCCCCCACCATGTCCAGTTTGATTGACAAGTAGACGCCTTTTCCACCCCTGGTACCTGAAATCCTTTGAACTGGAGGTGCCAGAACATGAAGCTCAAAGCTGGGTATGAAAAGGACATCCTCTCCCACAGAGTTATGAGCCCTCTGCTGATTTTGAACACATATGAAGCTGCCTTATACCGGATCAGACCCTTGGTCCATCAAGATCAGTGCTGTTCGCTCAAACCAGCAGTCTTTCACATCACCTACTGCTTGGTCCTTTTAACTGGAGATGCCGAGGATTGAACCTGGGACCTTCTGCATGCCAAGCAGAGGCTCTCCCACTGAGCCACAGCCCCTCTCCATGGCTCTCCAGGGTCTCAGGCAGAGGTCTTTCACATCATCTACTACTTGGTCCTTTTAACTGGAGATGCTGAGGATTGAACCTGGGACCTTCTGCATTCCAAGCAGATGTTCTACCACTGAGCCACAGCCCCTCTCCATGGCTCTCCAGGGTCTCAGGCGGAGGTCTATCCCATCACCTCCTGCCTGGTCCTTTTAACTGGAGCTGCCGGGGATTGAACCTGGGACGTTCTGCACACCAAGCAGATGCTCTTCCGCTGAGCCACAGCCCTTCCCTTTTACAGGACGGCTGAAAGAAGGAGGGTTCCCTTCTACAGAAGAGTGGAAAGAAGATCATATCGTGCAGATTTCTGTGCTTACAGGTGAAACAGAGAAGACAATCACTCTGCTGCCTTGACACATCCCCAAAAGTCTACTACAGAAGAACATCCTCCGGCAGTAACTAGAATGGATATGATGCTGGGGGAAGGGGGGGGCTAAATGTTTTATCTCTGCATGGAATGTAACGTGTTCTTTGATCTATCGGCTTCTCATGTTATAGCCCCATCCATCAAGGCGTTTGCCCAGAGGAGAAGATGCTTCAAGGGCGACACAGACAGGAAATTATCAAGAGGAGAATTAGGACAACAGAGGGGAGAAAAAGCAAGCAAAAAAAGTGTGTGTGTGGGGGGGGGGGGGGGAGTCCCACAGTGATCCAAGAGGTCCTGAATGCATCTTGGCTTGTAATGGATTGAGGATTCCCTTTCCATGATAGATGTATTCCATCAAAATTCTATTAAAACCCAATACATGGTTATAAAGATAATCGGCCTTTACAACCTATGACTCCTGCAACCACCAAGCATACATATAGATAAGCTCACTAGAGGATCGATGCAGTCTTTTGCAAAAAGACGTTGGGTATGCCTGAAATATAACAGAGTTTAGGCACCTTCTGGCCGGTCCCCTCCATGATTGAGATCTGGCTTTAGGCAACATGTGATTCTTCGAGAGACTCATGAAAGCTTTCTGGAAGCAGGAAGGGACTGACCTTTTGCAAGAGGAATCCAACATTCAGGGCGAATTGCACGGTTGGAATTACACTCAGAGTCTTCAGGACCCTGGAAGGCACCCGGAAGAGGCAGTTGTTGTCCCCGAGTCTCCCGATATGGATTCTGGCTCCTTTCTGACAGCCTTTTTAAACTATTTCGGAAGCCGGTTGCTAACGTGATTTTTTTGTGTCATTTGAGACACGACCGTTTTAGCAACCAGCTGTTGTGAGGATAAAAGGGAAGACAGAAGAAGGATGTAAGCTGCACTGTGACCAATGCTCCCTCTAAGCTGTGGAGTCTTGTGAGCAAAAATTCTACTTGGTGAGCAACTGGCATTCAAGTTGTGAGCGAGCGATTTGGCTCCTGCATGAATTCGTTTGATCTGGAACCATCCTTCCTGAGCCGTGACAAAAATGTGTGAGCCGGAGGCTACAAAACTGTGAGCTGGCTCACACTTTCTCAGCTTAGCAGGAACACTGATTGTGACCCACTGGAGAGAAAGATGGGGTATAAATGGCATAAGTAAAGAAATACGGGTTTACTAAAAATGAGTCTAACGCCCTGACCGAATAGCCCAGGCTAACCCAATCTCAGCAGGGTCAGCCATACAGCAATTACTTGGACGGGAGACCACCAAGGAAGTCCAGGGTTGCTGTGTGGAGGAAGACAATCTCTTGCCTTGAAAACACTACAGGGTTGTTGTAAGTCGGCTGCACCATCTACTAAAATACAGGACCCAGTTTCCAAGAAGAATTACAAGGACTCGTGTCTGAGGAGCCCCACCCGTCATCTGTGTAACTGTCTGGAAACATTAACTTTCAATTTGAGAGACAGAGATTCCAAGCAGTAATTTCAGATACTGAATTATGCACGACTCCCACACGTCGTCACGCTCAGCTGTCTACAGTTCCACTTCTTGGCTTAAAAGATGAAGACTCCCCCCCCTCCCCTCCCCTTCAAATTAAAGTAACTTTGAAAAGAAAATTACCCTGTGAATAATAAAATTGCCATCTCTCTCGTCTTCCAGATAGCTGAGCACGCCACCACAATTTTGAAGTGGTACTCTTCAAACAGTACAGGGTCAAGGTCTGACCTCCACTCAAGTTCTTTTCTATGCGCTCAGTTTTAAATATTTTAATCAGGAAATGGCGAAGGCTGAGAGAAGAGAAGGAGGGGAAGAGGCGGACCGGGCAGGACTGAATTAAGAGAGAAGATTAAAAGAGCTGCGCTGGAGAAGTCTGACAGAGATGTGCTCATTATTAATTTCTCAGATGGGTGTTATAAAAAAGTAGTTATGCGGCTGACGATCGGCCATCCTTGGTCTCTGAAACAATGGAAGGTCTCAGACATGGCTCATCCCACAGGTCAATCAGGAGGAAATGATGTTGAGTTCACCCTGACGTGAATGGCCCAGGCTAAACCGATCTCTCCAGATCTCAGAAGCTAAGCAGGGTTGGGCCTGGTTTGTGCTCGGATGGGAGACCACCAAGGAATACGAGGGTGGCTATGCAGAGGCAGGTCGCAGCAAACCACCTCTGTTCATCTCTCCCTTTGGAAACCCTATGGCAGGGGTGTCAAACATGCGGCCCGGGGGCTGGATCAGGCCCCCAGAGGGCTGCTTTCAGGCCCACCCTGGAACTGGCCATCTCCTGCTTCCAGTGCTGTTGCTGCTGCTGCATCACCGCTTGCTTCCCCAGACTCTCTCAGTCGCTCAGCCATTTCATGTTTCCCCCAGGTCCTAGACTCAGGATTCTGAGCATAAGATTTCTGCAGTGAATGTCAATAAACCAAAAGCAGGTTTGCAGCTTACAGAGACACACCTGAGCAGCACCCTCAAGATTGCAACAGCACAGACATTTTGATGCAGTCATTCAGAGCAAGAGGTGTCAGTTATCAGAGACTGTTAAACAAAAAAAAAATTGCAAGAGTGCAAATGTTTTAAGCATGTTTTTTTTAAGTAAAAAAAATCTTTGTGTTTGTGTCCTTTATAAAGTTTATATCTTCGCTACCTGGCATTACATTTTATGACATACATGGCCCAGCCCAGCAAGGTCTCATTTATGTCAGATCCGGCCCTCATAACAAATGAGTTTGACACCCCTGCCCTATGGGGTCACAATAAGTTGGCTGTGATTGGACGGCAATTATGCCCTGACCTGGATGGCCCAGGCCAGCTTGATCTGGTCAGATATCAGAAGCTAAGCAGGATCAGCCCTGGTTTGTACTTGGATGAGAGGCCATCAAGGAAGCCCAGGGTTGCTACACAAAGGCTGGCAATGGCAAACCATGTCTGAACATCTGTTGCCTTGAAAACCCTAGGGGGTCACCATAAGTTGGCTATAACTGGATGGCACTTACTCCACTACATATAAAACTCCAGCTTTTATAAAACAGCCTGCAGAATGTGATGCGAGAGAGAAGGGATTTAAAGTTTAAAACCCTTCTCTCTTCAGGCCTTCCCCGGCTTGCTCGCTTAGGCGGACAGGCCAGGGGAGACAGGGGGGAGGAAGGCAACAGGAAAAGGCTGGGTACTCACCTCCTGAGGTGAATGTGCCTTCTGAGGGGATTTTTGGCGCCTGCCGTTTCTGTGGGCAGGACTCAGGCAATGCAGCCAGTGGCTAGGGACACCCTCTTCTGAGTGACACACCAGGCAGCCAACTGATTTTGGGGCATGTGGAATGTTCAGGAGAGTCCATGGTGAAAACAAAATTATATATAAGGGAGATTAGACTTCTAGACCGCCCTCCCCCATGGACAAGGCTTAGGGTGGTGAACAACAGATTAAACACAGTCACAAATCAGATTAAATAATTAAGATACTAAAAACAGTAAACAATACAAAAGCAATTTCAAATGGCACTAAAAATAAGAGCATAAGAGAAGCCAATGTTGGATCAGGCCAATGGCCCATCCAGTCCAACACTCTGTGTCACACAGTGGCCAAAAATACCAGGAGCCATCAGGAGGTCCACCAGTGGGGACAGAACTCCAGAAACCCTCCTGCTGTTGCCCCCCCCCCCCCAAGCACCAAGAATACAGAGCATCCCTTGCCCCAGACTGAGAGTTCCTATCTATAACTTGTGGCTAATAGCTAATATCTATACCTTGTGACTAATAGCCACTGATGGACCTCTGCTCCGTATGTTTATCCAATTCCCTCTTGAAGCCATTTATGTTTGTAGCTGCCACCACCTCCTGTGGCAGTGAATTCCACGTGTTAATCACTCTTTGGGTGAAGAAGGACTTCCTTTTATCTGTTCTAACCTGACTGCTCAGCAATTTTATTGATAAATAAATAAATCAGATTGTATTAATTTCCTGGGAAAGAGAAAAAGAAGAAACCAAGCAACATGGATGGTCACCACTGCTGTCCTCAACCACCATGGGTGCATGGATCATTGAGCCCACGACAACATACACAATGATTTCCATTCAGTAAGGCTGCCAAACACCCAGCTGGGGGGAATCAGCTACAACACTGTGTTACTTCTGGTAAAAAAAAAAAAAGGGAAGTGATATAGGGTATCTCTAGGAATTGCTGGAAACCTCGATGGTAAAACCATCAAGGTGTCTAATGATTCCTAGAGGTACTGATGGCACTTCCCTTTTTTTTTTACCAGAGGTTACATGACAAATGCTCCCTCTAAGCTGCGGAGTCTCTTGTGAGCAAAAATTCTACTCTGTGAGCTACTGGCATTAAACTTGTGAGCGAGCAATTTGGCTGCTGCATAAAGTAGTTTGCTCTGGAGCCATCCCTTCCTGAGCTAAGACAAAAATCTTAGAACTGGAGGCTAAAAAAACTGTGAGCTGGCTCACACTAACTCCGCTTAGAGGGAACACTGGACGACACTGGTGTCCTGCCCTTCCATATCTTTGCCCCCGGCTCCCTCCTGTTGGTTGCTGGACCTAGGTTTGTTATGAGAAGCACTGCGGGGCTCATTTCGTAGCAGGAGCTCCTTTGCATATTAGGCCACACACACCCTGATGTAGCCAATCCTCCAAGAGCTTACAGTAGCCACTGTAAGAAGAGCTCTGTAAGCTCTTGGAGGATTGGCTACATCAGGGGGTGTGTGGCCTAATATGCAAAGGAGCTCCTGCTACGAAATGAGCCCTGAAAGCAGAGAGGAGAGGACAATGATGTAAGTCGCTTTGGGTAGGTGGGGTATAAACGAAGTAATTAAACAAATAAATTTATTCTCCCCATGTGGGGGGAAAGGAGGGGCATAAATGAAAACAAACTATCCCCAGACAGTATGTAAATTATGTTTTTAGCCCTCCCTTTCTCTAAGGGGCAGAAATGCCCAAATAAATCCAATTTCCATTATTTTCCATCGAAATACTGAAATATATAATGTTTTTCTTCCTTTTTTTCTGATACACTCTTCGACAGTAAAAATTTTGGCAATATTCAAAACTTTTCCAGGAAAGCTCTCCCTCACCGATTTGGGCTCATATCTGCCCGTTTGGGGACATTACGTTCACACTATAGTACCGAGGTTTCTGTGCCCCACACTGAGCATTCAAAGAATAGGGAGGCCCCCTGCTCTCCCCTTTCATTGGCTGGCGGCCCACTGAGGGCTGGTAGGAAGAAATATTTTTTAAATGGTGTGGTGTGATGTCACTGGTTTGATGACGAGAGCCAGTTTGGTGTATTGGTTAGGAGCACGGACTCTAATCTGGGAGAACCGGGTTTGATTCCCCACTCCTCCACATGCAGCTGCTGGATGACCTCGGGCAAGCCATAGTTCTATCAGAGCTGTTCTCTCAAGGGCAGTTCTCTCAGAGCTCTCTCAGCCCCACCTACCTCCCAGGGTGTCTGTTGTGGGGAGGAGAAGGGAGTTTGTAAGCCGCTCTGAGACTCCGAGTGTATAAATCCGATCTCCTCTTCTTTCTAGGATCTGGCCAAAACTCTATGGTTTTACCACAAAGATTTGCCTAAGTCTTAAACATTGCCTCAGTGGCATGCCAGTGATGTGATGTCATTTCCAGGTACTTTCTGGAAATGATGTCATGTTGCCAGCATGGTGCCATTTCCCCCCCATTCCTGTGCTGCCTCGGCTGGGTTGCCAATGGCTGTCCGAGCCAGACGGGGAACTGGTCTTCTCAGGAAGTCCATGCTGTGATCAGCACCCTGAATGTAATCTCAGCAGCACAGATACATAGAGCTGGAAGGGACCAAGGGTCATCTAGTCCAACCCCCCACACAACGCAGAAAATTCAAAGCTACTCCCCCAATCCCTCAGTGACCCCTGCTCTATGCCCAGAGAAAGGCCAAAAACCTCCAAGATCCCTAGGCCAATCCGGGTTGAAGGAAAATTCCTTCCTGACCCCAAAGTGGCAACCAGCATTACCCTGGGCATGTAAGAAAGGGCCACGAGCGCCGAGCACTGGCTCATCCCTCCTTGCCCTCCCTTTCACGATCCGCCTAAATTCACAGAATCAGCTTTGCTGTCAGATGGCCATCTAGCCTCTGCTTAAAAACCTCCAAAGCCCACCATCTCCTGAGGAAGCCTGCTCTACTGAGGAACCCCTTGAACTGTCAGGAAGTTCTTCTTCATGTTTAGCCGAAAACTCTTTTGATTTAATTTCAATTGGTCGGTTCTGGTCTGACCTCCTGGTGCAACAGATAACAACTCCGCACCATCCTCTATAATACAGTCCTTCAAATAACTGAAGATGGCTATCATATCGCCTCTTAAGTTTTCTCGATTGTTAATTCTACTGAATTAACATCAGTCGTCCCCTCTCCAAACTAAACATCCCCAGATCCTTCAGCCTGTTCTCACAAGACTTTATCTCCAGAGCCCTCACTGTCTTTGTCATCCTCTTCTGGACACGTTTACGATATCGGGACCCGGTGCCCATAGGCGTCAACTACGGGGGGGCTTGAGGGCTCGAGCCACCCCCAAAATTTCCCGGGGGGGGGGACTGAGCCCCCCCTGGGAAAACGGTGCGCCCTTCCCCGCGCCTCCCTCGGCCTTTCCTAGGGCCGCTGCCACCGCCATCTCTCTCTCCCCTCCCCCAGCCTGGCCACTCCGACCCTCCCTCCGTCCGTCCAGGGGCCAGCTAGGCAAATGCCCAGCTTGCCCCTGGACGGATGGGGGGAGGGATGGAAGCAGGAGCGGTCCGGCGGGGAGGGAGGCAGCAGTGGCAGCGGGGACATGGTCCTAACAGGCGTGCGCGCTTTGAGCGCGCACACAGAAGAGCCTCCGCCGCCACCCCCCGGAGTTTTTAACCTCTATGCCCCTGTCGGTGCCTTTTCCAGCTGTGTGCTTTATGGCAGTTGGCAGCGTTTTTTCAGCACTAAGAGTCAGAAGTGACTGACCGTGTTCAGTTGCAGCTAGGTTAGTGTTTACACACGAAGGACACAGGGGGAGCTAGGCCTGAAAGAAGAGAAGCCACGGGTGTTTGTAATAATTTTGCTCATTCTGAATCTTCCCTTTGTCGTTTCAAATCACTTGTAACCGAAAAGAAGAAGAAGAAGAAGAAGAGAAGGAGGAGGAGGAGGAGATTGGATTTATACCCCACCCTTCATTTGGAGTCTCAGAGCGGCCTACAAACCCCTTTCCCTCTCCCCACAACAGACACCCTGTGAGGTAGATGGGACTGAGAGAGCTCTTTCCAGAGCTGTCCTTGAGGGAACAGCTCTGACGGAACTAAGGCTTGCCCAAGGCCATCCAGCAGGTGCAAGTGGAGGAGTGGGGAATCAAACCTGGTTCTCCCAGATTAGAGTCCGTGCACTTCACCACTACACCAAACTGGCTCTAGGAATAGTTCCTAGTTAAGCACCGAAGTGCTCTGTCTTTGTACTGCCGAACTCCCAACCCCACACAATGCATGAAAAGGCAGGGGTAGGATTTCCAACTCCAGGCTGGGAAATTCCTGGAGATTTTGAGGGTGGACCATAGGGAGGGCAGGGTTTGGGGAGGGGAGGGACTTCACTAGGGTACAATCCTATAGACTTCACCCCACCAAAGCAGCCATTTTCTCCCGGGGAATCGATTGCTGCAGTCTGGAGATCCGTTGCAATCCTGGGGAGTCTCCAGGCCCCACCTGGAGATTGGTAGCCCATGATACAGGGCTCAGCTGTTCTTAAAAAAATTCCACTGGGTAAGCCTTCTCAAAGCCTCTTTGTATCCCAGATGAAAGATCATGCATAATAATGCTCGCAAACCTTATCAAGGGAAAGCACCAGCGCATTCCCGTCCCCCTCCCAACTGACTCCAATTATCTCCCGGGGCTCAGCTGTGCGAGTCCCCCTCCTGCCCAAGAAATGGAGCTTTTAGCTTTGCAGCAGTTGTACTGGAACCGATTCTGCTCCAAAGACAAAGCAAAAGGAAGGCCCAGCATTGGGTGTGTGCAGGGTGTGTGTGCGTGTGGGGGAAGCAGATGTGCAGATGACTCACACATATGCATTTCATCCTTTGAGTTAACGCACGACCAGGGCTTTTTTGGGGGGGGGGGGGGGGAGAAAGAGGTGCCGGAACTCTCAAGAGGGAAAGGAAGTTTTCCGTCTGTGTCCTGAAAACTCATGAACTTTTCAACGTTTTTAAAAGGATTCTGTCAAAGAGGTTCCGGAACTCCGCTCCAGCGTGTTCCCCCGGAAGGAAAAGCCCTGCGCATGATGCTCTGTTTAAGCACAGGAACAACAAGGGCTTGAAACACACACACAGAGGTCTCTCGATTAGCTCCTGAGGCTCCTGTGTGGTTGCCAGCCTCCAGGTGGGACCTGGAGATCTTCTGGTATTACAACTGATGTCCAGACAACAGAGATCAGCTCCCTGGGAGAAAATGGCTGCTTTGGAGGGCGGACTCGATGGCACTGTACCCTGCTGAGGTCCCTGTCCTTTCCAGGCTTCATCCCCCCAAATCTCCTGGAGTTTCCCAACCCAGAGCCCTCAACCCTACCCTCACACAGAAACCGAACAGATGAGGAACCACAGGTCACACAACCCTGAACCCGCATCTCTCTCAGTCTGTTATCCCCTCAGGAGGCAGGGCCAATAATAACACCCAGAAGATCTGGTGTGCTTCTCACACAGATGGCCGCAAATCCTGCCGGGAAGGCCTCTCCGCAGCTAAAATTTGCCCCCGGGTAAAAAGATAGATGAAGATGCCTTCTGCTCATGGGAACAATACCTGGAAGGCCCAGATGGCTGGTTTTAAGCAAAATAAGATTAGAATCAACCCAGACTTCCTTCAGTGTTTCCTGACTTATTTGTTAAGAATACTTTTACCCGACCTTTCTCTTGCGGCTAGGGCTGCCAAGGCCTTGGTGGGGGCAAGTAATGTGTTAATAGAGTGCTAATTTTTAACTATTTTAATCAGTCAAGCAGGTTTTGGGGGGGTATTCTGTTTTTTTAAAATACGTGCATGTGAGTGTGTGAGTGTGTGTGCATCTGGAAGTCATGGCAACCTCTGGTGACTGACCCCTACAGGGGGCCTGGAGGATATTCAGAGAGGTGGCTGAACAAAGCCTGCCCCCGCCTCCCTACTGCTGGTATTCCAAGGAGGTCTCCCATCCAAATACTTGCCCGAGAACTCCAGATTTCTCCTGACAAGTTCCTGGACTGGGCAACAGCCAAATGAGATTCTGTTGGGGTGGGACATTCTGATTGATAAAACTGCAAATATTATCATGCTCCTGGGTGCCAGCACGGTACCTGAAGGGAACTAAGAATTTGGCAGGAAAAACCTGCCTTCGTGTGAGGAGAGTAACAGGGGGTTCCATCATAGCAGTGTTAGCTGGTTTCCTGGGGAGGCAGCATAGAAGGCTGGTCAACAACAACAAAAAAAACCCCACTGGGTCCAGGAGTATCCCTTAGCTCAGGGGTGGGCAAATCGCGGCCCGCGGGCCACATGCGGCCCGCCACAGAGTTTTTTGCGGCCCGCCAAGACAGTCGGCCAGACCAACAAGAGTAAAGATAGAAGCTCTTTTACAGACATTAACTTGCAGGCTGTGATGAGAATCTCAACAAGCATCTGATTTCAAAAGAATTGTAGAAAAGTGTGATAGGGCACATTTGTCTCATTAAACTGATTCTAAAATTAAATGTGCTTGCAGCTACAGATGATATGAAATCAGCACAATAAATAAATGGAATAAAACTACCACTATTTTATTTAATTTATATTTATTGATTTTTATGATACAATTTAATACCTTTTCTGAAATGCAGCGTTAACTAATGAACGCAATCGTTTCAAAAGGTGCGGCCCTCCGCTAACCTCCGCTCCCACAGAGTGGCCCCCGAGCCAAAACAAGTGCCCACCCCTGCCTTAGCTCTTAACCATGCCAAATCCACTCCATCCTAAACAAGTGGATCCTGCCCCCTCCAAAACACCAGCCCTTCCGACAGCCATTACTTTTGCCTCCCCTAGATTCAGCTTCTTCTTCCTTAGTCCCCTGACCACAGCCTCGAAGGATCGGTTCAGAACAAAGATGGAGGCACCTGCAGGCATCGGTCACAAAATACAGGGCACAGCGGCATCTACATACGCAGGACAGTCTCTTCCACTGTCCGCACATACATGTGGGAAGAGCACGGGTGACAAAACAGACAAGCCGCTAACCTGAAGATGGGAGAGTCCTGGTTATCTTGTGGTTTGAGCCACTAACAAACCCCTGACTCCTGCTCCCTCCTGGGGGGCAGGTGGAGGGGGGAAATGAAGAAAGAGGACTCCAGTTGCACTGTGTGATGTCATACCCAGAAGGGTTGCCAGCCCCATCCCGGTAGAGGCAAGGGTCCTGTCCTGGGTGCTGGCTCCGCCGAGGCCGACTACTCCTCAGATGAGGAAGAGGCACGGAGCAACCCAGCCTCCTCTGGAGTCAGCCCAGAAGAGGAACCTTTGCCAGCACCTGAGGGAGAAGAGGCCCCAGCAGCTGCACAGGAGGGGCAGCAGGGTGAAGAGACTGAGGTGCAGCCAGAGGGAGGGACTGGTCCAGAACCTGGCACAGCACCCCCAGTTGGAAACACCCCGAGGCCAGAATCCCCACCTAGCTCACCTGAATGTCCCAGACCCAGGGCACGCCAGCGCCTGAATGTGCAAGAGAGAAGGAGGAGTGCCAGACTTCAGCTGTTGCAAAGGCAACGTGAGGGGCTGTGAGTCTTTGCAGACTGACTTTCAGGGAAGGGAGGACCTGGCCATAAACACCCCCATGCACCTGCCTAGGTGCAGAAGCAACTGTGCATTCTTGGACCTAGTCCTGGCTGTCAGCCTCCACTCCTCGCTCCTGAAAACTCTGACTGATTTCCAGCCTTCCTGACCTTTGCCTCTGTTTCTCAGCTTGCTCTTGGACTGCGTATCCAGCTTGCAGTGAAGGGTATTCGAGGCAACTGGCCAGAACCAGAAGAGAAGAGAAGAGATTGGGTTTATACCCCGCCCTTCACTCACTTGGAGTCTCAGAGCGGCTTACAAACTCCTTTTCCCTTCCCCTCCCCACAACAGACACCCTGTGAGGTAGGTGGGGCTGAGAGAGCTCTTTCCAGAGCTGTCCTTGAGAGAACAGCTGGTACAGAGCTATGGCTTGCCCAAGGTCATCCAGCAGGTGCAAGTGGAGGAGTGGGGAATCCAACCTGGTTCTCCCAGATTAGAGTCCGCGCACTTAACCACTACACCAAACTGGCTCTCCAGCACAGGTCCCCTGCTGTGAGGCCCCATCCCTTGCTGCTAATCAGCTGGCCAGTGGGGAACGTAACAGGAGAAAGAGGAAGGCCAGGCCATATTGCCAGCATTGGAGAGGAAGTGACATCATCATGCCAGTGATGTCCAGATGACGCTCTGGTATTTAGGCAAACCCTCTATGGTAGAAGCCAGATCATCGCAGTGATGTTGCAGCATGATGATGTCACACCCTGTGCGACACCAGCGACATGTCCTGGGCCTTCCTCTTTCTCCTGGTAAGTCCCTCCCCATCCTCCACCAGTTGCCAGGAATGGATCTGGAAACCCTACCCAGAAGTGACATCATGATGCTCTAGGATTCAGCAGAAACTCTATGGTAAAATCCTACAGTTTCCTTAGAGGGTACACTCTGTGGCTTCCGATTTCTCCCAAGCTCCCTCCTTTCCTAAGCTCCACTAGGATTGGCGTTACTGTGCAGTCACATCCTTCTTACAGAGTTGCCTCCCTAGGGAGATTCACCAGGCCTGTTCTATGGGGATTCTGAGATGATTCATTAAAATGCTGCTCTGCCCACATTAGGACTGCGTGGCGGATAAAAAAAGAATGTCTCCATGCGGATATTAGGCATTCATTTTTGTTTGTTTTAACGTAATTAGGTTGTTTGTTGTTTTAAGGATTCTTAAGCATTATTTATTACTCATTTATCAGTTGGTTATTCTCCCCCCCCCCCCCCCATTTGCTGGAGGGTTGCAGGCAAGCACCATTACAGTCGCCAACTCCAGCTTCGGAAATCCCTGGATATTTGCAGGCAGAGCCTGGGCCGGGCAGTTTGGGGAGGGGAAACTGGTCAGTGGAGATGGAGTGCCATAGAGTCCACTCTCTGAAGCTGACATTTTCACCAGGGCAAGTGATTTCCATGGTCTGGAGATCAATTTCAGAAGATCTCCAAGCCCTACCTGGAGGTTGGCAACCCTATATACCATCTTCAGGGCCCTGAGGCAGCTGAAAGGCAGCATATACAAAAAAAAGATAGTTATAAGAGCATAAGAATATAAAAGAAGCCATGTTGGATCAGGCCAATGGTCCATCCAGTCCAACTCTCTGTGTCACACAGTGGCCAAAACTCAGGTGCCACCAGGAGGTCCACCAGCCGGGCCCGAACTCCAGAAGCCCTCCCACTCTTGCCCCCCAAGCACCAAGAATACAGAGCATCACTGCCCCAGACAGAGTGTTCCATCTATACCTTGTGGCTAACAACCACTGATGGACCTCTGCTCCAGATGTTTATCCAGTCCCTTCTTGAAGCTGTCTATGATTGTAGTCACCACCACTTCCTGAGGCAGTGAATTCCATGTGTTTATTGTTTGGGTGAAGAAGGACTTCCTTTTGTCTTATCTAAACCTACTACTCATTAATTTCATTGAGTGCCAATGAGTTCTTGTATTGTGAGAAAGGGGGAAAAGTAACTTCTCTACCAGAGGGACAGATCCTGCCCAGAGCAGAAGACATTTAGTAGAATAGGAAGAGAAACAACTAGCATGCCTATTTAGGAGGAGGAGAAGGCAAAGATGATGATGTTGGTTTTGCACTCCCCAAGGGAGTCTGAGAGCGGCTTGCAACCACCTTCCCTTCCTCCCCCCAAAGCAGACACCCTGTGAGTTAGGTGGGGCTGAGAGAGCTCTGAGAGAACTGTGACTGACCCAAGGTCACCCAGCTGCCTGCATGTGGAGAATTGGGGAATCAAACCCAGTTCTCACAGATTAGAGTCCGCACTCTTAACCACTACACCAGACTGGCTCAGTGGACTGCTAATCGCCATATGCTGATTTCACACATTACATTTGTCCACGCATTCATGCACCCAAGGGAGTCACACGGGAGCAGGGGGGGGAAATTACTGTGTGACCTAGTCCTGTGAAACAAAGCAAAGCAGATTTAAGAGTCTCAGACCAATTTCCCACAAGTCACTGCTCCGGCGTTGTTCTTCCCTTTGCCCCGAGTGCATGTGTGGAGAAACACCATTTTGTATGTTTGTTGGTGGGGGCTGGATAGGAGGGGGCCATCAAAATTGAGGTAGGCCTGGGCCTAGTCTCCTCCACCACCACCCCTCCTGTTTCCAACCAGCAATCTGAGGGCAGCTCCCTAGAGAGGAGGGGAAGTCCATCAAGGCAATGGGGAGATCTGCCCCAGAAGGCTGGAGGAGGGAGAGGGAGTTCCTGGGCGGGAAGCCAGTCGGAGGTGAAGCCTGAAGCCTCTCAGACAGTTGGGCTGGAGTCGGCAGCCCTACAGAGAGATGTGGATCTGGCCATCTCCCCTGGGATGAAGTGATGGGCCTGCCCTGCTGAATATCTAGATAGGGCACGAGTTTAGGAAAGGGAAAGCTGGAGCGGTTTTATTTCACGTTTATTTTTTTTGATCAGTTCACTGCATGCCTGTAAATAAGTTCTGTTTTAAAATAAATCCTTTAAATGACAAAGGAGTGAGGTCCCTCTGTACCACCGAGTCCCCCAGCCGCTTGGACACGCCAGGAGTGGGTCGGAGAATCCCTGGGGAGGAGAAGGGGCAAAACGGTCAGTCGCCAACTCTCCAGCGGAGCCCCGAAGACTCCCAGGAAGCCCCAGGGTGGGTTCCTGGTGACTGTGGAGAGGCAGGTTAGGAGTCTGTCCTGCATAACCAGAGCCCCAGGGAGAGGGACAGTGGTGGCAGCCATACCCGGAGCAGTAGGGAAGAACTGCCCCTTCAGGTGTCAGATCAAGCAAAGGAGGGGTGGGCAGAGCGGGGCCTGGCAGCTAAATCAGGCCTGTTCCGCCACAGCATGCTTGAATTTCCCACGATTTGCCCCGCGCCGCATTTTGAACCGCGGCTTTGCCCGAATTCCCCTCGCGGCTTCAGTGATCCTAAAAAAACAGGATCACTGAAGCCGCGGGGGGAATTCGGGCGAAGCCGCAGATCAAAATGCGGCACGGGGCAAATCGTGGGAAATTCAAGCATGCAATCGGGGCAAAGGGAAGAACTACGCCCGAGCAGTGCCTCGTGGGAAATCGGCCTCTGTGCTAGCCTTGAGAGTGTCTGTAAAATGTCTGGGCACCAGTGGCATTTACGAAGACAATAGCCGGGTTGTGTTAGTTAATTCCTCCGCAAATGAGAACCTATTAATTACCAGGCAGCACCAATTACTGTGGAAGAGTTAATGGGGGAAAAATAAATAATGGAGGGAACAATCTACATAAACGCCGTGACATCTGACGGCGAGTTTCACGCATTCCGCTGGCGTCTGCAGGAACAGAAGTGGGTTGCATTAGAAGTGCATTGTTTCTGACAGGGTATATTATGTCCTTGGGGGGGGGGGGGGGGAACGTACACACAGACGCAGATTTGGCCTAATTGGATTCCTTCCTCTTCTTCAACCCCCATCTCCCTGGCGGAGTGAGATTTGAACTCAGGTCTTACAGAGTGTAGTCCAGCATTCTAAGCACGACGACGCACTCGTCCAATACTGCTGGCAAGTCTTAGTGTATTCCGGTGGGGCCGGGGACGCTAGTTCTGTAAGAACTGGAATGAATTTGTGCTGTATCTCAAAGACGCCTGCAAACACTGAAATGGATGCAGTTTCATCAAAGTCTTATTGCTCTAAACATTACCAGTTATGGATACGGTAATTCTGTTGGGGGGCAAGAAGGCAGTTTGGTATAGCCCTGTCTCGTTAGGTCTCAGAAGCTAAGCAGGGTCGGTACTTAGAAGGGAGACCACCAAGGAAGGCTCTGCAGAGGAAGGCAACAGCCAACCAGCTCTGCTTCTCACTTGCCTTGGAAGCCCCTTGCTGGGGTCACCATAAGTCAGAAGCGAAGCAGGGTCGGTGCTTGGAAGGGAGACCACCAAGAAAGGCTCTGCAGAGGAAGGCAATGGCCAACCACCTCTGCTTCCTATTTGCCTTGAAAACCCCTTGCTGGGGTCACCATAAGTTGGCTGTCACTTGACTTGGCTGCAACATACACAACTCTGCTGGATTGAGCACTGCAGGGAAGGGGATATATCCCAAAGACTGGGATCTTAAGAACTACCAAATTGGTTCTGTGTTTCTTCCCCGGTCTAACCTCATGATTCATGGCAAGCCGCCAGTTTTAAACAATTCGGGGGGGGGGGGGTGCTAGAAGCAGTTTGTGATCTCGTAGCGGTGTGGGGGTCTTCTGTTCAAAGAAAAGGCTTTTTTAAAAAATCCCTGCGGCATCCAACATGAATCCCGACTTCTGGCTTCCAGAGACCATATACTCACAGCCACCAGGATCTGCGCCGCGCTGTGCATGACCTCAATGTAGCGATACTCCAGAGCGCAGCCGATCACGGAGACATAGGAATGGCTGTCCAAGCCCTTGATGCCCATCATGGGGGTCTCCTTCCGAACACAGCCGGGACCGTTTTCGCTCCACCATGATTGGTGCTGGGAGATGTTAAAGGTCAAGAGTTCACTGTCCTGGGGTGAGGAAGACAGAATGCACGTAACAATTAATATAGCTAAAGATTTTAATGCACGCTTTAGACTGGGAGGGTTGGGGGCAGGGACTGGGGGATGCCAGCCACACTGTGACATTGCTTCCGAGGAAAACCCAGAAGTGACATGATGTAGCTCTAGGAATTTGTGGAAACTCTATGGAAAAACCATCAAGTTTCCATCAATTCCTAGAGCTACCCAGTGTCACTTCCAGGTTTCCCCCAGAAGTGATGTCATGATGCAGCCAACGTTGCAAAGACTTGTGCCAGAGGAGGCCCCAACACAGAAAGCAGCACAGGAACAGATGAGAATGGTGTCCACTCACCTGCCCCTTCGCGTGCTGGTCTCTGGTGCCACTGACGATCCCCACTCCCCCCTCCTTCCCCCATCGTACCTCTCTCTGTGGCTTTTGGACAGCCATATTCCCAAGTGCTACCAGCCAAGACAGACACATGCCTACTGCATGGCCTGTGCACCATCCCAACAGACACACACATACAATAATATAAGCCATAAGTAATAATTCTACATATTCAACTACAACCTTTTATATCACCACAGTACCTCAGAGCATGTCCCACTGTTGGGGACCCTTAGCCAGCCCTGGTGTGTCAGACTTACAACACAAAACAGTATGCACACTTGCAAGTTCTACAGAACTCTTTGTTAGGGTGGATGTTAAAAACAAACAAACAATTGACATAGGTAGCTCTAGGAACCACCAGAAATTTTATGGTCAAACCACAGAGTTTCTGGCTATTCCTAGAGCTACCCTCTATCACTTCCAGGTTTGTTTTTTTTACTGGAAGCAACGTAACTCCACATGCCAACACTGTTGGGTTTTTAATATCTTTCTCCTGCCACTGATTGGAGTGGTGGCGGGCAGTGAGAATGGGGAGCAGGATATACCCCACTCTGACCAGGAACCCGACACCCCTACAAAGCTACTGAGTGACTTCCATTGTGTTCAACTCTTTAGCTAGAGATGCTGGGGATTGAGCACGGGAACTTCTGCATGCTGAGCTTGCGTCCTGCCGCTAAGCCACAAACTCACCAATGAGAATATCAGGAATCTTGAGCACGCTGATTACAAAGGAAGCATATGTGGATCCAGCCTTTAAATGAATCCCACCGGAAAGGAAGAGACACACCAATGTGGCAGAGCGAGTGGGGTGCTGACTCTGCCAGCTTTTCGTGGACCCAATCGCTGCCAAAGATGGGGCAGATAGTGCACATTCCTCCAGCCAAACATGGTATCTAATGGCATTTCATTTTCCTTAATCTTAAGTGGGCCCCTTGTGCCACACACGGAGAGCCAGCATGGTGTTGTTGCTAGAGTGACGAACAGGCATCTGGGGAACCCAGATTCGAATCCCTACTCTTCCATGGAAGCTTGCAAGTAACCTTGGGCCGGTCGCACACTCTCAGCCTGACCTTCCTCACAGGGTTGTTGTGAGAGTAAAACGGAGGAGGACAGAAGAATTATGAAAGCCATGCTGGGTACCCACTGAGGAGAGTGCCAGGTATAAACGAAATCTCCTGCGTTGTGCAAGGGACTGGACTAGATGACCCTGGAGGTCCCTTCCAACTCGTATGATTCTGTGATTCTATGAAATAGATCTGGAGTTGCCAAATGCCTCCTTCTGCTCCCTCTGCTCACAATGTTTGGACTCTTCTGGAGGAGCCATGGCTCAGTGGAAGAGCATCTGCTTGGCATGCAGAAGGTCCCAAGTTAAATCCCCAGCATCTCCACTTAAAAAGGGCAGGGCGGTATGCAATGCTCCCTCTAAGGTGTGGAGCCTTGTCAGCAAAAAATTCTACTTTGTGAGCTACGGGCATTAAAGTTGTGAGCGAGTGATTTGGCCACTGCATAAATTAGTTGGCTCTGGAGCCATCCTTCCTGAGCTTAGACAAAAATGTGTGAGCTGGAGACTAAAAAATTGAGAGCTAGCTCCCACTAACTCAGCTTAGAGGGAACACTGGTGGTTCGTGATGTGAAAGGCCTCTGCGTGAGACCCCGGAGAGCCGCTGCCTGTCTGAGTAGACAGGACTGAAGAGATTGGAGTCACTACCCAGAGGAGTCTCAGAGTGGTTTACAGTCTCCTTTCCCTTCCCCTCCCCACAACAAACACCTTGTGAGGTAGATGGGGCTGAGAGAGCTCGTTCAAGGACACCTCATGAGAGAACAGCTCTGAGAGAACTTGCGACTGACCCAAGGTCACACCAGCAGCTGCATGTGGAGGAGTGGGGAATCAAACCCGGTTCTCCCAGATTAGAGTCTGCACTCCTAACCACTGTACCAAACTGGCTCTCTTTGATGGACTAATGGCCTGATTCAATAAAAGGCAGCGTCATTTGTTCGTGTGCTTCTCCCTGCCTCCCCCAGCCCTTGGAAATTTGGCTGCGTTGTGTACAAAGGGTGTAATCCCTGAGAATTTCATCCCAGTTGGATTGGGGGAGGGTGTTTCAATGGGAAGTGTGTTTCTTATTGAAACCAATGAAATAGAATGGACGTATATAACCAGGGGTCATTTCGGGCAGGAGCTTGGGGGAGCGCAGCTCCGGGAGTTGGTGCCAGCCCCCCTCACCCCCCGTGGGGGAATGCCTGCTTGTGTCATGGCTGCAGCAAAATGACCCCGTCCCCTGGAAAGGTCCTTGTTCCTCCGACCAGCCTTCTGAAGGCTTCAGCCACCACTGAAGCTATCCTCCCAGAACTGTGGTATTTCTGAGGCTTGGATTAGTAGCTGTCCCCTCTCTGCCAGCTCTTTCTTTCTTTCTTTCTTTCTTTCTTTCTTTCTTTCTTTCTTTCTTTCTTTCTTTCTTTCTCTCCTTCCCTCCCTCCCTCCCGTCCTTTCTTTCTTTCTTGCCTTCTGACATACTTCTGGTGATGTCAGGTGGTTTAGCATATGCAAATAAGTTATGCTAATGAGTTATGCTAATGATCTCCTGACCTCTTTTTCTATGAAATGAACCCTGTATATACCAATGAAAGGACCTAACCCCCCCCCCCCCATTTTTAAAAACAGAAACAAAGCCAGAATTGTTGGTCACTCCTAAAAGAAGGCACCTGGACTTGGACGGTCTAGTTTAGCCCAATCTTGTCAGATTTCAGAAGCTAAGCAGGCTCAGCCCTGCTTAGTATTTGGATGGGAGACCTCCAAGAAAGACCAGGTCGTTATGCAGACAATGACAAACCCCTTTGGAACAGTCTCTTGTGTCAAAAACCCTATGAGGTCACTATAAGTTGGCTACAACCTGATGGGGGGGGGGGAGGGTAGGAGGAAGGTGTATGCAAAACAAATACTTTAACATTGAGCTATGAGTTATCCCCCAAGATCTAACCTATTAGGAGTCCAAGCCCCATCGTAACAGCAGCACATCAAGGTTTAAAACATAAGACCATAAGAAGAGCCCTGCTAGATCAGACCAGGGGTCCATCTAGTCCAGCATCCTGTCTCACACAGTGGCCAACCAGTTCCTCTGATGGGCCAGCAACAGGGCATAGAGGCTGAGGCCTTCACAAGAACATCAGAAGAGCCCTGCTGGATCAGACCAGGGGTCCATCTAGTCCAGCATCCTGTCTCACACAGTGGCCAACCAGTTCCTCTGATGGGCCAGCAACAGGGCATAGAGGCTGAGGCCTTCACAAGAACATCAGAAGAGCCCTGCTGGATCAGACCAGGGGTCCATCTAGTCCAGCATCCTGTCTCACACAGTGGCCAACCAGTTCCTCTGATGGGCCAGCAACAGGGCATAGAGGCTGAGGCCTTCACAAGAACATCAGAAGAGCCCTGCTGGATCAGACCAGGGGTCCATCTAGTCCAGCATCCTGTCTCACACAGTGGCCAACCAGTTCCTCTGGTGGGCCAGCAACAGGGCATAGAGGCTGAGGCCTTCACAAGAACATCAGAAGAGCCCTGCTGGATCAGACTAGTGGTCCATCTAGTCCAGCATCCTGTCTCACACAGCGGCTAATCAGAGAACCAGTTTGGGGTAGTGGTTAAGTGCGCAGACTCTAATCTGGGAGAACTGGGTTTGATTCCCCACTCCTCCACTTGCACCTGGCTGGATGACCTAGGGCAAGCCATAGATCTGGCACAGCTGTTCCTGAAAAAGAGCGGCTTCTGTCAGAGCTCTCGCAGCCCCACCTACCTCACAGGGTGTCTGTTGTGGGGAGGGGAAGGGAAAGGAGTTTGTAAGCCACTCTGAGACTCCTTTGGGTGGTGAAGGGTGGGGTATAAACCCAATCTCCTCTTCTTCTTCTCTTCTTCTTCTTCTGGACAGCCACCAACCTTCATAAGCCTGTGGTCCCTCTAGTCCAGCATCCTGTCTCACACAGCAGCTAATCAGTTCCTCTTGACAGCCAAAAACAGGGCATAGAAGCTAAGGCCATCATAAGAACATTAGAAACACCCTGCTGGACCAGACCAGTGGTCTCTCTAGTCCAGCATCCTTTCTCACAAAGTGACCGACCAGTTCCTCTGGAGGGCCAACAACAGGACACGGAGGCTGAGGCCTTCCCCTGATGTTGCCTCCTGGCTCTGGGATTCAGAGGCTTAACTGCCGCCAAATGTGGAGATTCCCTTCAGTCACCATGGCTAGTGGCCATTGATAGACCTCTCCTCCATGAATCTATCTAATCCCCTTTTCTAGCTGTCTATTCTTGTGGCCATCACTACATCCTCTGGCAGCGAATTCCACATTGTAATCACTCTCTGTATAAAGCAGTAGTGGTTTTCTCCCTCCGGGGGAAACGTGGGAAGCTCATATCCTGGGCTTTTTGGTCGCTTGCGACGTCACAGTTTCTCAGACTTTCTTTGTGAGATTCACAAGGAGATTGAACTGGGTGTGGGAGCTGTGTTGAAAATAAATGCGGGCAAGCGAAGATCGGACATACACACACAGAGAGCCTGAGCTTGCAAGGGCCCAGAAACCAGAAGTGGAAATGTGTTCGTAACAGACAGGTCAGTGTGATTTCCTCTGTGCCAGGAACACTAATTATCCCCCATAAATTTCTCTCTCAACCCCGCTCCTCTCCCTTTGGTATCCTGCGGCATTGCTCCTGGAGTGACCCCCATCACGATTAACCTCTCGGGTCAGATCACTTTGCGCTACTGACCCTGCAGCAGGATCGATAGCGCCTTGATGGACATCTCGCCCCACTCCCAAGAATTCCAAATCTCTTCTCTTCTGCTGCTGCCTCGGCTTTTATTTCTGCATGCCCATTTCTGCCCCCTCCCCCCACCAACACCCACAGTTTTGCCTCTCTCTGGTCTTGTAGCTTCAATAAACGAAATCATGCCATCTGGGGCTTGTGGCGGTTGAAGGAACACGACAGACGGTTTGGGATTTTGCCTGGTTAGGGAAGAAGCTCTCCGCAGTTCCTAAAAATGTATTTCTGGCTCCTTGAGAAAGACAATATCTGGAGCTCCGGCTCTAGAGTTGGCCAGCATCCAGGTGGTGCATATAACAACACAGTCAAAAACTGTTAACACCGTACCCAAAAATACTTGACGCTTGGTTCAAAACATTCTTATATGAACAGTGTAGTACTCTAAGTACCATTCAGATACATTCCAAAGACACCGATGTAAATAGTCAAATACAGTTCAACAAATTCCTAACAGTTAATAAATGTCCACAAAACTAAGAGGAGTAGCCGTTAATAAAGGTAAAGGTTTCCCTTGCTTGAAAGCCAGTTGAATCAGACTCTAGGAATGTGGTGCTCATCTCTGTTTCCAAGCCAAAGAGCCAGCGCTGTCCAAAGACGTTTCCGTGGTATGTGGCCGGCATGACTAGACACCGATGTGCATGGAACGCTGTTACCTTCCTACCAAAGCAGGACCTATTTATCTGCTTGCAATTTCTTGCTTTTGAACTGCTAGGTTGGCAGGAGCTGGGGCCAGAGACGGGAGCTCACTCTGTCATGCGGCACTCGGGTCTCGAACTGCCGATCTTCCAGTCTGCAGGTCAGTGTCTTAACCACAAAACACAGTTGCTAAGAGGTGTGGCGACGGACTGCCCAGGTCAGGCCACCTCATAAGAACAGAAGAGAAGCCAATGTTGGATCAGGTCAATGGCCCATCCAGTCCAACACTGTTTCACGCAGTAGCCAAAAACACCAGGTGCCCTCAGAAGGTCCAGCACCCCCAGCGATTGAGCACCAAGCTCTACATATTTCTCTTGACTGCATACAGCAGTCTATATCTATTCCAACTGGCTTGACCATCCACATTTCTGATGCAAGCAGGATTGACAGCCTGGAGATCTTCCCACTATTATAACGGATCTCCGTACTACCGAGCAGGGCTCATTTCGTAGCAGGAGCTCCTCTGCATATTAGGCCACACCCCCTGATGTAGCCAATCCTCCAAGAGCTTACAGTAGCCCCTGTAAGAAGAGCTCTGTAAGCTCTTGGAGGGTTGGCTACATTAGGGGTGTGTGGCCTAATATGCAAAGGAGCTCCTGCTACGAAATGAGCCGAGTTAAGTTTCCCTGAAGAAAAATGGCTGCTTTGGAGGGTGGACTCTATGGCATTATACCCTGCTGAGGTCCCTCCCCTCTCCAAACCCCACCCTCCTCAGGCTCCACCCCCCAAATCTCCAGGTATTTCCCAATCCAGAGCCGGTAATCCTAGATCCTTCTCCTTGCCTGTGATGAAGGTAGTGGGGGGGGGGGGAATCGTAGATGAGATGGATTGTATGAGTCTGAAACATACATTTGCACCCACTGAGGGGATCAGAAAGGCTTCATCATAGGCGTATGGTGTGTGGTAACGTTCTTTTATAAGGTCACATGAACACATGAAGCGTAAACGTAGGGCTGCCACGGGAAAGTCTCATATACCCACCCAACAAGCCACTTTGACTGGTGGGACAGTTCGGGGGACCTGACTGCCACCATTCATTCTTTCTTGGAAGACCCAGAGTTGGAAAGAAACTGTGCTCTGGCCCTCTTTGTGTACATCTGTGTTGCAGTAGTTTAGCTAGTGTGGTTTCCCTCAAGGAGCTCTGGGAAATGTAGTTTTGAGCGGACATTCAAAGTTCTCCACTGCAAAACCTTGGCTGTGTTACAATTCCCAAGATTCCTCAATAAGGAACCAAGGAACTGAAGTTCTTGGATTAGAGCAGGGTGGTTGTAAACAGCCTTCCATTACCTACCAGGGGCCAGGAATTGCCAGCCCCAATTTTCCACTCCCAAGGAGTTCAGGAGGAGGAGAAAAGAATGGTCTCTACATAGTGACACCTGAAGTACCGTATTTTTTGCTCCATAAGCCTCACTTTTTCTCCCAAAAAAAGTGGGGGGGAAAGTGTGTGCATCTTAAACCCCCCTCACCTTTCCCATGCCACGGCACCGAGCGGAGCTAGGTGCGTCTTATGGTCAGGTGTGTTTTATGGAGCGAAAAATACGGCATTTCCTCTAATCTCTGTGGTAAAGGAAAGAGGAATAATAATAATAATAAGAGATTGGATTTATACCCTGCCCTTCATTTGGAGTCTCAGAGCAGCTTACAATCTCCTTTCTGTTCCCCTCCCCACAACACACACGCTGGGAGGTAGGTGGGGCTGAGAGAGCTCTGAGACAACTGTCCTTGAGAGAACTTGTGAATGACCTAAGACTAAGGTAGGGATCAGCCTAGCATGTCACCCAGAAGTGACATCCCATCCTCTCCAAACTCTGCTTTTCCCAGGCACTCCCCCCCAAAAAAAGAATCTACCAAGCATTTGATGAGGCAATGTTGGGAACCCATCATGACTCTTGCTTAAATCTATAGCAGTCTCCTCTTCCTCCTCCTCCTCCTCTTCATCATCATCATCAATTTGATCTATTAATCGCCCTATCCCAGCTTACACCGGCCTCTGGGCGATGTACAAAGGAATGGACAGAGATGGACAAACAATGGCAGTGGACAGATGTCATCTCCAGAACTCCCCATCAGCAGCCATTGTAGGAAGATACTCGGTGGGGAAAGTGTAGCATTGTGGGGAAAAGGTACAGCACATCAGAGAGGCATGGTCACAAATTCCAGGCCTAGCAGAACACCATAAAGTCATCCTGATTTATCTAGGTTAGCCAGGCATCCCTCTACAGGAGGAAGCCTCCCACTGGCGGCCCCAGTTGCCCGCTGCTACTCCAAGCAGCAGCAGGAGAAATATTGGGGGGAAAGTTAACTTCAGCTATGCCAGTACCGGAGAAAAAAACAGAATAGGAATAGATGGAAACAAGGAATAGATGAAAACTCTATGGTTCCTAGAGCTCCTCTGTGTCACTTCCGGGTTTCCCTTGGAAGTGACACAAGAGGTGCAGGTGATATCACTCTCACCCTCCCGCCAATTGTCATATTCGGCCTGGCAACCCTATAATCTGTCTTGTATGTTTTATCCTGCTCTCCCTCCACAAAGCTCAGAGCTACATTCATGGTTTTCCCCGCCTCCTTTCAGCCTCACAACAATTTTGTAAGGTAGGTTCATACGTGGTGGAGTTGTCCATCAATGCAAAGTTTTTGGAAGGAAATATACGAAATTTCGATATCTATGTTTAGGCTTCCACTTCCGTTTACTTTGGATTTATTATTATTTGATATATGGACACCTTCCTCAGTGAGGAAAGAGCAGAGAACAATTTTGTCAATAACGTTTGTGGCTGCAAGACTGACGCTGGCAAAATGTTGGAAGGCCCCGCAGGTGCCAACTTTAACAGACTGGTATAATAAACTTTGGGAACTATATGTGATGGGAGGCGTTATGTATTGGGACTGACACATTGCAGGACTGTGCTACCAGAGACTGGTTGAGCTTGGAGGCTAAGAACAATAGCCCACCAGGATTCTGGCAGTAATCAATCAAGAAGTAATATTATGTAAGTGGCCTATGGTTGGGAGTGGGGTGTGTTTGGGTGTGGCAACTGCATGCTATTCAAACCGGGCATGTGACCCTGGTCCATGGAACCCACTACTGAACAGGACGAATAATGGATAATCCCTTTTTTTGATGATAATACCAGGAATACTTGTAATAATGGGTATGATGAAATGTGGAGACCTATACTAAATTATTCCAAAAAGAATAACATCCTGCCAAATAGAAAAGAAGAAGAAGAGAAGAAGAGATTGGATTTATACCCTGCCCTTCACTCCCCAAGGGAGTCTCAGAGCGGCTTACAAACTCCTTTCCCTTCCCCTCCCCACAACAGACACCCTGTGAGATAGGTGGGGCTGAGAGAGCTCTGAGACAACTGCCCTTGAGAGAACAGAGCTACAGCTTGCCCATGGTCATCCAGCAGCTGCATGTGGAGGAGTGGGGAATCAAACCCGGTTCTCCCAGATTAGAGTCCGCGCACTTAACCACTATACCATTACAATGTTATGTTGAATTTGTAATTAATATGGGGGGGAATGACAGGGGGGAAAGGTCTGTTGTGGTGATATTTGGTTACTTGCTAAATTGGTATTATTAAGTGATTTTTTACATAACAGATTTATTATTGTTGTTGTTGTTGTTGTTATTAAAATTTTCTAGGAATACTATTTCCGAAATTTTGAAACTTTGCTATATTTCTTACCTTATGGATGGTGGTTGTTCTAATAATTAATAAAGTTTTTTTTTTTAAAGGTAGGTTCATTCAAGAGAAAGTGACTGGCCCCAAACCCCTCAGGAAGCTTCAAGGCAGGATGGGGGCTGGTTGCTCCCCCCCCCCCCCCCCCGACTTCCCTCCAGAGACGCAGGGATTATTGCCACCTGTCCTTCCTTCTGACCTAAGCCACTGCGCCTCTTGCTCAGCGCTAGGGGCCAGTTCACACACCTTCCCACAAGTGTACTCTTGAAAACGTAAAGTGAGAACCACCTTGTGTTTGCAGACGTGTGTCTCCTACGCGATCGCCTCTCCTGGTATACCCCCCCGCCAGCATTGTGCTCAACTGATAACGATGTGCTGATGATCCATGACCAGGAGAGTGTTCAGCTGTCCTCGACCAGAGCGAGGGCTTTCTCGGCACTGGCCCCGGCCTGGTGGGACTCTCTACCGAGCAAGGTCCGGGCCTTGCGAGATTTGATGGAACTCCGCTGGGCCTTTAAGACGGAGGTGTTCCACCAGGCCTATGGCGGAGGACAGTGACGGTTTTAGATCAGGACGATTTCCTCCTTCCCTTTCTTTCTTTCCGTCTTCTTCTCCTCCCCCTCCCTTGTCGCCAGGGTACGAGGCACTATCTGTGCTCTCTTTATGTGTACCATCTTACTGACGGATGGTTGCTGTAAATTTTAGACTTGTTTTAAATGTCTGCTAAAGAGCCAGTTTGGCGTAGCGGTTAAGTGCACGGACTCTAATCTGGGAGAACCGGGTTTGATTCCCCACTCCTCCACTTGCAGCACTTGCAGCTGCTGGATGACCTTGGGCAAGCCACAGTTCTGGCACAGCTGTTCTTGAAAAAGGGCAGTTTCTTTCAGAGCTCTCTCTGCCCCCCCTGCCTCACAGGGTGTCTGTGGTGGGGAGGGGAAGGGAAAGGAGTTTGTAATCCATGCTGAGACTCCCTAGGGTAGCGAAGGGCGGGGTATAAATCCAATCACTTCTTCTTCTCCTCCTCCTCCTCCTCCTTCTTCTCCATCCCCTCTCTTGTTTCTAAGATATGAGGCACTATCCGTGGTCTCTTTATGTGTCATCTTATTTATGGATGACTGCTGTAAATTTTAGAGTCGTTTTAAATGTCTGCTAAAGGTTTTTTTTTTTACCTAATTTATTGTTGTTACCCACACCGAGCCCTACTATGCAGGAGGGGGCAGGTTATAAATCCAAGATGTGTGAAACAGCTATCCCTCGTTTAAGTGCATCGGAAAAAACCAGCAACCCCTCCTCCCCACCCCCCCGACTTACTTATGGTTGCATCTGATCATGCAGTGGCGGGCCGCGCCCACAGTTTCAAAAAACCAGGGGTCATTTAGTAGAAAAAGAGGTACAGGAGCTCATTAGCATAACTCATTAACATAACTTATTTGCATATGCTAAACCACCTGACATCACCGGAAGTGTGTCAGAAGTAAAGGAAGGAAGGAAGGAAGGAAGGAAGGAAGGAAGGAAGGAAGGGAGAGAGAGAGAGAGAAAGAAAGAGCTGGCAGAGAGGGGACAGCTACTAATCCAAGCCTCAGAAATACCACAGTTCTGGGAGGCTAGCTTCAGTGGTGGCTGAAGCCTTCAGAAGGCTGGTTGGAGGAACAAGGGACCTTTCCAGGGGACGGGGTCATTTTGCTGCAGCCAGGACACAAGCAGGCATTCCCCTGCAGTGGGAGGGGCCAGCAACAACTCCTGGAGCTGAGCTCCCCCGAGCTCCTGCTCGAAATGACCCCTGCAAAAGACTGTGTGATTGTACAACTGAGGATGAACTTCCGCTGGAGGAAACAACCCCTCTCACCCCCGCCCCGCTTTATCTCACACGTGTGATTGAAACCAGGGTGTCTGTTGTGGGGAGGGGAAGGGAAAGGAGTTTGTTAAGATGTTCTGAGACTCCGAAGAGGAAGAGATTGGATTTATACCCCGCCCTTCACTACCTGAAGGAGTCTCAGAGCAGCTTACCAACTCCTTTCCACTCCCCTCCCCACAACAGACACCCTGTGAGGTGGGTGGGGCTGAGGGAGCTCTGAGACAACTGTCCTTGAGAGAACAGCTGGTACAGAGCTATGGCTTGCGCCCAAGGTCATCCAGCAGCTGCATGTGGAGGAGTGGGGAATCAAACCCGGTTCTCCCAGATTAGAGTCCGCGCACTTAACCACTACACCAAACTGGCTCTCCAAGTGAAAGGTGGGGTATAAATCCAATCTCCACTTCCTCCTTCAAAGCAGCCGTTGTCTCCAGGGGAACTGACCTCTGTTGTCTGGACGTCCACCGTGATTCTGGAAAATCTCCAGGTTCCACCAGGGAGTTGGCAACCCTACCTGGCAGTCGGCATGGACTGTGCCTCTGGCTCCCATTCTGTGTACTTTCCAACACCCTGATTTCCCACTGGGTAATTTGCGAAGTCCCACTGTTTTGAATGTCAAGCCCAGGCTGGGCTCTCACCAGACAGTCTAAGCAGGGAGTTAGGGAGAGAGAGAGAGAGACAAAGCGTCAGAGCCGTTCAGAGCACACAAGCGGACACGGCGCTTAACCAGCGTAATGAGGTGCAGTTAACAACTCATAACACTCGGAGCATCATAAGAAACCCGGTCTCTTCTCTCTAGCCCGTGGATAAATCTTATGTCCTGCAGGCGCCTTGGCCAGATAACTTTTGTACTGTGGGGAAAGCTCTGATCATTTAATTGTCTCTTGGCATCTTTGTTGCCACTTATTAAAGTTCCCCCTTCCACCCATACTTGGCAAAAGCCGCTGGATCCACCTCTGCAAGACCCGGCTGTCGTTATAATCCAAGTCACATAACCGCTTTCGAGGCTGTTCTGTCCAAAAAGGTGTTCCGGGCAAAAAAACCACCTCCATTTCACTTAGAGTCTTGCAACAGAGGCAAACAATTGGAACACCGCTGATCAGAGATGTGCCTAGTGCACACAACCAGGTGGTGTGCAGCCACACCATGCAAACAAAATAGTTGGCACCGGCTATTGGGTTGAGTAGCATATAGTATATAGCTATAGCATAAGGCTTGCAGAAATGATAAAATGGTGACTTCAGGTGGAAAGCAGGAGCTCACGTGACCACAGGCTTGTTCATTCAGAAAAAAATCCCTTCACAGAGAAAGCTAGGAAGTCATAAGAACATCAGAAGAGCCCTGCTGGATCAGATCGGTGGTCCACCTAGTCCAGCATCCTGTCTCACACAGTAGCCAACCAGCTCCTCTGGAGGGCCAACAACAAGGCAGAGAGGCTGAGGCCTTCATAAGAACATCAGAAGAGCCCTGCTGGATCAGACCAGCGGTCCATCTAGTCCAGCATCCTGTCTCACACAGGGGCCAACCAGTTCCTCTGGAGGGCCAACAACAGGGCAGAGAGGCCGAGGCCTTCATAAGAACATCAGAAGAGCCCTGCTGGATCAGGCCAGTGGTCCATCTAGTCCAGCATCCTGTCTCACACGTGACCAACCAGTTCCTCTGGAGGGCCAACAACAGGGCAGAGAGGCTGAGGCCTTCCTTTGACTTTGCCTCCTGGCTCTGGGATTCAGAGGTTGACTGCCTCTGAATGTGGAGGTTCCACTCAGTCACTATAGGTCGCAGCCACTGACAGACCTCTCCTCCATGGATCTATCTAATCCCCTTTTAAGGCTGTCTATTCCTGTCACCATCACGACATCCTATGGTAGCGAGTTCTACATTTTAATCCATCACTGTCCTTTTGTCCGTCCTGAACCCACTGCCCATCGGCTTCAGTAGATGTCTTCGAGTTCGAGTCTTTGGGGAGAGGGAGGAAAAGTCCCCTTCGTCAGCTCTCTCCACTGTTGGGCATAGTTTCATAAACCTCTATCACGTCCCCCCTGCCTCATCTCTTTTCTGAACTGAAAGGTCCCAGACTCTTCAGCCTTTGCTCACAGGGAAGGTGCTCCAACGCCCTCGTCATCTTGGTCACCCTTTTCTCGACTTTTTTTAGCAGCCCAGGGAGCTGCTCAGCTAGAACTGTTCTTCCTGGCATGCTAATTATCTACACTCAGGGAACTGATGGGTTGAACCCCATGGAAAAGTTCACAGAAGGAATTGGCAAAGCAGATCCTTCCCCACCTTCCCTTTCCCTTAAGCAGCCTACAGTTTCTCCCCCAACTTCCTCTCCGATCAGCAGAGCAAAATATGTCACAGGTAGGGTTGCCAGCTTTGGGCTGGGAAATTCCTGGAGATTTGGGGGTGAAGCCGGAGTCTGGGAAGGGCTCAGTGGAGTGCAATGCCACAGAGTCCTCCCTCCAAAGCAGCCATTTTCTCCAAGGGGACTGATCTCAGTAGTCTGGAGATGAACCACAATTCCAGGAGAACTCCAGGCCCCAACTGGAGGTTGGCACCATAGACAGGATGGGGGGTTCCTTAGAAAGAGGTGCCTGTGTGTGTGTGTTGATCTGGTGACCACCATCAACAAATGACTTTCAGGTTTAGGGTGGGGTTTGGGTGCAGAGTCTGGTCATGAGCATAGAGGTGCACAGCCTAGGATAACCAACACCCTTTCGACTTCCTGTTTGACCTGGAAATTTACCCGACTCCATCCAATCAGAATTCTCCTGGAATCAAAACTGATCTCCAGGCTACAGAGATCAGTTTCCCTGGAAGAAATGGCACCTATGGGGGGCAAACTCTATCACATCATATACCCGAGACAGTTATGTAGGTTCTAGGGTTGCCAACTTCCAGGGGCGGCTGGAGATCTCCCGTTATTACAGCTGCTCTCAAGGTGACAGGGATCAGTTCACCTGGAGAAAACGGATGCTTCGGAAGGTGGACTCTATGGTATTATAACCCATTGAGGTCCCTCCCTTCCCCAAGCCCCGCCCTCCTCAGGCTCCACCCCCAAAATCTCCAGGTATTTCCCATCTGGGAGCTGGCAATGCTAACAGGTTTTGATTTGCTTTCTACAGTTAACTGAAGACATGGTAGTCAAAACTATTTTCAATACATTTGCCAAAATATCATTCCATCTACCTAACGCAGGGGTGGGCAAATTGCGGCCCGGGGGCCACATGCAGCCCGCCGCAGAGTTTTTTTGTGGCCTGCCAAAACAGTTGGCCATGTGGTTTCAGTCAGGCCTCCGTTGGGCTCCGAGTGCAGAGAAGTGGCGCTCCGGGAGTGAAGTCTCCAGGGGGCTGGCACATTACCAAGCCCCACCCCCTGCTCCCAGCAGCACTGTTGGGTGATGAGGAGGCAGAAGAAGGAAGGTAAGTTACCTTCCCTCCCCCATCCTCCTCTTCCCAGGGCCGCAGCGCTCTGGGGAAGCCCTGCCCGCCCCCACCCTCACCTTCTCCAGGCCGCGCCAAAGCGCAGCGCTCCGGGGAAGCCCTGCACACTCCCACCCTCGCCTTCCCCGGGTTGCACGGAGGCGCAGCAGGCAGGCAGCTGCTTTTGGCGATCTCTCTTTCTGTCCCTGTCTCTCTCTCTCTCTGACTCTTTCTGTGTCCCTCTGCATGTGTGTGTGTCTCTGTGTCCCTCTCTCTTTCTCTGTCCCTATGTTCCCCTGTGTGTCTCTCTCTGTCCCTCTGAGTCTGTCTCTGTTTGTTAACTAATGAGTGCAATCATTTTAAAAGCTGCGGCCCTCCGCTAACCTCCGCTCCCACAAAGTGGCCCCCAAGCCAAAACAATTGCCCACCCCTGACCTCATGTAACGTCTCCCATTTGTATTTCTCATTTGGAGTTCTCGAATAAAGAAGAGAAGGAGGATAAGCAAACTATAAATAATACGTTTGTACACTGTATTGGATCAGAACTGTTATATTCCACTCATTAACCCATATATTTACTATGTAAAAATTTGAAAATTTATTAATTAAAAAAAGAGAAGAGAAGAAGAAGAAGAAGAAGAAGAAGAAGAAGAGATTGGATTTATACCCTGCCCTTCACTTGGAGTCTCAGAGCAGCTTACAATCCCCTTCCCCTTCCCCTCCCCAGAACAATCACCGTGTGAGGTAGGTGGGGCTGAGAGAGCTCTTCCGAGAACAAATAGATAGATAAGAAATGCATTGTATGTAGCCAAAGGACATCACAATAAAGGATTAACAGCATAATGATAAAAGTATTCAAGCAAAACTAAGATCAGCTCTGAAAGAACTTGTGAGTGACCCACGGTCACACCAGCAGCTGCATGTGGAGGAGCAGGGAATCAAACCCGGTTCTCCCAGACTAAAGTCTGCACTCCTAACCACTACACCAGACTGGCTCTCAGGATCTATATATGGGTATGAATGTCTGTTGGAAGACACAGAGAGAGAGAGAGAGAGAGAGCCATCCCAGGATCCAAAGAGGATGGATCGGATCGACTGTAAATAAACCTGACTTTTGCCTCTTCCAGTTCATTCCAGGATTCAACGACCTTCAGAACCCCACTCCAAGGGAACCCTTTTATGAACAATATCAAGCGCGGCCCTGCTTTGAAAGCACCGCTTTCTCAACAAGCTCAGAGTGCTATTCCTTTCGGCCCAGCATCCACGGCTCTAGCTCTCCAGAGGACACCTGCATCGACAGAAGGTAATCGGAGAAAGCACTCCGGGCAAATAGTTTATTGACCTCTGCCCATGAACAGCACATTAGCCGGGAGGCCACAGGGACTATACTTTGGGCCCCTTTGCGATCTGCCCGCCGGTTTACATTCTTCCTTGCTTGGACACAAAATTCTCCAACCTAGTGGGCCACCCACGAGACGCTGGGGAAGCACGGAGACCTCTTGCTTCGCAAGAGCTCTTTCCTCCTTTTCGTTTTGGGCGGTTCTGCCGAGACTTTATTTATTGATCGGCTTCTCAGCAGTAACTAACCCCTTACATGGGGAAAGACGATTTATACAGCAATACCAAGCCCCTACAGTTCTTGACACATCTCTGCTTGACCAAGCCCTAGGAGGAAAGGCTTGGGGACTTGGATTGGGGACAGGATGGCTGTCTTGAAGTATCTGAAGAGCTGTCACATAGGGGAGGGCACGGAGCTGTTCCTGTTGGCAGCAGAGGAGAGGACTCGCAAGAATGGGTTTGCGGCTGGGCAAACCCTTGTCAGGGATGCTCTAGGCTGATCCTGCATTGAGCAGGGAGTTGGTCTAGATGGCCTGTAGGGCCCCTTCCAACTCTGTGTGATTCTAGGATTCTATGACATCTCAATAACGGGTTTAAATTAAGGACTGGAAGGTACTGGCTGGATCTTAGGAGAAACTTTTTGACAGTCAGAGTTGTGCCACAGTGGAACCAGCTGCCCAGGGAGGTGGTGAGCTCCCCCTCCCTGGCAGTCTTCAAGCAGCGGCTGGACAAACCCTTGTCAGGGATGCTCTAGGCTGATCCTGCACTGAGCACGGGGTTGGACTAGATGGCCTGCGTGGCCCCTTCCAACTCTGTGATCCTAAGATTCTGAGACTGCCTTGGGACTGAGTTTTAAATTTGTTATTTTTTTAATTTTTTTTCTATCCCCTCTCTACAAGTGGGCTCAGGGTGGGTCACAACCAGTGTTCCCTCTAAGCTGAGTTTTTCTTAGCCTCCAGCTCACACGTTTTTGTCTTAACCCAGGAAGGATGCCTCCAGCGCAAACTAATGTACGCAGCGGCCAAATCACTCGCTCACAGCTTTTAATGCCAGTAGCTCACAAAGTAGCATTTTTGCTCACAAGACTCCGCAGCCTAGAGGAAGCACTGATCACATCACACAATATACTAATATACTAACGTAGGTCAATTGTTTTAAAAACGCTAAAAAAAACCCATTCCAAATGCTCTAAATATACAAGATGGCATTCCAAAAACTTGTGGTGTCCTGGGCCTGTTTCCATCAGAGAAGACACGGCATCTGATTTGCTATGGGTTCTCAGAGCAGAAAATTCACTGCTATCAAGATTAAGGGCCGCTCGAGCAGGAGGGTCCAGAAATGCTCCCTCTAAGCTGTGGAGTCTTGTGAGCAAAAATTCTACTTTGTGAATTACTGGCATTAAAAGTGGTGAGCCAGCGATTTGGCTACGGCATAAATTAGTTGGCTCTGGAGCCATCTTTCCTGAGCGAAGACAAAAATGTGTGAGCCGGAGGCTAAAAGACTGTGAGCTAGCTCACACTAATGAAGCTTAGAGCGAACACTGGTCCAGATTTAGCTGGACGTCCACCGCCACCACCAAAAGCCTGGAGGAACAGTTCCATTTTATTTTATTTATTTATTTGTTTGTTTGTTTGTTTGTTTCGACTTATATCCTGCCTAGCCAGCAAGCCGGCTCTAGGCGGCTAACAACATAAAATCATAATATACAAGATTAAACACATCATAAAATCAAGTAATTCACATTAAAATTCACATTAAAAGGCGGCTTAAACAATAAATCACTAATGGCAGCAAACACTAGACCAGCTCCAAAACCAGCAACCTGCTTTCTTCCGACCAGGAGGCTTCCCCCGCAGATGTTCTGAGGTAGCTCACCAAGCCCCCTATTAAGGGCCATTCCCTCCGGTGGCGGCCCCATAAGCCTGGCGGAAGAGCTCCGCTTTGCAGGCCCTGCGGAACTGCAGAAGGTCCCACAGGGCCCTGATGTTCTCTGGGAGCTCATTCCACCAGTGGGGAGCCGCCACCGAGAAGGCCCTATTTCTAGTGGTTGCCAACCTAGCCTCCCTCAGGCCCGGAAGGGTCAGGTGATGTTGGGTGCCTGACCAGAGTGCTCTCTGGGGGGTATATGGGGAAAGGCGGTCCCTTAGGTAAGCAGGCCCCAGACCATACTAGCCCTGCAGCACTGTAACAGATCCCACAAGGCCTTGGTCGAGGCAAGATGAACGTCTTTTGGCCCGGGAATCACCAGTAATGTTGAATTACTAAGCACAAGGCTCTTTGGGGCACGTACGGGGAGAGGCCGTCCCGAAGGTATGTTGGTCCCTGGCTGCATAGGGCCTTAAAGGTTAACACCAGCACTTTGAAACGGACCCAGAACTCTATCGGCAGCCAGTGCAACACTGTTCCCCCTAAGCTGAGTCAGGGTGAGCTAGCTCACAGTTTTTTAGCCTCCGGCTCACACCTTTTTGTCTTCGCTCAGGTGGGATGGCTCCCGAGCAAACAAATTCATGCAGCAGCCAAATCGCTCGCTCCCAACTTGAATGCCGGTAGCTCACAAAGGTAGACTGTTTGCTCGCAAGACTCCACAGCGTAGAGGGAGCACGGAGTGCGATTGGTGCGGTGCCGGCTGAATGTGCGCCCGCGGAGACATCGCAGTCAGCGGGCCCGTTTCCACGTTTTGCGCCGACGGCAGCTTCTGGATTGGGTACAAGGGTAGCCCCGTGCAGAACGAGTTACAGCAGTCTAACCTGGAAGTGAGTGACCGTGGCATGGACCACCACTAAAAAGAAATTACGGGATGACTGGAACTCCACCTCGAGAGCACAGCAACGAGCGGACATGACTCGGTTGCTGGCCAAACCCTCCATTTTCACAAAAGAGCAAGGGGGAACCTCAGCTGAGGAGCACCAGAGTTCTGGGAAGAAGCCACTGTGGGGCAGAGGTCCCCACTGCCACCATTCGTGAAACCTGCCAGGTGTTTTTAGAAAACGGGTGGAACGGGGAGGGCAAGCTTTTCCCCAGCAAGGATTCTGATTGGCCATTGGGCATCCAATTGGCTGTACAGATTCACCACGAATAAGAAGCCCTGCTGAGCGAAAGTCCCACCTGGTCCCGCACACTTCCTAAAAACACTTGGCTGGCACCAGAAAAAGTGCCAGAGGGCGCCACGGCACCCACAGAGACTATGTGGTGTACCCCTGCGCTCAAGAGATAAGTTTGGCTGTGAGTTTGGCTTCATGTTACATTCAGGCACTGGGGCCAGTTTGGTGTAGTGGTTAAGTGCGCGGACTCTAATCTGGGTGAACCGGGTTTGATTCCCCACTCCTCCACTTGCACCTGCTGGATGACCGTGGGCAAGCCATAGCTCTGTACCAGCTGTTCTCTCAAGGACAGTTGTCTCAGAGCTCTCTCAGCCCCACCTACCTCACAGGGTGTCTGTTGTGGGGAGGGGAAGGGAAAAGAGTTTGTAAGCTGCTCTGAGACTACAAGTGAAGGGCGGGGTATAAATCCAATCACCTCCTCCTCCTCCTCCTCTTTTCTTCTTCTTCGAGGCAACCAATGGGCCCATGCAGATTTCTCTGTGGGATTTTATTTTTTTAAAGGGAACCAGCAACCTGACAATATATACTGTTCAAAGATTATGCAGTTTGGATCCTGTCTCTTTGCTGTGTTGAGGAAAAATGAGCCATCCCCAAACTCGCTTTGCTATTTCTTCTTTTGGGGGTGAGTCCAGAAGCACCAGAGACAGCCGGACTCCTGCTTTGGCAAGCTGCTTTCTCCCATTTTGTTAATTACCCGCAACGACCATAGCAACAGCCCTCCGAGCGCGCTGAGTCCGGCGAGCTGAGCCTCAGGAGAGCCCAACGACTGAATCATTTTGCATGTTTAAAGGTGAGGAAATTTATTACCTCCCTACTAGTGGAGACTGTCATTTTTTATCTCCTGGCAGGATGAGCTGAGTGGCTGTGTCTCCCTGAGCCAGCAAAGGAACTGCCTTTATCACTTCCTAAAGCTCCTTGAGTTGTGCATTGATGGGGCTGGCTGGGAATATAAGAACATCAGAACCAGTTCCTCTGGAGGACCGACAACAGGACACAGAGGCCAAGGCCTTCATAAGAACATCAGAAGAGCCCTCCTGGATCAGACCAGCGAGGGTCCATCTAGTCCATCATCCTGTCTCACACAGTGGCCAACCAGCTCCTCTGGAGGGCCAACAACAGGGCACAGAGGCCGAGGTCTTCATAAGAACATCAGAAGACCCCTGCTGGAGCAGACACAAGGCCCATCTAGTCCAGCATCCTGTCTCACACAGTGGCCAACCAGTTCTTCTGGAGGGGCAACAACAGGGCACAGAGGCCGAGGCCTTCATAAAAACATAAGAAGAGCCCTGCTGGATCAGACCAGTAGACCATCTAGTTCAGCATTCGGTCTCACACAGTGGCCAGCAAGTTCCTCTGGAGGGCCAACAAAAGGGCAGATAGGCCAAAGCTGTCTCCTGATAAGAACATCAGAAGAGCCCTGTCTCATCCAGTGGCTAATCAGTTCCTCTGGAGGGGCAACAACAAGGCACAGAGGCCAAGGCCTTCATAAGAACATAAGAAGAGCCCTGTTGGATCAGACCAGTAGTCCCTCTAGTCCAGCATCCTGTCTCACACATGGGCCAGCTGGTTCATCTGGAGGTCCAACAAAAGAACATAGAGACCAGGGCTTTTATAAGAACATAAGAAGAGCCCTGCTGGATAAGACCAGTGGACCATCTAGTCCAGCATCCTGTCTCACACAGCAGCCAACCAGTTCCTCTGGAGGGCCAACAACAGGGCACAGAGGCTGAAACTTTCATAAGAACATGAGAAGAGCCCTGCTGGATCAGACCAGTGGTCCATCTAATCCAGCATCCTGTCTCACACACAGTAGCCAACGAGTTCCTTTGGAGGGCCAACCACAGGGCACCGTGGCATAAGAACAAATGCTGAAGACTTTTTAAGGATTGTCTGTGATGGAGAAAATTTCAGGCTGTGTACGCATGCCTCCCTACCGGTCTACTTGTCCGTACTGGCCACCTGTTCAAGACGAGATCTTCAGAAGGGGCAACCGGACATCCTTGCCAACATTATCCTCTGTCATTCGGTAGGAAATGAATATTAGCAAGGCTACGGGAGGATACTCAGACAGAAGCAGCGCTGCGAGAGGAGTGTCAGATGGGCGTAGGAGTAAGAGAAGTTAAAGCCTCTCGGATTAAGTCCGGTTGGTCTTAGAAGGCCAGGGACCGATTTGTAGAAGGAAGCATTTCAAAACAAAGAGCTTCTGCCCACAGCAGATTCATTGCGGACAGGTCCATCAGAGGCTACTAGCCATGGGGACTAAAGGGAACCTCCATAATCAGAGGCAGTCAGCCTCTGAATACCAATGCTGGGAGACAACAAAGATAAATGCACAGTGCTACATCTGGGCCACAAAAATGTCAAGCACAGATACTGGATGGGGGGATACATTTCTGGGGAATGGCGTACGCAAAGGAGATCTTGGGGTAAGAGTGGACTGTAAACTGAATATGAGCAGACAGTGTGATGCGGTGGCCAAAAAGGCAAATTCAGTCTTGGGTTGTGTTAAAAGGGCCATAGCATTGACATCTCCGGCGGTCATAGCCCGTCTGTAGACTGCCCTGGTCAGGCTGCACCTGGAGTCCTGTGTGCAGTTCTGGAGGCCTCGCTTCAAAAAGGATGTGGACAAAATCGAGCGGGTGCAGAGGAGAGTGACGAGGATGATCAGCGGCCTGGGAACGGAGCCCTTCAAGGAAAGCCTGAGGGCCTTGGAAATGTTTGGTTTCGAGAAGAGAAGACTGAGGGGGGACATGATGGCTCTCTTTAAATATCTGAAAGGCTGTTGTTTGGAGGAGGGCAAGGAGCCGTTCCAGTTGGCAGCAGAGGGGAGGACCCAAAGCAACGGGTTTCAATTACATGCAGAAAGGAATCGGCTGGATCTTAGGAAAAACTTTTTCACGGTCAGAGTGGTTCGAAGGTGGAATCAGCTGCCTGGGGAGGTGGTGAGCTCCCCTTCACTGGCAGCCTTCAAGAAGAGGCTGGACAAATATTTGTCAGGGATGCTCTAGGCTGGTCCTGCATTGGGCAGATGGGTTGGACTAGATGGTCTGTAGGGCCCCTTCCAACTCTACGATTCTATGAGACAACATTGGGGAATACCTTGGCCTCGCTGGTTGGCTGCAGTATGAAACGGGATGCTAGACTTGATGGACCGGTGGTGGCAGGAGAATTTTAAAAAAAAACGCTTCGTGTTATATGCGCAGTGATGTCACTTTTGTGGGAAACCCGGAAGTGATGAAGGGTAACTCTAGGGATTGCACGAAATCCTAGAGCTACCCTTCATCACTTCCAGGTGTTCCCTGAAAGTGACATTGTGTCCCCACCCCCAAAACTCCCACCAGTTGTCAGGCATATTGATCCAATATAATCGTGAAACACATATGAACACAAAGAAATTAACTGTGCGTAGGGTTGCCAAGTCCCCACCGGGGGGGCAGGGAAACCCCCACTTGATTGGCCCACTCCCCGCCGGCCCGGATCAGGCCACTGGGGGGGGAACCCCACCCCCAAATTGCCGGGCTGTGGAGACATGCCCAGCGTGATGACGTCACCCAGAGGTGATGACATCATGTCAGGCACGTTTCCTGGGGGGGGGCACTCTATCATTTGAGGGAAAACTCTATGGTTTTCTCTTGGATTACAGAGGTCCCACCCCCAACGTGATGATGTCACTTCCGGGTGATGTCATCGCAGTGCACACGAAGACTCCCAAGGAGGGTCGCAAAAACAAAAGTAAGACTCGGCAACCCTAATTGTGTGTGGTGTCAATACCAATTTCCAAAACCAATCGATAACAATAGTTAACAAATAATTCCTCTATAGACAAAGAAAGTGAACCATTTATACAATTTCCAAATCCTAAGCAACATCATTCATACAATACACAATTCATAATCAGGGCATGAATGATTTAACGCGAGTCCTGTAAATCCAAAAGAAGAACTGCGGGATTGAGAATACCGAATGTTGTGAAGGCATAGCCCACTTTGAAAATGATTTCTTTTTAACTGAATACGCTGAGATTTGTTTTTCAGTGATCTCCATCAGGCTATTGGTTCCAACTTGATAAAGCCATGTTGGTGAAACGTGGAGCCTATTGAGGAAGCCGGCAATCCCGTAGTTCTTTTGGAACCGTTCACGTGTTCCTCTTCTGGAACTGTTGGAGTAGATCTCTTCTGGAAGCTCGTTTTCCGTCCTTACACCATGAAGCGTCTTGCTCATCAGAAGGGACTGACCACTTTGGAGAGTTTTGGACTTTGTGAGCTGCATACAGGACTTAGTAAAGGTAAATGTTTCCCTTGCTCGAAAGCCAGTCGAATCTGACTCTAGGGGGCGGTGCTCATCTCCGTTTCCGAGCTGAAGAGCCAGCGCTGTCCGAAGACTTTTTCCATGGTCACGTCGGCGGCATGACTAAACACCCGGGATATACGGAACGCTGTTACCTTCCCACCGAAGCGGTATCTATTTATCTACTTGCAGTTTTTTGCTTTCGAACTGCTAGGTTGGCAGGAGCTGGGACCAGAGACGGGAGCTCACTCCGTCACACAGCACTCGGGTCTCGAACTGCTGAACTACCAACCTTCCGGTCTGCAGTTCAGCGTCTTAACCACTGAGCCACTGCAGCTCCTATTCAGGACTTAGGTTAAATCATTTATGCCCTGGTTATGAATCGGGTATTGTATGAATGATTTTGCTTAGGATTTGGAAATTGTGTAAATGGTTTGTTTCTTTGCCCACAAAGGAATTATTTGTTAATTATTATTATTGATGGATTTTTTTGAAATTGGTATCGACACCACGCACAGTTAATTTCTCTGTGTTCAGACATACTGATCCGGCAGGGCAGTCCCTACGCTGTTATGAGAGAAGCAGGCCGACATTTCTCTCCCAATTAGGGTTCGTTGGTGATGTGAGGACGCTCTGGTTTCCAAGCACAAACTCTATGGTCAAAAGGTCTTCTACCCACCTGGCAACCCTAACTCTAGGAGTCAGTTAGGTGTAGTGGTTAAGCGCGCAGACTATAATCTGGGAGAACCGGGTTTGATCCCCCACTCCTCCACTTGCACCTGGCTGGATGACCTTGGGCAAGCCGTAGCTCTGTACCAGCTGTTCTCTCAAGGACAGCTTGGGAAAGAGCTCTCTCAGCCCCACCTACCTCACAGGGTGTCTGTTGTGGGGAGGGGAGGAGAAGGGAAAGAGAGGACTATCTTTTCTCCTGCTTTTGTCTTGAACACTCCTCTCCAAAAAGGGTCACTGGTTAGAAACATTATAACTGCCCAAACATTAATCCCATGCTACTGGTCATCTCCTGACCATCAATAACTGGTTTTCTAGTCTTTTGGGGGACTACATAACTGACTAGGCATAAGCCCACCCAGTCACGCTTTAGGGTATAAAAGGAGAGCACATGGTCATTGCTCTCTCTCTCTCTCTCTCTTTGGTGCAGTGGTTAAGTGCGCGGACTCTAATCTGGGAGAACCGGGTTTGATTCCCCCCTCCTCCCCTTGCACCTGGCTGGATGACCTTGGGCAAGCCATAGCTCTGTACCAGCAGTTCCCTCAAGGACAGCTTGGGAAAGAGCTCTCTCAGCCCCACCTACCTCCCAGGGTGTCTGTTGTGGGGAGGGGAAGGGAAAGGAGTTTGTAAGCCGCTCTGAGACTCTTAAGTGAGTGAAGGGTGGGATACAAATCCAATCTCTTCTCCTCTTCTTCTTCTATGGTGTCACATCCCTGCTGAGTTCCTACCTCTCCCCGGGCTCCACTGTCAAATCTCCAGGAATTTCCAAGCCCAGAGTGGCAACGGCAGGTCCAAATACAATGATATGTCACCATCTTCATAAGACTGATGCAAGTACACCCAGCCGGTCTCTCTGCCCCCCGCCCCCTTTGAGGATTTCTGGTTCTGACCCTCACTCACCTTCGAAAGGCCCCCGACCTCCAGATAAAAGCAGATGATGAAGATGTTCCAGGTGACCCAGATGGCTGTCCAGATGGCATACTGGGGAGGGGAGAAAGAAAAGGGGGGGGGGGTGGAGTTAAGTAGCAGCAGAGCAGGCAAACAAAGGCTCACTGGAACAGAAATCCCCCTCTGCATTGCATGCCGCTTTCACTGCCTTTGACTATCGGGTTTTATGGTAGCTTCCGCACCCCATGCCGCTTTCGAGTTCTTTGATTGTCGGGTTCTGTTGTACGTTCTGCATAGATTTATGGCCACTTTATGGCCATTGGGGGGGGGGGGTGACTTCTCAGTCAGTAGGGTGTTGCCCCGGGGTATCTGAATGTGGTTTTGAGCTGCACTTTTTCCTCCCAGTTGAGAAAAGGTGGAGTGAATGCCAGACGCAGACTCACTCCAGATCTTGAAGAATTCCCATTCTTTGAGCACTGCGACGGCAGATAAGCGTTCTGTACTTCTGGCTCGTTTTTCAGCATGGCCGGAATTCAGCAACGAGCAGGAAAACCAGAGAATACAGCTGTTCTGATACAAAGCGAGGGGAGGGGGATTTGTGAGGAAAAAACTGTGGGTGGGAGAGGAGAGGTCTCCAAACTCCGCCTGAAAGCTGGCAAGTCTACGCCAAACACACAGGCCCGATTTGGCTGAAGTGGGCGGCCTGCGTCTGGCCTGTCTCACTTCCCACATGAGGTAAGGGCCCACAAGGCTTAACGCTTCTCCCCCCTTCCCCGCCCAATTGTTGCACAGAGAAAACAGACAGGTCAGGGAGCTAGGCTTGCCAGCTGGCCTGCATCCCCCTAGCATGATTGATTTTTCACTCTTTGTGTCCATTTCCACATGGGATCTTTTTTCTTATGCTGGAAGGAATAGGAGGGAGGACGTGACTGTTTCAGTGCTGTTTAAAGCCAAGGAATCTGCTGGGCTGTGCCTTTTAAGGCCTTCGCAGTGCTGGGCTGGCAGCCAATTTTAACTTTCATTTCCAGTGCCTCAAAAGCAGCTTCTCTCAGTATGGCGGCTGTTCTTGGTTGCCTTTTCTTCTTTCCTTTTCCCTCCTGATACCTCTTCAGAGAGAGAGAGAGAGATATGCACCTCAGAAGAATTAGTGTTTTTGGTTGGCTTTGCCTAGTAACGCTTTCCCTCTCTCCCTGAACACATGGTCTCGGCCTAAGCTTGCCCGGCCTCCCCTAACGTGGGAGGCCTTCTACCAGCACCTCCCACTGCCCACCACTACTCAGAGCAGTGGCCAGAGAAAAACAGCAAAGTCACAGAGTTTCCGGTGATTCCTAGAGCTACCCTTTGGCACTTGAAGGTTCTATCCAGAAGTGGTGTAGCAACATGAGAAACGTCACTGAAGTCACATGCATCTCCCATGTCCCTTCCTCCAGCACTCTCTCTGGTTGCCAGGCAACCCTATATTTGCCCCTTGATCCCACTGAGATTTGCCCCTTGACCCCACTGGTCCTGACCCTGAGTGGGTGGGCCCTGGGCTTGCCTCCACCCCTTAGTTGTTAGCAGTCAGACCCCTCCTGCAGATGGGCAGTGTAAGGCAAAATGCTCCTCCTTAAATTTCACCCCCAAAATCATAGATGTACTATACAGCCTGGCCTAGAAGAGGAACCAAGATGGAGCTGGTAGAAACAAAATGGATGCTGGCCGGAGACAAGCCTGGGAAAATATTTTGGAAGGTGAACTAGGGCAGCTGACTCACTAACGACTCTCCTCCCTAGACTAAAAGAGATACTTAATCTCAACAATGGGCTTCTCAGGAAAAACAATACCCCACCTTGACGCGACCTCATCACACCTGGTCATGCTTTCCCATGATCACTCACCCTTGCCCATTCACTTCCCCTTGTCCACCACCCTAATTAATACAACCCGATGATGGCCTCTCCCATCCTGCATTCAAGGGTCATCAGAGAACATTAACACTTTTAAGTTTACACCGAACAGTCTCATCAAGGAACATTAGCTCCACCCATCCAAATTGTCACAACTTTCCCCAGATCTTTGCCCCCCTGGGGAAAACACATCAGACTGCCCTGGGAGAATTTTTCCTATAACTGCATGCTCTGCTCAGTGGCAGTGTATGTGTGTTCTCTCAGTGCTAAACATTGCACTCCGGCTCACTTCTCTCCAGGAAACGCTGGCCATTTCTCTCACCGTCTTCCATGGACCTCAACCTCCAGAACCTGGGAAATATCGCCCTCCCCGAATCACCTTCCCCACTCCTCCCTCTTATTTCATCTTAGATAGATTGTGTGTGTTCCCCATGTGCTTTGTATGTATGTTTTCGCTCTTTCCTTCTTTTATAATAAAACACCTTTTGAGTTGTACTTCAGCCTGGTTTATGTCGAGAGATCTCTAAGGGAACAATCCCTGTAAACACTGGTGGAGATCCCCCTAGTTACCCCCCTCTCACATCTCCAATTATGCTAATTACCCCCAATTAATTAGGAGACTACCAATTTGGGTAACACAGCGGGCTCCACCCCTTTCCAGCTCTGTGCCTTCCCACAGCTGGCAACCCTACCAGGGGGAAAGAGAGTCAGAATTCTTCTCCCTGCCATCGCCTTTCTACGTGAAGGGAGCTTTTGGGAAAGCACGCTGTCACAAATGTTCCACCAGCACAACGAATGGGGGCAGTCCGTGTGCAGATTTACAACTTTAACAGGGACATAACTAGACAGGGTTCGAGAGAGCTCTGAAACACAATTTCATAATGCTTTAATTTCACTTAAAAGAACACACAGGAAAAAGGAATCTGATGGGGATCAGGGCCACGATGCCGGGGGAGGAGGACTGCCATTTCCTGGACCTTCCACGGTCTAATAAACAATCAGACATTTGATTTCTACTCTGGAGGTGGCATAGGGATTGGGATGAAGCCTTGCCCAGCCTCCTGTTTTGGGGCAGCCAACGTTGGGTTGGGAAATTCCTGGATATTTGTGGGTGGAGCCTGAGGGGGGTGGAGTCTGGAGAGGTTATGCCATAGAGTCCACCCTTTGAAGCCGCCATTTTTCTCCAAGGGAACTGCTCTCTGTCATCTGGGTTGTAATTCTGCCAGCGTCCACCTGGAGGCTGGCAAACCTGTGCTACATCCCCAATCTCAACCCTCACCCCACAGCTTTTTCCAAAATTAAATTTAAAATATTGAGAGGGTTAGTCACAGATCAGGAACGTGACTGGATGAAAAGGTGGCATAGAATCATAGAATCATTTAGAGTTGGAAGGGGCCCTAGAGGCCATCTAGTCCAACCCCCTGCTTAACACAGGATCAGCCTAGAGCATCCCTGACAAGGGTTTGTCCAGCCGCTGCTTGAAGACTGCCAGCGAGGGGGAGCTCACCACCTCCCCAGGCAGCTGATTCCACTGTTGCACAACTCTTCCTGTAAAAAAGTTTTTCCTATGATCCAGCCGGTACCTCCCCACCCTTAGTTTAAATCCATGCTTGTGAGTCCTCTCCTCTGCTGCCAACAGGAACAGCTCCCCGCCCTCCTCTAAGTGACAGCCCTTCAGATACTTCAAGAGAGCCATTCTGTCCCCCCTCAACCTCCTCTTCTCCAGACTGAACATTCCCAAGACCTTTCCTCCTAGGCCAGGGGTGGCCAACCTGTGGCTCAGGAGCCACACGCGGCTCTTTCACACATATTGTGCGGCTCCTGGCAGGGCGGCTGGGGAAGCAAAGGGGAGGCATGCTTTTTCTCTCTTCCTTCCTTCCTTCCTTCCTTCCCTCCTCCCTCCCATCTGTTTGCTTTCCTAGTTTCTCTCTCTCTCTTTCTTTCCACTTCTTTAATTCTTTCTTTCCATCTCTCTCTTTTTCTCTCTCTTTCTCAATATCATTAGCAAACAAGTAATATCATTATCAATAACCAGTTTTCCTTGTTTGTTTTTATTTTTGGCAGTCCCATTTAACGTTAATAAAAAGCAAATTTGCATATTTTTAAAAATAAAAACGTGTGTGTGATATTTGTTCCTGTCTTGCGGCTCTCAGACATCTGACGTTTATTCTATGTGGCTCTTACGTTAAGCAAGGTTGGCCACCCCTGTCCTAGGCCTTTCCTCCTAGGGCTTCTTGGTCTCCAGGCCCCCGATCATCCTCGTCGCTCTCCTCCGCATCTGCTCCATTCTGTCCACATCCGTTTTGAAGTGAGGCCTCCAGAACTGCACACACTGCACAAACTCTCTGTGTGTTTGTGCATCTGTGTTCGCATAGAAACGTTTTTAAATTATTAAAGAAAACTCTTGTCTGATGTTCCAAGTGAGAATTTGGCTACAGTTCCAGCTCTTGACTGTCTGCTTTTCAAAAGCTAGGGTAGCTCCTTGCATTAGGCATGGGATAGCCCCCCCAAAAGCTGGGCCGGATTAAGGTCAACTGATGCTCTAAGCACCGCCTGACCATGGTGCCCCTCGGCCCTTCCATTGCTTAACTGACGAGACATTAAGGCTGCGGTCACACGTGCCAGTTGAAGTGGAGGGGAAGTGAGGCTATTTCCTCCAGAGGAATTTGACACGCAGTTACACGATCACACATCCCTTTTTAGCTGTGGGCTCAGCCTATCACTGCGTGACCAGATGCAACTGCGGGTGAGTCAGGGTTTTTTTGACCTTTTGTTCCCCATGTGCATAAACGAGGAATTGCACCTCTGCACTGAGGGCTCCCTATGGATTATGCGATGATGTGCCTACTGTGAAGGGGGAGGAATGGCACCAAGCTGGGATGGTATGATCAGACCATCCTGACAGCATGACAGTGCGCTTGCGCAATCCGACAGGGGAAAGTCCATCTGTGGCCCATCGAAACCCGTTAGAGCCGGACGTTCTCCAGTGTCTTTTAACTCCGCTTCTGCGGTGGGGCAGCACAGGTTCCCGATGACTATGAGACGCTTCCCAGACACTGCTGTCTGATCATGCCCTTTAGATCCGTCAGGCATTCACAGCTATGTCAGATCTAAAGGCGCAAGTGATCGCAGCCTCAGACTCAATGTGCTCACCGTGCCAAAGAAAACATTTTTTAAAAAAACAATGCAGGTCAAAGTCGTACATGGCAGAAAAGGACAATTACAAAAATTCGACTAACATCAAGTGTGGCAGTGAAAGAGATAAGGGCATGATAGCTGGGGGGGGGGAGCTCTGTAGTCCCCCTTTCCCTTGGTGCCCTACGTACCTGCTTACGTTGCTTAATGGTTAATCCAGGGCTGCCGAAAGGCACATGTCTCACAGTCAACAGAAAAGTTCAGTTCGTGGGTATCGAAAGCCTTTTCCTAAATTTCCCAAACCCTAATGCAGAGAGTGTCAAACTCATTTATTACAAGGTCCGGATCTGACATACATGTCACCTTGTTGGGCCAGGCCATGTTAGCCATAAAACGCAATGCTAGAAACGGGAGAGATAAACTGTATAAAGGACAGCAGCTGGTAAGCTACAAATTGTTGTATCCTCACTGCAAGGCCCCTTGGGCTGGGGAGAAGGGTGCAAAGGGAAACCCATATGGGGGGACGAGACAGCCAATTGTGCAGCACTGGGCAGATGCTCCCACGCTGCCTGACTGCTGCAGACAAGGTTGTTCCACCATTTTGAAGCACAAAGTGTCTCCGCCCACCAGTGTTCCCTCTAAGCTGAGTTAGTGTGAGCTAGCTCCCAGTTTTTTAGCCTCCGGCTCACACATTTTTGTCTTAGCTCAGGAAGGATGGCTCCAGGGCAGACTAATTTATGCAGTAGCCAAATTGCTCGCTCACAACTTTAATGCCAGTAGCTCACAAAGTAGAATTTTTGCTCACAAGATTCCACAGCTTAGAGGGAACATTGCCGCCCACTCACCTCTGAGCAATCTCCTGTTCCCTCCCTTGCACTGGTTGCTTGCGGGCCGCATAAGAGCACTAGATGGGCTGGTTCCAGGCCCCGGGCCTTATGTTTGCCACCCCTGTCCTAATGCATTTGGCGTGGGGGGCAGTGTTCCCTCTAAGCTGAGTTAGTGTGAGCTAGCTCAGTTTTTTAGCCTCCAGCTCACACATTTTTGTCTTAGCTCAGGAAGGACGGCTCCAGAGCAAAGGAATTTATGCAATAGCCAAATCGCTTGCTCGCCACTTTAATGCCAGTAGCTCACAAACAAGAATTTTTGCTTACAAGACTCCACAGCTTAGAGGGAGCCTTGGTGGGGGAGGGGGGTAAACCCTTTGTTAGCAGACCTGAGAATTAAACTCTTTTAACTCTACCAGTCCCCTACGAAGAAACTTCTAGACCCATTCCTGGCCTCCTCAGGTACTAGAACAGAAACAGAAAAAATTCTAGTTCTACTAGCAGATGTAGAGGCTGAGATTTCATGCAAGGTGGGCCTCTTTCCCTTCACCACAGAGAAAATTTGGAAGGAAACAGTAGCCGTACCTTACCTTGATTACCAACAGAAGTCTGGATGGGAGAGATGGAATTATTGTGATGTTTTATTGTGTCCTAACTTAGCTTTTTTATTTTTCTGGTTTTAGAAGTTTATACAGATGTTATCGTTATATATTATATATTGTTTTGTCATTGTAACGGTCTTTGGCTACAGGCAATAAACTGAAACCTGAACCAAAGGGTGATTAACACATGGAATTCACTGCCACAGGAGGTGGTGGCGGCTACAAGCATGGACGGCTTCAAGAGGGAACTGGATAAACACAGGGGTCCTTTCGTAGAAAAAGAGGTGCAGGAGCTCATTAGCATAACTCATTAGCATATGTCACATCATTAGCATAACTCATTAGCATATGCCACGTCCCCTGACATCACCAGAAGTGTGTCAGAAAGGGAATGTCAGTTTCAGCCTCATTATACCCTATGGGCCATTGACATCAATGGCAAAAACTCATAGGGTATATGAGGGGCTGGAGGAGAGGGGGTTTGAGGGAGAGGCTCCAAACTTGCAGGGTAGCTGCTGGGGCCTCTCCCCCAAATACCCACCATGTTTCAAGAAGATTGGACCACGGGGTCCAATTCTATGGGCCCCCAAACAGGTTGTCCCATCCCATCCATTGTTCTCTATGGTGGGAAAAAGTGCTACTTTTTTCCTACCATAGACAGCAACGGAGGAAATGGGGGCAACCTGTTTGGGGGCCCGTAGAATTGGACTCCCTGGTCTAATCTTCTTGAAACTCGGTGGGTATTTCGAGGAGAGGCCCCAGCAGCTACCCTGCAAGTTTGGAGCCTCTCCTTCAAACCCCCTCCCCTCCAGTAGCTTTTAAAGTTGCCGCCGAATTTCGGCAGCAATTTGGCAGTGGGCCGAATCAGATCAGAGAATCCGATTCAGCCCATGGCTGCCCTAGTGGCCACTCCTGAGCCTGCTCCACCTCACTCCAGCCCCAAAGGATCCCTGGATAAACATATGGAGTGGAGGTCCATCACCGGCTATTAGCCACAAGGTATAGATAGGAACTCTCAGTCTGGGGCAAGTGATGCTCTGTATTCTTGGTGCTTGGAGGGGGGGCAACAGTGGGAGGGCTTCTAGTGTCCTGGCTGCACTGGTGGACCTCCTGAGGGCCCCTGGTGTTTTTGGCCACTGTGTGACACAGAGTGTTGGACTGGATGGGCCACTGGCCTGATCCAACATTGGCTTCTCTGATGTTCTTATATCCTTAACCGAACTCGAGTTGGTTGGCAACGGGATGATTGATGGTTCAGATCAGGGTTGCTTCCGTTAAACCATTTCGGATTCTCAGTTTTTTAAGCTTGGCCAATGACGGACCATTCAGACATTCTGCACATTGCTGGGCCGTAACAATATTAAGGGGTTTTTGCAATCCACTGCTAGAGTAATTTTATTTGGTTTATCAAGCGTAGAGCTGGAAAACTGGCTCCTTGATGCCTGCTACTCATCAGAGGCCTCCTTTTATTCTCTATGCAGCCCTTTCGCTTTTGGAGAATGCAGACGATGAATAAAATAACAGGCCAAGCGTTGCATTTCCCAAAACCTCCCATTTATCGTTTCTTAATTATATTTACTGTTGCCTTCTGCAGTCTGCCAAAGCTCTTTACAAACACCGACTTATGAAACCAAAGTAAACAGTGATTGGAAGATGTCTGAATGAATGGACAAACAAAGGAATGAATGAAAGAAATCTCGTAGGAAGAATCTGTTTGTGCAGGTTGGTTGGTTGGTTTCGTTTTGCATTTTTGACACAGTCATTCACCAGGTACCTTTTTAACGTGGGATGAAAGCGCTTCAGGACGGGGTGAATGCGGCACAGCAACACCAGACAGCTGTTGCTGTGTGAACGGGCTCTCTTAATTCACTTGCAAAGCAGGCCAATATTGGGCCAAACGGCCCGTCTGAACTCGGCCAACGGCTGTCCAAAGACTCGATTCTCCGTATCCTGGTTTTCACAAGCCAGGTTTCAAATACATCTAGATACCAGGATGGTCTGTGCTACTTACCACCACAATGTAGCGCGGCCTGTACTGGATGGTGCCGAAGAGGCCGAGGATGACGATGATGATGTGGAGGAAATTGGCCAGAATCGGAGCCCATTGGTACCCCAGGAAATCAAAGACTTGTCTCTCTAAGGCAGCGAGCTGAAAAACAGGAATTTGGGCGGGGGGGGGGGGGGAGGTGTTGAACACAGAATTCAGGACTTGTTATGCAAAACTTCGGTTTTCAAGACAGGAGTAATTTCTAGAGGGGAAGTGAAACGGAGAGCAGGAAGCTAGTTTGATGGCAACTTTGACATTCTGGGAATTCGCTGTCTTTCCGGTGATCATTCAGATGGATATTTGGGGGGGGGGGGGGGAGAGATGATCCAAATCTATTTGCCCCTCTGAAAGCAAAACCACTTCTCTTGAAGCTGCCATATACTAAATCAGATCCTTGCTCCACCACGGTCACAACAACCACAAGAATGAAATACTGAGGCAACCCTTCCTGCCCTCCCTCTCGTGATCTGCCCAAGTTCACAGAATCAGCATTGCTTTCAGATGGCCACCTAGCCTAACATAAGAACATAAGAGAAGCCAATGTTGGATCAGGCCAGTGGCCCCTCCAGTCCAACATTCTGTCACACAGTGGTCAAAAACACCAGGTGCCCTCAGAAGGTCCAGCAGTGGGGCCAGGACACTAGAAGCCCCTCCCAAAGTTGCCCCCCCCACAAGCACCAAGAATACAGAGCATCACTTGCCCCAGACTGAGAGTTCCTATCTATACTTTGTGGCTAATAGCCACTGATGGACTTCTGCTCCATATCTATATATCTAATTCCGAAGGCGCCCCCTGTGTGAGGATACCTAAATCCGCGCAGGGGGGGGGCACCTGGGAGGCAGGGAGGTTTTCCTACACATGGGGGGCACTCCCCCCGTGTGCAGAAAAATTCAAAAAGTTAAAAAAAACCCTTCAGTGACCGTGGAATCCCCCAAAATACCTTTTGAAATGGCACCAACTCCAGACATCAACTGTGAGATTAGAATGTTCGGGGCAGGGGGGGAGGCTCTAACTGTTTCTGTCAGTAAAAAGCAGGGTTTTTACTGGCAGCAGTCTAGGGTTGCCAAGTACGCCCCCCCCCAGCCACCAGCAGCAGATGCAGATCCAGGCTGGGAAACTCCTGGATATTTGGGGGTGGAGCCTGGGGAGGACAGGGACCTCAGTGAGTTATAATGCCATAAACTCCCCCCTCCAAAGCATCCATTTTCTCCATGGAAAGTTATCTCTGTAGTCTGGAGATGAGCAGTAACTCCAGGGGATCCCCAGGTCCCATCTGGAGGCTGGCATCCCTAGGCAGCACCCTCTGTGTGACTTGATATCACCTGATTTGCATGACTTAATTAGGCCCAGCTGTTTTGCTACAGTTCATCAGCAGCCACCGTATGAAAGCCATTGTGGTGCAACAGTTCGAGCTTCAGACTGGGATCTGCGAGACCCAGGTTCAGATCCCCATCTTGCAGTGGAAGCTGACTGAGAGATTTTGGACCAGTCACATACTTTCAGCCTAACCAACCTCACAGGGTTGTTGTGCAGATAACAAAGAGGAAATAATAATGTAAGCTGCTTTAGTCCCCATTGTGGAGAAAGACTGTAATTTTCCTAGGTAGAGGCTGCAGGGGAGGGGGGTGGAGATAGAAAGCTGAAGACAGATAAAGGTAGGTTGGCTGTTGGGTGGGAAGGAAATAGGGTTGCCAACTCCAGGTTGGGAAATTCCCAGACATTTGAGAGGTGGAGCCTGGGGAGGGTGGGATTTGAGGTGGGAGGCAGAAAGAGAGAGAAAGAGTGATGAGGTGGGGAGGCAGAAAAACAAAGGGAATGATGACAGGTCAGAAAGAGAGAGGAAGTAACATACATGGAGGAGAGCGAGAGAGTAAGAAAGGGGGGCAGAAGGGAGGAAGAGTGTGAGAGAGGTAGGGGGAGAAGGGAGGAAGCAAAGGTGTGAGGAATGGGATAACTATCCTGCAAGTTTCTTGCAGGTCTCCACTTGTGTTTATCTAATTTCCTCTTGAAGCCATCCATGCTTGTAGCCGCCACCACCTCCTGTGGCAATGAATTCCACGTGCTAATCACGCTTTGGGTGAAGAAGTACTTCCTTTTTGAAAACCTCCAAAGGAGAGCCCACCACCTCCAAAGGAAGCCTGTTCCACTGAGGAACCGATTTAACAGTCAGAAAGTTCTTCTTAATGTTTAACTGAAAACTCTTCATATATAGTCTGCCTTTATAGAATCTTATACTTTTATATATAGTCTCTTTTTTCAACTGAGACTTGAAGAAGAGGAGGAGGAGGAGGAGATTGGATTTATACCCTGCCCTTCGCTACCCAAGGGAGTCTCAGAGCGGCTTACAATCTCTTTTCCCTTCCCCTCCCCACAACAGACACCCTGTGAGGTAGGTGGGGCTGAGAGAGCTCTGACAGAAGCTGCCCTTTTTCAAGAACAGCTGTGCCAGAGCTATGGCTTGCCCAAGGTCATCCAGCAGGTGCAAGTGGAGGAGTGGGGAATCAAACCCAGTTCTCCCTTATTAGAGTCCGCGCACTTAACCACTACACCAAACTGGCTCCCTAGGATTACCAGATGTCCCCCTTTTAGAGGACATGTCCTTTTTTGTGTTTTCATCCTCTTTTTGGCTCTTTTTTTTTTTAGAAAAAACCTGATGAATAGGTCCTCCTTTGGGGAATGGAAGGTTAGGAATATTCCTAGTTAGTCCCAATGATCGCAGCTTAAATAAGTCAGGGTATTTAACATGAGATCGGTCATAGGGGATCACTTGTCTGAAGCAGTCAGTCAGGAAAGATGTCCGCTCTTTTGCTTTTCAAAAAAAAAAGTACCCCTGGCAGATTACATAACACAAGTCACTACCGATCAACTGGATGAGAAGACAGCTAATAAGTAATTTCATAGGACGAAGATTGCCGCAATTGGAGACAAGCGCTAAGTATTATTAAACAGGACATGGTCATGCAAGAAATGCTATCTTCTGTGGGCGATGTGCCATCGTTTCCCTTTTGACTTACGGAGACCCAGTGAATTGATGACCTCCAAAATGTCCTTTCGTTAACAGCCTTGCTCAGGAAATGGTTCTACATAAGTAGAAATTTAACGCAGGGAGAGTCTAAGAGGCCCTTACTCATTCTGGCTTATTTTGAGTCTGACGTGTGAGTTCCGGTGACCTGGGGACTCTGTTTTCCCAAGAGGCCCTAATGGGGGGCACGAGTGGGGTACAGGAGCAGCATTTTGGGTTTAGAGATCCAGGACTGGAATTCACAATGGCGTAGTCAAAAGTACTGGCAAGGAGAAATTCACGGAGAGATTTAATGGAAGATAGGTCGATCAGTGGCTGTTAGCCACAGTGCCTAAAGGGAACCTCCCCATCCAGAGGAAGTCAGCCTCTAAATCCCAGCGCCAGGAGGAAACATCAGAGGAAGGCCTCGGCCTCTATGCCCTGTTGGACCTCCAGGGGAACGGGCTGACCACCATGTGAGACAGAAGAAGAAGAAGGGATTGGATTTATACCCCGCCCTTCACTACCCGAAGGAGTCTCAGAGTGGCTTACAAACTCCTTTCCCTTCCCCTCCCCACAACAGACACCCTGTGCGGTAGGTGGGGCGGAGAGAGCTCTGACAGAAACGGCTCTTTTTCAAGAACAGTTCTGACAGAACTGCAGCTTGCCCAAGGCCATCCAACAGGTGCAAGTGGAGGAGTGGGGAATCAAACCCGGTTCTCCCAGATTCGAGTCTGCGCACTTAACCACTGCACCAAAACTGGTTGGACTAGATGGACCACTGGTCTGATCCAGCAGGTATCTTCTGATGTTTTTATGAAGGTCTTGGTCTCTATGCGTTGTTGGCCCTCCCTAGTAAATGGCTAGTCACTGTGTGAGATGGAAGCTGAACTAGATGGGCCACTGCTCTGATCCAGCAGGGCTCTTCTGATGTTCTTGTGAAGGCCTTGGCCTCTGTGCCCTGTAGTTGGCCTTCCAGAGGAACTGGTTGGCCACTGTGTGAGACAGGATGCTGGACAAGAGGGACCACTGGTCTGATCCAGCAGGGCTCTTTTGATGCTCTTATGAAGGCCTTGGCCTCTATGCCCTGTTGTTGGCTCTCCAGAGGAACCAGCTGGCCACTGTGTGAGACAGGATGCTGGACTAGATGGGCCACTGGTCTGATCCAGCAGGGCTCTTCTGATGTTCTTATGAAGGCCTCGGCCTCTATGCCCTGTTGTTGGCCCTCCAGAGGAACTGGTTGGCCCCTGCGTGAGACAGGATGCTGGACTAGATGGACCACTGCTCTGATCCAGCAGGGCTCTTTTGATGTTCTTATGAAGGCCTCGGCCTCTAAGCCCTGTTGCTGGCTCTCTCTAGTAACTGGCTGGCCACTATGTGAGACAGGATGCTGGACTAGAGGGACCACTGGTCTGATCCAATAGAGATCTTCTCAAGCTTTTGCTTAAGTTCCTAACCTTGGGGTGCAAATGCTGCAACATCTGGCAGAGAATAGATGGCTAGAGGTGGGACTATTACTATGCTGCTTCTCCAGAGACCTGCCTGAGGTGGTTCAAGCAGGGGAGGTAGTAAAAGGAAGGAGCAGAGAGAGGCAAAAGCCGGACCAAGTCAAGGATGGATCTTGGCACGACCCTGGCTGAGTGTGGCAGATGTCAGAGCCGAACAGTGGGTGAAACAGACCTTCTTAGGTACATTTTGTTGGACCTTCTCCTTGCCCCCATTTCTCCTTGGTGGGGGTGGAAGAGCACTGCAATTGCTACAGGCAGTGGGGGCATAGCACACACACACACACACACTCACACTCACACACATACACAGAGCTGCCTTATACTGACTGAGACCCTCAGCCCATCAAAGTCAGTATTGTCTGTTCAGGCTGGCAGCAGCTCTCAAGAGTCTCAGATGGAGGTCCTTCTCATGACCTACTACCAGATACTTTAACTGGAGACGCCAGGGATTGAACCTGGGACCTTCTGCATGCCAGTCAGAGGCCCTGTTGCTGAACCACAGCCCCGCCCGCAGATTGGGTGAGTTGTTAGGGATGGGGGAGTCAGCATCAGAACCAAAACTGTACAATTGTTGCTCACGTGCATCCCCCGTTCATTTGAATGGACTTGTTCAGAAGAACTGGAGAACCTCCCATCGGATAAAGACCATCTCCTCTTCTCCCCACCTTCCCTGGATTTGGTGGACCGCTGTCCTCTCTCTTCCTTCCCCCACCCCCCGTCCTGCCAAACACGTTTTTTAAAAAAACGTATCCCCCTACTCCGCCCGTCCTTTTGAATGGACCCGATTTAATTATCGGCAAGGCAGGTATCGTCAGCAATAGGGAGTGAAGCCCCCGGTCTATCGAACAAAGAAGTCCCGTTCCTGGGAGGGAGAATACTGGAAAGCCATTATTCATTTCGGAAATCAATTTTCCCCGCATCGTCGGAGCCCGGCAGCGACATGTAAGGCCTTTAATCTTTCATTAGGTGGATCAAAGCACAAACCATAATAACATTTACGAAGCCCGGATTCTCGTTGGCCGGCCCGAGGACACGTGACGGCAATCGGTCGCTCTGATCAGCCCTTTAATTGGTTTTGTTTGTTATGTTAAAACCTAAAAATGTAGATAAAGGGCCAGGCACGCAAAGGTTGGGGTTTACCTATTAAGCGGGGAGACCCGGCCGGAGGGGGGGGGGGATATGGTGGAGAGAGATAATGCTGGCAGAAAGAAGCTGCCAAGATGAGCCTCGTCCAAAGCAGCTAGGGTGGGATTGGGGCTGCCAACCTCCAGGTGGGGTCTGGAGATCTCCCACTGTTACAGCGGCTCTCCAGAAAAGAGAGATCAGTTCCCCTGGAGAAAATGGCTGCTTTGGGAGGGAGGGTTCTAAGACACTGTAGAAGAAGAAGAGATTGGATTTATACCCCGCCCTTCACTTGGAGTCTCAGAGCGGCTTGAATCTCCCAGGGGTCCGTTGGAGCGGGAACGCACAGGAGCGCAGCTCCGGGAGTGAGGAGCCCAGGGGGCGGGCACATGACCAAGCCCCGCCCCCTCCTCGGCTTCCCCGAGCAGTGCAGAAACGCAGCGCCCCGGGGAAAGCCCTGCTAGGGTCTTTATTGTTTTTAATGGTTGGTTTTAATATTGATAATTTTATCATTGTTCCTTTTGGTGTAGTGGTTAAGTGCATGGACTCTAATCTGGGAGAACCGGGTTTGATTCCCCACTCCCCCACATGCAGCTGCTGTTCAGACCTTGGGCCAGTCACAAGTTCTCAAAAGACCTCTCTCAGCCCCACCTACCTCACAGGGTGTGTTGTTGTGGGGAAGGGAAGGGAAAGAGATGGGCGGTGCACATGTCCTGGGAATCTCAAGTCTACTTGAAACCTGGTGGTTTCAAGGGAGCAGGAAGAGAATGAGGGTGTGTTCTTTACGCTTATTTTTATTGCACAAAGTATTGGATAGGGAAGGGAATGGAGGAAGAGAAGGTCAGTTTCACTCACCTGTGGAGTGGAGCCTGGGGGGGGGGGTGTTGCCTTCTGACACACTTCCGGTATGTTAGGGAGTGTGGCATATGCAAATGAGATATGCAAATGAATTATGCTAATGAGCTCCTGCACCTCTTTTTCTACAAAATGACCCCTGGAATCTCCTTTCCCTTTTCCTTCCCCACAACAGACACCCTGTGAGGTAGGCGGGGCTGAGAGAGCTCTGACAGAAACTGCTCTTTTTCAAGAACAGCTGTGCCAGAGCTATGGCTTGCCCAAGGTCATCCAGCAGGTGCAAGTGGAGGAGTGGGGAATCAAACCCGGTTCTCCCAGGTTAGAGTTCGCGCACTTAACCACTGCACCAAACTGGCTCTCAAACTGTACCCAGCTGAGGTCACACCCCCAGGCCCCGCCCCCAAAATCGTCAGGTACTTCCCAACCCAGAACTGGCAGCCCTGGGGACAGAGAGCCAGTTTTTGACCCCAGAGACACAAATGCATGTAAAGGTGCCTTACAAAAGCAGCACTGGGTAGTGGTTTTCTTTGTGTGTGTGTGTGTGTGTGTGTGTGTATGCGCATGTGTGTGTCCTTGCGAGCCTGGAAGTCACGGTGACTTCTTCCAACACCTAGTGGGGCTAGGATGTTTTCAAAGAGGTGGCTTGATTGCCTGCCTCTGCATCCCAGGCCTGGAATTCCTTGGCGGTCTCCCTTCCAAGTACTTGCCAGAGTCGGCCCTGCTGTTTCCGAGATCTGTTGAGGCTGGCCTTGCCTGGGCTGTCCAAGTCAGGGCCAAGAAGTCCCCGACCTTTTTGAGCCCGTGGGCACATTCTGAATTCTGAGACAGTGTGACGGGTGGGACCACAAAATGTCCGCCTGGGAAGCCCAAGTGCAGGGAAAATGAGGGGGAAATTTAAAAAACACACTGGGAAAGGGGGGGGGGGGGGAGAGAGAGAGAGAGAACATAAAACCATCACTGTAGTGATGGCTGTTGCTGAAATGTAATTTTAATCTTTACAATCAATCAGATCTCAAATGGGCAATCAGAAGCCCTACTGGCCGGGGGCCAGTTTGGTGTAGTGGTTAAGTGCGCGGACTCTGATCTGGGAGAACTGGGTTTGATTCCCCACTCCTTCACTTGCAGCTGCTGGATGACCTTGGGCAAGCCATAGTTCTGGCACAGCTGTTCTTGAAAAAGAGCAGTTTCTGACAGAGCTCTCTCAGCCCCACCTACCTCACAGGGTGTCTGTTGTGGGGTGGGGAAGGGAAGGAGATTGTAAACTGCTCTGAGACTCTGAGTGAAGGGCGGGGTATAAATCCAATCTCCTCCTTCTCCTCCTCCAGTTTGGTGTAGTGGTTAAGTGCATGGACTCTAATCTGGGAGAACCGGGTTTGATTCCCCACCCCTCCACTTGCACCTGCTAGATGACCATGGGCAAGCCGTAGTTCTGTCAGAGCTGTTCTTGAAAGGGCAGTTCTTGAAAGAGCTCCCTCAGCCCCACCTACCTCACAGGGTGTCTGTTGTGGGGAAGAGAAGGGAAAGGAGATTCAAGCCACTCTGAGACTCCAAGTGAAGGGCAGGGTATAAATCCAATCTCTTCTTCTTCCCCCACCCACTTTCTGAAAACATTGGTGACTGCCAAGAAAAGTCCCTTGGTTAGACTGTTAGACTTCAGTTGTGGAGACCTGGGTTCAAATTCCCACACAAACAGCTGAGAAAAAGATCTGATCCATTGCTGGTTTGGGTGTATTCACCAGGTTCATCGTGTTCATTTTTATTTATTTTTTGGCTCCTTCTTCCCAGAAGTCCAAGGGGGCTCCCAGACACTCGCTGAGCCCAGTGGAAAAAGAAGTCTTGTGTGGGGAAGCAGTGATGCTTGGTGTGAGAACAGAGATGTTACAAGAAACTCCCTGCGCTGGAAGACACCAGGTGCTACTCCTGTTTGATCCTCAAATGACAAAGGGAGCTTCTGGGAATTCGCAGATATTTACTGCTATGAGCAGAATGTATGTTCCTCAGAGCTGCGCCCATCAGATGTTGGGAAGGTATATGTAAACATTATTTATTTACTTCATTTATAGCCTGCCATTTCTCCCCAACACGGACCCAGAGTTGCTCAAATCATTCTCCTCTCCCCCATTTTATTCTCTCAACAGCCCTGTGAGGTTGATTAGGCTGAGAGGGTCCGATTGGTCCAAGGCCACCCAATGGCGTCCTGCGATGCCATGACATCATTTCCAGCTGCCTCAGTAGACGTGACATCGCTGTGTTGTGGGGCACTCTAGGACTGGGAATCCCACAGTTCTCCATGATAGTCTCTCAGATCCTGGTCCAACACTCTAAGCACTACACCACACTGGCTCTCAAACAAAACAGAGACGAGTGGGTCTTCTCTATAATGTTATTGCACTGAAGCGATCTAGCAACCGACAGTAATCCAGTGGTGTGGGGATATGGCAGCCACAGAGGGCTGAGGCAGTGAAAATGACGTCAGTGTGGGCAAGATCTTCAACAATCCCACACACATACACACAGCAGATCACGTTGACTGGGATCTGTTTTGGTGGAGTGGTTAAGTGCGTGGACTCTAATCTGGGAGAACCGGGTTTAATTCCCCACTCTTCCACCTGCAGCTGCTGGATGACCTTGGGCAAGCCACAGTTCTGTCAGAGTTGTTCTCTCAAGGACAGTTCTGGAAAGAGCTCTCTCAGCCCCGTGTGCCTCACAGGGTGTCTGCTGTGGGGAGGGGGAGGGAAAGGAGATGGTAAGCGACTCTGAGACTCCGAATGAAGGGCGGGGTATAAATCCAATCTCCTTCTTCTTCATCTCCTGACACAATCTATCAGCTCCTATCAATTCCCAGGTGTCCCTTTTTTTAAAAGTCGCCTTTTCAAAATTTAGTGACATAAAGGCGTTGCCTTTCCCTTTACATCTCCACACCGAAAAGGGCAACTCCCAGGTGGGCACTTCCACCGCCACAGCAAAAACCGCAGCAATGCGATTTAAGTGAGAAATCACTGAATGCAGAAGCGTCCTGTCACTTCGCTTTCCCAAGGTAGGTTAGCTGTCCAACTGACAACCACGACCGCATAAGGCAACACACAGAAAACTGCAATTCAGAATTTTTGAATGTGCAAAACAGGGCCGAGGGTAAAATGACTGGCCCTGAGGGAGCCGTTCCTTTATCGCTGTTCTTAAACTGGAGATAACAGGCGTTTGTGGTGGAGAGCTCTTCCTTCCATTCCAAAGGTCAAATCATCCCCACACACCTTTCCTTCCCTGTCGGCTTCGTGAAAGTGCTTCCCGCCTGCCTGTGCCAGATGTGCACAATCTCAGACATCTGGAATGTTTTTCTACAGCAGCCTCTATACCAGATCTGCTCCAAGACTCCCGATTCCCTACTAGATGTCTGCACGCCAATCTCACCCATGCGCGGAAGACACCTGCTAGATAACGCGTTACAAACGGCCCAGAGGCCTCCTCCGAAGACTGAAGGGGATACACTTGTCAAAGCCTTGAGCGCTGAGTGTTGTAACTCTATTAATCAACAACAGGAAAAAGGAAGAGCCGCATCTCCCCCGGCTTTTAAAGAAAATTCTATCCAAGATTGACACGATAAAGAGATGCGGCTAAGGAAGCCTGAGAAATGAGCAGCTGTTTCACACACCAGGTTACAGTTTCCCGAGGAAGAATAGGCAAAAATCAGCCTGAATTAACTGAATTCCCAGAAGACGGGAAACTCGAGGAAATTTCCTTTCGGTTCCCATGTTCCAAGTGTACGGACACACTGCTGGGGTTGCCATCACTGTTCCCTCTGAGCTGAGTTAGTGTGAGCTGACTCACAGTTTTTCAGCCTCCAGCTCACACATTTCTGTCTTAGCTCAGGAAGGATGGCTCCAGAGCAAACTAATTTATGCAGCAGCCCAATCGCTCACCCGCAACTTTAATGCCAGTAGCTCACCAAGTAGAATTTTTGCTCGCAAAACTACACAGCTAAGAAGGAGCACTGGTTGCCATCTCCAGCTTGGAAAATTCCTGGAGATTTGGGTGCAGATCCTGGAAAGGGCAGAGTTTGGAGGACGGGAGGGAGCGCAGCAGGGATACAGTGCTAGAGACCATTCTCCAAAATTGCCATGTTCCCCAGAGGAGCAAACCTCATTCAGGGCCGGCCTGTTATTGTTAAATTTTAGGCTGTCACCTAGGGCGACGGCTCAACGAGGGCGCCATTCTGGCTGGCCTCGTCCCCTCCTCGCCCCACACAGGAAGCCTCCCTTGCCGGCTTCTTGCTCCGTCCCGGCAAAAGACTCCCCTCTTTGCAGCCCTCCAGACAGAAAGAGAAGAAGGCCGGGGGGGGGGGGGGGGGACAGGCACAGGGAACAGCCCGGGACGACGGGAAAGTGCCGCTCGCCCTCTGCTGCTACTGCCCCCCCAGTCTCTTTGGAGCTCCTTTTGCAGCCTAGCACAGGCTCCCTCCCCCTCCCCTCAAGCGATCCCACCCTCTGCATGCACTTGCAGCTCGCCCCCTCAGCCCACCCGTTGCGGCTCCGGTGTCCGCCCCTGTCCTGTCCCGCACGGGGGGGGGGGGGAGGGAACCAGAATGTATGGGGTGGAAAACCTAGGGGGTGGAAAACCCTGGGGCCGTCACTGATCTCATTGCTATTGTTATTATTATCGTTATTATTTAAATTTATACCCCTCCCTCCTCACCAAGGCAGCTTACATTACAATTTCCAAAAACAAAATAAAATCCTAAAAACAGCTTTAAAGTGCAACACAAACATTGCATACAAGACGACGAAACATAGTTTTTCAAACATTAACCATACAGGTGTCTGGTCGGAATGGTTACAGACCACTATCTGGCTGCAACGTTGGATATCTTCCCGGGTATAGCTCAGATGTTATAATGGTTGTTACCTATGGCAGTTCAATCAAAGGCCTGGTGGAAGAGCTCCGTCTCACAGGCCCTGCAGGACTGTAATAAGCCTGGAGAACTGTAGCTTGGAGATCAGTCATAATTCCAGAAGAGCTCCAGGCCCCAACTGGAGGTTGGCAGGCCTACACACTGCCAAAGGAGGTGGGGCAGTCCTTAGGTAGCAGAATGCCTGCACTAATTCAGGCGGCTGGTGGAAATGTTCCCCCAGACTCTCGGCAAGTAAAATAAAAGCTAGCACATTAGAGAATCGAATCCTGCTTGTCCCTTGTTGTATTAGTTCTCTACTTGTAAGGAATGGATCATGCTACGGAGTATTTAAAAAGATTATCCCTCCACCTACAGTCAGAAGTGGTACTAGTGTTTATTTTACAATCTCCTTTCCCTTCCCCTCCCCACAACAGACACCCTGTGAGGTAGGTGGGGCCGACAGAGCTCTTTTGAGAACAGCTCATGAGAGAATAGCTCTGAGAGAGCTTGTGACTGACCCAAGGTCATTCCAGCAGCTGCATGTGGAGGAGTAGGGAATCAAACCCAGTACTCCCAGATTAGAATCCGCGTTCCTAACCACTACACCAAACTGGCTCTCAGCTTTTTCGTACTTCCTATTAATCACTTGTGCGCCTGTACCGTGTCATTTTTTCCCCCTTTTCCGCAAGTGTCTTGCTCCCTCTAGTGGTTGCTTCAATATTTCATCGCCGAAGCTCTGGTTTATTTCCAAGCACTGTTAAGGTGATTGGGAAGAGACTGGTGACAGAGCAATGAACTATCAAAGTGACCACTAGAGGGAGGAAAATAGGGGCAGAAAAGAAAATACCCCGATGCAATACAGGCACAGAAGCAAAGAAATAACACCTGCGGAGAAGCTGACTCGTCTGGAACTCAAGTCGTGATGCGATGCAGGAGATCCGAGTGCCAACGAACAGCCCCACACGGCTGATTTCAAGATTTGTTATCCTACAACCAATGAAATGATACCGGGGGAACAGCAGATGAACCCTTTGATGACCCACTCCAGACCTGCCTGGCTTCAGCGAGATCCATGGACCATTGAGACCATACCCTGGGCACAGCTCATCACACTGCCAGCTGAAAAACTAGATTCCTTGTCACTGCCCTGTGGCCAACATCCTCACTTCTGTCCCGCATACCACGAACAGCAGGAAGCCAAGAACAGGACCCAAGCCACTAACAGACCAGAGGTGGCCCGTAATTCTTTGCCCTCCCACACTGCTCCTCCCCCATAACTAAGGGCGATTCCGCATCTGGCACTCGCTCCACATTTTCTTAACACTGAGGAAAAGGTGCAGCTCAAAACCACATCCAAATTAACCCCAGGGACAATGCTGTCCTGACTGCAAAGTCACCCCTGAATGGCCATAAATCTATGCAGAGGGTACCATAAAACCCGATGATCAAAGAAAGTGGAAGCAGCACGCAGTCTAGAGGGTTCCATAAAATCCGATGACCGAAGAAAGAGAAAGCGGCGTGCAAAGCAGAGGGGGACTTCTGTTCCAAGGTGAGTTTGGTAAAACAACGGAGGGAAAAGCCAGTGCAGAATCGCCCCAAGTCTCTGCGATCAACTAGATTCCCATCGTATTAATTTCTCAGCTCTGCAACCCCCGTGATCTTATTTGCCTGGGACTAGATGGGTCTCCCGCTGCCCATCCCAAGCCCTCTGGGAAAACAGTTGAGTAATTACTTTGCGGGATTATGGGCAGCTAATCAGCAGCCATGCAAAGGGCAAGCCAGCAAGCGGAAGAGATCGGGGCGGGCGCCACCCTTTGAGGTACCCTTAGAAACCCCCCCCCCCCGCATACCCTTCCCCCACCCCCAGCTTGGCAACTCCTACTTAGCATCCTTGAATCCTTAAGATAGCCCCCCACCCCACCCAAAAGAGCAACAAAAGGGAGCTCCACTCTGCTCCTGCGGCCATAATGCCTGTCTCCATAAGACAAACGCGCGTATTAGTCATCTTCGAAGTGAGAAGATTTCTCAAAAGATGCTGAGCAAATTGGTCCCCGAGCGCAGTTTCCTGGGGTACTAATGGCTCTGAGGCATCAGGTGCCAAGTTTTAACAGCTTGATAAATTACCGGGAAAGCCAGGCAGAGTTATGTATTTATGTGTGTTATGTATTGGCTTTGTGTTCGTTAGAGTCCTCTGTCCTCAGCCCAGGATGGAGTCCAAAATTACAGCCGCGGGGAGAAGTAGGGCTGCCAGATCCCCTGGGGGGCGGGGGGTACCCTGCCGAAATGGCCCCCAATCCGCCGGTCCGGATCAGGCCGGTGGGGGGAACCCCGCCCACAAAGTGGCCGGCTCGGGCCGACGTGCCCGGCACTCTAGTAATCAGCCTGAAAACTCTATGGTACCATAGAGTTTCCAGGTTGATTCCCAGAGCACCAGTCGGCGACGTGCCCACTATGATGACATCACTTCCGGGTGATGTCATCGCACCCCCGAATGTCCCAGAACGGGACCAATTCTCCCCCGCCACGCCAGGTAAGTCGCTTGGCAACCCTAAGGACAAGGCCCTGCTTCGCATCCTTTAGTACTCTTGTCAGATTTTAAAGCTAAGCAGGGTCGGTCCCGGCTCGTACACCAGAGCTGCAATGCAGAGGCAGGCAATGGCAAACCACCTCTTGAAAATCCTATGGGGTCACCATAAGTCAGCTGTGACTTGACAGCAAAAGAGGGGTGTGTGTGAAAGACCCCCAGTGACAGGAAGAGAGAAAGAGCCCGGAAGAAGAAGTAAGGAAGATCACATATGTTACAGTTTATATAGAAGAAGAAGAAGAAGAAGAAGAGGAGGAGGAGGAGGAGGAGGAGGAGGAGGAGGAGGAGATTGGATTTATATCCCGCCCTTCACTCACTTGTAGTCTCAGAGTGGCTTACAAACTCCTTTCCCTTCCCCTCCCCACAACAGACACCCTGGGAGGTAGGCGGGGCTGAGAGAGCTCTGAGACGACTGTCCTTGAGAGAACAGCTGGTGCAGAGCTATGGCTTGCCCAAGGTCATCCAGCAGCTGCAAGTGGAGGAGTGGGGAATCAAACCCGGTTCTCCTAGAATAGAGCCTGTGCACTTATCCACTACACCAGACTGGCTCTATACAAGCCTGGGAACCACATTTCATTTTCCCCTCCCCAACCATGACCCCTGTCCCTTCCCTGGAAGCCCCTACGACCTCTTCCCATTTCCTGCTAGCTTCTCACTTTCCACCCACCAGGCAGCCTACCTTTATCTACCCCCCCCCCCCCCCCCCATCTTTAGCTTTCCCTCCTTTCCCTCCCCCTGGCAGCCTCTCCCTGGGAATAGTCACTCAATGAGTGGTGTGGTACTCACTGCTAGCCCAGACAAGACCAACAAGTTCTGCAAAGGCTGCCAACAGGCCCATGAGAGTTGTGTGGCATCAAGTCATCTGGTGGCCACCACTTCACCTGAGTCGCACAAACTGCATGATAGCAGGATGCTGGTGGTTGCTGCAGGGTCTGGCCCCAATGACTCCTCTCCAGGGAGGGTGGGGGGCAATGTTCCCTCTGAGCTGTGGAGTCTTGTGAGCAAAAATTCTACTTTGTGAGCTGGTGGCATTAAAGTTGTGAGTGAGCTGCTGCATACATTAGTTTGCCCTGGAGCCATCTTGCCTGAGTGAAGCGAAAATGGGTGAGCTGGAGGCTAAAAAAAAACGGTGAGCTAGCTCACACTAACTCAGCTTAGAGGGAACACTGGTGGAGGGGGAGTGGAGTAGATTGCTAGGCGAAAATAACCCTGGACAGGCAGATCCCCCTGACTTTTACTGACCAAAACCAAGGTTTGAAGGCTGGCAATATTGTTGCGGTTGCCTAGTAACAACCCTCATGCCACTGAAAGGGCGCTCATTCCTTACAGCTATAAATTATAAAATTATAAGTTATAAAAATATATAAAAATATATTATTTGGGGGGGGACTCCAACACTGTGGAATTTTGTAAAGATTTTTCATTTTTTTCTGCAAACTTGGGCCATTTTTCAGGTTTGCTGAAAGACCTGTCCTCCTTATTCATGGCTCCAATCTCTGGATCTAAGAATCCACAGATGGGGCCTTGCTGAGAAATAGACATGCTGACAAGTGGGGATAGATAAACAGATATAGAGGATTACCAGATGAGCAATGGCCCCGAGAATCTGAGCAGACAGGAGAGAAACAGGGATTTTTAAAATATACCGCGTGGTGTCTTTCTCCCCATTTCTGGTCTTCGCGGCTCACCAGCCAGTTTTAGCCCTGATCTGGATAGCCCACCAGGCTAACCCAATTTCCTCACATCTTGGAAGCTAAGGAGGGTCAGTCCTGGTTAGAACTTGGATGGGAGACCACCATAGAAGTCCAGGGTCACTGCTCAGAGGCAGGCATTGGCAAACCACCACTGAATGCCTCTTGCCTTGAAAACCCCACGACTGAGAGTTGATGGCACAGTCTACCACCAGCCAATTTTAACCTACCAAACCCTTTACAAATTTTCATGCATCTCCGCTTCCATAACCCGACCACCCTCAGAAGCCACTTCGTGCTTAAGGTTATCGCTCTGCTGCCCCATACACAGCTGCGTTTATGAAATTTCACTCTTCTCCTCCTTCCGTAGCAAGGGTTGCCGAGGAAACACTCCTCGGGGCTCCATGATCTCAGCATCCATGCTGCCCTCTCTAGCCCACAGAGGTCAAGAGAGTAATTGAAGGAGGGGGGGATATTTGCCACTCTGTCTCTCAGATATGTTTGGTCAGCGCTGCCCTTTAATAAAATGAACCCCCTTCTGTATTAAGTTCGGTCCGTCTGCTTCCCGGGGAATTGACGTTCGCACATCTCGGGGCCTCTCGACATTCAAGATTGCAACCAGAAACAAAAGCAACCGGAGACGACTGACAGATGCCAAGTTCAAATAACGGTCCCTTCCAGCAGAGAGTTTTCTCATTTTTAATGATGGACAAACCCCAGGATGATGTCAACTAGCTCTCGTATAATGAAGAAAAGAGAACCGAAGGCGGAAAGGAAGCCAGAAGCAATTTGGCAGGACGCACGGCCTTTTGCGTGCACTCTCTAACCTTCTTGTTATTACACATAAAGCTGCCTTACACGGAATCCGAAAATTAGTCCATGAAAGTCAGTACTGTCTACTCAGATTGGCACCAGCTCTCCAGGATCTCAGGCTGGGGTCTTTCACAACACCTACTACCAGATCTTTTATCTGGAGATGTCAGGGATTGAACCTGGGGCCTTCTGCATGCCAAGCAGAAGAAGAAGAAGAAGAAGAAGGAGAAGGAGAAGGAGAAGAAGAAGAAGAGATTGCATTTATACCCCACCCTTCACTACCCAAGGGAGTCTCAGAGCGGTTTACAATCCCCTTTCCCTTCCACTCCCCACAACAGACACCCTGTGAGGTCAGTGGGGCTGAGAGAGCTCTGACAGAAACTGCCCTTGAGATAACAGCTGGTACAGAGCTATGGCTTGCCCAAGGTCATCGAGCAGGTGCAAGTGGAGGAGTGGGGAATCAAACCCGGTTCTCCCAGATTACAGTCCGCACACTTAACCACTACACCAAACTGGCTCTCCCACAGAGGCTCTTCCACTAAGCCACAGCCCCTCTCCTATTAGTTTAAGCCTCCTATGAGAGCCAGTGTGGTGTAGTGGTTAAGAGCGATGGACTCTAATCTGGAGAACCGGGTTCGATTCCCCACACCTCCACATGAAGCTAGATGGTGAAGAGGAGAACGAAGAGGAGATTGGATTTATACCCCGCCCTTCACTACCCGAAGGAGTCTCAGAGCGGCTTACAAACTCCTTTCCCTTCCCCTCCCCACAACAAACACCCTGTGAGGCAGGTGGAGCTGAGAAAGATCTTTCAAGGATTGCTCTTCAGAGAATAACTCTGAGAGAACTTGTGACTGACTCAAGGTCACACGAGCAGCTGCACGTGGAGGAGTGGGGAATCAAACCCAGTTCTCCCAGATTAGAGTCCGCACTCTTAACCACTGCACCAAACTGGCTCTCTGAAGGACGAGAGACCTACGGGAATGGATGTAGATCTATAGGAAGGATGAGAGACCTATAGGAATGGCTTCAGAGCCAGACAGCAAAGATGGTCAGTGGAGGAGGAAAGGTTGCCAGAACTGGGTATGTTTAGCCTGAAGAGGTGTCAGACCCGACTGTGCTTTTCAACTTTCTGAAGGACTCTCATACAGAAGAGGGCCCGGCCTTTTTCTATGCTGCTCCAGAAGGCAAGACTCGATCTCATAGGCTTAAGGTACCGGAGGAAAGCTGTCAGTTAAACACAAAGAGAAACTTCCTAACGGTGAGAGCCATTCAACAATGGTTCCTATCAGCCCGTAAGGTGGTGGTCCTTTCTTCAACAGAAGTCTTCAAGCGATGGCTGGGCTGTCATCTGTCGGGGACACCCTAGCTTTGGAGTTCCTGCAATGAGCCAGGGTTAGATGAGATGGCCTAGAAGGGCTCTTCCCACCCTCTGTGTGTGTTAAGTGCCATGAAGTTACTTCCAACTTAGGCGACCCTATGAATGAATGACCTCCTAAGGTTGTGGTCACATGTGAGAGATAAAGCGGGGGGGGGAGAGAGAGGCTATTTCCTCCGGCGGAAGTTGGCCTGCAGTTGCTCAATCACACAGACTTTTGTAGATGCGGCCACAGCCCGACACTGTGTGATCAGATGCAACCATGGGTGAGTCGGGTTGTGTGTTTCTTTCCATTTGTTTCCGATGCGCTGAAATGAGGGATTGATGATTCACACCTCAGTCTTGAGAGCTCCCTATGAAGTGTGTGACGATGCGCATACTGAGAACGGGAAAAAACAACAGCACGGAGTCGGGATAGCCTGATCAGACCATCCCGACGCCATGAGAGTGTGCTGGAGGGATCAGACAGGGGAAAGTCTGCCTGTGGCCCGTTGCAACCCGTTTGCTACCGGACTTTCCCCGGTACCTGTTTACTCTGCTTCTGCAGCGGGGCAACACAGGTTGCTGCTGGCTGCAGGACGCTTCCCAGATGTCCGGGTCGGATCGTGCACGGTAAATCTGCCCGGCATTCGCGCCTATGTTGGGGCTAATTGTGTGTGTGATCACAGCCTAAATATCCTATCGTTAACAGTTTCCATTTTGGACTGTCTGATCATCGGGGGTTTTGAGGTAAGAGATGATCAGAAATGGTTTGCCATGGCCTTCTTCCGCGCAGGACTAACCAGAGTTCGCTGAAGCGGCGCTGCTGTGGTCTATGAAAGATCCCCGCCAGTGTCACCTTCCGCCCCTCCCCCATCACCACAGGAAGTGTCTGTTCTGTTGATCTGGCCCCTGATTCCTGAAGGGGGCAGATCCACCAGGAGTCTCCGCTGTGACCATTCTGCCTTGAGTGACCTTGCCGGGAGTTTAGCCTCTTGACAGAGTCTAGACTCCTTACAGTATTACTTCCAGCTTCGCTGACACAAAAAACCCACCTCACCGCATTAAGGGGGTGTGCGCAATGGGGCGTGTCCCACTCCGGGACCCCATGATTTTCTTTTAACCCTTCCACCTCTGCTTCATCTATGGAATGTTTTGAAAAATCCATGAGAACATCAGAAAAGCCCTGCTGGAACAGACCAATAGTCCATCTAGTCCAGCACCCTGTCTCACGCTGTCTCCCTTGATGTTGCCTCCTGGCTCTAGAATTCGGAGGCTGACTGCCTCTGAACATGGAGGTTCCTCTCAGTCACCGTGGCTAGTAGCCATTGACAGACTTCTACATTAATCTAACTAATCCCCCTTTCAAAGCTGTTTATTCCTGTGGCCATCACTACATCCTCTGGCAGGGAATTTCGCATTTGAATCCCTCTCTGTGTAAAGTAGTATTTCCTTTCATCCATCCTGAACCTCCTGCCCATCAGCTTCATTGGATGCCCTCCAGTTCTAATATTTGGGGAGAGGGGAAAAAATTCTCTTTGGCTGCCGTCACACACACTAAATAATCCACTTTCAATCTGCTTTCAGTGCCCTTTCCAACAGGGTTTTGCCAGTTCACACAGTAAACTCCAATTGGGAAGTGCACTGAAAGTGGATTATTTGGAGCCTGTGACTGCAGCCTCAGTCAATTCCACCCCATGCATAATTTTATAAACCTCTCTCATGTCCAATGCTCCCTCTAAGCTGTGGAGTCTCGTGAGCAAAAATTCTATTTTGTAGCTGGTGGCATTAAAGTTGTGTGCAAGGAATTGGCTACTGCATAAATTAGTTTGCTCTGGAGCCATCCTTCCTGAGCGAAGACAAAAATGTGTGAGCTGGAGGCTAAAAAAACTCTGAGCTAGCTAACACTAACTCAGCTTAGAGCAGGGGCGGGCAATTGTTTTGGCTCGGGGGCCACTTTGTGGGAGCGGAGGTTAGCGGAGGGCCGCACCTTTTAAAATAATTGCATTCATTAGTTAACAGAGACAGACTCAGAGGGACAGAGAGAGACACACGGGAACATAGGGACAGAGACAAAGAGAAAGAGGGACACAGAGACACACACACATGCAGAGGGACACAGAAAGAGTCAGAGAGAGAGAGAGAGAGAGAGAGACAGAGAGAGAGATCGCTGAAAGCAGCTGCCTGCCTGCTGCGCCTCCATGCAACCCAGGGAAGTCAGGGGTGGGCAAATTGCGGCCCGGGGGCCACATGCGGCCCGCCACAGAGTTTTTTGCAGCCCGCCAAAACAGTTGGCCACGTGGTTTCAGTCAGGCCTCCGTGGTTTCAGTCAGGCTTCCCTGGAGCACTGCACTTTGGCATGGCCTGGGGAAGGCGAGGGTGGGGACGGGCAGGACTTCCCCGGAGCGCTGTGGCCCTGGGAAGAGGAGGATGGGGGAGGGAAGGTAACTTACCTTCCTTCTTCTGCCTCCTCATCACCCAACAGGGCTGCTGGGAGCAGGGGGTGGGGCTTGGTAATGTGCCCGCCCCCTGGACACTTCACTCCCGGAGCGCCACTTCTCTGCGCTCCGAGCCCAACGGAGGCCTGACTGAAACCACGTGGCCAACTGTTTTGGCGGGCTGCAAAAAACTCTGTGGCGGGCCGCATGTGGGCCCCGGGCCGCAATTTGCCCACCCCTGACTTAGAGGGAACACTGTTCATGTCACCCCTTAGACGTCTCTTTTCTAAATGGAGAAATCCCAGACTCTCCAGCCTTACCTCACAGGGAAGGTGCTCCAACCCCCTAATCAGCCAGTTTGGTGTAGCCAGTTTGGTGTAGTGGTTAAGTGCACGGACTCTAATCTGGGAGAACCGGGTTTGATCCCCCACTCCTCCACTTGCACCTGGCTGGATGACCTTGGGCAAGCCATAGCTCTGTACCAGCTTTTCTCTCAAGGACAGCTTGGGAAAGAGCTCTCTCAGCCCCACCTATTTCACAGGGTGTCTGTTGTGGGGTGGGGAAGGGAAAGGAGTTTGTAAGCCACTCTGAGACTCCAAGTGAGTGAAGGGCGGGGTATAAATCCAATCTCTTCTTCTTCTTCTTCTTCTAATCATCTTGGTTGCCCTCCTCTGTACTTTTCCCAGCTGTGCAACATCCTTTTAGAGATACGGTGACCAGAACTGTACATAGGATTCCAAATGAGTCCGCATCGCAATATCGGCTGTTTTATTCTCAGTCCCTTTCCTAATAATCCCCAACACAGAGTTTGCCTTTTTCACTGCCACCGCACACTGGGTCTCCCTTTCTCACAAGACAAGAACTCATGGGCACTCCATGAAATTGCTGAGCAGTCGGATTAGAACGGATAAAAGGAAGTCCTTCTTCATCCAGAGAGTGATTAACACATGGAATTCACTGCCACAGGAGGTGGTGGCGGCTACAAGCATGGGCGGCTTCAAGAGGGAATTGGATAAACATATGGAGCAGAGATCCATCAGTGGCTATTAGCCACAAGGTATAGATAGGAATTCTCGGTCTGAGGCAAGTGATGCTCTGTATTCTTGGTGCTTTGGGGGGGGGGCAAGAGTGGGAGGGGCTTCTAGTGTCCTGGCCCCACTGCTGGACCTCCTGATGGCACCTGGTGTTTTTGGCCACTGTGTGACTCAGAGTGTTGGACTGGATGGGCCACTGGCCTGATCCAACATTGGCTTCTCTTATGTTCTTATGGGTCGACACTTTCACTGAAAATGGACAACGAGCCCAATTCTTGTGTCAAAGGAAACCAAACTGTCTTTTGATCCCTGACGGTCTGGTTGCGGCGGTACCTCCGTCTGCTAGCGGTGGCAGTGAGCAATCGCCTTCCCCCAGCTGCTGGGCGGTGCAGGAAAAAGAGTGCTTGGAGACCCACCGCCAGATAGCAAGATTGCCAGCGTGGTACGCACATTATCCGCACTGACAAATGAAGGAAATTAGATCCCATCTGCTCATTCTCCATGCGGGACGGAGAGGGACCCATGCCGAATGTTAATGCCCCGTCTCTGCAACACTGCAAAGGTCCGCTTGGATGTTATCTGGATCGCCACTGCTCCCCTGCTTTTGACCTTAGAAACTTGTGGGTGTGTTTTTAAGGAGAACTGGGTTCCTGAGGATGTAAACTAAGGCTGCCACGCAGTTCCTGACAATGGTTAGAAGGGCTGTACGGAGAGGGGGGACAGTATAAAAAAAATTAACGCAGCTTTGTGTAGTTAACCGGTTCTGTACAGGAAGTAACAAAGGTAGCTCTAGGAAGGAGAAGACAGAAGAAAAGGAGATTGGATTTATACCCTGCCCTTCACTACTCGAAGGAGTCTCAGAGCGGCTTACAAACTCCTTTCCCTTCCCCTCCCCAAAAGAAGAAGAAGAAGAGTTTGGATGTATACCCTGCCCTTCACTACCCGAAGGAATCTCAGAGCGGCTTACAAACTCCTTTCCCTTCCCTTCCCCACAACAGACACCCTGTGAGGTAGGTGGGGCTGAGAGAGCTCTCAGGAAACTGCTCTTGAGGGAACAGCTCTGAGAGAACTTGTGACTGACCCAGCAGCTGCAAGTGGAGGATTGGGGAATCAAACCCGGTTCTCCCAGATTAGAGTCCACGCACTTAACCACTACACCAAACAGACACCCTGTGAGGTAGGCGGGCTGAGAGAGCTCTTTTGAGATCTGCTTGTGAGAGAACAGCTGTGAGAAAACTCTTGACTGACCCAAGGTCACACCAGCAGCTGCAATTGGGGGAGTGGGAAATCAAACCCGATTCTCCCAGATCAGAGTCTGCGCACTTAACCCACTACACCAAACTGGATTTAGGATTGTGTTTCTTTCAAGAATTTTCATTCTGTGGTTTGTGAGACTTTATGATGTACATTACGTTTTCTTGAAGCATTGTATGTGTTTATATGTTTGGTATATTTAATATATTTCTAAGAACTTTATTACTTGTCTTTGAAAAAAAATGGGGGGGGAAGAATTTTACTTTTTCACTTGTTTGGGGCAGCCGCATCCTCTGTACCATGTTTGCCGGTTTTTCAAAACACCTGGCCGCTGTAGAAAACAGAACACTAGACAAGATGGGTGCTCAGGTCACAGTTTACTTAGGGAACTGAAAAAACCTTGGGCTGGCCTTGGATGGGTCACCATGCCAAATAAATCTGGACTTGTGGGGGGGCCATCCCAAAAAAGGCCGGGAACCACCGGGCTAGAAGGGAGCAACTGAACTGTAGAACCTCAGCTTCCCACCAAGGGAAGCGTCCCACGCTGCCAAATGAGCATTAAAGCATCTTTTCATGCAAGGCTGCTCAGAATCAGAGTATTCAAAGAAAAGGAGGGGGGATCAGAGGGAAGGGTAGAAGAAGCCAGACAGCCTTTCATCAAACCTCGATCCCCTCCCTCCCCGCTAGCTTTCAGCATTCTAATTTTAGGCAGTTTGTAGCATCATTCATTGCACATTCCGTACTGTTTGGAGTCTGTTGGCATTAACCTTGCAATCTGGTTTCAATGCATTGTTTGCTGTTGGTATAATATTGTCCTTGGTATAATAGCTACACTATTGTTTGTCGTTGGGTACCATATTTGCATTGCTTTTAACTGTGTGATCTACCTTGAGCCTCACAAAGAAAGGTGGACTGTAAAGGAAGGAAATAAATACATAGAGGTCAGCAAAGAGAGAACAGGTAGCAAGCAGGATCCACCTTCAACAGAAGAGTTTTTTTTGCCTGGTGCAGAAGGAAAGCACGCGGCAGTGAAAGAGCATGACCACAATGGAAGCGGATGCAGAGCATGGAGGAGCAAAGCTTAGGATCCAAGTCTTTGTCTTGAGCTTGATCATTTTATTAGGTTTGGATTCCTGCTGATGTTGCCACACAGCTGTGCTCATGCATTATCTTGCAATTGCACTACCTTCTCTCCCGTCTTTGATGTGAACAATAAATGTGTTACGGAAAGAAAGATCGACCGGCAGAATTCTCTTCCGTTGCAGGATCTGTTTGACTTTGATGATTGGAAAGCTTCACTGTCAGTTCCACCGCTGCTCACTCCAGACTAGCCAGCTCTCCCTCTGACCCCCTTGAACTCTCCAAATCTGACTACCAGGCACAAGGGAAAGGAATGAAACGAGGGGCTACATATATTGCTATTTCCATTCATTTTTTTATATAATAAGAAATTTATTTACTTATTTCATTTATAGCTGCTTTTGGCCCCAATGGGGTCCTAAAGCAGCTTACATCATCCTCTTCTCTCTTTTATTCTCACAACAGCCCTGTGAGGTAGGTTATGCTGAGTATGTGTGACTGGCCCAAGGTCACCCAGCAAGCTTCCATGGGATGAGTGGGGATTCGAACCTGTGTCTCCTGGATCCTAGTTTGACATTCTAGCCACTACATCACGCTGGCAAGTAATGATCCTTCTTTACATTCGGTTTGACTTTTCACTCATTTGGAAATGCATCCCTTACTGTCCTAACAAATGGCCAATGGAAATATTGCCTCTCTATCCATGTAACTGCATGTGCCGGTGGTCCCCGAGACCTTTTTGATCTTGCGGGCACATTTGGAATACTGGCACGGCATGGTGGACACAGCAACAAAATGGCTGCTGCAGGAGGCGGAGCCAGCCACAAAACCATTGCCACAGCTTAACTTTAGTAACAGCGCAGATCCTCGGGCTGTGGTGGCAGCTGCTGCCAAAGCAACGTTTTTTTCAAAAAAAATCTGCACCGCCAATCAAATCTCCAGTAGCCAATCAGAAGCCTTGAAAGCAAAAGACCTACCTGGCCCCACCCACTTCCTAAAAACATCCGCAAACTGAATAAGCACCACAAACTTTCATGGATTTTGACGCCGTTTCTGGTGGTTCGTGGCAGTTCGTGAAGAGAAGAGAGTAGGGGGGTTAAATGGCTCCAAGCTGTTTAAACCCCTGGATTCTGCTCTTCACAAAAAAACAGATGAGTGGCAGGGAGCAGAAGGTGGGGGCCGAAATGGCTCCAAGCTCCCTGCCGTTTTTTGGGAGGAGCAGAAAGCCGGGGTTGAAACTTGAAATGGCTCACAAGCCAACACAAACCAGTTTGGTTCACGAACCAGCATACTGGTTAACGGTTCGGTTTGTGGTTCAGCCACGAGCCAAACTGCAAAAATGCGGTTTGTGCCCATACCTACTGGGGACCCCTGGCATACGCCCTCCACTCTTGTTCTAAACATCTTCAGGTGGCATACACGAGGTTACCCCGTGTTACCGTCACAACCTCCCTGAGAGGTGTGAGACAGAGTGACCAGCTCATGGTATAGCAGCATGAAGGTAAGGCCTCTTTCAGATGATCTGTGCAGGAAGGAAAAACCAGCCATATCCTAAAGAAAAGGACTATGATTGAGGCTGAGCAGCAGCAGGAGGCCTCATCGTTCTGGTCAGTCTGGTTGACATTATATTCTTGGACTTTCAAAAGGGCTCATTTCGTAGCAGGAGCTCCTTTGCATATTAGGCCACACACCCCTAATGTAGCCAATCCTCCAAGAGCTTACAGAGCTCTTCTTACAGGGGGCCACTGTGAGCTCCTGGAGGATTGGCTACATCAGGGGGGTGTGGCCTAATATGCAAAGGAGCTCCTGCTACGACAAGAGCCCTGAAAAGGCTTTTAACAAGACACCTCACCAAAGACTCTTGAGTGAACTTAACTGTCACGAAATAAGACGACAGGTTCTCTTACGGATTAGAAATTGGTTAAATTGCAGGAAGTAGGAACAAATGGACAGTTTTTGCAATAGCGAGAAATGAGCAGTGGAGTTTCACAACTATCAGTATTGGGGCCAGTATTATTTAATTTGTTCTTAAATTATTCGGAATTGGAGGCCAGCTGTGCAGTAGCCAAGCCTGGAGACAAAACCCAGTGATTCAGGACGGTGAAAATCAAGACCGACCGTGAAGGGCTACAGAAGAACCTCTAAATTGGGCGAGTGGGCAACAATATTGAGTTCAGCAGATTGGAATATAAAACCCTAAATTTAAATATACGCTGATGGGGTCTGAACCGGCTGAGATTCAAATTGAGAGAGATCTTGGGGTCGGAGTGAAAAGCTCAATGAAAATGTCAGCCCGGCCCTGACCTGGATATCCCAGGCAAGCCCCATCTCATCAGATCTCTGAGCTAAGCAGGGCCGACTCTGGCAAGTACTTGGAAGAGCAACCTCCGAGGGATATCAGACGGGACGTAGAGGCAGGCTAATCAAGCCACCTCTCCGAAAAACGTCCAAGTAGGGGTCGCCAGTAAGGGTCGCCAGTAGGGGTCGCCGGAAGTCAACCATGACTTCCACGCAAGCACACAAAACCCACACATACAAACTCACACAAAAAAAGAAAATATCAGCCCCAACTCCATGCTAGGAATGATTATTTCCAAACCCTCTCCTAAAACAGCCAATATTGTAATGGCCCTGTATAGATCTATGGTGCAGCCTCATTAGTAGTACTGAGTGCAGTTCTACTAGCCGTATCTCAAAATGCAGTTAGGAAAAGTCCAGAGGAAAGCAACCAAGATGATCAGGGGGTTGTGGCACTTTTCCTATGAGGAAAGCCTACAGATTCTGGTATTTTTCAGTCTAGGACAAAAGATGGCTTATAAAATTATGCCTGGGGGAGAGAAAGTGGGTAGAGACAGCTTTTTCTCTGTCTCCCACAGGGGTCATTTCGAGCAGGAGCTCGGGGGAGCTCAGCTCTGGGAGTTGGTACCAGCCCCCTTCCCATGGGGTCGCCTGCTTGTGTCATGGCTGCAGCAAAATGACCCCATCCCCTGGAAAGGTCCTTGTTCCTCCGACCAGCCTTCTGAAGGCTTCAGCCACCACTGAAGCTCTCCTCCCAAAATAGCGGTATTTCTGAGGCTTGGATTAGTAGCTGTCCCCTCTCTTCCTTCCTTCCTTCCTTCCTTCCTTCCTTCCTTCCTTCCTGCCTTCTGACATACTTCCGGTGATGTCAGGTGGCGTAGCATATGCAAATAAGTTATGCTAATGGTTATGCTAATGAGCTCCTGCACCTCTTTTTCTACGAAATGACCCCTGGTCTCCCATAATACATGGGGCACCCGACAAAATTGTTGGGAAGTAGGTTCAGGACAGACAAAAGGAAATACTTCTCTACTCAGTGAGTAATTTAATAGACGTGTGATTCTTCTCGTATTAATAATAATAATTATGAAAATGGGGTCTTTCATAATAATCTTAATTAATGTGAAAGCAAAACAGATTCCCTGTCTAAACAGCCTATAATGGGGGAGGAACATGATTTTCTTTCATTTTGTTCTGGTTTCTTTCATTATAACGACTAACAGAGAGCTCAGTGTTCCTTTGGGGGAGAGGGGAGACAGACCTGGGATTTCTTGATTAACTGAAAGCTGTAACCAATATGAATATCAAAAGAACCCTGCTGGGTCATCTAGTCCAGCATCCTGTCTCACACAGTGGCCAACCAGTTCCTCTGGAGGGCCAGCAACAGGGCATAGAGGCCGAGGCCTTCATAAGAACCTCAGAAGAGCCCTGCTGGATCAGACCAGTGGTCCCTCTAGTCCAGCATCCTGTCTCACACAGTGGCCAGCCAGTCCCTCTGGAGGGCCAACAGCAGGCATAGAGGCCGAAACCTTCATAAGAACATAAGAAGAGCCCTGCTGCTTCGGACCAGTGGTCCCTCTAGTCCAGCATCCTGTCTCACACAGTGGCCAGCCAGTTCCTCTGGAGGGCCAACAGCAGAGCATAGAGGCCGAGACCTTCATAAGAACATAAGAAGAGCCCTGCTGGATCAGACCAGTGGTCCCTCTAGTCCAGCATCCTGTCTCACACAGTGGCCAGCCAGTTCCTTCGGAGGGCCAACAACAGGGCATAGAGGCTGAGGTTTCCCCCTGATGGTTTCCTCCTGGCACTGGGATTCATAGCTTGACTGCCTCTGAATGTGGAGGTTCCCCCTACTCACTACGGCGAGTAGCCACTGATATATCTATCCATTAACCTATCTAATCCCCTTTTAAAGCTATCTATGCCTGTGGCCATCACTACATCATCTGGCAGCAAATTTCGCATTATAGCGTGGGTTATACTACATACATATGTGAGGTATTCCAGTCTTGAAGGATACAAGGTGGGATTCTACCTTCCTCTCTCCCGCCTGCTAAATTTCCCCTTGCTGTCTGTGCTTCCCTTCTTGCCTTCTGTTCTCCAAACCTCCAAAGCTTCCTTCCTTCCTACCCGCCCGCCCAGACTCTTTACCTTCCTTGTGCCACCAAATGCCCTTGCCTTGGCTGTCTGCCTCTTCCTCGAGCCACTGTTCTTCAAGCTCAGCGACTGCAACACTGTCTGTATTACTGCTACTGTTTGGACTGTTTCCTATCAACTCTCCCACTGAATAGAATGTTAAAGATGAGTGCCTTTCACTGACTCAAAAACTGAAGGGAAACGAAAGAGAGAAGAAGAAGAGATTGGATTTATACCCCACCCTTCACTCAGAGTGGCTTACAAACTCCTTTCCTTTCCCCTCCCCACAAAAGACACCCTGTGAGGTAGGCGGGGCTGAGAGAGCTCTTTTGAGGACTACTCTTGAGAAAACAGCTCTGAGAGAACTTGTCACTGACCCAAGGTCACACCAGCAGCTGCATGTGAAGGAGTGGGGAATCAAATCCAGTTCTCCCAGATTAGAGCCTGTGCTCATAACCACTACACCAAACTGGCTCTCTGGGGGAGGCTTTATTCCGTCTGTCTGAAACTTGGCAATGTAGATGTCCTAGGGGATTACTACAACCCCTCTACGTTGTGTTCAGTTTGGATGGAAAACTGTGACGGTAGAGAGATAAGAAAGGCATGGGGGTGGGGGTTTTCCACTGAAGCCACTGGGAAATAATAAAGAAACAGAAATATGAACACAAAACAATAATAACGTAAGAAACAATAATGAAACAAAACCACACGAAACAACCCAATAAGGAAATATTCCCTTTTGGGATTAATAACAAAAATGAAAGGAATGTAGCAAACCCGCATGCACAAGTCTAGTAATTAAACTGGAATTGACTGAGAGTTAGGATTGCCAGCTCTGGGTTGGGAAATACCTGGAGGTGGGGGGGGGGGGAGACCTCAGCATAGTACAATCCCAGTGGTTCATCTAGTTCAGCATCCTATCTCACACAGTGGCCAGCCAGTTCCTCTGGAGGGCCAACAACAGAGCAGAGAGCCTGAGGCCTTCATAAGAACATCAGAAGAGCCCTGCTGGATCAGACCAGTGGTCCGTCTAGTCCAGCATCCTGTCTCACACAGTGGCCAACCAGTTCCTCTAGAGGGCCAACAACAGGGCATAGAGCCTGAGGCCTTCATAAGAACATCAGAAGAGCCCTGCTGGATCAGACCAGTGGTCCGTCTAGTCCAGCATCCTGTCTCACACAGTGGCCAACCAGTTCCTCTGGAGGGCCAACAACAGGGCATAGAGCCTGAGGCCTTCATAAGAACATCAGAAGAGCCCTGCTGGATCAGACCAGTGGTCCGTCTAGTCCAGCATCCTGTCTCACACCGTGGCCAGCCAGTTCCTCTGGAGGGCCAACAACAGGGCAGAGAGGCCAAGGCCTTCATAAGAACCTCAGAAGAGCCCTGCTGGATCAGACCAGTGGTCCCTCTAGTCCAGCATCCTGTCTCACACAGTGGCCAACCAGTTCCTCTAGAGGGCCAACAACAGGGCATAGAGCCTGAGGCCTTCATAAGAACATCAGAAGAGCCCTGCTGGATCAGACCAGTGGTCCGTCTAGTCCAGCATCCTGTCTCACACAGTGGCCAACCAGTTCCTCTGGAGGGCCAACAACAGGGCATAGAGCCTGAGGCCTTCATAAGAACCTCAGAAGAGCCCTGCTGGATCAGACCAGTGGTCCGTCTAGTCCAGCATCCTGTCTCACACTGTGGCCAGCCAGTTCCTCTGGAGGGCCAACAACAGGGCAGAGAGGCCAAGGCCTTCATAAGAACATCAGAAGACCCCTGCTGGATCAGACCAGTGGTCCCTCTAGTCCAGCATCCTGTCTCACACAGCGGCCAACCAGTTCCTCTGGAGGGCCAACAACAGGGCAGAGAGCCTGAGGCCTTCATAAGAACATCAGAACAGCCCTGCTGGATCAGACCAGTGGTCCGTCTAGTCCAGCATCCTATCTCACACCGTGGCCAGCCAGTTCCTCTGGAGGGCCAACAACAGGGCAGAGAGGCCAAGGCCTTCATAAGAACATCAGAAGAGCCCTGCTGGATCAGACCAGTGGTCCCTCTAGTCCAGCATCCTGTCTCACACAGCGGCCAACCAGTTCCTCTGGAGGGCCAACAACAGGGCATATAGCCTGAGGCCTTCATAAGAACATCAGAAGAGCCCTGCTGGATCAGACCAGTGGTCCGTCTAGTCCAGCATCCTGTCTCACACCGTGGCCAGCCAGTTCCTCTGGAGGGCCAACAAGGGCACAGAGGATGAGGCCTTCATAAGAACATAGAAAGAGCCCTGATTAATTGGACCAGTGGTCCATCTAGTTCAGCATCCTGTCTCACACAGTGGCCAGCCAGTTCCTTTGGAGGGCCAACAACAGAGCAGAGAGGCTGAGGCCTTCATAAGAACATCAGAAGAGCCCTGCTGGATCAGGCCAATGGTCCATCTAGTTCAGCATCCTGTCTCACACAGCGGCCAACCAGTTCCTCTGGAGGGCCAACAACAGGGCATAGAGCCTGAGGCCTTCATGAGAACATAAGAAGAGCCCTGCTGGATCAGAGCAGGGGTCCATCTAGTCCAGCATCCTGTCTCACACAGTGGCCAACCAGCTATTCTGGAGGGCCAACAACAGGGCAGAGAGGCTGAGGCTTTCTACTGATGTTGCCTCCTGGCTCTAGGATTCAAAAGCTGACTGCCTCTGAATGTGGCGGTTCCCTTCAGTCTCCATGGCCAGTAACCATGGATGGATTTATCCTCCATGAATCAATCTAATCTTCTTTGAAAGCGGTTTATTCCTGTGGCCATCATTACATCCTCTGGCAGTGAATTCCACATTTTAATCCCTCTCTGCATAAAGAAGGACTTTTGTCCATCCCGATAAAGAAGCATTTCCTTTCGTCCCACAAGGATCAATTCAAAGCAGCCCCCGTACACCCGGATGCACACCATGCAGCTGACCAAGTGCAAAGTGCCACACAGATCAATTCTAAAACAGCTTCCATGCTTCATAGCAAAACCATTCTAACCAGCCTACAGGCAACAGCCTGGAGATACTCCCCCTCCCCGGTTTCCCAACCTGTTGCCAAACCATCCATCTTGGTTTGGTGTAGTGGTCAGGAGCGCGGACTCTAATCTGGGAAAACCGGGTCTGATTCCCCACTCCTCCACTTGCAGCTGCTGCATGACCTTGGGCAAGCCATAGCTCTGTACCAGCTGTTCTCTCAAGGGCAGTTCTTTCAGAGCTCTCTCAGCCCCACCTACCTCACCCGGTGTCTGTTGTGGGGAGGGGAAGGGAAAGGAGATTGTAAGCTGCTCTGAGACTCCAAGTGAAGGGAGGGGCATAAATCCAATCTCTTCTTCTTCGTCTTGAAAAAAAGGGCCTGATCCTGCCTTCCCAGGCCATGCTTGCTGGTAAACCCTACCGCTACCAATTACTTTTACAGGAACAAGAACCGGCTCCCTGCAGATTCCAGGCAGAGCTGGAATGTCGTAATCCTTCTAATTAGGCCAAGAACGGATCACTAGATTGAACAGTACACCAAAAAAAAAAAAAAATTGACCCAAGCTGGTTATTTTGAACCACCCCTCATATCACTAGGGCCACGGACCAATGTGGGAGGTGGGGGGTAGGGGAGAACCAGTCCAGGCTGCCTGCTTTCTCTTCTAAACTTCGCCCACGAGGCTGGAGTTGGTGATGGAGCTGGATCCGGGGCTTTGCTTTCTCTTCAAACAGCTGGGCGGGTTTGACCTGTCCTCGGTCGCTCAGCGCTGATGCCGCTTTAATTTCCTTTCCGCTCCCACCGCAGCCCCAGAATGGCTCTCGGATGTTCAGAAACAGACGGAGTTTAATGAAAATTGTAATTAGAACCCTGCAGCGCTCTTGTCTCTACGCCGGGCGACTAATTTACATTACAAATCAAGCCGGTGTCAGGCAGGAGAAGGGAATTCATTAGGGACTTGGTGGGATGGGTTGAGGGGAGAGGGCGGCTCCGGGAAGAGATGGCTGCCCTCCCGATACTATTAGAATTTTCTGTACCTTCCACCGTCGCTTTCAGAGCCATTTCAGTACAGGATGCTAAAAGTGTCTTTTACATTTCCCCCACCTGAAATCCAATGGCTTAGGAAGAAGAAGAAGAAAAAGCAACAATGGGAGGGACTTCTGGAGTTCTGGCCTTGCTGGTGGACCTCCTGATGGCACCTGGGTTTTGGCCACTGTGTGACAGAGTGTTGGCCTGGATGGGCCATTGGCTTGATCCAACATGGTTCCTCTTATGCTCTTATTTCTGGGGCAGTGATGCTCTGTATTCTTGATGATTGAGGAACAACAGTAGGAGGGCTTCTGGAGTTCTGGCCCCGCTGGTGGACCTCCTACGGCAACTGGGTTTTGGCCACTGTATGACACAGAGTATTGGGCTGGATGGGCCACTGGCCTGATCCAAATGGCTCCTCTTACATTCTTATGGATTTTCACAAAGCAGAAAAATTATATCAAACCAGGGGTCACACTAGAAAAATCTGAATCTTAGACTTTGCACTTAAAAAGGATTTTTTGGCCCTTCTGAAAAAAACCCAGTGGTGGAAACACAGAGGTCAAAATTCAAGCCAGTTCATAAGAACATAAGAGAAGCCAATGTTGGATCAGGCCAATGGCCCATCCAGTCCAACACTCTGTCACACAGTGGCCAAAAACACCAGGTGCCCTCAGGAGTTCCAGCAGTGGGGCCAGGACACTAAGAACATAAGAACATAAGAAAAGCCAATGTTGGATCAGGCCAGTGGCCCATCCAGTCCAACACTGTCACATAGTGGCAAAAAACACCAGGTGTCCTCAGAAGGTCCAGCAGTGGGAGCAGAAAGCCCTCCCACTGTTGCCCCCCCCCCCCAAAAAACAAGAATACAGAGCATCACTTGCCCCAGACTGAGAGTTCCTATCTATACTTTGTGGCTAATAGCCACTGATGGACCTCTGCTCCATATGTTTATCCAATTCCCTCTTGAAACCGTCCAGCTTGTAGCCGCCGCCACCTCCTGTGGCAGTGAATTCCAGGTGTTAATCACTCTTTGGGTGAAGAAGGACTTCCTTTTATCTGTTCTAACCTGACTGCTCAGCCATTTCATGGAGCGCCCACGAGTTCTTGTATTGTGAGAAAGGGAGAAAAGGACTTCTTTCTCTACCTGCTCTATCCCATGCATAATCTTATAAATCTCGATCATGTCACCCCTCAGCCGTCGTCTCTCCAAGCTAAAGAGCCCCAAGCGCTTCAACCTTTTTTCATAGGAAAAGTGTTCCAACCCTTTTATCATTTTAGTTGTCCTTTTCTGCACTTTTTCCACTGCTATAATATCTTTCTTGAGGTGTGGCGACCAGAACTGTACACAGTACTCCAAATGAGGTTGCACCATCGATTTACACAGGGGCATTATGATACTGCTGATTTGTTATCTATTCCCGTCCTAATAACCCCCAGCATAGCATTGGCCTTTTTCATTGCAGTCGCACACTGTCTCAACATTTTCATTGAATTATCTACTACGACTCCAAGATCTCTCTCTTGGTCAGTCTCCGCCAGTTCGGACCCCATCAACGTGTATTTATAGTTAGGATTTCTGGCTCCAATGTGCATCACTTTGCACTTGGCCACATTAAACCCCATTTGCCATGTTGATGCCCACTTGCCCATCCTTGACAGATCCCTTTGGAGTGCCTCACAATCCTCCCTGGTTCTCACTTCACAGCTTACTCCCAACTCCAAATCATTAATAAACAAGTTAAAAAGCATCAGACCGAGTACTGATCCCTGCGGTACCCCACTGCTTACCTCCCTCCAACTGAAAAAATTTCCCATTTATACTCACTCTCTGTCTCCTTTTAATTAGCCAGTTTTTGATCCACAAAAGGACTTGTCCTTTTATCCCATGACTATGCAGCTTACTTAGGAGCCTTTGATGAGGAACTTTATCAAAAGCTTTCTGGAAGTCAAGGTAAACAACATCTATTGGGTCCCCCTTGTCCACATGTTTGTTTACTCCCTCAAAGAACACTAACAGGTTAGTGAGACAAGATCTTCCCTTACAGAACCCATGCTGAGTCTTCCTCAAGAGATTTTGTTCATCAATGTGCCTACTAATTTTTTCCTTAATAATAGTTTCCACCAACTTACCCGATATCGACGTCGGACTGATTGGCCTGTAATTTCCTGGAACCCCTTTTAAAGATAGGAGTGACATTCGCTACCTTCCAGTCCTCAGGAATGGAGGCAGATTTTAAGGAAAGATTACATATTTTTGTCAGGAGATCCACAAGTTCACATTTGAGCCCTCCCTAGAAGTTCAACATATTATTAATGGCCTACAACTCATGTTTTCCTCACACGGGCTTGGGGGGGGGCAACTTTTTCTTGTGTAAAGACATCCTGCTAACCTAAAACAACTTCTTAGCCGCAGTGATAAAACTACTTAACAGTAACATGGACTTTGGTGCCAAGACCTGAAATAAACCATACAGATCCTAGCAACACCATCAGTGGACCCAGCAACATCAGCCATACCATCTCAGGTTCCTTCTCCTGCTATCCTCTAATGGGATTTATGCCACCACTTGTCAGCAATGCCCTTCCACCCTCTACATTGGATGAACAGGCCTAAAGATGTGAAGGCCCAGAAAAAAACTAGAAATATTCAGAAAAAAAACAGGTTTTTTCCAGTTTTTTCCCCTGAAGCCTTTTTTGTTTTTTTCCCGAAAAACTGGAAAAATTGAAAAAAGAAAAGAAAAGGAAAAAACTGATTATGAAACGTTTTATTTTAACATGAATAAAATATTTTAAGACAAGGTGTCTAGGAGAGGGTATTATAAGAGATTCTCAAAAAGACTGACACAACCACTTTTATCTTTAAAAGGGGTAACCTCTCTGATATGAGGGGACATGTGAGGAAGAAACTTAAAGGAAAAGTAGAAAGGGTCAAAACCACTGGGGAGGCTTGGAGGCTATTTAAAATTACAATCCTAGAAGCTCAGAAAAAATACATACCGCAGGTTAGAAAAGGCATAAATAGGTATAGAAAAAAGACTGCATGGTTAACCAACAAAGTAATGCAAGCTGTAAAAGATAAAAAGGATTCCTCCATTTTCTGCAGCATGTGAAAAAGTCTGGTCTGTGTTTGGAAACACACTAAATCAAGAAATAACATCTGAAAGGGCAAAGAAGCTTGTTTCAATCCAGGCAAACCTTCAGTTTTTAGAGGTCCATAATAACTGTGATAATGACAGACACAACGGAGTAGCTGCAGAAGCAGAGACTGAAACGGATAATTACAGCTCAGAAAATGATTCAGATTAAATTTCATGCCCATTCATTGAAACTTAGTCCTACACTCCCTTCTATACACTTCCACCCTCTTCAATTCTTTTTATTGAGAGCCAGTTTGGTGTAGTGGTTAAGTGCGCGGACTCTAATCTGGGAGAACCGGGTTTGATTCCCCACTCCTCCACTTGCACCTGCTGGATGACCTTGGGCAAGCCATAGCTCTGTACCAGCTGTTCTCTCAAGGACAGTTGTCTCAGAGCTCTCACAGCCCGACATACCTCACAGGGTGTCTGTTGTGGGGAGGGGAAGGGAAAGGAGTTTGTAAGCCGCTCTGAGATTCCCTTGGGGAGTGAAGGGGGGGTATAAATCCAATCTCTTCTCTTCTTCTTCTTTATGAGAATGGGTTTTTTAAAAAATTTAATACTGTGGAGAGGAAATATGAATAATTGTTACTTTTGGATTTTTAAAAATTGTTTTGTGGAGGGTTTTTTTGTCTGTTCCACATAAACAGTTTAGGAGATTGTTGCTCCATTTGTTACAATTACAAATAAATATAAAAAAGTAAATTCTGTTTGTAATAATTGTTTGGATACACTATATTTTTAATATGCTAGTCATGATAATTTCATGCCAAGTAATATTGTCCATAGTCATATTTTATGTTCCTAAAGTTACAGAATGACTCAGTCTGGAAAAGAAAAAAAGAGGGCTAATGTAGCATTTTTTTCAATTTTTCCAAAAATTTCCTTTTTCCCAAAAAAACTGGGAAAAACCTGGTTTTTTTTCCGAGTTTCAAAGTTTTGGGAAATTTTACATCTCTAAATAGGCCCATCCCTACAACAAAGAATTAATGGACATAAGTTTGACATTAGAAAACACAACATTCAAAAGCCAGTGGGGGGACATTTTAACCTTCCAGGACATTTGGTTGCTGACCTAAGAGTAGCAGTTCTCTTACAAAAGAACTTCAAAGGGAGATTAGAAAGAGAGACAATGCATCCTCCTGGACTGAATCGAGACTTAGGTTTCCCATCTCATTACCAATGCGGATTTCTCCATGCCTACTACACCTCTGCATATCACACCTCACCCAATCCCGCCCGCTATTGTCATTCACCTGCTGTTGTCATTCACCTGCTATTGTCATTTGACTTCTGAAATCACTCCACTCTCGAATTATAAGGACAGATGGACTCACGTTCTGTCTGTGTCAGAAGAAGTGAGCAGTGACTCACAAGAGCTCATGCCCTGCCACATTCTCTAAGCTGCTACTGCGTATCTGCACCCCAATATTTTAATTGGTTTTGCGGCAAAGGCTGCGCCCATCTCCAAGTGGGGTCACTCGTGTTGTGCCAACCTTTTTAACGGTTCCTGAAACAGCAGTCTTATAAAAGAGCTATTAAGGTTTGCAAGGGATGTTGTTCTCTCTCTCTGCAGTTCAGAGGGGGCCGTTTCCAATGAGTCAGCCACACTCATTGGAGCAGGGAAAAAACACCTTTGCCCTTAGACCCAGTTTGAGACCCCTGAACCTTAATAACGCTCAGTTCATAAAGTACAGGCGTCTACAGAGGGGGCAACAAGGAGGGTTCGATGCATTAGACCTGGAATTACTGAAGTAATTAATCAGTTATTCAACTACAATGGATCTCTCTCCTTGGGGGAAATCAATGGCCGGAAATCGATAGGGACCGATCTGTTCTGGATCCCTTCCGAAGAAGCAAAGCTCTCTGGAATGCAGTCTTTGTGGATCTACAGGTAGCCCCTCTGCCATGTCCAGCAAAGTGATCACTGTGCTCTGAGAATACCGCCCCTACAAATCATATAGATTGCCTTAATTAATGTACTGCATTCCTTTCCAGGGTTGGGTTGGCTAGCCACGGTGACACGTGGCTGATCCACCTCTTCTTCACATTCCCTCTTCCAGTTACTGAAAGAAGGCATTTGTTTATTTTACTTGCTTCATTTACACCCCACTTTTCACCCCAAGGGAGCCCCAAAGCAGCTTACAACTAAGGTTGCCAGCCTCCAGGCGGGGCCTGGGGGTCTCCCGGAATCACAGCTGATTTCCAGACGACAGACATCAGTTCCCCTGGATAAAACGGCTGCTTTGGAGGGTGGGCTCTACAGCATTGTATCCTGCTGAGGTCCCTCCCCTCCCTGAACCCCACACTCCTCAGGTTCCACCTCCAAAATCTACAGGTATTTCCCAATCTGGAGTTGGCAATCCTACATACAACATTCCACCCTTCTCTGTCTTATCCTCACAACAACCCAATGAGGTAGGCAAGGCGGAGAGGGTCACCCCGCAGCACCCACCAGTCTGGCTCACATTCTGCTCACCATAAGCAAGCAGAGAACCGATTTTTCATCAAATGTACCAAGAATGTACCAAAAGGAACCCAACGAACTGGCTTGCCCTGCTTGCAAAAAGCTGGAACGATTTTTCGTCGAGCGTTTCAGCTGTTCGCAAGCAGGGCAAGCCAGCTCATTGGGTTCTTTTTGGTCCATTCTCAGCACCACACATGCCACACTGCCTCTTCCCCAAAGGTGGCTTAGCTCGTTTTAATAAAAGGGTGGACATCAGGGTTGTCAACCTCCAGGTGGTGGCTGGAGATCTCCCAGGATTACAACTGACCACCAGGTGAAGGCTGCTTCTTTGGAAGGTGGTCTCTATGGCATTATAACCCATTGAACTCCCTCCCCTCCCCAAACCCTGCCTTCCTCAGGCTCCACCCCCAAAATCCCAAGCTATTTCCCAACCGGGAGCTGGCACCTCTGGATGAAATACTGCAAACTGCCTTAGCTTGCAATCTTTAGTTAGTCTCTAAGAGAAGCAGAGAGACACAGTGGCGTAACCGCTAATATTTATGCAGCATTGCTTAAGTACAGCTTATTCAATGAAGAACATCATTTATCTTCCCTGTCATCCCCTGCAACTTGTTTTGGTTTCCCAGGCTCTCTCTCACTCTGCTCCGAGTCCATTATTATGTACGCTTTCCTGGCCTCTGACCAACAAACACTCCAATTAAGTTTCAGCGTACAACAATCCCTGGGGTGCATGTCCCCCCCCTCCACCTCCGCGCTGTCCCCGCAAACTGGCCTCCCCCTTCAGCTGCCTCATGCTTTATTCAAAAGACAATCGACTCCTTTCGAAGAGGGCAAGTGGGATAAACACCATAGCATTGCCTTGGGGGGGGGGGAGATATTACAATGGCTTAATTATAATCCAGGGTTTATCTGTTCCCAGTTCTGGGACTTGGCCCTGGAATAGCCAAAGCAACGAGAATGAAGAGGATGTCTCTGGGCATGTGCAGAGGACACTCCCTCTTCTAGAAGTGTGGGACCGCAGGCAGCTTCACCTATGTGGTCTCAGAGATAAGGGCTGCAATCAAGCACACTAAACAATCCACTTTCAGGACACTTTCCAACTGGATTTTACAGTGGGCGATTCTGCATCTCGCATTTGCTCCACATTTTCTCAACTGGGAGGGTAAGTGCAGCTCAAAACCACATTCAAATACCTCTGGGCAACGCAGTGTTGGCTGCAAAGTCACCCTGAATGGCCATAAACCGGCCATAAATCTATGCAGAAGGTACCATAAAACCCAATGATCAAAGGAAGCGAAAGCGGCATGGAGCCGTGGAGGCTACCATAAAATCCAACGATCAAAGAAAGCGAAAGCAGGATGCAATGCAATGGGGAATTTCTGCTCCAACATGGGCTTCGTACAACAACAGAGGGAAAAGCCAGCGGAGAATCAGCCTGTGTGAACTGGCAAAATCCAGCTGGAAAGTGCGCTGATAGTGGACTGAAAGGGGATTATTTAGTGTGTGTGACACCGGCCAAGTTCTTGCAGGGCTGTGAACAGGAGCACAGTGAGGTGTTTTGGCAATGCACCTCCCCCGGGGCTTGTGCTGGTGTCAACATGAACACACCTGAACACATAAAGCTGCCTTATACTTCGGACTGCCAGTTCCAAGGAGGGAAATTCCTGGAGATTTGGGGGGGGGGGGTGGAGCCTGGAGTGGGGTTTGGGGAGCGACCTCAGCAGGCTGTCATGCCAGTCCCCCCTCCAAAGTTTTCTCCAGGGGAACTGATCCCTATAGCCTGGAGATCAGTTGTAACTCTGGGTGATCTCCAGCCACCACCTGCAGGTGGGCAACCCTGCTTAAACTGAATTATATCCTTGGTCCATCAAGGTCAGTACTGCCTGTTCAAACTGGCAGCGGCTCCCCAGGGTCTCAGGCGAGGAGGTCTTTCCCATCACCTACTGCCTGGTCCTATTAACTGAAGGTACCGAGGATTGAACCTGGGACCTTCTGCATGCCAAGCCGAGGCTCTTCCACTGAGCCACAGCCACTCTTTACAGCTCTCCAAGGTCTCAGGCAGAAGTCTTTCCCATCACCTACTGCCTGGTCCTTTTAACTGGAGGTGCCGGGGATTGAACCTGGGACCTTCTGCATGCCAAGCAGAGACTCTTCCAGTGAGCCACAGCCCCTGTTTAAGGCTCTGCAGGGTCTCAGGTGGAGGTCTTTCCCATCACCTACCGCCTGGTCCTTTTAAATGGAGATGCCGGGGATTGAACCTGGGACCTTCTGCATGCCAAGCAGAGACTCTTCCAGTGAGCCACATCCCGTTTAAGGCTCTGCAGGGCCTCAGGTGGAGGTCTTTCCCATCACCTACCGCCTGGTCCTTTTAACTGGAGGTGCCGGGGATTGAACCCGGGACCTTCTGCATGACAAGCAGAGACTCTTCCAGTGAGCCACAGCCCCTGTTTAAGGCTCTGCAGGGTCTCAGGTGGAGGTCTTTCCCATCACCTACTGCCTGGTCCTTTTAACTGGAGGTGCCGGGGATTGAACCCGGGACCTTCTGCATGCCAAGCAGAGACTCTTCCAGTGAGCCACATCCCGTTTAAGGCTCTGCAGGGCCTCAGGTGGAGGTCTTTCCCATCACCTACCTCCTGGTCCTTTTAACTGGAGGTGCCGGGGATTGAACCCGGGACCTTCTGCATGACAAGCAGAGACTCTTCCAGTGAGCCACAGCCCCTGTTTAAGGCTCTGCAGGGTCTCAGGTGGAGGTCTTTCCCATCACCTACTGCCTGGTCCTTTTAACTGGAGGTGCCGGGGATTGAACCCGGGACCTTCTGCATGCCAAGCAGAGACTCTTCCAGTGAGCCACAGCCCCTGTTTAAGGCTCTGCAGGGTCTCAGGTGGAGGTCTTTCCCATCACCTACTGCCTGGTCCTTTTAACTGGAGGTGCCGGGGACTGAACCCGGGACCTTCTGTATGCCAAGCAGAGACTCTTCCAGTGAGCCACAGCCCCTGTTTAAGACTCTGCAGGGCCTCAGGTGGAGGTCTTTCCCATCACCTACCGCCTGGTCCTTTTAACTGGAGATGCCGGGGATTGAACCTGGGACCTTCTGCATGCCAAGCTGATGCTCTGCCGCTGAGCCACATCCCCTGTTTAAGGCTCTGCAAGGCCTCAGGTGGAGGTCTTTCCCATCACCTACCGCCTGGTCCTTTTAACTGGAGGTGCCGGGGATTGAACCTGGGACCTTCTGCATGCCAAGCAGAGACTCTTCCAGTGAGCCACAGCCCCTGTTTAAGGCTCTGCAGGGCCTCAACTGGAGGTCTTTCCCATCACCTACCGCCTGGTCCTTTTAAATGGTGATGCCGGGGATTGAACCTGGGACCTTCTGCATGCCAAGCAGAGACTCTTCCAGTGAGCCACATCCCGTTTAAGGCTCTGCATGGCCTCAGGTGGAGGTCTTTTCCATCACCTACCGCCTGGTCCTTTTAACTGGAGGTGCCGGGGATTGAACCCGGGACCTTCTGCATGCCAAGCAGAGACTCTTCCAGTGAGCCACAGCCCCTGTTTAAGGCTCTGCAGGGTCTCAGGTGGAGGTCTTTCCCATCACCTACCGCCTGGTCCTTTTAACTGGAGGTGCCGGGGATTGAACCCGGGACCTTCTGTATGCCAAGCAGAGACTCTTCCAGTGAGCCACAGCCCCTGTTTAAGGCTCTGCAGGGCCTCAGGTGGAGGTCTTTCCCATCACCTACCGCCTGGTCCTTTTAACTGGAGATGCCGGGGATTGAACCTGGGACCTTCTGCATGCCAAGCTGATGCTCTGCCGCTGAGCCACATCCCCTGTTTAAGGCTCTGCAGGGCCTCAGGTGCAGGTCTTTCCCATCACCTACCGCCTGGTCCTTTTAACTGGAGGTGCCGGGGATTGAACCTGGGACCTTCTGCATGCCAAGCAGAGACTCTTCCAGTGAGCCACAGCCCCTGTTTAAGGCTCTGCAGGGTCTCAGGTGGAGGTCTTTCCCATCACCTACCGCCTGGTCCTTTTAACTGGAGGTGCCGGGGATTGAACCCGGGACCTTCTGCATGCCAAGCTGATGCTCTGCCGCTGAGCCACATCCCCTGTTTAAGGCTCTGCAGGGCCTCAGGTGGAGGTCTTTCCAATCACCTACCGCCTGGTCCTTTTAACTGGAGGTGCCGGGGATTGAACCTGGGACCTTCTGCATGCCAAGCAGAGACTCTTCCAGTGAGCCACAGCCCCTGTTTAAGGCTCTGCAGGGCCTCAGGTGGAGGTCTTTCCCATCACCTACCGCCTGGTCCTTTTAACTGGAGGTGCCGGGGATTGAACCCGGGACCTTCTGCATGCCAAGCAGAGACTCTTCCAGTGAGCCACAGCCCCTGTTTAAGGCTCTGCAGGGTCTCAGGTGGAGGTCTTTCCCATCACCTACCGCCTGGTCCTTTTAACTGGAGGTGCCGGGGATTGAACCTGGGACCTTCTGCATGCCAAGCCGATGCTCTGCCGCTGAGCCACATCCCCTCTTTCCAGCTCTCCAGGTTCTCAGGCAGAGGTCTTTCCCATCACCTCCTGCTTGGTCCTTTTAACTGGAGATGCCGGGGAATGAACCTGGGACCTTCTGCATGCCAAGCCGATGCTCTGCCGCTGAGCCACATCCCCTCTTTCCAGCTCTCCAGGTTCTCAGGCAGAGGTCTTTCCCATCACCTCCTGCTTGGTCCTTTTAACTGGAGATGCCGGGGAATGAACCTGGGACTTTCTACATGCCAAGCAGAGACTCTTCCACTGAGCCACAGCCCCTCTTTACAGCTCTCCAGGGTCTCATGCAGAAGTCTTTCACATCACCTACTGCCTGGTCCTTTTAACTGGAGGTGCCAGGGATTGAACCTGGGATGTTCTGGAAGCCAAGCAGATGCCCTACCACTGAGCCACTGGCCCTTCCCCAACTTGCTTGGGGAGTCTCACACGGACTGGCAAGAGCAAAAAGAGGCACCCTGCTGGGCTAGACCTGTACCCCATCTTGTCCTGTGTCCAACTGTAGCCAACCAGTTGCCTTGGAGGACCAACAGAAAGAGCTTAGAGTCCTAGAACTGTCCTCGATTTTCCCTCATAGCAATGATAATCAGAGGTATACTCTCTCCAGATGTGGAGGATGTTCCCTTTAGTACCTTTGAACGGTAGCCATTGGTGGACCTCTCCTCCACTGATCTGCCTTAATCCCCTTTGAAAGCCACTATGCTTGCAGCCGCCATTGCATTCACTGGCAGGGGATTCCACAGTTCAATTACTCACTAAGCAAGGCAGCAGTTCCTTTTGTCTGTCCTGAATCTGCTGATCATGAATTCCAGTGGGTGCACCCCCAAGTTCTGGTCCTTTGGAATAAGGAGAAAAACCTCTCTCTGGCTGCGATCACACTTGCCTTTAGATCCAACATAGCTGCAAATGCCTGACGGATCTAAAAGGCACCACCAGAAAGCAACATCTGGGAAGTGTCCCGCAGTCGTCGACAACCTGTGCTGCTCCGCCAGAGAAGCGGAGTTAAAAGACACCGGGGAAAGTCCGGCTCTAATGGGTTCCGATGGGCCATGGTTGGGCTTTCCCCTGTCTGATCGTGCAAGCACGCTCTCGTGCCTTAACGATGGTCTGATCATGCCATCCCGGCTGAGTGCCATTCTCCCCCCCCCCCCCCCCGCACAGTATGCGCATGACCGCATACTCCATAAGGAGCTCTCAGTACGGAGGTGCGATTTCTCATTTAAGTGCATGGGAAATGGCAAAAGAAGAGAGACTCACCCACAGTTGCGTCTGATCACACAGTGACGGGCTGAGCCCGCAGCTTGAAAGGGCTGTATGAGCTCATATTTGTTGTTGTTCAGTCACACAGTCGAGTCCGACTCTTCGCGGCCCCATGGACCACATCCCGCCGGGCCCTCCTATCATCTGTTGTGCTCCGGAATTTGCTTAATTTCATGTTTGTTGCATCAACAACACTGTCTAACCATCTCATCCTTTGGTGATCTCATAACTGCGGGTCAAACCCCTCCGGAGGAGATAGCCTCGCTTCCCCTCCACTCCAACTGGCACGTGTGACCGCAGCCTCTGACTGTTTCTCCTGCCACGCGCATTATTATAGAACCCCCCCGTTCTCAGCTGTCTTTTCCCTTCTAAATTGAAAAGCCCCAGACTCTTTAATATGGATGCCAGCTGTCCTGGTGTTTTTTTTAAAAAAAAAGTCCAATCCCTTTGGTGGTGGGAAGTGCCATCAAGTTGCCGCTGATGTATGGTGACCCAGAGAGTTCTCAGGGCAAGAGATGAGCAGAGGTGGTTGGCCATTGCCTGCCTCTGCATAGCAACCCTGGGCTTCCTTGGAGGTCTCCCATCCAAGTACTGGCCAGGCGTGACCCTGCTTAGCTTCCGAGATCCAGGCAGCCTGGCCTATCCAGGTCAGGATTCAATACCTTTAACCAGGGGTCATTTCGTAGAAAAAGAGGGGATGGAGCTCATTAGCATAACTCATTTGCATAACTCATTTGCATATGCCACACCCCCTAACATACCGGAAGTGTGTCAGAAGGCAACACCCACCCCTCAGGCTCCACTCCACAAGTGAGTGAAAATGACCTGCTCTTCCTCCATTCCCTTCCCCATCCAATACTTTGTGCAATAAAAATAAGTGTCAAGAACACACCCTCATTCTCTTCCTGCTCCCTTGAAACCACCAGGTTTCAAGTAGACTTGAGATACCCAGGACATGTGCACCACCCATCCCTTTCCCTTCCCCTCCCCACAACAAGACACCCTGTGAGGTAGGTGGGGCTGAGATAGGTCTTTTGAGAATGGCTCATGAGAGAACAGCTCTGAGAGTACTTGTGACTGGCCCAAGGTCACACCAGCAGCTGCATGCGGAGGAGTGGGGAATCAAACCTGGTTCTCCCAGATTAGAGTTCAACTCCTGACCACTACACCAAACTGATGGGGTGGAAGCTGCTGAAGGGATGGTGAAATTCCTCCAGTACTTATGTGCCATGTGCCCAGATAAAAAATGGTATACTTAGAAAATTTATATGCCGCCTTGAGCAAGTCTCTGGAAAAGCAGCACACAGTCATAAAAGGAACAATGATAAAATTATCAATATTAAAACAAATCATTAAAAACAATAAATATTCTAGCAGGGCTTTCCCCGGGGCGCTGCGCCTCTGCACTGCTCGGGGAAGCCGAGGAGGGGGCGGGGCTTGGTCATGTGCCCGCCCCCTGGGCTCCTCACTCCCGGAGCTGCGCTCCTGTGGGCTCCCACTCCAACGGACCCCTGCCTTTAACAGAGGTTTTAAGAACATAGGTACGGTTGGGCCACTGGGGGCTCCGCGACCTTCCTTAAAGGCCTCCCTTCTTAAAGGGCCCCCGCTTCTTCCCAAAAGCATTTAAAGGGATCCTTTAAAAGCTTTTGAGAAGAATTGGGGGGGTGGGCACGTGCCCCTCTCCCTCCCTCCCCTCCTGCAAGATTTAAAGGGCCCCCCAGCTGATTGGTGGGCCATGTGCTCCCTGCTGATCAGCTGAAGAGCCTTTTAAATCTTGCATCAGGGGAGGGAGAGGGGTGCATGCCCCCCCTTATTATGGCAAATAATGGCAGCCCCACCAGAAAAAATTTTGCCCCACAAGCCACAAAATCCTGGCAAAGGGCTTCAGACCAGTGGTCCATCTAGCCCGGCATCCTGCCTCACACACTGGCCAACCAGCTCCTCTGGAGGGCCAACAACAGGGCAGAGAGGTCGAGGCCTTCATAAGAACATCAGAAGAGCCCTGCTGGATCAGACCAGTGGTCCATTTAGTCCAGCCTCCTGTCTCATACAGTGGCCAACCAGTTCCTCTGGAGGGCCAGCAGCAGGTCATAGAGCCTGAGGCATTCATAAGAACATCAGAAGAGCCCTGCTGGATCAGACCAGTGGTCCATCTAGTCCAGCCTCCTGTCTCACACAGTGGCCAACCAGTTCCTCTGGAGGGCCAACAACAGGGCATGGAGCCCGGGGCCTTCATAAGAACATCAGAAGAGCCCTGTTGGATCAGACCAGTGGTCCATCTAGTCCAGCAACCTGCCTTACACAGTGGCCAACCAGCTCTCCTGGACAGTCAACAAGAGGGCAAAGAGGTCAAGACCTTCCACTGATGTTGCCTCCCGGCTCTGGGATTCAGAGGATTAGCACCTCTGAATGTGGAGGTTCTCCATAGTCACCATGGCTAGTAGGCATTGATAGACTTCTCCTCCATGAATCTACCTCATCCCCCTTTGAAAGCTGTTTCTTCCCGTGGCCATCATTACATTTTCTGACAGCGAATTTCACATTTTAATCCCTCTCTGATTAGTAAAGTAGTCTTTCCTTTTGTCCGTCTTGCCCTCGAGTTCTAGTATTTTGGGAAAGGGAGAAAAAAATTGTCTTGGTCAACTCTCTCCATCCACACACAATTTTATAAACCTCTATCATTTCTTCCCTTGGTTATCTCTTTTCTAAACTTTCCTCAACGGGAAGGTGCTCTAAGCCTATTTGTGGATATGGGCAGCTGAAGGTTTCTTTGGCCCTAGAGGCGAATAATGTCATCTGGTAAATAACATCCTATTAAGTCCCAGTTTAAGAGACAGGACATTTTTCACCAGTACAGCTGACAATCCTACCCTTTAGGATAGGAAAGGTGCGCCAAGCCTTTAATCCTTTTGGCCAATGTCACCTTCTGTGCCACCAGTGGTTCAGAGTGGGCTGAACTGAGGCCTGTAGCCAGGATTTTTTTTATTTAGGGGGCCTTTAAAAAAGTCGAGGGACACTGAAATTCGTGCACAGTCCCTGCTTCTCCCCCAAAGCATTTGGGGAGAAGCAGGGGGCACACACCCACACTCCAAGCCACAGCCTTCCTTGACTTTGGGGGGGCCTTGGGAGGAAGTCAGGGGGCAGCCCCAGGAGGTCCCACCGTAACTATGGGCCTGGCTGAACCCCTACAGCACAATGATACCCACCTCAATGTGCCATGCCATCTAAATTATAACAACACCACCACTTCATTTACAGCCTTGGTCTTCTCGCTGAAGCTCAAAGCAGATTACAAAACGCAAAAAGCAATCCAATCAGACAAGGAAACATTTCCAATTAATAATGCAGATCAACTAGGGCTGCAGAGCGGGGGAAACAATGCAAACAACGGAACAAACAAACGAAGGTGAACGGCGAAGCTGCAGAACCAAGGCCAGCTGCAGAACAATTTCCAAGCATCTTTGTAGTCTGGCGCCTCACAACTGACATGTTTCCTTAAAGGCTGTTGACGTGCGTGTCCCATAAAAGAAGGTCACATCCCACATCTTGACGACAGAATCTCAACTCAGAGTCCGCACTGGAGGTCCACTTTCATGACTGATCCTCCCGCCCACGGAAGTCCTCTGCTCTTGCATGCAGTGCAACAGCGAAGTGATCGACGCAACGAGCCGTGGGCTTAGGACAGTTCAAAGGAAGTCCTTCTTCACCTGAAGAATCATCAGCACATGGAATCCAGTGCTGCAGGAAGTGGTGGCGGCTACAAGCGCAGACGGCTTCAAGAGGGGACTGGAGGAACATATGGAGCAGAGGTCCATCAGTGGCTGTTAGCCACAAGGTATAGGTGGAACATTTGTCTGGGGCAGTGATGCTCTGTATTCCTGGTGCCTGAGGGGGCAACAGTAGGAGGCCCCAGTGGTGGACCTCCTGACGGCACCTGGGTTTTGGCCACAGTGTGACATAGAGTGTTGGACTGGATGGGCCATTGGCCTGCTCCAACATAGCTTCTCTTATGTTCTTAACACAAAGTTCACCTATTAGATTCAACTCCAGTAGCAGTTTTACTGGACAGTAGCCCGGCTTTACTGCAGAGAAACACTGCGACCCTCGGCAATGAAATTCATTCTCTTCTGCGGACTGGAACATTATCTAGAATAACTCTAGAGTTCAGCCCCTCCTTATGGGGAGCAGACCTAGCTCAGCTGCAGATCGTATAAGCTGCATAATGAATATCCCAAAATCAGTCTCTGTCATTTCCAATCTGAAGGATCTCCTGGGCTGGTGGCTCAGAGGTTAAGACGCTGAGCTGCAGACTGGAAGCAGACTGCTTCAGGACTGCCAGTGAGGGGAAGCTCACCTCCTCCCTAGGCACCTGATTCCACTGTTGAACTACTCCCACTGTCAAAAAGTTTTCCCTAAGATCCAGCCGGTACTTTCCCACCCTTAATTTGAACCCATTCTTGCGAGTCCAAATTGTTAAATCAGTACAACAATACCCCTCTAGGTTTCCCGGGCTTGCACTTAATTGGCCAGCTGCCAGTTACTTCTTCCAGGTGAGCCTGAGAAACAAGCAGTTACATAGGTTAACCCTATAATGACTAAAATGGTCAGGTCTTGTCTTACTTGGGCTGAGGACAGACTGGCAATCTGGAGCGAGATGAATGCGGAGGAAACTGCTGCGGGGGAAAAACTCCCCGGGGCTGGCCATTCACACCGCCCGGTGTATTGCGCAACGGTGCCAATACGGAGCGTTCAGACTGCTGCGGAGTGGCCCCACGTGGGCCGGCCTCCGCAGCTCGTGATAGGGCTGTTTCGGCAATTTGCGCATGTGCGCTCATGCGCAAACTGGCAAAACGCCGCGTTCACACTGCCGCCTCCGCTTGCCTCCCGCCTTCTTTCGGTTCACACTGCCTGGAAGCGGGAGGCAAGTGCAAGACGGCCCCTGGACACCGGTTTCTCCCGGTGTCCTGTTAAAGCGGATGGAAAGCGAGTGGGAGACGGGTAAGTGCGAAACGGAGCCAACGGACAGATGCGCATGTCTGAACGCGCTCCCTTCTTCCCCTTCCAACGCGGGGCTGTCCCGCTTTACATTGTTAGTCTGTCCTCAGCCATACTCATTTTTCCAACACAAATATCCTCTGCTACCCACAGGAAAAGCTCCCTGCCCTCCTCGACGTGACAGCCCTTCAAATCCTTCAAGAGAGCAATCATGTCCTGTCCCCCCGCCGCGACCTCCTCTCCTCCAGACTGAGCATTCCCAAGTCTTCACAGGGCTTCGTCTCCAGGCCCCCAATCATCCTCATTGCCTTGAGAACCCTACACCCTCATGCCTTGAAAACCCTACAGGGCTACCGTAAGTCAGCTGCAACTTGACCACCACAACAAAAACAAAATTCTCATTCTGCACTGAGCCCTCTCTACCTAGGGAAATACCTGAGACACGGAGTTTCCATTGGGTCAATGGAGGTCGGTTGCTAGGGAAGTCCTTATGGCCAAGGACAGTAAACAAAGCCAGCAGAGCTGATTACAGAGAGGCCATTAGGACCAGCCGAGGCTCCAAAACTTAATGGGAGCCACCGTATGCTCTGTTGTGCCAGCTGAGGCCCGATCAGCACCACCGTCATCATTTATTTAGATTCATAAAAGCGGTTTGACGGCGCCTTCGAGATTCACGGGCATATTGAATTTCCCTCAGCCACAGCTTCTTGCATGTCCTCTCCACGGGAGCCAATGGTCTCCGTTTGCCTCCTTTTCTGCTACCCGGCCTTCCTCGGGCGCTGTCTGTATGGGGACCCTAATTCACCTTTTGAAGAATTCAGCATGCATGTTACAGATGCCATTCGACCAGTGAAGCCGATGGGCAGTAGGCTCAGGGCGGGCAAGAGGGAATACGAGTTGAGAGTGACTAAAACGTGGAGTTTGCTGCCAGAGGACAGAGGGATGGCCACCGGAATAAACAGCTTTCAAGTGGAATTAGATTTGTGGAAGTTAAGTCTATCGATGGCTGGTAGACATGGTGACTGAGGGAAACCTCCACATTCAGAGGCACTAAGCCTCTGAATCCCAGAGCCAGGAGGGAACACTGGGGGAAGGCCTCGGCGTCTCTGCCCTGCTGTGGGCCCTCCAGAGGAACTGGATGCCCACTGTGTGAGACAGGAGGCTGGACTAGAGGGACCACTGGTCTGATCCAGCAGGGCTCTTCTGATGTTCTTATGAAGGCCTCGGCCTCTAAGCCCTATTGCTGGCCCTCCAGAGGAACTGGCTGGCCCCTGTGTGAGACAGGATGCTGGACTAGATGGACCCCGGTCTGATCCAGCAGGGCTCTTCTTATGTTCTTCTGAAAGCCTCGGCCTCTAAGCCCTATTGTTGGCCCTCCAGAGGAACTGGTTGGCCACTGTGTGAGACAGGATGCTGGACTAGATGGACCACTGATCCAGCAGGGCTCTTTTTATGTTCTTACGAAGGCCTCGGCCTCTAAGCCCTATTGTTGGCCCTCCAGAGGAACTGGTTGGCCACTGTGTGAGACAGGATGCAGGACTAGATGGACCACTGATCCAGCAGGGCTCTTTTTATGTTCTTATGAAGGCCTCGGCCTCTAAGCCCTATTGTTGGCCCTCCAGAGGAACTGGATGACCACTGCGTGAAACAGGATGCTGGACTAGACGGACCACTGCTCTGATCCAGTGGGGCTGATCTTATATTCTTATATTCTTATTCTCCTCCTCCTTCTGTATCTAGCTGTTTTGGTGGGTATCAAGGTCTTCAAACACGGCTGTCAAACACAGTCAGGCATCATATAACCATTGCATGACCAACACCGAGTACTGTTGGATATCAACAAGGGTCAGCTTCTAAATACCATCAAATACTTTTGACAGTCTGGAGTCAAATACTGTCAAAAGCTGGCAGGGCAGAAAAGAGCATTAGCGCAGGCACACCCACGCTATCGATCCCTTGCAAGATTCATAAGCGCACTTTTCCTTCCCAAAGGAAATCCGAGGAAGTCCATATAGTAAACACAAAAAAACAACATTACGAATACAGCAGAAATGTAATACCGTCACACGTCAAGGTAAATGAGAAAGAAAACTGCATGAAAGCAGGCAAAACCAATTCTGATTGCATTCCAGTGAAAGACAAAACTAGTTTTAAAATACGTCTTTTTAAGTACAGGCTGAATTATAAAGTCATGTCTCTGAGATCTTTTATTTATTTATTTTGACCATGTGGAATAACTGCAGTTTTCATCCCAGTCTCTGGTGCTGAACACACAGGAATACACACAAAGCCACCTTCTACTGAGTCAGACCCTCTTTGTCCATCAAGGTCAGCATTCCCTAAGCTAAGCGGCATCAGTCCTGGTTAGTATTTGGATGGGAGACCACCAAGGAATTCCAAGTTCGCTATGCAGAACAAAGCAATGGCAAACTACCTCTGTTAAGCTGCGATCACACGCTCCTTTAGATCCAACATAGGTGTGAATGCCTGACTGATTTAAAGGGAGCGATCAGACAACAACATCTGGGAAGTGTCCCACAGTCGTCGGCAACCCGTGCTGCTCCGCCACAGAAGTGGAGTTAAAAGACACCGGGGAAAGTCCGGTACTAATGCTTGCCGACGGGCAACAGATGGACTTTCCCCTGTCTGATCGCTCAAACGTGCTCTCATGCCATCGAGATGGTCTGATCATGCCATCCCAACTTCGTGTTGTGTTTTTTTCCCCTTCACAGTATGCGCATCATCGCATACTCCATAGGGGGCCCTCAGTGTGGAGGTGCGATTCCTCATTTATGCACAAGGGGAAAAAACGGCAAAAAAACCTCTACTCACCCACAGTTGCATCTGATCACACAGTGATGGGCTGCGGCCGCAGATTCAAAGGGCTGTGTGATCTTGCAACTTCGTGTCAAATTCCTCCAGAGGAAATAGCCTCTCTTCCCCTCCGCTTCAACTGGCGTGTGTGATCACAGCCTTTGTCTATTACCTTGAAAACCCTACAGGGTTGCTATAAGTTGGCTACAATTTGATAGCCCTTTCAATCACCTCTCAAACTTTTTTTGTATTTTTGGGGTGTTTTTAATATGTGCATGTGTGCGCACGGGTGTTTGTGCGCACCTGGAAGTCACAGCAACCTCTGGTGTCTAAGCCCTACTGGGAGCATGGGGGATATTCAGAAAGGTGGCTGGATAAAGCCTGCCCCAGCCTCCCAACTGCTGGTATTCCAAGGAGGTCTCCCATCCAAGTACTTGCCAGAGTCAACTCTGCTTAGCTTCCGAGATCTGATGAGATTGGGCTTGCCTGGGCTATCCAGATCAGGGCCACCACCACTCAATCTTAAATGGAGGACTGCTCTTGAGAGAACAGCTTTGACAGAACTATGGGCTGCCCAAGGTCATCCAGCAGCTGCAAGTGGAGGAGGGGGGAATCAAACCCGGTTCTCCCAGATTAGAGTCCGTGCACTTAACCACGACACCAATCTGAAGAAGTGCGTGTGCACACAAAATAAAACTCGGTTGGTCTTAAAGTTGCCCCTGGACTCCAACTTTGTTCTGCTGCTTCAGACCAACACAGCTACCCCACCTGAATTTACAGATCTCTCTTATTCTTCGGCACAAGTTTGATTTTACATTCTCTCTAAGTTGTCGGAAAAGATCCATGCTCTCAGCGATGCTTGAGAGAGTTCCTATTATCTTCAAAGTGAGAGGGAGAACTCCGTCTCTCTAAATCTACTCAATGAGTAGTCTTGGAGGATGGATGCTGACAGAGTCTTTCATCACACGGGCGTGTAAAGACAGTGAGATATAGGCTTCTGAAGCAACCAAGAAAGCCCACTGATTCTTGACAACAGCAAAACAATTTTTTGGGGGAAAAAATCCTTGTTTCCCTGCCAATCAGAAACACACACCTGTTCACTACACCTGTTCGGTACATCTGTCCACCTCCCCATTATTTTTATACACAGACAACAACACCTGCTTCTCATTTTTGGGGAAGATAACAACATTCGAAAAGACCCGGCTGTTCGAAAGAGGAAAGGAACGGGCTCGCGGCAACGTCGTCGTCCAAAACCCTACCAAGCGCTGCTGCACTGATCGGACACCTGGTCGCACCCACCAGATGGATGGTGGCGAGCCTGGGGTGAAGACAGCAGATGGGGAAATCGGTGGGAAAGGGGTCGTGCCATTTAAGCGGTCAGAGGGCTCCTACTGTGTAAATCTGGATTATGCACCAGACGGTGGGCAGGGGGCTACTCTTTCTCTCGGTACAAAGGGGGCTATTAGTGGGTGGTGCCTGAGAAGCCAATTCGCCTTGGGCTCAGATGGGAAGATGCGTGAAGAGTAACAGGGATTGCTTCCAGTTAAGAACAGAGAATCATAGAGCTGGAAGGGACCCCGTCGTGGTTAAGAGCCAGGACTCTAATCTGGGAGAACCGGGTTTGATTCTCCACTCCTCCACTTGCTGGATGACCTTGGGCAAGCCATAGTTCTCTCAGAGCTGTTCTCTCAAGGGCAGTCCTCGAGAGAGCTCTCTCGGCCCCGCCTACCTCACAGGGTGTCTGTTGTGGGGAGGGGAAGGGGAAGGAGATTGTAAACTGCTCTGAGACTCCGAGTGAAGGGCGGGATATAAATCCAATCTCTTCCCCCCCCCCTTCTTCTTCTTCTAGTCCAGCCCCCTGTACAGTGAAGGAAATTCACAACTAACTCTCACCCCGCTCCCCCAGTGACACCTGCTCGATGCCCAGAGCCAGTTCAGAAGGACCCCAAGGGTCATCTCATCCAACAAAACAGCCAGTATCATAATGCCCCTGTATAAATCGATGGTGCGACCTCATTTGGAGTACTGTGTACAGTTCTGGTCGCCACACCTCAAGAAAGATATTATAGCACTGGAAAAAGTGCAGAAAAGGGCAACTAGAATGATAAAAGGGCTGGAACACTTTTCCTATGAAGAAAGGTTGAAGCGCTTGGGGCTCTTTAGCTTGGAAAAACGACGGCTGAGGGGTGACATGATCGAGGTTTATAAGATTATGCATGGGATAGAGCAGGTAGAGAAAGAAGTCCTTTTCTCCCTTTCTCACAATACAAGAACTTGCAGGCACTCCATGAAATTGCTGAGCAGTCGGGTTAGAACAGATAAAAGAAAGTACTTCTTCACCCAGAGAGTGATTAACACGTGGAATTCACTGCCACAGGAGGTGGCGGCGGCGGCTACAAGCATGGACAGCTTCAAGAGGGAATTAGATAAACATATGGAGCAGAAGTCCATCAGTGGCTATTAGCCACAAGGTAGAGATAGGAACTCTCAGTATGGGGCAAGTGATGCTCTGTAATCTTGGTGTTTTGGGGGGTGGGGAACAGTGGGAGGGCTTCCTGCCCCCACTGCTGGACCTCCTGAGGGCACCTGGTGTTTTTGGCCCCTGTGTGACAGAGTGTTGGACTGGATGGGCCATTGGCCTGATCCAACATTGGCTTTTCTTATGTTCTTATGTTCTTAACCCCCTGCACAATGCAGGGAATTCACAGGTACACCCCCCCACATGCCTCCAGTGACCCCCTGCTCTAAGCCTGGAGCCAGTTTAAAAATCCCATTTCTGACATGGTACAGTCCCCTCCCAGAACCGTACCACCTCAAAATGCATGCACGTGTGTGGAAGAATAGCTTACTTGAAAGCCTTCCTGTACCACTGTTTACTTGCACGTGGCAAAGCTTACAACATGTACTACAGAGGGCTGGTCTAGAAACTTTATGAAAAAGAAGAGTTAGACTTATACCCCACCCTTCCCTCGGAGTCTCAGGGCGGCTTACAATCTCCTTTCCCTTCCTTTCCCCACAATAGACACCCTGTAAGGTAAATGGGGCTGAGAGAGCTCTGAAACAAACTGCTCTTGAGAGAACAGCTCTGAGAGAACTGTGACTGACCCAAGGTCACCCAGCCGGCTGCATGTGGAGGAATGGGGAATCAGACCGGGTTCTCCCAGATTACAGTCTGCCGCTCTTAACCACTACACCAAACTGGCTCTCCGTGAGAAAAAACGATCATGTCAGAATCAGCTCCAGTTACTGGCGGAAGGAACCCTGGGTTGGAAAACAATAACATAAGCTCTATTTTCAGGTAAGGATGTACAATCAGGATTCACGCATGGATAGTGCACATTTGTAAATACTCCAAATCTGAACAGAACTATTTCAAACATTCATCGTGTGATCATCCCAACCCGAAAGAAAAAATCCCGGATTTAAAGTCTAGCGTGAGAAAATCGCGATTAGGGTGCCGTGTGACCACAGCCTCACTTTCCCAGAAGTCCAGGAGCTCTTTAAAGACCAACAAAAATGTGTGGCGGGGGATGAGGTTTCATGAGTCGCTGCTCACATCTTCCAGCATAGAGGTCTTTTGCACCACCCGCCACCTAATCCTTTCAGCTGGAGGTGCTGTGGAATTGAACCTGGGACCTTCTGCGTGCCAAGCAGACGCTGTGGCTGTTGAGCTACAACCCCTCACTAGTCAAACCCCATCTTTTCCATTTCTGTCTGTAGATCCAGACGAGACTGCCAGCTTTTCGTTTTTTAAAATAAATCCCGCGAACAGTGACTGCAGGCGGAGAACCAGGGTTAGACTTGCGTTGTCTGAAACGGAGCCTGAATGATTCTGACAGGCTAGAATGTGAAATCTGGAGAGCAGAGTCCGGATTTTACTGGTCTCGTGACAGAATCAGATGCTGGACGATCGGCAGAATACCAATCGTGTTGGCAACCATGTGCTCCTACTGAGGGAAAACATTTTGTTGGCCCCACTACCAGAATCCCCCTCTAATACCTTCCAGAATGTCTATAAATGCATGTTTTAATCTGATAAGACAGGGGTCCTCAAACTTTTTAAACAGGGGGCCAGCTCACTCTCCCTCAGACCGTTGGAGGGCCGGACTATAGTTAAAAAAAAAAAACTATGAACAAATCCCTATGCACACTGCGCATATCTTATTTTGAAGTCAAAAATCAAAATGGGAACAAATACAATATTTAAAATGAAGAACAAGTAAAGTTCAATCAACAAACTTACCAGTATTTCAGTGGGAACTATGGGCCTGCTTTTGGCTAATGAGATGGTCAATGTCCGGTTCCATATTTGTCACTGCTAGTCGTAACAAGTGACGCAAGTGTGCATCAGTTAGTCTGGATCTGGTTGGAGATTTCAGATGTTATTTTGCGGGTAGGGAAGGCGCGGGGGGGGGGGGGAGTGCGCGCGCGCAAGCAAGGCACCCTTGACGGGGCTGTTTTCTTTCCCTCTCCGGAGAAACAAAGAACTCGGCATCCTCACAAACTTTTTAAGGCAGCAAGCCCCCAGCTGCTTCTCCCTGAAACTCCACTACTGCAGGCATCATGATGGGAAAGAGAAACCTCTGTCTCTCTGTCTCTCTTTCTCTCCCCCTCCGATTCCCAGCAGCACAAAAAGCCTCGAAAAAGACCCCCGCCCGGCTCTTGGGACTGGCGCAGGTCTCCTAGCTGGCTGAGAGGCCTCTCAGCCGGCTAGGAGACTTGGGGCCAGCCGTAGCGCCTGCCACCCCACACTTACCCTCTTCCTGTCTTCCTTTTGCCTCCTCCTGGCTGACTGGAAGCAGGGGGGCGGGGCTTTGTCATGTGGCCCGGGACGAGTCGGCTGCAATTTTTCCGCTGCTTTGTGTGCTGCTGGGAATTGGAGGACAGGCAGCGGCACACCCGGCGGGCCAGAAAAATGCCCTCGGCGGGCCGCATGTGGCCCGCGGGCCGTAGTTTGAGGACCCTGTGATAAGAGAAGTCCAGCAAGAGTTTGGGAAGCCCTCCTCCACCTTTGGGAGAAGAGAAGGAGCGTTTCCCGCACCTCCGAGACACTTGGGGAGCGACAAGAAACCCGATCGCTTTCTGAGGGGCTCTGAAGCCCAGTGCACAGTCAGCGACGAGACCCCCGTCTTCCCCCGGAGATGAGACCCCTGTTGTCTTACACCAGTGCGGTGTGGTGCGATTAAAGTGTTGGGCGAGGATTTGGGAGACCCAGGTTCAAATCCTGATTCTGCCATGGAACCTCGCTGGGCGACCTGGGGCCAGTCACACACTCTCGGCCTCACCTCCCTCACAGGGTTGTTGTTATGAGTATAAAATGGAGGAGGGGAGGGCGATGCTGAACGTTGCGTTGGGTCCTCACTGGAAAGAAAAGTGGGTTATAAATAAGAGATTAAAATAAACCACTTCTGAGTCAGGGAATAGGGAAGGTCCGTAGTGTGAATGTACAGCGGCTGTTTACCAAAGCCAGTCCAAATCTGTGAACTTAACCATCTGTCTGTCTCTTCACACAGGCGAATCTGTCTGTCGGTCTAGGCATATCTCCATATAGCACGTCTGTCTGTCCGTCTGTCCATCTGTCTCCTCGTATAGGTGTCTCCATCAGCAGGGCTTTCTTCTCTTTTCCTTTTTTTGAAAAAAGAGGTGCCAGAACTCTCAAGAGGGAAATGAAGTTTGCAGTCTGTTTACTGAAAACTCATGAACTTTTCAACGTTTTTAAAAAAGAATTTTGTCAAAGAGGTTCTCCCCGAAAGAGGGGGAGGGAAAGGAGATTGTACGCTTCTCGGAGACTCTGAGACACCACCTTCGGGTAGTGAAGGTATAAATCCACTCTCTTCTTCTTCTCTTTAGGCCTGTTCCCAATGTCAGTCTCATAGGCCGTACAACTTGGGTTTACTGATCCCCTAAAGCCCTTTAGCCTTTAACCTGGATAGCCCAGGCTAACCCGATCTTATCAGATCTCGGAAGATAAGATAAGCAGGGTCAGCCCTGGCTAGTATTTGGATGGGAGACCTCCAAGGAATACCGGGGTCATGACGTGGACCCCGGCAATGGCAAACCACCTCTGAACATCTCCTGCCTTGAAAGCCCTACAGGATTGCTATAAGTCAGAGAAGAAGAAGAAGAAGAAGAGGAGGAGGAGGAGGAGATTGGATTTATACCCCGCCCTTCACTTGGGAGTCTCAGAGCAGCTCACAAACTCCTTTCCCTTCCCCTCCCCACAACAGACACCCTGTGAGGTCGGTGGGGCCGAGAGAGCTCTGACAGAACTGCCCTTGAGAGTACAGCTCTGAGAGAACTTGTGACTGGCCCACGGTCACACCAGCAGCTGCAAGTGCAGGAGTGGGGAATCAAACCCGGTTCTCCCAGATTAGAGTCCGCGCACTTAACCACTACACCAAACTGTGCCTGGACGGCACACAAAAAAAGCCATTTAATGTTTTCATCCAGTTCATCCAAGTTAACCTTTCCAGCCCAGCCCCTAGCAGCCCGGAGCAGGCTTTGGCCTGGGACCTGGAGGGTTGCCATACCCTACACCCAATCTCTTAATTTCCCCTATGATGTATAACCGGGTCAGTGCTGATCAGTGCCAAAGACCTCATAGTTTCCCGAACGTCCAAAGGTGGAGAAAAAAATAAGGAAACAGCAGAACATGAGGAATGCTCCCTGGCTGCATCTCTTGGCTTCGTTTCCAGGGACAGCTCCATCCCCTGGTTCTGTTCTTGAGCCTAATTGGCACAAACGATTTTGGAGAGCGGTTGGCGGCCCAGGCGGCTCTGACAGCACTTGCCAAATCATGTCCAGACTTTTCACTTGGCGTGCAAAAGCTCCACGTTGTGAACGGATTCCACAGAGACCGATGTCTTAAGACAGACGAAGGAACGAAGCTCGGCTCAGGGGAGGCTGGGGCATATTCTGACGGAACCCTTCGGTAAGTGCCATCAAGTCGCAACTAACTCATGGCGAGCCCAGCGAGGGGCTTTTCCAGGCAAGTGAGAAGCCGAGGTGGTTGGCCCTTGCCTTCCCCTGCAGAGCCTTCCTTGGTGGTCTCTCACACAAGAACTGACCTTGCTTAGCTTCTGAGATCTGATCAGATCAGGATATGCCTTGCCGACTTTCGATGAGGCCAGCCAAAGGGCTTCCAAGACCAATGAGAAGTAGAGGCTGGTGGCCACTGCCTTCCTCTGCAGAAGGGGTGCCTCAGTGCTTAGTTCTCGTGGGAAGGGTTGCCTCAGTGCTTAGTTCTCGCGGCCCTTTCTTATACACCTAGAGAAATGCTGATCGCCACTTTTGAGGTCAGGAAGCCATTTTTCTCCAGGCCACTTTGGCCTGGGAATCTTCTGGGCATGGAGCAGGGGTCACTGGGGGCGTGGAGGGGGAAGTATTTGTGAATTCCCTGCCTTGTGCCGGGGGTTGGACTAGATGACCCTGGAGGTCCCTTCCAGCTCTATGATTCTAAGACAGGTGTAGCAGTTCTATAATCCCCATTTTGCCTGTAGGAAGCCGAGAATAAGTCGCTCACGCTGGGCCAGACCCTCCAATTCTATACGATACTCTTCTACAGCACCGATATAAGGTTTTTAAGAGAGAGAAATCAGTAGGGGAAGGAATCCTGAGTCCAAGAAAGGACTACTCCAGGGTCTCCTGCCGAGCAGGAGGCAGACAGGATTTATCGGTTCAGCGCGCCAAAGGAGATACCTGAACCGCGAGACAATGTCACTTAGCAGCCGTTGAAATATCTCCCTGCCCACCCAGCAATTTCAAATTGTTCTCACGGAAGAGACAAACAAAGAACTCCCAGAGTTCAAAGGATCCGGCAACCACAGATAGGGGGAAGAAGAAAAGGGTCAAGACATTACAATTTATGAACGGCCTCGGACATCCCATCGCTCTCCTCTCGCTTCATCGTTCACCGGGGCCCGCCTTGCGCCGAATCCAACTCCCGGGGTTCCGTGGGCCAGACGGATGATGTCACACAGCAAGCCGGAGCCCTTGGAAAGACACCAGCCCCTCAGAGCTTCACCCAGTAACTTACTGGGAGTTGGGCCAAGAGGTTATGAGCTCATCCTTCGGGGAGAAGGGTGTGCACGTGTGCGTAGAGCGAGCGAGAGAGAGAGAGAGAACGCTCTCGACATTCCCGGACACGGCACTTTTGACCTCCTCATCTCCTCCGAGGCAAATGCCGTGGGAAGTCTCTAAGGAAACGGCATCCAAAACTAGCTTGGGGGGGAGGGAAGGAGCCCCTCCAAAAAGAGCAAGCCGATTCTTCACGGAAGAGAATCCCTTTCTCCAAAAGAAAAAGAGAAGGGGGGGAGAAATGCCTGAGTTTCTTTGTCTGAGTATCTTGGATACCAGAGCACTCCCACGCTTGTCAAAAGTGAAGACCACCGTTAATAGGGAGGATGGGGGGTGGGAGGAAGGAGAGGAGACCCAAACCATGCAAGTGTGCACACTGGGGGATGAGAGGCAGTTAGAAGAAGAAGAGGAGATTGGATTTAGAGCCCGCCCTTCACTCGGAGTCTCAGAGCGGCTTACAATCTCCTTTCCCTTCCCCTCCCCACAACAGACACCCTGTGAGGTAGGTGGGGCTGAGAGAGCTCTCTCGAGGACTGCCCTTGAGAGAACAACTCTGAGAGAACTTGTGACTGACCCAAGGTCACACCAACAGCTGCATGTGAAGGCGTGGGGAATCAAACCCGGTTCTCCCAGATCAGAGTCCATGCTCCTGACCGCTACACCAAGCTGGCAAGAAGGCCGTGGGTTCTTCTATAGGCTTCTTCATGGTAAAAGCCTCCTTTAATGTGGTGTGAATCCAGATGGAACTCTCGATTCCAATGGCCCATTTCCTCCAAGAGAATGATGACAGATACGCAGCTTTGCATTCCGTCCTCCCAAATCTTAACGGCTATTTTAATTCTTAAAAGAACCCGCAATCTCCTGGTCAATGAACGGATGACCAGATTAGCCTTCCGCTTCCCCGTTTCTGCCACAGTTCACATTTAATAAATACTTTTTAATGCCATGGTCTCCCCCCCCCCCCCCACTGGAATATTGCTTGAGAAGAGCAACTCACACCTGATTTAACATAAGAAGAGCCCCGCTGGGTGAGGGAAACATTGATCCACTGAATTTAAGAATATACGAACTTAAGAAGAGCCCTGCTGGATCAGACCAGTGGTCCGTTTAGACCAGCATCCTGTCTCACACAGTGGCCAACCAGTTCCTCTGGAGGGCCAGCAATAGGGCATAGAGGCCGCGTCCTTCCTAAGAACCTCAGAAGAGCCCTGCTGGATCAGACCAGTGGTCCATTTAGACCAGCATCCTGTCTCACACAGTGGCCAACCAGTTCCTTTGGCGGACCAACAACAAGGCACAGAGGCCGAGGCCTTCAGAAGAGCATCAGAAGAGCCCTGCTGGATCAGACCAGTGGTCCATCCAGTCCAGCATCCTGCCTTTCACAGTGGCCAACCAGTTCCTCTGGAGGACCAACAACAGGGCATAGAGGCAGAGGCCTTCCCCTGATGTTGCCTCCTGCCTCAGGGATTCAGAGGATGAGTGCCTCTGAGAGAGAGAGAGTGCTTTCGACATTCCTGAACTTAGTTCCTCTGAATGTGGCTTAGTGCCTCTGAATGTGGAGGTTCCCCTCAGTCACCATGGCTAGTAGCCAATGACAGACCTCCATGAATCTGTCTAATTTTACAGCTGTCTATGCCTGTAGCTGTCAGTACATCCTCTGGCAGCAAATTCCACATTTTAATCACTGTCTGTGTATAGTAGTCTTTCCTGAACCTACTGCCCATCAGCTCCATTGGATACCCTCCAGTTCTGGTATTTTGGGAGAGGAAGAAAAAGTTATCTTCCTCAACTCCCTCCACCCCATGAACCTCTATCATGTCTCCCTTTAGTCTTCTCTTTTCTAAACTGAAAAGTCCCAGACTCTTCAGCCTTTCCTCACAGGGAAGGTGCTCCAACCCCCTAATCATTTTGGTTGCTCTCCCCTGTACTTTTTCCAGCTGTGGAATGTCCTTTTTTTTTTTGAGAAATGGTGAAAAAGACAACGAAGGAGAGATTGGATTATACCCTGCCCTTCACTTGTAGTCTCAGAGCGACTTACAGTCTCCTCCCCTTCCTCTCTTCACAACTGACACCCTGTGAGGTAGGCGGGGCTGAGAGAGCTCTGAGAGAACAGCTCTGGGAGAACTGTGAGTGACCCAAGGTCACACCAGCAGCTGCATGTAGTGTAGAAGAGGAGGAGTTTGGATTTATATCCCGTCCTCCACTCGGAGTGAAGCAAGGAATCAAACCTGGTTCTCCAAATTAGAGTCCGCCACTCTTAACCGCTACATCAAACTGTACACAGTATTCCACATGAGGCCACATTACAATATCGGGTATGAAAAAATATATACAGATGCGTGCTAGATGCTCACAGAACAATACAATAACAAAAGAGACTAGATTAAAGCCATAATATCATTTAGTGACTGGTAAAAAAACAACCACTTATTCTTTCATGGAAAAAAATACAAAGGTCGATAAAAATTTCACGTAGCCGTCTGCTCCAGACTCTCCCAGTCTATGTCCCTTTAACAGTCTTGTATTCTCAAAAGCAGTCTGCTCCAAACTCAATCACTCTGTGTCTCTCTTCCAACCCTTTTCCCGGATACTTACGCGTTTCAGACCTCTTTCCTCAGGAAGAAATCCAATATAGGAATCTTACATTCAATGTTACATTCAAGTAGACTCTTTCAATTGATTTACTCTTCTGTTAATCTACGTGGGCAAGATCTCCTCACTTATTTCCATGCATGCTGCTGCTGCTGCCGCCAAAGTCAAATGGACCCAAACTATGCCTCACTCACACTATGCACACTTGGTTGACACTTTCATCGAGCTATCCACTATGACCCCCAAGATCTTTTCCCCTCTCAGTCTTCACAAGACCTTATTATATACTTGAAGTTGGGATTTTGGGTCCCACGGTGCATCACCTCTCAAGCTATTCGTTTCCCATGCAATTTCAGAAAGCGGCTGTGTCGTTTTGCAGGAGAGGAGCTGGATTCGAGTCTAGTAGCACCTTAGAGACCAACAAGGTTTTCAGGGTATAAACTTTCGGGAGTCAACACTCCCTTCGTCAGATACAAGGAGGAACGGACATCCATGATCTGTCCTTAAGCATTTCTCCCCTGCTCTAACCAAGTGGGTTATATTTTGCGTTGTACCTCCGCATCCCAAACCCTTTCTTCCCAAGACCCCTTCCACCTTCCAACTGGGATATCAGGGCTAAGGGACCTCCATTCTGCCTTGTACCTGATGAAGAGATCACACCTGACTTATGGTGACCCCAGAGGGTTTTCAAGGCAAGAGACATTCAAAGTTGGTTTTGCCATTGTCTGCCTCCGCGTTGCCACCCTGGGCTTCCTTGGTGGTCTCCCATCCACATGTTAACCAGGACCGACCCTGCTTAGCTTTCGAGATCTGATGAGATCAGGCTAGCCTGGACCAGGGCTCATTTCGTAGCAGGAGCTCCTTTGCATATTAGGCCACACACCCCTGATGTAGCCAATCCTCTAAGAGCTTACCGTAGCCCCTGAAAGAAGAGCTCTGTAAGCTCTTGAAGGATTGGCTACATTAGGGGTGTGTGGCCTAATGTGCAAAGGAGCTCCTGCTACGAAACAAGCCCTGGCCTGGACCATCCAGGACAAAAAACCCCACCCCCCCATTATTTTGGTCTCTAGGGTGCTGCTGTACTCTACTCTTGCCTTCCTAGGCAAAAACACACCGCCTGTTTTGAAATGAAGGGGGTCTGAGGGGGAGAAGCATGGGCCCACACAAGGGGAAAAAAACAAAAAGCCCAGCTGGGAAGTTGCCCTTTTAAGGCGAGAAAGACACCCATTAAAAATTGACATGTTAGGGGAACTTCCAGCTTATAAGCTCCAAACAGCCAAACCTTTGTTTATCTCTGACCAGCAGCCAGCAAAGATGTAGGACTCCCACAGGGGGAAGCCAGATTTTGAAAGAAAGCCTCCACCCGGTGTCCCAGTTCTGACCCGAATTTGTGTTTTTTTTCCTCCCTTAGGCCTTTTATGCCCTGAGTGTCTTACTCTATTTGTTTGCAAACTGGCAAAGGTCCCACTGGCTTCCATGCACTGGTGCGCGGGGGGGGGGGGGGGACACCCAAATGAGCACATTCAATAAAACCTTATGAACACTCAATATGAATTATAACCCCTGGGACTTTGCACATGCCGATTCGTTCAGCACAGGGGCTGGGGACTCTGAACAGCTCCCTCCTTGAATGAAAGAGCCGACCCTTTGGGGGGGGGGGGGGGCGTTTTGCACAATCCGCCAAGGGTTTCCAGATTCGGCCAAACAGCCAAGCCACTCTTTCTAACTCCCAAACAAATAGTGTTCCCTCCCCACCCGAAATCGTGCTCTAAAAGAACTCTCAAGGATTATAACTTAGAAGAGGCCAGGACAAATCAAGCGCATACAAAACAGTCACAAGTTTGACAAGAAAGAAAGGAAGTCTGAGAAAGATTGTGTTGGGGGCCGGGGGGGGGGGGATATTCTGGTAACAAGCTATCTTTTGTTTGGGACTTGGGGAGGGTGTGCCTCCTCCCTTTCCTTTGGGGAAGGATATTAATTTTTACAACCAACTGACAGTTTGAATCTCGCCAGCCGAAGAAAGCTCCCTCCGTATTTTAACAACCCAAAGGCCTTGCAACCCTTTGAAGTTTGGGCACAGCTGTCAAAATCCGAGACAGCACAAAATTGGCCTGAATACGCCTTTGTTTCCATCAGTACATTATAAATTAAAACGTGAACTTTCTCCTAGACTCACAAAGGGCAGGAAGTTCCACTGGACCGATTAGGATCTCTGGTCGGTGGGAATATCTGTCAACAGTCCCCATTACACAGACTCCACCTGGCTGGCGTTTGGGAACACAGTTTAATTCTTTCATTGTTACTGGGGTGGGGGGTGTCTGATGTTTTATTAATAGCCAGCAAGTAGGAGAGGAAGGGAAAGATCTACTGCAAGAGGTTATGGAGCAGCAGGGGCATATTCCTCAAATTGGATATATGGATTTGCTGGCCTTTGGAACGCTTTAACCACTGTTCCGGCAATCAGGGAGTAGTGGTAAGAAAGTTTATTATTATTATCATAAATTGTCAGCGTCAGGTATTTGACTGGTAGATGGAGTTCTGCATCATCATCGTCATCACCATATACACAAAATTGCAGTTTTAAAATCTGGATTAATTAATCTGCAGTAACAGTGGCACCCGGATTCCAGAGTCACAATCTCTACCCCCATCCACGTCTCATGGAGAGGGCTAGGGGGTGTGGATCTATGCTTTTTAACCCCCGATGGGAAAAATATGTTAAAAGTGGCTGAAAAGCACAAACCTAAGCGAGGCGAAGCAATCCTGACTTTGCACCTTAAATTAGGAACAAGCGGTCGACTCCGCGCAGCACATTTGGGGAACTCCAGCCGGAGGGCTGGCCCATGTTCCAGATTCATTTGGAGTACATGGGTTTGCCCCTGAAGAAGGGAGCCGTGACTCACGAAAGCTCATTCCCCCGGTTCCACAGATTTTGTTAGTCTTTAAGGTGCTCCTGGACTCTCGCTCTTTTCTCCTGCTACAAAGCCAGGGTTCCCTCTAAGCTGAGTCAGTGTGAGCTAACTCGCCGTTTTTTAGCCTCCGGCTCACGCATTTCTGTCTCAGCCCAGGGAGGACGGCTCCAGAGCAAACTCATTCATGCAGCAGCCAAATCGCTCGCTCACAACTTGAATGCCGGTAGCTCAACTGTTTGCTCTCAAGACTCCACAGCTTAGAGGGAGCTTCGACGGCGCCCCGTTTTGGGTTTGCACCGTCCCAGCCCCCGAGGGGGAATGCAGAGCGGGGTTTACTGCAACCGGAGACCGCCGGGCGCGTCTACAGAGCGGAGGGCGCTGCACAAAAAAAGGCATCTCAGGTCTGTCCGGGTTGCATCGCGCAGGCCTGGGGGCGCGGGGGAGGCGGTCGCGGATCCAGTTGTAACGCTTTCCTTTGCAAAAGAAGAGCCACGCTTCCCACCCCCCCAAAAAACCCCAAACCCTCGCAGAATGCAAATTAAAAACAACTCTGCCCAAAAAAAAAAAAATGCACGTGGGAACGGGGCCCTCTTACGGGCACGTGAATGCAAAACTGCGTTCCCGGCGGGTCCGGGTCTCGCTGTAAGCAACCAGCTCCCCTGCGCCCCGGGGGTGGGATTCCCGGGCTCGGGGGGCGCCCCTCGTTCTTGCGCCGCGCGCTTCCCCCCACTTACCAGCTGCAAAGTGCAAAGGCAGATCAAAGTGCAGCGGCCGGTGCAACACCCCATCCTCTCTCCGGAGCGTGGCCAGGACCCTCCCGGGACCGCCGGCGCCTCGCCCGCCGGGGCTCTGCTGCGCCGAGGCTCACCCGCCTCCTGCCACCATCGCCCAACTTCGGCCGCGCTTTGCCCCGGGTCAAAGACGCCCGAGCGAGCCCGGCGGAGCGGCAGCCCGGCCCGATTTTCCTGTCCTGCTGCTGCTGCTGCTCCACCGGCGGGCTGAGCTCGGCGAACAGCTGCCGCTTCTGCTGGCGCTTTGTGAGAAAAGCCCCCTCTAGGAGAGCGCGTCTCCACCTTGGGTGGGTGGGTGGGTGGGAGATTGGGGGGGGGGGGGGAGAGGGAGAGAGAACAGCTCTTAAAAGGGCAATGCCAGAGGGCCTCCTCCCTCCCCGAATGGCCGCAGGACCCAAGTTGTGAGACTGTCTTTCAGGTTGCGCTTTGGCACATTAATAGATAGGATCCCTGGGTCTGGGGCAGTGTGTTATGTCCACTGACCGCCACAGGGCACCAGGGACATACAGCCTGAACTTGATGCCAGGGAACAATAGCAGTCAAGGATCCCAGAACACCACTAGCCCTCCAATAAGAACTCTGGCGGGAAATTCAAACTCACCAATGGGACTTTTGGGTGTGTCCAGGGGACTGTATATAGTTGGCCATCTCCGCCGCTATTGCGTGCTTGTTGTGTACCAATAAACCTATGCTGGTCCCTAGGTTGTAGTCCAGGCGTTTCCATGCAGCGAACCCAGTACGCAATAGGCAGTGAGGCTCTGTATTCTTGGTGCTTGGGGGGGGGGGGCAACAGTGGGAGGGCTTCTGGTGTCCTGGCCCCACTGGTGGACCTCCTGAGGGCACCTGGCGTTTTTGGCCACTGTGTGACACAGAGTGTTGGACTGGAGGGGCCACTGGCCTGATCCAACATTGGCTTCTCTTTTGTTCTGATCTTCTCACAACATTTATATCAAAAGAAATACGTTTATATTATACAGTGCATGTGATAATGTCATTAAAAACATACGCCGAGAAAAATGAAGGAAAGATGGCGGCCGGCATAGACGCTCACAACTTGAGCTCGCCGAAAATTTTATCTCCTGCTTTTAGTTGAGGTGATTACTCCCCCGACTGCCCACAGAGGAGGAAGGAGGAATGCCAACCTGCGGCCAACTTACTTTAGTGGCATTGAACGGCTGCGGCTGTCATGGCCAATGCTCCCTCTAAGCTGTGGAGTCTTGTGAGCAAAAATTCTACTTTGTGAATTCTACTGGCATTAAATTGTGAAATTCTACTGGCGTTAAAGTTGTGAGCGAACGATTTGGCTGCTGCATAAATTAGTTTGCTCTGGAGCAATCCTTCCTGAGTTAAGACAAAAATGCATGAGCTGGAGGCTAAAAACTGTGAGCTAGCTCGCACTAACTCAGCTTAGAGGTAACACTGGTCATGGCTGCTGTGTTTTGCAGCTGGGAGACGCTGAGTGCAGGAGCTGAGGCTCGAGCAACAGCGGTGCCAGGGGCCTTCGGGCTCTGCGGTGGCGGGGAGCGCCAAGTGCGAGGGGCCGGTGGCGGTCGGAGAACCCCGGGGGATGCGGAGGAGTCCGGGTGCAAGCCTCTGGTGGGGGTCGCCATTGGGAGAGCTGGTGCTGGGCATGTCGAGCCGGAGGGTGCTGTTGCCTTCGTTGTGGGGCGAGCCGAGCCAGAGGACGCCGGCGCTAGTGCGCCGAGTTGGAGGACAGCTGAGGGCTCACCAGGGCCACCGGGAGAGTGTAGAGGCTGCGCGGGCGGCTGTGGGCCAAGAACCAAGGCCGGGGAGCACGCTGAGGAGGCGGGCGAGGCCTCGAATGCCATCGGAAGAGCTGACACTGATGGAGGAGCTGCCGCCCCTGCGATTGCTGGGGCCCCATACTGTTGGGAGCTGTGACAAGTGCTTTCGGGGCTCGAACAGGGACAGGGCTGGCAGCAGCGCTGTGGACCCGGGGGCCAGGGGGCTGTGCGTGTGTCGAGCCAGCCTGTTGTTGCCGGATCTGGTTGTTGCCGGCTGGGCTCCCCCCGCCGGCCCAGACTACCCGGACTATTGGTATCTTCGATATCACTGGCATGGTTTCCATTGACCAGCAGAGGCCGCCCGTGTACCCACTGTGCCTGCCCTTGGCTCTTGCTATCCATCTGGCCACTATTATCCATCTGGACTGGGTCTAAGGCTGGAAGTATACTCCTACTGATTGGCTCCTATATATGTTTCTGCCCTGTGTCCGGACTCCTGGCGGGCCGTGCGGCTCCCAGGGGAAAGTGTCTGCGCGGAGACGAGACTGGGAGCCAAAAGGGCTTAGAAGATCTTGCCCGGAACATCAATATCCTCCAGTTGATTTGCTACTGTTGGAGGTGGCTTCTCTCACCCTTTACAGAATTATTTGCTCTTGTCGCCAGGTGAGGAGGGGCTGGGTTCAAGAAGGGAGGTCAGGGTGGGTAAGCTAATGTTATTCATCTAAGTTTTATTGTTTTGTTTTATGGTTAGGTTATTAGTTTACTGTACCTAGTTAGTGTTGTTTAGGCAGGGGTCTGTTGGAGCAGGAGCGCAGCTCCGGGAGTGAGGAGCCCAGGGGGCGAGCACATGACCAAGCCCCACCCCCTCCTCGGCTTCCCCGAACAGTGCAGAGGCGCAGCGCCCCGGGGAAAGCCCTGCTAGGGTCTTTATTGATTTTAATGTTTTGTTTTAATATTGATAATTTTATCATTGTTCCTTTTATGACTGTGTGCTGCTTTTCCAGAGACTTGCTCAAGGTGGCATATACATTTTCTAAGTATACCATTTTTTATCTGGGCACATGGCACATAAGTACTGGAGGAATTTCACCAACCCTTCAGCAGCTTCCACCCCATCAGTTTCGTGTACTGGTCAGGAGTTGGACTCTAATCTGGGAGAACCAGGTTTGATTCCCCACTCCTCCACATGCAGCTGCTGGTGTGACCTTGGGCCAGTCACAAGTTCTCTCAGAGCTGTTCTCTCATGAGCAGTTCTCAAAAGACCTCTCTCAGCCCCACCTACCTCACAGGGTGTCTTGTTGTGGAGAGGGGAAGGGAAAGGGATGGGTGGTGCACATGTCCTGGGTATCTCAAATCTACTTGAAACCTGGTGGTTTCAAGGGAGCAGAAGGAGAATGAGGGTGTGTTCTTTACGCTTATTTTTATTGCACAAAGTATTGGATGGGGAAGGAAACGGAGGAAGAGCAGGTCAGTTTCACTCACCTGTGGAGTGGAGCCTGAGGGATGGGTGTCGCCTTCTGACACACTTCCAGTATGTTAGGGGGTGTGGCATATGCAAATGAGTTATGCTAATGAGTTATGCTAATGAGCTCCTGCACCTCTTTTTCTACTAAATGACCCCTGTGTTTAGGGAAGGTTGAGTGGAGTTTACAAGCAGGACATTGCTGATCTTTGTATAGTACAGCATTTAGCACCATCTGACGATCCCCCATCTATACGGTGGCCTGGGGCACTGCAATAAGCGCGGAGGCCACTACGGATGGGTGACGCAGGCCTGGGGATATCAGTGCTCATGAGAAGGGGAAAGTACAGCGGTGGGACCAGGCGGGTAAGAAATGGAAGAGGGTGGAGAAACAGAGAGGCTCGGCCCCCTTCTAGTCTGTGTCCCATCCCGAGGGTGGCAGTCACTGGGGCTGGGAATGACCCCCCCCCCTCCGACACTGGTGTTGTGCAACGCCAGGTCTATAAATAATAAGACCTCCACCCTGCAAGACTTTTTAGTCGAGCAGGGAGCAGACCTGGCATGTGTGACCGAGACCTGGGTGCGAGATGGGGAGACGGTTGCGCTCTCCCAGATGGCTCCGCCTGGTTTCTCGCTCCTTCACCAATCATGGACTGAGGGGCAGGGGGGTGGGGTGGTGCTTTTCATTTGGGAGGCTTACTCCTACAGGGTGCTCCCGCCGCTGAAACTTGCGGGCATAGAATGCTCTGGCCTGGAGAGGGATACTGGGGAGAGTTTGGCTATCTGGGTGGTGTACCGACCGCCCAATGCACCACCTGCTAGCCTGTCATCTCTGGCCGATGCCGTGGCCGGCTGGGCATTGGAGTACCCGAGGCTTTTAGTCTTGGGGGACTTCAGCGTCCATGCTGACGATGCAGCCTCTGGGCTGGCGATGGACCTGGTGTTGGCCATGGCAGCACTGGGACTCGCCCTCTGCACCCCTGCTCTAAGCGGGCTCCCTGGTATACTAGGGAGCTGCAGCAGATGAAGCGAGAGCTCAGATGGCTAGAGAGACAGTGACAGCGTGCCCACAACGAAGCATCACGAGTGCATTATAGGGCATTTATGAGATCCTATGAGGTGGCAGTCATAGGCGTCAACTACGGGGGGGCTCGAGCCACCCCCGAAATTTCCCGGGGGGGACTGAGCCTCCCCTGGGAAAATGGTGCGCCCTCCGCTGCGCCTCCCTCGGTTCTTCCTAGGGCCGCCACCACTGCCGTCTCTCTCTCCCCCCCCCCAGCCTGGCCACTCCGACCCTCCGTCCGTCCGTCCAGGGGCCAGCTAAGCAAATGCCCAGCTGGCCCCTGGACGGAGGGAGGGAGGGAGGGATGGAAGCAGGAGTGGTCAGGTGGGGGGGAGGCGGCGGTGGTGGGGACATGGTTCTGGCGGGCGCGGGCGTGAAGCGTGCATGCATGGAAGTGCCCCCGACCCCCCGGGAGTTTTTAAACTCTACGCCCCTGGTGGCAGTCAAGGCCACGAAGAGGCAATTCTACACGGATGAGATTGCGTCTGCAAGCTCACGCCCAGCACAATTATTTAGAACAATTTGGTCCTTAACAGAGCTACCCCAGGGCAGACCAAATGATAGGGAATTGGACATTGGCTGTGAGGCTTTTGCGGAGCCACGATCTCCCGGCCACAGTTGAGACAGTTAGCAAACTCGAGGCCCCATGCGCGTCTTCTTGTTCCATTCTGGATTATTTCAGTCCACTCAGCCTGGAGGAAGTCGACAGGTTGATCTCTATACCCAACCACATGCAGCCTTGATCCGTGCCCTTCATGGCTTATAAAAGCTGGCCGCGAGGGGCTGCGAGGAGGGACTGTTCCCGGGGGAACTCAAGGAAGCGATGGTCCGCCCTCTCCTGAAAAAACCATCACTGGACTCGGCTGAATTGGCCAACTATCGGCTGGTGTCCAACTTGCCCTATTCGGGCAAGATTTTGGAGAGGGTGGCGGTGATTCAGTTGCAGAGCTTCCTGGATGACACTTCTGCGCTAGACCCGTTTCAGTCCGGCTTCCAGCCGGGTCATGGGATGAAAACGGCACTGGTCGCCCCCATGGATGACCTCCGGTGGTATCTGGATTGGGGTGGTACAGCAGTGCTGGTGCTGTTAGATCTGTCGGCCGCATTCAACACAGTCGACCAACAGCTACTGACCCACCACCTCGCCAACACAGGGATTCAGGGGCTTGCCTTGCAGTGGCTTTCCTCATTCCTCCAAGGTCAGGGACAGAGAGTGGTGCTGGGGGAGCAGATGTCTCGGAGGCACCCACTAGTGTGCGGTGTGCCACAAGGGGCAGTGCTATCCCCGATGTTGTTTATCATCTACATGTGCCCTCTCGCCCAGATTGCCCAGAGGCACGGGCTGGGCTGTCACCAGTACGCTGATGGCACCCAGCTATATCTGCTGATGGGTGGCCAGTCCGGGGCTAACCCAGATGACCTGGAGCAGGCGCTTCAGGATGTGGCGGGCTGGCTCAGGCTGAGCTGACTGAAATTGAATCCAACGAAGATGGAGGTCCTGTGCCTGAGTCAGAGCAGGCCGGGGGTAGGGATCCCATTGCCGGCCTTCGGGGGGGGGGCGCCATTAGTGCCAGCACCAAAGGTCCAGAGTTTGGGAGTGCTCCTGGACCCCTCATTAATGATGGAGGCCCAGGTAGCAGCCACTGCCAAGGCAGCCTTTTACCACCTGCGGCTGATTAGGCAGTTGGTTCCCTTCCTCGAACGCAATGATCTTGAAACAGTGATCCACGCAATGGTCACCTCGAGGCTGGACTACTGTAACGATCTCTACTTGGGGCTGCCCTTGTCTCAGCTCTGGAGGCTGCAGCGAGTGCAGAATGCCGTGGCCAGGCTGTTGATGGGTCTCTTAGTGCGAGACCACATCCAGCCTGTGCTAAGGACACTGCACTGGCTGCCTATAGCATACTGGATCCGGTTCAAGTTGCTGGTTTTAATCTTTAAAGCCCTGTATGGTCAGGGGCCTGTCCACCTAAGGGACCGCCTTTCCCCGTACATACCCCAGAGAGCACTGTGCTCATGCACCCAACATTACCTGGCCCTCCCTGGCCCTAAGGCTAGACTGATGACCACCAGGACCAGGGCCTTCTCAGTGGCGGCTCCCTACTGGTGGAATGAGCTCCTGGATGACATCAGGGCCCTGCGGGACCTTATGCAGTTCCGCAGGGCCTGCAAAGCGGAGCTCTTCCGCCAGGCTTTCAATTAGGAGCCACCACTGGGGGGAAGGGGGCCCTTGGTTAGTGCCGAAACAATCTACGGGCGCAAGTCTATTGGTCGTGGGCCTGGAATTTGCTGTGCTTCATTTTGGAAGTGATGTTGGCCACCATATCTGGTGGAATTCTGTGAATCTTGTTTTTATGTTTTTAGCTGTGGTTTTATATGTATATTGATTACTGTTGTAAGCCGCCTAGAACCGGCTCATGCTGGCTAGGTGGGATATAAATCTCAATAAATAAATAAATAAATAATTAAAAAGTGGGGGACTCAACCCAAAAGATGGCTGTGATCTAATAGGGTCAAGCTAACAAAATAAGTTATTTAAAAAATACAAATATTTATTATGGGGTCCACATGAATAAAAGATAAAATAGGTGAAAAGTAATGGTCCAGATATTAGACACTTAAAACTTTTGACACACAGAGCTGATAATTTTACATATACAATTGATGGGTATATTTTAGCCAGTTTGGTGTAGTGGTTAAGTGCGCAGACTCTAATCTGGGAGAACCGGGTTTGATTCCCCACTCCTCCTCTTGCACCTGCTGGATGACCTTGGGCAAGCCATAGCTCTGTACCAGCTGTTCTCTCAAGGACAGTTGTCTCAGAGCTCTCTTAGCCCCACCTACCTCAGAGGGTGTCTGTTGTGGGGAGGGGAAGGGAAAGGAGTTTGTAAGCCACTCTGAGACTCCAAGTGAGTGAAGGGTGGGGTATAAATCCAATCTCTTCTTCTTCTTCTTCTCTTCTTTATGACCAGTAGACCATACGTGTTTCGGCCCCTTAGGGCCTTCCACAGTGGTCAATATTACTATTGTAAGACAACACACATCCAGAAATAAATAGAGAGAACAGCTCTGGGGAAACTTGTGACTGACCCGAGGATACCCAGCTGGCTGCATGTGGAGGAGTGGGGGATCAAATCTGACAGTCCATATAGCAACCCGTATCCATAGGTGTTCCGGATGCCATGAGGGCCATAACGATTCATGTTAACGATAGGACTCTTTGGAGAACATTAATTCCTAGGGTCACCATAAGCCAGAAGTGACCTCATGGCACATCCATGCTGACTCCCTTCTTTGTAATCCCCCTTACACACATCTTCTTTCTGAGATAGAAGGGTTCATGTTCCTCCTTGCATCTGATGAAGAGAGCTTTGGATCTCATAACCTCATCCCCCCCAAGAAATGTTGCTGGTCTCTGAGGTGCTGCTGGACTCGAAGCTATCTGTTCTACTGAAGACCAACACAGCTACCCAACTGAACCCCACCCCCCAGAAGGATTCAAAGCCTGTGCGGTGGAAAGCTGTCCAGCCAAAGATCAACAGTTGCTTGAAGAAAACAGAGTGAACCCGATGTCAAAATGGGAAGATGCCTAAGACTAAAGTGATGGCCAACCAGTTGCCCTGGATGGCCAGCAAACGAGTCATAGAGCCTGAGGCCTTCGCTTCCCTCTTAGCACCGTCATTCAGAGGTTTGCTGCCTCGGTAGATGGAAGTCCTCTTCAGTCACTGTGGCTTGTAGCCACTGGTAGATCTTTCCTCTTTACATAAGAAGAGCCCTGCTGGATCAGCCCAATAGTCCATCTAGTCCAGCCTTCTGTCTCACGCAGTGGCCAATGCAATTCCTCTGGAGGGCCAACAACAGGGCATAAGAGGCCGAGGCCTTCCCCCGATGTTGCCTCCTGGCTCTAGGGCTCAGAGGCTTAGTGCCTCTGAATGTGGAGCTTCCCTTCAGTCACCATGGCTAGTAGCCTCTGATAGACTGATCCTCCATTTACCTATCTAATTCCCTGTTAAAGCTGTTTATTCCTGTGGCCATCACTACATCCTCTGGCAGTGAACTCCAGATTTTAATCACTCTCTGTGTAAAGTAGTATTTCCTTTTGTCCATCCCGAACCTGCTGCCCAACAGCTTCATCGGATGCCCTCGAGTTCTAGTACTTTGGGAGGGGGGAGAATTTCAGTTTGTCAACTCTCTCCACCCCATGCAAAATTTTATAAACCTTTATCATGTCCCCCCTCCCAGCTGAATCTGTCTAATCCTCTTTTAATGCCATCTACGCTCAGGTCAGGCTACATCCACAGGCAATGAATTTCACAGTTTAGTTTTTCAATGAGTAAAGAAGTGTTTCCTTTTGTCTGTCCTGAACCTATTTCCCAACAATTTCGTTGGGTAACTCCGAGTTCTAGTATTTTTTTATTTTATTTATTTATACATTCGATTTATTGATCGCTGCTTCCCACACGCAGGCGGGCTTGCAGCGATTTACAATTTGTTGAAGACAAGGGACTAACAATTCAATTCAGTGGGCGAAGGGAAGACAACACATATAGCTGAGTCTTTCTGTTGGCTTTTTGACGAGTCATGTTCCGGGCTCAGTGTTTGTTCCGTTCCTTCTCAGCTCCACACCGCCACCGCCTGGCAGGCTGCTTCATTGCAGGAGATCGGGATGAATTCCTGTGCGAGTTCTTCCAACTTAATTAGCCAGCGCTGACAGATGAAACTCAGATACTAACACCTAATTATCCGAGGATTAAGTGTGCCCACTTTCTTAACAGTGGTTCCCAATTTTATCTACTTGCCGAAGCTTTCGAATCGCTGGGTGGATGATGAGCTGGGGACGAAGCTGGCTGCTCAAACCAGCGCGGGGCTTGAATCGGCAGAGGTCTGCTTAGTTCAGCTGTTAAGCAGCGGATTAACCTGCTGCGCCACTGCTCCCCTGGTTTTTACGGGAAAGAGTGAAAAGATTTCCTTTATCCACTTTCTCATTGAGCAAAGAAATACTTCCTTTGGTCCATTTTGAATCTACTGTCCATCAGCTTTATTAGGTGTCCCTAGTATTATGGGAGAAGGAGGGGAAATTCTCTCTGTCCACCTTCTCCAGCCCAGATATGATTATATAAGCCAGGCAGTGGCAAGGGAGTTCAACTGAACTCAGTGGGTCGTGTTGCTTCAAGAAATATGTATAGGATTGGGGCTCAAGAGGACTGTCTTTCTTGAGAGTAAACCCAGTTAAACTCCATGGGAATAACTAGGGATGGGCACGAACCAGCTGACTAACTAAAGTTTGTCACAAATTTTGGGTGGTTCGTGGTTCACGAAGCAATGGTTGCAAGCGGAAGAACCGCCACAAATTTTCACAAACTATGATACACTTCGTGGTGGTTCGTGAAGAGCAGAAAGCAGGAGTTTTGGGAAAACAGCTGTTTGGGGAGCAGAGAGCGGTATTTTAGATGGACCCCTGCTTTCTGCTCCCTGCAAAAAAAAATGTGGGGAGCAGAAAGCAGGGGGTTAAACTTTAAATGGCTCACGAACCAATACAAACTGGGTCGATTCGTGAACGAACATCCCAGTTCCTATGGGTTCATGGTTGCGTACCTGGTTTCCTGGAGGAAATGGCAGCTTCAGAGGAGGGAATCTCTGGCATCGTGTCCCTGCTGAGCTCCCTCACCACCCTCACCACCCTGACCCCCACCCTCCTCAGTCCCTACCCCCCATATCTCCAGGGACTGCCCATCCCCGAGTTGGCAACCCTACTCTGACCCCTGGACAAGTGGTAGAGCATCTGCTTGGGTTGCAGAAACGCCCAGATCCAACCCCTGGCATCCCCAGTTAAAAAGGGCCGGGCAGCAGATGATGGGAAAGGCCTCAGCCTGAGACCCTGGCGAGTAGACAATACTGCCTTGGATGGACCAAGGGTCTGGTTCAGTATAAAGCAGCTTCACGCATTCGTGTGATCAGGCTGGTCTGAGGGGTAAGGCGACTACAGGAGCCAGCCAATTAGCAAGCACCCACGTTCACAGACACTGTCTGGAATGCCTTGGAGGAAGGATGGGGCATGAAAACGAGGAATGAGTGACTAACTGATAAGGAGCGGTCGCTTCTGTCTCCATTCGGCCATCGTGACCCAGACCAGGAAGGAGGGAGCATCTAAATCTCATAGTAGCTCTCCATCAAGATAGCAAGTAGTTCAAGGGACACAAATCCCCTTCACTTCCGGCAGTCACTGGTGCTGATCACCAAAGCGCAAGAGAACAGCGCAGAGAGGGTGCAAAGTAGAGCGACAAGGAGAATTCGATCAGGGGCCTGGAGACCAAGTCCTGCGAGGGAAGCCTGAGGGACTTGGGAATGTTCAGTCTGGAGAAGAAGAAGAGGAGGAGGAGGAGATTGGATTTATACCCCACCCTTCACTACCCGAAGGAGCATCAGAGCGGCATACAATCTCCTTTCCCTTCCCCTCCCCACAACAGACACCCTGAGAGGTAGGCAGGGCTGAGAGAGCTCTTTTGAGGACTGTCCTTGAGAGAGCAGCTCTGAGAGAACTTGTGACCGACCCAAGGTCACACCAGCAGCTGCACGTGGAGGAGTGGGGAATCAAACCCGGTTCTCCCAGATTAGCGTCCGCGCTCCTAACCACTACACCAAACTGAGGAGATTGTGGCGGAGGGGGGACACACACACGATGGCTCACCTGAAGTATTTGAAGGGCTGTCACTTAGAGGAGGGCAGGGAGCAGTTCTTGTTGGCAGCAGAGGAGAAGACTCACAAGAATGAGTTTAAATTAAGGGTGGGAAAGTACCGGCTGGATCTTAGGAGAAACTTTTTGACAGTCGGAGTTGTGCAACAGTGGAATCGTCTGCCTCGGGAGGTGGTGAGCTCCCCCCCCCTGGCAGTCTTCAAGCAGTGGCTGGACGAACAGTTGCCAGAAATCAGTTCGCCTGGAGAAAATGGCTGCTTTGGAAGGTAGACTCTATAGCATTGTACCCCACTGAAGTCCCTCCCCTCCCAAGCCCCGCCCTCCTTCATCTCCACTCCCAAAATCTCCAGGTATTTCCCAACCCAGAGCTGGCGACCTGATGCACTGAGCAGGGGGTTGGACTAGATGGCCGGTATGGCCCCTTCCAACTCTATGACTCTATGATTATATCTCTGTATCGCAGTCTTGTCTTTCCCATCCTTGTACATTCTTCCGCAACCATGCAAGGGAAAATGACAGATTTCATGCACCGGTTCTGCTAAGTTGCACAGGCTGCCCGCAATCGCCGAGGAAGGTTGTTGGAACACATGGTAATTTGTCTTGTTTAATGGGTTCAAGCCATGAGAGCATCCAGTAAAGATGTAATTAAGCATCATGTTCTGCTCGTGGTAGATCTCTCTCTCTCTCTCTCTCTCTCTCTCTCTCTCTCTCTCTCTCTCTGGGTTTGGTTCATTGGTGAACAAATACTGAAATGTCCCTCGTCCAGAATCCACCAAAATAATCAACCAGAACTCCTAAACACAGTATCTTTCCTGCACAGATGAATAGGAGACAAAGAAAGTATTGTATTGTATGTGAAGATTCTCTATATGCCTAATACAGGGGTGGGCAATTGTTTTGGCTCGGGGGCCACTTTGTGGGAGCGGAGGTTAGCGGAGGGCCACACCTTTTAAAATGATTGCATTCATTAGTTAACTTTGCATTTCAGAAAAGGTATAAATTGTATCATAAAAATCAATAAATATAAATGAAATAAAATAGTGGTCGTTTTATTCAATTTATTTATTGTGCTAATTTCATATCATCTATAGCTGCAAGCACATTTAATTTTAGAATCAGTTTAATGAGACAAATGTACCCTATCACACTTTTCTACAATTTTTTTGAAATCAGGAGTGAGATTGCTTGTTGAGATTCTCATCACAGCCTGCAAGTTAATGTCTGTCAAAGAGCATCTATATTTACTCTTGTTGATCTTCATGCAAGAAAAACTTTGCTCACAAATATATGTAGACCCAAATATAGAGAACATTTTCCCAGCAAATTTCTTCATACATGGAAATTTTTTCAGCAGACAAAGATTTGTAAAAATCAACTAATGTCACAGCATTAAACATTTCTTTCACAGTGTGATCTGACTGCATGTCAATAAGTTCAAGCTGCAGCTCCTCAGGTGCTGTATCAATATCAGCAGTGATGGGATAAGAGAGCAAATTGAATTTAGGCTCAATTTTCTTGAAGTCCTGAAATCTTCTTGGCGGGCCACAAAAAACTCTGTGGCGGGCCGCATGTGGCCCCCGGGCCGCCATTTGCCCACCCCTGGCCTAATATATCATACACAAGGCATTTATAAAGGATATTTTATCCTGTCCCTAGAAGAAGAAGAGGAGGAAGAGGAGGAGATTGGATTTATACCCAACCCTTCACTACCCGAAGGAGTCTCAGAGCAGTTTACAATCTCCTTTCCCTCCCCCTCCCCACAACAGACACCCTGTGAGGTCGGTGGGGCTGAGAGAGCTCTTTCAAGGACTGCTCTTTCAAAAACAGCTCTGACAGAACTATGGCTTGCCCAGGGTCATCCAGTATCTGCAAGTGGAGCAGTGGGGAATCAAACCCAGTTCTCCCAGATTAGAGTCCACGCTCCCAACCACTATACCAAAACTGCCTTTCAGAAAGGGCCCCTTGCCCCCATTTTACCTTCACAATGACCCTGTGAGGAAGGTTAGGCTGGGTGTGGTCGAAGGTCACCCAGGAAGCTTCCACGACAGAGGGGGGTTCAAACCTGGGTCTGACCACTTCACCACACTGTCTCCGTTACCTGATTTTTGGTAGCCTATTCTTCGTCCCAGAGTTTAGGAGGCATTCTTGATGCATGCATGCATGCGCACCCCCCCCCCCCCGTTATCTACTCAGAACAACTCTGAGAAAAATAATAAGTTGAAAAAGAGTAAAATGTCAAGTTCACCCAGTCAAGCTGTGAACCTAAGTCTCTTTCAGTCCTACTCTGACCACTCTACAACGTTGGCTTCAACTGTGGTTTCCCTGCAGATGTGAAAACAGACAATGTGCATTATTTTATGCAGGGAAGGGGGGAAGAAAAACCACATATGAAGGGATCCTTTTGAAAATCCAACTATTGATTTAATGCTGGATATTTTTCAATGAACAACAGCCTCCAAAAGCAAATTGGTGCCTGATGAGTTGCTCAAGTGAAAGAGCCCCGGCCCAAAGTCAGACATTTTATAGGACCTAGTGGGACCCTATTGGCCCACTGTGTCACTTGACTCTTGATGAGTTAATAACTGCAATGCCTCTTTCTGGTTGGCCAAGAGATGTAAAAATTTCTGGAAATGTTAAAGCTCAGAACCTCCCCCTCCCATTTTTTTCCATTTTTTTCCCGGGGGGAACGGAAAAATACCAGCTGTCAAAATGGGACAGGCTCTTTTACTTAGCTATTCTAGATCTCTATAAAGATTCCAGTACCTTCAGGCTCCCTGCAGATATCCAGGCTGACAACATGGTCAGTGGCAGCCTGCTTGCCAACCTCAGGTCAGAGTTCTCCTGAACACAGCATCCCAAAGAAAAACCCTGCCTTCCCATTGCAAGGAAGTTTTATCACACCCCTTTCTCCTCCCGCTGACCAGTTCAAAAATGCGCTTTTCCTTGTGGGTTAGCTTTCCTCCAAATATCTTCCAACTTTTCTTGTTTTATCAGTTCAAAAAAGTTTTTTTGGAAGCTTCCCTAACGTCTCATCCTTTCTTTTAGATGGAAGATATTTAGCTATTGAAATTTTACTGCAAGGAGTGAAAACTTTGATTGTGAACATTTATGCTCCGAATGGAGCTAAAGAAATTTTTTTTAAAGAACTTCAAATGGAATTGGACAATGTAAACTATGATCAAATTATGATGTTAGGAGATTTCAACGGAACTGTAGATAATAAACTAGACAGGCGCTCTAAAAGAAAGGATGAGACGTTAGGGAAGCTTCCAAAAAACTTTTTTGAACTGATAAAACAAGAAAAGTTGGAAGATATTTGGAGGAAAGCTAACCCACAAGGAAAAGACTTTACCTTTTACTCTAACAGACATGACTCACATTCAAGAATTGACATGATTTGGATGACTACTAACCTAACCTTCAAGACAAGAAAAGTGGAAATTTTACCCAGAATAATCTCAGATCACAATCCGTGTTTATGGACAGCTGGGCAGATTAAAAAACAAAAGAGATGGAGAATAAACGAGGACTTATTAGATAATCAAGAAATAATTAAAAAATTACTTGAAGAAACAGACCTATACTTCCAAGTAAACATGCAGAAAGAAGTTAAAATTCAAACCGTATGGGATGCATATAAAGCAGTGATGAGAGGACTATCGATATCGTTAAATGCTAAAGATAATAAAAAGAAAAAAGAGCAATATGAAAATATTTTACAAGCCATTAAAACAAAGGAAGAAGAACTGAAGAAGAAACCAGGGAAAAAGAAACTGCAAAAGGAAATTTGGATGCTACAAGACCAAGCAAAAGCCATTTTGAACCAGGAGATGTACTGGAACTTAAAAAAACTTCAACAAAAAGCATTTGAAGGTGCAAATAAACCCGGAAAATACTTAGCATGGCAATTAAAGAAAAAACGTGAAAATAAATTTATCACTAAAGTGACAAGAGATAATATTGAGATAATAGATAACAAAGGAATAAAAAGAGAATTTTTTAAATACTACGCAAAACTTTTTAAGAAGGAAAACAAAGACAGAAGAAAGATTAAAGAATACCTGCAAACATTAAAGCTACCAAAACCAACAGAGAAAATTAAAGAACTATTTAATAATCCAGTATCATTACAAGAGATCAAAAATGCAATAAATGACTCAAAATTAGGTAAAGCACCTGGACCGGATGGATTTACAGCGAAGTTCTACAAAACGTTACAGGAGTCAGTTTCACCGGTGTTACTGCTATTGATGAACGATATAAGAGTTACTGGAGAGGTACCAGAAACCTGGAAAGATGCATCCATCTCACTGATCCCGAAAGAAAATCAGGATTTGACCAATGTTAAGAATTATAGACCGATCTCTTTACTGAATAATGATTATAAGATTTTTGCTAAGATTATAGCGGATAGACTAAAAGAGCACCTTAAAGAGACTATACAAACAGAACAAGCAGGGTTCTTACCTAATCGACAAATAAGGGACAATCTAAGAGTAGTAGTGGACGCTATAGAATACTACGACAAACATCCTGAAAAGGAAGTGGGCTTTTTCTTTTTAGATGCGGAGAAAGCGTTTGATAATTTAAACTGGGATTTTATGTTTGAAGTTTTAGAACATCTTGAGATCGGTGAATATATGCTTAACTTCATTAAAGCAATATATAAAGAACAGAAATCCTCAATAATAATTAATACTGAAAAGACAGACGATTTTAAAGTTGAAAAAGGAACAAGACAAGGATGCCCGCTTTCGCCGCTGCTATTTATTTGGATTTTAGAAGTTCTACTGTTAAATGTGAAGGAAGACAAAGATATTAAAGGCTTAACAACTAAAGGTTTTTCTTTCAAATATAGGGCTTTTGCAGATGATGTGATGTTTATAGTGGAAGACCCCTTATCCACATTACCACATTTGTTACAGAGAGTAAAAGAGTTTGGTGACTTAGCAGGATTTTATGTAAATAAAAACAAATCGAAAGTAATGTGCAAAAATATGTCAAATAAGAAACAAAACGAGTTACAAAAACTTACAGAATGTGAGGTGGTGAAAAAGACAAAATATCTGGGTGTAAACCTAACTATGAAAAATATTGATCTTTATAAAAATAATTATGAAAAATTATGGTTGCAAATTATGCAGGATATTAAAAAGTGGAATGTATTGAATTTGTCATTGCTGGGTAGAATTGCGGTGGTCAAGATGAATGTGTTACCACGATTAATGTTTTTGTTTCAAACTATTCCAATTGTGAAAGATGTAAAAACATTCAAATGTTGGCAGAAGGAGCTGTCTAAATTTGTATGGGGAGGGAAAAAACCAAGAATTAAGATGAAAATAATGTGTGATGCCAAAGAAAGAGGAGGGTTTCAACTACCAAATCTAAGGTTATACCATGATGCAATATGTTTGACCTGGGTAGGGGCATGGACTATGTTACAAGATAGAATGTTATTGTCCCTGGAAGGTCATGATTGTAGATTTGGGTGGCATGCATATTTGTATTATGGCAAAACAAAAATGGACAATATGTTTAAACATCATTATTTGAGAAGAACACTAATGGATACGTGGACAAGATATAAAAACTTTTTTTCAGAAGAGATACCCATGTGGATTGTACCCGCAGAAGTCTTACATCCAACATCAAGATATAAAGGACAAGATTGGCTGAAGTATAGAGACTTATTAATAAGACATGGCAAGGATTTCAAACTGAAGGAGCAGCATCAGATTGATTTTGATTATGGTTGGTTAAGATATAGACAAATATATGACTTGTATAGAAGTGATAAAAAACACGGTTTCAGGGGAAAAAATAATGAAATAGAACAAGTTTGGGAGGAAGGTGGGAAAAAAACGATTTCTAAAATGTATAAAGTCTTGCTAAAATGGTTTAATGCTGATGAAATGGTAAAAGAACAAATGGTAAAATGGGCGATAAACTTTAACAAAGACATCAAAATGGAATCTTGGGAATTTTTATGGAAAAATGCTATGAGTATATCTACGTGTTATAACTTAAAAGAAAATTGTTTTAAAATGATGTATAGATGGTATACGACACCAAAAAAAATTGCAAATATTGGTCAAAATATGTCTAACAAATGTTGGAAGTGTAAAAAGAAAGAAGGGTCTTTTTATCATATGTGGTGGACTTGTGATAAAGCAAAGACTTATTGGTCAAAAATACATGCAGAAATGGAAAAAATCTTGAAATGTACATTTAAGAAGTTGCCTGAAATGTTATTGCTAGGACTTAAACTAGAAGAGATAAATGTAAAGAAAAGGACAATAATATGGTATATGATTACAACAGCAAGAATGGTGTATGCGCAAAACTGGAAAAATGAAAAAATACCAGAGGTGTGGGAATGGTTGAAAAAACTGTTATATATGGCTGAAATGGATAAGTGGACTAGAAAATTGAATAATCTTTACTCAGAGACCTTTCTGGAAGACTGGAAAGATTTGAAAGAATATGTTGAAAAGTATTGGGATATGAAAAACTATATCTATACATGGTTATAATAGCATAAAGGAATAGAAATATATTATATGAATGTTTTAGTTAAAATTAGACAATGAAACTGTTTTTATTTAGAAATACATAAGAGTATAGAAAATAAGAATTGGTGTATAAGTATAAGTATTTTAAAGCTATATAACCGTCACCAGAAACGAAACATAGATATAAGTATTACTATTTTGAATAAAATGGAAAATGTGTTATGCTTCAGATGTGGTGGGAAACCACCAAAACAAGATAAAAATAGAATGTACAAATAGAACAAAATGTTATTTAATATGGAAAAAGGGATTTGTGTAAGGTTAAATGTATTATTTTCGATGTTTTTCTTTTGAAAAATAAAAATTTCTTTACAAAAAAAAAAAAAAAATGCTCTTCTTGGAGAACTCCAGTACATTTACTGGAGATTATCTCTGGAGCTGTTCTAGTCTCCAGTCCTCCAAACCTCTATTCCCTGATTGGAGAAGAAGGGTGGGGTGAGCTATCCCATCCCACTGTCTCTCCTGCTAGATCCATTAGCATTTCTTTTTTTATGCTTTTCCTTCCCCGGCCCAATTTATGTATGTTTTTTTACAGCATACTTAGATTTGTAACATGCATAAATAATTTTAACATAATCAAAACAATACTCTTTCCATTAATTGCAATAGTACTGTTATGAGTCTATGTCTCCAACTTAATATTTAGCCAATTATAAACTTTAGACCATCTTTTTCAATATATTTCTTCATTTTTACCTTGCCATTTTATGTTTAACCTATCTAGTTCTGCTATCTCTAACAACTTAGGTAATATTTCTTAAGGGAATTTTCTGTTTTCCAATTTTTGGTTAGTAGAATTCTGGCTGTAGTCAGAATATATGTTAATATGTAAAGATCTGCTTGTTTGTATCCATCTGGTAGAATATTCAACAAGAATATTTCTGGAGATATTGGTAAGTTAATGTTCAGGATTTCTAGGTGATCTTATGCACTTTGTTCCAAAAATTTTGTATTTTACTACATCTCCACCACATATGAAAATATGTTCCTACATTGGTTTTACACTTCCAGCATTTATTAGAGGTTTTTGGATAACATTTGGTTATTTTATCTGGCGACCAATGCTATCTATGGAACATTTTACAGATATTCTCTTTGTAGGATGTGGATCTCATATATTTTGCTGTTTTCCAAATTTTGGACCAGTGCTCTATTTCTATATAGTGCTCTAGGCAATATACAGAGTTCTTGTGAAGGCCTTGGTCTCTATGCCCTGTTGTTGGCCCTCCAGAGGAACCAGTTGGCCGCTGCGTGAGACAGGATGCTGGACTAGATGGACCATCGGTCTGATCCAGCAGGGCTCTTCTGATGTTCTTAAATTCTTAAGTTAAATAGATCTGTGTTTTCCTCTTCTGAACTCTGCTAGAAAGTGCAGAGTCCTATATTCCTTATCCAGGTAATCACTGATGTTTTAATGTTCTCGTCTTGCGTATATTCTTCTAACAACTAGTTATATAGTTTCTGAATCAGCTTGTTATTTGATAGCCAGATCTTATCAAAATTATTTTGGTTCTTATAAAAACCTATCTTTTTGTCTTTATTATATCTTGTTTTTAATTGTAGATTTTCCCACCATGACAATTTTAAGTTCTGTAATAATAAAGTTTCATCTAGTTTTAATTTGTTATTACTATCTAATAGTGTCTCATAGCTTTCTCTATTGTGAGACGTAAGAAATGTAGGCTTTATGAAAGCCTCCAGGGGAGAGACCAATTTCGGGGTTTTAGTGTATAAACGATCTTTTATGTCATTCCAGATTTTTATTAAGGGTCCTCTTAAGATGTGACTATGGAAGTTAGAATGTATTTTATCCTTCCCGTACCAAACATAAGTGTGCCAACCCATACTTATATCATACCTTTAGTCCTCTTGTATTTTCCAATATTAGCCATTCTTTTATCCAGTTTAACGAGGCTGATTTATAATATAGACACCAATTCGGACCTGCAAAACCTCCTCTGTCTTTTTTATCCTGTAAGATCTTCCCTTTGATTCTCAATCTTTTATAATGCCATATAAATTGTCTAGTGATTTTGTTTAATTTGTTGAGATATTGCATTTTTTAAATAATTGGTAGATTTTGAGCCGGGAGAAGAAATCTTGGCAGAATATTCATTTTTATAGTCGCTATCCTTCCCATAAAAGATCATTGTAGATCTTTCCAGTTCAATAGGTCTTTTTCTTTATTTCTTTGTTGAGTTTATTGTAATTGTCTTTTAAAAATGTGGAAGTTCTGTTAGATAAAACTAGGTATTTAGTTTTCTTTGTTATTTCCATTGAGGAGATTGCTTGTATTCTTTGGATTTGCTGTTGTGTACAATTTTTGGTCCATATTTTTGTCCGCTGCACGTTGATTTTTAATCCTGCTGCCAAACCATAATCTTGAATTTTATTAATTAAGGAATAGATGTTATAGGATCCTCTATTATAAATACTAGATCATCTGCAAAGGCCTGCACTTTATAGATCTCTCCTTTGATCTTAAGACTAAGTATTTGTTCATTTTACCTTACCAGATGGTTCAATGACTCCAAAATAAAGAGTCTCCCTCCTCTCTGATCCATTAGCATTTCTAAAGAGGTAGCTGAGGTGATTCTGGAAAGCCTCCGGAAAGATTTTGGAATTTCTTCCCCCTCCTACCTATTTTCTGCTCAAAGAAAAAAAAGAGTCAAAACACAAAGTGGACAGCTTTCTTATTGCCAACCTCCCAGGAGACAATGTATTTCTCCACAATCTCTAAGGAGCTACTGGAGCCAAATCTAGCTATTCTACTGAAGACCGACATGGTCACCCTCTGAAATTTCTACCAGACCTTTACCCAGTACAGCGAGCTTTGACCCTTGAAAGCTTATAACTTGGAAATCTTGTTGGTTTTCAATGTGCCATTGGACAAGAATCGTGTTCTTCTACTGTAAACAAACATGATTGCCCACTTGAAACTATCACAGGATGAGGACAGACTGGCAATCTGCCCCGGGAGAGCTCCGCTTGGGAAGCGGGGGAAGGGAGCCTGTTCAGACATCCGCAGCTGTCCCTCGCCTCCCTTCCGCACTTATGCACTTTGAAGCCGGTTTCCTCTTGCTGTAGAAGGACACCGGGAGAAACCGGTGTCCAAGGGTAGTCTTCTGCATGCCTCCCGCTTTCAGGCAGTGTGAACCAGAAGAAGGTGGGATTCAAGTGGAGGCGGCTGTGTGAATGTGCCGTTTTGGCAATTTGTGCATGAGCGCTCATGTGCTCATGTGCACATGCGCACATACACACATTGCCGAAAACAGCCCTGCCACAAGCTGCAGAGGCCGGCCCACCTGGGGCCGCTCCGCAGCAGTCTGAACGCTCCGTAACAGCATCCTTGCGCAATACACTGGCCAGTGTGAACGGCCAGCCTCGGGGAATATCCCCCCGCAGCTTTTGCCTCCGGATTGCTCCGGCTCCAGATTGTCAGTCTGTCCTCGGTCACAGAGAGCCAGTTTGGTGTAGTCGTTAGGAATGTGGATTCTGATCTGGGAGAACCGGGACTGATTCCCCACTCCTCCACATGCAGCTGCTGGTGTGACCATGAGCCAGTCACAAGTTCTCTCAGAGCTGTTCTCTCAAGGGCAGTACTGGAAAGAGCTCTCTCAGTCCCGCCTACCTCACAGGGTGTCTTGTGGGGAGGGGGAGGGAAAGGAGATTGTACGCTGCTCTGAGACTCCTTTGGGTAGTGAAGAGTGGGGTATAAATCCAATCTCTTCTTCTTCTTCACCTGATAATTGTTTGCAGATCAAATTCATGAAGACGTGAAGCTGCCTTGTACTGTATCAGACCCTCGGTCCCTCAAGGTCAGTATTGTCTACTCAGACTGGCAGCAGCTCTCCAGGTGTCTCCGGCAGAGGTCTTTCCCATCACCTACGGCCTGGTCCTTTTCACTGGAGAAGCTGGGGATTGAACCTGGGACCTTTTGTATGCCAAACAGGTGTTCTACCCTTGAGCCACAGACCCTTCCCCTGAACTGATATTAAAGGGACAGCTAGAGCGACCAGTTTAAAAGTTGGGAACTCTAACACCGGGCGATCTGACTGCCCATCTCCCTTATCACACATACAATGGCCCTTGCTCCTTCCTGTAAAGTTCTCATCTTAAAGAAACAGGGCAGATGGCACAGACGTATAAGCAAAGGCGAAAGAAGCGTGGGGCCTTGCATAACCACACAAAGTGCTGAATCAAACTGGATAGTAACACGCAGTACCTCTTTCTGGCAAGGTTCGGGGGGGGGGGCAAGAGCAGAAGGAAATACTACTTTACACAGAGAGTGATTGAATTGTGGGATTCGCTGCCAGAGGATGTAGTGGTGGCCACATGATTAAACAGCTTTCAAAGGGAATTAGATTGATTCTTGGAGGATAAGTCTATCAGTGGCTGCTAGCCATGGTGACAGAGGTGAACCTTCAAACTCAGAGGCACTAATCCGTGGCAGCTCAGAGGTTAAGACACCGAGTTGCAGACTGGAAGATCGGCAGCTCGGCAGTTCAAGACCGGAGTGCCGTGTGACGGACTGAGCTCCTGTCTCTGGCCGCAGCTCCTGCCAACCTAGCAGTTCAAAAGCAAGAAACTGCAAGTAGATAAATAGGTCCTGCTTCGGTGGGAAGGTAACAGTGTTCCGTCTGCCTCGGCATTTTAAACATGCCAGCCACATGACCACGGAAAAGTCTTCAGACAGTGCTGGCTCTTGGGCTTGGAAACGGAGATGAGCACTGTCCCCTAGAGTTGGATTCGACTGGCTTTTAAACAAGGGAAACTTTTACCTTCACCTTAATCCTCTGAATCCCAGAGCCAGGAGGCAACTTCAGGGGAAGGCCGCAGCCTCTATGCCCTGTTGTTGGCTCTCCAGAGGAACTGGTTGGGCACTGTGTGAGACAGGATGCTGGACTAGACGGACCACTGGTCTGATCCAGCAGGGCTCTTCTGAAGTTCTTGTGAAGGCCTCGGCCTCTATGCCCTGTTGTTGGCCCTCCAGAGGAACTGGTTGGCCACTGTGTGAGACAGGATGCTGGACTAGACGGACCACTGGTCTGATCCAGCAGGGCTCTTCTGAGGTTCTTATGAAGGCCTCGGCCTCTCTGCCCTGTTCTTGGCCCTCCAGAGGAACTGGTTGGCCCCTGTGTGAGACAGGATGCTGGACGAGACAGACCACTGGTCTGATCCAGCAGGGCTCTTCTGAAGTTCTTGTGAAGGCCTCGGCCTCTCTGCCCTGTTGTTGGCTCTCCAGAGGAACTGGTTGGCCCCTGTGTGAGACAGGATGCTGGACTAGACGGACCACTGGTCTGATCCAGCAGGGCTCTTCTGAAGTTCTTGTGAAGGCCTCGGCCTCTATGCCCTGTTGTTGGCCCTCCAGAGGAACTGGTTGGCCACTGTGTGAGACAGGATGCTGGACTAGATGGACCACTGGTCTGATCCAGCAGGGCTCTTCTGAAGTTCTTGTGAAGGCCTCTGCCTCTCTGCCCTGTTGTTGGCTCTCCAGAGGAACTGGTTGGCCACTGTGTGAGACAGGATGCTGGACTAGATGGACCACTGGTCTGATCCAGCAGGGCTCTTCTGAGGTTCTTATGAAGGCCTCGGCCTCTCTGCCCTGTTCTTGGCCCTCCAGAGGAACCAGCTGGCCACTGTGTGAGACAGGATGATGAACTAGATGGACCACTGGTCTGATCCAGCAGGGCTCTTCTGATGTTCTTGTGAAGGCCTCGGCCTCTCTGCCCTGTTGTTGGCCCTCCAGAGGAACTGCTTGGCCACTGTGTGAGACAGGATGCTGGACGAGACAGACCACTGGTCTTATCCAGCAGGGCTCTTCTTATGAAGGCCTCGGCCTCTCTGACCTGTTCTTGGCCCTCCAGAGGAACCAGTTGGCCACTTTGTGAGACAGGAGGCTGGACTAGATGGACCACTGGTCTGATCCAGCAGGGCTCTTCTGATGTTCTTAAATTCTTAAGTTAAATAGATCAGTGTTTCCCTCTTCTGAACTCTGCTAGAAAGTGCAGAGACCAGAGCTTCATTTTCAATCTTCAGCGCCTTAGATTGCCTGATCCTGTATGGTTCTGTACTTTGCTTACCCAGCAGCTCCCAGGATTGCCTGTAAAATTCACTTACAGTCCTGACTGATGAAATGATCTTCCCTTTTGTCAAATTGATGGCACTGCAGAGAAGCTGAGCACAGCATCGCCGCAATGAATCCTTTTGCATTTCCTGAATAAGTATCATTCCCCCCCGCCCCGAGATAAGCAATAAAAAAACCCGAGAAAGGCGGTGATATCTTTTTATTTGACTATTAAAACATCAGACAAAAATTAGTATATTTGCTGAAATCTTGCACCCGGCAAGCCCTGAAAAAAAAAATGGAGATGCAGGAAAGAGATAGATCAGCGCAAGGGCCCATCTATCAAAGGCGGAGGGTACAAAAAGGGTTGGAAAAGCAAAAAAAAAATTCAGATGACTTTGCCTGTTAGGGATAAGATGAGGGGGGAAATGGAAAGGACAAATGTAGAGCAGATCTGAAACACGCAATGAGAGAGACAATACACTCTCTGGTTGTGGAGATGACAGGTTCCTATGGAGGATTCCCTGGCGTTGTGCCTCACTGAGGTCTCTGTCCTCCCCAAACCCCACCTTTCCCAGGTATGGACTGAGGCACAAGCCTTTCGGCATCGGTCTTGTGGCTCATTCTCTTCTTAACACAGGGTTGCCAGCCTCCAGAGGGGGGCATGGAGATCCAGGCAGAATTACAACATTATCTCCAGATTGCAGAGATCAGTTCCTCTGGAGAAAAGAGAAGAAGGAGGAGGAGGAGGAGGAGATTGGATTTATACCCCGCCCTCCACTCCCCAAGGGAGTCTCAGAGCGGCTTACAAGCTCCTTTCCCTTCCCCTCCCCACAACAGACACCCTGTGAGGTAGGCGGGGCTGAGAGAGCTCTGAGACAACTGTCCTTGAGAGAACAGCTGGTACAGAGCTATGGCTTGCCCAAGGTCATCCAGCAGGTGCAAGTGGAGGAGATGTTCTACCTGCGATTCACCACGCCACCTACTAAGGGCCATTCCCTCCGGTGGCGGCCCCAAAAGCCTGGTTCAAAAGCCTGATTCAGTATAAGGCAGCTAAGCTTCATGTGTTTGACGCTGCAGCATCCCTCTATCTGTCTCCCAGCCTTTGGATCCCATTCCTGAGTCCACTCATGCTCCAATATGGGGTGGGCTGTCCCATTCCATAGCTCAGTTACAGAAAGGAGGAGGAAGAGGAGATTGGATTTATACCCCACCCTTCACTACCAGAAGGAGTTTCAGAGCGGCTTACAAACTCCTTTCCCTTCCTCTCCCCACAACGGACACCCTGTGAGGTAGGTGGGGCTGAGAGAGCTCTTTCCAGAACTGCCCTTGAGAGAACAGCTGTGAGAGAACTTGTCACTGACCCAAAGTCACTCCGGCAGCTGCAAGTGGAAGAGTGGGGAATCAAACCCGGTCCTCCCAGATTAGAGTCTGCGCTCCTAACCACAACACCAAACTGGCAAGGAGCAGGAGGAGGAGGAAGAGATTGGATTTATACCCTGTCCTTCACTACCCGAAGGAGTCTCGAAGAAGAAAAAGGAGGAGGAGGAGGAGATTGGATTACAATCTCCTTTCCCTTCCCCTCCCCACAACAGACACCCTGTGAGGTAGGTGGGGCTGAGAGAGCTCTGAGACAACTGTCCTTGAGAGAACAGCTGTGCCAGAGCTATGGCTTCCCCAAGGTCATCCAGCAGGTGAAGGAGGAGTGGAAAATTAACCACTACACCAAACTTAACCACTTAACGCTTAACCACTACACCAAACTGGCTCTCCCCTTCAGAGGATGGGTTCTCTGGCATCATACTCGATTGGGTCCCTCCCCTCCCCAAACTCTCCTCTCCTCATTCCCCTCTCCCCGATTTCCAGGAATTCCCCCCCTGGAGTTGGCAACCCTATGACCTTGGGAATCTGAAGAGGAAATACCCCTCTAAATGGACCTGCTTCTTATTAACTGGAAGGTGTTTAATCTCTGCTTATTTCCAAGAACGTTCCAAGTTATCTTCACTGCCAGAGTAAGTGGTGGCAGTGGCTACAAGCACAGGCAGCTTCAAGAGGGGATCAGATAAACACGTGGAGCGGAGGTCCATGAGTGGCTATTAGCCACAAGATATGGAGGGAACCACTATGGCTCAGAGGTTAAGACACTGAGCTGCAGACCCAAAGGTCGGGAGTTCAGCAGTTCGAGACCCGAGTACCGTGTGACAAAGTGAGCTCCCATCTCTGGCCCCAGCTCCTGCCAACCTAGCAGTTCGAAGGCAAGAAATCGCAAGTAGATAAATAGGTACCGCTTCAGTGGGAAGGTAACAGCATTCAGTGTGCCTTGGCATTTAGTCATGCCGGCCACATGACTGCGGAAAAGTCTTCGGACAGCGCTGGCTCTTCGGCTTGGAAACGGAGGTGAACACCGCAACCCTAGAATCAGATTCGACTGGGCTTTCGAGCAAGGGAAACCTTTACCTTTACCCATTGATGGAATACTATGGCTGTGGTCACACCGGAGGCTTGGCGTGATCCAGGCACGGGTCTAATTGGACCAGTTCAAATTGTTGCTGGAAGGACCAACCAAACAGCACGTCCTGTGGCGGTTTTCCCATGCGCTCATCCAGTGGTGAGGCATCGACACTACTACAGCGCCTCAACCACAGCATGTGCTGCCCAGCCAGTTTCTTTTAAAAACAGGAGGACACATGAGCATAGGCACTCATGTACTTATGCAAATATTGGCAGCTACTCCCAAAAAACCACACACACACACACATCACCAGGTGGAAACAGATCTGCTGGTTCAGACTTCCCCTCTGGCTTCAATTCACAACACGGGAGTTCAGATGACCGGGATAGAGGAGTGGAAGAAGAAGAAGAAGAAGAGATTGGATTTATACCCCGCCCTTCACTCACTTGGAGTCTCAGAGCGGCTTACGAACTCCTTTCCCCTCCCCTCCCCACAAAAGACACCCTGTGAGGTAGGTGGGGCTGAGAGAACTCTTTCCCAAGCTGTCCTTGAGGGAACAGCTGGTACAGAGCTATGGCTTGCCCAAGGTCATCCAGCCAGGTGCAAGAGGAGGAGTGGGGAATCAAACCCGGTTCTCCCAGATTAGAGTCTGCGCACTTAACCACTACACCAAACTGGAAGCACTGGCGTCAGTAAAGATTAGACTTTCCTGGTTACTCTGCTTCTGAAGTGGGGGGGAAACAGGGTGGCCACGACTGGGGCACGGAAGGCAGATGTTGTTGTCTGATTGTGCTCTTTAAATCCGCTCAGGTCATGTCACGATATCGATGCAAACTGCTTGTTTGACCGCAGCCTATGTCTGGGGCAGGGATGCTCTGTATTCTTGGTGCTTGGTGGGGGGGAGCAATAGTGGGAGGGCTTCTGGAGTTCTGCCCTGCTGGTGGACCTCCTGATGGCACCTGGTTTTTGGCCACTGTGAGACACTGAGTGTTGGACAGGATGGGCCATCGGCCTGATCCAACATGGCTTCTCTTATGTTCTTATGTCCGGGGCAGGGATGCTCTGTATGCTTGGTGCTGGGGGGGGGGGGCAACAGTGGGTGGGCTTCTGGAGTTTTGGCCCCGCTGGTGGACCTCCTGATGCCCTCTGAGTTTTGGCCACTGTGTGACACAGAGTGTTGGACAGGATGGGCCATTGGCCTGATCCAACATGGCTTCTCTTATGTTCTTATGTCTGGGGCTAGTGATGCTCTGTCTTCTTGGTGCTTGGGAAGCACCAGTGGGAGGGCTTCTGGAGTTCTGGCCCCATTGGTTAGCCTCCTGATGGCACCTGGGTTTTGACCACTGTGTGACACAGAGTGTTGGTGTTAGACCCCCGAGTCAATTAGCTCCCAACACCAGTCATTCCAAAGAATGAAGTTTATTGAGATATTGAAGAACTTCCGTTGCTCAGCGCACTTTGTTCGATCCAAAGCAAATTGGAGTGAAGCAAGCAATTATAGGTAAAGCATACATCATAGGTATGGCCCAGGACCAATCAAGGGACAGGCAGAAGCCCGCCAGAATAACGGACACTTATTCCCAAGGGAAAGATGATCCCAGGCAGGCCGAGCAATCAAGGCTACTCCTGCGGGCCAGTTGAGATAACAGAACGGCTGAGACCAGAAACCTAAAATCCCAAACCACCTCCATCCCCGTGACAGCCAAGCCGATAACATGGTGAGGACTGACAGTTGGCCTGGCTACTGGCCTGATCCAACATGGCTTCTCTTACGTTCTTATGTTCTTCAGTAAATTAGCATTGAAACAGTTTTGCATTTGCACTCTCTCTCTCTCATGCAAAGAAAGGGGATTCCCATTTTGCAGGGCGGAGCTCGTTTCCCAGACACTGCACAGCTGCAGCCCAGCCTGCTTAAGCTGTTCTGAGCTGATAGTCGAAAATTTCACACATGCAAGCTTAAGAGCGGCCCCAGATGAAAGTGTTGATGCCAGGGCAAAGCATCATGGGTGAGAATTTCCCGCATGCCTGATGCTATGTTCCCCCCACCCCCCCGAAAAGTGATCGCAGGTGGCTCAGGCACCCCAGAGAGTGTGTTCGGGGAGGTCCCATGAGGGGCCCTGGAAGGGTACAACGCCATAGAGTCTACTGCTGCCGTGTTTCCCCCCAGGGGGACTGATCTCTATCGTCTGGGGATCAGTGGCAATCCTGTGAGATCTCCACATCCCACCAGGGAGTGGTAACCAATGCTCCCTCTAAGCAATGGAGTCTTGCGAGCAAAAATTCTACTTTGTGAGCTGCTACTGGCATTGAAAGTTGTGAGCAAGCGCTTTTTGAGCTACTGCTTCAATTAGTCTGCTCTGGAGCCATCCTTCCTGAGCGAAGACAAAAATGTGTGAGCTGGAGGTTAAAAAACGGCGAGCTAGCTCACACTAACTCAGCTTAGAGGGAACACTGGTGGTAACCCTACACGAGGGGACCGAGGAGGCTGCTTGCTCTACGAGGCGGTGGCCTCGGGCCAATCACATGTTCTCAGTCTAACTTACCTCACAGGGCTGCTGTGAAGATAACATGGACTGGAGGATTACCTTGCCTCCCAATACAGTGAGTGGCCTCTTGGGAATTACCTTTCAGTCAGGGCTTTTCTTGTAGAAAAAGCCCAGCAGGAACTCATTAGCATAATAGGCCATACCCAACAGCAGGAACTAATTAGCATATCAGGACACACCCCTGGCAGCGCAGCTCATTAGCATATTAGGTGGGGGGCTGGGAAATCACAGGGCAGGCATGGAAGCTTGCCTCTTTCCCCCCCACCATAGCTTCTCCACCCCACTTCAGCATTGCCTTTCTAGTCTAACTCCCCCCCCGAACCAGATGGCCGGGGAAAGGCGCTGCTTCTGGGGAAAGGCGCTGCCGCTGGGGAAAGGCGCTGTCACCTTTCCCTCTTGTGTGTAACGTGGGGAGGGCAGCGTGCTCTGTAGCCACGCGTGCCAGAGGTTTTGGTTGTGGGCGTGGCCAACTCAGGAGCCAGCCGGAACTCCGTTCCTGTGCGTTCCGGCCCCCCAATATCCCTGCTTTCAGTGATGCACTGATGTCACTTCCGGGCACACAGGAAGTGATGTCCGCCATTGCCAGCAATGCCCTTCGGCCCCACCCAGTAATTCTCCAGCTGGTTGCTAGGCAACCCTAGGCAAGGAGGGCCACATAAGCCACTTTGGGTCCACATTGGGGAGAAAGGCAGAATGTGAATAAAGTAAAATAAATCGAAAATTAACCCCCTCTGTCAAAGAAGGGATGGAGAATAGGCTGTCCGGAGGACCAAAGTGATTATATGGGCGCATACAGGAAAAGATAGCCAGGCAGATATGCGGGTTCCAGGCCAAAGGGCTGCCAGCTCTGCGTTGGGAAATACTTGGAGGTTTTGGGGGGTGGAGCTTAGGGGGGGTGGGGAAGGACCTCAGCAGGGTAGAGTGCGAGAGTCCACCCTCCAAAGCAGCCATTTTCTCCGGGGGAACCGATCTCTGTTGTCTGAAGAACATTCGTAACAACAGGAGATCTTCAGGTGCCATTTGGAAGGCAGCAACCCTCACCATGAAGGACTTCAAAGGATATGAAGGCAAAAATGGAAAAAGGAAAGATTCTCTTTTTTTCTCATGCTTTTGATAGTTTTATTTATTTATTTATTTATTTTTCAAGGCCAATATAAGGTTCCCCCATGACATTCTGATGAGCAAACTGGAAGACTGTGGACTGGACTATAGGACAGTTCGGTGGACAGGGAACTGGTTAGAGGACCGCACGCAAAGAGTGGCGGTCAATGGCATTTCATCAGATTGGAGGGAGGTGTCCAATAGGGTGCTGCAGGGCTCGGTTTTGGGCCCGGCACTTTCCCAATTTTTTTTATCAGTGATATATTTGCATATTAGGCCACACACCCCTGACGTAGCCAATCCTCCAAGAGCTTACAGTGGCCCCTGTAAGAAGAGCTCTGTAAGCTCTTGGAGGATTGGCTACATCGGGGGGGTGTGTGGCCTAATATGCAAAGGAGCTCCTGCTACGAAATGAGCCCTTCCTTGAACACAACTTTGTTGGTCTTCAAGGAGCCACTGGACCCAAACTGCGTTCCATGTCATGTATTATTTATTTTATTTTATTTTATTTTATTTAACTTTTAACCCATTCTCCCCACCAAGGCTAAGGGCGGCTTACACAAAACCAATAAAACAGTATATATTCCAGTGTAAAATCCATAACAGACAATTTAAAACAACTGATATAACAGTAGATATAACGATGACGATTCGATATAATAAAGTGCATTTAAGAACACATTCAGTGGTGCTGCTACCACTCTGGTAACTTCTAACTTTAGGTCAATGCAGGGCATGGCTGTTAGCTAATATTTTTTTCTTCACTGCATATAGAAGAAGAAGAAGAGATTGGATTTATACCCTGCCCTTCACTCGGAGTCTCAGCGTGGCTTACAATCTCCTTTCCTTTTCCTCTCCCCACAACAGACACCCTGTGAGGTAGGTGAGGCTGAGAGAGCTCTTTTGAAAACTGCTCTTGAGAGAACAGCTCTGAGAGAACTTGTGACTGACCCAATGTCACACCAGCAGCTGCGTGTGGAGGCGTGGGGAACCAAACCTGGTTCTCCCAGATTACAGTAAGCGCACTTAACCACTACACCAAACTGGCTCATGAAGTAAAACGTGCCATGATGGTTACTAGCACGAGTGTCTTAGAATCTTAGGGGGGAATCAGAGGGAGGAATGGAAAAAGAGAGGGTGATCAAAGACTGGGATATAACCTCCATAGGCAAAGGCTGTGTATGTCATAATGCCATTTGCTTCGGGTTCATAGGAGGGGCAGCAGCACCCACTGGGTGATGGCTGTTGATTTCTCAAAAACAGCTGGTTAACCACTGTAGAAAGTGGAATGCTGAACTAGATGGATGCCATGATCATAGTTTGCCTAGGGCGCCAACCTCTCCCCCCCCCCCCCAAACCTTGGACCAGCCCTGGATGGATCACCATCCCAAGTAAATTTGTATTTGTGGATCACCGTACCAAAAAAGTTGGAAACTGCTGCTCTACCCCGATGCTTACTCCAAATTTGGCAAACCATGTTTCGGTTTACATGACTCCAAAGAGCTGCACATCACAGCATCAAGCCATGTTGTTTCTTGTTTTCTTTCCCCTGGAAGGAACCGTTTTTGGCCTCACAATTTCTTCCCCAAACTTATCTTTGACACACGAATGGTTAAAGCGAACGAGAAAAAAACTAGCTGGGTGAAGTCCCACATCTGACGGTTTCGATTCAGGCAATAGGAGAAGCCAGCCGGGTTTATGCAATCACGTTTCTCGTTGGAAACACCCTGCTAAGTGTGACCAACTGGTAATGAGACCCAGATGACTGTGTTTCGTAGTGCACTAACACAAAACGATTGCTCGATAGCTCATTGGAAGTGGGGTGGGTTTTTTCCAAGCTTGTTACAGCTTCCACAGCTGTAGAAATGCTGGGATCTTTTTAAAAACATCTCAAACCCAAGAATCACCATTTATTGGAAAGATACCCATTTGGGAAGACAAGGAAAATCAGTTTCTAATAAAAGGGGGTTTGTTAGCTCTCATATTATGCTGCCATTGTGAAGAACAAGACCAGAGTGTATAATACACGCAAGTAGGGTTGCCAGCTCTAGGTTGGGAAATCATAACAAACCAGAAAGGGTTCACAGTTATCAAACAAGAAAACCATACAAACAAACCCTGTGTATAAATGACATTTAGTAAGAATTATGTTACTTTCAAAACTTTACAAGACTGCAATTTGCCCAACATTCTCAACTTTACAATATTACAAAAAAGTCCAACCTTCTCAATGAGCACTCGGTTATAAACTCATTTCAACAGCAGTCTTCCTCAGGAGTAATTCTATATTGTAAGGAGGTGTCAGTTTCTTAACCCAGTTCAAATCTTAATCCAGTTTTGATTTGTTATGATTCTACTGGGGATGTACACATTACGAACTTAAAAAGTATTAACGTATTAAATTATTACACTGATGGCGAGAAATTTAATAGTAAAAATATTATAAAGCGGTCACAGCCTGTAGTAATTGTGTTAAATGTCATGGAACTTTAAGAAAGAGATGTTCAACATGCAGCTGTATGGAATTAACTAGAACAGTCTTTAAAGAGTCTGGATTCAGTTTAGTGTAGAGAGCATTTGCCAGCCATTTGAAAATTTAAGCCTTCCAGCCAGGGAAAATAATAGGATTGGTCTGCTACTACAATAATGGATAGTGTTCGTGGAGAGCATCAGCCAGCAACAATGAGGCGGCTTGATGCACCCAGAGAGAGTATTGGCTAGCTCCCAATATAAACACTCATAATGTAACCAGAAGTAAGTTATATATTAAATAATTACAAGTTTAAAATAATTATATTCCATTTAGCTCCATGTTGCTTTTCATTTACCATGGTTTTTCCCCAGGATATTTTGAAGGAAAGAAAGAAATAAAGAAGTTTGCTCCTATTATAATTTTGAACTGGATGAAGAAGCTGACACCTCCTTACAATATAGAATTACTCCTGAGGAAGAACTGCTGTTGAAATGAGTTTATAACCGGGTGCTCATTGAGACGGTTGGACCTTTTTGTAATATTGTAAAGTTGAGAATGTTGGACAAATTGTAGTCTTGTAAAGTTTTGAAAGTAACATAATTCTTACTAAATGTCATTCATATCACAGGGTTTGTTTGTATGGTTTTCTAGGTTGAGAAATATCAACCTAGATATTTGATATCCGGTGATTTGGGAAGGTGGGGAGGGCGGGGTTTGGGGAGGAGAGGGTCCTCAGCAGGGTACAATGCCACAGAGTCCACTTTCCAAAGCGGCTGTTTTCTCCAGGTGAACTGATCTTTGTCGCCTGGAGATCGGTGTGGTAATAGCAGGATATCTCTAGGCCTCACCCAGCAACTGCCAACCCTACGACAGAAAGTACATCGCTCTGAAATGTGAGTTTTTGTAAATCTAACTGACAGAAAGCTCATAAAAGGTACTGTTTCCTGACATTGCCTGCAATGGCATTCTCCGACTTTTCCAACTGAATACTCTCTGACACGCACACACGCAAAAAGTGAAGCCCTGGAGCATGACAGACATTGACTATCGGGGGAAATTAAGAAGACTCTCCCGGCATGCGGAGGCGCCAGGTGGAAAGAGCAGAGGGTCATCCCCCCCCCCACCCCCTTAAATACTTGTGAATGATTTTATTGCTCATGAAACATGTCACATTAATTCAACTTCAAGCTTGGCAGAGTAGTAGAGAGAAGCTAGGATTCTCGGAGGGGTCCTTTTCAGAATAGACAAAGGTGTGTTTTGTCTGAAGACAGGCAGGAAAGGGAAAAAAAGGGATGAGCATTCTGCAAGCTGCTAATTGATTTTGAAAGAAACACCCCCTGGCCCTAAGGCCCAGAGAGTTCCAAATATCTCTATGGCAGTTTGCAAGTGGATGGACCTGCTAGCCTGATTGGTGCTACACTGCCATGACTATGGATGGCCAAACGATGGTACTGCAGCTACCAGCCTCGTAGAGATCAGGTGACCCAAGTTGCCAATAGCAGCCCACGTGACCCTATAAAATTCCAGACTCAGGACTGGTGGATCCTCAGGAGGAGCGATGCAGAGCCAGTGCAATGCCAGGGGAGAGTGTATATCTAGGAGACCCAGGTTCAAATCCGTGTTTTGCCATGAAAGCTTGCTGGATAAACTTCAGCCAGCCTCAATGTAATGTATGTAATGGCGGCGGCCACATGGTCCTGCAAAGCGCATGGCCCGGTTAAGCCCTGAGCTTGGGGCCAGAGAACAATAGTACACTAGGATCCTAAATATCCCCCTATCAGAGGCTTAGGATATTCAAATAGTCCTATGATAGCCTCTGGTGGGAAACTTATCCAATTACCTTGTTCGGGCGAGGTCAGGGATGCGGTTTACCTGTGCATATAAGCAGGCCCCCTGACCTCCGTCCTGCTTGCCTAATCTGATCCTGCTCAATAAAATGTATGCTGATTTCACTGCAACCGGACTCCGCTTCCAGTACTTTTCACTCAAACTCTCAGCCTAACCTACCTGAAAAGGTTGGTGTGAGGGTAAAATGGAGAGGAGAATCAAGTGAGCCATTTTGGGTTCCCACTGGGGAGAAAAGTCGGGGATTAATAAAGTAAATAGGATACAATAAATAAAATTGCTACTAAGGTGCAGACGGAGCTGCTCACGGTTGCCTTTCCTGACCAAGCTGCCCACTCGATTCCAGACCACTGAATCTGGGTTCAAATCCCACCCCAACTCCCTGCATAAGTTAGCGTGTGACAATCATATTCCCTGTAACAACAAACTTGCAAAATGCAAGTGACGGGTGTTGTGAAGCATGTTGGTGTCCAAGAGAGGTGCAACCTAATCGGGGCTCCCAAGCACATGTGCATGGACAATTTAACATGCAGGTCAGTTGGGCACACTTGTGCATGCTGGCTTCATAAAAACGAGGATGATGGCCACACAGATGGCTTTAAAAGGGGGTTAGAAAGATTCATGGAGGAGAGGTCCATCTTGAGAGCCAGTCTGGTGCAGTGGTTTAGGAGCGCGGACTCTCATCTGGGAGAACTGGGTTTGATTCCCCACTCCTCCATGTGCAGCCAACCGGGTGACCTTGGGTCAGTCACAGTTCTCTCAGAGCTGTTCTCTCAAGAGCAGTTTTCTCAGAGCTCCCTCTGCCCCATCTACCTCACAGGGTGTCGGTTGTGGGAAGAGGAAGGGAAAGGAGATTGTAAGCCGCTCTGAGACTCCTTCGATAGTGAAGGCTGGGGTATAAATCCAATCTCCTCCTCCTCCTCCTCCTCCAGTTTGGTGTAGTGGTTAAGTGCACAGACTCTAATCTGGGAGTTTGATTCCCCACTCCTCCACTTGCACCTGCTGGATGACCTTGGGCAAGCCATAGCTCTGTACCAGCTGTTCTCTCAAGGACAGTTGTCTCAGAGCTCTCTCAGCCCCACCCACCTCACAGGGTGTCTGTTGTGGGGAGGGGAAGGGAAAGGAGTTTGTAAGCTGCTCTGAGACTCCCTTAGGTAGTGAAGGGCAGGGTATAAATCCAATCTCCTCCTCCTCCTCCTTCTTCCTTGCCATGGTAACAGAATGGAGCCTCCATATACAAAGGCAGCAAATCTCTGAATGCCGCTGTTAGGAAGCAGCAGCTGGAGAAGGATGGCCTCTATATCCTCTTTGGTGGCCATCTAGGCAAACTGGTTGAATGATCTGTGTGGCAGGATGTTGGACTAGATGGACCACTGGTCTGATCCAGGAAGGTTCTTCTGAGTCTAAACTAGTTCAGATCAATGGGCTTAAGACGGCAACGGCTCTATAAGTGTGAAAGTCCAGGGCAAGTGAATCTCATCTTACCCACCAAAGAATTCCCTGATCCTTTAAACGAGTTGTGGCAATCCGTCCTAATGCCATCCTGTGTGTCCCATCTGTGTGCTTTCAGCCACATACATTTTGTTGCAAGGAAACAAGCAGCCGTGGCTCAGTGCTAAAGGATCTGTGTGGCATGCAGAAGGTCCCAGGTTCTATCCCCGGCATCTCCAGGTAACAGGATCGAGTAATAGGTGATGTGAAAGACCTCTGCCCGAGACCTTGGAGAACCTCAGTGGGCAAATGGTCTGATTATTATTTATTTATTTATTTATTTATTTCCATTTATATCCCGCCTTGCCAGCGAGCTGGCTCTAGGCGGCTAACAACATAGTTATAAATATACAAAGTTAAAACACACATAAAATTTCATTAAATCACATTAAAATCCAGCTAAGCAATCAAATCACAGATGGCAGCAGATACTAGACCAACATCAGATACCAGTAGCCTACTTTTTCCCCGCCAGGAGACTCCCACCCCAGATGTTCTACCTGCGATTCACCACGCCACCTACTAAGGGCCATTCCCTCCGGTGGCGGCCCCAAAAGCCTGGTTCAAAAGCCTGATTCAGTATAAGGCAGCTAAGCTTCATGTGTTTGACGCTGCAGCATCCCTCTATCTGTCTCCCAGCCTTTGGATCCCATTCCTGAGTCCAATCATGCTCCAGTATGGGGTGGGCTGTCCCATTCCATAGCTCAGTTACAGAAAGGAGGAGGAAGAGGAGATTGGATTTATACCCCACCCTTCACTACCAGGAGTTTCAGAGCGGCTTACAAACTCCTTTCCCTTCCTCTCCCCACAACGGACACCCTGTGAGGTAGGTGGGGCTGAGAGAGCTCTTTCCAGAACTGCCCTTGAGAGAAAAGCTGTGAGAGAACTTGTCACTGACCCAAAGTCACTCCGGCAGCTGCAAGTGGAAGAGTGGGGAATCAAACCCGGTCCTCCCAGATTAGAGTCTGCGCTCCTAACCACAACACCAAACTGGCAAGGAGCAGGAGGAGGAGGAAGAGATTGGATTTATACCCTGTCCTTCACTACCCGAAGGAGTCTCGAAGAAGAAAAAGGAGGAGGAGGAGGAGATTGGATTACAATCTCCTTTCCCTTCCCCTCCCCACAACAGACACCCTGTGAGGTAGGTGGGGCTGAGAGAGCTCTGAGACAACTGTCCTTGAGAGAACAGCTGTGCCAGAGCTATGGCTTCCCCAAGGTCATCCAGCAGGTGAAGGAGGAGTGGAGAATCAAACCCGGTTCTCCCAGATTAGAGTCCACGCACTTAACCACGACACCAGCAGTTTACAATCCCCTTTCCATTCCCCTCCACCACTACAGACACCCTGTGAGCTAGATGGAGCTGAGAGAGCTCTTTCAAGAACTGCCCTTGAGAGAACAGCTCTGAGAGAACTTGTGACTGCTCCACGGTCGCACCAGCAGCTGCACGTGGAGGAGTGGGGAATCAAACCCGGTTCTCCCAGATTAGAGTCTGCGCTCCTAACCGCTATGTCAGACTGAAGATCCATGGCTGCGCTGCAAATGGACCAAGCGCTAGCCAGGTGTTCTCCACGAGTGTTTTTCTTCCCCTCAAGCATCTTGTTGAACTGCAGCTCTTGCGGAAAAGCCGCAGAGTGCGGGCCAAGGGACTGCGGGCAATTATATTCTTGCCCATTGATTCAGTTGCCCGAAGTGTGTATGAATATTCATATGGCTGATCAAAGAATGCACACACACATACACACATAGTGAGACAATGCTGCCAGGAAAAAACCACCCAGAACAGCTGCCCAACAGTGCTCCCTTGAGGCCGAGAGCACAAAGTGTCCATTCCATGAGACAAGCAGGTGGAGCTGATGCCCATAGCAGAGATGCTAAAGATATCTTAATTCAGAGCCCAAAATTCGACCATAGCACTTGGGAGATGTAATAATGCAATTTAAAAATATAACAGGCCAGACAATAGAGTGTACTCCAGAACACATTTTATTGAATAGATGGCAGCTAAATGCTCAATCTCTTAGCAGTAATATGACAATAGCTATATTATTAGTTGCAGCTAAAAACGCTATTGCACCTCTTTGGAAAAATACTAAAGAACCAATATTACAACAGTGGCATACAAAAATCTGGAAGGTATATATTATGTCCAAAGTTACTGAGAAAATAAAAAAGGGTGAGAATTACGAATCTGCTTTAAAATTTGCTGCAATACGGTTTCCGGTTTTAGAATATTTGATCTCTCAAAATGAACTACCAGCAACTGTTAATGACCTAAGTCTTTAATGACCTAAGTCTTGCTTAACTTGTACAATTCTATATTTGTTAACTGTCACTGGAAGTTGTTTAAATTGAATTATCGTATGCTAAAGGTGCACAAGCTATCTTATTTGTTCTAGTTTTTATTCAGCATTGACTTACCTGTTCTGTAATTGTTTTTTTGTTATATGTTAATAAAATGTTATTTAAAAAAAAAAAAAACTTGGGAGATTTGGGGAAGGGGGGAGGGTTAAAAGCAGCCTTTTGGAACGGCCTTCCGGAAGAGGTTAGGAAGTGTCCCATTCTCCTTTCTGCAAACTTCTCAGAACAAGGGCCGGCCCCAAGTTTTTTTGCGCACTAGGTGAAGCTACCTTGTGTGGCCCCTCCCAGACGAGGCTGCCTTGTGGGCCCCCCCTCACCACAGAGCCGCCCTCTCCACCGCCGGAGACCCAACCGCAAGGGATGCCCCCCTGGCCCCAGTGCCCGCCTGCCCGGGCTCACGAGCTCTCCAGCCCTGCTGGTAGCCACCTGCACCAGCTGGCCACAGTGCCTTTCCAGCTGCCCAGTGGGCCTCCAAAGCTCAGCCGTGCTCACCTCGGCTGCTGCCGCCATTGCCGCACAGGGGAGGAGCCTCTGCCACCACCTCCTCCACCAGGCCCTGCGCCCAAGCCGGCCTCTGAGCATGCACAGAGGGGGGCGCCTGGCTAGGGCACAGAGAGGTGGGGCTGGAGGGGGACAGAGGCCAGCTGGGGCATGGGGGGGAGGAGGAAGCATGCTTTCCTGCAGCCAGGGAGCCCATGGCCCCCAAGGTAGGTGGACTGCGGGCCGGCACCCTAGGCAAGAGTCTAAAATTTGTCAGTGATGGGCTGGCACTGCTCAGAACTGAATTGTTCATGAACTCACTGGGATAAATGATTAGGGACTGTGGTCTATTCTGCTGTGGATAGCTTGCTCTAAGTAGGGCCTGGCTGTGTCCTTTTCACACCGCTTAATGTGTCCTGTGACTACTTCCGCTCTGCTTCAGTTCCATCTTTTAGATTCCTGGTTCGTTGGTTGGTTCAGGACTTCTACAATCCTAATGCATTGTGTTAAGGGCATTTTACACGTATCTTGAAAGTTATACTGTCAAGTAAGATTGAGATTCATAGAATAGAATAATAGAAACATAGAGTTGGAAGGGACTTCCAGGGTCATCTAGTCCAGGGGTGGGCAAACTGTGGCTCGGGAGCCGCATGCGGCTCTTTCACATATATTATGTGGCTCCCAGCAGGGTGGCTGGGGAAGCTAAAGATCCTTAGCAAACAAATATCATTGGACAAATTAATATCATTATCAATATCTGCTTTTACCCCTTTTGTTATTATTTTTGGCAGTCTCATTTAATGTTAATAAAAAGCAAATTTGCTTATTTTCCAATAAAGCAGGTAACATTTGTTCATGTCTTGTGGCTCTCAAACATCTGATGTTTATTCTATGCAGCTCTTACGTTAAGCAAGTTTGCCCACCCCTGATCTAGTCCCACGCCCTGCACAATGGAGGAAATTCACAACTATGTCCCCACATACACCCAGTGTCCCCTTTTCCACACCCATAAGAGGGCAAAACACCTCCCGGATCTCCGGCCAAACTGGCCTGGAGAAAAATGGCTTCCTGACCCCAAAGTGGCAATCAGCCTTTCCCTGGGCGTGTAAGAAAGGGCCACAAGAGCTAAGCACTGATGCAACTCTTCCTGCCCTCCCTCTCATTATCTGCCTAAGTCCATAGAACCAGCATTGCTGTCCGATGGCCATCTAATGGTTTTTAAATTGTGAGCCTGTGTTGGCTTGCTAAATTCTGAAGAAGTTATATTCCTCCTGAATAGTACTGGAGTCGGGAGTCCATGGAATAATGAAACAGCTAGATCTTTATTGCTGGTCCGGATGAAGCATACAACCCAGGGCTCAGAGCCCTCCTTTTATGCTGGTCAGGGATAATCCCCTGACCTCACCCAACTGGCCTGATAGGCTATTATCAGTCTATTTACATCTCATAGGTTCCCTGGGAGAAACCTAGGTACATGATTGGTGGCCGGTTTGAATCCACCTGGCCTTTGTTCTACCTGGCTGAAGCTCAGGTAGTTTCTTGGCCATGTGCTCTGGCCACATGGCAGTCGCCATTACTGGAGCACGTGGTGACCGCATGGTCAATACATAACACCTCCCTAACCCACCCCGCTGTAAATCTGTTCTTTTAGCTCCTTTTACAGCAAGAGGAAGAGGGCCCAATCAGGATGCCACATTGTGACACGTGATGACAGTTATTGCATTATAACGAAATAACGCAATCGCACATGCGTTAAAAAGGGGGGGGACCTAGGAGGGAAGGAGGGAGGGGCTAGGAGGGGAATGGGAGGGGGCAGCTGCAGGAAGCCTCGCAGGAGCCAGTAATGTGAAATCAAAAAAGCGGGGCAGATAGGGCTGCCAAGTCAGCCCGGGGGGCGGGGGATCCCCCGCTACAGGGGTTCCCGATCTGCCGGCCAGCATTCGGCCGGTGGGGGAAACTCCACCCCCTCCCTCACGTAATGACGTCACCCGGAAGTGACGCCATCACGTTGGGGGCGTTGCCAGGGCAACGCTCTGGCAATCGCCCCAAAACTCTATGATACTGCGCGCGCCAGGGAAGCTCCTGGCCAGCAGAGCTCCCCCCCCCCCCGCCAGTAAATTTGATACACTTGGCAACCCTAGGGGCAGATGAGGAACTGTGGCTTCAAGTGTGAAATTGAATAAATTGACCCGGGGCAATCTTGACAGGGGAAACTCCAGATAGAATGAGAGGAACGTGGCATAGGGTTGCCAAGTCCAGGTTGGAAAATACCTGGGGACTTTGGGGGTGGAGCCGGGAGAGGGAGGGGTTTGGGGAGGGGAGGGGCCTCAGCATGGTACTATGCCATAGAGGCCACCCTTCAAAGCAGCCATTTTCTCCAGGGGAACTGATCTCTGTCAGCTGGAGACCAGTTGTAAAAGCAGGAGATCCCCAGGCCCCACCTGGAGGTTGGCAACCCTAACGTGGCATGTTGCATCTCTGCGTGACTTACGTTTTGGCCATGCCTCTTTCTAATCTCTGCTGGAGGCAGGCACTTCTGTTGCGTCTTTGCAGTGGATGTCATTGGATCATTCAGCTGCATTACAGAGCTGGAGCGGGATCACTGTACCTGCCTGTTGCATCTCTGTAGGAATCACTGCTCTGCGTTTGCCTCTTTCCAATCAGTTTTGGCTCCATGTGGTTAATTCTGTCTTGTTTTCCCATCAGATATGGGTTATTTTCCACTACAGAGACACAGCAGGGCTACCACCCTCTGACAAGCCCACCTGTGGTTCTGTGTATAAATCCGGACTTGGCCTCGATTTGCTTTCTACCAATCAGGAGGAATGCCCAGATGAGAGATTCCTGCAGAGAAGTTCAGCCAAGGACGGGCTTCTCTGAGATTCTTGTAGACATTAAAAGTAAACTTCTTGAGGATGAGCATATCTATTCTCAATTCACTTGTGGGGAGGAAGTAGAGTTCAATTTTGGAAATTTAATTAAACTCTCGAAGATGGTGCGTATAATTACCATTATGTTTGTTTGCACATAGCAGGAAATAATGGTGCTTATCCAAAGAGACCACTTTAGGTTACCTTGGAGAAAAAAAAATACATTTCATGAGCTCCTTATGGTTCATTGCTCATTCCGATGTACACATATTTGGGGTCCATTATCTTCTCCTTGTTGGAGGAAAGTAACCACATGTGTAAATTACCATTTGCACCAATGACTGTGACTCTTAGTTTCCTCCTGATACAGGTTGCAACATCAATTATACCACAAGGGGGGAATATATTGCATTGAAAATGAACTGCCTTCCATTGGTAGAAGTGAGCCGTGACTCATGGAAGCTCATCCCCCACTACAAATTTTGTTAGCCCTTAAGGTGCTACAGGACTCTCGATCTTTTCTACTGAAAATGAAGTGGTCATGCTTGTCTCTGTGGGTAACCAGTGTAAATGCCTGGCAAAACTTGTGTGAATTTCAAAAGTTTGGCAGTTTGAGACCCGGAGTGCCGCGTGACGGTCGCCCAGTCATTTGAATGAAAATACTTTTTAGACACATACTGATAAAACTGTGTACAATCCCACAAGCCCTTGCCATGTGATAGTTTCATAGGTCTAAGAGTTATGTCCCCAATCCTCTGCCACATTGCAAAGGGTTCTGAAACTGGCAATGTTATAGGACCACATGGAATTATTTTGATAGGTTATTTTTGTATCCAAGGATGACCATTCCCTTTTGTTGATGTTTTGGGTTGGATCAGTGCTAAGTGTGCTATAATGCTATAGAGTTCCTTCTCCAAAGCTGCCATTTTCTCCAGAAGAGTAGAAGAGAGCAGTGATTTGATCCCTGCACCTAATTCAGACTTAGGGGTGGAGGCTGGGGAAAGCAGGGTTTGGGGAGGGGAGAACTCAGTGGGGTAGAATGCTCTTCCACACAGTCATTTTCTCCAGGGAAACTGATCTCCCTTTGGCTACATAGGATTGCCTACTCCAGGTTGGGAAACTCCTGGAGATTTTGGGGGGTGGAGCCTGAGGACTGTGGGGTGCAGGGAGGGCCCTTAGTGTGTGATTACACAGAGCCCACCCCAGAAAGCTGCCATTTTCGACAGGGAAACTGATCTGATACAAGAACTCGTGGGCACTCCATGAAATTGCTGAGCAGTCAGGTTAGAATGGATAAAAGGAAGTCCTTCTTCACCGAAAGAGTGATTAACACATGGAATTCACTGCCACAGGAGGTGGTGGCGGCTACAAGCATGGACAGCTTTAAGAGGGAACTGGATAAACATATGGAGCAGAGGTCCATCAGTGGCTGTTAGCCTAGGGCTGCCAGCCTCCAGATGGGGCCTGGGGATCTCCTGCTTTTACAACTGATCCCCAGCTGACAGAGATCAGCTTCCCTGGAGAAAATAGCTGCTTTGGAGGGTGGGCTCTTATAGCATTGTACCATACTGAGGCCCCTCCCCTCCCCAAACCCCACCTTCTCCTGGCTCCACCCTTAAAGTCCCCAGGTATTTTCCAACCTGGACTTGGCAACCCTATATTAGCCACAAGGTATTGATAGGAACTCTCAGACTGGGGCAAGTGATGCTCTGTATTCTTGGAGCTTGGGGGGTACAATGGGGGGGGATTCTGGAGTTCTGGCCCCACTGCTGGACCTCCTGAGGGCACCTGGTGTTTTTGGCCACTGTGTGACACAGACTGGATGGGCCACTGGCCTGATCCAACTAGGGTTGCCAGCCTCCAGGTGGGGCCTGGGACCTGGGGATCTTCCATTTTTACAACTGATCTCCAGCTGACAGAGACCAGCACCCCTGGAGAAAATGGCTGCTTTGAAGGGTGGACTCTATGGCATTGTACGATACTGTGGCCCCTCCCCTCCCTAAACCCCACCTTCTCCTGGCTCCACCCCCAAAATTCCCAGGTATTTTCCAACCTGGACTTGGCAACCCTAGATCCAACACTGGCTTCTCTTATGTTGTCATTTTAGGAGAACTCCAGGCCCCATCTGGAGCTTGGCAACCCTAGCACCTCCTCCCCCCTCCATACACCCCCGGCCCCACCCCCAAACCTCCAGGAATTCCCCGACCCAGAGTTGGCCAGCTTCCCCCAAAAGTACGCAATATTTTTAAGACACATGATTTTTACATCCAATCATGTAAAACCAAGAAATTACTTAAACCCCCCCCCATTTCATTGGTTATTATAACAGCAGTAATCCTTAAATGAACCGTACTGAAAAATAATATGCCGCTGTTGCAGAACCCTCAGTTATATATTCGAGGGAATCCCTAAAACGAAGCTGGCTTAGAAGGCGAACGTGTGAATGCGGTTTCCGTCAGCCGCTCGCCTCGCGGGTACATGCGTGTCTTGGCCCGGAGAATCCCGTCCGCCAATCAGCGCGCGCGGCGCCAGGCGCCTCCGCCAATCAGCCGCCCGGGCTCCCCGAGCTGCTCTCAGACGGTTCTTTCCTCTCGTCCTTCCCCCCCCCCTCGGCCCGCTTCTCTCCGCACTTGTCAATCAAATGTCGCGCCTGCGCACGGGCGGAAAAAAAAGAGCCCTCTCAGGTCCTACCCGCGTCAAGAAGCTCATCTGCCTCTCAGGGGCGGGGAGAAGAGGAAAGACACCCCCCCCCCTCGGAAGGAGGATGCGTGCGCGCCCACGCAAGCGCATTCCTCCTCCCGCCGGGGAAGAGGCGAGGGCGGAGGGGAGGCCGAGGCCGGAGCCGTCTGCCAACCGCCCACTCTCCTCCTACCCGGCAGCCTCCCTCCCGGCTACCCAGAACCCTTTGCGAAGTTGCAACGTAGCCGGCTACGTTGGCGCCTGCGCGGTGAGGAGCGAGAGAGAGGAAAAAAGCGAAGCCGGTTGAGAGGGGCTGACGGAGACTCTGCTGTGCTCGCCCGTTCCGCTGCCGCCTCCTCCCCCCCGCTGCCAGGTATTCCTGAGGGAGGGGGGCGAGCAGAGCGCCTCAATGAGTCGGGGGGGGGGGCGAGGAGCCCGCCCCTCCCCCCCACTAATGACTCCAGGCCCGCCCCTCCCCCACGGAGGGGTATATGGGGGGGGGGGGGTCCTGAGTTCCAATCCTGAGCTCCCCCCAGGAAAGGGAGGGAGGGTTCTGGAGAGGGTCGCTGGACCCTGGCTGACCTTGGCCCAATCCCATGCTCTCAGCCTAACCCTACCTCGCAGGGTTGTTGTCGGCAGGGCTCCCTCTAAGCTGTTGGGGGGGGGGGTTCTGGTGAGCAGAAATTCTACTTGGTGAGCCACTGGCCTTCAAGTTGCGAGCGGGGGATCTGGCTGCTGCGTAGATTAGTTTGCTCTCTGGAGCCAGCCCTCCTTCCTGAGCTGAGACAACAATGGGCGAGCCGGGTGGCTAAGATGCTGTGAACTGGCTCACACCAACTCAGCTGAGAGGGAACACTGGTTGTGGGGGTCACGTGGAGGACGATTTAAGCCGCTCTGGGTCCCCACTGGGGAGATCAGTAAATAAGTAAATACATTTTTCTGCTCTGGGGTTGGGTGCGTGGAAATGGAGTGGCGGGGGCTTAGTGTCAAACTGCTGTTGTCCATGTCAGACTGCTATGTGTTTATCCCAGATTTCCCCCCCCCCCCCAGTGGTGTCCGTGCTTCCTTTTTTTATCGCAATGACCCTGCGAGGTAGGCTGTTGGCTTGTATGCTGCTTTGCTAGAGACCTGCTCAGGAGGCGGCATATGGAGTAGACTAGGCTGAGAGAGAGAAAGAGAGAGATGGGTAGCCGTGTTAGTCTGTCTGTAGCAAGGCTCCCTCTAAGCTGTGGAGTCCTGTGAGCAAAAAATTCTACTTTGTGAGCTACTGGCATTCAAGTTGTGAGTGAGCGATTGGGCTGCTGCATGAATTGGTTTGCTCCCTGGAGCCATCCTTGCTGAGCGAAGACAAAAATCTGTGAGCCAGAGGCTAAAAAACAGTGAGCGAGCTCACACTAGCGCAGCTGAGAGGGAACACTGGTCTGTAGCAGGAGAAAAGAGCAAGAGTCCAGAATTTCCCTTTGCTGCTCGCTTCAGAGAAAACGTATCTGGAGAAGTGAGCAGTGACTCACAAAAGCTCCTCCCCTGCCACGAATTCTGTTAGTCTTTAAGGTGCTACTGGACTCTTGCTCTTTTGTAGGCGGAGAGAGCGTGAGCGGGCCGGAGTCATCCAGTGAGCTTTGGGGCTTGAACCAGAGCTACCTGGGTCCTCTTTTGATGCTGGCTTTTCAGATTTCGCTCTTACTTCCCTTTTTCCCCAGTTGTGGAACTGAATGTGGTTTTTTGTTTGTTTTGTTTTTAAGTTCAAGACAATGGCTCTCGTCAGCTTCATTGTTATGCATTTGTGACATTTACTGATAACTATTCTATGTGGGTAGAACATCTGCCTGAGAGGCAGGAGGTCCGAGCTTCAGTCCCCTGCATCTCCAGTCTGAAGGATTGGGTAGCAGGTGATATGGAAGATCTCGGTCCCAGAGCCCCTGTTAGTCAGGGGAAACAATATTTACCTTGATGGATCACTAGTCTGACTCAATGTAAGAAAACTTCATCCGGTCGTTTTAAAGTGGCGTGTGCGTATCAGTGATACCTGCATTTTTGCTCCCCCTTCTTTTCCCTTGAGCGATTGCCTTACATGAGTTCTTCACCCAATGTGATGTCAACTTGTGGAACTGACTGCTGCAGGATGTACCGACCGTTGCTAGCTTACCTGACTTTCAAAGGGGGCTTCTGCATGCTTCCTGCAGGCGTCTGATCCTCACTTTGCCGGACAAGATGCTTGACTAAATTGACCATTGGTCTGATTCAGCTGCCCTTTTCTTAGGAGGGCTAGTGTGGTGTAGTGGTTAGATTGTCAATTTAAGGTTCAGAGAGATCTAGATTGGAATCTCCACTTTGCCGTGGAAGCTTGCTAGGTGACGATGTGGATAAAATGGAGAAGGGGAGAATTTTCTATGCCAGTTTTGGTCCCTGCTGGGTAGGAAAGCGTGGTATAAATGAAGTAAGTAAATAAATAGATGTTGGAATATACAGTGTACGGGAGAAGAAATTTCTGCAGGGCAACAACAGAAAACCTAGTCAGATAGAGACACACCCTTTTTATTCTGCCAAATGTTGTTTCCTTGTTTGTACCTGGAATCCAAAAGGCTTGCTTAACTGCTTTTTTGCACCTGTCTTTCCACCAGCTACGGAGCAAGGATGCTTAATGCTTCTCTGTCTAGTAGTGTAATCTCCCTAAATACAATCTTTGCTCTCCTTTCCTGACCTCACCTCTCAGCGCAGTTCTTTATGAACAGAACTTCTGCCAAAGGGCTCAAGGCAGGGCTGTACCGCAACCACCCCATGCGTTTATTTCAGTAATCCGTTGGTGCTTGCAAACCGTGATGTTCTTCCAGTGCTAAGTTTTTTTTTGCTTGTGTGTGCATGAAGCCTTTGTAGTGAAAAAGGCTGTACAACCTGCGAGGAACTGATTCCTCCCACTTAACTGCATGAATTGTGAAGGACTTGTGCAAACGGCGGCTTGGACAGATATCAGGGGTTCTTCAGGCACTACCTTTTCAAATATGATGGGATTGCGTATGCATCCTGCTATTTTGGCCTCTGTGGGGACAGAGTGTTGGGCTGGATGGACCATTGGCCTGATCCAACATCGGCTTCTGTTATGAGTCTGTTGACTACCTCATCGTGATTGGTTCGACTCTGGCTCATCTAGTATTTCTCTTTTGGGGAGAGGGTGTGGGGTGATGGTGGAACAGATCTCAGTCTAGTAGGTGTGTGCAAGTAGAAATATAGCGTACCCTGTTCCTGTGACTAAAATCATTGCTTTCCATGTTCAAAAGCTTGGACAACTTTGAACGAGAGCAAATTTATGGAAGCCCCAGTTTGCAAAAACAGGAGACGCTCAATGCATTTAGGATTGTGAGCAACGCGCCCTCCAAGCTGTGGAGTCTTGTGAGCAAAAATTCTACTTTGGGAGCGACTGGCATTAAAGTTGTGAGCGAGCGATTTGGCTGCTGCGTAAATTAGTCCGCTCTGGAGCTGTCCTCCCTGAGCGAAGACAGAAATGTGTGAGCCGGAGGCTAAGAAACTGTGAGCTAGCTCGCACTAACTTAGCTTAGAGGGAACACTGATTGTAAGGGCCTTAAGGATGGCCTGCTAGGAAACGGTGAGAAGGCGTGTGTTGCAGATGGCACTTTCTGGAGTGATGTCCCTTCCTTGCTCTCTCCAGATGCCACTGAAAAAAACCAGAAGATGTTTCTTCTGCTTCTGAATTGATTACCGTCGGGAACTAGTGGCCTGTGGGTATAGCTAATCACCCGTTCGCCACAACTAATTGCAATTCTTTGGGTGACTCAAATGAGCTTTTTAGTAGCAGCTAGAAACAGTGCCTCACTCTCAACTCCAGAGGGAAAGTCTCAGAAACATATGAGCTGCTCCCAGCACAGTAGCAGAAGTTTCCTTTCCATATGAAATTCCGACCAGGTGTTTGTGGCTTCAGCTAGCTGTAATGATGGCGAAGATTAAAGGGGAGGTGAGAAAGGGCTTCCTTGTTCTTGGGTAAGCACCAGTCTCTTTGATCGTTGAATAGTAGAGGCCTCATAAGCCTGGCCGCAGTGGCTCACTGGTTAAGACTATGAAGTACAGATGGGAAGGTCGGTAGTTCGGCAGTTCGAGACCCGAGTGCCGCGTGACGGAGTGAGCTCCTGTCTCTGGCCCCAGCTCCTGCCAACCTAGCAGTTTGAAAGCAAGAAACTGCAAGTAGATAAATAGGTACCGCTTTGGTGGGAAGGTAACAGCGTTCCATGCGCCTTGGCATCTATTCATGCCGGCCACAGAACCACGGAAGCGTCTTCGGACAGCGCTGGCTCTTCGGCTTGGAAACGGAGATAAGCACCGTCCCGTAGAGTCGGATTCAACTGGCTTTCAAGTGAGGGAAACCTTTACCTGTACAAGCCTAGCTGTAATGCACAATGCACTCTGTATATAAGGTGATGGTAATATGGAGGTGTCATGAGCCTGGGCCTGCGTAGTGAGGCCTAGTGGCCCCGGGGAAGCCTATCCTAGAGTGTCTGCAGGGCCCTGTGATTGGTTAGCAGGGGATTTGAAGGGAAAACTAAGGGGGAAGAAGTGATAAAAGGCCTGGCCCTAAAGGGGAGAGTGTTTCCTCCTAGGGAGCAGAGTTGAGGAGAGGTTGCTGCAGATGGAGGGATCCCCCATTTATTTATTTATTTACTTTTCAAATTTATAGCCTGCCCTCCCTGCGAATGGGCTCCAAGCGGATCACAGCAACAGATAGGCCATTGGGCCGCACACCGCAATAATAGATAATCAGTTAAAACAAGTATTTTAAAAGCAATCTGCATCCACGCTGGTGCCCCTGGACTCTAGGAAGGGGCGAGTCAGCTTGAAGCCAGTCACCAAGAGACACCGAGGGACCGTCTAGACAGAAGCGTTAGGGGTTCTTTTATTTGTTTGCCTACCTTTGCTTACCGTGCTCTTATTATTCTGCAAATTATTTGAAGACCAGTTGTGACTACACCTCTTAACTAAAATTGTCTGTTCTTCTGCCTGGATCCTTGCACCTCACTCAGTCATATATAAAGTGCACCCTACTGGGAAAGAGTGGACGGAAGGGGTCGGGTGGGTGCGCTGGGCCCTCCTGAGGAGACCCTTACCAGTGTGGTGGCAGCCTGTGGAGAGCCTCTCTAGTCACTGCCTGCGACAGGAATATTTTGAAATGGCATCTTCTGTTTTTCTTTTGTTTGTTTTTAGGCTTTGTACTTCTGTTTGCATTCTTACATCTGGCTTTTATTGGCTTCCAGCTTTTCCGCGGCCTTGAGTTTGAGACGTCATATTCCAGTGGCTTGCAAATGTTAAGACTGATGTCTGCGGTGACTTTGGTTTGAGGGACTAGAACGTTAAGGAAAGGATCCCAGCCTCTAGTCGCGGCGCCTGCAATATTCTTACTGGTTAAAGTAGAGTTAAAAGGTAAAGGGTTCCCTTGCTCAGAAGCCAGTCGAATCCGACTCTAGGGGGTGGTGCTCATCTCTGTTTCCAAGCCGAAGAGCCTGCGCTGTCTGAAGGTTTCTCCATGGTCATGTGGCCAGCATGACTAAATGCCGAGGCACACGGAACGCTGTTACCTTCCCACTGAAGCGGTACCTATTTATCTACTTGCGATTTCTTGCTTTCGAACTGCTAGGTTGGCAGGAGCTGGGGCCAGAGACGGGAGCTCACTCCGTCATGTGGCACTCGGGTCTCAAACTGCCGAGCTACCGACCTTCCAGTCTGCAGCTCAGCATCTTAACCTCTGAGCCACCGCGGCCCCTTAAAGTAGAGTAGGATGTATAAATTTGACCCCTGTTGAGCAAACATTGCCCATGTCTCAGTTTCAACAAACTACACAGTTTAAGCTAGCGTAGTGCCTTTTTCGTACTCTAATGGAGTACCGTTTATCTTCTGATTGCCTAACTTTTCATGCAGAAGAACCATTGGGGATCTGGTCAATAGCGGCATCTGTGGTCTGGTTTTGGAAGCATAAGAAAAGTTCCCTGGAAATCTTGTTGGTCTTTAAGGTGCTACGTGACTCAAATCTTGCTCTTCTACTGCAGATCAACATGACGACCCCACCTAAATTATAAGAACAGGTTGATAGCTGTTGAGCGCTACCAAACTGATAATGCAGCACAGTGATTTTCAGACCGTGTGCTTTGCGAGGGGCTGAAGTATACCTTGAAAAATTTAACCATGGTGTTAGCTCCGCGGTCCCTGTTCTTCTTGTCAGAGATGCAGTTCCTTTTTGTTGGAGAAATGAGCATGTAATGCAAGGCCTGAGAAATTCAGTCATTATAGGGTTAACTATGCAACTTGTTTGTTTACCTATGTTAGCCTGGAAGTAATACCTGGCAGCTGGCCAATTGACTGTAGACCCGGGAAAACTAAAGGTGTACTGTCTTGCTAATTGGTCAATGATATCAGGTGTTTCCTTTCAGGGGTCAAGAAGAAGGAGAGATCCTCCATTACAATCTCTCACTCTCTATCAGTATGTCTTAGTGTGAAGACGGAGCACAATGCAGCTCCTTAGAAAGCATGTTTTGTTTATTTGTAGCTAATCCCGTTTACCTTTTCCCTTTAGTAATAAACTTCTTTTAAACTAAAAGAAGCAATCTCTTCTTTCCAGAAAAGCAAGATTCATTACTCTGATTTTTCTGATTATTGGACAAAAGTCCTAACAAATGGTAGCAGAGAGGATGGTTCTTAAAAGATGGTTCTTCTCTTAAAAGCTTTCTGGATTGATTGAGAAAGAAATAGGGAATAAGAGCTAGAGGCTTGGATTTTTAAAACGACCACTTTTTTTCCTTCCTGCTCTCAGAGCAATCTTGCAGCCAGAAAGGCCCAACCCTGTTTCCTTGCTGATCAGGGGAAAACCTATGCTGGATTGTAGTTTGCCAGGAGCAAAGGATCTTTTTTGACTGGATTAATTTTTGCCTGCTGTAAGTGGAGCTGAGCTGAGCCTTGGAGCACCGGAGAGACGCTGCTGCTGGGAGAACAAAGGAAGGCGAGGCAAAGAAGCTTTTGAACTTCGCGCTGCTGCAGAGAAAGGAAAGATTAACCCTGCCAGCTCCTGGAGAAGTAGATGACTGAGCCAGAACCTGTGCTTCTACCTCAAATCCAAAGGGACGTGAGTAAAAAAAGGAAAATGGCTTTTAATGCCCCATCCCAAGAAATGCCAAATCTCAGACTTACAAAGGCTAACTATCAGTGGTGGGAGGAGTATTTGAAGAGTCGCCTGCAGACTCACAATGCCCTTCAAGTATTAACAACTGAAAATCCTCCAGAAACTGACCCTGATAAGACACAATTCCTTATGATGGATGGTTTTGCTAAAGCCCTGATTTTAGGGAGTATTCCCTACACAGAGGTACCAGGATTAAGAGGGCTAGCCACATCCAGATTGATGCTTCAAAAGTTAAAGGATAAATTTGATAAACACAGCAAGAGTAAAATCTATTCCCTCAAGGGAAAGATTTTTGATTTCAGGATGAAGGAGGGAGACTGCCTTCCCAAAGAGATGGACAAATTAATGGGCATTTACACACAGCTTAAAGACCTGAATGAAGCACCCTCTGATACAGATATGATTTCTTCAATTCTCAAGGGTCTGCCTAGCTCCTATAAGTCTGTAACCAGTATGATTAGACTGAAAGATGATCTGACTTTAGAAGGTCTTTTGTCTGCACTAACTGAGGAATATGATTCTAGAAATTTGAAAGAAAGTTTGTCTGATGAGATGTCTGTTTTGAGTCTAAAGCATGGACAGAGATTTAAAAGGAAAATAGAGTGTTTTATATGTGGGAAAAATCATCTTGCAAAGTACTGCTCTTCTAAGTATGCACCTAATAATGAGCCCCAAGAACAAAGAGCCACAGGAGCACATGGTTCCAGTAACAAAGAACCAGCCAGTGGAAGGGGAAGCCATTATGGGAGGAGCAGAGGTCACGTTTCACAGGCACAGCACAGAGGAAAGAAGTTTGCAGCACAGACACAGAGCAAAGGTCATAATTTTAGGATCACTGATGATTTTAACACAGATGATAAGAAAATATTTTTAATCGATTCTGGTGCTTGTACACATGTGTGTAGAGAAAAAGCCTGGTTTAGTAACATAGATGTTGAAAACAAACCAAGAATTTACCAAGCTAACAGGGAATTATTGAATGTACAAGGCGTTGGGACTGTAAAATTACAATTGTCTACTACAGATAATCAATTAATTGAAGTTGAATTGCAAAATACAGCTTATGTGCCTGAAGCTGTTGAGAACTTAATTTCAACAAAAAGTCTCATGAATACTGGACATCATGTCCTGCTCAAACCAGAGCAAGGAAGCAAGGTCTCTACCAAGGATGGAGAGCTTGAATTTAAAGTGGAAGAGAAAAATGGCTTTCATTACTTTGTAGCTTGTGATGATGAGGAGACAGAAACTTTTGATGTTGATCCTGATGAGGAAATAGAGACTGTTGATGATAAGGAACAGATTTGCCAGACTAAGGATGCTTGTGATGATGCTTGTAAACATGAAAAATGTTTATTTTCGTGGCATATTAAAATGGGACATAGAAATTTGAAATCTGTTGAGCAGTTGTTAAAGCAATGTGGAATACCTGTTGTGCATTGTGAAAAGAGTGAAACTAGATGTGAGACATGCCTCAGAGCAAAGGGAGATGCCCCAAGTTATTCTGGGAAAACTCCAGCGCAAAATCAAGAATTTTTGGAAACTGTATACAGTGATCTTGTTGGGCCTTTACCCGCATCCCTAGGTGGGAACAAATATTTTGTGACTTTCACAGAGAATAAAACAAAATACACTTATGTGTATATGCTGAGAAGTAAGGATGAAACACTGCGTAGATTTAAAAATTATGTGGCTATTGTTAAAAATAAATTTGGCAAAGCACCTCAAAGCTTACTCACAGATGGAGGTGGTGAATATTGTAATGCTGAATTCAAACAATTTCTACAAGAGCAAGGAATTCAACATAAAGTATCCATTGCCTATTCACCCCAGCAAAATGGAGCTTCTGAGAGATTAAATAGAACACTGCAGGGGATGTGCAGAGCTATGCTGATGCATTCTGGACTGCCAAACGGTTTATGGGCAGAAGCCCTGAACACAGCAGTGTACTTACACAACAGATTACCCTCAAAGATTATTGGAACCTCCCCTTTTCAGGCTTGGTTTGGAAGACAGCCTGGTCTAAGACATATCAAAGCTTTTGGCGCAAAAGGGTATGCACACATACCAAAGGAAAAGAGGGGAAAGCTTGATTCCAGATCTGAAACTGGACTTATTGTAGGCTATCCTGTTGGTGGGAAAGGGTACAGGATATACAATCCCCAAACCCACACAGTAGAAGAACGCAATGTTGTTTTTATTGATGAGACTGTATTGCCTAGTGTTTCCACTGCAGCTGATCCAAAGATGCCTGGGACTGCACCTGATGAGTTCATTGCTTGGCTACCTGTAGTGACTGCTGGTGAACTGGCCGGGGAACTGGCAAGTGAAGCAGCAGGTCCACCTTCTGAGGAAACTATTGAAACAGAAGGGGAAGCAGGGGCCACACCAGAGGAAGCGGCTCAACCCACGGCAGAACCCACAGCAGAACCCACACCCGGTGTGAGGCGATCAGAAAGGAGCACTAAGGGAAAACCTCCAATGAAGTATGGATTTTGTGAACTTGTGCAACCTGCAAAGGAACCCAAGAACTGGAAGGAAGTTTGCAACTTACCTGCGAGTGAAAGAGGCAGATGGCTTGAAGCAATGGAACAAGAGCTGCTATCCATTAGCGAAAAAGAGGCCTGGACTCTCACTCAACTACCTCAAGGCAGAAACCCTGTTGGATGTAAATGGGTCTTCAAAATAAAGCACAAGAAAGATGGAACTGTGGAGCTATACAAAGCACGCCTAGTAGCTAAAGGCTACTCGCAGCAATATGGGACTGACTATTTTGAAACTTTTGCTCCAGTTACTGACCAAGCAACATTCAGAACACTTCTAAGTGTTGCAGCATCTAGGAACATGATAGTAGAGCATCTTGATGTAAAGACTGCTTTTCTCAATGGAGAACTATCTGAGGAGATCTACATGGAACAACCTGAAGGTTTCAAGGTCAAAGGTCAAGAAAACTACGTCTACAAACTTAATAAAGGACTCTATGGCCTAAAGCAAGGAGCAAAGGCCTGGTATGACAAACTTACTGAACTTTTAAAGAAGCAAGGCTTCAAGCAAGGGAAAGCTGAACCTTGTCTGTACACTAGAATCAGAAATGGACAATACCAGTATGTTCTTGTTTACGTTGACGACTTGATCGTGGCTTGTCAAAACAGAGGAGACATCAAAGCAATAGCTGATGGACTGAATAAGGAAGTGGAAGTCAAACAGCTAGGAGATGTTCAACAATACCTCGGAATGCAAATTGAGAGACTTGAGGATGGAACTTTTCTTTTATGCCAGAAAAGAAAGATTATGGACTTTATAGAATCTGTTGGCATGAAGAACTGCAAAGCTTCAACAATCCCACTTGAACCTGGATATCTGAAGGAGAAGGACGGCACACCACTAAAGGACATAGGAGGATACAGAGAGGCTGTCGGAAAGCTCTTGTACCTGAGCAAATCAACGCGTCCAGATATTACAGCGGCAGTTGGATTTCTAAGCAGAAAAGTAAGTTCGCCAAATCATCATGATTGGAGCGCAATAAAGAAGATGGCACGTTACCTAAGAGGAACAATGGACTTAAAACTAAAAATTGCACCAACTGAACAACCAAGACTAGTTGGCTACATGGATGCCAGTTGGGGAGAAGAGATGAACAACTACAAGTCTACCAGTGGATACCTATTCTTTTATGGAGATGGACTGATAGACTGGACTAGTAGAAAGCAGACTGTTGTAGCGCAATCCACAGCAGAAGCTGAGTGCATTTCAGCAGCAAGTGCCTGCAGCAGACTTGAATGGATCTTTGAGATGTTGAAAGATTTTGGAATAATTGAACCTGTACCTATACTTATGTTAGAGGATAATCAAGCTTGTATAACTATATGTAAGGAAGAGAGCACGACTGCTAGAAGTAGATCTATTGGTATTAAATGTGCATTAGTTAAAGATTTGTACCAGAAAAGGTTGATAGAGATTAAGCATTGTCGTACAGAAGAGATGGTGGCTGATATCCTGACTAAGCCACTGACCAAAGACAAGTTTGAAAGACTTCGTGAAATGTTGAATATGCTTGATGCTAATGTTCAATAATGTTTTGTGTATGCATGTATAATGACTTGCATTTCAGGTCTTGAGAAGGGGTGTTGGAGAAATGAGCATGTAATGCAAGGCCTGAGAAATTCAGTCATTATAGGGTTAACTATGCAACTTGTTTGTTTACCTATGTTAGCCTGGAAGTAATACCTGGCAGCTGGCCAATTGACTGTAGACCCGGGAAAACTAAAGGTGTACTGTCTTGCTAATTGGTCAATGATATCAGGTGTTTCCTTTCAGGGGTCAAGAAGAAGGAGAGATCCTCCATTACAATCTCTCACTCTCTATCAGTATGTCTTAGTGTGAAGACGGAGCACAATGCAGCTCCTTAGAAAGCATGTTTTGTTTATTTGTAGCTAATCCCGTTTACCTTTTCCCTTTAGTAATAAACTTCTTTTAAACTAAAAGAAGCAATCTCTTCTTTCCAGAAAAGCAAGATTCATTACTCTGATTTTTCTGATTATTGGACAAAAGTCCTAACACTTTTGCGGCACTCTCTCTTTGCTTCCGTCTTCCGCCTGTCACCAACATACATGGATGGTGACGGAGGAAAGAATTCATGCATCCTCCACTACGCTAAAGGTTGAGGAATCCCTGACGTACCCCTATTGCTCTGAAATCATAGGGTGTGGTCACACGGCAAACTGACCATGATTTGTTCTCGCTGTAGATTTGATCGGGGATATTTTTTTGCGGGTTCAGATGATCACACACCCCTTGCCTAACCGCTTGCATTGCACAATGAGAATCCAGGCCCTGTCCAGACAGCTGTGCGGCCCAAGTTTTAAATTTTTTTTAAAATTGTGCATGTGCACATATGTACACATGCGCACATATGTGCATGCACAAAGAAATAATTCTTTTTGCCATCCCGAACAGAATGAACTACCAATGTGTTACCGGTCACTGTTTTATGTGCGCTTGAGCATTTATACATTTAATATATTCAGCATGTACACAATGGTGAAAGTTGGAGAGGGGTGGGAAAACTACCGCAAGAAGGACGTGCAGACGACCTAATTGCGATCATTGCGAGAGATGGCTGTCCAGATCAGAGAAATCGCGGATTCAAAGTGCAAATACCCAGAAAGTACTTGATTTTTCCAGGTGTAGGAAAATTCTCTAGGGAACCGGGAGGATTGCGCAAGTGAGCCCGCTTCGGTGCAGGAGGCAGATGCGGGTGTCTGATCAGCGATTTTAACTGCAAGAGGAAACAGCGGTGAAACCCGATCAAAGTGACCGTGTGACCACAGCCAAAGTCCTGGTAAAAAGGACGGCCAGAGGCAGCATTAAGTAGGCTGTCTCACAGCTGTAAGGAAGATGCCTGTCTTGTTTTCCATCCTCAATATTTCTAGATCCTCTTTCTCACCCCGCTTCAATCCCACCAGCAAAATCTTGGACATTTCGTTCTTCTTTCTGTGTTTTGCTGTCTTCGACACCCACTGAGAGCAACCTAGCAACCCACCCACAAAGCTCTTGCACACCATCATTTGGAGATCATCGTTGTCATATGTGGTGGAATTAAGTTCTTTGGGGTGTCCAACTGGAATCACCACACGTGGGTGTATTTTGTAGAACTGTGTATTGTTTCCATTTACCATTCCTCCAAGAGCATCCTCTAATTTCTCATGCTAATACTTTATAATACTATCAATTCAGTTCCAGTATGTTTCGTACGCTAGTCCCCATGTCTGTTCTTGAAGTTGCCACCCTTCCTTGTCGTTTGTTGCGTAGGAAATACTCAAGCTATAATTATTTTCTTATAAAATAATAAAGAAACAAAACCTCAGGTCGTTTACTAGGACGGCGTTTCTGCTGACACCGAGAGATTGTAAAAAAAGATGCTTAAAACTGTGGGCTACGAAGCTCATGAAATTTGGATGAGCAAAATTATCCCGTACCGTTCGAGAGCCGGTTTCCTTAGTTTTGCAGTGAATCACCGGCGCGGGGAACGTTTGGCGAACACATGGCATTTTGAAAGCAATTTGATAGGGCTACTCACCAGAAAACCAAACATGCCATAATAATTAAAATTAGATCCAAAGAAAACTGCTTTTGCTCTAGTGTGGCAGATGGATGGGCTTGTTCAGCTGCAACTGTTCCTGGGCTAACAGACTTTTGGAGGGGAACATGTTTGTAAGGTTATTAACTTAGTCCCGATCTAGCTGTCCCCTTCATGCATAACATCCAGGCTGTGCTGAACGGATGAGGGCCCTGTAACCCAGTGGTCTAACACAAGGCTTGCGTCCCATCGGTCAAAGAAGCTCGTTTGGTGGGTAAACGGGAGAGGGCCTTTTCAGTGGCAGCCCCACAGTTATGGAACACCCTCCCCAGGGAAATGCGCCTGGCCCCTTCACTTTCAGTCTTTAGGGGGCAGTTGAAGATGGTTTTATTTAGGAGAAGAAGGAGAGGAAGAGATTGGATTTATACCCCGCCCTTCACTTGGAGTCTCAGAGCGGCTTACAAACTCTTTTCCCTTCCCCTGCCCACAACAGGTACCCTGTGAGGTAGGTGGGGCTGCGAGAGCTCTTTGCAGAACTGTCCTTGAGAGATCAGCTGGGACAGAACTATGGCTTGCCCAAGGTCATCCAGCAGCTGCAAGTGGAGGAGTAGGGAATCAAACCCTGTCCTTGTAGATTAGAGTCTGCGCACTTAACCACTGCACCAAATTTAGGACGGCATTTGGTTGAATTTACTAGCAGTTTGGAGCTGCGACCTTAAATTTTGCTTTTATGTTTTGCATGTATTTTCCATGTTTTAACTGTTGTAAGCTGCCTTGAGCTCCATAAAGAAAGGCAGCTAATGAATGTTTAAATAAATAAAACCTCTGGCTCCCAAGCATCTCCACTTAACTTCATGCAGCAGATGTTGGTAAAGATCTCCGCCTGCAACCAGGGGGAGCCAGTTTGGGGTAGTGGTTAAGAGTGCGGACTCTAATCTGGATGAACCGGGTTTGATTCCCCACTCCTCCACATGCAGCTGCTGGTGTGACCTTGGGTCAGTCACAAGTTCTCTCAGAGCTGTTCTCTCAAGGGCAGTTCTCGAGAGAGCTCTCTCAGCTCCACCTCCCTCACCGGGTGCCTGTTGTGGGGAAGGGAAGGGGATTGTAAGCTGTTCTGAGACTCCTTCAGGGGTAGTGAAAGGCAGGGTATCAATTTGATCTTTTCTTCTTCTCTTCTTCATCGCCCATCAGAAGAGACATATTGGACTTGATGGTCTGATCCAGCAGAAGCCGTGTTTGAATAAACAGTCATTTATATATTTAAATATTTTCCCAAATGTTATGTTTTCCAAATGTTCTTTTACGGATCTCTCCGTGCACTCTAGCATCATTCTGAAAAGGCATATTTATATGCGAAGGGAGACAGTTCATTAATTGCCACTTTTTTCCCATGGGCTCTATTCCCCTTTCTCTTTTGCTCTGAGTTCTTGTGGCTCGTAGCCACGGCTGATCGTCTGCCCGTCCTTGCTCCTTCTGTCACTCCATGCAAACTCGGTTTCCTGCTATAAAAAGGCTTTCTGCTGATCTGAAGACCCTAAACAGGAACAGCATCCAACAGAGCAGCAGTTGCCCGTGGGTTTCATCTGCATCCACAAATATCTGTTGGTGGGTTTTTTGGGTTTTTTTTGGTCTTGGATATTTATGCCTGGAAATCGTGGAGCTTGGTAGGAACTGCTCCTATCGAGAAGTCTGGCTTCTCTGTGCCCCAGCAATCTGCTGTAATTTGTGCTATTCTTATTGCTTAGTCAATGACCTCATGTTATTCAACTGAAAATGTATGAGAGCATTTCATGAGCTTAAAGTCCAGAACGGTGAAGTTTTGATTATCGGTGGTGGCTGCATTTTATTTGGAGAATTATTACACTGGTGTAAAGCGTTTATGTGGTAGAAAGAGGTGGGGACAATCAAATCTTTCCAGCCCTATGTCTTTTCACCCACAATGAAGCATTTATTACTAGGGGTGTGCATTCGGCTTTCCGAAAAAACCCGAAATCCCGAAAATAAAAAACCCGAAAAATCCGGCTTTTTTTGGGCTTTTTGGCAAACTGAAAATGGCAGCCGCGGGGGGGGGGGGGCATTGTGGCATTCTGGCATTATGTACCCTCTTTCCCGCCTTTTGCTCATGGTCCCAGGAGGGGGCCGGGGGGGGAGGGACCATGGATGGCCAATCACTGCAATGCATTTGCAAATGCATTGCATCAGGGTGGCTTGCCTTGCAAAGTTTCCAAGTACTGTGGAACTCCTAGGCACTAGGCAGCTTGCACTGGCAGCCAATAGGATTTTGGTATCCGCTCTCTGGCCAATCACAGAAGGTTGTTTTTGTTTGAAAACCTCTGTGTATGCCCAGAGAGCATGAAAGCAGACCTGCACCCCTGACTCCCTGCTGTTCCTGAACGGTTGTTACTGCTGCTGGACTGGTCAGAGAGTTTGGCTTGGAGAGTGTGGCTGGCTGCTGCCCCTGCTCTCTCACCACTGTTAAATAGGCTTTAAAAAAAGGTTGGTTTATTTTCCAATAATATCTTGAAATAAATCTCAGTATAGGGCTTTAGTTCTCCCTCTGAGAGGAGGACATCTTGATGGGTGTTTCCCACCCTATCTGTAGGGAGGCAGGAACTAATTCTCCACTTCCTGTCCTCTGTTGGGATACGCCCCTTCAAGTCAGTTCTGTTCCTGCCTCAGTAGGGAGAGCAGCACTTAGTGGCCACTCGTGCCTTTTTTGTACTTTCACTTTCCATTCTTCTTCATACCTTTTCACACTTTTTTCAAACCTTTTTTCTTAAATGTTTTTTCAAAAAACGGACGTGGATGATTGCGCAGGCGCCATTCTGAAGTGCCCCAGTCCCGGGAGACCACAGAAAATGGTGGCCCAAGGCTGCGGAGCGGCTGTCGCCGCATCCATAAGCCCAGACATGACTAGCGACGACGGGCAGGAGCTTCCCAATGCCCAGGTCGCACACCAGCCCCATTTGGGAGACACACCAGCCGAAGGTCTACTCGTGAGTAACTCCGGTGACGGAGAACAGACTATTTCCCCTGCCCTACTCCTGGCCCTTAAACAAGCAGGGAGGAGGTATTGATCATCCACTCATGGGGGGCCCCTTGTCACCAGGACCCACCCCATAGAGATGTGCCAGACAGGCACTACCAAGAGGGCGAGGAGGAAGACAGACCTCGCTGGCCCACTAAAGCAGCTAGGAAGGAACTTTCCTACCCCGGCTGGGTCCCTCATCACTGGATCCCACCTAATTATGAGGACAGTGATACTGGGGATACCGGGGAAAGAGAAGAGGCTGAATTCCTCTCTGATGAGGAGGAGGAAGAGGACTTGGAGGTTCCAGAACCCTCCATGTGCTTCTTTAAACCTGAAGAATATCCTTACCTCCTCTCCAAATCCCTGTCAGCATTAGAGTTACAACCAAAGCTGCAGGGAGAGGACCCAGCCGGATCCTCAAAAGCAGATGGCTCCAGACCCAGAGGGAGCAAAGACTACTTCCCCAGGACCCCAGGGGCAGAAAAGGTCTTCCCCTTCCCAGAGTTTCTAGAAAATCAGCTAGTCAAGGAATGGTCCAAACCCATGACAAACAAATGCTGCCCACCTAATGTGAGAAAGCTCTATACCTTACCATCTTTTACTAATAAGCTTGTACAGGTCCCTCAAGTGGATGCTCCTGTTATTGCGCTCCAGACTTCAGGTCTTCTTCCGAGGATGGCGATGGCCTGGTCAGAGACAGTCTAGACTGTAAGGCCAAGTTTGCACTCAGGAAAGTGCATGAAGCCTCCGTTATGGCCATCAAAGCGTCCGCTACAGCCACAGTCGTAGACCACACAGCCATTGCCTGGTCCAGGAAACTAATACAGCTTATCCCACTGTCTAGTAAGCGTCTCACTGAAGGAGCTAACCACCCTCTCAAGGCCTCCTCCTTCTCCACTGATGCTACGCTCGATGCCATGATTTTTTCTTCCAGGGCTCTGGCTTCAGTGGTGGCTGCCAGGCGTACCCTCTGGCTCAGGGCCTGGCCAGCGGACCTGCGCAGCAAATCTACCGTCACTTCTTACCCATTCCAAGGAGATTGCCTATTCGGAGATTCCCTAGACAAAATCCTAATAGAAACTAGGGACAAGAAAAGGCGATGCCACATACCCTGGGCAGACCTGATAGGAGGGGATTTGGAAATTACCCTTTTAGTTCCCAAAGATCACTACCCAGATTTAATAGGGACACATACAGGCCCTCCTGGGGATCATCCAGACATGGGCCCTTTCCAAAGCAGACAACTGGTCCCAAGAAGTTTCGTCCAAGGGCTACTCCATAGAATTCCAGACGACACTATTAGACCGCCTTGTTCCCTCTCCCCTGATCAAAGACCCCTCCAAGCTACAAAGAACGATAGAAGCTGTCCAACACCTGTATACCATCTCAGCCATAGAACCCATCCCTATCCAGGAATGGGGACAGGGAATTTGTTCCATTTTCCTTACCTTTCCCAAAAGGAACGGCGGCTGGAGAGCGATACTGGACTTAAAATACGTCAACAGATTCATAAAACTAAGACGCTTCCGAATGGAGACCCTGCAATCCATCTCAGGGGCTCTACAACCGGGAGAGTTCCTTTCCTCCATCGATCTCATAGAGGCGTATCTGCACGTCCCCATGTCCCCGGGTCACAAGAGGTTCCTCCGATTCTTTGTCCTAGGCCAACATTGGCAGTTCAGGGCGCTCCCATTCAGACTCTCCACTGCTTCAAGAGTCTTTTCAAAGATCCTCATCCATCCCATTGCCCTCCTTGGGGAACAAGGCACCCATGTCCAGTGTTCCCTCTAAGCTGAGTTAGTGTGAGCTAGCTCACAGTTTGTTTGTTTTTTTGGCCTCTAGCTCACACATTTTTGTCTGAGCTCAGGAAGGGTGGCTCCAGAGCAAACTAATTTATACAATATCTGAGTCGCTCACTCACAACTTTAATGCCAGTAGCTCACAAGTAGAATTTTTTGCTCACAAGGCTCCACAGCTTAGAGGGAGCATTGCCTATGTCCATCCTATCTAGACAACCTGCTGATTCGCTCCAGCTCTAGAAACAAAGCGCACAAAGACACTCAGGAAACCATCTGCTGCCTGAAAGTACACGGCTTCCTTGTAAACCTCCAGAAGAGTTCCCTGAACCCCTCGCAGTCCCTAGAGCACCTCGGGGTCATCTTAGACATGGTTCGGAACCGCATGTTCCTACCTCAACACAAGCAGACAAGATCCGCTTCTTCACACGACAAATCATCACAGCCAGACAGTCCACCCTGATGTCCCTGGCTAAACTACTGGGCCTCTTCATCTCCTGCATGGACTCCGTGCCCTGGGCGTGCCTCCATGCCAGACCACTACAATAACTCATATGGCCCTTCCGAACCAGGATAATGCAAAAAACAGGACCTCCCCATGTTAGTCCCTCACCTAGTCAAGGCCAGCCTATCCTGGTGGATCACGCCATGAAATCTATCCCAGAGGAACAGCTTCTATGTCAAAGACTGGAAGCAGATTGTCAAGGATGCCAGCCTCTTGGGATCCTGGATTATGGTCCAAGGAAGAACAACTTCTGCCCATCATCCTGTTAGAGCTTCAGGCCATCTGCCTAGCCCTCCTCCACTCCAGGGAACAAATCGCAGGTCATCACGTCCTCATCAGGACAGACAAAATAGTGGCGAAGGCATACATCAATACCCAAGGAGGATCCAGATCCTCAAAACTCCATCGATAGGCTCTGAAGCTCCTGTCCTAGGCGGAACGCAACATACTATCTATCAGAGCGGAACACATCAAGGGCTTGCTGAATACCAGAGTGGACTGGCTCAGCTGTCAGACACTACAGGAAGGGGAATAGTCCCTCAAGAGGATCTATTCAATCTCATAACATCTCACTTCAGACGTCCGATGGTGGACCTATTCACATCTCCACTCAACCACAGGGTTGCCAGATTCTTGATACTACCATCAAGCAGCAGAAGAGACAGACGCCCTGGTCTCCCAATGGCCCAAGGGTCTCATGTACGCTTACCCTCTGACTCCGGTTTTACCAAAGCTCCTCAGAAAAATCAGAGAACAACAAATGGAGATCATAGTCGTAGCCCCGTATTGGCCAAGAAGACCTTGGTTCTTGGAACTCCAGAGCATGGCAACTGCCCCGTTACACTCCCAGTATCCCCAGTCATGCTGACCCAGGGCCCCATCTGGCACCCAGATCCTGCATGGCTCCGTTTGAGCGCCTGGAAGTTGAACGGCAAAACTTGCTCAGCTTAGGCTACTCCAGACCAGTAACAGACACCATGCTAGCCTCTCGGCACCCTTCCACCAAGAGGATCTACAATGCCCCTGGCAGGCCTTCGTTCGCTGGTCCAGGAGAAAGAAGGTCAACTTGTTACACCCACACTTGTCCAGCATTCTGTCCTTCCTTCAGGGCGGTCACGACTCGGGTCTGAAGGCGTCCACTCTCCGCTGTCAGGTAGCTGTCTTGGTAACCGTAGTTCCCAGAGTAGAAGGATGGACCCTGTCCAGACACCCTCACATCCACCGTTTTTTCTGAAGGGTGCATCACTTAAGGACCCACCGGTTCCCCACAGGTTCTCCACATGGAAACTTAACCTGGTTCTCTCTGCATTAGCCAAACCCGCCTTCGAGCCAGTCCAAGAGATTCCTCTGACGTGGCTGCGAATGAAAACCCTGTTCCTGGTAGCTGTCACCTCCACCAGAAGAGTCTCCGAGCTTGGGGCCCTCTCCGCCAAACCGACTCTCTGCACCTTCCGTAAGGACAGAGTAGTCCTCACAACCGGCCCTTCCTTCTGCCCGAAGGTCAACTCAAGATTTCACCGTTCACAGGAGATCTGCCTACTGTCCTTCTTCCCGAACCCTACCCACCCAAAGGAAAAGTTGTGGCACTGTCTGGACGTCAGACGTTCACTTAAAGACTTCTACATTGCACCAGCTCCTTCTGGAAGACGGAATCATTATTCATCTGTCTCACCCCCCAACAAGGGCAACAAAATGTCCACAGCATCCATCAGTGCCACTCTCAAAAGATGTATAGCAGAAGCCTATAGGGCCCTCAAGATACCTCTCCTCCGGGTATCACGGCCCACTCCATCAGAAGTGCAGCGACTTCCACAGCCTTCGCCAACCGAGCCTCGGTGGAAGAAACCTGTTGGGCAGCCACATGGTCTTCCATTTCTACCTTTGTCAGACATTATAAGATCGACTTCTACAACTCGACCGATGCAGCCTTTGGCCGGAGGGTCCTGCAGCAAGCTCTCATGCCTGAAGACGATGTCCCACCCAGTTAGAGGGACACTGCTATGGGAGGTCCCATCAAGATGTCCTCCTCTCAGAGGGAGAACGGACCAGTGGATACTCACCGTGAGGGGTCCTTCTCCTCTGAGATAAGGAGGACATCTTCGCCCTCCCAAGATTCATCGTCTTCCTTTTCTATATTCTGAGTTTATCTTCCTTCCTGTCTTGTTCAAGCCACATTATCTGTTTACTGTTCAGACTAATTATGTTCATATTTTTCTAGTTATGGTTAGCCTTTGGTTTACAGCTGACTACTGCTTCTGGGAGTCCCCGAACTGACTTGAAGGGGCGTATCCCACCAGAGGACAGGAAGTGAAGAATTAGTTCCTGCCTCCCTACAGATAGGGTGGGAAACACCCATCAAGATGTCCTGCTTATCTCAGAGGAGAAGGACCCCTCACGGTGAGTATCCACTGGTCCGTTTTGGTTTGACCTGAGTGAGTCTTGTTGGGTCAAACTTTGGGCACTGACTGGCATGGTGGCTCTGTTTCTGGGGGGCAGATTGCACAGGTTCTGCTGCTGCTAGCCTGGCAAACATGCCCCTCTCACCACCTCACTTACTTTCTTGGAGAGATTTTTCAGGAGACACTGTCTGCTGCCTGCCTGCCTTTTTTTCCCCATAGGAAACAATGGTGAATGGGGCAACCTCTTTGGATGCCCCTAGAATTGGACCCCCTGGTCCAATCTTTTCAAAACTTTGGGGGTCCTTTGGGGAGAGGCTTGAGCAGCTACAGTCCAAATTTGGAGCCTCTACCTCAAACCCCCTCCCCCCCCAGCCCCCTGGAAATTTTTCAGACTTTTTTGCCATTGATTACAATGGCCCCATAGGGTATAATGGACCTGAATTTTTCAGGAATCCCGAAAATTTTCAGATATCTACCCTATATAGATATAGATATTCGGGTTTTTTTGGGAATACTGAAAAATTCAGGTTTAATATACCCGAATCCGGGGAAAAAACGATTTTTTTTTTTTTGCACACCCCTATTTTACCCACCCGTAGCGGTATAAACTCAGTGGCTCTCCTCACTGAGGCAAAACCTGAAACTCGGAGCGCATTGCTGTATTCAAAACTGGCATGCATTTTCACGGCTTGTGGAGATTACTGTAGTTTTACATTCTCAACTCATTCCACGTCAGAAAAAAATGTGGATTTTTTTATTACACACCACAGAGAAGATGGTGATCCTGTACAAATAACTAGATTTTTTTAAAAAAAACACCCTGATTAAAATATTTGAAATACTTTGTTCCTAAGCAGTAATTGCAGGACCAGTCAGTAACGCTGTCTTGCTGCTGTACAATAAAAAGCCCTCTGTGAAATGGGGAGAAAATCACAGGTACTGTTCATAAGAAGAGATTGGGTTTATACCTCACCCTTCACTACCCAAAGGAGTCTCAGAGCTGCTTACAAACTCCTTTCCCTTCCCCTCCCCACAACAGACACCCTGTGAGGTAGGTGGGGCTGAGAGAGCTCTTTTGAAGACAGCTCTTGAGAGAACAGCTCTGAGAGAACTTGAGACTTACCCAAGGTCACACCAGCAGGTGCAAGTGGAGGAGTGGGGAATCAAACCCTGCTCTCCCAGATCAGAGCCCGCGCTCCTAACCACTACACCAAACTCCCTCTCTGGAGGTCTTTTCCTTAAAAAAAAAGCTATGTGCTATCTGGTAAACATTAGTATAAAGATTTCTTTCAGAACGGATGGAAAAGTTGTTTACATGGGTCAATTTGCAAACTTTAATGAGGATTATAGGAATGTGGTATGTTATAATGATAAATCAGTCAATTCTAAAAGAAATCAACCCTGACTGTTCCCTGGAAGGCCAGATCCTGAAGCTGAAGCTCAAATACTCTGGCCACCCAATGAGAAGGGAGCACTCCCTGGAGAAGACCCTGGTGCTGGGGAAGACTGAAGGTCAAAGAAGAAGGGGACGGCAAAGGATGAGATGGTTAGACAGTGTTATCGAGGCAGCGAACATGAAGTTAAGCAAACAGCACGACAGAAACAGGAGGGCCTGTCGTGATACGGTCCATGGGGTCGCGAAGAGTCGGACTCGACTGCAACTGAACAACAACAACATCGGAGTGTGGTATATTATAATTGCAGAGACACTGAGCTACAGAAGTAACTGGTTCATTCCTAGCTCCCATATTACATCAAGCTGCTGTACTTAGGCAAATTGAAGAAGAAGAAGAGATTGGATTTATACCCCGCCCTCCACTCCCCAAGGGAGTCTCAGAGTGGCTTACAAACTCCTTTTCCCTTCCCCTCCCCACAACAGACACCCTGTGAGGTAGGTGGGGCTGAGAGAGCTCTTTCCCAAGCTGTCCTTGAGGGAACAGCTGGTCCAGAGCTATGGCTTGCCCAAGGCCATCCAGCCAGGTGCAAGTGGAGGAGTGGGGAATCAAACCCGGTTCTCCCAGATTAGAGTCCGCGCACTTAACCACTACACCAAACTGGCTCTCTTGAGTGCCAAATTGAGAGCCATTGTAGTGTAACGGTTTAGACCAGAGGTGTCAAACTCATTTGTTACAAGGGCCGGATCTGACATAAATGTCTCTTTGTCGGGCCAGACCATGCGTGCCATAAAATGTAATGCCTGGAGATAGAAACTGTAGGACAGCAGCTGGTAAGCTCCGAGTTCGTGTGTCCTCACTGCAGGGCCCTTTGGGGTGGGAGGGGAGATGCAGAGGAAAACCTATAGAGGCGGACCCGAGAGGCAGCCGTGCAATGCTGGGCAGATCCTCCCATGATTCTTGACCGCTGCGGGCGAGGTTGCTCTGCTGTGCTGAAGCCACAATGGAATGGCTCCGCCCACTCCTCCCCAGCATTCGCTCCCTTACAGCAGTTGTTCGCGGGCCTCCTAAGAACCCTGGATGGGCTTGATCCGGCCCCCGGGCCTTACGTTTGATACCCCTGGTTTAGACTGTGTTGACCCATGATCTGGGAGACCCAGGTCTGCATCCCCACTGTGCCTTGAATGCTTGCCGGGTGACCATGGGCCAGTCACTCACCCCTGCTTTGATCAACCTCACAGGGTGGGTTTGAGGATAAAATGAAGGAGAGCCCCGTGGCTGAGTGACAGAGCCTCTGTTAGCCATGCAGAAGGTCTCAGGTGTATTTATTGATTTGTTTAAATTTATATTCCACCCTCCCCGCAAGCGGGCTCAGGGTGGCTCACAAAACAGATCAAGACCTCATAGAGATATATTATTAAATATAAAAATAATTGAAACAATATAAAACAGCACATTTTAAAACAGGTGACGCTATTTGTATACAGATTTCCAGCCGGTGCCATTTTTAATCGTCTTCCCCCCCCAATAAATTTTATTAATTTTTAAATATCCATAATACAAACAAGAAAAAAGAGAAAATAGTACAGCGTGACTGAAACCTTAACATAATCAAGGTATGTATTACATAACGTTCCTTCCTATAACGTCTAATGTAGACTAATTATCCATAGAATATTCATCTAAAAATATAACAAGTTTTCATAAAAGGAAATTTTTTGGAACAATCTTACATTCTGTCAGATAACTTAGGACACGAAGTCTCTTGGAACGATTTCTGACTTTCCACAGTGTCTTCAGCGCCAGATATTCCAGTAATTCAGCTCTAAACAAAGCGTTCCCAGAGTTCCATTTTTGATCTTCTTAATCTGGGCCACATAAAGATGGTAAACTTCAGCAGGGGGGAACGCTTCATGTGTTCAGCGACGTCAGCTGCTTTGGCTCCCTACTGGGGAGACAGGTGGGGTATAAACAGGGGTCCTTTCGAGCAGGAGCTCGGGGGAGTGCAGCTCCGGGAGTTGGTGCCAGCTTCCCCCCCCCCCCCCCCGCGGGGGCATGCCTGCTTGTGTCATGGCTGCAGCAAAATGACCCTGTCCCCTGGAAAGGTCCTTGTTCCCCCAATCAGCCTTCTGAAGGCTTCAGCCATCACTGAAGCTATCCTCCCAGAATAGTGGTATTTCTGAGGCTTGGATTAGTAGCTGTCCCCTCTCTGCCATCTCTTTCTTTCTTTCTTTCTTTCTTTCTTTCTTTCTTTCTTTCTTTCTTTCTTTCTTTCTTTCTTTCTTTCTTTCTTTCTCTCTCTCTCTCTCTCTCTCTCTCTCTCTCTCTCTCTCTCTCTTTCCCTCTCTCTCTCTCCTGTCTTTCTTGCCTTCTGACATACTTCTGGTGATGTCAGGTGGTTTAGCATATGCAAATAAGTAATGCTAATGAGTTATGCTAATGAGCTCCTGCACCTCTTTTTCTACGAAAGGACCCCTGGGTATAAATGGAGTGAGTAAATAATAAACCAGCCCCCTTCTGCGCAGTGTGGGGGTGGCGATGCTGACCTACCCTACGGAATTGCAGTGAGGATTCCAACAACGTAGTATACATGAAATGCTTTAAGCCTACTAGAAGCACTTTCTAAATGTTATATATGTACACATATGTACTTCAGGATTTGCGTGCCGATGCTTCATGGTAAAATTGGGGACGTGTGCCAGTGGTGGAGACCTTGTTTACCCTTGCAGAACAGTAATACAGACTTGGGAAGCCCTGCTCTGGCCATCTCACTACTCTAAAAACCACTGCAGGCTGAGGGTCGCACACAGTTTGGTGCAGTGGTTAAGTGTGTGGATTCTAATCTGGGAGAACCAGGTTTGATTCCCCACTCCTCCACTTGCAGCTGCAGGATGACCTTGGGCAAGCCATAGTTCTGGCACAGCTGTTCTTGAAAAAGAGCGGTTTCTGTCAGAGCTCTCTCAGCCCCGCCTACCTCCCAGGGTGTCTGTTGTGGGGAGGGGAAGGGAAAAGGAGTTTGTAAGCCGCTCTGAGACTCCCTTGGGGAGTGAAGGGCGGGGTATAAATCCAATCTCTTCTCTTCTTCTTTAAGAATCTGTTCTCTCACTGGTGATAAGTGGTGAAGGGCGGGGTATAAATCCAATCCCTTCTGCTTCCTCTTCTTCTTCTCCTGCTGCGACGGAATATGCCCAGTGGCCGAGACTGGCTTGCAGGTTCATGTCCTCAGCAGGGTGGAGCTGAAAGGTTGGGTGGGTGAAGGAAAGCAAGCAGCCTGCTACCCGGTTTCACTTCAGCCCAGGACAAGCCCCTGCAATGGGGTTATGACCAAAGTGGGGCTGAGGAGAGCCTGCCATCTTCTTGCCTTATCTTAGGTTTGGTGCAATGGTTAAGAGCGGTGGACTCTAATCTGGGAGAACCAGGTTTGATTCCCTGCTCCTCTGTATGCAGCTGCTGGGTGACCTTGGGTCAGTCACAAGTTCTCTCAGAGCTGTTCTCTCAGGAGCAGTTCTCGAGAGAGCTCGCTCAGCCCCGCCTACCTCACAGGGTGTCTGTTGTGGGGAGAGGAAGGGAAAGGAGTTTATAAGCCGCTCTGAGACTCCGAGTGGTGGGCGGGGTATAAATCCAATATCATCTTCTTCTTTCCTTCCCCTTATATTTTTTTCTTGTTTTCTTGTTGCACGATTTTCAGCACTTGTGGCACAGATTTTTCTGTGGTGGTCACTTAAAAGGAGTGTCGTCCTCTGGTTTAGTAGTAGAAGAAGGCAAGTCTGCGAAGGACCCCCCCCCCCCCCCCACTCAGTAATACAGCGTAGCTACAGAATAGTCAAAAGCCCAGTAGCGCCTTCAAGACTAACAAACTCTATTGTAGCATAAGCTTTCCAGAAACGCAGCTCTCTTCGTCAGAGGCATGGAGGGTATGAAGAAACTGGCCAGAGATATATAGGTGGTAAGCGGAGGGGGGAGAGGATACGGGAAGTGCCATGTAGTTGCAAAAGTCATGAAAAAGGTCGAATGTGCAATCCAGGCTGGGTGTGACCCCTTCCTTCTATTGAGGAATCCGAATGGAATACCTGAAAGGCAGTTTCTCCTGGCAATGAGATCACCATTCAAAGTCTCTATTCAATCCAAGTCTGAGTGAGCCAAATTTTCATATCAATCCCAACATAGCTACAACTTTCCGCAGGAATGCTGCTGGCAGAACCACTGGCAGGGCATGAGTTCCCGGCCTTTCTGGCTAGTTCTGTCGCAGCGCTGTCCGTCCCTGCTTCGTTTCAAATGAAAGGGGGCAGGCTAGAGCCGGCTGTGGAACTTGATGGGGGAAGTAACCCAGATGGAGAGGTTTAGTAACAAAAGCGCACCGGCTCAGCCTTGGAATTGTTTCAGCTGTCCCCGGCCGGACGGTTGATTTTGAGTGGAAAGTAATTCCTTTCGAGAATTTGAAATACAGCAGAAGAGTGGTTCATTCTATTAATAAATATAATGGTTTGAATTGTTTCGTCCACTTGACTGTCTCTGTTCTAAATTCCATGGAATTCTCGGTGCAGGGACACATGACTAGTTATGGATGCAAAATACTGTCTGGTTTAGGAGCACGCAGGCATAACGTGGACCATTTTCTCCCTGTAAGGCATAATCTGCAAATTAGAATCCAGCCTCTGCAATGCTCCACTCGGTCCCATTTCCCATCTTCATATCAGCTGTGATTAGACACTAATGGTAACCATAAGAACATAACATCAGAACATAAGAGAAGCCAGTGTTGGATCAGGTCAGTGGCCCATCCAGGCCAACACTCTGTCACACAGTGGCCAAAAGCACCAGGTGCCCTCAGGAGGTCCAGCAGCAGGGCCAGAACTCCAGAATCCCCCCCATTGTACCCCCCAAGCACCAAGAATACAGAGCATCACTTGCCCCAGACTGAGAGTTCCTATGTATACCTTGTGGCTAATAGCCACCGATGGACCTCTGCTCCATATGTTTATCCAATTCCCTCTTGTCCATGCTTGTAGCTGCCTCCACCTCCCGTGGCAGTGAATTTTATGTGTTCCTTTGAAACCACCGCTTGCAAACCCAGATCTCAAGATGTCGTCGTCACGCTGTACACTGCATTGGTTGAATCGCCACTGGAGTGTTGTGTGAAGTTCTGGAGGCCTCACTTCCAAAAGGGATGTGGGCAGAACAGAGTGGATGCAGAGGAGAGTGACCAGGATGATCGGGGGCCTGGAGACCACGAAGCCCTAGGAGGAAAGGCTGGGGGGGGGGGCTTGTGAATGTTTAGTTTGGACAAGAGGAGGTGGAGGGGAGACATGATTGCTTTCTAAGTATTGGAAGGGCTGTCACGGGAGGGCAGGGAGCTGTTCCCTTTGGCAGCAGAGGAGAGGGCTTGCAATTATGGGTTTCAGTTAGGGGTGGAAAGTTATCGGCTGGATCTTAGGAAAAACTTTTTGACAGTCAGAGTTCTGCAACAGTGGAATCAGCTGCCTAGGGAGGTGGTGAGCTCTCCCTCAGCGGCAGTCTTGAAGCAGCGGCTGGACAAACACTTGTCAGGGATGCTCTAGGCCAGTGTTTTTCAACCTTTTTCGAGCTAAGGCACATTTCTTTCATTGAAAAAATCCCGCGGCACACCTGACAATATCTCACAGCACAGTGGTTGAAAAACACTGAAATACAAGATAAATGGGTCATTAGTTGCCTCAGCTCAAGTATTAACTATGACAGTATTACAAATCCACGAAATAGCCACTCAACTTGAAATCGTAAGTTACCGATCCAAAGTGTAATGGCTCCTTCCCATAACACTGACCTGAGTTTCAGAAGAAATATAATGTGGATGTATTTTAATACTGCAATTCTGCTAAAGTTTTTCAAATGGAGAGTTTAAACTCTTACTCTTATGTGAACGGCATTCCGCTGACCATAAGTGATTTGAAGAGAAGCACAGTACACCCATTCTCCGCTGAGGGACAGTTACTGATTTGAACCCCACCCTGACAGAAACAGCTAGCTGTTACCATCAAACATATTCATGTTTACTGGAATGTCTTGGTGCAAATCACCCTACCTCAGGCCGGCCACAGAGCGTGCGAGCGGAATCAGCGAGACCGCGCCACTGTTCTTTCTCGCATGCGCAAATGCATCCCGGAAGGTCAGCCCGGAAGGCACATTTCTTTCATTGAAAAAATCCTGCGGTAGACCTGACAATATCTCGCGGCACACCAGTGTGCCACGGCACAGTGGTTGAAAAACACTGCTCTAGGCTGATCCTGCCTTGAGCAGGGGGCTGGACTAGATGGCCTGCGTGGCCCCTTCCAACCTTGTGATTCTATGATTCTAGCGCATTTCATCCACTGGTCTCAGGGGTACCCGATTAGCCTTACCATTTGTGTATGTACTTGGTCGTGCCATAGCAAATGCCAAGAAGAAGGAAGGGGCAGGAGACATGAACACACACTCCGGATGCTGCCTCCTAGCTTTCAAGCCAGGGTTTATAGGAAGTCATTGCTCTGGGCCACAGTGTAATTTAACACATGATCCCTTTATTCTCTTTTTTTGTTTCCGTTTCAGGACCATGGCCAGTCCAAGAACAAGGAAGGTCCTTAAAGAAGTGCGAGTGCAAGAAGAGAACAATGTAAGCGAGCGCTTTTGGTGTGTCTTCCCAGAGGCAAATGATTAAGCATCAGTGAGTCATGTCGGGCTGTAATTAGCTGGCTTTGTGGGCTTGTCGTGTTAGCATAGATGGGGAAAAGGTTACCGTACAGATTGGTAACGCGCACTGTTTCTCTGGACCAGTCATCCCAGCACCACTTAATACAGCGCTCAAGACATCTAATTTTTTTTCTTTTGCTAGCGCAGAATGTGTGTCACAGGGATATCTGCATCTGTGTTGTATTTTGGGAAACTGGCGCATCGCCATAATGTTTCATACCTTTGTAACTTCTGGGATCTGCTTTGCGAGCAAATGTGTGTGCAAAAGATACAATGATTTGATATAAGGAACGACCCCGTCAGTAGACGATTCCAAAAGTGAATATAGAATGCACAGTCTGATGGGACATTTCCCCACCAGCAGGCTTTTTGAGGTCATGGTGCAGATGGACAGTTCTGTAAGAGTTGCAGATTTTGCGTGTCAGCCATTTGTCGATCCTGTCGGCCTTTCTAGGCAGAACAGGGCTAGCACTTGGCAGAAAGAGCAGCTTTGACCTGGCGAATGTGCCGGTTTTTCTCATTTTAACCAATCTGTATATTTCTGGATCTCTGGCCCCAGCTCCTGCCAACCTAGCAGTTCAAAAGCAAGAAACTGCAAGCAGATAAATAGGTGCAGCTTCAGTGGGAATGTAACAGCGTTCCGTGCGTCTCGGCATCTAGTCATGCCGGCAGCATGACCACGGAAACGTTTTCAGACAGCGCTGTCTCTTCTCTTGGGAACAGAGATGAGCACCGCCCCCTAGAGTCGGATTCGACTGGCTTTCGAGCGAGGGAAACCTTTACCTTTGTCTAGAACAAAAAAAAGTGGATGTGATCACTACTGGTGGAGAAAAGTGCTGTCAAATTGCAGCCGACTTACGGGGACCCTGTAGGGTTTCCAAGGCAAAAGATGAACAAAGTTGGCTTGCCATTGCCTCCCCCTGTGGAGCGACCCTGGACTTCCTCGATGGTCTGCTATCTAAATCCTAACCAGGGCAGACATGGCTTAGCTTCTAAGATCTGACGGGATCAGGCTAGCCAGGTTAGGGCAGATCACTACTGCCATCCCCAAGTTTTCTGTGTGAATGTTCGTTCCTTCTGAAAGTAACATTCTTTTTCTGCAGTTCATCTGGACAAAGGGACGGCCTCTTGCTGGTGGGAAGTGCCGTCAAGTTGCAGCCGACTTTTGGCAACCCACCCTGGGGTTTTAAAGCACGAGACATTCGGAAGTGCTTTGCCATTGGCTGCATCTTCCTAGACTTCCTTGATGGTCTTCCATCCAAGTACCAATCAGGGCTGATCCTGCATAGCTTGTGAGATCTAATGAGAGCTAGCCTGAGTCTATAATCCCTTTGCTTATTCCTCTATGGGATGGGCAACAGATTGGCTCTTGACCCTACAGGGTCCTGATTATTTTGCAACCCCACAGGTATGTCTCGGGCTTCCCTGCCCTATTTCTTTTCCCTGCAGTGCTTTAAAGTTGTTTGCATCTCTTGGGTGTAGCTGTAATATCAGCCTGAGCTTATAAGAGAGAATGTGGCACAGCTGGACATTATTATGCTTGATGCCCTAACGTAAATAACAGGTTTTGCTTTATAACCTGAGCAGAATAAAATTTAGATGTTCTTCTCTTCTCCCTGCCTTAAGCTTACAGTGGGCATTTTCTTCAGATCAAGTAATACATGATTCTCAAAGACTTCTCCATTGTGATAGCCTTGTTTGAGCTATACACATCTGATGGAACTGGCTGCTGAAAGCTGAGCAGAACCCTTTTCTTCCCTCTCTAATTGCAGGTTTGCTTTGAGTGTGGTGCTTTTAACCCTCAGTGGGTGAGTGTGACCTATGGAATCTGGATCTGTCTGGAGTGCTCAGGGAAACACAGAGGCTTGGGTGTTCATCTCAGGTGAGTCACTGCTGAATGATGACTGGAGGAAGAATACTTTATATAGATTTGCCCCTGAACTGAATCAACCCCCTGAACTCAGACGGACCTAACTAGAGGCATTGGTCTTCCCAGAAATCATTGCATGAACCAAACTGTCTCTCAGGAGAGATAATGGGTAGGTTAAGATCTCTTCCTTCCTCCTGGCAGGGAACAGAGATTTGGAGGGCTAGAATCCTAGATAATCAGCAGCAGGAAACACTTCTCTGACCTGGCCTGACCTGGTCGTTGGGTGGAGAAACAGATATGAGAAAAACTCCTTGTCACAGGAAGGAGGTCTCTTTTCCTTGGGTGCTACATCCATGGGCACATGCAGACCTCTCCCCTGGCAAGGCAGCCATTGACCATGTGCTCGCCTCAAGAGCTGGAGCAAGCTTCAAGGTAATGAGATCTCTGCAGGGATCTGTAACATCCCAAGCAAAAGAGTCTGTCCTGTTTTAACATCTGATAGGTCATGGATACAGAGAGGGATAGAGGATTCATGTTTTTATTTATTTCTTTTGTACCTCTTGCTCAATTTGGTGTGTTAAAAGTATGCTTGTTAACATTTTCTTTTTAATAAATCCTTTATAACTTTTGATGCTGGGGGTGGTTCTCTGTACCACATAGACCTCCACCATCTCAGACACGCTGTTAGAAAGGAGTGCCAGGGGGGAGACAGTCAGCTGGCAAGGGGCTATTCCTCCTGGGGCACACAAGGCAGTAAATGGTCCCCGTGGTGACCAGGTGCTGGGCAGCGGGAGACACAGAAGCAAGGCCTCAGAACTTGGAAGGGAAGCTGGGAGTCCTAACGCTTCCAGTGGGTACTTCTGTACAGAGGTCAGGTGATGGTGGCGAGCTACCCTGCGAGTGGAAGAAAAGCCCCTCCAGGGGTGGAGAAACCCCTAGCAGGGTAGAATAAGACCTGCAGGCCAGTTCCGCCACCTAACCCATGGACTTTTAAGAGTGGAAAACATCAAATGGTTTTTGGGTACCATGCTGACTTCTTTCCTGTGGCATCTGCTTGTGCTTTTATTCGGTGCTTCCATCGAACCGATTCCGTAAGAGATTAAGAGACAATTATAAAACCTTCCGAGATAATAAAATAGCAGCAGATCCCTGATAATTACGTTCCATCCTCAGTTTTGTGCGCTCGGTCACAATGGACAAATGGAAGGACATCGAGCTGGAGAAAATGAAGGCCGGTGGGAATCGCAAATTCCGGGAGTTTTTAGAGTCCCAAGAGGATAATGATCCTTGCTGGTCGCTGCAGGAGAAATACAATAGCAAAGCCGCTGCGCTTTTCAGAGATAAGGTAACTTCTACTTAAGCCGTCATTTCAGCTTCCCTGGCGCTCGGTCATTTCAAGACCTAAACGTGGTGGTTAGACACTGATGCTTCTCTTGAGTGATGAAGATCTTGGAGTACGAAAGGGAAGGATTTCTGACTGTGTTCCTGGTTCTGCAGTGTGTAACGTCTGAAATATAAGAGGCACAGGTGTTAGAATAGGGAAATTATCCTGCTGTGAGGCGGGGAGGGTGGGATAAGAATCTAAAAAATAAATCAATAAAAAATGTGGAATTAGCTCCTAATGGATGTAGCGATGGCCACAGACATAGACAGTGTTAAAAGGGGATTGGACGGATACATGAAGGACAAGTCTGCCAGTGGCTACTAGCCATGGCAGCTAAAGGGAAGTCTCCACATGCAGAGGCAATGGAAACAACAGCAGCAGAAGAGAGTGGATTTATACCCTGCCCTTCACTCGGAGTCTCAGAGCGGCTTACAAATTCCTTTCCCTGCCCCTCCCCACAACAGACACTCCATGAGATAGGTGGGGCTGAGAGAGCTCTTTCCAGAATTGTCCTTGAGGGAACAGCTCTGAAAGAACTTATGACTGACCCAAAGTCACACCAGCAGCTGCATGTGGAGGAGTGGGGAATCAAACCTGGTTCTCCCAGATTAGAGTCTGCGCACTTAACCACCACACCAGACAATAAACCTCTGAATGCCGGTACTAAGGGGCATCATCATGGGAAGACCTTGACCTGGGTCTGGTTTTTGGTTCTCCACAGTAACTGGTTGGTCACTGTGCAAGACAACCCCTGATCCACCACTGGTCTGATCCGACAGGGCTGCTCTTATGTTAAGGATATTTTGGCATCTGTTTTTGAAGACGTATATTGGTGCTTTCACACACACACTAAATAGCACACTTTTAATTCACTTTGAATACACTTTGCAACTGGATTTTACTGTGTGAAATGGCGAAATCCACTTGCAAACGGTTGCTGAAGTGCATTATTTAGCACTAACGGAACTGCATTATTTAGCATGTGTGAAAGCACCCATAGAAGAGAAAAGTGGCTGGGTTTTGTCCAAGGCTGTTTCGTGGTTGTAATATGAAGTCCCGTTGCCTGCCTAGAAAAAAACGTTGGAACATGGTTCTTGTGCCAAATTTGTGGAATGGAGATCTACATGAGAGCGTTCCAGGTGGCTTTTTTAACATTGCATGCCAAACTTATCCAGTCAGTTTGTTTTATAACCAAGTATCAAAATATACAGTTCAAAGGAGACACAGCTTAAAACCTGGTTACACAAATTCCAATACCAAATCTAAATTTTTAGACCTAAAATTAGTAAAATGATTAGATATTTTTGTTTACCAGCTTTTTCTGGAGTCTTATAGCTTGAATAGTAAATGTCGCCACTTTTAAAGAAATTTCTTGGTCCCTATCAACTAAAAAGCTTATCTAAATAAAATCTGGAATCCCTCCCTGGGGACTGGCTGCAAATCAGTGATATATAGACTATTAGAATATTCTGATAAGGTTTACACTTGAGTTGTACACGTTCCCTTGTCTCTATCTTACTCTCCCCACAGATACAGTCTTTCATCATATGGGCGTTTTTTTTATCTGTCCTCTGTAACTAATCCTATTCTTGACATGCTTGCCAGCCTTGGCTCATTCAGACAGCGCCGTACTGGGATAGCTTTCTGTCACTAGTCTCATCAGCAAATAAAGAACAGCAGCTGAACCCAACAGGGTTGGACCAAAGGTCCATATTAGAAGAAGAAGAAGAGATTGGATTTATATACTACCCGAAGGAGTCTCAGAGAGGCTTACAAACTCCTCTCCCTTCCCCTCCCCACAACAAACACCCTGTGAGGTAGGTGGGGCAGAGAGAGCTCTGACAGAAACTGCTCTTTTTCAAGAACAGCTGTGCCAGAACTACGGCTTGCCCAAGGTCATCCAGGAGGTGCAAGTGGAGGAGTGGGGAATCAAACCCGGTTCTCCCAGATTAGAGTCCGCGCACTTAACCACTACACCAAACTGGCTCCTGTCCCCCAGAGTCTGAGCCCCATGTTTCTAGGAAGTGGTGCATGAAGGCAGGAGCCTTCTTCTCTGCATCTGATGTTCAGAAGTACGCGGCTTCTGCGTGTGGAGCTTGCATGCAATTCTAGTGGCTTATAGCTGTGGCTAGAGTCAGCCTCCCTGAATCTGACCGCTCCTTGCAAAAAGCCCATCACAGCCTCTTGTAGTGAACTTTGCAAATTAATCACACACGGTAGGAATACATCCTGGAGGCTACCTGTTGATGACTCCCTGCCTCCTTGCCTCTGTTCCTTGCTCTCAGATAGTGAAAGGTTTCTGCCTTTGTGCCTCTGTGAAAGGTCTCTGTCCCAGCTCCAGGACAAGGGGTTAAAGCAGCCTCTCGTTTGGAGTAGTGCCAGTTTGGTGTCGTGGTTAAGTGCATGGACTCTAATCTGGGAGAACCGGGTTTGATTCCCCACTCCTCCACTTGCACCTGGCTGGATGACCTTGGGCAAGCCATAGCTCTGTACCAGCTGTTCTCCTAAGGACAGCTTGGGAAAGAGCTCTCTCAGCCCCACCTACCTCACAGGGTGTCTGTTGTGGGGAGGGGAAGGGAAAAGGAGTTTGTAAGCCGCTCTGAGACTCCCTTGGGGAGTGGAGGGCGGGGTATAAATCCAATCTCTTCTTCTTTGTTACAGGTGTCAGAAGTCCTCTTTGTAATTCTGTTCTGTTTCTGTGGCACAGTAGAAAATAGTTTTGGACTCACATCTGGGTCTGTAATGTAATACTGCGTTTTTACTCTTTGGGCTAGATCTAGATGGGGAGCCCTGCTGAGCTGCCTGTAGCAGTAGAAAAAGGGCAGCGGCGCCTTTAGAGGCTAACAGAATCTGTGGCAGGGTAGGAGCTTTCGCGAGTCAGGGCTCACCGTTTTTTCTTTTCAGGTGGCGACGCTGGCCGAGGGTAAAGAATGGTCAGTTGAAACGTCCTCTGCCAGAAACTGGACCCCACCTCAGCCCAAAGTTGCTTTGTCTTCAGCTCACCGGTAGGAATTAATTTGTCCGTGTGATGGGATGCTCTGCTTTATTCTTTCTTCAGAAGGTGGTTATTTGACAGCAGGAGCTAGACTTATGAGAACACACGTGGCAGCGGCTGAAAGTCCCAGCGCTGTGTCATTGTCCTCCTCCTCCTCCCTCCCTCCCTCCCTGCCCTGATGTTAGTAACATAAAATACTTGAAATGATCTTCTTGCTCTCCAGACGTTCGCCGCCCTTGCAAGCAGCAGTCAGGGAAGTGCAGCGGAGATGGTGAAGCTCGGATGACACAGTGCATTTTAGTTTCCCTACCTCTTTGTTTATCCTATGGGTACTATTTATTGTGGGAACAAAAAACCCCAACATTATTTAACCGCCCACGCAACGCTCCTCTAAGTTATGGAGTCTTATGAGCAAAAATTCTACTCTGCGAGCTACTGGCATTAAAGTTGTGAGCGAGTGATTTGGCTGCTGCGTGAATGAGTTTGCTCTGGAGCCAGCCTCCCTGAGCGAAGACAAAAATCTGGGAGCCAGAGGCTAAAAAATTACGAGCCAGCTCACACTAACTCGGGTTAGAGGGAACACTCTTCCCATGGGGTTTTCTTCCCATGGGGTTTTCGTCATAAGATTTTAGTCATTCTGACCCAAATCAGTTACCTTCTAGAGGTTTGCAGTGGAGTTCTCCCCCCCCTTAAGTCTAGTTATGCTGTTATGTCTACAAACTGATGAGTGTCTTTAAACACGGCAATGGATTTTTGCAAGACCAACCCCACTACCACCTGTCTGTTATCTGGTTGTTGCTTGCAAGTCTTGAACAACATTGTTTGCCAATTCGCCAGTCTGGTGCGCGGACTCTAATCTGGGAGAACCAGGTTTGATTCCCCACTCCTCCACTTGCACCTGCTGGATGACGTTGGGCAAGCCATAGCTCTGTACCAGCTGTTCTCTCAAGGACAGCTTGGGAAAGAGCTCTCTCAGCCCCACCTACCTCCCAGGGTGTCTGTTGTGGGGAGGGGAAGGGAAAAGGAGTTTGTAAGTTGCTTTGAGACTCCTTTGGGTAGTGAAGGGCGGGGTATAAATCCAACCTCCTCCTCTTCTTCTTTGGGCACGGCTGAAAGGGCGGGTTCTTTCCCTCATTACAGAGCATTTAGGGCTTTGACAGTGTTGAAGGACTGCCTCCTTTCATACATACGGTCTCGCTCACCTGCTCAGATAAACCCTCTTCATGTTTCACCACCTTCCAAGGTATCGTGGCCACCAAAGACTTGTCTTTCTCTGTAGTTCTGTCTCAAATTTAGGATTCCCTACGTTGTTAAAGTTTAAGTGCCAGACCCAGGTGGTGATTTAAAAAAAACACTTAAAGATACAACACTGCAGAATGAACACACTAAGATAGCTAAGCTTGAAGGGAAACCGTCTGATATATTTAAACAAAAATACTACAGCAAATTATTATTACAGATACAATTTCTTCATGAAGTCTGTTGTATAATTTGATGGAATTGTGGATTGATGAAGACTCCGGATTTTAATCTCCGTTCCAATAATTCTTCGTCAAAAGCACTTAAACAAAAATTAAATAATTCATAGAATGTAATATCAACAATTCATTACATCCATATTAAAATTTAAAGAAAACTTGAAATAACATACCTATCAATGCGCTGTCAGAACAAACAGGCAATTTCCAAGATTAAAGGTGGAAATAATCCTAGATATAAAAGAAGAAGCTGTATTGAAACTGACAAATTCTATATATAACAATAATATCACAACTTAACCACATGCTCACCACAAATACAAGTGTTCTAATGACGGGCAGCCAATCTATACATGGAATGTTTCTCAGGTAGTCGGCACGCCTTGAGGCCAATGCTGAATGGGCATGTGTATATACCACTTATCACCAGTGAGAGAACAGATTCTTAAAGAAGAAGAGAAGAGATTGGATTTATACCCCATCCTTCACTCCCCAAGGGAGTCTCAGAGCGGCTTACAATCTCCTCTCCCTTCCCCTCCCCACAACAGACACCCTGTGAGGTAAGTGGTGCTGAGAGAGCTCTGACAGAAACTGCTCTTTTTCAAGAACAGCTGGTACAGAGCTATGGCTTGCCCAAGGTCATCCAGCAGGTGCAAGTGGAGGAGTGGGGAATCAAACCCAGTTCTCCCAGATTAGAGTCCGCGCACTGAACCACTACACCAAACTGGCTCTTTCTGATATGGCTCTTTCTGTCTTGGGAAGCTGAGTGCATGTCTCCAAGTAATTACTCCGTAACTACCCGCTGATCTGCGGGAACAAGCAGTGCAGTGGCTTTGAGAGGCGGCACCATTAGCGCCCCATTAGGATGGCGCTGCGGCATCATTAGCGTGAAGCCCTTTCATGTCGTCACTGCAAGGCAATAGCTGTAGTTTGTCTTTCCTTCGGGGAAACACTGACCACTGCAACCCGACCAAGTAGGTCTCTAACTCCAGGGATTTCACCAGGCGTTTCACCATTCATTATGGTTGCCAACTTCGGGTTGAGAAATTCCTGGAGATTTAGGGGTGGAGCCTGGGGAGGGCAGGGTTTGGAAAGGGAAGGGACCTCAGCACGATACACACTGTAGAAGGCACCCTCCAAATCTGCCATTTTCTCCAGGGGAACTGATGTCTGGTGTCTGGAGATCAGCTGTGATTTCATTTTACAAGCAGGCCCCACGTGGAAGATGGCAGCCCTACAATTAATTCCAAACCTCTCTTTGCAACAGTAAGAAACAGAAAGTTCTACTTAGGCCAGAGATGGGCTTAGTGATTTTGGGACCCTGGGAGGGGGGTGGCCCTGACTTTCCAATGAAGTAGGGTTGCCAGCTCTGGCTTCAGAAATGTCCAGAGATCTTGGGGGTGGAGCCTGAGGAATAATGCCATAGAGTCCATGTTCCAAAGCAGCCATTTTCTCCTGGTGAACTGATCTCTGTCACCTGGAGGTCATAGAATCATAGAGTTGGAAGGGACCTCCAGGGTCATCTAGTGCAACCCCCCTGCACAAGGCAGGAAATTCACAAATACCTCCCCCTCCACACGTCCAGTGACCACTGTTCCATGCTAAGAAGATGACCAAAAAAAAGGATCTCCAGCCAAACTGGCCTGGAGAAAAATTGCTTCCTGACCCCAAAGTGGCAACCAGCATTTCCCTGGGTGTGTAAGAAAGGGCCACAAGAATGAAGACAAAGAAGAAGAGAAGAGATTGGATTTATACCCCGCCCTTGACTGCCTGAAGGAGTCTCAGAGCGGCTTACAAACTCCTTTCCCTTCCCCTCCCCACAACAGACACCCTGTGAGGTAGGTGGGGCTGAGAGAGCTTTTTCCCAAGCTGTCCTTGAGGGAACAGCTGGTACAGAGCTATGGCTTGCCCAAGGTCATCCAGCAGGTGCAAGTGGAGGAGTGGGGAATCAAACCCGGTTCTCCCAGATTAGAGTCCGCGCACCTAACCACTACACGAAACCGTACACTTAACCACTACACCAGAAAAGGCAAAGATCCAGAAACGTTCCATGTATAGATTGCCTGCCCGTCATTGGAACACTTGTATATTGTTGTAATATTTTTTTTAAATGTATCAAACTGTTTTCCTTCAAGCTCAGCTATCTTAGTGCATTCGTTATGCAGTGTTGTATCTTTGAGATTTATATTTACGGCTTTCTATCGCTTATGTGATTTATAAAACGCACACCAGGCATTATATTGAGGGTTTTTTAAAAAAAAAGTTAACTGCTATTTACTGTTATTTATTCCCTGACTTGTTGTTTCATAGAAACATAACGCTGGGAGGGACCCCAAGGGCCATTTAGTCCAGCCCCCCTCACAGTGCAGGAAATGCACAGCTACCTCCCCCCACCCCACCCCAGCGCCCCCTGCTCTGTGCCCAGAGGAAATCAGAAAACTTCCAGGGTTCCAGGGCTAATCTGGCATGGAGCAAAATTCCTTCCCTGACCCCAAAGTAGGATTGCCAGCCCCCAGGTCCAGGTGGGCCCCCCCCACTTTTGGGGGCTCCAGTCCGCCTCCTGCCAGCTGGCTGGTGGGGGAAGCCCCTATCCCAGGCCCCGACCCCAAAGCGACCACCCACCCAGCAACTCCCCTCCCTCTTGTCCTGCCCGATTTAAAGGACTTCAGCTGATCAGTGAGAACCACATGGCCGCCGATCAGCTGGAGGGCCCTTTAAATCTAGCAGGAGGGAGAGGGGCGGTTGCAGGCCGCATGCTCGGTTAATGGAAAGACCCTTTAAAGGGTCTTTTTGTGAGAGGGGTGGGGGCCGCGGGGCTGATTCCTCCCAGCCCCGTGTGCTGCGGCCCCCACCTCACACGCAACCCCCCCCCCCCCCCGTTAAAGACCACGTGGTCCCCGCCAATCAGCTAAAGCCCTTTAAATTGGGTAGGAGGGAGAGGGGTGGCTGGGCAGGTGGTTGCTCTCGAGGGCAGGTCTTGGGGTATCCCCGGCCACCCCCAGAACACCCCATAAATCCCTCCGCCAGAGCAACAAGGGGACCTGTCAACTCTACCCCAAAGTGGTGATCAGCATTAACTTGGGCATATAAGAAAGAACCGCAGGAGCCGAGGACTGGCTCACCCCTTCCTGCCCTCCCTCTCACGACTGCCTAAATTCACAGCGAGTCATAAAAGCGGCATTGCTGTTTCATAGCATTTTAAATCTCTGTTCTGCTTTTATGGTTCGAAGTGCTGTGCTGTGATCTGATACTAGTTGAACTTTTTTGCAGGTTTGCAGCTATTTTATTGGTTTATGACTTGAAAGATTGCGACGCGTTTTAGTGGGGAGTGTGGACTGTATATTTTAAACGAAGTTTTCATTCGTTGCTACCAGTGGAGAGAGACTGTTTTGCCCTCACTGGCTTGCTGAGTTGGGCCAAGTGGAAACTGTTGAGCCGAGGTTCCCACGAGCCACTAGCTTCTTGAATATAGAAACCCCTGATTGTTCGCCAGTCACTTGATCAAGTTAATTCATGCCACAGTATTCCCCATTACTATGTGTGGTGTGTGAAAATTGGACAGTGAAGAAATCCGACAAGAAGAAAGTTGCTTCCTTTGATATGTGGTGTTGGTGGAGAGTTTTACTGATAGCGTGGGCTGCCAAAAAGACAACTAAGCGGGTTCTAGACCAAATCGAGCTTGAACTCCCTCTAGAAGCTAAGATGACTAAACTGAGGCTATCATAACTTTGGTCACATTCGGTGTTCCCTCTAAGCTGAGTTAGGGTGAGCTAGCTTACAGTCTCTTAGCCTTCAGCTCCCACATTTTTGTCTTCACTCAGGAAGGAGGGCCCCAGAGCAAACGAATCGATGCAGTAGCCAGATGGTTCGCTCACAACTTTAATGCCAGTAGCTCACAAAGTAGAATGTTTGCTCCCAAGACTCCGCAGCTTAGAGGGAGCGTTGGTCACATTATGAGAAGATGAGGGTCACTGGCAAAGACAATAATGCTAGGAAAAGTTGAAGGCAGCAGGAAAAGAGGAAGACCCAACAGGAGATGGATTGACTCCATCAAGGAATCCGTGGCCCTCGGTTTGTGAGCCAGTTTGGTGTAGTGGTTAAGTGCGCGGACTCTAATCTGGGAGAACCGGGTTTGATTCCCCACTCCTCCACTTGCACCTGGCTGGATGACCTTGGGCAAGCCATGGCTCTGTACCAGCTGTTCCCTCAAGGACAGCTTGGGAAAGACCTCTCTCAGCCCCACCTACTTCACAGGGTGTCTGTTGTGGGGAGGGGAAGGGAAAAGGAGTTTGTAAGCCGCTCTGAGACTCCCTTGGGGAGTGGAGGGCGGGGTATAAATCCAATCTCCTCTTCTTCTTCTTCTTCTTTGTAAGACCTGAGTAAGGCTGTTATTAGGACATTTTGGAGGTCTAACTCATAGGGTCTCCATAAGTCAGAAGTGGCACTTAACACACACACAAATGTGCAGTGGAAATGCCAGATTCAGGGGGCTGCCTGGTCTGATCTTTCTGACAACAAAAGACATGTCTCTCGAAATAAAGAGAAGGTGTTACCCTGTTTATATTGAGGGATCCTCCCTGGGATTAATGCAGCTACCCTCTGCTTTTAGAAGGGCACAAAGGAGGGGGGGCTTACCTGGGCTTTAATCCCCCCCCCCCTCTTAAGTTCATTTCATCATGTTCTTAATTCTGTGTTGCAGAAGTTCTGCTGGACAGCCCCAGAACGCCGGTGCCTCTTCTGACAAAGCCTTTGAAGACTGGTTGAATGACGATGTTGGCTCTTACCAAGGGTAAATCACAGTTCACTGAGACACTAGAGCTTGCATATCTGATGGCCGACGGCAAGTGCCTCACCCACTTTTATTGCCCTACACTTAGGAATTTAAGACTGCTGCAACTGGAAGGCTCACGTCCATGCAGACTCCGCAGTGTCCCATTGCTCAAATGTAGACATGGCAGATGGCTACATAAAAATATGAGTTGCTCCTAAGCCACGAGGGGCTATGGCTCAAGGGGTAGAGCATCTGCTCAGCATGCAGAAGGTCTCGGGTTCAATCCCCGGCATTGCCAATTAAAAGGACCGGGCGTTCGGTGATGTGAAAGGCGTCTGCCTGCAAGACCATGGAGAGCTGCTGCCAGTCTGAATAGACAGTACTGACGGTGATGGACCCAGGGTCTGAGTCAGTGTAAAGCAGCTTCAGATGTTCGTGAACTCCCTGGCTTAGATCAGACCTTGGCAGAATTCTTTTGGCTCTACAAGCCAGCCCAAAACTTTAGGACCCAAACTCATTTTTTTGGTTTTTAGCATTTCATATTAGAATATTTTTTTCTAATATCCTGATCCTAATATCTGTGCTGATTTTTGTAACTTTATCAAAGCTACAAGAAGTGTCACAGTATATAAGGAAATGTAGGAACTGTCCCAGTTGCTGTCGTCACAGTGAAAAGCTAACCTCTGACCCTAGCCTAGCTTCTCCCCGATTTCTCATAATTCCATTATTGCCTTGTAAAGTTCAGTTTGATTGACTATTGGAGCCAGTAGGGAAAGCAACTGGTTAAGAAAGGGATTCATCCACCACCCCGGTGTAAAGTTTATATATGAATGAGCATTTGTTTTTATGTTGGATAACAATGCATTTTGACAAACAACAACAAGTAAGCTTTGGGTTTGTGAAACAACACAAACGCTTTGGGTTTCTCCCCAAACGCCTCCCTCCTCAGCCTGCCCCCCGCCTCCAAGTCTCCAGGAATTCCCCAGCCCAGAGTTGGCAACCCTAGCTAAGCATGTGCTTGAGTGGAGACTAGAGCTGCGGACACACACATTAAATAATCCACTTTCAATCCACTTTTAATGCACTTTCCAACTGGATTTTGCCAGTTCACACCGTAAAAATCCAGTTGGAAAGTGCACTGAAAGTGGATTATTTAGCATGTGTGACTGCAGCTTAGAAGTCTGCGTAAGGTTGTTAAAATGCATTTATGTTTGAAAATTGGTGGGTGCGCAATGGGGTGGGGGCAGAAGGTAGCCTCGCCTAGTGTGTAAAAAAACCTGGGGCTGGCCCTGCCAGTCTTGATTTACAAAGTAATCCAGGGGTCTCCCATTAAAGGGAACATAAGAAGCCAATGTTGGATCAGGCCAGTGGCCCATCCAGTCCAACACTCTGTCACACAGTGGCCAAAAACACCAGGTGCCCTCAGGAGGTCCAGCAGTGGGGCCAGGACACTAGAAGCCCTCCCACCCTTGTCCCCCCCCCACCAAACACCAAGAAGACAGAGCATCACTTGCCCCAGACTGAAAGTTCCTCTCTCTACCTTTTGGCTAATAGCCACTGATGGACCTCTGCTCCAGATGTTTATCCAGGGCTATTTTGGGGCAGGAACGCACAGGGACGGAGTTCCGGCTGGCTCCTGAGTTGGCCACACCCAGCAGGAACTCATTAGCATAATAGGCCACACCTAACAGCAGAAACTCATTAGGATTGGCTACAATCCTGTGTAGGATGTATGGAAGTATTTTTAAGGCTTAATGTGGATTGTCTATTTAAATGGATTGTATTTTAACTTGTGTTGTGAGCCACTCTGAGCCTGCCTTTTGGTGGGGAGAGCGGGATATAAATTCAAGAAATAAATAAATATATAAATACATTAGCGGTATGTGGCCTAACATGCAAATTAATTCCTGCTACCAAAAAAGCCCTGGGTTTTGACAACAAACAAGGTAAACAGAATAAGAAGCAAAAGGTGGGTGTGGCTGGATGACCACTCTTCTGGTAACATGGGGGTGTGGCCTAATATGCTATTAAGCTGTGATGTCAGTGGTGTGTCCTAATATGCTAATGAGTTTCTGCTGTTGGGTGTGGCCTATTATGCTAATGAGTTCCTGCTGGGCTTTTTCTACAAAAAAAAGTCCTGTATTTATCTAATTCCCTTTTGTAGCTGCCACCTCCTGTGGCAGTGAATTCCATGTCTAAATTCCATTCAGTCCCACCTCCTCTGCTCTTACGGGTGAGCTAGCTAAATAGCAATCCCGTTTCACACAAGCTTTGTCAAAGATGAGACCGTCTGTATATTCATAACAATTCAAAACTGGCTCTTGAGTGCATGAGCCAGTTGGTGATTGTATAAAGCTTCAAGAATTTTGTTGGCCTGAGGTGAACAATGACAACATGGAACATGTACCTTGAATTGTTACGAATATACAGACGGTCTCTTCTTTGACAAAGCTTGTGTGAAACGGGACTGTCATTTAGCTAGCTCACCCGTAAGAAGAAGAGAAGAGATTGGATTTATACCCCGCCCTTCACTACCCAAAGGAGTCTCAGAGTGGCTTACAATCTCCTTTCCCTTCCCCTCCCCACAACAGACACCCTGTGAGGCAGGTGGGGCTGAGAGAGCTCTGACAGAAACTGCACTTTTTCAAGAACAGCTGTGCCAGAACTATGGCTCGCCCAAGGTCATCCAGCTGTTGGAAGTGGAGGAGTGGGGAATCGAACCCGGTTCTCTCAGATGAGAGTCCACTCACTTAACCACTACACCAAACTGGAGGCAGGGACGGAATTTCCCTTTATTGGAAAACCATTGGACTGCTTTGTAAATCAAGATTGACATTGTTAGTAACTGGCATACGGTATTGATCTGTGGTTGTAAATTTCCATACATTGTTATATGTGAACAGTTTGAATGTATATAAAAATAATCAAGATATTTTCTTTACACCGTTTTGCCTTGTTTTGGTTTGTCCTTGGCACCTTTGGATTGTCCAGATTTTACTGAGCAACAGAATAAAGGGGAGGAGAAGCAGGTCTGGGGCGAATTCTCCCTGCAAGGGAGAAAACCAGACACAAACCTGCAAAGAGCTGGGGTTCATGTCTCTCCAGCTTGGCTCAGTGCTCTCCAGCAGAGCGGGACCCCTCCAGGCCGATGGAGGTTTCAGGTGGTGCTGTCTTCCCCTTCTTCGGTGGCCCTCGGATGCCTTAGCTCTGCCCTTTCGGTCAGAATGTCGCTTCTGTTGTACCTCCCTGGGGGAGGTTGCCTTCTCGAGCCATCCCATGCTGCTTGCTTTCTGCTGAGGCAGCCATCTTAAATCCTCCAGCTTCCCTCCTGCTTCTGCAGTGACACTCTAGCCTGTTCAGTAGGATCCATCCTGCTGGTAAATATGGCTGACGGACCCTCTTGGGTTGTACAGTGAGACTGCTTCCCCGTACTTCACCGGTAACACAGAGTCCCACGTGGAGAGGGGTCCGGGAGCCCCCTTTTTGGAGACACAGTGGAGCGCTGGTTTTGGATGTTCCATTAGAGAATCCGAAATGTAAAATACAGATTTCATTGGGACATTTATGGGCCTCCTGGACTCTGAATTAAGGAATATACTTCTGGCGGATTCTAACCCTCATGCTTGCTCGCTTCAGATTTTTGGCTGCAGCCTCTAGAATCTGCAATAATTATATAAAGGAGTGATAAAATGTCCCTCAGGCTTTGCACCTTTTTTCCCTTCTTCTTATAAATACTTCATTCTTAAGTCTTTGTACATTTTATTATAATATTCCCATACAAATGGCTGTGCACTTTCGGTATGTTATGTAAACTAGTTTGCTTCGATGTATGCTGGCTATGGGCCATAATAATAATAAACGATTGGGAGATTTGATTTAATAGTATGTGTGCGAATGGAAGTGTCTTTCAGTTACTTTCAGTTTGCTGTCCCCCCCCCCCCATGTGTCTCCTTCCAGTGGTCAAGAGAATCGCTACGTGGGGTTTGGGAACACCGTCACGCCTCCGAAAAAGGAAGACGACTTTCTCAATAACGCCATGTCCTCGCTATATTCAGTAAGCACGTCCTTTCCTTACGCATTCCGCAGCCCATCCTTCTGTTATGAGCAGATACAGAATCGTCCTAAAGTAACCAAGGCGCAGGGATCCTGGTATTACCCAATATCTGACATACAAGTTGAAAACCAGAGTAGCAGAGTTTTGCTGCGACCGAACGCTCTGTTAAAAAAAACACACAAAACCACGCAAAGAGATTTCTCAGCCGTTATAGGTATTAATCAGCGTAGCGAAACAAGACGGGGCTGCCTCGTCGCCAATCACTGCTATTGTGAAAGATCCCGGTGCGACTTGATTTACATTTGAATTTGCGTAATTGCATCTCCCCTGCATTTCGTGGCCTTTTGATCTTGCAGTTCGCGACGTTTTTTTTCATTGCATTATGTGATGCGTGCCTTGTCTGTGAGGACCCTATACACGCATGTTCACGGAAGTTCATGCTGGAATAAAAACCGATTTGTCCTTTAGGGTGCCGCATGACTCTCAGACAGGCAGTGCGCCCTCTCTGGAACTTGGCAGTGAGCATCTGTAATGATGCGTTTCCATTTAATCAACTCCCAAGCTTAGAGACAGTCAGCCTCCGAATCTCAGAGCCAGGAGGCAACATCAGGGGAAGTTCTCAGCCTCTAGGCCTTGTTTTTGGTCCTCCGGAGTAACCGGTTTGCCACTGAACAAAGTCTGAGTTTGAAAAAAGTTTGCCGCTATATAACATAGGATGCTGGACTAGATGGACCTCTGGTCTGATCCAGCAGGGCTCTTGTGATGTTCTTACGAAGGCCTCAGCCTCTGTGCCCTGTTGTTGGTCCTCCAGAAGAACTGGTTGGCCACTGTGTGAGACAGGATGCAGGACTAGATGGACCACTGGTCTGACCAGCAGGGCTCTTCTGATGTTCTTATGAAGGCCTCAGCCTCTCTGCCCTGTTGTTGGCCCTCCAGAGGAACTGGTTGGCCACTGTGTGAGACAGGATGCTGCGCTAGATGGACCCCTGGTTTGGTCTAGCAGGGCTCTTCTTGTATTCTTATGAAGGCCTCGGCCTCTCTGCTCTGTTGTTGGCCCTCCAGAGGAACTGGTTGGCCACTGTGTGAGACGGGATGCTGGACTAGATGGACCACTGGTCTGATCCAGCAGGGCTCTTCTGCTGTTCTTATGAAGGCCTCGGCCTCTCTGCCCTGTTGTTGGCCCTCCAGAGGAACTGGTTGGCCACTGTGTGAGACGGGATGCTGGACTAGATGGACCACTGGTCTGATCCAGCAGGGCTCTTCTGCTGTTCTTATGAAGGCCTCGGCCTCTCTGCCCTGTTGTTGGCCCTCCAGAGGAACTGGTTGGCCACTGTGTGAAACAGGACGCTGAACTAGATGGACCACTAATCTGCTCTAGTAGAGCTCATCGTTGTCTTAAGGGTTAAAAAAAAATCCTTCTCCTTAGCGTCAGTGGATGGTAGAACTAGTTTTCTGATTCGCTTTCCTTCAGCATGATGCTCTAGAACCACAGTCCTGCAAGTTGTATTGTTTTTCTGTGTTAATCCCCCCCCCCCCCAGGTTGGTGTTTTTCCAAGTCCTGGCCTGGCACTAATTCAAATATTAGAAGTATATTTGTAGAATTTTTAATTGTCTGTGTGGATTTGTAATGCCTCGTACCAGGGGAGTTGAGGGATTGTTTTCTCTGCTCTGTAGCAGCTTCATCCAGAGGCTCGTGCAGCCAGTTTGGTGTAGTGGTTAAGTGCGCGGACTCTAATCTGGGAGAACCGGGTTTGATTCCCCACTCCTCCACTTGCACCCGCTGGATGACCTTGGGCAAGCCATAGTTCTGTCAGAGCTGTTCTTGAAAAAGGGCAGTTTCTGTCAGAGCTCTCTCAGCCCCACCTACCTCATAGGGTGTCTGTTGTGGGGAAGGGAAGGAAAGGAGATTGTAAGACGTTCTGAGACCCCTTTGGGTAGTGAAGGGTGGGTTATAAATCCATTCCTCTTCTTCTCTTCTTCTTATACTGAATCAGAGCATTGCTCTGTCAGGGTCAGTGTTACCTACTCAGACTGGCAGTTCTCAAGGGTCTTTCTACCCGATTCTTTTACCTGAAGATGGTTCGGAATTATGCCTGGGACCTTCTGTGTGCCGAATACTAGCACTGTGCCGCCGCTGTTCTTTGTCGTTTGCAGATTTCACTGGTGAGCTTTCCAAACTCACAAAATGATATCGAAAGCTCAGACATAGCTAGGTTTCTCCTAACTTTTGTCACTGAAAGAAACACCTTTGCTTTATTTGTGCGATGCTTTCTTGCTGAAACAGATGTTTGCTTTATTTATTCCTGCAAGGCTAATATTTCTTTTTCTTTCAGGGATGGAGCAGTTTTACTTCTGGAGCCAGCAAGATTGCTTCGGCAGCTAAAGAGGGTGTAAGTAAATGCTAATCCGTATCTGAACATCGCGGTTGTCTTGAAATATTTGGCTGCGGCAGCTTTCAGATTTTCTTACTGCAGGGAAACCTTTTTATATTAACTTGGCTGTCAACATGGATTGCCAAATCATTCTCTGGTCCACCATAGGTTCATAGGGAGCCTGTTGAGCATTAGAAGCCCCATAGCCAGGATTTTCTTGGGGGGGGGGGGCTCCGGGGCACCAGGGGTGCTAATTAAATTAAATTGATTAATGCACCTGCGCCATGTGTCTCTCCATCTCCCCGCCGGCGCCACTCATGCAGCAGCAGCTCCAGCATCTGTCTGCTCACCATCCTTCCCTGCCCGGCCCCAGAGACACGCTCCCTGGCCCCAACCGGGAAGCCGGCCCAGCCCGCTCCTTTGGCGGCATGTGAGGATGATACGACCCAGGGCGACTGGTTCCTCCCTCCCTCTGCTGAGCCTCCGAGGCTCCACTTCCTTTCGGGCTCACCAGCATCCCTCTATATTTATTTATTTATTAATTACATTTCTATCCCGCCTATCCAGCAGCTGGCTCAAGGCGGCTACCAACCATAAAATACCACAAAATGGTTTACAAACTTAAATAAGAAACATCAACAATAAAACAATAAAGCAACAATCAATACTGGCAGCAACAGGGTTCTCATGGTGAGAGGCGATGGCAGAAGGTTCAGCAGACTGGACAATAATAGCCTGCATTGCCCCAGTGGCGGCTCCTAAGGGAAGGCCTGGCGGAAGAGCTCCGTCTTACAGGCCCTGCGGAACTGTAATAAATCCCGCAGGGCCCTGATGTCATCCGGGAGCTCGTTCCACCAGTGTGGAGCCGCCACCAAGAAAGCCCTGGCCCTGGTGCAGGCCAGCCGAATGAATGGCCTCTAGGATGGCCATCTGTGGAACCTTCTGCTCCGCTCCCCCTTTCTCTGTCAAGTCTCTGTTGTGGCTTCCTCCACCTCACCCGCCTTCTGGAAGAAACCCAAGGAAGAAATCAGGGATTCGACGGTGGCACGGAATAGAACTGTTCAAACTAAACGTAAAGTTTTGCAGAATAAGAGGGGCTATTGGGGCGTGGAGCTCTGAAGATCTGATAGGGTGCTCACCATCAGTTTTAATCTGAATGACTTTGTCACCTTATCAGAGCTGGAGGTTTTCACTCTGCTCAAGCAGAGACTTATTGACATAGAACTACAAGAGCTCAGAGCCCTTGCCTCTGGTAGGTGCTCCTCAGTAAGATGGGCTTATCCACTCTCTGGTGCCCTGCCGCAATATTTTTTTTGTTTGTCTTCACCGCAATTATGCCGAGCTTATCTGCTGGCTCGGTTCAATGTTCTCCCATCTGCTATTCTTGAGGGGAGGTATAAGAAAATTCCTTATGCACTTAGATACTGCGGATGCAATAAGAAGGAATTAGAAACGGTTGAGCATGCACTCTTCCATGGTAATTTGCTAAATGATATTCGAGCGAAATTTCTAGAAGTCCCCCTTAGTAAGGTAGCAGGCCAACCGGACGGAATCAACCTACATTACCTCCTTACTTCTCGAGATCCGGAGATTATTGAACTGACTGCTAAGTTTCTTCATGGTCTTATAAAACGGAAGAATCTTCCTGATCATTTTAATTGAGTTTAATAAATACACATCTGGAATGGTTTTAGGGTTAACTATTTAGTACAAATTTTGGGACTGTTAATGGGAATTGCTTTTAATATTTTATGCCAATAAAAGGTATTTGTTGTTGTTGTTGATAGGGGGCTCAGCCCCTAAAGCCCCACTGCTGGCTACGGCCTTGGGCATTGCCATCAGTCCACATGAACTGACCGAGCAAGCTGGAATATACCTGCTGCAGGTTTGCATTTCAAAGTACAGTTGGTTCTAGTGAACCAGACACCTTTTAGGGAAACCTTCACCATTGTTGATCTTTTCAGCAAGCCATCTCTGACAGCCTTCTGGGGATCTCAAGCGCTCCACGGAACGCTTTTTGAAAACCACGTAATACCATCTTCAGATAAAAACTAAATTTCAGGCACAGACAATGATCACGGCGATCAGCACAACGTAACGTTAAAATGCCATCTCGTCTGCCTGTCTTTTTAATCAGTAAAGGGGGTGATTAACAAATCCAGGTCCGGATGTTCGCGGGCATTATGATTGTTAAATTAGACAGGGGAGGCAGGAGTTACATACAACATACTCCAACACGCAATTGTTAGAAGCCGACAAGCACGTGTTTTTAAATTACCCTTGCGGAAATATGAGGTTGAAAAAGCAAAAAATTGTTTTATTTTTCCCCGTCGACAGGCTACCAAATTTGGATCTCAAGCAAGTCAAAAGGTGACTATCGCATGCCTTTGTGTTTTCTTCCTCAGCAACATGCATTGTTTCGGAATATTTGCACGCTCCCATCTTCTTTTTGAGAAAACCGCATCTTAGTTTCCACTCTCAGGGTTGCTGTGACCAAACTACCATGTACTCATTTCATCTAGGAAGCAGGTTGGGTATATTTTGAAATATTACCTGGATATCTACTACCTCAAGTACCAGAGAGTGGTAATACGCCTCTTTAAATCAGCAGCTGGGAAACATAGGCAGGAGGACGCTGTTAGGATCATCTTGTTGGCTTCCTAGAGGCGGCTGGTTGGCCACTGTGTGAACAGAATGCTGGACTTGATTGGCCTTTGGTTTGATCCAGTGTGGCTCTGCTTATGTTCTCAAATACACTGGGTGACAGACACAGCAAACCTATGGAGAGTTACTCCACTGATTTCAACAGGCTTAGACTGGAGTAACTCTGCATAGGATTGTACTGAGAGCGTTCCCGCTGGCTGTCCAGTCAGTGACTCTCTTCCGTGCTACAGGATATAACATTGTGCTGAGAAAATTCAGTCTCAAAATCTTAATTCCGTCGGCTTTATGCTTGACGAATAGCCACTGATGGAACTCTTCTAAAGTCTTGGTAGTTTTTACAATCAAGTAACAACATCTCTTTATTTTCTTGTTTGAACTGAGAAGGTGTCAGAAATCGGGGTGGGCACAAGCCAGCCGACGGACTGAAGTCCCATCACAAATTTTGGCCGGTTCGTGGTTTGCAAAGCAGGATTCGCACTCTGAAAAACTGCCATGAACTTTCGCGAATTTTGATGCAGTTCGTAGCGATTCGTGAAGAGCAGAAAGCGGGGTCAAACCATTGCTTTTGCGAAAAGCAGCTCAGCTGTTTAGTTTAAATGGCTTGGAGCCATCTAAGCCATTGCTTTCTGCTCCCTGTGAAAAACGGTGGCGGGCAGAAAGCAGGGGGTGAAATGGCTCCCAGCCATTTAAACCAAACGGCTGAGCAGTGAGGAGCTGCTTTCAGTGGCACCCTGCTTTCTGCTCCCCATAGCTTTTCACAGGGGTTTAAATTTTAAGTGGCTCAAGAACCAATACAGACGATTAGGTTTGCAAACCAGTGTATCAGTTTGTGGTTCAACCACAAACCATACCGCAGAAACGTGGTTTGTGCCCATCCCTAGTCAGAAAACATTAATTGGAATGGTTCGTTCACACAGTGTCCTAGTTCTCATTTTGTCCCAGGAGTGTTGAATTCAGGCTTTCTCCTCAATGAGCGGCTCAGAGTAATTCATTAAACATCATTATATCTGTCAAGGAAATAACAGTAGCCTGCTGTTAGTGTGACACAGGAAAGGACTGCAGTAACCTCTGGGTGAAGCCGGTGTGCCGACAAATCCAAAATATTTCTTCTCCATTCTTGTACTCAGGGGTCATTTCGTAAAAAAAAAGAGAAGCAGGAGCTCATTAGCATAACTTATTTGCATATGCTAAACCACCTGACATTGCCAGAAGTATGTCGGAAGGAGAGAGAGTGAGAGATACTAATCCAAGCCTCAGAAACACCGCTATTCTGGGAGGATAGCTTCAGTGGTGGCTGAAGCCTTCAGAAGGCTGGTCGGAGGAACAAGGACCTTTCCAGGGGACGGGGTCATTTTGCTGCAGCCATGACACAAGCAGGCATTTCCCTGCAAGGGGGGGGGGGACTGGCACCAACTCTCGGAGCTGCGCTCCTGCTCGAAATGACCCCCGTTTGTACTAAGCAACAAATCCCAAACTTGAATTGTCTCCTGGGTGCATGTTGCTGTAGGCCATTACAGGCGCATATGTCTGCCACTGAGCTGCCATCTGAGAGGTGCTCACACGACAGTACCATTTGTCTGAAATATTTTGGGGGGGGGGTCTTCATGCTGCCCCTGCAATTCTTGTGATTGTGGTGGCTTCAGGGTCTCTCTGACTACACAAGATGAAGTAGACATATGTATAGCATCCATATGGTTCTATCAAGGGCATCTTACATGTGAGCACCCCTTCATTATTATTATTTACATCATTTATAGTCCGCCTTTCTCTCTTGGACTCCAGGCAGATTATGCAGAATGAGTGAATACGATCAACAAGGTTGTGCATTCAGTGAGCAATGCAATAGGATTAGGGTCAGAAATCTAGAGAACAGAACTGAAGCAAAGCATTAGTCTTTACATGACACATTAAATGTTGGAGAAGTTACACAGTAGGGTCCTAGTTTTGGTAAACACAATAGTATAGGCCACAGTCCCTAATGAGTTATCTGAGTAACTATGTGGATTGCTTAGTACAATGTAACTAAACTAGTAGTAGAAAAGAGCCAGAGTCCAGGAGCACCTTGAAGACTAACAAAGTTTGTGGCAGGGGATGAGATTTCGTGAGCCACTGCTCACGTCTTCGGATATCTGAGGAAGCGAGCGACGACCCACGAAAGCTCGTCCCCTCGTCCCGTGAATTTTGTCAGTCTTGAAGGTTCTCCTGGATGCTTGCTCTTTTCCCCTGCTACAGACAGACCATCATGGCTACCCGTCTTGATCTAAACTTGACTAAGTGGTGGTTGTGAGACGCAGGGGCCACAGGCTAGCATAAACCTCTCTTTACAACAGGAGACTCCCCAAACAGCTCCTTGCTCCCATCATGCTTTTGAATCTAAGCAGTTTGGTTGTATGAAGGAGCTGGATGCACGTATTTCGGGTCTGGGGTTCTCCGAGACCCACAAGAGTGTGAGCCGCCCTGAGCCGGCTTGTGGGGAGGGCGGGCTATAAGCCCAATCAATCAATCAATCAATCAATAAGAGTTTAACCTGGGGAGCATGGAGTTGCTGGTGACCAGTGGGAATAATTAACATTGGCTGCCCTGTAATCGTTGGTGTAGCTTTGTTTGCCTCCAGAGACAAACCAAAGCATATATTCCGTGGCAGGAATCTTGGCTTAGTCTTAATGCAGGTATCCAACCCTGAGGCGGAACACGACGAGTTCGTTGTTGCTTGGATTGTCCTTCACCGCCTCATTTCTTATTTAAATCCTTGTTGCACGTCATATTGTCACCTACAAGGATATTCGCTACCTAAGCGCTTAATTGATGGTAGCTGGCCAACCGCTGGACAAGCCGCTTTGGCACAGGGGACCCCAATGTGGTGCCAGCGATACGATTGGCTGTGCAGGTTTGTAAAAACGTTGCTTTGGCGGCAGCTGCCGCCACAGCACGAGGGCCTACACTGCGTTACTGAAGTGAAGCTGGGGCGATCGTTTTGTGTCTGGCTCTGCCTCCTGAGGCAGCCATTCGGTGGCAATCGTTTTATCGTTGCCCCCACCATGCCGTGTCAGAGTTCCAGGTGGGCCCACAGGCTCAGAATGGTTGGGGACCCCTGCCTTAGCGGCATTGCGATTTCCCCCTCCCCTCTTAGTTTGCGGTCCCATTACATGGTGGCAGATTTCCGCAATGAGCCGTTGGGAGTTACTCCTCACTTCACGCCTACCGTCCAGCTCCACTTTCGGCCAGGATTGTGATTTATGTAATATTCTTTAAATTTAGCAGTTCAGTCCAGCACGTTAAAAGGGACTTGGCATTTTCACTTGTCAGCGAGGCACTGGTTTTGGGGTGACGGATGTGCTTACTTGCCTCGAAAAAAGTGCTTCGGGTCTTTTGCTAAAAGCTGCTTCTTCTGCCTCCTTTGCTTTCTTCTCTCGTGCTACCCGGTGTAAAGTTTTGGGGCCACAAACAGCAGGCAGAGCCGGTAAAGCCCTCCCCCTCTATTCTCGTGCATGGAAGCTTTTATAACTGTGCTGAATTCGTACATTTTTGATGCCAGCTGTCTCCTCTTTTTTTTAACTTCTCCCCCTCCTTTCGAATCAAGTCATTTTTGTTGAACGGTGTTGTCTCCATTTTTCTGTAGCGTCTCCTTCGGCATACTCGAAATAGGCTGCACTGTCAATGTATATTCCAGCCCCACACGCTTTTGTGTAAATGTTAACATCAAGGACTCCGTTAGACATGGGGTGTTGTGCGAGCTATAGGAACGATGGATACCCAGAATCAGGGCTCATTTCGTAGCAGGAGCTCCTTTGCATATTAGGCCACACACCCCTAATGTAGCCAATCTTCCAAGAGCTTACAGGGCTCTTCTTACAGGGGCTACTGTAAGCTCTTGGAGGATTGGCTACATCGGGGTGTGTGGCCTAATGTGCAGAGGAGCTCCTGCTACGAAATGAGCCCTGCCCAGAATTACATTAAGGAAGTGTTTAAAATTGGGGCCAGTAAGAAATGTTTCCTGGAAGGCTTTGTCATCAGGACTAGAAACCGCAGTAGCAAATCACAGATTGGCCAAATTCGAGGGCCCTGGTTTTTTTGCACTGTCGTCAGTATCTGTCAGAAATGAAAGTGCCGTAATCAGAAAGTTGCACAACTTACTCTGTTTGGTTTCAGAGGGCAGCCATGTCGGTCTGCAATAAAACAGGTAGATTCAAGTTCAGTGGTATTTTCGAGACCAACTGGATTTGGGGGGCATAAGCTTTCAAGACATTCCAGTCCTGGAGTGGAATTCCCTGACCTGGATGGCTCAGGCTAGCCCGATCTCGTCAGATCTGGAAGCGAAGCAGGGTGAGCCTTGGTTAGTGTTTGGGTGGGAGACCACTAAGAAGAAGAAGAGACTAGATTTATACCCCGCCCTTCACCACCCGAAGGAGTCTCAGAGCGGCTTACAATCTCCTTCCCCTCCCCACAACAGACACCCTGGGAGGTAGGCAGGGCTGAGAGACCTCCCCCAAGAACTGCCCTTGAGAAAACACCTCTGAAAGAACTTGTAACTGACCCAAGGTCACACCAGTGGCTGCATGTGGAGCGTGGGGAATCAAACCCGGTTCTCCCCGATGAGAGACCGCGCTCCTAACTAGTACACCAAACTGGCTCTCCAAAGACACTTACGGTCCCTATTAGGGGTGTGCAGGGGAAAAAAATTCGGATATTTTGGGAATCCTAGTACTTGGGCTTCAACAAACGAAGCCAGTAGCAGCAACAGCCTTGCAAACAGTTGCAAGCCGCAATGGCATTTGCTAATGCATTGCAGTGATTGGCTGTCTGCAGGGTCCTTCTTCCCCCTCCCTCCTGGAAAGCAGAGCAAAGGGTGGGAAAGAGACAGAAACGGCAGGAAAAAGAAGGCAAGTGGAGTCCTTTAAAGTTTAAAGCCTCCCAGAGCCCGTATTTGGTAATGCCAAAAAAAGTCCCGATTTGGGGGGTTGGCATTCAGTATTCGTTAGCCGAATCAGATCCGGGAATCTGATTCGGTATGCCGAATACCCCAAAAATATCGGAAAGGCATTTTGGGGTTGCTTTTTTTTTTCCAGTTCAGCTTTACCGAATACCCACCCCTAGTCCCTATACAGGAGAAGGCAATGGCAAATCACCTCTGTCCATTGCTGGCCAAGGGAGTGCCATAAAGTTGGTTGTGACTTGATGGCAGTTTACACACACAAGCTTTCTCGAAAGCTTATACCTCAAAAACCTTGTAGGTCTCTAAGGTGCTTCTGGAGCCGAATCTGGACTTGAATCTTGCTCTTCTAATGCAGACGAACGTGGTCTATTCGGGGTGACGTATTCCGTAAATTACGCAGATACTTTCCCCCGATAAAGCTGGGATTTTGTTTTGTTGGTGATTTGAATAGAATACTTTTTCTGCAGACTCCACATTTGCTCTTCATGCTGTTATTAGAGTCCCGGGAACAGCCTTTTATGGAGATCGATAGGGTGTAGCCAATGAGGGGAGGCAGGACTTTGGCGTGTCCCGCTGGCAGAAGTCCCTTTCTATTAGCGGAATATTTATCCTTTTAAATAGTGGTTGAAGTGACTTCTGTACCAGACTGTACTCCCAAAAGCACGTAAGTTATCTTGGACTATCTGGACCTTATCGTGCCGCAAGTCAAGAACCGGCGCGTCACAGAAAGATGCCTGAAGAACAGAACGGTTCCAGCAGGACGCGGTTCGAAAGTGGAGCTCTCATGTTTTCTCCATTCACACCTGCAAATAGTCCCTGCTTAACGTAAAAAAAAAAATTGGCACAGCTTTGCGCTTCTGAGTTTATGACCCTAGTTGAGGCAATTCTTACTGGCCTGGAGAATTGGGGGGACGGCAGAAGCCATACGTGAAGCTTGTTCAGTCCAATTCATGGTGTGACGTTTCATTTTTCCCCCTTCAATGCCACAGTCCTTGACTCTAGTAGAGAAGCCCTTCTGTGCCTCTTCCCAGACAGTGGTCTCCATCATTCTCAGTGTGCTTGCGCGTCTCAGCAAACAGCATGAACCGTAAGCCGTCCACTTGTTCTTTGACACGAGGGGGACTCTAGAAACAGGCCTTCTCCTTATCCCGACATGGCTTGCTGTACGCTAGAAGTGTGTGCTGTGAAGTTAGAGCAGAGCGCCTTTCCTCCAACAAAACCCCCCCAAAATGTTGGCTGTGTGTGTGACTGCCGTCACTGGATCACTTCGGTGTGTCAATCTCCTGCGCCACTCAGCTTCCACTCATATGGTTTGGGTCCTTTGGCACTTAGCGTCAGTTCCTAGTATAATTGCTTGAGAATGGCTCAGCCCTATTGGTGGAAGTCCTTCTGTGGCTGCGTGGCGATGCTGCAAAAAAAGTAATCTGATTTAGCAAAGATCCTTCTCTCCAGCTTGTTCCCACTTTTGGGGACTCGCGGGAAGGGCCAGTCGAAGGTTGCTGAGCAGCCCCGGTGCCTTGCATCTCAATGTCTTTTTTTAATTTTTCCTCTTGTCACCTTGCATCTTCTCGTGCTTGAAGCTCACTCAATTGCTTGTCCGAGGCGAAGCTTTTCCGGGGCTTTCTCTGTCCTGCTGTGCCTCGTCTCTCCCCCCCCCCCCCCCCGGAAGTCTTCTGGCTACTTTCTGTGGCAGTACATGTTAGATGTATCCTATCAAGGAAAAAAAGAAAAGTATAACTGACTTTCTGTTTTGTTTTGCTTTTAACTAGGCTTCAGAGTTAGGTCAGACTTTAAATGAAAATGTTCTCAAACCTGCGCAGGAAAAGGTAACTTTGGAAACGTGTAAATTCTCACGGGTGTTTTGAATACACTTATCCGCGCAAGCGTCTCCAGTGTGAATTCTAGGCACGCTTGGTGTCAATATAGTTCCTTCCCAGTATGATGTGCAAAAGATACTTTCAACGGGGGTGTGCTTAAGCTGTGGTCTGGTCTTGTACGGCAGTAGAACAGCTGGATTGGACTCAAGGATCTGTGGCTCGGTGGAAGAGCCTCTGCTTTGCATACAGAAGGCCCCAGGTTCAATCCCCGGCACCCCCAGTTCTAGGTCCACGCAGGAGGTGATGTGAAAGACCTCAGCCTGGGACCCTGAGAGTCACTGCCAGTCTGAGTAGCCAATACTGATTTGGTGGACCGATGCTCTGATTCAGTATAATGCAGTGTCATGTGTGCGTACCACCAGAAATCTGCAGCCAAACATTTGGCTAGCCGGTTCAGATCCATGCAAAAACTCCTTTCTTCACTTCTCCGTTGTAGTCAGTTTGGGTTGGAAAAGATCCACATGTGCAAGAGGTGAGGCAACCCCCCCCCCCGGTGCCCCACTCCCAGAAGCAGCATTTCAGGGAGGCGGCATGTCAGACTGCTGTGGGAGGTGGGAAGATGATGCCTCCGTGCATGGAATTTTGCCGGGATCCAACCCATTGTCTCAGACCCTTTTGCCAGCCAATACCTGTACTGCCCAGAGTGCAAACCCATCCCATTTCCGCAGTGCTCCCTCCAAGCTGTGGAGTCTTCCGAGCAACACTTCTGCTTGCGAGCTACCGGCATGAAAGTTGTGAGCGAGCGATTTGGCGACTGCATAAATTAGTTTGCTCTGGAGCCATCCTTCCTGAGCGGAGACAAAAACGTGTGAGCCGGAGGCTAAAAAAAAAACTGTGAGCTAGCTCACACTTACTCAGCTTAGAGGGAACACTGTTTCTAGGCTATACCCAAAGTACTGGCCAGTAGCTGGCTAGTTGGATGGAAGTAATTAAAAGGGAGAGAGAAATTTATAAAGCCCAAAGGCCTTATCAGAAAGTTTCCACGAGCTTAGTGCGACAGAGGGGGTGTCTGCAACACTGAACACTGGCATACGTCACTGGGGAGTCTTGTTCACCAAGGCAGGGGCAGCCGCTGACAAGGTCCTGCCTTCCCATCTCACTGTTCTTGAAGATGAGCTATCTGAGGGCTTGTAGTCAAGTCTGCATGCATGGTGCCCACTTGTAAGGCAATAAACTTGAAATGAACTTAATATCTGTATCTGAAAGGAGCCATTACTTAAAATGTTGGTGTCCGCTGCGTGAGTAAAGATAAGGGCTCGTTCTCCGGGCAGCTCCCCCCACGTGATCCCTGGAGGGGTCACTGTCAGGAGGGGGCTATTGGATCATGGAGGCTCAGCTAGCTTCTTGCCGTCATCTACGTGGCATCACCTCCTCGACCCATGTCGTTGGCCAGCTGGGCTCAAGCCAAGCCCCTGCAACGTTGCTCGGCACAGCTGGCAGCAGCACAGGCTCAGGGGGTGATCACTGTACCTTACTTTTGGCTCCAGAAACACTTTGAACCGGCCCTGGTAAATATCGCTGTTCATTCAGCAAAACCCCGTCTGTTTCGGGGGGAATACTTTTGCAAGGTATTGGTAGTCCAACTACACAAGTGACTCCCCTAGATCTTTTTTCCCCCTAAAGTTACTCTGGCCTCAGGCAAACATACCTATAACATTCTAAAACTCTACTACAGCCGCTATCCACGCGCACTGACACGGGTCACGTATTGGTCTAGATATTGCCAACTTTTCTGCTTAAGTTGGAAGCACCCGTAGCTCTGCAGTGCAGTTCGCCCTCAGTATTGTAAGAAGTTTGAGTCCAGCGACACCTTTAAGACCAATGAAGTTTAATTCTGGGTATAGCTTTCATGTGCATGCACACGTCTTCAGATACACGGAAGCAGACTGGACTCAAACTTTGCTCTGTTGCTTCAGACCTACCCAGCTTACCCACCTGAATCTGTCATTATTGTGTTCACCTTTACAGCAGCCTACCTGGTAGATATTTCCGATTTACAGATAAAAAGGCTCGGCTCGGAGATGTAACCTTGATAAGCCACATAACGAGTACATAGCTGAGGCCGATAAGTCTTAAAATATCTCTTTGGAATCATAAAAGATCACCTTTGTTATTCTGGGTTGATCCTGAATCTCTAAACCCTGCTACTTAGACAAGGGCACAGAGTTTCACTCTTTTACCAGACTTTATCTTAAAATGACGGCAGGTACAATAAGATATTCAGCGTAGGTGAAGGAGTGTAAGAGCTGATTTAACTCTGTGCATCGCCTAGAGCCCCACAATTGTGGGGATTAGGCAGCGAATAAATGCAATGAAATAAAATGAATAAAATGCGTCAGAACCTGCTGGGTGAGTGGACACAAAAGAACATTTTGAAATAGAGCGCTTTGAAGCAAGCAGTCCCCTGCTCTTATTAATTTAAACAGAATAAATAACGTGAGTAAATTAGCAGTCCCGTATCTGTGTTTCTGCAAGTAAGTGGGCTGTTTCGGCCCCCACGATCGGTGGCAATATGTCCTCCAGGGACAGCACACCGCCAAATTATGCATTTTGCGAGGATGACAACTAGCGTAGCTTGTGGACTTCTGAATTAGATTCGCTGCAAGATACTCTGCCTTCTTAGAGAAGGGACGAACATCACGTGCGATTCTAAGAAGTAGGCCTTTGTTTCAAACTGGCTTTCCCTTTTGAAAAAATGCCTCATCTGTTGAATCGCTCTTCGTATCTAGCTACCAAAAAAGCCGTGTCTCATTTCTCAGACATTTAGCATGTCGATTCAAAGGCCCGCTATTCCCTAGGGAAGATTTGTGAAATTTTCGGCCATTTCTGGAATCAGGTCCATCTTTTAACAACCACAGTATTCTAGCCTCCGAGGAATCGCTAGGCTTTAGGGTCACTTGTGGGCGTAACTAGTTTTTCTCGCAGGCTGTCTTATCGTAAGCTCCTGGCGTAATCTTGTTGCACTCCTAACGACGGACGTCTTGCTTTGCGTAGGTGAAGGATGGGAAAATGTTGGAGGACGTGACCCAGGGAGTCTCACATTTGGCTTCCAAGGTATGGTGGCCTACCTGTCTCCCAGGAGGCCATTTATTAAGCCAGTATCCATATTCCTTTGTCGCCCGGAGCCGCTTCCCACGCGGCGGCGTAGCCTCACCCAACAGCAACCGCTTCCGGTTCTCTGGAAGCCCACCTCATTTTGTTACTTTGAAGTGAACTTGACTACGTCGGTCTTGCACGGCAAATACATTTGACGATGCCCTCCCGTGGTACTTGTGCCATGTGTGAGTAAGCTGTTGCTGACTAGGGTAATGTGTGAATTGGGCCCTTCTCTAAAACTTGTGGCCGTCTGTAACTGATAAAGAGATGCCTAAAACTGGGGATTGCGTATCATTGATGTTACAAGAATAGCCTTACATGGGTATCTCAAGTTACCCGCCTAAAGAAGCGGGACAAAGAGAAAGCCATCTTAGTAGCATCGGACTAAAGGCTGCTCTGAGGCATTATGGGACATCTGAATCAGCGAGCCAGATTTTTTTTTTTGGGTCGTAAAGCTTGCAAAGGAAAATGGAAACGGCTTAAGTGTAATATCAGTATCTCTTAGACTTTTTAATGTTTGCCTTCTTGCTCTCCTCCCCTGTTCTTGCTGCCGTTGCTCGGTCAAACCGGTAAGTGCTTTTGCCGCCTCTTAAATTTCAAATATATCCTTTCCTGTCGGGTGGCTTTCAGTTTTAAATTCCTGGGATGGAGATGTTTTAAGAAAAGGGTGTTCGATAAAGAGTCGCGGAGGACTTTGTTATGGTACTTCAGTGGTTTCCGTAGCATCTTTGTCCTCCTGTTCCCACGTGCCTGTTAAATTCTAACCTCTGCACGCTATGTAGCTCCTGCTGTCGTCTTAATATTCCTTCTCGCAACAGCATGAAGGCTGAATTGTTCAGCAGAGACCTTTTAAAGCTTTGCTCAGCGTCCTGGTCATGCATTTGCTGGTCTGTAGAGTTGTACTCCTGATTCTTCCGGCGCTTTCTGGCGTGGACATAAAAAGAACGTTTGGGGCTTCCTCTAATCCGGGGTCCCCAGCCTGGCGCCCGTGGGCACCGTGATGCCAACCGACACCTTTCTTGGTGCCTAACAAGTGTTTTTAGAAAGTGGGAGGGGTCAGGTGGAGCGTTTGCCCTTGACTTCCGGTTGGCTGTGTAGATCAAAACCACATCATTCCAGCAGCAGCCGCCACCACGGCAATGGTTTTATTCTCTCTCGCTCCTCTTTCTCAGTGTATCTGTAAATTACCCCCTCCTCCTCCCTGGCATTTGGGCTTTCTCTCTGCGGTTGGCTCCTCCTCCTGCAGCAGCCATTTTGTGGCTGGCCCACCACCTTGTGACGGAATTCCAAAGATGCCCACAGGTTCCAGAAGGTTGGGGACCTCGGCTCTAACCGTTGGCCAGGTGGGAGACAGCCCCACATCCATACTTAACTATGTTTCTGCCTGGGCACAGAGGAATCCCCCCGTTTCTTCTTCTGACCATATTTATGTCCCAAAGTATGCCGCTTCAAAGTGTCCTCCTTCAGAGGAGCAACTTTGGGCCGTCTGTGCAGGCACGCAAGAAATTGCACCAAGAAAACACTGTTGACCACATGGAGCATGACGTGCGTCCTTTTAAAGCCTGGCATAACATGCAATATCTCCAGGTCAGTCCTGACCGCCAAGGCAAAAGCTGATTTGGCACCACAGCTGGAAAAGAGAGTGCATATGACGTACGCAAAACTGCAATTTTGCCTTCCACTCATTACCGGAACAACGCTTACTCCCTCAAACTGGTCTGTTACGTGGGTGTGCATGTTCTGTTCAGCTTTTCTTTTCCCCACGATGGTCGTTTGTCACACTGATTTCTTGTGGTTCCCTTTCCAATCCCTCCACAGGTCCAGGGAGTAAGTACTAAAGGATGGCGAGATGTCACCACTTTTTTTTCTGGGAAATCCGATGAGCCTTCCGAAAGGTACTTAAGGTTTTTTGGTGGGTGTTGCCCAATGGGTGTGTGTTTGCAGGGAATGTATGCTATGCATGCATACTATACCATTCTTGTTTGGCCGGATATATGGTCAAAGCATAGCAAGGGGCCCTTTTTTAAGTTGGCAACCAGTTCAGTGGAATTGTTGATTCAAGTCACTGAAAGTATTTATTTATTTAGATTTTTATCCCGCCTGACCAGCAGGGCTGGTATAGCGCATATAAAATCAGCATATAAAAGTATAGCGCATATAAAATCAGCATAAGCTAGAACCTCGTATTAGGATTTCATCACCTCATACTGTTCTCACCCCAGCCGTTAAAAGTTGAGAGGAAACCCCAGGTATAGTCTGTACCCCACTCCCGCTGCCAGTTTTCCAATGTACCCACATCTTACATAAGAGAAGCCCATGTTGGATCAGGCCAGTGGCCCATCCAGTCCAACACTCTGTGTCACACAGTGGCCAAAAACACCCGGTGCCCTCAGGAGGTCCACCAGTGGGGCCAGGACACTAGAAGCCCTCCCACTCTTGCCCCCCCCCCCCAAGCACCAAGAATACAGAGAATCACTTGCCCCAGACCGAGAGATCCTATCTATACCTTGTGGCTAATAGCCGATTTATTTATTTATTTTTATTTTATTTTATTTATTTCACATTTCTATCCCGCCCTCCCCGCAAGCGGGCTTATATGGAAGGATTTTCCTCATCTCAGTCAGCTTTATTACCCTACCCTTTTCCTTACTAAATGGTTATCCTGGCTACCCCTTCATCCAATGTTCCAATATAATATATAGAGCCATCAAGCTGCATGCCTCTGTGTCGTGAGAGCCAGCACGGTGTAGTGGTTACGAGCGGTGAACCCTAATCCAGAGAACTGGGTTTGATTCATCACTCCACATGGGGCCTGCTGGGTGACCCTGGGCCAGTCACAGTTCTCTCAGAGCTCTCTCAGCCCCATCTACCTTACAGGGTGTCTGTTGTAGGGAGAGGAAGAGAAGGCAATTGTAAGCAACTCTGAGACTCCTTAGGGTAGAGAAAAGCAGGGTATAACCCCCCCCCCCGACTCCTCTTCTTCTAGTAACTCCAGTCGTCCATGGTGGTCTTCCATCCAAGTACTGACCAGGGCTGATGCTACTTAATGTCCGAAACGTGACAATATCAGACTGGCTTGGACTACACATCATACTCCTGTATAAATTGCCCGCCCCAGTGGCCCAGTCTAAAAGACAGCAGAGAAAATATTCTGTAGAGCTGTACTGCAGTGCCATCCAGAGGCAGTTTGGTGTAGTGGTTAGGAGCGCGGACGCTAGTCTGGGAGAACCAGGTTTGATTCCCCACTCCTCCAATTGCACCTGCTGGCGTGACCTTGGGTCAGTTACAAGTTGTCTCGGAGCTGTTCTCTCAGGAGCAGTCCTCGAGAGAGCTCTCTCAGCCCCACCTACCTCCCAGGGTGTCTGTTGTGGGGAGGGGAAGGGAAAGGAGATTGTAAGCCGCTCTGAGACTCCTTCAGGTAGCGAAGGGCAGGGTGCAAATCCAGTGTTGTCTTCCTCTTAACGTGGCCAGTCGTTGACCTCTCTTCAGTAGCGGAGTCTCTCTCCAGCTCCCCACCCCAATGTCCCTTCCAACATGGTTAAATAGCACAGTTGAAAATCAAGATCGAAAGTTTTAAGAACAACTTGGGCTGTTCTCCTTCTGTCTAAAGCGAGCACAACTAGTGACTGTTCTTTCTTTTAACTTTTTCCTCCCCGAAAGGCCACCCGAGGGAGACAGCTATCAGAACAGCAGCGGCGAAGGCTACCAGAACAACGCAGTAGATCAAAGCTTTTGGGAGACCTTTGGGAACTCGGACCCACCCAAGACCCACAAGTCCCCAAGCAGCGACAGCTGGACGTACGTGGACAATTCTACCGAGAAGAAGAGTTCCGATAGCTGGGATGTCTGGGGTTCTGGGACAGTCTCCAACAACAAGAACAGTAACAGTGACAGTTGGGAAAATTGGGAGACCAGTTGGGAGAACGCAGGAGGGGAGGGCAAAGCCAAAAAGACCCCTAAGAAGGCAACGAAAGAATCTTCTTCGGCAGCTGATGACGGGTGGGACAACAAACACTGGTAGAATTTTGTCCCCGTCTGGTGCGGCTTTGGAAAGAAGTCATACCTCGGATGGAAGGGTTCCCTACCAAGCAGGATCAACATCCTTGTCGTTTTTGGGCCTGTTAAACCTCATGCTTTAACTGTTCCATTCTCTTCCCACTCCCGTTTACGACGACAACAAGAGAACGGTTTGTTCGCAGGTCCTTGTAATTATCATACGAAGATTCGTCTCTCCCATGGAAATGACCTTCCGCCATTAGATATAGTCTCACCATGCTGCTGTCGGACGCAGGACATGCCAGCTTGCCTAAAGCAAGTGTTTGAAGGAAGCGGGTTTCGCGCAAGCATGCGTTCATAACACAATCCTGCATGTGTACTCTTGCAAGATTGCCCAGCTTCTCTTTAGAACTTCTGGAGGGGATGATGTTAACGGAATCCTCGATGGACTGCAAGTTAGCGAACTGGAAGCAAACCTGCTGGGGTGATTGTGAATCAAGCCAGGATGGTAATTAAGACGCTGTTGAAACAGTTCTCGAATTTATCCAGTTTTTTTTTTAATCCCTACGTTATTCTCTCAGAAGAAACCAAGTTTTCCTTCAGGATGTTTGGAGAGACAACAGATTCGAGAGTCCCTTTATTCCTACACTGAACAGTTTTGTAGGAGGTGTCTAATCGAAAGATTCCCTCCCCTTAAAAAAAGGAACAAAATTCATCTCATCTTCTTACATAATAGGTTCCATTTGCTGCTGAGGATTTTAGCAGGACTGCCTAATATCTTACACAATGATCCTTGGGGGAAGATTAATCAGCAGAGACAAGATATGTGAATGAGGTCAACCTGAAGCTTTCTGGAGACGGAAGGAAGACACTCTTTGAGGGACATCATTCCAGTTTTCTATTTATTGGGGTCCTTAGAATGCATTCATTGGTGAAATCAGTTTACAAGACGCTTTACCCGATTCCTCTGCCTGCCTCCCCTTTCCCCCCTTAAAAAGCTATCAGGTGATCAGGTTGCAACTCCTATCATGTCGAGTTCTTTTGCATGATGTGTTTGACAAATTCAGGTTGTTGTTGTTTTTTTTATACACCTTTTCTGTAAAATGCGCCCCCGATAGCCGCGATCGGGTTTTCGTTTTCTCATTTCTGTGCCGCAACGTTCCGAGTTTACAGTCCGGCCGTTCGTGTCGAGTGCTTGCCGGAAGTCTTTGAATCATGGTGTGGATCTCGATAAGGAATTTCCCACATTGCCAGTGTAGAAATCTGGCTCGCCAGCCTGGGTTTCGGGTGCATCTCCTTCCAAAAAGACGTTAACATTAGCTGGCAACAGTATGCGTGATGCGTTGTGGCAGGGACTTGAACTAGCAGAGTTCAGCTAAGGTCGCTGCTGTAAATAACTGTCCTCAGCAGTGCCCCCTTTATCGTGAGCTACCCACAGAGTGTCAATTGTTGCCAGAACTGTACAGTTCCGTAGGTCTGTATTTACCTCGTGGCGCAGTATTCTGTCATATTTAATTTAGTCTCTCAGACTACCAGTTTAAAGTTCCTTTCTAGTCTTTTCTCCCAGTTTCCCTTCTGCTCCATCCTCCTCTATTCTGCATGGTCTATCCTCTTGCACCCTGTGACAGCAGTGATGAGTCAGTCCACGCCCGTCCTTTGGGAACCTCCGAGGTGCTTTTCTTGCGCCAGTCTCCTGTGTCTTACTCAGAGTTTTTCCTGTTTCTCACAGTGTTGGTGGTGCCGTTTTTGCAGATCGCTGACTCTTCCGGTGTGGGTGCGTATTTGTGTGCGTGCGAACCCCCCCCCCCCTTAATTTTCACTCTTTCTGTTCCAAAGATGTGACGGGAAGCTGACTGTGCGTTGAACTTGTAGGGGCTAACTTAAGCATGCACGCCGCCTGCTTTTTATTCGCGCTCTCAAGTTTCACGCTTGTTGCCTTAGTTCTCAAAACCCAGCCTGCGTGCTTTGCAGATCTTCTGTGCCCTTAGGTGTGTTCCCCAGCTGTTGACTTGACCGGAAGCCTCCCGTCAGGGTTTCCAGTAGCCGGGACAGCAGCGCACACTTGAGAGCGGCCGCCCAACTCGTGAAGAGGTCTCTCCGCACTTAATATAAAGCTCCCTGCATTTCATAGCGGATTGTTTCTCTGTTTTTTTCCCCATTGTCTGAACAGCCCCGCTCACTGGCTGAAGAGAATAAGAATTTGGTACGCACAAAAATCCTTTTCTTCCCCTATTTATTACAGTGTGTCCTGGCCTTCCTAGTGCTGTAAAAAAAAAAATTTTTTTTTGAGGGGGGGTGTCAAGTTGTATCTTGTCATGCTGACCATCTGTGCTTTTGAAAGACCGCCACCCACCCATCCTCCATCATGTGGGCTCTTAAATAGAATGTGCCGGTATCATCTTGGTAACGCAACAAAAGTTAAGCGATTGGGCTCTTGGCGCCAGATGAGCTGTATCCCCTAGCTTAACCTGTCAATCTGTCACTCGTAATCAAGTCTGTTAGCTCGGATGGAGGGGTCGAAGCAACAGGCAGTTGTTTTACAAGGCAGGTTGCGTCTGCTTTTGGTTCATCCTCGATCACAGGGTTGGCGTTGCCACTACCTCTATTTAGGGTCATTGGTTTGACACCTTTGTTTTATCAGGAGAGCGGCCCCTATTTTCTTTCAATGCAGTATAGAGAGAAGACAGATTTCTCCTCTGCTTATAGCAGAGCTAAAGCCAGCTAGTAAATAGCTGTTTTCTGGATTGCCCGTGACAGGTAAGAACTACCTTTGTCAAGAGAAGTGTCTTGTAAATTGGAAAGTAAGTTTTTTCTTTCATGCTGTAAATTGCTGACAGTAGCACCTTAAAAACTAACAAAATTTGTGGCAAGGTATCAGCTTTCGTAAGTGGACTCTTGATTTTTCTACCGCTACGGGCAGACTAAGCCAGCTACCCGTATTGATCTCTCATTAAAAATGAGTCATTCCCAGCTGCATTACTTCCGTTTTTGGGAGGACAGTTTTTTTTACACTTCAGTCTAAAAACGATCGGCAAATCTCTTTATTGCCAGTGCGCAGAAAGACATGTCCCTTATTTAAAAAATTACATTTTAACAAGTAATGGCTGTATATGCTGGATGTGTAAGTACTAAGGTAGGTATCTGAATGAGAGTTTCAGGCTAAGTTTCTTATTCTGAACGTGCATAGATAAATTCCTTGGGTTGCCAGTCTCTTAAGGGCTAACCTCCGCCCTAACAATTGGCTGTTATAATACCTCAGCAGCGAAGAAGATAAACCTATAATCTTTTGTTACTTCACTGGATGAACAGATATTTGGGGGGTGCCTTTGAGTTGAGCACCCTAATAAATGGGTTAGCACCAGCTTTTAGTATTTCATATGGAACTTGGCAGTAGGAGATAAACCCTATATAGTTGTCGGGACTCCGCTCCCCCCGTCTGGTTCATTTGCCTCCCCCCCCCAAACAAGCTTTCCTCAGGCCTCAGAGCTTCAGTTTAGGGAGGAGAGGGGGTTTACAGCATCCAAAGCCGCCTTCTCTCAACCCTAGTTGCCAAGACTTCCCTACTCACGAGGATGCTATCCTCTGGTCAGAATATTTGTTCTCTTGTACCTTTGTCATAGCAGGCCTTTTGCTCCTGCTGGGCTCTACACAGATTCATCTGAGCTTCACATTTAATCATCGCTAATTGATCCCAAAGCTGTTGGACTGGCTCTGTCCACTGAAGGCGGCTCAGTCACCCACTGTTCTTCTGTCAAGCTCAGGAGACCTTGGGGTTTGTGCCCAAACACCAGTTCAAAGGGGGCGAACCTGGTGGATGCTCGTGGAGTCTTCCTAATAGCGAACAGTATGGGGCCTACACACAGGTCCCAGGCCAAAGGATAGTTGTGTGCTAGCTGTTGCAGTCCGGCTTTTATGGTCTGATTTACGAGGCCATAGGTTTGTAGATTATGTACGGCGATGGATATCTGTCGGATCTGCAAGGTCCGATATACCTGCCTCATTAGTGTTGCCGTGAAGGGTGTCCCCCCAAATCCATTAGGACTTCCCTTGGGAGTCCCACGTGAGCCTAAAACCGCTTTAGGGCCCTGGCCACCGATGAGCTTAGAGGTACCTGGTTGCGTAATCAACTATTATCAGTAAATACCGGGTTCCTTGGGGAGACCGAAGAAGGGGCCCCGTGAAGTCCGTGGCCACTCTCTTGAATGGGGTTTGGATAATTGGCAAGGGAGAGAGAGGGGCTCGGAACACAGGCCAGCTAGAGGTGTTCTGACACACCTCACGGGTCCTGCAAAACTGTCATACGTCTTTGGACACCGTAGGCCAAAGGAAGGGAGCTAAAACCCACAGCGGGATGCCTTTAGCTCCCTGATGCACTGCTCATGCGTGATCACAAGCGGCCGCCTGTACCTAAGCCCGATAGGGTACAGGGGGTCAGGAGCTGTTTTTGTGGTCCCAGACGAACTGGTGCCAAATGGAACGACACCGCTGTTTCCCTTATTATCTGAGGGAGTCGTGCTGCCTGGTGGGTATCCATTACCTCTCCATTGTCCACCGTGACGATCCTCCAGAGTCCCTTAAGCATCTCAGCTTCCTCTTATTTTATTTATTTATTTTATTTATTTTTTCGAATTTATATCCCGCCCTCCCCGCCATGTTAGGAAGCGTGGAACCCTTTTCTATTGTTTCTTGACCCGTGCTCCCGTCGGAGGAGGACAGGACGTACCCGCTGGTTCTCCTGGAGACTTGGTGGGAGCAGCCTCTCCCACGGGTGGCGTGATGCCTCGGAGGATTTCCCAAAAGTTGGGGGCATCCGGCCCAAGCAACATGGAATAAAGCAGTGCTTTGATTAGGGCCAAACGTACCTCCTGAGTCTGACCTGTGTATTCCACCTCCAATTTCACGACTGGGCAGCACTCAACATGCCCGTGGAAACAGGCTATAGGGGCTATTCCGGTTGGAATTAACTGAGCCCTGACCATTGAAATAGAGCTCCTGCTGTCCAGAAGGGCCTGGAGTGCCTTCCTGGCCATTTGGACCTGTAGCAACATGGATCAAGGACGGGACGTGGATCAAGGACGGGACGTGGGGGATGTGCACCTTCTATCCTGCCTTGCACTCCATTACAATCAGTCTACTGGTGGAGCCCATCTAGAGTCCATCCCCTGCCCTGCCCGTTCTTGTCCGTCCCTGTGGTCAGCTGTTGGAGGGTAAGGCAGCCTGGCTGGGCATCACAGCATTTGCTTCCTGCTGCCTCAGGGATCCTCTTGATGTCACCGCCCGCAGGCCACTTTCTGCAACCTCTCTCCTTGTGGACAGCCGGGTTTGCTGCTCTCTTCTGCCTCCCAGACCCCCTCAAGCTTGCAGGCTCAGTGGTGGACCATTACTGTCCTCAACCATAGGCCTCAGTTAACAAAATGTCAACATTTTTTCATGTAAGGGGTCATTGTAATTGAACCATCCTCAATGGCTGTGATCAGACAATCTGTTTGATCTGATGTCGTTGCTGTTACCCTGTGGATTTAAACTGCTTGTTCAAACAGCATCATCAGTATCCCATTCCCCAGTTATCCCCCCCTCCTCACCGTACCCTGGGCACAAGGTTCTTGACACCAGGGAAAGTCCGATTTCTACAGATGAAGCTGGTTTCACCCTGCATTTCTGTATGTCTGAATTCCCCATTGTGATATCAAGCCGGATGGGAAGCCTGAACCGTCCCTTCTGTTTTTGCCCTTTGGGGGGGGGGGAGCAGTTAGTGATGTGCACATTATCAGATCTTCGTGCAAGGGTTTTGAATCACTGTTTGCTTTTTCGCTGAAATATTTTGTTGTGATTGGGAGCCCACCAGGGGGGGGGGGGTTGTTTTAGAGTGAAAACTTAAAGACAGATTATCCTTTCTGCCGTTTCTTGGGGTGGGACAGCGCTGTAAATAGTCCCTATTTAGGCTCCCATATTGGCGGCCAGGATTCCACCCCCAGAATTTTACTCCAAGCCACTTTATAATATTGCTGTAGCCGGAAAGCTCTATGGGGAGAGAAAAAGGGGAAACTTCCCTATGAAATGAGTAGGAAAGAGAGTAAAATCAGGCGAGAAAGGGAGTGATTTCTGGCAGAGAAATACAGTTGTATAGGAACGAATGATCACAGTACTTGGCAGAGGGATTATGGAGCTGTCGAAAAGGAACCGGTGAATTGGATATGTGTTTATGCGCATGTATGTGGGGGGAAAAGATGCAGCCTGCCCACTCAGTGGTTACCATGCAGCAATAATCTGAACGGTCAACCACGGGGTGAGCGCGAGGAGCAGTGGGTCAAGGGTGGGTGTTGCCAAAATCTCCAGCGCAAAAAAATAAGGATCAAGTTAGAGGCACGGCCCAAACATGCCAAGCCTGCCGTCTGACCGCAGCAAACGTGAATAAAAAAAAGTATTATTTCTTGCATTCACAACAATTTTGGAGCATCAAGACAGCAAGCGTGGCTGTCTGGATCACTTGAACCAGGATTTTCGTTTTTTGATGACTTCAACTTCTGAACTACTTTCTGACAAATATAATACACGGGGAGGACAAATGGGCAGGGGTATGAGGTTCAGATCTTGGCTCATAGCCCTGCACGTTTGTCCTCACCATGCAGAGCTTCACTTCTTGATCTTCTCTCCCACTAGACCAGGCACACCTGGCCTCATTATAACCACGCCCCTCACCTTTCCTTCTTGGGCTGAGATCCCACTCCCACTGCCTTGACGACTTGCAGTGCCAGTTCGGTTGTCTCATTCTTCCCATTGTGAACAAGCTTTGGGAAACACGTGTGGCTTTCCGAGGAAGGATCTATAATCATGGATCCACGTATTTCACTCCTTCCAGCTTTGCATTATGGAGAACCTACAAAGTCTGCCTGGATTTTAGGCCCCTGGAGATAACATTTCCCCATATGATTCACCAGCAAGACAAATAGTTGACTGGAACCGGTCACCAGTTCTGCTGTCTAGGAAGGTGTAAACCCTCTGTGGGAAAACTCTGGTTGTATTGTCATAGCTGAAAACCCTAGAAGCCTAAAGAAACCAGGTATATCTTGTTCAAGTGCCATTTGCGAAGTTGGGCATTTGTGAGAACATGGAACCAGCTCACTTTGAATGCTGGGACTCATGACTTAATCTCCTTGCTGTACAGTCTTGCTGAAATCTCCATTTGATGACTTCCCGAGGACTTGGCCCTCCTGCCTGTTCTAATGTAACATTCCATGGGTAGATTTTATGTATTGATGTCGTACTTTGTGCAATAACTTAAAAACTGTGAGGTGAGCCTCCTTTTCATTTAAGCCGGAACAAAGCGGTGGTGTGTCTCTGTGCTAAGACCTGAATGAACAGTACCAATGGAGGACTTCACCCTAAAACCTTTTGAGTATTACAAACCTGTGGCTTTGAGAGACTTTTAAACTGGGCTCTTAACCCTTCCTCCATTACATTCCAGGTTGGAACAACCAGTCTCTGGAGCCTCTCTTTTGAGAGGGAGTGGGAGGTTGTGGGAGACGAGGTCCTTTCGATTTTCCTACGCTCCGTTTGTGGCGTTCACGGGATCTGTGAGCCTGTACTCCACGTTCTGTTAAATCGTACTTGAGTTAAACCTACTGTGTCATCTTGAAAAGGAAAGAAAAAAAAATCCAATAAAGAGAAATGGAACAAAACGCTTCAAATGGCCTGAGAACTGGTTCTGCTTTACTTCAAAAGTCCCTTGTGTCACTCACAAAAGGCTCTGTGGGCAGCAGCCATCTTGTTGTTGTTGTTTTGTTGTCGGTTGATTTTGCTGCTGCAGGGTTTTCAGGGTTTTTGTTTTGGTGAAACGGTATATTCCCAATAAAACAGACTGGGAATTGAGTGTCACATAGCAGAGAGTTTATGGAAAAGGCCCAGAGGAAGTCTTCGGCTGAGTTCTCCTAGGACCCCAAAGGGAAAATGTCGTTGTGAAGTCCAGCATCCTGCAGTGAGAGGGGATGGGGAAGGAAATCTTTAGGGATATCCAAAGGAGTCTGAGCTCTGAAAGACATCTGCTGAGGAGTGATGGCAAATGGGATTATATTACTCCTGTGGCTGCGGTGGCTCCGAGGTTAAGATGCTGAACTGCAGACCGCAAGGTTGGTAGCTCGCAGTTTGAGACCTAAGTGCCGCGTGACGGAGTGTGCTCCCGTCCCTTGCCCCATCTCCTGCCAGCCTAGCAGCTTGAAAGCCAGAAATTGCAAGTAGATAAATAGGTACCGCTTCAATGGGAAGGTAACAGCATTCCGTGCGCCTTGGCGTCTAGTCACGCCGGCCACATGACCACAGAGACATCTTCGGACAGCGCTGGGCCTTCGGCTTGGAAACGGAGATGAGCACCACCCCCCAGAGTCAGATTCGACTAGCTTTCGAGCAAGGGAAACCTTTACCTTTACTAGGGAAAAGGCGCAGGAGCTTGAGGAGTCCCAACAAATAAGGTGGATTAGACTTTCAGACTGTAAGGAGGGGAAGGTTTGGGTTATGTGGTTGTGGGTGGAGAGCTCCTAAGGATACCGTGCATCAGTGGAAAATGCTTCCTAGTGAAGTTGAAAATCTCCGTCTCTGGAGATATTCCAGTAGATGGCTGGTAGACTGTTATTGACTACTAAATGATTCATTAGAGCTCTCCCAGTGTATGCGCACGAAGAACAAAATCCCAATGTAATTATTGGAACCTTTATCATGTGGGTAAGATAAAACTGTTGTTCTCAAGGTGGGTATAATCCACTGAAATCTCCCTGAACGGGGAGAAGAGCACACGAGCAAATACAGAGGAACATCCTTAAATGCCGCTTTTGGGATGAAGTATCCAGATGCTTGAATGGAAATACGTGTCATGGGGATAATGTGGTGCAGAAATTCAAGGCTTCCTGAGTAGCTGTAGGAATGTGATAACGGGCTGGTGTGTGAGCGGGGCTGTGTCTCCATACTGTTAGCACTGCCGCACCATCTTTTCAGTGTGGTTAGCAGCTCTTGCTTGAGTTGCACCTACTTGTGTACCATTTCCTTTGCTCATGTAATTTTAGCTGTAATTTTTAAAAGTAACAATCTCTGAAGAAATCTCTGTTTTCGGTTGTGTCTGAAAGTCCCCACGGCAGGAACTAAGCAGCCCTCACAGGGGATTCTTAAGCTGTGGTGCCCCCGTTGAAAAGACCCTGCATCTTGCCATTAGACAGTGCTTGCACAGGGCCACCAAAACAGCTGTGCTTCACCCACAGACCTACCGCCAGGCTCCATTATCCAGCTTGCTCCGGCCTTGAATCCTCGACTCGCGAGCTCTGCACCCAGATTCCGCCTAGGGGCCTAAAGTTTTTATTCCAGCCATTGACAACCCTAGAGAGGAAGACACACACAGTTTCCCATACATGCCAGGACACTCAATGCAGGTGCCACAGAGGGCGCATAGGCCTAATCTTCACTGCAGTGATGAATTTATGTCCTCAGACTGCAGATGGGAACTTACATGGCTGTACAAATAATCCGTGCGCAGGAAATGACATACCAAGGTCGAAAGGCCCAACACCACTTTTTCGGATGGAAAGAAAAAGGTTCTTGCTGACCATAGAAATGGGGACGGGGGTTCTCTTTATACATTCCTAAATTCATGTGTGGGAAGTGGTAACGCCGGGCCTGGTTGAACCGCTTCACACTGCTCCATCAACCCTCTATTCTGCAGCTGCGTTTCTTGGTCTTCTGTGCTGGAGTAGTGAAAAAGGCAAACTCTTATGTTAGGGATTATTAGGGAAGAAGAAGAGGAGATTGGATTTATATCCTACACTTCACTCACTTAGAGTCTCAGAGCGGCTTACGAACTCCTTTCCCTTCCCCTCCCCACAACAGACACCCTGTGAGGTAGGTGGGGCTGAGAGAGCTCTGAGACAACTGTCCTTGAGGGAACAGCTGGTACAGAGCTGTGGCTTGCCCAAGGTCATCCAGCCAGGTGCAAGTGGAGGAGTGGGGAATCAAGCCCGGTTCTCCCAGATTAGAGTCCGCGCACTTCACCACTACACCAAACTGGGAAGGGATTGAGAACAAAACGGCCGATATTGTAATGCCCTTGTATAGATCTATGGTGCAGCCACATTTGGAATACTGTGTACAGTTCTGGTCACCGTATCTCAAAAAGGACATTGCAGAGCTGGAAACAGTACAGAGGAGGGCAACCTAGATGATGAGGGGGTTGGAGCACCTTCCCTGTGAGGAAAGGCTGAAGAGTCGGGGGCTTTTCGGTTTAGAAAAGAGACAAGGGGGAGACACATGACAGAGGTTTAAATAATGATGCGTGAGGTGGAGATAGTTGATGAAGAGAACTTTTTCTGTTAGAACTGGAGGGCATCCAATGAGGGCAGTAGGTTCAGGACAGACGAAAGGAAAGACTTCTTTACACCGAGTGATTAAAATGTGGAATGCACTGGCAGAGGATGTTGAGATGGCCACAGGAATAAACGGCTTTAAAAGGGGATTAGATTCATGGAGGATATGTCTATCAATAGCCACGAGCCCTGGTGATTGAGGGGTGTCTCCACAGTCAGAGGCACTAAATCTCTGAATCCCAGAGCGAGAAGGCAACACTAGAGGAAGACCACAGCCTCTGTGCCCTGTTGTTGGCACTCCAGAGGAACTGGTTGGTTACTGTATAAGACAGGATGTTGGACTAGATGGACCACTGGTCTGACCCAGCAGGGCTCTTCTGATGTTCTTATGAAGGCCTCGGCCTCTGTGCCCTGTTGTTGGCCCTCCAGAGGAACTGGTTGGCCACTGTGTGAGACAGGATGCTGGATGAGATGGACCACTGGTCTGACCCAGCAGGGCTCTTCTGATGTTCTTATGAAGGCCTCGGCCTCTCTGCCCTGTTGTTGGCCCTCCAGAGGAACTGGTTGGCCACTGTGTGAGACAAAATGTTGGACTAGATGGACCACTGGTCTGACCCAGCAGGGCTCTTCTGATGTTCTTATGAAGGCCTCGGCCTCTCTGCCCTGTTGTTGGTCCTCCAGAGGAACTGGTTGGCCACTGTGTGAGATAGGATGCTGGACTAGATGGACCCTTGGTCTGATCCAGCAGGGCTCTTCTTATCTTGGCTGCTAGTTTCAGCCTGTATATGTCCTCTGTCTCTTTCCCATGTGACTTCAGGCCTATGAGGCACTATGAGGATAGGAACTTCTTTTATAGCATGGCAGCAGTTAATACTTAAGGCAGAGGCAACCAAGGTTGAGGCAGAAGGCAAGGGCAGAGAGGTGGGGCTCAGTGGTAGAGAATCTGCCTTGCATGCAGAAAAGGTCCCAGGTTCAGTCCATAGCATCTCCTTCTAAAAGGACCAAGTAGGTGATGTGAAGGACCCCATTTTGGAACCCCAAGACCCAGATCCATAATAGACAACTTTGACCTCGGGTCTAATCCAACGTCACATGTCCGTGACAATGGCACTACCGCGACAAGAGCGGAGAGAAGTGGACAGCTTAATGGCTTGCTGTGCAGAAAGTGTGTGGTTAGCTGCAGTCTTAGAAGCAGGTGGGATCACCCAGCTGGGCTACAACTCTTCCTGCAGCTGGCCAGCCCCTATACCGCTGCTACCTCCACCTCTGAAGGTTCTCAAACTGTGGACTCACCTGACTGGTTGTCACAGCAATGAAGGTGGTGATGAGCCTTCAGAGGAAGGCAGAACTCGCATGAAACCAGGCTCAGGAGAAGAAGAAAAAGAGATCAGATTTATACCCCATTCTTCACTACCCGAAGGAGTCTCAGAGTGGTCTACAATCTCCTTTCTCTTCCCCTCCCCACAACAGACACCCTGTGAGTAGGTGGGGCTGAGAGAGCTCTTTCGAGGACTGCCCTTGAGAGAACAGCTCTCACAGAACTATAGCTTGCCCAAGGCCATCCGGCAGCTGCAAGTGGAGGACTGGGGAATCTAACCCAGTTCTCCCAGATTATAGAGTCTGCGCACTTAACCACTACACCAAACTGGCTCCACAAGGGCTTCAGTTATCAGTCTGCATTGTCCCAGCCTATGTCTGCCCTGCGTCTTCTTTTTGTGTGTTCTGTGAAATGAGGATAGGTCTATCCAGTCCACCATTCTGTTCCCAAGAGTAGCCAACCAGAAGCCTTCACGAGCTGGGTTATCTCCTGTTTTCCTCTTGCTTCGGTACCAGAGGGAGGTGCTCTGACTTGGTGCTATTATAGCGAATCGCCATTTTGAAGGAGAGGGTAGGTTCCGGGTCCCCTACACTGCTGCTCTACAAAGTAGTGACTTTGCTTAAGTTTTCATTTGTTGACTTCCCTTGCACCCTGCCTGTCTCCACAATGGTGACCCAGTGTCGATGGGCCTGTGGCTCAGTGGCAAAGCATCTTCTTTCCACGCGGAAGGTCCCCGGTTCAGTCCCCGGCATCTCCAGTTGAAAGGACCTGATAGTAGGTGAGGTGAATGGACTTTGCCTGAGATCCTGGAGATCTGCTTCCAGTTTGAACATAAGAACATAAAGAGAAGCCAATGTTGGATCAGGCCAGTGGCCCATCCAGTTTAACACTCTGTATCACACAGTGGCCAAAAACACCAGGTGCCATCAGGAGGTCCACCAATGGGGCCAGAACCTCAGAAGCCCTCCCACCTTGGTTGCCCCTCCAAGCCCCAAGAATACAGGGCATCACTTGCTCCAGACTGAGGGATCCTATCTATACCTTGTGGCTAAGAGCCGCTGATGGACCTCTGCTCCATATGTTTCTCCAGTTCCCTCTTGAAGCTGTCCATGCTTGCAGCCACCACCACTTCCTGTGGCTGTCTGAGGAGACAGTAATGGACCTTGATGGTCCAGTTCAGTGAGGCAGCTTCATACTTGTTCAAAGTGACACAGTTTCTCCTCTCCTCTTGTCTTTTCCTCACAATAATCCTGTAAAGTGAGCTAGGCTGAGTGTGCTCAACTAGCTCAAGGCTGCCCAGCAAGCTTCCGAGGCTGGGCAGGGAGTCAAACCTGGGTCCCCTAGATTCCAGTCTATCACTAACCACTACACCATCTAGGGTTTTCCTTCTGAATATAAATGGATGCCACATCCTCTTTTTTTCTTCTTCACTCTCTTGGCTCTTAAGAATTTAAACCATTTACTCAGTTGGTGAATGATCTGGTGGTCCATCAGTGAAAGGTGCTGTGCTTGTGGGCCTGATCATTTCCATGTCCTGTCTCCAGCCGTCCTTTCTGATTCTGCCAAAATTGATTCCTGGGATAGGGTTGCCAAGTCTTCTTTACTTACCGGCGGGGGGGGGGTCCTCCGCGCCCGCTGACGTCACCCGGAAGTGACGTCACCACATTGGTGGCGTTGCCAGGGTGACGCTCTGGCAATCGTCCCAAAACTCTATGGTATCATAGAGTTTTGGGGCGATTGCCAGAGCATCGCCCTGGCAACGCCCCCAATGTGATGACGTCACTTCCGGGTGATGTCATTATGTTGGGGAAGTCGTTCTGGCTGGACGACTTCGGGGGTGGGGTTCCCCCCGCCGGCCGAATGCTGGCCGGCGGATCAGGAACCCCTGTAGCGGGGGATCCCACGCCCCCCGGGCTGACTTGGCAGCCCTATCCTGGGATCACAGAACAGACAGAGGTCAGAGGGATGATTCTGTCCCCTTCCTTCTCGGTCCCCTTCCTTGCTCCAACCCATATGACTTGGTCCACATGGGTCCTTCCACCTCAAGGAATCAACTTTCATGGAGCTAGAAAATCTTTCTGGGTACAGGACAACATGGAAGTTTTGGGATCTTTATGCCCATGGATCCAATCCACTGCTTTTGGGATGCAGTGGATAAGTAAAGCCAAGAATAACTGAGCAAAGAGCCTTATGCCATGGCAGTGAACACAGAGAAGCAGCTGCTTCTGATGTCATCTGGGCATTGGAGCTGGTTTTGGGAACAGAAAATAGATACAATGCATCCTTGATTTAAATACAATTAGCAGGAAAAAGTGTGTAATGTGTTTGTTTTCCACCAGAGGGAGATATTTAACTGCCTAAAATTTAAAAGGCAGTCTAGGCAGCTATGGGCAAAAAATTGCTTTCCCTGCCTTTTAGGTACGCAGGTGAGCCAGGAGGGGGCGATTTCAACCTCCCCCTTCCTTTGCAGCTCTCCATCCCGTGTAGCTTTTTGACTGTGCAGATCCCCTAACCTTGCCTTCTTTTGAAGGCTCATAGGCTGACAAGGCAAGAAAGACCCCCTCATCTCTGTCTTGCTCCTTTTGCTGGCAGTGAATTGGATCCATCCCGAAGGGGTCTAGTTGAACATAAGCTTTTGCGAGTCCACAGCTTCATGGGCCCATTGGTCTTGAAAGTGCCTCTTCTTCTCCATTTTGATATTGGGAGCCGCGCACGATTCTCTCCTCCCATTTTTGTCTGCAAAATTCTGTTCCTCTCCTTGAGGATCATTAGTGCAGTGAAAACGTAGAAGCACATAGGATAGACCATGCCTATGCACAGCTGTTCTTTCCTTTTGTGTTCTCTGTATAGGCTCTCAAGTGCAATTCAGAAGGCACAAAAGAGCTGATGTAAGGCCCTTTCTTTGGCAAGTTTTAAATTGTAGATGTTACTGTGGAAGTCTGTTACGCTTTTTGTAAACCACTTGTAGGAGGAGAAGGGTAAGAAAAATCCCGAAGATATTAATTTAAACCTTTTATATCCTTCCTTTTAAAAAAAAACGTTGAAGGCAGCAAACAGAACAAAACAATATATTGTAAAATAAAATACACTAAAAATCTTTGACACAAAAATATAAGTAGCAGCATAAAAATCGCGCTGGGATAAAATACAATGGCATTTAAATGCATTAGCCAAGTAAATTCTGTTTCCAGTGAGCAATAAAATGATATGGCATAACCACAGAGAAAAATGTTTTGAATAGCAATGGAGGAACTTAGTAATGGAATGCAGAATAATCCAAACAAAGGATGGCATGGAAACAAAGACATCTTTGCCTGGCATGGGAATGACGGTGCCAGCTGTGGAGGAAGCTGTTTGAGGCCCCTGGTGCCAGCACTGAAAAGACCCTTTCCCACGCATCACCAATCTCCATTCAGTTATTTCAGGGGCTTAGGAACTGGGCAGCTGAAATCCAAGAACCCCAGTATGCCAGGCTGGCTGCTGAATCTGGAAAATCAATTATTAGGGATGGGCACAAACCAGTTCACGAGCTAAAGTTCGTCACAAATCTTGGCTGGGTTGTGGTTTGCAAACCAATGTTCGCAACTTCCATAAATGTTAAGGTAGTTTGTGGAAGTCTGTGAAGAGCAGAAAGCAGGGTTCCATCCCCTGCTTCCTGCTCTTTATGAAAAACAGCTCTCTTCACAAAAAAAAAACAGCTCCCTGCTGCTTACCTGTTTGGTTTAAAAGGGCTTGGAGCCATTTAACTCCCTCCTTTCTGCTTGCTGCTGCTTTTGGTAGGGAGCAGAAAGCAGGGGGTTAAATGGCTTGAAGCTGTTTAAATCCATGCTTCCTTGTTCCCCCCCAAAAAGCATCAGGGAGCAGAAAGCAGGGATCACAAATTGATACGAACCGGTTCAGTTTGTGAACCAGCATAGCAGTTCAGTATTCGTTTCAGGGTTCAGCCACGAACCACAAGGTAAAGGTTTCCCTTGCTCAAAAGCCAGTGGAATCCAACTCTAGGAGTCAGTGCTCATCTCCATTTCCAAGCCGAAGAGCCAGCGCTGTCCAAAGACTTCTCCATGGTCATGTGGCCGGGATGACTAAATGCCGAGGCTCACGGAACGCTGTTACCTTCCCACCAAAGCAGTACCTGTTTATCTACTTGCAATTTCTTGCTTTCGAACTGCTAGGTTGGCAAGAGCTGGGGCCAGAGACGGGAGCTCACTCCGTTATGCAGCACCTGGGTCTCAAACTGTCGAGCTACCGACCTTGCGGTCTGCAGCTCAGCATCTTCACCTCTGATCCACCGCTGCCCTTCTATGAACCACAAGGTGAACCTCAAAAATGCGGTTCGAGGCCATCCCTAATTATTATTTCTTTGTAGCCCAGTTTTCTTACTGAGACTCAAGGTAGATGACAAAATGTTATTTTTTAATTTTGTTTCTACACCTACAAACACTATAACTAAAAAAAACCCCTAAAAATTACCCCTACGTATACAGAGATCAAGTTGTTACCAAAGGTAAATCTAATGTTTCAAGTTACTTTCAAGAAAATGATTAATACTTCAAGGCATCTTTAACTTTAAATCGGTTAATATCCCTAATATCGTTAAGTAAACAAATAGCTGATTTCAAAACAAGTGCATAACAAAATGTTAAACAATTGGATCAGACAGAATAAAACGACCAGTAAACGATGCAACAGAACAGATTATAGAATTAGAAAACAATGCAAAGAGAAAACTGTCTTCAGGCATGACGTATGCAGGAAAAGGACATCCCCTAAACGTTGGACTAAAAGGTCATATGCCCTCTTGTTCCTCTCATGGGCTTCCAGGTCAAATGGTTCCTCTCACCACCACCACACCAGCATCTTCTTTAGACCTTGTAAGAACATAAGCCAATGTTGGATCAGGCCAATGGCCCATCCAGTCCAACACTCTGTCAACATAGTGCCTCCAGCTGATCAGCGGGCCACGTGCTCCCCGCCAATCAGCTGAAGGCCCCTTTAAACGTTGCAGGAGGGGAGGGAGAAAGGTGGCCGCCAGCGGCCGGGCTTGGGGGCAGATTGGAGCTGACATAAAAATTCGCCAAACTTTTTAATTTCACGTTTCAAAAATGATACAGTTCCTTCTGGTTTTCAAAAACAGAAGAAAAAAAACAAACATCAAATAGGCTTTTCAACTGATTATTTTCTCCAATTGGACAAAACCTCGATTTTTCGCTCTAGAAGACAAAGACTACTTGATCTAGAATTACAGAATTTACACCCACATATCTATTCAGAAGCTAATCTTAATCTCTCAATCCAGCGTGGCCTAATGGCCCACTATACACAGTCTCAGCGTTCCTTCTGATCGTAGAGTCTTCACGCTGGCTCGGCTGAACGTCTTTCCCTCAGACATGCTGTGGGGTCAATTTAACAATATCTTTCCTCAGGAAAGACTCTGCAAATGTTCCAATAGGGCCTCAGATTCAATTTTCCATGTCATTCTGGACTGCCAGCTGCACACATCCTCACTTATGAAATTCTTACCCCTTTGGCCACACTTGTTTACTAATAACCTTAAAACTGTTCAATACTTTCTGAATGATGTTAATACTGATACAACAATTATGGTTGCAAAATTCTTAGCAGACTCAGCCGCACTTAGATACAGTTTTTTTTAATATAATACGCATATTATAAGAACATAGGAGAAGCCAATGTTGGATCAGGCCAGTGGCCCATCCAGTCCAACACTCTGTCACACAGTGGCCAAAAACACCAGGTGCCCTCAGGAGGTCCAGCAGTGGGGCCAGGACACTAGAAGCCCTCCCACTGTTTCCCTCCCTTCAAGCACCAAGAATACAGGACATCACTTGCCCCAGACTGAGAGTTCCTATCTGTACTTTGTGGCTAACAGCCACTGATGAACCTCTGCTCCATATGTTTATCCAATTCCCTCTTGAAGCCATCCATGCTTATAGCCACCACCACCACCTCCTGCGGCAGTGAATTCCATGTGTTAATCACTCTGGGTGAAGAGGTACTTCCTTAAAAAAAAAATTATTGCATTTTCTAAATCTATATATAAAAAGACTATCCCTAAAACTAAAAAACTATCCCTACTTAAAGCAAAGAATGTAAAATCACTTTTCAAGTACATATAAATGAGATTCCCCTTATAACAAGTTACAAACTACTAAAATATGATATTATTAAGGCGAAGGGGTGGGGCGGGCTTGGAAGCCCGCCGGAACACAGTTCCGAGGCATTCTGCCCCCAAAATAGCCCTGACTCTTCGGGTGAAGAAGTACTTCCTTTTATCTGTTCTAACCTGACTGCTCAGCAATTTCATCAAGTGCCCACGAGTTCTTGTATTGTGAGAGAAGGAGAAAAGTACTTCTTTCTCTACCTGCTCTGTCCCATGCATAATCTTACAAACCTCGATCATGTCACCCCTTAGCCGTCGCTTCTCCAAGCTAAAGAGCCCCAAGCGCTTCAACCTTTCTTCCTAGGGAAAGTGTTCCAACCCCTTCTATCATTCTAGTTGCCCTTTTCTGCATTTTTTTCAATGCTATAGCTTTTTTGAGGTGTGGCGACCAGAACTGTACACAGTACTCCAAATGAGGTCGCACCATCGAATTATACAGGGGCATTATGATACTGGCTGATTTATTTTCAATTTCCTTCCTAATAACCCTCAGCGTAGGGTTGGCCTTTTTCATTGCAGTCGCACACTGTCTCAACATTTTCATTGAGTTATCTACTACGACTCCCAAGATCTCTCTCTTGGTCAGTCTCCGCCTGTTCGGACCCCATCAACATGAATTTATAGTTAGGATTTCTGGCTCCAATGTGCATCACTTTGCACTTGGCCGCACTGAACCCCATTTGCCACGTTGATGCCCACTCGCCCATCCTCGACAGATCCCTTTGGAGTGCCTCACAATCCTCCCTGGTTCTCACCACCCTGAACAACTTCGTGTCATTCGCAAATTTAGCCACTTCACTGCTTACTCCCAACTCCAAATCATTAATAAACAAATTAAAAAGAATAGGACCGAGTACTGATCTCTGCAGTACCCCACTGCTTACCTCCCTCCACTGAGAAAATTGTACCTGGCTTTCTATGCATATTCTGATAAGGACAAGTAAGGCCCCACTCAAGTTTTTCTTTTTCTGCTAATGGAGAGTGTTCATTTATCAGCACTGCTGATAACAGCTGCCCGCGTCCTGGTTGCCAAACAGCTGGCTGTGCTTTTATGTAATTAAATGGGGCATCTGGTTTATGGTTGCTATGGAGTTAGGCTGCTGGGCTGAATCTCACCCGGCTAACCTGGTTTCTGAGCACATTTCTCATCCCATCTAACACTGTATCTTATTTCTGATGAATGTTTCTCCTTCCTAAATATTCTGAGCAGGAGGTTTTTCCTGGATCCTTCTACAGAGTCTGCCCTGACCTGGATAGCGTGGGCTAGCCTGATCTTGCCAGATCTCAGAAGGCAAGCAAGGTTAGAACTGGTTAGAACTAGGATGGGAGACCATCAAGGAAGCCCACGTTCAATAAGCAGAGGCAGGCACTGGCAAGCCACCTAAGAGCATGAGAAGCCATGATGGATCAGGCTAAAGGCCCATCCAGTCCGACACTCTGTGTCACGCAGTGGCCAAAACCCAGGTGCCATCAGGAGGTCCACCAGTGGGGCCAGAACTCCAGAAGCCCTCCCAGGCACCAAGAATACCTCCTGATGGCACCTGGGTTTTGGCCACTGCGTGACACAGGGTGTCGGACTGGATGGGCCATTGGCCTGATCCGTCATGGCTTCTCTTATGTTCTTCTGTAACTAAGAATATGAAAGTAAAAGTTGATAAGCTCTTTGGTTGCCCTCCGTGCTTCATCATCATCATCATGTAGAAGGCCAGCGTCAACAGATACGAAGGTTCTATAGGTAAGTTCATGCCAAGTTTCCTTTCAAGCCACCAAAGGGGGCTCCCCTTGCCTTTTTGGCATCCCTCAAAAATGTAATGCAGAGTATAGTCATGTTGGTCTACAGTAGAAGAAGAAAGAAGAAGAGATTGGATTTATACCCCACCCCTCAGTACCCAAAGGAGTCTCAGAGCGGCTTACAAACTCCTTTCCCTTCCTCTCCCCACAACAGTGAGCAATACTCTCTCTAAGCTGTGAAGTCTTGTGAGCACAAATGCCAATTTGTGAGCTACTGGCATTAAAGTCATGAGCAAGCCATTTGGCTGCTGCATAAATCAGTTTGCTCAGGAGCCATCCTTCCCGAGCTGAGACAAAACTGAGCTGGAGGCTAAAAAACTGTGAGCTGGCTCACACTAGCTCAGCTTAGAGGGAACACTGCCTGTGAGGTAGGTGGGGCTGAGAGACTTCTCTCAAGAACTGCTCTTGAGAGAACAGCTCTGAGAAAACTTAGGAGGTCTCACCAGCAGGTGCAAGTGGAAGAGCGGGGAATCAAACCCGGTTCTCCCAGATCAGACTCCGCGCTCCTAACTACTCCACCAAACATCTAGATTCGAGTCCAGTAGCACCTTACAGACCTGCAGGATTTTCAGGGTACAAGCTTTCCAGAGTCAAAGTTCCCTTCATCGGATGAAGCACGGAGGGCGACCAAAGAGCTTACCGTTTTATTTTCACCTTGCTCATTTTGAATGCCTGATCAAACCTTCGCTCTAGGCTTCTCTATCAAACAACAGCCAACCAGATGTTCAGGGTATGAGCTTTTGAGAGTCAAGGGTCCCTTTGTCAGATCAGGCTCATACCCTGAACATTGGGTTGGTTTCTACTGGATTTGTATCTAAGTGCCCATGACCAATTGACTAGGTTTGCCAAGTGGTTGGGGTCAGCCCAGATTTCACCCCTTCTTAGTGTAGACCCCTCATCTATGGCTGCGGTCACACGGGCCCTTTAAATCCGGGAGCCCTCCTGGATTTAAAGGGGCCGCATTTTTCTACCGCGGGTTGGGATGTCTACACATCCCAACCCCTGCGGCAGCAGAAACAGCGGCCGCAGAAGCGGCGGCAGAGGCAGCGGCAGCCGCGGAAGTGGTGGCAAAGGACCCGACCGCTGCCTGGTAAGTTTGGGTTCCCCCCCCCCTTTTACACTTGGGCGCTTGACTGCCCAAGTGTAAAAGGGGGGAAAAATGGCCGACGGGACCATCTGGACAGCCCCGCTCTCGCAATGATTGCGAGAGAGGGCTGGCCAGATGGCTAAAATGCGGGTTCCTCCCGCAACACCCGGGAAAACTGTTGATTTTCCCAGGGTTGGAAAATACGGGAGCAACCTGCATTTAAGCCCGCTTCGGCGTGGGACTTTCTGCGGCCGTTGTGGACGGCCCCTTTAAATGCGGGAGGAAATAGCCCTTCCTCCCGCATTTAAGGGCCGTGTGACCGCGGCCTATGAGTCTAATCTCATCAGCTTCTGGAGTAAACATCCCAGGGTGTCCTGGGGAAGGGGGGAGGGGGAGAACAAGGAAAAGGAAAAGGTCCATGATTCTTGCACCCGTGGATCGCTGGGTCCATCCCACTGTGCTTTAGTTGTGGTTGCTGCCGGTGCTCTTGGATCTCACTGGAATACAAGCTATGGGACTTGGTGATTACAGGCCAAAAAGTCTGGGAGGGGATGCCGCTCTTTGCTTATGCCCAGCCATGCTGCACTTTCAGTTGCCCCCTCCTCTGCATTGTATGTAGCGAGCCGAGCTCCTCTTCATGGTTTTTGTTGATGCCCTGTTTGGTCGTTGGGTATGTCTCTGCCTTGGTGAAATTGTAAGAACACCAGAAGAGCCCTCCTGAATCAAACCAGTAGTCCATCTAGTCCAGCATCCTGTGTCACACAGCAGCCAGTTAGTTCCTCTGGAGGGCCAACAAGAGGTGCCATCAGGAGGTCCACCAGTGGGGCACAGAAGTTGAGGCATTCATAAGAACATAAGGAGAGCCCTGCTGGATCAGACCAGTGGTTCATCTAGTCCAGCATCCTGGCTCACACAGTGGCCAACCAGTTCCTCTGGAAGTCCAACAATAGGGCATAGAGGCTGATGCCTTCATAAGAACATCAGAAGAGCCCTGCTGGATCAGACCAATGGTCCATCTAGTCTAGTATCCTGTCTCACACAGGGGCCAACCAGTTCCCCTGGAGGGCCGACAGATGTGGCATGACAATTAACTATGCTGACTGAATGTTTGGTGTAGTGGTTAAGTGCGCAAACTCTAATCTGGGAGAAACAGGTTTGATTCCCCACTCCTCCACTTGCACCTGCTGGATGACCTTGGGCAAGCCATAGTTCTGGCACAGCTGTCCTTGAAAGAGCAGTTTGCTCAGAGCTCTCTCAGCCCCACCTACCTCACAGGGGGTTGTGAGGAGGGGAAGGGAAAGGAGTTTGCAAGCCACTCTGAGTGAAGGGTGGGGTATAAATCCAATCTCCTCCTCTTCCTCCTCCTTTTGAATGGAACCTCCATGTTCAGAAGCAGTGTACCTCTCTTTACCAGTTGCTGGGGGAGTGGGTAGCATCAGCAGGAGGTTTACAAAATTAGGCTTGGGATAGAGCAGGTAGAAAAAGAAGTCCTTTTCTCCCTTTCTCACAATACAAGAAGTCATGGGCGCTCTATGAAATTAATGAGAAGTAGGCTTAGAACAGATAAAAGGAAGTCCTTCGCCCCAAGAGGAATAAATGTGGGATTCACTGCCACAGGTGTAGGGGATTGGATAAACCTATGGAGCAGAGGTCCATCAGTAGCTATTAGCCATAAGGTATAGATGGAACACATAGTCCTCTGTCTGGGGCAAGTGATGCTCTGTCTTCTTGGTGCTTGGGCGGGGGGGGCAACAGTGGGAGGGCCTCTGGAATTCTGGCCCCGCTGGTGGACCTTCTGATGGCACCTGGGTTTTGGCCACTGTGTGACACCGGGTTGGACAGGATGGGCCTTTGGCCCGCTTCAACATGGCTTCACTTACGTTCTTATGTTCCGGGAAAAGATTTAGTCCCCAAGTTCCACTTACAACAGCATCTGGTTGGCAACTGAGTAGACAGTGCTTTCCTAGATGCTCCAGCAGTCTGATTCAGGATAAAGCAGCTTTATACACGTGTGCAAATGTCAGTAGCAGTGATGTGGGAAGAAAGGGAGACAAGACAAGTCTACAACACCTGAAAGGGAATATTATTTCACACAGTGCATCATTAGCATATGGAACTGACTGCCACAAGATTCCTTGATTACCACTAGCTTTAAATGGCTTATATCTAATAGCCTTCATTGGATGAACACAGAGGAAGGTGCTGATTTGAATCCTCTAACTGTAGCCATTCCAACTTGTGCCCTGTGGCCTTTTTTTGGGGGGGGGGCTTTGATCCTCAGGGCAGCATTGAGGTGGGGGGGGGCTGGTAGAGGGAGGTAAGAAAGTCTTATTCCATGAGCCCTGCTTGTATTTCTCAGAGCGTGAGCTGACACCTTGAAAACAAGGTTGGATAAATCCATGGTGGGATGCGTCTCTCCATTGCTGTTAGCCATGGTGGTGCAATGGAACCTCCACGCTTCAAGGCAGTGTGCCTTTGAATATTAGTAGCTGGGGAAGGTTTCATATGCCGCTCGTGGGCTCTTCTGAGTCGATCCGGTCACTGGGATACAGAACGTCGGATCAGATCGACCTCTTGTCAGATCCAACAGGGCTTGTCTGATGTTCTTAATGGCGCAAGAATGCAATCGAGATGGAGTTAAGCAGTCATCTACGTCAGTGAGAATCAGGGCCTAAGGGGTGATGCTGACCACTCTAGGATCTTTACTTCGGTGTAATCAAGGACATGGCCCGATAGATCACGGCCTTACTGGTGGAATGAGCTCCTGAAAGAGATCAGGGCCCTGCGGGACCTTTTACAGTTCCCCAGGGCCTGCAAGACAGAGCTCTTCCACCAGGCTTTCAATTAGGAGCCGCCACACCCCTAACACCACCACTATTGACATCTGTGGTATGGGTCGACCCTGGCCTGGAGATTGAGCCACACCATCGCACAAGCCCGAAGACCAATGAACTTGTTGGAGATCATACAGTATGCCATCTTTAGTACCGGAAGACGACTGCCATTACTGGCACTTTAAAGAACCTTGTGATTGTTTTAACGTGGAAGTTTTTAACGTTGTATATGGTTTTACGGTACTGGTTACCGATTTTTGTAAGCCTGTTCGTGGGGAGGGCGGGGTATAAATGAAATTAATGAATAAAAATAAATAACTAGAACTCTTGCCGCTCCAAACCTCGTGCTGGAAAAGAGAAACACGTAGGGGTGTGCCTTTTAGTTTATCACCCTGACCGAGTCCCAACAAGGTGCCTGTTTGTTTCCAAACAGGCACACCATCCTCCAGGGAATACTTTTTCCATTCCCCTCCCTCGGGCAGAAGGCAGCTTTCCTTCTCGGCCCCACGTTTCCCCACAAACAAACGCAAGCCGGAGACCTGACTGCAAGAAGCATTATCTATCTCCAGCTCTGGTAGGAAGCCCGGGTCTCTGCTGCCTGCGCCTACCTGCTTCCAGGTAAGGTGGAGCCGCCCGTGGGGGAAAGCAAGGGGGGGCAGGCCCTTCTCCACCTCTTTGGCCAGGGCCCGCCCTCAGCCCTCACTCTTCTGCCGGTCGAGCCGCAGGCTGCCTGAGCCGGCTCTTCTAACTGAAGCGCTAACAAAAATGCCCCTGGCAGGAAGCTGCACTCTAAACAGAAAGGCACAGAAGTACGTGGGAAGCCGGCCAGCACTGGCCAGAAGCCCCTGAGGCAGAGCAGTCAGTCCTCCTTCACTTTCACAGAGGCCGGAATGGAAAGCCTGAGCATCGCCCAGAAGCAAAAAGCCAACGAGAGGCATCACAGAGCCGAAGTGATGATTGCGGGAGAGCAACTGAGGTACATTTTGACCCTGTCTGTCAGGAATGGGGGGGGGGGGGGGGGGGCTGGTGGATTGTGGCCCAGTAATGCTCAGCAACGGTCAGTTGATAGCGCATGGGGTTTGACGCTCCCAGCCCCTGTGTTTCTGCCTCTTGGGATGGAGGAGGGAAGTCAGTTCAAAATGCTCCCTCCAAACTGTGGAGTCTTGTGAGCAAAGATTGTACTTTGTGAGCTACTGGCATTAAAGTTGTGAGGGAGCGATCCGGCTACTGCATAGATTGGTTTGCCCTCTGGCGCCGTCCTTCCTGAGCTAGGACAAAAATGTGTGAGCTGGAGGCCAAGAAACTGGGAGCTAGCTCACACTAACTCAGCTTGGAGGGAACACGGGTCAACGCTCCCTCTAAGCTGTGGGGTCTTGTGAGCAAAAATTCTGCTATGTGAGCTACTGGCATTAAAGTTGTGAGCGAGCGATTCGGCTACTGCATAGATTGGGTTGCCCTCTGGCGCCGTCCTTCCTGAGCTAGGACAAAAATGTGTAAGCCGGAGGCTAAGAAACGGGGAGCTAGCTCACACTAACTCAGCTTAGAGGGAACACCGGTGCGAACTTCCCTATTTCGCTTTAAATCGGAAAAGCTGACAGTGTTCCACTGGAGGGAAGGCTGCACGGTGGAGCTCGATCTCATCAGATCTCAGAAGCTAAGCAGGGACAGTAGTTGGGTGGGAGACCCCCAAGTGAGCCTCTGGAGAGGAAGGCCATGGCAACCCCCCTCTGCTTCTCACTTGCCTTGAATTCCCCTTCATGGAGTTGTCATAACTCAGCTGCGACTTGACGGCACTCTGCGGACGCTGCGATCCACCGTTTCACAGCGCAGATGGGGGAGATGGATCTCATCTGTAGGCGTGAGGCAGGACAATCTAGTGTGTGTGGTCTTTAATGTGCCTGACTTGCCTTGGATTTGATCTTCAGGCTCAGAGGGTGAAGACGCTGAGCTGCAGACTGGAAGGTCGGTAGCTCAGCGGTTCGAGACCCGAGCGCCACAAGATAGAGTGAGCTCCCGTCTCCGGCCCCAGCTCCTGCCAACCTAGCAGTTCGAAAGCGAGAAATTGCAAGTAGATAAATAGGTGCCGCTTCAGTGGGAAGGCAGCAGCGTTCCGTGCGCCTCGGCATCTAGTCATGCCGGCCACATGACCACGGAGAAGTCTTTGGACAGCGCTGGCTCTTCGGCTTGGGAATGGAGATGAGTACCGCCCCCTAGAGTCAGATTCGACTGGCTTTCAAGCAAGGGAAACCTTTACCTTTTACCTTTCTGTCTGCCCTGACCCAGCTAGCCCAATCTTGTCAGATCTTGGAAACTAAGCAGGGTCGGCCCTGGTTTGTCCTTGGACGGGAGACCACCAGGGCAGTCCCAGGTTGCTAGGCAGAGACAGAATATGACACACCACCTCTGTCCGTCTGTTGCACGAGAGCCCTACAGGGCTGCTGTAAGTCGGCTGCGACTTGATGGCACTTCCCACCACCATGTGTGTAAGGGGTCCCTGGGGAGGCCACTCCCCAGTCTGAGAGGCACGGAGGGAAAGGAGAAGTATACTCGCAAGCCAGTTTGGTGTAATGGTTAAGACCGGCGGAATCTAACCTGGGAGAACCAGGTTCGATTCCCCGCTCCTCCACATGCAGCTGCTGGGGTGACCTTGGGTCAGTCACAAATTCTCTCAGAGTTGTTCTCTCAAGGGCGGTTCTCAAGAGAGCTCTCTCAGCCCCACCTACCTCACAGGGTGTCTGTTGTGGGGAGGGGGAGGGAAAGGAGTTCATAAGCCGCTCTGAGACTCCAAGTGAAGGGCGGGGTATAAATCCAATCTCCTCTTCTTCTACTGCAACCCTGGTTAGTGGAGTGGCCCGCGTCTGGACAATCACGCTAATCATAGTTTGTTTACGCCAGGATTTTGCGTCTGCTGGGACCAATCTGCTGCTATTCTGATATTTAGAAGGCAACTTTTCAGTTCAGCCACCCTCCAAAATTATTGGTTCCAGAGGGGCAGGAATGGCTAGACCAGGGGTCCCCAACCTTTTCCAGCCTTCAGGCACCTTTGGAATTGTGATAGAGTGTGGTGGGCACAGCTTTACCTTCAATCGCACAGTGAAGATCATTGGGCGACGGTGGCAGCTACTGCCAAAGCAACTTTTTAAAAAAATCCACACAGCCCGTCAGAAGCTTTGCTGGGCAAAAGCCCTACCTGCTTTCTAAAAGGACTTCACGGGTGCCATGAAAGGTGGGGTTAGGTGCCATGGCACCCCCACAGGAACCAGGGCTCCCTCTAAGCCGTGGAGTCTTGCGAGCAAAAATTCTACCTTGTGAGCTACTGGCATTCAAGTTGTGAGCGACCGAGCGATTTGGCTCCCGCATCGAATTAGTTTGCTCTGGAGCCATCCTTCTTGAGCCAGGACAAAAATCTGTGAGCTGGAGGCTAAAAAACGGCGAGCTAGCTCACACTAACTCAGCTTAGAGGGAACACTGAACCACATTTGGGACCCCGGGGTCAGACACACAGAGGCTGCATGGGCCAGTAGTTTGGATCCACCAAAGCGTTTCTGCAAAAGGGAGGCTTTCATCCTGCAGAGTGTGACTTTGCTTCCCCCCACTTCTGCGGCAGCGCCAAATTCCCCCCAGGAACAGCGTTTAGGGGAATATTTTGGCCCGTGGCGAAAGGGAAGGGCAAGAAAGTCACACTCCATGCGCAGAAATCCTTCCCTCTGCAGAAATTCTTTGGGGGACCCAAGCCAATAGGCTTCCCGAATTATCCCTCTCTTGCCAGGAAATAGATTGGTTTTCTTGCGAAGGCAATCTTGGTGATGACCTAGCACTAATAAAAAAATGCTTTGCAAGTCTGGGGAAAAAAAATTCCTGGTACCAATGCTCCCTGTGCATGTGAAGAGCAAACCCCATTCACAGGTAGGCTTGCCAACCTCCAGGTGGTGGCTGGAGATCTCCTGGGATTACAACTGATCTCCAGGCACCAGAGAGTAGGAGAAAATGGCCACTTAGGAAGGTGGACTCTGTAGCATTATTCCCCATTGAAGTCCTTCCCCTCCCCAAACCCCGCCCTCCTCAGGCTCCACCTCCCATATCTCCAGGTATTTCCCAACCTGGAGCTGGCAACCAAGGCTCCCTCTAAGCTGTGGTGCCTTGTGAGCAAAAATTCTACTTTGTGAGCTACTGACATTAAAGTTGGGAGCGAGCAATTTGGCTACTGCATCAATCAGTTTGCTCTGGAGCCCTCCTTCCTGAACCGAGACAAAAATGTGTGAGCTGAAGGCTAAAAAACTGCGAGCTAGCTCACACTAACTCAGCTTAGAGGGAACACTGCTGGCAACCCCATTCACGGGAAGGACAGCAGAGCCACTGAAGAAGAAGAAGAGCTTCACTACCTTCCCTTCCTCTCCCCACAACAGACCCCCTGTGAGGAAGGTGGGGCTGAGAGCTCTGAGGGAACTGTGGCTGACCCAAGGTCACCCAGCTGGCTGCATGTGGAGGAGTGGGGAATCAAACCCGGTTCTCCATATTCAAGTCTGCTGCTCTTAACCACTACACCAAACTGCAGACACGGAGTTTCGTGCGTGATTCATAATTTTTGGTAGGCGGCCAATATTCTGTGCTTGGGGTTACGCAAATATTAAGGTCGTGCTTCCAAGGTCGGCACATAAGAGCGTTATTCAAAAAGGATGCCGTGGCGCTGGAAAGGTGCAGGCGAAGAGAAGCCAGAATGTGCAGAAAGGTGCAGGCGAGGAGAAGCACAGCGTACATTCCCCATGAAGAAAACTTAACAGCCAGTTTGGTGTAGTGGTTAAGTGCGTGGACTCTAATCTGGGAGAACCGGGTTTGATTCCCCACTCCTCCACTTGCACCTGGCTGGATGACCTTGGGCAAGCCATAGCTCTGTACCCGCTGTTCCCTCAAGGACAGCTTGGGAAAGAGCTCTCTCAGCCCCACCTACCTCACAGGGTGTCTGTTGTGGGGAGGGGAAGGGAAAAGGAGTTTGTAAACCGCTCTGAGACTCCCTTGGGGAGTGGAGGGCGGGGTATAAATCCAATCTCTTCTTCTTCTCTTCTTCTTCTTTCATAGGATTTTTTAAAAAAAAGTTATGCAGGAGCTGAGTCAATGTGTTCCCTCTAAGCTGAGTTCGCGTGAGCTAGCTCATAGTTTTTTAGCCTCCCGCTCACACATTTTTGTCTCAGCTCAGGAAGGAGGGCTCCAGAGCAAACTGATTTACACAGCAGCCAAAGCGCTTGCACACATCTTTAACGCCAGTCGCTCACAAAGTAGAATTTTTGCTCACAAAACCCCACCGCTTAGAGGGAGCATTAGTGGGGATGCAAGAAGACTCGGATCCAGTGATGAACAAGCAGAACATAAATGAACTTAGTGGCGTTCTGCTGGCTCAGGATGTTGCGCTGGGGATGCCATCCTCCTGGTGGGACCTGGGGACTGTGAGGCTTCTGGTCGAAGTAGTCAAGGATCAGACCTTTGTTGATCAAACACAGTTCTTTATTTCCTATTACTACATTACTACAGGTCCTCGGAACATTGTCAGAGATAAAGCATACAATAGAAGCAGGACTAATATACCCTCTAGTACAATTTGAATTACCCATAGGTAGCCAATCACAATGAGGGAAAAATCGCGGGCTAAAAGGTCCCTTGACCGTTTGCTTCCCACAGGAAAAAGGTGAAGTGTGAAGCTATAAATTTCCCTTCTTAAACCAGACCCCTTAGATGTATCCATCTATGCATAACAAATAACTTTTGCCAAGGCCTTCACACGCCGATAAGAAACTGGTCCTCGTCTTCCCCGGCAGGGAGGAAAGGAATGCGGAGGCGCGGAGGTGAGAAGCCGATTGTTCTCATGCGCTGGAGTCGCCACCCTCCCGGACCAAATGGTTACACTGACCAGACCCAGCCTGAGCCATAAACCCAGGGTCATAAAGAGAGCCATAAAGAAAGGTTACATAGCCAAGAAAGGTTACATAGCAAAGGCAGGGACAGGTTACATGATAAAGGATATTATACACAGCAGTACATGGCAGACAAGCATTAAACATAACAGAAACCATTGTTAGAATCTTTGGATTCTGACACCGACCCCTTGGAATTACCGCTCATCTCCAGGTTACAGAAATCAGAAATGGCTGCTTGGGAGAGTGGATTCCATGGCATCGTACCCCACTGAAGTCCCCATCAAGGCCTTTTCTGGGAGGAAAAAGACGTTCCAGGACTCTCGAGAGGGAAACGGACTTCTCAATCGGTATACTGAAAACCCACGAACTTTTAAACATTTTTGAAAAGAATTTTGTCAGAGAGGTTCTGGAACTCCTTTTTTGTCCTGTTTCTCCAGAAAAAAAAATCCCTGGCCCCTCTCCTCCCCAGGCTCCATCCCCAAATCTCCAGGTGTTCCCCAACCTGGATCTGGCCACCCTATCCACCCATCCCCCTCCAGGGGGAGGGGGACCGGCATTCCTATCTTGTGCAATACCCGGCACTTTCCTCCCTTTACGTAGTGCCCAGAAATCGGTTGTAGAAGGTAAGGTTGCAAGGTCCCTTGCATGCTTTTAGCGGGGGGAGAAGCTCCTGCTCCGGATTGCACGCGTGTTCCGTGACGATGCCACACGGAGGCGACGCCATCACGCTAGGCGCATCACCGGGGACGCTCTAGCTGCTAGTAGCCAAACTGTGGCTCCGGAGTCGCATGCAGCTCTTTCACACACATTGTGCGGCTCCCAGTAGGGCAGCTGGGGAAGCAAAGGGGAGGCGTGCTTCCCCGATCAGTCTTCCTTTCCCCAGCTAGAGTTCCCCTTCCTGAGTAGGCTTGAGGTCCGGGGGGGGGGGGGGAGCAGAGAAAGAAAGCAACTTTAACTTTAAATGAGCGTTCTCCCCCCCCCCCCCCCCCCGTGCGCAGGTTGGAGAAAGCATTTTTCTCTTTAAATATTATTTGTTTCTTTGTTTGTTCGACTTTTCTCCCGCCCTCCCAGCAAGGCCGGCTCAGGGCGGCTTACAAGAATGTAAATATTGTGGAATCATAGTTCCGTACGCAATAAAAATTCATTAATACAGTTTTAAAAACAAAGTATAAAACGTATAAAGTGCTAGAAGTTATTACTTGACACACAGCCAGCTTTTATTATAGTTGCTGTCAGCTGGTCGCGGTACGGGCGATGAGATCTGTTTTAACTCCTTCTGTTTTGTTTCTGACAGTCTTATTTAATGTTACTAGAAAGCAAATTTGCATATTTTCCAATCAAAACATGTGTGTGATATTCATGTCTTGTGGCTCTCAGACATCTGATGTTTCTTCTATGTGGCTGTTACGTTAAGTGAATTTGGCCAGGGGCGTAGACTTTTGGAAATTCCGGGGGGTGGCGGGGGCTCCTTAGCGTGCACGCTTTGTGTGCGCGCTCACTGGGGCGATGTTCTCCCCCCACCCCGGGAAACCGCTGCGCCTCCCTGGGCCCTTCCGAAGCCCACCAGCCACTGCTGCCGGTGCCTCTCTCTCCCGCCACCCCTTCCCCCTCCCTCTCCGGTAGCGGCGGCTGGGCCTCAGAAGGACCTGGGGAGGCGCGGCGGCAGGCGCTCCATTTTGCCGAGGTGGCTGAGCCCGCCCTGGGAAATTTCGGGGGTGGCTTGAGCCCCCCCCGGTACTCTACGCCTATGAGTTTGGCCTCCCCTGCTCCAGCGTTTGTCCTGAAAACTATGATACCATAGAGTTTTCAGGATGAGTGCTAGAGTGTCCCTCCAGTGACATCACCCGGGGGACGTCAGCTCGATCCAAACACTTGGGGGGCGGGGTTCCCCCTGCTGGTTGGATGCGGGCTGGCGGGTTGGTGGCCCTTTGAGGCCCTTCCCGGGGGGACCGGGCAGCCCTAGTACAAAGTCTTGTGCAAGTGGAAATGCAAGCGGGGATACGATGAGTTTGATTTAAGGCCAGCAGCCGTCTTGGTCTTTTTCTTGCATTTCCTTTTGTGCAAGAGACCTCCAGTGCAGGCACTGGATCCAAGCCTGAGTTTATAAATTATGCTGAAGGTAGGAGGAGTAGATCCCCCCCAAAACACCTTTCTCATAGCACTTAAGTCTGAGTCACCTGGTGGGTGGTGGTTTAGGCCAGCTGACAGCAAGTCCGTCTTTCCACAAGCTATAATCGACTCACAGAATTCACAGCTACGTGACATGATGGTGTTCATAAAAACTGCAAGGAAACCTTTTAAGGAACCGCACACGTCCAGCCGCAGTTATTGGTCATGAAAGCTAAAGGGAACCTCCGTGTTCGGAAGCAGTGTACCTTGAAACACCAACCGCTGGAGCGTGAACAGCAAGAAAGTTCTGTTGCTTTTATTGTGTATTTATTTTATCGAGATGGGCTCGGGGCAGCTTACAATAATTCAAAATGCAATTAAATGCAGTAAAATACAATAAGACCTATCATAGGTTTATAAATTACATTAAAATAACAGTAATTCAAACATAAATACATAATACTCAGCATACTCAGCATACTCAGACAACATTAAAATAACAGTAATTCAAACATAAATACATAATACTCAGCATACTCAGACAACAAGTGGAGCAGCTCTTATAAACATGAGTTAGGTGCCTGTTGGATGTCAATATTTACTATGTGGCAAGCACAGGCAGGAACCTAGATGGTGGGACCCAGGCTACAGGCTGGAAAGCCAGGGCACAGGGACGTTCCCCGGTGCGTGATGCGGCTCCTTCATCGAATGCCTGGTGGAAGAGCTCCGTCTCACAGGACCTGCGGAACTGTAAGAGGTCCTGCAGGTCCCTGATCTCTATCGGGAGCTCATTCCACCAGGATGGAGCCACCACCGAGAAGGCCCTGTCCCCGGTTGCCGCCAGTCTGACGTCCCTGGGGCCTGGGAGGGCTAACCGATTTCGAGCCCCCGAACGCGGTGCCTTACTGGAGCCACCTAGATGACCATTGTGAGAGACAGGTTGCCGGGCTAGATGAGTCTCTGACACGCTCCCGTGTTCCTAGAGTCACGCGCTCCCATTCATTTTAAATGGGAAGAAAACTCTCTCCAAGAGGCCCTGGTTAGAAATTTCATCTAAGAAGGGCAATGGGCCATCACTGGCTAAAACATCATATCAAGAGGTAGGAGCCCAGTTCACCTCAGTAGGGCGGCCAGCTCCACACTGGGAAATACCTGGAAATGTGAGGGGTGGAGCCTGAGGACAGTGGGGTTTGGGGAGGGGAAGGACTTCAGTGGGATATAATGGAGCCAGCTTGGTGTGATGGTTAGGAGCACGGACTTTAATCTGGGAGAACTGGGTTTTATTCCCCACTCCTCCATATGAAGCCAGCTGGGTGACCTTGGGTCAGTTACAAGTTCTTTTAGAGCTGTTCTCCCACAAGCAGTTCTCGAAAGAGCTCTCTCAGCCCCACCTACCTTACAGGGCAAGGAAAAGGAGATTGTAAGCCACTCTGAGACGCCTTCGGGTAGTGAAGGGCGGGGTATAGATCCAGTCTCCTCCTCTTCTTTCATAATGCCATAGAATCCACCTTTCAAAGTGGCCATTTCCTCTGATCTCTGAACTGATCTCTGTTGCCTGGAAGATCAGTTGGAATCCCAGGAGATCTCCAGCCGCCACCTTGAGGTTGGCAACCCTTTTGCACAGGCCTCTCTGCAAAGGCTGGGATCGTGTACCTTTGCTCCGCACACGCTTCTCTCTGGGTTTTTCAGAGGCTGTGGGGTTCATTTCCCCTCGCACTCAGCACCTTGGGGCTCCCTGAAAAACCTGCAGATTGTACAGACAGAAGGGCCTAGCGCCAGAGGAAGGGAGCTTCTCACGGGAGGACCATCTGCAGCGCCTAGGCCGATTCTGCACTAGTTGTTGCCCCGGCGTCACTCCCCAATAAAATCCGGGGCAGAGCAACAGTTCCCCACTTGTTGCTCCGGGTCTGCAGTTGGCCCGAATGTAATCATCGTTTCCCCCAGATCTTCCATTTCCGGGATTTTCAGGGGGTTTTTTTTGCCATGGGAGTGAAGTTGGAGCATTCAAGTGGGGAACTCCGAATGGGGGTTTCTTGCTCCACCCCTTTAACACCCCTCTGCTTCTTTCTCTCCCCTTTCCTGCCCTGGGGCGAGCAGGGTTCTTTTTGGTCCCCGCATTGTTGCGTTACAACCACACGACACGTCATCGATCCACCGTTGAATGGCATTTAAATGTCTTTTTTTAAATGTACTTTTGTTGTTGATGTCTGCACATTTCTGGGTTGCATCTTTTGCACAAAAGTCGTGCCTGAGTCATGCCACTATAAAAATATGTATTGATGGCATTGAGGCGCAGCGCGAGCTATTCCCTCCCCCCCCCCCCCGGTTGCATAACAACAACACAACACGACATTGATCCATCGTTGTATGGTTAACATTTTTTGTAAGGCCAATGTATTGCGGGTGGCGTGGTGGTGTGGACACAATTTTTGCAGAGGTTACATGTGTTCGTGTATCATGTTCCCCTCCATTTCCCATCCCTTTCCCACCCTCCATTTCTCCTCCAACTCTGGCGCAAGCTTTTTTTTCTTACATGGATGATTTTCACGGGCTTGGAAGCTCAGATGGCCAGTCACGGCTTTGTTGCATCACAACATCATAACGCAGCTCCGCCTACATTAAAAAAAAGGGGGGGGAGACGGGCGGGGGTTCAAGATTTGGGGCAAGGACAGATGCGGAAATGAAGAACCGGCGTCAGCCCGGGTCAGATTCATGTAATGCAGAAACACGCACACTGATTCGGACCAATTAAACCCGGGAGGAAAGGGAAGCAAAGCACTTGTGCGGAATCGGCCTCAGTCACACAGTGGCCAAAAACACCAGGTGCCCTCAGGAAGCCAAGTTCAAATGTCTGGACAGCAAACTTCCATGCGGTTAGCATGATGGGTCATTGCAGATCTTGTGCTTTAGATGCCAATTGTATTTTGGTCACATTTTCAGTCCCTGGAAAAGACAGCCACGCTAAGAAAAGTCGAAGGCAGCAGGAAGAGAGGAAGACCCAAGATAAGAGGGACTTACTCTGTCAAGGAAGCCACAGCGGTCAGTTTGCAAGACCCGAGCAAGGACGTTTGAGAGAAAATTAGAGTCCAGCAAAGTTTTATTCAAGGTGTGAGCTTTCGTGTTCACGCACACGACCAAGATGTTTGTGAGGTCATTAATTCATAGGATTGCCGTAAGTCAGAAGCAATTCAGCCACACTTAATACACGCACACGCATACACACACACAGGGCTTTTTTTGTAGAAAAAGCCCAGCAGGAACTCGTTAGCATAATAAGCCACACTCAACAGCAGAAACTCATTAATGTATTAGGCCACACCCCTGTGTTACCAGAAGAGTGGTCATCCAGCCACACCCACCTTTTGCTTCTTATTCTGTTTACTTTGTTTGTTGTCAAAACCCAGGGCTTTTTTTGTAGCAGGAATTAATTTGCATGTTAGGCCACATACTCCTAATGTAGCCAATCCTAATGAGTTTCTGCTGCTGGGTGTGGCCTATTATGCTAATGAGTTCCTGCTGGGTGTGGCCAACTCAGGAGCCAGCCGGGACTCTGTTCCTGTGCGTTCCTGCCCCAAAATAGCCCTGCACACACATATGAACTCGATGACATTTGTAAAACAGGCTTCTGGGTATCAACAGCCAGCTGGCCACTGGAATGGGTGGTAGCCAGTGTAAAGCAATGGCATTGCCAGAGGGCCAAATCATAGCTTCTGCCTTCCTAGTACACTCACTGGTCGGACTGGATCGAGATGGGTAGCCGTATTAGTCTGTCTGTAGCAGTAGAAAAGAAGAAGAATCCCGTAGCACCTTAAGGACGAACAAAATTTGTGGCAGGGGATGAGCTTTCACAAGTCACTGCTCACTTCTTGAGATACAGCTTAGAATGTGAGTCCATCTGTCCTTACAATTGGAGAGCAGAATGGTTTCAAAGGCCGAATGACAATAGTTGGTGAATGACAATTGCAGGCATGATTAGATATGATATGCACAAGGGTAGTAGGCATGAAGAAATCAGTATGGGTAATGGGACAGGAAACTTAGGTCTCGATTCAGTCCAGGAGGATGCATTGTCTTGGGTTGGAAGAAGCACAAAGGAGGGCAAGCAAGATGATTAGGGGTTGGAGCACCTTCCCTGTGAGGAAAGACTGAAGAGTCTGGGACTTTTCAGTTTAAAAAAGAGATGATAAAGGGAGGGGGGGCATGATAGAGGTTTATAAAATTATGCATGGGGTGGAGAGAATTGACAAACAGAATTTTTTCTTGCTCTCCCAAAGTACCAGAATTTTTGTGGGTATCCAGTGAACCTGATGGGCAATAGGTTCAGGATGGACAAAAAGAAATAACTACATTACAGAGACAGTGATTAAAATGTGGAATTATCTGCCAGAGGCCGTAGTGACGGCCACAGGAATAAAGAGCTTTAAAAGGGGACTAGATATGTTCATGGAGGAGAAGTCTATCAATGGCTACTAGCCATGGTGACAGAGGGGAACCTCCACATTCAGAGACACTAATCCTCTGAATCCCAGAGCCAGGAGGCAACATCAGAGGAAGCCCTCGGCCTCATGTGCCATGCTGTTGGACCTGAAGAGGAACTGGTTGGCCATTGTGTGAGACAGAATTATGGACCAGATGGACCACAGGTCAGATCCAGCAGGGCTTTTCTGGTGTTCTTATGAAGGCCTCGGCCTCTATGCCCTGTTATTGGCCCTCCAGAGGAACTGGTTGGCCACTGTGTGCGACAGGATGCTGGACTAGATGGACCACTGGTCTGATCCAGCAGGGCTCTTCTGGTGTTCTTATGGCCAGTTGTTTCTTGCTCTTTTTAAAAAAAAATTTGCGAAGTAAAATTTAGATTCCAGATTCCTGTTGGGCAACTCTCCCTCTTGAAAGGCTGGATCATAACTTATGCTTTCGTTACTCACTGAGAGAAGCTTTATGATCCTTTCAATAAAGTACATTCCAGAGGACTGGAAGTCTGAATATTTTTATACCGGGAGGGGGGTATTTCAGGACAAGCTGTCTGTACCCTGAGATTGCCTTGAGCAGGGTAGGGTTTGTGGTTGCGTGCGCCAGGTGAATGTGTGCAAGTGTGACCACCGACAGCTAAGGGAGGCAACAGGTAGTTGCAGCCTATAATTCTGCGGCGGGCGGGCGGAGGGAGTGTGCCAGACGGGGTTGAAAGGAGCACACGGAAAACCGTATTTATGAGATTAAGCTTTGACTGAGATGCAAGCAAAAAAGGGGGGGGGGGGCTTTGGAAAGTAGCTTTTTCTGGTGCTTTACTCAGGACCAAATATTGAAATATTTCACCTTTTGGGGGGAAGTGTACAAAAGAAGAAAAAAAACAAGCCAGAAGGTGTTGAAAGCCTTGTGGTCTTCTCAAAAATGAGTGAACAAATGGGAGAAAGATTGCAGGGGTGTAGACTTTTGGAAATTTGGGGGGGGGGGGGCGGGGGCTCCTTAGCGCGCGTGCTCGCTGGGGCGGTGTTCTCTCCCTCCCGGGAAACCGCCACACCTCCCCAGGCCCTTCCAAGGCCCGCCAGCCGCTGCTGCCAGTGCCTCTTTCTCCCCCCCCCCGCCACCCCTTCCCTCTCCCTCTCCAGCAGCGGCGGCTGGGCCTTGGAAGGACCCGGGAAGGCGTGGCGGCAGGCGCTCCATTTTGCCGGGGGTGGCTGAGTCCCCCCCGGGAAATTTCGGGAGTGGCTCAAGCCCTCGAGCTCCCCCGTACTCTATGCCTATGAAAGACTGTGTGTGTGTGTGTGTTAGTGAGCAGTGACTCATGAAAGCTCCTACCCTGCCACAAATTTTGTTAGTCTTTAAGGTGCTACTGGACCCTGGCTCTTTTCCACGGCCACAGACAGGCTAATGGTGCTACCCATCTTGATCTGTCTGAATGTGGAGGCTCCCACGCCTAGCAGCCGCTGATAGACTTCTCCTCCACGAATCTATCTAATCCCCTTTTACAGCTGTTTCTGTCAGAATCTGCAGATTCTAACAAGGGTTTCTGGGGATTAATGCTATACATTGTGACATGACTTCGCTATGCTATGCAATCCTGTTCCTGTATGCACTATGTAATCATACCTATTGCTTATTAGTTTGACCTATGTGAATGTATGTTCTGTGACCCTGGGTTTATGGCTCTCACTAGGTCTGGTCTATGTAACTCTTCGCCATTGCCCGGGAGAGTGGCGACTTCAAAGCATGAGAACAATGGGCCTCTCACCCTCCTGCCTCCGCATTCCTTTCCTCCCTGCTGGGAGGACAGGGACCAGTTCTTATCAACGTGCGAAAGCCTTGGGGAAGCGTTTGTTATGTGAAGATGGTTACATCTGAGAGGTCTGGTTTGGGAAGGGAAATTTATTGCTTCACACCTCACCTTCTTTCCTGTGGGAAGCAAACGGCCAGGGAACCTTTTGCCCGCGGTTTTCCCCCCCTGTTGATTGGTTACCTATGGGCAATTCAAATTGTACGGGAGGGTATATTAGACCTGCTTCTATTGTATACGTTATCTCTGACAATAATCCGAGGACCTGTACCAATGTAGAAACTGGAAATAAAGAACTGTGTTTCATCAACAAAGATCTGATCCTTGACTACTTTGAGCAGAAGCCTCACAGTTTCTTCCTCACCACATCCTCTGGCAGCGGATTCCACATTTGAATCACTCACCGCCAGTGTTCCCTCTAAGCTGAGTTAGTGTGAGCCAGGTCACAGTTTTTTAGCCTCTGGCTCACACATTTTTTTGTCTCAGCTCAGGAAGGATGCCTCCAGAGCAGCCTAACTGATGCAGCAGCCGAATCGCTCACTCACAACTTTAATGGCAGTAGCTCACAAGGTAGGAGTTTTGCTCACAAGACTCCACAGCTTAGAGGGAGCATTGCAACTGTGTAAAGAAGTGTTTCCTTTTGTCCCCCCGAACCTCCTGCCCATCAGCTTCATTGGATGCCCTCAGCTTCTAGAATTTTGGGAGAGGGAGAAAAAGTTCTCTTTGTCCGTTCTCGCCACCCGATGCATAATTTTATAAGCCTCTATCATGTCCTCCCTTAGTCATCTTTTTTCTCAACTGAAAAGTCGCAGACCCTCCAGCCTTTCCTCATAGGGAAGGTGCTCCAACCCCCTCATCATTTTGGTTGCCCTCCTCTGTACTTTTTCCGACTCAAGACAATGCATCCTCCTGGACTGAATCGAGAATTGGGTGTGTGTTAAGTGCCATCCAGTCACTTCCCTTCCCTCCCCAAACCCCGCCCTCCCCAGGCTCCACCCCCAAATCTCAAGGAACTTCCAACCCAGAGTTAGCAACCCAAAAAGTCTTCCTTCCCTGCCGAGATAGATGCCACAGCTGACCAGCCTTTTCACTTCTACCATTGTGTTTACTAAGAAGGTCGAAGCCATGATTTGGCCCTTTGGCGGTACCACCCATTCCAGTTGCCGGCTGTTCACTGTCACACTCAGAAGCCACACTTTGTTTTGCAAATGCCATTGGGTTTGTGTGCGCACGAAGTGTCGTTGAGTCACTTCCGACTTGTGGCAACCCCATGAATTAATGGCCTCCCAAACGTCCTATCGTTCACCACCTTGGAACCTGAAGGCCGTGGCTTCCTTGACTGAGTCAATCCATCTCATATAGAATACATTGCAGTAGTCTAGCCTTGAAGTTACAGAAGCCTGAATCAGCAATAGCTCCATAACGCAGCTGTGCCCGCCTTTCAGTTGGAAAGGACCAATGTGAGATTGATGTTGATCTGCACTTATGCAGTCAGAGAGAGGCTTTGATTTCATCCGTTCCGTTCCTTGGCAAACCCCTGGCAACAATGAGGAGACTCATTGCTCCCTGCCCCCATCGTCCACGAAGACAGGCTGTCTGTAAAATAGTTTCTCCTAAGCAGCCCAGCCTACTTTCCACAAGAGCCAACGGGATTCTAAATATTCAGAATTATCCTGCGAATGTTCAGACTGATAAAACTTGGCCTTGAATTGTTTAGAAAATCCTGACTATGGAATTCTTTGGAGAATCTGAATTCCATATCTGTATTGTTTTATACTCTGAAGTTTTTGTATTCTGTATTCATGATGCTTGGTGGGGCAACAGTGAGAGGGCTTCTGGAGTTCTGGCTCCAGTGGTGGACCTCCTGATGGCACCTGGATTTTGGCCACTATGTGCCACAGAGTGTTGGACTGGATGGGCCATTGGCCTGATCCAACATGGCTTCTCTTACGTTCTTATGTCTGGGGCAGTGATGCCCTGTATTCTTGGTGCTTGGGAAGCCACACTGGGAGGGCTTCTGGAGTTCTGGCCTCTCTAGTGGACCTCCTGATGGCCCCTGGGTTTTGGCCACTGTGTGACACAGAGTGTTGGACTGGATGAGGCATTGGCCTGATCCACAGTTTGGTGTAGTGGTTAAGTGCACAGACTCTAATCTGGGAGAACCTGGTTTGATTCCATACTCCTCCACTTGCAGCTGCTGGATGACCTTGGGCAAGCCATAGTTCTGTCCGAGCTGTTCTTTCAGGGACAGTTCTGGAAAGAGCTCTCTCAGCCCCACCTATCTCCCAGGGTGTCTGTTGTGGGGAGGGGAAGGGAAAGGGGTTTGTAAGCCACTCTGAGACTCCTCCTCCTCCTCCTCCTCCGTACGCCACAATGCTTTGTGGTAGCAGTATGTGTGTATTTAGTTTGAGCTTGCATCTAATTTTTCCTCTCTTTCTTAAAAAGTTTCCCTGGAATACTCAATTCTGAATACCTTTCCTGTCAACTTGCAAGGTCAACAAATCAGATTTGCATAAAGGCAACTGATAACGCAGTTCCGTATGCAGTTTGTGGAGAATGCTGCAGCTGGGGTGCTGACCGGAGTGGGTTGTAGAGACCATGTCTCCCTGGTCTTAGCCCATCTACCCTGGCTCTCCATTCGCATCTGGGGCCGTGAGCATGTGAATCACAGAAATCTGCCTTATACTGAATCGGACCACTAACCCATAGAGGTCAGTACTGTCTACTCAGACTGGCTGCAGGTCTCCAGGGACTCAGGTCAAGGTCTTCATACACCTCCCATGTGGCCCTTTTAACTGGGGATGCTAGAGAGTGAACCTGGGACCTTTTGCATGCAAAGCAGACGCTCTGCCACTGAGCCATAGCCCGTCTCCGCAAGTCAAGGTGCTGGCCTTGACCTTCAAAAACCCTATGTGATTTGGGAGCATCACTCCCGAAGGACTTCCTGGTCCCTTATGAACCTTCTCGACAATGGCGGTCCTCATCAGATGTCCTGCTTCAGGTACCCCCCACCTTCTGTGAGCCAGTTTGGTGTAGTGGTTAAGTGCGCGGACTCTAATCTGGGAGAACCGGGTTTGATTCCCCACTCCTCCACTTGCACCTGGATGGATGACCTTGGGCAAGCCATAGCTCTGTATCAGCTGTTCCCTCAAGGACAGCTTGGGAAAGAGCTCTCTCAGCCCCACCTACCTCACAGGGTGTCTGTTGTGGGGAGGGGAAGGGAAAAGGAGTTTGTAAGCCGCTCTGAGACTCCCTTGGGGAGTGGAGGGTGGGGTATAAATCCAATCTCTTCTTCTGAGATCAGGCAGGTGGCAATCCCTGGACGGAGCCTTCTTGGTTATGGCACCAAAGCCATGAAACTCTCACCAACGAGATCTGTCCGTCCCCTTCTGTTCCCAGTCTTCTGCCAGTGGATGAAGGCTTTTTCGTTTTGTTCGGCATTCCCTCAATGATCCTTCCTTTCTAACCAATGTTCCAGTTGCTTCTTTTTTATGTTTTGTGTATATATTTTTTTTAACTCTGGTTTTTAAGTAGTTTTCATGAGGTGTGTTTTGGCGTGTTTGAATGGTTTTGAAATGTGATTTTATCAAGGGTGTTTTAAATTGTTGGCCACCTTGGTGGTCCTGGTGAGGACAGAAAGGCGGGGTACAGATTTTTGCAAATAAATAAATGTCGGAAAAGGTTGTTTGTCTTGGTCACATTCTGTAAACCTGAAGAAGAAGAAGAGATTGGATTTATGCCCTGTCCTTCAGAGTCTCAGAGCGGCTTACAATCTCCTTTCCCTTCCCCTCCCCACAACAGACACCCTGTGAGGTAGGTGGGGCTGAGAGAGCTCTCTCGAGGACTGCCCTTGAGAGAACAGCTCTGAGAGAACTTGTGACTAACCCAAGGTCACAGCAGCAGCTGCATGTGGTGGAGTAGGGAATCGAACCCAGTTCTCCCAGATTAGAGTCTGTGCTGCTAACCACTACACACAACTGGCTCACACAGTGGCCAACCAGTTGCTCTGGAGCGCCAACGACAGGACGCAGAGGCCGAGGCCAAGTCTGCACTCCTAACCGCTATGCCAAAATTCCTCTCCGGTTGTTTTGTGCACTGCAGTTTTTCAAGTGGTAGGCAGGTCCAAGGGCATATGACAGGGTCAATTCCCTTGCAAAGAAAGACTGCTTGTGGGTTTGTAGGATCAGTTTGTTTTAAAAATATACATGTTGAGCAGAGGAAAACAAGTAAAGTAGACAATGCTGACTCCCAAAATTGAATCCCTCCCCTACGGCGTACCTTTGGTGCTGCCAATCCAGTTGCAAAAAACTCAGATGTCTTTGTTGGCTCCGTTCCACCCCCGGACAGGTACTTCCAGCCTTTCCCCTTCCCTGCAGCCGAGGCTGTGTCGAAATCTAGTAAACACCGTTGGCACTCATTTCAAGAGGCGGTGGTGGAAAGCACTGTCAAGTTGCAGCCAGCAACTAGGGTTGCCAGGTCCCCCCTGGCCACCGGGGGGGTACTGGGGGTGGGTGGGTTTGGGTTGTCAGCTCCAGGTTGGGAAATTCCTGGAGATTCAGGGTAGAGCCTGGGTAGGACAGGGACCTCAGTAGGGTACAGTGCCATACGGTTCACCCTCCAAAGCAGCCAGTTTGGTGTGGTGGTTAGGAGCACGGACTCTAATCCAGGAGAACCGGGTTTGATTCCCCACTCCTCCACTTGCAGCTGCTGGATGACCTTGGGTCAGTCACAAGTTCTCTCAGAGCTTTTCTCTCAAGGGCAGTCCTGGAGAGAACTCTCTCAGCCCCACCTACCTCACAGGGTGTCTGTTGTGGGGGGGGGAAGGGAAATGATAAAAGGGTTGGAACACTTTCCCTATGAAGAAAGGTTGAAGCGCTTGGGGCTCTTTAGCTTGGAGAAACGACGGCTGAGGGGTGACATGATCGAGGTTTATATGATTATGCATGGGATAGAGCAGGTAGAGAAAGAGGTACTTTTCTCCCTTTCTCATAATACAAGAACTCGAGGGCACTCCATGAAATTGCTGAGCAGTCGGGTTAGAACAGATAAAAGGAAGTCCTTCTTCACCCAAAGAGTGATCAACACATGGAATTCACTGCCCCAGGAGGTAGTGGTGGCTACAAGCATGGATGGCTTCAAGAGGGAGTTAGATAAACATCTGGAGCAGAGGTCCATCAGTGGTTATTAGCCACAAAGTATAGACAGGAACTCTCAGACTGGGGCAAGGGATGCTCTGTATTCTTGGTGCTTGATGGGGGGGGGCAACAGTGGGAGGGCTTCTAGTGTCCTGGCCCCACTGCTGGACCTCCTGAGGGCACCTGGTGTTTTGGGCCACTGTGTGACACAGAGTGTTGGACTGGATGGGCCACTGGCTTGATCCAACATTGGCTTCTCTTATGGTCTTACGCTATGCAGTCCACCTCACAAAGCACCCATTTTCTGCAGGAGAAATGGAATAAATATTTTTAATAAGTAATAAACAGCTGATTTATGTAGTCTGGAGATCACTTGTAATTCTGGAAGATCTCCAGCCCCCACCTGGAAACTGGCAACCCCCAGCCTAGGATATCCAGGCTGGGTGTTTTCAGAGGGCCGCTTCCTAATTGCTCCAGAGACCCCAACCACCAGCGCACGTTCAAGAAACCCCTTCAGCTGCCGGCTGTGCAAAAGCTTGGGGACGGTTACTTCTTCACCAGCCGCCCACTCCTGTTAACATCAGATTCCAGCAGTTCCAGGCACAGCAGGAATTTATAAACCAAAATGGCCATGTGCACCCGGGCACCGACAGTCAAGACTTGGGCTCAGGGCCTCGAAACAGCAGGCAGAACTAGGACGTTATCGGTCATATCTTGTGCACAAATGTCACTCTAGTAGCAACAAGGTGCTCCGCTGGGACCGCGCTCCTTCTTTGTTTAAGCAAAAACAATATTTGCAAGAGACCTGGAGGTTATTTGGCTGGCATCAGGTATCTTGCGGGGTTTTTGTTTAATGTGCTGAGACTTTTTGCCTTTGAATGAGATCCGTTCTGTCCTCCTCTTGACCTTGACAAAGGAACATTTGTTACCCGTGCTGTTCTGGGCCCAGTGCCAGATCTGCAGAAAGATGCCGCTTCCTCGAGCGTTTCGGCTACAGGGACTCGTTCTAGTGTTGTTGGTTACGTGCAGGGGGAGATTTCTTTCCCCAAAATCCACTGTTTTCCATATAGCCAGCGATTCCCCTTTCTTCCCTTTTTAAAAGAGGGGTTTCTCTTTGTTGAGAAATCCATGCACCTTTTCTTAACTTCAGCCCTTGGTTTATGTTGCGTGGTTAAGTACGCGGACTCTAATCTGGGAGAACCGGGTTTGATTCCCCATTCCTCCACTTGCACCTGGCTGGACGACCTTGGGCAAGCCATAGCTCTGTACCAGCTGTTCCCTCAAGGACAGCTTGGGAAAGAGCTCTCTCAGCCCCACCTACCTCACAGGGTGTCTGTTGTGGGGAGGGGAAGGGAAAAGGAGTTTGTAAGCCGCTCTGACTCTTAAGTGAGTGAAGGGCGGGATATAAATCCAATCTCTTCTCTTCTTCTTCTTCTTCTTCTATGTTCCACACAGCAAGAGGATAGGTTTTTATACCTCCCTTTTCTCTAGGTTTAGTAAAGGTAGAGGTTTCCCTTCCTCGAAAGCCAGCCGAATGCGATTCTAGGGGGCGGTGCTCATCTCCGTTTCCAAGCCAAAGAGCCAGCGCTGTCTGAAGACTTCTCTGTGGTCGGCATGACTAGACGCCAAGGCACACAAAATGCTGTTACCTTCCCACCGAAGCAGTACCTATTTATCTTCTTGCTTTCAAACTGCTCGGTTGGCGGTTGGCAGGAGCTGGGGCCAGAGACGGGAGCTCACTCCGTCACGCGGCACTCGGGTCTTGAACTGCCGAGCTACTGACCTTCCTGTATGCAGCTCAGCATCTTAACCTCTGAGGGTTGCCAACCTCCAGGTGCTGGCTGGAGATCTCCAACTATTACAACTGATCTCCAGGCAACCGATACCAGCTCACCTGGAGAAAATGGCCACTTTAGAAGGTGGACTCTTATGGCATTATACCCCATTGAAGTTCTTCCTCTCCCCAAACTCCACCCTCCTCAGGCTCCACCTCCCAAATCTCCAGGTATTTCCCAACCCTGACCTGGTAACCCTGGTCTCAAAGTGGCTCACAATCGCCTTCCTTTCTTCTCCCCACGACAGGCACCTTGTGAGGTGGGTGGGACTGAGAGAGTTCTGAGAACCGTGACTGGCCCAAGGTCACCCAGCAGGCTTCAGGTGGAGGAGGAGTGGGGAATCAAACCCAGATTAGAGTCCACTGCTTTTAACCACTACACAGTGCAGGAAAGTTTGAGAACACAATGCCTGCCTCCAGGAGGATCTACAGGGTAATATTCTGAAATTTTGCAGAAATCCCCTGCCTGCCTCTCCTCTCCTTGATCAAAATGGGGTTGATCATAAACAGATTCCAGATTCCATTAAAGAAGAGAGAGAAAAGAGAAGAGATTGGATTTATACCCCGCCCTTCACTCACTCGGAGTCTCAGAGCGGCTTACAAACTCCTTTCCCTTCCCCTCCCCACAACAGACACCTTGTGAGGTACGTGGGGCTGAGAGAGCTCTGAGACATCTGTCCTTGAGAGAACAGCTGGTACAGAGCTATGGCTTGCCCAAGGTCATCCAGCCAGGTGCAAGTGGAGGAGTGGGGAATCAAACCCGGTTCTCCCAGATTAGAGTCTGCGCACTTAACCACTACACCTAACTTAACCGCTACACCAAACCACTACACCAAACTAAAGAAGGAAAAGATAGATCGCTGCATCTCGGGGAGAAATTTGGTGAAGAGGAATTCTTACCGTGCTACAAAGTTTGAGTCCGGTGGCACTTTTAAGTCCAAGAAAGTTTAATCCTAGGTATAAGCTTTCGTGTGCGTGCCCACAAAAGCTTATACCCATAACAGATCAGTTCTAATTCCAGAAGATCTCCAGGCCTCACCTGGAGGGTGACTACCTGATAAACTTGCTGCCTTTCACACTCTGTTCACCCCCTTGGTATGAAGGGCCCTTGATTAACCTTGAGAAGAGAGTGGAAGACAGGAAAACACATTTTGCAGTGATGAACGTCTTTCGAACAGCCTTCACAAAGCAGTTCATCATGTTTTTAGTTTGTTCAAAGCTCTTGACCTTGACAGGAAGCCTCGCTCGGCCCCTAATGATTACTGAAGTAAATGAGCCCTAGAGAGGAATAATGACAAAGACCAATCCCACAGGCTTCCAATGAAGTTTGCAGCAGACAAAAAGATTTCACCGTTCAAATTTTGCATGATAGCTTTTTTTTTAATGCATCACCTCTCATCCGCATTCCTTTCTCTTCTAGGCTTCGACTCCATGACGGGAAACTGATTAAGGACAGGCGTTACCATCTACGGACCTATCCCAACTGCTTTGTGGCTAAGGAGCTCACCGATTGGTTGATTGACCACAAGGAAGCCCCGGATCGAGAAACGGGCATCCGCCTGATGCAGAAGCTGATGGATCATTATATTATCCATCATGGTCTGTGAGTTTCGTAGTTCTGGATTCCACTTTGGGTTGCCAGCTCCAGGTTAGGAGATTTCTGGAGATTTGGTGGGGTGGAGTCTCTGGCGGGTTGAGATTGAGGATGGGAAAGGACTTCAGTGGGGAATAATGCCATGATAGATCAAGACAAGGATCTTCTCTTACGAAGGGATTTCAAAGGGAGATTAGAAGGAGAGGCTGCTGAACTGCAGCTGATAATGAAGCTCAAGACAACGCGTCCTCCTGGACTGAATTGAGACTTAGGTTTCCTGTCTCATTACCAATGCTGACTTCTCCATGCCTATTACCGCTCTTCATACCTCACCTAAATCCAATCACGCCTGCTGTTGTCATTCACCTGCTACTATCATTTGCCTTCTAATGTCATTCAGTGTCTGAAATCTCTCAACTTTCCAATAAATAGGACAGATGGACTCCCATTCTAGCCGTATCTGAAGAAGTGAGCAGTGACTCACAAAAGCTCATACCCTGCCACGTATTTCATTAGTCTTTTCTAATGCCATAAGAGTCCACCATCCAAATCAGCCATTTTCTCCAGGCGAATTGATCTCTGTCCCCTGGAGATCAGTTGTAATCCCAGGAGATCTCCAGCTACCACCTGGAAGTTGGCAACCCTACCTCACAGGCCCCACTTCAAGGGCTTAGATCCTGTTTTTCTGGTCTGCATGCCCTTCTCTCTGAGCACCGCAGAGGCCCTCCTCTGCTGTGGAGTTCATTTCCTCTCACACTGAGCTACCACCTGGAGGTTAGCAACCCTAATTCCACTTGGGATCTCCTTTTGAAATTGGGCACAGGGACTCCAACAGTGGTTGAAAACCTCCATTTCCGTTTTGCTTCTGCCTCGGACGAACAGAGTTCACATTTCTGAGTGCTCATTTATTGACTTATTTTATTTACCACCGTTATATCCTGCCTCTTTCGTCCAGTCAGGGCCACCATGGTTAGAGATGGGCATAAACCGAACCACAAAGCAAAATTCATCATGAATTTTGACCTCTTAGTGGTTTGCAAACTGAAGTTCATGACGGGTCTACCGAGTCCCTTTAAACCAAGTCCAAGTCCCTTTAAACCTCTGCTTTCTGCCCCTCCCCCAAAAGCCACAAAAACAGCTGAGAGGCAGGAGCAGGCTGCTTCCTGCCACTCAGCTATTTTGAGCTGTCTTGTGTAGTCCCTTTAAACAGCACAGGACAGCCCAAAACAGCTGTCGGACGAGGTGCTTCCTGCTGCACAGCTGTTTTTCAGACTGTCTTGTGCAGTCCCTTTAAAGTTTAAAGGGACTTCACAAGACAGCCCAAAATAGCTGAGCAGTGGGGAGCAGCCTGCTCCCCCCGCTCAGCGGTTTTTGGGGCTTTCGGCAAACCCCATTTAAAGAGACTGCAGTCCCTTTCAATGGGGTTTGCAGGGCTATGAGCCACAAAACTGTTTCGGTTCACGAACAAACCTGAATCAGTTTATGGTTTGATTTGTCGTTTGGCCACGAACGACGACCTGAATTTTCCCAGTTTGTGCCCATCCCTAACCATGGCGGCTGGCAATTAAAACAGGCACAATAAAAAGCCATTGCAAAAACAGTTAAAACCCAGAGTGAAAAATACATATATAGAGGACAAGACAGCAAATTTAAATGTAAGGCAGGAAGGAAGGGTCATTTAGGGACTGCAAGATTAAACAAAGAAGGCTTCACCCGCTGGTGGAAGACAGTGATGGGAAGGACAGACTGGTTTCCCTGGGGATGTAGGCTTATGAGGTGCCCGCTAATGGTAATTGCTGTCAATGCATGCCAACGTTCATCTGGACAGTAGGCAGAAGCAGGCCAGCAAAACGGGCCGTGATCTTTGTCGTTGTATGATGACTAGGGCTGCCAAGTCAGCCCGGGGGGCGGGGGATCCCCCACTATAGGGGTTCCCGATCCTCCGGCCAGCATTCGGCCGGCAGGGGGAACCCCGCCCCCGAAGTCGTCCAGCATGGACGACTTCCCCAGCATAGTGATGTCACCCAGAGGTGACGTCACCACATTGGAGACATTGCCAGAGCGTTGCCCTGGCAACGCCCCAATGTGGTGACGTCACTTCCGGGTGGCTCCCAGGCGGCTCTTCCGGGAGGCTCCCAGGCGGCTCCCGGGCGGCGAGGGACTCCCCCCCACCAATCGGTGAGTTTGACTTGGCAGCCCTAATGATGACATCACCTCCAGCATGACCCAGAAGTGCTGCCATTGCACCAGGACAACATTCCAGCACTCACCCTGAAACTCCAGAGAGCTTTGGGGTGAGGGCCAGAGCATTGACTTTTTGTGCTTCCAAGTGATATCACCGCATGGAGATGAAAATTGCTGCCCCTTCTGGTAAAGTACCTACCTCCCACATCTCCCACTGGTTGCTTGGCAAACCTACCAGGGATGCCTTTTTCTGTTTCTTTGCACTGAAATTTTCCTGTAAAATATACACTTTCTCCCCCACCTCCAATATTTGCGCACCAATGAATCAGCACTGGTTATAATACATGTATTGGGCTGGATCCTGATGGTGTACTTTTCCCCACTCGTGCTTGTGCATTCCCCTGGTGCAAGGAACCTTCCACTGTGGTGTAGCGGTTAAGAGCAGCAGCCTTTAATCTGGGAGAGCCGCGGCTGATTCCCCACTCCTCCACGTGAAGCCTGCTGGATGACCTTGCACCAGTCACAGTTCTCTCAGAACTGTCTCAGCCCCGCCTACGTCTCAAAGCAACTGTTGTGGGGAGAGAGAGGGAAAGGTGATAGTAAATGGCTTTGAGACTCCTTAAAGTAGAGAAAAGCGGGGTATAAAAACCAACTCTTCTCCTTCTGATACAAGACCTCAAAATGGTAGGCTCCAACCCGTTATACATGTACTTTTTTCTGGTGTGAAGCTTTTCCCCTGGATACAAGGAGACCAGTGCTCCCTCTAAGCTGTGGAGTCTTGCGAGCAAAAATCCTACTTTGTGAGCTACCGGCATCAAAGTTGCGAGCGAGCGATTTGGCTGCTGCCTAAACTAGTTTGCTCAAGAGCCATCCTTCCTGAGCTGAGACAAAAATGTATGAGCCGGAGGCTAAAAAAAACCGTGAGCTAGCCCACACTAACTCAGCTTAGAGGGAACACTGATGAAGACCCAAAAGAACTTAAACCCTTCTCCTCTCCTCTCCATACACAGGACAAACCCACAAAACCAACAGCAGGAAAACACAGCGACAACAACAAAAATGGACAAAAATATAAATTAATAGAAAAAGAAACAAAACTGAGAACATCTGCTCATGCCTAATGGGCTATGTGTAGTTTCATGAGGGGAGCTGTGTTGGTCTGCAGCAGAAGTTCTAGCTTCAAGTTTGGTAGCACCTTAGAGGCCAAAACAATTTTTGGGGTATACCCCGAAAATTGCATTGGTCTCTAAGGAACTGGTGGGCTGCGGTGGCTCAGTGGTTAAGGCACTGAACTGCAGACCGGAAGGTCAGTAGTTTGGCAGTTCGAGACCCAAGTGCTGCGTGACGGTGTGAACTCTCATCTCTGGTCCCAGCTCCTGCCAACCTAGCAGTTCAAAAGCAAGAAATCGCAAGTAGATAAATAGGTATCGCTTCGGTAGGAAGGTAACAGTGTTCCATGTACCTCGGTGTCTTGTCATGCCGGCCACATGACCACGGAGAAGTCTTCGGACAGCGCTGGCTCTTCGGCTTGGAAACGGAGATGAGCCCCGCAACCCTAGAGTCAGATTCAACTGGCTTTCGAGCAAGGGAAACCTTTACCATTACTAAGGAGCTACTGGACTTGAATCTAGCTTTAGGAGATTCTGTCAAAAGTTTCCAGGAAAAGTTAGCTTTTGAAGATGGATTTTTCAGAAAGAGCTTCTTGAGGGAAACGGGATAAAATTAAAGAAAAATCATGATGCTTATTGAGGGCGGGGTTTTGTTCAAGAACAGTGTCACATTCTTGCCAGAAGGGCCTCCCCACCACCACCAACCGGCAATCAATGCTTGGTTTCTGTGAAAGAGTCAGCCCCAATGAAGCCTGCTATTGAGAAGAGATGGTCACGTGACGAATTGTGGTGAATCTCGTGCTGGGCGATTCTGAATGCCTGGCTTTCAGGTTTCCCTGGCAGATATCCCTCCAGGCAACTTTTCCTCATGAGGAGCTGTATAAGGCCTGCATCTGTGTCTGGTTCCATCGAAGGCCGAGCCTGTCAAAATATACAGAGGTTTAGCGGGGTGTTTTCCAGACATAATCTGAGGGATGGCTTGGAAGAGTCAAGAAAAGCCACAAGCTGACCTGGGGATTTGGGAAAGAGGAGGAGGAAGAACTTGGGGTTCATCTGGAGGGGAGAGGGATGGAGAATTTCCCTGTCTATGTGGCACATACGGGTCTACTTTTGAACACCTGAAATGCAGAGATAGAAGGCAGTTTATGGGGGTTTTTTCCTCAGTGGACTGAAACATGGAGATCTGGGGAAACAGACATGTGCATTCATCGGACGGCATCATTTATTTATTTATTATTAATTATTTAATGCATTTTTTAAAAAATCAAACTTTATTCAACTTAATCATGATTACATAAAAATTAACGAAACGGAAATATTTGATCAAGATGGATAGCTGAGTTAGTCTATCTGTAGCAGTAGAAAAGAGTAAGACTGATTTCCCATGAGGCACTGCTCCGGTTTCGTTCTTTCCTTTGCCCCGATTGCGTGCTTGAATTTCCCACTATTTGCCCCACGCCGCATTTTGACCTGCGGCTTCGCTCGAATTCCCCTGCGGCTTCAGTGATCCTGTTTTTTGAGGGTCATTGAAGCTGCGGGGGAATTCGGGCAAAGCTGCTGGTCAAAATGCAGCGGGAGGCAAATGGGAAATTCAAGCACGCAATTGGAGCAAAGGGAAGAACGACGCCAGAGCAGTGCCTCATGGGAAATTGGTCTAAGAGTCCAGTAGCACCTTAAAGACTAACAAAATTTGTGGCAGGGGATGAGCTTTCGTGAGTCACTTCAGAAGAAGTGAAGAAGTGACTCACGAAAGCTCATCCTCTGCCACAAATTCTGTTAGTCTTTATAGAAACATTCGAAATAGCGTTCGACTGAGATCTTTATACTCCACGTGATTACATCAATGGAGCAACTCCTGCGGAGAAAAAGGTTTGCCAAACTCTGTTCAGCTGAGATAAAACCTTCCCTCTTTTTAAAAATGTCGATTTGATTACCAGAAAAGGTTTCTTTACATTTCACGATCATTCTTCTATGGGTAGAATATCACCTGACTTCCAATATCTTGCAAAGGTTTCTAAAAACATTTTACAAACCCGCCTTAAAAATAGTTCTTAAAACAAAATGATGCTTGCGCGTCCTCTTGTGCAAAGTGACATGCGCTATGCTTGCTTTTTGATATGTGCCAATGGCATCTGAATGGGAGAACTGCCATGAGTGTGATCGTTTTTCAGGATTTTCTCTGTTGTCCGGAACAGATACTTTCTTAGCTGTCTGGTCCGCCTTCAGAAATGGCAAACCAAGCCATAGACAGACACAGTTCTTTCCGAAGAGCAGGAGAAACCACTTCGAAGGGTCTCCTTTCCAAACTAACTGAAATGATCTTGTTGAAAGAGCATGGACTTTCATGGCACTCAGTTCTCTGTTACGATTTGGGTCGAAATTGGGTTTCTTCTCGCAGTATAAAAGCAAAGAGAAGCTCTTCTCGTTTTGTATCCCGATTTTTCCAGTGATTAGTTCACGAATGGCTGTCTTTGGCTCTGCTTTTGTTGAATGGGAGACCACCAAGAAAGTTCAGGGGGGGCACACACAGGCAGGCAATGGCAAACTACCTCTGGACCTCAGGTTTTATGGTACCTTCTGCATAGATTTTATGGCCATTTTGTGGCTGTTCAGGGGTGACTTTACAGTCAATATGGCGTTGGCCCCGGGGTATTTGAATGTGGTTTTGAGCTGCACTTTTTCCTCCCAGTTGAGAAAATGTGGAGCGAATGCCAGATGCAGGATCACCCTTTGATACTCTGGTTCAGTAGAAGGCAGATTCAGGTGTTCCCCTCTCCCCTTACTAGACGTCTGGGTCAACAAAGAAGACGTTAATAAAGATCTTAAAAAGCAGGAGGGAAGGCATGATCTTTAACACGGTCTTTTTTAGCTAAAGGAAAGAGCAAGAGCAAAGAATGATAAAAGAGTTGGAACACTTTCCCTATTAACGCACTTGGGGCTCTTTAGCCTGGAGAAACGACGGCTGAGGGGTGACACGATCGAGGTTTATAAGATCATGCACGGGATAGAGCAGGGAGAGAAAGAAGTCCTTTTCTCACTTTCTCACCATACAAGACCTCGTGGGCACTCCATGAAATTGCTGAGCAGTCGGGTTAGAACGGATAAAAGGAAATCCTTCTTCACCCAAAGAGTGATTAACACGCGGAATTCACTGCCACAGGAGGTGGCGGCGGCTACAAGCAGGGACGGCTTCAGGAGGGAATTAGATAAACATATGGAGCAGAGGTCCATCAGTGGCTATTAGCCACAAGGTATAGATAGGAACTCTCAGTCTGGGGCAAGTGATGCTCTGTATTCTTGGTGCTTGGGGGGGGGGGGCAACATTGGGAGGGCTTCTAGTGTCCCGGCCCCACTGCTGGACCTCCTGAGGGCACCTGGTGTTTTTGGCCACTGTGTGACACAGAGTGTTGGACTGGATGGGCCACTGGCCTGATCGAAGATTGGCTTCTCTTACGTTCTTTTGTTCAAAGAGCGGGTATTTGACAAAGTGAGCAGTGACTTCCAAAAGCTCCTCCCCCGCCACAAACTTTGTTAGTCTTTAAGGTGCTCCTGGACTCTGGCTCTTTTCTTCTGCTACAGATAGACTTAACACAGCTGCCCATCTTGATCTTAGCCGAAGGAATAATGTCTGGAGGTCTTTTGACTCTGCTGGAACTGTCTGGCAAGGCGAACATTCTGTCCACTGTTGCCGGGGGGGAAAGAGGGAGCAACCTGGAACCAAATCAAACTCTGCTGTGGTGCTACCAATGTGGCTGCAATTAGTTCTGGGTTAATCATTTGCACATAAAACTGATTTCCCCCCCACACACACAGCCAGGAGGGCCATTTCAAAAGAATCCCAGGACTTTTAATTAAGTGCTAGGACACTGGCAAGGAACAAACCCTTGGCTGTTTATCCAGGACGTCATTGGAGTATGATAATCCTCTCTAAATTGCGTAGTGTCGGGCATGGTTTTCGCTGTGTCTGATTTTCCTTTGTCTGGTCCATACGGGCTGTTTTTCTCCCCAGGTGGAAAGATAATTGTGTCCTTTTGGCTCACCGGCTGAAGTAACTCGCTTCTGGGAGCCCCCACTTAAGTCAGGAATTGTCACAGTCCAGTGGAATTTGTTTGATCTTAATTGTCCCCCCCCCCCTCTTATTGATACGGGTATGTGTATCCTGAAAAAAGAGTTCACACAAATAAGCGAGGCAGTGATGAATGGAAAGTCAAAGGCACAGCCCTTTATCTCGCAAAATTATATTAAGCAAAAAAAAAAAAAAAAGTTAGGTATTTCCCATGATAAGGACAGGACAAAACCTGCCTCAGTTGCATAGAAACTTTAGCGGTTTAAGACCGGATTTTCATGTCCTAAATGTAGCTATAATTGAAGACTCAAATCCGCTCTGGGAAGAAATGGTAGCTAATGGATGTATTGCTTTATTGCTTTGTGCCATGAAGGACCTGCACACGAGACAAGTGAGTTTGAAGGGGAAAACTCAAGTCTGCTCTCTGGCAGTGAGCAGTTTATTTTAAACATTCTTATTTATTTATTTATTTCTTAAAGTTTATATCCCGCCCTCCCCGCCAAATGGCAGGCTCAGGGCGGCTCACAACAAAGGTTAAAATACAATCAATTTAAAAATGACACATATACTCTAAAACAAGATCGGCAGCATTAAAATATTCCCACAGGTGCGTCTGAACAGCATTCATGCATAGCCCGTGTATAGACATACACTGGCTGGCAGATCGAATTGCCGGCAGATGAAACTGGGCCAGGGCTAAGATAAGAAACATACACAGACCTACACGCCATGCCCTTAGGGTGCTGCGACAGTGTTCAGTAGACAATACGGTCAACATGGAATCAACATGAGGGATGAGGAGGGGATGAGACAACTGTCTCAGGAGCCTGCTGTTTGCAGAAGCGATTGTCAGCTTCAAGGGGACAACGCTCATTGTGTAGCAGGGAGGGTGGAATCCACATGAGTGGGAAACATCTGTCTCAAGAGTATACTATTTGCAGAAGGGCTTATACAATGCTCATTGTGTAGCAGGGAGGGGGGAGAAGCATGGACTTTGACCTCGCTAGCATCCCAGTCTTAGACTTCCCTACAGTGCCATGCACAGAAATGTCAATCAGGATACTCCTGTTCGGTGGGAAGATGAGCTAACTGTTTTGGTGGGATATCTTCCCTGACAGACAACCGTTTTCTGAGTCAGAGATCCCCAGTATGGAGCCCATGGGCATCTCGGCACCTGCTGACAACTTTCCAGGTGCCTACCAATTGTTTTTTAGAAGGCGATTGGGGCCAGGCAGCGCATTTGCCCCACAGGGCTTCTAACCAGCCACCAGAGAGCTTAGTAGTTGGGCAGATTCAGATTTTTTAAAAATTAAATTATCCTTTTCCTCCCCTGCACTTAGGCTTCCTCTGTGTGGTTGGCTCCACCTTCTGTGACAGCCATTTTGTGGTTGGCACTGCCAGTTTGGTGTAGTGGTTAGGAGTGCGGACTCTGATCTTTGAGAACCGGGTTTGATTCCCCACTCTTCCCCATGCAGCTGCTGGTGTGACCTTGGGTCAGCCATAAGTTCTTTCAGATCTGTTCTCTCAAGGGCTTTCCTCAAGTGAGCTCTCTCAGCCCCGCCTGCCTTGCAGGGTGTCTGTTGTGGGGAGAGGGGAAGGGAAAGGAGATTGTAAGCCACTCTGAGACTCCTTCGGGTAGTGAAGGGAGGGGTATAAATCCAATCTCCTCTTCTCCTATGACAGCTGTTTTGTGGCTGTGCCCACCTCTGGGTGTCAGAATCCTAAAGGTGCATGCAGGCTCAACAAGGCTGGGGACCCCCTGCTGTAAAAGGTTCCTTTGCTTGCATTTCGAAGCAGAATATAGAAAGTTGGATCCTGCAGATCCATTCAGCTATATGCAACTTTCTTCCAGAGCATCGAGTCTTCCCTGGGGCAGCATCAAGGGAAATTTCTTTGCCTCAGAAGAAAGTGCCACTGCTAGTGGAAGGGATCCGCAGGGCCCAAGCCTAGGGTTGCTCCCAGCAACTGGTGGGGGATTGGGAGGGGACTTCCTGGGAACAGGAGGGAGGCTCTGCTGATGTGCAGCCAGGAGTCTTTTTCAGCAGGAACGCACCGGAACACCGTTCCGGCTGGCATCCGAGCCTGCCCCGCCTCCTCCCTGCTGGGCCTGAGCTGTTTACACTTAAAGGGGAAGTTCCTGCAGAGAGCCGGCAGGAAAAAACCCCACCCGGTGCTTTCCCTTTAAGTGCAGAGAGCCAGCAGGAGAAAGCCCCGCCCAGAGATTAAGCACGGGGGTGGGGGGGGGTGGGGCTGGGCTCTTTGCACTAAAAGGCCTGGCTCTGCATTTGCCTTGCCGAGGTTGAGTCGCTCTCCCTGCTCTGGTAAGTGCCTCCCCCATCTCTTTTCCTTCTCTCTCCCCCCCACCTACCTACCTACCTACCTTCCTTCCTTCCTTTCTCTCTCTCTCTCTCTCCCTCCCCCTTCCTTTCTCTCTCTCCTCCACCTTCCTTCCCTCCTTCCTTCCTCTCCCCTATCTATCTGTCTGTCTGTCTGTCCGTCCGTCTGTCTGTCATCTATCTATCTATCCTTCTTTTCTCTCTCTCTCCCCCACCTTTTTCTTTCTCTCTCTCCCCTACATTTCTTTCTTTCTTTCTTTCTTTCTTTCTTTCTTTCTTTCTTTCTTTCTTTCTTTCTTTCTTTCTTTTTGTTTCATTTTGTGTTTTTATTAAAAAATATATTAAAAAGGGGTGTGTGTGTAAAAAAGCAGAGAGCCCAGGAAATGCTGGTTTTGACAATATCTTTAATTTTTGAGAATCTCTTTAGTTTTTTCATGGCATCTTCTGCTTAAGAAAAGTAAGTTTGAAGCCTGAGTTCATTGTTGTGTCTTGTTGGGAATGGCTTGCAAATATATCTGTCTCTAAAGTCTGTATTAAAGTGGTTTGGTGCTTACTGCCATGCAAGAGAAAACATCTGAAAAAGTAGCTTCATTGTTGTGTGTGTTGGCAGAACACTTGACTGTTGCATGGGGGACATGTGCAGAGAAACAGATTTGTAACTAAAAATAAGCATGGCCAGCAGCACTTTGGAGATTGCCTGTTTTGTGAAATTTAAAAAGTGGGCAGAGTTTCTGATGAAGATGATTGTCCCTCTTCTCCTGCCACTGGGCTGACATCTGCCTTTAATGAGCCAGCAAAGCTGATGTTCTTAAACCTCCTAATAAGAGAGATTTCTGCTTCTGAGGAGTTGACTTCCATCGATTGGTGATCTTGTGATGGTAGTGATACTTTTATGTGGTAAAGATCACTAGTTCACAGGATAATTTTACCTGTGGGACAGACTCTACATGGCAACCACTCCACTGGTACATAATTGCTTGTAAAAAGTATTATAGTGTAATAATTCAGGTGGGTAGCCATGTTGGTCTGTAGCAGCAGAATAAAGTTGGAGTCTAAAGTTTCATCCAAGGTATAAGCTTTTGTGTGCATGCGCACATCTTCCATCTGAAGAAGTGTGGGTGGCACATGAAATTTTACACCTTGAATAAATTTTTGTACCTTGAATAAAATAGTCCACAAACTACTCTCGTCCAGTGCATCCACAAACCTAGAAGAAGAAGACACTGGATTTATACCCCACCCTTCACTACCCAAGGGAGTCTCAGAGCATCTTACAAACTCCTTTCCCTTCCCCTCCCCACAACAGACACCCTGTGAGGTAGGTGGGGCTGAGAGAGCTCTGAGAGAACAGCTGGTACAGAGCTATGGCTTGCCCAAGGTCATCCAGCAGGTGCAAGTGGAGGAGTGGGGAATCAAACCCGGTTCTCCCAGATTAGAGTCCGCACACTTAACCACTACACCAAACTGGCTCCTAGTGTTGTTCTGCCAGTGAACTAGAGTTGCCAACTCCAGGTTGAGGAAATCCCTGGAGATTTGGGAGTGGAGGGTGGGGTTTAGGGGAAGGAGGGACCTAAGCAAGGCATAATGTCATGGACTCCACTTTCCAAAGCAGCCATTGACCTGATCTCTGTAGTTGGGAGCTCAGTTGTAATTCCAGGAGATCTCCAGACCCCACCTGTAGGTTGGCAACCTTAACAAAATCATATTCAGCATACTAGTTCTGCAGGAAGGCAAGCTGATTTCCATGGGAACCTAACCTTTAGGAATTGCTTCCAATCCAGTGTGGGAATAATTGTTGAACATAAGATATTGGTTCAGGCAAGATTTTGTATAGATGGGACAGAGAATAATGTTTTTATTGGTTTTGTCAAAACTGTTTTGACAACAAGGTAAACAGAATAAGAAGCAAAAGGTGGATGTGGCTGGATGACCACACTTCTGGGAACATCGGGTGTGGCCTAATATGTTAATAAGCTGTGCTGTCAGGGGTGTGGCCTAATATACTAATGAGTTCCTGCTGGGCTTTTTCTACAAAAAGAGCCCTGTGTGCAGTGATGTGTCTAAGTCACTGCCCACATGCCCTGGAAGTGACATCATCACATCAGGGATGTCGAGGTGACACTCTGGTTTTCGGACAAAAGCTCTATGGTGAATTCGGCTTCTACCACAGAGCTTTTGCCCAAATACCAAAACATCATTCCGATGTCCTTGACGTGATGACATCACTTCTGGGTTGCGCGGGCAGTGACGTAGGCACGTCATTGCACCTCGGCAGAGCCCCTCCCTCTTTTTTTGCAGTCAGTTCCCCCTTGCCAGCCACCTGATCAGTGCTGAGAGTTGGGGCCTGTTAGCAGGGGGACCCCAATCTCCACTGGGGGGGGGGGGTCTGGCAATACAATTTGTGTGTTCGAGCTGAAAGGTGCTGATCCCTGCTGTGAAAACTCCTTTTTTTTCCAGTCTGCGACGAACATTTTGACTACAAGGACGCCAAGCTGCTCTATCGCTTCCGGAAGGATGACGGGACCTTCCCCCTCAACAAGGACGTGAAGGTGTTCCTGCGAGGACAGAGCCTCTATGAGAAGTACGTGAGTCCTTCTGCCCACGGGCTCGCCAAAAGCCTTGGCAGGACGCCAGGCTGGCTGCCCTGTCTGGAAAGGGTCGCTGCCGGTTCCTCACCGAGCTGCCAATGCTTCCCAGCTTTGATATTTTTGCTAGGGGAACGTTTGAATTTCGGAAAGCCCTTTTGGTCCAACTAGGATATTTCAGTTTGGTTTCTCCCTTGCCAGAAACATATCCAAACGCTAGGGCTCATTTTGTAGCAGGAGCTCCTTTGCACACACCCCTAACGTAGCCAATCCTCCAAGAGCTTACAGAGCTCTTCTTACATGGGCTACTGTAAGCTCTTGGAGGATTGGCTACATCAGGGGGTGTGTGGCCTAATATGCAAAGGAGCTCCTGCTACAAAATGAGCCCTGTCAAACACATATGATGCTGAATCAGCCCCTTGGTCCATCAAAGCATTATTATCTACTCGGACTGGCAGTCTCAAGCAGAGGTCTTGCACATCACCTAATGCCTTCAACTGGCAATGCTGGGGACTGAACCTGGGACTTCTTGCATGCTAAGCAGCTGCTCTACCACTGAACCACAGCCCCTCCCACTTGTCCTCATTTTGTCACTAGGCCCTCTTCCCTGCTGCTGAACTCCTCCCCCGCCCTCGCCATTAATACATTTTTCCAGGGGTCCTTTCGTAGAAAAAGAGGAGCAGGAGCTCATTAGCATACCTCATTAGCATATGCCACGCCCCCTGACATCACCAGAAGTGTGTCAGAGAGGGAATGTCAGTTTCAGCCCCATTATACCCTATGGGCCGTTGAAATCAATGGCAAAAACTCATAGGGTATATGAGGGGCTGGAGGAAAGGGGGTTTGAGGGAGAGGCTCCAAACTTGCAGGGTAGCTGCTGGGGCCTCTCCTCGAAATGCCCACCAAGTTTCAAGAAGATTGGACCACGGGGTCCAATTCTACGGCCCCCCAAACAGATTGTCCCATCTCCTCCATTGTTTTCTATGGAGGGAAAAAATGTTAACTTTTTTCCTACCATAGAGAACAATGGAGGGAATGGGGGCAACCTGTTTGGGGGCCCATAGAATTGGACCCCCTGGTCCAATCTTCTTGAAACTTAGTGGGTATTTCGAGGAGAGGCCCCAACAGCTACCCTGCAAGTTTGGAGCCTCTCCCTCAAACCTCCTCCCCTCCAGTCGCTTTTAAAATTGCCGCCGAATTTCGGCGGCAATTCAGTGGCGAGCTGAATCAGATTACAGAATCTGATTCAGCCTGTGGATGCCCTACTGGCTAGTCCTGAGCTGGCGGAGCTTTGCTCCGCCTTGCTCTGGCCCCAATGGACCCCTGCATTTTTCAGTACTAGGTTGTATGCTACATCTCTGTTTTGCTGGTGTGGTTCTCTGGTGGAAGGAACATACAATACCTACGGAAGAGCTTCTCACTTCAGTGGAACTAGGAGAGGGGCTGTGGCTCAGTGCTAGAGCACGTGCTTGCGAGCATAAGAAGAACCCTGCTGGTGGACCTCCACTGGTGGACCTCCTGAAGGCACCTGGTGTTTTTGGCCACTGTATGACAGAGTATTGGACTGGATGGGCCATTGGCCTGATCCAACATTGGCTTCTCTTATGTTCTTATCTTCTAATGCAGTGGCCAACCAGTTCCTCTGGAGGGCCAACAGGAGGGCACAGAGGCCGAGGCCTTCATAACAACGTAAGAAGAGCCCTGCTGGATCAGACCAGAGGTCCATCTAGCCCAGCATCCTGTGTCACACAGTGGCCAACCAGTTCTTCTGGAGGACCAACAACAGGGCAGAGAGGCCGAGGCCTTCATAAGAATATCGGAAGAGCCCTGCTGGATCAGACCAGTGGTCCATCTAGTCCAGCCTCCTGTCTCATTTAGTGGCCAGCCAGTTCCTCTGGAGGGCCAACAGGAGGTCACAGAGGCCGAGGCCTTCAAAAGAACATCAGAAAAGCCCTGCTGGATCAGACCAGGGGTCCATCTAGTCCAGCATCCTGTCTCACACAGTGGCCAATGTTCCTCTGGAGGGCCAACAATAGGGCTTAGAGGCCGAGGCCTTCATAAGAACATCAGAAGAGCCCTTCTGGGTCAGACCAGTGGTCTATCTAGTCTAGCATCGTGTCTCACACAGTGGCCAACCAGTTCCTCTGGAGGGCCAACAACAGGGCAGAGAGGCCAAGGCCTTCATAAGAACATCAGAAGAGCCCTGCTGGGTGAGACCAGTGCTCCATCTAGTCCAGCATCCTGTCTCACACAGTGGCCAACCAGTTCCTCTGGAGGGCCAACAACAGGGCAGAGAGGCCGAGGCCTTCATAAGAACATAAGAAGAGCCCTACTGGATCAGACCAGTGAGCCACCTAGTCCAGCATCCTGTCTCACACAGCAACCAACTAGTTCCAGGGGATCGGTGCTTCCTTCCTGCCTTTCTGGAGGGCTTCCTGGCAGCTATGCAGTGTTGCAAGAGATGGGCCTGACATTTACTCTGGAGAGAAACCATTCAAAAAGGAGGGAAGGGAAGACACTCAGGATCAGCCAGGTACTGATAACCCATTTTCAGACGCCTCAAGGAAATGAAATGCAAATCAGATGCCTGCCAGGTTGATCCTCAGAAATGCCTCTATCTGCGAAGAACCACCCGAGGTCCCCCTGGAAACTGCCTTCGTAGGAATGATCACAACTGGAAAAACAGTTCAGGCTTGATGGCAGCATTTCATCCTGCAGAAATGAACTGTTGCTGGTATTTGTAGGCTCAATGCGCCCTCTTGTGGCAGTAGCCATATTCAAGTTGTCTATGGGGAAAGCTGCTCTACAGGCACTCCACCCCGACCTGGATAATCCAGGCTGGCCCAATCTTGTCAGAGCTGTGAAGCTAAGCAGGGTCAGCCCCGATTAGTATTTGGATGGGAGACCACCAAGGAAGTCCAGGGTTGTTACGCGGAGGCAGGCAATGGCAAACCACCTCTGGACATCTCTTGCCTTGCAGGCCCTACACGGTTGCCATCAGTCAGCTGAGAATGGACAGCACTTGACCACCACCACTCTGTATTTAAAAGGCCCTGAAAGGCTAACAGTGAAGATCTGAATTTTCAAGGGCTTGTTGGAATGGGAAATCATCAGTTCCTTTGCTCAGAGAGAAGAAGAAGAAGAAGAAGAAGAGATTGGATTTATACCCCGCCCTCCACTCCCCAAGGGAGTCTCAGAGCGGCTTACAAACTCCTTTCCCCTCCCCTCCCCACAACAGACACCCTGTGAGGTAGGTGGGGCTGAGAGAGCTCTTTCCCAAGCTGTCCTTGAGGGAACAGCTGGTACAGAGCTATGGCTTGCCCAAGGTCATCCATCCAGGTGCAAGTGGAGGAGTGGGGAATCAAACCCGGTTCTCCCAGATTAGAGTCTGCGCACTTAACCACTACACCAAACTGAGTGAGGGTATGACCTCGGAGAAAGATCTCTGGTTCCGTTCTTGCCATTCTCAAGAATTTCTTAGTTGTGTTTAGGTAATTCATGCTCACTTTAATCTATCCCGTCTTCAGTACGGGAAGACAGAAAAGAAACAACAGTCCTTGCATTGTAGTGGTTAGAAAGTATCAGCCCAGGATCTGGGAAAACAGGGTTTGAATACCCATTGTGCTGTAAGATGGCCTACCTTACAGGAATATTGTACAAACTACCACTTGTACAGTGCTCTGAACTCTGAAAGAGAGCCAGTATGGTGTGGTTGTTAGGAGCACGGACTCTAATCTGAAAGAAGTGGGTTTGATTCCCTGCTCCTCAACATTCAGGCAGCTGGGTGACCTTTGGGTCAGTCACAGTTCTCTCAGAGGTGATCTCTGAGGAGCAGTGCTTGAAAGAGCTCTCTCTACCCCACCTACCTTACTGGGTGTCTGTTGTGGGAAAAGGAAGGGAAGGAGATTGTAAGCCTCTCTGGACTCCAAGTGAAGGGTGGGGTATAAATACAATCTCTTCTTCTTCTCCTCTTCTATAAAAATGCTCAAGTGCAATTTTATTAAACAGTGAAATTGTAGCTGGGATGAGCAAACTGAAGGCAAAGAGTACAGGTTTGTGTTTTAAATTTCTGAACGTCATTCTCATTAATGACTGCTGTTAACATGATAGGAGAATAGAACAAATTTAGAGTCCAGTCGGACCAACAAAGATTAATTCAAGGTATGAGTTTTCATGTGCATGCGCACTTTTTCAGATACATTGGAATGGAAGGTAAGAGTTCAAACTTATAGACAGGGGCTGAGCAGCATATTAACATGTAACATGATGAAGATGTTTTAAAATATGTGAAGACAAAGCTAAATAACAAGCTAAGGTTATAAGGTCAACAAACAACTGGAGGATACACAGTCGGCACACAACCCCAAAACAAAAACTGTGTAAAAATACACAAATTAACAGGGGTCCTTTCGTAGAAAAAGAGGTGCAGGAGCTCATTAGCATAACTCATTAGCATAACTCATTAGCATATGCCACGTCCCTTGACATCACCAGAAGTGTGTCAGAAAGGGAATGTCAGTTTCAGCCCCATTATACCCTATAGGCCATTGAAATCAATGGCAAAAACTCATAGGGTATATGAGGGGTTGGAGGAAAGGGGGTTTGAGGGAGAGGCTCCAAACTTGCAGGGTAGCTGCTGGGGTCTCTCCCCCAAATACCCACCAAGTTTCAAGAAGATTGGACCAGGGGTCCAATTCTACGGGCCCCCAAACAGGTTGTCCCATCCCCCCCCATTGTTCTCTATGCTGGGAAAAAGTGTTAACTTTTTTCCTATCAGAGAACAATGGAGAGAATGGGGGCAACCTGTTTGGGGGCCCGTAGAATTAGACCCCATGGTCCAATCTTCTTGAAACTTGGTGGGTATTTCGAGGCGAGGCCCCAGCAGCTACCCTGCAAGTTTGGAGCCTCTCCCTCAACCCCCCCCCCCCAGTGGCTTTTAAAGTTGCCGCCGAATTTCGGCGGCAATTCGGCAGCGGGCTGAATCAGATTAGAGAATCTGATTCAGCCCGTGGCTGCCCTAGTGGCCACTCCTGAGCTGGCAGAGCGAACTGCCCCAACGGACCCCTGCAAATTAATATAAGGTTGACAGTTGTTTTGATTTAATTAATGTGGGGGGACAGTAAAGTAATAAATATGTCAAAATAGGAGATAAATGTGTAAAGGTCTCTCTATAGGAGAATGTGATTAGAAACAGCCACTGCGGCATATACTCCCCACTTTAAAAAATGCACCAAGAAAAGCTAATGTTTTGTTGCCTGTATAGATTATGAACATTAGATATGTTTATGTTAGTGTTCTCAGGGGTCCGTTGGGGCCGGAGCGAGGCAGAGCAAAGCTCCGCCAGCTCAGGACTGGCCAGTAGGGCAGCCACGGGCTGAATCAGATTCTCTAATCTGATTCAGCTCGCCGCTGAATTGCCGCCGAAATTCGGCGGCAACTTTAAAAGCCACTGGAGGGGAGGTGGTTTGAGGGAGAGGCTCCAAACTTGCAGGGTAGCTGCTGGGGCCTCTCCTCGAAATGCCCACCAAGTTTCAAGAAGATTGGACCAGGGGGTCCAATTCTATGGCCCCCCAAACAGGTTGCCCCCATTCCCTCCATTGTTCTCTATGGTAGGGAAAAAGTTAACATTAGATATGTTTATGTTAGTGTTCTTATTTTGCATAATTGATTGTTAGCTCTAGAGGGGTCGCCATGTTAGTCTGTGGCAATAGAAAAGGACAAGAGTCCAGTCTGTGGCTGGGGATTGTCCAGCTTTCATGAATCATTGCTCACTTCTGAAGAAGCATCTGAAGAAGTGAGCAGTGACTTATAAAAGCTCCTCCCCTGCCACAAATTTTGTTAGTCTTTACGGTACTATGGGACTCTTGCTCTTTTCTGTTACCATGTTAGGAAATATATACACCTGTACCTACCACTCCTTTCAAGTGTCCTGAGCTTTCCCCTTATTCAAGCTTCTTATCTTTGCTTTAGGGCAGGGGTGGCCAACCTTGCTTAACGTAAGAGCCACATAGAATAAACGTCAGATGTCTGAGAGCCGCAAGACAGGAACAAATATCACACACACGTTTTTATTTTTAAAAATATGCAAATTTGCTTTTTATTAACGTTAAATGGGACTGCCAAAAATAAAAACAAACAAGGAAAACCGGTTATTGATAATGATATTACTTGTTTGCTAATGATATTGAGAGAGAGAGAGAAAAAGAGAGAGATGGAAAGAAAGAATTAAAGAAGTGGAAAGAAAGAGAGAGAGAGAAACTAGGAAAGCAAATAGATGGGAGGGAGGAGGGAAGGAAGGAAGGAAGGAAGGAAGGAAGGAAGGAAGGAAGGGAGAAAGAGAGAAAAATCATGCCTCCCCTTTGCTTCCCCAGCCGCCCTGCCAGGAGCCGCACAATGTGTGTGAAAGAGCCGCGTGTGGCTCCCGAGCCACAGGTTGGCCACCCCTGCTTTAGGGGCTAGAAACCTGCCATTTTAAAAAGACTCTGAAAGTGGAGACTCTCAGGATAATAAATTCGGTTCTCCAAAGTCTGTGCCCAAAGATTACATTAAAAGTTGCTAAATTCTGCACATTAATTTTCAAATTACGGGGATTAAGAACATAAGAACAGAAGAGAAGCCAATGTTGGATCAGGCCAGTGGCCCATCCAGTCCAACACTCTGTCACACAGTGGCCAAAAACACCAGGTGCCCTCAGGAGGTCCAGCAGTGGGGGCAGGACACCAGAAGCCCTCCCACTGTTGCCTCCCCATCAAGCACCAAGAATACAGAGCATCACTTGCCCCAGACCGAGAGTTCCTATCTATACCTTGTGGCTAATAGCCACTGATGGACCTCTGCTCCATGTGTTGATCCAATTCCCTCTAGAAGCCATCCATGCTTGTAGCCGCCACCACTTCCTGTGGCAGTGAATTCCATGTGTTAATCACTCTTTGGGTGAAGAAGTACATCCTTTTATCTGTTCCAACCCGACTGCTCAGTAATTGCACCTTAAAATTACGGGAATCGGCCCCACTGCTGGACCTCCTGAGGGCACCTGGTGTTTTTGGCCACTGTGTGACAGAGTGTTGGACTGGATGGGCCATTGGCCTGATCCAACACTGGCTTCTCTTATGTTCTTAAACCTCTTAAATTTGAAAAGAAAATTATTATTGTATTTTATGTTTGAGTAAATTGTATGCTGGTCTGAAGACCGTAATAAACAACAACGACTAAGACTACGACGAGGACTACGACTACTACTGTGCCCAAACGTCTGAGCTTGTGCAATGTATCTACAGACTGCACATTTCAAATAATTATATGGTCCAGCCTTCTTGGGACTGTGCTACTTTGAAATTCAAGTGGGAGGTGGGCTGCATGATTGCCCCATTAAACAAACAAGCAGATTCCTGAACCTTGAAAGCTAGCATATCCCCCCATTCAGGGGGGAGCTAGCCTATAATGTTACTTCTTAAGTTCCTAGTTGTTTTTTTTTAAATAACAGTGTTTAAAACACTACAGGATGCATCGAAAAGTGCAACCCCCCCAATGAGGGCTGTACCTGTGAGGGCCCACAGAATCAGTCAACAAGTGTCCTTAATCAGGAAGGCTTTATTGAAGAAAGGTCTCACTGGTCATCTGCACTTTTTGTGTTAGTAATGGCAAGCAGGTGTGGGACCAGGACAGTTATACAGAATTCAAAAGGCTCCCCTAAGATGACATATCCAATTACAAAAAGGATTAAAAGGCGCTCAGAATACTGGCTTTTTGTTCCCAAAGTATAAGTGGGAAAGATATACAGGCAGACCTACAGCAGCTGGCAGTACAGCCCTCCAAGGCCAGAGAAGCAGGTGAGGCAATAAGTGTGCCATGAGAACAGGGCGGGTAAAAGATTCCACAGAAATGAGGCTCACTAGGGTCAGTAACCACCTCCCGCCAGGGGGATGGCAGCATTAGCTGACAGTACCTTGTGACCCGAGTATCGGCTCCATGTCAGTCTTTTATCTTGCCCTTTCTTGACCTCAGGCTGATCAGCGTGGAGGACTCGATCCTGAAAGTAAGGGAGGAGAACTTGGTGAAGTACCAAAGAACCTTCCTCGGCTGCGAAATGATCGACTGGCTGATCCAGGAAGGAGAGACTGTGAATCGCAAAGAGGGAGTCGAGCTTTGCCAGACGTTGCTTGAAGATGGGATCATCCAGCATGGTAATGTGAAAGGGAACCTTGTAAAGTGGTGGACATGGAAGTTATCAGCTGTTTGCAGGATAGGAAAGGAACAAAATAGGTGGTGCACTGTTGTGGTTGGAAGGTCAGACTCGGATCTGAGAGATCTGAGTTCAAATCCCTGCTTTGTTGTGAAGCTTGCTAGGCATAGAATCATGCAATCATAAAATCACAGAGAGCTGGAAGGGGCCCTCCAGGCCCTCCGCCTAGAGCATCCCTGACAAGGGTTTGTCCAGCCGCTGCTCAAAGACTGCCAGTGAGGGGGAGCTCACCACCTCCCTAGGCAGCTGATTCCACTGCTGCACAACTCTTACTGTCAAAAAGTTTTTCCTAAATCTCCAGGACATCATCCACTGCAGAACACAGAAGGACACATAAGAGAAGCCATGTTGGATCCTGCCAGTGGCCCATCCAGTCTGTGAAGCACAGTGGCCAAAACCCAGGTGCCACCAGGAGGTCCACCAGCAGGGCCAGAACTTCAGAAGCCCTCCCTCTCTTGCCCCCCAAGCACCAAGAAGACAGAGCATCACTGCCCCAGACAGAATGTTCCATCTATACCTTGTGGCTAACAACCACTGATGGACCTCTGCTCCAGATGTTTATCCAGTCCCCTCTTGAAGCTGTCTGTGCTTGTAGCCACCACTGTTTCCTGCAGCAGTTAATTCCACGTATTAACTACTCTTTGGGTGATAAAGTATTTCCTTTTATCTGTTCTAAGCCTCCGGCTAATTAGTTTTATTGAGCGCTCACGAGTTCTTGCATTGTGAGAAAGGGAGAAAAGGACTTCTTTCTCTGCCTTCTCTCCCATGCATAATTTTGCAAACGTCTGTCATGTCACCCCTCAAGTATCGCATAGTGCAGGGGTGGGCAAATTGCGGCCCGGGGGCCACATGCGGCCCGCCAAGAAGATTTCAGGACTTCAAGAAAGTTGAGCCTAAATTCAATTTGCTCTCTCATCCTATCACTGCTGATATTGATACAGCACCTGAGGAGCTGCAGCTTGAACTTATTGACATGCAGTCAGATCACACTGTGAAAGAAATGTTTAATGCTGTGACATTAGCTGACTTTTACAAATCTTTGTCTGCTGAAAAAATGTCCATGTATGAAGAAATTTGCTGGGAAAATGTTCTCTATATTTGGGTCTACATATATTTGTGAGCACAGTTTTTCTTGCATGAAAATCAAAGAGAGCAAAGATAGATGCTCTTTGACAGACATTACCTTGCAGGCTGTGATGCGAATGTCAACAAGCCATCTCACTCCTGATTTCAAAAGAATTGTAGAAAAGTGTGATAGGGTACATTTGTCTCATTAAACGGATTCTAAAATTAAATGTGGCTTGCAGCTATAGACGATATGAAATTAGCACAATAAATAAATGGAATAAAACGACCACTATTTTATTTTATTTAATTTATATTTATTGTTTTTTATGATACAAAGTTAACTAATGAATGCAATCATTTTAAAAGGTGCGGCCCTCCGCTAACCTCCGCTCCCACAAAGTGGCCCCCGAGCCAAAACAATTGCCCACCCCTGCCTTAGTGGGTAGACATCAACATCAGGCTTTGCATTCTGCCCCTTGGCTGAATTTACACCCAGTGTGGGATAGAGCCACTGAGGGACTTTAAGGCTGATTTTACACCTCCCCTCTAAAGTAGTTTGACTGCTGTCTTTTCCTATGCTGATTTCATAGTGGTGTGAAATTTCACTCCAGGGGGTCTAAGTGCACTAAGAAACCACAATTGTTTAAAGCAGAATAAAGCGGTATAATACTAGCTTGACCACAGGAGGGCAATTAGTAGATGTGGATATTTCAGTAGCAGCACGGTTTCACACCGCACAGAGGTGTGGGCAGGTTTTTTTGGAACTAGAATGATTCCAGCGGGAAAGTCAGATGTAAAATCAGCCTAAGTCTTTCCTGCTGGCAGTCCTGTAAAGAAAGTCAGGAAATGGGGGCTGAATCGTGCTCACTCACAAAGGTCCTTGGAGGAGCAAAGGAACCAGCTGTGTGGGAGCAAGAAATCAGGGTACCTCAGAGTAGAGAGATCACAAGAGCCAAGACAGCAGTGCTAGTGTGGTTCATCAGGCAATTGCTGGCACAAGGTCTGGAATTATTTATTGATTGGAATGCCACCAAGTTTCGCTGCGAATTTCGCTGTGAATTTCACTGCAAATTCTGCTGTGAATTTTGCTGCGAATTTCGCTGTGAATTTTGCTGCAAACTTCGCCGCAAACACGTTCAGTTGTTTGACTGACCGTGTTTGATGTGAGGATCAGATGTGAGCCAGTCCCCCAGTCTTTGCAGTTTGCGCTGAGTAGCCGAGAATACCCGCGGAACTGGTTTAACTGAAACAAAATCTTGTTTTTTTCTGATGACTTACGTATATGGTTTGTGCTTGCTTCAGTTGTCTATTTAAACGATTGACGGCTGAGTGAAGCAGTTTTGTGTCATAGACAGGAAGTGGGTAGTTGAACTCAGGCTGTGTGAGAACACGCATGTGCAAAAAGTCAACTGTGCATTACCGCATGGTTAGTAAGGAATCGATGAGCTATTAATAAGGAATCGATGAGAGCCAGTTGGGTGTAGTAGTTAAGTGTGTGGACTCTAACCTGAGAGAACCAGGTTTGCTTCCCCACTCCTCCACTTGCAGCTGCTGGATGAACTTGGGCAAGCCATAGTTCTGTCAGAGCTGTTCTCTCAGGGACAGTTCTCTCAGAGCTCTCTCAACCCCGCCTACCTCACAGGGTGTCTGTTGTGGGGAGAGGAAGGGAAAAGAGTTTGTAAGCCACTCTGAGACTCTGAGTGATGGGTGGGGTATAAATCCAATCTCTTCTTCTTTTTCTTCTATTGAAAAATTTGGTCTCTGTTTGCAGCCAGGATTTAAGCCAAACTGGCACGTGTTCATGCACCCCTATTTATGCCAGGGTCAACTGGAACCAATGGAAACAAGGACAGTGCAATGGTTAGAGTGTTTGGAGTTGCATTATGGTAGCCCGGGTCTAATGTCTATTCAACCCTGAAGTTCACTGAGTAACCTTGGGCAAGCCACTCCCAGTCAGCTTCACCTACTTCACAGGGTTGTTGTGAGCAGTGTTCCCTCTAAGCTGAGTTAGTGTGAGCTAGCTCACAGTTTTTTAGCCTCTGGCTCACACCTTTTTGTCTCAGCTCAGGAAGGATGTGGCTCCAGATCAAACTAACTTATGCAGCAGCCAAATGGCCCACTCACAACTTTAACGCCAGTAGCTCACAAAGTAGAATTTTTGCTCACAAGACCCCACAGCTTAGAGAGAGCATTGGTTGTGAGGTAAAATGGAAATATACACCCCCCTGATCTCCATGAAGGAAGAGCAGGATATGAGTGGAAAGAGGTATCTGTGAATTTCCTGCATTGTGCAGGGGGTTTGTACTATATGGCCCTGGAAGTCCCTTGTAACTCTGTGATCCTATGTAGGACAGGGTTTGGAGCTCAAAGAGCATTTAGAAGCTTTTTCTCAAGCTAGGGTTGGAAGACGCAGCAAAGCAGATGGTCCCCAACTCTCTGGTCGCTGGTTCAAGACCTGTGAATCCTACTGCCCTGTGCAGAAGGGAAGGACTCCTGCCTGGATCTGCCTCTTACTATCCGTTCCCTCCTCAGTCTCCAACCGGCATCACTTCTACGACGGGAACCTCCTTTATCAGTTCCGCATCAACTTCCGCCGGAGAAGGCGTCTTACGGAGCTGTTGAACGAGAACTCGCCCCGCACTCTTTCGGATAGTCCCGACAGCCCCTTCTGCCTCCGCAAGCTGAACCCAGAGCCGAATAGTTCGAGCTTCCTGTCAGGTGACTGTGGAGGATGGCGATGGGGGGCACTTGGGGGAGGGGACCTTGTGCCTCTTGAGGCTGGCCCGAAAGAGGGGGGGGGGCTTACCCTTTAGGGCTGCAGCTAAATGTTTAGATGTTTATCTCTTTGACTTGGATTTGTTTTAAATAAGGCTCTGTCTTACGGCGATGAGTTTTATCCTCCGACTTTGCTGCTCTTTCCATAATTGATTGTGCTGGTTCCCCCTTTTAACGTGTCCTTAATTGCTGCTGCTAAGGAGCTAATTGTTTATGGAAGTATATTTTTATTTATATTATTTTATTTTCAGTTTAAACCCCACCCTCCCTACCAAGGCAGGCTCAGGGTGGTTTACACGAAATGCACAAAGACACAATTAAAATCCATCATAAGATCCACCGGAAACAATCAAACCATAAACAAGTCAGTTATCCTAATAGCCATAAAATCCGTTATCCTAAACTGCTGGAACAGTATTCAGATAAAGTGTGAGAGCAGAAATTTAAGATGTATTATTATGTAACACTGGTTTTAGTACAGTTTAGTGTGTTATATATGGAGATACCTCAGCTCTGAACATAAGAGAAATCAGACCAAAAGGCCCTCGACTTCTGCATCCTGTTTTGAACGTAAGCCAACCAGATGCCCCCAGAAAGCCTGCAAACAGGGCATGGAGGCCATAGCCTCCCCCTCTTGCCGCCCCCCCCCCCAGCATTCTGGAATCTCACTACTCCTGAACATGCAGGTTCCATTTACTCATTGCGACTAATAGTCACTGATGGACGTTTATGAATGTTTAAACTTACTAGTGGCCAGCCTTGACCTGTATGGCCCAGGTTAGTCCAAACTCATCAGATCTTGAAAGCTAAGCTGGGTTGGGCCTGGTTAGTACTTGGATGGGAGACCACCAAGGAAGTCCAGGGTTGTGATGCAGAGGCAGGCAAAGGCAAAACACCTCTGAACGTGTCTGGCTTTGAAAACCCTACAAGGTCACCATAAATCGGGTGTGGTTTTGTGGTACTTTCCACCACTGGTGGCCAGCACTGTATGCAGTGGCAGTGCGTGCCACACATTGATATGGTGTTAGTAACATTATCAACAATATAGAAAAAGAAGAAGAGATTGGATTTATACCCCACCCACCCAAAGGAGTCTCAGAGCGGCTTACGATCTCCTTTCCCTTCCCCTCCCCACAACAGACACCCTGTGAGGTAGGTGGGGCTGAGAGAGCTCTGACAGAAACGGCTCTTTTTCAAGAACAGCTGTGCCAGAACTATAGCTTGCCCAAGGTCATCCAGCAGGTGCAAGTGGAGGAGTGGGGAATCAAACCCGGTTCTCCCAGATTAGAGTCCGCACACTTAACCACTACACCAAACAGGCTCTCTTGGGAATTTTATGCCTTGGGAATTTTATGGTACATACACTCCCATGTGTAGATGTTGTTGAGTCCCGACTGGCTTTGTGGGGGCCCCCTAAGATTTTCAAGGCAAGAGACTTACAAAAATGGTTGGCAGTTGCCTGTTCCCGCACCGCAACCCTGGACTTCCTTGACCATCTCCCATCCAAATGTTAACCTGAGCTGACCCTGCGTAGCAGCCAAGATCTAATGAAATCGGGCTAGCCTGGGCCATCCAGGTCAGGGTGACATACAAAGAGATCAAAAATGAATATATAGCCCCTCCATTACTCACGAGTTTCCCATGTGACTTTCCCATCCTTCCAAATTCTTCCCCCATCGTCCAGATCTGTATTTCCCTTAGGAATGTCAACTAGAACCTGGATTGAAAGAAAGCAGCGGGGGTGCCGGGGGTGCCGGACATACGTTAACATATGAGGGGAAGACTAACAGATGCAAGAGGGGCGTTACACTCTCCCCACTCATAAATCATCCTTCTCCCTCCTTGTCCCCACTTTACACAGGAGAAGCATTGACTGGCTAGGCAGTTCTACCCTGAAAGAAAAGGCAGTGAAGCCACTAATGCACAAATACAAAATGTTTGTGCTTACCCCTAGATCAGGGGTGGGCAAATTGCGGCCCGCGGGCCACATGCAGCCCGCCACAGAGTTTTTTGCGGCCCGCCAAGACAGTCGGCCAGATCAACAAAAGTAAAGATAGATGCTCTTTGACAGACATTACCTTGCAGGCTGTGATGAGAATCTCAACAAGCAATCTCACTCCTGATTTCAAAAAAAATTGTAGAAAAGTGTGATAGGGTACATTTGTCTCATTAAACTGATTCTAAAATTAAATGTGCTTGCAGCTATAGATGATATGAAATTAGCACAATAAATAAATGGAATAAAACTACCACTATTTTATTTAATTTATATTTATTGATTTTTATGATACAATTTATACCTTTTCTGAAATGCAAAGTTAACTAATGAATGCAATCATTTTAAAAGGTGCGGCCCTCCGCTAACCTCCGCTCCCACAAAGTGGCCCCCCGAGCCAAAACAATTGCCCACCCCTGCCCTAGTTGAATAACCTCAAGTCAAGTGAAACTCAGATTTCAGAAATGGGAAAATACAGATTCCCAAAACTTAAATTTCTCCCAAAGCAGCTAAATTTGGGTGTGTGTGTGTGTGTGTGGCTTGATTACTTGTTTCTGCGTAACGCTTGTTTTCTCTCTCTCAGTCCAACCCAATAAAGAAATCAAGACAGTCTCAGCCATTCGAAGGAGTAGCGTTACCTCGCTTGCCGGAGGATCCAATTCATATTTCAATCTCTCCCCTAGTTTGGGGCTTCCCCCTACTATTGAATGCAACCCCAAATCTGGTAAGGATTCCTTTTCCCTGCTTACCTTTTATCAGGGCTTTTTTTGTGGAAAAAACCCAGCAGGAATTTATTAGCATAATAGGCCACACCCCCGTGTTACCAGAAGAGTGGTCATCCAGCCACACCCACCTTTTTTTTCTTATTCTGTTTACCTTGTTTGTTGTCAAAACCCAGGGCTTTTTTTGTAGCAGAGATTAATTTGCATGTTAGGCCACATACCCCTAATGTAGCCAATCCTAATGAGTTTCTGCTGTTGGGTGTGGCCTATTATGCTAATGAGTTCCTGCTGGGTGTGGCCAACTCAGGAGCCAGCCGGAACTCCTGTGCGTTCCTCCCCCAAAATAGCCCTACCTTTTATTTTCAGTGAAGTTGGAAGTATAATCTGGGCCATCTAGGAATTGTGTGCATCACAATGGTGCTAAAGAACCTAAAGTGTACCCACAAGTCTATGTCATTAAGTGAAAGGACTTATAGAATCTCAACCTTTATGCTAAAAGCAAGTCCCTAGTCCTCATGACTCCAGAGCCAATTTGGTGTAGTGGTTAAGTGTGCAGACTCTAATCCGGGAGAACTGGGTTTGATTCCCCACTCCTCCACTTGTACCTGCTGGATGACTTTGGGCAAGCCATAGCTCTGAACCAGCTGTTCTCTCAAGGACAGTTGTCTCAGAGCTCTCTCAGCCCCACCTACCTCACAGGGTGTCTGTTGTGGGGAAGGGAAGGAAAAGGAGTTTGTAAACCACGCTGAGACTCCAAGTGAAGGGCGGGGTATAAATCCAATCTCTTCTTCTCTTCTTCCATAGAGCAAAACTGAAGAATCACCACGTACTGGACTCTTCTGCATTCTTATTTCTGTCGTTTGTGTGTCCCTGTTGCTTTGGGAGGTTTTTTCTTCCATATGTTTTGCTCCCTCTAGTGGCCAATTTGATATTACATCACTGTACGTCTGGCCTATCTCGCTGCAGATTTAAACTTCGGGTTTTTATGCCGGACATACTGTGACGTAATATCAAACCAACCACTAGAGGGAGCAAAACACATGTGGAAAAACCAACAATGAAGCAATAGGGACACACAAAAGGCGAAAATGACAATGGTGAAGAGCCCATTATGATTTTTTTCCCAAAGTGAAAGGCCATCCTGTGTTTAAATCATTTTATTCACCGCCTAAAGCTCAAGCCTACCGACACGTGCATATTCTTCAGCATTAAACAATAGCCTCCTGGGCAGAGCTGCCAGTGTGAAACTGCAGTCAGTCTTTTTAATATTGTCGAGGCCGGTGCTCGCCCAGCTGAGACATGTAACTATTCTCTGGTGAAATTGTTTCTGATCTCAGCTTGGATGTATTTGGTCTTTCCAAGAATGGCTTGAATGGAAAAGTCTCTCTGACCTATCTGGTCAACATTCCTCCTTCATTTCTCCATTTATGCTGCTACGTTACCCTTTTCCATGCTTGATTCTCTGACGAGAAATGATGACTGTTCCTTTCCCTCCCCTGTACAAGTGTTAAAGAGACCTGTCACTAATGAGGAGCTTCTGAGCCCTGGGGCACCGTATATCAAGAAAACGCTCACGGTAAGTGACCCAGTCCTCATAATATTCCATTAGTGCCAGTGTTCCCTCTAAGCTGAGTTAGTGTGAGCTAGCTCACAGTTTTTTTTAGCCTCCGGCTCACACCTTTTTGTCTTCGGTCAGGAAGGAATGGCTCCAGAGCAAGCTAATTTATACAGTAGGCGGATCACCTGCTCACAACTTTAATGCCAGTAGCTCACTGAGGAGACAGCTGGGGATTGTAGGCTCATGTCCAACTCAGAAGCCCCCGGTGACACACCCTGTCTCCTTCTTTGCTATTAAACACCCAATTAGTTGGGATTTTGGCTTTGTGAAAGAACTGCTGGCTTTGTCATGGTCTAATGGAGCAGTTCTGCAAGGTGATGATAAAGTTCATTCATTTTCTTCCCCTCTTGAGAGCCAGTTTGGTGTAGTGGTTAACTGCGTTGACTCTAATCTGGGAGAACCGGGTTTGATTCCCCACTCCTCCACTTGCACCTGGCTGGGTGACCTTGGGCAAGCCATAGTTCTCTCAGAGCTGTTCTCTGAAGAGCAATTCTCTCAGAGCTCTCTCAGCCCCCCCTACCTCACAGGGTGTCTGTTGTGGGGAGAGGATGGGAAAGGAGTTTGTAAGCCCCTCTGAGACTCCAAGTGAAGGGCGGGCTATAAATCCAATCTCTTATCTTCTTTCACTTTCAGATTGTGGGAGATGCAGTCGGTTGGGGATTTGTGGTCCGTGGAGGTCAGCCGTGCCACATCCAGGCGGTGGATCCAGGCGGGCCAGCTGCTGCTGCTGGCATGAAGGTATCTGTCTTAATTTGAGGTTCATCAATGAAGCTTCCCTTGCCTAGACAGAGAACGCAATTGGACAGATAAGGCCAGAACCCCAAATACATCCATTATAACTTCCCCTCTGCCCTACAGGCAGAAGTCCTACCTGTATACCTGCTGCCCCCAAAGAAACCCACGTGAGCCAGAACACAGTGCAGTATAACTAGAGAGACAGTGTGGTGTCGTGGTTAGAGTGTTGAAGAATCTGGGAGACTTAAATCCCCTGTTGCCATGAATTCATCTGTTGAAGTTTCTCTAGGGGAATCTTATCTTGAGACCTTAGTCTTGACGTTAGAGAGCAACCCCAAGGGAGTTTGGTCATTGGCAACACCAGCGTTCAGTGCCACAATAACTCCCTTCTGTATTCCTGCTGGTGAATGGGAACTCCGCTTTTCTAAACTTTATTTTTCACTAGTCATCCCTAATAATTTTGAAGGAAGCCCTGTGTGATTGCCCCTTTGTCCTAAGAGCTCACCGGAGGAAATGAAAAAAGGGATGCAGTGACGGCCATAGACATAGAAGGCTTTAAAGGGGGACTAGAAAGATTCATGGAGGAGCGGTCTGTCAGTGGCTACTAGCCATGGGGACGGAGGGGAACCTCCACGTTCAGTCAGCCTCTGAATCCCAGAGCCAGGAAGCCACATCAGAGGAAGGCCTCGGCCTCTCTGCCCTGTTGTTGGCCCTCTAGAGGAACTGGTTGGCCACTGTGTGAGACAGGATGCTGGACTGGATGGACCCCTGGTCTGATCCAGCAGGGCTCTTCTGATGTTCTTATGAAGGCCTCGGCCTCTCTGCCCTGTTGTTGGCCCTCCAGAGGAACTGGTTGGCCCCTGTGTGAGACAGGATGCTGGACTAGATGGACCATTAGTCTGATCCAGCAGGGCTCTTCTGATGTTCTTATGAAGGCCTCAGTCTCTCTGCCCTGTTGTTGGCTCTCCAGAGGAACTGGTTGGCCACTGTGTGAGACAGGATGCTGGACTAGGTGGACCACTGGTCTGATCCAGCAGGGCTCTTCTGATGTTCTTATGAAGGCCTCGGCCTCTCTGCCCTGTTGTTGGCTCTCCAGAGGAACTGGTTGGCCACTGTGTGAGACAGGATGCTGGACTGGATGGACCACTGGTCTGATCCAGCAGGGCTCTTCTGATGTTTTTATGAAGGCCTCGGCCTCTCTGCCCTGTTGTTGTCCCTCTAGAGGAACTGGTTGGCCACTGTGTGAGACAGGATCCCTAAAAAGAACAATCTCAGGTACGAGGGAGAGGCAGGATCAGAATCCTTGGGATTCTTGTGCTCTCATTGAGGAGAAAGGAAGGGTATAAATGAAGTAAATAAAGTTTAGAACAGGTATGCTGCTACAATCCTTCAGCAGCACCTCATCTGGCTCTCTGTCTGTCTCCCCCACTTTCGCACCTGTTCTCCCCCCAGCAGTCCTGGCAGGAAGTGACAGGAACATCTTATAACAGGCAGGACAGTGAAAGGAGTTGGCAAAACAACTTGGGCCCAGGAGATTCATTGAGCAGAGCTCACAGGAAGTTCAGACCTCTCTATCCTCCAGCAATTAATCTAGACAGAGTTGTAATTTTCAGCCTGTTTTGGAAGGGGGTGTGTGTTTGTGTGATCAGAAAGCTGCCGGAATTGGGATGCTGGGCGTGTTTCGTACAGCTGACTCGCAGCACCTGCAGAACCGAGGGCGCTAGCCATTACGTAGCAGTTAGTTCAATGAGCAAATCCTCTCAGTGCCTGCTGAAGCATGAAAGGCGAGGAATGTCCACCTGAGACCGCTGAACCAAAACTAAGTGGTTTTTGCTCTCTTCAGCTGACGATCGGTTCTTTAGAAACAAAGGGGATGGCTTTTACTGCTCAGAGGATTTTTGGGAAAGGGAGGGAAGAGAGGGGTGCTTTGTACAGATGCGCCGTTACCATCATTTCAGTCACTTTCAGGAATTTTTGCAATAACCGGAGTCTTTAGGAAGTTCTTTTAAAGATTAGAAGAGGGGTGGGTTGAGAAGAATTGTGGGGGGAGGGATAAATGATTGAACGATTATTCTCACTCATGGACCCGCTCTCTCATGCATCCACCCTCTTACCTTCCGGATTCTCAGGAGTTCAAGCAGGGCGTTTCCCCCATCTCATTCCCATCTGGTTTATCTATTCTCAGCTGTCTTCTTTATTCTAGCCTGATAGAGTTGCCACCTCCAGACTGGGAAATACTTGGAGATTTCAGGGGCGGAGTCTGAGGAGGATAACATTTGGGAGGGGAGGGGCTTCAGTGGGGTGTAATGCCATAGAGGCCACCTTCCATTTTCTCCAGGGGAACTGATCTCTGCTGCCTGGAGATCAGTTGTAATCCCAGGAGATCTTCAGCCACCACCTGGAGGTCGAAGTCCAATAAAAACATCCGTGAAATTCATTGTGAAGACCTTGGGTTCTGATATGAGAGAGTCAACGTGCGATGTTTATTTCAAGAATTGATAAGAATTGCAATTGCAGCACGCTCAGATAAAGCAATCTCTGTGAAACGGGTATTTGTTATTGCGCAAAATCCGTTGTGTGAGAGCGTTACAAGAAGAGATTTTTCTAGAGGATCGCTGTTATCATAGTAAACATGTTTTGTATATATATCTTTATTGACTCTTCGTCATGTTTGTCATGGATGTTTTGATTGGACTTCCACCTCCTCCCGTGAGAGATCACGGAAGGAGGTGGAAGTCCAATAAAAACATAATAGCGATTCTCTCGCTAGCTCACAAAGTAGAATTTTTGCTCACAAGACTCCACGGTCCTTTGATAGACTGTGGGAATGGTGGTTGTTTTTTTTTTTTTTTGCCCTAGGATTTTAGGATTTGAATTTTGATATTGTTGGTATATGAATAGCTTTGGAATGTGTATTTATGAACTGTGTGTACGATACATTAATTTTCATAGAATAGTTTGAGCAGTTTAATTATCTTTGTTTAGGGAAAAACCATTTTTTACACGCAGTTCTTTCGCTGGTTACGATTTCACTGTGTGCTCCGCTGTGTTTTGTAGCACCCAGAGCATGGCGACCCTCGTTCAAATGTGAGAGACAGTTTTGTTCTCTGAGTCTGCGACCGCCGATGAACCCATGAGCCAAATTAACCTCTGATGTTATCAAGATCGGGGCGGGCAGGGAAGCTAGAACAGTCCGGGCAAAAACCCATCATAGTGGCTCTCTCTGTCTGGAACACTGTTATCACCCGTAAGCAGAGCCAGTGCATTCATAACTGATTTCCCTTTTACGCAAATTGATTTAGCACGCAACCCGAATGGGATTAGAGGGCTCGGGGAAAAGGAAACGGGACAAGCCACCAGCAGCAGGACTGGATGAAAAAAGTAAAAGCCGAACCTACACCGATCCCCATGGATCGGTGGTCCATCTCAACCCACGATCTCTCTTACTGTCAACCACCTGCAGGCTGGGGACCCTGTTTGACGTTAAGAATGTAAGAGAAGCCAATGTTGGATCAGGCCAGTGGCCCATCCAGTCCAACACTCTGTCACACAGTGGCCAAAAACACCAGGTGCCCTCCGGAGGTCCAGCAGTGGGGCCAGGACCTTAGAGCCCTCCCATGTTCTCACAGCTGTTTCGTTTGAACAACCCTCTGTTATTTCACTTTAGATATCCCCTTCAGGTAACATTGAGTAGAACTCCAGGATTAATTTCTCCTCCTTTCCCTTCGTGTAGGTATGCCAGTTTGTGTGCTCTGTGAATGGGATATACGTTTTACATTTGGACTACCAGACCATCAGCAGCCTCATCATGACAGGACCGCGGACTCTTGTGATGGAAATTATGGAAGCCGTGGAATGAACAGGGGGAACCTCCCCCCACACACATGTTTCTCCTCTTCCTTGAACCCACCGTTATTTGTCTTAGACTAGATAACCGTTTCATTAACTGCGGAGGAGCCATTTTGCAAACTACTTCTTCTGAAGACAGAAACAAGTCCGCCCCCCTCACCCCGAGAGCTTTCTGATTAATTAGGAGTCAATTTCACCTATTCAGGGATCGTATTTTTTTAGAAGATGGAAACACCAGGAGTATCTTTCCCTATGGAGAAGTGGAGTTAAAAGAACAAGAATACTTCTCAAGGGTGTGTTCCTGAGAAAGTTACCCATAGCATTTCCCACAGAAATTGCCAAAGAGGAAAGCATTTCACAGAAACTGCTGAAGAGAATTCGGAGACGTTGGGCTCTTCCGCATTCTCATTTTCGCCGCTTGTGTGTTAGTGTTGCGGGGTGTGTGTGTGTGTGTGTGTGTTCCAGTTCCGCATGTGTTTTGCTCCCTGTAGTGGTCTATTTGATATTACATTGTTGTCTATCCAGCATATCTCCCCACAGACTTAAACTGCAGGTTTTTATGCCGGACGTACATCGATGTAATATCAAATAGACCATGAGAGGGAGCCAAATACATGCAGAAAAGGGGGGGGGGAGAATTAATAAGGACATAAAAGGGATGAAAGTAGGAATGCAGAAGAGCCATTTTATCTGCCTACCTAAATGTTATTCTTTCTTTACAGCTTGCTGTTCACTGGATAGATCAACAGAAAAATCCTTCCTTTCGTTATGTGCGCTCATTCTTCTCTCCACCAAAACTTTTTGGAGTGGTTCTCTTGATCTATATCCTGGGAGAATTATCTAAGGAGGTTCACTTTTTTAGCCGGGGGGGGGGGGGAGGGATGTGAGCCCTCCTTACTGATTACAGAAATATTTGGATTCACTGCTCTACTGCGCATGTGCTTCCAGTCTCTGACCGATTTCCCACAAACAGCTGTACCACGGTCACTCTTCCATTTGCCCCGGTTGCATTCGTCAGTTTCGCACTATTCGCCGTGCAGCCACGTTTTGACTCACAGCTCCCCTTGATTTTCCCCGCATCTTCTCGATCCTGTTTTTTGAAGATCGAGAAGACGTGGGGAAAATCGGGGGGAGCTGCGGGTCAAAAGGCGGCCCTGCAGCAAATAGTGTGAAATTGACCAATGCAACCGGGAATGCTTGTGGGAAATCGGTCTCTGTTTTTTGTTCTGCACTGGCTCTTGGCAGCGTAATGTAGTGGTTCAGGTTCAAAGGCCTCGTCTCCTCAAAATTGGTTCTTCTCATTTTGTCTTAAGAACCTTGTAAGGTAGGCTAGGTTGAGAGAGAACACTTACGTCTCTCAGGTTCTAGTCCAACCATCTCACCACTCTGGCTTTATCTGGCAGGGGTCCCCAACGTTGTGCCCATGGATACTATAGTGCCTGCCACAACTTTTCCTGGTACCCATCAAGGTTTGGGGGGTGGGTTTAGAAAATGAGTGGGACAATGTGGGGCCCTTGCCCAAAAAGGGATTTTAATTAGCTACCGGCTGTACACATGGAAATAACATTGTTTCAGTTGCCCACGACCAAAGCATTGGTTTGATTCTCTCACTCCTCTTTCCCAGTGTATTTTTTCAATTACCCCAGTTTGGTGAGCCAGTTTGGTATAGTGGTTAGGAGCATGGACTCTAATCTGGGAGAACCAGTTTTGATTTCCCACTTCTCTACATGCAGCTGCTGGTGTGACCTTGGGTAAGTTACAAGTCCTTTCAGAGCTGTTCTCTCACGAGTAGTTCTCATAAGAACATAGGAGAAGCCAATGTTGGATCAGGCCAATGGCCCATCCAGTCCAACACTCTGTCACACAGTGGCCAAAAACACCAGGTGCCATCAGGAGGTCCAGCAGTGGGGCCAGGACACTAGAACCCCTCCCACTCTTGCCCCCCCCAAGCACCAAGAATACAGAGCATCACTTGCCCCCGACTGAGAGTTCCTATCTATACCTTGTGGCTAAGAGCCACTGATGGACCTCTGCTCCAGATGTTTATCCAATTCCCTCTTGAAGCCGTCTATTCTTGTAGCTGCCACCCCTTCCTGTGGCAGTGAATTCCACATGTTAATCACTCTTTGGGTGAAGAAGTAAACAGCTCTCTTGGCGCCACCACAGGGTGTCTGTTGTGGGGAGGTGAAGGGAAAGGAGATTGTAAGCCACTCTGAGACTCCTTCAGGTAGTGAAGGGCAGGGTATAAATCCAATCTCTTCTCCTCCTCCTCCTCCCCTGCATGTGGACTTCCTATGTGTGGCTGGCTCCTCCTCCCGGGGAAGGAGCCATTTGTGGTTAACACCGCCTCCTGCAGCATTGTCCTTCGCTAGTTTAATTTCTGTTTTGTTCTCTGATGCTTTTGTGCGTCCCCCCTTCTCCCATGGACTCCAGCTGTTTTTACATCTGACTTTCCCGCTGGAATCATTCTAGTTCCAAAAAAACCTGCCCATACCTCTGTGCGGTGTGAAACCGTGCTGCTACTGAAATGTCCACATCTACTAATTGCCCTCCTGTGGTCAAGCTAGTATTCAACCGGCTTGATTCTGCTTTAAACAATTGCTGTTGATTAGTGCACTTAGACCCCCTGGAGTGAAATTTCACACCACTGTGAAATCAGCACAGGAAAAGACAGCAGTCAAACTACTTTAGAGGGGAGGTGTAAAATGACCCTCCCTTTTCTTAAAGTGCCAAATCGGAGAGTGCAATTCCATGTCGCCGCCATTGGACCCAGGTTCCCCGCTGCCGGAAAAGCCTAGACTTTTAATCAGTCAGATCTGCCCTTTAACAAGAAAAATCCCGTTCGCTGGACGCCAGACTGTGCCTTTCTTCTCCCATCTCTTTCTACTTCTCAATGCTTTACTGTGAACAGCGCCTTCTGCTACTTTTTTTTTTTGAAGGGGGGCTGCTTGTCGCCCGTATGAATAGATAATTCCAGTGTGCATCATCAGCTCCGAGACTGTGACCCTTCCCCGCCACTCCGAGTTCGGGTCCTGCCGAATTTTCATTAAAGGGGCTTTTCAGAAACTTGAAAGGAGCGCTTGTTAAAAATGCATACCAGAAGATCTTCTGCTGGCTAATAGTTAGGCATCATCTCCTGTTCCTGAGCAGATGTTCAAGGAAGGGGGAGCCTGGGAGGAAGGGAGGAGGGTTACCACGTCCCCCCTGGCCACTGGTGGGGGATGGGGAGGGTACGGTTGCCAGATCCAGGTTGGGAAACTCCTGGAGATGTGGAGATGGAGCCTAGGGAGGCCATGGATCTTAGTGGGGTACAATGCCATAGAGTCCACCCTCCGAAGCATCCATTTTCTCCAGGACAGCACTGAATCTCTGTGCTCTGTACCATTTTCTCCAGGACAGTACATGATCTCTGTACTCTGTAGATGAGTTGTAATTTTGGGGATCCCCCAGGAGGCCCCTGGAGTCTGGCATTCCTAGCACGGAAGGCCTTTCTCACTGACTGTGAGGGGGCATGAGTTCCAGACTAGCAACCTTTGACGCACATGTAAGGTGAAGACAGCTGCAAAATGAAATGCGTACCGGGGCCAGAGGCGAGATCCATCAACCGGGATGCTCCCTCTAAGCTGTGGAGTCTTGTGAGCAGGGGTCATTTCGAGCAGGAACTCGGGGGAGCTCAACTCCAGGAGTTGGTGCCAGCCCCCCCCCCCATGGGGGAATGCCTGCTTGTGTCATGGCTGCAGCAAAATGACCCCTCGAAAGGTCCTTGTCCCTTCTGGGAAGGACCAGCCTTCTGAAGGCTTCAGCCACCACTGAAGCTATCCTCCCAGAATAGCGATATTTCTGAGTCTTGGATCAGTAGCTGTCCCCTCTCTGCCAGCTCTCTCTCTCTCTCTCTTCTTTCTTTCTTGCCTTCTGACATACTTCTGGTGATGTCAGGTGGTGTAGCATATGCAAATAAGTTATGCTAATGAGTTATGCTAATGAGCTCCTGCACCTCTTTTTCTACGAAATGACCCCTGCTTGTGAGCAAAAATTCTACTTGGTGAGCCACTGGCATTAAAGTTGTGAGTGAGTGATTTGGCTGCTGCATAAATTAAAGTTTGCTCTCTTTCCTGAGCTAGGACGAAAATGTGTGAGCCGGAGGCTAGAACACTGTGAGCTAGCTCACACTAACTCAGCTTAGAGGGAACACTGGTTGTGACGTCAGCTGTCTCTTGGCTTTGCAGCTGGAATTATAAGCAAAACACACCACTGAATCAAATCCTGGTTGAGCTGTCGGAGGCAAAGGGGGTGGTGGTACTTCTTTGGCTTTGTCACTAAGGAGTGAGCTCCGAAGGAAGACAGGCGATTGTGCATGGCCACAACTGATTTATGATCTTCATTATTTTGACCGCAAATTGTTTTAATTTGTGGGGTGTCTTAACTGTCAGATACCTTGGGAGCCATTGTGACTGAAAGGCAAGTCTATAAACACAGCTGATCGATCCATCGGTGCCTTAAAGAGAGTGACTGAGACCCCCGTGAACTTTCAACATGTCCTTAGCTGTAGGTCAGGCTCAAGGAGTTAGTGTTGATCTTCAAGGCCTTGAGTGGTCAGGAACCCATGTACCTCCGGGACCGTCTCCTCCAAGATGTCCCCAGAAGGATGCTGAGATCAGCTGGTAACAACCTGCTGGTGATCCCCGGCCCTAAGGAGGTCCAGCTGTCCTCGACTAGGGTCAGGGTCTTTTTGGTCCTGGCTAGAGATGTAAAATTTCCAGAAATTTTGAAGCTCAGGAAAACCCCCCCGTTTTTCCCAAATTTTTCCCCCAGAAAAAATGGAAATTTTTGGAAAAATTGAAAAAAATGCTACATTAGCCCTTCTTTTTTCTTTTCCAGGTTGAAAGTCATTCTGTTACTTTAGGAACATAAAATATGACTCTGGATAGTTTTACTTGGCATGAAATTATCACAACTAGCATATTAAAAACATAAGAACCTAAGGGAAGCCAATGTTGAATCAGGCCAGTGGCCCATCCAGTCCAACACTCTGTCACACAGTGGCCAAAAACACCAGGTGCCATCAGAAGGTCCAGCAGTGGGGCCAGGACACTAGAAGCCCTCCCACTGTTGCCCCCCTCAGCACCAAGAATACAGAACATCACTTGCCCCAGACCGAGAGTTCCTATCTATACCATGTGGACTAATAGCCACTGATGAACCTCTGCTCCAGATGTTTATCTAATTCCCTCTTGTAGCCATCCATGCTTGTATAGTGTATCCAAACAGTTATTACAAACACAATTTCCTTTTTACATAATATTTATTTGTAATTGTAACAAATGGAGCAACCATCTCCGGAACTGTTTACTAGTTTATGAGGCACAGACCAAAAAACCCCCTCCACAAAACAATTTTTAAGAATCCAGAAGTAACCATTATTCATATTTCCTCTCCACAGTACTGGAGAATTCAGTTTGTAACTTAGGACTTGCTTGTCCTCAGAGCACAGAAATTAGATTAATCTGATACGATACATATTTTTTAGAAATGATTTGGAAAATATTTGGACACCTTGGCTGTGGTCACACAGGCATTTAAATCCAGGAGGGCTCCCGGATTTTAAGGGACCGGGTATTTTTATTTCGGGTTGGGATGATTACACATCCCAACCCCGGAGGCGGCGGCAGAGGTGGGCACCCTTCCCCGAGCTCCACCGGCCGCCTGGTAAGTCCCCCCCCCTTTGCACTTGGGTGCTTGAGTGCCCAAGTGCCCAAGAGCAAAAGGGGGGGGGGGGACGGAGAACTGTCCAGATCGGCTCAATTGCGGGTTCCTTGCGTGACCACCAGGAAAATACTTGATTTTCCCGGGGTCGGAAAATGCGGGAGGAACCCGCAATTGAGCCCGCTTTGGCGCGGGAGTTGTCCCGGCTGTTGTGAACGGTCCCTTTAAATGCGGGAGGCAACAGCAGTTCCTCCCGCTTTAAAGGGCCGTGTGACCGCGGCCCTTGTCTTAAAATATTTTATTCATCACGTTAAAATAAAATGTTCCATATTCATTTTTTCCTTTTTTCAGTTTTTCCAATTTTTCGGAAGAAAACAAAAAAAGGCTTCAGGAAAAAAAACGGGGAACAAACGTTTTTTCCCCAGATTTTTCCAGTTTTTTCCCAGGTCTTCACATCTCTAATCCTGACCCCGACCTGGTGCAACTTTCTGCCGAATGACGTCAGGGCCCTGTGGGATTTGATGCAATTCCGCAGGGCCTGTAAGGCAGAGATGTCCCGCCAGGCTTTTAGTCGAGGACGGCAACAGTAGGCCAAGACTGGCACCCTCCTTTTTCTTTCTGTGGCCCCCATGTACCCTCCCCCACCCTGCTGTGCGGGACAGCAGTTTAGCCGGTAAAGGCTACAAGCTGCTTCGTGGGGCCTCAAAGGTTCTCCAGATACCCACTGATCAATTCTCCCTTATACCCTATGGGGACTGGTTTCCATAGGGTATAACGGAGCACCCAGCGGACATCCCCCCCACTTTCTGATAACCCTGAAGTGGAGAGAGACCTTCCAAACCAGGGGGTCCCCTGCCCCACCTGGGGATTGGCAACCCTGTGGAGGACAGCTTTTGCAAATATGGGGTAGGGGAGCTGTGAGGAGTTTGGGACTTTGCCTGACACCCGTGTTGCACTTTAAATCACGTCCCCACCCCTTCCTTTACCCACAACAGTTCGGACACACCTTCAAAGACATCTGCTACCCTCAAGGGGGGGATTTGCCTTCAACTCCATGATGATCTTCGGATCACAAGAACGAAGAAGCATCCATTTTAGGCTCCTGTTTGCCACCAGTGCTCTAACCTAGTCGACTCTACAATCAGGTCAATGTATGCCCAGGGATACTACAGTTTGTTTTCCCATCTTACCTTTTATGGAAATTTCCCCTAACTCTAGAAGGGCAACTAGAATGATAAAAGGGTTGGGACACTTTCTCTATGAAGAACGATTGAAGCGCTTGGGGCTCTTTAGCTTGGAGAAACGATGGCTGAGGGGTGAAATGATCGAGGTTTATAAGACTATGCGTGGGATAGAGCAGGTAGAGAAAGAAGTCCTTTTCTCCCTTTCTCACAATACAAGAACTCGTGGGCACTCCGCGAAATTGCTGAGCAGTTGGGTTGGAATGGATAAAAGGAAGTCCTTCTTCACCCAAAGAGTGATTCACACGTGGAATTCACTGCCACGGGAGGTGGTGGCGGCTACAAGCATGGACGGTTTCAAGAGGGAATTAGATAAACATATATATTTAATTATTTATTTTTCAAATTTATACCCTCCCCTCCCCACAAGCGAGCTCATATGGAGCAGAGGTCCATCAGTAGCTACTAGCCACAAGGTATAGATAGGATCTCTTAGTCTGGGGCTAGTGATACTCCATATGATTGGGGGGGGGGGCAACAGTGGGAGGGCTTCTATTGTCCTGGCCCCGCTGCTGGACCTCCTGAGGGCACCTGGTGTTTTTGGCCACTGAGTGACAAAGTGTTGGACAGGATGGGCCATTGGCCTGATCCACCATTGGCTTTCTTATGCTCTTATGTTAAGCAATAGGAAAAAATGTTACCTGATACATTTCTGTCTGCCAGGCACTGTCAAAGGCATAGGAAAACTCCTCCAACATGGTGTCCATGGACATCCTGGCCACTGGATTTTTGATTGGCTGTGCAGATTTTTAAAAAAAACGTTGTTTAGGCAGCAGCTGCCAGCACAGCACAAGAATCTTCACTGTATGGCTGAAGGTAAATCGTGGCAACCATTTTGTGGCTGGCCCCACCTCCTGTGGCAGCCATTTTGTGGTTGTGCTCACCATGCTGTGTCAGAGTTCCAAAGGTAACTGCAGGCTCAAAAAGGTTGGGGACCCCAGCATAGGACGTCTGTGTGAAAGAAATCTTGCCGTGAGGGGGAAAAATCCTGGGTCTGTACCAGAAAGTCATTCCCATGGCTGACGTGTGAGCTTTAATTCAATAGGCACTGGATAGGTTCAATTAATTGCCAATCCGCTTCTCCTGGACTGTTTAGCCAGCAGAAATAAATCATTTCTGTTTTGTTTTGTGTACAAATGCTCATTTTGACAGGCTCGAAAGAGACTCAGTCAATCAATTTCCTCCTTGGGAGTCGTTTATCCAATATTCTGCCATCCACTATGCAAATTTGCACTGAAAAAAGTGGGGGGAAATGCCTTGTCTTCTTACTCAGTAAAGCTATTCAACAACTGCAGAATAAATGCTAAAGGAAATGCTTGTTAAAGTCACATTTATAGATTTCAAAAGAGCAAGGATATTCCTAAAAATGCAATAAATGTGGTTACTGTTTTTATACACACATATATTCACCAAAACCTTATTTACCAAAACCTCAGTTTTCTGGTTCTCATATCTGGTAAAAGACTTTCTGCTTTGCCTTCTGGGGGTATGCTGGGGATAACAGAGAGGAGACAGAGAGAATGCTGGTTAACAGTGGCAAAGTAACAAGGTTTCCCAATATTATCGTCTTGCCAGCTCTGAGTTGGGAAATTCCTGGATATTTTGAGGGGGGGGGGTTTGTAGAGAGGAGGGACCTCAGCAGGGTATAACGCCATAAACCCCATCCAAAACGCCATAAAACCCCATCCAAAGCCGCCCTGAGCCCGCTTGCGGGGAGGGCGGGATATAAATGTGAAAAATAAATAAATATAAATAAATCCTCCAAAGCAGCCATTTGCTCCAGGGGAACTGATCTTGGTCATCTGGAGGTCAATTGTAATAGTGGGAGATTTCGAGGTGCCACCTGGAGGTTGGTAACCCTAAGCAAGTAGATCAGTGCCTTGCATCATAAGAACAGAGCAAAAACTATGAACAACAGTATTGTTAGTGGAACACCGGTAGGGTTGCAAACTCTAGGTTGGGAGATTTGGGGGATAAGCCTGGGAAGGGCAGGATTTGTGGGTGGGAAGGACCTCAGTGGGGTATGATGTTACCCAAAGTAGGCAGTCTCCACTTAGTTTGGGGGAATTCGCTCGGAGATGGAGCAAGAGGCAGGTAAGTGGGATCTCCACCTATGTGTATGGGAGTGGTCCCTCTGAGAACTCTCGGAAATAACCAGGCAGTTCTTCAATGGATAGAGTTTTTATTAAGCAATGGAGAAACCAAAAATGCACACAATAAACACACACAAGAGCTAACTAAGAAAGGCAGGGAGGAAAAGGGGAAAGGTTTTTAGGGAAGAGTGATATTTACCGATCCTGAAGAGGTCCGTAGAAGCAGCAAGTTGAAGAAGGAAACAGCCAGCATTTCAGAAAGCGAGAGAGAGACAGAAGGCCCATATGCAAGTGGGGGTGTATGGTGAATCCAAGAACACAACACTGCTGAGGCAACAGGGTGACATATTTATACAGCGAAACGTATTCTGAGGCAGGTTGACTCACCACCAGAGGCCAGTTAACGGATCATTCTTCCAGAGGCAGGCAAAGGGGTGGGAGAGGTTTGGTAGCCCTACGAGCACTGGACAGGAAGGGAGATGGGGAAAGTGAATAGATTTAAGTGTTGATTAATTGCTGTTTAATCAAGGGTAATGGGAAAGTCAGGCTTGGGTGCTGGAAGAATTATCCTGAGTGAATCAACAGGTCCTGAGTGACCTATTCTGAGCCATGCATGTCTCCAGGGTGAGGTGGGGAAAGTAGCCAGCCAGCCTCTCTTATGCCTTGAAAGTGCTTTCCCAGGCTGCTGCCGTACTGGCAGCCATCTTAGTCCACGTTGGCCCAAGCAGTGCCCTACACTTTCAAGGTATTGTGATGTGTGGTGATGTATAGAGGTGATTTATAGAGGATGTTTCTGCCTCTTTTGGACTATAAACTGCCCCTCAATGGGAGGAGGGGTCTGACTGCTAACTATCATGGAGTAGAGTCCACCTTTCAGAGCAGCCCTTTTCTCCAGAGGAACTGATCACACTAGTCTGAGCATCCGTTGTAATTCTGGGAGAACTTCAGGCCCCACTTGAAGACTGGCAACTGAACGCCCCAGACCTCTCTTTACCATATCTTTAAAACCGTGTTTCTCAACATTTCTTGAAGTAGGACCCACTTAAAAACATAAGGCCTCGATCACACGCACAAGTAGCTGCTTGATAGGCACAGCTCCCGGTTGGATTTTCAGGGCGCTGTCACACAGAAACATCTGGCAGGTGTTCCACACCCATTGGCCAAAGATGCGGAGTTAAAAGATACCTACAAATGTGCAGTACTTTCCAGAAAACGCAGGGCGCGGGCGGTCATCGGATCGTGGAAGCATCAGTATCCTGTTGCACCCAGCGCCCGTCTACATCCCGCCTCACACCAGATGGGGTTTTTTTGAGACTCCATAGTATGCATGCAAATGCCGACCTGCACACGTGCACAAACACAGTACTGCTGAACTTTCCGATGCTCCACCATCATCATGTGATCAGCGGCTGACGGCCTGAGCACGGAGCCTCGGGAGACCATCTGATCGTGATACCACGCATCATTTTGCTCCAGCGCAAAGAGCCTTGCTTCCCCCCTGGATTATCTGAGCCTACTGTCTGGGGAGAGCGGCCTAGAAATCAAATGAAATAATAAATAAATAAATAAATAAATCTCGGTCATGTGACCGGGCTCATAAGATGATGAGACAAGCAGTCCATCTAGTCCAGCATCCTATCTCACACAGTGGGCACTCGGTTCCTCTGGAGGGCCAACAACAGGGCATAGAGGCTGAGGCCTTCATAAGAACACCAGAAGAGCCCTGCTGGATCAGACAAGTGGTCCATCTAGTCCAGCATCCTGTCTCACACAGGGGCCAGCCAGCTCCTCTGGAGGGCCAACAACAGGACACAGTGGCTGAGGCCTTCATAAGAATATCAGAAGAGCCCTGCTGGATCAGACCAGTGATTCATCCAGTCCAGCATCCTGTCTGACACAGTGGCCAAGCAGTTCCTCTGGAGGGCCAGCAACAGGGCACAGAGACCAAGGCTTTCTCCTGATGTTCCCTCCTGACTCTGGGACCCTCAACGATCGTGGGCTACTCTGCAGAGAAATAAACATATATCCTGTGAATGAATAAAATCTGACTTCTTAAAACCTTGAAGAATCATTTCCAAGCTGTCTTGGTTTGCAGCAGATGAGCTAAGATTCGAGTCCAGTAGCACTTTGGAGATCAAAATTTGCGGGCAGGTGTGTGTATAAGCTTTTGAGAGTCGAAGCTCTTTTTGTCAGATACCAGACTGAAGAATAAGATTCACTGCCATGCACCTCAGTAGGCTGGATCTGAAGTTGCTTTAAAGCACTGAAGATAGTTTCAGAGGGCCAGCATGTTGGCCTGCAGGAGAACAGCTGGATTTGAGTCCAGTAGCTCCTTAGAGACCAGCAAGATTTTCGGGGTATAAGCTTTTGGGAATGATACATCATATCTGATGAAGGGAGCTTTGACACTCAAAAGCTCATATGCCCCACCGCGATCCTGTTGGTTTCTAAGGGGCTACTGGACTCGAATCAAACTGTTTAAAGTGCTGAAGCAGAAAAGAGCAAGAGTCCAGGAGCACCTTAAAGACTAACAAAAATTGTGGCAGGGGAATGAGCTTTCATGAGTCACAGCTCACTTCTTCAGATACAGCCCGAATGGGAGTCCATCTGCCCTTCTATCTTGGAGAGTGGAATGATTTCAGATGCTGAATGACAGTAGCAGGTGAATGACAATAGTAGGAGTGATTGGATTAGGTGTGAGATGCAGAGGGATAGTTGTTGTTGTGGTTCAGTTGGAAAGTCGAGTTTGACTCTTCACGACCCCATGGACTACATCAAGCTAGGCCCTCCTGTCTTCCATCGTGCTCCAGAGTTTGCTTAATTTCATGTTTGTTGCATCAGTAACACTGTCTAACTATCTCATCCTTCGCCATCCCTTTCTTTGACCTTCAGTCTTTCCCAGCGTAGTAATAGTAGGCGTGGAGAAATCAGCACTGGTAATGAGACAGGAAACTTAGGTCTCGATTCAGTCCAGGAGGACGCGTTGTCTTGAGCTTCGTTATCAGTTGCAATTTTGCAGTCTCTCTTTTTAATCCCCCTTTGAAATTCCCTTGTAAGAGAACTGCGACTCTTAGGTCAGCGACTGAAAGTGCTGAAGATATTCTTCAGGGCGAGTGGCGGGGGAAGACGACTTTCTTCTCTCTCTGTCTCTCTCCTCCCCCCCCCCCCATCTGACGTCTGAGCAAAAAAGCTTCCAAAAAAAAAAAAGGGGAAAAATTTCTCCAAGGCAGCAGACAAGCCTCTGGCTTCCTTCCTGAGACATCCAGAATGTACTCAGATTCTTCATACCACCCCAACCAACATCGGCGAGAAACATGCGAAGATACAAGGTGGGTGGCATAGGCAGTCCATTTGAAACGTGCCCTCTTTCAGGCAGCCTGGAAGTTCTGTGTTGCTTTGCAGTGTAGTGTCAGGATTTTGGGGCATGAGTGAAGGACACCTCTGTCACTTAGCTCTGTTTTCACGAACATAATGTTACAGCGAAATGTGTAAGCTTAGAGGGACTCGGTGTTATTTCCTCAGCCTTGAGGTCCTCAAGGTGCCTTCAGAGATCTCGGCCAACCTTAAATGGCCATGGTAACAATTCCTGAGGTAACATTCCAAGCTATTATTTTGAGCAGAAAGCGACAACTGAGTCTCTCATTACTCTGAGGACGTGCCAGTGAACCGGAGAGCTCGAAGGATAAACCATAGATGAGGGAACAGTGTACTTTTAAAAATGTGAATTCTCTGGGGTGGAAGGGGAACTTCTTTTCAGCAATGTTCTGTGACCACCCACCCCCTCTTTTGTTAAAAGTTCTGGAGAGTGTCCTAGGCAGTGTTCCCTCTAAGCTGAGTTAGTGTGAGCTAGCTCACCATTTTTTAGCCTCCGGCTCACACATTTTTGTCTTTGCTCCGAAAGGACGGCTCCAGAGCAAACTAATTTATGCAGCAGCCAAATTGCTCACTGACAACTTTAATGCCAGTAGCTCACAAAGTAGAATTTTTGCTCACAAGACTTCATTGCTTAGAGGGAGCATCGATCCTAGGCAGCTAAAACGCATAGTGGCTTTGAAAGAGCATTTTCTCTCAGGAAGTAAAGTATTACTTTCATTTCCAGAAGAAATATTAAGCAAGCAGGAGAAAGATCTTGGGACTGCTATACAGGACAAATATGAAAGATTGTTTCGTTACAATTTTTTTATAACAGACAGGATTTTTCCCAGAAAAAAACCCCAACTGTACTTTTAAAGTATGTTTGTCATCTCCTGGTACTAGGAGATATGCTATAGTGAGACCGATTAAATATATACTCAAAAGATTTCATAAGGCTTTGGATTTAGCAGTTTCTTTGAAGGTCTTGGAAGGAACCATTATCATGATAAACATCTTCTTGGTGAAATCCATGTGATTTTTTAATGTTAAGCTTCCTTATCGTGGAGAAACCCGTGCAGCTCAAATACGGTAGGGATGAAAAGTCTCCATTAAAATAACTGCCCATGTACTCTGGAAGAAAGATGTGACAGCTGAGATCTGAATAAATGTATGTGACAAGTTGAAAGAGAGAGAGAGAGATAGTATTTCAGTGTTGTTGCTATCGTTTTGAGGAGAAAACGCAGTTTTAGTGGTAACTCCCCCCATTTGTTTTCCGCTCGATTCAGATGGCATTTAGCAGGACTGACCTCGTAGCTCAAGGAATTTCCTCCTGCCAAATGAAGGCAGAGAGCTGAACAATTCCGTGTTTTATTGGCAACCATGTTCAATTTAATGCTGCTTTTAATGTTTTCTGATGCTGTGATATATGTTTTTATTCTGTTGTGCTGGTTGTACTGATAAATCTCCGTCATTTTGATACTTATATTTTTGTGAATATTGAATGCATGCAAGGTTTTTTTTAAAATTCACCTGTGGAGCTTCTGATTTTTTTTTTTAAATGGCAGGAAATCTTTTTTATGGTTCTCTTACATCAGCAGGTCTAGTCTGGCCCTTAGAGTTGGGACACTGGAGCATGTACAGAGTTCAGTGATGCCCTCCCCTTCAGAATTTCTTCGTGAAGACTCGGCACGTGGGCTTTGCTCAAATCGGTGGCCGTTCTTGGTTTTTCAAATTCGTATTACAACTTATCCAAGATTTCGATAATAAACGACGACGACGCAGAGAAACAATTCACATTTTTCGCTCATAGTCAGCTTTATCACAATAAATACATTTTTTAATTGTTCTAGCCAGTCCTTTATACATGGGACAGTCTTTTTTAAAAAAACAGTAATATGCAAAAACTAAACAGGGTGCGTGGAGATCTCTGGAATTATAACTGACCTCCAGATGACAGAGATCCGTTCCCTTGGAGAAAATGGCAGATTTAGAGGGTGGACTTTATGGCATCATACCCCGTTGAGGTCCTTCTGTTCCCCAAAAACCTCCCTTTCGCAGGACCCACCCTCAAATTTCCAGGAATTTCTCAACTCTGAGTTGGCAACCCAATCTTATGTTCTTATGACAATACCAGCATTTCCAGGAGCATAAGAAGAGCCCTGCTGGATCAGCAGTGAGCAGTTCCTCAGCGGAACAGGCTTCCTCGGGAGTTGGTGGGCTCTCCGTCTTTGGAGGTTTTCAAACAGAGGCTCGATGGCCATCTGACAGGAAGGCTGATTCGGTGAACATAGGCAGGTCAGGAGAGGGAGGGCAGGAAGGGTTGCCTCAGTGCTTAGTTCTCATGGCCCTTTCTGACACGCCCAGGGAAATGCTGATCGCCACTTTGGGGTCAGGAAGCCATTTTTCTCCAGGCCAGTTTGGCCGGAGATCCTGGAGGTTTTTTTGCCCTTTTCTGGGCATGGAACAGGGGTCACTGTGTGGGTGTGTCGGTGGGGAGGTATTTGTAAATTTCTGGAAGTACCTTCCAACCCTATGATTCTATGATCTAGTCCAGCATTCTGTCTCACACAGTGGCCAGCCAGTTCCTCTGGAGGGCCAGCAACATGGCCACTGATATCCCTACCCTCCAGGAATCTATCCGATTCCCTTTTAAAGCCACCTGGGTCTGTGGCCATCACGACATCCTCTGGCAGCAAATTCCACAGTCAAATCCCTTGTGTAAAGAAGTATTGGCTTTTGTCCGTCTTGAACCTACTGCCCATCCACTCTGTTGCAGGCCCTTGAATTCTAGTATTTGGGTAGAGGGAGAAAAAATTTCCCCACTCCTCCACTTGCACCTGGCTGGATGACCCTGGGCAAGCCATAGCTCTGTACCAGCTGTTCTCTCAGGAACAGCTCTGGAAAGAGCTCTCTCAGCCCCGCCTACCTCCCAGGGTATCTGTTGTGGGGAGGGGAAGGGAAAGGAGTCTGTAAGCCGCTCTGAGACTCCAAGTGAGTGAAGGGCGGGATAAAAATCCAATCTCCTCCTCCTCCTCCTCCTCCACCCCCTGCATAATTTCATAAACCTCTCCGATGCTCCCTCTAAGCTGTGGAGTCTAGTGAGCAAAAACTCTACTTTGTGAGCTACTGGCATTAAAGTTATGAGCAGGTGATTTGGCTACTGCATTAATTAGTTTGTTCTGGAGCCATCTTCCCTGAGCGAAGACAAAAACGTGTGAGCCAGATGCTTAAAAACTGTGAGCGAGCTCACACGAACTCAGCTTAGAGGGAACACTGATCCCATCCCCCCCCCCCCCCGAGTCATCTCTTTTCTAAATGGAAAAGTCCCAGACTCTTCGGCCTTTCCTCATCAAGAAGGTATTCCAACGCTTGATCATCTTGGTTGCCCTCTTCCCCCCTCAAGCTATTTTTCAGCCTGTGGGGGGATAAATACACTGGATGGCCGTCTTTACAATATTTTCTTATGTCGTGAAAGTGACAGACAAGGTGGAGACTTTTTTGAACATGAAATTTCACACCAACATGTTACTTCATAGCAACCCCAGCCTTCTCTGGGATTCTCCCATCCAGGTACTGGTTCTGATTGACCCTGCTTCTCTCCCCAGCTCAGAGAAACTCAAGCTAACTTGGGCTACCCTGGCCATTTCTTCTGGCATAGGGGACCTACAACTGTAAATCTGAAGTTATCTGTTTTAAAGAATGAGGGGGAAACACTTATTTAAGGTATTGTAATAATATCTTAAATATTATTAATAATATCTTAAATATTATTGGCTCAAGTGGTTAAGATGCTGAACTGCAGGCCAGAAGGATGGTAGTTCAGCCGTCCGAGACCCGAGCGCTGCACGACGGAGTGAGCTCCCGTCTCTGGTCCCAGCTCCTGCCAACCTAGCAGTTTGAATGCAAGAAACTCCAAGTAGATAAATAGGTACCGGGGCTGCAATGGCTCAGTGGTTAAGATGCTGAACTGCAGACCGGAAGATCGGTAGTTCGGCAGTTCAAGACCCGTGTGCCGTGTGACAGAGTGAGCTCCCGTCTCTTGCCCCAGCTCCTGCCAACCTAGCAGTTTTAAAGCAAGAAATTGCAAGTAGATAAATAGGTACCACTTCAGTGGGAAGGTAAACTGCATTCTGTGTGCCTTGGAGTCTAGTCATGCTGGCCATATGCCCATGGAAATGTCTTTGGAAAGCGCTGGCTCTTTGGCTTGGAAATGGAGATGAGCATCGCATCCCTAGAGTCGTATTCAACTGGCTTTCAAGCAAGGGAAACCTTTACCTTTACCTAATAATATAGATAATAATAGGGTTGTTCCTCATGAAAAGTTAAGTGAGACTAAGATTGCTTAGAGGGCTGTGGTGGCTCAGAGGTTAAGATGCTGAGCTGTAAACTGGAAGGTTGGTAGTTCATCAGTTCGAGACCCGAGTGCCACATGACAGAATGAGCTCCCGTCTCTGGCCCCAGCTCCTGCCAACCTGGCAGTTCGAAAGCAAGAAACTGCAAGTAGACAAATAGGTACTGCTTTGGTGGGAAGCTAACAGCGTTCTGTGCACCTCAGCGTTTAGTCATGCTGGCCACATGACCATGGAGAAGTCTTCGGACAACGTTGGCTGTTCGGCTTGGAAATGGAGATGAGCACCACCCCTTAGAGTCGGATTTGACTGGCTTTCGAGCAAGGGAAACCTTTACTAAGATTGCTAGACACCATAAAAATCGACACCAGCCTGAGCATGGAACAATTCAAAGAAACTGTACAAGATCAGGAAACGTGGAGTGAGCTGGCCCATAGAATCACCAAGAGTCGGACACGACTGAATGGATAACAACAACAACAACACTTTCAGTTCACTTTCCAACTGGATTTGACTGTGTGAACTGGCAAAATCTAGTTGGAAAGTGTATTGAAAGTTAATTGAAAGTGGATTATTTAGTGTGTGTGACCACAGCCAAAATCAGGAAAATTTTAGTCATTCAAATCAGGAATGGGAAAATATTGAGGGAAATGACTCATTTTGAGGAAGTATTGATAGGTGGCAGGGGTTATTTCGAGCAGGAGTTTGGGGGAGCTCAGCTCCGGGAGTTGGTGCCGCCCCCCCCCCCCCATGGGGGAATGCCTGCTTGTGTCATGGCTGCAGCAAAATGACCCCGTCCCCTGGAAAGGTCCTTGTTCCTCCAACCAGCCTTCTGAAGGCTTCAGCCACCACTGAAGCTATCCTCCTGGAAGAGTGGTATTTCTGAGGCTTGGATTAGTAGCTGTCCCCATAAATGCCAGTAAAACCACATAGAACATTAAAAGATCAAATACTAAAATCATACAATCGTAAAATGATCAATCCTAAAATCATAAAGTGCTAGTGGTGATGGTATTCCATTAAGATGGTGTTAATGACATAAGATGGTATGCTGTAAGATGCTATCCGACATACAGTCTACCAGCTCAGTGGTCTTCTTGGGCCTATGATGGAATAAGTCCACTCTTGAGGCTACGGGCCAGGCTTGTTGATGGTAGTGGCAGGGCGGCTCCTAATTAAAGGCCTGGTGGAAGAGCTCCGTCTTGCAGGCCCTGTGGAACTGCAGAAGGTCCTGCAGGGCCCTGATCTCTTCCAGGAGCTTGTTCCACCAGTGAGGAGCCGCCACTGAAAAGGCCTTGGTAATGGCCCAGCCTGATAACGGCCTCCATTAGGGACAGTAAGCTATTGGCCGTTGCGTTAGGCAGTCAGTACACCAGCCAAATTGCCAAACTCTCCCCAGCCTCCCACATTGTTGGCTAGTGATATTTATTTGTCTAAGAGAGAGAGAGAAAGAGGTGGAAAGAGAGAATGAAAGAGGTGGAAAGAGGGCAAGAGTGAAATAAAGAAAGCAAATAGATGGGAGGTGGGAGGGAGGGAGGGAGAAAAAGTATGCCTCCCCTTTGCATCCCCAGCTGCCCTGCCGGGAGCCGCACAATACGCGTGAAAGAGCCGCATGCGGCTCCCGAGCCACAGTTTGGCCACCCCTGCTTTAGTTTGTGTGTCTCCGCCTCAGGCTGCAGGTATTTCAAGCCTGTTTGTGGATGGTAAAAATCATAGGAAGGATTACGATGCGTCAGTGCAAATCAAAAAAGGGGAAAGACTGCAAGAAGACGCTAACTGTTTAGTAAATTTCCAATTTAATGTATTTTGCAATGTTTTTACAACATCGATGCCTTATGTTGATTGATGACTAATGCTGATGATTCTTCCACGAATGAGAGCCCTTATACTAACTGATGATCCATGTTCAAGTCCTTGAGCTTTTGGATTCACCTTGTTCGCTTGTATTCGTTTGTGTTATTTTATAATACTCGTGATAAACCTATCTGTTGTGAAAATCTTGCAAAACATATCATTGTAATTAATCGGAAATTTACTAAATAGTGTCTTATCGCAGCGTTGTCCTTCCTTGTTTGTGGATGGTGGCGCAAGGCCGTTTCTCTCGGTCCCTAGCTAGGGTTGCCAACCTCCAGGTAGCACCTGGAAGCTCCCTGGCACTTCAGCATCGCCTTTCTAGTCTCCCCCCGAACCAGACAACCGGGGAAATGTGGTGCTGAAGTGCCTGGGATCTTTCAGCATCATTTTTCTAGTCTCCTACCCTCCCCCCCCCGAAAGATCAGGAACGGAAGCAGGTATGTTTGCCTGGCTGCCCTCGGTCCTCCAGCCAGTCCACCAAGGCGCAAAGGCTGGGGAGACCGAGGCCAGCCAGGCAAACACACCCGGTTCCTTCCCTGAGCCCCTCCGTGCCTGGGTTCAACGCGCCTGGGTTCCCCTCCTGCTCTTCTTGCACCTGGAGAAGATCAGGGGTGGAACCCAGGCATGTCTGCACGCCTGCCCTCTTTCCCCAGCCTGCCCACCGACTTTCCCTCTTGTGTGTAACGTGGGGAGGGCAGTGTGCTCTGTAGCCACGCACGCCGGAGGTTTGGTTGTAGTAGGCGTCGCCAACTCAGGAGCCAGCCGGAACTTTGTTCCTGTGCAGTCCTGCCCAAAAATAGCCCCGGAGATAACACCTGTGCACACTTAGGGTGATGTAGCGCCCCCCAGTGTCCATGCACGCTGAGCTGCTCACTCCAACAGTTCTGGAGTCTGGAAGTACTCGATATTTGTTAGTTTTGCAGCAAAGTTCTGCATTCTTGTAGTAACTTGTGTCGGCCTTCTTCAGCACCTAAGTCCAACACACCTGTACGCTCTCTTGCCTTCCTTCCCCATGGCTGAATTTCCCTCTCAGGCCGCCAGCTCTTCCGACAAAACAGTGACTGTTTTTGCATGAGCCGGTGCGGCCTCTCGTTGGCAATTCTCAAAGGAGTAGAAGCTAATTTTTGAGCCGTGGCACCATTTCATTTAGTGAATCATAGGTCTACGAGGAACCTTTTGGTATTCAAACCCACGTGAAGCAAAAAAGGGGGGGCAAATTGATATGAAGCGGATACGATTACGAATTCAATAAAATCTCCATAAAATTATAGTAAGACACCATGAAAACAGTGGCAGAAGAGGTCTCAAAAGCACCTTTAAAACAGCTGAAAGCGAATAGCCTACCAATTCAAAATATTTTCCCTCCCCCTCCTCTTCTTCTTGTAGTGGTTGAGAGTGTGGACTAGGGCTGCCAGCCTCCAAGCGGGGCCTGGGGATCTCCCGCTTTTACAACTGATCTCCAGCTGACAGAGATCAGCTCCCCTGGAGAAAATGGCTGCTTTGGAGGGTGGACTCTATGGCATTGTACCCTGCTGAGGCCTCTCCCTTCCCCAAACCCCGCCCTCTCCTGGCTCTACCCCCGAAGTCCCCAGGTATTTTCCAACCCAGACCTGGCAACCCTAGCTGTGGACTCTAATCTGGGAGAACCGGGTTTTATTCCCAACTCCTCCACACACAGCTGCTGGTGAGACCTTGGATCAGTTACAAGTTTTTTCAGAGCTGTTTTCTTAAAAGAGCTCTCTCAGCCTCACCTACCTCACGGGGTGGCTTTCCAATTCAGGGTCCCCCCGGGAGCTTTATAGCGAGTGGAAATTTGAACCTAAGACTCTCCAGTTGCAATCCAGCACATTATACTGCCTAATCCGGTATCCTGTAGTATTTCTTATTTCCTCCTAATGTGCTTAACAGCAGCTTGGGGTGGGTGGGTGGGTGGGGAGGACATATTCGTATTTCTAGTGGGGGTACAGCTTGGTGAAAAGGACTGAAAACCTCTCGCAGTACTGTGGCCCCATGCAAACCAGGACTTTCCCCAGGGGCTAGTTTTTAATCCCCCCCCAAAAAAAGAAAGAAAGAAAGAAAGAAAGAAAGAAAGGAAGGAAGGAAGGAAGGAAGGAAGGAAGGAAGGAAGGAAGGAAGGAAGGAAGGAAGGAAGGAAGGAAGGAAGGAAGGAAGGAAAAGAATCAGGCAACATTGAGGATTGCCTTTAAATGATAGTCATGTTGCCATTCCTGAGTGAAAGGATGCATGTGTGTTAAGGTTGCCAGGTCTGGGGTGGAAAATTCCTGGAGATTTGGGGGGATGGAGCCGACCTCAGCAGGGTATGAGGCCACTTTCCAAAGCAGCCATTTGCTCCAGGGGAACTGAAGTCTGTCGCCTGGAGACCAGTTGTAATTCTGGGAGATCTCCAGCCACCACCTGGAAACTGGCAACAATACTGTACAGATCAGCTTGAAGGAAGGAAGTTCTCCTCCCTGCTCGATAAGCGCATCAGTCAGTGGTTAGGAGCGTGGACTCTAATCTGGGCGAACCGGGTTCGATTCCCCACGCCTCCATATGCAGCGGCTGGTGTAACCTTGAGTCAGTCACAAGTTCTCTCAGAGCTGTTCTCTCAGGAGCAGTTCTCAAAAGAGCTCTCTCGGCTCCGCCGACTTCACAGGAAGGGAAAGGAGATTGTAAGCGGCTCTGAGACTCCTTTGTGTAGTGAAGGGCAGGGTATAAATCCAATCTCTTCTCTTCTTCTTACATTGGATAAGTTCCAGGCCGCCTTAAATGCTGGACTCTTTCATTGCTGAAGGAAGGCAGTATGAGTAAGGGCCCTGAGTCTGCCTGAGAGAACTGACCTTGACAAAGCTCTTTATTCTTCAGGTCATCATGTTGGCGCACGGGCTCTTCTGGATTGCCTGCATAATGCTGACGAGCCGCATTGTACTACAGGTGTGTGGTCAAGGTAAGGAGAAAGCCTTCCCCTTCCCCCAAATCCTGGGTTCGATACTGTCCCGTGGACCTCAGCTGCAAAGCCAAGGGGAAGTCTGTTCGGGATTTCTGTGTAAATGCAGAGTTCATAAACCCAGCAGAACACTTTTATTAGTTTTTTTTATAACCCCCCCCCCCCCCGAAGCTTTGCTGATGACGGAGAGAGTCACTGGGAGATTAAAATAATTTATATTATTTATTTATTACGGCCCATGACTAATTACAAGTTCACACAGCAAATCATTTTGAAAACAAAGAACGTTACAGGAAAGCCATCCTGTCTAGCGTCACTGACCTACATCTTTACTCAGGCATTTCTAAACCGCATGTGAGGGAAGGAGAGGAAGGACAAAGAGCGATAAAACTGAAACCCAGTGAAGATATAGATGAACAAATTTTGAGTCCAGCGTAGGGTTGCCAGATCTGGGATGGAAAATACCTGGAGACTTTGGGGGTGGAGCCAGGAGAGGGTGGGGTTTGGGGAGGGGAGGGGCCTCAGCATGGTACAATGGCATAGAGTCCACCCTTCAAAGCAGCCATTTTCTCCAGGGCCGATTCCGCACCAGCGGTTGCTCCGGTGTGGACCCCCGAAAAAACCCGCGGCATAGTAACAATTCCCCACATGTTGCCCTGCGTCTGCATTTGGCCCGAACGTAATCCTCGTTCCTCCTGGATCTTCCGTTTCCTGGATTTTCAGGTTTTTTATTTTGTCATGGGAGTGAAGTCGGGGCATTCCAGTGGGGAACTCCAGAATCGGGATTTAATGCTCCTCCCTTTCAATGCAGCTCTTTCTTCTTTCCCTCCCCTTTCCCTTTCCTCTCCTCCATTTTTTTTTGTCCCCCGGTCCTTGTTGCGTTACAACGACACTCCAATGTAATGAAACAAGGACCTCCATGCATTGAGCAGCAATATAAAGCAATGTAAAGTCTCCGGCCGCTCATCCGCTGATTTCACCAGTGTTTTGTTGCAACACAACAATGTTACAATGCCGTCAATGCCCGCTTGACATTTCAATAACTTTGGCAGCATTTTATTTATGAGTGTGCATTAAAAAAAAAGACACTCCCGCGGTCGAGAGGCAGAAAGACTAAAAAGTAAAACAACCGGAGGGCAGTTGCTGATCCCTCTTGCGAGTGCGTTGTTGAACTGGTAGGGCTGTTGTTCCATTTCAATAAATGTTATCTTTTTATTTTATTCTAAGTTGAGACTGCAAAACAGAACTAAATCCCTCAGGGCGGTGGGGGTATTCCACTGCCTCCTCCCTTCCTCAACACTGCGGCCAATGACAATGTTGTAATATTGTTACATCACAACAAAACCATGCATGTGCAAAAAAAAAAGAAAGGTGCACATGCATGAGCATACCTGTAGTATAGTGGGAGGGTTCCGCACAAACAAAAGGGGTGCATTGCGAGGACATCATGACGTTATAACGTTACAACGCAGCCCCGCCTACATTACAAAAAAAAGGTTGGGTGAAAGAAGGGTGGGGGATTAAGAGCTGGGGCAAGGACAAATGCGAAAATGAAGACGCCGGACAAAATTCTGTGGTGCGGAACCGTGCTAGCAGAGACGGGTCAGTTCAAGCAGGGTGGAAAGGGGAGCAAAGAGCTGGTGCGGAATCGGCCCAGGGGAGCTGCTCTCTGTCAGATGGAGATCAACTGTAAAAGTGGGAGATCCCCAGGCCCCACCTGGAGGCTGGCAACCCTAGTCCAGCGGCACCTTTAAGACCAACAAATGCTTATTCAAGGTATGAGCTTTTGCGTGCGTGCATTTGAAAAAGTTTGCATGCGCACGAAAGCTCTTACTTTGAATAAACCTTCATTGGTCTAAAACAGGGGTGGCCAAACTGTGGCTCGGGAGCCACGTGCAGCTCTTTCACACATATTGTGCGGCTCCCGGCAGGTCAACTGGGGTAACTAAATATCCTTAGCAAACAAATATCATTGGACAAAGAAATATCATTATCAATATCTGCTTTTACCTCTTTTGTTATTTTTTGGGGGTAGTCTTATTTAATGTTACTAAAAAGTAGATCTGCATATTTCCCAGTAAAGAAAGCAACTTTAAGTGTATTCTCGAAGGGCCCCACCCCAACCGGCCAAATTGGAGACGGCAAATAAATATCATTATCAATAATGGTTTTTTACCCCTTTTGTATTTGTTTTTGGCAGTCTCATGTGATGTTAATAAAAAGCAAATTTGCGTGTTTTTAATTAAAAACAAGTGGGTCATATTTGTGCCTTGTGGCTCTCAAACATCTGACGTTTATCCTATGTGGATCTTACGTTAAGCAAGTTCGGCCACCCCTGGTTTAAAAGGTGCCACTGAACTCTAGCTTTGTTCTGAAACCCGATGCTTACTCTCTGGTCCACCCACCACCAGTGTTCCCTCTAAGCTGAGTTAGTGTGAGCCGGCTCACAGATTTTTAGCCTCCGGTTCACACGTTTTTGTCTCAGCTCTGGAAGGATGGCTCCAGGGCAAACTCATTCATGCCGAAGCCAAACTGCTCGCTCACAACTGTAATGCCAGTCGCTCACAAAGTAGAAGTTTTGCTCACAAGACTCCACAGCTTAGAGGGAGCATTGCCCCCAACCCAAAGTATTGACTACCCAGTTGGAGAATCCCAGCGCTAACTAATTATGCATTTTGTTACCTTGCGCAGGCGGCAAATACACGCAGGACCATTGGGTCCTTCACCTAAGCTAGCTGAGACGGCAGCACGCAGAAACAAACAGCTAATTCTTTCATGACTACGGGGAAAGAACTTGTAAATCCCAACAAAGTCAAAGGATTGCCAGGCCGTGCAGAGGCAGGGGTGGGGAACGGAGACCTGTAGCCAGGATTTTGTCATTTGGGGGGCCTTTAAATAAGTCAGGGGGCACTGACATTACAAAATATGTGGGGAAGCAAGCCATGGTTGGGAAAGGGGCGGCGGCAGGGGCGTAGACTTTGGAAATCCCCGGGGGGAGGTGCTCTTTCGTGCGCTCGCGCTTTGCGCGCATGCACGGGACCATGTCCTCACCGCTTCTTCCCCCCCCGGCCCCAGGGAGGCAGACTTGGTTTCTTTCCGCCTGCTGCTGCTGCCTGCTGCTGCTCCGGGCAGCTCACTGACCGGCCGGTGCCTCCTGCCGCCGCGGGCGCGTTTGTGTTGGGGAGACCGCCCGGTGTCGCGCGCCTGCTGGGCTCCCTCCCATGGCGGGGGAAGGCGGGGACATGCGGGCGGCCTCAGCGGGAGCAGCAGCAGTGCCTCGCGCTTGCCTTTGCCTCGGGGCGTGAGGGGGGGCGCACATGAGCGCAGTCTCGGCGGCGGCAGCCAACTGGCCGGCTGACTGCCGTGTGCGCGAAGCGCGGGACCATGTCCCCGCCGCCTCTCTCCCCCCTGCCCAAGGGAGGCAGGAGGGTAGGCCGGGGGTGGAGGGGAAGGAGAGGCGGCGACGGCAGCCAGCTGGCCGGCTGACTGGCCACCGGCGAGCGCTCCATTTTGCCGGGGGTGGCTGAGCCCCCCCCCGGGAAATTTCGGGGGAGGCTCGAGCCCTCGAGTCCCCCCGTAGTTGACGCCTATGGGCGGCGGTGAGGAGTCCTCCGGGCAGCCCAGAGAGCTGGGGGCCTGGGGGCTGGATGGAAGTCAGGGGGCCTTGGCGGGAAGTTGGGGGGGCCAGGCCCCCAAATGCTCCACTGTAGCTATGGGCCTGGGGGAACGCAAGAATAAGACAGGGTAGGAGGGGGGGTTAAAGTTCCCCTCTCCTTCTAACCCCGCTCTTCCCCTTGATCTGCAGAAGAAATTGTAACCGGAAGTTGAACCCTGAGCTGCGATCGCACCCACTAAATAATCCATTCTCAATTCACTTTCAGTGCCCTTTCCAACTGGATTTTGCCGCGGCGCACAGTAAAATCCAGTTGGAAAGTGCATCGAAAGTGGATTATTTTGTACGTGTGATCACGTTAACTGGAATTGAAATGGGGATCTTCTGCATGCAAAACACATGCTGTAAGCCACAATCCTTCCCCAAGGAAGACCCCTGGCCCACATTGGGGCAGACTAGGGATGCCAGCCTCCAGGTGGGATCTGGGGATCCCCCAGAATCGCAGCTCATCTCCAGACTACAGAGATCCGACCCCCTGGAGGAAATGGATGCTTTGGAGGGTGGACTCTATGGCATTGTGCCCCACTGAGGGTCGTGCCCTCCCCAGGCTCTATCCCCAAATCTCCGGGAGTTTCCCAACTTGGAGCTGGCAACCCTACCTCCCATCCCCCGCTGGTGGCCATGGAGGACCTGGCGACCCTAGCTGTAATGTTCTGTGTAGCAACCGGCCTGCCATGTGCTCCCAGGTAATGGCACCCGCCACATGGCCAGAGCACATGGTCAGGCAGAGAGGGGAGCTTGAATCTGGAGGAACAATAGACGTCCAGATTCAAAGCCTCCACCAATGTGGGACCTAGGTTCTCCCTGGGGAGCCAATGCGGCCAAAGGCTCCTCCAGGGAACCTATGACAAACATGCGCATATGTTAAGCCCCTATCAGGTCTTTTGGGTGTGGCCGGAGGTGTGGCTCCGGCCAGCATATAATGAGGGCCCTGGAGCCCTGGAAGCATGCTTGTTCTGACCATCTACTGGGCATGCTGAATCACTCAATAAAGGCTTCATGATTTCACCGTTCCTGGTCTCCCGAGTCCAGTACTCTTCACTAGGGCAGACAGTTTTCTTAGTACTCTTTATTGTCTATTTCACTGTTAACCCCCCCTTTCCTCCAAAGGACTCAGGATGGCCTACCTGGGCCCGCTTCTGTTTCATTGCCCCCCCCCCCTTTTTTGCTGTCAAGTCACCGCTGACTTATGGCAACCCCTCCATGGGGTTTCCAAGGCAAGAGATGCTCAGAGGTGGTTTGCCATTGCCTGCCTCTGCATCACGACCCTGATATTCTTTGGAGATCTCCCTTCCAACTACTGACCAGGGCTGACCCGGCTTAGCTTCCAAGCTCTCCCTTCCTGGTCACCAAACAAGGTGATAACAGTTCACAGAAGAGAACGGTGGCCCAAGAATGGGCCTTTCAAGCCAGGGCAGCTTATTTGCATCCTGGATATTATGGTCCGCTGGACAATTCCTTCATTTTCATATTCAGCCGCCGACATTCTTGCGTCTTTATTTTGGGGGTCCTCGACGGACGGCCAAAAGCTGAGCTGGACGGGCAGCGCAAAAGACAGCTTCTTTTTTCATTGGGTCATGAATACCCTTTTTGTTCCCTTGGCCATCCCCATGTTCGCTCCGGCTAAGCAAAACAACTGGCCCCTCTGAAGTTTCCTCTGAGAAAGGAAGGCCCTGGGATGCATGTGAATCTTGTCTTTGTCTCCTGCCCCTCCCGGTCCAAACTAATTTCCTCGCAGGAAGCTCGCAAGAGATCTCTGAAAGGTTAAGGCGCGCAGATGTGGGGCTGAGTCGGTAGTTATGTCCTGTTTAGGGCTGCCAAGTCAGCCCGGGGGGCGGGGGATCCCCCGCCACAGGGGTTCCCGATCCGCCGGCCAGCATTCGGCTGGTGGGGGGAACCCCACCCCCGAAGTCGTCCTGCCAGGACGACTTTCCCCAATGTAATGACGTCGCCCGGAAGTGACGTCATCACGTTGGGGGTGTTGCCAGGGCGACGCTCTGGCAATCGCCCCAAAACTCTATGGCACCATAGAGTTTTGGGGCGATTGCCAGAGCGTTGCCCTGGCCACGCCCCCAACGTGGTGACGTCACTTCCGGGCGACGTCACTGGGCACGCTGAGGGAGCTCCCAGGTTAAGGAGGACTCCCCCCCACCATTAGGTAAGTAGGACTTGGCAACCCTAGTCCTGTTAAACTGTTGACAGTCACATTCTAGCTGGCTCCAGGTCCCTTCTCAGAAGCTTGGGGCCTGCGTTATGGGGCAACGGGTGCCGTCCCAGACAGAATGTGCCCTTCTGAGCTGATAGATAGAAAGACAAATCAGTGGGTTCTAGATCATACCAAGCCTGAACTCTCCCCAGGCTAGCATTGCCAGGTCTGGGTTGGAAAATACCTGGGGACTTTGGGGGTGGATCCAGGAGAGGGTGGGGTCTGGGGAGGGGAGGGGAGGGGCCTCAGCATGGTACAATGCCGCAGAGTCCACCCTCCAAAGCAGCCACTTTCTCCAGGGGAGCTGATCTCTGTCAGCTGGAGATCAGTTGTAAAAGCAGGAGCTCCCCAGGCCCCACCTGGAGGCTGGCAACCTTAGATCAGGCCCATAGCCAGGATTTTGTGGCATGTGGGGCAAAAAATTTTCTGGTGGGGCTGCTGTTATTTTTACGTCAGCTCCAATATGTCCCCTAGCCCGACAGGGAAGGACAGAGCACGTCCCCCATTCTTTTCAAGAAATCTCCTCAAAAAAATCTCGTTAGGCTGGCCCTTTAAGGAAGGGGGTGGAGCCCCTAATAGTTCCACTGTAGCTATGGCCAGACGCTCCCTAGAAGCTGAATTGACTAAACTGAGGCTATCATTCTTTGGTCACATCATGAAAAGATGAACAGAAGAAGCGAAACAGAAGTATAAACCCACCCCATTGTAACAGTACCGAAATCACATAACAGGATCCTACATACAGTAAGCTATACATGGTAGTACAGACCACGGTCTCAGTAAGGCAGCCAGTTTGGTGTAGTGGTTAGGAGCGCAGCCTCTAATCTGGGAGAACCGGGTTTGCTTCCCCACTCCTCCACATGCAAGCCACTGGATGACCTTGGGCAAGCCACAGTTCTCTCGGAGCTGTTCTCTCAAGAGCAGTCCTCGAAAGAGCTCTCTCAGCCCCACCGACCTCACAGGGTGTCTGTTGTGGGGAGGGGAAGGGAAAGGAGATTGTAAGCCGCTCTGAGACGCCGAGTCAAGGGCAGGGTATAAATCCAATCTCCTCCTCCTTCCTTCCTTGGGAGCCAAGTTGGTATAATTGTTGAGAGCGCGGACTCTGATCTGGGAGAACCAGGTTTGATTCCCCATGCCTCCACATGCAGCTGCTGGTGCGATGCGACCTTGGGTCAGTCACAAGTTCTCCCTGAGCTGTTCTCTCAGGAGCAGTTTTCGAGAGAGCTCTCTCTGCCCCACCTACCTCACAAGGGTGTCTGTTGTGGCAGAGGTTTCAAAACTTCTATTACCGTGAACACCTGCTGTTGTTTCCAGAGCAAGCTAAGCAAAAAGAAGCGACTGAATACGAGATGAGACCGTGCCCGTCTCTCTCTGCGGGACTTGATTCAGTAGCTTGCCTTCTTGCACAAAGAAAAGTGTCGGAGAACCAGAGGGAAGAAGAGCCCGGGACGCTTGCTCAGCTACAGGCTGTCCAGGGCTATTATTTACGCTCTCCCAGGCTTTGCGTTTCTCAGGCAGGTGGCCTTGGAGCTGCCAGCTGAAGTTGTGCACTCAGCAGAACCAGGTCTCCGGAGCTGCCAAACATCTCGGAAGCTTTTAATGGATAGGGTGTTCTGGAAAGCCTGGCAGGCCCCTGGAAGCAGGGTTGCCAATCTCAAGGGCGGGACCTGGTGATCTCCTGTTATAACAGTTGATCCCCAGACTATGCAGATCAGTTCCCCTGGAGAAAATGGTTGTTTTTGGAGGGTGGGCTCTACGGCATTGTACCCTGAGCCAGTTTGGTGTAGTGATTAAGTGCGTGGACTCTAATCTGGGAGAATCGGGTTTGATTCCCCACGCCTCCACTTTCACCTGCTGGATGACCTTGGGCCAGTCACAAGTTCTCTCAGAGCTGTTCTCTCAAGGGCAGTCCTCGAGAGAGCTCTCTCAGCCCCACCTACCTCACAGGGTGTCTGATGTGGGGAGGGGAAGGGAAAGGAGATTGTATGTGACTCTGAGACTCTGAGTGAAGGGCGGGATATAAATCCAATCTCCTCTTGGCAATCTCCTCTTGACTCTATGGCATTGTACCCTGAGCCAGTTTGGTGTAGTGGTTAAGTGTGCGGACTCTAATCTGGGAGAACCGGGTTTGATTCCCCACTCCTCCACATGCAGCCACTGGATGACCTTGGGCAAGCCACAGTTCTCTCAGAGCTGTTCCCTCAAGGACAGTTCTTGAAAGAGCTCTCTCAGCCCCACCTACCTCCCAGGGTGTTTGTTGTGGGGAGGGGAAGGGAAAGGAGTTTGTAAGCCGCTCTGAGACTCCAAGTGAGTAAAGGGCGGGGTATAAATCCAATCTCTTCTTCTTCTTCTTCTTCTTCTTCTTCTCTTTTTCTTCTGATAAGGGCTTTCCTCTCATCACTAGGGTTGCCAGGTCTGGGTTGGAAAATACCTGGAGACTTTGGAGGTGGATCCAGGAGAGGGAGGGGAGGGGCCTCAGCATGGTGCAATGCCTTAGAGACCACCCTTCAGAGCAGCCATTTTCTCCAGGGGAGCTGATCTCTGTCAGCTGGAGATCAGTAGTAAAAGCAGGAGATCTCCAGGCCCCACCTGGAGGCTGGCAACCCTACCCTGGCCACTGGCTGGAGATGGCAGGATGAGGTTGCTTGCTCCAGGTCTGGAAATTCCTTGAGATACGGGGGTGGAGCCTGGGGAGGTCAGCTAGGTACAGTGCCATAAAGTCTACCCCTCTAAAGCATCTCTTTTCTCCAGGGGATCCGATCTCTGTAATGTGGAGATGAGCTGTAATTCCAGTAGATCCCCAGGTCCCACCTGGAGGCTGGCCTCCCCTGCCTCTACCTTACCATTCTCAGGGCTCCACCCCCCAAATCTCCAGGTATTTCCCACCCCAGAGCTAACAGTTTTGTGTACTGGGTTCAAGGCATTGAGGAGGCGGACGACGACATAGCTATCAGCTAGTTTATTGGTACACACAACACAGCTTGCAGTACTGGCCACGAGGGCCAACTATATACAGTCACCCCAACCTCCCCCTGGTCCTATTGGCGGGTTTGAATCTCCTGCCAGAGATCTTTAGTGGTGGGCTAGTGAGGGTCTCGGATCCTTGACTCCCATTGTTTCAGGAGTCAAGCTCGAGCCTTATGTCGCTGCCACCCCGCGGTCGTCAGCGGACATAACACCCCTTCCCCCATAGTTCGGGTTACCTTCCTAGGTCACATAGTCTTGCAAATATGGTGGGGGCCTGCGCTCTCTCCGTGAGTGCTGCAGTGCAGGCGTGGCGGCCACCCCCGTGTCCTTGTCTGGCAACCTTGTTGGACTCTCCTCCTGCTGGGTTGGGTGGTCCTCAGCCGGTGCGGGGCTGGGTGCCAGCGCCTCTGCAGGTCTCTCTCTGTCTGGCACTCAAGTGAACTCCGGCTCCTCTTCTGGCACTCCTGTTCCGGGGTCGTCGCAACCTGGTTCCCGAGCCGGGATGTCTGCTGTGATGGGAAGGAGGTGCCTTCTCAGTTGGTTGAGGTGCCTCTGCAGGACCTGTCCATCCTCGGTTGAGACCTCATAGGAGACTGGTCCTGTGGGCTGAATTATTCTCCCAGCAAGCCATGTCGCGCCCTTGCCAAAGTTGTGGGCATATATGGGGTCTTCAGGGAAGAACCCCTGGGGAGCTTCCCTCTGCTCTACTTGGGTGCGTGACTCGGGGGCCCGGTCTGGGTGTAACCTGTCTAGTACGGTCGCTGTCTGTCTGCCCATCAACAGCTCTGCAGGGCAGTGGCCACTGACCTGGTTTGGTGTGGTGTGCTGTGCCAGGAGGAACCGTGCAATGCGGGCTTCCCAGTTGCCCTCAGCGAGTCGCATTAGGGCTTCCTTAGTGGTCCTCACCATTTGCTCAGCCTGCCCGTTTGTCGCGGGGTGGAACGGGGCTGACCAAATGTGCCGGATCAGGTTTCCCCATAAGAACTCCTGGTATTCTTCCGAGGTGAAGGCCGCCCCATTGTCTGAGACGATAGAGTCCGGTGGGCCGTGTGTCACAAAGATCTGGCAGAGTGCCCAGATCGCAGCCTTTGACGATGTTGTTGAGACGGGACTGACCTTTTGGAGTAAAGTCCATAAAAGTCCACGTTTATGAGAAAGATCAGCCCATGAAAGGGGCCAGCAAAGTCTATGTGGAGTCTTGACCACGGCTTGTGGGTGGACTCCCACTCTTGTGTGGGCGCGTTCGGGGGATTGGGTCATGACTCCTGGCACTGGCTGCAGTGCTTGACCCACGCTTCAATTTCCCCATCCATGCCCAGCCACCACATGTAGCTTTGAGCGAGGGCCTTCATTCGCATGCCTCCTGAATGTGCCTCGTGTGAGGCTTTTAGGATGCCCTTCTGCAGAGGGCTGGGAACTACCACCCTGTACCCCCACAACAGGCACCCCTTGTGGGCAGAGAGTTCCTCTCGGTGAGCCGAGTAGGGCGTAAAGTCAGGACCCGCCGTGTCACTGGGCCACCCCCTGAGTACCCAGCCCAGAACCCGGGAAAGAACAGGGTTCCGGGCCATGCGATGCACGACATCAGCTGCCTGTATGGGGCCATCTGGGCGGTCCTCTACCCGGAGGATGTGGTGAACCGGGACCGGATAAGCTTCGACCGCAGGCAAGGGAAGACGGCTAAGGGCATCCACATGGCACATGGCCTTGCCCAGGCAGTGCTGCAAGGTGTAGTCGTAGCCTGCCAGGAAGATAGACCAGCGGAGGACCCGCGGGGAGAGTACCTGAGGCGTCTGGTGATCTGCAGCGAAGATCCCAAGGAGGGGGTGATGGTCCGTCACAATGGTGAAATGGCAACCGTACAGGAAGTCGTGGAACTTCTTCACACCAGCCACAATTGCCAACCCTTCCCTGTCGATTTGCACGTGGTTTCATTCAGCGGAAGACAGGGTTCTTGAGTAGTAGGCCGCAGGCACCTCGCGCCCATCTGGGAGCAGATGCGCAAGGACAGCGTCCACCCCGTATGGGGAAGCATCGCAGGCAAGCACTACAGGCAGAGTCTCGTCACAGTGTGCAAGCACCTTGTTAGAGAAATCAGGAGCGCCTTGCCCCCCTTGAATGCAGTGGCCTGGGATGGGCCCCACGTCCAGGGGGCATGCTTGTCTAGCAGGCGGTGCAGGGGTGCGGCTACCACCGCCTTGTGAGGGAGGAAGGCGTGGTAAAAGTTCAGGAGGCCTAAGAACGCCTGCAGCTCCACCTTGGATGCAGGTGGTGGCGCTTCGACAATGGCCTTAATTTTGTGTCTTGCCGGGCGCAAGCCGTTGGCGTTGACTGTGAAGCCCAAGAAATCGACGAACGGAACTCCTAGGAGGCACTTTCCCCGCTTCACTTTGAGGCTGGCTTCATCAAAGCGGTGCAACATCATGCACAAGTGGGAGGCGAAGTCGTCTGTCGTCGCCACGGCGATCAGCACATCGTCAAAGAACGGGGTGACCCCGGGGATCCCTTTAAGGAGAGAATCCATCAAGTTCTGGAATAAGCTCAGTGCAACCTTCACCCCAAATTGCGGTCACTTCACTTTAAAGGCTCCGCTGTGTGTGACTATGGTGGCCTCATCTACGGGGAGCTGTCGGTACGCTTGCGTAAGATCTAATTTACCAAAGATCCTTGCCCCTGCCAGAGTAGCCAAAACGTGGCTTACCACCGGGACTGGATATGCGTGATCTTGGAGTGCCTTGTTCAAGGTGCATTTGTAGTCCGCGCAGATGCGGATCTCCCCATTGGGCTTCATAGGTGTGACAATGGGGGTCTCCCAGGGGGCATGCAACATGGGTTCCAGGATCCCTTGGGCCATGAGGCGGTCTAATTCCACTTCAGTTTTAGGGTGCAGGTCGACAGGGACCTTCCTGGCTTGCATGCGAATGGGTGATATCTGTGGGTCGAGTTGCAGGGAAACCGGGGGGGCCCGTGTAACGTCCTAAGTTCCCATCGAAAATGGATGGAAATTGGCTGCACACTTTGCCAAAGTCTCTCGTGCAGCTACGAACCCCCTGACCAAGAACCCCAATGGCTCAAACCACATATGCCCCAGTAAGCTACTCAGGTTGCCGGCAACTACCAGTAGGTCAAGGCGGCCGTTAAAGTCTTTGTGTCTGACTTGGAAGCTGCCAGTGCCCCGGATTGGCACCTGGTTGCGCTGGAAATCCGTGAGGGTGACCGGGGACTTTTGCAGGCAGGGGCCCCCTCCCGGACACAGCCTTTTTAGGGTCTCCTCCGAAATTATGGCGAAGGCAGACCCAGAGTCTATTTCCATGGTGCATGGGGATCCCTCAGTTTGGACTGTCACTTGGAATTTAGGGGCGGAAGGGAAACCAGGGAGTTTCAGTACCTGCTCTGCAGCCAGAAGGTAGAGGTTCTCTGTATCTGCGTCCTCCTCCTCCTGGTGCGCCTGGACGGTCCTGCAGCAGGGGCCCCGCGGAGTGGGGCCTCGCAAGCCTTTCGCCCTACAGGCCCCCCGCGATGTGGCCCGAGCGTCCGCAGCTCCTGCAGACAGCGTCTCGAAGTCTGCAAATCTTGCGGTCATGCTGCTCCCCACAGCTGGCGCACTCCCGTTGGGCCAACTCCGTCATGGGCGTGGGGCGGTTCGCTGTTCCCCGGTCGTGCCATCTGGTCGGCTGCGTGCAATGGATTCCTTCTCCGTCACTGCAATCGGAGCCGGTGGTGGTGGGCTTGTGATCACCCGGTGGCTGGACGAGGAGCCAGCTGCTGCTGGAAGCGATCTCTCCCAGGCAGTTGCTATTGCTAGAGTGGAGGCGCCTCATCCTCCATTATGCATCGCCTCAGCTTCTCGACCCTCAGGCCGTACACGAGCTGGTTTCTCAGAGCTTTATCCGTGAATGCTCCGAATTTACACTCCGCTGCACGCTGATGGAGCTCTGCCAGGTATGTAGCCACGGACTCTCTGGGCTGTTGCACGCTTTGTTGGAAGGCTATGTGTCAGGCAACCTCCGAGGGCTGTGGGTTGAAATGGTCTTGCAGCACCTTGATGATCTGATCGTAAGTTGCTTCCCAGAGACTTGTTGGTGTCAAGAGGTTTCTGGCGACCTCGACTGTCTCGGTGCTGCATGACCTGATGAGAAGGCCTTTCTTATGCTCCTCCTCAGTCACTTGTTGATAGACCAGGATCAAGTGGAACCCCTCAACCCAGACCTCCTAGCGGTGAGGCTTCGCTGGGTCAAAAGGCGGAATGACTCCCGGAGCGGTAGCCATTGCTGCGTGGGGTGGCATGGAAGTGTTTCCTTGGGCGTCTTGGTTGCCATTTCCTTGGGCACCTTGGTTGCCCTCATTGGGAGCAGCGACGGCGGACATCGGCTTCCTCGGACGCCGCAGCCGGCTCGCTCAGCGGGATCCCATCCTCGTCGCCACTTTTGTGTACTGGGTTCAAGGCATTGAGGAGGCGGATGACGACGTAGCTATCAGCTAGTTTATTGGTACACAACACAGCATGCAGTACTGGCCATGAGGGCCAACTATATACAGTCACCCCGACCTCCCCCTGGTCCTATTGGCGGGTTTGAATCTCCTGTCAGAGATCTTAGTGGCGGGCTAGTGAGGGTCTCGGATCCTCCCCCCCCCAATTTTATTTATAATTTTTATAATCTTATCACTACATCCGCTAACCTTCCTGTTAAACGAGAAGCATCCCATAAAACAAAAGGAGAAATCTTAAGAATTACCAAAATGAAAATACCGTATTTTTTGCTCCATAAGACGCACTTTTCCTCCCCCAAAAAGTGGGGGGGGGGGAAGTGTGTGCATCTTATGGAGCGAATATGGAGCTTTTCTTACCTGAAACAGGGCTCTTTCTTCAGCAGGAACGCAGGGAAACGCCATTCAGGCTGGCATCCCAGCCTTCCCCGCCCCTCCCTGCTGGGCCTGAGCTGTTAAGACTTAAAAGGGAAACGGCAGGAAAACCCCACCAGGCTAAGTACTCTTTCCCTTTAAGTGCTTTTCCCCTTTAAGACAGCCAGCAGCAGAAAGCCCCGCCCACAGATTAAGCTCCGTGGCTACTTTGCACAGAAAGGCCTGGCTTTGCATGGCCTGCCGACGTCTCTCTTCTTTCCTTTCTCTATCTTCCTTCCTTCCTTCCTTCCTTTCCTTTTTTCTGTCTGTCTGTCTGTCTTTCTGTCTCTCTCTCTGTCCCCACCTTTCTTTCTTCCTTTCTCTTTCTCTCTCTCTCTCCTCCTCCTTCCTTCCTTTATCTCTCTCTCTTTCTTTCTTTCTGTTTCATTTTTTCCTGTTTTCCTCCTCTAAAAACAAGGTGCGCCTTATGATCAGGTGCGTCTTATGGAGTGAAAAATACGGTAACATCAACCCCGGGCCGACTTGGGAACCCTAGGCCTGAAGATCTGCTGGAATTCCAACTGATCTCCAGAGTACAGACATGAGTTCCTCTGGAGAGAATGGCAGCTTTGGAGGCCGGACTCTGTGGCATTATACCTCACTGAATTTCCCAGGCTATGCCAGCCCCCAGCCCCGCCCACAAATCTCCAGGAATTTCCCATCCTGAAGCGGGCAACCCTATTAGAACCATCCTCTTTGGCATCTAGCTTCCTATGTGTAGGGCATCTTGCATACTGGAGGATATCAATTCATGTGGGCCTCTCCCTATAGCCTTCAGTGGTACAGCTCAGACATAGGTTTGCTACCTCACAATTATGCACCCACCCCCCTGGTCCAGAGAGATTCGAGTCCAGTAGCAACTTAGAGACTAACAAGATTTTTGGGGTAAGACGTAACACCACACCAGAAGTTACACTGTATATCACAGATTGGAACCTACTTTATGATTCCTACAGAGTTTAAACCGTGGTTACTTCGACCCCAAACCCCTATTTGTGATCCTACAAAATTGCTGAGCAGTCAGGTTAGAACAGATCAAAGGAAGTCCTTCGTCACCCAAAGAGTGATTCACACGTGGAATTCACTGCCACAGGAGGGGGTGGCGGCTACAAGCATGGGTGGCTTCAAGAGGGAATTGGATAAACATATGGAGCAGAGGTCCATCAGTGGCTATCAGAGGTCCATCAGTGGCTATTAGCCACAAAGTATAGATAGGAACTCTCGGTCTGGGGCAAGTGATGCTCTGTATTCTTGGTGATTGATGGGTGGGGCAACAGTGGGAGGGCTTCTAGTGTCCTGCCCCCACTGCTGGACCTCCTGAGGGCACCTGGTGTTTTTGGCCACTGTGTGACACAGAGTGTTGGACTGGATGGGCCACTGGCCTGATCCAACATTGGCTTCTCTTGTGTTCTTATGGCCCCACTGGTGGACCTCCTGAGGGCACCTGGTGTTTTTGGCCACTGTGTGACAGAGTGTTGGACTGGATGGGCCACTGGCCTGATCCAACACTGGCTTCTCTTATGTTCTTATGTCTGTAGTAGAATCAGGAAGTACAGTAAAACCATGGAACACCCATTCTCACACACTTGTTCTGCCATTCTATCGTTGTCCACACTCAGTTTGAGCAGCATGCGCACAACCGGTATACTCCTGTGTACAATTTGTGCTCCTTTCTGAGCAGAGTTTGAAAGACGCTAATGTTTTCCCATGTCAGGATCGAACCGGTTGAAGCTGACGGTCCTGTCAGAAGACAGACTGCAGATGAAGTGGAAAGAGACGGAAGGCAACACCAATGGGTACAAAGTCCGTGTGAAGCCCATGGCAGGTAAATGCTAAGGAGGTTCCGGGTTGGAGTAGACGGGGGACCTTTTTTGAGCCCGTGGGTGTCTTTGGCATTCTGATACCGGGTGGTGGGTGTAACCACAAAATGGCTGCCACAAGAGGCGGAGCAAAGCACAAAAATGGCTGCCAAAAGAGGCAGAGCCTACCACAACATGGCTGACACAAGAGGCGGAGCAGACAACAAGAATGGCTGCCACAAGAGGCAAAGCAAACCACAAAAATGGCTGCCACAAGGGGCGGAGCAATGCACAAAAATGGCTGCCATGGGAGGTGGAGCCAGCCACAAAATGGCTGCCACAGGAGGTGGAGCCAGCCACAGAATGTCAGGAAGTAGGTTTATACTTAACCATAATAGCAACTCTTCAACACTTCAGGCAGAGGATCTGTTTAATGGGATGCCTTTTAAAATGAACATACTGTTTTAAAACGTTTCCTCGCATTCAAACACAGCTTACCTTCAGCCAGGCACTGAAGATCCTTGAGGTGTGGCAGCAGCTGCTCCTAAAGCAACATTTTTTTAAAAAAAATCTGCTCTGTCGATCAGATTTCCAGTGTCCAATCAAAAGCTGTCTGGGCAAAAGTGTCATCTGGCTCCACCTACTTTCTAGAAACACTTGGCCAGGCACCAGGAAAGGTGCTGGAAGGTGCCCAGATGCCCATGGGCCAATCTTCCCTCTAAGCTGAGTTCGTGTGAGCTAGCTCACAGTTTTTCAGCCTCCAGCTCACACATTTTTTATTCTTAGCTCAGGAAGGATGGCGCCAGAGCAGACTAATTTATGCAGTGGGAGCCAGAGGCTAAAAAACTGTGAGCTAGCTCACACGAACCCAGCTTAGAGGGAACACTGGTCCTGGCAGTGAGGGTCTCCCACCTCCACCAGGGGGGTCTGGCACCCCTAATATCAATAAGTTCCATGCTGGAAACAAAGGCAGGTGCTTCCAAACTCCAAAATCCAGGAAGAAATTTGGATGAGAATTTTCGAAGCACCCTCCAATTCCAAGGGCAACGTTCTAAGACCCCTCCCAGTTATGGAGGCTGGTGGCACCTACCCCAGGGGGCCTGTAATTGCTAATCTCCATGAAAGGCCATCAGCCAGGGTCCTCTTGCCATCACGACTTGCTGAGCTACACAAAAACAAGGAGTGGTTTGTATTGTGCTATGCAGGTGCATCGTTTCTCTGTAGGCTTGCCAGATCCCCCCCCCCCCCCCGACCACTGGTGAGGGATGGGGGGGGGGGTAGGGTTGCGAGATCCAGGCTGGGAAACATCTCGAAATTTGGGGATGGAGCCTGGGGAGGACAGGGACCTCAGAGTCCACCCTCCAAAGCATCCATTTTCTCCAGGGGAAACTGATCTCTGTAGTCTGGAGATGAACTGTCACTCCAGGGGATCCCCGGGCCCCACCCGGAGGCCGGCATCCCTATGTAATGCTCCATCTAGGCCTTGGATTCGGCAGGAAGTGTCTGGCCATCCTCTTCATTGTTCCCCCTTTTCTGCTGACATGACCAGGAGATTCCGAACAGGAGGTCATGCTCAAGACCAAGACTGCGAAAGCGACGGTGGGGGGGCTGAGCCCCACCAAGGAGTACACTCTGCAGATCTACATCCTGAACGGCTCTCAAGAGGCCCTCTTTGTCAAGAGACGATTTGTGAGTAAGTGCCTTTTTTCTTTTTTGCTTCTCGCGTCTCAGTGATCAGTGGCGCTGTCAAAGCTGAGGGTGTCGGCTAAATCTTTGTTCGATCACGCCTGAGGCTTGGTCATGGGATCGGTGCTGAGGAATTGTGGTGTGGGTCGGTGTCAGGGTTGCCAAGAGGCCTGGAGACAAATGCCCCCATCTCTGTAACAGAGGCTGAATGTGTGGAAATAGGGTGCGGAAGCTCTTTGCGGCATGGAAATAAAATCACCTTGTGTTAGAAGGAAGCGCCATTGCTGGCTTTTATTAAGAAAAAGAGAAAGCAGCAATATGGAAGCAGGCACGGCACCATCCGCAACACCAAGTCAATCCCGGTTTTAAAAAAATGGAAGTCGTATAGGTCACTCTAGGAATCACTGGAAACTCTATGGTAAAACCATATCATTTCTAGCAATTCCTAGAGCTGCCCTATGTCACTTCCTTGTTTGTTTGTTTGTTTTTACTGGGAGTGACGTTGGTGCCCCACACGACACTGTGGATTTTCTTTCCTCGATGGAAGCAACCGGAACAAGGGGTAGGGGCTCCTCCACTGTGGGAACAGGACTCCGGGCAGTAACGAGGGTATAAGGGGACACTTGGTCAGCCCTGACCTTCTTGGAGGAAGAGCGGGATTTAAAATAATGTGTGGCTTGTCTGGCGAGATCTGCACCTACTTATTCAGGCAGTCAAACAGCCGATATATCTGACTGAAACCCACCGATCTTTTGGCCGTTGCAGTCGAAGAACTAAAGAACTTCTCCCAAGTTAGAAGTAACAGAAGGAACCCAACAAGCGCCCCTGAGAAGGCCGAGATGTTCCTGGAGACCACGGCGGCCGAATACATCCTGGAGACTGAAGCCACTTTCCCTCCTACCAGTGAAACTCTGATAAGTATGTGCTGGTGTCCAAGGGGAAGAGGCGCTGCGGATTCAGACGCATCCTAGTTTACTTGCTGGGACTGGAGTTAAGGCTCGATAGTCCAACCACGCTGATCAAACCAGTGAGAGCCAGTTTGGTGTAGTGGTTAAGTGCGCGGACTCTAATCTGGGAGAACCGGGTTTGATTCCCCACTCCTCCACTTGCACCTGGCTGGATGACCTTGGGCAAGCCATAGCTCTGTACCAGCTGTTCCCTCAAGGACAGATGTCTCAGAGCTCTCTCAGCCCCACCTCCCTCACAGGGTGTCTGTTGTGGGGAGGGGAAGGGAAAAGGAGTTTGTAAGCCGCTCTGAGACTCCCTTGGGGAGTGGAGGGCGGGGTATAAATCCAATCTCCTCCTCCTCCTCCTCAAACTAGTCATCTTGTTTCTTCTGTACCCTTTGCTTCGGAACCTAGGGAAGGATGAGCTAGACAAGAAAAGGCCCAAAGCAGCCGTACCCAAAGGTGGGGTTGAAAACGAGCCCACTGTGGAGCCGACCGCGAAGCTGGCATCCCCAACAACCATGAGGATAACGCCTCTGCCAAGTCAGATGGATTTTGAAATGGACTACCTGGTCCCTGAGAAAACTACCAGGGAAAGCTTAAGGAGAGGTGAGGTTTGTTTCTAAGCTTACATCATCACAGCTGGTTTCACAAGGGAAATGTTTTGATGGTCCCGCTCCTGATGGCCCCTGGGTTTGGGCCACTGTGTGACACAGAGTGTTGGACTGGAGGGACCATTGGCCTGATCCAACATGGCTTCTCTTATGTCATGTTCTTATATGGAGTGGAGGTCCATCAGTGGCTATTAGCCACGGGTTCTTATATGGAACACTCTGTCTGGGGCAGTGATGCTCTGTATTCTTGGTACTTTGGGGGGCAACAGTGGGAGGGCTTCTGTTGTTTTGGCCCTGCTGGTGGACCTCCTGATGGCCCCTGGGTTTTGGCCACTGTGTTGGACTGGATGGGCCACTGGCCTGATCCAACATTGGCTTCTGTTATGTTCTTATGTCTGGGGCAGTGATGCTCTGTATTCTTGGAGGGCAGCAGGGGGAGGGCTTCTGGAGTTCTGGCCCTGCTGGTGGACCTCCTGGTGGCCCCTGGGTTGTAGCCACTGTGTGACACAGAGTGTTGGACTGGATGGGCCATTGGCCTGATCCAACATGGCTTCTCTTATGTCCAGGAAATGTACAACTTCAGCAGTTCCGACGTCTGCCTGCAGGGGTTCCTTATTCCCATCTCTGCTAAGTCGCGTCCCTGGCAGCTTGCCGTTAAAGGCACTCCAGATGTGCTGATTACAGAGCCAGAATTGCACGGCCAAGGCAGCAGAGAGTGGTCTGAAGGCAAACAGCGCAACACTGCTGCTTAGCCTGTCTGGCCCTGAGCTCTTCCCAGGGTCAAGACTGCATTCCTGCCTGAGAACCCGGATGCCATGGGGACGCCCCTGTGTTACCCCAGGAGATCAGCTGCTTTAGATTTCTGTTTAGGTATTTGCTAAAGATGTTTCCAGCATTCGAGGACTAGCTGCTACTGGACACACCTACCAGTCAGCCCTGTAGCAGGGGCCGGGGGGGGGGGGGGCTGGGGCCGGAGAGCAGGGAACTTAATTAGATTACCCAACAGCGTATGGCGTGGGGCTAGCGAAGGAAAGAAGAGGAAGAAGAAATTGGATTTATACCCTCCCTTCACTTGTAGTCTCAGAGCGGCTTACAATCTCCTTTCCCTTCCCCTCCCTACAACAGACACCCTGGGAGGTAGGTGGGGCTGAGAGAGCTCTGACAGAAGCTGCCCTTTTTCAAGGACAGCTCTGACAGAACTATGGCTTGCCCAAGGTCATCCAGCAGGTGCAAGTGGAGGAGTGGGGAATCGAACCCGGTTCTCCCAGATTAGAGTCCGCGCACTTAACCACTGCACCAAACTGGCTTTCTGGAAAGAGGGAGAGAGAGAGAAGGCACGACTTCTGTCCTTCGCTTTCCTTCACCAGCCTCCCCCCACAGTGGCGGGGAGGCTGGGGAAGGAAAGGGAAGCCGCCCTGCCACTTCTGGTCAGTTTCACTCCCTGAGGAACAGCTGTTAAACCTAACAGGTGGTCCCAGGGGAGTGAAATCGACCAGAGGCAGCAGGGCCGCTTCCCTTTCCTTTGCCGGCCTCCTTGCTAGTGGAGAAGAGAAGCGCACTGGGGTGGGGGTCTGGGGGGTGGGGGTCCGGCATCCTCCCAGGGTGGGGCTCATCCACGATGGGGCTTCACCCCCAAATGCCCCACTATGTCTATTGACCTGCTACCAGCCAGGAAGGAAGGGAGACCAATGCTACGTCTTCTCCTTCCTGACCCTGTCTGAAAGTGCTCTGAGTACTGCTGTTTCAGTCCCACTTCCCCCTGACAGGGGGCTTTCAGAGAGGGGCAACGTGCATGGAGGCTTGATGGGTGACCTTGGGCCAATCACGCGCTTTCAGCCTGTCCTACCTGAGGGGAACCTCCACATTCAAAGGCACAAAGCCTCTGAATTCCAGAGACAGGAGGCAACATCAGGGCCTCGACCTCTGTGCCCTGTTGTTGGTCTTCCAGAGGGACTGTTTGGCCATTGTGTGAGACAGGATGCTGAACTAGATGGACCACTGGTCTGATCCAGCAGGGCTCTTGTGATGTTCTTATGAAGGTTTTGGCCTCTCTGCCCTGTTGTTGGCCCTCCAGAGGAACTGGTTGGCCACTGTGTGAGACAGGATGCTGGACTTGATGGACCATTGCTCTGATCCAGCAGGGCTCTTGTGATGTTCTTATGAAGGTTTTGGCCTCTCTGCCCTGTGGTTGGCCCTCCAGAGGAACTGGTTGGCCACTGTGTGAGACAGGATGCTGGACTAGATGGACCACTGGTCTGATCCAGCAGGGCTCTTCTGAGGTTCTTATGAAGGCCTCGGCCTCTCTGCCCTGTTGTTGGCCCCCCAGAGGAACTGGTTTTTACCCAAATAGAGGAACTGGGTGGCTACTGTGTGAGATAGAAGCTGGACTAGATGGACCACTGGTCTGATCCAGCAGGGCTACTCTGATATTCTTATGAAGGACTTGGCCTCTCTGCCCTGTGGCTGGCCCTCCAGAGGAACTGGGTGGCCACTGTGTGAGACAGGATGCTGGACTAGATGGATCACTGGTCTGATCCAGCAGGGCTCTTCTGATGTTCCTATGAAGGCCCTTGCCTCTCTGCCCTGTTGTTGGAGGAACTGGTTTTTACCCAAATAGGCAGTCACCTAATTAGTTGGGGAAAATTAGCTTTAAAAAAGACAAAGCCAGAGGGGGTAACTGGCATTCTCCACCAATATTTATCGGCATTAGCCATCTAGGTGCCGGGTCCTGGATCTCAAGCCCTCCAAAACCCAAGTTGCCAATTGAGAGTTATTAGCACATCGAAGATATGGCATGGTTTCCATTTGGGTTCTACAACCAGTGAAGTGTACTTTCCCCATATTCTGCCAGTCTTTGGTACGCCATCCCTGGCTGTCCATCGCTATAATGGTCACGGCATCCCGGCCGTCTGCCTTTCTTCCACCACAATGCGATATCCTCAAACCCCACAAACAGAACCACACTGATAGATTTGGTGTTCCTATACAGTGGTCACCAAGGCAGACTCGTCGGGAGAGCAAGAAACTCCGCTCCTTCAGTAAATACCCCTTCTGTTTATATGCATTTGTGTTACTGGATTAGGCAATGGGATCTGTGGGATAAGATTTCTGCCCACAATGCTATGCTAGAAATCTGGAAAAAAGCTTGGATCTGATTCGGAGCAAGTGTCCGGGTCGTTTCACCCCAAAGGGGCAACTGATGAATGCTGTCATTGAGCTCGGCTGTGGTCATGAGAAAAGAAACTGGATTAGAGCACTGATGGAATCGAGTTGACAATGTGCATGAAAATCAGGCCGGGGGTGGGGGGGTTGCCACATCCCCTTAGCACACCTGTGGTTGGGGCACAATGCAGGTTTCCGCTTGACTGAGTGAAAACTGGGATCACTCTTTGCGATGAATCTCCTCCTCTTGCACTGAGATCACTGCCAGATGTGGCAAGCAAGTTCATGCAACGCCCCCACTAGGAGAGCCAATTTAAGAACATAAGAACATAAGAGAAGCCAGTGTAGGATCAGGCCAGTGGCCCATCCAGTCCAACACTCTGTCTCACACAGTGGCCAAAAACACCAGGTGCCCTCAGGAGGTCCACCAGTGGGGCCGGGACACTAGAAGCCCTCCCAATGTTGCCCCCCCCCTCAAGCACCAAGAATACAGAGCATCACTTGCCCCAGACTGAGAGTTCCTATTTATACCTTGATGGCTAATAGCCACTGATGGACCTCTGCTCCAGATGTTTATCCAATTCCCTCTTGAAGCCGTCCCTGCTTGTAGCTGCCACCATGTCCTGTGGCAGTGAATTCCATGTGTAAAGAACTCTTTGGGTGAAGAAGTACATCCTTTTATCTGTTCTAACCCAACTGCTCAGCAATTTCATTGAGTGCCCACGAGTTCTTGTATTGTGAGAAAGGGAGAAAAGTACTTCTTTCTCTCCCTGCTCTATCCCATGCATAATCTTATAAACCTCGATCATGTCACCCCTCAGCCATCATTTCCCCAAGCTAAAGAGCCCCAAGTGCTTCAACCTCTCTTCACAGGGAAAGTGTTCCAACCCTTTTATCATTCTAGTTGCCCTCTTCTGCACTTTTTCCAATGCTACAATATCTCTTTTGAGGTGTGGCGACCAGAACTGTACACAGTACTCCAAATGAGGTCGCACCATTGATTTATACAGGGGCATTATGATACTGGCTGATCTGTTTCCAGTTCCCTTCCTAATAACCCCCAGCATAGTGTTTGGTGTAGTGGTTAAGTGCGCGGACTCTAATCTGGGAGAGCCGGGTTTGATGTCCTACTCCTCCAGTTGCAGCTGCTGGATGATCTTGGGCAAGCCATAGTTCTATCACAGCTGTTTTCTCAAGGACGGTTCTGAAAAGAGCTCTCTCAGCCCCACCTACCTCACAGGGTGTCTGTTGTGGGAAGGGGAAGGAGTTTGTAAGCCACTCTGAGACTCCGAGTGAAGGGCAGGGTATAAATCCAATCTCCTCCTCCTCCTTCTCCTCCTCTTCTTCTTCTTCCCCACTCATAGCTCATTGATGGACGGGACCCACCCTGTGGCCCATTTTACAGGTGTAAAATGGTGGCTCCAACCATTTTTGTGCATGCAGACCTGTTTGGAATTCTGGCAGTTTTAGGGTTATCAGCCCCCCCTTGCAGAGGTGGGGAACCCCCTACCAGCAGTCCTTCCACCAAAGCCAATCAGCTGGATGGTTGGGGGGACTTATCAGGAGCAGGAGGGGGGCTCAGACTATGTTGCCAGTAATGTGGTGACATCACTTCTGGCTTATTCTGGAAGTGATGTCATCACAGGTATGATGTCATGGTGACACTCTGGTATTTGGGCAAAAATTCTATGGTAGAAGCCATTTTTACCATGGAGTTTTGGCCCACGTACCAAAACGTTGCCATGATGTCACAACATGATGAAGTCACTTCCGGTACACCAGCGACAGCCTGGGCCTTCCTCCCGCGCCTGTGAAGTCCCCCCGATCCGCTGCCAGTAGCCAGAAGGGATCTGACCACCCTGCACAGTATGATGAGTACAGCTACTTAATGGCTGCCAGCTGGGGGAGGCAGCGCAGCCACAAAATGTCTGCCACAGCTGACCTTCAGTCACACAGTAAAGATCCTTCTGCTGTGGTGGCAATTGTGGCCAAAGCTACATTTTAAAAATCTGCACAGCCAATCAAAACTCCAATGGCCAATGAGAAGCCTTACTGGGCAAAAGACCCCCCCAGCCCCCCCCCCCTTACTAAAAACACATGGCGGGCACCAGGAAGGTGTTTGCAGTTGCTATGGTGGCCACGGAAATCACTTTGGGGACCCTGCTCTTTTACCTCTCTTAAGAGAGCCAGTTTGGGGTAGTGGTTAGGAGCGCGGACTCTAATATAGGAGAAACGGGTTTGATTCCCCACTCCTCCATGTGCAGCTGCTGGGGTGACCTTGGGTCAGTCACAAGTTCTCTCAGAGCTCTTCTCTCAGGAGCAGTTCTCAAAAGAGCTCTCTCAGCCCCACCTACCTCACAGGGTGTCTGTTGTGGGGAGGGGAAGGGAAAGGCAATTGTAAGCCGCTCTGAGACTTCTTCGGGTAGTGAAGGGAAGGGTATGAACCCAATCTCCTCCTCCTCTTCTTCTTTGGAGACAGTTTGGTGTAGTGGTTAAGTGCGCCGACTCTAATCTGGGAGACCCGGGTTTGATTCCCCACTCCTCCATTTGCAGCTGCTGGATGACCTTGGGCAAGCCATAGCTCTGTACCAGCTATTCTCGCCAAGGACAGTTGTCTCAGAGCTCTCTCAGCCCCACCTGCCTCCCAGGGTGTCTGTTGTGGGGAGGGGAAGGGAAAAGGAGTTTGTAAGCCACTCTGAGACTCCAAGTGAGTGAAGGGCGGGGTATAAATCCAATCTCTTATCTTCTCTTCTTCTTCTTCACCTAGTCGTATAGGAGGAATGGGTGTGCCAAAGATCACCTGTATATTGTAATAAGGTAATAAAGTTACTTGCTGGTTAAATGCTTTATCTCCCTTCAGCCCTTTCTTTGTTCAAGACCTGTTGCTCCAAGCTGAGAGCTCCAAGCTGTTGCTCCAGCAGACGGAACAATTCCAGTTTAAACCAAGCCTTGTGTCTCATCTATATGTGCGTAGGGGACTTCCCAAGGTCTGGCCCAGTGACGGATCTAGGTAGTGGTAACCAAGCAAAAATGGTGCACTAAGACTCAGTTTTGACTCTGCAGACCACTCTGGGAATGACAGCTTTGCTAATAATAGGAGAGAGAGTATGGTGTAAAGGCTAGAGGATTGCCTGTCAAGGGAAGAATCGAGTTCATCTTGCTACGTGGGCCGTAAACTAGACAGAGTGATTTTGGCCTGGTCATTTTCATCGCAGTGTGGTTGAGAGAGAGTGAAAAAACAGAATCAGAGCATCACAGAGTTGGAAGGGGTCATCCAGGCCATCTAGTCCAGCCCCCTGCTCAAAGCAGGATCAGCCTGCAGTATGATCAGTCAGTTAGGCCGTATTAATAAAAGGGCTGGGACACTTTCCCTATGAAGAAAGGTTAAAGTGCTTGGGGCTCTTTAGCTTGGAGAAACGATGCCTGAGGGGTGACATGGTGGAAGTTTACAAGATTATGCATGGGACAGAGCAGGTAGAGAAAGAAGTCCTTTTCTCCTTTTCTCTCGATACAAGAGCTCGTGGGCACTCCATGAAATTGCTGAGCAGTCGGGTTAGAACGGATAAAACGCAGGGGTCATTTCGTAGAAAAAGAGGTGCAGGAGCTCATTAGCATAACTCATTTGCATAACTCATTTGCATATGCTACACCCCCTAACATACCGGAAGTGTGTCAGAAGGCAACACGCACCCCTCAGGCTCCACTCCACAGGGGAGTGACACTGACCTGCTCTTCCTCCAGTCCCTTCCCCAGCCAATACTTTGTGCAATGAAAATAAGCGTAAAGGACACACCCTCATTCTCTTCCTGCTCCCTTGAAACCACCAGGTTTCAAGTAGACTTGAGATACCCAGGACATGTGCACCACCCATCCCTTCCCCTTCCCCTCCCCACAACAAGACACCCTGTGAGGTAGGTGGGGCTGAGAGAGGTCTTTTGAGAACTGCTCATGAGAGAACAGCTCTGAGAGAACTTGTGACTGGCCCAAGGTCACACCAGCAGCTGCATGTGGAGGAGTGGGGAATCAAACCCGGTTCTCCCAGATTAGAGTCCAACTCCTGACCACTACACCAAACTGATGGGGGGGAAGCTGCTGAAGGGTTAGTGAAATTTCTCCAGTACTTATGTGCCATGTGCCCAGATAAAAAATGGTATACTTAGAAAATTTATATGCCACCTTGAGCAAGTCTCTGGAAAAGCAGCACACAGTCATAAAAGGAACAATGATAAAATTATCAATTTTAAAACAAAACATTAAAATCAATATAGACCCTAGCAGGGCTTTCCCCGGGGCGCTGCGCCTCTGCACTGCTTGGGGAAGCCGAGGAGGGGGCGGGGCTTGGTCATGTGCCCGCCCCCTGGGCTCCTCACTCCCGGAGCTGCGCTCCTGTGCGCTCCCGCTCCAACGGACCCCTGCATATAGTACCCAGACTCTGCATAGGGAAAATAGTCAGGGTAACATCTATCCAGCCAGTGGCTTCCTGACCTTAATTTAAGCCCATTCTTGCGAGTCCTCTCCTCTGCTGCCATCAGGAACAGCCCCCTGCCCTCCTCTAAAGTGACCGCCCTTCAAATACTTCGAGAGAGCCATCCTGTCCCCCCTCAACCTCCTCTCCTCCAGACTGAACATTCCCAAGTCCCTCAGCCTTTCCTCGCACGGCTTCTTGGTCTCCAGGCCCCCGATCATCCTTGTCGCTCTCCTCTGCACCCAGTCCATTCTGCCCACATCCTTTTTGAAATGAAAGGAAATCACAGTGTCTCATTCAAACACAGAGCTCTCTGCGTCTGGGGAAAGAGTGAAATATAAATGAGAGGAATGGAGGTGTGACGGAATAGTTATTTGTTTTGGGATACGTGCTGCCAAAGCGAGCACTATTATTTATCTGAATGATTTATCGGCCAGCCCTCAACCCTCAGACTCCTGACGCACTGAACGGCAACGACAGATCAAATATTTATGGAACAATAACCAGTCCGTCCCCTTCAACCCCGGAGTGTTTCAGATCCGTTTTTTAAAACCGGAAGTCACTCTTGCATCCTCTTTGTAGCCTGTCCTTCCACCAAGAAACAAAGGACAGCATACGTTTGTTATCCGTCCCCTCGCTTTTTATCCTCACGACAACCCTGTAGGTAGGTCAGGGCATGAGAGAGGAGCTGGCCAAAGATCACCTGGTGAGCTAAATGGGGATTTCAGCACAGGTCTCTTCCATCCTAATCGAACACTCAGGGTAGGTGGCCAGCTCTGGACTGGGAAATAGTTAAGAGATTTTGGGGGTGGAGCCTGAGGAGGGCGGGGTTTGGGGAGGGGAGGGACCTCAGTGCGGTGTAACACCATAGAGTCCACCCTCCAGAGCTGCCATTTTCTCCCAAGGAACTGATCTGTGTTTCCTGGAGACCACTTGTAATTCAGGGAGATCTCCAGCCACCCCCTGGAGGCTACAAATTATGAGAGATCATGGGGGAAGCTGATCAACCAATGCAAACAACTGTAATATAGTTACTAAGAACTTATTTTGTGTAAACGTCTATGCAAATCTCTTATTTTACTTAGACCTCATAAAGAACTTTAACAATAATAGATACTCCAACCACTGGAAGTTCAGAGAGGTCAGGTGTCCGTTGGAGCAGGAGCGCACAGGAGCGCAGCTCCGGGAGTGAGGAGCCCAGGGGGCGGGCACATGACCAAGCCCTGCCTCCTCCTCGGCTTCCCTGAGCAGTGCACAGGCGCAGCGCCCCGGGGAAAGCCCTGCTAGGGTCTTTATTGTTTTTAATGTTTTGTTTTAATAGTGATAATTTTATCATTGTTCCTTTTATGACTGTGTGCTGCTTTTCCAGAGACTTGCTCAAGGTGGCATATAAATTTTCTAAGTACACCATTTTTTATCTGGGCACATGGCCCATAAGTACTGGAGAAATTTCACCAACCCTTCAGCAGCTTCCACCTTATCAGTTTGGTGTAGTGGTCAGGAGTTGGACTCTAATCTGGGAGAACCGGGTTTGATTCCCCACGCCTCCACATGCAGCTGCTGGTGTGACCTTGGGCCAGTCACAAGTTCTCTCAGAGCTGTTCTCTCATGAGCAGTTCTCAAAAGACCTCTTTCAGCCCCACCTACCTCACAGGGTGTCTTGTTGTGGGGAGGGGAAGGGAAAGGGATGGGTGGGGCACATGTCCTGGGTATCTCAAGCAGGAAGAGAATGAGGGTGTGTTCTTGACGCTTATTTTTATAGCACAAAGTATTGGATGGGGAAGGGAATGGAGGAAGAGCAGGTCAGTTTCACTCACCTGTGGAGGGGAGCCTGAGGGGTGGGTGTTGCCTTCTGACACACTTCTGGTATGTTACGGGGTGTGGCATATGCAAATGAGTTATGCTAATGAGCTCCTGCACCTTTTTTTCTACGAAATGACCCCTGAGAGAGGTTATATGGACCGGTATTTGACCTAAGCACTTTATTCGATATAGAAGAATTACATGTACTTAAAATTCTTTGGTATCTATTATTGTTAAAGATCTTTATAGGGTCTAAGTAATATAACAGATTTGCATAGAAATTTACAGAACATAAGTTCTTAGTGACTATATCACAGTTGTTTGCAGGACTTTGGGGGGGGGGGATGGGCCAGAATGGAGTTCTGGAACCTCTTTGACAAAATTCTTTTGAAAATGTTTAAAAGTTCATGAGTTTTCAGTATACAGATGGAAAACTTCATTTCCCTCTTGAGAGTTCTTCTTCTTCTCTTTCTCCTTCTCCTTCTCCTTCTGCTTCTCCTCCTCCTCCTCCTCCTTCCTGGTTGCTTGTATTGGTTGATCAGCGCCTGGAGATTGGCAGCCCAGATCCTAAGGACACTTTCTTGGGAAAAAGCCCCCTTTTAAATAAATTAGGACTTTCTTCTGAGTAGGCAGGGTTGCTTCTTCAAACCGCTTCATCACTAGCTCTGATGCCCAAAGCCTTGACTCTATCTAACTCCTCTCCTTGGCTTAGTTTCGAACTTCCAGTGTGACTCCTCTGCGACGACCGATATCGTCCTTCTGGTGGATGGCTCCTGGAGCATTGGCCGCAACAATTTCAGGCTCATCCGAGAATTCCTGGCGGCGTTGGTGGCACCGTTCAAAGTTGCTGAGGACAAGATCAGAGTAGGTAAGGGGCTTCTCAGCATCCAGCTTCCATCTTCAAGGATGGAACAAGACCCCACATCCCTTCCCTGCATGAACTTAGGTTTGTTGATTCAGAGCTGGATGGGTTTTTAACACTTGGTGCAGTGACCCCTGTGTGAAACTGAAGCTTGCGGATAGTGAACCTCACACTCGTATGGTGAGGATTTCATTGAAATCACTGAGCTGCGCCCATGTTATTTTGGAAATCGGGTTCTGTTAAATCAGCCACTGTTGAACACGACTGAAATGTATTGATTTATACCCGGGAGAGACGTAGGGCTGTTATTCTTTCCATGGAGGGTGTCCTCTGCTGCAATCATTTTCTGTTTGGAGGTCTTTGGACACTATTTATTCAGGGGACTAAAGAGGAACCTATGGTTGGATTTGGACACAGAGCCAGTTTGGTCTAGTGGTTAAGTGTGCAGACTCTGATCTGGGAGAACTGGGTTTGATTCCCCACTCATCCATTTGCACCTGCTGGATGACCTTGGGCAAGCCATAGCTCTGGCACAGCTGTTCTTGAGAAAGAGCAGTTTCTCTCAGAGCTCTCTCAGCCCCACCTACCTCACAGGGTTGTTGTTATGATAAAACAGAGGAGAGGAGAATAATGTAAACTGCTTTGGGTTCCCGTTGAGGAGGAAGGTGGCATACAAATAAAGTAAAAATAAATTAATAGCTTTACACTGTTTATCTTGTTGGTCTTTGCCACAATCCTACAGCTGTAGGTGAATAGGGGTTGGCACGAACAAAAAAAAAGCAGTTCAGTTTGTGGTTTGTGGCGTGGCATATTCACGAACTGTGGACCTGTTAGCCAAATTGCTTTAATTTACGTTTAGCAATCAGCGAAATACACGGGTTCTTGCAACTATACCAGGGTCCCACCCCTCCCGGGAGTTCTCAAGGAAAGAGGCACGTGAGGCAGATAGCAAGTTAAATGCCTTTTACTGGGTAATGTTGTTCAAGCACACCAAAAACGTAATCACACACACAATCACACAGGCTGAAGGAATAAAGCTAGAAAGTAGCACGTTTGCATGAGCAGGATTTCGATGAGGGGGAAGCAGTACGTTACCTATAGATGTGTGGTCCGATCGATGGAAGAATTGGATGGGGAGAAAAATAGAAAGACTATGGGAACACGAGGCTTGAACCTGCGAGACCACGTGGTTCTCTTGGATCGCGAGTCCAGAGATTTACAGATGGAGGCAAGGGTATGGGTACAGCAAGCTGGGCAGAAGGGGTAGTAAAGCAGACAGGGGACGATGGCTCAAGAGACTGAATGGCTCTGTTCAAGGTCTTTTATTAGGTGGTCTTGGGGCGGGCTGATCAGACCACATCCCACTAACACACCTCTTAGGCGGTCCGTCCCTTTCTGACCCTTCCATAGGTTAAAGGTGAACAAAAGGAGAAGGGCAGGGGGATGGACAATATTGCAAAACTATGATCTCACCAGGAAGAGGACACTTGGGCAGGGTCCGATGATTCACCTGGGCCACATCGATTGTTAGTTAATGGCTCTGGCCAACTAGGTGATGGCCTGAACATTAGTTGCTAGGCAACTGTGTTAGCATAATCCATTTAGGTATGTTGGAGGGGGCAGGGGTTGACCAGCGGGTTGAAACAGAAAGAAACCTCATGGCAGAAGGAGTCTTTTGTCTCTGTCTCAGGTGAACTGTCTAGGGTGTCAGCCTCCTGGCATGGGCTGGAGCTTTCCCCTATAATGAAGGAAGCACATGGCCCTTCCAATATGGGCAACCCAAGTTCAGGCTTATGAATATCAAAATTCATAAGAGCACTAAAAGTGCCTTGCTGGCCAACAGACCGTCACGAACCTTCAGCTACCTCATGAACTGGTTCGGTTTGTGAGGTTCGTGAAGCAGTGAAATGCTTCCCTGCAGCATGCCAGAGACACCAAACTCAGAGGGGATCTCTGGTTGACCCTCCTCTACCTGCCCTCCAAGTTTGGTGTCTCTCGCTTTCACAGGATCCATTCTATACATTTCTGAACCTGTGCCTGTCAAGATGACTGACGTTCAGGAGTGTATAGAAGGGATCCTGTGCAAGCTAGAAATATCAAAGTCACAGGGGACCCCCTCCGGATGCTCCTCTGCATGCCCTCCAAGTTGTTGCTTTGAAGTTACATAAGCATTTTGATTGCGTAGAGACAGTCTGTCTGGAAATGTCTTCTCTCACGAACCAGCATAAACCTCCACAAACAGCTTGAAAGATCATGGAAAGTTCACACTGGTTGAATTGCCTTTGACTTTACGAACCACAAAGCGCTCAAAATTTGTTATGAGCTTTACTTTGTGAGCCGGTTTATGCCCATCCCTATAGGTAAACAACATTTCTGTTTTTACAGATGTGCTTAACTCAGAGATCACATCACTGTGAGAGTCCAAGAGATTTCAAACGGCAAACAAGGTCCTTAACTAAAAGATTCTTTATTTGGCGGTGGATCAAATAGTCATCTACACGTCTTGAGTCAGTAATAAGTAAATTAGGCCAGGCAGGGTACAGTTATAGAGTACTGAAAAAGCATAATGCATAATGGAACCTCCAAACATGAAACAAGGAGAAAAGGCGCCCAAAAACGTAGGACGGTTTATTCCCAGGCTTAAAGCAGGAAATTAACACCTGCAAATAAGGCACAGTGAACAGAAACATTTTCAGTGAGTCTGCTGTGAACAGAAACAGTTTCAAGGTTGAGAAGCCAGAGAGCCAGATAAGTGTTTGCTAGGGAGAGGCGAGATACATTCCGAAGGGGGGGGGGGGAGGTGGGCTGGTTGGGAAACTAAGTGCCATCTCCCGCCCAGGAATGGCAGCCAAAGCTGCCAATCACACCATGGTTTGCAGCACTAAGAAATGGTAGCTCCCCAGTTTTCCATTCTCATATCTAATAAATCTATATCTGAAGTGAGAATAGAACACTGGCTTTTTAGAAGCAGGGGTCGTACAGTGTCCATTGGACTTCCTTTCTGGAAGCCTTCTGTTGATTTCTTCCTGTTCTTCTTCCAGGCTTATCCCAGTACAGCAGCGATCCACGCACAGAATGGGACCTGAAAACATACACCACCCGGGATGAGGTGTTAGGTGCACTGAGGAACTTGCAGTACAAAGGAGGAAACACTTTCACAGGTATCTCTCAGCCTAACCTACCTCACAGGGTTGTTGTAAGGATAAAATGGAGGAGAGGAGAATGATGTGAGCCACCTTGGGTCCCCTTTGGGGAGAAAGGTGGGGTACAAAGGAAGTAAATAAAAATAATACAAAATAAACTGCTTTTCTCTCTGCTGGGTGTGTACATAGGGTTCCCAGCCTCCAGGTGGAGTCTGAAGATCTCCCAAAATTTTAACGGACCTCCAGATGACAGAGATTGGTTACGCTGGAGAAAATGGCTGCTTTGGAAGGTGGACTAAGAACATAAGAGAAGTTGTGTTGGATCAGGCCAATGTCCCATCCAGTCCAACACTCTGTGTTACTCAGTGGCCAAAACCCAGGTGCCACCAGGAGGTCCACCAGTGGGGCTAGAGCTCCAGAAGCCCTCCCACTGTTGCCCCCCCCCAAGCACCAAGAAAGCAGAGCATCACCTCCCCAGACATAGTGTTAAAACGATACCTTGTGGCTAATAGCCACTGATGGACTTCTGCTCCATATGTTTAACAAATCCCCTCTTAAAGCTGTGTGTACTTCCTGTGGCAATGAATTCCACGTCTTAAGTACTCAGTGGGTGGGAAACAACTGCTTTTTATCTGTTCTAAGCCTACTGCTCATAGATTTCATTGAGTGGCCACAAGTTCTTGTATTGCAAGAAAGGGAGAAAAGGACTTCTTTCTCTACCTTCACTATCGCATACATAATTTTGTAATCCTCTATCATGTCAGCCTGCAGTTGTTGTTTCTCCAAGCGTTCTCCAAGCCCTAACCTCTTTAACCTTTCTTCATGGGGAAGGTGTTCCATCTCCTTAACCATTTTAGTTTCCCTCTTCTGTATTACTGTTGTTGTTCAGTTGCACAGTTGAGTCCGACTCTTCGCATCCCCATGGACCGCATCACGCCAGGCCCACCTGTCTTCCGTCGTCCTCAGGAGTCTGCTTAATTTCATGTTTGTTGCCTCGATCACACTGTCCATCCATCTCCTCCTTTGCCGTCCCCTTCTTCTTTGACCTTCAGTCTTCCCCAGCATCAGGGTCTTCTCCAGTGAGTGCTCCCTTCTCCTTTGGTGGCCAAAGTATTTGAGCTTCAGCTTCAGGATCTGGCCTTCCAGGGAACAGTCAGGGTTGATTTCTTTTAGGATTGACTGATCTGATCTCCTTGCAGTTCACGGGACTCCCAAGAGTCTTCTCCAGCACCATAATTTGAAAGCATCTATTCTTCGGCGCTTGGCCTTCCTTATGGTCCAACTCTTGCAGCCTTCTGCAGCCTTCTGCACCTCCCTAAACACTACACTCCCTAGGTTCCGCCCCTAAATCTCCAGGAATTTCCCAGCCTGGAGTGGGCAACCCTATATATAGACTTTCCTTGTAAGGAAACATAGAACGCAAGCGGATAGCCACACACAGCCTCCCAAGCTCCAGATTTCAGAATGGGCTGTTCCCGCAGCAGATGGGTCTCTTTGTGGCCAATTAATTCTAAGTGTTTATATCCCAATTCTCGACCAGGAATTGGTGCCCAGAGCAGCTAACGAAATCATTAAAATCAATTAAAAATCAATAACCCCCAATCTGAAGCATCTCTGAACATAAAAACAATGGGAAAATAATTTTTAGAACTAGAAGGATGAAAAACCGAACTGTGAGCTACGAGAAACGTTCAAAGCGATGAGAAATCATAACCATTCCACATGGCAAACCAGTCAGATTAAAGCAGCCGAAACAAATACAGAATCATCATTTTGATTAAAAATCTCAGGTTTCCAGAGGGCTGGGCTGGGGGAAAGAACATTTCCTGGGAGATTAATTCTAAAGGGACAGCAGGGTTAGTCTGTGGCAGCAACGGTAAAGCCCTACACAGTCTGGGACCTTCATATCTGGGGGACCGTCTCTTCCAACATCTCCTCCTCCTCCTGAAATTTGAGTTTTCCAACCTGCAACCTACATGCCCCCCGGGATGTCCAGTTTGGTGTAGTGGTTAAGTATGAGGACTCTAATCTGGGAGAACCAAGTTTGATTACCCACTGCTCCCCTTGCACTTGCTGGATAACCTTGGGTAAGCCATAGTTCTGTCAGAGCTGTTCTCTCAAGGGCAGTTCTTGAGAGAGCTCTCTCAGCCCCACCTACCTCCCAGGGTGTCTGTTCTGGGGAGGGGAAGGGAAAGGAGTTTGTAAGCTGCTCTGAGACTCTGGGGTATAAACCCAATCTCCTCCTCCTCCTCCTCCTCTTCTTCTTCTACCTGGCACCCACCAGGATGAGGGCCTTCTTTATGGTGGCCCCATCCTGGTGGAATCAGCTGTCAGGTGGTATATGGGCCCTGCAGGACTTATCTAAATTCTGCAGGGCCTGCAAAGCAGAGCTCTTCCGTGTGGCTTTTAGTCAGTTGGATCTGTTTATATGGGCTGCCTTTTAGTTTTATTTGTATAATGTATAATGGGAAATGCCACCAAGGTGCAGCCGGATGGCAACTGGGGGATGGGGGGGGGGCTCCCAAGAAGCAGAGGGGCAGCAAGAGAGTTGAGTGGGTGGTGGTAGCCAATACTCCCTCTACGACGTGGAGTCTTGTGAGCAAAAATTCTACTTTGTGAGCTACTGGCATTAAAGCTGTGAGTGAGCGATTTGCCTCCTGCATAAATCACTTTGCTCTGGAGCCATTCTTCCTGAGCCTAAGACAGAAAACGGAGAGCTGGAGGCTAAAAATCTCTGAGCTAGCTCACACTAACTCAGCTTAGAGGGAACACTGGCTTCAGCTGCTGCCCTACCTCAAAGTCCGGTGATGCCAACTCTGCTACCAGACCAAATCTACTGACCTGAAACATACAGGAAACTGAGGATTTTTGTAAGGTGTGAATCAGCCCTGAACTGCCCCCCACTGCACCAAACACACTCCAAAAGGGTGCGAAAGAGATGGATGGATCGGGGCGGCCTGCGATTCAAGCGGGTGAAACTAAACGGCTCGCCACTACAACATAACAAACGGAAATAAATGAACGCCGGCAGATGTGCCGCTCGTTAGCCGGTGAGCACCAGATGGCGGCATTATTCTCCGAGTTTTATTTTCCGTGGTTTATTGTGAAGCTTTATCATACTGCTATTCTTGCTCTTTTATGATGGAAGCGGCCGTGTAAGCTGTTATGCGGAGAGGCCGGGTAAAAATACCCGTACTAAAACAAATAGAATAATCAATCATTTCCCTGCCTTTATTGTCCCTTGATCTGTCCTCTTCTGGGAACGTTCTGTCCTGTGATCCAGTGTTTCTCTTTAGTTTTGGCCGAGAGATGCTAATGAATGAGCGATCAAAGCCAGCTTATGGATGAAACGTTCACCTGCTTTGTGTTGGTTTGCAGTGGAACAGCTAGATTTGAGGCCAGGGGCATCTTAGAGAGCAACCAAATTTGTATTTATTTATTTATATTTGCATGTATATCCTGCCCTCCCCGCCATTCGGTGGGCTCAGGGCAGCTAACAACGTAATAAATATACATTGAAATTCCAGATAAAATTATCAGTCAATATAAAATCATACTATGAACAGGGGTCCGTTGGAGCGCACAGGAGTGCAGCTCTGGGAGTGAGGAGCCCAGGGGGCGGGCACATGACCAAGCCCCGCCCCCTCCTCGGCTTCCCCAAGCAGTGCAGAGGCGCAGCGCCCCGGGGAAGGCCCTGCTAGGGTCTTTATTGTTTTTAATGTTTTGTTTTAACATTGATAATTTTATCATTGTTCCTTTTATGACTGTGTGCTGCTTTTCCAGAGACTTGCTCAAGGTGGCATATACACTTTCTAAGTACACCATTTTTTATCTGGGCACATGGCACATAAGTACTGGAGAAATTTCACCAACCCTTCAGCAGCTTTCACCTTATCAGTTTGGTGTAGTAGTCAGGAGTTGGACTCTAATCTGGGAGAACTGGGTTTGATTCCCCACTCCTCCACATGCAGCTGCTGGTGTGACCTTGGGCCAGTCACAAGTTCTTTCAGAGCTGTTCTCTCATGAGCAGTTCTCAAAAGACCTCTCTCAGCCCCACCTACCTCACAGGGTGTCTTGTTGTGGGGAGGGGAAGGGAAAGGGATGGGTGGTGCACATGTCCTGGGTATCTCAAGTCTACTTGAAACCTGGTGGTTTCAAGGGAGCAGGAAGAGGATGAGGGTGTGTTCTTTACGCTTATTTTTATTGCACCAAGTATTGGATGGGGAAGGGAATGGAGGAAGAGCAGGTCAGTTTCACTCACCTGTGGAGTGGAGCCTGAGAGGTGCGTGTTGCCTTCTGACACACTTCCAGTATGTTAGGGGGTGGGCCATATGCAAATGAATTATGCAAATGAGTTATGGTAATGAGCTCCTGCACCTCTTTTTCTACGAAATGACCCCTGACTATGAACATAGTATACAGTAAAAGATGGCGATCTTCAGACATCACCATCAACTGGATGGTGTCAACAGGCTCCCGCGTTGGCTAAGGACCCTCAGTTGGTGGCACTGTTGGTCCTGGTTGGTACAGCTGGTGACCGGGCCAGGGCCGTAAAGTTGAGGCGGCACCCTGCTTGAAAGCCTGGCGGAAGACCTCCATTTTACAGGCCCTGCGGAACTGTAAAAGGTCCCGCAGGGCCCTGATGTCCTCTGGGAACTCATTCCACCAGTGAGGGGCCGTTACTGAGAAGGCCCTGGCCCTTGTTGTCGCCAACCTGGCCTCCTTAGGCCCTGGGAAAATCAGGCGATTTTGGGAACCCGATCTTAGTGCTCGCTGGGGTACATACGGGGAAAGGCAGTCCCTGGCCATATAGGGCTCTAAAGGTAAGAACCTTTAAAGGTTGTGTGCCCATGCCTGGAAGTCATGGTGACTTCTGGCGACCCCTAGTGGGGCATGGAGGATGTTCAGAGAAATATAGCCTGCCTCTGCCTCCTGGCCCTGGTATTCCTTGGAGGTCTCCCATCCAAGTACTTGCCAGGATCGGCCCTGCTTAGCTTCTGAGAGGTTGGGCTTGCGTGGGCTATCCAGGTCAGGGTGGGAACAACCAGATTTTTGAGGTCTGAGCTTTTGAACGTCAAAGCTCTCTCCAGTTGAGCTTTGACTCTCAAGAACTCGTACTCTGACATTCTTGCTAATCTCTAAGCTGCCACTACTGGACTTGGATTTAGCTGTTTGCCTGTTTTGGTGGGACAGAGGAAGCAGTTCTGAACTGAAGAAGAAGAAGAAGAAGAAGAAGAGATTGGATTTATACCCCGCCCTTCACTACCCGAAGGAGTCTCAGAGCCGCTTACAAACTCCTTGCCCTTCCCCTCCCCACAACAGACACCCTGTGAGGTAGGTGGGGCCGAGAGAGCTCTGATAGAAACTGCTCTTTTTCAAGGACAGCTGTGCCAGAACTATGGGTTGCCCAAGGTCATCCAGCAGGTTCAAGTGGAGGAGGGGGAATCAAACCCAGTTCTCCCAGATCAGGGTCAGTGCACTCAACCACTACACCAAACTGGCTGAACCATATGGAATGGCCTTACACTGAGCTGGACTGCTGGTCCTTCTGGCCAAGTTCAGTCTTCTGTGACTGGCAGCAGCTCTCTGGCCAAGCGCGCCTCTATTCTTGCTACCTGGGATTTGCTGAACCACTTTAATCAAACGTGGGTTTGGAGAAAGTGTGGACGGGAAGGTATGGATTTCTGCACCTTCCTGAATACATACAGTGTTTAGTCTGGAGACTGAGGGGGAGTATGAGGGCACTGTTTCTACAGGAGAGATCTGTAGAGATGTATGATTCCACAAAGAGCCATGTGAAGAACAGGGGAGAACAAAGAGCATAGAGAGATAGGGTGAGGGGTCAAAGGCCAACTCCCAGGTTGACAAAGAGTGAGACGTCTCATTCAAGGAAATAACCAGGGGTCCGTTGGAACGGGAGCGCAGAGGAGCGCAGCTCCGGGAGTGAGGAGCCCAGGGGGCGGGCACATGACCAAGCCCCTGCCCCCTCCTCGGCTTCCCCGAGCAGTGCAGAGGTGCAGCGCCCCAGGGAAAGCCCTGCTAGGGTCTTTATTGTTTTTAATGTTTTGTTTTAATATTGATAATTTTATCATTGTTCCTTTTATGACTGTGTGCTGCTTTTCCAGAGACTTGCTCAAGGTGGCATATAAATTTTCTAAGTATACCATTTTTTATCTGGGCACATGGCACATAAGTACTGGAGAAATTTCACCAACCCTCCAGCAGCTTCCACCCCATCAGTTTGGTGTAGTGGTCAGGAGTTGGACTCTAATCTGGGAGAACCAGGTTTGATTCCCCACTCCTCCCCATGCAGCTGCTGGTGTGACCTTGGGCCAGTCACAAGTTCTCTCAGAGCTGTTCTCTCATGAGCAGTTCTCAAAAGACCTCTCTCAGCCCCACCTACCTCACAGGGTGTCTTGTTGTGGGGAGAAGAAGGGGAAGGGATGGGTGGTGCACATGTCCTGGGTATATCTCAAGTCTACTTGAAACCTGGTGGTTTCAAGGGAGCAGGAAGCGAATGAGGGTGTGTTCTTTACACTTATTTTTATTGCACAAAGTATTGGATGGGGAAGGGAATGGAGGAAGAGCAGGTCAGTTTCACTCACTTGTGGAGTGGAGCCTGAGGGGTGGGTGTTGCCTTCTGACACACTTCCGGTATGTTAGGGGGTGTGACATATGCAAATGAGTTATGCTAATGAGTTATGCCAATGAGCTCCTACACCTCTTATTCTACGAAATGACCCCTGCTTAGAAGGATGTAATGTCCAGGCATGCTGAGCTGCTCACTCCAACACCTCCTGCCTTCCGTTTTTTCTCCCTCTGAAGGACTCGCGTTGACCCACGTCTTGGAACAGAATCTGAGGCCTGAAGCTGGAGCTCGGTCCGAGGCTCCCAAACTGATCATCCTCTTGACTGATGGCAAATCACAGGACGATGCCGGCCCCTCTGCACAAACCTTGAAGAATATGGGAATTGAGATCTTTGCCGTTGGTGAGTTCACATCTCATGTGTGTCGTGTGTGTTTGTGGGGAAATCGATGCAGGGCCCAGGGCTGGTGGAACCTGATCTGAGCTGACGGGATCTACAGATGTGTGAGGATGCGTGTGGTTGAGGTGCGTCAGAGGTCCATGAACGTCATTCATAGTGCATCAGTGGTCCTTGGACAGCATTAAAGTTATTGAAGCGCTTTGCATCGCCTCTTGGGCCGCGGTCACACGGCCCTTTAAAGCGGGAGGAACTGCTGTAGAGATAAAGCAGTAAGGCCATAAGAACATCAGAGAAGCCAATGTTGGATCAGGCCTGTGGTCCATCCAGTTCAACACTCTGTGTCACACAGTGGCCAAAAATACCAGGTGCCCTCAGGAGGTTCACCAGTGGGGGCAGAATTCCTGAAACCCTCCCACTGTTGCCCCCCCAAGCACCAAGAATACAGAGCATCACTCCCCCAGACAGAAGAACATCAGAAAAGCCAATGTTGGATCAGGCCAATGGCCCCTCCAGTCCAGCACTCTGTGTCACATAGTGGCCAAAACCCAGGTGCCACCCGGAGGTCCACCAGCAGGGCCAGAACTCCAGAAGCCCTCCCAGAAGCCCACAGCTCAAGAGCAATTGATTTGTGCCAAGACTACTCAGAGAGTACAGCAACTCTTGAAGGTCTAACCCCCCCATCTGTACTCAAGTGCAACCCTGTAACCACTCTACAGCACTGTCTCCACAGACAGTGTGGGAAAGGGTTGCTATAACATTTAGCACCATGAAGCCTCTGAAAGGGGGTTGCAGACCAGCCCTCTCTAAGGGCCACCCCCCTGCCTTTTCCATTGTTATCTTTTGTATCTTGGAAGCCAAGATCGGACCCCGGAAACAGGATCTTCCATGTCATCCATTAGTTGGCAGTACTTTTACTTCATTGCGTATATGTGTCCTGATGGTCACTAGAGTGAGCGATAATCTTAGAGGGGATTAGAGGGAGGAATGAAGACATGCCGGGTGGGCAGAGGCTGGGATGTAACTTTCGTATGAGAGGCTGTGTATGCCACTTGCTTAGGGTTCACAGTGGGGGTAGTTTGCCCTTTGTGTGGTGTTTGTTGGTTTGTTCATTGGGGCAGTGATGCTCTGTCTTCTTGGTGCCTGGGGGGGGGCAACAGTGGGAGGGCTTCTGGAGTTCTGGCCCCACTGGTGAACCTCCTGATGGCCCTTGGGTTTTGGCCACTGTGTGATACAGAGTGTTGGACTGGATGGGCCATTGGCCTGATCCAACATGGCTTCTCTTATGTTCTTATGTCTCGGGCAGTGATGCTCTGTTTTCTTGATGCTTGGGGGGTAAATAGTGGGAGGGCTTCTGGAGTTCTGGCCCCACTGGTGGACCTCCTGATGGCCCTTGGGTTTTGACCACTGTGTGACACAGAGTGTTGGACTGGATGGGCCACTGGCCTGATACAACATGGCTTCTCTTATGTTCTTATGTCTGGGGCAGTGATTCTCTGTATTCTTGGTGCTTGGGGGGGCACTGTGGGAGGGCTTCTAGTGTCCTGGTCCCTGAGTTTTGGCCACTGAGTGACACAGACTGTTGGACTGGATGGGCCATTGGCCTGATCCAACATGGCTTCTCTTATGTTCTTATGTCTCGGGCAGTGATGCTCTGTTTTCTTGATGCTTGGGGGGTAAATAGTGGGAGGGCTTCTGGAGTTCTGGCCCCACTGGTGGACCTCCTGATGGCCCTTGGGTTTTGACCACTGTGTGACACAGAGTGTTGGACTGGATGGGCCACTGGCCTGATACAACATGGCTTCTCTTATGTTCTTATGTCTGGGGCAGTGATTCTCTGTATTCTTGGTGCTTGGGGGGGCACTGTGGGAGGGCTTCTAGTGTCCTGGTCCCTGAGTTTTGGCCACTGAGTGACACAGACTGTTGGACTGGGTGGGCCATTGGCCTGATCCAACATGGCCTCTCTTATGTTCTTATGTCTGGGGCAGTGATGCTCTTGGTGCTTGGGAGGGCACAGTGGGAGCTTCTAATGTCCTGGCCCCACTGGTGGACCTCCTGAGGGCACCTGGGTTTTGGCCACTGAGTGACAGAGTGTTGGACTGGATGGGCCACTGGCCTGATCCAACATGGCTTCACTTATGTTCTTATGTCTGGTGCAGTGATGCTCTGTATTCTTGGTGCTTGGGGGGGCACAGTGGGAGGGCTTCTTATGCCCTGGCCCCACTGGTGGACCTCCTGATGGCACCTGGGTTTTGGCCACTGGCCTGATCCAATGTGGCTTCTCTTATGTTATCTGGTTAGCCACAGTAGGAGTGCTGAACTAGATGGGTGCCATGGTCATAGTATGCCTAGGATGCCCCAAACTCTTGGGCCAGACTTGGATGGGTCACCATATGTCAGAATCTGCTGATTCAGACAAGGTATTCCTATTGCTTACAGCTATGTCTTCTGTTTCATTGCTATGCTGCTTACTGTCATGTCTGTATGCCATACTATATTCATATTGCCATGTATGCCTGATAGATGCTTCTTTGACACCTGCCATGTATTTGCCCCTCCCTTAGGTAAACCTTTGCTTTGGCCAGTATGTATGTAGAATATGTGACCCCAGGTTTATGACCCTGACCAGGCTTGGTTTGTGTAACTGTCAGAGCGGGAGGATGACAACTTCAAAGTATGGGAACAATGGGCCTCTCACACTCCTGCCTCCGCATTCCATTCGTCCCGGCTGGGACTCCAAGGGAGGACGAGTCCCATCTCTTATCAACGTGCGAAAGCCTCGAGGCCATTGATTGTTATGTGAAATGGTAACATCTGAGGGGTTCGGTTTGGGAAGGGAAATTTACAACTTAACACCTCACTTTCTTTCCTGTGGGAAGCAAACGGCCAGAGCCCCTTTTTGCTCGCCGTTTTTCCCCTGTAGTGATTGGCTACCTATGGGTAATTCAAACTGCCTAGAAAGGTATAATAGACCTGCTTCTGTCATATGTGTTATCTCTGACAATAATCCGAGAAACTGTACCAATGTAGAGATTGGAAATAAAGAACTGTGTTTCATCAACAAAGATCTGATCCTTGACTACTTTGAGCAGAAGTCTCACAGATTGTCAGAGATCTGTGACTGGGACTTGGCCGTTCCTGACCATGTCGGACGACGGTACTCTTCCCATCCCTACTACTCCCGAAGACACACCGACCACCCCTGGGGATCAGGGGGCCGGTGGTGGAGGCGGCGGAGGGGAGCCCGAAGTGCCAGTGACTACGATTCAAGGGGCTCACTACATCCCGCGCCCACCTCCTCTTCAGAGCGTGACCCCGAGGTACTCATGGAGCAATTTCGGTCGCGGGACCGTAGACTCCTGGGTGCACGATCGGAAAGGGGCCCGAGTTTCGTTCCAGGGAGACCACCTCGACCGCGGGAAGCCAAGTTTCCTGGGAGAGGAACGCGAGACGACCTACGTAGGCGATTCGCGTCTCCAGTCCCTGGAAGGAGAGAGACCGGGATTGTACGGGCCCGATCCCTACCGAGAAGACCAGACTCAAGCCCTCGACCGGATGATGGGAGACTTGTGGTTCCAGCTTACTACCGAGTTGCGAGAACTGGCCCTCGATCTCCAGTATCAGTTCCGGGACGCCATCACGGCTATGCAGGCGGCTCAGCCAACACCAGCCATGGGAGGACCTCCCGCAATCGGAGTCCAGCAGCCGGCGGTGCCTCCAGGGGGAGTCCCCGCCCCGGTGCAGCCACCAGTGCAGCCGCAAGTGCCGCAGCAGGTTCCCCCAGTCGTTCCCCGCCAAGTGCCCGCACCCATACCTGCGCCGGCCCCCGTGCCGGCAGGGCCGGTGGTTCGCCCGGCCCCCGCCGATCCGTTGAAGGCTACTTTCGATGGGGACCCCGAGAAGTTGCGCTTCTTCCTGCTAGAGATTGAGCGGTTCCTAGACACTTGGGGACACCTCTACCCCAACGAGAGGGACCGGATTGGGTACATCGGGTCCAAGCTGAAGGACACCACCAGCGATTGGTATGTGAGCCTGCACGACGCCCCCAGGCCTGAGCTACGTTCGCTGAATAACTTCATGTGGGCCCTCCGACACCACTATGAGGACCCCTTGGGAGAAGAAAAAGCCCGGAACCATCTGCGGAGATTGACCCAAGGGCGGTCCTCGGTGAGGGACTACACCGATAAGTTCCGGCGCATCTCAGCCAAGATTTGCGGCTGGACGCAAGACCTGTTCATGGAGAAGTATCGAGAGGGCTTAAATCATGACTTGTACGAGGCAATATTGCGGGCGGGAAGACCAGGATCGTTGGCCGCTTGGATGAGGGCAGCCGCGGACGTGGAAGAACGCTTCACCCTCATCAAGATGGGAGCTTCATCAACGGCCCCAAGCAAAGCAACGCAGAAGGCGAAACCCAAGCCCAATGTGCAAGAAATTCGGGATGCCCGTTTTAAACAGGGACTCTGCATGAGATGCGGGGAGAGTGGCCACTTTGCCTCGGCGTGTCCAAGAGGAGGGGGAAAAGTTCCGAAGACCTCCACCCCAGTGGCCGGGAGCACCCCCAGCAGAGGAAAAACCCCGTTCAAACCCCGGGCTCTACAGCTGGAAGGGGCAGCGAGCGAGCAGGGAGAGCTGGAACTGACGGAGGCTCAGATGTCGGGAAACTCCAACGGCCTGCAGTGAGCGGCGCAGAACTGCAGGTCCCCAGCCACGACGTGCCATCTCCGGTGAGCATCCCTGGCTCCTTGTTGTATATGGTAGTGACTGTGATGACCCCTGGGACTGGGACCCATGTCCGAGTCCGCGCCCTAATTGACTCCGGGTGTGCTCGGGACTTAATTAGCCCGTTAGTGGTAGAAGGGCTGGGACCCAAGGTCACCCCGTTGGGGGAGCCACTCAAGTTCACGCAAATGGACGGTTCGGAAATGAAGGAAGCGTGCGTGGCCGAGACCGAGGGACTAATTGTGGGAACAGGGGAGCATTGGGAGAAGAGAGCCTTCATCATCACCCCAAACACCCAATTCCCCATGGTGTTGGGGAGCCCCTGGCTAAGCTCCCATGATCCTTATATCAAATGGAGTGAGGGGAAGATCTCCTGGGTGGACAAGAAGTGCCAGGGTCACAAATGGGACACGGGGTGGGGACCAGGACCTCCAGTGCCCATCCGGGCGGCGGCCCTCACCCTGGTGCCCTCGGCTGTCCCCCGGGAGTATCGAGACTTAATGGGAGTGTTTAGTGAGACTGAGGCGGACGAGCTACCCCCCCACAGGCTATCGGATTGTGCCATAGAACTGATTCCAGGCGAGAAACTTCCAAAGGGAAAGCTTTACTCAATGAGTCCCCCGGAGCGGGAAGAACTGAGAAAGTTCCTAGACAAGAACTTGGAGTGCGGTTTCATCCGCCCTGCTAAATCCCCCTTTGCGGCCCCCGTTCTGTTTCGGAAAAAGAAAGACGGGGGGTTGCAATTGTGCAGGGATTACAGAGGACTAAATGCGGTGTCTGCATCCAACGCCTACCCCCTCCCCCTTATTAAAGACTTGCTAACGGAGGCGGCCAAGGGGAAAGTGTTCACTAAGTTGGATCTCCGAGACGCTTATTTTTGGGTGCGCATCAGGGAGGGGGATGAATTCAAGACTGCCTTTAATACCCCGTTGGGACAGTTCGAATACCTGGTGATGCCGTTCGGTTTGAGTGGCGCGCCAGGGGTCTTTATGAGCTTGATAAATGAAGTGTTGCACAAGCATTTATTCAAGGGGGTGTTATGTTACTTAGATGATATCTTGATCTACTCTGCTGATAAGAAAGAACACGTGAAATTGGTTCGAGAAGTCCTCTCCACCCTGTTGAAAAAACAGTTGTATGCAAAACTGTCTAAATGTGAGTTCCATCGAGACTCCGTAGATTTCCTAGGGTACCGCATTTCACAGAAGGGACTGGAGATGGACCCCGCCAAGGTAGAGGCAGTGGTTCAGTGGGAAGCCCCCCGAACGAGAAAGCAACTCCAAAGCCTCTTGGGATTTTGTAATTTCTACCGCACCTTCATAAAAGACTTTGCCACAGTCACCCTCCCCTTGACTGAGTTGCTAAAAACCAAAGGGAGGGGCCCGGAAGCGGGGAAGCCCGGGGAGAAAATTGCTTGGACTGAAGAATGCCAGAAGGCGTTCGAGACTCTTAAAACTCTCTTCACCTCAGAGCCTATTTTGGCTCACCCCGATGAAACTAAGGAATTTGTGATCCATGTAGATGCGTCCGATGTGGCCATGGGGGGGGCATCTTACAGCAGGGGCCAGACGGAAAGCTGCACCCCCTCGCTTACATTTCGAAAAAATTTAATGAAACCGAAAGAAACTGGTCAGTTTGGGATAAAGAAGCCGCGGCCATTCGTCTGGCCCTCACTACGTGGCGGCACTGGCTGGAGGGAGCTCAAACCCCTTTTGAGATATGGACAGACCACAAAAATCTAGAAGCGCTGCGCACACAGAGGTCCCTGAATGCGAAGCAGCTCCGCTGGGCAGATTTTTTCTCAAAATTCAATTTTGTGCTCAAACACCTCCCTGGGAAAGCCAATTCGCTAGCAGATGCGCTCTCCCGATTGCCCCAGCACGAGAGTTTAAAGGAGGAGGTGCTTGACTCCATGTTTTCCCCCCAGCAACTGGGAGGTGCAGTGACCACCAGGAGTCAAAGTAAGTGCGCGACAGTTGAATTGGAGGCGAGCGACTGGGGGGGGGGGACTATGCACCCGAAGAAATCGAGGAGTTAGAAGCGCTAGCAGACTGCTCCCTCAGGGAAAATAAATGCTGGTATCATGGAGACAAACTAGTGGTGCCCCGAAGCAAAAGGAAAGACATATTGCTGGCTTGCCACTCCTCTAAACTAGCAGGGCATTTTGGATTTCTAAAAATGCTCAACTTAATTCAGAGGCAGTTCTGGTGGCCACGCATGCGTAGGGATGTCTCGGACTTTGTTTCTGCTTGTCAGACCTGCTTGATGTGCAAAAGAAGGGGGGGGAAAGTCCCGGGACTACTGCACCCCCTACCCACCCCCTCTCGCCCTTGGGAGGCTATATCTATGGACTTCATTACAAACCTACCACCCTCAAAGGGAAAGACTGTAATTTGGGTGGTGGTAGACATGTTTTCTAAGCAAGCCCACTTCACTCCTTTCAAGCAGCTGCCCACGGCAAAGGGGATGGCCAAGGCTTTCTTCAATCACGTGATCAAACTACACGCTTTTCCCAAACGTGTGGTATCCGATAGGGGCAGTCAGTTCATTGCCAACTTCTGGCGGGAGCTCCTGAAATTTATGGACATAGAGCCCGCTCTGAGCTCTGGTTACCATCCAGAGACCGATGGACAGTCCGAACGAACTAATCAAATTTTGGAGCAATTTCTAAGGTGTTATACTAACTATCACCAGGACAACTGGGTGGAGTTACTGCCCTTCGCTGAATATAGTTACAACAATGCTGTGCATTCCTCTACTGGCGTTTCCCCATTTATGGCAGTAGGAGGCTTTGAGGGGAAACCTCTGCCCACGATTGAAAACGCCTCGGATGCTCCCCCCACAGACTTTAAAAGATGGTGGGCGACCTTGCAAGAATCATGGCCTCTGATAGCAAAAACTCTAGATCACGCCAAGGAAGACTACAAGAAGTATGCTGATCGTGGTCGGGCTGAGGGTTGGGACCTTCAGCCTGGGGACTCTGTTTACCTTTCCACTAAAAACATACACGGCTTACAACCCAGCAGGAAATTGGGATGGAAGTTTGTGGGCCCTTACAAAGTGTTGCGCAAAATCTCTGATGTGTCTTTTGAACTAGAATTGCCCAAGTCACTGAGTTCTGTGCATCCTGTTTTTCATTTCAGCTTGCTGAAGAAGAATCCTGGGCCGAATGCATGGCATCCAGTTCCTCCGACATCTCCTCCACTGATGAAGGGGGAGACACCCCATTTTGAAATATCGGAAATTCTTGATTCTAAGCTGCGTAGGGGCCACTTATATTATTTAGTTAGATGGCTTGATTTTGGCCCAGAGCAAAACGAGTCGGTTCGTTCTGAACATGTGCATGCTCCTAAATTAGTTAAAGCTTTTCATAAAAGATTCCCGGACAAGCCCGGGTAGGTTTATTTTCAGGGTGCCAGTGTGTCAGAATCTGCTGATTCAGACAAGGTATTCCTATTGCTTACAGCTATGTCTTCTGTTTCATTGCTATGCTGCTTACTGTCATGTCTGTATGCCATACTATATTCATATTGCCATGTATGCCTGATAGATGCTTCTTTGACACCTGCCATGTATTTGCCCCTCCCTTAGGTAAACCTTTGCTTTGGCCAGTATGTATGTAGAATATGTGACCCCAGGTTTATGACCATGACCAGGCCTGGTTTGTGTAACTGTCAGAGCGGGAGGATGACAACTTCAAAGTATGGGAACAATGGGCCTCTCACACTCCTGCCTCCGCATTCCTTTCGTCCCGGCTGGGACTCCAAGGGAGGATGAGTCCCATCTCTTATCAACGTGCGAAAGCCTCGAGGCCATTGATTGTTATGTGAAATGGTAACATCTGAGGGGTTCGGTTTGGGAAGGGAAATTTACAACTTAACACCTCACTTTCTTTCCTGTGGGAAGCAAACGGCCAGAACCCCTTTTTGCCCGCCGTTTTTCCCCTGTAGTGATTGGCTACCTATGGGTAATTCAAACTGCCTAGAAAGGTATAATAGACCTGCTTCTGTCATATGTGTTATCTCTGACAATAATCCGAGAAGCTGTACCAATGTAGAGATTGGAAATAAAGAACTGTGTTTCATCAACAAAGATCTGATCCTTGACTACTTTGAGCAGAAGTCTCACACCATACCAAGTCAATTGCAGGTCACCATGGACTTGCAGGTCACCATGCAAAGCGAGCATCCAAGGAAAGGGAAGCAGAAGGCCAGGCAGGGCGTGGGCAAGAGTCCTCTGTGACTGTTGGTTGGTGGGGGGATGGCTGCGGAGGAGGAAGAGGCACGAAGTTTAGCAAACGAAAGGGGCCTCCCGGATTGGATTGGCTTCTCCTGTAAGCAGTCTGCTGAAGGCTGGAGCGAGGTTTTGCTTCGAATGGTGTGCAGCTTTGTTCCCATCCATGAGAGATGTGTCCAGGCTGGCAGTGGGCAGGGGAGAAGATTGGACGCAGCACCCAATCCATCCCCTTTGCTGGCAACATATGGAGGCAATGCAGCCAGTGGGCAAGGACCCCTTCTGATGGCAGTTCAGGCAGCCAACTGATTTTGGTGTGCATAGAACCTTGACACTTGAAAATCCTTTTATTATATAAGGAAAGGATGATATTGATTTATCTAAGAGAGAGAGAAGGAAAGAAAGAATGAGAGAGGTGGGGAGAGAGAGAGAGAGAGAGAGAAAGAAAGCAAATAGATGGTAGGGAGGGAGGGAGGGTGAAAAAGTATGCCTCCCCTTTGCCTCCCCAGCCGTCCTGCCGGGAGCCGCACAATAAGTGTGAAAGAGCTGCATGTGGTTCCCAAGCCACAGTTTGGCCACCCCTGTCTTATGCCATCATTAACATTGCTAGTCTGGCCCTCTTGCCAACCACAAAACAACATAATGAGGCCAAGACAGGTGAGTCTATATATTCAGGGGACCCCCCTAAAACGTCTTGATGAGAACTGAGTAAGTTAAAAGGGAAAGGGGGAGAGAGGGGAAATGACTTTGCTCAAGCCCCCAAGAGTTTATAGGACCCTGGAGGAGGAGATTTCAATGGGTGGGATGGCTTTTCCAAATTGCTCATCACACTTTTTCTTAGGCATTCCGCTTGCTTTGCACTCACATCTCAGCTGCTGCTGTTCATTTTAAAGGAGTGAAAAACGCCGATGAGGCAGAATTGCGCCAAGTGGCCTCTGAACCTTTGGAGCTGACGGTGTATAACGTCCTGGACTTCCCTCTGCTCAGCTCTCTGGTCGGCCGGCTGACGCGAGTCTTGTGTGCGCGGATTAAGGAGAAGAACAAGGAGGAGAACACAGGTGAAGCCAATGCCAATGTCTTTGTTTAGTTTCCTAACTTTCCAGACTGTTGTTTCCTGCACATAAAGAAGGACCCCTTTCGTACACATAGGGTTTTTCTGCATTATCATTTTCCTATCTTCTGTGAGCCTATTGCTTCAGGATTTTTTTCGTTTGTTTTCCTCATGTGTTTTGCTCCCTCTAGTGGTCGATTCAATATTACATTGCTGTACGTCCACTATAAAAGCTGCACTTTAAATCTGCAGGGAGATATGCTGGACATAGAGTGATGTAATATTGAATCGACCACTAGAGGGAGCAAAACATGAGCAGAAAAGGGGAGGGGAAAGGCGCAACAGGGACACACAAGCGAGGAAGATGAGAATGTGGAAGGACTCGTACAAACACATAACGTACCTTCTCTTGAACCCTAAACTAACAAGGATGCTAAGCAGAACCAAACTGAACTGAAAGACTGACACTGACCTTATCACTTGAGAAGGTCATTTATTTTGTTCCAAACTCGCTGTGTAAATTTCAAAATTAATTTTTAATTATTGGCAGGAGTTTTACGGTAGATGTTGGACAGGCCTCCTCTGAGGCAAAACGGCTTTTCTAGACAAACCTGTTAGAGTAGCTATGTGAACATATAAAGTGGCCTTATACTACCTGTAACGCTTGACCCCTACCATCTCTACTCACAGGTGGAAGCTCTGGAGAAAGACCTTTCTCTGCCTAGCCTGTTGTCAGTCTGAGCAGACAATACTGAGCTAGATGGTCTGAGCGTCATTTCATCCCTGCGACACCCCGGAAGCGCAGGTTATGTTACAACTGGCCCCAAATCACCAAGCAAGGATCACGGCTCCAGTTCTAGCCCAGTGCTCTAACCACAGCACTTCACTGAATCCCAGACTTCATACATACAGCAAATCACACTGTTATTTTTTTATTTTAAATATCTGTGTGTGTGCACCTGGAAGTCATGCTGACCTCTGTTGACTGACCCCTACTGGGGTCCTGGAGGATATTCAGAGAGGTGGCTGAATAAAGCCTGCCCCCGCCTCCTGACTGCTGGTATTCCAAGGAGGTCTCCCATCCAAGTCCTTACCAAAGTCGACCCTCCCCAGCTTTGGAGATCTGATGAGATCGGGCTTGCCTGGGCTATCCAGGTCAGGGCAGCAAATCACACTGTTAAACAAGCAAACTTAGGGTGCAGTCTGAAGAGTACTGGACTCAGGAGACCAGGAACAGTGAAATCATGAAGCCTCCATTGAGTGATTCAGCATGCCCAGTAGATGGTCAGAACAAGCATGCTTCCAGGGCTCCAGGGCCCCCATTATATGCTGGCCGGAGCCACACCTCCGGCCGCACCCAAAAGACCTGATAGGGGCTTAACATATGCGCATGTTTGTCATAGGTTCCCTGGAGGAGCCTTTGAGTGCATTGGCTCCCCAGGGAGAACCTAGGTCCCACACTGGTGGAGGCTTTCAATCCGGATGTCTATTGTTCCTCCAGATTCAAGCTCCCCTCTCTGCCTGACCATGTGCTCTGGCCATGCGGCGGGCGCCATTACCTGGGAGCACATGGCAGGCCGGTTGCTACACAGAGCATACTACATTACACAGTCACACGGTCATTTTGATCGGGTTTCTCCGCTGTTTACTCTTGCATTTAAATTTGCTGATCAGACTGGCCGATCCGCCTCCCGCGCCGAAGCGGGCGCACTCACGCAATGCTTCCGGTTCCCTAGCACGTTTTCCGACACCGGGAAAATCCAGTACTTTCCCGGTATCTGTGCTTTAAATCCGCATTTTCGCCGATCTGGACAGACATCTCTTGCTTGGATTGCGATTAGGGTCGTCTGATCATCCTTCTCACAATTTTCTTTAAAGCTGCCTCCTTTGAGCAAACGTGTGCTGAATAAACTCAACATTTAAGCGCATATATAGCCGCGGTGTTAGGCAGGAGGGAGGGAGCCCCTGTTGTGCTCCAGGCAGCTGCCACCGCCGCCACGTTCCCTGGTTTCCAGGGACCCTCGGTTACAATGAGACCGGGGAGGGTCCCATTGTCTGGGCAGCAGGGGAAAGTTGCTGGGGGGGGGGGGGGCAGGCAGGCGGGGAAGGAAGGGTCGGGTGAGTCCAGATTCGGCCATGCACATGTGCGCATGCGCAAAGCAATTTTAAAAAAATCTCACGCCCCATCACCAGGGTTCCCTCTAAGCTGAGTTAGTGTGAGCTAGCTCACAGTTTTTTAGCCTCTGGCTCACAGATTTTTGCCTTTGCTCAGTTGGGATGGCTCCAAAGTGAACTAATTGATGCAGCAGCCCAATCACTCGCTCACAACTTTAATGCCAGGAGCTCACAAAGTAGAATTTTTGCTCACGAGACTCCACAGCTTATAGGGAGCATTCCAAAGGGCAGCGTGGCTATCTAGATGCTGCTCAGAGTTGCGTCGTGCAATGGTCGCAGATCAGGGAGGGATGTGTGATCATCCCCAACCTGGGGGAAAAAATTGTTTTTAAAGCGGGACCAAAATCGCAGTTACCTTGCCGTGTGACCGCAGCCCTAACCTGACTTGCTTTGACTAGGGAAGAGCAGAGCCAGGTTCAAGTCACTCAGCCATGAAGTTCACCCTGAATGAGTCCCTCTCTGTGTGTGTCTCTTCCTGACCTCCCCTCTTTCAGGTTGTTCTATGAGAACTGGGCCCCTCCGGCAGGAGATGGTAGGAAGTACCTTCAAGTCACAGCCGACTTACGGCGACCTCCATGGGGTTTCCAAGGCAAGAGAAGAGCACAGGTGGCTTGCCATTGCCGGCCTCTGTGCAGCGACCCCAGACTTCGATGGTTTAAGCACTAACCAGGGCTGACCATCCAAACCAGGGTTGACCTTGCTTTGCTTTAAACTAGGCCATCGAAGGCTGTTTTTACATCTGACTTTCCCGCTGGAATCATTCTAGTTCCAAAAAAACCTGCCCACACCTCTGTGCGGTGTGAAACCGTGCTGCTACTGAAATGTCCACATCTACTGATTGCCCTCCTGTGGTCAAGCTAGTATTTTACCGGCTTGATTCTGCTTTAAACAATTGCTGTTGATTAGTGCACTTAGACCCCCTGGAGTGAAATTTCACACCACTGTGAAATCAGCACAGGAAAAGACAGCAGTCAAACTACTTTAGAGGGGAGGTGTAAAATGACCCTAAGTTAGGGACAGGGTGGGATTGAAACATAGTCAGTAATGATTTGGAACACGTTTGGTTATTGTAATGTTTGTTCCGGGTCGTTCTCACTCAAAACGGATCGATATATTTGTCCCCTCTGCTACAGGCACTTAAATCCTGGGCTTGCCCAGAGGTGCCAGCCGAAGGGCGCTTATCCTTCACCTCTTAGCCTGCAGAAATCAAGAGTGTGTGGGCCTTGGGCAAGCCATAGTTCTGCCAGAGCTGTCCTTGAAAGGAGTGGTTTCTGTCAGAGCTCTCCCAGCCCCACCTACCTTACAGGGTGTCTGTTGTGGGGAGGGGAAGGGACAGGAGTTTGTGAGACTCCGAGTGAAGGGTGGGGTATAAATCCAATCTCCTCCTCCTCCTCTTCTTCTTGAGAGCCAGTTTGGGGTGTACGGACTCTAATCTGGGAGAACCGGGTTTGATTCCCCACTCCTCCACTTGCACCTGCTGGATGACCTTGGGCAAGCCGTAGCTCTGGCACAGCTGTTCTCTCAAGGACAGTTGTCTCAGAGCTCTCTCAGCCCCACCTACCTCACAGGATGTCTGTTGTGGGGAGGGGAAGGGAAATGAATTTGTAAGCCACTCTGAGACTCCAAGTGAGTGAAGGGCGGGGTATAAACCCAATCTCTTCTTCTTCTTCTTCTTCTTCTTCTTCTTCCTCCTCCTCCTCCTCCTCCTCCTCCTTAAAAACACTTTGGATAAAAGCATTTTCTTACATATACACAGCTCATTTCCAGTTGTACCGTGAAGACTGTTGTACTGTGGTGGCATCGTCTGCTGCAGGAACAACTTCTTAAAAATCTGCACGGCTGATCAGAAACCCTGCTGGGCATAATGCCCCACCTTGCCCTGCCCACTGACTAAAAACACCTGGTGGGCACCAGGAAAGGGGTCCACAGGCACCGTGTTGAGGCACCCTGCTCTACAGTCACACCACACAAGATGAAACACCGTCTGCTTTTCACACTTGCAGGTGATCCAGTAAAAGCTGCTCCAGGGAATGGCGGTGCCCATCTGAGCCCATCCAACCTGGTCGTGAAAGAGGTGACTGCCAGAAGCATGCACCTCATCTGGAAGCCTCCAGTGATACCACCCAAGAAGTACAGGGTGGTCTACTACCCATCTAGGGGTGGGATCCCCAGAGAGGTAAGCGATCCCATGTTTTGATGGCTTGAGGCCTGATAAGTCAGCCAGAGAGCAAGGAAACACTGCAAGAGGAGGTGGCGGCGGCTACAAGCATGGATGGCTTCAAGAGGGAACTGGATAAACATCTGGAGCAGAGGTCCATCAGGGGCGGTTAGCCTCAAGGTATAGATAGAATCTCTCGGTCTGGGGCAAGTGAGGGTCTGTATTCGTGGTGCCTGGGGGGGCAACAGTGGGAGGGCTTCTAGTGTCCTGGCCCATAGGCGTCAACTATGGGGGGGCTCGAGGGCTTGAGCCACCCCCAAAATTTCCCGGGGGGGACTGAGCCCCCTCTGGAAAACGGAGTGCCCGCCGCCGCACTTCTCCGGGCCCTTCCTAGGGCCGCCACCACTGCCGTCTCTCTCTCCCCCCCCCCGGCCTGGCTGCCTCCGTCCCTCCGTCCCTCCCTCCAGCCAGGGGCCAGCTAAGCAAATGCCCAGCTGGCCCCTGGATGGATGGAGGGAGGGACGGAAGCAGGAGTGGCCAGGCTGGGGGGGGGAGGCCGCGGCGACGGGGACATGGTCCCGGTGTGCGTGCTTTGCACGAGCCCCGCCCCCCCTGGGGATTTTAAAACTCGGCGCCCCTGTCCTGGCCCCACTGCTGGACCTTCTGAGGGCACCTGGTGTTTTTGGCCACTGTGTGACAGCGTGTTGGTCTGGATGGGCCACTGGCCTGATCCAACACTGGCTTCTCTTAAATTCTTATGCTCATTAATCTGCCATAACAGTGCAGAAACCATTCCATGCTTGCCCAGCCGCGGAACATCTGCGTCTCTGTTAAAGAACCTGTGCAGCACTGACGATTCAGAGAGATGCTGTAGGGCACTTACTTTGCATGGATGGACTGCTGGGACGTAACTGCACTACATGGAGTGAGGATATATGTCCAAGACAGCCCGGTAGCCAGACATTTTTGGCTGGTGGGGCCGGAGCCGGGGTGCGGGGGCAGGGAAGCGGGGTGTGGGGGACTTAATTAGATTAAGTGGGGGTGGCAAAGGAAAGAGAGAAAGAGACGGTTTAACAGCTGTTCCCCAGGGAGTCAAACTGACCAGAAGTGGCAGGGTGGCTTCCCTTTCCTTTCCCAGCCTCTTGCTCCCCCCCCCCCCGGTCAGCTGTGGATATACAATCAGTGTTCCCTCTAAGCTGAGCTGGTGTGAGCCAGCTCCCAGTTTTTTAGCCTCCGGCTCACAGATTTTTGTCTTAGCTCAGGAAGGATGGCTCCGGCACAAATTGATGCAGTAGCCAAATCGCTCGCTCACAGCTTTAAGGCCAGTGGCCCACAAAGTAGAATTTTTGCTCACAAGACTCCGCGGCTCAGAGGGAGCAGTGGATACAGTGCCCTCATACTCCCACACACAAGCTGGCCATGTGTGATAGAGAAAGGACTCTTTCGATTAGAATTCTCTCTCTCCTATCGACTGCAACCTAAAGGTGAGCTGGATCTACTTGAATAAATGTAAGTTTACCTTTTTTTTTTTTGGCAATATACTTCTTGGGAGATTTATTTACTGCCTGCTTCTATGACTGGGCAAACCTCTGCTATATTAACCAAATATCCCAGTAGTTTGGACTTGTTCCCCATGGTAGTTTACGAGAGGTTTGGGAAAGAAGGGGAACTGACGGGGCAGGTGGACGCATTTTGCAGGAGTCTTGCTGAATGCTCCAAACTTCCGTGTCCTGTCGAGCACCAGTAAACGCTTATCAAACCTTTTAACCTAGGCCAGGAATGGCTGCAGAAAAGGTGAGTGGTTTTTGGATGGGCCTTCACCGGTCTCTAGTTCTTGCCACGTGGCTAATTCAGACGCCTCGTATTCTTGCAGGTTGTTCTAGACGGTTCAGCCTCCTCCGCGCAGCTCTTCAACCTCACCTCCCACACCGAATATCTGGTTTCGGTCTTTCCCATTTATGAGAATGCGGTCGGAGATGGACTCCGAGGTATCACCTCAACCTGTAAGTCTAGAATCCGTGACTGGTATTCAGTGTATGGGAAACCCCATTTGTTTTTTTGAAAACAAATTTTTTATTGTTTTTCCAGTTACAAAACTTTACATAGTTACTTTTAAAATACTATCATCACTATCCATTTTTCTATATAGCTATGTATTCCGATTACAACTCAAGAAATGTTGGGACTTCCCGCCTCACCTATACCATTATATATATATAATAGCAATTATAAAGATTTAAAATTATTGGCTCTTACAGGTAACAAATTTGGTTACAACAATAAAAAAAAAGAAAGGTAATTTTTAAACATTTAAAAGTATTATCTAGATATCTGTAATATGTACTCTAGTTTCTATTCTTATTATTTCAGTCGTTCAGTATATTTCTCTTAAAAATAATTGTTTCTTCTTTTAAACATCAAAAATCAATAATTAGTCAATGTAAAAATATTATTTTTCATATCCCAATGTTGTTCTAGAATATTCTTTCAGGTCTTTCCTTTCCTCTAGAAATCTTTCTGAGTCTTGATTATTCAGTTTTCTTGTCCATTTGTCCATTTCTGCCATAAATAGCAATTTTCTCAACCATTCCCATATGTCTGGGTTTTTTTCACATTTCCAGTTCTGAGCATAGATTATTCTCGCTGTAGTCACCCCATTTGTAACTGGCACTGTGTGCCCTTATGAGCCGCCCTGAGCCCGCTTGTGGGGTAGGGTGGGGTATAAAAATGGAATATAAATATAAATAAATAAATAAATAAATAACTCCTTCTTTATCCCACTGAATGTATTTTTCTGGATAGCCTATCAGGGTCATGAACTGAAGCACCTTGCATCGATGGTTCCACTTGTAGGTTTTGGGCAGGTTGCAGGAAGAGGTGAAGTCCAGTGGGTATCTTTCTGGATAGCCTATCAGGGTCATGAATTGAAGCACCTTGCATCAGTGGTTCCACTTGTAGGTTTTGGGCAGGTTGCAGGAAGGGGTAAAGTCCAGTGGGTATCTTTCTGGATAGCCTATCAGGGTCATGAACTGAAGCACCTTGCATCGATGGTTCCACTTGTAGGTTCTGGGCATGTTGCAGGAAGGGGTGAAGTCCAGTGGGTATCTTTCTGGATAGCCTATCAGGGTCATGAATTGAAGCACCTTGCATCGATGGTTCCACTTGTAGGTTCTGGGCATGTTGCAGGAAGGGGTGAAGTCCAGTGGGTATCTTTCTGGATAGCCTATCAGGGTCATGAATTGAAGCACCTTGCAGCGATGGTTCCACTTGTAGGTTTTGGGCAGGTTGCAGGAAGGGGTGAAGTCCAGTGAGTATCTTTCTGGATAGCCTATCAGGGTCATGAATTGAAGCACCTTGCATCGATGGTTCCACTTGTAGGTTTGGGGCATGTTGCAGGAAGGGGTGAAGTCCAGTGGGTATCTTTCTGGATAGCCTATCAGGGTCATGAATTGAAGCACCTTGCATCGATGGTTCCACTTGTAGGTTCTGGGCAGGTTGCAGGAAGGGGTGAAGTCCAGTGGGTATCTTTCTGGATAGCCTATCAGGGTCATGAATTGAAGCACCTTGCATCGATGGTTCCACTTGTAGGTTTGGGGCAGGTTGCAGGAAGAGGTGAAGTCCAGTGGGTATCTTTCTGGATAGCCTATCAGGGTCATGAATTGAAGCACCTTGCATCGATGGTTCCACTTGTAGGTTCTGGGCATGTTGCAGGAAGGGGTGAAGTCCAGTGGGTATCTTTCTGGATAGCCTATCAGGGTCATGAATTGAAGCACCTTGCAGCGATGGTTCCACTTGTAGGTTTTGGGCAGGTTGCAGGAAGGGGTGAAGTCCAGTGGGTATCTTTCTGGATAGCCTATCAGGGTCATGAATTGAAGCACCTTGCATCGATGGTTCCACTTGTAGGTTCTGGGCATGTTGCAGGAAGGGGTGAAGTCCAGTGGGTATCTTTCTGGATAGCCTATCAGGGTCATGAATTGAAGCACCTTGCATCGATGGTTCCACTTGTAGGTTCTGGGCATGTTGCAGGAAGGGGTGAAGTCCAGTGGGTATCTTTCTGGATAGCCTATCAGGGTCATGAATTGAAGCACCTTGCAGCGATGGTTCCACTTGTAGGTTTTGGGCAGGTTGCAGGAAGGGGTGAAGTCCAGTGGGTATCTTTCTGGATAGCCTATCAGGGTCATGAATTGAAGCACCTTGCATCGATGGTTCCACTTGTAGGTTCTGGGCAGGTTGCAGGAAGGGGTGAAGTCCAGTGGGTATCTTTCTGGATAGCCTATCAGGGTCATAAATTGAAGCACCTTGCATTGATGGTTCCACCTGTAGGTTTTGGGCATGTTGCAGGAAGACGTGTTGACGGACCGTGGCTCTGTCACATGGTTTTTACTCTGTGGAGTTCATGTACTTTGTGCCCAATCCTTTTTATTGTGGAATCTCCCAGGATGAGGCGGAAGGCCTCATTATTTAGGGGATGATGCCCAGTTCGGTGTTGTGGTTAGGAGTGCAGACTCCAGTCTGGGAGAACCGGGTTTGATTCCCCACTCCTCCACATGCAGCTGCTGGTGTGACCTTGGGTCAGTCAGAAGTCCTTTCAGAGCTGTTCTCTCAAGGGCAATTCTTGAGAGAGCTCTCTCAGTCCCACCTACCTCACAAGGTGTTTGTTGTGGGGAGGGGGAGGGAAAGGAGGTTCTAAGCCGCTCTGAGACTCCTTTGGATAGTGAAAGGCGGGGTATACATCCAATCTCTTCTTCTTTTTCAGCTGCTTCTGCATCTTCTGTTTCTAAGTTTCCAAATCCAAGTGGGGAAATTCCTGGAGATTTGGGGGTAGAGGCTGTGGAGGGTGCAGTTTGGGGAGGGAAGTGAGTGCAGCAGGGATCTGATGCCACAAAGTCCACCCTCCAAAGTGTTCGTCTTCTCCAGCAGAATTGATTTCTGTAGTCTGAGGATCATTTCGAATTCAGGAGATCTCCAGGCCCCACCGGGATGCTGGCAGCCCTGTCTGCTTCTCCTTTTTGTGTCAGTGATTTGGAATTCACAACATTTTAAAGGGGCAATTAGAGTCAATAATGGGTTGGATGAAGGCCAGTAAACTAAACCCCAAAGTGATCTGTTGGGTCCTGAGGATGGGGTTCAGCCTGCATTGGATAGGCTGGCAACTCCCTTTGAAGAACAAGTGTAAGAGTGCTGGAAGATGTAGTTTTGTAGCTGGATGTACAAGCGGTGTCTCCTGCACACAGAGCTTTTCAGAGAGCCAGTCTGGTATAGTGGTTTAGTGCGTGGACTCTAATCTGGGAGAACCAGGTTTGATTCCCCACTCTTCCACATGCAGCTGCTGGTGTGGCCCTGGGTCACTCACAAGTTCTCTCAGAGCTGTTCTCTCAAGGGCAGTTCTTGGGAGAGCTCTCTCAGCCCCACCTCCCTCCCAGGGTGTCTGTTGTGGGGAGGGGAAGGGAAAGGAGATGGTAAGCCACTCTGAGACTCCTTCAGGTAGTGAAGGGCGGGGTATAAATCCAATCTCTTCTTCTTCTTCTTCTTTCACCATCTTTGGCTGAGGTGACAAGTGAATCCCCTTCTGGACTTGAACCATGAATGGCTTCAAGAGGGGATTGGAGAAACATCTGGAGCAGAGGTCCATCAGTGGCTATTCGCCACAAGGTATAGATAGGATCTCTCAGTCTGGGGCAAGTGATTCTCTGTATTCCTGGTGCTTGGGGGGGGGGGGGAACAGTGGGAGGGCTTCTAGTGTCCTGGCCCCACTGCTGGACCTCCTGAGGGCACCTGGTGTTTTTGGCCACTGTGTAACACAGAGTGTTGGACTGGAGGGGCCACTGGCCTGATCCAACATTGGCTTCTCTTATGTTCTTATACATATGGAGCAGAGGTCCATCAGTGGCTACTAGCCACAAGGTATAGATAGGATCTCTCAGTCTGGGGCAAGTGATGCTCTGTATTCTTGGTGGTTGATGGGGGGGGGGCAACAGTGGGAGGGCTTCTAGTGTCCTGGCCCCACTGCTGGACCTCCTGAGGGCACCTGGTGTTTTTGGCCACTGTGTAACACAGAGTGTTGGACTGGAGGGGCCACTGGCCTGATCCAACATTGGCTTCTCTTATGTTCTTATACATATGGAGCAGAGGTCCATCAGTGGCTACTAGCCACAAGGTATAGATAGGAACTCTCAGTCTGGGGCAAGTGATGTTCTGTATTCTTGGTGCTTGGGGGGGCAACAGTGGGAGGACTTCTAGTGTCCTGGCCCCACTGCTGGACCTCCTGAGGGCACCTGGTGTTTTTGGCCACTGTGTGACAGAGTGTTGGACTGGATGGGCCATTGGCCTGATCCAGCGTTGGCTTCTCTTATGTTGTTAAATGTGCTTGTCAAAATTTATCCAGAACTCATGCTTGGCTTCTGTAATTAGTCATACGTAGGGCTGACTTTGAAGACTGTTCAGAAATGTCAGCTGGTCTAGAATGAAGTGGCCAGATTGTTGACTGGTGCAGGAACTTGAGGAATGTCCAGCGGCTAACATAAAGCAACCAATACCCAAAGACCTTCACTGACTTCCAGGTTTTTTGTTGTTGTTGTTGTTGGCAGGACACACAGTTTTTGTTTTGACCTACAAAGCACTAAGCAGTCTGGAAGCGACAAGGTAGATTAAAGGCTGCCTGCTCCCATCGGAACCTGCCTGCCAATTAAAAACTCCTTCCCCATGTTGGATCTGCCTGTTGCCCCTGTTACTAGTTTCTGAACCCTCGAGCAAAATGCATTGTGTTTGCTTTTCGTAACATCAAAGTGTGCCTCTGGTGTGCTTCCTTTCAATTATTCATTGCTTCCCTCCCCCCAAGCACCAGTTTTGTCTATTGTTTTAGTTAATTTTATGGGGTTTTTTTAAAAGCCACTTTAAGGTCCGCTTTAGGAGAACGGTGGAATTAAAACTAGGCTAGCCAACTGCAGGTTGGGGAATTCCTGGAGATTTGGGGGTGGAGCCAGGGGAGGGCAAGGTTGTGGGGGAGGCACCTCAGCTTGGTATAGGAAGAAGAAGAAGAGTTGGATTTATACCCGACCCTTCACTTGGACTCTCAGCGGCTTACAATCGCCTTCCCTTCCTCTCCACATAACAGACACCCTGTGAGGTAGGTGGGGCTGAGAGGGCTATCTCAAGAACTGCTCCTGAGAGAACAGCTCTGAGAAAACTGCGGCTGACCCAAGGTCACCCAGCTGGCTGCACGTGGAGGAGGGGGAGGAATCAAACCTGGTTCTCTTTGATTAGAGTCCACCACTCTTAACCACTACACCAAACTGGCTTTCAAAAGATGAAGCATCCATATGTTGGTCTATTTACTTCATTCATGGAGTGCCATCGAGCCCACCCTCCAAAGGAGTCACTTTTCCCCAGGGAAACTGATCTCTGTCGTCTGGAGATCAGCTGTAGTTCTGGGAGTTCTCCAGGCCCCACCTGGAGGTTGGCAACTAAGGATAAAACTGCCTTAACAAAGAGCAAGTGAAAGCACATCCATCCCCTTTGCAGTCTTTCTTTTACCCTCCATAGCAAACAAGAGCAGACGAATCACGGCTTATGGGTCTTTTATTTTACCAAATTAAGACTTGGACGTTTGCTGGTGATGCGTGGTCAGATCCCAGAAGCCAGAGTAGCCGAGGGGCAGAGCTTCATTTCTGCATTGTTTGCTTTTCCTCATGACAAGCATAAGTGGAGTCAGTTGTGCTAAACACAACTACAATTCAGACAAATAGCTCTACTTAATTTGCAAAACGCCGTGGGCGAGGGAAGCCAAAGACGCAGCGTTTTGTTACAGAGAGGAGAAAAGAGATTGGATTTATACCCCGCCCTTCACTTGGAGTCTCACAGCGACGCACAGTCTCCTTTCCCTTCTCCTCCCCACAACAGACACTTGGTGAGCAATGCTCCCTCTAAGCTGTGGAGTCTTGTGAGCAAAAGTTCTACTTTGTGAGCCACTGGCATTAAAGCTGTGACCGAGCGATTTGGCTGCTGCATAAATTAGTTTGCTCTGGAGCCATCCTTTCTGAGCAAAGATGAAAAGGTGTGAGCCGGAAGCTGAAAAACTGTGAGCTAGCTCACCCTAACTCAGCTTAGAAGGAATACAGCTGGTGTGGTAGGTAGGGCTGAGAGAGCTCTTTCCAGGACTGCTCTTGAGAGGACAGTTGTGAGAGAACTTGTGACTGACCCAAGGTCACACCAGCAGCTGTATGTGGAGGAGTGGGGACTCAAACCCTGTCCTCCCAGATTAAGGTCTGCGTTCCTAACCACTACACCAAACAGCAGAGTATGCATAATTTTGCCCATTCTCAGGATTAAAAAAAAAATAAACTAAGCAAGATCTTTGAGGTTTTGTGATATAGAAAACATGACACCTTGTCTGCTTTTCCCGTTTTCTCTTTCTCCTCTTACTCTTGCAGTGCCTCTGTCTGCCCCCCGCTCCCTCCGAGCGTCTGAGATCAGCCACAACAGCATAAAACTGACCTGGCAGCCAGCAGATGGCGCTATGCAGTACCTGGTCCTTTGTTCTTCAGCGCCCAATGGGGCAAACGACCATACTAAAGAGGTAAAGAGTATTTTGTTTGTTCGTTTCTGGCCTCAATGCAAAGTGTTGGTTTTAGCCGCCATCATCCTCATCTTTAGGGGTCCGTTGGAGCGGGAGCGCACAGGAGCGCAGCTCCGGGAGTGAGGAGCCCAGGGGGCGGGCACATGACCAAGCCCCGCCCCCTCCTCGGCTTCCCCGAGCAGTGCAGAGGCGCAGCGCCCCGGGGAAAGCCCTGCTAGGGTCTTTATTGTTTTTAATGTTTTGTTTTGATATTGATAATTTTATCATTGTTCCTTTTATGACTGTGTGCTGCTTTTCCAGACTTGCTCAAGGTGGCCTATAAAGTTTCTAAGTATACCATTTTTTATCTGGGCACATGGCACATAAGTACTGGAGAAATTTCACCAACCCTTCAGCAGCTTCCACCCCATCAGTCTGGTGTAGTGGTCAGGAGTTGGACTCTAATCTGGGAGCACCGGGTTTGATTCCCCACTCCTCCACATACAGCTGCTGGTGTGACATTGGGCCAGTCACAAGTTCTCTCAGAGCTGTTCTCTCATGAGCAGTTCTCAAAAGACCTCTCTCAGCCCCACCTACCTCACAGGGTGTCTTGCTGTGGGGAGGGGAAGGGGCAGGGATGGGTGGTGCACATGTCCTGGGTATCTCAAGTCTACTTGAAACCTGGTGGTTTCAAGGGAGCAGGAAGAGAATGGGGGTGTGTTCTTGACGCTTATTTTTATTGCACAAAGAATTGGATGGGGAAGGGAACGGAGGAAGAGCAGGTCAGTTTCACTCACCTGTGGAGTGGAGCCTGAGGGGTGGGTGTGGCCTTCTGACACACTTCCGGCACGTTAGGGGGTGTGGCATATGCAAATGAGTTATGCAAATGAGTTATGGTAATGAGCTCCTGCACCTCTTTTTCTACGAAATGACCCCTGCTCATCTTCATCCTCATCATCAATAAACTTATGAATTGCCCAATCCCTCCTACTGCAGGTCTTTGGGGTGATGTACAACAAAACATTAAAACCATAAAATAAGCATGTGAATAACATTAATCCAGCAATCTAAAAAAAAAAAAGGAAAGGTGCTGAAATTACAGTTTCTTCCCAATTCCGGACTGTTATGTCCACTGACTGCCACCGGGCGGCAGCGACATATTGCTGGAGCTTGACTACTAGAGACAGTAGAAGTCCAGGATCCTAGACCACCACTAGCCCTCCAATAAGAACTCTGGCGGGAAATACAAACCCGCCAATGGGACTCGTGGGTGTGTCCTAGGAACTGTATATAGTTGGCCCTCTCGGCCGTTGTTGCATGCTAGTTGTGTGCTCAGTACACCGATGTTTACCAGCACGTCGTAGTCCGGGCTTTCAGTGCAGCGAACCCAGTACACAAAACGGACTGTGGCCAACTTGTGGGTATGGGAAAGAGGAATAAAACCAGAGGTCCTTTCGAGCAGGAGCTTGAGGGAGTGCAGCTCCGGGAGTTGGTGCCACCCCCCCCCCCGGGGAATGCCTGCTTGTGTCATGGCTGCAGCAAAATGACCCCATCCCCTGGAAAGGTCCTTGTTCCTCCGACCAGCCTTCTGAAGGCTTCAGCCACCACTGAAGCTGTCCTCCCAAAATAGTGGTATTTCTGAGGCTTGGATTAGTAGCTCTCCCCTCTCTGCCAGCTATTTTTTGTTTGTTTGTTTCTCTCTCTCCCCCCCACTTTCTTTCTTGTCCTCTGACACACTTCCGGTGATGTCCGGTGGTGTAGCATATGCAAATAAGTTATGCTAATCAGTTATGCTAATGAGCGCCTGCACCTCTTTTTCTACGGAATGACCACTGAATAAAACAATCTGATGGAAAAAGAGGAGGAGGAGGAGGAGGAGGAGGAGGAGGAGGGAGCCAGCCAAGATGGAAGCCATCACTGTCCTCAACCAAAGTCCTGGTGGAACATCTCTGCCTTACAGTCCCTACAGGATTGCAGAAGGTCCTGCAGGGCCCTGATGCTGTCCGGCAGAGAGTTCCATCAGGACTTCATCAGGAACTCCATCCGGGCCTCCTGACTGAGAACAGCCGGGTTTGGGTCCAAGCTACCTCCAGCCAGTGCTCCCTCTAAGCTGTGGCGTCTTGTAAGCAAAAATTCTGCTTTGGGAGCAGCTGGCATTACGGTTGTGAGCGAGTGATTTGGCCGCTGCATAGAATAGTTTGCTCTGGAGCCATCCTTCCTGAGCGGAGACAAAAAATGTGTGAGCCAGGGGCTAAAAGACTGTGAGCTAGCTCACACTAACTTAGCTTAGGGGGAACACTGCCTCCAACTGTAGGTATCTGAGCATACCCTGATAGATGGTTGGCAGCCATCAGCAGGCAACCGGTGGGAGGGGGGGGCATGACAGTTCAGCAAATGCTTGGTATAATGCCATAGGGCAGAAGTGTCAGACTCATTTGTTACGAGGGCCTGATCTTTGTCAGGCCAAAGCCACGTGTGCCATAAAACGTAATGCCTGGCACTGGAGATAGAAACTGTACAAAGGACAGCAGCTGGTAAGCTCTGAGTTGGTGTGTCCTCACTGCAATGCCCCATGGGGTGAGATGAGAACATCAGAAGAGCCCTGCTGGATCAGACCAGGGGTCCATCTAGTCCAGCATCCTGTCTCACACAGTGGCCAGCCAGTTCCCCTGGAGGGCCAACAACAGGACACAGAGGCTGAGGCCTTCCCCCGTTGTTGCTTCCTAGTTGCTTCCAGAGGCTGAGTGCCTCTGAATGTGGAGGTTTCCTTTAGTCACCACTACATGTGATGGGCTGTAATTCATGACAGCTTAAGCTGGGAGGAAAACTTGTTAGTTTTTAAGTTGCCACTGCACCTGAGAATAGAACTGTATCACAGGATTGTGCCACTGTGTCGGAACAGTATCTCTCAGACGGGGAGTCTGGAGCATCTACGGACCACATTCTGGGAAACATGGGCTGAGCCAAACAAAAAAAACTGAAGTCACTTCGGGAAAGCACCTGCAGAAAGAACACTTCATTTCCAGGTCCTTCTGCGAACTGGCCAGAAGGGGGCAGCAAATCGGCTGTAATGGCAGGGGGCGGGAGCCTGTCCAGGAGAGTTGAAATAAACAGAAAATTGTTTCTGCAAATGGGACTCTGCCAGCAGTTGTGCACAAATGATCTAGCTGGACCTTGCAGAGGCCCGACTCTGATTGATTATCACCCTGCACTCTCCCTCTGTCATCCTTCGGTGTTTCTGCCTCAGTGTCAAAGAGTTTGCATCAGAAGGGCCAAGCAAGGTGGGAGGCGGAAGAGGAGGAGGAAGAAGAAGAGATTGGATTTATACCCCACCTTTTACTCGGAGACTCAGAGGGGCTTACAATGTCCTTTCCCTTTCCCTTCCCCTCCCCACAACAGACACCCTGGGAGGTAGGTGGGGCTGAGAGAGCTCTTTCAAGAACTGCCCTTGAGAGAACAGCTCTGAGAGAACTTGTGACTGACCCAAGGTCATCCAGCAGCTGCATGTGGAGGGGTGGGGAATCAAACCCGGTTCTCCCAGATGAGAGTCTGTGCTCTTAACCACTACACCAGACAGGCTGTCTGAATGACTCTTGCCTCTTTCTGGAGGGTTGCCAGCAACTTGGGGAAAACGTCTTCTGCCCTTTAACAGAAGCTTAGTTTGTTGGGTGATGTTAACTGCCTCCATGGCATGAAAAGCTTCAGTGGCCCCCTTTCCACCTTAGGGTTGCCAACCTCCATGCTGGGGCCTGGAGATCTCCTGGAATTGTAACTCGTCTCTGAATGACAAACATCTGTTCCGCTGGAGAAAATGGTTTCTTCTGGAGGAGGACGCTATGGCATTATACCCCTCTGAGATCTCTTCTCTTCCCAAAGCCCCTCTTCTCCATGCTGCTTCACAGACCTTCCCGAATTTAGGGGAGGGGCCATGGCTCAGTGTCAGGGCATCTGCTTGGCATGCAGAAGGTCCCAGGTTCCGCGCTAGATTCTTTAACTGGCATCTCCAGTTAAAGCATCTGGCAGTGTGTCATGTGACCTCTGACTGAGACCCTGGAGAACCAGAGCGGCTCAGTGGCAGAGCACCTCCCTTGCATGCAGAAGGTCCCAAGTTCGATCCCCGGCACCTCCAGATTAAGGAGTAGATGATGTGAAAGACCCCTGTGCCTAAGACCCTGGAGAGCTACCAGTGATTTGCATCGATATAGGGCGATTCGGTATTGGCTTTTCCCTCCGTTGTCGAACAAAACCTGCGTTGGAACAGAAATTCCCCTCTGCACTGCATGCTGCTTTCACTTTCTTTGATCATCGGGTTTTATGGTGCCTTCCGCATAGGTTTATGGCTGTTCAGGGGTGACTTTGCAGTCAGTATGGCATTGCCCCAAGGTATCTGAACGTGGTTTTGAGCTGTGCCTTTGGTAAAACAATGGAGGGAAAAGCCAATGCAGAATCGCCCCTTACTGACTTTGATGGACCATTCCAGAGCTGGCAACCCGACCACATATTAAGGGCATTTTTCTCTTGGTTGCTGGCAGTGCCACCTCTTCGGCTCTCGTTAGGTAGAGGCAAAGAAGGTTACCTGGTTAAGTGCGCGGACTCTAATCTGGGAGAACTGGGCTTGATTCCTCACTCCTCCACTGACAGCTGCTGGATGACCTTGGGCAAGCCATAGCTCTGCCAGAGCTGTTCTCTCAAGGCCAGTTCTCAAAAGCGCTCTCTCAGCCCCTCACGGGGTGTCTGTTGTGGGGAGGGGAAGGGGAAGAAGTCTGTAAGCCACTCTGAGGGAAGGGCAGGGTATAAATCCAATCTTTTCTTCTTCCTCTTTCCCAGGGAATCAGTTGCTCTCACTGCTAGAAATCAATTGCTTTTGTTTGTATTTTGAGTAAAAACTAATATTGTTATTTGGGTTTGCCTATATCCTTTACAAAGTTTCTATCTCCGGTACACGGCATTACGCTTTATGGCACCCATGGCCCGACCCGACAAAGTGACATTTATGGCAGATTCATCCCTCGTAACAAATGGGGTTGACACCTCTGATCTAGGAGAACCTGAGGTCCTTCCCTTCTTCAGACCCCACCCTCCCCAGGCTCCACCCCTAAATCTCCAGGAATTTCCCAGCCTGCACTTGGCAGCCTGGCAGTCATATGGCTCAGGAACAGGAGGCAGCTCACAGCTGAAGATGTGTCGGCTTTTGCTGTAACAGACAGCAGGATTTGAACATTTGTCTGAGTCCTGATTTTCAGGTTGTTTTTTCTCTCTCTCTGCCTCTTGTCAGGTGAAAGTCATCAAGACTGAAGTTCTGCTCGGGGGCTTGTCCCCCAGCACTGAATACTCGCTAGCTGTATATGCGATGTATGGAGAAGATGCCAGTGACCCCGCAAGTATCCAGGAAACCACCTGTAAGTCGTGGTCTGTTTTTTCATGCATGTGTCTTAAGAACATAAGAAAATAAGAAGAGCCCTGCTGGATCAGACCAGTGGTCCATCTAGTCCAGCATCCTGTCTCACACAGTGGCCAACCAGTTCCTCTAGAGGGCCAATAACAGGGCAGAGAGGCCGAGACCTTCATAAGAACATCAGAAGAGCCCTGCTGGATCAGACCAGTGGTCCATCTAGTCCAGCATCCTGTCTCACACAGTGGCCAACCAGTTCCTCTAGAGGGCCAATAACAGGGCAGAGAGGCCGAGGCCTTCATAAGAACATCAGAAGAGCCTTGCTGGATCAGACCAGTGGTCCATCTAGTCCAGCATCCTGTCTCACACAGTGGCCAACCAGTTCCTCTGGAGGGCCAATAACAGGGCAGAGAGGCCGAGACCTTCATAAGAACATCAGAAGAGCCCTGCTGGATCAGACCAGTGGTCCATCTAGTCCAGCATCCTGTCTCACACAGTGGCCAACCAGTTCCTCTAGAGGGCCAATAACAGGGCAGAGAGGCCGAGGCCTTCATAAGAACATCTGAAGAGCCCTGCTGGATCAGACCAGTGGTCCATCTAGTCCAGCATCCTGTCTCACACAGTGGCCAACCAGTTCCTCTGGAGGGCCAACAACAGGGCAGAGAGGCCGAGGCCTTCATAAGAACATCTGAAGAGCCCTGCTGGATCAGACCAGTGGTCCATCTAGTCCAGCCTCCTGTCTCACACAGCGGCCAACCAGTTCCTCTGGAGGGCCCAAAACAGGGCATAGAGGTCGAGGCCTTCCCCTGATGTAGCTTTCTAGCTCTGGAAGTCAGAGGACTTGTGCCTCTGAATGTGGAGGTTCCCCTCTGTCACCATGGCTAGTAGCCATTGGTAGACTTACCTGCCACGAATCTAATTCCCTTTCGAAGCTGGTTCTTCTTGTGGCCATCACTACATCCTCTGGCAGTGAATTCCACATTTCTGATCGCTCTCTGTGTAAAGTAGTATTTCCTTTTGTCTGTCCTGAACCTACTGCCGAACAGCTTCATTGGACACCCTTGCACTCTAGTATTTGGGGAGAGGGAGAAAGAAATTATCTTTGCCAACTGTCTACCCCGTTAAATTAATTGAAAAGGAATACAAACATGAGAATCTGATCTGATTGCCTAAGCTAAATGCCGTATGCTTTTTGAATAATAAACATTCAAATAATATTTTTTTTGAATAATAAATATTCAAACAAGTCGAAGTGGGTTTTTTTGGGGGGGGGTTTTGTATTATGAAATATTCATAAGTATTCCAATATCCAATTTTCTATTGTTTCATACTTACACCATGAAAAAAATACACAATAACATAAACCAATCACAAGACAGAAAGCTCATGAATTACAAGACTGGGGGGTGTATTTACAAAATCCCAGACGTGAAAAAAAGGTCCTTTTTTAAACACTGGTATCAATAAAGATATAGAGCTTGAACTGGACCAGTATTTTCAAAAGCTGTGGAACATCACCCTCTATGTGCCCAAATGAGCTTGGCGAGGTTCAGAACTCCACAGTACATCCACATAGGCGTGGCAGTCCTTAAACTCTTTAGACTGAACTACTATTAATGCAGATCCCAGGTAGTCCCAGGCGTTTCATTTCTTCATCAGAGAGGGGTTCATGCCATTCCTTTGATATTTCTATATCAGAGCTTATCATTAAAGATCAAAAGCACTTTGCACCTCCGAGGAGCATCGAACCTTCAAAAACCCATGAGGAATCGTGCCAAACACGCTGTGTTATTTGAATATTTACTGTTAAAAAAGCATACAACATTAAACTCTCTACCCCGTGCATAATTTTATAAACCTCGCTCATGTCCCGCCTTACTTGTCTCTTTTCAATACTGAAAAGTTCAAGACTCTTCAGCCTTTCCTCCTAGGGAAGGTGCTCCAACCCGCCCTAACAATCTTGGTTGCCCTCCTCTGTACTTTTTCCAGCTCTGCAGTGTCCTTTTGGAGATACGGTGACCAGAACTGTACACTGTCTTCCAAATGGGGCTGCACCATAGATCTTTGTTGTTCCCCAGGGAGGGCTCCCTTCTCATTTGGTGGCCAAAGTATCTGAGCTTCAGCTTCAGGATCTGGCCTTCCAGGGAACAGTCAGGGTTGATTTCCTTTTAGGATTGACTGATCTGATCTCCTTGCAGTCCGAGGGACTCTCAAGAGTCTTCTCCAGCACCATAATTCGAAAGCATCTATCCTTCGGCACTTGGCCTTCCTTATAGTCCAACTCTCGCAGCCATACATCACTACTGGGAATAGATCCAGACAGGGGCATTACAATATCGGCCATTTTATTCTCAGTCCTTTCCCTAATCATCCCCAACACAGAGTTTGCCTTTTTCACCACTGCAGCGTGCTGGGTTGACATTTTCATTGAGCTATCCAAGATCTTTCCCCCTTGGGCCAGTCGCAGTTCTCTCAGAGCTGTTCTCTCAAGAGCAGTCCTCGAAAGAGCTCTCTCAGCCCCACCTACCTCACAGGGTGTCTGTTGTGGGGAGGGGGAGGGAAGGTGATTGTAAGCTACTCTGAGACTTTTTTGGGGGTAGTAAAGGGTGGGGTATAAAGGGTGGGCTCCTCCTCCTCCTCCTCAGCAAAAGTTTAGACCGCATTAGCTGCTCCATTAACATTAGGATTTGTGGGTCCCAGGATAAGGCAAACTTTGGTAAAGTTCTTTTAAGCCAGATAGAAGTCTTCTCCTGGATCTGGTCCAAATCCAATGGAATAACAACTGCACAGAATATAGAATGTTCAGGCCATCTAGGGGGTAAGGAGCATGACTCAGTTGCCAGTCTCCAGGTAGTAGCTGGAGATTTCCCAGAATTACAACTGGTCTCTAGGTTATAGAGATCAGAGAAAACAGATGTTTTGGAGGCTGGATTCTATGGCATTATACCCCACTGAGGCCCTCTCAGCCCCAAACTCCGCCCTCCTCAGGCTCCACCCCCTAAATCTCCAGGAATTTCCCAACTCAGGCATACTAGTGAAAATACCTTGAAACCCAATTATATCTGCAATTGGTTTTTCCCGGAGGGATGCTGAGAATTGGGGTTTTGTCAGACATCTGAGATTTTCCCAAGAGCATAAGAACATAAGAGAAGCCAATGTTGGATCAGGCCAGTGGCCCCTCCAGTCCAACACTCTGTGTCACACAGTGGCCAAAAACACCAGGTGCCCTCAGGAGGTCCACCAGTGGGGCCAGGACACCAGAAGCCCTCCCACTGTTGCCCCCCCCCCCCCAAGCACCAAGAATACAGAGCATCACTTGCCCCAGACATAGGAACATAAGCGGAGCCAGTTGGACCAGGCCAATGACCCATCCAATCCAACACTCCGTCACACAGTGGCCAAAAATACTAGGAGGTCCACCAGTGGGGCCAGGACACTAAAAGCTCTCTTAGCTTTTTTTTCTGAACTACAATAGTCAAGATTTACTGGGAGAGAAACTACAGAAGTTAGACTTGGTTCAAACTGTCATGTCGATGGCCTTTCAACAGCAGTCCTCGTATCTTGCAGTGGCCCTGAGCCCTCCGCCCCGCCTGGGTTTCTCAGACATCAGCCATGGTTCAGTCAGGGTCAACTGGGAGGCGGCTTTGCGAGCCGTGAAGACTCACCGGGTGACATATATGTCCAGCAGGGGGAGCAACACCGGGGAGGTGAGTGACCACAAAGACAAGGGGGTTGCTTTCCTAGATCAGCACAAGGTCCTTCTAGGCCAGGGGTCCCTAACGTTGTGCCCATGGGGGCCATGATGGCCACCAAAACCTTCTCTGGGACCCTCTGAGTCTTTTAAGACAGTGGGTGTGGCCATCTGGGGCTTTTCCCCAGCAAGCCTTCTGATTGGCCTTTGGAGATTTGATTGGCGGTGTAGATTTTTTTTAAAGGGTTGCTTTGGCAGCAGCTGCCACCACAACACAAGGATCTTCACTGTGGGACTGGAAGTAAATGACAGCAACCACACTGTGAGGAGGCCTGCCTCCTGTGGCTGCCATTTTGAGGCTGCGCCCACTATGCTTTGTCAGAATTCTGAAGGTGTCCACAAGCTCAGAAAGGTTGAGGACCCCTGATATAGGCCGTTGTTTTGTAGCCTGTTGTCTCTGTTCCAAAATGGAGGAGAGGGGAATGAAATAAGTTGCTTTGTGTAAATAAGGCGGGGTGTAAATAAGTGACTCAATTAAGTATCCAACAATAGACCAGTAGATGTGTTGGGAATCCCTCAAGCAATACATGACGGTACTGAGACGGGCTTCCTCTATTGTTTGTTCTCAGCCTCCAGAATATGTTGCTTCTGTAAATTGAGATTCCCTTCAGCTCCAATGGCTAACAGCCATCGATGGGCCTTTCTGTCATGACTTGGTCTAGGGAGGCAGACTCCAGGTGGGATCCGGGGATCCTGCGGAATTATGGCTCATCTCCAGACTACAGGGATCCGTTCCCCTGGAGGAAATGGCTGCTTTGGAGGGTAGTCTCTATGGCATTATACCCCCACTGAGGTCCCTGTCCTCCCCAGGCTCCATCCCAAAATCTCTGTGAGTTTCCCAACCTGGAGGTGGGCACCCTACCCACCGTACCCCACCAGTTGCTAGGGGAGACCTGGCAACCCTATTTTGGCCAACCCTGTTTTAGGAGATTGATCACTCCATCTTGTGGGATTAGGGTGGCCAGGGACACGCCAGCAGGGGTGGGATAGAGCATTCTGGGAGTGGGGTGGGACTCGGAGATGCGATGATGTCACACGGAAGTGATGTCAGCACGCGGGGGGTGTCATACGCTGACACTCTGGTTTGAGGGCAAAACTGTGTGGTAAAATTGCCCTCAAACCATAGAGTTCTGCCCCCAAACCAGAGCAGTATCGTCTACAGACATTCAGCAGACCTCATTTCATTTCATTTCAGTTGGAGGTTCCTGGCAACGTTTCATCCACCGTGCTGAAGCCTCTGTCGTCGCTGACAAAATATTTTGTCAGCGTGACTTCCATTTATGATGAGGGGGAATCCTTTCCAGTTACGGGCAACGTTACCACGTGTAAGTAGGGGTTGATCAGCTTAAACGAGGGCTGCTGGGCCTCATACTATGGCGGGAGGTCGGGTTTTGGCAGCTCTCTTGGCCTGCTGCTACCCAGAGTGGTGGGGGGAGGAAAAAAAAACAATGTCAGCAACATCACTATGTCACTTCCAGGAAAAGCCCAGAAGTCACACGGGGTAGCTCTAGGAAACTCAGGAAACTCTATGGTTTTCCATATCATGGTAGAATCATAAAGTTTCTGGCAATTGCTAGAGCTATGCAACGTCACTTCTGGAGAGGGGCTGTGGCTCAGTGGCAGAGCAACTGCTTGGCCTACAGAAGGTCCCAGGTTCAATCCCTGGCATCTACAGTTGAAGGGATGCGCAGACAACAGTGACTTTGATGGATCAATGGTCAGATTCGGTATAAGGCAGCTTCATGTGTTCTACATGGATTGCTGTGTACATAGATCACATGTACAAATGGGTCATTTCGTAGAAACAGAGGTGCAGGAGCTCATTAGTATAACTCATTTGCATAAGTCATTTGCATATGCCACACCCCCTAACATACCGGAAGTGTGTCAGAAGGCAACACCCACCCCTCAGGCTCCACTCCACAAGTGAGTGAAACTGACCTGCTCCTTCCTCCAGTCCCTTCCCCAGCCAATACTTGGTGCAATAAAAATAAGCGTCAAGAACACACCCTCATTCGCTTCCTGCTCCCTTGAAACCACCAGGTTTCAAGTAGACTTGAGATACCCAGGACATGTGCACCACCCATCCCTTCCCCTTCCCCTCCCCACAACAAGACACCCTGTGAGGTAGGTGGGGCTGAGAGAGGTCTTTTGAAAACTGCTCATGAGAGAACAGCTCTGAGAGAACTTGTGACTGGCCCAAGGTCACACCAGCAGCTGCATGTGGAGGAGTGGGGAATCAAACCCAGTTCTCCCAGATTAGAGTCCAACTCCTGACCACTACACTAAACTGATGGGGTGGAAGCTGCTGAAGGGTTGGTGAAATTTCTCCGGTACTTATGTGCCATGTGCCCAGACAAAAAATGGTATACTTAGAAAATTTATATGCCACCTTGAGCAAGTGTCTGGAAAAGCAGCACACAGTCATAAAGGAACAATGATAAAATTATCAATATTAAAACAAAACATTAAAAACAATAAAGACCCTAGCAGGGCTTTCCCCGGGGTGCTGCACCTCTGCACTGCTCGGGGAAGCCGAGGAGGGGGCGGGGCTTGGTCCTGTGCCCGCCCCCTGGGCTCCTCACTCCCGGAGCTGCGCTCCTGTGCGCTCCTGCTCCAACGGACCCCTGTGTACAAATGAATCCTGCAAAGATAACCATCTTCAAGCACTTGAAGGGCTGTCATATACAGGATGTGGCAGAGTTGTTTTCTGTTGCCCCAGAACGTCGCACCAGAACCAATGGGCTGAAATTAAATCGGAAGAGTTTTTGGCTAAACATTAGGAAGAACTTCCTGACAGGGCGGTTCCTCAGTGGAACAGGCTTCCTCGGTAGGTGGTGGGAGGATTTCAAACAGAGGCTAGATGGCCATCGGGCCGCAAGGCTGATTCTGTGAACTTAGGCAGATCATGACAGGGAGGGCAGGAAGGGTTGCCTCAGTGCTTAGTTCTTGTGGCCCTTTCTCACACGCCCAGGAAAATGCTGATCACCACATTGGGGTGAGGAAACAATTTTTCTCCAGGCCAGATTGGCTGGAGATCCTGGAGGTTTTTTGTCATCTTCTGGGCATGGAACAGGGGTCACTGGGTGTGTGGAGGGAAGGTATTTGTGAATTTTCTGCCTTGTGCAGGGGGTTGGACTAGATGACCATGGAGATCCCTTATAACTTTATGATTCTGTGAAATGGGAATGGAATCCTCTCAGCCAATCAGAAGTCCAGGATGGAAGGCAATAATAATAATAATAATAATAATAATAATAATAATCAGGGGTCCGTTGGAGTGGGAGCACACAGGAGCGCAGCTCTGGGAGTGAGGAGCCCAGGGGGTGGGCACATGACCAACCCCACCCCCTCCTCGGCTTCCCTGAGCAGTGCAGAGGCGCAGCGCCCTGGGAAAGCCCTGCTAGGGTCTTTATTGTTTTTAATGTTTTGTTTTAATATTGATAATTTTATCATTGTTCCTTTTATGACTGTGTGCTGCTTTTCCAGAGACTTGCTCAAGGTGGCATATAAATTTTCTAAGTATACCATTTTTTATCTGGGCACATGGCACATAAGTACTGGAGAAATTTCACCAACCCTTCAGCAGCTTCCACCCCATCAGTCTGGTGTAGTGGTCAGGAGTTGGACTCTAATCTGGGAGAACCGGGTTTGATTCCCCACTCCTCCACATGCAGCTGCTGGTGTGACATTGGGCCAGTCACAAGTTCTCTCAGAGCTGTTCTCTCACGAGCAGTTCTCAAAAGACCTCTCTCAGCCCTACCTACCTCACAGGGTGTCTTGTTGTGGGGAGGGGAAGGGGAAGGGATGGGTGGTGCACATGTCGTGGGTAACTCAAGTCTACTTGAAACCTGGTGGTTTCAAGGGAGCAGGAAGAGAATGAGGGTGTGTTCTTTACGCTTATTTTCATTGCACAAAGTCTTGGATGGGGAAGGGACTGGAGGAAGAGCAAGTCAGTTTCACTCACCTGTGGAGTGGAGCCTGAGGGGTGGGTGTTGCCTTCTGACACACTTCTGGTATGTTAGGGGGTGTGTCATATGCAAATGAGTTATGGTAATGAGCTCCTGCACCTCTTTTTCTACGAAATGACCCCTGATAATAATAAAGTCAGTGGTACCTGCCCAGGACGGATGCTGAAGCAGATGCTTAATTTCCGTTACAAACCAAACACACCCATCTGCTTCGAACTGCACAAAGATATTGCCCAAGGAGAAAATAGATCCCGATGTTTTAAAAATAATTCCCTTTTGAAATATATAAAGGCCTGCCTGAACCTCTGGCATACTTCCATTTACAAAACCAGAGAGATTCCAGTATGTGAGTAACACGATCTTTCCCCCTCTCTCCTTGTGTGCCCCTCTTGGGCTCCTCGGTTCTTGGCGATGCCAAGACGGAATGTGTCTTCTCGCCCAGCGTTGAAATAGGCATGCTTCAATTAATGGCTGCAAAATATCACATCTCAGTCCTTCGGGATGTGCTTTTGTCATTGGGGTGTCCGGAGAAGTGGAAGGCGGCCTGGTTAAGGACAGCTGTCCGGTTACGACTCGGCTCCCGCACCATCTGCTCCATAGCGTGGCCGGGCAACGGCTTCTGCTCTGAGCCGCTGGGACAGAAGGCGGAAAAACCAATCTTCAGCATCTTCCCTCCGTCTCTCAGTAAAGGTGCCGCCGCCGAGCCATCTGAAGGTCACGGAGCTCTCGGGAAGCGAGATCCGGCTGGAGTGGGAGGCGATCGCGGCCTCTGATGTGGTCGTCTACCAGATCAAATGGAACGTGCTTGGCGAAGGGCGGTCGCAGGAGGTATGCAGGAGGAGCTGACTGGTGGAACTCATTGCCACAAAGATGAACGTAAGAAGAGCCCAGCTGGATCAATCCGGTGGTCTCTGTAGTCCAGCATCCTGTCTCATACATTGGCCAACCAGTTCCTCTGGAGGGCCAACAAACAGGGCACAGAGGTTTACTGCCGCTGAATATGGAGGTTCATTTTAGTCACCAGGACTGGTAGCCACGGAAAGACCTAGGGATGCCAGCCTCCAGGTGGGACCTGGGGATCCCCTGGAATTATAGCTCATCTCCAGACTACAGAGATCAGTTCCCCTGGAGAAGCTGGATGCTTTGGAGGGTGGCGCCTATGGCATTGTACCCCGCTGAGGTCCTTGCCCATCCCCAGCTCAGGTCCCAAATCTGTGGGAACTTTAGGGTTGCCAACCTCCAGGTGGGGCCTGGAGATCTCCCACTTTTACAACTGATCTCCAGCTGACAGAGATCAGCTTCCCTGGAGGAAATGGCTGCTTTGAAGGGTAAACTCTATGGCATTGTACCATCCTGATGCCCCCTCCCCTCCCCAGACCTCGCTCTCTCCTGGCTCCACCCTCAAAGTCTTCAGGTATTTTCCAACATAGACCTGGCAACCCTAAGTAGTTCGCAAGCTCCTGGATCTGGCAAACCTACCTTCCACCCTCTGCTGGTGGTCAGGGGGGAACTGGCGACCATAGGTAGACCACTCCTCCATGAATCTCTATAACCCCCTTTTAAAGCCGTCTCTGCCTGTGGCCATCACTACTTCCTCTGGCAGTGAATTCCACAATCCACATCTTGATCCCCACTGGAGTGGTCAGCAGTGTTCCCTTTAAGCTGAGTTAGTGTGAGCTAGCTCACAGTTCCTTAGCCTCCGGCTCACACATTTTTGTCCTCACTCAGGAAGGATGGCTCCAGAGCAAACTAAGGGTCATTTTACACCTCCCCTCTAAAGTAGTTTGACTGCTGTCTTTTCCTGTGCTGATTTCACAGTGCTGTGAAATTTCACTCCAGGGGGGTCTAAGTGCACTAATCAACAGCAATTGTTTAAAGCAGAATGAAGCCGGTTGCATACTAGCTTGACCACAGGAGGGCAATTAATAGATGTGGACATTTCAGTGGCAGCACGGTTTCACACCGAACAGAAGTATGGGCAGGGTTTTTTGGAACTAGAATGATTCCAGCGGGAAAGTCAGATGTAAAAACAGCCTAAGTTAAGCAGCAGCCAAATCGCTCACTCATAGCTTTAATGCCAGTAGCTCAGAAAGTAGAATTTTTGCTCACAAGACTCCACAGCTTAGAGGGAACATTGGTGGTCAGTACCATCTTGAACGGATGTAAAAGTCTCTGGCTGGCAATGATAGGACCTCTGGGTTCAGAGACCTTCTGCCTCTGGTTGTCAGGTGCTGGGGAGTGGTCCATCTCGTCCACCATCCTGTCTCACACAGTGGCCAACCAGTTCCTCTGGAGGGCCAACAACAGGGCAGAGAGGTGCTCAGTCTCTCTGCCCTGTTGTTGGCCCTCCAGAGGAACTGGTTGGTCACTGTGAGAGAGAGGATTCTAGACTAGCTGGATCATTGGTCTGATCCTGCAGGGCTCTTCAGATGTTCTTATGAAGGCCTCGGCCTTTATGCCCTGTTGTTGGCCCTCCAGAGGAATTGATTGGCCACTGTGTGAGACAGGATGCTAGACTAGATGGACCCCTGGTCTGGTCCACTAGGGCTCTACTTATGTTCTTATGAAGGTCTTGGTTTCTATGCCCTGTTGTTGGTCCTCTACAGGAACTGGTTGGCCACTGTGTGAGACAGGATGCTGGACTAGATGGACCCCTGGTCTGATCCAGCAGGGCTCTTCTGTTTGTCTCCTGAAGGCTGAGGCCTCCATGCCCTACTGGACCTTCAGAGGTTACTGGTTGGCCACCGTGCGAGACAGGATGCTGGGCTAGATGGACTATTGGTCTGATTCAGCAGGGCTCTTTTGATGTTCTTATGAAGGCCTCGGCCTCTCTGCCCTGTTGTTGGCCCTCCAGAGGAACTGGTTGGCCACCGTGCGAGACAGGATGCTGGGCTAGATGGACTATTGGTCTGATTCAGCAGGGCTCTTCTATATTCTTATGAATCAGGGACGGAGCTTCTGCAGAACTTGAGTGATGCCAGGCAGAATCTGGATTTGACATGCTTTTCCCTATAGCCCACGAGGGACCATCCCCTCTCCCTGTAGACCTTGCTGAAACTATGCCAGGTTCTCCAACAGGGGTCTCCAACCTTTCTGTGGGCCTCTTTGGAATTCCGACACAGAGTGGTGGCGGGCACAGTCACAAAATGGCTGCCACGAGAGGCGGAGCCACACATACAGAAGAAGCCTACGGGCAGAAAAGAACAGGGATAACTTTTTTAAAAGTACACTGTGAAAGAGGAGTGGAAGAGAATAAAACCAATGCTGTGGTGACAGCTGCCACTGAAATAAAGCTGCTTTAATCTGCCCAGCCAATCAGATCCCCAGGGGCCCATTAGAAGTCCTATCTGGCCTTTTTGAAAACACCTGGCAGGTGCCAGGAAAAGTGTTGGTGGACACCATGGTGCTAAGGTTGTCAGGTCTGGGTTGGAAAATACCTGGAGACTTTGGGGGTGGGTCCTGGAGAGCCCGGGGTTTGGGGAGGGGAGGGGCCTCAGCATGGTACAGTGCCACAGAGTCCACCCTCCAAAGCTGCCATTTGCTCCAGGGGAGCTGATCTCTGTCCGCTGGAGATGGGTTGTAAAAGCAGATCTCCAGGCCCGACCTGGAGGCTGGCAACACAATAACAGGAGGCCCAGAATAAAGTTTGTGTGCTTGTTTATTTCCTCCCGCTGCCTCTGAGCACCAGAGTGTAAATGGCCGTATTCAGTGGAGCAGAACCGGAATTCTGGGGAGGGAACAGAAACAGCCCGGCTGTGAACCAGTAAGGGGAATCGCAGCTCTGACAGTTTTCATAAAGTCACGGGGTCATGCAGATGTCTAGAAATCTGGTTTATATCCCCCTCTCCCGTAGCTCTCTGTTGCTGGAAACTTGGCCGCCGCTGTTCTGCCCGGTCTGAAAAAGAACACCGAGTACCAGATATCCATTTGGGCGTATTACAAGGATGGGGCTCGGAGTGACACAGTCTCTATTCGGCACAAGATCAGTAAGTGTGTAGAAATATGTGTACCTGTGGCTTTGGGGATGTCATATTGTGATCAGCCCAATCCTATGCCGCCGAGTCAGTCCTGTGAACTCAGTGGGCTTGGATCGGAGTAACTCTGCATGACATAAAAATGTTGGATAAACATATGGAGCAGAGGTCCATCAGTGGCTATTAGCCACAAGATATGGAGGGGACACTCTGTCTGGGACAGTGATGCTCTGTATTGTTGGTGCTTGAAGTGGGAGGTTTTCGGGAGTTCTGGTCCTGCTGGTGGACCTCCTGATGGCACCTGGTTTTTTGGCCACTGAGTGACACAGAGTGTCACAGAGTTGAAACCAATATCTTTTATGTTTGTATGTCTGGAGCAGTGATGCTCTGTCTTCTTGGTGCTGGGGGTTGGCGAGAGTGGGAGGGCATCTGGAATTCTGGCTCCGGTGGTGGACCTCCTGATGGCCCCTGGGTTTTGGCCACTGTGTGACACAGAGTGTTGGACTGGATGGGCCATTGGCCTGCTCCAACATGGCATCTCTTATGTCCTTATGTTGTCAAAACGGAAGCTCATAAAAAGTGGTGGATGAATGCCAGTGGGGAATGTCTTGAGAAGTGTTGCCAGCTCTGAGTTGGGAAGTACATGGAGATTTGGGAGTGGGGCCTGGGGAGGGTGGGGTTTGGGGAGGGGAGGGACCTCTACCCCCCAAAAAAAGCAGCCATTTTCTCTAGAGGAACTGATCTCTCATTGTCTGGAGATTGATTGTAATAGCAGATCTCCAGGCCCCACCTTAGGGCTGCCAAGTCAGCCCGGGGGGCGGGCGATCCCCCGCTAGAGGGGTTCCCGATCCGTCGGCCAGCATTAGGCCGGCAGGGGGAACCCCACCCCCGACGTCGTCCAGCGACGTCAGCACGTTGGGGGCATTGCCAGGGCGACGCTCTGGCAATCGCCCCAAAACTCTATGATACCATAGAGTTTTGGGGCGATTGCCAGAGTGTCGCCCTGGCAACGCCCTCAACGTGCTGACGTTACTTCCGGTGACGTCGCTGGGCGCGCACGCTTTGCGCGCACACCAGGAGAAACTCCCGGCTGGAGGAGGACTCCCCCCCGCCGGTGAGTTTTGAAGACTTGGCAACCCTACCCCACCTTGAGGTTAGCAGCGCTAGTCTCAAGTGCAGCTAGAGGGCCTGACCCTCCTGCATTGTGTTTACAGGAAGTGCCTTTACAGGATCTTCTTTCTTCTGTTAATCCATCTTGGCCACTTTTATCTACTTTGGCTAGCAGCAGCAGCAGCAGCAGCAATCCAAAGTCTCAGGCAATGCGCCCTCTAAGCTGTGGAGTCTTGTGAGCAAAAATTCTACTTTGTGAGCGACTGGCATTAAAGTTGTGAGCGAGCGATTTGGCTACTGCATCAGTTAGTCGGCTCTGGAGCCCTCCTTCCCGAGCGAAGACAAAAATGGGTGAGCCGGAGGCTAAGAAACTGTGAGCCGGCTCGCACTTACTCAGCTTAGAGGGAACATTGGTCTCAGGCGGAGATCTTTCCCTGCCCTGGACTTGAAATTGTTTAACCCAAGATTATGGTGATTCCACTCTTTCGAACATGGGTGGTGGCGGCGGCCCCTCCAGGGTCAGCCAGGGCCTTCCCATCTGAAGGCGTTTGTTAGAGTTGCCAACTCCTGCTAAGAAAATACCTAGAGATTTGGGGTGGAGCCTGTGGAGGGCAGGATCTGGGAAGGGGTGGGACCTCAGTGGTGCAAAATGCCATACAGTCCCCTCGGCACAGCAGCCGTTTTATTTATTTATTTATTCATATATTCATTCAATTTCTAGACCGCACTCCCCGCTGTGGCAGGCCCAGAGTGGCTTACAAGACTTGGCGGAGCCAAGATTCATAAATACAATAACAATTAAAACAGTTAAAATATTATAAAACATTCGCAATTAAGCAGTAACAATTTGCATAAAGGGCTCCGTAGAATTAGATAGCGTACCGTATACCCCAGAGTTTTCAGTTTTCAGCTGAGTTAGTGTGAGCCAGCTCACAGTTTTTTTAGCCTCCGGCTCACACATTTTTGTCTTCACTCAGGACGGAGGGCTCCAGAGCAAACTAATCAATGCCGCAGCCCAATCGCTCGCTCACAACTTTAATTCCAGTAGCTCACAAAGTAGAATTTTTGCTCACAAGACTCCACAGCTTAGAGGAAGCATTGGTAACAATGGGCTTTTGTATGATGGACAAATCACGGCTTGTTCCCTGGCCACGGCCTTCAGTCTCCTACCCCCTAATACAGAGACACTTAACCCCAGAACAAAGGAAACCAAAGTGGCATTTGTTGAAACAAACTCGGATTTGATTGAATGTCTGCAAGTGAAATTATGTCTTTATGTCAAGGCCCATGGCTATATGCTGCTGTTTTGAAAAAGGGTTATCAGAACTGGGACAATCTTTTCCCAGAATAATAGTGTTTACTATCTCGAAGCAATTTTTTATTGTGAAGGCGCTGTCGATTGTGTCAAAGTATGTGTGAGAGTGAGAGGCGATTCTGTGGGACAATCTGCTTGCACATAGTTCGCAAGGCGAGGTGCTTCCATAGTTACCCAGATAACCCCCCCGCCCCCCCAAGGATGACTATAACAGAAAGGACTTCTGGGTAGTTGTGGTTGTATTCATGGGAGCTCACTATTGGGATATTTGGTTAATAGAGCAGAGTTTTGCCCAGTCATAGAAGCGTAAAACTGGTTATAACTGAGGTTAATGAACCAAATTCAAACCACAGGTTCGGATCCTGATTTGACAGATCTTAACTACCGTTACACATCTTTAAGGCTGACAGTTAAGAAGTTGAAATCGTTCAAGCTTTTATGATCATCAGGACAGCCCTGCTGGATCAGACTAATAGCCCATCCAGTCCAGCCTCCTGTCTCACACAGTGGCCAACCAGTTCCTCTGGAGGGTCAACAACAGGGCAGAGAGGATGAGGCCTTCATAAGAACACCAGAAGAGCCCTGCTGGGTCAGACCAGTGGTCCATCTAGTCCAGCATCCTGTCTCACACAGTGGCCAAACAGTTCCTCTGGAGGGTCAACAACAGGGCAGAGAGGATGAGGCCTTCATAAGAACACCAGAAGAGCCCTGCTGGGTCAGACCTAGGGCTGCCAAGTCACCCCCACCCCCCTTCCCCAACGTAATGACGTCACCCAGAGGTGACATCATCACGTTGGGGGTGTAGGCAGGGCGACGCTCTGGCAATTGCCCCAAAACTCTATGATACCATAGAGTTTTGGGGCGATTGCCAGAGCGTCGCACTGGCAACGCCCCCAACGTGATGACGTCACTTCCGGGCGACGTCGCCGGGCGCGCCAGACCAGTAGCCAAATCGCTCACTCACAACTTTAATGCCAGTAGCTCACGAAGTAGAATTTTTGCTCACAAGACTCCTTGAACGATAGAAGCCCCGCCTACAACGTTCTCTGTATGATGACATCACTCTCGGGTGACGGCACTGTGGGGCACATGCCGAAGGAATCCACGACAAGGAGAAGGACCCCCCCCACCCCGCCGGCAGCCAGGTATAAGGTTCTTGTAGCAGAGGTTCAAACTTCAGCCTCCTTCACCATCCCCACTGAACAGTGGGTCTACCGTTTCCTTTCCCTGGTCGGAGCATTCTGTGTCTGCCTTCGTTCGTTTTGAGTTTTCGGTTTCCTGACTGTCCCTCCAATCCAGGCCGCTTGCCCGCAGACGTCCCTAGTGACTTGTCCCTCCTTACCTTTCTTGCCTGTGTCCCTTTTGATATTCAACTTATCACTCAGCCCTGTCTGCAATTGCACCAGCCCCTTGAATCGTTTCTCATTTTTCTTTGTTGCCGGTATAATTTGCAGCATTGCCTTTTAGCAACTCATTTTTAAAAGAAGAACTTCCACCCGACTTTGACTCCTTTCTCGAGCAGATGTCACAGCTGTAGATTCCTATCCAGCGTTTCTCTAACTGTGCAATCCTAAGCATTAATTAATGTATTCATTATCAATTTGGCTTCTACTCCACCCTCCCCGCAGAGCAGGCTCAGAGCAGGCTCAGAGTAGCCGCTCTGAGCCCGTTCGCGGGGAGGGCGGGGTATAAATACAAAAAATAAATAAATAAAATAGTGTACAACTGTTTAGAACAAAACACGCAGACCGATTTCCCACGAGGCGCTGCTCTGGCATCATTCTTCCCTTTGCCCCGATTGCGTGCCTTAATTTCCCACTATTTGCCCCGTGCTGCATTTTGACCCGCGGCTTCGCCCGAATTCCCCCGTGGCTTCAGTGATCCTCAAAAAACAGGCCCATCCAGTCCAGCACTATGCCACACAGTGGCTAAAAATACCAGATGCTACCAGGAGGTCCAGCAGTGGGGCCAGGACACTAGAAGCCCTCCCACTGTTGCCCCCCCCTCAAGCACCAAGAATACAGAGCATCACTTGCCCCAGACCAAGATCCTATCTATATCTTGGGGCTAACAGCCACTGATGGACCACAGCTCCATATGTTTGTCCAATCCCCTCTTGAAGCCGTCCATGCTTGTAGCTGCCGCCACCTCCTGTGGCAGTGCATTCCACGTGTTAATCACTCCTTGGGTGAAGAAGTACTTCCTTTTATCCGTTCTAACCCGACTGCTCAGCAATTTCATGGAGTGCCCCCGTGTTCTTGTATTGGGAGAGTAATAAATTAAAATAATTTTACCTTCACCTCCTGAATCCTACCTCTCCTATTGTCCAGGACAGGGGTTCCCAGCCTTTGGGAGCCTGTGGAGACCTCTAGAATTCTGACACAGGGCGATGGGCACAGTGACAACATGGCTGCTGTAAGAGGCGGAGCCATGCACACAGAGGAAACCTAAGTGCAGGGGCGAACTAATTTGAAAAATACACTGTGAAAGAGGAGTGGAAGCGAATAAGACCAACGCTGTGGCGCTAGCTGCCACTGAAACAAAATTGTTTTAATCTGCCCAGCCAATCGGATCTCCAGTAGCCAGTCAGAAGCCCTATTTGGCCCCGCCCACCTTCTAAAAACACTTGGTTGCTCCAGGACAGGTGTTGGCAAGCAGCTCGGTGCCATGTCGGGTACCCCTGGGTTATGATCAAGTTGAGGAGAGTGAGTCAAGAAAATCCACCAAACTCACATAGCAGGTCAACGGCAACTGAAATGTCTTGTTGACAGTGACGCAGCATTTTTTTTGAAAGGCAGGGGGCATGAATGCACGAAGCGCTGAGTCACTGGTCACAGGGGGCCTCTTCCAATAGGAAAGAGAACCTGCCAGCCAAACTCTGCATCAAAGTAGAGGCGGCTTCTGGCTCGGTACGGAAAGGATGTGAGGTTAGAAAGGTCCTCCCCGAAGGTTCTTGCTTAATTAATAGTTCCTGACTTAATGGCTCTGCTGGCAGCAGGTAGAAGATGGTTCGTTCCATTACCACCCTTGATTTCTCATATTTAGTCAGGTTTTGTTATTTGTGGTGTTTCTGAGGCTTGGATTAGTGGCTGTCCCCTAGCTGTCAGCATTCTCTGTCTGTCTGTCTCTCTCTCCCTCCCTCCCCTCCCCTCCCTCTCTCCTCCCTCCCTCCCACCCTCCCTTCCCTCTCCCCTCCTCCTTTTCCTTCCTTCCTTCCTTCCTTCCTTCCTTCCTTCCTTCCTTCCTCAAATGCATTACAACAGACCAAAAATGAGAATTCCTAACAAAAACAAAGCATGAACAGGTAAAAATGTGGCCTATGGTTGCCAAGTCCAGATTGGGAAATTCTTGGCGATTTAGGGGGTGGAGCCAGGAGGAGAGCGGGGTTTGGGGAGGGGAGGGGCCTCAGGGGGGAATCGTGCCATGGAGTCCACCCTCCAAAGCGGCCATTTTCTCCAGGGGGGACTGATCTCTGTTGTCTGGAGGGCAGAGGTAATTCCAGGAGATCTCCGGGGGGATGTTGGCAGCCGTACCTTGGATCCACCAGAGGCTTTCCATGGATAAAAAGGGGGCAGGTTTTTTTAAATTGCCATCCTCTCACAGCAGACCTCCGACTCCCCGCTTCGTGCTGTTTCCAGGTGTCTCCTGTCCCCCAGGAGCTGGATTTGGGAGGCCTTTGGTGCTGCAGCAGGAGTCGAGGAGGCAAGACAGTTGTGCTCCATGGACAGAAATCCCTTCCAGCTGCAGAAATCATCTGGCAAATCCAAACTGTCATACGGAATATGAAAAAGAAAGGGCCAAGGGCAAAGCAGTTACAACTTACCATCCCCAGTTTGGTGTAGTGGTTCGGAGCGTGGACTCTTATCTGGGAGAACCGGGTTTGATTCCCTGCTCCTCCGTGTGCAGCTGCTGGTGTGACCTTGGGTCAGTCACAAGTTCTCTCAGAGCTGTTCTCTCAAGAGCAGTCCTCGAGAACGCTCTCTCAGCCCCACCTGGCACGTCCCAGGAACAAACACAAACAGGGAGTTGATCCTCTGCCTCCGGAAAATAAAACAAGGGGCAAGGAGGAGTCCGAGGGAGCTCTGAGTCGCTACGAGCGACTTCACAGGGCCCTATCAGAAACTCTGGTCTAAAAAAAAGAAAGAAAAAGAACTGATTACAAAGCTCACCAAGTCATTCCAGTACGCATGTTCCCTGGACGGACAACGACCAGACTAGCCCTCGCATGTTGGTTCCCTGTGGCCATAACATCAGTTCATCTGTTGGCACATTCTAACAGAGCCCACAATGTAACAGCAGCAAGGAAGGTGTGTGTAGTGTGAAGAGGAAGGAAAGGGGACTCTAAGCCACTCTGAGTGAAGGGCGGGGTATAAATCCAATCTTGTCCTCCTCGTTGTCCTCCTCCTCCCCTGCCAGTTTGATGTAGTGGTTAAGTGTGTGGACTCTAATCTGGGAGAACCAGGTTTGATTCCCCACTCCTCCACTTGCAGCTGCTGGATGACCTCGGGCAAGCCGTAGTTCCCCTCAAGTTACGCTCGCTTGCTCCAGATTTTTGGCTGCAACCTCTAAAATCCGCAGATTATATTAAGGAGCGATAAAATGTCCCTTAGGCTTTGCACCTTTCCCCCCTTCTTCTTTTAAATACTCCTTTCCTAAGTCTTTGTACATTTTATTATAATATTCCCATACAAATGGCTGTATTTTATGTATCTATGCTGGCCATGGGCCAAACAGACAAACAAACAAGCCATAGTTCTGTCAGAGCTGTTCTCTCAAGGACAGTTCTCAAAAGAGCTCTCTCAGTCCCACCTACCTCACAGGGTGTCTGTTGTGGGGAGGGGAAGGGAAAAGGAGTTTGTAAGCTGCTCTGAGACTCCGTAGTGAAGGGCGGGGTATAAATCCATCCTCTCTGGGAGCCAGTTTGGTGTAGTGGTTAAGTGCGCGGACTCTAATCTGTGAGAACCGGGTTTGATTCCCCACTCCTCCACTTGCACCTGGCTGGATGACCTTGGGCAAGCCATAGCTCTGTACCAGCTGTTCCCTCAAGGACAGCTTGGGAAAGAGCTCTCTCAGCCCCACCTACCTCACAGGGTGTCTGTTGTGGGGAGGGGAAGGGAAAGGAGTTTGTAAGCCGCTCTGAGACTCCAAGTGAGTGAAGGGCGGGATATAAATCCAATCTCTTCTTCTTCTTCTTCTTCTTCTCTCCTCTCCCTCCTCCTCCTCCTCCTCTTCTTCTTCTGAACAAAGTTTGAGTCCAGTGGCAACTTTAAGACCAACAAAGTTTAATTCTGGGTAAAAGCTTTCGTGTACGCCGTCCTACAATGGCTGCTGAAAATGGGGCTCTCGCCATTCCAATGCCCTTTCCCGACAGTGTAATTTTAGCCCTGGGGCCAAAGCTCCGGTAGAAAAAGTTCTGAGTTGCTTTCTTGCTGAACAAAAAGGACGAGGGGAACGCCCCTCAGTCTGTATCGATCTGGTCTCTTACTCCATGCTGCATTCCGCTGCTCTTTGAGTTGAGTTTAAATAGGAGAATTTCTAAAAATAATGCCAGGATTGAATTGTGTGCAATTTCCCGCTGCATCGAGCTCTTCCCTTCTTTTGAATCTTGACACTGCTGATCCATTTGCACCTGCGGAGAAAGCCCACAACACACAAAGGAACATGATGGGATTGCATGCGTGATATCTTTTTTGTGGGAGTGGGAAGTTGCCGATGCGCACGCATTCTCATGTGCATGAGCTATACCTGACAAAAAGAATCTTGATGCAGCTATATATATATACACACACACACATACATACAGGGGTCCTTTTGTAGAAAAAGAGGTGCAGGAGCTCATTAGCATAACTCATTAGCATTACTTATTTGCATATGCTACACCACCTGACATCACCAGAAGTATGTCAGAAGGCAAGGAAGAAAGGAGAGAGAGAGAAGGAAGGAAGGAAGGAAGGAAGGAAGGAAGGAAGGAAAGAAAGAAAGAAAGAAAGAAAGAAAGAAAGAAAGAAAGAAAGAAAGAAAGAAAGAAAGAAAGAAAGAAAGTAAGCCTAGAAGGCTGGTCGGAGGAACAAGGACCTTTCCAGGGGACAGGGTCATTTTGCTGCAGCCATGACACAAGCAGGCATTCCCTTGCTGGGGGCGGGGGGCTGGCAGCAACTCTCGGAGCTGCGCTCCCCCGAGCTCCTGCTCAAAAGGACCCCTGTATATATATAAAATCACATCAAAGTTAACACTTTTGTGGTGTATTCTCTACACGCACAACTGTAGATGCACACTGACAAAATGCCACAGGGTGTGAGGAATCTGGGTGTGATTGTTCCCGTGGTCATACAGTCAGGGCTCATTTCGTAGCAGGAGCTCCTTTGCATATTAGGCCACACACCCCTAATGTAGCCAATCCTCCAAGAGCTTACAGAGCTTTTCTTACAGGGGCCACTGTGAGCTCTTGGAGGATTGGCTACATCAGGGGTGTGTCGCCTAATATGCAAAGGAGCTCCTGCTACGGAATGAGCCCTGCAAACAGTGCATTTGTAGAAGTGTACAGAAGGGGTAAAGAGGCAACGGAAAGGACAGTGCAAAGAGCATGAGCATAGTGCATTGTACAAAATTCAGAAATGAAGACTGAAACAGAAAACAGCGTGGTATAATGGAGCTAGATTCGAGTCTGGTAACACCTTAGAATCACAGAGTTGGAAGGGAGCTCCGGGGCCATTTGGAAGATACCAGGGGCTCCTTGGAGGGAGGCTGGGATAGCAATAGTGATGACCACAGGTGCAGACAGCTTTAAAAGGGGATTAGACAGATTTATGAAAGAGTGGTCTGTCAGTGGCTGCTAGCCATGGTAACTGAGGGGAACCTCCATAGTCAAAGGCAGTAAACCTCTGAATACCAGTGCCCAGGAGGCAAAGTCAGGGGACAGCCTTGGCCTCCGTGCCCTATTTAGGGTTGCCAATAGGGCTGCCAAGTCCAACTTGGGAAATATCTGGGGACTTTGGGGGTGGAGCCAGGAGACTTTGGGGGTGGAGCCAGGAGAAAGGAAGTGACATCCTTTTGTGATGTCACATCCTGTGATGTTGCTTCCACATGCTGACACATGAACTCATGAAGTTTCCTGATACTGAATCAGGCCGTTGGTCCATCAAGGTCAGTATTGACTACTCAGACTGGTAGTGGCTCTCCAGGGTCTCAGGCTGAGATCTTTAATGTCACCTATTACCTGATCCTTTTTTAGCTGAAGAGGCTGATACCTCCTGCATGTCAAGCAGATGCTCGATCACTGAGCAACGGCCCTACTGAATCCTTCCTCATCTCGGCAGAATATGAAGCACTAAGTGCTACACAAGTGCTTAATATGATTTTCATATCATAAGAACAGGAGAGAAGCCACCGTGGATCGGCCCATCCAGTACAGTCCATCCAGTACAACACTCTGTGTCACAACAGTGGCCAAAAATACCAGGTGCCCTCAGGAGGTCCAGCAGCGGGGCCAGAACTCCAAAAGCTCTCCCACTGTTGCCCCCCAAGCACCAAGAATTCAGAGCATCACTGCCCCAGACAAAGGGTTCCATTTAGACCTTGTGGCTAATAATAGCCACTGATAGACCTCTGCTGGATGGGGACAGAGAGAGAGAGAGAGAGACAGACAGACAGAAAAAAGAAAGAAAGAGGGAGAGAGAGAGAAGGAAAAAAACTGGCAGAGGCACTTACTTCCATTTAGACCTTGTGGCTAATAATAGCCACTGATAGACCTCTGCTGGATGGGGACAGAGAGAGAGACAGACAGACAGACGGACGGACAGAAAAAAGAAAGAACGAGAGAGAGAGAGAGAAGGAAAAGAGCTGGAAGAGAAACTTACCTTGCAAGCCACATGCAAAAGCAGCCCCTTCAGTCCCTCCTTAATCTCTGGGCGGACCTCTCTTGCTGTGGAAGCTCTCTTGCTGACTTCTTAAATGGGAAATGTCTGGTGAGGCTTTTTACTGCAGAGCAAGCTCTCTGCAGACATTTCCCTTTTAAGGCAGGGCAGGGCAGACGCCGACGTTCCCCTGCGTTCCTGCTGGCAGCCATTTTGTCCCCCGGGGGCCAATTTTGAAAAAGCGGGGGTAAGCAGTAAAAACCGGTGTTTCCCCCGCCCTACCGGGGGACTTGGCAGCCCTAGTTGCCAAGTCTGGGTTGGAAAATACCTGGAGACTTTGGAGGTGGAGCCAGAGGAGAGTCGGGTTTGGGGAGGGGAGGGGCCTCAGCAAGTTACAATGCCATAGAGTCCACCCTTCAAAGCAGCCATTTTCTCCAGGGGAGCTGATCTCTCTCAGCTGGAGATCAGTTGTAAAAGTGGGGGATCCCCAGGCCCCACCTGGGGGCTGGCAGCCCTAGCCCTATTGTTGGCCTTCTAATGTAACTGGCTAATATTTGAGACAGGATGCTGGGCTAGATGGACTATTGCTCTGATGCAGCCGGGCTGTTCTTATGTTCTTATCAGGAGAAGGCCTCAGCCTCTGTGTCCAGTTCTTGGCCCTCCAGAGGAACTGGTTGGCCCCTGTGTAAGCCGGGATGCTGGACTAGATGGACCACTGGTCTGATCCAGGGCTCAGAAGAGCAGGGCTCTTCTGATGTTCCTATGAAGGCCTCGTCTTCTATGCCCTGTTGTTGGCCCTCCAGAGGAACTGGTTGGCCACTGTGTGAGACAGGATGCTGGACTAGATGGACCCCTGGTCTGATCCAACAGGGCTCTTCTGATGTTCTTATGAAGGTCCCGGCCTCTCTGCCCTGTTGTTGGCCCTCCAGAGGAGCTGGTTGGCCACTGTGTGAGACAGGATGCTGGACTAGAGGGGCCACTGGTCTGATCCAGCAGGGCTCTTCATATGTTCTTAAATAGATGTGAGGATTCCTAATGTATCGGTACCACTTCAGGAACAATGTCAGGCAATTCAGAAGTCCAAGATCCAGAGAATAATGGATGAGGAGAATTTAATTTTAGAAACACCCCAACTCGAAGGTTCTTCTGCACTGTAACGATGATGTAACTTTCTAAGAACGAAAACTTTATATGACACAAGATTCTTCACTGTCTGTGAACCAAGTTTCCCCCTTCAAAGGGAAAGTTCAAAACACACTGGATTATTCAGTGTCTCTCTGTTTGCACGTCTTATCCATTTACTCTTCCCTGACCTGAACAAACCCCTGACAGACTAGCTCTGGAATTCCTCTTGTCCGTTAAGATTTCTGAGTTATGCCTTTTCAAAATTATATTTTCAAAACTACATTTGTGAAGTACATTAAGGGGCAAAAAAACCCACACAACCTCTTAAGGAATGGGGAACTTAAAATGTCGTCCCTGAGGTATCCCAGAAGTCTTCAACTCAGCGGGAGACAATAGAATTCAGATTCTTCCTCCCCCCACCTCAGTTTCTCTTAAGAGGATATATTCTTACTGAAGTTTTCTGAACAGAAGTGAAGTTTGTCCAAGGCCCGGTTTTCTGATGTGGAATGGAATAGCTGCTCTTCACATCTGCAGCAAAATTCATTGTGAAAGGCTGCTGAAGAGAAACGACGAGGCCCTCCGAATCGATCTACCTGCCAGAATACATTTTTATCTCACCTTCTCTCCAGGGAGCTCCGAGTGCTGTTCTCTCTTCCTTCATTCCGTCCTCCCGAAAGCTCCTTGAGGCGACGCTGACAGAAGGCGAGTGGGCCCAAGGTCACCCAGGGAGCTTCGCGACAGCCCTTGATTTGAAGTTGGGTCTTCCCCAGATCCTGGGCTGACATTCCTATCCTTAATGATCTTGGGTCGGAACACCCACTGGCAGGCAGAAGGTCCCAGGTTCAATCCCCGTCACCTCCAATTAAAGAATGTGGCAGTTGGTGATGTGAAATACCTTTACCTGAGACCATGGAAAGCAGCTGTCATTCTGAGTGGACTGTACTGAATTTGACGGGCCAAGGGTGCGATGCAGTACAAGACAGTTTAATCTGTTCTTGGGTCTACAGCACCCCATTCTGCTTAAAGTGGCACATACCTTTTTAAAATGTTTTTTTGGGGAAAGCATTTACAGGAGAAATTCTTGTGGGGCTGTGCATTTAAGAAAGGGGGCAAAGCCCCCTGAAGCCCCACTGTAGCTATGGGCTTGATGGGGAGGTGCCCCCCTTCCCTTGGTGCCCTAAGCACGTGCTTATTTCACTCAGTGGTTAATCCAGGGCTGGGTATTTCCCAGCCCAGACCTGGCAACCCTAGGGTTAACAAGCTATGGAATGCAAGACCAAGTGGAAGTTCAATGTGGCCAAGTGCAAAGTGATGCACTTTGGAACCTGACTCTGCATCACAACCTCAGAAAGGATATTACAGCACTGGAAAAAGTGCATAAAAGGGCAACAAAAATGATAAAAGGGTTGGAACACTTCCCCTGTGAAGAAGGGTTGAAGCGCTTGGGGCTCTTTAGCTTGGAGAGACGACGGCTGAGGGGTGACATGACTGAGGTTTATAAGATTATGCATGGGATAAAGCAGGTAGCGAAAGAGGTACTTTTCTCCCTTTCTCACAATACAAGAACTCGTGGGCGCTCGATGAAAGTGCTGAGCAGTCAGGTTAGAACAGATAAAAGGAAGTCCTTCTTCACCCAAAGAGTGATTAACACGTGGAATTCACTGCTATGGGACGTAGTGGCGGCTACAAGCATGGATGCCTTCAAGAGGGAGTTAGATAAAGACAGGGCTATTTTTGGGCAGTAACACACAGGAATGGAGTTCCGGCTGGCTCCTGAGTTGGCCACACCCAGCAGGAACTCGTTAGTATAATAGGCCACACCCAACGGCAGAAATTCATTAGGATTGGCTATATTAGGGGTATGTGGCCTAATATGCAAATTAATTCTTGCTACAAAAAAGCCCTGGGTTTTGACAACAAACAAGGTAAACAGAATAAGAAGCAAAAGGTGGGTGTGGCTGGATGACCACTCTTCTGGTAACATGGGGGTGTGGCCTAATGTGCTAATAAGCTGTGCTGTCAGTGGTGTGGCCTAATATGCTAATGAGTTTCTGCTACTGGGTGTGGCCTATTATGCTAACAAGTTCCTGCTGGGCTTTTTCTACAAAAAAAGTCCTGGATCAACATATGGAGCAAAGGTCCACCAGTGGCTATTAGCCACAAGGTATAGATAGAAACCCTCAGTCTGGGGCAAGTGATGCTCTGTATTCTTGGTGCTTGGGGAGGGGAACAGTGGGAGGGCTTCTAGTGTCCTGGCCCCACTGGTGGACCTCCTGAGGGCCCCTGGTGTTTTTGGCCACTGTGTGACCCAGAGTGTTGGAATGGAGGAGCCACTGGCCTGATCCAACTCTGGCTTCTCTTATGTTCTTATACATATAGAGCAGAGGTCCACCAGTGGCTATCAGCCACAAGGTCTAGATAGGAACTCTCAGTCTGGGGCAAGTGATGCTCTGTATTCTTGGTGCTTGATGGGGGGGGCAACAGTGGGAGGGCTTCTAGTGTCCTGGCCCCACTGCTGGACCTCCTGAGGGCACCTGGTGTTTTTTGGCCACTGTGTGACACAGAGTGTTGGACTGGAGGGGCCACTGGCCTAATCCAGCACTGGCTTCTCTTATGTTCTTATGTTCCTATGCAAAACCCAAAAATACAAGAAATTTAAATTGATTAGCCCTCAAATTCATATTCTCGTCGTTATACTCATTAATTTTCCACAGTGACATATTTACTAGTTATTATATGATAGTATAAACCTTGTATAATGTGGTTTTTTTACTCCTTTCTTTTTTATGTTTGCTTATATGCGTTCCTACCTAGCCCTATAGATAGGAAATAACGGTAATATAAGTGGAAATATTTTACATTGAAGTACTGGTTATCTTACCATATTTTGATCTGTTATGATACTTTTTCATGTGTTTCATATTCTTATTCTACGCAGTGTCCCTAAAATGTGTTTAACAAATGATGCTTTATGCTTCTCACTTTGCCCTTTTGTCCCGTTTCATTTTGTGTCCCTTTAAATGGTAAAATGGTAAAATTATACACACACACACACACAATAACCCCAGTTACCTATCCCCGCACAACCATTTTTGGTTTATAAGGAAGGAAAGCCATTGTAACACCCATTAAAATGCATTCTGCCGTGGAGCTACAACTCCCTCGCAAGAAATGAATATTATCTCTCTAACGTTAAATTAAAAACAGAAGAAAATTATATCCCAGGAAATGGCAGGTTATTGTCCATGAACTCCATTTGTGCTGCTTAGAAACGAATGCGGGCAGAGAGGTGGTTGGAGCGGCGGGAGCAAACGGATGCTTTGCTTGGGAGGGACTCGACATCTTGAACCGGCCCTCACTTCTGGAATGAACAACATCACCACGCCTGCGATGGAGAGCTCTTGTAGCTCATGAATTTGGATGCCACAGTTTTGCCGATTAACGGGCATCACAAGGTTGCGAAGTCCTCCGGAGGAGAGAGATTAAGGCAGATTTCAAGACGGCTGGCACAGATGGCGACCCGTTGTGCCCAGGAACATTTGTTCCCCTCCCCACGGGCAGCGTCCAAACCCCTGACCTTTCTTCCACCTGTCAAGATCGTGTTGTCAAGATTCCACAGGGCTCTTGGGAACTTTCTGAGTGAATCTGCTGTCTTTCCTCTGGCTTCCTAGTTTTTTCCCCCTTTCCTGGGATGTGTCTCAAGGCTATTGCAAAACTCTTTGGAGGTTCTGGCCAGCTGCTGCTTGAATGCTCAGTTTTACCCCCACCTATGCCTTTTCAAGTGGAGAAACAGCCGTGGCTCAGAGGTTAAGACGCTGAACTTCAGACCGGAAGGTCAGTAGCTCGGCAGTTCGAGTGCCACGTGACGGAGTGAGCTCCTGTCTCTGGCATTAGCTCCGGCCAACCTAGCAGTTCGAAAGTAAGAACTTGCAAGTAGATAAATAGCTACTGCTTCGGTGGGAAGGTCACAGCATTCCGTGCACCTCGGCGTTTCATCATGCCAGCCAGATGACCACGGAAAAGTCTGCGGACAGCACCGGCTCTTCGGCTTGGAAACGGAGATGAGCACTGCCCCCTAGAGTCGGATTCGACTGGCTTTCGAGCGAAGAAAACCTTTTACCTTTTTATTTGGTTAATACAGCAGAGTGTGCCCAGTCATAAAAGCATGATATTGAGTGCAGTAAATAAATCCCCAGTGAAGTATATTGCCAAAAAAAAGCAAAGCAAAGAAAAGAAAAAGGTAAACTTACATTTATTCAAGTAGATCCAGTTCACATTCAGGTTACAGTCAAAATAAGAGAAAAGAGGGCATTGTCTCTACAGGAGAGACCTGGAGAGACATGTGTTTCCATAGAAAGCCATGTGAAGAAAGAATGATGTGGAGAACAAAGCAAGAGAGAGGAGGGTTTAAAGGGAACATCCCAGGTTATCCAGCTCAGGATAACTATTAATTAGGCCTGAACAAGCAGTGGCCGACTAAGTCTAATAGTAACCCATCCACTCAACACATAAGAACACAAGAGAAGCCATGTTGGATCAGGCCAATGGCCCATCCAGTCCAACGCTCTGCGTCACACAGTGATCAAACCCCAGGTGCCATCAGGAGGTCTGGGGGGGGGGGGAGCAGAACTCCAGAAGCCCTCCCACTATCACCCCCCCCAGCACCAAGAATACTGAGTGTCACTGTCCCAGACATAAGAACGTAAGAGAAGCCATTTTGGATCAGGCCAGTGGCCCATCCAGTCCATCACTCTGTGTCACACAGTGGCCAAAACCCAGGGGCCATCAGGAGGTCCACCAGTGGGGCCAGAACTCCAGCAGCCCTCCCACTGTCGCCCACCAAGCACCAAGTATACTGAGCATCACTGCCCCAGACCAAACAGCTAGACGCCTTTCTGGTATCGGCCAGAAAGGCACTTTTACCCTACTGAGGAGAGGCCTTACTATTTAATACGCCTTTACTAAATCCTAATCGAATCTGAATATAAAAATCCATAAGAAAACCAGAAAAATACAAGGATACGAGTAATCTGAGTGGCAAAAATCATTATGTATTCTCATCCGTGCTGCACAGTGGCCAACCAATTCCTCTGGAGGGTCAACAACAGGGTACAGAGACTGAGGCCTTCATGAGAACATAAGAAGAGCCCTGCTGGGTCAGACCAGTGGTCCATCTAGTCCAGCATCCTGTCTCACACGGTGGCCAACCAGTTCCTCTGGACGGCTCCCAACAGGGCATAGAGAGGCCTTCAGAAGAGCATCAGAAGAGCCCTGCTGGATCAGACCAGTGGTCCATCCAGTGCAGCATCCTGTCACATACAGTGGCCAGCCAGCTACTCTGGAGGGCCAACAACTGGATATAGAAGCTGATACCTTCATAAGAACATAAGGAGAGCCCTGCTGGATCTAGGGTTGCCAGCCTCCAGGTGAGGCTTGGAAATCTCCTGCTTTTACAACTGATCCCCAGCTGACAGAGATCAGCTCCCCTGGAGAAAATGGCTGCTTTGAAGGGTGGGCTCTATGGAATTCTACCATGCTGAGGCCCCTCCCCAAACCCCACCCTCTCCTGGATCCACCCCCAAAGTCTCCAGGTATATCAGACCATCTCATACAGTGGCCAACCAGTTCCCCTGGAGGGCCAACACATGGGAGTGGAGGCTGAGGCCTTCCCCTGATGCTGCCTCCTGGCTCTGGGATTCAGAGGATTAGTGCCTTTGAATGTGGAGGTTCCCCTCAGTCACCATGGCTAGTAGCGACTGATAGACTTATCCTCCATGAATCCTGAGGCCATCACTACATCTTCCGGCAGCAAATTCCAAATTTTAATCACTCTCTGCGTAAAGTAGTATTTCCTTTTGTCCACTCGGAACCTCCTGCCCATCCGCTTCACTGGATGCTGTTGAGTTCTAATATTTTGGAAGAGGGAGGAAAAGTTCTCTTTGTCAACTTTTTCCATCCCATACATCGTTTTATAAATCTCTCTCCTGCCCCCCACCCCTACCCCGGCCTTTCTTCTGTAAACTGAAGTTTCCCAGACTTGAGTCTTTAGCCTTTCCTCATAGGGAAGGTGTTCCTAGAATTACATTTAGCCCCTTCACTGCATGCCTCTGGTTTAAGTGGGAAAAAAAGCCTTTGTTAATTGAGTTCTTGCCCTGATTTAAGCTCTATGCTAAATAATATCGTACCATTTTGAATATTTATATTTTACTTACGAGCTGCCTTGAGAACTTCCGCATAAAGTGGAATGGTGGCATATAAATGACCTAAATAAATAAACCGCATTCAAGGCATAAAACTGCATTTTATTTGCATAATAAAATGGCTCAGTATTTATTCACTTAGGGAAATTTTATGCGGCTTCTCCAGGGACCACCTAAGGCAGCTTACAAAATAAAACATCATAAAAAAACATAAAACATTCGAAGCTGTTAATTAAAACACATCATTTAAAAAACCCAGGCAGGACGTGAAAGTGTATATCAGTGCGCTGCTGAAAACGAATAACAGATTTCAGACTAAAAGTGTGCGATAAAGACGTTGTTAAAAGATCAGCCCCTTAATTAAAAGCCTGGGTAAACAGAAACGTTTGGGCTTGACGCCTAAAAGAGGGTAACGTTTGGGGCCAGGCTAGCCTCGCGGGAAAGGGTGTTCCGTTGGTGAGGTGCCACTACTGAAAAAGCCCTGCCTCTGTTTGCCACCTACCTCATTTCGCCTTCAGGCACTGGCACAAGAGCAGGGCTCGTGAGGCCGATTCCTAAGTGGTTCACTGAATAATATGGGAGGTTGACTACCCTTTAGGTAAAGGTAAAGGTTTCCCCTGCTCGAAAGCCAGTCGAATCCGACTCTAGGGGGTGGTGCTCATCTCTGTTTCCAAGCTGAAGGGCCAGCGCTGTCCGAAGACTTTTCCGTAGTCATGTGGCCAGCATGACTAAATGCTGAGGCGCACGGAGGCTGCGGTGGCTTTGAGGTTAAGACGCTGAGCTGCAGACCGGAAGGTCACTAGCTCAGCAGTTCGAGACCCGAGTGCCGCATGACAGAATGAGCTCCCGTCTCTGGCCCCAGCTCCTGCCAACCTAGCAGTTCAAAAGCAAGAAATTACAAGTAGATAAATAGGTACCGCTTCGGTGGGAAGGTAACCCTTTAGGTACCCTGGCGACAATGCCATTTAGGGCTTTAAGGGCTTTCTACATTCTTATTTTCCTTGCTGGAGTGTTCGCGTTGCTTCTGGGGTGGGTGGGTGTCCTGTTCCACATGTGTTTGGCTCCCTCTAGTGGTCAATTCGATATTACATTGCTCTATGCACCGCCTATCTCCCTGCAGATTTAAACTGCAGGTTTTTATGCCGGACAGAAACCGATGTAATATCAAATCAACCACTGGAGGTAGCAAAACATGTGCAGAACAGAGGGGGGGGGTGAGGCCTGAAGCAATAGGAAAACACAAGTGGGGAGAATAAGAATGTGGGAAAGCCCTGAAGGTAAGAAGCAGCGCTTTGAATTGTGCCCAAATGGACAACAAGTGCAGATCTTTCAGCATGGGAGGGATACGATCCCTGTGTCCTGCCCCTGGCAGTGGCCTGTATTTATTTAGTTGGCACATTTTTCTTTCTTCCTTCTCCCAAGGAATTTGGGGCAATGTATGCAGTTCTCTTCCCCTCCTCCCTTTTATTCTCAGGATTGTGAGGTAGGATGGGCTTAAAGAGAATGACCACGCTTCCATGGCAGAGTGAGGGTTCAAATCTGTGTCACTCTGATCCGAGTCTAATGTTTTAACCGTGATACTATTTATTTATCTATTTGGTGTAGTGGTTAAGTGTGTGGACTCTAATCTGGGAGAACCGGGTTTGATTCCCCCTTCCTCCACTTGCACCTGCTGGATGACCTTGGGCAAGCCATAGCTCTGTCCCAGCTGTTCTCTCAAGGACAGCTTGGGAAAGAGCTCTCTCGGCCCCACCTACCTCACAGGGTGCCTGTTGTGGGGAGGGGGAGGGAAAGGAGTTTGTAAGCCGCTCTGAGACTCCAAGTGAAAGGCGGGGTATAAATCCAATCTCTTCTTCTTCTTCTATTTATTTATTTATTATTTTAACTTTTACGCCGCCCTCCCCGCCAAAGCGGGCTCAGGGCGGCTCATAAAACCAATAAAACCAATATATATTTCAGTATAAAAACACATACAAATACACACTACAGTTTAAAACCATTAAGATCGGTGGCCATTCCCTGAGTAAGTGCGATCACACGTGGTCAGCTGTATTTCCGCTCTAATCACTTCACTCTCTAGGTCGGAAGACCTGCCGGAAAAAAGCTCTGTTTTCACGGCCCTGCGGAACTGTGAGAGGTCCCGCAGGGCCCTGATCTCACCAGGGAGCTCGTTCCAGTAAGCCGGGGCTGCTGAAGAAAATGCCCTGGTCCTGGTTGATGTCAACCTAGCATCCTTTGGGCCAGGCGGTTTTGTGATCCTGGGTGGGTCAGGCGGTTTACTGATCCTGACCTCAGTGCTCTCTGGGGCACTTGTGGGGCAAGGCGGTCCCTCAGGTAGGTGAGTCCCTGACCATACAGGGCTTTAAAGGTCAAAATCAGCACCTTGAAACGAATCTGGAACACTATTGGCAGCCAGTGCAGTGTTTTTAGCACAGGCTGGATGTGCTCCCGCATGGGGAGACCCCATCAACAGCCTGGCCGCCACATCTTGCACCAGCTGCAGCTTCTGAAGTTGCTCCACGGGCAGCTCCAGTAGAGAGTGTTACAGTAGTCCAGCCTTGAGGTGACCGGAGCATGGATCACCATCGCCAGATCATTGCGTTCGAGGAAGGGAACCAACGGCCTAATCAGCCGTAGATGATAAAAGGCCGCCTTGGCAGTGGCTGATACCTTGGCCTCCATTGTTAAGGAAGCATCCAGGAGCACTCCGAGACTCCGGACCCTCGGCGCTGGCACCAATGGCGCCCCATCGAAGGCTGGCAATGGGATCCCTATCCCCAAGCCGCTCCGATTCAGGCATAGGACCTCCGTCTTCATCTACTACCCTGGCTGTCTCATCGTATGTTGTCTCATCATATATATAGGACAGCCAGTCTGGTGTTGCAGTGAAAGTGCTGGACTAGGATTTGAAAGACCCAGGTTGGCATCTCCAATCTGCCAGGGAAGCTTTCTGGTTGACTTTGGGCCAGTCACACACTCTCAGGCTAATAGGGATGGGCACAGATGGGCTCACGAACAATGGTTCATGACACATTTTGACCGGTTCATGGTTTGTGAACTCAAGTTCGTGGCAGGTCAACTGGAATGAACTTTCCATGAACTTTCAAGCAGTTTGCGGTGGGCTGTGGTGGATCAGGAATGGATATGTTTCCAGACAGACTGTCCCCGCTCAATCAAAATGTTTACCAAACTTCAAAGCAATGAGGAGGGAGGAACTTGGAGGGCATGTGGAGAAACCTCATGGGAGGTCCCCTGAAAGTCTAATGTCTCTAGCTTGCACAGGGACCGTTCTATACACTCCTAAACCTTCTGAACCTCCACCTGTCATTTCCCCAAGAAGCATTTTCCTGGGGCCACCTTCTTTTTTTTGGGGGGGGGGGGCTGTTACATGGACCTTGTAAACCCAGTCCTCACCAAACTTGGAGGGCCAGTAACGGAGAGTCAGCCAGAGATCTCCTGCGAGTTTGGTGACTCTAGCACACCGCACGCACTGTGTGTGTGTTTTTCTACCGCATCACAAACCTCACAAATTGAACCGGTTTGGTACTTAAGAGTTCGTGACGGTTCATGGCTCACGAACCCGACACACCACAAACCACGGACGAAACTGAATTTTCCCAGTTCGTGCCCATCCCTCCAGCCAAACCTACTTCACAGGGTTGTTGTGAGGATAAAACAGAGGAGGAGAGAATGATACAAGCTGCTCTGGGTCCCCACTGGGGAGAAAGGCAGGATATGAAGTAAATAAAATAAAAAATATTGCTGCCATAACTACAGAATCTGTAGTTTCCAGGTTTTGGTGTGTGTGTTCCTTTAAATGTTAGTTTGACTGCAGTACTGTAGGGGTGGTTGACAGAGGTAGAGAAGTGTGATTTTGATTGGTTGGTGACTGAGTGTGGGAGGAGATGTCTCTGAGACGAATCGCTGTGTGTGGATCTCTAAGAACAGTTCTGTGTATGTGTTTTTGGAAAAGTGAAATGTGGCAGAGCTATGAAGAGGGTCTGTGTGGCTCTAAATTTTTGTGAGAGAACCTAAGTGGCAAAGAAACAAGTAATGTCTAAACTGTGTGGTTAGATCACCGTTGAATCTTGTGTGCCTACGACAAACAGCTTAGCCAGAGTGGCTACCTATATGAGAAAGAGAAGCCTGTCAGAGTGGAATTTTGATGTCTGAGGGACTGTGTGTGACACCTTACCCATTATATTTACCAGTTCCTTTTCCCAGAAACAGTTCAAGATCATCAGAAACTTATTCTGTTCTTTATTCAATAAATCAACTTTTGTTTTAAACGTATCCCAGAAATCAGTACAGTACTTCCTCAGGGCCACATAGTCTTCTGAAGTGCCCAGACTCCAGGTCATACTACCAAAAGAGAGAGTTTTGGAATTTTTAATTCCTGGTGGCAGCAGAAAACTACCAAGTTTATAGATACAGAATATGGTTTAAAGTAAAAGCAGCCCCCCCAAAATAGAAGAACCTCACACCTGTGTTTGATTTCAGGTTTGATATTGAATTGGGGAGTACGGAGATAATCTAGGTATGCTAGAAACTGTTGTGTGTTTGCCTCGGCAAAGCAAAGGGCACTGTTTCTGAATCCGGGAGTTGTTTAAGTTGGAAAGCTGACTCATGGGATTCTAAAGACGTACAAGGTCTGTGTGAAATGCTTTTGATTGCTTGTCTGCCTCTTTTCCTTCCGCATTGGCACTCTGGTTAAAAAGTGACCTAGTTTTTGTCAAGATGGGTAGCTGTGTTAGTCTGTCTGTAGCGGTAGAAAAGAGCAAGAGCCCAGTAGTCCAGACTAACAAAATTTGTGGCAGGGGATGAGCTTTCATGTGTTGTTGCTCACTTCCAGTGCAGGGAAAAAGCAAGGGGGCAAAAAAAGCAAGGGCAATAGAAGCCCAGCAGAACAGAATCAAAGTCCCTGAGAATCTCTGCAGTAGAAACTGAAGGTGGGAGTTCATTTTTGCAAGCCCGGCAGAACCAGTGCAATTTACTAGTGCCTAGAAGAACCCAGTACCCTTGACCCTGCTTAGCATTTGAGATCTGATGGGATTGGGCTAACTTGGGCTATCCAGGGCTGGAGACAAACTGGCATTCTGCCGCGCCTCTGCGGCGCGGCAGAATGGGGCGGGGGGAATTTCCCCCGTGGCGCGGCGTTCGCACACCACCGGGAGGAAGCCGCCCACAGCGTTCAGACTGCGGGCGGCTTCCTGGAGCAGCGGGTGGACGCCGCGCTGCTGCCCCTGCCCGCGCGCATTCACACCTGCTCCAGCGGGTGGAACGCGCGTGCGGGGTGCGCCGCAGCAGCCGAGCACCACTTTGAAGTGGTGCTTGGCTGCTGTGGAAGGAGCGCGGCGCCAGACGCGATGCATCCGGGCCGCCTCCTGGGGATAGATGCGGCCGTCTGAACGGCCGCTCTGCCTCCGCTTCTCAAGCGGAGGCGGAGCGGCCGAGACAGACAATCTGTCCTCAGCCCAGGTCAGAGCTCCTAAGCTAAGCAGGGTCAGCTTTGACTAGTATTTGGAATTGTGACCTCCAAGGAATACCAGGGTTGTGACACAGAGGCAGGCAATGGCAAACCATCTCTGAAACATTTCTTGCCTTAAAAACAAGTCTAGCTTGCCACCTATAGGTGCGTAACGCTAAAAAGAGCTAGAACTTCTGGCTGCCAGACAATCTTAGGATCCTCTGGCTATTCTACATACAATAACATACAATGGCAACGTCAGTGATTTTCTGTGAGTGATCTGTGACTTGACAGCCCTTTCTACCCCAGGACCTTTAAAGACTAAAAATGTTTCCCAGAGTATCAGCTTCCATGAGCCAAAGCACACTTTGTCGGATACTATCAAAGTCTGTTGTTCCTGACACACGTGAAGCCATCCTGAAGAAAAGGGGGAATCACTTGTACATGCCCTGTTGCATTTCTCCAGAGATCTCTTCCCAGTTCTGTGAGCCAGCCCTCTAACATTTTATTTCTCTGCAGCCACCAAGAATCCACCTGCAAACCTCTTTGTGGATTCGGAGACGCCCAACAGCCTGCAAGTCCACTGGAGTCCTCCAGAGGGTGCTGTGCAGCACTACAGACTCACCTATACCCCAGAAACCAGCCAGAAGCACCAGGAGATGGTGGGTTTTGTGGAGGGTAACGTCTTCTTCTTTTTTCTGTATTTTTGGGTATTTTTCATGTGTGTGTGTGCGCACGCGCATCTAGAAGTCATGTCAACCTCTGGTGACTGACCCCTCTGACCCCTCCTTGGGGTCTGGAGGATATTCAGAAAGGTGGCGGAATAAAGCCTGCCCCCGCCTCCCGCCTGCTGGTATTCCAAGGAGGTCTCCCATCCAAGTACTTTCCAGGGTCGACCCTGCTTAGCTTCTGAGATCTGACGAGATCGAGCTTGCCTGGGCTGTGCCGGTCAGGATGAGGGTCAAGTCTTTTGACCTGGGTAGGCCAGGCTAAGCCTGCTCTTGTTTGATTCAGGATCCCAAGCAGGGTCAGCCCCGGTTAGGACTCTGATGGGAGACCACCGAGGAAGTCCAGAAACACACATGAAGGTGCTTTATTGGCCAGTTTGGTGTAGCGGTTAAGTGCGCGGACTCTGATCTGGGAGAACCGGGTTTGATTCCCCACTCCTCCACTTGCATCTGCTGGATGACCTTGGGCAAGCCATAGTTCTGTCAGAGCTGTTCTCTCAAAGGCAGTTGTCTCAGAGCTCTCTCAGCCCCACCTGCCTCACAGGGTGTCTGTTGTGGGGAGGGGAAGGGAAAAGGAGTTTGTAAGCCGCTCTGAGACTCCAAGTGAGTGAAGGGCGGGGTATAAATCCAATCTCTTCTTCTCTTCCTCCTCTTCTTCTTCTTATACTGAATCAGACTCTTAGTCCATCAAGGTCAGTGCTGCCGACTCAGGCTGGCAGCTGCTCTCCAGGGTCTCAGGCAGAGGTTTTTCACATCACGTACTGCCTGGTCCTTTTAACTGGAGATGCCAGGGGTTGAACCTGGGAACTTCTAGCTTGCAAAGCAGAGGCTCTGCCACTGAGCCACAGCCCTTCCCCCAAAGAGGCAGGCAATGGCAAACTACCTGTTTGTCTGTCCTGACCTGAATGCCCCAGGTGAGCCTGATCTCATCAGATCTCAGAAGCTAAGCAGGGTCAGTCCTGGTTAGTACTTAGATGGGAGACCAACAAAGAAGTATGGGGTTGCTAAGCCAATGCAGGCAATGGCAAACCACCTCTGAACGTCCCTTGCCTTGACAACCCTGGGGGGTCGCCGTAAGTTGGTTGCAACTTGATGGCAAAAAAATAAGTCCTCCAGCGCAAGACCTCTCTTTGGCATAGTGGTTAAGAGAATGGACTCTAACCTGGGAGAACCGGGTTTGATTCCCCACTCCCCCACATGCAACTGCTGGCGTGACCTTGGGGCAGTTACAGTTCTCTCAGAGCTGTTCTCTCAAGGGCAGTCCTTGAGAGAGCTCTCTCAGCCCCACCTACCTCACAGGGTGTCTGTTGTGGGGAGGGGAAGGGAAAGGAGATTGTAAACTGCTCTGAGACTCCAAGTGAAGGGTGGGGTATAAATCCAATCTCCTCCTCCTCCTCTTCTTCCAGTTTGGTTTAGTGGTTAAGTGCGCGGACTCTAATCTGGGAGAACCGGGTTTGATTCCCCACTCCTCCACTTGCAGCTGCTGGGTGACCTTGGGCAAGCCACAGCTCTGTACCAGCTGTTCTCTCAAGGACAGTTGTCTCAGAGCTCTCTCAGCCCCACCTACCTCACAGGGTGTCTGTTGTGGGTAGGGGAAGGGAAAGGAGTTTGTAAGCCACTCTCTTGGGTAGTGAAGAGAGGGTATAAATCCAATCTCCTCTCCTCCTCCTCCTCCTCCTCCTCTTCTTCTTCTTCTTCTTCTTCTTCTTCTTCTTCTTCTTCTTCCCTGAAGATTTTGTTTCCGCCACCAGCTACAAAAGGAGAATAACCCTTCCCAGAGATGTTCCTTTTGCATCTCAAACCTATACCTCATCTAATTGCGCCAGAGTTAAGACAATTTACAGTAAAAACTATAAACTGTTCAGCAAGGGAAAAAAAAGTCATTCAAAGTAACGCAAATCCAGATGCATTACAGTCTGAGCCAAGGTTAAATAGACACCGCTGAAGACTAAAAAGAGATAAAAAGAAACGCTTTACAAATGGTTTTGAAAACAGGCAGGTGTGGAATAGATTCTGCTGGTGGAGGTTTCATAGAAAGGCACTGTCGGGCCATGGAGCCATACTGAGGGGACCTGGGTTCAGATTTCTGCTGAACTGTGAAATGGGTTGCCAACCTCCCAGTGGGGCCTGAAAATCTCCTGGTATTACAATTGATCTCCAGACAACAGAGGTCAGTTCCCCTGGAGAAAATGGCTGCTTTGGAAGGTGGACTCTATGGCACGGTACCCTGCTGAGGTCCCTCCCCTCCCCAAACCCCACCCTTCCTCAGGCTCCACCCCCAAAGTTTCTAGGTATTTCCGCACCCAGAGCTGATAACCCTAACTGGGAAGGTACTCGGTTGTCTGCCTGTTAGGGGTGTGCGCTCGGATATACCCAAGCTGAAAATCAACTGGAAATCAGCTATTTCAGGTCAACTCAGAGGTATCCAAAATGATAGTATAGGTGTAGGGAAAAAATCAATAAAAAATTTAAACAAAACAAAACAAAATGATTCAAAACACTCCCAATTCTGTGTGACGGAGTGTTGGACTGGATACCTTGGAGTGGCCAAAACCCAGGTGCCATCAGGAGGTCCACCAGTGGGGCCAGAATGCCAGAAGCCCTCCCCTGTGGCCCCCTAAGCACCAAGAATGCAGAGCATCTCTGCCCCAGACATAATAACATGAGAGAAGCCATGTTGGATCAAGCTAAAGGCCCATCCAGTCCAACGCTCTGTGTCACACAGTGGCCAAAACCCAGGGGCTATCAGGAGGTCCACCAGTGGGGCCAGGACACCAGATGCCCTCCTACTGTGGCCCCCCCCAAGCACAGAGTATACAGTACATCACTTGCCCCAGACAGAGTATTCCCTCTATACCTTCTAGCTAATACCCACCGATGGACCTATGCTCCATATGTTCATCCAATCCGTTCTTGAAGCTGTCTATGCTTGTATCTGCCACCACTTCCTGCGGCAGTGAATTCCTGTTTTGCATCATCCGAATGAGACCTGAATGTCAGAAAGGAGTCTTCATTTAAACTGTAAAACTTACCTTGTTTTCTCCTGCAGATAATGCTGTCAGGTAAAAGCCGGGTAGTCACACTTCACACGCTCCTTCCTGCTACAGTGTACACAGTGACAGTTTCTGCAGTCTATGCCACAGGAGAGAGTGATCCCATCTCTACGACTGGCCAGACAGGTAGTAAAACCAGTGGATTCCTTATCTTCTTCTTTTTTCTATCTTGTTTCAAATAGTCCCAGGCTAACCTACTTCACAAGGTTGTTATGAGGAGGAAAGAACCATCCACATATGCCATTCTGGTCTCCTCGAAAGAAGCACGCAATAAAATGTAGTAGACAGACGGGAGAGCTTTCCGTAAGAACTTCAGAAGTTGTCTGTTTCATTTTTATCTCACAGTTCATCCAAGAAGTTCAGGGCAGCCTGTTTTTATTTCACGACAGCCCTGTGAGGCAGGCTGCACTGTAAGCTGTTTTGAACCATGAAGAAAGTTGGGATATAAATGTTGTAGTGATTGAATAAACTGAGAGACTGTGCATGTCCCAACATCCCAGCTTACTTATGGAAAGAATTAACCCATTTTATTACATTGATTCTGATTTTGGGAACTTAGGCAGACCATGAGAAGGGAGGGCAGGAAGGGTTCCCTCAGTGCTTAGTTCTCGTGGCTCTTTCTTACACACCCAGGGAAAGGCTGATCACCAATCTGGGGTCAAGAAGAAATTTTTCTCCAGGTCAGTTTGGCCAGGGATCCTGGAGGGATTTTTTTTTTTTGCACTCTTCTGGGCATAGAGCAGGGGTCACCAGGGTGTGGGGGGAGGTATTTGTGAATTCCCTGCATTGTGCAGGGGGTTGGACTAGATGACCCTGGAGGTCCCTTCCAACTCTATGATTCTATGATTTACATCCACACAGTATTCCCATCCAGGCACTCCCACCCTAGCCTACCTCACAGCATTTTAAACTCTATAAATATTTTCAGAATGCACGTAATAGATATGCTCCATCCCATTCTCCACTGGTCTTCAGCTGGAGAGACTTAATGTTGAACACACTACAATGTATCTGAGCATTACCTACTGTAGGAGCATCAGTAAAGGTTAGTCATAGATGAGCTGGCAACCTCTGGGCCTGACTACTGTAATATGTTTCACATGGGGCTGTGCTTGAAGACTGTCTAGAAACTTCATTCTGTCCAGAATACCGCAACATGATTTTTGTAGGATTCTGAATAACAACAACAACAACACTATAATATTTGTTAATCATCCTATCCCAGCTTACACAGGGCTCTGGGTGATGTACAAGGGACATAATGCCATAGAACAAAGATACAATTTTTATGTTCATATACAGTTGATAAGAACTAAAACCAGAGTAAAAGGATCCAAGGTGTCAACTTACAAATTTCTGTTCCAATTCTGGACTGCCCGGCCATTTAGTGGGAAGGGGGAGAGGGAACTTAAACAAAATATACAGAGTGGAGAGAAGAAGGGTGCCAGCTAATGCAACCAACCGTTGCTGCCCTCAACCGAAAGCGTGGTGGAACGTCTCTGCCTTACAGGCCCTGCGGAATTGCACTAAGTGGCAGAGATTTCCACCAGGTTGGGGCCAGGACTGAAAAGTCCCTGGCTCTGGCTGAGGACAGCCGGACATTCCTAGGGCCAGGGATCACCAGCAAGTTGTTATTGGTGGAGCGCAAAGCTCTCTCGGGGACATAGCGGAGGAGGAGGTCTCATGTGAATCATGCCAGCAAAGCCTAAGGAACAGCAGCATGGAACCATAAATGCTAACATGTACCACTGCACAGATGTTTGTATATTTGTTTATAACATATCTAGGAACAGTTCCTTTTAGCATTTGTGGTTCCATTGGGCACATGCAGCTTGAATCTTATGCTCGTGGGAATGTTTTCTCTCACCTCTGTCCCTGCAAGGTAGTGGTCAGGAACTCCTGCAGAGACAGTCTTCCAGTATCTGATTGATCCCTCTTGATTTTATCCCAGCATGCCTTTCACGTCATTGCTTTGTTCTATGAGTTCGAGAACATGAATCATGCCCAAGAAGATACGACATGAGATCTGTGCAAAGTGGGACATGACCCAAAAGTTCGAGAATGCGAATTGTGCCCAAGATACGCTGGATAATTGTTCGGCAAATCTAAAGTGCTGTTGTATTTAGCTGTCGGTAGATAAGTAAGGGAACTGGTGAAGGAACAAGACAAGGAGGCACAGCGGCGACCTGATGGATGGGGGGGGGGGGGGAAGTATCTCCAGATATTTTTTCAGACTATACTTGGCATATCTCTTCCGTGACTGTCTAGTTTTCCTTTCGGAACAGGGGATTACAATAGATTTTCATTGGGGTTCATTATAAGAACGGCATCACGCTGCATGTTTGTTTGTTTGATCTCTTGCTAGCCTCAGCGTTGGCCAGGCTGCCCACTTCAAGAGGATCGGTCCCGTTCAAAACTGATGGTAAGGCCTCTGCGGTGCTACTCTGCTTCGTTTCCGTTGTGAAAACTAGTCTTTTTGTACAGTCCTCCTGTGTGCGGGTGTGTGTCTTAAGTGCTGTCAAGTTGCTTCTCGTTTTTGGCGACCCTGTGAATTAATCTCCTCCCAAACGTCCTCTGGTGAACAGCCTTGCTCAGGTCCTTGATTGAGTCAATCCATCTCACGTTGGGTCTTCCGCTATTCCTGCTGCCTTCCACTTTTCCCGTTTGAGAGCCAGTTTAGTATAGTGCTTAAGTGCATGGACTCTGATCTGGGAGAACCAGGTTTGATTCCCCACTCCTCCACATGCACCTGCTGGCGTGACCCTGGGTAAGTCACAAGTTCTTTCAGAGCTGTTCTCTCGGGAGCAGTTCTCGAAAGAGCTCTCTCAGCCCCACACACCTCACAGGGTATCTGTTGTGGGGAGGGGAAGGGAAAGGAGATTGTAAGCTGCTCAGAGACTCCTTCCAGTAGTGAAGGTTGGGGTATAAATCCAATCTCGTCGTCTTCTTCTTCCTAGCATTATTGTCTTTTCCAGGGACGCTTGTCTTCTCATGACATGGCCGAAGTATGATAGCCTCAACTGAATCATTTTAGCTTCTAGGGAAAGTTCAAGCTTGATTTGGTCTAGTGCCCACTTATTTGTCTTTCTGGCGGTCCACGTTATCTGTAAAACTCTCCTCTAACACCACATTTCAAAGGAATCAACTTTCTTCCTATCAACTATCTCCATTGACCAGCGTTTACACCCATATATAGTAATGGGAAATACTCTGGTGTGGATTAACTTGTTCTCATTCACCAGTGACACATCCTTACACTTCAGGATCTTCTCTAGCTCCTTCATGGCTGCCCTCCCCAGTCTCAGTTTACCTCAGATTTCTTTGTTGTCGTCTCCCTGTTGGTTGATGCTGGAGCAAAGGAATAGGAAATCTTGAACAATGTCCATTTATAAGAACATAAGCGAAGCCAACGTTGGATCAAGCCAGTGGCCCATCCAGTCCAACACTTTGTCACGCAGTGGCCAAAAACACCAGGTGCCCTCAGGAGGTCCACCAGTGGGGCCACGACACTAGAAGCCCTCCCACTCTTGCCCCCCCCCACCCAAGCACCAAGAATACAGAGCATCACTTGCTCCAGTCATAAGAACATAAGAGAAGCCAATGTTGGATCAAGCCAATGGCCCATCCAGTCCAACACTCTGTCACACAGTGGCCAAAAACACCAAGTGCTCTCAGGAGGTCCAGCAGTGGGGGCAGGACACTAGAAGCCCTCCCACTGTTGCCCCCCCCCAATCAAGCACCAAGAATACAGAGCATCAATGCTCCAGTCATAAGAACATAAGAGAAGCCAATGTTGGATCAAGCCAATGGCCCATCCAGTCCAACACTCTTTGTCACACAGTGGCCAGAAATATCAGGTGCCACCAGGAGGTCCACCAGTGGGGCCAGGACACTAGAAGCCCTCCCACTGTTGCCCCCCCAAGCACCAAGAATACAGAGCATCACTTGCTCCAGACGGAGAGCTCCTATCTCTACCTTGTGGCTAATAGCCACTGATGGACCTCTGCTCCAGATGTTTATCTAATTCCCTCTTGAAGCCACCCATGCTTGTGGCCACCCCCACCTCCTGTGGCAGTGAATTCCACGTGTTAATCACTCTTTGGGTGAAGAAGTACTTCCTTTTATCTGTTCTAACCCGACTGCTCAGCCATTTCATGGAGTGCCCACGAGTTCTTGTGTTGTGATCATTCTTCTTCATGGTCAGCCTTACAGTTGTGTATAGGTAATATAGAGCCCCTTTATTTGTCTTTTTGCCGCTCCACAGTCTCTGTAAAACTCTCTTCTAACGCCACCTTTCAGAGGAACAGTCTTCCAATGATGGTGAGAAGAAAAAAGAAGAAGAAGAGCTCCTTTGGAGTCCAGTGCCAGGGGTCTAATTGCCAGCTTTTGAAATTTGTAAAGCTTTTTTTTTTTTGAGCTCGGCAGAATTTTGCTGCAATCTGACATCGTAGGAGGTGTTTTCGCCCCGTTTCCCAAGGTGAAAGAAATGCAAATCCACAAGGTGCAGAGAGATTCTCAACAAACATCTAGCATTGTACGGAAAGAGGATATTTATTTCCATGCCCTTAGTGGAAAAGAGAGGCTGCAAATGTATTTCAGAAAGCCTTTCAATTAAATTCCCCCCTCTTTAAAATGCTTTATTAATGTGAGACCGTCTGGGGTGCCTCTTCAAATGACTGGCTATAAAACACATTTGGAAGAGGGTTCTGTTGAGCAAACTAGGCCATAAAAATCTGTTGGGGAGTCAATTGTAAAATACAGGCGTCACCGAAATTGGTTCTGCGGCTTTCTCCGTGACGGAAGAGGTTCCTCTCTGGGATGTTTGTTGGAGAAGTGCGGCAAAGGGCAAAAAAATGAATTGGATTTAGCTGCAAATCAGGAACAATTTGGGCCAAGCTATAGCATCAAAGTTTTTACTACACTTCTGATTGACTTGAGAGAGGGGTAAGAGGTAGGAGGTGGGGGGGGGGGGACGACCCATTCTGCAATACTCTGACCCCAGTTCTGCACCACCAAAAAAATATTAAAATTAATACAAGAACATCAGAAGAGCCCTGCAGGATCAGTCCAATATTCCATGTAGTCCAGCATCCTGTCTCACACAGCGGCTGACCAGTTCCTCTGGAGGGCCAACAACAGGGCAGAGAGACCGAGGCCTTCATAAGAACATCAGAAGAGCCCTGCTGGATCAGACCAGTGGTCCATCTAGTCCAGTATCCTGTCTCACACAGGGGCCAACCAGTTCCTCTGGAGGGCCAACAACAGGGCAGAGAGGCCGAGGCCTTCATAAGAACCTCAGAAGAGCCCTGCTGGATCAGACCAGTGGTCCATCTAGTCCAGTATCCTGTCTCACACAGGGGCCAAACAGTTCCTCTGGAGGGCCAACAACAGAGCACAGAGGCCAAGGCCTTCATAAGAACATCAGAAGAGCCCTGCTGGATCAGACCAGTGGTTCATCTAGTCCAGCATCCTGTCTCACACAGTGTCCAGCCAGTTCCTCTGGAGGAGCAACAACAGGGCAGACAGACCTCAAAATGCAGGGCGGGGTATAAATCCAATCTCCTCCTCCTCCTGATTCATCTTTTTTGGAGGTTGTCTCCTCACCTATTCTTTTTTCTATTTTGCAAGCTCCTTGCGGCCAGAGACCAAACATCATGTATGCTGGCGGTGCTGTATTGCTAACAAACATTATTCATGAGAATAACATGTTAAGGAGATGCTCAGAAAGGCTTTTAAGAAGAAGAAGAAGAAGAGATTGGATTTATACCCCGCCCTCCACTCCCCAAGGGAGTCTCAGAGCGGCTTACAAACTCCTTTTTCCTTCCCCTCCCCACAACAGACACCCTGTGAAGTGGGTGGGGCTGAGAGAGCTCTTTCCCAAGCTGTCCTTGAGGGAACAGCTGGTACAGAGCTATGGCTTGCCCAAGGTCATCCAGCCAGGTGCAAGTGGAGGAGTGGGGAATCAAACCCGGTTCTCCCAGATTAGAGTCCGCGCACTTAACCACTACACCAAACTGGCTCTACGCTAAAGAACATCCTCTTGAGTGTCCTTGCTTTTCAGGGGCATCTTTGATTTTTTTTCCCCCCTCATCACAGGCTTCCTTTGTCTCAGATTCTGGCGCGGCCTCATTGCCCGAGACTTTTCCAGAAGCAACTGCGGTGCTTTGGTTTGTGAAGGAATCTTTTTTTCTGCTGAACCCATTTAAAGGGAGAGCACTTTAGAACCCTTCAACCAAAGAGCCTTTGATTCTTCCTCGCCTGTCTCTGATTTGTATGAGCGGCAGTTCCCAATTCTTGATTCCCCGGCTCAAAGGATGAGTGGAGATTTAGCTAGGGATTTCCTGCAAGAGGTGAACAGCCGGCATGTGCCCAGGTGCTTAGATTTTGGACAAAAGAGCTCATTTAGCCACGCACAATGCAGTTGCCAGAACAGGCATGGAAAGGAGGCGGAAGAAGAAGGTGCTCCTTTTCTAAATGTGTAATTAATATTAATACACAGGCATGGAGTCATCGGTTGGGCTGTGTTTCTTGGCAAATAAACAGCTGCTTGAGTTTAAGATTAAAACAGCATCTTATAGAAGCAGCAGAAGAAGAGATTCGATTTATACCCCGCCCTTCACTCACTTGGAGTCTCAGAGCGGCTTACAAACTCCTTTCCCTTCCCCTCCCCACAACAGACACCCTGTGAGGTAGGTGGGGCTGAGAGAGCTCTTTCCCAAGCTGTCCTTGAGGGGACAGCTGGTACATAGCTATGGCTTGCCCAAGGTCATCCAGCCAGGTGCAAGTGGAGGAGTGGGGAATCAAACCCGGTTCTCCCAGATTAGAGTCCACGCACTTAACCACTACACCAAACTGGCTCTCGTGGTCTGAAGAAGGGAGGATGGGAAGGCCATTTCCTTCCATGTGGCACAGTGAGCCAACTGTGGTAGGGTTACCAGCCTCAAGGTAAGAGCTGGAGATCTCCCGCTTTTATCATTGATCTCCAGGAGATAGAGATCCATTCACTTGGAGAAAATGGCTGCTGAGAAAGGTGGACTCCGTGGTATTATACCTCATTTAACTCTCCCCTCCCCACCCTCCTCAGGCTCCACTCCCCAAATCTCCAGGTATTTCCCAACCCGGAGGCTGTTGTTGTTGTTAGCCATCGAGTCATGTCCAACTCTTGGCAATTCTATGGGCCAGCTCTCTCCACATTTTCTGATCTTGTTCTGGGGATGGCAACCCTCAACTGTGGTCATCAGACAGCCATCTGTTGGCTATCCTACCACTGAGGATGGTCCATCTGGCATCAACCTGGAGCCCAGGCCATTTCCATCGTGACTCCAGCTCTGTGGAATGTTCTCCCTGAAGAGGATAGGGGCCCCTCCTTGGTTGGGTTGCCAGCCTCCAGGCGGTTGCACCCCACCAATGTTCACTGTGGAAAAATCGATCCTATTCCAATTACAGTCCACAAACTTGCTTCTTCTTTTGTTCCTTTATTATGCAGTGCTGCTGCTGCTTCCAGGCAATTACCATGCGACTACGGATTTCCTAGATAAATAGTCCGTTTCCCCCAATGCTTCGTCAGGTCACTTTTTTATACATGGAGCCAATGCTCTAAGACTCCTGCTCAGAGTTAATTTTGTGTTTCCCTTCAGCATCTACTGGCTCTCAAGCAGATGCCAAAGGGAAACACAGGATTAACTCTGAGTTTAAATGTCAGGAATCTTTTAAGGAAGGGAGGTGGGGAGAGATTTGGGATTTGCTATTTTATTTTTGGTTATAACTGAAAATCCTTTAAACTACTTTTGCAATCCTCCTTGAACCACAAGGAAAGGTGGCAATATAACTTTGAAATAAAGAAATAAACAGAAACCTGAAATTCATCCTCTGGCAGTGAATTCCACATTTGAATCCCTCTCTGTGTAAAGTAGTATTTCCTTTTGTCTGCCCTGAACCTACTGCCCATCGGCTTCATTGGATGCCCTCGAGTTCCAGTATTTTGGGAGATGGAAATTCCTGGAGATTTTGGGGGAGGGCAGAGTTTGGGAATGGGAGGGAGAGCTAGGTATGATGCTGCAGAGTCCACCTTCCAACACTGCCATTTTCTCTCGGAGAACTGATCTTTGTAGTCTGGAGGGGAGTGGAAATTCTGAGAGATATCCAGGCACTATCTGGCAACCCTAGCTTGTCTGAGTGTTCCAATGAACCATGAAGTTCTACTAAAATGCACAGCACTTCCCTTTGCATGTTCTTGGGGGGGGGGGGCTTGGCTATGATCATCACACGACAATTATATTATTGATCATTTCCGTCTCCTTTCATTTTGCAGAATGCCCTGTCCTCAACTCCTCTGAAGGCTCTCCACAAGGTACAGCTTTGATTGTGCTCTGTGATCATGCAAAATGGCCCTTTCGCTTTGAGACTTTAAGTAGCTGGCACTTGTTCAAGAATGGCAATGGCTGCAGGTGTCTTGAATCCAGGTGCTGTCCTCATATTCAAAATCAAAGAGAAATTCTTAGTAATGCTAGGCAACAAAGGGTCCTTTCCACACTAGACCTTAAATCAGTGGTTCTCAACCTTCTTAATGCCGTGACCCTTTACTACAGTTCCTCACGTTGTGGTGACCCCCAACCATAAAATTATTTGTTGTGTTGTCTAAACGGCTTTGACAAAACCAATAAAAACATTATTTTCTGTCCCATCTATACAAAATCTTGCCTGAACCAATATCTTGTGTTCAACCATTATTCCTACACTGGATTGGAATCAATTCCTAAAAGATAGGTTCCCATGGCAATCAGCTTGCGTGGGCCCCTTTCCTGCCGGTGGGGTGGGCTTGGACGCCAGCCGGCAACCCCTGTGAAAGGGTTGTTCAACCCCAAAAGGGGTCCCGACCCACAGGTTGAGAACCACTGCCTTAAATCCTGGTTCAACTCTGTCCCTGAACTTACATTCTACACTACACTCGAGTTCACTCCTGTAATTAATTATCTCAGGGTATTTTTACATTCTACAGTACACTCGAGTTTGCCCCTGTAATTATCTCAGGGTATTTTTACATTCTACACTACACTCGAGTTCGCCCCTGTAATTATCTCAGGGTATTTTTACATTCTACACTATACTCGAGTTCACCCCTGTAATTATCTCGGGGTATTTTTACATTCTACACTGTACTCGAGTTTGCCCCTGTAATTATCTCGGGGTATTTTTACATTCTACACTACACTCAAGTTCACCCCTGTAATGATCAAGTTCACCCCTTGTAATTATCTCGGGGTATTTTTACATTCTACATTACACTCGAGTGTACCCCTGTAATTATCTTGGGGTATTTTTACATTCTACACTATACTCCAGTTCGCCCCTGTAATTATCTCGGGGTATTTTTACATTCTACACTACACTCAAGTTTGCCCCTGTAATTATCTTGGGGCATTTTTACATTCTACACTACACTCGAGTTCACCCCTGTAATTATCTTGGGGTATTTTTACATTCTACACTACACTCATGTTCACCCCTGTAATTATCTCAGGGTATTTTTACATTCTACACTATACTCCAGTTCGCCCCTGTAATTATCTCGGGGTATTTTTACATTCTACACTACATTTGAGTTCGTCCCTGTAATTATCTTGGGGCATTTTTACATTCTACACTACACTCAAGTTCACCCTTGTAATTATCAAGTTCAACCCTGTAATTATCTCAGGGTATTTTTACATTCTACACTACACTCGAGTTCACCCCTGTAATTATCTCGGAGTATTTTTACATTCTACACTATACTCAAGTTCACCCCCGTAATTATCAAGTTCAACCCTATAATTATCTCGGGGTATTTTTACATTCTACACTACACTCAAGTTCACCCCTGTAATTATCAAGTTCAACCCTGTAATTATCTCGGGGTATTTTTACATTCTACACTACACTCACATTCACCCCTGTACTTATCTCGGGGTAGAGTTCACCCCTGTAATTATCTCGGGGTATTTTTACATTCTACCCTACACTCGAGTTCACCCCTGTAATTATCTTGGGGTATTTTTACATTCTACCCTACACTTGAGTTCACCCCTGTAATTATCTTGGGGTATTTTTACATTCTACCCTACACTTGAGTTCACCTCTTTATCTCGGGGTATGTTTTGTTTCCACATTACATTGAGGTCACCCCGGTTTTGCCCCACACTTGTCCCAGGATAAACGGATGCTGTTATAACCAGGGATAAATGCAAGGTATTGTGTTGCGAGCTGAACTCTGATAAAACCAGGGATGAGATCCAAGTGTGGAAAGGACCAAGGTTGAAAGGAGGGAAAGAAGGAGCTGTGATCTTGATCTATGGCTGGAGAAAGGGGCAAAGAGATTTCTATGGGGCACGGCAGCTTTGCTCATTGGAGTGGGGTCTTCCACAGGTGCCAACCTGCAAATGGGCAGAATCAACAACTACCTGTACAATGTCTTCTCTGTTGTGGCCCCTTTACCTTGTGGAACGGTCTGCCCAAGGAGATCAGGAAGGCCCCCACTCTCCTGGCTTTCCACAAACTGTGTAAAACTGAATGATTCAAGAGGGCTTTTCGACCCAGGCAGCAGGATAGCACTGTACAAAATGATTCCCAAAGTGACTTGGACAACTTATTGGGGACTGGCTCTATAGTACTGTGTACTGTATAGCTTGCTTGAACACCCATGAACACCCATGAAGCTGTCTTATACTGAATCAGACCCTTGGTCCATCTAGGCCAGTGTTGTCTACTCAGACTGGCAGCAGCTCTCCAGGGTCTCAGGCCGAGTCCTTTCACGTCACCTACTGCCTGATCCTTGAACTGGAGAGGGTAGGGATTGAACCTGGGACCTTCTGCACGCCAAGCAGATGCTCTACCACTGAACTATTCAGGGGTGTTGAACTCATTTGTTACGAGGGCCAGATCTGACATAAATGTCACTTTTGTCAGGCCAGGCCATGCGTGTAACACAAAGTACTCTCTAGTATTTTGTGTTACATTTTAGGGCATGCAAGGCCCAGCCCAACAAAGTGACATTTATGCCAGATCCAGCCCTTGTGACAAATGAGTTTGACATTATCCTCAGATTAGGATCCTGCTATATAATTTTTTGCATCATTTAATGTCTTCCAAATGAGGCCGCACCATAGATCTATACGGGGGCATAACAATAATGGCCGTTTTATTCTCAATCCCTTTCCTAATCACCCCTAACACAGAATATGCCTGTTTTCACCACTTTAGCACACTGGGTTAACACTTTCCTCGAGCTATCCTCTACAACCCCGAGATCTTTTTCCCCTCAGTCTCATCTAATTCAAACCTCATCGTGTTTAAGAGGGCATTTTTAAAAAGAGATGAGACCTATAGGCAGGGCTTTTTTTGTAGAAAAAGCCCAGCAGGGACTCATTAGCATAACAGGCCACACCCAACAGCAGAAAGGCATTAGCATATTAGGCCACACCCCTGACAGCACAGCTCCCTCCCAGGATCGGATTCCCCAGGTGCCTCATGGCTTGTGGGGCACATGGGGAACCCGAGAGAAGAAAGGCAGTTTCTGGATCGGCGGGGGTGCCTGGGGAACCTGAGGAACCTGGATTGGCTTGGCTTCCCCAGATGCCCCGTGGCTTCTAAGGTGCCTGGGAAACCCAAAGGGAGGGGAGGCTGTAGGTGTGGCCAACTCAGAAGCCAGCCGGAACTCCGTTCCTGTGCATTCCTGCCCCAAAATAGCCCTGCCTATAGGAGAACAAACAATTTAGAGGACACCTTTATACTGGAATATGATGATAGCCCACTGCCATGATTAGTGTAGGTATGACTTGCTTTTACTGCATGGTCTTTACCTTATAATCCATTTTTCTGTGTTTGTTATATACCCATTTTAGATGGTTTGTTGTTTGCATTGCCCTCTAGTTCTGTAATCCTGATCCTTCCGTAGCATTGTTGAGACTGGTTGTCTTCCGATGTCTGATTGTACCGTTTATACCTGTTAATCCATCTTGAGTCTCAGTGAGAAAGGCAGACTATCCATCAAGTAGGTAAGATCAAATAAATGGCACCAAACAGGAGTTTAAGTGTTCCAGTTCTGTGTCACTAGGGCAGTGATTGGATGGTCATCTTGCATTGCTGGTCTATTTTGTGGGAATTGGCTGGACACCCACAAGAACCAGGGGCGTTGAGTTTTAAAATCCCCCGGGGGGGGGCTCTTGCAAGCGCATGCGCATGCCCGGACCATGTCCCCATCGCCGCTGCCTCTCTCTTCCTCCCGCCTGGCTACTCCTGCTTCCGTCCCTCCCTCCATCCGTTCAGGGGCCAGCTGGGCATTTGCTTAGCTGGCCCCTGGACGGACGGAGGGAGGGAGGGACAGAGGCAGCTGGGGGGGAGAGAGAGAGAGGCGGTGGCGGCCCTAGGAAGGGCCCAGGGAGGTGCGGCGGCGGGCGCTCCGTTTCCCCGGGGGGGCTCAGTCCCCCCAGGAAATTTCGGGGGTGGCTCGAGCCCTCGAGCCCCCCCATAGTTGACGCCTATGACAAGATCGTCATCTTTAACACAGCGTTCGATCAAGGATCCGTGTCTTAATATTCACATTGCCTCTTGGGTCTAAAATAAACAAGGAATGTTATGGCACTTTAAAGACTAACCAAATATTGTTCTGGTGTAATCTTATAGGAGGGGCCACGGTGGGCTCAGAGGTTAAGATGATGAGCTGCAGACTGGAAGGTCGGTAGCTTGGCAGTTTGAGACCCAACAGCCGCATGACGGAGTGAGCTCCCGTCTCTGGCCTCATCTTCTGCCAACCTAGCCGTTCGAAAGCAAGAAATTGCAAGTAGATAAATAGGCACCACTTTGGTGGGAAGATAACAGTGGTCCATGCACCTCAGTGTTTAGTCATGCCGGCCACATGACTGTGGAAAAGTCTTCGGTCAGTGCTGGCTCTTTGGCTTGGAAACGGAGCTGAGCATTGCCCCCTAGAGTCAGATTCGACTGGCCTTCAAGCAAAGGAAACCTTAATCTTGTAGGATTATTGGGGGCCGGTTCGTCAGATTGATATCTTTATTATTTATTTACAAAATTTGTATCCTGCCTTACAAGGGCCACCAAACAATTTAAAACATATATGACCAAAACACATTTGAAAAACCATTAGAATTCCCAAAAACACACACATCAGTAAAGCAATTAAAAGACTGGGTTAAAATACATCCCAAACATAAAAACAGCAATTAAAACATTGGTTAGGAAGGCAGGATCATTGAAGGAATGCCAAACAATAAAGAATGGTCTATACCTGCTGGCGGAAGACGGCTACAGAAAGGGACAGACGCATCTCCCTGGGGAGAAAATTTCAAAGCTTTGGTGACTTGAGCAAGAATGCCCATTACTGGATTGCAAGCTGCCTAGCCTCAGAAGGCCAGGGGCACCCGACACAGAGCCTCCCAAGATGGCCGTGGCTCAGTGGTAGAGTATATGCCTGGCATGCAGAAGGTCCCAGGTTCAATCCCCGGCATCTCCAGTTCAAAGGACCAGGCAGGAGGCGATGTGAAAGATTTCTGACTGAGACCCTGGAGAGTCACTGCCAGTCTGAGTAGCCGAGACTGACCTTGATGGACCGAGGGTCTGATTAAGAAGAAGAAGAAGAAGAAGAAGAAGAAGAAGAAGAGATTGGATTTATACCCCGCCCTCCACTCCCCAAGGGAGTCTCAGAGCGGCTTACAAACTCCTTTTCCCTTCCCCTCCCCACAACAGACACCCTGTGAGGCAGGTGGGGCTGAGAGAGCTCTTTCCCAAGCTGTCCTTGAGGGAACAGCTGGTACAGAGCTATGGGTTGCCCAAGGTCATCCAGCCAGGTGCAAGTGGAGGAGTGGGGAATCAAACCCGGTTCTCCCAGATTAGAGTCCGCGCACTTAACCACTACACCAAACTGGCTCTCAGTAGAAGGCAGTTCCATGTGTGGCCGTAGTGGTCAGGCAGGTTCATAAGGGAGTTAGCAGTCCTTCAGGTATAAAGAAAATACTATTTTACACAGTGAGTGATTCAAATGTGGAATTTGCTGCCAGAGGATGTAGTGATGGCCACAGGCATATACAGCTTTAAAAGGGGTTGGATAGATTCATGGAGGATAAGTCCATCAATGGCTACTAGCCATGGTGGCTGAAGGGAACCTCCACATTCAGGGGCACTAAGCCTCTGAATCCCAGAGCCAGGAGGCAACATTGGGGGAAGTTCTCAACCTCTGTGCCTTGTTATCGGCCATCCAGAGGAACTGGTTGTCTACCATGTGAGACAGGATGCTGGACTAGGTGGACTATTGGTCTGATCCATCATGGTTCTTCTGATGTTCTTATGAAGGCCTCGGCCTCTATGCCCTGTTGTTGGCCCTCCAGAAGAACTGGCTGAGGCCACTGTGTGAGACAGGATGCTGGGCTAGATGGACCACTGGTCTGATCCAGCAGGGCTCTTCTGATGTTCTTATGAAGGCCTCGGCCTCTCTGCCCTGTTGTTGGCCCTCCAGAGGAACTGGTTGGCCACTGAGTGAGACAGGATGCTGGGCTAGATGGACCACTGGTCTGATCCAGCAGGGCTCTTCTGATGTTCTTATGAAGGCCTTGGCCTCTATGCCCTGTTGTTGGCTCTCCAGAGGAACTGGTTGGCCACTGAGTGAGACAGGATGCTGGACTAGAGGGACCACTGGTCTGACCCAGCAGGGCTCTTCTGATATTCTTATGAAGGCCTCGGCCTCTCTGCCCTGTTGTTGGCCCTCCAGGGGAACTGGTTGGCTGCAATGTGAGACAGGATGCTGGGCTAGATGGACCACTGGTCTGATCCAGCAGGGCTCTTCTGATGTTCTTGTGTGTGTTGGTCCCAAACTCTTTTGGGCTTTGATTACTCTATAGTGGGTCTTCCCTAGGCAGGCATTTGTATATGGGGCTCTGAAGAATCCAATAAACTTTAGAGGCAAGGGGTTACAAAATGCAAAAAATGTACAGGGAAAGATTACAGAACCCATATAACATTAGCAGGAATGGCCAATTTGGCTTAATTTGGCTAAGCCGGTTACCTCTTACTTTATCTCAAAGTCCCTTACTTTTTTCTCGTGGAATTTTTACAGGCCTTTATGGCTCCCCTAAGCGCCATTTCATTACTGGCAACTATGGTTGCCAACTTTGGGTTGGGAAATTCCTAGAAATTTTGGGGGTGGAGCCTGGAGGCAGCAGAGTTTGAGGAAGGGAGGGGTTTCAGCAGGGTATAATGCCATAGAGACCAACTTCCAAACCAGCCATTTTCTCCAGGGGATCTGTATCTTTGTCGGCTGGAGACCGGTTCTAATTCCAGGAGCTCTCCAGCCACCACCTGAAGGCTGTCAGCCCTAATGGCAACTGGATGTTCAGCACTGCCAGCAAACAGGGAGTTCCTCAATCAAACCATCAGGGAGAGCCATTCTATATACAGCTCACTCCACATCTGAGTGGTGCACTGTTCAAATCTGTTCAAATGCTAGGCCAGAGTCAGCAGCTTTATAGGAAAAGATTGCCAGTTTGGTGTAGCGGTTAAGTGCACGGACTCTAATCTGGGAGAACCGGGTTTGATTCCCCACGCCTCCACTTGTACCTGCTGGATGACCTTGGGCCAGCCACAGTTCTGTCAGAGCTGTTCTCTCAAGGACAGTTTTGAAAAGAGCTCTCTCAACCCCACCTATCTCATAGGCAGTATTCCCTCTAAGCTGAGTTAGTATGAGCTAGCTCACAGTTTTTTAGCCTCTGGCTCACATATTTTTGTCTTTGCTCAGGAAGGACAGCTCTGAGCAAACTATTTGATGCAGTAGCCAAATTGCTCACTCACAACTTTTATGCAAGTAGCTCACAAAGTAGAATTTTTGCTCACAAGCCTCCACTGCTTAGAGGGAACATTGCTTCATAGGGTGTCTGTTGTTTGGAGGAGAAGGGAAAGGAGTTTGTAAGCCACTCTAAGTGAAAGGCGGGATATAAATCCAGTCTCCTCCTCCTCCTCTTCTTCTTCCTTGTCGTCGTCGTCTTCTTCTTTTCTCACCTGATTTCTGAAAGGCTGGGAAGTGCAGTGACTTCTCCCAATCATCTGCCAGTTGTGCTGCTGGTGACCCATAGTTTCCTCTGCTTGCAAACTACCAGGGCAGAACAGAGGCTTAGCTGCCTGGGCCCCAGTCTCAGAGTCCCAGGTTCGAGAGTTGCCAGGTTCCCCCCTGCCAACAGTGGAGGATGCGGGGGGGGGGGGGGGTAAGGCTTCCAGATTGGGAAACTCCTGGAGATTTGGGGATGGAAGCTGGGGAGGACAGGGACCTCAGTGGGGTACAATGCCATAGAGTCCACCTTCCAAAGCCTCCATTTTCTCCAGGGGAACTGATCTCTGTAGTCTGGAGATGAGCTGTTATTCCGGGGGATCCCCAGGTCCCACCTGGAGGCTGGCATGAGACCCCCTCAAAATAAAGTACGGAAGATTTCTCTACAGTAACTGATTTTGCCAGTACAAAGAAGCTATAAAATAGTCTATACATTCAGTGCCCTCTAGATCTCAAACTGTTTCTTTCCCCCAGGGGTATTTCTGGGTTTTTTTTAAAAAAATCAAAATGAATAGAAATATGCCTTATTAGAAAACCACTTTAAAAGTAAAGGAAGAAATAGCTCCTGATCCAGAAGATCTTCTCTGTGCGTAACTTTGCTCAAAGTCAAGAGGGCAATATATAAGGAAATGAGCAACTCGCAAAAGATTGCCAAAACTGTAAAGCGACGAACTCGCTATTTGAATGCCTGTAATCCTTATGTTATGCAAAGTGTAAAAGGAAACAGTTCATTATGCTAAAATCTGCCTGCAACATCTCTTAGGAACCTCACCCTATAATTATGGAGCATATAAGGTAAATCTGCTTCCAGTCTGAAGCGGAACGGGAGAACATAATGAGTTGTTTCATTTTCAGCGGTGTATAGCGTAAGGATTACTGCCACAAAAAGAGCCATTTCTACAATTAGAGCAATATATACCTGGCAAACCTTCCTTTTCTTGCAGGTTCTTCTCCCCCGTCTTCGAGCAAAGTTAATTTAGAGACGTGTTTGTTCTCCTTAACCTTGGGTTAATCCCTGTCTTTTTTTGCTTTTAATGAATTGTCATAATTCATATTTGTATTAATATTTGATAAGGTATTATAATTAGTTTCCCCAGCACTGCCTGGGGGAAGAGTGACAGCTGGAAATACACAGGGCACTGCAGTCCCAAAATAATTTCGCCCCCAGATTGAACAGATGAGTTGACTTTGTAAAGATTTGCCACTGTGCTGCGGGATGTATCTGTGTAGGTGATGGGTGGGTGGGGTGGGGGGGGGTCATTCAATTTCTTTTATACAGAAGTTTGAAAACCAGGGCTTGCCTTGGCCCAGAAACTTACCTTCTCTGACACCCTTAAGAAGAAGAGAAGAAGAAAAAGAGGAGGAGGAGATTGGATTCATATCCCGCCCTCCACTATCCAAAGGAGTCTCAGAGCAGCTTACAATCTCATTTCCCTTCCCCTCCCCACAATAGACCCCCTGGGAGGTAGGTGGGGCTGAGAGAGCTCTGACAGAAACTGCTCTTTTTCAAGAACAGCTCCGAGAGAACTATGGCTTGCCCAAGGTCAACCAGCAGCTGAAAGTGGAGGAGTGGAGAATCAAACCTGGTTCTCCCAGATTAGGGTCCTCACACTTAACCACTGCACCAAACATAAGAACATAAGAGAAGCCAGTGTTGGATCAGGCCAGTGGCCCATCCAGTCCAACACTCTGTGTCACACAGTGGCCAAAAACACCAGGTGCCCTCAGGAGGTCCACCAGCAGGGCCAGGACACTAGAAGCCCACCCACTGTTGTCCCCCACCTTAATTTAGATGGCCATCCCTTTTTCTCAAAAGTACCTTTTGTGGGGATTTCTTTGGAGAAGATTCACAGTCAATCCTAAACGGAGTTACACCCACTTAGTACGGTGTAACCCTGCTTAGGTTTGTACTGTTCGGGTGGGACAGTAGATCTTTCCAGTCTCCAAGATCCTAGTCTTTCTGCACTGTGAAACGTAGTACAACTTAATGAGATGAAAGTCAAGGACGTGAGGGGAAGAGCAAATATGTCCAGTTAATTTGTTCTATTAAAGGCAGAGAGACAAGGAGACTGGATTCAGAGACAACTGAAAACTAAAGCCCAACGTTCATTGTATCTTACTAATGCATGATGTCTCGTGCCCACTGCTTGCTCTTCCAGACCACTGCTCAGCTGGGCAGCAGGAGAAGTATTCCGGGGTAAATGGAGGGGTCGTTGGCATGAATTGTGAAGCCTTGAGGTCATTTCCAGCATGATACTCTACCATTCCCCCAGAACCTCTATAGTTAGATCATAGAGTTTTGAGAGAATGCTAGAGTGTCACTTCTATGTGAAGATGTAGAAGAAAATGAGAAGAGATTAGATTTATACCCCGCCCTTCACTACCCAAAGGAGTCTCAGAGCAGCTTACAATCTCCTTTCCCTTCCCCTCCCCACAACAGACCCCCTGTGAGGTAGGTGAAGCTGAGAGAGCTCTCTTGAGAACTGCTCCTAAGAGAACAGCTTTGAAAGAACTTGGGACTGACCCAAGGTCACACCAGGAGCTGCCTGTGGAGGAGTGGGGAATCAAACCTGGTTCTCCCAGATTAGAGTCTGCGCTGTTAACCACTACACCAAACTGGATCGCCACCAAACTAGTTCTCTGGAAGTGATATCACCATGTCACCAGCAACCTCAAAATAGTGCCAGTAGCCCCTCCCCATGGAAGTCCCCTACCTAGGGTTACCAGCTCTGGGGTAGGACATGCCTGGAGATTTTGGGATTGGAGTCTGGAGAGGCTGTGATTTGAGGAGGGGAGGGACCTCAGCATGGTACAAAGCCATAGAATTCACCTTCCAAAACAGCTAGGGCTGCCAGATCCCCCAGGGGGGCAGGGGTGGGGGTTGCCCACTCTGGGCCCCCTGACCCGGCAGCCCGGATCCAGCCAGCAGGGGGATTCCTGCCCCCAAAGTGCCTGAATCGGGCTGACGTGCCCGGAGCGATGATGTAACCTGGAGGTGCCAGCTCTAGCATTCAGCCTAAAAATTCTATGGTATCATAGAGTTTTCAAGATGAATGCTAGAGCATCCCCCGGCGACGTGCCTAGTGTGATGACATCACTTCTGGGTGACGTCATTGCAGCACACACACGAAACTCTCAGACCAGGAGCTTCTCCCCCCCCCCCCCCCCACACTGGAAAGAGGTAGCAACCCGGCAACCCGAAAAGCAGCCATTTTCTCCAGGGAGATGTTGCAATAGTGGGAGATCACCAAGCCCCACCTGGAGGTTGGCAACCGTACACAAATCTAGGTTGGCTCCTGACTTATTCAAATCCTGCAAATCATTTCTTTCTTGATTTTTCAAAAGCTATAATTTTCCATAGGCAAAAGGCACTTTTTTCAGTATGAGGGCTGAGAGAAAGGAAGGCTAAAGAGCAGGGGTCATTTCGTAGAAAAAGAGGTGCAGGAGCTCATTAGCATAACTCATTGGCATAACTTATTTGCATATGATACACCGGAAGTATGTCAGAAGGCAAGAAAGAGGGGGGGGGGGGACAGCTACTAATCCAAGCCTCAGAAATACCACTATTCTGGGAGGATAGCTTTAGTGGTGGCTGAAGCCTTCAGAAAGCTGGTCGGAGGAACAAGGACCTTTCCAGGGGACGGGGTCATTTTGCTGCAGCCATGACACAAGCAGGCATTTCCCCATGGGGGGGGGCTGGCACCAACTCCCGGAGCTGTACTCCCCCGAGCTCCTGCTTGAAATGACCCCTGCTAAAGAGACAGAAATTGTCTAGTCAACTTAGAGGTGACCAGGGGTCCGTTGGAGCAGGAGCGCACAGGAGCGCAGCTCCGCGAGTGAGGAGCCCAGGAGGTGGGCACATGACCAAGCCCCGCCCCCTCCTCGGCTTCCCCGAGCAGTGCAGAGGCGCAGCGCCCCGGGGAAAGCCCTGCTAGGGTCTTTATTGTTTTTAATGTTTTGTTTTGATATTGATAATTTTATGATTGTTCCTTTTATGACTGTGTGCTGCTTTTCCAGAGACTTGCTCAAGGTGGCATATAAATTTTCTAAGTATACCATTTTTTATCTGGGCACATGGCACATAAGTACTGGAGAAATTTCACCAACCCTTCAGCAGCTTCCCCTCCATCAGTTTGGTGTAGTGGTCAGGAGTTGGACTCTAATCTGGGAGAACCGGGTTTGATTCCCCACTCCTCCACATGCAGCTGCTGGTGTGACCTTGGGCCAGTCACAAGTTCTCTCTGAGCTGTTCTCTCATGAGCAGTTCTCAAAAGACCTCTCTCAGCCCCACCTACCTCACGGGGTGTCTTGTTGTGGGGAGGGGAAGGGGAAGGGATGGGTGGTGCACATGTCCTGGGTATCTCAAGTCTACTTGAAACCTGGTGGTTTCAAGGGAGCAGGAAGAGAATGAGGGTGTGTTCTTTACGCTTATTTTTATTGCACCAAGTATTGGATGGGGAAGGGAATGGAGGAAGAGCAGGTCAGTTTCACTCCCCTGTGGAGTGGAGCCTGAGGGGTGGGTGTTGCCTTCTGACACACTTCCGGTATGTTGGGGTGTGTGGCATATGCAAATGAGTTATGCTAATGAGCTCCTGCACCTCTTTTTCTACGAAATGACCCCTGGAGGTGACAAAGATGGTTTCAGGGGTGAGGCAACACCTTTTCAAGAAGCTACTATGAACCATGAGTAAAGGCAGGATATAAAGTTTTCACTAAAAACCAAAAGTTCTGCCCTTGCTCTGAATTAGATGCTTTCGCCCTGAGTAACGTCATCACACACCCAGATGTGATTGGCTGGGTAGAAAAGGCCTATTATCCAATTACACATTGAGAAGAGGAGGGCACTAAGGTTTTCTTCAAAGATTTTCTTAAGATCTCTGCTGATCCCTCCCTATCGCGGTAGACCTTTTGTTTGCCCCCTAAGCTATTTCTGACAACTGCTGACCTCCCCAGACACAAATAGGATACAGGCTGCTGTCCTTTTTGTTAGAAAGAAAAAGGGTCTGTTTTTTAAAACAAAAACTCTGCCACAATCCATCTGGGATGTGAACAGCAGCAACCTGTATCAAAAAATTGCAGGGAGGGGTCTTTCAGGAAACTTGTCAGACACCCTACAAAGCAGGTTTGCCAACCTCAAGGTAGGGCCAGGAGATCTTCCCGAATCCCAGCTTATCTCCAAACAACAGAGTTCAGTTCCCCTGGACAAAATGGCTGCTTTTGAGGGCGGTCTCTATGGCACTGTACCCTGCTGAGGTCCCTCCCCTACCCAAACCCTGCCCTTCCCATGGCTTCGCCCCCAAATCTCCAAGAATTTCCCAAAACAGAGTTGCCACAATCTATCTGGGAAGTGAACAGCAGCAACCTGTATCAAAAAATTGCAGGGGGTGGTCTTTCAGAAAAGAGCCAGTTTGGCGTAGTGGTTAGGAGCACGGACTGTAATCTGGAAGAAACAGGTTTGATTCTCCACTCCTCCTCCACATGCAGCTGCTGGTGTGACCTTGGGTCATTTACAAGTTCTTTCAGAGCTGTTCTCTCAGGAGCAGTTCTCGAAAGAGCTCTCTCATCCCTACCCGGCTCACAGGGTGTCTGCTGTGGGTAGAGGAAGGGGAGATGATTGTAAGTCTCTCCGAGATTCCAAGTCAAGGGCGGGGTATAAATCCAATCTCTTCTTCGTCACTCTTGAACACCAAATCCAGCCAGAAAAACTAAGGAAGCTGCTCCTTTTGGAATGCTCCTTTCTCACTTTATTTTTTACCTCTTGGTTGGAAAAGCAGGCAAGTGTTCCCCAAGCAAAATTGCCTCTGGCCTCTGGCTGCCTCCAACCTCCTCCCTTTGCCAACCACCCCTTCAACATTATTACGTTCACCACTAGAGCACCTACTTCCAAGCGATAACATTATTAACTGTGGGTGGACACCTTAATTGAGATGGTCAGATTTGCAGCCCCACGGTCTTTAAACAGGCCAGATGTAATCGGGGAACTCTTTTTAATTCTGCAGAATTCTCCCCCCTTTCCCTTCCGCCGTCAGGATAAACATCAGAAATGAGCGACGGGAAACAGAAATGATGGAGAGAAGGAAAGAGCGGAGGCAGGATATTGCTTGAATTTTTAAAAAACTGCAGTGTGTCCCCCTTACTATTTATACAGTTTCTCTTTTTCTCCACTTGTTCCTCCCCCCCCCCCCCCAGCTTTCCATAAATTTCAGATAAGTGGAGGAAAGGGGGGGCAAAACATGCTGATTGCAAGCTTGTATTAAACCGTTCTCTGCCCGAAAGTGACTCATGGAGCTTTAATGAGGAGCTCAGGAGGGGGAAGGAAGCATCTAGGCCCGAAAATATTTCTTCTTCTTTTTCAGTGGGAGAACACGTATTCTCCACGTAACCCAGGTTAGCCTCTGGTTAGCGGTTTAAAGAGGCAGTTCTTTAAAAAGACAGAAAAATGGGGGAAGACACTCACATTCCCAACCCAGCATTTTGCCAGCTTGCTCACTGCTGTATGTAAGTCGATGGGCTTTTCGAGCCACTCCATGGAGGGCTTTTAAAGGGCTAATTTGTAGGCTTGCCTACCTCCAGGTGGGGCCTGGAGATCTCCCAGAATTACGACTGATCTTCAGGACATAGTGATCGGTGCCCCTGGAGAAAATGGCTGCTTCGGAGGGTGGACTCTATGGCATCACTCTTGGGAGATTTGGTTAATACAGCCCAGTCATAGAAGCGTGAGTCTGAGTGCAGGAAATAAATCTCCCAAGAAGTGTATTGCAAAATTATTCAAGCAGATCCAGTTCACATTCAGCTTGCTGCCAAAAGGAGAGCAAAGGGCCTTATCTAAAGAGTACTTTCCCTATTACTGATGGCCAGCTTGTCTGGCATCATGTGTGGGAGTTTGAGGGCAATGTCTCTACAGGAGAGACCTGCAGAGACGTGTGTCTCCATGGAAGGCCATGTAAAGAGAGGGAGATGACAAAGGGAGAAAGAGGAGGAGTCAGGGGGCAGCTGCCAGGTTAAGACAAAGAGAGGCATCCCGTTCAAGGAGATAACCCCTATACACACTTAGAGCGATGTAGCACCCCCCAATGTCCAGACACAGAATCATAGAATGTTAGCGTTGGAAGGGACCTTGCAACCCCCTGCACTCTAGTCCAACCCCCTGCACTCTGCAGGAGCGTAGCCAAAAGATAGCCCTACAACATACCCGAAAGATGGTCGCCCAGCCTCTGAACATGCTGAATTGCTCACTCCAACAACCACATCCCTGCTGAGCTTCCTACCCTGCCCAGGCTCCACCCACAAATCTCTGGGTATTTCCCAGCCCTGGGTTTGGACACCTTTTCGATTCACAAAATCTTTCTAGTTTAAAACGAGCCGGGTTGTAGAAGAATGAGTGCAATCAGATGGGTGAAAATTGGAGCTTGAATTTGGAAGACCTGTGTTCGAGTCTCCAGCCATGGATTTGTCACATGACCTTCCCTCCCGATTCATCCTCCTAAAGGTAGTCTCTGCTGGCTTCTGATAAGACTGGTGCCCCCTACTCTGCCTTCTCTTTCTCTGCTTGTTTCAGGGTTTGACCTGATGGAGGCCTTTGGACTCCAGGAAAAAGAGTATGCCTCCATTAAAGGGGTGGCGATGGAACCGTACATCTTCCTCGGGACTCACACTTACACCCTCTACAGGGACATCCAGCTGACCCGCCAAACAAGGTAATGACAGAAAATGTAGCCGGCAACCAGACTGCAAGGTGGCAGTTTGCTGTAGGATGACTGCACAAAATGTTTGATTGGCAGGTATTTATGTGGGCGAAGCTGCCGGTGGCACCAAATGATGGATGCCTTTGCAAACCCTTGTTTAGGTCATTTCGGGTGGGTAGGCCTGTTGGTCTGTGGTAAAAGAATGAGGGTTGAGTCCGGTAGCACCTTGAAGACCAATAGAACTGCCAGTTCTTTGGGTTCATTCACGAGTTCAGAATATTGTGTCCCCCATGGCTGAAGAGGAATATAGGATTCTTTTCTCTCTACAGCTGCTATTTTCTGCCCTCAAGTATTTCCTCTCTGGTCTAATCGAGTAAAGAAGAATGGGGGGGGGGAGGAGGAGGAGATTGGTGTAGTTTGGTGTAGTGGCTAGGAGCGCGGATTCCAATCTGGGAGAAACAGGTTTGATTCCCCGCCCCCACATGCAGCTGCTGGGGTGACTGTGGGTCAGTCACAAGTTCTCTCAGAGCTGTTCTCTCAGCAGTCGTTCTCGGAAAAGCTCTCTCCGCCCCGCCACCCTCACAGGATGTCTGTTGTGGGGAGGGGGAAGGGAAAGGAAATTGTAAGCTGCTCTGAGACTCCTTCAGGTAGGGAAGGGCACGGTACAAATCCAGTCTCCTCCTCTTTCTCCTAAAAATATAGTTCCATAAAACCCAACATCACATGGTGCCATAATACAATTTTCACCCCCCAATTTACGTTAGTAATGGGGGGAGAGGGGAAAGCAGTTAGAGAACCAGCTAGTTGTTAAGAACCAATTAAAACCATTAAAACCTGTTGCTGTCCTCAACCATATGCTTGGTGGTACATCTCTGCCTTGCGGGCCCTGAGGAATTCTAACAGATCCCGCTGGGCATGAATGCCATTTGGCAGAGAGTTCCATCAAGTCGGAGCCAAGACCGAGAAGGCCCTGGCTCTGGTTGAGGACAGCCAGGCTCTCTTTGGGCCAGGGACTTCCAGTAGGCGTTCATCTCCTGAGCGTAATGCTTACCAGGGGACATAGCAGGAGAGGCGGTCTCGTAGGCATGTTGGTCTCTGGCCGTTTAGGGCTTTAAAGCTCAGAGCCAAAACCTCGATCCTCACTTGGTACTCAGCTTGAAGCCAGTGCAGCTGGTGAAGCACAGGTTGTAACTGTGCTGTTATCGGTGTCCCCGTAAGGACCCAGGCCGTCGCATTCTGGGCAAGCTGTAACTTCCAGATCAGTCTTAAGGGCAGCCCTGCATAAAGCAAGTTACAGCAATCAAGCCTAGAGGTGACTGTTGCATGGATTACTGTGGCTAGGTCAGGGCGAGACAGGTAGGGGGCCAATTACCTGATCTGGTGTAGCTGGAAGAGTGCCAGCCTGGGAACATTTGTGGGATCAGGGTCTCCATTGACGAGGAGGCATCCAGGACCGCACTCAGACTCCTGAGAGAAGCGGAGAGAGAAAAGAGATTGGATTTGTACCCCACCCTTCATTCCCCGAAGGAGTCTCAGAGTGGCTTACAATCCCTTTCCCTTCCCCTCCCCACAGCAGACACCCTGTGAGGTAGGTGGGGCTGAGAGAGTTCTTTCGAGAATTGCTCTTGAGAGAACAGCTCTGAGAGAACTTGTGGCTGACCCAAGGTCACACCAGCAGCTGCACGGAGCAATCTTAAACAGAGTTAGGGCTCTTCCACATTCTCATTTGCATCACTTGTGAGTCCCGATTGCCTTTTTCTTCTGCATGTGTTTTGCGCCTTCTAGTGGTTGATCCGATATTACATCACATTATAGCCAGCATATTTCCCCGCAGTTTTAAAGCGCAGGGGAATTTCCCGAACATACAGCAATGTGATATTTTTATTTTATTTTATTTATTTTGGGTTGACTACTAGAGAAGCAAAAAGTGGACAGAAAAGGTGTGTGTGGGGGGGGGGAAGCGAAAGGAACACACCAGAAACAAAAATGATAATGCGGAAGAGTCCGTATACCTGCTAAAGCATATGGATTTACAAGGGCAAAACTCTGCCTAGGAATGCCAGATCACTCATTCTCAGCCTAACCCACCTTGCAGGGCTGTTGTGAGGACAAAAAGAAGGAGGAGAGAACAATATAGGTCACCCGAAGCCCCTTGGATAAAAACACGCTCAAGAAATAATGGTAAGCAGCAGTGCTTTGAGCTGTGCTGGTAAACAACAGGTTAAATAGCAATGAGGGCAAATGAGGGCAAAGAGAGTGAAGGCCAGGCAGGGTAAAAATAGACAAGAAAAGAAGAAGCCAAGAACGGAAGAAGCGGCCTGGGAGCACAAGACCCCCCCCGCAACTTTAAAACAATGCAAATGCTCAGTGAGGTGAGTGCTGTGCGGTAATTGGTTCGGCTATGTCAGATAACACTAACTTCAACGCAAACGTTGAAACCAGAGAACGTTCCGTGCAGCCCGAATGCAGCGTTGCTCTGCTGGGAAAAAATAAATTCCGAGAATGTATCTGATGGGCTTTGAACCCTGTCAAGTGCTATAAACGATGTAAGTGTTATTAATTATTATTATTATTATTGCTCTAGAGAGCAGGAGAAATGGTCGCTTCTGCCGAGAAAGGCGAGGGGGTGGGGTGGGGTGAGGTGGGGAGGCCTCCTCACTGCTGGTCCGGAATAGAAGCTGGAAATTTCCAAGCATCTCTTCTGAGCACGAAGCCCGTGGAAGTTAATTGAGTTGGTTTTCGTCTTCATGCAGAGACCCAGAAACCGCACGTGGGAGAGATCTGGATGTGCCCGCTTACTGATGCGGCAGAGTTAGTTGGGGGGTGAGAGGTGTTTCACGAGACAGACCTGGTCTTCTTCTCCTTTGTTTTTTGGGAATGCAAAACCCCCAGCTTCGCATTTAAGCTTTTCCTCATGATAAGGGTGCCAGCCTCCAGGTCAGACCTGGGGTGTTCCCTCTAAGCTGTGGAGTCCCGTGAGCAAAAATCCTACTTTCAGAGCTGCTGGCATTAAAGCTGTGAGCCAGCGATTTGGCTGCTGCGTACATTAGGTTGCTCTGGAGCCACCTTTCCTGAACGGAGACAAAAATGGGTGAGCTGGAGGCTAAGAAACTGTGAGCTCGCTCACACTAACTCAGCGTAAAGGGAACGCTGCAGTGGGGACCCCCCGGAATGACAGCTCATCTCCAGACTATAGAGATCAGTTCCCCTGGAGCAGGGGTCATTTCGTAGAAAAAGAGGTGCAAAAGCTCATTAGCATAACTCATTTGCATAACTCATTTGCATATGCCACACCCCCTGACAGCACCAGAAGTGTGTCAGAAGGCAAGAAAGAAAGAAGAGAGACAGAGAGAGAGAGAAAGAAAGAGAGAGAGACAAGAAAGAAAGAAAGAAAGAAAGAAGGAAGGAAGGAAGGAAGGAAGGAAGGAAGGAAGGAAGGAAAGAAAGAAAAAGAAAGAAAGAAAGAAAGAAAGAAAGAAAGAAAGAAAGAAAGAAAGAAAGAAAGAAAGAAAGAAAGAAAGAGCTGGCAGAGAGGGGACCGCTACTAATCCAGGCCTCAGAAATACCACTATCCTGGGAGGACAGCTTCAGTGGTGGCTGAAGCCTTCAGAAGGCTGGTCGGAGGAACAAGGACCTTTCCAGGGGACGGGGTCATTTTGCTGCAGCCACGACACAAGCAGGCATTCCCCCACCAGGGGGCGGGGGCTGGCACCAACTCCCGGAGCTGCGCTCCCCCGAGCTCCTGCTCGAAAGGACCCTGACAATACAGATTTGCACACGAGGGATATTTGTCTATATGGAGTGGCGATGTTGCAGTGAATAACACCTGCATTCCTACTATCGCCAGGCCAGGATTTGAACCCAGGTCTCGTTTGGCTTAGTTCATAGCCACGGGACTACCGTGCTCCCCCTAGTCTGGTGTATTTCTCCAAGTGGCTGTGAGAAAGCCATAAAGAGATGTGCAAGTGATAACTGCAATCCGTGTGGCCTCTCGAGAGTTCCACAGGTCTCATTAAACCCATGACTTTGGACCGTGACTTTGTATACTGTGTTGCTGTTTGCTGCCCTCCTCATAATGAGGGCTTTACAACAGGCCAGCCTGTCTTCAGTCAGCCTCTTTTTTTTAATTGACTACAGTCTTGCGAAGCAAGACAGACTGGATTACCGAGAAACAGCTGTAGCTCCCTTTTTAAGTTTAATTACCGCAGCGGAGGGATAATTTTAATCTTGTTTAAAGAAGCAAAGCTGCTTAATGCCAGTCTGTGAGATTCCACAGAGTCTCCCTCGTTGAAATATTCAGCACCACAGTACATTCATGTTGCTGGTGTTTCGGAAGATCACGCACACAAAAAATCACCCTCTCAAGGACAGTGTGGTCTATTCTGCATCTAGCATTCGCTCCACATTTTCTCAGCTGGGAGGAAAAAGTGCAACTCAAAACCATTCAAATACCCCCAGGGCGGCACCATACCGACTGCAAAGTCACCCCTGAACGGCCATAAGTCTATGCGGAAGGTACCGTAAAACCCAATGATCAAAGGAATCAAAAGCGGCATAAGACGTAGAGGGTACCGTAAAATCCGATGATCAAAGCAAGTGAAAGCAGTGTGCAATGCAAAGGGGAATTTCTGTTCCAATGTGAGTTTCGTAAAACAGTGGAGAATCGCCGTGCAGAATCGCCCTGTGGCTCCAGTCACACACACAAAACTTTTCTCCCTTTCTCACAATACAAGAAGTCGTGGGCACTCCATGAAATTGCTGAGCAGTTGGGTTAGAACAGATAAAAGGAAGTCCTTTTTCACCCAAGGAGTGATTAACATGTGGAACTCACTGCCACAGGAGGTGGTGGCGGCTGCAAGCAGGGACGGCTTCAGGAGGGGATTGGATAAACATCTGGAGCAGAGGTCCATCAGTGGCTATTAGCCACAAGGTATAGATAGGAACTCTCAGTCTGGGGCAAGTGATGCTCTGTATTCTTGGTGCTTGGGAGGGGGGTCAACAGTGGGAGGGCTTCTAGTGTCCTGGCCCCACTGCTGGACCTCCTGAGGGCACCTGGTGTTTTTGGCCACTGTGTGATGCAGAGTGTTGGACTGGATGGGCCTGTTTTTTGAGGACCACTGAAGCCACGGGGGAATTCGGGCGAAGCCATGGGTCAAAATGCAACACGGGGCAAATAGTGGGAAATTCAAGCACGCAGTTGGGGCAAAATGAAAAACGACGCTGGAGCAGCACCTCGTGGGAAATCGGTCTGCGTGTTTTGCTCTGTTTGCTTGGTGCTTGACCGGGGGGGGGGGCAACAGTGGGAGGGCTTCTGGTGTCCTGGCCCCACTACTGGACCTCCTGATGATGGCCCCCGGTATTTTTGGCCACTGTGTGACACAGAGTGTTGGACTGGATGGGCCACTGGTCTGATCCAACACTGGCTTCTCTCATGTTCTTATGTTCTTAAGCTGAGTTAGTGTGAGCCAGCTCACAGTTTTTTTAGTCTCCGGCTCCCACATTTTTGTCTTAGCCCAGGAAGGGTGGCTCCAGAGCCAACTCATTCATGTCGTAGCCAAATTGCTCACTCACAACTTCAAGGCCAGTTGCTCACAAAGTAGGAGTTTTTGCTCACAGGACTCCACAGCTTAGAGGGAGCATGGGCTCCAGTTCTGGATCTAGAAATGCTTCTCGTTAAACCGACGTTACTGAGGAGCTCAGTCCTGCATGGAGCAAACTTGCAATGCAGTATTGGGTTGGAACTAGAGATATCTGCCCCTCAAATGACTGAGCCAGTCCCCATGCTGTAAACCCCGTTCAGACAGCCTGGTGTTTGCAACGGAAGTACAGAGGGGAAGGGTGGGGAAAGGAACCTGTCTGCTGGCCGTCCTCACCTTGACCTCTGAGTACATGCCAGAACTTCTGAATAGTTACGATGCTCAGAAGCTACGATGCATGGTCAGAGATCACAGTGAGACGGGTGGCCCCGTCTCAGGATAGTTTGGTGTAGTGGTGAAGTGCGCAGACTCTAATCTGGGAGAACCGGGTTTGATGCCCCACTCCTCCACTTGCACCTGCTGAATGACCTTGGGCAAGCCATGGTTCTGGCACAGCTGTCCTTGAAAAAAAGGCAGTTTCTGTCAGAGCTCTCTCAGCCCCACCTACCTCACAGGGTGTCTGTTGTGGGGAGGGGAAGGGAAAGGAGTTTGTAAGCTGCTCTGAGACTCTCTTGGGTAGGGAAGGGTGGGGTATAAATCCAATCTTCTTCTTCTTCTTCTTCTCATCTGTGCATCTGGGTTAGCGCATAGCCTGGTTTGTTGCTGCCACGACCAGCACCAATTAACTCTAGGACTTCATAATAACACAGTCGACTTAGGCGTTCTCTGCATGCAATTTGTGTCCACAGTGACGTGTTTGCCTCCGGGATCCCAAGCGAATACACCATCACCTTCCTACTCCGACTTCTGCCAGAAAGCCCCAGGGAATCCTTTGCGGTGTGGCAGGTGACAGATGAAGACTTCCAGCCGCTTCTTGGCATCATACTTGACCGTAAGTGGGTGCGTCGTCCGCGGGGAATCACTGTCCGCTAGCAGACCCCTGTAGCGTGATTTGGTTTGGCCTGTAGCTCCGATTTCCCTCTGCGAAAGAGCTGCTCTTGACTTATGAAGCCAGGCAAGCACAGATGCTTACCCCTAATCCAGGGGTGGGCAAATTGCGGCCCGGGGGCCACATGCGGCCCGCCATAGAGTTTTTTGCGGCCCGCCAAGAAGATTTCAGGACTTCAAGAAAACTGAGCCTAAATTCAATTTGCTCTCTTATCCCATCACTGCTGATATTGATACAGCACCTGAGGAGCTGCAGCTTGAACTTATTGACATGCCGTCAGATCACACTGTGAAAGAAATGTTTAATGCTGTGACATTAGTTGACTTTTACAAATCTTTGTCTGCTGAAAAAAATTCCATGTATGAAGAAATTTGCTGGGAAAATGTTCTCCATATTTGGGTCTACATCTATTTGTGAGCACAGTTTTTCTTGCATGAAGATCAACAAGAGTAAATATAGATGCTCTTTGACAGACATTAACTTGCAGGCTGTGATGAGAATCTCAACAAGCAATCTCACTCCTGATTTCAAAAAAATTGTAGAAAAGTGTGATAGGATACATTTGTCTCATTAAACTGATTCTAAAATTAAATGTGCTTGCAGCTATAGATGATATGAAATTAGCACAGTAAATAAATTGAATAAAACTACCACTATTTTATTTAATTTATATTTATTGATTTTTATGATACAATGTATACCTTTTCTGAAATGCAAAGTTAACTAATGAATGCAATCATTTTAAAAGGTGCGGCCCTCCACTAACCTCCGCTCCCACAAAGTGGCCCCCGAGCCAAAACAATTGCCCACCCCTGCCCTAATCCAATGAATGCACAGGGTAAGGCTCTAGATAGATTCGGGTGGGGTAGCCATGTTGGTCTGAAGCAGCAGAACAAAGTTTGAGTCCAGGGGCACCTTTAAGACCAACAAAATTTTATTCAAGGTATGGGCTTTTGCGTGCAAGCACACTTCTTCAGGTACAGGCTACCTTGGAGGTCCTGGCCTCGAGTCTCCTGCATAGCAGCCTAAATATTTACTCCAGGACCTCACGACTGCATTTCCCCACATCATTGGTGCCAACATGTACCACGACCACTGGCTCCTCCCCAGCACTGTCTACCAGCCTATCTAGAACACGCCTATCTGTCCCCACTCCTGGACCTCCTGAGGGCACCTGGTTTTTTTGGCCACTGCGTGACAGAGTGTTGGACTGGATGGGCCACTGGCCTGATCCAACACTGGCTCCTCTTATGTTCTTCCAGTGAAACAGAATCCAGCGGCTGAGGAAATTCTGTTTCACTGCATCTGAAGGAGTGTGCTTTATACCTCAAATAAAACTTCCTTGGTCTTAAAGGTGCCACTGGACCTGATAATTTCTGGTCCAGAAAGTGCCTTCCAATGATTGTATAGCCCAGGGGTGGCCAAACTTGCTCAACGTAAGAGCCACATGGAATAAATGTCAGATGTCTGAGAGCCGCAAGACATGAACAAATATCACACACACATTTTTATTTAAAAATATGCAAATTTGCTTTTTACTAACATTAAATGAGACTGCCAGAAATAAAAACAAAAGGGGTAAAACCAGATTTTGATAATGATATTTATTTGTCCAGTTATGTTTATTGTTTGCTAATGAAATTTATTTGTCAGAGAGAGAGAGAGAGAGGTGGAAAGAAATGTGTCCTCCAAGACCCCACCCCCGTGCTGGCTTGGCTTGGAGAAGGGATTGAAAGAGTCAAATGCCTTCTTTGAGCCAGTTGGTGGGGGTGAGGGTTTTGAGAATGCATTTAAAGTTAAAATTTGCTTTCTTTCTCCGCTCCCTGCCCCCCAGGGAGGGCAACACTGGCTGGGGAAGGGAAGACCAATTAGGGAGGCTTGCCTCCCCTTTGCTTTCCCAGCCACCCTGCCGAGAGCCACACAATATGTGTGAAAGAGCCGCATGTGGCTCCCGAGGCACAGTTTGGCCACCCTTGGTATAGCCAAAGCATCCTCAATAAAGTTGTCCCTTAAGCAAAAAGCTTTGGCTGTACAACCACTATGCCTTGTGGTTTCAATTCAAGAATTGGAACAATTCTTTTCTGGTCCATCTTGTATCTATGTTGCATGAGTGTATGATTGTACTGCAGTATGATATAAGTAGGTCAGCCCGGGGGGCGGGGGATCCCCCGCTACAGGGGTTCCCGATCCGCCGGCCAGCATTCGGCCGGCGGGGGAAACCCCACCCCTGAAGTCGTCCAGCCTGGACGACCTTCCCCCGTGCCGGGCGACGTCACCAGAAGTGACGCCATCATGTCGAGGGCGTTGCCAGGGCAACACTCTGGCAATCGCCCCAAAACTCTATGATACCATAGAGTTTTGGGGCGATTGCCAGAGCGTCGCCCTGGCAATGCCCCTGACGTGCTGACGTCACTTCTGGTGACGTTGCCAGGCCAGCAGAGGACTCCCCCCCGCCGGTAAGGTGAAGAGACTTGGCAACCCTACATAAGCCAATATGCTCCTCTTTGTGTTTGACCTCTGAAGAAGGCCCATAAGGGCGAAACGTGTCCGGTCAAGTCCATTAGCCCTCGTGTGCGCAATTCTGGTATTTTTACTTGAGGTGTGATTGGGCCCTTATATATATTTTTAATTCTTTGTTAATAAATACATGTATCTTTTTATACTATACACATTACATTTTTATTGTTGGCCCTCTATTCCGTTTGACTTACCTTTTTGGGTTCTTGATCCCAGGTTTTAGGGTTCAGTCCCCCCCCCCTTCCACTCTTTTTTGTCCCTAGTCCACTCCATTCAGCGACACAGCACCCTCCCCAGCTCGCCTCCAAGTGGGGCCCGGAGATCTCCCGCTTTTAAAACTGACGGCACCTGGTATTTTTGGCCACTGTGTGACAGACTGTTGGACTGGATGGGCCAAGAGGTGTGATTGGGCCCTTATATGTTTTTTAATTCTTTGTTAATAAATACATGTATTGTTTTATACTATACACATTAAGTTTTTCTTGTTGGCCCTCTATTCTGTTAGACTTACCTTTTTGGATTCTTGATACTGAGTTAGGGTTGCCAGCCTCCAGGTGGGGCCTGGGGATCTCCTGCTTTTACAACTGATCTCCAGCTGCCAGGGATCAGCTTCCCTGGAGAAAATGGCTGTTTTGAAGGGTGGACTCTATGGCACTGTACTATGCTGAGGCCCCTCCCCTCCCCTCCCCAAACCCCACCCTCCCCTGGCTCCACCCCCAAAGTCTCCAGGTATTTTCCAACCCAGATCTGGCAACCCTATGCTGAGTGGAATGGGCCAGCAGCTCTCCCTGAAACAAGTTAGCTCACACAGAGGAAAACTAGTCTGGACCTGCGGGTCCCAGATTATGAGTTTGAGCCTCCATGGGTCCCACAGTGTACAGTGACCCACCTGGTTTTGGTGCTTGCTTAGGACAGGGTTGCCAACCTCCAGGTGGTGGCTGGAGATCTCCTGGGATTCCAACTGATCTGCAGAGGTCAGTTCACCGGGAGAAAATGGCTGCTTTGGGAGGTGGACTCTAAGGCAGTATGTTCTCTTGAAGCCCCACCCTTCCCCAAATCCTGCCCTCCTCCGACTCCACCCCCCAAAATCTCCAGTTATTTCCCAACCCGCTGCTAGCAACCCTGAGGACTGCCAACATGGTGGTTGGGAAGCACATGGGAAGCCACAGGACGTGGCTTGCACATGGTTGGGTGAGTCCCACAAAAATCGTGTTTCCTGCAGAGCGTTTTGTGAGGTGCTCTTTGAGTTTCCAGTTCTTGCCAAGCCTTTTTCCTTTGAAAAATGATTTTCTGGCACTTCGCTCTGCTCCCGTTTGATAGCCTACTATTGGCAAAGAAATCAATCGTGCTTGTTTCATTTCCTTTCGAATGAATTAATTTAATTAACGTTGCTTCTGTTTTCTTTCCCCTCCTCTAGCCAACAAGAAATCCTTGACCTATTTCAGGCGTGACTACGATGCTGATGTAGAAGAAGTCACCTTTGACCAGCCGGACGTGAAGAAGGTTTTCTACGGGAGCTTCCATAAGGTTCTTATTGAAAAGGAGGAGACGTTTATCGGAACGATGACGTCCATGCTTTCGCTCAGCGATGATTCCAAAAATATCCCGAAGACATTTGCTAACTTTTCTGGGTTTGTGCATGTGCCGAAATACTAATGGATGGGAAAAGGGGGTGGGTGGGAGAGAATCCTCACACTAAACCACTACCTGTTTGCATCCTTTGATCTATTTAAATGTATGCATGAGCCCAGCCAAGGAGTTGTGTGGCAAGGGAGCAGAAAATCTGCAAATAGAAAACTTTAATCCTTTTACTCAAGAATTAATAACGATCTAACTAATTGAACTGTCACAATTAATTGGACCTATGGAGATGCCGTTTCCAGAGCCAGGCCATTGGTCTTTCTAGCCATGGACGGTGACAGACAGATGTGTTACAAAGTCTCTGGCAGAAATCTTTCCCAGCCTTCCAGCCTTTGTTTTTTTTTAAAAAAAAAAACTGGAGATGTCAGAGAATGAGCTGAGCTATGGCATCCCCCATGTGCCACATTGTGCATAAATCTAGCAATTTAATTTGCATGCAATTGCTCCCCCCCCGTTCTCTTACAAAGAAATCTGGATGGCTTTCCAGGACTTGGTTTTGAACTGTGCAATGCATTGATATTTTTGAGATATCAGAGTTTAGCTGTTACGGTTCCCAGCTCTGGGTTGAGAAATTCCTAGAGATTTTGGGAGCGGAGCCTGGGAGGGCGGGGTTTGGAGAGGGGAGGCGCCTCAGTGCGTTAATGATGCCATAAAGTCCACCTTCAGAAGCAGCCATTTTCTCCAGGGGACACGAGATCTGTGTCCTGGAGGCCAGTTGCTATTCCAGGAGAACTCCAGCCTTCACCTGGATACTGGCAACCCCACAAGTGATGCAGGTATCTGGCTTGAAGGAAAAACATGAATGCTTCAGCTGGCATGTCAGCTATTGGAATCACGATTGTATCAAACCTGGCGTAGGCATCAAAGTTGAAACAAACGTTCATGAACATTTGAATGCAGAAAAGCCTTCTGATTCGGGCCCTTAAATTTCAGGTGCGAACTTTCTGGGTTAGAACTTCAGTGTAGAAAGGATCCCCTTCAAAATTCAAGACACCTTGCTTATTTTTTTTTTTTTTAAGGATTATTTTAACAGGCAACAAGTAGGTATTTTCATAGGCCAGCGTTTTCTGGGTAACCTCACCAAGGGCTCCTCGCTGAGAAGATCAAACAAGCGCTTTACCGCAGTCCTCTCCCTCTGAACATCTAGCTGACTGAGAATATCTTACGTATTCCTTATGCACGCTCCCTTCCAACACTCTGCATTTTAAATATCGGAGTTCGATATCCATCAGACCATAGGCGTAGACTACGGGGGGGGCTCGTGCCTTCCCCAAAATTTCCTGGGGTGGACTAAGCCCCCAGGGAAAACGTAGCGCCTGCCGCCATGCCTCCCGGGGCCCTTCTGAGGCCGGCAGCTGCTGCTGCCGGTGCCTTCCCCCCCCCCCCCCCGGCCTGGCCACTCTTCCATCCTTCCCTCTCCCTCCCTCTTTTCCCGGTGAATGGAGAGGGAAGGAGTGGGGGGGGGGGAGAGAGAAGCCCCGGCAGCAGCGGCTGGCAGGCCTCGGAAAGGGCCCGGGGAGGCGTGGAGGTTTTCCGGCGGGGGGGGGGGACATCGTCCCAGCGAGCATGCACACTTTGCGCGCGCGCTAAAGAGCCCCCGCCCCCCCGGAATTTGCAAAAGTCTATGCCCCTGCATCAGACAATGCTGAATATTCTGTAAATATTTTAAAATCTGGGGAAACCGATTCTACTCCAGTATTCTGCAGTGCCCCCTGCAGGCTGGCCTAAAGGCACTCGCTGGTAGCCCTCCTCTTTGCTGTCCTCCCAGTTAGTCAGCTGGTGGTCACAGCCGACGTATGGTGACTCTGTAGGGTCTTCAAGGCAAGAGATGTTCAGAGATGGTTAGCCATTGCCTGCCCCTGCGTAGCAAGCCTGGACTTCCTTGGTGGTCCCCCCTCCAAGAACTAACCAGGACCGACCCTGCTTAGCTTCCAGCATCTGATGAGATTGGGCTATCCTGGGCCACGTGTGTCAGGACAGATGAATGGAGGTGGGTTGCCTCTGCCTGCCTCTGCAGAGGGACCCTGGACTTCCTTAGTGGTCTCCCATCCAAGTCCTAACCAGGGCTGACCCTGCTCATCTTCTGAGATGCGGTGGGGTCATGCTGGCCTGGGCCCTTCCAGGTCAGGGCCGTTAGTTAGTTATGACATTTTTATCCCATCAGTCTCCCAAAAAGCACAGCATCACAGAATATGCAGCAGCTACGCTTGAGAACTGCGCCTCACAACAACCCTGTGAGGCAGGTTAGGCTGAGAGAGAGAGAGAGAAGGCAAAGGAGAGGGAGGAGGAGTAGGGCTGCCAAGTCAGCCCGGGGGGGCAGGGGATCCCCCGCTAAAGGGGTTCCCGATCCGCCGGCCAGCTTTTGGCTGGCGGGGGGAACCCCACCCCCGAAGTCGTCCAGCGAGGACGACGTAATGACGTCACTGGAAGTGACTTCAGCACGTTGGGGGCGTTGCCAGGGCGCGTGCGCTTTGCGCGCATGCCAGGAGAAACTCCCGGCCGGAGGAGGACTCCCCCCCGCCAGTGAGTCCCTAAGACTTGGCAACCCTAAGGAGGAGAGAAGGAGGAGGAGATTGGATTTATACCCTGCTCTTCACTACCTGAAGGAGTCTCAGAGCGGCTTACAATCTCCTTCCCCTTCCCCTCCCCACAACAGACACCCTGTGGGGTAGGCGGGGCCGAGAGAGCTCTTTCACGAATTGCTCCTGAGAGAACAGCGCTGAGAGAACTTGTGACTGACCCAAGGTCACACCCGCAGCTGCATGTGGAGGCATGGGGAATCAAACCCGGTTCTCCCAGATTAGAATCTGCGCTCCTAACCACTACACCAAACCAGCCAGCCCAAAGTCACCCTGGGAACTTCATGGCTAAGCAAGGACTCGAATCTGGGTCTCCTCGATATCAGCCCCAATGCCCTAACCACTAATCCTCACTGTGTATTGACTACCTTGCCTTGCTATGCTTTTCTGCTTTTTCTTTCTCCACATATATCAGCGAGCATGACATATTCACCACTGAACAGTCTAATAACATGGTCTGAGATTGTACATCTGCAGTAAGGTCTCCGGATCCCCCCTGGCTATCAGTGGAGGGGGTGAGGGGTAGGTTCTTCAGCTCCAGGTTTGGAGAACCCTGGAGATTTGGGGGTGGAACTTGGGGAGGACAGGGACCTCAGTGGGGTACCATGCCACAGAGTCCACCATTCAAAGCCTCCATTTTCTCTAGGGGAACTGATGTAGTCTGTTGATGAGCTGTAATTTAGGGGATCCCCAGGTCCCACTTGGAGGCTGGTGTCCCTAATCGGCATCGTCACCTCCAATGATGCTGGTGGTTAAAATATGTGCACCTCGGCCTTTTACGTCTTCAGTGCTCCTGCAAGGTACTGAGCTGAGCTGGAAAGTGCCATCTGCGAACCCAGTTTGGCCGGCTGCCTTGATGTCAGGAGACGAGGCTCTGTATTTCGGCCGGCGCGGTCCTCAAGTGTAGTTGCCGGGTTTCGGCTGTGAATTATTTAATAACCGATCACAGCCAATTTGTTCTCCTCTTACGCTCTGAATCACCCTGGAGTCGACTTGCCTCCAATGGTCCCCGCTTGACGCAATTGGCAGGTGTTTATAGAGCGAGGATGATCGCTTTGTTCTCCCTTTGTTCTCTTTCCCCCCTTTCCAATTTGTTCCCTGGAACCGGCTCTCTGTCTTTGCCCAGTCATCTCTACCTCCCTCTTTGCTTTCCGAGCTCCCTGCTCATCCCCCTTTTGCAGACCCCTGTTGCCTTTCCCGCCTTAATCTGGACAAATCTTTTATTCGCTTCGTTCATTTCCTCTATCTCTGCTTTGCAAATCCTTAAATCCTGACTCTGAAATCACTCCCACTGTATTTAATGGGTACTTAATCCCAAGTAAGTGCTTCATTAGAACGAATTTCTGCCATCGACACATGCACTTTTGCATGTTGCAAGGGAACGCCAACCTAAAAGGGGACCTACAGTCAGCCTAAAAAGGGACCTACATCGACAGGTTTGAGGAGGATGGCCCTAGTGTGGAGCCGGAGTAGATATTAAGGACAAGATTTATAGCCTAGCTTTCTCCGTAATGTGCTGTTTTTCTCTGTGCAATGAATTTGTGTGTCCCCCATCCCAAGAGAATCATTGTGTTGGACAATTCCCACCTGCAACGGTACAATCCAGGGAACAGTTTTACCACTGCATTGTCTGTGTGTTGGTCTGCAGTAGAACAGATAGATATGAGTCCAGTAGCAGCTTAGAGACCACAGGCTTTTGGATGTATAAGCTTTCGGGCGTCAATGCTCCCTTCGTCAGACCTGGATCGAATTAATTTACTGTATTTATACAAAGTATTTATTTACTTTATTTACTGGACTCATGCTTGTTTACTTTATTTATATAAATTTACTTTATATATATCCTACTTTTCTCCCTAGTGGGAACCCAAAGCAGCATTGTCCTCCAGTTTGGTGCAGTGGTTAGGAGCGCGGACTCTAATCTGGGAGAACCAGGTTTGATCCCCCACTCCTCCACGTGCAGCTGCTGGTGTGACTTTGGGTCAGTCACAAGTTCTCCAATCCCTTCTCTTCTTCCACCTCCATTTTATCCTCACAACAACCCTGTGAGGTGGGTTAGGCTGAGAGCATGTGGCTGGCTCATGGTCAACCAGTGAGCTTCCATGGCACGAGTGTGGATTTGAACCTGGGTTTCCCGCATCCTAGTCTGACACTTGAACCACTATACCACACTGACTCTCTGCAGGTACGTAGCTAACGTAGTGTGTCCCTATTGGCTGTTTGAGTGAATTTTGCCAGATAGCTGGTTATATCCTCAAGGCCTTCCAGAAAGCTTCTTGGCTTAGGTTGGCATTCCAACTGGGATGGGCTTGATCCAAGTCCAGCAAGTTCTCTGGTATGCCATGCTTGTGCCATGCTGGGCATATTTTGCCAGGTTCAACAGTCTCTGCTTGTGTTCGACAGAGACGAGGGTTCCGACTGCAAGGAGCGGCACAGTGGAGCTATTTTTGTCTGTTGAGCAGGTGCACGTATCTGTGAGCCGTTCCAGGGTCAAGCTGTATATCGACTGCAAGAAAATAGCCGAGAAGCCACTCGGAGCATCAGAGAAAGTCTTGACTACTGGCTTTGTCATCCTGGGGAAGCTGACGAGGACACGAGGACCGCGGAGTGGGTCGGCAGCGGTAAGCCCACTGAATGTCTGTCTGACTCCGAAGGTCTAAAGCAGCCCCCCCCTTTTTTTGGGCTGGTGGGGCACATTTGGAATTCTGAGAGGGGGTGGTGAGCACCACTCCAAAATGGCTGCCTCCGAAGGCAGAGCCAGACCCAAAATGGCTGCCACAGGAGCCAGAGCCAAACTCAAAATGGCTGCAATGAGAGCCAGAGCCAAACTCAAAATGGCTACCACAGAAGGTGGAGCTGAAGGGACTACCTCCCTCCTCACACCTTCTGGGAAGAAGAAAAGCCGGAAAGGAAAATGGAGCCGTTACCACACACTGAGTCAGGAAAGCCCAGGTACTTACCAGTTCTCCTGATCCTCCATTGGGAAACCCTTTCATTTGAAAGAGGGTGGGCAATAACAAGCCCTGCCTTACAGTGGCCTCACCCGCTTTCTGAAGCTTGGTGGTTGCCAAAGGAAGTCCTAGGGCTGCTAGGTCTGGGTTGGGAAATACCTGGAGACTTTGGGGGCGGGGGGAATCCCAGAGAGGGCGGGGTTTGGGGAGAGGAGGGGCCTCGGCAGGGTACAATGCCACAGAGTCCACCCTTCAAGGCAGCCATTTTCTCCAGGGGAGCTGATCTCTGTCAGCTGGGGATCAGTTGCAAAAGCGGGAGCTCTCCAGGCCCCACCTGGAGGCTGGCAACCCTAGTTGCCAGCCTCCAGGTGGGGCCTGGGGATCTCCCGCTTTTACAACTGATCCCCAGCTGACAGAGATCAGCTCCCCTGGAGGAAATGGCTGCTTTGGAGGGCGGACTCTATGGCATTGTGCCCTGCTGAGGCCCCTCCCCTTCCCAAACCCCACCTTCTCCTGGCTCCACCCCCAAAGTCCCCAGGTATTTCCCAACCCAGACTTGGCAACCCTATCTACCATGCTCGGCAAACACGGTCTGGTCTGCCCCTGTAGTGGAATGAGTCTCTGGACTCCGGAGCTGTCGATTGGATTGTACTGTTTCTTCAGATGGGAGGTCGTTACCCCATTCGATATGTGTGCTAGGCCCATAATGTGCTAAGTGTTCTCTCCGGATGTGGGGTCAGACTGTGTCACCTGGTAATTATTTTGGGTATAATAGCCCGAGGCATACTGGGGCCTCAGTGGGACCGATGCTGATTAGGAGACGAAAATGAGACAGAGAGAATCTCAAAAAAAAAAAAAGCAATAATCTTTATTCCCTTAATGAGATGCAAGGCTAGGAAGATGGAATGTGAGGGAAGGCAAGAATGTGAGGCCCCGCTACAGTACAGTGACACGGTCTTGATCGTGCTTGCCCTTGGTTGCCACCTTACTGAGGTGGATAGGGAGCCAAAGGGGAAATAAAGGGTGAAATGAGAAATGTACGTTGCCCTATCCTGAAGAAGACATTCTGTGGTACGGTTGCCAGGACCCTCCTGGCAATTGGTGGGGGATAAAGGGACTTACCAAAAGAACGAGAAAGGCATAGGCCAAGTTGCAGGCATCACACAGGAAGTGATGTCATCACACCAGTGACTTGAAGGTGATGCTCTAGCATTTGGGCAAAAACTCTATGGTAAAACCAGCTTCTACCATAAAGTTTTAGGCCAAATACCAGAGCATCTCCCAGAAGTCGCTGGTGTGATGAAATCACTTCCTGTGTGATGCCTGCAACTTGGCCTGGGCCTTTCTCGTTTTACCGGTAAGTCCCCCGCCAGCCAGCTGATCAGCAGCTGGGGGGGGCAGGGCCTGGCATTGGGGGACCCCCATATCCACTGGGTCGTCTGGCAACGCTAGTCTGTGGAACTGTTGATTAAGGGCCGAAGAGAAGTGAAGCTTGTCTGGGGTGAATCCAAACTGAAACCAACTAAGTAGTTGGGAGTCCAGTAGGGTTCCCAGCTCTAGATGGAAAATACCTGATGAATTGGGGGATGGAACGTGCAATTTGGGTAGAGGAAAGACCTCAGTGGGGTATAATGCCATGGTAGGGTTGCCAAGTCGGGGTTGGAAAATACCTGGGGACTTTGGGGGTGGAGCTGGGAGAGGGCAGGGTTTGGGGAGGGGAGGGGCCTCAGCATGGTACAATACCATAGAGTCCACCCTTCAAAGCAGCCATTTTCTCCAGGGGAGCTGATCTCTGTCAGCTGGAGATCGGTTGTAAAAGCGGGAGATCCCCAGGCCCCACCTGGAGGCTGGCAACCCTATGCCATGGAGTCCACCCTCCAAAGAAGCCATTTTCTCCAGAAGAACTGACCTCTGCAATCAGGGGATCAGCTGTAATTCCAGGAGATCTTAAGAACATAAGAACATAAGAGAAGCCAATTTTGGAGCAGGCCAGTGGCCCATCCAGTCCAGCACTCTGTGTCACACAGTGGCCAAAAACACCAGGTGCCCTCAGGAGGTCCAGCAGTGGGGCCAGGACACTAGAAGCCCTCCCACTGTTGCCCCTCCCAAGCACCAAGAATACAGAGCATCACTTGCCCCGGACTGAGAGTTCCTATCTATAAAGGTAAAGTTTTCCTTTGCTCGAAAGCCAGTCGAATCTGACTCTAGGGGGCAGTGCTCATCTCCGTTTCCAAGCCGAAGAGCCAGCGCTGTCCGTAGACTTCTCCATGGTCATGTTGCCAGCATGACTAAATGGCGAGGTGCACGGAACGCTGTTACCTTCCCACCAAAGTGTTACCTATTTATCTACTTGCAATTTCTTGCTTCCAAACTGCTAGGTTGACAGGAGCCGGGACCACTTAGAGGCTGGCAAGGGTCCAAGGGGAGGGAGTCAGTGTCTCAGCTTAAGGGAGAAAGTCTGGAGAGCAAGCTAAACCCCAGGCTGGGGATGCATACGTAGGTAGAAAAGTCCAGCTACAGAACTGGAGGAGCTTGGGATGCCATTTTAAAGCACTCTGGGAAAGATGGGGTTGGGATCCACAGAGGGATTAGATCAGGAGCATGGGGTACTAAACGCAGGAGGCGGGAAGAGGGTTTTTTGGGTGCAGCGACGGAATTACCAGGATCAGGGAATGGCTCCAGCTGTCTGAACAAGCTGAATAGCAGCTCGATGACGTTTTCCTAGGTTGGAGATGGAATTGCCAGGTTAGGCTGTATGAGGAGCAGAGTCCTCTGATCGGGGTGTGTGTGTTAAGTACCGTCAAGTCGCTTCCAACTTATGGGAAATAGTGCTTTGCATATTTGTTTATTTGTTTCTTTGTTTTAGGGTTGCTAGGCAGTCCCAAAAGAAAAATTAAAAAAAAGAAAAATAAAGCCTTGGCCAATTACCAGAAGCTCTGACCACAGAGTTCCTGGCAAGCTACCTGGAAATGAGAAGCGTAGCTCTAGCATCTCCGAAAACTCTATGGTGACTGGTAGAGCAACGTTTGTCATTTCCAGGCAGCTCTAGGAATTGTCAGGAACTCTATGGTCAGAATTTTGTATAAGTATGTGGCCCCAGTTTCTGCCCACCGATTAGCTGAGTATTGTCAGGCAAGGGCCGCAATTGGCTGGAGGTTTCCTGCCATAAGTGGGCAAATAGAAGCACTTTTTAAAAAAGCCACGGCAGGCCTTCTTGAGTCTGCTAATTGGGGCCACTAACAAGAAGGCCATGCTCCATTCACCATCTAAGAGACTGTCTTCCAGATGAGGGTGGGAGGAAATTCTGGGTGGGGCCTCATCTGCATTCTTCACTTCTCTGCAGTGTCTGTAACAGGGGTGTCAAACATAAGGCCTGGGGGCCAGAACTGGCCCGTCCAGGGCTCTTATGCTGCCCACAAGCATCTGGTGCAAGGGAGGGAACAGAAGACTGGGGGGCACGAGTGGGCGGAGCCACTGTGATTGTGGCTTCAGCCCAGCAGAAGAACCTCATCTTCAGCAGTCAAGCAGCATGGGAGCATCTGCCCAGTGTTACGTTGTTGTCCCTCCAGCCTACCCTTCTTGGTTTTCCTCTGAACCCCCTTCCAGAGAGGCAGTTTGGTGTAGTGGTTAAGTGTGCGGACTCTTATCCGGGAGAACTGGGTTCGATTCCCCACTCCTCCACTTGCACCTGCTGGATGACCTTGGGCAAGCCATAGTTCTGGCAAAGCTGTTCTTTCAAGGACAGTTGTCTCAGAGCTCTCTCAGCCCCACCTACCTCACAGGGTGTCTGTTGTGGGGAGGGGAAGGGAAAGGAGTTTGTAAGCCGCTCTGCGACTACAAGTGAAGGGCGGGGTATAAATCCAATTTCTTCTTCTTCTTCTTCTTCTTCTTCTTCTTCTTCTTCTTCTTCTTCTTCTTCCTTCCAGGCAACGGGGGCCTTGCAGTGAGGATAGACCAACTCAGAGCTTACCAGCTGCTGTCCTGGCATTCGTTTTATGGCGCACACGGCCTGGCCCGACCAAGTGACATTTATGTCAGATCTGGCCCACGTAACAAATGAGTTTGACATCTCTGCTCTATAAGATAGAGGCGCAGAAACTTGGCTGTATCCTATCCAGGGGTCCTTTCGTAGAAATAGAGGTGCAGGAGCTCATTAGCATAACTCACTAGCATAACTCATTAGCATATGCCACGCCCCCTGACATCACCGGAAGTGTGTCAGAAAGGGAATGTCAGTTTCAGCCCCATTATACCCTATGGACCATTGAAATCAATGGCAAAAACTCATAGGGTGTATGAGGGGCTGGAGGAAAGGGGGTTTGAGGGAGAAGCTCCAAACTTGCAGGGTAGCTACTGGGGCCTCTCCTCGAAATGCCCACCAAGTTTCAAGAAGATTGGACCAGGGGGTCCAATTCTGTGGGCCCCTAGCAGCTACCCTGCAAGTTTGGAGCCTCTCCCTCAAACCCCCTCCCCTCCAGTGGCTTTTAAAGTTGCCACCGAATTTCGGCGGCAATTCGGCGGCAAACTGAATCAGATTAGAGAATCTGATTCAGCCCGTGGCTGCCCTACTGGCCAGTCCTGAGCTGGCGGAGCTTTGCTCCGCCTCGCTCCGGCCCCAACGGATCCCTGATCCTATCGCTCCAGTCAGCCAAGTTTCAAGCCTCCTTAGGCTGGAACAAGGTTTTCCACCTTTGTTGAAGAAGAAGGATAGGTTGCCAGCCACTGTTGTGCAAACAGACTATACTTAACAACACATCCATTCTGTTCCAAAAATCTCTACGCAGTGCAGATTGACAGCTGCCTTGTTAAAGCCTCTCCCGTCTCTCCCCCTTCCTTGCATCTGTTCTGCATTTCCTTCTGCCATCTGTAACTAGGATGAGCAATGGAGAAGTCACCAAAGAGCCCCCTTCACTTTCAAGTGCTTTGCCCTTCCCGGAGCGGCTGTCCTGGCCGAGAAAGAGGGCCCCATTATTCGCTCTCATCAGATTGCCATTTTTCACTGGCAGCCTCTTTTCGATGCCAGCTCCAACTCTGGGGCTTGTTTCAGAGTCTATTAGCTGGCCAGGACATTCCCCCCTTCACACTTGGCCTACTTAACTCATAGCCACAGATGCATACAAAAGAGGAGACGCGATTGTACGAGGAGCTTTGATCGGAGGCAGAGACGCGTTCTTAGTAGCAATGGCTGAGCTTCCCTTGGCTCGATTCAGAATCGGCTTCGAGCTCTGTTAGTGTTCATGAGAGCCAGTTTGGTGTAGTGGTTAAGTGCGCGGACTCTAATCTGGGAGAACCGGGTTTGATTCCCCACGCCTCCACTTGCACCTGCTGGATGACCTTGGGCCGGTCACAAGCTCTTTCAGAGCTGTTCTCTCCAGGGCAGTTCTGGAAAGAGCTCTCTCAACCTTGCCTGCCTCACAGGGTGCCTGCTGTGGGGAGGGGAAGGGAAAGGAGATCGTAAGGGCGGGGTATAAATCCAATCTCCTCCTCCTCCTTCTCTCTAAGTGGACACTGAAAGAAATCTCTCTTTTTTTGAGCAGGAGCTGACTTCTAGATCATAACATTGTTATTATTATTTTTTATTATTTATTGGATTTATTAATTGCCCCATCCCGGCTAGCGCCAGGCTCTGAGCAATGTACAGGACACAATGCCGTAAAATACAAAGTTCAACATGTTAAAATTTGCACACAACATTCATAAAAATCTCAATATAGATAAAAAAATCAAAGATGGCGATTTCCCTATGTTATTATGGATCCCGATTCTGGGCTACCAGTCCCTTTTTCTTCTGGGCAGGGGACGGGAACTCAGGATATGGAGGGGAGAGGAAAGAAGAGTGCCATCCAGTGGGGTAACCATTGCTGCCCTCAACCACAAGCCTGGCAGAACATCTCTGCTTCACAGGCCCTGCGGAATTGCATAAGATCCTGCAGGGCCCTGATGTCATTTGGCAGAGTCTCATTGGGTCGGGGCCAGGACCGAAAAGGCCCTGGCTCTGGTTGAGGACTGCTGGACAGCTCTAGAGCAGGGATCACCAGCAAGTTGTTGTTTGAGGAACGTAAAGCTCTCCTGGGGACATACCGGAGAAGACAGCCCTGTGGATACGTTGACACATATGCACTGAGGGTGCGCATTGTCACATTGTGCCCTGTAAATCTTAATTTGTGTTTGTCTGCTCTGCACCCACCCCCGTAGCACCAGCTGTGGAAGGTTGCTATTTGGGAATTCAGCTGCCCTGCTCTCGTAAATACAGAGAGGGTTTTAGATGTAGACGAGGATGGTATGACCACGGAAGAACAATCAGCAGGAGAATTGTTCCAGTTTGCAAAGATCCTCATAACAGAAGAGGTTTCTGTTGGAGTGAGCAACTCAGCGTCACTGGACATTGGGGGGCGCTACATCACTCTAAGGGTGTACAGGTGTTATCTCCTTGAATGGGAGGCCTCTCTCCATCTTAACCTGGCAGCTGCCCTCTGACATTTCCTTTCTCCCTCTCTTTGTCCTCTCCCTTTCTTCACATGGCCTTCCATGGAGACACACATCTCTGCAGGTCTCTCCTGTAGAGGCAATGCCCTCATCCTCCCACAAACATTATGCCGGACTAGCTGGGCATTTGTGAGAGGGGAAAGTCCTCTTTAGGTTAGGCTTCTGTCTGTCTCTCCTTTCGACTGCAACCTGAATGTGAACTGGATCAACTTGAATAAATAGAAATTTCCCTTCTTTGCAATATACGTCCTGGGAGATCTATTTACTGCCCGCGTCTATGACTGGGCAAACCTCTGCTCTATTAACCAGATATCCCAATCAATTCTTGGTGAGGCCATTGGGTCACAGAGTTCACTGCAATCAACACAGACTTCCTCAAGCAGCTAACCTTAAAGAAGTTCTGCACGCACGTCAAGACAGCTGGTTTTGGATGGCTGACTGCATGCGCAGAGCCACCCTTAATCTTTCAAGGTAGAAGTTTCCCTTGCTCGAAAGCCAGTCGACTCCGACTCTAGGTAGCGGTGCTCATCTCTGTTTCCAAGCTGAAGATCCAGCACTGTCCAAAGACTTTTTCCGTGGTCATGTGGCCGGCTTGACTAAACGCCGAGGCGCACGGAATGCTGTCGCCTCCCCACCGAAGTGCTACCTATTTACCTACTTGCAATTTCTTGCTTTCGAACTGCTAGGTTGGCAGGAGCTGGGGCCAGAGACGGGAGCTCACTCCGTCACGCAGCACTAGGGTCTCGAACTGCCTTCTGGTCTGCAGCTTAGCGTCGTAACCTCTGAGCCACCGCGGCTTTATCTTTCAAACCAGATACTAAATCCTCAGGGAAATGGCTCTTGATTTATAACACAGCTAAGCATGGGCGGAACACAAGTGAATACCTAACCATGAAATTATGAACTCAGGCAACATTGCTGATTTTTAAACTTGAATACCAGTGCGAAGCTGCCTTACGTGGAAATCAGACTACCATTCCGTAAAATTCATTATTGTCTTCCCACAGTTGGAAGTGGCTCTGCAGGGTCCCTCAGGTAGGAGGTCTTTTTCATCCCTGATCCTTTAAAGTGGAGATGCCGGGGACTGAACCTGAGACCTCCTGCATGCCAAGCAGATGCTCGACGACTGAGCCATGGACCCTCCCCGAACTTTTGAGTTCATTCCTGTGGTCATTTCATTTTCATCTTCTGTGAATTAGAACAGTGGAGAGGAGGGGAGATTGGATTCATACCCCGCCCTTCATTACCCGAAGGAGTCTCAGAGCGGCTAACAATCTCCTTTCCCTTCCCCTCTCCACAACAGACACCTCCTGAGGTAGGTGGGGCTGAGAGAGCTCTCTCCAGAACGGCCCTTGAGAGAAGAGCTCTGAGAGAACTTGTGACTGACCCAAGGTCACACCAGCAGCTGCATGTGCATGACTGGGGAATCAAACCTGGTTCTCCCCGATTAGAGTCTGCGCTCCTAGCCACTACACCAGACTGGCTCTCAGGGTGTGTGTGGGTTAAGGGCTGTCAAGTAGCTTCAGACTTACGATGACCCTATGAAGCGGTGTCTCCCAAAACACCCTCTCATTAACAGCCTTGCTCAGGTCTTCCAAACGGAGGGCCTTTGTGGCTTCCTTGAGTGAGCCAGTCCATCTCATGTTGGATCTTCCTCTTGTCCTGCTGCCTTTGACATTTCCTAGCGTGATTGTCTTTTCCAGTGACTCCTGTCTTCTCATAATATGCCCAAAGCATGATAGCCTCAGTTAAGTCATTTTAGCAAATAGGGAGAGTCCAGGCTCAATTTGATCTAGAACCCCCTGATCTGTCTTTTTGGCATTCCACGGTATCCATAAAACTCTCCTCCAATACTTTTGCAAGTGCTCTGTATTTACCTGGCACTTTCTGCATCCTCTTCTCCCCTCCCCTCACCGCCTATATATCTCTGGCCAGTTCCTTCATACCCTCCATGCATCTGATGAAGAGCGCTGGGTTTCCTTTTTTTTTGTGTAAATATTTTATTTGCTTTTCAACCAAACAAAACAAAAAGTTCATTTTTCTAATACATCCTCATTTTGAGCCTCTATATGACTCCAACCATTTGTCAAATTGGGACCAAATAGATTTCGGATCATTACATTTAGCCGTATTTAACATGTAACTCAATTTCTCCATTTCTGCCAGTTCCAATAGTTTATCAATCCGTTCATCCTTATCGGGTAAAGTAGACAGTTTCCAGTACTTGGCTCTAATTATTCTTGCTGCAGTCAAAATTGAGATTAGAAGTTTCCCATCTGTTGATGACATTCCATCCGGTGTTATATTAAGTAGGAAAGTCTCGGGTGCCAAAAGGAGAGCTGGGTTTCTTGAAAACTTATGCTACAATGAAGTTTGTTAGTCTTAAAGGTGCTACTGGGAACATAAGAACATAAGAGAACATAAGAGAAGCCAGTGTTCGATCAGGCCAGTGGCCCATCCAGTCCAACACTCCATCACACAGTAGCCAAAAACACCAGGTGCCCTCAGAAGGTCCAGCAGTGGGGCCAGGACACTAGAAGCCCTCCCACTGTTGCCTGCCCCCCAAGCACCAAGAATACAGTGCATCACTCACCCCAGACTGAGAGTTCCTATCTATACCTTGCGGCCAATAGCCACTGATGGACCTCTGCTCCAGATGTTTATCTAATCCCCTCTTGAAGCCGTCCATGCTTGTAGCTGCCGCCACCTCCTGTGGCAGTGAATTCCACGTGTTAATCGCTCTTTGGGTGAAGAAGTACTTCCTTTTATCTGTTCTAAACCTGACTGCTCAGCAACTTCATGGAGTGCCCCCGAGTTCTTGTATTGTGAGAAAGGGAGAAAAGGACTTCTTTCTCTGCCTGCTCTATCCCATGCATGATCTTACAAACCTCGATCATGTCACCCCTCAGCCGGATGTTTACTATTTTTGCTATTTTTTGCCAATACCGCATTTCAAATGAATCAACTTTCTTCCTGTCAGCTTTCTGTCCTTTGTTTGCCGAAGTCCTTTGTTTGTTTGTTTGTGGAACAATTTAACAATAAATTAGAGCAGTGCTGTTCCACAAACAAAGGACTTCCAGGGTGTACTATGGTTGTCTGAGTTAACCCCTGTCCACTAGTATAGTTAATCACCCCTTTAAAACACCCCATCCTAGCCTTAAGAGTAGGAGGTTAGGGTCTGGAAATATGCCGCAAACTCCACACAGTGCCATTACCAAAAAGTCAATGTGAGTACTGGACCTTGGTTGTTAATGTCCTGCTTCCCATTTGATGTCATGCGTACATTATGTGCCATTTATCTGCAACTGGTGCAAAGGCGACATTTAAATCTGCGTAATTCAAGGGGGGAAATGGGGCACTGAAACAGAAAATGGCACAAATAGTTTCGGTGTGCCCACGGGAGAAACAACATCAAAATGAGGATTTTAGAATCAGCCGGGATGGGCCATTGAAAAAGCATCCCTCGTGAAATGGCATCCTAGATGCAAGGGTCGGAGGGATGCCAAAAAAAAAAAAAAAGCAGAGAATTAGTAAGTTAGTTGGATATGGCTTTGTAAATTATCAGAATGCCAAACCAGTGACCCCCCCCCCCCCTTCCTGTTACTATGAGGTTGATAAGTTTTGGAGCAAGGTGGCTCAAGTGAATTGCAGACCAGAAGGTTGGTAGTTCAGCAGTTCGAGACCCGAGTGCCGCATGAAGGAGCTCCCGTCTCTGGCCCCAGCTCCTGCCAACCTAGCAGTTCGAAAGCAAGAAATTGCAAGTCGATAAATAGGTCCCGCTTCGGTGGGGAGGTAACAGCGTTCCGTGCGCCTCGGCGTCTAGTCACGCCGGCCACATGACCGTGGAAACATCTTCGGACAGCTCTTCAGCTTGGAAACGGAGATGAGCACCACATTCCTAGAGTCGTATTCGACTGGCTTTCGTGCAAGGGAAATCTTTACCTTTACCTGTACACTTTTAATATGTAATCGTTGAAGCTTAGCCACACAACCAAAAGTGGGATAGGTTTGTACACCCCAAATGGAGCTGTCCCTTTCAAATCCCATTCAAGTCATATAAGTATGGCTGCCAACTGCTAGGCCCAGACCCAGTTTGGTGTCGTGGTTAAGTGCGCGGACTCTAATCTGGGAGTCTGTTGTGGGGAGGGGGAGGGAAAGGAGATTGTAAGCCGCTCTGAGACTCCTTTGGGTAGTGAAGAGCAGGGTATAAATCCAATCTCTTCTTCTTCTTCTACAGCAGGACAGCTAGATTTGAGTCCAGTAGCACCTTAGGGACAGAACAGAGTTTCTGGGCACAAGCTTTCGAGAGTCCAAGCTCTTTTCCTGAAACACAGGAGGCAGATGGGAGATGGGCACTTCTCTTAGAAACCTTGGTGCCTTTGTTTTCTTTGGCCTTCGCTTCCTTTGACTGGCAGCAAAGTAAAGAAAAAAAATCTATATATTTTAGAGTCGAAGCCAATTACTGAGCCTTCAGGAGAAATGTTTGCCAGGCGCTGAGCAAATGAGGATTGAGACATAGCAGTTAGGGGCAGCCTTACTGGGTTTGCTTCGGAAGGGTGCAACTTTCCTGATCCCAAATGCTCACGGAGGACCTTTTTTTGCCACTAGACTCGTAAATAATTTGGCACTGGCCATGGGCTTTCGGTATGGCTTCCCACACAAACGTGTCCCAGAGTCCTGGCTTGAGGGAAGTAAAGTTGCTAATGATGTTTGCCGCCGCGGCGTGAGCAGGCAAAGGTTTCGCAGCAGACAGATAAATCCTTGGCAGATTGCACGCCCGCGAGTGAAAAGAAACCGACAGATGATTCTCCCAGGTGCCTTACTGACTTGGAAGGAAGCTTGTAAGGATGCTTGCTTTTCTTTTCATAATTTGGAAAGCTGTGAGATGTCGTTTTGCCAAGCTGGAAGTTAGCTCTTTCCCTTTACTTGAACCATTTTTGTGCACCTGAAATAGTAGTAGTAGTAGTAGTCAGGGCTCATTTCGTAACAGGAGCTCCTTTGCATATTAGGCCACACACCCCTGATGTAACCAATCCTCCAAGAGCTTACAGTAGCCCCTGTAAGAAGAGCTCTGTAAGCTCTTGGAGGATTGGCTACATTAGGGGTGTGTGGCCTAATATGCAAAGGAGCTCCTGCTACGAAATGAGCCCCAGTAGTAGAAGTGTTGTTGTTGGTACTACTACTACTAGTAGTAGTAGTAGTATATTTTACCTGATTTTTTGATCTGTATATAGATGCCAGTTCTGGGTTGGGAAATACCTGGAGATTTTGGAGGTGGAGCTTGAGGAGGGGAGGGGCTTCAATGGGGTACAGCACCATAGAGTCTACCTTCCAAAATGTAATAGAAGAAGAAGAAGAAGAAGAAGAAGAGATTGGATTTATACCCCGCCCTTCACTGACTTGGAGTCTCAGAGCGGCTTACAAACTCCTTCCCTCCCCACAACAGACACCCTGTGAGGTAGGTGGGGCTGAGAGAGCTTTTCCCCAAGCTGTCCTTGAGAGAACAGCTGGTACAGAGCTATGGCTTGCCCAAGGTCATCCAGCCAGGTGCAAGTGGAGGAGTGGGGAATCAAACCCGGTTCTCCCAGATTAGAGTCCCCGCACTTAACCACTACACCAAACTGACTCTCACTACACCAAACTGACTAATACTGGGAGATCTCTGACCACCACCTGGAAGCTGGCAGCCTTGAATCCATAGGAACTATAGATCAAGTTACAGTGACATCTCCAAACTGCAACAAAACCAGAACATGGGGAAATTCCAAAAACAAGGAAGAACCCCCCCCCCCCCAACAAAAACAAAAGTCAAAGTGTTTCTAAATGGAACGTCCTCCCGTAGCTGAAGAGGTTCCTGGAAGAGAACGGTCTTTACTGCCCTTTTGGAAAACCTGGAGGGGCTGAGCGTGGTGGGTCTCTCCGGGGGAGGGAGTTTCACGGGTGAGCGAGGGCGTGCCTAGATATCCCAGATCCTAGCCCAACACTCTGCTTTATTGTTTTAATTATAGTAATGATGGGTGAGGGTTGCTTTGAATGCTTTTTAATGTGTGGTTTTATAATGTATGTTTTACATTTTAGCCACCTTGATGGCCCTTGTAGGGGCTGAAAGGGCGCGTACAGATTTTGTAAATAAGTAATAAACAAAACGCTGACCCCGTGTCACGCTGCCTCACTTCCTGCTCTCGGTTGATCCAGATACTTTGCTGGAGGCCGCCTTTCCCCTCTCTTACTGAGAAGTATTGGAGTCGGGACTCTGTGGAACAGTGAAACAGCTAGATCTTTATTGCTGGTCCGGATGAAGCATACAACCCAAGGCTCCGAGCCCTCCTTTTATGCTGGTCAGGTACAATCCCTTGACCTCGCCCAACTGGCCTGATAGGCTATTATCAGTCTATTTACATCTCATAGGTTCCCTGGGAGGAACCTAGATATATGATTGGTGGCCGGTTTGAATCCAACTGGCCTTTGTTCTACCTGGCTGAAGCTCAGGTAGTTTCTTGGCCATGTGCTCTGGCCACATGGCGGTCGCCATTACTGGAGCACATGGCGACCGCATGGTCAATACATAACACTTACTGTGCAGTATCTCTGCAAGTCTAGGAATGACCTACTCCTCCCGCTATATATTTTCGCGATCTAATATTTAATTATTTCTTTACTTCATTTAAACCCCATCTTTCTCCCAAAGGGGGACTAGGGATCCCAGGACTCCCACCTTGTTGCCCACCAGCATAGGGTTGCTGGCTCTGGCTTGGGAAATACCTGGAGATTTGGAGGGGCGGTGCCTGGAGTGGGTGGGGTTTGGGGAAGGGAGGGACGTCAGCAAAGTACAATGTTATAGAGTCCACCCTCCAAAGCATATTATAGCCTTGGAAAAAATGCAGAGGAGGGCAACTAGGATGATAAAAGGGTTGGGACACTTTCCCTATGAAGAAAGGTTAAAGCGCTTGGGGCTCTTTAGCTTGGAGAGACGACGGCAGAGGGGTGACATGATCGAGGTTTATAAGATTATGCATGGGATAGAGCAGGCAGAGAAAGAAGTCCTTTTCTCCCTTTCTCACAATACAAGAACTCATGGGCACTCCTTGAAATTGCTGAGCAGTCGGGTTAGAACAGATAAAAGGAAGTACTTCTTCACCCAAAGAGGGATTACATGTGGAATTCACTGCCACAGGAGGTGGTGGTGGCTACAAGCATGGACGGCGTCAAGAGGGAATTGGATCAACCTATGGAGAAGAGGTCCATCAGTGGCTAGTAGCCACAAGGTATAGATAGGAACTCTCGGTCTGGGGCAAGTGATGCTCTGTATTCTTGGTGCTTGGGGGGGGGGCAACAGTGGGAGGGCTTCTGGAGTTCTGGCCTCACTGGTGACCCTCCTGATGGCCCCTGGTATTTTTGGCCACTGTGTGACACAGAGTGTTGGACTGGATGGGCCATTGGTGTGATCCAACATTGGCTTCTCTTATGTTCTTATGTTCAAAGCAGCCATTTTCTCCAGGGTTTGGCAACCCTATACCAGCACCTTGGGTACCAGCAGGAGGAAATGGGGGGGGGGGCTGGTACACCAGCATCATGTTGGCACGCCTATGTCACATGTGGTAAAAACCAGAAGTGATGTGGTAGACACTCTAGCATTCTGCAAAAACTGTGGTTTTAACATAGTTTTTGAAAAATGCTAGAGTGTCTGCTGTGTCATGTCCAGTTTCCAGAAGTGAGGTAGGCGCACCGGCACAGCAACAGTTGCTGGCTGTGGCCTGGCGATCCGGATGGGGACCCAAAGCAGCGCCCGTCATTCTCCTCTCCTCCATTTTATCCTCATAGGATTGTCAGTTAGGACTGTGAGTCTGTGACTGGCCCAAGGTTTCCCAGCCAGCTTCCGTGGCGGAGTGGGCATTCAACACTAAATCTTCCTAGTCTGACGCTCCAGCCATTGCACCACACTGCTGCGTAATGCCATGTGTTTCAGAAACTGTTCTTGTAATTCACTGCTGCAGGAAGTGGCAGCTACAAGCATAGGCCGCTTCAAGGGGGGTTTGGATAACATCTGGAGCAGAGGTCCATCTGTGGCTATTAGCCACAAGGCATAGGTGGAACACTCTGTCTGGGGGCAAGTGATGCTCTGACCGATTTCCCACTGAAGAAGTGAGCCGCGACTCATGAAAGCTACCACAATTTGTGTTAGTCTTTAAGGTGCTACTGGACTCTTAGACTGATTTCCCACAAGCGCCACCCTGGTGTCGCTCTTCCCTTTGCCCCGATTGCCTGCTTGAATTTCCCACTATTTGCCATGGGGCGCATTTTGACCTGAGGCTTCGTGCAATTTTCCCTGCAGCTTCAGTGATCCTGTTTTGTGAGGATCACTGAAGCCGCGGAGGAAATGAAATTAGAGGAAATCGAGAGGAAAGGGAAGAAAGACGCTGGGGCAGCACCTTGTGGGAAATCGGTCTCTGTCTTCTTGGTGCTTGGGAGGCAACAGTGGGAGGACTTCTTGAATTCTGGCTCTGCTAATGGTCCACCTGATTGAACCTGGGTTTTGGCCACTGTGTGATGACACAGAGTGTTGGACTGGGTGGGCCACTGGCCTGATCCAGCATGGCTTCTCTTACATTCTTATATGGAAGAGAGGTCCATGAGTAGCTACTAGAGGAGGAAGAGATTGGATTTATACCCTGCCCTTCACTACCCAAAGGAGTCTCAGAGTGGCTTACAGTCTCCTTTCCCTTCCCCTCCCCACAACAGACACCTTGTGAGGTAGGTGGGGCAGAGAGAGCTCTGACAGAAACTGCTCTTTTTGAAGAACAGCTGTGCCAGAACTACAGCTTGCCCAAGGTCATCCAGCAGGTGCAAGTGGAGGAGTGGGGAATCAAACCTGGTTCTCCCAGATTAGAGTCCACGCACTTAACCACTACACCAAACTTTTAGTCACAAGGCATAGATGGGACACTCTGTCTGGGACAGTGATGCTCTGTCTTCTTGGTGCGGGGGGGGGGGGGCAACAGTGGGAGAGCTTTTGGCTCCACTGGTGGATCTCCTGATGGCCCCTGGGTTTTGGCCACTATGCGACACAAGAGTGTTGGACTGGAGGGGCCGCAGACCAGATCCAACATGGCTTCTCTTATGTTCTATGTTGCTATGTCCTCCTGACAACACCTCCTCTCCTCTCATTCCCCGTCTAGTTCCAGTTGCAGTCGTTGCGGATTGTGTGCAGCAGTTTGTGGGCGGAAGAAGACAGGTGTTGTGAGGTCCCAGCACTGGTAAGACTGTAAAAGCAACTGTTCCCCCAGCATTGCCATTTAAGAAACATCTATTTTATGAACACATGCAGGGTGCACTTGAGGCTGATCTGGAACTTACAACTTGTCCAGAAGGCAGCGGCCCGGGTCCTCACAGGGACACCAATAACTGCACACTTACAACCTGTGCTTCACCAGCTGCACTGGCTCCAAGGTGAATACTTGGTCAAGTTCCAGGTTCTGGTTTTGACCTTCAAAGCCCTAAATGGTCAGGGACCAGTGTACCCATGGGGCTGCCTCTCCTGGTATGTCCCCTGGAGAGCACTACACTCCGGAGATGAACGCCTACGGGAAGTCCCTGGCCCAAAGAGAGCCTGGCTGTCCTCAACCAGAGGCAGGGCCTTCTCGGTCTTGGCTCCGACTTGGTGGAACTCTCTGCCTACCAACATCAGGGCCCTGCAGGATTTGTTACAATTCTGCAGGGCCTGTATGGCAGAGACGTTCCACCAAGCATATGGTTGAGGACAGCAATGGTTTTTAAACAGTTTTAGTTGATTTCTAACAACTAGCCGGTTCACTAACTGCTTCCCCCTCTACCCCCACTGCTACTGTAAATTGGGGGGTAGAATTGTAATATGGCGTCAGGTGACGTTGGGTTTTATGGAACTATATTTTTAGATTATTTAATGTATTTGATATGCTGCTGCTTCTTCTTCATCTTCTTTGATGTAGTGGTTAAGTGTGCGGACTCTAATCTGGGAGAACCGGGTTTGATTCCCCACTCCTCCACTTGGATCTGGCTGGATGACCTTGGGCAAACTATAGCTCTGGCACAGCTGTTCCCTCAAGGACAGTTGTCTCAGAGCTTTCTCAGCCCCATCTACCTCCCAGGGTGTCTGTTGTGGGGAGGGGAAGGGAAAGGTGTTTGTAAGCCGCTCTGAGACTCCAAGTGAGTGAAGGGCGGGATATAAATCCAATCTCCTCTTCTTCTTCTTCTTCTTCTTCTTCTTCTTCTATCATAATGTGTATTTCCTTGCCCGTTCTGCCCACCATCAGTTGCCGCTAGCCATAGTCATGAAGCCGAGCACACATTCATGTGGACTCACCTGGGTCCCTTCCTATCATACATATGTGCCTGCAGTTCCCCCTGTTTCCTTTTACCTGTTTCAGAGGGACGAAGGCGTCTGCCCCAGCATCCTTCCTTCCTGTACCTGTACGTCGGGGATTCCAGGTGTTCCGGGACCCCCAGGGCCTCCGGTGAGTCGGGCTTTCCTTTAAATGTTTCCAGGAAACCTGTGAGAAAAGAGACATGAACATATGAAGCTGCCGTACACTGAACCAGACCCTCACTCCATCAAAGTCGGTACTGTCTTTTTCGACTGGCCGCAGCTCTCCAGGGTCTCAGGCAAAGATCGTTCGCATCACCTACGACCTGATCATTCCAACTCGAGATGCCAAAGATGGAGTGAACTAAAAAAATGGTTGAGAGCACAAAGACAAAGACAAAAAAAATAGTACGGTGCAATATAAAGCCCTATATGGCAAGGGACCTGTTTACCTGAGGGACCGCCTCTCCCTCTATGTGCCCCAGCGAGCACTTCGATCGGGGTCCCAAAACCGCCTGGTCCTACCAGGGCCCAGGGAGGCCCGACTGGCAGCAACACGGGCCAGGGCCTTCTTTTTTTAAAAAAAGTATTTTTATTGGTTTCAAATAACAAACAGAATAAACAGTAACAACGCCTCAGTATTTCAATAGAGAGAAGCACCCTAACAAAACAAAAAAAAATCAAATCGGGCACATAACAAAGTTTCATATTCCAGTTAACTGCAAACCTAATCCTATCCGGTATAATTCCAATATTGTAATACTTAATTAGTCAGTTCATTCAACCATCCATACATTTTTGCCCAGACCAGTTTAAAAAAAATCATCATCTTTACCTTTTAACATCCTCGTTAATTTGTCCATCTCCATTACTTCAAAAAAATTTTTGCAAAAATTCCTGTCTGCTTGGAATTTTAGTAGTCTTCCAGTATCTTGCATATACCATTCTAGCTGCTGTTACCCCATGTATTAATATAGTCTTATCTACTCTTTTATACGTTTCTGGTAGGATATTGAGAAGAAATAGTTCTGGGTTAAAGGGTATCTTGGTTTTTAAAACCTCTTGTAGTATGAGTTGTACCCTTAACCAGAAAGTGTTTGCTTTATCGCAAAGCCACCACATATGGAAAAAGGGACCGGAGTTTTTTTTACACTTCCAACAAACGTTTACTGCTGTCCTTGAATATTTTGAAAGCCTTTCAGGTGTTAAGTACCATTTAAAAAACATTTTGTAGATATTTTCCTTAAAAGCTACCGACCTTGTAATTTTAATATTTGTGGACCAAATTTTCTGCCACGCCCATAAGTCAATAGTGTGACCCAAATCACGCGCCCAAGAAATCATATTAGGTTTAACGGGTTCGTTCAACAACTTGCACTCCAATAACAAATTATATACCTTCTTAATATTTTTGGTACTGGATTCCAGCCATGCCTTATCAAAAACCGTTGCCTCCCTGTGAAAACCCTTTATCTTACCAATATTATATCTAGCTTGAAGCTGCAACCTTTCCCACCAAGATAAAAAAACTTTATACCTTTACAATATTTCTTGAGACAATAACATAAGGGCCAGGGCCTTTTTGGTGGTGGCCCCGTACTGGTGGAATGAGCTCCCGGAGAACATCAGGGTCCTGTGGGACCTACTACAGTTCCGCAGGGCCTGCAAGACAGAGCTCTTCCGCCAGCCTTTCAAGTAGGGGCCACCGCCATGATCTTATAGCCCTGACCCAAGTCGTAAATACTGCTGTCCGGAGGAGCTGCACCTGTTTGGTGCTGTGGGGATCGGGTGAAGTAGCACCATCTAGTAGGAAGGACACTGTATAATGTTTTGTATGTTATGTTTTTAAATTGTATTTTATGGTTTTAATGGTTTTAATGTTTATGGCTCATGCTGTTAGCCGCCCTGAGCCTGCCGAGAGGCAGGGAGGGCGGGATATAAGCCCAATATATATATATATATATCTGAAGAATATTAAATCACTCTTTGATACTGGTATGGCCAGACCAGTGTTCCCTCTAAGCTGAGTTAGTGTGAGCTAGCTCACAGTTTTTTTAGCCTCCGGCGCACCCATTTTTGTCTTAGCTCAGGAAGGATGGCTCCAGATCCAACTATGCTATGCAGTAGCCAAATCACTCACTTACAACTTTAAGGCCAGTCGCTCACAAAGTAGAATTGTTGCTCACAAGACTCCACGGCTCAGGAAGCATTGAGTGAGACACTCACATATACTGATGTAATTTGGAGCGGAGATATCTAGATGTGCAAATAATTGAAGACTGATTTTGTATAATGAGTGTTTAATGCAGTCCACCAAAGTTTGAGTCCAGTGGCACCTTTAAGACCAGCCAGGTTTAATTCTGGGTAGAAGCTTTTGCGTGCATCCACTCTTCTTCAGATAACTCCAAGAAACTAATTTGGTTATCTTGCTGTTTCTTGTGATTTGTTATGTCTTTTATGGGTTGAGTCAGATACGACTGTGCTAATGATAGTCTCGAGCCACTGATGACGGCTTTGTGCCGAAACGTGTTTGGCATTCTGTTTTATTGAACTCCGCAGTGGGTGTTGTTTTACTGTCTGGGCACAATTGTTCCCTGTTTGGGATTTGTTTATATATTAAATGACTGGCGTTACGTCTTGTGCACGTAACTGAATTTGTTCGTTTATATATTGCATCATACAATTTTTTTTGCTGGTTCTTTGTTCTCTCAGCTTTTTCTTTGTTTGTTTATCCTGTCCTTTTCAGCTTGGTATCCCCCCCCCTCTTTGTGGTATGATGCCAGAGATTGATTCTGGGACCTTCTGCACATCAAGCAGATGCTCTACCAGACCATAAGAGAAGCCAATGGTGGATCAGGACCAAGGGCCCATTCAGTCCAACACTCTGTGTCACACAGGTGCCCTCAGGAGGTCCAGCAGTGGGGCCAAAACATTGGAAGCCCTCCTACTCTTGCCCCTGCCAAGCACCAAGAATACAGAGCACCACTTGCCCCAGACCGAGAGTTCCTATTTATTTATTTATTATTTCACATTTATATCCTGCCCTCCCCGCAAGCGGGCTCAGGGTGGCTCACATGGGCCCAAGGCCAGTTCAATACAAAAACCTATAAAATCACTTAAAACATTCCAATAAATATCATTAAAACATAAATTACCCATAGAAGCTTCCATAATGCAGCGTCTGATGGCAACCAAGTGGCAGGTCTGAGCCCCTCCCCCCCCCCTTCGCAGCCATAGCCGAGGCCGTGTTGGACCAGGGATACATCATAATAATTATGATGTTAGATGGTAGATGGTATCCATAAAATCATCGGTGGCGGCTCCTATTCAAAGGCCTGGCGGAAGAGCTCCGTCTTGCAGGCCCTGCGGAACTGCATCAGGTCCTGCAGGGCCCTGATTTCCTTTGGGAGCTCATTCCACCAGACAGGAGCCGCCACCGAGAAGGCCCTGGTCCTTGTTCTGGCCAGCCTGGCGTCTCTGGGGCCAGGGACACATAATCTGTGTTCTGACCTCGACCATAGTGATCTCTGGGGTATGTACGGAGAGAGGCGGTCCCTAAGGTATGTTGGACCCTGATGGACCTCTGCTCCATATGTTGATCCCATTCCCTCTTGAAGCCATCCATGCCAAACCTCCTCCTCAATATTACAGGGGGATGGGCTGTGGCTCAGAGGTAAAGCATCTGCTTGGCATGCAGATGATCCCAGGTTCAATCCCCGACATCTCCAGTGAAAAGGCTAGGGAGCAGGTGATGTGAAAGACCCTGGAAGGCAGCTGCCAGTCCGAGTAGACAGTATTGACTTTGATGGACCAAGGGTCTGGTTCAATACAAAGCAGCTTCATGTGTTCGTATATTTATCTTGAAACTCAGTGAAACAAAATGTCTGAATTATCCTACCTAGTGCTGAAGGGGTTGAACCACGTGCCTCCCACCCAATCGAGGATCAGATAAGTGTTTAATATTTTCCTACCTTTCCCCACCAGATTTCATCAAAAGTGACCTCTTGAGGAGAGTTGGGCAGTTCCTGCCGTTTTGACGTAACTGTAAAAACAAGACAGGAAACACACTAATTTCAGTGGGAGAAATATGACTCCCCCAGCCCAGCCCGGTTCATTTCTCACAACAGAGGAACGAAGCTGAAACGTGTATAATGAAATCGAATTTTTAAAGTTCAGTATGATCCATAACCGAATTTTCATTCTCTGCACCAGGGATCCCTAACGTTTTTGGGCTCGCAGGAACCTTTAGGGGTTTTTTTGAGAGAGAGAGGGTGATGAGTGTCACCCCAAAATGGCTGCTGCAGGAGGCAGAGCAATCTATATTTTGGTCAGACGTATGTGCCAGCCACTGAGCGGACAGCAAAACGAGAGAAGTCGGAGGTGAACTTCTGCTCCCAAACACTTATCTCCAGTCCTGCAACAGCCTAACACCCTGGACTACAACTAGAACAGGGTTCCACAGCGTGGTGCCCACGTCACCATGGAACTCAACGCTACTGGTGCCCAGTGGTCCCACTCACTTTCTGAAAAATTCGGTGAGCACCAAGAAGAATACTGGCGGGTGCCGTGCTGTACTGGTGGGGAACTCTGCTGTACAACAGATAACCAGTTCTTCATCTAGTCGTATGCCCATCTTGGTGAGATCAATGGGATGCCACTAGTAATGCAATTGTAGCCTTTTCTCAACGGCCCATCTGTATACTATTCACCCAGTTGGAATGGCTACGGTTCTCACAATACCGCTGAAGAGACACAAATCCTGAATGAATATAGGCAGCCAGTCCCCATTTTGCTAAACAAACTCCTCTTAAATAAAACACGTTCCAGATACATCCTGGTTAAAGTTTATGGGAACGATCTATACCACAGTCACCTCGGCTCGGCATTGCCTAATCCGTATCGATGACCGCATGGATTATAACGTCAATACGTTCGTGCAGCAGCCAAGCACGCTAGTGGATTGATTGGCTCCTCGACCTAGGGACTTAGGGGATGCTGAAATAAGGGGTGTGTGTGTCCAGATGGATTTGCACCCTCCCACTAGAACAGGGGTGGCCAACCTTGCTTAACGTAAGAGCCACATAGAATAAACGTCAGATGTCTTGAGAGCCGCAAGACAGGAACAAATATCACACACACGTTTTTATTTTTAAAAATATGCAAATTTGCTTTTTATTAACGTTAAATGGGACTGCCAAAAATAAAAACAAACAAGGAAAACCGGTTATTGATAATGATATTACTTGTTTGCTAATGATATTGAGAGAGAGAGAGAAAAAGAGAGAGATGGAAAGAAAGAATTAAAGAAGTGGAAAGAAAGAAAGAGAGAGAAACTAGGAAAGCAAATAGATGGGAGGGAGGAGGGAAGGAAGGAAGGAAGGAAGGAAGGAAGGAAGGAAGGAAGGAAGGAAGGGAGAAAGAGAGAAAAATCATGCCTCCCCTTTGCTTCCCCAGCCGCCCTGCCAGGAGCCGCACAATGTGTGTGAAAGAGCCGCGTGTGGCTCCCGAGCCACAGGTTGGCCACCCCTGCACTAGAATGTGGGGGCTCTGCTGCAGCTGAGATACACACGCGGCCAGCTTGCAAGCAGGAACTTATTTTTCATTCCAGCCGCACTCGCTGCAGGTTGCCGAGAATGCAGATTAGGCCCTTTGGCCGAGTCGAAGCACTCTGAGAAATGAGAATGTGGGCTCCATTATGATAATCAGATGTTTTCCTGTTGTATGCCCGTGCTCACCTTTCACAGAGATCCCTGCTCTTAAGCTGAGATGTGGTGGGTAAGGAGCATTAAGACGGAATGCCATTCCGTCACTGAGAACTGTGGAGTGCGCCGGTGGCTGGCAGAAAAAATTCCTGTGGGCTACCAAGGTCAAGTTTAATTAGATTGCAGTGCTGGGGGGGAATGCTTTTGTTCAGTCTTGTTCTCTTAGGAACACAGGGAGGGAAGGCAACACACTATAGCCTGATCTCATCACATCTTGGAAATTAAGCAGGACTGGTACTCATATGGGAGACCACCAAGGAAAGCCTTGAAGAGGAAGGCAGTCACCAACCGCCTCTGCTTCTCACTTGCCTTGTAACCCCTTTGCTGGGGTCATCATAAATCGGTTGCAACTTGATGGCCCTTGCCTACGTAAGGATACAGGGGAGCCCCACTGTGCTGTCCATCTAGACTAGCATCCCTTTTCATTGTTGGCTGGGCAGATCCCTCCAGGAACCCTGCAAGCAGGGTGTGAAAGCAAGAATTATCTTCTGATGATTCCTTTGGTTACATAGGGTTGCCAGCTCTGGATTGGGGAACACCTGGAGATTTGGGGAGGAGTGGAGCCTGGGGAGGGCAGATTTTGAGGAAAGGAAAGGCCTTCTCGTGGTCCAGTGCCATAGAGGCCACCCTCCAAAGCAGCTGTTTTCTCCAGGGGAACTGATAGTCTGGAGATCAGTTTTAATACCAGATCTTTAGGCCCCACCTGGAGGTTGGTAACCCTAACTGGACTCAGGGGGTCCCTGCATCTGACACTGGAGATAGCATTAGATTAAGCTAATAATAATTGACAGACCATATGTGCATCAAAATCCAGTTTTTAAAGCCTTCTCCATGCAGTGAGAGACTTGGGGCTGGTTTTGGACCCATTTTGGAATAGAAAGCTCTGAAGACACATAGTGTTTCGTTTTTAAAAATCTGATGAAAATGCATGGGTTGAAAAGGTGCATGGAAAAGAAGAGTTGGAGTCAGCAATGCTTCCAGCATCATTCCAAAAGAGACTTTAGCTCAGGAAGTTCAGAGTCAAATGAAGTTTAGAGTGGAATGCATTGGCTGGGGGTTGGACTAGATGACCCTTGTGGTCTCTTCCAACTGTGAGATTAAATAAATAAGAACATAGGACCATAAGAGAAGCCATATTGGATCAGGCCAATGGCCCATCCGGTCCAACATTTTGTGTCACACAAAGGCGTAACCCAGGTGGCATCAGGAGGTCCACCAGTGGGGCCAGAATTCCAGAAGCCCTCCCACTGTTGCCTCCCAAGCACCAAGAATACAGAACATCACTGCCCCAGACAGTGTTCCACCTAGACTTTCTGGCTAACAGCCACTCATGGACCTCTGCTCCATATAAGAACATAAGAGAAGCCATGCTGGATGAAGCCAATGGCCCATCCAGTCCAACACGCTGTGTCACACAGTTGCCAAAAACCAGGTGCCATCAGGAGGTCCATCAGTGGGGCCAGAACTCCAGAAGTCCTCCCACTGTTGTTTGCTCTGATCATTGTTGCTTGCTCCAATCAACAGTGCTGGCTCTAGGCTTTTGGCTGACCTGTGGGCAAGGCCTCCTTACTGGCCCTCTCGGTCTGTGCCTAATGGATAGGGGAGGGGCCTATTGCTGCTCTTGGTGCCTTTACAAATGCCCAACTGCACCCTCCCTTGGCTCTTGGTTTAAGGGCCAGCTGCTTTTGTTGGCTGTCATTGAAGCATTCATGGGGGAGAAACCTAAGCAGGCTATACCATTTAAGAGTGCATGCATGGCACTGCTTGCTTGAACTTTACATGTCCCCCCCCCCCCTAAAGTTGCAGCCGACTTACAACAACCCCATAGGGTCTTCATGGCAAGAGATAAGCAGAGGAGGTTGGTCATTGCCTGACTCTGCGTTGCAACCTTGGTATTCCTTAGTGGTCTCCCATCTAAATACTGACCTGGTCTAACCATATGAACATAAGAACATAAGAGAAGCCAATGTTGGATCAGGCCAGTGGCCCATCCAGTCCAACACTCTGTCACACAGTGGCTAAAAATACCAGGTGCCCTCAGGAGGTCCAGCAGTGGGGCCAGGACACTCGAAGCCCTCCACTGTTCCCCCTCCCCCCAAACACCAAGAATACCTAGCATCACTTGCCCCAGACCAAGAGTTCCTATCTATACCTTGTGGCCAATAGCCACTGATAGATCTCTGCGCCATATGTTCATCTAATTTTCTATCCTGAGATCTGATGACATCAAGCTAGCCTGGGCTATCCAGGTCAGGGCTATGGAAAGATAACATACTATTTTTGATGTGCGGGAATGTTTGAACATGGGGTGATTTCAAGGAAGCTCAGTTCCTCCAGGTTCTAGACTCCTGATACGGTGAAGGCCACTGGCTTAGATGACTTTAAAAATGGGATTGGACAAATTCATGGAAGATAAATCTGCCGAAGGCTCTTAGCCATGATAACTCAATGGAATCTTGATATCCAACCTCTGAATACCACTGGCTGGGGACATCCTGTTTCTTTCTTGCCCTGTTTCTGGATTTCCCAGAAGTATCTTGGCTCACCATTATAGGAAACAGGAGGCCGGACAAGATAGATCCTTGGTCTACCCAGCAGGGCACTTTCGTATATAGGATCTAACAGGGGTCATTTCGTACAAAAAAAGGTGTAGGAGCTCATTAGCATAACTCATTAGCATAACTTATTTGCATATGCTACACCACCTGACATCACCGGAAGTATGTCAGAAGGGAAGAAAGAAAGGAGAGAGAGGGAGAGAACAAAATATAGAAAGGAAGGAAGGAAGGAAGGAAGGAAGGAAGGAAGGAAGGAGGGAAGGAAGAGCTGGCAGAGAGGGGACAGCTACTAATCCAAGCCTCAGAAATACCACTGTTCTGGGAGGATAGCTTCAGTGGTGGCTGAAGCCTTCAGAAGGCTGGTCGGAGGAACAGGGACCTTTCCAGGGGACCGGGGTCATTTTGCTGCAGCCATGACACAAGCAGGCATTCCCCCACGGGAAGGGGGGCTGGCACCAACTCCTGGAGCTGAGCTTCCCCAAGCTCCTGCTCGAAATGACCCCTGGGATCTAACTCTGGTGATTCTTGGCTTCCTCCGCAGGGCAGTCCTGGACGGAGAGGACCACAGGGGGAGCAAGGCGAGCCAGGCCCCAAGGTAAGTCATGTTGCATCGAGGACCCTGTGTGACATTTTATGAGGTAAGGAAGGCACATTTTTAATACCACTGAAGGAGAAGGAGAAGAAGAGGAGGAGGAGGAGGAGGAGGAGGAGGAGGAGGAGGAGATTGGATTTATACCCAGCCCGTCACAACTCAAGGGAGTCTCAGAGCGGCCGAATACTGACTCCAAACTCATATAGATTGCACTAGAACTGTTTCTCTGAACGTCTTCAGACATCTCAAAGTCAACCCTATTCATGCTGAAAAAGCACAAGTGGTTTCATACAGTTAGTAGACTCCAGTTGGATCCCCCTGGTCCCCGGCTGTTCTATTTCAAGAATTGCTTGTATGAATGTTCCATTCAAAAAAATTTTAAAATCCATATGCAGAACTAGCATATAAGTTTACCACAATCCCCTGCAACCCAAAGCCAGAGATAGGGAGGGCCTGTGGCTCCATGGCAGAAAATCTCCTCAGCATGCCGGAGGTCCCAGGTTCAATCCCTGGCATCTCCAGATAAAACAACCAGGAAGTAGGTGATGTGAAAGACCTCCGCCTGAGACCCCGGAGACCCACTGCCAGTCTGAATAGACAATACTGATCATGATAGACCAGTGGTGTTGATTCAGTCTAAGCAGGGCTTTTTTTGTAGAAAAAGCCCAGCAGGAACTCATTAGCATATTAGGCCACACAGCTTATTAGCATATTAGGCCACACCCCCATGTTACCGGAAGAGTGGTCATCCAGCCACACCCACCTTTTGCTTCTTATTCTGTTTACCTTGTTGTCAAAACCCAGGGCTTTTTTTGTAGTAGGAATTAATTTGCATGTTAGGCCACATACCCCTAATGTAACCAATCCTAATAAGTTTCTGCTGTTGGGTGTGGCCTATTATGCTAATGGATTCCTGCTGGGTGTGGCCAACTCAGGAGCCAGCCGGAACTCCGTTCCTGTGCGTTCCTGCCCCCAAATAGTATAAGGCAACTTCATGTAAGCTTCATGTAATTCGTGAGGTGGGCTGCCGCTGTACAGTTGCCAACTGCTGTTTGCCAGCTCCCAGCAAGGGACACCAGACAGGTGTTCACTGAAGAGCAGAGAATTTGACCAAGGGAAGTGAGAAAACAAGAAAGTGCCAGTTTCAGTAGAGCAGCTAGATTCGAACCCAGTGGCACCTTAGAGAAGCGATTCTCAACCTTTTCAGTAGGGTGACCAACAAGTCCAAATTTACTTGGTATGGTGACCCAGTGACGTTTTTTTTTTTGCGCCTTAAGCGAACTATGGCCCTGGGGCCCGTCTAGTTCAGCATTCCATTTTCTACAGTGGCTAACCAGATGTTTCTGAGAAACCAACAAACATCACACAAAGTGTGCAGCTGCCCTCACTGTCAAAGGACACAGATGCCCCCACTATGAAACCCAGGCATGTGGCATTCCAATATGCTCAGCCTTTGCCGATAGAGTTTAGATCCCAGCCTCTGACCATCTTCTCCTTCACTGTTCCTCCCCCGAATCCCCACTAAGATTCTACGAAACTCTTTTTGGGAACCACCAGGAGACATTTCACTTGATCAGCGTGTGCATGCAGGGAAGAAAAAAGGCCCCGACTAATGTATGACACGGAAGATACTGTTTCCGGGATCAGATCTTGGTTTTCAAAATACAAAAGAGAGCAATGGAAAAGGCAGGAGGCGGCCATTCAGGGGGGCTGACCCAGAAGCTTCATGACCCGTTTTTGGGTCCCACCCCACAGGTTGGGAAACAGTGGCTTGGAGACCAACAAAATTTTCAGGGTACGAGTGTGAGGCTTCTGAATAGACAGCAAGAGATCAGACCTTTGTTGAATCAAAGTTCTTTATTGTCTAATACTGCAAACAGGTTCTCAATGTTTGTTAGAGATGCTTAATGAAATACAGTCAGTGTTAATATACTCTCCAGTCACAATTGAACCCCAGCCTTAGGCCAATCAGGCTCAGAGGGTGAACGCGGGAAAAGAGAGGGGACCGTTAAGGTTCCCACAGCAAGGTGTGAAAGTTATAAAAATTCCCTTCCTGATCTGAGTGACCCACATGTGTGAAGCTAGGCATAACAATTCCAGGCAAGCAGCCATAAAGAAGCGCCCAGGGTCTTCACAACAAGATAACATACGCTGGGCCCGGAAAGAGGGAGGAGGGATGCATGGGAGTGAAGACCATTTGTTATTGGTGACGTGCAGGAATGTAGGTCGCCACTCTCCCGCCTAAACGTTGTAACAAAAAGCAGAGCAACCAATATACTTCAAAGTGACATTTACAGCTGCATAGGGGAAGGGGGTTGAGACAGATAAGAGTTGCAGGCGAATAGTCCACCAGAACAAAGAAAATGAAAGCAAAGTACAGAGATGCTATTGTCAGTTCTTGACAACGAGCTTTTGAGAGTCAAAAAACCCTTCCTCAGAAGGAGTCAATATAGCTTGGTAGAGTTCCAGAAAATGTTAATGGAAAGGACTGGCCACTTGAAGTTGATTGATTGGTGTCAGAGAGCCAAACAACATCCATTATCAGACCAAGCTTATACAGAAATGCAAGGTCTTTTCCCTGCACCCTCTTTTAAGGCAGTCCAACGAGGTGACGTTGTATTTGGATTCGGCATTCTTTCCTATGTCCACGCTGAATTTTCGTTTCTCCGAAACGTCGAGCGCAACATTTGGAGATGCGAGCTGCCTTTTCCTCCTGTAAATCAGCACATGAAAAAGGGACGCCGCTCTTGAACCACAGCCCGATAAAAGCCCTGGAAAATGTTTGCAATCCATCATCGTGACTCGGGTGGCTTTGTTCCATCCTTTCACATGCTAAAGAGTGATTGACGCAGTCAAAGGGAGATGCTGCACATGTTGCGGTTTGGACTTCCTGTCCAAAATAGACCAAACAATTATTGCAGCCTTTTTTTTGAACAGAGCTCCTCAAAAGGCGGCGGGGGGAGGGAGGGAATGGGGATGTCAGAGCAAATCCATCAAGCGCAGTAGTTCTCGAGAAAGAATACTTAAGTTAAAGCTCCCAGTCTTTGTCTTCCTATCACATTGTTATACCAACCCTTCCCACAATGCTTCTCCACTCATCTATTTTATCCTCACAACAATCGTGTGAGGTAAGTAAGGCTGAGAAAGTGAGTGGGTGGCCGAAAGACCCCTGACAAACTTCTGGGGTACGGTGGGGGATTTGGAGAGCCATTGGTGTAGTGGTTAAGAGCATTGACTCTAATCTGGGAGAACTGGGTTTGATACCCCACTTTTACACACGCAGCTGCTGGTGGGACCTTGGGTCAGTCATAAGTTCTCTCAGAGCTGTTCTCTCAAGGGCAATCCTCAAAAGGGCTCTCTCAACCCCACCAACCTCACAGGGTGTCTGTTGAGGGGAGCGGAAGGGAAAGGAGATTGTAAGCTGCTCTGAGACGCCGAGTGAAGGGTGGGGTATAAATCCAATCTCTTCTTCTTCTTCTAGTGTGGTGTAGTGGCAGAGTGCTGGAGTAGGATCTGAGACCCCCAGGTCTGAATCCCCACTCATGCCACGGAAACTTACTGGGTGACCTTGGGCCAGTCACATACTTTCAGCCTAGCCTACCTCATGGGGCTGTTGTGAGGATAAAATGAAGAAGAACCATGTAGGCTTCTTCGAGTCCCCACTGGGGAGAAAGGCAAGAAATAAACAAAGTGGGTTTTTTTTTAAAGGAGCCAGTGGGGAACGGACAAGAAGGACGCTAAGTGGAAATGGTGGGTTGAGACTTTGGAGAATGAGAGGTCAACAGAGATGGAGGAGCAGAATGAGGGTTGGTCTGGGTCAAGTTTACAATCTATCACCAGAAAACCTGAAGGAGAAAAGAAGGCAGACTGAAGAAGTCTGGCGGCAAATTCCACATTCGAATCACTCCCTGTGCAAAGTAGAGTTTCCTTTTGCCCGTCCTGAACCTACTGCCCCTCAGCTTCATTGGATGTCCTCGAGTTCTAGAATATTGGGAGAGGGAGAATAATTTCTCATAAACTCTCTCCGCCCCATGCATACTTTTATAAAACTGTATCATGTTGCTCCACTTCCCCGGTCATCTTTTTTCTCAACTGAAAAGTCCCAGACTCTCCAGCCTTTCCTCACAGGGAAGGTGCTCCAACCCCCGAATCATCTTGGTTGCCCTCTTCTGCACTTTTCCCAACTCTGTGATGTCCTTTTTGAGATTTGGTGACCAGAACTGTACATAGTATTCCAAATGAGGTTGCACCATAAATCTATACAGGGGCATTACAATATTGGTCCTTTTATTCTCAGTCCCAGGGGTCATTCCGTAGAAAAAAAGGTGCAGGAGCTCATTAGCATAACTCATTTGCATAACTCATTTGCATATGCCACACCCCCTAACATACCAGAAGTGTGTCAGAAGGCAACACCCACCCCTCAGGCTCCACTCCACCGGTGAGTGAAACTGACCTGCTCTTCCTCCATTCCCTTCCCCATCCAATAAAAATAAGCGTAAAGAACAAACCCTCATTCTCTTCCTGCTCCCTTGAAACCACCAGGTTTCAAGTAGACTTGAGATACCCAGGACATGTGCACTACCCATCCCTTTCCCTTCCCCTCCCCACAACAAGACACCTTGTGAGGTAGGTGGGGCTGAGAGAGGTCTTTTGAGAACTGCTCATGAGAGAACAGCTCTGAGACAACTTGTGACTGGCCCAAGGTCACACCAGCAGCTGCATGTGGAGGAGTGGGGAATCCAACCCGGTTCTCCCAGATTAGAGTCCAACTCCTGACCACTACACCAAACTGATGGGGTGGAAGCTGCTGAAGGGTTGGTGACATTTCTCCAGTACTTATGTGCCATGTGCCCAGATAAAAAATGGTATACTTAGAAAATTTATATGCCACCTTGAGCAAGTCTCTGGAAAAGCAGCACACAGTCATAAAAGGAACAATGATAAAATTATCAATATTAAAACAAAACATTAAAAACAATAAAGACCCTAGCAGGGCTTTCCCCGGGGCGCTGCGCCTGTGCACTGCTCGGGGAAGCCAAGGAGGGGGCGGGGCTTGGTCATGTGCCCGCCCCCTGGGCTCCTCACTCCCGGAGCTGCGCTCCTGTGCGCTCCCGCTCCAACGGACCCCTGCTCAGTCCCTTTCCTAATAATCCCTCATGTTCTGTTCACCAGTTGCGAATGGGGAGCTGAATTTTCGATGTTTGGTTTAGTGGTTTGTTGAGCCTTTTGTGGCTGTTCAACAGGTTGCTTCGCTATATTCGTTCCAAACTGTGCAGTTTAGCACAATTGGGGTTTCTGTGTCCCCAAGCCCCATTTTCTACTACCCCTCCCCCTGTCCTTACTGCATAACTGCTCCGCTAAGCGGGCAGTCCTTTAAAGAGACAATTAAATCAGCCACAAATCATGTGAGTTGTTCATCAATAAATGCTGTGATTTAATAAGCTCCTACCCTTCAGCGGTCATAAAAGCAATTTGGCTAATGGCTGCCAAACGGTTGGAATCGGTATCTCTGTGCAGGGACAGATTTACAAAAACAACCAACGCAAACCTGGTTGGCCGGCATTCATGACTGTTTGGCACAGACCAAACCGACTGGATGATTGGCTCACATCTGATCAACTAGGGATGAATACAAACCAGATGACAAACGGAAGTTCATGATGAATTTTGGGCAGTGTGTGGTTTGCAAAGCGATACACATAAACTGAAGAACCACTATGAACTTTCACAAATCTTGATGAGGTTCGTGGCAGTCCATGAAGAGCAGAAAGCAGGGGTTCAGACAGCTCAGCTGTTTGGTTTAGATGGTTGGGAGCCATTTCACCTCCTGCTTTCTGCTCTCCGTGAGAAGCCATGGGGAGCAGAAAGCAGGGGCTTAAACAACCTAGTTCACTTTGTAAACCAACCTCCCGCTGGGCTAGATGGACTATTGGTCTGATCCTGCAGGGCTCTTCTTGTGTTCTTATGTACAGGGCTTTAGAGGTCAATACCAGGTTCCAGTGTTTGACATTTCAGATCTAGAGGACATCTGATGCTCAGGTGATAATGTCTTTCCTTTTCCCCTCCTCTGCCCTCTGACGGCTCTAGGGTGCACCAGGCCCACCAGGGCAAGTTGGGCCAGAAGGTCCAGGAGGACAGCAAGGGACACCAGGCTCCCAAGGGTTAGCTGTGCAGGGTCCAATCGTAAGTCATTCTTCCTTTGTTTTCTTTTTCTGGTTAGGATCCATTGGTCCGTCCCTGAAACAAATAAGCTGCTGTCAGCGGCATTTGTTTTGACTTGTTAAATTTGCAAACTTAGGAAAATTCAGAGGGCCAGACTAAGCATGCAGCTCCAAAAGGGGGCAAAGAACTTCCCCCTGGGCTGTTTAGGCTCAGGGAAGCAGCACCAGGGGAGAATCGGACCCCCTCCTCCCCTCGTACTATGGTCCCAAGCCCAGTGGGGCCCCACAGCTGCTCTGTGGTTGTGGGGGAAATGACTCTCGTTAAAAATCATATCATGCTGCCCTGCCCTGGTTAGTCTGGGCTAGTACGATCTTGTCAGATCTTGGAAGCTAAACAGGGCCGACCCTAGCAAGTACTTGGATGGGAGACGTCCAAGGAATACCAGGGCTGGGATGCAGAGGCAGGCAATCACAACCCACCTCTCTGAAACATCCAAGCCCCACAAGGGGTCACCAGAAGTCAGCATTACTCCCAGGCACGCACACACAGGCCTTTTTCCCACTCACATTGTGCCGGCGTTCCGCCTCCGTTTGTCCCGGCGCTGGGTGTCAATTTCACACCCTTTGCTGCGGCGCGCGTGTTAATCCGGGGCTTTGCGCCATTTTCTCCGTGCCTTCGGTAAACCTCTTTTTTTAGGTTTACCGAAGGTGCGGAGAAAATGGCGCGAAGCCCCGTATTACCACACGCGCCGCAGCAAAGGGTGTGAAATTGACACCCAGCACCGGGACAAAAGGAGGCAGAACGCCGGCACAATGTGAGTGGGAAAAAGGCCACAGAGAGACACAAAATACTCTCACACACACAAATCATATCATGCTGTTTGCCCCTGATTATTTTTTCCCGGTAGATTTTTTTTAAACAACAGACTAACAACAACAACAACAAAACCCAGCGATTTCCTGTTCACCTTCTAAATCATGAGACCGGATGCAGGCTGAATCTTCCTCAGTTGCCAATGCAGTGCTTCCCTTCCCCCTTAGTGGGGTGCAATGCCGTAGAGTCCACCCTCCGAAGCTGCCGTTTTCTCAACGGGAACTGATCACAGTGTTCCGGAGATGAGCTGTAATTTCGGGAGATCCCCAGGCCCCGCTTGGACACTGGCATCTCTAGTTTCAAGGGAACATCCAAGGGACGTTCTGCTCATGCTGACGGTGACTTGTGGTGCTCTTGAGACCTTCCCTTTTCAACTTCTGCACAGGTGTGATGGGAGAAAAGAGAGAGGAGCCCGGGGTGCTGACAGCAGTGAGCAGTGCTAGAATTGGGGTGTGTGTGTAGATGCCATACCCTTACCTGCTGTCATGACTATTTGCTGCTGCGTTTTTTGGAAGGGCGAGAGGGGTTTCCAGACCCCTGCCTGGAAGCAGCTTGAAATTCCATGCAAGTCCAGCTGACGCAGAGCCAGTTTGGTGTAGTGGTTAAGTGCGCCGACTCTAATCTGGGAGAACCGGGTTTGATTCCCCACTCCTCCACTTGCACCTGCTGGATGACCTTGGGCAAGCCGTAGCTCTGGCACAGCTGTTCTCTCACGGACAGTTGTCTCAGAGCTCTCTCAGCCCCACCTACCTCACAAGGTGTCTGTTGTGCGGAGGGGAAGGGAAAGGAGTTTGTAAGCCGCTCTGAGACTTCCTTGGGTAGTGAAGGGTGGGGTATAAATCCAATCTCTTCTTGTGAAAACGTCATTTCAGGTATCCTCTTTCATCGACGCCGCTATCGCTTGAGAATCCATTCATTCAAAATTTGCTTCATTATGCTGACAGATTTGCACCAAGCCTTTTCAAAACCAATGGAACAGATTTTGAATGAATAGATTTTATTAAGCGATACCGGCTTTGATGAAAGGGGATACCTGAAATGGAGTTTTCACAGACTAGCCCTCCAAAAGCTGGATTTGCATGGGATTTCTACATTTTCTCTGAAAGCGGGACACTTGAACTGAATGTTGAAATAACACTTTTTGCACTTTACGGTGACTGCGGCCACACATGCAGTTTGTGGCGCTGTAGTAGCATTACCTGGGCGGATTAAATAGGGCCCTCCAGATGAGAACATCTGCCTTCCATGGTGCAGTCATAGGCAGCCTGTGTTGTTCCGCAGTGGAAGTGGACTAAACAGATACAGGGGTTGTTTGCGGTTCCCTCTGTTTTTTTTTTGATGTCTGAACTCTCCTGTAGCGAAAGTAACATGGAAAGGATATCTGAACCTGCAGATCCATGTCTGCTGCTGAGGTTTTTGGTTATTAAAAGTTTTTTGTCTATATGCGCAAGAGTGCACGTGCGCCTAAGTATATATGTGCATGCATCAACCTGCATTTTTAAAAAATGGACTGGGCAGTGCACTCCATGGCTGAGGCACCGCAGTAATCTGGATGCTTGACCACAGGATGGCTGTCTGGACGATATGCCCCGCAACATTTCACACCAGTACAATTAGAGGTGCCACCGTACCGCGCCAAGCCGCCAGTGTGACTGCAGCCTATGACTGGTTGCCAGATGTTTGGATGTCTTTGCAAATTTGCATTGGAACTTTCAGACCTAGTATTGCATAAGTATTCATACTCAATACACACAAAAATTGTTGTATAACTTGCGTTTGTTCATGAAAAGAAGAGATGAGTTTATAATTAATAAGTTTTGATGGCACATTTTAAGAGATGCCACAAATACAGTCGCTGCTGTCTTAATCTGGTCCTAGTTAGCATGTTGGGGTTTCAGAAGCCAATCACAGTCTGGCTTTTGCAAAATCAGTGAGGGCAACGATTGGCTGGTAGGAAAGATCCTAATATTGTGTGTAAATAGCATGGGGAAATGTGTGGGTACGTTTAAGCAACTGATCCCTGGCATGAGGATTGGGGTTTTAAAGGTAAAAAGGTAAAGGTTTCCCTTGCTCAAAAGCCAATTGAATCCGACTCTAGGGGGTGGTGCTCATCTCCGTTTCCAAGCCAAAGAGCCAGCGCTGTCCGAAGACTTCTCTGTGGTCATGTGGCCGGCATGACTAAACACCAAGGCGCACAGAGCACTGTTACCTTCCCACCGAAGTGGTACCTCTTTATCTACTTGCAATTTCTTGCTTTTGAACTGCTAGCTTGGCAGGAGCTGGGGCCAGAGATGGGAGCTCACTCCGTCATGCGGCACTCGGATCTTGAACTGCCGAACTACAGACCTTCTGGTCTGGAGCTCAGCGTCTTAACCTCTAAGTCACTGGGGCTTTTACAAGCATGCAGTTCCTGTTTCCACTTATTAAGGCGTCCGAACACAGGTGCTGATTTAAGGATCTATGCATACCCCATAACTCTGTCGTTACATTCTAATTCAAGGGACCACCAGGTATTAAAGGAGACAAAGGAGACAGCGGCAGCCCAGGGATTCAGGTAATGCTCAAATGCATCTTGCTTGCTTTTTAAATTTTCGGTGATCTCTGCCGTTGTTTGATAGTTCCCCCCAGCGAGGTTTGAAGTCCTCTCCTGCAGTTTGGTAGCTTTCTGTCTCCTCTTTGGCACTGTCCTTCTTGTGATATGAGCATCCTGACTTGTGGGTTTACAGCTTGTAGCTCTAGAGACCAGTGCGACTCAGTAAGGAACCAAATGTGGCTCTTTAAAAAAAGAAAAACAAAACAAATCTGTAAGTCAAGGTCGACTGGAGGGGTAGATGGGATGCCAAAAGAACCACTGTGTGTGTGTGTGTGTGTTAAGTATGTATTTTAAAAATGTATACCATGCCTCTCTGCTCACCAAGGTGGCTAATGGAATAAAGTGTACAAGATAAAATCACATCATAAAAGCCAATAAAATCAATGTAAAACCACACCATTAAAACCAGAGCTACAGTTTACATACAAAATCATAAAAACAGCAAAAATAAAAACGTTGGGCAGGAAGGAGGAAAGGCCCAATGAAACAAAAATGCCTTAACCCACTAGCACAGAGATTCCCAAACTTATTTGGCCTACCGCCCCTTTTCAGAAAAAAAAAATTACTCAGTGCCCCCCTGGAAATCTACCTTCAAGAAATCTACCCTCTGCTCCCTGTGTTTATCCAATTCCCTCTTGAAACCGTCCATGCTTGTAGCCGCCACCACCTCCTTTGGCAGTGAATTCCATGTGCTAATCACTCTTTGGATGATGAAGTACTTCCTTCTACAAGCATGCAGTTCCTGTTTCCACTTATGAAGGCGTCCACTTATGAGAGCCAGTTTGGTGTAGTGGTTAAGTGCGCAGACTCTAAGCTGGGAGAACCGGGTTTGATTCCCCACTCCTCCACTTGCACCTGGCTGGATGACCTTGGGCAAGCCATAGCTCTGTACCAGCTGTTCCCTCAAGGACAGCTTGGGAAAGCGCTCTCTCAGCCCCACCTACCTCACAGGGTGTCTGTTGTGGGGAGGGGAAGGGAAAAGGAGTTTGTAAGCCACTCTGAGACTCCCTTGGGGAGTGGAGGGCGGGGTATAAATCCAATCTCTTCTCTTCTTCTTCTTCTTTTATCCGTTCTAGCCTGAGTACTCAGCAATTTCACGGAAGTGCCCACAAGTTCTTGTATTGTGAGAAAGGGAGAAAAGCACTTCTTTCTCTAGCTGCTCTGTCCCATGCATAATCTTGTAAACCTCGATCATGTCACCCCTCAGCCGTCGTTTCTCCACGCTAAAGAACCATCTGCCTCATGGTGCCTAGAGAAGACAGCATGTCGTCTCTCTTGGCGCATGCAGGGAGAAGGGCAAGCTTTGTCTGAGAGACAGAATGGAAGGAAGGAAATTGTCCCTGAGAATACAATCTACACTTCAAAGGCGACAGTGTCAGAAAAGTAAACACAGGAAGGAAAGGCTAGGGTGCCTATCTAGCTATCTAGTCTCTCTTCTGGAGGTCTGAGACAGGGGACAGCACCTTCTCTTCCAACAAGTAATGCAAATGAGCTCTGTTAAACTGGCTCTTTCTTGATCTCTGGCTCTGAATGATGACATGGGTTGGCTCTTTGATTGTACAAGATTTGCAGTCCCCGGCTTTAACGGTTCCCAACTCAACTTTGCTTTGCCTCCCCTCTCCCGCGCTCTGGAATTTAGCAAACATTAATTACTGGAAATCTCAGAGCAGCCTAAGGAGGTCAGCGGAAAAAGTATTATGGAGATTTCTGCAGCCGGATAAGCTAGTTTGAAGAGAAAGCTCTCCTGCCCTCAGTCAAGGAAAAAGAGCCTCCTACTGGGAGGGAGAACAATAGAACTCGACAGCGCAATTTCGAAGGACTCTCCAGAGCCCATTTGGCAAACAGGCTCCAGAACAGAAAGGATTGGAAGCATAATGCAACACACTTGAGTTTAGAAAAGGCAGGGGGGGGAAGAGATTTCTGTGTGCTCGTATTTTAAAAACATGCCATCTTAATTGAATGAGCAGTGTTAGGGCATCCTATGGGGTGACACCGTCCAGTTTTGGAATTACTCATCAGGTCTGGCAACTGGCGAGGGATGGGGGATTATGAGGGGGGGATTGGCATCCCCAGAACGATGCTGCCAATTCCAGGGTTATTTTTATTTATTTTATTTATTTATCTTTATTTTTATACCCCGCCCTCCCCGCAAGCGGGCTCAGAGCGGCTTACAAGGGCACCATGCCAGATAAAACATCACAAAACAAATTTAAAATCAACAATAACAATAAAAACTCCAAGTTACAAGTATGGCACAGTAGATTTCCAATAAAGTGCATACTAATTTCCAATAAAGTGCTTCCATGCTTACAATCAGATGGCTTCCTATCAGGTTAGGGGCCCACCAACCACAATCAGGTCTGGACTGCATTCAGGGCCGGCTCACACTGTAGCTGTTACTGCAGTGGGTGTTGCTGCTGTTATTATTGGTGGCGGCTCCTAGTTAAAAGCCTGGCGGAAGAGCTCCGTCTATTTGATTTGATACCACCGTCCCCAAATGGGCTCAGGGAGGTGTACAACAATTAAAATAATACAATTAAAATAATGTTAAAATGACACTTTGCACAGAATAGTATCATAAAATACCATGTGAAAACAGAGAGATCAGATGCTAGATCAGGTCCGGTGTCTAATCAGATGTCCATTTGGCCACTGATGAATGATGAAGAAGAGATTGGATTTATACCCCGCCCTTCACTCGGAGTCTCAGAGCAGCTTACAAACTCCTTTCCCTTTCCCTCCCCACAACAGACACCCTGTGAGGTAGGTGGGGCTGAGAGAGCTCAGAGACAATTGTCCTTGAGAGAACAGCTGGTACAGAGCTATGGCTTGCCCAAGGTCATCCAGCAGCTGCAAGTGGAGGAGTGGGGAATCAGACCTGGTTCTCCCAGATTAGAGTCCGCGCACTTAACCATTACACTAAACTGGCTGACTGGCCAAAAACTGGGAAGAAGGGACATCCACTGCCTCAACCAAATGCCTGGTGGAAGAGCTCCGTCTTGCAGCCAATAAGTCCTACAGGACCCTGATCTCGTAGGGGAGCTTATTCCGCCAGGCGGGGGCCAGGGCCGAGACTAATTGGATGTCCCTGGAGCTGGGGACCAACAAGAGGTGTTGATTTGTGGACCTCAGTGCCCTCCAGGGCTCATACAGGGAGAGGCGGTCTCATAGGTATGCTGGCTCCTGGCTGTACAGGGCTTTAAAGGTAAGCACCAGCACCTTGAAATGGATCTGGAACTCAATAGGCAGCCAGTGCAGTTCACGCAGCACAGGGTGGGTGTGAGCTTGTACAGGTGTCAACCATCAACACTCATGCTGCCGCATTGGGCACTAGCTGCAACTTCTGGAGCAGAGTCAAGGGCAGCCCCGGGTAGAGAGTTATAATAACCCAGTCTGGATTATTGTGTGACCTGGAACTGATGTCATTGCCCCAGGGGTGACACTCTAGCATTCATCCAAAACTCTATGGTTTAATTATCAAACTTTGGGTGAATGCTCGACGGTCGCCCGACATGATGAGATCACTTTGGGGTTTCACCAGAAGTGACCTGAGCACACTGGGGGCACCAACACCCTCTATTTCACCTGCCATTTTCCCTCCCACTGCCTTTCTTAGTGGTGATGGACAGAAGTGGCAGGGGGCAGGAGTTCTCATGCCACCAGTGGGCAACTGGCATCCTTATTTACTGTTCTGCCTGCAATGAACTGTGTTGGGGCAGCATTCGTCAACATTTGGAGGCGTCCAGGGTAGGTCTGGGAGGATTTATGACCTCTACCTGGAGCCAGTTTGACGTAGTGGTTAGGAGTGCGGACTTGAATCTGGGAGAACCGGGTTTGATTCCCCACTCCTCCATATGCAGCTGCTGGTGTGACCTTGGGTCAGTCACGAGTTCTCCCAGAGCTGTTCTCTCAGGAGCAGTCCTCGAGAGAGCTCTCTCAGCCCCACCTACCTCACAGGGTGTCCATTGTGGGGAGGGGAAGGAGATTGTAAGCCGCTCTGAGACTCCTTCGGGTAGTGAAGGGCGGGGTGTAAATCCAATCTCCTCTCTCTGTTCTTCTGTGAGAATGCGGCGTGCTGCTGTCATTTGAACATATTTGGTACCTCCCCATGTCCTGCAAGACTGTCAAAGCGGCTGAAAGAAAAGCGCGTTGGATTTCAAGACATTTTGGTGATAGAAGCAGAAGTGTTTCTAGAATACTAGCACGGGGAAGACTTCAGATGCAAGTGTGTTCATCCTTCCCAACTTTTTTTGCATTTCCCACCCACAATAACATTGCGCCAGCATGCATTCCACATGCTCAATCTGTAATATGCTTGCTGCTCTAGAGACAGTGTGCCCATTATTTTGCACTGCAGGAGAGGACACCTTGCCGGGAGGACAGTCCCAGATCAGTGTTCCTCTGTGGCGACTATGGCAGTCCATAACCAGTAAAGTGTGTTTGTCCACAGGAACGGGAAAATGCTCCAACTAAAAAGCCATATTTCTAGAGATTGTATGTGTTCGGTGTCATATGTTTCTTAAAAGGGCAAAATCCATCCCCTTCAAGAGGGGTACCTGTTAGAAGTCAGTCACCGGTGAACTAGGAAGAAATGGGACACCTGGATGCTCATGAGGGAGGAATGCATGGGGGAAGAATGCAGAAACCTCTCATTTTGGCTAATGGATCATAGAATCATAGAATGTTAGAGTTGGAAGGGACCTTGCCGGTCATCTAGTCCAACCCCCTGCACTCTGCAGGAGCACAGCCAAAAGATAGCCCTACAACATACCCAAAAGATGGCCATCCAGCCTCTGCTTGAAAACAGACTCCTGAGGCAGTCTGTTCCACTGCTCAACCACCTAACTGTAAGTTTCTCCTGGTATTTAGCCGGTATCGACTCCCTTGTAATTTCCACGCATTGGATCTAGTCTTGCAATCCTGAGCAAGAGAGAATAGATCTGCTCCATCTTCTACATGACAGCCCTTCAAATATTTGAAGACTGCAATCATGTCCCCTCTAAAGCCGTCTCTCTCCCAGGCTAAACATCCCCAACTCTTTCAGCCTTTCCTCATAAGACTTGGATTCCAACCCTCTCACCATCCTGGTTGCCCTCTTCTGGACACGCTGGAGCTTGTCAACATCCTTCCTAAAATGGGGTGCCCCAAACTGGACACAGTACTCCAGGTGAGGCCTGACCACAGCAGAATAGAGCGGAACTACCACCTCCCATGATCTGGATGGTCATATTGCCACGCACCTGGCATTTATTCATTTATTTAAAACATTTATTAGCTGCCTTTCTTCCTTACCGAGTTCAAGGTGACTTACAAACACAGATAAAACACCGGGGGGAGGGGGGGGGCGGACAGTGAAAACATAACACCAAAATTTAAAATCACTAACTACCTAGGACGGCTACTAGACTTAACAAAATGCAAATTTGAGTAAAACTGTCTTCAACTGTCTCCTAAAAATTGGAAATGAGGGGACCAAGCACACATTCCTGGGGAGTAGAAAAGCGCAAGAGTCCAGTCGCACCTTAAAGACTGACAAGGTTTGCGGCAGGGTAGGAGCTTTTGTGAGTCACGGCTTGCTTCTTCAGATAAAGCTAGAATGTGAGTCCATCTGTCCTTATATCTTGGATAGTGGTTTCAGATGCCGAATGACATTAGCAGGCAAATTACAATAGCAGGTGAATGGCAGTAGCAGATGTGATTGGATTAGGTGTGAAAGAGAGACTGCTGAATTGTAGCTGATAATGAAGCTCAAGACAGTGCATCCTCCTGGACTGAATGGAGACCTAGGTTTTCTGTCTCATTACCAATGCTGATTTCTTCATGCATACTACTCCACTGCAGATCATACCTAATCCAATCACACCCGCTATTGTCATTCACCTGCCATTATCATTTGCCTGCTAATGCATCTGAAACCACTCCAATCTCCAAAATAAAAGGACAGATGGACTCACAAATTTTGTTAGTGTTTAAGGTGCTACTGGACTCTTGCTGTTTTCTACCACTACAGGCAGACTAACACGGCTATTCCCCTGGGGAGGTTGTTCCACAATCCTGGGGCGGCCACCAAAAAGGCCCTCTCTTATGTACTCACCAAACAAGCTTTTTTGATTGACGGGGCAGTCAAGAGGTTGTCTCCCTGTCATCTTAATTCCCAGGCATGAACATACAGGAGAAGAGGTTCCTTCAACTAACCTGGTCCCAAGCCAGGTCGCGTAAGGTCCTTCAGACAAGCCAGTCACTGCCAAGGGTTGTTCACAGAGAGCAGAAGTGGGGGAAAGACCTGTGTGCATTGCAGGAGGTGGATCATGCCCCGAGTCAATAACTGTGTGTGTATGTTTTAAGACCGAAGGCACTTAGTCCTGTTGAAAGTAGGCTGTTGGGATGTTAGTGTCATAGCCAGGAGCTGTTCATCGCTTCCACCTGGGTTCAGCTTTCTGAATAATAGTTCTGCTTGCCTGCAGGGTATTATGGGCCCCCAGGGAGCTCCAGGGAAAGATGGAATTCAAGGAGCCAAGGTAAACAACACTGGACAGGCTAAAATGCTCCAGGTGCAGCTACCTGTGCCTACAGGTGACCCGGCTGTCAGGAAGCGTAACAGAAATCACAGTTCCTCCCAAGCCCAGGGAGGCTCGATCACATCTGCATGAAGGATGGGGAGTGTCATTCCTTGGAGCGGCCCAGTTCTGAGTCAGCTGCATCCACTAAAAGGCCAAGGAACAGATCGTTGGAAAGTTAGCCCATGTTGATGAATCTTTCATTAGGGGAGGGGCTGTGGCTCAGTGGTAGATCCTTGGCTTGGTGTGCAGAAGGTCCCAAGTTCAATCCCCGGCAATGCTCCATCTATGCTGTGGAGTCTTCTGGGCAAAAATTCTGCTTTGTGAGCTGCCGGCATTAAAGTTGTGAGCGAGTGATTTGGCTGCTGTATAAATTAGTTTGCTCTGGAGCCATCCTTCCTGAGCGAAGACAACCCCCCCCCCCTTTGAGCTGGCAGCTAAAAAACTGTGAGCTAGCTTACACTAACTCAGCTTAGAGGGAGCACCAATCCCCGGCATTTCCAGTTAAAGAAGAACAGGTGATGTGAAGGACCTCTGCATGAGACCCGGGAAAGCCACTGCCAGTCTGAGTAGACAATACTGGCCTTGAAGGACCAATGATCTGGTTCAGTATAAAGCAGCTTCACGTGTTCGTGTCTATCTAGCTCAGTGTTATCTGCTCCTACTGGTAGCAGCCCTCAAGAGTCTCAGAGAAAGGACTTTCCCATCAATGGCTGCCTGAGATCGTTTCACCAGAAATGTCAGGCCTTGAACCTGGGACTTTTTGGGTGCACAACTGCACATCCTCTGTCATGGACTCCAAAACTCCATACATGGTGGCATGCCGAACTGCATATCCCAGGCATAAAAGCAAGTAGGGATACCGAGAGTCACCATGGGTCACCAGGCAAAGATTCACTCCCAGCCTGGAAATACCCAAATGAAAGCCATCGTGTAGGGTTGTCAGTCCCCAGCTGGGGGTGGGGGATCCCCCGGTTTGGAGCCACTCCCCTGCTTCAGGGCTATCAGGAAGCAAAGGGACACCAGCCTCCCCTCTCAAGCCAGAAATAAACACGACTTGTCGGAAGCAGGGAGGGAAGAAGCAAGAAGTAAACATGACATGCTTATGTCATCCAGAAGTGTCGTAGGCACATCAGTGACGTGGGGGGACACTCTGGTTTTTGGGCAAAACTCTATGGTTTGAAGCCAATTTTACCAGAGAGTTTTACCCCAAAACCAGAGCGTTGCCCCTGATGTCCCCACCATGCCTACATCACTTCTGGGTCACGTAGGCATGTCGCGTTTATTTCTAGCTATGTCACTTCCAGTTCCTGGAATACTCCATTCATCCCCTGGCTTGTGGGTCCAACAGACCTGGCAACACTACCATTGTGGTATTCTGGTTAGAGTGTCGGACTCAGGTCTGACAAACCCGGGTTTGAATCCCCACTCTGCCATGGAACCTTCCTGGGGGACTGTGGACTAGCCACGGGGTCTCAGATTCACCTACCTCGCAGCATTTTTGTGAAGATAAAATGGAGGAGAGGAGAACAAAGTCGGCTGCTTTGAGTCCCCATTGGGGCGAAAGGTGGGGCACAAATAAAGTAAATAATAAATGCACACCTGTATTAGCCACAGTTATTCTTAGCTGAGGTTCCACATGAGGCATATCCTGGGAATTAGGATTTCTGTGCTGTGCCTCTGTGCAAGTCGAGTTCTGAGAAGTCTTTGCGAAACTGGGGTGGAAACAAGGTGCTAAAAGATCAGGTTCAATACGGCAGCCAGCGTTTTAAGGCTCAGAAGGGCTCAGCCAGGCCAGTCCTCTCGGCTCAAGCAGAAGGGCTAAGGAGGCTGAGCAGCATCAGCCTCAGAGGGGAGGGCAGAATTGCCATCTTTGTAGATCTCCTTGTTAAATGTGAATGCCTGCAACAGCTTTTGACTTATGATGAGCACATTATCACATCATCTCTCTTTTAATTCTACCCAGTTTTTGCTGTCTTCTTTAACATCATGCTGTGTCTTGGTTTGCAGGGCGTTCGAGGCCTAGAAGGCACAGCTGGGCCACCGGGACCACCAGGGCCTCGGGTGAGAGCTCAGTCATGTGCAATAAAACATCTTCACCCTACAGACTTGAATTACCAGGAATAGAGTCATTTGAGTTCCCTCCAGGTAGCACACCAGGCTCAAAGAACAACATGCTTTGTGCCTGAAGTGGAACATCTACCTTTGGCTGCTGTCTGGCAAAAGCTGGGAAGCCACCTGGGCCCCTAACCCTTAGGCATCTCCCGCAAGCCAAGTTTGGCATCCAAGTGACTATTCCGTTCAATCTCACATCAGAAAAAGCAGGGATGCCATTTCAGGTTTTAGTGGGGGTGATGGGAAAGGCACAAAGAGATTTCAGTTGCAGGGAGGCCAGAGTCCCAAACCAGGTTTCATGGTCCACTTCGTGCCCTTAAGATAACATTGGCAGTGAAGGGGAAGGAAGAGATCTTGCTAATCTGTGGCTAGGAACCATAGTGGATTTTCCTGAACAAGACAAGCAGCTGATGGTTCTTGCTTTAGTGTAGTGCAGCTCTGATAAAACAGACAGGCACATTCCAGTTTAGACATCTAACTCAACCTGGTCAAGGTGCCTTGTGTTTTTTTCTCCAGGGCTGTGGGTTTGAATGTGCACACAAGTAGTGACTCTGTTGTAGATTTGATGCATGGGAAGGAGGAAGGCAGAATGAAAGACAGAGAAATGACACATGGGAGAAGAGGGAGGGAAAGAGGGGAGCAAAGGATAACTGCAAGGAAAGCAGAGAGAGGATAGGGGGGAATTGGAAGTGGAAGAAAGAGAAGGAAATGGGGAAAGGAGTGTGAGAGAGGGAGAGGAGTATATTGAACGAAGGCTGACTATTCTGTCTGAAGAAGGAAGCCATTAAAACTGAAGAAAGAAAAGTCCCAAAACACTGTTCTCAGGTCTACGAGCCAACCGTTTCTCCTGCCTATAAATTGTGATGTTAATAGGAGATGAAGTGAGCAGAAGTCATGAAGTATATATTCTTAGCATGGTATTCCTGGCTGGGTGGGGGCACTGGCACAAACCTTGGAGGCCTAATTCCCTCCCGGGGGAGGGGATTGCAAGCTAATTTTGCTGGTTTCCTTTGAGCCTCAAGTTCCAGTAACTCTCTGTCCGCTGGTGGCTTTGGCAATAGCATCTCTGTGTTCCTGTCTGCAGGGTTTCCAAGGAATAGCAGGGGCCAGAGGTGGCCCTGGAGAAAGGGGCCCCTCAGGAGAAGTTGGACCGACAGTAAGTCTCTTTTTGGCCTTTGGGGTGCAGCAGGTAGGGATTTGCCCATTCGTGGTCATAGATATAGCCACTTTGGCAAGAACTTACATTACATGTTCTGGACATATCATATACCTGCTGTAAGGGGACTTTTCCAAACTCTAATATAACACACACACCCCTTCTCTGAGTTCAGTCTGGGAGAGAGAAAAGATTCACTCAAGGTTCTTTGCAGACAGTTTTATTAAGAACGATCATTCTGATGCAAACAAGAGATCATGCTGGCATACAGAACAAGATTCAAAGTTTTTCCTTTACAGGATAAAACAGACAAAAGGTCAGGGTCTAGTATCTGGAAAAGCATCCAACATTCCATTCTCAAACATTATACTTTTACCCAGGGGTCCTTTCGTAGAAAAAGAGGTGCAGGAGCTCATTAGCATAACTCATTAGCATAGCTCATTAGCATATGCCACGTCCCCTGACATCACCAGAAGTGTGTCAGAAAGGGAATGTCAGTTTCAGCCCCATTATATCCTATGGGCCATTGAAATCAATGGCAAAAATAGGGTATATGAGGGGCTGGAGGAAAGGGGGTTTGAGGGAGAGGCTCCAAACTTGCAGGGTAGCTGCTGGGGCCTCTCCTCGAAATACCCACTAAGTTTCAAGAAGATTGGACCACGGGGTCCAATTCTATGGGTCCCCAAACAGATTGTCCCAACCCCTCCATTGTTCTCTATGGAGGGAAAAAATGTTAACTTTTTTCCTACCATAGAGAACAATGGAGGGAATGGGGGCAACCTGTTTGGGGGCCCGTAGAATTGGACCCCCAGTCCAATCTTCTTGAAACTTGGTGGGCATTTCGAGGAGAGGCCCCAGCAGCTACCCTGCAAGTTTAGAGCCTCTCCCTCAAACCCCCTCCCCTCCAGTGGCTTTTAAAGTTGCTGCTGAATTTTGGCGGCAAGTCAGCGGCGAGCTGAATCAGATTAGAGAATCTGATTCAGCTCGTGGCTGCCCTACTGGCCAGTCCTGAGCTGGCAGAGCTTTGCTCTGCCTCGCTCTGGCCCCAACGGACCCCTGCTTTTACCACCACCACCCCCTTCAGAGTACACTCTGCAGTCCTCCTAGGGAGAAAAGGAAAATAAGCCTATTACACATTTTTCACAGGAGATAAGGATGGAACAGACCTTGACTGAGCTAAGGTTGCTTAGAGATCAGGAGGTCAAAGAACAGATTTTGGATAAGGGTGGGAGGAAGGGCAGACACACCCTAAAATATAACAAACCAAAAAGGGGTCACAGGTATCAAAGAAGAAAACCACACAAAAAATCCCTGTGATATAAATGACATTTAGTAAGAATTATAGTACTTTCAAAACTTTACAAGGTTGCAATTTGTCCAACGTTCTCAACTTTGCAATATTGCAAAACAAGTCCAATATTCTCAATGAGCACCTGGTTATAAACACTATTCATTATTGTAGTAGCAGGAGGCTTTATGCACCCAGAGAGTATTGGCTAGCTCCCAATATAAACACTCATAATGGAACCAGAAGTAAGTTATATATTAAATAATTATAAGTTCAAAATAATTATATTCCATTCAGCTTCATGTTGCTTTTCATTTACCATGATTTTTTCCAGGATATTTTGAAGGAAAGAAAGAAAAAAAAAGTTTGCTCCTATTGTAATTTTGAACTGGATTAAGAAGCTGACACCTCCTTACAATATAGGATTACTCCTGAGGAAGACTGCTGTTGAAATGAGTTTATAACCGGGTGCTCGTTGAGAACGTTGGACTTTTTTTTTTTTTTGCAATATTGCGAAGTTGAGAATGTTGGACAAATTGCAGCCTTGTAAAGTTTTGAAAATAATATAATTCTTACTGACTGTCATTTCTATCACAGGATTTGTTTGTGTGACACCCTAAAATATAGCTGATCAGTCTGAAAGATAACAGACCAGCCTTAAGGCTCACTAATCAAAGCTGTTGCAAGGACCTTATTTCTTCGCTAAATTCTTCATGATGAAGTGGAATACTTTAACACCTGCCCACACCATCGGAACAGTCCAATGATGCAAACAAGCGAATGACTGTTAGCCAACAAAGCAGAGAGGTGTTTTTTCCCCATAATGGTAAGATTTCCTGAATTGCAACTTAGCATTCATTACTGGTCTTTGCATGTCTAATCAACTTAGCTGTGCATCGTTGCCCACTTAAAGGCACAGAGTCTTGGTTTCATTCTGTATCATTCCCAATGTCTAAGCATGGAGGGTTAAATAAGCTGATTTTGGAATCACCATTTCCCCGCAAAAGTTCTCAGTATGGTGTACTAAACACCAATGAGACGCAACCATACGAACTCCTAAAAATGTAAATAACAGGTGTTCCATTTTAACACAAACCTAATCAATAACTGGGTCTGTTAACATCGTTTCCTTTGAAATTCGATGGGACATTGCTGCGCGTTACATTCACGATTGCTTAGCTGTGCAGGAACATCTGGAAGGAACTGCCGCGTATATGTGGCTTCAACTGTACTGTTCACAAAGCAGTTGCTTGTTCAGCACAGTGAACCCGCAGCTATGAATATGTTCTGTCTTTCAGCTTCGAGAGGGTCATGAATATTCACATTGTCTTTTACAGCTGTGTCACTAGGGAACTGAACAAGGGAGGATGCAGAATTGCAGGGCTAGAAGGGACTTGAAAGCTACCTAGTTGAGGCCCTGGCGGTAAGATGGGCTTCTCTACCTGCCAGTCGCCTTCCACAGATGCATCGTTCTCCATAGAGAAATGGGTCCTAAGGACGTAAGAGAAGCCAATGTTGGGTCAGGCCAATGGCCCATCCAGTCCAACACTCTGTCACACAGTGGCCAAAAACACCAGGTGCCCTCAGGAGGTCCAGCAGTGGGGCCACTTGAGGACACTTGAAGCCCTCCCACTGTTGCCCCCCCCCCCCATCAAGCACCAAGAATACAGAGCATCACTTGCCCCAGACCGAGAGTTCCTATCTATACCTTGTGGCTAATAGCCACTGACGGACCTCTGCTCCAGATGTTTATCTAATTCCCTCTTGAAGCTGTCCATGCTTGTAGCCGCCACCATGTCCTGTGGTGGACAGAACCTGACATTAAAACCCGAGATTCACAGTTTACCTTTCACATTTTCAAGTCCTAGAGTTAGAATGGGCCCCAAATCCATCGAGGCCAACCTGCTGTGGTATGTCCCGGGACCCCTCTGTCCCTCCCCATAAGAAGAGCATTGCTGGCACAGACCAGTGCTCTGACCCCCTCATCATTTCTGTTGCCATCCTCTCTACTAATGCTCTATTTTTTTCCCCAAAAACATATCCCTTAAAGGCAAAATGTTGTGACCCACCCCGAGTCTGCTTGCAGGGGAGGGCGGGGTATAAATCAAACAAAATAAAAATTTTAAATGGGTTACAGATTTGTCAAGAATGGATCCGTCTTCCCGACGACTAATCCCGACGACTTCTCATGCCCCATCTGCAGGAAGATGGTTTGGCTTGAGAAGGAAAGTGAAATCTGGAAAAGAGGCATTTCGAAAAGGAGGCATGGAATGTGTTATGCCCTTATGGGTTTCCTTGAAGAGTCACACCAGAAGTCAACTCGAAACGTGTCACAGTTTTTTTTAAAAAAAGAACAGTCCAGTTAATGTAACCTTTCCATTTTTGTTCAGTGCCTCCTAGATAAATAATTGTGTTTTGTTCTTCTCCTCTCCAGGGGCTGCCTGGTCCAAAAGGAGAAAGGGGAGAGAAAGTAAGTGTCTTTGGTTTTCCTTGTGGATGTCTGTGTTGGCCAGCTCAGATTTTGGCTGTGTTCATACTGGAGTGCTGGAGCCGGCTGCAAACGGCTGGTTCCATAAAATCACGATCACACTAACCTCTCCTCGTGTCACCTTCAAGTGGCTCCTCCATGTTCACACTAACGACGAGGGTGGGGGGGTTTCGAGGTTTTAAACAAATTTTTCGCCGCTTGCACATGCGCATAAGCGTTCATGCAGGCGGATGGGGAAAAAATTTTCGCGCATGTGCAGCACCATCAGACCGAATCACTGCTTCCTTTAGACACTTGAAAATGCTGTGATATTTCAACCCGAAAATAGCCTCATCGTGACCGCAAACTCATGTACACGGTAGAACTAGCCTCCATTTGCATGTCTGTCCTTTAAATGTAGGTTCGTATGGGCGCTCATGCAAATCTCGCTAAATGCAAAAAAAAATGGTGGATGAAAAGTGGAAGCCAGAGGCTTCTGCGGGGAGGGGAGGGGGGTTACTCGGAAGTGCCTCGGAGACGGCTCAGCGTTTACACAGCACACAAATGTAGCTGCAGACTGAAGAAGACAGCTGAGACCAGCAGGGGAGCTGGTCTCAGATTTCAGACACTTTGTCGCACCTGAGTGACGGCTGGGGACGAGAGCCAGCTGTTACAGTGTAAACGTGCAGATTGGAGCCGGCTGCAGCCAGCTCAAATCTGCAAGTGTGAACGCACCCTTTTGCGAAGAATGCCTAAAGCAGATACGCAAAGCTGGTATAGGAACTACAGTTACAATCTTGGAAGAACAGCTAGATCTGAGTCCAGTAGCGCCTTCGAGACCAACCAGATTTGGGGGGGATAAGTTTTCAAGAGTCAATCTTTCCTTCATCACATGCGGCATCAGATGACGGGACCTTTGGCTCTCAAAAACATCTACTGCCACCGTGACCTGGATAGCCCAGGCAAGTTGGATCTCATCAGATCTTGGAAGCTACGCAGGGTCAACTCTGGCAAGTACTTGAATGGGAGACCTCCTTGGAATACCAGAGGCGGGAGGTGGGGGCAGGCTTTAGTCAGCCACCTCTCTGAATATCCTCCAGGTCCCATAGGGGTCAGTCGCCAGAGGTCGCCATGACTTCCAGGTGCTCTTTTTCTCTCTCTCTCTCACATACACATGGGGGGGGGGGAAGCTTATACTTCCCAGATCTCATTAGTCTCTAAGACGCTGCTGGCCTTGAATCTAGCTGTCTCATGGCAGACCAGTATGGCTACCCTCTGGCAAAAGAATGCAAGGAGTATGTCTGAGAACCAGACGGGATCTGGGGAAGAGGTGATTGTAAATGCCAAGAGATGAGAGCAAGGGCAACAGGAAGGCTGGTCATACAGGCACCAAGAAAACAAGATTAATGCTGAGCCGGGTTCAATCACTGACTGAATAGTAGTAAGATGTGAAGATAAGCCCTCAGACCCTTAGAAATATCTGTGCCTCTTCACATTTTCCCCGTCTTTGATGTAGTGGTTTGGTGTAGCAGTTAGGAGTCCGGACACTAATCTGGGAGGACCGGGTTTGATTCTCTAGTCCTCCACATGCAGCTGCTGGGTGACCTTGGGTCAGTCACAATTTTTCTCTGAGCTGTTCTTTTACGAGCAGTTCTCGAAAGAGTTCTCTCAGCCAGTTTGGTGTAGTGGTTAAGTGCGCGGACTCTAATCTGGGAGAACTGGGTTTGATTCCCCACTCCTCCACTTGCACCTGCTGGATGACCTTGGGCAAGCCATAGCTCTGTACCAGCTGTTCTCTCAAGGACAGTTGTCTCAGAGCTCTCTCAGCCCCACCGAACCTCACAGGGTGTCTGTTGTGGGGAGGGGAAAGGAAAGGAGTTTGTAAGCCGCTCTGAGACTCCAACTGAGTGAAGGGCGGGATATAAATCCAGTCTCTTCTTCTTTGGTGTAGTGGTTTAATGTACTGGTTAGGAGCGCGGACTCTAATCTGGGAAAACCGGGTTTGATTCCCCACGCCTCCACGCACAGCTGCTGGGTGACCTTGGGTCAGTCCCAAGCACTCTGTGAGCTGTTCTCTCAGGAGCAGTCCTTGAGAGAGCTCTCTCAGCCCCGCCTACCTCACAGGGTGTCCGTTGTGGGGAGGGGGAAGGGAAAGGAGATTGTAAGCCGCTCTGAGACTCCTTCAGATAATGAAGGGCAGGGTATAAATCCAATTTCCTCTTCTTCCTCCTCTTCTTCTTCATCGTCCTCCTCCTCCTTCTTCCTACCCTGCAGCCCCATTGTCATTCAACCTGAATGTGAACTGGATCAACTCGAATAAATGCAAGTTTCCTGTTTTTTTGGAAACATAATTCTTGGGAGATTTATTTACTGCACTCAGTATCACGCTTCTGTAACTGGGCAAAACACTGCTCTGTTAACCAAATCCCCTCATGCCACCTGGCAAGCCTCTCTCTCACCCAAGCAACTCACTGGAAGACTTTGGTCTAGCCACTCCCAGTATAACCTACCCCACAGAGTTGTTGTGAGAGAAAAAATGGAGGAAGGTCTTGTCTTCCCTGAACTATTTGGAAGAAGGGTGGGATACATATGTGATGGCCCTGTAGAGCACTCCCTGGCAATCTTTAAGCAGCGTCTGGACAAACACTTGTCAGGGATGCTCTAGGCTGATCCTGCAGGGGGTTGGACTAGATGGCCTGTAGGGCTCCTTCCAACTCTGTGATTCTATGATTCTATGTGCAAGCAGCTTACCTTTCTTCGGTTTGTGTTTCAAGAGCCAGTTTGGTGTAGTGGTTAAGTGCGCGGACTCTAATCTGGGAGAACCGAGTTTGATTCCCCACTCCTCCACTTGCAGCTGCTGGATGACCTTGGGCAAGCCATAGTTCTGGCACAGCTCTTCTTGAAAAAGAGCAGTTTCTGTCAGAGTTCTCTCAGCCCCACCTACCTCACAGGGTGTCTGTTGTGGGGAGGGGAAGGGAAAGGAGTTTGTAAGCCGCTCTGAGACTCCCTTGGGTAGTGAAGGACGGGATATAAATCCAATCTCCTCCTCCTCCTCCTCCTCCTCCTCCTTCTTCCTCTTCTTCTATAAAAGCCAACTTGGAACCAGACGTTCCAAAGAACTGCTGATCCCATCTGCTGTCACAGTTGTTGTTTAGTGACTTTTGACAAAAATGTAGAGGAGTTAAATACGTCTGAATACGAAGATGCAAACGCCAAAGAAATACGCTTCTCCAGCTTGGATACTGTAATGTAATATGTTCTGTGTAGCAACCAGCCTGCCATGTGCTCCCAGGTAATGGCGCCCGCCGCATGGCCAGAGCACATGGTCAGGCAGAGAGGGGAGCTTGAATCTGGAGGAACAATCGACGTCCAGATTGAAAGCCTCCACCAATGTGGGACCTAGGTTCTCCCTGGGGAGCCAATGCAATCAAAGGCTCCTCCAGGGAACCTATGACAAACATGTTCATATGTTAAGCCCCTATCAGGTCTTTTGGGTGCGGCCGGAGGTGTGGCTAGGGCTGCCAAGTCCAACTTGGGAAATATCTGGGGACTTTGGGGGTGGAGCCAGGAGACTTTGGGGGTGGAGCCAGGAGAAAGGAAGTGACATCATTTTGTGATGTCACATCCTGTGATGTTGCTTCCACATGCTGACACATGAACTCATGAAGTTTCCTAATCCTGAATCAGGCCATTGGTCCATCAAGGTCAGTATTGACTACTCAGACTGGTAGTGGCTCTCCAGGGTCTCAGGCTGAGATCTTTAATGTCACCTATTACCTGATCCTTTTTTAGCTGAAGAAGCTGATACCTCCTGCATGTCAAGCAGATGCTCTATCACTGAGCAACGGCCCTACTGAATCCTTCCTCATCTCGGCAGAATATGAAGCACTAAGTGCTACACAAGTGCTAAATATGATTTTCATATCATAAGAACAGGAGAGAAGCCACAGTGGATCGGGCCAACAGCCCATCCAGTACAACACTCTGTGTCACAACAGTGGCCAAAAATACCAGGTGCCCTCAGGAGGTCCAGCAGCGGGGCCAGAACTCCAGAAGCCCTCCCACTGTTGCCCCCCAAGCACCAAGAATGCAGAGCATCACTGCCCCAGACAAAGGGTTCCATTTAGACCTTGTGGCTAATAATAGCCACTGATAGACCTCTGCTGGATGGGGACAGAGAGAGAGAGACAGACAGACAGACAGACAGACAGACAGACAGACAGAAAAAAGAAAGAAAGAGGTAGAGAGAGAAGGAAAAAAACTGGCAGAGGCACTTACTTCCATTTAGACCTTGTGGCTAATAATAGCCACTGATAGACCTCTGCTGGATGGGGACAGAGAGAGAGACAGACAGACAGACAGACAGAAAAAAGAAAGAAAGAGGGAGAGAGAAAGAAGGAAAAGAGCTGGAAGAGAAACTTACCGCAGCAACGTTGCAAGCCACATGTAAAAGCAGCCCCTTCAGACCCTCCTTAATCCCTGGGCGGACCTCTCTTGCTGTGGAAGCTCTCTTGCTGACTTCTTAAAGGGGAAATGTCTGGTGAGGCTTTTTACTGCAGGGCAGGCTCTCTGCAGACATTTCCCTTTTAAGGCAGCCATTTTGTCCCCTGGTGGCCAATTTTGAAAAAGCGGGGGTAAGCACTAAAAATCGGTGTTTCCCCTGCCCTACCGGGGGACTTGGCAGCCCTAGGTGTGGCTCTGGCCAGCATATAATGAGGGCCCTGGAGCCCTGGAAGCATGCTTGTTCTGACCATCTACTGGGCATGCTGAATCACTCAATAAAGGCTTCATGATTTCACCGTTCCTGGTCTCCTGAGTCCAGGGCTGCGGCCACACGGGCTTTAAATGCAGGAGGAAGGGCTATTTCCTCCCGCATTTAAAGGGGCCAACCAGACGGCCCGCCCCAAGTCCCGTGCCGAAGCAGGCTCCAATGCGGGTTCCTCCCGCATTTTCTGACCCTGGGAAAATCAAGTATTTTCCCGGGTGTTGCGGGAGGAACCCGCATTGGAGGTATCTGGACAGCCCTCTCTCGCAAGCATTGCGAGAGCAGGGCTGTCCAGATAGCCCCGCCGGCCATTCCCCCCCCCCCCCCTTATACACTTGGGCGCATGGCCACTCATGCGCCCAAGTGTAAAAGGGGAGAACCCCCCCGCCCAACTCACCAGGCGGTGGTGGGTCCTTGGCCTCCACCGCCGCTTCTCCCGCTGCTGGGGCCGCCGCCTTTTCAGCGGCAGCTGCCGCGGCCGCCGTTTCCGATGTGGCCACTTCCGCCGCCTCTGCCTCTTCACTTTATGACGATGCCGCAAGGGTTGGGATGTGTAAACATCCCAACCCGCGGTAGGTAAATCCGGCCCCTTTAGATCCGGGAGCCCTCCCGGATTTAAAGGGGCTGTGTGACCGCGGCCTAGTACTCTTCAGATACTCTCACCCCTTTAAAATCCCCATCATTAAAACACAGGGGCAGAGTGGAAGAGATTGCTAGCCTCAGCGATAGGTAGCCTGAGAGGGCTCACTTCCACTTCCCCACTTTGCACAGGTGCTCAAGGTGGGCTGAATTTCTACGGAGGGTTTTTTGGTTAACTGATAGCTTTGCTACATTCCCTCTGCAGCCAGCATCGAGCCAGGTGCGAGACATTTTATTGTTTCCCTTTGGCATCTTTTCCGGGTTTTTAAATGCCGCTTTATTGCACCCCTGCTAAGTTTTCCTTTCCGATCTTTCTACTCCCCCACCCCCTTGGTGATGTGATGGCATTTTTTCATTTTTATTTCCCGGGCGCCCTGCCCAGCTCTCCCTCTCATTTTCTCGAGTCATCAGAACAGAGTCATCAGAAATCTCACGGTTTGATACAGGGCTCCGTTTTCATTTCATTATAAGCTTTTATGGATACCAGCAATGTCCATTTTCAAGTCATTTCCTGCATTTTGATGATTTTATTATCTGCCGTCGGAAAGATACTTATTTACTCACCCATCAAAGATAGCCGTTTCGAACGGAGTTTAGTTATTCAATCACAGCGAAATGATTGGTGGAAGTGGCCTTCATTATATCGTGAGAAATGGAATTCATTTAATAGTAATGTTGGTTCGCATTAATCTTTTAAGCATCACAGTCTTCATATGATGATATAATTGTGTTTTGATTTACTATTGTTTTGCGCAGTAGGTTATTAATATCAAATTCTTAGGGCAATTCAGGGCCCAAACAGAATGTTTAAAATTCATTTCTTGGAGAATACATATTGCTGATGGACCTCCCAACCAGTTCAGTGAAGTGGTTAGGAGTCCGGACACTAATCTGGGAGGACTGGGTTTGATTCCCCACTCCTCCACATGCAGCCAGCTGGGTGACCTTGGGTCAGTCACAAGTTCTCTCAGAGCTATTCTCTCAAGGGCAGCTGTCGAGAGAGCTCTCTCCGCCCCACCTACCCCACAGGCAGTGTTGCCTCTAAGCTGAGTTAGTGTGAGCTAGCTCACCGTTTTTTAGCCTCCAGCTCACACATTTTCGTCTTCGCTCAGGAAGGATGGCTCCAGAGCAAACTAATTTATGCAGCAGCCAAATCACTCGCTCACAACTTTAATGCCAGTAGCTCACAAAGTAGAATTTTTGCTCTCAAGTCTCCACAGCTTAGAGGGAGCATTGCTCGCAGGGTGTCTGTTGTGGGGAGGGGAAGGGAAAGGAGATTGTAAGCCGCTCTGAGACTCCTTCGAGTTGTGAAGGTATAAATTTATTTATTTATTGAATTTGTATCCCGCCCTCCCTGCCTCTCGGCGAGCTCAGGGCGGCTATCCAATCTCTTTTCTCCTCCTCCTCCTCCTCCTTCTTCGGGCTGCCAAAGTCAGCCTCCAACATTTCCTCCTCATCCAAAGAGCTGTTGGCAGACAGACCCACAACGTGGATATACCATAGAGTTTCTGGAAATTTCCAGACTTTGGTGTAGTGGTTAAGTGCGTGGATTCTAATCTGGGAGAATCTCCTCCACTCACACCTGCTGGATGACCTTGGACAAGCCATAGCTCTGTACCTGCTGTTCCCCCAAGAACAATTGTCTCACAGCTCTCTCAAAATGTCAGCCAGTTCCTCTGCGGGCCTGATAAAAGCCCTCCGGGGGGGGAGGGGTCTGATCCGGCCCGCAGGCCGCATGTTTGACACCCCTGATCTAGCCGATACCTTCAAGCCCTTAATTTAAACCCATTCTTGCGAGTCCTCTCCTCTGCTGCCAACAGGAACAGCTCCCTGCCCTCCTCTAAGTGACAGCCCTTCAGGTACTTCAAGACTTCGGTGTAGTGGTAAGGAGTACGGACACAAATCTGGGATGACCGGGTTTAATTCCCCATTCCTCCACATGCAGTCAGCTGGGTGACCTTGGGTCCCCCCTCAATTTGACTGTATCTCAACAAGGATCTTGCAGAGCTGGAAAAAGTACAGAAGAGGGCAACCAAGATGATGAGGGGGTTGGAGCGTCTTCCCAAGGAGGAAAGGCTGAAGAGTCTGGGTCTTTTCAGTTTAGGTGAAGAGGGGACACGATAGAGGTTTATAAAATTATGCATGGGGGTGGGCATAGTTGATAAAGAGAACTTGTTCTCCTTCTGCCCAAATATTAGAACTTCAGGGCATCCAAAGAAGCTGATTTGCAGTAGGTTCAGGATAGACAAAAGGAAATGCTACTTTACTCTGTGAGTGATTAAAATGTGGAATTCGCTACCAGAGGATATAGTGATGGCCAAAGGAATAAACAGCTTTAAAGAGGATTCTCACAGAGTAAAGTAGCATTTCCTTCCAGCTCTGCAAGATAGTTTCACGGAGGGTAAGTCTATAAATGGCTCTTAGCCATGGGGACTGAGGGGAACCTCCACATTCAGAGGCGCTAAACCTCTGAATCCCAGAGCCTGGAGTCAACATCAGGGGAAGGCCTGGGCCTCCATGCCCTGTTGTTGCCCCTCCAGAGGAACTGGTTGGTCACTGTGTGAGACAGGATGCTGGACTAGATGGACCCCTGGTCTGATCCAGCAGGGCTCTTCTGATGTTCTTATGAAGGCCTCGGCCTCTCTGCCCTGTTGTTGGCCCTCTAGAGGAACTGGTTGGTCACTGTGTGAGACAGGATGCTGGACTAGATGGACCCCAGGTCTGATCCAGCAGGGCTCTTCTGATGTTCTTATGAAGGCCTCGGCCTCTCTGCCCTGTTATTGGCCCTCTAGAGGAACTGGTTGGTCACTGTGTGAGACAGGATGCTGGACTAGATGGACCCCTGGTCTGATCCAGCAGGGCTCTTCTGATGTTCTTATGAAGGCCTCGGCCTCTCTGCCCTGTTATTGGCCCTCTAGAGGAACTGGTTGGTCACTGTGTGAGACAGGATGCTGGACTAGATGGACCCCTGGTTTGATCCAGCAGGGCTCTTCTGATGTTCTTATGAAGGCCTCGGCCTCTCTGCCCTGTTGTTGGCCCTCCAGAGGAACTGGTTGGTCACTGTGTGAGACAGGATGCTGGACTAGATGGACCCCTGGTCTGATCCAGCAGGGCTCTTCTGATGTTCTTATGAAGGCCTCGGCCTCTCTGCCCTGTTATTGGCCCTCTAGAGGAACTGGTTGGTCACTGTGTGAGACAGGATGCTGGACTAGATGGACCCCTGGTCTGATCCAGCAGGGCTCTTCTGATGTTCTTATGAAGGCCTCGGCCTCTCTGCCCTGTTGTTGGCCCTCCAGAGGAACTGGTTGGCCACTGTGTGAGACACGATGCTGGACTGGATGGACCACTGGTCTGATCCAGCAGGGCTCCTCTGATATTCTTATGAAGGCCTTGGCCTCTATGCCCTATTGTTACCCCTCTAGAGGAACTGGTTGGCCCCTGTGGGAGATGGGATGCTGGACTAGATGGACCAGTGGGAGGGCTTCTAGTGTCCTGGCCCCACTGCTGGACCTCCTGAGGGCACCTGGTGTTTTTGGCCACTGTGTGACAGAGTGTTGGACTGGATGGGCCACTGGCCTGATCCAACATTGGCTTCTCTTATGTTCTTATGACCTCTCTGATCCAGCAGGGCACTTCTGATGTTGCTAACACTGTTCTCCTGCAGACAGTGAAAGCAGTTACTTTCTGAACGGGTGCTCCCTGCAGATGCAAGAGAGGTCCTTCTTTGGGTTGTTCTGAAGCAGGCTGAGAATAGCCCGGAATCAGCCATTTGCTTTTGGGGGAGGAGAGACGCTGTTTGGGTTCAGTTTCCAAAAAAGGGGAGGAGGTTTTTGTCCAGCTGCAGCCACAGGGAGGGGTTGCCAAACCCAGTGACATAAGACAGTCTGGCAGTAGCAAAGCCAGTTGTGCACAGATTTGATGCAAATGACCAGGACGAGTGGGAGGTATTTTTCTCAGCCCCCCCCCCCCAAGCTGGAAACAGTCTTGATTTAAGAGAAGGGAACCTTTGCATGGTTTGAATCAAGAGTTCATAGCTTGTTTCTAGTTTTCGGTGGGCGTCTTTTCTAATTCAGGTCAGCTTCTCTCCCACGACATAGTAGATAACAAAGGAATGGGGGAAAACGAGAGGCTGGGACCGGCGTGGGTGTCTCCAGCATATTGGAAATGTCACCACTCAATACTGTAGATTGCGTTACACCGTTATTACATTTTTATTAGAAAGCCTTTTGAAGGACGGAAAGGCCAGCTGAAGCGGTGCTTTAAAACCTTGCCTTGAAAAACTATCTGTTCGTCAGTGTGGTTGCCTGGGAGGTTTTTTCACCCAAGAACCCCAAATTTCCAACCATTAGGGAACAACTGGCTGCGGTCACATCCTCCTCTGGAACAGCCCTTCACTGTCTAGGAGGGTCGCCAGCTTCCCACTAGATGTGGGGCATCTTCTATCCTGAGTTTCTGGCTGCCACAACTCAGCTGGGGGGTTGGAGGAAATGCCCAGGTGAGATGGGAGCGCATGACTGGCGTTCCCCAGCATGACACTGGCTCTAGCACGAGCTGGAAGTGAAGAAGAGAAGGAGAGATTGGATTTATACCCCGCCCTTCACTATCCAAGGGAGTCTCAGAGTGGCTTACAAACTCCTTTCCCTTCCCCTCCCCACAACAGACACCCTGTGAGGTAGGTGGGGCTGAGAGAGCTCTGAGGCAACTGTCCTTGAGAGAACAGCTGGTACAGAGCTATGGCTTGCCCAAGGTCATCCAGCCAGGTGCAAGTGGAGGAGTGGGGAATCAAACCCGGTTCTCCCAGATTAGAGTCCGCGCACTTAACCACTACACCAAACTGTGATGTCACCACACTGGGTGATGCTCTAGCATTCACCCAAAGCTCTATGGTTAACCATAGAATTTGGGGTGAATGCTAGAGCTGACGCCCCGGGCCATGATGTCTCTTCTGGGTTATACCAGAAGTGACATCACTGCACCAGGATGCGAACTGCCCCCCTGCAGTACGGAAGTCCCTGTGTCCCCATCAGTTGCCATACGCCACGCCATACCTCATAACTCAACCCTCGAGCCGTTTTGTGATTCTTTCCGTTTCTTAGGTGGAAGATGGGACCCTTTTTTACAAAAGCACACATGGGGAAATGGGTGTCATCTGATCCCAAGCCCGGTAAAAGCATTCCAAGGCCTAACGCCTCTGAAAGCTGCCACACAAAAGGTCCAAGAGAAACGCAGTTTCAGTCGTCAGCGACTCTTTGGGGAGAGGGGAGCTTCCTCCTTCCTAAACATGAGGAAGAACTTCCTGACAGTCAACGTGGTTCCTCGGTGGAACGGGCTTCCTCGGGAGGTGGTGGGCTCTCCTTCTTTGGGGGTTGTCAAGCAGAGGCTGGATGGCCATCTGGCAGCAAGGCTGATTCGGTGAACTTGGGCAGATCATGAGAAGGGAGGGCAGGAAGGGTTGCCTCAGTGCTTAGTGCTCATGGCCCTTTCTTACACACCCAAGGAAATGCTGATCACCACATCAGGAAGCCATTTACTCCAGGCCAGTTTGGCCAGGGATCCTGGAGGTTGTCTGCCATCTGGGTGTGGAACAGGGGTCCCTGGGTGTGCGATTCTATGATTCCTTGTATGTTGTCCCTTGCAGTCTGATGCAGATAGCTTCCAAGGCCTGTGTCCCTTCAGATCTAGAGCTGCCAGGTCCCCGAGGGAGGGTTTCCCCGCCGAAACGGCCCCCAATCTGCCGGTCTGGATCAGACGGGGGGGATCCCACCCCCAAAGTGCCCAGCTCGGGCAGACACGCCTGGCGTGATGACGTCAATCGCGCCGGGCACGTCGCCAGCCGACGCTCCAGCAATCAGCCTGGAAACTCTATGGTACCATAGAGTTTCCAGGCTGATTGCTAGAGCATTGGTCGGCGACGTGCCCAACATGATGATGTAACTTCCAGGTGATGTCATCACGCCATGCGCGTGCTTTGCGCGCGCGCCAGTTTCCCAGAATGGGACTGTTATGTATTGACCATGCAGTCGCCATGTGTTCCTGTAATGGCGACCGCCATGTGGCCAGAGCACATGGCCAAGAAACTCCCTGAGCTTCAGCCAGGTAGAACAAAGGCCAGGTGGATTCAAACCGGCCACCAATCCTGTACCTAGGTTTCTCCCAGGGAACCTATGAGATGTAAATAGACTGATAAGAGCCTATCAGGCCAGTTGGGCGAGGTCAGGGGATTGTCCCTGACCAGCATAAAAGGAGGGCTTCGAGCCCGGGGTTGTATGCTTCATCCGGACCAGCAATAAAGATCTAGCTGTTCACTGTTCCATGGACTCCAATACTTATCAGGGACCAATTCTCCCCTGCCACGCCAGGTAAGTCACTTGGCAGAACGCAAAGAAGCGTCGTGGTTTCTCTCTCTGGGTGTGCTGCTGTGCACCATCTGCCTTGCTTTCTGCCCATGCCGAGGCTTGTTTTTTGTCCTTTCCCCCCTTAGGGTGAACCACAGTCCATAGCTACCATCTATCACTTGGTAAACCAGGCCTGCGAGCGTCTGATTCAGGGTAAGAGCAACCTTCTCAATCAACTCGGACAGCCTGCCGGCCTCCCAGAGGAGCCGGCTGTTCTGGGAATGCCTGCATTTCATTTCCGTGTGAACCTTACCGAAATCCATGGGAAACCTTAGGGCTGCCAGCATCCAGGTGGGGCCTGGAGATCCCCTGGAATTACAGCTGACCTCCAGATGACAGAGGTCATTTCCCCTGGAAAAAACGGATGCTTTTGAGAGTGGAATCCACGGCGTGGTCTTCTGCTGTGGTGCTCAGACTCTGCCCCCAGAACCTCAAGGAATTTCATCGCCTGGAGTTGGCAGCCCGGTTGCCAGACTCTTCCTCGCTAATTGGATTATGGGGTTTTGTCCACGCAAGGGCTAATGAGTGGATTGTTCTGCCCCGAGACAGCACTTTGATGAATTATCCCTTTCAGTCCTGTGTTTTCTCGTAATCTGATTAGTATCAGGATTAGCACGCAATTCGATTCCATTTCTCTCTCTCTAGCTTTTCTCCACCGCCAGGTCAATTCGTTTCATATCAGCAGGGGTCCGTTGGAGCGGGAGCGCACAGGAGCGCAGCTCCGGGAGTGAGGAGCCCAGGAGGCGGGCACATGTCCAAGCCCCACCCCCTCCTCGGCTTCCCCAAGCAGTGCAGAGGCGCAGCGCCCCGGGGAAAGCCCTGCTAGGGTCTTTATTGTTTTTAATGTTTTGTTTTAATATTGATGATTTTATCATTGTTCCTTTTATGACTGTGTGCTGCTTTTCCAGAGACTTGCTCAAGGTGGCATACAAATTTTCTAAGTATACCATTTCTTATCTGGGCACATGGCACATAAGTACTGCAGAAATTTCACCAACCCTTCAGCAGCTTCCACCCCATCAGTTTGGTGTAGTGGTCAGGAGTTGGACTCTAATCTGGGAGAACCGGGTTTGATTCCCCACTCCTCCACATGCAGCTGCTGGTGTGACGTTGGGCCAGTCCCAAGTTCTCTCAGAGCTGTTCTCTCATGAGCAGTTCTCAAAAGACCTCTCTCAGCCCCACCTACCGCACAGGGTGTCTTGTTGTGGGGAGGGGAAGGGGAAGGGATGGGTGGTGCACATGTCCTGGGTATCTCAAGTCTACTTGAAACCTGGTGGTTTCAAGGGAGCAGGAAGAGAATGAGGGTGTGTTCTTTACGCTTATTTTTATTGCACAAAGTATTGGATGGGGAAGGGAACGGAGGAAGAGCAGGTCAGTTTCACTCACCTGTGGAGTGGAGCCTGAGGGGTGGGTGTTGCCTTCTGACACACTTCCGGTATGTTAGGGGGTGTGGCATATGCAAATGTGCTATGCAAATGAGTTATGCTAATGAGCTCCTGCACCTCTTTTTCTACGAAATGACCCCTTCAAATCAGCCAGGTGTTTTTCAGTGCCCATTCCTATTCTGAAGAACAGCTTCCTCCAATGTAGTAAGGAGGCTGTGTTCCAAGCTCCGTGTTGGGAAATACCTGGGGATTGTGGGGGTGGAGCCTGGGGAGGGCGGGGTTTGTGGAGGGGCGGGACCTTGCAGGATACAATGCCACAGAGTCCACCCTCCAAAACAGCCATCTCGGTTGTCCGGAGAAGTGAGCAGTGACTCACAAAAGCTCGTACCCTGCCACAAATTTTAGAAAAGAGCAAGAGTCCAATGGCACCTTAAAGGGTATGAGCTTTTGCGAGTCACGTCTTCAGAAGCTGTGCAGTGACTCATGAGAGCTCACCCCCTGGCACATATTTTGTGGGTCTTTCAGATGCTCCTGGACTCTTGCTTTTTTCAGAGAGCCAGTTTGGTGTAGTGGTTAAGTGCGCGGACTTTAATCGGGGAGATCCGGGTTTGATTCCCCACTCCTCCACTTGCACCTGGCTGGATGACCTTGGGCAAGCCACAGCTCTGTGCCAGCTGTTCTCTCAAGGACAGCTTGGGAAAGAGCTCTCTCAGCCCCACCTACCTCACAGGGTGTCTGTGGTGGGGAGGGGAAGGGAAAAGGAGTTTGTAAGCCGCTCTGAGACTCTTAAGTGAGTGAAGGGCGGGGTATAAATCCAATCTCTTCTTCTTCTTCTTCTTCTTCTTCTTCTTCTTCTACTGGTGCAGACAGACTAACACAGCAACCCATCTTGATCTGCCACAAATGTTGTTAATCTTTCAGGGGCTAATGGACTCCGTCTCTTTTCTACTGACCTAAAAGTAGTAAGATGTGAGGATAACCCCCCCAAACCCTCCAGGTCCCACCTGGAGTCTGGCAACCCGATAAGGAAGGCACCCACCCTTTGGTCGTTTTCTGAATGATATATAAAGCCCAACTATGCAAACATATTTTTGGTGACCGGTGATGTCAGGCAATGGAGGGGCTGAGTTTTAAGAAGAAGAAGAAGAAGAAGAAGAAGAAGAAGAAGAAGAAGAAGAAGAAGAGTTTGGATTTATACCCCGCCCTCCACTCCCCAAGGGAGTCTCAGAGGGGCTTACAAATTCCTTTTCCCTTCCCCTCCCCACAACAGACACCCTGTGAGGTAGGTGGGGCTGAGAGAGCTCTTTCCCAAGCTGTCCTTGAGGGAACAGCTGGTACAGAGCTATGGCTTGCCCAAGGTCGTCCAGCCAGGTGCAAGTGGAGGAGTGGGGAATCAAACCCGGACCTCCCAGATTAGAGTCCGCGCACTTAACCACGACACCAAACTGGCTCTCTGTTCTGTGTTTGTTTTTAATGTGCCATGGCTTTAAATTTCCGAGCACTGTGATTTTTTAAAATGTCAACTGCTTGAGTCCTCCTGTGTGGGAGAAAAGTGAGATATCAGTTTTTAAAAGGAGTAGATTAGCCTGCAGTAGGATTTCCCCCCCAAAGTCTAGCTGATGAATGCTTCTTCCCTCACCCTGATATTATCTTTGGAGTCAGTTGCTGCTCCTATATCTGGGAAATATATATTTAAACTCTTGTAAGTGGAGCAGGCTTCCTCAGGAGGGGGTGGGCTCTCCTTCTTGGGAGGGTTTTCAGACGGAGGCTAGATGGCCATTTGGCAGTGATGCTGATTGTAGAGTTGCCAGCCTCCAGGTGGGGCCTGGGGATCTCCCGCTTTCACAACTGATCTCCAGCTGACAGAGAGCAGCTCCCCTGGAGAAAATGGCTGCTTTGGAGGGCGGACTCTGTGGCATTGTACCATGCTGAGGCCCCTCCCCTCCCCAAACCCCACCTTCTCCTGGCTCCACCCCCAAAGTCCCCAGGTATTTTCCAACCCGGACTTGGCAACCCTAGCTGATTGTGTGAACTGAGGCAGATCACGAGAAGGGAGGGCAGGAAGGATTTCCTCGGTGCTTAGTTCTCATGGCCCTTTCTTACACGTCCAGAGAAATGCTGATCGCCGCTTTGGGGTCGGGAAGCAATTTTTCTCCAGGCCAGTTCGGCCGGGGATCTTGAAGGGTTTTTGTCATCTTCTGGGCATGGAACAGCGGTCACTGGCAGTGTCTCCTCTAAGCTGAGTTAGTGTGAGCTAGCTCACAGTTTTTTAGCTTCTGGCTCACCCATTTTCGTCTGGTCTCAGGAAGGATGGCTCCAGAGCAAGCTAATGTATGCAGCAGCCAAATCGCGCTCTCTCAACTTTAATTCCAGGAGCTCACAAAGCAGAATTTTTGCTCACAAGACTCCTTAGCTTAGAGGGGGCATTGGTCGCTGGGGGCATGGGTGTGGAGCAGGACGTATTTGTGAATTTCCTGCCTTGTGCATGGGGTTGGACTAGATGACCCTGGAGTGGTCATTTATCATTCTAATTGCCCTTTCCTTCACTTTTCCCAATGCTATAATATCTTTTTTGAGGTGTGGCGACCAGAATTGCACACAGTTCTCCAAATGAGGTTGCACCATCGATTTATACAGAGGCATTAGGATACTGATAGTGTTCTTAACAGTGTGACTTGGAACTAGTATACTCTCACTTCTGTACATCCTTTTTAGAAGATAAATTTTGTGTGTTTATTTGTACGGTACAGTTCTTATGCACATACAGTATTACAGTGTGCATTAATCTGCTTAAAATAATAAGAATACTTGGATTTTACATACAGGGTTGGCAGGGGTGTAGATTTTTGTAAAATCGGGGGGCTCTTTAGCGCGTGCACTTTGCACATGCGCTTGCTGGGGATGTTCCCCCCCGCCGGGAAACCTCCGCGCCTCCCCGGGCCCTTCCGAGGCCTGTCAGCCGCTGCTGCCGGGGCCTCCCCCCCCACTCCTTCCCTCTCCCTTCACGGGGAAAAGAAGGAGGGAGAGGGAAGGATGGAAGAGTGGTGTGGGGGGGAGGCACCGGCAGCAGCAGCTGCCGGCCTCGGAAGGGCCCCGGGAGGCGCCGCAGCAGGCGCTACGTTTTCCCGGGGGGGGGCTCAGTCCCCCCCGGGAAATTTCGGGGGAGGCTTGAGCCCCCCCCCATAGTCTACGCCTATGAGGGTTGGTACACAGTTCTTTTGGTTTATCAAGGTCTGACCCTAGCTCACTTTTTTGGGATTACTGCCATATAGATGATCCACGTTTTGTTCTGCAGAATTCACACCCGCCTCTGGCCCTGGGCTGGTCAGTACTCCATGCCAAAGAGCAGCAAATAGCTTTCATCATTTGATTGTGTCTCATTTAACCGTTCGGAAGCACAGCTTGGCAAAGGGAGGCGGCAGACCGTATTCCAGGAATCGGGCAGGTTCCAAAAAGGCCCCCTTTCTCCTCTCTCTCTCTTTCTTTCCGTTTCTTTCCAGCTCATGTTCTGAAGTTGGACGCATTCCTCCACGAACACACGAGCAAGCCTGTTCCCATCTGGGAAGACAAGCCGAAGGCAGGAGAGCCCGGCCCCCCAGGTCTTCCCGGCCCCCCTGGCATGAAAGGAGAAAGAGGAGAAGTGGGGATGCCCGGGCAGCCAGGCCGAGATGGGTATCCAGGAGAACAAGGTACCAGAAGAAGGGTCTCTTGACAGAAATTTTTGGTTTTTTACTTATTTTCATTTCTACCGGCCTTTCTCCCTAGTGAGGACACAAAGTAGGTTATGTAATTCTAGGGTAAAGGTAAAGGTCTCCCTTGCTCGAAAGCCAGTCGAATACGACTCTAGGGATGCGGTGCTCATCTCCGTTTCCAAGCCAAAGAACCAAGCCAAAGAACCAGTCCGAAGATGTTTCCATGGTCATGTGGCCAGCATGACTGGACGCCGAGGCGCACGGAACGCTGTTACCTTCCCGCCGAAGCAGTATTTATTTATCTACTTGCAATTCCTTGCTTTCGAACTGCTAGGCTGGGAGGTGTTGGGACCAGAGACGGGAGCTCTGAGCTGGGGCTCGGAGACGGGAGACAGCACTCGGGTCTCCAACTGCTGAACTACTGATCTTCCAGTTCGTAGTTCAGCATCTTAACCACTTGAGCCACGGCAGCCCCTTATACAATTCTACTGTCCTCCATTTTATTCTCATAACAATCCTGTGAAGTAAGCTAGGTGGAGAGTGGGTGACTGGCCAAGGTCACCCAGCAAGCTTCCGAGGCAAAGTGGAGATTTGAACCTGGCTCTCCCAGATCCAACAGTCTACTGCACCGCACTGGCTGTCTTTTTAAAAAAAAATTGTAATAATTTTATTTAATGTCATTTTCAGAACACAATACCACCAGTTTTAACAAAGGCTCATAAAAATATATAGGGGTTTTTTTTGGCAGCATGTGGAGAAACATTAAAAAAAGGTACTTAAACACATCAGCAAAGGCTCTAGCAGTTTGCTCTTGATATCCAGGCTAGTGAAAAGAGGCAGCTGGGTGAAATGACTTGACTGAACTTCACAAACACAGTGACAACCAAACACAAAGTGCAGGATGCGGTAAACTAACTTTGTCCTTTAAAATCTGGTTTCCAGGGAACAACCAAACAAAAATGAACTACCCATGGGTTAGGAAAAGTGGACAAGGGGGCAAGGGCAGCTGAAATTCTCAATTAAATATCACAGGCCTCTTTCACAGACCACACAGAGAGGAGAGAACCGTAAAGACAACAACAACAAAACCAGTTACAAATAATCAGGGGTCCATTGGAGGGGGAGCGCACAGGAGTGGAGCTCCGGGAGTGAGGAGCCCAGGGGGCGGGCACATGACCAAGCCCCACCCCCTCCTCGGCTTCCCCAAGCAGTGCAGAGGCGCAGCGCCCCGGGGAAAGCCCTGCAGGGTCTTTATTGTTTTTGATGTTTTCTTTTAATACTGATAATTTTATCATTGTTCCTTTTACGACTGTGTGCTGCTTTTCCAGAGACTTGCTCAAGGTGGCATATAAATTTTCTAAGTATACCATTTTTTATCTGGGCACATGGCACATCAGTACTGGAGAAATTTCACCAACCCTTCAGCAGCTTCCACCCCATCAGTTTGGTGTAGTGGTCAGGAGTTGGACTCTAATCTGGGAGAACCGGGTTTGATTCCCCACTCCTCCACATGCAGCTGCTGGTGTGACCTTGGGCCAGTCACAAGTTCTCTCAGAGCTGTTCTCTCATGAGCAGTTCTCAAAAGACCTCTCTCAGCCCCACCTACCTCCCAGGGTGTCTTGTTGTGGGGAGGGGAAGGGGAAGGGATGGGTGGTGCACATGTCCTGGGTATCGCAAGTCTACTTGAAACCTGGTGGTTTCAAGGGAGCAGGAAGAGAATGAGGGTGTGTTCTTTATGCTTATTTTTATTGCACAAAGTATCGGATGGGGAAGGGAATGGAGGAAGAGCAGGTCAGTTTCACTCACCTGTGGAGTGGAGCCTGAGGGGTGGGTGCTGCCTTCTGACACACTTCTGGTATGTTAGGAAGTGTGGCATAGGCAAATGAGTTATGCAAATGAGTTATGCTAATGAGCTCCTGCACCTCTTTTTCTACGAAATGACCCCTGCAAATAACACCAGTAACAATATTATCAATATATCTAATAGCCAAAGTGCCCCCTGCGTGCGGATATCTAAATGCGCTCATTGGGGGGCACCTAGGGGAACAGAGAGATTTTCCTGCACACTTGGGGGACTCCCCAGGTGTGCAGACAAATCTTAAAACTTAAAAAAAAAAACTATACGGGGGATATTTCAATCCCCCCCAAAAGTAAGAGAGTGTTCCCTGCACATGTGCAGAGAACACTTTGGGAACTCTGCTGCGGCCCGGCAGCTGAGAGCCGCTGAGGCCTCGCCGCCCGGTGCCGGGGAGTGTGGGGGAGATTGGCGGCCCGGCAGCTGAGAGCCACTAAGGCCTCGCCCCCGGTGCTGAGGTGGGGAGGGAAGAAGACTTACCAGCAGCTGCTTTCTCCTCGATGTAGAGTTGCAACCTTTAGGAATTCTCCCCCCCCCCCCGGAATACTCGCCTCCCCCCACGGGTCCTGCTTCTTGTCAAATTACAACTTCTATTTTTTCACTCCCTGGCTGTCTTGAAGGGCACAGCCGTATTTTCCCCCTGTCCGGTAGATTCTCCACTGAATACTTTGGCAGTGTTTTGTTATTCATTTATTAAAGTGGCAGAGCCTCTGCTTGGCATGCCGAAGGTCCCAGGTTCGATCCTCCGCAATTCCAGTTGAAGGATCAGGCCGTCAGTGGTGGGAAAGAGCTTCCTCAGCCCGAGACCCTGGAGGGTAAATGAATAATACATTTAAAAAGATGATCAGGGAACTGACAATAGGGTTGCCAGGTCCTTACTGCGTTCTGGGGTGGGGGGTCCCCTCCAGTCTTCCTCCTGGAGTCTTCTGGCACGCGTGCCATGATGATGAGGTGACATCATCCCTCATGGCACATCACATGAGGAATGCTCTAGCACAAGGTTACCATAGAGTTCCCCCACAAAAAATGCTAGAGCGTCTCCCATGCAATGTGCCCTGCGTGATGATGTCACATCTGGGTGACATCATCGCACCCGACACATCGGGTGCCGATGGGGCTGCTCAGGGGCTGGGCTCCCCCACTGGCCAGCTGGGAAGCAGTGGACTGGGGGCCCCCAAATCAGGGGGACCCCTGCCTCCATCGGGGGGGGGGTATGGCAACCTTAACTGGCACCAATTACCATGGCCGATGCAGGGTCTTTGCCAGGTGGCCCCTGAGGCTGTAACAGAGTTGTTCGAGCTTGGTTTTGTTTGTTACTAGCCACCAGTAGCCCTCTAGGGCAGTGGCCCACCAGGAAATGTCCCTGTAAACTATGAGGCCACTCTGCCTCACCCCTGTATTCAAGCCAGCCCTGAAAGAGACAAACAAGCCAGCTTGAGCAGAACCAATTCACACCTTCCTTAGAGGCCTGGGGGGTATAGAGTACTCAGTCGAATCCATTGTGCTGTGATCGTATCCCATCCTCGTCGCCAGTATAAAGTGCTCAGTCCAGAGGCACGTTCAAGTGAAATCAGCGCATGGTTTGTTAGGAGGTTCTGGAACACATGTCTGAGCTGGGCTCGGGGGACTGCTTATATGCACATCTAAACTGCGCCCCCAGCCTCGCCCACACCCTCTGATAGGATTACAGTTAAGTCTTCCCCAGATCACTGGCCCCTATTTGCATCCTGGCTGACCGATAGGTCTAAATTAAAATCGGGGCCAGTCTATTGTGTTCTGGAGCAAAGCTCTGACTGTGCCTGGTCATGTGCTTGCCCCGGACTGCATGGCCTGACCGCATGGTGGTTGCCATTAGAACACAACAGGGGGGCAGCAGGGTGGACACATGAGCACCGGAATCTGCCTTATCCTGAATCAGACCTTTGGTCCCTCGAGGTCAGTATTGTCTCATCAGACCAGTTGTGGCTTTTCAGTGTCTCGAGCAGTGGTCCTTCTCATCGCCCACTACCTGGTCCTTCTAACTGGAGGTGCCGAGGACTGACCCTGGGACCTTCTACACATGGGATTCACTGCCACAAGAAGAGGCGGCAGCTACAAACAGAGACACTTTCAAGAGGGGACTGGATCAACATCTGGAGCAGGGGTCCGGGAGTGGCTATTTGCCACAAGGTATAGATGGAACCAGGCCCATGGTGAGGGTTTTGTAGCTTGTGGGGCAATTTTTTTGGGTGGGGCTGCCATTATTTGCCATATGGCCCGGGGCCTACTCACTTGAAGGACCACCTCTCTCCATATGTTCCCCAGCGAGCACTTCGGTCTGGATCCCAGAACCGCCTGACCATCCCAGGGCCGAAGGAGCCAGGGCTTTCTCTGTGGTGGCCCCTTACTGGTGGAATGAGCTCCCAGATAACATCAAGGCCCTGCGGGATCTACTCCAATTCCGCAGGGCCTGTAAGACGGAGCTCTTCCGCCAGGCTTTTCAAATAGGGGCTGCCTAACATTTACATCTTGGCCCTGGCCCGATTTCCATCCGCCAGCATGTGACCAGATATGATGGGTACATCTCGGTGCTGCTTTGATACTCTTACCTGAAGATACACCATCTATGCGTTCTTAATATGTTTTAATGTTTGTTTAATATGTTTTTAATTATTTGAAGAAATTATATTGTTGCCATTTTGGCTGTTGTTAGCCGCCCTGAGCCCGCCATATGGCGAGGAGGGCGGGATACAAATCTCAACAAATAAATAGATAAATAAAATAATGAAATGGATAGGGCTCCCCCACCCCTCCTGCAAGATTTAAAGGGCCCTTCACCTGATCAGCAGAGGGCAGGTGGCCCGCCGATCAGCTGGTGGCCCGCTTCTTCTCAAAGGCATTTAAAGGTTCCCTTTAAATGATTTTTAGGAAGAAGCGAGAGGCCTTTAAGAAGTGGGGCCCCTTTAAATAAGAGGGCTGGCCCTTTAAGGAAGGGGGGCAGAGCCCCCAAGAGTCAGGGTGGAACTCTCGATCTGGGGCAAGTGATGCTCTGTATTCTTGGTGTTGTGGGGGGGGGGGCAACAGTGGGAGGGCTTCTGGAGTTCTGGACCCATTGGTGGACCTCCTGAGGGCACCTGGTGTTTTTGGCCACTGTGTGACACAGAGTGTTGGACTGGATGGGCCATTGGCCTGATCCAACATTGGCTTCATTTACATTCTTATGCCCAGCAGATGCTCTGCCACTGAGCCACAGCCCCTCCCCTGAGCCCAGTTCAGATATTTTCTTGTCTTAGGGAACAGGAGATCCAACATCACGACCCCTTATGTGTCACCAGAGGTTAGGATTGCATTAAACCTGTTTAAAGGGAACAGTGTTCTCGGTGTTTGACAGCATCAAAACGAGTGACAGCAAGGAGAAACTTATCAGCAAGACTCTGCACGCAAATGCAGAGAAGCCAGTTTTATTTTTGGACTGGCTTCTTTACTGGGCTTTGGAGAGAGCACTCAGCTGATCTCCCGCCCTCTCAGCCCAGGGCGAAGAGCTGTCCGGGTTTGCGGGGAGGTGACGGCTTTTGTTTCATCGCACATGCTGAGTGATCCTGGCAGCTTCTCTGGTTTTAAAGGAAAGGACTAAGCCTCCATCTGTTCGGAGACACTCCCCCCCTCCCCTTTCGACACTGCTCCAGAATGGAGCACACGCTGCATTACCATTAGGGCAGAAGAGAGCAGGTTTGGCACAGGGACAGATGTCTGAGCTTCCTTCTTCAGTGATGATTCTCCTTCTAGTTATAGCCAAGAATCAGAGTTGGAGGTTTAATTGGCAGGCTTTGGAGAAGTGATCGCATGCCAGCCTAAATCTGTCAGATTGACGTGGGTAGGTTGGATGGGTTCCGCCCCCCCCCCCCCCCATTCTTATATTTAGTAGCTCCTGAAGTCGCTTCCAGGTACAACTGATTATACTGATGTCCTGGTAGGAAGCATCTCCAACCGAGCTTCATGGATGGGCAGATAATGAGGTTCTCTCATCCTCCTCTTGCGGTAGATCAAGCTGCGTACCTGTGTTAGTCTGTTTGCTGCAGCAAAGAAGAGTCCAGGAGCACCTTAAAGGCTAACAAAATTAGTGGCAAGGTAGGAGCTTTTCAGAAGACCAGTAGGACTTAGGTTTCCCTTGCTCGAAAGCCAGTCGAATACGACTCTAGGGATGTGGTGCTCATTTCCATTTCCAAGCCGAAGACCCAGTGCTGTCCAAAGACGTTTCCGTGGTCATGTGGCCGGCTGGACTAGGTGCACTCTGTTACCTTCCCACTGAAGTCGTACCGATTTATCTACCTGCCATTTCTTGCTTTCAAACTGCTCGGTTGGCAGGAGCTAGGGCCAAAGACGGGGGGCTCATTCCATAATGCGGCACTCGGCTCTCAAACTGCTGAACTACCGACCTTCCAGACGGCAGTTCAGCGTCTTTACCGCTTGAGCCACTGCGGCCCTTGGAGACTAACAAAATTTGTGGCAAAATTTTTGTGAGTCACTGCTCAGTTCTTCAGGTATCTGAATCTAGTATCTGAAGAAGGGAGCAGTGGCTCCCGAAAGCTCCTCCCCTGCCACAGGTTTTGTTAGGCCGATTCCGCACTAGTTGTTGCCCCGGCGTCACTCCCCAATAAAATCCGGGGCAGAGCAACAGTTCCCCACTTGTTGCTCCGGGTCTGCAGTTGGCCCGAATGTAATCATGGTTTTCCCTGGATCTTCCGTTTCCGGGATTTTCAGGGGGGTTTTTTTTGCCACGGGAGTGAAGTCGGGGCATTCAAGTGGGGAACTCCGAAATTGGGGTTTCTTGCTCCACCCCTTTAACGCCCCTCTGCTTCTTTCTCTCCCCTTTCCCTTCCCTTCCCCGCCCTGGTGCGAGCGGGGTTTTTTTTTTGTTCCCTGCTTTGTTGCGTTACAACAACACGATATGACATTGATCCACCGTTGACTGGCATTTAAATGTCTTTTTAAAACTGTGCTTTTGTTGTTGATGTCTGCACATTTCTGTGTTGCATCTTTTGCACAAAAGTCGTGCCTGAGTCATGCCACTATAAAAATATGTATTGATGGCTTTGAGGCACAGCGCGAGCTGTCCCCCCCCCCCCCCCCGTTGCATTACAACAACATGACATGACATTGATCCGTCATTGTGTGGTGAACAGTTTTTGCAGGGCCAATGTATTGCGGGTGGCGTGGGGGTGTGGACACAATTTTTGCAGGGGTTACATGTGTTGTGTATCCTGTTCCCCCTCCATTTCCCATCCCTTTCCCACCCTCCATTTCCCCTCCAACTCTGGCGCAAGCTTTTTTCCCCTTACACAGATGATTTTCGTGGGCTTGGAAGCTCAGATGGCCAATCACGGCTTTGTTGCGTCACGACGTCATAACGCAACTCCACCTACATTAAAAAAAAAGGGGGAGACGGGCAGGGGCTCAAGATTTGGGGCAAAGACAGATGCAGAAATGAAGAACCGGCATTAACCCGGGTCAGATTCCTGTAATGCGGAAACACGCACACTGATTCGGCCCAATTAAACCCGGGAGGAAAGGGAAGCAAAGCACTTGTGCAGAATCGGCCTTAGTCTTTCAGGTGCTCCTGGACTCTTGCTCTTTTCTACTTTTTTTGTGGTCTTGCAAAGGGAAGCAGGTGGTGAACCAGGACAGACAGTTTGTCAGACTAAAATCACTGCTCGTCTGGGAAGGCATTTTCTCCCTTGAGAAGAAGAGGTCCCGTGATGGGGCCCTCTACATCTTCAGTCAGCTGGAAAGAAACAGAGGCCTGGTTCAGTTCAACTCTGAGGGCAGGTACAGCTGCATACATCCTCACATACGAAATTCTTCACCCTTTGCCACAGCTGTTTACTAATAATCTTAAAACTGTTCAACACTTTCTGAAGGATGTTAATACTGAATCAGGGCTTCTTTTTTGTAGAAAAAGCCCAGCAGGAACTCATTAGCATAATAGGCCACACCCAACAGCAGAAACTTATCAGCATATTAGGCCACACCCAGAACCCGGGGGGGGGGGGGAGGCTGTAGGCGTGGCCAACTCGGAAGCCAGCCGGAACTCCGTTCCTGTGCTTTCCTGCCCCAAAATAGCCCTGATTACTGATACTACAATTATGGTTGCAAAATTCTTAGCAGAATCAGCCACACTTAGATACAGATTTTAAAAAATAAAATATGCATATTTCATTGTCTAAACTTACTCACTGGAATTAAATGTATCTTTTAAATGTATCTACCATAGTATTATGCCATTAAAGGCGTCTGGATCTGAATCTATTGGCAGGTGGGGGTGGAGACGCTGACTGTTTATTACCGAAAGATCACTACAGATGGTTCCGTGTTGGGAGGAAGGAATGGCTTCAAGAGAGCCAGTTGGGGGTAGTGGTTAAGAGCTGTTAAAGACCGAATCATTCTAAACAATTGGTCTGGGCGTGAGCTAATCTGGGAGAACCAGATTTGATTCCCCACTCCTCCACAAGCAGCTGTTGGTGTCACCTTGGGTCAGTCACAAGTTCTCTCAGAACTGTTCTCTCAAGGGCAGTCCCTGAAAGAGCTCTCTCAGCCCCACCTACCTCACAGGGTGTCTGTTGTGGGGAGGGGAAGGGAAAGGAGTTTGTAAGCCGCTCTGAGACTCTGAGTGAAGGGCGGGGTATAAATCCAATCTCTTCTTCCTTTGCTTATTTATTTTACCAGGCTTGTATCTCACTCTCCCTGCAAGCAGGCTCAGGGTGGGTTTCATCAGTGCTCATACAATATCCCAATAACAGTTAAAACCATTTTTAAAACAATAAAATTAAAACAGTACAATGCAATAACTCTAAAATACAGAGCCGATCTAATCAATAACTCAGTAGCAAGATGGGAACTAAAAAAGAGATCCAGGGTAGCTGTTCAAAATCCAGGACACTGATGGGAGGCCAATGAAAAGAGGGGACGCCCGCTGCCTCAACAAAAGCCCGGTGAAAAAGCTCTGTTTTACAGGCCCTGTGGAATTGGGATAAATCCTTCAGGGCCCTGATCTCATACGGGAGCTCATTGCACCAGGCAGGAGCCAGGGCTGAAAAGACCGTGGCCCTAGTCGGGGCAAGTCGGATGTCCCTACCAAAAGATTTGACTTGTAGATCTCAGTGCTTTACGGGGCTCATATGGGGAGATATCCCTAGTTTCAGCGAGTTCTGAAAACATGGGATAGGAAGGAGAAAACTTTGGGTTTGCACCTTGTTAGGGAAAAAAATCTACTGTGGAAAATTTCACATAACATGCAGTCTGAAAAAGTTCAGTGCAGGGAATTTCACTGCTGCGGAAATGGCCTAACCCTGCAGCAGAAGCATGGAGCTAAACTTTTCCTAGCTAGAACCACTACAGATTGTACGCTTGGATGCCCCTCCCCGGGGAAAGAAATGCCTCCCGGCACACAGGAGAACCCCCCCGCTCCTAATGTACTTGTTTTGTCACTCGATTTCTAGAGGCTGCAGAGAAGTGTCAAGGGGAGGTGTTTTTAGAAATGGGTTCTTCTGTTTTATTGTTCAAGACCTTGGTCTAAGAATAGGGGATGAAAAGGAGGGAGGGAAGGAAGGAGGGAAGGAAGGAAGAAAGGAGGGAACAAAGGAGGGAAGGAAGGAAGGAAGAAGGGAAGGAGGGAAAGGAGGGAAGGAAGGAAAGAGCCTATCTTTAAAAAAAAATTCTTCTGACATGGAAGGTTTTAGGGTTGCCAGGGCCTAGAGCTTTTCTGCAGTTACAACCGATCCCAGGCTACAGAGATCCGTTCCCCTGGAGAACATGGCAACCTCAGAGAGTGGACTTCATGGCATTATAGCCTGCTGAGGTCCCTTGCCCCTGGACCTCTGAGGCTATTTCTCTCAAATTTGCCGGGATTTCTCATTCCAGAGTTCGTAACCCTAACAGGATGGCTTTTTAAAATTTATTTATTTATTTATAAAGTTAGATTTTATTTTAAACCACCCTTTCCTGTGGAACAGGGATCAGGGTGGTGTACATCAATAAAGAGCCAGTCTGGTGTAGTTGTTAAGAGTGTGGACTCTAATCTGGGAGAACCAGGTTTGATTCCCCACTCCTTCACATGCAGCCGGCTGGTGTGACCTTGGATCAGTCACAAGTGTTCTCAGAGCTGTTCTCTCAGGAGTAGTCCTCGAAAGAGCTCTCTCAGGCCCACCTACCTCACAGGGGAGGGGAGGGGAAGGGAAAGGAGACTGTAAGCCACTCTGAGAATCCTTCAGGTAGTGAAGGGTGGGATATAAATCCTTTTTTTAAAAAAGTCAGTGAATGTTCAAATATGCAGCTCCTGTACCCACCATCCTGGAGAAAGCCGGGCTCAGTGATTCTGCTTCCCGGGTGGATTGGCTTTGACTTCATTGAGAGAATCCTGCAGGTTTCAGGAAAAGAATTTTGGCAGATGGCAAAAGGACCCTTAGCAAATCGGAATGTCTGGTGGGAGAGCCGGTTCTGACGGCATATTATGTCTTGTGCTTTGAGGCCGCTGTAGTCACCTACACCGAAGCCGTTGAGGAACGAACAGGCGCTGCTCATTCCTAACAAAACCAAGGGTTGAGCCATGGGACCCAAGCCAGTGAATCTTTTCTCTCTCATCCAACAGGTTCTCCAGGACCCAAAGGGGAGAAAGGTTCTTCTGGACTTCATGTGGATGGCTCACAAGGCCCGAGAGGTTGGGCAGGTATGGAAAATGTGCTGTTGGTGTAAGGAGGATAAACCGCCCCATAGCTAGAAATGTTGGCTTGGTGAGGCATGGGGGAATTTTGTGGGGCAGTAGGGGAGGGAAGAGGAGGGAGGGAGAGGGAACCCTTTAAATGTTGTTTTTCAAAATGGGGCCTGCCTGCGCCAAAGCTCCAAGTGGTGAAATCGCCACTTAGAGTTCAGGGTAGGCACTGTTGTCCTGCAAGATTTAAAGGGCATGCTGATCAGCTGGAGGGCACTTTTAATGTCACAGGAGGGGAGGGGGAGAGGAGCAGCAGCTGTTGAAGGGGCAGGGCTCACATTTGTGGGGGCAAAGCCCCAAAATGCCCCACTGTAGCTACGGGCCTGAGGATAAATCAGAATAAATTATTCCAATCCCCCCTCATACTACAAATCGATCAGGACTCCCTTCACTGACATTAATGGGCAGCAGGTTTTGCTGAAAGAAAGCCTATCCCAGCCTCCGGAACTCATTGCCACAGAATGCCGAGATGGCCAGCAGTAAAAGCATCGGTGATCACCTGATTCACTGATTAGCTAAATTCATGGAGGATAGGGTCGCCAGGTGGGTCCTGGAGATCTCCTGGAACTGGAATGGATCTCCTGGTGACAGAGATTAATTCCCCCAGAGCAAATGGCTGCTATGGGTGGTGGACTGTATGGCAATATATACCTATAAGATCCCTCCCCCTCTGCAAACCCAACTCTTTCCAGGCTCCACTCCCAAATCTCCAGGTGTTTCCCAACCCAGAGTTGGCAACCCGAACAGGCTTAGCAGGAGATCATCCCCCAGGACAGCCAAGACTGCAGCCTCCAAGTCCAAAGACTGGTCTATCTCTGTCACGTAGTGAGTGGCTCACATTTCCACCAAAATCTTATTGTCTTGGACTCACCTTAAGGCAGGCCTTGACCAATTTTCTTCAGCTTTAGGAGCCGCCGCCCATCCACCCCCCCAGTTTAGGAGCCAGGCGTATCTTTCAGGCATCAGGGTTTTATATTTTAATGACCATAGTTTCTCATTATTGCCATCGCCAAGCCTATTCCTTAACTCCCTATGGTTTCTTATCATTTTGTATAATGCTACAACAAAGACATTACAGTATATATGGGGTAACCCTCGTTGTCATCACAGCATAAAACTAGTCTCTGTCCCTCACCTAAATAAGCTTTGTGCTTCTACTGGGACATCAAGAGGGCCTTAGAATAAAGGACTGATGAAATCGCTAGGTGCTACAATGGAATTTCTAGGATCCCTGGCACCCTGGCGCCTGGGATTTGTCAAGTCCCACCTTAAGGTAACTGATTGCCGGAAGTAAAATGTTAGACAAGGTCTCCTCCTCCTCCTCCTCCTCCTTCTTTGTCTTCGTCCTCGTCTTCATCATAACAAAATGCATTTACAAAATAAATGCATCTACTGCTTCTCAATCATGTTGGGTCAAAGTAGAGGCCCCTCCCCACCCCACCCTGGCTATGGTCCCTTTTAAGCACTGAGCAGGAGGTGATGAATCCAAACAAACAGGCTTTTATTCAGTGACATTGTTCAGCTCAAAAGACAGCTCTAAGAGAGCAGCACTTTCATTCATACTGTTCCAACACATAACTTTCAACAATGTAGCTATATACAAGCAATACTATTGGACCCAAGCAGGGCTCAGCGATTGGGTATCTAGATTGGCTTCAGTCTTTATTAATCAGCCAATAGGAATTGGAGCTTTAGGATACCAGAGCCCTTTCCAAGCTATTACTGCTTCATATTCGAAACACAAACACAACAGCTCCCGACGTCACCAAACCTTACCCTCTCCAGGTTTCATCCACAAATCTTCAGGAATTTCCCAACCCAGAGTTGGCAACCCCATCTAGAACCCCTTTAGTCGGGTTTCCAGCTTCCCACTGGGGGTGGGCTATTCTCCCCAGAGAGGTTGCCAGCCTCCTGGAGTGGACTGGAGCTTCTCCCAGCAATGGAGAATGCCTGTAGTCCTTACAGCAAAGCAACCCAAGTTCAAACTTATGAATATTAAAATCCATAAGGGCACTTTGCAGTGCCTTGCTGGCCAACACTGCTGGTGGACCTCCTGATGGCCCCTGGGTTTTGGCCACTGTGTGACACAGAGTGTTGGACTGGAGGGACCACTGGCCTGATCCAACATTGACTTCTCTTATGTTATGTTCTTATATGGAGTGGAGGTCCATCGGTGGCAATTAGCCACAAAGGATCAATGGAACACTCTGTCTGGGGCAGTGATGCTCTGTATTCTTGGTGCTTGGAGGGGGGGCAACAGTGGGAGGGGCTTCTGGTGTTCTAGACCTGCTGATGGCCCCCAGGTTTTGGCCACTGTGCGACACAGAGTGTTGGACTGGATGGGCCGTTGGCCTGATCCAGCGCGGCTTCTCTCGTGTTCTTATGTTCCCTTTTCCTCAAGCCTTTGAGCTCGAAGCAGAAGCCTTGAGACATTTCTGTCTTCCTTCTCCAGGCCCAGCAGGGGAAGCACCGCTCGGTAAGCAGGGACCCAAAGGTGTCCCCGGCAGCACCGGCTCCCCCGGGTTTCCCGGGTCTAGAGGCCAACCTGGAGAAGCCGGCCCCGCAGGTGGATGTGTCGCCTCTGACTGCTACGAAGAAAACCTGAGAGGTAAACCTTGAAGCCACAAAGCTTTAATACATCCAATAAATTCACGCATGCGGGAAATGGTTTTGCATCAGGGCTGGCTGGTTACAGGGATCTGATCACTTCAGACAAGGGACACCTTTTGCATCCCTGCATACTGCTGGCTTAGGGTTGCCAGCCTCCAGGTGGGGCCTGGAGAGATCCTGAAACGACAGCTGATATCCAGGCCACAGAGTTCAGTTTCCCTGGAGAAAATGGCTGTTCTGGAAGGTGGACTGGGGCAGTGATGCTCTGTCTTCTTGGCGCTTGGGGGTGCGGTGGGAGGGCTTCTGGAGTTCTGGCCCCACTGGTGGTGGACCTCCTGATGGCACCTGGGTTTGGGCAACTGAGTGACACAGAGTGTTGGATTGGATGGGCCATTGGCCTGATCCAACATGGTTTCTCTTGTGTTCTTGTGTCTGGGACAAGTGATGATCTGTATTCTTGGTGCTTGGGGGGGCAACAGTGGGAGGGCTTCTCATGTCCTGGCCCCACTGGTGGACCTCCTGAGGGCACCTGGTGTTTTTGGCCACTGTGTGACAGAGTGTTGGACTGGATGGGCCACTGGCCAGATCCAACATTGGCTTCTCTTATGTTCTTATGACTCTGTGCCATTATACCCAGTTGACCCCCTCCCCTCTCCAAACTCCACCCTTCCCAAGCTGCACTTCTAGATCTCCAGGATTCTCCCAGCCACCAGCCGGCAACCTCACTGCTGGCTAGATCCAAGCTCAATGTTTGTGGCCTGGATCCTGCTGGCGGTGGGGCAGATCCAACCTGACGGCCATTGCCTTCCATACTGCCGGTGGTCTACAGCAAGCCCGGCCCCTACGGCGCCTTGGCCTCTTCCTCAGTACAGCGTCCCAAGCATTTGGTTGGGTGGGTTGACCAGGGATGGTCTTCATGATTTGGGAGCCCTGACAAAAATCTAGGAGGGGGCGCCCAGAATCACTGTCATCTCCACTCAGTGCCAGCACAGGTTGGCAATTCTGGCTTAAGAAATTCCTGGAGATTTCGTGGGCAACACCTGGGGGGGGGGGAGAAGCAAGGCCAGGGCTATTTTGGGGCAGGAACGCACAGGAACGGAGTTCCGGCTGGCTCCTGAGTTGGCCACACCCACCAGGAACTCATTAGCATAACAGGCCACACCCACCAGCAGGAACTCATTTGGATTAGCTACATTAGGGGTATGTGGCCTAACATGCACATTAATTCCTGCTACAAAAAAGCCCTGGGTTTTGACAACAAACAAGGTAAACAGAATAAGAAGCAAAAGGTGGGTGTGGCTGGATGACCACTCCTCTGGTAACACGGGGGTGTGGCCTAATAGGCTAATAAGCTGTGCTATCAGCGGTGTGGCCTAACATGCTAATGAGTTTCTGCTGTTGGGTGTGGCCTATTATGCTAATGAGTTCCTGCTGGGCTTTTTCTACAAAAAGAGCCCTGAGCAAGGCTATTTCCTCTGGAGGAAATTGACCCGCAGTTGCACGATCACACAGAGTTTTGTAGATGAGGGAGCAGCTCGCCACTGCGTGGTCAGATGAAATCGCAAGTGAGTCTGGGTTTTGTTTTGTTTTTTGCCATTGTTTTCCGACTCGCTTAAACGAGGATCGTTGAATCGCCTCTCCACCCTGAAGGCTTCCTATGACAATGTGCAGTGATGCACATACTAAGAAGGGGGAAAAAACAACGGCATGGCATCGAGATAGCCTGATCAGACTATCCCAACAGCATGGGAGCACGCTGGCCCACTATCCCAACACCATGGGAGCACGCTGGCCCAATCAGATGCAGAAAAGTCCATCTGTGGCCCATACCAACCTGTTTGCTACTGGACTTTCTGAGGTGTTTTTTAACTCCACATGTGTGGTGGAGCAAAACGGGTTGCCGACGGCTGCGGGGGCTTGCGCGCTCCTTTAATCTGCCCGGCATTTGCACCTATGCCGGGGCAAATTGTGCGTGTGATGGCAGCCTAAAATGAATAAGGGTAACTAAAATGATGGAATGCTTTCCCAATGAGGAGCCAGTTTGGTGTAGTGGTTAAGTGCATGGACTCTAATCTGGGAGAACCGGGTTTGATTCCTCCACTTGCACCTGGCTGGATGACCTTGGGCAAGCCATAGCTCTGTACCAGCTGTTCTCTCAAGGACAGCTTGGGAAAGAGCTCTCTCAGCCCCACCTACCTCACAGGGTGTCTGTTGTGGGGAGGGGAAGGGAAAAGGAGTTTGTAAGCCGCTCTGAGACTCCCTTGGGGAGTGGAGGGCGGGGTATAAATCCAATCTCTTCTTCTTCTTCTTCTTCTTCTTGAAGAAGGGTTAAAGAGGTCAGGGAGCTTTAGCTTGGAGAAACGATGACTGAAGGGGTGAAATGATCGAGGTTTATGAAATTATGCATGGGATAGAGAAGGTAGAAGAAGAAGTCCTTTTCTCCCTGTCTCACAAGATAAGAACATGGGGGTACTCCATGAAATCGATGAGCTGTAAGCTTAAAACAGATAAAAGGAAGTCCTTCTTCACCCAACAAGTAATTAACATGTGGGATTCCCTGCCACAGGAAGTGGTGGTGGCTACAAGCACAGACAGCTTCAAGAGGGGATTGGATAAACATGTGGAGCAGAGGTCCATCATTGGCTATTAGCCATAAGATATAGATGGAACACTATATCTGGGGCAGTGATGCTCTGTATTCTTGGTGCTTGGGAGGCAACAGTGGGAGGGTTTCTGGAGTTCCGGCCCCACTGCTGGACCACCTGAGGGCACCGGGGTTTTGGCCACTGTATGACACAGTGTTGGACTGGATGGACCATTGGCCTGATCCAACATTGGCTTTTCTCTTATGTTCCTATGTCTGGGGCAGTGATGCTCTGTATTCTTGGTGCTTGGGAGGCAACAGTGGGAGGGTTTCTGGAGTTCCGGCCCCACTGCTGGACCACCTGAGGGCACCGGGGTTTTGGCCACTGTATGACACGGTGTTGGACTGGATGGACCATTGGCCTGATCCAACATTGGCTTCTCTCTTATGTTCCTATGTCTGGGGCAGTGATGCTCTGTCTTCTTGGTGCTTGGGGGGCTACAGTGGGAGGGCTTCTGGAGTTCTGGCCTTGATGGTGGACCTCCTGATGGCACACGGGTTTTGACCACTGTGTGACACCAAGCGTTGGACTGGACGCGTCATTGGCCTGACCCAACATGGCTTCTCTTATTTTCTTATCAAAGAGTTGGACCAAACACACACTTTTGTGTTCAGCTGTAGAAAGGAACACTGTCCCCAAATAAAGAGCAATGGCTTTTAGTAGTCCCAGTCGCCCTTCTCAAAGCTAGCTCTCCACATGGGGAGAAAGACAATGCTGGTCGGCCACAGTCACACAGAAGGCCCATCCTCAGGAAAGCATTTCCGCTCTCTAATTGCTTGTGATTTGGTTGTTTGGGAGTTTAAGCACCATGTCCTTGTATTTGTCTCCAGATGCAGCGTTGATTCCCTGACGGTTGGGGGACATGATGTGGGCACCATTTTCAGCCCCACGGCTGGAAACGTCTATTTACAGAAAGGACCTCTGCAACTTGGAGATCGGTGTTTCCCCCCTTCAGCAGCACCATTTCTGCCCACTGGTTTCACTGAGTCAAATCGTCCAGCTGTTCACAAATGACCCCCGAATGGACATCTCTGCCTTGCCTTTTTTCCCCCACCCCAAGTTCTTTGTTTCACATGCTCTGCGAGGGCAGCTGAAACGATACCGTTAGGAGGTCATCTCTGTCATAACGCCATGGACTGCTTGGTGCAGTCCAGACTTATTCGGTTCTACGGGAATTGACTTCACTGCAGTGTCGTTTGTGCCTTTAGCTCCTCTACAATTGTGCCCGTTAATGGCTTTTCTGCGTTTCCTTCAAGGTCTCTGTAAAGGTGGCTCAGCCGGTTCATATGTTGATCCTCAGTAATTAAAGGAATTCTGAGCAAGAGGCAGTCACTGCAAATGAGGGGGGTTGCATTATCCGTTGGCCAGCAAATGAACAGTTTTTACACTATTAAAAATCTCATTTCTACTGTACAAACTGTTACTCTTTTTTCTTAATGTTGGGGAGGGGCTATGGCTGAGTGGAAGAGCCTCTGCTTGGCATGCAGAAGGTCCCGGGTTCTATCCCCAGCATCTCCTGTTAAAAGGACCAGGCAGTAGGTGATGGGAAAGACCTCCACCTGAGGCCCTGCAGAGCTTTAAACAGGGGCTGTGGCTCACTGGAAGAGTCTCTGCTTGGCGTGCAGAAGGTCCCAGGTTCAATCCCCGGCATCTCCAGTTAAAAGGACCAGGCAGGAGGTGAGGCGAAAGACCTCCTTGCCTGAGACCCTGGAGAGCCGCTGCCAGACTGAGTAGACAGTACTGACTTTGATGGACCAGGGATGTGATTTGGTATAAGGCAGCTTAAAGTCTTCAATCCTTAGCATTAAGAAGTGCCTTTCTGGCATTGTTCAAAGCATAAAATCTAGGCTGGGGGCAGTGCTCCCTCGAAGCTGTGGAGTCTTGTGAGCAAAAATCCTACTTTGTGAGCTACTGGCCTTAAAGTTGTGAGCAAGCAATTTGGCTACTGCATAGATTAGTTTGCTCTGCAGCCATCCTTCATGGTCTAAGACAGAAATGTGTGTGCTGGAGGCTAAAAAAACTGTGAGCTAGCTCACACTAACGCAGCTTAGAGGGAACACTGGCTGGGGGTAGAGTTGTAAGTTCTGGGTTGGGAAATTCCTGGAGGTGTGGGGGTGGGCCCGTGAAGAAAGGGGAAGAGAAACTAAACCAAGACCACGGCCATAGAGCCCAGAAAATCTACAACAAGTAGGAAACTAAACCAACCAAGCAAACACCTCCAAAGGAAGTTTAGAAAAATAGTAAAGGGCCAAAAGTTAAAAACATCAATAGGTCTAGAGAAAAGAATACGTGTTTATTTTTAGAAACATAGAAACCTTGTAGGGGCCCAAATAAAGCCTCACAAAGCAATCGAAGTGACTAATACCAGGGGTCATTTCACGCAGGAGCTCGGGGGAGCACAGCTCCGGGAGTTGGTGCCGGCCCCTCCCACTGCAGGGGAATGCCTGCTTGTGTCCTGGCTGCAGCAAAATGACCCCGTCCCCTGGAAAGGTCCTTGTTCCTCCGACCAGCCTTCTGAAGGCTTCAGCCGCCACTGAAGCTATCCTCCCGGAAGAGTGGTATTTCTGAGGCTTGGATTAGTAGCTGTCCCCTCCCTGCCAGCTCTCTCTCTCTCTCTCTCTCTCTCTCTTTTTCTTTCTTTCTTTCTTTCTTTCTTTCTTTCTTTCTTTCTTTCTTTCTTTCTTTCCTTCCTTCCTTCCTTCCTTCCTTCCTTCCTTCCTTCCTTCCTTCCTTCCTTCCTTTTTTCTGACATATTTCTGGTGATGTCAGGGGGTGTGGCATATGCAACTAAGTTATGCTAATAAGTTATGCTAATGAGCTCCTGCACCTCTTTTTCTACGAAATGACCCCTGACTAATACCATAAATGACCTGATGCTTTTTGGCCCACTAGAGCCTTCTTCAGAAGTCAAATGGTGCAGCATACAACAGATTCCCTGTTACACTTGAAAGGCAGCAAACAATCGATATAGGACCAAAAATGGAATGTTCTGATCTGGAATTGACGCAAAAATTCTTTTTGTTGGTCCACAGATGTATCTGGCCTTCTGTCAGAAGCAATTACATATATTGGAGATTTACCTTTCAGTTTAGAGCTAGTATGTACCTTTCAGTTTAGAGGCCCGTGGTGGCTCAGAGGTTAAAATGCTGAGTTGTAGACCGGCAGGTCGGTAGCTTGGCAGTTCGAGACCCGAGCGCCGCATGATGGAGTGAGCTCCCGTCTCTGGCCCCAGCTCCTGCCAGCCTAGCAGTTCGAAAGCAAGAAACTGCAAGTAGATAAACTGGTACCGCTTTGGTGGGAAGGTCACAGCATTCTGTGCACCTCGGCATTTACTCAAGCCAACCACATGACCACGGAAAAAGTCTTCGGACAGTGCTGGCTCTTCAGCTTGGAAACGGAGATGAGCACTGCCCCCTAGAGTTGGACTTGACTTGGCTTTCGAGCAAGGGAAACCTTTACCTTTTTAACCTTCCAGTTTAGGACCTAAGAGCACAAGTAAAATTGCCTTATCAGGGCCAGTGTAACACCAATATGTGGATCCTGGGGAGGGTGGAGTTTGGAGATGGGAAGGACCTTAGCTAGCATATAATGCCATAGAGCCCTTCCTCCAAAGCAGCCATTTCTCCAGGGGAACTGACCTCTGTCGTCTGGGGATCAGTGGTCATTCTGGGAAGTCTCCAGACCCTACCTGGGGGTTGGCAACCCCAGCTGGGGTTCTGGATTTAAGTAATAAACATTTCCAGTTGGTTCTAAATTAACATCATGTATGACCTCGAGCCCTCCTGAGATGTTTTGCCACCTTCCGTGGTTTCCCCGGGAAATGCGCTCATGTGAAAGCTCCCCCTGCATGAATAGGAGGGCAGGGAGCTGTTCCTGTTGGCAGCAGAGGAGAGGACTCACGATCATGGGTTTAAATTAGGAGCGGGAAGGTACCGGCTGAATGACCTTGGGCAAGCGGTAGTTCTGGCACAGCTGTTCTTGAAGAAGAGCCGTTCTGAAAGAGTTCTCTCAGCCCCATCTACCTCATAGTGGGTGCGTTCAGACGCACAGAATTTGAGCCGGTTCGAAACGCCTCGAGCTGGCTCAAATCTGTGCGTTCAGACAGCCACAGCTGCCTCCTGTCCCCAGCATCACAGATACGGTCGCCAAGTGTCCTATTTCAGAGACCAGCTCCTTGGCTCCTCCTGTCATCTTCCGTCTCCAGCCGCCTCCAAGCCACTTCCGAGAGCTTCCCCCACCCCCCGCGGAAGCCTCTGGCTTCCGCTTTTCGCCCGCCATTTTTTTGGGCTGCGTCGGCGATGTGTGCATGGGCGCTCATACAAACTAACGTTTATGAAACAGATGTTTAAGGGGTCACTTGTTTAATCATTTACTTAAGTTAGCGGTCACGCGAAGTCCACATTTGGGGCAAAATTTCAAAGTGTCTTGTGTCTTTATAGCAGAGTGAGCATCTCAGGCGGATTGATACGGTACTGTCAGTGAAATCACGGTGCCCTGCGGAGCTGTCAAATAAAAGCTGTGATTCATCCGAGTGGTTCTGCGCATGTGCGAAACTTTTTTCCCGAGCCTATGTATGAGCGCTCATGCGCATGCATAAGTGGCAAAAATTTTTTTTTTTTTTTTTTAAAAGGACGGCTTCCGCTCCCGTGCGTCGGTAGTGTAGACGCTGGGAGGATGCATTGAGGTGCTTTTTTTGAGCCAGCTCGAGCCGCTTAGAGCTGGCTCCAGCCCCCCGTTTGAACACACCCAGTGTGTCTGTTGTGGGGAGGGAAGGGAAAGGAGTTCGTAAGTGGATTTATACCCCATCCCCTCTGAGACTCCTTTGGGTAGTGAAGGGCAGGGACGGGGTATAAATCCAATCTCTTCTTCTTCTTCTTCTTCTTCTCCTTCTTCTTCTTCATCATCATCTTAGGAGAAACTGTTTTACCAGTAAGAGTTGTGCAGCTGCCTGGGGAGGTGATGAGCTCCCCCTCACTGGCTGTCTTTGAGCAGGGGGTTGGACTAGATGGCCTGCAGGACCCCTTCCAACTACATGATTCCATGACCTGGACCAACTAAATGAATTCCACATAGAATAAACATCAGATGTTTGAGAGCCACAAGACATGAACCAATATTACCCACTTGTTTTTATTGAAAAACATGCACATTTGCTTTTTATTAACATTATAAATGAGACTGTTAAAATAAAAACAAAAGGGGTAAAAACTAGGATTGCCAAGTCGTAGGGACTCACCGGCGGGGGGAAGTCCTCCTCCGGCCGGGAGTATCTCCTAACGCGCGTGCTTTGTGCGCGCGCCGGCAACGTCGCTGGAAGTGACGTCAGCACGTTGGGGGCGTTGCCAGGGTGACACTCTGGCAATCGCCCCCAAACTCTATGGTATCATAGAGTTTTGGGGCGATTGCCAGAGCGTCACCCTGGCAACGCCCCCAACGTGCTGACGTCACTTCCAGCGACATCATTACGTCGTCCTCGCTGGACGACTTCAGGGGTGGGGTTCCCCCCGCCGTCCGAATGCTGGCCGGTGGATCAGGAACCCCTTTAGCGGGGGATCCCCCGCCCCCCGGGCTGACTTGGCAGCCCTAGTAAAAATGGTTATTGATGATATTTATTTGCCTTCTCCAAGCCAGCTTGGAGCGGGGGGCACTTTGAGAAGGCACTTAAAGTTGCTTCCTTTCTCTGCTTCCCCCCTCCTCAAGCGAACCTAGGGAGGGGAACACTGGCTGGGGAAGGGAAGAATGATCAGGGAGGCACGCCTCCCCTTCGCTTCCCCAGCTGCCCTGCCGGGAGCTGCACAATATGTGTGAAAATGCTGCATGTGGCTCCCAAGCCGCAGTTTGGCCACCCTGCTCTGGGCTGATCCTGCATCAAGCAGGGGGTTGGACTAGATGGCCTCCATGGCCCCTTCCCACTCTGAGATTCCATGATTCTATAATAACGTGGACCTAAAACGAGTCCAAAGTGCTAAAAATGATCATTTGCTCCAGTGTGGAAAGATGCTAGACTAGACAACTTTCCTTTCATTTCTCTCTCCTCCGCACCCCCCCCCATCTTTTCCTCTTCCGAGCACCCCTGCAGTTTCCCATCCTGCCTTTAAGGGCACTGGACAGTGCAGAGCTCCAGTTTTTAACTCTCGGATAAGTGAGCCGCTGTTATCACATGACAGTTTAATTGTGTTGGCCAGGATCCGCTATCTGTATCAGCCTCGGATTGCCAAGCTATTAGTGCAGGGGGCTCAGCACCTTTCACTGTAATCATGGGTAGTTATTTTCTGCTCGGCCGAGTCGCACTCATCCAGACTCGTGGATATACCTCTCCCACTTGCCAGTAATTGCTTTTTGCGCTATCAGCTTAGAAGAGATACAATGCCATGTATAATGTGTCGCCGGTGGTTTCCTTAGCCTGGCACAATATGAGAAGGGTTGTGGGTTTTTTTTTTTTAATGTGATGTGAGAGGAACAGTGGTTGTAATGTGACATTTGCTTGTTGTGGTCAAATACAATGACCCCTTCTGCATCTAGCATTCGTTCCGTTGTTTGACCAAAACCCACACTGGAACAGAAAAAGATGCGGATCAAAACCACATTCAAATACCCCGGGCCAACACAGTACTGACTGCAGAGTCACCCCTGAAGAGCCATAAATCTACGCAGAAGGTACCATAAAATGGAGAGCAATTTCCCACGAGGCGCTGCCCCAGCATCATTCTTCCCTTTGGCCCGATTTTGTTCTTGAATTTCCCACTATTTGCCCCGCGCCACATTTTGACCCTGCGGCTTCGCCCGAATTCCCCCCGTGGCTTCAGTGATTCTGTTTTTTGAGGATCACTGAAGCCGCGGGGGAACTCGGGCGAAGCCGCGGGTCAAAATGTGGCGCGGGGCAAATAGTGGGAAATTCAAGCACACAATCGAGGCAAAGGGAAGAACGACACCGGAGCAGCGCCTCGTGGGAAATCGGTCCGAGAGATCAAAGGAAGTGAAAGCAGCATGCAGTGGGAAGGCTTCCATAAAACCCAGCAATCAAAGAAAGTGAAAGTGGCATGCAATGCAGAGGGGAGTTTCTGTTCCAATGTGGCTCTGGTAAAACAGCAGAGCGAATGTTAGATGCAGAATGGACCAGTGTTTGCATCAGTTATCTCATACTTTGGGATCCTTTCTTACGGCTCTGGAAGTGGGGGATCTGATGCATGTGGGGGGCAGGTGGTATCCCATCCCGGCCCTCTCTAGGGTTGCCAGGTTCCTCCTGGCCATTGGCAGGGGATGGGGGGGGCTTACCGGGAGCAAGAGGGAGGCTCAGCCAGGGGTCATTTCGTAGAAAAAGAGGTGCAGGAGCTCATTAGCATAACTCATTTGCATATACCACACCCCCTAACATACCAGAAGTGTGTCAGAAGGCAACACCCACCCCTCAGGCTCCACTTCACAGTGAGTGAAACTGATCTGCTCTTTCTCCATTCCCTTCCCCATCCAATACTTTGTGCAATAAAAATAAGCGTCAAGAACACACCCTCATTCTCTTCCTGCTCCCTTGAAACCACCAGGTTTCAAGTAGACTTGAGATACCCAAGACATGTGCACCACCCATCCCTTCCCCTTCCCCTCCCCACAACAAGACACCCTGTGAGGTAGGTGGGGCTGAGAGAGGTCTTTTGAGAACTGCTCATGAGAGAACAGCTCTGAGAGAACTTGTGACTGGCCCAAGGTCACACCAGCAGCTGCATGTGGAGGAGTGGGGAATCAAACCCGGTTCTCCCAGATTAGAGTCCAACTCCTGACCACTACACCAAACTGATGGGGTGGAAGCTGCTGAAGGGTTGGTGAAATTTCTCCAGTACTTATGTGCCATGTGCCCAGATAAGAAATGGTATACTTAGAAAATTTATATGCCACCTTGAGCTAGTCTCTGGAAAAGCAGCACACAGTCATAAAAGGAACAATGATAAAATTATCAATATTAAAACAAAACATTAAAAACAATAAAGACCCTAGCAGGGCTTTCCCCGGGGCGCTGCGCCTCTGCACTGCTCGGGGAAGGCGAGGAGGGGGCGGGGCTTGGTCATGTGCCCGCCCCCTGGGCTCCTCACTCCTGGAGCTGCGCTCCTGTGCGCTCCCGCTCCAACGGACCCCTGGGCTCAGCTGATGTTGCAGCAACATACCTACATCACTGCCCACACAGGGCCGGTGCCAGGCTTTTTTGCACAGTAGGTGAGGCTACCTTCTGGTGCCCCCCCCCCGGTGTGCTCACCAATTTTCAAACATAAATGGATTTTAGGAAGAATGGAAAACACAAAGATGAAGATTCTTGCTTGTAGTCAGGGCTGCTCTCCCCATCGTCCTCACCCAGCTTGCTGGCCTCTGCGCCCGTCAGGGTTCTGCGCCCCTAGGCGGTCGCCTAACCTCGCCTTATGGTAGCACCGGCCCTGTGCTCACATGACCTGGAAGTAACATTATCACACCAGGGACATCGGGACAACGCTCTGGTATTTGGGCAAAAACTTGTTGGTAAATTCGGCTTCTACCATAGAGTTTTTGCACAAATACCAGAGTGTCACCCCGATGTAATGATTTCAGTTCCGGGTCACATGGGCAGTGACAAAGACACATCACTGTATGTTAGCTGGGCCTCCCTATTTTTCAGAGTAAGTACCCCAGTGTCCAGGGCAAAAGGGACGCCAAGATTTCATCCATTTTCCTAGCTGGGTCCTACAGTACTTGAGAGCCAGTTTGGTGCAGTGGTTAAGTGTGTGGACTCTAATCTGGGAGAACTGGGTTTGATTCCCCATGCCTCCACTTGCACCTGCTGGATGACCTTGGGCAAGCCATAGTTCTGGCACAGCTGTTCTTGGAAAAGAGCAGTTTCTGTCAGAGCTCTCTCAGCCCCACCTACCTCACAGGGTGTCTGTTGTGGGGAGGGGAAGGGACAGGAGATTGTAAGCCACTCTGAGACTCCGAGTGAAGGGCGGGGTATAAATCCAATCTCCTCTTCTTCCATCCTTAGTGTAGGTCACTTGATAGGGAAGGAGGAGATAAAAAATTGTGTTGATGTGACTTGGGATGAGATGCAAGGTTAGAGCAGGGTTCCCCAACCTTTTTGCGCCTGAGGGCACCTTCGGAATGCTGGCACAGCGTGGTGGCTGCTGCCACAAAATGGCTGCTGCAGGAGGCAGAGCCAGCCACAAAATGGCTGCTACATCTTACCTTCAGTTACACTGTGAAGACCGTTGTGCTGGGGTGACAGCTGCTTTCAAAGCAATGGTTTGTTTTTTAAAAAAATCTGCATGGCTTAAAAACATCTCCCAGGTAAAAGCCACACCTGATCTTGCCCGCTTTCTAAAAACACTTGGTGAGCACCAGGGATGGCTTTGGTGGGTGCCATGCCCACCTTGGGGATGACTTGAGTTAGAGCATAGGGCTAGGATCTCGAACAACAACCGGGTTCGAATGTCTTGCTTTACCATGGAAGCCTGCCAGGTGACCTTGGGCACATTTCAGTCACTCATCCTAACCTACCTCACAGGGCCGTTGTTGTGAGGAATAAGTGGAGGAGGGAGGAACAATGTGAAAAACTAATCTGAGTCCTTGATCATACAAAAAGGAGAATATTCTGGCCCCATTGGTGGACCTCCTGGTGGCCCCTGGGTTTTGTCCACTGTTTGATATAGAGTCTTTGGACTGGATGGGCCATTGGCCTGATCCAACATGGCTTCTTCTGTGTTCTTATGTCTGGGGCAGGGGTGCTCTGTATCCCTGGTGTTTTTTTTGGGGGGGGGGGCAACAGTGGGAGGGCTTCTGGAGTTCTGGCCCCACTGGTGGACATCCTGATGGCACCTGGTTTTTGGCCACTATATGGCACAGAGTGTTGGACTGGATGGGCCATTAGCCTGATCAAACATGGCTTCTCTTATGTTCTTATGCCCTGACATAGATGGCCCAGTGTTGCCCACTCTTGGAAGCTAAGCAGGGTCAGCCCTGGTTAGTGTTTGGATGGGAGACAGCCAAGGAAGTCCAGGGTGGTCACACAGAGGCAGGCAATGTAAAACCATCTCTGTGTCTCTCTTGCCTTGAAGACCCTACAGGGTCGCCCTAAGAACATCAGAAGAGCCCTGCTGGATCAGACCAGGGGTCCGTCTAGTCCAGCATCCTGTCTCACACTGTGGCCAACCAGTTTCTCTGGAGGGCCAACAACAGGGCAGAGAGTCTGAAGCCTTCATTTGAACATCAGAAGAACCCTGCTGGATTAGACCAGTGGTCCATCTGTTCCAGCATCCTGTCTCACACAGTGGCCAACCAGTTCCTCTGGAGGGCGAACAACAGGGCAGAGAGGCCGAGGCCTTCATAAGAACATCAGAAGAGCCCTGCTGGACCAGAGCAGTGGTCCATCTAGTCCAGCATCCTGTCTTACACGGTGGCCAACCAGTTCCTCTGGAGGGCCAACTACAGGTCATAGAGTCAGCTGCGACTTCATGACACTTTCTGGGGCCCCTAGACTCATAAATAAAGCATTCTCTTTCCCCAGCTTGGTTCAAAGAGGAACAACACAAATAAAAATTGTGCATAACCTTCAAGAACGGGAGAGCGGCCTGCTGCTTTAATGCATTGGCTAGTCCCAGACACTGTGATCAATAGGCACATTTATTAGGCAAAAGTGATTTATAGGCTCTGCCGCTGCTGTTTGCCATCGAGGGTTGGGCTGAACCATGAAGGTCGATGGGAAGATTATACTCCCAAAGAAAAGGGAGCAAAGGCCTGAAGCTTCTCCCCCTCTGAGCCAGATGACCTGGATACTTTCCCTGGTTAGTGCATGGGGCGAGGGGAGAAGATTGCACATGAAATCGAAAGCCCGATGGGTGCCACAGAGTGAGGCGGGTTCCCTGGGGATTAATCTGTGCCTAGGCTCCCTTAACGGTGATTTCAGTAGTAACACTAAGTCCTCCTGTGTGTAAAGTGGTAATAGTGCCTCTGAGTATGTTCAGAGTGCCTTTCCCCTCACTGCACCTTGTCCCCGCTTCCTCGAGATGAAAATATAGGACTTCTTGGAGAGATGGTGACCTGAGAATCTCTCATCCGAGCGTTAGCAAGTATAGGCTAATGGGGTCGGCACTTGCTCAGACTGAGAGGGAAAACGATCTTGGGGTTGTAGTGGACAGCTCAGTGAAAGCGTTCACCGAGTGTGCTGCAGCAGTGAAAAGGGCAAACTCCGTGCTGGGGATTATTAGGAAAGGGATTGGGAATAAAATGGCCGATGACTTGATATTATAGTTGTTATGTATTGACCACGCGGTCGCCATGTGCTCCAGTAATGGCGACCGCCATGTGGCCAGAGCACATGGCCAAGAAACTACCTGAGCTTCAGCCAGGTAGAACAAAAGCCACGTGGATTCAAACCGGCCACCAATCATGTACATAGGTTTCTCCCAGGAAACCTATGAGATGTAAATAGACTGATAATAGCCTATCAGGCCAGTTGGGCGAGGTCAGGGGATTGTCCCTGACCAGCATAAAAGAAGGGGTTCGATCCCTGGGTTGTATGCTTCATCCGGACCAGCAATAAAGATCTAGCTGTTTCACTGTTCCATGGACTCCAATACTTCTCAATAGTGCTCCTGTATGTATCTGTGGTGTGGCTTCATTTGGAATACTGGTCACTTCTGACTGTCTCTCACCTTGAAAACCCCATGGGGTGGTCAGCGATGACTTTATGGCACATCCCACCACCTCAATATGGATGTTATGCATGGGGCTGGATACTGGCAATTGCTTCTGCTCGTAGAAAGAGTAGCAATTTTTCCCAATCCCCTTTCTGTTGTGGATTTTTTCTCCCGAAATACTAGGATTTATGAGCTTGCAATGGAACTAATAGGCAGTAGCTTCAGGACAGACAATAGGAAATACTGCTTTACACAGAGAGTGATTAAAACGTGGAATTCGCTGCCAGAGGAAGTAGTAATGGCCACAGAAATGAACAGCTTTCAAAGGGGATTAGATAGATTTACAGAGGAGAAGTCTATCAATGGCTCCTAGCCATGGTGACTGAGGGGAACCTCCACGCTCAGAGGCACTAATCCTCTGAATCCCAGAGCCAGGTGGCAACGAGGGAAGGCCTCAGCCTCTATGCCCTATTGTTGGCCTTTCAATGGAACTGGTTGGCCTCTGTGTGAGACAGGATGCTGGACTAGATGGACCATTGGTCTGATCCAGCAGGGTTCTTCTGATGTTCAAATGAAGACCTCAGTCTCTATGCCCTGTTGCTGGCCCTCCAGAGGAACTGCTTGGCCACTGTGTGAGACAGGATGCTGGACTAGATGGACCCCTAGTCACATCCAGCAGGACTCTTATATTCTTATGAAGCCTTTATGCCCTATTTTTGGCCTTCCAGTGGAACTGGTTGGCCTCTGTGTGAGACAGGATGCTGGACTAGATGCACCACTGGTCTGATCCAGCAGGGCTCTTCTGATGTTCTTCTGAAGGCCTCGGCCTCTATGCCCTGTTGCTGGCCCTCCAGAGGAACTGGTTGGCCACTGTGTGAGACAGGATGCTGGACTAGATGGACCCCTAGTCACATCCAGCAGGACTCTTATATTCTTATGAAGCCTTTATGCCCTATTTTTGGCCTTCCAGTGGAACTGGTTGGCCTCTGTGTGAGACAAGATGGTGGGCTAGGTGGGCTCTTCTTAGATTCTTATGACCTTTGTAGTCTGGAGATCAGTTGTAATTCTGGGAGATCTCCAAATCCTACCTGGACGTTGGTAGTCGTACTTGAATTGCAAGTTCTGCTGCTTAGTTTAGTGCCCCTGACCTGATTTGGGTGAGCCCCCTGTGTGGCGATGTGGAATTCCTCCTTTTGTTCATGAATATTTTATCATTGAGCTCAAGATCTGTGAAGTCGCCGAAGGAACAAGTGTGGCGGGGGGGGGGGGGGAGGGGGGGTGTTCTCTTTGATGTAAGCGCTGCCCAGTGCGGGATGCAAAAGAAGAACCTCTCCTCCGATACTATTATGTTCTGTTCTTGTCAAGACTGGCATGCCACCAAAAAAGCATGGAGGAAAAAAAAGCTACATACATATATTCATGTAACCCCCAAAGTGTCAAGAAACTAGTCGCCTTTTATATACATCTTGTAATGTGTTTTTAACCGTGGTGGCAGTCGAAGCCATCGCTGCATTCCACTGTTCTGAGAAGCTTATGATCCCCCAGGTTCATTTCAGGATTCTGGTGGGATCAAAACAAACTGTGAACACTGCTGGGCCGATTTACAAATCAATCTGGCTTATTAAGAAGAAGAGAGAAGAGAAGAGATTGGATTTATACCCCGCCCTTCACTACCCAAAGGAGTCTCAGAGCGGCTCACAAACTCCTTTCCCTTCCCCTCCCTGCAAGAGACACCCTGTGAGTAGAAGAAGAAGAAGAAGAAGAGATTAGATTTATACCCTGCCCTTCACTCACTTGGAGTCTCAGAGCGGCTTACAAACTCCTTTCCCTTCCCCTCCCCACAACAGACACCCTGTGAGGTAGGCGGGGCTGAGAGAGCTCTTTCCAGAGCTGTCCTTGAGAGAACAGCTCTGACAGAACTGGCTTGCCCGAGGTCACCCAGCAGCCGCAAGTGGAGGAGTGGGGAATCAAACTCGATTCTCCGAGATTAGAGTCCATGCCCTTAACCACTACACCAAACTGGCTCTCAAAAGAAGAAACTGCCTTACAGCTTTCCCAAGGAATAAAGTACCGTGGGGTTCTTTTTAATTAATCAAATTGAAATACAGCCTGCACTAGCTGAGTGATGAACAAATACGCATCGTGAGTCATACGACTAAAGCCTATGTTTATAAAGTAAAGAAAAAGCAAAAGCAAAGCCAGACGTGCTAAGATATCAACTAATCTACACAATCCTGAAATAGCAGCCAGGTGGAATGTATATTTTTATTTGGGACTCGATGTTCCTGGAGAATTTGATAGGACTAACTGGGAAGGGGAAACTGTTGGCTGGCTAATTGCTGCCGAAGAGGATCTCGATTTATCTTCTACTGTATTTACACAAAGGCAAGACTATTATGGTGCTGGAGAAGACCCTTGAGAGTCCCTTGGACTGCAAGGAGATCAAATCAGTCAATCCTAAAAGAAATCAACCCTGACTGTTCCCTGGAAGGCCAGATCCTGAAGCTGAAGCTCAAATACTTTGGCCACCAAATGAGAAGGGAGCACTCCCTGGAGAAGACCCTGATGCTGGGGAAGACTGAAGGTCAAAGAAGAAGGGGATGGCAAAGGAGGAGATGGTTTGACAGTGTCATCGATGCAACAAACATGAAATTAAGCAAAAAGCATGACCGAAGACAGCAGGGCCTGGCGTGATACGGTCCATGGGTCGGACTCGATTGTGCGACTGAACGGCAACGAAAGACTACTATATGTACTCAAAAAGAAGATAACCCTGAATGTAAGACAACACCATAATGCTCCCTTAAGCTGTGAAGCTTCCTGCTCCCACTGCTGGACCTCCTGAGGGCCCCTGGTGTTTTTGGCCACTGTGTGACACAGAGTGTTGGACTGGATGGGCCACCGGCCTGATCCAACACTGGCTTCTCTTAAGTCCTGGGAGCAAAAATTCTACTGTGTGAGCTACTGGCACTAAAGTTGTGAGCAAGCGATTTGGCTACTGCATCGGTTAGTTTGCTCTGGAGCCATCCTTCCTGAGCGGAGACAAAAACGTGTGAACCGGAGGCTAAAAAAACTGTGAGCGAGCTCACACTAACTCAGCTTAGAGGGAACACTGGACCACACCCTTAAAAATGTTATACCCTAGGCCTGCCGACTTTGGAAAAGCAAAAAAGAGGACATATTTCTTGACTGACTGCTCCAGACAAGTGATCCTTAATGACAATTCTCATCGGAAATACCCCAACTATTTAAGCTGTGATCGTTGCTTCCAGGGGTCATTTCGTAGAAAAAGAGGTGCAGGAGTTCATTAGCATAACTCATTTGCATATGCCACCCCCCCTAACATACCGGAAGTGTGTCAGAAGGCAACACCCACCCCTCAGGCTCCACTCCACAGGTGAGTGAAACTGACCTGCTCTTCCTCCATTCCCTTCCCCATCCAATACTTGGTGCAATAAAAATAAGCGTAAAGAACACACCCTCATTCTCTTCCTGCTCCCTTGAAACCACCAGGTTTCAAGTAGACTTGAGATACCCAGGACATGTGCACCACCCATCCCTTTCCCCTCCCCACAACAAGACACCCTGTGAGGTAGGTGGGGCTGAGAGAGGTCTTTTGAGAACTGCTCATGAAAGAACAGCTCTGAGAGAACTTGTGACTGGCCCAAGGTCTGAACAGCAGCTGCATGTGGAGGAGTGGGGAATCAAACCCGGTTCTCCCAGATTAGAGTCCAACTCCTGACCACTACACCATGTTGGCCGAATTGCTTTAATTTGTGTTTAGCAATTAGCAAAATACACGGGTTCTTTGCCAACTATACCAGGGTCCCACCCCTCCCGGGAGTTCTCAAGGAAAGAGGCACGTGAGGCAGATTCCAAGTTCAATGTTGTTTACTGGATCATGTAATCAAGCATACCAAAAACGTAATCACACACACAATCTTACAGGCCTAATAAAATAAAGAGAGAAAATAGCACTTGTGCATGAGCAGGTATCGTTGGTGGGGAAAGCACGTTACCTTAGATGCGTTGTCCGATGTCAAGATGAGTTGGATGGGGGAAGAAAGGTATAAAAGCTATGGGGCCACGAGGCTTGAACCGGCAAGACCACGTGGTTCTCCTGGATCGCGAGTCCAGAGAGAGAAAAAGGGGTTCAAAGATGGAGGCAAGGGTTGGGGACAGAAAGCTGGACTGAAGGGTCAATAGGTTAGATAGAGGGCGACGGCTCAAGAGGCCGAGTGACTCTCGGTTTGGACTTTTATTGGGGGTCTTTGGGGCGGGCTTTGCAGACCACAACCCACTAACACACCTACTAGGCGGTCCGTCCCTTTTGGACCTTGCTATAGGTTAAAGGTGAACAAAGGGAGGAGGTCCAGGGGATGGTCAGTGTTGCAAGAGTATGACCTCACCAGGAAACAGACACTGAGTCTGGGGTCCGATGACTCACCTGGCCATACCTATTGTTAGTTGATGGTTTTAGCCAAGTATCTGATGGCTGGCACATTAGTTGCTAGGCAGTCTAGTTAGCATAACTATCCAGATGGGGAGTGGGGGTTAGCCAGCGGATGTCTGACAGAAGGAAACCTCATGGCAAGAAGAATCCTTTGTCTTGGGTGAACTGCTTAGGGTGTCAGCCTCCTGGCATGGGCTGGAGCTGGCTCCTATTCAAGAAGAAAGCGCAAGACCCTACCACTGTTGGTAACACAGAGTTCAGACTTATGGATATGAAAATCCATACGAGCACAAAAAGTGCCTTGCTGGCTAACAACCAAACTGATGGGGTGGAAGCTGCTGAAGGGTTGGTGAAATTTCTCCAGTACTCATGTGCCGTATGCCCAGATAAAAAAGGGTCTACTTAGAAAATTTATATGCCACCTTGAGCAAGTCTCTGGAAAAGCAGCACACAGTCATAAAAGGAACAATGATAAAATTATCAATATTAAAACAAAACATTAAAAACAATAAAGACCCTAGCAGGGCTTTCCCCGGAGCGCTGCACCTCTGCACTGCTCGGGGAAGCCGAGGAGGGGGCGGGGCTTGGTCATGTGCCCGCCCCCTGGGCTCCTCACTCCCGGAGCTGCGCTCCTGTGCGCTCCCGCTCCAACGGACCCCTGGTTGCTACTAACTAGGAATATTCCTCACCTTCCAACCATTCTCATCATGTAAAAAAAGAGAGAGAGAGTCCAAAAGAGGACGGACACCAAATAAAGAGGACATGTTTCCTAAAAAGTGGATATCTGGACACCTGGAGACCAGGCCCTAGGAGGAAAGGCTGGGGGACTTGGGAATGTTCAGTCTGGAAAAGAGGAGGTTGAGTGGGGACAGGATGGCTCTCTTGGAGTATCTGAAGGGCGGTCACTCAGAGGAGGGCAGGGAGCTGTTCCTGTGGGCAGCAGAGGAGAGGACTCTCAAGACTGGGTTTAAATTAAGGGTGGGAAGGTACCAGCTGGATCTTAGAGGAAACTTTTTGACAATCAGAGTTGTTCAGCAGTGGAATCGGCTGCCTGGGGAGGTGGTGAGTTCCCCCTCACTAGGGGTCTTTCAGCAGCGGCTGGACAAACACTTGTCAGGGATGCTCTAGGCTGATCCTGCATTGAGCAGGGGGTTGGGACTAGATGGCCTGTAGGGCCCCATCCAACTCTCTGATTCTCTGATTCTATGAGAGTCAAAGTTCTCCCCTCCGCTCTGATCAAACTGATTGCAATATACATTGCACCTTTGCATCTTTTTCAACACCCCTGCCACCTCTGGACAAGGAGAACAGGACTCCAGGATCTCAATTTCTACTCTGCTCATGTCTGAAGTCTGACAAAGGGAGCTTTGATTCCTGAAAGCTCACATCCTGAAACTCTTGTTGGTCTCAAAGGTAACACTGGACTCAAGACTAATTGCATTTGAGAGCTGCTTTGGTGTAGGGGTTAGGAGCGCGGACTCTAATCTGGGAGAACCAGGTTTGATTCCCCACTCTTCCGCATGCAGCTGCTGGTGTGGCCTTGGGTCAGTCACAAGTTCTCTCAAAGCTGTTCTCTCAGAGCTCTCTCAGCCTTACCCACCTCACAGGGTGTCTGTTGGGGGGAGAGAAAGGGAAAGGAGATTGTAAGCCTCTCTGAGACTCGTTCAGGTAGTGAAGAGCGGGGTATAAATCTAATCTCCTCCTCCTCCTCCTCCTCCTCCTTCTTCTGATTTTTAGCTTTCAGCTTCTTAAACTCCACGGAACCATTCATGTAATCTCACCAGGCGACCTTTAACCTTCTTAGAAGCTGGCTGCAAGATCATCTACTCTCTAGTCATAAAGGGAGAATCATAAAGAGCCAGTTTGGTGTAGTGGTTGGGAGCACGGACTCTAATCTGGGAGAACCAGGTTTGAATCCCCACTCCTCCACATGCAGCTGCTGGAGTGACCTTGGGTCAGTCTCAAGTTCTCTCAAGAGCAGTCCTCAAAAGAGCTCTCTCAGCCCCACCTACCTCATAGGGTGTCTGTTGTGGGGAGGGGAAGGGAAAGGAGATTGTAAGCCACTCTGAGACTCATTCAGGTAATGAAGGGCGGGGTATAAATCCAATCTCCTCCTCCTCCTCCTCCTCTTCTAATACAGTAACTACAGGTGGGGTAGCTGTCTTGGTCTGAATCAGCAGAACTGAAGAGTACTGGACTCAGGAGACCAGGAACGGTGAAATCATGAAGCCTTTATCGAGTGATTCAGCATGCCCAGTAGATGGTCAGAACAAGCATGCTTCCAGGGCTCCAGGGCCCTCATTATATGCTGGCCGGAGCCACACCTCCGGCCGCACCCAAAAGACCTGATAGGGGCTTAACATATGCGGATGTTTGTCATAGGTTCCCTGGAGGAGCCTTTGGCTGCATTGGCTCCCCAGGGAGAACCCAGGTCCCACATTAGTGGAGGCTTTGAATCCGGACGCCTATTGTTCCTCCAGATTCAAGCTCCCCTCTCTGCCTGACCATGTGCTCTGGCCATGCGGCGGGCGCCATTACCTGGGAGCACATGGCAGGCTGGTTGCTACACAGAGCATACTACATTACAAGAACAAAGTCTGAGTCCAGTGGCACCTTGAAGATCAACACAGTTTTGTTCAAAGCAGAAGCCCACTTTGTCAGACACAGTGGAACGAAATCCCCTCACAGGGGAAAGAGGGTGGGGGGCAGCCCTTGGGAAGGGCCAGTCACAGCCAAGATGCAGAAGTCAGCCTGAAATTGGATCAGGCGGCCAGGAAGACCCACTGTTAACATTTGCATGCTAATTTGCTGCCGTTCCTTGATCTTACTATTCGGGCGCATGGACACGCATGCGACTGTCCAACTGCGCATCGCTCGAGCTGCAGGATAACACTGCAGGTCGCCTGTTTTTGCCCTTGTCTGCGACTCCTGTGGTCTCCCCGGGTCCCCGGAGAGATTGATATTTTTAGATCCTTCTCCTCCTCCGCAGCAGCTGTCGACTCTCGGTACGCGGGCGGCTTCTTGGGTTAATGGAGGGCTTAATGCTTAACGTGGGATGTCGGAAATATCCAGGGAGGGAAACGTGGCGCAAATCCCAGGGGTTGCCTTGGACCGTTTTCTCTTTTCTTTAGCCGCTGAAGGGCCAGACGCGTGGCAGCGTGCCGGTTCGCTTGGTCGTCTCCCTGGCCTGTTCTTGATTTAACACCAAAAAGGGCCAGTGGGGAAGGGGCTGGAATAGGGTTGCCAATCGACAGGCGGGGCCTGGAGATCTCCCAGAATGACAACTAAGCTCCAGATGACCGAGATTAGTTTCCCTGGAGAAAGCGGATGCTTTCCAGGGGGGATTCTGTGGTGCTGCACCCCAGTGAGGTCTCTCCCTTCCTCAAACTGCACCTTCCCTAGCCTTCCCCTCTGCAAATCTCTAGAAATTGCTCAGCCCCAGACCTGGTAACCCTTGACAGGAAACCTCCCCCTCCAGCCAGCCTGTAGCTTCAGTGGGGCTACTGGAGGCCCCGCCCCTTCGTTAAAGGGCCAGCCCACTTCCTTAAAGCAGGAGTCCATTCGTGGCTATTAGCCACAATGTCTACGTATACATAGGAACTCTTGGTCTGGGGCAAGTGATGCTCTGTATTCTTGGAGCTTGAGGTGGGGGGTCAACAGTGGGAGGGCTTCTAGTGTCCTGGCCCCACTGCTGGACCTCCTGAGGGCACCTGGTGTTTTTGGCCACTGTGTGACACAGAGTGTTGGGCTGGATGGGCCACTGGCCTGATCCAACACTGGCTTCTCTTATGTTCTTAAAGGGCCCTCTGCTTCTTAATAGCTGTTCTTCTTCCAAAAGGAAGTAAATGTATCCTTTAAATGCTTTTGAGAAGAAGAGGAGGAGGAGGAGGAGGAGGAGGAGGAGGAGATTGGATTTATACCCCGCCCTTCACTTGGAGTTTCAGAGCGGCTTACAAAACTCCTTTCCCTTCTTCTTCCCACAACAGACACCCTGTGAGGTAGGTGGGGCTGAGAGAGCTCTTTCGAGGACTGCTCTTGAGAGAAGAGCTCTGAGAGACCTTGTAACTGACTCGAGGCCACCCAGCTGGCTGAATGTGGAGGAGTGGGGAATCAAACCCGGTTCTCTCAGATTAGAGTCCGCGCACTTAACCACGACACCAAACTGACCCCCCCCCCCGTAAGATTTAAAGGGCCCTTCAGCTGATTGGCGGTGCACGCCACCCCCCTTCATAATGGCAAATATTGGCAGCCCCACCAGCAGTTGTTTTGCCCCACAAGCCACGAAATCCTGACTATGGGCCTGCCCTCCATCTCCCTCGTCTCACTTTGAATGACAGGCCTATCATTAGCTACGGTAACAGAAAGGAAATCCCATGTTCTGTGGCAGTCTATCATGGAAGACCTGTTGCGGGGGCATCTCTTTCATGCCTTGTCTGTCAGTTTCCCAGAAGCCTTTGCCTATTCATTACAGGAACCAGGAATCGAAAGCAACGCTCTCTGACCCTGCAGGAGCTTCCCCGCAATGTTTTTATGTTCTTCCCTCCTCAAAAGCTTGAGTCTGAACATTTCTCCCTTAGCACAGCTTGGATGCTAAAATTATCCTCTTCCTCAGGGCTCATCTCGTAGCAGGAGCTCCTTTGCATATTAGGCCACACCCCCTGATGTAGCCAATCCCCCAAGAGCTTACAGAGCTCTTCTTACAGGGGCTACTGTAAGCTCTTAGAGGATTGGCTACATCAGGGGGTGTGGCCTAATATGCAAAGGAGCTCCTGCTACGAAATGAGCCCTGCTCTTCCTTACTGAGCTGGACCAAAGGGGAAAATAAGGTTGGTTCTCTGGAGGACAGCTGGAGGGGAGGAGCCATGGCTCGGTGGCAGAGCCTCTGCTCGGCATGCAGAAGGTCCCAGGTTCAATCCCCGGCATCTCCCATTGAAAGGGCCAAGTAATAGGAGATGGGAAAGACCTCATCCTGAGACCCTGGAGAGCTGCTGCCAGTCTGAGTAGCCAATACGGATTTCGGTGGACCAAGGAACTGACTCCATATAAGGCAGCTTCAGCCGTTCAGGTGTTTAGGTGGTTGGCAACTGTGTGAAACGGGTTTGATTCAGCCTGGTTCTTCTTCTGTGGGAAGAGGGAAGGGTTCAGATGACTTTGCAGTTCGATGTTCAAATGAGAACTCTCACCTTCTGTACTGAGAGAGTGCCCGTCTGGTGTAGTGGTTAGGAGCGCGGACTCTAATCTGGGAGAACCGGGTTTGATTCCCTGCTCCTCCACATGCAGCTGCTGGTGTGACCTTGGGTCAGTCACAAGTTCTCTCCCCTGGAGAAAATGGCTGCTTCGGAGGGTGGACTCCATGGCATTCTACCATGCCCAGGCCCCTCCCCTCCCCAAACCCCACCCTCTCCCAGATCCACCCCCAAAGTCTCCAGGTATTTTCCAACCCAGACTTGGCAACCCTAGTTCTTATGCTCTCTCAGAGCTGTTCTCTCAATGGCAGTTCTTGAAAGAGCTCTCTCAGCCCCGCCTATCTCCCAGGGTGTCTGTGGTGGGGAGGGGAAGGGAAAAGGGATTATGGGCCACTCTGAGACTCCTTCGGGTAGTGAAGGGTGGGGTATAAATCCAGTCTCTTCCAACCCAGACCTGGCAACCGTAGGGAAGCCTGTCCCACCCACAGCCAGCTGATCAGTGGCAGGAAGCAGGGCCTTGTGGTAGGGGACCCCCAACTCCACCAGGGTGGCTGGTGGTAACCCTCCTCACGGAGCAGGGTCTGAGCCTAGCCTTCTGTGCTAGATTTCTATGTGCTAGGAATCTTTTTTCTTTTTCAGAGAGGAGCTCTCAGCTTCAGCCTCACGTAACACAGCTCAGATTTGAGAAAGAGGTCATAGATACGCTGCTGCCTTTTTTATTCAGGCAGGGTGCCCATTCCGCCCCGAGGACGCTCACAGATTGTCCCCTTAGGAAGGGCCGTTTCTCTCTTTGCTCCTGTAAAAATGGCTTCGGATTGAGGCCGTCTGCTGAGCTCATGCATATTCCATCGGCTCCCTTCGCCGTCCCTCCATCATCTCCTTTGCCGGCAAAAACTGCTCGCTCAGCAATGGCACACTTTGTCAAGTCTGCCTCCGGGGAAAAGCCGAGCTAATATTTGCAATTTCCGCTGGTGGCTTCCAAACCAGCTTGCTTTAAAAAAAAAACCATAATAATAATACAGAATTTTTAAAATCCCAGCAGACTCCTCCAACAGCCCTGCAGTGGGTGGCAGAGATTAGCCGTCATCGACGGATCTCCTTGCTCCAAATCGCCCAGAGCCCTTTGCTTTGGAAGGCAAGATGTTTCATCATCCCTGGAGCGGCATCTGACGGCTGAGTGACAAGGTGTGGAAACAAATGGAAAGGGGAGCAGGGGGTCCTATAACAGGGAGGAAGGATGGCCCCCTCCTCATGTATGCATCACTCACTCCAAATTGAGGGGGAGGGCAGGAAGGGATGAGCCAGCGCTTGGCGGCCCTTGTGGCCATTTCTGATGTTCCCAGGGTGATACCGATTGCCCCTTTGCGGTCAGGAAGGAATTTTCTTCCAGGCAAGATGGCCCCGGGGATCCTGGAGGGTTTTTTTTTTGCCTTCCTTGAGGCATAGAGAAGGGGATAGGGTTGCCAGTCTCCAGGTGGTGGCTGGAGATCTCCCTCTATTACAACTAATCGCTAGGTGACTGAGATCAGTTCACCTGGAGACAATGGCTGTTTGGAAGGTGGACTCTACAGCGTTATACCCCATCAAAGTACCTCCCTTCCCCAAACAGTGCCCTCCTCTGGATTCCACCCCCAATATCTCCAGGCATTTCTAACCCATAGCTGGCAACCCTAAGTAGGGGTCACTGGGGGAGTGGATGGAGGAGGTAGCGGTGAATTAAGCCTCTGAATCCCAGAGCCAACGTAAGGGAAAGGCCTCAGCCTCTCTGCCCTGTTGTTGGCCCTCCAGACAAACCGATTGGCCGCTATGTGAGACAGGATGCTGGACTAGAAGGACCACTGGTCTGATCCAGCAGGGCTCTCCTGATGTTCCTATGAAGGCCTCGGCCTCTATGCCCTGTTGCTGGCCCTCCAGAGGAACTGGTTGGCCACTGTGTGAGACAGGATGCTGGACTAGAGGGACCACTGGTCTGATCCAGCAGGGCCCTTCTGATGTTCAAATGAAGGCCTCGGCCTCTCTGCCCTGTTGTTAACCCTCCAGAGGAACTGGTTGGCCCCTGTGTGAGACAGGATGCTGGACTAGATGGACCACTGGTCTGATCCAGCAGGGCTCTTCTGATGTTCTTATGAAGGCCTCGGCCTCTCTGCCCTGTTGTTGGCCCTCCAGAGGAACTGCTTGGCAACTGTGTGAGACAGGATGCTGGACTAGATGGACCACTGGTCTGATCCAGCAGGGCTCTTCTGATGTTCTTATGAAGGCCTCGGCCTCTCTGCCCTGCTGTTGGTCCTTTAGAGGAACTGGTTGGCCCCTGTGTGAGACAGGATGCTGGACTAGATGGACCCCTGGTCTGATCCAGCAGGGCTCTTCTGATGTTCTTACGTTTCTGCACTCTGCGTGTGGATGGACTAGATGACCCATGAGATCTCTTCCAGCTAGGGCTGCCAACTTCCAAGTGGGTGCTGGAGATCCCCTATCATTACAACTGATCTCCAGAACACCAAGATCAGTCCCCCTGGAGAAAATGGCTGCTTTGGAAGGTGCACTGTGTACCTTGCTGAGGCCCCCCCTCTACCCAAACCCCGCCCTCCCCAGGCTCCACCCCACAAAATCTCTAGGTTGTTTCCCAACCCAGTGCTGGCAACCCAGCCTACAGCTCTGTTTCAATGTTTCTATATGTTTCTATGAAAGTTTCCCAGCCTCAAGATCTCATCAGAGGTCCTCCTTCGAGTGTCCCACATTCAAAGATTAGGTGGGTGGAGATTGGTGGAAGGGACTTTTTAGTGGTGGTGCCCTGCTTTGGCAACACCATGTCAGGACGAAGTGATAAGGCATCTCATTATCCTTTATTTTCTCCATCAAATGAGTGAGCTGCAACATCTGATTGTTTTGATGTGCAACCTGTTCTCTGGACAAGAGGACACGGTTAGGACAGCACTGTGAGGCTCACTTACTGGGCTAAGTGTAGGGTTGCCAGCTCTGCGTTGCAAAATTCCTGGATATTTTGAAGGTGGAGCCTGAGGAGGGCGGGGTTTGGGGACAGGAGGGAACTCACCAGGGTATAATGCCCTAGACTCCACTCTCCAAAGCAGACATTTGCTCCAGGTGAACTGATCCAGAGTCTCAGAGGAACTGTTCCAGAGCCAGTTTGGTGCAGTGGTTAAGTCCACGGACTCTAATCTGGGAGAACCGGGTTTGATTCCCCATGCCTCCACTTGCAGCTGCTGGATGACCTTGGGTCAGTCACAAGTTTTCTCAGAGCTGTTCTCTCATGGGCAGTCCTCGAAAGCTCTCTCAGCCCCACCTACCTCACAGGACGTCTGTTGGGGGGAGAGGAAGGGAAAGGAGATTGTAAACCGCTCTGAGACTCCCTTGGGTAGTGAAGGGCAGGGTATAAATCCAATCTCCTCCTCCTTCTCTTCTTCATCTCTGTTGGCTTGAGACCAGGTGTAACTCTGGGAGATCTCCAGCCACTACCTGGAGGCTGACAGCCCTGACTGGATGGCCAGTTTTTTTTGGGGGGGGGGATGCCTCAAGCTGGTTGCTCCCCTTGAGCAGTCTTTGCATTCTACATCTCACAAGTGGAGAAGGAAAGAAAATTCTCGTTCATTTACTTCATTCATGCCCCACTTTTCTCCCCAACTGGGACTCAAAGTAGCTTACAACATCCTCCCTCCTCCACGGAGAGAGATCAAGATGGGCAGCCGGGTTGGTCAAGTCTGTAGCAGTTGAAAAGAGCAAGAGTCCAGGAGCACCTGAAAGACCAACAAAATCTGTGGCAGGGGAGGAGCATTCGTGTGTCACGGCTCACTTCCTCAGATACCTGGAATCCAAAGAAGTGAGCCGTGACTCACAAAAGCGCATCCCCTGCCACAAATTCTGTGAGACCGATTTCCCGCAAGCAGCCGTGCCGCCATCGCTCTTCTATTTGCCCCGGTTGCATTGGTCAATTTCACAGTGTTCGCTGCATGGCTGCATTTTGATTCGCAGCCCCCCCCCCCCCCCGATTTTCCCCGTGTCTTCATGATCTCAAAAAAAAAACAAGGATCGCGAACATGTAGAAACGATGGCTGAGGGGTGATATGATCGAGGTTTATAAGATTAGGCATGGGATAGAGCAGGTAGAGAAAGAAGTCCTTTTCTCCCTTTCTCACAATACAAGAACTCGCGGGCATTCCATGAAATTACTGAGCAGTCGGGTTAGAACAGATAAAAGGAAGTTCTTCTTCACCCAAAGAGTGATGAACACATGGAATTCACTGCCACAGGAGGTGGTGGTGGTTACAAGCATGGACGGCTTCAAGAGGGAATTAGATAAACATCTGGAGCAGAAGTCCATCAGTGGTTTTTAGCCACAAGGTATAGATAGGAACTCTCAGTTCGGGGCAAGTGATGCTGAGTATTCCTGGTGCTTGGGGGGGGAGGCAACAGTGGGAGGGCTTCTAGTGTCCTGGCCCCACTGGAGGACCTCCTGAGGGCACCTGATGTTTTTGGCCATTGTGTGACAGACTGTTGAACTGGATGGGCCACTGGCCTGATCCAACATTGGCTTCTCTTACGTTCTTATGCAGGGGAAATCGGGGGGGCCACACAGCGAAGAATGTGAAACTGACCAATGCATTTGGGGCAAATGGAAGAGCGATGGTGGAACAGCTGCTTGTGGGAAATTGGTCTTCGTCTTTAAGGTGCCACTGGACTCTTGTTCTTTTCTACTTCCTCCTTCTTTATCTTCACAATAGCCCTGTGTGGGAGGTCAGGTGGAGGGGGTGTGACTGACCCAAGATCACCCAGCAAGCTTCCATGGCAGAGTTGGCATTTGAACCTGGGTCCCTCGGATCCTAGCCCGACACTCCAACTGCGACATGGTGCTGGCTCTTACCAACTTCTTTCATTTTCGAAAAGGAACCGTTTGGGGTGCTTAGGGGAGGTGCGCCTCCAATTTTAATTCAGGTTTTAAAAAACAGTGCCAACAGAATGCTTGGTCTCTCAGTGGAGAAGAAGAAGATTGGATTTATACCCAGCCCTTCACATGGAGTCTCAGGTTGTGTTTATACGGCTCTTTTGAGCTGCGCCAGGCACGAGTGCCTGGTGGATTAAAAGGGCATGACCAGACTGCAGCATCTGGGAATCGTGCCGCTTCCACAATCAGCCCATCGATCCCCGTCGGGGAACCATACTTAAAAGGTAGTGGTTAAAGTCCGGTCCTAAGCTGGCTGACGGGCCAGTGGCGGACTTTACCCCATCAGGTTGTTCCACCAGTGTGCAATCAGCCCGTAGGGATGGTCTCCGGACCATCCCGAACGGCCGCTTTTTAAAAAAAGTCTTAGTGATGAGCGCATAACCGCTTAAACATGCAACCTCCACAGAGCTCTGCTCAATCAGGACAATTTTATGTTTCTGACGGTCCTGTGAACTTTACCAATTTTGTTAACTGAAATGGTACTTAGAGGGAGGTACTGCTGGCGGTACTTTTACCATTTAAGTCCGCGCATGCACGGAAAAAACAAGTCGATGGTGAGGTACATATGCGCATGTGCAAACAGGATATTTTAAAAAGAAGTCAACCATGTGGCTCCTTAAGGTGGATGCCGTCTAGACAATCCACCGTGGAGTCGTGCACGGTAAAGCAATTCATGGGGGAGCTGTCTGATCGTGCAACACTGGATAAAAAAGATCTAGATCAAATTACAGCTGGGCCAATTGCAGGATTAGCTGCCCGTCTGAATGCACCCTCCGAGTGGCTTACAAACTCCTTTCGCTTCCCCTCCCCACAGCAGACACCCTGTGAGGTAGGTGGGGCTGAGAGAGCTCTTTCCAGAACTGTTCTGTCTTCTGTGCTTATTCGTGCCTCCTTTCTTGACCCACAGGCAAGGGGCTTGATGCTGTTGCATGCTTTCCAGCACATATAATCATATCTTCCCCCCCATTAGATTTAAAGCTTTCAGCTTAATTATATTCTCCCCAACTAATACAGTAGCCGCCGTCTTTAATGTCTGTTTTTCAATTGGAAGTGACGCCTAGGTTCACGGGTCTCTTTTAATTAGGCACTAATGACTCTGATCTTATCCACTAATGGAAAAAGGATTGGGTATGGGTCAAAGATGCCAGGCCTGAAAGAGATCCGTGTCCAAGTTAAAGCACAGCGTAAAGTGAAAGGTTGCGGAAAGGAGAACGGGGAGTATGAAAGAAAATAGGTTACTTTATCCCGGGATCGAGAACATAAGGAGACCTTGGTCCTCTCCGCACTTGGATCCCATCCCTGGTTTTGTCAGCGTTCAACTCGCGACCCAATACCTTTCATTTATCCCTGGTTATAAGAGTGTCCGTTTATCCCGGGACAAGTGTGGGGCAAAACTGGGGTGACCTCAGTGTAACGTGGGAACAAAAAATACCCCAAGATAATTACAGGGGTGTTGTGTACTAAGGATGAGTCAACCCCAGGGGTCATTTCGTAGAAAAAGAGGTGCCGGAGCTCATTAGCATAACTCATTTGCATATGCCACACCCCCTCACATACCGGAAGTGTGTCAGAAGGCAACACCCACCCCTCAGGCTCCACTCCACAGGTGAGTGAAACTGACCTGCTCTTCCTCCAGTCCCTTCCCCATCCAATACTTTGTGCAATAAAAATAAGTGTAAAGAACACACCCCCATTCTCTTCCTGCTCCCTTGAAACCACCAGGTTTCAAGTAGACTTGAGATACCCAGGACATGTGCACCACCCATCCCTTCTCCTTCCCCTTCCCCTCCCCACAACAAGACACCCTGTGAGGTAGGTGGGGCTGAGAGAGGTCTTTTGAGAACTGCTCATGAGAGAACAGCTCCGAGAGAACTTGTGACTGGCCTAAGGTCACACCAGCAGCTGGATGTGGAGGAGTGGGGAATCAAACCCGGTTTTCCCAGATTAGAGTCCAACTCCTGACCACTACACCAAACTGATGGGGTGGAAGCTGCTGAAGGGTTGGTGACATTTCTCCAGTACTTATGTGCCATGTGCCCAGATAAAAAATGGTATACTTAGAAAATGTATATGCCACCTTGAGCAAGTCTCTGGAAAAGCAGCACACAGTCATAAAAGGAACAATGATAAAATTATCAATATTAAAACAAAACATTATAAACAATAAAGACCCTAGCAGGGCCTTCCCCGGGGCGCTACGCCTCTGCACTGCTCGGGGAAGCCAAGGAGGGGGCGGGGCTTGGTCATGTGCCCGCCCCCTGGGCTCCTCACTCCTGGAGCTGCGCTCCTGTGCACTCCTGCTCCAACGGACCCCTCGTCAACCCTAAACTAGGGTTGGGTTGGGTTGGGTTGAGCTTGTGTCCACAAACAATAGTTGGCTTGGATCCTAGAATGGACCAGTACAGAAACAATGTTATGTAAATAGAGAAGAAGAAGAAGAAGAAAGAGTGAGAAAGAGGAGGAGTCGGAGGGCAGCTCCCACATTAAGACAAAGAGAGGCCTCCCATTCAAGGAGGTAACACTTATACAAATTTAGGGTGATGTAGCACCTTCCAGTGTCCAGGCATGCTGAGTCGCTCACTCCAATAGTCCAGCCGATGGAAGAAATATTTTGGGATAGGGATGCCCGCCTCCAGGTGGGCCCAGGGGATTCTCCAGAATTACAGCTCATCTCCAGACTACAGAGATCAGTTCCCTGGAAGAAAATGGATGCTTTGGAGGGCGGACTCTATGGCAGTGTACCCCACTGAGGTCCCTGTCCTTCCCGGACTCCAACTCCAAATCTCCAGGAGTTTCACAACGTGGAGTTGGCAACCCTACCACCAACCCCTATAATACTCCCTCTAAGCTGTGGAGTCTTGTGAGCAAAAAATCTACTTTGTGAGTTACTGGAATTCAAGTTGTGAGTGAGTGATTTGGCCACTGGATAAATGAGTCTGCTCTGGAGCCCTTCCTGAGTGAAGACAAAAACGGGTGAGCCGGAGGCTGAAAAACAGCGAGCTAGCTCACACTAACTCAGTTTAGAGAGAACACTGACCTGAACCCCTGAATATGGCCAGGGAGGACCCAGCAACACAATTTTGGGAAAGGGATGAGACAGCATGGCCAATCCGGCAGAACCGAAATAAACTGCTTGCTGAAATTGGATCATCTCATTAGACCCTTAAAGCCTTTTTGTTCTATCAAAGGTTCTAAATTTGAAGGCGGTTACTGCGATTGCCCGTAATTTGTTCTCCCTAAAGTGGGTTTTTAAGAAGTGTAACAGATTTAGCCTGAGCGCAAGACAGCAGTCTCATGCAGTACAATATATAAACCAATGCTCTTCTCGCACATCCCTGCTGTACTAAATGCACCTTTTCTTCCCAATCCCCTTTTTCCTCCAAACTCTCCGTGTTTCAAATGCTGGTGTCTTTCCAGAGGCAGCCTTCCTGGTGTTTCGTGTAACAAAAAAGATGACACAAGAGGCCACAGCTACTCAGAAGTCCTTTATTTCAAGTCTGTCCATGAAGCTTCATCTGTTCTGTCTCTTAAGCAAGAGAGGTCTGGCCCCAACTCACAGGAGATAAAAGCCTGGAGAAGTCACTCATGGGATTTCTACCTCCCTTGGCTTCAAAGATTTTCTTTTCTGTCTGGGCCTGAGTCCAGTAACACCTGAGAGACCAACAAGATTTTCGGGGTATAAGCTTTTGAGAGTCACAGCTCCCTTCATCAGAGGCAAGTAGGAATGGAGATCCCTGAGTCCTTATATCTTCGTCAGATGGTGGGAGGGGTGTTGCGAAGAAGGAAGTCAGGACGCAAAGATACAGTACAACAGCCCTCCCACCTTCTGGCTGGGATGTAAGTGCTCAGGGATCTCCATTCCTACTTGCCTCTGATGAAGGAAGCTTTGAACCTCAAAAGCCTGCAGGTACATTTGGAATTCTGACACAGCATTGTGGGTGCAGCAAACATCAGAACATCAGAAGCACCCCGCTGGATCAGACCAGTGGTCCATCTGGTCCAGCATCCTGTCTCACACAGTGGCCAGCCAGTTCCTCTGGAGGGCCAACAACAGGGCAGAGAGGCCGAGGCCTTCGTAAGAATATAAGAAGAGCCCTGCTGGATTAGATCAGTGGTCTGGCTAGTCCAGCATCCTGTCTCACACAGTGGCCAGCCAGTTCCTCTGGAGGGCCAACAACAGGGCATAGAGGCCGAGGCCTTCGTAAGAATATAAGAAGAGCCCTGCTGGATAAGACCAGTGGTCCATCTAGTCCAGCATCCTGTCTCACACAGTGGCCAACCAGTTCCTCTGGAGGGCCAACAACAGGCATAGAGGCAGAGGCCTTCAGAAGAGCATCAGAAGAGCCCAGCTGGATCATACCAGTGGTCCATCTATTCCAGCATCCTGTCTCACACAGTGGCCAATCAGTTCCCCTGGAGGGCCAACAACAGGGCATAGAGGCTGAGGCCTTCAGAAGAGCATCAGAAGAGCCCTGCTGGATCAGACCAGTAGTCCATCTAGTCCCTACCTGGCCCCACCCACTTCTTAAAAATACTTAGCGGGTGCCAGGAAAGGTGTTGGCAGGCTCCGTGGCAACCACAGGCACCATGTCGGGGACCCCTGGCCTATATTCTGAGAATCTTGTTGGTCTCTATGGTGCTACTGGAATCAAATCTAGCTCTTCTACTGTAGGTCAACATAGCTACCCTCCCAGAACTCTTTTCCCTCTGGATTTCATTTAGGGGGAAAATCAAGATTTTAAAACTGAGTTCAGATCCCCAAAGGAAAGACAGAAATGGTTGGACCCAGGCTTGGTTTGGTTTTGAAGGACGAGTTCCAGACATCCAACTACCCCATGAAGACTGAACCACGGAGAAGAAAGAAGAAGAAGAAGAAGAAGAAGAAGAAGAGATTGGATTTATATCCCGCCCTTCACTCACTTAAGAGTCTCAGAGTGGCTTACAAACTCCTTTTCCCTTCCCCTCCCCACAACAGACACCCTGTGAGGTAGGTGGGGCTGAGAGAGCTCTTTCCCAAGCTGTCCTTGAGAGAACAGCTGGTACAGAGCTATGGCTTGCCCAAGGTCATCCAGCCAGGTGCAAGTGGAGGAGTGGGGAATCAAACCCGGTCCTCCCAGATTAGAGTCCACGCACTTAACCACTACACCAAAGAAGAAGAGGAGGAGGAGGAGGAGGAGGAGATTGAATTTATACTCTGCCCTTCACTTGGAGTCTCAGAGCGGGGGCTGAGAGAGCTCTTTCAAGAACTGCCCTTGAGAGAACAGCTCTGACAGAACTGTTGCCCAAGGTCATCCAGCAGCTGCAAGTGGAGAAGTGGGAAAGCAAACCCGGTTCTCCCAGATTAGAGTCTGTGCACTTAACCATGACACCACTCTGGCACTTCCTCTGTCTTGAGTTCCTTTGCCATCAGCAGGAGGTCCGTTGGGGCCAGAGCAAGGTGGAGCAAAGCTCCACCAGCTCAGGACTGGCCACTAGGGCAGCCACAGGCTGAATCAGATTCTCTGATCTGATTCGGGCTGCTGCCGAATTGCTGCTGAAATTCGGCGGCAACTTTAAAAGCGACTGGAGGGGAGGGGGTTTGAGGGAGAGGCTCCAAACTTGCAGGGTAGCTGCTGGGGCCTCTCCCCCAAATACCCACCAAGTTTCAAGAAGATTGAACCAGGGGGTCCAATTCTACGGGCCCCCAAACAGGTTGCCCCCATTCCCTCCATTGTTCTCTATGGTGGGAAAAAAGTGAACTGAGCTGACATAGAATCTTCTTGAAACTTGGTGGGTATTTCGAGGAGAGGCCCCAGCAGCTACCCTGCAAGTTTGGAGCCTCTCCCTCAAACCCCCTTTCCTCCAGCCCCTCATATACCCTATGAGTTTTTGCCATTGATTTCAATGGCCCATAGGGTATAATGGGGCTGAAACTGACATTCCCTTTCTGACACACTTCCGGTGATGTCAGGGGGCGTGGCCTATGCTAATGAGTTATGCTAATGAGTTATGCTAATGAGCTCCTGCACCTCTTTTTCTACGAAAGGACCCCTGGCCATCAGTGAAATCACTGCCATATACAAATCTGTGGAGGCAGCTTCTGTGGCCACACCGATCCTTTCTATCAAGTTCATCCATCCAGTATGGCTGGACCCATAATTTGAAGCTGCATCTTCCCAGCTAAATGGACCCCAATGTAAAACTCATCCTTTGGTATTGGACTCTGTCTAGGGAGCGGTCAATACACCCTATTTCTGCCCCTGGGAGATGTGAATTGTACAGTGAATAGATGATGCAAATAATGCCTGTCCACTTTGAAAACAAAGGCAAAGAACTGGGCATGGTGGGATGCTCCAGCCTAGCCCGATCTTCTCAGATCTTAGAACTTAAGTAGGGTTGGTCATAGTTAGTATTTGGACCACCAAGAAAGTCCAGGGTCGTATATGGAGGCAGGCCATGGCCAACCACCTCTGTTCATCTGCCCTGACCTATATGGCCCAGGAGAAGCCACGCTGTGTCAAATATCAGAAGCTAAGTAGGGTTGGCTGTGGTTAGTAGTTGGATGGGAGACCACCAAAAAAGTTCAAGGTCATACATGAACTCTGGCAGTGGCCAACCACCTCTGTTCATCTGCCCTGACCTGGATGGCCCAGCCTAGCCCGATCTTCTTAGATCTTGGAAGCTAAGTAGGGTCAGCTTTGGTTAGTGGTTGGATGGGAGACCACCAAGAAAGTCTGGGGTTGCTATGCAGAGGCAGGCAATGGCAAACCACCTCTGTTCATCTGCCCTGACCTGGATGACCCAGGCTAGCCCTGTCATGTCAAATCTCAGAAGCTAAGTAGGGTTGGCCCTGGTTAGTGGTTGGATGGGAGACTGCTAAAGGAAGTCCAAGGTCGTATGTGGAGGCAGGCAATGGCAAACCACCGCTGTTCATCTCTTGCCTTGAAAACCCGACAGGGTCACCATAACTCAGTCATGACTTGTGGGCGCCTTCCGCCAAATGGACCCATTTTCTGCATCTCGGAGACGATAATCTACAACTGGGATTAGATTACGCCAAGCAATGCCTTCCAGGTTTGAAAACAAATGTGAAGGATTTTGGCACGCCAGGTTCCACATCAAATGGCAGGTGCAAGACCTTTTGTCAGACACGTCACGTTGCAGGATGTTCACTTTTGGGGCCGCGCCGAGGTCTTGGCAGGTCATTTCCTTGTGAAGAAGAGATCTGTTTGTATCCAAAGTATATTATTGTTTAGCCTTCCCTGGCCCTGGAAAAGGCATCGGAGCCATTCTGGATTAGCCAAAGGCAGCAAACTGTGGTATAAGAGCAGGGATGAGAAACCTGCGCTTACTGAAACTTCAAAAGACCCACCGGGTCTCTAAAAAGATGCAAGGCTCTACCGTTCTTTTCTCATCGGGATCAAGGAGGAGACTGCCCTATGAACTTGTAAGGCCGCCAGAAATGGGAGCCCTGTGTGCAGGGGGCCCTAGCTTGCAACTGTCCCCCCAAGGGCACCACTGGACGTGACATTGTCTCCGGGTTCAACTCAGGGACATATCTCCATTTTGCTGTGATAAGGAAAGCACCGGGGCCTCATTACGGTCAGGACCACTGCCCACGTGGGGGGGGGGGGTATGGACTCCCATCGGCCTCCCACCCCTGTGATGTTTTTCCAACCCCGAATGGTACAGCGGGTGCATGTCGGCTCAGACCTGGAGAGGGCCTCATATCTCGTGCCTCTGCTGACCCTCTCCTATAGGAGATCTTCCTTTTGCTCTCAGTTGCCATGACATAACACTTTCCTCACAGGACTTGGTCTCCACGCCCCTCACCATCTTCATTGCCCACCCCCGGACACGTTCTTTCTTAAATTGTGGTACCCAAAACTGAACGCAATACTCTAGGTGAGAACGAACCAAAGCAGAGTAAAGGGGTACTATCACGTGATCTGGACACTGTATTTCTGTTGATACTTGGATGGGAGGCCAGCAGGAAGTCCAGGGTTGCTACGCAGAGGCAGGCAATGGCAAACTACCTCTGTTCACTTTGAAAACCCTATGGGGCCATCATGTCAGCTGCAAGCTGATGGCACGTTCTACCACCATTACCCTGACCTGGACGGCCCAAGCTAGCTCAATCTCGTCAGGTCTCAGAAGCTAAGCAGGGTCGGCCCTTGTTAGTAATTGGATGGGAGACCACCAAGGAAGGCCAGGGTTGCTGCGCAGAGGCAGGCAATGGCAAACTATGTCTGAATGCCTCTTGCCTTGAAAACCCTGTGGAGTCAACCATAAATTGGCGGCCACTTGAGGACACTTTCCTCATATGGCTGCCAACCTCCAGGCAGTGGCTGGAGACCTCCAGCTATTACAACTGGTCCCCAGGAGACGGAGATCAGTTCCCCTGGAGAAAATGGCTGCTCTGGAAGTTGGACTTTATTGCATTATGCCCCAAACTCCACCTCCTTAAGCCGAACCCCCAAAATCTCCAGGTAATTCCCGACCCAGAGCTGGCAACTCTATTTCCTCCGCCGCCATACTTGCAGCCATTGTAAAATTCGTGGCAGTGAATCCCACAAGGTAATGACTCTTGGAGAGGAGAAATGCTTCCTTTTTTTCTGCCTCAGATCTACGGCCCATCGATTTTCCTGGGGTCTTCCAGTTCTAACGTTCTGGTTGAGAGAAAGCTTTCTGTTCATTTCCTCCACCCCACACCTAATTTTATAAACTGCTAAAATGTGCCCTTTCAGACATCTTTCTGCTCAGCCCCAACCCCACCAAACTCCTCATCGTCTTCATCATTGCAGTCACCCTTTACTGTACTCATTTCCACTGATAGATAACCCAGTCCCCTCATCATAGAATCACAGAATCATAGCATCGGAAAGGACCGCCAGGCACATCTAGTCCAACCCCCTGCACAATGCAGGAAATTCACAAATACCTCCCCCTCCATCCCCAGTGACCTCTGCTCCATGCCCAGAGGATGTCAAAAAACCTCCAGGATCCCCAGCCAAAATTGGCCTGGAGAAATTGCTTCCTGACCCCAAAGTGGCGATCAGCATTTCCTTGGGCGTGTTAAGAAAGGACCACAAGAACTAAGCACTAATGCAACCCTTCCTGCCTTCCCTTCTCGTGATCTGCCTAAGTTCACAGAATCAGCAGTCACATGGCCATCTAGCCTCTGTTTGGAAACCTCCAAAGAAGGAGAGCCCACCACCTCCCGAGGAAGCCTGTTCCACTGAGGAACTGCTCTAACCGGCAGGAAGTTCCCCCTAATGTTTAGCCAAAAACTCTTCTGATTTAATTTCAATTGGTTCTGGTCCGACCTTCTGGGGCAACAGAAAACCATACCATCCTCTAGATGATAGCCCTTCAAGTACTTGAAGATGGTTATCAGATCACCTCCCAGTCGTCTCCTCTCCGGGCTAAACATATCTAGCTCCTTCAACCTTTCCTCACAGGACTTGGTCTCCAGACACCTCACCATCTTCACTTCCCTCCTTCGGACATGTTCCGGCTTCTCTATATCCTTCTTAGATTGTGGTGCCCCAAACTGAACACAGTATTCCAGGTGAGGTCTAACCAGAGCAAAGTAAAGCAATGCCATCACCAAGAGCCATTCCATCCTCGACCTTTGGCTCAATACCAAACCATTGTGTAACTTCTCAGCCAACTTTCCAGGAGCTGAGTCTACTCAAATGGGCCTCTGTTGGCCGTGGCTGTGGTCTTGGGAGCATATATGACAACCAATGCCCTCATGCTATGGATAAACTTTAATTAACCAGCCCCTTTCCCTCCCTATCCCCCCCAAGAGATATAGAAGATGACAAGATGGCTTAGGCAGGTGATACAACCTTGGAAGGCACTCCCTGCGCTTCCGGGAATGGTTCATGCGTGGGCATTGTGGTCAATTATTCATGGAGGACTGTCTCCAGCTCTCAGCAATGCCCCTTCCAGGTGGTCTGAGATCTATCGAATGGGATGCGGCTGATTCCTCGGCAGAGTCATTGCCTGTCCTTAAATCATCCCCGCCAGCCAGGGGGGGAGGAAGAGTCCCACGGTTCCCAGCAAGCAGACTATGATGAACATCCAGAGGAAGATCCGGTCAATCACCATGGCGACATATTTCCAGTCTTCCTTCACCTGTGAGGAGAGAAAGAGAGGAGAAGAAGAAAGAGTGTTGGCCAACAGAGGGAGAGAGCTCTTTGACCTAGGGTTGCCAGGTCCCTACCTGGCATCCAGTGAGGGTCCAAAGCTCCGTGTCTGGGAGCTTTGCGCATGTGCATAGCACACACGCCGTAATGACATCACCCAGAAGTGACATCATTACGCCGGGCATGATGTCAAGGGACACTCTAGCATTTGGCTTTAGAACTCTATGGTACCATAGAGTTTTAATGCTGAATGCTAGAGCATCCCTTGACAGCGTGCCTAGCGTGATGACATCACTTCTGGGTAACGTCATCATGCCAGGCACATCGGCTTGATTCTGGCACGTTGGAGGCGGGGTTCCCCCCCAGCTGCCGGATCCAGGCTGGTGGGTTGGAGGCCTCTAGAGCAGACAACCCCCTCCCCCTACGGGAGACCCGGCAGCCCTACTTCAGCCACTGCTTGGCTGTTGAGATTCGAGTCCAGTAGCATTTTAGACACTCTTTTTATGTTCTTGGTCTTTACACCTTCCGGTTGTCCCTGGCCTGAAGGATGATCGTCTAGCCTCAACTAGGGCAGCCTGGTGGAGCAAGCTACCAGTCAAGATCAGGACCCTGCGGGATCTACTGTTCATTCATTTATTTTGTTCATTATGGTCAAAGACCCATCAAATAGCAACATATCATAACTAGTGTTCCCTCTAACCTGAGTTAGTGTGAGCTAGCTCAAAGGTTTTCAGCCTCCAGCTCATAGATTTCTGTCTTAGCTCAGGAAAGTAGTCAAAAATCATTATGCAGTAGTCAAAAATCATTCGCTCACAACTTTAAGGCCAGTAGCTCACATAGTAGAGTTTTTGCTCTCAAGACACCACAGCTTAGAGGGAGCAGTGATTCATAACAAGTTTGAGAGAGGACCAAATATAACGAAATGTCGCCAAATAACAAAATATACAATTCAAGACGGACACAGCATTAAAACCTGCGTATACAAATGCCAATTCTGCAGGGCCTGTAAGATGGAGCGGTTCCACCGGACTTTCAGTTGAGGTGAAGGGTGTCCAAAGTCTTCCTTGTGTCCAGTGGCTGACGTTGCTGGCACTGCTCAGAAGTACATCATAGCATCACTACCAAGGCAATGTCTTATGCTGCTCTTACTATTGTCCTCTTAACTTTTAACTTTTTAATATTTGTGATATTCTATCATTTTACTGTCACATCGTATGTGACCTGTAACCTGCCGTGAGCCTGTTTGCAGGGACGGCGGGATATAAATTGAATGAATGAATGAATGAATGAATGAACACACAGAGAGTAATTAAAATGTGGAATTCACTGCCAGAGCATGTAGTGATGTCCAGATAGATTCACGGAGATAGATTCACAGATAGATTCACGGAGTAGAAGTCTATTGATGGCCGCTAGCCACGGTTTCTGTGAGGAACCATATTCAGAGGCACGAATCCTCCAAATCCCAGAGTCAAGAGGCAACAGCAGAGGAAGGCCTTGGACTCTGCCTTGTCATTGGCCCTCTGGAGGAACTCATGGCATGTTTGGTGGGAGTGGTTAAGTGTGCGGACTCTAATCTGGGAGAACCGGGTTTGATTCTCCACTCCTCCACTTGCACCTGCTGGATGACCTTGGGCAAGCCGTAGCTCTGGCACAGCTGTTCTTGAAAAAGAGCAGTTTCTGTCAGAGCTTTCTCAGCCCCACCTACCTCACAGAGTGTCTGTTGTGGGGAGGGGAAGGGAAAGGAGTTCGTAAACCGCTCTGAGACTCCTTTGGGTAGTGAAGGGCAGGTATAAATCCAATCTCCTCCTCCTCCTCCTCCTCCTCTTCTTCTTCTTCTTCTCTGTGTGAGACAGGATACTGGACTCAATGGACTATTGGTCTGATCCAGCAGGGCTCTTCTTATGTTCTTACCAACAAGTTTTTCAGGGTATATGCTTTTGACAGTCTGAAGAAGGGATCTTTGACTCTCAGATGCTTAGAGCTTGAACATCTTGTTAGTCTCCAAGGTGCTACTGGACTTCAATCTAGATCTTCTCTTGCAGAGGGCTACTCTCTGAAACTATCTGCTTGGCCATTGGGTGTGTGGTCTGGGCCACAGCTCACTGGCAGAGTGCAGGATTCGCATGCAGAGGGGCAGAAGAGCGGCAGTGCTGGATCAGACCAATGGCCCGTCAGGTCTCGCATCCTGGAGTGGCCAACCAGATACCACTGGAAGATCTACCAGAGGGGGCATGGAGGTCAAAAACTCCCCCCGTTGCCCTGTCCTGGATAGCCCAGGCAAGCCCAATCTGATCATATCTCAAAGGCTGAGCAGGATCGACCCTGGCAAATACTTGGAAGGGAGACCTCCAAGGAATACCAGGGCTGAGATGCAGAGGCAACCAATAGTAAGCCACCTTTCTGAAATGCCCAAGCCCCACTAGGGATCACCAGAAGTCAACCATGACTTCTAGGCATACACACATGTGCACGCATCTACACACACACCAAAAGAAGAAGAAGAAGAAGAAAATTTAAAAGCCCTCCCCCTGTTCTTGTCCCTTCTGCAGTGGTGTCCGGAGGATTACCACCTCTGAAGGTCCCACATTAAATCATTCGTCGCCAGTAAAGTAATCTGCCAAACATCTATGATCCTTCCAGTTTAAAAGGTTGTGTCTATTAGCTATTGTCCGCAGAGGCGATGGCCCAGTTCCTATGCAGGTACGGTTGGACTCCAGTCAACAAAGATCAGTTCCGCTGCAGAAAACAGCTGCTCTGGAAGGTGGACTCTATGGCATTGTACCCTGCTGAGGCCCCTCCCCTCCCCTCCCCAAACCCTGCCTGCCCCAGGCTCCCCACCCCGAACCTCCAGAAATTTCCCATCTCAGAGCTGGCAACCCAACAGCACAAGCCATCACTTATTTAATTATTTCCCCAGGCAGCTGGGACACACAATTAATCTGGATTCATCTCTAAGACCAGGGGTCCGTTGGAGCGGGAGCGCACAGGAGCGCAGCTCCGGGAGTGAGGAGCCCAGGGGGCGGGCACATGACCAAGCCCCGCCCCCTCCTCAGCTTCCCCGAGCAGTGCAGAGGCACAGGGCCCCAGGGCAAGCCCTGCTAGGGTCTTTATTGTTTTTAATGTTTTGTTTTAATATTGATAATTTTATCATTGTTCCTTTTATGACTCTGTGCTGCTTTTCCAGAGACTTGCTCAAGGTGGCATATAAATTTTCTAAGTATACCATTTTTTATCCGGGCACATGGCACATAAGTACTGGAGGAATTTCACCAACCCTTCAGCAGCTTCCACCCCATCAGTTTGGTGTAGTGGTCAGGAGTTGGACTCTAATCTGGGAGAACCGGGTTTGATTCCCCACTCCTCCACATGCAGCTGCTGGTGTGACCTTGGGCCAGTCACAAGTTCCCTCAGAGCTGTTCTCTCATGAGCAGTTCTCAAAAGACCTCTCTCAGCCCCACCTACCTCACAGGGTGTCTTGTTGTGGGGAGGGGAAGGGAAAGGGATGGGTGGTGCACATGTCCTGGGTATCTCAAGTCTACTTGAAACCTGGTGGTTTCAAGGGAGCAGGAAGAGAATGAGGGTGTGTTCTTTACGCTTATTTTTATTGCACAAAGTATTGGATGGGGAAGGGAATGGAGGAAGAGCAGGTCAGTTTCACTCACCTGTGGAGTGGAGCCTGAGGGGTGGGTGTTGCCTTCTGACACACTTCCGGTATGTTAGGGCGTGTGGCATATGCTAATGAGTTATGCTAATGAGCTCCTGCACCTCTTTTTCTACGAAATGACCCCTGTCTAAGACTGAAATTATATCCAATACAGTGCACAGAAAGGCAACAAAATTGGATGGTGTCAGAACATAGGATAACTTTTAATACTGATTGGTTTGATTGGTGCAGAGGGCTGGTGGGGGGGAAGTTAGGACAGTCAACTGTCTTTGCAAAAACTGGGGGGGGGGGGTCGGTCCCTATTGAACAGGCTTCCTCAGGAGGTGGTGGGCTCTCCTTCTTGGGAGGTTTTCCAACAGAGGCTAGGTGGCCATCTGACAGCAGTGCTGATTCTGTGAACTTGGGCAGATCATGAGAGGGAGGGCAGAAAGAGTTGCCTCAGTGCTCAGTTCTCATGGCCCTTTCTTACACGCCCAGAGAAATGCCGGTCACCACTTTGGGGTCAGGAAGCAATTTTTCTCCAGGCCAGTTTGGCCAGGGGTCCTGGAAAGTCCCCCCCCCCTTTTCTAGGTGTGGAATGGGGCTGCAGCAGTTCAGATGCTGAACTGCAGACCGGAAGGTCAGTAGTTCAGCAGTTCGAGACCCGAGTCCTATGTGATGGAGTGAGCTCCCGTCTCTGGCTTGGAGCTCCTGCCAACCTAGCAGTTTGAAAGCAAGAAATTGCACATAGATAAATTGGTACCACTTTGGTGGGAAGGTAACAACGTTCTGTGTGCCTCGCGTCTAGTTATGCCGGTCACATGACCACAGAAATGTCTTTGGACAGCGCTGGCTCTTTGGCTTGGAAACGGAAATGAGCACCGCATCCCTAGAATCATATTCGACTGGCTTTCGAGCAAGGGAAACCTTTACCTTTACCTAGGTATGGAATAGCAGTCACTGTGGGTGTATGCGGGGGAGGTATTTGTGAATTTCCTGCGTTGTGCAGGGGGTTGGACTAGATGACCCTGGAGATCCCTTCCACCTCTATGGTTCTATGATTTATAATGCTATGGAAACTCTCGTTTCCCACACCAGCACTGGCGAACTTCTTGTTGATGGTGATGGGGGAAAGTCAAGCGCAACTCCTAAACATCTTTCAAAGCTTCCAGTCATCTGTATGTCAAGATTTCTGAAAAGAAATGCTCGAAGGTAGAGTTCTATCAAGGGACAGCCTGTCAGTTCAATCTTCCCCTGGCTGTCCTTTGGTGCACTGAAGGGAATGCAAAACTTCACCCTGCTGCTGTCAGTCATGCATACAAGATCATGGGCTGACAGACGATTTTGCTTCTCGTTCTGTGGGTTTAACAAGGGTCGTGTGGCGCCTGCCTTCCCCAGGAAAGTGTCACTGGTCTCATGCAATCCCTTTGAGCAGTTCCTCAAACGTTTTCTGGCAGGAGAAACCTCCATATTGTTTTTTTTTGCTCCGGGCAGAACCCAGCGACAACAGTGGAAAGATGTGCCGCAGCGTCTCCCCCGCTGAGACATTTCGCTGGTCTTATAGAAACAGTTTGAAGGAAGGAAGAGCCCGATCTTGGCATGGTAAGAGCCCGATCTTGTCAGATCTCAGAAGCTAAGCAGGGTTGGTACTTCGAAGGGAGACCACCAAGTAAGACTCTGCAGAGGAAGGCGATGGCAAACCTTCTCACTCGCCTGGAAAGCCCCTTGCTGGGGTCCACCTAAGCAGGTTGCAACTTACCAGTACTTACATACGTATCAAAACAATTTGGGGCTTCCTTAGAAACCCTTTGTGAAGAAATGCAGCTTTTTTTGGGGGGGGAGGTCTGCAATAAACAAAACCTCCCCCGGCCCCATGTGTTTTAACAGTTCCCCCCCACTCAGGGCAGAGAACCAATGTGGGGGGAGGTTTCCAGTTCAACTGCTACCCAGACGTACCTCAACTCACCTCCATACAAATGCTAATAGATCTGACAGGAGAGATAATGTGTAGGTCAAGCTCTCTCCCTTCCCCAAGCAGGGAACAGAGATTTGGAGGTGTTAAATGCTTGAGGGACTTCAGGAAAGAGATTCCTGGGGATCTCTTCTTTGAGGCTGCCCCTTTCAAACATGGAAGGGGACTCGGCTCTCCCTTTTAAATGCTGCTTATGACGTGACTGGCAAGCCTGCCCATAGCAGAGGGAGATGACCTGGCTTGGAGGGGTGGCCTCACCGTGCCTGGGCCAGCCAAGCTAGCTCAGGTCACATAATGGATGCTCACATAGCTGGGCTGGCGCAGGTGCAGTGAGGCTACTGCCGCCAAGCCGAGTCCTCTTCCTCTGTTGCAGGTGGGCTCGCCACTCACCACACGCTCTCTTGCTTTTCCCCAGCTCCCCTGCTCCACGGGATTTCACAACGACCCACCACCCAAAATTTTCTGGCTACACCCCTGATTCTCAGCTGATTTATGGTGACCCCACAGGGTTTTCAAGGCAAGAGACGTTCCAAGGTGGTTCATCATCGCCCGCTTCTGCATAGCTGCCCTGGACTTCCTTGGTGGTCTCATAAGAACATAAGAGAACCCAATGTTGGATTAGGCCAGTGGCCCACCCAGTCCAATACTCTGTCATACAGTGGCCAAAAATACTAGGGGCCATCAGGAGGTCCACCAGTGGGGCCAGAACTCCAGAAGCCCTCCCATTGTTGCCCCTTCCCAAGTATCAAGAATACAGGGCATCACTAGCCCCAGACTGAGTTTTCCTATCTATACCTTGTGGCTAATAGCCACTGATGGACCTCTGCTCCATGTTTATCTAATCCCCTCTTGAAGCCGTCCATGCTTGTTGCCACCACCACCTACCGTGGCAGTGAATTCCACATGTTAATCACTCTAGGATGAAGAAGGACTTCCTTTTATCTGTTCTAACCCGACTGCTCAGCAATTTCATCGAGTGCCCACGAGTTCTTGTATTGTGAGAAAGGGAGAAAAGGACTTCTTTCACTACCTGCTCTATCCCATTCATAATCTTATAAACCTCAATCATATCACCCCCTCAGCCATTGTTTCTCCATGCCAAAGAGCCCCAAGCGCTTTAACCTTTCTTTATAGGGAAAGTGTTCTAACCCTTTTATCATTCTAGTTGCGTTTTCTGCACTTTTTCCAGTGCTCTTGTCTGTTATTGTTACCTCGACTCATTAAAAGACACATGGTAACTGGGGCTGTCTGTTTGACACTTTTAAGTTGAGACTTATTACATAGTCTTCTCAATATGCACTCAGCATCTTGTGAGAATGTCCCAAAAGATATAGTCCACAACAGGTCTCCTTAACCAGTAAGTCCTTTATTTGTAGAGAAGATCACTGGAGTCAAACACTTCCACTGTTAGTAATACTGGGTTTAGGGATTACAGGTATTGATATACTGGATATGGAATACGGCTTAAGGATATTCTACCAATCACTAGGCAGGATTTTAGGCGCTCAAATATACTGGCCAGAAGTTCCCATAGCAAACACGGGAAAAGGAGTTCCCAAAGAAAAATGATGTTGAACATCTCTAAAGTTGAGTTCCCAAGACTTGGATAAGAAGAATACAAAATACCGGTGAGTTTGGCTCACACATAACTGCTGGCACTCCTGTTCAAGGACAGGGCAAAAGAAATAACAGGGGAGAAGCAAGTAACTTAGCTGGGCATGCGCAAGCGAAGCAAGCAAGCAAGCAAGCAAGTGGAGTAGAGCACATATTCCAGAGGAGGGAGTCATGGCTCCGTTGAGAACTCCCGGGCGGGACCTGTCACCAATCATGAAGGTAAAACACATGAAAGCCGATGACCTTTTCAGAGATCATGTAAATACACCTTGTAGCAGCCACACAGTTATTGAAAAGAATTTGTGGCAGTTAACTGACACATCTGCCCATGGACCTAATAATCTTATGATCGGCCCTTGCAATCTGCTCACAACGTAGATGCCAATGACTCTGCAGGGGTGAAAGAACAGGCAATACAACGTATCCAGCATTGGCTTTTTAAAGAATACATCCAGCTGCACAGGCAGAAAGAAGAGATAAAGGGGGAACAATCCCGTCCTTGACAAGTAGGTCACTTCAACGACCGGACCATGAGCCGAGGGGATACTTGCTTTCTTCTGCAGTAATTGAGAAGATTTAGTCAGCTTTGCTGTTTGCTAGTTACTACCAAGCATTTCCTTATCCTGCAGCACAAGTGGCTACAGCAGGGTGCTGGACACAAATTGTGACAAAACCCACCTAAGCCACCCAGTATTACCTGATGTGTAATTATGGAGGTATGATCCAATTAAGTTTGTTTGGTGATGGAGTTGGTGTCAAAGTTGTAAGCATATCCACTGTAAGCACAATCCCTCCTCCAGAGCCAGGGCCCCTAAGTTCCCTTTCCCATAACTTCTTCAACAAAACACACTAGCATTCCCCTGCCAACCAAGCCCTCTCTTCCTGGAGCTTGGAAGCTAAGCGGGGTTGGCCCAGGCTAGCCCGATTCTGTCAGATCTCGGAAGTTAAGCAGGGTCGGCCTTGGCTAGTATTTGGAAGGGCGGCCTCCAAGGAACACCAGGGTTGTGATGCAGAGGCAGGCAACGGCAAACCACCTCTGAAACGTCTCTTCCCTTAAAAACAAGTCTAGTTCACCGCTTAGGGGTCATGATGCTAAAAGAGCTAGAACTTCTGGTTGCCAGACAATCTTAGGATCTTCTGGTTACGCTACACACACTGCCTTACTACTACCACCACCACCAAACCCACCACTACTGTGTTTAGTTCTTGTGGCCCTTTCTTACACGCCCAGGGAGTTGCTGATTGACACTTTGGGATCAGGAAGCAATTTTCCTCCAGGCCAGTTTGGCCAGGGATAAGAACATAAGAACATAAGAGATCCTTTTTTGGTCATCTTCAGGATGCGGAAGGGTCAATGGGGGTGTGGAGGGGGGGGAGGTATTTGTGAATTTCCTGCATTGTGCAGTGGGGTGGACTAAGTGACCCTAGAGTTTCCTTCCAACTCTACAATTCTATGATTCTACTACTATTATTACTATTATTGTTACGTTTTGAGGGAAGGTCAAAAACAATGACCTAGGTCAGGGGTGGGCAATTGTTTTGGCTCGGGGGCCACTTTGTGGGAGCGGAGGTTAGCGGAGGGCCGCACCCTTTTAAAATGATTGCATTCATTACTTAACTTTGCATTTCAGAAAAGGTATACATTGTATCATAAAAATCAATAAAGATAAATGAAATGAAATAGTGGTAGTTTTATTCAATTTATTTATTGTGCTAATTTCATATCGTCTATAGCTGCAAGCACATTTAATTTTAGAATCAGTTTAATGAGACAAATGTACCCTATCACACTTTTCTACACCTGCAAGTTAATGTCTGTCAAAGAGCATCTATATTTACTCTTGTTAATCTTCATGTCTTGGCGGGCCGCAAAAAACTCTGTGGCGGGCCGCATGTGGCCCGCGGGCCGCCATTTGCCCACCCCTGACCTAGGTTGCTACGCAGAGGAAATCAATAGTAAACCACCTCATTCATCTCTTGCCTTGAAAACACCTTGAGGGGTTGCCATAAGTCAGCTGCTACTTGACAGCACTAAGTAACTAGAACTTGAGAGCATCCAACGGAACTGGTGGGCAGTGAGCAAAAGTTCTACTTTGTGAGCTACTAGTATTAAAGTTGTGAGCAAGCAATTTGGCTACTGCATAGATTAGCTTGCTCTGGGGCCATACTTCCTGAGCTAAGACAAAAAGGTGTGAGCCGGAAGCTCAAAAACTATGAGCTAGCTCACACTAACTCAGCTTAGGGGGAACACTGCCTGTGAGAGAGGTGGGGCTGAGAGAGCTCTGACAGAAACTGCCCTTTTCCAAGAACAGCTGTGCCAGAACGATGGCTTGCCCAAGGTCATCCAGCAGGTACAAGTGGAGGAATGGGGAATAAAACCCAGTTCTCCCAGATTAGAGTCCGCGTACTTGACCACTACAGCAAAAGAGATTAAAAAGTGGGATTTGCTGCCATTGGATGCAGTGATGGCCACAAACATAGACTGCTTTAAAGGAAGATTAGATAGGTTCATGGAGGAAAAGTCTATCAGTGGCTACTAGCCATGGTGACTAAAGGGAACCTCCACATTGAGAGGCAGTCAACCTCTGAGTCCCAGTCCCAGGAAGCAACATCGGGGGAAGTCCTGGGCCTTCATACCCTGTTGTTGGCCCTCCAGGGGAACTGGTTGGCCACTGTGTGAGGCAAGATGCTGGGCTAGATGGACCACTGGTCTGATCCAGCAGGGCTCTTCTGATGTTCTTATGAAGGCCTCGGCCTCTGTGACTTGTTGTTGGCCCTCCAGAGGAACTGGTTGGCCCCTGTGTGAGACAGGATCATGGACTAGATGGACCACTGGTCTTATCCAGCAGGGCTCTTCTGATGTTCTTATGAAGGCCTCTGTGACTTGTTGTTGGCCTCCAGAGGAACTGGTTGGCCCCTGTGTGAGACAGGATGCTGGACTAGATGGACCACTGGTCTGATCCAGCAGGGCTCTTCTCATGTGCTTATGAAGGCCTCTGCCTCTATGCCCTGTTGTTGGCCCTTCAGAGGAACTGGCTGGCCACTGTGTGAGACTGGATGCTGGACTAGATGGACCACTACTCTGTTCCAGCGGGGCTCTCCTTATGTTCTTATGAAGACCTTGGCCTCTCTGCCCTGTTGTTGGCCCTCCAGAGGAACTGGTTGGCCACTGTGTGAGACAGGAAGCTGGACTAGATGGACCACTGGTCTCATCCAGCAGGGCTCTTCTGATGTCCTTTATTACTATTATTAGTCCTTCCCAGTTTGTCCCTTTACGTTTACTCCCATTTATCCCCGCCCCTTTACTATGTGAAATCCTAAATGCACCGACAGAAGTAAACTCCACCAAACTCAGCAAGACTGACTCCAGAGTAAGTGTGCTCCGGACTGGAGCCATGCAACCTGCTTCTGACACATTTACTCAAATGGAAGGTCTGCTATGTTCACTGTAGCCAGCTTTCAGGTAAGCATGTCCACCACTGTAATCTCCATAAATGCAGGAATTTCTCTCCCTGCTTATGCTGGATTTGCCCAGTGTGGCTAGACCCAGCCCCTATCAGGGACCCGCTTTGGACTAGTTACAAGCCCCCCTTCCAGTTCCACAATATCTGGCAAATTCAGTCTGCATTGGACCACATTTGAGATACCATTACTTCTGGCTTTGCCCTCTCCCCTCCCCTTATTTTTTAAAAAAAAGGCTCAATCACTTAATTAAAGGAGCTATTTGCTTTCATTATAATCACATTCCCCCTGTGGCAGTGAGACTCCGGGAGAATACTGATCAGGGACTGGAAGCCTGGCTGAGTGATGGCTGGGGAAGAGAAGCGGAGAAGACTCTTACGGCCAGCGTTCCCTCTAAGCTGAGTCACTGTGTGAGCTAGCTCACTGTTTTTTAGCCTCCAGCTCAAGCATTTTTATCTTCACTCAGGAAGGAGGGCTCCAGAGCAGACTCATTTATGCAGTGGCCAAATTGCTCGTTCACAACTTTAATGTCAGTAGTTCACAAAGTAGAGCACATTTTGGCTCACAAGACTCCACAGCTTAGAGGGAGGTTTGGGGGGTTGGGGGTAGGGTTGCCAGTTCCAGGTTGGGAAACTCCTGGAGAGTTGGGGATGGAGCCTGGGGAGGACAGGGACCTCAGTGGGGTACAATGCCCTAGAGTCCACCCTCCAAAGCAGCCAGTTTTCTCTAGGGGAACTAATGTCTGTAGTCTGGAGATGAGCTGTAATTCTGGAGAATCCCCTGGGCCCACCTGGAGGCTGGCATCCCTATCCCAAAATCTTTCTTCCATCAGCTGGACTGTTGCAGTGAGCGACATAAGAACATAAGAGAGGCCAACCTTGGATCTGGCCAGTGGCCCATTGAGTCCAACAGTCTGTCACACAGAGGCCAAAAATACCAGGGGCCATCAGGAGGTCCAGCAGTGGGGCCAGGACACTAGAAGCCCTCCCACTGTTGTTTCCCCCCCCCCCCCAGCACCAAGAATACAGAGCATCACCTGCCCCAGACCGAGAGTTCCTATCTGTACCTTGTGGTAAGAGCCACTGATGGACCTCTGCTCTGCTTGCAGCTGCCACCATCTCCTGTGGCAGTAGATTCCCGGTGTTAATCACTCTTAGGGTGAAGAAGGACTTCCTTTTATCTGTTCGAACCGGGCTGCTCAGCAATTTCATGGAGTGCCCACGAGTTCTTGTATTGTGAGAAAGGGAGAAAATTACTTCTTTCTCTGCCGGCTCTGTCCCATGCCTAATCTTGTAAACCTTATAAAGACTCAGCATGCAAGGACTTTGGGAGGTACCACATCACCCTAAGTTTGTATCGGTGTTATCGCCTTGAACAGGAATGAATAGATGTGTTCCCTCTAAGCTGAGTTAGTGTGGGTCGGCTCACAGTTTTTTAGCCCCCGGCTCACACATTTTTGTCTTTGCTCAGGAAGGCTGGCTCCAGAGAGCAAACTAATTGATGCAGTAGCCAAATCGCCTGCTCACAACTTTCATGCCAGTAGCTCACAAAGTAGGATTTTTGCTCACAAGACTCCACAGCTTAGAGGGAGCATTGGTTATGTTCTGATGGGTATGCTTGATTTTCAGTGTATATGTATTTGACTATATACATTAATACAGTTTTGGAAAAATAAAGAATAAAAGAATTTTTGCTCACAAGACTCCACAGCTTAGAGGGAGCATTATGCACCACTGTTTAGAAGTAGATCCCACCAAATCCCATGAGATTTGAATCCCCTTTTTTTTAAAAAAAGGGGGGGATTACTCTGGGCTTCCTTATACATGGAGAGGCCTTGGAGACTGACCAAGAGAGAGATATCTCAGGTTGGGTCTTTCCCATCACCTACTACCTGGTCCTTTTAACTGGAGACGCCAGGGATTGAACCTGGGACCTTCTGCATGCCAAGCAGAGGCTCTTCCACTGAGCCACAGCCCCTTTTTACAGCTCTCCAGGGTCTCAGGCAGAGGTCTTTCCCATCACCTCCTGCCTGGTCCTTTTAACTGGAGATGCCAGGGATTGAACCTGGGACCTTCTGCATGCCAAGCAGATGCTCCACCACTGAGCCGCAGCCCCTCTTTACAGCTCTCCAGGGTCTCAGGTGGAGGTCTTTCCCATCACCTCCTGCCTGGTCCTTTCAACTGGAGATGCCAGGGACTGAACCTGGGACCTTCTGCATGCCAAGTAGACGCTCCACTACGGAGCCGCAGCCCCGTCGACTCACACTGTTCATTTGCATTGTTTTGCACAAAGTGAAGAATTCAGGTTACTCCGGTGCAAGAGTCACAAACTTTCTGCTTTGTTTTTTCCAATACGAAAGCACACACAGGTTGGCGCAGAGTTATTTTAGTGCCCTCTAACACAGTTTTCTGGGGGAAATTACTTTACTCCCTGTGGCGCTGGAAAGCAGGCAAGCAATTTTCCTTCTTTTTCAGCAGCCAACCACGAACAAGCACTCTGATATAGATTCTATGCCTTTTCCCAATAAAGTTGAGGGAAAGCCAAGGTCGCCAATGGTAATTTGTTTCCCTTCAATTCGATTCTCCGTTCTCACACGAGGCTCTCTCTTATTATTTTTTCCTCCCACCAGATTAATCACATCCCGGGATCATCCTCTGTAGCTGGCAAAATTGGGGCGACAATTACAAAAGAGGGCCGGTTTCCACCCAAGAGCCAGGGTGCATTCAACAACAAAAGAAGCATCGGTGCAATAAAGGGAGATGTACCCAAGGGTTGTATTTTCATTGCATGGTCCATCTTGCAAATGAAAGATGGAGAGGGAAAGAATAGAATTGGGGGGAGGGGGGGAAATCACTGCATAATGACTTTTTTCCCATTAGTAACACAGAATATGGAATGTTAACCACGATTTATGATTCAGTTTATACCAACATAGTGCCTTTGTCGAAACAGCATATGTTTGAGGGGGTTTATAAAATAAAAGGGCTAGAAGGTAAACATAAGAACATAAGAAAAGCCAATGCTGGATCAGGCCAGTGGCCCATCCAGTCCAACACTCTGTCACATAGCAGCCAAAAACACCAGGTGCCCTCAGAAGGTCCAGCAGTGGGGGCAGGAAGCCCTCCCACTGTTGCCCCCCCAAAACACCAAGATTACAGAGCATCACTTGCCCCAGACTGAGAGTTCCTATCTATACTTTGTGGCTAATAGCCACTGATGGACCTCTGCTCCATATGTTTATTCAATCCCCTCTTGAAGCCGTCCCTGCTTGTATCCGCCACCACCTCCTGTGGCAGTGAATTCCACGTGTTAATCACTCTTTGCGTGAAGAAGTACTTCCTTTTATCTGTTCTAACCCGACTGCTCAGCCATTTCATGGAGTGCCCACAAGTTCTTGTATTGTGAGAAAGGGAGAAAAGGACTTCTTTCTCTACCTGCTCTATCCCATGCATAATCTCATAAACCTCGATCATGTCACCCCTCAGCCATCGTTTCTCCAAGCTAAAGAGCCCCAAGCGCTTCAACCTTTCTTCATAGGGAAAGTGTTCCAACCCTTTTATCATTTGTGTTGCCCTTTTCTGCACTTTTTCCAGTGCTATAATATCTTTCTTGAGGTGTGGCGACCAGAACTGTACACAGTACTCCAAATGAGGTCGCACCATCGATTTATACAGGGGCATTATGATACTGGCTGATTTGTTATCTATTCTCTTCTTAATAACCCCCAGCATAGCATTGGCCTTTTTTATTGCAGCCGCACACTGTCTCGACATTTTCATTGAGTTATCTACTATGACTCCAAGATCTCTCTCTTGGTCAGTCTCCGCCAGTTCGGACCCCATCAATGTGTATTTATAGTTAGGATTTTTGGCTCCAATGTGCATCACTTTGCACTTGGCCACATTAAACCCCATTTGCCACATTGATGCCCACTCGCCCATCCTTGACAGATCCCTTTGGAGTGCCTCACAATCCTCCCTGGTTCTCACCACCCTGAACAACTTCATGTCATCTGCAAATTTAGCCATTTCACTGCTTACTCCCAACTCCAAATCATTAATAAACAAGTTAAAAAGCATCGGACCGAGTACTGATCCCTGCGGTACCCCAGTGCTTACTTCTCTCTACTGAGAAAATTTCCCATTAATACTCACTCTCTGTTTCCTTTTAATTAGACAGTTTTTGATCCACAAAAGGTCTTGTCCTTTTATCCCTGGACTATTGAGCTTACTTAGGAGCCTTTGATGAGGAACTTTATCAAAAGCTTTCTGGAAGTCAAGGTAAACAACATCTATTGGGTCCCCCTTGTCCACATGTTTGTTCACTCCCTCAAAGAACACTAACAGGTTAGTGAGACAAGATCTTCCCTTACGGAACCCATGCTGAGTCTTCCTCAATAGGTTTTGTTCATCAATGTGCCTACTAATTTTTTCCTTAATAACAGTTTCCACCAACTTATCCGGTATCAACGTCAGACTGACTGGCCTGTAATTTCCCGGATCTCCTCTGGAACCCTCTTTAAAGATAGGAGTGACATTCACTACCTTCCAGTCCTCAGGAATGGAGGCAGATTTTAAGGAAAGATTACATAAACAATCTACTTTAATTTCAACAGTGGGCATAATGAGGAGGGAGTGGTGTAGTGGTTATGTGTGCAGACTCTGATCTGGGAGAACCAGGTTTGATTCCCCACGCCTCCACTTGCTCCTGCTGGATGGCCTTGGGCAAGCCATAGTTCTGTCAGAGCTGTTCTTGAAAAAGAGCAGTTTCTGTCAGAGCTCTCTCAGCCCCACCTACCTCACAGGGTGTCTGTTGTGGGGAGGGGGAGGGAAAGGAGTTTGTAAGCCGCTCTGAGACTCCCTTGAGTAGTGAAGAGCGGGATATAAATCCAATGTTGTTGTTATCTTCTTCTTCTCTCACAGAAGGAGGGAAGGAATGAAAGGCATCTCCATTTGGTTTTCTTTCTTTTTGTGAAACAGGGTCTTTTTTAAAAAGAATGAATTTAACTGGAATTACGTTACAGTAAATAGTAAATTGAAGAATGTCCAATGCAATTCATTAAGTAGATATAAAGTAAGGTATTTAATGTGGACATGGGAATAGAATTGAGGAAACTAAATGGAAGCACACTTAGCGGGTGGTATAAGATAATAGGATTCAGAATGGGATGTGATTCTTGGATAGCAATTGGGTATAATAGAAGTCAAGGGACTAGCTTGAGAATTCTTCCTATTGATAAATAATTGTTGGAAATTATGTTCAGTGTTCTGTATTATTGTGCACCACACAAATTAATAAGTTATGAATTTAAAAATATAAAAAAATGTCATAAGGAGAGACATTTGTGTGACAGGAGGTAGGATTTCTCCAATGAGCGGGGGGGGGGGGGGGAGAGATTGCCTCTATTGTAAGCAATCCCAAGGGAACTGACAAAGAACAAATTCCATTGTGCAGCTTCCAAAGAATGGCATGCATTTTGTTGCTAAGATTGCCCGGTTAGCCCGTGGGCTGATGAGCTTTCAGTTCGTAGGACAGGAGACTTTTGTCAGGTTCAGATCAAATCCGATCAGGTGGGCGTGTGGCAAGCCAGTTCTAAGTTGCCTTGAATTAGCCGGGAGTTTCAACTCCCCCGTTTCCCTGGACGGCTGCTTCGATGGACCCGAAAGGGGATGAGGTCAAGCTCAGGCTGCCAAATCCCCATTTCGGGTGGAGGGAAAATAAAAACAACAGAAGAAGAGGAGGAGGAGGAGGAGGAGGAGATTGGATTTATAACCCGCCCTTCACTACCCAGGGGAGTCTCAGAGCAGCTTATTTTATTTTATTTTATTTTGGGATTTATATCCTGCCCTTCCGACCTTACAGTAGGCTCAGAGCGGCTACCAACAGTTCCATAACATAAAATGATAAAACATTAAACATTTCCATAAAACATACAGTACAGCAAAGACATAGACCATACTGTTTCCCCAGTCCAAGATGGCATAACTTCTTCATCTCTATCACGGCAGCGTCCCAGATGGCAACCAGTTCCAGTTGGTGCTAGTTGTTCTGGATTGGCAGGTTCCACTAATAGGACCAGGGCTATGAGAGTCGAGGCAGCCCCTACTTGAAAGCCTGGCGGAAGAGCTCCGTCTTGCAGGCCCTGCAGAACTGTAATTAGTCCCGCAGGGCCCTGATGTTATCTGGGAGCTCATTCCACCAGTACGAGGCCGCCACCGAAAAGGCTCTGGCCCTTGTAGCCGCCAGTCAGGCCTCCCTCGGCCCTGGGAGAACCAGGCAATTTTGGGATCCCGATCGAAGTGCACGCTGTGGTACATACGGGGAGAGATGATCCCTCAGGTAGATAGGTCCCTGGCCATATAGGGCTTTATAGGTAAGCACCAGCACCTTGAACCTTATCTGGTATGCTATAGGCAGCCAGTGCAGTGCTTTTAAGGCGGGCTGGATATACTCTTGCATGGGGAGACCTATCAACAGCCTCGTGGCCGCATTCTGCATCAGCTGCAGCTTCCGGATTAGAGACAAGGGCAGCCCCATGTAGAGTGCGTTACAGTAATCCAATCTTGAGGTGACCAAAGTGTGGATCACTGTAGCCAGGTCATTGCGTTCAAGGAAGGGAACCAACTGCTTGATCAGCCGCAGATGGTAAAAGGCTGACCTTGCAGTGGCTGCTACCTGGGCCTCCATCGTTATCGAGGGGTCCAGGAGCACTCCCAGACTCCTAACCTCCGATGCTGGTACCAACGGCGCCCCGTCGAAGGTCGGGAGAGGGATCCCTACCCTTGGTCCACTCCGACTCAGGCATAGGACCTCCATCTTCGTCGGATTCAATTTCAATCGGCTCTGCCTGAGCCAACCAGCCACGGCCTTCAGCGCCGGGTCCAGATCACCCGGACTAGAGTCCAACTGGCCGCCCAACAACAGATTGAGCTGGGTATCATCAGCATATTGATGGCAACCCAGCCCATGCCTCCGGGCAATCTGGGCGAGGGGGGCGCATGTAGATGTTAAACAGCATTGGGGAAAGTACCGCTCCCTGTGGCACTCCACAGACCAGCGGGTGCCTTTGGGAGAGCTGCTCCCCAACCGCCACCCTCTGTCCCTGGTCCTGGAGAAATGAGGAGAGCCACTGTAAGGCCAACCCCTGAATCCCCATGTCAGTGAGGCGGTGGGCCAGTAGCTGATGGTCGACCGCCGCCAACAGGTCCAACAACATCAGTTCCACCCCACCGCCCCGATCCAGATGCCTCCAGAGGTTGTCTGTGAGGGTGACCAGCACTGTCTCTGTCCTGTGGCCTGGTCGGAAACGGGATTGGAATGGATCTAATATGGAGGCGTCATCCAAAAAGCCCTGTAATTGGTCCCAAATAGGGTAAATTAGGCACCGGTCGATAGTTGGATAATTCGGCCGGGTCCAATGATGGCTTTTTCAAAACTCCTTTCCCTTCCAAACTCCTTCCCCTTCCCCTTCCAAACTCCTTTCCCTTCCCCTCCCCACAACAGACACCCGGTGAGGTAGGTGGGGCTGAGAGAGCTCTTTCCCAAGCTGTCCTTGAGAGAACAGCTGTGCCAGAACTACGACTTGCCCAAGGTCAACCAGCCAGGTGCAAGTGGAGGAGTGGTTAAGTGCGCGGACTCTAATCTGGGAGAACCGGGTTTGATTCCCCACTCCTCCACTTGCACCTGGCTGGATGACCTTGGGCAAGCCATAGCTCTGTACCAGCTGTTCCCTCAAGGACAGCTTGGGAAAGAGCTCTCTCAGCCCCACCTACCTCACCGGGTGTCTGTTGTGGGGAGGGGAAGGGAAAGGAGTTTGTAAGCCGCTCTGAGACTCCAAGTGAGTGAAGGGTGGGATATAAATCCAATCTCTTCTTCTCTTCTTCTTCTCAAACCCAGTTCTCCCAGATTAGAGTCCGCGCACTTAACCACTACACCAAACTGGCTCTCAACCTGAGTTGTGAGGGTGATCATGCTACTTCCAGGGAAAACCTGGAAGTGATGGCGATAGCACTAGGAATCCCGTGAAACCTGAAATAGATAGATAGAGCCTATCTATCTATTGGGGTGTATCAACAGTGTCCTAACCTTCAGATCACAAGATATCATAGTCCCGCTGTGCACTGCATTGGTCAGGCTGCACCTGGAGTGTTGTCTGCAGTTCTGGAGGCCTCATCTCAAAAAGGGATGTGGACAGAACGGAGCGGGGGCAGAAGAGAACAATGAGGATGATCAGTGGCCTGGAGACCAAGAAGCCCTAGGAGGAAAGGCTGAGGGGCTTGTTCAGTCTGGAGAAGAGGAGGCTGAGGGGGAGGACAGGATTGCTCTCTTGAAGTATCTGAAGGGCTGTCACTTAGAGGAGGGGGGCAGGAAGCTGTTCCTTTTGGCAGCAGAGGAGAGGACTCACAAGGATGGGTTTAAATTAAGGGCGGGAAGGTACCGTCTGGATCTTAGGGGAAAGTTTTTGACAGTCAGAGTGGTGCAACAGTGGAGTCGGCTGCCTAGGGGGGTGGTGAGCTCCCCCTCCCTGGCAGTCTTCAAGCAGCGGCTGGACAAACCCTTGTCAGGGATGTTCTAGGCCAGGGGTGGGCAAACTGTGGCTCGGGAGCCGCATGCGGCTCTTTCACATATATTATGTGGCTCCCGGCAGGGGCGGCTGGGGAAGCTAAAGATCATTAGCAAACAAATATCATTGGACAAATTAAGATCATTATCAATATCTGCTTTTACCCCTTTTGTTATTATTTTTGGCAGTCTCATTTAATGTTAATAAAAAGCAAATTTGCTTATTTTCCAGTAAAAGCAGGTAATATTTGTTCGTGTCTTGTTGTTCTCAAACATCTGATGTTTATTCTATGCGGCTCTTATGTTAAGCAAGTTTGGCCATCCCTGTTCTAGGTGGCTCTTACGCTGAGCAAGTTTGCCCACCCCTGTTCTAGGCTGATCCTGCACTGAGCAGGGGGTTGGACTAGATGGCCTGCAGGACCCCTTCCAGCTCTGTGATTCTCTGATTCTAGTACTCTTTAACTCACTCTCCATTAGGGTGACTGATCTCCAGGTCAGGCCTGGATTTCTCCTAGAATTACGAGTGACCTCCAGAGTACAGAGACAAATTTCCCTGGAGGAAACGGCAGATGCTATGATATACATACCATAGAGTCTAGGAGACAAACAAGACTCAGAGGGACATCACATCGCCAATGAGTTCTCTCCCCTCCCCAAACTCTATCGTTCCCAGGCCCCGCCCCCAAGTCTTCAAGTTGGAGAGATCTTCCTTCTTTATCATATAAATCTTATCACATAGATTAGGCTGCCAGAGGAAGTGGCTGGCCCAAGGTCACCCAGAGAACTTCATGGCAGGGTGGAGATTCAAACCTGAATTTAGCAGACCACAGGACACACCCTAGCTTCCCCCTGGAATATTCTCTTGCTGGGTCATCCTTTTCGAGTGCAGTAGCCATAGTTGGGGGGTTTTTTACCCCCAAGTAGTAGACAGAAGGGCTGCAGTGGCTGAGAAGTTAAGATGCTGAGCTGCAGACTGGAAGGTTGGTAGTTCGGCAGTTCGAGACCCGAGTGCTGCATGACGGAGTGAGCTTCCGTCTCTGGCCCCAACTCCTGCCAACCTAGCAGTGTGGAAGCAAGAAACTGAAAGTAGATAAATAGGTACCGCTTCGGTGGGAAGGTAACAGCGTTCTGTGCGCCTTGGCGTCTAGTCATGCTGGCCACATGACCACGGAAAAGTATTCGGACAGCGCTGGCTCTTCGGCTTGGAAACGGAGATGAGCACCACCCCCTAGATTCAACTGGCTTTTGAGCAAGGGAAACCTTTAACTTTACCTTCACTATTTATGGTAGATCCTATTCTTTGATCCTTGCCAGGATTACACAACAGCTTGGCTAGTCCATGATCCTTTCCGCTTTTGCCTGCCGCTCTGGATTTTCTCAGTGTTTGAGTTGAGGCAATTTAAGTCCACGGCAAAACAGCTGGCCGCATGACCACGGAAACATCTTCGGACAGCGCTGGCTCTTCGGCTTGGAAACAGAGATGAACACCGCATCCCTAGAGTCAGATTCGACTGGCTTTCAAGCAAGGGAAACCTTTACCTTTTCTAGTAGACAGAGGTGATAATTTCCTGTCTTGTTGGTGGCTTATCTTTAAGGGAAATGCAGTCAAGTTTTCAGTAAAGGAACAGTTCAGACTGCCTTTTAAAAGTCTCTTCTCTGGTTTTTTTTTATCTGCCTCTTGCAAGGTGCAGACATTCTGTTTCCAGATAACAGCTTTAGGGATGGATTATTCTGCATTTGCAATTCAATCCCATGAACACTGACCAATACTGTCCATTCCCATCAGTACGGAAGTCCATCTGCAGCTAACTCCAGCCCCAAGTACAACTTCAGGTACGTCATCCCCAATGAGATTTGTTCCCAAAGGATCTTCCCTCTCCTCCTTCTGTCATTTCTATGCATTTCCCCCTGGTATATTAAAAAAAAACAAAACTCCCCACCACAACACCTTGGACAGCTACGAAATCTATCACCACACGCTACGGCATACTAAACTTGGAATAATAATGAATAATTGTCATATGGAAATGTGTGCTGTATAGCCAGGAGATCCTAAGATTGTCTGGCAGCCGGAAGTTCTAGCTCTTTTAGCATTATGCATCACTAGGTGGTGAGCTAGATTTGTTTTTAAGGCAAGAGATGTTTCAGAGGTGGCTTGCCATTGCCTGCCTCTGTGCCACATGACCCTGGTATTCTTTGGAGGTCTCCCGTCCAAATACTAGCCAGGGCTGACCGTGCTTCGTTTCTGAGGTCTGATGAGATCAGGCTTGCCTGGGCTATCCAGGTCAGGGAACTAAACTTGGTTATGAAAAGAGAGAGCTGGTGTGGTGTAGTGGTTAACAGGGGTCCGTTGGAGTGGGAGCGCACAGGAGCGCAGCTTCGGGAGGGAGGAGCCCAGGGGGCGGGCACATGACCAAGCCCCGCCCCCTCCTCGGCTTCCCCAAGCAGTGCAGAGGCGCAGCGCCCCGGGGAAAGCCCTGCTAGGGTCTTTATTGTTTTTAATGTTTTGTTTTAATATTGATAATTTTATCATTGTTCCTTTTATGACTGTGTGCTGCTTTTCCAGAGACTTGCTCAAGGTGGCATATAAATTTTCTGAGTATACCATTTCTTATCTGGGCACATGGCACATAAGTACTGGAGGAATTTCACCAACCCTTCAGCAGCTTCCACCCCATCAGTTTGGTGTAGTGGTCAGGAGTTGGACTCTAATCTGGGAGAACCGGGTTTGATTCCCCACTCCTTCTCCACATGCAGCTGCTGGTGTGACCTTGGGCCAGTCACAAGTTCTCTCAGAGCTGTTCTCTCATGGGCAGTTCTCAAAAGACCTCTCTCAGCCCCACCGACCTCACAGGGTGTCTTTTTGTTGGGAGGGGAAGGGGAAGGGATGGGTGGTGCACATGTCCTGGGTATCTCAAGTCTACATGAAACCTGGTGGTTTCAAGGGAGCAGGAAGAGAATGAGGGTGTGTTCTTTACACTTATTTTTATTGCACAAAGTATTGGATGGGGAAGGGAATGGAGGAAGAGCAGGTCAGTTTCACTCACCTGTGGAGTGGAGCCTGAGGGGTGGGTGTTGCCTTCTGACACACTTCCGGCATGTTAGGGGGTGTGGCATATGCAAATGAGTTATGCAAATGAATTATGCTAATGAGCTCCTGCACCTCTTTTTCTACGAAATGACCCCTGGTAGTTAAGATTGTCGAACTAGTATCTGTGAGACCAGGGTTCAAACCCTTGCTCTGCTTTGGAAGCTCATTGGATGACCTTGGGCCAGTCACGCGCTCTCAGCAAAACCTACAGGAGAACGAAGTCTGAGTCCAGTGGCACCTTTAAGACTCACAAAGTTTTATTCCGCACACAAGATCTGAAGAAGCGTGCATGCATGCGAAAGCTTATCCCCAGAATAAAAAATTGTGGCTCTTAAAGATGCCCCTGGATTTAAACTTCATTTTGCTGCTTCAGACCAACATGGCTACCCCACCTGAATCTACCTCGCAGGGTTATTGCTGTTGCCAGCTGCCCCAAGCAGTGTTCCCTCTAAGCTGAGTTAATGTGAGCTAGCTCACAGTTTTTTAGCCTCTGGCTCATACATTTTTGTCTCGTCTCAGGAAGGAGGGCTCCAGAGCAAACTAATTTATGCGGCAGCCAAATTGCTCACTCACAACTTTAATGCCAGGAGCTCACAAAGTAGAATTTTTGCTCACAAGACTCCACAGCTTAGAGGGAGCATTGGCCCCGAGTCCTGTGATCCAGGGGATGAGTTTAAAAATATGAATGAATGAATGAATGAATGATCAGCAATGCTCCCTCTAAACTATGGAGTCTTGTGAGCAAAAATTTTACTCCGCGAGCTACCAGCATTATAGTTGTGAGCAAGCAATTTGGCTCCTGCATAAATTAGTTTGCTCCGGAGCCGTCCTTCCTGAGCTAAGACGAAAATGTGTGAGCCAGAGGCTAAAGAACTGTGAGCTGGCTCACACTAACTCAGCTTAGAGGGAACAACAGGAGGATAAAATGGAGGAGAGGAAAACAACATAAGTTGTGCTGGGTCCCCTCTGGAGAGACGGGTGGGTTAAACATGAATTGAACAAATACATAAATTGGAAAAGGATTGGGCACAACCCAGCATTTGGGAGTGGAGAGACTTCAGTAGGGTATAATGTCACAGAGCTAGGGTTGGTAGCTCTAGATTTGGGAAATACCTGGAAATTTGGGGGGTGGAGCCTCAGGAGGGTGGGGTTTGAGGTCGGGAGGGGAGGGACCTCAGCAGGGTGTAATGCCTTATAGTCCAGTCTCCAAAGCAGCCATTGCCTCTAAGAGAAGTGTTCCCTGTTGTCTGGAGTTTGGTTGTATTTCCAGGGGATCTCCAGGAGCTACCTGGAGGGTGGCAACCCTTGTTAAAATAAACAAACCCTCGTTTCTGAAGGCCTCCCTGCCGCTGAGAAAGAGAAAACACAGAGCTATCTGGGTATGATCTGTTTAAAAGACTTCGGTCCCCCTTCTCCGACCGTTGGAGGTGGCGCACAGAGCCGACAAGAAGGCTTTTAAAAACCCACAAGAAATCAAATGAATCCCTCTAACAATACAACCGACCCCCATTTAGTGAAACCTTTAAAAGCCATTCGCCTCGTAGCAGCAGCTCAGATACCAGTGAGGTTTATGTTTTTTTTTCTGAAGCCACAAAAAGGAGAGATGTGTTTCCTTTGGGGACTCATTGATAGATTCACGGCTTTTAAAGAAAAGGCTCGGAACAGGTGGGAAAGTGAGATGCAGGGTTTCTAGCTACTGGTTGCCAGCCTCCAGGAGGGACCTGAACATCTCCCAGAATTACAACTGATCTCCAGACTACAGAGATTCATTCCCCTGGAGAAAATGGCTTCTATGGAGGGTCGACTGTATGGCAGTATACACTGTGGAACTCCCTCCCAAATAGAGTTCCCAGACCCCTGCTATGGGGGCCCCTACTCTGGCAGCAATCAGTTGCCTGGCTGGGGTACATGCCAACAGCAAGCTGAGGTCCAGGCCACTGTCTCTAGCGACCTGGTGATGTCACTTCCAGCGCACACTGGACGTGATGTCATCACGTTGCAGGTGACATGGAGACACTCTGGCATTTGGGCAAAACCTCCATGGTGAAAACAGCTTCTACCATAGAGTTTTGCCCGAATACCAAATTGGCCCCGGAGCCAGTGTGGTGTAGCGGTTAAAAGTGGCAGACTCTAGTCAGATTTGCTGCATGGCACCGATTGGTTGGAACAGCTCCGGGGGGGACTGGAACCGAGAAACAAAACTGTCCCTCTGAGAAACAGCAAAAGGAGACAGCGGTGGGAAGAAAGTGTCTACAAACAGTTGTGAACAGCCATTAAATATTAGGAGGGACATGGGGGTCTCTCCCCCATAACACTAGTTTTGAGGCAACTTAACTCCTTTAAAAAAAAAAAAAAAACGACCCTGTAAAATATTTATCTAAGCAAGGTTTGTTGCAGATTTCGAGGGGGGGGTGGGCTGTGTCAGCTAATGCTGCCATCCCCTGCCCGGGAGGTGGGATGGCTGAGCCCGTGACATCAATACTGTGGAATGTTATGTTATAGTTCTCATGGCATGCTTATCGCTCTCCCTCCTGCTCCGACCTTGGGAGACTGTTGGTGCCAGCTCATGTATCTTTTCTTCTGTCTGACTATACATCTTCCCGCTTAATTCCTGGGAACTGCCGACCAGTATTTTGAGCGCCTTTTTCCCTTATTCAATGACTGGTTACATTACCCTACCAACCCTCTCTTTGAATTCTGGATAATTGTCCTGGTTCCAATAGTGCCCGCCATTACTAACACAAGAAGTGCTGATGACCACAAGAGACCTTTCTCGATAAAGCTTTTCCTGTTTAAGGGCACTTGTTGTTGACTGACTCTGTAGGACTCTCACAGTCTGGAGAGAGATGGCCCCCTCTCTTCTGCCTACCACACAGCCCCCCTCTCATGCCTCCCTTCCCGCCTGGTGACCTACACATGCATCCTTCCCCACCCTCTCACAAGCTCTCTCACCCCCTGCCCTCACAGAGGAGGGTGCCACCCACATGCCCGGTCCCTGATGATGCTAGGAAGTGCGTGTGGTGGGGAGCACATATGGCAGCATCCTTGCACGCAAGTGGGTGGGCAGCAAGGAGGACATGCGGCCATTGGAGTGGGCCATGCCAGCTGCCCCTCTGCACAGTCATTAGGATCCTGAATTGCTGCTGTTGCTGTTATTGTTATTTATTCGATTTCTAAATCTCCTACGCCCTACGATGCAAGGCTCTAGGCAACGTACAACCATTGAAAACCATTTAGAAACAAAACCCCACAAAGGATGACTACATTATATCAAGCGGAGTTAAGACAGTTCCTTCGCTACCCCACTCGGGCCTGTGTTGCTGACTTGCGGGCAGGTGAGGAGAGGGCCGAAGCGAAGATGGAGGAAAAAGGAGAAAATGGCGGCCGTGAAGGAGCTGTCGCTGTCCTCAACCAGAGGCCTGGTGGGACATCTCTGCCTTACGGGCCCGGTGGAATGCCACGAAGTCCCGCCGGGCCCTGGTGGCATTTGGTGGAGAGTTCCTCTAGGTTGAGGACAGCTGGATACCTTTAGGGCTACGGACCACCAGTAGATTGTTCTCAGTGGAGCGGAACACTCGTCTGGGAACATACCAGAAGAGGTGGTCCCAAAGATGCGCACGTCCCAGACCACTCAAGGCCCTAAAGGTTAACACCAGAACCTTGAACCTGACTCCATATTTCACTGGGAGCTAAGTACTTTGAAAACAGCTCCCCTTTATAAGCAGCTTGTACCTTCTCCTTTAACTCTTCCATCTTACCTTACCGACTTACCTAATCCCGAGCAAGGGAAAGTGTGGTTGGATACTTTATAACTGGCAATGGTAAGAGGCTGTTACAACGCGATCCTATATAAAGAACATGTCTGTATTTGCGATCAGAATTCAATTGAGGATCTAGGCCATGTGGTCTTTAATTGCCCAAGATTTGCATCAGAACACGAAAGATATCTCGGGAGAATTTTATTACAATATCCAAGGAGAGAGGATAACGATAGACTAACTATATCACTTGCCGGTCAAAAGTAAATGGATAACGACACAAATAAAAAAGTTTGTTAGATGGGTGATAAAGGACTTACCGAAACCATCCGCTGTTAATGCGGCTGATGGATAAATCTATGTATTTTGTCGACTGACTGAATTGCCTGAGCTGATGTTGGTTTTAACTCAGTTTTTTTGGTTGTGATCTTAATGATCGCTCACATAACTGTAATGTATATTAGGGTTTTAATTGCGGATGTTGCATTATAACTCTGATGCCGTTGGTATTTTTGGTGTTAGCTGCTAAAGCTGTGAGCCAATGCGAGGAAGCTTATGATTGATGGATTACGCCACTTTGGCTTTCGACTTGCACCGAACGCACCAAAGACGAAACGGATCATTCGTACTTACTGAAAAATCGGCGTCTTCTGCTCTCAAGTGATCTGCAATGTAGTGGACGCCCTCCACTGCTAACTTCAAGGCAGGGGACATCAGCAAAAGCTGCTGATCCTTTGGACCAAGACTCTTGCTCCCATGCCCTGAGGTGCTGGCGGACTCAGGCTTCTTGCACTTGCATTTGCAGTGAGTGGGTTTAATTTTGGCCTGGTCCTCATTGAGATGGCACCGCTGAGATGCTGGGGACCCACTAGATTGCCCATTGGTCTGGGACAACTCCTCTTGCAAGTAGCAGTATTGGATACTCCTGGATCGGCAGCGGATGGATCCCTCCTCTGCTTTCCCTGGGCTACTGTACATCTGCTGGACACTGAGGGACCTGCCTTTGGAGATTGAGCTGGACTGGGAGTCTTCCAGCGGGTGGCAGGGAGGTTGTAATGACGTACAGCTAGCCCGGATCGGCTCCGTGCGCAATATGGAATATTGTCCCGATGGTGACTTGCACACGGGCTGTGTCTTTGCTTGTTCATCGAGGTGGGCGCATAAAGAGGATGTGGGAGACTGCTCGTTGCTCTGGGGGCTGTTTGAAGACGAGGTAGTGAAGTTGGGTTCCACTTCCGTCTCAGACCAAAACCGTGGCGAGTTGGCCGTCATTTTGTGCATGGACTCGATGAGCTTCTTGCAGCTGTCCTTCACCGTCGAAGGGCGCTTCATGAAGAGGAGGCGGGGGACGACATCCAGAAAGACCTTCCGCACCCAGTCTGGCATTGTGTGGGTCCGAGGGGAACGGTGGTGGACGTTGAGGACAAAAACGGTAATGATGATGGACAAGGTGACAAAGATCATGGTGAAAAGCAAGTACTCCCCAATCAAGGGGATGACCAGGGAGGTGGAAGGGATAATCTCCGTGATCAGGAGAAGGAATACAGTTAAAGAGAGCAAGACCGAGATGCAAAGAGTGATTTTCTCCCCGCACTCCGAAGGCAAATAGAAGACTAAGACTGTCAAGCAGGAAATCAGAAGGCAAGGAATGATCAAGTTGATGGTATAGAAGAGCGGGAGGCGCCTGATGATAAAGGAATAGGTGATGTCTGGGTAGATCTCCGAGCAACACTCATACTTCTTGATGTTGTAGTTGCCCACGGCATTGATGATCACCCATTCCCCACTCTCCCAGTAGTCCAGCTGGTCCACGTGGCGGTGCATGCTCTCCAGATCAATCTTGGCCTTGTCGTAGGTCCACGAGCCAAACTTCATGGTGCAGTTTTGCTGGTCGAAGGGAAAGAAGGTGACGTCGATGCTGCAGGAGCTTTTGTAGATGGCGGGGGGCATCCACTTGATCCGGCCGTCGTAGAAGAGGTGGGCTTTGGTGAGGTGGGTGACAGCAAAATCCCCATCTGCACTGCGGAAAGGGGAATAAAGCACAAAAGAGGGGATCAGAGCAATGCTCTCTCTAAGCTGTGGAGTCTTGTGTGCAAAATTTTACTATGTGAGCTACTGGCACTAATTTGTTTATTTATTTATTTATTTATTTCGATTTATATCCCGCCTTGCCAGAAACCGGCTCTAGGCAGCTAACAACATATTTATAAATACAAAGTTAAAACATCATTATAAATACAGAGTTAAAACACATAAAATTTCATTGAATCACATTAAAAGCTAAGTTGTGAGTGAGCAATTTGGCTACTGCATACATTAGTTTGCTCTGGAGCCATCCTTCCTGAGCTGAGACAAAAATGTGTGAGCCAGAGGCTAAGAAACTCTGAGCTAACTCACACTAACTCAGCTTAGAGGGAACACTGGATCAGAGTGAGGCCTTCTGAAAAGTTTATTAATGAGTGAGATGCTGGGCAAATGGTGGGAATAGGTAGCAAAACGAGAGCTATGGTGGTGAATGTTTGCTTCATGTGAGTAAGTTTTTGGTGTCACCCCTCAATATCTGCAAGGCTGATGTATTTTACCTCCTAAAATACTCAGATGTCCATCATTCTAATAGCCATACTATTTTTTCCCTTGCTTCTGTCTATCCAGCTGCTCCTAGGCCTCTTAATGATAGCAATTTTGTTCCTTTCCTTAGAAGAAGAAGAAGAGAAGAGATTGGATTTATACTCGCCCTTCACTCACTTGGAGTCTCAGAGCGGCTTACAAATTCCTTTCCCTTCCCCTCCCCACAGCAGACACCCTGTGAGGTAGGTGGGGCTGAGAGAGCTCTGTCCCAAGCTGTCCTTAATCCCAAGCTGTCCTTGGTACAGAGCTATGGCTTGTGCAAGGTCATCCAGCCAGGTGCAAGTGGAGGAGTGAGGAATCGAACCCGGTTCTCCCAGATTAGAGTCAGTGCACTTAACCACTACACCAAACTGGCTCTTAGCATGAGCAATGTTGGATGGTTGAATTATGAAAATATACCTGAGAGGAGAAGTAGGATTGGAGTGTTTATTTTTATTTATCTGTCCTTATTATATAATTTCATTTTCGTCTGGCAACATTCTATGCTTGCCAAATCAGTTGGCTGCCTGATATGTCACTCAAGCTGTCCCTATCCACTGGCTGTGTCGCCTGAGTCTCACCACCAATATTCTAAACGGTTTGCTGTTCCACTCCCCCCAAATAGCCAATAGGAACACAGAGGTCATTTGCATATGCGGCCTGATTGGCTTTTGCCTTGAACATTCTAATCAGTTTGCTGTTGCTGTTGGGTCATTGAATGTGGTCCTGTAGTAAAATACATCTCGCAGTCTTCCCTTAAACAGTCACTAGAGTTGCTAAAATACATCTTCCAATCTTCCCTTAAATGATCACTGGAGTTGCCGGTCTTCCTGTGAGGCCTGTAGATCTCCCAGAAATCACTGTGTTCTGCAGCCACAGCACATCCCTGCTGAGGTCTCTCTGCACCTCATACCCTGCCCTCCCCAGGCTTTGCCCCTCAAATCTACAGGTCTGCCCCCCCTAGTATTGCCAGCCTCCAGGCAGCACCTGGAGATCTTCAAGATCAGTTCTCCTAGAGAGAATGGCTGCCTTGGGCAATGGACTCTATGGCATTATACTCTGCTGGGGTCCCTCCGCACCCCACACCCTGCCCTCCCCAGGCTCTACCCCTCAAATCTACAGGAATTTCCAAACCCAGAGTTGGCAGCCCTGTAACTGGCTATGGAACCATTTCCCAGACCCTTGGAACCCAGAAGACATGGCATAGGAGGAGGTGCTTTTCTCCCTTAGCTGCCACTGCATAGCCCCAAATCAACATAAGTCAGGGGTGCCGGGAACCGTACCTGTTACCATGGGGCTGTCCTCCCATACTACCCACTTGGGGCAGCAAAAGGACTTGAGACAGCCCTGCCTTATAACTAACCAGAAGGAAATAAACACGGCTTGCCTCCCTCTATTTTCCCCTTCCCTCTGCCGCCCCACTAGCCACAGCCAGGACACTCGCCTGGAGCTTCCTTCTAGAGCCCATTGTATTTCTTCCCACAATGGGAAGAGATCCTAGTTTAATTATATTTCTATCCCGCCCTCCACCACAAGTGAGCTCAGGCCAGTTCACAACAAAGATTCAGCAAAATCAGCACAGAAGTTTGTTCCGTTGTTCAAGGTGTAAATTTCTTTTATCGTTAATAGCTCATCACTAACCTTAGGAAAGTTCTTCTTTACCCTTTAAAGAGAGAGTCTATCCCAAAACTTTGTAATATTGATGTTTTAATGTCTGCACATTTGGTAATACATCTGCTCTTACTTGTTGTACGTAAAAACCCAGAATATTTGACCAACCTGATGCATTTATATTTCCCCCCACCCCCTTTTCCCTTCTGTAGCCCACCTTTTTTCTGGGAAAATAATAAAAAAGAAAGATGCAACAAAATCAAGCTTTTTTTAAATGATTAACAACAATCCAGTTTAAAACCCCAGTGAAAGAACCTCAAGATTTGGGTTACCCGTTCTGTGTTAGGAAATACCTGGAGATTGGGTGTGAAGCCTGAGAAGGCAGGATTTGGCGGGGAGGGACCTCAGCAGGGTATAATGCCATTGAGTCTACCCCCGAAAGCAGCCATTTACTTCAGGGGAAGCGATCTTGGTCATCTGGAGATCACTGTAATAGCGGGAGATCTCCAGGTGCCATCTGGAGGCTGGCAACCCTACACAAGATGGTATTTCTTCAGCCGTGGCTGTCTTCATCACTGGATTTCTCCCCAGCTCAGGGGAAAGAAATGACATTCTTCTAGGCAGTTTCGACTACAAAGTCGAGAGGCTTCCTGTTCCCCAAGCACCATATATTACCTTTCCTTCTCCCAGAGTTTTCAGATAGTATCTCTCCCATAATTCAGAAGCTGCATAGATAGACGGATAGATTGTCACAGAGGTTTGGCGCATTATCGTGGAAAACACTTTATCCTTTCTGTCATGGTTAAGGTACTGAGACAGGCCAGGAGCAGGGGAGCCTACAGATGGGGCAAAATAAATGGGTGGGTGGAATCCCTAGAGAGACCACAGGCTGAGAAGTGGGTCTCCACCCCATTGGAAGACTATGGCTATGAATGCCAACAGCAGGATGAGGCTGGCTGATTCATGCCAGGTTGGCATGGGGTGAGGCAGTGGCCCTGGAGCTGAGCTGGAAATGGAGGAGGAGAAGAAAAAGAAGAAGAGGAGAAGAAGAGGAGGAAGAGGAGGAGGAAAAGAAGAAAAGGAGGAGGAAGAGAGGGGAAATTGGATCTATACCCTGCCCTTCACTACCTGAAGGAGTCTCAGAGTGGCTTACGATCTCCTTTCCCTTCCCCTCCCCACAACAGACACCCTGGAAGGTAGGTGGGGCTGAGAGAGCTCTCTCGGGAACTGCCCTTGATAGAACAGCTCTGAGATAACTTATGACTGACCCAAGGTCACACCAGCAGCTGCATGTGGAGGAGTGGGGAATCGAACCCAGTTCTCCAGATTAGATTCTGCACTCCTAACTACTACACCAAACTGCTGCAGATAGGTCAACCCCTGAAGGGCTGTGGCCAATCATTGGGATAGGCACTTATGCTGGGGGTGCAAAGGAGCTGGGGGGCATCTTGGGAGTGAAGGAAACTCTGTTGGGGTGCGCAGACAAGAGCGGGCAAGAGTGACAAGAACTGTTCACCCACAACCAGAGAAACTAGTGCTGTATGGCCGGACTTCTTAGCAAAGCTTTGAAAACTGCTAGAAGGACCACATCCAAACGTTGTGTAGGAGGAGCAGGGGTCCGTTGGGGCCGGAGTGGGGCAGAGCGAAGCTCCGCCAGCTCAGGACTGGCCAATAGGGCAGCCACGGGCTGAATCAGATTCTCTAATCTGATTCAGCTCGCCGCCGAATTGCCGCCGAAATTCGGCAGCAACTTTAAAAGCCACTGGAGGGGAGGTGGTTTGAGGGAAAGGCTCCAAACTTGCCGGGTAGCTGCTGGGGCCTCTCCTCGAAATTCCCACCAAGTTTCAAGAAGATTGGACAAGGGGGTCCGATTCTACAGGCCCCCCAAACAGGTTGCCCCCATTCCCTCCATTGTTCTCTATGGTAGGAAAAAAATTAACATTTTTTCCCTCCATAGAGAACAATGGGGGGGATGGGACAACCTGTTTGGGGGCCCATAGAATTGGACCCTGTCGTCCAATCTTCTTGAAACTTAGTGGGTATTTCGAGGAGAGGGCCCAGCAGCTAACCTGTGAGTTTGGAGCCTCTCCCTCAAACCCCCTTTCCTCCAGCCCCTCATATACCCTATGAGTTTTTGCCATTGATTTCAATGGCCCATAGGGTATAATGGGGCTGAAACTGACATTCCCTTTCTGACACACTTCCGGTGATGTCAGGGGACGTGGCATATGCTAATGAGTTATGCCAATGAGTTATGCTAATGAGCTCCTGCACCTCTTTTTCTACGAAAGGACCCCTGTGGAAGAGAGTTTTATGGATACTGCGGATCGCCAAAAAAGACAAGTGGGTTCTAGATCAAATCAAGCCTGGCCTCTCCCTCGAAGCTGAAATGACTCAACAGCGGCCATCATACTTTGGTCCCGTCATGAGAAGACAAGAGTCACTGGAAAAGTCAATCATGTTAGGAAAAGTTGTAGGCGGCAGGAAAAGAGGAAGACCCACCAGGAGATGGGTTGGCTCCATCAAGGAAGGCGCTCAGTTTGCAAGGCCTGTTAACGAGAGGGCATTTTGGACGACGTTGATTCATAGGGTCTCCGTCAGTCAGAAGTGACTTGATGACACCTAACACAGTGAGAAGGACCACGCTTCTTTTATTGTGATGGAACTTCGCCCCAAGTCCAGTCTGCTGTGATCCTCCAGCCTGTCCACACCCCACGTCTCCCTGCACTGATTCATCAGCCCATCTCAGGTACTGAATTCTCCCCCAAACTCTTCATGTAAGACCAAGAAAAGTGGGGGGGACCCCAACCCTAGGCAGGAAAGGTAACCCAAAAGGTTGAGATAGAAGCAATAATCAATTATGGCTAAACACAAAGTGCTAACATAAAAATATACAGTGTAGCTTAAGTATGCATGGGAAATATTAAAATCACAATAAAAAACACACAGAACCATAGAATCTTAGAGTTGGAAGGGACTTCCAGGATGATCTAGTCCAGGGATGGCCAAACTGTGGCTCGGGAGCTGCATTCACATATATGTGGCTCCCAGCAGGGCAGCTGGGGAAGCTAAAGATCATTAGCAAACAAATATCACTGGACAAATAAATATCATCAGGGGTCCATTGGAGCGGGAGCGCACAGGAGCGCAGCTCCAGGAGTGAGGAGCCCAGGGGGCGGGCACACGACCAAGCCCCGCCCCCTCCTCGGCTTCCCTGAGCAGTGCAGAGGCGCAGCGCCCCGGGGAAAGCCCTGCTAGGGTCTTTATTGTTTCTAATGTTTTGTTTTAATATTGATTATTTTATCATTGTTCCTTTTATGAGTGTGTACTGCTTTTCCAGAGACTTGCTCAAGGTGGCATATACATTTTCTAAGTATATCATTTTTTATCTCGGCACATGGCACATAAGTACTGGAGAAATTTCACCCACCCTTCAGCAGCTTCCACCCCATCAGTTTGGTGTAGTGGTCAGGAATTGGACTCTAATCTGGGAGAACCGGGTTTGATTCCCCACTCCTCCACATGCAGCTGCTGGTGTGACCTTGGGCCAGTCACAAGTTCTCTCAGAACTGTTCTCTCATGAGCAGTTCTCAAAAGACCTCTCTCAGCCCCACCTACCTCACAGGGTGTCTTGTTGTGGGGAGGGGAAGGGAAAGGGATGGGTGGTGCACATGTCCTGGGTATCTCGTCTACTTGAAACCTGGTGGTTTCAAGGGAGCAGGAAGAGAATGAGGGTGTGTTCTTTACGCTTATTTTTATTGCACAAAGTATTGGATGGGGAAGGGAATGGAGGAAGAGCAGGTCAGTTTCACTCACTCGTGGAGTGGAGCCTGAGGGATGGGTGTTGCCTTCTGACACACTTCCGGTATGTTAGGGGGTGTGGCATATGCAAATGAGTTATGCTAATGAGTTATGCTAATGAGCTCCTGCACCTCTTTTTCTACGAAATGACCCCTGAATATCATTATCAGTATCTGCTTTTGCCCCTTTTGTTATTATTTTTGCAGTCTCATTGAATGTTAATAAAAAGCAAATTTGCATCTTTTCCAATAAAAACATGTAATATGTGTTCATGTCTTGCAGCTCTCAAACATCTGATGTTTATTCTATGCGGCTCTTACACTAGGCAAGTTTGGCCACCCCTGATCTAGTCCAATCCCCTGCACAGTGCAGGAAATTCACAAATTCCTCCCCCTCACACCCCCAGTGACCGCTGTTCCATGCCCAGAAGATGACAAAAACCCTCCAGGATCTCCAGCCAAACTGGCCTGGAGAAAAATGGCTTCCTGACCGCAAAGTGGCGATCAGCCTTTCCGTGGGCGTGTAAGAAAGGGCTGTCTATAAGTACCTATACACCATATAAACGACAGAGTATATAAATACAGGTTAAGGGTACAAAATATATCCAAGTACAAGAACCAAATGTGTTTTAGCTAAAAAGCCTTCCTTGGTGGTAAAAGACAAGCTGAACACTCCGTAAGTTGAACATCAGTAAATTTCAGACTCATCATATACAGACTGGACCTAAAGACCGACAATTACCAGATACAGAGATCTTCCCTTGTGGAGTAAGTAGGAATACATTTTCCTAAGATGCAACACGTGCCATTCATCCAAGTGTGTTTCATTTCACATGCCCATGGATCTCTTTAGGACCCGTCTGCCATAGTCAAAGTCCAGACAGAGTGCTGAGCTACCATGTAAAAAGAATCAGCCAAACTGCTTATGTTCATATGGATAGGACCAGGGGTCATTTCGTAGAAAAAGAGGTGCAGGAGCTCATTAGCATAACTCATTTGCATACCTCATTTGCATATGCCACACCCCCTAACGTGCCGGAAGGGTGTCAGAAGGCAACACCCACCCCTCAGGCTCCACTCCACAGGTGAGTGAAACTGACCTGCTCTTCCTCCATTCCCTTCCCCAGCCAATACTTTGCGCAATAAAAATAAGCGTAAAGAACACACCCTCATTCTCTTCCTGCTCCCTTGAAACCACCAGGTTTCAAGTAGAGTTGAGATACCCAGGACATGTGCACCACCCATCCCTTTCCCTTCCCCTCCCCACAACAAGACACCCTGTGAGGTAGGTGGGGCTGAGAGAGGTCTTTTGAGAACTGCTCATGGGAGAACAGCTCTGAGAGAACTTGTGACTGGCCCAAGGTCACACCAGCAGCTGCATGTGGAGGAGTGGGGAATCAAACCCGGTTGTCCCAGATTAGAGTCCAACTGCTGACCACTACACCAAACTGATGGGGTGGAAGCTGCTGAAGGGTAGGCGAAATTTCTCCAGTACTTATGTGCCATGTGCCCAGATAAAAAATGGTATACTTAGAAAATTTATATGCCACCTTGAGCAAGTCTCTGGAAAAGCAGCACACAGTCATAAAAGGAACAATGATAAAATTATCAATATTAAAACAAAACATTAAAAACAATAAAGACCCTAGCAGGGCTTTCCCCGGGGCGCTGCCCCTCTGCACTGCTTGGGGAAGCCGAGGAGGGGGCGGGGCTTGGTCATGTGCCCGCCCCCTGTGCTCCTCACTCCCGGAGCTGCGTTCCTATGCGCTCCCGCTCCATCGGACCCCTGGATGGGACTAAGAATAGGAATCATGGAAGATAAAACAGGAAAGCTTTCAGCCCTGCAACAATCCATTCTAAAGGGATAACCGTGTTTGATGGGATGTGGTAGTTACACTAGGACCTGGGAGACTCCCACTGGAATCCCCACTCTGACATGAAAGTTTGCTGCATGGTCTTCAGCCAAGAGGGTTGCCATCCCCCCAATGGGGGCAGGGTTTTCCCCACTTTCAAGGGCCCCAACCTGCTGCTGGCCAGCTGGCCAGTGGGGAAAGCCTCACCCCAAAAGAGCCCCATCATGCCTGACATGCCTAGGTCGATGATGTCACCTGGAGATGACATCATTGCAGTGGGCATATCGCATAAGGGTGCTCTAGCATTTGGCTAAAAACTCTATGGTGACTATAGAGTTTTTGGGCAAATGTTAGAGCATCCCCTGCATGTCGTGCCTGGCGTGATGACATCACTTCCGGGTGATGTCATCATGGCATGAACACTTGGGAGATCCAGGAACCCAGGGCAGAGCCCCCCGGTCAGCAGTCTGGTAAGACCTGGCAACCAGTTTTCCCTCTAAGCTGAGTGAGCGAGCTCAGTTTTCTAGCCTCCAAATTTTTGCCTTCGCTCAGGAAGGAGGGCTCCAGAGCAAACTAACTGATGCAGGAGCCAAATCGCTCGCTCCCATCTTTAAGGCCACTAGCTCACAAAGTGGAATTTTCGCTCACAAGACTCCAGAGATTGGAGGGAGCATTGCTGGAAACCCTATCAGCCAGCCAGATACTCTGGGCCTAGCCAACCATACAGGGTTGTTGTGAGGATAACATTAAGGAGAGGGAAATGATGCAAGCCATTTTGGGTCCCCAGTGAGTATTAAGGTGAGGTGGAAATGAAGTAAAACACATTTCCATCTGCAAAACTGTCCTCACTAGTAGAATGGATTAGAAGCTCTCACGGATTAGATCTCCACTTCCATTTTTTCCCCTTAGTGTTTAAGAATTTAAGAGGGAGAAACATGTATAAAATCAGTAAGAACAACATCTGTCCAATGTTAGTAAACACTTGAAACCTATTAATGCATCAGAACAGTATTTGTTGACATAAACAATCTAAAGAAATCCTATAAAATGTACTGGGCGGAAAAGGACAGAAGGGGCTTTCTCTCCCTCTTCCGTAACACTAGAACTTGGGGACAACCAAATAAATTGGTGGTCGACTGGTTGGCCACTGTGTAGAACAGAATGCTGGGCTAGATGGACCCCATCTCTGACCCAACAGACACTTCTTACATTTGCTTAGCAAAAGCAAAACAACCAAACAACACCCCCCCCTGAATTGGATACAGGGCTGCCAGCTTCCAGGGGGGGCCAGGAGATTTCCTCGAATCAGAACCATCCAGGCTACAGAGATCTGTTCCCCTGGAGAAAGTGGCTACTTTGGAGGGTGGACTCCATGGAGGTCTCCCATCTAAATACTGACCAGAGCTAACCCTGCTCAGCTTCCAAGCTCTGACAAGATCAAGCCAGCATGGGCTATCCAGGTCAGGGCACGAGAAGACCCATGAAGTGGGGGGAATCCTTTGTCACCAGCTCCGGCTCCCTTACCCCAGCTCTGGCTCCCTCCCCAGTTTGGTGTAGTGGTTAGGAGCATGGACTCTAATCGGGGCGATTCGGGTTTGATTCCCCACTCCTCCCTATGCAGCTGCTGGTGTGACCTTGGGTCAGCCACAAGTTCTTGGGTCAGCCACAATACAAGAACTCGCGGGCACTCCATGAAATTTCTGAGCAGTCAGGTTAGAACAGATAAAAGGAAGTCCTTCTTCACCCAAAGAGTGATGAACACATGGAATTCACTGCCACAGGAGGTGGTGGCGGCTACAAGCATGGACGGCTTCAAGCGGGAATTAGATAAACATCTGGAACAGAGGTCCATCAGTGGCTATTAGCCACAAGGTATAGATAGGAACTCTCAGTCTGGGGCAAGTGATGCTCTGTATTCTTGGTGCTTTGGGGGGGGGCAACAGTGGGAGGGCTTCTAGTGTCCTGGCCCCACTGCGGGACCTCCTGAGGGCACCTGGTATTTTTGGCCACTGTGTAACAGAGTGTTGGACTGGAGGGGCCATTGGCCTGATCCAAAACTGGCTTCTCTTATGTTCTTATTAGGGTTGCCAGCCTCCAGGTGGGGCCTGGGGATCTCCCGCTTTTACAACTGATCCCCAGCTGACAGAGATCAGCTCCCCTGGAGAAAATGGCTGCTTTGAAGGGTGGACTCTATGGCATTCTACCATAATGAGGCCCCTCCCCTCCCCAAACCTCTCCCTCTCCTGGCTCCACCCCCAAAGTCTCCAGGTATTTTCCAGCCCAGACTTGGCAACCCTAGTTCTTATGTTCTTATGCTCTCTCAGAGCCGTTCTCTCAATGGCAGTTCTTGAAAGAGCTCTCTCAGCCCCACCTACCTCCCAGGGTGTCTGTTGTGGGGAGGGGAGAGGAAAGGAGTTTGTAAGGTGCTCTGAGACTCCAAGTGAGTGAAGGGCGGGATATAAATCCAATCTCTTCTTCTTCTTCTTCTTTTTCTCTTCTTCCCCTCTTCCTCCTTCTGTCTCCTTCCAGCTTCTGCATCCTATTTTGCTACGGTAATCAAAACGCCAACTGAACTGCCCTTGGTGGGCTCCCCCCACGATGTCTCTACACGTACGCCCAGATGTTACGATTAACCTGAGAGGTACCTTTTCATAGCGAGGTTTTTTCCTGCAAACTTGGGTGTGCAGAACCCTAAATGGGAGCGATTGGACAGGTTTGTCTCTGCGCAGAGTCGAGCCCTCAGCTATTCGATTAGAATAATTGCCTAAAAGGCACGGAATGCATTTGCTGATTTTCGGTGATTAATATTTTGCTCAAATCAGAGCAGGCTATTTTTATTCCATTTTTTTCAGAGAGAGGGAAAATCAAGCCCTTCCATATTCATCCTTCCTTTTTATCTTAAGCACCCACACAACCCCAAAGCTTTCCTGTAACAGATCAGATCACTAATCTCTTGACTCAGCCCTGTCCCCTCTGACTGGCAGTCAGTGATGCCAACTTCCAGGAGGCTAGTAGTAAGAAGGAAGGAAGCGACAGAAAAAAGTCAAATGAAATAACAAAAAAATCTGTAGTCAAAGCACACTAAATAAATGCAACAATGATTATCTAGAAAGCAAGCCAATAATGATGCCAGACTCAGATAGACAGACAGACAGACAGACAGACAGACAGATTATTGTAGAATCACGAACATTATAAAGAACAATCATCCAAAAGTGGGTGGTAACAAACTCAGACCCACAATAAGTCATAGCACATCCCAAAAGCAGCAGACTTCCTTAAAAAATAGAACAAGCACACAAATGAAAGAACAGGAACAGAATGAAAAGGGAAATTGCTGAATTACAAGTTATCATGACACTTGGAACAAAAACCTCCCCAGGACTCAACAGGGATATTGGGTTTTATCCCATTACATGTTCTAACTCATTCAGTCCTCACATATGTATTCTCAGCAAGAAGGACTATAAATCCTCTGTATTTTAGTGTATTTCTTTTGCAGAATGGTATATCATACTGCTGAATTTAATGCAAGGGAAATTGGGTTATGTTAAATACTGGGTTCTGGATGCATTGCAGTGATCAGCTCTAGTTTATTTAGTGATTTCAGGAACACTACAAGGATTGAATCCAGGGCTAGCTGCCCTGTTTATAAAACATGCAAAGACCCCACCCTAACACACCCGACACCCAACGATAGGCTATTTATATAATACTATATCTCTGTTGGCCCACTCCTGGTAAGCTATTGTTCTGGGATAACAAGCTCAACCCTGCTAGCTCAGGGATGACTCATGCTTAGTACACAACAGGTTGTTTGAGGGGGATGTTGGCTCAAGTGCCCTCCACTCCTGAGAGGGGAGAATGAAGATTCCCAGTCACTTTCCAGAATTAAAAAAGACCCCTTTATACATTTATCTGCTAGTCTGACATATGTATTGCTTTACAACTGTTGACCTTATAACCTTAACTTGTTATTTAGTGTCACTTTGCGTATCTTGAACATCATCATGTAACATGTTAATTTGCTGTTCCTTCTCTGGCTATAAGTTTGAACTCTACCTTCCATTCCAACGTATTTGAAAAAGTGGGCCTTGCACACGAAAGCTCATACCTTGAATACACCTTTGTTGGTCTTAAAGGTGCCCCTGGATGCTAAATTTGTTCTAAAGAAAAGAACTGTTTATATAAATATCACGTGTCCTTGAACTGAAGTCCACACATCTATATATTGTGGCGTGTAGTGAATAAGATCCATCCCAACTGGAAACGACCCAGTTCCAGCTAATCAGCATTTGAGACCTATTCCTTCGTCAGGTAAATCAGGTATGTCTTCATTAACATATGATGAATACACATGTACAAGCGAGGTCCCCATCAAAATATTCCAGTTAAACACAGCACCATATCTCTTGCAAGTGGGAATTCTCCCAGAACTGCAAGTGATTTCCAGATGACAGAGATCAATTGCCCGGAGGAAATGGCAGCTTTGGAGAGTGGACTCTATGGCATACCCCTCCAATAGAGTTGCCAACACTGAACTGGGAAATACCCAGAGATTTAGAGGTGAAGTCTGGTGAGGATGGGGTTTGAGGAGGGGAGGGACCTCAGCGAGGTACAATGCCATAGAGTCCACCCTCCAAAGCAGCCATTTTCTCCAGGGGAACTGATCTCTGTCGTCTGAAGATAGGTTGTGATTTTGGGAGCTCTCCAGGCTGCATCTGGAGGCTGGCAACCATATCAGCTGAGGTCACTCTCCAGGCTCCACCCCCCCCCCCCAATTTTCAGGGGTTTCCAAGGCCAGAGCCGACAGTGGTTTCTAGGGTCTCGGGCATAGAAGGGTCATCTCCAGTCTCCAACACCTTGGCTCCGGCAAATGGCAAAGCCACGGGTTGAACATGCAACCTCCTCCTTGCAGTGCTGAGCCCTGCCCGTTAGCTATGATCCTCCTCAGGGAAGCTGAGGCAACTTAGGAAATACCAAGACTTAATTTCCCATTCTTTAGTGGTGGAAAACCATGCCTAGCTAGAGCACACCTCTTCACGAGGACACCAGGCAAGTGACAAGGCAGGTTCTAGGCCGTAAAAGATTAAGCCACAGAATATCTGTTAGGTCCACAAAGAAGAGAAGAGATTGGATTTCTGCCCCACCCTTCACTACCTAAAAGAGTCTCAGAGCAGCTTGCAATCTCCTTCCCTTGGTGTGACCTTGGGCCAGTCACAAGTTCTTTCAGTTCTCGAGAGAGCTCTCTCAGCCCCGCCTACCTCACAGGGTGTCTGTTGTGGGGAGGGGAAGGGGAAAGGGATTGTAAACTGCTCTGAGACTCCATAGGGTGGGGAAGGGTGGGGAATAAATCCTATCTCCTCCTCCTCCTCCTCCTCCTCCTCTTCTTCTTCTTCTGAACAGTCTTCAAGGGCCGCCTCAAGTAGAGCACATTGCAGTAGTCCAGCTCAGATGTAACCGAGGATTGATCACTGTGACTAGATCTGACTGACCCAGGAATGGACACAGCTGATGCATCAGCCAAACCCAGGCAAAAGCACTGTGGACCACCACAGCTACCCAGTTTTCTGTGTCGGGTAGGGTCCCCAAGCTGTGAACCTGGCTTTCCAAAAGAAGCTGACAATTTCTTGTGGCTGCTCCCTTCCCTCTTTTATCTTCTCTGCACCGAGGCCTCCCCTACCAAAGGCAAAAGAAATCTTAGCTCCTTGTTGCTGTCAAATCGCATCAGGGCACCGGGGCGGCGATGCGAAATGAGGGGGGGGGGACCTGTAATGTTTTACACACAAGTCCTGTCTCTCTGGTTGAGTTCCATCAGAGGGGACGACAGCCGGAAAGAGGTGACTTCTACACAGATCAGCTTAATAATTCATTTCAAAGTGAAGCCAGCTTTCTCCTTTCTCCGCTGGGTCTTTCTTCCCCGATTGTCGCAAATGCAACAGCACTCATCTGCAGAGTCAAAGTCCTTCTTTCCATTATCTTTTATCTGTCCCTGCAGAAACTCTACCCCCACTACACAAAGACATTCACGTTTCTATTCTACATCTTCAAGTGTACCCAGGGGTCCGTTGGAGCGGGAGCGCACAGGAGCGCAGCTCCGGGAGTGAGGAGCCCAGGGGGCGGGCACATGACCAACCCCCACCCCCTCCTCGGCTTCCCCGAGCAGTGCAGAGGCGCAGCGCCCCGGGGAAAACCCTGCTAGGGTCTTTACTGTTTTTTTATGTTTTGTTTTAATATTGATAATTTTATCATTGTTCCTTTTATGACTGTGTGCTGCTTTTCCAGAGACTTGCTCAAGGTGGCATATAAATTTTCTAAGTATACCATTTTTTATCTGGGCACATGGCACATTAAGTACTGGAGAAATTTCACTAACCCTTCAGCAGCTTCCACCCCATCAGTTTGGTGTAGTGGTCAGGAGTTGGACTCTAATCTGGGGAGAACCGGGTTTGATTCCCCACTCCTCCACATGCAGCTGCTGGTGTGACCTTGGGCCAGTCACAAGTTCTCTCAGAGCTGTTCTCTCACGAGCAGTTCTCAAAAGACCTCTCTCAGCCCCACCTACCTCACAGCGTGTCTTGTTGTGGGGAGGGGAAGGGAAAGGGAAGGGTGGTGCACATGTCCTGGGTATTTCAAGTCTCCTTGAAACCTGGTGGTTTCAAGGGAGCAGGAAGAGAATGAGGGTGTGTTCTTTACACTTATTTTTATTGCACAAAGTATTGGATGGGGAAGGGAACGGAGGAAGAGCAGGTCAGTTTCACTCACCTTTGGAGTGGAGCCTGAGGGGTGGGTGTGGCCTTCTGACACACTTCCGGTATGTTAGGAAGTGTGGCATATGCAAATGAGTTATGCAAATGAGTTATGCTAATGAGCTCCTGCACCTCTTTTTCTACGAAATGACCCCTGAGTGTACCTACACACAAACCAAGTTCGGTTCAGTCCATTACAACAAAAAGCCTTTTTTTAAAATTGTTTATTTGTGAGTCTGAAATATTTGCATCCGACACGTCAACTGCAAGACCCCGAAGCGGCATATCACAATCAGAAAACCGTCCGTCTGAAATACGTCCGTGATCATTCCTTGGAACCGAGGGTGCCAGAGATTGAACTGGGGAGCTCCCGTATGCAAAGCGAACCCTCTACCACGGAGCCACAGCCCCTCTCCTAATCAACTATCATAAATACGTGTTGAACACAACAGACCGGGAGAATCTAAAACCAATACGAGAATGAAAACGAGTAGGAGAATAGAATACGAAATGTGACCAAATGCAGTAGGATATACCGGAGAAGGAAATGGCAACCTACTCCAGTATCTTTGCCAAGAAAACCCCATGGAACCTGACTGTGCCCTGGAAGGCCAGATCCTAAAGCTGAAACTCAAATAATTTGGGCACCAAATGAGAAGGGAGCCCTTTCTGGAGAAGACCACGATGCTGGGAAAGACTGAAGGTCGAAGAAGAAAGGGACGGCAAAGGAGGAGATGGTTAGACAGTGTCATCGATGCAACAAACATGGAATTAAACAAACTCCAGAGGGCGACGGAAGACAGGAGGGCCTGGCGTAATGGGGTCCACGGGGTCGCGAAGAGTCGGACTCGACTGTGCGACTGAACAACAACCACCCTGGCTTAAAGCGGACCTTGAGACTGGTTTCACTTCCTGCTGTTTTCAGCAGGAGCACTTTCAACATATGATCAACTCTCCCATTTAAACCAACAGGGCTTAAAAACGCTTCGCTTTACCTGGATTGTGTCCCTAATGTGTACCCATAAAAGTTAATAGTGCTGCCCAAGCGTTTTCGCCTCAACTGTTCCCTTTCCTTCCCTCCCCATTCCGCCCTTTACTTGCTTTGAAAAGTAGGAGGCTGTTGCTATTGGGAATCTCCCCCCCTTTCTTCTCCATTCCTGTCATCTCCCATTCAGCCTGCCATTTATAATTATTTTCCCATTCATGACCTCATTCATGAACTTTTTTTAAAAAACAAGGACTACTGCATGCATCCAACGAAATGGGCTCCAGTCCACAAAAGCTTCTTGGGGGGGGGGGGTCAGATTTTTTTTGCCATGAGACTTCTGTGTATCTTTGCCAAGACCCACAATGGCTGCAGCCGCTCAGTGAGGATCCTCTGATTTTATTTACTGACTTATTTACTTTACTTTTAGCCCACCTTTCTTCTTGATGGGGACCCAAAACAGCTTATGCCATTCTCCTCTCTTCTGTTTTCTCCCTAGCCAGCTGGGTGTAGGGGTTAAGTGTGCAGACTCTAATCTGGGAGAGCCGGGTTTGATTCCCCCTCCTCCGCTTGCACCTGCTGGATGACCTTGGGCAAGCCACAGTTCTGTCAGAGCTGTTCTGGAAAAAGAGTAGTTTCTGTCAGAGCTCTCTCAGCCCCACCTACCTCACAGGGTGTCTGTTGTGGGGAGGGAAAGGAGTTTGTAAGCCGCTCTGAGACTCCTTTGGGTAGTGAAGGGCAGGGTATAAATCCAATCCCCTCTTCTTCTACAACAACCCCGTAAGGTAGGCTAGGCTGTGACTGGCCTGAACTCACCCAGCAAGCTTCGTCAGCATTAACAACACCAGGCATACCAAATTTTCAAGTGGAAATTGCAAGGCAAGGATTCACAGATCCCCATTCCAACTCGTACCTGATGAAGGGAGCTTTGACTCTTGAAATCTTCTGCTGCAGACCTGTGTGGCTACCCGGTGAAACTATCTACAGGAAAAGAGTCATTCTCTCTCTCAGGCCAAGGACACTTGAGGGCTTTATTATGAAGACGGACCTGGCCAGGGTGGACCAAAATATTTACCATCTAACACCTCAGGCTAGATTGTCACAGGTAAGGGCAGAGATGATATATATATATTTATTTATATATATATATTTATTAGGCTTATATGCCGCTCTCCCCACAAGCAGGCTCAGAGTGGCTCACAGTAAATACGTTAAAACATTAAAACAAATAAAATCCAACATGATGGATACCAAACACTGGATTGTATCTCTTCCTGGGGAAGAATAGGAAAAGAAATGCTGATGGGGGTGGGGGACAGAGACAGACAGAAATTACAAATTCTCCTGACGTGAGAGGGAAGGGCAGCCAAGATTCTGTGTTCCAAATTGCCCTTTTCTATTTTTTTTTTTGGGCTGAGTAGTCCCCTTTCCTGTTTTTCGTTTCTCTGTCTGTCCCACCCAGTTCTTTAAATGTATATAGAGATATGCTGACCCAGGCTACTAAGCTGAGGGGCCAACTAAAATCCTTCTTTTGTCTTTGTCTGATAATGGCACCCGAGAGGCTGATAATAATTCAAAACCAATAAACTGCTTTGTTTCACTTTTGAGGGGAAATAGTCAGGTAGGTATCAGGTTTAGGACTCAGAAGGCAAACAGGCCACAGGAATGAGGTAACTTTGTATAAATATAAACAACAGTTTGTCACAGTCAAGTGGCTGTTTTGTTATACAGACAGGTCTATAAAACTGTTAGGAGATATCTTTTGGCAGTCACTGCTTAAATAATCAAGCACAAGCTTCTTTACCTCAAAAATATCTAAGTTAGTGAAGACAGTTTACCTTTTTAACCACATGATAAGGGTCACACACAACCTTTACTAGAAGCTATTTCCCTCAGGGAAGGGTTACTCATCCCACCTCCTTAATTCAGGATCCTCCAGGACACTTTCTCTCCCTTTCACTGTTCCCACTCCATTCTCAACGGTCATGCTTAACTGCCACTTTTAACTGACATTCTTAACTGTAGAATTCCATACGAATCCCCTGTCACTCAAGGTTCTTAGACCAGGTTAAGGCCTTAACCATTTAATGTCCATTGACAGGCCATGAGGAGGTCAGTTGGGGCTTTTGGCATCTCTATCACCTTTGCCATTTTGATCATGTGCTGAAGGACAATGGGAAGAAGCCCTCAGTCTTGTCTGGATTGAGCTTCAGTTTATTGACACTCATGCATTCCATTACCTTCTCAAGTAGAAAAAGAGGAGGAGGAGGAGGAGGAGGAGGAAGAGATTGAATTTATATCCCACCCTTCACTCAGAGTGGCTTACAAACTCCTTTCCCTTCCCCTCCCCGCAACAGACACACTGTGAGATAGGTGGAGCTCAGAGAGCTCTTTCAAGAACTGCCCTTTCAAGGACAGTTCTGACAGAACTATAGCTTGCTGAAGGTCATCCAGCAGTTGCATATAGAAGGAGTGGGGAATCAAACCCGGTTCTCCCAGTTTACAGTCTGAGCACTTAACCACTACATCAAACTGGCTCTCTAACAGAGTAAAATCAGTAAATCAAATTCATTTTATACAGGGGTCATTTTGTGGAAAAAGAGGTGCAGGAGCTCATTAGCATACCTATGAGCATAACTCATTAGCATAACCGGCTGAATGTCAGTTTCAGCCCTATTATACCCTATGGGCTATTGAAGTCAATGGCAAAAACTCATAGGGTATATGAGTGGCTGGAGGAGAGGCGGTTTGAGGGAGAGGCTCCAAACTTGCAGGGTACCTTCTGGGACCTCTTCCCGAAATACCCACCAAGTTTCAAGAAGATTGGACCACGGGGTCTAATTCTACGGGGCCTCAAACAGGTTGCCCCATCCCCTCCATTGTTCTCTATGGTGGGAAAAAACGTTACTTTTTTCCCACCTTAGAGAACAATGGCGGGAATGGGGGCAACCTGTTTGGAGGCCAGTAGAATTGGACCCCCTGGTCCAATTTTCTTGAAACTTGGTAGGCATTTGGGGGAGAGGTCCCAGAAGCTACCCTGCAAGTTTGGAGCCTCTCCCCCAAACCCCCTTCCCTACAACTGCTTTTAAAGCTGCTGCCAAATTTCAGCGGCAATTCAGCGGTGGGCCGAATCAGATCAGAGAATCTGATTCGGCCCATGGCTGCCCTAGTGCCCACTCATAAGCTGGCAGAGCAGCGCTCCGCCTCGATCCACCTCGCTCCGGCCCCAAAGGACCCCTGACTTTATATGAACTGATCTGCTTGACCAGATTCGGAGAACTTGCCAAAACCAGTATATGCAAAAAATGGGAAGGAATGAAGTTGTGAAGAAAACAGCAAGTGGCAGTTGGGAATGATGTGAGAGGGAGAACCAGCGGGACAAGTGAGTTGTTTCATTTTTTATGAGAGAGAGAGGGAGAGAATGACGGTTGCCGAGAACTTTGCATAATTGCTTCCTGGTGTCTAGCCACAGAGAGATACAGAAATTCCCAAAGCAGGTCATTGCCTCCCTGGTAGGGTTCCCAGCTGTCTTGTTTTGCTATTAATATATCAGACTGGTACACAGAAGCGAGCTGTAAGGGGCCATATTGTCAAACAGATCTCAGATGCGCTTCTGAATTTCCACCTGCAGTGGAATAAGTTATTTTCTGCATTTGTTCGTCGCATAGGCACAGACCAAAAAAAAACAAAAAAGCTAAAGAAGAGGAAGAGACACAGGCAAATGCCAAACAACCAATCAAATTGCAAGGTCAGGGAAGAGGGCCATCAGTGGGGTGCAATGCTGAAAATATTGGCCAAGGCGTGGGGAGACAAGAGTCAAATCCCCACCAAGAAGCCAATTCACATAGAAGAAGAAGAAGAGGAAGAAGAAGAAGAGGAGGTGGAGGAGATTGGATTTATACCCTGCCCTTCATGACCCAAGGGAGTCTCAGAGCAGCTTACAAACCCCTGTCCCTTCTCCTCCCCATAAGAGACATCCTGTGAGGCAGGTGGGGCGGAGAGAGCTCTGTCAGAAACTGCTCTTTTTCAAGAACAGCTGTGCCAGAACTACGGCTTGCCCAAGGTCATCCAGCAGCTGCAAGCGGAGGAGTGGGGAATCAAACCCACTTACTATGTCCTCTCACCCCCATGTCTTCCTCAGGTCTGTGCTCTGGAAGTGCTCTGGAAGTACTGCAGTCTGAATATAATTCCCAGGTGCAAAGGGGTAATTTGGGCTTTAAGCTGCCTGCACAGTACCATTTCCAATCCAATTTAATGACTGTTCCTCCAACCACTGTCACAAACAGGGTCCCCCAATCAGTTAAGACAATCCAAGCAGGTGGCTCTTTAAATCCGTTGAGCTATAATTGCCACCAAACGTTTGGCCACCTGTAGAGGAACTCAGTTTTTCTGCATTTCTTAATAACCAAGGGATGTTCTCCTCCTGGGAATCCAAGCCAGCAATGGGGGAATCTGCTTTGATCTGAAATCTGAAAATGCAGGGTAATCTAAAATTATACAGTCAAGAGAAACTGTTTGATCTGAACCACAGGCACGTAATCCGGGCCCGGAAACCAAGCCCCATGAGGAAAGGATGAGGGACTTGGGCCCAGTCTGCACCTAGCACTCGCTCCGTTGTTTTACCAAACCCACATTGGAACAGAAAAAGAGGCGGCTCAAAACCACATCCAGATGTTGTTGTTCAGTCGCACAGCTGAGTCCGACTCTTTGCAACGCCATGGACCACATCACGCCAGGCCCACCTGTCTTCTGTCATGTTCCAGAGTTTGCTTAATTTCATGTTTGTTCCATCGATGACACTGTCTAACCATCTCATCCCCTTCTTCTTTGACCTTCAATCTTTCCCAGCATCAGGGTCTTCTCCAGGGAGTGCTCCCTTCTCATTTGGAGGTCAAAGGATTTGAGTTTCAGCTTCAGTCTCTGGCCTTCCAGGGAACAGTCAGGGTTGATTTACCAGATACCCCAGGCCAACTTCATACTGACTGCAGAGTCACCCCTGAGTGGCCATAAAACGGCCATAGATCTATGCAGACAGCCACCATAAAACCGAGAGATCAAATGATGTGAAAGGGGCATGCAGTCTGGACACTGCCATAAAATCCGACAATGAATCAAAGTGAAAGTGGCGCGCAATGCAGAGGGGGATTTCTGTTCCAGCATGGCTTTGGTAGCTAAGAACATAAGAACATAAGAGAAACCAATGTTGGATCAGGCCAGTGGCCCATCCAGTCCAACACCCTGTCACACAGTGGCCAAAAACACCAGGTGCCCTCAGGAGGTCCAGCAGTGGGGGCAGGACACTAGAAGCCCTCCCACTGTTCCCCCCCCCCCCCAAGCACCAGGAATACAGAGAATCACTTGCCCCAGACTGAGAGATCCTATCTATACCTTGTGGCTAATAGCCATTGATGGACCTCTGCTCCATATCGATATTCTAATTCCGAGAGTTTTTTTTTTCTGTGTGGATACTTATATCTGCCAAAAGAGAGTTCACTGGGCTGAAGAAAAATCTGAAAAGTTAAAAAAAAACCTTCAGGGACTGTTGAATTCCCCCCAATACCTTTTGAAATGGCATCAGCTCCAGGCATCAACTGTGAGGAGATTAGAATGTTCGGGGGAGATTCTAACTGTTTCTGTCAGTAAAAGGCAGAGTTTTTACTGGCAGCAGCCTAGGGTTGCCAAGTACCCCCCCACACACACACCGGATACCACCAGCAGATCCAGGCTGGGAAACTCCTGGAGGTTTGGGGGTGGAACCTGGGGAGGACAGGGTCCTCAGTGAGGTACAATGCCATAAACTCCACGCTCCAAAGCAGCCATTTTCTCCATGGAAAATTATCTCTGCAGTCTGGAGATGAGCAGTAACTCCAGGGGATCCCCAGGTCCCACCTGGAGGCTGGCACCCGTAGGCAGCACCCTCTGTGTGACTTGATACCAACTGATTTGCATGACTTAATTAGGCCCAGCTTTTTTGCTACTGTTCATCAGCAGCCACCCTATGAAAGCCATTGTGATGCAACAGTTACAGCTTCGGATTGGGATCTGCGAGACCCAGGTTCAGATCCCCATCTTGCGGTGGAAGCTGACTGGGAGATTTTGGACCAGTCACATACTTTCAGCCTAACCAACCTCATAGGGTTGTTGTGCAGACAACAAGGAGGAAATAATAATGTAAGCTGTTTTAGTCTCCGCTGTGGAGAAAGACTGTAATTTTCCTAGGTAGAGGCTGCGGGGGAGCGGGGTGGAAGTGGAAAGCTGAAGACAGAGAAAGGTAGGTTGGCTATTGGGTGGGAAGGAAATAGGATTGCCAACTCCAGGTTGGGAAATTCCTGGATGTTTGAGAAGTGGAGCCCGGGGAGGGCGGGATTTGAGGTGGGAGGCAGAAAGACAGAGAAAGAGTAATGTGGTGGGGCGGCAGAAAAACAAAGAGAATGAAGACGGGACAGAAAGAGAGAGGAAGTAACATACATGGAGGAGAGAGAGAGAGTAAGAAAGGGGGGTAGAAGGGAGAAAGAGTGAGAGAGGGGTAGGGGGAGAAGGGAGGAAGCAAAGGTGTGAGGAATGGGATAACCATCCTGCAAGTTTCTTGCGGGTCTCCACTTGTGTTTATCCAATTCCCCCTTGAAGCCGTCCATGCTTGTAGCTGCCGCCACCTCCTGTGGCAGTGAATTCCACGTGCTAATCACGCTTTGGGTGAAGAAGGCAGCAGAGTCTATGGTTCTATGGGATCGCCAGCTACCGCCTGGAGGTTGGCAACCTTGCCTGCCTGCCAGGCACAGCGGTTTTAAGCGTGACCTCTCCCTGTTCGCGGATGCACCCCTGTCAATCTGCAAGAAGCGAAGGAGACTTTGGGGTCTCGTTGTCTCAGCTAAGCAATCACTAAAAATGAGAATTCTTCTGTACTGGGTGGGAAAGAGACTCTAGGGTTGCCAACTTCTCCCTGACTACCGCTGGGGGTTAGGGGGTAGGGTTGCCAGATGCAGGCTGGGAAACGCCTGTAGATTTGGGAATGGAGTCTGGGGAGGACAGGGACCTCAGTGACACACAATACCATAGAGTTTACTGTCCCAATCATCCATTTTCTCCAGGGGAGCTTATCTCCAGGGCTCATTTCCTACCAGGAGCTCTTTTGCATATTAGGCCACCCCCCCCCCCGATGTAGCCAATCCTCCAAGAGCTTACAGTAGCCCCTGTAAGAAGAGCTCTGTAAACTCTTGGAGGATTGGCTACTTCAGGGGGTGTGTGGCCTAATATACAAAGGAGCTCCTGCTACGAAATGAGCCCTGCTTATCTCTAATACGGAGATAAACTGTAATTCTGGGGGATCCCCAGGCCCCACCTGGAGGCGGGCATCCCTACCTCAGTCCATCCACCTTCTGGCAGGAGAAAGCAGACATTTCTTCTTCTTGCTTGCAACGTGGTACTTCCCGAATTCTAGGGCTGCCAGCGCCGAGTTGGGAAATATCTGGAGATTTTGAGGGTGGAGCCTGAGGAGGGTGGGGTTTGGGGAGGGGAAGGACTTCAACCGAGGATAATGTCCTGGAGTCCACCTTCCAAACTGGCCATTTTCTTGAGGGGAACTGATCTCTGTCGCCTGGCGATCAGTTGTAATCCCAGGACGAAGAAGGAGAGGAGATTGGATTTATACCCTGCCCTTTACTACCCGAAAGAGTTTCAGAGCAGTTTATAACCTCCTTTCCCTTCCCCTCCCCTGTGAGGTGGGTGGGGCTGAGAGAGCTCTGAGAGAACTGCTTGTGAGAGAACAGCTCTGAGAGAACTTGTGACCAGTGCTCCCTCTAAGCTGCATTAGTGTGAGCTAGCTCACAGTTTTTTAGCCTCCGGCTCACCCATTTTTGTCTTCGCTTAGGAAGGATGGCTCCAGAGCAAACTAGTTTCTGCAGCTGCCAAATCGCTCGCTCACAACTTTAATGCCAGTAGCTCACCAAGTGGGATTTTTTGCTCACAAGACTCCACAGTTTAGAGGGAGCATTGCTTGTGACTGACCCGAGGTCACACCAGCAGCGGCATGTGGAGGAGTGGGGACTCATGCTCGCTTTGGCAGCACATATACTGAAACCGGAGGAGTGGGGACTCGAACCTGGTTCTCCCAGATGAGAGTCCATGCTCCTAACCACTACACCAAATTGGCTCTCTCCAGCCGCCCCCTGGAGGTTGGCAACTCTGGTTATTATGAGGCTTTTGCCATACAAACTTTTCTCCTGGGCTCCGCCTCCTGCCGTGGATCATGCTGGCATCGCGCTCTTCACCAGCTCTCTTCTCTCTTCCGCCTCCACACCTAGCAGATTCCCTTCTCCCGTCCTCGTTCAGCTCGGCCCTGTCGCCAGAGAAGAGGCCTTTCCGTTTGATGCAATGCCGGCGGAGAGATTTGTTCAAAGACAACTGCAGACTCAGCAGGCGAAAGTCACTAAGTTTTGTTTATTTCGACAGTCCCATTTGTGAGGCTGGCTGGCTGGGGAAACTTGGCTGCCGTACCCGAGGTATTTATTGCAGATTAACAAGCCGCTGCCAAGAAATCTCAGTGAAACAAGGAATGAGAAGAGGCTGGCAAGCGACAATAGAGTCCCTTCTTCGCAGCAGTTCTCTGTTGATGCGAGCCCTTGGTCATGAGTCATGCGCAGGGGGCATGATGTTATGGCTAAGAGGCTGCTCGCTGAATACGGTTGTCAGCTCTGGGCTTGGAAATACCTGGAGATTTGGGAGGCGGCGCGTGGGAGGGTGAGGCGAGGACAGGGACGTCCGTGGTATACGATGCCATGCAGAAAAGACACCTTTAGACATTTATCTGCTATTTTGACATATTGATTGCTTTACAACGGTTATCATAATGCCCCTGTATAAATCGATGGTGCGACCTCATTTGGAGTACTGTGTACAGTTCTGGTCGCCACACCTCAAGAAAGATATTATAGCACTGGGAAAATGGCAGAAAAGGACAACTAGAATGATGAAAGGGTTGGAACACTTTCCCTATGAAGAAAAGTTGAGGCACTTGGGGCTCTTTAGCTTGGAGAGACAATAGCTGAAGGGTGACATGATCGAGGTTTATCAGATTATGCATGGGATAGAGCAGGTAGAGAAAGAAGTCCTTTTCTCCCTTTCTCACAATACAAGAACTTGTGGGCACTCCATGAAATTGCTGAGCAGTCGGGTTAGAATGGATAAAAGGAAGTATTTCTTCACCCAAAGAGTGATTGACACGTGGAATTCACTGCCACAGGAGGTGGTGGCAGCTACAAGCATGGATGGCTTCAAGAGGGAACTGGATAAACATCTGGAGCAGAGGTCCATCAGTGGCTATTAGCCCCAAGGTATAGGTAGGAACTCTCAGTCTGGGGCAAGCGATGCTCTGCATTCTTGGTGCTTGGTGGGGGCAACAGTGGGCTGGCTTCTGGAGTTCTGGCCCCACTGCTGGACCTCCTGAGGGCACCTGGTGTTTTTGGCCACTGTGTGACACAGAGTGTTGGACTGGATGGGTCATTGGCCTGATCCAACATTGGCTTCTCTGATGTTCTTATGACCTTATAACCTTAGCTTGTTTTTTAGTTCTGACTTTGCATAGCTTAAACATCATCCTGTTACATGTTAATTTGCTGTGAAGTCCCCTCTATAAGTTTGAACCTTACCGACCACTCCAACGTATTTGATAAAGTGTGCCCTGCACACGAAAGCTCGTACCTTAAATAAACCTTTGTTGGTCATAAAGCTGCCACTGGACTCTCAATTTGTTCTAATGCCATAGTCTGCCCTCCAAAGCAGCCATTGTTTCCCAGGGGAACTGATCTATGCCATCTGGAGGTCAGTTGTAATTCCAGGGGACCGCCAGCACTATAGCTTTACCAGTGAGTTTCTCCAAAACTGTAGAGTCCGTGGAACATCAACGGGGCAAAAAATGGATGGTAATGGTGGGGGAGGGAATTGCTCCGAGATAATCTGACATTTTCAAGACAGAATTAATCCACGCTTAGTACAAACTGTGCAAGCCGAAGAACGTTCGGGTCGTCTGCTTGCTATAATTTGTTGCCCGTATTTAACCACAGCAGAACAAATTGTGGGAAAACACACATTTTCTTAATTTGTATAATTTATTTTGCTTCCACTGGCAGTAAGGAGAGGCATGCAGGGTAATCGAGATACGGGAAATGCTTCTGTCTCTTCTCTTTCCACCTCACTTTGGACAGTTCACTCAGCAATGTCTACAGCCTTTCAGCTTCAGTAACTAGCAGTGAGCGTTCCCTCTAAGCTGAGTGAGTGTGAGCTAGCTCACCGTTTTTTAGCCTCCAGCTCACACATTTTTGTCTTAGCTCCAAAAGGATGGCTCCAGAGCAAACTCATTCATGCAGTAGTTGAATCACTTCCTCACGGCATTAATGCCAGTTGCACACAAAGTAGAATTTTTGTCCACAAGACTCCACAGCTTAGAGGGAGCATTGGTACCGAGGGTTGTCAACTCCAGGTTGGGAAATTCCTGGAGATTAGGTCTTGGAGCCTGAGGAGGGTGAGGTTTAGGGAGGGGAGGTACTTCAATGGGATATAATGCCATAGAGACCGTCTTCCAAAGCAGCCATTTTCTCCAGGGGAATCGTTGCCTGGAGATGAGTGCTTGCAATCCCAGGAAATCTCCAGTAACCACCTGGAGACTGGCAACCCCAGGGGTCCGTTGGAGCGGGAGCGCACAGGAGTGCAGCTCCGGGAGTGAGGAGCCCAGGGGGCGGGCACATGACCAAGCCCCGCCCCCTACTCGGCTTCCCCGAGCAGTGCAGAGGCGCAGCGCCCCGGGGAAAGCCCTGCTAGGGTCTTTATTGTTTTTAATGTTTTGTTTTAATATTGATAATTTTATCATTGTTCCTTTTATGACTGTGTGCTGCTTTTCCAGAGACTTGCTCAAGGTGGCATATAAATTTTTTAAGTATACCATTTTTTATCTAGGCACATGGCACATAAGTACTGGAGAAATTTCACCAACCCTTCAGCAGCTTCCATCCCATCAGTTTGGTGTAGCGGTCAGGAGTTGGACTCTAATCTGGGAGAACCGGGTTTGATTCCCCACTCCTTCACATGGAGCTGCTGGTGTGACCTTGGGCCAGTCACAAGTTCTCTCAGAGCTGTTCTCTTATGAGCAGTTCTCAAAAGACCTCTCTCAGCCCCACCTGCGTCAAAGAGTGTCTTGTTGTGGGGAGGGGAAGGGAAAGGGATGGGTGGTGCACATGTCCTGGGTATCTCAAGTCCACTTGAAACCTGGTGGTTTCAAGGGAGCAGGAAGAGAATGAGGGTGTGTTCTTTACACTTTTTTTATTGCACAGAGTATTGGATGGGGAAGGGAATGGAGGAAGAGCCGGTCAGTTTCACTCACCTGTGGAGTGGAGCCTGAGGGGTGGGTGTTGCCTTCTGACACACTTCCGGTATGTTAGGAAGTGTGGCATATGCAAATGAGTTATGCAAATGAGTTACGCTAATGAGCTCCTGCACCTCTTTTTTTACTAAATGACCCCTGGGCAACCCTACTAGAACAAGAAGTTCTCGTTGTTGTTGTTTTTAAAAAAGAGGAAGAAATGAAAGCTGCAATTCAACACTTAACTTTTCTGCTTGAAGGCAAACTGGCTCCAATTGGAAAACAACCAGTATTATCCAGAAGGCTGCCCTTATTGGTCCCCAGAGCCACCCGAACAGAACTGGAAACCCAATTCATTCCCAGTGAAGAATCACCATATATATTTCCGTGCAAAGTCAGCCTGATGAAGATTTCTGTATCAGCTGGGAGCTTGGCAGACTTGCCAACTCTGTGTTGGGGGATTCCTGGAGATTTGGGGGCGGAGCCTGTTGAAGGCTTGGGAAGAGGAGAGTCATCAGAGTATAATGCCATAGACTCCACTCTCCAGAACTTCCATTTTCTCCTGGGGAACTGATCTCTGCCATCTGGAGCTCACTTGTAAATCCAGGAGATCTTCAGGCCACATCTGGAAATTGGCTACCCTAGAACTGGTTCAATAGATAGTTATAGGGCTCATTTCATAGCAGGAGCTCCTTTGCATATTAGGCCACACACCCCTAATGTAGCCAATCCTCCAAGGGCTTACAGAGCTCTTCTTACAGGGTCTACTGTAAGCTCTTGGAGGATTGGCTGCATCAAGGGGTGTGTGGCCTAATATGCAGAGGAGCTCCTGCTACGAAATGAGCCCTGGATAGTTAGATCTTTGCTTCTTCTGGGCTTTGGGAAACTTCCAGGAATAACTGCAGCCAATGCAGAGAGATCATGAAAAGGACCCTACTGGGGGAAGGGGGGGGTCAGATCCCCACAGGGTCAAACTAGGGATGCCAGCCTCCAGGTGGGACCTGGGGATCCCTCGGAATTACAGCTCATCTCCAGACCACAGAGATCTGTCCCCCTGGAGAAAATGGATGCTTTGGAGGGTGGACTCTAGGGCAGGGGTGTCAAACATGTGGCCCAGGAGCCAGATCAAGCCCCCAGAGAGCTTCTGTCAGGCCCACACTGGAACTGGCCATCTCCTGCTTCCAGTTCTGTTGCTGCTGCTGCTGTGTCATAGCTTGCTTCGCCAGACTCTCTCAGTCGCTCAGCCATTTCATGTTTTCCTCTGGGTCCTAGACTCAGAACTCTGAGCATGAGATTTCTGTGGCGAATGTCAATGAATCAAAAGCAGGTTTGCAACTTACAGATACACACCTGAACAGCATCCTCAAGACTGCAACAGCCCCCACATTTTGATGCAATAATTCAGAGCAAGAGGTTGTCAGAGACTGTTAAATAAACAAAATATTGCAAGAGGGCTAATGTTTTAAGGCATGTTTTCATTTTAAGTAAAAAAACCTCTTTGTGTTTGTGTCCTTTATAAAGTTTATATCTCCGCGACCTGGCATTACATTTTATGACACCCATGGTCCGGCCCAACAAGGTCTCATTTATGTCAGATCCGGCTAGGTTTGCCAAAACTTACCTGTTAAATAATGGGGGAGTCCTGGTCCGTCTGTGGGAGCCCGGCGTGTGCGCAAAGCGTGTGCATGCCGTGACGACGTCATCCGGAAGTGACGTCATCACGCTGGGCACGTTGTTGGGGTGACACTCTGGTAATCACCCTAAAACTCTATGGTACCATAGAGTTTTCAAGGTGATTGCCTAGACTGTCACCCTGGCAACATGCCCAGCGTGACATCACTTCCAGGTGACATAATCATGCGGGGCACGTCGGCCTGGTCAGTCCATTTCGGGGATGGGGTTCCCACGCTGGCCGGATCTGGACCAGAGGACTGGGGACCTATTTAGCGGGGGAACGCCCGCCCCCTGGGGGGACTTGGCAGCCCTAGTTCTGGCCCTCATAACAAATGAGTTCAACACCCCTGCTCTAGGGCATTGTATCCCACTGAGGTCGCTGTCCTCCCCAGGCTCCACCCCCCTAAATTTCTAGTTCCCCAACCTGGATCTCGCAACCCTACCCCCCCATCACCTGCTGGTGGGGGAGGGGTCAAGCTAGAAGCGACAACAGAGATTGTTCCCCTGGGACCATCTCAATTACTGTCACCCAGAGCTCTTAATTGCCCCAACAGGGAAAATGTAGATGCTGCCGCTTCAGGGGTGATTTACAACCGACTAAATTGGACAGAGAAAGAGGGTGAAACTCTGCTCCAACTCCCCTGCAGTCCTGACCCCCCCCCCAATGAAAAGAGTTTTAAGAGACTGATAGAGCTGATCACGTCCCTGCAGTCTCTTCTCACCCTTGAACACATGACGCTGTCTTCTACTGAATCAGAGTCCATCAAAGTCAGTACTGTCTACTCAGACAGGCGGTGGCTCTCCGGGGTCTCAGGCTGAGGTCTTTCGCATCTACTGCCAGATCCTTTCAACTGGGACCACCAGGGAACAAACCTGCATGCCAAGCAGATGAAGTCAGGGAGAGCCAGTTTGGTGTAGTGGTTCGGAGCGCGGACTCGAATCTGAGAGAGCCGGGTTCAATTCGCCACTCCTCCACATGCAGCCAGCTGGTGTGACCTTGGGTCAGTTACAAATCCTCTCAGAGCTGTTCTCTCAGAAGCAGTCCTCGGAAGAGCTCTCTCAGCCCCACCTACCTCACAGGGTGCCTGTTGTGGGGAGGGGAAGGGAAAGGAGTTTGTAAGCCGCTCTGAGACTCCAAGTGAGTGGAGGGCGGGGTATAAATCCAATCTCTTCTTCTTCTTCTTCTTCCTTTCCTCATGTTGTGCAGCACCTAGCCACTAACCATCTTGCTGCCTGCTCTACATTGCAGGGTTGTTGTCGGTTATCTTTATAGGCCTACTATAATACCCTCGGCTTTCCTGGAGGAAGACCAGGATCCAGCGATGATCAAATGCATTTCTGCGCAGAAAAGAGATTTAATCCGGGCTTAATAGCCATAGTCCAGTTTTACCATGGTTTTCATGTCTTTTCTCACTGACAGAGTGGAAAATATCTGGAAATTTAGGAGGCGGAGCCTGAGGAGAGTGTGGTTTTCATAACAGAGAAGCCAATATTGGACCAGGCCAGTGGCCCATCCAGTCCAACACTCTTGTGTCACACAGTGGCCAAAACCCTGGTGCCATCCGGAGGTTCACCAGTGGGGCCAGAACTCCAGAAGCCCTCCCACTCTTACCCCCAGGCACCAAGAATACACAGCATCACTGCCCCAAAGATAGCATTCCATCTATACCTTATAGGTAAGAGCCACTGATGGACCTCGGCTCCATATTTTTTACCCAGTCCCCTCTTGAATCTGTCTAGGCTTGTAGCCGGGTTTGGGGAGGAGAGGGACATCTGAAAAGTACAAATGCCATACAGTCCACCTTCTGGAGTAACCATTTTCTCCAGGAGAACAAATCTCCACCGTCTGGAGGTCAGTTGGAATTCTGGGACATTTCCAGGCAACCCAACCCACTGAAGACAAACCCACATACGGCATTAAATGGTTTTGCATTTGTTCTGTTTGGCTGAAAGCTAACTTCGCAGTTTGAGACTGCAAAAACCACAGGGAAGTTCGCCCCTGCACCAATGTCCCCTCCAAGCCGTGGAGTCTTGTGAGCGAACATTCTACTTTGTGAGCGACTGGCCTTAAAGTTGTGAGCGAGCGATTCGGCTGCTGCATCAGTTAGTGTGCTCTGGAGCCATTCTTCCTGAGCGAAGATGAAAAGTTTCAGCATAGTGGAGTTTATTGTAAGTCCGGAAGAAGCATACCTGAGGTGGCCGGGGGGGGGGGGTGTCAGCTTATATGCACAGAAAAGCTTCGCCCCTGCCCACACCCACACCCTGAGGCTGATTCCGCACAAGGGCTTTGCTTCCCTTTCCTCCCGGGTTTAATTGGTCCGAAGCAGTCTGCACGTTTCCGCATTACATGAATCGGACCTGGGTTGACGCCGGTTCTTCATTTCCGCATCTGTCCTTGCCCTGAATCTTGAGCCCCCGCCCGCCATTTTAAAAAAAAAAATGTAGGTGGAGTTTCGTTATAACGTCGTGACGCAACAAGGTCATGATTGGCCAAGGGTTTTCATAATTCCCGGGAAAGTACATCATGCACCCGCCCCTCCCCCCCCCTTTTTAATGTAGGTGGAGTTTCATTGTGATGAACCATCCCACAGAGCGGCAAGGATCCTCCACGCATGCACATGAAACAACTCTGGTCACTTTCGCCATTAGGAAATGCCCGCAGAGAAAAAAAAATTGCACCAGGGTTGGAGGGAAATTGGAGGGTGGGAAAGGGATGGGAAATGGAGGGGGATCATGCAACACTGCACATGCTCCCCCTGCAAAAAATGCGTCCACACCACCACTCCACTCGCAATACATTGGCCCCGAACAAAATAAACACACAACGATGGATCAATGCCATGTCGTGTTGTTGTAATGCAATGTGGGGGGGGGGGGGGACCAGCTCACGCTGTGCCTCAAAGCCATCAATACATATTTTTACAGTGGCGTGACTCAGGCACGACTTTTATGCAAACAATGCTACACAGAAATGTGGATACATCAACAATAAAACTACATTTAAAAAAAGACATTTAAATGCCAGTCTACGGTGGATCAATGTCATGTCGTGTTGTTGTAACGCAACAAAGCGGGGAACAGAAAAAACCCCGTTTGCGCCAAGGCGGGGAGAGAAAGAAGCAGAATATTAAATTCGTTTTCCCCGGATGATGCTCAGATGACTTAATCTGCTCCCCCCCCCAACACTCCCGTGCGCCATCCTCTCTCCCCACTCCCGATTAGCTGTTCCTGAGCCCCCTCCGCCCCTTTTGGCATATGGGGGTGGCAGGGATATTTTTAAACTGGAGGAGGAGGAGGGCGGGGGGGAGAGTGTTGTGATCCGGCTTGGCAGCGCTCAGTCTGGGCACTGGAGGGCAGAGCGGTGGACGGAGGCAGGCGGACGAAGGACCCACGAGCACAAAGGGCTTGGAAAGATTGCAGCTGCAACAACAATGGATCAATGTCATGTCATGTTGTTGTAACGCAACGAAGCGGCAAACAAAAAAAAAAAACCTGCTCGTGCTAGGGCGGGAAAGGGGAGGGTAAGGGGAGAGAGGGCGTTAAAGGGGTGGAGCAAGAAACCCCGATTTCGGAGTTCCCCACCTGAATGCCCCAACTTCACTCCCGTGGCAAAAAAAAAGAACCTCAAAATCCCAGAAACGGAAGATCCGGGGGAAATGCTTGTTACATTCGGACCAAATGCACACCCGAAGCAACAGGTGGGGAACTGTTGCTTAGCCCCGGATTTTATTGGGGAGTGAAGCCGGGACAACATCTAGTGAGGAATCGGCCAGAGATAGGTTAATCGTCCCGCCAGAGATTTACATTGGTTCATTTGAATATCCTAAGTCCCTGATAGGTGGATCTTTAAGAGCCTGGGTGCTATTGTTCTTTTAACTCAAGCTTGTACCTTTCCCAAGCCATGCTGTCAGACCACATGGCCGGCGCCATTACATGTTTGGTCACATCAAAGAATCATACAAGTGTACACATAGAGAAACGCAGCCTGGTTGTCTGTGGGATTGCGTCCAGGATGTAACAGAAGACAAAAATGGGTGAGCCGGAGGCTAAAAAACTGTGAGCTAGCTTAGAGGGAACACTGCCCCTGCCCGCCCTGTTGAAACAAACCAGGACTGCAGACCCACACAGGGGCATGGTTGTCTTTTGCTAAAGTTTCTTCCTCATTCTGCACAAATCTCAACAGAACTGGGTTACTCAAACACAACTCTTCTGCCTCCCAGCCCCTGGCTAAACAGTAAAAAGACACAACTGCTTGCGTTCCGATTGCAATATCCTCCAATTAAAGAAACCCTTTGTTCAGCAAATATTGGGTACAGAGGAAATTAGAGCTACAAATTAATGAGTTTAGCGGGGGGAAACTCTCCTTACTTAATGCGGAGGAGCAGATTTGAGTCCATTCTCAGGGGGGCGAGGGAGCTGGAAGGCGGCAAAAACAACCGCGGGTCCAAGCATCGTCTTTGCAAAACGCAAGAGCTCGCCAGCGACTCCTGAGAAGATCCGTTTTCCTCTTTCAGAGGCTATTTCTTGACCCACCTGGCAAACAGGGCCGGCCTCTCCATAAATGAAGCAATTACCTGGGGCATCAAAATCCCAGCTCTGACAATGCAGTAGAGAGAGAAAGCCACTGCCTGCTCATTAGGCTGGATCCACTTCTGCAATTCGTGGTTACAGCTGAAGTGGGGATTCTCTTTCCAGTCTGTGTTAGGGGCTGGTGTCCAAAAACCTGATTGCATTGAGTCCAGATTCACAGAGTGGAACGCATTGGTGAGATAGTTAAAGGACTGGAGTTAATAAGGAAATTTAAGAGTAGGGCTTAGTGTCGCCAAGGCTGGGGTGGGAAATCTCTGGAGATATGGGGGTGGAATACCCCAGTGGGGTATAATCTGGGTTTCTGGCTCAGTGGAAGAGCCTCTGCTTTGCCTGCAGAAAGTCCTGGGTTCAATCCCCGGCATCTCCAGTTAAAAGGATCGCTTGAACACATGAAGCTGCCTTAGTATAAAGGTAAAGGTTTCCCTTGCTCGGAAGCCAGAGGAATATGACACTAGGGATGCGGTGCTCATCTCCGTTTCCAAGCTGAAGAGCCAGCGCTGTCCGAAGATGTTTCCGTGGTCCTGTGGCCAGCATGACTAGATGCCGAGGCGCACGGAATGCTGTCACCTTCCCACCGAAGCGGTACCTATTTATCTGTTTGCAATTTCTTGCTTTCGAACTGCTAGGCTGGCAGGAGCTGGGGCACTCGGGTCTTGAACTGCTGAACTACTGACCTTTCAATCTGCAGTTCAGCGCCTTAACAACTTGAGCCACTGCAGTCTCTTATCAGCTGCCAAATCAGACCCTTGTTCTCGGTGCCGTAGCTCATTAGCATAACTCATTTGCATAACTCATTTGCATATGCCACACCCCCTGACATACCGGACTTGTGTCAGAAGGCAACACTCACCCCTCAGGCTCCACTCCACAGGGGAGTAAAACTGACCTGCTCTTCCTCCATTCCCTTCCCCATCCAATACTTGGTGCAATAAAAATAAGCGTAAAGAACACACCCTCATTCTCTTCCTGCTCCCTTGAAACCACCAGGTTTCAAGTAGACTTGAGAGACCCAGGACATGTGCACCACCCATCCCTTCCCCTTCCCCTCCCCACAACAAGACACCCTGTGAGGTAGGTGGGGCTGAGGGAGGTCTTTTGAGAACTGCTCATGAGAGAACAGCTCTGAGAGAACTTGTGACTGGCCCAAGGTCACACCAGCAGTTGCATGTGGAGGAGTGGGGAATCAAACCCGGTTCTCCCAGATTAGAGTCCAACTCCTGACCACTACACCAAACTGATGGGGTGGAAGCTGCTGAAGGGTTGGTGAAATTTCTCCAGTACTTATGTGCCATGTGCCTAGATAAAAAATGGTATACTTAAGAAAATTTATATGCCACCTTGAGCAGGTCTCTGGAAAAGCAGCACACAGTCATAAAAGGAACAATGATAAAATTATCACTATTAAAACAAAACATTAAAATCAATAAAGACCCTAGCAGGGCTTTCCCCAGGGCGCTGCGCCTCTGCACTGCTAGGGGAAGCCGAGGAGGGGGCGGGGCTTGGTCATGTGCCCGCCCCCTGGGCTCCTCACTCCCGGAGCTGCGCTCCTGTGCGCTCCCACTCCAACGGACCCCTGGTTCTTCTCCTGGTCCTGAAGCGCTACGGGGTGTGGTGTGAAATGCCCCCCTCTCTTACTGCCTCTCGAACATTCTACATGAAAGTTCATTGCAGAAACCTCGCATGGAACAGTCTCGTACCCGGCCCTTCTATGACCCTTTCCGCATTTGCCTGCCATTCTGGATTTTCTCAGTGTTTACGTCCCAATCTGCATCTAGCATTTGCTCCACTATCTTACCAAACCCACACTGGAACAGAAAGACCAGGGGTCGCCACACTTCTAGGTACCTGTGCTTTATTTCTAAACCACATCTCCTAGGATCTGATCTTAAAGCTTTCGGTTATCGACTACTTGGTGTAAAGAAAGTAATGGGTTGGGGCGCGGGATGCCTCTTTGATACAACCCCGACGTTGGTCGACACTTCCGCAGGACTAGAAGAAACTATTTGTAAAGGCGTCTAAGTCCCCGAACAAAGCCCGCCGAAGAAACCCGACCGCCTATTAACTCCCCCTTAGGATATTAATTTGGTTTTAGATTCCTTATGAATGTTGACAAGTATATATACTCTCCGGAACGAGCTTAGCCGCACAGTTACTGATTTAATTCCGTCCTCCAGAGAGCTCCGGCAGGAGCATTTGACAATAATGAGCTCTGATGAGAAGATAACTTAACAGCCACGGGGATGCATCCCTCGAAGATGCAAATCTCGGCTTCGGTTCCACTTGTCCTGATTGCCCCCCCCACCCTCCTGGAGGAAAACGAGAACGGCTTTGGGCAGAGGCTCCAACCTGGAAGACCATTGTTTTTCCCAGCCTAGAAATCACCAAGGATGCCCACCAACAGCCTCACGCTATTCTTTTTGACTCAGCAGCAGTTAAGGGGTGGCGATTCGGTGGTGTGGCTCAGTGGAAGAGAATCTGCTCGGCATGCCAAAGGTCCCAGGTTCAATCCCCGGCATCTCCAGTTAAAAGGACCAGGCAGTAGGGGACGTGGAAGACTTCAGCCTGAGACCCTGGAGAGCGGCTGCCAGTCTGAGTAGGCAATGCTGACCTTGATGGACCAAGTCTCTGTTTGGGAAGGGGCTGTGGCTCAGTGGCAGAGTATCTGCTTGGTATGCAGAAGGTCCCAGGTTCAGTACCCACCATCTCCAGTTAAAAGGACCGGGCAGGAGGGGATGTGAAAGACCTCAGCCCGAGACCTTGGAGAGCTGCTGCCAATCTGAGTAGGCAATACTGACCTTGATGGACCAAGGATCTGTTTGGGAAGGGGGTGTGGGCTCAATGGCAGAGTATCTCCTTGGTATACAAAAGGTCCCAGGTTCAATCCCCGCCATCTCCAGTTAAAAGGACCAGGCTGATGCCTGAGACCCTGGAGAGCTGCTGCCAGCCCGAGTAGGCAATACTGACTAGGATGGACCAATGGTCCGATTCGGTCTAAGGCAGCTTTACACGTGTCCATGTGAGTATCGAACTCTCCAAGTTTTACTGGAACAGTAGCAGGAAGGGTATTTAACCTGCTTCCCCTAGGCCACTTTTTTTCTTGATCAAAACTACACTTCCTAGATGACTTCTTTTTCCACATGGCCTGTGGAACTAGGGCCGCTCTGAGACTCCCTTGGGTAGTGAAGGGCAGGGTAGAAATCCAGTCTCTTCTTCTTCTTCTCTTCTCTATGCCCTATTGTTGACTGTCCAGAGGAACTGGTTAACCAGTGTGTGAGACAGGATGTTGGGCTAGATGGACCACTGGTCTGATCCAGCAGGGCTCTTCTGCTGTTCTTATGAAGGCCCCGGCCTCTACGCCCTGTTGTTGGCCCTCCAGAGGAACTGGTTGGCCCCTGTGTGAGACAGGATGCAGGACTAGATGGACCATTAGTTTGCTCCAGGAGGGCTCCTCATGTTTTCACCTATCCCAAGTAGGAGGGTAGGGGAAGACAACTTTGATTAGGGGGGAAATGGCTTGTGGGGAAAGGGTGGAGCCCCCACACTTCCACCGTTGTCATCCAATCCAGAGTGCCCTCCCCTCTCCACTGATGTTGTCCTTAAAAATCAGCACAACTGGAAGATTGTTTCACAAGTGTGTCATATCACATTTGTTTTGACCAGGGCCTTTTTTTCTGGGGGGAATGTGCCAGAACTGGGTTCTGCAACCTCTTCAAAAAAATTCTCTTTAACATGTTTAAAAGTTCATGGGTTTTCAGTATACAAACTGAAAACTTCATTTCCCTCTTGAGAGTTCTGGCACCTCTTTTTCCAGAAAAAAAGCCCTGGGTTTGACCCTTGTAACTCTAGTTTGTCCTACCCTGGACACCCATGAAGCTGCCTTATACTGAATCAGACCATCGTTCCATCAAAGTCAGTACTGTCTATTCAGACTGGCAGCAGCCCTCCCTCCATACTCAGATGGCTCTTTTGAGCCACGCCAGGCACGAGTGCCTGGTGGATTTAAAGTGCATGTCCAGATCTCAACATCTGGGAATCGTGTGGCTTCCATGAGTAGCCCATCGATCCCCGTCGGGGATCCGTACTTAAAAGATAGTGGTGAAAGTCCGGTCTAAAGCTGGCCGACGGGCCAATGCCGGACTTTCCACCATCAGGTCGTTCCGCCAGCGTGCAATCAGCCCATTGGGAAGGTCTCCAGACCATCCCGAACAGCCGCCATTTTAAAAAAGGCTTAGCGATGATCGCATAACCGCTTAGACACGCGATTTCCCCAGAGCCCCACTCAAGTGATCCAAACAATTTTATGTTTCTGACGGTCCCCTGAACTTTATCAACTTTATTAACTGAAATGGGACCTAAAGGAAGGTACTGCTGGCGGTGCTTTTACCATTTTAGTCCACGCATATGCGGGAAAACAAGTATATGGTGAGGTGCCTATGCGCATGTGCAAACAGGATTTTTTTAAAAAAGCCGACCGCATGGCTCCTTACGGTGGATGCCATCTAGACAATCCACCACGGGAGTCACGTGTGGTAAAGCGCTTCACAGGCGAGCTGTCTGGTCGTGCAATGCTGGATCAAAAAGATCTAGCTCAAATTACAGCCAGGCCAATGGTGAGATTAGCTGCCTGTCTGAACACACCCTGAATCTCGCAAGCAGGAAACCCAGACAAAGCCATGTAGAAAACAACTACTTAAAATCAGACAGAAATAAAAATGCCCAGACCAAAACCCTCCCTGCCTTTCCAGCATAGGCACGGCTAGTGAAAGACGCACAGGAACTTCAAGGTTTGGCAGTGCTTCTCTGCACATCTTCAAGCAAAGCATTGCTAGAGGCAAAGTAGAGACGGCCTCTTCCAAGCGCTCAAAACAGGAAGATTTTGTTTCTAGCAAAATGTCATCCAGCTTTGGTGCACAACTAGGGTTGCCAGCCTCCAGGTGGTAGCTGGAAATCTCCTGAGATTACAACTGATCTCCAGGCGACAGAGTTTAGTTCCCCTGGAGAAAATGGCCATTCTGGAAGGTAGAATCTGGTAGAGCTAGTTTAGAGTAGTGGTTAAGAGTGTGGACTCTAATCTGGGAGAACCGGATTTGATTCCCCACTCCTCCACATGCAGCTGCTGGTGTGACCTTGGTTTCTCTCAAAGCTGTTCTCTCAAAGGCAGTTCTCGAGAGAGCTCTCTCAGCCCCGCCTACCTCACAGCGCAGTGTTCCCTCTAAGCTGAATTAGTGTGAGCTGGCTCACAGTTTTTTAGCCTCCGGCTCATACATTTTTGTCTTAGCTCAGGGAGGATGGCTTCAGAGCACGCTAATTTATGCAGTAGCCAAATCGCTCGCTCACAACTTTAATGCCAGTAACTCACAAAGTAGAATTTTTGCTCACAAGATTCCACCGCTTGGAGGGAGCGTTGCTCACAGGGTGTCTGTCGTACGTAGGTGAGGGGAAAGGAGATTGTAAGCCGCTCTGAGACTCCTTCAGGCAGTGAAGGGCGGGATATAAATCCAATCTCCTCCTCCTCCTCCTCCTCCTCTTCTTCATTATCATAGGACGCATTTGAGAAGCACAGGGTTTAAAACTGACAATGCTGGATATCTTACCCTGAAATAAATCCAATCAGGCCTGATTCCTCTCTGGATTAAAAATCCATGACATTGAAAGGAATTGTCTAGTACGTGTGAAGTTTTTAAGAACAAAGATTCCCTTCTCTTTGGCTACGATCCAGGGGACAAATCATAGAACATTAAAGCACTGGTGTTGCATTTAGCATAGGGGAGACTCATGCGCTCATAGATTATTAATTGCAGGGCCTTGCGGAGTACGTAAGAAATCTTTACTCGAGACTGCCAGCTTTCCAAAATGGAACCTGCACGATCTGTTCTCAATCTAGGTTGCTTTAAATAAACTCCCTTTTTTTTCATCTCAGTCGCAATCCATTTTTGCAACAAGCCCAGTAATACTGATCCAGCGCATTTTAAAAATCCTGCTCTCCCTCCACTAATCTCAGGGACACACACAGGCTTCTTCCTTTCCCAGTTTATCTTCCTGACAAGCCGGTGAGTTAGGTTAGATGGTTAAGGGGTGACATGATAGAGGTTTTTTAACTTTAGGTATGAGGTGGAGAAAGTAGACAGAGGGCGTTTTCTCTTTTTTTTCTACAATACTAGGATTTTGGGGTGCTCAATGAAATTGTTGGGAAATAGGATTGGGACTGACAAAAGGAAATACAGAAGAAGAAGAAGAACAAGACGAGGAAGAGGAGGAGGAGCAGGAGGAGATTGGATTTATACCCCACCCTTCACTCAGAGTCTCAGAGCGTCTTACGATCTCCTTTCCCTCCCCCTCCCCACAACAGACACCTTGTGAGGTAGGTGGGGCTGAGAGAGCTCTTTTCAGAACTGTCCTTGAGAGAACAGCTGTGACAAGCTATGGCTTGCCCAAGGTCATCCAGCAGCTGCATGTGAAGGCGTGGGGAATCAAACCCGGTTCTCCCAGATTAGAGGCTGCGCTCCTAACCACTACACCAAACTGGCCCACACGCTTAACCACTGCACCAAACTTAACCACTGCATTTAACCACTACACCAAATGAATAATTAAATGGTGGAATTCTCGGCCAGTGGAAGTAATGGTAGTAGACAACTGGGGGGGGGGGGGGGGGGAGACATGATGAGGATTATAAAATTATGCATGGGGTGGAGAGAGCTGACAAGGGTAACTTTTCCCCCCCTCTCCTGAGATACTAGAGCTTGAAGGCATCGAATGAAACTGATGGGCAGTAAGGTGAAGAAGGACAAAAGGAAATAGTGCTTTATGCTGAGAGTGATTAAAATGTGGAATTTGCTGCCAGAGGATGTGGTGGCAACAACAAGAATAGACAGCTTTAAAAGGGGATTAGATAGATTCATGGAGGAGAAGTCTGTCAATGGCTTCTAGCCATGGTGACTGAGGGGAACCTCCACATTCAGAGGTACTAATCCTCTGAATCCCAGAGCCTGAAGGCATTAGGGGAAGGCCTTGGCTTATGTCCCCTGTTGTTGGCCCTCCAGAAGAACCAGTTGACCACTGTGTGAGACAGGATGCTGGACTAGATGGACCACTGGTCTGATCCAGCAGGGCTCTCCTGATGTTCTTATGAAGGCCTCGGCCTCTCTGCCCTGTTGTTGGCCCTCCAGAGGAACTGGTTGGCCACTGTGTGAGACAGGATGCTGGACTAGATGGACCACTGGTCTGATCCAGCAGGGCTCTTCTGATGTTCTTATGAAGGCCTCATCCTCTCTGCCCTGTTATTGGCCCTCCAGAGGAACTGGTTGGCCCCTGTGTGAGACAGGATGCTGGACTAGATGGACCACTGGTCTGATCCAGCAGGGCTCCTCTGATGTTCTTCTGCTGTGTGAGACAGGATGCTGGATGAGACAGATCACTAGTCTGATCCTGCAGGCTCTGCTGATGTTCGGCTGAGAGGGTATGACAGTTCCAAGGTCACCTAGCAAATTTTATAGGGCTACCAACTTCCAGGTGGTAGCTGGAGATCTCCCTCTATTACAGCTGATCTCTAGGCAATAACGGTCAGTTTCTCTGTAGAAAATGGCTGCTTTGGAAAGTGGACTCTATGACATGACACCCTTTTGAGGTCCCTCCCCTCCTGTCCCCAAACCTTGCCATCCCCAGGCTCTGCCCCTCAAATCTCCAGGTATTACCCAACCCAGAGTTGGCAACCCTATTATTTCAAAGAGAGGATCTGAACCCAGTTCTTCCAAACACTGCAGCACACAGGCTTTTCAACATTATACTTTGAAAGCAGACATTCACCGCCTCATGTTTATGTATTGCCACGCCGGACAGCGATGATCTATAAATATTAAAAAAAAACACAAAACATTTTTTTTCTATAACCACATACGGTACTTTTAGTTTGTAAAGTACTTTTCACGGCTCATCTCCCACGGCAAATGCAATCATGCGGCAATGCGGCTCCCGTCTTCTGCAGCCTCCGCCACATCTGCAATCTCCACCACTCATCACTCCCCCCAGAGTTGCACATCACTGCAGGAAAGTCGCCATATAGCCAGAGGTTACAGGCAGCTGCTGCCTCAAACTGTTCCAACCTCAGTAACAGGACATGTTCATCGCTGGCAGCCAGCAATCTTTCTCCAAAATCATTTTAAAAGATCTTGAGATATCTTTTTAAAAAAATGAACAGATTTACTTTTGTTGCGTACTGGGTCTGACGCATTAATGGTTCGGACTACAGCATGCTGAACAGGTAACATTTATTGGCGCTCTGCACAACGACGACGAACTATATACACCCACCCAAGTCACACCCCTAGTCCGACTGGAGGGTTTGAATCTCCCACCATAGCTCCTATTGGTGGACTACCAGTGGCCTAGGATCCTTAGCCCCTATTGTGTATAGAAGCCAAGCTCAGGATTAGGGATGCCGGCCCCTAGTGGCGGTCAGCGGGCATAACACCTTTGGTGTACACCTTCATAATCTAGCATCCACATGATCAGATGCCACCAGCTAGGGTTGCCAGGTTCCCCCCTCTGGCCACCAGTGGGGGATGGGGGGGTAAGGGGTTGCCAACTCCAGGTTGGGAAACTCCTGGAGATTTGGGGATGGAGCCTCAGGAGGACAGGGACTTCAGTGGGGTACAATGTAAGAACATGAGCACATAAGAGAAGCCAATGGTGGATCAGGCCAGAGGCCCATCCAGTCCAACACTCTATGTCACACAGTGGCCAAAAACACCAGGTGCCCTCAGGAGGTCCAGCAGTGGGGGCAGGAAGCCCTCCCACTGTTGCCCCCCCCAAGCACCAAGAATACAGAGCATCACTTGCCCCAGACTGAGAGTTCCTATCTATCTATCATAATCTTATAAACCTCGATCATGTCACCCCTCAGCTGTCGTTTCTCCAAACTAAAAAGCCCCAAGTGCTTCAATGTCATAGAGTCCATCCTCCAAAGCATCCAATTCCCAGATGATGAGGTCTGGACGTGCACTTTAAATTCACCAGGCACTTGTGCCTGGCACGGCTCAAAAGAGCTATCTGAATGCACAGAGAGAGAGAGAGAAGAAGAGAGAGAGAGAGAGATTTATGGCAGAATGGGCTTCTGATCCTGCGTTTCCCAGATCCTCCTCCACCATAAAATAATAGAATCATAGAATAATAGAATCATAGAATCATAGAAGGGACCTTGCAGGTCATCCAGTCCAACCCCCTGCACTCTGCAGGAGCAGAGCCGAAAGATGGTCATCCAGCCTCCGCTTGAAAATGTCCAGCGAAGGAGCATCCACCACCTCCCGAGGCAGTCTGTTCCACTGCTCAACCACACTTACAGTTAGGAAGTTCTTCCTGATATTTAGCCGGTATCGACTCCCTTGTAATTTCCACCCATTAGATCTTGCCTTGCAATAGATCTGCTCCATCTTCTACATGAAAGCCCTTCAAATATTTGAAGACTGCAATCATGTCCCCTCTAAAGCCGTCTCTTTCCCAGGCTAAACATCCCCAACTCTTTCAGCCTTTCCTCATAAGTCTTGGATTCCAACCCTCTCACCATCCTGGTTGTCCTCTTCTGGATGCACTTGTCAACATCCTTCCTAAAATATGGTGCCCAAAACTGGACACAGTACTCCAGGTAAGGCCTGATGATACCAGAACAGAGCGGAACTACCACCTCCCATGACCTGGACACAATGCTTCTCTTAATGCATCCTAAGATTGTAACCATTCTTACATCTGGTTGCTCTCCTGAAATCACAACGGATCTTCAGAACAGCGATAAGTTTCCCTGGAGAAAATGCTACTTTGTAGGTCAGACTCCATGGCATTATACTCTCCTGAGGTCCCTCCTCCCCCCAAACGCTGCCCAAAGGGTCTACCCGCCAAATCTCCAGAAACAGCCCAACCTGGAGGTGGCAACCCTATCATGCATTTATGGGCCTCAGGGTAAACAAACTGGGGGGAGACTTATAGGCATACTAGCCTATGTATCTCCAAAGCCCACTCTTCACAGCCCCCACCCCAAATCTCCAGAGATTTCCCAACCCAGAGTGGGCAGTCCTAGCCAGGACTGGTCTTTCTTGTTAATCTCCCTTCACAAAGTTCTGTACCCATCAGTGGTGCTCTGGAAGTAAACCGGTCACAGAACCCAGAATTGGTTTCCATCCGAATCGTTGCCCATTTATACAATGGGAGATAGGATAGAGCCCGTTCGATAATTTCAGGTGTTTTTGGCAGCATCATCTCCTGAGCCACAGCTGGCTGGCCTGGCCTCTTCAACAGGTAGCTAGAGCATCTTGAGAGCCTGTGAGGCTTCTGCTCAAAGTAGTCAAGGATCAGATCTTTGTTGATGAAACACAGTTCTTTATTTCCAATCTCTACATTGGTACAGGTCCTCGGATTATTGTCAGAGATAACGCATACAATAGAAGCAGGTCTAATATACCCTTCAGTACAATTTGAATTGCCCATAGGTAACCAATCATCAAAGGGGAAAAACGGCGGGCAAAAGGGGTCTCTGGCCGTTTGCTTCCCACAGGAAAGAAAGCTAGGTGTGAAGCTGTAAATTTCCCTTCCCAAACCAGACCCCTTAGATGTAACCATATTCACATAACAAATGCTTCCCTCAAGGCTTTCGCACGTTGATAAGAAATAGTCCCTGTCCTCCCCTTGTCTTCCCAGCCGGGATGAATGGAATGCGGAGGCAGGAGTGTGAGAGGCCCATTGTTCCCATGCTTTGAAGTTGTCATTCTCCCGGGCAAACAGTTACACAGACCAGGCCTGGTCAAAGCCATAAATCTGGGGTCACATAGTATACATTTGCAATGGTCTATCAGATGGCAAAAGGTATGGTTACATAGTGGGCAGAGGAGCAACTGATAGCAATAGGCATGAGTACAAAATGGGTGCAAGCACAGGTTACAATACATAGCAACATAGCAACAGGTTATAATATGGCAAAAAACCCCAGAAAACCTTGTCTGAATCTGCAGATTCTGACAGAGCCCGGACGACTGAACGGGCAGTCAAAGGGATGCTGCTTGTCCTTTATGTCTTGTCCCTGTTTGTCATCAAGGACTTCTGCCAAGGACAAGTGACTTCATTAGGGAGGAAAAGATGAAGCAGGAAGGGGGGGGGGGACCCAGTAACGAAGCAACCCAGAAAGGGACACAATCTAACTGAAAGCTGGGACCAGTCCATAACAGGCCCCTACAGAGAGATCTGCTTTGCATTGCTCCAGGGTTGATTCTTAGCATTTGGTACAAAGTCTGTAGGCAGCTGTTCGGCAGACAGATGGGACAATTTTTAGCCGTGAAATCATAAACAGAGAGAGACAGAGAGAGAACGGAGAAACTGGAAGATAAGGTGCTACCTCAAATGACTGGAGCATTAGGGTTGCCAGGTCCCCCCTAGCCACTGGCGGGGTGGGGTGGGGGTAAAGGGTTGCCAGGTCCAGGTTAGGAAATTCCTGGAGATTTGGGGATGGAGCCTGGGGAGGACAGGGACCTCAGTGGGGTACAGTGCTTTCAAGTCCACCCTCCAAAGCATTCGTTTTCTCCAGGGGAACTGATCTCCGTCATCTGGAGATGAGCTGTTATTCCGGGGGATTCCCCAGGTCCCACCTGGAGGCTGGCATCCCTACTGTGGAGCAATTTAAAGAGCCCTCCATGGGATAGCTCTAAGAGGTAAAGAACAGAAAAGTGCTTTCGCTGACAGCCCATCTAACCCAGCATCCTGCTTCCAAGAGGGATGCGGTGGATTTTGCTGCAAGCACAGTTAACGGTCACACTTACTGTGTCCAAAGGCAGTGGACAGATATGAGCCAATCAGCCCATCTGCTTGGGTTCTGCCTAGCAGCTGCGAATGCCTGCCGAACCGGTTTGCATTGGGTTTCCCAAAACAATTTGTGCACAAAGATGCTGATGATTCAAACTGATTGGCAGCCATTAGGATCACGAAGAACTAATTGAAGGAACATGGAAGAGCTGGACTGCATTGAACTATATCATTTATTGATGACTGGGTTATTGATTGATTGAGTGATTGAATTTATACCCCGCCTTCCCAGCCAAGGCCGGCTAAATTATGGGGTTTATGAGTGATTTAATTGTCTGTTTCAATCGTGGGCTGAGTAGTGCAATTACACGGCAAAGATGGAGAGGTAATCAAACTTGATTGGGCTGTGTGAGAACACGCATGCGCAAAACGACAATTGTGCTGCTGTACTGCATGGTTAGTAAGGAATCCAGTGAAACAACCTGCCGAACACCCACAAACAGTTTGACGAACTATCGGACGGATTGTCGAAAAATCAGGTCTCTGTTCGCAACCGGAGAGCAGGGCACAAACTGAACTGGTAGGTCTTTGCGAATCTCTAGTGTCCAACAGTGGCCAGTCAGACAGCACTGGGAAGCCGGCAAGCAGGGTCTGTTGGTGATAGCCCTCACCTGCTGCCCAGTCCCCAGAATCCAACAACTCAAAGCAGTCTGCCTTGGAACCTATTTAGTTCTCATGGTTAACAGTCAGCAATAGCTCTATCCTCCATAAGCATGTTCTACTCCCTTTTAAATTCATCTAAATTGGTGGTCATCATCATATCTTGTGGCAGGGAGTTCCACCAGCGAACTGGTGCAATGTACTACTTCTTTTTGTCCATCCGGAATCTACCAACAGCCATAAAGTGACTCTTGTTTGAGTTCTAGTATTTTGGGAAATGGAGAAACGTTCCCCTCAATTCCAGTTTCCATGTCGTTCATAATTTGTAGACTTTTATCACTTCACCCCTCGGTTACCTCTTTTCTAAATGGGGAGGGAACCCTCCCTGATGTTTAGGGAGGGGACCCTCCCTGCTGTTTTAGTTCTTCTGGCAGGACAAGCATTCCAACTCCACAATCGTTTTGGATGCCCTTTCCCACCCTTTCCCCAGGTTGTTAATATCCTTTCAGAGATGCAGCAACCAGAACAATACACAGGATTCCAAAGCCAGCATTCATTCTCAGACAGATGAAGCTGCTTTATACTAAACCAGACCCTCAGTCCATCAGAGTCAGCATTGTGTACTCAGACTGGCAGCCACTCTCCCGAGTCTCAGGCAGAAGTCATCCACATCACCTAGTGCCTGGTCCTTTTTAGCTGAAGATGCTAGGGACTGAACCTGGGGCCTTTTGCATGCCACGCAGAGGCTCTATCACTGAGCCACAGCCCCTCCCATCTGTTTCAATTGTCCAGTATCGATGGGATGACATCACAGCAATGCAGGGGTCATTTCGTAGAAAAAGAGGTGCAGGAGCTCATTAGCATAACTCATTTGTATAACTCATTTGCATATGCCACACCCCCTAACATACCGGAAGTGTGTCAGAAGGCCACACCCACCCCTCAGGCTCTACTCCACAGGTGAGTGAAACTGACCTGCTCTTCCTCCAGTCCCTTCCCCATCCAATACTTTGTGCAATAAAAATAAGCGTAAAGAACACACCCTCATTCTCTTCCTGCTCCCTTGAAACCACCAGGTTTCAAGTAGACTTGAGATACCCAAGACATGTGCACCACCCATCCCTTCCCCTTCCCCTCCCCACAACAAGACACCCTGTGAGGTAGGTGGGGCTGAGAGAGGTCTTTTAAGAACTGCTCATGAGAGAACAGCTCTGAGAGAACTTGTGACTAGCCCAAGGTCACACCAGCAGCTGCACGTGGAGGAGTGGGGAATCAAACCCGGTTCTCCAAGATTAGAGTACAACTCCTGACCACTACACCAAACTGATGGGGTGGAAGCTGCTGAAGGGTGGGTGAAATTTCTCCAGTACTTATGTGCCATGTGCCCAGATAAGAAATGGTATACTTAGAAAATGTATATGCCACCTTGAGCAAGTCTCTGGAAAAGCAGCACACAGTCATAAAAGGAACAATGATAAAATTATCAATATTAAAACAAAACATTAACAACAATGAAGACCCTAGCAGGGCTTTCCCCAGGGCGCTGTGCCTCTGCACTGCTCGGGGAAGCTGAGGAGGGGGCGGGGCTTGGCCATGTGCCCGCCCCCTGGGCTCCTCACTCCCGGAGCTGCGCTCCTGTGCGCTCCTGCTCCAACGTACCCCTGCAGCAATGTAAATTTTGCAAGAGCAACTGTTAGCCTTTTGACCCTTAGGGATCCGCTGCATGTAAGACAAGACAGCTGTCAATCAGGACCTTTGAATTTTAAAACCATGCAGTTCAAGGGCGTAGACTTTTCAATTTCCCAGGGGTGGGTGGGCTGGGGCTGGGCCAGAGACATCACAGGCCATTGTCTCCAGTGGAGGCTCAGCACCTCCTGGAAAAGTCAGGGGGGGGGGGCTCCAGCTCCCCAGCCCCCCTGAAGTTGACGCCTATGATGCAGTTAAGGGCACAAGCCACTAAAACACAAGCTACTGGACATAAGGAGCATAAAATCTACCTGTGAAACAAAAACAGACTATTAAAAAGCTGATAAAGTAAGCCCCCTAATTAAAAACTTGGCTGGGGGCGGGAGTTGAGTTTTAGCCTGCTGCCTAAAAGAAGGTAAAGTAGGTGCCAGGCCAGCTTCAGTGAGGATGGAGTTCCAAAGCGGAGGTGCCACCACCGAAAAAGCCCTGTAGTCTCCCCCCCCCCCACTTCACCTCTGATTATAGGGTTGCCAGGTCCCCCCAGGCCACTGGTGGAGAATGGGGGGCTGTAGGGTTGCCAGATCCAGGTTGGGAAACTCCTGGAGATTTGAGGACAGAGCCTGGGGAGGACGGGGACCTCAGTGGGGTACAGTGCTGTAGAGTCCACCCTCCAAAGCATCCATTTTCTCCAGGGGGAACTGATCTCTGCAGTCTGGAGACGAGCTGTACTTCTAGGGGATCTCCAGGTCCCACCTGGAGGCTGGCATCCCTACTTCTGAAAGGCTCGTGAGGCAAACCTTAATTGAGGGGCTGGACCTGAACCCTGAGATGCCCAGGGTGGCATTGTGGTTTTTCACCTGCAGCCCATTTTGTCCTCATTACAACCCTGTAAGGCAGGCGAGGCTTAAGGGAAAGATGGCTGGCTCGAGGTCACCCAGCAAGTTCCATGACATGACGGGGATTAGATCCTAGCCCATTACACCACACTGGCTCTTTCCTATATTGCCAGCTGCATATACTCAACGGTATCAGCTTCCAAAGGAGAAACCAGGTTCAAGGCTTAGAATCATAGAATCATAGAGTGGGAAGGGACCTCCAGGGTCATCTAGTCCAACCCCCTGCACAAGGCAGGAAGTTCACAAATACCTTCCCCCCCCCCCACACACACACACAGTGACCCCTGCTCCACACCCAGAAGATGACAAAAAAACCTCCAGGATCTCCGGCCAAACTGGCCTGGAGACAAATTGCTCCCTGACCCCAAAGTGGCGATCAGCATCCCCCTGGGTGTGTAAAGAAGGGCCGTGGGAACTAAGCTTCTGTACAACAAAACTGGCAGCTGGCATACAGATCAGAGCCGAAGCCCATCCACTCCAAGATTCTCTGCTTCCCAAAGTGCCCCAGCAGGGGGAAGCATCTGCCCACCCCTGTTGTCCGTTGCCAGCATCGAGTACACAGAGAGAAACGGGACCTCTGTTCACGACAGGTCAGTGGCTTAGATGGTTTTAAAATGGGATTGGAGAGATTCGCAGAAGAGAGGACTACCGGCGGTTGTTCAACATGGCATTTAAATGCAGCTTCCGTGTACGGAGACAAAATACCTCTGATTACAGATGCTGGGAACCAAGGAGAGGGACTCCAGCAAGCTGCGCTTGGGAGGTTTCCAGGGACATCTGGCTGCTGGGGATCAAACGCTAAACTCCACAGGACCGTTCATGTAATCTCACCAGGCGATGTTTAACCTTCTTAGAAGCCGGCTGCAAGACCCTCTACTCTCTAGTCATAAAGGGACAATCATAAAGAGCCCCAGTTTGGCATAGTGGTTAAGCGTGCGGACTCTAATCTGGGTGAACTGGGTTTGATTCCTCACTCCTCCACATGCAGCTGCTGGATGACCTTGTGTCAGTCACAAGTCCTCTCAGAGCTGTTCTCTCACAAGCAGTTCTCTCAGAGCTCTCTCTGCCCCACCTACCTCCCAGCTTGTAATCCCTTCCCCGGCAATAGCATTGTGCAATGCATGTGGGTAATTGCATCATCCCTGGGTTCGCTGTAAAAGAATGTAATCTCAGCAATTTGTGACTTGGCTATCACCCTTGATGGAAGTGATGCACATCCAGATAGATCGAGGGAGGGAGAGAGATAAGGAAAGAGGGACAGAGAGAGAGATAAGGAGAGAGAGGGAGAGAGAGATAAGGAGAGAGATAAGGAGAGAGAGAGATAAGGAGAGAGAGAGAGAGATGAGAGAGAGAGAGAGATAAGGAGAGAGAGAGAGATAAGGAAAGAGAGAGAGAGATGAGAGAGAGAGAGATAAGGAGAGAGAAAGAGATAAGGAGAGAAAGAGAGATGAGAGAGAGAGAGAGAAGGAGAGAGAGAGATAAGGAGAGAGAAAGAGAGAGAGATAAGGAGAGAAAGAGAGATGAGAGAGAGAGAGAGAAGGAGAGAGAGAGAGAAGGAGAGAGAGAGAGAGAAGGAGAGAGAGAGAGAGATAAGGAGAGAGAAAGAGAGAGAGAGAAGGAGAGAAAGAGAGATGAGAGAGAGAGAGAGAAGGAGAGAGAGAGAGAAGGAGAGAGAGAGAGAGAAGGAGAGAGAGAGAGAGATAAGGAGAGAAAGAGAGATGAGAGAGAGAGAGAAGGAGAGAGAGAGAGGAGAGAGAGAGAGAGAAGGAGAGAGAGAGAGAGATAAGGAGAGAAAGAGAGATGAGAGAGAGAGAGAGAGATAAGGAGAGAGAAAGAGAGAGAGATAAGGAGAGAGAGAGAGATGAGAGAGAGAGAGAGATAAGGAGAGAAAGAGAGATGAGAGAGAGAGAGAGATATAGCAGGACCCATGGTACTTCCTCCACACTGAGGAGGAAGTAGCTGCAGGTTAAGTCTTCTTCCCTCCCCACCCCACCCCAGCACTGGCAGCAAGGCCTCAGCGGCTCTCAGCCACCGGGCCCCCACAGAGTTCCCAGACTGTTCTCTGCGCATGCTCAGGGAACGATCTTTTATTTTTGGGGGGGGATTTAAACATCCCCCGTATAGTTTTTTTTTAAGTTCTAAGATTTTTCTGCACACCTGGGGAGTCCCCCAAATGTACAGGAAAATCTCTCTGCCCCCAGGTGCCCCTGATATGCGGATTTAGATATCCGCACGCAGGGGGCGCCTTGGCTATTAGATATATATATATGTTATCAGGGCTTTTTTTTGTAGAAAAAGCCCAGCAAAAACTCATTAGCATAATAGGCCACACCCAACAGCAGAAATCCATTAGCATATTAGGCCACACCCCTGACAGCACAGCTCCCTCCCAGGATCGGCTTCCCCGGGTGCCCCGCGGCTTGCGGGGCGCATGGGGAACCCGAGGGAAGGAAAGCAGTTTCTGGATCGGCTTCCCCAGGCGCCCTGTGGCTTGCAAGGTGCTTGGGAACCTGGGGCTGGAGGAGTCTGTATGTGTGGTCAACTCGGAAGCCAGCTGGAACTCCGTTTCTGTGCGTTCCTGCCCAAAAATAGCCCTGGATATTATACACACAAAATTCTTTGTGCATGTAATTCTGGATGTGTGTCATTGTGTAATAAGGAATATTGAAGAAGAAGAAGAAGAAGAAGAAGAGATTGGATTTATATCCCGCCCTTCACTCACTTGGAGTCTCAGAGCGGCTTACAAACTCCTTTCCCTTCCCCTCCCCACAACAGGCACCCTGTGAGGTAGGTGGGGCTGAGAGAACTCTTTCCCAAGCTGTCCTTGAGAGAACAGCTGGTACAGAGCTATGGCTTGCCCAAGGTCATCCAGCAGTTGCAAGTGGAGGAGTGGGGAATCAAACCCGGTCCTCCCAGATTAGAGTCCACACACTTAACCACTACACCAAACTGGCTCTCTGTTGACCACTGAGGAAGGCCCATAGGGACCAAAATGCGTATGGTCCTTAGGTCAAAAGTTTTATCCATCAATTTGATACGTGTAACAATCAGTTCCTAATTAAATAAGCTTTTAGACTCTGAAACCTCATTATGTTTTATTTATGTGTACCTCCTAATAAATATTTGTATTTTTTAATATTAATTTATTTGTTAGCTTGACCCTCTCAGTTCGCATCCTGGCTATGCCATTGGTCCCCCCCCCGCCCCGCCTTTGCAGTATGCGCATCATTGCAAACTCCAAAGGGAGCCCTCAGTGTGGAGGTGCGATTCATCGATCCCTCTTTTAAGTGCATTGGGGGGAAATGGGACAAAAAAAAAATGACCCACCCACAATTGTGTCTCTTCACACCCTGACGGACTGTACCTGCAGCTGCAAAGAGAGGTGTGATCATGCAACTGCGGGTCAAATTCCTCTGGGGGAAACAGCTTTATCTCGAGCATGTTACCGCAACCCAAGTGTGGATTAGTGGTTGGAGTATCAGATTTGGAAATCCAGGGTTGAGATCTCCACTCAGCCATGAAGCTAGCGGGGTAACGTAGGGGCAGTTGTGAGGATATGGCCGAGAAAAAGAGAACCACAATTGCCCCCACGTCCGCAGAGGAAGGGTGGGATGAGGACGTAACCAATGAATGGGAAACCAGCATTGCAAGGCAAATATGCGCAGAACGCCAACTTACTTGTTGTAGAGGACAATGTCCGGCCTCCATATGAGCTCCGAAGGAATTCGTATCGACGTAACGTTTTCATATTCCTCAGGATCCCAACGTAGTTTATAATCATGCCATTCCTTTTTTCAGAAGAGACAAAAACAGATTAGAGTTGAAACTGAACCTTATCCTGACCTTTACAAAATGGATTAAAATTTACATCAGAGCTCCAACACGGCCCTCACGGCAACTTCCCTGGTGCCCACCAAATGTTTCTAGAGAGTGGGTGAGGCCAGTTGAGGCACTTGCCCAGCAGGCCTTCAGACTGGCCAATAATATTGTTTCAGTGCCAGCTGCCACCAGTGCTGGTTTTATTCTTCCTTACTCTTTGTTCTCACTGTATTTTTAATTACCCCTCTTCTCCCCTTCACTTAGGCCTCTTTTGTGTCGTTGGCTATGCCTCCTGTGGCAGCCATTTTGTCGTTGGATTTGCCTCCTGTGGCAGCCATTTTGTGGTTGGCTCTGCCTCCTGTGGCAGCCATTTTGTGGCTGCCCCTGCTCCCTGCATCAGCATTCCAAAGGTACCCACAGGCTCAAAAAGGTTAGGGACCCCTGTGCTGCACGAAGGAGCAAATTCAATATTCTGTACTGGTGGATGGTATAGGGTCTAGGGCAGGGGTGGCCAACCTTGCTTAACGTAAGAGCCACATAGAATAAACGTCAGATGTCTGAGAGCTGCAAGACAGGAACAAATATCACACACACGTTTTTATTTTTAAAAATATGCAAATTTGCTTTTTATTAACGTTAAATGGGACTGCCAAAAATAAAAACAAACGAGGAAAACCAGTTATTGATAATGATATTACTTGTTTGCTAATGATATTGAGAGAGATGGAAAGAAAGAATTAAAGAAGTGGAAAGAAAGAGAGAGAGAGAAACTAGGAAAGCAAATAGATGGGAGGGAGGAGGGAAGGAAGGAAGGAAAGGAGAAAGAGAGAAAAAGCATGCCTCCCCTTTGCTTCCCCAGCCGCCCTGCCAGGAGCCGCACAATATATGTGAAAGAGCCACATGTGGCTCCCGAGCCACAGGTTGGCCACCCCTGGTCTAGGGTTACCAGCCTCTGGGTGAGGCCTAGAGATTTCCCACTTTTTCAACTGATTCCCAGGTGCCAGAGATCAGCTCCCCCAGGCGGCATTCCTACTCCTTGAAAAACTGGAAGCTGTCCCAACTCCGCAGCTGTGAGCATCAAGTCGGAAGTAATTTCTGGGAAACCATCCAAGTTCTAAAGTTTTACAAGGCTAGTAGGAAGAAGGGATGCACCCCGAAACGCGTCCTGGCCAAGTAAACACACGATTCATCAAGCAAATCCTTAAATTGGACTTCATGACCAAGGACTCCGACAATTGATGTTTTCAAAGTCTGGGAGATAATTCTTGTTTAAATACTCTGTTATTGTCTTTGTAAAAAATAGTGTAACCGTCTGAGTTTTCTCATGTCTATGGGTCTAAGGAAATTTCAAAACTATAAATAAGAATGAGTTTTTGTCAATTATTTTGCAGTCGTATTTTGTCTTCTCTCAGCCCCTGGAGAAAATGGCTGCTTTGAAGGGCGGACTCTATGGCACTGTACCGTGCTGTGGTCCCTCCCCCCAAACCCCGCCCACTCCTGGATCTCCCCCCAAAGTCTCCAGGTGTTTCCCAGCACAGAGCTGGCAACCCTAATTGGGTCCCAATCAGGGCTGCCAAGTGCCGGTGACTTACCGGCGGGGGGGGGGAGTTGTTCTCCCCCCGGGAGCTCTTCTGGCGCGTGTGCTTTTGCGCACGCACCGGCGACGTAATGACGTCACCTCCGGGTGATGTCATTACACGGGGGAAGTCGTCCTCACCGGACGACTTCTGGGGCGGGGTTCTCCCCGCCGGCCGAATGCCGGCCCGCGGATCGGGAACCCCTATAGCAGGGGATCCCCCCCCCCAGTCAGCCCTAGTCCCAATTCCCAACACTCTTTTTCAAAAGGGCAAAACTGCTCGGGGGATGGACGCATTCTAAATTGCCTGCGTTGGATCAGACCAAAGTGCTCTGTGTTCAGTCACCTGTTTCTGACAGGGAGCAGCAAAATGCCCCGGAGAGCCCCCAAGCAGCACACGAGGGCAAGGAACCTTCCCTCTCATTCCCCCCCAGCAACAGTGAGCCAGCGTGGTGTAGTGGTTACAATGTCGGACTAGGAATGGAGAGACCCGGGTTTCAATCCCCACTCTGCTGTGGCAGCTTGCTGGGTGACCTGGGGCCGGTTAGACATGCTCAGCCTAAATTACTTCACAGGGTTGTTGTGGGGATAAAATGGAGGAGAGAGTTCCGTAAGCCACCTGGGGTCCCTTTTTGGGGGGGGGAAGATTCAACAGCTGTTCTGATCTGATTCTGAAGGGATCAGTGAGAGCACACCAAACGAAATGAAAGAGTCACGAAATGAGAGAGCCAGTTTGATGCTTATATAATTCTCCTTTCCTTCATTTTATGCTCACAATAACCCCGTGAGGTAGGTTAGGCTGAACGTATTCGGTGTAGTGGTTTGGTGTAGTGGTTAAGTGCGCAGACTCTAATCTGGGAGAACCGGGTTTGATTCCCCACTCCTCCACATGCAGCTGCTGGATGACCTTGGGCAAGCCATAGCTCTGTACCAGCTGTTCTTTCAAGGACAGATGTCTCAGAGCTCTCTCAGTCCCACCTCCCTCACAGGGTGTCTGTTGTGGGGAGGGGAAGGGAAACGAGTTTGTAAGCCGCTCTGAGACTCCCTTGGGTAGTGAAGGGCGGGGTATAAATCCAATCTCTTCTCTTCTTCTTCTACCACCATTGACAGAAGATGGCAACAGAAAGGGACAGATGTGCCTCCCTTGGAAAAGAGTTCCAGAGCTTTGGTGCCACTACGAAGAAGGTGCTCTCTCGCCAACCAACTAATCCTAAAAGGTGAGAGCACCTGAAGCAGGGCCCCCAAAGATAACTACGGTGGCCAGGTGAGGTCATGGAGAGGCCTCTGTTGATGCCTAGTGGGGGGAGGTGGGAGACACCATCCCGTGGGAAACTCCCACAGAAGCTCTATTGAAAACAGGAACTGCACCAGAGAAGGACGGTTGGCCGAGAGAACTTCCCATTGGATCGTGTCCCTCCCCCCCCCCCCCCCCGCCCCAAACAGCTCATTTTAAAAAATAGAAATTAGTACTATGGAGGAAAACGGGTCAAAAGAAGGAAACCGTATCAGGTCGACTTACTTGTTTCACCCACACATTCGTTGTCATCATTTGATTCTTTTCATCCTGGAATTTCAAAAAGGAGAAAAAAGTATGATTTGTAAGAAGATCTTGTCCCCAAACGCTCTTGGACAGCTGCTTGAATTGCTGCTGTCCAGTTTTTGCTGCCCCGAACCCACAGCAATAAACGCATTTAAGCATCTGCTGGGAAAAAAAACAGATGTTACTGAAGCTGAACATTAAACGGAACACATCTGCTCAGTGCCACTCGACGGGCAGACCTTCGATCCCGACCCAGGGCTGGCTCTATGCCGAGGCAGCCTCAGGTGATGAATTTGGGGAGGCGGCACTTTTGACATGGCCGCCGCTTGTGCCACCCTCCTGCCGAGAGTTTGTCAATGCTAGAAAGGTTCAGGAAGCCCTGTAAGCCCTGATTTGTCAGGCTTTTAATGAGGTATAAACTGCAGGCATCTTGGGGGTGGGGTTGCCATCCTCCAGGCGGGGCCTAGAGCTCTCCTGGAATTACAGCTGATTTCTAGATGGTAGAGATCAAGTTCCCCTGGAGAAAGGAGCGGCCTTGGAGGGTGTCATTATACTCCACTGAGGCCCCTCCCCTCCCCAAACCCTGCCCTCCCAGGTTCCATCCTCAACATCTCCAGGAATTTCCAAACCCAGAGTTGGCAACCCTGGGGGACCCCATTTATTTGAACTTTTTGAGATTAAGGGCCAGAGTTAAGCATCCAAGGAGACAGTGGAAGACCCATGGGCAGATCTCCATACATTTTTTTTTCTTGTTAAGTAGCAGCCATGGCAGCTTGAAGAACCTGGATTAGCCTGAGGTTGCCCACTTTCAGAATCTAAGCAGGGTTGGCTGGAGGTAGTACTTGGCTACCAAGGAAATCCAGGGTTGCTACACAGAGGCAGGCAATGGCAAACCATCTCCATCTATCAGCCCTGACCTGAATGGCTCAGGCTAGCCTGTTTTTGGAGTACTGTGTACAGTTCTGGTCGCCACACCTCAAAAAAGATATTATAGCGCTGGAAAAAGTGCCGGAAAGGGCAACTAGGATGATAAAAGGGTTGGAATGCTTCCCCTGTGAAGAAAGGCTGAAGCGCTTGGGGCTCTTTAGCTGGAGAAACGATGACTGAGGGGTGACATGGTCGAGGCTTATAAGATTAGGCATGGGATAGAGCAGGCAGAGAAAGAGGTACTTTTCTCCATTTCTCACAATACAAGAACTCGGGGGCACTCCCTGAAATTGCTGAGCAGTCGGGTTAGAATGGATAAAAGGAAGTCCTTCTTCACCCAAAGAGCGATTAACACGTGGAATTCACTGCCACAGGAGGTGGCGGCGGCTACAAGCATGGACGGCTTCAAGAGGGAATTAGATAAACATCTGGAGCAGAGGTCCATCAGTGGCTATTAGCCACAAGGTATAGATAGGAACTCTCGGTCTGGGGCAAGTGATGCTCTGTATTCTTGGTGCTTGACGGGGGGGGGGGGGGCAACAGTGGGAGGGGCTTCTAGTGTCCTGGCCCCACTGGTGGACCTCCTGAGGGCACCTGGTGTTTTTGGCCACTGTGTGACAGAGTGTTGGACTGGATGGGCCACTGGCCTGATCCAACACTGGCTTCTCTTATGTTCTTATGTTTTGTTATATCTCAGAAGCGAAGCAGGGTTGTCCCAGGGCAGTTCTTGGATGGGAGACCACTAAGGAAGTCCAGGGTTGCTATTCAAATGCAAGCAATGGCAAACTACCTCTACTTAGCTCTTGCCTTGAAAATGAGATGTTGCCATGATGCCCCATGTTGTTGTTGTTACTGATTGTCACAGTCAGATATTTTACTGGTAGGTGCTGTTCTGCAATTTGAGATCTAGCCAAGTTCTTGAGAACTGCAGCTGTATCTCAGCAGGGTTCTTGCTGCTCCAAGCAACACTGTCTTCTGGAGCTGAGCTGGGAGTATTTGCTCAATGCCCACAACGTCCAGATGTTTCTTGAGGCTTCCAGGCACTGCTCCAAGGGCTCCAGTGACAACTGGCACAATGGTGATCTTCTTCTCCCACAGGTGCTCTCTCTCTATTCGAAGGTCTTGGCATTTTGTGATCTTCTCCTGTTCTTTCTTTCTATTCTGCTGTCTCCTGGGATTGCACTGCCAATGAACCAAACCTTATTTCTCATTTTCCCTACAACTGTGATATCAGCAGGGGTCATTTCGTAGAAAAAGAGGTGCCGGAGCTCATTAGCATAACTCATTAGCATATGCCACACCCCCTAACATACCGGAAGAGTGTCAGAAGGCAACACCCACCCCTCAGGCTCCACTCCACAGGTGAGTGAAACGGACCTGCTCTTCCTCCATTCCCTTCCCCAGCCAATACTTTGTGCAATAAAAATAAGCGTAAAGAACACACCCTCATTCTCTTCCTGCTCCCTTGAAACCACCAGGTTTCAAGTCGACTTGAGATACCCAGGACATGTGCACCACCCATCCCTTTCCCTTCCCCTCCCCACAGCAAGACACCCTGTGAGGTAGGTGGGGCTGAGAGAGGTCTTTTGAGAACTGCTCATGAGAGAACAGCTCTGAGAGAACTTGTGACTGGCCCAAGGTCACACCAGCAGCTGCATGTGGAGGAGTGGGGAATCAAACCCGGTTCTCCCAGGTCAGAGGCCAACTCCTGACCACTACACCAGACTGATGGGGTGGAAGCTGCTGAAGGGTTGGGGAAATTTCTCCAGTACTTATGTGCCATGTGCCCAGATAAAAAATGGTATACTTAGAAAATTTACATGCCACCTTGAGCAAGTCTCTGGAAAAGCAGCACACAGTCATAAAAGGAACAATGATAAAATTATCAATATTAAAACAAAACATTAAAATCAATAAAGACCCTAGCAGGGCTTTCCCCGGGGCGCTGCGCCTCTGCACTGCTCAGGGAAGCCGAGGAGGGGGCGGGGCTTGGTCATGTGCCCGCCCCCTGGGCTCCTCACTTCCGGAGCTGCGCTCCTGTGCGCTCCCACTCCAACGGACCCCTGGATATCAGGGATGTTATGCTCCAGGTGTTTTATCTGTTTTTAATCAGAAGTCCCAAATAATCTTTGTTTCATCATTCTCCATGATCTTGTCTGGTTTGTGCTACCATGAATTTCATGATGATGGTGGTGGTGATGATTTATAGAATCATCGCATCATCGAGTGTTAGAGTTGGAAGGGACCTTGCAGGTCATCTAGTCCAACCCCCTGCACTCTGCAGGAGCACAGCCGAAAGACAGCCCTACAACATACCCGGAAGATGGTCGTCCAGCCTCCAATTGAAAACATCCAGTGAAGGATCATCGACCACCTCCCGAGGCAGTCTGTTCCACTGCTCAACCAAGTTAGGAAGTTTCTCCTGATAGTTAGCTGGCATCAACCCCCTTGTAATTTCCACCCATTAGATCTAGTCTTGCAATCCAGAGCAAGAGAGAACAGATCTGCTCCATCTTCTACGTGACAGCCCTTCAAATATTTGAAGACTGCAATCATGTCCCCTCGAAGCCTTCTCTCTCCCAGGCTAAACATCCCCAACTCTTTCAGCCTTTCCTCATAAGACTTGGGATCCCAACCCTCTCACTATCCTGGTTGCCCTCTGCTGGACACGCCCGAGCTTGTCAACATCCTTCCTAAAATGAGGTGCCCAAAACTGGACACAGTACTCCAGGTGAGACCTGACCATAGCAGAATAGAGCAAAACTACCACCTCCCATGATCTGGACACAATAGTAGCAGCTACAAGACTCCCCCAGTTTAGATCAGAAGTATGCCACAGGAAGGGGGTAAATCTTTCCCTTTATGCCTTTCCTCCCGAACTTCTTATAAGCATCCACACTCATGTGGCTCATTGCCGTGAGAAACAAAATGCTGAATTAGAAGAACAGGAAATATACAATACCAACATTTTCATAAAGCAGAATTCTGGAGAGCAAATCCTTTGCCACTGCCGTTTAGAAACAGAGACTCTCCAATATGTCCGAACTATCCCCGATCATTCCCCTCGAGGCAAGCACAAATGCAGTGTTCTCTCTCAACTCAAGTCTAGGACTGATAAAGCCCAAAGGCAGACTGATAAAGCCCAAGGAAGCAAGTGCCAGAAGTCAGAACATGTCCTGTATTGTACTGTGCCTGTCGCAAGCAGGTTCTGAAACAAGGACGACAGATTTCGATTCAAGATGTTGGGGTGGGAGGTTATGAAACCAGCCAGACGCTGGTTCTTCGCCTTCTCTTTAACAGGGACTGCTGAGACATTATTTCACGTATCCAATTTCTATCTTGCCTGTCTTCCATCATGAAACCAAGAGGAACTGCAGGGAACAAGAGCTCCCATTCCAGCCTCCCGTGACAGCTCAGCACAAACTTTCCCCTGAGCCAGTGTGGCTCAGGGACTAGGATTGTCCCATCCCCTCCATTGTTCTCTATGGTGGGAAAAAATGTTAACATTTTTCCTACCATAGAGAACAATGGAGGGAATGGGGGCAACTGTTTGGGGGCCTGTAGAATTGGACCCCCTGGTCCAATCTTCTTGAAACTTAGTGGGTATTTCGAGGAGAGGCCCCAGCAGCTACCCTGCAAGTTTGGAGCCTCTCCCTCAAGCTTCCTCCCCTCCAGTCACTTTTAAAATTGCTGCGAATTTCGGCGGCAATTCAGCGGCGAGCTGAATCAGATTAGAGAATCTTATTCAGCCCGTGGCTGCCCTACTGGCCAGTCTTGAGCTGGCGGAGCTTCGCTCTGCCTCGCTCCGCCTCACTCTGGCCCCAACGGACTCCTGCTATCAACTGGGATTCACAAAATGCAGCAAAAAAGTCTCTAAGCATGTACAAAGTTCACGATGAAGGCTCTAGATTCTGCTCTTCGTTTCGTATTCTTCTTCAGAAAATAACTACTGCTGAAGATGGAGAGACTTCCGCAAAAGAGACTTCAAATAAGAAACGTAGAGAAATTTATAGGTTCTCCCCAACCTCTCAGGTATTTCCTATCAAGTACAACTCATCATAAATCTTGAAACTTTACTAACGGGCAACCGGTCATTAGCACAGGAACTAATCTCCAAAATCGGCTCGAAAAAATAAAGTTTTTTCCCCTCCATAGAGAACAATGGAGGGGATGGGGCAACCTGTTTGGGGGCCCATAGAATTGGACCCCGGGGTCCAATCTTTTTGAAACGTGGTGGGTATTTCAGGGAGAGGCCCCAGCAGCTACCCTGCAAGTTTGGAGCCTCTCCCTCAAACCCCCTCAAACCCCCTCTCCAGCCCCTCATATACCCTATGAGTTTTTGCCATTGACTTCAATGGCCCACAGGGTATAATGGGGCTGAAACTGACATTCGGCCAGCCACCTGGGGAAGGGAAGGGGAGGCCTTTTGCTTCCCTTTCTGACACACTTCCGATGATATCAGGGGGTGTGGCATATGCTAATGAGTTATGCTAACAGGCATGCTAATAAGCTCCTGCACCTCTTTTTCTACAAAATGACCCCTGCAAAAGAGTAAAACCATAAAGTTTTGCCCTTAACTGTGCAATGTCCCTAATGCAATGTGGCTCTTTGTGAAGGCTCCCTCGCTCACCCCGCCAGTGAGAGATAGGAACATGGTAACCCCAGCCTGGCTTGCTCAAGGCACATGAAGCTGCCATATACTGGATCAGTTCATCAGTCCATCAAGGTTAGCATTGTCCACTCAGGCTGGCAGCAGCTCTCCAGACGCTGAGTGTGAGTCTCTCAGACCACTTCTTAACCAGTGTTCCCTCTAAGAAGAAGAGAAGAAGAAGAGATTGGATTTATACCCCGCCCTTCACTCAGAGTCTCAGAGCAGCTTACAAACTCCTTTCCCTTCCCCTCCCCACAACAGACACCCTGTGAGGTAGGTGGGGCTGAGAGAGCTCTTTCCCGAGCTGTCCTTGAGGGACAGCTCTGACAGAACTATGGCTTGCCCAAAGTTATCCAGCAGCTGCATGTGGAGGAGTGGGGAATCAAACCTGGTTCTCCCAGATTAGAGTCCGTGCGCTTAACCACTACCACTAGCGTGAGCTAGCTCACAGTTTTGTAGCCGCCGGCTCACACATTTTTGCCTTCGCTCAGGAAGGGATGGCTCCAGAGCAAACGAATGTATGCAGTGGCCACAACATCCGCTCACAACTGTAATGCCAGCAGCTCACAACGTGGAATTTTTGCTCACAGGACTCCATAGCTTAAAAGGAGCATTGCTCTTAACTGATCCTTTTAACTGGAGACGCCGGGGATTGAGCCTGGGACCTTCTGCATGCCGAGCAGATGCTCTGCCATTGAGCCACAGCCCGGCCGAAGACAAGTTTCTCATGAACCTTATGATCTGCGAGCTACACAAATTATGCTCCTGAACATCTGCCTTAAGACCAGGGGTCATTTCCTAGAAAAAGAGGTGCAGGAGCTCATTAGCATAACTCATTTGCACAACTCATTTGCATATGCCACACCCCCTAACATACCGGAAGTGTGTCAGAAGGCAACACCCACCCCTCAGGCCCCACTCCACAGGCGAGTGAAACTGACCTGCTCTTCCTCCAGTCCCTTCCCCATCCAATACTTTGTGCAATAAAAATAAGCGTAAAGAACACACCCTCATTCTCTTCCTGCTCCCTTGAAACCACGAGGTTTCAAGTAGAATTGAGATACCCAGGACATGTGCACCACCCATCCCTTTCCCTTCCCCTCCCCACAACAAGACACCCTGTGAGGTTGGTGGGGCTGAGAGGGGTCTTTTGAGAACTGCTCATGAGAGAACAGCTCTGAGAGAACTTGTGACTGGCGCAAGGTCACACCAGCAGCTGCATGTGGAGGAGTGGGGAATCAAACCCGGTTCCCCCAGTTTAGAGTCCAACTCCTGACCACTACACCAAACTGATGGGGTGGAAGCTGCTGAAGGGTTGGTGAAATTTCTCCAGTCCTTATGTGCCATGTGCCCAGATAAGAAATGGTATACTTAGAAAATGTATATGCCACCTTGAGCAAGTCTCTGGAAAAGCAGCACACAGTCATAAAAGGAACAATGAAAAAATTATCAATATTAAAACAAAACATTCAAAACAATAAAGACCCTAGCAGGGCTTTCCCCGGGGCGCTGCGCCTCTGCACTGCTTGGGGAAGGTGAGGAGGGGGTGGGGCTTGGTCATGTGCCCGCCCCCTGGGCTCCTCACTCCCGGAGCTGCGCTCCTGCTCCAACGGACCCCTGCTTAAGACACTCGCTTCCTGCATGACTGTAGCTCTCTTCTGATCCCCTTCCAATCTCCCCCCCTCCATTCAAGCCTTCCTGAAACGAAACGTACACACGCTGGACCTTCTGCGGTTGCTTCCTGACTCCTGGCTGCTGATGGCCTTGTCTTAATAGCAACTCAACATGGCAAGGGGCCTTTGCATCACGAGGGCACAAGGACATTTCTGCCGGCAGCATCAAGGCTGGGAGGATAAATTGACCGGGCTCTGCCAGACTTAATGAAAATGGGTTATTTGTTTTAGCTGGCTCACACTTTGGACTTTTCCCAGGGGGAGACGGGGGCGCGAAATGTTTCCATGCAGTAATGGTTGCCACTTCCAGACTGTCAGACAGCTATTGGGAAGAAGCAAAAGGGCTGTTTGCAGAAAGCTTTCTCCCCAAACCATTACCACTCAGCTTTTAAAAAAAAAAAAATTATCACACCCTCATGTACACTAAGAAAGAAATTTACGCACTTCCTATGCCTTTGAGAGCCAGTTTGGTGTAGTGGTTAAGTGCGCGGACTCTAATCTGGGAGAGCCGGGTTTGATTCCCCACTCCTCCACTTGCACCTGCTGGGTGACCTTGGGCAAGCCATAGTTCTGGCACAGCTGTTCTCTCAAGGACAGCTCTGGAAAGAGCTCTCTCAGCCCCACCTACCTCACAGGGTGTCTGTTGTGGGGAGGGGAAGGGAAAGGAGTTTAAACCGCTCTGAGACTCTTAAGTGAGTGAAGGGTGGGATATAAATCCAATCTCTTCTTCTTCTTCTTCTTCTTTCTTTTGCTCACTGTATCTTTTCCTCTCTTTATACGGGACCCTTGAGACTTCATGAAGTCCTTGGGTTCGTTGACGGACAAGGACTATGAAGGACAAGGACAATACTTCAATAACATCATGCCTCCTGGACTCCTGTCTTCTCTTCTCATAACTAGAGCACTCTGGCGGAAATGGCTGCAGCTCGGGTTGCCAAGTCCATGTTGGGAAATTTTTGGAGGTTTGGGGGGTGGAGCCTGGTGAGGGGAGGAACCAATAATGCCATACAGCCCACCTTTCAAAGCAACCGTTTTCTCCAGGGGAACAGATCTCTCATCTGGAGATCAGCTGTAATTCTGGGTGCTCTCCGGGCCCCACCTGGAGGCTGGCAACCCTATGCAGCATTCCCCTCCCCACCGTTTCCTCTTCCTCTGACCACCCCTGATATTGCAGCTGACTCCACTGCAGGAGGTCATAGAGCCCCTCTATAGACTGCCCTGGTCAGGCTGCACCTGGAATCCTGTGTGCAGTTCTGGAGGCCTCGCTTCAAAAAGGATGCGGACAAAATCGACCGGGTGCAGAGGAGACCGACGAGGATGATTAGGGGCCTGGAGACTGAGCCCTACGAGGAAAGGCTAAGGGCCTTGGGGATGTTTAGTTTGGAGAAGAGGAGATTGAAGGGGGACATGATGGCTCTCTTTAAATATTTGAAAGGCTGTCCTTTGGAGGACGGCAGGGAGCTGTTCCAGTTGGCAGCAGAGGAGACGACCCGAAGCAACGGGTTTAAATTACACGCAGAAAGGAATCGGCTGGATCTTAGGAAAAACTTTTTCACGGTCAGAGTGGTTCGAAGGTAGAATCGGCTGCCTAGGGAGGTGGTCAGCTCCCCTTCACTGGCAGCCTTCAAGAAGAGGCTGGACGAATATTTGTCAGAGATGCTTTATTTCTGGTCCTGCATTGGGCAGGGGGTTGGACTAGATGGCTTGTAGGGCCCCTTCCAACTCTGTGATTCTAAAACTTACGTTGCAGCTCCATATGGAACACTATTTGGGTCTATTTGGGCCAGTTTGGTGTAGTGGTTAAGTGCGCGAACTCTAATCTGGGAGAACCGGGTTTGATTCCCCGCTCCTCCACTTGCACCTGGCTGGATGACCTTGGGCAAGCCATAGCTCTGGCACAGCTGTTCCCTCAAGGACAGCTTGAAAAAGAGCTCTCTCAGCCCCACCTACCTCACAGGGTGTCTGTTGTGGGGAGGGGAAGGGAAAGGAGTTTGTAAACCGCTCTGAGACTCCGTGAGTGAAGGGCAGGGTATAAATCCAATCTCTTCTTCTTCTCTTCTTCTTAAATAGAGGCAGTGGATGCCTTGATCCTCGGTGCTTTCAAAATGAGGAAAATATGGAATGTATATAATGCAATGTCATTATGACTTCTGAATCCTGACCCAGAAATTCAAACAGCTGTTCCTAAAATCTGCAGTGCTTTTTGTTAATGTGTGAGCTCCTGCAAAATGAACAAAACCAACAACTACATGTAAATGTGCATTCTCTGTCTTGCCCGCACTTTATGGAGCAGTCTGTTTGATGAGGTCAGGAAACTATGCAAGACAGAATTATTCAAGAGGGGGTTTTGACACAGCTAATAGGGCTGTACTGAAACAAAATGGTTCAGAAAGAAGCATGGGGTAAAAGGTCAGGACCCCAGACTAGACCACAGTGTATAGTTTGTACTATTTGTTGTGAATAGGTTTCAGCTGTTTAACTTTTGTTTTCATTGAATGTGTCTCGTTCAATCATTTGGCTGTGCTTCTGCTCTGGTGGGTCACTACATTTCTACATGGCAAGTTCTATTGGACGTCCCACTCCGCTGAATGCATTGACTTAGTCTGTGTAACCCGCCTTGAGTTCCAGTAAAAAGAAAAAGAAAAGAAACTATTCATCATGGAAATAAATAAATAAATTCCGTTATTCATGTACCTGCGTTTTTGCAGTATTTATTCCACCAAACCACCTTCATTCAGGGAGGCAAACCCTCTTTGCCGAAGAACAGCGGCTTAAGCAGACTTCTCAGACTACAAAACCCATCATGCAGTGCAACCACAAGCCATACTAGCATGCAGAAATGAATTCAGGGCCTCTAACTGAAGCAAGCAGTGGATAACAACATAAGAACATAAGAAGAGACCTGCTGGATCAGACCAGTGGTCCATCTAGTCCAGCATCCTGTCTCACACAGTGGACAGCCAGTTCTTCTGGAGGGCCAACAAAAGGGCATAGAGGCCAAGGCCTTCCGCTGATGTTGCCTCCTGGCTCTGGGATTCAGAGGCCTCCTTCAGCACTAAGGCTGGGTCTCCTTCAGGCTGGGCAGGCTAGGCTCTCCGTCAGGCTGGGCCCATAACCCTGTTGCGCAGCGCGTCTGCAACACCTCTTCAACACCTCCAGCCACTCCAGCCACTTTCAGCACCCCAGCATTCCCAGTAGCTTAGGAGTGTTCCAGATATGCTGTGAGTTGAAAAAATGCCATTGTTGAATCAACCAGATATAGTAGAGGTACTTTTATTACATTTGAAGACATTCTAATTGTTGGTCCACACCTGATGAAGACTTTTGGAAACGAATGTATCTACCGGATGTTTCGTTGTTGATGACTTTGGACCCCCATCACCTACTATATTAAATTAATCATATTTTGCAATATTTTTGTATATTTTTGAAATTTTTGATGCATATGCTTTAATAGGAGCGTGTGTTGTCACAGCTGTATGATTCTCTGCTCTTAACTTGTTCCATAGCTGTTGTTCTCGGAGATTAACTGTCAACATATTGCCTCTGAATATGGAAGTTCCTCTCTGTCACCACAGCTAGTAGCCATTGATAAGACTCATCCTCCATGAATCTATCTAATCCCCTCTAAAAGCTGTTTATTCCTGTGGCCATCACGACATCCTCTGGCAGCGAATTCCACATTTTGATAACTCTCTGCATAAAGTGATGTTTCCTTGGGCCGTCCTGAACCTACTGCCCATCAGCTTCAAAAATACTGAAGAATGGGGAGCTTTAAGTGGAGCTGCTTAAAAGCTGAGTATCCAACCTGATTCTGTCCTGCATATCTGCTACTCAGGATCAAGAAATCAGAATGTTGCCGGAAGGCTTCTCTCATGCCTCAGCAACACCCAGTCAATTTCCAACCAGCCCAACTAATCTTGCTCATTTGTAACATAGCCTTAATGCTAAGAGATGCTTGGTTAAGTCTGCACACATTTAGATGCACCGATATCTGAAAATGAAGAAACAGCTAGACGGTATTTTTCTTCCGGAGAGGAAACAGCTCTCTCCAGGTGTGAAGCCTGAATGGATACATGTTTTTGACTTTCCAGCTGTGGTTTAGCATTCTGGAAAACATCCCCACCATCTGAATTCACGGCAGGCACCGAAAGCTGGCTCTGCAAACAAATCATCAGGTATCGGCCACAACTGTCTCTGCTTTCCTTTTTGCCATCCTCTCTTCTGGACTTAGTTGCTGACTGCAGCACTGAACAGTAAACTGGAAATCATAAAAGCAGGCATACGAATCAAGGAAATTGTATGCAAGCCATGCAGGTCCAGGAGAGGCTGTGGCTCAGTGGTAGAATGTAAGAACATAAGAAGAACCCTGCTGGATCAGACCAGTGGTCCATCTCGTCCAGCATCCTTTCTCACACAGTGGCCAACCAGTTCTTCTGGAGGGCCAGCAGCAGGGCAGAGAGGCCGAGGCCATCATAAGAACATCAGAAGAGCCCTGCGGGATCAGACCAGTGGTCCATCTAGTCCAGCATCCTGTCTCACACAGTGGCCAACCAGTTCTTCTGGAGGGCCAACAGCAGGGCAGAGAGGCCGAGGCCTTCATAAGAACATCAGAAGATCCCTGTTGGATCAGACCAGTGGTCCATCTAGTCCAGCATCCTGTCTCACACAGTGGCCAACCAGTTCCTCTGGAGAGCCAACAACAGCACACAGAGGCCGAGGCCTTCCCCTGATGTTGCCTCCTGGCTCTGGGACTCAGAGGATTAGTGCCTCTGAATGGGGAGGTTCTCCTCTGTCACCATGGCCAGTAGCCACGGACAGACCTATCCTCCATGAATCTAAAACCCCTTTGAAAGCTGTTTATTCCAGTGCTTGTGGCAACCTCTGGCAGTGAATTCCAGATGTTAATCACTCTCTGTGTAAAGCAGTCTTTCCTTTTGTCCATTCTGAGCCTCCTCCTCTTCTTTGGATGCCCTCAAGTTCTAGTATTTGGGGGGGGGGGGGAGAAAATTTTCTCTTTGTCCACTCTCTCCATCCCATGCGTCCTTTTATAAATCTATGTCATGTCCCTCCTTAGTCATCTCTTTTCTAAACTGAAAAATCCCAGACTCTTTATAGGGAAACTTTGCCATGCGGGAAACAGCAAATGACACAAGAATAAAGACCTGCAGGTTCAATTTGCTGGAGGGAGAAGCAAAATCTGAAGGGCTTTTCTATTTTTGTTGTTGCTTAGTTGAAGCAGCAGGAGAGAAAACTCCAGTAGCGTCTCTAGTAACATCCTACAGAGATATACAAAGCATTAAACACAAACATAAGCATGTCTCCTGCAGCGACACTCTCAGATGGCATCGCAAGGTCCTTTTTTGGAGAAGACTACAGGGGGGGCATTCTGCTTTCCTTGCTGCTCTTAGGAATCTGTGCCAGGCCAGCATCAGACATGTAGAATCAGGCCGCGGTCACACGGCCCCTTAATGCGGGAGGAAGGGCTGCTTCCTCCCGCATTTAAAGGGGCCATCTACATAGGCCCGCAGCGAGTCCCGCGGCAAAGCGGGCTCCAATGCGGGTTGCTCCCACATTTACCGACCCCGGGAAAAACTAGTGTTTTCCCGGGAGTCGCGGGAGGAACCCGCATTTGAGGTTATCTGGACAGCCCTCTCTCGCAAGCATTGCGAGAGCAGGGCTGTCCAGATGGGGGGCTCCCACCATTCCCCCCCCCTTTTTACACTTGGGCGCATGGCCACTCATGCGCCCAAGTGTAAAGGGGGGGGAATCCCCAACTCACCAGGTGGTGGCAGGTCCTTGGCTGCCACCACCGCTTCTGGGGCCGCCTCCACCGTCGTTCCCCACAGCCGTCTTCGCCGCCGCCTTTTCAGCGGCAGCCGCCACCACCGTCATTGCCGCCGCCACGACCACCTTTTCTGCCGCCGCGGCCGCCGCGGCTGTTCACGCCGCGGCCACTTCTTCAGCAGCCGCGGCTGCCGTTGCCGCGGCAGCCGGCGACAATGCCGCAAGGGTTGGGATGTGTAAACATCCCAACCCGCGGTGGATAAATGCGGCCCCTTTAGATTCGGGAGCCCTCCTGGATTTAAAGGGGCCGTGTGACCACGGCCTCATAGAATCATAGAGTTGCACAATGCAGGAAATTCACAAATCCCTCCCCCTCCACCAGGGCTATTTTTGGGCAGGAGCGCACAGGAATGGAGTTCCGGCTGGCTCCTGAGTTGGCCACACCTGCAAACAAAATCTCTGGCATGCGTGGCTACAGAACACACTGCCCTCCCCACGTTACACACAAGAGGGAAAGACAGCATGTTAAAATGCCCTCTTTCCCTCTGGGGAGCCCTTTGGGATTTCCTTGTCAATTTCAGCTGAGAGTGAAATTGACAAGGAAAAGGCCTCTCTCTGCCTTCCCTTCTCTAGCTGACATGTCCCAGCTGGAAAAGGGCAGGCAGAGAATCCAGGCATGTTGAAAATGGCTTTCTTTCCCTCCTTGATCTGGGGGAGGGAGAGAAAGGCATTTAACCATGCCCCCCTCCACACTTCCCCGAGTCTCTCCGCAATAGCGAAGAAAGGTGATGCTGAAGTGGGGGAGAGAAGCTCGGGGGGGGGGGAGAGGCAAGCTTCCAAGCTGCCCTGTGCTTTCCCAGCCCCTCCTGCCTAATATGCTAATGAGCTGTGCTGTCAGGGGTGTGGCCTAATATGCTAATGAGTTCCTGCTGTTGGGTGTGGCCTATTATACTAATGAGTTCCTGCTGGGCTTTTTTTGCCCTCCACACACACCGTTGACAGCTATTCCACGTCCAGAAGATGACAGAAACCTCAAGGATCCCTGGCCAAATTGGCCTGGAGAAAAACTGTATCCTGACCCCAAAGTGGCAATCAACATTTCCCCGGGCGTGTTAGAAAGGGCCACGGGATATTATTTTTAATTAATCCAAAAAAAAAAAATCTCTGCTCTCCCTCCAAAAGGTACTAAACAATTACAGTGAAGTATCTGGCCTAAAAATAAACCAAACAAAATCCAAAATGATGCCAATCAATATAACACAAAAAGCAAAAGAAAAAATTCCAGAGATAACCCAATACGAATGGTCTGAAACAACACGAACGTATCTTGGAATCGAAATTCCAGTGAACATGAATGACTGATTAGAACATAATCACATAAGAATATTTAAGGAAATTAAAATTCAGTTACAAAATTGGGAAGAAAACCAATCCATCTTGGATAGACAGATACAATCGAATAAAATCTTTTATTCTTCCCAGATTTATATTTCTTTTCAGAACCATACCAATGGAAATACCTGCCTCAAAATTAAAAGAATGTCAAAGTATATTAAATAACTTTCTATGGGCACAAAAAAAGCACAGAATAGGATCACAAGTGTTATACAGAACAGGCAGGATGGGAGAAATGAAACTCCCTAATCGATACAACTACTATCACGCCACCCACCTTGCCAGAATAATAACCATGCTCAAAATGGGAAAACCTTCCGGATTGGATAGAAATAGTACTGGAAAATGCAAAACCAGACACCATTAGAGATATTACTTGGCAACAAACCAACAGTAGACCTAAAGAAACGAAACACAATAAATGTCTAAACTCTTCACTAACAATCTGGGACAAGCTCAGGGGAAAAACTTACACAATATCAAGATTCTCTTCATTTTAAGGCCAAACCTGGTCCCCTCCAGGGCAAAGTACCCAAGATTATATAAAATGGAAAGAAGCAGGCATTACAAAATGGGAAGACTTGACATTACACAAAGAGATAATGAACAAAAACGCAATAGAACCCAAATTCAATTTAAGTATACCATGGTATGGCTCCAATCATACGCACCCATTAGCCAGGTGAGAGGGATGTCTCACTGGCAGATCAAACTGGCACGATCACACCAGCACATGTGGGAAGTGTCCCACAGCCATGGGTAAGCCGTGGGCAAGCCGATTTGCTCCGCCGGAGAAGTGGAGTAAAAAACCACTAGGGAAACCCCAGTATCAAATGGGTTGCTGCAGACCACAGCCGGACTTTCCCCGTGTGATCGTTCCAGTGTGGAAGTGTGGTGTCAGGGATGGTCTCATCCAGGGGTCCGTTGGAGCAGGAGCGCACAGGAGCGCAGCTCCAGGAGTGAGGAGCCCAGGGGGCGGGCACATGACCAAGCCCCGCCCCCTCCTCGCCTTCCCCGAGCAGTGCAGAGGTGCAGCGCCCCGGGGAAAGCCCTGCTAGGGTCTTTATTGTTTTTAATGTTTTGTTTTAATATTGATAATTTTTTCATTGTTCCTTTTATGACTGTGTGCTGCTTTTCCAGAGACTTGCTCAAGGTGGCATATACATTTTCTAAATATACCATTTTTTATCTGGGCACATGGCACATAAGTACTGGAGAAATGTCACCAACCCTTCAGCAGCTTCCACCTTATCAGTTTGGTGTAGTGGTCAGGAGTTGAACCCTAATCTGGGAGAACCGGGTTTGATTCCCCACTCCTCCACATGCCACTGCTGGTGTGACCTTGGGCCAGTCACAAGTTCTCTCGGAGCTGTTCTCTCATGAGCAGTTCTCAAAAGACCTCTCTCAGCCCCACCTATCTCACAGGGTGTCTTGTTGTGGGGAGGGGAAGGGGAAGGGATGGGTGGTGCACATGTCCTGGGTATCTCAAGTCTACTTGAAACCTGGTGGTTTCAAGGGAGCAGGAAGAGAATGAGGGGGTGTTCTTTACGCTTATTTTTATTGCACAATGTATTGGATGGGGAAGGGACTGGAGGAAGAGCAGGTCATTTTCACTCCCCTGTGGCGTGGAGCCTGAGGGGTGGGTGTTGCCTTCTGACACACTTCCGGTATGTTAGGGGGTGTGGCATATGCAAATGAGTTATGCAAATGAGTTATGCTAATGAGCTCCTGGGCCTCTTTTTCTATAAAATGACCCCTGGTCTCATTGCAGGCTATCCAGACGCCATGCTGTTGTTTCCCCCCCCTTCTCTGTGTGCGCATCATCGAAAGCCCTCAGGGTGGAGAAGCGATTCATCAATCCCCCATTTAAGCGAATCGGAAACCAACGACAAAAACGCAGTTGTGTCTGATCACGCAGCGGCGAGTTGCACCGGCAGCTTCACAGACCTCTGTGATCGCGTAACTGCAGGGCAAATTGCTCCGGGGCAAAATAGCCTCGCTTCCCCCCTGGATTATCTCACTCGTGTGGCCGCGACCGATCAATACTTTCAGATCAATCATCTCTGCTCAAAAATAAAACTTAGAGAGATTTTACAAAAAAAAACAGCAACTCCTTTTGAAATTCTAATAAGGAATGCAGATGAAAGCAAAAGAGGGGTGATATCCCAAATATGTGCAATCTTAATGTCGTTGCAAGAAAACACTACGCTACAATATCAGAAATACTGGAAAGAAATCTGCAAAACAGATCTCACAGAAGAAAAATGGTTAGACATTTGGAGAACATGTGAAAACAACTCCCCCATAATCACACAAAAATGGCAAAACTTTAGAATAATGTCTAAATGGTATAAGACTCCTCAACAGATATCGCACATCTCACAAAATTCAAATCCCCTCTGTTGGAGAGGATGCAAAGAGATAGAAAATTACATCCATTGCTGGTTTGAACGCCCTGTCGTATCATCTTTCTGGGATTGAATACTAGAGGAAATAGGGAATATATCAGACCACACAATAGACAAATCCCCAGAAGCGCTACTTCTAAATCTTAGAGTGGAAGAGGCTATCAACAACACACAAAGGAAAAGAATTGTCTTGTTACTATTTGCAGCCAAAACCACAATAGCTTCCACATGGAAATCCAATAGCAAATTAACTGTAAACCTCTGGTATAAAAAACTATGGAACCTATACATAATGGAAAAAGTTTCAGATATAATGAAACAGAAGAAATCTAAAGGTGGACATAATGATATTGCTTGTATACGGTCTCCAATAACACATCTGACTATAAAAGAAACAATACCTGAGGTAAGACTAGGGTTGCCAAGTTGTTGAGACTTACCAGTGGGGGGGAGTCCTCCTCAGTCCAGGAGCTTCCCTGGCGCGTGCGCCGCAATGATGTCACCCAGAAGTGACATCATCACGTTGGGGGCGTTGCCAGGGCGATGCTCTGGCAATCGCCCCAAAACTCTATGGTACCATAGAGTTTCGGGGCGATTGCTAGAGCGTCGTCCCGGCAACGTCCCCAACATGATGACGTCACTTCCGGGTGACGTCGTTACGCTGGGGAAGTCATCCTGACTGGATGACTTCGGGGGTGGGGTTCCCCCCGCCGGCCGAATGCTGGCCAGCGGATCGGAAACCCCTGTAGCGGGGGATCCCCCGCCCCCCGGGCTGACTTGGCAGCCCTAGGTAAGAGAGAATCTTCATCTTTGGTAACATTAGAAAAAACGCAATCACAAACTGTACGAAATGTATGAAACTGTATCAATGTATCAATCAAAAGACTTGAGTCTATCCTGTATATTATTGTTGTGCTCAGGGGTCATTTCGTAGAAAAAGAGGTGCCGGAGCTCATTAGCATAACTCATTTGCATATGCCACACCCCCTAACATACCGGAAGTGTGTCAGAAGGCAACACCCACCCCTCAGGCTCCACTCCACAGGTGAGTGAAACTGACCTGCTCTTCCTCCAGTCCCTTCCCCATCCAATACTTCGTGCAATAAACATAAGCGTAAAGAACACACCCTCATTCTCTTCCTGCTCCCTTGAAGCCACCAGGTTTCAAGTAGACTTGAGATACCCAGGACATGTGCACCACCCATCCCTTCCCCTCCCCACAACAAGACACCCTGTGAGGTAGGTGGGGCTGAGAGAGGTCTTTTGAGAACTGCTCATGAGAGAACAGCTCTGAGAGAACTTGTGACTGGCCCAAGATCACACCAGCAGCTGCATGTGGAGGAGTGGGGAATCAAACCCGGTTCTCCCAGATTAGAGTCCAACTCGTGACCACTACACCAAACTGATGGGGTGGAAGCTGCTGAAGGGTGGGTGAAATTTCTCCAGTACTTATGTGCCATGTGCCCAGATAAGAAATGGTATACTCAGAAAATGTATATGCCACCTTGAGCAAGTCTCTGGAAAAGCAGCACACAGTCATAAAAGGAACAATGATAAAATTATCAATATTAACACAAAACATTAAAAACAATAAAGACCCTAGCTGGGCTTTCCCCAGGGTGCTGCGCCTCTGCACTGCTCGGGGAAGCTGAGGAGGGGGTGGGGCTTGGTCATGTGCCCGCCCCCTGGGCTCCTCACTCCCGGAGCTGCCTTCCTGTGCGCTCCCGCTCCAACGGACCCCTGCTGTCAGATGGCCATCTAGCCTCTGCTTGAAAACCTTCAAAAAAAGAGAGCCCATCCCTTCCTGAGGAAATTATCTCTGGGGAAATTAATCTCTGTAGTTTGAAGATCAGCTATAACTCCTGGAGACCTCCGGGCCCCGTCTGGAGGTTGGCAAGTCTAACTTTTTCTCCAGCGTTTCCTCTCTATGGAACTTAGGGTGTCTTATGGTTGCCAACCTCCACGTGGCACCTGGAGATCTCCCACAATTGACTTCTAGATGATAGTTATCAGCTCCCCTGGAGAAAACGGATGCTGTGGTGGGTGGACTCTATGGCATTGTACCATGCTGAGGTCCCTCCTCTCCGCAAATCCTGCTTTCTCCAGGTTTAGCCCCTCAAATACCCAGAACTGGGTATCCGAGGTGGCATTAGGGTTGCCAGATCCTGCCTGGCTGCCAGTGGGGGGCTCCAGGTCCGCTCTGGGATCTATTGACATGCGTGCAAAGTGCGTGCACTGCAATAGCGTCACCCAGAAGTTATGTCATCATGTTGCCAACATCGGGGGGGGGGGGTGCTCTCGTTTTTGGGCAAAACGCCATGGTTTTGAGCCCAATTTTACCACAGAGTTTTGCCCAAAAACTAGAGCATCTTCCCCCTGACGCTGGCAACGTGATGACATCGCTTCTGGGTGACGTCATGACATTGCATTCAGGGGCATTTGTGGGTGGGGTCTGCCAGCGTCAGAAAGAGGCCTGCAAAAGTAGGGGAACCCCGGCTCGGACCGGGGGCCTGGCAACCCTAGATGGCATACCTGATCCCCACCACCACCACTTAGAACAGATAAGGGGAAGGCCTTCTTCACCCACAGAGTAATTAACACATGGAATTCACTGCCACAGGAGGTGGTGGCGGCTTCAAGAGGGGATTGGATAAACATATGGTGCAGGGGTCCATCAGTGTGAGACTTCTGCTCAAAGTAGTCAAGGATCAGATCTTTGTTGATGAAACACAGTTCTTTATTTCCAATCTCTACATTGGTACAGCTTCTCGGATTATTGTCAAAGATAACACAGATGACAGAAGCGGGTCTATTATACCTTTCTAAGCAGTTTGAATTACCCATAGGTAGCCAATCACTACAAGGGAAAAACGGCGGGCAAAAAGGGGCTCTGGCCGTTTGCTTCCCACAGGAAAGAAAGTGAGGTGTCAAGTTGTAAATTTCCCCTTCCAAACCAGACCCTTCAGATGTTACCAGTTCACATAACAATCCATGGCCTCGAGGCTTTCGCACATTGATAAGAGATGAGACTTGTCCTCCCTTGGAGTCTCAGCCGAGATGAATGGAATGCGGAGGTAGGAGTGTGAGAGGCCCATTGTTCCCATACTTTGAACTTGACATCCTCCCGCTTTGACAGTTACACAAACCAGGCCGGTCAGGGTCATAAACCTGGGGTTACACATTCTACATACATGCTAATACATACTGGTCAGAATGAGGGGTACATGACAGGTGTTCATGAGGGCAGCTAGCATACATACAGTACTATAAAAAGCAAAGCAGCAAACACAGAGAACATATCTGAAACATGGCTGTAAGCAGAAGAAATACTTTGTCTGAATCAGCAGATTCTGACAATCAGTGGCTATTAGCCACAAGGTATATGTAGGAACTCTCAGTCTGGGGCAAGTGATGCTCTGTATTCTTGGTGCTTGATAAGGCGGGGCAGAAGTGGGAGGGCTTCTAGTGTCCTGGCCCCACTGCTGGACCTCCTGAGGGCACCTGGTGTCTTTGGCCACTGTGTGACACAGAGTGTTGGACTGGATGGGCCATTGGCCTGATCCAACATTGGCTTCTCTTACTTTCTTATGATCACTTTGCTTTCACAAATCACGCTGAGAGACAGTCAGGGCGTTTTTTTGTAGAAAAAGCCCAGCAGGAACTCATTAGCATAATAGGCCACACCCAACAGCAGAAACTCATTAGCATAATAGGCCACACCCCTGACAGCATAGCTCCCTCCCAGGATCGGCTTCCCCGGGTGCCGCGTGGCTTGCGGGGCACCTGGAGACCCCGAGGAAGGGAGGCAGTTTAAACTGCCTTCCCTCCCTGGATCGGCTTGGCTTCCCCAGGCACCCTGTGGCTTGCAAGGCACCTGGGGAACCCAAGAGGGGGGAGGCTGTAGGTGTGGCCAACTCAGAAGCCAGCCGGAACTCCGTTCCTGTGCGTTCCTGCCCCAAAATAGTTACTGATGCAAATTCATCCAGTCAGCTTCATGGCCGGCTGGAGACTTGAACCTGGGTCTCTCAGGCCAAATTTAGAATTCTTCAGAGCCAAGACTTTTCACTTGATGGAATGATCTCTTGCATCAGGGAAAGCTCCTTACGCTAGGGAACACCACTGCTACTGGAATGGACCTGCAAGCATCAATGTTACCAGAATGGTGTGGACCGGTATATACATGGCAAGCATTATTAGTTCCTTTTAATCTAATAAGATCTGCTGATGAGATACATTCATCTGAATGGTGCATTGGAGGAGAGTTTTACAGACACCATTGAGCACCACAAATCAGTGGGGTCTTGATCAAATCAAGCCTGAACTCCTCCGAAGAGCTAAATTGACTTAAAACTAAGGCTATCATACTTTGGTCCCATTATGAGAGGACAAGAGTCACTGGAAAAGACAATAATGCCAAGAAAAGTTGAAGGCAGGGGGGACAGCAGAAGATACATGATGGATTGACTCACTCAGGAAAGCCATGGCCCTCAGTTCGCAAGACCTGAGCAAGGTTGTTGACAATAGGACGTTTGGGAGATCATTAATTTAGAGGGTCACCCTATGTCAGAAGTGACTTGATGACACTTAACACACACAGAGAGAGAGAGAGAGAGAGAGATGTACTGACCGAGATTAAGCGCACCAGACCTGCTACTGAGTCATCTGCCAAATGAGGCTCTTAGCAGCTTACACCCTAACCAGGTTCTCTCAACTGTATCAGGAAAAAGCCTGGCCTATCATGGTCCGCATGTAAAGTTGCCAACCTCCAGTCACAAGATTTGCTAATCATAAGTGGATCACTTCTGAGAGTAAACGTTTCGTGCATAAACTGCCCCATTGGTTCTCCCCCCAAAGATTCTGCATCTTTTTGGAGCAGATGACACGCAGGTATTTTAATCCATAGCAATAGCACTCCTAAGTATGTACATCAAGAACAGGTTTCATGCTGACATTTCTAAAGCAGCCTTATTTTAGTCTTTTTACTCCCATGCAAAAAGAAAAAAAATCTTCTCTACACCGTATGAAGTCTGTTGGCACAAATACAACAACCAAAGCCAGGAATCCCAGAGCCAGGAGGCAGCATCAGGGGAAGGCCTTGGCCTCTATGCCCTATTGTTGGTCCTCCAGAGGAACTGGTTGGCCCATGTGTGAGACATGATGCTGGACTGGATGGACCACTGGTCTGATCCAGCAGGGCTCTTCTGATGTTCTTATGAAGGCCTCGGCCTCTATGCTGTGTTATTGGTCCTCCAGAGGAACTCGTTGGCCACTGTGTGAGACAGGAGGCTGGACTAGATGAACCACTGGTCTGATCCAGCAGGGTTCTTCTGATGTTCTTATGAAGGCCTCGGCCTCTATGCTGCGTTGTTGGTCCTCCAGAGGAACTGGTTGGCCACTGTGTGAGACAGGAGGCTGGACTAGATGGACCACTGGTCTGATCCAGCAGGGCTCTTCTGATGTTCTTATGAAGGCCTCGGCCTCTATGCTGCGTTGTTGGTCCTCCAGAGGAACTGGTTGGCCACTGTGTGAGACAGGAGGCTGGACTAGATGGACCACTGGTCTGATCCAGCAGGGTTCTTCTGATGTTCTTATGAAGGCCTCGGCCTCTATGCTGCGTTGTTGGTCCTCCAGAGGAACTGGTTGGCCACTGTGTGAGACAGGAGGCTGGACTAGATGGACCACTGGTCTGATCCAGCAGGGCTCTTCTTATGCTCTTACCATCTCCTTCCCTTCTTTGTCTACTGGCGCACCAATGTCTTCATTGGTAGACCGTGGGATGAAGGCTTACCAGCATCTAGGTGGGCTAGGGTTGCCAACTCTGGGTTGGGAAATTCCTGGAAATCTGGGGGTGGAGACTGTTCACAGCAGTGTTTGGAGAGGGGAGGAACCTCAATGAGGGCTTGATACCATACAGCCCGCCTTCCAAAGCAGCCATTTTCTCCAGGGGAGCTAATCTCTGTTACCTGGAGACCAGTTTTAATTCTAGGAGATCTCCAGCCACTACCTGGGGACTTCACAGGTTGGAATGGAAAACAACAAAATACAATTCTTATGTAATAACTGTGCCTTTGCATGATCAAGGCTCAGCGTAACTCCTTCACCTTTTCCCGATCAAAAAAAGTTTCTATTTACAAACCTTCCGTCAAACTTCGAAGGATGAATACACACCAACAGATACATCAATGCAAGCAGACCTATTGTGTGGACCCTTTCTTTTCCTTTTTCCCTTTCTGTGTCATAGTAAAACTATAGCTATAGCAGGGCTCATTTCGTAGCAGGAGCTCCATTGCATATTAGGCCACACGCCCCTGATGTAGCCAATCCTCCAAGAGCTTACAGAGCTCTTCTTACAGGGGCCACTGAAAGGTCTTGGAGGATTGGCTACATCAGGGGTGTGTGGCCTAATATCCAAAGGAGCTCCTGCTACGAAATGAGCCCTGATATAGTAAAACTATAACACACGGGGGGATGGGGGACCACTGTGTGACAGAGTGTTGGACTAGATCAGTGGTTCTCAACCTGTGGGTCGGGACCCCTTTTGGGGTCGAACGACCCTTTCACAGGGGTCACCAGCTGGCGTCCAAGGCCGCCCCGCCGGCAGGAAAGGGCCCCACGCAAGCTGATTGCCATTGGAACCTAACTTTTAGGAACTGATTCCAATCCAGTGTAGGAATAATGGTTGGACATAAGATATTGGTTCAGGCAAGATTTTGTATAGATGGGACAGAAAATAATGTTTTTATTGGTTTTGTCAAAGCCGTTTAGACAACACAACAAATAATTTTATGGTTGGGGGTCACCACAACATGAGGAACTGTATTAAAGGGTCACGGCATTAAGAAGGTTGAGAACCACTGGACTAGATGGACCACTGGCCTGATCCAACATGGCTTCTCTTATGTTCTTATATCGGAATGGAAGAAGGCCGCTTTTGAAACGTGCTCTCATTCCTAATTTTGAACAGATTGCAACGATGGCAAGGTTCAGCCTCCACACGTAGCAGTCTGCCAACACTTGAACACTGAATGGCCTGGGGGTAGAGAGTGCCTGGCAGAGACAAGAAGGGCTGGCAGAGTTTAGGGCCCCGTAGCACATCTATCTATCTAATAGTGCATGTATTGGATACATGCACACGAAAGCTTATACCCAGAATCAATGCTCCCTATAACCTCCGGAGTCTTGTGAGCAAAAATTCTACGTCGTGAGCTACTGGCATTAAGTGTTGCTCTGTATTCTTGGTGCTTGGGGTGGGGGGTAATAGTGGGAGGGCTTCTAGTGTCCTGGCCCCACTGCTGGACCTCCTGAGTGGAGAACACCTGGTAATTGTAGGGCTACTCCTGATAATGCCAGTGGAACCATTCTTTGGGGTCTCCTTCTTTGGAGGTTTTCAAACAGAGGCCAGATGGCCATCTGACAGCAATGCAGATTCTGTGAACTGAGGCAGATTGTGAGAGGGAGGGCAGGAAGGGTTGCCTCAGTGCTTAGTTCTCGTGGCCCTTTCTTACGTGCCCAGGAAAATGCTGATCGCCACTTTGGGGTCAGGAAGCCATTTTTCTCCAGGCCAGTTTGGCTGGAGATCCTGGAGGTTTTTTGTCATCTTCTGGGAGTGGAACAGGGGTCCCTGAGGGTGTGTGTGTGTGGGGGAGGGTTTTGTGAATTTTCTGCCTTGTGCAGGGGGTTGGACAAGATGACCCTGGAAGTCCCTTCCAACTCTGTGGTTCCATTCTATGACTTATAATCCGGTCACTCTACACTGGAATGACTTCATCCGTGCGCACCTCTGCCCTCCCCCGAGCTGGCAAAAGTTAAGCTGAGTTTCACTTACATCAGAAATAGCGACAGATCTCAGCCACTGAGTTAAATAATAGATGCGGAAACTTGAGATCCGAGCGCACCACTGTCCCCCAAACACACACAGCTTTAGGCCAAATATTCGAGGCGAAAGGGAAAACACGGGGAATGACTAGCACTCTTGGGTAGCTTGGCCAGTAGGGCGGCCAAATTCAAGTGGGGGAATTGCTGGAGAATTTGGGAAAGGAGCCCGGGGGGGGGGGCGTAGGGGTGATACTCCCCAGATGGGGGCAGGGGATCCCTCAGTTTTGGGGCCTCTTCCCCACTGTCAGCCAGCTGGCCGGCAGAAGGAAATCCCACCCCCAAATGCGACATAACGACAGAGCACAGAAGTGACATCATCACGTCTACGACACCTCGCAGTGGCACTCTGTGATTTTGCCCAATTATAGTTTTGCAAACTATAAACAAATAGTACTGGTGGAGAACAATATAGCTGTTAAGAGAAGAAGAAGAAGAGAAGAGATTGGATTTATATCCCGGCCTTCACTCACTTGCAGGGGCGTCAAGTTTTCAAAATCCTGGGGGGGGGAGCTTTTCCATGTGTGCGCACAAAGCATGTGTGCCCACCGGGGCCATGTCCCCGCTGCCGCATCCCCCCCCCCCCGGCCTGACCTCTCCTGCTTCTGTCCCTCCCTCTGTCCGTCCAGGGGCCAGCTGGGCATTTGCTTAGCTGGCCCCTGGACGGACGGAGGGAGGGACGGAGTGGCCAGTCCGGCGGGGGGGGGGGGGGGGAGAGACAGCGGCAGCCCTAGGAAGGGCCCAGGGAGGTGTGGCAGAGGGCGCACCATTTTCCCGGGGGGGGGGGGCTCAGTCCTCCCCAGGAAATTTCAGGGATGGCTCGAGCCCCCCCATAGTTGACGCCTATGCTCACTTGGAGTCTCAGAGCGGCTTACAAACTCCTTTCCCTTCCCCTCCCCACAACAGGCACCCTGTGACGTAGGTGGGGCTGAGAGAGCTCTGAGACAACTGTTCTTGAGGGAACAGCTGGTACAGAACTATGGCTTGCCCAAGGTCATCCAGCCAGGTGCAAGTGGAGGAGTGGGGAATCAAACCCGGTTCTCCCAGATTAGAGTCCGTGCACTTAACCACTACACCAAACTGGCTCTCTAAGACGCTCATGCAAATTATATTGATGCAATACAGATTTTAATACAAAAAATGTAAAAAATATACATTATCTAGTTCTTATTAACAATAAAGGCTCATAAATCTAACAACAACGAAGTGCCCAAAGTATTGAGACTTCTTGTTTTGTGCAGCTCTGTTTAGAGTTCTTGGGAACTATGTTTAGAATGCCACTTTGAAAGCATTTATGCTACAGTCGGAAGAGACTGGCCCTTTGGGGAGTTTTTCCATAAGATTGTACACTTGTACAGTTTTCATGATGGTCCCACCCTGATGAAGACTTCTAGAAACGAAAATGATTACCGGACACTTCATTGTTGTTAGATTGGCCCGATCCCCATGATAGGGTTATTTACACAACACCTTTGACCACAGGTCCCTAATGGGATCCCGAGTGGCAGATTGGTCCAAATTACAATCCGCATGGGCTATTGTCTACTGATGTGAAGCTCTGGTAGTTTGCCCGACCACATCTGTGATTCGTGACCGCGTGCACGGTCGCCATTAGAACACAACACCACTCCTCCACTTGCAGCTGCTGGATGACCTTGGGCAAGCCATAGCTCTGGCACAGCTGTTCCTGAAAAAGAGCAGCTTCTATCAGAGCTCTCTCAGCCCCGCCTACCTCACAGGGTGTCTGTTGTGGGGAGGAGAAGGGAAAGGAGTTTGTAAGCTGCTCTGAGACTCCTTCAGGTAGTGGAGGGTGGGGTATGAATCCAATCTCCTCCTCTCCTCCTCTCCTATTGCTTCAGGGGTTTTTCCCCCCAGATGTGTTTTGCTCTTTCTAGTCGCCCCAGAGGGAGCAAAACACATGTGAAAAGGGGGGGGGCACCCAAAGCAATAGGGACTAACGAGTGACCAAAATGACAGTGCAGAAGTGGCCAGGTCTTTGGGGAAAGGAAGAAGCTCAAAGGAGAAGTTATGTCCCTCTAGGACTTTAATTTCTCAGAGAGTCTATGGTATACCACAGTGCCTGCCCTCCAAAGTGGCCTCTTCCTCCAGGGGAACTGATCTTCATAGTCTGCAAATCAGGTGTAATTCTAGGTTCCACCTCGAGGATGGCAAGCTGAAACCCATATCCACACGGTCCCAATTAAGAGCTCCAGACGGGGCCTCCAGACGCAAGAACTCCCTCCCCGCCTACGGAACGAGCCCAAATAGCAAGGTGCAGCCTACAATTATCCGGTTTACGGCGGAGCGACAGGGCGAGAGCAGGGAAAGCTATTATTGAGCTGCCACCAGGGCTCCTGTATGAGGGAGCCGGCTTTTCAAAGGCTGCTCTGAAGCTATTATTTGAAAAGTCTACTCTGCCTGTCAAACAGTGAATCACTCTGCTTAGAGACGCGTACACACATGGAAAGGTCATTATACATTGTATGACAAATTGAAGAGCGGGACGTAGCGTCGCATTTATCACGAGCCGCTCTCCGCCTGCATCGACTGGGTGCCGCTGACCCTCGGGCCGACCTCCCTGGGAATATCTGGGATGTATTCAGTATAATAAGTCATTGGGCGTTTTCGCACTAGCGTTTGCCCCGGTTTTGCCCTGATGCTTGCTCAGGAGCCTCTGGTCGATTTCCCACCAGTTGCTCCGGGCTCAGGGTTTGCTCAGGAGTATCGCGGCACTGCTCCGGAGCTTCCCTGGAGCAAGAAAATCCTGGTTTTTGCCGTGTTTCCTATTTGCTCCGGTGGAGAAGCTGAGACGAAAACACACCCACTCGCCCGCCCTTCATCTGGCCCGCCCCGTGGTGGGCGTTTCTTCAATTTTTTTTTTTGAAATGAGCCTTCCTAACGTTATATTGAAATGAGGAGGCAGGGAGGCGAGAACCCATCACAGGGACTGCGTTGGCGAGGTGGATTTGCTGGGTTTCTTGGTAGCAGGAGCCGGGCGCCATTGGCCCGAGAGCCCCCTGGGCTTGCGGATGACTTCTGCCCTATGTTTGGGGTGCTCCGGCAACAGCCCCTGCAGAGCTGGTGGGGGTGCTTCCCTCCAGAAACCCGCAGAGAAGCAGCAGCGAACGGGCGGGCCAGGGACGCGAGTCTTCCTCCCCGCTCTCTGTATGCACTCCTACGGTCCTGAGGCTAGACTGTCTCCCCCTCCTTTAAACAAAAAACAAAAAACCCCTCATGTCGTTATATCGACATAACGAAATAGTGATGCAGCAAGGGAAGACCGCACCATTGTTTTCTTTGTATAATACACACACGCTCACCTTAATTTATTATGGGGGGAACTTTTTGTTCGGGACTCCAATTCAGCGTGCGGAGCGGGGAGAGTGGGCAGCCATTGATGCTGCTCCTCCTCAGCTGCCGCTGCTGCCACCACCATTTCTGATGAAATAGCTTCCCGTACTGTCTCCTTTAGATGTCTCCTTGTTCAAGGTTAGGTTTTTTTTATTATTTTAAACAGACCAGCTAACATTATATTGGCTATCCACCATTGGCTATCCACCATTTTGTCCCTGTGATCCCGCTGGCAAAGCGCCCGACATTTTAGTTCAGAGTGGAGAAAAGAGCGGGGAAATGAGGGAGGGGCGAGGACATGGACGGGGGAGTGGGAGGGGACATGGACGAGGGAGCGGCTGAAAGCATCGAGGCAACTGCTAACTGTGAACAAAAAACTGTGGTGTTAAAGAGGAGCTGAATCCTCTAGTGGAAAAATGGATACCATTGCTCCGGGGGGAAATTGCCGGGGGAACTGAGGAGGAAATGAGAGGCAAGTGGCATGTGCAAAATCACCCATTGACTTGAATGACTGTTGTTAACAGTGGGTTCAGGAGCCACAGAGTATATTTCTTCAAATCCTCCGAATCCAGAGTACCCTCTAAACTGAGTTAATGGGAGCTAGCTCTCAGTTTTTTAGCCTCCGGCTCACACATTTTTGTCTTCGCTCAGGAAGGAGGCCTCCAGAGCTGACTAACTGATGCAGCAGTCAAATGTCTCGCTCACCAGAATGCCAGAAGCTCACAAAGTCGAATTTTTGCTCACAGGACTCCGCAGCTTAGAGGGAGCATTGTTCCTAACTCAGAGTTCTGTCCTCCAGAATGAATTGGGTGGAGATCCACCACGAGTAGGGATGCCAGACTCCAGGTGGGACCAGGGGCTCTACAGTGTTGTGAGCAGATAATTCCACCACGTGAGTGGGAAAAAGCTAGTGGCATTAAAGTTGTGAGCAAGTCTGCATTTGACGACTGCGTGGATTATTTTTGGGGAACATTCCTGTTTCTAGGAAGGAAGATCAACCTGGAGCAAAGATGCTGTCATCACATGAGCACCGGAAACGGTCTTACATTGAATGAGACCCTCGGTCCATCAAGGTCAGTCTCACCTACTCAGACTGGCCGTGGCTCTCCAGGGTCTCAGGCAGAGGTCTTTCCCATCACCTACTGTCTGGTCCTCTTCACTGGAGAAGATGGGTATTGAACCTGGGACCTTCTGCATATGGAGCAGATGCTCTACCACTGAGCCACAGCCCCTGTTTACAGCTCTCCAGGATCTCAGGCAAAGGTCTTTCCCAGCACCTACTGACTGTTCCTTTCTTAATGGAAAGGCCTAGGATTGGGACCTTCTGCATGTAAAGCAGAGGAGCTTCCACTGAGCCATGGGAGAGCCGTTTTTGGCTACCATTTTTATATGAGGTAGTAAATAACAGGCATGTTTTATTTTATTTAAAAGGATTAGGCCCCCTGACCACACAACTTAGGGCCTCCGAGATGGCAAACTATAAAAATATCAAAAGAAGTTAAAAACACATGTAGTATATACAGAACAGCTAAAACCAACATTGACACATATATGGGGTCATAGAATCATAGAGCTGGAAGGGACCTCCAGGGTCATCTAGTCCAACCCCCTGCATAATGCAGGAATTTTTTCTATAACTTTTTTATTAATTTTCTACAAACTATAATAAACTATTCCTACAACTACAAAACTATCCCTAATTAAAGCAAATAATATAAATCATTTTTAAAATATATGTGAATGAAATTCCCTATATATCAAAATACAAATTACTGAAATGTGATAATAAGTTTCAAATGAAACTGGCTATGCATATGTAGACTCAAGCATGTGGCAAAATAAATTTCTTAAACTTTCAAGTTGTATACAAAGCTATTTCCCCCTCCTCCCTCTTCTTTTTGGTTTATCAGGTTCCCTTTGGACTGTCAGTTGTTTAGGGGCAGCTGCCCCCTTTGCTTCCATGCTGGTCTCCCAATCCAAATACTGATCATAGAATCATAGAGTTGGAAGGGACCTCCAGGGTCATCTAGTCCAACCTGCTGCACAATTCAGGAAATTCACAAATACTCCCCCACTCCCCCAGCAACCCGTGTCCCATGCCCAGAAGATGACAAAAAACCTCCAGGATCCCCGACCAAACTGGCCTGGAGAAAAATCCCTGGCCCCAAAGTGGCAATCAGCCTTTCCCTGGGCGTGGAAGAAAGGGCCATGAGAACTAAGCCCTGAGGCAACCCTTCCTGCCCTCCTTTCTCGTGATCTGCCTCAGTTCACAGAATCCGCATGGCTGTCAGATGGCCATCTAGCCTCTGTCTGAAAACCTCCCAAGAAGGAGAGCCCACCACCTCCCGAGGAAGCCTGTTCCACTGAATCAGTGAGGGAACAGCAAACGTAAGTCTTCATCCACTGGTGGAAGACAATGAAAGAAGGAAACAGTTGATTCTCCTGGGGGGAGGGAATTCCATAAATTTGGTTCCGTCACAGGCCCATAGCCAGCGGTGGGGTGCTGAGGGCGGTGTCCCCTATTGACTTTGCAGTGCCCCTCACACGATCTTCCCTGTCTGAGGCATTCCATGTCTCTTGCTGCTCCCGCCACCCACCTCCTGGCCTCCCAGGTCTGAGGCTCCGTCCTAACCTGTGATTAGGACTGCTGGGGGAAGGGAGAGAACACGCTGGAGGAGCTTTTGTTGAGAGACAAGGGAAAGGGCTTGGGAAACTATCAACTGGGGTGGAACTTTTTTTGTGTGTGTGTGGCCTATGTGACTGAACTGAAACTGGGGATCTGGTGGGGTTAAGGAGCATGAGGAACGGAGAGCATTTTTCATTGGGTTGAACTGCAGGCTGCCAAACTGGAAGGAAGCGTCAGATGCATGCGAAGAGTGGAGCGAGCAAGGATTTCCTGCGTGGGTTGGCCTGCTAGAACTTCAGTAGCAACTCTGGTCCTCGCTGACATTTTTGTTGCTCCCATACGAGACTGGAGTTTGAGGTGAGGCCCAGCCACTTGTCCTGGGATAGGAGGAAAGTATTGCAATCCTATGTGGAGCGGGAAAACACTGCAGGTGATCACACAGAAACAGAAGATGCCTTGATCTGACCGCCATCGCTTGCCTGGTCAAAATGGCTCCTGTCCGCTCGTTCAATCTGTAATCACGATCATCTGATAAACACCCACCACTGAGAGCTGGTTGCTGATTAAAGTATCTCCCCCCACCATCTCCAACAGCTCTATTTGGGGGGAAACAGCCATTTAGAGGGGAAAGGGAATAAAAAACATGGTCAACAGGATTGCTCCGGAGGCACACAAGCTGAATCTGGCCCAAACGAGAAAGGGTGCACCCTTCCCCCTGAAAAATTCCTGGCTACGGGGCCGTCCCATCACCGAGAAGGTCTTTTCTTGAGTTGCCACCTATCTAGTATCAGGTGGCAGGGGCATCCAGAGCAGGGCCTCTGAAGATGACCAAAACGATTGAGAAGGTTCGTATGGGTATAGGCAATCTGTAAGGTATGCTGGTCCCAAGTTGTATAGGATTCTAAGGTCAATGCCGACAACTTGAATCGGGCCTAGAAGCAGATTGGGAGCCAGTAAAGGTAGAACAAGACTGGAGCAATACGGTCCCCATGACCCACTCCAGTCAGAATTCTGGCCACAGCATCCTGTATCGAGTGTAGCTTCCAGACACTCTTCAAGGGCAGCCCTATGTAGAGTGCATTGCAGTAGTCTAGCCTGGGCATGCATTGCCATACCAAGATCTTTTTTTTCATCCAGGAGGACCCAAAGCTGGTGAAATGAACCCCTAACCACCAAGGCCACCCGCTTTTCCAGAAGAAAGCCTGGATCTATTAGCATCTCCTCTGAATTATATTTATGCTAGAATGCTTGCTTTAGAAATTCCTAGCCATGAGACGATAAATCTAAGTCTCTCACTAGAAAAGGAGGACAGAATACACTATTACCAGAAGGCATGCGGTAGACATCGAGATTTCCCAGTAAGCGTCAGAATATACTTCGCATTTCCTGACATTTCCCAACGGCCTCCTAAAATCTTAATGAGTATTGGCAAATGTCAATATTCCGACGTTCATTATAACATTCTCTTACTAGATTTAAAATACTGGGAACCATCCAGCGTACACTAAAGCCCACCAAAATCAATATTCTCGAGAGTGATTAACTGTGCATTGGATTGTGGCCGCTGTGTATACTGAAACAGATTCTATTTGGGGGGGTTTCCCCCCCCTAGCAGAGAGTATAACAACATTTTCTTTCTTCCCTCCAACTCTTGAGTCTACTCCCAATTAGCTTTCCGGTTACTCAAGGTCCTATACATAATACATGATGGAGCAGTCTGGTGCAAAGATCAAATGAGCATTCATCTGGAATGAGCTCTTTAACTCTTGAAAGACTTCTGCTTGTGAAGCATCAACAAAAGCTATGTCGATAAAACTAAGTGCATGCCCGACCAGAGCATCTGGCATTATCTTTACATTACCCAGTGTAAGAACTGCCCAGCTGGGTCAGACTAGTGGTCCATCTAGTCCAGCATCCTGTCTCACACAGTGGCTTACCAGTTCCTCTGGAGGGCCAACAGCAAGGGATAGAGGTTGAGGGCTTCGTAAACATCAGAAGAGCCCTCCTGGATCAGACCAGCAGTCCATCTAGTCCAGCATCCTGCCTTACACAGTGGCCAACCAGTTCCTCTGGAGGGCCAATAACAGGGCACAGAGGCAGAGGCCTTCATAAGAATATCGGAAGAGCCCTGCTGGATCAGCCCAGTGGTCCATCTTGTCCAGCATCCTGTCTCACACAGTGGCCAACCAGTTCCTCTGGAGGGCCAACAGCAGGGCATAGAGGCTGAGGCCTTCATCAGAAGACCCCTGCTGGATCAGACCAGGGGTCCATCTAGTCCAGCATCCTGTCTCACACAGTGGCCAACCAGTTCCTCTGGAGGGCCAACAACAGGGCACAGAGGCCAAAGCCTTCTCCTGATGTTGCCTCTTGGATTCAGCAGTTTAGTGCCTCTGAATGTGGAGGTTCCCCTCAGTCACCGTGGCTAGTAGCCACTGATAGATTCACAGAGGATAGGTCTATCTAATCCCCTTTTAAAACTGTTTATTCCTGTGGCCATCACGACATCCTCTGGCAGTGAATTCCACATTTTAATCAGTCTCTGTGTAAAGAAGTATTTCCTTTTGTCCGTCCTGAACCTACGGCCCATCAGCTTCATTGGATGCCCTCAAGTTCTAGTATTTTGGGAAGGGGAGAAAAACTTCTCTTTGTCAGCTCTCTCCATCCCATGCATAATTTTGTACATACAAAGCTACCTTACACAGCTTTGAGGGTGACAATGAAGAAATTCAAGATTTTCACGTGCCCGCCCCCTAGGCTTCTCACTCCCGGAGCTGCGCTCCTGTGCGCTCCTCCTCCAACGGACCCCTGTGTTTAATTCATGTATATCCCACATTTCTCTCCAGTGGCGACTCACAGCATCTTACATCCTTCACCTGCGTCTTACCCTCACAACCACCCTGTGAGGAAGGCTAGGCTGAGAGATTGTGACTTTCTTCCCAACAGATCATAGTGCCCAGAAACTGGACGTATGAGCCTTTGCACAAGTGAAATGCTTTTGGGGGATAGTGAGCTGGGCTGAGAACTGGGCTACTGGTGTCTTTCCCTTGCATTTCTGCTTGCAGTTGAGCTCTGGCTGGAGTGGAAATCCTGTGCTGGATCCGACCCAAAGAATCTCGGATAACTAGTGTTAGGGAGGGGGTGTTTCGCTGCCTCGGAGAGCTGATGCAGCTTAAAGCCGACAATTACTGAGCTGGGCAGGCTGACATCCTGACCGTGTGTGACTGTTAAGTCCTGCCAGGTCGCTATCGATTTATGGTGGCCCCATGAATGACTGTCCTCCAAAAGGTCCAGTTGTGAACAGTCTTGCTCAGGCCTTGCAAACGGAGGGCCGTGGCTTCCTTGTTGGAGTGAATCCATCTCCTGTTTGGCCTTCTGCTTTTTCCTGCTGCCTGCAACTTTTCCTAACATTATAGTCGTTTCCCGTGACTCTTGTCCTCTTATGATGTGACCGAAGTATGACAGCCTCAGTTGAGTCCTTTTAGCTTCTAGGGAGAGTTTAGGCTTGGTTTGATCTTGAATCCACTGCTTTGTCTTTGGGGCAGACTATGGTCTGTAAAACTGGGCTCCCGGATGCCCGGCCACGCCGATGGCGTCCGGGCGCTGCTTTGCCATGCCGCAGGAGGGCGGGGCAGCAACAGGAACGACACACAGCGTCCTGCAGCCAGTGGGGCGGGGCCGGCCTGTTAAAAGGTTGAGCCCCACTCTCGCTCGTCCTCTTGGGTCCACGTGCTCACCCGCCCACCCGCCCTGTTCTTCGTGTAGGCCCTGGCTGGTCGCCTATGGGGCCAGGTAGGAATTTTGCTCCTCTTCCACAATTGGCCGTATGATAGAGATGTTTTTGCCTACCTTACACTGAGGGCAGTGGATTAAGGGCTATAGGCAGGGGTCCGTTGGAGCGGGAGCGCACAGGAGCGCAGCTCCAGGAGTGAGGAGCCCAGGGGGCGGGCACATGACCAAGCCCCGCCCCCTCCCCGGCTTCCCCGAGCAGTGCAGAGGTGCAGCGCCCCGGGGAAAGCCCTGCTAGGGTCTCTATTGTTTTTAATGTTTTGTTTTAATACTGATAATTTTATCATTGTTCCTTTTATGACTGTGTGCTGCTTTTCCAGAGACTTGCTCAAGGTGGCATATACATTTTCTGAGTATACCATTTTTTATCTGGGCACATGGCACATAAGTACTGGATAAATTTCACCAACCCTTCAGCAGCTTCCACCCCATCAGTTTGGTGTAGTGGTGAGGAGTCGGACTCTAATCTGGGAGAACCGGGTTTGATTCCCCACTCCTCCACATGGAGCTGCTGGTGTGACCTTGGGCCAGTCACAAGTTCTCTCAGAGCTGCTCTCTCATGAGCAGTTCTCAAAAGACCTCCCTCAGCCCCACCTACCTCACAGGGTGTCTTGTTGTGGGGAGGGGAAGGGAAAGGGATGGGCGGTGCACATGTCTTGGGTATCTCAAGTCTACTTGAAACCTGGTGGTTTCTAGGGTGCAGGAAGAGAATGAGGGTGTGTTCTTTACGCTTATTTTTATATATGCATATGCAAATGTGTTATGCAAATGAGTTATGCTAATGAGCTCCTGCACCTTTTTTTCTACGAAACGACCCCTGATTAAACACATAACATGCATTAATGGAGCGGCACAAGGCCTGTTTAGGTTTCCACCGGCACATCACTGGATCCAAGGATTTGCCTGAAGACACCCGGGACCTTCAGTATCCAAGATGGATACTCTGACGGTGTATCACAGCCTGCTCCAGTTTCAATGCCGTGCGAAAGCATCTGGCATTCTGCTGATCCCATCCTGATTTCACACTCCTACGGATCCTTGTTTATGGCAGATCAACGCCTAGAATTCCACAGTAAAGTTTTCCCTTGCTTCAAAGCCAGTCGAATCCGACTCTAGGGGGCGGTGCTCATCTCCATGACCAAGCCAAAGAGCCAGAGCTTTCCGAAGACTTCTCCGTGGTCATGTGGCCGGCATGATGAAACCCCGGGGCGCACAGAACGCGGTCCCCTTCCCACCAAAGTGGTACCCATTTATCTACTTGCAATGTCTTGCTTTCGAACTGCTAGGTTGGTAGGAGCTGGGGCCAGAGACGGGAACTCACTCCGTCACACGACACTAGGGTCTTGAATGCCACCGCAGCCAGAATTCCACAAGGGAAGCCCAATTCTGTTAGCTTGCCAGCAAAGAATGCAAATCACAGCAAAGGTAGATATAATACAAATCACTGCAAACCTACCGATAGCCCTGACCTGGTGGGCCCATCCTGGCCAGTGTTCCCTCTAAGCTGAGTGAGTGGGAGCTAGCTCAATTTTTTAGCCTCTGGCACACCCATTCTTGTCTTAGCTCAAGAGGATGGCTCCAGAGTAAACTAATTGCTCGCTCACAAAGAAGAATTTTTGCTCCCAAGACTCCACAGCTTAGAGCATTGGCCCAATCTCATCAGGTCTAAGCAGGGTCGGCCCTAATGAGTATTTGGATGGGAGACCACCGAGGAAGTCCAGGGTGGCGATGCAAAGGCAGGCACCTCTGAACATCTCTTGATTTGAAGACCTTACGTGATTGTCACGTTGGCGGCGGCTTTCCACTTTCTGCCCACTGTACAAATGGCGTTAAATAATAAATCATAGAGATAACAAGGTGGTCAGAAGCAACTGTTTCATTAGCAGCCATGCAGACTGCATTTGGGGAAGCTCAAAATCCTTTGTTCTTTTATTCAGCCCAAAAACTAGTGTCATCAGCCTCCAGGCAGGGCCTGGAGATCTCCCGAAACTACAAGTGATCTCCAGATGACGGGGATCAGTTCTCCTGGAGAAAACGGCTGCTTTGGAGGGCGTACTGTGTAGCAGAATCTCAAAATCACAGTTGGAAGGGCCCTAGAGGCCATCTAGTCCAACCCCCTGCTCACTGCAGGATCAGCCTAGAGCATCCCTGACAAATGTTTGTCCAGCCGCTGCTTGAAGACTGCCAGGGAGGGGGAGCTCACCACCTCCCCAGGCAGCCGATTCCACTGTCAAAAAGTTTTCCCTAATATCCAACCGGTACCTTCCGGCCCTTAATTTAAACCCATTCTTGCGAGTCCTCTCCTCTGCTGCCCACAGGAACAGCTCCTTGCCCTCCTCCTCTAAGTGACAGCCCTTCAGATACTTCCAGAGAGCAATTCTGTGTCCCTCCACACCTCCTCTTCTCCAGGCTGATCATTCCCAAGTCCCTCAGCCTTTCCTCGTAGGGCTTCTTGGTCTCCAGGCCCCCAACCATCCTCGTCGCTCTCCTCCACACCCACTCCATTCTGCCCACATGCTTTCTGAAGTGAGGCCTCCAGAACTGCACACTATACTCCAGGTGTGCAGCATACAGCAGGACTGTCACATCTTGCGATTTGGTTGTCACGCCTCGGTTGATACACTCCCCAAGATCGCATTAGCCTTTTTTGTCGCCGCATCACACTGGCTGCTCATATTTAACTTTCGGCCCACCCGTACCCCAAGCTCTTGTTCCAGACTGATGCCCCTCCCCTCCCCAAACTATCCCACTGAAATCCCTCCCCTCCCCAAACTACGCTATCCCTAGGCTTTGCCCCCAAATTTCCAGGAGATTTCCCATCCCAGAATGAATTTCCCAGCCCTGCTCCTAGAGTCAAAGAAAACTTGTCAAGGCCTGTCCAGACTACTTTGAAACTCTGAGAGTTTTAAATGTACGGATAACCACATACAAATCGGAGGTTCTCGGTGAGATCTCCCCCCCCCCCCACACACACACATAAATTCAGTCTTGCTGAATAATCATCATTTCTCTTCCCTTTCCACCTTGTTCCATGCATGGCTAACATGCACCGGCTCTACTTACCACATCTATCAGCTGAGCGATGGACAACCCAAAACGCACAATGACCACATCTGAAATATTGGCTACTGGCCGGGACCACTTGTTGTATCCAGAGAAGAGCTTCTTCAGGAGCCGTTCCTCAGCGTGGGCTCGGGTTTCGACGTGGCTGAGGGCTGCGGCGAGGGCAGAAGTCATGGGGAATGGAAAAAAAATGTTATTCTTAAGGGGCAGAACGAATTCTTATTTCCCATCAAGTCACAGCTGACTTATGTCGACCCCGTGGGGTTTTCAAAGCAAGAGACGTTCAGAAGAGGTTGGCCTGCCTCTGCGTCTCAGCCTTGGACTTCCTTGGTGGTCTCTCATCTGAATACTAGCTAGGGCTGATCCTAACGAGACTGGGCTAGCCTGAGCTATCTAGGTCAGGGTGGGCTTGAAGACAAGCATGGAAATCTTGATATAGTCATGAACCTATGGCTGATTTACATTAACACATAGAAGAAGAAGAAGAAGAAGAAGAAGAAGAAGAAGAAGAAGAAGAAGAAGAAGAGAAGAGATTGGATTTATATCCTGCCCTTCACTCACTTGGAGTCTCAGAGCGGCTTACAAACTCCTTTCCCTTCCCCTCCCCACAACAGACACCCTGTGAGGTAGGTGGGGCGGAGAGAGCTCTGAGACATCTGTCCTTGAGGGAACAGCTGGTACAGAGCTATGGCTTGCCCAAGGTCATCCAGCCAGGCGCAAGTGGAGGAGGAGTGGGGAATCAAACCCGGGTCTCCCAGATTAGAGTCCGCGCACTTAACCGCTACACCAAACTGGCTCTCATTTACATTAACACATACATAAGAACATGAGAGAAGCCAGGCTTCATTTTGTAGTAGGAGCTCCTTTGCATATTAGGCCACACACCCCTAATGTAGCCAATCCTCCTAGAGCTTACAGAGCTCTTCTTACAGGGGCTACTGTAAGCTTTTGGGAGGATTGACTACATCAGGGGGGTGTGGCCTAATATGCAGAGGAGCTCCTGCTACGAAATGAGCCCTGAGCGAAACCATGTTGTACACTACCCGTGAGCGTGTAGGAGGAAGGGTGGTATAAAAAGAGACTGAAAGACAGAGGGAAGGCAAAGATAAGCTGTCACAGTGCGGTGGTTAAAGGGCTGGGTTAGGATCTAGGATACCCAAGTTCGAATCCCCAATGTGATCTTGGGCCAGCCCCTCTCTCTCAGCCTAATCTACCTCGTAGGGTTGTTGTGAGGATAAAAATAAAGGCAAGGACAATGATGTTGCGAGTCGCTTTGGGTCCCCCTTGGGGAGAAAAGTGGGGTATAAATATGCAAGTAGATAAATGGATTGAGGAAAAGGAAGGTCTGAGACCAAGAGGAGCCTCTGTTTTCCCTTGGCATGGAAGAGCCGTTCTCGAAAGAGCTCTCTCAGCCCCACCTACCTCATCACAACATTTTGTCTGTTGTGGGGAGGGGAAGGGAAAGGAGTTTGTAAGCCAATCTGAGACTCCCTTGGGGAGTGAAGGGCGGGGTATAAATCCAATCTCCTCCTCCTCCTCCTCCTCCTCCATGGGATCTTTACTTCTCAAGGTAGGCAGGGGAGGCTATAGAAAAGGGAGCTTTTGTTTTGCTTCTGAATAAATGCACTGAGGGTCTGCGCAATTCACCACTACACTAAACTGTGCACTTAACCACTACGGTAAACGGATGTAGTGGTGTAGTTTTGAGGCAGTGGTTGACTCATTAAGGAAACTCTCCAGATTGCATCGTCTTTATTTGGGGGGGGGGGGACAACCTATTAAATAAAGCCAGGAACTGCCGAGAAAAAAGGGGCTTCAGTTCTCTGCAGCCTGCATGAGAAGAAGGGAAGGAAGTGTCTGTGTATGAAGTGTATGAGCCAGTCTGGTGTAGTGGTGAAGGCCGTGGTCACGCGGCACCCGATTCCCGGATAAAATCCTGCTGGGATTGTATCCGGTTTGTTTCCTTTCGGGTTGGGATGTTCATACATCCCAGCCTCGGTGGCGGGGAGGGGAGGCACCCTTCATGCTCACAGGAGAGCGCTCCAAACCCCCCTCTGCTGCCGCCGCCAGCTGCTGCCGCTGGACCTGTCCTAGCGGCCTGGCTTGCCCCGCGCTCTGCTCCGGGCCCCGAGCCCTGCCAGTCGCCGCTTGGTAAGTTTTTCGGTTAGAGCATGTGGGGGGGCAGGTAGCGGCGGCTAGCGGGGGTCAGGGCCGGGAGCGGAGCACGGGACGGGGTTCCCCCCCCTTTTTGCACCTGGGCGCTTGAGTGCCCAAGCACCTGAGTGCAAAAGAGGGGGGGGGGGGGAACGGGAGGAACATTCAGACATTGCGAGAGAGAGCTGTCCAGAATGGCTCAAAAGCGGGTTCCTCGTGCGACCTCTGGGAAAATACTTGTTTTCCCAGGGGTCGGAAAACACGTGAGAAAAGCGGGAGGGGTGCGCGAGTGAGCCCGCTTCGGGGCGGGAGCCCTCTGAACTGCTGATTTGAAAGCGGGAGGAAACAGCAGTTCCTCCCACTTTAAAAGGCCGTGTGCCCGCATCCTAAGTGCGCGGACTCTAATCTGGGAGAACCGGGTTTGATTCCCCACTCCTCCACTTGCACCTGCTGGATGGACCTTGGGCAAGCCATAGCTCTGTACCAGCTGTTCTCTCAAGGACAGTTGTCTCAGAGCTCTCTCAGCCCCACTGACCTCACAGGGTGTCTGTTGTGGGGAGGGGAAGGGAAGGAGATTGTAAGCCGCTCTGAGACTCTGTGGGTGTGGTATAAATCCAACCTCCTCCTCCTCCTCCTCCTCCCGGGTTTGATGAGAACTGGGTTTGATTCCCCACTCCTCCACTTGCACCTGCTGGATGACCTTGGGCAAGCCATAGTTCTGGCACAGCTGTCCTTGAAAAAGAGCAGTTTCTGTCAGAGTTCTCTCAGCCCCACCTACCTCACAGGGTGTCTGTTGTGGGGAGGGGAAGGGAAAAGGAGTTTGTAAGCCGCTCTGAGACTCCTTTGGGTAGTGAAGGGCGGGATATAAATCCAATCTCTTCTTCTTCTTCTTCTTCTTCTTCTTCTACATTCCACAAGCCACCGACTTCACACTAGAGACGCAATCCTACTCAAGGCAAGACAGCTGCTCCAGCAGAAGCGGACAGAGGATCTTAGCCAGTTTTCAGAAGGGCTCTTACTGCTGAAACCAGCACATCGGCTTTGGCTGCTTACCTTGTCCTGGATTATATTTAATACACACGCACACACAGAGAGATAGCATTAGCGGAGGAGATGTTAACAGCCAGAGATTCGGCTCCGGCCAGGGATATTTTAATATAGACTAACTGAGAGAGGGAGGGAGAGAGCGAAGAGAGCTCAAAAGAATGGAAAGGAATGGAATAGAAGCTTCGGCAATCGGAAGAGAGGGGAAGGATTTCGAACCGGGCCAGTTTTCAGCATGCCAGCGGTTAACTTTTAAAGAGATGATTTGCTGCTGCCACAGTGAAGCAGAATGTCCATTTTTAAGGCTCACTATAACTTTCATGGAATAACCCAGGCTAGCCTACTCTCAGCAGATCTTGAAAGCTATGCAGGGTTGGTTTGGGCTAGCATTTGGATGGGAGACCTCCAAGGAATACCAGGGTTGTGACATGGAGGCGGGCAATGGCAAAACACCTCTGAACGTCTCTCGCCTTGAAAACCCAATGAGGTCACCGGGTCAGCTGTGACTTGTGCGCACACGCACGCACACAGGCTGCGGTCACACACACTAAAGAATCCACTTTCAATCCACTTTCAGTGCACTTTCAAACTGGATTTTGCCAGTTCACACAGTAAAAATCCAGTTTGAAAGTGCATTGAAAGTGGATTATTTAGTGTGTGTGACCGCAGCTACACACACAACACTCATGGATTTTACATTTTATCTAGCATCCAAGGAAGGAAGTCCTTCTTCCCCCAAAGAGTAATTAACAGGTGGAAATCGCTGCCGCAGGAAGCCATGGAAGCTACAAACATGGCTTCAAGAGGGAACTGGATAAACATCTGGAGCAGAGGTCCATCAGTGGCCATTATCCACAAGGTATAGATGGAGCACTCTGTTTAAGGCAGTGATGCTCTGTATTCTTGGTGCTTGTGGGGGGCAACAGTGGGAGGGCTTCTGGAGTTCTGGCCCTGCTGGTGGACCTCCTGACAGCTTTGGCCACTGTGTGACAGGGTGTTGGACTAGATGGACCACTGGTCTGATCCAGCAGGGCTCTTCTGATGTTCTTATGAAGGCCTTGGCCTCTGTGCCCTGTTGTTGGCTCTCCAGAGGAACTGGCTGTCCACTGCGTGAGACAGGATGCTGGACTAGATGGACCCCTGGTCTGACCCAGCAGGGCTCTTCTGATGTTCCTATGAGATTCTTTCTATATCCCAGAACGTTAGTACAGAATGAGAGCAGGCCAGCAAAGCTATAGGGAGATTTCCTACAGAAGGGAGATGAAGACCTGTTCCCCCAACCCCAGATCTGACTTTGCATTTATGTTGGTGCAGAGCTGAAGTTCAGCTTGGCTGAACATGCAAGCTGCTGAGATATACCAAAGGGGCACAGTAGACAGACAGATGGACTGGGACCCTAAAGAAACTCATTCAAGGGGCTGTGGTTCAGTGGGAGAGCATCTGCTTGGCATGCAGAAGGTCCCAGGTTTAATCCCCAGCATCTGGCAATAGGTGATGTGGATCTGGCAATAGGTGATGTGAAAGACCTCCACCTGAGACCCTGGACAGCCTCTGCCAGTCTAAGCAAACTGTACTGACGTTGATGGACCCAGGGTCTGATTCTGTATAAAGCGGCTTCATGTGTCCCTTTCAAGCTTGGGGTGAGCTGCATGTGGCCCTGAAATTCCATGCTTGGGACTCCAGATACGTAACTTGCTCCCCCAAAACAGCCACTGGGAGGGGATATGCTGGGGAAGGAAGGATGTAGCTCTCTCTCCATGCCATTTTCTCAACTAAAAGATTCCCACTTGGGAAGCAACATGGAAGAAAATTCTTTTAAAGAGTCTTCTCCAGCATTATGGTGTGGATCCATCCCCTCTGCCTTGCTGTATTTTACATAAGAACATATGAGAAGCCATGTTGGATCAGGCCCGTGGCCCATCTAGTCCAATATTCTGTGTCACACAGTGGCCCAAACCCAGGGGCCATCAGAAGGTCTACCGGTGGGGCGAGAACTCCAGAAGCTCTCCCGCTGTTGCCCCCCAAGCATCAAGAATACAGAGCATCACTACCCCAGACATAAGAACATAAGAGAAGCCATGCCGGATCGGGCTTATGGCCCATCCAGTCCAACACTCTCTGTCACACAGTGGCCAAAATCCAGGGGCCATCAGGAGGTCCACCAGCAGGGCCAGAACTCCAGAAGACCCTCCCACTCTTGCCTGCCCAAGCACCAAGAATACAGAGCATCACTGCCCCAGACAGAGTGTTCCATATAAGAACATGTGGCCAATAGCCACTGATGGACCTCTGCTCCTTATGTTTATCTAATCCCCACTTGAAGCTGACTATGCTTGTAGCTGCCGCCACTTCCTGCGGCAGTGAATCCCAGGTATTAATTATATATCATGAAACTCACAAAGTATAGATAGGAACTCTCAGACTGGGGCAAGTGATGCTCTGTATTCCTGGTGCTTGGGGGGGGCATGTATTGGATACATGTACACGAAAGCTTATACCCAGAATCAATGCTCCCTCTAAGCTGCGGAGTCTTGTGAGCAAACATTCTACGTTGTGAGCTACTGGCATTAAGTGATGTTCTGTATTCTTGGTACTTGGGGGGGGGGGAGGCAACAGTGGGAGGGCTTCTAGTGTCCTGGCCCCACTGCTGGACCTCCTGAGGGCACCTGGTGTTTTCGGCCACTGTGTGACACAGAGTGTTGGACTGGATGGGCCACTGGCCTGATCCAACATTGGCTTCTCTTACGCTCTTATGTTCTTACTGTGTGTCTTTGATGGCCCTAACGCAAGTCTTTTGCTCTCAGCGTAGCCTCCCTCACAGGGTTGTTGCGAACATCCACATAATAATTAAAGACATTCAGAGAGCTGTTGTGGCATAGCAAATACAGTGTGTTGGACTGGGTTCAAATGTCTGTTTGGCCACGAAGCTCTTGTTTGTTTGTTTGTTTTGGAATAAATCATAAGAACATAAGAAAAGCCAATGTTGGATCAGGCCAATGGCCCGTCCAGTCCAACACTCTGTCACACAGTGGCCAAAAACACCCGGTGCCCTCAGAAGGTCCAGCAGTGGGGGCAGGAAGACCTCCCACTGTTGCCCCCCCCCAACACCAAGATTACAGAGCATCCCTTGCCCCAGACTGAGAGTTCCTATCTATACCTTGTGGCTAATAGCCACTGATGGACCTCTGCTCCATACGTTTATCCAATTCCCTCTTGAAGCTGTCCATGCTTGTAGCTGCCACCACCTCTTGTGGCAGTGAATTCCACGTGTTAATCACTCTTTGGGTGAAATCACTTAGTCTTATTCTAAATTCCATTGGAGTCGTTGTGTTAGGGCCGCAACAAATTACTGAGACGTGTATATCCTGCCTTTCCCTGTGGTTCAAGGCAGCTGGCAATCTAGACTAACAAGGATACACTGTAGTCTAGGGAAGGTATGCTGGAATACAATCTTGTGAGCCTTCCAAAGTGCCAACGGACTCCTGTTTACTTGAAAGATCCTTTCAGAGGAAGCCGTTTTGGTGTGCAGTGGAACAGCTAGATTTGAGCCCTGTAGTACCTTAAAGATTACCAAGATTTGGGAGGCACAAGCGTTCAGGAGCCAACCCTTTGTCAGATCTGACAAACGGACCTTTGCCCCCAAAGGTATCTCCCCAAATCTTGTTAGTTAAGGTGCTCTGGAACTCAGATCCAGCTGTTTAAAGTGTCTCTCAGAACTGCTGTGAGGGTAAAGTTAAGGAGAATTCAGGGATTTACCGCCTAGGGCTCCTTGGATGTCAGTTGCCAACAACCTGGAGGGTGTGGGAATGTCCTGTGCTTTTAATAGAGGCTTAATGGGATCTTATTATTATTATTATTTTTACCGGGCAATGTTCTTTGACCTCAAGCCTTGGAAGAGCTTCAGTTGTCCATTTCCACACACATTATGCCTCTGTTAAAAGGGACGGGGCACTGCCCTCCCACACACAGGTTGTTGGCATCCTTTCTGGGATGGGATTTCATCGCCAGGGGAGAACCACTTAGTCTGAGCAGAAGGCTGAGTAACTACCAACAGTCCCTGCGGAATTACAGGAAGAGAGAGAGAGGGGAGCCAGCTGAATGTCCTCGGGACTGGGCTCAAGGAGACCCAGGTTCAAGTCCCGGTGCTGCCGATTGCTGCCCAGCCCTTTCCCCTCCACCCTAGCCGACCTTACAGGGTCGTTGTGAGGACCGAAGGGGCGGGAGAGACTCCGCCAAGTTCCCAGGAGGAAGGGAGGGATAAAACTGTGCCAAATAGACTCCGCAAAGGAGCGGTTCGCTGGGGCTATGCTAAGGCTGACAGGGAGAGGAGAAAGCCCTGGTTTTGAGACGGGGGAAACGGCGGGACTGCAGAACCTGGGGGAACGGCCGGGCCGGCGAGTGAAATTGACACGGGCGAGAGAGCGGCGGGGCTAGCCAGTGAAACTGACACGGGGAGAGAGCGGCCGCCGGGCTGGCGGGTGAAATTGACACAGGTGAGAAAGCGGCGGGGCCCGCGGGTGAAATTGGCACCGGGGGGGGGGGGGGGGCTAGCCAGTGAAACTGACACGGGGAGAGAGCGCTGGGCCGGCGAGTGAAATCGACCCGGGCGAGAGAGCGGCGGGGCTGGGAAACTTACCAGGGATGAAGTTTGCGCAAAGCAGTAAGAGCAGCTGTTCCTGGAAGGCGAGGCAGCCCATCGTGGCGTGCTCCGGCGACGCAGCCCCTTTCCCCTCCGGTCAGCGGAGCAACGCCTCCCGCTTCGCCCCCCGCTCCGTCCTCGCGTGCTCCGGACTCATCGTCGTCTCCGGGGGAGGGGGGGGGGTCTCCCTTTCGTCCGGTCCGATCGCCCTGCCGCCTCGGAGCCCGCAGAGCTGGCCGCCTCGCCTCGCCCTCCTCCGCCTGGCTGGCAGCGCTCGCCTGCCTGGCTGCTGGTCCGCCGGACGGCCGCTGCTCCCGTGCCGGGACTCCGGAGGCAGAGAAGCGGCAGCAGGAACCGCAGCAGCAGCCGCGGCCGGCTTTTCTTCGCCTCCCTCCCCGGTCCCTGGGCGCGACGCAAAGAGGGCGTGGAGGTCTTGCAACGGCGAGGACGGGAGATCGCGCTCCAGCGGCGCCCTCGCCTTTCTCTCCCCGCCTGCTTCGGCTTGCCTGGGCTCAGCTCGGGGGCAGCCGGCGGAATCGCTCGCCTGTCGCCCCACCGAGGCCGCGCCGGTTGCCTCCCCCCCCCCCCCCCTTTTTGGAAGTCTCTGTAGGGATTGGACGGCGAGAGCTACATCGAAGGCGCTGGAAAGCCGAGCCCGGCCGGCTGGGAGCGATGGAGAAGTGGAGTTATAGCGCTTGTCCGTTTCCTCCAGCGGGATCTCTGCCTGAGAGAGAGAGAGAGAGAGCAGGAGGCGGCGGAAGAGGAGGACACTCCACCCCAAATCACACCCACCCAGACCCCGGAGGATGCTCCGGATTAATTCTCCCTACAGCGCTGGAGCAGCCACTCTCTTGAAATAAGTACCGCACTCACATCCCGTTTATATTTCGGTTCCCGGATTCAATACAAAGCGTTGCGCTGACAGTTCTAAACAAGTCGTCGGTCGATAGATTAATGCGCATGGGATTGGTTTGACGCCGGATCTGCTGAGATTAAGGAAAGCGAAGAGGGTCAGCCCTGGTTAGTATTTGGATGGGAGACCACCAAGGAATGCCAGGGTCACTCGGAGGAGGCAGGCAACCGCAAATCAGTGCTGTTCATCTGTGTTAACCTGGCTGCTGGCCCAGGCTGGCCTGATTTCATCAGCTCTCCTGACAAAAGAACAGAAGAGAAGCCAGGGTTGGGTCAGGCCACGGCCTGTCCAGTCCAACACTCTGTCACGCAGTGGCCAAAAACACCAGGTGCCTTCTTCGGAGGTTCTCAAACAGCGATGGGCCGTGTTCCCTCTAAGCTGAGTTAGTGTGAGCTAGCTCACCGTTTTTTAGCCTCCAGCTCACACATTTTTGTCTTAGCTCAGGAAGGACAGCTCCAGAGCAAACTAACTTATGCAGTAGCCAACCTGCTGGCTCACAGCTTTAATGCCAGTAGCTCACAAAGTAGAAGTTTTGCTCACAAGACTCCACAGATTAGAGGGAGCATTGGCGATGGCCATCCGACAGCGACGCCGATTCTGTGAACTGAGGCAGCTCACCAGAGGGAGGGCAGGAAGGATTGCCTCGGTGCTTGGTTCTTGTGACCCTTTCTGACATGCCCAGGGAAAGGCTGATCGCAGCTTTGGGGTCAGGAAGCCATTTTTCTCCAGGCCGGTTTGGGGTTTTTTGTCATCTTCTGGGCTGTAAGACGGAGCTCTTCCACCAGGCTTTTGGGGCCACCACCAATATTACCACCACCACTGCCCCAGTGACATCGGACAGTGCATGATGCGCGAGCCCAACCTGCTGGCCCCCTCTTTTCAATCATTGCCTGACCTAAGTACCAAACACTGTGTACCATGGCCAGCTGACAGGAATGATAACAAAAGCTGGCTGTATGTTGAGGCATAACTACTAGCACTGTATACGTTTCATACTTTGTTTTTAAAACTCGTCTTGGTGGATTTTTACTGTGCGTGGAATTACGATTCCACATTGTTTACATGGCCGTAAGCCACCCTGAGCTGGCCTTGCTGGAAGGGCAGGATAAAAATTGAACAAATAAATAGGGCTTCTAGTGTCCTGGCCCCACTGCTGGACCTCCTGAGGGCACCTGGCGTTTTTGGCCACTGTGTGACGACAGAGTGTTGGAATGGATGGGCCACTGGCCTGATCCAGCATTGGCTTCTCTGATGCTGTTACGTTCTTAAATAAATAAATAAATAGATGATATGAAAGACCTCTCCACCTGAGAACCTGGAGAGCTGCTGCCAGTGTGAGCAGACGGGGCTGACCCTGATGGACCGATAGTCTTGATTCAGTATAAGCAGGGGTCCTTTCGAGCAGGAGCTCGGAGGAGCTCAGGTCCAGGAGTTGGTGCCAGCCCCCCCCCCCGGAGGACTGCCTGCTTGTGTCATGGCTGCAGCAAAATGACCCCGTCCCCTGGAAAGGTCACTTGTTCCTCCGACCAGCCTTCTGAGGGCTTCAGCCACCACGGAAGCTATCCTCCCAGAACAGTGGTATTTCTGAGGCTTGGATTAGTAGCTGTCCCCTCTCTGCCAGCTCTTTCTTTCTTTCTTTCTTTCTTTCTTTCTTTCTTTCTTTCTTTCTTTCTTTCTTTCTTTCTTTCTTTTTCTTTCTCTCTCTCTCTCTCTCTCTCTCTCTCTCTTTCTCTCTTCCTTCCTTCCCTCCCTCCCTCCCTCTCTCTCTCTCTCTCTCCTTTCTTTCTTGCCTTCTGACATACTTCCGGGATGTCAGGGGGTGTGGCGTATGCAAATAAGCTATGCCAATGAGTTGTGCTAATGAGCTCCTGCACCTCTTTTTCTACGAAATGACCCCTGAGTATAAGGCGACTTCATGTATTTATGTGATGTGAAAGACCTCCACCCGAGACCCTGGAGAGCTGCTGCCAGTCTAAGTGGACAATAGTGACCTTGATGGACCAAACACCTGATTCACAGAAGACACGTTGGTGTGTCCAGTTGCCCTGGAAGGCCAACAAATAGAGCCATCCCCTGATGTGGCCTCCTAGCACTAGTATTCGTCCGCTTACTTGCCCCTAACTATGGAAGCTCCCTTTACTCACCGTGGCTAGCAGTCACTGATGGGCCTCTCCTCCATGAATCTGTCTAATCTAATCTGTGGTGGTGGTGGTGGTGGTGATGATAAAGAAGGAGGAGGAGGAGGAGATTGGATTTATATCCTGCCCTTCACTCGGAGTCTCAAAGAAGCTGACCCTCTTCTTCCCTTCCTCTCCCCACAACAGACGCCCTGTGAGGTAGGTGGGGCTGGGAAAGCTCTGAGAGAACTGTAACTGAGCCAAGGTCACCCAGCTGGATTCTTTTGGAGGGGTGGAGAACCACTCTTAACGACTACACCAAGCTGGCAGAAGGTGGTCATACCTCAGTGGGAAAGCATCTGCTTGGCATGCAGAAGGTTCCGGATTCCATCCCCAGCATCTCCGTTTAAAAGGATCAGGCAGTAGGAGATGTGAAAGACCTCTGCCTGAGTCCCTGGAGAGCCGCTGTCAGAGTCAACAGTACTGGCCGTGGTGGACCAAAGGTTTGATTCAGCAGACGGCAGCTTCAGGAGTTCAGGAGTTCACCGTTCATGAGTTCACAGTGAGCCCTGCACCTAGAGAACTTCACGCAGCGTCTCACGCTGTGAGACCGTCCCAATAGATATAGTCCACAACAGGTCTCCTTAAACAGATAGTCCTTTATTTGCAGAAAAGAGCAGGTTGGTCAGACACTTCTTCTGTTAGTAACCCTTAAGCTAAGTCCTACAATCATAATTATACTGGATATGAAATACGGCTCAGTTGCTCTCTACCAATCAATACAGAGAATTCTGGGCGCTCAATTACACTGGACCAAGGTTCCCAAGGAAAGCGCGGCAAAAGGAGTTCTTAGGGAAGAACACTGTTGAACAGTTTAGAAAAGCGGCTCCCAGAGAACTTCAAGAAAGAATACATAACACCTGTGGATTTGGCAATACACAACAGGAGGCACTTCAAGGTCGTTGTTGGGGGAGACTAGAGATAGAAGCGAACGAGTAATGAGCATGCGCGGAGCTAAGTGGGCAAAGCGAGGCGGAGCTAGGGAGGCATTCCTGAGGGGAGGGTTCCGTCCCTGATGCTATCTCCCGACCGGGACCTGAATTGCTAATTAAACTTCAAACCACGCACAGTAACCGAATAAACACAGGCAGATGTAACATGTGACAGTCCCCCCCCCCCCCAGTCTCATGGAAGTTCACTGACACACGCCCCCTTTAATGCCCTGAAAATGAGGCAAGGCTAACCCACCACACCAGCCTTCTGAGATCAGCATCGTCCTGCCCAGGAGCAGAGCCAGCGGATATTTTCATCTCCTCAGATGTAAGCAGCTCCGTAAACATCCACCAAAGCTGAAATGCCAATATCCATCTTGTATCATAGCTGGAGCCCAAATTGTTTAAATGTTCAAAAATGCCCAAGCCCAAGTTGCAACCAGTCATTCCATCCCAATCCAGGCATCGTGAGAGGGGCTGTGGCTCGGTGGTAGAGTACCTGCTAGGCCGGGGTCATTTTGTAGAAAAAGAGGTGCCGGAGCTCATTAGCACAACTCATTTGCATAACTCATTTGCATATGCCACACCCCCTAACATACCGGAAGTGTTTCAGAAGGCAATACCCACCCCTCAGGCTCCCCTCCACAGGTGAGTGAAACTGACCTGCTCTTCCTCCATTCCCTTCCCCAGCCAATACTTGGTGCAATAAAAATAAGCGTAAAGAACACACTCTCATTCTCTTCCTGCTCCCTTGAAACCACCCGGTTTCAAGTCGACTTGAGATACCCAGGACATGTGCACCACCCTTCCCTTCCCCTTCCCCTCCCCACAACAAGACACCCTGTGAGGTAGGTGGGGCTCAGAGAGGTCTTTTGAGAACTGCTCATGAGAGAACAGCTCTGAGAGAACTTGTGACTGGCCCAAGGTCACACCAGCAGCTGCATGTGGAGGAGTGGGGAATCAAACCCGGTTCTCCCAGATTAGAGTCCAACTCCTGACCACTACACCAAACTGATAAGGTGGAAGCTGCTGAAGGGTTGGTGAAATTTCTCCAGTACTTATGTGCCATGTGCCCAGATAAGAAATGGTATACTTAGAAAATTTATATGCCACCTTGAGCAAGTCTCTGGAAAAGCAGCACACAGTCATAAAAGGAACAATGATAAAATTATCAATATTAAAACAAAACATTAAAAACAATAAAGACCCTAGCAGGGCTTTCCCCGGGGCACTGCGCCTCTGCACTGCTCGGGGAAGCCGAGGAGGGGGCGGGGCTTGGTCATGTGCCCGCCCTCTGGGCTCCTCACTCCCAGAGCTGCGCTCCTGTGCGCTCCTGCTCCAACGGACCCCTGCTTATATTGAATCGGACTATTGGTCCATGAAAGTCAGTAGTGTCTACTCAGACTGGCAGCTGCTCTCCAAAGTCTCAGGCAGAGGTCTTTCCCATCACCTGCTAACTGATCCTTTTATCTGGAGATGCCAGTGGTTGAACCTGGGACCTTCTGCATGCCAAGCAGATGTCTTAGTTTGGTGTAGTGGTTTGGTGTAGTGGTTAAGTGCATGGACTCTAATCTGGGAGAACCGGGTTTGATTCCCCACTCCTCCACTTGCAGCTATTGAATGACCTTGGGCAAGCCATAGTTCTGGCACAGCTGTTCTTGAAAAAGAGCAGTTTCTGCCAGAGCTCTCTCCACCCCACCTACTTCACAGGGTGTTTGCTGGGGGAGAGGAAGGGAAAGGAGTTTGTAAGCCGCTCTGAGACTCCCTTGGGTAGTGAAGGGTGGGGTATAAATCCAATCTCTTCTTCTTCTTTTCTTCTTTTTCTACCACTTATCTGGGCATGAGTTGTAATTCTGGGACATCTCATAAGAACATAAGAGAAGCCATGTTAGATCAGGCCAATGGGCCATCCAGACCAACACTCTGTGTCACCCAGGGGCCATCAGGAGGTCCACCAACAGGACCAGAACTCCAGAAGCCCTCCCACTGTTGCCCCTCAAGCACCAAGAATACAGAGCATCACTGCCCCATACATAGTTTCCCATCTATACTTTGTGGCTAACAGTCACTTAGGAACCTCTTCTCTTAAGAACACAAGAGAAGCCATGTTGGATCAGGCCAATGGGCCATCCAGTCCAACACTCGGTGTCACACAGTGGCCCAAACCCAGGTGCCACCAGGAGGTCCACCAGCGGGGCCAGAACTCCAGAAGCCCTCCTGCTCTTGCCCCCCAAGCACCAAGAATACAGAGCATCGCTGCCCCAGATATAGCGTTCCCTGCATGTCTTGTAGCTAACAGCCACTCGTGGACTTCTGCTCCACATATTTATCCAATCCCCCCCTTGAAACTGTCTGTGCTTGTAGCTGCCACCACTTCCTGCAGCAGTGAATTCCACATGTTAATTACTCTTCCGGTGAAGAGCCCCCAGCTGGAGGCGGGGGACCCTAGTTGGGTGCCTTTGCGGACCCACCTGTCGATGCGGCAGTTCTATGGGCTTCATCTGCAGCCCTCTAGTTCCAGGCATTCTGCAGACCGTCCAAACCCCCCCTCCCCTTTTTTACATCCCAGAAAGCCTTTTAAGATGAAATTCCAGCAGCGGTTGTCCATTGCATTTTTATAACTGCAAATTGTTCTCAACGTCTTGGTTTTTAAAAGATCTTATAATTAAGTTGGTGTCATCCTGAGTGGAGACTAAGCCTCCCCGGGCAGCTTGCCGCGCTGTGAAGGCATCCTACAAATAACCCAAAGAAATGAAAGAACAAGCCCTGATTAGTCATTAAGCCTGAAAAGTGAAATGATTTCTGCGTGCGTCCTTGCTTTGTAAATCGAAAGACATCACTGGGCCGTGGGGATTCTCTGAAGGAAAGACGCAGAGCGCACAGGAATGAAATCAGCCCACCGCCCAGGTGTACGCATCCGTGGCAGCTTTTGTATTGTCTGGCCCAGGATGGAGAAATCAAAAGTAATGACTACTGGGGAATGGCACAACTTTAAGGCTGACAATAAAGAAATCGAAATTGTTCAAGATTTTCTATTCCTTGGCTCCAGCATCAACCAAAAGGGGGACTGCAACCGAGAAATCAGAAGGAAGCTGAGACTGGGAAGGGCAGCCGTGAAGGAGCTAGAAAAGATTCTTAAGTGTGCAGAGATATGTCACTGGCGACTGAGACCAAGATCATTCATGCCGTAGTATTCCCCCATTACTATGTAGGGGTGTGAAAGTTGGACAATGAAGACAGCAGACAGGAAGAAAGTTGACCTCCTTTGAAATGCGATTCTGGAGGAGAGTTTTACGGAGAAATCAGAAGGAAGCTGAGGCTGAGAAGGGCAGCCTTGAAGGAGCTAGAAAAGATTCTTAAGCGCGCAGGGATGTGTCACTGGCGACTGAGACCAAGATCATTCATGCCGTAGTATTCCCCCATTACTATGTAGGGGTGTGAAAGTTGGACAATGAAGACAGCAGACAGGAAGAAAGTTGACCTCCTTTGAAATGCGATTCTGGAGGAGAGTTTTACGGAGAAATCAGAAGGAAGCTGAGGCTGAGAAGGGCAGCCTTGAAGGAGCTAGAAAAGATTCTTAAGCGCGCAGGGATGTGTCACTGGCGACTGAGACCAAGATCATTCATGCCGTAGTATTCCCCCATTACTATGTAGGGGTGTGAAAGTTGGACAATGAAGACAGCAGACAGGAAGAAAGTTGACCTCCTTTGAAATGCGATTCTGGAGGAGAGTTTTACGGAGAAATCAGAAGGAAGCTGAGGCTGAGAAGGGCAGCCTTGAAGGAGCTAGAAAAGATTCTTAAGCGCGCAGGGATGTGTCACTGGCGACTGAGACCAAGATCATTCATGCCGTAGTATTCCCCCATTACTATGTAGGGGTGTGAAAGTTGGACAATGAAGACAGCAGACAGGAAGAAAGTTGACCTCCTTTGAAATGCGATTCTGGAGGAGAGTTTTACGGAGAAATCAGAAGGAAGCTGAGGCTGAGAAGGGCAGCCTTGAAGGAGCTAGAAAAGATTCTTAAGCGCGCAGGGATGTGTCACTGGCAGCTGAGACCAAGGCTGAAGACAGACTGGCAAAATGAAGCACAAGGGAAGTGGGGCAAAAAGACCTGGGCCGAGTTGTCGCGGGGCTTTCCATTCGCAGTGTGTAGACTGATGCGGGACCATACCAGGAAGGAGGCAGAACGGAGTGTTCACACTGTGGGGCAGCCCCTGGCAGCGGCGCTGCAGTGGTGTGTGGCTTTGGTCCGTTTTGTTGATCTGCGCGCAGGCGCATGGGCGCATAGGCGCATGGGCGCAGCAGCTGGATCAGTGGGTTCACATTACCGGTGCCACTTGATGCGCAGCTTATTTGCATCCACACTGCCAGGAAGCGGGATGAACGCGCACCCAGATGGCTTGACACCGGTTTCATCAGGTACCATTTAAAAGTGGGACGAAACACTTCAGGATGGGGTGAGTGCAGCACGGCAACGCCAGGCAGCTGTAGCTGTGTGAACAGGCTCTCTTAATCTGCTTGCAAAGCGGGCCTATATTGAGCCAAACTGCCAGTCTGGCCTATGTAGGGGTGTGAAAGTCGGACAATGAAGAAAGCAGACAGGAAGAAAGTTGATTCCTTTGAACTGTGATACTGGAGGAGAGTTTTATGGAGAAATCAGAAGGAAGCTGAGGCTGAGAAGGGCAGCCTTAAAGGAGCTAGAAAAGATTCTTAAGTGCGCAGGGATGTGTCACTGGCGACTGAGACCAAGATCATTCATGCCATACTATTCCCTCGTTACTATGTAGGGGAGTGAAAGTTGGACAACGAAGAAAGCAGACAGGAAGAAAGTCGACCTCCTTTGAAATACGGAGTTGGAAGAGAGTTTTACGGATACTGTAAACTGCCCAAAAGACAAATCAGCGGGTTTTGGATAAAATCAAGCCTAAACTCTCCCTAGAAGCTAAAATGGCTAAACTGAGGCTCGTTGTAGTTTGGTCACATTATGAGAAGAGCAGATTCACTGGCAAAGACAATCATGTTAGGAAAAGTGGAAGGCAGCAGGAAAAGAGGAGGTCCCAACAGGAGATAGATTGACTCCATTAAGGAAACCACAAAGACCCTCAATTGGCAAGACCTGAACAAGGCTGTTAACGAGAGGACGTTTTGGAGAATGTTAGTTCACAGGGTCACCATAAGCTGAAAGTGACTTTATGGTACTTCACACATACACACACACATGAAGCCCAGGCTGGCCCAATCTTGCCAGATCTCAGCTCAGCAAGCAGGGTTGCCCCTGGTTTGTACTTGGATGGGAGACCACCTGCGAGAGTCCTACAGAGTCAGTCAGCAACAAGTGTCCTTAATCAGGAATTCTTTATCGAGGGAGGTCTGTTGTGGTCATCTGCACTTCTCGTGTTAGTAATGGCTGACACAGAATCAAGCGGGACAATTAAACAGTATTCAAAAAGGGGTCTGTTAGTAGAGCATAACCAGTCCAGTGAGCAATGTAATGGCGCCTAAACTACTGGCTACAAGTTCTCAGGGAAAAGGCACCGAAAAAAAGGAGGCTTAGTTCCCAAGGGAAAAGCGGGACGGTTTCGGTGGGAGACAATGAAAAGACACATTCACAGACACCACCAGACTCCCAAGTTCGGAGCCGTCTCCGAGCAGCGCTAAGCACGGCAGACGGAGTATAACAGAACATTCCGTGGTACTGACATTGAGGGTGCAGTCAACCCACCTCCAGGGCAGGAGATGGCAGCATTAGCTGACACCAACAAGGAAGCCCAGGGTTGCTACGCAGAGGCAGGCAATGGCAAACCATATGCATTCATCTCTTCCCTGTCCTGGATGGTCCAGGTTAACCCAATCATGTCAGATATCAGAAGCTAAGCAGGGTTGACCCTGGCTAGGGCTTGAAGGGGACGCTACCGAGGAAGTCCAGGGTTGCTATGAAGAGGCAGGTGATGGCAAACCACCACCATTCGTCTTGTGCCTTGAAAACCCTATGGGGTTACTGTAAGTTGACTACGCTTTGATGGCACTTAATTATTGTCCTGACCTGGATGGCCCAAGCTAGCTCGATCTGGTCAGATCTCAGAAGTTAAGCAGGGTCGGTCCTGGTTAGTATTTGGATGGGAGACCGCCAAGGAAGTCCAGGCTTGCTAAGCGGAGGCAGGCGATGGCAAACCACCTCTCTTTGTTTCTCACCACGGAAATCTGATACTGATGCTGACCAAGTGGGCGTGCACATGAAAGCTTATACCCAGAATCAGGGCTCATTTCATAGTGGTTAAGTGCACAGTTTAGTGTAGTGGTTAATTGCGCAGACCCTAAGTGCATTTACTCAGGAGCAAAACAAAAGCACCATTTTCTATAGTCTCCCCTGCCTACCTTGAGAAGTAAAGATCCCATGGAGGAGGAGGAGGAGGAGGAGGAAGAGGAGGAGATTGGATTTCTACCCCGCCCTTCACTACCCAAGGGAGTCTCAGATTGGCTTACAAACTCCTTTCCCTTCCCCTCCTCACAACAGACAAAATGTTGTGATGAGGTAGGTGGGACTGAGAGAGCTCTTTCTAGAACGGCTCTTCCATGCCAAGGGAAAACAGAGGCTCCTCTTGGTCTCAGACCTTCCTTTTCCTCAATCCATTTATCTACTTGCATATTTATACCCCACTTTTCTCCCCAAGGGGGACCCAAAGCGACTCACAACATCATTGTCCTTGCCTTTATTTTTATCCTCACAACAACCCTACGAGGTAGATTAGGCTGAGAGAGAGGGGCTGGCCCAAGACCACACTGGGGATTCGAACTTGGGTATCCTAGATCCTAACCCAGCCCTTTAACCACGGCACTGTGACAGCTTATCTTTGCCTTCCCTCTGTCTTTCAGTCTCTTTTTGTACCACCCTTCCTCCTACACGCTCACGGGGAGTGTACAACATGGCTTCGCTCAGGGCTCATTTCCTAGAAGGAGCTCCTCTGCATATTAGGCCACACACCCCTGATGTAGCCAATCCGCCAAGAGCTTACAGTAGCCCCTGCAAGAAGAGCTCTGTAAGCTCTTGGAGGATTGGCTACATTGGGGGTGTGTGGCCGGATATGCAAAGGAGCTCCTGCTACGAAATGAGCCCTGCCCAGAATTAAACTTTGTTGGTCTTAAAGGTTCTGTTGTAGCTTCTGGATAGGGCAGCCCACTCTGGTTTAGGAAATTCCTGGAGATTTGGGGATGGAGTGTGGGGAGGGTGAAGTTTGGGGAGGGGAGGGAACTTAGTGGGGTACGATGCCATGGAGCCCACCCTCCGATGCAGCCTTTTTTCCTCCAGGGAGACTGATCCCTGTCCTCTGGAGATCAATTGCAATTCCAGGAGCTCTCCAGGCCCCACCTGGATGCTGGCAACCCTATACCTTGAAGGGAAGGAGGGGGGGAAGAAATCACATCTGCCTCTGGCCCACATCGCCTTGATGCTATGCTGGGGGTTATTAGGAAGGAAAATGAAAACAAATCAGCCAGTATCATAATGCCCCTGTATAAATCGATGGTGCGACTCCATTTGGAGTCCTGTGCAATGTTCCCTCTAAGCTGTGGAGTCTTGTGAGCAAAAATTCGACTTCATGAGCTACTGGCATTAAAGTTATGAGTGAGCGATTTGGCTGCTGCATAAATTAGTTTGCTCTGGAGCCATCTTTCCTGAGCTAAGACAAAAATGTGTGAACCGGAGGCTAAAAAACTGTGAGCTAGCTCACACTAACTCAGCTTAGAGGGAACACTGGTCCTGTGTACAGTTCTGGTTGCCACACCTCAAAAAGGATATCATAGCACTGGAAAAAGTGCAGAAAAGGGCAACTAGAATGATAAAAGGGTTGGAACACTTTCCCTTTGAAGAAAGGTTAAAGCACTTGGGGCTCTTTAGCTTGGAGAAATGATGGCTATGGGGCGACATGATCGAGGTTTATAAGATTAGGCATGGGATAGAGCAGGTGGAGAAAGAAGTCCTTTTCTCCCTTTCTCAGAATACAAGAACTCGTGGGCACTCCATGAAATTGCTGAGCAGTTGGGTTAGAACGGATAAAAGGAAGTCCTTCTTCGCCCAAAGAATGATTAACACCTGGAATTCACTGCCACAGGAGGGGGTGGCGGCTACAAGCATGGACGGCTTCAAGAGAGAACTGGATAAACATCTGGAGCAGAGGTCCATCAGTGGCTATTAGCCACAAGGAATAGATAGGAACTCTCAGTCTGGGGCAAGGGATGCTCTGTCTTCTTGGTGCTTGGGGGAAGGGGCAACAGTGGGAGGGCTTCTAGTGTCCTGGCCCCACTGCTGGACCTCCTGATTGTCCCTGGTATTTTTGGCCACTGTGTGACACAGAGTGTTGGACTGGACGGGCCACTGGCCTGATCCAACATTGGCTCCTCTTCTGTTCTTATGCTCCTTCCATGGTGTGGGTCTCAGAGTCCATTTTTCTGGCTTCCATGCCACTCTTCGGCAACGGGCAAGACGGGACAGGGACTCCCTTGGGACGAGTGTGTGTTCTCATCCCTCGATATGCACAGCCCAGTTTATGGCTGATTTTGCGCAGAGGAATTTCCACACTGTCTCTAAAGAAGCCAAGACCTAGTTGGGAAAGGGGGGGGGGGGGATAGTGATCTAATTCTCCAGCAATAAAGGGTTTTCTCCCTGCTTGCTAGGACAGCACACGTAAATGGCTGCTCAAGGTCCCAGCTATTATACGTGCCTCATTGTTTCCCACTAATATGTGCGATGTTGCATAGTATGCTGTGTATATATATATATATATTCAACCCCTCTAATGGGCTGGAGATGGAGGAAATGAGCAAACGCTCTGCAGGCTTTCTTTTAACTCCCTCCACCGCACCGAAGTTGGGTTCGGAGCCTGGGAGCTGGTTACCTAGGGAACAGGTAGTGGATGGAATTGGAAGTGCCTCTGGGGTTATCTGGAGGGCCATGTGCGGCAGATGCTGGCATGTGGCATCGTCTGGTGAAAACAAGCAGGAATTCAGGCCGCAGGGAGATTAAAGATGGAATTATTTATATATATATTGGTTTTGGGGTTTGCTTCTTGGAAGGATGAGATTAGGGTAGGGTAGGTTTGGCCAGAGGGAGAATGGCCAACCCACAAAGAGGTTGTCAGATAGTGGTCTGCGAACAGGATAAGTGTGAGAGAGATCCCCCGGGAGAGACTGGTGGGGACGTTCTTCCAATACTGACAACGACCTCGCAGCTCACTTTGAGTACCTAACTGGTTAGCACAGTTAAAGGCCAAAGTATGTGTAAGGATGCCATCCTCCAAGTGGGGCTCAGTGGCAGAGCATCTGCTTGGCATGCAGAAGGTCCCAGGTTCAACCCCCGGCATCTCCAGGTGAAAGGACCGGACAGTAGGTGAAGGGAAAGACCTTGACCTGAGACCCTGGCTCAGTGGCAGAGCCTCTGCTTGGCATGCAGAAGGTCCCAGGTTCAATTCCCGGCATCTCCAGTTAAAAGGACCAGGCAGGAGGTGATGGGAAAGACCTTGACCTGAGACCCTGGCTCAGTGGAAGAGCCTCTGCTTGGCGTACAGAAGGTCCCAGGTTCAATCCCCAGCATCTCCAGGTGAAAGGACCAGACAGTAGGTGAAGGGAAAGACCTTGACCTGAGACCCTGGCTCAGTGGCAGAGCCTCTGCTTGGCATGCAGAAGGTCCCAGGTTCAATCTCCAGTTAAAAGGATTAGGCAGTAGGTGATGTGAAAGACCTCTGCCTGAGACCCTAGAGAGCTGCTGCCAGTCTGAGTAGGCGATACTGATTCTGATGGACCAAGGGTCTGATTCGGGTGTTCATGTGATATCTACCAGCATTATAACTGATCTCCAGATGGACCTTCCAGAATTACAAGTGATCTCCAGATGACAGAGAGTCGTTCCACTGGAGGAAAGAGCATCTTTGGAGGGTGGTGACTATGCAATGACACTAGTGTTGCCAAGCTAGGTGGTGGCTGGAGATGTCCTGGGATTACAACTGATCTTCAGGTGACAGAGATCAGTTTATCTGGAGAAAATGGCCAGCTTACCCAAGTGCTGACTTGGTTCTGGTGTTCTTAGAGCCAGCTTGGTGTGGTGGTTAACGTATTGGAGAAGATCTGCTGATTTGTGCTCCAGGCAGAGAAGAATATTTGCTAGTCTGTGGCTGCGATTACATGCACCAGAAGATCCAACACAGGAGTGAATGCCAGCTGGATCAAAAGGGTGCGATCAGACAGCAACCTCTGGGAAGTGTCCTGCAGCTGTTGGCAACCCGCACTGTTCCACTGCCAAAGCGAAGTTAGAAGCCACCAGGTAAAATCTGGTGATAAATGGGTTGCAACGGGCTACAGATGAACTTTCCCCTGTCTGATCACATAAGCACAGTTCTAAACCGTTGGGATGGTCTGACCAAGCCATCCCGGGTTGGTGCTGTCCCTGCCCCCCCCCCTTTTGTAGTTTGCACATCATTGCATACCCATAGGGGACCATTGGTGTGGAGGTACAATTCCTCATTTATACGCATGGGAAACAAATGGCAAAAAACCCAAACTCACCCGCAGTTGCATCTGATCACACAGTGACAGGCTGGGCCCGCAGCAACAAAAGGGCTGTGTGATCTCACAACCATGAGTCTAATTCTTCCAGAGGAAATAGCCTCGCTTCCCCGGCACTTCAACTGGTGTGTGTGACCGCAATCTGTTATTATGACGAAATGATTGGGAGGAATATTCTAGCCGCTAGCGCAAATCTAGCGCAAAGGAAAATAATTTGGGGATAGACTGGCCAGAATTTAGAAGTTCAGGCCTTTGGTGTGGGAGACTTCTGCATGAACTGTCTGGAAATGGAAGGAGCTATCTTGTAACTGATTGATTTGTTCAAGGAGAAACTCCTGGCTAAAGCAGCGTATTTGAGACAGGAACAGAGGGTCTCTCAAGAAGTCACACCGGAGCTAACCAGTGGAGTGTTCATGGTTTCTCTGGATCCCACGGGGCATCCTGAACAGAACCTGGGAGCAGTGTTCCCTCTAAGCTGAGTTAGTGTGAGCTAGCTCACAGTTTTTTAGCCTCCAGCTTGTACATTTTTGATGGCTCCAGAGGAGACTAATTTATGCCGTAGCCAAATCGCTCGCTCGCAACTTTAATGCCAGTAGCTCCCAAAGAGGAATTTTTGCTCACAAGACTTCACATCTTAGAGGGAGCCTTGCCTGGGAGCTACCGCGGACGTTTATGCTTGTGCGTTTGAATGCCTTGCCATTGTTGATGTTATTGTTGTTATCATTTTGTCATCAAGTGACAGCTGGTGTACAGCAACCAAATAGGGTTTTCAAGGCAAGAGATGTTCACGGGAGGTTTCCCGCTGTCTGCCTCTGCATCATGACCCAGAACTTCCTTGGTGGTCTCCCGCCTAAATAATAGCTGAGTGTGTGTGTATGGAGGCAATATTTGTGAATTTCCTGCATTGTACAGGGGGTTGGACTACATGACCGTGGAGGTCCCTTCCAACTCCAAGATTCTACGATTCTAGGTATTTCTCAACCCAGTGGTTTTCAGCCTTGCCCATGGCAGTCCCCATTTTGCTCCACATGCTGTTCATAAGTTTTTTTTTCTGACCCGAGGACATGATTTTCAAGAGCTTGGTGCATCACAGTGGGAGAGGGGAAGCCCATTCTATGAGCTTTGTACTTCTCACAGTTCATTGGATATGTACCAATATCTCCCCCCAACCTCTTAATCAGGCTAAAAGTAGCCTGGGGGGGTGGCACAGTTTTGGTCAGGGAAACCGCACAGGAGAGATGAATCTGGCAAAGAAAAGCTTCCCAGCTCCACAGCCGTGATCTATACTGGGCTCCTTCCAGGGCTATATTTTTAACCTTAACTGCATCCTCGGGGATCCGGTCACAGAACCCCAGTTTCAGCCCCATTCGCACAATACAAAGACCACACAGCTCCCACATGGTCTTTGAGCAATATGTGTTTTGGGAGTTAGAATCATTGAGTCATAGAGTTGGAAGGGACCTCCAGGGTCTTCTAGTCCAACCCCGGCACAAAGCAGGAAATTCACAACTACCTTCCCCCCACACACACACCCAGTGACCCCTGTTCTGTGCCCAGAAGATGACAAAAGACCTCCAGGATCTCCAGCCAAACTGGCCTGAAGAAAAATGGCTTCCTGACCCCAAAGTGGCGATCAGCATTTCCCTGGGCGTGTCAGAAAGGGCCACGAGAACTAAGCGCTGAGGCAACCCTTCCTGCCCTCCCTCTCGTGATCTGCCTCAGTTCACAGAATCAGCATTGCTGTCAGATGGCCACCTAGCCTCTGCTTAAAAACCTCCAGAGGAGAAGAGCCCACCAAAGAAGGAGAGCCAGTTTGGTGTAGTGGTTAGGAGCGCAGACTCTAATCTGGGAGAACCGGGTTTGATTCTCCACTCCTCCACATGCAGCTGCTGGTGTGACCTTGGGTCAGCCATGGCTCTCTCAGAGCTGTTCTGTCAAGAGCAGATCTCGAAAGAGCTCTTTCAGCCCCACCTGCCTTACAGGGTGTCTGTTGTGGGGAGGGGAAGGGAAGGCGATTGTAAGCCACTCGGAGACTTGGGTAGTGAAGGGTGGGGTATAAATCTCTTCTCATCTCCCAAGGAAGCCTGTTCTACTGAGGAACCACTCTGTCAGGAAGATCATCCCAACGTTTAGCTGAAAACTCTTTTAATGTCAACTCATCGGTTCTGGTCGGACCTTCTGGGGCAACAGAAAGTAACTCCACCCCATCCTCTATATGACAGCCCTTCAGATACTTGAAGATGGTTCTCATATCACCTCTCGGTCATCTCCTCTCCAGGCTAAACATACCCAGGTCCTTCAGCCTTTCCTCATAAGACTTGGTCTCCAGACCCCTCCCCATCTTCATTGCCCTCCTCTGGACACTTTCCAGCTTGTCTATATCCTCCTCAAATTGTGGTGCCCCAAACTGAACACGATACTCTAGGTGAGGTCTAACCAGAGCAGAGTAAGTGATACCATCTGGACACTATACATCTGTTGATACATGCCTCTCAGATGTGCAAGGGGTCATATTCCAGTCGTGGCACGTATGGAGAAGGGTCCTGACCGATCATTCCACCTTCACCATTTTCATGAACTGAAATGTCCCCAGAGACCTGCTGCTTGCTCTGCTGGAAGGCGCTGTGGCTCAGCGGAAGAGTCTCTGCTTGGCATGCAGAAGGTCCCAGGTTCAATCCCTGGCATCTCCAGTTGAAAGGACCAGGCAGTAGGTGATGTGATCGACCTTGAACTGGGACCCTGGAGAGCTGCTGCCTTGATAGATCAATGATCTGATACAGTATAAGGCAGTTTCATGTGTGACCGTGTGTGTGTGTGTGTGTGACCGTACATGTAATGACAACTAATATTTATTTATTGCATCATTTATACCCCACACTTCTCCCCAATGGAGACACAAGGTGGCTTAGAATCGTAGAGTTGGAAGGGACTCCAGGGTCATCTAGCCCAGCCCTCTGCACAATGCAGGAAATTCACAACTACCTTCCCCCCACACACCCGCAGTGACTGCTGTTCCACACCCAGGAGACGGCAAAAAACCTCCAGGATCCCTGGCCAAACTGGCCTGGAGAAAAATTGTTTCCTGACCCCAAAGTGGCAAGCGGCATTTCCCTGAGCATGTAAGAAAGGGCCACAAGAACTAAGCACGGACGCAACCAATGTTCCCTCTAAGCTGTGGAGTCTGGCGAGCAAAAATTCTACTTTGTAAGCTACTGGCATTGAAGTTGTGAGCAAGCAATTTGCCTGCTGCATAAATTAGTTTGCCCTGGAGCAGTCCTTCCTGAGTGAAGACAAAGATGTGTGAGCCAGAGGCCGAAAAACTGAGCTAGCTCACACTAACTCAGCTTAGAGGGAACACTGGGCGCAACCCTTCCTGCCCTCCCTCTCATGATCTGCCTCAGTTCACAGGATCTGCATTGCTGTCAGAAGGCCATCTGGCCTCTGTTTGGAAACCTCCCAAGAAGGAGCGCCCGCCACCTCTCGAAGCCTGTCCCACTGAGGAACCGCTCTAACTGTCAGGAAGTTCTTCCTCATGTTTAGCGGAAAACTCTTTTGATATAATTTCAACCCATCGGTTCTGATTCAACCGTCTGAGGCAACAGAAAACAACTCCGCACCATCCTCTTATATGACAGCCCTTCAAGTACTTGAAGATGGTTATCGTATCCATGAGCTTATATAATTCTCCTTTCCTTCATTTTATGCTCACAATAACCCCGTGAGGTAGGTTAGGCTGAACGTATTCGGTGTAGTGGTTTGGTGTAGTGGTTAAGTGCGCGGACTCTAATCTGGGAGGACCGGGTTTGATTCCCCACTCCTCCACTTGCACCTGCTGGATGACCTTGGGCAAGCCATAGCTCTGTACCAGCTGTTCTCTCAAAGACAGTTGTCTCAGAGGTCTCTCAGCCCCGCCTACCTCACAGGGTGTCTGTTGTGGGGTGGGGAAGGGAAAGGAGTTTGTAAGCTGCTCTGAGACTCCAAGTGAGTGAAGGGCGGGATATAAATCCAATCTCCTCCTCCTCTTCTTCTTCTTCTTCTTCTTCTTCTTCTTCTTTTTAACTAGTTTAAGGCCACCCACCAAACTTCCACGGCAGAACAGGGATCCAAACCTTGGTATCTCGGGTCTTTGTCTGACACTTCAACCATTACAGCACAGTGGCTCTGCTCATCAGTTTACAAAGAAATAGAAACTCTATCCAGCTGTTTCAGCTTCAGAAAACAGCCAGGCAGGGGAAGGCTGGAGCCCCTTCCCACGTTTATCAGAGGCTTGATCAGAATGCAGCCTACACACCCTTGGGAGATATGGAACTCCCAGTACGTATGTGCTAAAAAAAAATCCTTATTGTAGCCATGAGGGCTTTGTATCATGTGGCATAATAAGACAGGCAGAGAGAACACAGTACAGACGGAGAACGAGCTGAGGTGATCTCCAAGGACTTGCTGAATCCACAGCTCAGCTGAGAATCTGAGCAGGGGATTTCCAGCGCAAAGCCCACCATCTAACTAAAAAACCACAATGCTCCCTTCTCGCCGTCACGTTCTATCGACTTCCAAAGCACACCCAGATCGTCACAGCTTCTTCGATAAATCTGGCACGCAAAGGTTGGCTTTGGGTTAATCCAATAAATAATTGTGATTTAAAAAATGGAATCCCCCCCTAGGGGACATCCATCATGGGTTGTCATTCTGTGGCAGGGCAGGGTTTAATCGCCTTCCCTTCCCCTTCCCCCTCGGTAAGGTGATCGCACCAGGAGTGGAGGAGGAATGTATTTCCTAGTCCCTCCACTACCTTGAAGTGACCTTGCTAAAAGCTCACTGCCAGTTGTTTCCTGCATCGTTGGTCCCTAGCAGAATTTCCCATCAGCCCCCTGGATCATTGGGACATCAGTTTCAGCACAAGGTTCTCTTGAAGGTCAAGGGAAGATGCATGGCCTGGCTCTTTAAAACTAGGCAGCTTGCATTGCTCCTTCAAAAAGAATTGTTTAGGGTAGTGAGAACTAGGGAGGGTAGTGAGGCACTCCAAAGGGATCTGTCGAGGATGGGCGAGTGGGCGTCGACGTGGCCAACTGCAGTCGGGTTACAATGGATAAAAGGAAGTCCTTCTTCACGCACACAGAATTCACACACAGGAGGCGGTGGTGGCTACAAGCATGGTCGGCTTCAAGAGGGAATTGGCTAAACCTATGGAGCAGAGGTCCATCAGTGGCTATTAGCCACAAGGTATAGAGAGGAACTCTTGGTCTGGGTCAAGTGATGCTCTGTATTCTTCGTGCTTATGGGGGGGGGGGGGGGCAACAGTGGGAGGGTTTCTAGTGTCCTGGCCCCACTGCTGGACCTCCTGAGGGCACCTGGTGTTTTTGGCCACTGTGTGACACAGAGTGTTGGACTGGATGGGCCACTGGCCTGATCCAACATTGGCTTCTCTTATGTTCTTATGAGAAGTTTCTAGAAATGCTCAGATATCTAATACTGGGGGAGGATGTCCGTCTAGTTTGATCTCACATTTATTCATCCCACGACAGGCCATTCCAAAATGCTTTAAATCAAATCGATCACATTCCAGCAATTTGGGGGGAATCAAGTCTCTTCTTGCGAGACCCTTATTTAGTGATGTTCAGAGCTGTTAGCCTTTCCTCTCCCCTCTCCCTTAAGCATTTTGGTAAATTTATTTTTCAAAGATTCTCTCAAATTATGAAGGCGATGCTCCTCTCATTTCTTGAAAACTGAAAGCCCCAAGCTCATGTTCATTGCATACAACTGTGTGGCCTATGATGAAAAGTCGCTGACAATGTTCGGAACTGTTAGCAAGTTGTCATTTGGCTATTCAAATAATAAATTCTGGGAGGGGAAGTCAATTTTCTTCCACCTGTCACTGCCTCTCATTTACCCACCTGGGGCAGGGAATTATTAGCCACCAGCCCCAATTTCCTGTCCCTGAAGAACTGAGGAGCAAGAGAAAAAAAGATGGTTTCCACATAGTGATGCCCTAAGAATTTTCTCTGGTCTCTATGATAAAAACCATAGACACCAGGCGACATAGCCTAGAGTGTCATCTGGAAATGCCATCATATCCTCCCCAACCTCCACAATCCCTGGGTACCACCTCCCAGATCTCCCAGTATTAGCTGAGGTAAGGTTGGGAACCCTCCAATTCATGCACGCACAAAGCTTCTTCTTCTTACTTTGCTTGAAAGGTAGTTACAAATAAAACTTAGGAACACACAGTCTTCCTCATCCTCAGCCTGCCTAAACAAGTGAACAATTCAACACTGAAGAAAAGTTAAGGCGCTTGGGGCTCTTTAGCTTGGAGAAATGACGGCTGAGGGGTGACATGATCGAGCTTTACAAAATTATGCATGGGATAGAGCAGGTAGAGAAAGAAGTCCTTTTCTCCCTTTCTCACAGTACAAGAACTCGGGGGCACTCCATGAAATTGCTGAGCAGTCGGGTTAGAACCAATAAAAGGAAGTCTTCACCCAAAGAGTGATTAACACGTGGAATTCACTGCCACAGGAGGTGGTGGCGGCTGCAAGCATGGACGGCTTCAAGAGAGAACTGGATAAACATATGGAGCAGAGGTCCATCAGTGGCTATTAGCCACAAGGTATAGATAGGAACTCTCGGTCTGGGGCAAATGATGCTCTGTATTCTTGGTGCTTATGGAGGGGGCAAACAGTGGGAGGGCTTCTAGTGTCCTGGCCCCACTGATGGATCTCCTGAGGGCGCCTGGTGTTTTTGGCCACTGTGTGACCGAGTGTTGGACTGGATGGGCCACTGGCCTGATCCAACATTGGCTTCTCTTATGTTCTTAACATGTGAACAATTCACAGGTTCCAAACAATGGAACACACACACTCCCCAGCCTGAATAGGGACACAGAATTCTTATCTCACTACAGATGCTAAGTTTCTCCCCTTTGCTCTAATTGAGCTGATAACAATCTCCATTGTCCCTCTGCATCCCTTCTGAGCATTCTTTATCGAACAAAGTTTGACTCAAACGGCACCTTTAAGACCAACAAGTTTAATTCTGTGCATGCAGCACTTTGTGCATGCACATGAAAGCTTGTACCCAGAGTGAAACTTGTGGGTCTTAAAGGTGCCACTGGACTCAAACTTTGCTCTGTTGCTTCAGACCAACATGGCTACCTAGGAACATCAGAAGAGCCCTGCTGGATCAGACCACCAGTCCATCCTGCCTCACACAGTGGCCAACCAGTTCCTCTGGAGGGCCAACAACAGGGCATAGAGGCCAGGGCCTTCATAAGAACATCAGAAGAGCCCAGCTGGATCTAACCAGTGGTCCATCTAGTCCAGCATCCTATCGCACACACTGGCCAACCAGTTCCTCTGGAGAGCCAACAACAGGGCACAGAGGCAGAGGCCTTCCCCTCATGTTGCCTCCTGGCTCTGGGATTCAGAGGTTTAGTGCCTCTGAATGTGGAGGTTTCCCCTCAGTCGCCATTGATAGCCTTATCCTCCATGAGGCTATCGAAATCCCCTTTTAAAACTGATTATTCAGTAAATAACCTCGATGGACCAACGGTCTGATCAACTGTGAGCCATATCCATGTGGCTTGCTCCTCAGACTTATACACCCCCAGGGGATGTGTTAAATCTCTTTCTCCTCACTTCTAAAGATCCTTTTTACTGGTTTACTCAGCTCCTCAAAGAAATCAGTGGGTGTTTCTGTTTTATATGTGCAGACAGTGAGACAGGGTTTCTGGTTAATCATGTTTTGATCTGCCTGAAAAGAACTCAGAACTTCAAAAGGACTGTTTTGCCTTGACAAATGCGTTGGAGCATCGTACCAGTAAAGAACCCGAGAAGGTGTGAAATATTTTTTCCCTTTGGATGGTGAATAAGAATTGAGAACTCTGGCTTAGTTGACTCTTGACCTTCATGCTCAGCTGTGTGAAGGATTAAAGATCAGCACCATCATTATACGGGAGCTAACAGTGTTGATCTACTAGGCTTTGTATCGATTTTTAAGGACATGTTTTGATCATTAGGGAAAAGAGCCATTTGTCACCCAGAACGTCTTGGGCGCCGTGTGTGGGAAGCTTTGTTTGCAAGGATATGGGATTTGTCATGTGTACTGGAGCATCGATCAGAGATAATTAGTCTAGTGCCTTTTCCTTCCGCCTGGTTAGCAGATGTGAGCACTGTGCGCATTAAATGCACGCAGAGAATGAAAAAGAAATAATAAACCCAGGAAGCACCGTACGGCTTGAAAACATTTGCTCTGGTCTACATACAGGTCTTTTGTTTCCACCACCTTTCGCTGCTAATCCAGCCACAAAATGCACCTTTCCCATAATATTGTCATGGCTCAATGGCAGCACATCTGGTTGGAATGCAGAAGGTCCCAGGTTCAATCCCCAGCACCTCGAGTTAAAAGGTTCAGGTGTGTTTTTTTTTTTTTTTTGAACAAGCGCCTTTATTGAGAAAAAAGGTTACAGTGCACAGAAGAAGAGATAGATGTGCATGAGTTAGATGGGAGAAGTCTTTAAAACGAGCATAATGCTATTCGCAGAACTACAACTCTTAACAGACTGCCCATAAAGAGATTTTTGTAACTGACCCTTACAACACTTTTCTAACCATAAGAATATATTTTATATTTACAGTAGGAGGTTATTTCACCTTCAAACTTATTGCTATTTATCTTTTCTAGAAAGGGGTACCACTTTTCAAGTGGGTTGTATAGCTCCCTCCCTAGTAACGATCTGTCAAAACACAATGTGCATTTTTCTTCCAGAAAATAGTCCCAGGCCTTGTTTCACCAGTGTTTTCTTGAAGGGGTAGTGTCCGATCTCCAGTGCTTGGCTATTACTGCCTTTGCGGCTACAAGCAACACCGTGATAAGGTCCCGTATTCGTGGGGGTGGTCTGTTTTCAGACCTGAGGTTGAGTAGAATTATGCTTGGGTCAAGAGGTATGTGATAGTTGACAATGGTCTCGATTTCTGTCAGCACTTTCTTTCAGAACAAGGCTATCCGTGGACAGGTCCACCAAGTGTGGTAGTAGTCTGCAGCGAGGCCACAGCCTTTCCAACATACAAGTGGGATTTTCTGGGTTATATGGTACAAGTGGAGACCTGCAAGAAACTTGCAGGATAGTTATCCCATTCCTCACACCTTTGCTTCCTCCCTTCTCCCCCTACCTCTCTCACACTCTTTCTCCCTTCTGCCCCCCTTTCTTACTCTCTCGCTCTCCTCCATGTATATTACTTCCTCTCTCTTTCTGACCTGTCATCATTCCCTTTGTTTTTCTGCCTCCCCACCTCATCACTCTTTCTCTCTCTTTCTACCTCCCACCTCAAATCCCACCCTCCCCAGGCTCCACCTCTCAAATGTCTGGGAATTTTCCAACCTGGAGTTGGCAACCCTATTTCCTTCCCAACCAACAGCCAACCTACCTTTTTCTGTCTTCAGCTTTCTATCTCCACCCCCCTCCCCTGAAGCCTCTACCTAGGAAAATTACAGTCTTTCTCCACAATGGGGACTAAAGCAGCTTACATTATTATTTCCTCTTTGTTATCTGCACAACAACCCTGTGAGGTTGGTTAGACTGAAAGTATGTGACTGATCCAAAATCTCCCAGTCAGCTTCCACTGCAAGATGGAGATCTGAACCTGGGTCTCGCAGATCCCAGTCTGAAGCTCGAACTGTTGCACCACAATGGCTTTCATACGGTGGCTGCTAATGAACTGTAGCAAAACAGCTGGGCCTAATTAAGTCATGCAAATCAGGTGGTATCAAGTCACACAAAGGGTGCTGCCTAGGGATGCCAGCCTCCAGATGGGACCTGGGGATCCCCTGGAGTTACTGCTCATCTCCAGACTACAGAGATAACTTTCTATGGAGAAAATGGATGCTTTGGAGGGTGGAGTTTATGGCATTGCACCCCACTGAGGTCCCTGTCATCCCCAGGTTCCACCCCCAAATTTCCAGTAGTTTCCCAGCCTGGCTCTGGATCCGCTGCTGGTGGCCGGGGGGGGGGGGGTAACTTGGCAACCCTAGACTGCTGCCAGTAAAATCCCTGCCTTTGACTGACAGAAACAGTTGGAACTTCCCCCCCCTCCCCCGAACATTCTAATCTCCTCACAGTTGACACCTGGAGCTGAGGCCATTTCAAAAGGTATTTTGGGGGATTCTATGGTCCCTGAAGGGTTTTTTTAACTTTTCAGATTTTTCTGCACATGGTGGGAGTGCCCCCTGTGTGTAGGAAAACCTCTCTCCCCCCCCCCAAGGGCCCCCTAGCTCGGATTTAGATATCCGCACAGGGGGGGGGCCCTTCGCTATTAGATATATAGATAAAGCAGGTGGTATATGACATGAAAGACAAAAGACCCTGGATAGCTGCAGCCAGTCTGAGTGGACAATATTGACCTTGATGGACCAATGGTCTGACTTGGTATAAGGCACCTATAGTTGTTATTTGATCTTTGGGGAGGGCCTGTGGCTCAGTGGTAGAACATCTGCTTGGCATGTAGAAGGTCCCAAGTTCAATCCCTGACCTCTCCAGTTAAAAGGACCAGGCAGTAGGGGATGTGAATGAGTTTGGCCTGAGACCCTGGAGAGCCACTGCCAGTCTGAGTACAGAATACTAACTTTGATTGATCAAGGAACTGGTTCAGTATAAGGCAGCTTCATGTGTTCACAGATTTGGCTTAACCCTTCATGTTTCCAACTGTAGTGGTGTAGTGGTTAAGTGCACAGACTCTGATCTGAAAGAACCGGGTTTGATTCCCCACTCCTCCACTCGCAGCTGCTGGTGTGACCTTGGGTCAGTCATAGTTCTCTCAGAGCCATTCTCTCAAGGGCAGTTGTCAAAAGAGCTCTCTCAGCCCCACCTACCTCACAGGGTGTCTGTTGTAGGGAGGGGAAGGGAAAGGAGATTGTAAGCTGCTCTGAGACTCCGAGTGAAGGGTGGGGTATAAATCCAACCTCTTCTCCTCCTCCTCCTCCTTTCTCATAGAATTGTGGTTCTGTATACATTTATGCACTTTTCACATGCTCAGTGTGCACAGTTTTTTACTGTGTCTTTTAATCTTTTTTTTAATGACAACATATTTATTCCTGTTTTTATTTGTATTCTTCTAGATCGCCCTGAAGAAGCATAGGTGAAATGCACATGGCCAGTATAATGAGACAGCTTGGTGTAGTGGTTAAGAGAGGCGGACTCAAACTGGGAGAACCAGGTTTGATTCCCCACTCCTCCACATGCAGCCAGCTGGGTGACCTTGGGTCAGTCACAAGTTCTTTCAGAGCTGTTCTCTCAAGAGCAGTTCTCAAAGAGCTCTCTCATCCCCACCTACCTATCTCACAGGGTGTCTGCTGTGGGGAGAGGAAGGGAAGGAGATTGCAACCCGCTCTGAGACTCCAAGTGAAGGGCAGGTTATAAATCAACTCTTCTTCTTCCTCCACCTCCTCCTCTTCTTCCTCCTCTTCTTCCTCTTCTTCTGATAAAACTATTCTTTCCCACACTGCATGGTTGGGGTTTTGTTACATCTTTGATGAAGCTCGCGTCTCCTGTTAAACCCTTCCTCTCCCACAGCATTAAAACCTGAGAAGATACAACTGCCTATCTCTTGCATATCATGGAGGGGCCACAACTCTTTGAGAGCATCTCTTTGGCACTCAGAAGGTCTCAGGTTCAATCCCCAGCATCTCCAATTAAAAAGAACCAGGCAGTAGGTGATGTGAAAGACCTCTGCCTGAGACCCTGGAGAGCTGCTGCCGGTCTGTGTAATACTGACCCTGAAGGAGTGATGGTCTGATTCAATGTAAGGCCGCCACATGTGTCCATATGTTCCTCTTTCCTTCCTCCCTCTCCTCCCTCTGTTTTCTCCCCCACTGACCAAACTTAGATTGAAATCTGCCGGGTCAGCTTCTGTTCCCCTGCACAACAACCAGTATATTTATGGCATTATAGGACTGCCAACTCCAGGTTGGGAAATTCCTAGAGATTTGGGGGTGGAGCCTGGGTGAGAATATAATTACACAAGAGAAGCCAAGGTTGGATCAGGCCAGTGGCCCATCCAGTCCAACACTCTGTCACACAGTGGCCAAAAACACCTTGTGAGGAGGAAGTTCAGCGGGATAGGATGCCACAGAGTCCGTCCTCCAAAGATGCCATTTTCTCCAGGGGAAGTGGTTACTGCAGTTTGCGGGTCACTCATAACTCCACAAGAACTTCACTTCCCGCCTGGCAATAGGGACCCCTAATTATCAACTACATTTCTTCAACTCTCCTTCCAAAAATCTCAGGGCGGGAGGCATGCTCCTCCTCTTTTTCACGGCATCCTTATCTATCGGCTCCCAGTGTCTGTGTGAATATATGTTGTGGGTATGAGCATGTGCGCCTGCATTTTCCCTTGCGCAAATGAGCTTCAGGGGAAAGCTAGTCCCACCTTTCTCATGGTGATTGAAGGACTTTGGCATTTGACCTGACATAGTCAACTAATTAGACCATGACAGAAGGGCTCGGATGGACTGAGCGTTCCCCTTCATCATTCTGCCGGCTCCCACCTTGTAATGAGACCCCTTTCACCTCCTTCATCAATAATCTTTACCTCTCTCTTCTTGCAAGAATATAATCTCCTCGGCTCTCTTTTACATAGAACTGGAGAGCTAGAATATGGGAAAGAAAGCTGGGCAGACTCACCAGACCTGGAATTTATTTGTACCCACCTTTCTCCCATTCGGGACCCAAAGCGGCTTACATCACTCTCCTCCATTTCATCCTCACAACAACAACCCTGTGAGGGAGGTCAGGCTGAGAGTGTGTGTGACTGGTCACCCAGGGAGCTTCCATGGTCCAAGTGGTGATCTGAACCTTGGTCTCCCAGATACTAGTCCAGCACTCTTAACCACGATACCACACAGGCTCTCCAGTGGTGGACTGACCTCTGATGTCATTGAGATCAGGGGCGGGCAGGGAAACTAAAATAGCCCTGGCAAAACCCCATCATAGTGGCTCCCTGGAACACTGTTGTCACCAATAAGAAGGGCCAGTGTATCCGTAACTGGTTTCCCTTCTACGTGCATTGGTTTAGCATGCAACCTGAATGTGATTAGAGGTCCTGGGGGAAAGGAGATGGGACAAGCTGCCAGCAGCAGGACTAGCTGAAAAAATAAAAGCTGAAACTACACAGATCCCCATGGATAAGACAATCAGAAGAGTCCTGCTGGATGAGACTAATGGTCCATCTAGTCCATCATCCCATCTCACACAGTGGCCAAGCTGTTACTCTGGTGGTCCAATAACATGGCATAGAGGTCGAGGCCTTCATAAGAATATCAGAAGAGCCTTCCTGGATCAGACCAGTGGTCCATCTAATCCATCATCTCATCTCACACAGTGGCCAACCAGTTCCTGTGGAGGGCCAACAACAGGGCATAGAGGCCAAGGCCTTCATAAGGACATCAGGAGAGCCCTGCTGGATCAGACCAGTGGTCCATCTAGTCCAGCATCCTGTCTCACACAGTGGCCAGCCAGTTCCTCTGGAGCCAACAACAGGGCACAGAGGCCAAGGCCTTCATAAGAACATAAGAAGAGCCCTGCTGGATCAGACCAGGGGTCCATCTAGTCCAGCATCCTGTCTCACACAGTGGCCAACCAGTTCCTCTGGAGGGCCAACAACAGGGCACAGAGGCTGAGGCCTTCCTAAGAACATCAGAAGAGCCCTGCTGGATCAGACCAGTGGTCCATCGAGTCCAGCCTTCTGTCTCACAAAGCTGCCAACCAGTTCCTGTGGAGGGCCAACAACAGGGCACAGAGGCCGAGGCCTTCATAAGAAGAGCCCTGCTGGATCAGACCAGTGGTCCATCCAGTCCAGCATCCTGACTCACGCAGTGACCAACCAGTTCCTCTGAAAGTCCAACAACAGGTCATATATGTCATGGCCCTCCCCTGATGTTGCCTCCTGACTCTGGGATCCAGAGGATTAGTGCCTCTGAATGTGGAGTTTCCATTTAGTCACCATGGCTCGTAGCCACTGATAGACCACTCCTCTATGAATCTATCCCACTCCCCTTTAAAGGTATCTATGGCAGCTCTTGCACTTGTGATACAGTCTGAATCAAAGCTTCCTTGGTGGAAGTTGCAGGGTCAGGGCTCTTTCTTTGTTTATTTTGCAAAAAGGCTTTCATGCGCGCTGCATATTATACTAAATCAATAATAACTGCATCCCCGTGTTATTTACTCTGGGCTTTGCTGCATATTTTTTGTTGACCTCTCCTCTGAGATGTTAGCAGCAAACCTCCTGGGAGATGTTGGGCAAATATTGTGTGGAACAACACAGCCGCTTCCGCCCCCTTCCTTTCCCCACTACTTATTCCAGTTTATTTATTCTTCTTCTTTATTCTTGTTCATTGCTGTGATTTAATTTTTGTAGACTTCAGTGATTCCCAGCCAGGATCCAGGGGGTAAATTTTAGAGATGCTGTGAATATGACAGCCCTGACCTGGATAACTCAAGCTAGCCTGAGCTTGTCAGATCTCAGGCTGCGGTCACACGGGCCCCTTTAAATCCGGGAGCCCTCCCGGATTAAAGGGGCCGCATTTTTCTACCTTGGGTTGGGATGTCTACACATCCCAACCCCTGTGGTGGCAGAAGCGGCAGCCGCGGAAGCAGTGGTGGCTGCGGAAGAGGCGGCGGCCGCGGAAGAGGCGGCGAAGGAGGTGGCCGTGGCAGCGGCAGAAGCAGCGGCAGCGGGAGAAGCAGCAAAGGACCCGCCAGCCACCTGGTAAGTTTTGGGGTTGGTTTTTTTCCCCTTTTACACTTGGGCGCTTGACTGCCCAAGCGCCCAAGCATAAAAAGGGGGGGGGGGAATGGCCAACGGGACCATCTGGACAGCCCTGCTCTCACAATGATTGCAAGAGAGGGCTGTCCAGATACCTCAAATGCGGGTTCCTCCCGCGACTCCCGGGAAAACTGTCGATTTTCCCGTGGCCGGAAAATGCGGGAGGAACCCACATCTGAGCCCGCTTCGGTGTGGGACTTTCTGCGGCCATCGTAGACGGCCCCTTTAAATGCGGGAGGAAATAGCCCTTCCTCCCGCATTTAAGGGCCATGTGACTGCGGCCTCAGAAGCTAACCAGGGTTGGCCCTGGTTAGTATTTGGAAAGGAAGAAGAAGAGGAAGGGGAGGAGGAGATTGGATTTATACCCCACCTTTCACTACCGAAAGGAGTCTCAGAGCAGCTTACAATCTCCTTTCCCTCCGCCTCCCCAAAACAGACACCCTGTGAGGTAGGTGGGGCTGAGAGAGAGCTCTTTCGAGGACTGCTCCTGAGAGAATAGCTCTGAGAGAACTTGTAACTGGCCCAAAGTCACACCAACAGCTGCATGTGGAGGAGTGGGGGATCAAACCCAGTTCTCCCAGATTAGAGTCCACGCTCCGAGCCACTACACCAAACTGTCAACAAGGAAGTCCAGGGTTGCTACACAGAATCAGGCAATGGCAAACTACCTCTTGAAAACCCTATGGAGTTGCCATCAGTCAAAGGTGACTGAAGAACAAACTTTGTATGCAACTGATGAAAAAAAGGACGTTTTAGAAATTGCATAAGTTTGCAGCAAAGAACCAGAAAACTGTCATGAAAAGGAAGTCTGAGGCGGATCGCCATATTGGTTTGCAGTGGAAGAGCACGATTTGAGTCCAGTGAAAACTTAGACCAAAAAGATTTCCAGGGTATCAACTTCCAAAATCCTGTCTTTGCATACAAACAACCAGAGGGCCAGAGCATACAGCCAGAGGAACCAGGATGGACAAAAGGAAATGCTACTTTACAAAGCGAGTGACTAAAATGTGAAAAGGATGCTAGATGAAGTAACAATGGCCACAGGAATAGACAGCTTTAAAAGAGGCCCCAGTCAAATGAGCGAGATAATCCGGGGGAGACGTGAGGCTAATTGCTCTGGAGCAATTTGACCTGCAGTTGCGCGACCATACAAGTCTGTGAAACTGCAGGCGCAGCCCACCATTGCGTGATCAGACGCAATCGCAGGTGAGTCGGGGGGGGGGGGGGGTTTGCTGTTTTTTCCCGGGGGATCGATGAATCGCATCTCCACCCTGGGAGTATGTGATGATGTGCTATCCCTGATGCCATGAGTGAATGCTGGAGTAATCACACGAGGAAAGTCCATCTGTGGCCTGTAGCAAACCTGTTTGCTACTGGACTTTCCCCAGTACCTTTTAGCTCCGCTTCTTTGGTGGAGACACAGGTTGCCAACGGGTGTGGGACGCTTCCCAGCTGTTCTAGTGTGATCGCGCCCTTAAAATCCCCATGGCATTCATGCCTATCGCGCAGCTAATTCTGCATGTGATCAGGGTCAGATACATGCAAGATTGGTCTATCGGTGGCTTCATGCGATAGTGACTGAGGGGAACCTCCATGTTCAGGAGCAGTCAGCCTCTGAATCCTAGTGCCAGGGGGCAACATCAGGGAAGGCTCTACGCTATGTTGTTGGCCCTCCAGAGGAACTGGTTGGCCACTGAGTGAGACAGGATGCTGGACTAGATGGACCATTGGTCTGATCCAGCAGGACTCTCCTTATGTTCTTAACTGGACTGTACCATTTCAGTTGCATGGAAGGTTAAATGTTTGGGCACTTTCCCCCAAAGAAACTTCCTTGTATGTAAAATAATAATAATAACATGCAGTGAAGAACATCTCCCTGACAGTTCTATATGAAGGGTGGTTTTTCAGTCTATTCAAGCCTATCCATGAAGTAGTTGAATCTTTAAAACAAGCTTCCCGTGAACACATTAAGCTGTCTCATCCTGAAAGAGACCCTTGGTCCATCAAAGTCAGCACTGACTGCTCAGAGTTGAAGCAGCTCTCCAGGGTCTCCGGTTTGCCAACCTGCAGGTGGGGCCTAGAGGTCTCCTAGAATCACAACACGTATCCAGACAAGATGACAGAGATCAGTTCCCCTGGAGAAAATGGCTGCTTTGGAGGGTGGACTCTGTGGCATTGTATACTGCTGAGGTCCCTCCCTAAACTCTGCCTTTTCCGGGCTCCACCTGAAAATCTCCAGGGATTTCCCAATCTGGAGCTGGCAATCTCCGCTCTGGACACCCCTGAATTTGCTCCTCATGCCATTCCTGAGGGTCTCCTGTCCCACAGGTGGTACATTTCAGGGAGATCAATGTGCTGCTAAGCGAGGGAGGGAGGGAGGGGATGCAGGAAAGCTGTGCCCCACTGATGGAAGTGTCTTCCATTCGCAGAAAGGGGAGGGGAGGGACTTCAATGGGGTAATAACGCCATCAGGTCCACTTTCCAAAATGGCCGTTTTATCCGGGTGAACTGATCTCTGTCACCTGGAGAACAGTCGTAATCCCAGGAGAGCTCCAGCCTGGAGTTTCCAGGTCCTCTTTGGCCGCCGGCTAGGGATGGTAGGCAGGGTTGTCAGCTCCAGGTTGGGAAACTCCTGGAGGTTTGGGGGTGGAGCCTGGGGAGGACAGGGACCTCAGTGGGGTACAGTGCCATACAGTCCACCTTCCAAAGCATCCATTTTCTCCAGAGGAACTGATCTCTGTCGTCTAGAGGCTGCGGTCGCACACACTAAATAATCCACTTTCAATCCACTTTCAGTGCACTTTCCAACTGGATTTTGCCGTGTGAGCTGGCAAAACCCTGTTGGGAAGTGGTCTGAAAGTGGATTATTCAGTGTGTGTGTGACTGCAGCCTGGAGATGAGCTGTCATTCGAGAGGATCCCCAGGTCCCACCTGGAGGCTGGCATCGGCTGAGGACAGACTGGCAATCTGTCAGGGAACAGCAGCTGGTCGTTCACACTGGTCGTTCACACTGGCCAGAGTCCTGCAGGAGCGTTTCGGGGAGGAGGCGCAATGACGCGTACACACTGCCGCGGAGCGGCCCCTGGCAGGCTGGCCTCTGCGGCTCGTGGTGGAGTTGTTTCTGCAGCAGGCGCATGGGGGCAGCAGCAATTCAGCCACGATCCAGTGGCACACATAGCGCATATGCGCATCTCTCCGTGGGGGCGTGTTCACACCGCCGCCTCCGCTTGAATCCCACCTCTTCCCTTCCACACAGCCGGGAAGCGGGATCCAAGCGGAGGAAGGCCCCTGGACACTGCTTTCTGACGGTGTCCGTCTGAGGCGGCAGGGGAGCACTTTGGAGATGAGTGAGTACGGAAGAGAGACGGAGGACAGCTGCGGCTGTCTGAACTGCCTCCCTTCCCCTGCTTTTGAAGCTCTCCCAGGCCACGTTGCCAGCCTGTCCTCGTCCATCCCAACTCCAGCTACCACCTGGAGGTTGGCAAGCCTACAGACCAATGAGAAAGAGAACAAATGAGAAAAAGAAAATGTCTCTTACCACCTCAACCTTCCCTACGCCAATGCTAGGATTTCTGTTGGTTCTACTGTGGTAAATGGGACTCCGCTGACATAAATCCGAGAATTTCTCCCAAATGGGTTTAGCGATTCATTCAGCTCGGATGGTTCTTTTGCTATCAAAGGAGGGTAATTTTTATTATTCCTCCTTCTCTTCTCCAAAGACACAGTGTCTGGGAGACCGGAATACAAATCTATATCATTTTCTTTGGGGGTTTTTCCCCCCAGCCTCATCATTTATGGAAAGAGTTGCATTATGACAATCAGACTGTAAGAAACGAAGGGGCCGAGAAGCTTCACCGGGGATGTAAAACGTTCAGTGACGGCGTCTGTTCTGGAAAAAATTAATTTTTCACTCGGTGAGTAATGACTAGATATCCAGCATCCTGATGTTTGGCACCCATCCCCTCCAACATAATTTATTGTGAAGAAATAGAGGAGCAGTCGACCTCCTCTTCACGATATTTGGTCACGTAATCTGTAGATCCTCATTTTATGGTCCCCCTGTAATAATTGCTGTACTGTATCTCTTTTCCTCTCCTTCCTTTCCAGAGTGGCTGATGGTTGGAAGGGGAGAGGGCTGCCCAAAGGAGGAAAGAGGGGAAAGGTGCTGAAATCTACTTGATACCCTTCAAGTAAAGTGGCCAATCTCCAGATGAGAGCCAGTTTGGGGTAGTGGTTAAGAGCAGCAGACTCTGATCTGGAGAAATGGGTTTGAGTCTCTGCTCCTCCACACGCAGCTGCTCAGTGACCTTGGGTCAGTCCCAAGTTCTCTCGAAGCTGTTCTCTCACAAGCAGTACTCTCAGAGCTCTCTCAGCCCCATCTACCTCACAGGGTATCTGTTGTGGGGAGGGGAAGGGAAAGGAGATTATAAATCACTCTGAGACTCCGAGTGAAGGGCGGGGTGAAAATCCAACCTCCTCCTCCTTCTCCTTCTCCTTCTCCTTCTCCTCCTCCTCCTCCTCCTTGCAGCTGGAGATCACCTGAGATTACAAGTGATCTCCAGGCAGGCCCATAGCTCCAGTGGGGCATTCTGGGGCCCTGCCGCCTTAATTAAAAGCCCAGCCCCCACAAATAGCCATGCCAGAAACCTTCTTGTTGAGCTTAGAAGGGCACTCAAGAGTGGTACCTTCCATACATCTCCCACAATCCCTCTTTCTGCTCGCCCAGTCACCTAGTGAGACCATGGTGAGTCTTTCAAAAGCATTCCCACAAGCCTCTGGGAAACATACAAAGGCTAATGGGGATTGTAATGGCTTCAAGTTATAAGAGCATGTTCCTCTAAAGTGCTTGGCAAGTGTCAGAAGAACAAGGGAGGGTGAAAGAGGGAGACGAGTGCGTGAGGTGATTGGTTGGTGACTGATAGTGTGTGGGTGGAGCTAGGAAGTGTGTGAGTGTGTGTGAGTGTGTATGTGTGGAGAGAGAGAGAGAGAGAAGGCAGAGTATTCAGTCTGAAGTCAGCAGTCAGTAGCTGTCAGTTGTGGTCAATCTACATAGAGTCAGAGAAGCAGTCTTCCAAATAGAATCATACAAGAAGTGGGACCCACGATACTCATGGCGGTGGGGGGGGAGAGTATTCCCCACAGCTTAGGGCCTGCTGAAGCCAGAGGAGCTCCAGAGGAAGAGGCAGTGGCAGCAGGTGAGCCCTTATCCCTCCCCCCCCCAGCAGTGGCGGTGGCAAGGCCCACCCGCCAAGACTTCTCCCCCTCCAGCGGCGGTGACAAGGCTGGCCTGTTAAGCCTTCTCCCCCTCCCACAGTGGCAGCCACGGCGAGGCTGAGTGGCACACAGCCACTGGCCCGCCAAGCCTTCTTCCCCCCCAGTGGCGGCGGCGGCAACGGACGATTCCCAGAGCATTCTCTGCACATACGCAGGGAATGCTTTTTTTACTTTTGGAGGGATTTAAGTATCCCCCAAATAATTTTTTTTAACTTTTCAGATCTTTCTGCACACCTGGGGAGTCCCCCAAGTGTGCAGGGAAATCTCTTTGCCCCCTAGGTGCCCCCGACGTGCGGATTTAGATATCTGCATGCAAGGGGTGCCTTGGCTATTAGATACATAGATAGTGGTGTTGTGAAAGGCCTTAAGATTCTAAAAGAGAAGAAGAAGAAGAGATTGGATTTATAACCCGCCCTTCACTCCCCAAGGGAGTTTCAGAGCGGCTTACAAACTCCTTTTCCCTTCCCCTCCCCACAACAGACACCCTGTGAGGTAGGTGGGGCTGAGAGAGCTCTTTCCCAAGCTGTCCTTGAGGGAACAGCTGGTACAGAGCTATGGCTTGCCCAAGGTCATCCAGCCAGGTGCAAGTGGAGGAGTGGGGAATCAAACCCGGTTCTCCCAGATTAGAGTCCGCGCACTTAACCACTACACCAAACTGGCTCTCACTACACCAAACTGGCACTTAACCACTACACCAAACTGGCTCTCTAGAGGAAGAACATATACCTAAGGGGGCAATTTAGGCAAAGTCTCATATTGTCAGAGTATTTTAAGAGTGTGAGGGGAAAAGGCTGACAGAGACCTGAGTAAAAGGGGGAAAGATTCTACTAAGCAACTTAACAAAACATCTTGTAACCAAATATGCTTCCTTTGCCAATAAAGTTTTATCTTATTTATTGCTAACCCGGAGTCTTATCCTCAGAACCACATAGACCAACGAAGGAGCCTTAGAGCTCAGGCACGATACTGTGGGAAAGGTTAATTAAAGACTGGAATTAAATTCCCGGTGGCAGCGATAGAGGCTTTAGGTGAGAGAAAGAAACAACAAGAAATTTAAAACTCCTTTACACCTAACCACACAAAATAAGAGAGAGGTATCATCACAACGATGCTTTTGGAAGACTCACCATGACCTACAGCAGGACTGGGCTGGCAGAAAGGGGGATTGCTGGAGATGTATTAAAGGTACCACTCTTGAGTGCCCTTCTAAGCTTTCTTGTCCCGTGGATGGGAACTCAAAAGGCCTCTGAAGGCAATTACATGCCCTCCAAGCTATTTTTTTTCCTTAGGAACTATCGCACTTGCTGCCCCGTCCCTTGGAAGGAAGGGCTAGAAACAAGCTCGGAGCCCCCCCCTTTAAAGACAGGCATTCAGATTGATTTAATTGACTTAAATCTATCTGCCCCCTTAAAAATTTAAAAGCCCCCTGAACAAACAAGCAAAAATCCTGACTATGGGACTGTCTCCAGGCAACAAAGATCAGCTCACATGGAGAAAATGGCCACTTTGGAAGGTGGACCCTAGGGCAGTGGTAGGGCTGCCCAGTCCAACTTGGGAAATATCTGAGGACTTTGGGGGTGGAGCCAGGAGACTTTGGGGGTGGAGCCAGGAGAAAGAAAGAGACATCATTTTGTGATGTCACATCCTGTGATGTTGCTTCCACACGCTGACACATGAACTCATGAAGTTTCCTAATACTGAATCAGGCCATTGGTCCATCAAGGTCAGTGTTGACTACTCAGACTGGTAGTGGCTCTCCAGGGTCTCAGGCTGAGATCTTTAATGTCACCTATTACCTGATCCTTTTTTAGCTGAAGAGGCTGATACCTCCTGCATGTCAAGCAGATGCTCTATCACTGAGCAACGGCCCTACTGAATCCTTCCTCATCTCGGCAGAATATGAAGCACTAAGTGCTACACAAGTGCTAAATATGATTTTCATATCATAAGAACAGGAGAGAAGCCACAGTGGATCGGGCCAACAGCCCATCCAGTCCAACACTCTGTGTCACAACAGTGGCCAAAAATACCAGGTGCCCTCAGGAGGTCCAGCAGCGGGGCCAGAACTCCAGAAGCCCTCCCACTGTTGCCCCCCAAGCACCAAGAATGCAGAGCATCACTGCCCCAGACAAAGGGTTCCATTTAGACCTTGTGGCTACTAATAGCCACTGATAACCTTTGCTGGATGGGGACAGAGAGAGAGACAGACAGACAGACAGACAGAAAAAAGAAAGAAAGAAAGGGGGAGGGGGAGAGAGAAGGAAAAGAGCTGGCAGAGGCACTTACCCCAGCAACCTTGAAAGCCACATGTAAAAGCACGCCCTTCCGTACAAAGAGCCTAGTCCCTCCTTAATCTCTGAGCGGGACTTTTTCTTGCTGCCTCTGCTCTTAAAGGGGAAATGTCTGGTGATGCTTTTTACTGCAGGGCAGGCTCTCTGCAGACTTTTCCCTTTTAAGAGTTCAGGCCTGGCAGGGAGAGGGCAGGGCAGGCTCTGATGTTCCCCTGCGTTCCTGCTGGCAGCCATTGCCTCCCCCGGTGGCCAATTTTGAAAAAGCGGGGGTAAGCATTAAAAATCGGTGTTTCCCCTGCCCTCCCGGGGGGACTTGGCAGCCCTAGGCAGTGGTGGCTAAACTGTGTGTGGCTTTTCACACGTATTGTGCGGTTCCCCATCTATTTGCTTTCTTTATTTCTCTCTCTCTCTCTCGTCCTCCCTTCCTCCCCCATCTATCTGCTTTCTTTGTTTCTCTCTCTCTCCCTCCCTTCCTTGCACCCTCCCCTATCCATTTGCTTTCTTTCCATGTTTTTCTCTTTTTCCCTTCCTTCCTTCCTTCCTTCCTTCCTTCCTTCCTTCCTTCCTTCATCTATTTGCTTTCTGTAATGTACTTTACTTGCACCAGGACACTTGCCATGTGCTCCGGTAATGGCGACCGCCACATGGTCCAAGCACATGGCCCGGCAGTGGCCTGAGCTTGGATCCGGCCGAACTATGGCTGACCGGATTGTAATAGGACACCAATTAAACCTTGGCACTCAATTGGTGTCCCATTACAATCCGGCCAGCTATACATTCCATTCCATTCCACTTTCTTTGTTTCTCTCTCTCTTTCCACCGCTCTCTTTCTCTCTCTCTCTCTCTCAGACAAATAAATATCATTAGCAAACAAATAAATACAATTGGACAAATATCATTCTCTGCTTTTACCCCTTTTGTTTCTATTTTTGGCAGTCTCGTTGGTCGTTAATAAAATGCAAATGTGCATATTTTCAATAAAACCACGTGTAATATTTGTTCACGTCTTGCGGCTCTCAAACATCTGACATTTATTCTATGTGGCTCTCACATTAAGGAAGTTTGGCCATCTCTGTCCGAGGGCATTATACCCCTCCTTTCCCCAAACCCCACTATCCCCAAGCTCCACCCCCTCCCCCCAAAAAAGAACTTCAGGTGTTTCGCAATGGGGAGCTGGCAAACCTAAAGCTGGATGAAAATGAACCGAGCTAGGGTTTGTCAGGCTGGGATATCACACCGTCTTCCCTGGCAGCCTTGATAAATAAGAGCCCAGGACTTTTCAGTTTAGAAAAGAGACAACTTAGGGGGGGGAACGTGATAGAGGTTTCTAAAATTATGCACCGAGTGGAAGTGTTAGCCAAATTGCTTTAATTTAAGATGAGCAGTTGGCAAAATACCGGGTTCTTGCCAACTATACCAGGGTCCCACCCCTCCCGGGAGTTCTCCAGGAAAAAAGCACCTGAGGCAGATGGCAAATTAAATGCTTTTTACTGAATGTTGTTGCTCAGACACACATAAAACAGAATCACACACACAGACACACAGACCTAAGAAAATAAAGATAGAAAATAGCACTGTTGCATTAGCAGGAGTTTCGTTGTTTGGGTAATACTGTACCTGTCCTGAAGAGGAGTTGTCCGCTCGAAGGAAGAATTGGATGGGGAGAGAAAAATAGAAAAATGGGGCACGTGGCTTGACCCGGCAAGACCACGTGGTCTCTCTGGTCGCGAATCCAGAGATTTAAAGATGGAGGCAAGGGTATTTGGAAAGGAAGCTGGACATAAGGGGTAGTAAAGCAGATAGGGGACGATGGCTCAAGATACAGATTGCCTGCTGTGCAGGGTCTTTTATTAGGTGGTCTTGAGGGGCGGGCAGCGCTAAGCACATCCCACTAACACACCTACTAGGCGGTCCGTCCCTTCTGACCCTACCATAGGTTAAAGGTGACAATGGAGGAGAGGCCAGGGAGTGGTCAATATTGTGAAACTAGAGCTGAACAGGAACTTGACACCTGGGCACTCCTGCGATGAGTCACTGGATCACCTCTATTGTCCATTGATGGCCCTAGCCGGCTGGCTGATGGCCCGACCATTAGTTGCCAGGTAACCTCGTTAGCATAATCCATGCAGGTATGTTGGAGGGGGCAGGGGTTGACCAGCGTGGTGTGACAGAAAGAAACCTCATGGCAGAAGGAGTCTTTGTCTCTGTCTTGGTGAACTATAGAGGTTGCCAGCCCCCAGGACTGGACTGGAGCTTCTCCCAGCAATGGAGAAAGCCTGTAGCCCTTACAGCATAGCAACCCAAGTTCAAGCTTATGAATATTAGAATCCATAAGAGCACTAGAAGTGCCTTGCTGGCCAACAGAAGGAGTTGACAAAGATGTTTTTTCTCCCATTGCATTCTTGCTTTCAGATAATGATGCTTATCTGTCCTATAGAAGAAGAAAGAAGAAGAGGAGGAGGGGGAGGAAGAGGAGATTGGATTTATACCCCGCCCTTCACTACCCAAGGGAGTCTCAGAGTGGCTTACAAACTCCTTTCCCTTCCCCTCCCCACAGCAGACACCCTGGGAGGTAGGTGGGGCTCTGACAGAAAAGGCCTTTTTTCCTTGGAGAGTTTCCTTGTTTGCTTTAGCAGCATCTAAGATTAGATCTAAGGGCCGGGCTACCTGATGGTAATCAAACCTGTCCTATCTTTCTTTTTATTACTGACTAGCAGTTAATTTTAACCTAGATGTTATGGTGCTTTTAACTTTTTATGATTGCTCTGCTGTATTTTTTTTATATTGTAATGGCCAACGGCTTAATACAATAAACCTACTGGTTGGTTGGTTGGTTGGTTGATCGATGTTTTCCTCCCCCTCCCCAAATACTAGAACTCGAGGGCATTCGATCAGTCCCCAGCTCCTCCAGTTAAAAGAAACTGTTGTGAAAGACCTCCATCTTAGAGCGAGCTGCTGGGCCTCCCGCTATGGGAGCTGCTTGTGCCTTGGGCCACGACGTCACTTCCAGGGAGAACCTGGATGTGATGTAAGGTAGATCTATGGTTTCCAGCAAATCCTAGAGCTACTCTGCTTCATTTTTGGTTTTTTCTCCTTGGAAGTAACATAGCAGCATCATACCTCCCCCCGCCCATGTCCCCCCTAACCTTTCAACAGGTTGACACTAGTTCACTGTTGTTGACTGTTTTACTCTCATGTTGCATTAGATGGTTGTAGAATTCTGGGAGAATTGTATCTGAATTGTTTCATTTGAGTTGAATAGTACACTGCTTTGTGGAGGGGTCAGCGGGTACTAATTAGAAGAAGAGTTGGTTTTTATACCCCATTTTTCTCTACCTTAAGGAGTCTCAAAGCAGCTTACAATCACCTTCCCTTCCTCTCCCCACAACAGTTACCGTGTGAGTAGTGTTCCTGCTAAGCTGCGTTAGTGTGAGCTAGGTCACAGTTTTTTAGCTTCTGGCTCACACTTTTTTTTTTTTATCTTAGCTCGGGAGGGATGGCTCCAGAGCAAGCTAATTGATGCAGTAGCCAAGTCGCTCGCTCGCTGCATTAATGCCAGTAGCTCGCAAAGTAGAATTTTTGCGCACAAGGCTCCGCAGCCTAGAGGGAGCATTGCTTGTGAGGGAGGTGGGGCTGAGAGAGTTCCGAGTCTCCTGAGCAGGCTTCGTGTGCGAAGTGGAGGATCAAACCCAATTCTCCAGGCCCCACTTAGAAGCTGGCAACCCTAGCAATACTGCTCATGGTTTTGTAACACTCACCTTCAATGCTGAGATCGCCTCTCCAACCGACAATGAGGAAACAGGGTTAGCCTCAAAGCCTCTGGATAGAAAATTTATCTTGCTGCATTAGGAAATCCTTAAAAAAATTCATTGTAGGAAGTCTGTTCTGGCCCAGTGAAGGGAAAAGACTCCCTGTAGGGAAGAAATCCCCTCCTTGGGATTTAAATCACATATAATTACTTCTCAGGAGTACCAATTCCTCCAGTAAGCTCACAGCATAATTTTATGCACAGCAACTCAAGTACCTTTTTATTCAGTGGAAGCTAAGATTACTAGCTTGCCTAGAGAAAAAAATGGCCCTTTAAGAGAGGCTTAATGCAATATCATTTACTTCCAGAGGCAGTTTGGTGTAGTGGTTAGGAGGGCTGACTGTAATCTGGGAGAACCGGATTTGATTCCCCACTCCTCCACATGCAGCTGCTGGTGTGACCTTGAGTCAGTCACAAGTTCTCCCAGAGCTGTTCTCTCAAGGGCAGTTCTCAAAGAGCTCTCTCAGCCCCATCTACCTCACAGGCAATGCTCCCTCTAAGCTGTGGAGTCTTGTGAGCCAAAATTCTACTTTGTGAGCTGCTGGCATTAAAGTTGTGAGCGAGCGATTTGGCTGCTGCATAAATTAGTTTGTTCTGGGTACATCCTTTTTGAGCTAAGACAAAAAATGCATGAGCCGGAGGTTTAAAAAAACTGTGAGCTAGCTCACACTAACTCAGCTTAGAGGGAACACTGCTCACAGGGTGTCTGTTGTGGGGTGGGGAGGGGAAGGGAAAGGAGATTGTAAACTGCTCTGAGACTCCTTTGGGTAGTGAAGGGCGGGGTATAAATCCAATCTCCTCCTCCTCCTCCTCCTTTTATAAATCAAAAGTCCAGAGGCTCCTTAAAGATTAACAACATTTGTTCCAATATGAGCCCATAAGTTACCACTCACTTCTTCAGATATGTATGGAAATCAAACTGAGAATCCTTCCTATGGAGCTGGGGTCCCATGGGCGTCAACTACGGGGGGGCTCGAGGGCTTGAGCCCCCCCCCCGAAATTTCCCAGGGGGGGCTCAGCCCCCCCCCGGCAAAATGGAGCGCCCGCCGGTGGCCAGTCAGCCGGCCATCGCCGCCTCTCCTTCCTCCCCACCCCCAGCCTGCCCTCCTGCCTCCCTGGGGCGGGGGGGGGGGAGTGAGGCGGCGACGGCCGGCTGACTGGCCACCGGCGGGCGCTCCATTTTGCCGGGGATGGGTGAGCCCCCCCCCCAGGAAATTTCAGCGCGCGAGGCGGAGCGGGAGCCGGGGGCCTGCAAGGGCGATGTGCCGGCCCCCGGCTCGCGCGCACGCACAAGAGAGCCCCCGCCCCCCCAGGGATTTAAAAAGTCTATGCCCCTGTGGGGTCCCCAACCTTTTTGAGCGTGCTGACAACTTTGGAATCCTTGCACAGGGTGGTGGATACAATCACAATATGGCTGCCACAGGAGGCAGAGCCAAGTCACAAAATGGCTGCAGCAAGAGGCGGGGCCAACCACAAAACGTCAGGGAGCGAGGCTGTATATAACTCTAACGAGTACCTCTTCAACTTTTCTGACAGAAGTTCTGTTTAAGAGCATGTCTTTTTAAATCAATTACGATATTTTCTTGCATACATCCAGCTGACTATAGTCCTGCAGGGAAAATTGCTGTGCTGTTGCGACAGCTGCTGCTGATACAACTTCTTAAAAAATCTGCACCATCAGTCAGAAACCCTGCTGAGCAAAAGGCCGCACAGGGCCCGACTCACTCTTCTAAAAACATTCAGTGGGCACCGGGAAAAGTATCAATGAGTTTTGTTGGGAAACCCTGCTGTGGGGTATAGTTTTTTTCCATGTCTACCCCAACTTTGTCCCCCATGGGAACCCAAAGCAACTTTCATCATTCTCCCCTCTTCCTTTTTATCCTCACAACACTCTTGTGGAGAAGGCTAGGTGGTGGGGAAGGCTATACAAGGTACAGATAGGAACTCTCAGTCTGGGGCAAATGATGCTCTGTATTCTTGGTGCTTACTCGCAATAATGGGTTTAACTTACAGACAGGAAAATACTGGCTGGATCATAGGAAAAACGTTTTTGCAGTAAGAGTAGTTCAACAGTGGGATGGGCTGCCTGGGGAGGTGGTGAGCTCCCCCTCCCTGGCAGTCTTTCAGCAGCGCCTGGACAAACCCTTGTCAGGGATGCTCTAGGCTGGTCCTGCATTGAACAGGGGCTTGGACAAGATGGCCTGTAGGGCCCCTTCCAACCGTGATTCTGAGATTCTATGGTATTTTCCTCCAGTCCTGATGTGCGTGTGTGCATAAAATGCGATCAAGACACAGCTGACCCCTGGCGACCCCGTAGGGTTTTCAGAGCAACCCTGAACTTCCGTGATGGTCTGCCATCCAACTACTAACCGGGGATGACCTTACTTAGCCAGTTAAGAGCTGGGACATGATCCTGCAAACTTTCAGGACTTAGGTGCTGGTGGAAAGCGCTGTGGAGTTGCCGCTGACTGATGGCAAACCCATAGGGGTTTCAAAACAAAAGATGTTCGTGGGTGGTTTACTGTTGCTTGCCTCTGTGTCATGAGCCTGGTATTCCTTGGGGGTCTCCCATGCCAGTACTAACCAGGGCCGATCCTGCTCAGCTTCTGAGATCTGACAAGATCAGGCTAGCCTGGGCCATCCAGGTTATGGCGCTACAGCTTAGGGTCTTTTATTTTGTAAGCCACCATGAGCTCTTGTGATTGGTGGCCCAAGAGTCATATAAGTACTGAGGCAGACAGGGCAATCGTTGGGAGCATCTAATGATAAAGTACACCTGGAGAGGCGGGACCTCAGTGGGGTTCAGTGCTAGTTCCAATGCTGGATCCAGGGCTCATTTCGTAGCAGGAGCTCCTTTGCATATTAGGCCACACACCCCTAATGTAGCCAATCCTCTAAGAGCTTACAGAGCTCTTCTTACAGGGGCTACTGTAAGCTCTTGGAGGATTGGCTACATCAGGGGGGTATGGCCTAATATGCAGAGGAGCTCCTGCTACGAAATGAGCCCTGGTTGGATCCAATGTTGGGTCAGGCCAATGGCCCATCCAGTCCAACAGTCTGTCACACAGTGGCCAAAAATACCAGGTGCCCTCAGGAGGTCCACCAGTGGGGCCACCTTCCAAATAAGCCATTTTCTCCAGGGGAATTGATCTCGGTCATCTAGAGATGGATTGTGACAGTGCGAGATCTGCTGGTGCCACTTGGAATTTAGCAACCCTACCTGCCACACGTGTCTGCAATCATTTCTGTGGTCAAGAAGCAGTAGTTGCTCTTCTTCCTAAGAAATAGATTATGCAGCTCCCACTTCAGCTTTTGAACCAGTCCCAATATTTGTGGCACAGTGGAAGAGCATTTGCTTTGCACCCAGAAGGTCTCAGCATCTCCATCTAGAAGGATCCGGTCACAGGTGATATGAAGGTCTGTGGCCCTGGAGGTGGACCTTCAATCCACCACTAGAGGGCCAGTGTGGTGCAGTGGCTAATAGAGCTGGACTAGTAGCTTGGGAGACCCAAGTTCAAATCCCCAGTTGTGCCATGGAAGCTCGCTGGGTGACCCTGGGCCAGTCACACACACTTTCTCAGCCTGACCTGCCTTACAAGGTTGTTGTGAGGATATAATGGAGGACAGGAGAGTGATGTAAGCTACTTGGGGAGAAAGGTGGGTACAAATAAATTCCGGGTCTGGTGAGTCTGCTCAGCTTTCTTTCCCATATTCCAGCTCTCCGATTCTCTGTAAAAGGGAGCGGAATAAAGAATATTCTTACAAGAAGAGAGAGGTAAAGATTATTGATGAAGGAGGTGAAAGGGGTCTCATTACAAGGTGGGAGCCGGCAGAATGATGAAGGGGAACGCTCAGTCCATCCGAGCCCTTCTGTCATGGTCTAATTAGTTGACTATGTCAGGTCATACGCCAAAGTCCTTCAATCACCGTGGGAAAAGTGGGGCCAGCTTTCCCCTGAAGCTCATTTGCGCAAGGAAATGTAGGGGCATATCCTCATACACACAACATACATTCGCATGGACACTGATGCAGTAAAAAAGAGGAGGAATTCCTCTAAGCGGTGAAGTCTTGAGAGCAAAAATTCTACTTTGTGAGCTCCTGGCATTCAAGTTGTGAGCGAGCCATTGGCCTGCTCCATAAATTACTTTGCTCTGGAGGCATCCTTTCTGAGCGAAGACAAAAACGTGTGAGCCGGAGGCTAAAAAACGGCGAGCTGGCTCACACTAACTCAGCTTAGCGGGAACACTGCGGCCACCACCCAGGGGGTTTTTTGAATGGAGAGTTGAAAAACTGCAGTTGATGATTAGGGGCACCTATTACCAGGTGGGAATTGGAGTTCTTCTGGGATCGCGAGTCATTTCCAAATCACAGAGATCAGTTCCTCTAGTTGGGTTGCCAGCTCTGGGTTTGGGAAATTCCTGGAGACTTGAGGGGTGGAGCCTGGGGAAGGGCAGGGTTTGGGGAGAGGAGGGGCCTCAGCAGGGTATAATGACATAGAGTCCACCCACTAGAGAAAATGATGTCTTTGTAGGACGGACTGTGGCATCGTTCTGCACTAAGCTCTCTCCTCTGTATACTGACCCTGACATTCCTTGGAGATCCCCCATCCAAATACTAGCCAGGACCCACCCTGCTTAGCTTCTGAGATCTGACAAGATCTGTCTAGACTGGGTTGTCCTGGTCAGGGCCAGGGGTCATTTTGTAGAAAAAGAGGTGCAGGAGCTCATTTGCATAACTCATTTGCATATGCCACACCCCTTAACATACCGGAAGTGTGTCAGAAGGCAACACCCACCCCTCATATGCAAATGAGTGAAACTGACCTGCTCTTCCTCCATTCCCTTCCCCATCCAATACTTTGTGCAATAAAAAGAAGCGTAAAGAACACACCCTCATTCTCTTCCTGCTCCCTTGAAACCACCAGGTTTCAAGTAGACTTGAGATACCCAGGACATGTGCACCCCCCATCCCTTCCCCTTCCCTTCCCCACAACAAGACACCTTGTGAGGTAGGTGGGGCTGAGAGAGGTCTTTTGAGAACTGCTCATGAGAGAACAGCTCTGAGAGAACTTGTGACTGGCCCAAGGTCCCACCAGCAGCTGCACGTGGAGGAGTGGGGGATCAAACCCGGTTCTCCCAGATTAGAGTCCAACTCCTGACCACTACACCAAACTGATGGGGTGGAAGCTGCTGAAGGGTTGGTGAAATTTCTGCAGCACTTATGTGCCATGTGCCCAGATAAGAAATGGTATACTTAGAAAATTTGTATGCCACCTTGAGCAAGTCTCTGGAAAAGCAGCACACAGTCATAAAAGGAACAATGATAAAATTATCAATATTGAAACAAAACATTAAAAACAATAAAGACCATAGCCGGGCTTTCCCCGGGGCGCTGCGCCTCTGCACTGCTCGGGGAAGCCGAGGAGGGGGCGGGGCTTGGTCATGTGCCCGCCCCCTGGGCTCCTCACTCCCGGAGCTGTGCTCCTGTGCGCTCCTGCTCCAACGGACCCCTGGTCAGGGCCATAGCTTCCTTATGTATTTCCTCCTTTTCCTCCTCCTCCTCCTCTTCTTCTCCTCCTCCTCTCTCCTCCTCTCCTTTACAAGGGAATTGAGCAGAACTACTTGAACGGCCCAGGGCAAAGTGCAGGCTTGTACTATGGATCGAATAACAAAAACAGAAACCAGCTTATCATGGAGGACGAGCTCCTCTCAGGTCCTTTTGAGGATTTTGTAGCTATCGTTGGGCTACCACCTGACAGCCGCGCGTGCTCCTGGCTGGATCGTAGGCCTCTAAACGGCTTTCGAAAGCGGCTTGAGTCAGGAGGAGCGCCTGGCAAGGAGCGTTCTGCTGTGACGGATGCTGCTGAAAACGGCAGTTAGAGTCGGAGCAACAAATCTAGATTTGCACGCCTGCCCAGGAATGGAAAAACAGGGAGGAGGGGTTGAGCATCTGGCGGCTGGACAGTGTTCAGGTCACCAGCTGAGCTCCACGCTGCACTTTGATGAGTAATTAAACAACCCGATGCAGGAGGAGGTGTGCGTGGCCAAAGCAAAGAGATTCTTAGGGTTGCTAGTCTCAGAGTGGGGCCTGGAGATCTCACGGAATTACAGAACAGATCTCCAAACTAAAGAGATCAGTTTCCGTGGAGTACACGGGTGCTTTGGAAGGTGGACTCTGTGGCGTTATACATTACGGAGGTCCCTTCCCTCTCTCTCCAGCCCCTGTCTTTCCCAGGCACCACCCTGAAATGTATTGTTGCCTGCCTCGGGGGGGGGGGGGGGGGGGAGGAGATCTGGAATCACAACCAAATCCCAGAGCCAGGAGGTAACATGAAGGGAAGGTTTCGGCTTCTATGCCCTGTTTTTGGCCCTCCAGAGGAACTGGTCGGCCCCTGTGTGAGACAGGATGCTGGACTAGATGGACCACTGGTCTGATCCAGCAGGGCTCTTCTGATGTTCTTATGAAGGCATCAGCCTCCATGCCCTGTTGTTGGCCCTCCAGGGGAACTGGTTGGCCCCTGTGTGAGACAGGATGCTGGACTAGATGGACCCCTGGTCTGATCCAGCAGGGCTCTTCTGATGTTCTTATGAAGGCCTCAGCCTCTCTGCCCTGTTGTTGACCCTCCAGAGGAACTGGTTGGCCAATGTGTGAGACAGGATGCTGGACTAGAGGGACCACTGGTCTGATCCAGCAGGGCTCTTCTGATGTTCTTATGAAGGTCCCGGCCTCTATGCCCTGTTGTTGGCCCTCCAGAGGAACTGGTTGGCCACTGTGTGAGACAGGATGGTGGACTAGAGGGACCACTGGTCTGATCCAGCAGGGCTCTTCTGAGGTTCTCATGTTCTTGACTGAACTCCAGACTACAGAGACCAGTTCCCATAGGGAAAATGGCTTCTTCAGAGGGTGGACTGTATGGCACTTTACCCTGCTGAGGTCCCTTCCCTCTCTAACTCCTGCCCTTCCCAGGGACCAACCTGAAATATAGTGTTGCCATTCTCATAGAATCACAGAGTTGGAAGGGGGTGGGAGCAAGAGTGAGTGGTAGGAGGGGTGGGAGCAAGAGCGAGTGGTGGTAGTGGAACCTACCCAGCTGGCGGGAAATGGGCAGGACCTGCTCTAAATGATGCTACTCAGCAGGTCCCTCAACAGCTGGCACCACCAGTGGTGAGCAATCCCGACCCCCTCCTCTATGTGATACTTATTGTGGTCAACCCAGACTTGGGAACCCAAGTTAGGGTGCGGGCCCTAAATCAATTTGGGGTGTGCTAGAGACCTTATTAGCCCAATAGTAATCACTGGTCTGGGAGCTGGGGTAACAAGGATGGCCGAACCTTTCCTGCCTGGGAGGTGGGATGAGTGCACCTGTGACGTTGGGTCTGTGGAATGCTAAGTTATATTTCTCATGGCATGCTTATTGCTCTCCGAGCTGCTCTGACCTTGGAAGACTACTGGTGCCAGCCTATGTATCTCTTCTCCTGTCTGGCTATATTTCTTCCTGCTTTTATCCTGGAAACAGTAATCCAGTATTTTGGGCGCCTTTTATTTAGCTTAGTGATTGGTTGCATTTCCTTACCAGGCCCTTTTTGAATTCTGTATAATTGTCCTGCCTCAGGCTGTGTCAGCTGTTACTAACACAAGAAGTGTAGATGACCATAGCAGACCTTTCTCAATAAAGCATTCTTGTTTAAGGACACTTGTTGGTGACTGACTCTGTAGGATTCTCACACCATACAGGCCATCTAGTTCTACCTCCTGCTCAATGCAACCAGCCAGTTCTAACTTCCCTTGCCTTTGAGGACGCTGTTTTCACTCCGCAGCCCCCATTGCAATGCAGGTGTGAGTTTAATGGCTCTGGGTGTCAGCAAAGCTGTGAGCCTCAAGCCGAAGCACAAGGCGGGCCTCGCTGGGATCCTGGCGCCAGACGAGCATCTTCCTGGGCAGCTCTGCCAACAGGACCTGCTGGGTCCAGCAGCTCCGCTCAAGGGAGCAGCATGAAGAGTGAAATATATGACAGATCTGCAGGCTGGATAAATATTTGTTCCAGAATAAGGCACAATTGCTCAGTAGCCTACTTATTTGGAGGCCGGGGTGGGAGTGGGAAGCTGTCGATTCAGTCAAAAACTGCTGATGGCGAACTTCCTTGCCTCCCCCTACTGCAGTGCAGCGATCACCGTTCCTCATGCGCGGCCGAGTTATTATAGTAAATTATAAATCCCATTATGGAGGCTGAGAACTTGGCTGCGGTCACATTCACTGGCCAAACGGTCATTGGCCCAATCTGAGGGGCAAAGAGCACAAGATTTGGCCAGGGATCCTGGAGGTTTTTTGCCCTCTTCTGAGTATGGAGCAGGACTCACTGGGTGTGGTGGGGGGAGGTATCTGTGAATTTCCTGGATTGTGCAGGGAGTTGGACTAGATGACCCTGGGGGTCCCTTCCAACTCTATGATTCTAAGGTCTCTTCTATTCACTCACAGGCAACCTGAGCAGCTGGCAAACTGCTGGGGGGCTACCCTGTTGTGCTTCCTAGAGAAGGAGACTGGAAGCGGAGCCTCAGCTGATTGGGAGGATCTGCTGAGAGTTGGCTTCTAATCCCTCCCCCCCCCAAAAAATTTCACTGTGTGCTGAAGCACAGGAAGAAGAAAAAGAAGAGGAGGAGGAGATTGGATTTATACCCCGCCCTTTACTTGGAGTCTCAGAGCAGCTTACAAACTCCTTTCCCTTCCCCTCTCCACAACAGACACCCTGTGAGGTAGTTGGGGCTGAGAGAGCTCTGAGACAACTGTCCTTGAGAGAACAGCTCTGAGAGAACTTGTGACTGACCCAAGGTGACACCAGCAGCTGCAAGTGGAGGAGTCGGGAATCAAACCCGGTTCTCCCAGATTAGAGTCCACACACTTAACCACCACACCAAAGAGTTTCTTCTTTGTTTCAAACAGGCGCGTCTGTCTGAATGGCTCCTGTTTGTGGTTCATCATATTACCGGGCGCTCTGGTATCCCTGGGGGGGGGGGGGATAATTTCTAAGAACCTCGAGTGAAGGTCCCCAACTTGGCGCCCATGGGCACCAGTGCACCCATCAATGGGTTTCCTGGTGCCTGCCAAGTGTTTTTACAAAGAAGGAAGGGCCAGGTGGGCTTTTGCCTAGCCAGGCTTCTGGTTGGCCAATTGGGAATGTGATTGGCTTTACAGATTTTTTTTTAAAAAACCCATTGCTTTGACAACACCACCACAGCACAGCACCGCAGAAGGCAAGCTGTCTGTCAGCAAGAAAATGTTTTGAAACAAGATCTTCATCTGAAAAAAGGTGTACTGTCAAACAGAGGCTCTTCCTGGAATGTTAGAAGAGTTACTATTAGAGGTGCGCGTCATCTGACTCCCCGACGTCTTGTGGTTGGCTCTGCCTCCCATGGCAGCCATTTTGTGGTTGCCTTCAGGTTGCTAGGGCCCTCCTGGCAACTTGCAGGGGGGGGGGGCTTACAGTCCACAAGAATAACACACAATTTTAAACAGACAGTATGAAAAAAATATATACAGATGTGTGTTAGAAGCCCACAGAATAATACAGTGACAAAAGAGATGAGAATAGAGCCATGGTTTAGGGTCTAGGTAGTTAAAAACAGCCACGTATTCCTTCACAGAAAAAAATACAAAGGAGAAAAAAATTACTCATGGCAGTCTGCTCCAAATTCTTTCAGTCAATATCCTACTAACAGTCTTGTGTTCTCAAAAGCAGTCTGATCCAAATTCAATCTCTTTTTCAACACTTATTCCGGATATTTAAGTGTTTCAGACCTTTCGTCTTTCCTCAGGAACAAATCCTATATAGGAATCACACATTCAAAGTTACCTTCAGGCTGACACATTCTTTGATTTATTTTTATGTTAACCGACTTGGGCAAAGTCTCCCCAATGATTTTCAAGAATGCTACTGCTCCTGCCAAAGTCAAATGGACCCAAACTATGCCTTCTGGCAACTGGCACGCCGGGGGGGTGGTTACCAGGAATGGAAGGGAAACCCATGCTACATCGCTGGCAATGTGGTGACATCACTTCCAGCATGTCTCAGAAGTGACATCATCCCATTGTGATGTCATAGCAATGCACTGGTATTTGGGCAAAAACTCTATAGTAAAACTGGTTTCTACCATAGAGTTTTTGCCCAGATACCAGACTGTCACTGAGACATCACTGACATGATGGTGTCGCTACTGGTACATGCTGGCGAGCCTAGCCTGGGTCTCCCTCCAGCAGATCGGCAGCAGGGGAGCGGGGGATCACCTCCGTCCAGTGGTGGGGGACAGCCCTAGGCTGCCTTTACCCCCTCTGGCAACCATTTTGTGGTTGCGCCCACCTCCCTTTGCAGAATACCAAAGATGTCCATAGGCTCTGGAAGGTTGAGGTCCCATGACCTTGAGGAAAACAAAATGATTCCTAGTAGCCAGCAGAACATTTCAGAATGGGAGAGAGCAAGCACATCCGTAATGTCTCCCTTTGGCAGCGATGCACGCATCAAACCTTTGAAATTTTATTCTCCCATTGATTTGTTTCCTCGTACCAATGTTTCCCTATGCCAGTTTAATGTTGTTTCTGCTAGAATGGCATATAAATGGTGCATAAGATATAAACAGGGCAAATAAAGTTGTACCAGTGTCCTAAAAGAAACAAATGGCTGAAACTCCGAGGATCGTAAAAACCTGAAAGCATTTGTCCTCCTCTTTGTCATTCATAGCACAAACCGGTGCAGAGTTATTCTTCCGGGTCTAAACCCACTGAAACCCACAGTATGGGGAGAGGAATAATCCCGCCTAGGACGGCACGATGGGAGTGGAAAGGGCCATGAAGTCACAGCAGATTTATGACGAACCCCCCCCCCCCCCGGGTGGTTTCCAAGGCAAGAGGCGAACAGAAGTGGTTTGCCATTACCTGCCTCTGCATAGCGACCCTTTACTTCCTTGGGGGTCTCCCATCCAAGTATGAACCAGGGCTTGTGCGAGATGGTGATTCTCTTCTCTTCCACAAGCAGCTGCCGGCATGACCTTGGCTCAGTCACAAGTTCTCCCAGAGCTTTTCTCTCAAGATCAGTTCTTGAAAGGGCTCTCTCAGCCCCACCTACCTCACAGGGTGCCTGTTGTGAGGAGGGGGAGGGAAAGGAGATTGTAAAGTGCTCTGAGATTTGGAGTGAATGGCAGGGTATAAATCCAATCTCCTCCTCCTCCTCCTCCTCCTCTTCGCTAATAGTGCTGTCTCTAGCCCTCCCTGTCCTGGTGGATACATTGGGGGATGATGAAGAGTACAGACTCTGGTAGGGGACGGGGGAGTTGGGTTGCCAGCTCCAGGTTGGGAAGCTCCTGGAGATTTGGGGTTGGAGCCTGTGGAGGGCAGGGACCTCAGTGAGGTACAACACCATAAGTCCAGCGTCCAAAGTATCCATTTTCTCCAGAGGAACTGATGTGTGTAGTCTGGAGATGAGCTGTAGTTCCAGGGGATCCCCATCCCCATTTGGAGGCGGATATCCTTTTCCAGGGGTCCGTTGGAGCCGGAGCGCAGAGGAGCGCAGCTCCGGGAGTGAGGAGCCCAGGGGGCGGGCACATGACCAAGCCCCGCCCCCTCCACGGCTTCCCCGAGCAGTGCAGAGGTGCAGCGCTCCGGGGAAAGCCCTGCTAGGGTCTTTATTGTTTTTAATGTTTTGTTTTAATATTGATAATTTTATCATTGTTCCTTTTATGACTCTGTGCTGCTTTTCCAGAGACTTGCTCAAGGTGGCATATCAATTTTCTAAGTAGACCATTTTTTATCTGGGCACATGGCACGCAAGTACTGGAGGAATTTCACCAACCCTTCAGCAGCTTCCACCTTATCAGTTTGGTGTAGTGATCAGGAGCTGGACTCTAATCTGGGAGAACCGGGTTTGATTCCCCACTCAGCCACATGCAGCTGCTGGCGTGACCTTGGGCCAGTCACAAGTTCCCTCAGAGCTGTTCTCTCATGAGCAGTTCTCAAAAGACCTCTCTCAGCCCCACCTACCTCACAGGGTGTCTTGTTGTGGGGAGGGGAAGAGAAAGGGATGGGTGGTGCACATGTCCTGGGTATCTCAAGTCTACTTGAAACCGGGTGGTTTCAAGGGAGCAGGAAGAGCATGAGGGTGTGTTCTTTACGCTTCTTTTTATTGCACAAAGTATTGGATGGGGAAGGGGTGTGTGGCATATGCAAATGAGTTATGCAAATGAGTTATGCTAATGAGCTCCTGCACCTCTTTTTCTACGAAATGACCCCTGTCCTTTTCCTGCTGCCCGGGTTGGTTTCTGGGACCAGTGAAGAAATGTTGCCAGTGCTCCCTCTGATCTGTGGAGTCTTGTGAGCAAAAAGTTCTACTTTGTGCGCTTCTGACACTAAAGTTGTGAGCGAACAATTTGGCTCCTGCATAGATTAAGGTGTCCTGGAGCCCTCCTTCCTGAGCTGAGACAAAAAATGTGTGAGCTGGGGGGTAAAAAAAGCTCACACTAACTCAGCTTAGAGGGAACGCTGCATGTTGCTTATTTTGGAGGAGGACGTTTGGACCAGCAAAACGCTTTGAGTTTCCCACTGAGCCACACATTAGGTGGTCCCAAGCCCCTTAGCAAAGCTTTGGCACCCCCCAGCTCAAATGCCTGGGAAAGGAGACAAGTCCTTGTCTATCCCATCCAGATTTCTTCCGTCAAGGAACTCGGAAGCGTTTGTCCTCTGCTAAAGCAAGGACACCAGCCGGATTTAGCTCTCCGCCACTGTGCAAATGAAACCGAAGATCTCCTTGGAGGACAGACTTGTCTAAAGAGACATGTTTCTGTTCTCTAATTTAAAATCCATCTGCTTGGATCTCCCAGGAGGGGAGGTCGTGTCGGCCTCTCTTAATTCGCTCCCTGGCCCTTTGTAAGAGCTGGCACTCGCCTGATAGACAGGGGGATCATTTGTAATCTTAAGTCTCTTAATTGCCAAGAGGAGGGGGGGTTTAATGAAGTTGTCATTTTGCCTTCCGACATCTCTCTCTTTGCAGCAGACCATGCCCCTTCCCTTCCTCGAATAGGGATATTGGAACCGTGCACTTGCATGAAGACAACCTGATCTGTCATTTTGCTCAGATGACTTAGCAAGGCAAATGTCGAAATGCGCAAAGGGAAGAAATGATGGAAAGAAGAAATGTAGAACTTCAGAGAAGCAGCATCGATCAACTCTGCGAGAGAAGAAGTGAGCAGTGACTCACGAAACCTCACCCCCTATCCACATATTTTGTTAGTCTTTCGGGTGCAACTGAATTCTTGCTCTTTTCTACTGCTGCATACAGACTAACATGGCTGCCCATTTTGATCTATGTAACCAGGTGTCATTTGTTCCAGGTAAACAGGGACCATTGGAAGACATACAGACTCTTTAGTTAGGGGACCTGTCCCCTTGGCTTTCCAAGGACTGCCTCCACATGTCTCCAGTAAAGTAAAGGTAAAGGTTTCCCTTGTTCGAAAGCCAGTTGGATTTGACTCTAGGGGGTGGTGCTCATCTCCGTTTCCAAGCCGAAGAGCCAGCGCTGTCCGTAGACTTTTCCGTGGTCATGTGGCCAGCATGACTAGATGCTGAGGCGCACGGAATGCTGTCATCTTCCCACCGAAGTGGTACCTATTTATCTATTTGCAGTTTCTTGTTTTCGAACTGCTAGGCTGGCAGGAGCTGGGGCCAGAGACGAAAGCTCACTCCGTCATGCGGCACTCGGGTCTTGAACTGCCAAGCTACCGGCCTTCTGGTCCGCAGCTCAGCGTCTTAACCACAATGGCACCTTTGTTCCTCGATTCCTCCCAACGTCATGCTGTCTTCCCAGCTTTAGGGGGGAAGAAAGACCTCAGAGAGACAGAGCGGAGCAAAGGGCCATCTGGTGTTTCCCATTTTGGATGTTTTTGCCTGCCTGTGTTGACGAAACCTTGGGGCTGAAATCATCTTCCCGCTGGCTCGTGTCTCGGCTGCTCCTAAATAACCAGTACGAGGAGATTGTCTGCCATCTGTCCAGCCTACGTTTCACTAATGAGATCATTATCTTGCTGGGCCTGCCCACCCATTGGGCTAGAGGTGATTGGTGCGGCCCACTTTGGTGGCAGTGGGGGGTAGGAATTGGTGCCAGTTCCTTATTTGCAGTTTGCCCTTTGGGGAGGTGGCTGGCAGGCAACCCAACAATACTACTTGCCTCTTCGTTGTTCCGACAGCGATTTTGCCATTCTCGAAACACAATTCTTTGGGGGGAAATTATCCAAAGAGGTGATATGAATTGGGGGAGGGAAAGGGCAGATTCTCGAACAGGTTCTTCCCAATTCAGTTTGCTCAGGAACCAGTTTTTTGCCCCAATGTGCCCAGCGGTGAATGCCCTCAGGCTAGGCATTCATAGGGTTGCTAACCTCCAGGGGGCGGCTGGAAATCTGGGATTGCCATCGATCTCCAGGAGACAGAGACCCATTAACATGGAGAAGACGGCTGCTTTGGAAAGTGAACTCTGTGGTGTGCTATGCAGTGCTGAGAGCAGACACCAGTTTGGGAGAACCGGGTTCAATTCCCCACTCCTCCACATGCAGCTGCTGGGTGACCTTGGGTCAATCACAAGTTCTCTCAGAGCTATTCTCTCAAGGGCAGTCCTTGAAAGGGTTTTCTCAGCCCCACCTGCCTCACAGGGTGTCTGCTGTGGGAAGAGGAAGGGAAAGGAGAGGGGCTCTCCTCCTGCTGATGCTGCCGCCGCCTAGCAAAGGTGAGCGGGACCCAGCACAGTTCATCCTGCCCCGGCCTCCCTCGCTCTGCCTGCCTTTGTCAGCCCACCCAGCCCTCAGGTTGGCCTCGCCTCGCCACAGGAGCGCCCAGGCGGTATCTACTGCAGTAGGTATCCGCGGGCGGGGAGGGAGAGAGCCGGGGCTGGACCTGTTGCAGCGTTTTGTCAGACAAATGAACTGAAAGGCATAGCCAGTGTTGTCTACAACATGTCGGGATAAAAGAGAGCCACGGAATGTGCGTAATGCATCCGTTCTGCTTCGGAAATGAGACCAAATAATTCGGGAAGAAGGTTTTTTTTTATTTTTCAAACAGACAAAACATAAAAGACACATATGAAAAGACTGGCGGGTAATATATCAAATAATATCTCTAAAGTGCTTTCTTGTATTATCTAGTCATCCATTTCTATACATGTAGTGACCTAAGAAGAAAATAGTCCAAGTAGTCTGCAGGTTTTTAACAGTAGTGGAGCGACTTATAAAATAGTCAGAGTATAGTTCAGTTCGTGTAATCCTCTAGCCATGTAAAAAACCTAGACCATGTATTGTAAAATTACTCTTCCCGTAATCCTTTCAAAAAATAAAGTCAGTTTCCACAGTCTCCAGTATTTTACTTATAATTTCTTCTTTTTGAAGGTATTTCAACTTTTCTCTAGTATTTTCCATACAGTATTCTCGCAGTTGTTAACACATGTATAATCAAGTAAAAAAAATTTCAATTTTCTGGTCTTACATTCAATAAGAATGACTCTGGAGTAAAAAGTATGGTATCTTTCAGCATTTTTTGTAAGATTTCATGAATCCAGGCCTAATATTTTTTAGCTCTATCACATGTCCACCACACATGAAAAAAAGGACCCAACAACTTCTTTTACATTCCTGCAGGCATTTGATAAATCAGGATAATGAGACCAGATAATTCAAGAGATTCAGATTGGGAAGCATCCCTGGTGGTTTATTTTCTTCCTTCATTTATACCCAACTTTTCTCCCCACTGGTGACCCAATGAGGCTTTCAGCATTCTCCTGTCCTCCCTTTTATCTTAACAACCACCCTGTGGGATAGATCTCCTTTTAGCCAGTCTGGTGTAGTGGTTAGGAGCGCGGACTCTAATCTGGGAGAACCGGGTTTGATTCCCCACTCCGCCACATGCAGCTGCTGGTGTGACCTTGGGTTAGCCACAAGGTCTCTCAGAGCTATTCTCTCAGGAGCAGTCCTCGAAAGAGCTCTCTCAGCCCCACCTACCTCATAGGGTGCCCGTTGTGGGGAGGGAAAGGAGATTGTAAACCGCTCTGAGACTCCTTTGGGTAGTGAAGGGCAGGGAATAAATCCAATCTCTTCTTCTTCTTCTCTTCTTCATTATACAGAAAGTGATTAAAATGAGGATGTAGTACTGGCCACAGGAATAAACAGCTATCAATGGCTACTAGACATGGTGACTGAGGAGAATCTCCACATTCATAAATTCCATTTTTGTTTGTCTCTGTCTTGACTCTAATTCGCCCCTCCCGGCAACTAACCCCCAACCCTCTCTTCCTATACATAATGGTTGAGGAAATTCTGTTTCACTGTATCTGAAGAAGTGTACTTGCACAGGAAAGCTTACACCTTGAATAAACCTGAAGAGTACTGGACTCAGGAGACCAGGAACGGTGAAATCATGAAGCCTTTATTGAGTGATTCAGCATGCCCAGTAGATGGTCAGAACAAGCATGCTTCCAGGGCTCCAAGGCCCTCATTATATGCTGGCCGGAGCCATACCTCCGGCCGCACCCAAAAGACCTGATAGGGGCTTTACATATGCGCATATTTGTCATAGGTCCCCTGGAGGAGCCTTTGATTGCATTGGCTCCTCAGGGAGAACCCAGGTCCCACATTGGTGGAGGCTTTCAATCCGGACGTCGATTGTTCCTCCAGATTCAAGCTCCCCTCTCTGCCTGACCATGTGCTCTGGCCATGCGGCGGGCGCCATTACCTGGGAGCACATGGCAGGCTGGTTGCTGCACAGAACATACTACATTACAAAACCTTTTCTGGTCTTACAGGTGCCACTGGACTCGAAATTTGTTCTGCTTGGAGATAGATGTGTAAATGTATCCTTCTTAATTGTGGAATGTAAGAGCAATTAACTGAGACCTTGTTGTTATGGACCATCTGTCTCCTCTCAAGCATGAAAGTAACTAATAGCATCTTTTTATTTGAGGTGAGGTGATTTGTAGTGCAGTGTTATGTCTCTTCCATTATCAGACCAGAGAAATACATTGCGATATGCCATTCTAATATTATTATTATTTTACTAGTTATAAAGCCCATTGTGGAAATAAATACAACGGGCTCTAGAAAGAGGCTCTGGGAGAGTGACCCGGCCTTGGGCACTCAGCGTCATTTTGCTGTGTATAATGACACAGAGTCCACGATTTTCTCCAGGGAAAGATCTCTACCATCTGAAGAGCAGTTGTAATTCAGCGTGATCCCCATCCCTCCCCTGGAGATTGGCAGCAATGGTTCCCCATGAGGGAATGGGTGGTTTGGAGGGTGGACTCTATGGCATTGTACCTGTCTGAGGTCCACCCCTGCTGAAACCTCACCCTATCCTGGGTCCACCCTCAAATCTCCAGGAATTTCCCAACCTGGAGTTGGCAACCCTATCTCCCTCCCAGCCAACCATCAATGTATTGTTATCTGCTCCCTGGCTTCAGCTTCCCATCTCCTCCCCCCTCCCTCCTAGAGAGCAGTTGTAATTCTGAGTGGTCTCTAGCCCCCGCCTGGAGTTTGGCAACAATGGTTCTCCATGAGGGACTCACTGGCTTGGAGGGTGGAGTCTATGGCATTGTACCTGTCTGAGGTCCCACCCCCTCCTCCAACCTCACCATCTCCAGGCTCCATCCCTCAAGTCTCCAGGAATTTTCCACCTGGAGTTGGCAACCCTATCTCCTTCCCAGCCAATCATCAACCTCACTGTTCAAGTTTCCATTTCTCCCCCACCCCCACAGCCTCCACTGTGCTCTGTAGCCCTGACTGCTATGTCACATTGGCTGTCATAAGGGGTCCATCTCAGCCCGGTATACGACACAGAGTCTACCATTTTCTCCAGGGGAACTGGGGAGCACTTGTAATTCTGAGTGATCTCCAGCCCTCGCCTGGCAATTGGCAACCATAGTTCCCCTGCAGGAAAAGTATTTTTTCTCTGCAATGGGGACCAAAGCAGCTGACATCATTCTCCTCTCCCCCTTTTGACTTGCACAGTGACCCTGTGAGGTAGGTTAGGCTTAAAGTCTGTGACTGGCCCAAAATCACCCACTCAGCAAGAACTTGGGTCCTGCTCTGAAGTGCTGCCTGCTACGCCTAGGGTACCCAACCTCCAGGCGGAGCGTGAAGATCACCAGGTATCATAATTGAACTGCAGACAACAGATTCCCCCCCCCCCCCCCGGAGAAAATGACTGCTTTGGAGGGTGGCCTCTAGGGCATTCTGTTCAACTGCCCCAATGAGTTTTCTCCCAGAGGCCAACATAGGTGTGGAAAGGGGCTTTCAGAGAAGCAAGCCTGGTTGCCTGGCAACAGGCACTGAGGGGAAAGTTGCCAGCCCCTAAATACCTGATGATTTGGGGGGGGGGGGGGATCCTGTGGAGGTCAGCATTTTTTGGGGGGGGAATGGAAGGACTCAGCAGGGTATAATGCCATAGTGCCTACCCTCCAAAGCAGCCATTTTCTCCAGGGGAACTGATCTCTGTCATCTGGAGATCAATTGTAACAGCGGGAGATCTCCAGGTCCCACCTGGAGATTGGCAACCCTAGGGGGAAGTCAGCCGCACAGCAGGGAGTTGAAGAGAATGGTTTGATGGTTGCTGACCCACCTCATTAGCCAGCCAGCCATAGCGGAGCTAAGCAGGAGAGGGAGCCTTTATTCTGACAGGAAAGTCAGAAAGTCAGGCGGGGGAGGGGGATTATGTTGAAAGTCCATTGTGTTTTCACTGACAGAAGCAGGCCACTGAGAGGACAGTTAGACCCACCTGACAGTGGGTGGAGGAGAAGAGTGGACCTAGCACCCACACTGACAGAAGCAGGCCACTGAGGGGACAGACCCACCTGGCAGTGGGCGGAGGAGAAGAGTGGACCCAGCACCCAGTCCTTCCTCTTCACTGGCTCCCTCCAGACTGAGGCCGAGACACTGGCCAGTGGCTCTGTGGGCAGGACTGAGGCAACACAGCAAGAGAATGCAGCCAGTGGCCAGGGACCCCTTTTGAGTGGCAGTCCTTCCAGCCAACTGATTTTGCCACTTGAAAACGGTTTTATATAATAAGGAAAGATTATTATTTATTTAATTTATACCCCACCCTATCCCACGAGTGGGCTCTGGGCGGCTTACAACACAAGATTCATAAAACAATAAAAGTGATAAAACCAAAAAAACAACAGATGGCACAATAAATAATAACAGAAAGGACCCTTGCCTTGTGTCATTACATTATAACCACTTTTCTAATATAGTATTCCAAATTAAAAATAAACTAAAATAAAGAGGAGATATAGCCCTTCTTGGTGAGAATACAGATGTAAGGACTGGATAAATTTAGCATAGGTAGTGAGCTAAGAAACCAATATCCCTGTTAAGTCCGGGGGGGCATTGTTCTGAGTGTTGTAATAACTTGTAATTCAACAATTTCCCTTTCCAGTCTGTTTCTGAAATTCCTTTGCAATAAAACAGCCACTGTGAGGTCACCCACTGAATGTCCTGGAAAGCTGAAGTGTTCTCCTACAGGTTTCTCAGACTTGTGATTCTTTATGTCAGATTTGTGTCCATTTATCTTTTGGCATTAGGTTTTTACCATAATTTTCTCTTTCTGCTATGGTCTGTGTCAGCCTTATAGAGGACCCTGCAGAATCATATACAAAACAGGTTCCATGTCTCATAAAAGAAGTGAAATGTGACTCTCAAGTCACCTTCCAGAGAATTTCTCACTGATAACGGCCTTGCACAAAAAAAAAAAGGAAAGACCATTGTTTGGCAAGGCTTATGTGAACCGTAATTATTTCTTCTGTAAGCCCAGAGGAAGCCGTTCAGCACAATCATAAGGGAGCCAGCTGAATTATGAGATGCGCCATTTAAGAGCAAGAGGGGCGAATCAATAATCCTTCGTTGTCTGCTTGGAAACGGCTCACAACAAAGGATTTACGATCCGAAAGCCGCCTTTCTGGCAGCTTCCTCAGCAGGTAAAATGATGAGGTGCTTCGAAGACTGCTAGAATAGCACCCGGGATTCGTGCCTGAGGCCTCAATGGAAAGTGGGTGCCAGAAAAATTATGCCTGAGAATAATTTTTTTTTTAAAGAAAGTAAATAACCTTTCCTCTTTGCTAAGATTCATCTGTGGGGAGTCCAGACTGAAGCACACTTTCGGCAGCAAATGCCAGGACTGGAACGGGAGGGCCAGGGGCTGACTTGCAGTGGAGATGCAGTGGAGATGCAGTGAAGGAAGGATCAACCCTCTCCCTTCCAGCAGTTTCACCCCTGAAATGACCAGCCACTCATCTTCAGGTCAAACGCTCCTTTTTTATCGCTTCTATGAGAAAGCAAAATAAAAATGTGGACATTGTCAAACAGCTGACAGATTGTTATATGAGATTTGTGGGTTGCGCTGAGCCCCGGCTGGCCTGATTTCCTCAGATCTCGGAAGCTAAACAGGGTCAGCTCTTCTGAGGGCTTAACTGGGAGACCACCAAGGAAGTCCCGGGTCACTCCGCTGACATTTGACAGGGTTATCAACTCTGGGTTGGGAAATTCCTGGAGACTTGGGGGGTGGTTCCTGGGGAGGTTGGGGTTTGGGTCATGGGGGGACCTCCGTAGGGTATAAAGCCATATTGTCCACCCTATAAAGCAGCCATTTTCTCCAGCAGAACTGATCTGCATTATCTGGAGATCAGTTGCCATTCCAGGAGATCTCCAGACCTCACCTGGAGACTGGCAACCCTAGCAGGCAATGGCAAACCACCTCCGATGGTTTCTCACCTTGAAAACCCCATGAGAGCTTGTCCTGAGGTAGTTGCAACTTGATGGCACTATTAAGGTTGACAGGTCTGACCTGGATGCTGGGAGTCTTCTGGGAGTCTTGCTCCGGGAGTCTTCTGGTCACCATAGAGTTTTTGCTCAAATGTTAGAGCATCCCCCACGCAACATGCCCGGTGCAATGATCGTCTCCAGGTGACATCTTCGAGCCAGGCACGTCGGGCAGGACAGGGGTCTTTGGGGGTGGGGCTCCCAGAAATCAGGGGAAGCCCCAGGGGTCCGTTGGAGCGGGAGCGCACAGGAGCGCAGCTCCGGGAGTGAGGAGCCCAGGGGGTGGGCACATGACCAAGCCCCGCCCCCTCCTCGGCTTCCCCGAGCAGTGCAGAGGCGCAGCGCCCCGGGGAAAGCCCTGCTAGGGTCTTTATTGTTTTTAATGTTTTGTTTTGATATTGATAATTTTATCACTGTTCCTTTTATGAATTCTCTAAGTATACCATTTTTTATCTGGGCACATGGCACATAAGTACTGGAGAAATTTCACCAACCCTTCAGCAGCTTCCCCCCCATCAGTTTGGTGTAGTGGTCAGGAGTTGGACTCTAATCTGGGAGAACCGGGTTTGATTCCCCACTCCTCCACATGCAGCTGCTGGTGTGACCTTGGGCCAGTCACAAGTTCTCTCAGAGCTGTTCTCCCATGAACAGTTCTCAAAAGACCTCTCTCAGCCCCACCTACCTCCCAGGGTGTCTTGTTGTGGGGAGGGGAAGGGGAAGGGATGGGTGGTGCACATGTCCTGGGTCTCTCAAGTCTACTTGAAACCTGGTGGTTTCAAGGGAGCAGGAAGAGAATGAGGGTGTGTTCTTGACGCTTATTTTTATTGCACAAAGTATTGGATGGGGAAGGGAACGGAGGAAGAGCAGGTCAGTTTCACTCCCCTGTGGAGTGGAGCCTGAGGGGTGGGTGTTGCCTTCTGACACACTTCCGGCATGTTAGGGGGTGTGGCATATGCAAATGAGTTATGCAAATGAGTTATGCAAATGAGTTATGCTAATGAGCTCCTGCACCTCTTTTTCCACGGAATGACCCCTGGGAAGCCTTGAGCCCCTCAGGGGAATAGCAACCCTAGGCACTCTCTATCACCATTGCAGAGGCCTGACAATTCTAACCCTTGAAAATTGTGGTCAGTTGCCTCACAGTAAAACTTCTTGGGCTGGGTGTCCACTGAGGCCTAGGTCGAAGGCTAGGACTTCAGTCCTTGTCATTCTGTACCATTTCAGGCTGCGCTTTTGGAGTCCCCATGACTGAGTACCACCCCATATAAAAAATTTTCCAGAGTGTACTAGATTAGATTATTTATATTTTACCCTGCCCTTCCTTAGGGTAGCATGCATAATTTCTCTCCCTTCCTCCATTTCAGCTTCACAGTGAACTTGTGAACAGGTGAGGCAGAGAGAGAAAGCGAGTCACAGGCCCAAGGTCACCAGTGATTTCCATGGTCAGTGAGGATTTAAACCTGAATCTTTCAGGCCCTAGTCTAACAATCTAACCATATTACCAAACTGGATCTCTAATAGGCATAGGTGGGACCTGGGGATCTCCCTCTTTTACAACTAATCTCCAGCTGACAGAGATCACCTCCCCTGGAGAAAATGGCTGCTTTGAAGGGTGGACTCTATGGCATTGTACCATGCTGAGGCCCCTCCCCTCCCCAAACCCCACCTTCTCCTGGCTCCACCCCCAAAGTCCCCAGGTATTTTCCAACCCGGACTTGGCAACCTTAAATAGGCATCCCTTGCCCATGCCTTTGCTCCCCCACAGCTGTTTGGGGGCAGGTAAAGAGCTGCTGATGCTTCATCATTACTTCCAGGTAAAGATCCAGAAGAAAGATCACTGACGCCCATGACACTCTAGGAAGCCCCTCAGTCTCTATGGTAAATGCCATACACTAGGTCAATTTAGAGCTGCCAACCTCCAGACTGAACATGAAGATCCCCCAGAATTCCAACTGTTCCCCAGACTTCAGAGATCTCTTCCTCTGGAGGAAATGGCCGCTTTGGAGAGAGGACTCTATGTAGAGTTGCCATCCTCCAGGTGTGACCTGGAGATCTCCCACCATTATAATTGATCTTCAGATGACCAAGATCATTTGCCCTGCGGAAACGACTGCTTTGGAGGGTGGACTCTATGGCGGCGTATCCTGCTAAGGTCCCTCCCTTCCCCAAACTCCGCCTTCCCCAGGCTCCACCCCCAAAATCTCCAGGTATTTCTCAACTCTCAGCTGGCAACCCTAACTCTATCTATATATCTAATAGCCAAGTGGCCCCCTCCATGCGTGGGGGCACTTGGGGGCAGGGAGATTTTTCTGCACACTGCCCACATGTGCAGACAAATCCTAAAAGTTAAAAAAAAAACTTTTGGGAGGATATTTCAATCCCCTGGAAAGTAAAAGCGTTCCCTGCGCATGCGCAGAGGACACTTTGGCCAGGGGGGGAGGCTTTGCGGGCCCGGCGGCTCAGAGCCGCTCAGGCCTCGCTGAATATGATGGGGGAAGGGGGTGGGAGAAGACTTGGTGGGCCGCGGGGCTCACCGCCACTACTGCTGCTGTCAGGGAGGGGAGGGGGGAAGGCTCGGCGGACAGCAGGCCTCGCTGCCGCTGCTGCAGGGGGGAAGAGGCTCGGCCACTGCTGCTGCTGTCAGGGAGGGGGGAGAGAATACTTGGTGGGCCAGCAGCTGTGAGCCGCTCAGCCGCACTGGGGGGGGGGGAGGAAGAAGGCTTACCTGGTGCTGCTTCCTCCTCCTTTGGAGCTCCTCCTGCTTCTGCAGTAGGGTTGCCAAGTGTATTTAACTTACCGGTGGGGGGGCGGAAGCTCCGCTGGCCGGGAGCTTCCCTGGTGCACGCTCGAAGCATGCGCGCCAGGTGGCGTCACCGGAAGTGACGCCAGCACGTTGGGGGCGTTGCCAGGGTGACGCTCTGGCAATTGCCCCAAAACTCTATGGTATCATAGAGTTTTGGGGCGATTGCCAGAGCGTCGCCCTGGCAACGCCCCCAACGTGATGGCGTCACTTCCGGGTGACGTCATTACGTGAGGGAGGTTGTCCAGGCTGGACAACCTCGGCGGTGGGGTTTCCCCCGCTGGCCGAATGCTGGCCGGCGGATTGGGAACCCCTGTAGCAGGGGATCCCCCGCCCCCCGGGCTGAATTGGCAGCCCTATTCTGCAGGCCAGGAGCTGTGGGGAATACACTCCCCCCCCGCGAGTATCGCGGGTCCCCCTTCTTGTGGCATTATAATCCACTGAAGGCCTCAGTGGTAGAGCACATGTTTTGCATACAGAAAGTCCCAGATTCGATTCCTGGTATCTTCAGTTAAATTTTTTTAGGTAGAAGCTCTTGGGAGAGACTGTTTTCCACCAGGGAGCCACTGCCAGTCAGGAGAGACAAGACTGAGGAAAAGCCTTCCAATAAAAGGCAACTTCATATGTTTGGGGCATCTCTGATTAAGTGTTCTTTTTCTTCCCCAAACCGGTTGTTATTTTCCCAATCTGAATAAAAGCATGGTACCACTTGTTCCTCAGAATGAATACCGGCTTCTAATGAATTGTCGTTTCAGAAGCTCTCTGTCAACACAGTAGCTCATTGGGTTATTCACAGAAGAGCAAGGCAACCAGGGTGCTTTTAATGCCTCGGAGAATTCAATCTTTCATCGGCATGAACTTTCGTCAAACATCTTTATGTATTGCAACGCCGGGGCAGCGGCTTATTAAAAATCCAATCATGCCCAGTCCCCAAAACGATATTATTTTAATATCCCGATCGTTTCAGCAAAGTATAAATTGCTTGGCAGCATGAAATGATGTCCCCTGAGGCAAGCCGTCGGCTCCCGGGCTGGGACGTGGGAGATCATTCGATGGAGCAGAGAGTGTCTGAACAGCTCCCTCTGATGAGCTCAGCCTTTCCATCCGGAAGCCAAATCAAGGCTGGAGTCAAACACAGCCATTGCTAAGAAACGCGCACAAAAGAGTCTGTCTTAGAACCATGGCAACGGGCAGCGGATCTGAAATGGTCCAAAAATGGTGCAGGAAAGGGCAACTAAAATGATGAAGACATGTTAAAGAGGTCAGGGCTCTTTTGCTTGGAGAAATGACGACTGAGGGGTGAAATGAGAGAGGTTTATGAAATTATGCATGGGATAGAGAAGGCAGAGAAAGAAGTCCTTTTCTCCCTTCCTCACAAGATAAGAACTCGTGGGCACTCCATGAAATTGATGAGCAGTAGGCTTGGAACAGATCAAAGGAAGTCCTTCTTCACCCAAAGAGTACTTCACACATTTAGAGCCAGTTTGGTGTAGTGGTTAGGAACACAGACGCTAATCTGGGAGAACCAGGTTTGATTCCCCACTCCTCCACATGCAGCGGCTGGTATGACCTTGGGTCACTTACAAGTTGTTTCAGAGCTGTTCTCTCACAAGCAGTTCTCGAAAGAGCTCTCTCAGCCCCACCTACCTCACAGGGCGCCTGTTGTGAGGAGGAGAAGGGAAAGGAGTTTGTAAGCCACTCTGTGACTCCTTCGAGTAGTGAAGGGCAGGGTATCAATCTAATCTCCTTCTCCTCCTCCTTCTTGTGGCAGCGGCTATAAGCATAGAGACCTGTGTGATCACACAACTGAGGGGCAAATTGCTCTGGAGCAAAAAGGCGGATTACTATGTCTGGGGCGGTGATGGACTGTGTGACACCGAGTGTTGGGCTGGATGGGCCACTGGCCTGATCCAACATGGCTTCTCTTATGTGCTTATGTCTGGGGCAGAGATGCTCTGTGTTCTTTGGGCTTTGGGGGCAACAGTGGGAGGGCTTCTGGAGTTCTGGCCCCACTGGTGGACCTCCTGATGGCCCCTGGGTTTTGTCCACTGTGTGACATCGAGTGTTGTACTTGATAGGCCATTGGCCTGATCCAATGTTGCTTCTCTTATGTTCTTATGACTGGGGCAGGGATGCTCGTATTCTTGGTGCCAGGGACCAAGAATGGGAGGGCTTCTGGAATTTTGGCCCCACTGGTGGCACCTGGGTTTTGGCCACCGTGTGACATCGAGTGTTGGACTAGATAGGCCATTGGCCCGATCCAACATGGCTTTGCTTATGTTCTTATGTCCCTGTATGCTCTTCCCTCAGCTTCGTTGGGACTACTGTGTTCGGTCTTGAGGATCAGGATACAAAACGACTAGATTCGAGTTCAGTAGCATCTTAGAGACCAACAAGAGTCAAAGCTTCCTTTATCAGATACTGATCTGGAAACTAGATTCAAACCAGATTCAAACAAGGATTTCAACAAATTTAGAAGAGGAACAAAGGAATTCTCTAAGCAGATAACAGGATAAAAATATGGGAGCCAAATCAAACCAGAACCTTAGCCCCCCGAAATATCTGGAGAGGCTCTGCCCAATGAACCAGCACTGAACTGAAACGTTGGAAGTTGGACTCTATGACATTCTACCCTGCTGAGGTCCCTGCCTACCTCAATTGATCTCAGTTACCTGGAGCTGTCTTATACTGAATCGGATTGTTGGTCCATCAAGGTCAATATTGCCCACTCAGACTGGCAGCAGCTCTCCAGGGTCTCAGGCAGAGGTTTTTCACATCACCTACTGCCTGGTCCTTTTTAACTAGAGATGCCAGGGACTGGACCTGAAACCTTCTGCATGCCAAGCAGAGGCTCTTCCACTGAGCCAGGGTCTCAGGTCAAGGTCTTTCACATCACCTGCAGCCTGGTCCTTTTAACTGGAGATGCTAGGGCTTGAACCTGGAACCTTCTGCATGCCAAGCAGAGGCTCTACCACTGAGCCAGGGTCTCAGGTCAAGGTCTTTCACATCACCTGCAGCCTGGTCCTTTTAACTGGAGATGCCAGGGCTTGAACCTGGAACCTTCTGCATGCCAAGCAGAGGCTCTACCACTGAGCCAGGGTCTCAGGTCAAGGTCTTTCACATCACCTGCAGCCTGGTCCTTTTAACTGGAGATGCCTGGGCTTGAACCTGGAACCTTCTGCATGCCAAGCAGAGGCTCTACCACTGAGCCAGGGTCTCAGGTCAAGGTCTTTCACATCACCTGCAGCCTGGTCCTTTTAACTGGAGATGCCAGGGCTTGAACCTGGAACCTTCTGCATGCCAAGCAGAGGCTCTACCACTGAGCCAGGGTCTCAGGTCAAGGTCTTTCACATCACCTGCAGCCTGGTCCTTTTAACTGGAGGTGCCTGGGCTTGAACCTGGAACCTTCTGCATGCCAAACAGAGGCTCTACCACTGAGCCAGGGTCTCAGGTCAAGGTCTTTCACATCACCTGCAGCCTGGTCCTTTTAACTGGAGATGCCAGGGCTTGAACCTGGAACCTTCTGCATGCCAAGCAGAGGCTCTTCCACTGAGCCAGGGTCTCAGGTCAAGGTCTTTCACATCACCTGCAGCCTGGTCCTTTTAACTGGAGATGCCAAGGCTTGAACCTGGAACCTTCTGCATGCCAAGCAGAGGCTCTACCACTGAGCCAGGGTCTCAGGTCAAGGTCTTTCACATCACCTGCAGCCTGGTCCTTTTAACTGGAGATGCCAGGGCTTGAACCTGGAACCTTCTGCATGCCAAGCAGAGGCTCTACCACTGAGCCAGGGTCTCAGGTCAAGGTCTTTCCCATCACCTCCTGCCTGGTCCTTTTAACTGGAGATGCCAGGGCTTGAACCTGGAACCTTCTGCATGCCAAGCAGAGGCTCTACCACTGAGCCAGGGTCTCAGGTCAAGGTCTTTCACATCACCTACTCCCTGGTCCTTTTAACTGGAGATGCCAGGGCTTGAACCTGGAACCTTCTGCATGCCAAGCAGAGGCTCTTCCACTGAGCCAGGGTCTCAGGTCAAGGTCTTTCACATCACCTGCAGCCTGGTCCTTTTAACTGGAGATGCCAGGGCTTGAACCTGGAACCTTCTGCATGCCAAGCAGAGGCTCTACCACTGAGCCAGGGTCTCAGGTCAAGGTCTTTCACATCACCTGCAGCCTGGTCCTTTTAACTGGAGATGCCAGGGCTTGAACCTGGAACCTTCTGCATGCCAAGCAGAGGCTCTTCCACTGAGCCAGGGTCTCAGGTCAAGGTCTTTCACATCACCTGCAGCCTGGTCCTTTTAACTGGAGATGCCAGGGCTTGAACCTGGAACCTTCTGCATGCCAAGCAAAGGCTCTTCCAACTGAGCCACAGCCCCTCCCTCAGTTGTAATCCCGGGAGGAGGTTGGCAACCCTCCAGAATCTGACTGTGCTAGCACTCAGGCTGTTGTGAACTTTGGAGTTTAAGACTGGAAATCTCCACTTCTAGCCTGCCGTTATCAGTAACGCAGTATCTCTGAACACACCTCCAGTTGCGATGATGCTACCTTGGAATGTTGGGACGGATTTGGCATTTAATGGCAATTACGGGCAAGGTAAACTCTCGCTCGCTTCTGTACAGTCAGCATTTAGGCATCCGAGGACGCCAATCATAGCATCAGCATAAAAGCAATTAGGAGGCAATCTGATAAGCCGGGGGTAACCGAGTCAAGCACTTCTCCCGAATGAGATCCTTTGTTCCCCTGTCAGCGACGATAGCAGCAATTTCCCAGGAACATCAATGCAGGTCCATATTATTACACTGTTAAAAATTATTGTCCCTATAATAATGCCACCGATTCCTTGCTGCGAAAGATTGAGCCTCTCCACCGCCTACTCATGAACCACTTCATCAGTCTGGAGAGGAGAGGCACCTTCAAGAAGCTGGGAGAGGGAGGAGGAGGCCCTTGGCATCTTTGGTTTTTCACCGAGCAGAGAGACCCTGTAATTCTCTGTCCCCCGTGGAAGGGCAGCAGTAGGGGGGGAAGCTCGGTGCAGAGAAAGGAGCCGTTTCGAAACCAGAATCCTTCCCTTCTGCCCTGTTTGCAGGGGTCATTTCGTAGAAAAAGAGGTGCAGGAGCTCATTGGCATAACTCATTAGCATAACTCATTTGCATGTGCCACACCCCCTGACATCACCGGAAGTGTGTCAGAAGGCAACACCCACCCCCTCAGGCTCCACTCTACAGGGGAGTGAAACTGACCTGCTCTTCCTCCATTCCCTTCCCCATCCAATACTTTGTGCAATAAAAATAAGCATAAAGAACACACCCTCATTCTCTTCCTGCTCCCTTGAAACCACCAGGTTTCAAGTAGACTTGCGATACCCAGGACATGTGCACCACCCATCCCTTCCCCTTCCCCTCCCCACACAAAAGACACCCTGTGAGGGAGGTGGGGCTGAGAGAGGTCTTTTGAGAACTGCTCATGAGAGAAAAGCTCTGAGAGAATTTGTGACTGGCCCAAGGTCACACCAGCAGCTGCATGTGGAGGAGTGGGGAATCAAACCCGGTTCTCCCAGATTAGAGTCCAACTCCTGACCACTACACCAAACTGATAAGGTGGAAGCTGCTGGAGGGTTGGCGAAATTTCTCCAGTCCTTATGTGCCATGTGCCCAGATAAAAAATGGTCTACTTAGAAAATTTGTATGCCACCTTGAGCAAGTCTCTGGAAAAGCAGCACACAGTCATAAAAGGAACAATGATAAAATTATCAATATTAAAACAAAACATTAAAAACAATAAGGACCCTAGCAGGGCTTTCCCCGGGGCGCTGCGCCTCTGCACTGCTTGGGGAAGCCGAGGAGGGGGCGGGGCTTGGTCATGTGCCCGCCCCCTGGGCTCCTCACTCCCGGAGCTGCGCTCCTGTGCGCTCCTGCTCCAATGGACCCCTGCCTGTTTGCATTTTGAAAATGTTGAGCTCCAAGTTGGCCCACAGTACAGATTTCAGTCCTTCCTATGACCTGATAGACATCCAGGGGTCATTTCGAGCAGGAGCTCGGGGGAGCTCAGCTCCGGGAGTTGGTGCCAGCTCCCCCCCCCCCCGCAGGGGAATGCCTGCTTGTGTCCTGGCTGCAGCAAAATGACCCCGTCCCCTGGAAAGGTCCTTGTTCCTCCGACCAGCGTTTTGAAGGCTTCAGCCACCACTGAAGCTATCCTCCCAGAATAGTGGTATTTCTGAGGCTTCGATTAGTAGCTGTCCCCTCTCTGCCAGCCCTTCCATCCTTCCTTCCTTCCTTCCTTCCTTCCTTCCTTCCTTCCTTCCTTCCTTCCTTCCTTCCTCTCTCTCTCTCTCTCTCTCCTTTCTTTCTTGCCTTCTGGCATACTTCCGGTGATGTTGCATGGTGTAGCATATGCAAATAAGTTATGCTAATGTTATGCTAATGAGCTCCTGCACCTCTTTTTCTATGAAATGACCCCTGTAGACATCTCACTAATTGTTTGTTTTAGGGGAAAGGCAGACATCTGGGGAGAAACAGGAGATTTTTCTAGGTTATCATCGTCTTCATCCAATTTAACAAAAAGTCTTTGTGGCACTGCTAATGCACATTTATTGTGACAAGAAGCTATCACTTCTTCTTCTTCTTCTTCTTCTTCTTCTAGTCAGGATCATCTGATTTCTTGATTGACAGCTAATCTGGATTCTAAAGGTATTTAACACCAGTGTTCTACATGGGAAGGGCCCTCTGCCAACACTGTGGTTAGGTCTTGCCAGAGCCTCTGGAACACATTCCTAAATAGATAATTCCTAAATTAATAAGTACACTGTTCGTTTATAAGTATTGGTTTGTCTGTCCCCTTCTGTGAGATGAATACTGAAATTGCTACTTGCTTGAAAATTTGTGCAGTGTGGTTTTCTTTCAATAAATCACAGATATTTGGGAACAGGTTCTCTCTCTCTCTCTGGGCGATTTCGCACTAGCATTTGCCCCGGGTTTGCCCTCATGCTTGCACCGGAGCTTCTGGTCAATTTCACACCAGTTGCTCCGGGCTCACGTTTTGCTCTGGAGTATCGCCCTGCTGCACCGGAGTTTCCCTGGAGCAAACAAATCCTGTTTTTAGAGGATTTTCCTGTTTGCTCCGGGGGAGAACCCAAAATGAAAACACGCCCACTCGCCCGCCTTTCATCAGCGCTGCCCCATTGTGGGAGTTTCTAATTTTGGGGGGAGAAAACCCTTCGTCACGCTGTATTGAAAGGGCTGAGGTTCCAAGTGGGAAAATGAAGAAAATACTCCAGAGGAAACTGGGAGGGGAAATTCCGGAAAGAACGAGAGGCAACTGGCCAGTGCGAAATCGGCCTCTCTCTCTCTCTCTCTCTCTCAAATGATGGGGTTCCTGCCAGTTTCACACATACCCTTATCGAGCCGAGTGGGGATGGAATTCCTAGGAAAAGCTCATGGACTCTCAATTCCCCCAGCATATCCCAAACGCCTTCAACTGAAACCTTGCCTCAGCCACTTCTTATCTCGAGGAGCTCATTACACGTCACCTTTTCCCTCACCAGGTCAGCTCTTGAGACTGGAGTTCTATCCATCCTAGATGCAAATGGGCCCAGTTCAGACTGGGACCATGGAGTGCAGGGAAGAAGGCCTTAGATATTCCTCTCAAACCAATTTTTCTGACCTGAAGGGACCCTAGAGAGCCACTAATGTAAGAACATAAGAACGTAAGAGAAGCCAATGTTGGATCAGGCCAATGGCCCATACAGTCCAACACTCTGTCACACAGTGGCCAAAAACACCAGGTGCCCTCAGGAGGTCCAGCAGTGGGGCCAGGACACTAGAAGCCCTCCCACTGTTGCCCCCCCAAAGCACCAAGAATACAGAGCATCACTTGCCCCATGGCAGACTCCATGTGCACCGATGAGCTTAGGGTTTCCAGGTATAAGCAATCCTGGGAGGTTTGGGGGAGGGTACATTGGGAAGGGAACGTTACTTGATGTGGTGGTATCACGAACACACGAAACGACCTTATACTGACTCAGACCATTGGCCCATCAAGATCAGTATTGTCTACTCTGACTGGCAGCAGCTCTTTGGCAGTCTCAGGAAGAGGTCTTTCACATCACCTCCTACCTCATCCTCTAAACTGGTGGTGCTGGGGATTGAACCCGGGACCTTCTGCAAATCAAGCAGATGCTCTGCCATTGGGTCTTCACTGGGGAGGGATGTCACTGTGTTGCAGAAGGCTGTCTCCAAGTGGGGGCAGGAGGCAGGGCTGTGGGGGGGGGGGGATGTTGACCACAGCGGACAACCTGGCCACCCTAGATGAGCTACAACTTACACTTCCCCAGTGGGGTAAATAGCAGATCCTTTGGGCTACTTCAGAGCTGGAAAACAGCATGGGGGGAGGTCTAAATCAGAGGAGTCCTCCCCAAAATCCTAATCTGGATTGAGCCTGTGAGCACCTGAAAATCTTGAAATGCCAGAACATATCTCCCAATCCAACCCAGAGCCCTCCCCAGGGAAAATGTATGCAAACTATTTACCGCCAAGCGGGTCCCTCCCGGTTACTGCAGAACATTTTGTGGGAACATCTGTCCGGCACATTTTTCAAATCCGTGTCTTCAGCCTCGAAAGCTGGCATAAAAGATCTGCAAGCGCCGCGCGTTTTTTTTTAATTTCCAGTTCTAAAATTCTCGTTCCATCCCTGACTATTTCTCATCTCGATCCCTGTAATCGCCATGAGACTGACGTCCGCCTGTCTTCTTTTCAATCAAATCAGACAGTCTCCGCCAAATTAATTTCTCCCTCTCGCTCTTTTGATCGTGCCACCCTCTTTTGAAGTCTTTCCACCAGGCCCCTGCTTCCTATTTGCACCTCCCTTTAACCACTTTATCTTTAAAGCCCTCGCCCGGTTTGGCTTTCCTCTCATTTCCTCCTGCTTCTATCCTCATTATTTGATTCTGCTGAAGCCAACGGGTCCCAAACTATGGGATGGAATGGGAAGGGACAGGGTGGGGCTGCAATAATGGGCTTAAACGAAGGGCGGGAAGATATTAGGAAAACCTTTTTCACAGTATGATTCTATGAGACCTTCAAAAATCAAGCCTATAACTTCAGTTTGGTGTAGTGGTTAAGTGTGTGGATTCTAATCTGGGAGGACTGGGTTTGATTCCCCACTCCTCCACTTGCAGCTGCTGGATGACCTTGGGCAAGTCATAGCTCTGCCAGAGGTGTTCTCTCAAGGGCAGTTCTCGGGAGAGCTCTCTCAGCCTCACCCACCTCACAAGGTGTCTGTTGTGGGGAGGGGAAGGGAAAGGAGTTTGTAAACCACTCTGAGACTCCTTTGGGTAGTGAAGGGTGGGAGATACATTAAATCTCTTCTTTTCTTCTTCTACAAACATACCTGGAGCCTGGTGCATACAGATCATGTGCTGTTCCATTGATCTATGGGGTCCCTCCTTAAATATTTATTTCTTTGGAACAACCTGGCCACCCTAGATGAGCTACAACTTACACTTCCCCAGTGGGGTAAATAGCAAATCCTTTGGGCTACTTCAGAGCTGGAAAATAGTATGTGGGGAGGTCTAAATCAGAGGAGTCCTCCCCAAAATCCTGATCTGGATTGAGCCTGTGAGCACCTGAAAGTCTTGAAATGCCAGAACATATCTCCCAATCCAACCCAGTTTTCTCATGTAGAGGTAAAACCACTAACCTTAAATAACACTAAATATTTTTGTCTTATCGTAGAGTTTTTGAGGTATGAGTTTGTCAGAAGTGGTGTGCCATGGCTTTCTTCTGGCGGTACTAACCAGGGTTAAGAAGAAGAAGAAGAAGAAGAAGAAGAGATTGGGTTTATATCCCGCCCTTCACTCACTTGGAGTCTCAGAGCGGCTTACAAACTCCTTTTCCCTTCCCCTCCCCACAACAGACACCCTGGGAGGTAGGTGGGGCTGAGAGAGCTCTTTCCCAAGCTGTCCTTGAGGGAACAGCTGGTACAGAGCTATGGCTTGCCCAAGGTCATCCAGCCAGGTGCAAGTGGAGGAGTGGGGAATCAAACCCGGTTCTCCCAGATTAGAGTCCGCGCACTTAACCACGACACCAAACTGGCTCTTAACTGAAGTAGCACTGCTGTTTTCTACAAAAGATCAATGTCACCTTCCCCTACTGCTGCCACCCAGTAGCTAGTGTTCCCTAAGCTGAGTTACACAGTTTTCTAGCCTCCAGCTCACAGTTTTTTCGCCTCCAGCTCACAGACTTTTGTCTCGGCTCAGAAAGGATGGCTCCAGAAAAGAATTAATGTATGCAGTAGCCAGATCGCCTGCTCACAGCTTTTACTGCCAGTAGCTCACAAAGTAGAATTTATGCTCACAAGACTCCACAGCTTAGAGGGAGCATCGGTAGCTTGCCTGTCAAGGCTTCCTCACCCCCATCGCCATCGGAACTGTCTGTTCTCTTCTGCTGATCTGGTTACTGATTCCTGAAGGGGGTGGCTCCCTCTCAGTCTGGTGTCTCCAGGGGTCAGTTTGAGCAGAAGCTCGGTGGAGCTCAGCTCCGGGAGTTGGTGCCAGCCCCCACCCCGGCAGGGGAATGCCTGCTTGTGTCATGGCTGCAGCAAAATGACCCCGTCCCCTGGAAAGGTCCTTGTTCCTCCGACCAGCCTTCTGAAGGCTTCAGCCGCCACTGAAGCTATCCTCCCAGAATAGTGGTATTTCTGAGGCTTCGATTAGTAGCTGTCCTGTCCCCTCTCTGCCAGGTCTTTCTTTCTTTCTTTCTTTCTTTCTTTCTTTCTTTCTTTCTTTCTTTCTTTCTTTCTTTCTCTCTCTCTCTCTCTCTCTCTCTCTCTCTCTCTCTCTCTTGCCTTCTGACATACTTCCGGTGATGGCAGGTGGTTTAGCATATGCAAATAAGTTACGCTAATGAGTTATGCTAATGAGCTCCTGCACCTCTTTTTCTACTAAATGACCCCCGGGTGTCTCACCGGTGACCATTCTGCCTTGAGTGAGTCTGCTAGGAACTGACAATGAAGGAATGGTTCAAGATTTTCTATCCCCTGGGCTCCATCATCAACCAAAAGGGAGGCCGCACCCAAGAAATCAGAGGGCGATTGAGACTGGGGAGGGAAGCCATGAAGGTGCTAGAAAAGATTCCTAAGTGTAGATCGAGTGAATCCATGCCATGGTATTCCCCATTATTTTGTATGGGTCTGAAAGTTGGACGATGAAGAAAGCTGAAAGCAAGAAGGTTGATTCCTTTGGAATGTGGTGTTGGAGGGGAGTTTTACAGCTAACACGGACCACCAGAAAGACAAATAAGTGTGTTCTGGATCAAACCAAGCCTGAACTCTCCCTAGAAGTTAAAACAACTCAGCTGAGGCTCTCGTACTTTGGTCACATCATGAGAAGACGAGAGTCACTGGGAAAGACAATAATGCTAAGAAAAGCTGAAGGCAGCAGAAAAAGACGGAGACCCAAAAGGAGATGGATTGACTCAACAGAGGAAGCCATGGCCCTCAGGTTGCAAGAGCTGAGAACGCCTCTTAGATAGGATGTTTTGGAGAACATTAATTCATAGGGGCATCATAAGTGACTTTGGCACTTAACAGACACACACAAATATTTCTGTGGTGCCCTTCGCAAAATCTTCGGCAGGTGCTCAATAGATCTGCATTTCACCCTGAACGTATGTGTCTTCTATCTTGATGTTTCTTGTTCTTTGCCCCTCAAGAATAATCTGGGAATAGTGTTCATGCCATGTTCCAACTGATATCACTGAGCTTTGGGTGTACTCCTTTATTCATTTCCGTTTAGTTATTTATTGGAAGATTTAAATCATTGTACTAACATCCACCTGTGAGGTAAACTAAGCCAAGAAAATATAACGGGAGGAAAATGCACCCCTAACTCAGATTTTTAACTACTGTTTCTGTGCTTCCTATACAGTGTTGTGTATTTATGGTGTTGTTTATATGTTTTTACTGAATTATGTTAAAGATGAGGAGGAGGAGGAGATTGGATTTATACCCCGCCCTTCACTCAAAGTCTCAGAGCGCCTTGCAATTCCTTCCCCTCCCCACAACAGACGCCCTGTGACGTTGGTGGGGCTGAGAGAGCTCTGAGAGAACTGCTCTTGAGAGAACAGCTCTGAGAGAACTGCGACTGACCCAAGGTCACCCAGCTGGCTGCATGTGGAGGAGTGGGGAATTGAACCCGGTTCTCCCAGATTAAAGTCCACACACTTAACCACTACACCAAAAAGGTTGTTTTGATGTTCACATGTTTTAATATCTTTGTATTTGCCGCCTTGAGGAACCTGTGGAAAGAGGCCATAAGTAATAACTTTGGTATGCGTACCATTTACTCAAGTATTTTTGGGTCCTTTCCCCCCACATTGATTCCCTCACTGTCCCCCTCCACCCCATTCCATTTTCCCAACGGAATATAACCGACTCTCTAACTCTCAAAGGGACTCTAACGCAGCCTTGGAATTTTTAAACATCCACCAATCAGATGTGCCGTTTATCAGCCTGACCAACCACAGGCAAGCCAAGCCGTAACCAACCCCCTTTCGGTTCCAGCCTCCCTCTCCAAAGCTCACTCTGTCCCTGACCTGGATAGTCCAGGCTAGCCCAATTCCGTCAGATCTCGGAAGCTAAGCAGGGTCAGCCTTGGCTAGTATTTGGAAGGGCGGCCTCCAAGGAACACCAGGGTCGTGATGCAGAGGCAGGCAATGGCAAACCACCTCTGGGACATCTCTTGCCTTAAAAATGAGTCTAGCTCACCACCTAATGGTGCACGATGCTAAAAGAGGTGGTCAGCTCCCCTTCACTGGCAGCTTTCAAGAAGAGGCTGGATGAATATTTGTCGGAGATGCTTTAGGCTGGTCCTGCATTGGGCAGGGGGTTGGACTAGATGGTCTGTATGGCCCCTTCCAACTCTATGGTTCTATGATTCCAAGAGCTAGAACTTCTGACTGCCAGACAATCTTAGGATCTCTTGGCTACACTACACACAGTGAGGAGGAGGAGGCCACCATGTTGGACACTTAGGCTGCGGCCACACAGGCCTTAAATGCGGGAGGAAGGGCTATTTCCTCCCGCATTTAAAGGGGCCGACCAGACAGCCCGCCCCAAGTCCCGTGCTGAAGCGGGCTCCAATGCAGGTTCCTCCTGCATTTTCCGACCCCGGGAAAATCAAGTGTTTTCCCGGGTGTTGCGGGAGGAACCCACATTGGAGGTATCTGGACAGCCCTCTCTCGCAAGCATTGCGAGAGCAGGGCTGTCCAGATAGCCCCGCCGACCATTTTTCCCCCCCTTTTACACTTGGGCGCATGGCCACTCATGCGCCCAAGTGTAAAAGGGGGAGAACCCCCCAACTCACCCAGGCGGCTGGCGGGTCCTTGGCCGCCACCGCCGCTTCTCCCGCTGCTGGGGCCGCCTCCGCCGCAGCCGCCGTTCTCGCTGCTGCCACCGCTGCCACCACCGTTTCCGCCCCCGCCGCCAATCCCACCGCCGACGCCGACACTGCCGCAGGAGTTGGGATGTATAGACATCCCAACCCGCGGTAGAAAAATGCGGCCCCTTTAAATCCGGGAGCCCTCCCGGATTTAAAGGGGCCATGTGACCGCAGCCTAATTACTCAATGCCCTTTGGAGTCTGAAGGAGGTCCCTAGCGGCATTGATTCCCCCACGTCCACCAACATACATGGAACAGGTTCGTCTTGAGTGATGCCAGAAGTTTGCACTAGGATTCCCCAATGCTGCATCTAAAGGGCAATCTCAGAAGCTGACTGTCACTAACTTCTGACTCACCAAGTAATGGAGCATGCAGGCCATCCGAATACAGGAGACCTGAGCCCTAATGCAATTGCAAGAAAGATGCTGATTAATCTGGGAGTTGGAGGGGAAAATATATCACGTAATGGCTGCTAGCCATCTCTTGTGTTAGTTGTGCGGCTTGCCAATAGTTCAGGGAGATAAGCGGACATTTTATCAATGGGAGCTAATGAGAAGGAGACGGTCTCCTGACATTTGGAAGTCGCTCTGGTTTTAAGAGTGCAATAGCTGTAGAAGCATGCGGAAAGGGACACCCCGTTAGCAAAGAGGAGGGGGGCAGAGAAGCTGTGTGCGGCACATTTGGAGGTATGAATTTGGAGAGAGAAAGGTCAATTCTGCATTGGCTTTTCCCTCCGTTGTTTTAGCAAACCCACGTTGGAACAGAAATTCCCCTCTGCCTTGCATGCCGCTTTCACATTCTTTGATCATCGGTATGGTACCTTCTACATAGACTTATGGCCATTTTATGGCCGTTCAGGGATGACTTTGCAGCAGGGGTCCATTGGAGCGGGAGCACACAGGAGTGCAGCTCCGGGAGTGAGGAGCCCAGGGGGCGGGCACATGACCAAGTCCCGCCCCCTCCTCGGCTTCCCCGAGCAGTGCAGAGGCGCAGCGCCTCAGGGAAAGCCCTGCTAGGGTCTTTATTGTTTTTAATGTTTTGTTTTAATATTGATAATTTTATCATTGTTCCTTTTATGACTGTGTGCTGCTTTTCCAGAGACTTGCTCAAGGTGGCATAAAATTTTCTAAGTATACCATTTTTTATGTGGGCACATGGCACATAAGTATTGGAGAAATTTCACCAACCCTTCAGCAGCTTCCACCCCACCAGTTTGGTGTAGTGGTCAGGAGTTGGACTCTAATCTGGGAGAACCGGGTTTGATTCCCCACTCCTCCCCATGCAGCTGCTGGTGTGACCTTGGGCCAGTCACAAGTTCTCTCAGAGCTGTTCTCTCATGAGCAGTTCTCAAAAGACCTCTCTCAGCCCCACCTACCTCACAGGGTGTCTTGTTGTGGGGAGTGGAAGGGGAAGGGATGGGTGGTGCACATGTCCTGGGTATCTCAAGTCTACTTGAAACCTGGTAGTTTCAAGGGAGCAGGAAGAGAATGAGGGTGTATTCTTTACGCTTATTTTTATTGCACAAAGTATTGGACGGGGAAGGGACTGGAGGAAGAGCAGGTCAGTTTCACTCAGCTGTGGAGTGGAGCCTGAGGGGTGTGTGTTGCCTTCTGACACACTTCTGGTACGTTAGGGGGTGTGGCATATGCAAATGAGTTATGCTAATGAGTTATGCTAATGAGCTCCTGCACCTCTTTTTCTACGAAATGACCCCTGCTTTGCAGTCAGTATGACGGTGGCTCAGAGTATTTGAATGTGGTTTTATTTATTTATTTATTTATTTATTTATTTCGATTTCTAAGCCACTTTCCCCACTATTGCAGGCCCGGTTTTGAGCTGGACCATTTCCTCACCACCTCGCCACCTCGCTCTGCTTGTCTGTTTGTAAATAGCTCAAGCATGACAAAGAGGCCGCAGGTCTCTCCAACGCTCTCTCATCCGAAGAAAACTAAAGCCCAGAGCATCTGCCCTGGAACTGTCATTGCTTGAAGGAACGGGCTGCTGATGACATCATATAGCTTTTTAAAAATGAAGAAATGTGTCTCCAGTTTTAATGAGGCGAAAAGGTGGCCCAGAGAAAATGTGGCTCAGTTAACAAAAAGAGGGAACCGTGAGTTTAAACACATTCCCTATAATTAGGGGACAGCTCAGCAACTGGTCAGAGTCGTAAGAACATAAGAGAAGCCAGTTTTGGATCAGGCCAGTGGCCCATCCAGTCCAACACTCTGTCACACAGTGGCCAAAAACACCAGGTGCCCTCAGGAGGTCCAGCAGTGGGGCCAGGACATTAGAAGCTCTCCCACTGTTGCCTCCCCCAAGCACCAAGAATACAGGGCATCACTTGCCCCAGACCTGAGAGTTCCTATCTATACCTTGTGGCTAATAGCCACTGATGGACCTCTGCTCCATAGGTTTATCCAATTCCCTCTTGAAGCCGTCCATGCTTGTAGCTGCCACCACGTCCTGTGGCAGTGAATTCCACGTGTTAATCACTCTTTGGGTGAAGAAGGACTTCCTTTTATCTGTTCTAACCTGACTGCTCAGCAATTTCATGGAGTGCCCACGAGTTCTTCTTTCTCTACCTGCTCTGTCCCATGCACAATCTTGTAAACCTCGAACGTGTCACCCCTCAGCCGTTGTTTCTCCAAGCTAAAGAGCCCCAAGCACTTTAACCTTTCTTCACAGGGAAAATGTTCCAACCCTTTTATCATTCTAGTTGCCCTCTTCTGCACTTTTTCCAACACAAAAGAGTCCAGGGAACTGGGGACATGGGGTGTGCTACCTTGCTTCCGGGAGAAATCCGGGAGTGATGCCGCGCCTCTATAGGAATCACCAGAAACTCGATGGTAAAACAGAATTTCCAGGGATTCCTAGAGAGGTCTGATGTCAATTCCAGGTTTCCTCTGGAAATGATATCTTGCTGTCAGCACAACAAACAAGAATTTGTTTATTTCCCTCTCTTTGTTGATTTTTCTCCCCATCTCAGTAGGTTGTCAGTGGGGGATCTCCCACTCTGACCCATACCTAGAAAAATTTTGTTACGGGGCAGGGGGCAGTTCAGTACAGTGGAGCAGACTACATCACAGGGTTGTGGTTCTTAGGGAAATATAGAGGAGGAGGGACATGGCTAGGTAAGAGCTGACAGGTAAAAACAGGGGGGGAGAAGCACCAGCGGGAGTTCAGGAATAATAAAGAAAGGTCAGAATTTGTTTCTGGGAGTTGCATTCTCTCTGAAGCGCTGTGCGTGTTAAGCAGCGGGTTCAAGAGGCTATCGTGATTTCAGCATAGCCAGGGGTCATTTCGTAGAAAAAAGAGGTGCAGGAGCTCATTTGCATAACTCATTTGCATAACTCTCATTTGCATATGCCACACCCCCTAACATACCAGAAGTGTGTCAGAAGGCAACACCCACCCCTCAGGCTCCACTCCACCGGTGAGTGAAACTGACCTGCTCTTCCTCCCTTCCCTTCCCCATCCAATACTTTGTGCAATAAAAATAAGCGTAAAGAACACACCCTCATTCTCTTCCTGCTCCCTTGAAACCACCATGGGGGTTGAAGATTCATTTTTTCCCAGCATCCTGGTTTGCAGAGGCATGGGCATGGACTCTGTTTCCAAAGCGACCAAAGAATGCAGGCAGGTGGCGGGTGGCAAGGCAGTGGGTACAGTACTTCTATTTTAATGTCTGATGTATGATTTTAACGTTGATATGTTATTTTAAAAATGATGTGAGCCGCTCTGAGCCTGCCTCTGGTGGGGAGAGCGGGATATAAATTTAAGAAATAAATAAATAAATAATTCTCCCCCGGCATGCATTTATGGCACAGGGTTCCTGAATATCTGAATATCTGAAAAGGACTGGCAAGGGATAGAGAGAAAATGTGGATGAGACGGGGGCCTGTGGGATTAATGGAAGAAGAGTCACTGGAAACGACAATCATGCCGGGAAAAGTGGAAGGCGGCAGGAAAAGAGGAAAACCCAACGAAAAGCCAGTCCAATCTGACTCTAGGAAGCGGTGCTTATCTCCCTTTCCAAGCTGAAGAGCCAGTGCTGTCTGAAAATATAGAGACTTTTTTCCATATGTGGTGGCGTTGTTCGAAAGCCCGGAAGTTTTGGTTTAGGCAGGGGTCATTTCGAGGAGGAGCTCGGGGGAGCTCAGCTCCAGGAGTTGGTGCCAGCCCCGCCCCCCCAGGGGAATGCCTGCTTGTGTCATGGGCCCTCTAAGCTGAGTTAGTGTGCGCTAGCTCACAGTTTTTTAGCCTCCAGCTCACACATTTTGGTCTTAGCTCAGGAAGGATGACTCCAGAGCACACTAATTTATGCAGTAGCCAAATCATTGGCTCACAACTTTAATGCCGGAAGCTCACAAAGTAGAATTTTTGCTCACAAGACTCAACAACTTAGAGGGAACATTGCTCATGGCTGCAGCAAAATGACCCCATCCCCTGGAAAGGTCCTTGTTCCTCCGACCAGCCTTCTGAAGGCCTCAGCCACCACTGAAGCTATCCTCCCAGAATAGTGGTATTTCTGAGGCTTGGATTAGTGGCTGTCCCCTCTCTGCCAGCTCTTTCTTTCTTTCTTTCTTTCTTTCTTTCTTTCTTTCTTTCTTTCTTTCTTTCTCTCTCTCTCTCTCTCTCTCTCTCTCTCTCTCTCTCCCTCTCTCCCTCTCTTTCTTTCTTTCTTTCTTTCTTTCTTTCTTTCTTGCCTTCTGACACACTTTCGGTGATGTCAGGTGGTTTAGCATATGCAAATAAGTTATGCTAATGAGTTATGCTAATGAGCTCATGCACCTTTTTTTCTACTAAATGACCCCTGGATAAGTCTATCAATGGCTACTAGCTTTGGTGACTGAGGGGAACCTCCACATTCAGGGGCACTGACTCTCTTAATCCCAGAGCCAAGAGGCAACATCCGGGAAGGCCTTGGCTTCTACGCCCTGTTGTTGGCCCTCCAAAGGAACTGGTTGGCCACTGTGTGAGGCAGGATGCTGGACCCTCACTGGTCTGATCCAGCAGGGCTCTTCTGATGTTCTTACGAAGGCCTCGGCCTCTCTGCCCTGTAGCTGGCTCTCCAGAGGAACTGTTTGGCCACTGTGTGAGACAGGATGCTGGACTAGATGGGCCCCTGGTCTGATCCAGCAGGGCTCTTCTGATATTCTTATGAGGTCCCTGGCCTCTATGCGCTGTTTTTGGCCCTCCAGAGGAACTAGTTGGCCACTGTGTGAGACAGGATGCTGGACTAGATGGGCCCCTGGTCTGATCCAGCAGGGCTCTTCTGATATTCTTATGAGGTCCCTGGCCTCTATGCGCTGTTTTTGGCCCTCCAGAGGAACTGGTTGGCCACTGTGTGAGACAGGATGCTGGACTAGATGGACCCCTGGTCTGATCCAGCAGGGCTCTTCTGAAGTTCTTATGAAGGACTCGGCCTCTCTGCCCTCTTGTTGGCCCTCCAGTCCAGAGGAGCTGGTTGGCCACTGTGTGAGACAGGAACTTGGTCTAGATGGACCACTGGTCAGATCCAGCAGGGCTCTTCTTGGTGGTGGCTCCACTCTGGTGGAATGAGCTCCCAGAGGAGATCAGGGCCCTGCGGAATCTGTTACAGTTCCACAGGGCCTGTAAAACGGTGCTCTTCCACCAGGCCTTTGGAGCCGCCACCGCTACCACCATTACCACCGCTACTGCCACTGTCACCATTGACTTCTGACAGCTATGATGAGTGAGCTCCGACCCCTCTGGGTCCCCCCTCTCCTCTCTTTCCAATTATAGCCCGACCCGAGTACCGTGGTCATCTGATGGGAACTGTGTGTAAGAAGCTGACTGTATGCCAAGGAATTAAATGCTAGCACTCTTTATGTGTTACTTATGGTTTTAAATTTTTGCATCACTGGTTTTTATATTGTATATGGTATTGTCTTGTATTTTCATATTGTTATAAGCCACCCTGAGCCAGCTATGCTGGAAGGGTGAGGTAAATGTCTATCAAACAAACAAACACACAAAACATGTGAGTAGCCACAAACTCACCTGGTCTGGAGTCAGGAGCACAGCTTATAAATCAGACTTTGTAACCTCCAGGCAAATTAAATCTCCCAAATCTCTTTTCAGCAGGGGTCCTTTCGTAGAAAAAGAGGTGCAGGAGCTCATTAGCATAACTCATTAGCATAACTCATTAGCATATGCCACATCCCCTGACATCACCAGAAGTGTGTCAGAAAGGGAATGTCAGTTTCAGCCCCATTATATCCTATGGGCCATTGAAATCAATGGCAAAAACTCATAGGGTATATGAGGGGCTGGAGGAAAGGGGGTTTGAAAGAGAGGCTCCAAACTTGCAGGGTAGCTGCTGGGGCCTCTCCTCGAAATACCCACCAAGTTTCAAGAAGAGTGGACCACGGGGTCCAATTCTATGGGCCCCCAAACAGATTGTCCCATCCCCTCCATTGTTCTCTATGGAGGGGAAAAATGTTAACTTTTTTCCTACCATAGAGAACAATGGAGGGAATGGGGGCAACCTGTTTGGGGGCCTGTAGAATTGGACCCCCTGCTCCAATCTTCTTGATACGTGGTGGGCATTTCGAGGAGAGGCCCCAGCAGCTACCCTGCAAGTTTGGAGCCTCTCCCTCAAACCCCCTCCCCTCCAGTGGCTTTTAAAGTTGCCGCCAAATTTCAGCGGCAATTCGGCGGCGAGCTGAATCAGATTAGAGAATCTGATTCAGCCCGTGGCTGCCCTACTGGTCAGTCCTGAGCTGGCGGAGCTGTGCTCCGCCTCGCTTCGGCCCCAACGGACCCCTGCTTTTCAGAAACTACTCACTGAGATGGATTCCAGGCACTTCTCGGTTTTTCATAAATTAATTCCTGCTTGGTTGTCACTTTCTTTAGAGCGAGCAGTTTCTCTATCGGTACAAGCGGGAGAACAAAAAAAATCACACTGATGCCATTTTCTAAGAACAATGAAGAGAGAAGGCCGGGGGGGGGGGTGGAATCTGATCCGAGAAGAAATGAAATTTCAAAATGAGAGGCTTAACTCGTTCAATATTTACCTCTTCGTCAGTTGTATACTTTGATTCTCCTGGAGCTTATTTCTCACCTGCATCGATTTCCGAACGTACTTTTTAAATGCCAGAAGTAGCGAAGCGAGCTGACATAGAAAAGAGAATGCTTTTTTTAAAAAAAGTAATAATTGTTTAATCCATTCTTTCCGCAAACGACTCTCACAAAAGCGGATTCAGCTTGCCGACACCAGCAAAAGGACTCTGGCTTTGATGGATTGCATCTGAGTATTTCTAATTATCTCTAATTAGGCTTACAAAGCTTCCCTTGTGCTCATACCTGGCTAATTCCAAGTTTCTGCTTATCGTCTTTATTTATTCACCCCCCAGCCCTGTTCCTCAAGGCCCATCACGTCAGTCAAACAATCCACCTCATGCCGGCGAGCGAGAGCCATCTTACCAAAGAGATAGTACAAAAGAAAATCAACGACTGAACCCAAAAAAGAGAAAAAGATTTCCACTATTCTTTGCTTTCCCTTCAAGCCCATATTCCCAGGTCTGGGTTGTCTGGTTGCCTCTAAAGGCTGGTTCATGTGACAGAGGTGTAGCACATACCAACAGCGTTGTTCAGTCTTTCGTGACCTGGGCCCCTCCCAGTGTTCCCTCTAAGCTGAGTTAGTGTGAGCTTAGCCTCTTAGCCTCTGGCACCCTCATTTTTGTCTTTGCTCAGGGAGGATGGCTCCAGGACAAACTAATTTATGCAGTAGCCAAATCACTCACTCACAACTTGAATGCCAGGAGCTCACAAAGTAGAATTTTTGCCCAGAAGACTCCACAGCTTAGGGGGAGCATTGGCCCCACCCATAAGCTTCCAGGTAGAGTTGCCAGCCCTGTTCTGGCAACCCCCAGGAGCACTTCAGGCAGAGCTCTGGGAGCAGATGACTGTGCTGATGCCGTGATGTCATTTTGGGGCAAGCACCTAGACATGACATCACGGTAGCCACAATGCTTTTGGAATCTCTTTGGTTAAAAGCATAGAGATTTGGAGATGTTCATACAGCATCCCAGATTTTGTGGTGCAGGGGGGCAGGGAGGGGCAAGGCCCATACAGGAGGGGGCATTGCCCCCAGAAGCCCTTCCCCGTAGATACAGGCCTGACATGATGTCAATTCCAAGTGCTTGCCCAGAAATGACAAGGACAGTGGGCAGAAGACCAAGAAAACCAGGAAAACAAATCACAACTAGCTTCCCAGCACTGTTTTGGCAAATGCTGGAAGATTTAGGGGCACTGCCTAGAGAGGGCGGAGTGTGAAACAAAGGTGATGTTACTTCTGAGTGACGTTTTTGGCTCCCCCCCCCCCCGGTTGTACAGTGTTTACCATACAGATCACGGGAAATTCCTAAAGCATTACTAGATGGACACCATGGTTTTCCCCACTCTTTAATTCATTGGGGCCAGAAAACTGGGGCTTTGGACGGGTAATTTCCCACCCCAGGCTGATAGATGGGAGACCTAAGCTCAAGCACCAAGAGAGGTACCATACTGAGGGCCGTGGAGGAATCCTTTCCACTGATGATGGACCTCACTTCATGGTCCTGCTGTGGAGTCCTGTGAGCAAAAATTCCCCTTTGTGAGCTACTGGCGTTAAAGTTGCGAGCGAGCGATTTGGCTACTGCGTAAATTAATTTGCTCTGGAGCCATCCCTTCCTGAGCCAAAACAATAACATGCACGCCAGAGGCTAAGAAACTGTGAGCTAGCTCACACTAACTCAGCTTCGAGGGAACACTGACTAGTGCAGGGGTGGCCAACCTTGCTTAACGTAAGAGCCACATAGAATAAACGTCAGATGTCTGAGAGCCGCAAGACAGGAACAAATATCACACACATGTTTTTATTTTTTAAAATATGCAAATTTGCTTTTTATTAACGTTAAATGGGACTGCCAAAAATAAAAACAAACAAGGAAAACCGGTTATTGATAATGATATTACTTGTTTGCTAATGATATTGAGAGAGAGAGAGAAAAAGAGAGAGATGGAAAGAAAGAATTAAAGAAGTGGAAAGAAAGAGAGAGAGAGAAACTAGGAAAGCAAATAGATGGGAGGGAGGAGGGAGGGAGGGAAGGAAGGAAGGAAGGAAGGAAGGAAGGAAGGAAGGGAGGGAGGGAGGGAGGAAGGGAGGGAGGGAGAAAGAGAGAAAAATCATGCCTCCCCTTTGCTTCCCCAGCCGCCCTGCCAGGAGCCGCACAATATGTGTGAAAGAGCCGCGTGTGGCTCCCGAGCCACAGGTTGGCCACCCCTGGACTAGTGGTATATCCTTAAAGCAACAGAAAGGGTGGCCGTATGATGGTTTTCAACCTAGCAGGCATGGTCTGTGACCCAGCTGAATGGGTTCTCTTTGTGAAAGTCGTGCACACTGGTTACGACTGGAGTGGCTGTTGCTCAGTGGCAGAGCATCGATTTTGAATGTAGAAGGTCCCGGGTTCAATCCCCAGCCTCTCCAGTCGAAAGGACTAGGCAGTAGGTGAAGGGAAAGCCCTTAGCTTGAGACCCTGAAGAGCCACTGCCAGTCTGAGTAGGCAGTGCCGACTTTGAGGGACCAGTGGTCTGATTAAGCTTCATGATTAAGCAGGCAGCTTCATGTGTGAATCCTTAGAGGCCAACATGAATGAATCCCATCACATGTATAGCAGATATCCAAGTTTATTCCACTCTGCATGCCCATCATTAAAAATCTTGTTGAGGGAAGGGGGAACGATGCTGGAGGAATACACAGCTCCTGTAAACATGTTTTCAAGGTACACATGCGACCCATGCACACAGCAAGAGTAGCAGAGGGGCTAAGAGAATAAGCTGCGAGCTGGAAGCCGGCCTGTTCAAATCACACCACAGCCACAAAGCTCACTCAGTGACCTAATGCAAGGCGAACTCTCTGTAGTATGAAGGGATCATGATGCTGTTCTACCTTACAAGACTGTTGGAAGTATAAGAACGCTATGGTATGTGATGCGGGTGCAGGCAACAGCAAACCATCTCTGAACCTTGCCTTGAAAACCCTACAAGACCACCATGAGTCAGCTGTGACTTGACCACACTTTCCACCACCGTTGTGATTGTTACATGCACCTAAGGTTGCCAGACATGCCCATGGGGTTTTTGGGAGCTCTGCCCCCTTTCTCAAAGTCATAGCCCCACAAGAATTTCTACTGTAAATGTTTTTTTTCCCAAACATTTTAAAACATTTCTTAAAGGTGTGCACTCCTTTAAGCAGAGCAGAATGCTGTAGTTGACTAATTCCTGCCCTGAGCAAGGGGGTTGGAGTAGGTGACCTCTAGGATCCCTTCTAACTCTGTGTCAAGAAATTGGTCTCCTATTAGAGAACTTTTCTGCCTAAGTGTTAGCTTTCTTGACCATAGAAGTCATCACCCCCCACCTGCTGACTTGTTCTCAGAATTGTGGCTTTGGCTGGCAGACGTGATTAACTTGCAGCGGCTGTGAACTGTCGTCTAGAGTGGCTGATAGCTTGCAGTTTAGAGATCTCTCCTGGTCACAGCTTTCTATTGGCTAAACGGCTGTTCTTTCTGCACTGGGCACTTCAGCCCTGCCAGAACAAAAAATTGCCCCACAAGTCACAAAATCCTGGCTATGGGCCTGTAGCCAGATCCTCTTCCAGAGATACTATTGACATCAGAGGCACTGGGACAGAGAGATGTGATCACGTAGGCAGCTGACCTACAGAAGTCCCATGTAACCCAGCAGGTGGCCAGCTGACCTACAGGGGCCTCACATGGCTTGGTCAGCTGACCTTCAAACACATCATCTGGTGAAGCCAGATCAGCTTGGTCAGCTGACCTTCAAACACATCATCTGGTGAAGCATGTAATGGGGGGATAAGGCTAATCATTGGCTACAAACATAGAAAATTCATGTCGGGTTTGGGCTACAGAGGAGTGAGAACTGTGGTTAGTAGTTTAATTGGAGTGAGTCATCTGAAGATTGAAATGTTTCACAGAGAAGTTGCACCCATTGTAGTTCCTGCCCTGACTCTGCACTGCTGTATTCTCTGTCGGCCAAGCAGTTTCTCGAGCAGAACCCTTGGTCTCTTGTTTTAAGAGACCGGCGTCTGTCTTCAGCACCCAGTTTTCTAGCCAAAGTCTGTAAAACCAACTTAAGGAACATTGACTGGCAATTCAAACGTATCAATCAATCAATCACATGTGGATGACAATGAACGACAGCTTGTTTATTGTTACGCCAACGATGGAAACTGACAAGTTATAACGGAATAGGAAAGGCAATTACAGAAATTACAGCAGGAAATAAGCGGACTCACCAAGACAATTGAAATATTCAGTGTGACCAATGTGACTAAGCTAGTGTGACTAAAATATTAAGCTTTCCGCAGAGAAGAGAGGAGAGGCCAAAAATTCCTCACAGAAGTTTGAAGAAGAAGAGGAGGAGGAGATTGGATTTATACCCCAGCCTTCACTTGGAGTCTCAGAGCAATTTACAATCTCCTTTCCCTTCCCCTTCCCACAACAGACACCCAGTGAGGTCGGTGGGGCTGAGGGAGCTCTCAACTGCCCTTGAGAGAACAGCTCTGAAAGAACTTGTGACTGACCCAAGGTCACACCAGCAGCTGCATGTGGAGGAGTGGGGAATCAAAGAGTTGAAAGGGACCTGCAGGGTCATCTAGCCCAACTCCCTGCACAATGCAGGAAATTCACAAATACCTCTCCCTCCACCAATGCTCCCTCTAAGCTGTGGAGTCTTGTGAGCAAAAATTCTACTCTGTGAGCTACTGGCATTTAAGTTGTGAGTGAGTGATTTGGCTACTGCATAAGTTAGTTTGCTCTGGAGCCATCCTTCCTGAGCTAAGACAAAATGTGTGAGCTGGAGGCTAAAAAACTGTGAGCTAGCTCACACTTATTCATCTTAGAGGGAACACTGCTACCTGCAGTGACTGCTGTTCCATGCCCAGAAGATGACAAAAAACCTCCGGGATCTCCAGCCAAACTGGCCTGGAGAAAAATTGCTTCCTGCCCTTAAAGTGGTGATCAGCATTTCCCTGGGCATATAAGAAGAAGAAGAAGAGAAGAGATTGGATTTATACCCCGCCCTTCACTCCCCAAGGGAGTCTCAGAGCGGCTTACAAACTCCTTTCCCTTCCCCTCCCCACAACAGACACCCTGTGAGGTAGGTGGGGCTGAGAGAGCTCTTTCCCAAGCTGTCCTTGAGGGAACAGCTGGTACAGAGCTATGGCTTGCCCAAGGTCATCCAGCCAGGTGCAAGTGGAGGAGTGGGGAATCAAACCCGGTTCTCCCAGATTAGAGTCCGCGCACTTAACCACTACACCAAACTGGCTCACAAGAACTAAGGACTGAGGCAACCCTTCCTGCCCTCCCTTCTCGTGATCTGCCCAAGTTCACAGAATCAGCATTGCTGTCAGATGGCCATCTAGCTTCTGCTTGAAAACCTCCCAAGAAGGAGAGCTCACCTACCTCCTGAGGAAGCCTGTTCCACTGAGGAACCGCTCTAACAGTCAGGAAGCTCTTCCTCATGTTTAGCCAAAAACTCTTTGGATTTAATTTCAACCCATTGGTTCTGGTCTGATCTTCTGGGGCGACAGAAAACAACTCTGCCGCATCCTCTCGATGACAGCCCTTCAAGTCCTTGAAGATGGTTCTCCTGTCACCTCTCGGTCGTCTCCTCTCCAGGCTAAACAGACCCAGCTCCTTCAGCCTTTCCTCCTAGGACTTGGTCTCCAGACCCCTCCCCATCTTCGTTGCCCTCCTCCGGACACGTTCCAGCTTGTCTATATCCTTCTCAAATTGTGGTGCCCAAAACTGAACACAATACTCTAGGTGAGGTCTAACCAGAGCAGAGTAAAGCGATACCATCACTTTGCGCGATCTGGACACGATACAGCCCAAAATCAATCCCAGTTCTCCCAGATTAGAGTCCACACTCTTAACCACTACACCAAACTGGCTCTCAAGCTAAAAGTTTTTGGCAGATCATGAGAGGGAGGGCAGGAAGGGTTGCACCAGTGCTTAGTTCTCATGGCCCTTTCTTACATGCCCAGGGAAATGCTGATCACCACTCTGAGGGCAGGAAGCCATTTTTCTCCAGGCCAGTTTGGCTGGAGATCCTGGAGGGTTTTTTGTCATCTTCTGGGCACGGAGCCGGGGGTCACTGGGTGTGTGGGGGGGGGGGGAGGTATTTGTGAATTTCCTGCATTGTGCAGGGGGTTGGACTAGATGGCCCTGGAGGTCCCTTCCAGCTCTATGATTCTCTGATTCTATGACTCAGGGATCTCCATTCCTACTTGTATCTGATGAAGAGAGCTTTGACTCTAAGGTCTCTAAGGTACTACTGGACTCAAACCTAGTTGTTCTACTGCAGACCAACATGGCCACCCTCTAAAACTATCTGGCACTGAAAGGTGAACTGCTCGCACTGAAAGGTGAACTGTAGTATCTACAGAATGGGTACCTGACCACTATTTCGACCCAAATGACAAATTTCTTGGAATCCAATCTATCTACACATGGCTAAGTTCTGAGGGGGTTTTATGTATAGAAAAAGATTTGTCCTCAATTTGATTACATCACCATAACTTGAGTCTAAATCCCACATATGGATGAGGGTGGATTGAGATAGATAGATAGATAGATAGATAGATAGATAGATAGATAGATAGATAGATAGATAGATAGATGGATGGATGGATGGATGGATGGATGGATGGATGGATGGATGGATGGATGGATGGATGGATGGATGGATAGATAGATAGATAGATAGATAGATAGATAGATAGATAGATAGATAGATAGATAGATAGATGGAGGGATGGAGGGATAGATAGATAGATAGATAGATAGATAGATAGATAGATAGATAGATAGATAGATAGATAGATAGATAGGTAGATAGATGGGTGGGTGGATGGGGAGGGAGGGACAGACAGACAGACAGGGATGATGGATAGATAGATAGATGATGGGTAGAAGACTGCTAGATAATAGATTGACAGATAAATGATAGACAGATTTCATGCAATTCCAAAGGGCCTGTAAAATGGAGATGTTCCACCAGACCTGTAGCTGAGGCGGCAGCAAATCATCTACCGTGGCCTCCCCTGCCTGGCTCCATCTATTGTTCCATCTACTGTGTTATTCCATCAATGGCACCCATAGGCTGGGTTGGGAATCTGTTAATTGTGTCACAGACTGCCATCTATCGGTAGTGGTTAAGAGTGGCACTCTATCTGGAGAACCGGGTTTCATCCCCCCACTCCTCCACATGCAGCCAGCTGGGTGACCTTGGGCCAGTCACAGTTCTCTTGAGCTGTTGAGAGCAGTTCTCTCAGAGCTCTTTCAGCCCCACCTACCTCAAGGGGGGGGGGTCTGTTGTGGGGAGAGGAAAAGAAGGTGACTGTAAGCCACTTTGAGATGCTGAATGAAGGGCAGGGTATAAATCCAACTCTTCTTCTTAATTCAGCAACAGATGTTGTAAGTTTTAATGACATATTATGTTTTTATGCTCTATTCGTGTTAATTGATTGTCTATGTTTATACATGTTGAACCTTGCTCTGAGCCTGGGAGAGTGGGCTAGAAATTGAATAAAATAAGTAAACAAAAAAGATGATTGATGGTAGATGATAGATGATGGATAGACAAACAGGCAGACAGACAGATGACAGTAATCTGACTTTTGGTTTATAACAATCCAATGCAGGTATCACTTGAGCCAACTTGCTATGAAAACTTTAGCAGGAGTTAAAGCACTGAATAGCTAGGGAATTGTTGCTAAAAATGAATCATCCCTCTGTCTCTTCAGAACAATGACATCCGTCTCCATCGATCTTTCTCCTTCAGCCTCCATTTTTCTTAGATTCTGGCAACAGTCGAGCAGAGTTCCCTAGAAACTAGGGATGGCCAGGGCTCATTTCGTAGCAGGAGCTCCTTTGCATATTAAGCCACACACCCCTAATGTAGCCAATCCTCCAAGAGCTTACAGAGCTCTTCTTACAGGGGCTACTGTAAGCTCTTGGAGGATTGGCTACATCAGGCGTGTCTGACCTAATATGCAAAGGAGCTCCTGCTACGAAATGAGCCCTGGGGATGGCTGGTTGTTCAGTGCCAACCCTGGTGGCGGAAAGTTCCATGAAGTCAGAGCCAATTTATGGCAATCCTGTAGGGTTTTCAAAGCAAGAGACAAACAGAAGTGGTTTGCCATTGCCCTCCTCTGAGTAGATACCCTGGTCTTCCTTGGTGGTCTCCCATCCAAATACTAACCTGAGCTGACCTTGCTTAACTTCTGAGATATGACAAGATCAGGCTTGCCTGGACCACCCTGTCTTCTTCCCACCTGTGGCTGGTAGGACACTCTACTTCTAGGGACCATGCCAGAATTTTGGGCAAAAGAGGTGCTTCTTCCCAATGGGGGCTTGGTTCATAGGAAGAGGCTGCCTTTGCTGAAAGATGACCTAGAATGAGGGGATTATATAGACTGATGGAGGATAAGGCTATCAATATCTACTAGCCATGGTGACAGAGAGGAGCCTTCACATTCGGAGGCACTAAACCTCTGAGTCCCAGAGCCAGGAGGCAACTTCAGGAGAAGGTGGCCTCTGTGCCCTGTTGCTGGCCCTCCAAAGGAACTGGTTGGCCACTGTGTGAGACAGGATGTTGGACTGGATGGACCACTAGTCTGATCCAGCAGGGCTCTTCTGATGTTCTTATGAAGGCCTCGGCCTCTGTGCCCTGTTGTTGGCCCTCCAGAAGAACTGGTTGGCCACTGTGTGAGACAGGATGCTGGACTAGATGGACCACTGGTCTGATCCAGCAGGGCTCTTCTGATGTTCTTATGAAGGCCTCGGCCTCTGTGCCCTGTTGTTGGCCCTCCAGAGGAACTGCCTGGCCACTGTGTGAGACAGGATGCTGGACTAGATGGACCACAGGTCTGATCCAACAGGGCTCTTCTTCTGATGTTCTTATGAAGGCCTCGGCCTCTGTGCCCTGTTGTTGGCCCTCCAGAGGAACTGGCTGGCCACTGTGTGAGACAGGATGCTGGACTCGATGGACCACTAGTCTGATCCAGCAGGGCTCTTCTGATGTTCTTATGAAGGCCTCGGCCTCTGTGCCCTGTTGTTGGCCCTCCAGAAGAACTGGTTGGCCACTGTGTGAGACAGGATGCTGGACTGGATGGACCACTGGTCTGATCCATCAGGACTCTTCTGATGTTCTTATGAAGGCCTCAGCCTCTGTGCCCTGTTGTTGGCCCTCCAGAGGAACTGATTGGCCACTGTGTGAGACAGGATGCTGGACTGGATGGACCACTAGTCTGATCCAGCAGGGCTCTTCTCCTGTTGGTGATCCTTGTGTTGGCATCTTCTCCACAACTTCTATCCACCTCCTTGAAATTCTGCACCAAGTTTTCTTGCGCACATGCAAAGGTAGGGCGTCCTTCACTTTTCACGGCAAAACTGGGGGTTTCTGCCAAGCAATCTGAACCAACAGACAGTGACAAGGCCCATCCGGAATCAAAACACGTCTGTCAGTTAAAGGCATTCCAGTTAAATAAATGTTGTGGGCAGAGACATGCATATTCATTAGCCTTCATTTGGTTGTTGTTGAAACAGAGGGAAGAAGAGCTATTTCAACAGATCCAGATATTTTTTAAAAAAAAATTGTCTTGGGATCTCTTTAAAAGCTGCAAACAAGTCAAGACCAAATGAGAGAATCGTATTTTCTTTAGGATAAAACATGGAAACTGGTCCAAGAAACAGGCTTAATAATCAAGACTCTAAATGCATGTGTAAATTTCCTGGGAGGTTATGAGAACCCTTTGAAGTACATCTTTAAGAAATGTACGACATCTTGACTTCTCCCTGCCTTGGATTCTAAGCAGACTTTATGCACAAACATGAAGCTTGGCTGGAGATCCTGGAGGTTTTTTTGTCATCTTCTGGGTGTGGAACATAAGAACATAAGAAAAGCCAATGTTGGATCAGGCCAATGGCCCATCCAGTTCAACACTCTGTCACACAGTGGCCAAAAACACCAGGTGCCCTCAGAAGGTCCAGCAGTGGGGCCATCCTGTCTCATACAGCGGCCAAACTAGTTCTTCTGGACAGCAAACAACAGGGCATAGAGGCTGAGGCCTTCCCCTGATGTTACCTCTGGGATTCAGAGGCTTAGTGCCTCTCAACATGGAGGTCCCCCCTAAGCCACCATGGATAGTACCCATTTATACATCCTCCATGAATCTATCTAATCCCTTTTTAAAGCTGTTTATTCCTGGGGCCAGCACAACATCCTCTGGCAGCGAGTTCCACGTTTTTGATCACTCTCTGTGTAAAGTAGTATTTCCTTTTGTCCGTCCTGAACCCACTGCCTATCAGCTTCATGGGATGCCCCCAAGTTCTAGTATTGTGGGAGGGGGAGGAAAACTTCTCTTTGTCAGCTCTCTCCACCCCATGCATAATTTTAGAAACTTCTATCATGTCCTTCAACCTGCCATGGTATCTCTGTTTCAGAGAGTTGCGGTGCTGGTCTGCTGTAAAACAGGTAGTTTCAAATCCAGTAGCACTTTAGAAACCGACAAGAGTTTCAAGATATGAGCTTTCGAGAGTCAAACTCCCCTTGTCAGATATGAGTAGGAACAGAGATCCTGGAGTCCTTTTATCCTAGGAAGAAGAAGAGGAGGAGAAGGAGGAGGAGATTGGATTTATACCCTGCCCTTCACTTGGAGTCTCAGAGCGGCTTATAAACTCCTTTCCCTTCCCCTCCCCACAACAGACACCCAGTGAGGTAGGTGGGGCTGAGAGAAAAAGAAGAAGAAGAGATTGGATTTATATCCCGCCCTTCACTCACTTGGAGTCTCAGAGCGGCTTACAAACTCCTTTCCCTTCCCCTCCCCACAACAGGCACCCTGTGAGGTGGGTGGGGCTGAGAGAGCTCTTTCCCAAGCTGTCCTTGAGGGAACAGCTGGTACAGAGCTATGGCTTGCCCAAGGTCATCCAGCCAGGTGCAAGTGGAGGAGTGGGGAATCAAACCCGGCTCTCCCAGATTAGAGTCCGCGCACTTAACCACTACACCAAACTGGCTCTCTCTTTTCGAGAACTGCTCTTGAGAGAACAGCTCTGAGAGAACTTGTGACTGATCCATGGTCACACCAGCAGCTGCATGTGGAGGAGTGGGGGATCCAACCCGGTTCTCCCACTACACCAAGCTGTGAAGTTCATACCCGAAAACCTCATTGGTCTTTCAGTTGCTCGTGGACTTGAATCTACCAATACCTCCTAAAGGTATGACGATGACTTCAGGCCCTGTTCAGGTAAGCTCACCTGTGTTCCTCTCCAAATGCCATTAGCGAAAAAGGGGCTCAAATTCTGTCAGACCGTTCCTTTGCCTTTCGATCCACTGTTTCCCTTGTGCTCTTTCACTGGTCCAAAAGGTGTTTATTTCCATTTTGCGTCTCTCTTTCGGGGTTTTGAAGACTTCAGTCGCATTTGAAGCCTATCACACTGGAACAGCATCACCAGCACTGAGAAAAGCTTTCAATAAACGCATCAGATACATTGTTGAATGTGAGTTACCAGCTCGGCCGTCCAAAAAGGAACCCTTTATATCCTCTCAATAACTCACCGTATATCAGTTCTCTTTCTTTTTTTCCCCTTCTGTATAGCAAAGCCGAAAACAGGTTCCCGGGGACCAACAGATCACAAAGCAACCTGCACATCTATCAGGACGGGCGATCTGTTCTTTCATCCGGGGATCATTGCCGAATCAGTGTATTGCATTCAAAAGTTGACAGGTTTGCCCTGATAGGGCCGGGTTTTGTTTTCCTGGAGGTGCTGACCAGTTATCAGAAAGTTTGCCACCTCGTACTGGAAGTTTTTTGCCAGCAAGCGTCTGAACTGCAGGTGCAGAAGAGAGATAAGTAGGGTCTTCGCCATGCCTTTTCTTCCTGTGCCTTGACAAAAAGAAAAGTCTTACACGAATCGTGCAGATAAGACACGGTGAATGGGCCGTGCACCCCCAGAGCAGATTTGGGAAACGCTCCTAGCTCAAAGGCCATCGGCCACGAGCAGCTATCTTGGTTCTTGTGATCTTTCAACTGATGTTGCAGCATCAAAGAACAAGCAGGTACTGCTGGAGACAGACTTCTGAGGAAGAAGGACTTTGAGCTGGATGCCACCAACAATCGTCATGGGCGCCACTACTTTAGGCCAATCAGATGACCCCAAAAAGAGGCAGACTCAGCATGGGTTCTGTAAGGGAAGATCTTGTCTCACTAACCTGTTAGTGTTCTTTGAGGGAGTGAACAAACATGTGGACAAGGGGGCCCCAATAGATGTTGTTTACCTTGACTTCCAGAAAGCTTTTGATAAAGTCCCTCATCCAAGGCTCCTGAGTAAGCTCAATAGTCACAGGATAAAAGGGCAAATCCTTTTGTGGATCAAAAACTGGCTAATTCATAGGAACCAGAGAGTGAGTATAAATGGGAAATTTTCTAAGTGGAGGATGGTAAGCACTGGGGTACCGCAGGGATCAGTATTGGTTCTGATGCTTTTTAACATGTTCATTAATGATTTGGAGATGGGAGTAAGCAGTGAAGTGGCTAAATTGGCAGATGACACAAAGTTGTTCAGGATGGTGAGAACCAGGGAGGATTGTGAGGCACTCCAAAGGATCTGTTGAGGATGGGCAAGTGGGCATCAGTGTGGCAAATGGGGTTCAGTGTGACCAAGTGCCAACTGATGCACATTGGAGCCAAAAATTGTAATTATAAATACACGTTGTTGGGGTCCGAACTGGCAGAAACTGACCAAGAGAGAGATCTTGGAGTCGCAGTATTTAACTCAATGAAAATGTCAAGACAGTGTGCTGGTGATTATTAGGAAAGGACTTGAAAACAAATCGGCCAGTATCATAATGCTCCTGTATAAATCAATGGTGCAAACTCATTTGGAGTACTGTGTGCAGATCTGGTCACGACACCTCAGAAAGGATATTATAGCATTGGAAAAAGTGCAGAAAAGGGCAACTAGAATGACAAAAGGGTTAGAACACTTTCCCTATGAAGAAAGGATAAATAGCTTGGAAGTTACTGAGGCATGACATGATCGAAGTTTATAAGATTATGCATGTGATAGAGCAGGTAGAGAAAGAAGTACTTTTCTTCCTTTCTCACAATACAAGAACTTGTGGGCACTCCATGAAATTGCTGAGCAGTCGGGTTAGAACGGATAAAAGGAAGTCCTTCTTCACCCAAAGAGTGATTGACACGTGGAATTCACTGCCACAGGAGGTGGTGGCAGCTACAAGCATGGACCACTTCAAGAGGGAATTAGATAATCATACGGAGCAGAGATCCATCAGTGGCTATTAGCCACAAGGTATAGATAAGAACTCTGGGGCAAGTGACGCACTGTATTCTTGGTGCTTGGGGGGGGGGGCAACAGTGGGAGGGCTTCTAGTGTCCTGGCCCCACTGCTGGACCTCTGGAGGGCACCTGGTGTTTTTGGCCACTGTGTGACTCAAAGTGTTGGACGGGATGGACCACTGGCCTGATCCAACATTGGCTTCTCTTATGTTCTTATGTAAAATTTGCCAACAGAGCAAGAAGACCATCATAAGAACATAAGAAAAGCCAACGTTGGATCAGGCCAGTGGCCCATCCAGTCCAACACTCTGTCACACAATTGCCAAAAACACCAGGTGCCCTCAGGAGGTCCAGCAGTGGAGCCAGGAGCCCTCCCACTGTTGCCCCCCCCCCCCAAGCACCAAGAATACAGAGCATTACTTACCCCAGACTGAGAGTTCCTATCTATACCTTGTGGCTAAGAGCCACTGATGGACCTCTGCTCCAGATGTTTATCTAATTCCCTCTTGAAGTTATCCATCAAGGTTAGTATTGTCTATTCAGACTGGCAGTGGTTCTCCAGGGTCTCGGGCAGAAGTCTTTCATATCACCTGCTACCGAGTCTGTTTTAACTGGAGATGCTGGGGATGGAACCTGGGACCTTCTGCACGCCAAGCAGATGCTCTACCACTAAGCCATGTGCCCCTTCCAAACTGAGACTGCCATTTACTGCTTTAGACCCTGGGTCTACTTCATCCTTTCAGCTGGAGAGGCTGGGGGTGGAACCTGGGACCTTCTGCTTGGCAGGCAGTTGCTCTTCCAGTAAGCCAGAGCTCCTCCCTTGATGTCACATACTTCACTGTGAACAAGTTTTCAGGCAGGCTTACCGTGTTCGATGCAGAGAGATTCCAGAGAACCAATCCCAGGGTTACTTTGCTAGCACAGCGAATGTCATGAACTCCCTTGCCAACTGGGTGGGAGCTGTACAATAGTGTGTGGAGGGGTGCTACTTTTCTTTCCATAACAGAGGTGTTACTGGAATAGAGCCTCAAATTGGGAAGAATTCCATAATGTGTGTGTGGGGGGGAGCACAGTAGGGGGAGAAAGCTGCCGAAACAAAGCTGCCAAATGGAAGAAATTCACTCTGGGAGGAGCGTTTCCACTGCAGAAACAGAGCTGCCGACAGAGAAGGAAAGCCTCGGTGTGAAAGCATTCCTGGTGCTCCTTTGCTGAACCGTGCATTCGTGACACACAGCAAGCATGTATGAAAGCCCACAGAGTCAATCGACAATAAGTATCCTTAATTTAAAAAATCTTTATTGAAGAAAGGTCTTGCTGGTCATCTGCACTTTTCTGTGTTAGTAATGGCAAGCAATCATGGGGGTCAGGTAAATGATACAGAATTCAAAGGAGTCATTCATGTCAATACGCCCAGTCAAAGTAGAGATAAAAAGGCGCTAAAAATACTGGCTTCTTGTTCCCAAAGTAAAAGCGGGAAAGAGACAACTCCAGACCTGATAAGAAACAGCAGCTGGTATACAGACTCCCAAGGTCAGAAAAGCGGGAGAGGCAATAAGCAGGCCATGAGAACAGGGCGGGTAAGACATTCCACAGACGTGAGGCCCACTTGGTCAGGAACCACCTCCCGCCCTGGGGATGGCAGCATTAGCTGACATTGTGCCCATGTTGATGCCCAGAACCAAAGAAGAATTCAACAGCAGACCAGACAACAAAGAGGCTTGAGCAATTAGCTCTTTAGCAGATCTTTGGATCCCTGCTTCACATCCTGGCAAGTGGCCTTTTCCTAGGGGAATTCTCCCAGTACACGCAATTGAAATGGTCAGTCGCCCCAGAGGCAGCAACCAAGTCGAAGTTGTGTTGCTAAAATCCAGTATGTGATGCCAATTAGTCAAAGAAAGACATTTAAAAAGTAATTTCTATAGAATCTCGGGGTGTTACCACTTCAGTACATTTATAGTCCCCTAGATAAGCATGCATAACTAGAGATGGGCATGAACTGGCTCATTGTGAGGCTTCTGAGTCTAATCAAATAAGCCAGGCCTTTGATGAAGCAAAAGTCCTTTTATTTCTTAATGATGGTTCAGGTACCCAATGTTTGTTAGAGGTAACTAGTTACAGGCAACAGAGATTAATATATCATTCACAGTAAGGTAAGGGTAGGTGAAGAACCAATCAGGGCTAACCGAAAAAAGCGCGAAACCCCCCCAACCATTAATTCTTACAGAAAAGGCGCAAAAGCACTAAAAAAAAAAAAACCATGCCCCTGAGTGAACTCTACTTGCAATTCACAGGCCAGGCACCTGGCTAAAATCAGTTCAGCAGTTCTCCAAGGTTACAAAAGCAAGATAAGCCATTTGAGACGCTCGAGAGAGAAAAGGGAGGAGGCCAGGGAAGATAGCCAGACTGTTTATGTGACGTGGTGGAATGCAGCAAGCCATCCTCCTGGGGAAGAAAAGACACATTAAGTGAGACAGGCAATAAACCTCAAGGCTGGCAGTAAATTACTGATAGAGACCCAGGACACAGGACAATTAATGGCAGAGGATCTGACACTCATGAACTAAAGTTCGTCACAAATTTTGGACAGTTTGTGGTTCAAGAAGGGATGTTCATGAATTGAAGAACTGGCACGAACTGCCATGAATTTTGATGCAGTTTGTGGTGGTTCATGAAGAGCAGAAAGCAGGGGCTTAAAGGGCTTTAACTGCATTTTTGCAGTTTGGTTGAGAGTTGGTGGCTGAACCAGGAATCAAACCACAAACCGATATGCCGGTTCGCAAACCAAACTGGTTTGTGTGCCATTTAAAGTGTAAACCCTGCTTTCTGGAGGGGTTTAAATGGCACTGCGTTATTAAAACCAAACAGCTGAGTGCAGCTTGAACAGCAGGGAGCACCTGCTCGCCACTCACCTGTTTTTGCAGCTTTTGTAGATGGAGCAGAAAGCAGAGGTTTAAAGGGACTCGGAGTCCCTTTAAACTCCTGCTTTCTGCTCCATCCACAAACTGCTACAAACTGCTTTAAAAGTTCATGGGAGTTTGTGATGGTAGACCTATCACAAACTTCTGTTCACAAATCACAAACAGGGCAAAATTCATCACAAATTTTGCTTCACAGTTCAATTAATGCCCATCCCTTATAATCTGAGCAACTGCATCAGATAGTCAGAGTTCAGACGACTGAAGTTAAAACCTGACAGTGTCAGAACAGCAGTCATGGCTGGTTCCAGAGGACCACTTTGTCTTCTAGATGTAATCACCTCAGTGGCACAGAAAGTGAAAAGGTCCAACTTCCTGTCATGGAGATTCATTCACTTTCTGGTGAGGCTGCGCTGGGAAGCAAAGAGCATAAATAAACCCAGGCTGCGGTCACACGGTCCATAAAATCGGGATTCACTGATCACATGGTTCCCGGAACGAAGTGGGCTCTCTCGCGCAGTCATCCCAGATGTCTTGCGCATTATGGGACCCCAGGAGAAACAAGTACTTTCCAGTTATTCCCACAGCGATTCTGTGATTTCTCCATTTGGACGGTGCTTTGCCATGACTGCATTTTCCTCTTTTTTTTGTCTTGGCCACCCTTGTGCGCATGCACACCCAAGCGCTAGAGAATATGTGCTTTTATTTGCTCAAACAAAGAATTGTAAAACTGTGCTGGTTTTTTTCCTTGTAATTACACATGCGTTCCTCATTTGGAAGGTTCAGGGATCAACCACATCAGTGCTCTCCCTAATTCCTACCCAATCGCTAATTAAAATAGTCCCTAGGACCCAAGTACAAGAGTAAAATAGCTCCGGCCCAATTTCCGGGGCCACACTTCCTGTTTTCAATATCTGGCAAGGCAACATGTCAGGAGTCCGAGGCATCTCGTGGAGAAGAGAAGAGGTCTTGGACTCGTTTTGTGGGGTGAGCAGCGGGTCCAGGATGCCATTAGGCAGTCTCACCGCACCATGGCAACATTCATCCCAAGCCATTTAAACCCCTGCTTTCTGCTCCTTGCTGCTTTTTTTTGGGAAACCTCTGCTTTCTGCTCCCTGTGAAAAGTGGTGGGGAGCAGAAAGCAGGGGCCTAAATAGCTTGGAGCCATTTAACCCTATGCTTTCTGCTCCCTGCCACTTTTCACCGGGAGCAGAAAGCAAGGGTCATGAACTGCTCCAAACCAGTTCAGTTCATGAACCAACCTCCCGGTCCGTATCAGTTCGTGGTTCAGACATGAACCGAAACAAACCACAAGCTGCGGTTCATGCTCATCTCTACATGCAGGCTTGTGTCTAGGAACTTGGTGCTAGAAAATGCTGTCAAATCACAGCTGACTTATGGTGAGCCGGCAGGGTTTTCAAGGCCAAAGATGAACGGAGGTGGTTTGTCATTTCCTGTCCCTCTAGCAACCCATGACACAACACTGGGTAACCTTGGAGTTCTCCCATCCATGTACTAACCATGACTAACCCTGCTTAGCTCCCGAGGCTGGGTTCCGAATCCCCCCCTCTGTTCATAACACAAAACATTTTAAGAGTGAGCTACAAGTAATCCGGGATGCTTTCTTCCTCGCACGTTCCTTTTTCTTCCTGTTTCCGAGCTCGGTTTCAGACAAAAGAAAGCTTCTTCCCCTGCACTTGACTGCTGCTCATAACTCAAGCCCGCTGACCTTCAGCGGAAATTACAAGTCATACCGTTTAATAAAAGAAATGGGGGGTTGCTGAAGAAGCACATTGTATTGGGAGTGATTTATTGGCAGCTGGGGAAGAGTTTGTTAGGGGGTGGATTAGTCGCTACCTGGTTACCTCGCCTCATTACAAAGCTACCTTTCCTCATTTGATTCATTGCCGTTCCAAGGATTTGCTGGAGGACCCAGATGGGCTTCGGAACTCTCTGCTTCATCTCCCATAAATCTGAACCGATCAGATGACGTGTTCTGAGCTCAGAAGCAGGCGAGAAACCACTCAACTGAACCAAGAAGGAATGCCAGGGGAAGCCAAAGTAATATTCCCTTGGTTGCCTTAAAGGCAGGGTTATTTTGGGGCAAGAACACACAGGAACGGAGTTCCGGCTGGCTCCTGAGTTGGCCACGGCTACAACAAAACCTATGGCATGCCTGGCTACAGAGCACACAAAAGAGGGAAAGGCGGCATGTTAAAATGCCGTCTTTACCTCTGGGGAGCCGGTTGGGATTTCTTTGTCAATTTCACTCCCCGCCAGTCAGCTGAAAAGCCTCTCTCTTTGGAGGGGGGGAAGGAGATGAGAAAGGCAATGCTGAAGTACCTGGGATCTTTCAGATCCCAGGCACCTTCAGCACTGCCTTTTCTGGGCCATCTGGTTTGGAGGGGAGGGTAGACAAAAGGCAATGCTGAAGTGGGATGAAGAAGCTCAGAGGGAAAAACAGGCAAGCTTCCATGCCTGCTCTGTGTTTTCCCAGCCCTCCACTGAATATGCCAATGAGCTGTGTTGTCAGGGGTGTGGCCTAATATGCTAATGCGTGTCTGCTGTTGGGTGTGGCCTATTACGCTAATGAGTTCCTGCTGGGCTTTTTCTACAAAAAAGCCCTGCTTAAAGGTAAAGGTTTCCCTTGCTTGAAAGCCAGTTGAATCTGACTGTAGGGGGTCGTGCTCATCTCTGTTTCCAAGCTGAAGAGCCAGCTCTGTCCAAAGACTTTTCGTTGGTCATGTGGCCAGCATGACTAAATGCTGAGGCGCATGGAATGCTGTTACCTTCCCACCAAAACGGTACCTATAGATCTATGTGCAATTTCTTGCTTTCGAACTGCTAGGTTAGCAGGAGCTGGGGCCAGAGACAGGAGCTCACTTCGTCATGCAGCACTCGGGTCTCAAACTGCCGAGCTACTGATCTTCCAGTCTGCAGCTCAGTGTCTTAACCACTGAGTCACCACAGTCCCTTGGTTGCCTTAGCCTTTGATTAATCATTGGCAATGCAAGTGATGTGTGTCTATCTCTACATTCCCGGTCTTCCTCCCAGAAATAGTCAATTTGGTGTAGTGGTTAGAAGTGCAGACTCTAATCTGGGAGAACCAGGTTTGATTCCTCACTCCTCCACTTGCAGCTGCTGGTGTGATCTTGGGTCAGTCGCAAGTCATCTCAGAGCTGTTCTCTCAAGGGCAGTCCTTGAAAGAGCTCTCTGGGCTCGACCTACCTCACAGGGTGTGTCTGTTGTGGGGCGGGAAAGGGAAAGGAGATGGTAAGCTGCTCTGAGACTCCTTCGGGTAGTGAAGGGCAGGGTATGAATCCAATCTCTTCTTCTACACCTGGTCTGGGGTAATTATGTCCCTCATTAGATATCTACTTCTGAGATTTTTTACCGGGAAGTCCTTTGGCCGTGGAAGACGTTCTGCTTTTGTGCTCTGCCTCCCAAAGTGTTAGGAGACTGCAGGGAATCCTTTGCCTTTTGGGGGTTCACGATGCTTTTGTGGATTTCTGTTTACCAATGCAAGGGCTGAGCTGGCCAAGGGCAGGCAAGCAGTACTGGCCTAAGTTTGCCACTCTCCCGGTGGCAGCGGGAAAGTTCCCATCCCTGATCTTCAGGCCCCACTGGGCCCATAGGAACAAGGCAGGGGGAAGTGACATCACATGATGAGATGCAATGTCATGACATCATTTCTGCTTTGTATCTGGAAGTGATGTCACAAAGCCATAGAAATCCACAAAAGAAGGGACGAAAACCCAACCCAAAACTGTAATTGGATACCTAAAAGATTGATGGTCGATCCTATGATGATCCTATATTGTTTGAGGGCAGCAACAGGTACCATCTACCTGGCACTCTCTCCCTCCCTCCCGACCCCACTTTGCTTTTTCCCAGCTTGCAAGACAGAAATGCAGACTGTATTTATTTTGGCACCATCTAAGGCCCAGGCAGGCCAGAAAGGCTCACTGTGGCCCTCTGCCCCCCCCCCCCCCCAAGCAAGGACCCACCTGGCAGTGGGCGGAGGAGAAGAGTGGACCCAGCAGCCAATACGTCCCCTTCACAAGTTCCCTCCAGACTGAGGCCAAGACACTGGCCAGCGATTCTGTGGGCAGGACTGAGGCAGTGCAGCAAAGGAATGCAGCCAGTGGCCAGGGACCCCTTTTGAGTGGCAGTTCTTGCAGCCAACTGATTTTGGCACCCCATGGAATGTTGCTACCCCAACTGGTTTTTATATATAAGGAAATATTGTTTATTGTTGGCAACTGCCCTGAGCCCTGTGAACTCAGAAAAAGGGCAGTTTATAAATTGAACGTATAAATAAATAAAATATATAGAAAAGATTAAACAAAACGTATCTTTAATGATAGAGCACACTTGAACATCACTGGAATATATGATGATGCTCTAGCCCTGGGCTTGTTGCTCCCAGAATGCCATTCCGGCGTCTTCCCCCTCAAAATGACCCCTGCAGTTATTTAAGCCATTTTATAAATAATCTTGCTCTCACTTTTATTAACTTTGTTCCAGTGTTTAATTAATGTGTTCTAATGTTTTAGGAGGATTTTAAATGATTATTTTTATACTCGTGTTTATGATTATTGATGTAATTCTATGTGAGCTGCCCTGAGCCTGGCTTGGCAGAGGGGGGGGGGCGTGATATAAACCAAATAAATAAACAGTTTGTTCAAAACAAAATAGCCCTTTCAGCTGCTCGGGTCGCACACTGTATCGTGTACACTACATACAATGCAATGCTATTAGTGGCACTGATTGAAAACAACAAACCAATGAAATTGGACCAGACAACGTTTTGTCCACAAAGGCCTTCGTCAGCGGTCCTGATTTAATACCACGTACACACTATATGAAGGAATCTGTATCACAGTTAACCTTTTAAGGTCCTGTGGGTGCATTCCAAAATAAATCTCATTGCACAAAACTACGCTCTGGGAGTATCACACTTGGCTACTTTATAGCCACTCAAGGGTATGGAAGATAATATACCCATACTGAATTCATTCCAGTTTGGTGTAGCCAGTTTTGTGTAGTGGTGAAGTGCGCGGATTCTAATCTGGGAGCACCAGGTTTGATTCCCCACTCCTCCACTTGCAGCTGCTGGATGACCTTGGGCGAGCCGTAGTTCTGTCCGAGCTGTTCTCTCAAGAGCAGTTTCTCTCAGCGCTCTCTGATCCCCACCTACCTCACAGCCGGGTGTCTTTTGTGGGGAGGGGAGGGGAAGGGAAAGTAGTTTGTCAGCTACTCTGAGTGAAGGGCGAGGTATAAATCCAATCTCCTCCTCCTCCTCCTCCTCCTCATCTTCTTCCTTCACCATGTGCATATGTGTACTTCACAGTGTGTGACCTGTATGGCCTCAAGGCTTATTTTGTTTTTGGTGACCTATTTAAGTGTACCGTATCATTAACCATATGTCTTTGTTTAATCCTTTTTATATATCTTTGTTCCTAGAGCATTGTGACATCACTTCCACTTTTATTTTTAGTATTTCTACTCCGCCTTGCCGGGCAAGCCAGGAAAGTACAAACAGGAAGCGATGGGATTTCCCCACCACCAAAAGGCACCCAGCTTCTGCCCCAAATCAACATTAGCTCATTGGTCCAAAGACAGCTTCAGCCCACCAGCCACCAAGACCTGGAACTTCTTTCTCCTCTATTGACTAAATTCAAACTGGCCAGTGTTTCATTCCTGCAAAGATTGTACATGCCACTCTCAGAAGCGGAGATGCCATGAACTTTGATGCGCACAGGTTCAGCAGCAGAAGAAGAAGAAGCCAAAGAAGAAGAAGAAGAAGAAGAAGCTGAAGCCGAAGCTGAAGAAGAAGAAGAGGAGGAGGAGGAGGAGGATTTATACCCTGCCCTTCACTCAGAGTCTCAGAGCGGCTTACAAGCTCTTTTCCCTTCCCCTCCTCACCACAGACACCCTGTGAGGCAGGTGGGGTGGAGAGAGCTCTGACAGAAATTCCTCATTTTCAAGGACAGCTGTGCCAGAATGATGGCTTGCCCAAGGTCATCCAGCAGCTGCAAGTGGAGGAGTGGGGAATCAAACCCGAGTCTCCCAGATTAGAGTCCGCGCACTTAACCATTATACCAAACTGGTTCAGGTAAGTTTAACTCTCAGGAACTCACTGGTTTAGCCCAAAGGGGTGGATTCTGTGAATAGAGGCTAACAGCACAGGGAGAGTTTGTAGGCTGGGGAGCTGTATACAGTTGGGTTCTTTATCCCCTCCCATGACAACACGCAGGCTTAATCTCCCATCTCCTATCCTGGCCATGTTCAGCCTTCAGGAGCTGCCAACTGATGAGCCGCAGTAGTGGCGGTGGGGTGGTGACAGGGTTCCCAACACTGCCTCAGGAAATGCCATGAGATTTGTGGGGCAGTTCTCAGGGAGGCTGGAGTTTGGAGAGGATGTGATTTTTCTTCTGGGTGATGGTCTAGGCTGCCTCCCATAATCTTTGTGATCTTGGCCATAGAGACTGGGGGAATCCAGTGTTGGACTGGATGGGCCATTGGCCTGATCCAACATTGGCTTCCCTTATGTTCTTACGTTCCTACAGCATCACTATGTACAAAATGGTTGAAAGTGATGCTTTGGTAAAGGGATAGGGACGCACGAAGCTGCCTTACACTGGTCCATCGAGGCCAGTATTGTCTACTCAGACTGTCAGTGGCTCTCCAGAGTGTTAGAACAAAAACCAAAGGGAAAAATTTCATCTGAACCAGATTTTCAGTCCTTAAATTTGTGGGGGTAGAACAAATTCTAAAAGCCTCAAAAGCCTTGACCAATCTTTTATAAAATGCTTATATGTTTGTGTCTATAGATATATGAGGCCTGTTCCTTTCTCTATCAAAAGTTTGACAAAACATTTGGAAACATTGTACGTTAAAACTTACCTTTCTTATTATTCTTTCGGTACTTGCCTTAAATTAAATTTGGTACATTCAGGGGTCATTTCATAGAAAAAGAGGTGCAGGAGCTCATTAGCATAACTCATTTGCATATGCCACACCCCCTAACATACCGGAAGTGTGTCAGAAGGCAACACCCACCCCTCAGGCTCCACTCCACAGGTGAGTGAAACTGACCTGCTCTTCCTCCATTCCCTTCCCCATCCAATACTTTGTGCAATAAAAATAAGCGTAAAGAACACACCCTCATTCTCTTCCTGCTCCCTTGAAACCACCAGGTTTCAAGTAGACTTGAGATACCCAGGACATGTGCACCACCCATCCCTTCCCCTTCCCCTCCCTACAACAAGACACCCTGTGAGGTAGGTGGGGCTGAGAGAGGTCTTTTGAGAACTGCTCATGAGAGAACAGCTCTGAGAGAACTTGTGACTGGCCCAAGGTCACACCAGCAGCTGCATGTGGAGGAGTGGGGAATCAAACCCGGTTCTCCCAGATTAGAGTCCAACTCCTGACCACTACACCAAACTGATGGGGTGGAAGCTGCTGAAGGGTTGGTGAAATTTCTCCAGTACTTATGTGCCATGTGCCCAGATAAAAAATGGTATACTTAGAAAATTTATATGCCACCTTGAGCAAGTCTCTGGGAAAGCAGCACACAGTCATAAAAGGAACAATGATAAAATTATCAATATTAAAACAAAACATTAAAAACAATAAAGACCCTAGCAGGGCTTTCCCCGGGACACTGCACCTCTGCACTGCTCGGGGAAGCCGAGGAGGGGGCAGGGCTTGGTCATGTGCCCGCCCCCTGGGCTTCTCACTCCCAGAGCTGCGCTCCTATGTGCTCCCGCTCCAACGGACCCCTGGGTACATTACTTGTAGTTTTATTAATATATTTAAGGACTGAAAATCCGGTTCGGATGAAGTTTTTTCCACGAAATGAAGGTTTACTCCGGAAACCTTCGTTAACCTTACCCAACCTTACTCTATCCGTATTCACTTGGTGTATAAATTCCTATATTGTATGTTTCAGTTTTTCGCTATTTGATATAAAATTGTATAATTACTTTTGCCAGTATTTCCTTCTCAATATCTGTCTTTATACTAGCACTTTCTATGCAGTTTTCCTTTGGGTTTTTTTTTTCTCCATTGTGGTTGGGCAGAGGTTTGTCTCATCACCTGCTACCTGATTTTCTTAACTGGAGACTCTGGAATATTGAACCTGGGACCTTCTGAACACCGAGCAGATGCTCTGCCACTGTAGACTTTACTAGTGAGTACTGTCTGTTGCTGTAAATGCTCTCCTGTTAAAAAATGTCTGCATCGTTTAATGTGTCACAGTGAAATGCTTATGCTTTGTTTCAGCATTGTGTCAGCTATGTATCAGATTTCTGCTTGTTTTCAGTATTACGTAATCCAAACCCTTTTGTATTTTTCATTGGGTATCCCATCCTGTTGGTCAGATTTATATTTGCCCTATGTAATCTGTGTTCAGTCTCAGTGAGAAAGACGTAAATAATATCAATGGATATGTGGACACCATGTTTTCCCTCACTCCACAGTTCCTGAGGGTTGGGGAACTGGAGCTGGGGATAGGTAAAGGCCTGCCCTGTACAGTAAATGGGATGGATATAAAGAACATAAGAAGAGCCCTGCTGGGTCAGACCAATGGACCATCTAGTCCAGCATCCTGTCTCACACAGTGGCCAACCAGTTCCTCTGGAGGGTCCACAACAGGGCATAGAGGCCGAGGCCTTCATGAGAACATCAGAAGAGCCCTGCTGGATCTGACCAGTGGTCCATCTAGCCCAGCATCCTGTCTCACACAGGTGCTGATGAGTTCCACTGGAGGGCCAACAACAGGGCATAGAGGCCAAGGGCTTGAGAAGAACATAAGATGAGCCCTGCTGGATCAGACCAGCGGACCATCTAGTCCAGCATCCTGTCTCACGCAATGGCCAGTCAGTTCCTCTGGAGGGCCCACAACAGGGCATAGAGGCCAAGACCTTCATAAGAACATCACAAGAGCCCTGCTGGATCTGACCAGTGGTCCATCTAGACCAGCATCCTGTCTCACATAGGAGCCAAGCAGTTCCTCTGGAGGGCCAACTACGGGGCATAGAGGGCGAGGCCTTCATAAGAACATCAGAAGAACCCTGCTGGATCAGACCAGTGGTCCATCCAGTCCAGCATCCTGTCTCACACAGTGGCCAGCCAGTTCCTCTGGAGGGCCAACAATAGGACGTAAAGACCAAGGCCTTCATAACAACATAAGAAGAGCCCTGATGGATCAGACTAGTGGTCCATCTAGTCCAGCATCCTGTCTCACACAGTGGCCAACCAGTTCCTCTGGACAGCCAACAACAGGGCATAGGGACTGAGAGCTTCCCCAGATGTTGCCTCCTGGTTCTGGGATTCAGAGGCTTAATGACTCTAAATGTGGAGGTTTCCCTCAGTCACCATGGCTAGAAGCCATTGATAGACTTATCCTCCATAAACCTATCTCATCCCCTTTTAAAGATGTCTATTCTTGCAGCCATTACTAGATCCTCTGGCAGTGAATTCTACCTTTTGATCACATTCACTGTAAAGAAGTATTTCCTTTTGTCTGTACTGAATCTACTGCCCATCAGATTCATGGGATGCCCTTGAGTTTTAACGTTTTGGGAAAGGGAGAAAAAAATTATCTGTGTCAACTCTCTCCACCCCATGTATCATTTTATAACCCTAAAATGTTCAGGGATGCCTAGGCAGCAAGAGGCACTCAGGTAGCCTCTTGGGGACCACGAACTAAGGTTGCTTTGCGAGAGGATTGTGTTTGAGGGTAAGTGGGTGCTTGTAGCCTCCTGGAGAGAGGTGGGAGTTTTTTGTTCTGTTTGGTTCTTTTGTCTGATTGGTTGCTGATTGAGGAAGGTCTGTTTGCCTGGGGTTGATTGGTGGCCCTTACCCGGGTCTCTGTGTTTGAGTTTCCGCCCATGTGGGTTGGGTCAGGGTTAATCTCGCACGTGAACACATGAAGCTGCCTTATACTGAGTACTGTATACTCAGTATACTGCCTTGGTACATCAAAGTAAATATTGTCTACTCAGACTGGAAGCGGCTTTCCAGGGTCCCAGGCAAAAGTTTTTCACATTACCTCTTCCCTAATTTTTTTAACCGGACATGCCAGGAATCCAACCTGGGACCTTCCACATGCCAAGCAAATGCTCTGCCACTGAGCCACAGCCTTTCCCTCAAGTGAAGAAGAAGAGATTGGATTTATACCCTGCCCTTCACTATCTGAAGGAGTCTCAAAGTGGCTTACAATTTTCTTTCCCTTCCCCTCCCCACAACAGATGCCCTGTGAGGTAGGTGGGGCTGAGAGAGCTCTTTCGAGGACTGCTCTTGAGAGAACAGCTCCAAGAGAACTTGTGACTGTCCCAAGGTCACACCAGCAGCTGCATGTGGAGGAGTCGGGAATCAAACCTGGTTTTCCCAGATTAGAGCCCGTGCTCCTAACCGCTACACTGAACTGGCTCTGCAGGTGAGATTCCAAGTTATTTCCAAGTGAGATTCCAAGGCCCACTGTTAAATTTATTCATGATTAAACTGGAAAATAGAGGGATCTGAAAATAAACCGGAGAAACGGTGGCACCACCGATTAGGTGTATCGGTGGGGATTTCCAGGCAAAAGGGTCAGCGAGTGAAAATTAGCTTCCACCAACAGGCCTTACCCTATTAAACGCCGCGCGAAGGTCGGCTCCATTTCTGCAAAATTGGACTCTCGAAGGTCGCCAAGTCAACCTTTGGTACAATTACATGATGACAAGGCGCTGACTTTCCCTCCGTCCCTCATTTAAAAATCCCTGACTTTTGCCTCTGCTGGTGTATCATCTCCGGTTGGAAAGAAGGGAAAGAAAACGTCTCCTGAAGGTGAATCCAGGAAACTCTTTTGCAGAGTCTGTTTGGAGTTGGGGCTGGTTCTCCCGTCTTTCTGTTTCATCGACAGTAACCCACTGTAAGGTGCGCGGGTGATTTCTCTCCTGCCCGTCAATATCATTGGGGGATGCTCTTTCACATTCCTGGGAGACTACAGGTACCAAGGATTCTTTTCTCCCTCGTCTCCTAGTGTGGAGTTAAATATAACCTCTATAAAGAATGCCAGAGCTTTTAAGTAACTTTCTCTTGTGTGGGAGGAGAAGGGGGGACACAGCAACTGGATATGAATCATACACTTTTGTACAAAATAGATATGTTTTTTCCTTGCTGCAAAGTAGTTCCCCACCCACCCACCCCGGGTCTTTCTGCCTTAACAAGGAGACCAAGCCCTGCGAGGAAAGGCTGGGGGACTTGGGAATGTTCTGTCTGTAGAAGAGGAGGCTGAGGGGGGACAGGATGGCTCTCTTGGAGTCTTTGAAGGGCTGTCCCTTAGAGGAGGGCAGGGAGAATAGACTGGCCGGATTGTAATTTAGACCTATCAGTCAGCCAGGATGCAAATAGACAGGGGTCCTTTCGTAGAAAAAGAGCTGCAGGAGCTCATTAGCATAACTCATTAGCATATGCCACGCCCCCTGACATCACCAGAAGTGTGTCAGAAAGGGAATGTCAGTTTCAGCCCCATTATACCCTATGGGCCATTGAAATCAATGGCAAAAACTCATAGGGTATATGAGGGGCTGGAGGAGAGGGGGTTTGAGGGAGAGGCTCCAAACTTGCAGGGTAGCTGCCGAGGCCTCTCCTCGAAATACCCACCAAGTTTCGAGAAGATTGGACCACGGAGTCCAATTCTACAGGCCCCCAAACAGGTTGTCCCATCCCCTCCATTGTTCTCTATGGAGGGAAAAAAATGTTAACTTTTTTCCTACCGCACAGAACAATGGAGGGAATGGGGGCAACCTGTTTGGGGGCCCGTAGAATTGGACCCCCTGGTCCAATCTTCTTGAAACTTGGTGGGTACTTGGGGGAGAGGTCCCAGAAGCTACCCTGCAAGTTTGGAGCCTCTCCCTTAAACCCCCTCCCCCCCAGTCACTTTTAAATTTGCCACCAAATTTCAGCAGCAATTCGGCAGCAGGCTGAATCAGATCAGAGAATCCGATTCAGCCCATGGCTGCCCTAGTGGCCACTCCTGAGCTGGCGGAGCTTTGCTCCGCCTCACTCCGGCCCCAGTGGACCCCTGCAAATAGAGATCAATGATCTGATGAGACTTAATTGTAATCCTATCAATTTGTTTGGGCTAGGCCGGGGGGCACGGTTTAGATGCGCATATAAGCAGACCCCCGAGCCCAGCTCAGACATGTGTCCCTGACCCTTCAATAAACCATGAGCTGATTTCACTTGAACGCGTCTCTGGACTGAGTACTTCATAGTTCCCCGAAAAGAAAAGGAGATTTAATTTATACCCCACCCTTCACTGCCCGAAGGGGTCTTGGAGCAGCTTACCATCTCCTTTCCCTCCCCCTCCCCACAACGGACCCCCAGGGAGGTAGGTGGGGCTGAGAGAGCTCTTTTGAGAACTGCTCCTGAGGGAACAACTCTGAGAGAACTTGTAACTGACCCAAGGTCACACCAGCAGCTGCATATGGAGGAGTGGGGAATCAAACCCGGTTCTCCCAGATTAAAGTCCACACACTGTAACCACTACACCAAACTGAGAACAATAGTAGATTGTTAGTAGATTGTTAGAGATCAGTAGTAGATTGTTAGAGATCAGTAGTTCGGCAGTTTGAAACCCGAGTGCCACGTGACAGCGTTAGCTCCTGTCTCTGGCCCCAGCTATTGCCAACCTAGCCTTTCGAAAGCAAGTAGATAAATAGGAACTGCTTTGGAGGGGAGGTAACAGCGTTCTGTATGCCTCGGTATCTAGTCATGCTGGCCACATGACCACGGAAACATCTTTGGACAGCGCTGGCTCTTTGGCTTGGGAACGGAGATGAGCACCACCCTCTAGAATCAGATTCGACTGGCTTTCGAGCCAGGGAAACCGAAACCTTTACCTTTATAGATAGGATCTCTCATTGGCTTCTCTTCCGTTCTTATGTTCTTTGCTCCTGTCAAACCTGGATGCCAGTTTGGGAGCAAATCATGTTGCTGTGTTGTCAGTAGCACCCAGTCATGTTTCCTGGACAGACTGGGCATGGTCACCCTGCACAGCATTGAACACATGACGCTGTCTTCTACTGAATCAGAGTCCATCCAAGTCAGTACATCTACTCAGATTGACAGTGGCTCTCCGGGGTCTCAGGCTGAGGTCTTTCACATCACCTACAGCCTGGCCTTTTCAGTTGGAGGCGCCAGGGGATTGATTGAGGGACCTTCTTTACGCCACGCTGATGCGCCACCACTGAGAAACGGCCCTTGGGACTGTGAGGGCATCTGCCTTCCATTTCAGTCCTTACCCATCGTGGCTAATGAAGTATTTTGTTGTTGCCATCAAGTCATAGCTGACCTGTGGTTTTCTTTGTCTCAAAATTACTTCAGTCTGTGAAGGCAGAAAGTTAACGCACACAACTTCCAATACACACAGGTTCCAGTTTCCCTTTTTAAACTCTTGGTTGGAATTTAGGAGTCATTTCTCTCCGAAAAGGACTGCTAGTCCCACTTCCCTGATTCCGGGTCTTCTCTCGATCCTTCACTTTCCTTAACTGAACTAATGGCTCTAACTGCCACGCCCAACCGTCACTCTTAACTGTAGAGTCCCATTTGAAGTGTGCACGCACACAAAAGCTTATACCCAGAATTAAAGGTCTTAAAGGTGCCCCTTGGACTCAAACTTTGTTTGTTTGAATCTCCTATCGTTCAAGGTTCTCAGACCGGGTCAACACATTAACGATTCTCAGTCCATCACAGAACCTCGGCACCAATTATGCTCCAACGACAAACATCTTGTCAGGGGTTTAATTTCCCAGGATGATGCGCACAACTGTAGTGAGAAGACAGACATTTACTGTAATAGCCCCAGCACTCCAAAATGGATTGCTGCTGGAGATTGAGGCTGATGTACAGCCTTTCTTTCTTAAGAAGGCATGTAATGGCAGTGCTTTTTAGAGGACCTTTGATTGCTACTTAGACGGCAGTTGAAGTTATTTTTATAACGAAGGCATTTATACTGAAGTATTGCCTTTTAAAATGTTGTGCAGAGTTCTTTAACAAAAAGTGATATAAGCAACCTTGGGTCCCCTTAGTACGGGGGAAAGGCAGGGTGAGAGTTTTTAAGAATAGGAATAAAAATGTGATGATATCACTGGAGGGTGAGCGAGGGCAAGTGAGGGCAATGCAAATGAACTCTTTTTTTAAAAAAAGAGTTTCAAACAGTGCTGAAGGAGGGTGGTCTTTCACTGATAGTTGAAAAAATCGGTTCGCCCTTTCAGCTCCGCCGTACATCATTCTCATGTGAACCCAGTCTGACCTTTTTTTAAAAAAAAAATAGAACAATTGAACATTGGCGATGCCCAAATGAATGAGGAACAAAAATGAATCCAAATGATAGTTCTGGGAAACTGGACATCTATTTCCAATGAACTCACGGTCGCCCTTTTGTCTCGCTCCAGTTCTACCATTTCCAGCTTCCACAATAGGCAGGGTCTGTTTGAAAGAACATTTGTTCGTTTATTGTTTCTCCTTTCTTTTTGTTCCCCAATGGAATGAAGCAAAATCCGCCTTTCCCCATACGTACACCGGAGAGGACTACGGTCTGGGGCCCAACATCGGCTGACTATACCTGGCCCCAGAGAAGCTAAGCTCGCTACCACGAGGGGGAGGGCTTTTTCAGTGGCGGCCCCAACCTGCTGGAACGAGCTCCCGGAGGAGATCAGGGCCCTGCGGGACTTGGTGCAGTTCTGCAGGGCCTGCAAGACGGAGCTCTTCCGCCAGGCATATGAGTAAGGGCCGCCACTCCTGCCTCCCCCCCCCCATCTCTGCTGTATATCTATTCATACCTGACCGCCAACTGTGTCAGTTGCCGCTAGGAAAAGGACACCGGTGTGATCAGACTGTCGCCATCGGAGTTTGTATTGACTGTTGAGCACTTGAAATTGTTAAATTGTTTTTAATGAAATGTTTTATATTGTCTTAATATTTATTATGTTTACGGAATCCTGGTGTACCAGGTCTTGTACGCAGCTCTGAGCCTGCAAATGCGGGGAGAGAGGCTTAGAAATTAGTTAGTTAGTTAATTAATTAATTAATTGATTAATTAAATGGGGGGGTAATTTTTTTGTAAAGTGTATTCGGAATGGCCCAACCTTTGTAATTGTGAGAGGTTGGCTGTATTCTCTGCCTTTAGGACACACCTCAGTACCAGAAGCCTAGGACCTCAATTGACTGAAGGATCTCCAACTTTTTTGAGCCTGTGGGCACCTTTGGAATTCAGACACAGGGTGGTGGACACAGCCACAAAATGGCCGCTGGAAGAAGTGGAGGAAACCTAAGTGCAGACGAGAATAGGGATGATTTAAAATAAAAATACACTGTGAAAGAGAATAAAACTGACTCTGTGGTGACAGCTGCCATCGAAACAGGGCCAGGACTTTCTCTGTCCTGGCCCCGACTGGAGGAACAAGCTACCACTCAAGATCAGGGCCCTGTGGAATTTGTTACAATTCTGCAGGGCCTGTAAAATGGAGCTGTTCCACCGGACGTTCAGCTGAGGCGGTGGACATCCAAAATCCATCTCTGGCCTCCCCTACTGAAATCGCTAGCTTCTGTTCAGCCTAAACTGAGCACAGCAGAAGGAGAAGGAAAAGGAGAGGGGAGGAGGAAAAGGAGGAGGAGATTGGAGTCATACCCTGCCCTTCACTCAGAGTCTCAGAGCGGCTTGCAATCTCCTTTCCTTTCCCCTCCCCACAACAGACATCCTGTGAGGTAGGTGGGGCTGAGAGAGCTTTGAGAGTACTGTCCTTGAGAGAACAGCTCTGACAGGACTATGGCTTGCTCAAGGTCATCCAGCAGCTGCAAGTGGAGGCGTGGGGAATCAAACCCGGTCCTCCCAGATTAGTGATCTCCAGTGTGGCTCATGATGCCATGGTACCGTTGGTCTGATCCAGCACGGCTCTTCTTAACTTCATAGGGTTAAGAAGTTAAACCCCATATTATAGGAGAGGAGGGAAACACTCCCTGTGTCCACTTTCTCCGCAGCAGGAATAATTTTATAAACCTCTATCAGGTCATTACCCCCCCCACCCCAGCTGAAGAGCTTCAAACTTCAGATTTTGTGATTGACCCTTCCTGTAGGCCAGGGGTGGGCAAACTGTGGCTCGGGAGCCGCATGCGGCTCTTTCACGTATATTATGTGGCTCCTGGCAGGGCGGCTGGGGAAGCTAAATATCATTAGCAAACAAATATCATTGGACAAATTAATACCATTATCGATATCTGCTTTTACCCCTTTTGTTATTATTTTTGGCAGTCTCATTTAATGTTAATAAAAAGCAGATTTGCTTATTTTCCAATAAAAGGAGGTAATATTTGTTCATATCTTGTGGCTCTCAAACATCTGATGTTTATTCTATGCCGCTCTTACGTTAAGCAAGTTTGCCCACCCCTGTTCTAGGTGGCTCTTACGCTGAGCAAGTCTGCCCACCCCTGCTGTAGGCCAACGATTTCATGGTGACATCGACGAATCTTTCTGAATATTTCAAACTTGACTGTGGGTTCAATGAGTTGGGGGGGGCGCTGTATTACAGGTGTGGTGGGGAGATGTGAATACTTGTGCTCAGTTTGGTGTAGTGGTTAAGTGTGCTGACTCTAATCTGGGAGAACCGGGTTTGATTCCCCACCTTGGGCAAGCCATAGTTCTGCCAGAGCTGTTCTTGAAAAAGAGCAGTTTCTGGCAGAGCTCTCTCAGCCCCACCTACCTCACAGGGTGTCTGTTGAGAGGAGGGTAAGGGAAAGGAAATTGTAAGCCACTCTGAGACTCCTTCAGGTAGTTAAGGGCAGGGTATAAATCCAATCTCTTCTCTTTTTCTTTTTCTTCTTCTTTTCCATCAGCCCAACCGAGGGGCTGCATTAACCAACTGCATAAACCAGTCCAAAGAGATGGGCTGGAAGCCATTTTGATTCCTCCCAGCCACGTTCCGTCACGCTGCGCCAATAAAGAAGCCCCCCTCGTTATTATTTCCCCCTCCTCACTAATTTTAAAAGGAATTAGTCTAACAGAGGAGTCTGTCATCCTGAGATGACTGACAGGCAGGGAAAAAAATCCACCCCAAACTAATTAACTCTTTCCTGATACGGATTTCCATTTCAGTCCCTCTCCTCATTTGAGCAGTGGCTGAAATCCGCTCTTGGCTGATCTGTTTCACTCAGAATGTCTGCTACAGGAACCACATCCTCTATGGAATGCTAATGAGGCCCGACGTAGCCCGATGGTTTCTTTCCCCCCCCCCCTTTCAAGACAGTCATGTCGGACTGCTGTTTCCAGAGAGTCCCCATCATGGACTTGTCTTGTCACCAAGGAGTCCCCCGGGACCGTCCGATTCAGCACCCGTATTAAATACAAATCTCTACATTCTGGGTGGGTTTCTTCTTCTATTGCAGCAAGGGAAAAAATGTGTATCATTATCCGAGACCACGAGACTCAACCTTTGGAAAAGAGGAAGCTGTGGAGTGTCACGGGCAGGGTGCAGGGTGCAGGCAGGGTGAGAGGGAGCGAAAGTCCAAGTCCAGTCCAAGGTCAGAATCAAGGGGTAGCAAGCAGGAGCTAAAAGAACAGAGTCCGAAGTACAAACCGAGAGCGTAGTCGTTGAAAGCCGGAGACGAGGAGCCGAGAGTTCAAAGCACGAATCAGGAATCAGGAGCGCAAGGGAGGTGCAGAGCATCGTCAAACTGACTAGTTGCTGGCACGAGGAACCAGTGTCAGGAGGGGAAGCTAAATACCCCTCAAGTGCTGGGGTTAATTAGTGCTCAGCATGTGCGTCCCAGCTTCTGTCAGAACTCAGGGCTGAGGGACTGCCTGCTGTGCAGGCGCACCTCCCTCCACTGGGACGCTAAGTCTTGCCTGAGCTGGTTCTGCAAACGCACCATCAGAGGAGGTGAGTCGGGGGGGCTGCCTGTCAGGCATTGTTCCTCCGCCGCTGTTGCTGGGACAGGTGGTAGGGATATGCTGGCGAGCTCCGAGGTTTCATTAGGTTCAGGTGTGGGCTCTGCTGAAGCTCGGAGCGCAGGCTCAGCTGGAGCCAGGGCTGCATCCTCAGCAGGACTCATGACATGGGGAAGGCTGCAAATTATCTTAACGTTTGCAATGCCGAGGCATTATAAATATACCCCACTTCTCAGCAAAGCCACCGAAGTCTTTGTTGATGTCTCGAGAATGTGTTAATTGAAGGCCCAATTGTACACGGGGGATCTGTGATTAGATTTCCCCCAATGTGTCATTTAGCTGCACAAACAGCAGCTATGGGGGAACCTCGGGCATGTCCCGGGCTATGGTGTCATGGAAGAGGGATGAACAAATTATCTCTCTGCCATTTCCCTGATCAGGATGGGGCCCACCTAGGGCAACTTTAAATCCAAACAGGGAAGAAAGACAGCTACAAAATGGGCCCCCTATCTCTCCCCCCTTTTGCCATCAAGCCTAATCTGACTTAGGGCCACAATGGCTCAGAGGTCAAGACACTGAGCTGCAGACTGGAAGGTCAGTAGCTTGGCAGTTCGAGACCCAAGTGCCACATGACGGAGAGAGCTCCCATCTCTGCCCCCAGCTCCTGCCAATCTAGGAGTTCGAAGGCAAGAAATTGCAAGTAGATGAATAGGTACCGCTTCAGTGAGAAGGTAACAGCGTTCTGTGTGCCTCGACGTTTAGTCATGCCAGCCACATGACCACAGAAAAAGTCTTCAGACAGCGCTGGCTCTTTGGCTTGGAAATGAGCACTGCCCCCTAGAGTCGGATTCGACTGGCTTTTGAGCAAGGGAAACCTTCACAAAGCTGACTTATGGTGACCCCGTAGAGTTTTCAAGGCAAGAGACATTCACTGGTGGTTTGTCCTTGCCTGCCTCTAGGTAGCGACCCTGGACTTCCTTGGTGGTCTCCCATCCAAGCAGGTGTCATTTCGTAGAAAAAGAGGTGCAGGAGCTCATTAGCATAACTCATTTGCATAACTCACTTGCATATGCCACACCCCCTAACATACCAGAAGTGTGTCAGAAGGCAACACCCACCCCTCAGGCTCCACTCCACAGGTGAGTGAAACTGACCTGCTCTTCCTCCAGTCCCTTCCCCATCCAATACTTTGTGCAATAAAAATAAGCGTAAAGAACACACCCTCATTCTCTTCCTGCTCCCTTGAAACCACCAGGTTTCAAGTAGACTTGAGATACCCAGGACATGTGCACCACCCATCCCTTCCCCTTCCCCTCCCCACAACAAGACACCCTGTGAGGTAGGTGGGGCTGAGAGAGGTCTTTTGAGAACTGCTCATGAGAGAACAGCTCTGAGAGAACTTGTGACTGGCCCAAGGTCACACCAGCAGCTGCATGGGGAGGAGTGGGGAATCAAACCCGGTTCTCCCAGATTAGAGTCCAACTCCTGACCACTACACCAAACTGGTGGGGTGGAAGCTGCTGAAGGGGTGGTGAAATTTCTCCAGTACTTATGTGCCATGTGCCCAGATAAAAAAAGGTATACTTAGAAAATGTATATGCCACCTTGAGCAAGTCTCTGGAAAAGCAGCACACAGTCATAAAAGGAACAATGATAAAATTATCAATATTAAAACAAAACATTAAAAACTATAAAGACCCTCGCAGGGCTTTCCCCGGGGCGCTGCGCCTTTGCACTGCTCGGGGAAGCCGAGGAGGGGGCGGGGCTTGGTCATGTGCCTGGGCTCCTCACTCCCGGAGCTGCGCTCCTGTGCACTCCCGCTCCAATGGACCCCTGCATCCAAGTACTAACCCCGGGGCTGACCCTGCTTAGCTTCTGTGATCTGCTGAGATCAGGCCTGCCCTGGGCTATCCAGATCAGGGTTTTTTTTCCTCATACTGGGGGTTAAAGGACCCTGGAAGAGGTCCTTCCTGGTTGAAGGAATGGAATAAACAGAAGACTTAACTCTCCTTTTCCTAGTGCCATGTGTTAGCCGAATTGCTTTAATTTATGTTTAGCAATCAGCGAAATACACGGGTTCTTGCCAACTATACCAGGGTCCCACCCCTCCCGGGAGTTCTCAAGGAAAGAGGCACGTGAGGCAAATTCCAAGTTCAAGGTTGTTTACTGGATCATGTAATCAAGCATACAAAAATCGTAATCACACACACAATCTTACAGGCCTAATAGAGTAAAGATAGAAAATAGCACTTGTGCATGAGCAGGTCTCGTTGGTGGGGAAAGCACGTTACCTTAGATGCGTTGGCCAATGTCAAGATGAATTGGATGGGGGAAGAAAGGTATAAAAGCTATGGGGCCACGAGGCTTGAATCAGCAAGACCACGTGGTTCTCCTGGATCGCGAGTCCAGAGAGAGAAAAAGGGGTTCAAAGATGGAGGCAAGGGTTGGGGACAGAGAGCTGGACTGAAGGGTCAATAGGTTAGATAGAGGGCGACGGCTCGAGAGGCCGAGTGACTCTCGGTTTGGGCTTTTATTGGGGGTCTTGGGGCGGGCTTTGCAGACCACAACCCACTAACACTCCTACTAGGCGGTCTGTCCCTTTTGGACCTTGCTATAGGTTGAAGGTGAACAAAGGGAGGAGGTCCAGGGGCTTGGTCAGTGTTGCAAGAGTATGACCTCACCAGGAAACAGACACTGAGTCTGGGGTCCGATGATTCACCTGGCCATATCTATTGTTAGTTGATGGTTTTAGCCAAGTATCTGATGGCTGGCACATTAGTTGCTAGGCAGTCTAGTTAGCATAACTATCCAGATGTGTGGTGGGGGAGTGGGGGTTAGCCAGCGGATGTCTGACAGAAGGAAGCCTCATGGCAAGAGAAATCCCTTGTCTTTGTCTTGGGTGACCTGCTTAGGGTGTCAGCCTCCTGGCTTGGGCTGGAGCTGGCTCCTATTTCAAGAAGAAAGCGCAAGACCCTACCACTGTTGGTGACACAGAGTTCAAACTTATGGATATGAAAATCCATAAGAGCACAGAAAAGTGCCTTGCTGGCTAACACATGGGCCCAATCCGTATATCCAGGGCTTTTGGCTTTTTTTAAAAAAAGAGGTGCCGGAACTCTCAAGGGGAAAACGAGGTTTTCAATCTGTATCCTGAAAACTCACGGACTTTTAAACATTTTAAAAAGAATTTTGTCAAAGAGCTTCTGGAACTCCGTTCCGGCGCGTTCCCCCAGGAAAAAAGCCCTATGTATTTTCCCATTTCCTGTGTGTGCTTTTCCAGGTATGCCTAAGGGCACATACTCTTTGGATCTTAGCTTAACAATGTTACAATCCTGAACCATCAAAACGGGTAGCCAAATAGTCTGTCTGTAGCCGTAGAAAAGAGCAAGAGTCTAGGAGCACCTTAAAAACTAACAAAATGGGCCCCGGATTTCATGAGTCATTGCACACTTCCTGGGCTTCTAGCTGTTATCTGAATGAGCAGTCGCTCACCAAAGCTCATTCCCTGCCACAAATTTTGTTAGTCTTTAAGGCGCTACTGGACACTTGCTCTTTTCAACTGATCTCCAGATTACAGGGATCAGTTCCTCTGGAGAAAAAGGCTGCTTTAGTGGGTGGGCAGTACAGCATTCTATCTTGCCGAGTTCCCTTCCCAAACTCTACCCTCCCCGGGATCCACCCCCAAATCTCCAGGAATTTCCCGGCGCAGAGCTGAAATTGCAAGAAATTCACAAATACCTCCCCCCCCCTCACACAAACCCCCAGTGACCCCTGCTCCACGCCCAGAAGATGACAAGCCCACCCCTCCAGGAGCTCCAGCCAAATTGGCCTGGAGAAAAATTGCTTCCACTTTGGGGTCAGGAAGCAATTTTTCTCCTGACCAGTTTGGCTGGAGATCCTGGAAGGGTGGGCTTGTTATAAGAACATAAGAGAAGCCAGTGTTGGATCGGGCCAGCGGCCCATCCAGTCCAACACTCTGCGTCACACAGTGGCCAAAAATACCAGGTGCCATCAGAAGGTCCACCAGTGGGGGCAGGAGGACACTAGAAGCCCTCCCACTGTCCCCCCCCCCCCCACAAGCACCAAGAATACAGAGCATCACTTGCCCTAGACTGGGAGATCCTATCTATACCTTGTGGCTAATAGCCACTGATGGACCTCTGCTCCATGTGTTTATCCAATGCCCTCTTGAAGCTGTCCATGCTTGTAGCTGCCTCTGCCTCCTGTGGCAGTGAATTCCATGTGGCAGCTTCTGGGCGTGGAGCAGGGGTCACTGAGGGTGTGGAGAGGGAGGTATTTGTGAATTTCCTGCATTGTGCCGGGGGTTGGACTACATGACCCTGGAGGTCCCTTCCAACTCTATGATTCTATGAATCCTAAAAAAAATGTAGTGGATGAAGAAAGAATGAGCTTTTGCTCCTGTAGGCAGAGGAGCTTTTCAGAAGAGTCCAATCACACATCTTTCGTGATCCCCTGAGAATCTGGAGCTTCTTTGAGCTGTAAGCAGTGGCTAGTGACAAGACCACACAGTCCCCTGGAGTCTTCCAATCGCCTCGGGGAACTTTTGGCCAACAAGCCGAAGAAAGTGCACGGATCGTAGATGAAAAGCAGAAGAATGCTTTTGATTTGTGTGGGTAGGCGAGATTTGCCAAGATTCTCACTCCTTGACAAACCATATTTTGACATAACAAACAAAAAAACTTCCCAAAATTGGGCTTAGAAAATGACATTGGGTCCTGGAAAAGACTCTGTCCTGAAAAATGGGCTTCAGTCCTGCTAGAAGGAGGGATGCGATGAACGATGCAGCTGGTAGATTCGGCAGGCGAGCAAGCCACGCTCGATGGCCACAACTGCCCACAGCAGACTTGCCCGCTGTCTCCGGCTTCTGTGGAGGATGGGGAATTGTGGAAGGCCTGTGGGATGAGCTCTGGTGTGAGGCTTGCCAACCTCCAGGTGGTGGGGGAGATCTCCCGAGAGTACAACTGATCTCCAGAGCCAGTCTGGTGTAGTGGTTAGGAGTGGCAGACTCTAATCTGGGAGAACTGGGTTTGATTCCTTACTTCTCCACATGCAGCTGCTGGTGTGACCTTGGGTCAGTCACAAGTTCTCTCAGAGCTGTTCTCTCAGGAGCAGTCCTCAAAAGAGCTCTCTCAGCCCCGCCTACCTCACAGGGTGTCTGTTGTGGGGGAGGGGAAGGGAAAGAAAATTGTAAGCCGCTTTGAGACTCCTTTGAGTAGTGAAGGGCAGGGTATAAATTCAATCTCTTCTTCTTCCAGGCAACAGAGATCAATCCCCTGGAGAAAATGGCCACTTTGTAAGGTCGACTTTATGGCTTTGTACGCCACTGAAGTCCTTCTCCAAACCCCACCGTCCTTAGGTTCCACCTCCAAAATCTCCAGGTGTTTCCCAACTTGGTGTGTCAGTAGGGAGAGGGAAGTGTAGTAGGGCTGTCAGCTCAACACCACGGGGAGGCAGGAACTTGGGAAACAATGCTGCGACATCACTTCCTGCTGAGCACTTGAATGTGACATTACAATGCTCTAGGAATTCATCTATGGTAAACCATAGAGATTTGGGGGGGGGGGATTCCTAGAATATTACAATGTCACTTCCAGGTATAACCGGATGTGATATTGTACTGGTGCATGGCATTGCTTCCCACAACCCTTTTTTTGCTGCTGCTAGACCAAAGAGATCTGCAAAAACTACAGCGCCACGCTAAATTATGTTTAGATCGTTAAATTTTATGTCAGTCAAACTTAGGATATTTAAACTTTGGATATTTAAACAAAGCAATAAGGTATGTAACTTCTCATAAATACAATTTAACTACAAAGCAACTGTCATGCCTGCCCCTGACTTAGCCCCAGACCCAGTGCCTGACAGCCGAGGACAGGAGGACTTGGCTCAGTTAACTAAGAAAGACATAAGTCCTGCAGAGGATCCACAGCCAAGTTCTCAGCAAGGCCCACCTGAGGCTGGTCAGGCAGTTGCTGGACCAAGCAATTCACCACCAGACTCTCCTCCACCTGTCAGCAGGCTCCATGAAAGGAGCAGGCAAGAGCTGAATAGGCGACACAAGGAAGCACGCAGGCAGGGGCGAAGATCATTAAGTCCTGAGTACTGACAGAAACCAGGACTTCGCACAGCAGTGCTAAGTGGTTAATGAGCTGGAACACTACTTAACAAGGCTGCCAGCAGGTAGCAATCCATGCTGGCAACATCGTTGTCAGAGCCCTCGTTCCGTGTATACCTTGCCTCTGATCCTGATTGATTCTCTGGCTTCTGACCCGGCTTGCTTCTTGGACTTCTGCTCTCTGCTTCCTGATCCTGGACCCCGGCTTTTGACCCTTGGCATTCCTTGACTCCAGCTTTAGCTCTGCTCCTGACTGACCTCAGCTTGACTTATGGACTCTGATCTCTGGTATGTTTTGACTATGCCTCTGCTTTGAGATTGGAACTTGCTACAACGCTTTGCTGACTGTCTCCAGCCAAGTCACACCCAGAGCGTGCTTGCCAGCCTGTCTGCCCAGCCGGGCTCCCGGGCTCTGCCGTGACAGCAACAAATATACAGAAGAAAATAAGGAACAAATATCATCCCATGTTGCTCACCAAGATTTATACAAACGATGTTGAAGTCTTGAAAGACGGCAAAGATAGAAGACTGCAAGACTACAAGAACTGGTGTAACCCAAGAGACCCAGCTTAGCTAAATGGTGCCCAAACATGTCATATCTATGTTGGAAGTGTAAACAGAATACTGGTTCCTTTTTCCACATGTGGTGGACTTGCAGTGTACAAAAAAAAAATATTGGGTTTGGATTCGTGATATATGGCAAAAAATATAGGCTTGATAGGCTTGACTATACCATTTGATCCAGAACTATTTTTATTTAACATTATCCCAGAGACATTTAAAAAAACAGACAGATATATGATTGTACATGTAATTACTATGGCTAGAATTTTATATGCGAAACACTGGAAAGGAGAAGAAGTCCCATCCAAAGAAGAAACGACTGGAAATGGCAGAAATGGACAAATTAACTCTGCAACTCTCAGATAAAGAAGAAGAAATTTTGGGAAATAATTGGACAAGATTCTACAACTGGTTGGAAAATTATTTTAAATAAATCTATATCAAACATGTATGCTCAAAGTAGAACTTATAAACTTTTGCAGGTAAAATTTTTCTAGTTAGGAAAATTCATTTAGATACTTATAGTACAGTCTCCATACGTGTTGTGTGATTGTTCTTTTTCTCTCTCGTTTTGTTTGTGTGTTTTTTCCTTTTTTCTGAAAACTAATAAATAGTGTGAAATTGACCAGTGCAACCAGGGCAAATGGAAGAGTGATGGCTGCATAGCTGCTTGTGGGAAACTAGTCTGTGTCTTGCATAATTTGCATTAAGGGATCGGCTCCAGTGTTCCCTCTAAGCTGAGTTAGTGTGAGCTAGCTCACAGTTTTTTAGCCTCTGGCTCACACATTTTTGTCGTAGCTCAGAAAGGATGGCTCCAGAGCAAACTAATTTAGGCAGTGGCCGAATTGTTTGCTCACGAGATTAATGCCAGTAGCTCAGAAGGTAGAATTTTTGCTCAGAAGACTCCACAGTTTAGAGGGAACATTGATCGGCTCCTGGGTTGTGACTGGGGAATAGGGCTGCCAAGTCAGCCCGAGGGGCAGGGAATCCCCCGCTACAGGGGTTCCCGATCCGCCGGCCAGCATTCGGCTGGCGGGGGGAACCCCACCCCCAAAATCATCCAGTCAGGATGACTTCCCCAGCGTAATGACGTCACCCGGAAGTGATGCCATCACGTTGGGGACGTTGCCGGGATGACGCTCTAGCAATCGCCCCGAAACTCTATGGTACCATAGAGTTTTGGGGCGATTGCCAGAGTGTTGCCCTGGCAACACCCCCAATGTGATGATGTCACTTCCGGGTGACATTATTGCGGCACGCGCATAAGCCAGGGAAGCTCCCGGACCAAGGAGGACTTCCCTCCTGCCGGTAAATCTCAACGACTTGGCAACCCTACTGGGGGACTGGGAGTGAGCTGAACTGGTGGGTCTTCAAGCATCCGTGGCTAGAAGAGAGAAGGCAGAGAAGAAGAAGAAGAAGAAGAAGAGAGAAGGCTGCAGTATCAAGGGACTACTAAGCGCATTCCAAAAGCAGAAGGAGGTGTCTTTGAGAAGCTCCAGACACAGGCTAAGCAAATCATTAACCTCCCACTCCACCCCAAAATAGAACTCTAAGGGCCAATCCAGCCTCATCCCATCAGTGCAAGAAAGGAAACTGCAGGTATAAATCTGTCTCACACTGAGAGAGACTCCCCGCCAAACTGCCAGAGGTTTCGTGTACAATTTTTTACATTCCAGGACTTATGCCGTCACGATTCCCTCTGCTTTATTTCTGGAGGGTTATCTTGCTGCATGCAAACCCACTTTTTAAATCTAACTCCTTGCTGCTTTGTGGGACTTTGACGTCTGATGGGTACTTGGAAGGAGGCGGGGAGCCGTTCTTCTTAGAAAGAGATGCAAACGACTGCAGAACATTTGTTCGAGAACAGTAGGAAAATAAATCCAGCCTGTTTTCCCCCCACAGGCTGGGCATCTGTGGATTTATTTTGATTGCAGAAAGACACATTTCTTTGGAATAAATGTGGCTTGAAATAGGCTAGCAGATTCTTCCCACTACAGGAGCAAAAAGTCAGAGGTTAATTCCAACAGCAGAGGACAGGAAAAAAAATGTTTACATCTATTTACCATGACCAGAGCCAATTGACGTGGTTTAAACTTCAGCTGAAATCAATAGGGGAATGAAGCATGGGTTTTGCGGTGTGCCAGTGAATTCAGTAGAATTTAGAAAGGCTTTGTGTTTGTTAGATGTTGCCATACATGTCTATGGCTATGGTCACACACACTAACTAATCCACTTTCAATCCACTTTCAGTGCACCTTCCAACTGGATTTTACTGTGTGAACTAGCAAAATCCAGTTGGAAAGTGGACTGAAAGTGGATTGTTTAGTGTGCACAACTGCAGCCTGTTTTAATCAAAAAATCAGTTCTGAAGGGCAGGATAATCCTCCCCTCTTTGGGTCACCAGTGTGGCCCAGTAGCTGAAAAAGAGGAACTTCACTGCAGAATTCTGGGTTCAGATTTCCCCACTAATTTCATCCACCCCCAATCCAGCCTTCTGTAAGTAGAAGAAGAAGAAGAAGAGATTGGATTTATACCCCGCCCTTCACTCACTTGGAGTCTCAGATCGGCTTACAAACTCCTTTCCCTTCCCCTCCCCACAACAGACACCCTGTGAGGTAGGTGGGGCTGAGAGAACTCTTTCCCAAGCTGTCCTTGAGGGAACAGCTGGTACGGAGCTATGGCTTGCCCAAGGTCATCCAGCCAGGTGCAAGTGGAGGCGTGGGGAATCAAACCCGGTTCTCCCAGATTAGAGTCCGCGCACTTAATCACTACACCAAACTGGCTCTAAGTACAGAAAGGGCCTATCCACTGATGCAAATGAGAAACTCCTAGGAAGAGAAACGTTTTTTTCCTCTCCCAAAACAGGACCAGTGTTCCCTCTGAGCCGATTTAGTGTGAGCTAGCTCGCAGATTTTTAGCCTCTGGCGCACACATTTTTTTCTTCGCTCAGGAAGGACAGCTTCCAGAGCAAACTGATTTATGCAGCAGCCAGATTGCTCGCACACAACTTGAATGCCAGTCGCTCACAAAGTAGAATTTTTGCTCACAAGACTCCACAGCCTGGAGGGAGCATTGGGGACCATCATCTATATACTAATAGCCAAGGTAAGGTTGCCAAGTCTGTGTTGGAAAATCCCTGGGTGGAGGGTGGAGCCAGGAGAAGGTGGGGTTTGGGGAGGGGAGGGGCCTCAGCATGGTACAATGCCATAAAGTCCACCCCTCAGAGCAGCCATTTTCTCCAGGGGAGCTGATCTCTGTCAGTTGTAAAAGCGGGGATCCCCAGGCCCCACCTGGAGGCTGGCAACCCTAAGCCAAGGGTCTCTCTGCATGCAGATAGTTATTTCCCACGATCTGGGGCACATGGAGGGAAAACAGATCTTCCAGCAAACGTGGAGCATAAGAACATAAGAGAACATAAGAGAAGCCAATGATGGATCAGGCCAGTGGCCCATCCAATCCAACACTCTGTGTCACACAGTAGCCAAAAACACCAGGTGCCATCAGGAGGTCCACCAGTGGGGCCAGGACACTAGAAGCCCTCCCACTGTTGCCCCCCAAGCACCAAGAATACAGAGCATCACTTGCCCCAGACTGAGAGTTCCTATCTATACCTTGTGGCAAATAGCCACTGATGGACCTCTGCTCCAGATGTTTATCCAGTTCCCTCTTGAAGCCATCCATGCTTGCAGCTGCCACCACCTGCTGTGGCAGTGAATTCCAGGTGTGAATTACTCTTTGGGTGAAGAAGGACTTCCTTTTATCTGTTCTAACCTGATTGCTCAGCAATTTCATGGAGTGCCCACCAGTTCTTGTATTGTGAGAAAGGGAGAAAAGGACTTCTTTCTCTATCTGCTCTATCCCACGCATAATCTTGTAAACCTCGATTATGTCGCCCCTCAGCCGTCGTTTCTCCAAGCTAAAGAGCCCCAAGCGCTTCAACCTTTCTTCATGGGGAAAGTGTTCCAACCCTTTTATCATGCTAGTTGCACCTTTCTGCATTTTTTCCAGTGCTATAATATATTTTTTGATATTTGATATGGGCACTCCACATATTTGCAGAAAAATCCAAAATGCTTAAAAAAGTATACCGGGGAGAGTTAAATGCCCCCCAAAGTAAAAATGCTTGCTCTGCACATGTGCAGAGAAGGGACTTATGGGAGGCACGGGAAAAGTTGCTGGAGCCGCAAGGGAAGTCGCCATGGCAATAACCGTCCGGCTGCTGCTAGGACTGCAGCAGCAAGAACCAGCCACGCTGCCACCAAGGAAAGAAGACACTGGAGAGCTGCTGCGCCAATAACCATGCGGTCCACCATCAGACCCGTCCCAGCCCAGCTGTTGCCAGGACTGCCAGCAACAAATAGGGCTTCAGCTACCAGGTTTGGGCACTCCCGGGAAGGGTAAGCGGCGGGGCAGCTAAGGGAGCCAAAGGGGCAGTGCTAGCGCCTCTCTGTGAGCCTGCCCGCCCTTTGCTGCTGCTACTACTGCCCAAGCTGGCCCTGCTGCTGGTCAGCTGAAGCTCAAGGAGCTGAAGTCTGCGTTGGCCCCTCTCCCTCGCCAGAAACAGAAAGAAGTGGGGTTCTCTGAGAAGGGAGAAAGAATAAAGGATTGTCTGTTGGGGGGGAGAGAAAGAAAAAGAAGAGGAGGTTGTCTGAGGGAGAGGGAGAGAAAGAGAAAGCGGGGGAGACTGTGGGGGTAGAGAAATAGTGGAGAGAAAGAGAGGGGCGGACTGAGAGGGGGTGGGGGAGAGAGGACAGTGTCTGAGAAGGGCAGAGGTAAGGGGGTGAGACATACAAGGGGTGAGAGGAGAAAGGGGTTAAGAAAGCATTACTAGAGAAGGGGATAGGGGAAAAGCTGACATAGAAGGGGTGAGAGGAGAAGGGGAGGTGAGGGAAGATTGGTAGATAAGGGGTGCATGCAGAAAGAGAGAAGGTGGGAGAGGGAAACAAAGGTGGGGGATGCCCCCTCCCCATAAGTTCCTTGCCGGGACTGCTGGCAACATAGACTATAGTACGGCCACAACACATTATCCAACATCTTGTTGCAGGCCTCCTCTCGTTACATCTAATTCTGTATATGGGACCAGCTGCAGATACTTAAATCTGGCGACTGGGGCTATGTCAAGAGAGGGGAGACTTCTCCACGGACTTGGGAGACCACCCAGGTTTGCAGAAATGTGTGAAACATTTAAGAAACGGAAGGTAGGGGCTGAATCCCCCAAACAGAGGCCCGTTGTCTGTGAATGCACAGATGGTATACCTCCACCGGACGGGCAGCATCCACCCTCCACATGGTGTGTGAGACACAAAGAGGGGAGCCACTACTGCTGCTTGAGCTAGATTGGTGGAGTTAGCAGCACTGTAGGCAGGTGGAGGTGAGAGAGAGCAGGGCCATTGTTGATACTCCACCCCTGCTCCCCGCACAGCAGCAGGGGGGAAGACAGATGTAGGGTTGCCAGTTCCAAGCTAGGAAATTCCTGGAGATTTGGGGATGGGGAAGGTGGAATTTGAGGAATGGAGGGGCATAAGCAGGGTATAATGCCATAAACTCCACCCTCCAAAGTAGCCATTTTCTCTATGGAATCGTATCTCCATTCAGCTCCCTCTCCTCCCCGGACTCCACCCTCCCCAGGCTCCACCTCCAAACCTCCAGGAATTCCCCAAGCTCGAGTTGGCAACCAAATGTGAACCGAGCCAGTATCTTCTACTGTTTTGAATGACCTAATCATTTGGACAAAGTATTCTGCGAGCTTTCTGATTCCTGTCCCTTCTCCATTGCCAGTTAATATACGGATATAAGAAGACCCCTGCTGGATCAGACCAGTGGTCCATTTAGTCCAGCATCCCGTCTCAGTGGCCAGCCAGTTCCTCTGGAGGACCAACAACAGGGCATAGAGGCCGAGGCCTTCATAAGAACCTACAAGGAGCCCTGCTGGATCAGGCCAGTGGCCCCTCTAGTCCAGCATCCTGCCTCACACAGTGGCCAACCAGTTCTTTTGGAGGGCCAACAACAGGGCACAGAGGCTGAGGCCTTCATAAGAACATCAGAAGAGCCCTGCTGGATCAGACCAGTGGTCCATCTAGTCCAGTATCCTGTCTCACACAGTGGCCAAACAGTTCCTCTGGAGGGCCAACAACAGGGCAGAGAGGCTGAGGCCTTCATAAGAACATCAGAAGAGCCCTGCTGGATCAGACCAGTGGTCCATGTAGTCCAGCATTCTGTCTCACACGGTGGCCGACCAGTTCCTATGGAGACCCAAGAACAGGGCATTGAGTCCAAACCTGTCATAAAAACATAAGGAAAGCTCTGATAGATCAAATCAGTGGTCCATCTAGGCCACCATCCTGTTTCAGACATGGCCAACCAGCTGCATGGGGAGGAGTGGGGAATCAAACCTAGTTCTCTGAGATTAGAGTCTGCACTTCTAACCACTACACTAAACAATTGCAACCTGTCTCCCGGTAACCAAGATCAGTTCCCCTGGCTGCTTTGGAGGGTGGACTCTACAGCATTATACCCTGCTGGTGTCCCTTCCCAATGTTCCCTCTAAGCTGAGTTATTGTGAGCTAGCTCACAGTTTCTTTAGCCTCCAGCTCACAGATTTTTGTCTCAGCCCAGGAAGGACGGCTCCAGAGCAAACTAACTGATGCAGCGGCCAAATCCCTTGCTCACAACTTTAATGCCAGCAGCTCACAAAGCAGAATTTTTGCTCATAAGCCTCCACAGCTTAGAGGGAGCATTGGTGCCTCCCTTCCCACCCTCCCCAGGCTCCACCTGCAAAATCTCCCAGTATTTTCCACTCCGGAGCTGGCAACCCTAACAGTCACATGTTGAAACAACAGTTAATGGATCGGGAGGCTGAAAAGCACCGTCTCTGAAAGAGGCTTGTGTGGCTGAGAGCTCAGTGTCGAGAGACGACTGCGAACAGCAAATTGGATGTGAATACTCTCTCTCACACACATCTCTCGCAGGTGACAGCTGCAACCTCCACCGTTGAGTGGCACCTTCAAAGGGAAAGTGCCGAACAGTAGTAGATCCCCCGCCAGTTTTCTTAGTACTCCGGCACTGTTTTCTTAAGGGGTAATCATTCCTTGTCAGGTCTAATTCTTTAAGTAGCATAAAAGCCATTTATCAGATGACTGGTGTCACCGGCTGTTGCTCACATCCAGGGCAGTGGCTCGGTTCTCCTGCATACAGAGCGAGCGTAAATTATGCCACTTTCACTCTGAAGCAAACTTGGGGGCCATGGAAGGAGGGAGGGGTGAAGCCTCATGACGTTCCTGCAAGAACCAGACAACAGAACACAGGCCCGAGTGGGGAATTTTCTTCCCACCGAGAAAGGGCTTAGATGGTTCTTTGGGGGATTAAGGAGGGACAACAGAGAAGGGATGTGACGGACGTCTCTAAAGCCACTTATGGAGCCAAGGGAATGAATTGGGGCGGGGGTATTCAGCTGCTCCAATATTTCTTTGATGTATTTATACTTTTGGTTTGTGAATCACTCTACCCCTGAATATCCCTCAGGGCTCTGAGCAATGAACAGCAATACAAAAATTCACCTAGGGCGGTGGCTCGATGAGGGTGCCATTCTGGCTGGCCTCCTCCCCTAGTTGCCCCACACAGGAAGCCTCCCTTGCCAGTTTGGTGTAGTGGTTAAGTGCGTGGACTCTAATCTGGGGAGAACTGGGTTTGATTCCCCACTCCTCCACTTGCACCTGGCTGGACGACCTTGGGCAAGCCATAGCTCTGTACCAGCTGTTCTCTCAAGGACAGCTTGGGAAAGAGCTCTCTCAGCCCCACCTACCTCACAGGGTGTCTGTTGTGGGGAGGGGAAGGGAAAAGGAGTTTGTAAGCCGCTCTGAGACTCACTTGGGGAGTGGAGAGCGGGGTATAAATCCAATCTCTTCTTTTTCTTCTTCAGTTTCTGTCAGAGCTCTCTCAGCCTCACCTACCTCACAGGGTGTCTGTTGTGGGGAGGGGAAGGGAAAGGAGTTTGTAAGCCGCTCTGAGACTCCAACTGGAACAGGTTGGTGAGCTGGATTTATTATGAAGTTAATAGTTTAAGTAAAGTTTTATGTTTTAATTTTTTACTGTAATTTTTTTTAATAGTTCACTGTTATATAATATTCATCAACAACAATAGGGGATATAGTTCAACAAAATATGATGTACTACCAATTGCTAATGATTGAACTATGTTTTATTGTTCTTGTTATGGATATCTAAAAATAAAAAATATTAATTGCAAAAAAGAACCTGGGACCTTCTACATACTAAGCAGAGGCTCTAACTCTCCCCTAAATCTTTAACAGGAATCAGAATCTCCTTTTCACTAGAACACATATGAAACTGCCTTATACTGAATCCAACCATCAAGGTCCGTATTGTCTATTCAGAGTGGCAGTGGTGCTCCAGGATAGAGGTTCCCATTGTCTATCGCCTGGTCCTTTGAAGAGGAGTTGCCAGGGTTTGAACTTGGGACCTTCTGCATGCCAGTCAGAGGCTCTTCTGCTGAGCCACAGCCTCTCCCCAAATAATATTCAGAAAGTACATAAGAGAACATAAGAACATAAGAGAAGCCAATGTTGGATCAGGCCAGTGGCCCATCCAGTCCAACACTCTGTCACACAGTGGCCAAAAACACCAGGTGCCCTCAGGAGGTCCAGCAGTGGGGGCAGGTCACTAGAAGCCCTCCCACTGTTGCCCCCCCCAAGCACCAAGAAGACAGAGCATCGTCCAGACTGAGAGTTCCTGTCTATACTTTGTGGCTAATAGCCACTGATGGACCTCTGCTCCAGACGTTTATCTAATTCCCTCTTGAAGCCATCCATGCTTGTAGCTGCCACCACCTCCTGTGGCAGTGAATTCCACGTGTTAATCACTCTTCGGGCAAAGAAGGACTTCCTTTTATCTATTCTAACCCGACTGCTCAGCAATTTCATGGAGTGCCTACGAGTTCGCATCTTGTGAGAAAGGGAGAAAAGTACCTCTTTCTCATGCATAATCTTATAAACCTCGATCATATCACCCCTCAGTCTGTCATCGTTTCTCCAAGCTAAAGAGCCCCAAGCGCTTCAGCCTTTCTTCATAGGGAAAGTGTTCCAACCCTTTTATCATTCTAGTTGCCCTTTTCTGCACTTTTGAAGTTCTGCACATTAAGCTGTCTTATATTGAATCAGACCTTTGGCCCATCAAGGTCAGTAGAGTTCTTTCACATTCCCTCCTGTGTTATGTTTGTTAAGTCGAGTCGCTTCCTTTTATCTGCAGTCGAGTCGCTTCCAACTTAATGGCACTCCTACTAACTAATGGCCTCCAAAACCTCCCATCTTTAACAGCCTTGCTCAAGGGCCATGGCCTCCTCGACCAAATCAATCCAGCTCCTGTTGAGTCTCTGTCTTCCTGCCGCCTTCAACCTCTTCTAGCATGATTGTCTTTTCCAGTGACTCTTATCCCCTCGTAATGTGACCAAAGTACAATCTGGTCATTTTAGCTTCTGGGGAGAGTTCAGGCTTGGTTTGATCTAGTTAAAGGGAAAGGTTTCCCTTGCTCGAAAGCCAGTCGAAGCGGACTCTAGGGGGTGGTGTTCATCTCCGTTTCCAAGCCGAAGAGCCAGTGCTGCCCAAAGACTTCTCCGTGGTCATGTGGCTGGCGTGACTAGACGCCGAAGCGCATGGAATGCTGTTACCTTCCCACCAAAGCAGTCCCTACTTATCTACTTGCAAGTTCTTGCTTTTGAACTGCTGGGTTGGCAGGAGCTGGGGCCAGAGACGGGAGCTCACTCCGTCACGCAGCACTCGGGTCTTGAACTGCTGAACTACCGATCTTCTAGTCTGCAGTTCAGTGTCTTAACCACTCGAGCCGGTTGATGCAGTCTCTGTAAAATGTTCCTCCAGTATCACCTTTCAAACGCATCCACACTCTTAATGGCAGCTTTCTTCATTGTCCGGTTTTCACACCCCATACATAGTCATGGGGAATACAGGGGCACAGATTAACCCGGTTAAACAGGAGATGCCGGGGATTGAACCTGGGACCTTCTGCATGCCAAGCAGATGCTCTACGACCGAGCCACCGCCCCTCTGCAAATCAGTGTGGCAGGACTGGAGAAGGGGACATGCAGGACAGTTGGGGGGGGGCACTGACAATCTTTCATTTGGGGGCAACAAAGAGGCTAAAGCTGGCATGGAACCAGTGCCTTCTATTTTGACATTGTTTTGTATTAGGAAGGTTATCAAAATCTATCCAGTCTACGTGGCTGCTCAGAATACATGCATGCGGAAAGGGGAAGGATGCTCATGTACTGTATCGTCCTCCATGCCTCAATGGGCAATGTGCTAGCCTGTCTATCAATGAATTTTCCATTCTTTTGCTTACCTGATATTGTTCTGTTGGCTTGGAAAGGGTTGAGCAATTGGTCTGAAGGACTGCCAAGTCAAAAGAACCATTACAAGATGCTCTATATTCCTGGTGCTTGGGGGGGCAACAGTGGGAGGGCTTCTTGCATCCTGGCCCCACTGCTGGACCTCCTGAGGGCACCTGATGTTTTTGGCCACTGTGTGACACAGAGTGTTGGACTGGATGGGCCACTGGCCTGATCCAGCATTGGCTTCTCTTATGTTCTCACGTTTTGCTCTTGTGTTCTTATTATTTTCGCCCCCTTGGTCAAAGTCAAGTTCTCGAGAGAGGGGAGTGGAAAATAAGAAGCCACTGCGAAGCCACCTGGATGCCAGCGTGGCCAGTTTGCATAGCTCAGAATTGGCAAGGTGAATGATGACAAGACAGGACTATCTTGACCAGAAGGGGCAGCTCATCAGTATCTTAATGCCAGTAGGAGGAAATAGATGTTTTCAATGGGCTCAGCCATGCCTCTCTCCTTCCCCTTAATTAATGGAGAAGGACTTCCCTTCAATGAGACATCACTGGGGCCATGCCTGAAGAACGATCAACCAGTCATTGCTCACGAATCCTGAACACTATGGGCCAGCGTGGGCTGGGAGGTCTAATGACTTTTGGCACGCAGCCCAGGATTTGGCGTAATGAATCACATCCTTCAAGGACAGGCAATGTCAACTGAGCTTCAAACAAGTTAGAAAGGGGTGTTAGCCGAATTGCTCTGGTTTTAAAAGTAGCAATTGGCAAATAACCGGGTTACAGCCAACTATACCAAGGTCCCGCCCCTTCCAGGAGTTCCCAGTAAATAGGCACTGAGGCAGAGGTTCATTTAAATGATGTTTACTATAAAATGTTCTTCAAGCATACAAAAACAGAATCACACACACAAATACACAACTCCTAAGAAACTTAGATAGAGAAATAGCACTTTTGCATGAGCAGGAGATTCGTTGGTTTGGAGATATTTTACCTGTCCTGGAGATGGTTGTCCGTTCCAAAAGAAGAATGGAGGGGTTGAAAAGGAAATAGGGGATGTGTTCTGAACCGGCAGAAACACGCTTTCTCTGTCTGCGCAGACCAGAGATCAAAGAGGAAGGGAGGGTATTGGGATAGCAAGCTGGACACAAGAGGGGTAAAAGCAGATAGGGGTCGTGGAAGTTCAAGAGAGTGGCTGCATGGAGTGCAACCTCTTTTATTAGGTGGTATTGGGGTGGGCAGTGCTGGCCACATCCCCTTAACACACCTTCCAGGTAGTCTGTCCCTACAAACCCTACCATTGGTTAAAGGGAAAAGAGGAGGGAATGTGGAGGGGTAGTCAATATTGCAACACTAGGGGCTATACAGGAACTGACACCTGGGCAAGCATCCAGTGTGTAATCAAGCCATCCTATTGTCCCTTGATGTCCCTGGCTCAGCCAGTTGGTGGGCGGAAGATTAGTTGCCAAGCAACCTCATTCATAGTCCAAAGTTCAGCATCTCTTTGAAAGGTGTGAAATCTCATAGGTACATGGGGGGGGGGGTTGGGGTTGCCTAGCGCGAGGTGACAAAAGAACCCTTGGGCAATGGGGTCCTTGTCTTTGTTCTTTGTGTGAATCATGGCGGGTGCCCACTTCCTGGAGTGGACTGGAGCCTCTTAAAGCAATAAAGAGTGCATATCCTTTAAAGCATACCAACCCAAAGTTCAAACTTATGAACATCAAAAGGTCCACAAGAGCACATGCTGTGCCTTGCTAGGCAACAGGGGGAGGAGGATCTATTATCTCACACAAACAATTTGCGAGAACTTTGGATGCTGGAGTCCACCAAAGCCTGGGAGAAAGTCTCAGCCTGCCAGTAAAGAAAAGGGCGAGTCTGGGAAAGGCCAAAACTCCGTCGGTGGTGGAGGCAGGTCCTCTTAAAGACCCAAAGAGGACAAGGCATTTCCAGGAGACAGAGAAAAACTTCTCAGGGAACATGAAATATAATTTCTACCAAATCACATCTTTTATCTCTTGAAATCTGCATCTCTGTGCTGCCAAGGAGGGGCCGTGGCTCAATGGCAGAGCATCTGCTTTGCATGCAGAAGGCCCAAGGTTCAATCCCCAGCATCTCCAGTTAAAAGGACCAGGCAGGAGGTGATGTGAAAGACCTCAGCCTGAGACCCTGGACAGCTACTGCCAGTCTGAGTAGATGATATTGATCTCGATGGACCCAGGGTCTGACTCAGTAGAAGGCAGCTTCCTACGTTAAGGTGGGTTCCACCTTCTTCCTGGCCCATAGCCAGGAATTTCTAAGTTGGGGGGCATTTAAATTTCTTGGGGGGCACTTGGCACTGGCTAATTTAAATAATTTAATTATTCAAAGGTGGGAGGCAGAGCTGAGCTCTGCAAATAAAAAGGGAAAGGGAGGGAAGAGAAATGGAAGCAAAATCATGGGCTCCGAAGGAGAGGGAGGGATTGGGCAGGGCGGCGCTTGCTTTGCTGGCTTGGGAACTGGAGGGATGGAGGTGGTTGTGTTGCCTAGCAAGGCACATCATGTGCTCTTATGGACTTTAATATTCATAAGTCTGAACTTTGGGTTGTCATACTCTGAAGGACTAAATGCACTCTTTATTGCTGTAAGAGGCTCCAGTCCATTCCAGGAGAAACACCCACCATAGTTCACACAAAGAGACAAGGACCTCACTGCAAAAGGGTTCTCCTGTCTCCTTGCACTAAGGCAACACCCAGCCCCCTTCAACATTCCAGCACGGATTATGCTAAGTGAAGTTACCTGGCAACTAATCGTCAGCCCATCAACTGGCCAGGCTAGGGCCATTAAGGAACAATGGAATGGCTCGGTGACTCATCGCAAGCTTGCCCAGGTGTCAGTTCCTGTTTAGACTTTAGTGTTGCAATATTGACCACCCCTCCACATTCCCTCCTCTTTTTACCTTAATCAATGGTAGGGTTTGTAGGGACGGACTACCTGGTAGGTGTGTTAATGGGATGTGGTTAGCGCAGCCCGCCCCAATACCACCTTATAAAAGATCTTGCATTCCATGCAATCGCTCTCTTGAGCCTCTATGACCCCTATCTGCTTTTACTCCCCTTACACCCAGCTTGCTATCCCAATACCCTACCTCCATCTTTGATCTCTGATTCACGACCAGAGTCAAGCGTGTATCTACCGGTTCAGATCACATCCCCCATTTTTCCCTTCTACCCCTCAATCATCTTTTGGAAAAGGACAACCCATCTCCAGGACAGGTAACGTATCGCCCAACCAATGAATCTCCTGCTCATGAGAAAGTGCTATTATCTATCTAAGTTTCTTAGGACTTGTGTGTTTGTGTGTGTGATTCTGTTTTTGTATGTTTGAAAACATTTTGCAAGTAAACATCATTTAAATGGACCACTCCATCTCAGTGCCTATTTTCTGGGAACTCCTGGAAGGGGCGGGACCTTGGTATAGTTGGCTAAGAACCCGGTTATTTGCCAATTGCTAGACTAAATTAGAGCAATTCGGCTAACAGTTGGGACTTGCCTTGCTGGCCAGTGAGTGATGAGAGAGAGAGCAGAGCAGCAGCATGGGATAATCCAACCCAAGAGCTTGACTGGCCAGAGAGGCAAGAGAGAGCAGCAGCAGTGTGAGACTGGAGGCAGGGCTCGCATGGCTGGCTGGCAAAAAACAAGAAAGAGCAGTGGTGTGGGATCGGAGGGCAGGGGGGTTGCTTTGCTGAGAGAGTGGCATGGGATTGGAGGGCAGGAGGGCACGGGGCTTGCCTTGCCCAGAAAGAGTGGCAGGCAAGAGAGGGCAGCACGGGGCTTGCTGGTGGCAGTGATGAGTGCAATACATAAAATTAAAAATTGGAAGTTGGGGGGGCCTTGGGCTGGGGAATTTGGAGGGCCTTGGTGGTAAGTTGAGGAACTGGGCCCTGAAAGGCTCCAATATAGCTACGGGCCTGCCTTCTCCTCCAGCAGCATCAAAGAAGAAGCGACTCAGAGATGGTTTAGGGCTTGAAGACCTGTGAACATCCTGCAGCAGTTACTCTAGGAAGAGGGAAAGCTATCGCTTGCCAAAGTATCCTGCAGTTCAGCTCCTAACACTGGAGATGCTACAAGTCAAAACTATTTGCATTTGGTTCTTTTTCTTTCTTTCTTTTTTTTACTATACCCCATCTTTACCCCACAGAGCTCCAGGCAGCTAACAGGAAAAGACAGAAAAAATCAAACTGTTCCTATGGAAACAATACTAGCCCCTTGGCAACAATTGGGTGGAAAATTCCACTTGTTGTCAGTAGAATGCATAGAGAATTTGGCCGCACAATGCTGTCTCTTTAGATCGTCGCTATTGGCATGTTAGTGAACAAGGCCCTCGAAGTATGGCCGCTTAACAATGACAGTTTTCTCTCTGTGAACAGAAAAGAACCTGGGGGCAGAAAATGTCCCCATAATTCTATCCATGGGCCGTCTTGTCATGCTGTTTCCAAAGGATTTGGGCTGCTACGGATCTAGAGTGGGAAATCCCAAAGCCCCTATTTCAGTAGATCTGTCTGTTGCGCGAATCTAACCAGACAGGGCTGTTAATATGGTGAAATTTACTCATTAAGGAACTTGGCTCGTCCTTTGGGCAAATGAGATATTTGTCCCCGGGGCGAATGCAGCCGGAGGCACAAAGCATCAGCTGTGTGGTGTCTCTGTGGCTGTTGCCTTCATGCCTTCATGCCTTCAAACAGCTTCTGGCCAGCAGGATGCTTGCGTATTGCAAACCGCACCAGCCGGCGAGCAAAACTGTTTTCTGTTTATTGAACACTCAAAATGGAACTCCCCGGTGGCTTTGTTAATGCTTTGCTTGTGGTCGTTCCCGCTGTTTTCTCATGGCTGTCCCCTATTGGGATATTTGGTTAAAGTAGCAGACTTTTGCCCAGTCGTAGAAGCGTGATACTGAGTGCAGTAAATAAATCTCCCAAGAAGCGTATTGCAAAAAAAAAAGGCTAAACTTACTTTATTCGAGTTGATCCAGGTCACATTCGGGTTGCAGCCAAAAGAAGACAAGGGAGCCAAATCTAAGAGCCAGTTTGGTGTAGTGGTTAGGAGCACGGACTGTAATCTGTGAGAACTGGGTTTGATTCCCCACTCCTCCGCATGCAGCTGCTGGTATGACCTTGGGTCAGTCATAAGTTCTCTCAAAGCTGTTCTCTCAAGAGCAATTCTTGAAAGAGCTCTCTCAGCCCCACCTACCTCACAGGGTGTCTGTTGTGGGGAGAGGAAGGGGAAGGAGATAGTAAGCGGCTCTGAGACTCCTTCAGGTAGTGAAGGGCGGGATATAAATCCAGTCTCCTCCTCCTCCCCTTCCTCCTCCTCCTTCTTCTGGTTTGGTGTAGTGGTTAAGTGCACACACTCTAATCTGGGAGAACCAGGTTTGATTCCCCACTCCTCCCCTTGCACCTGCTGGATGACCTTGGGCAAGCCGTGGTTCTGTCCCAGCTGTTCCTGAAAAAGAGCAGTTTCTGTCAGAGCTCTCTCAGCCCCACCTATCTCACAGGGTGTCTGTTGTGGGGAGGGGAAGGGAAAGGAGGTTGTAAGCCACTCTGAGACTCCTTTGGGTTGTGAAGGGGGGGTATAAATCCAATCTCTTCTTCTTCTTCTTCCTCCTCCTCCTCCTCCTCTCCCTATCACAAATGGCCAGCTTGTCCGGCATCATGTCTGTGGGAGTATGACATCATTGTATCTACAGGAGAGACCAGCAGGGACCTGTGTCTCCATGGAAGGCCATGTTAAGAGAGGGATATGACAAAGTGAAAGAGAGAGAGGTGGAGTCAGAGGGCAGCTCCCAAGTTAAGACAAGGAGAGTCATTCCATTCAAGGAGATAACAACTATACACCTTTAGAGTGATGTAGTGTCTGTAGTCTGGAGATCAGCAGTAATTCTGAAAGATCCCCAGATCAAACCTGGAGGCTGGAGAGAATTGATCTTCTCTATACATAGCCCAGGCTTTTTCACTGTGCTAGGGACCTTCCCCTGAAATCTAATGAATTCAGGAGAGGGGAGCAATTGAGCCAAACAAGATTTCCAGTGATTGGAAGTGGGATTTTAGTGACTATCTCTCTGCCTTTCCCTGTAACTGGCAGAAACAACAGTATGCAGACTCCATAAACTTCTTTGTTTTGCATAATACAAAAACATTGTGTTGTAAGTCAGTAGCAGCTAGGACTCCTTGGAAGAAGAAGAGGAGCCAGTTGAAGCTGGCCCAGAGTCAGTAGAGGATTGACAAGGGGTTGAGATATCAGCTGTTCATGACTCATAGTCCACAGCTGCAACTGATCCAACACCCTGCAGGTCTGAATAAGCAAACAAGCCTCCAGATGCAATTCCCAGCTCACCTAGTTCTCCTGCACCCTTGGAATGCTAGAGAAGTCAGTGGCATGCAGAGTTGCAGTTAAGGAGAAAGAGTGTGTGTCTCCTGGGTTGACATCAGCTGTCAACTGATAAGGAAGAAGAAGAAGAAGAGTTGGATTTATACCCCAACCTTCACTCGGAGTCTCAGAGCGTCTTACAAACTCCTTTCCCTTCCCCTCCCACAACAGACAGCTTGTGAGGTAGGTGGAGCTGAGAGAGCTCTTCCCAGTACAGCTCTTGAGAGAACAGTTCTAAGAGAACAGTGACTGACCCAAGGTCGCTCAGCTGGCTGCATGTGGAGGAGTGGGGAATCAAACCCGGTTCTCCCAAATTAGAGTCTGCTACTCTTAACCACTATACCAAACTGGGAACCCAGGTGACAAAGCACTCACAAGCAGGCAGTGGGAGGGGATAAGTGCAGGCATCAGAGAGATGTGTAAGTTGCTGGGGTGAGCGACTCAGCCTGGGCAGAGCGGGGGGGGGGGGCTACATCATTCTAAGGGTGTTCAGATATTTCCTTGAATGGAAGCCTCTCTTTGTCTTAATCTGGGAGCTGCCCTCTGACACCTCCTCTCTCGCTTTGTCCTCTCCCTCTCTGCACATGGCCTTCCATGGAGACACACATCTCTGCAGGTCTCTCCTGTAGAGACAGTGCCCTCATGCTCCCACATACCTGATGCCGGACAAGCTGGCCACTTGTGGTAGGAAAAGTACTCTTTAGATTAGACCTCTTTCTCTCTCCTTTCGATCGCAACCTGAATGTGAACTGGATCTACTTGAATAAATGTAAGTTTACCCCTTTTTGCAACAGACCCCTTGAGAGATTCATTGACTGCACTCGGCATCAGGCCTCTACGACTGGGCAAAACTCTGCGATATTAACCAAAGACCCCAATATAAGTAGGGAGTCAGCAGCTGTGGGCCCCACTAGAAGCCCTGACCCCCCGCAGCTGCCCTAACTCAGCGTATACTGACACCGGCCCTGCCCCAGCCACAAGATGGTTCTATGAACACACAAACTTGTGACATTACAACTGTACGAATCGGTTAGCTGTTCTGCAGTCCCTTCATTCCTACCTTTCTTCACATTAGCATCCACCACAATCTCTCCAACACCTCTCGTCTCTGACCTCAGGCATCACCTGGTTATTAATATTCCTTTGAGGACCAGGGTCAGCTGTCAGGCTGTTAATTTGCTCTGACAACGTCGGAGGGCTTTCTCTTCCCTTTCCCTCCCCTCCCGCCCCAGTTTGTCGAGCATTTTAAACAGCCGGTTCCCACACCTGCCCTTCAAACATTTAAAATAGCAGAAACTGGGGAACAAAACACAAGCAAGGAGGACAGGAAGAACTTCTCTCGGTCTGCCACGGCAAGAAAACAGCTCTGTAAGTTTCGGTGCCCTTATGTGGGATGGGCTTCATCCACATCAAATTGGAGGGTGCTGAATGGGAGCTGTTGGTGCAGCAAAGTCCCCCGAGGAAAGAAACTGAGGTTTATAGAAGAAAGGGACATCATACAAATATAAGCCCTGTTGGATCAGACCAGGGGTCCATCCAGTCCAGCATCCAGTCTCACACTGTGGCCAACCAGTTCCTCTGGAGGGCCAACAACAGGGCAGAGAGGCCGAGGCCTTCCTAAGAACATCAGAAGAGCCCTGCTGGATCAGACCAGCGGTCCATCTAGTCCAGCATTCTGTTTCACACAGTGGCCAACTAGTTCCTCTGGAAGACCAACAACAGGGCAGAGAGGCCAAGGCCTTCCCCTCATGTTGCCTCCTGGCTCTGGGACTCAGAGGCTCAGTGCCCCTGAATGTGGAGATTCCCCTCAGTCACTATAGCTAGTAGCCATTCATAGACCTATTCTCCATCAGAGATCCGTTGGGGCTGGGGCGTGCCGGGGCGCCGCTCCGAAGAGAGGAGGCCGGGGGGGGGCGGGCACATAACCACGCCCCGCCCTTGCAGCTCGCTCTCCCCGGCCCGTGCTTTGGCGCGAAGCTGGAGGAAAGCCTCCCACCCGCTCGCCCTTCCTGGGCCACGGCAGGCTGCCGGCCCAGGGAGAAGCCCCCATCCCCCGCAGCTTGCTCTTCCAGGGCTGCGACAGGCCACCGGCCCGAGGAGAAGCCCCCATCCCTCCCCCCTCTCGCTCTTCCCGGGCCGCGGCAGGCTGCCAGCCCGGGGAGAAGCCCCCATCCCTCCCTGCTCACCATTCCCAGGCGGGAGGGGGGCGGGAGGGAAAAGCTGGGCCCCAGTGCCCAAGCAAGAGGGGGGGAAGGGAGGGGGAGAGAAGCGCCTTGTCTGTCTGTCTCTTTCTTTCTTTCTTTCTTTCTTTCTCTTTCTTCTCTCTCTCCCCCCACCTACCTACCTACCTACCTACCTACCTGTTCCTTTCCTTCCTCCCTCTCTCCCTCCCTCCCTCTCTCTCTTTCTTTCTTTCTCTCTCTCCCCCACCTACCTACCTTCCTGTTCCTTCCTTCCTTCTTTTCTTTTCTTCTCTCTCTCTCCCCCACCTACCTACCTACCTTCCTGTTCCTTTCTTCCTTCCTTCATGTTCCTTCCTTCCTGTTCCTTCCTTCCTTTCTTTCTTTTCTTCTCTCTCTCTCTCCCCCAGCTACCTACCTACCTTCCTTTCATTCCTTCCCCCCTCCCTCCCTTCCTTCCTTTTTTTCTTTCTTCTCTCTCCCCCCACCTACCTACCTACCTACCTCCCTTCCCTTCCTTCCCCCCTCCCTTCCTTCCTTTCTTCCTTTCTTTCTTCTGACACTTCCAGTGACATCAGGGGGTGTGGCATATGCAAATAAGTTATGCTAATGAGCTCCTGCACCTCTTTTTTTATGAAAGGACCCCTGTTCTCATGAATATAACTAATCCCCTTTTAAAGCTGTTTATTCCTGTGGCCATCACTACATCCTCTGGCAGCAAATTCCACCCTCTCTAAAGATGCAAGGATGAACTCAGTTTGAGGCAAGAGACCTTTGAGGATTGAGTGGTAGTTCTACACCTCCCACAGCCTGCCTGGAAGTAAATATGACCAGGACGGATGTGGGACTTTGTTGCTTGGATGGACCATCCTCTCACCACGGCCTGACTTCGAGTGCCGGTCCCCCAGCCAGCTGAGGGTGGGAGAGGAAAGGCAGAAGGAGAGGTGACACAGACAGATGAAACACCAGAACATCCATATATATCCCTCCCATACCATTATAAGCAGCATGTTCTGGGGATGAAGGGTGGTGGTTGGTGGTGCCCATGCTTAGGCTCTAGAAGAAGATCTGATGAGAACCAAAACCCTCTGGGAGGATTAGCTTAACTACAAAGACATGTTCACAGTGAGGAAGCAAGCTGAATCGGAAGACCTGAAGAAGGAATCATGTGAAAGTCTATCATGTCTTGGCATTGTAGACCCCTCAGTTCCCTCTTAAGAACATAAGAGAAGCCATGTTGGATCAGGCAAATGGCCCATCCAGTCCAACACTGTGCCACAGAGTGGCCAAAACCCAGGAGGTCCACCAGCGGAGCCAGAACTCCAGAAGCCCTCCCACTGTTGCCCTCTTATTTTTTTACCTTCCAGTTGCAGCCAACTTATGGTGATTTTGTAGGGTTTTTAAGGCTAGAGACATTCAGAGGTGGTTTGCCATTGCCTGCCTCTGCATAGCAACCCTGGACTTCCTTGGTGGTCTCCCATCCAAATACTAACCAGGGCTGACCCTCCTTAGCTTCCGAGATCTGATTAGATCAAGGTTGCCAGGCCATCCAGCTCAGGGCCAGTTCTTTCTAGCATCATACATAGTCCAGGCTTTTTCACTGTGTTCTGGAAGAGGCAGAAGCCCAACAAAGGTCCCGGCTACACGAGCGAAATAACCTGGGGGGGGGGGGAGCGAAGCTATTTCGCCCCAGAGCAATGGGACCCACAGTTGCACGATCACAACGGTCTGTGAAGCTGCCGGCACAACTCGCTGCTGCATGATCAGACGCAACCTCGGACGAGTTGGGGTTTGTTTATTTGTTGTCGTTGGTTTCCACTTCGCTTAAGTGGGGGATCGCTGGATCGCTTCTCAACCCTGAGGGCTTCCAGTGGCAGTATTTATTTATTTATTTATTTATTTCATTTGTATCCCGCCTTGCCAGCGAACCGGCTCAAGGCGGCTAACATACACAATTTACCGTAAAGGTTTACAACATAAAACCATTAAAACATTAAAATACAATTACAAATTTACAAATTACGACAGATGGCGACTTCAGAGTTTCCCGGCAGACAAGGCTTCAGGGGAGCACGAACAGGACCAGGGCGATGGTAAAAAATCAGTTCTCCGTCTGATGGCGGCTCCTATTTAAAAGCCTGGCGGAAGAGCTCCGTCTTACAGGCCCTGCGGAACTGCAATAAATCCCGCAGGGCCCTGATGTTATTCGGGAGCTCGTTCCACCAGTAAGGAGCCACCACCGAGAAAGCCCTGGCCCTAGTACAAGTCAAACGGGCGTCTTTCGGACCGGGGCAAGTCAGGCGATTTTGAGTGCCTGACCTCAGTGACCTCTGGGGCTGATATGGGGAAAGGCGGTCCCTCAAGTAGGCTGGCCCCTGACCATAAAGGCGATGATACCAGGACCAGGGCGATGATACACATACTGAGAAGGGGGAAAAACAACGGCATGGCATCGGGATAGCCTGATCAGACTGTTTCTGATGCCACAAGTCCGCACCGGTGCGATCACATGGGGAAAGTCCAGCTGTGGCCCGCAGCAACCCATTTGATACTGGAGTTTACCTAGTGGTTTTTTACTCCGCTTCTCTGGCAGAGCAAAACGGATTGCCCACGGATTGCCGACGGGCGCGGAACGCTTCACAGGTGTGCTGGTGTGATCGTGCCACTTCGATCCGCCGGTGAGTCGTCCCTCTCGCGCAGCTCATGGGTGCATATGATCGACCCAAAGACAGGTAAATAACTTGGTAGAGAAAGGAGTACTTTTTCTCCCTTTCTCACAATGCAAGGACTCGTGGGCACTCCATGAAATTGCTGAGCGGTCAGGTTAGAGCAGATAAAAGGAAGTCCTTCTTCACCCAAAGAGTGATTAACACGTGGAATTCACTGCCACAGGAGGTGGTGGCAGCTACAAGCATGGCCGGCTTCAAGAGGGAATGAGATAAACATATGGAGCAGAGGTCCATCAGTGGCCACAAGGTATAGATAGAAACTCTCAGTCTGGGGCAAGTGATGCTCTGTATTCTTGGTGCCTGGGGGTGGGGGGACAGTGGGAGGGCTTCAAGGAATTCTAGCTTCACTGCTGGACCTCCTGAGGGCACCAGGTGTTTTTGGCCACTGTGTGACAGAGTGTTGGACTGGATGGGCCATTGGCCTGATCCAACATTGGCATGTTCTTATGGTGGTGGCTACAAGCATAGACAGCTTCAAGAGGGGATTGGATCAACATATGAAGAAGAAGAAGAAGAAGAGATTGGATTTATATCCCGCCCTTCACTCACTTAAGAGTCTCTGAGCGGTTTACAAACTCCTTTCCCCTCCCCACAACAGACACCCTGGGAGGTAGGTGGGGCTGAGAGAGCTCTTTCCCAAGCTGTCCTTGAGAGAACAGCTGGTACAGAGCTATGGCTTGCCCAAGGTCATCCAGCCAGGTGCAAGTGGAGGAGTGGGGAATCAAACCTGGTTCTCCCAGATTAGAGTCCACGCACTTAACCACTACACCAGACTGGCTCTCACTGATGGACCAGAGATCCATCAGTGGCTATTAGCTACAAGGTATAGAGGGAACTCCCAGTCTGGGGCAAGTGACACTCTGGATTCTTGGCACTTGGGGGGGGGGGCAACAGTGGGAGGGCTGCTGGAGTTCTGGCCCCACTGATGGACCTCCTGATGGCACCTGGGTTTCAGCCACTGTGTGACACAGAGTGTTGGACTGGAGGGGCCGTTGACCTGATCCAACATGGATTCTCCTATGTCCTTATATTTCTGCTCACTTGTGAAACTCAGACCACCTAAGGAGGAACACAAACCACAGCTCAGGTTTCTGCTTGTCCCTAAGAAATAATTCATGCATCCGGAGCATCGGGGGGGGGGGGGGGGGTCTAAAAAGAGCATGTACCTCAGGGTAAGAAAAAAAAATCAGCCTTTTGACTGGGAAAAAAAGACTCCAGAGGAGGCTGCTTTGCAAGGTCTGACTCACCCAAACAGGAATTCAGCACATTTAAAGAGAAGGTATATCTGGGATTAGATTTACAGTTTCCTACAGGAAAGGGGTAGAAATGCTGTCCAAGGTCCTGAAAAACAAAAACCGGTAGAATCTCAGGGCGGCAGCATCTAGAGCAGGGGTGGCCAAACTGTGGCTCAGGAGCCACATGCGGCTCTTTCACACATACTGTGCGGCTTCCAGGAGGCTCCCGATCTATGTGCTCTCTCTCTCTCTTTCTGTCTCTCTTCCTTCATCCCTCCCCCATCTATCTGCTTTCTTTGTTTCTCTCTCTCTCTTTCCACTTCTTTCATCCTTTCTTTCCACCTCTCTCTCTCTTAGACACATAAATAGCATTAGCAAAAATACCACTGGACAAATAAATATCATTCTCAATACCTGTTTTTCCCCCTTTTGTTTTTATTTTTGGCAGTCTCATTTAATGTTACTAAAAAGCAAATGTGCATATTTTTCAGTAAAAATGTGTGTGTGGTATTTGTTCATGTCTTGTGGCTCTCAAACATCGGACGTTTATTCTGGGTGGCTCTTCCCTTAAGCAAGTTTGGCCGCCCCTGATCGAGAGGCTCATTCTCTGGAGGCACTGTCCGGAGTTCTGAAAAATCAAACCTGTAATCTCAGGGCCGTGGCACAGTAGTGGGTTAATTCTCCATCTGAAGACAAGACCATGCTCACACACACACACACACACACACACACACACACACAGAGGGAGAGAGAGAACAGCCATTATCCCAGGCACAATAAGCCACAAGCAGGGAACAGATGGGGCGCAACAAGCCGCCTGGAAGGCAACGATTTTCAAGTGAAGGCAAGCGAGCTCAGAGCCACACTGTCCTGATCAAAGGCTGTTGGTTTTCATTCCTGTCCTATCATCTAAAGCTGTGCGACGAGCCAAATGTCAGAGACCACCGCCCTGAAAGTCCCACATCAGTTTGCTGCTCTGTCAGCCGATACAGAAATCAGAGACTCATAGAGTTGGAAGGGGCCTCCGGGGTCATCTAGTCCAGCCCCCTGCACAATGCAGGGAATTCCCAAACATTCACAAATCCACATATCGACATGGGCAAGGTGGAAGGGACATGATAACATGTGGACACACCGCCATGAGGCAGACCTCCCGAGGCAGAGCAGAAGGGATGATTCTCCCATGGGAGGTAATACCCTTGTAAGCAGGAGTCATTTCAAGCAGGAGCTCGGGGGAGCGCAGCTCCGGGAGTTGGTGCCAGCCCCCCCCCCCCCCCGGCGGGGAATGCCTGCTTGTGTCCTGGCTGCCGCAAAATGACCCCGTCCCCTGGAAAGGTCCTTGTTCCTCCGACCAGCCTTCTGAAGGCTTCAGCCACCACTGAAGCTATCCTCCCAGAATAGTGGTATTTCTGAGGCTTGGATTAGTAGCTGTCCCCTCTCTGCCAGCTCTTTCTTTCTTTCTTTCTTTCTTTCTTTCTTTCTTTCTTTCTTTCTTTCTTTCTTTCTTTCTTTCTTTCTTTCTTTCTTTCTTTCTTTCTTTCTTTCTCTTCCTTCCTTCCTTCCTTCCTTCCTTCCTTCCTTCCTTCCTTCCTTCCCTTCCCTCCTCTCTCTCTCTTCTTTCTTTCTTGCCTTCTGACATACTTCTGGTGATGTCAGGTAGTGTAGCATATGCAAATTAGTTATGCTAATGTGTTCTGCAAAAGAGCTCCTGCACCTCTTTTTCTACGAAATGACCCCTGCTTGTAAGACAGTAGGGAGAGAGCCAAACCAAGGACCCCCACTTCTCACGCTAGCCTACCAAGGATGCCTTGGGAACACATGACTGTCAAGGAACTCCAAGGTTACAGGGAGACTGAACACAACCGTCATTGGGGCTCTTTTCTGACTGAAAGCCACGTAGCTGTGGGTACCGCTGGGTGAACGGGGAGTGAGAAAGGCGACCCTCTAAGGATGTTTATTTATTTACTTCCTTTTTAACTTACTTCATTTATATCTCCCCCACAGGAACCTGTTGTTTCTATGGATACACTGTTGACTCTGCTGTCCCTTTTTAAGTAAAGGCAAGGGTCCTTTCGAGCAGGAGCTCGGGGGAGCGCAGCTCCGGGAGTTGGTGCCAGCTCCCCCCCCCCACGGGAGAATGCCTGCTTGTGTCATGGCTGCAGCAAAATGACCCCGTCCCCTGGAAATGTCCTTGTTCCTCCGACCAGCCTTCTGAAGGCTTCAGCCATCACTGAAGCTATCCTCCCAGAATAGTGGTATTTCTAAGGCTTGGATTAATAGCTATCCCCTCTCTGCCAGCTTGCTTGCTTGCTTTCTTTCTTTCTTTCTTTCTTTCTTTCTTTCTTTCTTTCTTTCTTTCTTTCTTTCTTTCTTTCTTTCTTTCTTTCTCTCTCCCCACCTCTCTCTCTCCCTCTCTCCTTTCTTTCTTGCCTTCTGACATACTTCCGGTGATGTCAGGTGGTGTAGCATATGCAAATGAGTTATGCTAATGAGTTATGCTAATGAGCTCCTGCACCTCTTTTTCTACGAAAGGACCCTTGAGTAAAGGATTTCGTAAACTGTCTAATTGCTGACACTGTGACTTACAAGACATATCTCTAAACGTATGCTTTGGGGCTGTCCCGTTATTCAGTCTTCGGGGGAAGAAGGAATTACTCATGTCAATTTTGCATTAGAATAGTCATTTATCGTCTTTGGTATTTTGTGTGTGGATGTGGGTGGGTGGGCATGTGCACCTGTGTGCACCTGGAAGTCACATTGACCTCTGGTGTCTGACCCCTACTGAGGGCCTGGAGGATATTCAGAGAGGTGGCTGCACAAAGCCTGCCCCCACCTCCTGCCTCTGGTATTTCTTGGAGGTCTCCCATCCAAGTGCTTGCCAGAGCTGACTCTACTTCGCTTCCAAGATCTGATGGAATCAGTCTTGCCGGGCTACCCAGATCAGGGCCAAATATTCATTGATCTTTGAGGATGCCTATGGACTCTCAGTTCGTAGCTATTCTTCGCGTTGAATCCCCCTCCCTTTTTTTTTCTGCTTTATATACTTATAAGCCCTGACCTGGATAGCCCATCATCAGATTTCAGAAGCTTAGCAGAGTCAGCCCTGGCTAGTATTTGTTTTGTTTTGTTTTTCAGAAAAGATTTTTATTGAAAGGTTTTATTGAAAGAAAGACAAAAGAGAGAGAGAGAGAGAGAGAAGGAGTAATATAAAGGGAAGAGTCACAGAACTCACAATTCTGTTAGTATCAAAGTAAAAAAATCTCATTTGTCTATAATCCTTTCCCCCCTCTTAATCTTCAAAACCACAAATCATCAGTTCATTTCCTTCAGTTTGACTCAGAAAGTCCTAACGGGTTTCCAGCGTGCTATGAACATGGACAATGTCTTCTCTCTAACCAAAGCCACAAGTTTGGCCACCTCTGCTAACTCCATCGCCTTCACAATCCACTCCTCTATTGTAGGGAAATATCAGCCTCTTCCATTTCTGAGCATATTAAAGTCTCGCCGCCGTTGTCATAAACAGAAACAAAGTGCCATGTCTTTTTTCTAGCTGTCTATCCATTTTAGCTGGCTAGTATTTGGATGGGAGACCACCAAGGAAAACCAGGGTGTGATGAGCAATAGCAAACCACCTTCAAACATCTCTTGCCTTGAAAACTCTTTGGGGTGGCCATAAGTCAGCTGTGACTTCATGGCATTTTCACCACATAACAGAGTCAAAGTGGTTTAACTGTGGCCGAGGATAAGCTGGCAAAATGAAGTGCTATGGAAGCGGGGCAAAAAGTCCTGGGGCTTGCCATTCCCACTGGGCAGACTGAAGCGGAAGCATTCCGGGAAGGAGGCGAAATGGAGTGTTCACACTGTGGGGCGGCTCCTGGCGGTGCCACCATGGCGGCGCATGGCTTTGGTCTGTTTTGCCAAGGTGCGCATAGGCGCATGGGCGCATAGGCGCATGGGCGCATGGGCGCAGCAGCCAGATCAGCAGGTTCACATTACCAGCACCGCTCGATGCGCAGCTTATTTGCATCCCCACGGCCAGAAAGCGGGATGAAGGCGCACAGACACCCATTGACACCAGTTTCTACAGGTATCCGGTTGAAGCGTCATGAAAGCGCTTCAGGAACGGGTGAGTACGCAAGGGCTGTCTGAACTGCGGCTGTCTGAACTGCCTCCCTTCCTCCGCTTCCAACGCGGACCTATCCCAAGCCAAATGGCCAGTCTCTCCTCAGCCAGTCTGTTTACTCATGGCATTCAGATTCCAGTGGGGGTAGCCAACTCAGCCTATTGGGGCAAAAGAAATGAAGAACTCTTGAAGAACTAAGAGGATCTCAAAGACCAGCACACTGAATTTGTAGCGTAAGCTCTGATGTGCTTGAGCCAGCAAAGCGGCCATTTTGTGATTCTCTGGTCGGAATCCAGCCCCAACAACAGCTCTTTGAGGGAAGCCAATAGCATCAACCTGGTATTTAAAAAAACATACCTGGGGAATTTATTTATTTATTTGTTTGTTTGTTTCAATTTATATCCCGCCTAGCCAGCGGACCGGCTCTAGGCGGCTTACAGCATAAAATCAATCAATACAAAATTACAAGTTAAAAATAACATAAAATGGATTCACTTTAAAAGTTACAACAACTTCATCCCAATAGCAGCGTCATACCAGCACCAATACCTGCCTCTAGCTCACACCAACCAGGAGGCTGCCACCATGATGTTTTAGAGACGGCCCTCATGCCATCTCCTAAGGGCCATTCCCCCCGGCGGCGGCCCCAAACGCCTGGCGGAAGAGCTCCGCTTTGCAGGCCCTGCAGAACTGCAAAAGGTCCCACAGGGCCCTGATGTTCTCTGGGAGCTCGTTCCACCAGCAGGGGGCCGCCACCGAGAAGGCCCTGTTTCTGGTGGCTGCTAGCCTTGCCTCCTTCAGGCCCGGAAGGGTCAGGCGGTGTTGGCTGCCTGACCGCAGTGCTCTTTGGGGTATATATGGGGAAAGGCGGTCCCTTAGGTAGGCAGGCCCCAGGCCATATAGGGCTTTAAAGGTTAAAACCAGCACCTTGAACCGGACCCGGTACGCTATAGGCAGCCAGTGCAGTGCCCTCAGCACAGGCTGGACATGGTCCCTCACTGAGAGTCCCATCAGCAGCCTGGCTGCGGCATTCTGCACTAGCTGCAGCCTCCGGAGCTGAGTCAAGGGCAGCCCCATGTAGAGAGCACTGCAGTAGTCTAGCCTTGAGGTGACCATAGCATGGATCACAGTCGCCAGGTCATTGCGTTCGAGGAAGGGAACCAACTGCCTAATCAGCCGTAGGTGATAAAAGGCTGCTTTGGCAGTGGCTGCTACCTGGGCCTCCATAGTCAAGGAGGCATCCAGGAGCACTCCCAAGCTCCGGACCCGCGGGGCTGGCACCAGTGGAGCCCCCCCGCAGGCCGGTAGTGGGATACCCACCCCCGGTCCACTCCGACTCAGGCAAAGGACCTCCGTCTTCGTTGGATTCATTTTCAGACGACTCAGCTTGAGCCAGCCCGCTACGTCCTCAAGCGCCCGCTCCAGGTCATCCAGGGTGGCCCCGGACCGGCCGCCCAACAACAGATACAGCTGGGTGTCATCCGCATACTGGTGACAACCCAGCTTATGCCTCCGGGCAATCTGGGCGAGAGGGCGCATATAGATGTTGAACAACATGGGAGATAACACTGCCACCTGAGGCACACCACATACAAGTGGGTGCCTCCGGGACACGTGCTCCCCAAGCGCCACTCTCTGTCCCCGACCTCGGATAAAGCAGACAAGCCACTGTAAGGCAAGCCCCTGAACCCCTATGTCGGCAAGGCGGTGGATCAGTAACTGGTGGTCGACCGTGTCAAACGCGGCCGACAGATCTAACAGCACCAGTACCGCCGTTCTGCCCTGATCCAGGTGCCACCGGAGGTCGTCTGTGAGAGCGACCAGTGCCGTTTCCATCCCATGACCTGGCCGGAAGCCAGACTGAAACGGGTCAAGCACAGAGGTGTCATCCAGGAAACTCTGCAGCTGAATCGCCACCGCCCTCTACAAAATCTTGCCCAAATAGGGCAAGTTGGACACCGGTCGATAGTTGGCCAATTCAGCCGGGTCCAGTGTTGGTTTTTTTAGGAGGGGGCGGACCATCGCTTCCTTGAGTGCTCCAGGGAACAGTCCCTCCTGGAGGGACGTTGACAATCTCCCTGAGGGCACCTCGTAACCCCTCCCGGCCAGCTTTTACTAGCCATGAAGGGCACGGGTCAAGGCTGCATGAGGTTGGGCGTACAGCAGAGAGTAAACTGTCAACCTTCTCAAAGCTGAGTGGGCTGAAGGAATCCAGAATGGAACTAGAAGACGTGCATGGAGCCTCAAGTTCACTTACTGTCTCAACTGTGGCGGGGAGGTCACGGCGGAGCGACAAGATTTTGTCTGCAAAATAGCTCGCAAAAGCCTCACAGCCTATGTCCAATTCCCTATCATTTACTCTGCCGTGTGGCAGTTCCGTTAAAGACCGAATCGTTCTAAATAATTGTGCTGGGCATGAGCTTGCAGACGCAATCGTGGCCGCATAGAACTGTCTCTTTGCAGCCTTGACTGCCATCTCATAGGATCTCATAAACGTCCTATAGGATGCTCTTGCCGCTTCGTCGCGGGCTCGGCGCCACCGTCTCTCTAATCGTCTCAGCTCTCGCTTCATCTGCCGCAGCTCCCCGGTGTACCAGGGAACCCGCTTATAGCGAGGGCGAAGAGGACGCCTGGGGGCGATCTCGTCGATGGCGGCCTGGAGCCGGCCATGCCAGTCCTCGACCAGCTCATCCAACGAGCCGCCAGAGGGAATGGGTTCCCGCAGGGCCATCTGAAACCTCTGAGGGTCCATCTGGCTCCGCGGGCGAGCCAAAATATGCTCGCCGCCCATACAGGGTCTGAGTGGGATATTCAGACGGGCCTTCAGAGCAAGGTGGTCCGACCATGGTACTGGCAAAGCAGTAATCAGGCCCACCCCGACCCCCGCCGCAAAAATCAGATCGAGCGTATGCCCCGCCTGGTGTGTGGGCACCGTTACAAGTTGGGTGAGTCCTAGTGTCGCCATGGCCGACATCATCTTTGCCTATTGTAAGGGGGGGCAGGTGAAGTTTCATTTGTAAGATGTTTATGTGCTGGGGTTGAAAAATGATCTCGTTCTCTTTCCTTTGGGTATCTTAAATGTTATACACCAATGAATTTTCTTAAAAAGAGGCTCTATAGAGGGCAAATGTGAAGTCAGCTATGCAAGGTCAGCCCTGGCTAGTATTTGGATGGGAGACCTCCAAGAGCCAACTTGGTATAGTGATTAAGATGGGAGACCTCTGAGAGCCAGTTTGGTGTAGTGGTTAGGAATGCAGGCTCTAATCTGGAGAACTGGGTTTGATTCTCCACTCCTCCACATGAACCCAGCTGGGTGACCTTGGGTCACAGTTCTCTCAGAGCTGTTCTCTCAAGGGCAGTTCTCGCAGAGATCTCTCAGCCCCACCTACCTCACAGGGTGTCCGTTGTAGGGAGAGGAAGGGAACAAGATTGTAAGCTGTTCTGAGACTCCTTCGGGTAGTGGAGGGTGGGATATAAAAACCAACTCTCTTCTTCTTCAAGGAATACCAGGGTCATGAAGTGGGGGCAGGCAATGGCAAACCACCTTGCCTTGAAAACCCCACCAGGGGTCACCATAAATCAGCTGTGACTTGATGGCATCTTCCTCCACTACCACCATATACTTTTTGGTGTAGTGGTTTCAGTGTGTGGACTCTAATGGGGGAGAACCGGGTTTGATTCCCCACTCCTCCACTTGCAGCTGCTGGATGACCTTAGGTCAGCCACAGTTCTCACAGAGCTATACTTCTGAGCAGTTCTTTGGAGAGCTTTCTCAGCCCCACCTACCTCACAGAGTGTCTGTTGTGGGGAGAGGAAGGGGAGGAGATTGTAAGCCGCTCTGAGACTACGAATGAAGGGCGGGGTATAAATCTACTCTCTTCTTCTTCTTCTTCTTCTTCTTCTTCTTCTTCTTCACTTTTTCCCTGTGTCCTGGAAGCTAACTGATGGTTAATGGAAATGCACTTTCTGTGCCCTTACCACTGCTAAAAGACTTATACTAGAACACCGCAAAGATTTATTTATTTATTATTTATTATTTCACATTTATATCCCGCCCTCCCCGCAAGCAGGCTCAGATAAATGCCAACCAGCCACAATCCAGTGGACTGAGGACCTTTACAACCTTCTTAACATTTGAAGGTATGGTATCTGCACTACAATTAAGAAGAAGAAGAAGACAAAGAGATTGGATTTATATCCCGCCCTTCACTACCCAAAGGAGTCTCAGAGCAGCTTACAATCTCCTTTCCCTCCCCCTCCCCACAACAGACACCCTGTGAGGTAGGTGGGGCTGAGAGAGCTCTCAAAGAACTGCTCAAGAGAACAGCCCTGCAAGAACCATGGCTGATCCAAGGTCACCCAGCAGCTGCATGTGGAGGAGTGGGAAATCAAACCCAGTTCTCCAAGATTCGAGTCCGTGCTCCTAACCACTACACCAAACTGGCTCTCACCCAATTAAACATGGATTTCATCTTAGTTATTTGGAAACCTTCGGTGGACTCTTCTTACCTGTTGACTTGCCACCCCTGTTGTTCTATTTTGGGTTTTTTTTTCTGTTTGGGGGCCTAATTTTTTTAAAAATTTAAACTGTTAACATAAGAACATAAGAGAGGCCAATGTTGGATCAGGCCAATGGCCCATCCAGTCCAACACTCTGTGTCACACAGGGGCCAGTTATTTCAGACAGACCCAGAAAGAGGGCAGCAACGGAGCCTCCGTTCTCTGCTTGCCCCCGTCTCATTTCATTCTCTCACTTGAAGTGGTCTATTATATTCTCAACTGTACATAAATAAAGGATTAAGCCGCCAAGCCGCCCACTCCTTTCTACGGGGGGTGGGGGGGGTGGAATAAGTCTGCCTTTGCTCTATGTACATTGCCAGAAGGATTTTTCCCTGGGAAAAAAAAGGAAAAGTAGACAGGCAGAGGGAGGCATTGGGTAATGCATCCGTAGGTTATGGGGACGTGGGTGAACATTGTTACTTTATTAGTGGGGGAAGGGGTTTCCTCTGTACATCAGAAAACTGGGACAATGTGCCCTGACCTGGATCACCCAAAGAAGGGTGATCTTGTCAGTTCTCAGAAGCTAAGCAGGACTGACTCCGGCAAGTGCTTGGATGGGAGACCTCCTTGGAATACCAGCAGTAGGGAGGCGGGGGCAGGCTTTGTTCAGCCCCCTCTCTGAATATTCTCCAGGCCCCCATGTAGGGGTCAGTCACCAGAGGTCACCATGACTTCCAAGTGCACACATACATTCACACACACACACACACACACACACACATAAAAATTACCAAAAAAATACCAAGAAAAGAGAAGAGAAAACTGGGACAATGTAGCCGCAATCAGTTTGTCTGCATCTTGCCTTCACGAGGGAAAAAATGTTGAGAAACATTTGTTAATTATTCTGTAGATATTTGCGGCTCTTTTTGCTGCAGGGAAATCCATAGCATTTTACATTTTTCTCTGGCTGTCCAACTGTTCTCTTAAACTAGCAGAGCGGGAACACGCATGCTTTCCTAAAGTTATAGTTTCCCAGTCATTAACTCCAGTGGGCTTCTTGCTACAGTGTCTGTTTTTTAATATGTGTTCTGGAGGGCAGAGTCAACAGTTTCCGGCTTGTAATGTAAGCAAAAAGAAGGATCGTTATATCATATGTGGTGGACTTGTGATAAAGCAAAAAGGTTTTGGTGTATGATACATGCTGAAATGGAGAAAATTTTAAAATGTAAGTTTAAAAAATTGCCCGAAATGTTGTTGCTTGGTCTTAAGTTAGAGGATGTAAACATAAGTACCAGAACATTGATTTGGTATATGATAACAACAGCAAGAATGGTTTACGCACAAAGTTGGAAATCGGAGAAAACTCCAGAACTATGGTAGTTGAGAAAACTACTATTTATGGCAGAAATGGACAAGAAAACTAAACAATCAAGACTCAGCGAAGTTCTCAGAAGATCGGAAAGACTTGAAGGAATATATGGAGCGAGAGTGGAATATGAAAGACAACATTATTTATTTATTTATTTATTTATTTATTTCAATTTATACCCCGCCTAGCCAGTAACCCAGCTCTAGGCGGCTAACAACATAAAATCACATTCATTACAAAGATTAAAACACAGCATAAAACTAGATTCACATTGAAAATACAGCAATAATCATAACAAAATGGCAGCATCTACCTGCACCAGATACCCAAATACCAGCCACTAACTTAGGCCCAAACCAGGAGGCTACCACCTTAGATGTTTTGGGGATGGCCCATTGTGCCATCTACATTTTTACACTTTCTAACTACTGAAATGAGGGACAGAATTATAACACAAAAAATGAATTTTTAGTGAACCGCGAAACTAAACCTTTTTTTCTTTTTTAACCAATATAACGTTTAAATGTATAAAAGTTATAATAGCTCAGAATGTTACCTTAGGAGGCAAATACTTTTAAATACATGTGTACCAGTTGATACATATGAAGGTGCAGGTGGGGTGGGAAGTCATTTAATGATTATATCTTTTTAGCGAACTATGCGATATTATAGAGAATGGAATATGTATAAAAGCTAACTGCATTTGAAAATAATGGGGGGGGAAATACAATTCTATTGCAAAAAACCAAAAAAAACAGTTTCCGGCTTGCCGCTCAGTTCCTTTGTGCCAGGATCTACCACTCCTGGGCATGGGATCTGCTTTTTGCCAATCCTGTTGGGAAAACCGGTGTGGAGCAGGAGCACCCGGGAAAGAAACTGCTAGTTAACCCCCAAAATGCTTTCTTTAAAAAAAGATCCAGCTAATTTAAAAACGAATATAAAAACTCAGGGTTTGATTAGTGCGTCATTCACACATGCGTGTTACACACCATCAATAGAAAAGAGCAAGAGACCAGTAGCGCCTTAACGACTAACAACATTTATGGGATGGTATAAGCTTTCGTGAGTCTGAGTCGTTGTATCTGAAGAAGCGAGCGGTTACTCACCAAAGCTCCTTCCCCGCCACAAATGTTGTTAGTCTTTAAGGTGCTCCTGGACTCTTGCTCTTTTCCACTGCTGCAGACAGACGGGCACAGCTACCCATCTTGATCTATATGACATCAAGTCGCTTCCGACTAAGGGAGAGTTATGGATTATAGGCCCATTTTGCACTAACAGTTTACTCCGGAGAATCCGAACAGTCAACCCTTAAAGCCTGGCTTTGGATTTGCATGCCTGCACTAGATTCCCCCCCCCCCCCTCCAGTTTACTTATTGTGTATTCTGTCTATATATTCTGCATCCACAACCAAAACCCGCATTTTGAGAGCCAGTTTGGTGTAGTGGTTAAGTACGCGGACTCTAATCTGGGAGAACCAGGTTTGATTCCCCACTCCTCCACTTGCACCTGCTGGATGACCTTGGGCAAGCCATAGTTCTGGCACAGCTGTTCTTGAAAAAGAGCAGTTTCTGTCAGAGCTCTCTCCGCCCCGCCTACCTCACAGGGTGTCTGTTGTGGGGAGGGGGAGGGAAAGGAGATTGCAAGCTGCTCTGAGACACCTTTGGGTAGTGGAGGGTGGGGTATAAATCCAATCTCTTCTTCTTTTTCTTTTTTGCTCAATTGGGTTGAGCGCGTCACTTGTGACGAGTGGGGGTGGCGTCCAAATTGTCCTATCACAATTGTTCAGTAGCATCCAGGCCACCCCCCTTCAAAGCAGGGTCACACCTCCCGCTCTGGTCACGCCCAAACCTAAACAGAATCCGACCAGCCAGGCCTGCTGTGAAGCCACCGCCCACCTCAGGGAGGGGAGTGACAAACGGCAGTGGGAGCAACACCTTTCTTCCTCACAAGGACAGCCTCCTCTGGCCCTCCCTTCACCTTATTTCTCCCCCCCCCCCAAGTTCCTCAGAGAAGGGCTGGGGGGTGCGAGTCGGCACGCTTCATGCACCATTATACAAATTAAAAAATAGTAAACAATCCCCTTATTTATAAGTACCATGGACATCTACACCAACCTTTTATTCCCTCCCTCCCCACCCAGTCTAGTGTAGCGGTTAAGAGCAACAGACTCTAATATGGGAGAACCGGGTGCCCTCAGGAGGTCCACCAGCAGGGCCAGAACTCTAGAAGCCCTTCCACTGTTGCCCCCCCAAAGCACCAAGAAGACAGAGCATCACTGCCCCGGACATAAAAACATAAGAGAAGCCATGTTGGATCAGGCCAATGGCCCATCCAGTTCAACGCTCTGTGTCGCATAGTGGCCATAACTTAGGTGCCCTCAGGAGGTCCACCAGCAGAGCCAGAACTCCAAAATCCCTCCCACTGTTGCCCCCCAAGCCCCAAGAATCCAGCACATCACTGCCCCAGACATAAAAACATAAGAGAAGCCATGTTGGATCAGGCCAATGGCCCATCCAGTCCAACACTCTATGTCACACAATGTCCAAAACCCAGGTGCCCTTAGGCGGTCCACCAGTGGGGCCAGAACTCCGGAAGCCCTCTCCCACTTTTGCCCTCCAAATAATAAGTCAGGAAACCAATAAGGTTTTCACCAGTAGCTCACCAGATCAGATAGCTAAACACTGCCTTCTCCTGACAAGCTAAATCAAGACGCTAAACACAATGAGAGAAGTTAGGAGGAGCCGTTACTCGGAATTGCTGTGTTTCACCCGCTTATCGCAATCGTCTTGACCTTTCATTTTAATATACTAGAATGGGGGGGGGGGTGTTTAATGTAGAGGCCAGGACATAGCTCTGAGAATAGATAATCTCTGCTTATGATATTTTTATCCAGGGTTCTTCCGCCCCCCACTGAAAGGATTAGGATAATTCTGTCCCTTTGGCGTATCAGAGGATGATTATCACCCTCCCTTTTTCAGCTCTCCTTTGCAATCCCGTCTCCAGTTCCAGAAAGATGACCCAGTCGTTACCCCCCCCCCCCCCCGGGGAATCTGTTCTGTAGTCTTGCTAAAGTAAGCTTGGGATGTTCAAAGAGAAATACACACAACATAACAGCACAACAAAGTCAGGCGTGTATTTTTAAAAAACACAGAGGAACAGATTTTTGTATTCCGGCTGACCGAGCTGTTTACAAACAGTTCCTCACAGTATTTGAAGGAGTTCTCATTTGGCATTCCACCAGGTGGGCGCCACTAACAAAAAGTCCTTGTTTCTTGCTGCTTGCGAAGGCAACTGGGCAGAAACCCTTTGGGGTGATCTCCAAAGCCTTGGATGACTGGGCTAGGAATGTTTTAGAACGGATCAGGGGGATGTTCAGTCTGGAAGAGAGGAGGTCGAGGGGGGACATGATTGCTCTCGTGAAGGATTTGAAGGGCTGTCACTCAGAGGAGGGCAGGGAGCTGTTCCTGTGGGCAGCAGAGGAGAGCTCACAAGAATGGGTTTAAATTAAGGGTGGCAAGGGAAATTTGGGGGGAGGGGGAATTACCATAAGAGTCGTTCAGTAGTGAAATGGGTTCCCTAGGGAGGTGGTGAGCTCCCCCTGACTCGCAGTCTTCAAGCAGCAGCTAGGGACACTTACCAGGGATGCTCTAGGCTGATCCTTTATTGAGCAGGGGGTTGGACTAGATGGCCTGAATGGCCCCTTCGAACCCTATGTTCCTAGGTGCGCAAAGAGCCCCCAGTTCTCCGGGGACTCTCTTCCTTGATATTAAGTGGAGAGCCAGTTTGGTGCAGTGGTTAGAAGGGTGGACTCTAATCTGGAAGAACCAGATTTGATTCCCCACGCCTCCATGTGCAGCTGCCGGTGTGACCTTGGGTCAGTCACAAGTTCTCTCAGAGCTGTTCTCTCAAGAGCAGTCCTCGAAAGAGCTCTCTCAGCCCCACTCTACCTCACAGGGTGTCTGTTGTGGGGAGGGGAAGGGAAAGGAGTCTGTAAACCGCTCTGAGGGAAGGGCGGGGTATAAATCCAATCTCTTCTTCTCTTCTTGTGTGTTAAATCACTTCTGCCTCTGCTGCCACAAAGAAATCTGAATGTGAAGGTCATTTGCAATTCTGTTGTCCCAGAACGCCTGTTTGTATAGTTAGGCCCCAGTAAGTGAGTTCTGTTCTTTTGTTGGTGGCATCTTTAATGAGTATCCCTTAGATGGAGATAGGTCAAGATGAGTACTCATGTTAGTCTGTCTACAGCAGTAGAAAAGAGCCAGAGTCCAGTAGCACCTTAAAGACTTACAAAATTCGTGGCAGGGGAGGAGCTTCCGTGAGTCACGACATGCAAGTGAAGACGTCCAAACCTGGATAGCCCAGGCAAGCCCAATCTCGTCAGATCTCAGAAGCTAAGCAGGGTCGAATCTCGCAAGGACTTGGATGGGAGACCTCCTTGGAAGACCAGCAGTTGGAAGGTGGGGGCAGGCTTTAACCAGCCACCTGTCAGGAGTGCCTCTGAGGACCTGCCTCCTGCGGCCCTAAGTGCAGTGGAGGATCAGTCCCCAGCTGCAGAGGAGCCTCCACCTGAACCAGAGGAGGCTCAAGCAAGCACCTCTCAGGGCTTTACCCCAGCACCAGCAGCAGCTGAGCCACAGCCAAGCTCAAGCCCACCTGATTCACCTCCTCGGGTGGAATGGCTAAGGTCACGATCCAGGCAAGACTTAGCTGCTAGGAGAAAAGAGGCACGCATGTGTGGTCGCAGATCATTCAGCCCTGAGTTTTAGGAGGAGCCGGGACCTCGCTGCCAGTTGCTAACTAGCACAGGAAGTGGCTGGTTATTTAGACACAGCACAAAGACCAACAACTTGTGCTAGCAACAAGTCATTCTGGCTAAGCTCTGCACCGCTCGGCTTGCATCAGCTAAACCTGATCCTGGACCCTCTGGCTCTGTCTGACTTCGGCTTGATTCTGGACCCTCTGGCTCGTGACTTCGGCTTGATTCTGGACCCTCTGGCTCGTGACTTCGGCTCTGTCTGACTTCGGCTTGATTCTGGACCCTCTGGCTCCTGACTCCGGCTCTGTCTGACTTCGGCTTGATTCTGGACCCTCTGCCTCGTGACTCCAGCTCTGGCTGACTTCGGCTTGATTCTGGACCCTCTGGCTCGTGACTCCGGCTCTGGCTGACTTCGGCTTGATTCTGGACCCTCTGGCTTGTGACTTCGGCTCTGTCTGACTTCGGCTTTTGGTTGACTCCTTAGACTGGTTTGCTCGTGAGTTTCCCTCTCTGACCTCGGCTTGGACTGACTCTGCGTTTGGCTTGTGTTTTGGACTTGGTAATTCATTCCTGATTTGGCTTGACCTTGGACTGGCTCGGACTTCGGCTTGGCTTCTGACCTACTAACACAGGGCTGTGACACCTCCTCTTTGAATATCCTCCAGGCCCCCAGTACGGGTCAGTCACCAGAGGTCACCATGACTTCCAGGTGCACACACTCGCATGCAAAAAAAAAAGTACCCCCAAAAAGATATCCAAAGAAGTGAGCAGTGACTCACAAAAGCTCATCCCCTACCACAATTTTTGTAAGTCTTTAAGGTGCGACTGGACTCTTTCTACAGTGTCCCTTAGTATCCTTGGGTTTTGGCCACCGTGGGACACAGCGTGTTGGCTTGGATGGGCCATCGGCCTGATCCAACACGTCTTCACTTATGTTCTTACAGCTTTTCTTAAAAAGCAAACTTCAGCAAAAGTTCATAAAGTTTATACATCCTCACTCAAAAGCTGAGCGTCGGTGATAACACTGCCTTCTGAACAAAGAAGTCGTCATGGCTACGGACCCTGAGCCAAAGACAATCCCAAAGGAGTATTTTTATCCGCCCATTCATTGGTAATCTCCAATCTGTGTCCTGTTTGGACTCTTTTCCTCATCTTTCTCACTTCAGTCTCCTTCTCTCATTGGAGGTCCTGAAGGGTAATTTGTCTGTTTCATGGTATATGGCGGCCACTTGAAAAAAAAAAATTAATCATCCATTCGGGGGTTAAAAAAAAGGTCCCGGACTTCAATCTGCCCAGTTCCCGTCTCTTTGGGTTTACTGAACAGTTCCCTGCATGGCGATTATGTTCTAATCTTAATTAGGAGGGGACGGGAGTCGAAGAGTTTTGAGCTGGTATTATATGTCTTTGATCTGCCTCCTTTTCTTTTTTATCCTCGAAGAATAACATTTTCAAATACTTCCAGATTGCTTCCCCCTAAGAGGATTGACCGGAGGCCCAGAGAAGCTGGGAAGGGGAAGACTTTGTGGCATTATTGACAATGTCTTGCAATGTCTTACAACACTCTTCAGAGAGCCAGTTTGGTGTAGTGGTTAAGTGCGCAGACTCTAATCTGGGAGAACCGGGTTTGATTCCCCACTCCTCCACTTGCACCTGGCTGGATGACCTTGGGCAAGTCATAGCTCTGTACCAGCTGTTCCCTCAAGGACAGCTTGGGAAAGAGCTCTCTCAGCCCCACCTACCTCACAGGGTGTCTGTTGTGGGGAGGGGAAGGGAAAGGAGTTTGTAAGCTGCTCTGAGACTCCCTTGGGGAGTGGAGGGTGGGGTATAAATCCAATCTCTTCTTCTTTTTTAAAAAAATCCTTAAAGCGCTACTCAGGCTGTGAGGAGATCCTTCTACACGGATGTTTTTCTCCTCCTTTGATCCCAAACTCGAGCACTGTTTTGAGGAGCATCCTGCAACTGTCCTCTTTCCCGGTTCCCCCTACCCTCAGCACAGTGGTGGAACAGTGGCATCAAGTTACAACTGACTCCGTAACACAACTTTGATGTTCGTTGGTGGTCTCCCATCCAAGTACTAACCTGGGCTGACCCTGCTTAGTATCCAAGATCTGATGAGACTAGGCTAGCCTGGGCTAACTAGCTCAGGGCTGCTCCCCAGCATGCTCTTTCTCAAATCTGGTTTGCTACAACCTTGTCCAAAACAGCCCAATCCATGTGCATTAGCACGCATCAGGACACGAAGGTGCATTTCAAACAGCCCACCCACACTGGCACCTTTTTCCTCAGGGCTGGTATTTTCTTGGCCACGTCGCTGAGTGAACAACTTAAGGAGACAAGAACACAAGAAGAGCCCTGCTGGATCAGACCAGCGGTACATCTAGTCCAGCATCCTGTCTCACACAGGGGCCAACCAGTTCCTCTGGAGAGCCAGCAACAGGGCAGAGAGGCCGAGGCCTTCCTAAGAACATTAGAAGAGCCCTGCTGGATCAGACCAGTGGTCCCTCTAGTCCAGCATCCTGTCTCACACAGTGGCCAACCAGTTCCTCCGGAGGGCCAACAACAGGACACAGAGGCCGAGGCCTTCATAAGAACATCAGAAGAGCCCTACTGGATCAGCCCAGTGGTCCATCTAGTCCAGCATCCTGTCTCACACAGGGGCCAACCAGTTCCTCTGGAGGGCCAACAACAGGGCACAGAGGCCAAGGCCTTCCTAAGAACATCAGAAGAGCCCTGCTGGATCAGACCAGTGGTCCATCTAGTCCAGCATCCTGTCTCACAGTGGCCAACCAGTTGCTCTGAAAGGCCAACAACAGGGTGTAGAGGCTGAGGCCTTCATAAGAACATAAGAAAAGCCCTACTGGATTAGACCTCTGGTCCATCTAGCCCAGCATCCTGTCTCACACAGGGGCCAACCAGTTCCTTCGGAGGGCCAACAACAGGGCAGAGAGGCTGAGGCTTTCATAAGAACATCAGAAGAGCCCTGCTGGATCAGACCAGTGGTCCATCTAGTCCAGCATCCTGTCTCACACAGGGGCCAACCAGTTCCTCTGGAGGGCCAACAACAGGGCATAGAGGCGGAGACCTTCATACGAACATAAGAGGGTGTACAGGATTGCTCTCTTGAAGTATTTGAAGGGTTGTCACTTAGAGGAGGGCAGGGCATTCCTCATTAGAACAGATAAAAGGAAGTACTTCTTCACCCAAAGAGTGATTAAACACGTGGAATTCGCTGCCACAGGAGGGGGTGGTGGCTACAAGCATGGACAGCTTCAAGAGAGAATTAAATAACCATCTGGAGCAGAGGTCCATCAGAAGAAGAAGAAGAAGAAGAGATTGGATTTATACCCCGCCCTCCACTCCCCAAGGGAGTCTCAGAGCGGCTTACAAACTCCTTTTCCCTTCCCCTCCCCACAACAGACACCCTGTGAGGTAGGTGGGGCTGAGAGAGCTCTTTCCCAAGCTGTCCTTGAGGGAACAGCTGGTACAGAGCTATGGCTTGCCCAAGGTCATCCAGCCAGGTGCAAGTGGAGGAGTGGGGAATCAAACCCGGTTCTCCCAGATTAGAGTCCGCACACTTAACCACTACACCAAACTGGCTCTTACCCACAAAGTATAGATAGGAACTCTCAGTCTGGGGCAAGTGATGCTCTGTATTCTTGGGGCTTGGGGGGGTGGCAACAGTGGGAGGGCTTCTAGTGTCCTGGCCCCACTGGTGGACCTCCTGAGGGCACCTGGTGTTTTTGGCCACTGTGTGACACAGAGTGCTGGACTGGATGGGCCATTGGCCTGATCCAACATCGGCTTCTCTTATGTTCTTATGAGCTGTTCCTGTTGGCAGCGGAGGAGAGGACTCACAAGAATGGGTTTAAATTAAGGGCGGGAAGGTACCAGCTGGATACTAGGAAAAACTTTTTCACAGTAAGAGTTGTTCAGCAGTGGAATCAGCTTCCTCGGGAGGTGGTGAGCTCCCCCTTCCTGGCAGTCTTTTAGCAGCAGCTGAACAATACCCTTGTCAGGGATGCTCTAGGCTGATCCTGCATGGAGCCGGGGGTTGGACTAGATGGCCTGTAGGGCCCCTTCCAACTGGAGGCCCGGCGACAAGGCGTAGAGGGCAGGAGATGGTCAACCGTATAAACGTTTTAACGGTCCCAGTAATTCCTTCTCTCTCTTTCCTCTGTGTGTCTAATCTTTTTTTATTCTAAACCTCGTCTAGGGGCCCGTCTCTCTTTCTTGATATAAGCTGCTTAGGGAGACGGAGGCTCCGAAAAGCAGCACATAAATACGACAAATAAATACACAGTAAAGGAACTGAATATGGAAAATCCTCTGGTCTCTAGCTGTGAAGGGCATCTGTGCCTGGTGACTGGAAATCATTCATTCAATCACTCTTCAGTACTTACCAGTCGACCTGGATTCTGTCTTTTTATCAGCCACTGCTTTAGGGTTGCCGGCTCTGGGTTGTGAAATTCCTGGAGATTTGGGGGGCTGGAGACTGGAGTAAGGTGGGGTTTGGGGAGAGGAGGGGTCTCAGCAAGGTATAATGCTACAGAGACCAATATCCCAAGCGGCCATTATCTCCAGGGCAAGTGATCTCTGTCACCTGGAGACCAACTGTAATCCTAACTATAAACACACGTTGATGGGGTCCGAACTGGCGGAGACTGACCAAGAGAAAGATCTTGGAGTCGTAGTAGATGACTCACTGAAAATGTCGAGACAGTGTGCGGCTGCAAAGAAAAAGGCCAATGCTGTGCTGGGGGCTATTAGGAAGGGAACTGAAAACAAATCAGCCAGTATCATAATGCCCCTGTATAAATCGATGGTGCAACCTCATTTGGAGTACTGTGTACAGTTCTGGTCGCCACACCTCAAGAAGGATAATATAGCATTGGAAAAAGTGCAGAAAAAGGCAACTAGGATGATAAAAGGGTTGGAACACTTTCCCCACGAAGAAAGGTTAAAGCACTTGGACCTCTTTAGCTTGGAGAAACGATGACTGAGGGGGTGACAGGATCGAGGCTTATAAGATTATGCATGGGATAAAACAGGTAGAGAAAGAAGTACTTGTGGGCACTCCATGAAATTGCTGAGCAGTCGGGTTAGAGCAGATAAAAGGAAGTCCTTCTTCACCCAAAGAGTGATTAACATGTGGAATTCACTGCCACAGGAGGTGGCGGCGGCTACAAGCATGGACGGCTTCAAGAGGGAACTAGATAAACATATGCTGCAAAGGTGGCTATTAGCCACAAGATATAGATAGAAACATTCAGTCTGGGGCAAGTGATGCTCTGTATTCTTGGTGCTTGCGGGGGGGGACAGTGGGAGGGCTTCTGGAGTCCTGGCCCCACTGATGGACCTTCTGAGGGCACCTGGTATTTTTGGCCACTGTGTGACACAGAGTGTTGGACAGGATGGGCCATTGGCCTGATCTGACATTGGCTTCTCTTATGTTCTTATTAGATCTCCTGGAGGTTGGCAACCCTACAGGGTTTACACATTTGCAATCACGCCTTTGCATAGAAAAGAACTAGAAACTTGGTCCCTTTAAGCCAGTTTGGTGTAGTGGTTAAGTGCGTGGACTCTAATCTGGGAGAACCGGGTTTGATTCCCCACTCCTCCACTTGCACCTGGCTGGATGGCCTTGGGCAAGCCATAGCTCTGTACCAGCTGTTCTCTCAAGGACAGTTGTCTCAGAGCTCTCTCAGCCCCACCTACCTCACAGGGTGCCTGTTGTGGGGAGGGGAAGGGAAAGGAGTTTGTAGGCCGCTCTGAGACTCCAAGTGAGTGAAGGGCTGGATATAAATCCAATCTCTTCTTCTTCTCCTTTAAAATGAAAGCTGAAATGTTCAGGCGCCAGAATTTCTATAGCTGATACCAGATCTGTTGTTCTTCTGACCTCCTGCAGAATCCACCGTCTGTACCTCCTTTTGCTGAGGGAAGCTCGGCCTCTGCAGTCCCAGTGGATGGTTGTTCTCATTTCTTTGGCTTTGTCAACTGCAGCCCACAAATTTATATCATCTTGCCGTACGAACTGCAGTATGAATGGATGGCATCGCTGAAGGCTCTCTAGATGATTCAGCACAATGCATTTCCGGGGAGGGAAAGCAACAGCTCAGAGCTGTTTTCTGCAAGCGCAAACTTTCAAGGCCAAACCAGAAGAGACTAGGCCTGGCTACAAGTAGGAGACTAGGGGGAAGAGCATGAGGGTCAACTGTCAGAAACAGTGTAACTTCATTTCTGGGGAAAACCCGGAAGTGCCATCATACCTCTCTAGAAAAAGCCAGAAGCTCTATAATAAAACCACAGAGTTTTTAGCAATTCCTAGAGGGGCATGGTGTCACTTCCGGGTTTTCCAGGAAGTGGAAAAATAAAAGGAAATAAAAGAAAAATAAATAAATAAAATTTTCCAGGAGAAAAATAAAAGAGCAGCTGAGCCTGTGATATGATGTCACTTCTGGGTTTTCCAGGAAGTGACATCATATCACAGGCTGAGCTGCTCTTTTATTTTTCTCCTGCCACCACTCTGAGCAGCAGCAGGAAATGGGAGATCTCCCGCCCCCATTGGGAGATTAGCAACCCTGGAAGAGCCACTGGGAGTTCTGTATATAGCTGTGACGGACTGTAAGGCTGGTCGGTAAGCAGCCCGGAAGCAAGAGAACTGCTAGGTCACATGACTAGGAGTGGGGGGGGGCAGGTCATTCAGAATCCTCAAGGAGAGTGAGGGAGAGAGAGGAAGTCGGCAGTTGACCATTAGGGAGTTAGACTGAGAGATCAGGAGGGAGAAGGAACCTATGAGGCCGAGTGAAAAACCAAGCCATCAGTTCTGAGGACAACTGGGGCTAGAGAACACTCCCTCCTGGTCCCCTCTGGAGAGAGAAGGTAGTGATATGAAAGGAGAAATTGAAGAACTCCTTAGCATTAACAAAGCTGTACGTGGAATTCCACATATTCTACAGGACTTAATACCCGTCACAATCGATAACTGGATCTCGAAAATTGGATCTCGAAAATCTGGGAGACCTTCATCACGGAAAAAATTATGGATACCTTAAGACAAGTCGACTTCTTCCCACAACAATCCAGCCTTCTGCTAAAATGGCCCCCATTCACAGAACACATACCTGCATCTGACATCCAACCACATAACCTGATATATCTTCCATTAATATTAATTGATTAGGCAGTTGGTTCCCTTCCTCGGACGCAATGACCTGGTGACAGTGATCCATGCAATGGTCACCTCGAGATTGGACTACTGTAATGCTCTCTACTTGGGGCTGCCCTTGTCTCCGCTCCGGAGGCTGCAGCTAGTGCAGAATGCCGGGGCCAGGTTGTTGATGGGTCATTCGGTGCGAGACCACATCCAGCCTTTGCTGAGGACACTGCACTGGCTGCCCATAGCGTACCAGATCCAGTTCAAGGTGCTGGTTTAAAGCCCTGTATGGTCAGGGGCCTGCCTACTTCAGGGACCGCCTTTCCCCATATATATCCCAGAGAGCACTGCGCTCAGGCACCCAACACCGCCTGATCATCCCCGGCCCTAGAGAGGCCAGGCTGACGACCACCAGGACCATGGCCTTCTCAGTGGCGGCTCCTTACTGGTGGAATGAGCTCCCGGATGACATCAGGGCCCTGCAGGACCTTTTGCAGTTTCTCAGGGCCTGCAAAGCGGAGCTCTTCCACCAGGCTTTCAATTAGGAGCCGCCACTGGGGGAAGGGGCCTCTGGAAGTGCAGAGCTAAGTCTTGGCCGGGTAAATCACTGATGTAACCCCCTGGCCTTGGGTCTGATAAATTGCTGTGCTCAGTGTTGGAAGCATTGTTGACCACCAACTTTTGTGGTTTTGTGCTGTTCTCTGTGCATTTTAAGCTGGAATTTTATGATAAATTATACTGTGGTTGCTTTTAAACTGTTGTGAGTCGCCTTGAGCGGGCTAACGCTGGCGAGGCGGGATATAAATCCAATAATAAATAAATAAACGTATACTTAATTAATACACTGCCTTCGACCATTATGAGCCCTAACTGTGTGGCACCAAAGATATCACGATAGTTCACCTGATCATTTAGAAATAGAAAATAATATATTGGAAAAAAATTTTTCTAAGGGTATACAAATCATTAAGCAATATTCAGTTCTTACAAGCACTGCTGACACGAAGCTCTTCAGTTCCAAAAGCAGAAAGCTTCGCTATTTAAAAGGAAACCTCCATTAGTTCTAGGAGCAGAAAGCTCTTCAGTTCCAAAAGCAAAAAGCTTCACCATTTAAAAGGAAACCTCAATACAAAATAGGTAAGTGCAAACCAGGGGTCCTTTCGAGCAGGAGCTCGGGGGAGCACAGCTCCGGGAGTTGGTGCCAGCACACACACACACACACACACACACACCCCGTGGGGGAATGCCTGCTTGTGTCACGGCTACAGCAAAATGACCCCATCCTCTGGAAAGGTCCTTGTTCCTCCGACCAGCCTTCTGAAGGCTTCAGCCACCACTGAAGCTATCCTCCCAGAATAGAGGTATTTCTAAGGCTTGGATTAGTAGCTGTCCCCTTTCTTTCTTTCTTTCTTTCTTTCTTTCTTTCTTTCTTTTTTTCTTTCTCTCTCTCTCTCTCTCTCTCTCTCTCACTTTCTCTCTCACTTTCTCTCTCTCTCTCTTCTTTCTTCCTTGCCTTCTGACATACTTCCGGTGATGTCAGGTGATGTAGCACATGCAAATAAGTTATGCTAATGAGTTATGCTAATGAGCTCCGGCACCTCTTTTTTCTACGAAACGACCCCTGGTGCAAAGTATACAACTAATAACTAACTACCAATTTTTCTTAATTCCAGGAGCAGAATGCTTCAAAACAGCCACAATCATAACAAGACTGAAGACCCCGGTTTATTTTCTTTGTTTCGTATAAAGAACCTTTTCAGAGCATTTTGTAGCCACAATTTTGTTCACTGCTGACCAACTTGCTGCAATTTATGCAATTCAATCACTATGTATAAAAATTCTCTTAGGAATCCCTTGGGGCATACTCCATTCAAAGTAACTCAATACTATATTACTGGTATGCGCACATTGATTGAATTGCATAAGTTGCAACAACTTTGTTTAATTTTGTACCCTTCAGTACTCCATAGGGTTTCCAAGGAAAGAGACAAACAGAAGTGGTTTGCCATTGCCTGCCTCTGCATAGCAACCCTGGTATTTCTTGATTGTCTCCCAACCAAATACTAGCAAGGGCCGACCCCACTTAGCTTCCAAGATCTGATGAGATTAGGCTAGCCTGGGCTATCCAGGTCAGGGTTTTACTGCCATATAGGTCTGTAGCTATGATGGGACTTTGGGGGGCTCTGCCCCCTTTCTTAAAAGCACATCCCCAGAAGAATTTCTCCTGTAAATGCTTTTTTTCCAGTCCTTTTTAAAGCCATGTGCTCCTTTAAGCAGAGTGGGGTGCTGTAGCTGACTAATTCCCACGCTGAGCAAGGGGGTTGGAGTAGGTGACCTCTAGGATCCCTTCTACCTCTGTGTCAAGAAACTGGTCTCCTTGAAGAGAGTTTTTCTGCCTAAGTGTTAGCTTTCTTGACTGCAGAAGTCATCACCCTCACCTGTTGGCTTGTTCGCAGAATTGCTGCTTAGGCTGGCGGAAGTGATTAACTTGCAGCAGCTGAGAACTCTCATCTAAAGTGGTTGACAGCGCGCAATGTAGAGATCGCTCCTGGTAATAGCTTTCTATTGGCTAAACGGCTTTTCTTTCAGCCCCATTAGGAAAAAAATGCCCCACAAGGCACAAAGTCCTGGCTATATTGGATCGCATATTGGATTGCATTTGCCACAGGGAGAGTTTTGCCAGTTCTCCAAACTGGCATGCCCTGGGAAAGCACGGAAAGGATAAGAAGCCACTTCCTGCAGCATTCCCATCCCGAGTTTGCCTCCTGTGACAGAAACTTACTAGCTGGTGTCCTTCCGCCTTGGTGTTCCCGTTTCACGCTCTGCTGCTTTAGTCATTCCAATGTCCTCCTCTCCGTAGTGGGCCTCGCCGCTGGCACTAATGCATTATTAACTTTCCGTTTCTGGGCACAAGTGCATTATTAACTTTCCGTTTCTGGGCACAAGCCATCAAAAATTAATAAACGCATGCAAAGTATTTCCAGTTCAGCTCCCCCCTCTCTTGCGCTCTCCCATTCTCTCATGGTGTGTGCATGTCTCCATCTCCTCCCCCCCCCACTTTGTAATCAATGTGCAGCATCCTGGCCGCTGTCACAACTCACTTGCTCCGAAAATGGCATTTCATGCGCGGGAGCGAATAGAGCGTACAGCCCGACATCTTAATCCAATTCTCTGCTCCCAGAAGAATAGCCTTTGTTTCCTCTGTGGCTCGGCTAACCGTGACCTCTTTAAGTCATTGGGGAGGGGTTGTTATTAGAGGCTTAATGGATCCCACGGGGAGGGGGAGCATTGGAATGCTGTGGTCTCTGTTGGGCACTCTGGCTAAGGAGGCAAGTGAGCCGCTAGTTAAATCTCGAATTTACACCTGTAGGACAAGCAGAAAGATACCGTTGGTTGCAATTCTGCAAAACAGACTGTGGCCCTTGGCTGTCTCTTATTATATTTTCAGGTGGGGAGCCGTGCTATTCAGTAGTAGAAGCAAGCAATAGGCAGAACAACAGCTTTGTGATAGGTCAAGAGCAAGAGAAAGTAATAGCTGAAATATACACTCAACCAATAAATCATATAGCAGAATAATGCAAAAAATATCAATTTAATGCAGCAAACAGGGTCCAAGAATCAACGAAGTATCCGGTAAATATACTCGTTTCTGGCAATCTTCATCAGGCGAGGACCATCGTTTGACTTCACGAATGACTAGTGGAACAACATCCAAGAATACAATCCTTTATGGTTCAGACTAATCCAGCAATATCAGTTTTCCATACTGGAATCGTACTCAGGGTACTCATACAAGGTTATACATAGCTAAGCAAGCTTCACAATGACTCCAATATGAAAAACTGATATTGTGAGGGGAGAGCCAGCGTGGTATAGTGGTTAAGAGCGGCGGACTCTAATCTGGAGAATCAGGTTTGATTCTGCAGCTCCACATGAAGCCAGCTGGGTGACTTTGGGTCAGTCATGGTTCGTTCAGAGCTCTCTCAGCCCCCCAAAAAAAGTCTAGCTCGCCAACTAGTGGTGCCTAATACTAAAAGAGCTAGAACTTCAGGCTGCCAGACAATTTTAGGATCTCCTGGCTATACTACATGCAATGCCATGCAATAACTACTACTACTACTAGTAGTAGTAGTAGTAGTAGTAGTAGTAGTAGTGGTAGTGGTAGTGGTAGTAGTTCAGTTTGTACCTCAGGGTGGCTCACATAGACGGTATAAATCCCATTAAAACACATTAAATCATTCAACAAGTCAAACAGTCAATACAATAAAATCATATACTCATAAAATCATAAAATCATAAGGTGCTAACAATGATGTTAGTAATTCCTCAGGATGGCGGTAATTACTTAAGGTGGTATACTGTAAAAAAAGGTGGTATACTGCAGACACAGTTTACTAGCTCAGTAGTCTTCCTGAGTCATGAGGTAGAATCGATCCGCTGTCGAGATTGAAATTGAGAGCTGGGCTAGTTGTTGTTGGCGGTAGTAGTAGTAGTACCACACCCAGCCTGTGAGGCAGATTAAGCCGAGAGTGTGTGATTGGCCTCAAAGTCATCCAGCAGGCTTCCAAGGCAGAGTGGGGATTTGAACCCGAGACTCCCAGATCCTGGCTGGATGCTTTAACCACTGCCCCAGACTACATTAACCTTTACCTTACCCTATCCCTGGCCATTGGAAGTATCCAAAAGAACTGCTATGCAGAAAGCCCAATTTTGCCCAAATTTGATGTCGCTCTCCCAGGAAAAAACGCTGATCTCACTGAACTGCTTTCCTCATCTGGTATATTTATGGCAGGGCATTCTCTCTGGGACTTTCCTCATTTTTATTAAGCCAATCCCAAGCATTTTCCTTCGGAGAAGAAAGTCTCCTCATGGCGGCGGCTGATATCGTCTGCGAGGCTGTAAAGTACAGATGAATCATTCTCACCGGAACAAGCCAAAAAGCGTACTGGAACGGCTTCTTTAAATTATGTATGTGAACACCCCACCCCGCCGCCCATCATGGCGTCACCTACGCAGTGCTTTGCAAATCTGACCTCATTCATTCCCCTCTTCTGAAATGCAGTGCTTAGACACTAAGTCCTTTTGGAAATCAATGGGAGCTACTTACAAGGGAACAGGCTTTGGACAGTGAGGTCTTTTAGCAGATGTCTGTGTTCATAGGATGAGACCCTAACCATGTGCCACAAAGGGGAAGGGGCTGTAGCTAGGGTTGCCACCTTCCAGGCTGCTTGGTTCATAAGAACATAAGAGAAGCCAGTGTTGGATCAGGCCAGTGGCCTGTCACACAGTGGCCAAAAACACCAGGTGCCCTCCGGAGGTCCAGCAGTGGGGCCAGGACACTAGAAGCCCTCCCACTGTTGCCCCCTCCTCCAAGCACCAAGAATACAGAGCATCACTCACCCCAGACTGAGAGTTCCTATCTATACCTTGTGGCTATTAGCCACTGATGGACCTCTGCTCCATATGTTTATCTAATTCCATATGTTTATCTAGTTCCTACAGCTATGGGTGTGCTCAAACAGCGTGTGGAGCCGGCTCAAATGGCTCTGCCTCGATGCGGCTCGGTCTTAACTCACAATCACACAGAGGGGTTTGTTTTTTGTTTTTTAAAAGTTTGCACATGCGCATCAGCAAACACCTGGAGCTACGAGCTTGCACGTGCGCAAAGGGGGCACGCAAAGCCTCTCAGAAGTTGAGCAAACACCATGACTTCCCCGCCGTAATAGAACACGTCCCTTTAAACTTCTTGCCCGGAACTGGCCTCCATGGGATCCCAAATGTGGCGGTAGTGGCCATTTAAAAAAAAAAAATCTTTTAACAGGGGGTGGGAAAGCGCTTATGCGAACATCGGCGAGGCAAAAAAGAAAATGGCGGGCAAAAGGCGGAAGGCAGAGGCTTCTGCGGGGGGTGGGGGGTGATAAGACTTGGAAGTGGCTCAGCGACAGCTCCAGGATCACACAGGGAAAAGGCAGCTTGAGCTGGAAGAGGACAGGAGAAACCACCTCGGGACCTGGTCTCAAAAATTCTACGCTTTGAGATGGTATTTGGTCCGGTAGGTGACGGCTAGGGACAGGAGGCAGCTGTCTGAACATGCACATTTGAGCTGGCTCGAAGCGTTTCAAGAAGGCTCAAATATGCGCGTCTGAATGCACCCTCTGTGTTCCTAATCTGAAATGGCCCCACAGCAGGGTTGTGAACCAGGTGGCATCTGGAAATCTCCTGTTAGTACAACTAATCTACAGCTGACCAAGATCAGTTCCCCTGGAGAAAATGGCTGCTTCGGAGGGTGGACTCTGTGGCACTCTACCCTGCTGAGGTCTCTCTCCTTCCCAAATCCCACCCTCGCTAAGCCCTACCCCAAACTCTCAAGGTATGTCCTAACCCAGAGCTGGCAATCCTAGCTGTGGCATGAAGAAGGTCCCGGGTTCAATCCCCAACGTCAACATTTAAAAGATTAGGCAGTAGGTAATGTGAAAGGCCTCTACCTGAGACACCTGGAGCGCTGCTGCCAGTCTGAGTAGACAATACTGACCATGAGGGACTGGTTCAGCAGAAGACAGCTTCATGGGTGTTCAACACACAGTAGAGGGACCAGCCAAGATTTTCCATAAACACTGAAGATAGAGGGTGGCATTTTGGGAGCAAATCCTTGATCTGTCCGCAAACCTAAAGACTACAACAGGCTGTATGCTGGTCGCGTGGTTTGATGTCCCTGTTCCATAAATCATTCCATAGTTTTGGTAATTTCAGCGGCAACTGGAGTTGAAGTGCATTCGCTCTCCACAATTATTTTCCTGTGAGGGTTGCTGTTAAATATTTATAAGCCTTTCTCATCTCCTCCCTTAGTCATCTCTCTTTCTAAACCGTACTGGGGCAAACTCTTTAGCTGTTCCTCAGAGGGGAAGCACTCCTGAGTGTTTTGACCTGTGATGCGGCTGCGTCCGTGCGATCGTGTTTTTCTCGGTTGTTTTCACTGCCTCTGTGAATGCAGAGGGCAAACAGATCGGCACAACGGTGCTTACGCCCAAGAGCGTTCCGCACGCCTTCCAGTTTGGTGTAGTGGTTAAGTGCGCGGACTCTAATCCGGGAGAACCGGGTTTGATTCCCCACTCCTCCACTTGCACCTGCTGGATGACCTTAGGCAAGCCATAGTTCTGTCAGAACTGCTCTCTCAAGGACAGTTCTGGAAAGAGCTCTCTCAGCCCCACTTACCTCACAGGGTGTCTGTTGTGGGGAGGGGAAGAGGAAAGAGTTTGTAGGCCGCTCTGAGACTTCTTCAGGTAGTGAAAGGCGGGGTATAAATCCAATCTCTTCTTCTCTTCTTTTTCTTCTTCCTCCGTCAGCCCTTTCCATCCGCCATATTTGTTTGTTTGTTTACTTAAAACATGTGGAGATGGAGACCGGGAGGGGCAACCATGAAGGAGCTAGAAGAGACTCTTAAGTGTAAGGATGTGTCCCTGGTGACCAAGATCAAGTTAATTCATGCCCTAGTATTGTTACCCAAAGAGGTGGTCCCCTAATTAGTTGGGGGAATTTATTTTTATTTATTTATTTGCCTCATGGCAGGCTCCCCACCTCACGGCAGGCCCAGGGTGGCTACCAGCATAATACATAATTCAATAAATACTCTAAAAACAACCACATTTAAAACCAACAATATACACTTTAAACTACAGTCCAGGATGGCACTTCAGCTCCCCCCACCCAGGCGGCGTTGCCACATGTGCTTAAGATTTCACTTGATGCTGATGATCCTTGGTGGACTTCAGTTATTGGGCCAGGGCTATAAAGTCGGGGCAGCCCCTACTCGAAGGCCTGGCAGAAGAGCTCCATCTTGCAGGCCCTACAGAACTGTAAGAGGTTCTGCAGGGCCCTGATGTCATCCGGGAGCTCATTCCACCAGTACGGGGCCGCCAACGAAAAGGCCCTGGTCCTTGTTGCCACCAATCGGGCCTCCTTGGGCCCTCGGAGAACCAGACGGTTTTGGGAACCCAATCGAAGTGCTCGCTGGGGTACACACAGGGAGAGGCGGTCCCTTAGGTAGCTAGGTCCCTGGCCACATAGGGCTTTATAGGTAAGCACCAGCACCTTGAACCGAATCCGGTACGCTATAGGCAGCCAGCGCAGTGCTTTTAGGGTGGGCTGGATGTGCTCTCGCACAGTAAGGCACAACATCAACCGTGCCACTGCATTCTGCACTAGCTGCAGCTTCCAGATTTGGGACAAGGGCAGCCCCATGTGGAGAGCGTTACAGTAATCCAGTCTCGAGGTGACCAATGCATGGATCACTGTAGCCAGGTCGTTGCATTCAAGGAAGGGAACCAACTGCTTGATCAGCCGTAGATGGTAAAAGGCCGATATTTGCCTTAAGGAGACAGAGCCAGAAGGGGTAACAGGAATTCTCCACCTATTTTTCCCTCAAGGGAATTTTTCCCTCAAGAGGGATTTCTCCCTCAAGAAAACTTTCAAAATAAACCAGGCAGATGTTCAACCAGGAAGGTTTGTATTAAGAAAAAGAGAAAGAATAAAATACGCACAATAAACACACACAAAAGATAGGAGGAGGAGGGGGAGAATCATCACCATCATCCATGGCTATTGGCTTAAAAAGTTGACAAGTCTTCATCCACAATTGGTCCAAAGCTTGATGATGTGCTCCATTCCAAAGCACTAGAAGACTAGAAGGAATTCATTTGGACCACTGGAAAGAAAAGCACTGGTGTGGGCAATATTTGAAAGACAAAGAGAACGAAGTTTGGTAACAAACACACCCAGACGTGGCTCCAAAATGGTGCCTGAAGAAAGAAGGGCTCATTCCAGCTGCACAAGAGTAGGCACCCAAAATGAATAGCATGAAAGCCAAGATTCAGAAGACCGGTGACGACAGCAAATGTCGATTTTGCAAGGAAAGATGAAACAGTCAACCACATGGTCAGTGCCTGCCGTAAAATGGCTCAGACTGACTGTAAAGAACGTCCTGATACAGTCGCGGCTATGTCACACGGGAATCGTTGCAAGACGCACGGCTTAAAATTAGCCAGAAATTCATTGGCGCACAAAGCAGACAAGATCATGGAGAATGATGAAACAAAGATTCATTGGGACTTCTGATTAGAAACTAATAAACACCTGGAGCGTAACACCCCTGATATTACAATTGTTGGGGGGGGGGGAATGAGAAATAGCATTTGGATCATTGACACTGCGATCCCAGGAGACAGCAGAATAGTATAGACAGAACAGGAGAAGACCATGAAATACCAAGACCCAGGGGTCCTTTCGAGCAGGAGCTCGGGGGAGCGCAGCTCCGGGGGTTGGTGCCCCGGCGGGGAATGCCTGCTTGTGTCTTGGCTGCAGCAAAATGACCCCGTCCCCTGGAAAGGTCCTTGTTCCTCTGACCAGCCTTCTGAAGGCTTCAGCCACCACTGAAGCTATCCTCCCAGAATAGTGGTATTTCTAAGGCTTGGATTAGTAGCTGTCCCCTCTCTGCCAGCTCGCTCTCTCTCTTTCTTTCTTGCCTTCTGACATACTTCCGGTGAAGCAAGATAAGGCATATAAAATATGTAAACTGTGTGGGTAAGTCGGGTTTTTAAATTGTTAAACAAGGTTTTGAAGTGTTGTAAATATCTATATACCGTATTTTTTGCTCCATAAGACTCACTTTTTCTCCCCAAAAAAGTGGGGGGGGGGAGTGTGTGCGTCTTAAACCCCCCTCACCTTTCCCAAGCCATGGCACCGAGCGGAGCTAGGTGCGTCTTATGGTCAGGTGCGTCTTATGGAGCGAAAAATACGGTACTAGATGTTTTGTTTGCTTTATATTCGTTCCACAGACTATTCAGAATGGCTCCGAAGAAGTACATCGAAACTCTCTCAGCCGACAGGAGACATCAGCCTGGGGTTTAGCCTCCATGCAGACCTTGAAGTTGGCAACCCAGAAACAGCCAAGAAGACTACAGTGTAGATAAGGACTGCGTATTGCCTTTTGGTCTTGCGTGGGAAGGTTTTTTGGATACGTACATTTGGTTTGATCAATAGTGCTTTAATAAATTATTTGTTGTTTCCACGGAGTACTGTGTATTTTGTTTTGTGATTGCATTCCGTGTCTCCGTGTTCCCATTGCGGTCAGTGATCCTTCCGGTGATGTCAGGTAGTTTAGCATATGCAAATAAGTTATGCTAATGAGTTATGCTAATGAGCTCCTGCACCTCTTTTTCTACGAAATGACCCCTGCCAAGACCTACAAACAGTCAGAGCACCTCAGAGAGAAGGAGGTGACCGTCTTGCCAGTTGTCATTGGAACCCTTGGAGCGGTGCCCGAAAGTCTCAAGAAACACCTGGGCATTTTGGGCACTGAGCAAATAACACCAGCTCAGGTCCAGAAGACAGCGTGGCTTGGAAGAGCAAGAACCCTGGAAAGAGACCTCTGCAATTCTCAAGAACGTGGCTAGATCTCGAATTGCAGAACAGCATCTACCAGTCGATTATCTGACTGTGAAGATCAATAATAATAGCCAGGGGTCATTTCGTAGAAAAAGAGGTGCAGGAGCTCATTAGCATAACTCATTTGCATCACTCATTTGCATATGCCACACCCCCTAACATGCCGGAAGTGTGTCAGAAGGCAACACCCTCCCCTCAGGCTCCACTCCACAGGTGAGTGAAACTGACCTGCTCTTCCTCCGTTCCCTTCCCCATCCAATACTTTGGGCAATAAAAATAAGCATAAAGAACACACCCTCATTCTCTTCCTGCTCCCTTGAAACCACCAGGTTTCAAGTAGACTTGAGATACCCAGGACATGTGCACCACCCATCCCTTCCCCTTCCCCTCCCCACAACAAGACACCCTGTGAGGTAGGTGGGGCTGAGGGAGGTCTTTTGAGAACTGCTCATGAGAGAACAGCTCTGAGAGAACATGTGAATGGCCCAAGGTCACATCAGCAGCTGCATGTGGAGGAGTGGGGAATCAAATCCGGTTCTCCCAGATTAGAGTCCAACTCCTGACCACTACACCAAACTGATGGGGTGGAAGCTGCTGAAGGGTTGGTGAAATTTCTCCAGTACTTATGTGCCATGTGCCCAGATAAAAAATGGTCTACTTAGAAAATGTATATGCCACCTTGAGCAAGTCTCTGGAAAAGCAGCACACAGTCATAAAAGGAACAATGATAAAATTATCAATATTAAAACAAAACATTAAAAACAATAAAGACTCTAGCAGGGCTTTCCCCGGGGCGCTGCGCCTCTGCACTGCTCGGGGAAGCCGAGGAGGGGGCGGGGCTTGGTCATGTGCCCACCCCCTGGGCTCCTCACTCCCGGAGCTGCGCTCCTGTGTGCTCCCACTCCAACAGACCCCTGATAATAGCAATGAGGATGGTGATGAGGATGCCATCATCTTCACCAGGTGAAAACCTGCCTCTTCCCCCCCACCCTGTACACAGTGCAAGCTTCCACAGACTGAGTGAATTTCAAGATGACTCAGGGAGCAAGAAGGCAATACAGCATGAGTTATTCATAGGAAGAAAAAACAATTCCTTTGAGATGGGGGGGGGGGGAGTAAACGAGGCACCAGGGAGTGATCTTTCCAAGGACTCTGCTTTGCCGTGGCTCTCACCTTCAACAAAGAAAGTTGTTTTCCAGCAGCAGGGAAACACTACTTAGCCCCCATCTTTTTCTTTTTTAAAAAAGACGCGTAATGTCAGCCGCTCTGACTCCATCCAATTTTGTCAGGAAGAATGCTCTGCTGCCCCCACGCACACCCCTGCCCGATCTCAGACAACCCATCAGCGCTTTCTGATACCTTGTTCTCGGCTTGTCGATCGGCAGCAATCGTTTGCAGGGCCTGGAGGGGCCATTGGATTTAGAATGCTAATCCGACCCCCGGTTTATGGAACTCCAAAGTCAAATCTGTTGCGCCCAGAAATGGGGATATTTAGAAGAGCGGTAGCAAAAGTCATGGAAAAGGTAGAATGCTCATGACTTTTGGCATGACTTACATGGCACTTCCTGCGTCCTCTCTCCCGTCCCCTTATTGCCCATATATCTCCGGCCAGTTTCTTCATACCCTCCATGCATCTGACGAAGAGAGCTCTGTTTCTTGAAAGCTTATGTTATTTATTCATTTATTTATTTATTTTATTTTTCACATTTATATCCCGCCCTCCCCGCAAGCGGGCTCAGGGCGGCTTACATGGGCCTGTGGCCTAATTATTACAATAACCTATAAAATCAGTTAAAACATTATAATAAATATCATTAAAACATAAATAATCATAAAAAGCTTCCATCATACAGCATCGGATGGCAACCAAATGGCAGGTTTGGGCCCCACCCCCTCGGCCGTGGCCGAGGTCGTGTTGGACCAGGGTACATCATGATGTTTACGATGTCAGATGGTATCCCCAATATCCTCGGCGGCGGCTCCTATTGATAAGCCTGGCGGAAGAGCTCCGTCTTGCAGGCCCTGCGGAACTGCATCAGGTCCCGCAGGGCCCTGATCTCCTCCGGGAGCTCGTTCCACCAGACAGGAGCCGCCACCGAGAAGGCCCTGGTCCTAGTTCTGGCCAGCCTGGCATCCCTGGGGCCAGGCACACGTAGTCTGTGTTCCGACCCCGACCGTAGTGCTCTCTGGGGTTGATACGGAGAAAGGCGGTCCCTAAGGTATGTTGGACCCTGGCCATATAGGGCTTTATAGGTAAGAACCAGCACTTTGAAGCGAACTCGGTATGCTATAGGCAGCCAGTGCAGCGCCGCCAGCACAGGCCTGATGTGGTCCCGCCTTGCGAGTCTCATCAGCAGCCTGGCCGCGGCATTCTGCACCAGCTGCAGCTTCCGGGTTTGCACCAAAGGCAAGAAGAAGAGGAGGAGGAGGAGGAGGAGGAGATTGGATTTATATCCCGCCCTTCAGAGTGGCTTACAAACTCCTTTCCCTTCCCCTCCCCACAACAGACACCCTATGAGGTTAGGTGGGGCTGAGAGAGCTCTGAGACAACTGTCCTTGAGAGAACAGCTAATACAAAGCGATGGCTTGCCCAAGGTCATCCAGCAGGTGCAAGTGGAGGAGTGGGGAATCAAACCCGGTTCTCCCAGAGTCCGTGCACTTAACCACTACACCAAAGTTTGTTCGTCTTAAAGGTGCTACTGTGCCTTTTGCTATTTTGCAGCAACAGTCTAACACTGCGAACACCTCTGGATCTAGGACCGTAGTGGCTAAAGCGGTGTGAACCAAATGAATCCCTTCAAGTTGCCGGATCAACTTCAGAGTTGTGACCCAAAGCGTGCTATTGGCCCTCCATCTCCATCCCCCTTCGGATGAGGTTCAAAATGGGGGGATGAAATCATTCTTCTCCCTTTCAAGGGCTCTGCATAGATGATCACTCTCTTCCAGACACTTCTCATTCCATCCAAAACGAAGGACTGGCAAACCTTTTAAGCTCCGTCCAGGAAAACATCAAGGGACGGGCTGACACATTTGTCATTGGGTTCCGGAACGATAATCCTGCCTGAGCAGCAGCTTAACAATGTTGTGTTCAGTTTAGGAAATGGCAAATTAAACAGCTGAAAAGATGGAGGGAAGATGAAAGAGGGGTAGTGTTTGAGATGTGCTGCCCTGGATGCAGGAAAGTCAGGGCAAGGAGCTTCCTTCTTGCAATCCTGGAAGGAGGAGGAGGAGGAGATTGGATTTCTAGCCCACCCTTAACTCAGAGTCTCGGTCTCTCCACAACAGACACCCTGTGAGGCAGGTGAGGCTGAGAGAGCTCTTTCAAGGACTGCCTTTGAGAGAACAGCTCAGAGAGAACTTGTGACTGACCCAAGGTCACCCCAGCAGCTGCATGTGGAGGAGTGGGGAATCAAACCCATCTCTCCCAGATTAGAGTCTGCCGCTCCTAATCACTACACCAAACTGGCACTTACCGGGCAAGGGCAGGTCCAGGTCCATCACTTCAGCCTAGCCCCTGGCAACAGAGGGGCTGGGTGTTCGGTCCAAGAATACGAAGCCCAAAATGCAGTCCAAGGTCAAGCCAAAAGTTCCCACTCACAAGCAGGCAGTGCAGTTAAGGGTGAATCCTGGAAACAGAGTCTAGGTCCAGTTCAAGGTCAGGCAACAGGTTCTCCAGTTCAGGAGCACAGCTCCAAGGCAGGTTCATCCACTAGCGCATGTACATATTGACCTTGGTCTCACAGCCAGCTTAAAGAGCCAGTTTCCCTTGCTTCCACATGCAGCTGGGTCCAGCTACTGAGTCAGTGCTCTTAGCTCAGTCATTCTTCCTCCTCCTGAGGAGCAGCAGAGACTAGACTATAAAGACTCGTCACTGGTTCTCCAAAGGAAGAGTGATAGTGGGCTGCCGCAGGGCATGCACGCCTGCGTCTAACGCTGAATATACTGCAAGGCCTGCTGTTTGTGCCTGCATGCTTAGCTGCGTATATGTGACAAATATTGCAAGATTAACTAGGTTCATCAAGGGACACAGAAGTTGCAGAGAGAAAACCGAGTAGTAAGTCTCAACTCAAAATCTATTCTTCTGAGACTTCCAACCAAAGAAATCTGATTTGCTTGACACAGGAGTCCATATTTATGGGAAAATATCTTCTATAGAAAAAATATCTCTAAATCTTATCTGCCATAATCATGTAATATTATTGGGGGAAAGTGACTGGTTCATAACTAATAAGAGATAAGCAATATTAATGCTGATTAGCTAGCATAGTCATGTGAGGCTATCAAGATAACCGGTTCTTAACTAGATAAGCCACACATGAACTAATCTGGAGGTGCATATGAGATACATCTGGTAAAGTAAGTTACGAAGGACAATTTCAACCTTTCTTCTATAATTATTTCAGCCAACCCTCTAAGATGAAAATACGCAGGGGTCCTTTGGGCCGGAGCAAGGCGGAGCACCGCTCCGCCAGCTCAGGAATGGGCACTAGGGCAGCCACGGGCCGAATCAGATTCTCTGATCTGATTCGGCCTGCCTCCGAATTGCTGCCGAAATTCGGTGGTGGCTTTAAAAGCGGATGTAGGGGAGGGGGTTTGAGGGAGAGGCTCCAAACTTGCAGGGTAGCTTCTAGGACCTCTCCCACAAATACCCACCAAGTTTCAAAAAGATTGGACCAGGGGGTCCAATTCTACGGGCCTCCAAACAGGTTGCCCCCATTCCCTCCATTGTTCTCTATGGTGGTAAAAAAGTAATTTTTTTTCCCACCATAGAGAACAATGGAGGGGATGGGGCTTTTGGTTCAGAAGGATCATCGCTTTCACTATTTACTTTGCCTTTTTATGTAGCCTTTTACACTGTTATTTCTACCATAACATGCATAAAATGTCAAACACGTATCATACATTCGATAAGGAAACCTAGAAATCAACAATTACCAAAAACTGAAGAAAGGAAAGAAAAGCATTGCAAAAAATAATTAATCTGATAATACTGACGGGTTCAAAAAAGAGCGAATGTACTATAATATTGCTTTGACTGCACAACTTCTTTCAGTGTTTCAATGCGCATCAGGTAATTTAACACTGGAAACCCTTGTTCCACAAATGTGGAGTTATAATGAGTTACCTCTGACAATGAAACTCGACCTGTTATCTTCTCCATTATAAAATAATCCCACAATTTATAGTGCCATTGCGTGTGATGGTTGGTGAATGAATCGTTTTCCAGTTAGATGCTATTACAGATTTTGCAGCTGTCAGTAAAACACCAATTAAATTCCTGTTTGGGGAGCATATATTAGAGTCATTCCAAAGATTCAATAATACAATCTCTGGGAGCGCATCACCTGTTATTAATTGTATACATTTCGCTATCTCGATCCAGAATTTTCTAATAAGCTTACAACCCCACCAGCAATGAATAAAAGTAATCGTTTTTCATAGTTGTACCTATTGTTGCAAGCTATGGCATCAATTATGAACTCTGAACCAGAATATCTGTGCTAATTGACAGCCAGTTTGGGGCAGTGGTTAAGTGCGCGGACTCTAATCTGGGAGAACCGGGTTTGATTCCCCACTCCTCCACTTGCACCTGCTGGATGACTTTGGGCAAGCCATAGCTCTGTACCAGCTGTTCTCTCAAGGACAGTTGTCTCAGAGCTCTCTCAGCCCCGCCTACCTCACAGGGTGTCTGTTGTGGGGAGGGGAAGGGAAAGGAGTTTGTAAGCCGCTCTGAGACTACAAGTGAAGGGCGGGGTATAAATCCAATCTCTTCTTCTCTTCTTCTTCTTCTAATCTCTGAGAGCCAGTTTGGTGTAGTGGTTAGGAGCATGGACTCTAATCTGGAGGAACCAGGTTTGATTCCCCACTCCTCCACATGCAGCTGCTGGTGTGACATTGGGTCAATCACAAGTTCTCTCAGAGCTGTTCTCTCACAAGCAGTCCTCGAGAGAGAGCTCTCTCAGCCCCACCTACCTCACAGGGTATCTGTTGTGGGGAGGAGAAGGAAAAGGAGATTGTTGGTTTTTTCCCCTTAAAACTGGTCAACTTTTAATGGAAAAGCTTCAACTTTTTAAAAGTGAAATATTATATTATATAGTGCAATCTGAATAACAAAACATGCAAAATCTTGCAGTCAGACTGAAACCAATATAAACCAACACATAACCAATAGGTTAAATGTACAGACTCTAATCTGAGAGAACTGGGTTTGATTCCCCACTCTTTCACTTGCAGCTGCTGGATGATCTTGGGCAAGCCATAGTTCTCTCAGAGCTGTTGTCTCAAGGGCAGTTCTCAAGAGAGCTCTCTCAGCCCCACCTACCTCACAGGGTGTCTTGTTGTGGGGAGGGGAATGGAAAGGAGTTTGTAAGCCACTCTGAGACTCCTTTGGGTAGTGAAGGGCAGGGTATAAATCCAGTCTCTTCTGCTGCTGCTTCTCCTTCTTCTAAAGTTCCTGTAGCGAGTCCATCGGAGCAAAGCTGTGTGTGTGTGTGTATGTAAAGACCCTTGTAATTTAAAGCAATTGAAGATGTTACCTCTTTTGGTGGGCTCCGAGCAGCTGTTTGTGGTTTAATGGCATTCGACGTGCCAAGGGTTTTGAAAAATGTATTGGAAATTCAAATCAGCCTTTTCCATCATTCCTTTTAACAAGAGGGATAAAGAAAGGGATCTGTATTCTGATGTGATTGTTGAAATGCCTCAGAGAATGGAAGAGAGGGGGGACCAAAAAAGTGGCCGGTTCCAGTTGGAACACGAAACAAGGGCATAAACAAATGGCAGTCATAGTGGCAGTCATTTCTCACGTTGGTATCCTGCCCTTCTTTGCCACCCTGCGGCAGTGTCCATAGAATCACTGGAACGTCTCCTCTTCCACTTGGGTTGGAGAGAATTTTTTGTGCCTGTCAAAACATGTGGCTCCTAGCATTTATCTTGCTCTCGCCTTCTGACTCATGGTTGTCAGGGACAGGGGCATCGGAAAAGTCTGTCTCCCGTCACTTAGGCAGTGACAAAGTGCTTCTCGTCAGAGCTGGGACGTCTCACCACATCCAGTTGCGGTTCGAAAGGCAAAGGAAGTGATTTCCCATCGAGTACATCCTGGTACTTCTACCTGTGGCCAAGGTGAGGGTGCACTGTTGGGCCACAGGAATACTCTGCCCACGGAATGAGAATAATGAGAGGAAACTCTATTTAATCAGTGCTTGTGGTTCCCAGGAAACCAAGAAGTGACCTCATCTTTTCTCCAAACTGATCTGCAAGGAACTTCAGGAAAAGAGTTCTGCCTAGTACATTTTTGTACTGAGAGCCAGTTTGGTGTAGTAGTTAAGAGCGCAGACTCTAATCTGGGAGAACCGGGTTTGATTCCCCACTCCTCCACATGCAGCTGCTGGTATTACCTTGGGTTGGTCACAAGCTCTCTCAGAGCTGTTCTCTCAGAAAGGCCTCGGCCTCTCTGCCCTGTTCTTGGCCCTCCAGAGGAACTGGTTGGCCACTGTGTGTGTGAGACAGGAACCTGGACTAGATGGACCACTGGTCTGATCCAGCAGGGCTCTTCTGATGTTCTTATGAAGGCCTCGGCCTCTCTGCCCTGTTCTTGGCCCTCCAGAGGAACTGGTTGGCCACTGTGTGAGACAGGATGCTGGACTGGATGGACCACTGGTCTGATCCAGCAGGGCTCTTCTGATGTTCTTATGAAGGCCTCGGTCTCTCTGCCCTGTTGTTGGCCCTCCAGAGGAACTGGTTAGCCACTGTGTGAGACAGGATGCTGGACTAGATGGACCACCGGTCTGACCCAACCAGGTTCTTCTGATGTTCTTATGAAGGCCTCAGCCTCTCTGCCCTGTTGCTGGCCCTCCAGAGGAACTGATTGGCCCCTGTGTGAGATAGGATGCTGGACTAGAGGGACCACTCGTCTGATCCAGCAGTTCTTATGTTCACCACACTAACTCTCAGCAGCATTTGGGGGGGTATTGCAAACATGCAAATTGTCCAAGGAGCCTAGCTCAAATCTAAGCACATTGTGTGTATACCTTTAACCCAACTTCTTAATCTGGTGGCTTTTTTCCTTTCCTTTCCTTTCCTTTCCTTTCCTTTCCTTTCCTTTCCTTTTCTTCTTTTTTCTTTCTTTGCTTTGTTGCTGTCTTGGACTCAGACTGGGGTTGTTACAGTTTGGTTTGTAGTCCCCAGAGAAAGAACAACGGGGACAGATCATCCTGAAAGTGTATGTATGTGTTTATGTATATGTATGCATGTGTATATGTATGCATCATGTATGTGTGTGTGTGTGTGTGTGTGTGTGTATACATACATACACACATATATATATACACACATACATACATTCCTTATGTATGGAGTACGACAAGGGTGTATATTGTCACCCTGCTTATTTAATTTATATACAGAGTACATCATGCGAAATGCCGGCCTGGATGAATCACAAACCGGAATTAAGATTGCTGGGAAAAACATCAACAACCTCAGATATGCAGACGATACCACTCTAATGGCAGAAAGTGAAGAGACCTCTTGCTGAGGGTGAGAGAGGAGAGCGCAAAAGTTGGCTTGAAACTCCACATCAAAAAAAACCTAAGGTCATGGCATCCGGCCCCATCAGTCCTTGGCAAATAGAAGGGGAAGTCATGGAAACAGTGACAGACTTCATCTTCCTGGGATCCAAGATCACTGCAGACGGTGACTGCAGCCATGAAATTAAAAGACGCCTGCTCCTTGGGAGGAAAACGATGGCAAACCTAACCAGTACAACAAAAAGTAGAGACATCACCCTGCCAACAAAAGTCCACATGGTCAAAGCCATGGTATTCCCAGTAGTGATGTATGGCTGTGAGAGTTGGACTATAAGGAAGGCCAAGCGCCGAAGAATAGATGCTTTTGAATTCTGGTGCTGGAGAAGACTCTTGAGAGTCCCTTGGACTGCAAGGAGATCAAATCAGTCAGTCCTAAAAGAAATCAACCCTGACTGTTCCCTGGAAGGCCAGATCCTGAAGCTGAAGCTCAAATACTCTGGCCACCAAATGAGAAGGGAGCACTCCCTGGAGAAGACCCTGGTGCTGGGGAAGACTGAAGGTCAAAGTAGAAGGGGACGGCAAAGAAGGAGATGGTCAGACAGTTTTATCGATGCAACAAACATGAAATTAAGCAAACCCTGGAGCCTGAAAGAAGACAAGAGGGCCTGGCGTGATGTGGTCCATAGGGTCGCAAAGAGTCAGACTCGACTGTACAACAACAACATGTATATGTTTATGTGTGTGTGTGTATGCGTGTGTATTTGTGCGTGTGTGTATATATATTCCGGCACTGTTGGCTCTCCTTGTAAGGAAATCCCCGGTGTCAATTATAGCGTCAGGAAAGTTACCAAGGCATGAAATTCCCTCTGCGGCTGCAGTATATTGAAATGGAAGACACTTTCGGTATGAAAAAGGCTCCACGCTTGGTGGAGAGAAAACCTTTGATTTGCCCAGAGCACCCCCCCTGCACTTCTGAAAGAGAAGCCTGTGCGTACAAGCACATGTGAGCCCCAAAAGAGAAGACATGCCTTCAGATCTTGCCATTATTTCCCTTTCCAGAGTTAAATGAAATGGAATTCTCAGTGCTCAAAGCCTGCTAAGAACTACAAAGTGGACTTTCTTCATCAGCAAAACCTTCCAAGGAGGAGTTGGTTTTTTATCCAAATGTTTGCACCGGGAGGGCTGCTAAGAACCGAGAGGGCCCACCCCTCCCCCGGGCAGTGACTCCCTCTGGGGCCCCCTCTCTTCTTCACACATTTAAAGTTAACATAAAAGTATGAAGGAAGGGAACAGACAGAGAAATGGGTTGTGCAAACAATGAGAAAAAGGGAAATAAGCCCTGCCGACCTCAGAGGGATTTCCATCACTTTCACACACACACACCCAATTTTTTTATTTACTTTATTTATATTTCAGCCTTCTCTCCCAGTAGGGACCCAAGGTTTCTTACAGCATTCTCTTCTCCTCCGTTTTATCCTCACAACAGGCCTGCGAGGTAGGTTAGGCTGAGAGAGTGTATGACAGGCCCAAGGTCACCCAGTGGGCCTCCATGGCATGAGTGGGAATTCAACTTAGGGTCTCCGAGATCCTCCTCTGACATTCTTAGCCATTACACCACGCCGGCTCCCATCACAACCTCTTGTGGCAGTGAGTTCCACAGGGTAACTGGGAGCCAGTTTGGTGTAGTTTGATAACAGTTTGGTAACCTTGACTGCCAGAAAGCTTTTGATAAAGTTTCTCATCAAAGGCTCCTAAGTAAGCTCAATAGTCATGGGATAAAAGGACAAGTCCTTTTGTGGATCAAAAACTGGCTAATTAAAAGGAAACAGAGTGTGAGTGTAAATGGGCAATTTTCTCAGTGGAGGGAGGTGAGCAGTGGGGTTCTGCAGAGATCAGTACTCGGTCCTATGCTTTTTAACTTGTTTATCAATGATTTGGAGTTGGGAGTAAGCAGTGAAGTGGCTAAATTTGCAGATGACACAAAGTTGTTCAGGGTGGTGAGAACCAGGGAGGATTGTGAGGGACTCCAAAGGGATCTGTCGAGGATGAGTGAATAGGCATCAGTGTGGCAAATGGGGTTCAATGTGGCCAAGTGCATTGGAGCCAAAAATCCTAACTATAAATACACATTGATGGGGTCCGAACTGGCGGAGAGTGACCAAGAGAGATCTTGGAGTCGAAGTAGATAACTCAATGAAAATGTCAAGATAGTGTATGACTGCAATGAAAAAGGCCAGCGCTATGCTGGGGGTTATTAGGAAGGGAACTGAAAACAAATCAGCCAGTATCATAATGCCCTTGTATAAATCGATGGTGCGACCTCATTTGGAGTACTGTGTGCAGTTCTGGTCGCCACACCTCAAAAAGGATATAGCATTGGGAAAAGTGCAGAAAAGGGGCAACTAGAATGATAAAAGGGTTGGAACACTTTCCCTATGAAGAAAGGTTGAGGTGCTTGGGGCTCTTTAGCTTGGAGAGATGACGGCTGAGGGGTGACATGATTGAGGTTTATAAGATCATGCATGGGATAGAGCAGGTAGAGAAAGAAGTCCTTTTCTCCCTTTCTCACAATACAAGAACTCGTGGGCACTCCATGAAGTTGCTGAGCAGTCGGGTTAAAACAGATAAAAGGAAGTCCTTCTTCACCCAAAGAGTGAATAACACGTAGAATTCACTACCACAGGGGGTGGTGGTGGCTACAAGCATGGATGGCTTCAAGCAGGAACTGGATAAACATCTGGAGCAGTGGTCCATCAGTGGCTATTAGCCACAAAGTAAAGGTAGGAACTCTCGGTTTGGGGCAAGTGATGCTCTGCATTCTTGGTGCTTGAGGGGGGGCAACAGTGGGAGGGCTTCTAGTGTCCTGGCCCCACTGCTGGACCTCCTGAGGGCACCTGGTGTTTTTGGCCACTGTGTGACTGGATGCCCTTCACTCACTTAAGAGTCTCAGAGCGGCTTACAAACTCCTTTCCCCTCCCCTCCCCACAACAGACACCCTGTGAGGTAGGTGGGGCTGAGAGAGCTCTTTCTCAAGCTGTCCTTGAGAGAACAGCTGGTCCAGAGCTATGGCTTGCCCAAGGTCATCCAGCCAGGTGCAAGTGGAGGAGTGGGGAATCAAACCCAGTTCTCCCAGATTAGAGTCCGCGCACTTAACCACTACACCAAACTGGCTCTGGAATTCTGAAAGTTCACTTAGTGGCAGACCTCAAAAGCTGGTACGTGCGAACACGTGAAGCTTCCCTTGTACTGAATCAGACAATCAGCCCAACAAAGTAGCACTATCTCCCAGTGCTCCCTCTAAACTGTGGAGCAGGGGTGGCCAAAGTTGCTTGATGTGAGGGTCATATAGAAGAAACATCAGGTGTTTAAGAGCCACAAAACATGAACAAATACTGTTGTTGTTGTTCAGTTGCACAGTTGAGTCCGACTCTTTGTGACCCCGTGGACCTCATCACACCAGGCCCTCCTGTCCTCTGTAATGTTCTGGAGTTTGCTTAATTTCATGTTTGTTGCATCGATGACACTCTCTAACCATCTCTCTAACCATCAGCCAGGGCCTTTTCGGTGGCAGCTCCGATCTGGTGGAATGAGCTCCCGGAGGAGATCAGGGCCCTGTGAGACCTTATGCAGTTCCACAGGGCCTGCAAGATGGAGCTCTTCCGCCAGGCTTTCGAGTAGGAGCCGCCACCATTTATTTTCCATCAGCCATCTCTATTACCATCAGAGATGAGGGCCGACCCAAGTAAAGTAACTCTAGGTCACAAAAGAAATTGCAGGACGCCATCTGATTTTAAGCTGATTTTCAGCACGTTATTGCGAGCACTTTATTGGTAATTTTAATGTTTTAAACTGTTTTAACTGTATTTTCAACTTGGCGTTATGCCACTCTGTAAGCCGCCCTGAACCCGCTTGCGGGGAGGGTGGGGTAAAAATGTGAAATAAATAAATAAATAAATAAATCTCATCCTTTGCCATCCCCTTCTTCAGTCTTTCCCAGCATCAGGGTCTTCTCCAGGGAGTGCTCCCTTCTCTTTTGGTGGCCAAAGTATTTGAGCTTCAGCTTCAGGATCTGGCCTTCCAGGGAGCAGTCAGGGTTTTATTTTACACACATGCTCACACTAACTCAGCTTAGAGGGAACACTGCATGTCTACTCAAATCGGTGATGGCTCTCCAGGGTCTCAGGTAGAAACCTTTCACATTTTTTTATTTATTTACTTACTTACTTTATTCATACCCTGCCACTAAAGAATACACAAGCAAATTATTTTATTTATTTATTTTTGTATTTATTTGTATCCCACCCATCCCGCGAGCAGTCTCAGGGAGGGCCACATCGTCTTTTAACAATACAATTTGTATTTAAGCCTTATTGTATTGTTAAAAGATGATGTGGCCCTCCCTGAAACTGCTCGCGGGATGGGTGGGATACAAATAAATACAAAAATAAATAAATAAAATAATTTGCTTGTGTATTCTTTAGTGAACTACCATGACGGCGACCAGCGGGAAAGTCCATCAAACAGGGACCATCAAAGTCTTAACAAGAATATGCCACCAAATACAGAAAACAAAACAATGGCCCACAGATGGTAAGCACTCTGTCTACATTCCAATCTAAAAAAGGGAGATGTCAAAGACTGCAGCAACTACCGGACCATCGCATTAATTTCTCAGGTGAGTAAATCTTACAACAAGGACTGTTGCCGGACTTCCGGTTTTGGCGACTCCATGGCGGGCACGTCTTCCCGAAGCTCTGGGAGATGTGACCCAGACCCAGTGGTCTGAAGGGGTCTCTGGACTGGATCCAGACCCCCAGGGATACTTGTAGGGGGACCCTGCCTGAGGCATCTGGGGGTAGCCTCTCTCCAAGATGGCAACCTGAGAGAAGCCCACCCCTGCCTCCATAGGTTCAGCTGCTGTTGCAGCCTCTGGGCAGTACAGGTGCACACCAGGTGGCTGCAGAAGTCAGTAGCTGCAAAGAAGAAATGCCTATCTGTTACACGTGGAGAAGAGTGAGTAATTTTGTTGTTCTGGATTCCCTGTGGAGATCTAAGTTTAATGCGAAGGGGGGGGGTTAAAGTTTAAATCCCCCCCTCTGCTGTTCAAAGCAACAGAGCCACAGAGAAGCTGCTTGTTGTGGCTGAAAAGAGAGTGAGTGCTCTTGAAACCTCTAAAGAAGCAGAGGGGAAAAAAGACTTTTAGCCACTTAAAAGGACTTTTTACTTATTTAAAAGTAAATAAAGAGGGATGTCTGGACGGGGAGAAAAGATGGCAGGTAAACCAAAACCCTCCCCCAAAACTCAGTCCACTCAACAAAGGCTGAATCCAGTACAGCAGTCAGGTTGTTGCTTTGCGCCCTCTGATGGAACAGTTGAATACGGTGAATGTGAAGCTTGATTCCTTAAAACAGCAATCGGTAGAAGCAAATAAGAGATCTGAGAGACAGAAAAAGGCTTGGCAGAAGTTAAGACCAAAGTTGAGAAGACGGATGCAAAGCTGGCCACGATGGAAAAAGAAAGGATTTCTGATAACGATAATTTACTGAGACTTCAGATGGAAAGATCTTCTTTCTTCTTAAGATTCCAGGGTGTACCAGAGCAAAAAGGTGAAAACCTCAAGAAGATTCTCAGTGAGGCAATCGCTCCTATGACAGATTTAAAAGCGGATCAAATACAAAGCGATATGGATATGATCTACAGGACCTATCCTGAATTTGTAAAGAAGAAGAACCTGCCAAGAGAAGTTATGGTGAGGTTTTCCAAAAAGTCAACTAGAGGTGGTGCTCAAGGCCACAAATAGAGACATCCTGAAGATCCAAGAGGAAGACATCGGAGAACTAAAAGACATTCCATTTGAGATTAGGAGGAAGAGGAAACCTTATAAGACTTTGACAGCATTCCTTCAGTCAGAAGGCATTATATATCGTTGGCTTACTCCAGAAGGTATTGTCTTCAGCTTCAAAGAGAAGAAGCAAAGAATTGATTCGACTGCAAAGGCCAAAAAATTTCTGGACAGTTGTAAAGATAAAACTCCACCAGAGGATTCTTTGGATTTGCAAGAGAGCATTTATGGTCTGGATGGTTCAGACTCTTCTGGGAAACAAGGTTCTGAAGATGAAGAGTCCGACTCAGCTTTGGGGGCAGCAGCACCAAAACCCCAAAGAGGCAAGAAGGGGGAAAAAAGGAACTTTTAAAGAATAATAAGATGAATTTGTTGCTTGAAAGTCTTGAATGTATAACTCACTTTTTTTTCCAGTCCCTTATGTAAAATAAGCTTTTAATCTAGATATTTTGCAGTTTAAAGCCTTATAATTTAAAATTCTTCCTTGAAATTTGAAGTAGATATATCAGTATAATCCTTTGTTTTTGGCTTCTGTATACCTTAGGGTAGAGTAGGTTTTTTAGGTATTGTGGTGTTTTTAGTGTGTAGTTGCAAAAAAAAATTATTATTATTTTTTAAAAAAACAAGGACTGTTGCCGTATACGAAATGAAAAATGCTAGATGCTCAAGCTGGGTTCAAAAAAGGAGGAGGCAACAGAGATCCTGCAGCAAATTTATTTTGGTTACTGGAGCATAGAATTTCAGAAGAACATCTACTTGGGTTCCATTGATTTCAGCAAATCTTTTGACTATTTGGACCACAGAATCATAGAATCATAGAGTTGAAGAAGAGGAGGAGGAGGAGGACGAGATTGGATTTATACCCCACCCTTCACTACCCAAGGGAGTCTCAGAGTGGCTTACAAACTCCTTTCTCTTTCCTTCCCCAGACACCCTGTAAGGTAGGTGGGGCTGAGAGAGCTCTCTCTAGAGCTGTCCTTGAGAGAAAAGCTCTGACAGAACTATGGCTTGCCCAAGGTCATCCAGCAGCTGCAAGTGGAGGAGTGGGGAATCAAACCCGGTTCTCCCAGATTAGAGTCCGTGCACTTAACCACTACACCAAGGGACTTCCAGGGTCAACTAGTCCAACCCCATGAAAAGCTCTGGCTGGTTTTAAAAGAAAAGGGTGTGCCACCATCTGATTGTTTTGATGCACAACCTGGACTCCGGACAAGAGGCTACTGTTAAGACAGAATAAGGAGAGACAGAATACTCTCTCAAAAGGTGCATGCATGCCTTTTCAACTGCAGCCCTTCCTTGTGGCATTCCCACCTTTGGACGACGGTTATTTAAGGAAGAGGTAGCTTAATTTTAAAGTGAATGAATGCAGTCAAACCCTCCAGGCACCAAATCATATTCTTGCGAAAACAGGTTATGGCCAGAAAATATTTTGAAAGAGCAGCTTTGTCTTTTAATGACGAGACACGCGGCAGAAGAAGGATGCCACTGAAAGAAGTTTGCAAGTGAAAATGCCAAGGCAACCGTTCATATTGAGAATGAGCCGCTCTGAATGGCAAGGAACAGGCACCACAGCCCTCTCCATCAGGTTGGGTGTCCAAATGTGGGCAGAGCTGCTATTTCTGGCTGGCTGGCTTGGGAAAGATAAAAGATGGGCTCATGTTTCAGAGAACATCATCCCAAGTATCTTGGGAGTGTTTCTGGCTGGAGAGCGGAGGGTATCCGTGATGTTTTGCAAGCTGCCTGCATGGGTAGAGGGGGCATTTCAGTAGGGAATGGGTCAAAGGGAGCCTTCTCAGCAAGGAAGAAGAAGGAAGAAGGAGAAAGAAGAAGGAGGAGGAGATTGGATTTCTACCCCGCCCTTCATTTGGCATCTCAGAGCAGCTTCCAATCTCCTTTCCCTTCCCCTCCCCACACCCTGTGAGGTAGGTGGGGCTGAAAGAGCTCTTTCGAGGACTGCCCCTGAGAGAACAGCTCTGAGAGAACTTGTGACTGACCCAAGGTCACCCAGCTGGCTGCATGTGGAGGAGTGGGGAATCAGCCCCGGTTCTCCCAGATTAGAATCTGCTGCTCCTAACCACGACACCAAACTTGCTCTCGTTCCTCGTGCCGCGGCCTCCCCTTCGACCAGGCCTCGCCCTGCCATGCATGCTGCCGACTTCTTTCTCTTTTTGGTCGCTTTGCCTCGCCAGCTGTTCTTTGGCCCTGATGGCTTTTGGCCTGCCCGATGCAGTTTCCTGTCATTTCAGAACACTGCGTAAGTTGTTTTCAGGGTTCTGGGATGGCACGGGGAGGAACCTGGGGCATCCTGTATCTTTCCCTTTCCTGTGGAGAAACCAGCCTGGAGAGCCCTGTGGGGTTGCTGGGGTCTGTGGTGGTGCTGGCGGGGGTCAAAGCGGGCCATGCCCATGGCAGGACAACCAGGGCCGTGGATGCTTGGCTTCTGAAATCTGATGAGAGAAGGGAACAAGAGAAGAAGAAGAACTGAAGAGGTCATCTGGGGTGGAATCGGACCGCCCGCCCAACAGCAGATCTCTCTAATCAGGAGAATCGGGTTTGCATTTCATATTGTAAAGACGAAGAGGTTAAAGCAGTGATGGTTAAATGGATGGAAGACTTCGGTCATAATGTAGAAATTAATAGATGGTCAAAGACCTGGAAATCAACCAAATTTTTAAAAACAGTAAGCTATAAAGAAAACATATATAAATTATTCTACAGGTGGCATTGGTCTCCAGACAAATTGAATAAATGTTTTGGAAAGACGTCAAATTTATGTTGGACTTGTGGGAAGACCCGGGGTACATTGTGTCACATGTGGTGGACATGTATAGTAATGAAGAAGTTTTGGGTCATGGTTAAAGAACTGATTTTTGATATTGTGGGTATTGATATGGAGTTGGAGCCAGAACCTTTTTTACTAAATATGTTGGAAGATAACCTGTCAAATGTAGATATGAAATTAACAACCTATATTCTTACGGCGGCTCGTATAACTCGGGCAAAAGCTTGGAAATCGACTACGCTACCGGGAAGAGAAGAAATTCTCGGCAAACTTTCGGAATGAGTGGAACTAGATAGATTGAGTTATCTGTTAAACTCGGATTGTAAGGCAGATCCTATGTATATATGGTCCAAGTTTATTGATTGGCTATGTTAGAACAATAGATATGATGGCTCACTTAAATGTAATAAGAACATTACTTTTGGTTGTTTAATTTTTTTATATATATATATACTGTTAAAAACCTAATAAAAAAATTTATAAAAAAAAAAAAGGAGAATCGGGTTTGATTCCCCATGCCTCCACATGCAGCTGCTGGGTGACCTTGGGTCAGTCATCGTTCTCTCAGAGCAGTCCTCAAAAGAGCTCTCTCAGCCCCACCTACTTCACAGGGCGTCTGTTGTGGGGAGGGGAAGGGAAAGGAGATTGTAAGTCTCTCTGAGACTCCGAGTGAAGGGCGGGGTATAAATCCACTCTCTTCTTCTTCTCTTCTTCTTCCTCCGCCTCCTCCCTTTGCGTTTTGTGGGTTCTGATGCGGAAGACCTCCTTGACAAACAGTCTTCTTTTCTTCCAGTGGTTCTCGCCCTGCCGTTCTGAAGTCTCTCCACCTTCCCACCATCAGTCCTCTGTAAACTGACAGTCGAATTAATTGGTTTTGCCAGAGCCTCACATTTCGATCCTAAATCTGAACTGGGTGGAAGTTCAGAGCTGTGCTCTGGATTTCTCATTTTTAAGTTTACCGTGGCACAGACCCCATCTGGGGGTCACCCTCATCCCCTTCATCGATGGATTCTGGGGGGGGGGGGGGGTGTTATTACGATCCGTAGCAAAATCCCCAACGGGACACATCATGGCAACTTCAAAGCCCATTGAGGATATTTGTGATATTTTCGTCATGAACCAGCTTGTTCATAAGGCTCAGTTATCGTTGTTAAAGGTCGTGGCATCGTTCCTTCCAGAGAGGCATTTCAGAGTTCTGCCTTTTTGTTTCAGTGAGCTGTGGCACAGGCCGTTTTTCTTGTGGTGGAAGCGGAATCCTTTCAGGAAGAAGAAGAGAAGAGATTGGCTTTATACCCCACCCTTCACTACCCAAGGGAGTCTCAGAGCGGCTTACAATCTCCTTTCCCTTCCCCTCCCCACAACAGACACCCCATGAGGTAGGTGGTGCTGAGAGAGCTCTTTCAAGAACTGCCCTTGAGAGAAGAGCTCTGAGAGAACTTGTGACCAAACCAAGGTCACACCAGCAGCTGCATGTGGAGGACTGGACAATCAAACCTGGTTCTTCCAGATCAGAGCCCATGCACTTAACCACTTCACCAAACTGGCTAGCCAGGGTTAGCCAGGTCAGGGCAAGTCCACAGGGCTCAGATGTGAGATGATGTACGACGGGCTAATGATCATTCACACAGTCTGAAAAACTTACTGAAGAAAGCTCCAATTTTAAAAAGTTTTGTTTTAATGAGGTTATTTGAACTGGAAAAACTAGGTCAAGAAGACTTCAGAAGCACTTGAAACAAGATCTCAAGGCGGGGCGGTCTTACCTGTTTCAGAGAATGAAATATTCAGTAGCCACCCATCTGTTAAAAGACATCATTGCTACGTTACTACGGTTGGTATTTGTTGGAACTGAAAGGCAGGAGAAAGGACAGCGTTTGGGATCAGTGCTAGAAGTATGTGGGCGGTCAATTCTTGGCTAGGCCTGCCAAGTCCCCCGCTTGGGCGGGGGAAACACCGATTTTTAGAGCTTACCTCCCGCTTTTCCAAAGATGGCCACCGGGAGGACTAAATGGCTGCCTTAAAAGGGAAATGTCTGCAGAGAGCCTGCCCTGCAGTAAAAAGCCTCGCCAGACATTTCCCCTTTAAGAAGTCAGCAAGAGAGCTTCTTCCACAGCAAGAGAGCCCCGCCCAGAGATTAAGGAGGGACTGAAGGAGCTGCTTTTGCATGTGGCTGGCAAGGTGAGTTTCTCTTCCAGCTCTTTTCATTCTCTCTCCCTTTCTTTTTTCTGTCTGTCTGTCTGTCTGTCTCTCTCTCTGTCCCCATCTAGCAGAGGTCTATCAGTGGCTATTATAGCCACAAGGTCTAAATGGAAGTAAGTGCCTCTGCCAGTTTTTTCCCCTTCTCTCTCTCTCCCTCTTTCTTTCTTTTTTCTGTCTGTCTGTCTGTCTCTCTCTCTCTGTCCCCATGCAGCAGAGGTCTGTCAGTGGCTATTATTAGCCACAAGGTCTAAATGGAACCCTTTGTCTGGGGCAGTGAGGCTCTGCATTCTTGGTGCTTGGGGGGCAACAGTGGGAGGGCTTCTGGAGTTCTGGCCCCGCTGCTGGACCTCCTGAGGGCACCTGGTATTTTTGGCCACTGTGTGACACAGAGTGTTGTACTGGATGGGCTGTACTGGATGGGCCGATCCACTGTGGCTTCTCTCCTGTTCTTATGATATGAAAATCATATTTAGCACTTGTGTAGCACTTAGGGCTTCATATTCTGCCGAGATGAGGAAGGATTCAGTAGGGCCGTTGCTCAGTGCTAGAGCATCTGCTTGACATGCAGGAGGTATCAGCCTCTTCAGCTAAAAAAGGATCAGGTAATAGGTGACATTAAAGATCTCAGCCTGAGACCCTGGAGAGCCACTACCAGTCTGAGTAGTCAATACTGACCTTGATGGACCAATGGCCTGATTCAGTATTAGGAAACTTCATGAGTTCATGTGTCAGCATGTGGAAGCAACATCACAGGATGTGACATCACAAAATGATGTCACTTCCTTTCTCCTGGCTCCACCCCCAAAGTCTCCTGGCTCCACCCCCAAAGACCCCAGATATTTCCCAAGTTGGACTTGGCAGCCCTATTCTTGGCTGAAACGCAGGGACGCTCCAGGGATGCAAACCACACAAAATACTGCTAAGATGGGAACTCTTCCTTGAGACCATGCAAACAGATGTAGCATTATGGATGCATTAAGGATGTAGCATTAAGGATGTAGCATTAAGGAACAGCGTTGCAGATACAAATCACAAAATGCGGGAAATCTCCAAATGCTCTGAGGAGTTGCAAATGGTTAGTTAGAACATGAGAGGCGACAGAGAAGGGGCTCAAAACAACAGTGGATTGAACCCCATAGATTTGTTCCTCCGAGAGCAGCCAGTTTGGTGTAATGCAGTGGTGGGCAAACTGTGGCTCGGGAGCCGCATGTGGCTCTTTCACATATATTATGTGGCTCCCGGCAGGGCGGCTGGGGAAGCTAAAGATCATTAGCAAACAAATATCATTGGACAAATTAAGATCATTATCAATATCTGCTTTTACCCCTTTTGTTATTATTTTCGGCAGTCTCATTTAATGTTAAGAAAAAGCAAATCTGCTTATTTTCCAATAAAAGCAGGTAATATTTGTTCATGTCTTGTGGCTCACAAACATCTGATGTTTATTCTGTGCGGCTCTTACATTAAGCAAGTTTGGCCAGCCCTGTTCTAGGTGGCTCTTACGCTGAGCAAATTTGCCCACCCCTGCTGTAGTGGATAAGAGTGGCAGTTTCTGTCAGAGCTCTCTCAGCCCCACCTACCGCCCAGGGTGTCTGCTGTGGGGAGGGGAAGGGAAAGGAGATCGTAAGCGGCTCTGAGACGCCTTTGAGTAGTGAAGGGTGGGGTATAAATCCAATCTCTTCTTCCTCCTCCTCCACATGAAGCCAGCTGGGTGACCTTGGGTCAGTCACCGTTCTCTTGGCGCTGTTCTCTCGAGAGCAGTTCTGTCAGAGCTCTCTCAGCCCCATCTCTGTCACAGGGTGTCTGTTGTGGGGAGAAGAGGGGAAGGTGATTGTAAGCCACTCAGAGACTCTGAGTGAAGGGTGGGGTATCAATCCAATCTCTTCTTCTTCTTCTTCTTCTTCTTCTCCCTGCCCTCTTCCGAGTGACAGCCCTTCAGATACTCCAAGAGAGCCATCCTGTCCCCCCTCAACCTCCTCTTCTCCAGACTGAACATTCCCAAGAAGTCCCTCAGCCTTTCCTCGTAGGTCTTCTTGGTCTCCAGGCCCCAGATCATCTTTGTCCCTCTCCTCTGCATCCACTCCGTTCTGCCCACATCCTTTTTGATCATTTGAATAAGCAGCAATATTTGCAGCCGATTATGTACCTATATAAACAGAGGGATCTTCTTATTTTCTCTCTCCCCCTCCCCTCCCCCCCAAGTCTGCCGTCCATTTTAACTTGGAACGAAAGGAATTTTGGAAATGTTGGGCGAAAATTCCTTTTTGGAAAGGGGGGGGGGAAACGGTGAGTTCTTCTGCCCCCATGCACATGAAGCGGGATGGGATGCTGTGGCGCCTTCAGGATTCCAGCCGCAGTCGAGATCTCCCCATCGGCTGGCTTTCGTGTCGACACTGCCGACTGAAAACGAATACGTGATTCGCCACTGAACAAGCTTTGGAAAGCAGCAGCTCTGAAACTCAAGCAGCGTCTGGGAAAATGTTTTTGTGTATAAGAAATGTGGCATTTTACCTCTTGTTTGGTAAGCCTTCGAGTGCTCTCTTCTTGTTTCCCAAGCCCTGCTCCCAGAGAAAACACTTTGGGTGCCAACGTCATTAACTATATCTTCGCCATCTCCAAAAGAATGGAAAGGGTTTTTTTTCCCCCCCATAGGAAACAGACTAATTTGCTTTGACGATATGACGCACTAGACAGAAACAGACTCCGAATTTATTAATAAAAGCTCCAGTGGGAATCAGCTGTGCCAGGGCTTTGTGTTTTGGCACTTGAAGGGAAAAGTCCACACAAGGCACTAAGGCAAAACGAGTTATGTGAACAGCATTGTTCATAAAATTGTATTTCTTTAATCCCACTCCAGAAGGACTGACACATCTGGATATCAGGATTCACAGCGTATGAAAGTAAACCCAGTCCTCCAGGTACTTTGCTAGCAAGACATCCCACCGACGGCCTCGGTGACTCTGCACAGAACACGTCCAGAGCCACCTGTGGCTAAGAGTGCGGACTCTAATCTGGAGAACTGGGTTTGATGACCCATTTCTTCACATGCAGCCAGCTGGGTGGCCTTGGGTCAGCTACAGCTCTCTCAGGGATGTTCTCTCAAGAGTAGTTCTCTCAGAGCTCTCTCAGCCCCATGTACTTCATGGGGTGTCCTTTGTGGGGAGAAGAGGGGAAGGTAATTGTAAGCCACTCAGAGACTCCTAGTGAAGGGCAGGGTATAAATTCACTGCTTCTTCTCCTTCTCCTCATTCTTCTTCTGAGAGCCAGTTTGGTGTAGTGGTTGAGTGCGCGGACTCTAATCTGGGAGCACCGGGTTTGATTCCCCACTCCTCCACTTGCACCTGGCTGGATGGCCTTGGGCAAGCCATAGCTCTGTACCAGCTGTTCCCTCAAGGACAGCTTGGGAAAAAACTCTCTCAGCCCCACCTACCTCACAGGGTGTCTGTTGTGGGGAGGGGAAGGGAAAGGAGTTTGTAAACTGCTCTGAGACTCCAAGTGAGTGAAGGGCGGGGTATAAATCCAATCTCTTCTTCTTCTCCTTCCTCCCTGACCTGGATGGGCCAGATCTCAGAAGCTTAGCAGGGTTAGCAAGGAGATTGTAAGCCGCTCTGAGACTCCTTTGCATAGTGAACGGTGGGATATAAATACAACTCGCCTCCTCCTTCTCTTTCTCCTCCTTCTTCCCCTCCTCCTCCTCCTCCTTCTTCTCCTTTTTCTCCTTCGCCTCTTCCTCCTCCTTCTTCCTAGAGACTTCAAGCAGGCCTCGGTTTCTGCGACTCTCTCCCTCTTTCCTCTCGGCACCCTGATCGCCCTCTGGGATCACCCAACACACGGCATCACTGTGTGGCATTGTCATTTGCTTTCCCTTGTGCTCTCCCAGACCTCCACTCTCACTGGATCAGGTTTTCTTTACCTTGGTTATTATTCCCTCTTTATTGCAGTTTCCTTGTCGGGTGTTTGGTAGGGTGTTGTTGGCATTCCGCTCTGCGTGTGTGCACGCGTATGTTCAATTCTCGCTCACTATTTCTAATTGCTGTGTTTTCTGAATAAAGGTTTGAATTTTGTTCTAGTCTCTCTATTCTCAAAGAAAAGTTGCTCAGCCTGGGACCCTGATATACAAAAGATAGCGATCCCTTAATCAAAATTTCCCATAAAGTGCATGTTGGCCTTGACATACAGGTAAAGGTTTCCCTCACTCGAAAGCCAGTCAAATACGATTCTAGAGATGCGGTGCTCATCTCCGTTTCCAAGCCGAAGAGCCAGCGCTGTCCAAAGATGTTTCTGTGGTCATGTGGCCAGCAGGACTAGAGCTGAGACGCACGGAAGACACCAAAGCGGTACCTATTTCTCTACTTGCAATTTCTTGCTTTCGAACTGCTGGGTGGGCAGGAGCTGGGGCCAGAGACGGGAGCTCACTCCGTCACGCGGCACTCGGGTCCCGAACTGCTGAACTACCGACCTTCCGGCCTGCAGCTCAGTGTCGAAACCGCTTGAGCCACTGCAGCCCTCAGACATACAGGTAGGACACTTCAAATGTCAAGGGGTCATACACGTATACCCCATTTGAGTAACACAGCAGCTGTATTTGAAGAAGCGAGCAGTGACTCACGACACAGATTTTGTTTATCTTTCAGCAGCTACAGGACTCTTGATCTTTTCTACTGCTACAGACAGCCTAACAGAGCCGCCCATCTTGATCTACACAGGGGCAAGACAATGGCCCCTCTGAAGAGCTCTTCCCTTGGAAACTCTATGTCGTAATTTCCACACCTCCTATCCCTCTGCATATCAGATCTAATCCAATCACGCCTGCTGTTGTCATTCACCTGCTATTGTCATTTGGCATCTGAAATCACTCCGCTCTCCAAGATATAAGGACAGAGGGACTCCCATTCTTGCTGGATCTGAAGAAGTGAGCAGTGACTCACGAAAGCTCGCCCCCTGCCACAAATTTTGTTGGTCTTTCAGGTGCTCCTGGACTCTTGCTCTTTTCCACTGCCACAGGCAGACCAACACGGCCACCCATCTGGATCTAACAGCAGCCCCTTAAAGTCCGAACTGGCGGAGACTGACCAAGAGAGAGATCTTGGAGTCGTAGTAGATACCTCAATGAAAATGTCAAGACAGTGTGCGGCTGCAATGAAAAAGGCCAGTGCTATGCTGGAGGTTATTAGGAAGGGAACTGAAAACAAATCAGTCAGTATTCTAATGCCCCTGTATAAATCAATGGTGCGACCTCATTTGGAGTACTGTGTGCAGTTCTGGTCGCCACACCTCCAAAAAGACATTATAGCATTGGGAAAAGTGCAGAAAAGGGCAACTAGAATGATAAAAGGGTTGGTATACTTTCCCTATGAATAAAGGTTGAAGCGCTTGGGGCTCTTTAGCTTGGAGAAACAACGGCTGAGGGATGACATGATCGAAGTTTATAAGATTATGCATGGGATAAAGCAGGCAGAGAAAGAAGTACTTTTCTCCCTTTCTCACAATACAAGAACTTGTGGGCACTCCATGAAATGGCTGAGCAGTCAGGTTAGAACAGATAAAAGGAAGTCGTTTGGTGTGGTGGTTAAGTGCGCGGACTCTAATCTGGGAGAATCAGGTTTGATTCCCCACTCCTCCACTTGCACCTGCTGGATGACCTTGGGCAAGCCATGGCTCCGTACTAGCTGTTCTCTCAAGGGCAGCTGTCTCAGAGCTCTCTCCGCCCCACCTACCTCACAGGGTGTCTGTTGTGGGGAAGGGAAAGGGGTTTGAAAGCCGCTCTGAGACTCCAAGTGAGTGAAGGGTGGGATATAAATCCAATCTCCTCTCCTCCTCCTCCTCCTCCTCCTCCACTTCTTCACCCAAAGAGTGATTAACACGTGGAATTCACTGCCACAGGAGGTGGCGGCGGCTACAAGCATGGATGGCTTCAAGAGAGAATTGGATAAACATACAGAGCAGAGGTCTATCAGTGGCTATTAGCCACAAGGTATAGATAGGAACTCTCAGTCTGGGTGATGCTCTGTATTCTTGGTGCTTGACCGGGGGGGGGGGGGGCAACAGTGGGAGGGCTTCTAGTGTCCTGGCCCCACTGCTGGACCTCCTGAGGGCACCTGGTATTTTTGGCCACTGTGTGACACAGAGTGTTGGACTGGATGGGCCACTGGCCTGATCCAACATTGGCTTCTCTTACGTTCTTATGTACTAACAAAATCTATTTCCACATGAGATTTCACTTCTCCATCAAAACAATTCCAGTCCCTTAGAAAAGGAATCACACCTGGAAGATTTAGGACAGGATGCACACACACACCAAGCCTCTCTCTGCTCCAGTTCCCGTTTTTTTCTCCATTCCCTCTTCTGCAATTCTTTTTCATTAAAATCTCCAAAAAGATTGTCTTTCCCTAAGCATTTGCAGGCATGAGTTCTGACTCACGAAAGCTGGAATAAATTGTTGTTCAACTTTAAAGGGCTGTGGGATTTCTGTTTTACTTTTGCTACAGTAGACGAATATGGTTACCCCTCTGGAATTATTACTGTGGGAAGAAGAAATTCTCGCATGCCGGAATCGAAGTTTCCTTCAAAGTCTTGGCCTTCTAAGAGCAAGAGTCAGGTCATCGGTCCATTCTGCAAACCCACGTCGGAACAGAAATTCCCCTCTGCATTCCATGCTGCTTTCACTTCATCTGATCGTCGGATTTCTGTGGTACTTCTGCATAGATCTATGGCCGTTTTTTGGAAGTTCAGGGGTGACTCTGCGGTTAGTACGGCATTGGCCTGGGGTATCTGAATGGGGTTTTGAGCTGCATCTTTTTCTGTTCCAGTGTGGGTTTGGTACAACAACGGAGCAAATACTCGATGCAGAATGGGCCACCATCATAAAGGTAAAGGTCTCCCTTGCGCGAAAGCCAGTTGAATCTGACTCTAGGGGATGGTGCTCATCTCTGTTTCCAAGCCGAACAGCCAGCGCTGTCCAAAGACTTCTCTGTGATCACGTGGCCAGCATGACTAAACACCAAGGTGCACAGAACGCGGTTACCTTTCGACCAAAGCGGCACCTATTTATCTACTTGCAATTTCTTGCTTTTGAACTGCGAGATTGGAAGGAGCTGGGATCAGAGATGGGAGCTCACTGCGTCATGTGGCACTCAGGTCTCGAACTGCCGAACTACCGACTTGCTGGTCTACAGTTCAGCATCTGCAGTTCAGCAGCCGATAAAGGAAGCTTTGACTCTTAAAAGCCCTGGGAAATCCTCTTGATCTCTAAGGCGATACTGAAGTTGACTCTTGCTCCTTTAATGCTGACCAACACAGCTACTCACCTAAAATGTGGCCTTCTACAGAACAAATATGCCCAAGATGGATTTTGGTGGGCCTCGGTTGTGGACCATTACATTAAGTTGCCCTGTCTCCAGAATGACCTTTTACTCATGAAACTTCCATCTGATCGATATCATTCCTGCTGGCCCATTTCTGTTGACATCTGCACGTTTTATGCCAGTTTGGTGTAGTGGTTTGGAGCGCAGACTCTAATCTGAGAGAATCGGGTTTGATTCCCCACTCTTCCACATGCAGCTGTTGGAGTGACTTTGGGTCAGTCATAAGTTGTCTCAGAGCTGTTCTCTCAAGGGCAGTTCTCGAAAGAGCTCTCTCAGCCCCACCTACCTCACAGGGTGTCTGTTGTGGGGAAAGGAAGGGAAAGGAGATTGTAAGCCGCTCTGAGACTCCAAGTGAAGGGCCGGGTATAAATACAATTCCTCCTCCTCCTCCTCCTCTTCTTCATTAGGTGCAGTAGTTAAGTGCACGGACTTTAATCTGGGAGAACTGGGTTTGATTCCCCACTCCTCCACTTGCACCTGCTGGATGACCTTGGGCAAGCCATAGTTGTGGCACAGCTGTTCTTGAAAAAGAGCAGTTTCTGTCAGAGCTCTCTCAGCCCCACCTACCTCACGGGGTGTCTGTTGTGGGGAGGGGAAGGGAAAGGAGATTGTAAGCCACTCTGAGACTCCCTTGGGTAGTGAAGGGTGGGGTATAAAGCCAATCTCTTCTCTTCTTCTGAAAGGATTCCGTTTCCGCAACAAGAAAAAAAGCCTGAGCCCCAGCTCACTGAAACAAAAGGGCAGAACTTTGAAATGCCTCTCTGGAAGGAACGATGCCACGACCTTTAACAACGATAACTGAGCCTTATGAACAAGCTGGTTCATGGCGAAAAAATCACGAATATCCTCAATGGGCTTTGAAGTTGCTGTGATGTGTCCCGTTGGGGATTTTGCTACAGATGGCAATACAGACCCCCAGAATCCATCGATGAAGGGGATGAAAGTGACCCTCAGACGGGGTCTGTGCCGCGGTAAGCTTACAAATGAGAAATCCAGAGCACAGCTCTGAACTTTCACCCAGTTCAGATTTCGGATCAAAATGTGAGGCTCTGGCAAAACCAATTAATTTGACTGTCAGTTTACAGAGGACTGATGGTGGGAAGGTAGAGAGACTTCAGAACGGCAGGGCGAGAACCACTGGAAGAAAAGAAGAGTGTTTGTCAAGGAGGTCTTCCGCATCGGAGCCCGCAAAACGCAAAGGGAGGAGGCGGAGGAAGAAGAAGGGAAGAAGAAGAGGAGGAAGAGGAGGAGGAGGAGATTGGATTTATAACCCGCCCTTCACTTGGAGTCTCAGAGAGTCTGACAATCTCCTTCCCCTCCCCACAACAGACGCCCTGTGAAGTAGGTGGGGCTGAGAGAGCTCTTTTGAGGACTGCTTTAAGAGAACGGTGACTGACCCAAGGTCACCCAGCAGCTGCATGTGGAGGCATGGGGAATCAAACCCGATTCTCCTGATTAGAGAGATCTGCTGTTGGGCGGTCGGTCCGATTCCACCCCAGATGACCTGGAGCGGGCGCTTTAGGACATGGCAGGCTGGCTTAGACTGAGCCGACTGAAATTGAATCCAACGAAGACGGAGGTCCTGTGCCTGAGTCGGAGCGGGTCAGGGGTAGGGATCCCACTACCGGCCTTCGTTGGGGCACCATTGGTGCCAGTGCTGAGGGTGAGGAGTTTGGGAGTGCTCCTGGATGCCGCCTTAACAATGGAGGCCCAGGTAGCAGCCACTGCTAGGGCGGCCTTTTATCATCTACAGCTGATCAGGCAGTTGGTTCCCTTCCTCGAACGGCATGATCTGGCTTTGGTGATCCACGCTATGGTCACCTTGAGGTTAGACCACTGCAACGCTCTCTACATGGGGCTGCCCTTGTCTCAGATCCGGAGGCTGCAGCTGGTGCAGAATGCTGCAGCCAGACTGCTGATGGGTCTCTCCACATGGGACCATATCCAGCCGGTGCTGAGGACACTGCACTGGCTGCCCATAGCATACCGGATTCGGTTCAAGGTTTTGACCTTTAAAGGTCAGGGGCCTGCCTACTTGAGGGACCGCCTTTTCCCATATGTGCCCCAGAGAGCACTGAGGTCAGGGACTCAACACTGCCTATCCCTCCCTGGTCTGAGAGAGGCCAGATTGGCAACCACCAGAGCCAGGGCCTTTTCAGTGGCGGCTCCACGCTAGTGGAATGAGCTCCTGGAGGACATCCGGGCCCTGTGGGACCTTCTGCAGTTCTGCAGGGCCTATAAAACAGAGCTCTTCCACCAGGCCTTTGATTAGGAGCCGCCATCGATGAACACGCCCTTGTAACCCCTCCTGGCCTGGTTCCTCATCAGATGCTGCCTTACCACGAGTTGATCCTGAAGGCTGCCATCCCTTGTCTGTTTTATCTGTAACTGATTTTGTTTTAACTTGCTTTTATTGTTTTATGATATTTTAACTTCTGCAAGCTGCCTTGAGCCAGCTTGTCCGGCAAGGCAGGGTATAACCACTACACCAAACTGGCTCTGCAGGGCAATTTTATTTTGGGTTTTAGAGAATGTTAACAGTGTAGAAGTCTGACATGTTTCGCAAATCTGTTATCAAGAATACTAGGCATTTCAGCTTGGTGAGCAGGAGGTGGTCTGGGGGGGAACTTACAGGGGAAAGTCCTAAGGGGCTGCTATCCTGGAGCCAAGGTCCAGCAGCTCCGCCAGACCTGCAAGGGCCCCTGAGCTCAGGACACAGCAGTAGGTGCCAGCCTCGGGTTACCAGTGGAAGGGAAAGCAGCTCTAGTTACCAGTTTGGTGTCGTGCTTAAGTGCATGGATGCTAATCTGGGAGAACCGGGTTTGATTCCCCACTCCCCCACCTGCAGCTGCTGGTGTGACCTTGGGCCAGTTACAAGTTCTCACTGGCCCAAGGTCACACCAGCAGCTGCATGTGGAGGAGTGGGGAATCAAACCCAGACCAAGCGCCGCCCCCTCCTTGGCTTCCCGGAGCAGTGCAGAGGCGCAGCGCCCCGGGGAAATCCCTGCTAGGGTCTTTATTGTTTTTAATGTTTTGTTTTAATATTGACAATTTTATCATTGTTCCTTTTATGACTGTGTGCTGCTTTTCCAGAGACTTGCTCAAGGTGGCATATACCATTTTTTATCTGGGCACATGGCACATAAGTACTGGAGAAATTTCACCAACCCTTCAGCAGCTTCCACCTTATCAGTTTGGTGTAGTGGTCAGGAGTTGGACTCTAATCTGGGAGAATTGTGTTTGATTCCCCACTCCTCCCCATGCAGCTGCTGGTGTGACCTTGGGCCAGTCACAAGTTCTCTCAGAGCTGTTCTCTCATGAGCAGTTCTCAAAAGACCTCTCTCAGCCCCACCTACCTCACAGGGTGTCTTGTTGTGGGGAGGGGAAGGGGAAGGGATGGGTGGTGCACGTGTCCTGGGTCTCTCAAGTCTACTTGAAACCTGGTGGTTTCAAGGGAGCAGGAAGAGAATGAGGGTGTGTTCTTTACGCTTATTTTTATTGCACAAAGTATTGGATGGGGAAGGGAAGGGAGGGGAGGAAGAGCAGGTCAGTTTCACCCGCCTGCGGGGTGGGTGTTGCCTTCTGAAACACTTCTGGTATGTTAGGGGGTGTGGCATATGCAAATGAGTTATGCCAATGAGCTCCTGCTCCTCTTTTTCTACGAAATGACCCCTGATAATAATTAATTATGGCCGTCCTCAGGTGTTCAGAATCCAGAGTGATCTAAGGGGTGGGTGACTGTAAGAAACAGATGGATGACATCGCAGACCCTATGCCGACCCCCCCACCCCAAAAATTACAATGCTTTGTTGTGGAGGGGGGGTGATCCCACACTGCTTTCCACCCCTCATGTGGGGAGGAACCCCCCCCCTTCCACTTCTCCCATTGACATAACAATGCAATGGGTCCAGTTTCTTCCTGATGCGAAAAAAAAAGTTTGCGAAAATTCCCCCGTGGGATCCGCTTTGCCCGTTAAACCAAGAAAGCGCAAGCGCTGAGCTGTTCCGCAAAGCTTTGAGACTCAGAAACAGGCGGATGCGCCAATGACTCCCCTGGTATCCACAAAACCCGGCTGCGGAGAGAGGAAATTTAACTTTCCAGGTGAGGCAGAACGGCTTGATCAGGAATCGCCTCTAAAGTGCTGACTCGGCAAGGTAATCTGTTCTCCCTCGGCAGCTGACTGTTACAACTCTCCCTGCGTGTTGTGCCTTCCATCCTGGCTTCAGAAGCCAAGCAGGAGGCTCGTTATAAAAAGAGCTACTTGGGGTTGAATCTCAGGTAGATACCGGATACATGCGGTTTGCAAATACACATACATGACTACCCTGCCACTATCTCTGTGAATCAGTTTACAATGCAAAAATGCACATTTATGTTATCCAAAGGGAAGTAACATTCTTTTCAGTGCAGCTAGAAAGGAAATAATGTTCTTTTCTATGCAGATAGTAGGGTGACATTGTACAAAATGGATTCAGGTGAGTAGCCATGTTGGTCTGAAGCAGCAGGACAAAGGCTGAGTCCAGGGGCCCCTTCAAGACCAACGAAGTTTAATTCTGGGTACAAGCTTTAATTCTAGGTACAAGCTTTAATTCTGGGTAGACACTTCAGATATCTTTAGATATCGGAAGAAGTGTGCCTGCACACGAAAGCTTCTACCCAGCATTAAACTTTGTTGGTCTTCAAGGTGCCGCTGGACTCAGACTGTACAAAATGATTCACAAAGTTACTTGGACAAATTGTTAGGGACTGTGGTCCGTACTACTATGTGTAGTTGGCTGCAAGGTGGAATTCCTGCTATTGGTTTCGGCACTGTTTAATAAGTCATGTCCACACTTTACGCTTTGCTTCAGTTTTGTTTTCTACATAAGAACATAAGAGAAGCCAATGTTGGATCAGGCCAATGGCCCATCCAGTCCAACACTCTGTCACACAGTGGCCAAAAATACCAGGTGCCCTCAGGAGGTCCAGCAGTGGGGCCAGGACACTAGAAGCCCTCCCACTGTTGTCCCCCCCCCCAAGCACCAAGAAGACAGAGCATCACTTGCCCCAGACTGAGAGTTCCTATCTATACCTTGTGGCTAAGAGCCATTGAAGGACCTCTGCTCCAGATGTTTATCTAATTCCCTCTTGAAGCCGTCCATGCTTGTAGCCGCCACCCCCTCCTGGGGCAGTAGATTCCATGTGTGAATCACCCTTTGGGTGAAGAAGTATTTCCTTTTATCCGTTCTAACCCGACTGCTCAGCAATTTCATTGAGTGCCCACAAGTTCTTGTATTCTGTGAAAAGGAGAAAAGTACTTCTTTCTCTACCTGCTCTATCCCATGCACAATCTTGTAAACCTCTTATCATGTCACCCCTCAGTCATCGTTTCTCCAAGCTAAAGAGCCCCAAGCGCTTCAACCTTTCTTCATAGGGAGTTCTGGTTGATACTAATCGATTGATTGTTGAAGGCCATATTTTGTTGATTGTATTGACTTCCTCTGTGTCCTCCGCCTCAAGTTCCTGTGAGGAAGGCAGACTATAAATAATGTAAATAACATAAACAAGCAAACAAGCAAACAAACAAATTCAACATCAACTAAATTCAATATTGAAAGTCAAAGAAGAAGGGGACGGCAAAGAATGAGATGGTTGGACAGTGTCATCGACGCAACAAACACGAAATTACGCAAACTCCGGAAAACGACAGAAGACAGGCGGGCCTGGCGTGATGTGGTCCATGGGGCCGCGAAGAGTCGGACTCGGCTGTGCGACTGAACAACAACAACATCAACTAAATTCAATATCCAGTTAAAAAGATCCAGGGACTTTTCCCCTACCCCTGGTCCATCTGCTGCCCAAGATACCTCTCTTCCCAGCTTCTCTCTGGAGTCCAGGGTTTGCAGAGGGAGAGGCTGATTGCTCAGGCATGGAGTGGCCTGCCTTTTCCGGGGTCCTTCATCCCTGTGCAGCGCCCACTAATGATGTCAGTAGCTGCAAGGGAGATACTGTATCAGCTGCTGTGGAGGGTGCATGACATTTCTGCTGTTGGCCTCTGGACTGTGGGCCCAACCTCCACCAACCAAGAAGATGCTGGTACACCACGCAGGTGCATACTAGCGCGCACACACACAAATCTCTGTGAATGTATGAAATGACTCAAAACTGACATTACTGTGATGCATAAAAAGGACTGGTTTCTTCCCCCAGGATGAATAGTTTTCTTCTCCCAAAATAGGTTAATAGAGTGCTCTCCATAAATACGCAGCATGGCTTACTTCTTGAAGCGATCTAGACTTATTTTCTTTCCAGGCGCCTCCTGTAGCTCACCTGATTGCTATTTATGGCACACTGTGCTCTTAATGAGCTTGATTTGGGGAGTGTCTGAGACCACATACATATTTCCTTCCTTCCTTCCTTCTTGTAAAACATCAGGTTCTGAACTTGATCTCCCTACAAAACACACGCCTGATGTTTAAGAGACCGTAGCCTTTTCCCGGCAGCGTTCAAATTTACAATCAGCAGGGCATAGTTCAGAGGCAAGCTTTAAATAATGCAGCAGGACTGATAAATTAATGATCAAATAAAAGCAAAATGATGTTTGTCTTCCTCTCTTGCCCTGGATTTGAAGGGAAGGAGGCCAAACAGGAACTGATGGAGGGATTGAATTGGAGACAGTTCGACAAAGGGGGAAGATAAGATTTTTTAGATATCCCCCATGGGGCAGAACACAGAAAATGAAAAACCACGGCTAGGATTTTATATGCAAAGTACTGCGGAAAAAGAAGACCCATGAAAAGAAGCAATAATTTACAAACTACTTGAAACGGCAGAAACAGATAAACTAACTTTACAGTTACAAGATAAAAAAAGAAGAAACCTTTGTTAAAAATTGGTCAATTCTATATAAAGGGTCGGAGGACTAAGAAATTTTAAGAACTGAAACTTGAGCTCATAGGGCTAGAAACTGTTGACGGATACAGGCGTAACCAGTCCAGATTCTATGTAAGACTTAAACAGTTAACTGAGTACAAACTCTGTATTGTTTTATGTGGCGTGTCTGTTTTTCCTTTGTGTATCTGTGTTGTCTATTTTTCTTACCTGAATATAATAAAATCTATATAAAAAAAGAAAATAGATTTTTAAAATAATATTAATAATTATAATAATCAGGGGTCAGTTCGAGCAGGAGCTCAGGGGGGCGCAGCTCCGGGAGTTGGTGCCAGCCCCCCCCCCCCGTGGGGGAATGTCTGCTTGTGTCATGGCTGCAGCAAAATGACCCCTGGAAAGGTCCTTGTTCCTCCGACCAGCCTTCTGAAGGCTTCAGCCACCATTGAAGCTATCCTCCCTGAATAGTGGTATTTCTGAGGCTTGGATTAGTAGCGGTCCCCTCTCTGCCAACTCTTTCTCTCTCTCTCTCTCTCTCTCTCTCCTTTCTTGCCTTCTGACATACTTCCGGTGATGTCAGGTAGTTTAGCATATGCAAATAAGTTGTGCTAATGAGCTCCTGCACCTCTTTTTCTACGAAATGACCCCTGATAATAATGGATGGTGCTTCTTCTCCTTGCTGCTCAGCCCTGTTTCAGACAGGTTCAAGAATTCAAACAATTCGCTTGAAGGTTAATTCCTCTGACAAAAGAAATATGACCTTCTTCATCTGCTATATTCTTCACTCACTTTCTTAGGAGCCGCTCTTCATGTCCTGTCTAGCTTTGGCCCAAATGTACTGCATGTGGAAATATCCCTGACATTAGACTCATAAAGGCAATTAGCCAGTCAGGATGCCCGAATGGTCTGAGGCGGTCCCCCCGGGAGGGGAGAGGTTCGAATCCCACTCCTGACAAAGTTGATTTTGGGGAGGGGCCATGGCTCAGTGGTAGAGCCTCTGCTTGACATGCAGAAGGTCATAAGAACATAAGAGAAGCCAATGTTGGATCAGGTCGATGGCCCATCCAGTCCAACACTCTGGGTCACAAAGTAGCCAAAACCCAGGGGCCATCAGGAGGTCCACCAGTGGGGCCAGAACTCCAGAAGATCTCCCACTGTTGCCCCCCAAGCACCAAGAATACAGAGCATCACTGCACCAGACATAAGAACATAAGAGAAACCAATGTTGGATCAGGCCAATGGCCCATCCAGTCCAACACTCTGGGTCACAAAGTAGCCAAAACCCAGGGGCCATCAGGAGGTCCACCAGTGGGGCCAGAACTCCAGAAGATCTCCCACTGTTGCCCCCCAAGCACCAAGAATACAGAGCATCACTGCACCAGACATAAGAACATAAGAGAAACCAATGTTGGATCAGGCCAATGGCCCATCCAGTCCAACACTCTGTGTCACACAGTAGCCAAAAACACCAGGGGCCATCAGGAGGTCCACCAGTGGGGCCAGGACACTAGAAGCCCTCCCACTGTTCCCCTCCCCAAGCACCAAGAATACAGAGCATCACTTGCCCCAGACCGAGAGTTCCTATCTATACCTTTCACTGGGGAGAGGCTGTGGCTCAGTGGAAGAGCCTCTGCTTGGCATGCAGAAGATCCCAGGTTCAGTCCCAGGCATCTCCAGTTAAAAGGGACCAGGCCGTAGGTGATGGGAAAGACCTCCACCTCGGACTCCAGAAAGAGCAGCTGCCAGCCTGAGTAGGCAATACTGACCTTGATGGACGCGGGGGTCTGGTTAGTTATCAGTCAGCTTCGTGTGTTATGTGTGCCTGTTTACGATCTCGTTACTGCCTCTGTAGTAAAGCACTCCTTCTAATTCTTGAAGAATATGTTCCCCTGGAATTCCCTTTTGGCTTGGCCAGGAATTGGCCGGAGGAGGTGACTTCCTGGGTCCGATAACAGAAGTGGGAAGCAGATGCGTTCAAATTCTGAATTTGCATTCAGGCGATGCTCCTCCTGCTCTTGAATAATATTTTACGGTTACGCTGTCAGGCAGCCCGGGGTAAATCCCAGGGGGGAGATCTCATCCATCACTGACACTCGAGTGCGTGGTGCAATTTTGTCGCCTGCCAAAGATGCAAAGCCAAATACGTAAAACCCACGACAGGTACATTTGTTTAATCAATTGGCCCTCGCTAGTCTTCTGCAATTACGGCGGAACACATCTGGATCCTGCAGCTGAAAGGGAGTGCTTTGAGTTGGAACCGGGGCCTGCTTGGCTAGCTCTCTAGGATGTGTCAACTCTGCCATCTAGAGGGCTGCCGAGGTATTAATTCTGGCCTCTTTTTCATCTTGATGTATACTTGCAGGGTGTATTTACATTCTGCAGTGTGGCTCCAAAAGAGCCTTCTGGGCAGCTTCTAGCAGAAAATGTCTCATAGGACTCTCAACAAAACATGACACATTGAACATGAATACAAGAATACTGGCCACCGGATCTCAAAAAGGACATTGCAGAGCTGGGGAAAGTCCAGAGGAGGGCAACCAAGATGGTTAGAAGAAGAGAAAAGATTGGATTTATACCCTGCCCTTCACTACCCAAGGGAGTCTCAGAACGGCTTACAAACTCCTTTCCCTTTCTGTAATGTCGCCCACCGCATGGCCAGAGCACATGGTCAGGCAGAGAGGGGAGCTTGAATCTGGAGGAACAATAGACATCCGGATTGAAAGCCTCCACCAATGTGGGACCTAGGTTCTCCCTGAGGAGCCAATGCAATCAAAGGCTCCTCCAGGGAACCTATGACAAACATGCGCATATGTTAAGCCCCTATCAGGTCTTTTGGGTGTGGCCGGAGGTGTGGCTCCGGCCAGCATATAATGAGGGCCCTGGAAGCATGCTTGTTCTGACCATCTACTGGGCATGCTGAATCACTCAATAAAGGCTTCATGATTTCACCGTTCCTGGTCTCCGGAGTCCAGTACTCTTCACTTCCCCTCCCCACAGCAGACACCCTGTGAGGTAGGTGGGGCTGAGAGAGCTCTGAGACAACTGTCCTTGAGAGAACAGCTGGTACAGAGCTATGGCTTGCCCAAGGTCATCCAGCCAGGTACAAGAGGAGGAGTGGGAAATCAAACCTGGTTCTCCCAGATTAGAGTCCGCACACTTAACCACTACACCAAACTGGCTAGGAGGTTGGAGCACCTTCCTTTTGAAGAAAAGCTGAAGAGTCTGGGTCTTTTCAGTTTAGAAAAGAGACAGCTAAGGGGGGACATGGTAGAAGCTTATGACATGCACAGGGCAGAGAGAGCTGACAAAGAGCATGGCCGGCGGATCAGGAACCCCTTTAGCGGGGGATCCCTCGCCCCCCAGGCTGACTTGGCAGCCCTAGTGAGGTCCTGGAGACAGGGCTATTCGCCAGGTGGCTTCTGAGCAGCCTTAGAAATGCAGATACTACACCTGGTGGAACCCATTGTTATTCCATAAACGTAATCTCTTCTGGGTGGAGAGGGAAGGCTGGATGCTTGCTCTGAGGTCACCTTTTGAAACCTGGAAATGGAGGCCCTGTTTCCAGAGCTATGGCTTGTTTTCTGCGTTTTCAGGCCTGCATTTTCAGGCCTGAGTTTTGTGGGTCTCTGGTTCAGGTTAGAAGTGGGGTGCCCCTTGCTATTGGGGCTACCCGAGAGTAAAGGCAGCAGCTCTGGCAAAAAAAAAGCTGATGGGTAGTAGGTTCAGGATGGACAAAAAGAAAGACTTCTACACCCGGAGAGTGATTGAAATGTGGAATTGGCTGCCGGAGGATGTAGTGATGGCCGCAGGAATAAGCAGCTTTAAAAGGAGATGAGGTAGATTTATGGAGACGGGTCTGTCAGTGGCTACTAGACAAGGTGACTAAAAAGAACCTCCATGTGCAGAAGCAGACCCCAGAGGGTTTTCAAGGCAAGAGGCATTCAGAGGTGGTCTGCCATTGCCTGCCCCTGCACAGCAGCCCCTGGGCTTCCTTGGTGGTCTCCCATCCAAATACTAACCAGGGCTGTCCTTGCTTAGATGACCCGAGATCTGACAAGATCAGGCTAGCCTGAGCCATCCAGCCGGAGGAGGAGGAGGAGGAGGAGGAGGAGGAGAAGAAGAAGAAGAAGAAGAAGAAGAAGAAGCTAATGTTGGACCAGGCCAGTGGCCCATCCAGTTCAACACTCTGTGTCACACAGTGGCCAAAAACACCAAGTGCCCTCAGGAGGTCCAGCAGTGGGGCCAGGACACTAGAAGCCCTCCCACTGTTGCCCCCCCCCCCAAGTACCAAGAATACAGAGCATCACTTGCCCCAGACCTGAGAGTTGGGGCTCCTAACACTGGAGTGTAACACAGTCAGCTTTTAATGTACGTGCGTTCTCACCTCCTGATGGAAGTTCGTCTTCTCCCTGATTTTGACAATCACAAATCAATTCCAGGCAGATACGGCGGTTGGGAGTTTAGAGATCATAGAAACTGTGAGGCGTGTTCTGTTTAACTGTCCGCGCTCCAAGGGGATGAGAGAGAAATCGATCGAGCCGCAGGCCAGCGAAAGAAGCTTGTCCTGGATACTTTAGTTACTAAATTTTTAATGGATTCTAGGCCAGCAAAGAGTCTTTTGTTAGCGAAATGCCTTGCTTGGGCCAAGAGAGTTTGGGCAGGCTGGGAGAGAACATCTTCTTTAATACGGGATAAACTTCTTGGCTGAATTCTTCCTTTTATACCTAGTTGGAATGGATTGAAACTGCTCAGGACCTGTAGGTCTGAGGAGAGGGAGGGAGGGAAGGAGGGGGGAGGGAGGGACGGAAATAAATGCTATGTTTGAAAACAAGCCCTAACATTCAGTGTCTAAGAACATCAGAAGAGCCCTGCTGGATCAAACCAGGGGTCCATCTAGTCCAGCATCCTGTCTCACACAGTGGCCAGTCAGTTCCTCTGGAGGACCAACAACAGGGCAGAGAGGCCGAGGCCTTCATAAGAACATCAGAAGAGCCCTGCTGGATCAAACCAGGGGTCCATCTAGTCCAGCATCCTGTCTCCCACAGTGGCCAGTCAGTTCCTCTGGAGGACCAACAACAGGGCAGAGAGGCCGAGGCCTTCATAAGAACATCAGAAGAGCCCTGCTGGATCAGACCAGTGGTCCATCTAGTCCAGCATCCTGTCTCCCACAATGGCCAGTCAGTTCCTCTGGAGGACCAACAACAGGGCAGAGAGGCCGAGGCCTTCATAAGAACATCAGAAGAGCCCTGCTGGATCAGAGCAGTGGTCCATCTAGTCCAGCATCCTGTCTCCCACAATGGCCAGTCAGTTCCTGTGGAGGACCAACAACAGGGCATAGAGGCCGAGGCCTTCATAAGAACATCAGAAGAGCCCTGCTGGATCAGACCAATGGTCCATCTAGTCCAGCATCCTGTCTCCCACAGTGGCCAGTCAGTTCCTCTGGAGGACCAACAACAGGGCATAGAGGCTGAGGCCTTCATAAGAACATCAGAAGAGCCCTGCTGGATCAGACCAGTGGTCCATCTAGTCCAGCATCCTGTCTCCCACAGTGGCCAGTCAGTTCCTCTGGAGGACCAACAACAGGGCATAGAGGCCGAGCCCTTCCCCTGATGTTGCCTCCTGGATATGGGATTCAGAGCTTGACCGCCTCTAAATGTGGAGGTTCCCTTCAGTCACCATGGCTAACAACCATTGATAGGCTTATCCTCCATGAATCTATCTAATTCCCCTTTGAAGCTGTTTCTTTCCGTGGCCATCACTACATCCTCTGGCAGTGAATTCCACATTTTAATCACACTCTGTGTAAAGTAGTATTCCCTTTTGTCTGTCCTGAACCTACTGCCCATCAGCTTCGTTGGATGCCCTCGAGCTCTAGTATTTGGGGGGAAAGGAGAAAAATTTCTCTTTGACAGCTCTCTCCGCCCCATGCAAAGTCGTCTTTGCTGATGAGACTGGATTTATACCCCACCCTTCACTAGGAGTCCCAGAGCGGCTTACAATCTCCTTCCCTTCCCCTCCCCACAACAGACACCCTGTGAAGTGGGGGGGGGGCCAGAGAGCTCTTTCAAGAACTGCCCTTGAGAGAACAGCTCCGAGAGAACTTGTGACTGACCCAAGGCCACCCACCTGGCTGCATGGAGAGGAGTGGGGAATCAAACCTGGTTCTCCCAGATTAGAGTCTGTGCACATAACCACTACACCAGGACAGTATCCTGGTGGCCACCATCCTTCATTTTATCCTTGTCTTGTAAAACTGGCTCAGGGGGCAGTGCCAGACAGTGACATCAGACAGCTGGCACAGTTTGCCTCGATCTCCTCCTTTACCAGTTACTGCCCAGACCCATAGGGTCTCTGGCTGCCAGATTGGCTGGTTATGCATATGGCATTTGCTCCACATTTTCTCAACACTGAGGAAAAGGTGCAGCTCAAAACCACATTGAAATACCCTGGGCCAACACGGTACTGACTGCAAAGTCACCCCTGAACGGCGATAAAACGACCATAAATCTATGTATCATAAAAGGAAGCGAAAGCGGCATGCCGTGTGGAGGCGGGTACCGTAAAATCTGATGAGCAAAAGAAGCGAACGCGGCATGTAATACAGAGGGGGATTTCTTTTCAGGCGTGGGTTTGCTAAAACAACGGAGGGAAAAGCCAATGCAGAATCGCCTATTCTTGGCAAGGGAAGAGAGTGAAAGGTAAGATCATGCGTCTCCCCACCCCACCCCCCATTGGATTGCCTTTACAAGGCTTAACTCTGGGTTCAAGGGACAGGGTGAAACATCACCAGGGGGAGGAAGGAAATTTTCTTTGCTGCAATGGAAGTTGAGCCACTAGCAAGCACAGCTACTGAGCCAGTGCCATCACCAACCCCAAACCGCCCCTGCCCCCAGTTGGGGAAGAGGCTTTCAGTTAATTCTATCCTCCAGCCCAGGTGCGGCCACACTTGCTGAAGGTAAGAGCCACACAGAATAAACGTCAGATGTTTGAGAACCACAAGACATGAGCAAATATTACACATTTTTACTGAAAAATATGCAGATTTGCATTTTATTAACATTAAATTGACACTGCCAAAAATAAAAACAAAAGCGGGGGGAAACAGATATTGAGAATGATATTTCTGTGTCTGAGAGAGAGAGAGGGGTGGAACAAAGGGATGAAAGAAGTGGAAAGAGAGAGAGAAACAAAGAAAGCAAACGGATGGAAGAGGGAGGGGGAGGGATGAAGGGAGAGAGCCAGAAAGAAAGAGAGAGAGCAAATAGATGGGAAGCCTCCCGCCAATCGCACAAATGTTTCTTCAGATGTTAGCAGGAACAACTGTGTGCCGAGATGGGTGTTGCTGCCCCCTGCTGGCAAAAGATTCATTTTGCAAAAAAAAAAAACCTCTTCCACTTTCCTGTTTCCAGCCTCCTTGATAGGGTGCCCCACAAGTCCAAATTTACTTGGTACGTTGACTTGTTAGCCGAATTGCTTAAATTTAAGATTAGCAATTGGCAGAATACCAGGTTCTTGCCAGCTATACCAAGGTCCCGCCCCTTCCAGGAGTTCCCAGAAAATAGGCAATGAGGCTGAGTGGTTTCTTTGAATGATGTTTACTATAAAATGTTGTTCAAGCATACAAAAATGGAATCACACACACATACATACACACAAGATCTAGGAAACTTAGATAGAAAATAGCACTATCGCATTAGCAGGAGTTTCGTTGAGGGGTAATAAGTTACCTGTCCTGGAGATAGGTGGTCCAATTCCAAAAGAAGATTGAGGGAAGGTAGAAAGGAAAGATGGGGGGCGCGATCCAAACCTGCAGATACACGCTTCGTCCTGGCTGCGCACACCAGGGATTAAAGATGGAGGCAAGGTATTGGGATAGAAAGCTGGACATGAGAGGTTGGTAAAGAAGATAGGGGTCGAGGCGGCTAGCAATGAATTTCTGTTGTGCAAGATCTTTTATCAGGTAGCATTGGGGCGGGCTGCGCTGACCACATCCCCTTGACACACCTACTAGTTGGTCCATCCCCACTAACCCTACCATTGGTCAGTGTAATGAGGAGGAGGAGGAAGGAAGGAGGGGTCAGTATTGCAAATCTGGGTGCTAAGCAGGAACTGATCTCTTACATGATCTCTTACAGGAACTTTGGGGGAAGGTGTGAATTGACCAGCGGGAAGGAAACAGAAGGACTCTTTGAAATGGAGTCCTGGTCTCCATGTTAGTGTGAACTCTGGAGGAAGTCTCCTGCTGTGGGCTGGAGCCTCTCACTGCAATAGAGAGGGCATTTCGCCTTTTGCAAGATAACAACCCAAAGTTCAAACTTATGATTTTAACAGTTCATAACAGCATATAATATGCCTTGCTGGCTTACAGACTGGCTTAAAAAAAACACAATAACCACAGAGCATACCCAATCAATAAACATGCAAAAGTCTGGGACCCACTTTAACAGCCTTCATGACCCGCTTTTGCATCGGGACTCACAGGAGAGCCAGTTCGGTGCAGTGGCTAGGAACGTGGACCTTAATCTGGGAGAACCGGGTTTGATTCCCCACGCCTCCACTTGCAGCTGCTGGATGACCTTGGGTCAGCCACAAGCTCTCTCGGAGCTGTTCTCTCCAGGGCTGTTCTTCCTCCTCCTCGGTGTGTCTGTCTTCATTCCGGTACATGCAGCATTTTAAAGTGTTTTGCAGCAGAAAGGAGGGGATCCAGTTTAAAGGGGGAAAAAAGCACACACAAATCCTTCCAAATCCGTAAAGCTGCTCCATCCAGTTTTCCCCCTACCAGGATTGATCTCTCTGATAAGCTCGTAGTAGTAGTAGTCATCGCCGCTGTCGTAGTGGTGGAGGAGGAGGAGGAGGAGATTGGATTTATACCTCGCCCTTCACTCAGAGTCTCAGAGCGGCTTACAATCTCCTTTCCCTTCCCCTCCCCACAATAGACATCCTGTGAGGTAGGAGGGGCTGAGAGAGCTCTCTAGAGAACTGCTCGAGAGCCAGTTTGGTGTAGTGGTTAAGTGCGTGGACTCTAATCTGGGAGAACCGGGTTTGATTCCCCACTCCTCCACTTGCACCTGGCTGGATGGCCTTGGGCAAGCCATAGCTCTGGACCAGCTGTTCTCTCAAGGACAGCTTGGGAAAAAGCTCTCTCAGCCCCACCTGCCTCACAGGGTGTCTGTTGTGGGAAGGGGAAGGGAAAGGAGTTTGTAAGCCGCTCTGAGACTCTTAAGTGAGTGAAGGGCAGGGTATAAATCCAATCTCTTCTTCTTCTTCTTTGATTGCCCACTCCGCCATTGGCAGCTGCTGGATGACCTTGGGCAAGCCATAGCTCTGGCACAGCTGTTTTCTAAAAGACAGATCTGGAAAGAGCTCTCTCAGCCCCGCCTACCTCACAGGGTGTCTGTGTTGGGGAGGGGAAGGGAAAGGGGTTTGTCAGCCACTCTGAGACTCCAAGCAAAGGGCGGGATGTAAATCCAATCTCTTCTTCTTCTTCTTCTCCTGAGAGAACTTGTGACTGACCCAAGGTCACACCAGCAGCTGCATGTGGAGGAGTGGGGAATCAGACTCGGTTCGCCCAGATCAGAGTCCGCGCTCCTAACCACTACCCAGTCCACTCCAAGGGAACCCAGCTGAGATTAAAAAAACACCCAGAGGTGCCATTGCAGAGAGGCCAGGAGCAACTTGTCCCATGGGATCCTTTTGTTCTTTAAAGCAGGGTCCCACCCTCTGCTTTATATGAGGGGCAGGTCCACGTTTCTGAGGACTGGTCCTTCACTATCACATTCAGCTGGGTCCAAAGATTTTGATACCTCTTTGTGTGATGTATTGATTACATATATTAAAATGGAACACCCCCTTTGATAGTTGCACGTGTTAGTTTAGTCTGGTCATAAGGGGTGGAGTCTATGGCTCATGAGGAGGGGCCACGGCTCAGGGGTGGAGCCTCTGCTTGGCATGCCGAAGGTCCCAGGTTCAATCCCCGGCATCTCCAATTAAACAGATAGGCAGTGATGTGAAAGACCTCTGCCTGAGACCCTGGAGAGCAACTGCCTATTCTATTTTAGCCTCACAACAACCCAGTGAGGTAGGTTAGGATGAGAGGGATTGGCTCACGGTCACTCAGCAACAGGAGGGTTGACTTCAGGGAGCAAGAAAAACGGCCCTGTCCCTTAAATCGAAGCTTAATGGGATGTTATCTACCAGGAGATGTTACCTACCTTCAGGGGTCCGTTGGAGCGGGAGCGCACAGGAGCGCAGCTCCGGGAGCGAGGAGCCCAGGGGGCGGGCACATGACCAAGCCCCGCCCCCTCCTCGGCTTCCCCGAGCAGTGCAGAGGCGCAGCACCCTGGGGAAAGCCCTGCTAGGGTCTTTATTGTTTTTAATGTTTTGTTTTAATATTGATAATTTTATCATTGTTCCTTTTATGACTGTGTGCTGCTTTTCCAGAGACTTGCTCAAGGTGGCATACAAATTTTCTAAGAATACCATTTTTTATCTAGGCACATGGCACATAAGTACTGGAGAAATTTCACCCACCCTTCAGCAGCTTCCACCCCATCAGTTGGGTGTAGTGGTCAGGAGTTGGACTCTAATCTGGGGAGAACCGGGTTTGATTCCCCACTCCTCCACATGCAGCTGTTGGTGTCACCTTGGGCCAGTCACAAGTTCTCTCAGAGCTGTTCTCTCATGAGCAGTTCTCAAAAGACCTCTCTCAGCCCCACCTACCTCACAGGGTGTCTTGTTGTGGGGAGGGGAAGGGAAAGAGATGGGTGGTGCACATGTCCTGGGTCTCTCAAGTCTACTTGAAACCTGGTGGTTGCAAGGGAGCAGGAAGAGAATGAGGGTGTGTTCTTCATGCTTATTTTTATTGCACAAAGTATTGGATGGGGAAGGGAATGGAGGAAGAGCAGGTCATTCTCACTCACCTGTGGAGTGGAGCCTGAAGGGTGAGTGTTGCCTTCTGACACACTTCCGGTATGTTGGGGTGGGGGGGTGGGGTGGCATATGCAAATGAGTTATGCAAATGAGTTATGCTAATGAGTCCTGCACCTCTTTTTCTACGAAATGACCCCTGCCTACCTTCATGCCATGAAGAGTTTCAGCTGTCCATTTCCACACATTCAGAGAGCCAGTTTGGTGTAGTGGGTAGGAGCACGGACTCTAATCTGGGAGAACTGGGTTTGATTCCCTACTCCTCCATGTGCAGCTGCTGGTGTGACCTTGGGTCAGTCACAAGTTCTTTCAGAGCTGTTCTCTCAATAGCAGTCCTCGAGAGAGCTCTCTGAGCCCCACCGACCTCACAGGGTGTCTGTTGTGGGGAGGGGAGAGGAGGGGAGGGAAAGGGGAAGGGAATTGTAAGCTGCTCTGAGATGCCTTCGCGTAGTTAAGGGTGGGTTATAAATCCAATCTCCTCTTCCTCTTCTCTGTTAAAGAGACGGGATATTTTTCTCCAAGCCTGTGGACAACCCTACCCCAAAATTTCATGGCCACGTGGAGATCTGAAGTTGGGTCTTCTTGATCCGGCCCTGGATGGCCCAGGCAAGACTGATCTTGTCAGATCTTGGAAGCTAAGCAAGATCAGCCCTGGTTACTATTTGGATGGGAGACCACAAAGGAATTCCAGGGTCACTATGCAGAGGAAGGCAATGACAAACCACTTCTGTTAATCCCTGGCCTTGAGAACCCAACAGGGTCACCATTAGCAGGCTATGACTTGATGGCATTTTACACACCCACACACTTCCGGATCCTTGTCCGATTCACTAAGTACTGCACCACAAATGTTACAAAAGCCTCCTCCAATCTGGCTTCAGAGAGCACCGATCCTGCCTCTGGCTGCAAAGCAACCAAGTTTCTCTCCAAGACAGAGGGCTTGGCCAGGAAACCTATCAATGGCCAAGTGATCCATTCTTGCACAGGTGTTTCCCCCCTAAATTTAAATGTCTCAGATCTCATGTTACCTTAAACAGGGGTTACCTTCTTAAAAGGTAAAGGTTTCCCTTGCTCGAAAGCAAGTCAAATCCAATTCTAGGAATGCGGTGCTCATATCCGTTTCCAAGCTGAAGAGCCAGCGCTGTCCGAGGACTTCTTCCGTGGTCTTGTGGCTGGCATGACTAGACGCCGAGGTGCACGGAACACACTGTTACCTTCCCACCACAGCAGTACCTGTTTATCTACTTGCAATTTCTTGCTTTCGAACTGCTAAGTGGTCAGGAGCTGGGGCCACAGATGGGAGCTCACTCCATCATGCAGCACTCGGTCTCGAACTGCCGAACTACCGACCTTCCAGTCTGCAGCTCAGCATCTTAACCTCTGAGCCACTGCGACCCCTTACCTTACAGGGACACTAATCCAATTGCTGCCTTTACAATAGCAAGGGAAAGAAGCTAGGTTGGTGTTGGGTTTGTCTCTGAAAATTTGAAGTACGGTGTTCTCCTCCAGGTCATCTCATTCAGCACACTATGTAGTACGCACATGAAGACTGTGTTGATTATTCCCATCCGGATTTAAGGAGTTGCAGGTTATGCGACAGCCACTCACTCAGTGGCCATTGGGGAACAGAACTCTGGTCACTGGACACCACACTGTACCTTCAGGTGAGCATATATCTTCGCAGCCCTGACCTACATAGCCAGGATTTTGTGGCTTGTGGGGCAATTTTTTTTTCTCAGTGCAGAAGGAAAAGCCGTTTAGCCAATGGAAAGCTGTGACCAGTGATAGATCTCTACATTGCAAACTGTCAACCACTTTAGACGACAGTTCTCAGCTGCTGCAAGTTAATCACGTCTGCCAACCGAAGCAACAGTTCTGAGAACAAGCCAGCAGGTGGGGGTGATGGCTTCTATAGTCAAGAAAGCTAGTACTCGGGCAGAAAAAAACTCTCTTCAAAGAGACCTGTTTCTTGACACAGAGTTAGAAAGGATCCTAGAGGTCACCTATTCCAACCCCCTTACTCAGTGTGGGAATTAGTCAACTGCAGCACCCCACTCTGCTTAAAGGAGCACACGCCTTTAAAAAAGAATGGGGACCTGCGAGATAATTTTATGGGAACTGAGACTGACCCTCTGTTGTCTCTGATTCATTCCCACAAGGCTTTGCATCCTAGCTGTTCATAGGCCTTGCTTTGCCTGTATCCTCTTGCCTAGAAATATAGCTCTCATTCCAAGAGACATGGGTACCAGGCAGAGCCTAAATATACTGATTGCCAGGCTGTGAGGCACCTGAGCCCCTCATCCTGGATGAAAAGCTGTCTGGAGCTTCTTGACCTAACAGATAGTAAACTAACTTTGGACAAAGCTCATACGGCCAACGTATGTGGGGTTGGATCTTGACGAATCCGTCACTTTCTTGATTGACAGTGCAAAAGGTATATTTTGCCCATGTTAGCTTTCGTTCAGGGCTGTTTGCCAACAACTCTTGTGAGGGTCCTTGCTGAACCAACAGGAATGTTCTTTCTGTAGTAAATACAGGAGAGGAGATTGGATTTATACCCCGCCCTTCACTACCCAAAGGAGTCTCAGAGCGGCTTACAATCCCCTTTCCTTTCCCCTCCCCACAACAGACACCTTGGGAAGTAGGTGGGGCTGAGAGAGCTCTGACAGAAACTGCTCTTTTTCAAGAACAGCTGTGCCAGAACTATGGCTTACCCAAGGTCATCCAGCAAGTGGAGGAGTGGGGAATCAAACCCGGTTCTCCCAGATTAGAGTCCGCGCACTTAACCACTGCACCAAACTGGCCCTATAACAAGTATTGGGTTTTCCATGTGTTATTGGAATTTTCTACATGCTATTGAGTATTACTTGTGCATGGTTTTAAGAATTAATCGTTTTTGTCCAGAACAACACTTCTCTCTGCATGTCCCTCTTTCTCTGGAAACCTGGGTTCCCTAGCCAGTCTCCATCCATTTATGAGAGAGCCAGTTTGGTGTCGTGGTTAAGTGCGCAGACTCTACTGGGAGAACCAGGTTTGATTCCCCACTCCTCCACTTGCACCTGACTGGATGACCTTGGGCAAGCCATAGCTCTGTACCAGCTGTTCTCTCAAGGACAGCTTGGGAAAGAGCTCTCCCAGCCCCACCTACCTCACAGGGTGTCTGTTGTGGGGAGGGGAAGGGAAAGGAGTTTGTAAGCCACTCTGAGACTCCAAGTGAGTGAAGGGCAGGATATAAATCCAATTTCTTCTTCTTCTATAAAAAAAAAAAGAACCCTAATGCACGGGTCTCCGGACAGGATTGTGAAGTGTTTTCCTAATACATCTAATAACTGTTGGAAATGTAAGTCTAATGTTGGAACCTTCTTTCATCTATGGTGGAGATGTACAAAAGCACAAAAATGTTGGAACATGGTACATACGATGATTGTAGAAATATCTGAAGTGAACTTACCTTTGTCACCTGAAGTATTTTTACTAAATGTTACCAGAAAATATTGGTCCAGATAGATATGTAATCACTTATATTATTACGTCAACTAGACAGCTTATTGCAAAAAGCACGGAAATCGGAAAAACTTCCCTCTAGAGAAGAAATAAAAGATAAACCGCTTGAGTTAGCGGAAATGGACAAGTTGAATATAAGATTGTTAAATCGAAATGAGGAGCTATTTTATCAATGATGGGATAGAGTTTATAAATGGATGGAATGGGAAATGTAAAATAAGACTCATATTTGGAAAGTTAATTATACGATTTCTGTTGCGAAGAATTTTGAAACTGTTTGTTATAGTGTTGTCAATGAAGAAATAACTGTAGATGTTAAGTTGAAAAGCTTAATAAAATATAATACAAAAAGTAAAGAACCCTAATGGAGTTTGGGATCTCAGGCAGAGGTCCAGATCTACAAATTCCCCAACAGGATCAAACTGAGGTGTCTCAACCGGGGAGAGGACAGGGGCCTTACAGTTTCGTTTCAATTGGCTTTTATGACCAAACTAAATATCGATCCTCCAATTTTACTATGCTCTCCACCCCCAAGCGTCGAAGCAACGTTCTGAACACTGAAATAAACACTCAGGATATACGTTTTTTTTCTTTTCTTTTTTTTTCTTTTGAAATGTACAGAAGTTACACATTCGAACAAAGGCGAGGAAGAAAACCAATAAAGATTCCGTCGCTATAGTACAAGGTAAAGTGTGTCCCATTCGATACATTACAAAAAATGTCTGAAAATTGTACATGGGTACCCAAGGCATTATGAAATATTCTTTGGAGCAGGAATGAATGCGCCAGAAAGCCAAGGCAACAGAGCAAATTAAAGGAAGCAGAGAGGGCCGCCGCTGCGGTCAAAAGGGACGGCTCACAATTCGATGCTCGGCTGAGTGTGTTTGTGCGTGCGGTGAGCAGCGTGCAGAAAATGGGGGGCCGAAGAAAACCCCCGTGGTGGAAAATTGATACGCAAAGGCAACTTCCTCCTACCTGGAAATCTATCGCAACCAGTGGTACATAGCGGTCCTACGATTGCCCTAACCATTGAGGCATCCCATTTCACACATGGCCCAGGAGCGGATGCCACCGTTAAACCCCAATAACAGGCAGAATGCTTAGGATACGATCCACACACTCTTGTTCATGCCAAAGTTTTGCTTATGAAAGCCTGCTGGAGAAGTTGAAAGTGAGGTTACGCACACAGATAACCTGCTCCGTAGGAAGAGAAGAGAGTCGCAACCATGACACGCAGCAGTGCCCCCACATGACGACCAACTGCAGTCAGACCCCCCCCCCCACTATGCTGTCTCTTTACTGTTGTTAGGTTCAGGGTCCACCCAGCCCAGTGGGGAGATTGGGCAGGAGTAAAGGGATTCCCCAAACGCAATCGGAATACGAGGGGTTCCTCTAGTGCTTCTGCCCCTTTGCAACTTTCTGCCCCCAAACCCTGCCAACGGACCTCAAAGGTGTCTCTCGGTGGTCGCAGGACTAGCGACAGTCCCCTCCTTCTATGGAAAGACACATCCCATTTTTTTGAGTGTGAGTCCTGAGCCGCAACACACCGTTGAACATTTTCTGCTGTACCATCAACTTAAGCTCATGCCCTTCACCCATGCCGGGAGATAATGACCCCCCGATTCAGCTGTCGCTGGGCAGCTCATGAGGTGTAGCGATGGCGACCAGAAGCAGACAGCCACCTCCACTCACATCACATCCAGCCAGTTCAATGGGGCACGAGTGATCGCCACAGTGCGGGTAGGGAAGCGCACCTCGATCTGCACTCATCTCAGCACTGGTAAACGCACGCCAAAGGCTGCCCAGATCTCATCTACCGCATCAGTGAGATTACTTTCTCATTGTGTAAGGATTCTAAGATTTAAGGCTACCTCAATAGTCAAACATTATAGTCTCAGGGCAGCCCACTGTGATGCCAAGAGCTATTTTCCAAAATTATTATTTTTTCAACAACAAGCCCGATCTCAGCAGATCTCAGAAACTAAGTATGGTTGACCTTGGTCAGTATTTGGATGGGAGACCACTAAGGAATACCGGGGTCATGATGTGGGGGCAGGCAATGGAAAACCACTTCTGGACATCTCTTGGCTTAGAAACCCTAGGGGGTCGCCATAAATCAAATGTGACTTGATAGCAAAAAGGGGGGGGGGGGATATTGTCAACTGCCTGGAGGGGGGGGGGAAGTTAACATCCTATTCCTCTGACAGAGGCTTAAAGGGATGCTATTGACCAAGTAGTGCTATTTTACCTCCACGCCATAAAAATCTGCCGCTGCCCATTTGCACACATTAAGCCTCCACAAAAGGGAACAGGACGGTTTTCTCCAGGTCTGCCATCAACGCTAATGACAAAGGCAGTATACCAAAGTATGTGCAAAGACAACATACGCGTCTACTTCCCAAACAAAACAGGTATTCAGAGGCAGGTAATGGCAAACCACCACTGTTCGCCTCTTGCCTTGAAAACTGTACGGGCTTGCCCCAAGTCAGTTACAATTCAATGGGGCTTTCCAATTCCGTAAAGTTTTGGGTTTTTTGCCGAATGCCAATTCTCCCTGGGAAGTAGGTACACACTTTACCCTTCCATGACTCTAGTTTCGGAGAGCAGCCATGTGGGTCTACTGTAGAAGAGCTATATTTGAGTCCAACAGAGTATTTAGTTGAGTAGCACCTTAGAGAATGCAAACAAAAAGATTTGAGGGGGTATGAGCTTTCAAGAGTCAGTGCTCACTTCATCAGATACAAGTAGGAATGGAGGTCCATGGTCGGTCCCTACACATTTCTCCCGTTCTAACCAAGCTGGTTATATTTCGTGTTGTACCTCTGCATCCTGACTCCTTTCTTCACAACAACACCCCTCCCACCTTCAGATTGGGATAGAAGGGCTCAGGGATCTCCATTCTGACTTGTATCTGGGGAAGGGGAGCGTTGACACTTTGCCACTCTAAGGTCTCTAAGGTGCTACTGGATTCGGATCTTGCATGCCTTGCCCTTGTTACCTTCTAATATTTGAAACCTGGAATGTGTGTGGCTGTCCCTTAACAATGAGAGAGAGGAACACGAGCATCCTGTCCGAGTCCTCCCAATGGAACAACGCTGACTTCCTTCCTGACTGGCTGAAATTTCATTTCTCTATCTCATCTAGCTCGGCTATAAGAAGAGGGGCTATAACAAGCTGTAGGGGGCAGAGATTCCAAAACCAAGTATCCAATTTTTACCCTTGGAAAGGGACAATGTTATTGACTAAGCACTTGAAATGGAAGAGTTCCAGTGGAATATCCCAAACGTTCCTATGCCACTTCTAGATTTTTTGTTCTTTTTGCGTTCATCACACCAAAAAAGGGGAATTTATGTCAGTAATAGAGCCAACAAGAGGTGGGACCCGCGGTACTCGCGGGGGCAGGGAGAAGCTCCACGTGGAGGAGGAAGCAGCCACAGGTAAGCCTTCTCCCCCCCCCCGGCCACCAATCCCCCCCCATTACAGATAACGTGGCTCTGAACCGCCATGCCCGCCGATCTCCCCTCTCCACCCCTGGCACTGGTAGCGAAGCCTTGGAGGCTGCCAGCCACCGGCCTGCCGCAGTTCCCAGAGCGTCCTCTGTGCATGCGCAGGGAACACTCTTTTACTTTTGGGCAGATTTAAATATTCCCTGTATCATTTTTTAAACTTTTAGGATTTTTCTGCACACCTGGGGAGTCCCCCAAATGTGCAGGAAAAATCTCTCTGCCCTCCAAGTGCCCCCAATGTGCAAATTTAGATATCCACACACGCGGGGGCACTTGACTATTAGATATATAGATAATACCTTCATATCTAAGTGCTACTTTTGCTTAGGGGGAAAAATCTACCGCTCCTCTCCTCAATCTAACCCATCAGGGATCCTGAAGCTTGTCATATTATATGCTGCCTTTTCAGAGATATCCTCACCAAACAAGCACTGTTCGTACAGACAAGGAATCAGAGATCAGGTTTATCAGGGCAGAATTCTAAACACTTTCTAAGGGCTTTTCTGCAGTCTCATTTTTCTCGCTTCTAAGTTCCTGTTGGTTCGGGGGGGCGGGGAGTGTCTGTTCCACATGTTCTACTCCCTCTAGTGGTCAATTTGATATTACATCGGTTTACGGCCGGCATAAAAACCTGCAGTTTAAATCTGCAGGGAAATATGCCGGGCATAACAAATCGACCACTAGACGTACCAAATCAACCACACATGGAACAGAGCCTCCTCACTTACAAGCAAGGAAAGTGAGTATGAGGGAAAGCCCTGTATTTCTATGCTGCAGAGGTTGTTTTTATAGCATGAAGGTGCCTTGTCATGTCATGAAATAGAGAGAGACAAAAATACACTTTAGCAGGACTCGGACGAGAGATTATCAGTGCCCTCCTTCTTGCACACACTGAGGTATTATGCACATGTACAGACCTGTGGCCATGTTCTGATATCATCCTCCTGGGTTTCTAAAATATAGACAGCATCTTATCTCATTTTGTGGTTCTCCTATCCGGGGCTCATTTCGCAGCAGGAGCTGCTTTGCATATTAGGCCACATACCCCTGATGTAGCCAATCCTCCAAGAGCTTACAGAGCTCTTCTTACAGGGGCTACTGTAAGCTCTTGGAGGATTGGCTACATCAGGGGTGTGTGGCCTAATATGCAAAGGAGCTCCTGCTACAAAATGAGCCCTGCTTCTATCCCTACCACAGACACCCTAAGCAGACAGAGAACCCTATTTAGGCTTATTCTATAAGGCTTTATAGAACAGATTGCACTGTTAGCTCCTTGGTAGATTGCGTCCTTTTCCTCTTGTACTACATCAGAGAGAAAATGCGTATGCCAATCCTCCCCATACAGCCATTATGAAACAATGGCAAACAGAAATACATGATCAGCAAATTAGCCTGTTCTCTTTCACCATCTTGCTCCGTTTCTTTCCTTTTTTCTTATTATTAATTTTTTTTTAAAAAAAAACAGGGTAAAAACTTGCATATGCCTGCAAAAATATTATATGTTTCTATATGAAGTATTCCTTAAAAGCATTCCGCTTTAGCATTCATCTTAATGAAAAAGGATTTCTCTGCCTTGCATGGTTCTACAATGGGGAAATGCAGCCAGCAAGTAAACATTGAATACTGCACACACTATTGGACACTGTCGATGCCATGACTTAATGGAAGGTTTATTACATGTAACAATGCACACTGGAGGGAAGGAAAATGCAATGCATATTTTTTTTTGCATCTCTGAGAGGTAAATCGGTTCAGTTTCGTTCCTCCACTAATTTAAATTCCTTCGCTTCCCTCCGCCCACCCTTGGTGTCACAGCTTATGCGGTCCGTGACCAGAATGGTACTGGTGAATAAATAAATCAGGCAGATTTTGCTAGGGTAGTAGCGCCATCCGAAGAAGAATCATACCTTTCCCTGGAAGGCCAGATCCTGAAGCTGAAGCTCAAATACTTTGGCCACCCAGTGAGAAGGGGGCACTCCCTGGAGAAGACCCTGATGCTGGGAAAGATTGATGGTCAAAGAAGAAGGGGACGGCAAAGGATGAGATGGTTAGACAGTGTTATTGATGCAACAAACATGAAATTACACAAACTCCGGAGGACGACAGAAGACAGGAGGCATGTTGTGGTCCATGGGGTCGCGAAGAGTCAGACTCGACTGTGCGACTGAACAACAAAGTACAATGAAGTCAAGGAGCCAAAACGGGTAGTTAGATTTGCATCCAGTAGCACCTTAGAGGCCAACAAAATTTTCCAGGTATAAGCTTTCGAGAGTCAGAGCACCATATGGGACCTTAAAACTGCCAAAATCTTGTTGGTTTCTAAGGCGTTTCTGGACTCGAATCTGGCTCTTCTATTGCAGACCAACAGGGCCAACCTCCTGAAGATTACAAGGGCGTAACCCTGCTTAGAAAAGCACTGTTAAGATTGTCAGATTTGACCCAAACCAACTGAGCGATTACAGAAATTTAGAAATTGTGTGTGTGGATCCAATTATCACTGTACATAATTGAGGTGCTAACATGCAGCCAGTCCTGGGGAGATGGAGATATACATTCACACACCATTCCACACAACAGCCTGCATTCTTGTCCTACACATCCTTTTACACCCATAGCCCTCAACCCAGGAAACCTGCAAATGCATGGGGTGTGCGTGAAAGACTCTTGTAGGGAAAGGGGTGAGAGAGGCATGGGGATTATACATGAAATTTCTAGCCCATATTGAACCACTGATTTAAAAGAAGATGTGAGCAGATATCCATTTGTTTTCAAGCTAATGGGGGGGGGGGGATTCCCCATTAGCTACATTCAGTAGGATAACAAAAATGAGAATAATTTGGTTATCTAATTAAAAATTGCATTAATTTTGTTCACTTCCCAGGACCTTCTCAGTCTTATTTGGAACAGAGAATTAGGTTTGTTCTCAAGACAGGAAACTGACACTGAAGTTTTCCAATCATAAGAGTCAAACAGCTCTTGAAACAGAAGGAACTATGGGTGCCCATTTGTTTCTGAACTAATAGGGGAAAACGAACCACTCAAAAACTGATTTGTTGGCCTAATGAAAACAAATGGAAACAGTGGCCATTACAATGAAAATGAATGGAACTTTTGAAATGAAAATGAATATGACCCCACACCGGTGTCAAAACTGCATGATGAATTTAAATCAAAAAGGGATTGTTCCCACTCCACAGCATGATGAATCTGAATTAACGGTAGAAATGCAACATCTTCTCAGAAAATATAAGGCTAGCACATTAAGGACAATGAAGAATCTACAATAAGGCAGGACTCAAAATTTAAGCCAAAATCTACTTTGAATCCTCCCTCACAAAACCGTAGGGTCTTAGCCTTTCAGGAACTAGTCTTGGAAGATTCAAATGAAATGTATAAATCAGAAACTAAGGTATGGCATAATTTAAATATGGCGGAGAGAGATACACTTTAAACAATAATGTCCTGTGGGGATGTTATTTTTTAAACCTGCTGATCAAAGGGAGAGCCATTGTTGTATGAGATAAGCTTGACTATTATTAATGGGGCTCGCAGACAATTGAACAACATCTCACATTACAGGGCAAGAACTGAGAATCCCATGTTTAGAATTACCGTATTTTTCGCTCCCTAACACGCACCTGATCATAAGACGCACCTTGTTTTTAGAGGAGGAAAACAGGAAAAAATGAAACAGAAAGAAAGAAAGAGAGAGATAAAGGAAGGAAGGAGGAGGAGAGAGAGAGAGAAAGAGAAAGGAAGGAAGAAAGGTGGGGACACAGAGAGAGACAGACAGACAGACAGAAAAAAGGAAAGGAAGGAAGGAAGGAAGACAGACAGAGAAAGGAAAGAAGAGAGACGTGGGCATGCCATGCAAAGCCAGGCCTTTCCGTGCAAAGTAGCCACGGAGCTTAATCTGTGGGCGGGGCTTTCTGCTGCTGGCTGTCTTAAAGGGGAAAAGCACTTAAAGGGAAAGAGTACTTAGCCTGGTGGGGTTTTTCCTGCCGTTTCCCTTTTAAGTCTTAACAGCTCAGGCCCAGCAGGGAGGGGCGGGGAAGGCTGGGATGCCAGCCTGAATGGCGTTCCCCTGTATTCCTGCCGAAGAAAGAGCCCTGTTACAGGTAAGAAAAGCTCCATATTCGCTCCAAAAGACGCACACACTCCCCCCCCCCCACTTTTTTGGGGAGGAAAAGTGCGTCTTATGGAGCGAAAAATACGGTAAGAGAGAAATTATCAATATTTCAGATGACGCTCTATTGGCAGGATATATATCTAGATCTATTTATGATTTTCTACTGCAATCTGATAATAGAATTCCATAGTTTCATCTCTTGCCAAAAAATCCATAAGGGTCTCGTGCCAGTATCAGGAAGACCCATCATCTCTGGATGGGGTTCAATCCTTGAACCTTTGGCTAGTTATTTGGATAATTTTTTGAAACCTTTCATTCCTAAAACCAACACACACCTAAAGGATACTATGGATTTTTAAGGCCACATTAATGAGCTACAAGTGGAATTCTTTAGGAGGCCAGAGCGAGGGGAAGTCTTGACTTTCAGGGAGTGAAGATCCAAGTATTTCCAGATCTCCCTCCTGAATTTTTAAAGATAAGATCTTAAAAACACCATGGCTAAACTGCGGGAATTAGGAATTAAATATCGATAGTGCCGCGTGGGCAAGTTATGTGTTCAGCAGGGTTCAGCTTCTTATACTGCTTACGACTCTGTCTCAGGTGAACTAATGCTGGCCGCCTTAAATCCTTCCCCTTCTGAATCCCAAGAAAACAGAGCTGGCAAAAGGAAAGAATGCTCTCCTCTCACATCAGCTAAAACCACTCGAGTTTGTACTTCTGAAGATCAGCTAGATATTGAAGAGAGCTTGGACTCAGATTAAAATTTAGGATTTGGGTAATATAAAATAATGTTTGTTTTATGCTAAAGAGTGGTCGGACTGTGGCGAGTGTCTGGGTATGTTCCCCCCAGGACCAATTGGTCCACGGAAGGAGGGTTTTTCCCCTCCTGACCCCTGAGGCCTCTGAGGACTGAGTTTAATTATAATTAAGTTCAAGATTAATTTGATAATATATTGTACATTTATTATAATGAGTTAAGATTGTTTGAAAATCTTATAAACATTATTCTGTAATAAGTTTGGGAGAAGAAAGAAGACGAAGAAGACAAGAAGATAAAGCATGCATGTGAAGTTCTGGTTTTTAGATTATTCATGACTTTGATGGTGTTAAATTGTAAAATTCTTTCTTCTATAAAACTGCTTTAAAAAGTTAATTTAAAAAAGAGATGTGTCCTATTGACCGACAAGTTCTGAGAGATTCGTGCTCCGAACTTCATTCACAGGTGTGCAGGGGCCCAATTCTGACCAGGAGTGGCTTGCGGGGAGAGAGGCCTTACACTTCCTCCCAGGAAGTTCTGACCTCAAATGCAGCTACAGAGCCACATGCAGCCTTCTTCCATTTTTATCTCATTTTCTCAAAAAACATTTATGAAAGAGAAGCCGTCTCTTGAGCCAAAGGGTTAGAGCAGATATGTTTATACTTGAAGTTAACTACAAGATGGGTTAGTCTGTCTCTAGCAGTAGAAAAGAGCAAGAGTCCAGTAGCACCTTAAAGCTTAACAAAATTTGTGGCAGGGCAGGGGCTCCCGTGAGTTACTGCTCACTTCTTTAGATACAGCTAGAATGTGATTCCATCTGTCCTTGTTATCTTGGAGAGTGGAGTGATTCCAGATGCGAAATGACAATAGCAGGTGTGACCGGATTAGGTGTGATATGCAGAGGGGTAGTAGGCATGGAGAAATCGACATTGGTAATGAGACAGGAAACCTAGGTCTTGATTCAGTCCAGGGGGGTGCACTGTCTTGAGCTTCATTATCGGTTGCAACTCAGCGGTCTTTCTTTCTATCCTCCCTTTGAATTTCCTTTGTAAGATAACAAACAACAGAAAGTTAGGAGAAGCCAATTAGAAACAGCAACCAGTCAAAGAGAATTCACTCTAGATTTTTAACCCATTGGATTCTCATTCCGTTTTGAACAGATTTAATTCTTTTCAACTGGTTACTGTATGTAAGTGGCCACTCCCTGTAACGTCTCCCCACCACCACCTTTGTAACTAACTGGACATATAAATATTCTATGAACAGGCACTCCATGCATCAGAAGAAGTGAGCTCTGACTCACGAAAGCATTTACCAAAATGAATTTTCTTAGTCTTTAAGATGCCACTAGCCTACTGTTTAACTTGGCGGATCCAAGTTCCCAGAGAGTTTCAGGGTAGAATGGACATTTGAACCCATATCTCCCCAGTCCTTGTCCAGCCCCTGAACCACTAAACACCGTCTGTTCTCCTAGCTCCAATGTAACAGAAGGTAACAGTTCCCCAATGTTGGTACACAAAGAAAGATGCATGTGGTGATATCATAGGCAGTTGAGTATATCAGTTTTGTATCTACCAGATTTATTTAGCTGGCAATGCAGCTTCGCCCCAGCATGATGGGATTTTGATCGCTGGCGTTCACACGTCAATATATGTTCAGCGATGCTCTCTTAGCAACCCATTGGGAGAGCCGATACATATGCAAAGGGTATTGGTTTCTACTTGTCTTGGCCAGCATGCATTTTACAGGCAAAAACTAAGAGTGCATTTGGCAAGCTAGCCTGGAAAGCAGACATCCAATACATCGTAAAATGAGTTCCGTGCCCAAGCCACGTGGGCCATTTCATCAAAGAAGAGGCTTACAAACAAGCTAATCGTCGCTCTAAAAAGACAAGGCTTCGTTAAATAGCTATCAAAAGATTGTGTTCGTCTCTCTTTAGACACGGTGTAAGGCAAGCAATATTGTGCCGACGTCCATAATGCACTAGTACAAGTGTATGGTGTGACCCGCAAAACCTTCCCTCTGCCCATTCTGTTCCCACAACTGGTTGTGCGAGGAATTGAGGAATCTACTCAAGTGAATAAGACCAACACCTCCTTGCCGGATTAATCCGTGTTGACGTTCTCTCAAAAGATATGGCTATTGTTTGGATGTCAACTGGGATTCCGTCAAGGTCATCTTTCGGTAAATGTCTCAGAAATGTCACCAGTGTATGGGTATATGCCCATCACCCTTTTCTGACAGGGTAATGAAACGAACAGTACTGACCCAGAAAATAAAAGGCATAGGAGGGATTTGCACCAGCGAGACTTGGGGTTGGCTCTGGATTCAGTTGGCAGGAACCAGGGATGATTAACTCTTGGCAGTGGAAAACCTTTCAACAGAAGTCCCTCTGAATCATGGAGGATACCGTAAGCAGAAAACGTTTACCAGACAGAGCGTGAGTGGATCTCCCTCACAACTAAATTGGGTAAACTGCTACAAAAAGAGAAATCTTGTATGTCGTCACCCAATGTGAGCCCTGCCCTGGCAAGAGATGGTCTGGGCAAACTGCAACTATGAATCTGACAACTGATGATGGTCTTGTGTATGCTTCTGTTCACAATTCATTCATTTTTCGAATTTTGCTTCACAAAAGTTCTCCCTTCCAGCATGGTTCTCAGGTATGTACATGTACACACAAACATATATACATATATATGTGTGTGTATATATATATATGTGTGTGTGTATATATAATATATATATGTGTGTGTGTGTGTGTGTGTATTTACACACATATATACATATGCTTGTACATGTATTCCCATGTGCACACAAACTATGCATCTCCACTGCCCAGCTCCATTAAACACCACCTATGGAACCTCATGCAACAATAAACTTCATTAGTTTACAAAATTACCAGAAGATTGTCCTTGATCTAATAGTCTCGTCTACAGAGAATTCCTTCTCATGGCATCGTGGATGCACCTTTATGAAAAAACATAAAGCCGTTGTAAAGGATAAGACAAATGGTTAGCCTAATCCAGCATCTTATTTCTCTCAGTGGCCAACCACATGCCCCCGAGAAGCCTGCAAGCAAGGCGTGGGTGCCAAAGTCTCCTCCGCGTTGCTTTCCCCTTTCCAAGCGTTGACATTCAGAGGGTTACTACCTCTGAACACGGAAAATGTGCATCGTGCATGCTTGATAGTGAAACTAACAATGGTGGCAGAACAGAGCTGCTCTTTTCTACGTTTAAATGGGTCAGAGATGCCACCTAAAACAGCCTTTAATGGCTCATTAATCCATGGAGCCTGAGACCTTTTGCCCTAAACGGTTAAAAGGGGACAGAAGGAATTCTCACTAGCGGTTCAGGCCCCCGTTTCATCTCTCCAGCAACTCCATGTTTGAACACAACCAGGCTGCTAAAATAATAAAATAAATAAAGGCAGCAAACTCCAGGTGGCAGCATTTGTAAATCAGTATCGATCAGAGGTAAGGAGCACCTGATACAGAATGAGAAAACCAACACATTGGGCGGAAATGGCAGGCCATCAGCATGAGTTGGCGATGGGCGAGAAAGACGACCGGGGACTTTTCTTGGCAGGAAGTATGGGTTGCGCCAACCCAGCCATACACAATGGGTTGGTGGCAGGGTCTACCAGCTGTTAGCTCAAATTGACGCTGTGACTCCGTTTCCCAAACAAGGTCCCCCTCACTTCCCTGGTCGTCTCATTCTTCATACACCTACCATGGGGCTTCTGATCTATGACTTGCTGCATGCTCCATTATGGAATTGGAAGCTAACCCCATGCTCTGTTTTGGAGGGACTGCAAGGCATTAAGACCACGGGAAATCACTCCAAAGCCACTTCCATGAGCTTTGCTAAGAAACCTCTTGTAGCGTCTCCCACTTGTCAAATCTGTGGTTATTGCAGCACACAATGCAGGAAAAGAGCCTCTCAAAACGGAGACTCTAAATGCGGGTAAGAAATATTTGAGCAATGTAACGGGCACACATTGTTCTGCCATCTTGTGCAGAGGTGGTCTTAAAGTTGAGTAAATCTTGGTTTCCAAAAATCTCCCTGTTACACAACATGTGTGAGGAACTTTTCTCCAAGGGAGCATGGTCGTCTCCCACATTATTTAACAGTATTCCAAAAAGTGCAAAAAAGATTTAAACATCTGGGCATGCATATCGAGAACAGTCGATGCTTTCTTATCCTGCAGATGCTTTTTTAAAAATTAAAAAAACACACAAGTATAATTATGTCAGACCAGCCTTGCATTCCAGAAAGTTTCTTAGCTGTTGCGCTTGAGTCCTCCTGTCAAAGGGGCAGCCCTATCCCTGATGCAACCCAACAAAACCATTTTCTTTCCTCCACTGCTTCTCAAAATGTGTGCCATTTGGACACCACACACTCTTTGCATGACCCTCTCTGGATTGTATTCCGCACTTGGAAGAGCCTACTGTTAATTTCTATGTAACAAACCACCATGCACCTATGATCAGTTTTTCCCCTCCCCCTACGTGACCACTTAGGACATGTTTCCTCGGTAGCACGATGTATTTTTGCATGTGATCAATAACTCCATGCCTCTACCTATTTTTAGTTTTAAAAAAGTTAATTTGCCAATAACTCAACCACTCTCTATTGATGCCTGTGCCCTGCTCATGTCAAAAGTTACCAAGCGTCACGGTTACCTATCCTGGTGTAGGATAACAGTTTCGCCTATCGATTCTTAGAAACATAGTACGAAAGAAATCCAGAGATTTCAAGGCTTCAAATTATTTGCTACAGCGCCCTCACTTTGAAGAGAACGGGCGTAGCATCTGCTCCTCCACCCCCAGAGTCAGCTGGGACAAAACAGCCACGACTTCTGCATCACAGAACGTTAAGTTCTCGATCTTTTGAAGGTGTTCAGTACGTGGACAGCACAACCGGCTCCACCCTCTTGGCATTGGGTTCAGATGGCTTTCCAATGGCTTCACTGTCTAGGAGTTGACCACCCCATGTCACTGAAAGGTCCCTCGCCTGTTGCCGACCTTGGCGGAGGCCCGCAGGGGGTACAGAGGTCAGAATCCGTATCTGACTCCCCTTCTGCAATGTAGGGTCTGATTTTGGCCACGGCTGTGTAGCAGCCGTTGTTGAGGACGTCCAAATTTTCTTTGGACTGGGAAATACTGAATCCACTGAAGGAACGCTCCAGTTCTTCATGATCAACAGATGGGATAGAAATGGAGGTGTCACTGTCTCTCAGGGCGCTCTCGGGGTGTTTCGCAGTAATGTCTTCGTTCCTTCCGTACTCAGCGCTGGCCCTGTTCCCACCACTGTAGGCCGACAAGGAACGCTCATGTGAAGGGGGCGGTGGGATCCTCACCAAAGAACCAGGGTCACCTACTGGAGAAGTGCTGTGGCTTTGCCGCTGGTACGTCTGCCACGAAGTGGAAGGGGGGCACGAGTTGTTTGGCACCGTTGTGGCCGGTGGCGCAGAGAAATTCTTCTGCCCCATGGAACTGGTGGAGCGAATTATCTTGATAATGCACCCATTTTTGTCAATGTGCTCCCGGCTGTCATCTGGACTGTGGTATGGCGGTGCTGGATCAGGCTCTTTGGATCCAAAGTAGGCTTCCGTTTCCGTTGGCGGGATCCCCATCCGTTGCATGTAGATGTTGACCAAGAAGTCCAACTTCTTCTCCATGGACTGCACCTGGAAAAGGCCATAGAGGTCCCGGTGCATCATTACACACAAAATTCCCACTTCAGATAACCAAAAAAAAAAAAGAACCCCAAATGCACATCCTGCATGAAACCTAAGCCATAAGGTGTTACAAGGAGAGGGGAATTCTACAATCAAAATGAAGCAAACCCCACAAACGTATGTATATTTTCTTAGAAGAAGAGGCGAAGAGATTGGATTTATACCCCGCCCTTCACTACCTAAAGGAGTTTTAGAGCGGCTTACAAACTCCTTTCCCTTCTCCTCCCCACAACAGACACCCTGTGAGGTAGGTGGGGCTGAGAGAGCTCTGACAGAAACTGCTCTTTTCCAAGAACAGCTGTGCCAGCAGGTACAAGTAGAGGAGTGGGGAATCAAACCCGGTTCTCCCAGATTAGAGTCCATGCACTTAACCACTACACCAAACTGGCTTTCGTAGACCATCTCTGGTTTAATTCAGGCCTTATCCCCTCAGAAAATGAAACATAACTGCAGGCAACTGTTTTGACTTACATCCTTGTAAGCCAGGCCTCTCCCGGTCTTCATATGGTCACTCCCCTCCCATCAGAGATGATAAATTTAATGATAAGCACCTAAGGGTTGAGACCCGCCTTTTGCTCAGTTGACTCTGGAAAGTGTTGGCTAAACTGAAAATCCTATACAAATAATGACCCCCAAAAATGGTACTTTCAAGTGTTGAAAGAATTTGGCTTTCTATTCTTTTTTGGAAGGACTTGAGTAGAAATGGAATGAAATTGGTATTGGGAAAAGCTTGATGACAAAGTGATCTATCTGACATGTTACAGCCCCAAGAAATCCTGCTATCCCTGTTGGCCACTTGCAAGTGCTCATTTTTTCCCTATATAATTAAAGATTTCTGGAAACCATGTAAGGAAGAGGGGATAAGAATTTGGATTTCTGATCAATTTTCTGCCAAATAATAGCGCACACAAGAGTCCAATATATACTGACAGCTGAAACTAGGGGTGGCCATTCAGAAATTTCTGACCCGAAACAGCGCCAGAAATTCAGTGTTGTTTCAGATCAGATATACTCCTGAAATTGCAGGATTTCCAAAGTTTATCTCCCAGAATTTCAGGATTTCATTCGGGTAACTGTTTTCAGTACCTAGTACAACAGGCCTTCCAGTGGACGCCAGGTCTATCGGATCCAGCTATTCTTGAATTCCCCAAAAATTACCCAAACGAAATTTTGGAAATGGTACCACGACTCCCAAAATTTTGGGACAGCAATAACCATGCCCTTTCAGAAATAACAAAACAAAATTAAAATGATTTTTTTAATTGCACAGCCCTAGCCCAAACTGTAACACATTAGACTTGCCGTCTCTGTGCAACAGGAAGTTCCTCTTACTTAAAACAAAATGGAAACCAGGCAGAAGTTCTTCCCAGTGGATTTTGCCCATCATTCTTGCATCTCAAGAACTGCCCAGTGATTTCAATGGATTTCCACATTTCTTTCCAGACTGAAAATGGGCAAATTATCGGGGGGGGGGGAATAAACCACTTTTCATACCTGCTTTTCCACCTTCCCAAGTCTGCCCATCATACTTGGATCTTCAGGAAGCTCTCCTTCAGCTGACCCTTTGGTCCGGTCCTTATCGGTCATCGATGGCCCTCGACCAACAATCTGGTCAACTCTACCGGAAGCACAAACCCCGCCCCAGAAAAAGCCATGGAGTTAGTGAGCTACGTCAAGGGGGTAGAATGCTGCTCTACGCTTACTCCTCGATAGACAAAGCAACTCTCTGCCCCTCAGCTGGTAAGTATCAGAACTGTTCACACCAATCGAAGTGAGATGGCTAAATATAAACTTGGATGCAAAGACATCTCTCCGCGTCTGTTAAGTGATCTCGGTTCGAAAGACGCCACTTTGGTTTCCATCGATATCATCTGGCACATTATGCAAGGTAAACTTGTCCCTCGGGAAGAGCCTGACGTCAAGTTTGTTCCGATTCCCAAATTAGACAATGGCTTCTGAATCAATTTCCGCATGTATTTCACACAGATAGTTATTTCTGGTTTTCTAAGCATATCAGATGCCCTGACCGGATGGCCCAGGCTAGCTGGATTTCGTTGAAAGCTAAGCAAGATCAGCACTTGGGAGACCACCAAGAAAAGCCAGGGTTGCTATGCAGAGGAAGGCAATGGCAAACCACCTCTCTTCATCTCTTGCCTTAAAACCCCTAAAGGGTTGCCATCAGTCAGCGGCAACTTGATGGCCCTTTCCATCCGCAACAGACAAGTCAAAAGGTTTCTAAGGTGTCACACTGGTGGTGTGTGGGGGGGAGGTATTTGTGAATTTCCTGTATTGTGCAAGGGGTTGAACTAGATGAGCCTGGAGGTCCCTTCCAACTCTACGACTCTATGATTTTACCAGGATAGATTCCCCACAAGCAGCTGAGTCAGCCTCGCTCTTCCGTTTTCCCCAGTTGCATTGGTCAATTTCACATTCTTTGCTGCGTGGCCACATTTTGACCTGCATCTCCCCCTGATTTTCTCCATGTCTTCTTGATACTTGTTTTTTGAGAACGAGAAGACGCAGGGGAAATCGGAGGGAGATGCGGGTCAAAGTGTGGCCGCGCAGCGAAGAGTGTGGAATTGACCAATGCAACCAGGAGAAATGGAAGATCAAGGGCGGCACAGCTGCTTGTGGGGAATCACTCCAGGTCTGAACCTTCCATCCCACTCGAAGTTGGTTCTGGATTCCAAGGGATGGAAGTTGAGCTTCAAAATCCGTGAATCCAGGGATTCACAAAAGCCGGCCTTTACTTCTGCTGGCCAAATTTCCTTATTTGATTAACTAATTATAACATTTTCACTCCTCTTCTCTCCACGAAAGGGAGGCCAAAAAGAAGCGTATCTGCCTGAATATTAATCTGTACTGTTCCTGTGCCGAATTTATTTAAGTGACGGTTACTGATGAAACCGTGTAGATGCCACACCAAACTTTTGATCCACAGCACTTTGTCGTATCTACTCTTTACTACCAGTTGTTCAAGCAGATAATTTATCTGCTTGTTGTGGTATCTAACGCCTGTCTCTTCCATCACCTGCTACCTGAGATCCTTTTCACTGGAGATGCCAGGAAGTAAACCTGGGAGGGGCTGTGGCTCAGTGGCAGAGCCTCCGCTTTATGTGCAGTAGGCCCCAAGTTTAGTCCGCAGCATCTCCAGTTAAAAAAGGATCAGGCAGTTGGTGATGAGACAGACTGCTGCCAGTCTGGGTAGACAATACTGACTTCGATGGACCATGGGTCTGAGTCAGTATAAGGCAGCTTCATGCGTTCATGACCGTCTGTGTTTAAAGCAACTGCTACTGAGCCGAAGATCCACTCCTACCTCTTAGAACAGGGACCCTTTTTTTTGTTTACAGCAGCAACCTTCATGAGCCCCGGGACTCAAATAGAGCAGGATGTACTTTTCTTTATCTATTTGCTGCCGATTTTCATCGTTCTCCTTCCTCTGGGGCAACATGATGCCAAAGGGGACAGCCTTCCTGTACCTTTACCAGCTGTAAATTTTGGCATGTCATGATAGTTCTGGTCGCCACACCTCAGAAAGGGTATTGTAGCATTGGGAAAAGGGCCGAAAAGGGCAACTAGGATGATAAAAGGGTTGGAACACTTTCCCCACGAAGAAAGGTTGAAGCGCTTGGGGCTCTTTAGCATGGAGAAACGGCGGCTGAGGGGTGACATGATCGAGGTTTACAAGATTATGCATGAGATAGAGAGGGTAGAGAAAGAAGTCCTTTTCTCCCTTTCTCACAATACGAGAACTCGTGGGCACGCCGTGAAATTGCTGAGCAGTCAGGTTAGAACAGATAAAAGGAAGTCCTTCTTCACCCAAAGAGTGATTCACACGTGGAATCCACTGCTACAGGAGGTGGCGGTGGCTACAAGCATGGATGGCTTCAAGAGGGAATTAGAGAAATTATTTTATGTTGTGGATTATTTTATGTGTGAGCTGCCCTGAGCCCACCTCGGTGGGGAGGGCGGGATATAAATCTTAAGAAATAAATAAATAAAATAAATAAACATATGGAGCAGAGGTCCATCAGTGGCTATTAGCCACAAGATATAGATAGGAACTCTCAGTCTGGGGCAAGTGATGCTCTGTATTCTTGGTGCTGGCGGGGGGGCAACAGTGGGAGAACTTGTGTCCTGGCCCCACTGCTGGACCTCCTGAGGGCACCTGGTGTTTTTGGCCACTGTGTGACACAGAGTGTTGGACTGGATGGGCCACCGGCCTGATCCAACATTGGCTTCTCTGATGTTCTTATGTCTCTGCTAGAGCTCCTACAATTCCATGCGGGAGTCTATCAAAACCACTGGTGACCTTCTTGGCCCTCCACAGTACGCAATGACCTTATAGAGGTTGTTTAGAAGGCACCTACCCTCCTGGCTTTCAAAAGGGTGTGCAGAACCTAACTGTTCAAGAAGGCATCCGAGGAAAGTTAAACATTAAGGAGGCTGGCTTTATTAATATAACAATGTTACGGGCCTGAAATTTGTACTTTTTAAAAAGAAATGTAAAATGTTGTGTGCTCCTTTAGAATATCAGAGAAGCCATGCTGGATCAGGCCAATGGCCCATCCAGTCCAACACTCTGGGTCACACAGTGGCCAAAACCCAGGGGCCATCAGGAGGTCCACTAGCAGGGAAAGACAGAGACATGTTTTAAGTAAAGAATTAAACAGTGACCAATGCATTGCATCTTTGCAGCTTTGATAACCACTGGAAACTGCTTACCCGCTAGTCCTTTTTACTACCGTCTTTTAAAATACTTCAGATCAGATTGAGCGTTATGATGCAACATAACGTATGTATGTACATATGAAGCTACAGTATGCTGAATCAGATCGTTGGGCCATCAAGGTCATTACTATCTACTCATGACTGGTAGCGGCTCTCCAGGGTCTCAGGCAGAGGTCTTTCAAATCACCTACTACCTTATCCTTTTAACTGGAGATGCTGGGGATTGAACCTGGGACCTTCTGCATGCCAAGGAGATACTCTACTGCTGAGCCATGGTCTCCGCCCTGAAATCGACAGCGAGAGCAAGTTATCCCTCTTTGACCCTTGGCCAACTGTACTTTTGCATAGTGTGCCAGAAGCGCCCAAGTGATGCCAAGAACAGCAGCCATGGCGACACCCCCAAAAGACGTCGAGTCTTGTCGATCTGTCAGAAATCAAGTTAGTTGTCTGGAGCCGGACAAACACGATGCTTCTTGTGCAGTTCGGCGGTGTTGGCAAGAGGTCCATGCATGAGGAGATGGATGAGAGAAGTCATGAGTCCAGATGCAGACAAAGGGAGGAGGGAGCGGAAAGACTCACAAGATGCCAGGTTTGTCAACAAAGCACTCTGCCAAATTAAAAGTGCTGCCATCAGATTAACCGTCGGAGCAAAAACCGTTAAGCCACGGAACGGGGTTGGAGCACAAGGGCATTTCCCAACAATGCAGCTACCTGAGTTGCCTTAATTTCGGCAAGGGGAAGGGGTTTGGTTTCTCTCTGAATCTGTGTTACGGTGAATGTCAAAACGCGGAGGCTGTCAACGGTCACAAGGAGACGATGCCTCAGTTCGCACAACTGAGCAGACTGGGGGTCGGCCGCACCAGACGTGGATGTCCGATGGCTCCATCCATAAACTGCTCTCTCTCGCACGTACAAAACACTCCTTGATTTTGTACAAGTTAAATATCTTATGAGCAGAGCCTCCGTGAAATCAGACCTCAGCATGGAAAATGCAGATTTCAGCCCCGTACCCAAGTTCCAGTGAACGCATGTACAATCCATGTGCAGTGTACGCACTTGGTTTTTCTTTTCACATGTGCAAAATCACTCTCATGTTACATTCAACGTACACACAGCTGACTGGGTGATGGCAATCCCACACAGATCCAGGCACTGGCCCCCGGCTTCATTTGTCCAGAGAATGCATACTGGTTCATTCTTACACACACGTGTACGCATGTACTTGCAGTACGTACACGCATTCAGTGTAATATGTGAACAGGGCTACTTCTGCATGGTGGATGGATGGAGCCAGAACATTCACAACTTCGTACATGCCCAGTGGACGCCCAGAATTACACTAGTAAATTGCAACAATCGCCCGTGATAGATCTTGTAGCTGTCAACAGACTCCACATTTTGGACATTCACTATAAAGTATACAAGTTTTGTTTTAAATACTTGTTTGGGGGGGGGGGGAAATCACAGGTCATGTTTCTTTGTGGGAAAACCTCTGTCTGGTGCTCTTTCCTAGGCAAGCAATAAGCCACAGGGCATGCTTCGAAACCAGCCAGAAAAATCGATCAGTTCCTTTGGTGTGGAGAAAGCAGACGAAGGAGTTATTGAGGGAAGAAGAGAAGAGATTGGATTTATATCCCGCCCTTCACACGGAGTCTCAGAGCGGCTTACAAACGCCTTTCCCTTCGCCTCCCCACAACAGGCACCCTGTGGGGTAGGCAGGGCTGAGAGAGCTCTGAGAGAACTGTCCTTGAGAGAACAGCTGGTCCGTCAGCTGCCCCTTCCAGTTTGGTGTAGTGGTTAAGAGCCAGTTTGGTGTAGTGGTTAAGTGCGCAGACTCTAATCTGGGAGAACCGGGTTTGATTCCCCACTCCTCCACTTGCACCTGGCTGGATGACCTTGGGCAAGCCATAGCTCTGTACCAGCTGTTCCCTCAAGGACAGCTTGGGAAAGAGCTCTCTCAGCCCCACCTACCTCACAGGGTGTCTGTTGTGGGGAGGGGGAGGGAAAAGGAGTTTGTAAGCCGCTCTGAGACTCCCTTGGGGAGTGGAGGGCGGGGTATAAAGCCAATCCCTTCTTCTCTTCTTCTTCTTCTACAGAGCTATGGCTTGCCCAAGGTCATCCAGCAGGTGCAAGTGGAGGAGGGGGGAATCAAACCCGGTTCCCAGATTAGAGTCTGCGCACTTAACCACTGCACCAAACTGGTTCTTAACCGCCACACCAAACTGGAAGGGGCAGCTGACGGAATGATAGATCTCTCATAGGTGTTTAGATACATATTTGCTTTAAAACTGGATGGGTATTGCAGTTCTGGGCCTAGATTTAGCCTCATCAAAGCCAACAAGGGTATCATCCGAAACCCTGACAACTCCGAAACACATCTTTGTTCTCCCAAAACGTGTGAATGTGGACAAGACCTTCTGAACAGGTATTACTGCTCTGTCAGCACTTCCCAGATGCTACGACTCGTTTCTTTGTATGAGGTCTGAAGAGAAGACAAGACAACCAACCTGAGCATGAAACCAAAGAAAACTGAGTCACGTTAGTGCAAGTTTGGGTTGACTTCAGCAATACCTTATCAGCCCCCGGCCCAAATGGGTGCGATGGCAGCTAACGCAATCTGTCGTCATTCTGACAGGTACTAATTATTGACTCAAAAGTCCAGGGAGGGGAGGAAGCGAATCCTGCCACGATCTCTCGGACTAGATCCTGCAGGTCTGGTCCAATCGTGGTGATCCAGTCCTCTAGCACTAAGAGGCGGAAGGAACTGGCACTACTGATTGACCGGATCCACAGGATCCAACTCAATGTTATTTTAATTTGGGGTGGGAAAGCGATAATCGTTTGTTACGATGACTTTCCTTCTCTGAAATGGAAAGAGGAAGAAAAAGTAGAAATTGCCGTCTCGGCCAGAGCGCTGTTTTCTCTCATGTTTCGTTATGCTCCATGCTGTCAGAAGCATGCAAAGAGGTGCGCCTGTAGGTTCACCCTCCAGCCAGAAGCAGATAGCAAAGATCAAGATGGCTCAAATGCGGCGAAAAAAAGAAAAAAGAAAGAAAAAGAGAGAGAAGCCTTTTTTAAAAAATGAACCCTTTAGGGAATAATAGTTAATTACTTTTTAAGCACAATTCCGGCATGGGGGCTAACCCCCCTTCATCCATGTCACTTGACTGACTACATACCCTTGGATGACAGGTAATTTTTTCCGAGGCCTATCTGCTTAGAATTGCAAATATCAGTAGCAAAGGCAAGACTGTCAGTCTGAAAACACCCGAAGAGCCAAACTTCCTGTCCGGACATATCTCGTGGTGTGCCCCTTCCTGGAACCGCACTTCTTCAAAATATCGACTTGAAAGACCCCATACTGGAAGGGAACTCTCCTTGTGTGTGGAAATCTAACCTATAAGGATGAGGACTGGGCTAAAACACTTCTCTTTCGTAAGCTAACTTCCCCAGGGCAGAGAAGTTTTGACATGGGGGAGCGTCCAGTGATACAGTCTCCCACTTGAATTTGGAAGAGGTCCAATTCCAGGCATCATGCGGTATTTCTAAATTTACAGGTAAGTCCTAAACATCTCTAACCCTTTCTTTGTAGGAGGAGAATAACAGTGGCATACTCCACTGGATTTTAGAAAGAAGAAACGAGACGAAACAATGCTGTTATCCAACCTTCGGGCTCAGAGTATGCTAGCAGTTCAAATAGATCAGAACCGTTTAAGTCAGGGGTGGCCAACCTGTGGCTCGGGAGCCACATGCGGCTCTTTCACACATATTGTGCGGCTCCTGGCAGGGCGGCTGGGGAAGCAAAGGGGAGGCATGCTTTTTCTCTCTTTCTCCCTTCCTTCCTTCCTTCCTTCCTCCCTCCCATCTATTTGCTTTCCTAGTTTCTCTCTCTCTCTTTCTTTCCACTTCTTTAATTCTTTCTTTCCATCTCTCTCTTTTTCTCTCTCTCTCTCAATATCATTAGCAAACAAGTAATATCATTATCAATAACCGTTTTTCCTCGTTTGTTTTTATTTTTGGCAGTCCCATTTAACGTTAATAAAAAGCAAATTTGCATATTTAAAAAAATAAAAACGTGTGTGTGATATTTGTTCCTGTCTTGCGGCTCTCAGGCATCTCTATGTGGCTCTTACGTTTATTCTATGTGGCTCTTACGTTAAGCAAGGTTGGCCACCCCTGGTTTAAGTGATCCCTTGTCTCTATGCTAAGCATTTCAAAAGATTCCTGCATGCCTTCCCCACTTATCTTTCGTATAAATGCATTTCTAGGCAAGGGCTTTACGGCAATTTTATGTATTCATTTATTTAGTTATCTCATTTGTGCCCCGCCCTCCCCACAATGCAGGCTCAGGGCGGGGCACAAACAGTGCATCAGAATTTTGCCATTCTAGCCCCATATGTCATTACCTGGATGGCCCAGGGTAGCTCGATCTTATCAGATCTCGGAAGCTAAGCAGGGTCATCCTGGTTAGTACTTGGATGGGAGACCTCCAAGGAATACCGGGGCTGCGATGCAGAGGCAGGCAACGGCAAACGACCTCTGAATGTCTCTTGCCTTGAAAACCCTAGGGGGTTGCCGTAAGTCAGCTGTGACTTGACAGCACCGTCCCCCAGCCCCACATGCAACGATTTCTTTATTGTAGTGTAATGTCAGTAAGACAGTAGAATGCTCAAGTGGGTGTTTGAATTGCAGCAAATGATTGCCTCCAGATTAAAAATCTGACTAGACTGTTCGTATTTCAGCCTTCCAAAGGGCTACTTCAAAGGGTACCTAAAGGATTCTGTGAGCCTAAAGGGATTTTTTACTCCTCTTCTTTGAATGGTAGATCTAGGATTTCTACCAGTTCCTCCTCCATGCTACAGCCACCCCTCTCCTGTTGCAACATTGTATGGTGTAGCGTTTCATGGAAATCTGTTGGATGCAATGGAAATCTAGGCTGGATCCATCCCCATGTATCTTCCCAGCTACTAAAACATGTATCAAAAAGCTGATTTTCCCCTCAAAAAAAGCATTTACAATGAGGCAATCAAGGTGAATGGGTATTATTAGAGAAATCCTGCTCAAAGTCCCTTTGAGTAGGGGTGTGCCATGAGAAAAATCGATATACTAATAGCCAAGTGTCCCCTTGTGTGTGCGGATATCTAAATCCGCACACCGGGGGCACTTGGGGGAAAGAGAAATTTTCCTGCACACTTGGGGGACTCCCCAGGTGTGCAGAAAAATCTGAAAACTTAAAAAAATGATACAGGGGATATTTAAATCCCCCCTTCTTACAGGGGCTACTGTAAGCTCTTGGAGGATTGGCTACATCAGGAGTATTTCTTGCATTTCATGCTGTGTTGCCATGATGAGGGGAGGATTTCGGAACTGGGCTAAAAGTACAGCTTAGCGATAGATCCCCTCACTGGCCTTCAAAGAGTAACAGACTTCCCATTTCAGATTGCCACGGTGGGAAATCGGCCGATCCACACATTACTTTGTAATGTATGCCTCTCAGATGTTTTCAGCACATATTTGAAAATGCACAACAACTGGGGACAAGCTTGTGCTTTTGCAAACACACACATGTAATTCTTCATTTAAGGGGCTACGGCTCCCTGCCTAGTGTATAGGTAAAGGTAAAGGTTTCCCTTGCTCGCAAGCCAGTCGAATACGACTCTAGGAAGGCCGTGCTCATCTCAGTTTCCAAGCCAAAGAGCCAGCGCTGTCCGAAGACTTTTTCTGTGGTCATGTGGCTGGCATGACTAGATGCCGAGGCGCACAGAACGCTGTTACCTTCCCACTGAAGCGGTACCTATTTATCTACTAGCAATTCCTTGCTTTCGAACTGCTAGGTTGGCAGGAGCTAGGGCCAGAGACGGGAGCTCACTCTGTCATGCGGCACTCGGGTCTTGAACTGCTGAACTACCGACCTACCGGTCTGCAGTTCAGCATCTTAACCACTTGAGCCACTGCAGCCCCTAGTGTATATTGGGTGGTAAACCTGTCTTTGTTACTGCATGCCATGTGGAAAAGACCCTATAGTGAAATCCTCAGGTTAACAAAACTGTATGGTATTTCAACTTCATATGTCAGTTCTTAAAAATTGGTCGCAATCCAGCCACATTTCACCCCACAAATAGCAGTGTTAAGTTTTATTGATTTTCACGTGCTTAACTCTGTCCTAGTGAAATCAATAGCACTTAACAGTTACTTAACTTTGGCTGGATCACACAGCTTGCAGTGTATTTCGCACTGGCATATATTAAAATGCAGTCAGACAGTTCTAGGGGATAGGCTGAAGTCTAAATTAATGAAAAACAGATCAATAAAAGAAATCTTTTGATGCCAGTGAAACTGGTTACCTACCAAACGATTTCGTCTCACTGAACTCAGAAAGGGAGTTAACGTCTCACTCCAGTAGGGGTGGTTACCTGTCTGGTAGCAAATTTTACAGTATGTGAATTCAGTAAACACGGGACAAAGCAGGATGTAAAGGTAACATTCCGTCTCCCATTGCTCTGTTTACAGTCTAGGACAGAGTGCTCGTATTTTTTATTTAAACAGGTTTACTCCTGCTGAGAGCCACCATCGATCTCCACCCGTCTGTCAATTTGATCTCAGAAAGGAAGCACCATTTTGGAGGCCGCCAACGCTTAGCCTGACCTGGATGGGCCAGGCTAGCCCAATCTCATCAGCTCTTGGAAGCTAAGCCAGTTTGGTGTAGTGGTTAAGTGCGCGGACTCTAATCTGGGAGAACCGGGTTTGATTCCCCACTCCTCCACTTGCACCTGGCTGGATGACCTTGGGCAAGCCATAGCTCTGTGCCAGCTGTTCTCTCAAGGACAGCTTGAGAAAGAGTTCTCTCAGCCCCACCTACCTCACAGGGTGTCTGTGGTGGGGAGGGGAAGGGAAAAGGAGTTTGTAAGCCGCTCTGAGACTCCAAGTGAGTGAAGGGCGGGGTATAAACCCAATCTCTTCTCTTCTCTTCCTCTTCTAAGCAGAGTCGGCCCTTGAATGGGAGACGACCAAGGAAGCCCAGGGCTGCTACGCAGAGGCAAGCAATGGCAAACCACCTCGGTTTGTCTCTCGGCTTGAAAAAACTATGGGGGCCCCATAAATCTGGTGTGACTTAATGGCCCTTTCCTCCTCCACCATCAATGCTTAGCCAATCCATTCTTGTAAGATTTGACCCTTCCTTAACTTCAGTGACCTCGACCATCTCTTTATTACCTTGCAATAGTGCCAAATGTCACTGCTGGACATAATAGCTATTGAAGGCGGAATCGAAGGTGTGGCTTGATTTTAGAAATGAATAGTGAGTAAATCGCAGGGGCTGACATAGCATCTCTTTCTCTAGTAAGATGGCTTTCATACTTTCAGGGAATTTTCCCTCTACTGACTTGGCTGCTCAAGAGCCCCTCCGGATCTACCAGGCTCTGCGGTGAAGTGGATTCTCCGTTCTTGGATTCTTACTCTGTCTGGCAAAAGAGTATACAATAGAGGTCCGTGTGATAGACCCCTGCAATTCGATTTTGCACGGGGCAATTGGTAATGAAAAAATTTATCTGCTCTTAGAAAAGGGTTGAGACTCCAGTAGCACCTTAAAGACTCAGAGAAACTGTGGTAGGGTCTGAGCTTCCGTGAGTCCCTGCTCACTTCTTCAGATACGAGTGGTGGCTCACAAAAGCTCATACCCTACCACAATTCTTTTGTTAGTCTTTGGAAACATAGAGTTGGAAGGGACCTCCAGGGTCATCTAGTCCAACCCCCTGCACAATGCAAGAAATTCACCTCCCCCCCCCACCCCCCCAGGGACCCCTGTTCCATGCCCAGAAGATGACAAAAACCTCCAGGATCCCCAGCCAAAACGGCCTAGAGAAAAATTGCTTCCCGACCCCAAAGTGGCAATTGGCACTTCCTGGGCGTGTGAGAAAGGGCCATGAGAACTAACCAGTGATGCAACCCTTCCTGCCCTCCCTCTCATGATCTCCCTAAATTCACAGAATTAACATAGCAGTCAGATGGCCATCTAGCCTCTGTTTAAAAACCTCCAAAGAAGATGCTACTGGACTTCTACTCTTTTCTACTGCTACAGGTAGACTAACACGGCTTCCCATCTTGATTTGTCTGCTATTGTGGTATCCTCAATAAAGAATCTCTAATAAGCTTTGGAGGACTCTGGTGGTGATCCTTAGGATCCCTACCGTCATGAAATAGTGCCCAAAATATATCCTGTGCATGATACATGGTCTCATGTGCAGCAGGGTCTCTTTTCTCTTCTACAGAAAACATTTGTTCAGTGCCTAGGAATTGTTTACAGCATACACACTGAATGTTTCATTGGACCAAGAAGAGCATGAGTTCCACGGCCCTGCACATGGAATTCTATTGACACCTTGGAACTCTTGGATCTCCGCTCCTCCCTATGCCCAAGCTTCATGCCCTTTGTCTTCTGCAAGGATTTTAACATCGTCGCCAATGTATTTTAATTGGGAAGGGCGAAGCGTTGTTCTTTTAAGACAAGAAGAAGAGGAGAGAGAAGAGATTGGATTTATACCCCACCCTTCACTAACCGATGGAGTCTCAGGGCAGCTTACAAAGTCCTTTCCCTTCCCGCCCCACAACAGACACCATGTGAGATAGGTGGGGCTGAGAGAGCTCTGACAGAAACTGTTCTTTTTCAAGAACAGCTGTGCCAGAACTATGGCTTGCCCAAGGTCATCCAGCCAGGTGCAAGTGGAGGAGTGGGGAATCAAACCCGGTTCTCCCAGATTAGAGTCCGCGCTCTTAACCACTGCACCAAATTGGGAAGAAGACGGACAACGTTCTCAAAAAGGCTCTTTCAAAGACTCTGAACGATCAGCAATAGAACACCATGATGTTTTTTTAAAACCCTTCAAAGCATAAAAGTTAGGAGTGGGGTGGGAGTCGTGAATGGTTCCACCAAAAGGTAACGAATATTTGGACCAGGGTCCTTTTTTTGCCATTTCCACGTTTGCACTGCTGCGAAGGCCCACCTTTGGTGTCTAGCGAATGACAAAAAAAAAAAAAAAATTAAGCGCATCCAGGAACAGCAAGCCATTCAGTGTGAGATGCCAAGTCAGCAGCCCGTGACAAATGCCGTCATTTAACGTGGCATGAGAGGGCATTTGGCGGAGGAAAAGCAAATGAAAGATTCCGAACGAAGAGGCATTTCGGCAAATCCTAACCTAGGCGAGTACTGGGGCGATTCTTTAGGAGGAATTCCTTTGGTTGGATACTTCTTATGCCGGGGAGTTGAAGGGGGCGGGGGGCCCACAATCATATCTATCCTGGCGAAAATAAATGAGAAGAAAACAAGACACCAACAAAATGCATAATGAAGCCACACAGAAACGAGAGGAAGTTCGGTCCGAGGCTGCGGAGAAGAACTCGAACACACACACACACAGACAGACAAAGAAAAAAGGCCGACAAGGGAAAAAGTTGAATATTATATTCCGCTCAGAACAGAAGGCAGTAAAATCATATCACCTGATCAACTGGGATCAATGAACTGAAAGTGTTCCAAAGTTTGAGCCACGATAGAACAACAGCTCTTCTGCTACACAAGGCAGCTTTCCCTCCAATGAACAGCCAACACATGCTATAGAAACCTGGTACGTTTCTGACAATATTCCATTGGAAAGGCAGACTCCTTGCTTTTACAACACATGGAATGCATTCTTCCATCGTTTTGGGGGGGGACACACAAGCTTGGAAGGAGGCAAACACACCCGTGGATGGAATGGGACGAGAGAGAGAGAGAGAGTAACAAAATGTATTAAAGCTACTAATGTTATGGGACACTCCACATAAGCAGCGAGGGACATGACCGGTGGAAATGGGTAAATGCATGGAAACATCCCTAGCATCGACAACATCGCGCCCTGGCGGTTGAAATCTTAATTTTCAGTATATCGAAAGACATTGCAGGCCTGCAGTTCCGCGATTCCTTCCTCCGCCGCGCCTGGGCAGTCAGTGGAGCAGGAGGGTGAGCAAAAATATCTTCCTCTCCAGATATTTTTCCAGCTCAAAATGGCCCTTTGAAAGTTGCTCTTTTGCCGGGAAAATATACAGACAGACTGGACTTTCCCCATGGATGTACAAGCAGATTTCAAAGTGCAATTCTGAGTTGGAAAACAACTGGCAAGAGGCTTAGGTTACCCCCTCGCCCTGCCTTGCGGCTTGCTAGCTCTGGTTTTGGTTTTGAGTAGTAGCCCTGACAAGCCCAATCTCATCAGACCTTGGAAGCGAAGCAGGATCGCCATGGTCAGTACTTGTATGGGAGCCCACCAAGGAAGACAGGCTGTTGTGCAGAGGAAGGCAACAGCCAAACCACCTCTGCTCATCTCTTGCCTTGAAAAATCCCTCCACAAGTCAGCTGTGACTCGACTGCACACAATTATGATCAAACGCAGATCTCCCCTTAATTGTTGCTGGACTCGAAGCAGCAGTTCAGCCTTAGCTGTATCGGGCGAAGTAAATCGGTGTCCCGTTTTCCCGAGTGGAAATCCTCGCACAATCGAGTCAGTTGTCTGAATCGTCCTGACGAGTGGGGAAGAGGGTTTTACTAGTCTTACATATCTGCAACTGTCGGTTGCAGATGCAGGAAAGGGCCCCCTTCTCAGCATAGCCAGGAGGAAACGAATAATCGGCTGACTCGGTTTGTTACACCGAGCAGCCTGAGAAAAGGGTTTTATCCCCTCGACTGGCGTGTCAAGCATCCTGTGAGACCTTTCGGGTTCAGCTTTACAGATGAACGAATTGGTGAAGACAGCTGCAGAAAGCACAAGAGTTTACAGGCCCTTGCCCGGGAGACAGGACAGGAGAGGGCACTTACGCAAAGACTGTAGCATTTTTTCCACATGCTAGGGCTGGCAACCCCTAGGATCTCCGGGAATTACAACTCATCTCCGGACTTCGCAAATCAGTTCCCTGGGAGAAAATGGCTGATTTGGAGGGTAGACTCTATGACATTATAGTCTGCGGAGCTCTCTCCCCAAATCTCCAGGATTATCCCAACCTGGAGCCGCCAATCCTACCATACACTGAGGATACAATTGGAAGACACAATCTTTCAAAATGGCAGGATCCTATTATTCCCTTTACCTATCCACAAAGCAGCCAGGACTGCAATGAATTTGTTTTTACCTCTTTGCCTTAAATAATCTCAGAACGAGAAAAACAAAAGCCCTGCCAAACCCGCTCTGAAGGAAGACACTGAAAAAAATCCTGTGCCTCCTCACCTTCTGTCCTACTTTGGCTTAGCCAGAGCTAATGAAGCTCAGTTCAGACAAAAAAGAAGAAGATCCGTTTACTAGGTGGAACGTGTTGTCAATCATTACTGTCCTTGCAAATAGCTATGACATTTAGTAAGAAGGCTGGTACAACGCTCATCTGTTTTCCCTAATCTTTTTTGCAAAAGCAAATGGCTGTAGTTAAAATCTACCCATGAGCAGTTTATCAGACTCTTGGGAGACATCTCCCCCACCCGCAAATAAGGGAAGGGTAAAGGCATGAGTCTGATCAGACATCCTTAGTGCAAAAACGAAAGCCTGTAAAAATCAGTACTCTTGCAGCTGAACAAGACTTGTCTGTCAGAGGAAACTCTGATGCTGAACCCCATCAAAGATAGCTCTGGCGTGAATCCTTCGAATGAGTTCCCATGAATGCCAGATACTCACTGCCACGGAGCTTCCTTTCTCTTCCGCTCAGACTTCTGCTCGTGCAAGGGCCCAAAGAGAAATCATTCACCTTGCACGAGCAGTAATTTTTTGCGGAAGCACACCTTGTGGCGGAGACTGACTGGCACTCGTGGAACTCTTTCATAGGATTGAGAGAGGCAGCAAAAGGGGAAAAAATACAGAATGTTGACATCTCCTCTCCATTTTACTAAACTGGATTCAATCGGTTTTCAAGCAAAAGAACCAAGTTTGCCGTGAGACGTATGAAGCTGCCTTATCCTGTGTCGGCCCACTGGTCTATTAAGACCACTGTTGTCCACTCTGGCGACAGCTCTCCAAGGTCTCCAGTGGAGGTCTTTCACTCCCCTTGTTACTGGGCCCTTTTAACTGGACATGCTGGGGATCGAACCAGCAAAGCAGAGGCTCTTCCACTGGGCCGCGGCCCCACCCAAAAAGAGAACAGATGAATTCTTGTCCTTCGATCCCTTCACCAGACTCAGAATTCAAGGGTCTTTTTCAGATCACAGTTTCTTTCCACTGGCCTTTTCTGTCTGTACTGTAGTAGTCGTTGTAGTCGTGATAGTATGAATTCTCAGTCCGATATTTAAACGGGTAGATGCTGTTCTGCCGTTCAAGATCTAGCCAAGTTCTTGGGGACTGCAGAGGTACCTTTGCCGGATTCTTGCTGTTCCAAGCAACACTGTCTTCTGGAGCTGAGCTGGTATTTTTTGTTCAGTGCCCAGAATGTCCAGGTCAAGATGGATCCCCACGTTAGCCTGTCTGTAGCAGCGGAAAAGACTAAGAATCCAGGGGCACCTTAAAGACTAACAAAATTTGTGGCAGACAACGAGCTTTCCTGAGTCACGGCTCACTTCTTCAGATGGACCTAGTATTTGTTAGTCTTTAAGGTGCTACCTAAGGGCCGCAGTGGGTCAGTGGTTAAGATAACGGAACTGCAGACTGGAAGGTCGGTAGTTCAGCAGTTCGAGACCCGAGTGCCGCTTGACGGAGTGAGCTCCCGTCTCTGGCCCCAGCTCCTGCCAAGTTCGAAAGCAAGACACTGCAAGTAGATAAACAGGTACTGCTAGGCAGTGTTCCCTCTAAGCTGAGTTAGTGTGAGCTGGCCCACAGCTTTTTAGCCTCTGGCTCACATGTTTTTGCCTTAGCTCAGGAAAGATGGCTCCAGAGCAAAATGATTTATGCAGTAGCCATATCACCTGCTCACAACTTTAATGCCGGTAGCTCAGAAAGTAGAATTTTTGTTCAAAGGACTCCACAGCTTAGAGGGAGCATTGCCGCCAGGGCTCTTTTTCTAGCAGGAGCTCCTTTGCATATTAGGCCACACACCCCCAATGTAGCCAGTCCTCCAAGAGCTTACAGAGCTCTTCTTACAGGGGCTACTGTAAGCTCTTGGAGGATTCGCTACCTCAAGGGGTGTGTGGCCTAATATGCAAAGGAGCTCCTGCTAGAAAAAGAATCCTGGGTACCGCTTTGGTTCCGTGCACCTCTGTGTCTAGTCATGCTGGCCACATGACCACAGAGATGTCTTCGGACAGTGCTGGCTCTTCAGCTTGGAAATGGAGATGAGCACTGAAACTCTAGAGTCAGATTTGACTGGCTTTCGAGCAAGGGAAACCTTTACCTTTACCTAAGGTGCTACCGGAGTCCTGATGTTTTCTACTACTATGGACAAACTAAGATGGGTACCCATCTCGATCTCTCTCCATGGAAGGCACCAAATTCAGCCATACAAAATGGAGATCCATCTATCTTGTGACAAAACTTGCACAGGTACAAACGGACATCAGAATGCCCAGGTGTTTCTTGAGACTTCCAGGCACCACTCCAAGAGCTCCAATGACAACGGGCACGATGGTCACCTTCTTCTCCCAGGGGCGCTCTAACTCTATTCATAGGTCTTGGTATTTCGTGATCTTCTCCTGTTCTTTCTTTCCTATTCTGCTGTCTCCTAGGATTGCAATGTCAATGATCCATACCCTATTTCTCATTTTTTTTCCTACAAGTGTGCTATCGGGAGTTATGCTCCATCTGTTTATCTGTTTGCAATCGGAAGTCCCAAAGAATCTTTGTTTCATCATTCTCTAGATAAAAGGATCATAAAAGGGTTGGAACACTTTCCCCACGAAGAAAGGTAAAAGCGCCTGGGGCTCTTTGGCTTAGAGAAACGACGGCTGAAGGTTGACATGATCGAGGTTTATAAGATTATGCATGGGATACAGCCAGGTGCCATCAGGAGTCCACCAGCGGGGCCAGAACTCCAGAAGCCCTTCCACTGTTGCCCCTTCACCCCCAAGTGCCAAGAATTCAGAGCATCAGTTGCCCCAGACTGGGAGTTCCCTCTATACCTTGTAGCTAACAGCCACTAATGGATCTCTGGTCCATATATTGATCCAATTCCCTCTTGAAGCTGTCTATGCTTGTAGCCGCCACCATAAGAACATAAGACAAGCCTTTCTCAGAATACAAGAACTCGTGGGCACTCCATGAAATTGCTGAGCAGTCGGGTTAGAACGGATAAAAGGAAGTCCCTCTTCACCCAAAGAGTGATTAACATGCGGAATTCACTGCCACAGGAGGTGGTGGCGGCTACAAGAATGGACGGCTTCAAGAGGGAACTGGATAAACATATGGAGCAGAGGTCCATCAGAGGCTATTAGCCACAAGGTATAGATAGGAACTCTCAGTCTGGGGCAAGTGATGCTGTGTATTCCTGGTGCTTGATGGGGGGGGGGGGCAACAGTGGGAGAGCTTCTAGTGTCCTGGCCCCACTGCTGGACCTCCTGAGGGCACCTGGTGTTTTTGGCCACTGTGTGACACAGAGTGTTGGACTGGATGTGCCACTGGCCTGATCCAACATTGGCTTCTCTTCTGTTCCACAATCTTGCCCGGTTTGTTGTTGTTGTTGTTGTCATTAATGGACAGCCAGGAAAGGCCACTGGAAGAATACTTGAGAACACCAGCACCTGAAAAGACCCTTGCGTTCTGTGTCTGACGAAAAGATCAAAGAGAATTCGTCTGTCTTAGAATAATAACATCACCCACAAAGGAAGGTCAGTCTTCTTCCTGCATGGGACGATACAGTGGCCTCCTCGGAACCACTTGCGCCTGCACTTCAACGGTGCGCCTACTGGTTGTCACACCTGCTGAACACTGACCCCCCCCCCCCCCAAAGCACTCACGCTCCAGGATACAAACTCCATACCTGCAACCCACATGGAAATAGCTCTTACCCACCAGACCCTGTGGCTTCTGCCTGGAGGCACAAAAGGTAGGGAGGACAGGCAACGGTGGTCAACGCGACCACCCACGAGCCTTGCTTACCCCTTGCCCAAAGGCCAAATGCAGAAAGAGGGGGAAGCTCTTGCCTGGACTGGAGGTTTTTGATCCGGGAGAGCATGTCCAGATGTCCCGCGGAGTACTGCTCGATGACGTCCATCACATCGTAGGGCCTCAGGCTCTCCTTGAACTTCCGCTTGGAAACCAGAAACCTCATGATGCTGAAGCAGAAGGGGAGAAAAGGGGGGGCAGGTAAAAACCTCAGCCCGTGCACGTGCACGAGTGTGTGTGTTGCCCGCGAACAGGGGTCATTTCGTAGAAAAAGAGGTGCAGGAGCTCATTAGCATAACTCATTTGCATAACTCATTTGCATATGCCACACACACACCCCCCCCCAACATACCGGAAGTGTGTCAGAAGGCAACACCCACCCCTCAGGCTCCACGCCACAGGTGAGTGAAACTGACCTGCTCTTCCTCCATTCCCTTCCCCAGCCAATACTTTGTGCCATAAAAATATACGTCAAGAACACACCCTCATTCTCTTCCTGCTCCCTTGAAACCAACAGGTTTCAAGTAGACTTGAGATACCCGGGACAGGTGCACCACCCATCCCTTCCCCTTCCCCTCCCCACAACAAGAGGTAGGTGGGGCTGAGAGAGGTCTTTTGAGAACTGCTCATGAGAGAACAGCTCTGAGAGAACTTGTGACTGGCCCAAGGTCACACCAGCAGCTGCATGTGGAGGAGTGGGGAATCAAACCCGGTTCTCCCAGATTAGAGTCCAACTCCTGACCACTACACCAAACTGATGGGGTGGAAGCTGCTGAAGGGTTGGGGAAATTTCTCCAGTACTTATGTGCCGTGTGCCCAGATAAACAATGGTATACTTAGAAAATTTATATGCCACCTTGAGCAAGTCTCTGGAAAAGCAGCACACAGTCATAAAAGGAACAATGATAAAATTATCAATATTAAAACAAAACATTAAAAACAATAAAAGACTCTAGCAGGGCTTTCCCCGGGGCCCTGCGCCTCTGCACTGCTCGGGGAAGCTGAGGAGGGGGTGGGGCTTGGTCATGTGCCCGCCCCCTGGGCTCCTCACTCCCGGAGCTGCGCTCCTGTGCACTCCTGCTCCAACGGACCCTTGCCCGCAAACCATCTCTCCTATGTTACTACCTTCTCCGCTGCCCCTAGGCACACGCATGGACGCATAAAGCTGACTTCTGCTGAATCAAACCATTGGTCTATCGAGCTCAGTACTGTCTACTCAAAGTGGCCAGCAGCTCTCCGGGGTCTCAGGCTGCGGTGATTCACATCCCCTGCTACCTGATCCTTTTAACTGGAGCTGGCAAGGATTGAACCCGGGACCTTCCACGTTCCACTGAGCCATGGGCCCCTCCCCAAAAAGCGGGCACACAAATCTGCCTCCTGCTGAATCAGAACCACCAAGGTCAAGACTGTCTCCTCTGACGGGCAGTGACTCTCCAGGGTCTCAGGGGGAGGTCTTTCCCATCACGTCCTACCCGATCCTTTTACCAGGCCATGGTAGGTTTTCAGCCGGGGACCTTCTGCATGCCAAGCAGATGCTCTTCCACTGAGCCACGCCCAGAGCCTGACATAACCCAGTCAGTAGGGAAGATTTTCCAGGACGTTCCTCTTCGCAATAAGGGGCACCGTGTGATCCCTCTCTTACCAAACAGCCCTGATGCTGACTTTGAGGCCCGGTGTCAGATCTTCCGTCACAAATTCACAGTTGCAGCTCTTGTTGTCATCGGGAATGTCTTCTCCAGGGAGGCTAACTTCTAGAGGGGAAAGGATGAGAGAACAAACAGAAAGTGGAGTGAGATCCCTAGTATAACACACAAGGTGGACGGAATGAGCATCCACGCCTGCAATTTACAGGGAATCTCTCCCCCCATGCTGGTGGCAGAAAATGCGGTCAAGTGGCAGCTGGCTTACGGCAACCTCCATGGAGTTTTCAAGGCAAGAGATGAAGCGAGGTGGATTGCCACTGCCTGCCTCTGTGTTGCAATTGGCGACTTCCTCGGTGGTCTCCTATCCAAGTACTAACCAGGGCCGACCTTGCTTAGCTTCCGAGATCTGACGAGACTGGGTTAGCCTGGGCCACGGAGGTGAAGGCCCCATGGCAGTAGAGATGTATAATCTACAGAAATTTTGAAGCCGCTAGAAAAAAGTTTTTCGGGGAGGGGGGGCAGAGAAACTGAACTATATGCGATGCTTAATTTCCTACCGAGCCTGAACTTCTTTTACCGATTGAGCAATACATAACACATCATTTATAACACTGATATAGCATATAACTGTTTACCTGAGGGACCGCCTCTCCCCGTATGTACCCCAGCGAGCACTTTGATCTGGTTCCCAGAACCTCCTGGTTCTTCCAGGGCCCAGGGAGGCCCAACTGGCAGCAATGAGGGCCAGGGCCTTTTCGGTGGCGGCCCTGCACTGGTGGAACGAGCTCCCGGAGAACATCGGGGACCTGCGGGACCTTTTACAGTTCCGCAGGGCCTGCAAGATGGAGCTCTTCCGCCAGGCTTACGAGTAGGGGGCACCGCGATCTAATAGCCCTGGCCTGAGAACTGAAGATTGCTGCCCAGACCATCAGCACCAAGTGAAAACTCGGTAGAGTGCCAGTTGACGCAGCCCACACTGGGGGTGATTGTCAGATCTGCTGCCATTAACTGTTTGAGCTGGGGTCTCTATCAGTAATTGTCTATCTGTAATTTATGGCCAGCCTTGAGGTTTACTGCCTGTCCTGCTTAATGTGTCTTTTTCTTCCCCGGGAGGATGGCTTGCCGCATTCCACCGCGTCACATAAACAGTCTGGCTCTCTTCTCTCACCTCCTCCCTTTTTCTCTCTGGAGTCGTGAATGTTTTATCTTGCTTTTGTAACCTTGGAGAACTGCTGAACTGTTTCTAGCCAGGTGCCTGGCCTGTGAATTGCAAGTAGAGGTCACCAAAGGGCATGGGGGGGAATTTAGTGCTTTTGCGCCTTTTTTGTGAGAACCAACGGTTGGGGGTTTTCGTGCTTTTTTGCATTGGCTCTGATTGGCTCTTTGCCTGCTCTCACCTTACTGTATATGATATATTAATCCCTGTTGCCTGTAACCAAGTTATCTCTAACAAACACTGAGTACCTGAACCATCATTAAGAATAAAAGGATCTTTTACTTCACCAAGGAGCCTGGCTTATTTGATTTGACTCAGAAGCCTCACAGTGATGAAGTGCCATCTTGTACTGAAATTGTATAATGGATATTGTGTTTTATATTGTGGTTTTATAGGATTTTATTGTGTATGAAATATGTTGGTAGCTGCCCTGAGCCGCCGTGAGGCGGGGAGGGCGGAGTAAAAAAATCAAATAAATAACTAAACAAACAAACAATGCAGCATTTTTATTGGATTTGTGAGCAAGTCTACATTTGGCTATCATGTAAATTAGTTTTTTAGAAGACTACTTCCATAACCTTGTAAAACTCTCAGAACAAATTCTTTGAAATTATATTTAAACTATATTTTAAGAATAATTTAAACATTGTAAGAGCAAACAGAATCAAGTCAAATTTCACCCACCCCATTCCACTATATTGGTAGACCTGGCCTTCAGAGAACAGGTCTACCCACCTTGGATCATCGACCTGTGCTGAGCCTTAGAAAACACACCAGCACTTGAGGAGGGGAGAACTCTTGCAGTCTACTTTGTGTGTGTGTGTGCTTTTAGTGAAATATGACAACCAGCATTACATGTGAATTATTAACAGAGGAGAAACAATCACTGTCAGAACCCTGCCTAACCTAACGAACAGGAAGTTTCTTAAATGTTATCAACCTGCCCAAACTACTTATTTATTCAGATATTTATGTCCCACTTTTCCTTGTGACTCCAGGTAACTTACAAATCATCCTGAGAAGCATAATAGAGGTGTGCAAAAAAAAAAAATTTCCCCCCAGTTCCACTATAGCCTATGGGGACCATTATACTCAATAGGCCCCATAGGCTATAATGGAGAATTGATCTGGGGGTATCTGGAGCTCGGGGAGGCTGTTCTTTGAGATAGAGGCACCAAATTTGCAGCATAGTTGCTGGTGCCTCTTCTCAAAAGCCTCCCCAAGGTTCAAAAAGATTGGACCACGGGATCTAATTCTATGGGCCCCAGAAGGAGGTGCCCCGATCCTCTATTGTTTCCAACCGCCATTTTGTGGTTGGATTCGCCTCCTGAGGCAGCTGTTTTGGGCTGGCCATTTTGTCAGAATTGCAGCGGTGGCCACAGGCTCAAAAGAGTTGGAGATCCGGAAGCTGCAGCTAGTACAGAATGCAGCGGTGAGGCTGTTGTCGTGCCTTCCTGTACGGGAACACATCCAGCCCGCCCTGAAAACACTGCACTGGCTGCCTATAGCATACCGGATTCGGTTCAAGGTGATGGTTCTTACCTTTAAAGCCCTTTATTGCCAGGGGCCTGCATACCTGAGGGACCGCCCGAGAGAGCACTGCAATCAGGGACCCAGAATTAGCTGGTCTTCCTGACCATCAAGGAGGCCAGGCTGGTCATAACTAGGTCATGGGCCTTCTCAGTGGTGGCTCTAGTCTGGTGGAATGAGCTCCCAGAAGAGATCAGGGCCCTGCGGGATCTGCTTCAGTTCCACAGGGCCTGTAAAATGGAGCTCTTCTGCCAGGCTTTTGGAGCCGCCACCGCTGCCACCACTGCCCTTTCTACCAGCTGATGGCGTATGGTGAACAAGCCCGACCTTCAGGGTCCCCCCCTTCTTCCGCAATCATAGCCTGTCCCAAGTACTGAGTATTGAGTATCGAGTACTGACCTCACTAGAGCCCCATAAACAACTGCTGGGAGACATGAGGCTGAATGTGTGACACTGAGGAATTTTTACAAGCACTTTAATAGATATTGGCTGCGGCCATATGAGCGAGATAATCCGGGAGGGAAGCAAGGCTATTTTGCCCAGAAGCAATTTGCCCCACAGTTGAGCAATCACACAGGTCTGTGGACTGCCGGCGCAACTCGCCACTGTGTGATCAGACGCAACCATGGGCGAGGGTTTTTTGTGTTTTTTTTGTCGTTGGTTTCCGATTCACTTAAGCGGGGGATTGATGAATCGCTTCCACACCCTGAGGGCTTTCAATGATGCGCACACAGAGAAGAGGGGGGGAAACGACAGCATGGCGTCGGGATAGCCTGTGATCACACTATCCCCAACGCCACACTTCCGTGCTGGAGCGATCACACAGGGAAAGTCCAGCTGTGGCCCGCAGCAACCCATTTGATACTGGAGTTTCCCCAGTAGTTTTTTACTTCGCTTCTCTGGCGGAGCAAATCGGTTTGCCCACGGCTTGCCGACAGCTGTGGGACGCCTCCCAGATGTGCTGGTGTGATAGCGCCAGCTTGATCCATCGGTGAATTGTCCCTCTCGCGCGGCTAATGGGTGCATATGATCGCACCCATTGTAACGTTGGCTTTCACAAAATTTTGTACTAACAGATTTTAGATTGCTTTACTGAATTGCTTATGTTATATTGTTTTATATTACTTGAAAGCTGCCCTGAGCCAGCACTGCTGGAAGGGTGGGGCTAAAGTTTAATAAATAAATAAATCCTTGGAGTAAATAAACGTAATTGATAAATAAGATGATGTTACCTTCTGAGTTCTGACGAGAGGCGGCTCCCTTGATGCGGAAAGCTTGCCGGGCTCGGCTTCGGTCCCCAAAGCTCCAGCTCTTGGGCACTTTGCTCGGACTGTCCTCGATACTCTGGTCAGCACTGGGGGACCTCCGGACAACCGTGGCCTGAGGAGAACCTTTAGCTTTCATGGTGGAACCCCGGGGGCTGGAGAAGACACGATCTTTCAAGCTGACCTTTTGACTGCACGCCGAGACAAATTGGAACAAGAGACAAAAATGGGGGGGGGGAGAGACAAGCAGGGGAAGTCACTCCAAAAGACACCACGGGGCGGCTCCCCTTCGGCCATTCAAAGATCGATTGTCTTTTGAAGTGGCGGCGCTAGAAGCGGCAGCAGGAAGAGGTGGCTTCAGGGGCGGGGCGGGTTCGAGGAGACGACTTGGGAAAGGTTTCCGTGGTCATGAGGGAAGATGATGTCTGGGAGGGGTCTGTTAATTCAGGAGCGGGGTGGGGGATAACAAAGGATGAATCTGTGATCATGGAGGGAAGTGCAACATTACGGAGTGCAACAGAAAGTCCAAAGGAGTCAGTGGGACAAAGCAAAGGGATGGGAAGCTGCAGGTATACAGGGGACATAAATAGGAATAAAAATTAGGGTCTTGGTCCCTGTCCTTAAATAGGGACCCACGGAGGAAATAATCTCCCAGATAACTCTGCCATACAAAACTTCTACCAGTAAACGAGGACGGAGAGCCTAGATACGCGGTGTCCCCAATGCAGTGTGGATATAGCGTTGCAGTCTATCTTATTTCTTGTTTAATTTATTTATTTAATTTATTTATTTATACTTTCGACTTCTAGGCCGCTCTCCCCGCTACTGCAGGCCCAGAGCGGCTAACACAGCTTAGTAACCCAAGATACATAAATACAGTAAAATTTAAAACAGTAAAAAACATCATAAGACTATTCAAACAGTACACTACACTACAGAACTTATTTATTTATTTATTTATTCTATTTGTATCCCGCCTAGCCAGCAAACCGGCTCAAGGCGGCTAACAGAACACAATACCATTGAGGTTTACAATATTAGATGGCGTACCCTCAATCCCAACGTTTTCCAGCCCCAGTAACACATAGCACTTGGGCCGCATTTTGTGGTCCGAGGCCCCTCATAGACAGTTGACATGAGGGAGGGGGGGAGAGAAAGGGCGGCGGCCCCTACTTATATGCCTGGCGGAAGAGCTCCATCTTGCAGGCCCTGCGGAGCTGCACCAGGTCCCGCAGGGCCCTGATCTCCTCTAGGAGCTCATTCCACCAGTGTGGGGCCGCCACCGAAAAGGCTCTCCCCCTCGTGGCAGTGAGCCTGGCTTCTCTGGGGCCAGGTGTAACCAGCCAGTATTGGGCCCCAGACCATAGTGCTCTCTGAGGTACGTATGGGAAAAGGCAGTTCCTCAGGTAGGTCAGACCCAGACCATTTAGGGCTTTGAAGGCAAGCACCAGCACCTTGAAGCGAATTCGGTACGCTATAGGCAGCCAGTGCAGTGCCGCCAGCACTGGCTGGACGTACTCCCATTTAGGGAGACCCATCAACAGCCTCGCCACGGCATTCTGCACCAGGTGCAGCTTCCGAATTTGCGACAAGGGCCGCCCCATGTACAGAGCATTACAATAGTCTAGCCTCGAGGTGACCGTCGTATGGATCACAGTAGCCAGGTCAGCACGACTTAGGAAGGGAACCAGCTGCCGCACCAGCCTCAGATGGTAGAAAGTTGACTTGACAGTGGCTGCTACCTGGGCCTCCATGGACAAGAAGGGATCCAGGAGCACTCTCAAATTCCTAACCACCGGTGCAGGCACCAATGGCGCCCTCTTGAAGGCCGGGAGAGGGAGCCCTGACCATGGCCTGCCCCGACCCAAGCACAGGACCTCTGTCTTCGCCGGGTTCAGCTTCAGCCTACTCAGCCTGAGCCATCCAGCCACGGCGTGCAATGCCCGGTCAAGATCATCCGGTCCAGAGCCAGACCGGCCACCCAACATCAGATAGAGCTGGGTGTCATCAGCGTACTGATGACAACCCAGCCCCGCCCTCCAGACAATCTGGGCAAGGGGGCGCATATAGATGTTATTTATTTATTTATTTGTTTAACTTATATCCCGCCTTGTCAGTTTTACAACCGACTCAAGGCGGCTTACAACATATAAAAGCATAAAAACAATTTTTCAGATTAAAACATTTAACATTTAAACATTTAAAACAGCACTAAAATTAATAACCACAAGATGGCGGCTTCCTAACGCTCCGGTGGGTGACTGCAGCAGGGTGCGAACAACAGGGCCATGGTGATGGTATGATTGGCTTTTCTCCCCGGCGGCGGCCCCTATTTGAAAGCCTGGCGGAAGAGCTCCGTCTTACAGGCCCTGCGGAACTGCAACAAATCCCGCAGGGCCCTGATGTTATCCGGGAGCTCATTCCACCAGTAAGGGGCCGCCACCGAGAAAGCCCTGGCCCTAGTGCAAGACAACCGGGCCTCCTTTGGGCCGGGATGAGTCAGGCGATTTTGGGTGCCCGACCTCAGCAGCCTCTGGGGCCTATATGGGGAAAGGCGGTCCCTCAAGTAGGCGGGCCCCTGACCATAAAGGGCTTTAAAGGTTAACACCAGCACCTTGAACCTGATCCGGTATGCTATAGGCAGCCAGTGCAGCCACTGCAGCACGGGCCAGATGTGGTCCCGCAAAGAGAGGCCCATCAAAAGCCTGGCCGCAGCATTCTGCACCAGCTGCAGCCTCCGGATCTGGGACAAGGGCAGCCCCAAGTAGAGAGCGTTACAGTGATCAAGACGTGAGGTGACCATAGCATGGATCACTGTAGCTAGGTCTTCGCGTTCGAGGAAGGGGGCCAACTGCCTAGTCAGCTGCAGATGGAAAAAGGCTGCTTTGGCAGTGGCTGCTACCTGGGCCTCCATCGTCAAAGAGGAGTCCAGGAGCACACCCAAACTCCTGACCCTCAGAGCTGGCACCAATGGCGCCCCTGTTAAAGAGCATCGGGGATAAGACAGCCCCCTGAGGCACTCCGCATTCAAGCGGGTGCCTCACTGCTGCTCCCCTAGCGCCACCCTTTGTCCCCGACCCTGGAGAAAGGAGACAAGCCACTGTAAGGCAAGCCCCTGTATCCCCACATCGGTGAGGCGACGGGTCAGCAGCCAATGCTCGACCGTGTCAAACCCTGCTGACAGGTCAAGCAACAGCAGTACCACCCCGCCACCCCGATCCAGATGTCTCCGGAGATCATCCGTGAGGGCCACCAGAGCCGTCTCGGTCCCGAACCCCGGGTGAAAGCCTGACTGGAAGGGATCTAACACCGAAGCGAATCCAGGAAGCTCTGGAGCCGTATCACCACCGGCCTATTAATTTGCCCAAATACAGCAAATTGGACACCAGCCAATTCATAATCTAAGAAAAAAATGCCACAGGTCCGTAATGCTACCCATAAGGCAGGGCTCAGTGTTGCAGTCAAGATGGAGACAAAACGAGGGGAAAACAGTATGCCAATTATCAAAAACAAACGAGCACTGCAATTAACAAGTCTACTATCAACGCCTTTAAATCAATAGTATGAAATACCAAATGAGTGTATATTCTTAATCAATATTCGGTTATGTGTGTTTTCTTATAACCAACTTCAAAAGTATTTAATACAAAGCCAAAAGCTCCTCAAGAGCCTCAAGAGCCTTTTGCTAAGGATGAAAGAGGAGAGCGCAAAAGTTGGCTTGAAACTCAACATCAAAAAAACTAAGATCGTGGCATCCGGCCCCATCATCACTTCTTGGCAAATAGGAGGGCAAGTCGTGGAAGCAGTGGCAGACTTCACCTTCCTGGGATCCGAGATCCATGACTGCAGCCATGGAATTAAAAGACGCCTGCTCCTTGGGAGGAAAGCAATGGCAAATTTAGACAGCATAACAGAAAGTAGGGACATCCCCCGCCAACAAAAGTCTGTATGGTCAAAGTAATGGTATTCCCAGTAGTTATGTGTGGCTGTGAGAGTTGGACCATATGGAAGGCCGAGTGCCGAAGGATAGATGCTTTTGAATTATGGTGGTGGAGAAGACTCTTGAGAGTCCCTTGGACTGCAAGGAGATCAAATCAGTCAGTCCTAAAAGAAATCAACCCTGACTGTTCCCTGGAAGGCCGGATCCTGAAGCTGAAGCTCAAATACTTTGGCCACCAAATGAGAAGGGAGCACTCCCTGGAGAAGACCCTGATTCCGGGAAAGACTGAAGGTCAAAGAAGAAGGGGACGGCAAAGGATGAGATACTTAGACAGTGTCATTGATGCAACAAACATGAAACTGAGCAAACTCTGGAGCGGAACAGAAGACAGGAGGGCCTGGTGTGATGTGGTCCATTTGGTCGCGAAGAGTCGGATGCAACTGTGCGACTGAACAACAACAAAAGCTCCAAGCCAGAGTTGCAATGCAACACATGAAGTTCCCAAATTCTCACAATGCAACCATCATGAGCTATAAATCAATGCTTATAGGAGGGCTGATTTGCGGCACTGAAGCGCTTGATAGCCGGGAGGCTACTGGTTGAAAGAGATTTCCTAGAGCATTGGTTCCAACTTGGATTTTGATCTCCACAACAGAAGGGAGGCGCGGCTTTCAAAAGGGGGATGGAAACACATTTATACGCCTAGGATACATGTCGCTGCCAGTGTTCCCTCTGAGCTGAGTTAGTGTGAGCCAGCTACCAGTATTTTAGCCTCCGGCTCACCCATTTTCGTCTTAGCTCAGGAAGGATGGCTCCAGACAGAGCAAACTAATTTACGCAGTAGCCAAATCACTCGCTCACAACCTCACAAGTTTGGTGTAGTGGTTAAGTGCGCGGACTCCAATCTGGGAGAACTGGGTTTGATTCCCCACGCCTCCACTTGCGGCTGCTGGATGACCTTGGGCTGGCCAGTTCTGACAAGAGCTGTCCTTGAAAGGGCAGTTCCGGGAAGAGCTCTCTCAGCCCCACCTACCTCACAGGGTGTCCATTGTGGGGAGGGGAAGGGAAAGGAGTTTGTAAGCCGCTCTGAGACTCCTTCGGGTAGTGAAGGGTGGGGTATAAATCCAATCTCTTCTTCTTCTTCTTCTAATGCCGGTGGCTCACAAGGTAGAATTTTTGCTCACAAGACTCCCACAGCTTAGAGGGATTCGCCGCATAACCTCCAATGGTTGATCTGTTATATAAACTTGTCATATTGAGAACTTTGGAACTAGTAGTGTTGCATTGTAACCTTGATTTATAGCTCATGATTGTTGCATTTTGAGAGTTTGGGGATTTTATGCATTACATTGTAACTCTGGCTTGGAGCTTTTGACATTGTATTAAATACTTCTGGAGTTGGTTATAAGAAAACCTTGATAACTTAATATTGATTAAGAATACACACTTGTTTGGTATTTCAAAATATTCAGTTAAAGGCACTGATATTAGACTTGTTTATTGCATTCGCAGAGTCTTTCATCAGTATGTCATTCCCTGTCAGAGGTTCAAACCTATTTACACAAGAATAGCCATCCATTGCAACAAAATAAAACAGAAGTCCTGTGGTATCTTTTGTTAAAAGAAGAAGAGTAGGTTTTTAAACCCTTCTTCTCTCTACCTTAAGGAGCCTCAGAGTGGCTTACAATCGCCTTCCCTTCCCCTCCCCACAACAGACGCCCCGTGAGACAGGTGGGGATGAGAGAGCTCTGAGAGAACTGAGATTGGCCCAAGGTCACCCAGCTGGCTTCATGTGTAGTGGGGGGGGGACTCAAACCCAGTTCCCCAGATTAGAGTCCACTGCTCTTAACCACTACACCACACTGAGTCTCCACTATTCCTTTCCCCATAAGAGGCACTTTGTGAAGTAGAGGGGCTGAGAGAGTTCTGAGAAAGCTGTGATTGGCCCAAGGTCACTCAGCAAGCTTCATGGGAAGGAGTTGGGATCAAACCCGGCTTTCCAAATTAGAGTCAGCCGCTCTTAAACACGACACCCTGCTGGCTCTTGATAGCCTCTGAGGTGCCTTTAAATCTCTAAACGTATGTATAGTAAGCTTGTACGTTTAGTAAGTAAGAGCCACAGTAAGTGGTTGTGTAGTGATTAAGAGTGCGGACTCTAATCTGGGCGAACCGGGTTTGATTCCCCACTCCTCCACGTGCAGCTGCTGGGTGACCTTGAGTCAGTCACAGTTTTCTCAGAGCTCTTCTCCCAAGAGCAGTCCTCAAAACAGCTCTCTCAGCCCCACCTACCTCACAGGGTGTCTGTTGTGGAGGGGGGAAGGGAAAGGAGGTTGTGAGCTGCTCTGAGACTCTGAGTGAAGGGCGGGGTATAAATCTGGGGCACAGCTCCACCCTGGCAGCCCATGACACATGCATTCACAGCACACGGCTGTGTGCGCTGTGCCATAAATGGATCCACCACTTCCCTTGTGGCACACAGATGCGTGCCTGCACTGTCACTTAACAACAAAAACAGCTCTGGTAGAATTCCTTTCAGCGTCGCATCCTTCAACGCTGGCGACAGTAAAATGAGTGTAAAATTCTGGTTGTGCAGCTGCCTGGATTAATGCGGTCCCTAGAGTGCCAGCTATTGGCTTGTCTCTTCCACAGATGTGACACCAGCAGCTGGCTGTGCAATGAGGAATAATCCGCTCCACCAACATCACCTGCCCCGTTGATATAATGCAGGAGACTCTGTGGGTTCCTCCCCCCCCCCGCTTTCTTTCCCATTTCTTCCTCACTACTCTCAGGGACAAATTCATACCAGAGAATACACAGCCTGTATATTCTTTTTAGAGTCTGCTTCTTGCTTTAAGGGAGCTTGTTTTACAAACCCAGCATTTTGCTTCCACAAACTATATAAGGCTGATGTGCACCGAATACCTGAATATGGCACAGAGGAATTTTACTCTTAACCCTCGTATTCTTATTTAATGTTAATAATGACACTCTAGGCCTCTTTTTCTGACAGGGTGCCTCCTAGAACTGCTTCCCTCCATACAACAACTTCCAGAGGATTTTGGTTCCTCCTTTATATTGCCACCCCTACAATAAGGATTCCTTGGTTGTATTTTTCATTGTAAAGCAGGAAGAACCATTTGCTGCATTTTCTTCTTGCTTTTAAAGGGGGGAAAACCCTGCTCATATTATTGGGTTGAAGCCCAGGGCTTGTGAATACAAGGCGTTTACAAAATAGATCTCTCTTCTAGGGTTGCCATTCCACCGCTGGGGGTGGGGGGTTGTCCACTTTCAGGGCCCCCAATCCGCTGGCCTGGATCCGGCTGGTGGGGGGAACCCCGCCCCAAAGTGCCCAACTTGTGCTCAATTTGTGCCCATGTGCCCAGCGCAATGATGTCACCTTCAGGGGCACAGGGCACCTTGCAGGGGGACGCTCTATCTTCTAAGAAAAAAACTCTCTGGTTAAATAGATGTCACAATGACATCACTTCTGGAAGATGTCACTGTGGCACACGCACTTTGTGCAAGTGCTGAAGCACTCCCGGAGCGCCGGCAGCCAGGTAAGACGTAGCAACCCTACTCTCTTCCCATTTCCCCTTCAGCCTCCTGTGGCTGTCCCCCAAAAGGTGTTCCAGAAGGTCTGGGAGCTTCATGAACAGAATAGAATGTTGCGGGAGGAAGGGTGCAATAAGGAATGGGAATTTGACTGAAATCCACCTGCTCCATAGTGAGCATTTGCTCTGTCTCACTTGCTTCAAACAGCTCATACAACAGGAGAAGGGAGGATTTCTCTCTATTTCCCTTTGAGTGGCAGGGCTCTGCCATTTTGCCCCCCACTCCATTCCCAGGGAGCCAGTTTGGTGTAGTGGTGAAGTGCGCAGACTCTAATCTGGGAGAACCGGGTTTGATTCCCCACTCCTCCACTTGCACCTGCTGGATGACCTTGGGCAAGCCATAGCTCTGTACCAGCTGTTCTCGCAAGGACACTTGTCTCAGAGCTCTCTCAGCCCCACCTACCTCACAGGGTGTCTGTTGTGGGGAGGGGAAGGGAAAGGAGTTTGTAAGCCACTCTGAGACTCCTTTGGGTAGTGAATGGCAGGGCATAAATCCAACCTCTTTTTCTCTTCATCTTCTTCTTCCCAAGGGTCCCCCAACTGTCAAGGGCACAGGAGACAACACAGCAAAGGGGCAGGGAACTGCTCTATAAACACCTTCCATTCACATTTTCTGGATCATATCCACGTATTTGGCTCTCCCAGCAGAGCTAGTTAATGCAAAGTTTTAGTACTTTGCGAATTTTACGACCATAAATAGCATCAGACTGCATCTTTCTCCCAGTCAGCAGACATTCCATTAAACAAGTACCTGGGCTCAGTTCAAGGTTGACTCACGTACCTGTGGGACTACCTCTCCTGCTATGTTCTGCTGGAACAGCTTTGCTTATCAGAGCAAAGCCTTCTGAGGGTATCACCCCCCCGGAAACAGTAAAATTAGCATCTGCCCATTCATGGCCATTCTCTGTGGTGGCACCAACATTATGGGGCAGTCTTTCTGAGGATACTTGGAAGCCCCTGCACCAATAATGCTTTGCAAAAAGTGCGTAACAGTATTGTTCATCTGGGCATTCATGTAGGGGGAGCAAAACGGGGGTGGAATGGATCGGCTCAGGAGGTGACTTTTATTAGAGATAAAGCTTTTCGTGCACCGATTGTCTTGTTGCCTTAAACAGGTATGTTTGCACACATTTTTCTTGTTTTTCCTCCTTGTTCTACAGTCCAAGCCAAAGTAAATTGTTTTGTCTTATTAAGAATTTTTTCCTGGTGGAAACCAAGCCTGGAAAGCTGGCAAAACTGTTGTGCTTGCCTAGCAACAGCCATTGAGGGTATTAAATTCATCTCTCAGCATTCTTTTTATTATTTGGTTTTTTTAAAAAAATCCCTCAATTTTTTTTCATAGATTTCTTTTACTTTGGAACGAACTGAAAAATAATATAAATACAGAAAGAAAATTAGGATTGCCTAACATAAATGTATCATTGATATAATCAAACATAAAAGACAGAATAATATTCCTCCCCAATGTCTCCTTCATTATACTGAAAAGTTTTGGGGGCTTTGCCTATAACATACAATGGTATTTACTTCTAATGGGTACACTTATATTCATCGTTTTACAGTTCAGATTTTCATAATTAGTCTGTTTTGGAGCTTTATTATTGGTTTCATCATTGCTACATACTCAGTGTTACATGTTTTCGACGCTTCTTCATACCCACTATTACCAGGGGTCCTTTCGTAGAAAAAGAGGTGCAGGAGCTCATTAACATAACTCCTTAGCATATGCCACGCCCCCTGACATCACCAGAAGTGTGTCAGAAAGGGAACGTCGGTTTCAGCCCCATTATACCCTATGGGCCATTGAAATCAATGGCAAAAACTCATAGGGTATATGAGGGGCTAGAGGAAAGGGGGTTTGAGGGAGAGGCTCCAAACTTGCAGGGTAGCTGCTGGGGCCTCGCCTCGAAATACCCACCAAGTTTCAAGAAGATTGGACCAGGGGGTCCAATTCTACGGGCCCCCAAACAGGTTGCCCTCATTCCCTCCATTGTTCTCTATGGTAGGAAAAAAGTAACACTTTTTCCCACCATAGAGAACAATGGAGGGGATGGGACAATCTGTTTGGGGGCCCATAGAATTGGACCCCCTGGTCCAATCTTCTTGAAACTTGGTGGGTATTTCGAGGAGAGGCCCCAGCAGCTACCCTGCAAGTTTGGAGCCTCTCCCTCAAACCCCCTCCCCTCCAGTGGCTTTTAAAGTTGCTGCCGAATTTCGGCAGCAATTCGGCAGCGGACCAAATCAGATCAGAGAATCTGATTCGGCCCTTGGTTGCCCTAGTGGCCGCTCCTGAGCTGGTGGAGCTTCACTCCACCTCGCTCCGGCCCCAAAGGACCCAACGATTACCTTTAACAGATATAAATAATATAACACAAATACAGAAGGAGTCTATTATTTATCTCATAATGGGAAAATTAAACAAGATGTTCTCCCCAGAGTCCACTTCCTTACACACATTTATATTCAGGATGTTACATTTAAAACTGATTCTCGTTCAACTTCATTACTGTACATTTGTATACAGTATTTTAAACTGCTTCTCTTTCTAAATTGGTCTCCTGCTTGGACAGTACTCACAGTACACCCCCTCCCCAAATTTTTTTTAAAGGTTTTCGATTTTTTTGCAAACCTGGGGCATTTTCCAGGTTTGTAGAAAGATCTGTCTTGTACGCTTATGGCTTCAATCTCACATTTGGTCAGGTTGAGAATTATGATATTTTGAAAAGTGGGGGCCTATGAAACTCTTGGTGGGGGAATCCCACCCTCCCCGCCCGCCCCCCTCCCGCTGTTGAGCCCAGTACGGCCCCAAGCCACTGCAGCCACCTCCAGCCCGGCCACAACCGATGCTCCCTCTAAGCTGTGGAGTCTTGTGAGCAAAAATTGTACTTTGAGAGCTATTGGCATTAAAGCTGTGAGTGAGCCATTGGGCTAATGCATAAATTAAGTTTGCTCTGGAGCTATCCTTCCTGAGCCAAGACAAAAATAGGTGAGCCAGGGACTAAAAAACTGTGAGCTAGTTCACACTAACTCAGCTTAGAGGGAACAACAGCTGTAGTGTCTGGGAGCCACCCTGGGCCTTCAGCAGCTCCCAGTCTTTGCCATTGTCATGGCCGGGCCCAGAACAGCTCCTGGCCCCTGCTGGCATCCTTACAAAGGTAAGCATGTTGTCTGCACATGTGCAGAAAAAGCTCTTTTATTTGGAGAGGGGAAGTAAACCCTCCATGCATCTTTTTTTTTGATTTTTCAGATTTTTATGCAAACATGAGGGGTACCTGTAAACTATCTGTTTACAGCCAGTGTGCCGCCACTCTGCAGATTTAGATATCAGCCTGCACCTGACTATCAGAATATAACATATTATCATTCAAATGTTGCATTTTGCAATTGGCTTATTGACTGGCTTATTAATTGACTAAATAGTTCTATTGCACCTGTAATCCATCTTGAGTCGCAGTAAGAAAGGCGGACAACCGTGAAAATAAATAAACTGTTTGTCCACTTGGTCAACATTCAAAGGGACTGCTGGGGAACTATAATAATCACCAAAAGCTCCATGTGACAAATGGAGCTAGATGTCCCAGTATGAAAGGCAAAATATTATGAGAATAAATAAATTGTCCGACCAAACACCACCACTCGGTCAACATTCAAAGGGACTGCTGGGGAATTACAGTAATCAACAAAACCTCAGTCACCATGGCTAGTAGACACGGATAGACATTTCTTCCACAGATCTATCTAACCCCCTTTTAAAGCTGTTTCTTCCTGTGGCCATCACTACATCCTCTAGCAGCAAATTCCACATTTTAAAATTCTCTGTGTAAAGTAGCCTTTCCTGAACCTACTGCCCATCACTTTCTTTGGATGCTCTCGAGTTCTACTATTTTGGGAGTGAGAGGGGGGGAAATTCTCTTTGTCAACCCTCTCCACCCCATGAATAACTTTATAAACTTTGTAACGGGGGTCTCATGCTGCCTGCTTTTTAATATTCAAGGAAAGAGGCAGGTTGGAACTTTCAATTCGGACAGCTTCAGAAGTTTCAAAAATAAGCATGTAAACTTAGGCAGATCATGAAAGAAAGGGCAAGAAGGCATGGGTCAGTGCTCGACTCTCACGGTCCTTTCTTATATGTCCAGGGTAACACCAAATGCCACTTTGGGGTCAGGAAGGAATTCTCCTCCAGGCAAGATTGGCCAGGGATCCTAAAGTTTTTTTGGGGGAGGGGGGGCGGGGTTTGCCTTCCTCTGGACATAGAGCAGGGTCACTGAGGGGAGTGGGGGTAAGGTAGTTGTGAATTTCCTGTGTTGTGCAGGGGGTTGGACGATGACCTTTGGGGTCCCTTCTAGCTCTATGTCTCCGTGTTTTTAAAAACAGGACCAATGACCTTAGGAACTCACCTGGAGTCCAGAAACTGAAATGCATTACCTGCCTCTCACAAGCGTCCAGTATCCTTCTATCCTGAACTTGCTCACACAACACTGCAAAAAGGTAGGGGAAAGCATCCACCGTTTGAAGCACGCAGAGAAAAGAATCATCCATTTCATCACCATAAAGATGTGCATAAGCCACCTAGACTTTCGAGAGAACTTCCATCTCTAGCAAAACAACAGATATTTTTAGACAGTTGACAGTCAAATAGAGTGCTATTTACGTAAGAACATCAGATGACGGAATCAGGAAACACGCGTTGCTGTGACGCCGATTAAGTGTCACAGAGTCCGCCAGATAAGAGATGCCGCACAAACAGGAACTCGTGACCCAGTTACCTTCTTCTCTGTGAATTCCATTTGAATGGTAGTTACGCACAAATCTACTGAAGGGAAAAGCAGCTGCTCAAATGGGTTGACAGTAAGCTGGTTAGCAGAAGTGCTGGAGGAACATGACCCCATCCAGAAGTCCATTATGCAGCGACCTCTAGTAGATTAGCAATGTGCGGGGCTCCCAAAACAATCTTCAACCAAGGGATTCCAAATCAGATCGACAATGATATTTATTAGGTACTAGCAGCAAAGCCCATTGTAGAAGTAATACAATGGTCTCTAGAAGAAACTATGGGCGAGGCAGGAAGGGTGTGGGGAAGCATTTAAATGCTTCCCCGGGGCTTATCCGGCCCAGAGAAGCCCAAAAGAGCCCCCTCTGCCCTTTCTGGCTCGGCCAGTGAGTGCCACAGCTCCCCACCTCCGACCCACCCACCAGGCACTGGTAACCAGTAGGGCACTCGGTGGCAGCATCTACCTGCAGGCCGAGGCCGGGCAGTGGCAGAGCAAAGTCTCCATCGGCTGAGAGAGCCACAGCCTGAGGGGAATTCTGGTGGGGACTGTTTCTGTGGGCGGGACGCGGGCAACACAGCCAATGCCCAGGGACACCTTCTGATAGGCAGTTCAGGCAGCCAACTGATTTTGGCGTGCATAGAACACTGCCACTCGAAAACACAATTATATAATAAGGACAGATCCTTCCCCCCCCCCCCTTTGCTACTTGATCTCCTTCAGGAAAGTTAATCTTTTGCGTGTTACGGAAGATCTGGTTGAATGAGATCACTGCTTTTCCGAAATTCCCTCCTTTGACAATTGCTACTTTTGTGGGCTGAATTTGGGAAGAGGAGGAGAGCTAGCAGTGTCCACTGGCACAAATTGGCCCTGAGGAGGGCGTTGGCCCACTGAGGACCCCTATTAAGCCGGTCAGCAGTCACAACAGAATGGAGTGGAAGAGAGAGAGGCAGAAAGAGAAAGAAGGAGCCGTGCAGTTTTGCATTACTTCAGTGTGAAGCAGTTCTCATGGTACCTAGAATTTCCTGAGCAGCATCCACAAAGAGATGCGATGCATTGCTTTTACTGGAAACGAGGGGAGGGTAGAAGAAATTAGACCAGATGGCTCATGCCAAACAGGAAACTCTGACCAACTAGGGAAAGTGATTTGGAAGACCATGTTCACTACCGAGCACGCCGGGTCGGCTTTTGTTTTTCAGTTTATGCAAAGCACCGTGATCGTACAGATGGCAAATGGATTTGCAACCCAAACGAATATTATGAACAGCCCTCGCTGCATTAGAAATGAGAACATTACTTCCTCGCCTGCATCTCGAGTGTCTCCAAACATTTCATGTTTTATGTCCTCTAGGTAATTAAAAAGTTTTGTTTGCAATTCTTTTTTCTTCCCCGCCCCCGTATTAAAATACCGGCATTTCCTGTGCTGGCCAACCTCTCTGTATTCTGCCTTCCAACATGACAGTTCGGGGGGCGATGGGAACAATTCCAGTTTAACCCAATCATAAATATATTCAGCCCTGACTCTCATGTTCATTTTGAATGTTGGTGTTTCTTTCTCTCCCAAATATTAATTATTGGCACTGCAAAAATCTGTGCATTAAATCAGAAGGGTTATGGATAATTTTTGACTGAATTTAATTGAATCGCATATTTCCCCTTTTTTATTCTGGAGTAGAGTTACGTTTATGTTTTTGTTGTTATTTTCCCCTTTTCCAAATATAAATTAATGGCGTTTGTCAGATTTGAAAATACTGGCATGTTTTCTCCAGCATCAGACAATTTTTTTAAAAGTGCTGGGCTCTAAAATGATAGATTCTATAAAAACAAGAGACCTTTCCCAAAGTACGGAAGATGGCAAACAAACAACCAAATCTTCCAGGTCCTGTTGTCATTCAGATAAGCCAAGGATGGTGCCTTGGATCCAATAATGCACAACTGGAAAACAAATTTAGCATAGCTCCATTTGTGCAAGATCCTGCACACTGCCTAGGGCTTTCCCCTTAGTGCATATAAATTGGAGATGCAGCAAGTTAACCTTTCTGCAGTTACTCTGTTCACAATAACTTAAATGTACCTACACGAATATGTCATGTAAGATGCGCTTCTATTTTTTGTTAAGTAAAATATCTTTCTCTTGTCACCACTGGAGTCAGATCATCTTTGTAATTTGTTTTGGACAGCATTTTCCCCTTAACTGGGAAACATGGAAAATCAGAGATACTGCATAAAGCTGCTGTGCTTCCAAAAATGATTTTTATTTTTACTTTACATTTAACCTATTACTATGTTGAGGGGAGCTCACTGGAACTTAACGGCTCGAAGCCTTCATTTTTGTAGTTGCAGGGCAAGGCAGGATGCCTTCTGCTCTAAGGACTCCAGAGCAAGTCCAAAAGTGGAGCCTCCTCCTCTTTCTTTGAAGGATGCCCGATTCCTTCTTCCTGACAAACATCCCAGGCCTTTTTGTACAAGAACAGAGAGGAAAGGAGATTGTAAGCCGCTCTGAGACTCCTCCAGGTAGTGAACGGCGGGGTATGAAACCAACTCTTCTTCTTCCTCCTCCTCCTCCTTCCTCTCAGAGCTGTTCTATCAAGATCCCTCAGAGCTCTCTCAGTCCCACCTACCTCACAGGGTGTCTGTTGTGGGGCGAGGAAGGGATGGGGATTGCAAACTGCTCTGAGACTCCGGATGAAGGGCAAGGTATGAAAACAACTCTCCTCCTCCTCCTCCTTACCCTCACATCAAGCCTATGAGGTGGGTCACTCTGACAGGGTGCCACTGGCGCAAGACTGGGGATTCCAACCTGGCGTTCCTAGATCCTCAGCCAACACCCCAGCTCAGGGATCCACAACCTTTTCGAGCCTGCAGGCACTTTTGGAATCCTGACACAGCAAGGTGGGCGGCAGTCACAAAACTGCTGCCACAAAATGGGCGCCACAGGAGGCGGAGCCAGCCACACAACGTTTGATGCCGCTTACATTCCGTCACACAGCGAAGATCCTCATGTTGTGTGTTCTTTCTTTAAAAGACCTCTGCACCGCCAGTCAAACCTCCAATGGCCAATCAAAACAGTTGCTGGGTAAAAGCCCCATTTGGCCCCACCCTCTTCCTAAAAACACTTGGGGGGCGCGAGGAAAGGTGCTGACAGGCTCCGCGGTGCCCATGGGCCCCACGTTGGGAGACCTCTGCTCTCAACTCCTACACCATGCTGGCTCTCTAACGTTCATATCTTGCGCCTCTCTGATGGTGCAGCATTCTAATCCTAGCAAGTGGAAAACTGCCTCCCTCCTCCAGTCAGGTCTCCGCTGTCTCTCAGCCCAAAAGGCCTGTTGCAGTGAGGCAGCCTGGGTCCCTCAACACTACACCAGCAGTGCCAAGTTCCCGGCAGCCAGCCTTGCTGGCAAAGCTACCGATACTCAGCAGGTGGACGGAGGTGGAGCTGCTACAGCAGCACCCATTCCTCGGCACTGCGATGAGCACCACCTTCCCAGATCACCTTGTAGAGTTATAGAGTTGGAAGGGGCCCTACAGGCCGTCTCCCCAGCATCCTCTGTGCTCCCACACTAGACTTGCGCCCTGGTTTACCCAGGCTTATGAAGCGGGAGCTGAGACGACTAGAGAGACGGTGGCGCCGTGCTCATGACGAAGCGACAAGAGCATCTTATAGGACGTTTATGAGATCCTATGAGATGGCAGTCAAAGCCGCTAAGAGACAGTTCTACGCGACTATGATTGCGTCCGCAAGCTCTCGCCCAGCCCAATTATTTCGAACGATTCAGTCTATAACAGTTCGGCCACAGGGCAGAACAAATGCTAGGGAATTGGATATTGGCTGTGAAGCATTTGCAAGCTATTTCGCGCACAAAGTCTTGACGACCTCCCTGCCGCAGTTGAAACAGTGAGCGAACTCGAGGCCCCTTGCACGTCCTCGCTTTCAGGTTTGGATAATTTCAGCCCGCTCAGTCTGGAGGAAGTTGACAGATTGCTCGCAGCTGTACGCCCAACCACCTGCAGCCTTGATCCGTGCCCTTCCTGGCTTATTAAAGCTGGCCATGAAGGGTTTCGAGGTGCTTTAACGGAAATTATCAACAAGTCCCTCTCTGAAGGACAGTTCCCGGGGGCGCTCAAGGAAGCGATGGTCCGCCCTCTCCTGAAAAAACCATCTCTGGATCCGGCCAAACTGGCCAACTATCGGCAGGTTTCCAATTTGCCCTATTTGGGCAAATTAATTGAGGGTGGTGGCGATACAGTTGCAGGGCTTTATGGATGACACTTCCGTACTAGATCCCTTCCAGTCCAGTTTTCACCCGGGGCATGGGACGGAGACGGCGCCGGTCGCTCCGATGGATGACCTCCAGAGGCATCTGGATCGGGGCGGTTTGGCGATACTGTTGCTGTTAGATCTGTCGGCGGCGTTTGACATGGTCGACCACCAGTTGCTGACCCACCGCCTCGCCGACATGAGGATCCAGGGGCCTGCCTTGCAATGGCTTGCTTCCTTTCTCCAGGGTCGGGGACAAAGGGTGGCGCTAGGGGGAACAGAAATCCAGGAGACACCCGGTTGAGTGCAGTGTGCCTCAAGGGGCAGTGCTGTCCCCGATGTTATTTGACATCTATATGCCCCCCCCCTTGCCCAGAGGTATGGGCTGGGGTGCCACCAATACCCTGATGACACCCAGCTCTGTCTGATGCTGGGCGGCCAGTCGGACTTCAGACTGGAAGATCTGGAGTGGGCACTGCAAGCCGTAGCTGGTTGGCTTAGACTGAGCTGGCTGAAGCTGAATCCGCTGAAGACAGAGGTCCTGGGCCTGAGTCGGGGCAGCCCAGGGGCGGGGGTCCCACTCCTGGCCTTTGGTGGGGCACAACTGGTGCCAGCGCCAAAGGTTAGGAGCTTGGGAGTGCTCCTGGATGCCTCCTTAACAATGAAGGCCCAGGTAGCAGCCACTGCTAAGTCGGCCTTTTACCATCTTCGGCTGATTCAGCAGCTGGTCCCCTTGCTCGGCCGCGATGACCTGGCTACAGTGATCCATGCGATGGTCACCTTGAGGCTAGACTACTGTAATGCTCTCTACATGGGGCGGCCCTTGTCACAGATCCAGAAGCTGCAGCTAGTGCAGAATGCAGCAGCCAGGCTCCTGACGGGTCTCCCTAAATGGGAGCACATTCAGGGAGCACATGTGCTGAAGGCACTGCACTGGCTGCCAACAGCATACCGGATCAACTTCAAGGTGCTGGTACTCACCTTTAACGCCCTATAATGGCCAGGGTCCAACATACCCAAGGGACTGCCTTTCCCCATATATACCCCAGAGAGCACTACGGTCGAGATAGCAACACCGCTTGACCATTCCAGGCCTCAAGGACGCCAGGTTTGCAGCCACTAGGGCCAGGGCCTTCTCGGTGGTGGCTCCTTACTTCCAGGCCTCAAGGACGCCAGGTTTGCAGCCACTAGGGCCAGGGCCTTCTCGGTGGTGGCTCCTTACTGGTGGAATGAGCTCCCAGAAGAGATCAGGGCCCTGCGGGACCTTTTACAGTTCCACAGGGCCTGCAAGACGGAGCTCTTTCACTATGCTTTCAACTAGGAGCCGCCACACCCCTAACACCACCAATACCACTACCATCAACATCTGTGGCTGGGCCCACTCTGGCCTGGAGACTGTGCCACACCATCGCACAAGCCCAGAGATCAATGATTCGGCAGTAATTGCTGAACATCACACAGCATGCCATCTGTATTACTGAAAGATGATTATTAGTAGTAGCGCTTTAATGTTAATTGTTTTAATGACTAAATGGTTTTGTGGTACTGGTTACCTATCTATGTAAGCTGCCCTGAGCCTGTTCGCGGGGAGCGCGGGGTAGAAATTAAAATAATAAATATAATAAATAAATAAATCTAGTCCACCCCCACCCCCCTGCTCAGTGCAGGATCCGCCTAGAGCATCCCTGATGAGTGTTTGTCCAGCCACTGCTTAAAGGCTCCCCCCCCCCAAAAAAAGAGGGGGGGATCTAAACCCACAAAGCACAAACCTCCAAAGGAAGTTTCGAAAACTGATAGAGGGCCAAAAGTTAAAAACATAGGTAAGCGTACAAAAGAGTATTTATTACAAGGACATATACAAACCTTGTAGGGGCCCAAACGAAGCCTCACAAAACGTTCTAAGTTACGTATACACACAAAAGGACAGTGTATGACCTGACGCGTTTCGGCTCACAGACTGCCAGGGAGGGGGAGCTCACCACCTCCCTGGGCAGCTGATTCCACTGTCGCAGAACTCTTACCATAGAAAAGTTTTTCCTAGTATCCAGCCGGTACCTTCCCACCCTTAATTTCAACCCATTCTTGCGAGTCCTCTCCTCTGCTGCCCACAGGAACAGCTCCCTGCCCTCCTCCTAGTGACTGCCCTTCAAAGACTTCAAGAGAGCAATCCTGTCCCCCCCTCCCAGCCTCCTCCTCTCCAGACTGAACATTCCCAAGTCCCCTCGGCCTTTCCTCCTAGGGCTTGGTCTCCCAGCCCTTGATCGTTCTAAATGCAGACGTAAAAAGGTTCTTGAAGGGCAGAATTAAAGCATTAAGGAAATGTACCTTTTGAAGCCAAGATCCCCCCCCCCCCCCGGCTGCAATTTTTTTTACAAGATACACTTAGGCAATGGAGCTCATGGAGGAGGGATTTATAAGCCTCTTGCTTTCTGCCCAGCCATGAGGATTACAAGAATATGAGGAGCTGCCTTAAACTGAATCCAATTATTGGTCTATCAAGGTGAGGACTGCCTACCCGAGCTGGCAGCAGGTCTACAGGCTGAGGTCTTTTCCATTTCCTACCGCCTGATCTTTTCAACTGGTGATGCCAGGGATTGAACCTGGGACCTTCTGCATGCCAAGCAGATGCTCTACCTCTGAACTACAGCCTTCCCCTCTCTCGGGAGGCAAACTCAGCCCCCCCCCCCCTTTCAAATGCCAGGATTTCATACAGCTGACGCTGGGGATCAAACTCAGGACCTACTGCACTCAAAGCAGATGCTCTGCCACTGAGCCACAGCCTTTCTCTATCTGTAGACCATGAAACAACTAGATGAGACCAGTGTTGACAGGTCACGAAGATCCTTTCATTCATTGCTGTTGGGACCAAAAGAAAGGAAGAAACATGGGCGAGGGAAGAACGGACTGGAAGAATGACGGTCAACTGAGTTTCCCTCAGTTCAGGGAACACAAGTGAGCAACAGCAATCCGGTATATCACCAGACCTTCTGCAAGATCTTTACATCCTGGGTCTTTTTTCACCAATCCATTTCTGAGCATGCCTATGCTGCCTCTCCACCTCTCGATTTGATGCGGCCACAAGCCCTGTTTCTCCCTCCCCACCCAAGACTACACTGGTCCACATGCTAAACAGCAGATTTGCCACCGGAGAAGAGGAAAAGTAAATTGAAGGGCCACCGTCAACGGGTAAGGTACGAGACACGCGGACAGAGGTCTCACAGTGTGAAATGAGCAGGTGGAAGGTTTACAATGCTTTATTTGAATGGCGCTCCACCCCTCGTGGCCATGGGCATCACACAGGCACATGACACAAGGGAACACAAAGGCAGAAAGAGAGAGAGAGAGAGAGAGAGTCAGAAAGCATGAGAATGGACAGTCTGGAAACATACAGACCTTGGAGACGGCTCGGGCTGCTGCTCTTTCCTGTAAACAAAAGCAGAAATAACATCGAGTCAGTAGAAAGGGAGGGTGCTTTCTCAAACACTTCAAGGCAAAACCCAGCCAAGAGGGTATATGTCAGTCCCTGGAGTAAGCTGTTTGCCAGCCTTAGACTCCGGTCACACGTGCCAGATAACGCGGAGGGGAGGCGAGGCTATTTGGGCCATTGCAATTTGACCCGCCACTACGTGATCAGATGCGGCAGTGGCAAACTGGTGTTTTTCCTGGCAGTGTGAGTTTTCGGCGTGCTTCAGCGACGGAGCAGGAGCGCACTGGAGCAATCACATGGGAACCTTCGTCTGCGGGCCGTTGGAAACCCCTTTGATAGCGGACTTTCGCTGGTAGTTTTTAACTGTGCATCTTCAGCGGGAAGAAACGGGCTGGTGACGGGTGCAGGACACTTGCCAGATATTCCCTTGTGATTCTGGCAGCGTGAGTTTTTGGCATGCTTCAACGACGGAGCAGGAGCGCACTGGAGCAATCACATGGGAACCTTCATCTGCAGGCCATCGCAAAACCCCTTTGATAGCGGACTTTCGCTGGTAGTTTTTAACTGCGCATCTTCGGCGGGAAGAAACGGGCTGGTGATGGGTGCAGGACACTTGCCAGATGTTCCCTTGTGATTGCGCCGGTAAAATCTGCCCGACATTCGTGCCTATCGCACGGCTGCTTCTCCGTGTGACTGGGGCCTTAGAAAAGGCATCCACGCCAAACCATGCCACCACATAAAGGAAACTGACAAAACCGGGCTCGTGGTGGATTAAACTGCAAAAGAACAACACTCACCGCGATGAACAGAACCTTAAATGTATTCTACCAAAAGCATAGATGCGTCCAGTTCTAAATAGTGTGAATTTATGGAAATAATTTATGGCGGCATCTTTCTTATAGAATAATCATCTGAATAGAATTGAACAAGGGGAGGCCCGCAAGAAACTTGCGGGGAGGGGGCATTTCCTTCATCTTGCTGGGCCCGCCGCTCGCCCCCCCCCCCCATGGGCTCCCAGCAGTAGGATACTTGCAGGGGGCAGGTAAGCCTCTCTCTCCTCCCTCCCTCCTCCCTTACTGAAAACAGCGGCGGCTGTGTGCTGAGCCTCCTCCCCCCTCCCTTCCCCCTCCCTCCCCAAAAATTGGTGGCAGCAGCTGCGCACCAAGCCTCCTCTCCTCCCTCCCCAAAAATCGGTGGCAGCCACGCGCCGAGCCTCCTCCCTCCCTTCTCCCTCCCCCTCCCTTCCCAAAAATTGGCGGCAGCAGCGGCCGCGTGCTGAGCCTCCTCTCCTTCCTCCCTTCCCCCTCCCTCCCTGGAAATCGGTGGTGGTGGCTGTGTGCCGAGCCTCCTCCCCCCTCCCTCCCCGAAAACAGCGGCGGCGAGGCCCACCGCCCTCCGAGCCCTCCCCCCAGCCAAAGCATTCTCTGTGCCTGCGCAGAGTATGCTTTTACTTTTGAGAGGATTTAAATACCCCCCCAAAAGTTTTTTTTTAACATTTAGGATTTTTCTGCACACGGGGGGAGTGCCCCCCATGTGTAGAAAAAAAACCCTCCCCCCCAAGTGCCCCCCCCTGCGTGGATTTAGGTATCCGCACGTGGGGGGGGGGCACTTGGGAATTAGATCTATAGATATAATAGCAGTTGGATTCCTTGTACAGAGGAGGTTGCAAGTATATGCATACGCATTGTTGGTAAAAGGAAACAATCAATAATTGTAATTGTATTTGGAGTAGTTTACATTGGGAGTGGTGACATGTACGTTTTATATTCAGCAAGCTGAAGAAGCTCCTGACGAAACGCAGGATCAAAGCCGGCATCTTCGTCCTTCGTCTGAAGTTCATGTGTTTTGTATAAGAAAGACTTATGTGTTCTGCTTATAGACCTGTGGGTCATTTATTACACATATAGACCCTGCTGGACATCTTCTATTGGTTATTTTCTTTGTTTGTAAATCATGCGTATTTGTTTGATGATATTCTGTATAATAGAGACTTATGTGTTTTGCTGATAGACCTGTGGGTTGTTTATTACACATACAGACCCTGTTGGGCAATTATATTGGTTGTATTTCTTCTGCGTTAAACGGTGACTTTTCGTTTTCCAGTGCCTACGTGACATTAACAGTTCTGATGCCCAGGTTTTCACCATATATTTGAGGATCCTGCAACTATATAACTTATTCTCTAACTGAAATCCTCGACAATAATAAATCGTAACACAGTATTTGTGGGGTCATCTTGACCATCCGGTATTCTGTGGTGACTCTCTACTGAACTGCACGCAATCTTCTTGAGAATAAATTCTCACTAGCAGTCAGTTCTGAGTGGGAATACTTCAGCGTGTCTCAGCTGCGTAACAACCAACATCCATTCATAAAGACCCCAGCGACCCTGTAATGATCAAAATCCATTCATAAAGACCCCAGCGACCCCATAACAAGCAAAATTGCTGCATTCTTTATTAATGGGACGTGCCCAGCGTGATGACGTCACTTCTAGGCAACGTCACCGCGCCGGGCACGTTGGCCCAACCTGGCCACTTCGGGGATGGGGTGTTGCCTAGCAAGGCACATCACGTGCTCTTATGGACTTTTTATGTTCATAGGTTTGAACTTTGGATTGCGCTAAGTGTATGCTTAAAGGACTGTATTGTGATGCCAGCCACAAACTGCACACATGCCCTCTTACCGACTGTAGGAGATTCCAGTCTATGCCTGACTGCCAAGAAGCACACACCCGCCATTGTTCACAAAAAGCTGAGAACTCCGTTGCTTAAAGGTGTTCCTGTCGACTTACGCTAGGCAACCCCAACCCCCCCCCCAACATACCTGTGGGATTCCACACATTCCAGAGAGATGCTGAACTTTGGACTGTGAATGAGGTTGCTTGGCAACTAATCCTCAACCCATCAACTGGCCGAGCTAGGGCCATCAAGAGACAATACAATGGCTCGGTGACTCATCACAAGCTTGCCCAGGTGTCAGTTCCTGTCTAGCTCCTAGTGTTGCAATACTGACCACCCCTCAGCATCCCCTCCTCTTTCTCCTATAACCAATGGTAGGGTTTGTAGGGACGGACTACCTGGAAGGTGTGTTATGGGGATGTGGTCAGTGCTGCCCGCCTCCATATCACCTAATAAAAGAGGTTGCACTCCATGCAACCAGTCTCTTGAGCTTCCACGACCCCTATCTGCTTTTACCCCTCTCAAGTCCAGCTTGCTATCCCAATACCCTCCCTCCATCTTTGATCTCTGAGTCTGCAGCCAGAGAAAAGCGTGTTTCTGCCAGTTCAGAGCACGCTCCCTATTTCCTTTCCAACCCCTCCATTCTTCTTTTGGAACGGACAACCCATCTCCAGGACAGGTAAAGTATTTTCCAACCAGCGAATCTCCTGCTCATGCGAAAGTGCTATTTCTCTATCTAAGTTTCTTAGGAACTGTGTGTTAGTGTGTGTGTGTGTATCTGTTTTTGTGTGCCTGAGAATACTGTTCAGTAAAAACAATTTAAACTGACCTCTGCCTCAGTGCTTATTTACTGGGAACTCCTGGAAGGGGCGGGACCTTGGTATAGTTGGCTGTAACCCGGTTATTTGCCAATTGCTAATCTTAAAACCAGAGCAGTTCGGCTAACAGGGTTCCCCCCGCCGGCCGGATATGGAATGGCAGATTGGAGGCCCTTTTAGCGGGGGAACCTCCACCCTCCCGGCAGCCCTACACTAACTCAGCTTAGAGGGATCGCTGCCTGTGACCCTTTCTATCCCTTGTCACTTCTGCCGCCTCCCCTTGTTTCTGTTTTTTCCTCCCCTCGGCCTCCGAACGATTCCACTGACCTGAAAGTCAATCCGGATTTGCTCTTCAGGTTCCTCAGGAGCTCCAGTTGGTTCAAGGGAGGAATGAGTCTAAATTGGAGGAAAGGCAAAACAAAGTCACACTCGGAGACTGACGCGCCGTGGGGGGGAGCGGCAACCGTTTCCCTGCCCCTGAAAATTCTGCCTCTTTGCAAACACAGAAAGAGAGGGACGGTCCTTAATAGCTTAAGCTACTTCTAGAAGTACCCCCAAAGCAGGGAAGCAAAATAAAGATGACGGGGAGGAGAGACGGTGTCGCTGGGTTTTAAGCTCCAAACCCTTGGAGGGGTGCGGTCCCTATTTTTTTTAAGCTTAAAGAATTTGCTCGTGGTATCGCTTTCCCCCCATTAAACACAGGCGTGCCAACCTCCGGGGGGGGGGGGGGGGCTGGAGATTGCCTAGCATAAAAACTGACTTCCTGGTGAGAGATCGGTTCCCCTGGAGAAAATGGCTGCTCTGGAGGGCAGTGTGTTGGAACTCTAATCAGTGAATGCAACCCACTTGAGGCTGTTGGGAAATCTTAAAGGCCGTTCCCTTGAACATACTGGGACAGAAAGAGAATGCTGTAAGACTTCCAAAACGAGGCAGGATTGCTTGGGAAGGAAGGACAGAAGAAAGTGAGCGGGAGCAGCGATGCTGAATTGTTGCCCTGGGCATTCCTCATACCCTGTATTAATACGAGCCCGTGTCTTGTGAGTAAACAGGGCTTCGGTCCCTTTAAGAGCTTGGGATCGGCCGCCATTTCCTTTCATCGCGGGAATGTAAACCGAGCATAGCCCCAATAATAGTTCCTAGCCCTCCTTCTAGTGCTGTTTATATGTTCGGGCGTAAAAGTGTTTCAAGTAAATAAATAAAATAAACGTGACACACCAAAGGGACACCAGCCTTCTTTGGGGCTCTGGAGGAAAACAACACAAAGCTCAGACGTGAAGGAGACGATCTGGGGGCCTTGTCGTGTGGTCGCCGCTAAGCAACACCAGAGTGCCTGACCTTCTGCCTGAGGCCCAAATGTTAAAAGAAGACTGGTGGGGGGTGGGGAAGAAAAGAAAGAGGAATTGGATTTACGCCCCGCCCTTCACACGGAGTCTCAGAGCGGCTTGCAATCTCTTTTCCCTTCCCCTCCCCACAACAGACACCCTGTGTGGTAGGTGGGATGGAGAGAGCTCTCCCGAGGACTGCCCTTGAGAGAACAGCTCTGAGAGTGCCATGTCTGACCCAAGGCCGCACTAGCAGCTGCACGTGGGGGGAATGGGGAATCAGACCCAATCCTCCCAGATTAGGGTCCGCACACTTAACCACTACACCAAACTGGCTCTACCAGACCCTGAAGAACTTACCTGCGTGGGATGGCACAGCCTCTCATTCAACACTGGGCCTTCAACTGCTACCCATGCAGTGTTAGCCTGCCAGGGATCCACAGCCTGGCTGGCGATGCACCAGCATCGCATGCTGGATGTGCACAATGTCACATGATGCATTTTTGCCCTCCCGCATGGTGTTTCAAAGTGGCCTCTCTCTTGGATGGTGCAGCCACACAACTCCGCCCGCAATATAACTGTGCACGGGAAACACACACTGAAAGGGGGGAGTGGGATTGTGCCTGCCAGCCCAGCCTTGAGATCTCCCATTTGCCCACCCCCTGCAGGTAGACCTCTACCACTGGCCCTGATCCCCTACTCTCAAGAAATGGAGGAGCAGGAGGGCGGGGAAATGGCCTCCATAGCGACACTCTAGGAATTTCCCCACGTCTTTATGGTCTTTACCATTAGAGGAGATTCCTACCATGTCACCCAGAACTGACATCGCTTCCTTCCCATTCTCCCCAGGCACCACCCTCAAGAGGCTCCTGGTGTTTTCCAAGGCAAGGCTGGCAATCTTACCTGCCCTCCTTTTAAGCTCATTCAACTTAAAATCACGCCCTGTACTGGCCATCCCATCTGGGCACAGCCAAGAGGTTCTCTGTTAGCTTTTGGCATTGAACAGGGAAGTGGAACAGATGGCCTGGAAGGCGTCTTCCAACTCTTGATCATTAACATAGCGTACAACGTATGAACTTACAACCTGTATGCACATACTCTCCCAGCTACTCAACCAAGAATGTTTTCCAAGGGTTCCTGAGCATGTGGAGAGATTTACTTACATACAGGCTGTACGTGCATACATCTTGCGCCAACATGTAGCTAAACATTAAGACAAGGACAAGCTAGCAGACACAGTTCCACCGTTAGGCACATCCCCTGTGCACAATTACATCACATGTACAAGGACAGCATCTAAGTGGATTGCCTGGCCCCCAAAAGACTGGAGCATTGTCTTCTTCTGACCACTACCAATGGTTGGGGGAAAAGAGGTGGTAAAAATCCGACCTTCAGCAATGCAGTTCCATCATACTTTCCTAGGCACAGGAGTTCATGCAGTCCTCAGGAGTCCAGGTCCAGACTGAGTTGGGGATGTTTAACTTTAAAGAGGATGAGGCATCTAAGGTTTTCATAAACTGCCCAGAAGTTTGAAAGGGGCGACTGAACTATTTACTTTCTGAATAGACCACCTGGCTGGGTTTATAGAAAAGGAGATAGAAAGTTTTGATGTCAAGTCCTGAAGCAGCCAACTTGAGATATACGCTGCATCAAGTTACCTAAGGGACCACCTCTCCTCGTATGTACCCCAGCGAGCACTTCGATCGGGTTCCCAGAACCGCCTGGTTGTCCTGGGGCCCAAGGAGGCCCGACTGGTGGCTACAAGGGCCAGGGCTTTTTCGGTGGCAGCCCCGCACTGGTGGAACAAGCTCCCAGATGACATCAGGGCCCTGCGGGATCTTTTGCAGTTCCACAGGGCCTGCAAGACGGAGCTCTTCCGCCAGGCCTTCAAGTAGGGGCCGCCGCGATCCTATATCCCTGGCCTAAATACTGCAGTCTGCCAATGGACCATTTGCACCAAATGAGAACTGAAGAGTGCCCAGTGATGCCGCTTGGACAGAGATGAAGCGCCATCTTGGATTGCAGTTTTAAAGGGTATACTGGATGTTTTAATGTGATTTTATAGATTTTTATTGTATTAAACGTTATGTTGGTAGCCGCCCTGAGCCTGCTGTGAAGCGGGGAGGGCGCGATAGAAATTCAAAGAATAAATAAATAAGAAGCAAACCACCCAATATTTGGAATTTGTTGTCTGCCTCTATCAATGGCATGCAAAAGATGTAACACAACCACAAGGCTTGTTTTACAAGAATACACACACTTTTGAACAGCAATTAATTGAATTAATTAGAATAACACCTTGGGGGGAAGATGAAAGAAGGGAGAGTCGTCTTTTAAAAAATCCTAGCTTACTAATACAATCCTAAAAAGAGTTATACCATTCCAAGTCCACTGAAATCAGTAGGCTTAGAAGGGTATAACTGTGCAGAGGATTGCGCTGTAAATTTGCTTGCAGAAATTCACATTGATTTTCCCCCCTTTTGTGAACATTTCCCAACAATATTTAACATAAAGACAAATAATATTCTACATCCAACCCTATTTTGGGATATGTATTTTAGACTTTGATTTTGAGCATCATTTTACTCGCATGTGAAATTAATGCGATGGACCAATAGTTGCTGCAATCTTTGACGTCTCCTTTTTTCAATATTATTTTAGACAAAAAGTGAATCTGGAATCTGACATTGTTGATATGAAACGTGACTACCTTGCAAGTCATTGACAATTAATTTGCAAGGCCTCTCTCAAAAAGAGGTAAGGGAAGAGTGAGGTAGGCAAGTTATCCAGAAAATCTGTGTGGTCCATTTACCCCAGTTTGTTAGGCTTTTATCACAAAAGATAGAGAGATAATTCATTTTGTAAAAGGGGTAAGTCAGAGACGGTGGCAAATAAATTTCTGTGAGCTATGAAACTAAAAAAGACATACATAACTAACAGCAAAGACTTTGGGAAATATATATCTTTAGACCCAGGGGTATTCGAAGGTTCTTTCTTCCCAGAGAAGATGTTATCTCATTTGCAAGAATCATGCTGCACTCATAGGGTGAAGTAGGCACAAGGATTCACACAATGACTGGTAAAAACCCACACTGCATGCGACCTACAAGGACCTGGGATTTGTAGGCAGATTATGCATATCACTCACAAGCTCTGTTCAGACATAATGAGAAACCAGGGTTTATCTTAACTATGGTTGGCTTACGAAACCAGGATTCACCTTGGAGATCATTCAAATAGTGGTCTGTCCTACCAAATGCTGGTTTCATTCGATCTTTCCCCTGCTGCCTCCGATACAGAGATCCAGCTGTTACCCCAGTCTACACTGAGTGAGGGCCATGCTAGGGAACAGCTGGCATTAAACCCCAGCTATCCCTGCCGCATGAATGCTCAAAGCTGCCTTATACTGAATCATACCCTTGGTCTATCAGGGTCGGTATTGTCTACTCAGACAGGTAGCGGCTTCTCCAGGGTCTCAGGCAGAAGTCTTTCACATCTTTTTTTTTTAACCGGAGATGCCAGGAATTGAACCCAAGACCTTCTGTAGGCCAAGCAGAGCCTCTGCCACTGAGCCACAGCCCCTCCCTCACCTCCATACAGTACACAAAACCATAGTTAACTTCAAAACATGGTTTCAGATCCTGGAACGATAGACCCTGAACTAACCATAGTAAGTGGACCGGCCCATATTTGGACAGTTACAGTAACCATGGTTAGTTTTTGTTGTTGTTGTTTAAAAAAACCCTGTGGTTTCACATGATATCTGGGCCAAGCCACCAAGGACAACGTTTGTCACTGAACCAAACATTCTGCTCTTGTCGGTGCAGCGCTGAAGATACGATAACCACACCCAACCGTTCGCTGTCCATAGCAAAGGGAAGAGAGATGATTCGCCGTCGGGAAGCACAAACGTTATTAAGGCAGGGGTGGAGTAAGGCTGGTTTCATGCCGTTAAGCGACCGGCTAGGACGTCACACACAGAAAACACACTATGGGCGGTACGGCACAAATACACACTCCCACAAAGGCATGCGAGCGCACACACCACACAAGGGTTAATCGTTCTGGTTAAGTAAAAGCAGTTGTAAGACGGGAAGTGAAGGGGCGGGGTGGGGTGGGGTGGGGGCAGCGGAGTAAACTTGGCGTGGGGGGGGCCGGGGGGTAACACACAGAAGTGGGATGCAAGGATCTGGAAGGGCATTTGGTCCAAAGTCAAAGGAAACTGCCTCACTTGCTCTCTTGCTGCATGTTTTGTGGCACACAGCTACTTACCCTGCTTTACTGTAGAGAAAGCAACACAAGGAGAAGATCAGGACCTACTTGTTGCAGATGCAAAGTCGCTAAACGTGGCGCACTGCTCTTCGACTACAGGTCACAATCCTTAAAGGAGCTGGTACCTTACCTATGCTGGATTGCACCCATTGTGCCGCTAGCCTCTTTTGTTGAGAGTTGGAGAAGGGGTGAAGACGGACGTAACCTTCTGAACTGGGGGGAGGGGGTGGAGCTGGCTTTGGGGGGCGCCTATTGGCTAGCGCCCGAATTGTCACCGATAGGCTTCCCTGCCCCGGTTCCAAAACAGTTTTGCGATTTTAAATATATGCAGTTGGGCCAGGATGGTGCCAGGTTGAAATGTGGATATATAAATGGATGGGTTTGGCTGCTTTTACTTCGACCTGGTTAGCCCAGGCTAGCCTGATGTTGTCAGAGCTTAGAAGCTAAGCGGGGTCGGCCCTGGTTAGGACTTGGGTGGGAGACCGCCAAGGAAGTCCAGGGTCACTACACAGAGGCAGGCAACTGCAAACCACCTCTGAATGTCTCTTGCCTTGAAAACCCTGCATGGTTGCTGCGACTTGATGGCACCCTCCCCCCTCCGAATTCTGCTTTTTTGGGGGGGATGCATACATCCTGACGCATAAGTAAGGCTAGCAATTCACCTCGTGGCAACACAGCACACTGCGCTCCACTGACCGATCGGTAAGTCTTACGCCTGTCTTCACCCCAAAAGAATGGCTGTGCTTGCAGTGCAGTTGCTACACAGCCAGGGCTTTTTGCCCCAAGTGGAAGAAGCAGTGGACTGTTGACCCCCTCCAACCAGTTCTTCCACCGTCAAAGGGCCAGGAGAGAGGCAGCCAAGACCACCCAGGAAGCACAGGAAGCGGAAGAAGAGGATGGATGAGCACACAGAAGGGCTCAGCAAGGGCTGAGGAGGGTTTGCAAAAGGTATTTGCTTTGCTGCTCGGATTGTCCCTAATTTTGCTTGCTTCCCTGATGCACGAAAATTCGCTTGCAGCTTGAGAAAGCCATTACGAAATATGCAAGGAGACAACACACGACACAAGGAGCTCAAAGATCAGGGCTTCCGTTAAGCTGTTCCTTTTGCCTGCTCGCATCCTGACCACTGGCTCAGAAGGATTAAAGCCTCCAGTGACCAGTACCGCCCATCCTACCTTCAAACAGCTTGGAACTAATTTCTTCAAAAGCTGTGGCATGGAGCCAATTCAGACATTACCCAAGGCTGGTAGCCACAAATCAATCACCTCCTGCCTCGTCTTGATGCAACCTATAAAGCCCTATATGGCTTGGGACCTATCTACTTGAAGGACCACCTCTCCCCATATGTTCCCCAGCGAGCACCACGGTCTGGTTCCCAAAATTGCCTGACCCTCCCAGGGCCAAAGGAGGCCCGGCTGGTGGGTACAAGGTCCAGGGCCTTCTCTGTGGCGGCCCCGTACTGGTGGAATGAGCTCCCGGATTACATCAGGGCCCTGCGGGACTATTTATAGTTCCACAGGGCCTGCAAGACGGAGCTCTTCCACCAGGCTTTTGGGTAGAGGCCGCCCAGTATTGAGATCTACATCTGGCCCTGGACCGATTCCACCCGCCAGTTTGTAGCTGTTTTAAGGTGGTATTCGGGTGCTGCGCTGAATTTGACGATACGCCATCTGTATGATATTATGTTGGATTATATGTTTTAATGTTTTTAATGTCTTAAATCATGTATGTATGGATATGTTGTTAGCCGCCCTGAGCCCGCCTTATGACGGGGAGGGCGGGATATAAATCACATGAAATAAATATAAATAAATAAATAAATAAAGCTCCAATCACATCAGGCCATGCTGATTATCTCATCTTTTTCCTTGCCACCCTAAGTGGCAGGACGGGAAAGGATGATTGTGGGGGAAGAAACCAAGTAATGTACGGCCTAGACGTGGTCAGAACTTCATATAGTACCAAGTCAGAACAGAGGACCCAACTACCGTATTTTTCACTCCATAAGACGCACTTTTCCTCCCCAAAAAAGTGGGGGGGAAAGTGTGTGCGTCTTATGGAGCGAATATGGAGCTTTTCTTACCTGTAACAGGGCTCTTTCTTCAGCAGGAATGCAGGGGAACACCATTCAGGCTGGCATCCCAGCCTTCCCCGCCCCGCCCTGCTGGGCCTGAGCTGTTAAGACTTAAAAGGGAAACGGCAGGAAAAACCCCACCAGGCTAAGTACTCTTTCCCTTTAAGTGCTTTCCCCCTTTAAGATAGCCAGCAGCAGAAAGCCCCGCCCACAGATTAAGCTCCGTGGCTACTTTGCACAGAAAGGCCTGGCTTTGCATGGCATGCCGACGTCTCTCTTCTTTCCTTTCTCTATCTTGCTTCCTTCCTTCCTTCCTTCCTTCCTTTCCTTTTTTCTGTCTGTCTGTCTGTCTTTCTGTCTCTCTCTCTGTCCCCACCTTTCTTTCTTCCTTTCTCTTTCTCTCTCTCTCTCCTTCCTTCCTTTATGTCTCTCTCTCTCTCTCTTTCTTTCTGTTTCATTTTTTCCTGTTTTCCTCCTCTAAAAACAAGGTGCGTCTTATGATCAGGTGCGTGTTATGGAGCGAAAAATACGGTATGTGGAATTAACAGTGGGTCCAGATACCTTGTCAGAAGCGAGTGAGCAGTGACTCACGAAAGCTCATTCCCCTGCCACAGATTGTGTTAGTCTTTAAGGTGCTACCGGACTCTTGCTCTTTTCTATTGCTAACATGGCTATCTCAGTCTATGTAGAATTAGCTTTTTGATGGCTGCCAGACTGCCTCAAGAAACCCTTACTAGGCCAAAGAAATATATCTATTGCAGTTTTAATATAACTTCAGTAGACACTAGTAGTGCAGCAGGGAGGAGATGTTGGAGAGTCAAGAACTGCATTTCCCATTTCTTGCCATTTCTATTAATAGCAGGGGAGCCTAGGGAATATTGGTTAGTACCTGGAACGCCATCAGCCCATTGAAGAGCAAATTTCCAATGTCTCTTTAAAATGTGTGGCTGTTTCACACTGAGGAATGAAGGGGGGGGGGAGTTAAACCCATCAGCCATCCACACAACCACCCAGTCCCACCCCGCCCTGCTGCTATTATTAGAAATTCGAAGAGACAAAAGATGGGACCCCAGATCTCTAAGGCGTTCTCTAGTTTAGGTGCTAAGGTTTGCTGTGGTATAGAAAAACAGAAGCTAAGCAGAGGTGATGGAGGAGGGGAGAAAACTTAGTAGAGAAAAACGTCAGGGGAGGGGGACATAAACAGTAGGGGTGTGGAATGAAACTTAGCGAACGACGAACACGCAAAGTGCGTTACAAAGGACTAATGCAAAGCACCGCGACCAGTTACAAAGTGACGGAGTCACCCTTAGATCCGTAGCTGTACCTGTTTAATTCGCATGTATTTAAAAGATGGAAGCTACAGACCAGGATGATGACGAAGACTCAGAACCCACCCCCCACCCCCCAGCCCCTTCCAGATTTTAATGAAATCACACCACTGGTAACAGAACGAATGCGGGCTCCTTAGAATGGTTGCTAGAGAAACCAGACTCCTTCAGCCATCTGTATTCTCCAGCGTTCGTCAAAACACGTCCCTTTAGAACCATTCCTCCACTCTCTTGCCACTCTGCTTCTACACAGATAGCAGGAGGTTCACAAAATTGCATTCGGTTGTCCACGGCCTTTGATTTTAAGAGTTTGGCTTTTTGTAGAGGGCTTGTATTCTGTTGGGGGTTTTGGGGGGGAGGGGGGAGTAAAACAAAGCAGGCTCCCTTCACTAAATAATGAACATGGGGGGGGGAACACAACACACCAATTGAATTCACATGCACTTCATACCTGGAAGGACCATAGGTTTGCGCTTGCGAACTTTTTGATTCGAGAATTTTTCATAATGAAAATATGGGGTGAGGAAAAAAGGGGAGGATGGAGAAATATAACAAGGAAGGGGGGGGAAGAAGCGGTTGTTTCGAAAGGAGGGGGGAGAAAAGAAACAGAACAAAGAAAATTAGCACACGAGTTAAGTGGACTCCATAGGACAGACATCTGTCCGTTTATCACTAATGACCAGAACACGGCCTCCCCAAAATTGATCTTTGGGACAACGAACAGTCGTGGGTCTGGATCAATTCGCAGCATCAAGCTTACGGTATAGATTCAGGATGGTAGCCAGGTTGAGCTGTGGTAGAACAGCTAGATTTGAGTCCAGTAGCACTTTGGGGACCAACAAAATTTTCAGGATATAAGCTTTCATGTGTCACAGCTCTGATGAAGGGAGCTTTGACTCTCAAAAGCATATACCCCGAAAATCTTGTTCGTCTCGAAGGTACTACTGGACTCGAATCAAACTCACGGTATGCATCAAAAGGACCAAATGAATCAGAGATTAGCAAAAGGTACAGTCCATTGGCCAATTTCTAGAAGACCAAACTCCTTCTGATTTTTCTTCCATAGTTACAGTCTGGTCCTCCTCTCTGGTCCTTTCCCCACATTCCTGGTTAATTTAGATAATTTCTAATATTACTTTATAAATTAGCACATGTACAGATTGCCAAAGATTTCTCTTTGCAGCCTCTTCTTGCTTACCAACTACTGATGTTCAGTAGCACATAGTCCCATTGATTGACAGCACAAAGCGAAACCGATCACAAGAAAGTATTTCAACAATGTGTCATGGCTGAAGCGAGGCACGTGTGGACAGAGTCAGGTGTCCGAAAAGGAAGCCAAGTGTGATCTTGTCACACGACCACATCAGGATTCTCCTCGGTTATGTGACTTCATCAACCGGCCCGGCGCAAATACAAAACTGTAGCAAGCTGCACCTGTGCGACTATCCTAACCATATCTGGACATAAAAATAACCAGAAGAATGGGAAGCAACTAACGCATCAGTGCCTTTCTGGAAAACAGGTCCGGGATTCAGGATCTCAAAATTTAGGGAGAATTTGGATGTGGGAAACTACTTAGGCATTCCTGACGAACCATCGACCGCCTGAGGAGGTTCTTGCAAAAACAGGTAAACTCTGGTCTCCAGAAAGGTACATCTCATATTCTTAAATAAGACTACATACACAGCATCACTTAACACAGATTAGTAACACTGGAGCAGTTGGGAAAAAATGCAAACACAGTCCTGCTTCGTAAATGTTAATAACACACCCACAGGAACTCTAGAAGCGGGGGAGGAAGAAATCACACAAGAGAAGCACACGACGTCTGACCTGAAGCCAAGTATTTAGGTAGCTGAGTTGAACACAGCTGTGAAATTCACCATCTTGCAGCCCCTTCCTTCACCTGCATGCCACCTGAGTGCTGGTTCAGGTTTCGCACCATACACCTCCAACTTGCCTAGGGCATTTCCTTTCTGAAGGCTGCGATCAGATGTAACGTCAGCATCACCTAATCTGCGTCGTGCTGGATCCTTATAAAGCCCGGGGGATTTAAACTGCAGCATGGGTGACTTTGAGAAAGAAGTGGAAGTATTCCAACACCCCACCTCCTGCCTTTGTTTTTTTTTCCACCTTGGAGAAGAATTCCGAATACCCACAGCAGTGTTGGGAACATTGGAATTGGTGCAGCCGGGCTACTACTATTGATTCTCACGGGGGAGTTATTTATTTACTTCAATTTATACCCCACCTTTCTTCCCAAGGGGCAGGGCTCATTTTGTAGCAGGAGCTCCTTTGCATATTAGGCCACACACCCCTGATGTAGCCAATCCTCCAAGAGCTTACAGAGCTCTTCTTACAGGGGCTACTGTAAGCTCTTGGAGGATTGGCTACCTCAGGGGTATGTGGCCTAATGTGCAAAGGAGCTCCAGCTACAAAATGAGCCCTGAGTTAGCAGTCCTAATTTTAAATTATGTGTTTTTATACTAATTGTTTACATTGTAAGCTGCCTTGAGTTCCCGCCTCTCCCTATGAATTCTCTGGTACATGCCAAGAATTTGGAGAGATGTCTGGTTTCGATTCAGTTGCCCGGTAATTTCTTTCACTTTTCTTCCAAATGCCTCCAAACCTGGACTAAAGCAGCAGGCTTGCCCTGCTTTTCACAGATGCTTGAGGACTGGTGTAGAGAGACAACTGGTGGCCACCCCAAATAATGACTGCCAGCAAAGGTCAGCAAAAATTGGGGGACACTTGCCCACCCTTTTAACTCACAGACTTTTTGAAAGGAAAGCAATTCAATTATTTATTGGCTCACTGAGGTAACGGGGGTTTCATTTACAGCCGGACATTGGTTTTTGTTTCAAAAAAATAAAACATAATTCAAAACAGGCGCTGATATAGCCAGGACACTTAGCATTTATACAATGGTTTAGAGAGTGTACAAAGTGCTTCACATACATTTTCCTGTTTTAACCTTTACCACAGACCTGTAAGGCCTGTCAGGATTATTGTCCCCATCCTGCAATCAGGGCTCATTTCGTAGCAGGAGCTCCTTTGCATATTAGGCCACACACCCCTGATGTAGCCAATCCTCCAAGAGCTTACAGAGCTCTTCTTACAGGGGCTACTGTAAGCTCTTGGAGGATTGGCTACCTCAGGGGTGTGTGGCCTAATATGCAAAGGAGCTCCTGCTACAAAAAGAGCCCTGCTAAGGAGCATAGGAGGAAACCGGAAGCTCCCAGGAGGAAAAAAGATCTCCAAGACAGAAAAGCACACCATGTTGTTTCCATACAGGCAGATGTGGCAAAGTGTGAGGCCGGTGTTGCTTTTAAGATCAACAAAGTTTTAATTCTGGGTACAAGCTTTCATGTGCACGCACATTTCTGAAGATAACATTTCCGAAAGATACAAAGAAGTGTGCGTGCACACGAAAGCTTATACCCGGAATTAAACTCCCTTGCTCTTAAAGGTGCACTGGACTCAAACGTTGCACTGTTGCTTCAGACCAACTGGTTACCTCACCTGAATCTATCTGTGCTGAAGTGTGTGTGTGTGTGTGTGTTGGGGGGGGGGACACAAATCACAAGGAACTAGACACTGTCCACTTCTGAACTTCTTTTATAGCAGAAGAGAAGAGATTGGATTTATGCCCCGCCCTTCACTACCTGAAGGAGTCTCAGAGCGGCTTACAAACTCCTTCCCCTTCCTCTCCCCACAACAGACACCCTGTGAGGTAGGTGGGGCTGAGACCAGTGTTCCCTCTAAGCTGAGTTAGTGTGAGCTAGCTCAGTTTCTTAGCCTCCGGCTCCCACATTTTTGTCTTACCTCTGAGAGAGCCATGACTGACCCAAGGTCACACCAGCAGCTGATCGTGGAGGAATGGGGACTCAAACCCAGTTCTCCCAGATTAGAGCCCGTGCTCCTAACCACTACACCAAACCGGCTCTCGTGAGTCTCCTTTCCCTTTCCCCTCCCAACAACGGACACCCTGTGAGGTAGGCGGGGCTGCTGAGAGAGCTCTTTTGAGGACTGCCCCTGAGAGAACAGCTCTGAACAAACTTGTGACTGACCCAAGGTCACACCAGCAGCTGCATGTGGCGGAATGGGGACTCAAACCCAGTTCTCCCAGATTAGAGTCCGCACTTTTAACCACTACACCAAACTGTTTTATGGCATCGTTCTTCAGCTTTGCAGTCCAACCCTGTTTGTACGTATTGTATGCACTGTCTGTACACAGTATACTGTTACGCGGTACATATTATATTGGTTTTAGCTTCGCTTTCTCTAATTTCACAAGCCAGTTTTCGGTTGCTTGTTTCATACTGTCTGCTGTGTGTGGTTTTTAAATGGTGTCATCTGCCTTGCATCTCAGTCAAAGAGGCAGATGATAAAATAAGTATGTGTATGTATTTTTGCCCCCACCTCTCCCCCCCATGGGGACCCAAAGCGGCTGAAATCATTCTCTTCCTCTTCATTTCCCCCTCACAACAACCCTGGGTGGACGGTTAGGCTGACATTGTGTGACTGGACCAAGGTCACCCAGCAAGCATCCACGGCAGAGTGGGGATTTGAACCTGGGCCACCCAGATGCTAGTCCAGCATCCTAACCACTATACCACGCTGGCAATATCTTGTCCAGGATCTCATTAGGCTTCCCCAGCTCTCTCACCTAAGATTCACAGAATCATAGAGTTGGACCTTGAGGGTCATCTAGTCCAACCCCCTGCCCAGTGCAGGAAACTCACAGATACCTACCCCCCACACACACAGCCCCAGAGACCACTGTTCCATGCCCAAAAGAGGGCAAAAAACCTCCAGGATCCCCGGCCAAACTGGCCTGGAGAAAATCTGCTTCCTGACCCCAAAGTGGCGATCGGCACTTCCCGGGGCGTGTAAGAAAGGGCCATGAGAACTGAGCCCTGAGGCAACCCTTCCTGCCCTCTCTCTCATGATCTGCCTGAGTTCACAGAATCAGCATCGCTGTCAGATGTCCTTCTAAGCCTCCGTTTGAAAACCGCCCAAGAAGGAGAGCCCACCACCTCCCAAGGAAGCCTGTTCCACTGAGAAACCACTCTAACTGCCAGGAAATTCTTCCTCATGTTTAGCCGATAACTTTTCTGATTTAATTTCAACCCCGTGGTTCTGGTCCGACCTTCTGGAGCAACAGAAAACAACTCCGGCCTATCCCTCAGATGACAGCCCTTCAAGTACGCGAAGATGGTTATCCCGTCACCACACAGTCGTCTCCGCTCCAAGCTAAACAGACCCAGCTCCTTCAACCTCTCCTCATAGGTCTCCAGGCCCCTCCCCATCTTCGTTGCCCTCCTCTGGACACGTTCCAGCTTGACTGTATCCTTCTCAAATTGTGGTGCCCAAAACAGAACACAATACTCTAGGTGAGGTCTAACCAGAGCAGAGTAAAGCAATACCATCATTTCACGTGATCTGGACACCAGACTTCTATTGATACAGCCGCAAATCACATTTGCCGTTTTAGCAACTGCTTCACACTGCTGACTCATGTCCAGCGTATGGTCTACTAAGACCCCTTGCTCCTTTTCGCACGTACTACCGCCAAGACAAGTCTCCCCCCATTTTCGTTTAACTGCAGGTGCCAGCGACTACATCTAAGACTCTGTGCATGAAATGCATGCGTCATGTGCCACTGATCCATGGACCCTCAACATAAGAGCCAAGCAGCACTAACCATCACCCACCACCTGTAACAGTGTGGCCTCTTCTGACTCGCACCCCGAGCCTATATATCTCTTTGAAAATCACAGCAAGTCTCAAGAAGAAGTCTTCCGAGGAAACATTCGTTACATTTTCAGCTACCCACAGAAGACCTCTTTTTTTCATTTTGAAATTCCGAATCTGTAAGGCCACATTCGCGCATTGCACAGTGGCAAAACCACATTCGCCTCTGAAAAATTCACCGGACAGACGACCGCACCCAATCTTGGCTCGCAAATGAAAGTGAATGTGTTATCTACCAACACAAATGCACCCTTGCTTTATTAATTGTTCACACTTCGTAACTGTTCAACTTTCAGTGTACACCTGAAGGAGACAAAAGACGATGTGCGAATGGCCCAGAAGGTGCCAAAAGAAACGCTACATCCATCTGTGCAAATGCTAAAAGCTTCAGCCAGAATGCAGAGCGAAGGGACCCAGTTTAACTGTAGGTTAACCCCTCGCCAATATGCATATGGAGAAGCTAATGTCTACCAATGTCAAACTCGGTCTCTAGTTTGCCATGATTTGGGGGATTGTAGGGGGAGGGAAATTCATGAGGAGGGGAGTGTGAATGGTTGAGTGTGTGAACTGCTCTTCCTAAGATACCTCCGTAGTCAAGGGACGACCTTGGAGCCAAACGGTGCCTGTTTTGCTGTTTTAGATAAGGGAACCATATATCCACAGGTGGGGGTGTAGTGGAAAGCACAAATGCTAGGCAGGACGGTTGTGAAGTGTGACAGGATGCAATTGGAGGGGGCTCTGTTTGAACTGTCTATGTCTGGATTTTCTCCTACCAGAACTTCAGTTCTGACACAGTCCTGGTCTGGCCTGGAACATGATTCTTTCTCAATGAACAAATCACTGCCAGAGAGTGTTGTGGAGAGTAACTTTGTCCAGAGATCTGACAACAAATTCAGGAACAAAAGTTAACTGTGTCGCGCACAAATTGCACATGGAAATATTCTGTACAATACCAGTTGTGATAAAAACACAGATCTTTATGCATACGCATTTCATCTCGTGTGTGTCAATTTCACCAGTGCTCAGAGCGTTGTGAGTCAACCAAGAGCAGACTTACAACATTCAAATCCTGATGTGTGTCAGCTAATGCTGCCATCTCCTGCCTGGGAGGTGGGATAAGTGAACCCTTGACATTAGGACTGTGGAATGTTATGTTATATTTCTCATGGCATGCTTATCACTCTCCGAGCTGCTCTGACCTTGGGAGACTGTTGGTGCCTGCCCATGTATCTCTTCTCCTATCTGACTCTAATGCTTCCCGCTTTTTCCCTGGGAACTGTAAACCTGTACTTTAAGCGCCTTTTCTCTGACACGGTGATTGGTTGCAATGCCTTACCAGACCCCTTTTTGAATTCTGTATAATTGTCCTGCCTCAGGCGGTGTCAGCCATTACTAACACAAGAAGTGCAGATGCCCATAGCAGACCTTTCTCAATAAAGCATTCCTGATTAAGGACACTTGTTGGTGACTGACTCCGTAGGACTCTCACAGTGTGTTCCATCCATCCCTCAACAGAGTGGTCCGACCTATTTTTATTTGCCCTGTTGTAACATTGTATGTAGAAAGTTCTAACCATTTGACACCCGTTTTTTATTACCGAGGCTCTTATTTCCAGGGCTCAAATGATGCTGTTCGTGGTTCCATGCAGCTAAGCAGCATCGGGGCCCCATATCCCGCCTGATACTGGGAGCTGTCCATGGTGCTGACAAAGCAAAAGCACATAGATCGCTACAGAGTGCAATGAAGAGCTAAATCAGAGTTCAGGAGCACCTAAAGATCAACAAGATTTCCTCAGTTCCTCAATTCCTGGACAATATCCAGCTGTTGCTTTACACTTACTGACAGCTACAAGTCTTGTCTTTGCAAGAATTTAAAAGTCCAGTCATAGACCTTTAGTTAGATAAATTCATGGAGGATAAGGCCCATCGCACAAGAAATAGATAGGATCTCTCAGTCTGGGACAAATGATGCTCTGTCTTCTTGGTGCTTGGAGGAAGGGGCAACAGTAGGAGGGCTTCTGGTGTCCTGGCCCCACTGGTGGACCTCCTGATGGCGCCTGGGTTTTGGCCACTGTGTGGCACAGAGTGTTGGACTGGATGGGCCACTGGTCTGATCCAACATTGGCTTCTCTTATGTTCTTATGCTAATGGCTACTAGCCATGGTGACTGAGGGGAACCTCCACAGTCAGAGGCACTAATCATCTGAATCCCAGAGCCAGGAGGCAAACTAAGGGAAGGCCTCAGCCTCTCTGCCCTGTTGTTGGCCCTCCAGAGGAACTGGTTGGCCACTGTGTGAGGCAGGATGCTGGACTAGATGGACCACTGGTCTGATCCATCAGGGCTCGTCTGATGTTCTTATGAAGGCCTCGGCTTCTCTGCCCTGTTGTTGGCCCTCCAGAGGAACTGGTTGGCCACTGTGTGAGGCAGGATGCTGGACTAGATAGACCACTGGTCTGATCCAGGAGGGCTCTTCTGATGTTCTTATGAAGGCCTCAGCCTCTCTGCCCTGTTGTTGGCCCTCCAGAGGAACTGGTTGGCTGCTGTGTGAGATGGGATGCTGGACTAGATGGACCACTGCTTTGATCCATCATTTGTGTCTGTAATGTTATTCTAGTTCGGTATGCTGTTTTAAGTAACTTATTGTATCAACTGTTTTATCATTTTATTGTGTGTATGCCGCCTTGAACCAGCTTGCCTGGGAAGGCGGGATAGAAATCAGAGTAATAAATAATAAATAAATAAATAAATGTTCTTAAGTTGGAGAACTGGACGCCTGAAGTAAGAGAGATGTTTAAACTGCTGGAACTAATTTTACTACAACAACATCAAGCTGGTTCAAGGATAATCAGATTACGGGACGTCGTAATTCTGTGTGAATTTGTTTGGTGTAGTGCCAGTTTGGTGTAGTGGTTAAGTGCGTGGACTCTCATCTGGGAGAACCGGGTTTGATTCCCCACTCCTCCACTTGCACCTGGCTGGATGACCTTGGGCAAGCCATAGCTCTGTACCAGCTGTTCTCTCAAGGACAGCTTGGGAAAGAGCTCTCTCAGCCCCACCCACCTCACAGGGTGTCTGTTGTGGGGAGGGGAAGGGAAAAGGAGTTTGTAAGCCGTTCTGAGACTCCCTTGGGGAGTGGAGGACGGACAGGGTATAAATCCAATCTCTTCTCTTCTTCTTCTTCTGATTTCCAACCCCTGTATATTTACACAGGAGCAGAAATTCATCACCGACTTCTACCAAATGTAGCATTTTGTAAAATCATAGATTTTATACTTCTCATTTGGCTTTTTTTTGTTGTTAACCCTCTCGATACATATTAACATCATTTACACCTGCCTCTCTTTCCAATTGGGGTCGTGGTGGCTCAGAGTTTAAGAGACTGAGTTGCAGGTTGGAAGGTCGGTAGCTCGGTGGTTCATGACCAGGGTGCTGCATGACGGAGTGAGCTCCCGTCTCTGGCCCCAGCTCCTGCCCACCTAGCCATTTGAAAGCAAAAAATTGCAAGTAGAGAAATAGGTGCCGCTTTGGTGGGAAGGTACAAGCGTTCCGAGCACCTCGGCGTCTAGTCGTGCCGGCCACAGGACCACAGAAAAAGACTTAAGACAGTGCTGGCTCATCGGCTTGGAAATGGAGATGAGCACCGCCCCCTAGAGTCGGATTCTACTGACTTTCGAGCAAGGAAAACCTTTACCTTTACCTCTTTCCAGTGGGGACCCAGAACGCCTTGCATCATTCCTCTCTCCTTGATTTTAAGCTCGCAACAGCCCTGCAAGGTAGGGAGCGTGTACCGTATTTTTCGCTCCATAAGACGCACTTTTCCTCCCCAAAAAAGTGGGGGAGGGGAAGTGTGTGCGTCTTATGGAGCGAATATGGAGCTTTTCTTACCTGTAACAGGGCTCTTTCTTCAGCAGGAACGCAGGGGAACGCCATTCAGGCTGGCATCCCAGCCTTCCCCACCCCTCCCTGCTGGGCCTGAACTGTTAAGACTTAAAAGGGAAACGGCAGGAAAAACCCCACCAGGCTAAGTACTCTTTCCCTTTAAGTGCTTTTCCCCTTTAAGACAGCCAGCAGCAGAAAGCCCCGCCCACAGATTAAGCTCCGTGGCTACTTTAAACGGAAAGGCCTGGCTTTGCATGGCATGCCGACGTCTCTCTTCTTTCCTTTCTCTATCTTCCTTCCTTCCTTCCTTCCTTTCCTTTTTTCTGTCTGTCTGTCTGTCTTTCTGTCTCTCTCTCTGTCCCCACCTTTCTTCCTTCCTTTCTCTTTCTCTCTCTCTCTCCTCCTCCTTCCTTCCTTTATCTCTCTCTCTCTCTCTTTCTTTCTTTCTGTTTCATTTTTTCCTGTTTTCCTCCTCTAAAAACAAGGTGCGTCTTATGATCAGGTGCGTGTTATGGAGCGAAAAATACGGTAATTGGCCCAAGGTCACCCAGCAAGTTTCCATGGCAGATGGCAAATTTGAACCGGGTCTCCCACATTCGAGTCCTACACTCTAATCACTCAAACATCGGCTGCCAAATTCATGACCACTTTGGAAACATCAGAGTAATATCTAAGAGGGCTGGGGGGGGGGGGGTGAACCACATCCCATACGTTGGGTCTTAAGGAAAGTCTTTCATATAACCCGTTCACTTTAACTGGAGAAGCCAGGGATTGAACCTGGGACCTTCTATATACCAAGAATACGTGCGCATCCTCCTGCATTGAAAAAGCTGTTTTCCCCCTAATCCTTTTTTTTTATTGTGCAGCTGTCTGCAGATCCAGCTATCGATCTTGGAAAAATGAAGCACTAACTGTACATGGAGTCCTTGTGCCAGAAGGGCGGAGAATGCTGCTGTAACTTGCTCCCTTCCTCTGCAGGGACAGAGGTGAAACTGACCCAGGTTTTGGAAATGCTGGCAAAGTTCACCTCTACAGAGAAAGGGGTTTTCCTGACTCAAGCAGATTCTAAAAATAGAAGCAAGGGTGTTTAAACCCTCACTCTTTACTGTCTTTGTCCTGGAGGGAATGAGAACCGGTTTCTCCTTCAGTGCCAAGAAGAAGAAGAAGAAGAAGAAGAAGAAGAAGAAGAAGAAGAGGAGGAGGAGGAGATTGGATTTATACCCCGCCCTTCACTCGGAGTCTCAGAGCCGCTTACAAACTCCTTTTCCTTCCCCTCCCCACAACAGACACCCTGGGAGGTAGGTGAGCTCTTTCCCAAGCTGTCCTTGAAAGAACAGCTCTGACAGAACTGTGGCTTGCCCAAGGTCATCCAGCTGGTGCAAGTGGAGGAGTGGCGAATCAAACCCGGTTCTCCCAGATTAGAGTCCGCGCACTTAACCACTACACCAAACTGGCACAAGGGTTAAAATTTCATCTCTACAAGGAGCACAGACAGCTTTGAGAGGGGGCTGGAAAAACATGTGAATTCTCTGTATTCTTGGTGTTTGGGGGCCATCAGTGTGGAGGAGCTTCTGGAGATCTGCCTGGTGGACCTCCTGGTGGACCTGGGCTTTGGCCACTGTGGGACACAGAGTGCTGGACTGGATGAGCCACTGGCCTGATCCAACATGGCTTCTCCTATGTTCTCATGTCTAGGGCAGTGATGCTCTGTCTTCTTGGTGCTTGGGAGGCCACAGTGGGGAGGGGCTTCTAGTGTCCTGGCCCCACTGCTGGACCTCCTGAGGGCACCTGGTGTTTTTGGCCACTGTGTGGCACAGAGTGTTGGACTGGATGGGCCACTGGCCTGATCCAACACGGCTTCTCTTATGTTCTTTGCCGTTTATGACTCCGGTTGCAAAAATGGTAAAGACAATAAATAATAACTTCTTAGGTTCTTATCTTTGGACAGGTACTGCAGTGCTATCCAAATGCAGAGCCACTGAGTGACTAGGAGTGGCCGGTGTGGGCCCATCACTGGCCTCCTGATGGCCCCTGGGTTTCGGCCACTGTGTGACACAGCGTGTTGGGCCAGATGGGCCATTGGCCGAAACCAACATGGCTCCTCTTGCGTTCTTATGTTCTCTGAACTGAGGGCAAAGGTTCTGGGAAAGCTTCTCAGTTTCAGTGCTGCCCTTGGCAACCTTTTGCAGAGCCTTCATTGACCTCATGCAAGTTCAGCGCCCATGAGCCGGTTCCTGGAGCGAAGCCTACAAAGAGTGGCAGCAAAAGCCAGAACAAGCTCGCATCTGGGAAATCTTTGGCTGGAGGAGGAGGCAAGGAGGAGGAGATTGGATTTATACCCCGCCCTTCACTTGGAGTCTCAGAGCCGCTTACAAACTCCTTTCCCTTCCCCTCCCCACAACAGACACCCTGGGAGGTAGGTGGGGCTGAGAGAGCTCTGACAGAAAGGGCTCTTTTTCAAGAACAGCTGTGCCAGAAATATGGCTTGCCCAAGGTCATCCAGCAGGTGCAAGTGGAGGAGTGGGGCATCAAACCCGGTTCTCCCAGATTAGAGTTTGTGCACTTAACCACCGCACCAAAATACCCAAGGGCTCAGGGCGGCTTACTCCTGTGACCCTTTTGAGGCCTGCACTACTCTGTCACGTAGGCCAGGCTGAGAGGCGGTGAGTAGCCCAAGGTCGTCCAAGGTCTGTCCAGTTCAAGTTCCAAATCAGCTCTGCCGACTGCCCTATTTCCTGCTCTCCGGAGGAACACCTCCTAGCAGGACAACAGAACTACCGGCAGCCTTATCTGCAGCAAGGATATTTTGTCTTTCTTAAACAAACAAACAAAAGGCAAGATCCCAAGAGCCACTGTGAGGCTGCAGCCCCCCCCCGAATGTTCAGCCTGGAAAAGAGGTAACAAAAACAGCAAGCATCCATACCAGATTGGGGACACACTTCTGCGTAGCAGTACGTGTCAATAAGATCTCGGGGTACGGGTGGACTGTAAGCTCAATACGAGTAGTCGGTGTAATGCAGCAGCAAAAAGGGCTAATGCAGTCTTGGGGTGTATCAGCAAGAAGCATCGCATCCAAATCGCGAGATGTCACAGTCCCGCTGTACACTGCACGGGTCAGGCTGCACCTGGAGTCTTGTGTGCAGTTCTGGAGGCCTCGCTTGAAAAAGGATGTGGACAGAACGGAGCAGGCGCAGAAGAGAGCGACGAGGATGATCAGGGGTCTGGAGACCAAGAAGCCCTGTGAGGAGAGGCTGAGAGACTTGGGAAGGTTCAGGCTGAAGAAGAGGAGGTTGAGTGGGGACAGGATGGCTCTCTTGGAGTATCGGAAGGGCTGCTGTCGCTTAGAGGAGGGCAGGGAGCTGTTCCTGTTGACAGCAGAGGAGAGGACTCACAAGAATGGGTTTAAACCAGGGGTGGGCAAATCGCAGCCCGCGGGCCACATGCGGCCCGCCACAGAGTTTTTTGGGGCCCGTTAAGACAGTCGGCCACATGGTTTCAGTCAGGCCTCCGTTGGGCCCGGAGCGCAGAGAAGTGGCGCTCCGGGAGTGAAGTGTCCAGGGGGCGGGCACATTACCAAGCCCCACCCCCTGCTCTCAGCAGCCCTGTTGGGCAATGAGGAGGCAGAAGAAGGAAGGTAAGTTACCTTCCCTCCCCCATCCTCCTCTTCCCGGCGCCATAGCGCAGTGTAATAGGGTACATTTGTCCCATTAAACTGATTCTAAAATTAAATGTGCTTGCAGCTATAGATGATATGAAATTAGCACAATAAATAAATTGAATAAAACTACCACTATTTTATTTAATTTATATTTACTGATTTTTATGATACAATGTATACCTTTTCTGAAATGCAAAGTTAACTAATGAATGTAATCATTTTAAAAGGTGCGGCCCTCCGCTAACCTCCGCTCCCACAAAGTGGCCCCCGAGCCAAAACAATTGCCCACCCCTGGTTTAAACGAAGGGCAAGGAGGTACCGGCTGGATATTAGGGATTTTTTTTTTAACAGCAAGAGCAGTTCAGCAGTGGAATCGGCTGCCTAGGGAGGTGGTGAGCTCCCCCTCCCTGGCCGTCTTCAAGCAGCGGCTGGACAAACCCTTGTCAGGGATGCTCTAGGCTGATCCTGCACTGAGCAGGGGGTGGGACTAGATGGCCTCTACGGCTCCTTCCAATTTCATGATTCCAAATGGTACTTTGCTTTGGAGCAGACAAGCGTAGTCTTGCTCTCAAAGGATTAAGTGGGATGACTGATATCTCTTCCCATGAATCAAAGATCGCCACGCCATATGCCAAAGGTCACTGAAATGCCCTCCTTTCAGTTTCAGAGCAGGTGGCCAGGTGAAAGGGGGGGGGGCTGTCATCTGAGAAACGGAATGCAAATCCTTCCTTGGCGTGTGGAGCGATTCTTTGGAGTCTGGCCACCATCTCTTCAGCAGGATGCAAATGGAGAGTATTTGAAGCTCCTCCAACTTGTGGGCGGGTGGGCTGGGTAGCCCTGCCATTAAGCTCTTCACGTAACCCTTTGAGGGAAGCATCCTTTGTGTACCCTGCAACGGAACACAACCACGACTTGGTTCATTCATAACACTTTCACAGAGCTGTTCCGTGTAAGCACGTTAACTGTGGCGGGAAGCTCGCGCGTCTCGCTAGCCCGGGGACGCATCGCACAATGGGGAAAATCAGGGATGTGGAAAATAACACAGTCTTGATGCGCTGCACGAGCAGGGAGATACGAAACCCCTATTCATCTCCTCCTTTCAGTTTGCAGAGGACACATCGCAGCATCTGCCCGCAGGGAAACGAAACGGCCTTTTTCTCGGCTACCAGGAGGCCTCCATCCTTTTAGGTGCTTCCACTCCACAGGCAATGAAGCTGGAGATTCCACACGATTTCCCTCTCTCCACAAGGCTTTTCTATGGGCCACAAAACTAGCATTTGGATGGACTATTCACGCCACTGCGCTGCACTGCTATTAATGGAAACCGCGCTCATGGAAGAAGCTCCCGGAGGACATCAGGGCCCTGTGAATCTTGCTACAATTCCACAGGGCCTGTAAGATGGAGCTCTTCCATCAGGCATTTGACCACATTTGAACATAAGAACATAAGAGAAGCCAATGTTGGATCAGGCCAGTGGCCCCTCCAGTCCAACACTCTGTGTCACACAGTGGCCAAAAACACCAGGTGCCCTCTGGAGGTCCAGCAGTGGGGCTAGGACACTAGGAGCCGTCCCACTGTTGCCCCCACCAAGCACCAAGAATACAGTGCATCACTTGGCCCAGACTGAGAGTTCCTATCTATACCTTGTGGCTAAGAGCCACTGATGGACCTCTGCTCCATATGTTTATCTAATTCCCACTTGAAGCCGTCCATGCTTGTAGCTACCACCATCTCCTGTGGCAGTGAATTCCACATGTTCATCACTCTTCGGGTGAAGAAGAACTTCCTTTTATCTGTTCTAACCCGACTGCTCATCTATTTCATGGAGTGCCCACGAGTTCTTTTATGGTGAGAAAGGGCCCCATCTAACACATCTAACAGTGATCCGTGTGCCTTGGCGTTTAGTCATGATGGCCCCATGACCGCAGAAACGTCTTTGGACAGCGCTGGCTCTTCGGCATCGAAATGGAGATGGGCACCGCCCCCTCGAGTCGGAGTCAACTGGCTCTCGAGCAAGGGAAACCTTACTTAACACCTGGTCCATCTGGTACAACGGGTATATCTGCTTATAACATCAGAGCCTTCCCTGGAATGCTGCCATCGCCACCGTTGCAATGACCAACTCCCGTCACAAAAATACTGGGCACGGCAATATTGGAACATGTTCGCCATGGCAAAGGGAAGCTTCAATGTGTAGCACTTTAGTTTTCATTTTGTTTTTAAATTGTCCGAAAACTGTTTTTAAGATTTTTATGTAAGCCACCCCAAGTCTGATTCGGTGGGGAGGGCAAGACATAAATCCAATAAATAAGGGAACAATTAAATCATGTAATGACAAAAGTAATGACTCTTGGGGAATTTCCACAGCTTCATAGTTGACAATGAAGAAACTGAAATTGTTCAGGATTGTTACTCTTGACAGGGATGCTCTAGGCTGATCCTGCATCGAATGGCGGGTTGGATTAGATGGCCTGTATGGCCCCTTCCAACTCTGGGATTCTGTTCCTTGGCTCCAGCATCAACCAAAAGGGAGACTGCAACCAGGAGGAGGAGGAGGAGGCCCCACCCTTCACTCGGAGTCTCAGAGCGGCTTACGAACTCCTTTCCCTTCCTCTCCACACAACAAACACCCTGTGAGGTCAGTGGGGCTGAGACAGCTCTTTCAAGAACCGCTCTTGAGAGATCAGCTCTGAGAGAACTGTGACTGACCCAAGGTCATCCAGCTGGCTGCATGTGGAGGAGTGGGGAATCAAACCCAGTTCTCGAGCTTAGAGTCCACCGCTCTTAACCACTACACCACACTGTCAACAGAGGTGCAATGTTTGAAATGGGGCTCTCGTAGCAAATGAAAATTAGCTTTTATATTAATTGGGGGGGGGGCTAAATGGGCTTTTGGAAACATTTCTGCTGTGTTGCTAAATGGTCTTTTATTTATCGCTGCGTGGGGGGCTATGTTTAATATTTTTATAGCTCTTTTTCCTTTATGGGTGTTTTATTGTTATTTATGGAACTGCTTGTGACACCCTTCGGGAATGAAGAATCACATTCCACCAGACATTAAATATGAAAGGAGGTTATCATACAGTCAGGAAGAGGGCACTTTTTTAAATGTACCACTGCTCTTAGCCGTTCTTCTGAATTCCTTAGCAGCAGTACTGACTGACTGCATTCCCCCCCCCTTCTATTTTGTTTTCTCCTGTGGCCTGCAGCTTGAAGAAGAAGAAGAAGAAGAAGAAGAAGAAGAAGAAGAAGAAGAAGAAGAAGAGATTGGATTTATATCCCGCACTTCACTAACTTGGAGTCTCAGAGCAGCTTACAAATTGCTTTCCCTTCCCCTCCCCACAACAGACACCCTGTGAGGTAGGTGGGGCTGAGAGAGCTCTGACAGAAACGGCTCTTTTTCAAGGTCAGCTCTGACAGAACTAGGGCTTGCCCAAGGTCATCCAGCCAGGTGCAAGTGGAGGAGTGGGGAATCAAACCCGGTTCTCCCAGATTAGAGTCCGTGCACTTAACCACTACACCAAACTGGCTCTCAGCTTGGGGAATACAATTAGATAGGACTGCTAACCACAGAGGAACAATACACAGGAAAATAAAAATGGTTTGCTTCTCCATGTCTGATGCTGAGAACAGAGATCGGGAGAAACCAAATGCCTTTACGCCCCGCCTCCAGAAAGGATGTCACTGACCACCGCTGGAAACAGGGAAGTGGTATGAACAGATCTTTGGTACAGTCCAGCAGAGAGGTCCGTTCTTACCAGCGCTTCCTCTTTTCGCACATGTATATAATGAGCAAAGATTGCTTACAATGGAACTTGAAACAGGTCATAGGGGGGACGTAAGAACATAAGAGCCCTGCTGGATCAGACCAGTGGTCCATCTAGTTCAGCATCCTGCCTCACACAGTGGCCAGCCAGTTCCTCTGGAGGGCCAACAACAGGGCAGAGAGGCCGAGGCCTTCGTAAGAACATCAGAAGAGCCCTGCTGGATCAGACCAGTGGTCCATCTAGTTCAGCATCCTCCCTCACACAGGGGCCAACCAGTTCCTCTGGAGGGCCAACAACAGGGCATAGACGCTGAGGCCTTAATAAGAACATCAGAAGAGCCCTGCTGGATCAGACCAGTGGTCCATCTAGTCCAGCATCCTGTCTCACACAGTGGCCAACCAGTTCCTCTGGATGACCAACAACAGGGCACAGAGGCCGAGGCCTTCAGAAGAACATCAGAAGAGCCCTGCTGGATCAGACCAGTGGTCCATCCAGTCCAGCATCCTGTCTCACACGCTGGCCAACCAGTTCCTCTGGAGGGCCAACAACAGGGCACAGAGGCCGAGGCCTTCAGAAGAACATCAGAAGAGCCCTGCCGGATCAGACCAGTGGTCCACCCAGTCCAGCATCCTGTCTCACACAGTGGCCAGTCAGTTCCTCTGGAGGACCAACAACAGGGCACAGAGGCTGAGGCCGTCATAAGAACATGAGCAGCCCTGCGGGATCAGACCAGTGGTCCATCTAGTCCAGCATCCTGTCTCACACCCTGGCCAACCAGTTCCTCTGGAGGGCCAACAACATGGCACAGAGGCCAAGGCCTTCCCCTGATGTTGCCTCCTGGCTCTCGGATACAGAGGATTAGTGCCTCTGAGTTTGGAGTTTCCCCTCATTTCCCATGGCTAATAGCCGCAGATAGACTTATCTTCCGTGAACCTATCCAACCCCCTTTTAATGCTGTTTATTCCTGTGGCCATCATTATGTCCTCTGGCAGCAAATTCCACGTTTTAATCACTGCCTGTGTGAAGAAGTAGGTCTTCACAAAAGCCGCAAGAAAAGGCAGGAGAAAGGAATCACGGAGTGAAATTTCCTCTGTCAAAAAATGCTTAATTTCAACCACGCTCAGATCTGAACCAGACGTTACGCATCCAGCTCAGGTTTTACTTCTGTGTCTCCTGCAGCTTCCACTTTCAGGGCTGAATGAGCGGGCAGGCAGCAGTGGGTCTTAATCCTTCTCCCCGATGCCACACCCCCCCTCCCCGACACTATCTTTTCCCTCTGCTAGAATTCCACATCTGCATTTGACCCACAACTTACTCGGCGGCCTTAAGCAAGCCCAAACTCTCTCAGCCCCTCGCTGGCAATACAGAGATAATACAAATACAGGCCAGCCTAACAGGGGCATTGTGAAGCTTACCGAAATCATGTGTGTGATGCACTCTGAAAATGCAAGGCAATGCCGCATACTGTGAGTGCAATTTCTTACCATTATAATTAAAGAAGAATACACACAAACCTGTCTTATTCGGAACCAGACCATCTGTATTGCCCACTCAGACTGGCAGGGGCTCTCCAGGGTCTCAGGCAGCGATCTTTCTCATCGCCTACTACCTGGTCCTTTTAACTGGAGATGCCGGGGACTGAATCTAGGACCTTCTGAATACCAAGCAAAGGCTCTTCCACTGAGCCAGGTTCTCAGGTCAAGGTCTTTCCCATCACCTCCTGCCTGGTCCTTTCACCTGGGAATGCCGGGGATTGAACCTGGGACCTTCTGCATGCCAAGTAGATGCTCCACTACGGGTACCAAGTAGATGCTCCACTACGGGTACCACTGAGCCACAGCCCCTCTTTACAGCTCTCCAGAGTCTCAGGTGGAGGTCTTTCCTATCACCTTCTGCCTGGTCCTTTATAACTGGAGATGCCGGGGATTGAACCTGGGACCTTCCGCATGCCAAGCAGGTGCTCTTCCACTGAGCCACAGCCCCTCTTTACAACTCTCCGGGGTCTCAGGTGGAGGTCTTTCCTATCACCTTCTGCCTGGTCCTTTCACCTGGGAATGCCTGGGATTGAACCTGGGACCTTCTGCATGCCAAGCCAATGCTCTTCCACTGAGCCACAGCCCCTCTTTACAACTCTCCAGGGTCTCAGGTGAAGGTCTTTCCTATCACCTTCTGCCTGGTCCTTTATAACTGGAGATGCCGGGGATTGAACCTGGGACCTTTCACCTGCCAAGCCGATGCTCTTCCACTGAGCCACAGCCCCTCTTTACAACTCTCCGGGGTCTCAGGTGGAGGTCTTTCCTATCACCTTCTGCCTGGTCCTTTATAACTGGAGATGCCTGGGATTGAACCTGGGACCTTCTGCATGCCAAGCCAATGCTCTTCCACTGAGCCACAGCCCCTCTTTACAACTCTCCGGGGTCTCAGGTGGAGGTCTTTCCTATCACCTATTGCCTGGTCCTTTTAACCGGAGATGCCAGGGATTGAACCTGGGACCTTCTGCGTGCCAAGCAAAGGCTCTTCCACTGAGCCAGGTTCTCAGGTCAAGGTCTTTCCCATCACCTACTGCCTGGTCCTTTTAACTGGAGAAGCCAGGGATTGAATCTGGGACCTTCTGCATGCCAAGCAGAGGCTCTTCCACTGAGCCACAGCCCCTCTTTACAGCTCTCCAGGGTCTCGAGTGGAGGTCTTTCCCACTGCCTGGTCCTTTTAACTGGAGATGCCGGGGATTGAACCTGGGACTTTCTGCATGCCAAGCAGAGGCTCTTCCACTGAGCCACAGCCCCTCTTTACAGCTCTCCAGGGTCTCGAGTGGAGGTCTTTCCCACTGCCTGGTCCTTTTAACTGGAGATGCCGGGGATTGAACCTGGGACCCTCTGCACCCCAAGCAGAGGCTCTTCCACTGAGCCAGGTTCTCAGGTCAAGGTCTTTCCCATTACCTACAACCCGGTCCTTTTAACTGGAGATGCCAGGGATTGAACCTGGGACCTTCTGCACGCCAAGCAGAGGCTCTTCCACTAAGCCGCCGCCCCTCCCCAAAACACATGAAGCTTCCTTATACCGAATTAGACCTTTAGCCCATCGAGGTCAGCCTAGTCTACTCATGCAGCAACTCTCCTGGTTCTAGGTTGGAGATCTTTCACTAGAGATGCTGGGGATCAAACCTGGGAACTTCTGCATGCAAAGCTGAGGCTCTTCCACTGAGCCACAGCCTGTCCCATCTCCTGAACGCGACGAAGCTACACTGGGAGCTGGAGAAACTGCCGCTGTCAAAGTCAACACGAGGAAACGTCGAAGGCACAGGTTTATAGACAAGCAAGCACCCCACCAAAATGCCATTCCACTGACCAAAGTGAACAGTTTCCAAATGCTAAAACGTTACTGGGAGAGAAGGGTCTTTTATTCGTTACCTATTTTCCAAGGATATCCCTTCCGGAGGTCTTCAGACACTGCCGTGCCAAGCATCCCAGCACAATATCACTGACAACGGGTGGAGAAAAAAATAATAATGATGGGAGACGCACACGAGAAAAAGAAAAAGAAATTAATATCACGGAGATGAAAACGGTGGCAAGAAACAAACATACAGCAATGGAAAAGAAAATCACATCTTAAAAAAAAAATAGAAACGCCCATAAAAGAAGCCTTCGGCGAGCTTTTAGGGACAATAAAGATGGGAATGCTGGCTTTAACGTTAAAAAAAAAAAAAAGGCAAAACACTGGATGGAAATGGGACTCCACAACACGGAGAGGAAGGAAGTGCCCAAAGAAACAGCTACCTGTACATGGGGACGGTGACCGTTCGCTCGTAGTAATTCCAGGTGGAGTGCAAATCAGTCCGAGAGAGGTTGGTGGCATAGAACCTCCAGGCAGCCTGCGAAGGAAAGACAGAAGAGGCAGATCTGGATCAATAAAAAGGTACATTTCAATACTGCGGGGAGGAAACCTTTACCGCTCCGATCTCTTAATTCACACGTTCTTCTGTAGCTAATGAGAGAATGAAGGAAACGGAAAAATTCTACCCGGTTTACAGGGCACACCACTCTTTACTAATTAATTATTTTAAATCTCAGGTTTACCCGATCTATCCTCCAAAGAGCTCAGATTGACATGGTGCAGTGGTTAAGAGGGAAGACTCTAATCTGGGAGCACCAGGTTCGATTCCTCACTTCTCCACATGCAGCTGCTGGGGTGACCTTGGGTCAGTCACAAGTTCTCTCAGAGCTGTTCTCTCAAGGGCAGAGCTCTCTCAGCCCCACCTGCCTCCCAGGGTGTCTGTTGTGGGGAGGGGGAGGGAAAGGAGATTGTAAGCCTCTCTGAGACTCCTTCGACTACTGAAGGGCAGGATATATATCCAATCTCCCCCTCCTCCTCCTCTTCTTCTTCTTCCTCTGCTCCAGTTTACCCTCCTAACAACCCTGTGAGGCAGGTCAGGCAGAGATATGGTGGACGGTCAAAGGTCACCCCATAGGTTTAATGGGGATTTGAGCCCAGAACTCTCTGGTTCAAGTTGAACACTCTAACCACTACGCCATTCTGCGTCTCTGGGAGGAATCAACAGCCCCCAAATATTCAGGGCCAGAAAGAGGATAGCTGTCAGCTATGCTGCCACAGAGGGTGGGGGGGATTTCTCAGCCCCGTCTCTGGTATTCCAAGTTTCAATTCTCCTAGACTCTTTATCATCTACCCCAGGGGTCCTCAAACTTTTTAAACAGGGGGCCAGTTCACTCTCCCTCAGACCGTTGGGGGCCGGACTATAGTTAAAAAAAACCCCTATGAACAAATCCCTATGCACACTGCACATATTTTATTTCAAAGTAAAAAAAAACAAAATGGGAACAAATACAATATTTAAAATGAAGAACAAGTAAAGTTAAAAAGGCACCCTTGACGGGGCTGTTTTCTTTCCCTCTCCGAAGAAACAAAGAACTCGGCATCCTCATAAACTTTTTAAGGCAGCAAGCCCCCAGCTGCTTCTCCCTGAAACTCCACTACTGCAGGCATCATGATGGGAAAGAGAAACCTCTCTCTCTCTCTCTCCCCCTCCGATTCCCAGCAGCACAAAAAGCCTAGAAAAAGACCCCCGCCCGGCTCTTGGGACTGGTGCAGGTCTCCTAGCCGGCTGAGAGGCCTCTCAGCCGGCTAGGAGACTTGGGGCCAGCCGGAGCGCCTGCCACCCCACACTTACCCTCTTCCAGTCTTCCTTTTGCCTCCTCCTGGCTGACTGGAAGCAGGGGGGCGGGGCTTTGTCATGTGGCCCGGGACGAGTCGGCTGCAGTTTTTCCGCTGCTTTGTGTGCTGCTGGGAATTGGAGGACAGGCAGCGGCACACCCGGCGGGCCAGAAAAATGCCCTCGGCGGGCCGCATGTGGCCCGCGGGCCGTAGTTTGAGGACCCCCGATCTACACTGACAAGGCTTGACCTTGGAGACTTTAGAGATGCTCATTGCTTTCCTGCTGGGAACTAAAAGCTGTTAGTTTTAGCGTGAATGTAACCTGTTGCTTATTGGCTTGTTATCTACCAAACGACCCTTGTTTGAACCTGGTATACCTAACCCTTCTCTCCCTTGTACTGGTAGTCTTAACACGAGAAATGTCTGGAGCCAATACAGAATACTGTAATCAATAAATTGATCCTGTTTAAGGAAACATTGTTGGTTTCTGATATCTGGGGACTCTGACAATAGCTTTGCGTGGCACAAGGAAGAAATGTGAGCCCCTCCCTGCCTTCTGATATCCTGATGTGATGAAGGAACATGCATTTTTATATATTATATTACATTATGTTATATTATGTTATAATGTCCCCCCCTGTATAGATATATGGTATATGAATCTATGGTGTACAGATCTATGGTGCGGCCGCCTTTGGAATGCTGTGTACAGTTCTGGTCACCGTATCTCAAAAAGGACATTGCAGAGCTGGAAAAAGTTCAGAAGAGGGCAGCCAAGATTGTTAGGGGGCTGGAGCCCCTTCCCAGGAGGAAAGGCTGAAAGGTCTGGGACTTTTTGGTTTAGAACAGAGACGACTGGAGGGGGCATGATAGAGGTTTATAAAATTATGCATGGGGGTGGCAAAGAGTTGATCAAGAGAAATTTTTCTCCCTCTCCCCAAAAACTAGAGTTCGAGGGCGTCCAATGGAGCTGATGGGCAGTCGGATCAGGATGGACAAAAGGAGGACTTGTGATAAAGCAAAGATTTATTGGTCCAAAATACATGCAGAAATGGAAAAAATCTTGAAATGTACATTTAAGAAGTTGCCTGAAATGTTATTGCTAGGACTTAAACTAGAAGAGATAAATGTAAAGAAAAGGACAATAATATGGTATATGATTACAACAGCAAGAATGGTGTATGCACAAAATTGGAAAAATGAAAAAATACCAGAGGTGTGGGAATGGTTGAAAAATATGTTATATATGGCTGAAATGGATAAATGGACTAGAAAATTGAATAATCTCTACTCAGAGACCTTTCTAGAAGACTGGAAAGATTTGAAAGAATATGTTGAAAAATACTGGGATATGAAAAACTACATTTATACATGGTTATAATAGCATAAAGGAATAGAAATATATTATATGAAGGTTTTAGTTAAAATTAGACAATGAAGCTGTTTTTATTTAGAAATATATAAGAATATAGAAAATAAGAATTGGTGTATAAGTATTTTAAAGATATATAACCGTTACCAGAAATGAAACATAGATATAGTATTACTATTTTGAATAAAATGGAAAATGTGTTATGCTTCAGAGGTGGTGGGAAACCACCAAAACAAGATAAAAATAGAATGTACAAATAGAATAAAATGTTATATAATATGGAAAAAGGGATTTGTATAAGGTAAATGTATTATTTTTGATGTGTTTTTTTTGAGAAATAAAAATTTCTTTACAAAAAAAAAAAGGATGGACAAAAGGAAACACACCTTTACACAGAGAGTGATTAAAACGTGGAATTCACTGCCAGAGGATGTCGTGACAGCCACAGGAACCGACAACTTTCAAAGGGGATTGGATAGATTCATGGAGGACAGGTCTATCCAGTGGCTACAACCCTGGTGATTGAGGGCGGGATAAAAAAGATCAAATCAATGCAACTGCCGGCTCAGCTTTTTTTTCTGGCACAGAACGTGTGGGGGTTTTATGCCTGGTGCAGAATATAAATAGAATTTGGATTTTTTTTAAAAAAAGCAGAGAAACACATACAGCCAACCAGGCCTTTCCATCAAGGGGAAATCTTGGCTGACTTCTGCTGCCTCCTAAGAGAACAGACGGAACTTTGGATCCAGCTCATAGTCAGGTAGGGATTGGCCAGCCAGGAAGAAATCTCTAGCGGCCTCCGTTGACTCCCTGAAGTGTATTTGTGCTACTGAAATAAAACACCAACACCCCAAATTATTTTTAGTCTCTACTTCGGAGGGGACAGCTGAGGCTACGGAAGCAAACAGCATGTGTGTGTTAGGTGTCACCAAATCACTTCCAAATTATGGTGACCCCAGGGGTCATTTCGAGCAGGAGCTTGGGGGAGCTCAGCTCCGGGAGTTGGTGCCAGCCCCCCCCCCACCCTCACCGCAGGGGAATGCCTGCTTGTGTCATGGCTGGTCCAGCAGGGCTCTTCTGATGTCCTCATTTTCACCCTTCCTCCATTTTATCCTCACTGCACCCCCTGTAAGATAATAGGGCAGACAGTGGATCCCGTGGTCATCCATTGAGCTCCCTTGGCCAAGTGGGAATTCAAACCTGGGCGTCTCCAATCCTAATCCCACACTTTAACCACTATGGCACGCTGGCTCCTGTGGATCGTGGCACTCGAAACAGCAAAATTAATCCCCCGGGGAAGACCTGGAGGAAACTGCCCTTGAGCTCTGGACGTCCAAGAAGACACATTGCGCTTCTGCATAGTAGGGGTTTAGGCAAGGAGTTGTTGAGATGCTGGACTACAGTCAACATTTCAACATTTCATTTGAAATGTGTTGTTGGAGGAAAGTTTGACAGATACCATGGGCCGTCAAAATCAGTGGGTTCCAGATCAAATCAATCCTGAACTCTCCCTCGAAGCTAAAATGACTCAGCTGAGGCTGTCGTCCTTTGGTCATATGACAAGAAGACCAGTGGAAGGCAGCAGGGAAGGAGGAAGACCCGTCAGGAGACGGACTGACTCTGTCAAGGAAGCCACAAAGGCCCTCAGTTTGCAAGACCTGAGCAAGGCTGTTTACGATAGGACATTTTTGGAGGACATTAATTCACAGGGTCACCAGAAGTGACACGACAGCAGTTAATGGTTAGTGGAACTCTCCTGGCCTGGGATTCGTGGGTTGCTGCCTTCTTCGTTGGGCACGACCGGTATCGCCGCCATCTTCTGCTTGTTTTATTCTGTAATTTTATGTATAACGTATCTTGCTTTAACTGAATGCTGTTTTATTATTTTAGCCAGCTTGGGTGGCTAGGTGGGATGCAAATATAAATAACGAATAAATAAATGAATGAATAACACACAATGCCTAAATGCGTTATCATCGTTAGACATCTGAACAGGGCGACACACACTTCTGCATCTAATTAGCAGCAGGGGTCATTTCGTAGAAAAAGAGGTGCAGGAGCTCATTAGCATAACCCGTTTGCATAACTCGTTTGCATATGCCACACCCCCTAACATACCGGAAGTGTGTCAGAAGGCAACACCCACCCCTCAGGCTCCACTCCGCAGGTGAGTGAAACTGACCTGCGCTTCCTCCATTCCCTTCCCCATCCAATACTTTGTGCAATAAAAATAAGCGTAAAGAACACACCCTCATTCTCTTCCTGCTCCCTTGAAACCACCAGGTTTCAAGTAGACTTGAGATACCCAGGACATGTGAACCACCCATCCCTTTCCCTTCCCTTCCCCACAACAAGACACCCTGTGAGGTAGGTGGGGCTGAGAGAGCTCTTTTGAGAACTGCTCATGAGAGAACAGCTCTGAGAGAACTTGTGACTGGCCCAAGGTCACACCAGCAACTGCATGTGGAGGAGTGGCGAATCAAACCCGGTTCTCCCAGATTAGAGTCCAACTCTTGACCACTACACCAAACTGATGGGATGGAAGCTGCTGAAGGGTTGGTGAAATTTCTCCAGTACTTATGTGCCATGTGCCCAGATAAAAAATGGTCTACTTAGAAAATGTATATGCCACCTTGAGCAAGTCTCTGGAAAAGCAGCACACAGTCATAAAAGGAACAATGATAAAATTATCAATATTAAAACAAAACATTAAAATCAATAAAGACCCTAGCAGGGCTTTCCCCGGGGCGCTGCGCCTCTGCACTGCTTGGGGAAGCTGAGGAGGGGGCGGGGCCTGGTCATGTGCCCGCCCCCTGGGCTCCTCACTCCCGGAGCTGCGCTCCTGTGCGCTCCTGCTCCAACGGACCCCTGATTAGCAGAGACGATAGAGCAAAGACATGCAAAATGCTGTAAAATCTGCAATTATCTTAATCTCACTTATCTACAATCTTAACTACAATTGCTCGGGGGTAAGCCCATGGAACACCACAAGATGCACTTTGGAGTAAATATACCCAAACAGGGGCTCTGTGCTCAGTTTGTAACACTTGCTGAGCAAATTTTATCGCAGGGATTCCCAGACTCCGGACCTCGAAAGAGCTGCTGGCAGGCGGTGAGGAACGAATTACTAAAAGTTCCCACCTCGTAGAAGAGCCTGCCTGTTACGTCTCTGTATGACTTCTTGTTCTGCCCTCATCTGACTGATGACAGGACGTTTTGGAGGACACCAATTCATAGGGCTGCCATGAGTCAGAGGTGACCGGATGATGACTTAACACACACCTCCACGGATTCAACCACCTAGGTGGGACCTGGACTCCTCAGAATTGGTAGAGAACCCGGCGGGTAAGGAAATAAGAGCCAGGAGGAGCAGCCAAGCCTGAGGGGCGACCACGGCCAAGCTCAAGCCCTACCAGACCAAGAAAAAAAATCCACGGACTGCCTGAGCAGACACATTCAACGGGGAGCCTGGGAGGACGAGACACCCGCAAGGACGGCACGCGGGCTCACCGCGAGAGACGACGCGGCCCTGAGCCAGAAGCCGCCAGTTCCAATCCTTGAGTTCCTCACCTGGATCAGGCTCGCCGCAGGGTTCCTCCGCTTCTCAAAGTGCTTTTGACGGTGCTGCTCCTGAACCTTCAGAGCAAAGCCAGAACCAAGGATGCCCTGCGAGAAGGAACAATGTCGTTTTCTCACAAAAAGAAGAAGAAGAAGAAGAAGAAGAGATTGGATTTATACCCCGCCCTTCATTCACTGGGAGTCTCAGAGTGGCTTACAAACTCCTTTTCCCTTCCCCTCCTCACAACAGACACCCTGGGAGGTAGGTGGGGCTGAGAGAGCTCTTTCCCAAGCTGTCCTTGAGAGAACAGCTGGTACAGAGCTATGGCTTGCCCAAGGCCATCCAGCCAGGTGCAAGTGGAGGAGTGGGGAATCAAACCCGGCTCTCCCAGATTAGAGTCCGTGCACTTAAAGAGCATAAACTCCTCTCCCCGGTGGGGGGGGGGGGAGAATGAAAGAGCATGCCCCCTTAAGTAGAAAGATGGAATACAAAGTCTATATACAAGTGGAAAAAAGAGAGAAACATTCCCTAAATAACTCAGGGCATATGGAGTTATCTTAGTTTTGTAATGGGAATGGCTGCTATCATTTATTCTGATTGTGACTGTGATTACAATCATTATCATTATTATTACCATTTTCATTATTTAAAAGAAGAAGATGAAGATGACGAAGAGAAGAAAAAGAAGAGACTGAATTTATATCCCACCCTTCACTCGGAGTCTCAGAGCGGCTTACTATCTCCTTTCCCTTCCCCTCCCCACAACAGAAACCCTGTGAGGTCGGTGGGGCTGAGAGAGCTCTTTCAAGGACTGCTCTTGAGAAAACAGCTCTGAAAGAACTTGTAACTGATCCAAGGTCACTCCAGCAGCTGCATGCGGGGAAGTGGGGAATCAAACCTGGTTCTCCCAGATTAGACTCCATGCTCTCAACCACTGCACCAAACTGGCTCTTGGTATATCAAAATAAAAACAGAAGTATGAATACTACTTTCACTATACGGATCAATAAAAATGTGGCTGGCGAGGGCCTACTTACGGCAGGCAGGGCAAAAAAGGATACACCAATCAGGGTGAACGTCGCAGCGAGAAGACGGCCGTTCCAGGTCTTTGGACACTTGTCTCCGTAGCCGATAGTGGTCAAAGTAATCTGAGGACAGGCAGGCAGGCAAGGTTAGCTCCGCAGAGCAGAATCCAGCGGCTGGCAAACAATGCGTCAGCTGCGCCCATCTGGAGTTCAGGTATCAGTCTGGTAGCTGTGTGCTTTTCTCTCCTCCTTATTTAAATTTCCTCTCCCCTGCTATTTATTCATTTCTTTGCTTGATTTTCTAGCCTGCCTTCCTGGATGGGACTCCAGGTGGATTATGAAATACAGAAAACAAGTCAATCAAACAGCATAGATTACCCAATAAGCAACAGAACAGGGCTAGGATTACAGAATCGGAAACCACTACCCAAAAAAAGCGGTCTAAGGCATGCCGTAACAGAACGCAGGGAGTGGATTTCAAAGGCAAAGGGTGGCGCAGCGAAAGCAAGATGATGCATCCGAAAAGCACTGCAATAGATGCCGGTCCGATTCCTTTATAAAAGCGCCTTCCCGGGCTGTTCCATTACATTGCGACTGTAATCCCGTAATCGAAAAATGCTCTTCTGAACGTTTCTGTTCTGCCTTCTGCAGAATGGTAGCTGCGTGGGAGCCTTCCTAGCGCTCGTCTTTTTCTGCTGAACCCTCCGTCCCCTGCTGTTACAAGAATGAAGCGCTGCCAAAATTTCATTCCAGCAATTCCAAGTGGACAGAGTGCTTTCCCCCGCACACACACACTAAACTGAAGCAAGTACCATGTTCCAGAGGAAGGAGATGGTGTCGATGAGGAGGAGAAAAGGCTGCCTCAAACCTAACCCGTCCGATGCCGAATTCTGCCCAAAAAAATCAGCAGAGGCTGTTTCATCCAAGCACATATTCTTAGCAAACAGAGCTGCTCCCAGCGCTTTCTTGCTAACTCTTCCGAGAGACTCCTAGCTTCTGGCTTCCACCTCCATTCTGAAAAGCTCGTGAACCAAAATGAACAAACTAATGACTGTTTCACACATGTGGATTGGAAGACTGGATTTGTCTGCTTCCTTCCCACAACTACTTTCCTAAAATAGCAGAAAAGGCCAACAGTCCAATAGCACCTGAAAGACTAACAAAGCTCGAGGCAGGGTAGGAGCCTGCGTGAGTCACTGCTCACTTCTTCATCGTAGCCCTAGGAGGAAAGGCCGAGGGACTTGGGGATATTCAGTCGGGAGAAGAGGAGGCAGAGGGGGGACAGGATGGCTCTCTTGAAATGTCTGAAGGGCTGTCGCTTAGAGGAGGGCAGGGAGCTGTTCCTGTGGGCAGCAGATGAGAGGACTCGCAAGAATGGATTTCAATTAAGGATGGGGAGGTACCAACTGGATCTTAGGGAAAACTGTTTTACAGTAAGACTGATTTCACACAAGTTGCTGCTCCGCCCCCCGCTCTCCTCCTTCCCCCCACTGCACACGTCAGTTTCCCACTGTGTGCTGCGCGGCTGCATTTTGACTCACAGCTTCGCCTGATTTCCCCCGCATCTTCACAAACCACAAAAAAAAGGACTGCGAAGCTGCGGGGGAAATCGGGCGAAGCTGTGGGTCAAAATGTGGCCGCACAGCACATAGTGGGAAATTGACGTGTGCAATCCGGGGAAAGGGGAGAGTGGGGGCAGAGCAGAGTCTTGTGTGAAATCAGTCTAAGAGTTGTGCAACAGTGGAATGGGCTGCCTAGGGAGGCAATGAGCTCCCCCTCACTTGGCAGTCTTCAAGCAGTGGCTGGACAAACCCTTGTCAAGGATGCTCTAGGCTGATCCTGCATTGAGCCGGGGGTTGGACTAGGTGGCCTGTAGGTCCCCTTCCAACTCTGTGGTTTTATGATTTCAGATTCAGGTATCTGAAGAACTGAGCAGTGACTCACAAAAGCTCATCCCCTACCACGAATTTCATTAGTCTTTCAGGTGCTACTGGACTCTTGCTCTTTTCTGCCGCTACAGACAGACTAACATGGCTACCCATCTTAATCTGTTTCCTAAAACAGGCATCAAGAGAGGCCAGGGTGATTAAAAGGCCTGCCATCCCAAAAGGGTCATCACTGTCAGCTCCCAAGAAAGGTGTAAGAAGTATGTCAGAATGCTCAGTTTGCCCACATCACCACTTTGCAGCTTAAAAGACCTTGACCAAAATGCTACATGCAGGTACTGCAACCTTCACACCAAAGAATCCCAAGTCTACGAAGGCACAACCCAGAAGTCAGTCTGTTAAAGAGATCTTACCTTCCCGATCAAGGTTCAAGAGGACTAACTTACGTATATTATTGACTCTTATTTTGCTCAGCTTTCTGACTTAAAAGTACCCCAGGGCAATACCAGCTAAAATCATGCATTTTAAAACTTAAAATTACGCATTTTAAAATGCAATTAAAATTATCCGTTTTAAAACGCATCGAAAATTACTCATTTCAAAACGCACTGAAAATTGCGCATTTTAAAAACTGAAAATTTTGAAAATTCTGAAAAGTACACGTTTTAAAATTTAAAATGCACAACGAAAGTACATATGTAAACAAGACAACAAAACTCAAGAACGGCATAGCAATCGGGGGACAAAAATAAATGGAACGAAGCACCATGAAATATCCAGCAGTCAACCTAGTCCCCCCACCCCCCAAAAAAATAAGACAACCCAGTAACAGAATTAAAATCCAACATCAACTCAGCAGGTATAATAATCCCCAATTCAGCATTCATTATCTTAAGTCAAAAGCCTGAACCCGCCCCCCCCCAAAAAAAAGCCATTCTGATTTAACCATCTTCCTAAAGGCCATAAGGGGTGAGGGCAGATTACCCTACGGCAGGGGTGGGCAATTGTTTTAGCTCGGGGGCAGCTTTGTGGGAGCGGAGGTTAGCGGAGGGCCGCACCTTTTAAAATGATTGCATTCATTAGTTAACTTTGCATTTCAGAAAAGGTATACATTGTATCATAAAAATCAATAAATATAAATTAAATAAAATAGTGGTAGCTTTAGTCAATTTATTTATTGTGCTAATTTTATATCGTCTATAGCTGCAAGCACATTTAATTTTAGAATCAGTTTAATGAGAGAAATGTACCCTATCACACTTTTCTACAAGTTTTTTGAAATCAGGAGATTGCTTGTTGAGAAACCACGTGGCCGACTGTCTTGGCGGGCCGCAAAAAACTCTGTGGTGGGCCGCATGTGGCCCCCGGGCCGCAATTTGCCCACCCCTGCCCTACGGGGCTGCCTTCACACCAAGGATTTTCCAAATTTCAGCAACCCAACCAGAGCTTCTATTTCCTTCTTTCCAAGCGATGTCATCGCCTTTGTTTGCCCGCAGAGCATTAACAGCTTGGTCCTCCCACAACAACAACAAGGATCTGCTTTAGTATAACCTGTTAAAAACTACTGTTTACTGGGCAGGACACTATCAGCAGTAGTTTCAAGTCTGCCTAATTGCAGGACTTCTGTGAAGAGCTAGGCAATCACTCTTTTCATTTGTTTTTGTTTTTTGGGGGGGGGGGGAGTTGAATTTTTTATACATGTCTGTGTGTGTGCGTGCACCTGGAAGTCATCGGATCCGGTTCAAGGTGCTGGTCTTAACCTTTAAAGCCCTATATGGTCTGGGGCCTGCCTACCTAAGGGACCGCCTTTCCCCGTATATACCGCAGAGAGCACTGCGGTCAGGCTCTCAACATCACCTGACCCTCCCTGGCCCAAGAGAGGCTAAATTAGTGTCCACCAGAGCCAGGGCCTTCTCAGTGGTGGCTCCACCACTCAGGGCCCTGTGGGACTTCCTGCAGTTCTGCAGGGCCTGCAAAGCAGAGCTCTTCCACCAGGCCTTTGATTAGGAGCCGCCACTGGGGGAAATGGGCCACCGGGGAACTCGGCTGGTGGTACTCTCCTGGCCCGGGATTCAGGGGTGCTACTTTTTGTTGGGTGTGACCGGAACTGCCGCCATCTTTTGCCTGTTTTATCTTACTTTGTCATTTATCCGTTGATTTTATGGACTTTGTATTTGCTTTTAACTGAATGCTATCGGATATTGTTTTAGTTGCTGGTAGCCACCTTGAGCCACTTCGCTGGCTAGGCGGGATATAAATATAAATAAATAAATAATGGGGACTGCTGGTGACTGACCCCTGCTGGGCGCCTGGAGGATATTCAGAGAGGAGGCTGAATAAAGGCTGTCCCTGCCTCCTGATGTCTCCCATCCGCAGCAGTCTCCCATCCAAGTACTTGCCAGCATAAGCCCTGCTTAGCTTCTGAGATCTGACACGATCTGGCTTGCCTGGGCACTCTTTTCGTTAGTCGATGACCGCAAGGGACCAGCCCCTTCAAGTGTTCCCTCGAAGCTGAGTTAGAGTGAGCTAGCTCACAGTTTTTTAGCCTCCGGCTCACACATTTTTGTCCTAGCTCAGGAAGGAGGGCTCCGGAGCAAACTAATTTACGCAGTAGCCGAATCGCTCGCTCACAACTTTTAATGCCAGCGGCTCACAAAGTAGAATTTTTGCTCACGAAACTCCACATCTTAGAGGGAGCATTGGAACTTAGCATAAAAGAAAATAATTTCCTGCCTTTTAAGCAACAGAGAGGGGATGACTCAGTAAGGAAGTAAATAAGTTGTTGGAAGTTTTTAAAGACATTGCATTATTCCTATGCGGTGTGAAGTATGCTCATGAAGGATTTTTTAAAAAAGAATCCCCCACACCCCAGCCTGCTTTTGGGGGAGGGGGAGAGGGGATCACTCCTAAAAATTAAAAAAATATATACTAAAATATGGAAGGCAGAGAATCTGAGGGTCACATGAAAACGCAGCCAGGGGAGAGCTTCAACGAACACGGGGTGTGGAAGGGGAACCACAGCAATCAATGGAGATCTAACAGACCACCCTCTGCCATCTAGAATCTCTGCTGCAAGGGCAATCTCACACCCCATCCATTAGCAACCTTGACCACGGCCGAAAACTGCCCTGGTTGTGGAAGCAGCCCTACAGGAGTCATTCCAAAATCTCAGCACCGCCACCGAAAGGACCCCGTCACATGTAGCCATTTGCCAAGCCTTGGTGGCACACAGGGCAGCCTTTGCCAGATGTCCAAAGTGAAGGTGGCTTCGTGATGGAAGAAGACAAGTCTGTCAGGGCTCGAGAAGTCCCAGGAAGCACTTTGAATTCGGCCTGGAAACAAATCGGGGATCTCAAGTGCAACGCTCCCGCTAAGCCGTGGAGTCTTGTGAGCCAAAATCCTACCTTGTGAGCTACCGGCATTAAAGTTGTGAGCAAGCAATTTGGCTACTGCATAAATTAGTTTGCTCTGGAGCCGTCCTTCCTGAGCTAAGGGGGGAAAGTGTGAGCCGGAGGCTAAAAAACTGTGAGCTAACTCACACTAGCTCAGCTTAGAGGGAACACTGCTGAAGGGAAGTTAGAGGACCAGTTTTCAAGCTGTAGGGATCCACGCACAGTGAGAGAAGTGGGAGCATAGGCCTACCTGAATTAAAGATCCCAATGCAGGGGGGAAAACCCACCCAGTTTTTAACCATTGTTTAACCTGAGCAAATGATCCCTTTCACAATGGCGGCAAAAATATTGGCCTACAACCAGTACTTACCAAGCCCCACCACAGAGCATCTGCGTATGTGTCGAAGTCCGTGTTTTCTTCCTTTTCAGCCAAATACACAAGGAAGGAGGCTAAAATGAGGCAAAGGAAGCCAATGTACCAGGCAGTGATCAGTTCCTAAGACACAGTGGAAGAATGGAATGTCCTGTTAATGCCTCGTTCTCAAAGTACTGGCTTGAATCACACCAGAAAATCTCTGCTCATTTACTTTATTTACAGACCGCCTTTCCGAGACTCGGGGTGGATTATGCTGCGTAAAACAATGCAATCAAATAACAGTATGGGACATTACGGGACATCTCATAAGCAACGAAACAGGACTAGGATTTCAAAAACGAGAAACGATGCAAAAGCAAAGCAATCCGACATGATAAAACGGTGCGGAACTGCCTCAGACTTTCATTAGTGCATGCCTTCCTTATCACATCTCTTTTTTTTGGCCATCTGTATTAGGGCTCAAACTCACATGACAAAATTTGCAGAGCTCTGTAATATGGCGCATGGAGCCACGATTCAAATCAGGGCCATATAAGAGACAACATATTCAGTACTTCAAAAATAAACAAAAACAAAACACCACAAGTTTTGCTAGTCAAAACTGCGCTCCCTATGTCTTTGTTCACATTTTGAAGGGTTTTTTTTTATTATTTTAAACCTTTAAAAAAAAAAAAGAAGAAGCTTTTTTCACAGTTCCAAAAAATTTTCCTGTTTGTTAATTGTATTCATTATGCGCTCACTTTAATGAAAGAACAGTTGGAAAATGTAAAACAAAACAAAAACCCTTTCCTCCCAGAAACAACAATAACAATACCTTTATTGGCATAAAAACGATACAGTGCACCCGGCGATATACCCCAAAATAACCAGGTAAAGCAAGATTTCCAGTCCAGCCTAATACAAGGCTCTCCTCCTAGAGACCTCACATTAAAAAACTTGCTACAGTCTCAAGAATCTCAGCTCTCTGGGATGACAACAAGGAATCAATAATGAACTCCTCGGATTGATCCCGGAGGGGGGGGGGCGATCACCGCTTCAATATAAGCGAGACGGATATCGTTACGAGAACTACAGTGTAAAAGCATATGACCGATAGATTCGATTTCCCCCATCCCACATAGGCAAAATCTCTCTCTGTAGGGGATTCCTCCCAGAAAATGCTAATAATAGCATGTAAAACGAACTTTTGATTGATGAAAGCGGGGGGGGGGGGGGGGTTTAAAGCACTAAACCGCTTTCCCGTTGCTGCACAGCCCCAATCAAAATAGGGGTTGAAGCACACAAGCACAGTTTACTTTGGACATACTGAGGGGGACCCCTATTTTCTTTATGTCTGCTTGCGTCCTTACTGTGCCACCCTTCTTCCAAGAAGGCGGAGGATAATGAGGAGGAGGAGGAAGAGGAGATTGGATTTATACCCTGCCCTTCAGTAGTCGAAAGAGTCTCAGAGCGGCCCACCATCTCCTTTCCCTCCCCTTCCCCACAACAGACACCCTGTGAGGTAGGTGGGGCTGAGGGAGTTCTTTCGAGAACTGCTTGGGGTACGGTGGAAGGAGGAGGAGGAGTTGGTTTTATACCCCGCTCTCTCACTGCCCGAAGGTGTCTCGGAGCAGCTTACAGCCTCCTTCCCTTCCTCTCCCCACAACAGACACCCTGTGAGGTAGGTGGGGCTGAGAGAGCTCAGGGAGAACGGATCTTGAGAGAACAGCTCTGAGAGAACTATGACTGACCCAAGGTCACCCGGCTGGCTGCATAGGGAGGAGCGGGGAATCGAACCCAGTTCTCCAGATTAGAGTTCACTGCTCTTAACCACGACACCAAACTGGCACGAGTGGTCCCCCATGTGACAGCGTGCTCCCTTAAGGACAGACTCGAATTCAGTTCTCTGCCGCCAACATCCAAAATTCTTACCTACTTTATCACCGTGGTTCTGCCCATTCCAGGCTAAAGAACTCTTTGGGCCATTCCAAAGTCCCTCATCTGTCACTGGGCATGTTTTTATCCAGCCCTTCCTCTGAGGCTCTCACAGCAATCTACATGATTCTCCCTCCTCCACCACAAACCTGTGAGGCAGGTTAGGCTAAGAGCAAGCAACCGGCCTAAGGTCATCCAGCGAGCTCCACAGCTGAGTCGGATTTTGAACCCGGGCCTCCCGGATTCTTGCCCGTTTCTCCGTCTACTACATCCCACTAGATCAGCTCACGCAGGCCCACAGCGCTCACCTTGCTATGGGCGTACACCACCGATCCCAGAAGCTTCCAAGTGCCCCCTCTGCGGTCCATCCGTATCATGCGCAGGATCTGCAGAAAGCGCAAGCTTCTAAGGGCAGAGGTGGCAAAGACATTCCCCTGGGATCCCGCGGCCAGCACGGCGATAGAGGCGATTAACACCATGATGTCTGCACAGGTGGAAGACAAAAGCCAGGTTGTTAAGAGGAGCTCGCTCCCCTCCCGTGCCCGCCCCTCGCACTTTGCCCTTGTGCTCACTTTGGTAACTGCCTGCCTGCCTTCTCTTCCGTTTCCACGTTGACCAAGGCATTTTAAAAACACAAGAGACAATGTTAACACTAGCCCCGTTCACACGTTACAACAAACGCATGCCTATCCTGCACGTATGAGCATAGATCAGTTTGTAAGAAAGGGCCAATGCATGTGTTTTAATCAGTTATCTGGATGAAGGGGTAGAAGGCCTACTAATTAAATTTGCGGAAGATGCCAAATTGGGAGGAGCAGCAAACACCCAAGAAGACAGCTAAAACTGAACAAGACCTGAATACTCTGGAGAAGTGGGCAGTTGCAAACAGGATGCAATTCAACCAAGATAAATGCACAGTATTACATCTGGGCCACAAAGATGTCAAGCACAAATACTGGATGGGGGATACATTTCTGGGGAGTAGTGTATGCAAAAGAGATCTTGGGGTAAGAGTGGACTGTAAACTGAATATGAGCAGTCAGTGCAATGCGGTGGCAAAAAAGGCAAATTCAGTCTTGGGTTGTGTTAGAAAGGCCATAGCATCGAAATCGCCGGAGGACATAGCCCCTCTGTAGACTGCCTTGGTCAAGCCACACCTGGAGTCCTGTGTGTAGTTCTGGAGGCCTCGCTTCAAAAAGGATGTGGACAAAATTGAGAGGGGGCAGAGGAGAGCGACGAGGATGATCAGGGGGCCTGGAGACTGAGCCCTACGAGGAAAGGCTGAGGGCCTTGGGAGTGTTTAGTTTTGAGAAGAGGACATTGAGGGGGGGACATGATGGCTCTCTTTAAATACCTGAAAGGCTGTCATTTGGAGGAGGGCAGGGAGCTGTTCCAGTTGGCCGCAGAGCAGAGGACCTGAAGCAACGGGTTTAAATTACATGCAGAAAGGTATCACCCAGATATTAGGAAAAACTTTTTCACGGTCAGAGTGGTTCAAAGGTGGAATCAGCTGCCTCGGGAGGTGGTGAGCTCCCCTTCACTGGCAGCTTTCTCGAAGAGGCTGGACAAATATTTGTCAGAGATGCTTTAGGCTGGTCCAGCATTGGGCAGGGGGTTGGACTAGATCAGGGGTGCCAAAAAAACCACAGAAAACAACTGTGAGCTGAATATCCCGCAAAGATGTACAAAAGGAGGCTTCAGTACAGTGAACAATCTATCTGATCTGAGATAACTCTATTCATAATCCATCATGGGGGAATACAGAAGTCAACAAAATCCATAAAGAGAAAATACAGACTCCAAAAGTATAAATATACAAGATAAATATCCAACACTTTTCCCAGGTAGTACTCAGTGTTTCAGACTTCTGGTCCTTCCTCAGGAAAAAAACAACTATAGGAAATCTCATTCCATTTCTTGATAGGCTAATATTATTCCGTTTCTTACATATTGGGCAAGGTCTCATGAACTTAAGACAGTTGCTCTAAAGGCTGCTTCTATGCACCAGGACCAACAGATGCAATGCAATCAAATAACAATCTGGGACATTATGGGACCCCTCATAAGCAACGAAACAGGACTAGGATTTCAAAAACGAGAAACGATGCAAAAGCAAAGCTATCCGACATGATAAATGATGCTGAATTGCCTCAGACTTTCATTAGTGCATGCCTTCCTTATCACATCTTTTTTTTTTTAGCCATCTGTATTAGGGCTCAAACTCATATGACAAAATTTGCAGAGCTCTGTAATATGGAGCATGTAGCCACGATTCAAATCAGGGCCATATAAGAGATAACATATTCAGTACCTCCCCCCCCCCCCCCCAAAAAAAAAAAAAACCATAAGTTTTGCTAGTCAAAATTGTGCTTCCTATGCCTTTGTTCACATTTTGAAGAGGGTTTTTTGTTTTAAACCTTTTTTTTTTTAAACCTTTTTCACAGTTTCAAAATCTTTTCCTGTTTGTTAACTGTATTCATTATGCGTTCACTTTTGCTTTTGGAGGTATACTCTGGAGCAGGGGTGGGCAGACTGTGGCTCGGGAGCCGCACGCGGCTCTTTCACATTTATTATGTGGCTCCCGGCAGGGCGGCTGGGGAAGCTAAAGATCATTAGCAAACAAATATCATTGGACAAATTAAGATCATTATCGATATCTGCTTTTACCCCTTTTGTTATTATTTTTGGCAGTCCCATTTAATGTTAATAAAAAGCAAATTGGCTTATTTGCCAATAAAAGCAGGTAATATTTGTTCATGTCTTGTGGCTCTCAAACATCTGATGTTTATTCTACGCGGCTCTTGCGTTAAGCAAGTTTGGCCACCCCTGTTCTAGGTGGCTCTTACGCTGAGCAAGTTTGCCCACCCCTGCTCTGGAGTATATATACACGATCCAAATACAGTTGTTAAGTTCGACTCGGACTTGTCTGCATTTATAGTTATCTAGGTACCAAACATCCTACAAAGAAAAACAACCACAATCTCTGCCAGAACAATACATCCTGTAGAACAAAGGAAGGTATAAAATGTCCAGTGAAACTTCCCAGATCGGTGTAAATAGATCACGAGGCCCCAGATGTATTTCGTCCCTCGTTGCGTCCTATAAGACGTCTCTCTCCACAAGTACAAAAGCTGTAAAGCTTCTCCACCTCAGTAGGTTCTAACTGGAAGCCATTAGAAATCTTTATTAAGCCAGTGTGCAGCCTAATATTTCAGTAGGAGGGAAACCGTGCCGCCCAAAGTGAAAGCTGCTAGCAAAAATGCTTCCTCTTTCTTACTCTTTGCCTACTGCCTTTGACTTTTCCTAGCATCATAGTCTTTTACAGTGATTCTTGTCTTCTCATGATGTGACCAAAGTACGAGAGCCTCAGTTGAGTCATTTTAGCTTCTGTGGAGAGTTCAGGCTCAGTTTCACCTAGAAACCACTGATTCGTCTTTTTGGGCAGTCCACGGTATCTGTAAAAATCTCCTCCAACACTAGACCACACCTTCTTCTTAAATTGCACCCAAGCGTTGTCAGCTAATGCTGCCATGTCCCGGCTGGGAGGTGGTTTCCTTTCAGCCAGGCCTCATCTGAGTGGAATGTTTTACTTGTCTGTTCTCATGGCGCGCTTATCGCTTCACCTGCCTCTCCGACCTTGGGGAGACTACGATGCCAGCTGGTGTATCTTTTTATGTCTAGCTATGTAGCTTCCCGCTTATACTCTGGGAACAAAAAGCCAGTATTTTAAGTGCCTTTTTTATACCTTATTGATTGGTCCTGTTGTACTGAAAGAACCCTTAGAATGCGGTATATCTTGAGCGAACCTGCTTATGCCTATCACTACTAACACAAGAAGTGCAGATGACCATTACAGATCTATCTCAATAAAGCTTTCCTGATTAAGGACACTTGTGGTTGATTGACTCTGTGGACTCTCACAGCGTTTAGTCATTCGAGCTTCTCGGACAAGTTCAGGCTTGATTTGATCTAGAACTCAAAGATCTGTCTTTCTGGTGGTCCACGGTATTTGTAAAACTCCCCTCCAACAATAGACAGCATGTTTTTCTTCTTAAATGGTGCCCAAGAAGCTCATCAAGAGAGGGACTCTCCCGCCCTACCCAACATCAGCAACTTTCCAAAGGGTCTTCAAAGGCAGTGTAGGACATTGTACATTAATCCATGGAGCAAGCTGTGCAGAAGGCGGCTCTTGAGACTCTGAAGGCAATTAAAGTAATTACAGACTTCCTCACTCTGCTCCCCCATCCATGGTTGTTCTAAAAATATTCGCCTCCCCAGCCAAATGCTAACAGTTTTCGGACCACGAGGGAGCATCACTAACAGATCATCTAAATAAACTCATCTCGGCCTGCGTGCTTCAAGTCAAACGGATCAAGCCAGCCTGGAAACTAGGCAAGCTGTAGTGGGGTCTCCTGTCCTTAATCCTAGATATGTGGGGATGGCGGTAATTCGATGGTATAGAAAAGAGGAAGAGGAGGAGATTGGATTTACACCCCATTCTTCAGTACCTGAAGGAGTCTCAGAGCGGCTTACGATCTCCTTTCCCTTCCCCTCCCCACAACAGACTCCCTGTGAGGTAGGTGGGGCTGAGAGAGCTCTTTCCCAAGCTGTCCTTGAGAGAACAGCTGGTACAGAGCTATGGCTTGCCCAAGGTCATCCAGCAGGTGCAAGTGGAGGAGTGGGGAATCAAACCCGGTTCTCCCATATTAGAGTCCGCGCACTTAACCACTACACCAATCTGGCTCTCGTGGTTATGGGAGAACATCCCCAGGGAGGTGTATCTGGCCACTGGTATTTTTGAGCACTGTGTGATGCAGTGTTGCACTGGATGGGCCATTGGCCTGATCCAACATTGGCTTCTCTTATGTTCTTAAGTTCACTGGTCTGATCCAGCAGGGCTCTTCTGATGTTCTTATGAAGGCCTCGGCCTCTCTGCCCTGTTGTTGGCCCTCCAGAGGAACTGGTTGGCCACTGTGTGAGACGGGATGCTGGTCTAGATGGACCACTGGTCTGATCCAGCAGGGCTCTTCTGGTGTTCTTATGAAGGCCTCGGCCTCTGTGCCCTGTTGTTGGCCCTCCAGAGGAACCGGTTGGCCACTGTGTGAGACAGGATGCTGGTCTAGATGGACCTCTAGTATGATCCAGCAGGGCTCTTCTGATGTTCTTGTGAAGGCCTCGGCCTCTCTGCCCTGTTGCTGGCCCTCCAGAGGAACCGGTTGGCCACTGTGTGAGACAGGATGCTGGTCTAGATGGACCTCTAGTCTGATCCAGCAGGGCCCTTCTGATGTTCTTATGAAGGCCTCGGCCTCTCTGCCCTGTTGCTGGCCCTCCAGAGGAACTGGTTGGCCACTGTGTGAGACAGGATGCTGGTCTAGATGGACCTCTAGTCTGATCCAGCAGGGCTCTTCTGATGTTCTTATGAAGGCCTTGGCCTCTCTGCCCTGTTGCTGGCCCTCCAGAGGAACCGGTTGGCCACTGTGTGAGACAGGATGCTGGTCTAGATGGACCTTTAGTCTGGTCCAGCAGGGGTCTTCTGATGTTCTTATGAAGGCCTCGGCCTCTCTGCCCTGTTGCTGGCCCTCCAGAGGAACTGGTTGGCCACTGTGTGAGACAGGATGCTGGTCTAGATGGACCTCTAGTCTGATCCAGCAGGGCTCTTCTGATGTTCTTATGAAGGCCTCGGCCTCTCTGCCCTGTTGCTGGCCCTCCAGAGGAACCGGTTGGCCACTGTGTGAGACAGGATGCTGGTCTAGATGGACCTTTAGTCTGGTCCAGCAGGGGTCTTCTGATGTTCTTATGAAGGCCTCGGCCTCTGTGCCCTGTTGTTGGCCCTCCAGAGGAACTGGTTGGCCACTGTGTGAGACAGGATGCTGGTCTAGATGGACCTCTAGTCTGATCCAGCAGGGCTCTTCTGATGTTCTTATGAAGGCCTCGGCCTCTCTGCCCTGTTGTTGGCCCTCTGGAGGAACCGGCTGGCCACTGTGAGACAGGATGCTGGACCAGATGGACCACTGATCTGATCCAGCAGGGCCCTTCTGTTGTTCTTAAAAATAAATCAATAGAACTCATACTGAGAACTCATACTGAGAACAATAGAACTCATACATGCCGGGGGGCATCAATTCTGTTCTGTTGACATTCAGGAGGTCTCCTGAATTACTCAAAATCCACACAACTGGCACAAAACCAGCTAGACAAGCTTACCAATGACGCAAAACGGCTTGCGGGCAAATTTTAACCTTCCTCTCCAACCCCGATATCGGCAGCAGCAGCCAGCAGCCCAGATCCTCACAAAGTACTCCACTCCGAAGACCACAATGGTGACGATTTCCTGCAAGAGAGGCAAGAAAATAAGGTGGGAGCAACATCAGGGCTAGTCAATGCTAGTTAGTCAATTATTCTGAAGACTGATTCTGAGAGGGTTGCCAACTTCCAGGTGGGGCCTGGAGCTCTCCCAAAATTACAACTGATCTCTGGATTATAGAAATCAGTTTCCAGAAAGAAAATGGCACCTTCGGAGGGCGGACTCCATGACATTAGACCCCCAACAGAGGTCCTGCCCTCAACCCCCCAAATCTCCAGGAATTTCCCAACCCGGTGTTGGCAACCTAGGTTCTGGAGCATACACACACACACACAAACTCACACCCCCTCCCCGAAGCTGCCTGCCGATTTGTATTCTTAACTCGGCACGTCTTGACACTTAGGGAACTTTTCCGTACGGTGAACAATGCACTTTCAAATCTTCTTTCAACACACTTTGCAATTGGACTGGAGTATGTGAAAGGGCAAGACTTACTAGCAAAGGATTGTTGAAGTGGATTGGGAGTGGGTTAAAAATGCATTTATTCAGTAGGTGCAGAAATGCCTATCTACATGTTTTCTTTCCAATCTGATGCTCAGCTACAAATGACATGGGAGATCCACACCGCTATGCTTCACTTCAAAGGAAAAGATGCTGTAAAGTGTGCCTCCATGCTAGAAAGACGTGATCTAATGACAGGATTCTCACAATTAAGGGTACATCAGACTCCAATTCTGACATATTTATTCCCTATGTTATTTTTCCCCCCAGTTGAACCCAAACAGATGATAACCCGACACCCAGCTCTGCGATCTGTAATTCCATTCCAGTGTCCAACAAAATATGCTTTGCACACAAAAGCTCACGCCTTGAATAAAACTTTGCTGGTCTTAAAGGTGCCACTGGATTCTCACTGCATTCTATGAGAGACTTGTGATCATGATATCACACCGTTTTCTTTAAAGCTAACGGCCGCTAACAGCCCAACTTAGACTGAGGCCATGACCCAGTGGAGGGGATTTAACTTGCAAGTCAGCACCTTTATCTTAGAAAATATGGTACCATTTTCTGTTGCTATAATCTTTAAGGAAGACCCACAAAGCACCCTGAACACAGACCTCCCTGCACCACCTAATGTTATTCTGCCCTGACACGGATAGCTCAGACGAGCCCGATCTCATCAAATTTCAGAAGCTAAGCAGGGTCAGCCCTGGTCAGTATTTGGATGGGAGACCACCAAGGAAGTCTAGGGTTGCTGTGCAGAGGCAGGCAGTGGCAAACTACCTCTGTTTGTCTCTGCCCTGACCTAGATGGCCCAGGTAAAGCCTGATCTCGTCAGATCTCTACAGCTAAGCAGGGTCAGCCTTGGTTAGGAGGAGGAGGAAGAAGAAGAGTTGGTTTCATACCCCATTCTTCATTACCCAAAGGAGTTTCAGAGTGGCTTACAATCTCCTTCCCTTCCTCTCCCCACAACAGACAGTCTGTGGGGTAGGTGGGGCTGAGAGAGCTCTTTCGAGGACTGCTCTTGAGAGAACAGCTCTGAGAGAACTTGTGACTGACCCAAGGTCATACCAGCAGCTGCATCTGGAGAAGTGGGACATCAGACCCGGTTTTCCCAGATTAGAGTCTGCCGCTCTTAACCACTACACCAAGCTGGCTCTCTGGAAATGAGATCACCAAGGAATACATTATGATGCAGCGGCAGGCAACGGCAAACCACCATCTCTTGCCTTGAAAACCCTAAGGCTGGGGTGGGCAAACTGTGGCTCGGGAGCCGCATGTGGCTCTTCCACATATATTACGTGGCTCCCGGCAGGGCGGCTGGGGAAGCTAAAGATCCTTAGCAAACAAATATCACTGGACAAATTAAGGTCATTATCAATATCTGCTTTTACCCCTTTTGTTATTATTTTTGGCAGTCTCATTGCTAATAAAAAGCAAATTGGCTTCTTTTCCAATAAAAGCAGGTAATATTTGTTCATGTCTTGTGGCTCTCAAACATCTGATGTTTATTCTATGCGGCTCTTGCGTTAAGCAAGTTTGGCCACCCCTGTTCTAGGTGGCTCTTGCGCTGAGCAAGTTTGCCCACCCCTGCCCTAAGGGGTCGCCACAAGTCAGCCGTGACTTGACGGCCAAAAAAAAAAAATGCTATTTTACCCTCAGCGTCTGAGTGGTACAGGATCCCATTTCCAAATTCTGGATTTGTCATTATTCTTTTACACACACACACACACACACACACACACACACACACGCTAGGAAAAGTATACATTTTATATATGCTACGAAATGTTGAGGGCAGCAGGGAAAAAGGAAGGCCCAAGATGAGCTCAAGATGGGTGGCCGTGTTAGTCTGCCTGCGGCAGTAGAAAAGCGCAAGAGTCCGGCTGCACCTGAAAGGCTAACAACAACTGTGGCAGGGGAGGAGCTTTCGTGAGTCATTGCTCGCTTCCTCACAGGGCTATTTCGGGGCGGGAACACACAGGAATGGAGTTCCGGCTGGCTTCCAAGTTGGCCATGCCTACAGCCCTCCCCTTGGGTTCCCCAGGCGCCTCGGCAAGCTGTAGGGCGCCTGGGGAAGCCATGCCGATTCAGGGAGGGAAGGCAGTTTAAACTGCCTCCCCTCCTCCGGTTCCCCAGACGACCCGCAGCTGCGGGGCGCCTGGGGAAGCCAATCCAGAAACTGCCTTCCTTCTCTTGGGTTCCCCATGCACCCCGCAAGCCACAGGGCACCTGGGGAAGCCAATCCTGGGAGGGAGCTGCACTGTCAGGGGTGTGGCCTAATATGCTAATGAGTTTCTGCTGTTGGGTGTGGCCTGTTATGCTAATGAGTCCCTGCTGGGCTTTTTCTACAAAAATTTCCTCAAATACCTGAAGAGCAGTGACTCACGGAAGCTCCTCCCCAGCCACAAATGTTGTTAGTCCCGCCAAGATGAGATGGATGGACTCGATCCAAAGAAGCCACGGTCTTCAGTTTGCAAGACCTGAGTAAGGCTATTTACGAAAGGACATCTTGGAAACCATTCGTTTGTCGTGTTGCCCTACGTTGGAAGTGACTTGAGAGAAGCGTTCCCTCTACGCTGAGTTAGTGCGAGCTAGCTCACCATTTCTTAGCCTCCAGCTCACACACTTTTGTCTCCGCTCAAGAAGGAGGGCTCCGGAGCAAACTAATTTATGCAGCAGTCAAATGGCTTACTCGCAACTTTAATGCTGGTAGCTCACAAAGTAGAAGTTTTGCTCACAAGACTCCACAGCTTAGAGGGAGCACTGCACTTAACACGCACACACACACCCCCCCCACAACAGGCTAGAAGGCCCTCAAAGCTTTTTCAAGAATCAGGTTTTATTGTTTGAGCCACCGCCTGTTAAAAGCCACCTTCAGTACCCGGTTTAATAAAGGCCCGATATAAATATTTCAAACAAATAAATCTCGCGACCCAATTATTTCTGTCTTCTTTCTTGAATCTTTCCGATGCTGTTTATTCACATATTTATTTATTGCTTTTATGAACAGCGTATTTCAGAACAGAGACAGACTTGAAATAAAAAGAAAGTCCACGGCACATCCATCAGAACGACAGATTCTTCCAAAGGCCCAAGATGATCCATCAGGCTTCTGACAGGCTGTCTGTCACGGTTTTACATATTTTTTTGAACCATGTGAACATTTGAGCCATGTGAACATTTACGGATTTGTTTATTCATTCTTCTGAATAAGGACTCTTCACTGGGAGTGCGGGTGGAGATTCCCTGGTGACATCACCAGGAGCTGACCAATCAGCAGTGAGCACTGCTAGCATCTACTTTCAGAATCCTGGGTGTTTTTTTTAGAACATAGTGTTGCAAAAGGTACACAGAGGGTGCGTTCAGATGGGCAGCTAATCCCGCCATTGGCCTGGCTGTAATTTGATCTAGATCTTTTTGATCCGGCGTTGCACGACCAGACAGCTCCCCCGTGAATCGCTTTACCGTGCGTGACTCCGCGGTGGATTGTCTAGACGGCATCCACCGTAAGGAGCCGTGCAGTCGGCTGGTTTTTTTTTAAAATCCTGTTTGCGCATGCGCATATGTGCCTCACCATCAACTTGCTTCCCCGCACATGCGTAGACTACAATGGCAAAAGCACCACCAGCAGTACCTTCCTCTAGGTACCATTTCAGTTAACAAAGTGCATAAATATCATGGGACTTCCAGAAACATGAAATTGTTTGGATTGTTTGAGCAGAGCTCTACAGACGTCGCACATTTAAGCGGTTATGCGTGCATTGCTGAGACTTTTTTAAAATGGCGGCCATTCGGGATGGTCTCCAGACAGGCTGATTGCACGCTGGTGGAACAACCAGATGGGGGGAAGTCTGCCATTGGCCCATCGGCCAGCTTAGGAAAGGACTTTCACCACTATCTTTTAAGTACGGATCCCCGACGGGGATCGACAGGCTGATCACAGAAGCGGCACGATTCCCAGATGTTGTTGTCTGGATGTGCACTTTAAATCCACCAGGTACTTGTGCCTGGCATGGCTCAAAATAGCCGTCTGAATGCAACCAGAGAGTATATGAGTCCCACTGGGTCAGACCAGAGGCCCATCTCATCCAGCATGTTCTTTTATACAGCAGCTAGCCTATTACTCTGATGGGCCAATGAACAGGGCACGGAAGCCAAGGTCTTCCTCTGATGTCTCCTAGAGCTGAGTTTCAGAAGTTTACTGCCTCTGACAAGGGGCATTTAATGAAGGAAGCTTTGACTCTCAAAGAGAGCCAGTCTGGTGTAGTGGTTAGGAGCATGGACTCTAATCTGGGAGAACTGGGTTTGATTCCCCACTCCTCCACATACAGCCAGCTGGATGACCTTGGGCCAGTCACAGTTCTCTCAGAGCAGTCTTCTCAGAGCTCTCTCTCAGCCGATGCTCCCTTCTAAGCTGTAGAGTCTTGTGGGCAAAAACTCTACTTTGTGAGCTACTGGCATTAAAGCTGAGAGCGAGCGATTTGGCTACTAAATTAGTTTGCTCTGGAGCCGTCCTTCCTGAGCTAAGACAGTAATGTCTGAGCCGGAGGCTAAAAAACGGTGAACTAGCTCACGCTAACTCAGCTTAGAGGGAACACTGCAGGCTCAGCCCCACCTACTTCACAGAGTTTCTGTTGTGGGGAGAGGAAGGGGAGGGCAGTGTAAGCCGCTCTGAGACTCCTTCGGATAGTGGGGCAAGTGCTGCTCTGTATTCTTGGTGCTTGGGGGGGGGGTGGCAACAGTGGGAGGGCTTCTGGCCCCACTGGTGGATCTCCTGAGGGCACCTGCCATTTTTGGCCACTGTATGACAGAGGCCGGGGACAGACTGGCAGTTTGGCTCAATATAGGCCCGCTTTGCAAGCGGATTAAGAGAGCCTGTTCACACAGCCGCCGCTGTCTGGCGTTGCCATGCCACACTCACCCCGTCCTGAAGCGCTTTCATCCCACTTTAAAAAGGTACCTGGTCTGACCGGTGTCAAGCCGTCTGGGTGCGTGTTCATCCCGCTTCCTGGCAGTGTGGACGCAAATAAGCCGCGCATTAAGCAGCACCAGTAATGTGAACCTGCTGATCCAGCTGCTGCGCCCACGCACCTATGTGCCCATGCGCCCATGTTCCTATGCCCAGGTCAGCAAAATGGATTAAAGCCATGCGGTGCCATGACGCCGCCACCAGGGGCCACCCCACAGTGTGAACACTCTGTTCCGCCTCCTCCCCGGTATGATCCCGCAGCAGTCTACGAAGTGCGAACGGAAAGCCCCACGACAGCTCGGCTGGGGTCTTTTTTGCCCCGCTTCCCTTGCGCTTCATTTCACCAGTCTGTCCTCAGCCAGAGTGTTGGACTGGATGGGCTTTTGGCCTGATCCAACATTGGCTTCTCTTATGTTCTTATGAAGGGCAGGGTATAAATCCAACCTCTCCTCCTCCTCCTCCTCCTCCTCCTTTCCCTTGCTTTTCAGCTGTGTGCTCAGCAGAGAGACAGCTAGCTGCTTTCCTTTTCACACATGAACACCCACGAATCCATCCTATACTGCATCAGACCCTTGGCCCATCACGGTCAGTGATGTCTACTCAGACTGGCAATTGCTCTCAAGGGTCTCAGGGTCCTCCCCATCACATACCACCTCATTCTTCTAACTGCAGGTGCCGGGGATTGAACCCAGGACCTTGTGCATGCAAAGCAGGAGGTTCTTCCCCTGCGCCACAGCCTCGCATCTCCCCTCTCTGCTGAGGACAGTAATGAAGGTTCCTCTCGCTCCTAATCTTCCAGGAGGCACAGGGCATCCGAGGAATCTGCCTGTCGGCAGGCGTTCTCCAAGCTGTCACTCAGCCTGGTATCGGAGGCCAAGTTGGCGCTGGGAAGGAGCACCGAGCTGTCACGAGCAGCCGCGCCACGCAGCTGTGCATCAGATCAAAGCGAGCGCCGCGACGGCAGCATGGGCAGACGAAAAGGACGGCCTGCCTCTGCTTCTCTGCGGCTGCAAGGAGACCGGAGACAGTTAGAAGCCAGGGCATAATTAATAGGTTTATTTCTACCCAACCTGACAACTATTGTACAAGATGGCAGTATGGCAGATTTCACAGCAAAACACAACGAAGAGGAGGGGCGAGAGGACATGAAAAACGAATGCCCGATCACCAGTGCTCCCTCTAGGCTGTGGAGGCCCGGAAGCAACCATTCTACTTTGAAAGCTCCCGGCCTTAAAGTGGCGAGCGAGCAATTTGGCTGCTGCGTCGATTAGTCTGCTCTGGAGCCAGCCTTCCTGGGCTGAGACAAAAATGTGTGACCCGAAGGCTAAAAAACTGTGAGCTGGCTCACACTAACTCAGCTCAGAGGGAACACTGCTGATTACTACCTGGTATGTGGAAAGGCATACTTTTTGCATTGGTCTATGCCAGTAGTGGCAAACCTATGGCACACGTGCCAGAGGCGGCACTCAGAGCCCTCTCTGTGGGCACGCACGCAGTTTGGGCACTCAGTCTCTAAAAGGAAAGAGACTATTGAAATTATCAGAAAAGTATGCAATATAACACTAACTATAGACTTTAATCTAATGATGTTAAGTACAATAGGAAGCCCGTTATTGGATAGATCTATTCAAAATCTAGTCAAGGCTATGATACTGGCGGGAAAGGCGGTCATTGCTCTGGGTTGGAAAGACAAAAGTAAATGGACAATAGAAATCTGGCACAACTATTTGTTTGACTTTATACAGTCAGATATTGTGGCGTCAATCAACAAAGCAATATCATGGGAAGAAAAATCCATGGAAATCAAGACCAGATGGAAGACCTACCTAGACTGGATATTGAAAGAAAGAAAGAAAGAAAGAAAGACATTCAGTGGAAGATTAAGACTTTGTGCCCATGTCTGGGGGGAAAAGACTATGATTAAAAGAGAGGGAGGGAGGGAGGGAGGGAATTGAAGGGGTGTAATTGTAAATAACTATAAATATTTGATGTAACAGACAAAACAAATAATAATAAATAAAAAATTGTATTGAAAAAAAAAAAGGAAAAAGACGACAGACTCGAGGCTGGGCTGCTCTCAAACTAACAAAGTATGAGCCAAGGTCAGACAAATTATCAGCGTGCATACAACAGCAAAAATCACATTAATTGTTCAAAAGCAGGCCAAATGCAAACTTTTGCCTTTCAATAAGAAGTCGTTTGTATCATTGAAAGCTCTGTTATTGTGTTTTTCTTTTAAGACAAAAGATGTTCATGTATGAGTTCTTTTTTCTAAACTAAAACCTCAGTATTCAGGTTAAATTGTCGTGCTGGCACTTTGCGATAAATAAGTGGGTTTTTGGGTTGCAGTTTGGGCACTTGGTCGCTAAAAGGTGCGCCATCACTGGTCTATGCAGTGCCAGCATTGGCGTTAGCTGGACGGAGCAGCTGCCAGGGCTGGGGCTTCCGGGGGGGGGGGGTGCGCTGCCAGTGACCCCCCCCCCAACTGCCCTTCGCCATCCAGCCTCTCACTTCAGAGTGCTCTGCCAGCCCCGTACTGCCCACTGCAGTTAGAGGAAGGGCATGCAGGGAGGTATGGGCAGGCCAAGAGGGAGGGCTTGCAAAGGCGTGGGATGGAGAATGCATGGGAAAGGGGGACACACCAGGGGGGTGAGTGGGAAGGGAGACACGGTGAGGGGACCTAGTGTTGGGGAGAGGAGGGAGGGATTCACAGGATGTAGAAATCACAGAACCACAGAGTTGGAAGGGGCCCTACGGGCCGTCTAGTCCAACCCCCCGCTCAAGGCAGGATCAGCCTAGAGCATCCCTGACAAGTGCTTGTCCAGCTGTTGCTTCAGGGCTGCCAGGAAGGGGGAGCTCACCACCTCCCAGGCAGCCAATTCCACGGCTGCACAACTCTCGCTGTCAAAAAGTTTTTTCCTGCGATCCAGCCGGTACCAGCCAGTTTGGTGTAGTGGTTAAGTGCGCGGACTCTAATCTGGGAGAACCGGGTTCGATTCCCCACTCCTCCACTTGCACCTGCAGGGTGACCTTGGGCAAGCCATAGCTCTGTCACAGCTGTTCTCTCAAGAGCAGTCCTCGAAAGAGCTCTCTCAGCCCCACCTACCTCACTGGGTGTCTGTTGTGGGGAGGGGGAGGGAAAGGAGTTTGTAAGCCGCTCTGAGACTCCCTTGGGGAGTGGAGGGCGGGGTATAAATCCAATCTCTTCTTCTTCTTCTTCTTCTACCTTCCCGCCCTTAATTGAAACCCATTCTTGAGAGTCCTCTCCTCTGCTGCCAACAGGAACAGCTCCCTGCCCTCCTCTCAGTGACAGCCTTTCCAATACTCAAAGAGAGCAATCCTGTCCCCCCTCAACCTCCTCTTCTCCAGACTGAACATTCCCAAGAAGTCCCCCGGCCTTTCCTCCTAGGGCTTCTTGGTCTCCAGGCCCCCGATCATCCTCGTCACTCTCCTCTGCCCCCGCTCCCTTCTGTTCACATCCTTTTTTGAAGTGAGGCCTCCAGAACTGCACACAAGACTCCAGGTGTGTCCTGACCAATATATGAGAAAGGGGGACATGCAAGTGGGTGTGTGGGAAGGAAGGCACGACTGGGGAGGGCGCTAGTGTTGGGAAGAAGCGGGGAGGGGCCCCTGGACACACTCTGCCTGAAGCCCCTCTTCCCCCCCAGGAAACTGGAACTGACCCCAGGTCTACAAGCCAAGTTATACGTTACAAAATCCTTGTGGCTGCCTCGAAGACTTTGCATCAGATACAGAATGGGAGTTTTGTACCTTCCAGATGAATACGGGCCCAGAGCTGATCGTGATTGTGGCGCACGCGAAGAAGGGACTTCAGTTACATGCCAAACTTGTTCAGGAGGTTGCTTTTACGGGGGAATAGGATCGTAGTCGCTTACATTGTTTACTGCAGTGTTTCCCAGCCTGTGGTTCGGGACCCGAAAGCAGGCCGCAAAGCCTCCGAAAGTGGGTCACAGCATAGGCGTCAACTATGGGGGGGGGGCTCAGGGGCTCAGGCCACCCCTGAAATTTTCCAGGGGGGACTGAGCCCCCCCCCGGGCGAACCACCCACAGCCACACCTCCCCACCCTCCAGGGCCCCCGGCCCAAGAAGAAGAAGCTGCCGCCGCCGCTCCCCCGCACACCTCTCCCCTCCAGGGCCCGGCCCGAGAAGAAGATGCCACTGCCACCGCTGCTCCCCCGCACACCTCTCCCCTCCCTCCCTCCCTCCAGGGCCGATTGCCCAGCGTGATGACGTCACCCGTAAGTGACGTCATCACGCTGGGCACATTGCCGGGGCAATGCTCTGGCAAACGCCTCGAAACTCTATGGCACCATAGAGTTTTGGGGGCGATTGCCAGAGCGTTGCCCCGGCAACGTGCCCAGCGTGATGACTTCCAGGTGACGTCATCACGCTGGGCAGTCGGCCCGGGAGGGAGGGAGGGAGGGAGGGGAGAGTTGTGGGGGGGAGCGGCAGCAGCAGACTTCATCCCGGCACACGCACACAAAGCACATGCACGCAAGGAAAGAAAAAAAGTAAATTCTCCCCCCCCCCGGCCCAGTCCCCGCCCCCCCGGGAAGTAGGAAAGTCTACGCCCGTGGGTCACAGGCCGACCCTCCCTAACGGCCACCCATGGCTCGCTTCTCAATTTTAGAAAAGGAGACCTGACCCTGGAAACAGTATATTCCAAATCATACATTAATTGATACTTTTGTCTTCACTGCAAATACATGTCGGCCAAGTAAAACGTGTCCTGATGGTTACCAGAGCGAGTTTCTTAGAATCTTAGGAGGGAGGAATGGAGAAAGAGAGGGTGGTCAAAGGCTGGGATGTAACCTCCACGGGCAAAGGCTGTGTATGTCGGGATGCCACCGGCTTGGGGTTTACAGTGAGGGCTGCTCTGCCCTTTTGTGTGACGGTTGCTGGTTTCTCAAAAATATCTGGTCAGCCACCATAAAGAACGAAGTGCTGAGAGAGATGGAGGCCCAAGTCACAGTTTACCTATCTGTGGTCTCTCTAAGCTGAGTTAGTGTGAGCCTAGCTCACAGTTTTTAGCCGTCAGCTCACACATCTTTGTCTCAGCTCAGGAAGGGATGGCTCCAGAGCAAACGAATTTATGCAACAGCCAAAATCACTCGCTCACAACTTTGAAGCCCGTAGCTCACAAAGTAGAATTTCTGCTCAAAAGACTCCACACCTTAGAGGGAGCATTGCCTAGGGGGACAAAAAAAAAATCCTTGGGCCAGCCTTGGATGGGCCACCATACCAAGCAAATCTGGATTTCTGGGTCACCATACTAAAAAAGCTGGGAGCTGCTGGCTTACTGTATGTATCGCTTCACTTTTCCTGCGTTGCCTTCTACTTCTGTAACCTATTTTCAGCATTATGGTATGTTATGTCTTAAGACAGGTTTTTCTTTCAGCTTATGTGTTTATCTGCATGGTTTCTGACTCCTTTAATCCTAGTGCTAACACACTGTTTACTGGCGTTTGATTGAACTGTTTTATACATGCATACATTTATATATATCAAATCTAATTTTATTGCAAAGACCAGCATAGATAAAATACTACAAACCCCCTCCCCCACAAAGTTAAAACTGATATTAGTAAAACACACACACACACACACAAATTAAAATAGACAATAATATAAATAGTGTAAGCCAGCACGATGCTTTCTGAACTTTTATAGGGAGCTATCCGAGTAAATGAGTGAACTCTTTTGATGACTGTGTGGGATGGACTCTTGGACGGGGCAGCCAGAAGGAAAATTACTCTAAACGCTTCTAGCAGAGGTTTAAAGTACCATTTTCTCAGGTTGCCACCTCCAGGCCAGGAGGTTTCTCACAACACAAAGAGACTTACACAGGAAATAGCCATCTTGGCATTTTAACCAGAGACTTGTCTTCACAAGACACCATCACAGCAGGCCAAAAGCCCTCCCCTCCTACAACATCCTCCCGTTTGGTACAACAAAGGATTTTCTCACACAGATGCGAACACAGCAGGACACTTCCTGGAAGAACCGGTTTTGGCTACCAAAAGGTCCTACCTTCATCTAAAAGACAATGCTTCTAGCTGATGATGTCAGCTTCCAGCCCTAAGTATCTCTCTGACCATCAGGTAGAATCAAATGCTGACCACTCCTCCTAGCCTCTCTTTCACTGGACAAGAGCTAGTGGGTGGACTCTCTAAGGCAGGGGTCCTCAAACTATGGCCCGGGGGCCACATGTGGCCCGCCAAGGGCATTTTTCTGGCCCTCCAGGTGTGCCGCTGCCTGTCCTCCAATTCCCAGCAGCACACAAAGCAGCGGAAAAATTGCAGCCGACTCGTCCCGGGCCACATGACAAAGCCCCGCCCCCCTGCTTCCAGTCAGCCAGGAGGAGGCAAAAGGAAGACTGGAAGAGGGTCAGTGTGGGGTGGCAGGCGCTCCGGCTGGCCCCAAGTCTCCTAGCCGGCTGAGAGGCCTCTCGGCCGGCTAGGAGACCTGCGCCAGTCCCAAGAGCCGGGCGGGGGTCTTTTTCGAGGCTTTTTGTGCTGCTGGGAATCGGAGGGGGAGAGAGAGAGAGAGAGAGAGAGAGAGGTTTCTCTTTCCCATCATGATGCCTGCAGTAGTGGAGTTTCAGGGAGAAGCAGCTGGGGGCTTGCTGCCTTAAAAAGTTTGTGAGGATGCCGAGTTCTTTGTTTCTTCGGAGAGGGAAAGAAAACAGCCCCGTCAAGGGTGCCTTGCTTGCATGCCCCCCCCCCCCCGTGCGCCTTCCCTACCCGCAAAATAACATCTGAAATCTCCAACCAGATCCAGACTAACTGATGCACACTTGCGTCACTTGTTACGACTAGCAGTGACAAATATGGAACCGGACATTGACCATCTCATTAGCCAAAAGCAGGCCCATAGTTCCCACTGAAATACTGGTAAGTTTGTTGATTGAACTTTACTTGTTCTTCATTTTAAATATTGTATTTGTTCCCATTTTGGTTTTTTTACTTCAAAATAAGATATGTGCCGTGTGCATAGGGTTTAAAAAAACTATAGTCCGGCCCTCCAACGGTCTGAGGGAGAGTGAACTGGCCCCCTGTTTAAAAAGTTTGAGGACCCCTGCTCTAAGGGGTGGTCTCAAGACAGGCATCTGGCTAAGCCTGCCCCCAGAGACCACCTCCCACCCCCCCAATAAAGGGAAGTGCCCAGCACAATCTCTCTCTTCTTTTACATCGCCTGCTCTTTCTTCTACATCGCCCTCTGTCTCTCTCCCCCCCCCCCCTCTCTCACCACGCTCTGACATGGCTCCTAATCCACACACACACCCCCTCCCCAATTCCCTATAAATTCATCTTATTTCTCTAGCAAGAATACATCAACTCTTTCTGCGCAGGTAAATATAAAATGCCAGTGATTTCCTAATAACGCAACCGTCCCTTTTATTCTATCTGACTTCCTAGAACTGTATGAATGTGTGAACGTTTCTGTAACACTTGAATAAGCTACCTTTTATTCTTTAAGTAAAAGAAAACCTTTTTACCGATAACAGTCTCCTCGTCAATTTCCTGGCTTGCCTGGAAGAGGTAGCAACCTCTGTATAAAAATGGCGCAGATCCCTTAATGCCTACTGCTGATTATTAAGAGCTAATATTCCCCAAATATTAATAACATAAAAGAGCGGTCAGGCCAACAATAGACAGTAATATAAATGGGGGGCATTTACATAAACATGGATAATGAAAGCAACTGATGACTTTTATAGGCTGTTGAACAAAAATTTACAACTGAGGCTGTAGTTGTCGGATTTCCATCTTCTAGGAGGAACCTAAAATATCCCAGGCTCATTCTTCTAGGTATTCTATTGATACACACACACACACACACACACACACACACACACACACACACACACACATTGTGATCTGTCTTAAGTCTCAGCAATCTAAGCAAGCTATAAATGAAATAAGCTCTTGAAACCACCTCCGAGAGCTGCTATTTACTCTGCAGTAGACTTTACATAATGAAAGAATTAGACAAGAAGCAAATGTGAAATATCTCGACATTTGGTCTGCATTTTCCGATTTATTTGGCTATGAACAAGTGTCATCTTTTTTGTCTCAAGACTGTATCATTTTTCAATTTGTTTTGTCGGGCTTCTGGCTTCCACTAAATTTTTTATGGCCTTCTGGTCAACGCCATTTTGCCTTATCATTTGGTAACTTTTTCTTAGTCATCTAAACATGGGGAGGAGGGGGGGGGGGGAATCAAAATTATTTTAATTAAACAAAAAAAACAGCGTCGGTCACTTACCAGAATGTAGAGGGCCCCTTCGGAACTCTTTTCATACTCCGCAATAGTTGAAAAGACAGACAGCACCAGGCAGGAGAAAACGAGTAGAAAACTGGAAGGTATTTTAAAAAAAGAAGAAGAAAAACAAAAACAGTATTAGAAGAAGAAGAGACTGAATTTATACCCCACCCTTCACTCAGACGCTTTTCCCGTACTCTCCTTTTGATCCATGTTCACCGCAGTGCCCTCCGAGCAATTCTGCACTAAAATTGAATTCAGACTTCTTTTTAATTGGGGGGAGGGTGTTCTGCACTAAAACCAAGTTCAACCTTCTTTTTATTCCGAGTTCTTTCCCCCTATTCTGAATTACATTACCTCCCTTCAGTAGTCAGCCCGGTTTCAGCCTGCTGTTGCCCCCGGGATTAGTTGGATGCTGTTTCACCCTGGACTTAAACTGCCTCGACTCAAACACTGAGAAAATCCGGAGCGGCAGGCAAATGCGGAAAGGACCAGAGTCTCAGAGTGGCTTTACAATCTCCTTTCCCTCCCCCTCCCCACAACAGACACCCTGTGAGGTAGGTGGGGCGGAGAGAGCTCTGAGACATCTGTCCTTGAGAGAACAGCTGGTACAGAGCTATGGCTTGCCCAAGGTCATCCAGCCAGGTGCAAGTGGAGGAGTGGGGAATCAAACCCGGTTCTCCCAGATTAGAGTCCGCGCACTTAACCACTATACCAAACTGGCTAGGGAAAGGGACAATAAGTCCTGATAAGTCCCCTGCTTATAATATTTTTAAATATTTTTAATATTTTTAAAGATGGGGTTTAGAGAAGATATAGTCACTACTCTCTCGTGATGCCACGAGACATCCAGCGATCTGCCTACTCTACTGAGAGGCAACCCACTTGGCCTGCCAGAAAACAACTTGGCCAGGAGGCTGCAATCGGCAGTCGGCAAGGACAGTGGGTCAAGCGAGCAAGCCGAAATAAATTAAATTTACTCATTATGGCGGTGCAGCTGCAAGAAGCCAGCCAGCCCAGAAATAAAACTAAGCGGGGTGGGGGAATCACATTTTGTAAAAGAAAAAGAAAAAAAAGAGCATTAAATAATTCATTCCTTTGGCTTTGCTCATACGCTGCTGCAGCTTCAGCATGGAATATTTATAAGGCTCTGCGTGTCTGGCACCTGCCTTGGAATTTCCTACAAGAATATTCTGTTGTTCTGTCTGCAAAAAATAAAATGGCCAATGGCAACTACCTTTCACCACAAAGGGACCGCCTACGAGCAACAGGAAACATGGAAGCTACTATTTGGGCTGCAAGATGCCTCGGCAAAGTCGCAACCCTTTCAGAACTCAACGAACGCTCTTTTCATGAACCACAGGCCACACACACCTTCAGATTCCTTTAGTCTTCTAGTGATTTGGGGGTCAAAGCTCACCCCAAAGGATTCTACAAATTAGGGCTGCCAGATGGCTGCTGTGGAGGGTCAACCTTCCACCATTCACCCCATGGCCCCCACGGTTGCTCGAGTGAGCTGCTCTAGTGAACGCAATGTTGTGATGCCATTTCCAGCCTTAAAAACCCCCAGAAGTGGTGTCACTGTGCTGTGCTTTGGATTGCTCTAGGAATCCCCTGGCTCTCCAGGGTAAAAACCGTAGGGACTGAAAGAATTCCTACATGACATAGTGACACCACTTCCAATTTTACGTACGGAAATCACATCGCAGTGCAGTGCGATGCCATTCCACCTGTCTCCAAGGGCTGACAACACTAATACAAATATAAGAACATAAGAGAAGCTAATGTTGGATCAGGCCAGTGGCCCATCCAGTCCAACACTCTGTCACACAGTGGCCAAAAACACCAGGTGCCCTCAGGAGGTCCAGCAGTGGGGCCAGGACACCAGAAGCCCTCCCACTCATCCCTCCCCCCCTCAAGCACCAAGAATACAGAGCATCTCTTGCCCCAGACTGAGAGTTCCTATCTATACCTTGATGGCTCATAGCCACTGATGGACCTCTGATAGCCACTGATAGACTGGTGTTAAAACTGCCCCGGCCCAGTCTATGCCTTTCCATGAGTTCTCTCATAACAATCACTCCCTTCCCACCTGTGTGTATTAGCGCTTTATTAAATTAGCACTGGAGTCAATTAAACCCCAGCTAAAGCAAATGGGAGATATGGGAGTAGAGTTGCCAGGACTCCACACAGACACACCCAGGGCAGGAGCTCTCTCACCAGCAATCTGCTCTTCCTGCCACCATTCCGAGCAGCAAGAGATTTTAAAAAACAAAAATCACTGTCTGCCCAACAGCAGGACACACTTCTGGGGGAAACCTGTAAGCGATGTCAGTCCTCTCTAGGAACTGCTAGAAAGTCAACAATTTTATCAAGAAGAAGCAGGAGGAGCAGCAGCAGAAGGGGGGGGGGGGGAGATGAAGATGATGACTGCATTTTTACCCCACCCTTCACTACCCGAAGGAATCTCAGAGTGCCAGTTTGGTGTAGTGGTTAAGTGTGCGGACTCTAATCTGGGAGAGCCGGGTTTGATTCCCCACTCCTCCACTTGCACCTGCTGGTGTGCCCTCGGGCAAGACATAGCTCTGTACCAGCTGTTCTCGAAAAAGAGCAGTTTCTGTCAGAGCTCTCTCAGCCCCGCCTGCCTCATGGGTGTCTGTTGTGGGGAGGGGAAGGGAAAGGAGACTGTAAGCCGCTCTGAGAATCCTTTAGGTAGTGAAGGATGGGGTATAAATCTAATCTCTTCTTCTTCTTTCCTTTCCCCTCCCCACAACAGACCCCCTGAAGTAGGTGGGGCTGAGAGAGCTCTTTCAAGAACAGCTCTGACAGAACTATGGCTTGTCCAAGGTCACCCAGCAGCTGCAAGTGGGAGGAGTGGGGAATCAAACCCAGTTCTCCCAGATTACGCACACTTAACCACTATACCAAACAGTTTCCAGCAATCTCTAGAGTGGACTGACATGGCTGCCATGTTTCCCCCACAAGTAATATTACATGGTCACCAAGGCTCCCATCCCGTGTCAGTCCCTTCCCCTACAGCAGGGGTGGGCAATTGTTTTGGCTCGGGGGCCACTTTGTGGGAGCGGAGGTTAGCGGAGGGCCGCACTTTTTAAAATGATTGCATTCATTAGTTAACTTTGCATTTCAGAAAAGGTATAAATTGTATCATAAAAATCAATAAATATAAACTAAATAAAATAGTGGTAGTTTTATTCAATTTATTTATTGTGCTAATTTCATATCATCTATAACTGCAAGCACATTTAAGTTTAGAATCAGTTTAATGAGAGAAATGTACCCTATCCCACTTTTCTACAATTTTTTTGAAATCAGGAGATTGCTTGTTGAGAAACCACGTGGCCGACTGTCTTGGCGGGCCGCAAAAAACTCTATGGCGGGCCGCATGTGGCCCCCGGGCCGCATTTTGCCCACCCCTGCCCTACGGACTAGAGTTGCCAGCTCTGGGTAGGTAAATACCTGGAGATTTGGAGGGGTGGAGCCTTAGAAGGGCGGGGTTTGGGGGGGAGGGACTTCAATGAGGTATAATATCATAGAGTCCACCCTCCAAAATCGCCATTTTCTCTAAGGCAACTGATCGCTATTGCCCTGAGATCAGCTGTAATCGTGGGAGATCTCCAGCCACTACCTGGAGGTTGGCAACCTTGAACTCCTGCTGGTTGCCAGGCAACCCTAGGGGAAGGACAAATCAGACTCGGAAAAAGAACTTGCCAGGTCGTATCTAGAATACGTTTATCCCACCATTCCTCCAAAGCGCCCAGGGCGGCATATAGGGTTCTACCCTCCTTTGACCTCTCCTCACAACAGCCCTGCATGGGACACACTGTCCATTTGTCCAGGGGGAGAGGCAGAGAAGCCTCACAAGAGTCACTGCTTCTTGTCTGAGGTCACATAAATGTGGCGAACGATTCTGAACCCAGCGTTGCTCATAAATGCTCAGGAGACAATTGTAGTGAGGGCTGCTGTTGGTTGGCTTAGCCTAAAACAGTCCCGTGTATGCGGGGGCATCTATTTTCCCCAACGGGTGCTGCACAGCTGATGATCAATATGTTACGTTTGCATATAACTAAACTCCTCTGCTCCAGACTGAACAGTCCCAAGTCTCTCAGCCTTCCCTCGTAGGGCTTGGCCTCCAGGCCCCCGATCATCTTCCTCAGCTGAAGACAACGGGGCCAAAGAGCATTGCCCTGGGAGCCATTTCAGGTCATGAAATTCATGTGGGGATGGGAAGGGGGAAGATCCCTCACCCTGCATTTATGGGTCAAGCCCCTATACACCGGGGAAGCACAGAATTTCAGAGCAGGCCTCTGCACCTGGCAGACAGATACCAGTGGGAAAAACAGAACACACCATTAACTCTCTAACCGCCAGGCTATAGCTGCTCACGCCAGTGTGGATGGACCACCTGCACACCACCAATGCCACCCACCGCCAAAAGGAGGAGGCGGTAATTTGGGTCACCCGGTCCTGCTGACCTAGATGTGCTTGCAAAGAACGAATCTCACTTGAGAAATGTACTCCGAAAAAGAAAGAAACAAATGAAAAGAGCAGAAGAGTGAGAAAGAAAGAGGCGACAGTGAAGCTGGGGGGAGGGAACAGACCCCCTATACAGACAGACAGACAGACAGACAGAGGTAAATATCTATGTCTATCCAGTTATCAATCAATCAGGGGGAAAGGGGGGGAACCAGAGAAAATGAGTGCAGTCCAGTGACTTGACTAGGGAGGGGCACAAACCACAAAAATGCGGTTCAGTTTGCGGTTCGTGGGCAAACGGTGAACCAAACCACAGACCCCACCAACCCAGTCAGTTCGTGTATGAAATGAACCGAGTTTGTGAGGTTCCTACCCGAAACAGCTGAGCCATTGAGCTGGAAGGGGTCACACAGGCCATCTAGTCCAACCTGATGCAGGATCAGCCTAGAGCAGGGGTGGGCAAACTGTGGCTCGGGAGCCGCATGCGGCTCTTTCACATATATTATGTGGCTCCCAGCAGGGCGGCTGGGGAAGCTAAAGATCCTTAGCAAACAAATATCATTGGACAAATTAAGATCATTATCAATATCTGCTTTTACCCCTTTTGTTATTATTTTTGGCAGTCTCATTTAGTGTTAATAAAAAGCAAACTGGCTTATTTTCCAATAAAAGCAGGTAATATTTGTTCATGTCTTGTGGCTCTCAAACATCTGATGTTTATTCTATGCGGCTCTTATGTTAAGCAAGTTTGGCCACCCCTGTTCTAGGTGGCTCTTACGCTGAGCAAGTTTGCCCAGCCCTGGCCTAGAGCATCCCTGACAAGGGTTTGTCCAGCCGCTGCTTGAAGACCACCAGGGAGGGGGAACTCACCACCTCCCTGGTGTCAAGCTCCTCGGGCCCCTCCCGGGGGTCTCGCCCCGTGGCCGTAGTCCCCGGTGTGGGAGGAAGGCGTTGCCGCCGCGAGGGAAAAGGATTTGGGGGTTGGCAGAGGCCTCAGAATGGCGGGGGGTGAGGGTTGTCAGCACCCTGGGCCACCCTCCTGCCTCCAGGGGACAAGGCTTTGGCTACAGGCCCCGTCTCTCTCTCTGCAGGGCTGCCTGTCTTTCACCTCGCTCTCTCTCTGCCTTTTCCTTGCCTCCGTTGTCCCCCGGCACTTCCTCCCCGGCCTGCCAATTTCCCCTCTCTTTTATTCCCTGCTGCCATGTAACGCCTCCCCTCCACCAAGCCCCACCCCCCTGTTAAAGGCTGAGACGCCCAGCCACCCTGCCCCGCCTGGAGGCTCCTGCCGTCGTCTTCCGCTTCCCGGCGCCTCCCCTGGGTGACTCCTTGCTGCTCCGCGAGTGCTCTCGACGGCCCGGGGCACGCTCGCTTCCTGGCTCCTCCGGGCGTCTCAGGGTTGCTTCGGTGAGTGGGGAGTGCTCCGTGGTGGCTGCGAGTCGCGGCGCCCGCTCCTGGGACCGGGCACGTCCTCCTCTTCTGAGCTGGGGCCGCGGACGGTGGGGCGACGTGGCGTGTCGGGTGGCGGGGGGGTGGTGCTTTTCCCGGCTTCTCCTCTGCTGGTCGACCGACCGGGTTGGCTGCGGTGCCGCCGCGGCGACCCGGACGGGGGGTGTTGCCGGCTCCCGGCTGAAGTCAGCGGGAGGTAAGGCCCAGGACGGGACACCTGGGCAGCCCATCCCACTTCTGAACTACTCTTTCTTTTTTTTAAAAAAAAATTCCTAGCCAGTACCTTTCCACCCGTAACTTAAACCCATTCTTGTGTGTCCTCTCTTCTGCTGCAAAAACGAAAGGGCTCCCTGCCCTCCTCTAAGAAGTGATAGCCCTTCAAATACTTCAAGAGAGCAATCACGTCCCACCCCTCCAACATCCTCTCCTCCAGAGCAAACATTCCCAAGTCCCTCAGCCTTTTCTGGTAGGGCTTGGTCTCCAGGCCCCTGATCATCTTCATCAGTCAAAGACAAAAGGTTTCAGAGGGCGTAACTCAATTAAAGATTGCGCAGTTAAGACTCACACACACACACATACACAAACCCATCCCAAGAGGCTTGAGCAGTTTATCAGTCTCTCCCAGACAGTGTCACAGAGGACTCTCAAAAGGTTAGCCCTGCTTAGCATCAGCATAGAACTATCCCATCACCCTCTCATCTCTTCTAACAACATATAAAAATTGAGCCAGCCGGCGATGCTCCCTCTGAGCGGTGGAGTCTTGTGAGCAAAAATCCTACTTTCTGAGCTACTGGCATAAAAGTTGTGAGCGAGCGGTTTGGCTACCGCATGAATTAGTTGGCTCTGGAGCCATCCTTCCTGAGCAAAGACAAAAAGGTGTGAGCCGGAGGCTAAAAAAACTGTGAGCTAGCTCACACTAACTCAGATTAGAGGGGACACTGTCAGTATACTATCATGTATAGGTGCAAGATGACAGCTGCTGAAATGTAAATAGATGACAATGATCTAAGTGGACAGATGCTAGATCAGGTGAGTTGTATCATATGAGCTTGGATTGCATCAGCCACGGTGAGTCAGCACTGTGTGCTGATTGGAGGAACTCTGTATATTATTTGTTGCTTGTATTCTGCTCCCTCCTCTCACTTGTATTGGATTACCAAGCGGAGCACTCTGTCGGCCCGAATAGCATTTATGAACTATTTTCTTTTGTATAGTAAATTCACCGTAAATATTCGCACCAGACAACCTGCTATTGTTATAGTCTCATTCTACGCTTTATACTATATACCGTCAGACACTGCCCGCCAGGTAAATGCTGTGTCCAAGTGGAGGCCTGTTAGCCCAGAGGATCTCTCCCCTTCAAATGCTCTTTGTCACCAGCTCGGAAGACAGCGTGCGTAACTTGCTGTCACTTTTTTAAAAGGCTGGGGCAGTGGCCCACGAGGAACCCAACCAACCACTCCAGGCAAACCAGGACAGTGCTCAGCAAAAGGAGGAAGATCTCAGAACACAGTTGCAAGTGAACGGGTGGAGGTTGTCGCCAGAGCACTGGGACGGGCATGCATAACAAACCCCACTACCCCCAGATGCCATTTGCTGGCAGCATGGTTCATGCTCGCCTTTTCCAACTCCATTCATCCACGAGCACTGAGTTCGCGTGAGCTAGCTCACAGTTTTTTAGCCTCCAGCTCAAACATTTTTGTCTTCACTCAGGAAGGAGGGCTCCGGAGCAAACTAATTTGCGCAGCAGCCAAATCGCTTGCTCACAACTTTGAGGCCAGTGGCTCACAAAGTAGATTTTATTTTGCTCGCAAGACTCCACAGCTTAGAAGGAGCATTGCATGGAAGAACTGGACCATGAGAACCAGCTCAAAGAAAACTTAGGTGCCAGCTCTTGAAGACATCCCCTGCGGGGCCCTCACAACCAGGATTTGGACAAAGCCGCTGACAAATTTCGCATCGTATTTTAATAGCCTGTTCTTTCTCAGTCACCCCAATCGGAACCGGCCAATTGCTTCAAAACAGGCTGCGCAAATCAAATCGCGTGATTCCAGTCGTATCGACGTGAGAAAAACCTCTCTTTAGACGTAGGCACCAGAACCCCACGCCTGGTTTAAGCCATTTTAATCCCTTCTGGCAGTAAAGAAAAGGGAGAAAGGTCGCTAATAGAATTTACACAGCAAGGAGCGCAAAGTCTGAAATGAAGAAAAAAATTAATTTGAATAACAGCCTATGTAAACAATGCCTTTCATTAGTGTAATGCACTCTGGCCTACGTTAATAGTAACTCGCTCTGATATATGATTTTCCTGAAACGACGCATCATTAAAGGCGCTAATTCCATTTACAGCCCTTTTATTATTTTCCAAAAACTCAGACAGAGTTAACACACACACAGGTCTTGATGTTTTGCAGCTTCCTCCTAAAGGGAAATGAGTGCTACTATGGGATCATTATTTTCAGACTATGCGTTATCCTTGACCAAGCTTATCAATAACTAGCTGCTGACAAGAAGGGAGACTCATTTCCGGGGGGACAGGCCGGAAAACTGTTTGTAAGTTATGATAAAGTAGTTCTTTCTAGGATGCTGCTGGGTAAGAAATGATAACCAGCTAATAAAATCTTCTATGGGCTAGTATACACAATAGACTTCCTTGAAAGACCGTTCTAGGGGTAGGTTCTATCCTCCCTCCGGATTCCTCCTAAACTGAAGGGAAATGCAAAACAGAAGTCTGGTGGCACCCTAAAGACTAACATTTATTTCAGGATGAGCTTTCGCGAATAAATGTTGTTAAGAACATCAGAAGAGCCCAGCTGGATCAGACCAGTGGTCCATCTAGTCCAGCACCCTGTCTCACACAGTGGCCAACCAGTTCCTCTGGAGGGCCAACAACAGGGCAGAGAGGCTTAGGCCATCATAAGAACATCAGAAGAGCCCTGCTGGGTCAGACCAGTGGTCCATCTAGTCCAGCATCCTGTCTCACACAGTGGCCAACCAGTTCCTCTGGAGGGCCAACAACAGAGCATAGAGGCCGAGGCCTTCTGAAGAGCATCAGAAGAGCCCTGCTGGATCAGAGTAGTGGTCCATCTAGTCCAGCACCCTGTTTCACACAGTGGCCAGCCAGTTCCTCTGGAAGTCCAACAACAGGGCTCAGAGGCCGAGGCCTTCATAAGAACATCAGAAGAGCCCTGCTGGAACAGACCAGTCATCCATCTACACCAGCATCCTGTCTCAGACGGTGGCCACCCAGTTCCTCTGGAGGTCCAGCAACAGCCTTGCTCAGGTCTTGCAAACAGACGGCCTTTGTGGCTTCCTTGAAGGAGTCAATCCATCTCCTGATGGGTCTTCCTCTTGTCCTGCTGCCTTCGACATTTCCTAGCATGATTGTCTTTTCCAGTGACTCGCGCCTTCTCATAGCCACTGTCATTACTCATAAGGTCATAAAACACAGGTTTCTCCGTTGCAAGGAAAAGAGCTGTGCTCCACTTTGCTGTTCAATTTCGTTTTTATTTTTAATTAAACCTAGGTAAGTATAGAACAAAGTCTGAGCCCAGCAGCACCTTTAAGACCAACGAAGTTGAATTCTGGGTATAAGCTTTCATGTGCTTGCATACTTCTACAGATTTTTAAACAAGACTTCCTCAATCATTACATATAGATAGAGAGGAGAAGAAGAAGAAGAAGATTGGATTTATACCCTGCCCTTCACTACCCAAGGGAGTCTCAGAGTGGCTTACCATCTCCTTTCCCTTCCCCTCCCCACAACAGATGCCCTGTGAGGTTGGTGGGGCTGAGAGAGCTCTGAGACAACTGTCCTTGAGAGAACAGCTGGTACAGAGCTATGGCTTGCCCAAGGTCATCCAACAGGTGCAAGTGGAGGAATGGGGAATCAAACCCGGTTCTCCCAGGATTAGAGTCCACGCACTTAACCGCTACACCAAACTGGCTCCAAAGAAGTGTGTGTGCGCACAAAAGGTTCTACCCAGAATTAAACTTTGTTGGTCTAAAGGGTGCCTCTGAGACTTAAATTTTGTTCTATTGCTTCAAACCAACACAGCCACACACCTGAGGAACTGTAAGTATACATTTGCATACCCAACACTATAGCGGCTTGCAAAACTCTTGCTGCATATGCCCTTAAGACATTATTTACTACTTAAGTTTTACTCCGCTTCCAAGACAAAGCTCCAAATGCACTATCTTGTCAGTTATTATTTACTTATATTCAAAATTTTTATATCCTGCCTTCGCAAAGAGCCTCCGAGGTGGCTAACAATTTAAAGCGTGCATGAAAAAAACCCACTCATATCTATTAGCTCAATCCCCCTCCCCCAAACACACATCAACAGAATAATAAAAAAGAGCTAAAATACATACAAAGACATAAAAATGTTAATTAAAACACTGGTCAGGAAGAAGGTATCACGGAGGAATACATATCTTACGGAAGGCTCACTCTTTATTTAACCACCTAAGACGGCTTTGTACCCGAAACATCCGGTTCTTATATTTTGGTATTGTTTACCTTTTTAACCTGTATGTATGCATATATTTTTACATCTCTCCTGATATTTGATGACGGTACTTATATTCAGAACCACAGATAGGTGGTTTTTAGTTTGATTTTAACATTTCTTATGCATAATTAAAATATGCTGTCTATTTTTTATAATAGCACTGCATGTGTTCGGCTTCATTCAATTGTTTTCGTTTCAGCCTTTTTTAATTACCTCTCCGGTACTAGGTTGATTTTTTCCCACTGGTGGAAAATGGCAAAAGAAGGGTACAAACAAATCTCCCTGCAAAGTAGGGTTGCCAGACCCCCGGTCTGGCCAGGGGATCCCCCGGTCTTTGGGGCCCCAATCCCCTGCCAGCCAGCTGGCCAGTGGGGAAGTCCCACCCCAGAAAGGGACATCACCACGCAATGTCCATGTCACAATGATGTCACCTGGAAGTGATGTCATTGTATTGCCAATGTCAGGGGGTGATGGTCTAGTTTTGGGACAAACTCTATCGTTTTGAGAGCAGAAAACCATAGAGTTTTGCTCAAAAACTAGAGCATCATCCCCAACGCGGGCAACATGACATCACTTCTGGGTGACATCATCATGATGAGCACGCAAAGCACGTGCACCAGAAGATCCTGGGCGGCAGCCTGGAGCCCTCCACCAGGAACTAGGTAGGACCCAGCAACCCTACTGGGGAGAGTGTTCCAGAGCTTTGGGGCCATGGCCAAGCAGGCCCTCTCCCAGGCTGCCACCTGCCCACTTACAAAAACGTTGGCTGATGTTTGCAAAATACGCTTCCTGAACCTTGAACCACTGTCTGGAAATAACAGAGGCGCCCCTAAAACTTTCGACTTTGCTGACTATTCATAGCGAAATGGAGAAGGAGGAGCCTCAATATCATATAGGGGGGGTGGAAATCTTCCCCGTTGCATCGGATACATAAAAGAAATGCTGAAATAGAAATAGACAGGGACTTGCGGTGGAGGCATCTCATTCCCCCTTCCCCCATTATTTCATCTTTCCCTTCCCTGAGAGCCCCCATAGTCTCTCCCCCTTTCTGCCTCCTTCTCTCTTCCTTGCCCACTAGAGAACCTCTGTTTATCTGTCCCTCTTCTTCTTCATCTTTCCGTCCTTCAGTCCCCCGGCAGCCTCCACCGGGGACAAAATTGGCTCAGTTGTACAGTGCTGGCCAGGAGGGGCCCAGTTGCATGGTGGGGAACCCACAAGGACTTGCAGAAAGCACATAATTTCCCCCTATATTCCCTTCCCCACATTATTGCCTCTTTCCCTGCTCCTGACACCCCCATGTCTTCACCTTTCTCTGCTTCCTTCTCTCTTTCACTCCCACCCATAAACCAACCTTCCTTTTATCTGCCGCCCGTCTTCAGCTATATTTATTATTTCATTTATGCCCTTCCTTTCTCCGTAATGGGGACCAATAACAGCTTAATTTATTTTTCCCCTCAATTTTCTCCGAACAACAACCCTGTAAGGTAAGTTAGGCTGAGAATGTACAACTGGCCCAAGGTCGCCCAGTGAGCCTCCACAACAGAGTGGTGATTCGAACCTAGGTCTGAACCAGTGTTCCCTCTAAGATGAGTTGGTGTGAGCTAGCTCAGTTTTTTTTAGCCTCCGGCTCACACATTTTTGTCCTAGCTCAGGAAGGAGGGCTCCAGAGCAAACTAATTTATGCAGTAGCCAAGTGGCTGGCTCACAACTTTAATGCCAGTAGCTCACAAGGTAGAATTTTTGCTCGCAAGACTCCACAGCTTAGAGGGAACATTGGTCTGAACCTGTCACAACTGCACCATCCCTCTACCATCACTGCCCTGCCCCATCCCTCTACCTTTTGCTGTCAGAAACCAAGGCTTGAAGGCTGGTTATACAATTGTGGTTGCCTAGCAACACCTGTATAAACATAGAGCTGGAAGGGTCATCTAGTCCAACCCCCTGCACGACACAAGAAGTTCACAGCCTTCTCCCCCACTCCCCCAGTGACCTCTGCTCGATGCACAGAGGAAGGCATTCATTTCTTAAAGCTACAAGCACTGCTTCTATTATTGGTGGGGGGGGGGTTAACCCCCAACTTTTTTTATCATTTCAGATTTTTCTGCTAACATAGACATTTTTCAAGTTTGTAGAAAGATCAGGCTTGTCTGTTCTTGGCTTCCGACTCCAGATTTAAGTAGCCACAGACTTGGCTACACTGAGGAATTAGATATATCAATATGAGAGGCTAATTCTCTGAAGCTATGCTATCCTCTTATCCCAACCTGGCCAATGTCAAAGTGATCGCTATCACATTAAACCATCAGGCTACCCAACAACTCATGCAATTCAAAAGTTCAGCATAAATCTTTGGCTCCAAGAAAGCACCATCAGACCAATAAAGCTGGCGAACCTGATGTTTATAGCCATCTTGAAAAGCCCCGCTTAATTCACCGAAGGCCTCATTACCAGCACTTTGAGCCTTTTACAGGTAAGCTGGAATAATCAATAACTTATTAAAAACTGTTTTCCTTGATTGAAAACTCCCAAGATTGGATGCATTTTTCCCCCTGCATTGAGGAGCCAAATGGGAACCCTGCCCTGAATTTCACAGAACCATAAAATGGGAGGGACCAAGCAGGACTTGAAAAGGGTCTACTCCAACTTCCAGATGGCTCGGATTCAACATCCCTCACAGGCCGCTGCCCGATCGCCCCACAGCTTCATCTCCTTAACTGTTCAAACACTCACCGACTTTCTCAGGTTGGTTAAGAACTTCTGATTGTCTCAAGCGTTCTGCTCCAGGAATAGCTTCGTGAATACAACTTTCTCTCTGGATTTCCACTAAACTTCCGGAAGCGTTTCCAGAAACCATACTGGGGTTGCGGTCACACGGGCAAGATAAAACGGTGGGGGGAGAGGCTACTTCCTTTCAGCAGAATTTGACCCACAGCTGCACAATCACACCTCCCTTTAAAGCTGCGGGTGCAGTCCTTCAGTGTGTGATCAGACGCGACTGTGGGTGAGTCATTTTTTTGGTCCCCTTTTTTCCCCAGGAGCTTCAACGAGGGAAACCCCGCTAGGATCTGGGGACTGGCAATCCTAGATGGGGACCCATGTTCGGGACAGCGGCTAATGTGGCAGAAAGTACATTTCACAACACCAATCGAACCCTTTGTGAGTGGGCCAGCCGCCTGTGGGATGTTGCATCAGGACCCTTGTCTTCTAAGCCAGTTAAAAATGAATCAATAAAACTATAAAGGGAATAGGAACAAGTGTTTCTCAAGAAAGCGCAGCATTGCTTATAAGCCTTTCCACAGATATATGAAGGACGCCCGCCTTTTAAAACTACCAGCAGTGTCCCTACTTCCTGGCCCAATGGTGTCATCAATCCACATTTCCCTTCTTCAGACCCGTGGGGCCTCAGGGCACAGTGAGAAAACTGACACAAAAGACAGTGGAAGGGTGGTACTTAAGACCACTGGGTTTGAATGTCGGAGATCCGGGTTCAGATCCCCATTCAGCTTCCTCCTTGGACGTATCACTACCTTTCTTCCTCGCCTACCTCACAGGATTGTTGTGCAGAACAAAAGTGAGATAGGAACGATCAGCCATTTCATAGCCAATGTCATCCAGATGAAAAAGTTGAAGCCAGCCATATTGACTAGGCTTAACATTCCTCAAGCTATGGGGGGAAGCCTCCCACCCAGCAAGTGATGTCACTTCTCGGTAGAACCCAGATAAGGTAGCTCTAGGAACCATACCACAGAGTTCGTGGGGATTCCTAGAGCTACCCTTTGTCACTTTGGGGATTTACCCGGAAGTGATGTAATAATATTGGCGAGGTCACATGCACCCCTATGTCTCCACCCCCAGCTGGTTGCCAAGCTTGGCCTTGTAACCCTAGCACTGACCCACACAAAATCCAAAATGCCCTGACCTGGATAGCTCAGGCAAGCCCGATCTCATCAGATCTAAGATGCTAAGCAGGGTCAACTCTGGCAAGTACTTGGATGGGAGACCTCCCTGGAATACCAGCAGCTGGGAGGCGGGGGCAGGCTTTATTCGGTCACCTCTTTGAATATCTTCCAGCCCCCCAGTAGGGGTCAGTCACTAGAGGTCACCAAAACAAAAAAACAAAGAACCCTTAACCTCTTTGAATTAGGGCCAACCAAATGACACAAACATTGTGCAAGATTTCGGAAAGCCACAGTATTTACATCCAAGTGAAACGTTCATGCGCATACCACAGAGCCGCCAAAGTTCACGATGCCATGAAACGGACTCATCCACCTAGGAATATTATAGCAGATTGTAATCTTCGTATCATAATACTGAAACCCAAGCTCAGGTAGTATTAAATCTAAAAATTCCTTCTTGCTGTCCTCTTTAATATCCTGTCAGATGAAAAACCAAGGGCTCCCCCAAAAAATAAGAGATTATCCCACCTATAGAGATGGTACCAAACGTATTAGGAACAGTAGCGGCACAAAAAGGTTACGAAGGAGAAACCTGCAGAAAGGTCTGGTTTCAGCTTCACTCCCCACCCCAGCCCAAAACCTTAATCCTACACAGAAGAGAAACTGCACACACAGTTCTTGGAGTGTTAATGAGAGAAGTTGACAGTCAGACGCAAATCCAGGCTCACGCTACATATTAACTAAAACTCACATCAGCATCTCCAAAGAAGTACGGAAGCTAAAGCTGAGGGGAAACAGAGGACTGTACCGTTAACCTCTGGCCCTAGATGGGAGCCAGACCATAATTCTATCATGCATCTTTGTGCAATGGGCAGTAGAATTTTCTTGGTAACAGGATGACTATCGAAAGACAAGCTACATATGTATGTGCCATTAAGTTGTAGCTGATGTATGGGGACCGCAGCAAGGGGCTTTGAAGGCAAGTGAGGAGCAGAGATGGTTTGTTATTGCCTTTTTCTGCCGAGACTTCCTTGAAGGTCTCCCATCCAAGTATCGAACCAACATAGCTTCCGAGATCTGACGAGATTTGGCTACACTGCGCTGCCTTCACTCCCCAGCAACAGAGCTACATACAAAAAACCTGTAAAATAGCGACTGACTTATGGCGATCCCAGCAAGGGGCTTTCAAGGCAAGCAAGAAGCAGAGCTGGTCTGCCATAGCCTTCCTCTGCACAGCCTTCCTTGGTAGTCCCCCATCCAATGTCAATTGCTAGGTGGTAACTATAAAGGACATTGTTCCCAGGGCATCTGGCTGGACATTGTGGAAGACAGGATGCTGGACTGGATGGACCACAGGCCTGATTCAGCAGGCCTCTTCTTACATTTATCCCAAAAAGTCAATGAAACAGTTCCCCATCCATGTGATCACACTATTTTTACTTTTGCCATTGTTTGGTGGCACAGTTGAGTCTGACTCTTTGCGACCCCATGGACCGCATCACACCAGGCCCTCCTGTCCTCCACCGTGCTCCGGAGTTTACTGAACTTCATGTTCATTGCATCGATAACACTGTCCAACCATCTCATCCTTTGCCGTCCCCTTCTTCTTTGATCTTCACTCTTTCCCAGCGTCAGGGTCTTCTCATTGGGTGGCCCAAGTATTTAAGCTTCAGCTTCAGGATCTGGCCTTCCAGGGAACAGTCAGGGTTGATTTCTTTTGGGACTGACTGATTTGATCTCCTTGCAGTCCAAGAGATCTCAAGAGTCTTCTCCAGCACCACTACAGATTACTACAGATAAATAAATACTCATCACAGCAACTCATCACCTACTGCCCTGATCCATCCATCTTTGTTAAGCATAGATTTTCATGTACCCACAGGACACAGAAAAAAACCACCCTCAGTGACTGTGAGAAAACAGCATTCTGTGTAGCACACGTTTAGCCTGCCCTTCCCACAGAGATCTCAGAGAAGAATACATGATGGTTCTACCTTTCCCATTATATCCTCACAGGAACTCTATGGGGTTAAGAAAGGCTGAGAGAGCATGACTGTCCAAAAGCCATGGAGCTTCATGGCTAAGTCTGGCCTTGAAGCCTGTTCACCCATGTCCGGGACTATCAACCTAACCACTATCCCACACTGGCTTTAATGGTCAACAAGTTTCCTCACACAGCTCTGAGACCATTTCCCCAGTAGTGAAATTCCCCACATCGACGCTTTGAAAGCTGCTCGTTATGTGACATTTTCCACAGTAGATTTTTCCGCACCAGGCGCCAACCCGAAGTTTTCTCCTTCTTGCCCTGCGTTTTCAGAATCCCCCGTTTCAGCAGGTACCGAAAATGCGGGGCAAGGAGGAGAAAACTTCGGGTTTGTGCCTGGTGAGGAAAAATCTACTGAGGAAAATTTCACATAACACGCCGTTTTCAAAACATTAATGCGGGGAGATTTCACTACTGGGGAAATTGTCTGGGGAGAGAGTGACAACAAATATCCTGAATAAAAGCACTGCAAAATCGAGTTGGCTCCATTTTGCTTGGCCATCACAGAGCCCAGTGGAAAGAACGAAGGGACTTCTAGTAAAACTCACGGCTGACCAGAAATCCATCTGGCTGATGAGAAAACCAACAATTAAAGAGACAGGCACATCAATCATCCCTTCACGATGCTTCAAGGTTGACTAGAAATGTTCCATTTATAGGCTTCGTAATGAGTAGCCCTGGCAGCCTCATAGCCCAGCCTAGCCTAATCTCATCAGAGCTTGGAAGCTACGCTAAGGTTGGCCACAGTTAGTACTTCGATAGGTGACCACCAAGGAAGTCCAGGGTTGTTACATAGAAGCCGGCAATGGCAAACCACCTCCGTTCCTCTCTGTCCATGAAAACTCCTTGAGGGGGTCTCATTAAATCAGGAAGAAGTAGCTCACGAGATAGAATTAAGATTTTTACATTTTTAAAGCATACCAGAGCTTCCCCGTCAAAAACAACAGAAAGAGGTTATGCCTTAAACATCACATCTTACTTTCATACATGACAATTTTTCTAAAAAACCTCCTCCTCCTCATCTCCCATGTTTTGAGATACGAAAGAAACAATTCAAAAACACAGGAGTGCCTTTGTTCACATACAGCAGGGCTCTCCAACCATTTTGAGTCTTTGGGACACTTTGGGAATTCTAACACTGCAGGGCAGGCAGAGCCACAAAATGGCTGCCACGAGAGGTGGGACCAGTCACAAAATGGCTGCCATGGCTTACGTTCAGACACACAGTGGAGATCCTTGTGCTGCGGTGGCAGCTGCCCTAGACAGAGTGTTCTATCTGTGCCTTGTGGCTCATAGCCTCCGATGGACCTCTGCTCCACATGTTTATCTAATCCTCTCTTGAAGTCGTCCACGCTTGTAGCAACCACCACTTCCTGTGGCTGTGAATTCCATGTGTTAATCACTCTTTGGGTGAAGAGGTTTTCTTTGCTTTAAGCCTACTGCTCATTAATTTCATTGAGTGTCCACAAGTTCTTGTATTGTGGGAAAAAGAGAAAGAAAGAAAGAAAGAAAGAAAGAAAGAAAGAAAGAAAGAAAGAAAGAAAGAAAGAAAGAAAGAAAGAAAGAAAGAAAGAAAGAAAGAAAGAGAGAGAGAGAGAGAGAAGAGAGAGAGAGAGAGAGAGAGAAAGAAAGAAAGAAAGAAAGAAAGAAAGAAAGAAAGAAAGAAAGAAAGAAAGAAAGAAAGAAAGAAAGAAAGAAAGAAAGAAAGAAAGAAAGAAAGAAAAGGACTGCTTTCTCTACCTTATCCCATGCATCCCATGAGCCAGCCTCGGCTGAGAAAGAGAGGTAGAAATTTGAGGAATAAATAAATCTCTTATCATGTCACCCCTCAATCGTCATTTCTCCAAGTTAAAGAGCCCTAACATCTTTAAACTTTCTCAATAGATTCGTGTAGGTTTTTATTTCCAACTCAACTAATACAAGGCTCTTTTAAAAGCAGATTGTTGGTTCCAAATTTAACAAGTGGGCATCAGTGTGGGAGGGAAAATAAACATTCTGTCTTTCTTTTGCAGACAAAACCCATCCATACAGGGAGAGCATCCCAACAACTTTGAGATAAACAATAGTATCTAGCTATCGCTCCAATTTTTAGCCCACACTTCTTCCAAAGAGCTCAGGGCAACCTACACAGTTCTCCTTCCCTATTTTACTCGCACAACAACCCTGCAAGGCAGGCTAGGCTGATAAAGAAAGACTGGCCCAAAGTCACCTAAAGAGTTCAGGGCAGAGTAAGGATTTGAACCCAAATCCGACTTCTGACTTCACTGACAGAATTGGAGGTTCTCCAAAACAGCATTGGAGGCCACTCCTGAAGAGCCCCCTGACCTTCTCAAGAACTTTTTCTGGGGGCAAAGTAGTAGATGAAGGGCCTCCAGGGTCCAACATCCCACTTTCCCAACCTCTTGGGGCCTGGGGGCACTTTTGGAATTCTGACACAGGGTGGTGGGAACAGCTCTGACAGAATTATGGCTTGCCCAGGGTCATCCAGCAGCTGCAAGTGGAGGAGTGGGGAATCAAACCCGGTTCTCCCAGATTAGAGTCCGCACATTTAACCACTACACCAAACTGTGAGAGGTAGAGCCACATACACAAAGGAAGCCTAAGTGCAGAGAATAGGAATAATTTTAAAGTATCAGAGACTCAGAGAGTTGGAAGGGGCTATACAGGCCATCTAGTCCAACCCCCCCGCTCGATGCAGAATCAGCCTACACCAGGGGTGGCCAAACTGTGGCTCAGGAGCCGCATGCGGCTCTTTCACATATATTATGTGGCTCCCAGCAGGGCGGCTGGGGAAGCGAAATATCATTAGCAAACAAATATCATTGGACAAATTAAGATCATTATCAATATCTGCTTTTACCCCTTTTGTTATTATTTTTGGCAGTCTCATTTAATGTAAATAAAAAGCAAATTGGCTTATTTCCCAATAAAAGCAGGTAATATTTGTTCATGTCTTGTGGCTCTCAAACATCTGATGTTTATTCTATGCGGCTCTTACGTTAAGCAAGTTTGGCTACCCCTGTTCTAGGTGGCTCCTACACTGAGCAAGTTTGCCCACCCCTGGCCTAGAGCAGTGTTTTTCAACCACTGTGCCGGGGCACACTGGTGTGCCGCGAGATACTGTCAGGTGTGCCGCGGGATTTTTTCAATGAAAGAAATGTGCCTTCCGGGCTGACCTTCCGGGACGCGTTAAAATATATCCACATTATATTTCTTCTGAAACTCAGGTCAATGTTATGGGAAGGAGCCATTACACTTTGGATCTGTAACTTACGATTTCAAGTTGAGTGGCTATTACGTGTATTTGTAATACTGTCATAGTTAATACTTGAGCTGAGGCAACTAATGACCCATTTATCTTGTATTTCAGTGTTTTTCAACCACTGTGCCGTGAGATATTGTCAGGTGTGCCGCGGGATTTTTTCAATGAAAGAAATGTGCCTTAGCTCGAAAAAGGTTGAAAAACACTGGCCTAGAGCATCCCTGACAAGGGTTTGTCCAGCCGCTGCTTGGAGACTGCCAGGGAGGGGGAGCTCACCACCTCCCTAGGCAGCTGATTCCACTGTTGCACAACTCTTCCTGTAAAAAGTTTCTCCTAAGATCCAGCCGGTACTTTCCCCCCCTTCATTTAAACCCATTCTTGCAAGTCCTCTCTGCGGCCCACAGGAACAGCTCCCCGCCCTCCTCTGAGTGACCGCCCTTCAGATACTCAGAGCGGCTTACAATCTCCTTTCCCTTCTACCCCCCACAACAGACACCCTGTGAGGTAGGCAGGCCTGGGAGAGCTCTCTCGAGGACTGCCCTTGAGAGAACAGCTCTGGAAGAACTCGTGACTGACCCAAGGTCACCCCAGCAGCTGCATACGGAGGAGCGGGGAATCAAACCTGGTTCTCCCAAATTAGAGTCCACACACTTAACCACTACACCAAACTGAAGGGTAGGCCGGCTGATCGCTGCCTATCATCGCTTGCCTGCGACTCAACGTGGAAAAGGTTCTTGCTCTCTGACTCATCTTTCCCTTCTTTTTGCCCAAATAATTCCAGAAACTAATAAAACGGCGCCACTGATTAAACAAACGCTAATGAACTGCACGGCAACAGGCTTCGCCGGCAGTGCTGGAGGAAAGGGGAGGGAGCTGAAAGCCACAATTAATCACATTTGCTCGTCAGCCAATTTATTTAATTCACTGAGCTCAAGAGAAAATACAGTATTCCCCCCCCCTCCCCTCGGCCCCATCATGCACCACAGGTCCGGTAACTTCTGCATCGATTTAATTGTATTTGCTTCCATCTTGTTAAGTCGGTCATTAAAGCCACCCTGATGCCAAGAAGCCAGGGCACCGATCCCTAATAGTGTTGCTTTTCCCACAGAAGGGGGTTCTGGGGGTGGGGGGCCGCTACGGAAACAGGCATGGAGGAGATAAGCAGAACAGAATGGAGTGGAACTTATCGCCCCAGGGGGATCTGGGAAAAAATCAAAAGCCTTGAGGACAGAGGAAAACCAGGTTCACCACAGTACTAGGAACAGGCCATGCCTCTCGATACTGATCTGAAAAATTCTGACCCACACAGAGTTTCTCATGAAAAGTTAAGAACATAAGAGAAGCCGATGTTGGATCAGGCCAATGGCCCATTCAGTCCAACACTCTGTGTCACACAGTGGCCAAAAATACCAGGTGCCATCAGGAGGTCCACCAGTGGGGCCAGGATACTAGAAGCCCTCCCACTGTTGCTTCCCCCCAAGCACCAAGAATACAGAGCATCACTTGCCCCAGACCAAGGGATCCTAGCTATACCTTGTGGCTAATGGCCACTGATGGACCTCTGCTCCAGATGTTTATCCAGTTCCCTCTTGAAGCCATCCATGCTTGTAGCCACCGCAACCACCTGTGGCAGTGAATTCCACGTATTAATCACTCTTTGGGTGAAGAAGGACCTCCTTTTATCTGTTCTAACCCGACTGCTCAGCAATTTCATGGAGTGCCCACAAGCTTCTCACATCCACCCCGCCATTTTGGGTTTTGGAAGCCCAAGTTCCAAGATCAAACTGGGAAGAGTCTAGCAAGTTCTGGCAATTTCAAGGGTTCTAGGAATGTGTAGTCAGGCTCACGTTACCTCTAAAATCACTGAAACCACAGCAGGTTCTAGTCTGGGTCTCTTGTTACGGTTAGGTGGGAACTGGGAGGGTGGGGACACAGGGGACACACAGCATTCCATGTGCCATGATGTCACTTCTGGGGAAAACCAGAAGTGATGGTGGGTAGTTCTGAGGATTGAAAGAAACTCTATGGTTTTACCACAGAGTTTCCAGAGATTCCTAGAGCTACCTGCCTTCATTTCTGGGTTTTGCTCGGAAATGATGCCACAGAATATGCACCACCAACAGCCAACTCAGGTTACTAGTGGGAGGTCCTGCAATCCTTGTCCTGGTACCACGCCAGTGTGAGTTGAACTTACCACATTTTTATCTCACTCCTTCCGCCAAGCAGCTCAGGGCAGCCTTGCATGGCTCTCCCCCCCCCCCCCGCTTCCATCTTCTCCTCACAACCCTGCAGGGTAGGGTACACTGAGAGAGCCGTTGGCCCCAAATCACCCAGCAACCTTGACTACTGTGTGTGTGACACACAGCCATTTGGAGCAGTTTGGTGGTATTTTGAGGAGACAGTAACTTGTTCACAAGTTACAATCAGGGGAGAGCGATCTACCACAGACACACAGGTCTCCATGTATCCATTTGTTTAGCATAACACGTGAATAAGGATCTGCATGCAAACACGTGCACATACCTAGAATTTGTGCAACCTGGAACTCTGATTATAAACACAAAGCCCAGCTTTCAGGTACAAGATTTACAAGCATATACTTAACTTTCGACCTCCATGTATGTGCAGGTGTAACCCCCTAGCTGGGAATGGAATGAGCCAGGAAGGGATGGAGCCTCTAGAGGCAGAACGGAGAAGACCTTGTGGGAAAGCTGAAGAAAGAAGCCAGACTGCCTTGCTGGGGAGCTCGGACCTTTAGGCTTGTTTAAGGTAACTATGATTTATAGATGGACACAGATAAGGGAGGGAGACTTTTGTTCTAAATTGTAAATTTAAGAATTATTGTTTCAAGGCTGTGGGGAATTCAACTCGGGACCTGTTATGTATTAGGGATGGAATATTCCTGGACTGTCTACCGGAGACTGGCTTAGCTTGGAGCTCTAGAACAATAGCCCACCAGGACCCTCATCTTGGAAGCTGGTGCACAGAGTGTTCAGCTGGAGACTTCTTGACCCACCAGCAAGAGGAAAGGGATGGACCGGGGGGGGGGGGGTGACAAGATGTGAACGAGGGAGAATGGTTTGGACTTGAAAAGATCCCTGTTCTGTTGTGTTACCAGGTTCTATGTTTTTGTTACATAATGTTAACTGAAAAGTTAAAAAAATGTTTTATTCTCTCTAAACAACGGCAAGGTAAATTCCAAGTTCTGCCCCCACAGAACCCACAACCTGAAGTTACACCCGCATGGGATTTTATTCACCAATTGCCCTCAACAAGCACCATGTAATGATTAGAGCAGTCACTCTTCATGCCTGTATTTCCAGGTACAAATGAAGATGCTGGTTGTAACATCTAAAGCAGGGGTTTCAAACATGCGGCCCGGGGGCTGGATCAGGCCCCCAGAGGGCTTCTGTCAGGCCCGCACTGGAACTGGCCATCTCCTGCTTCCAGTTCTGTTGCTGCTGCTGCGTCATCGCTTGCTTTGCCAGACTCTCTCAATCGCTCAGCCATTTCATGTTTTCCCCTGGGTCCTAGACTCAGAACTCTGAGCATGAGATTTCTGTGGTGAATGTCAATAAATCAAAAGTAGGTTTGCAGCTTACAGAGACACACCTGAACAGCATACTCAAGATTGCAGCCGCACAGACACTTCGATGCAATAATTCAGAGCAAGAGGTGTCAGTTATCACAGACTGTTAAATAAACAAAATATTGCAAGAGGGCTAATGTTTTAATCATGTTTTTATTTTAAGTAAAAAAATAAAACTTTGTGTTTGTGTCCTTTATAAAGTTTATATCTCCGCTACCTGGCATTACATTTTATGACACACATGGCCCGGCCCAACAAGGTCTCATTTATGTCAGATCTGGCCTTCATAACAAATGAGTTCAACACTCCTGGATTAGAGCCTTGGTCTAGGATCTGGGAGACCCAGGTTCAAACCCAAACGGAACCCATTGAATAAAAGGGTTCCAGAGGAGATCCGGGAAATTACAGGCCAGTCAGTCTGACGTCGATACCGGGTAAGTTGGTGGAAACTGTTATTAAGGAAAAAATTAGTAGGCACATTGATGAACAAAATCTATTGAGGAAGACTCAGCGTGGGTTCTGTAAGGGAAGATCTTGTCTCACTAACCTGTTAGTGTTCTTTGAGGGAGTAAACAAACATGTGGACGAGGGGGACCCAATAGATGTTGTTCACCTTGACTTCCAGAAAGCTTTTGATAAAGTTCCTCATCAAAGGCTCCTAAGTAAGCTCAATAGTCATGGAATAAAAGGGCAAATCCTTTTGTGGATCAAAAACTGGCTACTTAAAAGGAAACAGTGGGTGAGTATAAACGGGCAATTTTCTCAGTGGAGGGAGGTAAGCAGTGGGGTACCGCAGGGATCAGTACTCGGTCCGATGCTTTTTAACTTCTTTATTAATGATTTGGAGTTGGGAGTAAGCAGTGAAGTGGCTAAATTTGCAGATGACACAAAGTTGTTCAGGGTGGTGAGAACCAGGGAGGATAGTGAGGCACTCCAAAGGGATCTGTCAAAGATGGGCAAGTGGGCATCAACATGGCAAATGGGGTTTAATGTGGCCAAGTGCAAAGTGATGCACACTGGAGCCAAAAATCCTAACTATAAATACACGTTGATGGGGCCCAAACTGGCAGAGACTGACCAAGAGAGAGATCTTGAAGTCGTAGCAGATAACTCATTGAAAATGTCGAGAGTGTGTGCAACTGCAATGAAAAAGGCCAACGCTATGCTGGGGGTTATTAGGAAGGGAATACATAACAAATCAGCAAATATCATAATGCCCCTGTATAAATCGATGGTGCGACCTCATTTGGAGTACTGTGTACAGTTCTGGTCGCCACACCGCAAAAAAGATATTATAGCATTGGAGAAAGTGCAGAAAAGGGCAACTAGAATGATAAAAGGGTTGGAACACTTTCCCTGTGAAGAAAGGATGAAGCGTTTGGGGCTCTTTAGCTTGGAGAAACGATGGCTGAGGGATGACATGATCGAGGTTTATAAGATCATGCATAGGATAGAGCAGGTAGAGAAAGAAGTCCTTTTCTCCCTTTCTCACAACACAAGAACTCGTGGGCATTCCATGAAATTGCTGAGCAGTCGGGTTAGAACAGATAAAAGGAAGTACTTCTTCACCCAAAGAGTGATTAACACGTGGAATTCACTGCCACAGGAGGTGGCGGCGGCTACAAGTATGGACAGCTCCAAGAGGGAATTGGATAAACATCTGGAGCAGAGGTCCATCAGTGGCGATTAGCCACAAGGTATAGATAGGAACTCTCGGTCTGGGGCAAGTGATGCCCTGTATTCTTGGGGGGGGGGGGCAGTGGCAGGGCTTCTAGTGTCCTGGCCCCACTGGTGGACCTCCTGAGGGCACCTGATGTTTTTGGCCACTGTGTGACAGAGTGTTGGACTGGATGGGCCACTGGCCTGATCCAACATTGGCTTCTCTTATGTTCTTAACCCTGGGCTAGTTTAGGAATACCAGCCTCCAGGTGAGATCTGGGGAACCCCAGAATTACAGCTCATCTCCAGATTACAGAGATCAGAAATGGCTGCTTTGGCGGCTGGACTCCATGGCATTGTACCCCACTGAGGTCTCTTTCCATCCCAGGCTCCACCCCCAAATCTCCAGGTGTCTCCCAACCTGGAGCTGACAACCCTACCCCCATCCACACACACCCCAGTGGCCGAGGGGGACCTGGCAACCCTTGGCCAGTAAGTCTCTCTCGGCATAATTTACCTCACAAGACTGTTGCAAGTGAAAAATGGAGGAGGGAGGAACAAGATACGCGACCCTGAACTCCTCAGAGAAAGGGTAGGATAAAAATATACTAAAATAAATGAACTCCCAAAGGCATGCGAATTCCCAAAGTCAGTGAATTCGATCCCACCCCCGCAATCATTGCCCTCATATCCTAAGTTTGTTAATAGTTTCCAGATTGGACCATCCTTTTTGACCACGAAGGCATGCCTGTTTTACTCGAAGCTGAGTCATCGCCCACCCTTGGGGACAGACAGAAAAAAGTAACCCAAATAAACTGCTTTCTGTTAACACTCAGAGTGGGTTTTAAAAAAAAATGCTGATGCACTTTGGAAGTCAATGAGGAACAAAAAAAAAGCAAAGGAAAGTAATGTCCACAATTTGACCTGCCCTCATGGATCTCCTCAATATTTTGTTTCATCAGCTCATCGACTTCCTTTTTGCATTTATGCCTAGAGGAAAACTCGGCCCTCCAGCCAAATTCTACCAAGAGTAAAAACTGAATTTCTTTTTAGGAGCAGGAAGAAGAGAAGAGAAAGAGAAAGAGAAGAGAAGAGTGGATTTATACCCCACTCTTCACTACCCGAGGGAGTCTCCGAGTGGCTTACAATCACCTTTCCCTTCCCCTTCCCACAACAGACACCCTGTGAGGTAGGTGGGGCTGAGAGAGCTCTTTGGAGAACTGCCCATGAGAGAACAGCTCTGAGAGAACTTATGACTGACCCAAGGTCACACCAGCAACTGCATGTGGAAGAGTGGGGATCCCCCTTTTGGATGAGGGAGCTCAGTGGGGCATAAAGCCATAGATCCCACTCTCCAGAGCAATCATTTTCTCAAAGGGAACTGACCTACGTAGTTAGGAGCTCAGATGTAATTCCAGAAGATCTCCAGACTCCACCTGTTATCGCCACAGGAAGAGAGCCTGAACACAGTTTCTGAAAGAAACGCCACTGCTGACCGTGAAGCCCCAAATGGATCTTCCTCCGGATGCGGCCCAACTCCTATTCCTACTCCTCCTCTTCTCAAGGCAGATGTTGCAGTATTCTTGTGCTTAGATCCCTCCCACCCTCCGTGGTCAGAGATTACTGCCTGCAGATTCGAACCCCGGCCATCTGCCTCTGTGGGAATTCAGTGCCCACCGCCGATCCCTTCTCCGTGAGTCATGCCTGAGCAACCGGGCTGGCTCTTCTTCCCTCTTCTTATCTCTTGCCCCGCCCTGCCGGCACAAAGCTGATGATTCTGACTCAAGGCTCGTAAAAACTATCGCCGCCTTGAGAGGACAGACATCAAACCGTGCCAGAGAGCTGCAGCCCAGACTGAAGAGCTGCATCTGATTTAGAAATCTTGGGTCCAAAGGCCTCCCCAAATATAGTGCTCCTGGAGGAGTCCTAAGCAGGCTGGCCCGTGGCTATGGTGGGGCCGTTGGGGGCTCTGCCCCCTTCCTTACAGGGCCTGCCCCCTTCCTTAAAGCCCTCCCTGCTTCTTAAAGGTCCCCCTTCTTTCCAAAAGCATTTAAAGGATTCCCTTTTGAGAATCAGCAGGGGGTGGTGTGCGCCCCTCTCCCTCCCCTCCTTCAAGATTTAAAGGGCCCTCCAGCTGATCGGCGGGGAGCAGGTGGCCCCTCAATCCGCTGGAGGGCCCTTTAAATCTTGCAGGAGGGGAGGAAGAGGGGCGCACGCCCCCCCTCCTTCATTGTGGCAGATAATAGCAGCCCCACCAGAAAAAAAATTGCCCCGCAAGCCGCCATTTTTATTTATTTATTTATTTAATGAATGTATGCCCCGCCCTCCCCACAAAGGCAGGCTCAGGGCAGCTTAAATTAGTTAGTACATAAACAACATTTAAAACCCGCATTAAATCATTTTTAAAAATTCAGGTACAAGTAAAATAGTAAAGTGCTGGCGGCAGGGCTATTTTGGGGGCAGAACGCACAGGAACAGAGTTCCGGCTGGCTTCCGAGTTGGCCATACCTACAGCCTCCCCCCCCCCCCCCGCTCAGTTTCCCCAGGTGGCACCTGGGGAAGAAGAGAAGAAAAGAGATTGGATTTATATCCCACCCTTCACTCACTTGGAGTCTCAGAGTGGCTTACAAACTCCTTTCCCTTCCCCTCCCCACAACAGACACCCTGTGAGGTAAGTGGGGCTGAGAGAGCTCTTTCCCAAGCTGTCCTTGAGAGAACTGCTGGTACAGAGCTATGGCTTGCCCAAGGTCATCCAGCCAGGTGCAAGTAGAGGAGTGGGGAATCAAACCCGGTTCTCCCAGATTAGAGTCCGCGCACCTAACCACTACACCAAACTGGCTCTCCCTCCAGTAACTGCCTTCCTTCCCTTGGGTTCCCCATGCGCCCCGCAAGCCACGGGGCACCTGGGGAAGCCGATCCTGGGAGGGAGCTGCGCTGTCGGGGGGGGTGGCCTAACATGCTAATGAGTTTCTGCTGTTGGGTGCGGCCTATTATGCTAATGAGTTCCTGCTGGGCTTTTTCTACAAAAAAAAAGCCCTGGCTAGCGGTGTTTCATTAATTATGTAAGACGGCGTACTGAGGAGTGTATACAAAGCGAACAATTTTCCTGCACAGTGTTCTTCCTGGGTCAAGCTGCGACACAAGCCAGATGTCAGAACCAGGGCCACGATCTGTGATGAGTTTCTCGATTACAATAGTGGAGGGGGCTCCTAGTTGAAAGCCTGGTGGAAGAGCTCCGTCTTGCAGGCCCTGTGGAACTGCAAAAGATTCCGCCGGGCCCTGATCTCTTCCGGGAGCTCATTCCACCAGAATGGAGCTGCCACTGAAAAGGCCCTGGCCCTGGTGGCAGCAAGCCTGGAATCCTTAGGGACCAGGAGGGTCAGTCGACTTTGAGACCCCAAATGTAGTGCTCTCTGGGGTATATAAAATCCTGTCACCATTGGCTCAACCTACTCCAGAGCCCCTAACCCAGGGGTCCTCAAACTACGGCCCGTGGGCCACATGCGGCCCGCCGAGGGCATTTTTCTGGCCCGCCGGGTGTGCCGCTGCCTGTCCTCCAATTCCCAGCAGCACATAAAGCAGCAGGAAAATTGCAGCCGACTCGTCCCGGGCCACATGACAAAGCCCCGCCCCCCTGCTTCCAGTCAGCCAGGAGGAGGCAAAAGGAAGACTGGAAGAGGGTAAGTGTGGGGTGGCAGGCGCTCCGGCTGGCCCCAAGCCTCTCAGCCGGCTAGGAGACCTGCGCCAGTCCCAAGAGCCGGGCAGGGGTCTTTTTCGAGGCTTTTTGTGCTGCTGGGAATCGGAGGGGGAGAGAAAGAGAGACAGAGAGACAGAGGTTTCTCTTTCCCATCATGATGCCTGCAGTAGTGGAGTTTCAGGGAGAAGCAGCTGGGGGCTTGCTGCCTTAAAAAGTTTATGAGGATGCCGAGTTCTTTGTTTCTTCGGAGAGGGAAAGAAAACAGCCCCGTCAAGGGTGCCTTTTTAACTTTACTTGCTCTTCATTTTAAATACTGTATTTGTTCCCATTTTGTTTTTTTACTTGAAAATAAGATATGTGCAGTGTGCCTAGGAATTTGTTCATAGGGTTTTTTTTTAAACTATAGTCCGGCCCCCCAACGGTCTGAGGGACAGTGAACTGGCCCCCTGTTTCAAAAGTCTGAGGACCCCTGCCCTAACCTGTTCAAGCCTATGGTCACCTTTAGAAAGCTGATACAGGGTGGACGGCGCCACCACAACATGGCTATCATAGGAGGTGGCGATCACCCCAAAATGTCAGGGAGTGAAGTTATGCCTCAGTCTGGTTGGAACGCTGCAGCACTTCCGGCAGAAACTCTGTTTAACAGGATGGATGAGTCTAAAACATCTCCTTACATCCGCGTGGGTCTACATATCGAGCTAAGAAACACTCATCCAGCAGTATCTTGTCAGATCTCCAGTGGGCGATCAGAAGCTCTGGGGGCCCCACCCACTTTCTAAAAACACTTTGTAGGCAACCAGGAAAGGTGGCGCCCACGTGCACCGTGTTAGGGACCCCCGACCTACACCGCGGGGCTGAACAGACAGCTGCCTTGCATTCTATTAGACCGTTCTTTTACCCTGACTGAAGGCAGCTCGTGGGCGCAATCACAAAATAGCTTCTGTAGGAGGTATAGCCACATGTATATCCAGAGAAAGTCCAAGTTGCAAGGGAGAAGAATCACAGGCATAGAATCAGAAGGGATCTCCAGGGTCATTGAGTCCAACTTCCTGCACGATACAGGAAATTCACAAACACCTCCCCACACACACACACACACCCAGTGACCCCTGTTCCACGCCCAGAAGATAACCTCCAGGAAATCCAGCCAAACCAGCCTGGAGAAAAACTGCTTCCTGACTCCAAATGCCATTAGAATCATAGAATTACAGATTTGGAAGGGACCCTACAGGCCATCTAGTCCAACCCCCGGCTCAGTGCAGGATCAGCCTAGAGCATCCCTGACAAGTGTCGGTCCAGCCGCTGCTTGAAGACTGCCAGGGAGGGGGAGCTCACCACCATTTCCCCAGGCAGCCGATTCCACGGTTGCACAACTCTTACTGTTGCACAAGTCTTACTTTTTCCTCATATCCAGCCGGTACCTTCCCACCCTTAATTTAAACCCATGATTGCGAGTCCTCTCCTCTGCTGCCCACAGGAACAGCTCCCCGCCCTCCTCTAAGGGACAGCCCTTCAGATACTTCAAGAGAGCCATCCTGTCCCCCCTCAACCTCCTCTTCTCCAGACTAAACATTCCCAAGCCTTTCCTCCTAGGGCTTCTTGGTCTCCAGGCCCCTGATCATCCTCTTCGCTCTCCTCTGCACCTGCTCCATCCTGTCCACATCCTTTTTGGAGTGAGGACTCTAGAACCACACACAAGACTCTAGGTGCAGCCTGACCAATGCAGTATACACTGAGACTATCACATCTTGCAATTAGGATGTGACAAGGAGGGCCCCGGCGATATTCGCAGGGGGGGAGAAGCTGACAGCTGCTCCTCCTTCCTCCTCCCCCCCTTACCCCCGCGTTCCAGCCTGCCCGAGGCGAGGCCCCTCCGGCACAGAGCTGCGGGCCTCGCCATCTCTTCTCCACCTCCTGCCCCGACTTGGCCCAGCGAGGCCCGCAGCTTTGTGCCAGAGGAGCCTCACCATTCCTTTCCTCCCCCCTCGCCCTCGCGTTCCCCTACCGCCCGTTCTCCTTTGCCGCGGCTTGAGTGGCTTAATGCCACTCAGGCCCAGCGTTTCCCTCCTCCCCCGGCACCATCCCCTCCCTCCCTCCCCCCCCCCCGTGCTCGTCCCCCCGCCCACCAGCTCACTCTTTTTTTGCTGGGGCCTGAGTGGCTTAACGCCACTCAGGCCCAGCGTCTCCCTCCTCCCCCCTGGCACCATCCCTTCCCACCCACCCCCCGGCCATGCTCATCTGCTGCCAGTGCCGCCAGCACTCCCGCAAGTCCGTTCCCTGCGCGTGCGCAGGGAACCGCCACCACGCCGCCGCCACCAGCAACAACCACATGACAGGTAAGTTCGTTCCCTACTTTTCGGGGGATTTCAGTATCCCCCGAAAACTTTTTTTTAACTTTTTTGATTTTTCTGCAAACGGGGGGATCACCCCCCATCTGCAGAACCCCCTCCCCACCCCCCAAGTGCACCCCCGCGCGGATTTAAGTATCCGCACGCAAGGGGGGCACTTGGGAATTAGATATAGTGATGCCTCAGTTGATACATCCCAAGATCACATTAGCCTGTTTGTCGCGGCATCACACTGGCTGCTCATATTCAATTTACGGTCCACCCGTACCCCCAAGACCTTGTTCACACACACTGCCCAGAAGCGTAACACCCCCCCCCCCCTCCTTCCAGTATGCGTGTTCCTCATTTTTTAATTAAACAATACACTGGGAAACAGGCGTGAGAGACAGACTGAGACAACTGAGGTTGTCGCTGCCACCGAAGCCACCTTATTTTAATCTGCACAGCCAATCAGATCTTCAGAGGCCAATCAGAAGCCGTGCTGGGGAGGAGCCCCAGCTGGCCCCACCCACTTTCTGAAAACCAAGGAAAGGTGTCAGCGGAAACCATGGTACCCACGGGCCCCCACGGCGGGGATCCCGGTTTTAGATGGAGATGTTACAGGGAAATCTGCTAGAGGGAAAGCAGGTGCTTTAGGACTGAGCTCCAGCCTCAAAAATGGTCTGCAGAATCAGCCAGACACATAATGCAGCCTTACAAGGTCTTTTTATTACAGTGAAATCAACAATGATCACTGCGGCTGGCTGTTATCTATATCCGTCGGTCACTCCGTCTCATCTCCTGCCTTTCTTTATATCATGATCTTCATCGCCCTCTCTGTCCCAGCAGAGGACAACTCTATTTTTTCCCACTCTGTGCATAGCACCTAGGAACACATACGGCTGCTAGATACTGTGTCAGGCCATCAAGCTCAGTATTTCTGATCCTGGCTGGCAGCAGCTGCCCATAGCCTCGTGCAGTGGACTTTTCACATCACGGACTCTCTGCGCTTTACGCAGGGCCGCCCTTGAACATTGTCCGGAAGCTGCAGCGGTACAGATTGCTGCCACCAGAGGGCTGAATGGAGTAGGTCATAGGAACCATATTGCTCCAGTCCCGTTCCATCTGCCCTGGCTTCCGATTTGCATCCCAGCTCAATTCAAGGTGGCAGCATTGATCTTTAAAGCCCCAGTGGCCGGGGACAAACATACCTTAAGGACTGTATTCTCCTGTACGAATGTACCTGTACATTCCGGTCACCTTCCAAGGCCCTGTTTAGTTTGCCCTGACCACTGTAGGACAATGGGGAAAGAATGTGATTTCTGAATGTGATTTCTGACACTTTCTCCTTGAAAGATATATATTGACGGCTGCCACTGTGCCTTCAAAAGTTTAATCATAACAGGTCCAGATCCTGGTATGCAACCGAGAAGCTTCTGATTAGAGAAACTTATAGCAGATTTTGTAACTGCATTTTCTGTATAAGAAGCCATATTAAGCAAAAGTATTATTAAAAGCCTCTGTAGATGGAATTAGGATGCAATAGAAATGAAATGTGCAAGCTGCAAGGACACCGAGGGCAAGTTTAATGTGATTCATGGCCCCATCAGCAGGCCCTCCATATGCAGGTCAGAAAGAAACCCACTGTTCTCTAATGTTCCTATTGTCCTGGAAGCCAGATAAGTTAATGCAACCACGGACAGACATGGCCAGTATGAGGAGAGAGCAATAGTAAGTCTTCTTAAAGTCAAATGTATGATGGTAACCGCTTGATACCAATTAGAGATTCTTCAATGTGTAAATTATATGTGACGTCATTTGGGGTATAAGACCTTCTGCCCTTCCTGGTTATGGTAGAATACAGCCTTGGAATCGCTGACATGCTAAGGTGCTCAGCCCTGTATTCTGTTTTGAATTCATTAAACAGATATTCATCTAACTCACCAGACTCCGACTGTGTGATTCCAATTTGACCAAGGGGTCACACAGAGCACGGATTTGTACATCACCATCTGAGGCTAGACAGGTGGAAACTTGAGAAAGGGCCTTCTTGGTCATGGCACCAAAACACTGAAACTGCTGCCCAGATTCCATCTACTGGTGTCTTCAGCAGAGTGTGAGCATGGTATCATGGTTAAGAGCAACAGATTCTAATCTGGAGAATTGGTTTCAATTCCACACTCCACCACATGAAACCAGCTGGGTGACCTTGGGTCAATCACAGCTCTTTCAGCCCAAAAAAATAAGTCTAGCTTGCCACCTAGTGGTGTGTAACGCTAAAAGAGCTAGAACTTCAGACTGCCAGACAATCTTATTATCTCCTGGCTTTGCTACACACAATGCCACATGATAATTATTATTAGGAGTCTTCCGCCAGCGAGTGAAGAATTTTTTGTTTCATTTGACATACCCCCTCCTTTGGCATAGGTCCTCCTCCCTGTTTCTGGTGTTTGCTTTTACGAAATCATTTTATCGTTTTTAATACTGTTTTTCATTGTTTTAATGTTTGTCTGCCACCTTGGGGAACCCAGTCCCGTAGAAAGGTGGCATTCAAATGCTTTAAATAAATAAGTAACTGGAAATGATGGAGATGGAGCCTGAGAACTTCTGCATGCCAAGCACATGCTCTGTCAATGACTCAGGGGCCCCTCCCCTTGAATTAAAAGGAGGCCGTTGCGTAAACCTCCTGACCTCCACTCTCTAAAGAAACTAGATTCTTCAGACATTCAGAGGGAGTGACATTCCGCAACATCACTGCGTAAGCCAAAGTGTTTTGCCATTTTTTTAAAAAAAATTCTCCCACTGCCATAAACGGACCCAAGGTAGTCACATTTCGAAAGAGCCAGACACCCTGACGCAGCAGCTGTGGTGGATATGCCAGGGGTGTGATGCGCACAGGGAGTTCTGCCCAAGCCTGGGCACCCTCGTTCCTTTTGAGTCAGACTGTTCCTCATGCAAACAGTGAAGATTTTGCACCAAATCATGCTGAAAGGAAGATGCCTGGATCCCATTTTCTATTTGGGGAGGGGCAGATATTCCCCCCCCCTTAATATTTCCAACTACGGCAGTTATTCCTTAGGAGCTCCGGTGTTGTCGCCGGCTTACTGGATCCAGTATCTGAGTGGTTCTTATTATAAACCAAATGTTTTCTACCTTCAAGATTTGGTTTGGTGTAGTGGTTAAGCATAAGCCAGTTTGGTGTAGTGGTTAGTGCACAGACTCTAATCTGGGAGAACCGGGTTTGATTCCCCACTCCTCCACTTGTACCTGCTGGATGACCTCGGGCAAGCCGTAGTTCTTTCAGAGCTGTTCTCGAAAAAGAGCAGTTTCTGTCAGAGGTCTCTCAGCCCCACCTAACTCACAGGTTGTCTGTTGTGGGGAGGGGAAGGGAAAGGAGTTTGTAAGCCACTCTGGGACTCCCTTGGATAGTGAAGGGCGGGGTATAAAGCCAATCTCTTCTTCTTCATTATCATCATCATCAAGATGACCCTTTTTTCCCATTGACCCATCTGTCAATGACGGCTCGCAAGCACCCATTCCTGACCTTCAAGGAATGAGGAAGTCACCTTGCCAACTCAAGTCTCCCCCAATATGTTTTGCTCTCTCTAGTAGTCCCAGAGGGAGCAAAAGTTGACCAGGGGTCATTTCGAGCCGGAACGCACAGGAACGCCGTTCCGGAGTAACAAGCCCAGGAGCGGGCACAGATGGTGATGCACTGTGGAAGAAAAGCAAAAGCAGACTAACTTGATCTGTATTTTCATGCTTGTTGTAGGGCTGCTTCCCTGCAAGAGCAAAGGAAACCTCAAATGTCTGTAGTCAGTGTAAAGCTGGGTCGCCAACTCTGAGTTGGGAAAGACCTGGAGGTTTTTGGGGTAGAGCCTGAGCGGTGGGTGTTGCCTTCTGACACACTTCCGGTGACGTCAGGGGGGGATATGCAAATAAGTTATGCTAATGAGTTATGCTAATGAGCTCCTGCACCTCTTTAATGAAATGCCTCTGAAAAACACATGTGGAAAGGGGGGGATGACCCAACCCAATAGGGACAAACAAGTGACAAAAATTACAGAGCAGAAGTGGCCCCCTACCTCTCACTTAAGGTACTGCCAGAATTATCGTTCCCCCCGAGAGAAAGATCATTCGCACCGTAGTATTTCCCATTACTATGTACGGGTGTGAAAAGTTGGACAATGAAGAAAGCTGACAGGCAGAAAGGTGATTCAACTGGAACGTGGCGTTGAAGGAGAGTTTTACAGATACCACGGGTTATCAAAAAAGACAAATCGGTGGGTCCTAGATCAAATCAAGCCTGGACTCTCCCTAGAAGCTAAAATGACCACATTTAAGGCTATTGAACTTTTGGTCACATTATGAGAAGACAAGAGTCGCTGGAAAGGATAATAATGCAAAGAAAAGTTGAAGACAGCAGGTAAAAGAGGAAGACCCAAAAGAAAACGGATTGACTCCATCAGCCATTTGTAGGACCTGAACAAGGCTGTTGACAGGATATTTTGGAGAAGAGAGAGGGACTTGATATAAGAGAGAGAGAAGAAGAAGAGATTGGATTTATATGCCACCCCTCCCTACCCAAAGGAGTCTCAGAGCAGTTTACAATCTCCTTTTTTCCCTTCCCCTCCCCACAACAGACACCTGGTGAGGTAGGTGGGGCTGAGAGGGGTCTTTCGAGGACTGCCCTTGAAAGAACAGCTCTGAGAGAACTGATAGCACTTAACACACACACACAGTTTCTCTTGTGGGGGCAGACGCTGATCTGGGAGAACTGGGTTTGATTCCTCACTCCTCCTAATGCAGCTGCTGGATGACCTTGGGCAAGCCATAGTTCTGTCAGAGCTCTTCTTGAAAGAGCAGTTCTCAAAGAGCTCTCTCAGAGCTCTCTCAGCCCCAACTACCTCACAGGGTGTCTGTAGTGGGGAGGGGAAGGGGAAGGAGATGGTAAGCTGCTCTGAGACTCCGAGTGAAGGGTGGGGTATAAATCTAATCTCCTCCTCCTCCTCCTCTTCGGTGTGCTAAAGGCCACCAGCAAGGATTCACTGCCCCTCTTCCAGAAATATCTAAGAGCAGACCTTTGGAACTTGGTGGACCGTGGTTATCTCCTATGCTAAAACCTCTTCCCCACCACCACCACTGAAAGAGCTCCCCTCTCTGTCAAAGAACAGACTATGCCCACAGGGGTTGTAGGTCTAGTCCTAATTCTGGCTCTGGGAAAAAAAAATGTACAAAAGCACAAACCAAGCTACAATACCATCCTAAGCAAAGGTACACTTTTTAACCAGACTTGGATGGGTATAACTCAGTTTCGGGATGCATGGCCAGTCCCCCCAGGCCAAAACCATGATAGACCCAAGCGGCACCTCCAATCCTGCTTGGTTAATAAAAATAATAAATCACTGCCCATCCCCTGACCGAAGCCTCTTCTTGTCACTCGATGATGAATTCAACTCTCCTACTAATAGAACTTCAATGTGGCGACCTCGCAGCTTTCCTGCACGCCCGCTGGTGCCGGGCTGAGCTCAGTAAAACCACCATCTGAGAATTTACAACATCAAATACTCCCACGGCCTCATTATGATAACGAATTCCAGTCCGGAACGCTTCACAAAGCCCTGGTTGCCAAGGAGACTTCTCCTTCCCCAAGCTCACAGGTCTGTCTCTTTACAATGAAAAGCAAAAAAGACCGGGTGGCATATAGAAACCCTGGCGCAATTATCTCCTCTGGGGGGTTAAAGGAAGTCGCTGTCTTCCTTGTGGTCCAGTTAGAAAACTCTTGAGGTCGCTGGTTACTCCAATCTATGGCTAGATTCGAATCCATTAGCATCTCCGAGACAGGCGAGGTTTTCAGCGTATGAGCTTGTCACGGCTCAGGTGGGGTGTCCCGACGCTGCCACCATTCTGGTTTTAGGATCCCTTGAGAAGGCCCAGCGCGCCCTCCCAAGACCTTCAGGCCTCCCTTATTTGGCCGAATAACAGGCATGAGGACCAGGCAGAGTAAACGACAAATAAAAGGAGTTATTTGTACGGGAGGTCAGCCCAATACGGGAAAACAAACCAGGTGCAAGAACAATGGCTATAAGCGGGTGAAGGGAACAGAAACCAAATGCCCTAGCGCGACTAGACTCACAGTCCCTCAAGATGAGGGCCTCTTCCATGCAGTAGCCTTCCCTCTGGCCCTGCACCCTTGGAAGAAGAGTAACTCTTCTTCTGCGCCAGGTCTTCTATTATAAGTCCCCTTTCTCTGTGATTGGCCAAAATTGGCGCCAAAACCTCTCAGGGACTTCTGGGAGTTGTAGGCCTGGCTTCCTCCCACTGCTAGTCAGGCTCCCCCGGCCTGCTAGGCCTCTAGTCGCACAGCCCATTTTAAGTACTGAGAGTCAGGCGACGATGAATCATGACAAGGCTTTTATTCTGAACATCGCTCAGCTCAAGACAGGCCTAGCAGAGCGGCACACAAACTTATACGTTCTCAACAGTGAACTCTATACGAAGTAGCGATATATGCCTAGTGCTATTGGACCTAAGCCGGGCTCTATGATTGGTTCTCTGGGGTGGCCTCAGGACCAATGGTTGGTCTTTATTGTGCAACCAATCGGAACGAGGGAATCATGAAACTATGGCTAAGCCATACTGCGCAGAATGAACTCAAAACATAACAGCCCAGGATCATGACAGAGCTTTTGAGAGTCGAAGCCCCCTTTGTCAGTATCGGAGGACGCTCTGACTGGATTCGAACCCAGCGGTTCTACTGCAGACCCACACAGCTACCCTCTGAAGCGACCTGATCTATGGATATTCTTGTGTATTCGGAGTCATTAACCGCTTAGTTTGAGTCCAGCAGCACCTTATTGACCCACAAGATTTTGTGGAAGACCTCCACCACGAGACCTTGGAGAGTCGCTGCCAGTCGGCAGACAATACCGACCTTGACAGGCCTATGGCAGGGATGGCCCAAACTGTGGCTTGAGAGCCACATGCGGCTCTTTCACACATATTGTGCGGCTCCTGGCAAGGCGGCTGGGGAAACAAAAGGGAGGTATGCCTCCCCCATCGGTCTTCCCTTCCCCAGCCAGTGTTCCCCTCCCTAGGTAGGCTTGAGGTGGGGGGGGGAGTAGAGAAAGAAAGCAACTTTAACTTTAAATGCGTTCACAAAGCCCCCTCTCCACCGGCTGGCTCAGAGAAGGCATTTGTCTCTTTAAATCCCTTTGCCAAGCCGGCTGGCATGGAAGCGTGGGGGGGGGGGGTTAGCGAACACATTAAAAGTTAACATTGCTTTATTTCCAACCCTCCCTCCCTCCCTCGTTTATTTACTTTCTTTCCACCTCTCTTTTTCTCTCTTCCTTTCTTCCTTCCCTCCCCTCCCTCATCTATTTGCTTTCTTTGTTTCTCTCTCTCTCTTTCCACCTCTTTCATTCTTTCTTTCCACCTCTCTTTCTCTCTCTCTCTCTCTCAGACAAATATCATGAGCAAACAAAGAAATATCATTGGGCAAAGAAATACCATTATCAATATCTGTCTTTACCTCTTTTGTTTTTATTTTTGGCAGTCTCCTTTAATGTTAATAGAAAGCCAATCTGCACATTTTCCAACAAAAACATCTGCGTAATATTTGCTCATGTCTTGCGGCTCTCAAACATCTGACATTTTGTTCGACGTGGCCCTTACGTTAAGCAGGTTTGGCCACCCCTGACCTATGGTCTGATTCAGTATAAGGTAGATTCATGCGTTCACTTTCCACCACAATCAAAGAAAGATATTCATTAACAGAAGAGCTATAGCATTTTATTGTTTGTTTGTTAGTTAGTTAGACTTTTACCAGCTCAGGGCAGCTTACAACAATATAAAATACAACAGATAATACTGTATACAATATAAAATCTTGCAATACAAAATGTAAAACAATAAATATCACATATAAGATGCTGGCATTAGTTCCTCAGTACAGGCAGCTACTTCGTTCCGATCAGATGAACGCGGTACTCAGGTTGGGCTTAGATGAGAGAGGGTGAGGATAAAAGGGGGGGACCCAAAGAGGGCGGGCTCACTCGTCATAACTGTCAGATATCGAAGCTGACAGTGACGGTAGTGGTGGTAGTGGCAGCAGCTCCAAAGGCCTGGCGGAAGAGTTCCGTCTTACAGGGCCTGCGGAACTGTAATAGATCCCGCAGGGCCCTGATCTCCTCCGGGAGCTCATTCCACTAGAGTGGAGCCACCACCAAGAAAGCCCTAGCCCTCGTTCTTACCAGCCTGGCCTCCTTGATGTTCGGGAGGGTCAGCCAATTCTGGGTCCCCGATTGCAGAATTCTCTGGGGGACATATGGGGAAAGGCGGTCACTCGGGTATGCAGGTCCCTGGCCATTTCCCCCCATTTTCTGAATTCCAATCCACCAACCCTCCACTGGGCCCCTCTGCAACATCGCTCAGCCTTCTCTTAGCCATCCACGGCCACCCTGCCATTCACAACCGGGCTCTCGGGGTTCTCCCACGTTCCCAGGAGCTGCAAATTACACTTCTCAAGCCCCAATCGCAAGACTTCAGGCTCTCATTTCCTCAAACACCGACTTAATTTAATCCTCGCCCCCAAGAACGAGCGGAAAGAAAGCAAAACCGCAGCTTCAATTAAGCCCTATTTAATTTGCCACGAGGCTTTCCAAGAACGGGAAAAATGACTAAACAGCCCCAAACGTGCTCAGCTTTGCTCCACTGATTCAGAAATTTTGATCAAGTGGCAGACCTAGCAGGCATGTCGGGACTAGGTGCTGCCCCAGTTGCCCTCGCCCTGAAAATCTGAAAAGCCAAGCTTGGCAAGACACAGAAGAACCCACGGACGGCTCATTCCGAATTTCTTTCATTGGCGTGTATTAGCCACTGGGGAATCACACGACACGAAGGTTGACAATAAAGAAATGGCAAGGGTTCAAGAGCTATTCCTCGGCTCCATCATCGACCAACACGGAGACTACACCCAAGAAACTAGAAGGAGATTGAGACTGGGATGGGCAGCCGTGACGGAGCTAGAATGTTTGCCTTTTCGGTCGTGGCCCCGACCCGGTGGGACTCTCTGCCAAACAGCATCAGGGCCCGCCGGGACCCCATGCAATTCCGCAGGGCCCGTAAGGTAGAGGTGCTCCATCAGGCTTTTAGTTGAGGGCAGCAACAGTTAAGACTGCCACCCTCTTCCTCTTCCTAGGACCCCCAGGTCCCCTGCCCTGCCCTGCTGCACAGACAGCACTGTAGCTGGCAAAAGGGGGTTATATTGCCATCTGGACTGGTGCATTGTGACAATTTTAGGCTGATTATGTGTTAATTGCTTTTAAGGTTGTAAATTGCCCAGACTTCACTTGGGCTGGACAATTCATAAATTTGGATGGATGGATGGATGGATGGATGGACGGACGGACGGACGGACGGACGGACAGACAGACAGACAGACGATGGATGGATGGTAGGTAGGAAGATAGACAGACAGATGACAGATTAGGTAGGTGGACAGGTGGGTGGGTGGGTAGGTAGGTAGGTAGGTGGATGGGTGGGTGGGTGGATGGATGGATGGATGGGTGGATGGATGGGAGGATGGATGGGTGGATGGATGGATGGATGGATGGGTGGATGGGTGGATGGGTGGATGGGTGGGTGGATGGGTGGATGGGTGGGTGGGTGGATGGGTGGATGGGTGGATGGGTGGACGGATGGACGGATGGACGGATGGACGGATGGACGGATGGACGGATGGACGGACAGACAGACAGACAGACGATGGATGGTTGGATGGATGGAAGGTAGGTAGACAGACAGATGACAGATTAGGTGGGTGGATGGGTGGATGGGTGGATGGGTGGATGGGTGGATGGATGGATAGATGGATAGATGGATAGATGGATAGATGGATAGATGGATAGATGGATAGATGGATAGATGGATAGATGGATAGATGGATGGATGGATGGATGGATGGATAGATGGATGGATAGATGGATAGATATGGATCGATGGGGGTTAGGGTTAAGGATGTGTGCCACTAGCAATCAAGATCAAGTTAATTCATGCCATAGTACAGGGGTGGCCAACCTTGCTTAACGTAAGAGCCACATAGAATAAACGTAAGAGCCACATAGAGATGTCTGAGAGCCGCAAGACAGGAACAAATATCACACACACGTTTTTATTTTTAAAAATATGCAAATTTGCTTTTTATTAACATTAAATAGGACTGCCAAAAATAAAAACAAACGAGGAAAAGAGAGAGAGAGAAACTAGGAAAGCAAATAGATGGGAGGGAGGAGGGAAGGAAGGAAGGGAAAAAGAGAGAAAAAGCATGCCTCCCCTTTGCTTCCCCAGCCGCCCTGCCAGGAGCCGCACAATATGTGTGAAAGAGCCGCATGTGGCTCCCGAGCCACAGGTTGGCCACCCCTGCCATAGTATTTCCCGTTACTATGTATGGGTGTTAACGCCGGACAATGAAGAAAGCGGATAGGAAGAAAAATCTATTTCCTTTGAAATGCGGTGTTGGAGGAGAGTTTTATGGAAACCATGGACTGTCCAAAAGACAAATCCGTGGGTTCCAGATCAAATCCAGCCTGATCTCCCTAGAAGCTAAAACGACATGACTGAGGCTATTGTACTTTGGTCACCCACATGAGAAGACCAAGAGTCCCTGGACAATCCTGCTAGGAAGAGTCGAAGGCAGCAGGAAAAGAGGAAGACCCAACATAAGATGGATGGACTCCATCAAAGGAAGTCGCGGCTCTTAGTCTGCAAGACCTGAGCGAGGCCGTTAATGAGAGGACGTTTTGGAGGTTATCGACTCATAGTTGTCGCCTTAAATCAGAAGTTATTTGACAGGACTTGCAAAAATACAAATTTATCAAAGGCTTTAGATCGGGGTGTCGAACTCATTTGTTATGAGGGCTGGATCTGACATAAATGAGACCTTGTCGGGCCGGGCCATGAGTGTCATAAAATGTAATGCCAGGTAGCGGAGATACAAACTTTATAAAGGACTCAAACACAAAGATTTTTTTTAACTTAAAATATAAAAAACATGCTTAAAACATTAGCCCTCTTGCATTATTTTCTTTGTTTAACAGTATCTGGTAACTGATTCCTCTTGCTCTGAATGACTGCATCCAAATGTCTGTGCTGTTGCAGTCTTGAGTATGCTGTTCAGGTGTGTCTCTGTAAGCTGCAAACCTACTTTTGATTTATTGACATTCACCACAGAAATCTCATGCTCAGAGTTCTGAGTCTAGGACCCAGGGGAAAACATGAAATGGCTGAGCGACTGAGAGAATCTGGCGAAGCAAGCGATGATGCAGCAGCAGCAACAGAACTGGAAGCAGGAGATGGCCACAGTTCCAGTGCGGGCCTGACAGAAGCCCTCCGGGGGCCTGATCCGGCCCTCGGGCCGCATGTTTGACACCCCTGCTTTAGATGTTACAACCAGCACCTTCATTTGTACCTGAAAATACAGGCATGAAGAGCGACTGCTTCAGAAACAGTGAGGAACTAGAGAACTTTCTGCTACCTTGTGGGCTCAGCCCCCACCACACAGAGAGAGACACACACACAAAATATATGGGATGTGTAGTTTCTTTGAAGGAGGTATCCATGCCTGGGCTCCCAACAGTGAAAGACAACTTCTACGTCAGCCGTCTCCAACATGGTGACTGTGGGCTCCATGTGGTGCTTGATCACACCTTTCCTAGTGCCCAGTGGGTGTTTTCAAAAAGTCAGTAAGGCCTAGGGCTGCCAAGTCTGCCCGGGGGAGCAGGGGATCCCCTGCTACAGGGGTCCCCAATCCGCTGGCCCGGATTCGGCCGGCAGGGGGAACCCCACCCCTGAAGTCGTCCCGGAACTCCCGGAACAAAGAGAACTCCCCCTGGCTGGTAAAAAGTGAGTACTTGGGAATCCTAGTAAGGCCAGGTGCTCAAGGCTTCTGACTGGCCACCGGAGATTTGACTGGCTATACAGGTTTTTTTAAAATATTGCTTTGGCAGCAGCTGCCACCTTTGCATAAGGACCTTCACTGTGTGACATTTCGTGGCTAGCTCTGCCTCCGGTGGCAGCCATTTTGTAGCAGCCATTTTGTGGGTGTGCCCACCACACAATACCAAAAGTGCCGGCAGGCTCGAAGAAGAAGAAGAAGAGATTGGATTTATACCCCGCCCTCCACTCCCCAAGGGAGTCTCAGAGCGGCTTACAAACTCCTTTTCCCTTCCCCTCCCCACAACAGACACCCTGTGAGCAATGCTCCCTCTAAGCTGTGGTGTCTTGTGAGCAAAAATTCTACTTCATGAGCGACTGGCAGTAAAGTCGTGAGCAAGCAATTTGGCCACTGCATAAATCAGTCTGCTCTGGAGCCATCGTTCCTGAGCTGAGACTAAAATGTGTGAGTCGGAGGCTCAAAAACTGTGAGCTAGCTCACACTAACTCAGCTTAGAGGGAACACTGCCTGTGAGGTAGGTGGGGCTGAGAGAGCTCTTTCCCAAGCTGCCCTTGAGAGAACTGCTGGTACAGAGCTATGGCTTGCCCAAGGTCATCCAGCCAGATGCAAGTGGAGGAGTGGGGAATCAAACCCGGTTCTCCCAGATTAGAGTCCGCACACTTAACCACTACACCAAACTGGCTCTCAAAGAGGTTGGGGACCCCTGCTGTAGGTTAAAGTGGCACTCAGATCTGGGCTGTGGGAATGAGAACACAGAGAGAAAAACTACACAGGATCCTTGGTTTCCAGTGGGGGGGGGGGGGAGTGAATGGAACCATGAACCATAGTTGGTCAGTTCTGTTATGAGAGTGGCAAACTCATCTGGGGCTCATATTTATGATATTCCCCTATGACCTCTGGTCCAGCAGGTTTTTGACAGAAGCCTGCAGAACCTGTTTAACCAGAGACGATTATATGACTGGATCATCAAATCACACCCAGTGCAACCATCACAGGCAACTTCACCTTCCACCCTCCACTCTTGGAAGGAAGAAAAATCAACAACTAATAACAACCCGTTTGCTTCCCTTCTCCTCTCTCGCACAAAGGCAGTTGCTGTCAAAGTACCCCAAACTCCTGCCCAAAGATGGCTCTACCACCTTTGCCAGCTTAAGAGAACTGCGTTGGTGAGCTATGCCAGAAAATCTCACATTCCCGCTTCCCCTTCCTCCACTCAACTGTTTTCAGGAGCTCAGCAGGACAGCGTGCAAACACAGTTTATCCAGATTAGACTTTCAAATTGCAGCTCACTCAACCGCTTTCTGATAGCCGCCCGATTCAGAAATGCACACAGAATCGCCCCAATTACTCTCTAGTTAACCGCAGCTCCCGTCGGCAAGGGAAGCTGAAGAATCATGCCAAAGAAGCCGGATCCATGCAAAAGGCCGCCCACTAGGAAACACCTGGATTTCTGTTTCCAGGTTGGCGGAAGCCCGAATGTAATTCACCGCCTTTGGAACAGGCGCCTGTTCGGTCCTGTGAAATAAGGTAGGTTTTTTGGCAAATGTGGAACAAGTCCCTCGCTGCCGGAGGCTCTTGCTCGGCCGACCTAGCAGCAGCATAACAATACCGTCTCAAGATGTACTGGAATTGCTTCGTTGCAGGCATGGAAGCAAATGCCTAATTGGCTGTGAATTCAGCTTCCGGATGCATGTCCACTGGTATTAACTGTCTGTTGGAGGGGACACAGCTTCCTCGTGGAGGTAGATGGTATGCAGACCGGGGGGGGGGGGGGGGGGGGCGGACTGCAAACATCACTGGTTTTTCCCTTTTTAAATTGTCATGCAAATAAGTGCTAAAAATGGCACCCTGACCTGGATGGCCCAGGCTAGTCTGATCTCATCAGATCTCGGAAGCTAAGCAGGGCCGACCCCGGCGAGTACTTGGATGGGAGACCTCCAAAGAATACCAAGGTTCTTCCTATTAGATTTATGCAAAAAGTTACTTTCACATAGATTACATATGGAAGAAGAAGAAGAGATAGGATTTATATCCCGCCCTTCACTCACTTGGGCCGAGGACAGACCGGCAATCAGGAGCAGGAGGAATCCGGCGGCAAAAGCTGCAGAGGAAAAATTCCCCAGGGCTGGCCGTTCACACTGGCCAGTGTATTGCGCAAGGATGCTGTTACGGAGCGTTCAGACTGCTGCGGAGCGGCCCCAGGTGAGCCGGCCTCCGCAGCTCATGGCAGGGCTGTTTCGGCAATGTGCGCATGAGCGCATGTGCGCTCATGCGCACATTGCCAAAACGGCACGTTCACACAGCCGCCTCCGCTTGAATCCCGCCTTCTTCCGGGTCACACTGCCTGAAAGCGGGAGGCATGCGGAAGACGGCCCCTGGACACCGGTTTCTCCCGGTGTCCTTCTACAGCGAGAGGAAACCGGCTTTAAGGCGCTTAAGTGCAGAAGGGAGCCGAGGGACAGCTGCGGATGTCTGAATGGGCTCCCTTCCCCCGCTTCCCAAGCGGAGCTCTCCCAGGGCAGATTGCCAGTCTGTCCTTGGCCTTGGCGTCTCAGAGCGGCTGACAAACTCCTTTCCCTTCCCCTCCCCACAACAGACACCCTTGTGAGGTAGGTGGGGCTGAGAGAGCTCTGAGACAACTGTCCTTGAGAGAACAGCTGGTACAGAGCTATAGCTTGCCCAAGGTCACACCAGCAGCTGCAAGCGGAGGAGTGGGGAATCAAACCCGGTTCTCCCAGATTAGAGTCCAAGCACTTAACCACTACACCAAACTGGCTCTCACACCAAACTGGCTCTCTACAAATGGCACATTAAAGAATGGCTCGAATGGATCAGGCACACCATCTGTCACCCCATACCCACACACACCCAACTCACAGCAACACATACACAAGCAAAAAAGAAACTTAAAAGGGCATATTTGTATATCACTACAAAGCAGATAGATCCAGGTGCGTAACCAGTGCTGGTCCGAAGCATCAGAACGAAGTTTGAGTCCAGCGGCACCTTTCAGACCAACAAAGTTTTATTCAAGGGATAAACTCTCATGGGCAGGCACACTTCTTCAGCTACAACGAAAGGGAAACTAGCCGTCCATACGTATAGGTAGGGTGAGCAGTAAATTAGCATACAGCATAATGAAGATGTTTAACAGATTCAAGGACTAAACAGGAATAACCAGCTTAGTTTACACCGTTAGCCAAAAACCACAGAAAACAACTGTGAGCTGAATATCCCACGAAGATGTACAAAAGGAGACTTCAGTATAGTGAACAATCTATCTGATCTGAGATAACTCTATTCATAATCCATCATGGGAGAATACAGAAGTCAACAAAATCCATAAAGAGAAAATACAGACTCCAAAAGTATAAATATACAAAATAAATATCCAACACTTTTCCCAGGTAGTACTCAGTGTTTCAGACTTCTGGTCCTTCCTCAGGAAAAAAACCAACTATAGGAAGTCTCATTCCATTTCCTGATAGGCTAATATCAGGGGTCCTTTCGTAGAAAAAGAGGTGCAAGAGCTCATTAGCATAACTCATTAGCATATGCCACGTCCCCTGACATCACCAGAAGTGTGTCAGAAAGGGAACGTCGGTTCCAGCCCCATTATATCCTATGGGCCATTGAAATCAATGGCAAAAACTCATAGGGTATATGAGGGGCTGGAGGAGAGGGGGTTTGAGGGAGAGGCTCCAAACTTGCAGGGTAGCTGCTGGGGCCTCTCCTCGAAATACCCACTAAGTTTCAAGAAGATTGGACCACGGAGTCCAATTCTATGGCCACTAGGGGGAGCCACACCTGTAAAAGCAAAGTTCTCCTGTGGAACCCTTCAAATATTCAACCCCAAGTCAGCCGACAAGAAACCCGGGGACCCAGCTTGGCCCCGTTTCACTTCTTGCACAAACACCTGCTCCCGATACCCGTGTTGAGTTTGCGATTTCCCAGGAACAAAACCGCAAGAGGACAGACACCCCTACCTAGTGTAAGTGGCCTGGCCGATAATGCACACACTGTACAGGGAAAAAACAAAAAAAACCCACCGTGCTCTCCAGTTCCCTACGTGAAACCAGAGATGCCGGCGCATGGAAGCAAGCCACAGGATTTTTTTTTATTCCCCCTTATGGGGATGGCTGAGCAAGCTGCAGTTTCAGGAAGCCGGCTGCTTCTTTCGAGCGTGCATTCTCAGCCACAGGGTACAGAGATTAAACCTGTGCATGATGCTACTCATGTGGCAGGAAGCCCAGTTTTTCTGCTCCTGCACAACAATGGCTACACTCCGCTTGTAGTACATAGCTGGAGGCCTCCAGGCTAGGAATGGCTGGATATACTGACGCAGCATTCGCAGTCTTAGGAAGACAGAAACAGTCAGGGAATTGCCCTTGACACAGCAAGGGTTTGTTTATCGACTTTATTTATACCCTTCCTTTCCCACCAAATGGGGACCCGAAGTGGCTTACACATCATTCTCCTCGCCTCCATTTGACCCTCATGACAACCCTGAGAGGCAGGTCAGGCCAAGAGTTTGTGACTGGCTCCAGGTCACATAAGGACATAAGAGAAGCCATGTTAGATCAGGCCAATGGCCCATCCAGTCCAACGCTCTGTGTCACACAGTGACCAAAACCCAGGGGCCATCAGGAGGTTCACCAGTGGGACCGTATAAAGTACTCTGTCCAGAGACACGTTCAAGTGAAATCAGCTCATGGTTTATTAGGAGGTTCAGGAACACATGTCTGAGCTGGGCTCGGGGGTCTGCTTATATGCGCACTTAAACCGCACCACCGGCCTCACCCAAACAAGCTGACAGAATTACAATTAAGTCTCCCCAGATCATCGGTCCCTATTTGCATCCTGGCTGACCAATAGGTCTAAATCACGATCCAGCCAGTCTATTGTGTTCTGGAGCAAAGCTCTGTATGTGCCTGGCCACATGGTGGTCGGCATTAGAACACAACAGACCAGAACTCCAGAAGGCCTCCCACTGTCGTCCCCCCCCCCCCCCCCCCAGCACCAAGAATACAGAGCACCTCAGACATAAGAACATAAGAGAAGCCCTGTTGGATCAGGCCAATGGCCTTGTTTTTTTGAGGACTGAGAAGACGTGGGGAAAATCGGGCGAAGCTGCAGGTCAAAATGCAGCTGTGCAGCAAATAATGGGAAACTGACGCATACAATCAGGGGGAAGGGAAGAGCGAGGGCAGAGCAGTGGCTTGTGAGAAATCGGTCCAACTCTACACAGGATCACTTTATCTACTCCAGTCTGTCTAGGGCAGGGGTCGCCAACGTGGTGCCCGTGGATGCCGTGGTAAAGAAGAAGAGTTGGTTTTATACCCCACCCTTCATTCAGAGTCTCAGAGCGGCTTACAAACTCCTTTCCCTTCCCCTCCCCACAACAGACACACCCTGTGAGGTAGGTGGGGCTGAGAGAGCTCTTTCCAGGACTGTCCTTGAGAGAACAACTCTGAGAGAACTTTGACTGACCCAAGGTCACACCAGCAGCTGCATGTGGAGGAGTGGGGAGTCACACCCAGTTCTCCCAGCTTAGAGTCCAGTGCTCTTCACCACTGCACCAAACTGGCCCACCGACACCTTTCTTGGCACCAACCAAGAGAAAGTGGGTGGAGCCTGGGAGGGCTATTGCCTTGGAAAAGCTTCGGATTGGCCACTGGAGATTAGATTTTTAAAAGCGTTGCTATGGTAGCAGCTGCCGCCACAGAGCAAGGATCTTCACTGGGTGACGGGATGTAAGCTGCAGCAGCCGTTGTACAGCTGGCTCGGCCTCCTGGCGCAGCCATTTTGTGCCTGTGCCTACCACACTGTCGGAGTTCCAAAGACGCTGACAGGCTCAAAAAAGATAGGGGACCCCCTGGTCTAGGAGGCGGGCAAGAGGCCTTCTTCCTCTGCCCCCTCCTCCAGACCGAGTGCCGCAGTCACATCGCGATAAAAGGACTTGTTGTGCTTAACTGGGGGGGGGGGGGGATCTATTCTAACTGCATCTGCCACCCTTGGTCTCTCCACCATCGCCTCCCACCAAGACTTGGAGTATTTTCAGGAATCCTGGCCCACAAACCTCTGAGCAGGTTTTCAATGGTCCGTCCGCTTTGCTTAGAGATGTGGGCCTATCCGCAAAACAGCAAATCCGATCAGGTTTCCCTTCTGTGTTGACAAAAGCTGTGCCCTCGAGAGCATTACCCGGGAACAAGACAGTTAGGTTTGGTGTCGTGGTGAGGAGCGCGGACCCTAATCTGGGAGAACCGGGTTTGATTCCCCGCGCCTGCACACGCAGCCGCTGGTGTGACCTTGGGTCAGTCACAAGTTCTCTCAGAGCTGTTCTCTCAAGGGCAGTCCTCGGAAGAGCTCTCTCAGCCCCACCTACCTCACAGGGTGTGTCTGTTGTGGGGAGGGGAAGGGAAGGAGTTTGTAAGCTGCTCTGAGACTCCGAATGAAGGGCATGGTATAAATCCAGTCTCTCCTTCCTCACCATGGCACGCACAGGTACCAAGTTGGGGACCCCTGCCCTAGACAGACTGGAGCAGATAAAATGATCCTGGGTAGAATTAGTTTCAGACAGCGGGCCATGTTGGTCTGTAGTGGAAGAGCTAGACTCGGATCCAGGAGCACCTTAGGGACCAATGAGATGGGGGGGGGGGGGTGGTACAAGCTCTTCAGAGCAATGTTCCCTCTAAGCTGAGTTAGCATGAGCTAGCTCACAGTTTTTTAGCCGCCAGCTCACACAGTTTTGCCTTCATTCAGGAAGGATGGCTCCAGAGCAAACTCATTCATGGAGTTGCCAAATCACCCACTCATAACTTTAACCAGTAGCTCACAAAGTAGAATTTTTGCTCACAAGGCTCCGCAGCTTAGAGGGAGCACTGCTTCAGAGTCAAAGATTCACCCACCCTTCAATGGCAAAGGGAGCTTTCACTCACAGAAACTTATACCCGGAAAAGTCTCAGCTGGGGCTTCTGGAGTTCTGGCCCCACTCCTGATGGCCCCTGGATTTTGACCACTGTGTGACACTGAGTGTTGGACTGGATGGACCATTGGCCTGACCCAACATGGCTTCTCTTGTGTTCTTATGTCTGGGGCAAGGGGTGCTCTGTATTCTTGGTGCTTGGGGATGGGAGGCAACAGTGGGAGGGCTTCTCGTGTCCTGGCCCCACTGCTGGACCTCCTGAGGGCACCTGGTATTTTTGGCCACTGTGTGACAGAGAGTGTTGGACTGGATGGGCCACTGGCCTGACCCAACATTGGCTTCTCTTATGTTCTCACTGGTCTCTAAGGTACTGCTGGGCAGAACTAGGATCAGGTTGTTGGCCAGAGAGTCCTGGAGAATCTGAAAACTTGCACACATTCTACACAATGGTGGCATTTGGGATTTATGACTTCTGTTCCTTGCCTTTCACCAGCCCCACGCATCACCTCCTGCCCACGGATGTGCCACCAAGAATCAAAAGGGCATCTCCCAGATGGAAACAGATCCAACAGCCTTCGCATATCCAAGAGGCAATCCGATCTCCATAGCCCAGGACTCCTACTGGTGTGCTACAACCTCTTAAGGAATTTTTTGCGATATATCTCCATCATTGACCTGGATACCCCAGACTAGCCCGGTCTCGTCAGATCTTGGAAGCTAAGCAGGGACGGTCTTGGTCACTATTTGGATGGGAGACCACCAAGGAAGACAAGCATTGTGACATGGAGGCAGGCAATGGCAAAACCACCTCTGAACATCTCTTGACTTGAAAATCCTACAGGCTGTCATATGTCAAGGAATACCAGGGTCGTGACGCAGAGGCAGGCAACAGCAAACCACCTCTGAACATCTCTTGACTTGAAAATCCTACAGGCTGTCATACGTCAAGGAATAAACCGCAGAACCATAGAGTATGAGGTCTCTTGGCACAGCATTGGGGGAGGGAGGGGAGATAAAATATTAACAACTCGGTAACAACCCGGTAATGCTACATGTTTCTGGCCAGCAAGAGACTCCTTCACCTGTCCCAGCAGCAAGATTTATTTCTTCTCTTCCTTTATTACTCTGCCATTCACCCCAAGGGGGACCCAAAGAGGCTTACATCTTTTTCCTCCATTTTATCCTCACAACAACCCTGTAGGGTAGGGTAGAGTGAGAGTGTGTGACCGGCCCAAGGCCACCCACCAAGCTTCCACGGCCAGAGCCAGGATTCGAACCTGAACCTCCCAGATCCTAGCCCGATACGCCAATCATATCACATTAGCCGCCTGGAGTCTGCGTCAGCAGGGAGGGGCAGGGGATAAACCTAACAAATGAATAAATAAAGTAGCCAATGAACTGGGCGGTCAGATCCGGAATTCCAGCGCACAGTTCTGGAAAGCGAGCCAGAATTAAAGAGCAAGACTCAAATCCCACCTTAGTCATGTGCCTCACTGGGTGAGATTTTTTTTCTCAGCCTGGGCTACCTTACAAGGTTGTTGTGAGGATTCAAAAGGAGGAGAAGGAACCTCAGCCGTCACCCAGTGCTCCTTGAAAGGACCAAAGGATGAAAGTACAACTGCTGACTATTACCTCTGACTTCACCAGTTTGGTGTAGTGGTTAAGTGCGCAGACTCTAACCTGGGAGAACCGGGTTTGATTCCCCACTCCTCCACTTGCAGCTGCTGGATGACCTTGGGCAAGCTGTAGTTCTGGCATAGCTCTTCTTGAAAAAGAGCAGTTTCTGTCAGAGCTCTCTCAGCCCCACCTACGTCACAGGGTGTCTGTTGTGGGGAGGGAAAGGGAAAGGAGTTTGTAGGCCGCTCTGAGACTCCTCTGGGTAGCGAAGGGTGGGGTATAAATCCAATTTCTTATCTTCTTCTTCTCACCAGGCAACCCTAAAAAGCTCCCTAGTAACCTAAACATTAGGAAGAGCTTCCTGACAGTTAGAGTGGAACAGGCTTCCTTGGGAGGTGGTGGGCTCTCCTTCTGTGGAGGTTTTCAAACGGAGGCTAGGTGGCCATCTGACAGCCATGCGGGTTCTGTGAACTGAGGCAGATCACGAGAAGGGAGGGCAGGAAAGGTTGCCTCAGAGCTTAGCTCTCATGGCCCTTTCTTACACCCCCAGGGAAATGCTGATCGCAACTTTGGGGTCAGGAAGCCATTTTTCTCCAGGCCAGTTTGGCCAGGGATCTTGGAGGTTCATTGTCATCTTCTGGGCGTGAAACAGCGGTCACTGAGGGTGTGGAGGGGGAGGTATGAGTGAATTTCCTGCATTGCACAGGGGGTTGGACTAGATTACCCTGGAGGTCCCCCCTCCCTACTCTATGATTCTCAGGGCTCCTTCATAGGCGTCAACTACGGGGGGGCTCGAGCCACCCCTGAAATTTCCCAGGGGGGACTGAGCTCCCCCCCCCCCCCGCAAAATGGCATGCCCGCTGCCGCGCCTTCTGGGCCCTTCCTAGGCCCGCCCATCGCTGCCGCCTCTTCCCACCCCGGCCTGGCCCTTCCTACCTCCGTCCCTCCATCCAAGGGCCAGCTTGGCAAATGCCCAAGGTGCTGGCGTCACCCGGAAGTGACGCCATCATGCTGGGCACGTTGCTGGGGCGACGCTCTAGCAATCGCCCTGAAACTCTATAGTTGCCTTCCTTCCTATAGTAGTCACTTCCGGGTGACGCCAGCATGCTAGGCAATTGCCCAGCTGCTCCCTGGACGGACGGGGGGAGGGATGAAGGCAGGAGTGGCCAGGCCAGGGGGGGAGAGGCGGTGGGGACATGGTCACGCAAGGTCACGGAGACACGCAAGAGCCCCCATCCCCCGGGGCTTTTAAAACTCAACGCCCCTGGGCTCCTTGGGGCAAACCCGAAAGCCTCTACAGAGCTCTACGAATTACCCAAGCAGATGCTGCTGTTTTCAGCTTGTTGCCACGCGCCCACAGAACTGCAAGCCACGGGCGTGCTCTCCCTCGAAAGACAAGATAGGAAACTTTTTAATGCAGGTCACCTTAAATGCCAGAGTACTGACAACATCGATTTACTGCAAAGAGGAGGGGGGACCCGGGAGAGAAACTTCACAGAGGCCGACAGCTTATCAGCAGAAATCTTCTTTTCTGGCCTGGCTTCTCGTGGTGGCTATTCATTGCCAATGCGATATACAGCGGAGCTGCAGCAGCTGTCCCAGAGTCTGATTTTCTCAACTTTTCCGTCCTGGGCGAAGTTATAAATACCGAAGGGCAACCAGGTCGCAAAGCAAGCCACCCTTCTCAAGTGTGACATGCTGGAGAGGGTCTTCAGAACATGAAGTTGCCTTCTACTGCATCAGACTCTTGGTCCATCAAGGTCAGCATTGCCTACTCAGACTGGCAGCAGCTCTCCGAGAACTGAGGCTAGAGGTTTGTCAACATGAACTTCTATCTGATCCTTCTACCGGGAGACCCTGGGGATTGAACCGGGGGCCTACTGCATGACAAGCAGACGCTCTACCACTGACCTACAGCCCCCGCCCATGAAACTACCTTAAAGAAGAAGAAGAAGAATAGATTGGATTTATACCCCACCCTTCACTTGTAGTCTCAGAGCAGTTTACAAACTCCTTTCCCTTCCCCTCCCCACAACAGACACCCTGTGAGGTAAGTGGGGCTGAGAGAGCTCTTTCCCAAGCTGTCCTTGAGAGAACAGCTCTGACAGAAGTATGGCTTGCCCAAGGTCATCCAGCAGGTGCAAGTGGAGGAGTGGGGAATCAAACCCGGTTCTCCCAGATTAGAGTCCACGCACTTAACCACGACAGCAATATGGAATCAGACCAGCGGTCCATCAGGGTCAGTATTGTCCAGGCTGTGAATGCAAAAGGGAAACAAACTTAACCCTGAACCTCGGATCAAGAACCTTAAAAAGGCTCTCTGCTAAAGGGACAATTTTGCTGAGGACACTTTTGGCTTGAACTTGAACAATCACTGAAAGGCCCTTTCTGGACCAGAAATTATTATCAGTGAAATATCATCTGGCATATGATTGGATCTTGGGAGGCCTCGTTTATACTTTTATTCTAAGCCTAGTCATTTCACTTTGGAACAATTCTTCTCTGGTCCATTTTGTATCCATGCTGGATAATTGTATTGTATTATGGTTTAAGCCAGGGGTGGCCAAACTTGCTCAACATAAGAGCCACCCAGAATAAACGGCAGACGTTTGAGAGCCGCAAGACGTGAACAAATATCACACACACATTTTTTAGTTTTAAAAAATACAAATTGGCTTTTTATTAACATTAAAGGAGACTGCCGAAAATAAAAACAAAAGGGGTAGAAACAGGGGTGTAGACTTTTGGAAATCCTGGGGGGGCGGGAGCTCTTTGCACGCACGCACGCGCGCTGGAGCGATGTTCTCCCCCCCTCCCGGAAACCACCCCGCCTCCCCGGGCCCTTCCAAGGCCCGCCAGCCGCTGCAGCCGGTGCCTCTCTCTCCCCCCCCCCCCCCGCCACCCCTTCCCTCTCCCTCTCCAGCACCAGCGCCCAGGCCTCGGAAGGACCCGGGGAGGCGCGGCGGCAGGTGTTCCGTTTTCTGGGGGGGGGGCTGAGCCCCCCCCCGTGGAAATTTCGGGGGTGGCTCAAGCCCTCGAGCCCCCCCGTACTCTACGCCTATGGGTAGAAACAAATATTGATAATGATATTTGTTTGCTAATGATGTTAATTTGTCTAAGAGAGAAAAAGAGAGAGAGATGGGAAGAAAGAATGAAAGAGGTGGAAAGAAAGAGAGAGAAAGAAAGAAACAAAGAAAGCAAATAGATGGGAGGGAGGGGGAAGGAAGGAAGGAAGGAAGGAAGGAAGGAAGGAAGGAAGGGAAGGAGGGAAGGAAGAAGAAAAAGCATGTCTCCCCTTCACTTCCCCAGCTGCCCTACGAGGAGCTGCACAATATGTGTGAAAGAGCCACATGTGCCTCCTAAGCCACAGTTTGGCCATCCTGGTATAAGCCAATTTGTTCTTCATTGTGTCGGACCTCTGAAGAAGGCCTACACAGGCCGAAACACGTCAGGTCAAGTCCAGTGGCCCTTGTGTCTATGATTTTTGAATATTTATATGAGGTGTAATTAAACCCTTATATGTTTTTTAACTCTTTACGAATGAATACATGTGTTTTTATGTGTTATATATATTAAGTTTTAATTGTTGGCCCTCTTACTCTGTTTGACTGACCTTTTACAGTATTCTCCGGGCCCACAGCCAGGATTTTGCGGCTTGTGGCGCAAATTTCTTTCTGATTGGGCTGCCATTTGCAGTAATGAAGGGGGTGGCACGCGCCCCTTCTCCCTTCCTTCCTGCAAGATTTAAAGGGCCCTTCAGCTGATTGGCGGGCCATATGCCCCATTTAAATGCTTTTTGGGAAAAGAGGAAGGGGGCAGGCCCTTTAGGGAAGGGGGCAGAGCCCCCAATAGCCTCACTGTAGCTATGGGCCAGTTATTGTCTCCTCAGACTGGCAGTGGCTCTCCAGGGTCTCATGCTAAGGTCCTTCGCCTCACCTCCCACCTGATCTTTTAAACTGGAGATGCCAGAGTTTGAACCCGGGACCTTCTGCATGCCAAGCAGAAGCTCTGCCACTGAGCCCCAGCTCAGATCAATCCCTATCACTATTTCCCACATGGGAAAGTCACCTCAGCGACAACTTTCACTCACATTCTTTGCCTGATGAACGAAACACTGATGTCCACGTGCGGCCCAGATCAAGGTTGCATCCACACGGACATTTTTCTCCGCTTCGACTTCTAAACGGGAGTGCTGTGTTTTAGAGCATCCAAAAAGCTTTGTTCCACTAACGGTCAACTTTCCAGGTTTTCCTTCCATCAGCCTCTGCCGTTAGGACCGCTTGGTTGTCACAGACAACCAGGAATGTGAGATAAGAGTTTCTGAGCAAGGGTCCCCAACATTTTTGAACCTGTGGGCATCTTTGGAATTCTGACACAGAGTGGTGGGCACAACCACAGCATGCCTGCCACGAGGGGGCGGAGCCAGCCACAACATGCCTGCCACGAGGGGTGTGCAGCCAGCCACAGCATGCCTGCCACGAGGGGGGTGGAGCCAGCCACAGAATGCCTGCCTCGAGGGGGGTGGAGTCAGCCACAGAATGCCTGCCACGAGGGGGGTGCAGCCAGCCACAGAATGCCTGCCTCGAGGGAGGTGGAGCCAGCCACAGCATGCCTGCCACGAGGGGGGTGGAGCCAGCCACAGAATGCCTGCCTCGAGGGGGGTGGAGTCAGCCACAGAATGCCTGCCTCGAGGGGGGTGGAGTCAGCCACAGCATGCCTGCCACGAGGGGGGTGGAGCCAGCCACAGAATGCCTGCCTCGAGGGGGGTGGAGTCAGCCACAGCATGCCTGCCACGAGGGGTGTGGAGCCAGCCACAGAATGCCTGCCTCGAGGGGGGTGGAGTCAGCCACAGAATGCCTGCCACGAGGGGGGTGGAGCCAGCCACAGAATGCCTGCCTCGAGGGGGTGGAGTCAGCCACAGCATGCCTGCCACGAGGGGGGTGGAGCCAGCCACAGAATGCCTGCCTCGAGGGGGGTGGAGTCAGCCACAGCATGCCTGCCACGAGGGGTGTGCAGCCAGCCACAGAATGCCTGCCACGAGGGGTGTGGAGCCAGCCACAGCATGCCTGCCACGAGGGGGGTGGAGCCAGCCACAGCATGCCTGCCACGAGGGGGGTGGAGCCAGCCACAGAATCAGGGAGCAAGATCATGCTGAACACTAATAGTAATTCTAGAGCTCGGGTACACCTCTATTCAACAGTAGGGAACCACAGCCAAAACTTCATGCCAGTGAACTCTCTCTACGCCCTAGAATTCCCCAAGCTTTTACTTAGGCCTGGGGGGGGGGGGGGGGGAAGAGAAGCACCTTGTCTGTCTGTCTGTCTGTCGCTTTCTCTTTCTTCTCTTTCTCCCCACCTACCTACCTACCTTCCTGTTCCTTTCCTTCCTTCCTTCCCCCCTCCCTCCCTTTCTTTCTCTCTCTCTCTCTCCCCCCCACCTACCTACCTTCCTGTTCCTTCCTTCCTTTTCTTCTCTCTCTCACCTACCTCTTCCTTCCTTCCTGTTCCTTCCTTTCTTTCTTCTCTCTCCCCCCACCTACCTACCTTCCTTCCTTCCTGTTCCTTTCCTTCCTTCCCCCCTCCCTCCCTCCCTCCCTTTCTTCTGACACACTTCCGGTGACGTCAGGGGGTGTGGCAGATGCAAATAAGTTATGCTAATGAGCTCCTGCACCTCTTTTTTTTACGAAAGGACCCCTGCTAACAACAGCGGTGAATATGCGAGAGGGGTCATGTTTCGTCAAACTAAGATTCCGCCAACCCCGCTTACGGCTTTTCGAGGCAAGCAGGTATCCACTTATCAAAACGCCACGCTTTTCACACTTTGTTCTCTCTGAAGGCACTGCATCCCAACAATCCTAAACGCATTCTTAATGGGGAGAACAGAAGGCACAGAATTAAATTGGACAAAACTGATTTCCATCCTCCCCTCAGGACCCGGCAATTCACTTACAACGGTAACCTCCGCGACACAAGGAGAGGGAAATCCTGATGTTGCGGCAGTGTTGAGACAGTAGACTGGGGAAGTCGGGGAGGGGGGGACTGAGGACGCTGAAGGGAGGCCAAGGAGGCAGACCGAAGAGAGCTTCACACGGGGTCTACTCACAAAATGCGGCAGGTGACGGTTGCCAAGCGATGGGGACGGTTGTACTACTAATAATGATTTTTTAAAAATGACTGGCCTCTCGTTTACATCATTAACATTATGCTGTTTAAAGGCCAAGCAGTTAACACCACTAGCCTCATGACGTCAATCAAAAGATGCTACCATAAGAGCCCCAGGCCTCGAGACGTACCTAATCTACAGTCCAGGTTGCCAACATCCAGGTGGTGGCTGGAGATTCCCTGCTATTACAACTGACCCCCAAGCAACAGAGATCAGTTCACCGGGAGAAAATGGGAGTTTTTGGAAGGTGAACTGTATGGCATTACACTCTCCTGAAGTCCCTCCCTCTCCGAACCCTGCCTTCCTGCAGCCCAATCTACAGTCTTTTCATTTTGTTTGTTTATTATTTGCATTTCTACCCCACCTTTCCAGACGACCTGACTCAAGGCGGCTTGCAGCAATTAAAATACCATAAAAACAATGGGTTTACAAATTTAAAAACATAAACAATTTACATATAAAACAACAGATGCTGGCGGCAAACAGAGTCACACGGTGAAAAGAAAGGCAGCAGCCAAATTAAGCCGTCTCCGGCAAGGGCTCAGCCAGCAAGTTCCAGGGCGAAGTTGTTCTTAGTCCCCCAGTGGCGGCTCCTAATCGAAAGCCTGGCGGAAGAGCTCCGTCTTTCAGGCCCTGCAGAACTGTAATAAGTCCCGCAGGGCCCTGATGTCATCTGGGAGCTCATTCGACTAGTATGGGGCCGCCACCGAGAAAGCCCTGGTTCTAGGACTGGCCAGCCGGACTTCTTTCAGACCGGGGAGAGTCAAGCGATATTGTGAGCTTGACCTCAGTGCCCTCTGGGGCACATATGGGGAAAGGCGGTCCCTCAAGTAGGCAGGCCCCAGACCATATAGGGCTTTAAAAGTCAATACCAGCACCTTGAACCGGATCCGGTATGCTATAGGCAGCCAGTGTAGAGACCTCAGCACAGCCGGATGTGGTCCCGCATAGAGAAACCCATCAGCAGCCTGGCTGCGGTGTTCTGGATCTGAGACAAGGGCAGCCCCACATAGAGAGCTGTTTTGCTGTTGAGCCACAACTTATGGCAACTCTTGTGGGTTTTTCAAGGCAAGAGACGAGCAGGGGCGTAGACTTTTCTGAAGTCTGGGGGGGCGGGGGCTCTTTAGCTCGCTAGGGCGATGTTTCCGGCCCCCCCCCCCCAGAAAACCTACCACCAGCCGCCGCGCCTCCCTGGCCCTTCCGAGGCTCACCAGCCGGTGCTGCTGGTGCCTTTCCCTCCCCCTCCGCCCTGGCCACTCCCTCCCTCACCCCTAAAAGAGGAAGAGGAAGAGATAAGGAGGGAGGAATGGCCAGGCCGGTGGGGAGGGGGGGGAGAGGCACCAGCTGGCGAGCCTCGGAAGGGCCTGGGAGGCGCAGCGGCAAGGCACCGGTGGCAGGCACGACGTTTTCCCAGGGGGGGGGCTGAGTCCCCCCCGGAAAATTTCGGGGGTGGCTCGAGCCCTCGAGCCCCCCCCCCCGTAGTTTACGCTGGTAGGGACGAGCACAGGTGATTGGCTATTGCCTGCCTCTGCACTGCAATCCTAGAATTCCTTTGTGGTCTCCCATCCAAATAGTAACCAGGGCCGACCCTGCTTAGCTTCCTAGATCTGACAAGATTGGACTGGGCTAACCTGAGCCACCCAGGCCAGGGCATACAGGTTCAATAGCCATGCCTTTTCTCTAGCTAACCTGGGGATCTGTCGGTCTGATGGAACTTACTGCATATGCTACAAATCCCCAAAGTCTTTGGCTACGAACCAGATGACTCAGAGCCACTTAAACCCGTTTTCTGCTCTTCACAAACCACCGAGAACTGCAGCAAAAAGTTCCTGGTGGCGCTTCACGAACATTGCTTTGCGAGGCACGAACCAGCCAAAATTCGTGGTGAACTTTCGTTCATCAGCTGCCGTTCGTGCCCATCCCTAACCCAGATCTCCTGGCTTAACCTGAGCTCATGGGAGCTTGGGAGCGAAGAAGGGTTGGCCACACTCAGCACTTGGATGGGGTAACACCCAAGAAGTCCAGGGTTGCTACACAGAGGCAGGCAGTAGCAAACGATCTCCGCACCTCTGGCCTGCCCTGGATGGCCCAGGCTAGCCCTGTCTTGTCAGATCTCAGAAGCTAAGTAGTATCGGCCCAGGATTAGAACTTGGATGGGTGACCACCAAGGAAGTCCAGGGTTGCTACACAGAGGCAGGCAATGGGAAACCACCCCTGGTTCTTTCTTGCCCAGAATGCCCTGGGACTGGGGTCACGAGAGCTGGTTACAACTCAACAGCATGTTCGCCGTCTTCTCCTTTATAGAACGAGCCCACCTCTTAGGTGCCTAGCTAAAACAGTCTTTTCCACCCAAGCTTTACTAAGGAATTTTATTCCTTAAATGTTTTTAAGGTCCATTTGCTTCAGCCAGAGGACCGTTCTATCTTCATCGTTTTAGGCTGTCTGATCTATATTTGATGCTGCTGTTAGGCCCCGCCCTGCTGGAATAGCGTTGGCTTGTTTTTGTGGTTTGTGTAATCGTATTGCTTCTAGCAGCTGCATTTTAATGGTTTTTCTAAGTTGCCTTGAGCAGGTCTCTGGAGAGGCGGATTATCAATTTTCTAAATAAATCAATCATAAGCGAGGACAGGGCTATTTTGGGGGCAGGAATGCACAGGAATGGAATTCCGGCTGGCTTCTGAGTTGGCCACGCCTATAGCCTCCCCCCTCCCTCGGGTTCCCCAAGTGCCTCGCAAGCCACAGGGCACCTGGGAAAGCCAAGCGGATCCAGGGAGAGAAGGCAGTTTAAACTGCCTCCCCTCCTCGGGTTCCCCAGGCACCCCACAGCTGCAGGGCGCCTGGGGAAGCCGATCCAGAAACTGCTTTCCTTCCCTCGGGTTCCCCATGCGTCCCGCAAGCCGTGGGGCTTCTGGGGAAGCCGATCCTGGGAGGGAGCTGCGCTGTCAGGGGTGTGGCCTAATATGCTAATGAGTTTCTGCTGTTGGGTGTGGCCTACTATGCTAATGAGTTCCTGCTGGACTTTTTCTACAAAAAAAGCCCTGAGCAAGGATCACGTTGCCATTGCATTATGTAGCCAACCAGATCTAGCTTCATGCTGACATAAGGTTCCCAAGTCCCCCCGGGGGGCAGGGAACCCCCACTCCAGCGGCCCACTTCCCGCCAGCCCAGATTGGGCCGCCAGGGGAACACCGCCCCCAAATTGCTGGGCTCCGAGGACACGCCCAGCGCAATGAAGTCGAGCACATTTCGGGGGGATGCTCTACCATTCGAGGGAAAATTCTAGTTTTCCCTCTAATTTGAGAGGTCCCACCCCCAATGTGCCCAATGCGATGACATCACTTCCAGGTGATGTCATCGCGGTGTGCACACTTTGCACACATGCCAGGGGACTCCTGGTGGCAAGAGAACTCCCCCCCCCCGCTACTCTACGGTAAGTACTTGGCAACCCTATGCTGACATCATTGAGGTCAAACGAACCTGAGCATAGACGTTAGTTCCTAGACTGTGCACGTGAAAAAATCTAGCCTGTTCAGAATGCAAAAGCAAAAACTTGTTTGCTTGTTTCATAGCTCACTTTTCTCCCCAAGGGGGACCCAAAGCAGCTCACATCCTTCTCCTGTCCTCCATTCTGTTCCCACAACATCCCTGTGAGGTAGGGCAGGCTGAGCACATGTGACTGGCTCAAGGTCCCCCAGCAAGCTTCCATGGCAGAGTGGGGATTCGAACCTGGGCTTCCTGGATCCTAGTCCGACATATAACCACTACACAACGCTGCCTATCTATTCAAGCGCAGTGCCGCTTGAATGAAAACGTATCAATCTTTTAAGTCCCTGAAAAAGTTCACCAGGCTGATGCTTTTCACATTGACAAAAAGAAGGCTGTCGAAATCCCTACTTTGGGTTCACCTCTAGAGTTGCCAACCTGCAGTTGGGGCCTGGAGATCTACTGGAATTACAACTGATCTCCAGACGATAGAGATCAGTTCCCCTGGAGGAAATGGCTGCTTTGGAGGGTGGACTCTATGGCGTTGTGCCCCACTGAGGCCACTCCCCTCCTCAGGCTCCACCCCCAAATCTCCAGAAGTTTCCCAACCTGGAGGTAACAACAATATTCATCTCTCATTTCCTCTAGGCCACCACAAATGTCCTGGTTGTCAACAGTGCGGAGAAGACAGCCCAGTCTTCACCGTGAGTCTTTGAACAGTTCACTGTAGAGTAAGAACTGATGTGCAAAGCAATTTAAGGTTGCCTCCGAGCAATGAAAACAACTTTCATCAGCCCAAGACAAGTTCACCAGCCAGATTTTTTTCCCCGTGCAAAGATCTACAAAACAGATCAGTTTCCCCTCTTTACCGCTAGAATGTCAGGCTAGATCACGTTATCCCTGCTCACAGCTAACCTGGCCGAACTTTAGAGGTAACAGAAAACAGTCGACTGGCTGTTGATTATTAGCCCAAGTTCAAGCACTATTAAACATTCCAGCAAAAAAAAAAAATACATCTTTCTTAATTTACGACCAATGTCATCTGGTAGCGGCAACCAAAGCCTTTGCCCTCGTTCTCTCTGGAGTCGACATTTGTAATCTCCGTCTTCGTTTTGACATCCATTTCAATTATCTGATGCCCCAAATACTCAATCAGTGCTAAGAGCTTCTCAGGATGACATCCACAGTTGTAATACACGGCCGACAGATACCACCCACTGGAGAAGACTCTGGGAGGCCAATAAACAATATCGCCAATGATATCAATGATGAAGTAATGGTTAGAGTACCAGACTAGCACACGGGAGAGTAGGGTTATCATAGAATCATGCAATCAGAGAGTTGGAAGGGTCATCTAGTCCAACCCCCTGCACAATGCAGGAAATTCACAAATACCTCCCCCTCCACACCCCCAGGGACTGCTGTTCCATGCCCAGAAGATGACCAAAAACCCCTCCAGGATCCCTGGCCAAACCGGCCTGGAGAAAAATTGCTTCCTGACCCCAAAGTGGCGATCAGCATTTCCCTGAGAGTGTGAGAAAGGCCCACAAGAACGAAGCACTGAGGAAACCCGCCCTGCCCTCCCTTCTCGTGATCTGCCTCAGTTCACAGAACCAGCATTGCTGTCAGATGGCCATTTAGCCTCTGTTTGAAAACCTCCCAAGAAGGAGAGCCCCACCACCTCCCGAGGAAGCCTGTTCCACTGAGCAACTGCTCTGACTGTCAGGAAGTTCTTCCTGATGTTTAGCCGAAAACCCTTCTGATTTAATTTCAACCCGTCGGTTCTGGTCCAACCTTCTGCGGCAACAGAAGGGTTCATTCCCTGCCCACCATATAACTCATAGGGTGAGCTTGGGACGGTAAGCAACCTACCTAACAGTATTGTCGTAAGTATAAACTGGAGGAAGAGAGAACCATGCATGCCACTATGAGCATTCTGGAGTACTCAATAATCTATATATCTAATTCCCAAGTGCCCCCCCCCCCCCGCGTGCGGATATCTAAATCCGCGCGGGGGGGCACTTGGGGGGGAGGGGTTTTTTTCTACACACAGGGGGAGTGCAGAAAAATCCTAAATGTTAAAAAAAACTTTTGGGGGCGATATTTAAATCCCCTCAAAAGTAAAAGCATTCTCTGCACAGGCGCAGAGAACGCTTTGGCTGGGGGGAGGGCTCGGTGGGCGGTGGGCCTCGCCACCACTGTTTTCGGGGAGGGAGGGGGGAGGAGGCTCAGTACGCAGCCGCTGCTGCCAATTTTTGGGAAGGGAGGGGGAGGGAGAAGGGAGGGAGGAGGCTCGGTGCGTGGCTGCCACCGATTTTTGGGGAGGGAGGAGAGGAGGCTTGGCACGCAGCTGCTGCCGCCAATTTTTGGGAAGGGAGGGGGAAGGGAGGAGAGAGAGGCTTACCTGCCCCCCGCAAGTATCCTACTGCTGGGAGCCCATGGGGGGGCGAGCGGCAGGCCCAGCAAGATGAAGGAAATGCCCCCTCCCCGCAAGTTTCTTGCGGGCCTCCCCTTGTAACCTTCTAAATACTAATATTCCTTAGCTCCATCATCAACATATAGGGAGAGTGCCTCCAAGAAACTTGGGAGAGGGAGACTAAGAAGGGCAGCCATGGTGGAGCTAGAAAAGGTTCTTAGGTGTGTCGCTGGCGGCCAAGATCAAGACGCTTCATACCACAGTATTCCCCATCACTATGTATGGGTGGGAAAGTTGGTCAATGAAGAAAGAATGCTTGGGGGCAGGGCAACACTGGGAGGGCTTCTAGTGTCCTGGCCCCACTGCTGGACCTCCTGAAGGCACCTGGTCTTTTTGGCCACTGTGTGACTCAGAGTGTTGGACTGGATGGGCCACTGGCCTGACCCAACGCTGGCTTCTCTTTATGTTCTTATGATCTCGGTTGCCCTCCTCTTTACTGTTTCCAACTCCGCAACGTCCTTGTTGAAAGGAGACCCAGATGCCATTAAGAAAAGGCAGGGATTCCCCCAGCCTTGAATTTCAGACCATACACACCAACTCCTCACAAACTTTCCCCTTCTGCCTACCTGGATATTTTAAAAAAATATTTTAAAAAACACAACAGAAGGTCTGAAAATCTACTACGTTTTCGCGCACGCAATTAAAAATCTGAATATATCCCAAGGGAACTTGTGATCCCTTTTGCAAGCCTTCCTCTCTTAACAGGAAAACATCTTCCCTACACACACACACACCTGGAAAACGGTGCCCCATAAAAAAAAACCCAAAACTATCCTCCAGGATCACCGAGTGCCTTAAAATCAAAAGGGGAAAGGAACCTCTGCAAAGGAGATTCCGCCAGTCAGAAGCGAGCCGTCCTCGGCTTCTTCTCGCGGCTTCTCGGCACAGTTCGGAATAACAACCTCCCTGGGATTACTTAATAAAACATCTCTCCGGAACGCTCCCATTTGCAAAATGGCAGTGCTCCAAAACGCAACGTCCCGGACTGGTTTCAGATGCCATCAAGACGCGCAGAAGAACTAAGGAGATTTCGGTGAGACCGGAGTCAGCAGATCTCAGACGCCGTTGGGTGAAAAAAAATCAAACGTACAGAAGTGACCGCACGTTAAAAGACCGCACACATCACTGGTGGCTCTCCCAGGTTTTCATAACAACATGGGAAGCAGCCTGACGGAACCGGAGGAATTCCGGGTGGAAGCCGAGGCCCCCGGATTTCAGACCACCTAGGCAAGCACTCGGCCATGTTGACACCTGAACACACACACGCTTATCCCAGCACACAAAGGCAACACAACTATTCCTCCTACAAAGGAACTATCCCTCAGAATGTCAACATCTGCCTCTTCTCCCTTCACACGCTTCTCAGCACTGGCTGCCAATGCTCTCGGGCGCCTTACTTTCTCAAGTCATCTTTTAAGCATCTGCACTGGCGGCTGGGGGCGGGAGAAGGAAGCAATGCAGATCTCTCAAATCTCGCCTGCCCTTCCGACCACTACACGAAAGCAGGCAATGTATGAAAGAGTGCTGTCGAAAAGATGGGAAAGAAGCGGTGGGGAGAAAGCCACTGGCTTGGAGCCGGAGGGGAGGCCTGCCTGCCACGTATGAATGAAATGTATGAAAGAGTGCTGTCAAAATGTATGAAAGAGTGCTGTCGAAAAGATGGGAAAGAAGCGGTGGGGAGAAAGCCACTGGTTTGGAGCTGGAGGGGAGGCCTGCCTGCCATGCAACGTGTGGTATTGCTATGGTGATGCCTGGCGGGGACACGGCAGAGCACGGCTCTCCCGCGTATTTTGTCAGAGCCAGTACAGAATAGCACCTCCTGTGCCAACAGGCCTTGGAATGAGGAGGTGCCAAAGGAAAGGGGACAAAAAAAAAAAACGTGTTTCCTGCATGCTACAGAAAAGCCCTGTGGTCCAGCAGAGAGGCCCATGGATAAAAAAAACAAGGAGAGAAAACCTCGGTTCAACACGCTCCTGAAGCCTGCACAAGACATAATCTCACTGGCTCACCAGGGCAAATTAGGGAGGACTCTATGGTGAGGCAAATGGAGAAGGTTGCCCCAAGCGACAGATTTTAGGCGGGCAGCAATTCTCTCAAAGGTTGCCAGGTCCAGCTCCACCACCAGTGGGGGGTGGGGGTGAAGTTACCAGCTCCAGGTTGGGAAATTCCTGGAGTTTCAGGAGTGGAGCTTGGGGAGGACAGGGACCTCCGTGGGGTACAATGAAGAGAGGAAAAAGAGATTGGATTTATGGAGCCCTTCACTCGGAGTCTCAGAGCAGCTTACAATCTCCTTTCCCTTCCTCTCCCCACAACAGATGCCCTGTGAGGTAGGTGGGGCTGAGAGAGCTCTCTCGAGAATTGCCCCTGAGAGAACAGCTCTGAGAGAATTGGTCACTGACCCAAGGTCACCCGGCCGGCTGCATGTGGAGGAGTGGGGAATCAAACCCAGTTCTTCCAGATTAGAGTCCATGCTCTTCACCACTACACCAAACTGGCCCTAGGGTCCACCCTCCAAACAGGCCCCTAGCCAAGATTTTGTGGTTTGCAGGGTAAATTTTTTTCTAGTGGGGCTGAAGTTCTCAATGAACAGGAGGAAAAAAATTCTGCCTTAAGCAAATATGACTCTTTCACCACCACCAGGCCACCTGTCACTTTTGACACTGTCAATTTTACTTCTTCCACAGATTTTCCCCCCTCTGTGTTTTACAGTAAGGGAAGACGCTTTTGCTTTCACTGTATGGAAGAGAAGGGAAGGCATCAGCAAGGACAAATGAAGGGACCAATGTTTAAAAATGTCTTTGGGGGGGGGTGTTCCCGAGGGAAAATCTTGTGAGGCTGTTCCTTTAAGAAAGGGGGCAAAGCCCCAAAGAGCCCCACCGTGGCTACGGACCTGCCTCCAAAGCATCCATTTCCTCCAGGGAAACTGATCTCTGTACTCTGAAGGTGAGCTGTAATTCTGTAGGCTGGCATCCTATGCATGCCACCCTCACCCAGGCAATGGAAGGGACCAGTCTCCTTGCCACATCAACTCCCTCGGGCCTCTTTAAAAATGGCAGGGCCAAGACTGGCACAGCCCAGTTCTTAAACTCCCACAAGAGTCCTCTTAATCAAGAGAGTTCAGCCACAATTCCTGGCTGCTTGTTGCCAGGGAAGCCAATATGGTGGCCAAATTCTCCGAAGAGGAAATAAACTTGCGAGAGTTCAGGAAAGGCCGATAGGGTACAGGTTCAAGATTGCTCTCCAAAGATTATTTCCTCAGGAAGATGGGGGCAGCAGACAAATTCCGACCTGGGAATTCCTGGCGTTCTGGGGGTGGTTTAGGGTTGCCAGTGTCCAGGTGGTGGCTGGAGATCTCCTGGAATTACAACTGGTCTCCAGGTAACAGAGCTCAGTTCCCCTGGAGAACGTGGGTGCTTTGGAAAGTTGGACTCCATAGACATTACACCCCACTGAGGGGCCCCTCCCTTCCCCAGGTTCCACCATCAATTCTGCAGGAATTTCCCAATCCAGAGCTGGACACCCTAAGGCAGTGCCTACAGAGGGGAGAATTCCCCTAGATTCTATTGTGTACCATAGAGCAGGGGTGTCAAACATGTGGCCTGGGGGCCAGATCAGGCCCTCGGAGGGCCCCAATCCAACCTCAAGGCCCTGGCTGTTTTCTACTTCCTTTTCCAGCTCTCTTGCTGCGGCCACATCCCCACTTGCTTTGCCAGTCTCTCTCAATCGCACAGGAGAGGTAGATAGGCAAACCTCTCCTGTGTGATTGAGAGTATCTGGTAAAGAACTGGCTGTGTCCTTTGTAAAGTTTATATTTCCGGTACCTGGCATTACATTTTATGACCCACACAGCCCGGCCAGGTCTCATTAATGTCAGATCCGGCCCGCATAACAAATGAGTTTGACACCCCTGCCGTAGGGTCCTCCCTCTTCAGGTGCCATTTCCTCCAGGGGAGCTGATCTCTGTCGTCGGGAGATCAGTATAATTCCAGAAGAACTCCAGGCTCCACCTGGAGCAGTGTTCCCTCTAAGCTGAGTTATAGTGTGAGCTAGCTCACAGTTTTTTAGCCCCCGGCTCACACGTTGTTGTTGTTTTTTGTTTTCGCTCAGGAAGGATGGCTCCAGAGCAAGCTAATTTATGCAGTCGCCGAATCACTCGCGGACAACTTTAATGCCAGTAGCTCACAAAGCAGAATGTTTGCTCACAACACTCCACAGCTTAGAGGGAACATTGACCTGGAGACTGGGAACTCTAGAGCAGGGGTGAAGTAGGAGGCAGAAGCGAAGGCGCCGGAAGGGAAAGGATCACCATTGGGGTGCGAGGAGAACATCATGGGCATCGAAAATGCTCCAGGAAGAGTCATTTCGAGCCACAGGGAAGATGAAGCTCACCAGATTTCCTTTCTGTCTTACTTCTCAGAGGCCATATACACACCCCATGCCGGACCCTGCTCTACAACAATCGCTCGCAACTGGATTCTCGTGGTTTGCAGGAGATGATCCAGGTCTGCAAGGCTGCGATAAGCGCGACGATAGCCCCATCTCCAGCCCTCTGGGGAATCTGTCACAGTGTTTGCCTGTGGTGCCTGAGCCCAGAGGCAGAAGAAGACAGAATGCAGAACAAATAGACAGAACACGAGGCAAACAGGCTTCTAGATCAAATGAAAACATAACTGGCTAACTCGGATTTCCACCTGGAAAGGGTTCCATCAGTGAGGGCCAGTCCAAGCTCCGGATTCCACCTCCAGAAACGGCGCTTGTACCCAACACCGTCAAGCTGAATAGCCCCACACTGACACCACATCCCACATCCTGCCCAGGCTCTTCCAGCCAATGGTGGCGCGCATGAGTTGTCATTTTGAACTTCTTTTCACATGGTGCTGTCTTGTTGTTTATCAGCAAACGCATGCTCAATTTTTAATGAACTTCCTTTCTTCCTGCTGTGAGGTCTGAGCAAACTGAACAGAAGGCCGCAAGTGTTTTAAAAACACATTTAACTTGCTCTTTGTTTATTAATTTCTCGCTTATTTCAGTGGATCTCATTTCTAGGTAACCAGACCCATGCCTGTGCATGCTCAGCACGGATAACTTTCACAGTCTTCACCATTTCACTGTCATCGGTAGAAAAGAGCAAGAGTTCAGTGGCGCCTTAAAGACTAACACAACTTGTGGCAGGGTACGAGCTTCCGTGATTCACTGCTCACTTCTTCAGATACCGGGTATCTGAAGAAGTGAGCACTGACTCATAAGAGCTTGTAAAAAAGTAAAGGGTTCCCTTGCTCGAAAGCCAGTCAAATCCGACTCTAGGGGGCGGTGCTCATCTCCCATTTCCAAGCCGAAGAGCCAGCGCTGTCCAAAGACTTCTCCGCGGTCATGTGGCTGTTAGTCTTTAAAGTGCTACTGGACTCTTGCTCTTTTCTAGTGATGAAGACAGGCTAACAGGGCTACCCATCTTGATCTATCACATCAGTTTATGATAAGAGCCATCACAGCAGGCGGAGGCAATGGGTTCTACAGGTTAAGCATGCATGGAATGAAATATGATGTATTGGATCGTTCCAGGATTTCCGCTGATGCTAGAGAGACCAGGATCAATGTTGCCAAGAGAACCATTGTCACCACAACCCCATCTTGAGCAGCTTTCGACCCACAAGAGTCCCACAACTCCTGGCACAGCCTTTTAGGTCCAGGGTCAAAAGGATCCTCTCTCCTCCATTTTGCCTGAGTCGAAAAACACGGCAGCCTCCCAACTAACACCCTATTGGTCCCATCGAGCGCCTATCATTTTCCAGGGACCGTTTTCAAGAAGTTTTGTGTTTGCGGAAGGGTGAGCCATTTTCGGTAGCCTAAATTGGGGATCCCACTTCCTGTCCTCCCCCGAGTGGCCTAACCCATCAATCCCCCCCTTTTCTCTTTCCACCCAGTTCCGGACTAACGGGGACGATGTGAAAACAGAGCTCAACTGCAGACTCCAGGAACCCCCTGGGAAATACCTGGTCACTTTTTTTTTTTAGAAAGCCATCAAATCGACAAATATCTCTCCTGCACTAATTACCGTGCGAAGAGAAAGGGATTTTTCAAAGACAAGACAACCACAGTGTCTAGGAAGGCTCAGAGCTCAGGGATAGGATACCTGCCAGAAACGCATCTCCAACTGTACGTGAGGGAGACACGGCAAAAAAAGGGAGGGTTGGGGAAAGAAGCCGGAAGGGAGATTTTTGGCAAAAGGTGTGCCTGTTTACAGCGGGAAATCTCCCGATCAGACAGGGACAGGTGTGTCCAATGTACAAAAAGGGGAAGGGGGGGGGGAAGCAAGGAGGTTGAGAAAGGAGCTGGAAAGGAAAGCGGTGCCGATGCAGAAGGTGGAAGGCAGAGGGAGAGAAGTAGACAATGAAGGAAGCCTTATGCAGGGATGAATGTGGAGAGAGGCGGAGGCGCAAGGAAGAACGGCTCAGCGGACAGAGGGGAGCTATACGGGGGCGGGAAGGGAGACACGGGGACGACGCGTTCTGACCGGAGACGCCTGGGTCCAGCGGTGCAACAATGTGCTGCAATGAGGTCTCGAGGCTGAAAGCAATGATCTTATGGGGGGGGGGGGAGGGAGAGAGAGATTTGGACTTGGGGGAAGGAAAGCAATGATCTTATGGGGGGGGGGCCTAGAGGGGCAGGCGCCTCCCTGCCTGCAGCCAGAGGGGGCAGGCGCCCCCCTTCCGAGCAGCAGCCCCCCCCAGAGGGCCCCGCGTCTCCCCCCCCCTTTACTCACACGTAAGCGTGGTAGATGAACGCCCAGCCGCGGGGTCTCTCGAGCACGTTGTAGAGGAAATTCTGGAGCTTGCGGTAGAAGGCGTTCCTCTTGGGCGGCTTGCCGGAGACGGCCGAGCGGGGCTTGCTGAGGATGGAGCCCCGCTTGCTGCCCCCCTCCGGGCCGGCGATGAGCAGCGCCCCGTCGCGGGTGGAGTCCGGCGCGCCGGGGTCCAGCCCCACGAAGCCCACCTTCAGCTTCTTCTCGGCCGCCCCGCCCGGGTAGACGCCGCCGTTGCGCGACTTCTGCACCATCCTGCCGCCGCTGCCCGGGCGCGGGTCCCGATCCGGCGAGTCAGAGGGGCCGCGGGGCGGACGGCGGGGGCGGACGGGGCGGCTGCCCGGGCCCGGAGGGGGGCGTCGGCATGGCAGGCACGCTGCAAAGAGGAGACGTCGCGACCGCTGCTAGCGCGGGGCCGGCTCCTGCTGCAGCTCCGGTGCGAGGGAAAGGCGCTCGGGCGAAACCGGGCAGCCACCGCCAGCTTCTGGCGCAGCTCCGCCCCGGCCTTTTAACCCTTCCCTCGCCAATCCTGGGGGGGGGCGGAGGAGGAGGAGGAGCCACCGGAGCCCCGCCCCCTGGGGGGTTGTGGCACGCAGCTTCCACCACCCCCACCCCCAAGCTTATTTTGCAGCGCCCACAGGCCTGCCCAGCCACGCTTTCCTGGGAGGGAGTAAACCCCCCTCTTTGCAAAAAACGGGGCTTCCCTTTGAGGAGGCCTGGCCAAAGAGGCGATCCCGAGCGACGGCAGGGGGCAGGGCGAATAAGAGACGCAGGCAACGAAGAGACAGACGAAGGACTTTTCTTTGCCAAGAATTCGAAGAAGAGAAGAGATTGGCTTTATACCCCGCCCTTCACTTGTAGTCTCAGACTGGCTTATGATCTCCTTTCCCCTCTCCACAACAGACACCCTATGGGGTAGGTGGGGGCTGAGAGAGCTCTGACAGAAACTGCGCTTTTTCCAGAACAGCTGTGCCAGGACTATGGCTTGCCCAAGGTCATCCAGCAGGTGCAAGTGGAGGCGTGGGGAATCGAACCCGGCTCTCCCAGATTAGAGTCGGCGCACTTAACCGCTACACCAGACTGCCTCTCGGTGAGACTGAGGGAGAGAGACTGATAGGGAGACTAGAAAGAGGGACCGCTCGATGGCAACTGAGAATGAAGCACAAGACAGTCTCTCCTCCTGGACTGAAGCAAGACCTAGGTTTCCTGTCATAACAGAAGAGACGCCAAGGTTGGATCAGGCCACTGGCCCATCCAGTCCAACACTCTGTCCACATAGTGGCCAAAAACACCAGGGGCCATCAGGAGACCCTTCAGTACTAGTGCTGATTTCTCCATGCCTAGTACCGCCTGCTATTGTTATTCACCTGCTAGTTTGGTGTAGTGGTTAGGAGCGTGGACTAACCTGGGAGAACCGGGGTTGATTCCCCCCCTCTTCTACACACCAGCTGCTGGTGAGACCTTGGGTCAGCTACAAGTTATTTCAGAGCTGTTCTCTCTCGAAAGAGCTCTCTCAGCCCCACCTACCTTACAGGGTGTCTGTTGTGGGGAGGGGAAGGGAAAGGAGATCGTAAACCACTCTGAGACTGCTTCGGGTAGTGAAGGGCGGGGTATAAATCCTGTCTCCTCTTCTTCTCTGTTGTCATTGCCTTCCAGTGTCATTAGGCATCTGAGATCACTCCACTTTCCAATAAATAGCACAGAGGAACTCCCAGTCTAGCTGTATCTGAAGAAGGGAGCAGCAGCTCTCAAAAGCTCCTCCCCTGCCACAATTTTTATTAGTCTTTCAGGTGCTCCTGGACTCTTGCTGTTTTCTACTGCTACAGACAGACAAACATGGCCACCCATCTTGAACATTCCTGTGTGTTATGAGTGTTGGGGAGTCACAGCGACAGTCAAAGGCTCTTTGTCTTGAAGGGGCAACTGGGCTCTGGATTGGCTGCGAGAGATGGCCCCTTTGCAATCACGCGTTCTTGTGGTGGTGAGTTCTGCTGGTCAACCAGCTCGCAATCGCGTTGTGCCTCTGCGTCCCGAGTTCCTTCTTTGCAAAAACACCCCCCCCCCCCATCACACAGGGCTGCCAGTTCACCCCCCCCCCCCCAGCCTCCAGCGGGAAAAAGGAGGTAAAGTTGCCAGATCTCCTGGAGATTTGGGGGTGGAGCCTGGAGAGGACAGGGATCTCAGCTGGTTTCAGGGATCCTGGAAGGTGGGTTGTTGTTGTTTTTGTTTGTTTGTTTGTTTGCCCTCTTCTGGGCATAGAGCAGGGGCTCACTGGGGGGGAGGTATTTGTGAATTTCCTGCAATGTGCAGGGGGTTGGACTAGATAGCCCTGGAGGTCCCTCCCAACTCTTCGATTCTATGATAATGCCATAGAGTCCGCCCTCCAAAGCATCCCTTTTCTCCAGGAAAACTGATCTCTGTAGTCTGGAGATGAGCTGTAATTCTGGGGGGTCCCCAGGTCCCACCTGGAGGCTGGCATCCATACGCCTTCTAACTGGGACATAAGGACTCCGAGATCTCCATTCCTACTTGTGTCTGACAAAGGGAGCTTATACCCTGAAAGCGTATAGCCTGTGCCAAAGCAGTTCTTCCTCTGCAAGACTCATTTGTCCAGCTGTCTAGCCATGCCAGGGGTAACAATGCTTCCTATCGTTTACCTGGTACCGTAGTTAAGCTGTCAAGACTGTTTCCGTCCCCCGTGCCCTTTTTAAAAAAATAATGCTGCATTGAAAAATCATGCACTGAAGACCATTTGGCCCTGGGGATTTGTAAAATTTTCGTATGTCACTGTTGCCAGCTCAGAAAGGGGTTTTTAACACCACTGAACAAAGAAGCCTCCGAGAATATGCGATTTTTATTAAAGAGAGAGAGGGAGATGAGGACTGTCTCTGAATTAAAAAAGATTTGACTCTTGGTACAGAACAGTGTTCCCTCTAAGCTGAGTTGGTGTGAGCTGGCTCACAGTTTTTTAGCCTCCGGCTCACACATTTTTTTTTAATCTATTTCTACTACTACATCGCTACTTTTCTAAGCTATATTTACCTTATACAGAGTGTGCTTTAACATTTGCTTAATATTACCTTACCATTAATACATATGAAGCATTTTAAACCTTGGTTAATATTCAATTAAGATTGTTACTGATGATATATGAAAAATAAAAAAGCTGTTTGACAGACATGTTCTTTTAAAGGAATGCTTAATTATACAAATTATATATAATATTTAAGTGCTATTTCAAAAAACATTTCAGCCCTTATTTCTTCTTTCGTCCTCTTCTTGTCTTAACAGTCTCTTCTTGTACCTTTGGAGCTACTGCTCCTTTTTCCGAGTCAGAAGTTTCTTCTTCACTCTTTGAGCTATCAAATCCATACATACTTTCTTGCGATGCCAGCAAACCATCTGAGTCTCTCTCTTTTTTCTTTTCTTTGCTTTTTTCCAAAAAACTTTTTGCCTGTTGAACAGAGTCAATCTTGTATTTTTTGTCTTTGATGCTGAAGCTCAGTCCTTCCGGAACATTCCACCTGTAGATAATAGATTCAGACTGTAGCCAAGATGTCAGTTTTCCATAGGCTTTCCTTCTTTTCCTTATTTCAAATGGAATATCTTTCATCACTTTAACTTCTTTTCCTCTGATCTTCAGAACCGCTTTATTTGTGGTCCTAAGCACCACATCTCTTGTTGACTTTTTGGAGAACCTTATCTGAATCTCACCAGGCAGGCTTTTCTTTTTGGTATAGTCTGGATAGGTTCTGTAAACCATATCCATATCGCTTTTTATTTCCGCTGCTTTTAAGCCCGTCACTGGTTCAAGCGCTTCACTTAACAGATTTTTAAGGTCTTCTCCTTTATCCTCTGGTACATTCTGAAGTCTTAGGAAAAAATTCGATCTTTCCATCTGTAGTTTCAAAAGCTGATCAGAGTGGAAGGCCTTTTCTTTCTCCGCTTTTTGTAGCCTTGAATCATGATTTTTTACTGAAGTCTTAACTTCCAGAAGTTCTCGCTGCAGCTTCTCTGTAGTTTTATTCGACTCCTTCAGGTCCAGCTGCATCTTGTCCATCTTGACGTTGAGAGCTGTCATTTGGTCCACTAGAGGTCGCAATAACGAGGAGAACACAGTGCTCATCTCTGTGGTATCAACCTTTGAACTCGGAGCTGTATTTCCTAGTTTGGGGGAAGGTTTCGGTTTCCCCGCCATTGTTGAGGCTGCGCTTCTTTGTTGATAGTTAGATAAGATGGACGAAAGAAGCAAATTCTACGACTGCGCTTATATCTTTTTAAAGTTCATATCCTCTAAAGAGCGATGCCGCCATCTAGCAAGCCGAACGTACGTTTTTTCATGCAGTAACGACACGTAAAGAGTCCCGTAAGTACGCCAGTCTCGGGGGGGGGGGTTTGCTCCACCCGCCTTTCCCGCTGTGTTCTGTTTATTTTTACTTCAGACTCACGTTTTCTCCATGCGTAACTATAAGTTCCAGCTTCAAAGCTTCGCACTCTCTGCTGCTTCTCGGTTTTGTGCTTTTAGCCATACGGCTCCCACGGACGGGGGAACCTATGGGGGTGATGAAAGGGGACCTCGATCCCTCGATCGCCACCGTAGGGAGAGATCCCCTTCGTGCCACCCCAGGCAGAGCCCCTTCACTAGGGTCTCTGGAGGCTCGGCACCAGTCCGAAGCCCCTTCTTCCCGCCAGGTACGGATCGCACTCCCCACAGATGCGGAGGAGCGCGTCCGCCATGGTCGCAAGTCTTGCCGGAAGTCCGGCTCACACATTTTTGTCTTAGCTCAGGAAGGAGGGCTCCAGAGCAAACTACTTGATGCAGCAGCCAAATCGCTCGCTCACAACTTGAACGCCAGTAGCTCACCAAGTGGAATTTTTGCTCACAAGACTCCACAGCTTACGGGGAGCATTGGATTCTAGTCCAATGGCTGTTTAAAGACCTACAAGATTTTCCGGGGCATAAGCTCAGAATCAGAGCTCACTCGTGGAAGCTTATCTCCTGGAAATCTTGTTGGCCTTCAAGGTGTGGAATCGCCAATCTGGACTTGAATCTTATTCTTTGACTGCAGACCCAACAAGGCTACCCATAAGAACCTAAGAGAAGCTATGTTGGATGAGGCCAGTGGCCCATCCAATCCAACACTTGGTGTCACACGGGCAAAACCCAGGGGCCAGCAGGAGGTCCAGAAGTGGGGCCAGAACTCCAGAAACCCTCCCACTTTTGCCCCCCCAATCACCAAGAATACAGAGCATCACTTGACCCAGACATAAGCACATAAGAGAACACTTTCCCTATGAAGAAAGGTTGAAGCGCTTGGAGCTCTTTAGCTTGGAGAAACGACAGCTGAGGGATGACATGATCGAGGTTATAAGATTATGCATGGGATAGAGCAGGTGGAGAAAGAAGTCCTTTTCTCCCTTTCTCACAAGACAAGAACTCGGGCACTCCATGAGATTGCTGAGCAGTCGGGTTAGAATGGATAAAAGGAAGTCCTTCTTCACCCAAAGAGTGATTAACACGTGGAATTCACTGCCACAGGAGGTGGCGGCGGCTACAAGCATGGACGGCTTCAAGAGGGAATTGGAGAAACATATGGAGCAGAGGTCCATCAGTGGCGATTAGCCCACAAGTTATAGATAGGAACTCTCAGTCTGGGGCAAGTGATGCTCTGTATTCTTGGTGCTTGATGAGGGGCGGCAACAGTGGGGAGGGGCTTCTAGTGTCCTGGCCCCACTGCTGGACCTCCTGAGGGCACCTGGTGTTTTTGGCCACTGTGTGATGCAGAGTGTTGGACTGGATGGGCCACTGGCCTGATCCAACATTGGCTTCTCTTATGTTCTTACGTTGGATCAGGCCAATGGCCCACCCAATCCAACACTCTGGGTCACACAGTGGCCAAAACCCAGGTGCTAGAAAGAGGTCCACCAGTGGGGCCAGAACTCCAGAAGCTCTCCCAATGTTGCCCCCCAAGCACCAAGAATACAGGAGAAGAATAAGAAGAGATTGGATTTATACCCCACCCTTCACTACCCAAAGGAGTCTCAGAGGGGCTTACGAACTCCTTTCCCTTCCCCTCCCCACAACAGACACCCTGTGAGGTAGGTGGGGCTGAGAGAGCTCTGACAGAAACTGCTCTTTTTCAAGAACAGCTGTACCAGAATTACGGCTTGCCCAAGGTCATCCAGCAGGTGCAAGTGGAGGAGTGGGGAATCAAACCCGGTTCTCCCAGATTAGAGTCTGCACACTTAATCACTACACCAAACTGGAAGCATTACTGCCTCAGACCGAGAGTTCCTATCTATACCTTGTGGCTAATAGCCACCCATGGATCTCTGCTCCATATATTTATCCAACCCTTCTTGAAGCTGTCTATACTTGTAGCCCCCACCACTTCTTGTGGCAGTGAATTCCACGTGTTAATCACCCTTTGGGTAAAGAAGTACTTCCTTTTATCTGTTCTAAGTCTACTGCTCCTTTAATTTCATGGAGTGCCCACCGGTTCTTGTATTTTGAGAAAGGGAGAAAGGACTTCTTTCTCTACCTTCTCTACCCTATGCATAATTTTGTAAACTTCTATCATATCTATCCTGCCCACCTGAAAGTATCTCAGATCATCTCCCGAGCAAAGGCTCTGGAGTCAGTGCTTTCCACAGTGAATGGTGACGCAAACAAAGACTCCTTCCAGTTTTCTCCAGACCCCCAATCCACCCCTTGCATCCATGGGTCATCTACAGTCACCCCTCCAAGGCTGTCTTGTCTTCAGTTTTGTTCAGACGACCAGGGCTATTTTGGGGCAGGAGCGCACAGGAACAGAGTTCCGGCTGGCTTCTGAGTTGGCCACGCCTACAGCCTGCCCCCCCCCCCGGGTTCCCCAGGCGCCTTGCAGGCCGCAGGGCGCCTGGGGAAGCCAAGCTGATCCAGGGAGGGAAGGCAGTTTAAACTGCCTCCCCTCCTCGGGTTCCCCAGGTGCCCCGCAAGCCGCAGGGCACCTGGGGAACTCGATCTAGGGAGGGAGCTTTGCTGTTGTGGGTGTGGCCTAATATGCTGATAAGTTTCTGCTGTTGGGTGTGGCCTATTATGCTAATGAGTTCCTGCTGGGCTTTTTCCATAAAAAAGCCCGGCAGATGACCAGACCTTCCCCCCACCATGTGTCCAGTCAGCAGGTATGGTCTGGGAATTTGGTGCTTGGATTTCCCAGTCGTGTGGGGTCCCACTTTGGATTGGGACTGTGGCGTGTGGAGAAAGGCAGCTTAATCTTCCCACCCTTGCACTGTTTTTCTAGACCCAAAATAACCCCTGGGAGATATTATTTGTCCCTCTGGGGAACGAAGTCTCCCTCCTCAGCTTGGAGAAAATGAAAGGGACAACTTATTCCAGGGTGTGGCCAGACTGTGGCTCGGGAGCCGCATGCGGCTCTTTCACACACATTGTGTGGCTCCCAGCAGGGCGGCTGGGGAAGCTAAAGATCATTAGCAAACAAATAAATTTATCTGGATAAATAAATATCATTATCAATATTTTCTTCTACCCCTTTTGTTATTATTTTTGGCAGTATCATTTAATGTTAATAAAAAAGCAAATTTGCATATTTCCCAATAAAAACATGTAATATTTGTTCATGTCTTGCAGCTCTCAAACATCTGATGTTTATTCTATGTAGCTCTTACGTTAAGCAAGTTTGGCCACCCCTGGCTTATGCCCTCTCTCTTCACATGCCACAATTGCAGTCCAAATCAGATATTCATGCGCCTGGGAATTCAATTCTGAGCACGAAACCCTTAGCACACATTTGACTGATTGGACCTGGGTCAGGAACATGAAGGACACAGGGACTTCGAAATGTGTGAACTGGGTCTGAGGGCAGTCCATCTTTTAGTTGCCAGTTTCCAGGTGGAAGCTGGAGATTTCTCACTATTACCACTGACCTCCAGGAAACAGAGATCAGTTCACCTGGAGAGAGAAGAAGAGATTGGATTTATACCCCACCCTTCACTCGAAGTCTCAGAGCGGTTTACAATCTTCTTTCCCTTCCCCTCCCCACAACAGACACCCTGTGAGCAATGCTCCCTCTAAGCTATGGAGTCCTGTGAGCAAAAATTCTTCTTTGTGAGCTACCGGCATTAAAGTTCTGAGCCAGCAATTTGGCTGCAGCCTAAATTAGTTGGCTCTGGAGCCATCCTTCCTAAGCTAAGACAAAAATGTGTGAGCCAGAGGCTAAAAAACTGTGAGCTACCTCACACTAACTCAGCTTAGAGGGAATACTGCCTGTGCGGTAGGCGGGGCTGAGAGAGCTCTTTCGAGGACTGCCCTTGAGAGAACAGCTCTGAGAGAACTTGTGACTGATCCAAGGTCACACCAGCAACTGCACGTGGAGGAGTGGGGAATCAAACCCGGTTCTCCCAGATCAGAGTTCATGCTCCTGACCTCTACACCAAACTGGCTCTCAGAAAATGGCCACGTTAGAAGGCGGGCTCTGGTGGGCTCTGGTGTTATAAACCATTGATGTCCCTCCCCTCCCCACACCCTGCCTTCCTCAGGCTCTGCCCACAAAATATCCAGGTATTTCCCAACCCAGAAGAGGCAAACCTAATCCACCTAGTGTGTTCATGGCTAAGGGAAGAGCCGAGCTCAGATTTGAAATTCCCCGTCTCTCAGAATATCTTCACACAAATCTCCTATCAAATTTGAAGAGGAGGAGGAGGAGATTGGATTTATACACCGCCCTTCACTACCCGAAGGAGTCTCAGAGCGGCTTACAATCTCCTTTCCCTCCCCCTCCCCACAACAGACACCCTGTGAGGCGGGTGGGGCTGAGAGAGCTCTTTTGAGAACTACTCATGAGAGAACAGCTCCGAAATAACTTGTAACTGACCCAAGCTGCAAGTGGAGAAGTGGGGAATCAAACTCAGTTCTCCCAGATTAGAGTCCGTGCTCCTAACCACTACACCATCATCAGGATCAGTAGCCCCACACACACTCATCCAATGGCACCCATCCTATTTTTTTACATCAAAATGTTATAAATCTGCGTCCATCAGGAAATGAACATTCCTCAATTACTGGAATAAGCTTCCAACTTAATTGCTGAACCTTCAGGCAGATTGCATGGGGGGGAAATGTGTGGTTGTGCTTTCGGTCTTATGTTTTTTGGCTGGAGGAATCCGGTTGGCTTCAAATGAGTTTGTTTCTAATTCACATTTTTTTTTAAAAAAAGCAGCAAGAAAAGACAAGCCAACATCAGCCACGGAAACACTCCCTCATACGCTACAACAGCTGGCACAGCCACATCAATCTGACCATCAAATTGCAGTTCCGAGAAAACGATCCTGAAATCACACGTTGGTTGTGAAGAAGGTTGGAATGCAACTGGAGGCCAGCCTTTCCCGCATGGCGTTGAGAACTGCCTTTCTGTTTTTCTGTGTTACAATGGCCTTTCTGTTTTTCACGGGCTGAAAACCTGCAAGTCATTCATTTGGAACCACCTTTCCAGGCCTGTAGCCAGGACTGTGTCATTCGGGGTGGGGTGGGGGGAGCTTTAAGTAAGTCAGGGGGCACTGATGTCACAAAATAAAAAATAAAAATAAAATATTTTTGTTGCGCATGTAGATGCTGGGCAAAGCGTAATGATCAGCTCTTCCTTTATTGGTACACAACACAAGACAACAATAACTGGCTGAAGGCCAACTATATACACCTTCCTGAGTCACACCCACAGTCCCATTGCAGGGTTTGAATTTCCCACCAGAAGTCTTATTGGCTAGCTGCGTGTAGCTCAGGATCCTTGGCCCCTATTGTTCTCTGGAGCCAAGCTCTGGCTTGTAGATGCTGGTGCCTGGTGGCGGTCAGCGGACATAACAATTTTTTAAAAACCCTCACTTTTGCAGCGTTTGCGCTCTGCCTGCCTGTGTGGGGGAGCAAGCCACGCTTGGGGAAGGGGCAGTGGTGGGGAGTCCTCCGGGCGGCCCAGAGAGCCGGGGGCCTGGGGGGTGGATGGAAGTCGTGGGGCCTTGGCAAGAAGTTGGGGGCCAGGCCCCGAAATGCCCCACTATAGCTACAGGCGTGCCCCTTTCTGTTTTTCAAATGGACACCGCAATGCTGCTAGAAGGGCATGGAAGAGCATGAAGTGGCACCTCTGGATTCCACCTGGCTGCGTCTGACGAAGAGAGCCATGTTTCCCGAGAGCTTATGCTACAATAAAGTTTGTTAGTCTTAAAGGTGCTCCTGGGCTTTTGACTACTACAGTGACCCTGGGCTTCTTTGGTGGTCTCCCATCCAAGGACTAACCACGGCTGGTCCTGCTTAGCTTCTGAGATCTGATGAGATCGGGCTAGCCTGGTCCATCCAACTCAGGTGGAATTCCATTGCTGGCATACCTACATCCAGGTGAACCGCCGTGTTGGTCTGAAGCAGTAGAACAAATAATAAGCCCAGGGGTCCGTTGGAGCCGGAGCGCAGAGGAGCGCAGCTCCGGGAGTGAGGAGCCCAGGGTGCGGGCACATGACCAAGCCCCACCCCCTCCTCGGCTTCCCCAAGCAGTGCAAAGGCGCAGCGTCCCGGGGAAAGCCCTGCTAGGGTCTTTATTGTTTTTAATGTTTTGTTTTAATATTGATAATTTTATCATTGTTCCTTTTATGACTGTGTGCTGCTTTTCCAGAGACTTGCTCAAGGTGGCATATAATTTTTTTTAAGTATACCATTTTTTATCTGGGCACGTGGCACATAAGTACTGGAGAAATTTCACCAACCCTTCAGCAGCTTCCACCCCATCAGTTTGGTGTAGTGGTCAGGAGTTGGACTCTAATCTGGGAGAACCGGGTTTGATTCCCCACTCCTCCACATGCAGCTGCTGGGGTGACCTTGGGCCAGTCACAAGTTCTCTCAGAGCTGTTCTCTCATGAGCAGTTCTCAAAAGACCTCTCTCAGCCCCACCTATCTCACAGGGTGTCTTGTTGTGGGGAGGGGAAAGGAAAGGGATGGGCGGTGCACATGTCCTGGGTATCTCAAGTCTACTTGAAACCTGGTGGTTTCAAGGGAGCAGGAAGAGAATGTGGGTGTGTTCTTTACGCTTATTTTTATTGCACAAAGTATTGGATGGGGAAGGGAATGGAGGAAGAGCAGGTCAGTTTCACTCACCTGTGGAGTGGAGCCTGAGGGGTGGGTGTTGCCTTCTGACACACTTCCGGCATGTCAGGGGGTGTGGCATATGCAAATGAGTTAGGCAAATGAGTTATGCTAATCAGCTCCTGTACCTCTTTTTCTACGAAATGACCCCTGAATAAGCCTTTGTTGGTCTGAAAGGTGTCACTGGATTCAAAATTTGGCATACGTACAAGTAACTCTTGTCTGCAGCTCAGTGGCAGAGCCTCTGCTTAGCATGCAGAGGGTCCGAGGGTCCATCCCCGACATCTCCAGTTAAAGGGATCAGGCGGTAGGTGATGTGAAAGACCTCAGCCTGAGACCCTGGAGAGCCGCTGCCAGTCTGAGTAGACAATATTGATTTTGATGGACCAAGGGTCTGGTTCAGTAGAAGGCAGCTTCATGTGCTGATGTGTGTGTATGTGAAGTTCTAAACCCCGTTGATTTTGGTTGACTACCTCTCTGGGCTGCACCCATTCTTTGGGGAAAAATGCATATTTTCTGGAGACAGGCTTGGGGTGCAAAACTTATTTATTTTTTAAATTACATATGCCTGGGACAACTGCCTTTCCCAGACTGAATCTTAAGAAATATTGCGTCTATAAGAGAAGAAGACGAAGAAGAGACTGTATTTGTATCCCGCCCTTCACTACCCGAGGGAGTCTCAAAGCAGCTTACAATCTCCATTCCCTTCCCCTCCCCACAACAGGCACCCTGTGAGGCAGGTGGGGCTGAGAGAGCTCTCTTGAGGACTGCCCTTGAGAGAACAGCTCTGAGAGAACTTGTGACTGACCCAAGGTCACCCCAGCTGCTGCATGTGGAAGAGTGGGGAATCAAACCCGGTTCTCCCGGATTAGAGTCCGCCGCTCCTAACCAATGCACCAAACTGGCTCCTCTACGCAAGATGAATCTGCTCTCCTGAAAAGGGGGGGGGGCAGCTCTTGGGCTCTAGACTTAAAATATTTGTCCCCTTGAAATCCCAAATGTCAACTTTGCCTTCTTTTGCTTCTAGCAGCTTCTCCTTGCCTTGCCTTCCTCTGGGACCCTGATCAGCTTCCTGGCTTCGTTTATATTGCTGCCTTGATGATATTTTTAGCCCGTGATCATGTTCACCCCTGAGTTTTCCTCTCTCCGGGCCACATACAAATTTAGCTCCTTTAGTCACTTGACAGACACACGTCTCAGCTGACCTTTGAGTGACATCTGTCTTCTCTCTTCCATTGACTAAGGGAGTCTATGAAGCACCGGTTACCCGACAGTTTTCACGGCAGTTACCTTCACAAAAGGACAAGTTGGGGAAGAAGGAACTATAGCTCAGTGGCAGAGTGTTTGCTTGGCATGCAGAAGGTCCTGGGTTCAATCCTTGCCCTTTCCAGTTAAAAGAACATGTAGCATGAGATGTGAAAGACCTCTGTCTACAAACATAGGTTTTAAAATCTGATTTTTTCAAAAATTTTATCCACCCTGACTGGTTTAGAACTGGTTTTTATCCACCCTGACAAAAATACATTTGTTGTTGTTCAGTCGCACAGTCGAGTCCAATTCTTCTCGACCCCGTGGACCACATCAAGCCAGGCCCTCCTGTCCTCTGTCATGTTCTGGAGTTTCCTCAACTCCATGTCTGTTGCATCAATAACACTGTCTAACCATCTCATCCTTTGTTGTCCCCTTCTTCTTTGACCTTCAGTCTTTCCCAGCATCAGGGTCTTCTCCCTTCTCAGTTGGGGGCCAAAGTATCTGAGCTCCAGCTTCAGGACCTGGCCTTCCAGGGAACAGTCAGGGTTGATTTCTTTTAGGATTGACTGATCTGATCTCCTTGCAGTCCAGTGGATTCTCAAGAGTCGTCTCCAGCACCATAATTCAAAAGAATCTATCCTTCGGCGCTCGGCCTTCCTTATGGTCCAACTCTCACGGCCATACATCACTATTGGGAATACCATGGCTTTGACCAGACGGACTTTTGTTGGCAGGGTGATGTCTCTACTTTTTATCATGCTGTCTAGGTTTGCCATCGCTTTCCTCCCAAGGAGCAGCCGTCTTTTAATTCCATGGCTGCAGTCACCATCTGCAATGATCTTGGATCCTAGGAAAGTGAAGTCTGTCACCATTTCCACGACTTCCCCTCCTATTTGCCAAGGAGTGATGGGGCCGGATGCCATGATCTTAGAAGAAGAGAAGAGAAGAAGAAGAAGAAGAGATTGGATTTATACCCCGCCCTTCACTCACTTGGAGTCTCAGTGCGGCTTACAAACTCCTTTCCCTTCCCCTCCCCACAACAGACACCCTGTGAGGTAGGTGGGGCTGAGAGAACTCTTTCCCAAGCTGTCCTTGAGGGAACAGCTGGTCCAGAGCTATGGCTTGCCCAAGGTCATCCAGCCAGGTGCAAGTGGAGGAGTGGGGAATCAAACCCGGTTCTCCCAGATTAGAGTCCGCGCACTTAACCACTACACCAAACTAGTTTTTTTGATGTTGAGTTTCAAGCCAAAATACATTAAAACAGTCTAAAATACCAAGCCATAAAACCTAACTTCTACATGGCACCCTAGTCCAAAATTTCTAAACCCCAATTTACTTTAACATTGGGGGGGGGAGGAGTGGGGGAGAAAGCAGCTAATAGGCAGGTTGCTGTTAAAACCGCTGTTGAAAACCGTTGTTAAAAAACCATTGCTGTCCTCAACTGTACACTTGGCAAGACATCTCTTCCTTGCAGGCCCTGCAGAATTGTAACAAATCCCTCAGGGACCTGATGTTGGTAGGCAGAGAGTTCCACTAAATTGGAGCCAAGACCAAGAAGACCCTGCCTTTGGTTGTGGACAGCCAGACGCTCTTTTGGTCAGGGATTTCCAGTAGTGGTTGATCTCCCGAGCATAATGCTCTCCAGGGGGCATACCAGGAAAGGCAGTCCCGTAAGTACATTGGTCCCTGACCATTTAGGGCCTTGAAGGTCAAAAAACCTCCAAAGGAAGTTTAGAAAACTAGTAAAGAGCCAAAAGTTAAAAACATCTATAGGTATAGACAAAATAGGGTTGCCAAATCTTAGGGACTCGCCGGCGGGGGGGGGGAGTCCTCCTCCGGCCGGGAGTTTCTTCTGCGTGCACGCCCAGTGACGTCACCCAATGATACCATAGAGTTTTGGGGTGATTGCCAGAGCGTCACCCTGGCAACGCCCCCAACGTGCTGATGTCACTTCCGGTGACGTCATTATGTCGTCCTCACTGGACGACTTCGGGGCTGGGGTTCCCCCCACTGGCCAAATGCTGGCTGGTGGATTGGGAACCCCTTTAGCGGGGAATCCCCCACCCCCCGGGCTGACTTGGCAGCCCTAAGACAAAAGTACTCGCATTTATTTTAGAAGCATATATAAAAACTGTCACAGGCTGGGGTGCCAGTCAAAGGAAGTCCAGAAAAGCCAAGGTCAGGCGCCAAGAAAACAGCACAGCATCAAAAGTCGAGCCGGGGTCAGGAGCCAGGAACACAGAGCCAAGTCCAAAGTCAGCAGGTCTTAAGGTCTAGGTGCAAGAGCTGAGGTAGATGCAAGCAGCATGAAGCTGACTTGTTGCTCCCACAAAGAATACTGCCCAGAGTGTGGAGTTAAATGCTGTTGCCAATTAGCCAGCTGCATGATCGCCCAGGCTCCTGTTAAAACTCTGGGCTAGCCGAGCGCCTCCCTTGTAGCCTGGCCTCTCTTCGCCTGGTTGCTAAGTTTTGCCAGAGTCACTCCCTTAAACGAGTCACACATGGGGGTGAGTCAGAAGGACTTCCAGCTTGCAGTTCTTCCTTCTTATCTTAGCCAGGTGTAAAGACTGCTGTTACAAGCACTTGTCAGCTATCCCCCTCTGCTGCTTCAGAGGAGCCAGCTGTGGTTTCTGCAGGCTCAGTCAGCTCATCCTCATCCACGCCCAGGACAAAAACCTTGTAGGGGCCCAAATAAGGCCTCATAAAATAATCAAGGTGACAAATGCACACAAAAAAACCATATATGACCTGACGCGTTTCAGCCCACGAGGGCCTTCATCAGAGGTCAAATAGTACAAAATTCAACGTGCAGCAAACGTGTAAGGCAGTAAACAATTGATATAGGATCAAAAATGGAATGTTCCCATCTGGAATTGAATGACACCCCAAAAAAAACTGTTTGTGGGGACACAAATGGATCTTTTCCTGAATCAGGAGCAGTTAGGTATACTGGAGATAGTAATAGTGCCATATTACTATCCGTCAAGGTCAGTACTGGCTATTTAGATTGTCAGCGGCTCTCCGGGGTCTCAAGCAGAGGTCTTTCCCAACACCTACTGCCTGGTCCTCTAACTGGAAATACCAGGGATTGAACCCGGGACCTTCTGCATGCAAACCAGGTGCTCTGTCACTGAGCCACGGCTTGTCCCCTGTTCCGTCCCTTTCTCACTGCCAATGCCAGTTCCACCTTCTCCCGGCCGATTTTGCAGTCTCATTGGGCTTGCAGGCTGGTTTACCCCCCAGTTCTTTGCACATGAAAACATACATGCATTTGCTCGCCTCCCCATTGACTGGCGTCCCGAGATTTATCATAGCACACGAACGGACTCTGCACTGAATGCCGAACGGCACGGACATGTCTAGTAGCAAAGGGCTGTAACAGATACTGTTTACAGGACCAGCCGTTTAGCCCAAACCCCAATCGTCACGGGCCTGCTAGAAGCGATCCCACTTCATTTTGCATTACTGTGTGACAATTCAGTCCCCGGGGAACAGTCCACTGTGAGCCTTTGCAGCTCACTAGCATCAGATATCCACTTCACCGGGGGCCGGCTTCTTTCTGCCGCGGCTCAGTGGTGGAGGAACGGCTTGGCATACAGAAGATCTCAGGTTCTGTCCCCGGCACCTCCAGTTAAAAAGGACCAGGCAGGAGGTGAGAAAATGGCTGTTTTGGAGGGCGTGCTTTATTTATTTATCTATTTGTTAATTATTAAATTTGTATCCCGCCCTCCCTGCCTTTTGGCGGGCTCAGGACAGCTAACAACGTATATATAGATATATACATTAAAACTCTATGGCACTATACCCTGCTTCTCTTCCAAACCCCAGGCTCCACCCCCAAATTTCCAGGAATTTCCCAACCTGGACCTGGCAACCCTGTTCTCCTGTCTTCTTTTGGCTGCTTTGGCCATGGGAGTATCCAAGGAGAGAGAGAACCATTTAGAGAGAGAAGAGAAGACACTGGATCTATATCCCGCCCTTCACTAATGAAGGGCGAGGTATAGATCCAATAGATCCCTTCCCCTCCCCACAACAGACACCCAGTGAAGTAGGTGGGGCTGAGAGAGCTCTCTCGAGAACTGCCCTTGAGAGAACAGCTCTGGAAGAACTTGTAACTGACCCAAGGTCACGCCAGCAGCTGCATATGGAGAAGTGGGGAATCAAACCCAGTTCTCCCAGATTAGAGTCCACGCTCCCAATCACTACACCAAACTGGCTCTCAAGGTTTGGAATTATAAGGTTCTGGAATTATAAGATTGCATATTTACGAGAACCAGTTTGGTGTAGTGGTTAAGTGCGCAGACTCTAATCTGGGAGAACCGGCTTTGATTCCCCACTCCTCCACTTGCACCTGCTGGATGACCTTGGGCCATAGCTCTGTACCAGCTGTTCTCTCAAGGACAGTTGTCTCAGAGCTCTCTCAGCCCCACCCACCTCACAGGGTGTCTGTTGTGGGGAGGGGAAGGGAAAGGAGTTTGTAAGCCACTCTGGGACTACGGCTGTTTTTACATCTGACTTTCCCGCTGGAATCATTCTAGTTCCAAAAAACCCTGCCCATACTTCTGTGCGGTGTGAAACTGTGCTGCCACTGAAATGTCCACATCTACTAATTGCCCTCCTGTGGTCAAGCTAGTATGCAACCGGCTTCATTCTGCTTTAAACAATTGCTGTTGATTAGTGCACTTAGACCCCCTGGAGTGAAATTTCACACCACTGTGAAATCAGCACAGGAAAAGACAGCAGTCAAACTACTTTAGAGGGAAGGTGTAAAATGACCCTAAAAGTGAAGGACGGGGTATAAATCCAATCTCTTCTTCTTCTTCTTCTTCTTCTTCTTCTTCTTCTACTACTCGTGGACACTCAGTGAAATTGCTGAGCAGTCAGGTTATAACAGATAAAAGGAAGTACTTCTTCACCCAAAGAGTGATTAACACACGGAAATCACTGCCACAGGAGGCTTCAAGAGGGAATTGGATAAACATCTGGAGCAGAGGTCCATCAGTGGCTGTTAGCCACAAGGTATAGATAGGAACTCTCGGTCTGGGGCAAGTGATGTTCTGTATTCTTGGTGCTTGGGGGGGGGGGCAACAGTGGGAGGGCTTCTGGTGTCCTGGCCCCACTGCTGGACCTCCTGAGGGCACCTGGTGTTTTTGGCCACCGTGTTACACAGAGTGTTGACTGGGTGGGCCACTGGCCTGATCCAACATTGGCTTCTCTTATGTTCTTATGTTCTCCTAACCACTATACCAAACTGGCTCTTCTTCTCCCTGTCCTTTCTTTAGTTTCAAGATGTCTATATTTATCTGAAAATCACAGAGAGCTTCCATCTCTCTTCTGAACAAACTGATATTAAATCCAGACAAGACTGAAGTCGCGCTTAGGGCTGCCAACGCCCAGGTGGTGGCTGGAGACCTCCTGGGATTACAACTGGTCTCCAGGTGACAGAGATCAGTTCCCCTGGAGAAAAATGGCCGCTTTGGAAGGTGGACTCTATGGCATTGTACCCTGCTGAGGTCCCTCTACCCTCCTCAGGCTACACCTCTGTTACATATTGGGTTAAATGAGCTCCAGTCACAGCTCCATAGACTGCCAGCATCCTAAAATACACGACCGGATTGGATGCTGTCACAAACGGACCAATCCGGAGAGGCTCTGACTTTCAGCAGGAACAGTTCCCATTGGTCCCATGCACTGATCTGTGATTGGACACTATTGTTCCAGGAGGTGTGGTTTTTCCTGGTTCAAACTGTATATAGTTGGCTCATTCTGTGTGCTGGTTGTTGTGTTCAAACTGGATAAAGAAATCATTTGTTTGCAAAGCTGCCTCGATCTAAGTACGAAATAGCCCTCAAAATCTTCAGGTATTTCTAGAGATGTGAGCCTCCAGGTGGGGCCTGGGGATCTCCTGGAATTACAGCTCATCTTCAGACTACAGAGATCGGTTTCCCTGGGGAAAATGGATGCTTTGGAGGGTGGACTCTATGGCTGAGGACAGACTGGCAAAATGAAGCGCTCTCTTAATCCACTTGAAAAGCAGACCTATATTGGGCCAAACTGCCAGTCTGTCCTCAGCCTAAGCTGGAGAGTCTTGTGAGCAAAAATTCTGCCTTGTGAGCTACTGGCATTAAAGTTGTTAGTTTGGATACTGCATAAATGAGTCTGCTCTGGAGCCCTCCTTCCTGAGCGACGACAAAAACGTGTGAGCCGGAGGCTAAAGAACGGTGAGCTAACTCAGCTTAGAGGGAACCCTGCTCCAGACTACAGAGATCTGTTCCCCTGGAGAAAATACAACCAGAGGGAGCCACGGGGAAAGATCAAAAGCAAAACAGAAACACCACAGAAAATAGCGAAAAGAATCCACAAATTATATTAGAAAGTTTAGCATTCAGACGGCAGCTTGCATAGGAAAGCCCAAGCCCAATTCAAAACGATCCGTGACACGAAACGATGTGAGTACAGATTACCTGTGAAAACAAAGTGCTTGTGTGCGTGAGTTCTTGCCAAGACAGGATATCAGTGTTCCTTGTTTTCTTATCGTAAGGATGCCGTCGACTTAAAAATCCTTTCACTGAACGCCTCCTCAGAAGACAGTACAGGAACAGTCCCTTCACGTAGCTAAAGGATTCAGTACAGTCAACGTGATTTCACATCAAGCACTAAAACTGAAGCAATAAGCTCTGAGCTAGAGGTTCATCTACATCCGCCTCTGTGAGTCCTGCTGGGGATTCCATTCAAAGAGGAGGAGGAGGAGACTGGGTTTATACCCCGCCCTTGACTCAGAGTCTCAGAGTGGCTTACAAACTCCTTTCCCTTCCCTTCCCCTCAGGTGGGGCTGAGAGAGCTCTTTCCAGGACTGCCCTTGCGAGAACAGCTCTGACAGAGCTATGGCTTTCCCAGGGATAGCCACAGCTGCAAGTGGAGGAGTGGGGAATCAAACCTGGTTCCCCAAGATTAGAGTCTGCACACTTAACCACTACACCAAACTGGCTCTTAGATCAGGTCCATGGTAGGGTGGCAGGAGGGGCTCCTCTCTGCCCCATATTCCCTAGCTAGCCCAAGGCAGAGTTGCCCGCCCAACACGATCAATCTCCAGAATACAGTGGAGGCGGTGGACACCCGGCCAAATGGTGCTGTGTGATGCTGTGGCATCGCTTCTGCCTGCCTCCCTGGAAGTGATGTCACAGCATCATGCAATGCTCTAGGATTTCCCATAGAGAAAACCATAGAGTTGAGGAAGATTCCTAGAGTATCAGTTTCAGCTCAGGAAAATTCCAAGTTTTTAATCAGTGAAGGAAACAATGGAAATGTTTCTCAGCTGTTAATGTGTTGTGTCCCCCACGCCCCCAAATATTATTATTCAGGTTTTTGATTAGTTGGAAATGTATTTTTATTCAAATGTACCAGTTTGGCGTAGTGGTGAAGAGTGGCGGACTCTAATCTGGAGAACCGGGTTTGATTCCCCACGCCTCCACAGGCGGCTGCCGGGTGAACTTGGGTCAGTTACAAGTTCTCTCAGAGCTGTTCCCTCAAGAGGAGTCCTCTCCAAGCTCTCTCAGCCCCACCTACCTCACAGGGTGTCTGTTGAGGGGAGGGGAAGGGAAAGGAGATTGTAAGCTGCTCTGAGACTCCGAGTAAAGGGCAGGGTATGAATCCAATCTCTTCTCCTCCTTCTCCTCCTGAAAGGTGACTTGAAAACCATGTCACCCTTGGCTTAAATCCTTACATGGATATGTTTACTTTGCCTCCTTTGGTCATGGTGCCAGATTTAGCTTACCTGAGCACATGATTTGAATTTGTTCTTGCACATAAATGCACAGAGGGTTCCCTGCCTGACAGTTATCCCCAACGGGGTTCTCAGGATGCCTGCCAATGTGATTCCTAGGGCCTGCTTCCCTTCAAAGTCAAAAGGATTACATTCAAAGAGAACCGGGGAAAGAAAGGTCAAGATGGGTAGTCTGTTTGTAGCAGTCGGAAAGAGCAAGAGTCCAGTGGCACCTTAAAGACTTAAAACATTTGTGGCAGGGGATGAGCTTTCGTGAGTCACTGCTCGCTTCTTTAGATACAGCTAGAATGTGACTCCATCTGTCCTATATATTGGAAAGAAAAGTGATTTCAGATGCCAAGTGATATCAGCAGGCAAATGACAATAGCAGGCATGATTGGATTAGGTGTGACCTGCCTGCAGAGGGGTAGTAGACATGGAGAAATCAGCACTGGCAATGAGACAGGAAACCTAGGTCTCGGTTCAGTCCAGGAGGACGTATTGTCTGGAGCTTCGTTATCAGTTGCAATTCAGCAGTCTGTCTTTCTAATCTCCCTCTGAAATTCTTTTGTAAGAGAACTGCTACTCTTAGGTGAACCACTGAATGTCCTGAAATGTTCAAATGTTCCCCCACAGGTTTTTGAAAGTTTTGGTTTCTAGTGTCAGATTTGTGTCCGTTAAAGAAAGATGGTTTGAGTCACTGGCTGCAATCACACACACTAAGTACTCCACTTGTAATCCACTTTTAATGCACTTTCCAGCTGGATTTTGCCAGTTCACACAGGAAAATCCAGTTGGAAAGTGCATTGAAAGTGTATTGAAAGTGTTTTATTATGGAAAACCCAAAGAATTCCATAACTCAGCTGTTGGAAACAATCTGAGAATACGGTCAGGTAGCTGGTCTTAGAGTTAATCTTAACAAAACCAAATCATTAACAAAAACTGTTCCAGGGACACGATTCAAGAACTGCAAAATTCAACTGGAATGGAAATAATGAAGAAAGTTAAATATTTAGGTATTACATTGTCCAATAGAAACAGTACATTAATAGAAGATAATTACAATAAATTGTTGGGAGACATAAAATACGACTTAGACAAGTGGAAGGATTTACATTTATCTCCTATGGGCAGAACAGCAACAATTAAAATGAATGTACTGCCAAGATTCCTGTTTTTAGCCCAAAATATTCCAGTGTTAAAAGAGAACCCAATTCTTTGATGAGCTAAATAAAATAACTAGGTGATTTATTTGGCATCGCAAAAAAGCAAGAATAAGATGGAAAATATTGCAAGATAGAAAAGAAAGAGGATGATTTGGTGTACCTAACTGGAAATTATATTATCAAGCGGCGTCCCTAGGTTGGATAAAGGATTGGATAACCTTGGAAAATCCAAGGTGTTTAAATTTAGGAGGTCATGATTTATATATGGGATGGCATGCCTATATCTGGTATGGGAAGGAGAAGATTCACTCAGACTTTCAGCATCATAAACAGAGGTGCTCTGTTAAAAATTTGGAATGATCTAAAAGAGAGATACTATAAGAAAACATCCAAATGGGTATCGCCATTAGAGGCATTTATAAAACTGTCACTCATTACCAATGACAAGAGAGAAAGCTATGAGGTGTTCTTGGATAAAGCTAATAATTTAAAAACTGAAGAGAACTTCTCATCATCTCATAATATTAATTTATCTTGGTGGGAAAGCCCATAATTAAAATCTAGATACAATAAAGATAAATTAAAAGGTTTCTACAAAACCAAAAATGAATTGGATAAAATTTGGTTATCCTTGAGCAATAAAATGATTCAATAAAATGATTGAGCAAATAAAATGAGTAGCTAAAGGCTACTCACAGCAATATGGGACTGACTATTTTGAAACTTTTGCTCCAGTTACCGACCAAGCAACATTCAGAACACTTCTAAGTGTTGCAGCATCTAGGAACATGATAGTAGAGCATCTTGATGTAAAGACTGCTTTTCTCAATGGAGAACTATCAGAGGAAATCTACATGGAACAACCTGAAGGTTTCAAGGTCAAAGGTCAAGAAAACTTAGTCTACAAACTCAATAAAGGACTCTATGGCCTAAAGCAAGGAGCAAAGTCCTGGTATGACAAACTTACTGAACTTTTAAAGAAGCAAGGCTTCAAGCAAGGGAAAGCTGAACCTTGTCTGTACATTAGACATCCTACTACAGAGTGAGTGATTACAATGGAGGATCTCTCCTTCTTCTTGACCCCTGAAAGGAAACACCTGATATCAGTAACCAATTAGCAAAACAGTACACCTTCAGCTTTCCTGGGCTTAGTGTTAATTGGCCAGCTGCCAGGTATCACTTCCAGGCTAACAAAGGTAAACAAACAAGTTGCATAGGTTAACCCTATAATGACTAAATTTCTCAGGCCTTGTGTTACATACTCATTTTTCCAACACCCAGAACAGACACCCTGTGAGGTAGGTGGGGCTGAGAGAGCTCTGACAGAAACTGCTCTTTTTCAAGAATAGCTGTGCCAGAACTATGGCTTGCCCAAGGTCATCCAGCAGGTGCAAGTGGGGGCGTGGGGAATCAAACCTGGTTCTCCCAGATTAGAGTCTGTGCACTTAATCACTACACCAAACTGGAGTAGAAGTAGGAGAAGGAAAAAGAAGAAGAGGTTGAATTCATGCCCTTCCCTTCACAGAGTCTCAGAGCAGCTTACAGTCTCCTTTCCCTTCCTCTCATGGTCACATCATGCCTGCCCAGGAAAATGTATTTCCTTCTGAAGCTCAACAGTTTTGGCTGGAAATTTAAAACCGGCTCAAAAAAAATAATGAATCTAGTCCTTTTGGGTGCGAACAGGGCCTGGTTCTCGTCTCACAGACGCAACACTGGGATTTCTTCCGTTTCTGGCAATTCAATATTCCCCGTATTCATTTCCCATGGAACCACCCTTCTGCGTAATGCATGAGGGGACCTTCCCGAGGAATTGCTGCAGTCACTGGCACCCGCTCCGGGCACAGACTGTGCAGCCCACTTTCCCCGATGGAAGGACAGAGACTGGATCAAATTGCCCCGACTCAGCATTGGCAGCAGATAGATTCCCCCTTTCAGAGGCCTTATGAATTTTTTAGCGAAAGCCCCGAGTGCCGTGGCGAGACAGCCAACCAGGAATGGCAGATCCGTGAGATGCATCGTCAATTATTAAGCGAGCACAGCCAGATGTGAGGTCTAGCTGCAGACATGGAGATGCTGGTTGCTCCCCCTGTCTCTGAGCTGTATGGGGGAGGGATGGCCAGGGACACCGGACTGGCTCCGGTTAGGTGGGCCAGAGAGGAGGGAGACGTTCCAGAAGCCAGGGGAAATCAAGCGGAGGATGGCTGAAATCATCTCCTTTATTGCACAGTTAGAGTCCGGTAGCACCTTAGGGACCAAAAAGCGTTTTAAGGGGACAAGCTTTCGAGAGTCAAAGCTCCCTTCATCAGACACGAGCAGAATAGAAATGGAGATCTCCGAGTCCTTGTATCCTAGGAGGTGACGTGAAAGAAATTCTGGAAGCTCGTTGGCTCTTGCGTTGTTGCTTGGGAAACAAATATTACATTTGATACATAAACATTGCAGTCTTTAACGGGTAGGCTAGTCTACTAAAGCTTTCATCAGACAATGGAGGCCATTTTTAGGAAGAGGCAAATAATAACTGGTGGGGCTGAAAGATAAGGGCATCAATGAATAGTCAAACACTGGAGGCTGCTGAGCCCATGCCAAGAGAGCCAGTTTGGTGTAGTGGTTAAGAGCATGGACTCTAATCTGGGAGAACCGGGTCTGATTCCCCACTCCTCCACATGCAGCTGCTGGATGACCTTGGGTCGGTTATAAGTTCCTTCAGAGCTGTTCTCGAGAGAGCTCTCTCAGCCCCACCTACCTCACAGGTTGTCAGTTGTGGGGAGGGAAAGGGATTGTAAGCTGCTCTGAGACTCCCTCTGAGCTGTGGAGTCCTGTGAGCAAAAATTCTACTTCGTGATCGAATGGTGTGAAATTTGCGAGCGAGCGATGTGGCCGCGGCATAAATTAGTTTGCCCTGGAGCTGTCCTTCCTGAGCAAAGACAAAAACGCGTGAGCCGGAGGCTGAAAAACTGTGAGCTAGCTCACACGAACTCAGCTTAGAGGGAACATTGCTTCCAGGGTGTCTGTGGTGGGGAGGGAAAGGGAAGGGAGCTTGTAAGCTGCTCTGAGACTCCTTCGGGGAGTGAAAGGCGGGGTATAAAAACCTACGTCTCCAAGTTTATGCAGTCACACGAAGGTCAATCACTCCGTGGCGACCTGCACTGCTCAGTTGTGTGATGCAAAATGAGACACAGATGGCTTCCCGACATCGGGAAGCGCTCTTATTTTCGAAACATCTCTGTCGATACGCGCATGGCTCAAGGAACACGAGGGGTATGCAGACAGCTGCTGCCAAGCACGCCACCGATGCCCACTGATGAGAAAATAAACAACTTGGTTTGACTGGTACCCCAGCCAGCCTGCCAGATCTCGTTTGTGTAAATGACCGCCTTTGGAGCTGCACTGACAGATACATGTCTTTTTATTAAAAGCCGCTGTTTCCTCCAGGGGAACTCTTGAGAACCAGTTTGGTGTAGTGGTTAAGAGTGGTGGACTCTAAGCTGGGAGAACCGGGTTTGATTCCCCACTCCTCCACTTGAAGCTACTGGCGTGACCTCGGGCCAGTCACAAGCTCTTTCAGAGCTGTTCTCTCAAGGGCAGTTCTCTCGAGAGGTTTCTCGGCCCCAGCTACTTCACAAGGCATCTGTTGTGAAGAGGGGAAGGGAAAGAAGATTGTAAGCCGCTCTGATAGTCATAGAATCATAGAGTTGGAAGGGGCCTCCAGGATCATCTAATCCAGGGGTGGCCAACCTTGCTTAACGTAAGAGCCACATAGAATAAACGTCAGATGTCTGAGAGCCGCATAACAGGAACAAATATTACACGTTTTTACTTTTAAAAATATGCAAATTTGCTTTTTATTAATGTTAAATGGGACTGCCAAAAATAAAAACAAACAAGGAAAACCGGTTATTGATAATGATATTACTTGTTTGCTAATGATATTGAGAGAGAGAGAGAGAAAAAGAGAGAGATGGAAAGAAAGAATTAAAGAAGTGGAAAGAAAGAGAGAGGGAGAAACTAGGAAAGCAAATAGATGGGAGGGAGGGAGGGAGGGAAGGAAGGGAGAAAGAGAGAAAAAGCATGCCTCCCCTTTGCTTCCCCAGCCGCCCTGCCAGGAGCCGCACAATATGTGTGAAAGAGCCGCGTGTGGCTCCCGAGCCACAGGTTGGCCACCCCTTATCTAATCCAACCGCCGCACAATGCAGGAAAATCACAAATACCTCCCCCTCCACACTCCCAGTGACCCCTGATCCACGCCCAGGAGATTGGGGTGGGGGGGACACCCAAAATCCCCAAAGTTGTGATCAGCATTTCCCTGGGCGTGTAAGCAAGGGCCAGAGGAACTAAGCACTGATGCAACCAATACTCTCTCTAAGCTGTGGAGTCTTGTGGGCAAAAATTCTACTTTGTGAGCTTCGGGCATTAAAGCTGTGAGCAAGCGATTTAGCAGCTGCATACATTAGTTTGCTCTGGAGCCATCCTTCCTGAGCTGAGACAAAAATGTGTGAGCCAGAGGCTAAAGAACTGTGAGCTAGCTCACCCTAACTCAGCTTAGAGAGAACACTGGATGCAACCCTTCCTGACCCTCCCTTCTCGTGATCTGCCCAAGTTCACAGAAACAGCATGGCTGTCAGATGTCCTTCTAGCCTCCGTTTGAAAACCTCCCAAGAAGGAGAGCCCACCACCTCCCAAGGAAGCCTGTTCCACTGAGGAACCGCTCTGTCAGGAATTTCCTCCTCATGTTTAGCTGAAAACTCACCTGATTCAATTTCAGCCCGTTGGTTCTGGTCTGACCTTCTGGGGCAACAGAAAACAACTCCATGCCATCCTTCAGGTAGTAAAGGGCTGGGTATAAATCCAGTCTCTTCTTCTTCTCTGTAGCCTGGAGCTCATTCCAGGAGATCTCCAGCTCCCACCTGGAGGCTGGCAATCCTAGCAGACAGTCCAGGGCTCATTTTGTAACAGGAGCTCCTCTGCATATTAGGCCACACACCCCTGATGTAGCCAATCCTCCAAGAGCTTACAGTAGCCCCTGTAAGAAGAGCTCTGTAAGCTCTTGGAGGATTGGCTACATTAGGGGGGGGTGGCCTAATATGCAAAGGAGCTCCTGTTACGAAATGAGCCCTGGCAGACACCATCGTGCCCATAGGCACGATGCTGGGGATCTAGGGTTGCCAAGTCTGGGTTGGAAAATACCTGGGGACTTTGGGGGTGGAGCTGGGAGAGGGCGGGGTTTGGGGAGGGGAGGGGCCTCAGCATGGTACAATGCCATAGAGTCCACCCTTCAAAGCAGCCATTTTCTCCAGGGGAGCTGATCTCTGTCAGCTGGAGATCAGTTGTAAAAGCGGGAGATCCCCAGGCCCCACCTGGAGACTGGCAACTCTGTGGGGATTGCTGACTTTAAATGATCTCAGGAGGCAGGAGCTGGCAAAGGCCTTTCTTTGCCTGACCGCCACTCCCAATTCAAGCGGTGCATGGTAAGCTAGATGGCTCCCACACACCTGTCATTCTGTAGGAGGGACAAAACATAAATGATCAGGAGGACATTTTTAAAAAGGGATTATGTCTGGAGTAGAATGGAACGGCCCAGGAAGAGCGCCTGGGGTTATAAACCACTGCAATGGTCATTGCAGACATCAGCCCTTTTAACTGTGCCCTCTCATACTTTGTAAAGCCACTTTCTGTATATTTTTTTTAAAAGAACAAAATTGGAGTCCAGGTGGGACCTTTAAGACCCACAAAGTTTTATTCGAGGTATAAGCGTTGGTGCGCAGAAGCGCACACGCTCCTTCTTCGTTTTTTTTAAACTATATTTTATTCAATTTTCAAATGTTCACTTGCAATATCAAATAGTTTCAACATTGTACAGGATAAGTATCTATCAATTAAATCGCTTAAAAGAGAGCATTCTTTTGTTCTTTAGATTAGTACTAACGTATTATCGACATCTACCACAGATGTAGCGTGTCTATTACCTCTGGTATTATTTCCTGAGAAACTAGGTAGGATAAGATGGGTAGCCATATACTGGTAAATTTGTTGCCCCCACCATTAGTTTTCATTGGTTTCATTATGTCTGATATTTTTTCCTTTGTATATAAGTTCCATAGCTTCTTATGCCATAAGTTTAAGGTTAGTTTACTTTCTGATTTCCATTTAGAGGCTATAGTTGTTTCTGCTGCAAATAACAGTAAGGCTATTCTTTTTCTTTTTATATTAGGTGAAATATTGTCATCATTTCTGTCTGCTCACCAGACTCACCAGGGCCCTTCTCCAGCGACGGGGGTCCCTCCGGCAGCGACCAGGAGTCATCGGGGGGGGGGGGGGGATCCGCCGGCGGGGCTGCCCGGACCTGGCTGGGAGGCAGTCCAAGAGACTGGGCAGAGGACGGGGCCGCCAGGACACGCCTGGTCGCGGCCGTGGGAGCCACGAGGATCCGAGGCTGGCCGGGGCATGCCGATAAAAGAGAAGGAGATAGGACCCCGGAGGGGCTCGGAGGAGCCGGCGCAGGGAGGGACACCAGGGGAGAAGGCAGACGGGAGTAGGGATGCCAAGTCAGCCCGGGGGGGCAGGGGATCCCCCGCTATAGGGGTTCCTGATCCGCCGGCCGGCATTCGGCCGGCGGGGTGAACCCCGCCCCCGAAGTCGTCCGGTGAGGATGACTTCCCCTGTGTAATGACGTCACCCAGAGGTGACGTCATTACGTTGGGGGCATTGCCAGGGCGACGCTCTGGCAATCGCCCCAAAACTCTATGATACCATAGAGTTTTTCGGGCGATTGCCAGAGCGTCGCCCTGGCAACGCCCCCAACGTGATGACATCACCTCCGGGTGATGTCATCACGTTGCCGTGGCACGCGCGCAAAGCGCACGCGCCAGAAGAGCTCCCGGGGGGAGAACAACTCCCCCCCCCCCGCCGGTAAGTCGACGCTACTTGGCAACCCTAGGCAGGAGACTCCCCAGGGAAACCCTGCATACAGAGATGGAGACGGAGAAGGGTGGGGCTAGCAGGGATGCCCAGGGTCGAGTGAGGGGCGGGAACAAACGGAGCCAAGAGGGGACAGAGAAGCCAATGGGAAAAGGAGGAGGGGAGAGTGACAGGGGAGCACACGAAAGGGTGGAAGGAAGGAGAGTGAAGGTGGGGCACCGAGGGGAGATAAAGGGGATAAAAGGAGACGGATATGGGACGGCCGGGGAGGAAGCGGCGCGGGAAGAGAGACAGGAGAGTTGCAAACGGCTGTGAAACCCAGAGAGAGAGGGAGACATCCCTAGTCCACCCCTCGGGGGCTCCAACGAGATTGCGGCAGAACGCCCACCGGGCCCAGGGGGCGCTCACGGGCGTGACAATTTCTAAGATTTAAGAGTATTGATTCTGGTTTCTTATCTATGGTATGTCCCGTTATACCTCTAATTTCCTCTATTATCTCATCCCAGAAAGATGCAACAATCGGACATTCCATCCAACAATGTATGTAAGTACCTTTCCCTTTGCCCTTCCTCCAGCACAGGGAATCAGAGGTGTGTGTGATGTGAGATAATTGTGAAGGGGTTAAGTATGATTTAGTCATCATTTTAAAGTGTTGCCATTTTAAAGAGAAGATAGAGGAATTATTTTCATAGGTGTTCCAAATATCCAGCCATCTATCTTTGGTAATTTCTGCTTTGCATGTTTTTTGCCAATATTTCTGGTATGTTCAAACTGTATTTTCTTGCAATGATGTATGAATGGAATATATTTTGGATATAACCCACCCCCCTCTTACTTTCATCAGCATTCTGAATAAGTGCTTCAAATGCGCATGCTTCTGAGCCTGCTTTGGCGGGGAGGGCAGGGTATAAATCAAATAGATAAAGAAACAATTCCTTGAATAAAACTTGGTTGGTCTTTAAGGTGCCACTGGACTCACGCTTTGTTCTGCTGCTTCAGACCAATGTGGTTTCCAGAGTGTCGGTGGGCAGTGCTGGAAGTGATGTCATCATTTCCATAGAGTTTTAGAGGAAGTGCTAGAGTGCCTCCCTGTAGTGATACTGGCACTTCCGGCTTGCCCTGGATGTGATGTCATTAGCCAGCAGCAATCCCTCCCCTCCCCTGCGATAAGTACCCACCTCCCCCCATCTTTTGTCATTGACACAGTTGCTAATGGGAAAATTACACCGTCTTGCTCACTTGAAGGCTGTACTCTACACAGCATCAAGGGGCCCCTTCTGGGTAAACCAACATGTGCTCCTCTAGGCCACCTTTTCCATAGAAAACGATACCATCTTCAGCATTTAAAGGCTCCAGTCATCTCCCCACCAGGACCGTTACAATCCCCCATGGAATCATGGGAGTTGTAGTCTGATCAGAGTCCTGGGATTCTTACAGCTTTTCATAAACATGAGCATATATTCACAACTGCCAAGCTACAGCTCCCAAGATGTCCTTGGGGAGGAACTCATGGCTATTGACTCAACTTATGAGAGTTAGTAGAAACATATTTTTTTAAAAGAAAAATCATTAGGGGGGATTTGGTGTACAGCCAGTTTGGTTAAGAGCGGCAGACTCTAATCTGGGAGAACCAAGTTTGATTCCGCACTCCTTCACATGCAGCCAGCTGGGTGACCTTGGGTCAGTCACAGTTCTCTCTGAGCTGTTCTCTCAGGAGCAGTTCTCGAGAGAGCTCTCTCAGCCTCGCCTACCTCACAGGGTGTCTGCTGTAGGGAGAGGAAGGGAAGGAGATTGTAAGCCGCTCTGAAAGAAGAGCTGGGTATACATCCAATCTCTTCTTCTTCTCTCCCACACCCCCTGAAAACCACACTGGGAATTCTTAATTACTATTAACTACTGTGTGTCCACCAGTAAAACCTTGTAGATGCATAAATGGTGTTTAATTCTCGGCGCACTCCTTTATGGAAAATGTTTAAAAAGCAGTCGGCCGACTGTGCCTGCTGGGAAAAGCATTTGCTTGATTCGCTTTGCGCATTTATTAAGTGCATAAATAGACCACAAATGCTGTAATGGCTTTTAATCCTGTTTTCTGTGGTGCGAGGCCCAAAGTGCATCAGAAGATACCCATGAGAGTCTTGCGCTAGTCGTGGTGTCACGTTCGGTCAGGGATCGCATAGTGAAAGGGAGGAGCATGGAAGAACAGATTGGATTTATACCCCGTCCTTCACTCGGAGTCTCAGAGCGGCCTACAATCTTCTTGCCTTCCCCTCCCCACAACAGACACCCTGGGAGGTAGGCGGGGCTGAGAGAGCTCTCTCGAGAACTGCCCTTGAGAGAACAGCTCTGAGAGAACATGTGACTGACCCGAGGTCACACCAGCAGCTGCATGTGGAGCAGTGGGGAATCAAACCTGGTTCTCCCAGATTAGAGTCTGTGTACCTAACCACTATACCAAATGGGTAAGGGTAACCCGCACTGCCTACCTCAGCCGAATATGCACACTGCCTCCCCGCCAGTGGGTTCTGTGGGGATGGTTACAGAAGGTGTCTGCGCATGTACTATGATGTTCCTCACACTGCACCATTCAAGCACACAAACTCTCTGGAAAGAAGGCAGCTGAGTTGTGCTGAAAGCATTCCAGCTTTTCTTTACCTACAAGATATCTGGCAACCAGACCCCAAATTCTGACTTTTGCACACGTTAACACACACAGATTGGTTACTCTGTACGTGTTACACGTTGTGAAGTTGCTTCTGACGGATGGCGATCCTATGAATTAATGACCGACAAAACCTCCTATTGGTGCAGAGCCGGTTTGGTGGAGTGGATATGAGCATGGACTCTAATCTGGGAGGACTAGATTTGATTCCCCACTCCTGCACATAAAGGCAGTTGGGTGACCTTGGGTCAGTCACAAGTTCTCTCAGAGCTGTTCTCGAAAGAGCTGCTCTCTCAGTCCCACCCACCTCCCAGGGTGTCTGTTGTGGGGAGGGGAAGGGAAAGGAGACTGTAAGCCATTCTGAGACTCCGAGTGAAGGGCGGGGTATGAATCCCGCTTCATCTTCTCTCATTAACAGCCTTGTTCCGGTCTTGCAAACTGAGGGCCTTTGTGGCTTCCTTTGTAGGGTTTTCCTCTTTTCCTGCTGCCTGCAACTTTTCCTAGCGTTATTGTCTTTTCCAGCAAGGCTTGTCTTCTCCTAATATTGGCAACTGACTGGCTGACCTTTTTGGTGGTCAGCTGTCAAGTTTAATCACCAGCTGCCTCTTCGGGCCTGCTGGATTTCCAGGGTGCTTGGGTCAAATGAGAGAATCCTGCAGTGCAATCCTACGGATGTTCACTGGGAAAGGTGTTGGGTTAGATGGATTGAAGGGTTGTTTTTTTATTCAACGGCACTCCGTTCTCCTTACTATTGGGATATTCGGTTAATGTAGCAGAGTTTGCCCAGTCATAGAAGCACGGTACGGAGGACAGTAAAGAAATCTCCCAAGAAGTATATTGCAAAGAAGGTAAATAAATCTCCCAAGAAGTATATTGCCGAAGAGATAAACTTACATTGATTCAAGTAGATCCAGCTCACATTCAGGTTGCGGTCAAAAGAAAAGAAAGAAGCCTGGTCGATAGAGTCCTTTCCCTATGACAAATGAGCAGCTTGTCCGGCATCACGTGTGTGGGGGAGTATTGAGGGCATTGTTTCTACAGGAGAGACCTGCAGAGATGTGTGTCTCCATGGAAGGTCATGTGAAGAGAGGGAGATGACAAAGGGAGAGGAGGGGGGTCAGAGGGCAGCTCCCAGGTTAAGACCAAACGAGGCATCCCATTCAAGGAGATAACACCTATGTGCCTTGTGCCACTAGGTGGCGAGCTAGACTTGTTTTTAAGGCAAGAGATGTTTCAGAGGTGGTTTGCCATTGCCCACCTCAGTGCTATGACCCTGGTATTCCTTGGAGGTCGCCCTTCCAGATACTAGCCAAGACCAGCCCTGCTTAGCGCCCCACAATATCCAGGCATGTTTAGTCGCTCAGTCCAACACTTACATGAACACTCGTGAAGCTGCCTTCCACTGACTCAGACCCCGGGTCCATCAAGCTCAGAACTGTCTACTCAGACCGGCAGCATCTCATTCCAGGGTCTCAGGCTGAGGTCTTTCCCATCACCTGCCAACCTGGTCCTTTTAACTGGAGATGTCAGGGATTGGAGAGCCGTCATGGGAGAAATGCTTGAGGAGGTGTAGGGAATGGAGTTGTCAGGGAACCTTATCTGAGCTTCCGGTATCCAAGTAGCCGGAGAAGCCGTTCCCCTCCTAATAAGGGCAGGTGCATAGCCAGGATTTTGTGGCTTGCAGGGCAAATTCTTTTTTGGTGGGGCTGAAGTTCTCAGTGCAGAAAGAAAAGCCATTAGGCAAAAGAAAGCTGTTCCCAGGACAGATCTCTAAATCGCAAGCTGTCAGCCGCTTTAGACGGCCGTCCTCAGCTGCTGCAAGTTTATCACTTCCTCCAGCCTAAGCAACAATTCTGAGAACAAGCCGGCAGGTGGGGGTCATGGCTTTCTGCCTCTCTTCAAGGAGACCAGTTTCCTGACGCAGTTAGAAGGCGCCCTAGAGGTCATCTCCTCCAACCCCCTTGGCTCAGTGTGGGAATTAGTCAACGGCAGCACCCCACTCTGCTTAAAGGAGTGCACGCCTTTAAAAAAATGTTTTCAAATGATTGAAAAAAAGCATTTACAGGAGAAATCCTTGTGGGGTTGTGCCTTTAAGAAAGGGGGCATAGCCCCCCTCCCCCCCGCTACTGTATCTACAGGCCTGACAAAAGGGGCTGTCAGGGGCAGGTACCGGAACCAGACTCAGCGTGTCTTCCCGCATATAGCCCACATGGTTTCTGTTTGAGTAGTCCTCTGATGGGTGTTCTGATTGATCCCATAAGCCTGCTCGGAGAAATATGTGCTTACTCCGTGGGGAAGGGGTATCTCTCATATCACTTAATTCCTTTCTGAAATCTATTGCCCTTCGGCAGCCTGCAGTGCCAAGACAGAATCATAGAGTTGGGACCTCCAAGGTCCTGTAGTCCAGCCCACTGCCATTGCAGGAAATTCACAAATACCCCCCGATAACCCCCGTGACCCCTGTTCCACGCCCAGATGACAAAAAACCTCCAGGATCCCCGGGCCAAACTGGCCAGGAGAAAAACTGCTTCCCGACCCCAAAGTGGCGATCGGCATTCCCCTGGGCGCGTTAAGAAAGGGCCGTGAGAACTAAGCACCGAGGCAACCCTTCCTGCCCTCCCTTCTCGTGGTCTGCCTCAGTTCACGGAATCAGTTCACTTCTGTAGACGTGGATGGGGAAAGAGATGATGCAGAAGTAGGGTTGCCAGCCTCCAGGTGGGGCCTGGGGATCTCCCGCTTTTACAACTGATCCCGAGCTGACTGAGATCAGCTCCCCTGGAGAAAATGGCTGCTTTGAAGGGTGGACATTGTACCAAGCGGAGGCCCCTCCCCTCCCCAAACCCGACCCTCTCCTGGCTCCACCCCCAAAGTCTCCAGGTATTTTCCAATCCAGACCTGACAACCCCATGCAGAAGAATCTAAACCTGCCCACAGCCAGGTGACTGTATGAGCCAGTTCCTGGATCCAGGCCAATGGGGCAACCTCAGCAGCAGAGATCTCCCTTTCTGACTTTTGCCTATGGTGGCAAAAGGGTCAGCCAACTCAGGCCTGGTCTGCACACCCAGGAGGAGAAGAAACAACTCTGAAGAAACACACTGAATAATGCACTTTCAGTCCATTTCCAATGCACTTTAGTGATCACTTGAAAGTGGCCTTTACTGTTTCACACAGTAAAATCCTATCACAAAGTGCACTGAAAGTGAAGTGTATTTCTCTGTATGTGTGAAAGCACCCTTAGGGTAGGGGTTAAAGAGCTAGTTTGGCGTAGTGGTTAAGGGCGCGGACTCAAATCTGGGAGAGCAGAGTTGCGATTCCCCGCTCCTCCACTTGCAGCTGCTGGTGTGACCTTGGGTCAGCCACAAGTTCTCTCAGAGCTGTTCTCTCAAGGGCAGTTCTTGAGAGAGCTCCCTCAGCCCCACCTACCTCACAGGGTGTCTGCTGTGGGGAGGGGAAGGGAAGGGGATTGTAAGCCACTCTGGGACTCCGAGTGAGAGGCAGAGTATAAATCTAATCTCTTCTTCTTCAAGAGAGAGATAGAGCAGGATCTAGAAGACCCAGTTTCAAATCCCTGGTGTACCTTGAAGCTTGCTACATTTTCTGGAGCCACCTACACGCACCCTCTCTCCCTGTAAGATGTCACCATTTGCAACAGCCCCCCTTGCTTGGTTTCTAGCACTCCCCCACCCCCAGAATTTTGGGGAAGGGGTGGAGCGCATGGGGATGTTGAAGAAGACCCTCTGGTACGAACTCCCGTTTGCACATGCATGGATCCGACCAATGGAATGTTAGAGGTCACACTTACCCCTCCCCCAAATGGAGGCCTTCCTGATCCTGAGAAACAACTCAAGATGACATATGTAATCCTCCCTCCTCCTTTCTGTCCTCCCGAGAGGCCGCTGAGGTGGCTCAAGCTAACAGTGCCTGGCTCAAGGTCAGCCGGTGAGATTTAGGCCGAGAGGGGATTCGAACGCAGGACCCTCCACGCCCTAGTCTCTAGCCACCCTTGCACATAGCTGTCAATGAGTCCCTCCTCTTGCATGGAACAAATCGCCAGGTGTGTCGCTCCCCCAGACTCTGGATTCTTTCCATGTTCACCAGTCCCCAGGGAAGGACACCAGATTTTATTTAGAGACACTTTTAGCTGATAGGGATCAGGAAGTTTCTCTAAAAGTGGCGACATTTGCTATTCAAGCCGTAAAACTCCGGGAAAGGTTGCGAAACAAAAGTATTTAACCTTTTACTCATTTCAAGTCGAAAGTTTTAGAATTGGTATTTGTGTATCCAGGTTTTAATGCTGTGTCCGTCTTGAACTGTGTATTTTGTTATTTGGCTACATTTAGTTAAATACCGTATTTTTCGCTCCATAAGACGCACCTGATCATAAGACGCACCTTGTTTTTAGAGGAGGAAAACAGGGAAAAATGAAACAGAAAGAAAGAGAGAGAGAGAGAGAGATAAAGGAAGGAAGGAGGAGAGAGAGAGAGAAAGAGAAAGGAAGAAAGAAAGGTGGGGACAGAGAGAGAGACAGAAAGACAGACAGACAGACAGAAAAAAGGAAAGGAAAGGAAGGAAGGAAGCAAGATAGAGAAAGGAAAGAAGAGAGCCGTCGTTGGCATGCCATGCAAAGCCAGGCCTTTCTGTGCAAAGTAGCCAGGGAGCTTAATCTGTGAACGGGGCTTTCTGCTGCTGGCTGTCTTAAAGGGGAAAAGCACTTAAAGGGAAAGAGTACTTAGCCTGGTGGGGGTTTTCCTGCCCTTTCCCTTTTAAGTCTTAACAGCTCAGGCCCAGCAGGGAGGGGCGGGGAAGGCTGGGATGCCAGCCTGAATGGCGTTCCCCTGCGTTCCTGCTGAAGAAAGAGCCCTGTTACAGGTAAGAAAAGCTCCATATTCGCTCCATAAGACGCACACACTTCCTCCCCCCCCACTTTTTTGGGGAGGAAAAGTGCGTTTTATGGAGCGAAAAGGGCGTCTTTGGGGGAGGAAAAGGGCGTCTTATGGAGCGAAAAATACGGTATTTGGTTCTATCTCTAACTTGTTATGATACGTTGCTATTTGATGGGTCTTTGACCGTCATAAACAAAATGCAACGCTTCCATGTTCTCATTGGCATTCCTGTCTGACGTTGGCGTCTCATATTTTATTTATTTTGATTCATTTGCACCCTGCCTTTCTCCCCAATGGGCTCAGAAAGCAGCTTACATTGCTCTCCTCTCCTCCAGTTTTATCCTCCTAGCAACCCTGTGAGGTAGGTTCGGCTGTTTGTGGCCGAAGGTTGCTTCATCGCCTGCAAAGCGATCTGGTTGGAACATCAGCACCGTCACTAGAACATCAGCACCTCATCTATATGGATTCCTATGCTAAAAGGATTGAATAATATAATATTGAATAATATAATGTTGAATAATATATCTCAATTTCATGGCTTTGTGCAACAGAGAACTGTTACTTCTACTGGTGAAAAAAAACTAGATGGATGGATGGATGGATGGATAGACGGACAGACAGACGGGTTTTTTTCACCATTAGGAGTTAAGCAAAGATTTTAGGAGGTTTCTGTCCTTCCTCCCACCCTTACTCAAAAACTGTTCCTTGGCCTGCTGATCAATAAGCAACCTTATCTCAGTCAAGGGTCTGTTCCATCCTTATCTGCCGTGAAAAACGTGTAACGGACTTATTTTCCTTTTCTCCCTAGAAGGAATGCAGAGTGTACTCTGAAGGGGGGTGGGGTAAAAGAGTATTATGCCTGAGAATGGAATGGTTGAACTCTTTTCCAGGTACCAGACCCTGACCTGTTGTCTGTTTTATCCTATAAATGAAGAACTTTGGATCTTGTTTAGTATGCCATCCATCAGTATGATCGTTCTTAACAGGGGTCCTTTCGTAGAAAAAGAGGTGCAGGAGGTCATTAGCATAACTCATTAGCATATGCCACGCCCCCTGACATCACCAGAAGTGTGTCAGAAAGGGAATGTCAGTTTCAGCCCCATTATATCCTATGGGCCATTGAAATCAATGGCAAAAACTCATAGGGTATATGAGGGGCTGGAGGAAAGTGGGTTTGAGGGAGAGGCTTCAAACTTGCAGGGTAGCTGCTGGGGCCTCTCCTCGAAATACCCACCAAGTTTCAAGAAGATTGGACCATGGGGTCCAATTCTATGGGTCCCCAAACAGGTTGTCCCATCCCCTCTATGTTCTCTATTGTTCTCTATAGCAGGAAAAAAGTGTTACTTTTTCCCCGCCATAGAGAACAATGGAGGGAATGGGGGCAACCTGTTTGGGGGCCCGTAGAATTGGACCCCCTGGTCCAATCTTCTCGAAACTTGGTGGGTATTTCAAGGAGAGACCCCAGCAGCTACCCTGCAAGTTTGGAGCCTCTCCCTCAAACCCCCTCCCCTCCAGTCGCTTTAAAGTTGCCGCCGAATTTCGGCAGCAATTCAGCAGCGGGCCGAATCAGATCAGAGAATCTGATTCGGCCCGTGGCTGCCCTAGTGGCCACTCCTGAGCTGGCGCTCCGGCCCCAAAGGACCCCTGGTTCTTAATAAAACTGCCTGCTTTGTTAGCGAAAGGCCTTGAGTAGATCTTTTTTTCTCTCCCAGACAGACTGGGGGGGGGGGCCTGCACTGGAACAAGCAAAGCTCCCCTAACAGGAACAAATGGTGACAGCAAGTGAATGAACAGCATTTGAGCCTCCAACTTTAATAGCTCTGTGCCGTGTTAGAGTAAGGAGCAGGGGTCATTTTGAGCAGGAGCTCAGGGGAACTCAGCTCCAGGAGTTGGTGCCAACCCCCCCCCCCCGGGGAATGCCTGCTTGTGTCCTGGCTGCAGCAAAATGACCCCGTCCCCTGGAAAGGTCCTTGTTCCTCCGACCAGCCTTCTGAAGGCTTCAGCCACCACTGAAGCTATCCTCCCAGAATAGGGGTATTTCTGAGGCTTGGATTAGTAGCTATCCCCTCTCTGCCAGCTTCCTTCCTTCCTTCCTTTCTGACATACTTCCGGTAATGTCAGGTGGTGTGGCATATGCAAATGAGTTATGCTAATGAGCTCCTGCACCTCTTTTTCTACGAAATGACCCCTGGTAAGGAGCAATTGTGAAAGGGTACTGGGCTACCCTATCTGCTGCTGTCTCTGTGAGTGACAGAGAGGACTTGGAACTGTGAAACATTCATGGCTCGATACACATTCTAAAAGAGGGGAAAAGGGTAGTGATGCGAGGCAGCCTGAACTCTGTGAAACCCTGAGCCCTCAGGCAAGAGGTCGAGGAAGGCAGTAAACGCTCTGGGCAAGCGAGAAAAGGTGCGTCGCGAGGGCATTGAGGCTCAGACACACACAGAGAGGGAGACCCCCGAAACGTCTTCACTGTGGATGTTGTACCGGTTTTATTGGTAAAATTTTACACAAAGCCTCACGAACGCTGGGACATGCTTTTCCTTTTAAAGAATTTCCACTGGACCTTAATGGTGAGCATCCAGTCGTTGACGTACAAACTCTTACAAGCGGAGGTGCACACGTGTGCCTCGGGGAGAAGGTGGCGGCATCCTGGTCGCGGGGATGTTCTCTGGGCGAGGCACGGGCCGCCTACGATTCATTTCCCAGCCTTCTGCGCCTTCTGTGCCGACTTGGTGACCTTGCCGGCGCCCCCGCTCTTCTTCTCCACGTTCTTGATGACGCCCACCGCCACGGTCTGCCGCATGTCGCGCACGGCAAAACGTCCTGCAGGGGGAAACACGACGGAGGAGAGACTGAAGGGCAGGTTTTGGCAGACCGAGGCTGGCAGTGATGCCAGGGCAAAGCTGCAGCCTGTCCTTCTGTTCTGAAGTCTAGCAAGGCACATGGATCTGTCTTAAGAACATTGGAAGAGCCCGGCTGGGTCAGACCAGTGCTCCATCTAGTCGAGCACCAGTGCTCCATCTAGTCGAGCACCCTGTCTCACACACACAGTGGCCAACCAGTTCCTCTGGAGGGCCAACAACAGGGCATGGAGGCTGAGGCCTTCAGAAGAGCATCAGAAGAGCCCTGCTGGATCAGACCAGTGGTCCATCTAGTCCAGCATCCTGTCTCACACAGTGGCCAAACAGTTCCTCTGGAGGGCCAACAACAGGGCAAAGAGGCCGAGGCCTTCATAAGAACATCAGAAGAGCTCTGCTGGATCAGACCAGTGGTCCATCTAGTCCAGCCTCCTGTCTCACACAGGGGCCAAACAGTTCCTCTGGAGGGCCAGCAACAGGGCACAGAGGCCGAAGCCTTCATAAGAACATCAGAAGAGCTCTGCTGGATCAGACCAGTGGTCCATCTAGTCCAGCCTCCTGTCTCACACAGTGGCCAACCAGTTCCTCTGGAGGGCCAACAACAGGGCACAGAGGCCAAGGCCTTCATAAGAACATCAGAAAAGCCCTGCTGGATCAGACCAGTGGTCCATCTAGCCCAGCATCCTGCCTCACACTGTGGCCAACCAGTTTCTCTGGAAGGCCAACAACAGGGCATAGAGGCTGAGGCCTTCATAAGAACATCATATCTGAGGGCAGTGATGCTCTGTATTCTTGGTGCTTGAGGGGGGTAACAGTGGGAGGGCTTCTGGAGTTGTGGCCCCACTGGTGGACCTCCTAATGACACCTGGGTTTTGGCCACTGTGTGACCCAGAGTGTTGGACTGGATGGGCCATTGGCCTGATCCCTCACGGCTTCTCTTATCTTCTTAAGGCAAGAGACCCACAGAGGTGGTTTGCCATCACCTGCCTGGTCTCCCATCCAAGTACAAACCAGGCTCGACCCTGCTTAGCTTCCAACATCCGACTAGCCTGGGACCAGCCAGGTCAGGGCACTGTCTCATTAGGCACACGATATAAAAGCAGCAATCCTCACCCAGGGGTGGGTACTGGGAGAAGCTCTCCACACACATGGGCTTGCCCGGGATCATCTCCACAATCGCGGCATCCCCGGATTTCAAGGATTTGGGGTTATCCTCCAACTTCTTGCCGGAACGTCGGTCGATCTTCTCCTTCAGCTCGGCAAACTTGCAAGCAATGTGGGCGGTGTGGCAGTCGATGACGGGCGAGTAGCCGGCGCTGATCTGACCAGGGTGGTTCAAGATGATCACCTGAAGAGCACAGAGCAAGAGGAAGGTCAGAGAGGAGGAGATCTTTGGAAGGGCGGAAGGACGCAGCAGGGAATCCTTCCTGTTATCTGACCCAAGTAGGGCAACACGGGTAAGCAACACTGCCCTCTTGTGGAAGTCAGTTGAAAAGCACATGCTTCTAACGTTTTTTACAAGAACACGACTCTTGGCTGGTATCTCGTATTTACTTGAAAGAAGGGGCGATTCCTGCATCAAACGTTCGCTCCCCATTTTCTCAACTGGGAGGAAAATGTGCAGCTCCAAACCACATTCAAATACCCCGGGACAACGCGTACTGACTGCAAAGTCACCCCTGAATGGCCATAAAACAGCCATAAATCTATGTGGAAGGTACAATAAAATCCAAGGATCAAAGAATGCGAAAGCTGCATGGCATGTGGAGACTACCATAAAACCCGATAATCAATGGAAGCGAAAGCGGCATGCAATGCAGAGGGGGATTTCTTTTCCAATGTGGGTTTCGTAAAACAACGGCAGGAAAAGCCAATGCAAAATCAGCCAAAGACAACCCCCACCCCACCCCCCAGGGTTACAGAATCATAGATCCACAGAGCTGGAAGGGACCATACAGGCCATCTAGTCCAACACCTTGCTCAATGCAGGATCAGCCTAAGGCAGGGGTAGGCAAACTGTGGCTCGGGAGCTGCATGCGGCTCTTTCGCATATATTATGTGGCTCCCGGCAGGGCGGCTGGGGAAGCTAAAGATCCTTAGCAAACAAATATCATTGGACAAATAAATATCATTATCAATATCTGCTTTTACCCCTTTTGTTATTATTTTTGGCAGTCTCATTTAATGTTAACAAAAAGCAAATGTGCTTATTTTCCAATAAAAGCAGGTCATATTTGTTCAGGTCTTGTGGCTCTCAAACATCTGATGTTTATTCTATGCGGCTCTTACGTTAAGCAAGTTTGGCCAACCCTGTTCTAGGTGGCTCTTACGCTGAGCAAGTTTGCCCACCCCTGGGCTAGAGCATCCCTGAGAAGTGTACACAAAAAGATTTTTAGTATTGGACATGATTACAGTGCTCCCTCTAAGCTGTGGAGTCCTGTGAGCAAAAATTCTACTTTGTGAGCTACTGGTGTTAACGTTGTGAGTGAGCGATTTGGCTGCTGCATAAATTCGTTTGTTCTGGAGCCCTCCTTCCTGAGCGGAGACAAAAATGTGTGAGCCGGAGGCTAAAAAAACTGAGCAGGCTGACTCTAACTCAGCTTAGAGGGAACGCTGGACATAACTGTAACTTGCATGCAAATTTAAGATGACCCTCCCCCTTCCTTCCTTCCTTCCTTCCTTCCTTCCTTCCTTCCTTCCTTCCTATGGTATAACGGGGGAAAACCCTAGTCTTGCATTTGAGCAAATACAGTAATAACTGGACCACCAGCTTATCTTGAATTCTGTTCTCAGCACTGCAATGAAGCATGAGATCCAATGATCACTAGAGATGATTTAGATACTTGCAGATTTCTAGGTTTTCCAAGCCTTTGTTTATTTATATCCTGCCTTTCATCCTCCAATGGGGACCCAGAGCAGCTTACATCCTTCTCCTCTCCTTTCTTTTATCCTCACAACAACCCTGCAAGGCAGGTCAGGCTGAGAGCGCATGACTGGCCCAAGGTCACCCAGCAAGCTTCCATGGCACAAGTGGGGATTCAAACCTGGATTTCCCAGATCCTAGTCTGACGCTTTAACCGCGACACCATGCTGGTTCTGCATCTCTAGCCCGACAGATGCCCATGTAGCACATCGCCCGAGATTTGATCTTCATCTAAGAGTCCTGCAAAGGGATTTCCTCCATCGCCAACTGAAGATGGGGGATGCCCCAGCAACCTTTCTCTGCTTACGGCAGACAAAGCTCGCATACGTTGGAAGTCTTGGCTGGTCCTAAAAATGCTGATTATTAGACTGCCAATCCCAGTCTGGGAAATTCCCGGAGATTTAGAGGTGGAGCCTGGGGGGGGCGGCAGGGTTTTGGAAGGGGGAGGACCTTGTTAGGGTACATTGCCATAGTGTCCCCACCCTCTAAAGCAGCCATTTTCTCTAGGGGGACTGATCTCTCTAGTCTGAAGATCAGTTGTAATTTCAAGAAGAAGAAGAGATCGGATTTATACCCCGCCCTTCACTACCCAAGGAGTCTCAGAGCGGCTTACAAACTCCTTTCCCTTCCCCTCCCCACAACAGTGAGCAATACTCCCTTCTAAACTGTGGAGTCTTATGACCAAAAATTCTACCGGCATTAAAGTTCTGAGCGAGTGATTTGTTTGCTGCATAAATTAGTTTGCTCTGCAGCCATCCTTCCTGAGCTAAGGCAAAAATGTGTGAGCCGGAGGCTAAAAAACTGTGAGCTAGCTCACACTAACTCAGCTTAGAGGGAACACTGCTTGTGAAGTAGATGGGGTTGAGAGAGCTCTGACAGAAACTGCTCTTTTTCAAGGACAGCTCTTGTCAGAACTATGGCTTGCCCAAGGTCATCCAGCCAGGTGCAAGTGGAGGAGTGGGGAATCAAACCCGGTTCTCCCAAATTAGAGTCCGCGCACTTAACCACCCCACCAAGCCTGAGCAAACTCTTATAGCCAAAGTGAGTACAGCGAGCCAAGAAAGATAAAGATACCTCAAGTCCAAGGCAGAGATGGAACAGACCAGAAGGCATGAAAGACAGTGCCTGAAATTCTGCGGGAACATTTTGTGGCCACTTCCGATTGTAGAGTTCGGGGAGATCCCCAGGCGTCACCTGGAGGTTGGCGACCCTAACCCTTAACCAAGTTTTCGTTAAGTCTCTTAAGGGCCCTGTGCTAAGAAGTGGCCATAACAACATGGTAAAATGAGCCTGCCTCCAAATTAAACAAAAGGGTCATCGTGTCTTCTCTGCATCTCCCCCTCTGAAGGGCCCGGTTGAGCTCCAATGGCCACCGTTTCCCTAGACAGGCCGCTTTTTCAAAATGGCCCCCGCCATCCCCCTGCTGACCTGAGAAGTGAACTGGGCAGCCTCTTGAGGCGGGTCAGACTTGCTGTCCCCGCAGACGTTGCCGCGGCGGATGTCCTTCACAGAGACATTCTTCACGTTGAAGCCAACGTTGTCCCCGGGGAGGGCCTCGCTCAGGGCCTCGTGGTGCATCTCCACCGACTTGACCTCTGTGGTGATGTTGACGGGGGCAAAGGTCACCACCATGCCGGGTCTCAGGATCCCTGTCTCCACACGGCCCACGGGGACAGTCCCGATACCTGCAGAGGACGGCGAGAGAGAAGCAGATCAGAGCCACGTGAGATATACCCAGAGACTTGAGATGGTTTCAGAGAGTAGCCATGATGACCTAGATATCACAGGAATACCAGGGTCATGAGGCAGAGGTAGGCAATTGCAAACCACCTCTGAACTGCCTCTTGCCTTAAAAACAAGTCTAGCTCGCCACCTAGTGGTGAATAACGCTAAAGAGATGGAACTTCTCCCTACCAGACCATCTTAGGATTTCCTGGCTGTTCTACAGAAGGAGGAGGAGGAGGAGGAGGAGGAGAAGAAACAGCAGCACTTGGTTAGCAACAAGATTTTCAGGGGATAAGCTTCTGAGAGTCAAAGCTCCGTACATCAGGACCTCATCAAATGCTCATAATCACACTCTAAAGAGCAAGTCTGTCGTTAAGATTGCAGATTTTGCTTTCTGTACCATGAACAGGTAATTATGCCTGCCCGTTACAGTGAACAAAGCATATGCCACACCTAAATGTGTTGTCGCGAACAGACAATTGTTAGTATTCCTTTCAGAGGTCAGGCATGTTGGTCAGGCGCTTTCAGACCTGCTAAATAGTGCGGTTTCGATCCACTTCAGCAACCGTTGCCAAGTGGATTTTGCCACTGCACGCAGCAAAACCTAGTTGCAATGTGCATCAAAAGGGGACTGTAAGTGTGTTATTTAGTGTGTGTCAAAGCGCAATTTGAGCCTGGCAGCACCTTATTAAAGGTAAAGGTTTCCTTTGCTCAAAAGCCAGTCGGATCCGACTCTAGGGGCTGGTGCTCATCTCGGTTTCCAAGCCAAAGAGCCAGCGCTGTCCAAAGATGTTTCCGTGGTCATGTGGCCAGCATGACTAAGGCTGATTTTACATCTGACTTTCCCGCTGGAATCATTCTAGTTCCAAAAAAACCTGCCAACACCTCTCTGCGGTGTGAAACCGTGCTGCTACTGAAATGTCCCTATCTACTAATTGCCCTCCTGTGGTCAAGCTAGTATTATACCGCTTTATTCTGCTTCAAACAATTGTGGTTTCTTAGTGCACTTAGACCCCCTGGAGTGAAATTTCACACCACTGTGAAATCAGCACAGGAAAAAACAACAGTCAAGCTACTTTAGAGGGGAGGTGTAAAATCAGCCTAAATGCCTAGGAACGCTGTTACCTTCACAACAGAGCGGTACCTATTTATCTACTTGCAATTTTCTTGCTTTCAAACTGCTCGGTTGGCAGGAGCTGGGGCCAGAGACGGGAGCTCACTATGGAGAAAGCAAGAGAGTATCAGAAAAAGATCTACTTCCGCTTCATCGACTATGCTAAAGCCTTTGATGGTGTGGATCACAACAAACTATGGCAAGTCCTTAAAGAGACGGGAGCCCCAGACCACCTCACATGTCTCTTGAGAAACCTGTAGAAGGGTCAAGAAGCGGGAGTTCGAACCGGATATGGAACAACTAAGATTGGTTTAGCGTAGGAAAAGGAGTACGACAAGGATTTCTGTTGTCGCCTTATTTATTTATTTATTACATTTATACCCCCGTCCTCCCCGCAAACAGGCTCATTTGATTTCCATGCAGAGTACATCATGCAAAATGCCGGCCTGGGTGTATCACAAGCCGGAATTAAGATTGCTGGAGAAAACATCAACAACCTCAGATACGCGGACGATACCACTCTAATGGCAGAAAGTGAAGAGCCTCTTGCCGAGGGTGAAAGAGGAGAGTGCAAAAGTTGGCTTGAAACTCAACATCAAAAAAAAAACTAAGATCGTGGCATCCGGCCCCATCACTCCTTGGCAAATAGGAGGGGAAGTCGTGGAAGCAGTGACAGACTTCATGTCCCTGGGATCCAAGATCACGGCAGACGGTGACTGCAGCCATGAAACTAAAAGACGCCTGCTCCTTGGAAGACAAGCGATGGCAAACCTAGACAGCATAATAAAAAGCAGAGACATCACCCTGCCAACAAAAGTTGCATGGTCAAAGCCATGGTATTCCCAATAGCGATGTATGGCTCTGAGAGTTGAACTATAAGGAAGGCCACGTGCCGAAGAATAGATTCTTTCGAATTATGGTGCTGGAGAAGACTCTTGAGGGTCCCTCGGACTGCAAGGAGATCAAATCAGTCCGTCCTAAAAGAAATCAACCCTGACTGTTCCCTGGAAGGCCAGATCCTGAAGCTGAAGCTCAAATACTTTGGCCACCCAATGAGAAGGGAGCACTCCCTGGAGAAGACCCTGATGCTGGGGAAGTTTGAAGGTCAAAGAGGAAGGGGACGGCAAAGGAGGAGATGGTTAGACAGTGTCATCGATGCAGCGAACATGAAATTAAGCAAACTCCGGAGGACGAGGGAAGATAGGAGGGCCTAGAGTGATGTGGTCCACGGGGTCGCGAAGAGTCGGACTCGACTGTGCGACTGAGCAACAATGAAGTTTTTTTTCTGTTAGTTTTTGGGAAGAAACAAGGACTTAGGCAGCGCTGGGTACTGGAAATACTGGTGCAGTTTCTGACATTTTGCTAGGCTTTGTTAACCACACTCTCCAGTCAATCTTCTCAGCCTTAACAGCTAAAACGCTGCCTGTAAAAATGAAATCTGAGACACTGAAGAGGTAGAATTCGGCACCAAGCGTCCAATTCCGTGCTTGCCTAGTACAGCCACAAAATTATGTGGGACGCAGAGCTCTGGCTGCCTTACCCCACCCACCGTTAGAATGTTTCTGAACATTCCGTAACATTGCCACAGCAATTCTGCCCCTCAGGGCCGATTTTCTAAGACGCTCTTGCTCTAAGACGCACCTTCAAACGTGAATCATTTGAATTGACTCGTACAAGATCCTATGACATCTGGACCTAGACATTTGAAGAGCCGGAAAGCAAAACAGAGAAGCACATTTCGCTCAATCAGCCTCCTTATCACCCAGTTTCAAAATTGTCTCTAATAAGCAGCAAGGACTACAAACTTATTCTAAGGAACGAATGCTTGTGATGCGTGTAGGCCACATATATTAATCTTAAGCGACCGCATTCCTCCAAGGAGTCTGGGACAGCATCCATCGTCCTGAGAACCAGTTTGGTGTAGTGGTTAGGAGCGCGGACTCTAATCCGGGAGAACCGGGTTTGAGCCCCCACTCTTCCACATGCAGCTGCTGGTGTGACCTGGGGTCAGTCACAAGTTCTCTCAGAGCTGTTCTCTCAGGAGCAGTCCTCAAGAGAGATCTCTCAGCCCCACCCACCTCACAGGGTGTCTGTTGTGGGGAGAGGAAGGGAAAGGAGATTGTAAGCCGCTCTGAGACTCCTTTGGGTAGTGAAGAACGGAGTATAACTCCAATCACTGCTTCCTCTCCTCCTCCTGGCCTACATTTTATCCTAACAACGATCCTGTGAGGCATGGTAGGCTTCGGCAGGGTGGCTGCCGGCGAGTCAACCAGGGAGCTTCCTGGCTGCATGACAATTCGAACTCAGATCACCCCAATCCTACCCCACCATGCTAAACTCGATGCCAAACTCAATACACGGGGACTGTTGACATCTTTTCTGGGGACTGACAAGTCTTTTTAAAAAGTGGATGGGGCCAGGTGGAACTTTGGCCCAGCAGGGCTCCTGATTGGCTGTGCAGAGTAGAAGGCATCCAATTAAACGGATGTCATGCCTGAAATATTGAAGAGTGATTATTACAGTCACGCATAGCCTTGCTCCCCGACAAGTTGTGGTTGGCTCCGCCCCCTGCAGCAGCCATTCTGTGGTTTGCTCCACCTCCTGTGGCAGCCATTTTGTCATGCCCACGACTCTGATTCCGGAAGTGCCCATAGGCTCAAAAAGGTTGGGAAACCCTTCCACGCATCGCCTGTTCATGTGCTCTGATGGAGTAGACACATGCCCCAAAGTCTGTAGCGAGATATAAACTCCAAGGTGGGGAACAGACGATTCATACCGAGAAAACTGCAGAAACGTAGGCCAGGTTTTCAACTCACCTCCAATCTTGTAAACGTCCTGCAGGGGCAGGCGCAGCGGCTTATCTGTGGGGCGGGTGGGGGGCAAGATTGTATCCAGAGCTTCCAGCAGGGACACTCCGCTGGCGTTCCCTTCCTTGCGTTCCACTTTCCAGCCTTTGAACCAGGGCATCTGTGAGGCAAAACGGTGGATGTGTCAACCAGAAAGGCATCACTGAGGGAATAAGGCTTACTCCTATAGTACATTTTTATTCTACCCTTCCCAGCGCAGGATATCATTCACCTTCCCCATTTTATCCTCACAACAACCCTCAGAGGTGGGTTATGCTGACAGAAAGTAATAACCTCAAGGTTACCCAGGGAGTTTTGTGGCAGAGGGGGGAGCTGAATCTGGTCTCTCAGAGCCCAGTCGGCCACTCTAGCCACCACACAGCGTGCCTCTCAAGAGACCATAGAGAGCAGAACCCAGACAGAGGAACCACCAGAGGGCCAGAAAGGTCAACTCAGTTCAAAAATCAACCAAAGGCAAAACACTGCCCGTGGTGTCATTCGAAGTTCCCCCAAATCTTGACTTTCTGTGTTGCAGCTGTGACGGATCCCGAATCAGATCACAAATGCAGCAGGTACGTCTGAGGCGACTCTCCATTTCATGCACCGATTCCCAGCCCCAAACAGCTGCAGTTTGTCCCTACGTTAAGAACTTAAGAAGAGCCCTGCTGGATAAGACCTTTGGTCCATCCTGTCCAGCCTTGTAGCTAGGGATTGGGGGGGGGGGGGGCTCAGCTAATTAAATACAAGTTAATTACATTAATTCAATTTGGGGCCAGCCTGGGAGGGAGGGGGCCCAGAAGAAACGCTAGTGGGCCAGGCCCCGTGTACCCCTTGTTAGCTACGGGCCTGATCCGGTCTCACACAGTGGCCAACCAGTTCCTCTGGACAGCCAACAATGGGCATAGAGACTGAGGCCTTCATAAGAACATAAGAAGAACCCTGATGGATTAGACCAGTGGTCCCTCTAGTTCAGCATCCTGTCTCACACAGTGGCCAACCAGTTCCTCTGGAGAGCCAACAACAGGGCAGAGAGGCCGAGGCCTTCATAAGAACTTCAGAAGAGCCCTGCTGGATCAGACCAGTGGTCCATCTATTCCAGCATCCTCTCTCACACAGTGGCCAACCAGTTCCTCTGGAGGGCCAACAACAGGGCATAGAGGCCGAGGCCTTCATAAGAACATCAGAAGAGCCCTGCTGGATCAGACCAGTGGTCCATCTAGTCCAGCCTCCTGTCTCACACAGTGGCCAGTCAGTTCCTCTGGAGGGCCAACAACAGGGCATAGAGGCCGAGGCCTTCATAAGAACATCAGAAGAGCCCTGCTGGGTCAGACCAGGGGTCCATCTAGTCCAGCATCCTGTCTCACACAGTGGCCAACCAGTTCCTCTGGAGGGCCAACAACAGGGCAGAGAGGCCAAGGCCTTCATAAGAACATCTGAAGAGCCCTGTTGCGTCAGACCAGTGGTCCGTCTAGTCCAACAGCCTGTCTCACACAGGGGTCAACCAGTTCCTCTGGAGGGTCAACAACAGGGCAGAGAGGCCGAGGCCTTCCTAAGAACATCAGAAGAGCCCTGCTGGGTCAGACCAGTAGTCCATCCAGTCCAGCATCCTCTCTCACACAGTGGGACCAACCTAGGGCGGCCAAGTCAGCCTGGGGGGCGGGGGATCCCCCGCTACAGGGGTTCCCAATCTGCCGGCCAGCATTCGGCCGGCGGGGGAAACCCCACCCCCGAGGTCGTCCAGCCTGGACGACCTCCCTCACGTAATGATGTCACCCAGAAGTGACTCCATCAACGCCCCCAACGTGCTGACGTCACTTCTGGTGACGCCGTCCGGCGAGCATGCTTTGCGCGCACACCAGGAAAGCTCCCGGCCAGCGGAGCTTCCCCCCCCCCGCCATTAAGTTAAATACACTTGGCATCCCTAGGCCAACCAGTTCCCCTGGAGGGCCAACAACAGGACACAGAGGCCGAGGCCTTCATAAGAACATCAGAAGAGCCCTGCTGGAACAGACCAGTGGTCCATCTAGTCCAGCATCCTGTCTCACACAGTGGCCAGCCAGTTCCTCTGGACAAACAACAACAGGGCATAGAGGCCGAGGCCTTCCCCACATCCTTTGCCTTTATGTCTCCTGAGATTAATCTCTGACAACGGCCCTCTCCTGCTCCAGACTGAACCCCAGTGAAGCTGCAATTTACAAAGGAAAAACCCTTCTGCGTTCCAGATGCAGAACTCGCGAGATGACATGGAATCAACCAGACCCTCCAGCACAGGTTCTCTCTTCTCGGATTTCTTCAGCAAAAGCACCACCTTGTGGCCAACGGCCTTCCCAGCCGCCTCATCAGTATTTTGGGCTGCATCACGGACACACTCCATAAATCGCCGGGGACTGATCGTTTCACTGCCTGAGGTTCTCATGGCCCAGAGCGGCCAGAGCACACCACGAAAACTGAGAGCCGCTCTCCGTCATTTTAAAAACCTCACCTCTACTTTACTATGGGGCAAGAGTCATCAAGAAAACCCCCTCCTCTTGGTCTACCCCAGCGGTGGCCAAACTGCGGCTCGGGAGCCACAGGCGGCTCTTTCACACATACTGTGCGGCTCCCGGCAGGGCGGCTGGGGAAGCGAAGGGAAGGCGTGCCTCCCTAATCGGTCTTCCCTTCCCCGGCCAGTGTTCCCCTCCCCGGGTCGGCTTGAGGGGGTGGGGGAGAACCGAGAAAGAAAGCAACTAGAAATGGGTTCTCAAAGCTCCCCCCCCCCCCCGCCCGGCCAACCTACATTGGATAGATATCATTGTCAATGCCCGTTTTTACCCCTTTTGTTTTTTATTTTTGGCAGTCTCCTTTAAAGTTAATAAAAAGCAAATCTGCATGTTTTTCAATAAAAACGTGCGTGTAATATTTGTCTATCGCTTGCGACTCTCAAACGTCTGACATTTATTCTGTGTGGCTCTTACGTTGAGCAAGCTTGGCCCCTCCTGGTCTACCGCCATGCTGCCCCGTTAAATATGCTAATGCTCCAATCAGTATTGGGTAGGGCTCATTTCGTAACAGGAGCTCCTTTGCATATTAGGCCACACACCCCTGATGTAGCCAATCCTCTAAGAGCTTACAGTAGCCCCTATAAGAAGAGCTCTGTAAGCTCTTGGAGGATTGGCTACATTAGGGGTGTGTGGCCTAATATGCAAAGGAGCTCCTGCTACGAAATGAGCCCTTGTTGCTCGCCTGTCATCATTGACAGCCAGCGTAGTGTAGGGGTTAAACTGTCAGGCTAGGATCTGGGAGAGCCAGGTTCGAATCCCAACTTGTGCCACGGAAGCTCGCTGGGTGTCTTTGGGCCAGTCACACACTCTCAACCTAGCCTACCTCACAGGATTGCTGTGAGGACAAAACGGAGGAGAGGAGAGAAACGCAAGCCGCCTTGGGCCCCTCCGTGGGGAGGAGGGCAGGGTAGGAATAAAGGGGGTAAATGAATAAATAAATCGTTGCTACGGCGCCAGCGCTATAAAAAGCCATTCCCACCCAAAGGAAGTCGTGCACATACTCAACACTCGCTGCCCAGTTTAACCAACGTTAAATCAAAACGTGCACAAACGCACGAACCTGACTTGCGCCGGGTTCATGCATGCGTCTGGCACCTCCGTTTCCCACAACGAAGGAGCAGTGCATAACCCTTGCACGAGACAGGTCTGTGTGTGAATTTGGTCACTTGCACACAAGTTGTTTCCCCCTGCCTTGGGTGTCACTGCGAAGAATCCCCCCCCAGCACCACAGAATCACAGGGTTTCCCCATCCTTTCTGCAGTGCTTCCCAAACTTGCCTTGCTCTGAAGTTTTGGAAAGATCTCAGCAAAACCATGGAGGGCTCTATGGGGAAGAGAAAGTCTGTATCTTTCCAGTCCTGCCCAATGTACCCTCTAAGCTGCGGAGTCTTGTGAGCAAAGATTCTACTTTGTGAGCTACTGGCATTGAAGTTGTGAGCAAGCAATTTGGCTGCTGCATAAATCAGTTTGCTCTGGAGCCATCCTTCCTGAGCTAAGACAAAAATGTGTGAGCTGGAGGCTAAAAAACTGTGAGCTAGCTCACACTAACTCAGCTTAGAGGGAACACTGGTCCTGCCCATATCGGTACTATTTCACTGGCCCCAGACCCTTGCAGCAGCTCCCCTCCCCCCGGGAGGGCTGCTTGTAAAATAATCATCAGTTAAGGTATTAGCATACAACTAATTCTGAATCTGGCCCCCATGCAGATAGAAAAACCTAGAAAATGAGTTCGGGTTCTGTTAAGGGGGGTATACTTCTGCAGACTGGGGGGGGGGGGGGGGACCCAGGTTTGCAGAAAACTGTGAAAAGTAGGCAATAATGGAGGGGGAGTTCCCCGCCAAGAGAGGGAGGGCTGTGGTTCAGTGGAAGAGCATCTGTTTGTCATGCAGAAGGCCCCAGGTTCAATCCCCGGGAACTCCAGTTAAAAGGACCAGGCAGTGGGTGATGGGAAAGACCTCCACCTGAGACCCCGGAGAGCTGTAAAGAGGGGCTTTCCAGTGTTCCCTCTAAGCTGATCTCCTCTTCATCTTCTTCTCAGACCGGAGGCAATGATTATTATTAGGGTTTCTAGATGTTCTGGAGAGTGAAGAAGAAGAGATTGGCTCTACACCCCACCCTTCACGACCCGAAGGAGTCTTAGGCCGCGGTCACACGGTCCTTCAAATCGGGATTCATTGCTGTTTTCACCCGATTTTAATTTTGCTGACCACATGGTTCCCGGGGCGAAGCTGGGTGTTTATCGCAGTTGTCCCAGATCTCTCGCGCTTTTTCGGACCCCTGGAAAAACGAGTACTTTCCGGGACTTCCCACAACGATGCCGCGGTTTCCGCATTTGGACGCCGTTTGGACGCTTACAATCTCCTTTCCCTTCCCCTCCCCACAACAGATACCTTGCGAGGTAAGTGGGGCTGAGAGAGCTCTTCCGAGGACTGCCCTTGAGAGAACAGCGGAGAGAACTAGTGACTGACCCAAGGTCACACCAGCAGCTGCATGTGGAGGAATGGGGAATCAAACCCGGTTCTTCCAGATAAAGAGTCGGTGCTCCTAAATAACTACACCAAACTGGCTCACAATGAGACAGAACAAGAAGGAACACCTCTTCTAAGAACAAAGTTTAAGTTTAGTTAAGACCAACAAAGCTTAATTCTGGGTATAAGCTTTCATGGTGGATACCCACTTCTTCGGATCTGAAGTGTGCATGCACACAAAAGCTGATATCCAGAATTAAGCTTTGTTAAAGGTGCCTCCCGGACTCAAACTCTAAAGGCACTAAACCTTTCAAGAAATGCTAGCATGCACCAGCAGTGCTGTCTTTTCATTTCAGGGAGGGAGGGAGGGGGAGAGAGAGGACAGCTGCATATTTGCTAAGGCCGTCAGTATTGCTTCCTTCTGAACACGTTATGGTCCACCCAGCCAGCTTGGTGTAGTGGTTAAGTGCGTGGACTCTAATCTGGGAGAACCGGGTTTGATTCCCCACTCCTCCACTTGCACCTGGCTGGATGACCTTGGGCAAGCCATAGCTCTGGACCAGCTGTTCTCTCAAGGACAGCTTGGGAAAGAGCTCTCTCAGCCCCACCTACCTCACAGGGTGTCTGTTGTGGGGAGGGGAAGGGAAAGAAGTTTGTAAGCTGCTCTGAGACTCCAAGTGAGTGAACGGTGGGATATAAATCCAATCTCTTCTTCTTCTTCTAGTCTTCCTGGACTTGAAGAATCTCCGTTGTGCATTCACTCCATGTCCTGTTTTCCCCAAAGGAGGTCACACACAACACCGGACCGGAGATCTAAGGGGGGGAGTGAGCACGGAGACAGCTGCGCACGCCTGTCAAGAGAGGATTCGCCGGTTTTAATCTCTGCCCAGACGCCAAGGCTGACCTGTGCCATTGGGTTTTTTTTTTTTAATACAATCACATGACACGCCTAAAAGAGGTCACCCGATTGGCTCCTGGCTTAAAGGAGACCCGCCAGGAAAACAAAACGGGAGCAGAAATGGAAAGAGATGACGGGGAAGGAAAGAAAAGAAGACAAAACTGGTGCCCTCCTCTTGTATTCAGTTTCTGAAGACACAAGAAGCCATTCAACAGACAGACTGGCTCCAGCCGAATGAGGAGACATACCCGGAGGCCTGGTTGAAGAGAAGATTACACTAAAGGGGGGGGGGGGGGGCAGCACTAAAGGGGGGGGGGAGCATGGAAATTCTGTGCCAGTACAGCCCAGATTCTGTCCGACCAAAAAATTCCAGTTCTTCAATATTTGTAATCAGGGGTCATTTCGTAGAAAAAGAGGGGCAGGAGCTCATTAGCATAACTCATTAGCATGACTTATTTGCATATGCCACACCCCCAGACATCACCAGAAGTATGTCAGAAGGCGAGAGAGAGAGAGAGAGAGAGAGAGAGAAAGAAAGAAAGAAAGAAAGAAGAAAGAAAGAAAGAAAGAAAGAGCTGGCAGAGAGGGGGCAGCTACTAATCCAAGCCTCAGAAATACCGCTATTCTGGGAGGACAGCTTCAGTGGTGGCTGAAGCCTTCAGAAGCCTGGTGGGAGGAACAAGGACCTTTCCAGGGGACGGGGTCGTTTTGCTGCAGCCATGACACAAGCAGGCATTCCCCCGCAAAGGGGGGGGGGGCTGGCACCAACTCCCAGAGCTGCGCTCCCCCAAGCTCCTGTTCGAAATGACCCCTGTGTGTAAGTTGGGCAAATAAAGCCAAGTGGCATATATTTTGGCACCAGGAAGGAACTTTCCTCCCAGCCAGATTGGCCCAGGGATCCTGGAGGGTTTTTGCCTTCCTCTGGGCATAGAGCAGGGGTCACTGCACGAGTTTACTTCTTCACCCAAAGGACAATCAGTATGTGGACTTCACTGCTGCAGGAAGCGGGGACGGCAACAAGCACAGACAGCTTCAAGAAGGGATTGGATAAACATATGGAGCACAGGTCCATCAGTGGCTATCAGCTACAAGGTATAGGGCAGTGATGCTGCTTGGAGAGCCAGTATGGAGTAGTGGCTAAGGGCGTGGACTCTAATCTGGGAGAACCGGGTTTGATTCCCCACTCCTCCACTTGCACCTGTTGGAAGACCTTGGGCAAGCCGTAGCTCTGGCACAGCTGTTCTTGAAGAAGAGCCGTTCTGGAAAGAGCTCTCTCAGCCCCACCTACCTCCCAGGGTGTCTGCTGTGGGGAGGGGAAGGGAAAGGAGTTTGTAAGCCACTCTGAGACTCCTTTGGGTAGTGAAGGGCGGGCTATAAATCCAATCGCCTCTTCTTCTGATGCTCTGTATCCTTGGTGCTTGGGGGGGGGCAACAGTGGGAGGGCTTCTGGAGTTCTGGCCCTACCAGTGGACCTCCTGATGGCACCTGGATTTTGGCCACTGTGTGACAGAGAGTGTTGGACTGGATGGGCCACTGGCCTGATCCAACATGGCTTCTCTTATGTTCTTTTGTCTGGGGCAGTGATGGTCTGTATTCTTGGTGCTTGGGGGGGTCAAAAGTGGGAGGGCTTTTGGAGTACTGGCCCCACTGGTGGACCTCCTGATGGCATCCAGGTTTTGGCCACTATGTGACACAGAGTGTTGGACTGGATGGGCTATTGGCCTGATCCAACATGGCTTCTCTTATGTTCTTAGCTGTGAATTTCCTGCATTCTGCCAGGGGTTGAACTAGATTACCCTTGAGGTCCCTTCCAGATATAAATTCCTGTATACAACCCTGTTCATGTGAGTTTCTTCTGCTTCTTGATAGCCTCCTTCCCTCTCTTTCTCCTCCCTGGGCTTCTGAGATCTCAGGAGATGCTGTCCACACATTTTGAAGCATCGTCCTGGAGTCTAAAGGACTAGAAACTTGCTTTTTTAAAAAAAAGTGAAAGCAGAGGTTTTTGAGATGTTGAATTTTCTATCTTACACCACATTCATAGGCGTCAACTTCAGGGGGGCTAGGGAGCTGGAGCCCCTCCCGAACTTTTCCAGGACATGCTGAGCCTCCCCCAGAGACAATGGCCTCTAATGTCTCTGGCCCAGCCCCAGCCCCCCCCCCCCGAGAAATCGGAAAGCCTACGCCCTTGGCCACACTCTGAGCTTGTGCATGGTACCAGCATACAGCATGCACACCCCAGCAAAGGGCTTATGGTCATGATTTTATATGGGACAACGTCTATGAGCACCATTTGTGCTGAAGGCTTTGGGATGCGAAGCACAAAGTTCTCCTGGATGGTGGGTCTGAGTGGCGGGGTGAGGAGTTTTCCCACATTAGATACTAAAATGCCTCTTTAGACAGGTGGTCCTGACTGAGTCCCCCCATAGTATGAGCCATAAGCCAGAAGGCCCTGAATTCAAATCTCATCTCAGCTACAAACTCATGATTATGAGGTAAGGCAATCTCTGCCCCATCCCTCCCTCCTTACAAGGCTGTTGTAAGCATTGCTGAGAGGAGGGCATGTACTTTAAGCATACTTTGAGTGACTGCTTAAAGAGGGGAATTAGACCTCTCCTCCATGACTCTGTCTATCACTGGCTACTAGCCATGGTTATTAAAGGAACCTCCACGTTCAGAGGCAGTCAGCCTCTGAATCCCAGTGCAAGGCAGCAACACAAAGGAAGGCCTCGGGCTCTTTGCCCTGTTGTTGGTCCTCCAGGGGAACTGGTTGGCCCCTGTGTGAGGATGCTGGGCTAGATGGACCACTGGTCTGATCCAGCAGGGCTCTTCTGATGTTCTTATCAAGGGAAGGCCTTAGCCTCTCTGCCCTGTTGTTGGCCCTCCAAAGGAACTGGTTGGCCACTGTGTGAGACAGGATGCTGGACTAGATGGACCTCTGATCCAGCAGGGCTCTTCTGATGTTCATGCCGCTTAAGTGCTTTGAAATATCGTTAACTCCTCGCAACTTTTCAAGTACCACAACGGCCACTGTGGAACTAGATATCAAACTGACTTATGAATATCAAGCCCCGCCGGGCACCACAGAGGTCTACAGGTCCACCCCACCCCACGTACCAGGCCGAGGCATCTGACCATGGCACGAGGCAAACTCGGAAGCCAGAAAGGCCGGCTGATGCCTCCCCAGGAAGGTCTGGAGGAAAACTCAGGCAGGCAGAAGCAGCGGGAACAGCCAAGGGTAAGACGAGGAGCCGAACCTGTGACCTGCACACAAGGGGTGCCTTGTTGTATAGACAAAGCCCCCGTTCAGACATTTAACAATCCCTCCTCTGCAGCTCCATAGGGAGAAGTAACTGTACAAGCCGTGGCATCAAAAAAGTTGCTTCAGGGCCCCCCTAGGATTAGGGGCCCTGAAGCTTAAAATTCATTAGTTTCATAGTAGATCTGCCCCTGCCGGGGTAGGGTGGGGTTCTAGGCCCTTGTGGGAGGGGGTAAAGATGGCAAAATAGTGATCCATTCACGGAATAATTGTGCCCATGGAAATGCTAAAGGTAAAGATAAAGTCTTCCCTTGCTCGAAAGCCAGTCGAATCCGACTCTAGGGGGCGGTGCTCATTTCAGTTTCCAAGCCGAAGATCCAGCGCTGTCCGAAGACTTTTTCCATGGTCATGCGTCTGGCATGACTAGACGCCAAGGCGCACGGAATGCTGTTACCTTCTCACTGAAGCGGTACCTATATATCTACTTGCAATTTCTTGCTTTCGAACTGCTAGGTTGGCAAGAGCTGAGGCCAGAGACAAGAGCTCACCCTGCCACATGGCACTCGGGTCTCGGACTGCCGAGCTACCGACCTTCCAGTCTGCAGCTTCAGCGAAATGCTAGACGGGATCAAAACCCTTTTAGCTCAATCTAACCTACCTCGCAGGGTGATTGTTGTGAAGAAAAACGAGGGGAAGAGAACTGCACAGGGAGGGGATGGTCGGATAAAATACATTAACTGGCAGACAGATGAATGGCTTGCGTTGCTGGGAATCTATGCTCAGATCCCCAGATGTGCATCTGAGTGGCAGAAAGCATCCAGGAGGCCAGCTGTGGACAGGGACTGTCATCCTGGGGGAAGGGGTGTGTGTTAATTCTTCTCCAATCAGAAAGGTCATTTCTCCTGTCAGGAAAAGCTTCCCCAGATGGCCTTAATCCGAGAGAAGAGAAGAAGACACTTCCCCCCCCCCCCATAGCTTCAAGCAGCCTGGAGGAGGGAAAGAATTTCACTGGGAGAAAAGGCACTGTGAGGAGAGTTAACCCCCTCATTTCCACGGCCCTCATCCATGCGCTCCCTTGCTCCCAGCAGTCATCCATTGCAGATCCTTTAGACACCTGGGGATCCGCTTACAGCTTCCTGGAATCTAACATAGTTTGGCCCCCAAAATGGGGAGAGGGGGGAGAAACCATGCGTGCGGGTTCTCCCTAGGACCGCAAATACAATATCTAATTTAATATACAGTACACAAAATATATATATGGGTCCAATAATGTTTCAGTTTGACGAACATCCGGTAATCATTTCCGTTTCAAAAAGATTCTTCGTCAGAAGAGGACCATCAAAACAAGCTGTGAATCTACGCTGCATAAAAATATTTTTTTCCAGTGGATCGGGCCATTCCAATAAGTTCACAATTTCAATGTAGAAAATTTTATCGTTCTAAGAATTTTCAAGAATGACCTTACAGTCTACACGTACGATTGCAACTATAAGGAACATGCAGACTGTACAGTCATTTTTGAAAATCCTTAGAACGATGAAGTTTCCTACATTGAAATTGTGAACTTATTGGAATGGCCCGATCCATTGGAAAAATATTCCTACACAGTGTAGATTCATAGCTTGCTTCTTTTTTTCAACTTTTTATTTATAGTTTTTGTCAGATAATAAGGACAAACAATTGAACTCATAACCGTACATTTTAAGTCTTAGCTAGTTATTTCGTTGTCAACCCAAGTATAGAATTTCGACCATTTCTCCAAAAATAAAGCTTTGTCTTTTCCAAGTAGAATTATATTCAGCCTGTCCATTTCCGCTAAGTCCATCAATTTCTATTTTAATTCAGCTTTAGGGGGACTAACGTCCGTTTTCCAATATTTTGCCCATAATATGCGAGCAGCTGTTGTAATATATGTAAATAACACCACATCACTATAGTTATGTCCTGCTGGAACCATATTTAACAGATACATCTCCGGATTCAAAGCTTGTTTCGATGGTCCCCTTCTGATGAAGAAACTTTTCGAAACGGAAATGATTACCGGACGTTCGTCAAATTGAAACATTATTGGACTCGCATATATATTTTGTGTACTGTATATTAAATTAGATATTGTATTTGCATTACCATCAGCGTGCTGCAGCTATTCTTGTTTGTTCAGCGTCTCCCTAGGACTGGGCATGGGTGGAAACGCCCTCGCTAATGCTGGCATCTCCCACTGGCAGCTGGCACCAGAACAAAGCCCCAACATACGAGTACTGAGAGTTGGAACCGTCAGAGAAGGCCGTAATATCATTTCTTTGACCACTGAGGAAGGCCAACGGGCTACAACACGTACATTCTGGGTCAACAATGGTTATTTCTGGTTGTGCCGGTCCACTTTGATTCTCAATCGAGGCTATCACCAGGGCCAATGTCTGTCTTTTAATCCGCTTTGTAATACATACATGTGTATTTTTGTATTTGTATGTCAATATTTAATGTTTTTAGAAGAAAGGTTAAAGTGCTTGGGGCCCTTTAGCTTGGAGAAACGACAACAGAGGGGTGACACGGCTGAGGTTTACAAGATTGTGCGTGGGACAGAGGAGGTAGAGAAAGAAGTCCTTTTTTCTCCCTTTCTCACGATACAAGAACTCGGGGGCACTCCATGAAATTGCTGAGCAGTCGGGTTAGAACAGATAAAAGGAAGTACTTCTTCACCCAAAGAGTGATTAACATGCAGAATTCACCTCCACAGGAGGAGGTGGTGGCGGCCCAGTGTTCCCTCTAAGCCAAGTTAGTGTGAGCTAGCTCACAGTTTTTTAGCCTCCGGCTCACACATTTTTGTCCTAGCTCAGGAAGGAGGGCTTCAGAGCAAACTAATTTATGCAATAGCCAAATCACACGCTCACAACATTAATGCCAGTAGCTCACAAAGTAGAATTTTTGCTCACAAGACTCCACAGCTCCACAGAGGGAGCACTGGTGGCGGCTACAAGCATGGACGGTTTTGAGAGGGGATTGGCAGAAACATACAGAGCAGAGGTCCATCAGTGGCTATTAGCCACAAGGGACAGACAGGAACTCTCGGTCTGGGGCAAGTGATGCTCTGTATTCTTGGTGCTTGGGTGGTGGGGGGACAGTGGGAGGGCTTCTGGAGTTCTGGCCCCGCTGCTGGACCTCCTGAGGGCACCTGGTATTTTTAGCCACTGTGTGACCGAGTGTTGGGACTGGATGGGCCACTGGCTTGATCCAACATTGGCTTCTCTTATGTTCTTATGTTAATTTGACTTACAGCATTATTGGGCCTGTATATTCAGATCTGCAAATCCCCCAAGAGAATGGGCCCACGTCCACTTACGTTGGGAGAAGGTTCTAGCATGTTGTCTCCGTGCCACCCGGAAATGGGCACAAAGGGGACGGTGGATGGGTTGTAGCCGATCTTCTTGATGTAAGCGCTGACTTCCTTGACGATCTCATCGTAGCGTTTCTCGCTGTACGGGGGCTCGGTGGAGTCCATCTTGTTGATGCCCACAATCAGCTGCTTGACGCCCAGGGTGTAGGCCAGAAGGGCATGTTCACGGGTCTGACCATTCTTGGAGATGCCGGCTTCAAACTCACCCACCCCAGCCGCCACGATCAAGACGGCACAGTCGGCCTGCAGGTGGAAGAAGGCAGAGAAACAGGGAAGAGCTGGTTAACAAGACCTCACATCAGGCGTGGACGGCCAGAACCCCAAATGCTGATTTTGTCATCGTATTGAGAGCCGGTGTGGTGTAGTGGTTAGTGTGTCAAACTAGGATCTCAGAGACCCAGGTTCGAATCCCGACTGTGGCGTGGAAGCTCGCCGGGTGACCTTGGGCCAATCACAAATTCTCCACCTGGCCTCCCTCACAGGGCTGTTGTGAGGATAAAATGGAAGAGAGGAGAATGATGTAAGCCGCTTTAAGTCCCCACTGGGGAATAAAGTGAGACATAAGTAAATAAATAAATCTTTACGGGAGGGTTATCTATATAGAAACATGTGGAGCCGAAGAGGAGAGAGATTTGTTACAACTGAACCTCGAGTTTCAAATCCTACCCAAGTTCAGAAGTGAAAACTAATGTGATCGTTGCTGTTCTACATATGTAATAGGACACACACTTGAGGTTTTATTTTTCTTCCACCGCTGATTTAGATTCCATCCAGACACGATCTCCCTGCAAGGGCTGCATATGGACCTGGAATTCCTCAGTCACGATGGGTGAAAATTATCTTAGCAAAACTAGGAAAAAAGGACCAGCTGTAACTATTGTGAATGGTCACTGCGCTCTGTATTTCCTGCACTGTGCAGGGGGTTGGACTAGATGACCCTGGAGGTCCCCTTTCAACTCTATGATTCCTCTTGATCACATCTGAATCTATATATCAGATAGCCAAGGCGCCCCATGCGTGTGGATATTTAAGTCCACGCATCGGGGGCATCTAGGGGGCAGAGAGATTTTCCTGCACACTTGGGGGGGGCCCAGAAAAATCCAAGAAGTTTAAAAAACGATACAGGGGATATTTAAATTCCCCCATTAAGTAAAAGAGCGTTCCCTGCGCATGGGGGGGGGGGGGGGGAGATCGGTGGGCCCGGGCCTTGCCACCAGGGCTGGTGGGGGGGGGAGGTCGGTGACCTGTGGGGTCCTTCCTCCTCCTCAACACTGAACTCCCCCCCCCCCGCAAGTATTGTGGGTCCTCCTGCTTGTTTTACATAATTACAATCTCTTCCTGCATTGCCTGCAATAAGGCCCTTTAACCTGAGGTACAGGTGGGAATTTTTTCTTCCTTCATAACTTCCTAATTATATGGATCCAGGTGGTCAGCCGTGTTGGTCTGAAGCAGTAGAACAAATTTAGAGTCCAGCGGCACCTTTAAGACCAACAAAGGTTTATTCAAGGTATGAGCTTTCGTGGACCTTGCACATGAAAGCTCATACCTTGAATAAAATCTTTGCTGGTCTTAAAGGTGCCGCTGGACTCTAAATCCTTCCTACTTATATAACGTCAAATGGGTAGTCGTGTTGGTCTTCATTCAGGGTTGCCAACTTCCAGGTGCGGCCTGAAGATCTCCTGCTTTTACAGCTGACCTCTGGACGATAGAGATCACTTCCCCCAGAGCAGGGGTGGGCAAACTGTGGCTTGGGAGCCGCATGCGGCTCTTTCACATATATTATGTGGCTCCCGGCAGGGCAGCTGGGGAAGCTAAAGATCATTAGCAAACAAATATCACTGGACAAATTAAGATCATTATCAATATCTGCTTTTACCCCTTTTGTTATTATTTTCGGCAGTCTCATTTAATGTTAATAAAAAAGCAAAATTGCTTCTTTTCTAATAAAAGCAGGTAATATTTGTTCAGGTCTTGTGGCTCTCAAACATCTGACGTTTATTCTATGCGGCTCTTACGTTAAGCAAGTTTGGCCACCCCTGTTCTAGGTGGCTCTTACGCTGAGCAAGTTTGCCCACCCCTGCCCTAGAGAAAACGATTCCTTCGGAAGGTAGACTCCCCGGCATTATATCATGCTGACGTCCCTCCCTTCCGCCAAACCCACCCTACCTAGGCTCAGCCCCCCAAATCTCCAGGTATTTCTCAACCCAGAGCTGGCAGCCATACCGGCCGTGGAAGAGTCCACTATCCCGCTCCCGAGCTTTGACGGGGCGCCGTTGGTGCCTGCGTCGAGGGTTAGGAGTCTGGGAGTGCTCCTGGAGCCCTCCTTGTCAATGGAGGCCCAGGTAGCAGCCACTGCTAAGTCAGCCTTTTATCATCTGAGGCTGGCGAGGCAGTTGGTTCCCTACCTCGACCGTGGTGATCTAGCCACAGTGATTCATGCGACGGTCACCTTGAGGCTAGACTACTGTAACGCTCTCTACATGGGGCTGCCTTTGGCGCAAATTCGGAGGCTGCAGCTGGTGCAGAATGCCGCAGCCAGGCTGCTGATGGGTCTTGCGAGGCATGACCACATCGGGCCTGTGCTGGCGGCACTGCACTGGCTGCCTATAGCGTACCGAGTTCGCTTCAAAGTGCTGGTTCTTACCTATAAAGCCCTATATGGCCAGGGTCCAGCATACCTTAGGGACCGCCTTTCTCCGTACATACCCCAGAGAGCACTACGGTCGGGGTCCGAACATCGATTATATGTCCCTGGCCCCAGGGATGCCAAGTTGGCCAGAACAAGGACCAGGGCATTTTCAGTGGCGGCTCCTATCTGGTGGAACGAGCTCCCGGAGGAGATCAGGGCCCTGCGGGACCTGATGCAGTTCCGCAGGGCCTGCAACACGGAGCTCTTCCGCCAGGCTTTTGAATAGGAGCCGCCACCAAAGATACCACCCATCATTTCTAACACCTATGATGACCCTGGTCTGATACAGCCTTGGCATAGGGACCGGGGGGGGGGGGTCTATGCTATTCACTAAGTCGCCATCTGAAGTGAAACTATGGAAGCTTTTATATGTTTTAACTGTATTTATTATGAATGTTTTATGGATTTTATAGGTTTTAATGTTTTGATTAGGCCTTCGGCCCATGTAAGCCACCCTGAGCCCGCTTGCGGGGAGGGCGGGATATAAATTGCAAAATAAATAAAAAAAAAATATCTGATGAATATCAGACTCTTGTAAGCTAATACCCTGGAAAAACATGGATGGTTTTTAAGGTGCTGCTGGTTTTGAATCTTGCTCTCTTACTCCTGTATCCGCCTAGCAGAGGCCTACCACACTGATCTGACTCAGTGAGCCCACAAAAAGCTTATTTGACAAGAAAACAAACATTTAATTTCCCTGCAGATGATTAATACGGTTACTCCTCTGGAATGGAAACGACATAAAAGGGACACACGGTTCTCTCTAACCACCATCATCTGAAATGTCCCCGAAACCAAACGGCCTCATTCTGGGCTCCCTACTAGCTAACGCTCCCTTGATATCATAACTGAGCAACTTCTGAGAACCGTTGCCTTGACACTGGAAACCTGACGGAGCCATCCGTGCCTAAAAATAGCCGATAAGCCCTGGAGGGATTTCTTCCTCGTTGCTCACCAGGAACGGAAAAAAAAGGTCAGGCCGAATACGCCTGAACCATTTCCAGAGCTCTTTTTGAAATATGTTTCCCAGGAGCCATCACTCCTCCAGCACGCCCAGGGGTGGAGCTATGCAGAAGAAGAGGTGGAGCTATGCAGATCGGCTGCATTCTGGGAGTCGGAGACAGAGAACAGGGAAAACCCCAACCTTGCTCCCAAAATGTCCCCTTTTCCTCACTCCCATGTAAGAGGCGGCTGCCGACCATCCTAAGGGGACCCCGTAAAGGCGGGAGCAAAACCCGATTTCCGCCCCAGGCGCTGCGTAGTACAGCCCCCCCGACGTTGATTCCACCCCTGGGTGCCCCATGTCTTTCTGCGTGGAAATTCACCCAAACCTCCCCAACCCCCACCCCTGCCAAGCCCTTGCAAGCTGTTCTGCTAGGGTTGTCAACTTCCAGGTGGTACCTGGAGATCTCCCATAATTACAACTGATTTCCAGCCTACAGAGATTAGTTCCCCTGGAGGAAAGGGCTTCTTTGGTGGATGAACTCTATGGGTTTGGGGAGGGATGAATAATAAAACAGTTCATCCAGAAGAGACGAGATGAGACGGGATTTATACCCTGCCCTTCACTACCCAAAGGAGTCTCAGAGCGGCTTACAATCCCCTTTCCCTTCCCCTCCCCACAACAGACACCCTGGGAGGTAGGTGGGGCTGAGAGAGCTCTGACAGAAACGGCTCTTTTTCAAGAACACCTCTGACAGAACTGTGGCTTGCCCAAGGTCATCCAGCCAGGTGCAAGTGGAGGAGTGAGGAATCAAACCTGGTTCTCCCAGATTAGAGTCCGCGTACTCCCCAAACCCATAGAGTTCATCCACCAAATAACAGTGTTGTCAGCTCTGGGCTGGAAAATTTTTGAAGATTTTGGGGAGGAGCCTCGTCTGGGGAGGGGAGAGACCTCACAAGGGCATAATCCAATAAAACCCATCTTCCCAAGAAGTTTTTTTTCTCCCATTGAACCAATCTCTGTAGTCTAGAAGAATAAAAGTTGGTTCTATACCCCGCCCTTCACTTCCCAAAGGAGTCTCAGAGCGGCTTCCTTTCCTCTCCCCACCACAGACACCCTGTGAGGCAGGTGGGGCTGAGAGAGCTCTGAGAGGACTGTGACTGACCCAAGGTCACCCAGCTGGCTGCAGGTGGAGGAGTAGGGAATCAGACCGGGTTCTCCAGATTACAGTCTTGGTGCTCTGTAACCACTGTGCCAAACTGGCTCTCATATCAGCTGTAATTCCAGGATATCCGTCGTAATTCCAGGAGATCTTTTCAGTCCCTCTCTCTATCAAGGCTTCAAACAACTCATAGGGTTGCCAGGTCCAGGTTGGCAAATTCCTGGAGACCCAGGGGCTGGGAAAGACAGGGGTTGCGGAGGGGACGGATTTCATCAGAGTCCCCCCACCAAAGCAGCCATTTTCTCTATGGGACCTCACCTCTGTTCCCCAGAGATCAGCTGTAATTCTGGGAGATCTCCAGGTCCCACCTTGAGAATGGCAAGCCGAGCTATGGAAGGAAACTATTTTTGTACAGGCAAACCATGTAAGAAGATGGTTTTCAAAAGCCCTTTCCCAGCAACATGGTTCTGAGATCTCCCTCCCTCCTGCTTTCTATAACCAAATAACGCCTCTGGAGTCCCACAACCATTCTATGTACACCTGGACACCTCCCAGGTATACAACCTACTGCCTTCAGAGTCCTGGAGAGGCCCGCATTCCCCTTCTCACCTGTGAGGTCCCTGTGATCATGTTCTTGATGAAGTCCCTGTGGCCGGGCGCATCGATGATGGTGATGTAGTACTTGGTGGTCTCGAACTTCCACAGGGAGATGTCGATGGTGATTCCTCGCTCCCGCTCGGCTTTGAGCTTGTCCAGGACCCAGGCGTACTTGAAGGAGCCCTTCCCCATCTAGCAAGGAGGAGGGAGGGGGAAAGGATAAGAGAAACATGAATTGGATGTGGCACAGAGGCCAAGGCCCAGATCTCACCGAGGTGTTCGGTCTGTGTACCATTCAGAGCGCAGGAACAAGTTCTCATCACTCAGTGTTTTTTGCATACGCACAAAAAGCCCCGCACGTAAAAATCAAGGTATCAAGGAAAAGGTTCTCCTCAAAGCTGTTCCCTGACATGTTAGTTTTCTGTATGCAGGCACCTTTCCTTGTGGGTTAAGATAAAGCAGTACAGTTTGAAGACAGCTAAATGCCTCAGCCACTGTTCAGGGGAAGAGGAAGAAGAGGAGGAGGAGGAGATTGGATTTATACCCCACCCTTCACTACCTGAAAGAGTCTCAGAGCGGCTTACAATTTCCTTTCCCTCCCCCTCCCCACAACAGGCACCCTGTGAGGTAGGCGGGGCTGAGAGAGCTCTGAGAAAACTCCTCTTGACAGAACAGCTCTGAAACAACTTGTAAATGACCCAAAGTCACACCAGCAGCTGCACGTGCAGGAGTGGGGGAATCAAACCCGGTCCTCCCAGATTAGAGTCCGTGCTCTAACCACTACACCAAACTGGCTCTCTTAGCTAGGAATTCCCCAGTTCAGACATTACAACGATCAACACAATCTCATCTGTTAACCTGCATTTTCAATAAACACCAAAATATGGATATGCCAGTGAGGAATAATGGGTAGAGTGGCAGATTGGGATCTGGGAGTGCCAGGTTCAAATCCCGACTCCATAGGGCTGCCAAATCAGCCCGGGGGGCAGGGGATCCCCCGCTACAGGGGTTCCCGATCCGCCGGCCAGCATTCGGCGGACGACTTCCCTCACGTAATGACGTCACCCGGAAGAGACGTCCTGGCAACACCCCAAACGTGCTGATGTAACTTCTGGTGACATCAGCCGGCGCGCGCGCTTTGTACGTGCACCGATGAAGCTCCCGGCCAGCAGAGGACTCCCCCCCGCCAGTAAGCTCGAGGAACTTGGCAACCCTACGACTCCACCATGGCGACTTGCTGGGTGACCTTAGACCAGTTAACCCCACCCCGCCCCCAGCCTAACCTACCTCACAGGGTTGTTGTGAGGAGAAACAAGAGTACAGGGGAAGCTGCTCTGGGTTCCCACTGGGGAGAAATAGGAACTATGAAGAAAGTAAATAAATAAATAAAATATGCATTTTTTTGCCCAAGATTTTTTTTTTAAAATGTATTTCCTTTATATCCCACCTTTCTCCACAGTGAGGAACCAAAACAGCTCATACCATTCTCTTCTTCTCCATTTTTTCTTCACAATATCCCTGGGAGGTAAATTATGCTGAGAGTTTCTGTGACTGGCCCAAGGTCACCCAGCAAGCCTCCATGGTGAAGTAGGGTTTTGAAACTGGCTTTCCCAGATCCCAGTCCAGCCCTCGGACCACTATACCACACTGAGATTTGAGCCAAGAACCACCCGCAGTTCAACACCTTCTTACATCTACCTCCTAATGTGATATCAAAGTGCCACATAAGAATGTGTATCATCATAAGAACATCAGAAGAGCCCTGCTGGATCAAACCAGGGGTCCATCTAGTCCAGTATCCTGTCTCACACAGTGGCCAACCAGTTCCTCTGGAAGGCCAACAACAGGGCAGAGAGGCTGAGGCCTTCAGAAGAACATCAGAAGAGCCCTGCTGGATCAGACCAGGGGTCCATCTAGTCCAGCCTCCTGTCTCACACAGGGGCCAACCAGTTCCTCTGGAGGGCCAACAACAGGGCAGAGAGGCTAAGGCCTTCAGGAGAACATCAGAAGAGCCCTGCTGGATCAGACCAGTGGTCCCTCTAGTCCAGCATCCTGTCTCACACAGTGGCCAACCAGTTCCTCTGGAAGGCCAACAGCAGGGCAGAGAGGCTGAGGCCTTCAGAAGAACATCAGAAGAGCCCTGCTGGATCAAACCAGGGGTCCATCTAGTCCAGTATCCTGTCTCACACAGTGGCCAACCAGTTCCTCTGGAAGGCCAACAACAGGGCAGAGAGGCTGAGGCCTTCAGAAGAACATCAGAAGAGCCCTGCTGGATCAGACCAGGGGTCCATCTAGTCCAGCCTCCTGTCTCACACAGGGGCCAACCAGTTCCTCTGGAGGGCCAACAACAGGGCAGAGAGGCCAAGGCCTTCAGGAGAACATCAGAAGAGCCCTGCTGGATCAGACCAGGGGTCCATCTAGTCCAGCATCCTGTCTCACACAGTGGCCAACCAGTTCCTCTGGAAGGCCAACAGCAGGGCAGAGAGGCCAAGGCCTTCAGAAGAACATCAGAAGAGCCCTGCTGGATCAAACCAGGGGTCCATCTAGTCCAGCCTCCTGTCTCACACAGGGGCCAAACAGTTCTTCTGAGGGCCAACAACAGGGCAGAGGCCTTCAGAAGAACATCAGAAGAGCCCTGCTGGATCAGACCAGGGGTCCATCTAGTCCAGCCTCCTGTCTCACACAGAGGCCAACCAGTTTCCTTGGAGGGCCAACACCAGGGCATAGAGGCTGAGACTTTCCCCTGATGTTGCCTCCTGGCTCAGGGGTTCAGAGCCTTAGTGCCTCTGAATGCGGAGGTTCCTCCCAGTCACCATGGCTAGTAGCCACTGATTTCTGTGGCCACCACTACATCCTCTGGCAGCGAACTCCACATTTCCTTTTGTCCTTTTGTAATTCTTAGACCTGTTGGCCCTGGTTAGTATTTGGATGGGTGACCCTCAAGGAATACCAGGGGTGTGCTGAAGAGGCAGGCAGTCGCAAACCACCTCTGAAACATCTCTTGCCTTAAAAACAAGCTTGCCACTTAGTGGTGCATAACACTAAAAGAGCTTCTGGCTGCCAGACAATCTTAGGATCTCCTGGCTATACTACACACTGCCATATGATAATCCTAACGCCTTTCGTCCATTCTGAATCTACTGCCCCTCAGCTTCACTGGATGCCCTCGAATTCTAGTATATGGGGAGAACAATTTCTTTTTGTCAACTCTCTCCACCTCATGCATAATTTTATAAACCTCTCTCATGACCCGTCCCCCCTTACTCGTCTCTTTTCTAAACGGAAAAGTCCCAGGCTCTTCAGCCTTTCCTCCTAGGGAAGGGGCTCTAACCCCCTAATCGTTTTGGTTGCCCTCCTCTATACTTTTTCCAGCTCTGTAATATCCTTTTTGAGATGCAGTGACTAGAACTGTGCACAGTATTCCAAACGAGGCCGCACCATAGATCTATACAGGGGCACTACAATACCGGCCGTTTTATTCTCAATCTCTTCCCTAATAATCCCTAACATAGTGTTTGCCTTTTTCGCTGCTGCAGCACACTAGGCTGACACTTTCGTTGAGCTGTCCACTATAACCCCAAGGTCTTTCCCCCTCTCAGTCTCAGCAAGTTCAGAGCCCATTAGCCTATCCTTGAAGTGGGCATTTTTTGGTCACAGTGTACATCACCTCACACTTACCAACGCTGAACTTCATTGGCCACAGTGTTGGCCCATTTCTGGAGACCCTCTACCAATCAGCCTTAGTTTTCACCATCCTGAATCTTTTTGTGTCATCCGCCAACTTGGCCACTAACCTATTCACCCCTAGTTCCGGATCCTTTATGACTAAATTAAACAGTACCAACCAGTGTTCTCTCTAAGCTGAGTTAGTGTGAGCTCGGTCTCAGTTTTTTAGCCTCCGGCTCACACATTTCTGTCTTCGCTCAGGAAGGAGGGCTCCAGAGCAAAATAATTTATGCAGTAGTCAAGTCGCTCGCTCACAACTTTAATGCCAGTAGCTCACCAAGTTGAATTTTTGCTCACAAGACTCCACAGCTTAGAGGGAGCATTCAACCCCAATACCAACCCTTGTGGGGCTTCCCCCTGCTTATTTCCCTTCATTGAGAGATTTGTCCATTGATTCCTACTCTTTGCTGCCTGTCCTTCAACCAGTTTTTAATCCATAAGAGAACCCGTCTTTTTAGCCCATCAGTGTTCCCTCTAAGCTGACTTCGTGTGAGCTAGCTCAGTTTCTTAGCCTCCGGCTCACACATTTTTGACTTTGTTCAGGAAGGAGGTTCTCCAGGGCAAACTAATTTATGCAGCAACCAAACTGCTCGCTCACGACTTGTATGCCAGTAGCTCACGGAGTAGAATTTTCGCTCACAAGATTCCACAGTTTAGAGGAAGCATCGGGGCATGACTGCTAAATTAATTCAGGAGTCTTTGGTGAGGTGCCTTGTCAAAAGCCTTTTGAAAGTCCAAGTATATAATGTCTATGTGCTTGTTCACTTGCCCTTCCTGGAAAGGATTCAATGCTATCGAATGGCTAACGGACTGGGACAGACTGAATAGCAGCGGAGTAGTTTTCAGACTGTCTCTCCGGCTGGAAACTTTTCCACGTTCCCTTTTCTGCAGATGAATTCACGCACCCTTCGCCAGCCCAGAGGCTTCTGGGACATATTCTTGGCCACTCACTTCATGCCAAACAATGGCTAGCTAACTAAGGGCGCGCTGTCACAAACGGAGGGGCCATTCGGGAAGACGCAATACCTTTGGCAGTTAGAGACCTTCGCCCACCTTTCCAGACCACCTCCTTGAGAAAAAGCTAAAAACCTACAGAGACACCCCAGACAGACAGCATGGTGAAATGGTTAGAGCAGGGGTGTCAAACATAAGGCCCATGGGCCGGAACTGGCCCATCCAGGGCTCTTATCCAGCCCGCAAGCAACTAGTCATTATCTTTATTGTCAGATGTCCCAGACTGTACATTATGTCCTTGTACACTGTCCCAGTGCTAATCAGTCACGGGCGGTAAAGGTGGGAAGGTGGGCATCATGGAAATACTGTAAGAGTGTTGATATTTAAAGCAGATCCAGGTGGGTAGTCGTCTGAAGCAACAGGAAAAAGTTTTGAGTCCAGTGGCGCCTTTAAGACCAACAAAGTTTAATTCTGGGTATAAGCTTTCGTGTGCCTGTATCTGATGAAGTGTGGGTGCACACAAAAGCTTAAACCCAGAATTGAACTGTGCTGGTCTTAAAGGTGCCGCTGGACTCCAACTTCGTTAATATTGAAAGCAGGTTTGTATTATGAGTAAAAAAATAATACTGTCAACTGGGTGTGCCTTCATAAAGTTTCTATCCTTCGTAAAGTTTCTACCTCCAGTACCTGGCATTCATGGCACTCATGGCCTGGCTGAATCTCATTAAGAAGAAGAAGAAGAAGAAGAGATTGGATTTATACCCCGCCCTCCACTCCCCAAGGGAGTCTCAGAGCGGCTTACAAACTCCCTTTCCCCTCCCCTCCCCACAACAGACACCCTGTGAGGTAGGTGGGGCTGAGAGAACTCTTTCCCAAGCTGTCCTTGAGGGAACAGCTGGTACAGAGCTATGGCTTGCCCAAGGTCATCCAGCCAGGTGCAAGTGGAGGAGTGGGGAATCAAACCCGGTTCTCCCAGATTAGAGTCCGCGCACTTAACCACTACACCAAACTGGCTCTCTGATTAACATCAGATCCAGCCCTCGTAACAAATGAGCTGGACACTGCAAAGCCCCAGGTTCAAATCCCCACTCAGGCATGAAACTCATGATCTTGGGCTGCGGTCACATGGCCCTTTAAATCCGGGACTCTTCCTGGATTTAAAAGAGCCGCTTACATATGCCAGCCCCCTGCAGTAAAGGAGGCGGCATGCAGCGGCGGCAGCCGGAGGAGGCTTCCCTGAGCCCTGGCGGCCGTGGGAGGCAGTGGCATGCGGTGGTGGCGTGCAGTGGAGGCATGCAGCGGAGGCAGCGGCATGCGGTGGCAGCGGCTGGTGATGGCAGCGGCGGCCGGGGGAGGCACCCTTCCCCGAGCCCCGCCAGCACCTGGTGAGTTTGGGGAGAATGGGGGAAGGCGGCGGCAGCCAGCAGGACGCGGATCGGACCAGGGTTTGGGGTTTTTTTCCCTTTTTGCTCTTGGGCGCTTGAGTGCCCAAGCGCCCAAGTGCAAAAAGGGGGAGAAAAACCCCGGGAGGGCTGATCTGGACATCCCTCTCTCACAATTATTGCGAGATAGGGATGTCCAGATTGGCCCATTGCGGGTTCAAAGCGCAACTCCCGGGAAAATAGTTGATTTACCCCGGGTCGGGAAAAGCGCTTTGAACCCATGCTGGAGCCCGCTTTGCCTCAGGAGTTGCTGCGGCCGGTCTGATCGGCCCCTTTAAATGCGGGAGGAAACAGCACTTCCTCCCGCATTAAAGGGCCGTGTGGCCGCAGCCTTGCTCTCAGCCTTAACTACCATATAGAGCTGTTAGAAGGATAAAAAAGGGGCAAGGGAGAATTTTGTATATCACCCTGAATTCCTTGGAGGATGGATGAAGTAAAATGTGACTCCAAATCCAGATTCTTAGGGACAGAGAAAACAGAGTTTGAAAACCTCCAGGAAATAAGCCAAAGCAAGTTGAACTTCGTAAGAAAACGATAACAAAGTCATGTTTAGAGAAAAATACATATCTTCTTTAATTATCCAGTGAGTAACAAATCATTAAAGCTGTGGGGGGGTTTTGACGTAAATTGGTCTCAAATCTTTCTGATGGTACAGCGCTCAATAGACTGTTTCACTCAAGGTTTCATCAGAGGAGACATTACACCTTTCATATTTTTTCTGCAACTTATTTCTGCTACCTCTTTCTTTATAACTGATATTGTTCTGTGACTCCCAGGAGATCTCAAGCCAATACCTTGAAGTTGGCAAGGTACACTGTCTTCATACACCACGCTATTTGCCGGAGGCAAGGTACACTTTGTACACTAAGCTATTTGCCGGAGGACCACTTTTAAAACTTAACTTTCTACGTATAAAACAGAAGAAAATAATGTTAGTTTTGACAGGGGTCCGTTGGAGCGGGAGTGCACAGGAGCGCAGCTCCAGGAGTGAGGAGCCCAGGGGGCGGGCACATGACCAAGCCCCACCCCCTCCTCAGCTTCCCCAAGCAGTGCAGAGGCGCAGCGCCCCGGGGAAAGCCCTGCTAGGGTCTTGATTGTCTTTGATGCTGTGTTTTAATATTGATAATTTTATCATTGTTCCTCTTATGACTGTGTGCTGCTTTTCCAGAGACTTGCTCAAGGTCGCATATAAATTTTCTAAGTATACCATTTCTTATCTGGGCACATGGCACATAAGTACTGGAGGAATTTCACCAACCCTTCAGCAGCTTCCACCCCATCAGTTTGGTGTAGTGGTCAGGAGTTGGACTCTAATCTGGGAGAACCGGGTTTGATTCCCCACTCCTCCACATGCAGCTGCTGGTGTGACCTTGGGCCAGTCACAAGTTCTCTCAGAGCTGTTCTCTCATGAGCAGTTCTCAAAAGACCTCTCTCAGCCCCACCTACCTCACAGGGTGTCTTGTTGTGGGGAGGGGAAGGGGAAGGGATTGGTGGTGCACATGTCCTGGGTATCTCAAGTCTACTTGAAACCTGGTGGTTTCAAGGGAGCAGGAAGAGAATGAGGGTGTGTTCTTGACGCTTACTTTTATTGCACAAAGTATTGAATGGGGGAGGGAATGGAGGAAGAGCAGGTCAGTTTCACTCACCTGTGGAGTGGACCCTGAGGGGTGGGTGTTGCCTTCTGACACACTTCTGGTGACGTTAGGGGGTGCGACATATGCAAATGAGTTATGCAAATGAGCTCCTGGACCTCTTTTTCTACGATGACCCCTGTTAGGGGTCATTTCATTAAAAAAAAGGTGCAGGAGCTTATTAGCATAACTCATTAGCATATGCCACACCCCCTGACGTCACCAGAAGTGTGTCAGAAGGCAACACCCACCACTCAGACTCCACCTCCAAAATCTCCAGGCCTTTCCCAACTCAGAGCTATTGAGCCAGCTTTACACGTGGACTAAAGACATTTGAGGTTTCCTTTGCTCTTGCAGGGAAGCTGCCCTACAACAAGCATGAAAATATAAATCGAGTTATTATGCTTTTGTTTTTTCCACAGCGCATCACCATATGTGCCCGCTCCTGGGCTTGTTACTCCCGGAACGGCGTTCCTGCTCGAAATGACCCCTGGGTTTTGTAATGGAGGAATGAGAGAAAGCCGGAGTGTGGGAGTTTGGGCAGAACGGTCCCGTGTGGTTCCTGGAAATGTAAGCCATCACAGTCGTGTGGTTTTGCAGGGATGAACTATTCAATAATACAAAAGTCTTATTAGGGAGTATTATTAGCAGGGCAACTCATGTGTCCCCCTTCTGTTGCAGTCTTCCGCCAGCAAGTGAAAACATTTTTTGGTTTCATTTGACATTCCTTCAGCAATCTCGCATGGTTGTTATTTGTATGTCTTTGTATGTATTTTAGCTCTGTTTTTCATTGTGATTTGGGGGGAGGGTTAAAATATGATTTTATTGTTTATGTTTTAATTTGTTAGCCGCCTTGGTGGCCCTAATGAGAGCAGAAATGCCAGATATAAATTTTGTTTTTAGATTAGATTGATTGATAGATGATAGATTGATAGAAAGATTGACAGAAAGACAGATGAATGGATAGATAGACACAGACAGATGGACGGAAGAAGGAGGAGGAGGAGATTGGATTTATACCCCGCCCTTCACTACCCAAAGGAGTCTCAGGGCAGCTTACAAACTCCTTTCCCTTCCCCTCCCCACAACAGACACCCTGGGAGGTAGGTGGGGCTGAGAGAGCTCTCTCGAGAACTGTCCTTGAGAGAACAGCTCTGAAAGAACTTGTGACGGACCCAAGGTCACACCAGCAGCTGCACGTGGCAGAGTGGGGAATCAAACCCGGTTCTCCCAGATTAGAGTCCATACTCCTAACCACTACGCCAAACTGGCTCTCAGATAGATAGGAGATAGAAAAAAAGATGGAAAGATAGACAGACAGACAAAGGTAGAAAATATAATATAGCTAGCCATGGCCCAATTATTCTCCTCTGTTTTCAAATGCCGTATGTAGAAGTTACCACATGTAGGCATGTACTGAAGTCTTAGAACAGTGGTCCTCAAAAAATTTTGAGCCTGCAAAAACCTTTGGCGCTTTGACATGCTGTGCTGGGAGTACAGTCACACATCGAAGATCCTTGTGCTGCAGTGGCAGCTATCGCCAAAGCGATGTTTTTAAAAATCTGCACAGCCAATCAAATCTCCCATGGCCAATCAGAAGCCCCACTGGATAAAAGCCCCACCTGCTTTCTAAGGTGTCAGAAGATGCCCTGGTGCCCTTAGAATCCACGCTGGGGAGCCGGTTTGCTGTAGTGGTTAGGAGTGCGGACTCTAAGTTGGGAGAACTGGGTTTGATTCCCCCCTCCTCCACATTTATTTATTTATTTGGATTTATACCCTGACTAGCCAGTAAGGCCGGCTCTAGGCGGCCAACAATTGATAGGCGGCTAACAATAGATAAGGTAGCTAACAATAGATATGCACATGCAGCCAGCTGGGTGACCTTGGGTCAGTCACAAGTTCTCTCAGAGCTGCTCTCTCAAGAGCAGTCCTCGAAAGAGCTCTCTCAGCCCCACCTACCTCCCCAGGTCTCTGTTGTGGGGAGGGGAGGGGAAAGGAGATTGTAAGCTGCTCTGAGACTCCTTCAGGAAGTGAAGGGCAGAGCACAAATCCCCTCTTTTCTCTTCTTCTTCTAGAAGAAGCCACTGATGGAGTAGGGCCAGTTCACGGCCCAGAGATTTCACCCTGCCGTCCTAGGAATGACTCCAAACCACAGATTCAAAGCTGGAGAACAAGTAACCCCACTACCCAAACCCATCCAGAAAACTTCATGCCCAGGTAGGGGATATGAATCCAGAAACCGTAATGTCCTGACGTCTATAGCTGCAAGCACTAAAAAACATCTTTTCAAGATTACCACACAACAATTCTGAATGGCACTCTCTACATGCTCAGGTTCCCCTCATCGAGATGCACAGAAACCAAGAACTTGGGACAATCCGTCTGCTCACAGCTGATGTGTGACTGACTGGAAGTCAGATAAGTAACCTGCCTTTGGTAAAACCATAATGTGTATTTTGGCCCTATGACTGCTAACATAATTGAGAAGAGATTCAGAGGATAACCATGTTGGTCTTCAGGAGAACATCTAAATTCAAACCCAGTAGCACCTTATAGACCAACAAAGTTTTCAGGGTATGTGCTTTCGAGAGTCAAAGATCTTGGATATTTTACTCTCGAAAACTTATACCAAGAGCCACTGTGGTGTACTGATTAAGGGTGTTGGATGTAAGAAGAGGCCTGCTGGATCAGACCAGTGGTCCATCTAGTCCAGCATCCTGTCTCACACAGTGGCCAACCAGTTCCTCTGGAGGGCGAGCAACAGGGCATGGAGGCCGAGGCCTTCATAAGAACATCAGAAGAGCCCTGCTGGATCAGACCAGTGGTCCATCTGTTCCAGCATCCTGCCTCACTCACTGGCCAACCAGTTCTTCTGGGCATGGAGGCCGAGGCCTTCATAAGAACATCAGAAGAGCCCTGCTGGGGCAGACCAGTGGTCCATCTAGTCCAGCATCCTGCCTCACTCACTGGCCAATCAGTTCCCCTGGAGGGCCAACAACAGAGCATAGAGGCTGAGGCCTTCATAAGAACATCAGAAGAGCCCTGCTGGGGCAGACCAGTGGTCCATCTAGTCCAGCATCCTGTCTCACACAGTGGCCAACCAGTTCCTCTGGAGAGCGAGCAAGAGGGCATAGATGCTGAGACCTTCATAAGAACATCAGAAGAGCCCTGCTGCATCAGACCAGTAGTCCATCTAGTCCAGCATCCTGTCTCACACAGTGGCCAATCAGTTCCCCTGGAGGGCCAACGACAGAGCATAGAGGCTGAGGCCTTCATAAGAACATCAGAAGAGCCCTGCTGGGGCAGACCAGTGGTCCATCTAGTCCAGCATCCTGTCTCACACAGTGGCCAACCAGTTCCTCTGGAGAGCGAGCAAGAGGGCATAGATGCTGAGACCTTCATAAGAACATCAGAAGAGCCCTGCTGCATCAGACCAGTAGTCCATCTAGTCCAGCATCCTGTCTCACACAGTGGCCAACCAGTTCCTCTGGAGGGCCAACAACAGGGCAGAGAGGCCGAGGCCTTCATAAGAACAGCAGAAGAGCCCTGCTGGATCAGACCAGTGGTCCATCTAGTCCAGCATCCTGTCTCACACAGTGGCCAACCAGTTCCTCTGGAGGGTCAACAACAGGGCATAGAGGCCGGGACCTTCCCCTGAGGTTGCCTCCTGGCTCTGGGACTCAGAGGATTAGTGCCTCTGAATGTGGAGGTTCTCCACAGTCACCGTGGCTAGCAGCCATTGAAAGACCTATCCTCCATGAATCTATCTAATCCCCTTTGAAAGCTATTTATTCCTGTGGCCATCACTACATCCTCTGGCAGCAAATTCCACGTTTTAATCATGCTGTGTCACAGTGGACAGCACTGACCCTGATGAACCAATGGTCCGTCCGTAGAAAGCAGCGTCATGTGTTCATACGTGTTCATATGCAGTCTGAGGGTAGAAACTTGGGGGCCTTTTTGAAAAATTAATACCAGAAAGTAAATTCTGCGCCCAGCACTAAATTATTTTATTTTTCTGAGAACAGACACACACGCACCCCTCCAATGTTAAGCCTAGCGCACAATATCACAATATTAACGGATGCCGTTGGCAGCAGATGTGCCAGATGTTCAAATCAACCTTTACAAGGGTTCAGATCAGAGGCAAACTAGATCAGCTGCAACCAACCAGTTTATGCACAATACTTTTGGGGTGCCAACTTCCAGGTAGGGCCTGGAAATCTCCCAGAACTAAAACAGATCTCCAAGACGACAGAGATCAGCTCCCCTGAGGAAAATCGCTGCTTTGGAGGATCAAGTCTACGGCATTGTACCCCGGTGAAGCTCCTCGCCTCCCCCAAACTCTGTCCTCTCGAGCTTCTACCCCCGGTCTCCAGGAGTTCCCCAACCTGGAGCTGGCAACCCCGCCTGACCACTTGCTTCTGACAAAATGGCCCACAGACATTTCTGCTTTAATAAAATCTTGTTAATCATTAAGGGGACTTTGGTTGGGGGGGGCAGCTTGCTCTAACACAGGGGTGGGCAAACTGTGGCTCAGGAGCCGCATGCGGCTCTTTCACGTATATTATGTGGCTCCCGGCAGGGCGGCTGGGGAAGCTAAAGATCATTAGCAAACAAATATCATTGGACAAATTAAGATCATTATCAATATCTGCTTTTACCCCTTTTGTTATTATTTTTGGCAGTCTCATTTAACGTTAATAAAAAGCAAATTTGCTTATTTCCCAATAAAAGCAGGTAATATTTGTTCATGTCTTGTGGCTCTCAAACATCTGAAGTTTATTCTGTGCGGCTCTTATGTTAAGCAAGTTTGGCCACCCCTGTCCTAGGTGGCTCTTTCGCTGAGCAAGTTTGCCCACCCCTGCTCTAACATAACAAATGCTTCTGGATTTTAAGCACATGCCTCTCTTTGTGTTGTATTCTGGCTTGACGGTTGCAGATGCAACCTCAGCTTAGAATCTCATTTACCACTGGGATGGTGGAAAAATGTCTTTGGTCTCAGCCTTCAAGGGATGACTACGACAAAAACCTTCGCTCTGAATGCCGAAGAAAGTAGGGTTTTTATGCCAGAGAAAAAGAGTGACACCCCCACACCCCAGAGACGCCAGCCTCCAGGTGGGACCTGGGGATCCCCCGGAATTACAGATCATCTCCAGGCTATGGAATCGGTTCCCCTGGAGAAAACGGATGCTTTGGAGGGTGGACTCAGTGGCACTGTACCCCACTGAGGTCCCTGTCTTCTCCAGGCTCCACCTCCAAATCTCCAGGAGTTTCCCAACCTGGATTTGGCAACCCTCCCCCCTACCCTCTCCCCACCAGTGGGGGGGGGGGGGAGCTGGGAACCCTAATGCAGAGTCTCACACACACACACACACACACACACACACAAAGATGCTCTCTTTTAACGAAGCAGAATGAAATTTGGCCGGCTCCCGCATCCAGCGCCATGCAGGCCTTTCTGTTTAGCCAACGGCTTCCGCCCCTTGTTCCCTTTCTCAATTGGTTATATTCAGTTACTCAGAAAGTCTAAAAGGCCGTGCTGGGGGGGGGGGGGGGGTAGAGCCGGCATTTTCTGGCTGAGCACAGTACCCGCTCTGTTGCAGGGCCCGGTCGGGCTAGATTCGGCCGGACAGAAGCAATTGTCTCGGCGCAGATCACAAAGGACGGATTTTAGAAAACACAAAGCCCTTCCAAACCGTTGCTACCTCTGTTCCCGGAGCCAAGCAACCTCTCCCCTTGGGGACCACCCCTTCGATCCCCTTAAGAGAGCCTGCATCCTTCCCGATCTGCCTACGACCGGCCTCCATTTCCTACAGAGGCAAGCAGTCCAGTGAAAAGGGACACCTCCTTCGTCCACAGCCCTGCAGGAGAAAATGGAGTCGGGAGCAGCACAGTCGATCGGCTATTAATAGCAGGCTCACGTCCCGCTGCCGTGCCAGGGAAGGTTTGAAGCGATCGACCAAAATGGCACGGCACTCCAAGAAGAGACCTGGGGTCTCTGTGGCCCTTTTGCTTGCGCGGATCTAATGCCGGCCAGCCCAACAGACAGACATAGAAAGAGAGACAGAAAGACAGTAGGCAGACAGACAGACAGGACGAAAGGTACACAGAGACAGAAAGATAGAGAGAGTTGCAGAGAGGGCGAGGTTTGGTTTTATACCCCGCCCTTCACTACCTGAAGGAATCTCAGAGCTGCTTACAATCTCCTTTCCCTTCCCCTCCCCACAACAGGCACCCTGTGAGGTAGGCGGGGCTGAGAGAGCTCTTTCGAGAACTGATCTTTCCAGGACTGCTCCTGAGAGAACAGCTCTGAGAGAACTTGTGATTGACCCAGCAGCTGCATGTGGAGGAGTGGGGAATCAAACCCGGTTCTCCCAGATTAGAGTCCGCGCACTTAACCACTACACCAAACAGTCTGGTGAGCCAGTCTGGTGTAGTGGTTAAGTGCGCAGACTCTAATCTGGGAGAACCGGGTTTGATTCCCCACTCCTCCACTTGCACCTGGCTGGATGACCTTGGGCAAGCCATAGCTCTGTACCAGCTGTTCCCTCAAGGACAGCTTTGGGAAAGAGTTCTCTCAGCCCCACCTACCTCCCAGGGTGTCTGTTGTGGGGAGGGGAAGGGAAAGGAGTTTGTAAGCCGCTCTGAGACTCTTAAGTGAGTGAAGGGCGGGATATAAATCCAATCTCTTCTTCTCTTCTTCTTCTCTTCAAACAGACACCCTGTGAGGTAGACGGGGCTGAGAGAGCTCTTTCGAGATCTGCTTGTGAGAGAACAGCTCTGAGAGAACTTGTGACTGACCCAAGGTCACACCAGCAGTTGCATGTGGAGGAGTGGGGAATCAAACCTGGTTCTCTCAGATTAGAGGTACCCAGGATCACAAGTCCCACCTCAATGAAAAAAATGTTAAGTATTTCTATTTATTCAAATGCATAGACTAAACTACACGGAATAAACAGGCGTAAAAGTAGAAGATGAAATGATGACATTGCTAAATGGAGAAGTCCCTCTAGCATCAAAGCAAAGACAGAATTTACTGAGGAAAGCAGGACCAAGAGGAAAGAAAACCCACGCAGATGGAAGGGCACCTGAAGATATTGTTCCAGGTGTTCAGAAGAGAGAGAGGGAAGAAAAGAGAAGTCACATTTCCTTCCTCCACTTTTGCAATTTCAAAAGCTACAGCACAGATCCAACGATTCATGGATCAAAGGCAATTTGCAAATCTGAGGCGGCCTTTCAGATATAAGAATATTTCCTTGCAAATATAATATATCAATTGTCTCGGGGGTAGGGGAGAGGAGGGGGGGGGGAGCATTAAAAAGACCCAGCACTGGCTGATCCTTCTCTGGAGCCAGGATCTCGGGCTGCGGTGTCGAACAGACGTCATTCTATGAAATGGCATCTCACTCGCTATGCCGGGGAGGACCATTTGGCCTCCTCCGAGCATGCCTAGCAACCACCAGGAAACAGCAGAGAAAGCGGACCTGTTCGTCGTGCATTTCTGTACTGTGCACATCACAGCATGAGAAGGAACATTCTGCACAGGAGACAAAAATCAAGAATTGAGGCAAATTCCGGCTGTTATGCAAAGGGCCCAGTTTCGCAGACCCATGCTGTATTCTGGGGGTGGACAAGCAGGGCACTGAGACCCCAGACCCTGAACGCGGAAGGCCTGCAAAGTTATCCTGTCTGTGCTGGGGCTGACAACCTCCAGGTGGTGGCTGGAGATCCCCTGGAATTACTGCTCATCTCCAACCTAGGGAGATCAGTTCTCCAGGAGAAAACGTCTGCTTTATAAGGTAGATTCTGCGGCATTCTATCCCACTGAGGGATTCTCCCCTCCCAAAAGCCCATTGCCCCCAAAATCTCCAGGAATCTCCCAGCCAAGAGCTGGCAACCCTATGTCTGTCTGCTTATATAGGCATTGGCTCTATACCCCTAAGCCGACTGTAGCAGCCTTATCAGAAAGAAAGAAAGAAAGAAAGAAAGAAAGAAAGAAAGAAAGAAAGAAAGAAAGAAAGAAAGAAAGAAAGAAAGAAAGAAAGAAAGAAAGAGAGAAAAAGAGAGAAAGAGAGAAAGAGAGAAAGAGAGAGAAGAGAGAGAGAGAGAAAGAAAGAGAGAGAGAGAAAGAAAGAAAGAGAGAGAGAGAGAGAGAGAAGAAAGAGAGAGAGAGAGAGAGAGAAAAGAAGGAAGGAAGGAAGGAAGGAAGGAAGAAAGAGAGAGAGAGAGAGAGAAAGAGAGAAAGAGAGGAAGGAAGGAAGGAAGGAAGGAAGAGAGAGAGAGAGAGAAAGAGAGGAAGGAAGGAAGGAAGGAAGGAAGGAAGGAAGGAAGGAAGGAAGGAAGGAAGGAAGGAAGGAAGGAAGGAAGAAAGAGGTAGGTGGGGCTAAGAGAGCTCTTTCAAGAACTGATCTTTCCAGAACAGCTCTGAGAGAACTGTGATTGACCCAAAGTCACCCAGCTGGCTGCATGAGGAGTGGGGAATCAACCCGGTTCTCCCAGGAAGGGAGGGAGGGAGGCTATTTTGCACCTCCTACCAAAGCCCTTGCTTGCACACTGAGATTCCAGCTTGACAGATCACATCACCAACTCTGCCGGTTTGGGATCCCGAAAAGGAATTCATGGACAGGGAGAGCGGAAAGGGGGTAAGACTTCTGGAAGAGTTGGTGATGTCCAAGGGAACAGCCCGTAGCTAACAAGGAGCCCAGGGGGCCCGGCCCCCTAGCGTCTCTTCCAGGCCCCCTCCCTCCCGGGCTGGCCCCAAACTGAACTAACGTAATTAACTTTTATTTAATTAGTTGTGGCTCCCCCCCAGACCTCCTCCCCAAAAACCCCTAGCCACCGTCACAGCTTATCATCCTCTTGCCCATTTATACCCCACTCCTCTCCCCAACAGGGACCCAAAGTGGCTTACAACATTTCTTCCTTTCTCCATTTTATCCTCACAACCACCCTGTGAGGCAGGCTAGGATGAAAATGACCGGCCCAAGGGGAGCCAGGGAAACTAACCTCTGTTCAGCAATCCCCAGGATGCGCTCTGAATGAGGAACGTAAGAAACGGTTTGCAGATCAGACCCAAGTTTCCTCAGCCCCGGGCACTTGGGTCAGAATCCCAGCATCCAGCTGGCACTGGGAAGGTCCACCAGACACTGTGGACCACGATGTGTGTCTTCCACCTTCACAGAGGCAGATCATTGTCTGTATCCTATTGCAGGATACACCCAGCATGGAGTAGGGGTTATGGTGTCGGACAAGGATCCGAGGGATCCAGGTTCGAATCCCCACTCGGCCACGGAACCTCGCTGGGCGGCCTTGGTGGAGAGGGCCCCCCCACTCAAACCACCATACTGTCCTGGATCCTTCCTCCCTATCCACAAGGCAGCCACATGAATGCGACATGCAGGCCTTTTGGAGAGGGTCTGATCAACAATGCTTCTGTAAAGCATGATAATCGCAGAGCAGTTGGGGAGGGTGTCCATATCCTGAACCCAGACCCAGCCCAGCAGATGGCTTGGGAGCAGATGAGGGGAGGGTCCGTCAAACCCAAATGCATCCCTCAAACCCAACACCTCTCCACTCATATTTCCCAACAGGCAATAAGAAAAAAGGCAGAAGACTAGAAGACTCACTTAACCTTCTTGGGCTCTGCACATTGGGAGATACAGAAAGAGAAGAAGAAGAGATTGGATTTATGCCCCGCCCTTCACTACCTGAAGGAGTCTCAGAGCAGCTTACAAACTCCTTTCCCTTCCCCTCCCCACAACAGACACCCTGTGAGGTAGGTGGAGCTGAGAGAGCTCTTCCGAGGACCGCTCTTGAGAGAACAGCTCTGAGAGAACTTGTGACTGACCCAAGGTCACACCAGCGGCTGCATGTGCAGGCGCGGGGAATCAAACCCGGTTCTTCCAGATTCAAGTCCATGCTCCTTACCATGACACCAGACTTGTTCCTGGGTAATGCCCTCGAGGGCACAGCTTTTGTCAACACAGAGGGGAAACCTGATCAGATTTGCTGTTTTGCGGATAGGCCCACATCTCTAAGCAAAGCGGACAGACCATTGAAAACCTGCTCAGAGGTTTGTTGGCCAGGATTCCTGAAAATACTCCAAGCGCCTTGGAGGGAGGAGACGGTGGAGAACTTTTGAGAACTGCTCCTGAGCAAACAGCTCTGAGAGAACTTGTAGATGACCCAAGGTCACTCCAGCAGCTGCATGTGGGGGAATCAAACCCGATTCTACCAGATTAGGGTCTGCCATGGATTAGAGTTAAATATATTATTAAATAAATAAAATAAAGCAAAGGGAGGGAGGGACTGGATTTATACCCCGCCCTTCACTACCTAAAGGAGTCTCAGAGAGGATTACAATCTCCTTCCCTTCCCCTTCCCACAACAGACACCCTGGGAGGTAGGTGGGGCTGAGAGAGCTCTTTCGAGAACTGCTCCCGAGAGAACAGCTCTGAGAGAACTTGTAACTGACCCAAGGTCACACCAGCAGCTGCCTGTGGAGGAGTGGGGAATCAAACCTGGTTCTCCCAGGTTAGAGTCCGTGCTCCTAACCACTGCACCAAAGAGGCCAGGAAAGATGGTGAAAATCAGCTGCTGAAGTCCCTTCCTCCTGCCCTACAAGAAGGAGAAGAAGAAGAAAAAGAAGAGATTGGATTTATACCCTGCCCACTACCCAAGGGAGCGGCTTACAATCTCCTTTCCCTTCCCCTCCCCACAACAGACACCCTGTGAGGTAGGTGGGGCTGAGAGAGCTCTGAGAGAACTGTCCTTGAGAGAACAGCTGGTACAGAGCTATGGCTTGCCCAAGGTCATCCAGCAGGTGCAAGTGGAGGAGTGGGGAATCAAACCCGGTTCTCCCAGACTAGAGTCCGCGCACTTAACCACTACACCAAACTGGCAGAAGTCAAGGAAGAATAACTGTCCCCTCCTTCGCAGTGCCCCCAACTTAGAATACTGAAGTGGTTAGAAAAATTAGAATTCTCCCTAGAAGCTAAAGTGACTCAACTAAGGCTATCGTGCTTCGGTCAGAAAATGAGAAGACAAGCGTCACTGGAAAAGACAATCCTGCTAGGAAAAGCCAAAGGCAGCAGGAAAAGAGGGGGACCCAACAGGACATGGGTTGACTGAGTCAAAAAAGCCATGGCCAGGAAGTTTGCAAGACCAGAAGCAAGGCTCTTAATGAGAGGACGTTTTGGGAGACATGGATTCACAGGGTCACCTTAAGAGAGCCAGCTGGCATAGTGGTTAAGAGTGTGGACTCCAATCTGGGAGAACCAGGTTTGATCCCCCACTCCTCCACGTGCAGCTGCTGGATGACCTTGGGTCAGTCACAAGTTCTCTCAGAGTTGTTCTCTCCAGAGCAGACCCCGAAAGAGCTCTCTCAGCCCCACCTACAGGCAATGCTCCCTCTAAACTGTGGAGTCTTGTGAGCAAAAATTCTACTTTGTGAGCTACCGGCATCAAAGTTGTGAGCAAGCGATTTGGCTAAGGCATAAATCAGTTTGCTCTGGAGCCGTCCTCCCTGTGCTGAGACAAATATGTGTGAGCTGGAGGCTAAAAAACAGTGAGCTAGCTCACACTAACTCAGCTTAGGGGGCACACGCTTACAGGGTGTTGTGGGGAGGGGGAGGGAAAGGAGATTGTAAGCTATTCTGAGGTGGCTTCGGGTAGTGAAGGACGGGGTACAAATCCAATCGCTTCTGCTTCTACTTCTTCTTCCCCTCCTCCTTGCGTCCTTCCCCTTTCCCCTGTCCACAGCTTTCTCCAGTTGGATTCTCTCAGAAGCAGTTGTTGGGAGAGCTCTCTCAGCCCCGCCTACCTCACAGGGTGTCTGTTGTGGGGAGGGGAAGGGAAAGGAGATTGTAAACCACTCTGAGACTGCTTCGGGTAGTGAAGGGCGGGGTATAAATCCAGTCGCTTCTTCTTCTAAGTCGGAAGTAACTTAACGGCGTTTAATACAGAGAGAGAAATTAAGGCTGGGGAGATCCAGATTCAAATCGCCACTCTCTCGTGAAGCTCACTGGGTGACCCGGGACAGCTATTCTCCCCCTGCCTAGCCCATGAAACCCGTGAAACCCGTCACCTCTTTCCCCTGCCCTTCCTCTCAAGAGCAAAGTGGACAGTTGTCCCCTCCTCCGGTTTCATCCTCAGAACACCCCTGTGAGGTAGGCTAGGCTGAGAGTGTGACTGGCCCAAGATCACCCAGCGGCTTCCATGGCACACGCGGCGATTCGAACCCGGCTCTCCCAGCTCATAGTCCGACACTCGAATCCCTATACTACACTGGTTCTCACACATTTGGTGCGGGGTCAAGCGCTAGACTCGAACACAAGACTCCAATGATGTACCAGCTTTCCTGCCTTCCCACATCACAACTCTGATTCCATGGCTAATGTGATCAACCGACTACTCAAGCCACCGATGAGACCAGATAACACCCCTCCAGTCTTGAGAAACTTTTCCTGGCAGTAAACTACGGGGTGAAATGGGACTTACTTCTAAGTAGACCTGCTAAGGACTGCTCCCCCAATCGGATCGAAACCCTTTTGCCCATGATACAAAGGGAATCATTTGACTCACATGGCCTTCAAAGCCATGTTCTGAGTGACCAGGGCCCGAATTCCACACACACGGACAATAACAACAAATGAATCAATAAGCCAATGGAGTCAGACCATCCCCCTGCTCTGCTCCAACCAACAGCGACAAGGGCAAACAGCCAGTGCAGTGTAGCGGTGACAGTACTGGACTAAGATCTGGGAGACCTGGGTTTGAATCACGCCACGGAAGCTCGCTGGGCGACCTTGGGCCACTCACACGCTCTCAGCCTAACCTACCTCACAGGGCTGTTGTGGAGATACAGTGCCGAAGAGGACACTGATGTAAAGCTGCTTTGGGCCATCACTGCGGAGACGCTCAGGTTTTCACGTGGATCTTTACGACAGCCCTAAAAGGTAGTTTCAGCAGAGCGGAAGTGGCAGGCCTGGCTTCATGATCAAGCCGGGGGTTTCCCAAAGCCTGGCGCTCTTTCAGGATCTGTGATTAGCCTCCCAAAACGTCTTCGGTCATCTAGTCAGTTCTCTAAACCATAGAAGGCTTCGGACAAACTGGGCAGCCTGCGCGCCTGGCCTGATCTCGTCCGAACTCGGAAGCTAAGAGGGATCAACCAGGGTTACTACCAGAATGGGAGACCACCACGAAGGAACAGAGAAAGCCGTGGCAAAGCACCTCTGCTCGCCTCTGGCCTTGAAAACCCCATGTTCCTAGGGTCACTCACCGTCAATGCTCCCGCTAAGCTGTGGAGTCCTGTGAGCAAAAATTCTACTTTGTGAGCAGCCGGCATTAAAGACGTGAGCGAGCGACTTGGCCACTGCATCAATTAGTTTGCTCTGGAGCCCTCCTTCCTGAGCGAAGACAAGAACGTATCAGCCGGAGGCTAAGAAACTGTGAGCTAGCTCACACTAACTCAGCTTAGAGGCCATGCTCGTCACCATGAGCTGGTTGAGTGACTCCGTGGCCGAGATGGCATTTTTAGAACCCGTCACCTCATATGACTCAGCGGTGGCGGCGCCCAAACCCCCCCCCCCAAATTTATGCTACTGGGGGAGACTGCAAACGCCTCAACCCCCCCCCCCCCAACCCACCCCCGTGATCCAAAATGTCTAAGAAATTGTGTTAAACACTGTCAGACAACCAGTCCTTCAATCTGCGCACTGTCTGGTCGGCATGGTAACAGCTCCCCAGGGTCTTAAAACAGAGAAAGGTTTCCTCTAACACCTGAGCTATTATTATTTGTTCGTTTACTTTATTCATATCCCGCCCTTCTCCCCAACGGGGATCCGAAACGAGTTTCATCATTCCCCTCGCTTCTGTTTTATCCTCACCACAACCCTGCCAGGTAGGTTAGGCCGAGAGTGTGTGACTGACCCAAAGCGGCTTACATCGTCCTCCTCTCCCATTTTATCCTCACAACAGCCCTGTGAGGAAGGTTAGCGTGTGACTGGCCCAAGGTCACCCAGCAAGCGTTCGCGGCAGAGCGGCGACTCGAACCTGAGTTTACCCAGATCCTCGCCTGACGCTTTAACCACTGCACCAGGCTGGAAGAGATTCCACAAATCCTTCTGGGACACCACCGAGCCACGGCTCCTGCTGGACTCAACAACTCTTCTGAGATAAAAGTTTACAAAAATATGCTCTACATATCCGGAACCTGTGACTATACAGAGGGAACACGTGAACACAAGGGATTATCCACAGAAGAACTGCAGACGTTTCCAGGGGTGGGTGGGTAACAGGACCACTTATCCTTAAAAGACAAAGATCCTGTTCTGACAGGCCTCCCGGCCTCCCAGAGACTGAAATGACTTACAATACACCACAGACCCTCAAAACCTCTTGCGCCAATGCCAAAATACAGACACACACAAGCATCGTTAGCTAACAATGGCAGAGGAAGATGAAGGAGAAGAAGAGAATGGATTTATACCCCGCCCTTCACTACCCGAAGCCTTCTCAGAGCAGCTTACAATCCCCTTCCCCTCCCCACAACAGACACCCTGTGAGGTAGGCGGGGCCGAGAGAGCTCTCTCGAGGACTGCCCTTGAGAGAACAGCTCTGAGAGAACTCGATACCGACCCAAGGCCACACCAGCAGCTGCATGTGGACGAATGGGGAATCAAACCCGGTTCGTCCAGATTAGAGTCCGCCCTCCTAACCACTACACCAAACTGGCTCTCCACACCAAACTGGAGGGATGTCTCGACTGAGGTGGGATATCCTTCCTCAGCTCTCCCCCCACCCCGGCTGAATATCGGCCTCGCCTCCTTTTTCCTTTCCAATGCCAAGGAATCAGAAAAGAGAAGCAGCGGCTGACGAAGAAAGGCCGAGAACAAAGAAAGGCGGAGGAAAACAAGAAGAGAGAATAATCGGCCGAGAATATTCCGGGCAGGGGTGGATGCTTCCCAGCCAGCGCAGGACTGTTTCCCATCCCCGGCCTTACCTCAGCGGCTTCCTTCTCAAATTTCTCAATGGTCCGCTTGTCGATGCCACCGCACTTGTAGATGAGGTGGCCGGTGGTGGTGGATTTGCCCGAGTCCACATGCCCAATGACCACGATGTTGATGTGGGTCTTCTCCTTCCCCATCGTTCCGCTCTCGGGTGGCGCTCGCTAAGACCGGAGGAGCAGTGGCGCGGTGATCAGAGGCTGTGGCGGCAGAGAGGAGGACAAGAGGGTCACTAGGAGCAACGGGAAAACAACACAGGGCCGGCCAGCCGCGTAGTTCACCGCCTGCAGTGCCGGCCCGATGGATGTGTCGCCTCTCGGGCTTAACTGCATTAAAGCCTGCACTCCTGGTATTAGCTCTTCGGCTGGAAAACAGCAGGCCCGACAGAGGCCAGACGGAAAGGGGATTTTCCTCCTGTCTGCAGGGAGAAACCTGCCCTAATTCTAAGAACCCAGTTTCTTTGCTCCTACGTTGTCAGCATTACACCTTCCTCATTCTCCTGACATCCGCGTGAACCGTCCCCCCTTGCCAACCAGAGAGAGAGACGTGCGCCACCTCCTCCTCACCCCGGAGATGGCATTTTTAGAACCCGTCACCTCATATGACTCAGCGGTGGCGGCGCCCCAAACCCCATTCTCCAGCTAGGGTCGGCAGGTCCCCGTGGCCATCAGTGGAAGATGGGAGGAAGGAGGGTTGCCAGATCCAGGTTGGGAAACTCCTGGAGATTTGGGGACTGGATCTTGGGGAGGGCAGGGACCTCAGTGGGGTACAATGCTCTACAGTCCACCCTCCAAAGCAGCCATTTTCTCCAGGGGAAACTGATCTCTGTAGTCTGGAGATGAGTCGTAATTATGGGGGATCCCCAGGTCTCACCTGGAGGCTGGCATCCCTAGCTACAGCCCTAGATGACCACCACAAGACGGTTAGAGGGGGTTTTTTTGGAAGGGGAGCGGCATGTGGCATGATGTTTTTATTATATATGCATTATGCCATTATACAAAATGGCTTCCCCGCAAATGCAAAATATCAAATAATACAAAGTCCATCCCACAGTTAGTCTGTTCCCCACAGCATATTCTTTCAGGGGCGTAGAGTTCTTTCCATAAAAAAAATTTGGGGCTCCAGTGCTGGGGATGCCAGCCTCCAGGTGGGACCTGGGGATCCCCTGGAATCTCAGCTCAGACGACAGAGATCCGATCCCCTGGAGAAAATGGATGCTTTGGAGGGTGGCAGCTAGGGCATGGTCCCCCACCGAGGTTCCTACCCTCCCCAGGCTCCATCCCCAAACCTCCAGGAGTTTCCCTACCTGGATATGGCAACCCTACCCCCCCCCATCCCTTGCCGATGGCCAGGGGGGAACCTGGCAGCCCTCTGCTCCACCCTAGGAAGGGCTGCCATAAGCTCACCGTTAGCAAGGGGCAATATGGTGTCCGCAAAAGGAAGGTGCCAGAAATAGATTTCCCATGTGCTTCCCTGGAACTGTCTGTATGGAGTCATACAGTCAGCTGGGGAGGGAGGGGAGCTCAGCTTTCTCCCTCCCCCCCATCTCTCCACCCCGCTCCACCAAGACAACATATAGGCAAAGATATACATTGCTAGACAGCCATGTTGGCAGCTCCCGTTTATTTATTTATTTTTGCAAAATGACAGCGCCGCCTCCAGCCCCCAAAAAAGCGATTTCGGGCCACAGCCCCGATTGTGTCAATCTGCCCTTAAAGGCATCCATCTTTATGGTTTTTAAAGACGGCAAAGCTCCCTTGATCAGTTCCTAGTTATTTCCTTCTTCCCACTCGGAACCAGAACCTGCCCCACCTGGCTTGGGGGGGGGGGGGTTGAAGGGGCACGTGATCTGGGGAATACACAATCGGATGTGCTCTAACCCCCACCCCAAAAAGAGAAAGAAATGCAGCTGTTTGCAAGTCATGCACCACCCCCCCCCGCCATTGCAAATCATGCATCTCCGATAAATCCATGCTACCACCATAGCTGCTTCCAGAAGCCTCTAATGCATGCAAATGATGCAAACTCCCTTTCTCCATCTTTCACCCGGATTCCAAAGGGCCGAAATGCAGTTTGCAATTGGGCAAAGGCGCGCGGGGAGGGGGAGGGGGAGGGGGGGGGATTTTGAGATATTCACCACGGGGGGGGGGGGGATCTCATGACATGACCCACACCGCTGCCGCCGCCACCAGCCCTCCCTCGCCACCCACATGTGGGATCTGATGATCCGCTCTCCACCCCCCACCCCCGCCATCACGGGCTATTTTTAAAACCTGAATGCTCCGAGCGAGTCTTATTCTCAGAACCCCTGACATGCTAAGACGCCAGAGAAACCAACGGGTTAAATTCTGCAAAAAAAGTGCAAGAGCGATAGATGCCTAAGCAGACGCAGCGTCAAAAAAAATTTTCTTTGCAAAGGCGGTTTTACAGATCTCGCCGGTTCCACGCTTTCAACGGACCGAGTCTCCGCGACAAGGTCAAATGGGTTCCGCGTTGTACGTGGGAGATCTCGCGGATCCCTAAAAAGATCAGGTTGCGAAGAAGGGACTCCATGCCTCAGAGGCCATAAATATGACTGGGGCGGGGGATGACTTTGCAATATGCCACCTACTCAGGAGTAGCAAGAGAGCCCGGCCCATCCACCCTAGGAAACCCGTTCTTCACAAGCCCCCCGTCCGCCGTCTGGCTAAAGGCAAGCCGCTCGGATCAACGGGGAAGCCGGTTTGGACAGACTTGACAGCTCACGGCTTAACTGCATGCAGGACCGCGCGCGCTGAATTCTCCCCCTCCCCCCCAGCTTCCAAAATATCACCTGCGTCGCTTGCAGGGGGGGGGGGGGGTTGCATTGCACAAATACCCGCCCGCCCCCCCGGCCCAGGCCCCCGAAAAAGCAACCCCGCCGTTGCAACACGAGCCCTCCTCGCTGCAAACACCCCCCTCCAAAAAACCCCAATATCCTGGTAGCCCGCGTGACGTCTTTTTTTGCAAAATAAATATTGTTAAAAAATCCATCCTCCCTTTCGACACCCCCCCCCCCATTTATTGCAACCCCACCCAACACGGTCCCCCCCCCAAGAGAAAATCAGGAATGGGGCGGGGGGGGGGGAGAGAGAGAGAGAGAGAGACGGAGGTGCCGGTGCGGCAAGTCGAGCGAGCTCTTACCGACAGCTGTGGTCTCAGACAGCAGAGACTGCCAGCTTCGACTCGGGCGGCTTTATTTCCCCGGGAGGGGGTCCACCTATTGACGGTGACGGCGCAATGCAGTCACCCCCCCCTCCTCCTCCCTCCTCCCCTCCGCACTACAGCATTGCGGTACAGAGCTGGAGAGAGAAGAGGGGAGGGAGGGAGAAAGGCAGTGGGGGAGAGAGGGAGGGACAGGGAGGCAGTGTGGGGGGCTGGCAGGTGGGAGAAGGGATGGGGAAGGGAGAGAAGCGGCAGCTGCCGGCAGCAGGGGGAGGACCCAGAAGGGCTTGGCCTCCTGGCGAGGCTCCCTCTAAGCTCTGAGGAGTCTTGTGAGCAAAAACTCTACTTTGTGAGCCACCGGCGTTCAAGTTGTGAGCGGCCGATTTGGGGCCGTTGCCTAAATGAGTTGGCTCTGGAGCCGTCCCTCCTGAGCGGAGACCAGAAATGGGTGAGCCGGAGGCTAAGAGACTGTGAGCCGGCGCACACTGACTCCGCTTAGAGGGGACACTGCGCTCCTGGCCAATGCTCCCTCTACGCTGTGGAGTCCTGTGAGCAAAAATTCTATTTTGTGAGCTACTGGGATTAAAGTTGTGAGCGAGCAATCTGACCACTGCATAAATTCAGTTTGCTCTGGAGCCATACCTTCCTGAGCGAAGGCAAAAATGTGTGAGCTGGAGGCTAAAAAACTGGGAGCTAGTTCACACTAACTCAGCTTAGAGGGAACACTGCTCCTGGGTCTGGGTGGCTGTGCGGAAACAATCTGGGACTTATTAGGGTTGCGAAAGCCCAGGCTGGCCCGATCTTGTCAGGTCCGGAAGCTAAGCAGGGCCGGGCTTGGTTGGTACTTGGAGGGGAGACTGCCAAGGAAGTCCAGGGATGGTACACAGAGGCAGGCAATGGCAAACCACTTCTGTCTGCCCTAACCTGGATGGCCCAGCCTACCTTGGCCTTGTCACATCTCAGAAGCTAAGCAGGGTCGGCCCTGGTTAGCATTTGGATGGGAGACCAACCGAGCAAGGCCAGGGTCCCTCTGCAGTGGCAGGCAGTGGCAAACCACCGCTGAACATCCCTTGCCTTGAAAACGTCATGGGGTGGCCAGAATTTGGCTGTGAATATTTGGGGGTAGGGTTTGGGGGCTGCCCAATCCGGGGACTCCGGGGAGACTCGGGGTGAACTCTAGGGCATTATACTCTGGCAAATCCTGTGTACTTGCAGCCTAATCCTGTAGTGATTAAGAGCGGCGGACTCTCATCTGGAGAACTGGGTTTGATTCCCTAATCCTCCATATGCAGCCAGCTGGGTGACCTTGGGTCAGTCACAGTTCTCTCAGAGCTGTTCTCTCAAGAGCAGTTCTCAGTCAGAGCTCTCTCTGCCCCACTTACCTCACAGGGGAGGGGCAGGGGAGGAGGGGAGGGGAAGGGAAGGAGATTGTAAGCCACTCCGAGTGAACGGTGGGGGTATAAAGCCAACCCTCTTCCTCCTCCTCCTCCTTCTCCTCCTCCTCCTGGATTGTAATGTCATAAAGTCCACTCTCCAAAGCATCCATTTGTACCAGGGGAAATGATCTCTGTAGTATGGACATCAATTGTAATTCTGGGAGATCTCCAGGCCCCATCTGGAGGCTGGCAGCCCGCCGGTGTTAAATGGAAAACCAGCCTAATCCTACAAACCAGTTTTATGTGAACTTTTGTTGAATTACAGGAGACGTACCAGTCCACCGGAATGTAAAGAGACCAAAAAAAGAGGCCTAGATGAGATGGGCAACCTTCAGTAGTTATAAATCTTCTAGACTGACCATCTCATGAACTCTCATTTTAATCAACTAGATTTATTATCGTCTAGATTTACTATCTCATGTGAAATCGCATTTTAGAATATCCCGAGTGAAACAGCGGTGATCCGTCATAAATCTGGGTTTCGGCTGTCTGCTCAACCAGCATATATCTATGTATTCATTTAGTAATTGAAATATTTGTAGGATGCAGTACAGATTCTAAAAACTTCCACGGCAGCTTCACAGCCGAATAAGAAAGATGGATTTCCACCCGCAGAGCGTGACTTTCTCGCCTCCCCCCACAGATCGCAGCCCAACATGTACCCCTCGCCCCAAAATGATGGTCCTAGCCCAGGGGTGGGCAAACTGTGGCTCGGGAGCCGCATGCGGCTCTTTCACATATATTATGTGGCTCCCGACAGGGCGGCTGGGGAAGCTAAGTAGCATTAGCAAACAAATATCATTGGACAAATTAATATCATTATCAATATCTGCTTTTACCTCTTTTGTTATTATTTTTGGCAGTCTCATTTAATGTTAATAAAAAGCAAATTTGCTTCTTTTCCAATAAAAGCAGGTAATATTTGTTCATGTCTTGTGGCTCTCAAACATCTGATGTTTATTCTATGGGGCTCTTACATTAAGCAAGTTTGGCCACCCCTGTTCTAGGTGGCTCTTACGCTGAGCAAGTTTGCCCACCCCTGGCCTATGCTCCCTCTAAGCCAGGGGTGGCCAAACTGTGGCTTGGGAGCCACATGCGGTTCTTTCACACATATAATGTGGCTCCCAGCAGGGTATCTGGGGAAGCGAAGCCATGCTTTTTCTCTCTCTCTCTCCCTCCCTCCCTCCTTTTCCTTCCTTTTCCTCTCTTTCTTTCCACCTCTTTCATTCCTTCCTTCCACCTCTCTCTCTCTGTCTCTCTCTTAGACAAATAAATATCATTAGCAAACGAATAAATATCACTGGACAAATAAATATCAGTATCAGTACCTGTTTTTACCCCTTTTGTTTTTATTTTTGGCAGTCTCATTTAATGTTGATAAAAAGCAAATTTGCATATTGTGATAAAAATCTGTGGATAATATCTGTTCATGCCTTGTGGCTCTGAAACGTCTGACGTTGATTCGGTGTGGCTCTTACGATGAACAAGTTTGGCCACCCTTGCTCTAAGCTGTGGAGTCTTGTGAGCAAAAATCCTACTTTGTGAGCTACTGGCATTTAGGTTGTGAGTGAGCAATTTGGCTGCTGCATAAATTAGTTTGCTCTGGAGCCATCCTTCCTGAATTAAGACAAAAACGTGTGAGCCGGAGGCTAAAAAACTGTGAGCTAGCTCACGCTAACTCAGCTTAGAGGGAAACACTGGTCCTGGCTCAGAATTTTGGCCTGCAGCAGTTTGCAGGAGGAGACAAGACAGTTAACACTCTGTGGGAAGAAGATCCTCTTCCGCCCATGGAAATGCTGCGCTTCAAGTTGCCAACCTCCAGGTGGGGACTGGAGATCTCCCGGAATTACAACTGGTTCCAGGTTACCAGGGGTCATTTCGTAGAAAAAGAGGTGCAGGAGCTCATTAGCATAACTCATTAGCATAACTCATTTGCATATGCCACACCCCCTAACATACCGGAAGTGTGTCAGAAGGCAACACCCACCCCTCAGGCTCCACTCTACAGGTGAGTGAAACTGACCTGCTCTTCCTCCATTCCCTTCCCCATCCAATACTTTGAGCAATAAAAATAAGCATAAAGAACACACCCTCATTCTCTTCCTGCTCCCTTGAAACCACCAGGTTTCAAGTAGACTTGAGATACCCAGGACATGTGCACCACCCATCCCTTCCCCTTCCCCTCCCCACAACAAGACACCCTGTGAGGTAGGTGGGGCTGAGAGAGGTCTTTTGAGAACTGCTCATGAGAGAACAGCTCCGAGAGAACTTGTGACTGGCCCAAGGTCACACCAGCAGCTGCATGTGGAGGAGTGGGGAATCAAACCCGGTTCTCCCAGATTAGAGTACAACTCCTGACCACTACACCAAACTGATGGGGTGGAAGCTGCTGAAGGGTTGGTGAAATTCCTCCAGTACTTATGTGCCATGTGCCCAGATAAAAAATGGTATACTTAGAAAATTTATATGCCACCTTGAGCAAGTCTCTGGAAAAGCAGCACACAGTCATAAAAGGAACAATGATAAAATTATCAATATTAAAACAAAACATTAAAAACAATCAAGACCCTAGCAGGGCTTTCCCCGGGGCGCTGCGCCTCTGCACTGCTCGGGGAAGCCGAGGAGGGGGCGGGACTTGGTCATGTGCCCACCCCCAGGGCTCCTCATTCCCGGAGCTGTGCTCCTGTGCGCTCCCACTCCAACAGACCCCTGCAGGTTACAGAGATCATTCTCCGTGGAGAAAATGGCAGGTTTGGAGGGTGGACTCTATGGCATTATACTCCACTGTGCTCCCTTTTCTCCAAAAACTCTGCCCTCCCCAGGTTCCACCCCCAAAATCTCCAGGAATTTCTCTACCCAGATTTGGCTGCGCTGCGTCCATAGCTGTGATGCATCCAGACCATAATACAAAACCAACACTGAATATTTGGGGGGGCGGGGATTCAAGAAAATTAAACACAGACCCAAATTAGCAAGAAATCAATAACGTATATTATTCTCTCTGCTGTAATGAGGATCAAATGAATCTCCCACGCTATCCTACTCCGCTCTTCTTTTGACCTTCCCCTGACATGCGTTTCAAAATAAATTGGTTCATGGATTTGCCTGGTCTGAAGGATCAGCTTCTGTAATATTCCCCGAGGAACTTTGCTTGATTGGTCATAAAAGCAGCTGACTTTTTAAAGGATGACAGGGAAATGAGTGGATTTTGGATTAACATATAGGCCTTCTTACCTTGAAAATACCAGCCAAAAATAAGAACATGAGAAGCCATGTTGGAGCAGGCCAATGGCCCAACCAGTCCAACATTCTATGTCACACAGTGGCCAAAACAGGTTCCATCAGGAGGTCCACCAGTGGGGCCAGAACTCCAGATGCCCTCCCAACTGTTGCCCACAAAGGACCAAGAATATAAAGCACCATTACCCCAGACATAGTGTTCCAACTACACCTTGAGGCTAATAACCACTGATGGACCTCTGCTCCATATGTTTATCCAATCCTGTGAGGCTTCTGTACTATCAGCAAATGATCAGCAAATGATAACCTTTGTTGGTTAAAACATAGGCCTTTATTTCAGATACTGGAACAGGTCTCGATGTTTGTTAGAGATGCCAACTACAGAGGGTGGGGGGTTAATATACCTACAAGCATAAATGCAAAATGAATTTCTACCAATCAGCATACACAGAAAAATGCGGGAAAACATGGCGACCGTTTGTTCCCACCAAGAGTGCGACCTTCTGGCCTGTGTGACCCAGATGTATTAAGTCCTAGGCAAAACATTGAAGCAATGACAATAAAATAACCTTCAAGGTTGTAACCAGCCAGATAGCACCCTGAGAGACTAGAGGGGGAGGGGGAGGGAACAGGCGCAAGATAACCCTTTGTTTATGTGACGCCTTGGTATGCAGGAAACCACCCTCCCGCCTGAATAAGTAACATTAAGCAGACCAGCTATCTACATCAAGGGGCAATAAACCGAATGGGCATTCAGGCATTTGGCACTACAAAGAAAACGAAAGTAATGCGTAGATCAGTCAGCATACATATCATTGTCAGATTCTCTTAGAAAGAAACATTTAGCAACATTACTAATAGAGCCAGTGTATAGAGAATGTAGAATCTGACAAATCCCCTCCTGAAGCTCTTTATGCTTATAGCCGCCACCACTTCCTGTGGCAGTTTGGTGTAGTGGTTAGGAGCACGGACTCTAATCTGGAGAACCGGGTTTGATTCCCCACTCCTTCACATGCAGCTGCTGGTGTGACCTTGCATCAGCCACAAGTTCTCTCAGAGCTGTTCTCTCAAGGGCAGTTCTTGAGAGAGCTCTCTCAGCCTCACCTACCTCCCAGGGTGTCTGTTGTGGGGAGTGGAAGGGAAAGGAGTTTGTAAGCCGCTCTGAGACTCCTTTGGGTAGTAGAGGTAGTATATAAATCCAATCTCTTCTTCGTCAGTGAATTCCACATGTTAATTGAGATACTTTTATATAAAGTCATCCGGACACCTCATCTTGGGATCCATTGATAACTATTTCATAAGTAAATCTGGAACGAAGATAGCAAAGCCTTCTCCTGTAGAGCTTTTTGTAGCTGCGGAAAGTACGGAAGCCTTACTGGGGATCATAAGGGTGTGTGCTCAGCTATCTAAAGCACAGTTTAGAACCAAGTGCGCCTTATGTGCAGGGAGGGGGCCATCACAGCTCAGCAGCAGAGCAAATGCCTTCCTTCGGTCCCCAGCATCCCCTTGAAAAGGGGCCAGCCAACAGAGCTGAGACAGACCCTTGTCTGTGGGAGACCCACCAGAGCTAGAGTTAGTATTTTCTGGACGGGGCGGAACATCCTCTGCCTCCAGCTCCCATTGTCTGAGTGTCTACCATAGAGTTTCCAGTGATTCCCAGAGTGACCCTATGTCACTTCCAGAATTTCATCGGAAGTGATCTAATAGTGCACCTGACATCACAGCCCACATCCATGTCCCCTATCCCCAAAAGAGTTTCCAGGTCACTCCTCGTTGCCAGCAGGGGTTACAGTGGGTAGGTTTGCCACCTCCTGATTTGGGGAGGGAGCCTGGGGAGGACAGGGACCTCAGTGGGGTACAGTGCCACAGAGTCCGCCCTCCAAAGCATCCATTTTCTCCAGAGGAACTGATGTCTGTAGTCTGGAGATGAGCTGTCATTCCGGAGGAACCTCAGGTCTCATCTGGAGGCCGGCATCCCTAACCCCAAACCTGTGGCTAGAGTGTCAGACAAGGATCTGGGAGACCCAGGTTCGAATCCACACCCTGCCGTGGAACTTCACCAGGGCTGCGATCACATGTGCCATTTGGAGCGGAGGAGAAGCGCCCCTCTTTCCTCCAGAGGAATTTGACTTGCAGTTGTGAGATCACACATCCCTTTGTGCTGTGGGCTCAGCCCGTCTGTTATGTATTGACCATGCGGTCGCCATGTGCTCCAGTAATGGCGACCGCCATGTGGCCAGAGCACATGGCCAAGAAACTACCTGAGCTTCAGCCAGGTAGAACAAAGGCCAGGTGGATTCGAACCGGCCACCAATCATGTACCTAGGTTCCTCCCAGGGAACCTATGAGATGTAAATAGACTAATAATAGCCTATCAGGCCAGTTGGGCGAGGTCAGGGGATTATCCCGGGCCAGCATAAAAGGAGGGCTCGGAGCCCTGGGTTGTATGCTTCATCTGGACCAGCAATAAAGATCTAGATGTTTCACTATTCCATGGACTCCCGACCCCAATACTTCTCACCGTCACTGTGTGATCAGATGCCACTGTGTGCGAGTGGGTTTTTTTCCCCATTTGTTACCCATGCGCATAAATGAGGGATCACACCTCTGCACAGAGAATTCCCCATGGAGTACGTGATTATGTGCATACTGCTAACTGGGGGCGGGGGGATGGCACCAAGTCAGGAAGGAATGAACAGACCATCCAGATGGCTTGAGTGCACACTTGAGCGATCAGACTAGGGCACCCAGCTCGTGACAGGGAGGTTGTTCTGCAGATGTGGGGCGGTCCCCACGTCTGCAGAAAAATCTAAAAAGTAAAAAAAAATTGGGGGGGATATTTAAATCCCCCCAAAAGTAAAAACCCATTCCCTGTGCATGCGCAGGGAACGGACTTACCTCAGTGCTGGCTGCGGTGGCAGCCGGGTGGCCGGGTGGCGGGCGGCAGCGGTGAGCTGCGGCCGAGCCGGTGGCCGGCCCGTGAACGCTGGCAGCTGGTGCCAGCGGCAGGCACTGGCAACGGCGGTGCCGGAACAGCCCTTGCTGCAGACTGAGCTGGGGGAAAGGGGGAAAGAGGGATGGCCCATGGGGGGGAGAACTGGCCAGCCCAGCGAGCGCCACCAAGGCCCACCGAAAACCATGGGGGGAAGGGGAAGGAGCAGCAGCCCCCGACAGGCCCGGTGAGCGTGGCCGAGGCTTGCCGAGGCCCGAGGGGGAAGCGGCAAGCCTGGCGAGCGCCGCCAAGGTCCGCTGGAGACTGGGGGGGAGGGAAGGAGTGGGGGGGTCAGACGGGAGCCGGGCGGAATGGGCCCAGGGGGAGAGAGAGATTGCCTGCCTCAGCTCTTTCTCCCCCCCCCCCGTGAGTATTGTGCCCCCCCCTTGTAGAGTTCTAATGTCCTCAATCCATTCATTTATTAGAAGTGGGCATTTATCACTCCTGTGTTATAATACAAGACTTCTCGTTGTAGTAAGGGCACAGAGGGTTCATTTTCACTGACCACGAGTTAGCCTCCAAGAGCCGAGCAGATCGTTTAAATGTACACAAGCATCCTTTGAAATCAACGGACATTTTAATACAAAACTGACAGGATGAATGACTTCTTACCAGAAAAACTGGACAACTGGACATGCCCAAAGCGTAGGTTTAAGGGACGTATCCTGAAAGTTACCACACCAACCATTAGACACATTACTCAGTCCTTTGCTAGAATCGCTGTGGTGCCCAGCGTATCCAGAACATAGTCTTTTGCTGAATAACTCACCTACACCATGGTAACACAATGGACTCTCTCAAAAAGGAACTGGTTAGAATACACAGCCAACATTTCAACATGTGTATGATCCCAAAGAGCAAGTGGGGGCTGAATCAAAAACACAGCGTCATGCCTCTTATTTTAACAATGAAACCCAGCCCGATAGCTCGAACGTTGCTATAAATAGTTTTGAGGACGTGGTCAGGATACACCCCTCGGACCGGTTTAATCCGGGGTCCGTTTCAGCGGCGTGATGCGACTTTCCACCAGAGGCCTGCTCCACTAAGCCAACTGGGGGTGTGTTGTGCAAGAATAGCTCCGGATTGCTCGGAGCGGAAGGAAGTTCTAGGGGCAGCTGCTACAGGGTCCGTTCCCCAGCGGTGAAACTCTTGTGTTGTGATGGGCATCGATTTTCAAAGACATAAGTGAAGTTAGCAAGATGAAACAATCACCCAGACGGGGAATGTCCAAGTAATGTTGAAGATCGAGGGGTTAATGTATTTATTTACTTCATTTATACCCCGCCTTTCTGCCTATGGAGACCCAAAGCAGCTTATATCATTCTCTGATCCTCCATTTTATCCTCACAAGAAGAAGAAGAGGAGGAACAGACTTCCTGGGGAGGTGGCGGGCGCTCCTTCTTCGGAGGTTTCCAAACAGAGGCTAGATGGCCATCTGACAGCAATGCGGATTCTGTGAACTGAGGCAGATCATGAGAGGGAGGGCAGGAAGGGTTGCATCCGTGAGTTCTCGTGGCCCTTTCTGACACGCCCAGGGAAAGGCTGATTGCCACTTTGGGGTCAGGAAGCTATTTTTCTCCAGTTTGGTTGGAGATTCTGGAGGGTTTTGGTCATCTTCTGGGCATGGAACAGCGGTCACTGCGGGTGTGGAGCAGGAGGTATTTGTGAATTTCCTGCATTGTGCAGGGAGTTGGGCTAGATGACCCTGGAGGTCCCTTCCAACTCTATGATTAAAAGAAGAAGAGGAGGAGGAGGAGGAGGAAGAGATTGGATTTATACCCCGCCCTTCTCTACCTGAAAGAGTCTTACAATCTCCTTCCCCTTCACCTCCCCACAACAGACACCCTGGGAGGCAGGTGGGGCTGAGAGAGCTCTCTCGAGAACTGCCCTTGAGAGAACATCTCTGAAAGAACTTGTGACTGACCCAAGGTCACACCAGCAACTGCATGTGGAGGAGTGGGGAATCAAACCCGGTTCTCCCAGATTAGAGTCCGCGCTCCTAACCACGACACCAAACTGGCCTACCCTGTGAGGCAGGCAAGGCTGAGCATGTGTGACTGGCCCGAGGCCACCCAGCAAGCTTCCATGGCACAAGTGGGGATTCGAACCTGGCTCTCCCAGATCCTAGGCCAACACCCTAACCCCTACACACTGGGTTCTGACTATGCAGGTTATCACCGTGAAAAATAACTGAAGGGAGGGGCAATATGAAACAGCCCCATGATGCGTGGGAAAGGGAGTTAATTCTCCGCACGCTGTTTTCCAGATCAAAATTCCCCCCTCCTGCACTGCAATTAGCTCTGGTGGAGAGGGAAGAGTTTGGGCAAAAATGGGGGCGGGGGAGAGCAGGAAAATAGCTCCGAGTCACTCCCCACAGAAGACGAGCTCTGCTGGATCAGACCAGTGGTCCATTTAGTCCAATATTTCATCTCGCACAGTAGGCAAGCAGTTCCTCCAGGGGGCCGACAAACAGGCCACAGAGTCTGAGGACTTTCCCCGATGTTGCCTCCTAGTACTGGTGCTCACGGGTTGACTGCCTCTGGATGTGGAGGCTCCCTTAGTTGCCATGGTTAGCAGCCACGGATGGACCTCTCCTTCAGAAAGCTGTCTAATCCCCTTTGAAAGCCAAACCCCTTGCCCAGCTCTGAGCTTCCCAATCTGAATCAGACCCACCCATCCTAGTCAACTCCAGGATGGGAAATGGCAGAGCACCTGCTTGGCATACAGAAGGTTGGGGGTTCAATCCCTAGCATCTCCAGTTAAAAGGAGCAGGCAGTAGGTGATGTGAAAGACTACTGCTTGAGACCCTGAAGAGCTGTAAAGAGCAGCGGTGGCTCAGTGGAAGAGCACCCGCTTGGCATGCAGAAGGTCCCAGGTTCAATCCCTGGCATCTCCAGTTAAAAGGAGCAGGCGGTAGGTGTTGGGAAAGACCTTGACCTGAGACCCTGGCTCAGTGGAAGAGCCTTTGCTTGGCACGCAGAAGGTCCCAGGTTCAATCCCTGGCATCTCCAGTTAAAAGCACCAGGCAATAGGTGATGGGAAAGACCTCCACCTGAGACCTTGGAGAGCTTTAAACAGGGGCTGTGGCTCACTGGAAGAGTCTCTGCTTGGCATGCAGAAGGTCCTGGGTTCTATCCCCAGCATCTCCTGTTAAAAGGACCAGGCAGTAGGTGATGGGAAAGACCTCCACCTGAGGCCCTGCAGAGCCTTAAACAGGGGCTGTGGCTCACTGGAAGAGTCTCTGCTTGGCATGCAGAAGGTCCCGGGTTCTATCCCCAGCATCTCCTGTTAAAAGGACCAGGCGGTAGGTGATGGGAAAGACCTCTTCCTGAGACCATGTGTCGTGGGACAGCGGCTAGAAAGGTTCGCTAATGGCTGCCACCACTCTGGTATAGGTCTCCTCAGGAGGGCCCAAAGCACCCATGCTACCTAGGGCTGCCAAGTCAGCCCGGGGGGCGGGGGATCCCCCGCTACAGGGGTTCCCGATCCGTCGGCCAGCATTCGGCCGGCGGGGGAAACCCCACCCCCGAGGTCGTCCAGCCTGGACAACCTCCCTCACGTAATGATGTCACCCGGAAGTGATGCCATCACGTAGGGGGCGTTGCCAGGGCGATGCTCTAGCAATCGCCCCAAAACTCTATTATACCATAGAGTTTTGGGGCGATTGCCAAAGCGTCACCCTGGCAACGCCCCAACGTGCTGACGTCACTTCCGGTGACACCGCCCGGCCAGCAGAGCTTCCCTCCACCGGTAAGTTTCATACACTTGGCAACCCTAACGCTACCCCTTTATACATTCCTTTTCGAGTAGGTTTCCCCTTATAAGTGACCGAACGAGGCGTGAGGAGTAACAAACTATTTTTATTAAAGAGATTTAACAGCAACTGTAATTCAATAACGTACAGGAAAATTGAGCACAGTAAAGACAGCCATGGAATTAAAAGACGCCTGCTCCTTGGAAGAAAAGTGATGGCAAACCTAGACAGTATAACAAAAAATAGAGACATCACCCTGCCAACAAAATATGGTATTCCCAATAGTGATGTGTGGCTGCAAGATGCTTTCGAATTATGGTGCTAGAGAAGACACTTGAGAGTCCCTTGGACTGCAAAGAGAACAAATCAGTCAGTCCTAAAAGAAATCAACCCTGACTGTTCCCTGGAAGGATGGATACTGAAGCTGAAGCTCAAATACTCTGGCCACCGAATGAGAAGGGAGCACTCCCTGGAGAAGACCCTGGTGCTGGGGAAGACTGAAGGTCAAAGAAGAAGGGAACGGTAAAGGAGGACATGAGTTGGACAGTGTTATCGATGCAACAAACATGAAATTAAGCAAACTCCAGAACACAAAAGAAGGCAGGAGGGCCTGGAGTGATGTGGTCCATGGGGTCGAGAAGAGTTGGACTCGACGGTGCAACTGAACAACAACAAAAAGTTAAGTAAACTAACAAAATAAGAAATCCTATGTTGTGTTTGTGTTTTGGATTATGGAAGCAGCAATAGCTTGAGAGGGCTCTGGGATCCTAAAGCTCCATTTCTTATTGGCTGATGAATAAAGACTCCCATTGGTCCTGAAGCCAATCTGGATACCCTATCACTGAGCCCTGCTTGGGTCCAATAGTATTGCTTGTATATAGTTACATTGTTGAAAGTTATGTGTTGGAACAGTATAAATTAAAGTGCCGCTCTCATAGAGCTGTCTTTGGAGCTGAGCAATATCACTGAATAAAAGCCTGTTGTTTGAATTCATCGCCTCCCGCTCAATACTTAAAACCTAACATATTCCTTCTTCCTGGGCACCACTCCCTACTCCTCTACTGGTGTACGTTTCCCCTCCAAATCCCCTGTTAGCCAATCACAGGGCCCAAAAGGTGACCAGGAAAATGTAGGCCCTGATAGCGACTCCAATACAGGCTTCCTTAGAGCACCTAGGCCTCCCCAGAGCCTGTGGGCCGCACCACAGTAGGCCTCGGATTATGACACCATGGAAAACTGCTGCCAGCCTGAGTAGACAATGCTGACCTTTTGGACCGCTGCTCTGATTTGGTATAAGGCAGCTTGGGGTGCGTGTGTTTCCTTTCGCTCCCTGCAAAGCACGGGGTGCGGCGTTGCTAGTAGCTACCAACTGTTAATTATGGTACGGATTTACACCGGTGGCTAAGGACAGCTTGCCAGTAAGAAGACGCAGAATCCAAAGTGTAACTGATATGAATGAAACAGCTGATCGACGCACTATGAATAATACACTGCCAAACCATGATCAACTGTACACATGATCCATAAATAAATGATGGATGGCAAGGCAATAGGACAAAGAAAAGTCACACATGGCGCCCGTAGACAGCATGGGATGCATGGATAGAACATAATAGAATAGAAAATAACCAGACTTTCACTTGGAGCCCTTGTTTCTCTCATTAAGCTGAACCTCCACAGCTCATTTAAAGTATATCTATTAGCCATGGGCTTGCCAACCTCCAGGTGGGGCCTGGAGCTCTCCCGCTATTACAACTGATCTCTGGACAATAGAGATCAGTTTCTCTTGAGAAAATGGCTGTTTTGGAGGGACACTCTATGACATTTTACCCTGCAGAAGTTCCTCCCTTCCCCAAACCCCGCCCACTCTAGCCTTGACACCCACGATTCCCAGGTATTTCCCGATTCAGAGCTGTCAATTTGACCTTCACATCAAAATTTCCTTCTAAAACGGGTTCAAACCATGATCTTGTTGCAGCCCCCACCTATTTACAGGGGAATTTCACGGGGCTGCCAGCTCTGGGTTGGGAACTTTTTGGAGATTTTGGAGGTGGAGCCTTAGAAGGGCGGGGTTTGGGGAGGGGAGGAAACTCAGCAGGGGTATAATGCCATAGAGTCCACCTTCCAAAGTGGCCATTTTCTCCAGGTGAACTGACCTCTGTCACCTGGAGAACAGTTGTAATTCTGGGAGATCTCCAGCCACCCCCTGATAGATTTTGAAAGACATGATGTCTTAGATAGGTTATTATGTTTGCCACAAGGGTTCATGAGTTTCCCTCTCTGACCTCGGCTTGGACTGACTCTGCTTTCGGCTTGTGTTTTGGACTTGGTAATTCGTTCCGGATTTGGCTTGACCTTGGACTGTCTCGCACTTCGACTTAGCTCCTGACCTACTGGCACCCAGCCCGTGACAGTCTGTGACCATGAATTGGATCTGCCCTTGCAACTCCGACCTCTTGGACTGTCTTCTGCCTCTTGGATCTGCTCTGGGCTGAAGACCCTTGGACTTCTAGACTTTTCTTTTGGGACTGAGCTCTGAACCTCCTATTTGATAACTCACTGATTCTGTGCAGTGACCTTTGGACTGGACTTTGACTATGCCACTTGCTCTTGCTTGACTCCCAGCCTGAACCCTTACAGATTTCTTTTACCCTCCCCCATTTCACTCCCTTAATTGACTTTCGGTGACTCTCAACATTCCATCCCTTTTGGGGCATATTTAGTCCTTATCAGGCCATTTTTCTAGGTTTTTAAAAATTTGGTTAGATTACAAAGTCATGATTTTGTGCATATCTGAGGAGTCCCCAGCTTTGCAGGGACAAGTTAGGAGTCTGTGGGTGACCTCATTTCTCTGCTCTCATCATACGCCTAAGGGTCATCCAGTTTATGATCAGATGTAGTGATTCTCTTGTGAACCAATAAAGCACCAGCTCAGTACTGTGAGCTTGTGTTGTGTATTATCACAGCCAGATCCTTCTGGTGCCAGAAGAGAAAATATGATATAAAGATACATCGTTCTAGCTAAACAAATAAAAATGTTAAAGGAGGAAGTCAACATGAAACATCATGAACTTTTAGGCGCTAAATGAACTGGTTTGGTTCATGAAGTTCATCATGTGGTAGAACACACCCACAGCATGCTAGATATACCAAACTCACATGGGTTCTTCAGATGACTTTTCTGTAACTGCCCTCCAAGTTTAGTGAGGATTGGATTTACGGGGTCCGAATTATGGTGCCCCTAGGAAAGTGCTTTCTGGGGAAATGACAAGTGCAGGTTCAGGAGTCTGTAAAATGGACCCTGTTGAAGCTAAAGACATCAAACTCACAGAGGACCTGCCCCTGATGTTCCTCTACGTGCCCTCCAAGTTATGTGCAGATTGGACTTTGGGGGTCCAAAGTATTCCCCCCCAAATAAGATACCCCAGGAAATTGCTTTTGGGGAAAATGTCAGGCACAGGTTCAAAAGTGCAAGCTACACACACCAAAGGCACAGGGAACCTTTTGCTTGGAAGTTGCTTTGGGAACCTGTTGCTTTGACGTTTGGTAATCATTCTGATTGAGCAGAGACAGTCTGTCTGGAAATGTATCTATTCACCAACCTCCAGGAACATCCTGAAAGTTTGTGGAAAATTCGTGCCGGTTGAGCTGCCACGAACTTCTGTTTGCAATCAGCGAACCAGCCAAAATTCATCACAACCTTTCGTTTGTGAGCTGATGTGTGCCCAACTCTAACCAAAGGTGCCCGCGGGCTCCAAAAGGCTAGGGACTCCTGGCGTAGATTATTAACCCAGCCCCGAGTTCTCCTTGTCATTGAGGCCCACGTTGGCCTACAGAAATCAAGACAGAGGAGTGCAATGCACAGAGAGGGGGGAAAGCAGAGAAGGGAACTCGGGAATAGTTGGAGTAGTTGACATCTCTTTCGTCTGCTGACACCCTCAAACTAGAGTCAGGGATTTAAAAATAGACTCCAAAGTGCAGCGAGCAGCTAGGAGAGCTCAAGCCAGCTGAGGTCTAAATTTAACACCCGTCTTTCTCGCCTGTCAAACTGACCAGGTTGTTTTTGAAGAGTGTTTTAAAACTACGTGCTGGGTTCATTCAGAGATTGCCCTCCGTGTTGGATGTTGCACTCTCTGCCACCAGCCCTGCCAGGACTGCGGCATAAGAAGAGCCCTGCTGGATCAGACCAGCGGTCCATCTAGTCCAGCACCCTGTCTCACAAGGTAGCCAACCAGTTCCTCTGAAGGGTCAACAACAGGGCATAGAGGCCGAGGCCTTCATCGGAACATCAGAAGAGCCCTGCTGGATCAGACCGGTGGTCCATCCAGTCCAGCATCCTGTCTCACACAGGGGCCAACCAATTCCTCTGGAGGGTCAACAACAGGGCAGAGAGGCCGAGGCCTTCATAGGAACATCAGAAGAGCCCTGCTGGATCAGACCAGTGGTCCATCCAGTCCAGCATCCTGTCTCACACAGTGGCCAACCAGTTCCTCTGGAGGGCCAACAACAGGGCAGCGAGGCCAAGGCCTTCATAGGAACATCAGAAGAGCCCTGCTGGATCAGACCAGTGGTCCATCTAGTCCAGCCTCCTGTCTCACACAGTAGCCAGCCAGTTCCTCCGGAGGACCAACAACAGGGCAGAGAGGCCTCGGCCTTCCCCTGATGTTGCCTCCTGGCTCTGGGATTCAGCTATATACCATGCTGCCTTCCCTCTCCTCAAGTCCCATTACCTGAGTCAAAATATTTAGCTATCTGACGCTTTTTGGACATTTGATCAGGGGCAGGGGGAACCCACTTGGCCAGTTCTCGTGCTTTGGATGGCAGAAACCTGCACAGATTTGTGCATTGAGATAAGTCTCATTTTTTTCTGTCTCCACGCCTTGACCTGGATAGCCCAGGTGAGCCTGATCTTGGTCCTTTCCACATTTGCCTGCCGCTCCAGGTTTTCTCAGTGCTTGAGTCGAGGCAATTTAAATCCACGGCAAAAGAGCTTCGAAATAAACCAGGGCAACAGCAGGCGGAAACCGGGCTGACCACTGCAGGGAGGTAATGTTATGCAAAATGACAAAGGGGGGACGGGGACCCAGAATAAAAAGAAGGTTGAACTCGATTTTAGTGCAGAATGGAGGGGGGAAAAACCTGGATTGAAAAGAAGGTTGAATTTGATTTTACTGCAGAATTGCTTGGAGGACACGGTGGTGAACATGGATTAAAAGGAGAGTGCAGAAAAGGTCTTTTTTGTCAGATCCCAGAAGTTAAGTCGGGTCAGCCCTGGTTAGCGCTCAGACGGGAGACCACCGAGGAGGTCACAGGTTGGGACGCAGAGGCAGGCAAGGGCAAACCGCTTCAGAATGGCTCTTGCCTTGAAAACCCCATGGAGTTGCCATAAGTCAGCTGTGACTTGATGGCTCTAGTGCAGGGGTGGGCAATTGTTTTGGCTCAGGGGCCACTTTGTGGGAGCAGAGGTTAGCGGAGGGCCGCACCTTTTAAAATGATTGCATTCATTAGTTAACTTTGCATTTCAGAAAAGGTATAAATTGTATCATAAAAATCAATAAATATAAATTAAATAAAATAGGGTAGTTTTATTCAATTTATTTATTGTGCTAATTCCATATCATCTATAGCTGCAAGCACATTTAATTTTAGAATCCGTTTAATGAGACAAATGTACCCTATCACACTTTTCTACCCTTTTTTTGAAATCAGGAGTGAGATTGCTTGTTGAGATTCTCATCACAGCCTGCAAGGTAATGTCTGTCAAAGAGCATCTATATTTACTCTTGTCAATCTTCATGCAAGAAAAACGGTGCTCCCAAATAGATGTAGACCCAAATATAGAGAACATTTTCCCAGCAAATTTCTTCAGACATGGAAATTTTTCAGCAGACAAAGATTTGTAAAAGTCAACTAATGTCACAGCATGAAACATTTCTTTCATGACACAGTAAACACACTGCTTTATTCCCTGAATTACCAAAGAAATATTTGTTTGTCCATTCTTCATTAAAATCGACATTCATCATTGATTTTACATTTTTTCGGAGGGTTCATGGTTTCACTAAAGTTGGAAATTGTCTTGGTGGGCCGCAAAAAACTCTGTGGCGGGCCACATGTGGCCCGCGGGCCGCTATTTGCCCATCCCTTCTCTAGTGTGTGTATGTGTGTGTCTGTATACACACACACACACACACACACACACAAAATCAGATCACTGATCCATCAAGGACTTGGGGTGGGGGAAGAACCAACTTTCTGAGATTCCCCCCCCCCCCCGTTGTTTGTTTCAATGCTTTCCTTTAAAAACCTTTCCAGCAACAGGAGCTGCAAGCGGAGAAAAAAGGATCCTTTTAACCACGCTCCATTCTCCTCGTCCCGAGCACTCTCTTGCAATCAGATGCAATTCAAATTCTGCTTCCTGACATGATGCAATCTTCAGTTCCCCAGGCGGTCACGGCAAGAGGGCCATTGGTTGGTTTCCGCAAACAGGGGATGCTGCGCAGGGTCACCATGGCAACAGGCGGCTGCTCCGTGCTACTGTCTCTCCCTGGAGCTTCTGAGTTGTTTCTTGCAGCCGTATAAAGTAAACTCTTACGAGCACTGCGAAGAAGTGCATTTTGTCCTGGGAGGTTTGAGATGAGAGAAGAAGAAGAAGAAGAGGAGGAGGAGGAGGAGTTGGATTTATACCCCGCCCTTCACTACCCAAAGGAGTCTCAGAGCGGCTTACAAACTCCTTTCCCCTTCCCCTCCCCACAACAGACACCCTGTGAGGTAGGTGGGGCTGAGAGAGCTCTGACAGAAACTGCTCTTTTTCAAGAACAGCCGTGCCAGAACTATGGCTTGCCCAAGGTCATCCAGCAGGTGCAAGTGGAGGAGTGGGGAATCAAACCCGGTTCTCCCAGATTAGAGCCTGCGCACTTAACCACTACACCAAACTGGCTTCCACTTTGCATTTTATCAGGGTTCCCCCCCCCCCCAAGCAGAGAACAGGCTGGGAAGGAGGAAGTCAGTGGATGGCTTTCCGGCTCACCTCAGCTACCTCTTAAGAAATGCTAATAGCTCTAGTTGGAGACAATGGGATGACTGAGCTTCCCCCCTTCCCCCTTCAAGCAAGGAACAGAGATTTCTGGAGGACTGAAATGCCAGAGGGGTACTCGAAAGGAAATGTTTAGAATTTTCAGGAAATGCTTCTCTGACCTGGCCTGACCCGGCCAGTGGGGGGGGCAAACAGATATGATAAAAACTCCTTGCAACAGGAAGAAGCACTCTTTTCCTTGGGTGCTGCATCCATGAAGGCATGCAGACCTCTCCACAGCCAAGGCAGCCACTGACCGTGTGCTCGCCGCAAGAGCTGGAGCAAGTGTCAAGGTAATGGCAACTCTATAAGAATCTGTAACATCCTAAGCAAAAGGGGCCTGTCCAATTTTTAGCATTTGATAGAGCATGTATAGAGAGAGGGACAGGGGAATTGTGTTTTACCTATTTCTTTTAAATCCCTTGCTCAATCTGGTGCTGTGCTGAAATTATGCTTGTGAACATTTTCTTTTAAATAAACACTTTATAACTTTTGGTGCTGGGAGTGGTTCTCTGTACCACATAGATCTCCACCATCGTGGACACACAGTTTTAAAAGGAGTGCCAGGAGAAAGGCAGGCAGTTGGCAAGCAGCTATTCCTCCAGGTTTGTACAAGGCAGTCAACACGGCTGACTACCATGTGTAAACACACATGGAATTCACTGTCACAGGAGGTGGTGGCGGCTACAAGCATGGATGGCTTCAAGAGGGAATTGGTGAAACACATGAAGCAGAGGTCCATCAGTGGTTATTAGCCACAGGGTATAGATAGGAACTCTCAATCTGGGGCAAGTGATACTCTGTCTTCTTGGTGCTTTGTGGGGAGCAACAGTGGAAGGGTTTCTAGTTTCCTGGCCCACTGGTGGACCTCCTGAGGGCACCTGGTGTTTTTGGCCACTGCGTGACAGAGTGTTGGACTGGATGGGCCACTGGCCTGATCCAACGTTGGCTTCTCTTATGTTCTTATGTACCTGGATCTGTCTTCATAGAGAGAAAGTAAGTTAGTTCCACAGGTAGTACATGCCTATTGCCTATAGGAGGTGTAGAAAGCTGAGAGTAGTTTGAGTGACAGTTAAAGAAGGCAAAGGAAAACAGAGAGGAGGGGGGGGAAATCTAAGCCTGGGGCGTTCCCAATAACGTGTTTCTCCCCAATGCACACAGCCCATTCCTCATAGACCCCCGACTAATCATAATATTAAAAACCCACACAGAATAAGATACATTTTTCAAGGTTGGAAAGAAATTTTCCCCATGGCTAGGGACTCCAACACAATCAAACGGATCCGTTTGCTGGATTACTTGTTGAGAAGATGTTTCTCGCTCAAAATGCCTTCCAGTAATCAGAGAAGTAAAATACAATCAAACAGTGACAACATAAAAGAAGCGCTAGAAATCTGGCCAAACAAGAACTCACTAAGATCCGTTTCACCCGAGAAAAGACAGGCATAGAAAGCTTTAAAAAGGGGATAAATTCATGAAGGAGAGGTTTATCAGTGGCTCCTACCAGGGGTAATTTTGAGCAGGAACGCGCAGGAACGCCGTTCCGGGAGTAACAAGCCCAGGAGCGGGCATATACGGTGATGCGCTGTGGAAAAAAAGCAAAAGCAAACTAACTTGATCTGTATTTTCATGCTTGTTGCAGGGCAGCTTCCCTGCAAGAGCAAAGGAAACCTCAAGTGTCTTTAGTCCAAGTGTAAAGCTGGCTCGCCGGTTCTGAGTTGGGAAATACCTGGAGATTTTTGAGGCTGAGCGGAAGGTGTTGCCTTCTGACAGACTTCCGGTGACGTCAGGGGGTGTGGCATATGCAAATAAGTTATGCTAATGAGTTATGCTAATGAGCTCCTGCGCCTCTTTTTCTACGAAACAACCCCTTACCATCATATCTGCAAGGAACCCCAGATCCAGGAGGCAACATCAGGGGAAAGTCTCAGCCTCTATCAGGGGTCATTTCAGAAAGAAATGAAAGAAAGAAAGAGAAAGAAAGAGAAAGAAAGAGAAAGGAAGAAAGAAAGAGAAAGGAAGGAAGGAAGGAAGGAAGGAAGGAAGGAAGGAAGAAAGAAAGAAAGAAAGAAAGAAAGAAAGAAAGAAAGAAAGAAAGAAAGAAAGAAAGAAAGAAAGAAAGAAAGAGCTGGCAGAGAGGGGACAGCTACTAATCCAAGCCTCAGAAATACCACTATTCTGGGAGGATAGCTTCAGTGATGGCTGAAGCCTTCAGAAGGCTGGTCGGAGGAACAAGGACCTTTCCAGGGGACGGGGTCATTTTGCTGCAGCCATGACACAAGCAGGCATGCCCCCACCCGGGGGTGGCGGGGGGGCTGGCACCAACTCCCGGAGCTACGCTCCCCCGAGCTCCTGCTCGAAAGGACCCCTGGCCTCTCTGCCCTGTTGTTGGCCCTCCAGAATAGCTGGTTGGCCACTGTGTGAGACTGGATGCTGGACTAGATGGACCCCTGGGCTGATCCAGCAGGACTCTTCTGATGTTCTTATGAAGGCCTCGGCCTCTCTGCCCTGTTGTTGGCCCTCCAGAATAACTGGTTGGCCACTGTGTGAGACTGGATGCTGGACTAGATGGACCCCTGGGCTGATCCAGCAGGACTCTTCTGATGTTCTTATGAAGGCCTCGGCCTCTGTGCCCTGTTTTGGCCCTCCAGAGGAACTGGTTGGCCACTGTGTGAGACAGGATGCTGGACTAGATGGACCACTGGGCTGATCCAGCAGGGCTCTTCTGATGTTCTTATGAAGGCCTCGGCCTCTCTGCCCTGTTGTTGGCCCTCCAGAATAACTGGTTGGCCACTGTGTGAGACTGGATGCTGGACTAGATGGACCCCTGGGCTGATCCAGCAGGGCTCTTCCGATGTTCTTATGAAGGCCTCGGCCTCTCTGCCCTGTTGTTGGCCCTCCAGAATAACTGGTTGGCCACTGTGTGAGACTGGATGCTGGACTAGATGGACCACTGGGCTGATCCAGCAGGACTCTTCTGATGTTCTTATGAAGGCCTCGGCCTCTGTGCCCTGTTTTGGCCCTCCAGAGGAACTGGTTGGCCACTGTGTGAGACAGGATGCTGGTCTAGATGGACCACTGGGCTGATCCAGCAGGGCTCTTCCGATGTTCTTATGAAGGCCTCGGCCTCTGTGCCCTGTTTTGGCCCTCCAGAGGAACTGGTTGGCCACTGTGTGAGACTGGATGCTGGACTAGATGGACCACTGGGCTGATCCAGCAGGGCTCTTCTGATGTTCTTATGAAGGCCTCGGCCTCTGTGCCCTGTTTTGGCCCTCCAGAGGAACTGGTTGGCCACTGTGTGAGACAGGATGCTGGACTAGATGGACCACTGGGCTGATCCAGCAGGGCTCTTCCGATGTTCTTATGAAGGCCTCGGCCTCTGTGCCCTGTTTTGGCCCTCCAGAGGAACTGGTTGGCCACTGTGTGAGACAGGATGCTGGACTAGATGGACCACTGGGCTGATCCAGCAGGGCTCTTCTGATGTTCTTATGAAGGCCTCGGCCTCTGTGCCCTGTTTTGGCCCTCCAGAGGAACTGGTTGGCCACTGTGTGAGACAGGATGCTGGACTAGATGGACCACTGGGCTGATCCAGCAGGGCTCTTCCGATGTTCTTATGAAGGCCTCGGCCTCTGTGCCCTGTTTTGGCCCTCCAGAGGAACTGGTTGGCCACTGTGTGAGACAGGATGCTGGACTAGATGGACCCCTGGGCTGATCCAGCAGGGCTCTTCTGATGTTCTTATGAAGGCCTCGGCCTCTGTGCCCTGTTTTGGCCCTCCAGAGGAACTGGTTGGCCACTGTGTGAGACTGGATGCTGGACTAGATGGACCACTGGGCTGATCCAGCAGGGCTCTTCTGATGTTCTTATGAAGGCCTCGGCCTCTGTGCCCTGTTTTGGCCCTCCAGAGGAACTGGTTGGCCACTGTGTGAGACTGGATGCTGGACTAGATGGACCACTGGGCTGATCCAGCAGGGCTCTTCTGATGTTCTTATGAAGGCCTCGGCCTCTGTGCCCTGTTTTGGCCCTCCAGAGGAACTGGTTGGCCACTGTGTGAGACAGGATGCTGGACTAGATGGACCACTGGGCTGATCCAGCAGGGCTCTTCCGATGTTCTTATGAAGGCCTCGGCCTCTGTGCCCTGTTTTGGCCCTCCAGAGGAACTGGTTGGCCACTGTGTGAGACAGGATGCTGGACTAGATGGACCCCTGGGCTGATCCAGCAGGGCTCTTCCGATGTTCTTATGAAGGCCTCGGCCTCTCTGCCCTGTTGTTGGCCCTCCAGAATAACTGGTTGGCCACTGTGTGAGACTGGATGCTGGACTAGATGGACCACTGGGCTGATCCAGCAGGACTCTTCTGATGTTCTTATGAAGGCCTCGGCCTCTGTGCCCTGTTTTGGCCCTCCAGAGGAACTGGTTGGCCACTGTGTGAGACAGGATGCTGGTCTAGATGGACCACTGGGCTGATCCAGCAGGGCTCTTCCGATGTTCTTATGAAGGCCTCGGCCTCTGTGCCCTGTTTTGGCCCTCCAGAGGAACTGGTTGGCCACTGTGTGAGACTGGATGCTGGACTAGATGGACCACTGGGCTGATCCAGCAGGGCTCTTCTGATGTTCTTATGAAGGCCTCGGCCTCTGTGCCCTGTTTTGGCCCTCCAGAGGAACTGGTTGGCCACTGTGTGAGACAGGATGCTGGTCTAGATGGACCACTGGGCTGATCCAGCAGGGCTCTTCCGATGTTCTTATGAAGGCCTCGGCCTCTGTGCCCTGTTTTGGCCCTCCAGAGGAACTGGTTGGCCACTGTGTGAGACAGGATGCTGGACTAGATGGACCACTGGGCTGATCCAGCAGGGCTCTTCTGATGTTCTTATGAAGGCCTCGGCCTCTGTGCCCTGTTTTGGCCCTCCAGAGGAACTGGTTGGCCACTGTGTGAGACAGGATGCTGGTCTAGATGGACCACTGGGCTGATCCAGCAGGGCTCTTCCGATGTTCTTATGAAGGCCTCGGCCTCTGTGCCCTGTTGTTGGCCCTCCAGAATAACTGGTTGGCCACTGTGTGAGACTGGATGCTGGACTAGATGGACCCCTGGGCTGATCCAGCAGGACTCTTCTGATGTTCTTATGAAGGCCTCGGCCTCTGTGCCCTGTTTTGGCCCTCCAGAGGAACTGGTTGGCCACTGTGTGAGACAGGATGCTGGACTAGATGGACCACTGGGCTGATCCAGCAGGGCTCTTCTGATGTTCTTATGAAGGCCTCGGCCTCTCTGCCCTGTTGTTGGCCCTCCAGAATAACTGGTTGGCCACTGTGTGAGACTGGATGCTGGACTAGATGGACCACTGGGCTGATCCAGCAGGGCTCTTCTGATGTTCTTATGAAGGCCTCGGCCTCTGTGCCCTGTTTTGGCCCTCCAGAGGAACTGGTTGGCCACTGTGTGAGACAGGAGGCTGGACTAGATGGACCACTGGGCTGATCCAGCAGGGCTCTTCTGATGTTCTTATGAAGGCCTCGGCCTCTCTGCCCTGTTGTTGGCCCTCCAGAATAACTGGTTGGCCACTGTGTGAGACTGGATGCTGGACTAGATGGACCACTGGGCTGATCCAGCAGGGCTCTTCTGATGTTCTTATGAAGGCCTCGGCCTCTGTGCCCTGTTTTGGCCCTCCAGAGGAACTGGTTGGCCACTGTGTGAGATAGGATGTTGAACTGGATGGACCACTGGTCTAGTCCAGCAGGGCCAACTGAATAAAATATATTTTTTTAAAAAAAAAGAAAGAATAAATGACAGATTTTTGAGAGTTGTGAGACATGAAAAAATATTTGTTTTTCAGTCGCACAGTCGAGTTCAACTCTTTGCGACCCCATGGACCACATCACCCAGGCCCTCCTGTCTTCTGTCGTGCTCCGAAGTTTGCTTAATTTCATGTGTACTGCATCGATGACACTGTCTAACCATCTCATCTTTGCCGTCCCCTTCGTCTTTGACCTTCAGTCTTTCCCAGCATCAGGGTCTTCTCCAGGGAGTGCTCCCTTCTCATTGGGTGGCCAAAGTATTTGAGCTTCAGCTTCAGGATCTGGCCTTCCAGGGAGCAGTCAGGGTTGATTTCTTTTAGGACTGACAGATTTGATCTCCTTGCAGTCCAAGGGACTCTCTTCTCCAGCACCATAATTCAAAAGAATCTGTTCTTCGGCGCTTGGCCTTCCTTATAGTCCAACACACGTTTTAATTGGAAAATATGCAACTGTGCTTTTTATTAACATCAAACGAGACTGCCAAAACCAAGAAACAGATATTGATAACGACATTTCTTTGTCCAATTATATTTGTAGGCTGGGGGGGGGGGGGTGCCTTTGAGCGCATTTAAAGTTGCTTTCTTTCTCTGCTCCCCCCCGCCTCAAGCCTACCCAGAAAGCGGAACACTGGCTATGGAAGGGAAGACCAATTGGGGAGGCATACCTCCCCTTCGTTTCCCCAGCTGCCCTACCGGGAGCCACATAATATGTGGGTAAGAGCCGCATGTGGCTCCTGAGCCACAGTTTGGCCACCCCATGGCTATACTATACCATTCGACAATCCCTCGCTTATTATAGGGCCTCACTTTTTAAAATGTTGTCTCTGGCCGTTCGATGGGTGCTCCACCAGGGGGTGATGTCTGCCCAAAGGAAAAGAACAAACATCTGCTTTCAGGTCTCCATTTCCCCCTTGCAGGACAGCAGTGGCTTCCTGGAAGAAAGACAGGGGTTAACCAAGGTCTCTGTTCGTTTTATGTATACATTTGATCCATAGAACATTCTCCCCTGTTGCATTGTGTGTGGGTGGTAATGGACACACCCTCTGAACACTTATGCACCAGTTCTGGAAAACGCTCACTAAGCAGTCAACTAAGCCATTCTTTCAATTCCAAGTAAACATGCTGCTTGATTAGATTCAAGTCCAGTAGCATCTTAAAGATAATTTAGGGATGCCAGCCTCCAGGTGGGGCCTGGGGATCCCCCAGAATTACGCCTAATCTCCAGACTACAGAGATTAGTTCCCCTGGAGAAGCTGGATGCTTTGGAGCATGGACTCTAGTGTTCCCTCTAAGCCGAGTTAGTGTGAATTAGCTCACCGTTTTTTAGCCTCCGGCTCACAGATTTTTATCTTAGCTCGGTGTTATATGTTTACCATGCGGTCGCGTCGCCATGTGCTCCAGTAATGGCGACCACCATGTGGCCAGAGCACATGGCCAAGAAACTACCTGAGCTTCAGCCAGGTAGAACAAAGGCCAGGTGGATTCGAACCGGCCACCAATCATGTACCTAGGTTTCTCCCAGGGAACCTATGAGATGTAAATAGACTGATAATAGCCTATCAGGCCAGCTGGGTGAGGTCAGGGGATTATCCCGGGCCAGCATAAACGGAGGGCTCGGAGCCCTGGGTTGCATGCTTCACCCGGACCAGCAATAAAGATCTAGCTGTTTCACTGTTCCATGGACTCCCGACTCCAATACTTATCACTCAGGAAGGAGGACTCCAAGGCAAACTAATTTATGCAGTAGCCAAATCGCTCGCTCACAGCTTTAACACCAGTTGCTCACAAAGTGGAATTTTTGCTCACAAGGCTCCACAGCTTAGAGGGACCATTGCTGGCATTGTACCCCACTGAGATTCCTAACCACCCCAGGCTCCATCCGCAAGTCTCCAGGGGTTTCCCAACCTGGATCTGGCAACCCTACCCCCTCATCCCCCTGTCGGTGGCCGGGGGGGGGGGGAACCTGGGAACCCTAGATATGATTGACCAGCTTTAGCCTAGAGCCTAGACCAGTGGTCCCTCTAGTCCAACATTCCTAGAGCGTTCCTGGAGGTTTGTAGGCGGTAGAGGGAAGAAGGAATTTGAGGAGCAGTTTCACTTAGAAAGGGGCCATGGTGGCTCAGAGGTTAAGACGCTGAGCTGCAAACCAGAAGGTTGGTAGCTCGGCAATTCGAGCCCCGAGTGCAGTGGGACGGAGTGAGCTCCCGTCTCTGGCTCCAACTCCTGCCAGCCTAGCAGTTCAAAAGCAAGAAACTGCAAGATAAAGGAGTACCACTTCGGTGAGAAGGTAACAGCATTCCGTGGGCCTCGGCATCTAGTTATGCCGGCCACAGGACCACGGAGACATCTTCAGACAGCGCTGGCTCTTCAGCTTGGAAACGGAGATAAGCACCATCCCCTAGAGTTGGGTTCTACTGGCTTTCAAGCAAGGGAAACCTTTACTTTTACCTTTACCTTACCCAATCAGAAGAGTGCTCTATGAAGACCTGTGTGGTGAGATGGTCAAAGAGCCATATAGAGTTTGAGGGAGCCATACAGGCAGGGGTCATTTCGTAGAAAAAAAGGTGCAGGAGATCATTAGCATAACTCATTTGCATAACTCATTTGCATATGCCACACCCCCTAAAATACCGGAAGTGTGTCAGGAGGCAACACCCACCCCTCAGGCTCCACTCCACAGGTGAGTGAAACTGACCGGCTCTTCCTCCATTCCCTTCCCCATCCAATACTTGGTGCAATGAAAATAAGGGTAACACCCTCATTCTCTTCCTGCTCCCTTGAAACCACCAGGTTTCAAGTAGACTTGAGATACCCAGGACATGTGCACCACCCATCCCTTTCCCTTCCCCTCCCCACAACAAGACACCCTGTGAGGTAGGTGGGGCTGAGAGAGGTCTTTTGAGAACTTCTCATGAGAGAACAGCTCTGAGAGAACTTGTGACTGGCCCCAGGTCACACCAGCAGCTGCATGTGGAGCAGTGGGGAATCAAACCCGGTTCTCCCAGATTAGAGTACAACTCCTGACCACAACACCAAACTGATGGGGTGGAAGCTGCTGAAGGTTGGTGAAATTTCTCCAGTACTTATGTGCTATGTGCCCAGATAAAAAATGGTATACTTAGAAAATTTATATGCCACCTTGAGCAAGTCTCTGGAAAAGCAGCACACAGACATAAAAGGAACAATGATAAAATTATCACTATTAAAACAAAACATTAAAAACAATAAAGACCCTAGCAGGGCTTTCCCCGGGGCGCTGCGCCTCTGCACTGCTCAGGGAAGCCGAGGAGGGGGTGGGGCTTGGTCATGTGCCCGCCCCCTGGGCTCCTCACTCCCGGAGCTGCGCTCCTGTGCGCTCCCGCTCCAACGGACCCCTGCATACAGGGCATCAAGTTCAAGGGTGGCCAAACTGTGGCTCGGGAACCACATGTGGCTCTTTCACACATATTGTGTGGCTCCTGGCAGGGCAGCTGGGGAAGCAAAGGGGAGGCATGCCTCCCCGATCGGTCTTCCCTTCCCCAGCCAGTGTTTCCCTCCCTGGGTAGGCTTGAGGTGGTGGGGGAGAGCAGAGAAAGAAAGCAAGTTTAACTTTAAATGCATTCTCAAAGGCTCCCTCCCTCTGCTGGCCAGCTTGGAGAAGGCATCTGTCTCTTTAAATCCCTTCTCCAAGCCAAGCCAGCCCATATGGGGGTTGGGGGGGGCGGGCTTGAGGGATATGTGTGAGATATTTGTTCATGTCTTTCAGCTCTCAAACATCTGGCGCTTATTCTATGTGGCTCTCACGTTAAGCAAATTTGGCTACCCCTGGTCTAGTCCAACCCTCTGCTCAGGCCACTGATCATCCTTGTCGCTCTCTTCTCTACCTGCTCAGTTCTGTCCACATCCTTTTTGAAGTGAGGCCTCCAGAACCACACACAGGACTCCAGGTGTGGCCGGTCCAATGCAGTGCACAGAGGGACTGTCACAGCTTGCAGTTTGGAAGTGATGCCTCTGCTGATACACCCCAAGACCGCATTGGAAGAAGAAGAAGAAGAGATTGGATTTATATCCCGCCCTTCACTCACTTAAGAGTCTCAGAGCGGCTTACAAACTCCTTTTCCTTCCCCTCCCCACAACAGACACCCTGTGAGGTAGGTGGGGCTGAGAGAGCTCTTTCCCAAGCTGTCCTTGAGGGAACAGCTGGTCCAGAGCTATGGCTTGCCCAAGGTCATCCAGCCAGGTGCAAGTGGAGGAGTGGGGAATCAAACCCGGTTCTCCCAGATTAGAGTCCACGCACTTAACCACGACACCAAACTTGGCCATTTTTGCGGCTGCATCACACTGACCGCTCATATTTCACTTACAGTCCACCCATACCCCAAGATCTTCTTCACACACACTCCTAACCGGGAAGTGTATCCCTCATCCACACTTCACATTTTTGCTCCCCAGATGTACATCAGCCATTGTAGTTGAGAATTTTTTTGTCTTTTGGCGTCTTCTGCTCGGAGGCCAGAACTGCTACGTGCTCCCTTAGCTCAGATTCACCCACATCTGGCATCACTTTGGATTCATCTGCCAGGTGAGTCTCTACCAGTACCCAGCTATAGACCCCTGCCAGTCTCTCATCAATTCCTGCCTCTTGGCACTGGGAGCATCAGGGGCATGTGGACCTGCCGCAGGATTCAAAGGGGCCGTAGCTCAGTGATAGAGCATCTGCTTGACATGCAGAAGGTCTCAGGTTCAATCCCTGGTTTCTCCAGTTAAAAGGATCAGGTGGAAAGTAATATGAAAGACCTTTGCCTGAGACCCTGGAAAGCCACTGCCAGTCTGAGTAGACAATACTGACTTTGATGGATTAATGGTCTGATTCAGCATAAGAACATCGGAAGAGCCCCACTGGATCAGACCAGTGGTCCATCTAGTCCAGCATCCTGTCTCACACAGTGGCCAACTAGTTCCTCTGAGGGCCAACAACAGGGCAGAGAGGCTGAGGCCTTCATAAGAACATCAGAAGAGCCCTGCTGGATCAGACCAGTGGTCCATCTAGTCCAGCATCCTGTCTCACACAGTGGCCAACCACTTCCTCTGGAGGGCCAACAACAGAGCATAGAGGCCAAGGCCTTCATAAGAACACCAGAAGAGCCCTGCTGGATCAGACCAGTGGTCCATCTAGTCCAGCATCCCGTCTCACACAGTGGCTGACCAGTTCCCCTGGAGCAGGGGTGGGCAAACTTGCTCAGCGTAAGAGCCACCTAGAACAGGGGTGGCCAAACTTGCTTAACTTAAGAGCCGCATAGAATAAACATCAGATGTTTGAGAGCCACAAGACATAAACAAATATTATCTGCTTTTATTGAAAAATAAGCAAATTTGCTTTTTATTAACATTAAATGAGATTGCCAAAAATAATAACAAAAGGGGTAAAAGCAGATATTGATAATGATATTAATTTGTCCAATGATATTTGTTTGCTAATGATATTTAGCTTCCCCAGCCACCCTGCTGGGAGCCACATAATATATGTGAAAGAGCCGCATGCGGCTCTCGAGCCACAGTTTGCCCACCCCTGCCCTGGAGGACCAACAACAGGGCAGAGAGGCCAAGGCCTTCATAAGAACATCAGAAGAGCCCTGCTGGATCAGACCAGGGTCCATCTAGTCCAGCATCCTGTCTCACACAGTGGCCAACCAGTTCCTCTGGAGGGCCAACAACAGAGCATAGAGGCCAAGGCCTTCATAAGAACACCAGAAGAGCCCTGCTGGATCAGACCAGTGGTCCATCTAGTCCAGCATCCTGTCTCACACAGTGGCCAACCAGTTCCTCTGGAGGGCCAACAACAGAGCATAGAGGCCAAGGCCTTCATAAGAACACCAGAAGAGCCCTGCTGGATCAGACCAGTGGTCCATCTAGTCCAGCATCCCGCCTCACACATTGGCTGACCAGTTCCCCTGGAGCAGGGGTGGGCAAACTTGCTCAGCGTAAGAGCCACCTAGAACAGGGGTGGCCAAACTTGCTTAACTTAAGAGCCGCATAGAATAAACATCAGATGTTTGAGAGCCACAAGACATAAACAAATATGATCTGCTTTTATTGAAAAATAAGCAAATTTGCTTTTTATTAACATTAAATGAGACTGCCAAAAATAATAACAAAAGGGGTAAAAGCAGATATTGATAATGATCTTAATTTGTCCAATGATATTTGTTTGCTAATGATATTTAGCTTCCCCAGCCACCCTGCTGGGAGCCACATAATATATGTGAAAGAGCCGCATGCGGCTCTCGAGCCACAGTTTGCCCACCCCTGCCCTGGAGGACCAACAACAGGGCAGAGAGGCCAAGGCCTTCATAAGAACATCAGAAGAGCCCTGCTGGATCAGACCAGGGTCCATCTAGTCCAGCGGCTTGTCTCACACAGTGGCCAGCCAGCTCCCCTGGAGGGCCAACAACAAGGCAGAGAGGCCGAGGCCTTCCCCTGATGTTGCCTCCTCCTGTCTCTGGGATTCAGAGGTCGACTGCCTCTGAATGTGGAGGTTCCCACGAGTTCCTATGCGCAGCTTCATGTGTATCTCATAATTTTATTTTATTGATTTAGAAAAAAATACACGCTACCTTTCCGGAGATCTGCTAGTGGGGGGTGGGAATTGCCTTGGATGTCTTTCCAGGGATCTAAATAGCCAGAAACAGCCCTTGGTTTGCACGTGTAATAGATACTGGAAGCAACTGTCAAGTAGGAAATTATGTCCCTTTCAAATGCAATGACATATTGTACTGTTACGATTAATGTACCCATTCCGTGTCCTGACAGGACCCAGAAGTATATTCAGTTTTCCGGCTGGGCACAGTTTGTTATCCTCTTAAGGAGATTTTACGAGTACAGACAGTGACTTGAAGGAGTCCGTTTCTTTGATGTTTACCAAACTTCCTGATAAGAAAAGCCGGCTGCCAAAGGCAGCTTGGCATGAGTCACGTGACCCAAAGCGCTCTGTAAGAAAACAGAAAGGAAGGGAGGAGACATCTCGGGGAAGAACAAAAACATCTGCCCTGTGAGAGAAAACCGAGCCACGTTTTAAAAGTTTGGCACTTTTTGGCTTTCCTGTCTGGATAGTCAGTTTATCAGGGTGCCATTCCCACAGGCTAACAACAGTTTTTACCAGATATGGATAATATCACAATAATTCCTACAACACCCCTATAAGGTAGGCGAGTATGACTATGAAAAGAAGGGCAGAGATAGGTTGCGGTCACATGCGCCAGCTGAAGTGGAGGGGAAGCGAGGCTATTCCCTCCGGCAGGGGTCCTTTCGTAGAAAAAGAGGTGCTGGAGCTCATTAGCATAACTCATTAGCATAACATATTAGCATATGCCATGTCCCCTGACATCATTGGAAGTGTGTCAGAAAGGGAATGTCAGTTTCAGCCCCATTATACCCTATGGGCCATTGAAATCAATGGCAAAAAACTCATAGGGTATATGAGGGGCTGGAGGAAAGGGGTTTTGAGGGAGAGGCTCCAAACTTTCAGGGTAGCTGCTGGGGCCTCTCCTCGAAATACCCACCAAGTTTCAAGAAGATTGGACCACGGGGTCCAATTCTACGGGCCCCTAAACAGGTTGCCCCATCCCCTCCATTGTTCTCTGTGGTGGGAAAAAGTGTTATTTTTTTCCTACCATAGGGAACAATGGAGGGAATGGGGGCAACCTGTTTGGGGGCCCGTAGAATTGGACCCTCTGGCCCAATCTTCTTGAAACTTGGTGGGTATTTCGAGGAGAGGCCCCAGCAGCTACCCTGCAAGTTTGGACCCTCTCCCTCAAACCCCCTCCCCCCCAGCTGCTTTTAAAGTTGCCACTGAATTTCAGCGGCAATTTGGCAGCAGGCTGAATAAGATCAGAGAATCTGATTCGGCCCGTGACTGCCCTAGTGGCCACTCCTGAGCTCACTCCGGCCCCAAAGGACCCCTGCCCTCCGGAGGAATTAGACCTGCGGTTGCGAGATTACACAGCCCTTTGTTTCTGCGGGCCCAGCCTGTGTGATCAGATGCAACTGCAGGTGAGTCATTTTGGTTTTTTTGCTGTTTCTTTCCCATGCACATAAATGAGGAATCACACTTCCACACCAAGGGCCCCCTATGGTTATGCGATGATGTGCATACTGTGAAGGGGGGGGGGGAACGGCACCAAGCCGGGATGGCCTGATCAGACCATCCCAACAGTTCGGAAGTGTGCTTGTGTGATCAGACAGGGGAAAGTCCATCCGTGGCCCATCACAACCCATTTACTACTGTATTTCCCCGGGTGTCTTTTAACTCCGCTTCTGCAGTGGAGCAGCACAGGTTGCCAGCAGCTGTGGGATGCTTCCCAGGTGTTGCTGTCTGATCACTCCCTTTAGATCCGAGGGGCATTTGCGCCTATGTCAGATCTTCTGGCACGTGTGATCGCAGCCAATAGTGTCACAGTGTCAGCCGCAACTGACACAGGGACAGTGCGTATCGATGCCCCTTCCATGCTGCTCAGTACTGTTTCCACAAAGGGGAGGGCGGAGACATTGCCTGCCTTCAGGTAGAACAGGGGTCTCCAACATGGGGCCCACGGGCTCCATGACACCTGACAAGTGATAGGAGGGCCCAGGTGGAGCTTTTGCCCAGCTCATGCAAAAGGAATAGCCAGGTTAGATGCCCGAAAATTGAAGACAGATAGTGCCAGGTGGCTCTTAGGCAGCTCAGTAGATATACTTATTTTTTTAGTGCATTTTGTTGCACAAAAAATATGTAGAGACATCAGGACCGTGAGAGCCAGTTTGGTGTAGTGGTTAAGTGCGTGGACTCTAATCGGGGAGAACCGGGTTTGATTCCCCACTCCTCCACTTGCAGCTGCTGGGTGACCTTGGGCCAGTCACAAGTTCTCTCAGAGCTGTTCTTGAAAAAGAGGAGTTTCTGTCAGAGCTCTCTCAGCCCCACCTACCTCACAGGGTGTCTGTTTTGGGGAGGGGGAGGGAAAAGGAGATTGTAAGCCGCTCTGAGTGATCTCCTCCTCCTCCTCCTCCTTCTGTTGCACAGTCGTGTATTGACCCGTGTGTGTGTTAGTCTGTAGCAGCGAAAAAAACATTTCCACTGGAATAGATTTTGTAAATCTAAGGTCTGATGGGACTCCTGTTTCATTCTGCTGTTAGACAAAAATGAGCATTCCTGATATATTTAATAATACTGCTAGTGAATGATCCAACAGGAAATGACTGAAGTCAGGAGTAAATACTGGGGCAGACCATCGGTTTGATCAACGAATGAACAGCATTTCCCAGTTATTCACAGTCACTCGCATACATTTGTTTGTTGTAATCCTCAGTACAACCCTGTAAGGTAGGCTGGTACGACAATTGTCAGTTGCAGATCCCGTCAAAGCCAAGAGGTAAACTGAATTCACAGGTTCAGGCGGGCAGCCGTGTCGGTCTGAAGCAACAGATCAAAGTCTGAGTCCAGTGGCACCTTTAAGACTTTAATTCTGGGTAGAAGTTTCGGTGTGCATGCGTACTTAGAACTGTGCATGAAGGCTTCTACCCAGAATTAAACTTTGTTGATCTTAAAAGGTGCCACCGGACTCAAATAGGGTTGCCAAGTCCAGGTTGGAAAATACCTGGGGACTTTGGGGGTGGAGCCAGGAGAAGGTGGGGTTTGGGGAGGGGAGGGGCCTCAGCATGGTACAATGCCATAGAGTCCACCCTTCAAAGCAGCCGTTTTCTCCAGGGGAGCTGATCTCTGTCAGCTGGGGATCAGTTGTAAAAGCGGAAGATCCCCAGGCCCCACCTGGAGGCTGGCAACCCTAGACTCAAACTGTCTTCTGAGTGCACAGGTCCCGTTTAGAGCAGCGGACACGCACATGTGGGAAAAGAAGAGGTCTAAAGACTTTGGCTGTCTGGTTTCCGCCAGGCGAAAGTCAGTTTTCAATGGGAGCTTTCCAGACTTTGGCACGGTTTTAAGGTCTTGCGAAGGGGGCATTCACAAATGCATCCACCGTTCTGGGAATCGCAACACGTCACCTTTGGTAAAAGTTCGCTCGCTCGCTACCCCCCAGTTCAAGGAATTTAAAACAATAACAATGATGACGCAACAAGAAGAAGAGTCGAAGCTTGCACGCCGCTTTTCTCTACCCTGCAGGAGTCTCAAAGCGGTTTACTAGCACCTTCCCTTCCTCTCCCCACAACAGACACCCTGTGAGGTGGGTGGGGCTAAGAGAGCTCGAGGAGAGCTGTGACCGGCCCAAGGTTCACCCAGCAAGCTTCATGTTCTCAAGCGTGGAATCGAACCCCGGTACCTAGGTTCGAGTCCACCGCCTTTCCCCACTACACCACGCTGGCTCTCGAGAAAAACCCCCCGCAACTCTGCAGTAACTAACTGCCGACCTCCACCTGCTCAGCTCTCGCGTTAGTTCGCTCTCTGTCTCTCCGCCCCTCTCCCCACCCCCCTGGGGGGGGGCGGAGGCGTCAGCTGAGGTGACGTCAGCCCGGGAGCTGCCCTATATAAGGCGGGCCGCGGTCGCGGCTGCCCCTCAAACCATTATCGCTTCGGTGTGTTTTTGTGGACGTGGAGTGTACTCCCGGTATCTCCTTTGCAAATGGGCTCTATAGCCTAGCGTCGCCCCCCCTTAGCCAGGTCACCTGTGGTCTGAAGCCGTCGGGATTTTGCTGGGCGCAACCTTAAGAAGACTTCAAGGTGAGACGACCACCCCGCGGGAGCTTGGCCGGCGAGGCAGCGCTTGGAAGCGTTGCAAGCCGACGGTTGCCAGGTCCAGGTCGGGAAACTCCTGGAGATTTGGAGAGGGACCTCAGCGGGGGTACAGCGCTACAGAGTCCACCCTCCGAAGGCTCCATTTTCTCCAGGGGAGCTGATCTCTGTAGACTGGGGCTGTAATTCCGGGAGATCCCCAGGCCCCACCTGGAGACTGGCATCCCTGTTATTTAGATTCGTATTGCATCTTTACGGGTTAAAGGGGGGGGTCTTCTTTCCCCTTCCTCACCCCCCCCCCCCCCGCGTCTCCCTTTATAGTCTACCGGTCTCCCTTTGGAGGAGGCCGTTTTTACCCCGCTATTTTTAAAACGCCCTGCCGAGCGGAAAGTAACGCGCCCGTCTTTTTAAAGCCCGCTTGTTTGGGAGTGCATTCGCCGCGGCGCTCGGTGGGGTTGACTTCCGAGCAAGCGGACAAACAGGATCGGGCGGCGGGGAAAACAAGGCAGCACGGAATCGCGGAAATCTCGGCTCACGCTTGTGGTTTGCACAGATGTTTGCTCCTTGACACGTTTGTTCCTTGACTTCCACCATATTTATTTTCTGTTAATGGGGAGGGGGCATAAGTAGGCTCGCTTGCGCCCTTTTTCTCTTCCCCCCCCCCCGTCGGCTCTTTCTAAGCCCCCCCCCTTGCAAACACAGAAGGGAAAAGAGTACCCCCCCCCCGCAGTTGCCCCGTTGCCCCTTTGATGTCGTGAACGTTCTACGCGAACGTTCTAAGCGGCGGTCTCAACGTTCCATTCGGGTTTCCGCTTTCCTTGCGCCCTCTTTGATCGAGATCGCTGTAGGCAGATTCTGGAAAGGGGGCCCGTTTTGTCATTTTCACTTTCTGGTGAACAGCTGTCATCGCCCGGGTTGTGTAGTCGGGACGGAAGTCTGGTTTTGGGCGAGCCGAGCCAGGGCTTAATCCGCAGTCCGCCGTGGAGGATGCGGGAGGGGTGGTGTTTGCCTAATAATCCCGAGTCTTTCGGTCGCTTGCTGACCTGTTTCACACGCCCTCGGGTTTTGATAGCGTGGCTATATTGCTTGGACGCGGACTCCGGCTCTCGCACACACCTTTTAGGGCGTAAAGCCCACTGGAATCCGCGGGGCTTCCTCCCGAGTAGCCGTGCGTCGAGCTGTCCGCGCTCCCCAAAACGTCCCCATGACTTTATCTGATTCCCCTGGCGGCGGGTAAACCCGCGCGGATCCCTCCCTTGGCCGCCAGGGCAGGGGCTGAGGGAGGAGGGCCCCCGCTCGGTCTGTGTCGGCTGCAGCAGCAACCAGCCAGTTCAGTCCGGATTTTGGCAGTTCGGCAGCTCTTCCGGAAGCCCTTGCCTTCCAGCCGCCGCCCCCCTCCCCCCCCCGCCTCTCAAAATCAGGCAAGGGAGCCATTCTTTCGAAAGGGAGACAAAAAGAGAAGGCAGGGGGGCGTCCCGGTCCGGAGTCGAACGGCTCTCGATTGGGTCGAGGGTTATTTCGAAAGCCTTTTTTTTTCTTTTTAAAGAGAGGGGTAAACAAACGCTGGAAGGAAATGTAGGTGGAAGCGTGCGCTGTTCTTCTTGCAAGTTGTCAGACCGGAGGGGCGAGCTCTGTCTGGCGGGTCCGGCTTTTGCAGCCAGTGTTCCCTCTAAGCTGAGTTAGTGTGAGCGAGCTCACCGTTCTTTAGCCTCCGGCTCGCGCATTTTCTGTCTCCGCTCAGGAAGGAATGGCTCCAGAACGAACTAATTTTCTGTAGCAGCCAAATCGCTCGCTCACCACTTTTAAAGCCAGTAGCTCACAAAGCAGAATTTTTGCTCGCAAGGCCCCACAACTTAGAGGGAGCGTGGCTCAACCCTCGATGTTTACCGCATGCGAGGAAAAGCCTAAAGGACACCCTGGGGTCGGAACTCCGGACCTGTGATTTAGAAGGGGGAAAAATCTTGTAGAGCTGTGCTAATTGTTATTGCGACTTTCTTTGAATGAGCAAAAGACTGGAGACTTTGTTGTTTATGGTCAACTTTCAGATGAAGTTTCCTGCGAAACAAAGTACTATTTCGGAGACCTTCATCAACCACATCTTCATGGACCACTTTAATTATTAATATGCAGGAACTCGGTTGGATCAGACCAGTCGGCCACCTCCCACAGCAGTGGGTCAGGAGGACCCAAAAGTGGGTCATCCAGCCGCTGAAAGTGGGTCACAGGTCAGCCCTCCCTAACGGCCACTCCCTGCCTTTTTCATTGCTCTCCTTTGTATTTTGGAAACCAAGATCTGACCCTGGAAACCGGATCGTCCATGTCACACCTTAGCTGGTATTTTTTCTTCACTGCATATACGTGTTGATTGTGTGAACTGTGGCAGATCATGAGAAGGGAGGGCCAGAAGGGTTGCATCAGGGCTTAGTTTTCATGGCCCTTTCTTACACCCCCAGGGAGATGCCGGTTCTCCAGGCCAGCGTTCCCTCTAAGCATTGTTAGTGTGAGCTAGCTCACAGTTTCTTAGCCTCCGGCGCACACCTTTTTGTTTGGGCTCAGGAAGGATAGCTCCAGAGCAAACTAATTTATGCAGTGGGCAAATCGCTTTCTCACTGCTTTTTTTTTAAATAAATTTTTATTAAGTTTTTATAAGAGAAAAGAAAAGGAAAAAACAAGAAAAAAATCATACAAAAATAAAAACATACTAACAGAAGAAGAAGAGAAGAGATTGGATTTATACCCCCCCTCCACTCCCCAAGGGAGTCTCAGAGCGGTTTACAAACTCCTTTCCCTCCCCTCCCCACAACAGACACCCTGTGAAGTAGGCTGAGAGAGCTGAGAGAGCTCTTTCCCAAGCTGTCCTTGAGGGAACAGCTGGTACAGAGCTATGGCTTGCCCGAGGTCATCCAGCCAGGTGCAAGTGGAGGAGTGGGGAATCGAACCCGGGTCTCCCAGATTAGAGTCTGCGCACTTAACCACTACACCAAACTGGCTCTAATTCTAGATACGGAGTCCGTACTATATATATATCTAAATTAACATTTCTACTAGAATCAGTGTCTAATTCACCAAATTAGCTTATCCCAGTTTTATAGGGGCATACAGTTAGAGTTAGTTCATTTTTTAAAATGTTCTTCCAACCATTTATAAAACCTTAACCAGTTATTTTCAAAAATTTCCTCTCTTTTATCTGTTAATTTCAATGTTAAATTGTCTGTTTCTGCAGTCTCCAATAGTTTATATATTATTTCCTCCTTAGAAGGAACTTCCTCTTCTTTCCAGTACTTTGCATGAAGAATTCTAGCAGCAGTTATTACATGGATAATCAGATATTTATCTAATTTGTTAAAAGTTTCTGGAGTCATTCATCAAAAAAAAAATCTGGCACAAATGCTATAGTCAAATGCAACATATTTTGCAATATTTCATGAATCCAGGTCCAATATTTTTTACACATTTACATGTCCACTGCATACAAAAAAAGGAACCAACTAATGCCAGTAGCTCACAGAGTAGAATTTTTGCTCAAAAGATTCCACAGCTTAGAGGGAGCATTGCTCCAGGCCGGTTTGGCCAGAGATCCTGGAGGGGTTTTTTCCTCAAGAAGAAGAGATTGGATTTGTACCCCACCCTTCATTTGGAGTCTCAGAGCGACTTGCAAACTCCTTTCCCTTCCCCTCCCCACAGCAGACACCCTGTGAGGTAGGTGGGGCTGAGAGAGCTCTGAGACAACTGTCCTTGAGAGAACAGCTGGTACAGAGCTATGGCTTGCCCAAGGTCATCCAGCAGCTGCATGTGGAGGAGTGGGGAATCAACCCCGGTTCTCCCAGAGTAAAGTCCATGCACTTAACCACTACACCAAACTGGCTCTCATGCCATCTTCTGGGCATGGAGCGGGGGTCACTGCGGGTGTGGAGGGGGAGGTAGTTGTGAATTTCCTGCATTGTGCAGGGGGTTGGACTAGATGACCCTGGGGTCCCTTCTAACTCTATGATTATATTCTAAGTAAAATGTGTCCTGATGGTCACTAGAGTGAGTGAGAATTTTAGGGGGGGTTTGAGGGAAGAATGGAGAAGGAGAGGGGTAGTCGGAGGCTGGGATATAACCTCCGCAGGCAAAGGCTGTGTATGTCAGAATGCCACTTTCTTGGGGTTCATGGTGGGGGCCCTTTGACCATGGCACCGAAGGGTGCCAAAGTTTTTTGGTTTCTCGGAAACATCTGGTTAGCCACTGTAGAAGACAGAATGCTGAGCTAGATGAGTACCAAGGTCATTGTTCGCCTGGGGTGCCAAAAAACCTTGGGCCAGCCCTGGATGGGTCACCACAGAATTTGGACTTGTGGATCACCATTCAGATAAAGTTGGGAACTGCTGTCCTACAGTACCCTTTGTTTGTGGTTCTGGAGGGTTCACGGACCGGGAACAGAAGCTGCGGCCTTTCCTGACGTCGTCTCTAGCATGGCATTCATAGGTTGGCCGTGTCTGGAGGGTCAGGGTTTTGCCATCTTGGCTAGAGACAGTACAGTGTAGTGGTCAGGACGGTGTAGTGGTTAGGAGCGTGGACTCTAATTTTGGAGAATTGGATTTGATCCCCCACTGCTCCGCATGCAGCTGCTGGAGTGACCTTGGGCCAGTCACAAGTTCTCTCAGAGCTGTTCTCTCAAGAGCAATCCTCAGAAGAGCTCTCTCAGCCCCACCTACCTCACAGGGTGTCTATTGTGGGGAAGGGGAAGGAGAGTGTAAGCCCCTCTGAGGCTCCAAGTGAAGGATAGGGTATAAATACAATCTCTTCTTCTTAGTAGCCATTGGTGGACTTTTCCTCCATAAATTTGCTATCCCTCTTTGAAAACCATCTGTGCTCTTGGCAACAGGCAATGAATTCTACAGACTGAAATATTCATTCAGATGAAGAAGTATTTTCTTTGGCTGGTCCTGAACTCATTACCCATTAACTTCATTGATTGTATTTTGGGAGAGACGGAAGAGTTCTCGCGAAGCACTCATTTTCTAAACTTTAGTCTTTTTTCCCCTGAACTAAACAGGCACAAATTCTTCACTTTTTCCTGATAGGGAAAAGTGCTCCCAACCCTTTAACCATTTTGTTTGCCCTCTTCTGTGGGTGCCGGCGTGCAAATGGGCAAAATCACCAACTGCCCATATGGGGCCTTCTCTGTTGCGGCCCCCGCCTTGTGGAAGGTCGGCCTGGAGAGGTCAGGAAGACTCCAGCTGTCCTGGCTTTCCGCAAACTATGCAAAACTGAATGATCCAAGAGGGCTTTTCTATGCAGGCAAGAGGCTAGCACTGTACAAAATGATTCCCAGGAGTTATTTAGAAAAAGCATGGAAGACTGCGGTCGATGCCACGGGTGTTCAGGTCGCTGAAACGAGGATCCTAGTATGGAATTCTGCATCGCTTAATGTGTCATGTTGACACTTCACGCTTTGCTTCAGATTGGTTTTCAGACTTCTAGCAAATTTCCAGAATGTATATGAGGTTGCTTTTTTTAGTGTCTCCTACATACAACCCTGAACATAACTGGGATTGATTGCTCCTGCAAACTGAGCATTGCTAGAACGGAGGTCAGGTCTGAGGCGGTCACTTGAGGTCGAACTAGGAGCCATGCGCGGAAGGGGGCTTACTAGGAACTTTCTGTGTGGCTTGTAACTCGTATCTTGCACTGAATGAGTGGTCCAGATCTTTTTCAAGGACATAAATAGGTCGATCTACATCCATGCACCCGAGCCGTGTGGCAAGTGCTAGGAATTCTAAGGATGGGACAATGTCACCCACCCCACGCACGCACAACTAGTGTTACTGATGTTTGGATTTCCTGTATGGGGCAGTTTTAATGCTGTGTCGAACACATAGCAGTGGCTCAAGTGGTTATAGCAGCAGCTCAAGTGGTTAAGACGCCGAACTGCAGCCTGAGAGGTCGGTAGGTCAGCAGTTCGAGACCCGAGTGCTGCGTGACTTGAGTGAGCTCCCATCTCTGGTCCCAGCTCCTGCCAACCTAGCAGTTCGAAAGCAAGAAATTGCAAGTAGATAAATAAGTGCCGTTTCGGTGGGAAGGTAACAGTGTTCCATGCACCTCAGCGTCTAGTCATGCCGGCCACATGACCATGGAAACATCTTCGGACAGCGCTGGTTCTTCGGCCTCGAAATGGAGATGAGCACCGCATCCCTAGAGTCGTATTCAACTGGCTTTCGAGCGAGGGAAACCTTTACCTACCTGAACACATGAAGCTGCCTTGTACTGAAGACGTTAAAGTCAATGTTGTCTACTCAGACTGGTAGCAGCTCTCTAGGGTCTTATACAGACGTCTTTTCACATCACCTAATGCCAGACTCTATAAACTGGAGATGCTGGGGATAGAACCTGGGGCCTTCTGCATGCCGAGCAGACGCTGTTCCACTGAGGCATGACCCCTCCGCGCAGCTCTCCAGAGTCTCAGGCTGAGGTCTTTCACACCACCTAGCGCCTGGTCCTTTTAACTGGAGATTCTGGGACTGAACCTTGGTCTTTCTGCTTGCCAAGCAGATGCTCTGCCGCTGAGTCACAACCCCTCCCCTGACGTCTTGGCTTCACATTTCAACATTGCATAAAAAGTGCAAGAGACGTGCTCTTAAAGGCCTTTAAAGAAGCAGGAGCGACAATAACAATGTGAGGCGCATCTTTCTAATGCTCAGGAGCATGAAATCTTTGCTGTGCACCTTAGGCATCTTTGTACATGAACAGGTCCCCTCTTCAGGAAATGTATACTAGAAAGCTGCACTGCTGAAGAGGCTTCGCTTGAAGTATTGCGTTGATGTAGTCCGGCCTCTTTCTTGCTCTGCCACCTCTCCTGAGGCACCGGGGTTAAAGTCTGTGTTCTAGAATGAGTTGTAGAATTACGGTGACCTAAGGGTTGCAGTGGCTCAAGTGATTAAGACGTTGAACTGCAGACTGAAAGGTCGGTAGTTCAGCAGTTTGAGACCCGAGTGCTGCATGACGGAGTGAGCTCCCGTCTCTGGCCCCAGCTCCTGCCAACCTAGCAGTTCGAAAGCAAGGAATTGCAAGCAGATAAATAGGTACAACTTCGATGGGAAGGTAACAGCGTTCCGTGCGCCTTGGCGTCTAGTCACGCTGGCCACATGGTCACAGAAACGTTTTCGGACAGCGCTGGCTCTTCAGCTTGGAAATGGAAATGAGCACCACATCCCTAGAGTCGTATTCGGCTGGCTTTCAAGCAAGGGTACCTTTACCTTTAAGCCTGCCTGCCAAATTGCACTAGGACCTCTGATCAGCGGAGATGGTGCATTCCGCTATGTCTGGCAGTTTTTCTCCTTATTTGAGACTTTAATCCCAGCTTGACTGGCAATGTTCTCTTCCCTCACAGAATCTGTATTGCAAGTGGCTTTCTTCCGTGAGCAGCTGAACATTCCGAGCTGGTCTGTGTTGGAGGGTTCACCAACACAGGTGTAATACAATATAGGGTCACTTCTCTACCACCCCAGGCAAGATCATCCATCTGTATGTCTATGCTTGGAGAACATGCTGCTTCAATATTGCACAGTGCTGTTAAAATAACTCAGAAGGGAAAATCTGGGGAAACTAATTTTCTACCACCTTATGTTACTTACTTTTTTACTTGGATAAAGGTTTAGGGATTACTGTGTATAGTTCATACTGCCCGTTGCAGTTAGTCAGATATGACTGTATAATTTTTGCGTTTTGTAGTGAGTCGTGGTAATACTTGAAGCTTTGCTTCAGTTCTGTTCACAGATTTTTGGTTGGTTCCAGGTTGCTACAATCCAAATCCTACTGCATTCATGTGTGTGGGTGTGGGTGTGTCCCATCTTGTTGATTCCGATTCCTGTGTTACTGGTGGACAAACCCAGTCATTTAGAGTTGCCATCCTCCAGGTGGGGCCTGGAGAACTCCTGGAATTACAGCTGAGTTCCAGGCTACAAAGATCAGTTCCTCTGGAGAAAATGGCTGCTCTGGAGGATGGCAAATGGGATTCAGTGTGGCCAAGTGCAGAGTGATGCACACTGGAGCCAAAAATCCTAACTATAAATACACATGGATGGAGTCCGAGCTGGCAGAGACTGACCCGGAGAGAGATCTTGGAGTCGTGGTAGATAATTCACTGAAAATGTCAACTCTGTGTGCGATTGCAATTAAAAAAAAGACAAATGTTATGCTGGGGGTTATTAGGAAGGGAATAGAAAACAAATCAGCCAGTATCATAATGCCCTTGTATAAATTGATGGTGCAGCCTCCTTTGGAGTACTGTGTACAGTTCTGGTCACCGCACCTCAGAAAGGATATTATAGCATTGGGAAAAGTGCAGAAAAGGGCAACTAGAATAATTAAGGGGATGGAACGCTTTCCCTATGAAGAAAGGTTTAAGAGGTTAGGGTTCTTCAGCTTAGAGAAACGACGACCGAAGGGTGACATGATCGAGGTTTACAAAATGATGTGTGGGATAGAGAAGGCAGAGAAAGAAGTACTTTTCTTTCTTTCTCACAACACAAGAACTTCTGGAACTCAGTGAAATTAATGAGCAGTCGGGTTAGAACGGTTAAAAGGAAGTCCTTCTTCACCCAAAGAGGAATTCACATGTGGAATTCACTGCCGCAGGAAGTGGTGGCGGCTTCAAGCATGGACAACTTCAAGAGGGGATTGGATAAACATATGGAGTAGAGGTCCATCAGTGGCTATTAGGCGCAAGGTCTGGGGCAGTGATCCTTGATACTCTTGGTGCTCGGGGAGCAACTGTGGGAGGGCTTCTGGAGTTCTGGCCCTGTTGATGGACCTCCTGATGGCACCTGGGTTTTAGCCACTGTGACACCAAGCGTTGGACTGGATGGGTCATTGGCCTGATCCAACATGGCTTTTCTTATAGTCTTATGTCTGGGGCAGTGATTCTCTGTGTTCCTGGTGCTTGGGGGGGGGGGGAAACTGGGAGGGCTTCTGGAGTTCTGTCCCCGCTGGTGGACCTCTTGATGGCCCCTGGTCTTTGGCCACTGTGTGACAAATAGTGTTGGACTGGTTGGGCCACTGGCCTGATCCAACATGGCTTCTCTTATGTTCTTAAGACGCACAATGCACCCTTCGGTCCCTTCTCAAATACCAGGTAGCAGATGCACTTTATGGACAATGGTCTTTAAACATTCATGCTATATGTTTGTGTGTGTATTCTGACAACAGGCTGTTTTGTTCCTCAGGGTTTACAACAGCACCAGAACAAAGATCAAGAAACATGGCAGCAATCCCGTCAAGCGGCTCCCTTGTGGCAACCCACGACTACTACCGAAGTAAGAATGGGGTGGCGGGGTGGGTGGGTGGCAGCAGCGATGGCTCAGTGGAAGAGCGACTGCTTTGGAGGTGGAGGGTGCCTGGCTTTTCTCTCCGCTTCCAGAACCTGGGGCAGGGGTGGGTAAATTGCGGCCCGCGGGCCACATGTGGCCCGCCACAGAGTTTTTTGCGGCCCGCCAAGAAGATTTCAGGACTTCAAGAAAATTGAGCCTAAATTCAATTTGCTCTCTTATCCCATCACTGCTGATATTGATACAGCACCTGAGGAGAGCTGCAGCTTGAACTTATTGACATGCAGTCAGACCACACTGTGAAAGAAATGTTTCATGCTGTGACATTAGTTGACTTTTACAAATCTTTGTCTGCTGGAAAAATTTCCATGTCTGAAGAAATTTGCTGGGAAAATGTTCTCTATATTTGGGTCTACATGTATTTGTGAGCACAGTTTTTCTTGCATGAAGATCAACAAGAGTAAATATAGATGCTCTTTGACAGACATGAACTTGCAGGCTGTGATGCGAATCTCAACAAGCAACCTCACTCCTGCTTTCAAAAAAATTGTAGAAAAGTGTGACGGGGTACAGTCGTCTCATTAAACTGATTCTAAAATTAAATGTGCTTGCAGCTGTAGACGATATGAAATTAGCACAATAAAAAAATTGAATAAAACTACCACTATTTTATTTCATTTATATTTATTGATTTTTATGATACAATTTATACCTTTTCTGAAATGCAAAGTTAACTAACGAATGCAATCACTTTAAAAGGTGCGGCCCTGCGCTAACCTCCGCTCCCACAAAGCGGCCCCCGAGCCAAAACAATTGCACACCCCTTGGTGCTGCCCCTTGACCAAAACCGGCCTCAACGACCCTATGGATGAGTAACTCCATAGAAGGTGGCTTCACAAGTCCAGTGGCTCAGCCTTGAGTTCTGAGGAGTTGTTAATAGAGATGCTGGGGTGTAGCAGCCCGAATAGCCGAAAACTGGCAGGAACGTGTACAGCCCGGAATCTAAGCAGGGCTGGCTGTGGTTAGTACTTGGATGGGAGACCACCAGGTGTCAGAGTACCCAGTGACCAGAAACCAACAACGTTCCTTAAACAGGATCAGTTTATTGACTCAGAATACAGCATTGCTCTAAACACATTTTGTGTTAAGACTACTGGGGTAAGAGCGGGAATGGGATTTTATACAGGGTTCAGACTTGGGTTGTCAGATGGATCCAGGCCAATAAGCAACAGGGTTACATTCACCCTTAGTTCCCAGCGGGAAAGCGGAGAGCGTCTCCAAGGTTGAGCCTTGTCAAAGCAAGAGATAAAGGATGCAGGAGGATCGAAACTTAGCATACCAGTATTACACTCCCCACCTTCTCCATGACAACCTAGTTGACACCAGGGAAGGCTAGGGTTGCTATGTAGAGGCAGGCAATTGAAAACCACCTCCATTCATCTCTTGCCTTGACTTGGACGGCCTGGCTAGCCCGATCTCGTCAGATCTCAGAAGCTGAATGGGGTTGCCCCGATTAGTACTTGGATGGGAGACCCCTAAGGAAGACCAGAGTTGCAAGTGATGCTCTGTATTCTTGGTGCTTGGGGGGGGGGGGAACAGTGGGAGGGCTTCTAGTGTCCTGGCCCCGCTGCTGGACCTCCTGAGGGCACCTGGTGTTTTTGGCCAGAGTGTTGGACTGGATGGGCCATTGGCCTGATCCAACATTGACTTCTCTTGTGTTCTTATGTTCTCATGCTATGCAAAGGAATGCAGTGGCAAACCACCTCTGCTCATCTCTTGCCTTGAAAACCTTTTGATTTATTTAGTCTGTTCTTATCCCCCCCCCCCCCCCCCAGTGGCCTGGATAGCCCAGCTTAGCCCAGTCTTATCAGATCTGGAAGCTAAGCAGGGTCGGCCTTGGTTAGAACTTGGATGGGAGACCGCCAGGGAAGTCCAGGGTGGCTACAGAGAGGCAGGCAATGGGAAACCACCTCCATTCAGCTCTTGCCTTGGAAACTCTACAGGGTCACCATGTCAGCTGTGATTTCATGGCATGCGTGTGTGCGTGTGTTTGTGTATCTATTTGTCCATCTGTGTGTGTGTGTATATACACACAAACACACACATTCTTATCCCACTTCCTTTCCTGATGGGAACACAGAAGTGGCTTATGAAAATACGTTTCGAAATAGATTCTTATACAAGTATACTCACAAAGAAAAGGCAAAAAATAAGCAAGGTTACTGTCCAACAAGGCTATTCCACCTGCTTAAAGCTACAGGCTGTAATCTGTGGGCCAAGAAGAGCCACGAGGCTCTTGCAAGCCAGTTTGGCTATTGAGAGCCAGTTTGGTGCAGTGGTTAAGTGCGCGGACTCTAATCTGGGAGAACCGGGTTTGATTCCCCACTCCTCCACTTGCACCTGCTGGATGACCTTGGGCAAGCCATAGCTCTGTACCAGCTGTTCTTTCAAGGACAGTTGTCTCAGAGAGCCGGTTTGGTGTAGTGGTTAAGTGCGCGGACTCTAATCTGGGAGAATTGGGTTTGATTCCCCACTCCTCCACTTGCACCTGCTGAATGACCTTGGGCAAGCCATAGCTCTGTACCAGCTGTTCTCTCAAGGACAGCTTGGGAAAGAGCTCTCTCAGCCCCACCTGCCTCCCAGGGTGTCTGTTGTGGGGAGGGGAAGGGGAAGGAGTTTGTAAGCCGCTCTGAGACTCCGAGTGAGTGAAGGGCAGGGTATAAATCCAATCTCTTCTCTTCTTCTTCTTCTTCTGCCCAAAGATGAAAACAAATCAGCCAGTATCATAATGCCCCTGTATAAATCTATGGTGCGGCCTCATTTGGAATACTGTGTACAGCTCTGATCACCAGACCGCAAAGATATTCTAGCATTTGAAAAAGTGCAGAAAAGGGCAATTAAAATGATTAAGGGGATGGAATACCTTCCCGGCGAAGAAAAGTTAAAGAGGTTAGGAGGAGGAGGAGATTGGATTTATACCCTGCCCTTCACTCGGAGTCTCAGAGCGGCTTACGATCTCCTTTCCCTTCCCCTCCCCACAACAGACACCCTGGGAGGTAAGTGGGGCTGAGAGAGTTCCTTCCCGGACTGCCCTAGAGAGAACAGCTCTGACAGAATGATGGCTTGCCCAAGGTCATCCAGCAAGCAGAGGAGTGGGGAATCAAACCCGGTGCTCCCAGATTAGAGTCCGCGCACTTAACCACTACACCGAACTGGCTCTCTGGTTAGGACTTTTTAGTTAGGAGAAATGATGACTGAGGGGTGAGATGAGAGAGGTTCACAGAAGTATGCATGGGATGGAGAAGGTAGAGAAAGAAGTACTTTTCTCCCTTTCTTGCAATATAAGAACTCGTGGGCGCTCAATGAAATTCATGTAGGCCTAGAATAAATGAAGTCTTTTTTCACCCAAAAAGGAATGAATGCATGGAATTCACTGCCGTAGGAAGTAGTGGCGGCTACAAGCATAGACAGCTTCAAGAGGGGATTGGATATACATATCCAATGTAGTGCAGAATGCCGCAGCCAGGCTGTTGATGGGCCTCTCTGCGAGGGACCATGTCCAGCCTGTGCTGAGGGCACTGCACTGGCTGCCTATAGCATACCGGATCCGGTTCAAGGTGCTGGTTCTAACCTTTAAAGCCCTTTATGGCCAGGGGCCTGCTTACCTAAGGGACCGCCTTTCCCCATATATACCCCAGAGAGCACTACGGTCAGGCACGCAACATCGCCTGACCCTTCCTGGCCCGAGAGAGGCCAGGCTGGCTACCACTCGGAACAGAGCCTTCTCAGTGGCGGCCCCCTACTGGTGGAATGAGCTCCCGGAAGACATCAGGGCCCTGCGGGACCTTCTGCACTTCCGCAGGGCCTGCAAGACGGAGCTCTTCCGCCAGGCTTTTGGGGCCGCCGCTGGGAGAAATGGCCATTGATGGATGGCCAGGGAAGTACACAGGCCCGGGATAACAGTTAGTGGTGGCCTCCTGGCCGGGAAAGCTGTCGTTGCCCTGGTGTTAGTATTTTAGATCGCCAATGATTATATTTGCAATTTGCCGCCAATTGAAACTGTAATTGTAATTGTATTGTATTTTAATGTATTAATTTATATTATTTATATTGATTTTAATGTTGTGAGCCGCCTAGAGCCGCTATGTTGGTCAGGCGGGATATAAATCTAAATAAATAAATATGGAACAGAGGTCCATCAGTAGCTATGAGCCACAAGGTATAGAGAAAACACTATGTATGGGGCAGCGATGCTCTGTATTCTCGGTGCTTGGGGGGGGGGCAACAGTGGGAGAGCTTCTAGAGTTCTGGCCCCACTGGTGGACCTCCCGATGGCACCTGGGTTTTCGCCACTGTGTGACACAGAGTGTTGCACTGGATGGGCCACTGACCTGATCCAGCATGGCTACTCTTACGTTCCCTCTCTTGAGAAAGAGCAGGTTTGCCTTAGGTTGTTTTCTGTCTTTGGAACATTGCTGGATCATTCCTCCATGGGGACAGTCTAGAACAGGGGTTCTCAACCTGTGGGTCGGGACCCCTTTGGGGTCGAACGACCCTTTCATAGGGGTCGCCGGGTGGCGTCCAAGGCTGCCCCGCCGACAGGAAAGGGCCCCACGCAAGCCGATTGCCATTGGAACCTAACTTTTAGGAACTGATTCCAATCCAGTGTAGGAATAATGGTTGGACATAAGCTATTGGTTCAGGCAAGATTTTGTATAGATGGGACAGAAAATAATGTTTTTATTGGTTTTGTCAAAGCCGTTTAGACAACACAACAAATAATTGTATGGTTGGGGGTCACCACAACATAAGGAACTGTATTAAAGGGTCACGGCATTAAGAAGGTTGAGAACCACTGGTCTAGAAGAATGATCTTCAGCCTCTCCAGGTATGGGATTCTGTCACGAGAACGTAATAGAAGCCAGTGTTGGATCAGGCTAATAGCCCATCCAGTCCAACACTCTGTGTCACACAGTGGCCAAAACCCAAACACATGTGACAGGAAGCTATATGACATCAGTGATGCATGACAGGAAAAGGAGGAGCCAGGCTTGTGACCTCACCTTGCTCACCTGTAGGTCCTTTCCGCATGTGCGCGCAGAGGTTGGCGCCTTTGTTTGCTCCATGGTAGGTCCTTCCAAGAGGCAGCAGAAAGGGGTCTCTAAGGACACATGGCCCACCTGAAAGTCCCAACCCATACATTAAAAACCACGGGTCTAGGTGGATTCTCATCAAGGAACATCATTTACAGAATAGAAAAACCACATTTTGGATCCACTGGAGTATTTCTGCAGATGGGATGATTATCGTCCTGCAGAGCCCAATTTTTTTCGCCTCTGTCTGTGACCCAGAATGCTTCCTGGAATGCCACTTGCGGGGCGGGCGGGGGGGCGGGGTTGGGTTTCAGTTGGAGAAGAGTGGCAAGGAAGACTCACTGTGGAAGTGACCTGGTGTCAGAATCAGTTAATTCTGTCAATGTAATCTTGCATGCACACTATGTATTCTGTTATGTCTTTATGTATTGGACCTGTATTTTCTCCTTGCTTGGTCGGGAGGGTGACAACCCCTAGGGTGAGAACAACGAGGCCTCTCATCCCTGCCTCCGCATTCCAGCTGCCCCGGCAGTAACTTCAAGGGGAGGAAAGGCTCTCATCTCTTATCTATGCTAAAGAACCTTGGAGCCATGAATTGTTATGTGAACGGAGGGGTCTGGTTTGGGAAGGGAAATTTACTGCTTAACACCTCACTTTTTTCCTGTGTGAACCAAACGGTCAAGACACCTTTTAGCCCGCCAATTTTCCCTCCTGGGGATTGGCTACCTATGGGTAATTCAAACTCCTTGGAATGGTATAATAGACCCGCTTGTATTATTTGTCTCATCTCTGACAATACCCCGAGACGCTGTACTAATGTAGGAATAGGCAATAAAGAACTGTGGTTAACCAACCGAGATCTGATCCTTGACTACTTTGAACAGGACTCTCACAGATTGTCAGAGATCCTTGATTGGGATTCAATCGTTCCTGACCATGTCAGAAGACGATCTCGTCCCCCTCAAACCTACCACTCCAGAGGAGGCCCCGGTTACCCCGACGGATCCGGGGAACGGGGGTGGCGGCGGCGGAGGAGGTCCCGAGGTGCCGGTGACCACGAGCCAGGGGGCTTACTACCTCCCGCGCCGCCCGATTACCCATCAGAGCGTGACCCCCCAGTACACTTGGAGCCACTTCGGAGGCCGATCCGTGACTTCGTGGGTGCACGACAGGAAAGGGGTGAGAGTTCCGCTCACCGGCGACCAGCTCGATCGCGGGAGACCGAGCTACCTAGGAGACGACCGCGAGCCAGTCCGCCGTGGAGGACCGCGTCGCCAGCCTCCCGAAGAGGAGACACTGGATTTGTATGGGCCCGATCCGTATCGAGAGGAGCAGACGGTCCCGCTGGATCAGATGATGGGAGACCTGAGGCTACAACTCACCTCCGAGCTCCGCGAGCTGGCCCTCGATCTCCAGCACCAATTTCGAGACGCTATGGTGGCGATGCAAGGCGCCCTCCTCGGTCAAGGAGTCGGAGCCCCACAACAGCAGCCAGCACCCGGAGGGGTTCCGGCTCAGCCACAGGCGCCCGTTGTACCCGCGCAGCCGGCTCAGCTGGTCGTCCCGGTTCCAGTCCCGGGGCCCGTCCCCGCACCGGCCCCAGTCCCGGCCGCGCCGGCCGCTCGCCCACCCCCTTCCGACCCGCTGACGACTACTTTCGATGGGGACCCCGAGAAGCTACGTTTCTTCACGCTCGAGATCGGGAGATTCCTGGACAGTTGGGGCCACCTGTATCCTACCGAGAAGGATCGCATAGGCTACATCGGATCCAAACTGAAAGACACCGCCAGCGATTGGTATGTGAGCCTGCACGACAACCCTGGCCCTGAGCTGCGTTCCTTGAACAACTTCATGTGGGCTCTTCGGCACCAGTTCGAAGACCCGCTGGGTGAGGAAAAAGCCAGAAATCAGCTGAGGAAGCTGTTCCAGGGAAGATCGTCAGTGAGAGAATACACTGAAAAATTCCGGCGCATCGCTGCCAAGATCCACGGATGGCCGGAGGAACTCTTCATGGAGAAGTATTGGGAGGGTCTAAACCCGGAAATCTACGAGACTGTGCTGCTGGGAGGCCGCCCGGGCACGCTGACTAGCTGGATGAGGGCGGCCACCGACATGGAAGAACGTTTCGCCCTAATCAAGATGGGAGCATCCGCAACCGCCGCTATCAGAGCGGGCCCACGAGCGAAGCCCCGATCCAACGTACAAGACGTCCGCGACTCGAGGTTCCGGCAAGGGTTGTGTATGAAGTGTGGGGAAAGTGGCCACTTCGCCTCGGCGTGTCCAAGAGGAGGGGGGAAGGGCCCGAAGACCTCAACTCCAGGACCTGCAGGCACCCCGACTCGGGGGAAGACCCCCATGAAACCCCGGGCTTTGCAGCTGGAAGGGGCAACGAGTGAGCAGGGAGAGCTGGAGCTGATGGAAACCCAGATGTCGGGAAACTCCAACGGCCTGCAGTGAGCGGCGCAGAACTGCAGGTCCCCCACAACGAAGCGCCATCTCCGGTGAGCATCCCCGGCCCCTTGTTATATATGGTAGTGACTGTGGTGACCCCAGGATCAGGTACCCACATGAGGGTCCGCGCTTTAATTGACTCTGGGTGTGCGCGAGACCTAATCAGCCCCCTAGTAGTGGAGGGGCTGGGACCCAAAGTCACCCCGCTAGCGGAACCCCTGAAATTTACCCAGATGGATGGGTCCGAAATGAAGGAGGAGTGCATAGCAGAGACTGAGAGCTTAATTTTGGGAACGGGGAACCACTGGGAGAAGAGAGCTTTCGTCATAACTCCTAATGCCCAATTCCCTATGGTGTTGGGTAGCCCTTGGCTCGGGGCGCACGACCCCTATATAAAATGGAGCGAGGGAAAGATTTCGTGGGTAGACGAACGCTGCCAGAGCCACCGCTGGGACCCAGGATGGGGTCCCGGGCCCCCCAGCCCGCCGTCTCCCGCGGCCGCCCTCGCTCTCGTCCCGGCCATGGTGCCTAAGGAATATAGAGACTTACTGGAAGTGTTCAGTGAGACCGAGGCGGACGAGTTGCCCCCCCACCGGTTGTCGGACTGTGCCATAGAGCTCCTCCCGGGCGAGAAACTCCCAAAGGGCAAATTGTATTCCATGAGCCCGGCGGAGCGAGAAGAACTGCGGAAGTTCTTGGACAAAAATCTGGCCAGGGGGTTTATCCGCCCCGCCAAGTCCCCTTTTGCGGCGCCCGTGCTGTTCCGAAAGAAAAAGGATGGCGGCTTGCGATTGTGCACGGATTATCGAGGGCTTAACGCAGTCTCCACCTCTAATGCTTACCCCCTCCCGTTAATAAAAGACCTTTTGGCGGAGGCGGCCAAGGGGAAGATTTTCACCAAGTTGGATCTGCGAGATGCCTACTTCAGGGTGCGCATAAGGGAGGGGGATGAACCCAAGACTGCTTTTAACACCCCCCTGGGGCAGTTTGAATACCTCGTGATGCCGTTCGGCTTAAGTGGCGCGCCCGGGGTCTTTATGAGTTTAATCAACGAAGTGTTGCACAAGCACCTATTTAAGGGCGTGTTATGTTACATAGATGATATCTTGATCTATTCCACTGATAAGAACGAACATGTGACTTTGGTTCGAGACGTGCTGTCAACGTTGCTAAAAAACCAGCTGTTTGTGAAACTGTCTAAGTGCGAGTTTCACCGCGAGTCTGTGGACTTCCTGGGCTACCGCATTTCTCAGAAGGGGTTGGAAATGGACCCGGGGAAAGTGGAAGCGGTGGTGCAATGGGAGGCTCCGCGAACGAGAAAGCAGCTGCAGAGCCTGTTAGGATTTTGTAACTTCTATCGGACTTTCATCAAGGACTTTGCCAAAGTCACCCTTCCCTTAACGGACTTGTTAAAAACCAAGGGGAGGGGTCCCGAGGCAGGAAAGCCGGGAGAGAAACTGGCGTGGAATGGGGAGTGTCAGAAGGCATTTGAGGCTTTAAAAACTCTTTTTACCTCAGAGCCCATTTTGGCGCACCCGGATGAGACTAAAGACTTTATAATCCATGTTGATGCCTCGGATGTAGCAATGGGGGGGGCCATCCTACAAAGGGACTCTGAAGGGAAACTACACCCCTTAGCGTACATATCGAAGAAGTTCAATGAAACGGAGAGGAATTGGTCGGTGTGGGACAAGGAAGCTGCGGCCATTAGGTTGGCGCTCACTACCTGGCGCCACTGGCTAGAAGGGGCGCAAACTCCGTTCGAGATATGGACGGATCATAAGAACTTAGAAGCTTTGCGCACGCAGCGGTCCCTCAACGCCAAACAACTGCGCTGGGCGGACTTCTTCTCAAAATTTAACTTTGTGTTAAAACATTTTCCTGGGAAGGCTAATTCCCTGGCAGACGCGTTGTCCAGATTGCCCCAACACGAGAGTCTGAAAGACGAGGTATTCGATTCCATGTTCTCCCCCCAGCAGCTGGGAGGAGTGGTTGTCACCAGGAGCAAAGCAAAGAAAACCGAGCTCACCACTGGGGACTGTCAATGGGGGGGGGAATATGCCCCTGAGGAAATAGAGGAATTGGAGGCAGTGGGAGAGTGCGAAAAAAGAAAGGACAATTGTTGGTTCCGTGGGGACAAATTGGTGGTGCCAAAAACCAAACGCAAAGAAATCCTGCTAAATTGTCACTCTTCCAAGCTTGCCGGACACTTTGGATTCCTAAAAACCCTTAACCTGATCCAACGGCAATTCTGGTGGCCGCGCATGCGTCGAGACGTCTCGGATTTCGTCTCGGCATGTCAAACCTGCTTAATGTGTAAAAAACGGGGAGGCAAAGTCCCGGGATTGTTACACCCCCTCCCCACGGCTTCCAGGCCCTGGGAAGACATAGCCATGGACTTCATTACCAATTTGCCCCCCTCAAAAGGAAAAACAGTGATCTGGGTAGTAGTAGACACGTTTTCCAAACAAGCCCATTTCACTCCTTTCAAACAGTTACCCACCGCCAAAGGGATGGCTAAAGCCTTCTTTAACCAGGTGATAAAATTACATGCTTTTCCGAAAAGGGTGGTGTCCGATCGCGGAAGTCAATTCGTTGCCACCTTCTGGCGGGAGCTTTTGAAGCTAATGGACATAGAACCTGCCTTAAGCTCGGGTTACCATCCAGAAACCGATGGCCAATCCGAGCGAACTAATCAAATTCTGGAGCAGTTCTTAAGGTGCTACACCAACTACCACCAAGATAACTGGGTGGACTTATTACCCTTTGCAGAATATAGCTACAACAATGCAGTGCATTCTTCCACTGGGGTCTCACCTTTCATGGCAGTGGGAGGTTTTGAAGGTAAACCGCTCCCCACCCTCAAGGAAGACCCCCAGGCTCCCCCTTCAGACTTCAAAAACTGGTGGTCCAGTCTCCAGGATTCCTGGCCGTTGATTGGTAAAGCCTTGGACCATGCCAAGGAGGACTATAAAAAATATGCTGATCGTGGCCGAGCACCGGGATGGGACCTTCAACCCGGGGACTCAGTTTATCTCTCTACCAAAAATATCCACGGGCTGCAGCCCAGCAGAAAATTAGGATGGAAATATGTTGGACCCTTTAAAGTGCTACGAAAAATCTCTGATGTCTCCTTTGAACTCGACCTGCCTAAATCACTAAGTTCTATACATCCTGTGTTTCATTTCAGCTTGCTGAAGAAAGATCCTGGGCCGAATGCATGGCATCCAGTTCCTCCAGTTCCTCCTCCACTGATGAAGGAGGGGAGTCCACACTACGAGATAACTGAAATCCTGGATTCCAAGACAAAGAGGGGCCATTTGTATTACTTAGTTAGATGGTTAGATTTTGGTCCGGAACACAATGAATGGATTCGTTCTGAACATGTTCATGCCCCCAAGTTAACTAAACTGTTCCATAAAATGTTCCCTGAAAAAGCTAGGTGAAGGGAATCATGGGGAGGGCAGGGTGTCAGAATCAGTTAATTCTGTCAATGTAATCTTGCATGCACACTATGTATTCTGTTATGTCTTTATGTATTGGACCTGTATTTTCTCCTTGCTTGGTCGGGAGGGTGACAACCCCTAGGGTGAGAACAACGAGGCCTCTCATCCCTGCCTCCGCATTCCAGCTGCCCCGGCAGTAACTTCAAGGGGAGGAAAGGCTCTCATCTCTTATCTATGCTAAAGAACCTTGGAGCCATGAATTGTTATGTGAACGGAGGGGTCTGGTTTGGGAAGGGAAATTTACTGCTTAACACCTCACTTTTTTCCTGTGTGAACCAAACGGTCAAGACACCTTTTAGCCCGCCAATTTTCCCTCCTGGGGATTGGCTACCTATGGGTAATTCAAACTCCTTGGAATGGTATAATAGACCCGCTTGTATTATTTGTCTCATCTCTGACAATACCCCGAGACGCTGTACTAATGTAGGAATAGGCAATAAAGAACTGTGGTTAACCAACCGAGATCTGATCCTTGACTACTTTGAACAGGACTCTCACACCTGGCAGGTCCTAACCCATATCTGATTTTTGCAAGGAAAGATTCCCAGAGCTCTTGGTCAAATCACAGGCCAGTAGCTACAGGGGGGCCTCTTGGGGCTAGGCCCCCTGGCACTGGCTGGGGGCCCCCTCAACCGGCGGCAGGTGCAGGGAAGGAGCCGGGTATTCCTTTAATTCCATTAGCCAGTGCCCCTTAAGAAATTTAAATTGCCCCCCCACCCCCTGGACTTAAAAGATTCCGAGGACAGGCCTGGTTAGATCTGTCCCTGAGTATTTAGGAGGCCGTATGGGGAGAGAACGAAGACTTTGGCTTTAGATCAGACTCCTTAAAAGGCCAGATCCAACAACTTGGCAAAAGAAAGGCTGTTTTTAGGCAACCGGGCAAATGGCCGGCAAGCAGGGTTTTGTTTGTCTTACTCCGGGCTCTCGGCCAGTTTTCATTTTAAGTGTGACAAGCAACTGGCATTACTGCCGACAAAGTGGGGGGAGGGGGGGGGCTGTCATTCCCACCCCAGTTCCGAGAATAGCTATTGGGATGGAGAGCGGCCGCTAGGCTTACTGGTAGGAAGTGCGTGTCTTTTGATGGTTTCTTTAAACCGTAACGTGGACACCAAAATTTTCACCCCTTGCCCGTTGATGGCGGAAGGTTGATGCTGGTCCAGTGTCCCGTGGGGTGTCTGGAGCCGTTGGTGCTAGGAAGGGAGGGGGAACAGAGTCTCCGTTTTCCCTTCCGTCTCAAGGAGGCTTTCTGAAGCTGTGGTTTGCTCCTTGGAGTCCAAAGTGAGTCCGTGGTGTCTCTCTATCTCCAAGCCCGTATTTCCACTGTGACACATATTCCCACCTGGTTTAGGGGCTCTGATATAGGGGATGGGCCGTGGCTCAGTGGTAGAGCGTCTGCTTGGCATGCAGAAGGTCCCAGGTTCAGTCCCCGGCATCTCCAGGCGGTTGGCGATGTAACGGACCTCTGCCTGAGACCCTGGAGAGCTGCTGTCAGTCTGAGTAGACAATACAGGCCTTGCTGGACCGGTGGACTTCATGTAGACTCCTCGTTTCCTGAGCCTGAACTGAGTCCATGGAGCTCTCTGGAGGGCAAACATGCTTTCCCCACTTAGCCCTTATTCGTGACCCCATTAGGGTAAACGACAGCCGGTTTGGTGTCGTGGTTAAGTCAGCAGACTCTGATCTGGGAGAACCGAGTTTGATTCCCCACAACTCCACTTGCGGCTGCTGGATGACCTTGGGCAAGCCATAGCTCTGTCAGAGCTGTCCTCTCAAGGACAGCTCTGGAAAGAGCTCTCTCAGCCCCACCTGCCTCACCGGGTGTCTGTTTTGGGAAGGGGAAGGGAAAGAAGATTGTAAGCCACTCTGACTCCGAGTGAAGGGCGGGGTATAAATCCAATCTCTTCTTCCTTCTCCTCTTCTTCCTTTATAAGGCCGTTTTAGGTCCGGGAAACAGTGCGAAGAGAGAGAGACCTCAAATCACACCCACCCGTTTATGGCCATCTAAATCTGGTGTCCCATGTACTTATTATTTTTAAAAGGATGAAAAATGCTTGGATGCTCATTCAAAGAATTCTGATCATCTCTAGCGTGGCACTTAGAAGGGCTGAAGAGAGCCAGTTTGGTGTAGTGGTGAAGTGCGCGGACTCTAATCTGGAAGAACCAGGTTTGATTCCCCACTCCTCCACTTGCACCTGGCTGGATGACCTTGGGCAAGCCATAGCTCTGAACCAGCTGTTCCCTCAAGGACAGCCTGGGAAAGAGCTCTCTCAGCCCCGCCTACCCCACAGGGTGTCTGTTGTGGGGAGGGGAGGGGAAAGGAGTTTGTAAGCCGCTCTGAGACTCCAAGTGAGTGAAGGGCGGGATATAAATCCAATCTCTTCTTCTTCTTCTTCTTCTTCTTCTTCTTCTCCTGGGTGTTTTGTAAGGATGTCTTGCCCCACCCGGTCTTGAGAAGTAACGTTCAAGGTGGTGGTCTAGAACAAAACCTGCCAAGTGTTTTTAGAAAGCGGTGGGGCCAGGTGGGACATTCGCTTAGCAAGGTCTATGCCAGGCCACTGGAGAAGATCGGGCTGTTCTATTGGTCGGGTCTGTCTCCTTTATCCCCTCAAAGGTGTCCTCTCAGGTCTCAGTCCTGTGTTAAGCCCGCCTGCTAGTAATCAGAGCCGGCGGGTCGAATAAAGGGCAACATTTGGCTGGTCTAACTGCAGGGCCCGATCTGTCTTGCAGGGCGTCTGGGTTCCACTTCCAGCAACAGCTCCTGTGGAAGTTCCGAGTACTCCGGGGAAGTGATCCCTCACCACCCGGGTAAGTACCCAGGCTCCCTGGGGAGGGAACGGGAGCCGAAGGGTCCTTGCTTGCCCCTGTCCAATTGGGCCGTCTCTCGAAAGGTTCTCGGGGTCGGCAAGGGGCTTTGGGGTGTGGCACGGACCGTGGATCGCTGTTGGTCGGGAAAAACCGAATGTCCACATGTGTAGCCCGAATTTAAACTTATGAATTACCCACCCTGCAAGCAGGCTCCGATCGATTTACAACATTATAGACATTTAAAATGTAGTTAATATATAGTTAAGATGATTTCAGCAAGAACGAGGCTGTTCTTCAGAGCCTCAGCTCTGTTTAAATAGCATGCAATTGCCACACCTGGACACACCCTGCTCCCAACGACAGGCTATTTACTTCTTGATTGGTTATTGCCAGAGTCCTGGTGGGCTATTGTTCTTAGGCTCCAAGCTCAACCAGTCTCTAGTAACACAGTCCTGCAATGTTTCAGCCCCAATACATAATCGCACGTAACAGCGATCAGCCAGTTTTCCCTCTAAGCTGAGTTAGTGTGAGCCAGCTCACAGTTTTTTAGCCTCTAGCTCACACATTTTTGTCTTAGGAAGGATGGCTCCAGAGCAAACTGATTTATGCAGCAGCCAAATCCACCTGCTCGCAACTTTAACGCCACCAGCTCACAAAGTAGAATTTTTGCTCACAAGACTCCACAGCTTAGAGGGAGCATTGCTATAGTCCTGTATTTGATTTATTTTTAACTTTTTACATTCATACCTCTCCTGCCCCCACAACTCAAGGCTGGGCCTGTTTTCTTAAAATGAGCCTTACATCCGTGTTTGATGAATCCTACGCTGCAGTCCAAAATTCTCTCTTCGCTGTAAGCTTCCGGTGGGGAGGGGATCTTTTCGAAGAGGAGGCTTTCGCACTTTCTGGGGCACCATTTTGAGAGGTCTTCCCATTGTGGCTTCTGATAAGCGTCTGTCTGTTTCTAGGTCTCCCCAAATCTGACCCTGGGCACTGGTGGGCCAGCTTCTTCTTCGGAAAGGCGACTCATCCCGTCATGACAACTGTGTCGGAATCCCCAGAGAAGTAAGTAAATTTCTGCAGCCCCTTGTCGGTCCGTTTCTGTTGCCGTCTTCCACCAAGGGTTGAAGACTGTTTTGGTTTCTCTGGGGTTCCCTCAGCAACCCCTCCTACCTGTGTGTGTCAAGTGCTGCCAAGTCACTTCCAAATTATGGTGACCCTAGGAATTAACATTCTCCAAAAACATCCTATCATTAGCAGCCATTCTCATGGCTTCTTTCATTGAGTCTGTCCTTCCTTCCTTAAGAGAGCCAGTTTGGTGTAGTGGTTAGGAGCATGGACTCTAATCTGGGAGAACCGGGTTTGATTCCCCACTCTTCCACATGCAGCTGCTGGTGTGTCCTTGGGTCAGTCATAAGTTCTCTCAGAGCTGTTCTCTCTGGAGCAGTCCTCAAAAGAGAGTGCTCTGCCCCATCCACTTCACAGGGTGTCTGTTGTGGGGAGGGGAAGGGAAAGGAGATTGTAAGCCGCTCTGAGACTCCTGCGGGTAGTGAACGGCGGAGCATAAATCCAATCTCTTCTTCTTCTTCCTGTCCAATGTTAATTTTTCTAATGCTTTTGTATATTTTAGCCCTGGTTTTAACCGTTTTAATGATGTGTTGGGATTTTTTCCCCTTGGTTTTAATCGTTTTAAAGTGTGATCTCAGGTTTTAATTTGTTAGCTGCCTTGGTGGCCCTTATGAGGGCAGAAAGGAGAGAGGGTAAATTTTTAAAGAAAATAATAATAACTTTGTAAGGCAATAAATGGAATAAGAGAATCGGTACTGCAGGAAACAGAACTCGCTTGCAAGTCTGGATTCACTTAGTCAAGGCGCCCATTGAGCTGAAATGGATTTGGTTCAGAGTAAGCGTGGGAATTTCACCAGCTGTCCCCAGGGTGTGAGTTGTGGTGGGTAGTTGGATATTAAATGGAACTCCACGTTCTCTGAATCACAGTGCCAGGAGGAGACATCAGGGGAAAGCCTCTATGCCCTGCTGTTGGCCCTCCAGTGGAACTGGTTGGCCCCTGTGTGAGACAGGATGCTGGACTAGATGGACCACTGGTCTGACCCAGCAGGGCTCTTCTGATGTTCTTCTGAAGGCCTCGGCCTCTCTGCCCTGTTGTTGGCACTCCAGAGGAACTGGTTGGCCCCTGTGTGAGACAGGATGCTGGACTAGATGGACCACTGGTCTGACCCAGCAGGGCTCTTCTGATGCTCTTCTGAAGGCCTCGGCCTCTCTGCCCTGTTGTTGGCACTCCAGAGGAACTGGTTGGCCCCTGTGTGAGACAGGATGCTGGGCTAGATGGACCCCTGGTCTGACCCAGCAGGGCTCTTCTGATGGTCTAACTGCTCCCGTAACCCTACTCCTTTTCCCTGACTATCGCTCTCTTCTTTTGCTTCCCCAGCTCAGGAACTTTCCGGGTGGCGAACGGCGTGATCACATGTGGCCTGGCTGAGGAAGTTATGAGGAAGCGCCATGCCAGTGAGCCCAGCAAGCCAAACTCCGGACCCTCGGCGTGAGGCGGCTGCGGCCCCCATCTGGCGGATGCTTCTGACTCGGACGCTAGGAGACAGAGCCCATTTTCCACTCCCCCCTCCCCGTAGAGTAGGCAGGCTGCTTCGGCTGACGTAGACGTAGGTTTTTATACAAACGGATATGGCAACTGGGGGGCGGGGAAGTACCTTTTACATCATCCTTTTCTACTCCTTTTTTGGTCAACGCAGCTACTACGTCTTTCTGTTCTTCCCACGCAGCCTTTAATAACCTTTTTTTGTTTACTTTTTACTTGCCTAATGGAAACTTAATAAAGCCCGAGCAGCCTTTTAAATGTCTCGTGTCTGGTTCAGATTCTTCTGAAATCCAACCCGTTTCTAGACCAGGGGTCCCCAACAAGGTGCGTGCAGGCATCACGGCAACCAGTACCTTCCTGGCGCCCGCTGAGTGTTTTTAGAAAGTAGGCAGGGCCAGTTTGGGCTTTTTCCTCCGGCAAGACTTCTGATTGGCCGTGCAGGTTTTGTTTCAAACGTCGCTCTGGCAAAGTAGCTGCCACGGCAACGCTAGAATCGTCACTGGGTGACTGAGGGTGAGCGGTGGTGGCTATTTTGTGGCTGGTCCCATCTCCTGCGGCAGCCATTTTGTTGCCCCGCACCGTGTCGGAACTCCAGAGGTGCCCACCGAGGCTCCCTCTAAGCTGTGGAGTCTCGTGAGCAAAAAATTCCACTTGGTGAGCTACTGGCATTCAAGTTGTGAGCGGGCGATTTGGCTACTGCATAAATTAGCTTGCTCTGGAGCAAAGATGAAAATGTGTGAGCCGGAGGCTAAAAAACTGAGCTAGCTCACACTCAGCTTAGAGGGACCACTGGTGCTCACACCCTTCCTAGACTGTGGGTGTGTGGTGGCGCTCACGGCAACCAGATGGGCAGCAGGGGAGGTGTGGGTGGGTGCAGCAGTGGGACCCGCCAGAAAATCTGGGGCTGGGATTGCCAGCTCCGGGTTGGGAATTTTCTAGAGGTTTGGGGAGGGGAGAGGAGGGACTTCTATAGGGATGCTCTACGCTGATCCTGCACTGAGCCAGGGGGTTGGACTAGATGGCCTGTAGGGCCCCTTCCAACTCTGTGGTTCTGTGACTTTAATGGGACATAATGCCACAGACCCTGTCTTCCGAAATGGTCATTTTCTCCAAGTGAACTAGGGATGCCAGCCTCCAGGAGGGGCCTGGGGATCCCCCGGAATTACAGCTCATCTCCAGATTTCAGATAATTATTTCAGTAATCTCCGAGCCCTGTGAGGAAAGGCTGAGGGACTTGGGAATGTTCAGTCTGGAGAAGAGGAGGTTGTGGGGGGACAGGATTGCTCTCTTTGAGTATTGGAAGGGCTGTGACTTAGAGGAGGGCAGGGAGCTATTCCTGGGCTGATCCTGTATTGAGCAGCGGGTTGGACTAGTTGGCCTGCAGGGCCTCCTCCAACTCTGGGGTTCGACAATTCTATGCTTTGTAATAGAGGGGGAGCTCCAGGCACCACCTGGAGGTTGGTAACCCTACAGACCACGGACACCACCTCTTCTACTATGACTGGTCTTGTAAAAGAATTCTGAAGCTTCAGAGAGCCCAGGATTCTCCACTGAATGGCTTGGAGATTACTGAAATAATTCCTGCCTGACGCAGAAGTAGTTTGGGGGAGGGGGAATGGTAGAGGCCTGTTAGATCAGACTTGGATACTGCCAGATTATCTGCTCTTGCTGGATTCCCTACCTCCAATGCAGGCCCCATTCCCTGTGGATCTCTCGCATACCCCTTTGGGTGGCTGAAAGGGATCTCTGTCCTGCAGAAAAGCTGAGAAGACCCATCCAACCTGTTCATCTCATATTTGTGTCTAACTAAGAGTAAGGCCCGTGGTGGGAAGAAATACAACGGGCTCTAGAAGGAAGCTCCAGGTGAGTGTCCCGGCTGTGGCTGGTGGGGCGGCAGAGGGAAGGGGAAAATAGAGGGAGGCAAGCCGTGTTTATTTCCTTCTGGTTAGTTATAACCAAGTCCTTTTGCTGTCTCAAGTTAGTTGTCTTGTCAAGTTTTGCTGTCTTGGTTAGTTATAACCAAGTCCTTTTGCTGCCCCAAGTGGGTAGTATGGGAGGACAGCCTCATGGTAACAGGTACAGTTCCCTCCACCCCTGACTTATGTTGATTTGGGGCTATGCAGTGGCAGCTAAGGGAGAAAAGCACCTCCTCCTATGCCATGTCTTCTGGGGTCCAAGGGTCTGGGAAGTGGTTCCATAGCCAGTTACAGGGCTGCCAACTCTGGGTTGGGAAATAACTGTAGATTTGAGGGGTAGAGAAGAAGAGGAGATTGGATTTATACCCCGCCCTTCACTCACTTGGAGTCTCAGAGCGGCTTACAAACTCCTTTCCCTTCCCCTCCCCACAACAGACACCCTGTGAGATGGGTGGGGCTGAGAGAGCTCTGAGACAATTGTCCTTGAGAGAACAGCTGGTACAGAGCTATGGCTTGCCCAAGGTCATCCGGCAGCTGCATGAGGAAGAGTGGGGAATCAAACCCGGATCTCCCAGATTAGAGTCCGCACTTAACCACTACACCAAACTGGCTCCCTAGAGCCTGGGGAGGGCAGGGGTTGGGGTGCGGGAGGGACTTCAACAGGGTATAATGCCATAGAGTCCACTGCCCAAAGCAGCCATTGCCTCCAGGAGAACTGATCTTGGTCATCTGGAGATCAGTTTTAATAGCTGGGAAATTTTCTGTAGGGGAAATGATGTGCTGTGGCTGCGGCCCACAGTGATTGGCAGCTCCAGTGACCATTGAAGGGAAGATTGGGAGATATATTTTACCTCAGGAGGACACATTCGATGACGCTCAACAGCTACAAACTGTTTAGAATGGTAGAAGCAAAGGCCAATCAGGCCGCATATGCAAATGACCACTCTGTTCTGACTGGCTATGGGAGGGAAAGGAACAGCAAACTGTTTAGAATGTTGGAGGCGGGACTCAGGCAATGCAGCCAGTGGATAGGGACAGCTTGAGTGACACATCATGGAGCCAACTGATTTAGGAGCTTGTGGAATGTTCAGGAGAGTCCATGACCAAAACACAATTATTATATAGAGAGATGTAGGCTAGTAAAGGCCCTGAAACTGCTTTGTTATCTTAAAGGACAGTACTGCTCAAAGGAAGATCTTACTCAAGATGTAGGTATTCAGGGCATTTTTATTTTGTCCTGCCCTGAACGAGCTCAAGATGGTGTACCTGATTCTACCTTGTTTCCCTTTTGTATTCACTCCTGCCATGTGAGGTAGGCTGGGCTGAGAGGGTATGAGCTCTTTGCGTAGCCAACTTTGCCCCCTTCCCGGCACCTTTAAGGGACTCTCGGACCGCAAAGTGGAATGCATCTACCTAACGTCAGCTGCTGGGCGCCATGACTTTTGCCCAGGTACATTGATCTGCAGTTGGCATCTCCTGGGAATCAGAGTGGAACTGGTTTTGTTGGTCGCACTCCAAAGCACGCTGGAATCCAGCCTCTGAAACTCCGTAGGCGAGCTAAGTCGGCGGCCTCAAAGGCCTTCTCTGTCTATGCCAAATCTGCTTAGTAACTAACAATGGTTTAAGTGAAGGGATGAGTAAATACCAATCATGTGTGACTTAACATCTCATAAGACTCCAAATATTTCTCAAATATACAAGAAGAAGAGAAGAGATTGGATTTATACTCCGCCCTTCACTACCCAAGGGAGTCTCAGAGCAGCTTCCAAACTCCTCTCCCTTCCCCTCCCCACAACAGACACCCTGTAAGGTAGGTGGGGCTGAGAGAGCTCTGACAGAAACTGCTCTTTTTTGAGAACAGCTGTGTCAGAGCTATGGCTTGCCCAAAGTCATCCAGCAGGTGCAAGTGGAGGAGTGGGGAACCAAACCCGGTTCTCCCAGATTAGAGTCCACACACTTAACCACTGCACCAAACTGGCTCTCATATTCAATACATGAAATACCAGAAATACAATAGGTAGGCTGGAGATTTAAAGCAATATTTAACACTTTCTCTTTTAACACTCCCAAAAGCAATTTTCACAATTCCAATGGACTGGAAAACATGGTTTTCAAATGTCTATAAAGCGAAGCAAATGCAGCCGCTTCTTAAGACTTAAGGATGTTGCAATATGCAACAATATGAAGTACGTTGCAGTCGGCAAGTAGATCCAGTCCTTAGGACTTGAAACAAGACAATACGAAATGGGCTGCAGTCAATTCATCGTCCAGATTATTCGGTGAGTTTGCAGTTCCTTAATCAGGCCTGCAAACGGAACTCAGTAGGCGAGCTAAGTTGGCGGCCTCAAAGGCGTCTTCTGTCTATGCCTAAATCTGCTTAGTCGGCATAGCTGGGGTTTTTCCTGGGGTGTGTGGCTTGGATCAGCTTCTTCTCACAGTGATCTGTATGCCCTGCTGGAATAGCTCCCCTGGAATGTCTTCTGAAAAGCCATTTTGCCACAACTGCCTTGGATGTACCATTATGAGATTTAAGCTGCCAACAATTATGCAACACTCATCTTCTAAAGCTTAACCACCTCTACGATATGAGCTGTTTACGCATGTAGGTTGTAGAGCTGGCACAAACCAGCTGTTGGTCCAGATGCCAGTCGGTCTGCCGCCAAAATAAATTGCCCAAGAGCAAGTTATGATAACAGCTGCTCTTTCTTTTTAATGAGGCCGTGCAAGAACTGGGGGTTACAGTGGAACTGCACCCATTTTGGTGTGTTTCCAGCTGTTGACTGGCAGTCTGCGACAGGCCTCTACATACTTCTGCTGCCTTCTGAATTCCATAGATAGTTCCATCTTAGCACTGCCAGCCTCCAGTGGTACCCAGAGATTTCCTAGGATTACAGCTGATTTCAAGAACATTAGGGAAGCTGTGTTGGATCAGGCCAGTGGCCCAACCAGTCCAACACTCTGGGTCACACAGTGGCCAAAACCCAGGTGCCATCAGGAGGTCCACCAGCAGGGCCAGAACTCCAGAAGCCCTCCCACTGTTGCCCCCCAAGCACCAAGAATACAGAGCAGCACTGCCCCAGACAGACGGACATAAGAGAAGCCATGTTGGATCAGGCCAGTGGCCCATCCAGTCCAATACTCTGTGTCACACAGCAGCCCCAAACCCACATGCCATTAGGAGGTCCACCATTGGGCCCAGAACTCCAGAAGCCCTCCCACTGTTGCCCCCCCCAAGCACCAAGAATACAGAGCAACACTGCCCCAGACATAAGAAAATAGCAGAAACCATGTTGGACCAGGCCAATGGCCCACTCAGTCCAACACTCTGTCATACAACGGCCAAAACCCAGGTGCCCTCAGGAGGTTCAGCAGTGGGGCCAGAGCTCCAGAAGCCCTCCCACTGTAATTCTGGGAGATATTCAGGTCCCACCTGGAGGCTGGCAACCTTAGGGAGCCCTTGAGCAAGGATTGAGGACTGGGCCCCCTCTGTAATTCGCCCACCGCCGCTACATACACTCAACGCACCCATCCAATCGTCAGTGCTAGATAACATCTTCGGGGCATGATTCTCAACGTGGGGCGGAACCATGGATGGGAAGACAATAAAGAGCCAATAAAAGAGTTGATTCTGAAGAACCTGTTAACAAAACCATGTGAGGATGCAGAAGATTATTCCTGTGGCCAGAAGTCAAGTTCAATTAGATGTTCCCTCTAAGCTCTGGAGTCTTGTGAGCAGAAATCCTACTTTGTGATCTACTGGCATTAAAGTTGTGAGCGAGCCATTTGACTACTGCATAAATTAGTTTGCTCTGGAGCCATCCTTCCTGAGCTCAGACAAAGATCTGTGAGCTGGAGGCTAAAAAACTGTGAGCTAGCTCACACTAACTGAGCTTAGAGGGAACATGGGATGGGATGGGTGTAGCCAGAGCTTAGAGAATTTTACTGCTTGGTTATGCATAGGGAGCTACTGGAACGAGCAGTGCAAGTTTAATAATTACATCAAGTAATCCTGCCGACCTGGACTTATTTGTCTGGGAGTCGCCCAGCCTGCAGTGTAGTCATTATTTCCGGTTGATAGTCATGACAGGAAAATGGAGCCTCCATGTTCAAAGGCAGTGCACATCAGAAAACAGGATATGAGTTAGTAAACAATGTGGGGAGGTAATTAATTTTGCAGTCCGCTTGTGGGCTTTCCAAAAACCATTGACCATGGCTGGAAACAGGATGATGGAGGAGATGGATCTTTGTTTTTGGAAAGTATTGGAGTCGGGAGGCGAGTGGTAGTGATTTCATAGTAAAGCTCTTTATTGAGGGTCAGATGGAACATGAGAAACCCCGGGCTCAGAGCCCTCTTTTATGCCGGCCGGAGACAATGCCCCGACCTCGCCCCCAAGTCCTGATAGGACCTGAAGTCCGTGGTTGCAGTTCATAGGTGCCCCAGTGGGAGACCTAGGCTCGTAATTGGTGGTCGCTCAGGATCCAACTGGCTATTGTTCTACCTGGCTGAAGCTCAGGTAGATTCTGACCTTGTGTGCTTAGTACACAACAGTTTTGATCCTTCAGGACTACTATTACGTTCTGTGTCAGGCTGCTGAAATCTAGTTCTGCCATGTTGTATTGGCGGTTCCGCCCATAGCTAGTGGGTGGAAGGACAGCACAAACAGACATCTAGAATCATAGAGCTGGAAGGGACCTCCAGGGTTACCTAGTCCAGCCCTTTGCACAAGGCAGGAAGTTCATAAATACCTCACCCCCCACCCCACCCACACCTCCAGTGACCCCTTCTCCATGCCCAGAAAATGACAAAAGACCTCCAGGATCTCCAGCCTGGAGAAAAATGGCTTCCTGACCCCAAAGTGGCAATCAGCATTTCCCTGGGCGCGTAAGAAAGGGAGTCACGAGAACTAAGCCCTGAGGCAACCCTTCCTGCCCTCCCTTCTCGTGATCTGCCTCAGTTCACAGAATCAGCATGGCTGTCAGATGGCCATCTAGCCTCTGTCTCAAAACAGAAGAAGGAGATCCCACCACCTCCTGAGGAAGCCTGTTCCACTGAGGAACCGCTCTAACTGTCAGGAAGTTCTTCCTCATGTTTTGCTGAAAACTCTTCTGATTTATTTTCAACCTGTTGGTTCTGGTCCGACCTTCTGAGGCAACAGAGAACAACTCTGCCCCATCCTCTCTATGACAGCCCTTCAAGTACTTGAAGATGGTGATCCTATCACCTCTCGGTCGTCTCCTCTCGAGGCTAAACAGACCCCGCTCTGTCAGCCTTTCCTCACAGGACTTGGTCTCCAGACCCCTCACCGTCTTCATTGCTCTCCTCTGGACACGTTCCAGCTTGTCTATAGCCTTCTTAAATTGTAATGCCCAAAACTGAACACAGTACTCTAGGTGAGGTCTAACCAGAGCAGAGTAAAGTGATACCATCACTTCGTGTGATTTGGACACTACTTCTGTCGATGCAGCCCAAAATCACATTTGCCTTTTTAGCAGCCGCTTCACACATCTCTCCCTTTGTTCCTTCAAACTCTGTCATCTTGTGAGGCATTTCATACCCAATATTTTTCTTCCACCTGTGAAGGGCCTGAAGAGAAGAGGAACCTCTGCATTCAGGGGCTGTTGTTGTTGTTGTTGTTATTATTAATTTTCAAATGCTTGATAGCTGATATCTGAAGAAGTGAGCAGCGACTCACGAAATCTCCTCCCCTGCCACACATTTTGTTAGTCTTTAACTCTGGACTCTGGCTCTTTTCTACTGCTACTGACTAACACGATCCCCCATCTTGATCTATTCACGTGAATAAGATTATCTGCCTATGTCCACTCATGCCTTGAAACACCCCCAGAAAAATAAATAGACCAGGGGTGGCCAACCTGTGGCTCGGGAGCCACATGCGGCTCTTTCACACATATTGTGCGGCTCCTGGCAGGGCGGCTGGGGAAGCAAAGGGGAGGCATGCTTTTTCTCTCTTTCTCCCTTCCTTCCTTCCCTCCTCCCTCCCATCTATTTGCTTTCCTAGTTTCTCTCTCTCTCTTTCTTTCCACTTCTTTAATTCTTTCTTTCCATCTCTCTCTTTTTCTCTCTCTCTCTCAATATCATTAGCAAACAAGTAATACCATTATCAATAACTGGTTTTCCTCGTTTGTTTTTATTTTTGGCAGTCCCATTTAATGTTAATAAAAAGCAAATTTGCATATATATTTTTTTTTTGTAAAGAAATTTTTATTTTTCAAAAAAAAAAAAAAACATCGAAAATAATACATTTAACCTTATACAAATCCCTTTTTCCATATTAAATAACATTTTGTTCTATTTGTACATTCTATTTTTATCTTGTTTTGGTGGTTTCCCACCACATCTGAAACATAACACATTTTCCATTTTATTCAAAATAGTAATACTTATATCTATGTTTCGTTTCTGGTAACGGTTATATAACTTTAAAATACTTATACTTATATACCAATTCTTATTTTCTATACTCTTATGTATTTCTAAATAAAAACAGTTTCATTGTCTAATTTTAACTAAAACATTCATATAATATATTTCTATTCCTTTATGCTATTATAACCATGTATAGATATAGTTTTTCATATCCCAATACTTTTCAACATATTCTTTCCAAATCTTTCCATTTGCATATTTTTAAAAATAAAAACGTGTGTGTGATATTTGTTCCTGTCTTGCGGCTCTCAGACATCTGACGTTTATTCTATGTGGCTCTTACGTTAAGCAAGGTTGGCCACCCCTGAAATAGACCGTCAGCCCTACTATTCTTTAAATGAAATAAATGCTTTTATTTACCAACCCAAAACTCCAATCAGCCGTTTCCACGGTAGTATCAAATATTAGTGTTGGCCTGCGATTCAACTGAGTCGTCCTCAAATGACCTCTGATTCAGAGGAATTTTTGCTCACTTGTGGCTCAGAAGGAAACAACTGCCTTTGTATCATGTAAGACACAACTTCTGGTTGTGATGTACCAAGGCAAATGCAGTCCCTCAGCAAAGCTCTTCCTGTTGAACAACAGGACTGTCAGGCACCTAGAAGCCACAATTTAAGAACATAAGAGAAGCCAGTGTTGGATCAGGCCAATGGCTCATCCAGTCCAACACTCTGTCACACAGTGGCCAAAAACACCAGGTGCCCTCAGGAGGTCCACCAGTAGGGAGTGGTCCAATATGAGGGAGGGGAGGGGGGGAGATTGGATTTATACCCTGCCCTTCACTACCCGAAGGAGTCTCTCTTTCCCTTTCCCTCCCCACAACAGACACCCTGTGAGGTAGGTGGGGCTGAGAGAGCTCTCTCGAGAACTGCCCTTGAGAGAACAGCTCTGAAATAACTTATGACCAGTGTTCCCTCTAAGCGGAGTTAGTGTGAGCTAGTTTTTTAGCCTCCGGCTGACAGGTTTTTGTCATCGCTCAGGAAGGATGGCTCCAGAGCAAACTGACTTATGCAGAAGCCAAATCACGCACTCACAACTTTAATGCCAGTAGCTCATAAACCAGAATTTTTGCTCACAAGACTCCACAGCTTAGCAGAAGAGGAGATTGGATTTATACCCCGCCCTTCACTACCCAAGGGAGTCTCAGAGCGGCTTACAAACCCTTTTCCCTTCCCCTCCCAACAACAGATACCCCGTGAGGTAGGTGGGGCTGAGAGAGCTCTTTTTCAAGGACAGCTGTGCCCAGAACTACGGCTTGCCCAAGGTCACACCAGCAAGTGCAAGTGGAGGAGTGGGGAATCAAACCCGGTTCTCCCAGATTAGAGTTTGCACTCCTACCCACTACGCCAAACTGGCTAACAGCCTGGAGGGCAAAAATGTCCTGTCCTCTTTAACAGAGGCTTAATGGCACATTCTTTCCCAGGAATATTGATCAGAGCTGACCTGTGGATGGCCCAGGCTAGCCTGATCTGGTCAGTTCTCAGCTGCTAAGCAGGTTAGAACTTGGATGGGAGACTTCCCAGGAAGTCCAGGAACTTGGATGAGAATCACCAGGAAAGTCCAGGGTCTCTACGCAGGCAATTCTAAACCACTTTGGCTCGTCTCTAGCTTTGAAAACCCCTTGAGAGAGTCGCCATAAGTCAGCTATAACTTGAAAGCATTTTCCACCACCAGCAGTACTGACTTCCATGCCATGAAAAACCTCCACAGCTCCTTTTCCACAGATTAAGCCTATATTAGGAGCAAGCCATTATTTTTTCCAGGCTGTTAGCAACCCAGCTTTGGCGCTACGTACGAAGGGGGAAACATGCTACAAATGCAACATCTGCTCTTCCAGAATCACGTCTGGCTCGGCCCTTCTGGGCTGTTTCCAACCACAAGTTTCCCAAACACTGAGCAAGGGAGTCTGTTGCGCCTCCGTCTTCCTGAACTGAGCCAAAGTTATTTTTAGTTTTGATGTTCTTTGCAAGAAGCTGAGTAGGAAAACCCACAGAGGAAGGGAAATTATATAACCCATTTGCTTCGGCAAAGCCCACCCGGAGCACAGGAAAGATCTGGATTTTGCCACCGTTTGCATAATGAAGTTGGCGTTATGGCAATTCTAGATCCAGGCTTTGCAAGAAAGATGGTTGGTGCAGCCCAATGTCATCAGATCTCGATAGCTAAGCAGGATTATGAACTGGTCGAGGAGGGCGATGTTGAGACTCTGGAATTCACACGTGAGGGCCAGTTGGGAAAGGTCCACCACAAAGTCGGCGGTTGTCTCATTGGACTTTTGCTGGAACATAGGGACCGCCTTTCTCCGTACATACCCCAGAGAGCACTACGGTCGGGGTCAGAACATCGACTGTGTGTCCCGGGCCCCAAGGACACCAAGCTTGCCAGAACAAGGACCAGGGCGTTTTCGGTGGCGGCTCCTGTCTGGTGGAACGAGCTCCCGGAGGAGATCAGGGCCCTGCGGGATCTGATGCAGTTCCGCAGGGCCTGTAAGACGGAGCTCTTCCGCCAGGCTTTCGAATAGGAGCCGCCACGGGTGATAACACCCATCACCTTAACACCTGTGATGACCCTGGTCCTGTACGGCCCTGGCGCGGAGGGGAGGGGGGCTGAGCCGGCCGTCAAGTCGCCATCAGAAGTGGTATTTATGGAAGCTTTTATATGTATTAATTGTATTTATTGTGAATGTTTTATTGATTTTATAGGTTTTAATGTTTTGATTAGGCCTTCGGCCCATGTAAGCCGCCCTGAGCCCGCTTGTGGGGAGGGCGGGATAAAAATCCCAAAAACAAACAAACAAACAAACAAACAAACAAACAAACATGTAGAAGTCCACGCGGTGCACCATCTTCGTGGGCTGAGGTGCAAAATGGCCGGTGAGCGCCTCGATGAGGGCATCATAAATGGCCGCTTTGAGCGTGGTGGGCGGGACGAGGCCCTGGACTAGCTGTAGTGTTGCGATTCCACAGGAACTGAGCAGGGGAGCCTTCTTCTCTTCTTCGCTCTCAATGTCCTGAAACGTTACGAAGTACTTGAGCCTCTCCACCCAGGTTTCCCAAAGCTCTGGGAGAGCGGGGTCAAATTCTGGCAGATGTCCTGGAGTGGCAGCCATGGGTCCTGGTTGCGATGCGATGCGCGTGGCACTGGAGCACGGTGCGTGGTGCGGTGCAGATGGGTGCTGGGCTGGTGCAACAGGATCCCATCCTCGTCGCCACAGTTAAATAGTGGGTTCCATGGATCAGCAGATTCACGACTAATGAACAGCTCTACTTCATTAGTGATTTCAGCAGGAGCAAAACAAGACCCCAGACTATGCAATTGCCACACCCAAACACACCCCACTCCCAATGATAAACTATTTATACAGCATTACTTCTTGACTGATTACTGCCAGAGTCCAGGTGGGCTATTGTTCTTGGGCTCCAAGCTCAGCCAGTCTCTAGTAGCACAGTCCTGCAATGTTTCAGTCCCAATACACAACAGACTGGGTGGGCCTTTATACACACACATATCCAGGGTTAACAATATGTTATGGGGGGGAGGAAATGCTGCACCTGTTGGTTATCTGCCTGGGACATTTCTTGCCGATCATAAAGTTACTAAAGGCACAGAAGACGTGGGGCAGGAAAGCTGTTTTAGCAGCGCAGTTCAGAATTGTCATTTAGGGCAGAGGCATTTAGATTAACTAGATCTGAAAAGAGCTCTCTCAGCCCTGCCTACCTCACAGGGTGCCTGTTGTGGGGAGGGGAAAGGAAAGGAGTTCGTAAGCCGCTCTGAGATGATGAGTGAAGGTTGGGGTATAAATCCAATCTCTTCTTCTTCTTCTTCAAACCAGCCAAGTGAGGCTGAAGGGGGGGGCATGGCATTAAAAACCACAAGAAATCCCACTCACAGTCCACATTATGTCTTTTTTTTGCATTTTTAAATATATGCATGTTTGTGTGTGTGCGTGCGCAGTGTGCACCTGGAAGTCTTAGCACCCTCTGGTGACTGACCCCTCCTGGGGGCTTGGAGGATATCCAGAGAGGTGGCTGAATAAAGCCTGCCCCTGCCTCCTGACTGCTATTATTCCACGGAGGTCTCCCATCCAAGTACTTGCCAGAGTTGACCCTGCTTGGCTTCTGAGATCTGAGGAGATCAGGCTTGCCTGAGCCATCCAGGTCAGGGTGTGACATCTATTTCGACCCTTAGGGGAGTCTTTAAGGTTACCGGCTCTAGGTTGGGAAATAGCCATAGATTACGGGGGTAAAGGCAGAGGTGAGCGAGGCTAGGCAAGAGGAGGGATTTCAGTGGGATATAATGCCACAGACTCCAACTTCCAAAGTGGCCGTTTTCTCCACGGGAACTGATCTCCATCACCTGGAGGTCAGACGTAATCTGCAGCTGCTGCCTGGAGACTGGCAACCTGCTATTGCCTCTCACAATGGAGATGGCGAATGAGCCAAAGCTGGTTCTTTGGAGGTGCCAGTACAGTTGCCACTTCTGGCTTAGGAAACTACTAGAGTTCTGGGGGAAGTTCTTAGGGATGGCAGAGTTGGGATAGGGAAGCTCAGCTGGGATTCAGTGTATCTCCAGGACATCCATTTCTGCTAAACTCTATGATATACCACAGAATCCTCCCTCTGAAGCTGCCATTTCTTCCAGGGGAACTGATCTCTGTCATCTGCCAGTTGTAATTCTGGGGCAGGGAGGCAGTAATTCTGGGAGAATCCCAGGACCCATTTTGAGGGTGGTAACTATTGAGGTTAACTAGTATGGTTAGTGCAGTCACCATTAGTTAGCAGAGTGCTTAAATAAAGCTAGAAACACAGCGGAAGCATGCTGGGCCCATAACCTATTGAGGTTAACTGGTGTGGTTAGTCCAGTCACCATTAGTTAGCAGAGTGCTTAAATAAAGCTACAAACACAGCGGAAGCATGTTGGGCCCATAACCTATTGAGGTTAACTGGTGTAGTTAGTCCAGTCACCATTAGTTAGCAGAGTGCTTGAATAACGCTACAAACACAGCAATGTCACTTTACCAGGTTACTCAGCTTTCAAAGGTACAGAAAGCCACACTGCAAGTTTAGAAGAGAACTACTCCTCTCTGTATTTGAGAAGTACACTTGGGACAGGAAAGAGTAGGGACATGATAGAGTACTAACTTACTAGCTAAAGGATGGAAGCAGATGGCGAGAGGGCCCTCTGCCTCACAGTGCCAAGAAAGGACAGCATCTCTCTCTCTCTCTTGGTGCATGCAGGAAGAGAGCTCGTCTACATCTGAGTGAGAGAGAAAAAGAAAGGGGGAAATGGTCCCTGAGAACACAGTCTGCATTTCAAAGGAGAAAGTTGCAGAAGAATAGAGACAGGAAGAAAAGTTGGTGTGCCTGCCTTTCTTGCCACTCAGTCTGGAGGTCTGAGACAGGGGACATCGCATCTGGAACTTCCAACAGTAACCCCACAGTGCAGGCCAAGGAAGGATTGGTGTTCCTTGCTTGGGTTAACAAAATAACTTGAACGGGCTCTGGCTGAGCCATTTCCCCACATCCTGACACAAGGCAGAACAACAGAAGCAGGGACCCTTGAGGCCAGTGCCACACTGGAAGCCAGACTGAAAGCTGAGGGAGGCCTGGCTGACCTTCCAGGCTGGCAGTTAGTAGTTATTCTTTAGTTTATATTATCAGTGTAAAACCTTGTAAATCTACAACTAGCCGGGACTGATCTCTGGCATCCCCTTTCTTGTAAGAGGGAGGCCTTCTGATACGAGAGTTTCCCCATCTGCTCTGGTGCCTGCCCAGGGCGAGTAATATTGTTTGCTCTGCTGGGCAGTGAAGGCTCAGCTGAGTTAATGAATAAGCGCCTCCTGCTGAAGTCCTCTTCCACCAACCTTGCTGGTATCTCTTGGTGTAATGTATTTAATGGCGACCGCCACGCGGTTGGCACATCGCACATGGCCGGGCTAGCTGCCAGAGCTTCGATCTGGCAGACAATAGCCCGGCTGGATCGTAATTTGGTCCAATGATGCGTGCAGGATCCTTGAACGGACCTATAGCGTGCACCCGCGGGAAACTGACCCTATCGAGTCCTTCGGGCGAGGCTGGGGGCGTGTCTTGAGTGCAATTGTAAGCACGCCCCCGGACCTCTGTCGGATATGTCATCTTCTCCAACTAAATAAACTTAAGAGCTGATTTCACCATGACATGTCTCTGACCTCCGTACTTTATACTTAGGCACCCTCCATCAATCTGATCTGTGAGTTTCACCTTCCCAAAAAGCGGTGGGTGGGGAGGCAGCTTTGTGGTAAAGCTTTGTGGGCTCATTTCCAAAGATGGGGGTTGTGGCCCGTGGAATGCCTAGAGTTGCCAGCCTCCAGGTGCGACCTAGAGATCTCCTGGAATTACAACTTGATCTCCAGACGACAGAGATCAGTTCCCCTGTGTTGGAGTGAGTGACTCAGCATGCCTGGACATAGGGGGGAGCGCCGCTACATCACTCTAAGTATGTATAAGTGTTATTTCCTTGAATGAGATGCCTACACCCGCCAGTCTGGTGTAGTGGTTAAGTGCATGGACTCTAATCTGGGAGAACCGGGTTTGATTCTCCAATCCTCCACTTGCAGCTGCTGGATGACCTTGGGCAAGCCACAGTTCTGGCCAGGGGTCTTTTTGTAGAAAAAGAGGTGCAGGAGCTCATTAGCTTAACTCATTTGCATGTGCCACACCCCCACACGTCACCAGAAGTGACGTCAGAAGGCAACACCCACCGCTCAGGCTCCACCCATAAAATCTCCAGGTCTTTCCCAGCTCAGAGCTGGCGAGCCAGCTTTACACTTTGAAGACACTTTAGGTTTCCTTTGCTCTTGCAGGGAAGCTGCCCTACAACAAGCATGAAAATAGTCTGCTTTCCCTTTTTTCCACAGCGCATCACCATATGTGCCCGCTCCTGGGCTTGTTACTCCCGGAACGGCGTTCCTGCACGTTCCGGCTCGAAATGACCCCTGGTTCTGGCACAGCGGTTCTTGAAAATGAGCAGTTTCTGTCAGACCTCTCTCAGCCCCACCTAGCTCATTGGGTGTGTTGTGGGGAGGGGAAGGGAAAGGAGTTGGTAAGCCGCTCTGAGACTCCCTTGGGTAGTGAAGGGCGGGGTCTAAATCCAATTTCCTCCTCCTCCTCCTGATATTGCCCCCTGGCTCTGGGATTCAGAGGATTAGTGCCTCTGAACGTGGAGGTTCCCCTCAGTCATCATGGCTAGCAGTCGTTGATTATCCTCCATGAATCTATCTAATCCCTTTTTGAAAAGGTGTATCTTCCTGTGGCCATCACTACATCCTCTGACAGTGAATTCCTCATTTTAATAACTCTTTTTTTGTTTAAAGTCGGCTTTTCTTTTGCCCGTCCTGAACCTACTGCCCATCAGCTTCACTGGATGCCCTCGAGTCCTAGTCTTCTGGGAGAGGGAGAAAAAGTTCTTTTTGGCTGCGATCACACGCACAATTAGCCCCGATACAGGCACGAATGCCGGGCGGATTTAGTGTGCACGATCAGACCCAAACATCTGGGAAGCGTCCCATAGCCAGCAGCTACCCATGTTGCTCCGCCACAGAAGAGGAGTAAACAGGCACCAGGGAAAGTCTGGTAGCAAATGGGTTGCCATGGGCCACAGGCGGACTTTCTCCTGTCTGATGGCTCCGGCGCGCTCTCATGGCATCGGGATGGTCTGATCAGGCCATCCTGACTCTGTGCCATTGTTTTTTCCCTTTCTCAGTACGCACATCCCCACACACTCCATAGGGAGCCCTCCGGGCTGAGGTGCAAATCATCGATTGGTCGTTGAAGCGCACTGGGAACAAACGGCAACCCCCCCCCCCTCCCCGACTCATCCGCAATTGCGTCTGATCACGCAGTGGCGGGCTGGGCCCGCAGCTTCAAAAGACTGTGTGATCGTACAACTGCAGTCCAACTTCCACCGGAGGAGACAGCCTCTTTCCCCCCACCCCCGCTTTATCTCTGTCAGAATCTGACAATAATGTGCTTACTTTCTGTTTCTGTGATCTCTGTTGTAGCCATCTGTTATTTACTGCTTGCCTTGAAGTATATTATCTGCTCTGCTTAATGTAACGGTCTTTCTCCGGGAGGATGGCTTGTCGCATTCCTGAACGTCACATAAACAACTGGGACTATCGCATCCGTCCACTCTCCCTGGCCTTTGAGGCTCGAAGTATTTTATTTCGCTGTTCTAACCTTGGAGACTCCTAAATTGTTGCTAACCAAATGTTTAGCCTATCAATCATTCACACAATTGGGTCACACAGGGCAGGAAGGGAATTTTTATTACTTTCCCACCTCTCCTGTGAGAACCAAATGGTTGCCACTTTTTCCCGCTTCTTTATGGCCACTCTGATTGGTCCAGTACCTGTATTCAGTTGTGACTGAAGGTATAATAACCCCTGTTGCTTGCTGTCATGTATCTCTAACAAACATTGAGAACCTGAACCATTATTGAAAATAAAAGAACTTTGCTTCAACAAAGGTCTGGTCTAATAGTGTCGACGCAGAAGCCTCACAATCTCGCAGGTGTGACCGCAACCTTTGTCAACTCTCTCCCCCTCATGCATAATTTTATAAACCTCTCTCATGTCCTCCCCCTTAAGTAATCTCTTTTCTGAACTGAAAAGTCCCAGACTCTCCAGCCTTTCCTCATAGGGAAGGGGCTCCAACCCCCTCATCATCTTGGTCGCCCTTCTCTGGACTCTTCCCAGGCAACAGCGAAGGGTTCAGGGGTGGAGCTGCCTTCCCAGCGTGTTCTGCCGGGAGCGATTGCTGAGTTCTGGCTCGTTCACCTCGGTTGCTCTGGCAACGAGGGAGGCGGGCAGGGCGATTGTTATGAAAACTCTCTGTCATCCGATGCCTAAAAGGAGGGTTTCCTAAAATGAACTCTTGTCTTGGCTGTGGGGCCAGGCGGTTATGTAAGCTGCCTTCTGCCCTGAAAAGGCATGTTATGATCACCCCGCATGCACTTTGCTCCCGCCCCGCCTCTCTCATTAAGTCCGAGATAAACAATTCCGTTTGCAGAAACGGTGTTGCTTGGACTCTGATCTTTTTATGGTCCCCCTGCAAAAAACAAATCTGTTAGAAACGGGTTCGTTACTCATAGCTGAACTGTACTGGGGAGGTTTTTTATTTTTAAAAAATATGTACATGCAATGCTCCCTCTAAGCTGTGGAGTCTGGTGAGCAAAAATTCTACTTTGTGAGCTGCTGGCGTTAGGGCTGCCAAGTGCCGGCGACTTACCGGCGGGGGGGAGTTGTTCTCCCCCCGGGAGCTCTTCTGGCGCGTGCACGCCATGGCGACGTAATGATGTCACCCGGAGGTGACATCATTACACGGAGGAAGTCGTCCTCACCGGACGACTTCTGGGGCGGGGTTCCCCCCGCTGGCCGAATGCCGGCCGGCGGATCGGGAACCCCTATAGCGGGGGATCCCCTGCCCCCCAGGCTGACTTGGCAGCCCTAGCTGGCATTAAAGTGGTGAGCGAGCAGTTTGGCTGCGGCCTAAATTAGTTTGCCCTGGGGCCAGCCTTCCTGAACGAAGACAAAAAGGTGTGAGCCGGAGGCTAAAGAACTGTGAGCTAGCTCACACTAACTCAGCTTAGGGGGCACACTTTGTATATGTGTGTGTGTGTGTGTGTGTGTCCACCTGGAAGTCTTGGCAACCTCTGGTGACTGACCCCTACTGGGGGCCTGGGCGATATTCAGAGAGGTGGCTGAATAAACCCTGCCCCTGCTTCCCGAATGCTGGCATTTCTTGGAGGTTTCCCATCCAAGCACTTGCCAGAGTCAACCCTGCTTAGCTTCCGAGATCTGATGAGATTGGGCTTGCCTAGGCTATCCAGGTTAGGGCTGCTTTTTGAAAAAATCTTTACTAAATTTTCCAGTATATTCTTCAACTGGTCATGTGAGAGTCTCATCCATGCACACAGCTGTGTTTTGAAAGACCAAAACTGTCTGTCCCTCAGGGTATTTCTGTGATTCTGTAAAGGGAAAAACAGAGAAAAAGTCAGTGCCAGGGCGATGTAATGGTTAAGAGGGATGGACTAGGTTCTGGAAGACCCAGGTTTAAATCACCCTGTGCTTGGTGACCTTGGGGCACTCGCATGCTCTGCACCTAACCTACCTCACAGGGTTGTTGTGAGGATCAAATAGAAAAGAGGAGAACAACGGAAGCAGCTTTGGGTCCCCGTGGGAGTGTTGGACTAGGATCTGGAACACACAGACTCAAATCCCCATTCTGTTGGCGATCTTGGGCCAGTCACATACACTTCCCGTAACCTACCCCACAAGGTTGTTGTGAGGACCAAATGGAAAAGAGGGAAATGATGAAAGCTGCTGTGGGTCACCATGGGAGACAAAGGTGGGGTATCAGTGAATAATGATAATAATAATCTATATACTAATAGCCAAGTCGCCCCCTCTGTGCGGATATCTAAATCCGCGCAGAGGGGGCACTTGGGGACAATGCTCCCTCTAAGCTGTGGAGTCTTGTGAGCAAAAATTCTGTTTTGTGAGCTACTGGCATTAAAGCTATGAGCGAGCAATTGGGCTGCTGCATAAATTAGTCTGCTCTGGAGCTGTCCTCCCTGAGCGAAGACAAAAATGTGTGAGCTGGAGGCTAAAGAACGGTGAGCTAGCTCACACTAACTCAGCTTAGAGGGAACACTGCTTGGGGGGCAGGGAGATTTTTCTGCACACGTGGGGGACTCCCCACATGTGCAGAAAAATCTAAAAAGTTTAAAAAACTTTTGGGGGGATATTTAAATCCCCCCAAAAGTAAAAGTGTGTTCCCTACACATGTGCAGGGAACGCTCTGGGAACTGCAGTGGCCCAGCGGTTGGGAGGAGTCCAAGCCTTGCCGCCGGTGCTGGGGGGTGGGAGGGAGAAGTAGCAGGCCTGGTGAGAGCCGCTGAGGCCTCACTGGTGCCCGTGGGGGGGGGGAGAAAACTTACCTGTGGCGGCTTTCTCCTCCTCCATGTGGAGCTCCCCCACCCCCGCGAGTATCATGGGTCCCCGTTTCTTGTAATAATAATAATAATAATAATAATATAATTCACTTTTGACTTTCATCTCTCAGTTGTTGTTATCATTGTATGGCATTATGTGTAGGAGATCCTAAGATTGTCTGGCAGCCCGAAGTTCTAGCTGTTTTTAGCATTATGCACCACTAGGTGGCGAGCTAGACTGGTTTTTAAGGCAAGAGTCGTTTCAGAGGTGGTTTGCCATTGCCTGCCACTGCATCACAATCTCCTTTCCCTTCCCCTCCCCACAACAGACACCCTGTGAGGTAGGTGGGGCTGAGAGAGCTCTGAGACAACTGTCCTTGAGAGAACAGCTGGTACAGAGCTATGGCTTGCCCAAGGTCATCCAGCCAGGTGCAAGTGGAGGAGTGGGGAATCAAACCCGGTTCTCCCACATTAGAGCCTCTGTGGAGACCTGGGCCCTAGGAGGAAAGGCTGAGGGCTTGGGAAAGTTCAGTCTGGAAAAGAGGAGGTGGAGGGGGGGGACAGGATGGCTTTCTTGGCGTCTCTGAAGGGCTGTCACTTGGAGGAGGGCAGGGAGTTGTTCCTGTGGGCAGCAGAGGAGAGGACTCACAAGAACGGGTTTAAATTAAGGGCCGGAAGGTACCAGCTGGCTATTAGGGAAAAGCTTTTTGACAGTCAGAGTTGTGCAGCAGTGGAGTCGGCTGCCCAGGGAAATGGTGGTGAGTTCCCCCTCCCTGGCAGTCTTCAAGCAGTGGCTGGACAAACCCTTGTCAGGGATGCTCTAGGCCAGGGGTGGGCAATTGTTTTGGCTCGGGGGCCACTTTGTGGGAGCGGAGGTTAGCGGAGGGCCGCACCTTTTAAAATGATTGCATTCATTAGTTAACGCTGCATTTCAGAAAAGGTACAAATCGTATCATAAAAATCAATAAATATAAATTAAATAAAATAGTGGTAGTTTTATTCAATTTATTTATTGTGCTAATTTCATATCGTCTACAGCTGCAAGCACATTTAATGTTAGAATCCGTTTAATGAAACAAATGTACCCCATCACACTTTTCTACAATTTCTTTGAAATCAGGAGTGAGATTGCTTGTTGAGATTCTCATCACAGCCTGCAAGGTAATGTCTGTCAAAGAGCATCTATATTTACTCTTGTTGATCTTCATGCAAGAAAAACTGTGCTCACAAATATATGTAGACCCAAATATAGAGAACATTTTCCCAGCAAATTCCTTCATACATGGACATTTTTTCCACAGACAAAGATTTGTAAAAGTCAACTAATGTCACAGCATGAAACATTTCTTTCACAGTGTGATCTGACTGCATGTCAATAAGTTCAAGCTGCAGCTCCTCAGGGGCTGTATCAATATCAGCCGTGATGGGATAAGAGAGCAAAGTGAATTAAGGCTCAGTTTTCTTGAAGTCCTGAAATCTTCTTGGCGGGCCGCAAAAAACTCTGTGGCGGGCTGCATGTGGCCCCTGGGCCGCAATTTGCCCACCCCTGCTCTAGGCTGATCCTGCATCGAGCCGGGGGTTGGACTAAATGGCTTGAAGGGCCCCTTCCAACTCTGTGGTTCTATGACAGTCTGATCCAGTATAAGGCAGTTTCGTGCATGCTTCATTCATGTGTCCTAGTTGTGTTGGAGTGGATCTCTGGCAGGTAGAGCCTGGCAAAGAGCAGGGCTGGGAAGAACAACACTTCCCAGAATTCTTGAGTTGACTGAACCACGAGGACCTTTGCCCTTGTTTCTAGATGGCTCACTCTGGCTCTGAAGAACCTGTTTCGCCCTGTGCTGAAACGACTGGTTTTTCCAGCTCAGCGCTGTTTACTGGTAGTCGCTCAGGCTGAGGAAGGCCTTCTGTTAGGCAAGCTGTGTAGTGAGGGTTGCCAGCTCTGGCCTGAGAAGTGCCTGGAGATTTGGAGATGGAACCTGGGAAGGGTGGAGCTTGAGGAGGAGAGGAAGGAGATCAGGAGGGGGTGTGAGGCAATCAATAGAATCCATTCTCTGAAGCTGCACTGATTTCCAGGGGGGGATGGGGACGGACAGACTGATCCCTGTAATCTGGAGGTAAGTTGCAGTTCTGGGAACATAAGAACATAAGAGAAGCCAATGTTGGATCAGGCCAGTGGCCCATCCAGTCCAACACTCTGTCTCTCACAGTGGCCAAAAACACCAGGGGCCCTCAGGAGGTCCACCAGTGGGGGCAGGAAGCCCTCCCACTGTTGCCCTCCAAGCACCAAGAATACAGAGCATCACTTGCCCCGAACTGAGAGTTCCTATCTATACCTTGTGGCTAAAAACCACTGATGGACTTCTGCTCCAGATGTTTATCTAATTCCCTCTTGAAGCCGTCCATGCTTGTAGCCGCCACCACCTCCTGTGGCAGTGAATGCCACGCGTTCATCCCTCTTTGGGTGAAGAAGGACTTCCTTTTATCTGTTCTAACCCAACCGCTCAGCAATTTCATGGCGTGCCCACGAGTTCTTGTTTTGTGAGAAAGGGAGAAAAGGACTTCTTTCTCTACCTGCTCTATCCCATGCATAATCGTATAAACCTCAATCATGTCACCCCTCAGCCGTCGTTTCTCCAAGCTGAAGAGCCCCAAGCGCTTCAACCTTTCTTCAGAGAGAGAGCCAGTTTGGTGTAGTGGTTAAGTGCGCGGACTCTAATCTGGGAGAACCGGGTTTGATTCCCCACTCCTCCACTTGCACCTGGCTGGATGACACTGGGCAAGCCATAGCTCTGTACCAGCTGTTCCCTCAAGGACAGCTTGGGAAAAAGCTCTCTCAGCCCCACCTACCTCACAGGGTGTCTGTTGTGGGGAGGGGAAGGGAAAGGAGTTGTCGACTCCAAGTGAGTGAAGGGCGGGATATAAATCTAATCTCTTCTTCTTCTTCTTCTTCATAGGGAAAGTGTTCCAACCCTTTTATCATTCTAGTTGCCCTTTTCTGCCCGTTTTCCAATGCTACAATATCTTTTTTGAGGTGTGGCGACCAGAGCTGTACACAGTACTCCAAATGAGGTCGCCCCATCGATTTATACAGGGGCATTATGATACCAACTGATTTGTTTTCAATTCCCTTCCTAATAACCCCCAGCATAGCGTTGGCTTTTTTCATTGCAGTCGCACACTGTCTCAACCTGGAGGCTGGTAATGCTACCTGGAATAGAACCCGGGACCTTCTGCATGGAAGGCAGGTTGTTCTACCACTGAGCCATGCCCCCCCCCCCCCCACGTTGTGGATCCTGTCCCTTCTCAAGGCATCTCTATGGCTGGCGGGAAACAGGCACAGCGGTTTAATGTGGGTTCCGTTATTTAAAAGCAACGTTGGTGCTGACCTGAGAAAGCCAAGTCTTGACAGTTGTGTTGGCAAGCGTTAACATCTGAAATATCTGTTGGGTGTTGTGACTTGGCATGCAAGAGGATCTGGATGGGAAAGGGTTAAGAGAATTCTCTCACTGGGGGACACTTGGGAATTGAGGATCACGGAAGCCACGGGGGGGGGGGGTGGAATTCGGGCAAAGCCACAGGTCAAAATGCGGCGCAGAGCAAATAGTAGAAAATTTAAGCACACAGTCGGAGCAAAGGGAAGAACGACGCCAGAGCAGGGCCCTCGTGGGAAATCGATCAGTGTCATCGATGCAACAAACATGAAATTAAGCAAAGTCCGGAACACGACAGAAGACAGGCGGGCCCGGCGTGATGGGGTCCATGGCGTCACGAAGAGTTGGACTCGACTGTGCGACTGAACAACAACAATATCAGTAATAAAACAATTCTAACTATTCATACTAAAACATATTAAAATGCTAGTTTTGACTGGAGATGCCGGGGAGTGAACCAGGGACCTTCGGCATGCCAAGCAGGTGCTCTACCACTGGGCCAAAGCCCCTCTCCTATAATGGGCAGTATTTGTTCACACAGGAAGAGAGCCAGCCATTCCGCTCTGCTAGGCTGGGAGCAGAGCCTTTTCTCTGCGAAAACATTTCCAACCGAGTTAGCATCTGTCTGAAGGAGAGCCGTGTTTTCTGTTGACTCAAAGCCCTGAAATGGATAGCTACCATTTCTTCCAGGCCAGCCATCTGTTAGACCGGGGCCGAAGGGATCACTAACCCGTTTGGCAAAGGACAACGGATTGCACTTAATGTGTCAGATCAAGGTGACCCTCACCTCCCCGATTAGCATTTAGCTTTGTAGGGAGGGAGTTGTGCTCTTAAGGGCAAGGCAGAGGGATGACAGAAATAGGGACACGTGAAAACTGTCTGAGGCTGAACCAGATCCCGGAGACTGGTGCCGTCTCCCATGTTTGGCAGGGGTTCTCCAGCTGAGCCAGTTTAGTGTAGTGGTTAGGAGCACGGACTCTAATCTGGGAGAACTGGGTGTGATCCCCCACTCCTCCACATGCAGCTGCTGGTGTGACTGCGGGTCAGTCACAGTTCTCTCAGAGCTGTTCTGGAAAGAGCAGTTCTTGAAAGAGTTCTCTCAGCGCCACCTACCTCCCAGGGTGTGGGGAGGGGAAGGGAAAGGAGATTGTAAGCCACTCTGAGAGTCATTCGGGTAGTGAAGGCTGGGGTATAAATCCAATCTCCTCCTCTTCCTCCTCAAAGGTCCCCATCTCTCCTAACAGTGATCTTTAAGCTTTAAATGCACGTAGTATTATTTGTTCTGAAATCATGACCCCTGTCTTTGTACTAGGGTGCGTCATAGTTGCCTCTTTACTACATGTGGAAAACAAATCTCTCTGGGTACTCCACAACCCTGTGAGGTAGGTCAGGCTGAGAGTGTGTGACCGGCCGCCTGGCCCAAACGGCCATAAGAACATAAGAGAAGCCAATGTTGGATCAGGCCAGTGGCCCATCCAGTCCAACACTCTGTCACACTGTGGCCAAAAATACCAGGTGCCCTCTAGATGTCCAACAGTGGGGCCAGAACTCCAGAAGCCCTCCCACTGTCCCCCCCCCCAAGCACCAAGAATACAGAGCATCACTTGCCCCAGACCGAGAGTTCCTATCTATACCTTGTGGCTAAGAGCCACTGATGCACCTCTGCTCCAGATGTTTATCCAATTCCTTCTTGAAGCCGTCCATGCTTGCCGCCACCGCCACCTCCTGTAGCAGTGAATTCCACGTGAATTCCACGGTAGTGAAGGCACTCAAATCCGGGTCTGTTCCTCAAGAGTCAGGACAAACTCCCTTCCTATGTTTTGCAAATGCAACTGAGGGGTGGATGTTCTTAGGTCAATCCAGGGTGTAGCCTGCAGAGGGCGCAAGAGTCCCACAACCCTACTAGCTCTTTCGCTCCGCTTCCCCCCCCCCGCCCGTTGCCCTCGGCCCCGGGAAGGCGGGGCTGAGAGCGGGGAAGAGCCCCGGAGAGCTCATTTGCATTTCAAGGCGACCGTCATGCATTGCGCAGGAGACCGGGTTTCTCCGCGGCCGCTGGGGCTGATTCGCACGGTGCGCTTAGGAGCGCGGTTCCGAAGCGGAGCAGAGCCATACGGACGTCGTCCGGTGCGCCGAATTCAAAATGTGCATGAGCAAGCGAAGGGTCACCGTAACCTCCATGTCCCCCGCGGCTGCTGTGCAGCGTCCCGGGCGGCTTCCGAAGGTATGCTCTGGTTTCTCTTCAGATCGCATAAATCTTTCGCCTTTTACTAAAGATTTCCGTGGAGAGGAACATTTATGAGTGTTTCGTGAATTTTTTGAGGCTCTGCTCCGGCGGAGCTGCCCATTTCAAGTTAAAAAATAGAACTATTAACCTCATGCTGGCTTTCTTTTTCCCGGTGGTTTGGTGTGTAACTCCATTGCCCCACCTTAAAGAGAGAGATGCTGTATAGTTACCTCCACGCTTGAGCACGGATGGACGGAGGACGATAACTGGGTCTGGTTACCAGTGCGGGGTAGGGTTGCTAGATCCAGGCTGGGCATTTCCTGGACATTTGGGGGGAGTGGAGCTTGGGGAGGTTAGGGACCTCAGTGGGACGGGATGCCATAGAGTCTGCCCTCTAAAGCATCCGTTTCTCGTCTGGAGATGAGCTGTAATTCCAGGGGATCGGCAGGTCCAGCGTTCCCTCTAAGCTGAGTTAGCATGAGCTAGCTCACCGTTCTGTAGCCTCCAGCTCACACGTTTCCGTCTTAGCCCAGGAAGGGTGGCTCCAGAGCAAACTGATCGATGCAGCAGCCGAATGGCTCGCTCACGACTTTAATGCCAGTAGCTCACCAAGTAGAATTTTTGCTCGCAAGACTCGACAGCTTAGAGGGAGCATTGCATCCCCCCCCCCCCCCCCGCCCGGGGAAGCTGACATTCCTAGGCTATTGGGTGGGAATTGTGTGGCAGGTGGTCATTTCTCCATATTCTTTCTTTGGAGCGGCTGTAGGCAGCAGCCAGCCATGATGGTTTCCTTTTGGAGAAGCAGCATTGCCCGCGATATCTCTGTGGCGATCAGGGGGGCACAGTGGCCGGGTACGCTGTGACAGTTATGGAATGATGGACTGGCGTCCTCATGACAGGGACAGTATGGGAACGGCTGCACTTCTGTGGAGAGAAAGCAGTGTTTCCAGCCTAGAGGGAAAACCTGCTAGCTTTTTGATGTGTTCAACACCTCTTGATTAGAGAGTCCAGGTTCTGGTGGGGTCGAGGCCAGAACCTGGTACCCGGCTTGGCTAAGGCCCCTGGAGTCCACTTGGGGAGGGCTCTGAGGATGGGAGCTGTTCCTTTGTGGGCTCTTTGGCATTGGTCTGTCTTTTGGGGCCACGGTGGCTCAAAGGTCAAGATGCTGAGCCGCAGCCCCGAAGGCCTGCAGTTTGAGTCCCGAGTGCCACGTGACGGAGTGAGCGCCCGTCTCTGGCCCCAGCTCCTGCCAACCTAGCAGTCTGAAAGCGAGAAACTGCAAGTAGGCGCGGCTTTGGTGGGAAGGTGACAGCGTCCCGTGCGCCTCGGCTGTTGAGTCACGGAGAAGTCTTCGGACAGCGCTGGCTCTTCGGCTCGGAAGCGGAGATGAGCACTGCCCCCTACAGTTGGATTCGACTGGCTTTCGAGCAAGGGAAACCTTTACCTTTTGGGGAAACTGGCGGCACACCTATGTGTGCGTTTGCAATGAGGAATGACAGTGGGGAATGATACTAAAGATGTTGGCATGGACGCCTGGGGAAGTGGGCATTATGCTACCGACAAAGACCAGGTATACCATGAATTGTAAGTACACAGTTGGTAACTTTATTTTGCTAGATATACATGAGATGGATGGACTCAACCAAGGAAGCCACGGCGTCAGTTTGCAAGACCTGAGCAAGGCCGTTAACGGTAAGATGTTTTGTAGGTCACTCATTCATAGGGTCCCCATAGGTTGGAAGTGCCTTGAGGATTCCTAACACACACACGCACACCGAGAAGAAGAAGCAGACTTGGTTTTTGTACCCCGCCCTTCACTACCCGAAGGAGTCTCAGAGCGGCTTACCATCTCCTTTCCCTTCCCCTCCCCACAACAGACACCCTGGGAGGCAGGTGAGGCTGAGAGAGCTCTCCTGAGGACTGCCCTTGAGAGACCAGCTCTGAGAGAACTTGTGACTGACCCAAGGTCACACCAGCAGCTGCATGTGGAGGAGTGGGGAATCGAACCCGGTTCTCCCAGATTAGAATCCGCGCTCCGAACCACTGTGACCACTCTGGGTCTCTCTACACCCCCCTGGCTCGCTAGTGCCAGTCTTGTTGTTACCCTGGGAGGATGTAAATCCTTGACTTCGAGAAGCCAGTCTCTATCTTTCCAGTCCAGTTGCGCACGTACACAAACATTGTGCATGGGTTCTCGAGCTGGGTCGTTCAAAGAAGCAGCTGTGGATCTGTATGAACCTGTACGAGCCCAGGCGATGTCGCCGCGCGCATTACTAAGTGGAAGAGATCGCACGGAACGCTCACTTCTGCTATCAAAGGCCGTGTCGTAATCCGACGGGCCGGGGCTTATTGTTCATCTGTCCCTGTAGCATAGCATAGCTGGATTCCGATATACTAAAGTTCTTTCCGTGTCAAAACGGGGAGGGGGTTAAAAAAAGAGACGACGTCCCTTTCATTCCGGATTCTCGTAGTGGGTGAAACTCTGCAGCAGCCCCCCGAGTTGCTTGAAGTCCGGCCTGTCTTCTGGCTTCAGCCTCCAGCATTTGCACATGACGTTGTACATCATGAGGGGACACTGGGGAGGGCAGTCCATCTTGAAACCCGTTTGGACGCCCTTCAAAACTTCGCCGTTGGTCATACCTGCCAAGGAGAGGAGAAACGACACGGTGGGCATTTGGAAACACGTCCCAAACAGAGAGGAATCGGAAATGAGGCCGTCCCACGGTGAAACAGAAGGCTGACAACATAGAAGACTTAACAACATAAATATAAAGACTAACCACAGACAGACTGACTCTGGTGGGCGGCCATGTTGGTCTGAAGCAGCAGAACGAAGTTTGAGTCCAGCGGCCCCCTTAAGACCAACAAAGGTTTATTCAAGGTATGAGCTTTCTTATGCACTGAATGACACTTTGTTGGTCTTAAAGGTGCCCCTGGACTCAAATAGAAAGACTAGGTGGGGCTCTCTCAGCCCCACCTAGACCGGGTGTCTGTTGTGGGGAGGTGAAGATTGTAAGCCGCTCTGAGACTCCTTCAGGTAGTGAAGGGCGGTGTATAAATCCAATCTCCTCCTCTTCCTCTTCTTCTTCCTCCCACGCACATGTGATGCCGGACAAGCTGACCATTTGTGGAAGGGAAACGGCTCTTTAGGTTTGGCTTCTTTCTCTTCCTTTGTCGGCAACCTGAATGTGAACCGGATCTACTTGAATAAATGTAAGTTGACCTTTTTTGCAATATACTCCTTGGGCGATTTATTGACTGCACTCAGCATCATGCTTCTGTGACCGGGCAAAACTCTGCTGTATTAAGCAAATCTCTCAGACCGATTTCCCACAAGCGCTGCCCCGACGTCTTTCTTCCCTCTGCCCCGATTGCCTGCTTGAATTTCCTACTATTTGCCACGGGGCACGTTTTGACCCGCGGCTCCGCCCGATTTCCTCCACGGCTTCAGTGATCCTCAGAAACCAGGATCACTGAAGCCGCGGGGGAAATCAGGCGGAGCCGCGGGTCAAAATGCGCCCCGCAGCGAATAGTGGGAAATTCAAGCAGACAATCGGGGCAAAGGGAAGAAAGATGCCGGGGCAGCGCTTGTGGGAAATCGGTCCCAATCTTATCAACACTTCAGAAATTCGAAACTGAAAGGTCAGAAGTTCTTTTTCCTAAATTTGATCTCCCATCCAAGGACTAACCAGGGCTGACCCTGCTTAAGCTTCTAAGATCTGATGAGATTGGGCTAGCCTGGACCATCCAGGTCAGGGCTAATAATTGTGTCTTCAAGTTACAACCAAACCTCTAGGGTTTTCAAGGCAAGAGACATTCAGAAGTGGTTGGCCCTTGCCTGCCTCTGCGTAGCGACCCTAGATTTCTTTGGTGGTCTCCCATCCAAGTACCAAGCACTGCCGACTCTGCTTAGCTTCTGAGATCTGATGAGATCGGGCTAGCCGGGCCGATCCGGGTCAGCTTTTTTCTTCAAAGTGGAGAATCTTAAATGCAGCTTTGCCCAGTGACATCCAAGCAGCAGGACTGCCCCAGAAAGCGTCACCCGAATCCAAACCCAGAAGGGTGACGTTTCGTGTGATCAGACGGTACCTGGATACGGGTTCTGGCCAAGGGTCATGATTTCATACAGAAGGATGCCGAACGACCAGACGTCGGATTTGACGGAAAAGCGGCCGTGGGAAAGAGCCTCCGGGGCTGTCCATTTGTAGGGAACGTGGTGGGAGTAAGACAGGTAAACGTCATCCTGTAACAAAAAGAAAGGCCGATTTAAGAGAGGAAAGACGGGTCGCTGCAGTGTTCCCTCTAAGATGAGTTAGTGTGAGCCAGCTCACAGTTTCTTGGCCTCCGGCTCACACACTTTTTGTCTCAGCACAGGAAGGAGGGCTCCAGAGCAAACTAACTTATGCAGTAGCCAAATCGCTCGCTCACAACTTTAATGCCGAGAGCTCAGACAGTAGAGTTTTTGCTCACAAGAATCCCCAGCTTAGAGGGAGCACTGGTTCACCCGGGTGCCCAAAACCTTGTTTGTGTTAAGCGCCATCAAGCGGCTTCCGCTTAGGGTGCTCCGATAAATTAATGACCGCGGAGATGTCCTGTGGTTAACAGCGCGATATAGAGTGCTGGATTGGGCTGGGGGGGGGGGGGGAAGCTAGGTTCCAATCTCGATTCAAGCATTACGTTTCCCGGTGGATGCAGGGCTTGTTGCGTTTCCTTGTGGTCTTGCCTACCTCAAAGGGTTGTGGGGAGGATCAAATGGAGGAGGGGGGAGCTTTGTAAGCTTCCTGGAGGAAGGCCGGGATAAAAATGTTCTGATTATATACTGAGAGTCAGTGGGGGTAAGACTAGGAATGAGATACCAGGGCTATTTGGGGGCAGGGACGCACAGGAACGGAGTTCCGGCTGGCTTCTGAGTTGGCCACACTTACAGCCTCCCCCCCTTGGGCAGTTTCTGGATCAGCTTCCCCAGGCACCCCAAAGCTGTGGGGCACCCGGGAAAGCCGATCCAGAAACTGCCTTCCTTCCCTCGGGTTCCCCATGCGCCCCGCAAGCCGTGGGGCTTCTGGGGAAGCCAATCCTGGGAGGGAGCTGCACTGTCAGGGGTGTGGCCTAGTATGCGAATGAGTTTCTGCTATTGGGTGTGGCCTGTTATGCTAATGAGATCCTGCTGGAGATACCCCTCTATAGCCTGCCATTTTAGGGTTGCAAGACCCCCTCCTGCAGAATTCCATTTTTCTTGGTGCTGACTTCGAAGCAGAATGTCAATTAGGTTTTTTTTTTAAAAAAATGTCGTGGCAGCTGATTTACGGCGGCCCCTCGTGGGATTTTCAAGGCACGAGACTGACAGAGGCGGTTTGCCACTGCCTGCCTCTGCGTAGTGACTCTAGACTTCCTTGGTGGTCTCCCATCCAAGTACAAACAAGGGCCGGCACTGCTTAGCTGATCCAGGGCACGCAGGAGACAAAGACCTGTGCTGCTGACCATTTTGACTGGTAGGGTTGCCAGCCTCCAGGTGGGGCCTGGAGATCTCCCGGAATGACAACTGATCTCCAGACGACAGAGATCAATTCCCCTGGAGCAGGGGTGGGCAATTGTTTTGGCTCAGGGGCCACTTTGTGAGAGCGGAGGTTAGCGGAGGGCCGCACCTTTTAAAATGATTGCATTCATTACTTAACTTTGCATTTCAGAAAAGGTATAAATTGTATCATAAAAATCAATAAATATAAATTAAATAAAATAGTGGTGGTTTTATTCAATTTATTTATTGTGCTAATTTCATATCATCTACAGCTGCAAGCACATTTAATTTTAGAATCAGTTTAATGAGACAAATGTACCCTATCACACTTTTCTACAACTTTTTTGAAATCAGGAGTGAGATGGCTTGTTGAGATTCTCATCACAGCCTGCAAGTTCATGTCTGTCAAAGAGCATCTATATCAGGGGTGGCCAACCTGTGGCTCGGGAGCCACATGTGGCTCTTTCACACATATTGTGCGGCTCCTGGCAGGGCGGCTGGGGAAGCAAAGGGGAGGCATGCTTTTTCTCTCTTTCTCCCTTCCTTCCTTCCTTCCTTCCTTCCCTCCTCCCTCCCATCTATTTGCTTTCCTAGTTTCTCTCTCTCTCTTTCTTTCCACTTAATTCTTTCTTTCCATCTCTCTCTTTCTCTCTCTCTCTCTCAATATCATTAGCAAACAAGTAATATCATTATCAATAACCGGTTTTCCTCGTTTGTTTTTATTTTTTGCAGTCCCATTTAACGTTAATAAAAAGCAAATTTGCATATTTTTAAAAATAAAAACGTGTGTGTGATATTTGTTCCTGTCTTGCGGCTCTCAGACATCTCTATGTGGCTCTTACATTTATTCTATGTGGCTCTTACGTTAAGCAAGGTTGGCCACCCCTGATCTATATTTACTCTTGTTGATCTTCATGCAAGAAAAACTTTGCTCACAAATATATGTAGACCCAAATATAGAGAACATTTTCCCAGCAAATTTCTTCAGACATGGAAATTTTTCCAGCAGACAAAGATTTGTAAAAGTCAACTAATGTCACAGCATGAAACATTTCTTTCACAGTGTGATCTGACTGCATGTCAATAAGTTCAAGCTGCAGCTCCTCAGGTGCTGTATCAATATCAGCAGTGATGGGATAAGAGAGCAAATTGAATTTAGGCTCAATTTTCTTGAAGTCCTGAAATCTTCTTGGCGGGCCGCAAAAAACTCTGTGGCGGGCCACATTGGCCCCCGGGCTGCAATTTGCCCACCCCTGCCCTGGAGGAAATGGCCGCTTTGGAGGGTGGACTCTATGGCGTCATACCTGCCTTATGTCCCTTCTCTCCCTCAGCCCTGCCATCCCCAGACTCCACCCCCCCGACATCTACAGGAATTTCCCAAACTGGAGTTGGTAACCCTACTGCTGGGTACCCCTTTTTGTATTTCCGGACACTCCCCTTTTCCATCCTGACAGCAAATACCTTGATAAGCCTGGCCATCCCAAAATCTCCCACTTTGCAGATGTTGTTCTCTCCCACCAGGATGTTCCTGGCCGCCAAGTCTCGGTGGACAATATCCTGCGACTCCAGGTAGCACATCCCATCAGCCACCTGGGAGGACATGTCCACCAGCTCCACCATTTTGGGAGGCTCCTGTTTGGTATCTAAAAAGGAAACACACACAACATTCCTTATCTCTTGCACAAGCGCACATCGGATAACCAACAGAGTCAACTATGTACCCAGCAGTAGGGATCCTGTAGAAGGAGGAGGAGGAGGAGGAAGAGGATTTGTATCCCGCCCTTCATCACCCAAAGGAGTCTCAGAGCGGCCTACAATCTCCTTTCCCTCCCCCTCCCCACAACAGGCACCCTGTGAGGTAGTTGGGGCGGAGAGAGCTCTCTCAAGGACTGCCCTCAAGAGAACAGCTCTGAAAGAACCTGTGACTGACCCAAGGTCACGCCAGCAGCTGCATGTAGAGGAGTGGGGAATCAAACCCGGTTCTCCCAGATTAGAATCCGCGCTCCTAACCACCCCAGCAAACTTCAATTTTCACCAGGAATAATCCAGTAGCAAAGTCTGGCCCCCATCTGCAGATATCTAAATCTGCAGACTAGGGCCATGCTGACAGTAAACAGATTTTCCTGCAAACTTGGGGGACCGCCAGGTTTGCAGAAAAATCTGAAATCTTAACAAAAAATATATTGAGGGGTTTAGATTCCCCCCCCCCAGTGGCAGCAGGCAGAGTGGCTCCCAGACACCAGAGACACTGTGGCCAGTGGAGGGGGAGGAGGAGAAGGAGGAGACTGGATATATACCCCACCAGGGGCGTAGACTTTGTAAATCCCCGGGGGGGGGGCTCTTTCGTGCGTGCGTGCACACGGGACCATGTCCCCGCCACTTTTCCCCCCGCCCCCAGGGAGGCAGAGCGGGGGGCGGCGGCGGGGGCTGCTGCCCCGTAGGGGTCCTTGAAGTCGCGCTCCCGCTGCAGCCGGTAGGCAGCCAGGACCCAGGAGGTCAGGCTGCTCGGGCCCCGCCAGCATGTAGTCGGGCTGCGGCGGCGCCGGCTTGGCGCTGCGGAAGAGCAGGCGGTCGCGGAGCCAGCAGGCCATGGCGGCGCGCTTCCCCCCGACGCTGCAGCTGCCCGCTGCGCAGAGCCAACGCCAGGCCTCCTGGCTGCTGCCCCAGCCCCAGAGCCCGCTCGCCAGCTGGGTCGGGGGGCCGGCCGGCGCGGCGGAGTCCCTGTGCCCGCCCATCGTGCCAGCTCTCGCCCCCCCTCCTCGGCGGCTGCCTTCTGCCACGCCCAGCACCCCTCCCCGCCTCCCCCACCGGCGGGCGCTCCATTTTGCCGGGGGAGGCTCGAGCCCTTGAGCCCCCCCATAGTTGACGCCTATGTACCCCACCCTTCACTACCCAAAGGAGTCTCAGAGCGGCTTACAATCTCCTTTCCCTTCCCCTCCCCACAACAGACACCCTGTGAGGCAGGTGGGGCTGAGAGAGCTCTGACTGAGAATGGCTCCTGAGAGAACAGCTCTGAAAGAACTTGTGACTGACCCAAGGTCACACCAGCAGCTGCATGTGGAGGAGTGGGGAATCAAACCCGGTTCTCCCAGATTAGAGTCCATGCTCCCAACCATTACACCAAACTGGTCATATATACACACCAATGTGGAAATGTTGTCAAACAAGCATTGGGTGAGTCACTATCTCCGAATGAAATAGCGGGATGGAGGGCTCACCTCGAAGAAAGTTGAGCAGATTTCCTTTGCTCATGACCTCGGTGATGATGTAGACAGGATCCCCGGTGGAACAGATGGCGTAGAGCGAGAGGATGTTCTTATGTCTCAGCTTGTTCATGGCCTCAATTTCATTCCTGAAGTTGGCTTGAAAGGTTAGGTCCGCTGGGCGGGGGCAAACACATCCCAAGAATAGTCAGTGGTTCCTCAGTCGTGAAACTTCTTCATACTGTCACGGTCCGGCTCAAGGGGTTCTACCAGCTCAGGCGGGCATTTAAACCAATCCTGCCATTGCCAGTCAGTTAACCGACATATGGCTTCCCCAGCAGGGGGCTTTCAAGGCAAGTGAGAAGAAGCAAAAGTGGTTGGCCATTGTCTTCCCCTGCAGAGTCTCCCCTTGGTGAACGTAAGTGAACATCAGAGAAGCCAGTGTTGGATCAGGCCAGTGGCCCATCCAGTCCAACACTCTGTGTCACACAGTGGCCAAAAACACCAGGTGCCCTCAGGAGGTCCACCAGCGGGGGCAGGAAGCCCTCCCACTGTTGCCCCCCCCCCCAAGCACCAAGAATACAGAGCATCACTTGCCCCAGACTGAGAGTTCCTATCTATACCTTGTGGCTGATAGCCACTGATGGACTTCTGCTCCATCTGTTTATCCAGTTCCCTCTTGAAGCCGTCCTCAGGAGGTCCACCAGTGGGGGCAGGAAGCCCTCCCACTGTTGCCCCCCCCCCCAAGCACCAAGAATACAGAGCATCACTTGCCCCAGACGGAGAGTTCCTGTCTATACCTTGTGGCTGATAGCCACTGATTGACCTCTGCTCCATCTGTTTTATCCAGTTCCCTCTTGAAGCCGTCCATGGTTGTAGCCACCCCCCCCTCCCGTGGCAGTGAATTTGGTGGTTGTCTCGAAGGCTTTAGCTCAGGGGTGGCCAAAGTTGCTTAATGTAAGAGCCACATAGAATAAACGTCAAATTCTTGAGAGTCGCAGGACATGAACAAATATCACACACTCACGTTTTTATTGAGGGATATGCACGTTTTCTTTTTGTTAACATTATATGGGACTGCCAAAAATTAAAAAAAAAAACCCAAAAGGGGTAAAAATAGATATTGATAACGATATTTATTTGTCCAATGATATTTGTAGGCTTCAGGAGGAGGCTTTGAGAATGCATTTTAAGTTAAAAGTTGCTTTCTTTCTCTGCTCCCCCCCTGCCTCAAGCCCACCCAGGTTGGGGAACACTAGCTGGGGAAGGGAAGACCAATGGGGGAGGCACGCCTGCCCTTCGCTTCCCCAGCTGCCCTGCTGGGAGCCGCAGAGTATGTGTGAAAGAGCCGCATGTGGCTCCTGAGCCGCAGTTTGGCCACCCCTGCTCTAGGCTGATTCTGCATTGAGCAGGGGGTTGGACTAGATGGTCTGTACAGCCCTTTCCGAATCTATGATTCTGTGAAGTGTTTGAGGGGGGGAGGGGAAATGAGGGTTTACCCACACTGAAACCCAGCTTGCGAGGGCCAGTGTGGGGCAACCAGCCGTCTGGATGTTGGAGTGAGCAACCCAGCATGCCCGGACATTTTGGGGGGGGGGCCCTATGTCACTCTGAGGGCGTATAGGTGTTCTCTCCTTGAATAGGATGCCTCTCTTTGTTTTAACCTGGGAGCTACCTTCTGTCCTGTCCTGTCCTGTCTCGCACACTTTGTCCTCCCCCTCTCTTCTCATGGCCTTCCATGGATACACACATCTCCCTGCAGGTCACTCCTGTGGAGACGATGCCCTCATCCTCCCGCACATACGATGCCGGACTAGGTGGGCATTTGTGGTAGAGAAAGGACTCTTTAGATAAGGTTTCTCTCTCTCCTTTTGACTGCAACCTGAATGTGAACTGGATCTACCTGAATAAATTTTAAGTTGACCTTTTTTTTGCAATATACTTCTTGGGAGATTTCTTGGCTGAGCTCAGTATCACGCTTCTACGACTGGGCGAAACTCTGCTATCGTAACCAAATATCCCAACATAGGAATATGTTGGTTTGAAGGGGCTGAGTGGATAGGTTTATTTCCTACATGGTCACCAATCTCCAGGTGGGGCCTGGAGATCTCCTGGAATTAGAACTTGTCCCCAGATGACAGGCATCCGTTCAAAGAAAATAGCCGCTTTGGAGGGTGGACTCAGTGGAATTATACCCCACTGAGGGGTCTCCACTCCCCAAACCCCACCTTCCCTAGACTCCAGCCCCCAAAACCAGGAAGTTTGCAACCCAGAGTTGGCAGTGCTTTCACACAGCTACCCACACACACACACACACATGCGCACACACACACACACACACACACACACAGAGGTTCTACCCTAATAACTGTTGCCCACCTGACTCATTGGGGCCCCCAGAAAAGCACATCAACGAGAAATAAAAGGGATCCACGGTCACAGTCCATGAGGCTGTACTCGTGTTCCTTCTAAGCTGAGTTAGTGTGAGCCAGCTCACAGTTTTCTAGCCTCCAGCGCACACATTTCTGTCTTCGCTCAGGAAGGACGGCTCCTGAGCGAACTAATTTATGCAGCAGCCGTAGGTCTTACCTTCATGACAGTGGGGGAGTCCCAATCCCTCTCTGGGAGTCCTGTGCGCGTGCAAAGCACACATGTGTGCTGCGATGACGTCACCCGGAAGTGACGTCATCACTCTGGGCATGTTGCCGGGGCGATGCTCTGGTAATCGCCCTAAAACTCTGTGGTACCATAGAGTTTTCAGGGCGATTGCTGGAGCGTTGCCCGGCGACATCCCCGGCGTGATGATGTCGCTTCCGGGTGATGTCAGCACGCCGGGCACGTCGGCCTGATCGGGCCACTTCGGGGGTGGGGTTCCCCCCACCGGCCAGATCCCGACCGGCGGATTGGGGACCCATTTAGCGGGGGACTCCCCGCCCCCCGGGGGGACTTGGCAGCCCTAAGCAGCCAAATCGCTTCCTCACAACTTTAATGCAAAGTAGAATGTTTGCTCACAGGACTCCACAGCATTGCGCAGGAAAGGGCCATTCCCAAAGGCTTAAGTCTAATCAGGGTCGGTCCTCAAAAGCCAAGGGGTCCTTGCGCTGGCAGAACTCTTACTTCTGGGGAGCACTTTGACCGCCACTCGGACTTTGTCCTTCCAGTATCCTTCGTAGACCTCTCCGAAGTATCCCGCGCCCAGCTTCCTGACCAGGCGGAACTCCTCCTTCGGCCTTTCCCAGTCGTCCCAGTGAGGCATGGCCTTCGGTTCTTGCTGGAATCACAAAGGGGATCAAGCTTATCGTGGATGGAAGTTTACCCTGAGGACTAGCAAAGCCCCCTGAGGTTTTCAGGAAGGGATTTTTTTTTTTTTAAAGGAACACAAAAGCCCCTCAATTTCCCCACCCGTGTCGCGCTCCAGGCCTGCTCGCCATGAATTGTTTCCGACTGAAGACACTGAACTCTCACATCAAGAGTTAACTCCCCCCCTTTTTGAATGCGCACCCAGAAGTGTGCATCTTGCATGTCCAGCTTTGAAAAAAAATGTACCCTTTGGCAGCCGCTGCCAGCAAGTCCTTGATTAGCAGGATGGGGGTAAACGTTACACCCCAAAATGGCGTTCAGGCCCCCGGTAATCCATGCACGATCTTAATCCCCCATCCTTTTTGATAGAATCGTAGAGTTGGAAGGGATCTCCAGGGTCATCTAGTCCAACTCCCTGCACAATGCAGGAAATTCACAAATATTTATTTATTTATTTGATTTGATTTCTAGGCCGCTCTCCCCACATTCGCAGGCTCAGAGCGAATACTCCCCCCCCCCCTCCAGAGACCCCTGTTCCACACCCAGAAGATGACCCAAAGCATCCAAGATCCCTGGCCAAACCGGCCTGGAGAAAAATGGCTTCCTGACCCCAAAGTGGCAATCCGCATTTCCCTGGGTGTGTAACGAAGGGCCACAAGAACTAAGCATCAAGGCATCCCTCCCTTCTCGTGATCTGCCTAAATTCACAGAATCCGCATTGCTGACCGATGGCCATTTAGCCTCTGCTTGAAAACCTCCAAAGGAGGAGAGCCCACCACCTCCCGAGGGAACCGGAGCTGCCAGTGGAGAGGTGGCTGGCCGAATGAAACCACGGGCTACATTTTTGTCTATGAACTTCCGCAGTTCCCCCTTTTCGGTTGAACTCATGGAATACAGTTTCCCTGCCGTTTATGGCCAGGCAGGAACTCTATAGCACAGTCAGTGTTCCTGGGGGGGGCGGGGGGTGGTTCATCGGCCTCAGTTTCTTCAAACACCCTGCTCAGATCCCAATATTCCCATGGGATAGACACAAACTCCTCCGCGGCCAGACAAGCTTTCAACAGAGGTGAGGTGGGCATGGTTCCCCACTCAGGTAGCCACCCGTGCACCTCACGGCGGGGCGCCACGAAGCGCACTTTCCCCTCACTCCACAATATATATGGGTCACATGCTCCCAACCAGGGGTTTCCCAAGGCCATGGGGAATTGGGCACGTGGGTTAATCACAAATTCTCTTTTCCCCCAATGTTTGCCTGTCCCCGTGATTAAGGGCTCAGTCTGATACTGGCAGGGCTCATTCCGTAGCTGGAGCTGCTTTGCATATTAGGCCACACCCCCTGCTGTACCCAATCCTCCAAGAGCTTACAGTAGCCCCTGTAAGAAGAGCTCTGTAAGCTCTTGGAGGATTGGCTACATCAGCAGGGTGTGGCCTAATATGCAAAGGAGCTCCAGCTACGGAATGAGCCCTGGATACTGGCAAGGCTCTTTCATAGCTGAGCCATCCACCTGGGTAAATAGCAACTGTTCCGGTGGGCTCTTCGCTCCTATCCGCAGTCCCGTAACCACTACTGGACTAATGAGATCCCTAGCACACCCCGAGTCAATGAGTGCGCGGACCCGGACTTGTGTCCCCGGGTCCGGATTAAACACTGAAACTATCACAAAGAGAAGGGGGGTGGGATCGCTCACCACTTGTGGCACCGATTGTTCACGGACCTGCTGGTTTGCGCCTGTTAAAGCAGGTCTTGCTAGTTTCCCGCCGGTGGGGCGGTCTCCACCCCGGCCACCTGTTCCTGCCCCGGTTGGGTATCGAGCTGCAGGGCCCGGGGTTTTGGGTGGTGAGTTCCCTTGATGATGGGTGGAGTGGCTGTTTGTGGGGTAGACACCCCCCCCCTCGGGGTTACCGGGGGCCCTGCCGGGCATGACACAGCTTTTTAGCCTCTATCTCACACATTTTTGTCTTGGCTCCAGAGCAAACTAATATATGCAGTAATGCTCCCTCTAAGCTGGGGAGTCTTGTGAGCAAAAATCCTACTTGGTGAGCTCCTGGCATTAAAGCTGTGAGCGAGCCATTTGGCTACTGCATACATTAGTTTGCTCTGGAGCCATCCTTCCTGAGCGAAGGCAAAAGGGTGTGAGCTGGAGACTAAAAAACTGTGAGCTGGCTCCCACTAGCTCAGCTTAGAGGGAACACTGGTAGCCAAATCACTCGGTCGCAACTTTAACGCCAGTAGCTCATGAAGCAGAATTTTTGCTCCCAAGACTCCACAGGTTAGGACAGGGGTGGCCAAATTTGCTCCACGTAAGAGCCACACAGAATAAACATCAGATGTTTGAGAGCCACAAGACATGAACAAATACTACACACGTTTTTACTGGAAAATATGCAAATCTGCCTTTTATTAATATTAAATGAGACTGCCAAAAATAAAAAAGGGGGGGAAACAGATATTCATAATGGTATTTATTTGTCCAGTGATATTTATTTGTTTGCTAATGATATTTATGTGTCTAAGAGAGAGAGGTGGAAAGAAAGACAGAAAGAGAGAGAGAGAGAAACAAAGAAAGTAAATAGATGGGGGGGATGAAGGAAGAAGAAGAAGAAGAAGATATTAGATTTATACCCCGCCCTTCACTCACTTGGAGTCTCAGAGCGGCTTACAAACTCCTTTCCCTTCCCCTCCCCACAACAGACACCCTGGGAGGTGGGTGGGGCTGAGAGAGCTCTTTCCCAAGCTGTCCTTGAGAGAACAGCTGGGACAGAGCTATGGCTTGCCCAAGGTCATCCAGCCAGGTGCAAGTGGAGGAGTGGGGAATCAAACCCGGTTCTCCCAGATGAGAGTCCGTGCACTTAACCACTACACCAAACTGGCTCTCCGAGAGTCCGAAAGAAAGAGAAAGAGCAAATAGACGGGCTGCCTCCCGGGAGCCACACAGTATGTGTGAAAGAGCCGCATGTGGCTCCCAAGCCACAGTTTGGCCACCCCTGGTTTAGAGGGAGCATTGGTTGTAATCCCAGGAGATCTCCAGCCACCACCTGGAGGCTGGCGCCCCTACATCTTAGTGCTGTTGCTTTCCCACACGGTGTTGTGACAAAGCAGGCAGGGTGGGGTGTGGGGACACAGGCAAACCAGTCCAATTCGAAAGGCAAACTCAGCTGTCAGCAAGCACCCGGCCTCCACACTTACCTTGTGACATGGGAGTGTGAGAGTCAGGCCGTGGCTGAGCCCTTTCTCTTTGTAGTACTCCACGAGGGACGGCAGATCAGGGAAGGACCGGGTGGCATTCATGTGGAAACTCCCTTGCCCGTTGCGCAAGATCTTGTAGTGTCTTACCACTGACTCATCGCGGACTGTGGAATCCAGAAGAAGAGAGATGACAGCGGGGCTCAAAGGTGTGTGTGCCGGGGAAACCCCGAAACCGTTTCAGATGTTCAGATCTTCCTGTTCCCAGAACTGCCGGCATAAAAACCGGGCAACACGCCAACTCCCGAACAACACAGCCATTTGGGCGGCCTTTCCCTCTCTGAAAGTCCTCTCTTGCCCGATAGCAGCGCCAGTGTCCAGGTGAGGTATGCGGCAGTGTTCCCTCTAAGCTGAGTGAGCTCACGGTTTTTTAGCCTCCGGCTCACGGATTTTTGTCTCAGCTCGGGAAGGAGGGCTCCAGAGCAAACTGATTGATGCAGTAGCCCAAAATCGTTCGCTCACAACTTGAATGCCAGGAGCTCACAAAGTAGAATTTTTGCTCACAAGACTCCGCAGCTTAGAGGGAGCCTTGCCCTGCAGACCTATCTCCAGGCGACACAGATCAGTTCCCACGAAGGAAATGGCTGCTTTGGAGGGGCATTATATCTAAGGTTGCCAACTCTGGGCTGGGAAACACCTGGCGATTTTGGGTGTGGAGGCTGAGGGGGCAGGGTTTAGAGAGGAAGGGACTTCCCTGGGGCAGGGGTCATTTCGTAGAAAAAGAGGTGCAGGAGCTCATTAGCATAACTAATTAGCATAACTTATTTACATATGCTACGCCATCTGACATCACCGGAAGTATGTCAGAAAGAAAGAAGAGAGAGAGAGAGAGAGAGAGAGAGAGAGACAAGAAAGAAAGAAAGAAAGAAAGAAAGAAAGAAAGAAAGAAAGAAAGAAAGAAAGAAAGAAAGAAAGAAAGAAAGAAAAAGCAAGCAAGCAAGCAAGCTGGAAGAGAGGGGACAGCTACTAATCCAAGCCTCAGAAATACCACTATTCTGGGAGGATAGCTTCAGTGGTGGCTGAAGCCTTCAGAAGGCTGGTCGGAGGAACAAGGACCTTTCCAGGGGACGGGGTCATTTTGCTGCAGCCATGACACAAGCAGGCATTTCCCCCCCGGGGGTGGGGGGCTGGCACCAACTAACTGAGCTGCACTTTCCCGAGTTCCTGCTCAAAATGACCCCTGCCCTGGGGTATAATGCCATAGAGTCCACCACTGTATTGAAGGCTGCAGATAAATCCAGCAGGAGCAACAAAGATGCATGGCCTTTGTCTACATTCAGATGGAGATCAACTCAGCCTGAAACCAGACTGAAAAGGGTCCCTTCTCCCAGATCAGGTCTTCCTTAACAGATGGAAACCTAGAGTTTGCTCTTCTACCCTTTCTGACACCATTTCAATTCTTTTATTTGCTGCTAAAACTGCAGTCGCCTCACACTGGAAAAGCAAATTAATCCCAGAGTTATCACTACGGCACCAAGAATTACGGGACCAGTACATTACGGCAAACGTAACTGGGAATTTATCCGATCTTGATTCTCAAATTTCCTCATCCAACTTTGTTACGATTTGGTTTCCCATTATAGAGTGCATGGTAAAACAAGATGGAATTCCTAATGTGATTGATGATCTATGCCTTTGGTAATTATAAAGTGTTTTGGATACTCTTATCTTAATGAAATCGATGAATCAGTATGTATTGTTTCAGATTTCTATCATATGTCCATCTCATTCATTTAGGCGATACTTCTAACGTTGTACTATTACATTTTGTTTTCTTCATCTGTATTGTGGTTTTGAAAATATACAATAAGATGTAACTTTTTTAAAAAAGGGTCCAGAGCACGTTATTCAGAGAGACCTGAAGCTGATCTGCCATTATTTGTTTTTAATGACCTTTCTAATAAATATATTTTTATATAAGTTTTAACTAGGTTTTTAACGTTGCCCCTATATTAGACTTCTTTCTTACGCCTGTGGTTCTTGATTCTGGTTTTTGGGTCAAGTTTGTTTCCCCCCCTCCTTGTGTCTCATTGATCTGCTACTGTTCTCTTAATTGTCTTGCCCAGAAAGAGACAGGATGATAATTGGCCACAACATATTTCTGTAAAGATGGTTGTTCAAGCAGGGCGTGGATAACTGCCTCTTTGAGTGGCCGAGTGAAAACACCCTGAGTCAGCGATTGATTTATGATGGACACTCATTAATGGGATCTTCACATGTTTTCAGCAGCCACGATGGGCAGAGATCCAGGGTAAAAGCAGTGGCCTTCCTATACCCAGAGATCGTGTCGACATACATCATGGTAACTGGGCCGAAATGGTCCATAAACGGACCAGGTAATGTATTAGAACGGGGTACCCAACCTTTCCAAGCCCGTGAGCCTCTTTGGAATTCTGACACAGTGTGGTGGGTATTGCCACAACATGGCTGCCACAGGAGGCCGAGCCAGCCACAAAATGGCCACCCCAGCTTCCCTTCAGTCACAGAGCGAAGACCCTTGTGTTGTGGTGGTGGCTGCTGCCAAAGGAACATTTTAAAAAAATCTACAAAGCTAATCAAATCTCCAATGGCCGATCAGATGCCATGCTGGGCAAAAGCCACCCCAGTTTGGTGTAGTGGTTAAGAGCGTGGACTCTAATCTGGGAGAACCAGGTTTGATTCCCCACTCTTCCACATGCAGCTGCCGGTGTGACCTTGGGTCAGTCACAAGTTCCCTCAGAGCTGTTCTCTCAGGAGCAGTCCTCGAAAGAGCTCTCTCAGCTCCACCTACCTCACAGGCGAAGGGGAAGGGAAAGGAGATTGTAAGTAGGGCTGCCAAATCAGCCCGGGGGGCGGGGGATCCCCTGCTACAGGGGTTCCCGATCCGTCGGCCAGCATTCGGCTGGTGGGGGAAGCCCCACCCCCGAAGTCGTCCAGCCAGGACAACTTCCCCAACGTAATTACGTCACCCGGAAGTGATGTCACCGCGCACGGGGGGAGCTCCCGGGCAAAGGAGAACTCCCCCCTGCCGGTAAGTAGACTCGACTTGGCAACCCTAATTGTAAGCCCGTCTGAGACTCCTTCGGTTAGTGAAGGGCAAGGTATAAATCCAATCTCTTCTCTTCTCTCTCTCCTTTTTCTGTTCTGGCCACTTTTTAAAAACCCTTGGCAGACACCAGGGAAACTGTTGGCAGAGCCCCTGCGCTAGACATACCTTCTGTCTACGTTGTGGTGCACCCAGCATCCACTTCAGAACTTAGGGTGCGATCACACGGACGTTTATTGCGGGCCTCGCGGCTGTTCCCCATCGCAATTAAAGGGGCTGACTAGACAGCCGCATCCGTCTCCCGTCTCGAAGCCGCCCCCCCCCGCACTCGAGCCCGCTTTTCCAACCACCAGGAAAAACAAGTACCTTCCGTTTGGAAAAGCGGGCTTGAGTGCGGGGGGGGGGGGGCGGCTTCGCAATAAACGTCCATGTGATCGCACCCTTAGACAAGAGATTCTTCCCGGAAAAAGTAGGATGTTATTTACCAGATGTTATTTACCTCAATCCCCTGGGAAACTACCTACTTTTACACGCTGGGCCTCTGTGAAAGGGACAGGGCATTTCTTCCCCGCCAGGTTGCTGGCAGCCCTAATTAGTGTTGGGGGCGGGGAGAGGAAGGTCAAAATCTCCTCCTGTCTCGTTCATTTAAGATGCTATAAATTCCAGTTCCAATGTCTGGGGGGTCAGGATGGGGAGCAGATCCTGTACCAGTAAGACTTCACATGCGCTAAAGTTGTCAACTTCCTGGAGATCCAGAAACACAACTGATCTCCGGACCACAGAGATTAGTTCCCGCACAGAAAATGGCAGCTTCCGAGGGTTTCGAACTCACCTCTAGTTTGCCATAAGTTCTGTGGGGAAATTCCTACCCGGGGTGGTGGTGGTGTATGTGTGTGTGTGAGTGCGAGAACAGCTTATTGTAATGGTGAACGTAACTGCTCTAAGGTAGCCTCCCAACTGGGATTGCCTTGGTTTACAGCTCTGCTTGCTCAGGGTGGATCCGTGATACTTGCGGGGGGGGGGGGGGAGAGAAGCTGACAGCCGCTCCTCCGCCCCCCCTTCGCTCCTCTCGCCCACCCCTAGGCCCCAGCACCAGTGGCGGCCTCCCAACCGCTGGCTGCCGCATGCGCTGGGGATGCTCTTTTACTTTCGAGGGGATTTAAATATCCCCCCCCCAATTTTTTTTTACTTTTAGGATTTTTCTGCACGCGGGGGGAGTCCCCCCTGTGTGCAGAAAAATCTCCCTGCCCCCCAGGTGCCCCCCCGTGCGGATTTAGATATCCGCACGCAGGAGGCACCTTCAGAATTAGATATATAGATGAAACAGTCCGTGCGAATACCTGGGCAGGAATGAATGTGATGACTGATGGGAGGGGCCCTGTTTGAATTAACTATGGCCGAGGTCACAGGGCCCTTTAATGCGGGAGGATGTGCTGTTTCCTCCTGCATTTAAAGGGACGGATCACACCGGCCGCGGCTAGTCCCGCACCGAAGCGGGCTCCAGCGCAGGTTCAAAGAGCTTTTTCCGACCCCGGAAAATCAACTATTTTCCCGGGAGTCGCGCTTTAAACCCGCGCTGGGCCGATCTGGACATCCCGCCCCCATTTCCCCCCCCCCCCCTTTTGCACTTGGGCGCTTGGGCACTCAAGCGCCCAAGTGCAAAAGGATGGGGGGAAAAACCTCCCAAACTTACCATGCGGCCAGTGAGGCTTGGGGAAGGGTGCCTCCCCCGGCTGCTGCCGCCATCAGCCGCGTCTGCCACCGCTGCAAAAAGCCGCCACCAGCCACTTCCGCCGCTGCCGCACGCTTCTGCCGCCGCCGCCGGGGGTTGGAATGTATAAACATCCCAACCCGAACTAAAAAACCGCGGCCCCTTTAAGTCCGGGAGGGCTCCCAGATTTAAAGGGCCGTGTGGCCACAGCCTATAACTGGAGGGTTTCGCGCCAGATTTTTGGTCCTTCTGACTCGGAAAGTGTTTCACCTTGGCACATCTTTATTTCTCAATAAGCAAATCACTGCCAGAGAGTTGTTGAGAGCAGTTTCGTCCAAGAGTTTGACAGAGGGCGAACTCTATGCTATACCACAGATTCTAGATGAAATCCCTCCCCAAATTCTCCTTTCCACAGACATCCCCATCCTGAACTCCAGGAATTTCCAAGATTAGAGTTGGCAACTCTAGCAAATGCAGCTTGCCCTGGCAAAACTTTTCCAACTTCAGCAGAACTCGAAAGCAGAAGGTGTTTCCCCCGAGTTCTGCATCAAGCTGCTCTTCGTGGGAAAGCAGGAAGTGAAGCTTCCTTACCTGACAACACATACTCCACTCCTTTTTTCTCACTGATACGGATGAGAAAGGCGCCGGTTTCGTTCTCTTCAGACAGCAGCCGATGTACGGATTCGGAACGGGAGATCTGCCCGAAAAACCATCTGGAGGGCGGTGAGAATAAAGACACAAGCATCATACTGCTGGAAGACAACAAAAGTCCACTCAGAGCAGGGCGAAAGAGCTGGGCATGGCAAAGTATACCGCCTCTGTACATGAAAAGGTTATCCAAAAAATAAATGGCCACCTACCGTTGACGATCAGAGATACACTGCCGCTTATCAAGGAAGTTTCATTCACACTGTTCATTTATTTGATTCGTACCCTGCCTTTCTTCCCAATGGGCAACCAAGGGGAATAACATCCTTCTCCTTGCTTCCATTTTATCCTCACAACAGCCCTATGGAGCAGACCAGGCTGAGAGGGTGTGACTGGCCCAGATACTAATCTGACACTCTTAATCACTACGTCACACAGGCTCTCAGTGGCTAAATGTCTGCATAATGTCCCATGTACCTGGTGTAAGGGATATTTGGTGATGGCCCTGCTGGTGGACCTCCTGAGGGCTCCTGGGTTTTAGCCACCGTGTGACACAGAGTGTTGGACTGGAGGGACCATTGGCCAGATCCAACATGGCTTCTCGTGTGTTCCTATGACTGGGGCAGTGATGTTCTGTCTACTTGGTGCTTGGAGGGGTGCAAGCGTGGGAGGGCCTCTGGAGTTCTGGCCCCGCTGGTGGACCTCCTGATGGCACCTGGCTTTGGCCACTGTGTGACACAGAGAGTTCGACTGGAAGGGCCATTGGCCTGATCCAACATGGCTTCTCTTATGCTCTTATATCTGGAGCAATGATGCTCTGTATTCTTGGTGCTTGCGGGGAAAGAGTGGGAGGGTTTCTGGAGTTCTGGCCCCATTGGTGGACCTCCTGAGAGCTCCTGGGTTTGACCACTGTGTGATACTGGCCTGATCCAGCACTGGCCTGATCCAGCATGGCTTCTCTTATGTCCTTATTTCGGGGGCAAATGATGCTCTGTCTTCTTGGTGCTTTGTGGGCAACAGTGGGAGGCTTCTGGCCCCACTGGTGGACCTCCTGATGGCACCTGGCTTTGGCCACTGTGTGACACAGAGTGTTCGACTGGAAGTGTTGGCCTGATCCAACATGGCTTCTCTTATGTTCTTATATCTTAAAATGGTTTTAGTACGAATTGCTAGAGGTGGCAGATTCCACCCTCCCCATCTCTGAGTAGGGAAGGTGGAGGCATCTTATCTGTGGTGTACAGGCAAAAAAAACCCAGGCATGTGAATCCTAAAGTGCCATTTTAAACACTGCAGTGATCGTAGGGTTACCCGCTAAAGTTGAGAAAATCCTGAAGATTTTGAAGAGGAGGAGGAGGAGATTGGATTTATATCCTGCCCTTCACTATCCAAAAGAGCCTCAGAGTGGCTTACAATCTCCTTTCCCTTCCCCTCCCCACAATAGACACCCTGTGAGGTAGGTGGGGCTGAGAGAGCTCTGAGAGAATTGCCAGAGAAGAAGATTGGATTTATACCCAGTCCTTCACTATCCGAAGGAGTCTCAGAGCGGCATACAATCTCCTTTCCCTTCCCCTCCCCACAACAGACACCCTGGGAGGTAGGTGGGGCTGAGAGAGCTCTTTTGAGGACTGCTCTTGAGAGAATAGCTCTGAGAGAACTCGTGACTGACCCCCAGGGAAGCGGCCAGAGATCTCCCGCTATTACAACTGATCTCCAGGCAACAGAGATCAGTTCCCCTGGAGAAATTGGCTGCTCTGGAGGGTGGACTTAGTGGTATTATAACTCCTTGAGGTCCCTCCCCTCCCCGAAATCCTGCCCTCCCCAGGTTCTACCACCCACATCTCCAGATTTTCTCAACCTGGATTGGCAACCCTACATCACTACAGTGTGTAAAATGGCGCTAGGGCATTATACCCGACGGAGGCCCCTCCCCTCCCCAAACCCCAACCTTCCATGGGCTCCACCCTCAAAATATCCAGGAATTTCCCAACTCAGAGCTGGCAACCCTAAGATATCAGCTGTAATTCCAGTATAACTCCAGGCCCCACTTGAAAGCTGGCGAACCTGGAGGGCGTCCTGACAGCTCTCAACAGATCATCTCCTAATGGCCAGCAGCAATCTGAGGCAAAACACACGTGCTTGGTTTGTGTACACATTGCAAAAAGCAGCTTTCGCACGCTGATGCTGTCTCTCATACTCCCCAGGACCCCCCAGGACTCAATAGGGATATTGGTTTCTTATCTCATCACCTATGCTAACTCATTCAGCCCTCACAGATGTATTCTCAGCAAGAAGGACTATGCACATCCTCTGTATTTTAGTGTATTTCTTTTTCAGAAGAGTACATTAGAATACTGAACGTCGTGCAAGGAATATTGGGACGTTTTGCTGCATCCACCTCAAAAAAGAAAAAAAATGCTGTGAAGCGACCTCCACGCCTGAGAGGAGAGAATGGAGAGTACCAGTTTACTCCCCACAATTAGAAAAGATACCTTTACGCATTTGTCTGCTATCTTGACAGATTTCTTGTTTCACAACTGTTGACCCTATAACCTTTGCTTGTTATTTTGTTTTGTCTTTGCCCGTCTTCGTAACCACCATCCCAATGTATTTGAAAAGGTGTGCCTTGCACACGAAAGCTCATACCTTGAATAAAACTTTGTTGGTCTCCAAAGTGCCACTGGACTCTTAAGTTTGTTCTACTGCCTCAGACCAACACGGCTGACCACCTGGATCTCTCTCATACTTTCAATTTACAGAAAAGTTTCCCAGTTCTTGCTGGGGTTGCCAGTCTCCAGGGGCGACCTAGAGATTACAACCAGTCTCTGGACTGCCGAGATCAATTCCCCTGGAGAAAATGGCTACTTTAAAGGGTGGACTCTGTGGCCCTACACCCCACTGTAGTCCCTCTCCAAACCCCATCCTTCCCAGACTCTGCTTCTAAATCTCTAGGAATGTCCCTCCCAACCTAGAACTGGAGACCCTAGATCTTGCCAACCGACACTCACGGTTCTGCTTCCACGGTCTCCTTCTTGGCCACGTAGTTGTACGGGACATAGCCTTCCCCGCAATTCCTTCCAGCGGCGTCTAACTTCTTGGCCCACCACCAATCTCCATTCTTCTCCAGGACCTGGAAGAGGTCCCCTGCCTTGAAGCTGAGTTCAGACTCCGTCATCGCTTTGAAGTCCCACAGACCGGTGTAGAGGCCACTCCATGAGTCTCGCCGTGGGTCCGATTTAGGATCCATGATGCCGGATGTCGAAGCCTTAGGAAGAAAGTGGGTCTTGCGTGTGTCTCTGAAACACACACACAAACCACCGCCTCGCAATCTCGGGAGACACAGCTCTTGCCACCGTACCTTGGGGAAGTGTTTGCGAAACCCTACAGAGTCAGTTCAACAGTGCCGGTCATCAGGTTGGCGTTATCAGATCAGGAGACTCTGCAAGAATTCCCTTGGCACTTCCTCTTTATGAGAAAGCAAAGCAATTATGTCATAGCCCTGCCCGGCTGTTAAACTCCTCCCGCAATTAAAGAGAAGAAGAGAGGAGATTGGATTTATACCCCACCCTTCACTACCCAAGGGAGTCTCAAGAGCAGCTTACAACCTCCTTTCCCTTCCCCTCCCCACAACAGGCATCCTGTGAGGCAGGTGGAGCTGAGAGAGCTCTGACAGAAGCTGCTCTTTTTCAAGAACAGCTGTGCCAGAATCATGGCTTGCCCAAGGTCATCCAGCAGCTGCAAGTGGAGGCGTGGGGAATCAAACCCGGCTCTCCCAGATTGTTACGTCCTGGACGCAATTCCTGTACACGTGTATGATTCTTTGATGTGACCAAACATGTAATGGCGCGGGCCATATGGTCTGACCGCATGGCCTGGAAAAGGTACACGCTTGAGGTAAAATAACAATAGCACCCAGGCCCCTAAAGATCCACCTAACAGGGGCTTAGCATATTCAAATGAACCAATGTAATTTCTGGTGGGAAGATTAACCTATCCTGCAGTGTGGGTGTGGACGAGGGCAAGGTTTTTCTGTACATATAAGCTGACCCCCGGGCCACCTCAGGGATGCTTGTTTCGGACCCCTAATAAACTCCGCTATGCTGAAACTCACTCCACCGGCCTCCAACCTCCAGTACTTTTTACAGATTAAGAGTCCGCGCACTTAACCACTACACCAAACCACTACGCCAAAAGGAAAGGAAGGAGCTGCTGTGCTGGTGAAAAAGGCAAACTCCATGTAAGGGGTTGTTACGAAAGGGACTGAGAATAAAATGGCCACGATTGTAATGGCCCTGGGTAGATCTATGGTGTGGCCTCCTGTGGAATACTGTGTGCAGTTCTGGTCACCGCGTCTCCAAAAGGACGTTGCAGAGCTGGGAAAAGTACCGAGGAGGGGAACCAAGACGATTAGAGAGGTGGATCATGTTCCCTATGAGGAAAGGCTGAAGAGTCCGGGACTTTTCAGTTTAGAAAAGAGGTGATTAAGGGGGGACACGAGAGAGGTTTATAAAATTACAAGATGCGGGGACCTGCGATACTCGCGGGGGCGGGGGAGCTCCACGTGGAGGAGGAGAAAGCCGCCACAGGTAAGCCTTCTCCCCCCACCACCGGCCAGGCCTAAGCGCCCCCCCCCCGAAAGCCATTCCCTTGGAAGCGCCCCCATTGGGCATGAAAAGGCAGCTGGGGGACCCGCGGCGGGAGTTTGGCCGGGACTGGGCCGTGGGGGCTAAGGTCTTCCCTTTTGGCCACATGGAGTCCCATCGGAGCCTCTCTCGGAGGCCTCCAGGATTCGGAGGACGGACTCAATGGTATTATACCCACGGAGGTCTCTCCCTCCTCAAATGCTTAAGAGTGGCAGACTCTAGCCTGGGAGAACCAGGTTCGATTCCCCACTCCTCCAAATGCAGCCAGCTGGTGTGACCTTGGGTCAGTCACGAGTTCTCTCAGAGCTGTTCTCTCAAGAGCAGTCTTCAAAAGAGCTCTCTCAGCCCCGCCGACCTCACAAGGGTGTCTGTTGTGGGGAGGGGAAGGGAAAGGAGATTGTGAGACACTCTGGGACTCCTGAGTGAAGGATGGGGTATACATCCAATCTCTTCTTTTTCTTCTTTTCCTTCTTCCAAGGATCTACCTTCCAAATCTCCAGAAATTTCCCAACCTGTAGCGGGCAATCCTATTAACCTTGGGTCAAGTCAAGATACAGCTCCGTCCATGATCCCAGATTTGAAAGGGAGAAAGGCTGCTGTTCAGGGAACTCTTTCCTCCCATCTCTATGGCATTGTGTTTGTGGCGGTGAAGTCTCTGGTTGGCTCAGCCGGAGGCTACTGTGGAGGGGCTCTGGCTCAGGGATAAAGCCTTTGCTTGGAAGAAGAGAAGAAGAGATTGGATTTATATCCCGCCCTTCACTCACTTTGAGTCTCAGAGCGGCTTACAAACTCCTTTCCCTTCCCCTCCCCACAACAGACACCCTGTAAGGTAGGTGGGGCTGAGAGAACTCTTTCCCAAACTGTCCTTGAGGGAACAGCTGGTACAGAGCTATGGCTTGCCCAAGGTCATCCAGCCAGGTGCAAGTGGAGGAGTGGGGAATCAAACCTGGTTCTCTCAGATTAGAGTCCGCGCACTTAACCACTACACCAGACTGGCTCTCCACCAGTCTGAGTACAGAATCCTGACTCTGGTGGACCACAGGTCTGATTTTAGTATAAAGCGCCTTTGTGTGTTTAGTGACGACTGCACACGCTCACGGCCGCAATCAATCTCTGCAATCTAGTTTCTGCGAAGGAAGGGAAAGTTTGAGTGTGTCACTCCAATGCGAGTTTTGAAATTCCGACATGTGAGCATTTGGGAAACCAGGCATTGTGCAATGGTGTTCAGATAATGTACGGCAAAATCGAAAGGAGAAGTACGGACGTGAAGGAACTGCAGTGTTTTGTTTTGTTTTGTTCGACAGGAGATATTCTAGAAATTCTAGGATCTGACCTCTGGGGTTGCACATTTTCTTTTCTTTTCTTCTCTTGTTCTCTGCTCTTGCTTTTAAGGCACAGAGCTGTAGCATGTACACAGATCACTAGGGTCGCCAATCTCCAGATGGCAGCTGGAGATCTCCAGCTATAGAAGACAACGAAGATGAAGAAGAAGAGGAGAATGGGTTTACACCGCACCCTTCACTCGGGAGCCTCAGAGTGGCTCACAGTCTCCTTCCCCTTCCCCTCCCCACAACAGACACCCTGTGAGCAGTGTTCCCTCTAAGCTGTGTTAGTGTGAGCTAGCTCACAGTTTTTTAGCCTCCGGCTCCCGCATTTTTGTCTTCGCTCAGGAAGGAGGGCTCCAGAGCGAACGAATTTATGCAGCAGCCAAATCGCTCACTCATAACTTCAATGCCAGTAGCTCACAAAGAAGAATTTTTGCTCACAAGACTCCACAGCTTAGAGGAAGCATTGCCTGTGAGGTAGCTGGGGCTGAGAGAACTGCCCTTAGAATCATAGAATCATTGAGTGTTAGAGTTGGACAGGACCTTGCAGGTCATCTAGTCCAACCCCCCGCACTCTGCAGGAGCATAGCCGAAAGCTAGCCCTACAACACACCCGAAAGATGGCCGTCCAGCCTCCGCTTGAAAACGTCCAGTGAAGGAACATCCACCACCTCCCGAGGCAATCCGTTCCACCGCTCAACCACTCTTACAGTTCGGAAGTTTCTCCTGCTATTTAGCCAATATCGACTCCCTTGTAATTTCCACCCATTCGATCTAGTCTTGCCATCCAGAGCAAGAGAGAATAGATCTGCTCCATCTTCTACATGACAGCCCTTCAAATATTTGAAGACGGCAATCGTGTCCCCTCGAAGCCTTCTCTCTCCCAGGCTAAACATCCCCAACTCTTTCAGCCTTTCCTCATAAGGCTTGGATTCCAACCCTCTCACCATCCTGGTTGCCCTCTTCTGGACACGCTCGAGCTTGTCAACATCGAGAGGGCAGCTCCAAGAGAACTTGTCACTGACCCAAGGTCACACCAGCAGCTGCATGTGGAGGAGTGGGGAATCAAACCCGGTTCTCCCAGATTAGAGTCTGCGCTCCTAACCACAACACCAAAGTGGCTCTCAATTGATATCCAAACGACCAAGATCAGTTCCCCTGGAGAAAATGGCTTCTTTGGAGGGTGGGCTCTATGGCATTATACCCCATAATACCCCACTGAGGCCCCTTGCCTCCCCAGACCCTACTATCTCCAGACATCACCCCCAAAACCTCCAGGTATTTCCCAACCCAGAGCTGTGAACCCCACGGATCAGGCATGGATCTGTTACAGGCAGGGGTCATTTCGTAGAAAAAGAGGTGCAGGAGCTCATTAGCATAACTCATTTGCAGAACTCATTTGCATATGCCACACCCCCTAACATACCGGAAGTGTGTCTGAAGGCAACACCCACCCCTCAGGCTCCACGCCACAGGTGAGTGAAACTGACCTGCTCTTCCTCCATTCCCTTCCCCATCCAATACTTTGTGCAATAAAAATAAGCGTCAAGAACACACCCTCATTCTCTTCCGGCTCCCCTGAAACCACCAGGTTTCAAGTAGACTTGCGATACCCAGGACATGTGCACCACCCACCCCTTCCCTTCCCCTCCCCACAACAAGACACCCTGTGAGGTAGGTGGGGCTGAGAGAGGTCTTTTGAGAACTGCTCACGAGAGAACAGCTCTGCAAGAACTTGTGACTGGCCCAAGGTCACACCAGCAGCTGCATGTGGGGGAGTGGGGAATCAAACCCAGTTCTCCCAGATTAGAGTAAAACTCCTGACCACTACACCAAACTGATGGGGTGGAAGCTGCTGAAGGGCTGGTGAAATTTCTCCAGTACTTATGTGCCATGTGCCCAGATAAAAAATGGTATACTTAGAAAATTTATACGCCACCTTGAGCAAGTCTCTGGAAAAGCAGCACACAGTCATAAAAGGAACAATGATAAAATTAGCAATATTAAAACAAAACATTAAAAACAATAAAGACCCTAGCAGGGCCTTCCCCGGGGCGCTGCGCCTCTGCACTGCTCAGGGAAGCCGAGGAGGGGGCGGGGCTTGGTCATGTGCCCGCCCCCTGGGCTCCTCACTCCCGGAGCTGCGCTCCTGTGCGCTCCGGCTCCAACGGACCCCTGGTTACAGGGGTCCCCAACCTTTTTGAGCTGAAGGGCACCGTTAGTATTCTGATCCGGGGGGTGTGCGCTGCCGCGGCTGCCGTGGAGGCAGAGCCAGCCACAAGACAACTGCCACGGCATCCCTTTCCTCATGCAGTGAAGATCCTCGGCCTTCTAACCCAAGCGCTTGTGTTCATTTTGATACCAGAAGTGCCAGGCTGGCTCCTTTGAGCCTGACACACCTCAAGGTAGTTCCTGGCACTTCACCTGTAAGAATAAAGATAAGGAAACAGATAGCCAAACTGGGAGAAACAGCACCATCCCGGAATACTGCTACTGTGAATGGTCTCTGAACTTCTTAAATTATATTTGCATTTTATCCAACGACCTCTCACCTTGTACTGTTTGCATTTCACAGTCTTTGGACTCCGCTGCTTACAGCGACTTTCCCCTTCGTATAGAAAGGTCTGCCCAGTGGACACATGAGCACACGAAGAGCCAGGCTGGTGTAGTGGTTAAACTGGGAGAGCTGGGTTTGATTCCTCACACCTCCACTTGCAGCTGCTGGATGACCTTGGGCAAGTCATAGTTCTCTCAGAGCTGTTCTCTCGAGAGCAGTCCTTGAAAGAGCTCTCTCAGCCCCACCTAACCTCACAGGATGTTGTGGGGAGGGGAAGGGAAAGGAGTTTGTAAGCCGCTCTGAGACTCCTTTGGGTAGTGAAGGGCGGGGTATAAATCCAATCTGTTTTTCTTCTTCTACAGAATCAGACCACTGGTCCATGACAGTCAGTATTGTTTGCTCAGACTGGCAGCGGCTCTCCAGGGTCTCAGGCAGAGAAAAGTCTTTCGTATCACCTACTGACAGATTGTTTTACCTGGAGATGTCAGAGATCGAACCCGGGACCTTCTGCATGCCAAGCGAATGCTCTGCCACTAAGCCACGGCCCTTCAATGAGCCCCCCCCCCCCACTACTCCAGTGTGGTGTAGCACTTCGAACTCTTTGACATGCCACCTGTGGCTTTTGTGAGCAATTAGGGTTGCCAGCCTCCAGGGGAGACCTGGAAATTGCCCTGAATGACATCTGGTTCTACAGATCACAGAGATCAGTTCCCCTGGAGAAAATGGCTGCTTTGGAGGGTGGACTCTCTGTAGGATTGCCAGACCCCACTATTTGGGGTCCCCCATTGCTGGGCCCCACATCTCTGCCACCGATCAGCTGGCCAGTGGAGGGACTTACCCCCCCCCCCAAAAAAGGGAGGATCACCCAACATTTTAGTGAGTGCCTATATGACTTCAGCGTTTCCTGGAAGTGATGTAGGCACATTGGGGTGACACTCTGGGGTTTGGGCAAAAACTCTATGGTAGAAGCTAATTCTACCATAGAGTTCCCCCCAAAAAACTAAAGTGTCACTCAGACATCCCTGATGTGCCCACATCACTCCCAGGTCACGATGGAAATCACATGGGCACGTTACTGAATTGTCGGATGAAGAGAGAAGAAGGGATTGGATTTATACCCCGCCCTTCACTCAGAGTCTCAGAGCGGCTTACAATCTCCTTCCCTTTCTCTCCCCACAACAGGTACCCTGTGAGGTATGTGGGGTTGAGAGAGCTCTTTCAAGGATTGCCCTTGAGAGAACAGCTCTGAAAGAACTTATGACTGGCCCAAGGTCACACCAGCAGCTGCATTTGGAGGAGTGGGGAATCAAACCCAGATTAGAGTCCGCACTCCTAACCACTTCACCAAACTGGGTGAGACTCCCTGCTCCTGGCAAGCCCACCCCCCTCCCACTTGCTGGTGGCTGCCAGGAGGGACCTCACAACTCTAATCCAGTTTGGTGTAGTGGTTAAGTGTGCGGACTCTAATCAGGGAGAACCAGGTTTGATTCCCCACTCCTCCACTTGCACCTGGCTGGATGACCTTGGGCAAGCCATAGCTCTGTACCAGCTGTTCCCTCAAGGACAGCTTGGGAAAAAGTTCTCTCAGCCCCACCTACCTCACAGGGTGACTGTTGTGGGGAGGGGAAGGGAAAAAGGAGTTTGTAAGCCGCTCTGAGACTCCCTTGGGGAGTGGAGGGCGGGGTATAAATCCAATCTCTTCTTCTTCTTCTTCTTCTAACTGTCTGGCATTATACCCTCCTGAGGTTCCTTCGCTCCACAAACCCAGCCATCCCTAGGCTCCACCCCCAAATCTCCAGGAATTTCCCATTTGGGAGTTGGCAACCTTCATAGAAAAGCAAACTAATTAATGCAGTAGCCAAATCACCTGCTTATAACTTTAATGCCAGTAGCTCACAAAGTAGAATTTTTGCTCACAAGACTCCACAGCTTAGAGGGAACATTAGTGGTCAGAATGTCAGACCAGGACTTAGCCACGAAGCTCATTGGGTGACCTTGGACCAGTCACTGTCAGCTGTGGCTCAGCAGTAGAGGATTTGCCTGGCACGCAGAAGGTCACAGGTTCAGTCCCCGGGATTTCCTGTGAAAAAGGATCAGGCGGTAGGTGATGTGAAAGACCTCGGCCTGAGTCATCGGAGAGCTGCCGCCGGTCTGAGTAGACAATATTGACACTTAAAAACAAAATCATTTCAGTATATTGAGAAGGTTTAGGAAGGATCTCTCGTTCCTTAAGAAAGGAAATAACAGGATACCAAGTTTCCACAAAGGTCGTGAGATAGTCGCCCTCTGGGTTTCTGGTCACTCCATCCGTAATCTTGGCCATTATAAAATGTTCCCATATACGGTTATACCAGTTTTCTAAAGTTAGACAATATTATCCTCTTAATCAGACCGAGAGTCTGATTCAGTACAAGGCAGCTCTGGATATGTGCTCCAGGACGAAAATGGATTAAAATGTTATCTGTAGTTACTTACGAAACTTCTACCACTGGGATGCCCTTTGAGAAACATGTCTTCCAAACGTCAGAAAACATAGCCTCGCTGCATCCAAGAAATTATGTCCCCAGGGATGGAGTTCACAGGGTAGCGTTCACAGCAAACGCAGACCCAACCCGTGAACTGTGTCACAGTCAAACACGACTTGCCTGTTCCCACTTTGGGTGTGCCAGAGGACTCATCCTCAAACACTCTCACTGTTGACACAAGCAGAACTGGAGCGGGAAAGGAACTATTTGGCCCCTTGTGGGTGAGGACAGGGGTACCTGAATGATCTTGTAGGACATGCGATCCGTTTGACTTTTGACTCCGATCAACTTAACCCATAACAGCTTTTTTAAAACCGATAACCACCTTTGCCAGATATATCAGAGCCGTTCCCTCTCCAAGGAGGCTGGTGCTTTGCAAGGGGTGAGGGGCCCAGGAGTACCACCCGCCCATGGCAAAGCGTCACTCAGACTGCTCTTCAAACTACAATTCCCAGGGTGCTTTGCCGGAAGCTTCCCAGGCCCGGACTTCTCCCCCATCAGCCTGGTGTCCCGCAGTTCTTGCTTTGCAGACTGCAGGGGAACTGATTGTAGGCCCCGCAAGGGGAGGGAGTGGCATTGCTTTACGGGCAGGTGACAGAGATGTGGAGGAACTCTTGACAGAGGGGACAGTGTGGTGTTGGAAAACAGCAAGAACAGAGTTGGGAGAATATGGGAAGCTGAGTTTGAAAAATAATAACTTTTAAAAAAGTGCAAAGTTATAGTAGAAACAAAATTTGAGTCCATGGGCACCTTTAAAGACCAACAAAGTTTTATTCAACGGATGAGCTTTTTTTTGTGTACACTACACACTTCCTCATACACAAGTGTAGACACCAGAGTTCTTTGGCTCTAAAGGTGTTTCTGGAGCCCTGCTTTGTCGCTACACAGGTGTTTCTGGCTCCCCGATTAGGATGCAACACCTTGATACCTATTAAAAGTGAGAATTCAGTTCCCCAAAGTCTGTTTTTGAACTGGGAAAAGGGTAGCTCTGCCGAAGCAGAGCCTCAAAAAATTCACGAAACACTCATAAATGTTCCTCTCCACGGAAATCTTTAGTAAAAGGCGAAAGATTTATGCGATCTGAAGAGAAACCAGAGTATGCTCAACGGCCTCCCATCAGGCAAGGCACAGCAGCCGCGGCCAACTCTGAGGTTACAGTGGCCCTTCATTTAAGGCATGCACATCCCAAAACCCGGTGCAAAAGGCGATGCCGCCACAGTTCTGCTCCGCTTCGGGTCCACGCAGGTCACCGCGCCGTAGGAACCGGCGCCCGCAGCCGCGGAGAAACCCGGTCTCCTGCGCAAAGCATCACGGTCGCCCTGAAATGCAAATGAGCTCTCCCGGGCTCTGCCCGCCTCCCAGCCCCGCCTTCCCAGGGCCGACGGCGAAGATGGAAAACGGGCAGGGGGCGATCCCGCGCCCTCTAGCCGCCACCCCGTGAATTGCAGTCGTCTACACAGGCCAAACCCGGGGTTCATTTAAAAAAAGCAACACAAAAATGCAAGAGCCGTTTCAGGTTTCTGGGCTGAGAACTGTGGCTTTCGCATACTAAAAAAACACCCCACCCGAGCCCTTTCAAGCAATTCTAATCCAATCCCCTTCCTTCGGCGGCGCCTAGTGTTCTTCAGTAGCCAAAAGAAATGCGCTCTGCGCATCCTCCGCCCTATACGGAGGCTTCTCCCGCAAAGCATTTTGGGAATTGTAGTTTGAGAATAGAAAATTGCAAAGCTCCCGTTCAGGGTGTCTTAGGAACCAGTTTCGCGTTCCAGCCTTCAGGGAGGAGAGGAGGGGCGGGGAGGCTGAGGCAAAGCCGGATCTTGAGGATTGCAAACCGATCTGTATGCATCGAAATGATTTTAAAATTGGATCAAAATGCGACTACTCTCACTCTCTTTAGCTTGGAGAAACGACGGCTGAGGGGTGACAAGGTCAAGGTTTATAAAAGGTTATGCATGGGATAGAGCAGATCGGGAAAGAAGTCCTTTTCTCCCTTTCTCACCATACAAGAACTCGTGGGCACTCCATGAAATTGCTGAGCAGCCCGGTTAGAACAGATAAAAGGAAGTCCTTCTTCACCCAAAGAGTAGTTATGTTTTGTAAATAGCCTATCACGGGGAGTGGTTGTGTGTAGGGGGGTGGAGTGTTTTGCATGCATATAAGCAGGGCTTCGCCCCTGCTAGTTTTGTCCTGTTCTTGCTGAACTCAATAAATTAGGAGCTGATCGCTCTACTGGTCTGGACCCAGTGTATTTCAAAGCGTCTCTTTAAATGCCTTGACGGAGAAGCGGGGGCGCATGCCTGCACCAAAAGTCGAGGGGGGGGGGTCTTGGGAGGAAGTCGGGGGGCCGGGCCCCGGGAGGCCCCACGGTAGCCATGGGCCTGATTTTTCTGGTAATTTATGGCTACGAAGAACTGTGATTCGATGGTGAGTTTGGGGTGACCGAGGGCAAAGAGGATCCCTCCTTTGGAACTACGTTTTTGCGTCATGGTCATGCCACAAAGCAGTAGATCCGTGACTTTTGTGGCTGTGCACGTGGACACGCGATACTTGCGCCTGCTGTCTATAGATTACAATAAAACATCCAGCACGAGGGTTGTTTAATTTTGATTCCATTTTTTAAAAAAACATATGGATTCAGGCGGATTCGTTCCCAGTCCACTAGCTCCGACTTTCCCCCACTCCCCCTCACGTCTCCCAGTCCCCTCCCCTCCTGCCGGAAGGCCGGAGGGTGAAATCGATCCCTAAATCCCGCCTTCCACAGAGCTTTGCCGTCTTCTATTCTCAAACTACAACTCCCACAATGCTTTGGGGGAGGAGCGTCAGCGCAGGGCAGGGCGGAGGATGCGCAGCCTTTGGGCTACTGTTGCGCAGTCTTTGGGCTCCTGTATAGCGGTAGGCGCTGCCAAGGGGAAGGGTTTAAATTAGAATTGTATGCAAGGGCTCGGGTGGGTTTTCGGGACGCGAAGGGGAGAATTCCCAGAACCAGGAACCTGAAACGGCTCCTTCCTTTCTCTCTCTCTCGAAATTAACCCCGGGTTTGGACTGTGTAGACGGCTGCAATTCACGGTGCGGCGGCTAGAGGGCGCAGGACCCCCCCTGCCCGTTTTCAGTCTTCTTCGCCGTCGGGGCTGGGAGGCTGGCGGAGCCCGGGAGAGCTCCCTAAAAGGATCTGGTTCTTCATAGCTCTTCGGTTCTAGATTTCTTTCTCATGGGTCCCCCTCCTAAGCACCAAGAATTCCTAGCATCGGTGCCCCAGACCGGGCGCCCCGTCTCTACGTTATGGGTCAGTGCTCCCTCTAAGCTTTGGAGACTTGTGAGCAAAAATCCTGCTTTTGTGAGCTACTGGCGAGTGAGCAACTTGGCGAGTGAGCAACTTGGCTCCTGCATAAATTAGTTTGCTCTGGAGCCCTCCCTTCCTGAGCGAAGAGAAAAACACGTGAGCCAGAGGTTTAAAAACTGGAAAGATTTGAAAGAATATGTTGAAAAATACTGGGATATGAAAAACTACATTTATACATGGTTATAATAGCATAAAGGAATAGAAATATATTATATGAAGGTTTCAGTTAAAATTAGACAATGAAGCTGTTTTTATTTAGAAATATATAAGAATATAGAAAATAAGAATTGGTGTATAAGTATTTTAAAGATATATAACCGTTACCAGAAATGAAACATAGATATAAGTATTACTATTTTGAATAAAATGGAAAATGTGTTATGCTTCAGAGGTGGTGGGAAACCACCAAAACAAGATAAAAATAGAATGTACAAATAGAACAAAATGTTATATAATATGGAAAAAGGGATTTGTATAAGGTAAATGTATTACTTTTGATGTTTCTTTTTTGAAAAATAAAAATTTCTTTACAAAAAGAAAAAAGAAAAACACGTGAGCCAGAGGTTTAAAAACCGTGAGCTAGCTCACACGAACTCAGGGTCGTTCAGGGCGAAGACTCCGCTTGGGAAGCTTCCCGCAAAGCACCCTGGGGGTTGTAGTTGGTGGGGGAGAATGCTGAGTCCTGGGCCCCTCCCCTCGCAAATCCCTCTCCACAATCACTGGTGGAAGGACTCCGTGAAACTAGGGTTGCCAAGTCGGGTGGGGAAATAGTGGAGACTTCGGGGGTGGAGCCAGGAGAGGGTGGGGTTTGGGGAGGGGAGGGGCCTCCGCATGGTAGAATGCCATAGAGTCCACCCTCCAAAGCAGCCATTTTCTCCAGGGGAGCTGATCGCTGTCAGTTGGAGATCAGCTGTAAAAGCAGGAGATCCCCAGGCCCCACCTGGAGGCTGGCAGCCCGAGGTGAAACCCGGTTAAGACTACTGTCAGTCTTCTAAAAAGCCTCCCCTGCTGGTGAAGGGTTATGGTGATCGAAGTCAAACTGAAGAATCCATTGCATTAGTTGGCTGCTCAGCAGCAAAATCCCGTCTCTTGGGCAAGTCCTCTTGGCTGCACGGAGGTTGTCAGGTTTTCCCTGGCCAGCGGCCGGGGGAGGGGGGGGGAGTAGGTGGGCTCAATGCTCCCTCTAAGCTGTGGAGTCTTGTGAGCAAAAATTCTACTTTGTGAGCGACTCGTATTAAAGTTGTGAGCGAGCCGCTTGGCGACTGCATCAATTAGTTTGCTCTGGAGCAATGTTCCCTCTAAGCCGTGGAGTCTTGTGAGCAAAATTTCTACTTGGTGAGCTCCTGGCATTAAAGTTGTGAGCCACCAGTTTGGCAGCTGCATAAATTAGTTAGCTCTAGAGCCATCTTTCCTGAGCTAAGGCAAAAATCTGTGAGCCGGAGGCTTAAAAACTGTGAGCTAGCTCACACTAACTCAGCTTAGAGGGAACACTGCTCTGGAGCCCTCCTTCCCAAGCTGAGACAAGAATGTGTGAGCTGGAGGCTAAAAAACTGTGAGCTAGCTCACACTAGCTCAGCTTAGAGGGAACACTGGTTAGGGTGACCATTTCCAATTGGGGAATCCCTGGAGATTTGCGGGTGGAGCCTGGAGAGGATGGGGACCTCAGTGGGGGTACAGTACCATACAGTCCCCCCCTCCAAAGCATCCATTTTCTCCAGGGAAACTGATCTCCTGTAGTCTGGAGGTGGGACTGTAATTCCTGGAGATTCCCAGGTCCCACCTGGAGGCTGGCATCCCTGATTGAAACACAAATCGTGCACAATGCATGGAGGGGGGTGGGGGGAACTACAACGTGTGGAGACCTGGCCTGGCCACTGATTCCACTGAGCTGAGCTACAGAAACTCTTAGGATCTGAGGGCCCCCCGACTGTGACAGTGTTGGCGCCTCTGAAGCCTGCATGTAAATGTAAATAATGTACCTGAAGAAGTGTGCATGCACACGAAAGCTTATACCCATCCAGAGTTCTGACCAACCGCTTTCATCCGTTCTCAGCTATACTTATTGCCAGGGGTCATTTCACAGAAAAAGAGGTGCAGGAGCTCATTAGCATACCGATTAGCATAGCTCACGAGTATATGCCACACCCCCTGACATCACCGGAAGTGTGTCAGAAAGGGAAGCAAAAGGGGGGACATCTTCAAAAGCCTCCCCTCCCCTTCCCCTGCTGGCCAGTCGAATGTCAGTTTCAGCCCCATTATACCCTATGAGCCATTGAAGTCAATGGCAAAAACTCATAGGGTCTATGAGGGCCTGGAGGAAAGGGAGTTTGAGGGAGAGGCTCCAAACTTGCAGGGTAGCTGCTGGGGCCTCTCCCTAAAATACCCACCAAGTTTCAAGAAGATTGGACCAGGGGGTCCAATTCTACAGGCCCCCAAACAGGTTGCCCCATCCCCTCCATTGTTCTCTATGGTGGGGGGGAGGTTACTTTTCTCCCTCATAGAGAACAATGGAGAGAATGGGGGCAACCTGTTTTGGGGCCCGTAGAATTGGACCCCCTGGTCCAATCTTCTTGAAACTTGGTGGGTATTTTGGGGAGAGGCTCCAGCAGCTACCCTGCAAGTTTGGAACCTCTCCCTCAAACCCTCTCCCCTCCAGCCACTTTTTAAACTGCCACCGAAAGTCGGCGGCAATTCGGCACTGGGCCAAATCTGATCAGAGAATCTGATTCGGCCCATGGCTGCCCTAGTGCCCACTCCTGAGCTGACGGAGCTCCGCTCTGCCTAGCTTTGGCCCCAAATGACCCCTGCTTATCGCTCAGTTACTTATGAAGAGAAGAAGAAGAGATCGGATTTATACCCCGCCCTTCACTACCTGAAGAAGTCTCAGAGCGGCTTACAAACTCCTTTCCCTTCCCCTCCCCACAACAGACACCCTGTGAGGTAGGTGGGGCTGAGAGAGCTCTTTCCAGAGCTGCTCTTGAGAGAACAGCTCTGAGAGAACTTGTGACTGACCCAAGGACACATCAGCAGCTGTATTTGGAGTAATGGGGAATCAAACCCAGTTCTCCCATATTAGAGTCCACGCTCCCACCCACTACACCAAACTGGCTATATATACACACCAATGTGAAAATGTTGTTAAACAAGCATTGGGGGAGTCACTATCTACACCAAACCACTACACTAAATTTATGCATCTTGACTCTAACTAGCTCTTCCTGGCAACAAATCCCCCCACACCCTCTCTCTGCCTATAGGTAATGGTTGTGGAGGTCTGTCTCAATGTATCTGAAGAAGAGGGCATACACACAAAAGCTTCTACCCAGAATTAAACTTTTTTGGTCTTAAAGGTACCGCTGGACTTGAACTGGGTTCGGTTGCCTCAGACCAACATGGCTACCCCCCTCCCGAATCTATTTATTAAAAAACCCCAGAACAGTCATGCATAAGGACTTTGATCACCATCACGTTTCTCCATCTGAGAGAGAGGCTCCGATTGGACACTTTGCTTCCCTCCCTTCTCTCCAGTTGAGATATAAGCTTTTGTGTGCAAGCCCCACTTCCTCAGATACAGCGAAAGAGAAGTTCCTCAAGCCATACATACAGGTAGATGGGAAGCATCAGGAAGGGTGGGCCGGTAAGACCAACGAATGGCAGCAAATTAGCATGCAAATGCAAGAACTAACAAACATTTGTGAGGATGAAGCTCGAGCTTTGGAGTTTGGGCTTCGTTCCCACAACTGTTCTCTCTCACAGACTGGATACAATCTCAGCCTCATTTATGCATCTGGGCTCTGACCAGCTCTTTAGGGTTGCCAGCCTCCAGGTGGGGCCTGGGGATCTCCCGCTTTTACAACTGATCTCCAGCTGACAGAGATCAGCTCCCCTGGAGAAAATGGCTGCTTTGAAGGGTGGACTCTATGGCCTTGTACCATGCTGAGGCCCCTCCCCTCCCCAAACCCCGCTCTCTCCTGGCTCCACCCCCAAAGCCTCCAGGTATTTCCCAACCCAGACTTGGGAATCCTACGGCTCTTCCTGACGGCTGCGCCCCCCCCCCATCTTCCTGTATGTACGGTCTGAGGAAATTCTGTTTCGCTGCATCTGAGGAAGTGTGCATGCACACGAAAACTTATCCCTTGAATAAAACTCTCTTGGTCTTAAAGGTGCCACTGGATTCCAACTCTGTTCCTCCAATGGTAGGAATGTTAGCGTGGAGCAGACAGCTGCAAGGACAGATTCTGCCAGTAGGGGGCAGATGATTCCACATCACCACGTCCAACTGGGTTGCCTATTTGAATAGGTTGGACAGGTGAAGAAGAAGAGTAGAGATTTGATTTATACCCCGCCCTTCACTCACTTGGGAGTCTCAGAGCAGCTTACAAACTCCTTCCCCTCCCCACAACAGACACCCTGTGAGCAACGTTCCCTCTAAGCTGTGGAGTCCTATGAGCAAAAATTATACCTTCTGAGCTACTGGCATTAAAGCTGTGAGCGAGCGATTTGGCTACAACACAAATTAGTTTGCTCTGGAGCCATCCTTCCTGAGCTAAAACAAAAATCCATGAGCTGGAGGCTAAAAAACTGTGAGCTAGCTCACACTAACTCAGTTTAGAGGGAACACTGCCTGTGAGGTAGGTGGGGCTGAGAGAGCTCTTTCCCAAGCTGTCCTTGAGGGAACAGCTGGTACAGAGCTACGGCTTGCCCAAGGTCATCCAGCCAGGTGCAAGTGGAGGAGTGGGGAATCAAACCGAGTTCTCCCAGATTAGAGTCCGCGCATTTAACCACTACACCCAACTGGCTCTTAGTTTGGTGCGTGCGGATTGGCTCTCAGTGCATGCTGATTGAGCAAACACCTAGGAAGGGTAAAGGTTGCCTTGGTTTCATTTTGCCGCAATCGTGATGTACGTTTCGGGCTGATGATGGCGTATGGTGGTCCTGTGATGTTGGGTCCCCTGTGAATGTTGCTGGATGGGCGTGGGGCGAACTCCAAAGACGAGAGTTTAGAACAGGGATTCTTACCTTGGGCAAGACACTGGTAGTGAATATCGGAAGTACCAACTGGCGGCCCAACTTGGGCAGGCAGATTTCCTTTAGCACTGAAAGCAGCAATTAAATAAACCTCAGATGGTTTTAAAGGGGGACTCAGCAAGTTCATGGGGCACAGAGCTATCCAGGACAAGAAGAAGACCAGGAGGAGGAGGAGGAGATTGGATTTATACCCAACCGTTCACCTAGAACGGTCAGAGAGCCAGTTTGGTGTAGTGGTTAAGTGCGCGGACTCTAATCTGGGAGAACCGGGTTTGATTCCCCGCTCCTCCACTTGCACCTGGCTGGATGACCTTGGGCAAGCCATAGCTCTGTACCAGCTGTTCCCTCAAGGACAGCTTGGGAAAGAGCTCTCTCAGCCCCACCTACCTCGCAGGGTGCCTGTTGTGGGGAGGGGAAGGGAAAGGACTTTGTAAGCCGCTCTGAGACTCCCTTGGGGAGTGGAGGGTGGGGGTATAAATCCAATCTCTTCTCTTCTTCTTCTTCTTCTAGAGTCTCAGAGCACTTTACAATCTCCTTTCCCTTCCCCACCCTGTGAGGTAGGTGGGGTTGAGAAAGCTCTTGCGAGAACTGCTCTCGAGGGAACAGCTCTGAAAGAACCTGTGACTGACCCAAGGTCACACCAGCAGCTGCATGCGGGAGTGGGGAATCCAACCCAGTTCCCCCAGATTAGAGTCCGCCGCTCTTAACACCTACACCAAGCTGGCTAAGTCACAGTGACTAAATGGAACCTCCATGTTCAGCTGCAGTATACCTCTGAATACTGTTTCCTGGAGGGAGGAGCAACAGGAAAGACTCTGGCTTACCTGCCCTGCATGAAGTCTATCATTGGCTATTGTGGGGAAAAGGAGGATGTGGCTTAGGAGCTATCCCCGGACAATAATAATTCAGTTCAATGGGTTCAATTGATTTGCACACATTTATTGAATAATGAAAATCAACCTCAGTACGAGTAACTCAGTCCATAGCTTGTACGAGGAGAACGTTACGTCTTCCGCTTCTTTTCACAAGGACATCTTCACTATAAGTATGGATAGCAGACGGTCTTCCAGTGGATGCATCCCGGAAAGCCAAGCGGGTGCCTTTGTTGTACCTCCCAAGAAGACGGCCTTCGTATATTCCGGTTTGAAAATGTCTAAAATATTCTTTAGGCCCACGGTTGGTTTAGGCAGGGTATCTCTTAACAGTTCCTACCAATCCTGCTGAGGATTCAGGACTGACTGTTCATAATCCATGCCGTCAAGGACCTTCAAGAGAACGGGCGATGGGCCCACTTGTAGATAGAGAAGAGCTTCCCCCTCAAGGTGAGGAAAGACGGTCGGTCGTCGGGGTTGGCCTTCCAGCAGTCTAGCATGATGGTGTATATTTCGGGACTGCAGTTGTTAGGCCGAGGGAGACGGTAGCCGCGCGTAATCTGCTGGATGGTTTCTTGGTTGGTCATCCCTGCAGGAGAAGGGGGGGGGGGAATTAAACTCCGTATTTAAATATATTCTCACAATCCTTAGAGTTAGGTTAGCTTACTGTAGAGTGCATGATTGGCCCAGTGGTTCCAATGGAGCACCGAGTCAGGTTCACGGTTTTGGTAATGACCATCAAGGCCACGAGCGGTCAGGGACATGTGTGTCTTCGGGACTGCCTCCTCTGATACGTTCCCCTGAAGAGCGTTATGCTCTGCTGAGAATAATCTACTGGTGGGAGCCAGTTTGGTGTAGCGGTTAAGTGTGCAGACTCTAATCTGGGAGAACCGGGTTTGATTCCCCACTCCTCCACTCGCTCCTGCCGGATGACCTTGGGCAAGCCATAGTTCTGTCAGAGCTGTTCTTGAAAAAGAGCCGTTTCTGTCAGAGCTCTCTCAGCCCCACCTACTTCCCAAGGTGTCTGTTGTGGGGAGGGAAAAGGCGTTCGTAAGCTGCTCTGAGACTCCCTTGAGTAGTGAACGGTGGGGTATAAATCCAATCTCTTCTCTCTTCATCTTCTGATTCCTGGCCCCAAAGATTTCCAGCTGTCCTCAACCAGAGCCAGGTCCTTCTCGGTCCTGGCTCTGTCATGGCTGGCACACTCCCCCCCTCCTGTATTCCATCTTTCCTTTTCTTTCGGCGTCCTCCCTACTCTGCCTGCGAGGCGGCAACGCAGTCCAGAACGGGCTTAAAATTTGATCCGTGGACGCCATCCGGGAGCTGTTTCTAAAGACTGTATTGCATGATTTATTCTTGTGACTTAATGATGCTTGTATTTTATTTGCTGTCATACATCACCCATACATCACCCGGTGAACTCAGGGATTGGGCGATCCATAGATTCAATGTATAAATATATACCATCATCTTCGTCATCATCGATTGGATTTATACCCCACCACTACCGGAAGGAGTCTCAGAATGGCTTACAATCTCCTTTTCCTTCCCCTCCCTGTGAGGTAGGTGGGGGCCAAGAGAACTGCCTTTGAGAGAACTTGTGACTGACCCAAGGTCACCCCAGCAGCTGCAAGTGGAGGAGCGGGGAATCAAACCCTGTTCTCCCAGATTAGAGTCTGCGCTCTCAACCACTACGCCAAACAGGACATACAGCACCTGTACAGAGAACCTGAGCACCCCACAAAGGCTGGTGATGACTCAGGTTCATGCCACGACCATCCACCACAGCACTGTAGCAACGAGGTCTTCCGGCCACTGCAGTAGTGGCCAAATATCAGCACACACGCTGCTTGTGGTGGGTTGTAAGCGGGTCACATATCCTAAATATGACGTTTCTGTGGCTATTAGAAAGTCGGAAGAGGCGATGCGGATTTTTCTGGTGCTTCCTAACCCCTATTGTCTACGTGAACAGAACAACGTAAGAAAAGGGAGGGATGGTGGCTCAGTGGGAGATCATCGGCTCCACCTGTGGAAGGCAGTCTTCAAGGACTGGTCCTGAGAGAACAGCTCTGAGAGAACTTGTGACTGACCCAAGGTCACCCCAGCAGCTGCATGTGGAGGAGTGGAGAATCCAACCCAGTTCTCCAGATTAGAGCGTGCCACTCTTAACCATCACACCAAACTGGCTTTCTGTGGGGGCTGGAGCGCTTCCAGAATTCCAACTGATTTCCCGACAACAGAGACTAGTTTGCTTGGAGAAAAAACCTGCCTTGGGATCTCCCCTTCCTTCTCCACAGCCTGGTTCCACCCCCGAATCTCCAGGAATTTCCCAACCCGGAGCTGGCAACCCTATGGTGTGGATGATGTTTTGGGGAGGGAATCCATGGGTCGTGGAAGGATTAAAGGAATCCTCCGTTGTACCCAACTGGTCATTTCCTGCAACTGTTTCCTACCCGGAAGGCTGTGTTATCATACTCATATGGTGGAGAGTAGCTTGCTAATGGACTGGCAGCGAGTTCAATGGTCGAGGGTAGATCTGAACCAGTTATTCTTTCTGGCTCCAACTCTCTACTCTGCAACTCAATAAGGTCCAATCAGGAGTCCGTTGGAGCGGGAGCGCACAGGAGCGCAGCTCCGGGAGTGAGGAGCCCAGGGGGCGGGCACATGACCAAGCCCCGCCCCCTCCTCGGCTTCCCCCGAACAGTGCAGAGGCGCAGCGCCCCGGGGAAAGCCCTGCTAGGGTCTTTATTGTTTTTTAATGTTTTGTTTTAATATTGATAATTTTATCATTGTTCCTTTTATGACTGTGTGCTGCTTTTCCAGAGACTTGCTCAAGGTGGCATATAAATTTTCTAAGTATACCATTTTTTATCTGGGCACATGGCACATAAGTACTGGAGAAATTTCACCAACCCTTCAGCAGCTTCCACCCCATCAGTTTGGTGTAGTGGTCAGGAGTTGGACTCTAATCTGGGAGAACCGGGTTTGATTCCCCACTCCTCCACATGCAGCTGCTGGTGTGACCTTGGGCGAGTCACAAGTTCTCTCAGAGCTGTTCTCTCATGAGCAGTTCTCAAAAGACCTCTCTCAGCCCCACCTACCTCACAGGGTGTCTTGCTGTGGGGAGGGGAAGGGGCAGGGATGGGTGGTGCACATGTCCTGGGTATCTGAAGTCGACTTGAAACCTGGTGTTTTCAAGGGAGCAGGAAGAGAATGAGGGTGTGTTCTTTACGCTTATTTTTATTGCACAAAGTATTGGATGGGGAAGGGACTGGAGGAAGAGCAGGTCAGTTTCACTCACCTGTGGAGGGGAGCCTGAGGGGTGGGTGTTGCCTTCTGACACACTTCCGGTATGTCTGGGGGTGTGGCATATGCAAATGAGTTATGCTAATGAGCTCCTGCACCTCTTTTTCTACGAAATGACCCCTGGATCCGATGATGAAAACTCAGACTGGCAGAGAAAGGGGGCACGGTCGGGCCACGCCTTACCTTCGTAGGGGCTTTGCCCGTGTGTAAAAACTTCGTAGAGGAGAATCCCGTAGGACCAGACGTCTGACTTGAGGGAGTACGTCTGGTAAACGGCCGCTTCAGGGGCCGTCCATTTCACAGGGATCATGGCGTTGCCGCTGGTGGAATAAATATCGTCCTGCGGGGAAACAAAGGACAGGTCTTTTGCAAAGAGGGCCGAAAACAGCCTCAAAATTTGCTTTGGGCTGAGAGGTTCATGGGAAGAAAGCTCAACTGGTCATCGCCTGATGATCTGGTAGGGTTTGTTAAGAGGGCAGCCACAGGTGCACTTTGCCCAGTATTTTGACCCATCACATTCGCCAATCTTGGTGATCCTCTGCCTTGCAACCCTGGACTTCCTCGGTGGTCTCCCATCCAAGTTCGAATCCAGGGCCGACTTTGCTTAGCTTCTGAGATCTGATAAGATTGGGCTAGCCTGGGCCGTCCAGGTCAGGTAGCATAATACAAATTTGAAAAAAAAAAAACAGGCTTGAAGCTCTCGGGCATGTATGCGCAAGAAGGTTTACTTGTACAGTTCTATGATCCGAGAAAAGGAATCATCACTCCTTAAAACAACAGCACATGATGCTGTTGTCCAACAGTAAAGCAGACAGATGTGGCCACCCATGGAGAGGGTCAAGATATCTGCTTGCTTGGGACACTCCCCAGGTATGCAGGGAAAAATATCTTACTTTGTAATTTTCTTTTAAAGGCCACTGCGCACCATGGGTTTAGCAGGGAGGCAGGGAATGTTGAGGGCAGGGAATGTTGAGGGCAGGGAATGTTGAGCATCAGTTAAAGGGTGGAGGAAACAGAGGGAGGTGGGCAAAGGGGCCTGCTCAAGAGCATATAATATGTGGGGGATAAGCTAGGGGGTGAATTTCCTACCTGTTTATCCCCTCCTTCTCCTAGGGTTGCCAATCTCCAGGTGGGGCTTGGAGATCTCCCAGAATTACAACTGATCTCCAGATAACAGAGGTCAGTCCCCCTGGAGGAAATGGCTTCTTTGGAGGGAGACCTCTATGGTATTATGCCCCCCTGAGGTCCAGCCCCATAGCCAGAAATTTTGGGCTGGTGGGGCATGGGGAAATTTTGTGAGGCAGCAGGGGAGGGGGGGAAGGGAGGAGAGAGGGAGAGGGGCAGTGGCACGCCTTCCCTGAACTCCAAGCCGCAAATTCACCACACGGAGTTCAGGCGCAGGCAGCCCCCGCTTGGGAGTCGATATTTAAAGGGTTCCCTTTAAATGGTGTTTTCCAAGCACGGGCTGCCCACGCCTGAGTTCCAGGCAGCTAAATCACCACTTGGAGTTCACGGAACGCGTGCAGCTGCCCCTCTCCTCCCTTCAAGATTTTGTGTTCCCGCCGATCAGCTGGAGGGCCTTTTTAATGTTACCGGAGGGGAGGGAGGGGAGAGAGGGGCAGCAGTTGTTGTGGGGCTTGCCACACGTTCGAGGGGGCAGGGCCCCCAAATGCCCCATTATATGCCTGCTGAGGTCACCCCTCCCCAATACTCTCCCTCCCTCCATCCCACCCTCAAATCGCCAGGGATGCAGCTTAAAGCCACCAGGAGGCTTGGAGTTCTCCCTGAATTACAACTGACTTCCAGAGTTCAGTTCCTCTGGAGAAAATGGCTGCCCCACTGGGGGTCCTTCCCAGGCCCGTAGCGACAGTGGGGCATTTCGGGGCCTGGGCCCCCCCACTTCCTGCCAAGGCCCCACGACTTCCATCCAGCCCCCAGGGCCCCGGCTCTCTGGGCCGCCCGGAGGAGTCCCCACCACCGCCCCTTCCCCAAGTGCGAACGCCGCAAAAGTGAGGTTTGCAAAATTTAATTTGTGTGACATCAGTGCCCCCTGACTTATCTAAAGCTCCCCCTGAATGACAAAATCCCAGCTGTGGGCCTGGTCCTTCCCCTCCCCAAACTCTGCCCACCCCCCCACCCCCGGCTCCACTCCCGAAAAATGCATTTGTAAAGGCGGTTTCCTCGAACAAACCTTGAGGAGCCGGGCCAGGCCGAAATCTGCGATTTTGCACGCCAGCTCTTCCCCCACCAGAATGTTCCTGGCGGCCAGGTCTCTGTGAACGACATGCTGCTCTTCCAGGTACGTCATCCCGTCGGCCACCTGGCAGGAGATGCTGAGCAGGTGATGCTTGGTGAGTTCCTTCCCTGCGATACCTGCAGAACCCAGAAACAGCGAGAGAATCTTCATTGATCTCCAGTGAAAAAAAAGGACAAACTTCCCAGAGCGACATTTGCTGAGCCTTTTTCTGTCCATGTTAGGGACAGGAACGGGTGCAGAAATCCTGAAGACCTTGCTGTCCACAAAGGCGCGTGAACACATGGAGCTGTACCGAATCAAACCCTTGGCCCGTCAAGGTCAGTATTGCGCTCTCAGACTGGTGGCGGCTCTCCAGGGCCTCTAGCAATCTTTTATATCACCTGCTATCTGATCCTTTTAACTGGAGATGCCGGGGACTGAACCTGGAACCTTCCGCATGCCAAGCAGATGCTCTGCCACTGAGCCGCGGCTGAGTCCGATGCACAGGGAAATGCCATGTCCAGAGGCAGTCAACTTCTGAATCCCAGCTAGGGCTGCCAAGTCAGCCCGGGGGGCGGGGGATCCCCCGCTAAAGGGGTTCCCGATTCCCGGCCAGCATTTGGCCGGCGGGGGGAACCCCACCCCCGACGTCGTCCAGCGAGGATGACATAATGACGTCACCGGAAGTGACGGCAACACCCCCAACGTGCTGCGTCACTTCCGGTGACGTCAATGGGAAGAAACTCCCGGTGAGAGGAGGACTCCCCCCCGCCGGTGAGTTTTCAACACTTGGCAACCCTAATCCCAGAGCCAGGAGGCAACGTTAGGAGAAAGCCTCGGCCTTTCTGCCTTGTTGCTGGCCCTCCAGAGGAACTGGTTGGCCCCTGTGTCAGACAGGATGCTTGACTAGATGGACCATTGGTTTGATCCAGCAGGGCTCTTCTGATGGTCTTATGAAGGCCTCGGCCTCTTTGCCCTGTTGTTGGCTCTCCAGAGGAACTGGTTGACCCCAGTGTGAGACAGGATGCTGGTGGACTAGATGGACCACTGGTGTCATCCACCAGGGCTCTTCAGATGTTCTTATGAAGGCCTCGGCCTCTGTGCCCTGTTGTTGGCCCTCCAGAGGAACTGGTTGGCCACTGTGTGAGACAGGAGGCTGGACTAGATGGACCATTGGTTTGATCCAGCAGGGCTCTTCTGACGTTCTTATGAAGGCCTCGGCCTCTCTGCCCTGTTGTTGGTCCTCCAGAGGAACTGGGTGGCCACTGTGTGAGACAGGATGCTGGACTAGATCGACCACTGATCAGATCCAGCAGGGCTCTTCTGATGTTCTTCTGAAGGCCTCGGCCTCTCTGCCCTGTTGTTGACCCTCCAGAGGAACTGGTTGACCCCTGTGTGAGACAGGATGCTGGACTGGATGGGCCAGTGGTCTGATCCAGCAGGACTCTTCTGACGTTCTTACAGAAGTGACTGGCCACTGTGTGAGACAGGATGCTGGTCTAGATGGACCAGTGGTCTGATCTACCAGGGATCTTGTCAGGTCACAAACATTATAACCTCAAAACTATTCCAGATTCCAAAGTGGAGCCATTCCCCACCCCCCGCTTTTTCTTATGAAATATCCATGGGTGGGGAACATTGACATTCCTGGAGTTCTGTCAGTTCCATAGACCTGCAAGAAGACTGTCTTCTTTTTCTCTGGTCTTGCAGCTGTGCATTTTTTTGGGGGAAAGCTCTGTCCGGTGAATTGACAGGAGCGGAGTGCTTTGGGTGGGCTAATGGTGGGAGGTTTGACACAGACTTCCGGGATTCCTGAGGGGTTTGGCGGGGCCAGATTTGTGAGAGGAGTCACTCCAGGTAAGCCTCTGCATCTGTTTTCAGTGTTACGCCTTAACCCTGAAGAATGCGGTAAGAACAGATGAGAAAACAGGTGCAGGGGAGATGTCAACAAACAATAGTACCAAAGACGTTTAAGGGGGGGAAACACACATACGGATGTAATTTCACTGGAATGACATCTGCAAAACAACAAAACCGTTTTTTTTAAAAAAAGGACTTTGTCAGGTTCGCCCCAGTGTTTGTTTCCCAGAAGACCTGTAATGCTTCCCTCTCCTTTTCTTTCGCAGAGTGCAAAAGGGAATACTTCTTTACACAGCGAGTGATTAAGATGTGGAATTTGCTGCCAGAGGATGTCGTGATGGCTGCAGGAATAAACAGCTTTAAAAGGGGATTAGATAGATTCATGGACAATAACTCTATCAAAGGCTACTAGCCATGGTAGCTGAGGGGAACCTCCACATTCAGAGGCAGTCAACCCCTGAATCCCAGTGCCAGGAGGCAACATCTGGGGATACGGTTGCCAGTTCCTCTTTGCTTGCCGGGGGTGGGGACACACATCACACTGCAACTCTCTGGTATTTTGATTAAAACTCTGTGGTAACCATAGACGTCATCATGCTGGGGATGTTGTGCTGGGTGGTGCCTGTTGGGGGCGGGGCTTCCACCCGCCAGCTAGGAGCCTGCCAAATCGGGGGATCCCCCCACTCCCATCTGGAGGCTGGCAATCCTATCTGGGGAAGCTCTTGGCCTCTCTGCCCTGTTTTTGGCCCTCCACAGGAACTGGTTGGCCACTGTGGGAGACAGGAGGCTGGACTAGATGGACCACTGGTCTGATCCAGCAGGGCTCTTCTGATGTTCTTCTGAAGGCCTCGGCCTCTATGCCCTGTTGTGGGCCCTCCAGAGGAACTGGCTGGCCACTGTGGTGACCGCTGCTGCTGAAACGATGTTATTTTAATCTGTGTCACCGATTGGATTGCCAGTGGCCAATCAGAAGCACTTCTGGGCTAAAGTTCCACCTGACCCTAGCTACATTCTAAAAATACTTGTTGGGCACCAAGAAAATTTTGATGGGTGTCACAGCGCTCACAGGCTCTGCGTTGGGGACCCTGGCCTAAAGAGTTCCCACACACCAGAGATCAGAACAGAAGATTCCAGATCAGACAGAAATGGCTGTCCCAAACTGGGCTGCTGAACGCTACCACAGACCCCTTCCCCTCAAAGATTATCTCTGGGGATTATTACATGAATGTACTTCCAATCTAGGGGCCGCGGTGGCTCAGAGGTTAAGATGCTGAGCTGCAGACCGGAAGGTTGGAAACACAGCAGTTCGAGACCCGAGTGCCGCATGACAGAGTGAGCTCCCGTCTCTGGCCCCAGCTCCCGCCACCCTCAGTTCGAAAGCAAGAAATTGCAAGTAGATAAATAGGGAACACTTCGGTGGGAAGGTGACAGCATTCTGTGCGCCTCAGTGTCTAGTCATGCTGGCCACATGACCACAGAAATGTCTTTGGACAGCGCTGACTCTTTGGCTTGGACACGGAGATGAGCACCACTCCCTACAGTCGAATTCGACTAGCTTTGAGCAAGGGAAACCTTTACCTTTACTTCCAATCTACCTTTCTTAGGGAAACAGGGTCACATTAAGAAATGCACACACACACACGCACGCGCACACACACACACACAAATTAGAACAAGTATACTGCTAAGTATTTTCCAGCACCCATTTCCAAACTGCTATTTTCCAGCAGCATCTTTCCTGCCTTCCTCGGCACCTGAAATTTTGTACCCAGACAGACAAGAAGGAGAGAGATATGAGACTGGATTAATACCCTGTCCTTCACTACCCGAAGGAGTCTCAGAGCGGTTTACAGAACCCTGTGAACTCAGGGATTGGGCATTTCATAAATTCAATGTATAAATAAATACCACCATCAACAACTGGATTTATACCCCACCCTTCACTATCAGAAGGAGTCTCAGAGTGGCTTACAATCTCCTTTCCCTTCCCCTCCCCACAACACAGGTAGGTGGGGCTGAGAGAGCTCTTTCGAGAACTGCTCTTGACAGAACGGCTTTGAGAGAACTTGTGACTGACCCAAGGCCACACCAGCGGCTGCATGTGAAGGAGTGGGGAATCAACCCCGGTTCTGCCTGATTAGAGTCCGTGCTCCTAACCACTAGACCAAACTGGCTCTCCAGAGGAGCATCATATGTCTCAGTCTGCCTGTCAAAGGCAAATTTCAGGTCTGTACAGCCTCAATTTGTCTGAGGGCTGTGCAGGGAAAAGAGAGAAGGTTTAACCCTTCGACCTCTAACTTGGTTTCACAGAGAGTGTCTTTGTTATGAACTTTTTTTTCAGTGATGGGGGAAATGGGCGTGTTTAAAGGACACATCTCTTCTTTGGAATGCTAATAACAAAGCAGGGAGCCGAATTCTGAATGGTGAAACTGAGTGGGAGATGAAGGTTCGGCGCCCTTTCCCTCCCCTGCAGGGAACACAACACATTATCTGAGGTTGCAGGAGCTCACAATTTGCATTTTATGGTCAGACCCAGATTTTTATCTGGCCTCTTACCTGTTTGAGCTCCTCTTTCAACATCCCTGGTCCCAGAGACTCTCCTTTGAGAACTTTAATTTGGGCCAGTGTTACAGTGCAATGTTATTAGAGTACGTCTTACTGCAATACACGGGAATCACTCACTGGGCTGTCCAGGTTCCCAGATGTTTTCCAGAGATGGTTATGACAACCTTGTGCTGCAATAGAACCTCAGGACGTTCAGGGGTGCTCACGCAAAGACTTTTAATTGCCTGGGAACACGTTGCAAAAAGCTACCTTTGGACTCGTCCTTGTCCTCCATGACTCCGCAGGGTTGCCGCATGGCTGTGCCAATGATACTGGGTAAGAGGGGAACCAAGGCAGGACTAAGTGTGTTCTATGTTTAGGGTTGCCAGCCCCCAGGTAGGTCTAGTAACAAATAAATATACACTGCAAAAAAATTTTTTAAAGCCTTGAGAACAACAGGGAGCTCTCCGTCCATGAATTTGAGCTGCGCAGTGTGTCTTTTGTGGGACTGGCAATAAACATGAAGAAAACTACAAAGGAAAGCTCCCCCCCCCCCTTTGGAAGACTTTGTGCAAGTAGAAGCGGGCTTGTCATTCTGGAAACTCCCGTCGGGGCTTGATTTTTTTAAAGATGGATGCAAAACTGACCGGTCATTGTTAAAACTGAATGTACTGAAAACGTGTACCTGATAAGGATGTTATAGTAGCACACTATGCACTTTGTAGAACGTTATAAAGAGAACACGTTAATTTTTAAAAGTTTTTTTTTGCAGTGTATATTTATTTGTTACCAGACCCTCCTAACACTGCTGCTTGGGTTGCTACGGCCCCCAGGTGGGGCCTGGAGATCTCCTGCTTTTACAACTGATCTCTAGCTGACAGAGATCAGCTCCCCTGGAGAAAAATGGCTGCTCTGAAGGGTGGACTCTGTGGTACTGTGCCATGCTGAGGCCCCTCCCCTCCGTCTCCTGGATCCACCCCCAAAGTCTCCAGGTATTTTCCAGCCCAGACCTGGCCACCCTATCTATGTTATATATTCCAAATTCTGTTCTAAGGGAAACCAGGGTTTGTGCCGGGAAATAAAAAAGACAGAATCACACAGAGCCATAGAACCACAGAGAGTTGGCAGGGACCATACCAGCCTGGCCCAACTCCCTGCTCAATGCAGGATCAGCCTAGAGCATCCACAAGCAATGCTCCCTCTAAGCCAGTGGGTCTTAACCTTGTTGGAGGTACCGAATCCCACCAGTTTCATATGCACATTCACCAAACCCTTCTTTAGTGAAAAATAATTCTTAGTACTTAGTAATAGTACTAAGTTGGAGGCCCCACCGAACCCCTGAGACTGACTTGCCGAACCCCTAGGGTTCGATCGAACCCAGGTTAAGAACCACTGCTCTAAGCTGTGGAGTCTTATGAGCAGAAATTCTACTTGGTGAGCTACTGGCATTCAAGTTGTGAGCGAGCGTTTTGGTTACTACATGAATCAGTTTGCTCTGGAGCCGTCCCTCCTGAGCTAGGACAGAAATGTGTGAGCCGGAGGCTAAAAAACTGTGAACTAGCTCACATTAGCTTAGAAGGAACACTGCTGACAAGTGTTGGTCCGGCCGCTGCTTGAAGACTGCCAGGGAGGGGGAACTCACCACCTCCTGAAGCTGCTGATTCCACTGTTGTACAACTCTTTTTTTTTTTTAGCTTTCCAGAGTCAATGCTCCCTTCATCAGATATGAGTAGGAATGGAGATCTCTAAGTCTTTATAGCCAAGTTTCTGAAGGTAATTGTGCTGGTCTGCAGTAGAAGAATTAGATTTGAGTCCAGCTGCGGTGGCTCAGAAGTTAAGATTCTGAGCTGCAGACCGGAAGGTTGGTAGCTTGGCAGTTCGAGACCCGAGTGCCGCATGACGGAGTCACATGACCACGGAAACGTCTTTGGACAGCGCTGGCTCTTCGGCTTGGAAACGGAGATGAGCACCGCCCCCTAGAGTCGGATTCGACTGGCTTGCGAGCAAGGAGAAGCTTTACCTTTTACTAGCACCTCTGGGACAAACAAGACGTTGAGGGTGTAAGTTTATGAAGCATCAAAGTGCCTTCATCAGATATGAGTAGGAAGGGAGATGCGAGAGTCTTTGTATCTCAGTTTCAGAGAATAGCCCTGTCAGCCCAACTGTAGAACAGCCAGATCTGAGTCCAGTAGGGCCTTAGAGACCAGAAAGATTTTCAGGGAATAAGCTCTGTGTCTAATGAAGGGAGCATTGACTCTCAAAAGTTTATACCCTTTATATCCCAGAGGCCTCCATTCCTACTTGTGTCTTGTTATGTATTGTATCTGACGAAGGGAGCATTGACTCTTGAAAGCTGACTCTTTGAAGAAGAAGAGACTGGATTTATACCCCGCCCTTCACTCGGAGTCTTGGAGGGGCTTACCATCTCAATTCCCTTCCCCCCCCCCCCCATGACAGACACCCTGGGAGGTAGGCGGGGCTGAGAGCGCTCTTTCAAGGACTGGTCCTGAGAGGACAGCTCTGGGAGAACTTGTGACTGACCCAAGGTCACACCAGCAGCTGAATGTGGAGGCATGGGGGATCGAACCCGGTTCTCCCGGATTAGAGTCCGTGCTCCAAACCACTATGCCGAACTGGTTTTTTGGGAGGCTGAATTCCGTGCCCAATAACATCTCTCCATATTTCTATGGGACACCAGCCTCCAGGGGGACCTGGGGTTCCCCCAGAATTACAGCTCATCTCCAGACTACAAAGAAGGAGATGGAGGCTTTGGAGGGTGGGCTGTAAGGTCTCCCGTCCTCCCCAGGCTCTTTACCCCCAACTGCAACAACAGCCAGGGTAGGGTTGCCAACCTTCAGGCAGTGTCTGGAGATCTCCCGCTATTAAAATTGATCTCCAGATGACCAAGTCAGTTCCCCTGGAGAAAATGGCTGCTTTGGAAGGTGGACTAGATGGCATTATACCCTGCAGGCGTTCCTTCCCACCTCAAACCCTGCCCTCCCCAGGCTCCACCCCCCAAATCTCCCAGTATTTCCAAACGCGGAGCTGACAACCCTAGGCCAGGGGGACGCTAGGCTCTCTGCTCTTTGTGTAGTGGTTAGGAGCGCGGACTCTGATCTGGGAGAACCGGGTTTGATTCCCCCACTCCTCATGCAGCTGCTGGCATGACCTTGGGTCAGTCCCAAGTTCTCTCAGCACTGTTCTCTCAAGGGCAGTCCTTGAGAGAGCTCTCTCAGCCCCACCTGCCTCACAGGGTGTCTGTTGTGGGGAGGGGAAGGGAAAGGAGATTGTGAGCCGCTCTGAGACTCCTTCAAGTAGTGAAGGGCAGGGTATAAATCCAATCTCTTCGTCTTCCCTTCTACTTGGAGTGGAACCTCTGTCTCATCCAACACTTGGTCCTCCCAGGCTGCTGGAAGTCTCAGAGGGTGTGCCGGCCTTCTGTCCATGTGTGTGTGTGTGTGTGTCCTCTGGGCTGCACCTCGTAAAAACAACCACTCCAAACCGTGGCTCTTCCCACCTGTCCCGTGTAATAAGGAAGCGCATTGGGAGACAAAGTTCATGGTTTTGACGTGACGAGGCCCGGCTTCTCTCTTGCCAAGGTGGCTCCGGACCAGTTCCCTCGGGGCGTTGTCCCGAGTAAGTAACTAATTCGAAAGGATGCCAGCTCGTTCCCCCGAGAGCTTTTCTCGTGGAGCGACGCCCTTTCTGGAAGCCGCTGGGCCGGCTTCTTGTGCCAAACATTTTCTAGGTGGGTGTTGAGAATAAATATAGCAGACGGGGCTGTTCTTTTGTTGTGGCTGCCTGTTTGCCTTCCTTGGTGCTGGTGCAGGAGTTGGCCTTTGTTCGGCTCCCCACTGACAAATTAGCAGATCCTCTTTGCCCACGGGGGAGGAGATTTGGGGCATTTCGATCTCGGAAGAAGCGTCTGTTTTATTCTAGAGAGGCCATGCCTTGTATGGGCTGCAGCCCAGGTTTGGGAGGCAGGAAATGCCAGGCTGGTTTCTATGCAAGGTGAAACCACAACCTTGGAAGACACACACATACATAGAATCACAGAGTCGGAAGGGGCCCTAGAGGCCATCTAGTCCAGCCCCCTGCTCAGTGCAGGATCAGCCCAGAGCACCCCTGACAAGGGTTTGTCCAGCCGTCGCTTGAAGACTGCCAGGGAAGGGGAGCTCACCACCTCCCTGGGCAGCCCATGCCACTGTCGCGTGGACTCTGTCATGGTTTGGTGTAGGGCCACTACAATGTGATCCCACCGTCTTCACAACTGGAGAAACCTCCCCTGATCTCCCCCCCCCCCCAAAAAAAAGCTCTTGTCCCCCAGCTCTGCCTCCAGGGACGTCAAGAGGCGAGGGGAAAGCGCCAGCCGGCAATGGCGGGAAGGGCCCCGCTCTTTAGGGAACAAACCGCGTGGACATGACAGAGCCTCACTGGGCCAGCCTCTCACCTGCACGCACCCCAGCGCCACCCCCCCAGTCATTCTGAAGGGCGTTTGTGTTGGGAAGGCTGTGTGTGTGCGTGTACAGGGGGGGGATTAGACTGACAGCGGTGCATCACGCCAAGACGCCAATTGGTGCCGGCATGCAGGACTCGTGGGTGCCCTCCTTTCCCTTGCCCCCCACCAGCATCTTCCCCCTCTCTCCCCTCCGGCCAGCCCAGTCCTTGAAGGCAGCGCGGGGCGGCAGAGGAGGAGGCGGGGGCAGACTTGTTGGAGTGGCGGCTGCAGGTCAGCTGGGCTGCACCTTGGCTCCGCCCACTCGCCCAGCATAGCTGAGGAGCGCTGCCACCAGGTGTCATTTCGAGCAGGAGCTCAGGGGAGCTCAGCTCCAGGAGTTGGTGCCAGCCCTCCCGCGTGGGGGAATGCCCGCTTGTGTCACGGCTGCAGCAAAATGACCCCATCCCCTGGAGAGGTCCTTGTTCCTCCGACCGGCCTTCTGAAGGCTTCAGCCACCACTGAAGCTCTCCTCCCAGAAGAGTGGTATTTCTGAGGCTTGGATTAGTAGCTGTCCTCTCTCTGCCAGCTTTCTTTCTTTCTTTCTCTTTCTTTCTTTCTTTCTCTCTTTCTTTCTTTCTCTCTTTCTTTCTTTCTCTCTTTCTCTCTTTCTTTCTCTCTCTCTCTCTTTCTCTCTTTCTTTTCTCTCTTTCTCTCTCTCTCTCTCTCTCCTTTCTTTCTTGCCTTCTGACATACTTCCGGTGATGTCAGGTGGTGTAGCATACGCTAATGAGGTATGCTAATGAGTTATGCTAATGAGCTCCTGCACCTCTTTTTCTACGAAATGACCCCTGGCTGCCGCCACTACCTGTAAAGTGCGCTGGGCTCTGGCGCTGTCTCGCCGAGTCTCTCTCTCTCTCTTAGTCACTCCGCCGCCTTGTTTGCCAGCTGCGCCCCTAGGCGGCTGCCTAGTTGGCCTAGTGATAGAGCCGGCCCTGTGTAGTGGTTAAGAATGCAGACTCTCATCTGGGAGAACCGGGTTTGAGTCCCCATTCCTCCACATGCAGCTGCTGGTGTGACTGTGGGTCAGTCACAAGTTCTCTCAGAGCTGTTCTCTCAGGAGCAGTTCTCTCTGAGCTCTCTCAGGCCCCCCTCCCTCCCAGGGTGTCTGTGGTGGGGAGGGGAAGGGAAAGGAGATTGTAAGCCACTCCGAGACTCCTCTGGGTAGTGAAGGGTGGGGTATGAATCCAATCTTTTCTTCTTCGTTGTACCACACTGAGGTCTCTCCCCTCCCTTCCCCAAGCCCCGCCCTCCCCAGGCTCCACCCCCAAGCTCTCCACATTTTTCCTGACCCAGAGCTGGCAGCCCTGATTTGGACTGTTGGAAAGTGGCTCGCAGGAGAGATCGTGTGAGCCAAAGAAGGCCCCAGGAAGCCCGGGGCGACCACAGAACAACCAGAAAAGTATCAGCCAAAGGGAAATACTAACTGTTGAGGTAGGTGTGCAAACTGCCCTTCCGCATCAGCTCCGTGACGATGTACACTGGCTCGCCGACCGAACAGATGGCGAGGAGTTTGATGAGCCGCGCGTGCTTCAGGCTTTTCAAGTTCTGGATCTCCTTGGCAAAGTCGTCTCTCATGTTTGCTGTTGGAAGAGACACACGAGGTTGCAGGAATGGAGAGGTTCTGAGGGGCAGGTCTAGAGTTGCCAACTTCTAGGTGTGGCCTGGAGAGCTCTCTCTCTTACAGCTCCTCTCCAGATGACAGAGCTCAGTCCCCCCTGGAGAAAATGGCTGCTTTGGAGGGTGGAGTCTATGGTATTATAGACCAATGAGCAGTGTTCCCTCTAAGCTTGGTTACAGTGAGGTAGCTCACAGTTTTTCAGCTTCCGGCTCACACCTCTTCATCTTTGCTCAGAAAGGATGGCTCCAGAGCAAACTAATTGATGCAGCAGCCGAATCGCTGGCTCACAACTTTGGTGCCAGTAGCTCACCAAGTAGAATGTTTGCTCACAAGGCTCCACAGCTTAGAGGGAGCATTGCCAACGAGGCCTCTCCCCTCCCCAAACCCAGGTTTTCCCAGGCTCCACCCACAAAGTCTCCAGGCCTTTCCAATCGCACAGTTGGCAACCCTATGCAAGACTATATTTGTTTATTTTATTATTATGAACGGCATCTTGGTGTAGTTGTTCCGAGTTCCGATCTAGGATCTCAGGAGTCACAGGTTCAAAGGGTTACCAATTCCTGGACCTGGAAATTCCTGGAGATTTGGGGATGGAGGCAGGAAACAGTGGGTTTCTGGGAAGAGAGGGACCTCTGCGGAGGTATTCACTTGGAATATCGTGTGCAATTCTGATCACCACACCACAGAAAAGATATTATAGCATTGGGAAAAGTGCAGAAAAAGGCAACTAGAATGATAAAAGGGTTGGAACACTTTCCCTGTGAGGAAAGGTTGAGGCGCTTGGGGCTCTTTAGCCTGGAGAGACGACGGCTGAGGGGTGACGTGATCGAGGTTTATAATGGGACAGAGCAGGCCGAGAAAGAAGCACTTTTCTCCCTTTCTCACAATACATGAACTCGTGGGCACTCCATGAGATTGCTGAGCTGTCGGGTTAGAACGGATAAAAGGAAGTCCTTCTTCACCCAAAGAGTGATTAACACGTGGAATTCACTGCCACAGGAGGTGGCGGCGGCTACAAACATGGACAGCTTCAAGAGGGAATTGGATAAACATCTGGAGCAGAGGTCCATCAGTGGCTATTAGCCACAAGGTATAAATGGGAACTCTCAGTCTGGGGCAAGTGATGCTCTATATTCTTGGTGTTTGGGGGGGGGGCAACAGTGGGAGGGGCTTCTAGTGTCCTGGCCCCACTGCTGGACCTCCTGAGGGCACCTGGTATTGTTGGCCACTGTGTGACAGAGTGTTGGACAGGATGGGCTACTGGCCTGATCCAACATTGGCTTCTCTTTTGTTCTTATGTTCTAGCATTCATCTGAGGAAGGGTGGAATCATCATCTATACATTAAAAGCAGGAGGTGTAATTGCACTTTGGTGTCAAACCAGCTTCCGGTGGTTAAACATTTAGGTACCTCCCCTCATTCCAAGCCCTTAACTTCTGTTCCTGCTTGCAGGATTGGTGGAACTAATTTCCATTTTCAAATGCAGTCGCCGCCGAAGAAACAGGAACACTCGGGATGCTTCTCACTCACATTTTTCATGCTGACCTCTCTCCCACTGGTTTCTCACTGGTTTTGTTTTACTATCGTAGAACAAAGTTTAAGTCCAGCAGCACCTTTAAGAGCAACAAAGTTTAACTCTGGGTATAAGCTTTCCTGTGCAAATACACTTCTTCTGATACACTGAAACAGACTTCCTCAAGCCTTATTTATAGGTGGAGCAAGGGTGTATGTGTGGGGGGTTTAGTTGCCAGGAAGGGCTAATTAGACTCAAGATGCATAAGGAACTGAGCAATAAGTATAGCTAAGATTGGATTAAAACAGTTGGTAAAACCTATGAATAGCAGCAAATTAGCATGCAGATTCTACAGCAGAGGAGAGGACTCACAAGAATGGGTTTAGATTAAGGGCGGGAAGGTATCGGTTGGATCTTAGGAAAAACTTTTTGAGAGTTGTTCAACAGTGGAATCGGCTGCCTGGGGAGGTGGTGAGCTCCCCCTCCCTGGCCGTCTTCAAGCAGCAGCTGGACAAACCCTTGTCAGGAATGTTCTGGGCCGATCCTGCATTGAGCAGGGGGTTGGACTAGATGGCCTCTATGGCCCCTTCCAACTCTGGGATTCTATGATTCTATACTATAGATCAGGGGTGGGCACTTGTTTTGGCTCGGGGGCCACTTTGTGGGAGCGGAGGTTAGCGGAGGGCCGCACCTTTTAAAAGGATTGCATTCATTAGTTAACTTTGCATTTCAGAAAAGGTATAAATTGTATCATAAAAATCAATAAATATAAATTAAATAAAATAATGGAAGTTTTATTCAATTTATTTATTGTACAGATTTCATATCATCTATAGCTGCAAGCACATTGATTTTAGAATTAGTTTAATGAGAAATGGCCGACTGTCTTGGCGGGCCGCAAAAAACTCTGTGGCGGGCCGCATATGGCCCATGGGCCGCAATTTGCCCACCCCTGCTATAGATCATAACAGAGTTAACAAACAGATGTGAGAATTAAGGCTGAGTCCAGTGGCACCTTTAAGACCAACAGAGTTTAATGTTTGGGTATAAATGAGAACTGAGTGGAGTTAGCACGTGTAGTGAGAGCTATGGCTGGGAGGGCGGGGTATAAATGCAATAAAGAAATAACAAGTACATAAATACCCGATTAGCTTTTGACTGATTTCATTGTATCTCACTGCGCCGTGAACCGCCTTGGGGTCTTCTAGTTGAAAGGTGGTGCATAACAAAAACAAATGAGGACGTTAAGAGCACAGTGTGCAGCTCTGCCATTCCTCACTGTATGCGCCCAACCAATGCTCCCTCTAAGCTGTGGAGTCCTGTGAGCAAAAATTCCACTTGGTGAGCTGCTGGCATTAAAGCTGTGAGCCAGCGATTTGGCTGCTGCATAAATTAGTTTGCTCGGGAGCCATCCCTTCCTGAGCTGAGACAAAAGCGTTGTGAGCTGGAGGCTAAAAAACTGTGAGCTGGCTCACACTAACTCAGCTTAGAGGGAACACTGTTCCCAACATATGAGGAAGATGAAGCAGAGGAAGAGTGAGTAGCCCAAGATTATTGAGTTACTTGAACCTTGGACTTCCTACTCCTAGTCGGACAGCCGAACCTTGAGCTTTTCTGCATTTTCATTGCTTGTAGATCGCTGTTTCTTCAGGGTTTTCCCCCCTGTTCCAGAGATGTTTTGCTGCCTCTAGTGGCTGATTCAATATTATCTCACTTTACGTCTACCATTATCTCCCTGCTGATTTAAATTGCAGGGTCTTATGCCGGACATACCGTGATGTAATACCTAATCGACCACTAGGGAGAGTAAAACACATGTGTAATAGACGCAACAGGAACACACCAGCAAGGAAAACCAGAATGCAAAGAGCTCCTAGTGGTGCAGTCAGCAGTCTAGTGAAGACTCTTGGAAGCAAATTTCCAGGGCAAGTTTCCTTCTTTAGCAAGGTCCTGAGACGCTGGTCTAGTCATACAAATGCAAGTGAGCTACTTGTTAGGAAACAGGCCGCGAAGAGACTGAACAGAAGAAGAGTTTCACAACTGATTACATGTTTCCCGTCCCACGGACCTTGCTTCATGATTTTGATGGCCACCGGCACTGTGTTCTTCCACATGCCTTCCCACACTTCTCCAAAACATCCTTCTCCCATCTTCCTCCACAGCGTGAATTCCGAACGGGGACGTTCCCATTGGTCTGTCTCTGGAGACCTCTGCAAATGAACAGATAACACGGCAAAATGACCGGGCGGAACAGGGGCGGTGGCAGAAGTGCTGTCAGGTTGCAGCTGACGTGGCAGCCCTGTAGGGTTTTCAGGCAAGAGATGATCAGAGGTGGTTTGCCATTGCCTGCCTCTGTGTAACAACCCTGGACTTCTTTGGTGGTCTCCCATCCAAGTACTAATTCAGAGCTGATCCTGCTTAGCTTCTTAGATCCGATGAGACTGGGCTAGTCTGGGCCATCCAGGTCAGGACAGAACATAGGTAGATCTGTCTGTCTGTCTGTCTGTCTATCATCCATCCATCTACCTATCTATCACCTATCACATATCTATCACCTTTCTATCATCTATCAATCTATGTATTGATCCATCCATCTACCTATCACCTATCACACATCTATCACCTTTCTATCACCTATCAATCTATGTATTGATCCATCCATCCATCTATCTACCTATCACATATCTATCACCTATCTACCATCTATCAATCCATCCATCCATCCATCCATCCATCCATCTACCTATCTATCACCTATCACATATCTATCATTTATCTACCATCTATCAATCTATCTATTGATCCATCCATCCATCCATCCACTTACCTATCTATCATCTATCACATATCTATCACCTTTCTATTATCTATAATCTATGTATTGATCCATCCATCCATCTACCTATCACCTATCACATATCTATAACCTACCATCTATCAATCTATTGATCCATCCATCCATTCATCTGTCCATCTATCCATCTACCTATCACCTATCACATATCTATCACCTTTCTATCATCTATCAATCTATGTATTGATCCATCCATCCACCCACCTATCATCTATCACCTATCTACCATCTATCAATCTATCTATTGATCCATCCATCTATCCATCTACCTATCTATCACCTATCACGTATCTATCACCTTTCTATCATCTATCAATCTATCTGTTGATCTGTCTATCTATCTACACACGCACAAGGAACAGCCTGGCGAATGAGGCCACCCGGTATTATAAATGCAGCTGTTATCTTCCATCTAAAGAAGCCAAAATGTAGAATGTATGGCAGAAACCTGGAGTTTTGATAGGTAAAATGGAGACATTTCAACCAAAATAAAAATGAATCGGGTATGCAAGAGATCCTGAAATGCATGTCCACGGAGTAACTTAATTCCCAGCTCAAAACTCAGTTTTTATCATCAGCACCTGAATATCCTGACAGTGTGATCCTCTTGAGTTAGGCATGTTGGAAGCCCATTGAAATCAAACCTGGCTTAGCTCCACATAGCAGTTAACAAAGAGGCTGATTCAAAGATCCAGAATGACTCCTAAGCTGATGTTTGGACAATAACCAGATAATCGGTTCTAACAGTATCTCTTTCATTGAATCAGAACTGTACACACACTGTCATTTTGTCTACCTTGGGTGGGCGGGCGGGCGGGGCACGCCAGGTAGACAGGTGGAGGTTTCTAGGCGGGGCCTGGCAGACGGCCAGGGAAACCCAGCCAGGGTATGTGGAGCCAGCTGGGAGGTGTGGAATCTGCATCTGGGAAACTGGGTGGGACGGTGGGATGGAAGGCAGGCTGCACATTTTGCTTGATCCTCGTCTCCCAAGCCATTCCCAGGAGTCTTTAACTGGGTGTCGGCATGAAGGGAGGGAGGGAAAAAGGCAAGAGGGTGTCATTTTGTATGGGGGGGCAAGCAGAGAAAGCAATCAGGGAAGAAGAAGAGGAGGAGGAGGAGGAGGAGTTGGATATATACCCCGCACCACGGGAGTCTCAAAGCGGCTTACAATCCCTTTCCCTTCCCCTCCTCCCAACAGACACCCTGTGAAGAGAAGAAGAAGAGATTGGATTTATACCCCACCTTTCACTCACTTGGAGTCTCAGAGTGGCCTACAAACTCCTTTTCCCTCCCCTCCCCACAACAGACACCCTGTGAGGTAGGTGGGGCTGAGAGAGCTCTTTCCCAAGCTGTCCTTGAGGGAACAGCTGGTACAGAGCTATGGCTTGCCCAAGGTCCTCCAGCCAGGTGCAAGTGGAGGAGTGGGGAATCAAACCCGGTTCTCCCAGATTAGAGTCCGCGCACTTAACCACTACACCAAACTGGCTCTCTAAGCTGTTAGTGTTCCCTCTAAGCTGAATTAGTGTGAGCTAGCTCACAGGTTTTTTTTAGCCTCCAGCTCACACATTTTTGTGTTCTTTCAGGAAAGATGGCTCCTGAGCAAACGAATTTATGCAGTGGCCAAATCTTGTTGTAGGTAACAACCTGCCCTTACTGCACTATATTCTACGTTTGTAATTTACTTGTATGGGATAAAAAAGAAAAGAAGAAGAAGAGGAGGAGGAGGAGGAGATTGGATTTATACCCTGCCCATCATGACCTGAAGGGGTCTCATAGCAGCTTACAGTCTCCTTTCCCTTTCCCTCCCCATAACAAACACCCTGGGAGGTAGGGGGGCTGAGAGAGCTCTTTTGAGGACTGCTCTGGAGAGAACAGCTCTGAGAGAACTTGTTACTGACCCAAGGTCACCCCAGCAGCTGCATGTGGAGGAGTGGGGAATCAAACCCAGTTTTCCCAGATTAGAGTCGGCACTCTTAACCACTACACCAAACTGGCGCTCAGGGGGGAATGTTTAGTAGGAGCGCTCAAGGACGTAAAGAAGTGTCATCTGGTTGCCAGCAATGGATTGCTATCCCAGGGGGCTGAAGAACAAAAAAATAAACAGATTAGAGGGCAAAAAAAAAATCTTTTTACATAAATAAGTACAGCCTGCTAGAACATAATTTTGAGAACTTTGGAAGTTCCTCCAGTCGTGACCCCATCCATTGAAAAGTTTAGCGTTGAAATGCAGCAATGAAAAGCATAGTCAACAGAGTCCAGTTTCCAAACCTAAATCTGGCTCCAGAACACAAGCATCAGAGCATAACAAAAAGCACCTGGATTTCATCATTGGGATCTTCAAACTCAAATCTCCAGGGCTCATTTCGTAGCAGGAGCTCCTCGGCATATTAGGCCACACCCCCTAATGTAGCCAATCCTCCAAGAGCTTACAGAGCTCTTCTTACAGGGGCTACTGTAAGCTCTTGAAGGATTGGCTACATCAGGGGTGGGTGGCCTAATATGCAAAGGAGCTCCTGCTACGAAATGAGCCCATCTCCCCCAACTTCAGATCTGGCATTCGTTAATTTGCAAGGATGAACGATAAGTGAACATGACGGATGGGTGTTTTCCTCATCCACACTAACCTTTTGGATGCAGGGATGAAGCAAAGGGCTCTGAATGACTTTCCAGTTGACCGTGTAATACGCCAAGAGTTGCTCCAGGTTGGGAAACGTGTGATCCTTTTCCAAGTACAAGTTTCCTTCAGGGTCCTTGTAGATTCTGAAATGTCTCACTTTGGCATGATTCCGAACTGGATTTAGAAGAGAAAGAGAACATCACAGACTGTTTTGCGGCTCCCTCTCGGGTCCCAGACCTGGATCGGTACTGGTTCGGCTGTCAGAAAAGCAGTATTTTGAATTCAGAGCCAGGACAGGGGACACATTTCCTGACTTGTAGAAAGGGCCTTATTCTCGGCAATGTGTCCCTTTGCTATTCCTGATCCGTTTGTCGCGACTCCGAATACCTCAGGCGGTGGTTCTGAGGTACACATCTCTACAGGTGTCCGGGAATTTGCCTCAGGGATCCCTGGAGTTGTCAACCCCCACGTGGCAGCTGGAGATCTCCCACTATTACAGTTGATCTCCAAATGACCCAGAGCAGTTCTGCCGGAAAAAATGGCTGCTTTGGAGAGTGGACTCTATGGCATCACATCCCAGCTGAGGCCGCTCCCCTCTGCAAACCCCACTTTCTCCAGGCTTCACTCCCAAGATCTCCAGAGATTTCCCAGTCCAGAGCTGGAGACCAGATGCCCCAAGCCACAAACTGGCCTAAGGTCTGATCCGTAAGCTACCCCAGGGAATTAGATTTGACCCCTCACTCATTTTTTTGTTAGAACGGGGGATTCATGCTCCTCAAAGAAGAAAGCTATGTCTATAATCCCATTACATATCCAACCATCCAATACATAGAGTTGGGGGGCTACATTCAGCTTTGGTTCAGCTTCAAACCGCTTAACAATTTGTTAGGAGCATGGGCCTGCCAGACTGGCACACAGGGTTGCCAGCTCTGGGTGGGAAAATTCCTGGAGATTTGGGGTGTGGAGTCCGGGAGGGAGGGATTTGGGGAGTGGCGAAACCCCAGGACACAAAAAAACATTTTCCCCGAATTGCGTAAACCACGACTTTGTTATTATAGCACGGTTATTTTCTTAACAAGCTACAGTCCGTCCTGTGATCGCTCTTCTTTCGGCACCCTCTGGAGACTGGCAACTCTATTGATGCATAGGCTAACCTGCTGATGTTCCTGGGAACTTGCTATAGCTCAGGGACCTTTAAGAACTTGAGAATAGGAGAGAGAGGGTACAGCTAGAACCTAGATATGCAAAAGATAAACAAATTGGTTTCCATGACAACCCTACTAAAATGTGCAAAATATTGTTAGGTACAGATGTAAAATTTATCAATTTATTAGACATGGAACTGCAAGATGAAATAGTAAAAACTTCAGTGATCAGATGGGCACAAAATATAGGACATAATATTCAGTTAGACCAGTGGGCCAAGGCTTGGAAAACAAATATAAAATTCACCACAGCTATTCCGTTTAAAGAAAATATATATGAAATGTTTTATAGATGGCATATGACACCAGAAAATCTTGCAGAATGATACCCAAATATGTTGAATGTATGTTGGAAATGTAAAAGCAAAAAGCAAAAAAATTGAAAGCCAGTTTGGGGTAGTGGTTAAGTGCGCAGACTCTAATTTGAGAGAACCGGGTTTGATTCCCCACTCATCCACTTGCACCTGCTGGATGACCTTGGGCAAGCAGTTTCTGTCAGAGCTCTCTCAGCCCCACCCACCTTTGACAATGTACGTTGTAGGTGGTAGGCACAGGGGTCCGTTGGAGCGGGAGCGCACAGGAGCGCAGCTCCGGGAGTGAGGAGCCCAGGGGGCGGGCACATGACCAAGCCCCGCCCCCTCCTCAGCTTCCCCCGAGCAGTGCAGAGGCACAGCGCCCCGGGGAAAGCCCTGCTAGGGTCTTTATTGTTTTTAATGTTTTGTTTTAATATTGATAATTTTATCATTGTTCCTTTTATGACTGTGTGCTGCTTTTCCAGAGACTTGCTCAAGATGGCATATAAATTTTCTAAGTATACCATTTTTTATCTGGGCACATGGCACATAAATACTGGAGAAATTTCACCAACCCTTCAGCAGTTTCCACCCCATCAGTTTGGTGTAGTGGTTAGGAGTTGGACTCTAATCTGGGAGAACCGGGTTTGATTCCCCACTCCTCCACATGCTGCTGCTGGTGTGACCTTGGGCGAGTCACACGTTCTCTCAGAGCTGTTCTCTCATGAGCAGTTCTCAAAAGACCTCTCTCAGCCCCACCTACCTCACAGGGTGTCTTGTTGTGGGGAGGGGAAGGGGAAGGGATGGGTGGTGCACATGTCCTGGGTATCTCAAGTCTACTTGAAACCTGATGGTTTCAGGGGAGCAGGAAGAGAATGAGGGTGTGTTCTTTACGCTTATTTTTATTGCACAAAGTATTGGATGGGGAAGGGACTGGAGGAAGAGCAGGTCAGTTTCACTCACCTGTGGAGTGGAGCCTGAGGGGTGGGTGTTGCCTTCTGCCTTCTGACACACTTCCGGTATGTCAGGGGGTGTGGCATATGCAAATGAGTTATGCAAATGAGTTCTGCTAATGAGCTCCTGCACCTCTTTTTCTACGAAATGACCCCTGGGTAGGCAAGTTTAAGTACTGGTTTTAGGTATGAGACTAACGATGCTATATGCATGTCCTGATCTTCATCTGTGAAATTTTGGAGCGTGGGTGGATCCACCTTGGGCTACCTGGAATTGGGATACTTGCTCGCTACAGGTTTCTTTGCCCATCAGTTTCTTCCCGATCTTGTTCAGCACTCCATGGATGCCAATGAGAGGTTTAGTGGTTAGAGTGTCAGACTAGGGTCTGGGAGACCCGGGTTCGAATCCCCACTCTGCCACGGAAGCTTGCCAGGGGACCTTGGGCTGGTCGCACACTCTCAGCCAAAACTACCTTGTAGGAGTGTTGTGAGGATAAAATGGAGGGGGGGGGGGAGAATGTTGTAAGCTGCTTTGGGTCTCAATTGGGGAGAAAGGTGGAGTATAAACTGAAGTAAACAAATGCACATTAGGAAGTTTTCACAAGTCTATCAGCCAGTCAGGAGGCCTGGTGGGAGCCAATCAGGGTTTCAGACGCGCATGGAGAGATAGAGGTGTGGCCAGTAAGATATACATTTACTGATATGGCTCCGCATATTTACTGTGTCTTATTGATCTGATGAAGTCTTTTAGGATGCAACGAGGGACGTAATACATCCGGGACCTCGGGACTATACACACAGATCTGGAAAGTTGCCCTGGACATTTTTGTCTCTGTCTCCCTTGTTTCCGACAGAGTTTGTAGTTGTTTTGCATTGTAGTATGTTTTGGACTAAGACAGTTAAATGTACACAAGTACAAGTCGAACTGAAGAACTGTATTTGTATGTGTGTTTAGAAGAGAAGAAGAAGAAGAAGGGGAGATTGGATTTATACCCCGCCCTTCACTCACTTGGAGTCTCAGAGCGGCTTACAAACTCCTTTCTCTTCCTTTCCCCACAACAGACACCCAGTGAGGTAGGTGGGGCTGAGAGAGCTCCCCTGAGAACTGCTCTTTCAAGAACAGCTCTGACAGAACTGCAGCTTGCCCAAGGTCATCCAGCAGGTGCAAGTGGAGGAGTGGGGAATCAAACCCCGTTCTCCCAGATTAGAGTCCGCGCACTTCACCACGACACCAGACTGGCTCTCATTTACAGAAGGGGCTAGACAGCATTGCTTTCCATACAGGCCCTCCGAGGCCAGGTTTAGTCCCTGGCAGCTTTGCCTAGGGCGGGGATCCCCAACATGGTGCCCGTGATCTCAGTGGTGACACCCCGACACCTTTCTTGGCACCGGCCAACATAAAGTTGGTTAGAAGGAATGGACTGGGCAATGTCTCTTCGTATGAACACACACAGACAGACTGCGGATGGAGCGATAGAGCTAGAAATAGTGGTCAGGAGGGACCTGGCCACCCTACTATTAAACCCCCAAAGGGCCCCGACAGGCCTACCCCCTGCCACCAGGGTCCAAGGTGAGGTGAGGGTCCAGGGTGAGGTGAGTGGTAGCTTCTGGTAGCTTCTTGGCCTCCAGAAACGGTAGCTTCTTGGCCTCCAGAAGTGGGCTGCCAAGACAGCTGCCTGCGCCCCAGACTGGGCGGGCATGAACAGCCGTCTGTTGCCAAGATGGCTGCCCCCTCCATTAGGGAGTGGAATCATGGGAGGTCAGCCCCTTCCAGCACGGGGCTCTGGGGCAGCTGCCTCTGTTGTCCCTCGGTCAAGACCGTCCCTGCTCTTGTGAACAGCCTGTCCCTTCCTTGAGAGCCAGTTCAGTGCAGTGGTTAGGAGCGCGGACTGTTATTGGGGAGAACCGGGTTTGATTCCCCGCTCCTCTCCACGCAGCTACTGGTGTGACCTTGGGTCAGTCACAAGTCCTCTCAGAACTGTTCTCTCAAGAGCAGTCCTGGAAAGAGCTCTCTCCGCCCCACCTACCTCACAGGCAATGCTCCCTCTAAGCCAGTCTGGTATAGTGGCTAAGTGCGCAGACTCTAATCTGGGAGAACCGGGTTGGATTCCCCACTCCTCCACTTGCACCTGGCTGGATGACCTTGGGCAAGCCATAGCTCTGTACCAGCTGTTCCTTCAAGGACAGCTTGGGAAAGAGCTCTCTCAGCCCCACCTACCTCACAGGGTGTCTGGTGTGGGGAGGGGAGGGGAAAGGAGTTTGTAAGCCGCTCTGAGACTCCCTTGGGGAGTGGAGGGTGGGGTATAAATCCAATCTCTTCTTCTTCTTCTAAGCTGAGGAGTCTTGTGAGCAAAAATTCTTCTACTGGCACGAAAGTTGCGAGCGAGCGATTTGGCTGCTGCATTAATGAGTTTGCTCCGGAGCCATCCTTCCTGAGCTAGGACAAAAATGTGTGAGCCAGAGGCTAAAAAACTGTAAGCTGGCTCACACTAACTCAGCTTAGAGGGAACACTGGTCAAGACCGTCCCTCCTCTTGTGACCCCTGTGTGGAGTAAATTGGGGGGCTGCCGCAGGAGAGGAGAATCGGCCTCAAAACCCACAGATGGGAAAGGCTGCAGACAGACCCCTGGAATACCTTTTTCGGATTCCAGCCATTTCTAGACAAACTTTTCCTTTTTTCAAAACGAACCAAGTCCAAGTGGTCGAAACTTCATGTCTCCGTGCCGCCCTCGCCTGGTTTCCCACAACATGAGATACTCATTAAAAACGTTTATTTTCCCGATCTCGGCCACTCCCTCCAGTAGTAAACAAGCGTGTTTTCTCTTATCTCGGCAGAACCGTCGCCTCCTTGGCATGCTGCATATTGGCAGGTGGTGAAACCGAGCGACGTGAAACGGGATTGCGCAACGTGTTTTCTCTGTCCTTTCGCCCGCAAGAGCAAACCCATCTTGGGCCGCCGCGTGTGCTGCTGTGATCTTGCCGTCTGTTGACGGACGGATTGGATTGTCCGGGTCTTGCCTAATCGAGGCTGACAGAAGTATGTCAGGATTATTCTGTCCCCAGAAGCATTTGTGGGGCATAAAACGCTTTCCCACAAGGTGGCAGATCTCCTGTGCCGCATTAATCGTCCAAAGAGAGACCCTTTCCTCCAAGGTATTTCTCTCTCAGCTGAGTCACCCTTTTTTTTCCTTTTAAACCTGCAAATGGCTGATCTTCAGAACTCTAGTAGAAGCCAAATTTATCATGTTTTTACCATTTTACAGGAAGAGTTGTGCAACGGTGGAATCGGCTGCCCAGGGAGGTGGTGAGCTCCCCTTCCCTGGCAGTCTTTAAGCAGTGGCTGGACAAACCCTTGTCAGAGGTGCTCTAGGCTGATCCTGTCTTGAGCAGGGGGTTGGACAAGATGACCTCTATGGACCCTTCCAACTCTGCGATTCTGTGATTCTAGTCTCAGCCCTAGGGGGCCAACTGACACATTACAAAGTCCACATCATGGCGGCCACAAGCCCTGTCAAGCGAGACATACCACGGGCGTGTTGTGTTTGGAACTTAATGCCCAGGCACGCAGCCTCAATTCGCATCATAGAATCACAGAATCATAGAGTTGGAAGGGACCTCTGGGGTCACCTAGTCCAACCCCTGGCGCAATGCAGGGAATTCACAAATACCTTCCCTCCATCCCCCCAGTGACCGCTGCTTTGTCTCCATCCAAACTGACCTGGAGAAAAATTGCTTCAGGACCATGGTGTGTGGGGAGAGGAGCTCCCCATTGGCCAAACAGAAGCCTTGGTGGGCGGAATCCCCACCAGGCCCCGCACACTTCCTGAAAAAAATTAGCAGGGACTTGGAAAGGTGTCACCCAGTGCTGTGGCGCCCCTGGGCACCGTGTTGGACACCCCCGGTCTAGTTGATCCTAGGTCCGGATTTCCTATTTGTGCATGACTGTGCTGTGGATTTCATAAAGGGAATTCCGTGGGTGAGATCTTTGGCGGCTGCTTGCCAAGTTCTGGCCTGGGCCCAGCTCTGGAGGCGCCCGCAAGCTGAATGGTGTTTTGACCCCCCCCCCCCCCCATATTAGGATGGAATGGTCTGGACTCTTGCCCAAATGGCAGGCGTGGGCTTGGTTTTTTAAAGGTGCCTTGCTTTAGATGCCAACCCAGGGCAGAGTCAGTCTATGGCACCTACAGCAGGCAGAGAAAAGCCTCTGGCAGTTTGAAGGGCGAGGCACTCAAGGAGAGCTCACAGGTATGAAAAGCCCCACGTGTCCCTGTTTTCTTCGGTGAAATGGTGCAGAGGTCTGCTATACCTGAAACGAACTCCGAGCAGCAGCTGCCCCATGTAGTCTGTTGCTGCAAAAATAAACAAGAGTCTTGTGGCAACCTGACTACAGTTCACTTCTTCAGATGCAACGAGCGGAACATTCACTCCGCCTGCTTTTACTACGGAGGGGTGGAGGGGCGGGGGAGAGCAGAGTCAAAGGCCCATGAAATGCAGGAAGTCCGGGGTGAAACTTAATTATGTAACATGCAAATCGGATCGAGAAAAACACAGAGAACGTTCACGAGCGAACACCTATAATGGGCTGGAAGTTGTTAATGCTGGAGGGAAACGTCGGCCAGGAAAATGCCACAGGACTTCTGTTCATTTTTATCTGAACCAGTTTGTGGCTTTGTCTGTTTGTTTGTGTAAGTTGTATGCAAATGTATGACAGCTCCCTCTTTACCTGGGGAAATAAACATACAGTATTTACTGAAAGGCAGGACTAGTTTTTTTTCCCATTAGAAAAGAGAGGGTTGTCTTAGGGTTGTGTGCAATTTACAGTGATGTCCAGTAATTAATTTCTCTCTCTCTCTCTCTCTCCCCCTCCCTCCCTTTCTCTCTCTTTCTCTCTCTTTCTCTCTCTCTTTCTCTCTCTCTCTCTCTCTCTTTCTCTCTCTCTCTCTTTCTCTCTTTCTCTCTCTCTTTCTCTCTCTCTCTCTCCCTCCCTCCCTTTTCTTTCTCTCTCTCTTTCTCTCTCTCTCTCTTTCTCTCTCTCCCTCCCTCCCTTTTCTTTCTCTCTCTCTCTCTTTCTCTCTCTTTCTCTCTCTCCCCCTCCCTCCCTTTTCTTTCTTTCTTTCTTTCTTTCTTTCTTTCTTTCTTTCTTTCTTTCTTTCTTTCTTTCTTTCTCCTTATCAAGAAGGAGAATTGCACAGGGAGAGAGGGAAAAACTTCTAGCTTTAAAAAGCCATCCCTGAACTTGTATTACTCCTTCTAAGGAAACTAGACGGGGAGCCACGATTCCCCTCCCCCCAAGTTGGGTTTAAAGCAGCCTGAGAGTATTGCTATCGTGGGGCCTGTTGACATAGTTTAGGGGCTCAGCTAGGCATGCCAACTGGCCTGGAGAAAAATCCCCAGTCCTTTTAATACAGGCTTAGTGTGATGCTATTTCCCAGGGGAGGTTATTTACTTCTGTGCCAAGAAGACGAGGAGGAGGAAAGGGAGGAGATTAGATTTATACCCTGCCCTTCACTACCCAAAGGAGTCTCAGAGTGGCTTACAATTCCTTTCCCTTCTCCTCCCCACAACAGACACCCTGGGAGCAGTGTTCCCTCTAAGCTGAGTTAGTGTGAGCTAGCCCACAGGTTTTTTTTCGCCTCCGGCTCACATATTTTTGTCTTCTTTTTTTGAGAATGTTTTGAGAATGTTTTATTATGTTTTAACGGATTTTAATTGTGTATCTTGGCTTGCCAAGTCGTGTAAGCCGCTCTGAGCCTGCGCAGCGAGGAGAGTGGCCTACAAGTTAAATGAATAAAATAAATTAAATCAATTATTTCAGGAAGGATGGCTCCAGAGCAAATGAATGTATGCAGTAGCCAAATCTTGTCGTAGGTAACAACCTGCCCTTATTGTACTATAGTCTACGTTTGTAATTTACTTGTATGGGATAAAAAAGAAAAGAAGAAGAGGAGGAGGAGGAGGAGATTGGATTTATACCCCGCCCTTCACTACCTGAAGGAGTCTCAGAGCAGCTTACAGTTTCCTTTCCCTCCCCCTCCCCACAACAGACACCCTCTGAGGTAGGTGGGGCTGAGAGAGCTCTTTCGATGACTGCTCCTGAGAGAACAGCTCTGAGAGAGCCATGAGTGACCCAAGGTCACCCCAGCAGCTGCATGTAGAGGAGTGGGGAAACAAACCCGGTTCTCCCAGATTAGAGTCCGCGCTCCTAACCCCTACACCAAACTGGCTCTCAGAAAAACCTCCAGCGGCCTTTTTAAAAGTAAGTCGTTTGCTCTTTTTCGTTGTAGAGGAATAAGGGGTGCACCTTTCCCCTTAATCTCCACAATGAAAAGGGCTAGAAACTTTTTAAAACAGCAAGTAAGCAATGATGGGTATTTTTCTCCAAGTCTGTTGGCATCCTTATTTGCACACCGGCCTGAGCCTCCATTGCAGCAGGTCTCCCTGCACTTTTCTTGTCTCAGCCCCATTGGCACAGCTGTCATGTCTGCTCTGCCCCAGGGGTCTTTTTTGGGCATGGAAAAAAATCAGTTACTGCTAGATTTTTAGACATTAAAATAATAATTGCATGCTGCCAAGTTGCAGCTGACTTTGATGACCCCTCAAGGGGTTTTCAAGGCAAGAGCCGACCAGAGGTGGTTTGCCATTGCCTGCCTTTGAATAGCAAACCAGAACTTCTTTGGTGTTCTCCCATCCAAGTACTAACCAGGGCCAATCCTGCTTAGCTTCCAAGCTCTGACACAATTAAACTAGTCTTGGCTAGAGGCTGATACCATTATAATGATCTATTGTCATGATCTACTAGTTTGCCTGACTTCCCGGTTTTCATTTTTAAAAATCAGTCCTTTTTTGTTGTGGAGGAATAAGGGCTGCACCTTTCCCCTTAATCTCTGCAACGAAAAGGGCTAGAAACTTTTTAAAACAGCAAGTAAGCAAGCTGGGAGTTCCGAGGAATTAGTCGCTAATGACAGTAATTATAATGTTATTGTGCTATTTTGTAATTGCTGGGGTTTTTTAAAGCCTGAAAAATCTCTGTGGTGGCACGTTGGGGGGGGCGGGGCGGAGGAAACGTCTGCGCTTGTTGAGGCAAGGAAAAGAGGACTGATGTGGGTGGAGCCTTCAGAAATGCACACTAGTCGGTCGATATGGTGCACAAAGGCACTTTGACCAAGATCTTTCTGAAATGTTCATCTCAAACCAGGTTTGGAAAAGGTCACATCAAAGTAGGAGGAAACCCAGGAAATGGACAATTAGAAGAAGAAGAAGAAGAGATTCGATTTATACCCCGCCCTTCACTCACTTGGAGTCTCAGAGCGGCTTACAAACTCCTTTCCCTTCCCATCCCCACAACAGACACCCTGGGAGGTAGGTGGGGCTGAGAGAGCTCTTTCCCAAGCTGTCCTTGAGAGAACAGCTGGTACAGACCTATGGCTTGCCCAAGGTCATCCAGCCAGGTGCAAGTGGAGGAGTGGGGAATCCAACCCGGTTCTCCCAGATTAGAGTCCATGCACTTAACCACTACACCAAACTGGCTCTCAATTAGGGGACAACCTCACATGTGTACTAAAAAGCAAAACAAAAAAACCCACCACCCTGGTTTGGATGCCAAACCAGAGCTAAAACCTCCATGTGGAAGCAAGTGTGGCTGCTTTCAGGGACATAAATTGCAGGTGTATGAACCCAACACACAAAGGGAGGGCAGGAAGAGTTGCATCCATGCTTAGTTCTTGTGGCCCTTTCTTACACGCCCAGGGAAATGCTGATCGCCACACCTTGGGGTCTGGAAGCAGTTTTTCTCCAGGCCAGTTTGGCTAGAGATCCTGGAGGGGTTTTTTTTGTCATCTTCTGGGTGTGGAACAGGGGACAGTGTGTGTGTGGGGGAGGTATTTGTGAATTTCCTGCATTGTGCAGGGGTTGAACTAGATGACCCTGGAGTCCCCTTCCAACTCTATGAGTCTATGAAAGGGAGGAACACAAGAACATAAGAGAAGCCAGTGTTGGATCAGGCCAGTGGCCCATCCCGTCCAACACTCTGTGTCACACAGTGGCCAAAAACACCAGGTGCCCTCAGGAGGTCCAGCAGTGGGGCCAGGACACTAGAAGCCCTCCCACTGTTGCCCCCCCCCCCCCAAGCACCAAGAATACAGAGCATCGCTTGCCCCAGACTCAGAGTTCCTATCTATACCTTGTGGCTAACAGCCACTGATGGACCTCTGCTCCAGATGTTTATCCAATTCCCTCTTGAAGCTGTCCATGTTCGTAGCTGCCACCACCTCCTGTGGCAGTGAATTCCATGTGTTAATCACTCTTTGGGTGAAGAAGGACTTCCTTTTGTCCGTTCTAACCCGACTGCTCAGCAACTTCGTCATGGAGTGCCCCCGAGTTCTTGTATTGTGAGAAAGGGAGAGAAGTACCTCTTTCTCTACCTGCTCTATCCCATGCATAATCTTATAAACCTGTGCATTGAGTGAGTGCATGGATTGAGAGCAAACGCCATCAAGTCACAGCTGACTTCTGGGAACCCCTCATGGGTTTTTCAAAGCAAGAGACGTTCAGAGGTGATTTGCCATTGCCTGCCTCTGCATCATGACCCTGGGATTCCTTGGAGGTCTCCCTTCCAGATACTAACCAAGGCTGATCCTGCTTAGCTTCCAAAATCTGAAGGGACTGGGCTAGCCTGGGCGATCAAGGTCAGGGCAAAGGGCACACAGGTAAGTGGTATTTACATGTCCTATGCCTCTGATCAGGGGTCATTTCGTAGAAAAAGTGGTGCAGGAGCTCATTTGCATATGCCACACCCCCTAACGTACCGGAAGTGTGTCAGAAGGCAACACCCACCCCTCAGGCTTCACTCCACAGGTGAGTGAAACTGACCTGCTCTTCCTCCATTCCCTTCCCCATCCAACACTTTGTGAAATAAAAATAAGCGTAAAGAACACACCCGCATTCTCTTCCTGCTCCCTTGAAACCACTAGGTTTCAAGTAGACTTGAGATACCCAGGACATGTGCACCACCCATCCCTTCCCCTTCCCCTCCCCACACAAAAGACACCCTGTGAGGTAGGTGGGGCTGAGAGAGCTCTTTTGAGAACTGCTCATGAGAGAACAGCTCTGAGAGAACTTGTGACTCGCCCAAGTTCACACCAGCAGCTGCATGTGGAGGAGTGGGGAATCAAACCCGGTTCTCCCAGATTAGAGTCCAACTCCTGACCACTACACCAAACTGATGGGGTGGAAGCTGCTGAAGGGTTGGTGAAATTTCTCCAGTACTTATGTTCCATGTGCCCAGATAAAAAAATGGTATACTTAGAAAATTTATATGCCACCTTGAGCAAGTCTCTGGAAAAGCAGCACACAGTCATAAAAGGAACAATGATAAAATTATCAATATTAAAACAAAACATTAAAAACAATAAGGACCCTAGCAGGGCTTTCCCCGGGGCGCTGCGCCTCTGCACTGCTCGGGGAAGCCGAGGAGGGGGTGGGGCTTGGTCATGTGCCCGCCCCCTGGGCTCCTCACTCCCGGAGCTGCGCTCCTCTGCGCTCCGGCTCCAACGGACCCCTGCCTCTGATAAACAGGTCCCCAGCATATGTAACTAAACTAAGCAGAGCTATCGTTCTTTGGGGGAAACCATGGTGGGTTAAACTGGTTTCTGTCTGCAGGGCGGGTGCCCCCCTCCCGAAAGCGGAAAGGTAAGGTGCAGCAGTTACCTGACAGAGAGTATTCGCCCTTGTTACTCTCGCTGTCCCGGATGAGGAAGGAGCCGTGCCGATTCGGGGACGAGAGGAGAAGGAGCTGGGCTTTGTTTCTGCTGATGCCACTTATGTACCAGCTGCAAAGGAAAAGGGAGAGACGTGAGCTGGCAGGGCGGATTTCTGAGAAACGGCAGAGACCAGCAGTGCCGATGCCTTTGCTGCAGGCTTTGTGGTTAGAGAATGCTGGACTCACACAGGGGTCTGAGTAGACACTTCTGACTTTGATGGGCCAAGGGTCTGAGTCGATATAAGGCAGCTTCACGTGTTCAAGACTGTCCCATCGGTTTGGTGTAGTGTTTAGGAGCGTGGACTCTAATCTGGGAGAACCGGGTTTGATTCCCCACTCCTCCACGTGCAGCTGCTGGTGTGACTTTGGGTCGGCCACAAGTTTTCTCAGAGCTGTTCTCTCAAGGGCAGTTCTCGAAAGAGCTCTCTCAGCCCCACCTATCTCACAGGGTGTCTGTTGTGGGGAGGGGAAAGGGGAATGTAAGCCGCTCTGAGACTCTAAGTGAAGGGTGGGGTATAAATCCAGTCTCCTCCTCCTCCTCTTCTTCTTCTTCTGGTGTCAGCTGCTACCAAGGTAATGTTATTTAAAAATCCACACAGCCAATTCAAACTCCAAAGGCCAATGAGAAGCCTTGCTGGGAAAAAGCCCCACCTGTCCCTGCCCACTTTCTACAAACACTTGGTGGGTGCCAGGAAAAGTGATGGCGGGCACCATGACAACCGTAGGCACCATGTTGGAGACCCCTGCTGTAACCTATCCCCTAACACCATGAGGCTGTTCCTCCCCGAGGATTGCCAGATCCTTACCTTCTGCCAACGGGGGGCTCCAGGCTGCTCCCTGGATCTTCTGGCCGGACACATCATGCAGGGGGACACTCTAGCAGTTGGCCAAAAACTCTATGGTCGCCATAGAGTTTTTAACCAAATGCTAGAGTGTCCCCCTGCAATGTTCCTGCCAAGATGATGTCATCTCTGGGTGACATCATTGTGGCAGGTACGTTGGGCATGGCGAGGCTCTTCAAGGGCAGGGCTTCCCCACTGGCTGGATTGGGGCCCCCAAAACTGGGGGAACCCCATTGCAATCCTATCATCCCCCCACTGCCACGGCTCTTTTGCCGGTGGTGAGTGTGTGCGTGTTCCTGTCTCTGCATTGTGGAATGCACATCCTTAGTTGGCTACAGTTGTAGTAGTCAACCCCACAAGGGTATGGTTTTCCTGGAACAACAGTTTGAAAACTACAGGCTTGCTCACCACCAGGAACTGAGTGGGAGAAGAAGAAGAAGAAGAGATTGGATTTATATCCTGCCCTTCACTCACTTGCAGTCTCAGAGCGGCTTACGAACTCCTTTCCCTCCCCCCACCCTCAACAGACACCCTGTGAGGTAGGTGGGGCTGAGAGAGCTCTGAGACAACTGTCCTTTCAAGGACAGCTCTGACAGAACTATGGCTTGCCCAAGGTCATCCAGCAAGTGCAAGTGGAGGAGTGGGGAATCAAACCCGGTTCTCCCAGATCAGAGTCTGCGCACTTAACCACTACACCAAACTGGCTCTGGGAGGAAGAGAAATAGCGCTATCTGTTTCATCTGCTACCTCAACGCCATATTGCTTTATAATCCTGAAATAATGTTGTGGAGGGGTGTGGGTGGTCAGGTGCGACTGACTGGCCGCATTCCCAGAAAAACCAGGCAGGTCATTGACAGCGAAAGCAAACAGAAAGGCACCGGCTATTAAAGACAATTATGCCTCCAAACACGCTCTTTTTGTGAAATTTCGCTGCAGGCTTGACATAAGGAACCCCCCCCCCCCGCGCAGTTTTGCTTTAGAACAGCAAGATTCAAGTCTAGTAGCAGCCTTCAGACCAACAAGATTTTCGGAGTATAAGCTTAGGAGAGTCCTATCTCCCTTGGTCGGTTTGGCTGTAAAAAGAGAAAGAGGGGAGCTATTCTTGCATGCCCTGGCCTGGATGGCGCAGGCTAGCCTGTTCTTGTCAGATCTCAGAAGTTAAGCAGGGTCTAGGGTTGCCAGGTCTGGTTGGAAAATACTTGGAGATGAAGAAAAAGAAGAAGAAGAAGAGGAGGAGGAGGAGGAGGAGGAGATTGGATTTATACCCCGCCCGTCACTACTTGAAGGAGTCTCAGAGCGGCTTACAATCTCCTTTCCCTTCCCCTCCCCACAACAGACACCCTGGGAGGTAGGCGGGGCTGAGAGAGCTCTTTCGAGGACTGCTCCTGAGAGAACAGCTCTGGGAGAACTTGTGACCAATGTTCCCTCTAAGCTGAGTCAGTGTGAGCTAGCTCACAGTCGTTTAGCCTCCAGCTCACACATTTTTGTCTCGGCTCAGAACGGATGGCTCCAGAGGGAACTAATTGATGCAGCAGCCAAATCACTTGCTCACAGCTTTAATGCCAGTAGCTCACAAAGTAGAATTTTTGCTCACCACACTCCACAGCTTAGAGGGAGCATTGCTTGTGACTGACCCAAGGTCACCCCAGCAGCTGCATGTGGAGGAGTGGGGGCTCAAACCCAGTTCTCCCAGATTAGCGTCCGTACTCCTAACCCCTACACCAGAATGGATCCGGGAGAGGGCGACGTTTGGGGAGGGGAGGGGCCCCAGCATGGTCAAGTGCCATAGAGTCCACCCTTCAAAGCAGCCATTTCCTCCAGGGGAGCTGCCCTCTGTCAGCTGGAGATCAGTGGCAAAAGCGGGAGATCTCCAGGCCCCACCTGGTGGCTGGCAACCCTAGCAGGGTCAGGCCTGGTCGGAATTTGGAAGGGAGCTCTCCAGGGAAGTCTGGGATTGCCACACAGGGGCAGGCCGTGGCAAACCCCCTCCGAATGTCTCTCGCCTTGAAAACCCCGAGGGGTGGCCATAAATCGACAGCAGCACGCCAGGCCAGCAAGCAAGCAAAGGAAAAATTCCTGTCCTCCTTTTAATCGCCCTTTGTGTTTGGAGGCAAAATGGACTTCAGCCACCTCCTCTTGTTTGTGGTTTCTCGTGTTGATTCATCGCCTTCTTTACAAGTCAGGTGGGGCAGCACGATTTCCATAAAGCAATTCTTCTCACGCTAGTCTGAGGAGGGCAGGCAGTGTTGATGGAAGACAGGCAGGGCGGAAGGCAATTCATAACCTCCTGTGTTATATCACACTGTTTGGTAAGTGGTAGTTGCGTGATGGCCCTTGGAGAAAATTCAGGCAAAAATAATAGCTTGGCTCTTCTGGGATTGACAGGAACATGAATTGGTAAAAACAAAGATGAGCTTCAAAGGAAGAAGAGGAAGAGGAGGAGGAGGAAGGGGAAGAGGAAGAAGAGGAAGAGGTGGAGGAGATTGGATTTATACCCTGCCCTTCACTTAGGCTGATTTTACATCTGACTTTCCCGCTGGAATCATTCTAGTTCCAAAAAAACCTGCCCACCCCTCTGTGTGGTGTGAAACCGTGCTGCCACTGAAATGTCCACATCCACTAATTGCCCTCCTGTGGTCAAGCTAGTATTCAACCGGCTTGATTCTGCTTTAAACAATTGCTGTTGATTAGTGCACTTAGACCCCCTGGAGTGAAATTTCACACCACTGTGAAATCAGCACAGGAAAAGACAGCAGTCAAACTACTTTAGAGGGGAGGTGTAAAATGACCCTTAGAGAATCATAGAGTTGGAAGGGACCTCCAGGGTCATCTAGTCCAACCCCTTGCACAATGGAGGAAATTCACAACGACCTCCCTCTCCACACCCGCCGTGACCACCAATGCTCCCTCTAAGCTGTGGAGTCTGGTGAGCAAAACTTCTGCTTTGTGAGCTCCTGGCATTAAAGTAGTGAGTGAGCCATTTGGCTGCTACATAAATTATTTTGCTCTGGAGCCCTCCTTCCTGAGCTGAGACAAAAAGGTGTGAGCCAGAAGCTAAAAAACTGAGCTAGCTCACACGAACTCAGCTTAGAGGGAACACTGGTGACCACTGTTCCAAGCCCAGAAGATGACAAAAAACACTCCAGGATTGCTTCCTGACCCTGTGGCCATCAGCACTGGAGTCTCAGAGCAGCTTACAATCTCCTTTCCCTTCCCCTCCCCACAACAGACACCCTGGGAGGTAGGTGGGGCTGAGAGAGCTGTTTCAAGGACTGCTCCTGAGAGAACACCTCTGAGAGAGCTTGTGACTGACCCAAGGTCACACCAGCAGCTGCATGTGGAGGAGTGGGGAATCAAACCCGGTTCTCCCAGATCAGAGTCCGCACTCCTAACCACTACACCAAACTGATGGGACAGTCTTGAACATGTGAAGCTGTCTTATATCAACTCAGACCCTTGGTCCATCAGAGTCAGAAGATTCTACTCAGACGGGCACAGGTCTTTCCCACCACACACCCTCTGGCCCTTTGTTTTAACAGGGGGTGCCGGGGATTGAACCTGGGACCTTCTGCATGCCAAGCAGATGCTCAGCCACTGAGCCAGAGGCCCTCTCCATCGCCTCGACGTGATGATGTCACTTCCTGGTCAGTTGGCCAGTGACGTAGGCACGTCCCTGCACGTTGGCTGGCCCTCCCTCCTGCTCCTTGTATGTCCCTCCCCCATTCCATGCCGATTGCCAAGGGGGATCTGACACACCTAGTTGTAAGTTGTTTATAGGAAACTCAACCAGGTCTACTGTAGGAGTCTGGCAGAGGTCCTGGTCACCTGCCAACACATCACAAAAGGAGGTTTGTCACCCGGAGTGGTTCTATTGCTCTGAAAGGCTCCATGCAAATCCAGGGGTGTCGAGGTGATTGTCTCAGCGAAAACAAGTCTTGAGTCACCTTGAACACAAAGAGACCTAACGAACAACCCAATGCAGTGTTAGTCCAGTCGAAGCCCAATGGATTTAGACTGGAGGAACTCTGTACAGGATTGCTCTACTATTGTAGCGTACGTTTTTTGGGTTTTAGTTTCACCAGGGAAGGACACTAAGATGCCAAACTCTTCCTGGTACAGAGCAGGGATCTCCCATCTCTTTGAGCCTGTGGGCACTTTTGGAATTTGGACACTGGGTGAAGGGCACAAAAAAATGGCTGCCACATTGTGTTGTTTATTCCTTGAAGCTTCCTGCAATGAACCTAGGTCTGGGTTGGGAAATACCTGGAGGTTTTGGGGGCGGAGCCCAGGGAGGGTGGGGTTTGGGGAGGGGAGGGACCTCAATGGTGCGTAAACACCGTAGAGTCCACCCTGCAAAGTGGCCGTTTTCTCCAGTGGGGCTGATCTTGGTGGTCTGGGGAGGAGTTTATTTATTTCTTTATTACTGTATGTATACCCCCGCCCTCCCCACAAAGCAGGCTCAGGGTGGCTTTCGTACTTAAAACATCTTTACAAAGTACATAAATAGTTAATAACAATTTAAAACCAATAAAACATCATGAAAATTCAAACACACTAATAATGGGGCTTAGGGTCGCCAAGTCCTACTTACCTAATGGCGGGGGGGGAGTCCTCCTTGGCCCGGGAGCTCCCTCGGCGCGCGCGCCCGGTGACGTCACCCGGAAGTGACGTCAGCACGTTGGGGGCGTTGCCAGAGCATCGCCCTGGCAACGCCCCCAACGTGGTGACGTCACTCCCGGGTGACGTCATTACGTTGGGGAAAGTCGTCCTGGCAGGACGACTTCGGGGGTGGGGTTCCCCCCGCCGGCCGAATGCTGGCCGGCGGATTGGGAACCCCTGTAGCGGGGGATCCCCCGCCCCCCGGGCTGACTTGGCAGCCCTAATGGGGCTGCTGATGTTCTTATTTCGAAGATGGCCCGAAGTTTCGCAAATTTCTGCAGTCAGGCTGACTGTCTGGGCTGCAGTTCGGTGATGGTACAATGGGGGCGGCTCCTAACCAAAGACCTGGTGGAAGAGCTCCGTCTTGCAGGCCCTGCGGAACGGCGATAGGTCCCACAGGGCCCTGATCTCTTCCAGGAGCGCGAGCCTGGTGTCCTTAGGGCCAGGGGGGGTCAGCTGATTGTAGGACCCCAACCGTAGAGCTCTCTGGGGTATATGTGGGGAAAGGCGGTGTCTCAGGTATGCTGGACCCTGGCCATATAGGGCTTTAAAGGTAAGTACCAACACCTTGAAGTGAATGCAGTATTCTATTGGCAGCCAGTGCAGTGTCCCTAGCACAGACCGGATGTGCTCCCATCTAGGGAGGCCCATTGGCATCCTGGCTGCGGCATTCTGCACTAGCTGCAGCTTCCGGATTTGCAACGAGGGCAGCCCCATATAGAAAACTTTACAGTAGTCTTGTCTCGAGGTGACCATCGCGTGGATCACTGTGGCCAAGTCATTGCAGTCCAAGTAGGGGGCCAACCGCCTGACTAGCTGCAGCTAATAAAAGGCTGAGCTGGCAGTGGCTGCCAGCTGGGCCTCCATTGTTAGGGAGGTATCCAGGAGGACTCTGGCGCTGGCACCTCAGCTCTGGCGCTGGCACCAATGGCGCCCCATCGAAGGCCGGGAGTTGTAATAGTAGGAGATCTCCAGGTACCACCTGGAGGTTGGCAACCCTAAAGTCACCGCATTCAGGAAGTATCCCTTCAGTGCTTATGATTCTCCGATATAGCTTTTAGATCCAAACGGCTCAATAAAATTCAAACTTTCTTCCAGAATCCAATCCTGATCGTAGGGAATGGCAGCCCCCCCAGATAATGAGGATTAGGTCTTCTTCATCCCTTTTATAGGCCCTTAAGTTATCTTCTTATAGATATTAGGTAGCTTTGTTACTGGTTTCATGTGTACGAGTGTGTATATGGGTCCCATCTGCTTCTGCTTCTTCTCACTATTTCTCCCATCTATATTTTGGCAATATTTTTTTTAGTTGTTCTGTTTTCTGCAGGTTTTCTTTTCTCAGATCCCCGTTGTAAAGCTCTGCTCAGACCAGGACCCTGGTAGACACCAGGCAGTGATCCCAAAATCAAGACTGCTCATACGTGCACGTGTTTGATCTGACACACGAGGTGAACGCTCCAAATGTGAAGCGCCCAACACGCGGACCCCGTTTGGGTAACAAGCAGGGCTCGCTTGCACGCCAGGACCAGGATTCGGGAGAGCCCTGAAAAAGGTGCTGGGACTTAGTACCACAAGAACATAAGAAGAGCCCTGCTGGATCAGCCCAGTGGTCCATCTAGTCCAGCATCCTATCTCACACAGTGGCCAACCAGTTCCTCTGGAGAGCCAGCAACAGGGCAGAGAGGCCGAAGCCTTCATAAGAACACCAGAAGAGCCCTGCTGGATCAGCCCAGGGGTCCATCTAGTCCAGCATCTTGTCTCACACCCTGGCCAACCAGTTCCTCCGGAGGGCCGACAACAGGGCATAGAGGCCGAGGCCTTCCCCTGATGTTGCCTCCTGAATCTGGGACTCAGAGGATTAGTGCCTCTGAAAATGGAGGTTCCCTTTAGTCACCATGGCTAGTAGCTATCGAATCCTTTTTTTTTAAAGCTGTCTTATGTCTTGTGGCCATCACTACATCTACTGGCAGTGAATTCCACATTTTAATCATTCTCCATGTAAAGGGGTATTTAGATTCTTTCATTTATATAAGATGGTTGCGAACCAAACTGTATTATTAGAAAACATGTTAAGAGTTTTAAACAGTTACATTTCAGATAGGCTTATTGAATAGAATATCAAAAATATTATTAATGTTAAATGGTCTGTATTGTTTGGGATTCTTTGCATCAATTGTTTTATATTTATTTAATAAAAATTATTAAAGTTCAATCAAATCAAATAATTTTGTTTATTTATTTATTTATTGTTCGCATTTTCATCTCGCCTTTCCAGACAACTGGCTCAAGGCAGCTTCCAGCAATAAAATACCCTCCAAGTGGTTTACAATTTAAAACATAAAATAGACATATCAAAGTTAAAACAAGATAGTCAACAACGAATGCAGGCGGCAATCCGACTTCTCGTGGTTGAGGAGACAGCAAGAGGTTCGGCCCGCAGGTCCAGGGTGATGTTATCATAAATTCCCCCAGTGGCGGCTCCTAATCGAAAGCCTGGCGGAAGAGCTCCGTCTTGCAGGCCCTGTGGAACTGTAATAAGTCCCATAGGGCCCTGATGTCATATGGGAGCTCGTTCCACCAGTATGGGGCCGCCACCGAGAAAGCCCTGGTCCTAGTGCTGGTCAGCTGAACGTCTTTTGGACTGGGGAGAGACAAGCGGTGTTGTGAGCTTGACCTCAGTGCCCAGTGCAATAAAGTAGTATTCCCTTTTCTCCGTCCTGAGCCCACTGCCCATCAGCTTCATTGGATTCCATTAAGTTCTAGTATTTTGGGAGAGGGAGAAAAAGCTCTCTTTGCACACTTTCTCCACCCCATGCATAATTTTGTAAACCTCTAACATGTCCCCCTTTAGTCATCTCTTTTCTAAACTGTAAAGTCCCAGGCTCTTCAGCTTTTCCTCACAGGGAAGGCGCTCCAGCCCCCTCATCATCTTGGTTGCCCTTCTATGGACCTTCTCCTACGGCCCCACTGGTGGACCTCCTGAGGGCACCTGCTACTTTTGGCCACTGTGGGACACAGAGTGTTGGACTGGATGGGCCACTGGCCTGATCCAGCACTGGTTTCTCTTACGTTCTTATATAAGTTCTTCCTACTCTGGAGTGGTTTTTTTGGAGATATGGTAGCCAGAACTGTACACAGTATGGGTGCTTTCACACCCACTAAGCAGTCACACACGCAAAATAATCCACTTTCAATCCACTTTCAGTGCACTTTCCAACTGGATTTTGCCAATTCACACAATAAAATCCAGTTGGAAAGTGCACTGAAAGTGGATTTAAAGTGGATTATTTCGCGTGTGTCCGCAGTAACACACTTTCAATCCACTTTCAATCCGCTTTGCAACTGGATTTTACTGTGTGAACTGGTGAAACCCACTTGTAAAAGGTTGCTGAAGAGGATCGAAACTGTAAGAACATAAGAACATAAGAGAAGCTAATGTTGGATCAGGCCAGTGGCCCATCCAGTCCAACACTCCGTCACACAGTGGCCAAAAACACCAGGTGCCCTCAGAAGGTCCAGCAGTGGGGCCAGGACACTAGAAGCCCCTCCCACTGTCGCCCTCCCATCAAGCACCAAGAATACAGAGTATCACTTGCCCCAGACTGAGAGTTCCTATCTGTATTTTGTGGCTAATAGCCACTGATGGACCTCTGCTCCATATCTCTATATCTAATTCCCAAGTGCCCCCCCGCGTGCGGATACTTAAATCCGCGCGGGGGGGGCACTTGGAGGGCAGAGGGGGGGGTTCTGCAGGTGGGGGGTAACCCCCCTCCCCCGCTTGCAGAAAAATCATAAAACTTTTAAAAACTTCTCGGGGGATAGTTAAATCCCCCGAAAAGTTAAAGCGTTCTCTGCGCAGGTGCAGAAAACGCTTTAGCTGTGTGGGGGAGGGGGTTGGCGCGCGGCGGGTCTCGACGCCGCCGTTGTTGAAGAGGGCAGGGGGAGGGAGGGGAAGAGGCTCGCCGTCTGGAGAACGGGGGAGGGGATTGGGGGGAGGGAACAAGAATGGGCCAGGAGGGAGGGAGGGAGGGAAGCGCCGGGGCAGGGGGGGCCGAAACGCCGGGCTTGAGTGACTTCGCACCACTCGGGCCCAAATGAGAATGGGCCGAGGGGGTGGGAGAGAGGGAAGCGAAGGAGGGGGACGCCGCGTCCGAGTGGCTTAGCGCCACTCAGGCCTGAACGAGCTGGGAGGGAGGGAGAAGCACCGAGGTGGGGGGGCCGAAACACTGGGCCCGAGTGGCTTAGCGCCACTTGAGCCCAAATGAGAACGGGGTGGGAGGGCGGGAGGGAAGCAGCGGGGGAGGCTCAGCGGGTCCGGTGACTGTGAGCTGCTCAGGGCTCACTGTCGCCGATGGGGGGGTGGCTGGAGCAGCGGCGGGGCTCGCCGCCGCCACTTGCCCCGGGGGGGGGGCCAGGAGGACTAGGGTACTCCCACCCCCGCGAGTATCGCGGGTGCCCCATCTTGTGTTTATCTAATTCCCTCCTGAAGCCGTCCATGCTTGTAGCCGCCACCACCTCCTGTGGCAGTGAATGCCACGTGTTCATCACTCTTTGGGTGAAGAAGGATTTCCTTTTATCCGTTCTAACCCAACTGCTCAGCAATTTCATGGAGTGCCCACGAGTTGTCTTGTGAGAAAGGGAGAAAAGTACTTCTTTCTCTATCTGCCTCCATCCCATGTATAATCGTATAAACCTCGATCATGTCACCCTTCAGCCGCCATTTCTCCAAGCTAAAAAGCCCCAAGCGCTTCAACCTTTCTTCATAGGGATAACCCTTTTATCATTCTAGTTGCCCTTCTCTGCACTTTTTCCAGTGCGAGAATATCTTTTTTGAGGTGTGGCGACCGGAAGTGTACACAGTACTCTAAATGAGGTCACACCATTGATTTATACAGGGGCATTATGATACTGGCTGATTTATTATTTATACTGGCTGATGTATTATTTAGCACGTGTGAAAACATCCTATTATGTCAGTGAGTATTATCACAAAAAAGGTCCTGGATAGATATGTGATTTCCTTCACTCATGCAGCTGTGCTGTACATATGTAGAATGTAGCATGAAAATCACTCAGTGTCCGTAGAAAGAAAAATCAAGGGTACCCTACATATGTGCATTCACTGAAACTCAGGGATGTAGCAAAGGTGAAACAGCCGCTGTCCACACGGCAGTCCTTTCCTGCCGTGCCATAAAATCTGGGCAGTCCGGTCGTGTTTTTCTATTGTGTAAATATCCTTCCTCTGCTCATTTGCAGTCCTGAGCAGGCGAGAATGCTGATTTCCATGTCACGAAAAGCTTTCCCTGCAGATTCCTGCGTATCAAGGCACTGCTGAATGACACTGGAGCAGGTGAGGCTGGTTTATTTTTCTGGTCAGTTAGCAGCCACAGAGCCTCATACTCCCCACTCTTCCACATGCGGCTGCTGGGGGGACCTTGGGTCAATCACAAGTTCTCTCAGAGCTGTTCTCTCAGGAGCAGTCCGCAAGAGAACTCTCTCAGCCCCACCTACCTCATAGGCGCTGCTCCCTCTAAGCTATGGAGTCTTGTGAGCAGAAATTCTACTTAGTGAGCTACTGGCATTAAAGTTGCGAGCGCGTGATTTGCTTACTGCATAAGTTAGTTTGCTCGGGAGCCGTCCTTCCTGAGCGGAGACAAAAATGTGTGAGCTGGAGGCTACAAAACGGTGAGCTAGCTCACACTAACTCAGCTTAGAGGGAACACTGCTCGTAGGGTGTCTGTTGTGGGGAGGGGAAGGGAAAGGAGACTGTAAGTTGCCCTGAGACTCCTTCCTTGGACATTTCAGAGAGGTGGCTTGTTGCCTGCACTGGCGCCCCGGCCCTGGGATTCCTTGGAGGTCTCAAATCCAAGTACTTGCCAGAGTCAGCCCTGCTTAGCTTCCAAGATCTGATGAAATTGGGCTAGCCTGGGCTATCCAGGTCAGGGCGGGATACCTCACCTTGATGAAACTGTGGGCACTTTGGGAGTGTTGAGGTTGGGTAGAGGGTGCCGCAACAAAATGGCTGCCATTGGGGCGAATGGGACCAATCACAAACATGGCTGCCACTAGGTGGGTCTAGGGTTGCCTGGTCCCCCCGGCAACCAGGGGTGTGTGAGAGGGACTTCCCGACGACAGGGGAGGCCCAGGCCAGCAGTGCAGTGATGTTGCAGGCAAGGCGGTGATCACTTCAGGCGCACTCTGGTATTCGAGCAGAACTCTATGGTAGAGTTTTGCTCACATACCAGAGCATCACCAGCAACGTGCTGATGTCACTTCCGGGTGAAGAGGGAGTGAGGACACCATGTTGGGACACTGCTTCCATCCCCCATTTTTCACAACATTCCCCCTCAGCAACCAGCTGATTGGTGGCAGGAGGCAGTGGCTGGGGGTAGGGGGCTTGGCAGCCCTAGGTGGTCTCAGGTTCAATCCCCAGCATTTCCAGTAAGAGGACCTGGCAATATGTGATGGGAAAGACCTCAGCCTGAGACCCTAGAGAGCTGCTAAGAGGGGCTGTGGCTCAGTGGAAGAGCCTCTGCTTGGCATGCAGAAGGCCCCAGGTTCAATCCCTGGCATCGCCACTTGAAAAGGATCAGGCAGTAGGTGATGGGAAAGACCTCCGCCTGAGACGCTGGAGTGCTGTAAAGAGTGGCTGTGGCTCAGTGGTAGAGCATCCACTTGGCATGCAGAAAGTCCCAGGTTCAACTCCTGACATCTCCAGTTAAAAACTTCCACCTGAGACTCTGGAGAGCCGCTGCCAGTCTGAGTAGACATTACTGGCTGTAATGAACCCAGGGTCTGAATCAGTGTAAGGCAGCTTCTTGTGTGCCTATCTCCGTAGTCTGGCAATCAGATGTAAATCTGGGAGAACCTCCTGGCCCCATCCTCAAGCTGACAACCCTAGCTGGGTCGCACCAGAAACTGTTGGGATGGATCTTCAAAATGCGAAGACCCAGCATCTTTCTTTTTTTGCGGCAGAGGCAACTGTTTTTGTACAGGTGTCCCCCACGGACACAAAGATGATACATCTCCAGTTCTTCTGAAACATTTCTTAAATGAAACAGAGGGAAGCCAGAACTGGTTCTTTGCGTTGGGGAAGAGATGCCGTCGCAAAGAATTAAGTCTCCCGATTCAGGCTCTCAGAAGTCGAAGAAGAGAGCACGGCAATCAGGGTAGACAATATGAGAAGGACCGGTGGGTGGATTCAGGATAAAGTTCATATTAGTAGCCCACAAAGAGAGAAGAGAGAAGAAGAGAGAAGAGATTGGATTTATACCCCACCCTTCACTCACTTGGAGTCTCAGAGCGGCTTACAAACTCCTTTCCCTTCCCCTCCCCACAACAGACACCCTGTGAGGTAAGTGGGGCTGAGAGAGCTCTGAGACAACTGCCTTTGAGAGAACAGCTGTGCCAGAGCTACGGCTTGCCCAAGGTCATCCAGCAGGTGCAAGTGGAGGAGTGGGGAATCAAACCCGGTTCTCCCAGATTAGAGTCCGCGCACTTAACCACTACACCAAACTTGGTCAATTTCATACTATTCACCATGCGGCCACGTTTTGACCTGCACCTTCCCCTGATTTCCCCTGCATCTTCTTGATCTTCAAAAAACAGGATCACAAAGACGCGGGGGAAACCGGGGAGAGATGCAAGTCAAAATGCGGCTGCAGGGCGAATAGTGTGAAATTCACCAATGCAACCAGGGCAAATGGAAGAGCGACTGCGGCACAGCGGCTTGTGGGAAATCGGTCATAAACACCTGAAGCTGCCTGATATTGAATCAGCCATTTGGTCCGTCAAGGTCAATATTGGCTACTTAGATTGGCAGCAGCTCTTCAGGAACTCAGGCTGAGGTCTTTTACTTCACTTACTGCCAGATCATTTATCTGGAGAGCCTGAGGATCAGACTTAGGACCTTCTGCATACCAAGCAGATGGACAACCATGGAGCCACAGCCCCACATCCTAGACACAGTTGACAGAGGTTTATAAAATTATGCATGGGATGGACAGAACTGAGAAAGAGAAACTGAATGCAACTGATGGGCAGGAGGGTCTGGATGGACAAAAAGAGAATACAACTTTACACAGAGAGTGGTTAAAATGTGGAATTCGCTGCCAGAGGATGTAGGGATGGCCACAGGAATAAACAGCTTTCAAAGGAGACTAGATAGATTAAGGGAGGATAAGACTGTCAATGGCTAGTAGCCATGGTGGCTGAGGGGAGCCTCCATGTTCAGAGGCTCTAAGCCTCTGAAAGCCAGAGCCAGGAGGCAACATCAGGGGAAGGCCTCGGCCTCTCTGCCCCGTTGTTGGCCCTCCAGAGGAACTGGTTGGCCACTCTGTGAGAGAGGGATGCTGGACTAGATGGACCACTGGTCTGATCCAGCAGGGCTCTTCTGATGTTCTTATGAAGGCCTCAGTCTCTCTGCCCTGTTGTTGGCTCTCCAGAGGAACTGGTTGGCCACTCTGTGAGAGAGGGATGCTGGACTAGATGGACCACTGGTCTGATCCAGCAGGGCTCTTCTGATGTTCTTATGAAGGCCTCAGTCTCTCTGCCCTGTTGTTGGCTCTCCAGAGGAACTGGTTGGCCACTCTGTGAGAGAGGGATGCTGGACTAGATGGACCACTGGTCTGATCCAGCAGGGCTCTTCTGATGTTCTTATGAAGGCCTCGGCCTCTGTGACCTGTTATTGGCCCTCCAGAGGAACTGGTTGGCCCCTGTGTAAGACAGGATGCTGGACTAGATGGACCACTGGTCTGATCCAGCAGGGCTCTTCTGATGTTCTTACAAGGTGGCCCAGTATGGTCAAATAATTTTCCTCATGCCAGTGGAACTGCCACGATCACCTGGCTCAAACCCATCGACCTGGTGGCTCTCAGAAGGTGTTGGTCTCATAAGGAAATGTAACTCCTTTGCATACGGGTTTATTTGTACATACATATGTTTGTACTTCTTCCTTTCCTGTCATAAACTGTAATTAAGAAGGATGGCAGGAACTCATATGCCGTGCCGAGGTGAAGCTAGTAGGCGCGACATTTAAGCAGGAGCACACAGGGACAATTCTAATCAAGAGTCTCAGTATTTTTTTTTTTTATGGGACGGTCAGCACATTTTCACCGTGACCTGGAAGGGCCAGGCTAGCCTGATCTCGTCAGATCTCAGAAGCTGAGCAGGGTCGGCCCCAGTTAGAACTTGGATCGGAGACCATGGAGAAATACCAGGGTCACCATGCGGAAGAAGGCAATGGCAAATCACCGCTCTTACCTTCATAACCCTACAGTTCAGCCACGCTGATTCTGTGAACTTAGGCAGATCACGAGAAGGGAGGGCAGGAAGGGTTGCACCCATTCTTAGTTGTTGTGGCCCTTTCTTACACGCCCAGGGAAATGCTGGTGGCCACTTTGGGGTCAGGAAGCCATTTTTCTCCAGGCTAGTTTGGCCGGGGATCCTGGAGGTTTTTTGTTACCTTCTGGGCATGGAGCAGGGGTCACTACGGGTGTGTGTGGGGGGGAGGTATTCGTGAATTTCCTGCATTGTGCAGGGGGTTGGACTAGATGACCCTGGAGATCCCTTCCAACTCTATGATTCTATGATTCTAACTTTTAAAAAGAGCTCAGTGTTGTGGTTAAGAGTGTCCGGCTAGTATTTTGGAAACCCAAGTTCCAATTCCCACTCATGCATGGAAGCTCGCTGGTAGGGATGGCCATGAGCCAGCTCACGAACTCGAGTTCATCACGAATTCTGGGCAGTTCGTGGTTCATGAAGCAATGTTCGCATACTGGAGAGCCGGTACTTTAGACACACACAGAGCACTTTTAAGTATTTTGAACTGACATATGGGTACCCACAGCTCCCCATTCTGAAATGTAAGATTCAGAATGTGGGCATAAATTTTAAGTTCTGAGCACCTAATGGTGTGTTTGGAATCTTTTCATATTTTGACCTTTTGTGTGGTTTGTTTACACCTTTTCATCATACCATGAGGGATTGGGCCCAAACGCTGCATTGTAAAACCCAGACGTCATACTACTGTTCTCTGATATTTTTTTTTTAAATTATCTTGCAACACACACCAGAAGTTCAGACAGAGCTGAAATTAATGGAGGGGGTGGAATTATTAACATTATAAGATCTTCACGTGGAAATAGCCCTCTGTTAAACTTCAATAATTTACTAGCTTTCCAGTCTAATCTAGCAAGAGTTTGTCAGGACTGAAGTCAATGGAACTAAACATTTACACTTAAGTGAAATGCAACAGAGTTTGATTCATGTTGCAGATACAACAGTCCATTTATGTTTAATTTGAAAACTGACCAGGTCAATATATGAACTGACCAGTACAAACCATGGTGTTTAGGATCATGTGTGGTCATAATTCCCCCCCCCCCCTGTAATGTAACAACTGGGACAACGCACACATGCTTGACGAAGAAGAAGAAGAAGAAGAAGAAGAGATTGGATTTATATCCCGCCCTTCACTCACTTGTAGTCTCAGAGCGGCTTACAAACTCCTTCCCCTTCCCCTCCCCACAACAGACACCCTGTGAGGTAGGTGGGGCTGAGAGAGCTCTGAGGCAACTGTCCTTGAGAGAACAGCTGGTACAGAGCTATGGCTTGCCCAAGGTCATCCAGCAGGTGCGAGTGGAGGAGTGGGGAATCAAACCCGGTTCTCCCAGATAAGAGTCCGCACACTTAACCGCTACACCAAACTGGGAGGTTTCTGATTCTGTGAACTTAGGTAGATCATGAGAGGGAAGGTTGCATCAGTGCTTAGTTCTTGTGGCCGTTTCTTTCTCGATCAGGGAAATGCTGGTCACCCCTTTGGGGTCAGGAAGCCATTTTTCTCTGGGCTAATTTGGCAAGGGATCGTGAAGGTTTTTTTTATCATCTTCTGGGCATGGAGCAGGGGTCACTGGCTATGTGTGTGGGGGAGGCATTTGTGAATTTCCTGCATTGTGCAGGGGGTTGGACTAGATGACCCTGGAGGTCCCTTCTAACTTTATGATTCTATGATGTTGGTGAACGCCTTGCATGTGTGAAGCTGCACAACCTTTCACTGGATTCTTCCTTTACCACTGATGTGAAATTCAATTCAAATTGAGCGTTTCTCCAGTCAATGAACCCTACTTGAGAGCCAGTTTGGTGTAGTGGTTAAGTGCGCGGACTCTAATCTGGGAGAACCGGGTTTGATTCCCCACTCCTCCACTTGCACGTGGCTGGATGACCTTGGGCAAGCCATAGCTCTGTACCAGCTGTTCTCTCAAGGACAGATGTCTCAGAGCTCTCTCAGCCCCACCCACCTCACAGGGTGCCTGTTGTGGGAAGGGGAAGGGAAAGGAGTTTGTAAGCCGCTCTGAGACTCCAAGTGAGTGAAGGGCGGGATATAAATCCAATCTCTTCTTCTCTTCTTCTTCTTCTACCTTTTCTCCCTTCCTGCTTTATGTCTTTGTTCAAGCCCTTCCTTCCCAATTCATCCATCTCCCATCCCTTCTAACTGTAGTTCTGTGAAGGGGTGGGACTGAGCACCGGAACAAAATTCTGGGAGGTCTTGTTACCCTGCGGTCTTTGGAGCCAGGCAAGACATGGGATTTATTTTCATATGAGAACTAACTAAGGTTGTAGGGTTGCTGAACCGCCCTCTGCGGGGGAGGGCTCCCTTGCCCTTGTTTCCCATTGCTGTGGCCGGTGGGAGAAAGCAAAGCTTTCAATAGGCTTTGGGTGACGTGTGATGTCACTTCTGGGAAAAACCTGGAAGTGACATCAGTCCTTTCTAGGTCTCTCTAGGATTCCGAGAGAATTGTGACGTCACTTCTGGGTTTTCCCTGCAAGTGACATCACACCACGGCTGATTGTGCCCCACCATGTCAGTCTGCTACTGGCTGACAACCTTATAGGGTTGCCAAACTCCAGAGGGGACCTGGAGATCTGGAATTACTACTGGTGTCCAGACTACTGAGATCGTTGGTTTGTGAACCAAACCAGTTCATAGCAGTTTGTGACCCCTGCTTTCTGCTCCCCATCCCTTTTTGTGGGAGCAGAAAGCAGGGGTTTAAATGGCATTCCCAAGGCTTTCTCCCTTCATTCCGGGGGAGGGGAACCTCACCAGTCTCCTCTGCATGGAAGTTCTTTTGGTGGCAAGCAGAAAGCAGGGGTTTCAACGGTTCCGAGCCATTTCAACCAAACAGCTGAGCAGTTCAGCTGTTTTTTTTGTGTGAAGAGCAGAAAGCAGGGGTTTAAATGGCTCAGAGCCATTTAAACCCCTGCTTTCTGCTCTTCACGAACCATCACTAACTGCCTGCAGATGTTTGTGGTGGCTCTTCAGTGGCAAAAATTGCTCTGGGGCAAACCATCCGTATGTAAACCCTTTTCTCTGGATTAAAGGGAAAGTGCAAGGGAGTTGTAGGTAGAATATTTGTGTGGAAGCTTCATCTGTAGCCACCACAGAGGGTGGGGTGTGTCGACCTAAGCTACTTTTCCAGGATGGTGTGGGGCAGTTTGCTATCACGTGCTGTTCCCTCCCCCTTTTGATGCCAGTTGGAGTGAGCGACTCAGCATTGCCTGGATATTGGGGGGCACTACATCACTAAGTGTGTATAGATGTTACCTGCTTGGATGGGGTGCCTTAACCTGGGCGCTGCCCACTGACCCTCCTCTCTCCCTTTGTCCTCTCCCCTTCTTCACATGGCCTTCCATGGAGACACATGTCTCTGCAGGTCTCTCCTGTAGAGACAATGCCCTCAACACTCCCACACATAATGCCAGACAAGCTGGCCATCTGTAATAGGGAAAGTACTCTTTAGGTTAGGCCCTTTGCTCTCCTTTTGGCAGCAAGCTGAATGTGAACTGGGTCCAATAGGAGCCGCATCTTATCAGCCATGCCCTGTGTCAGCCTAAAATTAGAAGTTACCAGAGTGGCAGCACCGCTGAAGGTGTTCTTAAATGCATTTTATTATGTCGCACCGCCAGGGCTCATTTCGTAGCAGGAGCTCCTCTGCATATCAGGCCACACACCCCTAATGTAGCCAGTCCTCCAAGAGCTTACAGAGCTCTTCTTACAGGGGCCACTGTAAGCTCTTGGAGGATTGGCTGCATCAGGGGTGTGTGGCCTAATATGCAAAGGAGCTCCTGCTACGGAATGAGCCCTGCGCACTGCCATCGTTATATCAACTGTTATATCTACTGTTTTAAATGGTCTATTATGGATTTTACGTTGGAATGTATATTGTTTTATTGGTTTTATGTAAGCCGCCCTGAGCCTGCCTTGGTGGGGAGGGCAGGGTAAAAGTTAAATAAATAAATAAATAAATCTGCTTGAATGAATGTAAGTTTACCTTTTTTTCGCAGTGTACTTCTTGGGAGATTTATTGACTGCGCCATAGGCGTAGAGTACGGGGGGGGGGCTCGAGGGCTTGAGCCACCCCCAAAATTTCCCGGGGGGGGCTCAGCCACTCCCGGGAAAACGGAGTGCCTGCCTCCGCGCCTCCCCGGGTCCTTCCGAGGCCCAGCAGCCACTGCTGGAGAGGGAGAGGGAAGGGGTGGCGGGGGGGGGGGAGAGGCACCGGCAGCAGCGGCTGGCGGGCCTCAGAAGGGCCCGGGGAGGCGGGGCGGTTTCCCGGAGGGGGGGGGAAGAACATCATCCCAGCGAGCGTGCGCGCTAAGGAGCCCCCCCCCCGGATTTCCAAAACTCTACGCCCCTGGACTGCACTCAGTATCACGCTTCAATGATTGGGCGAATCTCGCCATAAAAATGATGTTTTCCCTTTGCCCACTCAGCTGTGCTGCAGTGTGACTGCATGGTTTGGTAGGGAAAAGGAAAGAGGGGTTTTTTTCAGGGCTGTACCCCCATATTTCAGAGCTACAGGCCCCCTCCAGCACAATTGCTAATAAACAGAGCTATTAGGTTGGGCGGGATGGAGGGGAAGGGTACAGATTAAGGGGGTAAAAGTGGCAGAAAGCTATGCATGCTGTTTCCACCCATTCCCACATCACTGGCCATTGCCACCATATCAGGGGCATATTTTCCCCAGGGTATAGATAGGAACTCTCGGTCTGGGGCAAGCGATGCTCTGTATTCTTGGTGCTTGGGGGCGGGGCAAGAGTGGGAGGGCTTCTAGTGTCCTGGCCCCACTGCTGGACCTCCTGATGGCAACTGGTATTTTTGGCCACTGTGTGACACAGAGTGTTGGACTGGATGGGCCATTGGCCTGATCTGCCATTGGCTTCTCTTATGTTCTTATGTTTATGTGCATGCACGCTTTCCTTTTTCTATACGTGTAAAGTGCCCTCAAGTCGTAACTGACTTATGGCAACCCCAGCAAAGGGTTTCCGAGGCAAGTGAGAAGCAGAGACGGTTGGCCACGGCCTTCCACTGCAGAGTCTTCCTCGGAAGACTTCCTTCCAAGCACCGGCCCTGCTTAGCTTCCAAGATCTGATAAGTCTGGTCTATACGATGCCACCTTCCATCCCCGCATTCCCACAAAACTATTTTGAAAGGGTGGTCCAACTTTCTTTTCTTGCTGGAGGATGGATTGATATCTTTCCTCCTGTGACCAGCTAATGGCCTATCAGTTTGATCTGCAAGAGAAAGGGATCCAGACTCTTGAAGAAGAGGAGTTGGTTTTTATGCCCTGCTTTTCTCTACCCTGAGTCTCACCTTCCCTTCCTCGCCCCCCAGCAGGCACCTTGTGAGGCAGGTGGGGCTGAGAGAGCTCTGAGAGAACTGTGACTGGCCCAAGGTCCCCAAGCAGGCTTCTGTCGGAGTGAGCGACTCAGTATGCTGCGGCACTGGGAGGTGCTACATCGCTCTAAGAGCATTTCTGCAGTAGTGAAATTTCCCGCATTGACATTTTAAAAACTGGCCGTTATGTGAAATTTTCCACAGTGCATTTTTCCTCGCCAGATGCAAAAGCTGAGGTTTTCAACTTCTTACCCCGTGTTTTCGGAACCCCCAGTTTTAGCGAGTTCCGATAAAACGTGGGGTAAGAAGGATTTGCACCTGGTGAGGAAAATCTACTGCGGAAAATTTCACATAAATGCAAGGAATTTCACTCCTGCGGAAATGGTCTGAGTGTGTGTCTAGGTGTTATCTTCTTGAGAACCAGTTTGGTGTAGTGGTTAAGTACGCGGACGCTAATAAGAACATAAGAAAACATAAGAGAAGCCAATGTTCAACACTCTGTGTCACAACAGTGGCCAAAAACACCAGGTGCCCTCAGAAGGTCTAGCAATGGGGGCAGGACACTAGAAGCCCTCCCACTCTTGCCCCCCCACATCAAACACCAAGAATACAGAGCATAATAATCTGCTAGAACCGGGTTTGATTCCCCACTCCTCCACTTGCACCTGCTGGATGACTTTGGGCAAGCCATAGTTCTCTCAGAGCTGTTCTTGAAAAGAGCAGTTTCTGTCAGAGCTCTCTCAGCCCCACCTACCTCGCAGGGTGTCTGTTGTGGGGAAGAGAAGGGAAAGGAGATCGTAAGCCGCTCTTAGACTTTGAGTGAAGAGCGGGGTATAAATCCAATCTCTTCTTCTTCCTCTTCTTGAATGGAACGCCTCTCTTGGGTCCCGGTCACACAAGCGAGATAATCTGGGGGGAAGTGAGGCCATTTGCTCCGGAGTAATTTGACCCACAGTTGCACGATCACACCGTTCTGTGAAGCTGCGGGCACAGCCCGCCACTGCATAATCAGACGCAATCACAGGTGAGTTGGGGGGGGGGGTTGCCATCTTTTTCTGATGCACTTAAATGGGGGATCGATTAATCGCATCTTCGCCCTGAGCGCATACTGAGAAGGGGGGGGGATGGCATGGTGTCGGGATAGGCTGATCAGACTATCCTCGATGCCATGAGTGTGCGCTGGAGCGACCACACGGGGAAAGTCCGTCTGTGGCCTGTAGCAAACCTGTTTGATACTGGACTTTCCCTACTATCTTTTAACTCCACTTCTTCGGCAGAGAGAAATGGGTTGCCGATGGGTGTGGGACACTTGCCAGATGTTCTGGTGTGATTGCGCCCTTAAAATCCGCATGGCATTTGTGCCTATCACATGGCTAATTCTGCATGTGATCGGGGCCTTGGTCTTAACCTGCGAGCTGCCCTCTGACCCCTCCTCTATTTGTCCTCTCCCTCTCTGCACATGGCCTTCCACAGACACCTCTGCAGGTCTCTGCAATAGAGACATTGCTTTCAGTACTCCCACACCCATGATGCTGGACAAGCTGGCCATTTTTGATAGGGAAAGTGCTCTTTAGAGTAGACTGTCCTTTCTCTTCTTTCAACTGCAACCCAAATGTGAACTGGATCGACTTGAATAAATGTAAGTTCACCTTTACGGCAATATACTTCTTGTTGGGAGATTTATTTACTGCACTCAGCATCACGCTTCTGTGACTGGGCAGAACTCTGCTATTTTCTTCTCTGGAGATCAGCTGTAATTGGGGGAGATCCCCAGGCCCCACCTGGAGGTTGGCAACCCTAAGGGGATCCATGATTTAGCCATGAGATACATGCCTCCTGGGAGGCAGAAAGTTCTGCATGTGGCGAAGTCCCTTTGGTTTCATTGCGTTAATGCAAAATTGAGGTCCTTGGTTTTGTTTTATGGTGTCAATCCCCGACAGAGTTTGCATCTTCTAATCAAACAGCAAAGGAAACCTCTGGCATTCCTCATTGCAACATCTCATGTCGGAGGGTTTCAGGCAGAGAAAACTCTTTCCTTGCAGCTGTTTCCTCGGAACGTGCAAACAGGGTTGCCAGCCTCCAGGTGGCACCTGGAGATCTCCTGCTATCACAATTGATCTTCTCACAACCTGGAGAAAATGGCTGCTTTGGAGGGTCGACCCTAGGGTATTATATCCTGCAGAGGGGGGCCCTCCCTCCCCCAAACCCTGCCTTTCCCAGGCTCCATGCCCCCTAAATCTCCAGGAACTTTCCAGCCTGGTGTTGGCAACCCTCCTTACAAAGCTGCTGCCTGCCAAAGGAAGTCACACTGAGCTAGATGGAGTGCCGGCCGGTTGACTTTTCTATCACGTTTTTTTTTTTTGCTTCACTGATCCTCTAGGAAGTTTTGGGCAACTTAGGTTGCTAACCAATGTTCCCTCTAAGCTGAGTGAGTGTGAGCTAACTCAGTTTTTAAGCCTCCGGCTCACACATTTTCATCTCAGCTCAGGAAGGATGGCTCCAGAGCAAACTAGTTTACGCAGTAGCCAAATCACTCACGCACAACTTTAATGCCAGTGGCTCACAAAGTAGAATTTCTGCTCACAAGACTCCACAGCTTAGAGGGAGTTTTGGGAGTTACCCCAGCCTCTGTTTCCCCTTCACAGCAACCCTGTGAGGAAGGATGGCTGAAGAAACAGTGACTGGCCCAAGGTTACACGGTGACTTTCACAGAAGAGAGGAGAGGACTTGTGAGACAACCCATACACTTTTCGTATCCCACATGCCTGAGCTTCCATCAGTTTCTTGGCAATTCTGCATCTAGCATTCACTCCGCATTTTCTCAACTGGGAGGGAAAACTGCAGCTCAAAACCACATTCAAATACCCTGGGCCGACACCGTATTGGCTGCAAAGTCACCCCTGAATGGCCACAAAGGGCCATATATCTATGCAGAAGGTACCGTAAAATCCGATGATCGAAGGAAGCGAAAGCGGCATGGAGTGTGGAGGCTACCGTAAAACCCGATGTTCAAAGGAAGTGAAAGTAGCACGCAACGCAGAGGGGAATTCCTGTTCCAACGTGGGTTTCGTAAAACAACGGAGGGAAAAAACCAATGCAGGATCAGCCTGTCTCCTCCTGACCTGCCTTGTCAGCATGGAGAGGAGGGTTGCCATAAGAAAAGTGAACGGGGGGGGGGGGGGGGGGTAGAGACAGTGAACCATGTCTGAGTAAGCTGGATCGTTACCTTGAGTGAAAGGGCCCCAGTGCTCACAACAATATCCCCCCTCCCTTTAGGAAATGGCATGCGAGTATAGTACTTCCCCCCTCCCTCTGATTTATGGAAGCACCAGTGTTACATCATCCGCTGAGTCCTATTCTCATCTCAGACCTATTTGCATAACTAGAAACCAACTCTCTTCGTACTAAGGAAAGAGGCAACTATTATTTTCTAGACCAAGCCAGAGAAGCAAAGGATAGTGAATGAACACGGACACACTGAGGCAAGCAACGGGGCGGCACAGCTTAGCACAAACATAACCCCACCATTTTGCAAGCCATCATGACATATTGCTAAACCAAATCGAAATCAAACAGAGAGATGACTTCAGGGCCCTCAGGCCAAACAGTACAAAAGAAGAGGGGCACTGAATCAGGAAGCACTTACTTCTGGTCACCATACCTCAACAAGGACATTGCAGACTTGGGAAAAGGACAGAGGAGGGATTCCAGGATGATGAGGGGGTTGGAGCACTTTCCCTAGGAGGGAAGGCCGAAGAGTCTTTTCAGTTTAGAAAAGAGGCGACTAAGGGGGGGGGGACATGATAGATGTTTATAGAAGTACGCAAGGGGTGGAGAAAGTTGACAGAGCAAACTTTTTCTGCCTCTCCCCAAACACTCAAACTTGAGAACAAACTAACAAAAAAGTGTGCCTTGCACACGAAAGCTCATACCTCGAATAAACCTTTCTTGGTCTTCAAGGTGCCACTGGACTCTAAAATTTGTTCTACGGCTTCAGACCAACAAGGCTGACCACCTGGATCCAGCTCGAACTGGAGGGCATCCTCATCAATGAAGCTGATGGGCAGTAGGCTCAGGACGGACAAAGGGAAATACTACTTTACATAGAGAGTGATTAAAATGTGGCATTCGCTGCCGGAGGATGGAGTGATGGCCCCAGGACTAGACAGCTTTAAAAGGGGATTACATAGATCCATGGAGGACGTGTATCAATGGCTGCTAGCCAGGGTGACTGAGGGGAACCTCCACATTCAGAGGCACTAATCCTCTGAATCCCAGAGGCAGGAGGCAACGTTAGGGAAAGGCCTCGGCCTCTGTGCCCTGTTGCTGACCCTCCAGAGGAACTGGCTTGCCACTGTGTGAGACAGGAGGCTGGACGAGATGGACCACTGGTCTGATCCAGCAGGGCTCTTCTTATGTTCTCGTGTTCTAAAACCGATTCATCCAAATCAAACAGAGAGATGACTTAAAGGCCATCAGATCCAGCAGTATCAAAGAAGAGGGACGCTATGCTAGGTGTTCCTTCCTTACAACCCTATTTGAAGCCCCTAGTACAACTCAGGAGCTTTCTAGAAATAGCGCACGGGGATGAAAGCCCTCCATCCATCGACCAAGATACTTACGCCGGCTGGGTGACCGACTCTTGATTGATTTTGCTGATATAATTGGCCGGGACGTAGCCTACGATTGGATCCCCGGAAAGCCGCCGCGCCAAAACGTACTCGCCCTCTTCTTTGAGGACACACAGCTTGTCCCCCCGGTTGACGCTCAGTTCGTCCGCGCTCCGGGCCGTGAAGTCGTACAGCACCCCGAAAAGGGAAGAAGAGCTGGGCCCAGCGGCCTTGGGATCCTGCGTGGGGTTCAAGGACCCCAGGTCCGGCTCCAAGAAATCCAGGGAGTGGCCATTCGGAACGCCATTGGGCAGGAACTTGTTCCAGAAGCTGGCGAGGAAAGCCAGGTGTTTCCTGAGGAAGTGGTCCATCCCTCCTGGAGGCTCTCTCATGTAGAAACGCTGTCTTGCTAGTCCCAAGGGCTTTGTGAAGAGAGGGGGGACAAGGCCACCGTTTGTGCCACCATGCTTCTCATCTGCTGCTCGGCTGTTCTCCGGCACTGCTCCGACACATTCCCCGAGCTCCAAAACAATGCCGAGCGATAGGAGCTGCTGCCTCGGTATGCCCAGATAGGAGACTGCGCATCGGGAACTGCTCCCAAAGCGAGACTCGACGATCAGGTGGAACTTGTTCGCTGCAGGCTGAAGTCATATGCTGGGGCCTGCGAACGCATCCACCGAGGCAGCTGGAGCTGCCTTAATGAGCAGACCTTCTGGAGAGGTGAGCTGCGCCCAGGTCTTTTGAAAGAGAAATTAGCCCTCATTTCCACACGGTTGCTTATGTTGCATGTTAATTGCCTGCTCTTTGGCAGGGATTGCTGGTCGCGTTTGTTGACAAAGAGAGGTTTGGCCGGACGCCCGAGATCCGGCCTTGGCTCTTCTGCAACTGGGGGAGGTTTTATTTTTGTTTTATTTTTTTAAAAAACTTTCCAAGCTGCTACCTGGGAGAGCTCATTGGATTGAGGAAATGGGGCTGAAGCAAGGTGTGTTTAACCCTTCACCCTGCCCCTAAGAAACCCTCTGCTCGGGGTTAAACTAGGGAGGGAGGGCAAGAGGGATGCTGGCCTCCAGGTGGGACCTGGGGACTCCCTGGAATTACAGCTCACCTCCAGATGACACGGATCAGTTCCCCTGCAGAAAATTGATGTTTTGAAGAAGAAGAAGAGTCGGATTTATACCCCACCCTTCACTCGGAGTCACAGAGCGGCTTACAATTTCCTTCCTCTTCCTCTCCCCACAACAGACACCCTGTGAGGTAGGTGGGGCTGAGAGAGCTCTTTTGAGGACTGCCCTGGGGAGAACAGCTCTCAGAGAACTTGTGACTGACCCAAGGTCACCCAGCTGGCTGCATGTGGAGGAGCGGGGAATCAAACCCGGTTCTCCCAGATTAGACTCCGCGCTCCTAACCAGGACGCTAAACTGGCTCTCAGAAAAACTCCAGCTGCCCATTTTTTGCAGATGGAGGGTATTTTTCTTCAAGTCCGTTGGCTTCCTTATTTGCACACCAGGCTAAACATCCATTACAGCAGGTCTCCCTGTAGTTTTCTTGTCCCACCCCCACAGTTGCCATGTCTGCTCACTGGGTGTCCTCACGCCAGTTTGTTCTCCCACAGCCAAACCTGTTGGATATTGTAGCTCTGCATGCAAGAGAATCTGGGAGGGAAAGGGTTAAGAGAATTCTCTCAGTTGGGTACACTTGGAAATTGGTGGCATCCTCTCATTGGTTAGTTGTTCAGCCTCTTTGGCCCTTGCTTGCCTTCGGTTTCATCTTCTATTGGACCTCTCTTCTTCTTCCTCTTTACCTGGGCTTGGAGCTGTAACAAGTTAACCTTTTTGAAATTAATCTGTGCCCAATAAGTCGAACGTACCTACGCGAATATGTCATGTAAGACGTGCTTCTGTTTTTGAGAGTAAAATTTCTTCCTCGCGTTACCGTGGGAGTCAGATCATCTTTGCCATTTGTTTGAGCAGCGTTTCCTCCCTTAATCAGGATACGTGAAGGATCGGGGATGCTGCGTAAAGCTTCTGTGCTTCCAAGTCAAGTGACTTTTAAAAAAAAAAAAATTATTGCACCCAATATAACCTACCTCACAAGATTGTTGCGATGATGAACCAGGGACGGAGAACCCTGATTATTATTAAATAATAATATTGATGATGATGATGACGATGACGACGACGACGTACCGAGCTCCTTATAGCAAGGGCAAGATAAAAGCTTATTAGATAGGGCAACTGTAAAAGATTTGGCCAGAATTCACAGACACAGATGCAAACACAGTCCTCAATACTTTTTGATGGTTTTATTTCCAACGGTGCAGAAATTCAGAATGTAAAGCTTTTGCCCACAACACCCCTTCCATCGGTAATTTGACAAGGTTCCTGTTGAGTCCGCTGACCGCCTTAGGGTAGCAGCAACCTACTGTCTGAGATTGACTTCGGGGAACAATAGGCGTCAAGGATCCTAGACCACCACTTGCCCTCCAATAAGAACTCTGGCGGGAAATTCAAACCCGCCAATAGGACTTGTGGGTGTGTCCTAGGGACTGTATATAGTTGGCCCTCTCGGCCGGTATTGCATGCTTAGTTGTGTGCCTAATAAAGTGTTGATCGTGATGTCATAGTCCAGCTCTTCTGTGCAAAGAACCCAGTGCACAATGGTTCCTGACTTTGGGGGGGGGGGGATCTATAAAGTGCTGAATTTTCAAGTCCAACAAACTTTCCCCGAACGAGTAGCTCCCCACCAGTGTGTCCCTCTAAGCTGAGTTAGTGTGAGCCAGTTCACTGTGTCCTAACCCCCGGCTGACCCATTCTTGTCTTCGCTCAGGAAGGATGGCTCCAAAGCAAACTAATTTATGTAGCAGCCTGATCACTCTCTCACAACTTGAATGCCAGCGGCTCACAAAGTAGAATTTTTGCTCACAAGACCACACAGCTTAGAGGGAGCACCGCTGCCCCACCCCAATTCTAAATACCACCACAAGACTTGGCACAAGCCCATCACTACACCATAATGTAACCTTGTTCACAATAACAAATAATTAGGTGCAAACCACGTCGCGGGATATCTAAGCTGCCGGTCCCATCTTTCTCTTGGGAAGAGGAGGAAGCAGATGGCAATGGCGTGGTTCTGCCCTAATCTGCAGGCTTTCCAAACCGGCAGTGACTGTGGGTCGTTGCACCAAACCACTTCTGTCCCTGCAGGGGTGATTCCACAGGAAGTTAGATTGTAGTCATCAGCTGGGGATTACAAGACTTTGGCTCTCTCACAGTGGGTGTGTTCAGACGCGCCATTTAATCAGGTTTAAACGGCCCTGCTCTGTTGTGATTATTTTTACTCTGGACAATCGCGACCACACAGGAGCGCGTGTCGGGTTTTTTCCCCTCTAAGTTTGTGCATGCGCATAACTGCTCATCCGGAGAGCCAGTTTGGTGTAGTGGTTAAGTGTGCGGACTCTAATCTGGGAGAACCGGGTTTGATTCCCCACTTCTCCACTTGCACCTGGCTGGATGACCTTGGGCAAGCCATAGCTCTGTACTAGTTGTTCCCTCAAGGACAGCTTGGGAAAGAGCTCTCTCAGCCCCACCTACCTCACAGGGTGTCTGTTGTGAGGAGGAGAAGGGAAAGGAGCTTGTAAGCTGCTCTGAGACTCCAAGTGAGTGAAGGGCGGGGTATAAATCTAACCTCTTCTTCTTCTTCTTCTTCCGTAGAACTGAAAAATTTTATCCTCGCGCATGCGCAGAACCACTAGGGCAAATCACGGCTTTCGTTTGGATATCCCGCAGAGCACCGTGTTTTCACCGCTGTGACAGAAGACTTCCCTTTAAACCTTTCACCCGAAACTGGCCTCTTTGGGAGCCCAAACTCAAAACTAGTGCCCGTTGAAATGTCGGTTTTATAAATGCGGGAGTGGAGCTCCGCTTATGTGCATACCGCCGATGGTGCGCGAAAAGCAAAAGGGGGGTTAAACGATCAGAATTGGCTGGACACCAGAGGAGCAATCACACAAGGAAAACTGCAGTTTTAAATGGGAGAGCTGAGAAAACATCACTTGGGACCGGTAACAAAATACTCCAGCTGAAGTGGGGGGGGGGGGTTGAAACTGGCAGGAACCTCATAGTTTGAGAGAGAGAGAAAAACCCTGTTCTGAAGTATCTGTGATTTATTGAAAGAAAACCATCCTGCACAACTTTTCAAGCAGGTAGCGATTTCAGCGTCCATCCTACAGAAAGGAACAGACAAACCAATACTCACAAACAAATTGTGCACTTATTATTCATTTTTGAATTATTATCTATTGAGGAATGCATTCCGACCGCTCTGACAAGACTTAACCACAGACAATGCCCCTATCTAGATCTATGGTGCGGCCTCATTTGAAATACTGTGTACAGTTCTGGTTACCGTATCTCCAAAATTTCCACTGCAGAGCTGGCAAAAGTACAGAGGAGGGCAAGCAAGATACTAGAACGGTGGATCGTGTATGGTGTAGTTTGGTGTCGTGGTTAGGTGGTTAAGTGCAGGGACTCTAATCTGGGAGAACCAGTTTTGATTCCCCACTCTTCCACATGCAGCTGCTGGTGTGACCTTGGGTCAGTCACAGGTTTTCTCAGAGCTGCTCTCGAGAGAGCTCTCTCAGCCCCACCTACTTCACAGGGTGTGTCTATTGTGGGGAGGGGAAGGGAAAGGAGTTTGTAAGCTGCTCTGAGACTGCTTCGGGTAGTGAAGGACGGGGTATAAATCCAATCTCCTCTTCTTCTTCTTCTGTGGAGAAAGGCTGAAGAATCTGGGACTTTTCAGTTTAGAAAAGAGACTATAAAAGGGGACATGATAGGGAGCTATAAAATTATGCATGGGGTAGAGTTGACAAAGAAGGCATTTTTCTCTCTCTCCGAAAATACTAGAACTTGAGGGTGTCCAATGAAGCTGATGGGCAGTAGGCTCAGGATGAAGAAAAGGAAATACTACTTTACACAGTGAGCGATTATAATGTGGAATTCGCTGCCTGAGGATGTAGCGATGGTCACAGGAATGAACAGCTTTAAAGGGGATTAGATAGATTCATGGAGGATAAGGCTGTCAATGGCTACTAGCTATGGTGACTGAGGGGAACCTCCGCATTCAGAGGCACTAATCCTCTGAGCCCTAGAGCCAGGAGGCAACATCAGGGGAAGGCCTCGGCCTCTGTGCCCTCGTGCTGGCCCTCCAGAGGAACTGGTTGGCCCTGTTGTTGGCCCTGGCTGGCCACTTCTGATGTTCTTATGAAGGCCTCGGCCTCTATGCCCTGTTGTTGGCCCTACAGAGGAATGGGTTGGCCACTGTGTGAGACAGAATGCTGGACTAGATGGACCCCTGGTCTGATCCCGCAGGGCTCTTCTGATGTTCTTATGAAGGCCTCGGCCTTTCTGCCCTGTTGTTGGCCCTCCAGAGGAACTGGTCGGCCCCTGTGTGAGACAGGATGTGGACTAGATGGACCCCTGGTCTGATCCAGCAGGGCTCTTCTGATGTTCTTATGAAGGCCTTGTTTTCTATGCCCTGTTGTTGGCCCTCCAGAGGAACTGGTTGGCCGCTGTGTGAGACAGGATTGCTGGACTAGATGGCCCACTGGTCTGATCCAGCACGGCTCTTCTTATGTTCTTATTTGACGTCTCTGACTAAGGCTCTTGAAGCTCTTGTACATCAATGTCCTCAAAGTCAGAGCTGGCGAATGTGTGGGAATTCTTTAGTATGTATGAGCATTCAGCATCTCTCAAAACTCTTGTACATAAATATACTCAAAAGTAATCGTTGACAAATGTGTCAGAAGTCTTTAACATGGGTGAACATTCGTTGTCTCTGTCCAATACCTCCAAAACTCGAAGAAATCGTTGACAAATGTGCAAAAGTTCTTTAACGTGCACAACCATTCAGTGTCTCTGTCTAAGGCCCTCAACACTCTGGTACATAGATCTACTTGAAGTCAGTGTTGACAGATGTGCTAGAGTTCTAGAACAATTACAGGGACTCAGTGTCTCTAAACTCACGAACGCAAAGGTAGTTGAAGTCCGTGTTGTCAAACGTGCTAGTGTGCGCGAATGCTCAGTGACTCCAAGGCCCTGGAACCTCTGTACATAAACGTACTCGAGGTTAGCGTTGACAAAATGCGCCAGAGATCTTTAAGATGTACGAACATTCGGTGTGTCTGCCGAAGGCCCTTGAAACACTCGAACACAAATGTACTCAAGATTCAGAATTCTTCGGCGTGACCCTAGCTTTAATAGAACAGGAGTAGCTCTCAATTAGGGTTGCCAAGTCTCTTCACCTTACCGGCGGCGGGGGGGGGGGAGTCCTCTGCTGGCCGGGAGCTTCCCCGGCGCGACATCACCGGAAGTGACGTCAGCACGTTGGGGGCGTTGCCAGGGCAACGCTCTGGCAATCACCCCAAAACTCTATGGTATCATAGAACTCTTTGGGGCGATTGCCAGAGCGTCGCCCTGGCAACGCCCCTGATGTGATGGCATCACTTCCGGTGACGTCGCCCGGCGCGGGGGAAGGTCGTCCAGGCTGGACGACTTCGGGGGTGGGGTTTCCCCCGCCGGCCGAATGCTGGCCAGCGGATCGGGAACCCCTGTAGCGGGGGATCCCCCGCCCCCCGGGCTGACTTGGCAGCCCTAGAGACTGTACATGAGTGTCCCCAGGTTTAAGGATCTTATTCGAGCAGGAGAATTCTGGAAAGCATATTCTATTTCCATCACCTCTACCCCAATAGCAGCTTCTAAAGACGGTCAGGGAGCAGAAGGGAGCTTTCTTTTCCTTCTCTCTCCCCTTTTGAGCATGGAATTATGAGCAATACGTGGGGCCACGGTGGCTCAGAGGTTAATATGCTGAGCTGTAGACCAGAAGGTCAGTAGTTTGACAGCTCGAGACCCGAGTACCGAGTGAGCTCCCGCCTCTGGCCCCAGCTCCTGCCAACCGAGCAGTTTGCAAGAAATTGCAAGCAGATAAATAGGTACCGCTTCGGTGGGAAGGGAACAGCATTTTGTGCGCTTCAGCATTTAGTCATGCTGGCCACATGAGAGTGGAAAAAGTCTTCAGACAGCGCTGGCTGTTTGGCTTGGAAACAGAGATGATGTGCACCACCCTGCTAGAGTCAGATTCAACTGGCTTTCAAGCAAGGGAAACGTTTACCTTGTACCTATGAGGAATACGGCTAGGAAAGTTAGATGGGAAAGGTGCCTTCCGGAAGAACTGCTGGAGAGATCAGAGAGGGAGGCAAGGATTCCGAAATAAGTCACACGGCAATGCCACCTGACGGCTGGCAGCATGTCCTTGACCAGGATTATAGCCAAGCTGGGTTAGCTGACACCTACGTGGCATCTCTCTGCCCTTTCTCTCAGTCCCAGCTGACAAATCGCCACCCACTGTTTTTCAGTGACAACTGTACACCAGAGGTCAAAGAAGAACATATAACACCCTTCTGTTTGCAGATGTTTACAGTGCTTGAATTGCAGAGGAAGAGGTGGCCACTGACAAGTCTGGGAGAACGGCTCTAGCTAGTGGAGGCTCTTAAGACCCTCTTGCCCCCAGAGTTGACCGCAACCGAGCTAGGGCCATTACCAAACAACGCGGGATGTCTTGTAGCACCACTGTTTATTTTAAAAAATAAAAAAGCACCTCGAAACAGCAAGAGCACCATAAATCAGATTCAAGCACCGATCTTGACTTTCTGATCCGAACTTCAGAGCCGGTGCAATAAATACAGACAACAGATAGGTTGCATTGCTTGGCACTTCAAATACAAGCCTGTAGAATTATCTCGGGGGTAATGCAGTTCCGACCTTTTAAATAAGATTTGTACTATAGACACAAAACCAGTTAAATGGGCATGGCTATTCCCAAACGAGCTCAGAATGTGTCACTCTGGAAGGTTAGCTCCTTCGCAGAACTTCAATTCCCAAGATTCCTTGAGGCAAGCCATGACAGTTTCCCTCCACGGAGACAGCCCTGGGATGCACCGACACAAATGCTTCCCTCGCTTGTGCGCCGGTTGTTTAAACACGAGGAGGGGGACTAACGGCTCGTAGTCTTGTCTCTGCAAGGTTGACGCAGCAAAGGAAAAACTTATCTCCTGCTCCACGTGGATTGGTCTTTCCATTTCCTGTCTGCAGGTGGAGAGGGGATGGGTACAGCATAGACGGTTGGGATACTGGGATGTGAAGTCGATGCACATCCGAGAACAGTTTCAGGTGGGGAGCCATGTTGGCGTGCCATAAAAGAGCAGGATTTGAGCCTGGTAGCGGCCGGTAGCACCTTAAAGACCAACCACGGCCCATTCTGCATCTAGCATTTGCTCTGCTGTTTCACCAAACCCTTGTTGGAACAGAAATTCCCCTCTACGTTGCATGCCGCTTTCCCTTTCTTTGATTGTCGGGTTTTACGATAGCTTCCACACAGCGTGCCGGTTTCACTTGCTTTGATCTCTCGGTTTTATGGGACCGTCTGCATAGATTTATGGCCGTTTTATGGCCATTCAGGGGTGACTGCAGTCAGTACAGCTAGGCCCAGGGTATGTGGACCTCTGAATGTGATTTTGAGCCGCATATCTTTTTCTGTTCGGATGTGGGTTTGGTAAAACAACGGAGTGGATGCTCGATGCAGAATAGGCCAAAGTTTCCAGGGCGTGAGTGCTGACTCTTGAAAGCTTATACCCTGGAAATCTTATCCGAGAACAGACACTCAGAAGCAGAGTTCCCTCTAAGCTGAGTTAGCGTGAGTCAGCTCACAGTTCTTTAGCCTCCGGCTCACACATTTTGGTCTTAGCTCAGGAAGGATGGCTCCAGAGCAAACTAATTGATGTAGCACAACCGCTCTTCTACAACTTTAATGCCAATCGCTCACAAAGTAGAATTTTTGCTCGCACAGCTTAGGGGGAGCCTTGCTCAGAAGTGGTTTTCTTACACAGTGCTTTCATGGAGGCCTGAGCTGTGTGCTTTCTGTGCATCATATTATTAACAACTTCATGACGCTGAGACAGTTGGAAATTTCTTTGGAGGAAGGAGCAGAAGAGACTGCATGGACACCGCCAGAGGAGAAGCATGTTCATTATTAGGGTCAGATAGCAAAGGAATTATACTGTCCGCGCAGGTGTTTATTTTGGGAGTTGCCAGAATCTTCTGAAGGACTGACGAAGGGCCGCAGCCCTAGGGGAAATTCAGTCAACCTTCATTTCCGGGTGGTTTTATTTTTCTTTTCAAACGTAGGTGACTGCACACCAGACAGCAGAAGCAACTTCCAGCAGACAGTCCCTCCTTGTTCCTCGCCTTAATCGTAGGCCTGCAGATTTTTACAGGCCTTTCGAAGATTCCCTTGTTTCGATTTCTCGTCTGAAAATTTCGCAAGACACAGCGAACCCGGGTCTAGCGCTCTTGCTCCTTTCTCGGCTCCGGGAGGGATCACGTTTCAGCCGTGCCTTTGAAAGGCTGGTCAGTCTAGGATGTCGGGCCGGAAGGAGACAGTCCTTGTTTATGATTTATTCCAAAGCGGTGTCCACACTCTGAGTCAAGATGCTGGGGATGGGAAGGGTCATTCCAAGAGCAGATCTGGAAGGCCACTGCTGTGGTTCCCAAAACAAGGTGGTGTGTTTATTTACTGGATTTATAGCCCTTTCTGCTCTCTCCTTTTAAGACATGTTCACCGTGGCGTACTCCAAGCAATTCTGCACTCAAATCGAATTCAACCTTCTTTTTAATCCAGGTTTTGTCCCCCCCCCCCCCCCCATTCTGCACTAAAATTGAGTTCAACCTTCTTTTTATTCCGGGTTTTTCCCCCATTCTGCGTTACATTACCTTTCTTCAGTGGTCAGCCCAGTCTCCGCCTGCTGTTCCCCCGGGTTATTTGGATGCTGTTTTGCCACGGACTTAAATTGCCTCAACTTGGAACACTGGGAAAATCCAGAGTGGCAGGCAGATTCAGTAAGGACCTAAGATTTCTAGATGGGGCGTGAGGAACTAGGACGGGAGAAGGGACGGGAGAAGTTGTCCGTCTATCAGTGTAATAGGTGAGGGGTTCTGAGAAGGACAGTTGACCTGAGGGCTTGCCCAAGATTCAGTGGGGCCCGGGCAGTGCCACTGTAGCATTGTCTCTCTTGAAGGAAAACAGGCTTTTCAGACAAAACAGCAGGTTGGCCATTCCTTGGAATAACCTACGGAGGATGACACAGAGAGAGAGAGACGGAAGTCAGGAAGGAGGATCGGTTAAAGGCATTTTGCTGTTCCAAGCAGGCTGGAGCAACTCAGGGTGGCAAAAGGCGTCCCCCGCCTTCCCGACCTGCTCCGCCTACAACAGAGAGGGAGGGGAGCCCAGAATTGCTGGAGCTCATCTTTTTCCGGGGAAGTGGAGGTGTGGAGCAGGAAAAGGGCAGGCAGTTGCCTCCCGGACCCGTGTCGCAAACAGCTGGGAGTCAGGAGGAAGGCGGGCCCCAGAGGCACTGCCCGTGCTGATGGACCTCACCTTCTTCCTGGGAGGGGTATTAATGGGGCACATCTGGGATGTGACTATGGGTGTCAGACATACCTGTCACCTTCTACCATGCAACTGCTCACGTCAGTTTCTGGTGCCCCAAGGGGTTGCTTAGAATCACGGAAACACAGGGTTGGAAGGGGCCCTACAGGCCATCTAGTCCCACCCCCTGCTCAGTGCAGGATCAGCCTAGAGCATCCCTGACAAGGGTTTGTCCAGCCGCTGCTTGAAGACCGACAGGGAGGGGGAGCTCACCGCCTCCCCAGGCAGCTGATTCCACCATCGCAGAACTCTCACTGTCAATTTTTTTTCCCTTTTCTCCAGACAGTATGTCCCTGTTCTTAATTTAAACCCATTCTTGCGAGTCCTCTCCTCTGCTGCCGACAGGAACGGCTCCCTGCCCTCCTCTAAGCGACAGCTCTGCAAAGACTCCAAGAGAGCCATCCTGTCCCCCCTCAACCTCCTCTTCTCCAGTCTGAACATTCCCAAGTCTCTCAGCCTTTCTTCTTAGGGCTTGGTTTCCTCATGGGGCTTGTGTGACTAGCTGGCCCCATCGGGAAGATGTCTGGGGACAAACGTCTACAAAGGCTAATGACTGCAGTATAAACATAGAGGGGCAATGCCATTCCGTACAACGCGGCAGGTACTGCACAAATGGTAGCTGTGCTCAGTTTAGGGTACCCAACATTCTGCATAAGCAAATCCTGGGAGATCTGAGGTTCCGTGATTAAGGGAAGGTGGAGTTTTGGAGGATGTGCTGCCTCTTCCAGGTGATGCTCTAGGAATTTCCCCTTAAAGACCATAAAGAATGGGGAAATTCCCAGAGTGTCACTATGGAGGCTATTTTATTTCCTGCTCCTCAGTTTCTTGAGGGTGGGAGACTGGGGCTTGGGGTGGGGAATTCCACATTGGATCTTGGAAATGGGCAGACCTAGCTCAGTTCCGTCACCAGAATTTCTGTTGCAAAAAGCACCAAGGGCAAAGGGGTTGCGGTGGACACTGTAAGTTCCATTAGGAGCCAGCTTGGTGTCGTGGTTCGGAGCGCGGACTCTAATCTGAGAGAACTGGGTTCGATTCCCCACTCCTCCACATGCACCTGCTGGTGTGACCTTGGGTCAGTCACAAGTTCTTTCAGAGCTGTTCTCTCAAAAGCAGCTCTCGAAAGAGCTCTCTCAGCCCCACCTACCTCACAGGCTGTCTGTTGTGGGGTGGGAAAGGAAATTGTAAGCCGCTCTGAGACTCCTTTGGGTAGCGAAGGGCGGGGTATAAATCCAAACTCCTCCTCTTCTCTCTTCTGTCTTAAACAGCACATCTCAGGACAGATAATCTAGGGCTGGGGTCCCCAACCTTTTTGAGCCTGTGGGCACCTTCAGAATTCTGACACAACTCGGTGGGTGGAGCCACACAATGGCTGCCACACAATGGCTGCCACAGGAGCTGAAGGCCGTCACTCCACTGGCTGAGAGTCAGTGTAGTGAGAGCCATTGTGATCCAGTGGTTAAGAGTAGCAGACGCTAATCTGGAGAACCGGGGTTTGATCCCCCAATCCGTCTACCCATGAAGCCTGCTGGGTGACCTTAGCTCAGTCACAGTTCTCTCAGAGCTCTCTCAGCCCTGCTTACCTCCCAAGGTCCCTGTTGTGGGGAGAGGAAGGGAAGGTGATTGTAAGCCGCTCTGAGAATCCTTCGGGTAGAGAAGAGTGGGGTAGAGAAACCCACCCTGCAATTCTTCTTCCGGTGGCAGCCAACTTCACTCACGCAGTGAAAACCCTTGAACGGCAGTGGCAGATGCTGCTAAACCACTGTTTTTAAAATTTGCACAGTCAGTCAAAAGTCCAGTGGCCAATCAGAAGCCATGGTGGCCAAAAGTCCCAGCTGACCCCTCCCATTCCCTGAAAGGTGGGCACCAGGAAAGATGTCTGTTGACCCCTAGCTCGGGTGGGCTATTGGAGGCTCTGCCCCTTCCTTGAAGGACCAGCCCTCTTCCTTAAGGTCCCCCTCACTTCTTCCCAAAAACATTTAAAGAAGAGGAGGAGGAGGAGACTGGATTTATACCCTGCCCTTTAAACGCTTTCGAGAAGAAGCAGGGGTGGCGCGCACTCCTTCCTGCCTGTGAGATTTTAAGGGCTTTCCAGCTGATCAGCGAGCAACATGCTCCCCACGGATCAGAGGAAGGAGGGCCCCTTAAATCTTGCAGGAGGGGAGGGAGAGGGGCCTGCGCCACCTCCTCTTAATTATGGCAAATAATGACAGCCCCACCAAAAACGTGCCCCACAAGCCGCAAAATCCTGGCCACGGGCTTGAGTGTCTGTGGGCATCGTGGTGCTTAATGGAAGCCTCTTGGAAAACCACCAAGCGAATTTCTCGTCCCCGTGACCGAAAGCACCAGGAGAAGAAGACACCAGAAAGAGCCTCACGCTTATGCACGCGCTTTCTCCCCCTCCTTGTAGATTTCCAGACTCCTAATCCCATCTCCTTATTTCAACGGACAGACTGGCGATCACGGGCGGGACCTGTTTGCGTGACAGATGTGCCTACCGCAGTCACAGGATTTATGCTAACAACGCGCAGACATCCAAGCAAACGAGCCTCTGCCTTCTAATTCCTGATTCATTTCCAAGCGGCTGTCGGGAGGCAAGACAGTGCCAGCGCTTGGGTGGCCCCGCAGCTCTGCCCGGATAATAGGGTGAAGACAGATTATTCATGGAGTTGGCGAGTCTCGGGTCAAGTCAGGCTCTTGTTCTCGGGAGGGTGAGTTGGGAGCAGTCGGGTTGGAAGGGATAAAAGGAAGTCCTTCTTCACCCAAAGAGTGATTAACCCGTGGAATTCACTGCCACAGGAGGTGGTGGCAGCATGGACGGCTTCAAGAGGGAATTAGATAAACATATGGAGCAGAGGTCCATCAGTGGCAATTAGCCACAAGGTATAGATAGGAACTCTCAGTCTGGGACAAGTGATGCTCCGTATTCTTGGTGCTTGGGGGGCGGCTACAGTGGGAGGGCTTCTAGTGTCCTGGCACCACTGCTGGACCTCCTGAGGACACCTGGTGTTTTTGGCCACTGTGTGACACAGAGTGTTGGACTGGAGGGGCCACTGGCCTGATCCAACATTGGCTTCTCTTATGTTCTTAAGCTCAGATCCACCCTCGAGCCCCCACGCTTCTAAGACTTTCACACCTGTCTCGCTTGCGGCCGCACCCACACGGCAATTGGTGGATGCGAGGCAAACATCTGGCATTAACTCACTAGCACTTCTAATTCGGGTGGATTGTTAGCCTCCCTTTTCTTTAAAAAAATGGTTGTGTGCCGTTGTGAATCAGCTCAAATCCACAGGCAGAAGGCGATTCGCGTAAGCCAGCGGTGCACCACAAATCTGTCTGTTGGGATAAAACAAAACGAACGAGACGGGTACCTCCGTAGGAGGAGGTGTTGGGATCTATGCCTACAGACTCTGAGCTTCGGGGAGGGTTTGGATGTAGAGCATGGGAATAGGCACAGAAACAGAATTCCTAGAGTAACTCACACGCACCACCCTGGTTTCCAGTTGGATTTGGGGAATCCGTCTACTTCTGCCCAGTTCCCGGCACTAAAGAAGGGGGCACAAGATGGGAGGGGGTCACGCTGTAAATGTGGCAGCGCAAGGGCCCTGCAATGCACTACTGTGGTTGCCAACTCTGGCTTGGGAAATTCCTGGAGATTTGGCGGTTGTGCCTGTGGAGGGCAGAGCTTAGAGAGGGGAAGGGGTTCAGCAGGGATGTGATGCCCACTCTGGGACTTCCAGTTCTCCTAGAGTCTGCAGCAGGGGTGGGAGCCGTGGTACCCGCCAACACCTTTCCTAGCACCTGCCAAGTGCTTTTTAGAAAGTGGGTGGGGCCAGGGGGGCTTTTCTCAGCCAGGCTTCTGTTTGGCCACTGGAGATTCGATTGGCGTTGTAGATTTTTTTTTTTTAAAGTTGCTTTGGCAGCAGCTGCCGCCACAGCACAAAGATCTACCCTGTGTTACTGAAGTTTGGCCGCCATTTTGTGGCCGGTTCTGCCTCCCGCGGCAGCCATTTTGTGGCCACGCCCACCATGTTGTGTCAGAGTTCTGCAGGTGCCTGCAGGTTCAATGAGGTTGGAGACCCCTGCTCTATGGCATGCCATAGACACCACCATTCGCCCTCAGCAAATGTTTCTGTAGATCAGTCGTAATTCCACAAGGATTCCCAGCCCCGCCTTGAAGTCGGTAACCCTATGCACTATTAGAGTTCCCAGACCTGCACCTGGGAATCCTGGGAGCTGGTGGGGGTGGCGAGGGGCAGCAGCATGCAATGCACTGAGGGCACTTCTGGGTGAAAGCCCAGAAGCGACGACACCATGTTGAGCAATGCTCTAGGAATTCTTCGCCTCTCTATGGTAAAGACCATAGAGATGGGGGGAATTCTTAGCCACTCAGCGTGGTGATGTCACTGGACTGGGTGATGTTATTTCCCGCCAATCTTCTCCTGCCACTCCATCAAGCAAGCATGGGGGAATGGAGGGAAGGGGCGGGAGTTGACCCACCTAGGCCACGCAACTGGTAAGGCTATGCACGAATGATGCATACGTTCAAAGAAGAAGGAGGAGAAGAGATTGGATTTATACCCTGCCCTTCACTCAGAGTCTCAGAGCGGCGGCTTACAAACTCCTTTCCCTTCCCCTCCCCACAACAGACACCCTGTGAGATAGGCGGGGCTGGGAGAGCTCTGACAGAAACTGCTCTTTTCCAAGAACAGCTGTGCCAGAACTATGGCTTGCCCAAGGTCATCCAGCAGCTGCACGTGGAGGAATGGGGAATCGAACCCGGTTCTCCCAGATTAGAGTCTGCGCACTTGACCAGTTGTGGCTACACATATTCACAGGTGCCACGTGGTACAATGCCCAGCAGCGCACGGAAGCACCGCCATTAGTACTTCTGTTCAGTGTGAAGTTGCCAGGCTCTGCTCATGAGTGTAAGGCTTTGGGATACCACAGGTCTGGCGATGCTAGACAAAAAGCTGTTCTCAGCCTTGTACCTGAACCGACAGTCATAAATACCAGCGAACTGAGTACAATCTTTGCCCCTCCTGCCAGGCTTCAAGTGGCTAGATTGTCCTGGACACGCTCATCTGTCTGCTATTGCCCTGACCTGGACAGCCCAGACTAGCCCGATCTAGTCAGCTCTCGGGCGCTAAGTAGGGTCAGCCTTGGCTAGTATCGGGAAGGGCGGCCTCCAAGGAATACCAGGGGCGTGACACAGAGGCAGGCAACAGAAAGCCACCTCTGAAACGTCTCTTGCCTTGAAAACAAGTCTAAACAATGATAAAGCTGGTGGTGTCACAACAGCAGCATAAATCGGGGGTCCTCAAACTACAGCCCGCGGGCCACATGCGGCCCGCCGAGGGCATTTTTCAGGCCCGCCGGGTGTGCCGCTGCCTGTCCTCCAATTCCCAGCAGCACACAAAGCAGCGGGAAAACTGCAGCCGACTCGTCCCGGGCCACATGACAAAGCCCCGCCCCCCTGCTTCCAGTCAGCCAGGAGGAGGCAAAAGGAAGACTGGAAGAGGGTAAGTGTGGGGTGGCAGGCGCTCCAGCTGGCCCCAAGTCTCCTAGCTGGCTGAGAGGCCTCTCAGCCGGCTAGGAGACCTGCACCAGTCCCAAGAGCCGGGCGGGGGTCTTTTTCGAGGCTTTTTGTGCTGCTGGGAATCGGAGGGGGAGAGAGAGAGAGAGAGAGAGAGGTTTCTCTTTCCCATCATGATGCCTGCAGTAGTGGAGTTTCAGGGAGAAGCAGCTGGGGGCTTGCTGCCTTAAAAAGTTTGTGAGGATGCCGAGTTCTTTATTTCTTCGGAGAGGGAAGGAAAACAGCCCCATCAACAGTGCCTTTTTGCGCACCTCCCCCCCCCCCCGCGCGCCTTCCCTACCCGCAAAATAACCAAAGAAAAAGCCCATCTTTTTAAACTATAGTCCGGCCCTCCAACGGTCTGAGGGACAGTGAACTGGCCCCCTGTTTAAAAAGTTTGAGGACCCCTGGCATAAATGCATACTGTAACTATAATAAGACATAAGACACAATATTTTCTCCTTTGAAGATAAGACGTAAAGTCCATGTAATCAGAGTAACTTGATAGGGGGAGTCCACAAAGTCATAACATTTTCCAAACAGCCTTTGCAAAGACGCCCGTTCCGGATACTTAGAAAATGCGTTTCCTTTGACTTCTTCAATTTGCCGGCGGTGTAAGAGGAACTGTAAAGAGATTTACACGAATGCTAACCCACAAAAACACATCTGGAAAACATAATTGTTTTTTAAAAAAACAAGCCTGAAAATATATAGAATTGGCTTATTATAGTTACAGTACGCATTTCTGTTGTTGGACACCACCAACTTTATAATTGTTTAACACATTGTCTTGGCAATCCGTGGTGGTGTTTTCTACTAGTGGAATTCATATATTTGGGACCTTTGTGACGCTAGCCTTTTCCCCTTGTTGTCTGGATTTAAAAAACAAGTCTTGCTCGCTACCTAGTGGTGCATAATGCTAAAAAAGAGCTAGAACTTTTGGCTGCCAGACAATCTTAGGCTCTCCTGGCTATTCTGCACTAGAACAATTATTAATTTGTCTGCTACTGGGGCTACCTCCTTCTCCAGCCTTGCAGACAAAAACAGAGGAGATAAGCTCCCTCCTCTGAAATATACAGCGCATTAGGGTGATTTTGGTGAGCCTCCCCTTTGCATTTGGTCCGATGGCACGGCACACCTGGCCACTTCCTTTATTTACTGCATTCATACCACACCTCTACAGGACGCCAAACAGCTCAACGTCTTTCTCCTCTCCTGCATTTTATCCTCACGACCACCCTGTGAGGTAGGCTAGGCTCAGAATGTGAAAGTGGCCCCAGGTCATCCAGCAAAATTCCATAGCAGAGTGGGGATTCAAAACTGGGTCTCCCAGGTCTTAGCATGATGCTCTGACCACTACGCCACCCTGGCTGTCTACAAATTACCCAACTGAACTCACTCCAGAGAGGAGAAACCTGATGTGGGTCCTCTTTTTATATCCCATACGACCCCCCCGCTTTGGGAAGTCTCCATGAAGGTCTGCTTAGGGAGCCTCCAGGAGCAATGATATCCAACAGAAACCAGGTTCCTCTTGGTTTTGGCAAAGGCCATCCCGAACTACCCACACTTGCGCTTGAGAACAACCCACCCCCTCCCCTGCTTTCGGCCCGGAGTCTCTCCTCACGTTAGCACCAGGGAAGGGCTGGTCATCTCATCCTCCACTTGGCTCCGGACTTCTGCTGCTGGCCAGATTTGGCCGGGGTCCTTTTGTGTTGCTTCAGCTGACCCTCCAAGGAACCGATCTGTTAGGGAAGGCAAGGAAGGTCCCATAAATAGGAGCACCGCATCGTGGGACTGAACGAACAACGCTGCCAGGGGTCATTTCGTAGAAAAAGAGGTGCAGGAGCTCATTAGCATAACTCATTTGCATATGCCACACCCCTTAACATACCGGAAGGGTGTCAAAAGGCAACACCCACCCCTCAGGCTCCACTCCACAGGTGAGTGAAACTGACCTGCTCTTCCTCCGTTCCCTTCCCCATCCAACACTTTGTGCAATAAAAATAAGCGTAAAGGACACCCCCTCATTCTCTTCCTGCTCCCTTGAAACCACCAGGTTTCAAGTAGACTTGAGATACCCAGGACATGTTCACCACCCATCCCTTCCCCTTCCCCTCCCCACAACAAGACACCCTGTGAGGTAGGTGGGGCTGAGAGAGGTCTTTTGAGAACTGCTCAGGAGAGAACAGCTCTGAGAGAACTTATGAATAGCCCAAGGTCACACCAGCAGCTGCATGTGGAGGAGTGGGGAATCAAACCCGGTTCTCCCAGATTAGAGTCCAACTCCTGACCACTACACCAAACTGATGGGGGGGAAGCTGCTGAAGGGTTGGTGAAATTTCTCCAGTACTTATGTGCCATGTGCCCAGATAAAAAATGGTATACTTAGAAAATTTATATGCCACCTTGAGCAAGTCTCTGGAAAAGCAGCACACAGTCATAAAAGGAACAATGATAAAATCATCAATATTAAAACAAAACATTAAAAACAATAAAGACCCTAGCAGGGCTTTCCCCGGGGCGCTGCGCCTCTGCACTGCTTGGGGAAGCCGAGGGGGGGGCGGGGCTTGGTCATGTGCCCACCCCCTGGGCTTCTCACTCCCGGAGCTGCGCTCCTGTGCGCTCCCGCTCCAATGGACCCCTGTCCGCTGCTATCTTTAGTCATTAAAGATGCGGGCAACACGTCCGGGCGTGCCGGCGTGGGCCGGCCCCCTCGGGCCGCCTGTCCCCTGTCCCACCTCCCGCAGGCAGGGACGAGCCGGGGGACCCGCGGCGCGAGCCGGCCGGCCCCTCCGCCGACACCGACGGCCGAGGCGACGGGACCGCCGGGAGTCGCCGATCGGGCGCCGTGGGAGTGCTGCCCACCCCATCCGCGGAGGCCCTTCGGGTGCGGGGCGGTGACGGCCTGCGCCCCCGACGCCCGCTCAGGCGGGCGGAGGACGGTGGCGGGCAGAGGACGGTGGCACACGGCATGGTTGTCCCGACGAAGCCCCGACGCCTGAGGCCGTGCCCCGGCGGCCGCCCCCCCACCCGGCGTGGGGCGCCGCCCGACAGCCGCGCGGCTTGGGACCCCGTCCGCGGTCCTCCCACCGGATCGGCCTGGCGTCCGTGCCCCGTTTCACTCCCTCCTCGACCCCGTTTCCCGCCACCACGGCGCGGGCCCCAACGCGGGCCGGCCCCGACGGCTGCCTGTCCCCCATCCTGCCTCCCGCAGGCGGGGTCGTGCCGGGGACACGCAGCCCGAGGCGGCTGGCCCCTCCGGCGGCGGCCCCCGTACCGGCGGCCCGTGCAAGGGGGGGAGCGGGAGACGCCGGTGCGCCTCGCCCCTCTGGGGGAGACCGGTCATGGGTCCCTGCTGGCGGACGGCGGCCTTCCCCGGCCCAGGCCGGGGTCCTCGCTCGGCCCTCGCCCGACCAATTCTCCCTGAGCCCGTGGGAACCCCCGGCGGGGAAACCCCCCGTGGCGACCCGTCGGAACGCAGGACCAGGAGCCGATCTCAGTGCGGCGCGTGCCCCCCAGCTCACGGCGGACGGTCGGGCGCCGTCCGGACCCGTGCTCCCCGCCCAGCGGGGACCCCCTCTCCCCCCCAATGTGCGGGGCAGCAGAGGGGGAGCGGCGAGACAGCCCAGAGAGACCCAGGGTTTCCCCCCGGAACCAGGGTGGGGTACCTGGCGCCCTCCGGGGCAGAGGTTCAAAGACTCCGGCTGCCCGCCACCCCCGCCCGCGTGTGAAAAAAAAGAAAAAAGAAGAAGAAGATGTGGGCAAACCGGCAGTGTTTCGGGAGCAATGTAAGCCCAACTTTGGGAGTCCTATTTGCTTCAGTGGAGGTCTGTGAACACATGAAGCTGCCTTCTACTGAATGAGACTCTTGGTCCATCAAAGTCAGTATTGTCTACTCAGACTGGCAGCGACGTGGCCCAGGCGCTTGCATTGTCTTGAACTTTATTATCAGTTGCTATTCAGCAGCCTCTCTCTCTCAGGGCTCTTTTCGTAGCAGGAGCTCCTTTGCATATTAGGCCACACACCCTTAATGTAGCCAATCCTCCAAGAGCTTACAGTAGCCCCTGTAAGAAGAGCTCTGTAAGCTCTTGGAGGATTGGCTACATCAGGGGTGTGTGGCCTAATACGCAAAGGAGCTCCTGCTACGAAAAGGGCCCTGCTCTTTCCAATCTCCCTTTGAAATCCCTTTGTGAGATAACTGCTACTTTTAGGTCAGGTTCGGTCCAGGACATTCAGTTGCTGACCAAAAGGTAGTTATCTTACAAAGGGAGATTAGAGAGACTGCTGAACTGCAAATGAGAATAAAGCTCAAGACAGAGCATCCTCCTGGACTGAATCGAGACCTAGGTTTCCTGTCTCATCACCAGTGCTGATTTCTCCATGCCTACTACCCCTCTGCATGTCACGCCCAATCCAATTGCACCTGCTGCTGTCATTCACCCACTATTGTCATTTGCCTACCACTGTCCTTCAGCGTTTGAAATCACTCCACTTTCCAATATAGACGACTGATGGACTCACATTCTAGTTGTATCTGAAGAAGTGAGGATTGAGTTGCCAAACTCCAGGTGGTGGCTGGTGGTCTCCTGGGATTACAACTGATCTCCAGGCGACAAAGGTCAGTTCACCTGGAGAAAATGGACACTTTGGAAGGCGGACTCTATGGCAGGGTCCCCCACTGAGGTCTCCCCCCTCCCCGAACCCCCCTCTCCTCAGGCCCCACCTTCCAAATCTCAAGATATTTCCCTACACAGAGTTGGCAAACCTTGGCCAAATAAATTTGGCCCTGACCTGGATCGCCCAGGCTAGCCTGTTCTCATCAGATCTCGGACGCTAAACATGGTATCTGGACATGACTCTATCAAGGAATGCCAGGGTTGCTACCCAGAGGCAGGCAATGGCAAACCGCCTCTGAATCTTCCCTCGCCCTGAAAACCCCCTTGGGAATTGCCATAAGTCAGTTGTGACTTGAGGGCAAATAAATGAAATAATGTGGGATGCAGACAGACGAAGGTGAGGAGCTGTGTTTTCAGTCTGTCTCTAGCAGTAGAAAAGAGCGAGAGTCCAGCAGCACCTTCTGGACTAGCAAAAATTGTGGCGGGGGGATGAGCTTTTGCGAGTCACCGCTCACTTGTCGTTTGCCTGCTGATGCCATTCGGCGTCTGAAACCGCTCCACTTTCCAATACATAGGACAGATGGACGCACGTTCTCGCTGTATCTGAAGAAGTGAGCGGTGACTCACGAAAGCTCCTCCCCTGCCACAGATTTTGTTAGTCTTCAAGGCGCTCCTGGACCCTTACTCTTTTTGACGCAAGTACTGGAACAAAGGCCTGCGAACGGGTACGGCTGTACCAGCAAACAAAATGGGAGAGGGGCAATGCTCCCTCTAAGCGGTGGAGTCTTGGGAGCAAAAATTCTACTTTGTGAGCTGCCGGCATTCGAGTTGTGAGTGAGCGACTGGGCTGCTGCATAAATCAGTTTGCTGTGGAGCCGTGGAGCGGAGACAAAAATCTGTGAGCTGGAGGCTAAAAAGAACCCTGTGAGCTAGCTCACACTAACTCAGCTTAGAGGGAAGACTGGAGGGGGCAGAGTGTAGCTGTGCTTGGCCAGACACACTCATGCTAAACCACACCCCTGGGGCACTGCCCCCCCCTCTCAGGCACTGCCCCCCTTAGACTCAGCCTCTGGCAGTGCAGGTCTTGGAGGTGGCAGTGGGTATCAGCCGTGCCCATGGCTTTCTCACGCACCGCTGTAGATCTCGGCGGTGCTATTTCAGTTGCAAGCCTCAGTTGCCCAGGCAGAGATCCAGCCCAGAGTGCCAATCAAAACAATCTGGGGCGTGGCTGTTGGCACCTGTGCTCGGGATGGCTTATCTTTTGTCTAGGAGGTGCGTCAGAAAAGGCAGGCTTCGGAGATAGTGGCGTTGATCTTGGAGGAAAGGAAAGACGACGCGGGAAACCCGCAAGGAGTTTCCCACTGGCGGAAAAGAATGCCCAGGTGGAATGCTCGGATGACCACACATGAACCTGCCTTATACTGAATCAGTCCATTTGTCCATCAAGGTCTGTATTGTCTACTCAGGCTGGCAGCGGCTCTCCAGGGTCTCAGGCTGAGGTCTTTCACATCATCTACTTACCGGGCTCTTTTTAGCGGGAGATGCCAGGATTGAACCTGGGACCTTCTGCGTGCCAAGCAGAGGCTCTTCCACTGAGCCACGGCCCCTCCTGACGTTCCTTAGGGGAAAGTGCTGTCGCTCAGGGGAAGAGCAAGTTTTGCCTCTAGAACAGGGGTGGGCAACTGTTTTGGCTCGGGGGCCACTTTGTGGGAGCGGAGGTTAGCGGAGGGCCGCACCTTTTAAAATGATTGCATTCATTCGTTAACTCTGCATTTCAGAAAAGGTATAAATTGTATCATAAAAACCAATTATTTATTTATTTATTTATTTATTTATTTATTTCAATTTCTAGGCCGCTCTCCCCACACAGCAGGCTCAGAGCGGCTTACACAGTTAGGTGAACCACGTTCACAATAAAAACAGTTAAAACAGTGAAAACAAATATAAATTAAATAAAATAGTGGTAGTTTTATTCAATTTATTTATTGTGCTAATTTCATATCGTCTATAGCTGCAAGCACATTTAATTTTAGAATCAGTTTAATGAGACAAATGGGCCCGATCACACTTTTCTACAATTTTTTGAAATCAGGAGATTGCTTGTTGAGAAACCACATGGCCGACTGTCTTGGCGGGCCGCAAAAAACTCTGTGGCGGGCCGCATGTGGCCCCCGGGCCGCCATTTGCCCACCCCTGCTCTAGAAGAAGAAGAAGAAGAAGAAGAAGAAGAAGAAGAAGAGATTGGATTTATACCCCGCCCTTCGCTCACTTGGAGTCTCAGAGCGGCTTACAAACTCCTTTCCCCTCCCCACAACAGACACCCTGTGAGGTAGGTGGGGCTGAGAGAGCTCTTTCCCAAGCTGTCCTTGAGAGAACAGCTGGTACAGAGCTATGGCTTGCCCAAGGTCATCCAGCCAGGTGCAAGTGGAGGAGTGGGGAATCAAACCCGGTTCTCCCAGATTAGAGTCCGCGCACTTAACCACTACACCAAACTGGCTCTCCACACCAAACTGGCTTCCAGGTTCCAGGTTCAGTCTTGGGCAGCTCTGGTTCAAAACATGCTTGGTAGCAAGTGTTGGGAGAGACCACCAGCTCCAGAGGGGTGCTGCTAATTGAAGGAAGCGATGGCGAACTGTAGGGGCCAAGAGTCAGATGGTATGACTCAGATGGCCCAAGCTAGCCCTGTCTTGCTGGATCTCGGAAGCTAAGTAGTGTCAGCCCTAGTTAGGACGTGGATGGGAGACCACCAAGGAAGTCCAGGGTCTCTACGCAGAGGCAGGCAATGGCAAACAACCTCGGTACATCTCTTGCCTTGACAACCTTATGGGGGTCACTGTAATTTTGCTGCAACTTGGTGGCCCTTTCAACCGCCCAACATCCCTGAACTGGATTGCCCGGGCTAGCCCAATCTCACCAGATCTTGGAGGCTAAGTAGGGTTAGCCCTGGTTAGTACTTGGGTGGGAGACCAACAAAGAATTCCAGGGTTGCTACGCAGAGGCAGGTAATGGCAAGTCACCTCTCTTAATCTCTTGCTTGAAAACTCTCCAGGGTCACCACATCAACTGCAGCCTGAAGGCACTTTCCACCACCTTAATGAGAAGACATGGTGGAGAGGAGGAGGAGGAGGAGGCGGCGGGGGAGATTGGACTTATATCCCACCCTTCCCTCGGAGTCTCAGAGCAGTTTACTATCTCCTTCCCCTCCCCACAACAGACACCCTGTGAGGTACGTAGGACTTAAGAGAACTCTTTCAAGGACTGCTCTTGAGAGAACAGCTGGTACAGAGCTCTGGCTTGCCCATGGTCATCCAGCAGGTGCAAGTGGAGGAGTGGGGAATCAAACCCGGTTCTCCCACATTAGAGTCCACACTCCTCACAGTACACCAAACTGGCTGGTGCCAGCCAATCTGAGAGAGCTGTCTCCCCCTTAAGAACTGCACTGAAAAGCAAGCAAGCAGTGTCCTTTCCCCCAACACTTGCTTTTCACGGCACTCCAAAAGGGGAACTAGTCCTCAGGTTATTTTGGATCAGGGGCTGTCGTTATCAGCAAGTCCAGTTTCGGTTGACGCACGGCCCTCAATTCTGTTTTTAGAGGTCCTGCCCCCCCCCCCCAGGTGTACTCTACCTGTTTCCGGAGAGCGGAGACCGTTTTTTCAAGTTCATTTACTAAAGACTCGAGATCTTCCTCTTGTGCGTGATTTGGAGAAGGCACTTCCATTCTACAAGAAATGATACACAGGTAGTTTCAGGTGGGTAGCCGCACCGGTCTGCAGCAGGAAAGCAAGACTGGAGTCCAGGAGCCACTTAAAGACTGACAAGGATCATTCCACACTAGACCTTAAATCCTGGTTCAACCCTGTCCCCGAACTTACATTCTACACTACACTTGAGTTCACCCCTGTAATTATCTCGGGGTATTTTTACCTTCTACACTACACTCGAGTTCACCCCTGTAATTATCTCGGGGTATTTTTACATTCTACCACTACACTTGAGTTCACCCCCGTAATTACCTCGGGGTATTTTTTGTTTCCACATTACACTGAGGTCACCCCGGTTTTGCCCCACACTGCTTTGTTCATCTCGTTTCACAGACACCCTTGAAAACTTTTGGTGCTTTCACGCATGCTAAACAGTGCAGTTGCAATTCCCTTCACGACTGTTTGCGAGTGGATTTTGCCATCTCGCACCCTAAAATCCAGTTGCAAAGTGCATCGAAAGCACGTTATTTAGTGTGTGTGAAAGTGCCTGTTAGAACATCCGTCACAATAGTTTTTCCCTGGTAGCGTTACGGACGGACTAGCAGTGTCCCAAATCCAGCACGGGTATCAGCCTGTGTAGCAAAGGATATGCCCAACAGTTTGACACAGAATGAGTGCACGCGGCAGGAAAGACATCGCTCTACCTCTGAATGCAACAACAACAATAATAAAGAGGTTGGTAAGTGCACCACACCTTGGGACTCCAGGCTTGGCATTGGAAGGGTTTTCTTCTGGGTAGCTGAAGCCGGAAGCTCTCTTGCGTCGGAACTGCTGCGAAAGGGCCCTGAACTGGCCCCTCGTCCTACAGTCTGGGGGGGGGGGGGGGGGAAGAGAGAAGAGATGTTTGAGTGCAGTGTATTTGAAAGGCTCGGAAATGTACCTTCCATTTCCAGGCTAGGGTTGCCAGCCTCCAGGTGGGGCCTGGAGAGTCCCCGGAATTTCAACTGGACCCCAGACGACATATATTATGGAGGAAATGGCAGCTAATAATAATTAATCGTCATTATAATATGGCATCGTGTGTCGAATAGCCGGGAGATCCTAAGATTGTCTGGCAGCCAGAAGTTCTAGCTCTTTAGCGTTGTGAGCAGAAAAGGATGTGAAAGACCTCGGTACCTGAGACACTGAAGAGCTGCCGCCACCTTGAGTAAGCAATATTAATCTTAATGGACCCAGGTTCTGATAAAGCTGCTTCATGTGTCTTCATGTGGTTGTGATCCTTTAAACTGGGGGTCCCAGGGATTGAACCTGGGGCCTTCTGCATGTCAAGCAGATGCTCTGCCACTGAGTCACGGCCCCTCCCCAGACCTCAGGAGCTGGCAGCCGTCCCACCCTTTCTCTGCTGCAAACTGCTCCCTGGAGGAAGGATACCCGGCCGCTGCTGTCTGATATCCGTGGGAAGCCCCTCCCTCCCCACCCCCTCCTGGTGTTGTTCAGGACCCCCGTTTATCTTGCTAAAAAAAACCCACACCAAATAGCTGGCAAGGAGGAACCTTCACTGTCTGCCTAGGTGAAATCCTCCCTTCCCTCCTCTCCTTTCCAAGATGCAAATCACTTCCTCTTCAGGACACTTGGCAGCAGGGGAAGGGTCAAGTTTGTGAAGCTCGGTCCCTCCGGCAAAAACTGGTTCCAGCCCTTACCCTGACGGGAGGATGTGACTCATGGGGCAGGTATTTGTCTGTCCTCCCCTCCCCCCCCAGACACATACCCCATCTGCAGTTCTTAAAGGGATTGCATAACAGAACCTCGCCTGCTTCTCAACATCAGATGAACAACACGATCTTTCCGCACACGTCGAAGGCGATATCTTCCCAGGGAGGCACAAGATACTGACAAGGGCCGACAGGGGGTGGAGAACTTTGGGATCTGTGAGAATGCCTTCGGCAAGGGGGAGGGAAAGGCAGCCTCCTTCTCCGGAGGCACTCCTGGTGTCAGGAGAGTGACAGAGGTGATTCCTGGATATGTCGCCCTCCGGGGATCGAAAACCAACGACTGACCTTCACAGCAGTCCTGCCACATGCGCAGATCCATCTCCGCGATTTCCTCACAGCTGACCATGCCCTGCGGGTACGGCGCCACCCGGAACACATCCCTCTGCAGCTGCCTGATGTGGTCGCTGTTGTCGCAGATGATGCGGGCAAGGGACGTCTGCCTTATCTGCGTGAGCTGGGCTGGAGTGAACACTCCTGGATTCTCGTACCAAAACCTTAGGGGGGATTGTAAGTTCAGATATCAGCACCTGACCCAAGTGGGGAAGGACAAGCTGAGATGGACATGTGCACTATGGGTCTGTGTCTCTTTCCCTATGGCCTTAAGGGAGCATCTCTGATCAGGGTTGCCCTGTAGCTACAGTGGGGCTATTGGGGGCTCTGCCCCCTTCCTTAAAGAGCCAGCCCCACAATATTTTTTTTTGTGAAAATAAGATTTTTGAGAAGAATTGGGGGGGGGGGGCAGCATGCACAGCCGCCCCGCTTCTTCTCAAAAACATTTAAAGGGATCCTTTAAATGCTTTTTGAGAAGAAGCGGGGGATGGCACGGGCCCCTCTCCCTCCCCTCCCGCAAGATTTAAAGGGCCCTTCAGCTGATTGGTGGGCCACCTGCTCCTCGCCGATCAGCTGAAGGGCCCTTTAAATTTTGCAGGAGGGGAGGGAGAAGGGTGGCCGCCGGCGGTTGGCTTGGGGGCAGACTGGACCTGGCATAGAAAAAATGGCAGCTCCACCAGCCCCAGCAGAAAAATCTTTGCCCCGCAAGCCACAAAGTTCTGGCTACGGGCTTGGAACAGAGAGATAATGCAGAGGTGTAAAATCCACCCCTCTGTCCTTAGCACTGTGGCCCCAATCCATACTGTTCCCCCCCACACATCCTGTACTTGGTTGTTGCAGTTAAATTCCATTTCAGTGTGCCCACCTTGGTCCTGAGACTCCACTTCTAATCCTCCTAACCATCAGTCTTTTTGGGACAGAGACCATCTGGATTTGGGGGGGAAGTTTTGGTTCCTTGTCTTTTCCAATTGACCGACTCTCTAAGGTCTCAGGCATGGGGGTCCGTCAGCAAATGCTGCCATCCCCTGCCCGGGAGGTGGGATGGCTGAACCCGTGACATCAGTTCTGTGGAATGTTATGTTATAGTTCTCACGGCATGCTTATCGCTCTCCCTACTGCTCCAACCTTAAGAGACTGTTGGTGCCGGCTCATGTATCTTTTCTTCTGTCTGGCTAGAATGCTTCCCGCTTATTTCCTGGGAACTGTAAATTAGTACTTTAAGTGCCTTTTTCCTGACCTAATGATTGGCTACAATGCACTACCAGACCTCTCTTTGAATTCTATATAACTGTCCTGGTTTCGATAGTGCCCACCATTACTAACACAAGAAGTGCAGATGCCCATAGCAGACCTTTCTCAATAAAGCCTTTCCTGTTTAAGGACACTTGTTGTGAACTGACTCTTTAGGACTCTCACAGTCCCCCCCCACCCATACATGCCTGCAGTTACGGCAGTGCCAGAGATTGAAGATTGGACTTGTTTGCATGCAAAACATACATTTCACTATTGATTTATGCCCCCCCTTTTCTGAAAAAGTATGTGTGTCCAAGGAACCTGTGAGATGGAGACGACTTTTGAGGTCCTCCTAACTAAAAACAAACAAACACTTCATTGGATGGAATAGCAAAAAAGGTATCATTTTTTTGAGTCCATATTCTGAGTACCTGTCTCCATCCCGGAGTCTTCTAAACTGAGTAGCAAATAAGCATATCAGTGTGGGTCCGACCCTGGTACCGGGGACCAGATCTTCTACCATCAGTGCAGGAAACAGGTCAATATTCTTAGTAATTCCATATAAACTGCAGGCAAAGTGGGGAAGAGAGATAAAAAAGAGTGACATTTCCTTGGTTCAACCGATCTGAAGGCGTATCTGCGATACATGTCTTAAAATAAGAATTTCCCCCAAGCGACTGTACTTTTGTGAAGGACCTGGATAGCCCAGGCTCGCCTGATCTCATCAAGATCTTGGAAGCTAAGCAAGGCTGACCCTGGCCAGTATTTGGAAGGGCGACCTCCAAGGAATACCAGGGTCGTGATGGGGGGGCAGGCAATGGCAAACCACCTCTGAACGTCTCTTGCTTTGAAACCCCGATGGGATTGCTACAGATTGGCTGTGACTTGACAGCAAATAGTAAAAAGAACGTAATAATTATCAGGGCTATTTTGGGGCAGGAACGCACAGGAACGGAGTTCCAGCTGGCTCCTGAGTTGGCCATACCCTGCAGGAACTCATTAGCATAATAGGCCACTCCCAACAGCAGAAACTCATTAGGATTGGCTATATTAGGGGTGTGTGGCCTAACATGCAAACTAATTCCTGCTACAAAAAAGCCCTGGGTTTTGACAACAAACAAGGCAAACAGAATAAGAAGCAAAAGGTGGGTGCGGCTGGATGACCACTCTTCTGGTAACATGGGGGTGTGGCCTAATATGCTAATGAGTTTCTGCTGTTGGGTGTGGCCTATTATGCTAATGAGTTCCTGCTGGGCTTTTTCTACCAAAAAAAGCCCTGATAAAAGGTTATGCATGGGACAGAGCAGGTGGAAAAAGAAGTCCTTTTCTCCCTTTCTCACCATACAAGAACTCGGGGGGCATTCCATGGAATTGCTGAGCAGCCCAGTTAGAACAGAGAAAAGGAAGTCCTTCTTCATCCAAAGAGTAGTTATGCTCTCTCATGAGCAGTTCTCAAAAGACCCCTCTCAGCCCCACCTACCTCACAGGGTGTCTTGTTGTGGGGAGGGGAAGGGGAAGGGGAAGGGATGGGTGGTGCACCTGTCCTGGGTATCTCAAGTCTACTTGAAACCTGGTGGTTTCAAGGGAGCAGGAAGAGAATGAGGGTGTGTTCTTGACGCTTATTTTTATTGCACAAAGTATTGGATGGGGAAGGGGATGGAGGAAGAGCCGGTCAGTTTCACTCACCTGTGGAGTAGAGCCTGAGGGGTGGGTGTTGCCTTCTGACACACTTCCGGTATGTGAGGGGGTGTGACATATGCAAATGAGTTATGCAAATGAGTTATGCTAATGAGCTCCTGCACTTCTTTTTCTACGAAATGACCCCTGGTTATACGTGAAGGACCATCTTCTCCAGCCCCCTGTCAGTCTCAAGGCCTGCTCTCGATGGCCCTGCCCATGAAGAGAGGCAGGTTGCGACCAGATGCATGGTCTTCTTAGTGGTGGCACCCTCTCTGTGTAATGCCCTGCCACTTGAAGCTTGAATGGCACCTACTTTCTTAGCATTTAGGCACCAGGCTTTTAAATTAATCTTTTAAATCCCATTGCACTGACTTTGGGCTACTTTATTGCCTGCCAGTACTTTTATAGCCTCCTTTTACCTTTATGATTGTTCCTAGAGGTGATACGATAACCATCTTCAAGTACTTGAAGGGCTGCCATATAAGAGGATGGTGTGGAGTTGGGCATGGAACAGGGGTCACTGGGTGTGTGTGGGAGGTATCTGTGAATTTCCTGTATTGTGCAGGGGGTTGGACTAGATGACCCTAGAGGTCCCTTCCAACCAGTTTTCCCTCTAAGCTGAGTTAGTGTGAGTTAGCTTACAGGTTTTTAGCCTCCAGCTCACACATTTTTGTTTTAGCTCAGGAAGGAGGGCACCAGAGCCAATGAATTTATGCAGTCGCCAAATCCCTTGCTCATGACTTTAATGCCAGTAGCCCACAAAGCAAAATTTTTGCTCACAAGACTCCCCAGCTTAGAAGAAGCACTGCTTCCAACTCTATCGTTCTATGAGACTGTGATTCTACACAGCCGGTCTTATTTCTTTGCTGATTTCAGCATATAGGTTAGGACGATTTCACAGTTTAGAGAGCAGTTTTACCGAATGGTCTTGGAACAGTTTGATGTATGCATTGCTTCAAATTCGTATCGCTGCATTCTATTTTGCTCAGTGCTTCAAGCAGGGATTTGAGGACGCAAGGCATAAAGGACCTAAAACAGAATAATTATGGTGGGCACCTCTGCCGCCCTTTGGCCAAGCTGTCCTACCTCCTGAGCTTTTCCCTGATCTCCAGGTTTTTAATCTCATTCTTGAGGTCCTCAAATTCCTGAGCGGACGTGAGGTTGCAGAAGACCCGGAAATCGTTGTACGGAGGGATGCCGTGATCCCGCCCCCTCTGGATGTTGGTGGCCGCCAGGTCCAGCGAGACCGAGTGAACCATAGAGAAGAGCTTCTCTGTCAGCTCCATGTTCAAGAGTTCAGTGGGGACCCGCATTTTCCCAGGGATCCCAAAGAGTCCGCGGAGAAGAGGGTCGATGCCTCCTTCCTGGATGATCCTGAAAGGGGAGAAGAAAGCCTTGTGGAGCGGGACATGGCCTTGCTGGATGGGTTGGAATGTTTCGTTGAGCCGGTAGAGAAGGGGATTGATAAGAGTATGCCCGAAGCGGAAGGCGGCGGTAGCAAATGCGTTCAGGATGCCTGCATTGACGTTGGGGTCGTAGCCTTTGTACTCTCCTAAGACCTTCATCCCGGCTTCTCCGAGGATCTTGGGGAGCCAGTGGGAGTACGTGATATGCTGCATCTGGGCACCTACGATCTTACGAGCCTCATGATAGATGGTGTCCCCATCCCAGTGGGGATTCAGGGCCAGAAGTTCGGTGGCCACACGGTTGTGCTCACGGAACCACAGGGTGTGCATGGAGGTCAGGGCCAGCTGTTCATTGGCTCGGTGGTCCCCTGCCAAGAAACACGGTACGGGACTCTGGCTCTCATCCCGCATGCACTCAGTGGGAGGCCCCACTGCAAACGGGAGGAGGGGCTTCCCAGAGCTGGGGACCTCTTGGCCTTGCTTCATCAGCCCTTTCTGATTGCTGAGGTCCCTCAGTTCCAGGGATTCATGTTCCGTGCTGCCATACACATTGGAAGCATCAATGAAGGAGGTGAGGTGGTTGATCTGCTCCCGGGCATAGACGGAGTTCATCAGCAGGGAGGTCATCCCACTGCCGCACACGGGGCTGGAGCGGACGAAGAACATGCAGCGGCCGTTCCTCACCCGGGGGTCGTTCTCAGGGATCATGATGGAGAAGCAAGGAGGGTCGTTGGTGCACACCTGGCTGCAGGATTCACCATCTGAGAAACGTGCCATGCTGATGGCGGCCACCGTCTGGTCCAGGTCGTGGTCAAGGAACTGGCCCCATTGCATCAGCATGTGCGTGAACTGGTCATCCGGAGTAATGGTCTCCGTGCCGATCATGGCGGTGGAAACCAAACGGGGGAGGGGAAGAGGGAGCTCTCTGGCCTCTTCCACCAATGAGAAGCCTCGAGGCAAGTTGAAACCATTTTGGTAAGCAGGCTTGAGCAGCCGCTGGAAGGCAGTGAGAGACGCCCCCCACATGGGGTGCTGGAGGTTGTTGCATGAGCCATCGTGGGTCCGGTACTTCTTGTGGAAGCAGATATCTGAGCAGTTGGGAGTGCGCCGGTGGGCAGAACAGCCAGAGAGGTTGGCGATCATGTTCAGATAGCGAGGGGAGACCAGATCATTGTAGCGGTAGCCTGCAAGGCAAATCTCCAAAGCATTATCCAAACGATCACTACAGAAATAAAAACAAAATCTTTCTTGAACCCTCATTATCAGATATGCATCTAAACCCTCGTGTTTCCCATATACTCTCCCGGGAAATTTCTGAAGCATCTAGTTCTATGAAGAAAAGTTTGTATAAACACAAGCAATTCCTTCTTAATGCAAAGGAATGCATACCGAGTCTCCATAAGATATTCAAAGTTAGGAAGGGAACATTTGAAACTACCTTCTACCGAGTCAGACCATTGGTCTATGTAATTCAGTATTTGTGCAAATATGTTCTAGCCATATGCTTAGATTCAGCAGAATTGCAGAATTCGGAGTATTTACAGAAACAAAATTCTCCCTCTTGAAAAGCACTATTAGTACTACACCAGCTCTGTTTTGGCTCATCCTTCCATTAAAAGGGCCAACGGTTAACGATTTAATGCCAGATATCCCCGGTGCCACATTATACCTGTTCCATTCATGTCCACAACTAATCCTTGCTGCACGTGTTCTTGAATCAATTGTAGAGTCCTTTCAAAGATCTCACCAGCCCGGGCCGTCTCGATGGTGTACGGGTCCCGTGGATAACGGAAAAGGGCAAGCAGCTCATTAGGAGTTTTGGGCCTCCTATTCAGAGATAATTTTTAATGAGCGGATGTTTCAACTGGCAGGAAGTCGCTCAAAGTTCCACTTCCCTGCATTATTTAATTTACTTCTATTTAATATCATGGACAGGGAATGGGATGGAAAGAATCAATTGAGGGCCAGTTCAAGGGATTTGGTTAACCCAAGCAAAGTGTACTTTCTGCGTCCTTCGATACACTCTCCATCCAGGTTCTACTCAAGCCCCTGAATCTCAGATCAAGGTGGTTGTGACACAGATCCAGAATGTAATGTCTGTTGCCTCCTACACAACTGGTGGCTGGCAACGAGCCGAGCCCCTGTGGCACATCAGCACCCTCCTGACTGCTCTCCTCCCAAGAACTACAAACTTTCTCACCTAACAACACAAACTTCTCACACCCACACAGTTTTGGAATTGCAGAAGGTGTTGGAGTGAGTGACTCAGCATGCTTGGACACTGGGGGCGCTACATCACTCTAAGGGTGTATAGGTGTTATCTTCTTGAATGGGATGCCTCTCTTTGTCTTAACCTGGGCGCTGCCCTCTGATCCTTTATCTTTGTCCTCTCACTGCCTTGACATGGCCTTCCGTGGAGACACATTTCTGCCGGTCTCTCCTGTAGACACAATGCCCTTATACTCCCACACACATGATGCCGGACAAGCTGGCAATTTGTGAGAGAGACTCTTTAGATTAGTCCTCTCTCTCTCCTTTCGACTGCAACCTGAATGTGAACTGGATCTACTTGAATAGATGTAAGTTTACCTTTCCCCCCAAAATATACTTCTTGGGAGATTTACTTACTGCACTCAGCATTATGGTTCTATGACTGGGCAAACTCTGCTATATTAATCAAATATCCCAGTAGAAGGACCCACGGAGAAACATCTCCCACATTACTACCTGGGATGTGAATTAATCTCCTAGGCAATCTTACTTGCTGAACAATTCAGCTCGGGTAGAATTGATTGCGTGGTCCACGCTGCTGATGGCTTCCTGGATTGAGGTGGCAACAAAGGTATCACCGCTCCGGACAACATTGGTTGCTTTTTAGAAAAGGGGGGGAAACAACCACAATCGTTAATGATACAGTCCTTAGAGATGTTCGTGGTCTGTTCTTCGAAGCCAACACATTTCAAACGCCCGAGCTCTTCATCAATTCGTTAGCTTGAAACATGTACACGTCACAGTGCTTACGAATGGAAGATTGTGCTTTGTTTGCACCCTACACTATTTAATCTGTTTTCCCTTGTGCATGATTGCTAGGTGCTGCTGTTTTGTTTGCACCACACGTTTCCCACATGGTCTCCACACACACATACAAAACAGGGAAGGCTACTAGGGTTGCAGGGTTCCTTCGTCACACTGGTGGGGGAATTTGGGGGGTGTCTCGGGGGTGGACGGGGATGTCGCGCAATGCACTGACATCACCCAGAAGTGATGTTGGCACATTGGTGATGTCGGGGGGGTGCCTGCAATGTATTGCATCTTTCAATGACCAGTAACTGAGCACAGCTGTATCTTGTAGTGGGCGAAGCATTTATTATCAGGTTTGGCTTTGTGCCGGTTGGAGTGTGTTGAGTGGTTGCTCATTACTGGTTTTGAGAGTGGACACCAAATAAACTGTGTGTTGTCCTCATCTGAGACTTTAGTGAGTATTCCTTATAGCCGGGCTAGATATTACAGTGACGCTCTGCTTTTTAGGTAAAACTCTATGGTAAAAACAGCCTCAAACCATAGAGTTTTGCCCAAAAAACAGAGTGTTGCCCCCCTGACATCACCAGTGTGTTATGTCACTTCTCATTGATGTCAGTGCATCACACATAGTGTGTGTGTGTGTGGGGAATTTCCTCCCACTGGCCAGTTGGCTGGCGGCAGACAGGAGCCCGTGAAAATGGGGGATCCCCCATCTGGGGAATGATATCCCTAAAGGCTACACTGATTTTTAAAGTCTCAGAGCAAGAGTCCATGAATTTTAACCCCACCAAATGGTGGTAGAATGGGAAAAGCCACTCGTGTCAACTGACTTTTAGTAAAGACAAAGGTTTCCCTTGCTCGAAAGTCAGTTGAATCCGACTCTAGGGGGTGCTGCTCATCTCCGTTTCCAAGCCAAAGATCCAGTGCTGTCCAAAGACTTCTTCTGTGGTCATGTGGCTGGCATGACTAAGCGCCGAGGCGCATGGAACGCTGTTACCTTCCCACCGAAGCGGTACCTATTTATCTACTTGCAATTTCTTGCTTTCGAACTACTAGGTTGGCAGGAGCTGGGGTCGGAGACGGGAGCTCAGTCCATCATGCAGCCCTTGGGTCTTGAACTGCCGAACTACCAATCTTACGGTCTGCAGTTCATCGTCTAACCACTAAGCTACTATGGCCCCCAAATGACTTTTAGAAACCAACAAACGAAAAACAAGATTTGTTGTACCGGTGATGGTCAGTTGCATAGTACTGGAGGTGAACCCAAAGGTATTTCTGGCGATGCATTCGTATCTCCCTTGATCTGCCTTCCCCAGATCTCGGATAGTCAGGGTCCCTTCTCGGCTGATCCGGAACTTTCCACTCTCTGTGATCTGAATTCCTTCCTGTCGTACAAAGGAACACTTTTTTTTTCTGAAGCTCGAATGGGAGTCAACTGAGACGCAGAGGTGACTCAGAAGAATAATTTTTGTTCAGATTAGCATGTGCATAAAAGAACTGTCTTTCTTAGCAGATCACCGTGGGTCAAGCCGGTCTCACGTGAATGATTTAACTGCATTTTGTGTCTCAAAAAGTCAGGAGGAAATCAGATGTCTGGAAACTGGGTGCCTGCCAAGCCACTCACGAGGTCAATCCAGCACATACAAGTCCCCTGAAAAGTCAGCAAGCCACCTCTGTATATTCTGAGTATTTAAAGACTACTTCATACAGCCATTGTTCCTGGATCAGTTTTAAACAAACACAGCGAGCAACTGTATTTAACTCATGTGGCCACCAGATGTCACTAGAAGTATGTGAAACAGTTAAAAAAGAAGGAAGGGGGGGGGGGGAAATCTCACCCTCCATTGGACGCACATTGGTCAAATGATACCCTGCTTCCACATGGAAGTTCTGCGCTGGTTTGACAGCTTAAAAGCCAATCCAGGGCTGATTCCACATGAGGGTTCTTTTCCATGGTGGTCACATTGCCAAGGCAACTGTTGCACAGTCAGCACTTGCAAAAAGGATGCCACATGACAACAGGTAATCTGTTTCTTCACTCTTGTGAGATGAGGTTTCTCTTTCACGCCAGATGTAGATTGGGCCCCCACTGCACTGTTGAGACATGCCATTGTTACAATCCTACAGTCGTCTTTACGAAGAAAATCGGGTGCATGCCTAGTGCTGCTCAAAAATGATACAATGCCATGTGTTTGCATAGCACTGCTCCAGAATGCAGGACTCGAATCCTTTGGTAATGCTAACTGCTGGAAGGTACTGCGTGATCTATTGTGCTTATCTGCATTGAAAAGACAAACTGGCCTCCTGCTACTTGGGGAAGGGGAGGGACCCCTTCAGGAACTTTTCTAATGCTACTCAAGTGAGCAGAGAAAAACACTTCCCACTAGGATGGTTGTATTGTAGCGATAGGGCTACACTGTTGCCCTGCCCTGACTTGGATAGCTCGGGGTACCCTGATGTCCTCAGATCTCGCAGTTGGTCTTGGCTAGTAGAAGAGAAGGAGAAGAAGAGATTGGATTTATACCCCTTCCTTCACTACTTGAAGGAGTCTCAGAACGGCTAACAATCTCCTTTCCCTTCCCCTCCCCACAGCAGACAGGAAGGTGGGGCTGAGAGAGCTCTCCCAAGAACTGCCCTGAGAGAACAGCCCTGAAAGAACTTATGACTGACCCGAGGTCACACCAGCGGCTGCCTGTGGAGGAATGGGGAATCAAACCCGGTTCTCCCGGATTTGAGTCCGCACTCCTAACTACTGCACCAATACTACTAGTATTCTCCAAGGAATACCAGGGTTGTCATACAGAGGCGGGCAATGGAAAACCGCCTCTGAAACACCTCTTGCCTTAAAAACAAGTCTAGCTTGCTACCTATTTATCTATTATTTATTTATTTCTTCAATTTTATACCCCGCCCTCCCCGCGAACAGGCTCAGGGCGGCTTACCAGGGCACAATGGGCCGTATCCGATACAATAGCAATTAAAATCAATTTAAAACCCATAAATTAAGTCATAAGAACGATAACATTTCAATAAAGTGCTTCCAGTCACTGCAATTCAGATGGCATCAGGGTCGGAAACGACCTTCCCTGGTCGTCGGGCCTGGGCTGCATCCAGGGTGGCCACACATTGTCAGCTGTCACTCACGATGTGGCACCAATGGTGGCGGCTCCTGTTCAAAGGCCTGGCGGAAGAGCTCCGTCTTGCAGGCCCTGTGGAACTGCATACCTAGTGGTGCATAACGCTAAAAGAGCTAGAACTTCTGTCTGCCAGACAATCGTAGGATCGCCTTATACTACACACACTGCGGTACAATAATAATAATTAATAACTACTGTCCTGATCCAACCCCCTCCAATAAAAATAATCTCCATGTCCTTGGTGTCAATTAACACTGAGACCAGTGTGATGTAGCGGTTAGAGGGCTGGCCTACAAGCTGAGAGAGCCAGGTTCGGGTACCCTCCCTGCCATAGGAACAGAGTGCCACGGAAGCTGGTGGCCTTGGGCCAGTCACACACTCTCGGCCTAACCTACCTCACAGGGTTGTCGTGAGGATGAAACGGAGGAGAGGAGAAGGACGTAAGCCGCCTTGGCTCCCAACGAAGCTAATTATAAATGCCATCGGAAGGCTGGGAAACTTCGGGAGGAACTGATCGTTGATTTTAAACTGAATTTTTGTATATTAATTTATTGTAAGTCGCCCAGAGCCCTGTGTCCTCAGGGATGGTGTGATTCAGAAACAACAACAACAATAGTAACAACAATAGTGGTAGTTGTTGTTGTTGTTATTGTTATTATTCATGAATAAGGCTGTTCACAGTGCAAATGCAGAGGAAGGAGTCAAAGGGATAAGAACATAAGAGAAGACAATGTTGGATCAGGCCATTACCCCATCCAGTCCAACACTCTGTCACACGAAGGCCAAAAAACACCAGGTGCCCTCAGGAGGTCCAGCAGTGGGGCCAGGACACTAGAAGCCCCTCCCACGGTTGTCCCCCCCCCCCCCAAGCACCAAGAATACAGAGCATCACTTGCCCCAGACATAAGAACATAAGAGAAGCCAGTGTTGGATTAGGCCAGTGGCCCATCCAGTCCAACACTCTGTGTCACGCAGTGGCCAAAAACACCAGGGGCCCTCAGGAGGTCCTGCAGTGGGGCCAGGATACTAGAAGCCCTCCCACTGTTGCCCTCTCCCCCAAGCACCAAGAATACAGAGCATCCCTTGCCCCAGACCTGAGAGTTCCTTTTCATTCAAACACAAAACACAAACGCAAGAAGTATCTTCTGTTCTGGACAAATGAAAAACACCACCCTAATATCACCATGCCCAGAAAGATCTTTCCCCCTCCTCAGGTTTAAAATGTAGCACAGCTTTGACCAGGGGGGAAGAACCCAACAACGGGCTGTTCATGGTTAGTGCAGGAATGGAAGATGACGAACAAAAATGGCGTACTGTTCACGTTGCTGAAACAGAGGGACGCCTCTGTGAGGAATCGGTCAATATTAGGAAACTGGGTGGTCTCTCCCGAAAGCACTTGGGGTCAGCCTCTGGTGAATCTCTGGGCCACCGCTGCAGATCGGGCTGTGGAGTCGGGAGATCCCCCCCCCCCCAGTGGAGTCGGGAGATCTCCCCCCCCCCCCCGCAAGTTGCATGAAAAAGAAAAGGGGAAAAAAATTAAAAGAAAAATAAGGCCACATCTAATCACAGGAAAGTCTTACCATAGAGTTCCTGGCAATTCCTACAGCTACCCGAAAGAAAAGGGTGACTCTAGGAATTGCCGGAAACATGATGGTTAAAAACAAAACAAAACAAAATCAAAAATTCCATTTTATCATAGAGTTTCTGGCAGTTTCCTAGAGCTACCCTTTTCACTTCTGGCTAGCTCTAGGAATCACCCAGAACTCTGTGGGGAGACCTTCCTGGAAGTGGATGAGGCCTTTCTTTTTCTTTTAATTTTTTTTCTTTTGGGACGCTGCCCTTCCCCACAGCCTTTCTGCTGATTGGCAGGCACTGCAGGGTAACAGCCGCGAATGCTGTTCCAAGTGTTCCCCATCTTCATACTAGTACGCGGTCGGTGCAGTCAAGAAGGTGAGCTCTTAGGTGACCTTAAAAGTCATAAAGGAACGCAGGGGATCAGGAGATCCCAATGATACGTAGGCCTCAAGCCATTGGTTCACAGAGTCACAGAGTTGGAAGGGACCTCCGGGGTCATCTAGTCCAACCCCCTGCACAATGCAGGAAATTAACATATACCCCCCCCCCAAATGACCCCAGCTCCATGCCCAGAAGATGGCAAAAAACCTCCAGGATCCCTGACCAAACTGGCCTGAAGAAATTGCTACTTGACCGGGCCAGGGGTCCGTTGGAGCGGGAGCGCACAGGAGCGCAGCTCTGGGAGTGAGGAGCCCAGGGGGCGGGCACATGACCAAGCCCCGCCCCCTCCTCGGCTTCCCCGAGCAGTGCAGAAGCGCAGCGCCCTGGGGAAAGCCCTGCTAGGGTCTTTATTGTTTTTAATGTTTTGTTTTAATATTGATAATTTTATCATTGTTCCTTTTATGACTGTGTGCTGCTTTTCCAGAGACTTGCTCAAGGTGGCATATAAATTTTCTAAGTATACCATTTTTTAATCTGGGCACATGGCACATAAGTACTGGAGAAATTTCACCAACCCTTCAGCAGCTTCCACCCCATCAGTTTGGTGTAGTGGTCAGGAGTTGGACTCTAATCTGGGAGAACCGGGTTTGATTCCCCACTCCTCCACATGTAGCTGCTGGTGTGACCTTGGGCCAGTCACAAGTTCTCTCAGAGCTGTTCTCTCATGAGCAGTTCTCAAAAGACCTCTCTCAGCCCCACCTCCCTCACAGGGTGTCTTGTTGTGGGGAGGGGGAGGGGAAGGGATGGGTGGTGCACATGTCCTGGGTATCTCAAGTCTCCTTGAAACCTGGTGGTTTCAAGGGAGCAGGAAGAGAATGAGGGTGTGTTCTTTACGCTTATTTTTATTGCACAAAGTGTTGGATGGGGAAGGGACTGGAGGAAGAGCAGGTCAGTTTCACTCACCTGTGGAGTGGAGCCTGAGGGGTGGGTGTTGCCTTCTGACACACTTCCGGTATGTTAGGGGGTGTGGCATATGCAAACGAGTTATGCAAATGAGCTCCTGCACCTCTTTTTCTACGAAATGACCCCTGCCTGACCCCAAAGTGGCGATCAGCATTTCCCTGGGCACGAAACTTCCCGGTGATCCCTGCCCTTACCTTGGCCCATGTTATGGTGGGCTGTGGGTCCCCTTGGGTGGCACAGGCAATGTCGATGTCCTTGCCAGTCTCTGCCACCATATCTTGCGGTGGGTGAAGGAACACTGGAATGACTGTCAGAGAAGAAAGGGTGGGACATATATGAGAAACGTCTTGGGAACAGCCAATCAGGAGGTTACAGGGAAACCGTAAAGTATGCAGAGACTGCAAAGCAGGCGGGATTCCCAGGGCCGGTGCTACCATTAGGCCAACCTAGGCGGCTGCCTAGGGTGGAGACCTCAGAGGGGCGCAGAACTGACAGCCCGCATTACAGTGTAGGAGACTTGGCGCCAGGCCCAGCACCAGCAATTTCAAATTTTGTGGTTTTCAGTCTTTCTAAAATGCAGTTATGCTTGAAAATTGGTGGGCACATGGTGGCGGTGGGGGGGGGGTGGGTGCCAGAAGGTCGCCTCGCCTAGCGTGCAAAAAAATCTGGCCCTGAGGATTCCACACGCGAACGTACCTCGTGGAGTCACCCAGAGCTGCACCGGAGAGCTCCGCACACCGATAGCGCTGATGGCGTGGCATTCGTACTGGCCTTGGTCATGGAGGGCCACTCGGACCACCCGCAGGGTGCCGGTGGAGAGGATGCTGTGTCTCCGGTCACTTGGCAACGGCCCACCTAAGAGCAACAGTCACATGTTGGGGAGGGGCTGCGGCTCAGAGATTGGGTACATGTCTTGCATACAGAAAATCCCATGTTGGTGTAAACCCCCAACTAGGAATGGAATGAGCCCGGAAGGGGTGGAGCCTCTAGAGGCAGAAGGGTGAAGAATGCATGGAAAGTACAGGAGGGGAGTAAGATTGCCCAGCTGGGGAGCTTAAACCTTAACCATAGGCTCTTCTTAACACCTTGTTTCAGGGCACTTTCACACACACCAAATAACACACTTTCAATCCACTTCCAATGCACTATGAAACTGGATTTTGCTGTGTGAAATGGCAAAATCCACTTGCAAATGTGAAGGACTTCCACACGAGACAAGTGAGTTTGAAGGGGAAAACTCAAGTCTCCCCCTGGCAGTGAGCAGTTTATTTTTAAACATACACAGACTTACACGCCACGCCCTTAGGTTGCTGCGTCAGCGTTCAGTAGACAATAAGGTCAACATGGAATCAACATAGGGGATGAGACAACTGTCTCAGGAGCTGCTGTTTGCAGAGGTGATTGTCAGCTTTAATGGGGCAACGCTCATTGTGTAGCAGGGAGGGTGGAATCCACATAAATGGGAGACATCTGTCTCGAGAGTATGCTATTTGCCGAAGGGTTTATACAATGCTCATTGTGTAGCAGGGAGGGGGGAGAAGCATGGACTTTGGCCTGGCTAGCATCCCAGTCTCAGATCTTCCCCACACAAATGGTCACTGAAGCAGATGGAAACTGCATTATTAAGTACTAGGAGCAAGGTCCATAGAAGGGCAATACAATGGGCTCTAGCAGCCGTCAGGGCTAGTGAGTCCCCCATGCCCGCCTGTGCCTGCTGGTAGTCCCCTCGCAGCCGGCCGCTGCCCACCCGGGTACCTGTGGGCATCAGTCGTGGCACCGTCGGGAGCAGTCTGAGGTCCCGCGTGTGGCTGCCCGTGCTCGCCGGCGGTTCCCTGGAGGCGTCGGCCACGGCAGGAGCGGGTAGAGCTTTGGCACCCTGTCTTTGGGCTCACAGCTTACTGAGGCTGCGTGGCAGTTCTGTGGGCGGGTGGGTGGGACTACGGCCTGGCCTGGACGAATCGCAGGGCACGTTAGGGCTGGCGCCTTGTCGGCCAGTGGCCAGGCTCCCCAGGCTGAGTGGCGGCTCGTTCCGCCTACGGCTGAGGGAGCGCATCGTAAGTGGCCACCCCAAATCAGCTTTATAATCTGGGTTCCCTCTAAGCTGAGTTAGCGTGAGCTAGCTCACAATTTCTTAGCCCCCGGCTCACACATTTTTTGTCTTAGCTCAGGAAGGAGGGCTCCAGAGCAAACGAATTCACACAACGGCTAAACAGCTCGCTCACAACTTGAATGCTGGTAGCTCGCAAAGTAGAATTTTTGCTCGCAAGACTCCACAGCTTAGAGGGAGCACTGTTTGTCATCTATAGAGATACGTGATTTATGTATGGAAAATGGTCAGGAGGAAGACTTTTGTTCTTAATTGTAATTTTAGGATTATTGTTCCAGGGCTGTGTTATCTAAAGGGGAGTACATTTGGGTCCCTTATCTTGGAAGCCGGTGCACAGGGGGCTCAGCCGGAGACATCTTTGGCCGCCCACAAGAGGAAAGAGATGGGACTTTGGGAGCAGCAAGCTGTGACGGAGGGAAAAGTTAATGTTTGGACTTCAAAAGACCACCGTTCCGTCGTGTTACTAAGATCTATGCCAGGGGTGGCCAACCTGTGGCTCGGGAGCCACATGCGGCTCTTTCACATATATTGTGCGGCTCCTGGCAGGGCGGCTGGGGAAGCAAAGGGGAGGCATGCTTTTTCTCTCTTTCTCCCTTCCTTCCTTCCTTCCCTCCTTCCTCCCATCTATTTGCTTTCCTAGTTTCTCTCTCTCTCTTTCTTTCCACTTCTTTAATTCTTTCTTTCCATCTCTCTCTTTTTCTCTCTCTCTCTCAATATCATTAGCAAACAAGTAATATCATTATCAATAACCGGTTTTCCTCGTTCGTTTTTATTTTTGGCAGTCCCATTTAACATTAATAAAAAGCAAATTTGTATATTTTTAAAAATAAAAACGTGTGTGTGATATTTGTTCCTGTCTTGCGGCTCTCAGACATCTGACGTTTATTCTATGTGGCTCTTACGTTAAGCAAGGTTGGCCACCCCAATCTATGCTTTTGTTATATGATATGATGTCAAGGGAAAAGTAAAAATGCTTTTATTCTTTGAATAGTTCTTTGAATTATCCATTCCCGGTTCTGCCCCATCGACCACACAAACTGAGGTTCCATTGGCACCTCCAGCTAAAGGATTCCAGGCATACGCACTGCAAACGAGCTCTGCTTGAAATCCTGGAGAGCTGCTGGAACTCCTTTGCCCAGCAAGTGATTGAAATGTGGAGTCCACTGCCAGAGGATGCATTGATGGCCACAGACGCAGACAGCTTTAAAAGGGGATTAGATAGATTCATGGAAGACAGGCCTATCGGTGGCTAGTAGCCAGGGGTCCGTTGGAGCCGGAGCGCACAGGAGCGCAGCTCCGGGAATGAGAAGCCCAGGGGGCAAGCACATGACCAAGCCCCGCCCCCTCCTCGGCTTCCCTGAGCAGTGCAGAGGCGCAGCGCCCCGGGGAAAGCCCTGCTAGGGTCTTTATTGATTTTAATGTTTCGTTTTAATATTGATAATTTTATCATTGTTCCTTTTATGACTGTGTGCTGCTTTTCCAGAGACTTGCTCAAGGTGACGTATAAATTTTCTAAGTATACCATTTTTTATCTGGGCACATGGCACATAAGTACTGGAGAAATTTCACCAACCCTTCAGCAGCTTCCACCCCATCAGTTTGGTGTAGTGGTCGGGAGTTGGACTCTAATCTGGGAGAACCGGGTTTGATTCCCCACGCCTCCACATGCAGCTGCTGGTGTGACCTTGGGCCAGTCACAAGTTCTCTCAGAACTGTTCTCTCATGAGCAGTTCTCAAAAGACCTCTCTCAGCCCCACCTACCTCACAGGGTGTCTTGTTGTGGGGAGGGGAAGGGAAAGGGATGGGTGGTGCACATGTCCTGGGTATCTCAAGTCTACTTGAAACCTGGTGGTTTCAAGGGAGCAGGAAGAGAATGAGGGGGTGTTCTTGACGTTTATTTTTATTGCACAAAGTATTGGCTGGGGAAGGGAATGGAGGAAGAGCAGGTCAGTTTCACTCCCCTGTGGAGTGGAGCCTGAGGGTGGGTGTTGCCTTCTGACACACTTCCGGTATGTTAGGGGGTGTGGCATATGCAAATGAGTTATGCAAATGAGTTATGCTAATGAGCTCCTGCACCGCTTTTTCTACGAATTGACCCCTGCTAGTAGCCATGGTGACTAAAGGGAACCTCCATGCTCAGGGGCCGTGAATCCCTGAATCTCAGTGCCAGGAAGCAACACAAAGGGAAGGAGTGTCCTGGCCCCACTGCTGGACCTCCTGAGGGAACCTGGTGTTTTTGGCCACTGTGTGACAGAGTGTTGGACTGGATGGGCCGTTGGCCTGATCCAACACTGGCTTCTCTTATGTTCTTATGTTCTTAAGGACTTGACTGTGCCAGGCCACATAGTAGAAGAGAAGAAGAGATTGGATTTATATCCCGCCCTTCACTCACTTGGAGTCTCAGAGCGGTTTACAGTCTCCTTTCCCTTCCCCTCCCCACAACAGACCTCCTGTGAGGTAGGTGGTGGGGTGAGAGAGCTCTTTTGAGGACTGCCCTTGAGAGAACAGCTCTGAAAGAACTTGTGACTGGCCCAAGGTCACCCTGCTGGCTGCATGTGGAGGAGTGGGGAATCAAACCCGGTTCTCCCAGATTAGAGTCCGCGCTTCTAACCACTACACCAAACTGGCGAGTACCCCTCACAGACGACATACATACACACAGAGGCGGATGCTGAACGATTCCATAACCGGCTTTTAATTTTGTCCTGCCTTTTAAAAACTTGGAGTCAGCTCAGCATCTTTGCAGGGAGTGGAATCAGGGCGCTGGAGCCAAAAAAAACTAATCCCTCAAAAGCAGCTGAAAACCAATTAATCTTCAATAACAAGGTTGGAATTTGCGCTCTGCAGAGCCAAGTGATCTTTCCGGACTTTTTAACAGAGGATTCATTTGTACGACGGAGCTTGCCTCGGGCTTCCACTTCTCCTGCCCTGTGTTTTCCTTTCCAATGGGACCTCCTTGATCAGATTTCCACCCCCACCCCACCCCCCCGCGCAATGCCTAGCCTATCTATGATGATGATGGTATGCTGGCAAAAAAATGGGGTTTGGGTAGAGGTACCAATGCTGGCCTGGGAGATGCCTGGAAATTGGGGGCCCTGTGGAGGGGGGAATTTGGAGAGGGAGTTTGCCTAGAATCTATCATTCACCATAGAGTTTGCCCTCTGAAGCTTCAGTTTCCTCCAGGGAAGTGATCTCTGTTGCCTGGAGGTTACTTGCAGAGGCGTCAACTTTTAGAAATCCCGGGGGGGGGGGGGGCTGTTATGAGCGTGCACTCTTCGCGCGCGTGCATGCCAGGACCATGTCCCCCCCGCCTCTCCCCCCCCCCGGGGCACGTTGCCGGGGCGACGCTCTGGCAATTGCCCTGAAACTATAGAGTTTTGCCCAGCTGGCTCCACGGAGGTAGGAGTGGCCAGGCCAGGCCTGGGGGGGGGGGAGAGGCGGCGGCTGCCGGCCAGCTGGCCGGCAGGTGGGCGAGCGGGCAGGCAGGCAAGCGAGCAGGCCTAGTGGATTCTCCGTTTTGCCAGAGGAGGCTGACCCCCCCCCCCTGGAAATTTCGGGGGGGGGCTCGAGCCCTCGAGCCCCCCCGTAGTTGACGCCTATGGTTACTTGTAATTCTGGGAGAACTCCAGGCTGCACCTGGATGTTGGCAACTCCTGGGGCAGGGTCCCCAGTTCTGTGTTGGAAAACCCCTGGAGATTTGGGGCCAGAGTCTGGGGATGGCAGGGCACGGAGAGGGGCGGGACCCCAGCAGGGTATAATGTCAGAAAGTTCACCTCCTAGGCTGAACAATTCCATTTTTGGAAATTCCTGGAGATTTGCAGGTACAGCCTGGGGAAGGGAGGGACCTCGGCGGGGTCTCGTGCCTGACAGTCCGCCCTCCAAAGCAGCCATTGTCTCCAGGGGAGCTGGTCTCTATTGGCGGGAGATCAGCTGCAATTCCAGGAGATCTGGATGGAAGTGAAATTTGTAGCAACTGCATAGCATTCAAGAAAGCAACACCTGGTCTCTCTCTCTCACACACACACACACACACAAGATTCTTTGTGCATGTAGAATAAGAGAAGAGATTGGGTTTATACCCTGCCCTTCACTTAGAGTCTCAGAGCGACTTACAGTCTCCTTTCCCTTCCCCTCCCCAAAACAGACACCCTGTGAGGTAGGTGGGGCTGAGAGAGCTCTGACAGAAACTGCTCTTTTTCAAGAACTACAGCTTGCCCAAGGTCATCCAGCAGGTGCAAGTGGTGGAGTGGGGAATCAAACCTGGTTCTCCCAGATTAGAGTCCGCGCACTTAACCACGACACCAGACTGGCTCTGGATGTAATTCTGGATGTGTGTCGTTGTGAAATAAGGAATATTGACCACTGAGGAAGGCCCATAGGGGCCGAAATGCATATGGTCCTTAGGTCAAAAGTTTTATCCATCGATTTGAAATGTATAACAATCAGTTCTGAATGTAACAAGCTTATAGTCTGAAATTTAGACTGTTTCTTTTAACCTCATTATGTTTTATTTATGTGTACGGTAAAGGTAAAGGTTTCCCTTGTTCGAAAGCCAGTCAAATACGACTCTAGGGATGCGGTGCTCATCTCCGTTTCCAAGCTGAAGAGCCAGCACTGTCCAAAGATGTTTCCATGGTCACGTGGCCGGCATGACTAGATGCCGAGGCGCACGGAACGCTGTTACCTTCCCAACAAAGCGGTACCTATTTATCTACTTGCAATTTCTTGATTTATTTATGTGTACACCCTAATAAATATTTGTATTTTTTATATTAATTTACTTGTTAGCTTGACCCTCTTAGATTGCAGATCTCCAGGCCCCACCTGGCGGTCGGCAACGCTTCTGCTAGGGTTGCCTGCTCCGGGTTGAGAAATACCTAGCAATTTTGGGGGGGTGGAGCCTGAGGAGGGCGGGGTTTGAGCAGTGGAATAGAATGCTATGGAATCCACCCTCCAAAGCAGCCGTCTCCAGGGGAACTGATATCTGTAGGCAGGAGATCAGTTGTAATTCTGGGAGACTTCCAGCCACCACCTGGAAGTTGGCAACCCTACCTACTGCCCTCTGAATGCCATTTCCTCCAGTGGGATTAATCTCCATAGCCTGGAGATGCTGTAATTCCGGGAGAACTCCAGGCCTACATGGAGTTTAACAACCCCATCTGCTGTTGGGCGGCCAGTCTGACTACCCCGGAAAATCTGGACCGAGCGTTGCAGGACGTGGCGGGATGGCTTAGGCGGAGTCGTTTAAAGCTGAATCCGAACAAGACGGAAGTCCTGCGCCTGAATTGGTCAGGGGTAGGGATTCCATTACTGGCCTTTGGTGGGGCGCCATTGGTACCAGCGCCAAGGGTCCGGAGTCTGGGAGTGCTACTGGAGGCTTCTTTGTCATTGGAGGCCCAGGTAGCAGCCCCTGCCAAGACAGCCTTTTACCATCTCCGGCTGGTTAGGCAGCTGGTTCCCTTCCTCGAACGCGAAGATCTGGCTTCAGTGATTCATGCAATGGTCACCTCGAGGTTAGACTACTGTAACGCTCTCTACATGGGGCTGCCCTTGGGGCAACTCCGGAAGCTGCAGCTGGTGCAGAATGCGGCGGCCAGACTGCTGATGGGTCTCTCCATGCGGGAGCACATCCAGCCTGTGCTAAAACAACTGCACTGGCTGCCAATAGCATTCCGGGTGCGCTTCAAGGTGTTGGTTTTGACCTTTAAAGCCCTTTATGGTCAGGGACCTGTCTCCCTGAGGGACCGCCTTTCCCCGTATGTTCCCCAGAGAGCACTGCGGTCAGGGATGCAAAACCGCATGGCCCTTCCTGTCCCTAAGGACGCCAGGTTGTCTTCAACTAGGGCCAGGGCTGTTCTCCCTGGGGGCACCGACATACTGGAACAAGCTCCCAAATGAAATCAGAGCCCGACGGGACCTTCAGCAGTTCCGTAGGGCCGTGAAGACGGAACTGTTCCGACGGGCATTCCAATAGGCAGGGCTATTTTTGGGCAGGAACGCACAGGAACGGAGTTCCGGCTGGCTCCGGAGTTGGCCACACCCTGCAGGAACTCATTAGCATAACAGGCCACACCCAACAGCAGAAACTCATTAGGATTGGCTACATTAGGGGTATGTGGCCTAACATGCAAACTAATTCCTGCTACAAAAAAGCCCTGGGTTTTGACAACAAACAAGGCAAACAGAATAAGAAGCAAAGAGTGGGCCGGATGACCACTCTTCTGGTAACATGGGGGTGTGGCCTCATATGCGAATATGCTGTGCTGTCGAGGGTGTGGCCTAATATGCTAATGAGTTCCTGCTGTTGGGTGTGGTCTGTTATGCTAATGAGTTCCTGCTGGGATTTTTCTACAAGAAAAGCCCTGCCAGTAGGCATTACATCTTCAATGAGCTGGGTGTCAATCTGTGAACAGGTGCTACGCTACGCCGGACAATATGCAATCGAGGCACCTTATTATGCTGTGCCATCATTGGTGAATTTGGGATTGACTGAGCGGCAGGGTTCCCTCTAAGCTGAGTGAGTGTGAGCTAGCTCCGTTTTTTTAGCCTCCAGCTCACACATTTCTGTCTTAGCTCAGAAAGGAGGGCTCCAGAGCAAACTAATTTATGCAGTAGCCAAATTGCTCGCTCACAACTTTAATGCCAGTAGCTCACCAAGTAGAATTTTTGCTCACGGGACTTCACAGTTTAGAGGGAACATTGCTGAGCGGTTTTATTGTTTTTATGTATTTATATTGTTGTTTTATTATGTTGTAAGCCGCCCCGAGCCCGCTTTGGCGGGGAGGGCGGGATAAAAGTAATAAAAATAAATAAACAAACAAACCCGGGAGGAGAAAGAGAAAGCCTCGCACTGGAAGGCCAGACAACAGTGGAAGGAAGCGAAGCTCCAAAGGTCCCACCAACCCCCGCCCCCCCCCCTTGGGGCTTGCCTCGGCTGCCTGGGTAGAACTAGGGTTGCCAAGTCCCTCGAGCTTACTGGCGGGGGGGAGTCCTCTGCCGGCTGGGAGCTTCATTGGTGCGTGCGCAGAGCGCGTGCGCCGGCTGATGTCACCAGAAGTGATGTCAGCACGTTGGGGGCGTTGCCAGGGCAACGCCCCCAACGTGATGGCGTCACTTCCGGGTGACGTCATTACGTGAGGGAAGTCGTCCAGGCTGGAGGACTTCGGGGGCGGGGTTTCCCCCGCCGGCCGAATGCTGGCCGGTGGATCAGGAACCCCTGTAAGCAGGGGATCCCCTGCCCCCCGGCCTGACTTGGCAGCCCTAGGTAGAACCTCTGCATGCTCGCAAAAGGGCCTGGCCAGCCAAGGGTTGCCTGCGCCAACAGTGCTTTGTTCAACCTTGTCGTGACCCGGCCTGTGGCAGGAGGGCCTGGTAGGCCGGGAGCCTGGCAGTGGGACCCTGCGTGCGTTTTGGCGCCGAAACGGGCCAATAGGAGCATGGGCGTCAACTACGGGGGGGCTCGAGGGCTCGAGCCCCCCCTGAAATTTCCCGGGGGGGGGCTCAGCCACCCCCGGCAAAATGGAGCGCCCTGCCGGCCTGCCCTCCTGCCTCCCTGGGGCGGGGGGGGGGGGAGAGAGGTGGCGACGGCCGGCTGACTGGCCACCCTCATGCGCTCCATTTTGCCGGGGGAGGCTGAGCCCCCCCCGGGAAACTTAGGCACGAGGCGGAGCGGGAGCCCGGGGCCCGCAAGGGCGACGCGCCAGCCCCGGCTGCAGGCAGCAGCAGCCAGCAGCAATCCCCGAGGTGAGCGGGGAGAGGGAGGGAGGGAGGGGGCGGGGAGCGCGGTGGGCAGGCGGGCACGGCCCGGGGGAGGGAAGCGGCGGCGGCGGCTCCCGGGGGGGGAAGAACGGCGGGGACATGGTCCCAAGCGCACGCATGCGCTTTGCGCGCGCGCACGAGAGAGCCCCTTGCCCCCCCCGGGAATTTAAAAAGTCTACGCCCCTGAATAGGAGGGAAGAGAGCATTGCGACAAAAGAGCTGGGACCGGTTGGAAGTTGTTCTTTTTCCCAGAGAGCAGGGCCAGAGGAAAGGCTGCTGCAGGGAAGAGGCCCTCGCCCTGAGGGAAGGGTGAGTAAACTCAGGCCTAACGAAGACAGAGGGCTAGGGACCGTGAGCCTAGTCGTGTTAGGGCATTTGATTCCTTTTCTTTTCACCCACTTACTGTAATTATCCTTGCACCTGTAATTATCCTTGCACCTTGCACCTTGTGTTCCCATTTTGGGCTGACCTCCTATCCAATAAACCTTTTGCTGTTGTTTAATCGGCCTGGTCCTCGCGCCTTTTATTTGGCCAAAAATAGGGTCGCCAAGTCACTTACGTGTCCAAGCGGGGAAGTCCCGCTCCCGGTCCGGGACTCCCGCACACGCGGCGCGATGACGTTGCCCGGAAGTGACGTCATCACACCGGGCACGTCACTGGGTGACACTCTGGTAATCACCCTAAAAACTCTATGGCACCACAGAGTTTTCAGGGCGATTGCTAGAGGATCGCCCTGTGATGTGCCTGGCGTATGACATCACTTCTGGGCAACGTCATCGCGCCGGGCACGTCGGCCTGATGCGGCCGTTTTGGGGGTGGGGATTCCCCCGCCGGCCGAATCTGGACCGGCGGATTGGGGAATCCCTGCCCCCTGAGGAGACTTGGCAGCCCTGGCCAAAAAGGGGAAGTCGGAAGGTCTTGGGAGGGTGCTCTGGGCCTTTCCAAGGGAACCTATATCCAGAGTGGTGGCAGCGTCAGGTGACCCCCCACCTGAGTCATGACAAACTTGCACTTTGGGGTATGGGGAGCACAAAACCTCTGCATCGTACATCAACGCACACTGCAGTTTTGCAAAGCATGATGGAAGATCACCAGGAAAATACCTGCCCGTGTCCAGGCAATAACCGGCAAAGGATGCCCCTCAGCAGAGCAGAAGTAGTCCACGCTTTGACCTTCAGTCACAGTCTGGTCAGTAGGGACCACCACAAACCTCGGAGTATCTGCAGGGGGGGAAGGCGGTGAAGCCAAACAGAAGAGGAAGGAATAGACGTCAAAAGGCAACACTGGTTTACACAGAGAGTGATTAAAATTTGGAATTTGCTGCTGGAGGATGTAGTGGTGGCCACAGGAATAGAAAGCTTTCAAAGGGGGTTTGACGTATTCATGGAGGATAAGTCTATCAGTGGCTACTAGCCATGGTGGCTGAGGAGAACCTCCACATTCAGAGGCACTAATCTTCTGAATCCGAGAGCCAGGAGGAAACATCAGGGGAAGGCCTCGGCCTCTGTGCCCTCTTGCTGGCCCTCCAGAGGAACTGGTTGGCCCCTGTGTGAGACAGGATGCTGGACTGGATGGACCACTGGTCTGATCCAGCAGGGCTGCGATTTGATGGCACACAATGAGACCATGTGCATTGTGCTGCTGAACTGCAATTGATAACGAAGCCCAAGACAATGCATCCACCTGGACTGAATCGAGACCTAGGTTTCCTGTCTCATTACCCATGCTGATTTCTCCACACCTATTACCCCGCTGCATATCTCACCTAAAGCCAATCACGCCTGCTATTGTTATTCACCTTCTATTTTCATTTGTCAGCTAATGCCATTCGGCGTCTGAAATCACTCCACTGTCCAATAAATAGGACAGATGGACTCCCATTCTAGCTGTATCTGAAGAAGTGAGCAGTGACTCATGAAAGCTCATACCCTGCCGCATATTTGTTAGTCTTTAAGGGGCTACTGGACTCTTGCTCTTTTCTACGTGTACGTGGGTAGATGATCCAGGTCCAGCCACAGACATCTTCAGCTTAAAAAGGTGGACCATAGCAAGGCTAGGAAAGCAAGGCTAGGAAAGATAGTGTTTGAGAGAGAAGCAGATGCAGTGGAAGGAAGGTTCCTAAAGTCCCATGGCAATGTGAGGTACATTTACCTGGGGTGCTGGAAGGAACAAAGGCTTTACAAATAAGGGAATAGGACCAGTCAAGCAGGAATTGGCAGAGTTACATGTACCTTTCTCTCATTTATTATATTAGTTATTTACTCTGAGGACCTCTGTCTTGCCCACAACAACACTGAAAAATGCACCGCACCATGTTTAAATCAAAAACACGAAGCAGCCGCAACAGAGCAGCAAGGAACGTGAAAATCTGGAACACCAAGAGGCACTGAGAGGAGGACAGGTAACAAAAGAAGGAAGAAAATAACCCCAGTCAAAGAAAAGTGTAAGATCAGAGACGCCCAAAACATCAGCCTGAAATGCAACAGGGTAAGAGCAAAGATAAAACAGGATTTAAAGGAAAGGGGCAAGATCCAGGTGTGGAGTGCACCAGTTACCGGGGCCAACACTGAAACAGCCCTGTCTCCTGTGCTCACCAACCTCATAATGAAACCACGCAAAATTCTGCAAGGGGTGCGAAAGAAGGGTTCTCAGGCCATACTGGCAATTAGAATGAAGTCAGAGGGGGGACATGGGGGGGTGCAACCTTGTGTCCACGAGCATGTCACTTCTGGGGAAAACACGGAAGTGACACAGGGTAGCTCTAGGAATTGCCAAAAACTATGTTAAACCATAGAGTTTCCAGTGATCCACAGAACTCCCCTGCATCACTTCCGGGGGTTCTCCAGAATGGATAAAATGGCATGTGGTACACTGCTGGTTTTAAAGAATTTTATCTTGCTGCCGCTTGTAGAGAACATCCCACTTTTGCATTGTCAGAGGGCTGAGCTGGATTTACCGTGGAGTATATGTTCTTTGAACGTTGTTGTTCCCAATTTTATAGGATGTCTCAGCTATTGGTTACTTTGATTTTTGTTTCATTGCATCCTATTTGGTCATTTGGCAGCTGTACTTTTGTAATTTTGTGAGTTTGTTTGTACTGACTTGGTATTTGATTACAGTGTTGTACTGTTTTCAATAGAGCAATATTTGTGAATTCTTGTCGGTGGAACTTTTATATGATTTGGGAGCCTTTGAGATGCAGCCCACTTTTGGAGTTTGGCATTTTTGGTTACAGCCGCTTGTAGAGGTGGCAGGCAATGGGACCTGGGGTGGGGGCAGGCCCGTAGCCAGGGGGCATTTGGGGCACTGCCCCCCACAGATGAGTGCTGCCCCCTCAGACCAATTTTTTTTAAAAAAAAAATCTGGAAAACTTTAAAAAAAATCTAGGATTTTTTTTTTTTTTTTAAATGTAAGATGCACATGGGTGTTCCAAAATGACGCCAGGCACAGCCAGGGAAGCTACAGTCTCATTTTTTTCCTTTTTCCAGCGTGAAAAATAAATAGTTTTTTTTAAAAAAAAATCAATAAAATAAAGTAAAATAAACTTGCAAAATGCAAAATAGAGAGGGTCAGATATTTCCCCCATTCCCGGCTTACCCCAAAAAGCAGCCCGAAACCGAATCTCTCCAATCGAAAGGACTAGAGGTGGGCTAGGGATCTCAGTGGCGCTGGAGCTGCAGGTCTGGCCGGGCTACCCCCCCCCCCCAGATTTTCCCATGCCCCGACAACCAAAATTTTTTAACTATGCCCTCAGGGTGGGGGATTCCCCACCACAACAGGGGGACCAGCAAGCCAATGCAAAAGCGATCCCTAAACCCTAATAAACCTTTCCTTACTCGATCTGCCTGAAACTGGCATTACCCAACAGTGCATCCACAAACAACCATCCATGCGTTAGAGAGTCACCTTGTACGATGACGTTGGCCGTCGCCTGGATAGACCCCTCGCTGTTACTGGCGTTGCAGCTGTACTGCCCCTGGTCCAAGAAGGTGACGTTTTGGATGTAGAGGCCCCCAGAGCTGGTGATGGTAAAACGAGAGTCCTGAGGCAGCGGGGATCCCGAGCTCAGCTTCCAGACGACGTGAGGCTGGGGGTGACCCGACACCCCACATTCCAAGGTGACGCTCTGCCCCACCAACACTTCTGTGTTCTGGGGCTGGATAACAAAAGTGGGCTTGGCTGAAAGCAAAACCGAAAGTGGCAGAAAGGTCAGCCGATCCATAATACTGAGCATTTATATGGAGCACTTCAGCATTTGTATATAGCGCTTACTTGGGAGGGGGTGTGTGTGTGTGCCTTGAAGTCACGGCTGACTTCTGGCGACCCCTAGTGGGGCTTGGATGTTTCAGAGAGGTGGCTTGCTATTGTCCGCCTCTGCATCCTGGCCCTGGGATTCCTTGGAGGTCTCCCATCCAAGTACTTGCCAAAGTTGGCCCTGCTTAGCTTCCGAGATCTGACGAGATCGGGCTTGCCTGGGCTATCCGGATCAGGGTAACATGTAGCACTTATATGTAGAACTTCAGAGACAAGACGTTGGGAGATCCATTTATCAATTTCCCAAGTGCTGGGTTTTTTTTAAAAAAAATTAGTAAATAGTAGTGATTGTGCCCCTCCATTTGGATCAAGGCCGTAGTGGGGGGAAAGGGGGCATAGCCCACTCCCACGGTGTCCTCCCCCAAATCCAAACAGCTCTGGAGCTGGTATTTGGACTTTTGAGAGCTAAAGGTGGCCAGGATATGGCCAATGTTCCCTCTAAGCCAGTTTGGTTAAGTGCGCGGACTCTAATCTGGGAGATCCGGGTTTGATTCCCCACTCCTCCACTTGCACCTGCTGGATGACCTTGGGCAAGCCATAGCTCTGTACCAGCTGTTCTCTCAAGGACAGATGTCTCAGAGCTCTCTCAGCCCCACCTACCTCACAGGGTGTCTGTTGTGGGGAGGGGAAGGGAAAGGAGTTTGTAAGATGCTTTGAGACTCCCTTGGGTAGTGAATGGCGGGGTATGAATCCAATCTTTTCTCTCTCTTCCCTGAGAACGAGCGAGGGAAAGAGAAAGAGGGACTTGCCTAAGAGCTTTACGGATGTGGGGATTTGAACCTGGGTCTCCCAAGTGCACTCCAGCATTTTGAAAAGGACACATTAATATGTCACGGCGAATCCTCGGAAAGGATGTCAATAGCAAATACTCGAAATCTGCCAAACACTCAAAATTGGCTGACGATCCCAGATGCAAAGAAATCTGTACTTCCCCTGCCCTTCAGAAATATGGCAGTGAATGCTGACAATTGCACAGGGACTGCAAATGAGTCCTTGTCCGAACGTTCGCAGACCATACTCCTTTATTTAGAACACTCGTATGCTCCCTCCCACATACTCCCACACAGGGGTCCTTTGGGGCCGGAGCGAGGCGGAGCACCACTCCGTCAGCTCAGGAGGGGCAGTAGGGCAGCCACGGGCTGAATCAGATTCTCTGATCTGATTCGGCCCGCTGCCGAATTGCTGCCGAAATTCGGTGGCAACTTTAAAAGTGGCTGTAGGGGACGGGGTTTGAGGGAGAGGCTCCAAACTTGCAGAGTAGCTTCTGGGACCTCTCCCCCAAACGCCCACCAAGTTTCAAGAAGATTGGACCAGGGGGTCCAATTCTATGGGCCTCCAAACAGGTTGCCCCCATTCCCTCCTTTGTTCTATATGGTGGGGAAAAAGTAATGTTTTTTCCCACCATAGAGAACAATGGAGGGGATGGGGCAACCTGTTTGTGGGCTCATAGAATTGGACCCCCTGGTCCAATCTTCTCGAAACTTGGTGGGTATTTCAAGGAGAGGCCCCAGCAGCTACCCTGCACGTTTGGAGCCTCTCCCTCAAACCCCCTTTCCTCCAGCCCCTCATATACCCTATGAGTTTTTGCCATTGCTTTCAATGGCCCATAGGGTATAAATGGAGTTGAAACTGACATTCCCTTTCTGACACACCTCCGGTGATGTCAGGGGATGTGGCATATGCTAATGAGTTATGCTAAAGAGTTATGCTAATGAGCGCCTGCACCTCTTTTTCTACGAAAGGACCCCTGCTCCCACAAGGTCGGATTTCAACAGCCCCCTACTGTTATACGGTCCTCATGACGCGCCAATATAAGAGGAACTCTGCAACCTGAAGGGCATAACTGCAAAATCTGAACCTTCAAAGGACAGAGAAAAGCCAATTACATGGGCTGCCGAAGTAACGCAGGACAACTTCTTGGGTCTTTGCCTCGCCGGCGACGTTCTTGGCCATGCACTGGTAGACACCTTTGTCCGATTCTCTGGTGTCCTGGATCATGAGCGTCCCGTCTTGCAGCAGGTTCAGGCGCCCGTCATCTCTCATGTCGATCTCGTTGCTGAGAAACAGGGACACAGAGAAACTTGGATTATGGCGATCCCAAGAGAAGACAGACATCACAGCTGTTCATCCCGGCCCTGGACTCCACCAGAGGTGCGACAGGTCCACTCACACAAACAAAAGAGGCGCAAGTTACACCACAAAACAAGGAAGTGATTCTGCTGTTTCAGGTTATAACTCCTGGATGATACTTGGCAGTCAACAGACATTTGGGAGTAGTTCTGACATCATTGGCGGGGGGGACGGGGACAAATGAGAATTGGCAGAAATGCCTGCGGAATGGCGTTGCTCCCAAAGACTGATCCTGTCTAGAAGAAGAAAAAGAAGAGATTGGATTTATATCCCGCCCTTCACTCACTTGGGAATCTCAGAGCAGCTTACAAACTCCTTTCCCTTCCCCTCCTCACAACAGACACCCTGTGAGGTAGGCGGGGCTGAGAGAGCTCTGAGACAACTGTCCTAGAGAGAACAGCTCTGACAGAACTATGGCTTGCCCAAGGTCACCCAGCAGCTGCAAGTGGAGGAGTGGGGAATCAAACCCGGTTCTCCCAGATTAGGGTCCGCGCACTTTGACCCTCAGTTTGGTGAAGGAGAGAAAGCCATTTTTATTTCCTCCTGCCTGTTAGCAAAGGGCGGGTCTTTGTGCAAACGGAAACCGGTCTCGACCTAGTTTCCTTGTCACAGTGCCCAATCAGGGGACTCTTCTAATAAGGGCTCGGGGACCTCTAACAGGCCGCTCTCACCAGACTACAATTCCCAGAACTCTTTGAGGGAAGCCATAGCAGTCAAACCAGATCTGAATCGATTTCAACTGACAGTGCAGGCGTCACCGGAAGCACCGCCGGCTGAGGCTCCTGCCAGCGACTTACTTGTTGTGGAGCCAGATGATCTTGGGCTTGGGGTTCCCTTCCGCCCTGCAGATGAAATACACGGTGTTGCCGAGGGCGACGTCGACATCCCGTGGCTCAGTAGTGATGCGCGGTCTCTCTGGAACAACACCGTCGAGCATGTGAACACACGAACGTATGCCTGATACTGAATCAGACCACCGGTTGATCAAAGTCGGTATCGTCTACTCTGGCTGGCAACGGCTCTTCAAGGTCTCGGGCAGAGGTCTCTCACATCATCCTACTATCATCCAGACCTGGATAGCCCAGGCTAGCCCGATTCCGTCAGCTCTCGGAAGCTAAGCAGGGTCGGCCTTGGCTAGTATTTGGAAGGGCAATCTCCAAGCAATACCAGGGTTTGTGATGCAGAGCCAGGCAATGGAAACCGCCTCCGATACATCTCTTGCCTTAAAAACAAGTCTAGCTCGCCATCTAGTGGTGCATGATGCTAAAAGAGCTAGAACAATCTTAGGATCTCCTGGCTATTTTACACACCAAAACATAGTACAACAACAACTATTATTGCTATTGTTATTATTACTGGGAATAAGGCCCATTGTGGAAATAAGTACAATGGGCTCTAGACAGAGGCTCTGGGAGAGTGCCAAGGCCTTGGGCATTCAGTGTCAATTTGCTGTGGCAACCTCAGCAGGGCATAAGGACGCAGAGTCCACCATTTTCTCCAGGGGAACTGATCTCTGCTACCTGAAGAGCAGTTGTAATTCTGAGTGGTCTCCTGCCCTCACCTGGAGATTGGCAGCAGTGGTTCCCCAAGAGGGAACAGCTGGTTTGGAGGGCAGAGTCTATGGCATTGTACCTGTCTGAGGCCCCACCTCTCCTCAAACCTCACCCTCTCCAGGCTCCACCCTCAAATCTCCAGGAATTCCCCACCTGGAGCGGGCAACCCTATCTCCTTCCCAGCCAAGCATCAAATTACTGTAATTTCCCCCTTCCTCTTCAGCTTTCCATTCCCACCCCACCCCCCACCACCTTGGGCAGCTGGGAACTGTAGGCCAGCAGATGAGGAAGCCCCATTCAACCCAGTGAATGATACTCCTGCAGGCCCCTCTCTGGAACTACAGCTCAATTGAACCTTATGGGGGAACATTTTAAACAAACCACAGACAGCAGCCGTCTTATGAACACAGGTAACTGCCATTTTGTTTCACCTACCAACAGCCACTGAGGTAACAGTTGAATCTTATAGGGGAACATTTTAAACAAACCACAGACAGCAGCCATCTTTTAGACACAGGTAACTGCCATTTTGTTTCACCTACCAGCAGCCACTGAGGTAGGGTTGCCAACCTCCAGGTGGGGCCTGGGGATCCCCTGCTTTTACAACTGATCTCCAGCTGACAGAGATCAATTCCCCTGGAGAAAATGGCTGCTTTGAAAGGTGGCCTCTATGGCATTGGACCATGCTGAGGCCCCTCCCCTCCCCAAACCCCACCTTCTCCTGGCTCCACCCCCAAAGTCCCCAGGTATTTTCCAACTTGGACTTGGCAACCCTACACTGAAGTAACAGTTAATCCCCCCACAGGAGCGGAGCAGGAGAAGTGTCTTCGTCAAGAGAGAAAGCCATCTGCCAGAAATTCTGACAGGGCACAGAGGCTGAAGGAGTGGGCGGGGAAGAGGAGCAGACACAGCACCCAGCCAATGGCATGTGAGTATTACAGCCAGTGGATAGGGACAGCTTCTGATTGACAGGCCAGGGGACCAATGGCTGGGGTGGCGTGTGGAATCTTCAGGAGCGTGCCACCACCACGCAGAGAATTATTATATAGAGAGATAATTAGGACCCGCGATACTCATGGAGGGGAGTATTCCCAAAGGCTCCCAGCCTCCAGAGGTAGCTCCACATTCAGGAGAAGGAAGCTACCGCAGGCAAGCTTGTTCCTGCCTCCCCCCCGGCACCAGCGGCGAGGGCCAAGTGGCTCCCAGCTGCCGGGCCTGCCAAGTCTTCTCTGCCCCTCCAGCTACTGAGCCTTCCCCGCTCCCCGGCATCAGCAGCAAGTCTCTCCCTCCACCCCAATGACGGCGAGGCAATACCAAGTTTTTTACTATGTGGGGGACTTAAGTATCGCCCGTATACTTTTTTCCATTTTTGCAGATTTTTCTGCACACCTGGGGATTGCCCCCAATGTGTGGATTTAGATATCTGCACACGCAGGAGACCCTTGGCTATTAGTATATAGATGATGATGATGATGATTATCCTACTACCTAAGTGTCTTTCAGCTGGAGATGCTGGGGACCACATCGGGGACCGTCAGCATACAAAGCAGATGCTCTACCCCTGGGCCATAGCCTCTGAGCCTTCTGTTAATCATGCACAGTTGAGCACAGAATGAGGAGCCGGAGGTGTCTACTGGGTATTTGCACTGGGCATGACAAGATCCCTTCTTTGCAGTCCCCCTTCTCTACACTTTTCCACTGCAGCACTGAATCATAGACAGCCGAAGAACAGGTACAATACATCGGAACCTGGGGGTACATCGCTCCAGGACCTCCACTGCTGGACCTCCTGAGGGCACCTGGGTTTTGGGCCACTGTGTGACTCAGAGTGTTGGACTGGATGGGCCACTGGCCTGATCCAACATTGGCTTCTCTGATGTTCTTATGTTCTGATGAACTGGGGTTTTTTAAGTGTATGGAGGAGGCTCTATTAACATCGTATTTATAACACTTATTAGTCACCTTTCTCCTTTGCGGAACTCGAGGGGGCTTACCACACAACTAAAACAGTATGAAAAGCACAATACAAAACAACAACTGGAAAACCTGTAAAGATAGATAAAGACAGGGAGCCCTGTTAGTCCGTAGCAGTAGAAAAGAGCTAGAGTTCAGTTGCACCTTAAAGACTAACAAAATTTGTGGCAGGCTAGGAACTTTCACGTGTCACCGCTCACTTCTTCAGATATGAGAAGTGAGCAGTGACGCATGAAAGCTCATACTACTGAACAGGGTTGCCATCCTCTAGGTGGGGGCTGGCGATCTCCCGGGATTACTACTGCTCTCCAGATGACCGAGATCAGTTCCCCTGGAGAAAACAGCTGCTTTGGAGAGTGGATTTACACACCTTCCCCAGGCTCCACGCCCCAAAATCTCCAGGTATTTCCCAAGCAGGAGTTGGCTACCCCAGCCACTGAAGGAGTGGCAAGCGGCAACAGGTTCAAATTGTGGCAAAGGGGACTGCGGCAGGATCATCAAGGAAGGCGTTTTTAATTGTTAGGTCACGGTCACACGCCCGAGATAAAGCGGGGGGGGGGAGTTAGGCTATTTCCTCCAGAAGAAACTCACCCACAGTTGCACAATCACACAGAGTTTTGTAGATGCGGGCACAGCCTGCCACTGTGTGATCAGACGCAACCGCCAGTGAGTCAGGGGTTGGGGTTTTTTTGCCGTTGTTTTCCGATTCACTTAAAAGGGGGATCGATGAATCACATCTCCGCCCTGAGGGCTTCCTATGACAGTATGCGATGCTGCGCGTACTGAGAAGGGGAATAAAACAACGGCATGGCATCGAGATAGCCTGATCAGACTATCCCGACGCCATGGGAGCGCGCTGGTGTGATCAGACGCAGGAAAGTCTGTCTGTGGCCCATAGCAGCCCATCTGCTACTGGACTTTCTGAGGTGTTTTTTTTTTAACTCCGCGTGTGCGGCGGAGCAAAACGGGTTGCTGACGGCTGCGGGGCGCTTGCCAGATGTTGGCATCTGATCGCACTTCTTTCATCCACTTGGCATTTGCGCCTATGTCAGGGCGAATTGTGCGTGTGATCGCAGCCTTAGGATGGCTGAATAACGGAAGCGGCTCTTGCCAGGCCCCCATTAAGCTCTACACAGCATATCCTGAATGGCAAGACAGTCTGGTGCAGTGGTTAGCGTGTCGTACTATGATCTGGGAGTCCCAGGTTCAAACCCTCCCACTGTGCCATAACACTCACCGGGTGACCTTGGACTAGTCGCTCTCGCTGGGCCTAACCTACCTCGCAGAGTTGCTGTGAGGCTGAAAGGAGAGACAACCTCACCGTGTAGCGCAGTTGACGGGAGGGCACTCACCACAGTTAAATTCTTGGGTGGTCAGACTGACGACGGAGCGGCCTTGGAGCTCCCTGGGGCTCTCGCAGGTAGCGGCGGTCTGGGTGTTACCCTGGGTGGTGTATCTCTTCAGCAGTTCGGCCAGCCACATCAGGTCACAGTCGCACAGCAAAGCGTTGGAGTCCAGCCGCCTGGGCGGAAGCAGCAAGCCGAGAAAAGGCGTCAGCCCACTCAGATCTCTATGGCATTGAGCTGCCATGTTCCCGCCAGAGACAGCAGTGTTGGAGTGAGAAACTCAGCATGACTGGACATTGGGGGGGGGGGGGGGGGCGCTACATCACTCTCTGTGTGTCTAGGTGTTATTTCCTTGAATGGGAGACTGTCTTAACCTGGGAGCTGTCCTCTGACCCCTCTTCCTCCCTTTGTCCTCTCACTTTCTCTACATGGCCTTCCGTGGAACTAGAATGATAAAAGGGTTGGAACACTTTCCCTATGAAGAAAGGTTGAAGCGCTTGAGGCTCTTTAGCTTGGAGAAACGACGGCTGAGGGGTGACATGATTGAGGTTTACAAGATTAGGCATGGGACAGAGCAGGCCGAGAAAGAAGTCCTTTTCTCCCTTTCTCACAAGACAAGAACTCGGGGACACTCCATGAAATTGCTGAGCAGTCGGGTTAGAACAGATAAAAGGAAGTCCTTCTTCACCCAAAGAGTGATGAACACGTGGAATTCAGTGCCACAAGAGGTGGTGGCGGCTACAAGCATGGACGGCTTCAAGAGGGAATCAGATAAGCATACGGAGCAGAGGTCCATCAGTGGCTATTAGCCACAAGGTATAGATAGGAACTCTCAGTCTGGGGCAAGGGATGCTCTGTATTCTTGGTGCTTTGGGGGGGGGGAGGCAAGAGTGGGAGGGCTTCTGGTGTCCTGGCCCCACTGCTGGACCTCCTGAGGGCACCTGGTGTTTCTGGCCACTGTGTGACACAGTGTTGGACTGGATGGGCCACTGGCCTGATCCAACACTGGCTTCTCTTATGCTGTTATAGAGACACACATCCCTGCAGGTCTCTCCTGTAGAGACAATGGCCTCATTCTCCCCCAGACACGATGCCGGACAAGTGGGCCATCTGTGACAGGGAAGGACTCTTTAGATTCGGCCTTCTCTTCTCTCAGCTGCAATCCGAATCCGAATTGGATCTCCCTGAACGAATGGAAGTTTTCGGCTGCGATCACACACTCGAAATAATCCCCTTTCAGACTGGGTTTCGCTAGTTCACACAGTGAAATCCAGCTGGAAAGTGCGCCGAAAAGTGGATTGAAAGCGGATTATTTCGTATGTGTGATCGCAGCCTGACTTTTGCTATGTATTTCTTGGGAGGGAGGTATTCACTGCCTGCAACGTCACACTTCTGGGAGTGGGCAAAACTCTCCTATATTAACCGCATTTCCCAACAGGCAGATCCCCTGTCCCTCAGCCCTCCCCCTCGCTGCCTATCTGCTGGCTGGAGGGGGGCACGTACGGGCACCAAGCAGAAGCCTGAGGTGGCATTGCTGGCACCATGGCGAGGTCACTTCCGGCGTGTAGTGGAAATGATGTCATTGAATTGCCAGCAATGCCATAGAGTTTTTGCTGAAATAGCAGAGTGTCCTGTGTAACAAAGGACATGATGATGTTGCTTCCAGTGCGCAGTGTGCAGATGTTGTTGGCACATTGCTGGCGACACTGGCCTTGGCCTCCCCTTGTCAGCCCCCCCACACACACCTCTTGCCAGCTGCCTGGAGCAACCTGGCCACCCTATCTAGGCATCTGGACAGAAGGTGTGACTTCCCCCAAAGCTGAACCAAGCTCTGTCTCACTAATATCTATTCTGCCCAGTAGCAGATCTCCGAGCGCCGAAGAACAGATGCTTTCGAATCATGGTGCTGGAGACAACTCTTGAGAGTCCCATGGACTGCAAGGAGATCAGATCAGTCAATCCTAAAAGAAATCAACCCTGACTGTTCCCTGGAAGGCCAGATCCTGAAGCTGAAGCTTAAATTCTTTGGCCACCCAATGAGAAGGGAGCACTCACTGGAGAAGACCCTGATGCTGGGGAAGACTGAAGGTCAAAGAAGAAGAGGACGGTAAAGGAGGAGATGGTTAGAAGAAGAAGAAGAGACTGGGTTTACACCCTGCCCTTCACTTGGAGTCTCAGAGCGGCTTACAAACCCCTTTCCCTTCCCCTCCCCACAACAGACACCCTGTGAGGTAGGTGAGGCCGAGAGAGCTCTGTCTGAAACGGCTTTTTCAAGAACAGCTCCGACAGAACTATGGCTTGCCCAAGGTCATCCAGCAGCTGCAAGTGGAGGAGTGGGGTATCAAACCCAGTTCTCCCAGGTTAGAGTCTGCACACTTAACCACTACACCAGACTGGCTCCCAGACGTTATCAATGCAACGAACATGAAATTAAGCAAATTCCAGAGCACAACAGAAGACAGGAGGGCGTGGCGTGATGTAATCCATGGGGTCGCAAAGAGTCGGACTCGACTGTGCGACTGAACGACGACGACAACAAAGCTGTGTTAGTCTGTCTGTAGCAATATCCAGGTGGTCAGCCGTGTTGGTCTAAAGCAGAACAAACTTAGAGTCCAGTGGAACCTTTAAGACCAGCAAAGGTTTGTTCAAGCTATGAGCTTTCGTGTGCAAGGCCCGCTTTTTCAAACAGAAAAAGAGCCAGAGTTCGGTAGCACCTTAAAGACTAACAACATATGTGGCCGGGGAAGAGCTTTCAAGCAGGGCTCATTTCATAGCAGGGGCTCGTCTGCATATTAGGCCACACACCCCTGATGTAGCCAATCCTCCAAGAGCTTACAGTAGCCCCTGTAAGAAGAACTCTGTAAGCTCTTGGAGGATTGGCTACATTAGGGGGTTGTGGCCTAATATGCAAAGGAGCTCCTGCTACGAAATGAGCCCTGTTCGTGAGTCACTCCTCACTTCTTCAGATACTCACTTCAGGTATCTCTTTTCTACTCCTAGAGAAAATGGCAGCTTCGGATGGTGGATCTGAAGGTGCTACACCCTGCTGAGTTCCTTTCCCTCCACAAACTTTGCCCTCCCCGGGCCGCATGTGCAAAATTTCCAGAAATTTCCCCATTCAGAGCTGTCAAGCCGAAGGGATGTCCATTTTGGCCTGGGGAATTCCTGGAAATTTGTGGGGCAGTGCCTGGGAAGTGGGGATTTGGGGAGCGATTTAGTCCTGAATCTACAGCATGTCATAGTTCACTCTATGAAGCTGCCATTTTCTCTGAAAGCCAGTCTGGTGTGGTGGTTAAGTGCGCGGACTCTAATCTGGGAGAGCCGGGTTTGATTCCCCACTCCTCCACTTGCACCTGCTGGATGACCCTGGGCAAGCCGTAGTTCTGGCACAGCTGTTCTTGAAAAAGGGCAGTTTCTGTCAGAGCTCTCTCAGCCCCACCTACCTCACCGGGTGTCTGTTGTGGGGAGGTAAGGGGAAGGGAAAGAAGTTTGTAAGCCGCTCTGAGACTCCATGTAGTAATGAAGGGCGGGGTATAAATCCAATCTCTTCTTCTCTTCAACGGATCTCTGTCGTCTGGAGATCAGTTGTAACCCCAGAAGAACGCCAGGCCAGGCCTGGAGGTTAGCAACCCTTCTATCAGCCGTTAATGACCGAGACGGACTATATGGAAGTGGAGCCCAGTAATAATGCCTGGGATGGTGGAAGGCCTACGGCGTATACGGCATTGCTGAACACAGAGGCACTGCCACTGGATGTCTCTCTCTCTGCCACTTGACCAGCAAGAATAGTTCTTGGTAACCTCTCTTATCCACTTACAGCCGCTTGAGGGATCCCAGTTGGGCAAAGGCACCTGGCTGGATTCGGGAAATCCGGTTATTATGCAAGAAACTGCAAGGAGAGGAACAAGCAGGGGTCATTTCGTAGAAAAAGAGGTGCAGGAGCTCATTTGCATAACTCATTTGCATATGCCACACCCCCTAACATACCGGAAGTGTGTCAGAAGGCCACACCCACTCCACGGGTGAGTGAAACTGACCTGCTCTTCCTCCAGTCCCTTCCCCATCCAATACTTTGTGCAATAAAAATAAGCGTCAAGAACACACCCTCATTCTCTTCCTGCTCCCTCGAAACCACCAGGTTTCAAGTCGACTTGAGATACCCAGGACACGTGCACCACCCATCCCTTCCCCTTCCCCTCCCCACAACAAGGCACCCTGTGAGGTAGGTGGGGCTGAGAGAGCTCTTTTGAGAACTGCTCATGAGAGAACAGCTCTGAGAGAACTTGGGACTGGCCCAAGGTCACACCAGCAGCTGCATGCGGAGGAGTGGGGAATCAAATCCGGTTCTCCCAGATTAGAGTCCAACTCCTGACCACTACGCCAAACTGATAAGGTGGAAGCTGCTGAAGGGTTGGTGAAATTTCTCCAGTACTTATGTGCCATGTGCCCAGATAAAAAATGGTATACTTAGAAAATGTATATGCCACCTTGAGCAAGTCTCTGGAAAAGCAGCACACAGTCATAAAAGGAACAATGATAAAATTATCAATATTAAAAGAAAACATTAAAAACAACAAAGACCCTAGCAGGGCTTTCCCCGGGGCGCTGCGCCTCTGCACTGCTCGGGGAAGTCGAGGAGGGGGCGGGGCTTGGTCATGTGCCCGCCCCCTGGGCTCCTCACTCCCGGAGCTGCGCTCCTGTGTGCTCCTGCTCCAACAGACCCCTGGGAACAAGATATATCAAGGCCTTCTTGCGTGGATCCCCAACGGTGGCCCAAGATAGTCTGAAGCCGCAGCGTCCCCCCTTCCTTTTGCCAGCCCCCTGTCCAACCTCCTGCCCTATAGGGACAACCCCCCACCAATTTGCCAAAATCTCCGTACTTACAGCCTTTCAAGTTTGGGCAGGTCACTGAATGTCTCCGACTCCACGGTTTCAAGGTTATTAAAATGCAGGTAACTGAGAACAGAAAAGCAAATGAGTCCAGCTAAATCATCAGTTCCCGAAGTCTGGGCCACAAGGAATAGATTCAACCATTAAAGACACCTGTGTGTTCAAAGTCTCCCCCCCCCCCCCCCCCGAAGAGGCTCCCTGGTGCATCTCTTTATGAGTTACTGTTCGGGCCAACCATCCCCTGCATCTTTGATTTGCTCCCAGTTCTGGACACACAGCAGAACTATCTGCCCTTCAGAAATGCTGCCCATCGAGACTTCTCAAGAGTCACAGCTCTGGGCTCGCCTCTTTCCAAAACGGAGGTACATCTAAGAGCACTGACTCATGCAGGTACACAGAGAGTGGGCTCCTCTCAGCGCAGATTTCGCAAAGTCAAAAGCTGCATTCAGACTGGCAGTTTTGGGCCCATTTATACAGCCACAGCTGTCAGGCATTCCCTGGGCGTACTCACCCCATCAGAGGACGACTTGGAGCCAGGTTAAAAAGCCACCACCTCCAAAGGGGAGTTTTTGTTTCCTCGCACATTCATTGCACATGGCGGGTGTCTGAACACGGGGAGCGCACGCAGAACGGATTTGGCAGTCTGAACCTGCAGATTCATTCTGCCGCTAGGGAAGTGGCTTTTAAAAAAAATTGCCCATATGCACACATGCCCATATGCACACATGCGCATATGCATGCGCATGAATTCTGGCCATTTTTGCAGTGCGCTCCATGGATGATGCACTACAATAATGTGGATGCTTTCCTATGGGGTGTCTCCGTGGGTAACATATCAGCTGTGTGGCTGATATGTCCCGCAACATTTTAAACTGGGTCAATTAGAGGCGGCCAAAGTCTTTACTTTCGCAGAAAGCTAAGTGTGCCTCTCATTTTGTCTTTTATTTTGTCTTTGAGAGCCAGTTTGGTGTAGTGGTTAAGTGCGCGGACTCTAATCTGGGAAAACCGGGTTTGATTCCCCACTCCTCCACTTGCACCTGCTGGATGACCTTGGGCAAGCCCTATAGCTCTGGCACAGCTGTTCTGGAAAAAGAGCAGTTTCTGTCAGAGCTCTCTCCGCACCACCTGCCTCACAGGGTGTCTGTTGCAGGGAGGGGAAGGGAAGGGAGTTTGTAAGCTGCTCTGAGACTCCTTTGGGTAGTGAAGGGCGGGGTATAAATCCAATCTCTTTTTCTTCTTCTTCTTAAAGTATCATGGATTTAGGAGAAAATTTAACAAACAACACTGAACCTCTTTTTTCAGTGTATCGGACAGGCTTGGACATGTTTATTAGTTTCGGTGACCAACTAGGTTTGATTTTCCTTGGCTGAGGACAGACTGGCAATCTGCCCCGGGATAGGTCCACTTGGAAAGTGGGGGAAGGGAGCCCCTTCAGACATGCGCAGCTGTCCCTCGGCTCCCTTTCGCACTTACTCGCTTTGAAGCCGGATTTCTTGCGCTTTAGGACACCGGGAGAAACCGGTGTCCGGAGGCCGTCTTGCGCTTGCCTCCCGCTTCCAGATAGTGTGAACCGGAAGAAGGCGGGAGGCAAGCGGAGGCGGCAGTGCGAACGCGGCATTTTGCCAGTTTGCACATGAGTGCTCATGCGCACATGCGCAAATTGCCGAAACAGCCCTATCACGAGCTGCGGAGGCCGGCCCATCTGGGGCCACTCCGCAGCAGTCTGAACGCTCCGTAACGGCATCCTTGCGCAATACACTGGCCAGTGTGAACAGCCAGCCCCGGGGAGTTTTCCCCCTGCAGCAGTTGCCTCCGCATTCATCCCGCTCTAGATTGCCAGTCTGTCCTCAGCCCGTCTCTTTACTATGACCTGCTTGCTTCATTGATCAGTGTTTAGAATTTCAACTTAGACTCAGAGCATCGTAGAATCACAGAGTTGGAAGGGACCTCCAGGGTCATCTAGTCCAACCCCCTGCACAATGCAGGAAATTCACAAATACCCCCCCCACACACACCCAGCGACCCCAGTTCCATGCCCAGAAGATGACAAAAATCCTCCAGGATCCTCGGTCAAACTGGCCTGGAGAAAAATGGCTTCCTGACCCCAAAGTGGCAATCGGCATTTCCCTGGGTGTGTACGAAAGGGCCACAAGAACCAAGCACTGAAGCAACCCTTCCTGCCCTCCCTTTCATGATCTTCCTAAGTTCACAGAATCTGCCATCTAGCCTCTGTTTAAAAAAACTCCAGCAGGGGACGGAGGTTTCCGACTGGTAACCGGTGTACTGCGAAGCATGGCAAAGTGAAGAAAGCCAGATTCCCAGAGAATTCAACATTGGTTTGACTTTGATCTATTAAAAATGGACTTTCCTGGAACAGTCGCCTTGAGCCAATGAGGAAGGATGGGGTATAAACATTTTAATAAATACCTATTATTAAATAGAATTCAACAAGGGGGGGGGGGGGCGCGATATTCGCGGGGGGGGGGGGGAGAAGCTGACAGCTGCTTCTCCTTCCTCCTCCCCCCCGCGTTCCAGCCTACCCGAGGCGAGGCCCCTCCGGCGCAGAGCCGTGGGCCTCGCCATCTCTTCTCCACCTCCTGCCCCGGCTTGGCCCAGCGAGGCCCGCGGCTTTGTGCCGGAGGAGCCTCACCATTCCTTCCCTCCCCCCTCGCCCTCGCGTTCCCCTCCCGCCCGTTCTCCTTTGCCGCGGCTTGGGTGGCTTAATGCCACTCAGGCCCAGCATTTCCCTCCTCCCCCGGCACCATCCCTTCCCGCCCCCCCGGCCGCGCTCATCCGCCGCCAGCGCCGCCGGCACTCCTGCAAGTCCGTTCCCTGTGCATGCGCCGCCACGCCGCCAGCAACAACCACACGACACGTAAGTTCGTTCCCTGCGCATGCGCAGGGGACGCTTTTTTACTTTTCGGGGGATTTCGGTATCCCCCGAAAACTTTTTTTTAACTTTTTTGATTTTTCTGCAAACGGGGGGATCACCCCCCCATCTGCAGAACCCCCTCCCCACCCCCCAAGTGCCCCCCCCGCACGGATTTAAGTATCCGCACGCGGGGGGGGGCACTTGGGAATTAGATATAGAGATACTGTGGGGTATCCAGTATAGGCTGGGCGCCATTAAAACTTTTCTTCAAATGTGTGACCCTATCGTCCCGAACTGGAACCAACCACTTCTGACACCATCCATCAGTCAACGCCCACTTCTACGGGAAAGTTTCGAGGGAAAGCGCAGGGCAGCTTGAGAAAAATCGCTCGGATGCAAATTCGCTTCCAGTGATTGAAAACAGATGGGCTCTTTGCTCCCTCCGACATCAGATCTGTTAAGGTCGCTGCGGTCAGGCAGCTACAGCCAGGGGGAGCTGGACCCCCTCCAAACAGCACCTTGTGGGGCTCACCGCCTGGCCGCTGTGGTGGATTCTTGAGAAAACGGCCGACAGTCACAAAGGGGAGCGAGCTGGATGGCTGCCTGACCAATACATCATGAACCAAGCTGCTGATTATATATGCTAGCAAGAGATTAATTCTTGGCTTTGGTACTGCATGAGGTCACTTTAGGGCTGCATACTTTTCGATGTCGTCCCAGACGGAGGGGCTCTTCTCTTGTTTATCTAGGGGATGGACATGTTGGGATCCCATAAAAACAAAATACAGGAGAGGACCACAGTTTTGAAATCCTGCCTCCCTAAAAACTACCATCCCGGGATTCTATAAACTCTCTCAGGTTCGAGCGGATTTGTTTTGCCCGAGCCAGTTTGGTGTAGCGGTTAAGAGCGGCGGACTCTGATCTGGGAAGACCGGGTTTAATCCCCCACTCCTCCACGTGCAGCTGCTGGTGTGACCTTGGGTCAGTCACAGGTTCTCTCGGAGCTGTTCTCTCTAGGGCAGTTCTCGGGAGAGCTCTCTCAGCCCCACCTACCTCCCTGGGTGTCTGTTGCAGGGAGGGGAAGGGAAAGGAGTTTGTAAGCCGCTCTGAGATTCCTTCGGGTAGTGAAGGGCGGGGTATAAATCCAATCTCCTCCTCTTCTTCAGTTTGGTGTAGCGGTTAAGTGCGCGGACTCTAATCTGGGACAACCGGGTTTGATTCCCCACTCTTCCACTTGCACCTGGCTGGATGACCTTGGGCAAGCCATAGCTCTGAACCAGCTGTTCTCTCAAGGACAGTTGTCTCAGAGCTCTCTCAGCCCCACCGACCTCACAGGGTGCCTGTTGTGGGGAGGCGAAGGGAAAGGAGTTTGTAAGCCGCTCTGAGACTCCAAGTGAGTGAAGGGCGGGGTATAAATCCAATCTCCTCCTCTTCTTCTTCTCCTCCTCCTCTTCCTCTGTCACTGCCCACATGACCCAGAAGTGACATTATCACATCTGGGACTTTGGGGTGACGCTCTGGTTTTTGGGTAAAAAAATGATGGTAAATTTGGCTTCTACCGTAAAGTTTTAGCCCAAATACCAGAGCATCACCTTGACATCCCAGATGTGATGACATCACTTTCAAGTCATGTGGACAGGGATGTAGACACGTCACTGCATGTCAGGTAGATCTTTTTTGGGATAAGTCCACCCCCTGCCGGCCAGCTGATCAGGGGTGGGGAGGCGGGTCTTGGCAGCGGGGGACTCCCGCCTCCTCCAGGGGGTCTGGGAACCCTATTCCTGGGCAATGTTTTCCACAGGAGCGGGTCCACCACGAAGAAGGCCTTCCGTCTCCATCCACCAATTCAGCTTTGCGGAGTTAAAGAATCCAGAAGATCTGAACAGGCCACTGTTTAAAGCCGTTTGTGTCCATCTCTCTCATTCACGGATCTCCCAAAACAGGGCTCTGCCTCCACAAAAGCTAGAACAGCTGAGCGCTTTTTAAACAAAAGGAAAAAATTGAACATTTCAACAGCGACACGCAGAGGGTTTCTCAGGGGAGTGGATCGAATCCGGAGATTAAATCCCGTCCAGTTTCCCACGCAGAACGTCGCCAACTTACAGCTGTTCCAGGGAACGGAGGCCCTTGAATGCATGCTGCTGGATCGTCTGGATTTCGTTCTTGTAAAGGTAGCTGGACAAAGAAAGAGAAAGGAGAGAAAGGAGATCAGCATAGACTTCCGGCTGGCAATGGGATGGCAGAATAGGAAGCACTCGCGCAAAACAAAGATCATTATTATGAGAAATTCATTTGCAACCTTTGCCTCTGAGTCTCCCTGGGGGCAGTCCTCGGTTAGTTTATGCTAGAGACTATCCAAGCCTAGGTAGTCAGTGACAAGAATCGTCTTTTATTACATGAGATGATTTGAGTTGGATATAGAATTAATTTAGGGTGCCTTTCCTCCCCCCCCCCCTTTGCCTCTCTAATATGGGGAAAACTCTATAGAACAGCTGTTTCCAGGAAGCAGTGTGGATGATAGGCAAGAACAAGAATGTAAGAACATCAGAAGAGCCCTGCTGGATCAGACCAGTGGTCCATCTAGTCCGGCATCCTGTCTCACACAGTGGCCAACTGGCTCCTCTGGAGAGCCAACAACAGGGCACGGAGGCCGAGGCCTTCATAAGAACACCAGAAGAGCCCTGCTGGGTAAGACCAGTGGTCCCTCTAGTCCAGCCTCCTGTCTCACACAGTAGCCAGCCAGTTCGTCTGGAGGGCCATCGACAGGGCAGAGAGGCCGAGGCCTTCATAAGAACACTATAAGAGCCCTGCTGGGTCAGACCAGTGGTCCCTCTAGTCCAGCATCCTCTCACACAGTGGACAACCAGTTCCCCTGGAGGGCCAACAACAGGGCACGGAGATCGAGGCCTTCATAAGAGCATCAGAAGAGCCCTCCTGGGTCAGACCAATGGTCCCTCTAGTCCAGCATCCTGACTCACACAGTGGACAACCAGTTCCTCTGGAGGGCCAACAACAGGGCACAGAGACCGAGGCCTTCATAAGAACATCAGAAGAGCCCTGTTGGGTCAGACCAGTTGGGTCAGACCAGCATCCTCTCACACAGTGGACAACCAGTTCCCCTGGAGGGCCAACAACAGGGCACGGAGATCGAGGCCTTCATAAGAACATCAGAAGAGCCCTCCTGGGTCAGACCAATGGTCCCTCTAGTCCAGCATCCTGACTCACACAGTGGACAACCAGTTCCTCTGGAGTGGGCATATCTAATCAGTAAAACAGGTGAGGAACAGAAGAAACACCCCTCCCCCAGGAAACAGGAACTTACAAGTGAGGAAAACGACAATGCGGAAAAGCAATTAAAATGACAATCAATCCAAGTGCATTGCTTTACTTTTACAGAATTTACTTTAAACTGAGATACGTCATACGTAGGGAATGGATTTTGATGGCAATAAGGCACGCTCAAATGTTTATAGTGATGTTGTAAGCCAGCAAGGCATATTATATGCTCTTATGAACTGTTAAAATCATAAGTTTGAACTTTGGGTTGTTATTCTGCTAAGGGCAAATGCACTCTCTATTGCAGTGAGAGGCTCCAGCCCACAGCGGGAGACTTCCTTCAGAGTTCACACCTACATGGAGACCAGAACTCCATTTCAAAGAGTTCTTTGGTCTCTTTTACGTGTTCACACCAACAGGGAGACCAGGACTCCGTGTCAAAGAGTCCCTGTCTCCTTAGAGCTGGCCTCTTCACACCTTCCCCCAAAGTTCCTGTAAGAGATTACGTTGCTTAGCAACTAATCGTCGACCATTGAGTGACCTGGCCGAAGCCATCACGAGACCAAGGACTGGCGCCAAGAAACCCACCAGCTGGCCCAGGTGTCAGTTCCTGCTTAGCACCTAGATTTGCAATATTGCCCACTCCTTCCTGCCTCCTCCTCCTTATGACACTGAACAATAGTAAGGCTAGTGGGGACGGACCAACTAGTAGGTGGTCAGCGCAGCGCGCCCCAATGCTACCTGATAAAAGATCTTGCACAACAGAAACCCATTGCTAGCCACCTTCGACCCCTATCTTCTTACCGACCTCTCAAGTCCAGCTTTCTGTACCCAACACTTTGCCTCCATCTTGAATCCCTGGTTTGCGCAGCCAGGACGGAGCGTGTATCTGCAGGTTCAGATCACGTCCCCCATTTTTTCCTTTTCATCTCCCCTCAATCTTCTTGTGGAAGTGAACTACCCATCTCCAGGACAGGTAACATATTACCCCTCAACGAAACTCCTGCTAATGCAACAGTGCTATTTTCTATCTGATTTTCCTAGATCTTGTGTGTATGTGTGCGAGATTAAGTTTTGTATGCTTGAACAACGTTTTATAAGTAAACATCATTCAAAGAAATCACTCAGCCTCATCGCCTATTTTCTGGGAACTCCTGAAGGGAGCGGGACCTTGGTATAGCTGGCAAGAACCCGGTATTCTGCCAATTGCTGATCTCAAATTAAAGCAATTCAGCTAACAATGTTACTGTCAATATCTATTCCAGTACTAACAGAATGCGTCTCTCCAAAAGAGCCACGAGGACATTTCCCTAATACCTCAGCTTCCATTGCTAACAAGAATGAAGGAACATACTCACAGGTATTTCAAGTTCTCGAGCCCCTCAAACGATTTCCGCACGATCTGCTTGATCAGGTTGTTGTTCAGGAGCCTGTGGAAAGGCCAAAGGCAGAAAGGAACAAGTCTGACCCAGAGTTTCACGCAGAGGACCAAAGCATTTATGCTCCTGCTGTATCTGATCAGCCTTCCTTGTTATATGGCCTATCGCAGGACAAGATAGCAACATTGGTCATTCAAGCACAGCATATAGAGTATCCTAACGCCTCTGTATAAATCGATGGTGCGACCTCGTTTGGAGTACTGTGTACAGTTCTGGTCGCCACACCTCAAAAAGGATATTATAGCATTGGAAAAAGGGCAGAAAAGGGCAACTAGGATCAAGGTTTACAAAATTGACATGATCAAGGTTTACAAAATTATGCATGGAACAGAGGAGGTAGAGAAAGAAGTCCTTTTCTCCCTTTCTCGCAATACAAGAGCACACGGGCATTCAATTAAATTTATGAGCAGTAGGCTTAGGACAGATAAAAGGAAGTACTTCTTCACCCAAAAAGGAATTCACTGCCGCAGGAAGAGGCAGCTGTAAGCATAAACAGCTTCAAGAGGGGATTGGACAAACATACGGAGCAGAGGTCCACGAGCGGCTCTTAGCCGCAGGGTCTAGATGGAACACTCTGAGAGCCAGTTTGGTGTAGCGGTTAAGTGCGCAGACTCTAACCTGGAAGAACCGGGTTTGAATCCCCACTCCTCCACTTGCACCTGCTAGATGACCTTGGGCAAGCCATAGCTCTGGCACAGCTGTTCTTAAAAAAGAGCAGTTTCTATCAGAGCTCTCTCAGCCCCAGCTACCTCAGAGGGTGTCTTTTGTGGAGAGGGGAAGGAGATTGTAAGCTGCTCTGAGACTCCTTTGGGTAGTGAAGGGTGGGGTACAAATCCAATCTCTTCTCTTTTCTCTTCTCTTCTTCTGTCTGGGGCAGTGATGCTCTGTATTCTTGGTGCTTGGGGGGGCAACAGTGGGAGGGCTTCTGGAGTTCTGGCCCCACTGGTGGACCTCCTGATGGCTCCTGGGTTTTGGCCACTGTGTGACACAGAGTGTTGGACTGGATGGGCCAATGGCCTAATCCAACATGGCTTCTCTTACATTCTTATGTTCTAAGAGACCTAGGGACGGGAGCTGAAACTTGACAAGCAAAAACCCTAGCCATTCACGCTAACATTTTCCCCAAGTCATTGGTAAAAGGTAAAAATTGGAATAGTGATTTAACAAGAAAGGGTTACCAACCATTTTGTAAAGAAAACTAAGGCCCAATTTACACCTCCCCTCTGAAGTAGCTTGATTGCTGTCTTTTCCCAAGCTCATTTCACGCTGGTTTCAAATTTTACTCCAGGGGGTCTGAAGAGAACTAAGCAACAGCATTTCTTTAAAGCAGTATAATGCTAGCTTGACCACAGGAGGGCAATTAACGAATGTAAACAATGGTCAAATTTACATCTGACCTTCCCGCTAGAATCATTCTAGTTTCATCAAAAAAATCTGTCTATACCTGTTTCTAGTTTCAAACCATACCTGTTCTAGTTTATAAATTACTGTTTACATTTGTTAATTGCCCTCCTGTGGTCAAGCTAGCATTATACTGCTTTAAACAAATGCTGTTGCTTAGTACTCTTCAGACCCCTCGGGAGTGAAATTTGAAACCAGCATGAAATGAGCTTGGGAAAAGACAGCAGTCAAACTACTTCAGAGGGGAGGTGTAAATTGGGCCAAAAATTTATAAACTAGAACAAGTATGGTTTGAAACTAGAAACAGGTAAAGACAGGTTTTTTTTGAAACTAGAATAATTCTAGCGGGAAAGTCAGATGTAAATTTGACCTAACCAGGGGTCATTTCGTAGAAAAAGAGGTGCAGGAGCTCATTAGCATAACTCATTTGCATATGCCATACCCTCTAACATACCGGAAGTGTGTCAGAAGGCAACACCCACCCCTCAGGCTCCACTCCACAGGTGAGTGAAACTGACCTGCTCTTCCTCCAGTCCCTTCCCCATCCAATACTTTGTGCAATAAAAATAAGCGTAAAGAACACACCCTCATTCTCTTCCTGCTCCCTTGAAACCACCAGGTTTCAAGTAGACTTGAGATACCCAGGACATGTGCACCACCCATCCCTTTCCCTTCCCCTCCCCACAACAAGACACCCTGTGAGGAAGGTGGGGCTGAGAGAGGTCTTTTGAGAACTGCTCATGAGAGAACAGCTCTGAGAGAACTTGTGAATGGCCCAAGGTTACACCAACAGCTGCATGCGGAGGAGTGGGGAATCAAACCCGGTTCTCCCAGATTAGAGTCCAACTCCTGACCACGACACCAAACTGATAAGGTGGAAGCTGCTGAAGGGTTGGTGAAATTCCTCCAGTACTTATGTGCCATGTGCCCAGATAAAAAATGGTATACTTAGAAAATTTATATGCCACCTTGAGCAAGTCTCTGGAAAAGCAGCACGCAGTCATAAAAGGAACAATGATAAAATTATCAATATTCAAACAAAACATTAAAAACAATAAAGACCCTAGCAGGGCTTTCCCCGGGGCGCTGCGCCTCTGCACTGCTCAGGGAAGCCGAGGAGGGGGCGGGGCTTGGTCATGTGCCCACCCCCTGGGCTCCTCACTCCCGGAGCTGCGCTCCTGTGCGCTCCCGCTCCAACGGACCCCTGGACCTAACACAGATTAGGGACTGTCCCCAGAGGAGAGACTAGATCTGAGATTCTCTCTAGGCTGCCACCTGCTGGTCAAACCATGCCCTGTCCCTGGAGAGAGACGCGATCCAAACGGCTGGTTATTTCGCATCCCGCCAAGAACAATCCATCTGCTGCAGAACACTTTAAGAGATTTCAGTTGGCACGGTCTCCCCTTCTCTAAGTGGGGCAGTTTTAGGACTGGAAATTCAGCCAACTGTAGGGGTCCAAATGAATGTAAACTGGATGGGATGTCGCAAAGGAAAAGTCAGAATGGTTATGATGGAAACCTGCCCAGGTCTTTGGTGCTGTTTAGGCTCCCTCGGCACCGTTTTCACAGTTGTTGCCATGGTACCCCTTTCGAGACCCTTTAGCTCATGAGAAAGGCTGCCGGGGGGGGGGGGGGGGAGGGCATGCTAATCTTTTGGCCCGGCTCCCCGTCCCTTGGCAGAGAGCTTCAAAACATGACTGCAAAATATTCCTAGACCTTCAGGTTGCCTCTGCAAGGGATCATCTAAGGCAATTTGGCATCCCAAAGAAAAATGCAGCGTTGCTTCAGAGATGCCTGTTTAATAGGCCTAGAACTTATTTGGTCATTGCAGAAACGTCTAGATTCTGGGTCCTTGCGGAGCTGTAAAAAGCACAGAGGGGAGCAACCGACATGATTGGAGGGGGGTGGGTTTGGAGCCAATGCTCCCTCTAAGCTGTGGAGTCTCGTGAGCAAAAAATCCTTCTTTGTGAGCCACTGGCGTTAAAGTTGTGAGTGAGTGATTTGGCTGCTGCATAGATTAGTTTGCTCTAGAGCAGGGGTGGGCAATTGTTTTGGATCGGGGGCCACTTTGTGGGAGCGGAGGTCAGCGGAGGGCCGCACCTTTTAAAATGATTGCATTCATTAGTTAACTTTGCATTTCAGAAAAAGTATAAATTGTATAATAAAAATCAATAAATCTAAATTAAATAAAATAGCGGTAAAATAGTGGTAGACAGAGAGAGAGACACGGGGAACATAGGGGGAGAGAGAGAGAGGAAGACACACACAGAGGAACAGAGAGAGACAGACAGACAAACAGAGACAGACTCAGAGGGACAGAGAGAGAGACACGGGAACAAAGGGATAGAGAGAGAGAGACAGAGGGACACAGACACACACACACACATGCAGAGGGACACAGAGAGAGTCAGAGAGAGAGAGAGACAGGGACAGAGAGAGAGATCGCCGAAAGCAGCTGCCTGCCTGCTGCGCCTCCATGCAACCCGGGGAAGGAGAGGGTGGGAGTGTGCAGGGCTTCCCCGGAGCGCTGCGCTTTGGTGCGGCCCGGGGAAGGCGAGGGTGGGGGCGGGCCAGGGCTTCCCCGGAGCGCTGCAGTCCTGGTAAGAGGAGGATGGGGGAAGGAAGGTAACTTACTTTCCTTCTTCTGCCTCCTCGTGGGCCAACAGGGCTGCTGGGAGCAGGGGGTGGGGCTTGGTAATGTGCCCGCCCCCTGGACACTTCATCCCCGGAGCGCCACTTCTCTGTGCTCCGGGCCCAACAGAAGCCTGACTGAAACCACGTGGCCGACTGTCTTGGAGGCCCACAAAAAACTCTGTGGCGGGCCACATGTGGCCCCCCGGGCCGCAATTTGCCCACCCCTGCTCTAGAGCCATCCTTCCTGAGCTAAGACAAAAATGTGTGAGCCAGAGGCTAAAAGACTGTGAGCTAGGTCACACTAACTCAGCTTAGAGGGAACACTGGTTGGAGCCCCTTCCCAATGAGGAAAGGCTGGAGAAGGGTCTGGGACTTTTCAGTTCAAAAAAGAGGTGAATAAGGGGAGACGTGATAGAGGTTTATAAAATAATGCATGAGATGGAGAGAGCTGACGAAGCAAAAACGGTTTTCAGTGGTACACTGCCTCTGAACACGGAGGGTCTGTTTATCTACAATGGCTAATAGCTGTGGCCAGACCTGTCCTCCATGGACTAGTGCATTTTAAAGCCGGCAAAAATAGTTGTTCTTGCCCCCATCCAGTGGCAGCAAGTTCCACAGCCTGTGTTTCATCATGTGACTGCCCGTTATCAAATACGTCTTTCACACCTGTCCTCCCTAGCCTCTGGCACTGCGTTTGAGCCTAACTTGGTTCAAAATCACATTCAGAGGCGGCCAACCTCTGAATCCCAGAGCCAGCAGGCAGCATCAGGAGGCGGCCTCGGCCTCTATGTGTGTGCACTTCGGGGCCCTTCGTAATGGCCCCCGTACTAGATAACTCAATGAAAATGTCGAGACAGTGTGCGACTGCAATGAAAAAGGCCGATGCTATGCTGGGGGTTATTAGGAAGGGACTTGAAAACAAATCAGCCAGTATCATAATGCCCCTGTATAAATCGATGGTGCAACCTCATTTGGAGTACTGTGTACAGTTCTGGTCGCCACACCTCAAGAAAGATATTGTAGCATTGGAAAAAGTGCAGAAAAGGGCAACGAGAATGATCAAAGGGTTGGAACACTTTCCCTATGAAGAAAGGTTGAAGCGCTTGGGGCTCTTTAGCCTGGAGAAACGACGGCTGAGGGGTGACATGATCGAGGTTTATAAGATCATGCATAGGATAGAGCAGGCAGAGAAAGAAGTCCTTTTCTCCCTTTCTCACAATACAAGAACTCATAGGCACTCCATGAAATGGAAGATGACCTGCATGGCACTTATACCCTACCAAGGTCTCTCTTCTCCCCAAATCCACCCGCCCCAGGCTCCACCCCTCATCCCCACCCCGATCTCCAGGTATTTCTGTACTGGGATATTTCCCTCTCACAAATGGCCAGCTTGTCCGGCATCACGTGTGTGGGAGTCTGAGGGCACTGTCTCAGCAGACGACTGTCTGGAGGGTTGCCGGGGGAAACTCACCAGGAGTGGTAGGGAGGCCTAGAGACCACCTTTGCCGGTGACGTACCGATGCCGGAAGTGACATCACCTCACCGGCGTTGTGGTGATGCTCTGGTATTTGGGCAAAAACTCTATGGTAAAAATGGGTGCTACTACAGAGTTTTTGCCCAAATCCCGGAGTGTCGCCATATCACCAGTGATACAATGATACAATGATGTCACTTCCGGTACACACCAGAAGTGGCATTGACACATAGCTGGTGACAGTGGTCTCGGCCTGCCTCCCCTGCCAGGAAGTCCCCCCCTTGCTGGCCTGCTGACTGGTGGCGTGGGGGGCGGCAACCTGAAACATAGGCCAAGGAGACAAAAAATCTTCACAGTAAACCTATTACTTCCCTCCATTGGCCCTCTTTCACTCTAGCCCAGGCTTCAGGCCTACACTGCCAATTCCCAGGATGGTTAGAAGCAGTGAACAACCTGACTGTGGGAAAGTCTCCCACGGACAAGTGCTGGCTGGCGCCTCCTTGGAAGTGGGCTGCCGCAACTTTTTGAAAAGCTAGGCCAGCCTTCAGGTATTTGTCGCTTCACTGACTGACGGGGAACTCGGCAGGGGTGTGACCACCAATTTGCCCGACAGAGTTACATCCCAAGATGACTGCCAGGGATCCACAGTCTTCAGGGAGGGGAGGCAGTAAGCCTGCCTTTGCTTGATTTTGCATTGCTGTGTAACCCACACCTGGCCCGTAACGCCTTCTTAATCTTCTTAATCCTGAAGAAATCAAAACACCGGCAATCCCTTTCATTGTCGGGGGATGCCTCAGGTGCTGGTGAGAGGAAATGAGGGGAATGCACGCCTGCATCACGCTAGCATACTTATGTCATTTCACGTTAAAACTGGAAGTGTCACAAGGGGACACTCTAGCATAGGGTTGCCAGACCTCAGTGGGGAGCTGGGGATCCCCTCATTTAAGAACATAAGAGAAGCCGAGGTTGGATCAGGCCAGTGGCCCATCCGGTCCAACACTCTGTCACACAGTGGCCAAAAACATCAGGTGCCCTCAGGAGGTCCAGCAGTGGGGCCAGGACACTAGAAGCCCCTCCCACTGTTGCCCCCCCCCAAGCACCAAGAATACAGAGCATCGCTTGCCCCAGACTTTGGCTGCGGTCACACGGCCCTTTAATGCAGGAGGAAGGGCTGTTTCCTCCCGCATGTGAAGGGACCGTTCACAACGGCCGCGGCTAGTCCCACGCCGAAGCAGGCTCAAATGCGGGTTCCTCCCGCATTTCCCGACCCCAGGAAAATCAAGTGTTTTCCCAGGCGTTGCGCGAGGAACCCGCATTTGAGCCATCTGGGCAGCCCTCTCTCACAATCATTGTGAGAGAGGGATGTCCAGATGGTCCCGTCCTCCATTTTTTTCCTCCCCTTTTACACTTGGGCGCTTGGGCACTCAAGCGCCCAAGTGTAAAGGGGGGGGGGGAAACCTCAAACTTACCATGTGGCAGGTGGGGTTTGGGGAAGGGTGCCTCCCCCAGCTGCCGCCGCCAACCGCTGCCAAAAAGAGCTGCCACCAGCCACCTCCGCTGCCACCGAATGCCTCAATGCCGGGCCACCTGCCGCCACCGCTTCTTCCGCCTCCGCCTCCACCGCCTCCTCCTTGCCTCCTCCCACCGCGGTAAACAAACGCGGCCCCTTTAAATCCGGGAGGGCTATCCGAGAGTTTAAATCTGAGAGTTCCTATCTATACTTTGTGGCTAATAGCCACTGATGGACCTCTGCTCCATATGTTTATCTAATTCCCTCTTGAAGCCGTCCTTGCTTGTAGCTGCCACCACCTCCTGTGGCAGTGAATTCCACGTGTTAATCCCTCTTTGGGTGAAGAAGGACTTCCTGTTATCTGTTCTAACCCAACCGCTCAGCAATTTCATGGAGGAGTGCCCCCGAGTTCTTGTATTGTGAGAAAGGGAGAAAAGGACTTCTTTCTCTACCTGCTCTGTCCCATGCATAATCTTATAAACCTCGATCATGTCACCCCTCAGCCGTCGTTTCTCCAAGAGCCCCAAGCGCTTCAACCTTTCTTCATAGGGAAAGTGTTCCAACCCTTTTATCATTCTAGTTACCCTTTTCTGTACTTTTTCCAGTGTTATAATATCCTTTTTGAGGTGTGGTGAGAGCTTAAACCCTGGCAATCCTACTCTAGTATTTTGTCAAAACTCTATGGTAAAACCACAGACTCCATAAATAGCTGGCTGTTTCTTTATTTAAAACAATTGTTCCACTTCTCCCAGAGAAAATGGTTGCTTTGGAAGGTGGACTGCATGGCATTATATCCAACCAAGATCCCCCCCCTCCCTATACTCCACTCTTCCAGGCTCCACTCTCAAATCTCCAGGTATTTATGAACCTGGAGCCAGCAACTGTAATGTAAACCAGGGGCTCAGTTCAATTCAACCTCAAGCTGCGGTGGGGCTTAGAGAGCTCTGCTGAGAACTGCTCTTGAGAGAACAGCTCTGAGAGAACTTGAGACTGACCCAAGGTCACACCGGCAGCTGCATATGGAGGAGTGGGGAATCAAACCCAGTTCTCCCAGAATAGAGTCTGCGCTCTTAACCACTACACCAGACTGGCTGGTGTGCAACTTAATCGTTACAACTAGCATCGTGAATTGGGCTCGAGAAACATCCAGGCAGACAGTGCAGTTGCTGCAGAACTTTCTGAAAGTTGCCGCTCTACCCATCGCGCCAGCCAGGTGGCAGAACTCAGTATTCTGTGCCACTTGAAGCTCCTGGACTACCTCCAAGGGTGGCCCCATGAGAAGAGCACTGCAGTAGTCACAAAGACATAACGGAGATCCCGAGTCTCTAAAAAAGGTGTTCCGGTGGGCATATCCACTACGGCCAATAAAAAGTGTCCCTCGGCCACTAAAGCAGTCTTCCCCCACCCACCCACCCATCCTGGACTGAATGCATTATGAGTAAATAGCCTGAAGCAATTGTGCGAAGCAGTGTTCCCTCTAAGCTGAGATAGCGTGAACTAGCTCCCAGTTTTTTAGCCTCCAGCTGACACATTTTTGTCTCAGCTCAGGGAGGACGGCTCCAGAGAGCAAACAAATTTAGGCAGCAGCCAAATGGCTCGCTCGCAACTTTAATGCCGGTAGCTCACAAAGTAGGATTTTTGCTCACAGGACTCCACAGCTTAGAGGGAGCCTTGGTGAAGGGTACCCCTCATTCAAGCCGTAGCCTGAAAGGACCTGGAAGCAGATGGGATTCGGCGAGTTCTCGGAGCCAAGTGCGTGAGCTATTAAAGTCTCGGATCCCAGACAAGTTCAAATCAGTCCAAGAGCAATGAACCGAGCGATACGGTTTACATGACCCAGAGCCAAAAGCAAAACTGCCTTGAGGCTTGAAAAATCATCCTGTAGGTCATTTATTAACACAGACTTCTTGCATAAGCCGAATCCATCAGAAACCATCTCCAGTGGGCTCTTGTGTGTACTCCAAACAGACCGCAGCGTTAAACCTAAACAGTGTCCACCTCCCCCCCCCCTCCCTCCCCCCAATTCTTTCCAAACCTGTGTTTGGGAGAAGACAGATAAATGGGCAAGGATCTCGAACACTTACAGCGTGTTGAGGTTCTTCAGGTTCCTGAAGGCCCCAGGCCGGATGTCTTTGATGCGGTTGAAACGCAGGTCTCTGGAAAGAAGAAATCGATCTCAGTTAGTTGGCGAGATTGCGGCGGTAGTTAACCGGCGCGTCTTTGCAGGAGATCCAAATGCTTTCGCGAAATGGTCTCCAGATAGCACGGGAACTAAAAAGGAGCCATCATCCAACCCAGAGTGGTCCACTTTGCAGCTCTTAAACTCTCTTAATGGACCTTGGCCCTGCAGCAGCTGCTTAACGGTTTTTGGAAACATCTGTCCATCCGTTTGTGCTGAAGTCTGGCGGGCTGATGTGCCAAATGTGCAGGCCAGATGCGGCTCACAGACCATAATTTCCCCACCTCTGGATTAGGGATTCTTTCTTGTAGGGTTTTTTTGGGTGGGGAGGGAGTTATTCTCTTGCACCTAACGCTGAGAAGGAGAGGAGACCTTGCTAGTACCAGCAGTCACCACTGGAGGACAGTCAAGAGAAAAAGAAGAAGGACGAGGAGGAGATTGGATTTATACCCCACCCTTCACTACCCAAAGGAGTCTCAGAGCGGCCTACAATCTCCTTCCCCCTTCCCGCAACAGACACCCTGTGAGGTAGGTGGGGCTGAGAGAGCTCTCTCGAGGACTGCTCCTGAGAGAACAGCTCTGAGAGAACTTGTAACTGATCCAAGGTCACACCAGCAGCTGCATGTGGGGGAATGGGGAATCAAACCCTTTTCTCCCAGATTAGTGTCTGCACTCCCGACCACTACGCCAAACAGGACATACGGCACCTGTACAGAGAAACTGAGCACCCCACAAAGGTTGGCGATGACTCAGGTTCATGCCAAGACCACCCATCACAGCACTGTAGCAACGAGGTCTTCTGGCCACTGCAGTGGTGGCCAAATATCAGCACACACTCTGCTTGCAGTGGGTTTTAAGCGGGTCACATATCCTGAATATGACGTTTCTGTGGCTACTAGAAAGTCGGAAGAGGCGATGCGGATTTTTCTAACACTTCCTAACCCCTATTGTCTACGTGAACAGAACAACGTAAGAAAAGGGAGGGATGGTGGCTCAGTGGGAGATCATCTGCTCCACCTGTGGAGGGCAGGCTTCAATCCCTGCCATCTCCTGGAAAACAAAAGAAAGAACCAGAGATAGAACTGTCGAACCCCAGAGCTGGAAGGGACCCTACAGGCCATCTAGTCCAACCCCCTGCTCAGTGCAAGACCAGCCTAGAGCATCCCTGATAAGGGTTTGTCCATGTGATGCTCAGCTGATGCTGAGCTGCCGACCGGCAGTTCGAGACCCCGAGTGCCATGTGACGGAGTGAGCTCCCGTCTCTGGCCCCAGCTCCTGCCAACCAGCAGTTCGAAAGCAAGGAATTGCAAGTAGATAGATAGGCACCACTTCGGTGGGAAGGTAACAGCGTCCCGTGCGCCTCGGCATCCAGTCACGCTGGCCAGATGACCACGGGAAAAGTCTTCGGACAGCGCTGGCTCTTCGGCTTGGAAACGGAGACGAGCACCGCATCTCTAGAGTTGGATTCGACTGGCTTTCGAGCAAGGGAAACCTTTACCTTTACCGTGCATCGCAAGCAATGTTTGTTTTCCACTTCAAGAGCAGAGCCCAGCCCTCAGTTCCACCTTGCTTTCCTTCAGGGTTTCTCAGCCCTGTAAAGAAACTGACAGTCTTGAAAAAACCTCATCAGTTTCACTGGTGAAGCTTTCCCTCCTCTTGGGTGAAACTTACGGGGGGGGGGGGGGGGGGGACGACGTCTAGGTGCTAATTGAACAGGAGCACAAAGAGAGAGTTTTCCAAATTTCTTCCCCGGTTCGGATTACGAACTCGGATCGGCCCACTAAGCTGTGCCCAACTGATCCCAGCTTTCTTGGGTGAACCAAGGATACGCCTCCCTCCCGATGCGTTTCCCGACTTGAGCTGACTTTTCCGTTTGTGACAAACCTGGAGCAAAACAAAACGCCCCGCCCCAAACAGGGTTTCTACACCAGAAGCAAACCAGCCCTGCAAGTCTCTTGATTTGCTAATCCGAATGATGACCTAATAAACCGGCTGCGATTTGAGGGCTAATAAAATCAGCAGGGATGCGGAAATTGACCCAGGATATATAGAACGCGACGCAGCTGCAGGGCCAGAGGTGGGCTGAAGAGGGCGCACGATCGCGCACCATCACCTGCCCCAGGGCTGCACTGTGCCTAGAACTTCACAGGCACACGTACAAGAGCAAGCTTGCAAGCGCATTTTCGCCCTTCGATGAGCTCGTGCAACGATAAAGCCTTTCGGATACCCGCGGAACGGCAGGCCACTTGGTAGTAAGAAAGTCTATTTCCCCGCCTGCAGAGCGGGGAGCCAAGGAAGGCAGCCGCTCCAAGAGGAAACCGGAGCCGGCGAGCAGCGCGGAGACGCCGGAAGTCGGAGCTGTGCGGGACTCCTTGTTTTGCCCTTCCTCTATGCGTCCCCCCCCCCCGCCCCCTTCTCGGCATCAGCCTCCGACGGCTGCGCTGAGGCTGGGGCCGAGCCCGGAGAGGCTCATTTGCATTTCGCGGCGACCATGATGCATTGCGCAGAGGACAAGGCCGGATTCCCCCAAATCGCTGTCGCTTTCGGCACGGGAATTTTATCTTTTGCGCAGGGAAGGAAAGAGGAGCGAGCCAAAGTCGCCGTCTTTCCCGCCAGATGTGAACGGGTTGGGGCAAGAGGGTGACTGTAACCTAAGTGTCCACCTCGGTCGCTGTACAGCGTCCTGGTTGGGTTGTGCAAACTATACTCTGGTTTCTCTTCAGATCGCATAAATCTTTCGCCTTTTACTAAAGATTTCCGTGGAGAGGAACATTTATGAGTGTTTCGTGAATTTTTTGAGGCTCCGTTTCGGTGGAGCTGCCCTTCCTTGGTTCAAAAACAGAATTTATATTTCTCTTTATTTTTATCTTTCTCTTTATCTTCTGGCTTGTCACCTATAAAATTATTCTAGGTATGAGGTTGCCTGTGCATGCGCACTTACAGTCCCTTGAATAAGCCTTTGTTGGTCCATAACGGGTGGGCAAACTGTGGCTCGGGAGCCACACGCGGCTCTTTTACGTTTATTAGGTGGCTCCCGGCAGGGCGGCTGGGGAAGCTAAATATCATTGGCCAAATTAATATGATTATCAATATCTGCTTTTACCCCTTTTGTTATTATTTTTGGCAGTCTCGTTTAATGTTAATAAGAAGCAAATCTGCTTCTTTTCCAGTAAAAAGCAGGTAATATTTGTTCACGTCTTGCGGCTCTCAAACATCTGACGTTTATTCTGTGCGGCTCTTGCGTTAAGCAAGTTTGGCCACCCCTGTTCTAGGTGGCTCTTAACGCTGAGCAAGTTTGCCCACCCCTGGTCCATAAGGTTGCCCCTGGACTACTGGATCTATCTTCACTTATGTTTGCGAGGCCCTTGAGCTCAATAAGAGACTCTGCTTCTGGTTTTGCTTGACTCCTTTGTTGAGCTTCAGCTCAGGCAGAACAAATTCAGAGTCCAGCGGCACCTTTATTTTCGGCAGTCTCGTTTAATGTTAATAAGAAGCAAACTTGGAGAGCCAGTTTGGTGTAGTGGTGAAGTGCGCGGACTCTAATCTGGGAGAACCGGGTTTGATTCCCCACTCCTCCACTTGCACCTGGCTGGATGACCTTGGGCAAGCCATAGCTCTGTACCAGCTGTTCCCTCAAGGACAGCTTGGGAAACAGCTCTCTCAGCCCCACCTACCTCACAGGGTGTCTGTTGTGGGGAGGGGAAGGGAAAGGAGTTTGTAAGCCACTCTGAGACTCCCTTGGGGAGTGGAGGGCGGGGTATAAATCCAATCTCTTCTTCTTCTTCTTCTTCTTCTTAAGACCAACAAAGGTTTATTCAAGGCCTTTGTTGGTCTTAAAAGATGCCACCGGACTCTAAATTTGTTCTGCTGCTTCAGACCAACACGGCTGACTACCTGGCTCTATGTTCATCTCAGGCAGGCAGTGCTCTTTAAAGCATGTTAGCCCCAAGACATAGGCATAAAACTATTTTTCTGTAGAACAAATTTAAGAGTCCGGTGGCACCTTTAACGCTACCAAAGGTTTATTCAAGGTGCAAGCTTTTGTGTACGCACACTTCTTCAAATACATTGCAAAGGAAGGCAGCATTCAAACGTACAGATTGAACAGCAGATTCACATGTGACAAGATGAAGATGCTTCAAGATGCAAAGGCAAAACTAAGTAACCAGCGTAGGACAACAGTAGTTTTTATTTAACTAAAGGAGATGGGGAGAAAGGGCACCAAAGCAATAAGTATGTCAAAATAGGGGAATCAGTGTGTCAAGGCATCTTTTCTTAATTGTGGGGTGCAAATTGTGAATTTTCTTTGTCGCTTAGAAGCAGCATTCCTCAAAAACACAGAAGACTGTAGAGAAGTTCTCCAGGCGCACCTCTGAATTGTCTCTTTTGTCGAGGTGACATACTGGATGACTGGGCGACAAACTTGTGTAGCCCAATGTTGCCCCTGACCTGTATGGCCCGGGTAGCCCACTTGCATTGGAAGCTGAGCAGCGTCAGCCCGAGTCGTTCTTTGGATGGGAAAGGGTAAAAGAAGTGGTAACTCCCCATTGGGTAAAGGTTTCCCTTGGTCGAAAGCCAGTCGGATAGGAGTCTAAGGCCCGCTGTTACCTTCCCCCCAAAGCGGTACCTATTTATCTACTTGCAATTCCTTGCTTTCGAACTGCTAGGTTGGCAGGAGCTGGGACCAGAGACGGGAGCTCATTCCGTCACGCAGCACTCGGGTCTCGAACTGCCAAACTACAGACCTTCGGGTCGGCAGCTCAGCATCTTAACCCCTGAGCCAGCTCTGCTCCATATAAGAACATAAGAGAAGCCAATGTTGGATCAGGCCAGTGGCCCCTCCAGTCCAACACTCTGTGTCACACAGTGGCCAAAACCCAGGTGTCAGTAGGAGGTCCGCCAGCAGGGCCAGAACTCCGAAAGCCCTCCTACTCTTGCTCCCTAAGCACCAAGAATACAGAGCATCACTTGGCCCAGACAGAATGTTCTATCTATAGGTAAAGGTTTCCCTTGCTGGAAAGCCAGTCAAATACGACTCTAGGGATGTGGTGCTCATCTCTGTTGCCGAAGAGCCAGCGCTGTCCAAAGACGTTTCCGTGGTTATGCGGCCTGCATGACTAGACCCCGGAAGTGCACACAACCCTGTGACCTTCCCACCAAAGTGTTCCATATTTTCTTGCTTTCGAACATGATTACAGCACTCAGGTCTTGTAAAAAGAAACCTAACAGAAGCCAGAGATTATGGTAGAAGACCTCAGATTAATTCTGTTTTTGAACCAAATAAAAGCAGCTCCGCCGGAGCAGAGCCTCAAAAAATTCACGAAACACTCATAAACGTTCCTCTCCACGGAAATCTTTAGTAAAAGGCGAAAGATTTATGCGATCTGAAGAGAAACCAGAGCATGCCTGCAGAAGCCGGCCGGGACGCTGCACAGCAGCCGCGGTGGACACTAAGGTTACGGTGACCCGCTCGTCCCTGAACCTTTTATACCTTACGCGAAAGGGGGCAAGTTCCGTCCTTTCTTCCCCTCTCCTGTCCCAGGGAAGTTAAAATCTCAAGTCAAAAACGGCCGCCATTTGGGAGAATCCGGCCTTTTCCTCTGCGCAATGCATCATGGTCGCCGGGAAATGCAAATGAGCCTGCCCGGGCCCAGCCCCAGACTCAGCCCCCCGCGCGCAAGGCAGATGCTGAGGACTGGGGCAGTACGCGCAGCTCCAACTTCCGGGCTCTACGCGCAGTCGGGTGGCCCCGATTCCCCTTGCAGCGGCTTGCTTCCTCGGCGTCCCAGCTGTGCAGGCGGGTGCCGACGAGGAGTCAGACTTTCGTAGCGCCAAGTAGCGTGGCGTTCCGCTGGCAGCGTAAAGACTTCATTGTTGCACGAGGTCACTGAAGTGCCAAAATACTCTCCGTTGCTTTACGCTCTTTGCAAGCTGATGAGACGTTTCTTTGCGGCTTCTGTGCCGATGTGCCTCCGCTGGCCGTGTCAAGGCGCTGCGATTCCGGCAGAGTTCAGTGCCTTGACTTCTGCCCCCTCCCCAGCCCCGCCGCCCTTACTGGGCAAAGTGAAGGTGTGTGATCGTGCGCTCTCTACTGGCCACATCTGGTCTTGCAGCTGCGTCGCACTCGACGGATCCAGGGTCAACTTTAAACTCCATCCCGCATTAGAAAAGAGCCAGAGTCCAGGAACACCTTAAACACTAACAAAATTTGTGACAGTCTAGAAACTTCTGTGAGTCACTGTTTGCTTCTTCAGCAGCGGAAGGGAATTCAAGTCCAGGGGCACCAAGACCAACAAAGTTAATTCTGACTATAAACTTTCCTTTGAACGTAAGAACATAAGAGAAGCCAGTGTTGGATCAGGCCAGTGGCCCGTCCAGCCCAACACTCTGTCACACAGTGGCCAAAAACACCAGGTGCCCTCAGGAGGTCCAGCAGTGGGGCCAGGACACTAGAAGCCCCCCCACTGTTGCCCCCCCAGCACCAAAAATACAGAGCATCACTTGTCCCAGATTGAGAGTTCCTATCTATACCTTGTGGCTAATAGCCACTGATGGACCTCTGCTCCAGATGTTTATCTAATTCCCTCTTGAAGCCGTCCATGCTTGTAGCCGCCGCCACCTCCGGTGGCAGTGAATTCCACGTGTTAATCACTCTTTGGGTGAAGGAGTACTTCCTTTTATCTGTTCTGTCCCGACTGCTCAGCCATCTCATGGCGTGCCCACGAGTTCTTGTACTGTGAGAAAGGCAGCTACCGCTGAAGCAGCTTCTTAAAAACCTGCACAGCCAATCGGAAGCCCTGCTTGGTAAAAGCTCCACCCACTTTCTAAAAAAACACTTGGCGGGCATCCTGTTGGGGAACCCTGGCGTAAACCGTAGGTTCCGTATGAACAGAGAACCACATGAGATAGTCCCACCGTGATGAGAAGAAGCAGGCAAGATTGACTCCTCTGGCAGGAAATCTGATAGGCTCCAGACCCTACCCCTAACCGGTGTTCCCTCTAAGCTGCGTTAGTGTGAGCTAGCTCACAGCTTTTTAGCCTCCAGCTCACACATATTTGTCTTAGCTCAGGAAGGATGGCTCCAGAGCACATTAATGTATGCAGCAGCCAAATTGCTTGCTCACAACTTGTAGCTGCCACCACCTCCTGTGGCACTGAATTCCATGTGTTCATCACTCTTTGGGTGAAGAGGTACTTCCTTTTATCTGCTCTAACCCGACTGTTCAGCAATTTCATGGAATGCCCACGAGTTCTTGTATTGTGAGAAAGGGAGAAAAGTACCTCTTTCTCTGCCTGCTCTATCCCATACATAATCTTATAAACCTCGATCATGTCACCCCTCAGCCGTCGTTTCTCCAGGCTAAGGAGCCCCAAGCGCTTCAACCTTTCTTCATAGGGAAAGTGTTCCAACCCTTTTATCATTCTCATTGCCCTTTTCTGCACTTTTTCCAATGCTATATTTTTTGAGGTGTGGCGACCAGACCTGTACACAGTACTCCCAATGAGGTCACACCATCAATTTATACAGGGGCTTTATGATACTGGCTGATTTGTTTTCAGGTTCCTTCCTAATAATCCCCAGCATAGCATTGGCCTTTTTCATTGCAGTCGCACACTGTCTCGACATTTTCATTGAGTTTCCTACTACGACTCCAAGATCTCTCTCTTGGTCAGTCTCCGCCAGTTCGGACCCCATCAACGTGTATTTATAGTTAGGATTTTTGGCTCCAATGTGCATCACTTTGCACTTGGCCACATTGAACCCCATTTGCCACACTGATGCCCACTCGCCCATCCTTGACAGATCCCATTTTGCACGCTCACTTCATCAGATACACTGAAGTGGAAGTTACCGGTCCATACATATATAGGGAGAGGGTGAGCGGAACAACAGGGTCTCAGTCCATTACCCTCAGCAGTCCTCAATTAAGAAGGGTACATCTACCCATTTTCCTCCAAATCTGATATATTTATTTCCCACTGGAATTTAACCCAGACAAATGGTGACCATACAAACTAAACTAGTTATTCTAGCTTGGTCCTTGCATCTGCTAAACACCTTTTATTATGCTGTATGCTAAACTGCTGCTCACTCTTTCCCTGTATGTATGGACTGGCAACTTCCACTTCAGTGTCTCTGAAGAAGTGTGCGTGTACACAGAAGCTTATACTTTGAAGAAAACTTTGTTGGTCTTAGAGGTGCCACTGGACTCACACAAAATACAATTTAATACATAGGAAAGCCTGAAATGGAAAAAACTTTTAAATGTACTTTTAAGAAATTGCCTGAAATGTTGATGCTGGACTTAAACTAGAAGATATAAATGTAAGTAAAAGGACATTAATATGGTATATGGTGACAACAGAAAGGATGGTTTATGCTCAGAACTGGAAATGTGAGAAAACTCCCGAGTTATGGGAATGGTTGAGAAAACTGTTATATATGGCCGAAATGGACAAGTGGACTAGAAAATTGAACAATCGAGACTCAGAGACATTCTTAGAAGAATGGAAAGATTTGAAAGTCTATTTAGAACAATATAGGGACATGAAAAATAACATTTTTACACTGTCTAACTTCTGAAGGGGAATATAGGGAATGTTTGTAAGCAGTTTGGAAACAATGATATTTGTATGTGATGTAAGGTTATTATTATGAATATGATATTACACATTATAAGCAGAAATGTTACCTGTAAGAGGTAATACTTATAAATGTTGTTAATTACAATGAATGGAATAATGGTGCAGGGGGGGTGGGAAACCACAAGTTTATTATATAATCAAGATACACAGTTATACGTGAATTATTGTTGAGATAACATTGATAACAATGTGTAAGATATTGAAAGAGCAAAAAAATAAAAAAGTTTGTTATGAAAAAAAAAACATAGGAAAGCCAGTGGGATATAATGTGATGCCACGGAGTGTCTGAATAGGTGACTGGGAGCCACTCCCCCCTCTTGGAGCCTCAGTTACCCATCTGTAAAATGGGAATAGTAATGACAGGTGATTTGCGGAACAGCTGAGACACCTAATGAGGAGATAAGTTTAATCAAAGAAGAAGAAGAGAGAAGAGAGGAGATTGGATTTCTACCCCGCCCTTCACGCGGAGTCTCAGAGCGGCTTACAATCTCCTTTCGCTTCCCCTCCCCACCCTTGCCAAAACTACAATTCCCAGAAGTCTTTGAGGGGGACCATTAAAAGTCCATACATTTGTGGTACAGGCTAGCCATGCTACCCCCCAAATTCCTACCTCAACAGATAATTTTCAAAGGGTTTTAAAAATACAAGAGACTCCAGAAATGACTCCAACCCAGACATTAGTCACTAAATAACCAAAATTAGGTAATGTCAGAGAGCAACGTGCCTTAACCTGGATGGCCCAGGCTAGCCTGATTACATCAGATCTCAGAAGCTAAGAAGAGGCAGCTCTTGTTTGTAGTTGGATGGGAGACCTCCAAGGAAGTCCAGGGTTGCAATGCAGAGGCAGGTAATGGCAAACCACCTCCCTTTGTCTTTTGCCTTTGCCCTTTGTCTTTTGCCCTTTGTCTTTTGCCTATTGGGCCACCAAACATCAGTTGAGACCTGACAACACTTTCCCCCACCACCAGCAGAGAGCAATCCTAAAACTGATCTGCTCAGAAACAAGCCCTGTTTCATTTAACGCGTCCTTCTCCCAGTAAAGCATTCTTAGGACTGTAGCCATTTCCAGGTAACATTGAGGGTGTGGACAGAAGAAAAAGTGAGGAGGAGGAGAAGGAGATTGGATTTATACCCCACCCTTCACTAGCCAGAGGAGTCTCATAGCGGCTTACAATTTCCTTTCCCTCCCTCTCCCTACAACGGACACCCTGTGAGGGAGGTGGGGCTGAGAGAGCTCTCTCTCGAGGACTGCTCCTGAGAGAACAGCTCTGAGAGAACTTGTGACTGACCCAAGGTCACACCAGCAGCCGCACGTGGAGGAGTGGGGAATCAAACCCAGTTCTCCCAGATTACGGTCCACGCTCCTAACCACTACTCCAAACTGGCTCTCAGGAATGATTCAATGGTACAAGGGAAACCAGGGTCTGAAAGGAAACTCAAAATGAGAATTGCCGTTTCCCCGCAATTGGCTGAAGTTCTAAGCTCTTCTGTCTGGCTAAGGATGGGAGGTGGGTGTCCAACGCATCTCAGTCTGACATCACCCTGGAGTTTATGGAACAACGGAAACCAGGGAAGCTGGGGCAGATGTTGGAACTGTGAAGCAAGTCAGCAGGAATGGCCCTTGCACGTTACATCAGGGCCTCGGCATTACCAAAGGCTTCTGAGCTGCATTCTTTGACTGCCGTTCATTTTGTTTTTTAACGCAAAAGCAAGTGTTGGGGAAAAGATTTCAGTAGTTTGGGTCAATGCTCCCTCTAAGCTGTGGAGTCTTGCGAGCAAAGAGCATTAAAGCTGTGAGCAAGTGATTTGGCTGCTGCATACATTGGTTTGCTCTGGAGCCATCCTTCCTGAGCTAAGACAAATATGCGTGAGCTGGAGGCTAAAAAGCTGTGAGCTAGCTCACACTAACGCAGCTTAGAGGGAACACCGGTTAGGGTTTGGAGCCTATCAGATTTTCTGCCAGAGGAGTCAGTCTTGCCTGCTTCTTCTCATCACGGTGGGACTATCTCATGTGGTTCTCTGTCCATACGGAACCTACGGTTTACACCAGGGTTCCCCAACAGGATGCCCGCCAAGTGTTTTTTAGAAAGTAGGTGGAGCTTTTGCCAAGCAGGGCTTCCGATTGGCTGTGCAGGTTTTTAAGAAGCTGCTTCAGCCGTAGCTGCCTTTCTCACAGTACAAGAACTCGTGGGCACGCCATGAGATGGCTGAGCAGTCGGGATAGAACGGATAAAAGGAAGTACTTCTTCACCCAAAGAGTGATTAATACGTGGAATTCACTGCCACAGGAGGTGGTGGCGGCTACAAGCATGGATGGCTTCAAGAGGGAATTAGTATATAGATATGGAGCGGAGGTCCATCAGTGGCTATTGGCCACAAGGTATAGATAGGAACTCTTGATCTGGGGCAAGTGATGCTCTGTATTCTTGGTGCTTGTGGTGGTGGGGGGGCAACAGTGGGAGGGCTTCTAGTGTCATTTGAAAAGGCATCCTGTTAAGCTGAGCTTCTACTTGAAATGCTGAAGCTGCAAGGAAATATATTAAACAATTTGTTCCTTTAAAAAAAGTTAAACAGAACTTCTGTCTGAAACGCTGAAGAGGTACTAGTAGAGTCATGCATGAACTCGCTCCCTGAAATTTTGCACTTGGCTCCACCTCTCGCAGCGGCCATTTTGCACTTGGCTCCACCTCTCGCAGCAGCCATTTTGTGCCACCACCCTGTCTCAGAATTCCAAAGGTGCCTGTTAAGCTGAGCTTCTACTTGAAATGCTGAAGCTGCAAGGAAATATATTAAACAATTTGTTCCTTTAAAAAAGTTAAACAGAACTTCTGTCTGAAACGCTGAAGAGGTACTAGTAGAGTCATGCATGAACTCGCTCCCTGAAATTTTGCACTTGGCTCCACCTCTCGCAGCGGCCATTTTGCACTTGGCTCCACCTCTCGCAGCGGCCATTTTGCGCCACCACCCTGTCTCAGAATTCCAAAGGTGCCTGCAGGCTCAAAAAGGCTGGGGGATCCCGAAAGTTCTCTTTCATTCTTTACAGATAGAATCTATAAAGAATAAAGAGAGCCAGTTTGATGTAGAGGTTAGGAGTGCGGACTCTAATCTGGGAGAACTGGGTCTGATTCCCCACTCCTCCACATGAGATGCCGGTGTGACCATGGGTCAGTTACAAGTTCTCTCAGGAGCAGTCCTCGAAAGAGCTCTCTCAGCCCCACCGACTTCATGGGATGTCTGCTGTGAGGAGGGGAAGGGAAAGGAGATTGTAGGCCGCTCTGAGACTCCTTTGGGTAGTGAAGGGCGGGGTATAAATCCTCCTCCGCCTCCTCTTCTTCTTCTATCCCAAAATTCAGTAATATTGATGTCTTATTGTTTGCGTCTCTATGGCCGATTCCGCACTAGTTGTTGCCCCGGCGTCACTCCCCGATAAAATCCGGGGCAGAGCAACAGTTCCCCAATGTATTGTGGGTGGCGCGTGGTGGTGTGGACACAATTTTTGCAGGGGTTACATGGGTTGTATTGCATGTTCCCCCTCCACTTCCCATCCCTTTCCCACCCTCCATTTCCCCTCCAAACCTGGCGCAAGCTTTTTTTCTTTTCGTGGGCATTTCCAAATGGCAAAAGTGATAACATGATGCAGTAATGGCGGCATGGAGGTCCGCCTACGTTTAAAAAGGGGGGGGGAAGGGGCGGGTGCATGATGTACTTTCCCGGGAATTATGAAAAACCTTGGCCAATCATGACTTTGTTGCGTCACGACATCATAACGAAACTCCGCCTACATTTTTTTAAAAAAAGAGGGGGAGATGGGCGGGAGCTCAAGATTTGGGGTAAGGACAGATGCGGAAATGAAGAACTGGCATCAACCCGGGTCAGATTCCTGTAATGCGGAAACGTGCACACTGATTCGGACCAATTAAACCCAAGAGGAAAGGGAAGCAAAGCACTTGTGCAGAATCGGCCTATTTGAAGCATGTAATACATTTGGTAATACATCTGATTTTACTTGTTGTACGTTACAACTCCTAATATATGACAAACCTGATGAATCTAGTCTTCCCACCTACCCTTTCTTCCTTTCTGTATCCCACCTTTCTTAAATAAAATAATATATATATTTTAAAGTTGGAGATCCCTGGTTTACAGTACAGCCCTTTTGGGGAGATGGATGTCACAGGGGTAGGGATGCATGGTCCCTTCCGGCCACTGGTGGGGGTGTACGGTTGCCAGATCCAGTTTGGGAAATTCCTGGAGATTTGGGGGTGGAGCCTGGGGAGGAGAGGTACCTCAGTGGGACACAATGCCACAGAGTCCACCCCCGAAAGCATCCATTTTCTCCAGGGGGTCTGATCTATGTAGTCTGGAGATGAGCTGCAATGCTGGCACCCCTTCTCCCTTCTTGCGCTAGTGGAAAAGCTGGATCCAAGTTTCCACCCCATATATGTGAGCCAGACTGGTGTAGTGGTTAAGTGCGTGGACTCTAATCTGGGAGAACCGGGTTTGATTCCCCACTCCTCCACTTGCAGCTGCTGGATGACCTTGGGCAAGCCATAGTTCTGGCACAGCTGTTCTCTCAAGGGCAGTCCTCGAAAGAGCTCTCTCAGCCCCACCTACCTCACAGGGAGTCTCAGGGGCCATTTCGTAGAAAAAGAGGTGCAGGAGCTCATTAGCATAACTCATTTGCATAACTCATTTGCATATGCCACACCCCCTAACATACGGAAGTGTGTCAGAAGGCAACACCCACCCCTCAGGCTCCACTCCACAGGTGAGTGAAACTGACCTGCTCTTCCTCCATTCCCTTCCCCATCCAATACTTTGTGCAATAAAAATAAGCGTAAAGAACACACCCTCATTCTCTTCCTGCTCCCCTGAAACCATCAGGTTTCAAGTAGACTTGAGATACCCAGGACATGTGCACCACCCATCCCTTCCCGTTCCCCTCCCCACAAAAAGACACCCTGTGAGGTAGGTGGGGCTGAGCGAGGTCTTTTGAGAACGGCTCATGAGAGAACAGCTCTGAGAGAACTTGTGACTGGCCCAAGGTCACACCAGCAGCTGCATGTGGCGGAGTGGGGAATCAAACCCGGTTCTCCCAGATTAGAGTCCAACTCCTGACCACTACACCAAACTGATAAGGTGGAAGCTGCTGAAGGGTTGGTGAAATTTCTCCAGTATTTATGTGCCATGTGCCCAGATAAAAAATGGTATACTCAGAAAATGTATATGCCACCTTGAGCAAGTCTCTGGAAAAGCAGCACACAGTCATAAAAGGAACAATGATAAAATTATCAATATTAAAACAAAACATTAAAACCAATAAAGACCCTAGCAGGGCTTTCCCCGGGGCGCTGCGCCTCTGCACTGCTCGGGGAAGCCGAGGAGGGGGCGGGGCTTGATCATGTGCCCGCCCCCTGGGCTTCTCACTCCCGGAGCTGCACTCCTGTGCGCTCCCGCTCCAACGGACCCCTGGGGTGTCTGTTGTGGGGAGGGGAAGGGGTTTGTGAGCCACTTTGAGACTCCGAGTGAGGGGCGAGGTATAAATCCAGTCTCCTCCTCTTCTACCACCTTACACACAGTATATACCATGCAGTGGAGGAAAGGGTACTCATTCAACCATAAACATTTGCCCCATTTGGCATGCAGTGTACCAGGGAACAAAAACGAACTACCGCAGACTTAGGATCTCTTTGCTGCCACTCAGACTGCTATAGAAAGATTGTCTCCCCCCATTTTCCATAAAGCCAGTCTTTTCTGTTAAAAAAAGGCACGCCATGGAACAAATAACCTTAAAGCCGTTAAAGACCGATTTTGGTTTGAAAAATCCACGGAACAAATTGTTTCCATCTGTCGCTCTTTTTTTTTCCCCGGGCCCATGGCTCCGTCCCACCAGATCACATCTGGGCTGTTGTGTTCCCAAGGAGCGGGCCTCAGCCAGAATTACAATCGCCCTCATCCATCACAGCTTTCCAGACCCAACTTATCTGTCCGTTTGCCCTCTCTGCGCTTGGGATAAAGTGGAGGAGATTTCATGGCTGGGGGATAAAAGGGAGGCTGGAGAAAGTCAAATGTGGAAGGAACCCGGGAGCTCAGCTGTATCCAGCTGTGAGGGTGGGGGTGGTGGAGAGCCGCTGGGAAGGCCAAACCCACCGAATTGGCTCCAGTTCTGCCCTTTTGAACAAGTTGGGAAGAGAAAAGTCAAGATCAGTGGCTTCCTAAAGGAAGTACAGGGGGCATCCCTAGGAAAGGTTGTATTTTAAAAATGTTTTTTTATTTTATTCATATGTACCTCGCTTTTCTCCCCAATGGGGACTCAAATTGCCTCACATTATTATCCTCCATGTACCCTCACAACCACCCCAGGATAGCGGGAGAGATTGGGACTGGCCCAAGATCACCCAGCGAGCTTCCATGGCAGGAGTCAAATCCAGGTCTCCCAGATCTTAACCACTATACCACACTGGCTCATTTCAAACTATTTAAAGATTCTCCCTCAAGGAACACTTTCTCGACAGATCTGAGCATTTGCCCCAGAACACCAAAACATCAGAAGAGCCCTGCTGGATCAGACCAGTGGTGCATCTAGTCCAGCCTCCTGTCTCACACAGTGGCCAACCAGTTCCTCTGGAGGGCCAACAAAAGGGCAGAGAGGCCGAGGCCTTCATAAGAACATCAGAAGAGCCCTGCTGGATCAGACCAGTGGTGCATCTAGTCCAGCCTCCTGTCTCACACAGTGGCCAAGCAGTTCCTCTGGAGGGCCAACAAAAGGGCAGAGAGGCCGAGGCCTTCATAAGAACATCAGAAGAGCCCTGCTGGATCAGACCAGTGGTCCGTCTAGCCCAGCATCCTGTCGCACACAGTGGCCAACCAGTTTCTCTGGAAGGCCAACAACAGGGCACAGAGGCTGAGGCCTTCATAAGAACATAAGAAGAGCCCTGCTGGATCAGACCTGTGGTCCATCTAGTCCAGCATCCTGTCTCACACAGGGGCCAACCAGTTCCTCTGGAGTGCCAACAACAGGGCAGAGAGGCCGAGGCCTTCGTAAGAACATCAGAAGAGCCCTGCTGGATCAGACCAGTGGTCCATCTAGTCCAGCATCCTGTCTCACACAGGGGCCAACCAGTTCCTCTGGAGTGCCAACAACAGGGCAGAGAGGCCGAGGCCTTCGTAAGAACATCAGAAGAGCCCTGGTGGATCAGACCAGTGGTCCATCTAGTCCAGCATCCTGTCTCACACAGTGGTCAACGAGTTCCTCTGGAGTGCCAACGACAGGGCAGAGAGGACGAGGCCTTCATAGGAACATCAGAAGAGCCCTGCCGGATCAGACCAGTGGTGCATCTAGTCCAGCATCCTGTCTCACACAGGGGCCAACCAGTTCCTCTGGAAGGCCAACCACAGGGCACAGAGGCCGAAGCCTTTCTTTGGAGTTGCCTCCTGGTACTGGAATTCAGAGGGTTACAGCCTTAGAACATGGAGGTTCTCTTTAGTTCAGATGGCTAGTAGCCATTGACAGACGTATCCTCCATGAATCTAATCCCCTTTTAAAGCTGTTTCTTTCTTTCTTTGCCTATCTGGAGCCTCCTGCCCTCCAGCTCTGGTATTTTGGGAGAGGGGAAAAAAGCTCTCTTTGTCAGCTCTCTCCATCCCATGCATAACTTTATAAACCTCCATCATGCCCTCTTCCCACCGCCGCACCAGTCACCTCTTTTCTAAATTGAAAAGTCCCCGAACCCTTCCTTTGTGTCGTGGAGCAAACAGCTAACAGCCAGTTCCGCCCGGCGGAAGGCCTCTGTATTAACAGCAGCTGTTGGGCAGGTGACTTGGCTACTGGAATGAGGCAGAACAATACTCAGTGAGCTGTTTCTAGAGCTCTAGGCCAGGGTTGTCCTGGCTTGGTTCTCAGACTCTCAGGCTGCGAGCAGGGAGACTGAGTAGAGAAGCTCTGGGTCCCTCCTAGTGTCCCGCTTGCTCTGAGGCCTAACTGGGATAGCCTCTTGGGGAGAGAACACAACATCTTCCGTGTTGCAAAACCACAAGCTATGGGAAACAGGATTGTTCAGGAGGGCATTTCTATAAAGGCAATAAGGTTATATTATAATGGAATGGTACAGGAAGGTCCTTTTTAGAAAAAAACAAGAGGCGGAACCAGCGGTACTCGCGGGGGGGGGGAGAAGGAGCTCCACGTGGAGAAGCAGCCACAGGTAAGCCTTCTTCCCCCCCCCCCGGGCAATGACAGCGAGCCCCCGGCCTGCCCATCTTCCCCCCTCCCCTGGTTCCAACAGTGAGGCCTACCCGCGCGGCTCAGAGCCGCTGGGCACGCCAATCTCCCCCCTCCGCCCCTGGTTGCAACGGCGAGGCCCGTGCGGCTCAGAATAAATATCCCCCCCAAAAGGTTTTTTTTTTTTTACTTTTAAGATTTTTCTGCACACGTGGGGAGTCCCCCAAGTGTGCAGAAAAATCTCCCTGCTCCCAAGTGCCCCCTCTGTGCGGATTTAGATATCCACACGAAGGGGGCAACTTGGCTATTAGTATATAGATGAGAGAGTGGACTAGAACACTGCGGACAGTGTGCATGATCTGCTTGCTGTATGTGTGTTATCCTGCCCCCATCCTGTTGCCTTCTATTTAGGTAATATCATTTTTGGCATTAGTTAACGGCCATGTCTAATATTTTTTGCTGTGCTTCAGATTTTTGTAATCCTGGTGCGATTGCTTTGCTTATTAGGTAGAATCATAGAGTTGGAAGGGACGTCCAGGGTCATCTAATCCAACCCCCTGCACAATGCAGGAAACTCATAAATACCTCTCACCCCCCCCACACACACCCCAGTGACCCCGCTCCATGCTCAGAAGATGACAAAAAACCTCCAGGATCTCCAGCCAAACTGGCTTGGAGAAAAATTGTTTCCTGACCCCAGAGTGGAGATCGGCATTTCCTTGGGAGTTGTTCAGAGCCAAGAGGTAACATTAAGGGAAGACTTCGGCCTCTATGCCCACTCCAGAGGAACTGGTTGGCCACTGTGTGAGACAGGATGCTGGACTAGATGGACCACTGGTCTGATCCAGCAGGGCTCTTCTGATGTTCTTCTGAAGGCCTCGGCCTCTCTGCCCTGCTGTTGGCCCTCCAGAGGAACTGGTTGGTCAGTGTGTGAGACAGGATACTGGACTAGTTGAACAACTGGTCTGATCCAGCAGGGCTCTTCTGATGTTCTTATGAAGGCCTCAGCCTCTATGCCCTGTGGTTGGCCCTCCAGAGGAACTGGTTGGCCCCTGTGTGAGATAGGGTTGCCAAGTCTTGAAAACTCACCGGTGGGGGGGAGTCCTCCTCTTGCCGGGAGTTTCTTCTGGCGCGCGCGCTTCGCGCACGCACCCATCGACGTCACCGGAAGTGACGCAGCATGACAATGTCGGGGGTGGGGTTCCCCCCGCCGGCCAGCATTTGGCCGGCGGATCGGGAACCCCTTTGGGGGGGATCCCCCGCTCCCCCCGGGCTGACTTGGCAGCCCTAGTGTGAGACAGGATGCTGGACTAGATGGACCACTGGTCTGATCCAGCAGGGCTCTTCTGATGTTCTTGTGAAGGCCTTGGCCTCTCTGCCCTGTTGTTGGCCCTCCAGAGGAACTGGTTGGCCCCTGTGTGAGACAGGATGCTGGACTAGATGGACCACTGGTCTGATCCTGTGGGGCTCTTCTGATGTTTATCTTGGGACTGTCATAAACTCTCAGCCTAGCCCACCTCCCAGGTCTGTTGTGAGGATAAAATAGAGGAGGGGCAAACAATGTTAGCTGCTTTGGGTACATATGAAATAAATTATTGTTCAATTTTGAGCTGTTGCAAGCCATCTTGAGCAGTTTTCTGGAGAAGTGGCAAGGAAACAAACATAGGAAGAAATAATTTCTCCTGGGAATGTGGGCAGGTGTGATTAGCAGGGAACTTTTACTGAGAACAGCTCTGGTGCCTTGTTTTTATTTTAGTACGTTAAAAACTTGCTACAGTAGTTTTAACCCAAGCCTGGAACATGGATTCAGAAAGGGAAAGTCTTACGCAGGTGCAGAAAAGATTAACAGAAAAAAATCTACAAACTCCAGCTGGTCTTAATATTGCTCATCATAAGAAACTATGGAATAGCTTCCAGCAGTACCTATTTAGCCAATGTAGTGCCAGCATCCCCCCCCCCCCCCCCGGATTGTGCTTATAGGGTTAGATCCAACAGATCTATTCCACTAGTGGTGCTTTCTACTAGCACAGGGGTCTCTAAATTTTTTGAGCCCGTTATCACTGTTGGTATTCTGACACACAGTGGTAGATGCAGCCACAAAATGGCTCTCGCAGGAGGTGACGCCAGCCACAAAATGGCCGCCATGACTTACCTTTGGTCACCCAGTGAATATCCTTGGGATGTGGCAACACTGCTGGCAAAGCAACACAGGAAGAGGAAGAGGAGGAGGAAGAGGAGGAGGAGGTTGGATTTATACCCCCGCCCTTCATTTAGAGTCTCAGAGAGCGGTTTACAAACTCCTTTCCCTTCCCCTCCCCACAACAGACACCCTGTGAGGCTGGTGGGGCTGAGAGAGCTCTGACAGAAACTACCCTTTCAAGAACAGCTCAGACAGAGCTATGGCTTGCCCAAGGTCATCCAGCAGGTGCGAGTGGAGGAGTGGGGAATCAAACCCGGTTCTCCCAGATTAGAGTCCGCGCACTTAACCACTACACCAAACATTAGGGTTGTCAGGTCCTACACCTTGTTGCTGGTGGGGGGATTTGGGGGGCATTTCTGGAAAGGCTGGGGACATCAAATGTCTCTGCCACGTTGGCGCCACCTGGAAGTGACATCATCATGTCGGTGATGTCATGCGGCGATGCTCTGGTTGGAGGGCAAAACTCTATGGTTTGAGGGCAGATTTACCATGGAGTTTTGCCCTCAAACCAGAGCATCCTTCACAATGTTGCCAGTATGATGATATCACTTCCAGGTGACGTCATTGCGTCAGAGACGTCACACGGGGACATGGCTGTTCAGGGGTGGGGTTTCCCCCACCAGCCAGCTGGCTGGCGATGGGCAGAAGCCCCCCAAACCAGGGGAACCCCCTCCTGTACCTGGGAACTGGCAACACTAACAACAGCCATTCATAAGCCTGGCCGGGCAAAAGCCTCATCTGGCTCTTTCTAAAAACACTTGCTGGGTGCCCGGAAAGGTGTCGGCGGGCAGTAGGGATGCCATCCTCCAGGTGGGACCTGGAGATCCCCCAGAATTACAGCTCATTTCCAGATGACAGAGATCAGTTCCCCTTTAATTAATTAATTAATCAATTAATTAATTCGATTTCTAGGCCACTCTCCCCGCACAGCAGGCCCTGGAGAAAATGGATGCTTTGGAAGGCGGACTGTATGGCATTGAAGAAGAAGAAGAGATTGGGTTTATACCCCGCCCTTCACTCACTTGGAGTCTCAGAGCGGCTTACAAACTCCTTTCCCTTCCCCTCCCCACAACAGACACCCTGGGAGGTGGGTGGGGCTGAGAGTACCCTGCTGAGGTCCCTGCCCTCCCCAGTAGGGTTGCTAAGTCTGGGTTGGAAAACACCTGGAGACTTTGGGGGTGGAGCCAGGAGAGGGTGGGGTTCGGGGAGGGGAGGGGCCTCAGCATAGTATAATGCCGTAGAGTCCACCCTTCAAAGCAGCCATTTTCTCCAGGGGAGCTGATCCCTGTCAGCTGGGGATCAGTTGTAAAAGCGGGAGATCCCCAGGCCCCACCTGGAGGCTGGCAACCCTACTCCCCAGGCTTAACCTTAAAAATCTCCAGGAGTTTCCCAACCTGGACCTGGCCACCCTAATCCACTCCCAGCCTCTGCTGGAGTTCAGGGGGGAACCCGGCAACCCTGGTGGGTACTATAGCAGCTAAGGATGCCAGCCTCCAGGCGGGACCTGGGGATCCTCTGGAATTACAACTCATCTCCAGATGACAAAGATCAGTTCCCTTGGAGAAAACGGGTGCTTTGGAGGGTGGGCTCTAGGGCATTGCGCCCCACTGTGGTCCCTGTCCTCCCCAGGCTCCACCCCCAGATCTTCAAGGATTTCCCACCCTGGATCTGGCAGCCCTACCCACTCCATCCCCTGCTGCTGGCCCAGGGGGACCTGGCAACTCTACGTGGCGTCCGCAGGCACATGTTGGGCACCCCTGCTCTAGTGCTAGGAACTTTCCCTTAGCACAGTCTTGCATCAAGGGAAGTTCCCCTGGCTTGGTGGGAAAAGTCACTGTTCTTGGATCCTAGAATCATAGTGCTGGAAATGACCTCCAGGGTCATCAAGTCCGGCCCACTGCACAATGCAGGAAATTCACAAATACCTCCCACCCCCAGTGACTCCAGCTCCATGCCCCAAAAGATGACAAAAGACCTCCAGGATCTCCGGCCAAACCGGCCTGGAGAAAAATGGCTTCCTGACCCCGAAGTGGCGATCAGCATTTCCCTGGGCGCGTAAGAAAGGGCCACAAGAACTAAGCACTGAGGCAACCCTTCCTGCCCTCCCTTCTCGTGATCTGCCTAAGTTCACAGAATCTGCAATCCTGTCAGATGGCCATCTAGCCTTTGCTTGAAAACCTCCAAAGGAGGAGAGCCCACCAATTCCCGAGGAAGCCTGTTCCACTGAGGAACCGCTCAAACTGTCAGGAAATTCTTCCTAATGTTTAGCCAAAAACTCTTCCGATGCAACCCGATGGTTCTGGTCCGACCTTCTGGGGCCACAGAGAATAACTCTGCCCCAGCCCCTAGATGACAGCCCTTCAAGTACTGGAAGGTGGTTATCGTATCACCTCTCGGTCGTCTCCTCTCCAGGCTAAACAGACCCAGCTCCGTCAGCCTTTTCTCATAGGACTTGGTCTCCAGACCCCTCCCCGTCTTTGTTGCCCCCCTCTGGACACGTTCCAGCTTGTCTATATCTTTCTTAAACTGTGGTGCCCAAAACTGAACACAGTACTCTAGGTGAGGTCTAACCAGAGCAGAGTAAAGCGATATCATCACTTCACATGATCGGGACACTATCCTTCTGTCAATACAGCCCAAAATCACATTTGCCATTTTAGCTACCGCATCACACTGCTGACTCATGTTCAGTGTATGGTCCACTAAGACCCCTAGATCAGGGGTGGGCAAATTGCAGCCCGGGGGCCACATGCGGCCCGCCACAGAGTTTTTTGCGGCCCGCCAAGAAGATTTCAGGACTTCAAGAAAATTGAGCCTAAATTCAATTCGCTCTCTTATCCCATCACTGCTGATATTGATACAGCACCTGAGGAGCTGCAGCTTGAACTTATTGACATGCAGTCAGATCACACTGTGAAAGAAATGTTTAATGCTGTGACATTAGTTGACTTTTACAAATCTTTGTCTGCTGAAAAAATTTCCATGGATGAAGAAATTTGCTGGGGAAATGTTCTCTATATTTGGGTCTACATATGTTTGTGAGCAAAGTTTTTCTTGCATGAAGATCAGCAAGAGTAAATATAGATGCTCTTTGACAGACATGAACTTGCAGGCTGTGATGAGAATCTCAACAAGCCATCTCACTCCTGATTTCAAAAAAAGGGTAGAAAAGTGTGATGGGGTACATTTGTCTCATTAAACGGATTCTAAAATGAAATGTGCTTGCAGCTATAGATGATATGAAATTAGCACAATAAATAAATTGAATAAAACTACCACTGTTTTATTTAAGTTATATTTACTGATTTTTATGATACAATGTATACCTTTTCTGAAATGCGAAGTTAACTAATGAATGCAAGCATTTTAAAAGGTGCGGCCCTCCGCTAACTTCCGCTCCCACAAAGTGGCCCCCGAGCCAAAACAATTGCCCACCCCTGCCCTAGATCCTTTTCACACATACTATTGCCTTTTAAAAACAGCCAAGTCCAGGCAGGAGCTAGCTAAGGGGAAAATCAGCTGTCAAAAGTATCCTTGAAAAGTGTTGTGTATTAGTCCTTCCTCTAGCTGTAACTAGAACAGGCTGAGCTTGCTTCTCTAAGACAATCGCTTGTCTACATCCCTAAACTGTGGTGCCCGAAACGGAACACAGTTTTCTAGGTGAGGTCTAACTGTTCCACTGAGGAAACACTCTTAACTCCACAGGATCCAACCCCCTGTTTGGGGACAGGCTCCACACACACACACACACACACCCTAGTTTGGAGATGCGTGGATTTGTTTGACTGACTTCGTATTGGTCCAACGCTGTCAACGATGCCAGTCCACCGGTGTTTATGTTAAACGTTGAGCATCTAAAAATCTGAAAGGCGGAGTATTCCGCAGGAAACACTTCCCCTTTAAAAAAAACCAGCACTAAACCAAACACACAGTAATGCGTCTGCCATGTGGCTCGACGGGTCTGTACAGAAACGTGCATCTTACAGCTAACATTTTGGACACTGTTTGGCAAGGGCCCGTGAGCAGGCGCCGTTCCGTAGCTCGCTCATTGCTCGACCATGAATCTTTTGTTTGCTGAGCTGAAAACAAGCGTACCTAACTTCCCGTCCCTCTGAGGTAGGAAGGCCCGTGTGTGCTAGTCGTTTCCTTTCCCCCTCCCTAGGCTTTCATCCTCTGCCTTTACTATTCGCCACGGCTTGCTTTAGGCCACTTTCTCTCTTGCTGTTTTCTGGGTGGCTTCATCAAAAACAGACATGGGCGGTTTTCCCCCCTCTCTGGCGGGTGGACCTCCTGACGGCTCCTCGGCTGGCATCAAGCCCGAACCAGCGGAGACTTAGGAACGTTGTAAATCTTAACAGGTACATGTGTGGTGTTTTTGGGTTACCATTCTGCAATGAGGGATGAACTTCTTTCGCTGTCTCCATCCCTCCCCCGCCCCGCCACACGCTCCCTGGATAGGATGCGGAAGTGCAAGAAACTGAAGTGCCAAATGCAAACTGAAGTTCAGCGAGTAAGTATGTTGGTTTTTACAATTGCCAAGCGGAAATATTTTCTAGACGCCCACATGGGGAAGGCTGCGCCAAAGGATAATGCTACCTGTGGCGAATAGCTATATTGGAGTCCAGTAACACCTTGACATAAGAAAATAAGCATGTAAGAAGAGCCCTGCTGGATCAGACCAGTGATCTATCTAGTCCAGGATCCCATCTCACACAGTGGCCAACCAGTTCCGCTGGAGGGCCAACAACAGGGCAGAGAGGCCGAGGCCTTCGTAAGAACATCAGAAGAGCCCTGCTGGATCAGACCAGTGGTCCACCTAGTCTGGCGTCCTGTCTCCCACTGTGGCCAACCAGTTCCCCTGGAGGGCCAACAACAGAGCATAGAGGCTGAGGCTTTCGTAACAACATCAGAAGAGCCCTGCTGGATAAGACCAGTGGCCCATCTAGTCCAGCATCCCATCTCACACAGTGGCCAGCCAGTTCCTCAGGAGGGCCAACCACAGGGCACAGAGACAGAGGCTTTCATAAGAAGATCAGAAGGGCCCTGCTGGATCAGACCAGTGGTTCATCTAGTCCAGCATCCCATCTCACACAAGGGCCAACCAGTTCCGCTGGAGGGCCAACAACAGGGCACAGAGGCCGAGGCCTTCATAAGAACATCAGAAGCGCCCTGCTGGATCAGACTGATGGTCCATCTAGTCCAGCATCCCAACAATAGGGCATAGAGTCTGAGGCCTTCATAAAAACATAAGAAGAGCCCTGCTGGTTCAAACCAGTAGTCCATCTAGTCCAGCATCTTGTATCATACAGCGGCCATTTTGGTTCCTCTGGAGGGCCAAGAACAGGGCATAGAGGCGAGGCCTTCCTCTAATGTTCCCTCGTAGCTCTGGGATTCAGAGGATTAGTGCCTCTGAATGTGGAGGTTCCCTTCAGCCATGACTAGTAGCCAGTGATAGATCTATTCCGCACGAATTTATCTAATCCCCCTTTCTGGCAGCGAATTCTACATTTTAATCACTCTCTGCGTAAAGTAGTATTTCCTTTTGTGTGCACTGAACCTACTGCCCATCAGCTTCATTGGATGTCCTTGAGTTCAAGTATTCGGGGAGAGGGAGAAAGAGTTCTCTTGGTCAACTCTCCCCACCCCGTGCATAATTTTATAGACCTTTCTCATGTCCACCCATAGTTGTCTCTTTTCTAAACTGAAAAGTCCCAGACTCTCTAGCCTTTCCTCATAGGGACGGTGCTGTAAACCCCTCATCATCTTTGCTGCCCTCCTCTGTCCTTTTCCACCTTAGAGACCAACCCGCTTCTCAGTGTATGAGCTTTCAAGAATCAAAGCTCCCTTCGTCAGGATCTCAGAAGCTCATACACCAATAATCTCGTGGGTTTCTAAGATGCTCACATCTAGCTCAGATCTTGCTGCTTCCGTCCAAAACTGTCCCTAGCAGAACATATCTAGAGAACCTATTGGGGGGGACGGGACTATCTCACTTAAAAATAAACCAAAAACAAATTTAAATCTCCATGAAGCAAAATGGAAAGAACCCTGGGTTGAAATCTCATTTCAGTTTGTGTAAAGGAGGAAGGAAGAAGAAGAAGAAGAAGAAGAAGAAGAGATTGGATTTATATCCCGCCCTTCACTCAAGAGTCTCAGAGCGGCTTACAAACTCCTTTCCCCTCCCCTCCCCACAACAGACACCCTGTGAGGTAGGTGGGGCTGAGAGAACTCTTTCCCAAGCTGTCCTTGAGGGAACAGCTGGTACAGAGCTATGGCTTGCCCAAGGTCATCCAGCCAGGTGCAAGTGGAGGAGTGGGGAATCAAACCCGGTTCTCCCAGATTAGAGTCCGCGCACTTAACCACTACACCAGACTGGCTCTCTGAAGAAGAGGGAAGAGGAGAAGAAGAAGAGATTGGATTGATACCCCGCCCTTCACTCAGAGTCTCAGAGCGGCTTACAATCTCCTTCCCCTTCCCCTCCCCACAACAGACACCCTGGGAGGTAGGTGGGGCCGAGAGAGCTCTTCCGAGGACTGCCCTTGAGAGTACAGCTCTGAGAGGACTTGTGACTGACCCAAGGTCACCCAGCTGGCTGCACGTGGAGGAGTGGGGAATCAAAACCCGGTTCTCCCAGATTAGAGTCTGTGCTCCTGACCACTACACTGAGCCAGTCCCGGTTCTCTCAGAACTCTCTCAGCCCCACCTGCCTCACAAAGTGCCTGTTGTGGGGAGAGGAAGGGAAAGGCGATTGCAAGCTGCTTTGAGACTCCTTAAAGTAGAGGAAAGAGGGGTATCAAAACCTGCTCTTTTCTTCTCCTCCGCCTCCTTTTCATCCTTGCCGGCCACGCAGATGAGCAGGGGACTGTTGCCGGCAGAGTTCACAAGCACGCACATCTTAATGGGAAGAGATGTCTCGGACAAACAAAAGGCATCCTCCGTTGTCTAACGAAGGGTGCCTTGCACACGAAAGCTCACCCCTTGAATAGAACTTTGTTGATCTTAAAGGCGCCTCCAAGGGTTGCCAGGTCTGGACTGAAAAATACCTGGAGACTTTGGGTGTGGAGGCGGGAGAGGGTGGGGTTTGGGGAGGGGAGGGGCCTCAGCATGGTACAATGCCACAGAGTCCACCCTTCAAAGCAGCCATTTTCTCCAGCTGCTCTCTGTCAGCTGGAGCTGAGTTGTAAAAGCAGGAGATCTCCAGGCCCCACCTGGAGGCTGGCAAGCCTAGTGCCCCTGGACTCTACAGTTGTTCTATCGCATCCTCCGCTGCAAGTCTCACCCAGCTCAGTGCACAATCCAGAGGCATGCGCGTAAGATGAGCCACAGCCAGATCGTCTCCTACCCCTGGATGAAAGCCTTCCTCCACCCCCAGGAGCCTTCTCTTGAAGATAGAAAGCTGCCTTCAGCTGAATCAAGCCCTCGAGCCATCCATCAAGGGCAGCGTTGCAGACTGCCGGGGACTCTCCAGGGTCTCAGTCAGAGGTCTTTCTCATCACCTCATGCCTGGTACTGTTAAGTGGAGACGCGGGGGATTGAACCTGGGACCTTCTGCGTGCTGCGGCAGAAGCTCTCCTGCTGAGCCCAGAAAGGGCTTCCTGGAGGAATGTGTTACATTGAGCTGGGTGGCAAGATAACATCCTCCACTTCCAGAACTGAGCCTTGAAAAACCACCTCTCTTCCATGCAGTCCCGGCCGGATTATAATCATAGAATCATAGAGTTGGAAAGGGACTCCAGGGCCATCTAGCCCAACCCCCTGCACAATGCAAGAAATTCACAAATACCTCCCCCCCCCCTCACCCCCACTGACTGCTGTTCCACGCCCAGAAGATGACAAAAAAACTCCAGGATCTCCAGCCAAACTGGCCTGGAGAAAAATGGCTTCCTGACCCCAAAGTGGCGACCAACATTTCCCTGGGCGTGGAAGAAAGGGCCATCAGAACTAAGCACTGAGGCAACCCTTCCTGCCCTCCCTTCTCGTGATCTGCCTCAGTTCACAGAATCAGCACCACTGCCAGATGGCCATCGAGCCTCTGTCTGAAAACCTCCCAAGAAGGTCCAAAGAATCATACCTAGCCCTTTCAAAAGTGCTTTTAAAGTGTTCTTATCCCTTTAAAGGAGGCCAGTTAACAGACCGCAAGTTCCCTGGGAGCGGGGGGGGGGGGGGGGGCGGCTTCCATCTTTTGTTTCCGCTTCTGCTCTAAACCGCTTACACGTATGCAAATGGCATTAGAGAGATAATGAGCCGGATCCCGTGGATCGGTTCCACTAGCCCATGAACCCACGAAGATGTCTGAATGCGACTCGGACGGTCGGTCCATCAAGGTCAGTGTTGTCAGCTCAGACTGGTAGCAGCTAGCTCTCCAAGAAAGGGTCTTGGGCTCATTTCGTAGCAGGAGCTCCTTTGCATATTAGGCCACACACCCCCTGATGTCGCCAATCGTCCAAGAGCTTACAGAGCTCTTCTTACAGGGGCTACTGTGAGCTCTTGGAGGATTGGCTACGTCAGGGGGGTGTGGCCTAATATGCAAAGGAGCTCCTGCTACGAAATGAGCCCTGCTCGTATCACCTGCGGCATGATCCTTTTAACTGGAGATACCGGGGACTGAAGCTGAGACCTTCTGCATCCCGAGCAGATACTCTGCCACTGAACCATGGCCCCTCCCTTAGCAGGGGTGGCCTCTTCGGTCAAGAGCGGCCTTCCACGAGAACATAAGAGAAGCCAGTGTTGGATCAGGCCACTGGCCCATCTAGTCCAACACTCTTGTTGCACGGTGGCCAAAAATACCAGGTGCCCTCAGGAGGTCCAGCAGTGGGGGCTGGACACTAGAAGCCCCCCCCCCAAAACACCAAGAAGACAGAGCATCACTTGCTCCAAACTGAGACTTCCTATCTATACCTTGTGGTTAATAGCCACTGATGGACCTCTGCTCCAGATGTTTATCCAGTTCCCTCTTGAAGCCGTCCATGCTTGTAGCCGCCACCACCTCCTGTGGCAGTGAATTCCACGTGTTCATTCCTCTTTGGGTGAAGAAGGACTTCCTTTTATCCATTCTAACCCGACTGCTCAGCAATTTCATGGAGGGCCCACAAGTTCTTGTATTGTGAGAAAGGGAGAAAAGGACCTCTTTCTCTACCTGCTCTATCCCAGGCATAATCTGGTAAACCTCGATGATGTCGCCCCTCAGCCGTTGTTTCTCCAAGCTAAAGAGCCCCAAGTGCCTTAACCTTTCTTCACCGGGAAAGTGTTCCAACCCTTTTATCATTTATCATTTTCTGTACTTTTTCCAGTACTATAATATCCTTTCTGTGATGTGGTGGCCAGAACTGTACCCAGTACTCCAAATGAGGTCGCATCATCCCTTGACCCAAGAGGGTTCGTGCACTGGAGGAAAACGTCACCACTTGAGATTCAGAGCCATGCAATCTGTTTATTCCGACTACATACACTGGCCGTTGCTCGGAGTGTTTTCCAGCAAAGCCATTTATAGAAACTGCTTTGCTGTAAAACACTCAAACCCAGGGGCTTTTTTCCTGGCGGCGGGGGGGGGGGGGGGGGAGAGAGAGAGACGCACAGGAAACACAGTTCCGGAACCTCTTCGACAAAACCCTTTTAAAAATGTGTAAAAGCTCGTGAGCTTTCGATATACAGGTGGGCAACGTCATTTTCCTCTTTCCCCCCCCCCAAAAAGCCCTTCTCAAACCAATGGCCAAAACCCGTTTTAAAGCAGAGAAACCTAATTCAGGGCATTCAAACTGTGCTTTTGAACACCGATCGGGTTTCAGAACAGAAGAACAGAAGAGAAGCCAATGTTGGATCAGGCCAGTGGCCCATCCAGTCCAACACTCTAGTCACACAGTGGCCAAAAACACCAGGTGCCCTCGGGAGGTCCAGCAGTGGGGCCAGGGGTTTGGTGTTCGGAAGACCCCACAAGGCACCAGTCAGTCTTGTCCTTTTGCCACACAGAGAAGGAACGGAGGCCGAGGGACTTGCCCAAGGCTACACAGCGAGTCCATGGCAGAGACGGGGCTTGAATTCCTCTTGGAATCCCAAAGCTAGCTTCCCGGGTGTCTGGATCCCTCGGCTCTCTAACATTGCTTCTGCTGCCTGTCATGTTTTCGGACACAGCCCCCTGCCCACCCCCCACCCCCCCCCGGTGAACGAAATGGCTACTTACAGGACACTTGTCTGAGGTGGGACATCCGGGATGGTTTCCAGCATCAGATGCATACATCTCACCGTCGTCCTGAAGCACAGGCAGCGACTGGGGCACGTCTTGGCCGAGACAGGTAAGAGGAGCAGGAGGCAGACGCTGGGAAGGCCCACGATTCTGCTCAGCATGGTGTTTGCTGGAATGCTGAAGTCCTGCGATTCCAAGCGGCAGAGAAGCAGAGAAACATTTCCCAGCCCGGAGGGCGGGGGGGGGGGGGAGGAGGAGAAGGAGGAGGAGGGGATACAGGGACATGTGTTTCCAATTAAGCAAAGCCAGCCAGGAAGGCCAACTCCCACCCTCCCCTGCTCACAGTCCGCACACAACTTCGGAGAATCAAACCGCAACCCCCCGTTGGGCTTAGTCGGTTTCTAGTGAATTTCGCCTTGGCTCTCCATCTCCTGCTCCCCCCCATCTTCTCACACTGGGGCTGTGATGGTCAGGACACTTGGCAACCGGCGAAGCCGGCACTGCGGAAGAAGTCTGGGATGGGGAGCTGCTTCATGGAGAGGGGCCGTGGCTCAGCGGCAGAGCATCTGCTTGGCCTGCAGAAGGTCCCAGGTTCAATCCCCGGCATCTCCAGTGAAGGATCAGGTAGCAGATGATGTGGCAGACCCTCCGCCTGAGACCCTGGAGAGCGGCTACCAGTCTGGGTGGACAATACGGACCTTGATGGACCATGGGTCTGATTTAGTAGAAGAGCGGGAAGGCACCAGCTGGATATTAGGAGAAACTTTTTGATAGTAAGAGCTGTGCAACAGTGGAATGGGTCTTTAAGTAGCGGCTGGACAAACCCTTGTCAGGGATGCTCTAGGCCAGGGGTGGCCAACCTTGCTTAATGTAAGAGCCACATAGAATAAACGTAAGAGCCACATAGAGATGTCTGAGAGCCGCAAGACAGGAACAAATATCACACACACGTTTTTATTTTTAAAAATATGCAAATTTGCTTTTTATTAACGTTAAATGGGACTGCCAAAAATAAAAACAAACGAGGAAAACCGGTCATTGATAATGATATTACTTGTTTGCTAATGATATTGAGAGAGAGAGAGAAAAAGAGAGAGATGGAAAGAAAGAATGAAAGAAGTGGAAAGAAAGAGAGAGAGAAACTAGGAAAGCAAATAGATGGGAGGAAGGAGGGAAGGAAGGAAGGAAGGAAGGGAGAAAGAGAGAAAAAGCATGCCTCCCCTTTGCTTCCCCAGCCGCCCTGCCAGGAGCCGCACAATATGTGTGAAAGAGCCGCATGTGGCTCCCGAGCCACAGGTTGGCCACCCCTGCTCTAGGCTGATCCTGCACTGAGCAGGGGGTTGGACTAGATAGTCTGTATGGCCCTTTCCACCCCTGCTCTAGGCCACTGGTTCATTCAGGGGCAATACCACCCCCCTGGGGGGCGCTGGAACCATCCAGGTGGGCAGAGCCTTGGGTGCCGTTGGGCGTAGTGTTCCCTCTAAGATGAGTTAGTGTGAGCTAGCTTACAGTGTTTTAGCCTCTGGCTCACACATTTTTGTCTTAGCTCAGGGAGGATGGCTCCAGAGGAAACTAGTCTATGCAGTAGCTAAACTGCTTGCTCACAGTTTTAACGCCAGTAGCTCACAGAGTAGAATTTTTTGCTCACAGGACTCCACAGCTTAGAGGGAACATTGGTTGGCGGGGGGGGGGGGGGAGAGTGGCGTTGAATGCAAATAAGGGGGCGGTGGGAGCATAAAGAAAGAAGAGTCCAGAACCTATCTAAAGCAGCTTTTTCCTGCCGTCTCCTGATTTTCCCTGGGATCAGGGAGGGAGGGGGAGGTGAAGAGGAGTCCCCACAGCCAATCACAGCCAATCACCCTTGCAAGGCTGGTGTTGCTGCTGGGCTCTAGCGTGGTGGCTGCTGCCGGCCTCTGGCTTCAGGCCTTCAGCTGCTGCTGCTGCTCTGGGCCTGCCTGGCTGCGTGGAACGTGGTGGACTCTTTATGTCCACTTCTTGAAGGTAGATTTCCAGAGGGATGCTGAGCAGGGGTCCGTTGGAGCCGGAGCGCACAGGCGTGCAGCTCCGGGAGTGAGGAGCCCAGGGGGCGGGCACATGACCAAGCCCCGCCCCCTCCTCGGCTTCCCCGAGCAGTGCAGAGGGTCTTTATTGTTTTTAATGGTTTGTTTTAATATTGATAATTTTATCATTGTTCATTTTATGACTGTGTGCTGCTTTTCCAGAGACTTGCTCAAGGTGGCATATAAATGTTCTAAGTATACCATTTTTTATCTGGGCACATGGCACATAAGTACTGGAGAAATTTCACCAACCCTTCAGCAGCTTCCACCCCATCAGTTTGGTGTAGTGGTCAGGAGTTGGACTCTAATCTGGGAGAACCGGGTTTGATTCCCCACTCCTCCACATGCCGCGGCTGGTGTGACCTTGGGCCAGTCAGAAGTTCTCTCAGAGCTGTTCTCTCATGAGCCATTCTCAAAAGCCCTCTCTCAGCCCCACCTACCTCACAGGGTGTCTTGTTGTGGGGAGGGGAAGGGGAAGGGATAGGTGGTGGTGCACATGTCCTGGGTATCTCAAGTCTACTTAAAACCTGGTGGTTTCAAGGGAGCAGGAAGAGAATGAGGGTGTGTTCTTTACGCTTATTTTTATTGCACAAAGTATTGGATGGGGAAGGGAACGGAGGAAGAGCAGGTCAGTTTCACTCACCTGTGGAGTGGAGCCTGAGGGGTGGGTGCTGCCTTCTGACACACTTCCGGCATGTTAGGGGGTGTGGCATATGCAAATGAGTTATGCTAATGAGTTATGCTAATGAGCTCCTGCACCTCTTTTTCTACAAAATGACCCCTGGTGCTGAGTAATTTTTTTTCTGAAAAGGGGGTGATAGGCCAAATAAGTTTGGCCACCCCTGCTCTAGGCTGATCCTGCACTGAGCAGGGGGTTGGACTAGATGGCCTGTAGGACCCCTTCCAACTCTGCGATTCAAATGGTTCTGTGTTCATATTTTCCAACAGTTACAAGTGAAGCGACTGAGGCACTGCTGTCGTGCTTGCGTTGCTGTTCATCTAACAGGTTTGGCAGGCTTCCGAAACGCTACCCAAAACCTGCAGGGTCCATTCGCCAAACTGCAATACTAGTGGAGTGTGTGAACAGACCATAGGGATCAGTGCTTTATTATACCACTTTCAACCTTTTTTTGGGGGATGGGGGGATCAAAGTGGTTAGAGTGTCAGCCTAGGATCTGGGAGACCCACATCCGAACCCCCGCTCTCTCATGGAAGCTTGCTGGGTGACCTTGGGCAGCCCTAAGCTACCTCATGGGGTGGTTGGGAGGACGAAATGGACGAGAGGAGAATGAGGCGAAGCACCGTGGGTCGCCGTTGGGGGGAAAGCTGGGGGATAAATGAACTGAATAGTTCATGAAATATTGTTTCCAGCTGAGAATGCTTTTCTCCCCGGGGACATGCGGGTCATAACTACGTGTGTCAAAGAACTGGGACCAGCCAACCAGCTGGGATTTTACTGGTCCAACCGGTCAGTGATGGTGATGAAAAAGCAGCCCAGATCAGATTCTGAAAGAAGAAGAAGAAGAAGAAGAAGAGAAGGAGAAGAAGGAGAAGAGAAGGAGAAGAAGAAGAAGAAGAGAAGGAGAAGAAGAAGAAGAGAAGGAGAAGAAGAAGAGAAGGAGAAGAAGAAGAAGAGAAGGAGAAGGAGAAGAAGAAGTGAAGAAGAAGAAGAAGAGAAGGAGAAGAAGAGGAGTTGGAGTTGGATATACACCCCACCCTTCACTATCCAAGGGAGTCTCAGAGCGGCTTACAATCTCCATTTCCTTCTCCTCCCCACAACAGACACCCTGAGAGGTAGGTGGGGCTGAGAGAGCTCTGACAGAAAGGGCTCCTTTTCAAGGACAGCTCCGACAGAACTATGGTTTGCCCAAGGTCATCCAGCAGGTGCAAGCGGAGGCGTGGGGAATCAAACCCGGCTCTCCCAGATTAGAGTCCACGCACTCAACCAACTCTGAGAGAACTGTGACTGGCCCAAGGACACCCAGCTGGCTGCTGGGTATGACATACCAAGGTTCACCCTGGATTCTACCACGGCTTTACCTCCTCCTCATGAATTTTGCCCTAGCTCTACACAAGGGGGTTGGTATCTACATGCAGGCTTCATGGACGTTCAGCAAATACTGTTCAACAGAAAATAATACACTTGCGCACCAACACTCCCTCTAAGCTGTGGAGTCTTGTGAGCAAAAATCCTGCTTTGTGAGCTACCGGCATTCAAGTTGTGAGCGAGCGATTTGGCTACTGCATGAATCAGTTTGCTCTGGAGCCCTCCTTCCTGAGCTAGGACAAAAATGTGTGAGCCGGAGGCTAAAAGAACTGGGAGCTAGCTCACACTACCTGAGCTTAGAGGGAAGACTGCTGTCTACCTCTTCACCAAATGATACACACCGGTGCCCACTCCCATTTGTAACTGCTACAGCATGCTTGTAGCTCTCAGTGTGTAAAGTGCTGTCAAGTTGCAGCCAACTTAGGGCAACCCCAGCAAGGGGCTTCCGAGGCAAGTGAGAAACAGAGGTGGTTGGCCATCGCCTCCCTCTGCAGAGCCTTCCTTGGTGGTCTCCCATCCAAGCCTCTGCTTAGCTCCTAGGACTGGGCTATACCATGCCACCTTCCGTCCCATGGGGGCTAGTACCGAAGGTAAAATCTACTGGGTTAAATGTAAAAAAAAAATCATTTGCCTTGGAAGCACAGAAGCTTTATGTAGAATTCCCGATTCTCCATGTTTCCCGGTTAAGGGGGAAATGGCGGTTGAACCAATTACAAAGGCGACCTGACTCCAGTGGTAACAAGAGAAAGAAATTTTACTCACAAAAATAAAAGCACATTTTACATGACGTATTCATGTAGGTACGTTTAACTTACGGTGGACAGATTTTCTAAAAGGTTAACTGGCTACAGCTCCAAGTCCAGGTAAGAGGCAGAAGGAGAGAGGTCCTCTAGAACAGTGTTTTTCAACCTTTTTCGAGCTAAGGCACATTTCTTTAATTGAAAAAATCCCACGGCACACCTGACAATATCTCACGGCACAGTGGTTGAAAAACACTGAAATACAAGATAAATGGGTCATTAGTTGCCTCAGCTCAAGTATTAACTATGACAGTATTACAAATACACGCAATAGCCACTCAACTTGAAATCGTAAGTTACAGATCCAAAGTGTAATGGCTCCTTCCCATAACATTGACCTGAGTTTCAGAAGAAATATAATGTGGATGTATTTTAATACTGCGATTCTGCTAAAGTTTTTCAAATAGAGAGTTTAAACTCTTACTCTTATGTGAACGGCATTCCGCTGACCATAAGTGATTTGAAGAGAAGCACAGTACACCCATTCTCCGCTGAGGGACAGTTACTGATTTGAACCCCACCCTGACAGAAACAGCTAGCTGTTACCATCAAACATATTCATGTTTACTGGAATGTCTTGGTGCAAATCACCCTACCTCAGGCCGGCCACAGAGCGTGCGAGCGGAATCAGCGAGACCGCGCCACTGTTCTCTCTCGCATGCACAAATGCATCCCGGAAGGTCAGCCCGGAAGGCACATTTCTTTCATTGAAAAAATCCCACGGCACACCTGACAATATCTCGCGGCACACCAGTGTGCCACGGCACGGTGGTTGAAAAACACTGCTCTAGAAGATGAAACAGAGGGAAAGCAACGTCCAAAGGGGCTCAGCATCTAACCAGCGAGAGGGTGGGGCTGACTGCCAGGTGTTGTCCGAGAGAGAGAATTCTCTTTATCACTTTCCATCCCAGATCCTCTCGTACGCGGAGTTACAGTACCCAACAAAATCACAGGGGCTCTACGTACCGCTCCCATTAGACGCCACATAAGGTAAGAAGACTTTATATATAATCTCTCGTGCAAGTTTGCATCTCCTCACCTCCAGAAAGCTGATTAGAAAACACGCTTGTAACCTCAGCTCCTCCCACTGGTACGGTGGCACGGTACAGCCTGGTCTTGTCAGATCTCGGTAGCTAGGCAAGGCCAGTACTCGGAAGGGAGACGACCAAGTAAAGCTCTTCAGAGGAAGGGATGGCAAACCTCCTCTGCTTCTCCCTTGCCTTGAATGAAAGCCACTTGCTGGGTTCATTGTAAGCCAGCTGTGACTTGCTGGCACTTTACACATAAGCACTGCTGGGCTTTAAGGCATCCTTGTTAACATTGGGTTGGATGCCAGCTGTTCCCCTATAACAAGTCTACCCATAGGTGTAGAGTACGGGGGGGCTCGAGGGCTCGAGCAACCCCCGAAATTTCCCGGGGGGGGCTCAGCCACCCCCGGCAAAACGGAGCACCTACCGCCACGCCTCCCTGGGTCCTTCCGAGGCCCGGTCATCGCTGCTGGAGAGGGAGAGGGAAGGGGTGGCCGGGGGGGGGGGGAGAGGCACCGGCAGCAGTGGCTGGCGGGCCTCGGAAGGGCCCGGGGAGGTGCGGCGGTTTCCCCGGGGGGGAACATCGCCCCCGCCCCCCCCGGAATTTCCAAAAGTCTACGCCCCTGGGTCTACCAGCTGCATTTCCCCCCTTTGCCACTTACACAGGGTTAGATACAATATGTCTATTCTATGACAGAGTGTTGGCACAAAGATTCTTCAGGAAGGGGCTGTGATTCAGGGGCAAACACAGAAGGTCCCAGGTTCAATCCCCATCATCTCCAGTTAAGGATAAGGTAGTAGGTGATGTGAAAGACCTCTGCCTGAGACCCTGGAGAGCTGCTGCCAGTCTGAGTAGACAATACTGACCTTGATGTACCAATGGCATGATCTAAGGCAGCTACATTGGGAAGGGGCCGTGGCTCAGTGGAAGAGCATCTGCTTGGCATGCAAAAGGTCCCAGGTTCAGTCCTCACCGTGTGTGAAAGACCCAAGACCCTGGAGAGCCGCTGCCAGTCCGAGTAGACAATATTTATTTATTTTGAGATTTCTGTTTTGCCCTCCCCAAAGCAGGCTCAGGGCGGATCACGAAAACCGACTTCAAGACTTGTTTAAAGAGAGCCAGTCTGGTGTAGTGGTTAAATGCGCGGACTCTAATCTGGGAGAACCGGGTTTGATTCCCCACTCCTCCACTTGCACCTGGCTGGATGACCTTGGGCAAGCCATAGTTCTGTACCAGCTGTTCCCTCAAGGACAGCTTGGGAAAGAGCTCTCTCAGCCCCACCTACCTCACAGGGTGCCTGTTGTGGGGAGGGGAAGGGTTTGTAAGCTGCTCTGAAACTCCCTTGGGGAGTGAAGGGTGGGCTATAAATCCAATCTCTTCTTCTCTTCTTCTTTTTTTCTTCTTCTTCTTCAGTAAAATCACATTAAAACCACTGAAATAATAAACAATAAAACTGCACAGGTAGCAACAATCCTATACATATAATCAGGGCTTTTTTTTGGAGAAAAAACCCAGCGGGAACTCATTAGCATAATCAGCCACACCCAACAGCAGAAACCCATTTGCATATTAGGCCACACCACTGACAGCACAGCTTATTAGCATATTAGGCCGCACCCCCATGTTACCAGAAGAGTGGTCATCCAGCCACACCCAACTTTTGCTTCTTCTTCTGTTTACCTTGTTTGTTGTCAAAACCCAGGGCTTTTTTTGTAGCAGGAATTGATTTGCACGTTAGGCCACGTACCCCTAATGTAGCCAATCCTAATGCGTTTCTGCTGTTGGGTGTGGCCTGTTATGCTAATTAGGTCCTGCTGGGTGTGGCCAACTCAGGAGCCAGCCAGAACTCCGTTCCTTTGCGTTCCTGCTTGTCACGGGCTGGGTGCCAAGTAGGTCAGAAGCCAAGCCGATGTCCGAGCCAGTCCAAGGTCAAGCCAAATCATGAATCGAATTACCAAGTCCAAAACACAAACCAAACGCAGAGTCAGTCCGAGCCAAGGTCAGAGAGGGAGACTCACGAGCAAACCAGTCCAAGGAGTCAACCAAAAGCCGAAGTCAGACAGAGCCGAAGTCACGAGCCAGAGGGTCCAGAAACAAGCCGAAGTCAGACAGAGCCAGAGGGTCCAGGATCAGGTTTAGCTGATGCAAGCCGAGCGGGTGCAGAGTTTAGCCAGAATGACTTGTTGCTAGCACAAGTTGTTGGTCTTTGTGCTGTGTCTAAATACCCAGCCACTTCCTGTGCTCCTTAGCAGCTGGCAGCGAGGTCCTGGCTCCTCCTAAAACTCAGGGCTGAGTGATCTGCGACCACGCATGCGTGCCTCTTTTTTCCTAGCAGCTAAGTCTTGCCTGAATCGTGACCTTAGCCGTTCCACCGGAGGAGGTGAATCAGGTGGGCTTGAGCTTGGCTGTGGCTCAGCTGCTGCTGGTGCTGGGGTAAAGCCCTGAGAGGTGATTGCCTGAGCCTCCTCTGGTTCAGGTGGAGGCTCCTCTGGAGCTGGGGACTGATCCTCCACCGCACTTAGGTCCGCAGGAGGCAGGTCCTCAGAGGCACTCCTGACACTGCCCCAAAATAGCCCTGCATATAATTCCCCTAACGTGTTGGCCATTTCCAGCTCTCCCACTGGCTGTGCTGTGCGCTCCATCAGCCACTGGCCCATCAACTGCCACTCAAGAGTACTCACATGCCATTGGCTGGGTGCTGGGTCTGCTCCTCTCCCTGCTCACTGCCAGCCTGGACACTCTTCCCTCAGAATAAACTGTCAAACCAGCTGTCTCTCCTGACGAAGACACTTCTCCGGCAGCTGGCTGGCTACTGAGGTGGGCCAGCAGCCGTTAAACCATTTTCTTCAACCTCCTGCTGTGTGGCTGACTTTCCCCTAGGCTATCCAACCTCCAGGTGGGACCTGGAGATTTCCTGCTGTTACAATTGACCTCCAGATAACAGAGATCAGTTCCCCAGGAGAAAATGGCTGCATTGGAGGGTAGACCCTATGGCATTATACCCTGCTGTGTCCTTCTCCTCCCCAAATGCTGCCCTCCACAGGATCCACCCCCCAGATCTTCAGGTATTTCCCTACTCAGAGCTGGCAATCCTTCTTTCCCCTCAGTGCCTGTTGCTAGGCAACCAAGCTTGTTGTCAGGAAAAGGTGGGGAGAGGCCCTTTCCATGCCTATTTTTGCCTTTGGGAGAAAACTCATTGGGGCCAGTCCTGACTAGGGTTGCCAGCTCTAGGTTGGGAAATTCTTGGAGATTTTATGGTGGAGTCCATGGAAGCCAGAGTTTAGGGCGGGGGGTTGAACAAAATGCTATAGAAGCCATCCTCCAAAGCAGTTATTTTCTCCAGGGGGAGAGAGAGATCTGTTGTCTGGAGTTCAGTTGTGATACCAGGTGATACCACAGTCAGTGCGTTAGTGCAGTTAGTCAGCAGTTAGTGCTTCAGAGCAGGGTCTGCCAGAGCCAGGTTCTTGCTATGGAAGCTGAGTGGGTGATTTTGGTCCAGTCTCAGACTTTCATCCTAACCCACCTCACAGGGTTGCTATGCAAGTCAAAAGGGGGAGAGGAGAATGATGTAAGCTGCTTTGGACCCCACTGCAGAGAACAACTGTATGTTTCCTCCTAGGGAAGAAGAAGAAGAAGAAGAAGAAGAGGAGATTGGATTTACACCCCGCCCTTCACTCACTTGGAGTCTCAGAGCGGTTTACAAACTCCTTCCCCCTCCCCTCCCCACAACAGACACCCTGTGAGGTAGGTGGGGCTGAGAAAACTCTTTCCCAAGCTGTCCTTGAGGGAACAGCTGGTACAGAGCTATGGCTTGCCCAAGGTCATCCAGCCAGGTGCAAGTGGAGGAGTGGGGAATCAAACCCGGTTCTCCCAGATTAGAGTCTGCGCACTTAACCACTACACCAAACTGGCTCTATTGTTGCTAATCTCCAGGTGAGAGCTGGAGATCACTCAGAATTACAACTGGTCTCCAGATGGCAGGGATCAGTTCCCCTGAAGAAAATGGTGGACTCTGTGTCCATATACCCTGCTGAGATGCCCCCCCCCCATGTCAACCAGTGTGACATAGCAGTCAGAGCTCCAGAGCATGGTAGAGGCTGCAGGTGTGTGTGAGGGCAGATGGAAAGCTGAAGTCAGAGGGAAAATAAAGGTAGGCTGATGGTTGGCTGGGAAGGAGATAGGGCTGCCAACTCCACGTTGTAAAATTCCTGGAGATTTGAGGGGTGGAGACTGGAGAGGGTGGGGTTTGAGGAGGGGTGGGACCTCATACAGGTACAATGCCATAGACCACCCTCCAAACCAGCCATTTCCTCCTGGGGAACCATTGTTGCCAATCTCCAGGTGAGGGGTGGCGATCACTCAGAATTCCAGCTGCTCTTCAGGTGGCAGAGATCAGTTCCTCTGGAGAAAATGGTGGACTCTATGTCATTATACCCTGCTGAGGTTGCCACAGCAAATTGACGCTGAGTGCCCAAGGCCGAGGCCCTCGCCCAGAGCCTCTTTCTAGAGCCCCTTGTATTTATTTCCACAACGGGCCTTATTCCAAGTTTTATATAAATCTGTTGAGGCCACAAGATGGAATCAAATAGGCCCTTCCAGTGGGCTGGGAACTAGAGCAAGGGAGGCCAACTGAGATGGATGCCCGCCACCTCACCCAAAGGCCTGGTGGAACAGGCTCCGTCTTGCAGGCCCCGCGGAATGCTAAAAGGTAAACAAATACTGGCTTTGATGGACCAAGGGTCTGGTTCAGTATACCACAGCTTTCTGAGTTCTCGTGATACAGGAGGCTTTTGCGCGAGAGGGTGGTTCATTGCACTGGAGGAAAATGCTACTGCTAGCACTACGGATCCAGAGGGTCCTAGCCCATGGAAATTTACTGCCCCCGTCCCTCCTGGAACACCCTGAATCTCAAGTTAGCTGTTCCTTCCAGCGTTTCCTCTGATATTCCAAGCCCTTGATGGCGTCTGCTTGTGTGCCTTCATTTCTGCCTTTGATTCTTCTTGGAACACGGTGATCCAAACCAGACCAATTACTCCAGCGGAGGCCTTGTCCTCTGCCAAACAGAGCAGCCGTCATGGGTTGCAGGGATTATTCACACTTGGCCGGCCTCTGAGCATTAACTAATGTCAATTAACTTTTAGTTGTTTGGAGCAAAGAACCACATTTGTGGTTCAGGATAGAATTGGAGACATGTTATGGTTTATAAATTGAAAATTATATTATCCGTGTAATAATATGCACAAAAGCAAGCAAGCAAAAAAAAAAGGCATATCCCTGCCCGGAGGAGTTTACAGTTTAAATGCAGACTGTGTTGGAGGGACAGAAGAGGAAACAGAGGCAAGGGAAACCTCTGCTTTGCATGCAGAAGGTCCCAGGTTCAATCCCCCCACAACTCCAGTTAAGGATCAACATCAGAATTCATGTATCCAGTTTTAGGGGAAGGGCCATTTTTTTTCCAGAGCCTCGGTGAGATTACGGGAGCCTTGGGGACTAGACAGATTGATCAAGGAGAGGTCTATCAATGGCTACTAGCCTTGCGGACTAAAGGGAACCTCCATGTTCAGAGGCAGTAAACCTCTGAATTCCAGCCCCAGGACGTGACTCCAGAGGAACGCCTTGGCTTCTATGCCCCGTCTTTATCCCTTGCAAGGAACTGGTTGGCCACTATGTGAGACATGTGAGACAGGATGCTGGACTAGACGGACCACTGGTCTGATCCAGCAGGGCTCTTCTGATGTCCTTATGAAGGTCTCAGTCTCTCTGCCCTGTTGTTGGCCCTCCAGAGGAACTGGTTGGCCACTGTGTGAGACAGGATGCTGGACTAGACGGACCACTGGTCTGATGCAACAGGGCTCTTCAGATGTTCTTATGAAGGCCTCGGCCTCTCTGCCCTGTCGTTGGCCCTCCAGAAGAGCTGGTTGGCCACCATGTGAGACAGGATGCTGGACTAGATGGACCACTGGTCTGATCCAGCAGGGCTCTTCCGATGTCCTTATGAAGGTTTCAGCCTCTGTGCCCTGTTGATGGCCCTCCAGAGGAACTGGCTGGCCACTGTGTGAGACAGGATGCTGGACTAGATGGACCACTGGTCTGATCCAGCAGGGCTCTTCAGATGTTCTTATGAAGGTCTTAGCCTGTGTTCGGTTGTTGGCCCTGTGAGGAACTGGTTGGCCATTCTATGAGATGGCTGGACTAGATGGACCATCAGTCTGATCCAGCAGGGCTCTTCTTATTTTATCACAAGATACCCAGACTATAAATTGGACTCAGAAAGGGCTGATATGACTCAGGCTTGCCCAGAGTCTCTAGGTGACATCCAGCACCCAATGATACTATTGTGTACACAAAGGAACTTATCCAATCTCCAACTTTTGGGGAATAAGCTGTTTCAATTTTCACACATCTGGAGAGCCAGTGTAGTGTGTGAGTGGCTGGAGTGTCTAACTAGGATCTTGGAGACCAAGGTTCAAATTCCCACTCTTCCATGGGAGCTTGCTGGGTGACCGTGGGCCAGTCACACGCAGCCTAACTTACCTCACAGGGCTGTTGTGACCACAAAATAAAGGAGAACGTTAGATCCCTTTGATTCCCCATTGGGAAAAAAGGTGGGGTGTAACTCAAATAAATAAACAAAACAGCTAGGATAATAATTCGATTTCCCCAGATTCATTACAAATCAAACTGGTGGTAGTGTGTGCATTTTGCTCTTCAACAGTAAGGAGAGCTGAATGCAAATCAATGCACTTACTGTGTTTACTTATACCCGGCCTTTCTCTCCAATGGGAACTCAGAGTGGCTTACATGGTTCTCGTCTCCTCTGTTTTATCCTCACAACAACCCTGTGAGGCGGGTTAGGCTGAGTGTGTGTGACTGGCCCAAGGTCGGCCAGCGAGCTTCCGTGGCACAAATGAGGATTCGAACCCGGGTTTCTCAAATCATAGTACAACCCTTTAATCTCTACACTGTGCCGATTATTAACGCTAGAGGTTTGTTTCGGGAGCCAGTTTGGTGTAGTGGTTAAGTGCGCGGACTCTAATCTGGGAGAACCGGATTTGATTCTCCACTCCTCCACTTGCACCTGCTGGATGACCTCGGGCAAGCCATAGCTCTGTACCAGTTGTTCCCTCAAGGACAGCTTAGGAAAAAGCTCTCTCAGCCCCACCTACCCCACAGGGTGTCTGTTGTGGGGAGGGGAAGGGAAAGGAGTTTGTAAACCGCTCTGAGACTCCAAGTGAGTGAAGGGCGGGGTATAAATCTAATCTCTTCTTCTTCTTCTTCTTCTTTCGGAAGAGGACGCAAGTTCAGCTTCAAGTTAGACACAAGTTCAGCTTCAAGTTCCTGACAGAGCGGTTCCTCAGTGTGTGTGTGTGTGTGTGGGGGGGGGGAGGTATTTGTGAATTTCCTGCATTGTGCCAGGGGTTGGACTAGATGACCCTGGAGGTCCTTTCCAACTCTACGATTCTATGATTTTTTCCCCAACAACAGTGACTTTTCCCACCAAGCCAAGGGATCTTCCCTTGATGCAAGACTGTGTCAAGGGAAGGTTCCTAGCACTACAGCAGGGTTTCTCGACGTAATCCTGACCTTCTACGTCTTTGATTCTAGTCTTCAAGATAGCACATAACGATGTCTTTGTATTTGTTTTGTATGTATGCACCAGCTGTCCTGTGCTTCTATGTCAGTGGTTCTCAACCTTTCGAATGCCGCGACCCTTTAATACAGTTCCTCATGTTGTGGTGACCCCCAACCATAAAATTCTGCCGACACACACAACAATGAAGCTACTTTTTCAGATGTTTTTTCTTGCATGGCAGTTAGCACCAAACAACTTTAATACAGACTTTAGACACACATATATTTGCAAGCTATTCCCAGCAAGACACAACAAACACTCAGGCTTCAGACTTACTTTTCTTCAACAGAAGATGCCATGAGAAAACGAAGGTAGGTGGGGGGGAGGAGGCTGTTGCAGGTAGGGGGGGAGAGAGAGAGAGAGAGAGAGAGAGAGAGAAAGGTAGGGGGAGAGAGAGAAAGGGGGAAGAGAGAGGGGGAGAAAAGGGGGAGAGAAAGAGGGGGGAGAGAGAGAGAAAGGGGGAAGAGAGGGGGGAAGAAAGAGAGAAAGCGGGAAGAGAGGGGGAGAGAGAGAGAAAGGGGGGAGAGAAAGAGGGGGGAGGGAGAGAGAAAGGGGGAAGAGAGAGAGAGAGAGAGAGCGCACAAGAGAGAGAGAAAGGTGGGGGGAGGGAGGGGGGAAGGAAGGTAGGTAGGTGGGGGGGCAGCTTTTGCCGCTTTTCCTGGGCTCTGCACCTCGGCGCGGAGCCCAGGGAAGGTGGTGGTGGGGCTTTTGCCGTCTTTCCTGGGCTCTGCAATTTGGCGCGGAGCCTAGGGAAGGTGGCGGGGGGGGGGGTGGCTTTTGCCACCTTTCCTGGGCTCTGTGCTTCGGTGTGGAGCCCAGGGAAGGTGATGACGGAGCGCCCTAAAGGCAAAGAGCTGGGATGCCAGACCTTGCACTCGATTGAGTGCGGGGCCCTTTCCTGCCGACAGGGAGGGGTGGGGTGGGCTCGGACTCCAGCAGGCGACCCCTGTGAAATGGTCGTTCAACCCCAAAAGGGGTCGTGACCCACAGGTTGAGAGCCACTGTTCTATATGGTTGCGTATTAGACTATATTTGTTATTAGAATATTTGCTCCTGGCATTATTATAACATTTGTTAACATTCCATGTATTGCAGCGTCTTCTTTGCACAGCTTTGCTAGGTATTTTGGTCACCACTTTGGGGTCGGGAAGCAATTTTTGTTTGGCGAGGGATCCTGGAGGTTTTTCGCCCTCTTCTGGGCATGGAGCAGGGGTCACTGGGGATGTGGGGAGGAGAGGTTTGTGAACTTCCTGCATTGTGCAGGGGGCTGGACTAGATGACCCTGGAGGGCCCTTTTGACTCTATGATTCTAAATCTTTGCAGAGAAAAGGAGGAAAGCTTGGCAAACCGACTCCTCTCGCGTCAGAGCCCTCCATTCTGACTGACGGGACCTGCAAAGGCTGCTCTCCGCTTTGGCAAAGACCCTTCAGGGACTTCCACAGCTGCAGACAAGATGAGGAGTAAATAAAATATCATTTCGTTGACTCAGTGGATGGGTTTGCTCACCATCTGACTCATCGGCCCAGCTGGGAACAGGGAAAGGAATTTCTCCCTAGGACGATCGAAGGAGGGGGGAAAGGGGGGGGGGGAGGAGGTATTTGCCTCGGTATAATGCATAGCTTGGCTTACTTGCACGAGAAAATCGGAACTCCTGCTCTAAAGGAAATGGTGGCCATAGGGCTAGGTCACATCTGCAGGGGCTTTCCCCGTTTGGCCTTCAGGCAGCTTCTATTTGTCGGGAGCTCTGATCGGCTTCCAGGCCGTATCGGCTTTTAAGAGTGAGCCACATCTGGGCCTCCTCCTCCTGTTCAGAGCGCAGCTTCGCACCTTTCTCCGGGGATGGCAGATCGTAACGTTGAGCGTACCGCCCTGATTCAGTAAAGGAAGTTACAGTCAATGGGGGAAAAATATTTGTTCTCCAGCCAGACACTTGGAGACCTCAGGACTCAGAGTTCCGTGTTCCAGCCCTCAAACAATTTGCTGTTTGTTTTTCCTTGGACCCAAGTCAAAAACCAAAGGCATAGTTTTGCCAGGAAGGAGACCTGTAACGCCTTGGGAAAGAGCAGCCCCAGCGGCAAAAAAGGAGCTCTGCAGCTTTCTGACCATTTTATCTCACAAGGCTGAAGCATCCATAAAAAGGGAAAGGTTTTCCTCACTCGAAAGCCAGTCGGATCCAACTCTAGGGGGCGGTACTCTTCTCTGTTTCCAAGCCAACGAGCCAGTGCTGTCCGAGGACTTTTTCCATGGTCACGTGGCCGGCACAACTAAACGCCGAAGCGCACGGAACGCTGCTACCTTCCCACTGAAGCGGTGCTATCAATCTACTTGCAATTTCTTGCTTTTGAACTGCTAGGTCGGCAGGAGCTGGGACCTCACTCGGTCACGTGGCACTCGGGTCTCGAACTGCCGAGCTACCGACCTTCCAGTCTGCAACTCAGCGTCTTAACTGCTTGAGCCACTGTGGCCCACTTTTCTCCCCAATGTGGACTGTAACTTCCTCTTCTCTATTTTATCCTCCCAACAACCCTGTGAGGTAGGTTGGGCTGAGTGTCTGGGACTGGATCCCAAGGTCACCATCAAGCTTTGTGGTAATGTGGGGATTCGAACCAAACTCTCCAAGAGCCTGGTCTGACCCCGACAGCTATGCCACACCTGGGGAAGCAACCCGTGATGGGAGATATTTTAGTGTCCACAAAAGCAACTCTTCCACTTCAGCACAAGTATCTAGTGTAGCTTTTCATAGGCGTCGGCGCTTCAGAATACAGGTCCGAAAGCGCATAGAATCATAGAGTCGGAAGGGACCTCCAGGGTCATTTAGTCCAACCCCCCTGCACAATGCAAGGAATTCACAAATACCTCCCCCCCCCCACACCCCCAGTGACCCCTTGTTCCATGTCCAGAAGATGACTGAATGTTCTCCCCGCCTTAGAAACTCATCACTTAAGGATCAAAATGTTGGTCTATTGGCTAAGAGATCTGATTGGCTATGCAGATTTTTTAAAAACCTTCCTTTGGCAGCACCAGGCTCTTCACTATGTGACTGAAGGTAAGCTGCGGCAGCCATTTTGGTAGCTGGCTCTGCCTCCTTTGGCAGCCATTTTGTGGCTGCACCCACCATGCCGTGTCCAAATTCCAAAGCTGACCAAAGGTTTTAAAAAATTGGGGGGCCCAGATCTAGACCACCACGTCACCGTATCAGCAGCACCAGATTTCGGGCAAACCTCTTGCAGACGGCTCAATGCTCCGGAGGGAGGCACCTCTCAAAGCCTCCCTACCCAGTGTCCCTTTCCCAAACTGGGAAAATTCCTGTCCAAACACTATAATTCGACTTATTCATTCGTGTAAGACCTCAGCATCCAGCACAGGCAATATTCAAGCACACCTGAAATGGAAACGTATTTATTGACACGCCGATACAATCTGCATTTATTTATTTATTTGTTTATTAAAAAACACAACTTATTTGCTTTTGCTGTTTCTCCGTGCCTTGGAAAGCAGTTTCCCCACATCTTCATTTCTACAGATATGTACATCTTCAGTTTACCGTATTGAAGCAAAACCTATGGAGGAGAGCGATTTTCCTGCACGCGGGTGACCTGGCGATCCTATCAAAAGCTATGAAATGACCACGCGAGCCTGAAAAAATGGAGACGACGTGAACTGCAAAAAAATACAGTTGATGGGTGGGGGGGAGGAAGGAAGAGTTTACAGACTGCACAACAGCAACAAAAAATAATCTTGACGGATACGATTAGTTTACCAAGGACAGACGCTGATTAGATTAAGGAGCGTATAAATGCTGGTGTGTAGGAATACTGAGAAATCTCCCCTTCTGACACACTGCTACGGTCTAACTTATTTCACAAGTTGTGCGGGGCACAAACACAAGCGTACAAATGCTACCTTTTTGTGTGTGTTTCGATGGAAGGACAACTAGATGGATTACAACTCGCTTGTACTCGTTCTCTTTGGAACCAGTGAAAAAGGGGAGATGGATTTGAATCCACAAGAAACCAGTTTTAATGAAAGTGGGGACAAACGGATGCAGGAAACACCTTCACCAAACGTCCTGGATAATATAGTGGGGAAAGAGAAGTTAAATACTCCCTCGACTGAGACGATTTCCGCAGATATCTAAAATTCAACCAGTTATTTGAGAAAAAAACAAACTGAATTTAAGGATGGCAAGTCGGTAGCTTCACCTACAAATTGCTCTGCGGATTTATTTTTTTGTTTTAAAAAAACCCGCTCATACCACTGGAGAAGCAAATACCAGGTTAGACTTTGGAAAATTATTGCCAACGAAAGCAGAAAATGCTAGGCCAGATGAACCATTAAGCTCACCTCAGTATGAAGGAGCTTTGTACAGTGTTGTAAGGTTCTAGCAGTTTCAAGCATCGTTCCCGGGAGGCCAAATGGTACGTTACGAGTTTGGAAAGACAGTGGCATCTCGCAGCTTTTGACTTGACAAGAGATAATTCATTTGGAACTAACAGGTACGGAAACGGGGGTTTGAGAGTGACAAGATGATGAAGTGGTGGGGACTGCGGGAAGTATTATACCGAGCCCTTTCCTTCATCCATCTCCTGGGCTGTTATGTGTAGCTCCAAGTGAACCACAAAATAAACAAGAGATCGCCACACTTCTGGCACACCACGGTACATGGTCGCTCCGCCTGGTGAGGCCACATTGTACGCTCCAGTATCCTTACAGATGGATTTACGTACAGGGATACGAGAGACTTTGACGTGTTCTAAGAGAAGACTATCTCCATTGGCAAGCAGAGGGAATGACACCATTGAAATGGAAACTCAAAACCCCAATGGAGCATTTCCAATGGAGACACTGCTTCCTATGTATAGAAAAACCAGTATTTTGGAACCTTTGATGTTTTCCCTCTGTGTTTCCAAGGTGAGGAAAACCCTTGAACTTCAGAAAGATTTCGCCTTCTCTTTCTCTCCCTATTACAAATTCCTACGCTAAAAAAGTGATTTACCAGCATCCAAGGAAGGATTCGAACGGATGTTCCACAGAACAATCCAAAATTTGTTTGCTCATCAAACTTTAAATATCTCTGTAAATGTTCAAAGCGGGGGAGGAATCAAAGTACGCTGAATTAGCCTGTAATTATAGCTCTTTTCTCCACAAAAAGAGGTTTCCAGTGCTCTGGGCCATGGCACATGCCCCAGACAGGGGCAAGCGCCCAAACTGTGTATCAAATTGTTTAAACTTGGGGGGTTTTTTGGTTCCAGTTTCTGGGCATCCACTAAGAATATGGAATCTGCCTTTCCAGAAATAACTTGGCTTTCGCTCTGATTAGATAATATATATCCACAACTGTCCATGCTACACGGCTGCCGCAGTGCTCATGCAACGGACCCACAAAAACGGCCGCTGCCTTTTGAAGAACTGGCCCTGTGGTTTCTTCCCCTACACTTCTCTGCCTAGACTTTCAGTCAACGGGGTTACCAAACGGAGGAATCAAGCAAAATTTTGGATGACCAAACCAAAGAGAAAGACTTGAGCCTCACATAGCCTTTCCCGAACATGCATCAAACGGGAATTCTCCTAAAGAGGTTTGAAAAAACCCGAAAACAAATAACGTTGATGCCTTAAGGGATTGTTACCTTTCGTATTTTCTCTAGGCTGATGTCCTATTACGATTTTTTTTTAAAAAAAGGTTTAACTGGGCATTTGGCATAGGCCAAATTCTCCCGACTCCGATACAAGATACTAATGTTGTGCTTTTCTCTGGGCACGGGGAAGACATCTGGCTTTTCGGGTCGGACGCTGCTGTATTGCCACATGCTCATTTTAGGGTGCCGCTCAATACCGGTTCTGACAACTGCCATTGACTCAAAAAACACAGTTGCAAGAACCACAGATGTCTCGGCAAAGATACTGGGGAGTTCGGGGTTTTTATTTGGAACCCCCCCCCCAACCGAACGAAATCCTCATGTCAGGGCACTTTGTGGCTAGCCTGCCCTTGCCCCCACCCAAGGAAGCTCAGCTGCAGGACGAAGACTGGAGCACACAAACCAAGGGAAGGGGGATCTGGAAAAAACGCTATCACGGTTTTAAAAGAACACGGCAGCCACATTCCCTGGCCGGCTTACCACCATGCAAGCAAGGGGCGTACATCTGTCAAGCCCTACTGAGTGTTTCGTTGTTCTGCCTACCCCTCTCATTTCATGCCAACTTTATTTCTCTCTGTAATAAAGCAGGTAATATTTCAGCGGGTCGGGCAAAGGCAGGGTAAGCACCCTCTCTCTCAGCAAGTTTACGGGAGGGTCGGGCTTCAGTTCGGGGACAACCTTTTCTGCCTCCTCCCGGCTCTCCTCCTCCAGCTCCTCGCAGTTGTTGTCGTCGGAAGGGTTGGAGATCCGGCTGGCAAAGACCTCTTTGTCCAAGAAGACGATGGTTTCCATGCGGCGCCGGCGGACGCGCCTCCGCTTGAACCGCGGCGGGTTCCGGAGGCCGTTCCCGTTCCGGCCGGCCGTCTCCTGGTGGATCAGCCTCTTGATGGTGCTGCGGATGGCGATCCGTGCCAGGTCTTGGAGGCTGCGGACCATCACCGGTGCTGGAAAAGGCAGACGGAGGAGAGGGGAGGGTGGGTGGGGGGATCGTGGCAGACACAAGAACTGTCGTGGTTGTCTTGATTTGGAAAGACAGCCGGCGGGTCTTTAGATCGGGGGTCCCCAGCGTGGTACCCGGGAACACCTTTCCTGTTGCCCACCAAAGGGTTTATAGAAAGTGGGACTTTTACCCAGTGTGGCTTTTGATTGGCCACTGGTGATTTGACTGGCTGGGCAGATTTTTAAAAAATGCTGCTTTGTCTCTGACTCGACAGACCCCCGGTTATAGATCCATTTCAATCGTTTTTTTCAAGGATCATGCTGGATTCAACATTTCAAAGATACACGTAAACATCCATAGTGTATTCAGCTACAGCAACCCTGTGGCCCGCTATTTATACAATAGCTCAGCCTTCCGTCTCATCGTAGCGCCTTCAAGCTGGCTCGGCTGAAGGTCTTTCCCTCAAACATGCTGTGGGGTGGATTTAACAATATCGCCCCCCTCAGGAAAGACTCTGCAAATGTTCCAGTACGGCCCCAGGTTCAATTTTCCATGTCATTCTGGTCTGCCAGCTGCACACATCCTCACGTATGAAATTCTTACCCCTTTGGCCACACTAGTTTACTAATAACCTTAAGACTGTTCAACTCTTTCTGAATGATATTAATACTGATACTACAATTATGGCTCCAAAATTCTTAGCAGAATCAGCTGCACTTAAATACAGATTTTTAATATAATATGCATATTTCATTGTCTAAACTTACCGGAATTAAATGTATCGTTTAAATGTATCTACTGTATACTGTTACGCCATTAAAGGTGTCTGAATCTGAACCTACAGCAATCCTCAGTGATTCCCAACAGAGAATCAAGCATTTCTTGGAACCTCCCTTCAAAATTCTGAAGCATTAGAAGGATGAAAATGGCATAGTGGTGAAATGCTTCAGAATTCTGAAGGGAGGTTCCAAGAAATGATTGATTCTCTATTGGGAACCACCGAGGATTGCTGCATTTGAGTATATGGATGTCTACATGTATCTTTGAAATGCTGAATCCAGCATGATTCTTGAAAAAATTATTGAAACAGATTTATAACTGGGGGGTCCATTGAGTCAGCTGGCAGAGACAGTACTGCATCTTTATAGTTCAAGGACTTCTTTGAATTTATGATTACAAAATGTTTTTTTTTTAAAACCCACCTGTGAATTTCTACCTGTGATTAACTTTACCTGTGAATTTAATACTGAGAAGAACTGAAGAGATAGAAGCTTTTATTGTAGATTATTCAAGCAAATTAAAAATGTATATGTACATCTATCAAAACACACACACACAAAGAAAATGAGATGTAAGTATGCATATATTAATAGCTAAAATTGTAATCCCTATTTGTAATTCAGTTCTTCAATAAAACAAAATGCCAAAAGAAAACTTTACCTGAGAATTTCTACCTAGTTATCGTGTCATAGGAAAACTCTTTTTGAGTGTTATATGTGTCATATCTATATATTTATTAAATAATTGACTTTTGGTGTTGAATCTGGGAACGTGCATTTTGTTCTTGTTTAAAAATATGGTTCCACGTATTTTATTTATTTATTCTTATTTTATTTACTTCATTTATATCCTACCTTTGCTCCCAACAGGAACCCAAAGCAGCTTATGTCATTCTCTTCTCTGTTTTACCCCTCACAACAACCCTATAAGGTAGGCTAGGCAGAGAGGGCATGACTGACCCCCAAGGTCCTCCATCCTTGTCTGATATCTATTGGAAAACCATGAGGAGCCAGTTTGGTGTAGTGGTTAAGGACTCTAATCTGGGAGAACCGGGTTTGATTCCCCACTCCTCCACTTGCACCTGGCTGGATGACCTTGGGCAAGCCATAGCTCTGTACCAGCTGTTCTCTCAAGGACAGTTGTCTCAGAGCTCTCTCAGCCCCACCCACCTCACAGGGTGTCTGTTGTGGGGAGGGGAAGGGAAAGGCGTTTGTAAGCCGCTCTGAGACTCCCTTCATAGGCGTAAACTACGGGGGGGCTCGAGCCTCCCCCGAAATTTCCAGGGGGGGACTGAGCCCCCCCAGGGAAAACGTAGTGCCTGCCGCCACGCCTCCTGGGGCCCTTCCGAGGCCAGCAGTTGCTGCTGCCGGTGCCTCTCCCCCCCCCCACCTGGCCACTCTTCCATCCTTCCCTCTCCCTCCCTCTTTTCCCGGTGAAGGTATGGGGAAGGAGTGGGGGGGGGGGAAGAGAGGCTCCGGCAGCAGCGGCTGGCGGGCCTTGGAAGGCGCGGAGGTTTCCCGGCGGGGGGGACATCGCCCCAGTGAGCGTGCGCGCAAAGCGCAAGCACTAAAGAGCCCCCCCCCCCCCCGGAATTTATAAAACTCTACGCCCCTGACTCTCTTGGGTAGTGAATCTCTTCTCTTCTTCTCTTCTATTTATTAATTAAAACATTTACAATCCCACCTTTCCTCTAGGTTCTTATTTGGAGTCCTGGTGTCATCAATAAGCCGATTACACCCAACTACCTTTTCAGTAGAGTCAGATGAGACAGGAGAGGGCCTGAACCTGTGTCTGAAACTGGCGATGTCGGATGAGGGCCAATAAACAGACTTGGAAGAAGTAAAGACATGGGTGTCTGTAAATAACAGAACTTACTGAGAAACGAAGAGATCGGCCGTTCTTTATGGGGTTGCCCCCACACTGAAGGAACAGGATACGCAGCCTGGGAATGTGATCAGCTCTGTGCCTACGGACTAGCTCACGTATCACCCCGTGGCACAGAGTGTCGTTAACCAGCTCCGGTGGGCCACAGCTACCGACACACGTTACGGTTAGGCTACTGCAAAGCGCTCCAAGTGGGACTGCCCCTTGGAGGCTGTCAAGAAACCCCACTTGGTTCCAGAAAACAGTAGTGAGAATGCTAGCTGCTACAGGTTATAATATAGAGAAAACACATCAGTGTTGAAAGAATTGTTGTTCAGCACAATTCAGAGTGCTGGTGCTTACTTTTTAAGCCCTAAATAGCCTGGGACCTTGCAAACTGTCTGCTCACACTCCCATCTTCTAACTTCCTCTTCAGGGCCTTTGTTCTGGGGGTGTAATGCATTTCTCCCTTCCAGAGTCAAATAATTCAAACATTGGTTCAGACCAGAGTTTGAGGCCTGTTGCAAAAGGCCTCTCCAGCGGTAAGAAATCTTCTCAGGAGACTGTAAGTGTTTTCCCTGAGTCAGAATTGAATAACAAGATAATGGGAGGCCATACTGACCTTGCCTCCCTAACCCTCACTGCTACTTATCAGTGAAGCTCAATTATTGCATTCAGACCCAATTAACATGAGTTGCACCTGGATGGGGGAGCAGGCTTGTTAACTGCAGAAACGAGCCCTGTTCCCATGGCCAAAGAAAGCTGGTTATCTTAGCAACTGGGAAGAGAGTTACATCACCAATCTGACTTCTGATTGGTTACTGGCCATGACCAGTTCAGAAGCCATATTTTCTATAAAAGTTCTATGGACTTATGTCTGGTGTGCGATATGTGACGTGACTCTGTGACTGTGCGCAACTGACTACTTGGATCTGGGTGGTCAAGTGATATCGTGACCAAAGGCCTACCTGACTTTGTGGATTACAAATTGTCTCTTGTCTTGTTAAGCACCTGTGAGTATCTGAACTTACAATTGTGTAGCTAGGCTGGTTAAGCTAAGTGTTTGTTATTTTACCCTCCTTCAAGTCTTGTCTTGTTTTTACAATATCTTTGCACTTAATACTTAATAAATAATCATTATATTTTACCTGAACTGTGCCTTGATTTCTTGCAACCGTAATAGGCTTCCTCCAAGTGCCTTGGACCCGAGACCACATTGCTACCCTGATAACTGTTTTTGACTTTGAGTGCCCTGAGAGGCTGGGAAGTCTGATTCTCTGTTCTCAGCTGGTGGGGTGTAGACTGAGAGAATCTGGTGGCAGCATACCAATAACCTGTGAAGGCTGTAGGCGTTCCTGGTTGTTTGTTAAGTTGTTCGTTTGACCCCTAAACTTGCCCCTGCTTACCTGGTCTAGGTGAGTGGTGAGGTGGTGACAGGGGGTCCCCGTCTTCCAGGATGAGGTGGGGGCCTGCTAGAGAGAGGGCCTTTCCTGAAGGGCCGCTTCATATTCAGACCACCAACTCCTATGCCTAAAGCCTGGGGCCAAATTGGATGCAATTTGGCTGCCAGATGTACTATTTTCCCAGGCATTGGTGGAACGGTTGATAGAGCATTTTACTATTACTTTAAAAAAAAAATCATTCCACTTTACTGTTCGGCTCTTTTGAATTTTTTACGGTATCTGAAACTGTAGAACACGAAAGCCCTGCGGGATCAGACCAGTGGTCCATCCTGTCTCACAGAGCGGACAACCAGTTCCTGTGGAGGGCCGACAACGGGGCATAAAGACCAAGGCCTTCTCTGATGTTGCCTCCTGGAATTCAGAGGCTGAGTGCCTCTGAACATGGCGGTTCTCTTTCGTCACCGTGGCTACTAGCCACTGATAGGTTTCCTTTATCTTGCTATTTTTTATGATTGATTGCTGTAAGCCACCTTGTGAAAGCAAGGGATGGAAATACTTTTAAGTTTGGTTAAATCGAAAGAACAATATCTGCTGGGCAATTAAACTGTGCTAACTGATTTAAAGGAGAGACTGCTGGCTGGGAACAATGGGTCTGCGAACGACGCATACGGCCAGTCCCAAAACTGTGACCACGATCGGTCAGAGAAATGTTATTGACAGGAGTGGTGGACTTACGCAAGTGGACGAGTTTCGATTTCCCCGAATCTGCGTGGTTGGGCTGGATCAGCGGAGCAAAGGAAACCGCCAGTATCTTCTTGGTCTCCCAGGCGGAAGGGCCGGTTCGAGTGATCTTCGTCAGCTGCATTGGAACAGGAAAACTCATAAGGAAGCCACGCAAGCTATGCCAGTCAAAACAAGACTACCTGCCCTGAAGAAAGGAAGGCACCTTAGCCTTCTTTAGGGATTCATTTACAGGAATACGCTCTACTGTCCTGGATGGATGCGAACAGATTTGCAGAATCAAGGATAAGTAAGACATTATCAATTTTATTGTCCCCATTCTGTTCCTTGTAGTTTCCCAGACAAGGCGGCCAGAGGCCAGTGTCGTCTGTCCAGTGTCCAGTGTCGTCTGTCACCCTACAGCACACCACCACTCCAACCAACCTCTTTTTTCAGCATCCCCCCAAGTCAAAAATGTAAGCGAAGGGAAATATCAGCTGGCAAGGTTTGTTCTTGCCCTAAACGGGAGCCACAACAACTGAGGGGAACAGAGAGGGAACCCAACGGCCAAGTTCCGTAAGATCACCTGAAGCCCAACATTGACTGCTCAGGAGTGTTAAATGATCAGCAGGCTCGAACTGTAATGTGGGGAAACAGTGCAGAAATTATGCCTGACGTAGAAAAAGCTACACAATGAAGATCGCCGGCGCAATAAGATGGAAACTGCTGAGCGGGTGCTTCAGTCGGCAGTTTCTGCAACTGAGTAACCCGCTCGCATGCTATAACCAAAGAAATTGTGCACACCGTTTCAATCAGTTTGTCTAAAGGCGGTACTTGACCGAGGCCTCAAATGAAGGTCTTTTTAAGTCTGCGATGGCAGTCCTGCAAAATTTTGTTCTAAGCCAAATCCATACAATGTATTAATGAAAACGCCTGCAGTTTCACAGGCTGGGGGGGCTTCAAGAAGACGAATGGTGAGACATCAGAACGTAAGAGCCCTGCTGGACCAGACCAGTGGTCCATCTAGTCTCACACAGTGGCCAGTCAGTTCCTCTGGAAAGCCAACAACAGGGCACAGAGCCCGTTTGGGTCTGCCTGGCTGGATCTGCCCAGCAGTCCATCTAGTCCAGCATCCTGTCTTACACAGTGGCCAACCAGTGGGCCATCAACAGGTCACAGAGGCTGAGCCTTTCATAAGAACATCAGAAGAGCTCTGCTAGATCAGACCAGTGGTACATCTAGTCCGGCATCCCGTCTCACACAGTGGCCAGCCAGTTCCTCTGGAGGGCCAGCAAGAGAGCACAGAGGCCGAGGTCTTCATAAGAACATCAGAAGAGCTCTGCTGCATCAGAACAGTGGTCTATCTAATCCAGCATCCTGTCTCACACAGTGGCCAACCAGTCCCTCTGGAAAGCCAACAACAGGGCACAGAGGCCGAGGTCTTCATAAGAATATCAGAAGAGCCCTGCTGGATCAGACCAGTGGTCCATCTAGACCAGCCTCCTGTCTCACACAGATGGCCAACCAGTTCCTCTGGAGGGCTAACAGCAGGGCAGAGAGGCAAAGACCTTCAGAAGAACGTCAGAAGAGCCCTGCTGGATCAGGCCACTGGTCCATTTAGTGTAGCATCCTGTCTCACACAGCCGCCAACCAGTTCCTCTTGCAGGCCAACCGGTCATAGAGGCCAAAAGCTTCCCTTGATGCTTCCTCCTGGCTCTGGGATTCAGAGGATTAGTGCCTCTGAATGTGGAGGTTCCCCTCAGCCCCCATGGCTAGTAGCCATTGGTAAGACTTCTCCTCCATGAATCTATCTAATCCCTTTAAAGCTGTTTATTCCTGTGGCCAACACTGCATCCTCTGACAGCCAATTTCACATTTTAAACACTCTCTGTGTAAAGTAGTGTTTGCTTGTTACTCTGCTCTTTGCCAGGGAAGAATGTTCAAGAATGCACAGGTGCCTAGAGCGGTCGATTTCTCGGTGCCAAGGACAAGTCATCTTTCCTCCCGAGACAGCGCCCTCTAGGGGAAACAAGTGTCTGTTCTAGGCACCATCACGAGTCTCTCCCCACTCAATCAAGGACAAAGAAAAAGGGCAGCTGCTGCCGACGTGGCTTGCCACGACACAGGTGGGCTGCGGGGGGAACCTGCCGCCCCTTCCCCCCCAGTTCTGGGCTTCAGTGTATTGCAGCCCCCTAAACATAACATTTGATTTCTTCCACATGCTCTGAGCGCGGAAGTTCCGAATGCGGCAAACAGGCAGGATGCTGGAACAGTTTTTATCTCTAATGGGACACAAGTACACAACCTATACACACACGATCCATACGCTATACCATCAGCCATCTGCATGTGTTCTCGGCATTCTAGTTATGTTGGCTTCTCACCATAACTTGCTCGTCCTCCGCTCGCGGATCTTGTCTAGCACAAGCAGAGCTGTGCTTCATCGTGAGGGTTTCCCTGACTTTCCCCATCTTCTCTTCTCTCCTGGAACTACCATCTGAGTGTGGAGGAGGGAGTCCCCTGTAAGCTTTCTGGCTAGGCTGTGATCTGAACCCAGGTCTCCCTGGAACGACTCCAACACCTGAAGAATTATTTATTTATTTATTACATTCCTATCCCGCCCACTCCGCACGCAACCTCAGGGCGGATAACATTGCTTGGCACAGTGCGCCGAGTTCATGAAAACATCTAAAACCATTTAAACCAATCAGGACAATTTACAGTTAAAGTGCTCACAGCAATCATTAAATCAGATGGCGTGGAATATAATGCAGCACCCAAAGTTCCCGACTCAGCAGTCTCCCAGCTTCTCAAGATGGAATGGTTCAGTCGCAGACTACAGCCAGCCCTAGGCCGCAGATGTTAACAGTGGCCACTGATGGTGCTGGTGGTGGGCAGCTCCTAGTTGAAGGCCTGATGGAAGAGCTCTGTCTTGCAGGCCCTGTGGATTGGCACAAGATCCCACAGGGCCCTTGATCTCCCCCGGGAGCTCATTCCATCAGTAAGGAGCCACCACTGAAAAGGCCCTGGCGCTGGTAACGGCAAGCCTACCATCCCGGGGCCTGGAATGATGAGTTGATGTTGTGACCCCGACCGTAGTGCTCTCTGGGGTGTGTGTGTGTATATATATGTGTGTGTGTGTGTATATGTGTATATATATATATATATATATATGTACATGTGTGTGTATATATATATATATATATGTATGTATGTATATGTGTGTGTGTGTATATACACACACACACACACACACACACAATTAGAATAATATATTATTCATTTAAATCACTTGTACTCTGCCCATCTCCCCAGCGGGGGCCCAAAGCAGCTTTCATTGGTTTCCCTCTTCTCCGTTTTATCCTTACAGCAACCCTGTTACATCACACAGACTTTCGATTCCAAAAGTGGCACGCTGAGAATCCCAGAGTGACGTCCCGGGCACGGGACCTGTCCCCCTACGAACCTTCTCCTCCAATGGCATGACCAGGATGCCGCCAACTTTCAGCAAGCTCTTCATGTAATCTTCGTGCTCCTTCTGGACGCCGGCGCCGCAGTACACGCGGTCGTACTGGGTGCACTCCGGGGAGAGCTCCAAACAGTTGCCGGAGACAAAGGAGGGCTCACAGAACTCGAACCTGAGAAGAGAGAAAGACGTGGCATGAAGACTCGACCAGATGACCCTTTTCTATGTGCGTAAAACAGATTCAAGAGCCAAGGCACAAAACCCTTGACTTTGAGGCAGGTGAACATAGACTGTCTAATTCGATATTTCAAAAGGCTCAAGCCTGCATATTACAGTCCTGGGAAGAAGAAGAATAGGAAGAGATTGGATTTATACCCCGCCCTTCACTACCCAAAGGGGTCTCAGAGTAGCTTACAATCTCCTTTCCTTTCCCCTCCCCACAACAGACACCCTGTGAAGTAGGTGGGGCTGAGGGAGCTCTGACAGAAACTGCTCTTTTTCAAGAACAGCTGTGCCAGAACTATGGCTTGCCCAAGATCATCCAGCTGGTGCAAATGGAGGAGTGGGGAATCAAACCCAGCTTTCCCAGATTAGAGTCCATGCACTTAACCACTACACCAAACTCGGCACACTCAAAAACATAGCTTTCCCAAGAGAAGTTTAGCAAGCACAGTTTCCCAAGAGAGCTTAGTATTTATTTATGTCTTTAATTCATTTATATCCCACCTTTCTTCCCAACATTGTCCCAAGCAATACTCCCTCTAAGCTGTGGAGTCTTATGAGCAAAAATTCTTTGTGGGCTACTGGCATTAAAGTTGTGAGCAAGCAATCTGGCTGCTGCATAAATTAGTTTGCTCTGGAGCCCTCCTTCCTGAGCTGAGACAAAAATGTGTGAGCCAGAGGCTAAAAAACGGTGAGCTAATTCACACTAACTCAGCTTAGAGGGAACACTGCCAAGGTGGCTTACCTCTCTCTCCTCGCAACACCCCTATGAGGTAGGTCAGGCTAAGAGAGTGCAACTTGCCTAAGGTTACCCAGTGACCTTCCATGGCATGAGTAGGGACCCAAAATCCACACCCGGGTCTCCTAGATACTAGCCTGGCACTCTTAACCGCTACACCATGCTGGCTCTCAGGTGGGGCTGAGAGAGCTCTTTTGAGGACTGCTCTTGAGAGAACAGCTCTGAGAGAACTTGTGACTGATCCAAGGTTACACCAGCAGCTGCATGCAGAGGAGTGGGGAATCAAACCTGGTTCTCCCAGATTAGAGTTTATGCTCCTAAACACTACACCAAATCTGCTCTTTTTGAGAGAAGAGGATTCCTTCAGGAGAAGAGGACCGCCATGTAACCAACCTTGAATCAACAGAAGCTGACCAACAGGAAAATGAGCTGCAGGCTTGTCAGGATTCACAGCGAACAGCTGCTGCAGAGCCACCGACACCCTCCAGCCCTTGTTAAGCAGGTGAACCTCAGCTGGCCGTTCCCAGCCCACCAGAATCACCTACACCCTTAGAGCACCGCAGATGAAGGCTGAGAACAGAGCTACAGACAAGACGACCAAGTGCACGTCTCCTGGTCTGATGCGATAACAAAGGTGAGTAGTTGCAGGATTGCTTCTTAGCAGCTGGCTGCAAGCACGACCCTTAGGCATTAGCTATAAAACCAGCCAGGAGAGGCTCTTAGGTGTGGATGCCATGCGTATGACAGATGCTAAGCCACTGATTCTGCCTTGTTTGATTCCTGGAACTTGCCTTGGACTGAATAACTCTGCCTTGCCTGACTTCTGGAACCCTGGCCTTGGATTGAATGATGCCTGTGGCCCGGTGCGGGTGATTCTGTGAGCGGCGGCACGGAGATCAGGCTATTGCGGACGACTCCTGGGCGGGCTGCCAGTGACAAGGTGGCTTCTTCAGGCGCCGGCAAGGTGGATGCTGGCCCGCTGCCTTCCCTGGCCATCAGTCCCACGCTGCATCTTCTGGGTCGGATCTGGCCCGCTGCCAGGTACCGGGGGGCCGGCAGGGGGGCTTTGGGCCACTTTCTGGAGGTCTCTCACCGTGCGGGGAGTCCCAAAGGCCCATGGGCAGGACACCCGTAGCTACAGCGGGGCCACTGGGGGCTCTGCTCCCTTCCTTACAGGGCCAGCCCCCTTCCTTAAAGCCCCCCCGCTTCTTAAAGCCCCCCTTTCCCAAAAGGGATCCTTTAAATGCTTTTGAGAAGAAGCCGGGGGGTGGCACGCACCCCTCTCCCTCCCCTCCTGCAAGATTTAAATGGCCCTCCAGCTAATCGGCGGGCCACGTGCTCCCCGCCGATCAGCTGGAGAGCCCTTTAAATCTTCCAGAAGGGAGGGAGAGGGGTGCATGCCACCTCCCCTTCATTATGGCAAATAATGGCAGCCCCACCAGAAAAAAAAATTGCCCCACAAGCCACAAAATCCTGGCTACAGGTCTGAGAATAAATCTTCAATTCATGCAGCGTAAAGCTTCCACTCCTAGCTGCTTTCCACTCCCCAGTTCCGGCACCACAGGTGCGTCAGTCACAGGAGTAAAAATAGAAGCAACTGTCTCACATGAGCTAGACAGCCACATCAGAGCACATGGGGGGGGGGGAATCCTCAGTTCCTCTTTGCCTACTTGCCGCCTCTCTGTTTGCCGACGTTGAGTGCCACAACCAGGAATTATCGCCCAGAATGATGGAAGTCAGACCCACCCCCTCCGATCTTACTTGTCAAAGCTGTCGCTCGTTCTGATGAAGAAGTCCAGTTTCTGCTTGGCGTACTCTATAACGTCAGAGTGTAGCTCCACGCCGTGATTGACCCCGAAAGGACCTGTGTGTTTAAGAAAGGGGACGGAAAAATTTTTTGAGGGCAGCTGGACGGAGAAGCAGCTCCAATTCTAAAATGCTCCCCCCCCCCCCCAAACTCAGCCTGTCAGAAAGAATGGAAAGTCTGAAGTCTGATGCTTCTGGTTAAAATGCAGATATAGAGTACATCTCTCAAGAGGCAGCACTTCTTGTTGACAGGCTGGACCGGGCGTGAAGACAAAACGAAAAACAGCTATCGTATTAAAGATGCAGACAAATCCTCTGTACGTTAAAGGCTACAGCTGGGCCGAGGCGGGCAGGAGGTAGAAGTTGCTACCCAGAAGAAAGGAGATTGGATATCTACCCAACCCTTCACTACCTGAAGGAGTCTCAGAGCGGCTTACAATCTCCTTTCCCTCCCCCTCCCCACAACAGACACCCTGGAAGGTAGGTGGGGCTGAGAGAGCTCTTTCGAGGACTGCCCTTGAGAGAACAGCTCTGAAAGAACTTGTGACTGACCCAAGGTCACACCAGCAGCTGCATGTGGAGGAGCTGGGAATGAAACCTGGTTCTCCCAGATTAGAGTCCGTGCTCCTAACCACCACACCAAACTGGCTCTCAAGAGTCTCAGAGCAGTTTACAATCTCCTTTCCCTTCCCCTCCTAACAACAGACACCCTTTGAGGCAGGTGGGGCTGCTGAGAGAGCTCTTTCGAGGACTGCTCTTGAGAGAACAGCCCTGAATGAACTTGTGACTGGCCCAAGGTAACACCAGATGCCGCATGAGAAGGAGCGGGGAATCGAACCCATTTCTCAGATTACAGCCCGTACTCCTAACCACTACACTAAACCGACTCAAGAGGGGAGAGAAAGACGGTAAATCTGGAAGAATTGCAAACACAGATGTAGGTTTATGCATCTTTGAACCCGGAAGTGGCAGCTCACGAGGCTGCAGGTTCACTTTCTTTTCAAGTCCCTGGAAACGCACTCCGACTCTTTTTGTTCCTACTGGTGACTACCAACAGTGGTGGAAGGCAAGAGAGATGAGAAAATAATGCAGGGGTCTTCCCCAAACGATACCCCTTTCCAGGGCTCATTTCGTAGCAGGAGCTCCTTTGCATATTAGGCCACACACCCCTGATGTAGCCAATCCTCCAAGAGCTTACAGAGCTCTTTTTACAGCTCTTGGAGGATTGGCTACCTCAGGGGTGTGTGGCCTAATATGCAAAGGAGCTCCTGCTACGAAATGAGCCCTGCCCTTTCACCCTGAGCTTCTGACCATCAGCTCTTTGTTTCTGCACAGTTCTAGGCCTGCCAAGGAACGATGCCTTCTGATGCTTTATGCCAAATTCTGTCCCAGATGCAGAAGAAAATACTCAAGGGGATTCTGCCCTTACTTTCAGTTTTAGAGCTGTATAATGCCACTGGATGCCGGAGAAGTATGTTTCCTTAAGGCAGGGGACGGCAAGGAAGCTAGCCAGTACCCACTGATGGTTATACTGTCTCCTGCCCTGTGATAATAATGAGGAGCGGTGACGGGTTGTTGGGAATTGCAAAGGCGGGGAACCAAACGAACCATAGAAGATCCAGCTCCGTGTCCGCTAAAATGAGATTTCAAGGAACACGGAGGTGAGGTGAGCCCTCTGCGCACCATTCGTTTGTGATCCTGAAGCCTGCTGTGACTTCTGATACTGGGGGGGGGGGGGGGGTGTCACAAGATCAGCCGCACGGAAGGACCCATTCAGACAAAACATTTTCACTCCTATACAGTCCCTGGAACTGCTCCAGAAACTGTTCTGTAAATCCGAAGAGGAGGAGGAGGAGGAGATTGGATTTATACTCTGCCCTTCACTACCCAAAGGAGTCTCAGAGCAGCTTACAAACTCCTTCCCCTTCCTACAACCGACACCCTGTGAGGTAGGTGGGGCTGAGAGAGCTCCCTCGAGGACTGCTCCGGAGAGAACATCTTGGAGAGGGCTTGTGACTGACCCAAGGTCCCACCAGCAGCTGCATGTGGAGGAGTGGGGAATCAAACTCGGTTCTCCCAGATTAGAGTCAGTGCTCCTAACCACTACACCAAACTGGCGAAACACAAGCAGATGCATTCATAGATGAACTAGACTGAAGTCCAGCAGCAATTTAGAGACCAGGGTATGAGCCTCTGAGAGTCAAAGCTCTCTCAATCCACCTGTCAAGGCCTAATCTGGAGCTTCAAAAAAACGGGCAGTGCTGTTCCTTTCAGCTCACCATTGCGGCTGAAAGGAGGGTACATGAACACACACAACTATCTGTCTTACTTACATTAGGTACAGAACCTCTGAAATACTCTGGTTAAGTAATGGCATGGGATAAAGAAGGTGGAGAAAGAAGTCCTTTTCTCCCTTTCTCACAATACGAGAACTCGTGGGCACTCGATGAAATGAAAGAGCAGTGGGCTTACAACAGATAAAAGGAAGTCCACCCAAAGAGGAATAAACACGTGGAATCCACTGCCACAGGCGGTGGTGGCGGCTACAAGCATAGTGGACCTCCTGATGGCACCTGGTATTTTTGGCCACCGTGTGACTTCTCTTTTGTTATGTTCTTAAAGCTTTGAGACAGGACTGGATAAACGTATGGAGCAGAGGTCCATCCGTGGCTATTAGCCACAAGGTACAGATGGAGTACTCTGTCTGGGGCAGTGATGCTCTGTATTCTTCATGCTTGAGGGGACAACAGTGGGAGGGCTTCTGGAGCTCTCGCCCCACTGGTGGACCTCCTGAGGGCACCTGGTGTTTTTGGCCACTGTGTGACACAGAGTGTTGGACTGGATGGGCCACTGGCCAGATCCAACACTGGCTTCTCTTATGTTCTTATATCTCAGGGCAGTGACGCTCTGTCTTCTTGGTGCTTGGGGGGCAAGAGTGGGAGGGCTTCTGGAGTTCTGGCCCCACTGGTGGACCTCCTGAGGGCACCTGGGTTTTGGCCAGTGTATGACACAGAGCGTTGGACTGGATGGGCCATTGGCCTGATCCAACATGGCTTCTCTTATGTTCTTATTGGGAAGAGGGCTGGGGGGTTGGAGCTGCCGATCTGTTCCATCTACAGCAGTGTTTTCCTCCAGCACAAAGAGTGTTCCGCTGATGCAAGATGCTTGAAGAGGTGAAAAGCTTCCAACAGGGCCCCGTGTCAGGGTAAAGTCCCCTGTGCTTGAGGCGAGCAACAAGAAAGGAATACTTGTTAAGGAAATGTTTGGCTAGCTCTTTTTTTTTTGCCATCAAACTGCAGCTGACTTACAGCAACCTCATAGGGTTTCCAAGGCAAGAGACGTTCAGCAGTGATTTGCCATCGCCTGCCTCTGTGTAGCAACCCTGGACTTCCTCGGTGGTCTGGTCTCCCATCCAAATACGGACCAAGGCTGACCCTGCTTGTCTTTCAAGATCTGACGAGAGCGAGCTAGCTTGGCTAGATAGCTTAAACCTTAGTTTTGTTCTGAAGTGCAGGGAAGGCAACTATTTGGGTTCTTGCTCTTATTATTAAGTTATTATTAAACTCTTCAGCTCTCTGGCCGGAAGGAACCCAGCAACGCAAGGGTACAGAAAACAGGTACTCTTCCATTCATGCGGCCAACCTCAGCCCACGGGAACTTGTACAGCTTCCAAGCCCGATTGCTTCACACGGGCATATATACCAGCTGGCTTTTCCGACACTCATCTTGCAAATGTGCGTGTGGATCACCTCTGTTGACCAGCCGTGGGTTTGTGGTCCCTGGCCCCAAAGACATCCGGCTGTCCTCGACCAGAGCCAGGGCCTTTTTAGTGCTGGCTCCAACCTGGTGGAACTCTCTGCCAAATAATACCAGGGCCCAAGGGGACTTAATGGGGTGATGCAGGACCTGTAAGGCAGAGATGTTCTGCCAGGCCTTTGGTTGAGGACAGTGACGGTTCCGGCACCGATGTTCCCTCTAAGCTGTGGAGTCTTGTGAGCAAAAATGCTACTTTGGAGCTCCTGGCATTAAAGTTGTGAGCGAGCCGTTTGGCTGCTGCGTAAGTTAGTGTGCTCTGGAGCCATCCTTCCTGAGCTGAGACAAGAATGTGTGCGCTGGAGGCTAAAAACCTGTGAGCCGGCTCACACTGACTCAGCTTAGAGGGAACACTGGCCAGCACCCTCCTCTTTCTCTCCCTCTTCTTTTCCCTCCGTCTTTGCTTCAGTCCTCTCCTCGCCTGCCTGCCAGTCAGTGACACAGCCCAGAACGGGGTAGCAAAGAAACTGTCTTGACGCCATCTCATATAATGTAATCATCCATTTTTGGGGTTTTGTTTTTAAATTGTTTTGAATGGTTGTACATTGCCTAGAGCCTTAACGTCGTAGGGAACGGATGATTTATAAATCAAATAACTAAATAATAGTAGTACAGGCTGGTAACCGGTGGGAGCTCGGGGAAGCAGGGGCTTACTGGTGTGTGTGTGTGTGTGTGTGTGTGTGTGTGTGTGTGTGTCAGCGTCCCTGCTGCAATGATGTCACTTCCAGTGCGACTAAGAAGTGATGCCATCACGTCAGCGGCAGTGTTCCCTCTGAGCTGAGTCAGTGTGAGCTAGCGCCTAGTTCAGTGGTGGCAAACCTATGGCACGCGTGCCAGAGGTGGCACTCAGAGCCCTCTCTGTGGGTACGCACGGCATCGCCCCAGCACAGAGTTCGCAAGACTGGACAGCAAAAATCACATTAATTGTTCAAAAGCATGCCAAATGCAAACTTTTACCTTTCAATAAAAAGTTGTTTGTATCATTGAAAGCTCTGTTATTGTGTTTTTCTTTTAAGACAAAAGATGTTAATGTATGAGTTGTTTTTTCTAAAACGAAAACCTCAGTATTCAAGTTAAATTGCCGTGTTGGCACTTTGCAATAAATAAGTGGGTTTCGGGCTGCAGTTTGGGCACTTGGTCTCTAAAAGGTTCACCATCTCTGGCCTAGTTTTTTAGCCTCCGGCTCACACATTTTTGTCTCCGCTCAGGAAGGAGGGCTCCAGAGCAAACTGATTTATGCAGCAGCCCAGTCGCTCGCTCACAGCTTTGATGCCGGCGGCTCACAAAGTAGAATTTTGGCCCACAAGACTCCACAGCTTAGAGGGAGCATTGCTCTAGCGTTTGCCCCAAACTCTACGATTTAATTACAGGGTTTCGGGGGAATGCTAGCACGTCACACAACACAGGGAAATGACTTCCGGGTCATGCTAGAAGTGATATCATTTCCCCGGGGGATACCCCGCCCCGTTTCAGGGGAATTCCCTCCCGCCACCCAGCTGAGCAGCCACGGACAACAGCAGCGGTGGCAGGCGGATTCCTGCTACAGTGGGAGACCTGGGAACCCCAACCTGTGGCAATATGTCGAAAATGAACCCCACCACTTATATTCATCCACACCAACAACAGCACCCCTCGCATACACCAGAGAAGAAGAAGAGGAGATTGGATTTATACCCCGCCCTTCATTACCCAAGGGAGTCTCAGAGCAGCTTACAAACTCCTTTCCCTTCCCCTCCCCACAACAGACACCCCGTGAGGTAGGTGGGGCTGCGAGAGCTCTCTTGAGGACTGCTCTTGAGAGAACAGCTCTGAAGAAGAAGAAGAAGAGGAGATTGGATTTATACCCCACCCTTCACTTGGAGTCTCAGAGCACCTTACAAACTCCTTTCCCTTCCCCTCCCCACAACAGACACCCCGTGAGGTAGGTGGGGCTGAGAGAGCTCTGAGACAACTGTCCTTGAGAGAACAGCTGGTACAGAGCTATGGCTTGCCCAAGGTCATCCAGCCAGGTGCAAGTGGAGGAGTGGGGAATCAAACCCGGTTCTCCCAGATTAGAGTCTGCGCACTTAACCACTACGCCAAACTGGCTCTCGAAAGAACTTATGAAAGAACTTAGTTCTGAAAGAACTTGTGACTGACCCAAGGTCACACCAGCAGCTGCAAGTGGAGGAGTGGGGAATCAAACCCGGTTCTCCCAGATCAGAGTCCGCGCACTTAACCACTACACCAAACTGGCTCCTAACTGGCAGAGGAGGAGTTCAATTAGCTAGCCTAGTTTAGGGTTGGGCGAACTGTGGCTCAGGAGCCGCATTCGGCTCTTTCACATATATTTTGTGGCTCCCGGCAGGGCGGCTGGGGAAGCTAAATATCATTAGCAAACAAATATCACTGGACAAATTAATATCATTATCAACATCTGCTTTTACCCCTGTTGTTATTATTTTTGGCAGTCTCATTTAATGTTAATAAAAAGCAAATTTGCTTATTTTCCAAAAAAAGCAGGCAATATTTGTTCATGTCTTGTGGCTCTCAAACATCTGATGTTTATTCTATGCGGCTCTTACGTTAAGCAAGTTTGGCCACCCCTGTTCTAGGTGGCTCTTACGCTGAGCAAGTTTGCCCAGCCCTGGCCTAGTTAACCTGATTAAAAGGATCGTTTACCCAGGATGAGCCCGACCATGGAGCTCAAGTAGCCGGTGCCGCTCCCCAGGTTCAAGAAGGAAAGCCCCGGCTGCAGGTCCAGAGCTTCCATGACTTCGGAGTAAATGCACGGAGCGGAGAGGTGAATGTTCCCGTGTTTCCAAGCCAGGTCTTTGTAAGCGTTATCCTTAAACTCCTCCAGGTAGTAGTCTGCTCGGTCGACGGCCCGGAAGGCCTGCTCCACCAGCTCCGTCCGGATGTACTGGGCCTCTTTCAGGTTGTCGATCAGCTCGTCGTTGTCCTCGCCCGCGCTCACGGCGCCTCCCATCGTCCGCGCTGATGGATTCGGAGCTCAGTTCTGGGGGAGCAGGAGGAGGGGAGAGAGAAAACAAAGGATGTGACTCGGCTGACCGGACAGCTGCATGGAAAGGTTTGAAAGGAGCTGGCTTCGCTGGGGACACACTCGACACTCGAGCAGATGACGGTAAGCCCCAAAACATCACTTTTCAGGGACCTTCGACCCCTGGAGAACGGAGGAAGCAGTCATTACTGCAATGGAAGGGCCCTTTGATGCAGCCCGCCAGCGACCTGTCTCGACAAGTACTCGTCACACCATTGTTAGAGGTCCTTCTGGATGCAGAAGCACAGATTCGTGTTGACAGTTTTATGCGGCATCCCGTCCCCGTCCAAAACAGAAGCACACTCGGCTTCTGCCAGCCCTCAAATTGGAGAAAGCATGACTGCTTCCAGCAGGACTGTGTGGAGTCACTTCAAAAATGCCTTGCAACAATAGACACGGGGAGCTTCGGGCTCACAGGCCAATCTGGGCAAAGTTTCCTATTTCTCGATGTTTCCGCCATGGCCATTCTTATTTGCTTCTGGTCTAACACCAATGCAGTTTTGCAATGGGGGGGGGGGGAAGGGTCCTCGGAATCAGGGGTTCTCAACCTTTTTAGGACGGTGGCCTACAATTTATTTATTTATTTTATTGGAGGAGGAAGGGGTGGAGATGAAATTTATACCCCGCCCTCCACTCAGAGTGGCTTAGAATCCCCATTCGCTTCTCCCCCCCGCAAGAGACACCCTGTGAGGCAGGTGGGGCTGAGAGAGCTCTCTCGAGAACTGCACTTGAGAGAACAGCTCTGAGAGAACTTGTGGCTGACCCAAGGTCACCCCAGCAGCTGCATGTGTGTGGAGGAGTGGGGATTCAAACCTGGTTCTCCCTGATTAGAATCTGCACACTTTTAGATAATATTTTTAAATGTTTAAAAAATTTTTTTATAACCAAATATGTTACCTGTAAGAGTTAATACTTTTAAACAGGGGTCATTTCGTAGAAAAAGAGGTGCAGGAGCTCATTACCATAACTCATTTGCATAACTCATTTGCATATGCCACACCCCCTAACATACCGGAAGTGTGTCAGAAGGCAACACCCACCCCTCAGGCTCCACTCCACAGGTGAGTGAAACTGACCTGCTCTTCCTCCAGTCCCTTCCCCATCCAATACTTTGTGCAATAAAAATAAGTATAAAGAACACACCCTCATTCTCTTCCTGCTCCCTTGAAACCACCAGGTTTCAAGTAAACTTGAGATACCCAGGACATGTGAACCACCCATCCCTTCCCCTTCCCACAACAAGACACCCTGTGAGGTAGGTGGGGCTGAGAGAGGTCTTTTGAGAACTGCTCATGAGAGAACAGCTCTGAGAGAACTTGTGACTGACCCAAGGTCACACCAGCAGCGGTATGTGGAAGAGTGGGGAATCAAACCCGGTTCTCCCAGATTAGAGTCCAACTCCTGACCACTACACCAAACTGATGGGGTGGAAGCTGCTGAAGGGTTGGTGAAATTTCTCCAGTACTTATGTGCCATGTGCCCAGGTAAAAAATGGTATACTTAGAAAATGTATATGCCACCTTGAGCAAGTCTCTGGAAAAGCAGCACACAGTCATAAAAGGAACAATGATAAAATTAGCAATATTAAAACAAAACATTAAAAACAATAAAGACCCTAGCAGGGCTTTCCCCGGGGCGCTGCGCCTCTGCACTGCTCGGGGAAGCCGAGGAGGGGGCGGGGCTTGGTCATGTGCCCGCCCCCTGGGCTCCTCACTCCTGGAGCTGCACTCCTGTGCGCTCCCGCTCCAATGGACTCCTGCTTTTAAATCTTTATAATTGCTGTTATATATATAATGGTATAGGTGAGGCGGGAAGTCCTAAAGGTTTTGAATTGTAACTGGAATACATAGTTATATAGAAAATAGGATAGCGATGATAATATTCTGAAAGTAAGTATGTAAAATTTTGAACAAGTAGAAAAATAATAAAATTGGTTTTTTCCAAAAAAAGAAAGAATCTGCACACTTAACCGCTACACCAAACTGGAATTATATCCCACCCTCCCTGCTCGCAGGCTCAGGGTGGGTTCCATCAGTATTAATACAATATATAACACGATTAAAACAACTTTAAAACAAGAAATTAAAACAACGCGGATCATAATTTGGTCAGATGTCTCAGCAGAATACTGACTTTGATGGACCAAGGGTCTGAGTCAGTAGAAGCCTAATTAAAAAAAAAAAATCTGTCCTTGGCACACAGAAAATCACTCAAGAGGAGGAAATTGCAAGAAGAGGTGAGCAAAGATGAGGCCAGGGAGCATCAATCAGACGTGAACCCTCACACCCATGGAAACATGTGAAGCTAGCTGCCTTCTACTGACTCAGACCCTTAGTCCCCCAAGGTCAGGATTGTCCACTCGGACTGGCAGCCGCTCTCCAGGGTCTCAGGCTGAGCAGTCTTCCACATCATCTACTGCCTGGTCCTTTTAACTCAAGGCAGATTACGCCGAGTGAGTGAATACAATCGACACGACGGGCTATTCAATCCGCAATGCGATAGGACTGGGGTTGTAGAACCAGCCAGCAGTCAAAAAACAAGAACTGAAGCAAAGCGTAAGGGTTGAGCAAATTGTTACGTATTAACATGACACATTAAATGATGCAAAAATCACACAGCAGGATCCTAGTTTCAGCAAGCTATACCCAGACCGATTCCCCACGAAGCGCTGCTCCGGCGCTGCTCCGGCGTCGTTCTTGCCTTTGCCCTGACTGCATGCCTGGTTTTTTGAGGGTCACTGAAGCTGCGGGGGAATTCGGGCAAAGCCGTGGGTCAAAATGTGGTGCAGGGAAAATAGTGGGAAATTCAAGCACGCAATCGGGGCAAAGGGAAGAACGACACCGGAGCAGCGCCTTGTGGGAAATCGGTCCCAGTCTTATAGACCACAGTCCCCAATAAGTTATCCAAGTAACTTTGTGAAACATTTAGTGCAGTGCGACTCTATTGCCTGCACAGCAAAGAGCTCTAGTGGGGCTTTGTGGCCTGGACAAAAGCATGTGTCTCAGAAGGTCCCAAGTTCAAGCCCCGGCATCTCCAGTTGAAAGGACCAGGCAGCAGTTTATGTGAAAGACTTCAGCCTGAGACCTTGGAGAGCCGCTGCCTGTCTGAGCAGACAATACTGACTTTGATGGACCAGTGGCCTGATTCACTATAAGGCAGCTTCATGTGTTCATGTGGAGCGGGGTGGGGGGCTTGTGATGGACAGAAGGGGGCCTGTTAGGAGAGCCCCGGTTATTCTAGTACGGCCCTCCTCAGTCTATCTAGGAGAGATAAAGATTCACTCAGGACTTCTTGCTAACAGAGCAGGCAGTTTTTATTAAGAATGGCCACCTTGATGCAAGCAAGAGCAGGTCAAGCTAGCATATTGAACAAGATTCAAAGCTCTTCCTTTACAGGACAAAACAGGTAAAAGGTCAGGGTCTAGAATTCCAAAAGAAAGTTCACCAATTCCATTCTCCATCATAATACTCTTTTAACCCCCCCCCCCCTCAGAGTACACTCTGCATTCCTTCTAGGGAGAAAAGGAAAAGAAGCTAGTTACACATTTTTCAAGGGAGATAAGGATGGACTTGACTTATCCCTTGACTGAGATAAGGTTGCTTAGTGATCAGCAGATCAAAGAACAGATTTTGGGTAATGGTAGGAGGAAGGACAGACACATCCTAAAATACAGCAGATCAACCTCAGGCTCACTACTGAACATCATTGCAAGGATCTTAAATCTTTGCTTAACTCCTAATGGTGAAAATATTTTAACACGGTCCTTGGGCACTGTCTGCCTAGCCCACCACTCAAAATCCTGGCATCGGCACTATGCAGGGGAATGTGTCCACTACATTAAAATGACTAAAAGCAGTTAAAACAGTTTAAACAGTTAAATACATTCCTATGACTAACAGGATTACAAGCAGCTTCCTATAACATCTTATCAGAGTGGCGACTCAGTGGTAGGTCTCCATATCCCCCCTGCTGCCTGCCAGGGCTATTTCGGGCCGGTTACATCAAAGATGGTATACCTGATGGATGGAATCGTCGGTGGCGGCTCCTATTCGAAAGCCTGGCAGAATAGCTCCGTCTTGCAGGCCCTGCGGAACTGCACAAGGTCCTGCAGGGCCCTGATCTCCTCTGGGAGCTTGTTCCACCAGATGGGAGCCGCCACCGAAAAGGCCCTGGCCCTCGTTTTGGTGAGTCTAGCAGCCCTAAGGCCTGGAACCTCTAGACGATGGGTTGACCCCGACCTCAGTGCTCTCTGGGGTATATATGGAGAAAGGCGGTCCCTAAGGTAAGTTGGACCTTTGGACAGCGCTGGCTCTTCGGCTTGGAAACAGAGCTGAGCACCGCCCCCTAGAGTTGGATTCGACTGGCTTTCAGGCAGGGGAAACCTCTGTGTAACAGCCATGAAATCCAGGGTGTTACTCTGTAATCCTAGATTTTAATAAACACTAAAAACGGAAAATAACATATACAAACTTGTCCAGTGTTTAACTGATGTGATTTCTGCATCATATGTCCAGGGGAAAAGCAATAGTGTGGAATTATTTTGCAACAGAGTCTTGAAAAACTACCAAAAAAAAAATTAGAAGCAGGATTCACTTCAAAAAGTTTGAGAACCACTAATCTAGGGGTCTCCAACCTTTTCGAGGCACCTTTGGGGTTCTGGCATTGTGCAGCAGACAAAGCCACAAAATGGCTGCCGCAAGTGGCGGAACCAGCCACCAAAATGGCTGCTACAGCTTACTGTCGGTCACACAGTAAAGTTCCTTGCGCTGTGGTGCCAGCTGCTGCCAAAACTTTTAAAATTTTGCACGGCCAGTTAAATTTCCAGTAACCAATCAGAAGACTTGCTGGGCAAAAGCCCCCAGCTGGTCCCACCCTCTTTCTAAAAACGATTGGCGGGTACCAGGAAGAAGAGAAGAAGATATTGGATTTATAGCCCACCCTTCACTATCTGAAGGAGTCTCAGAGTGGCTCACAATCTCCATTCCCTCCCCCTCCCCACAACAGACCCTGTGAGGTAGGTGGGGCTGAGAGAGTTCTCTCCAGGACTGCCCTTGAGAGAACAGCTCTGAAAAACTTGTGACTGACCCAAGGTCACGCCAGCAGCTGCACGTGGAGGAGTGGGGAATCAACCCGGCTCTCCCAGATTAGAGTCTGCGCTCCTAACCACTACACCCAACTGGCTCTCTACACCAAACTGGCTCTCAGCAGTTACCATGGTAGACACGGGACACCACACTGGGGACACCCGCGCTAACCTAACACAAGAGCACCAAAGTTCCAGTGTGTGTTATGTGTGCTGTTTCATCTGGAGTTTATTGTCACGAACAGTCGCAAGTTTGATAGGTGAACTATCCTTGGATAACACTAGAACTCTGGGTGACTCTGTTACAACAGGCAAGAATTTAATTTGTAATGCCGAATCTTTTCTGCACAGACTATTAGCATACCACCGGGGGGGGGGGGGGAGGAAGCACAATGTGATTTTTCACTTTCAGTTGCTTTGCTCTTCTGGCAAGAGCTGCAAAAAGCCGTCGACTCAGCATTTGCTCCGAGCATAGAATGTTCTGCCACAGCATTATTGCATGCGATCAGCAGAAAAACAAAACAAAGAGATTCGAAATATAACAACCAAACCTGGACCGATGACCAAAACCAGAAGCTACTGCAAGATCCCCACGGCCGCCCCAGCACAATCCGTTTGTTGAAATGAGATGCCAGCCTGCGAGTGGGCAAAATCAACAACTGCCCGTACTGTGCCTTCTCTGTTGTGGCCCCCATGTTGTGAAATGGCCTGGCTGAGGAGCTCAGGAAGCCTCCCGCTCTCCTGACTTCCCCTAAACTACGCAAAACTGAATGATTCAAGGGGGCTTTTCTACACAGGCAACAGAATTGCTCCGTACTAAATGGTTCATGGGAGTTCCTTAGAAAAAATTACTAGGGACTGTGGTCAATACTACTGTGTATAGTTTGCTGAAATCCTGCTATGGTATTTTATGTCATTTAATGTGGTACCACTGTAACAACAATAAACCTGATGGACAGGACAGGACAGGACAGGAGAGGAGATTGGATTTATACCCCACCCTTCACTTGGAGTCTCAGAGTGGTTTACAATCACCTTCCCTTCCCCTCCCCACAACAGACACCCTGTGAGGTAGGTGGGGCTGAGAGAGCTCTGACAGAAACTCCTCTTTTTCAAGAACAGCTCTGAGAGAACTATGCCTTGCCCAAGGTCATCCAGCAGCTGCAAGTGGAGGCGTGGGGACTCAGACCCAGTTCTCCCAGATTAGACTCCGTGCGCTTAACCACTACACCAAACTGGGTCAGGACGGAGAAAAGGAAATACTCAGGGCTATTTTAATGGAGTTCCGGTTGGCTTCCGAGTTGGCCATGCCTACAATCCCCCCCCTCAAGTACCCCAGGCGCCTTTGCAAGCTGTGGGGTGCCTGGGGAAGCCGATCCAGAAACTGCCTTCTTTCCCTTGGGTTCCCCATACACCCCGCAAGCCATGGGGCACGTGGGGAAGCTGATCCTGGGAGGGAGCTGCACTGGCAGGGGTGTGGCCTAATATGCTAATGAGTTCCTGCTGTTGGGTGTGGCCTATTATGCTAATGAGTTCCTGCTGGGCTTTTTCTACAAAAAAAAAGCCCCTGGAAATACTACTTTGCACAGAGAGTGATTAAAATGAGGAATTCGCTGCCAGAGGATGTAGTGAGTATCACTGGCTACCAGTCATGGTGGCTAAGGGGAATTTCCACATTCAGTGGCACTAAGCCTCTAAGTCCCAGAGCCAGGAGGCAACATTGGGGGAAGGCCCCGGCCTCTCTGCCCTGTTGCTGGCCCTCCAGAGGAACTGGCTGGCCACTGTGTGAGACACGATGCTGGACCGGATGGACCACTGCTCTGATCCAGCAGGGCTCTTCTGATGTTCTTCTGAAGGCCTCGGCCTCTATGCCCTGTTGCTGGCCCTCCAGAGGAACTGGTTGGCCACTGTGTGAGACAAGATGTTGGACTAGATGGACCACTGGTCTGATCCAGCAGGGCTCTTCTGATGTTCTTCTGAAGGCCTCGGCCTCTATGCCCTGTTGTAGGCCCTGCAGAGGAACTGGTTGGCCCCTGTGTGAGACAAGATGTTGGACTAGATGGACCACTGGTCTGACCCAGCAGGGCTCTTCTGATGCTCTTCTGAAGGCCTCGATCTCCGTGCCCTGTTGTTGGTCCTCCAAAGGAACTGGTTGGCCACTGTGTGAGAGAGGATGCTGGACTAGATGGACCACTGGTCTGACCCAGCAGGGCTCCTCTGATGCTCTTATGAAGGCTCGATCTCTGTGCCCTGTTGTTGGTCCTCCAAAGGAACTGGTTGGCCACTGTGTGAGAGGATGCTGGACTAGATGGACCACTGGTCTGACCCAGCAGGGCTCTTCTGATGCTCTTCTGAAGGCTCGATCTCTCTGCCCTGTTGTTGGTCCTCCAGAGGAACTGGTTGGCCCGTGTGAGACAGGATGTTGGACTAGATGGACCACTGGTCTGACCCAGCAGGGCTCTTCTGATGCTCTTCTGAAGGCCTCGATCTCTGTGCCCTGTTGTTGGCCGTCCAGGGGAACTGGTTGGCCACTGTGTGAGAGGATGCTGGACTAGACGGACCACTGGTCTGACCCAGCAGGGCTCTTCTGATGCTCTTATGAAGGCCTCGATCTCTCTGCCCTGTTGTAGGCCCTGCAGAGGAACTGGTTGGCCACTGTGTGAGAGGATGCTGGACTAGATGGACCACTGGTCTGACCCAGCAGGGCTCTTCTGATGCTCTTATGAAGGCCTCGATCTCTGTGCCCTGTTGTAGGCCCTGCAGAGGAACTGGTTGGCCACTGTGTGAGAGGATGCTGGACTAGATGGACCCCTGGCCTGATCCAGCAGGGCTCTTCTCACGTTCCTATGAAGGCCTCGGGCTCTCTGCCCTGGTGTTGGCCCTCCAGAGGAACTGGTTGGCCACTAGGTGAGATGGGATGCTGGACTGGATGGACCACTGGTCTGATCCAGCAGGGCTCTTCCGATGTCCACTGTCTGCCTTTGCAAACGTGACCCTGGGCTTCCTTGGTGGTCTCCCGTCCAAGTACTAACCAGGGCTGGCCCTGCTTAGCTTCTGAGATCTGACAAAATCAGCCTAGCCCGGGCCATTCAGCTCAGGATAAACAAACAGGTGGGTTGCCATCGCCTGTGTCTGCGTAGCAGCCCTGGACTTCCTTGGTGGTCTCCCATCCGAGTATTAACCAGGGTTGACCCTCCTTAGCTTCCAAAAGTGACGAGATCAAGCTACACTGGGCCATTTAGGTCAAGGCAAAGAAAAGCATGAAGTCCCAACGCAAGGTTATCGTTCCAGTGTTAAGCTTTCGAAGACAGAGATCTAGTTGTGCTCCTGTTACTCTACAAAGCACCAAGTACACCGGCAATAGCCAGCGTGGGATAGTGTTTAAAGTATCGGCACAGGATCTGGGAAACCCCCGGCTTCAAATCCCCATGGGAGCTTGTTGGGTGACTGCGGGCCGGTCACACACTCTCAGCCTAACCTACCTCACAGGGTGGTTGTGAGGATAAAGGGAGGAGAAAAATGTCAGAAGAAGAGGAGAGACTGGATTTATACCCCGCCCTTCACTACTTGAAGGAGTCTCAGAGCAGCTTACAATCTCCCTTCCCTTCCCCTCCCCACAACAGGCACCCTGTGAGGGTGGTGGGGCTCAGAGAGCTCTTTCGAGGACTGCTCCTGAGAGAACAGCTCTGAGAGAACTTGTGACTGGCCCAAAGTCACACCAGCAGCTGTTTGTAGAGGCGTGGGGAATCAAATCCGGTTCTCCCAGATTAGAGTCCACACTTCAAACCACTACACCAAACTGGCTCTCTAGCCGCTTTGGAGTCCCATGGAGAAGAAAGGCAGGATATAATAAGTAAAATAATTAACCTACAGCCCTTACATTATCCAATGTGGCCCAGAGAAGCCGCTTTTAAACGATGACAAAAAAAGATTCTAGGAATTCATGCGTAGGTCAGACTGAGCCAACTGAAATTGAATCCGACAAAGATGGAGGTCCTCTGCCTGAATCGGAGTGGTCCGGGGGTAGGGATTCCAGTCTGGGAGTGCTCCTGGATGCCTCCTGAACAATGGGGGCCCGGGTAGCAGCTGCTGCCAAGACAGCCTTTTACCACCTTTGGCTGATCAGGCAGTTGGTTCCCTTCCTCGAAAGCAATGATCTGGCTTCGGTGATCCATGCTATGGTCGCCTCGAGGTTAGACTACTGTAATGCTTGCTACACGGGGCTGCCCTTGGTGCAACTCCGGAAGCTGCAGCTGGTGCGTAATGTGGCGGCCAGACTGTTGATGAGTCTCTCCACGTGGGAGCACATCCAGCCTGTGCTAAAGACACTGCACTGGCTGCCGACAGCATAACGGATTCGCTTCAAGGTGCTGTTTTTGACCTTTAAAGCCCTTTATGGTCAGGGACCTGCCCACCTGAGGGACCGCCTTTCCCCACCTGTGCCCCAGAGAGCACTGAGGTCAGGATCACAAAATCACCAGGTCATTCCTTGTCTGAAGGACGCCAGGGTGATATCGACCAGGACTAGGGTGTTTACCTTGGTAGCTCCGACCTATAGGAATGAGCTCCCTGGCAAGATCAGGGCCCTGCGGCACGTCTCACCGTTCCACGGGGCTGTGAAAAGGGAGCTTTTCTGGCAGGCATTTTGCTAGGAGCTGCAGCTCATCTCATCAGCTCTGTGCCTCTTAGAGCTAGAAGCTACCTGGAATGGCGTTCACCGCTGAACATGTTCAGAATTGCACGTTGCTATACCGTACTGTCATTGATATATCAACGGTATATCAATTACGTTCTATGTATTTTATTGTGAGATGAGATGTATTTTGTTTTATTGGTTTTATGTAAGCTGCCCTGAGCCTGCCTCGGTGGGGAGGGCGGGGTAAAAGTTGAAGTAATACATAAATATAAATATATAAGGAATCAGGAGAAATATTCTGGTTATGGAGAACTGAAAACAAACAGAAACTCTAACTGCCCTGAATGTGACTATCAACAAAAGAGTAATAGCACCGTATATAGACGCCACAAGTTATCTATAAAGTAAGTATATATTTTATCAGACATTGTGCAGTAAACAACAAAAATTAAAAATCACACGTCAGTATCTCATTAATGTCTCATTCAATGACTATATATCTATCATTATGCATTCATCCACAAGTCATCAAGGAAATTTCACAAATTCACAACTGGAAAATCACAAGTATCAATGGAAAGTCACAACAGCCTTGTACGCCTATCACCCAATACTAAGCCATTTAATCTTTCCCACAAGAGGATATAATACAAGGTATTTAGTAAGTATAATATCAAGTACGGGGGCGAAGTCCATGGTCCACTGGTGAAGCACCATTTCACAGTTGGTTTCAAGAGTCACCCACTTGTGACACTGGGGAAATTTTCCAGAATTACATAGTTCCCTTTCCCCACATATTCCTCAAAGAGCACTAAGATCGGGGTCCCAAAATCGCTTGGCTCTTCCAGGCCCCAGAGAAGCCAGGCTAGCAGCGATGAGGGCCAGGGCCTTTTCAGTGGTGGCTCCATCCTGGTGGAATGAACTCCCGGATGACATCAGGGCCCTGCGGGACCTCTTACAGTTCCGCAGGGCCTGTAAAACGGAGCTCTTCCACCAGGCTTTCGATTAAGGAGCTGCACTCATCCATCAACACGATATTATGTTAGCTGAATAGCCTGCGTTCCTGCCGATACGACCCAGACCATGTTGTCAACTGACTGTCGGATTCCCGCCATCGTTATATTGTACTGTTTTTAGATTTATCTATATACTAACAGCGAAGGGCCCACCCCCGTGCGGATACCTAAATCCGTGCGGGGGGACACCTGGGGGGCAGGGAGGTTGTTCTGCAGACGTGGGGCAGTCCCCACATCTGCAGAAAAATCCAAAAAGTTTAAAAAATTTTGGGGGGGATATTTAAATTCCCCCAAAAGTAAGAGCGTCTACTGCGCATGCGCAGGGAACGCTCTGGCCATTGTGGGGAAGGCTCAGCGGGTTCAACGACTGTGAGCCACTCAGGGCTCACTGTCGCTGTTGGGGGGGGGGGTGGCTGGAGGAGCGGCAGGACCCGCCGCTGCCACTTGCCCTGGGGAGGGGGGTGGAGGAGCAGCGGGGCTTGCTGCCACCGCCACTTGACTTGAGGGGGTTGGAGGAGCAGCAGGGCTTGCCGCCACTTGCCTAGGTGAGGGGGGTGGAGGAGAGCGGGGCTTGCCGCCGCTTGACTCGGGGGGGTTGGAGGAGCAGCGGGGCTTGCCACCGCTTGCCTCGGGGAGGGAGGGTTGAGGAGAGCGGGGCTCGCCGCCGCCACTTGACTCGGAGGGGGGGGGTTGGAGGAGCGGCGGGGCTTTCCGCCACCGCCGCTTGCCTATGGGAAGGGGGGGTGGAGGAGAGCGAGGCTCGCCGCCACTTGCCCCAGGGAGGGGGGGCCAGGAGGACTAGGGTACTCCCCTCCGCGAGTATCGCGGGTGCCCCATCTTGTTTTAGTATAATCTTATTTAATCAATTGTTTTATTTCGTTATACTACTGTGCAGGGGTCATTTTGTAGAAAAAGAGGTGCAGGAGCTCATTAGCATAACTCATTTGCATATGCCACACCCCCTAACATACCGGAAGTGTGTCAGAAGGTAACACCCACCCATCAGGCTCCACTCCACAGGTGAGTGAAACTGACCTGCTCTTCCTCCATTCCCTTCCCCATCCAATACTTTGTGCAATAAAAATAAGCGTAAAGAACACCCCCTCATTCTCTTCCTGCTCCCTTGAAACCACCAGGTTTCAAATAGACTTGAGATACTCAGGACATGTGCACCACCCATCCCTTTCCCCTCCCCACAACAAGACACCCTGTGAGGTAGGTGGGGCTGAGAGAGGTCTTTTGAGAACTGCTCATGAGAGAACAGCTCTGAGAGAACTTGTGACTGGCCCAAGGTCACACCAGCAGCTGCATGTGGAGGAGTGGGGAATCAAACCCGGTTCTCCCAGACTAGAGTACAACTCCTGACCACTACACCAAACTGATGGGGTGGAAGCTGCTGAAGGGTTGGTGAAATTTCTCCAGTACTTATGTGCCATGTGCCCAGATAAAAAATGGTATACTTAGAAAATTTATATGCCACCTTGAGCAAGACTCTGGAAAAGCAGCACACAGTCATTAAAGGAACAATGATAAAATTATCAATATTAAAACAAAACATTAAAATCAATAAAGACCCTAGCAGGGCTTTCCCCGGGGCGCTGCGCCTCTGCACTGCTCGGGGAAGCCGAGGAGGGGGCGGGGCTTGGTCATGTGCCCGCCCCCTGGGCTCCTCACTCCCGGAGCTGTGCTCCTGTGCGCTCCTGCTCCAACGGACCCCTGCTACTGTGTAAGCCGCCCTGAGCCTGCTTGGATGGGGAGGCTAGGATATAACGTAAATAAATAAATAAGTTCATAACATGAACAAGAAATATTTTTTTGATATATTTTTTAACTATTTTGCTTCTACACACACTAAACACTAACAAAACTCTAAAACACTACAAACGCTAAACACCAAGGTAAAATAAAGCTATGCGAAAAGCATATAATAAGGTTTCTCATTTAGCCTGGGCAACGATTTCCTTCAAAATACAGTTATTATAATGAAGCACAGTAGTTTAGTCAGTTTTCTGTTATAAACTGGGGTTTAAGTGATTAAACGGGACAAGAAATTTTTAACGGAGCACCGCCCTCAACCATTCTTACTCTTTCCTTGACTTGCCAAGGAAATATTCTGGTCACGGAGAACTGAAAACAAACAGAAACTCTTAACTGCTCCGAACGTGACTGAAGCATCAATATATTCCTTCCTGGCTCTCTTCTGCATCTCTTTAAGATGACTTAAGCCGTGTTCTTTTTCTTTTTTAAACAGAACGCGAGAAGAGCTTCAACCGCTATGATTTGTCACGGCTCTTTCCATACCCCATTCTTTACAAAACGACACGAGCCCAAGAGCTCGTGTCAAAGAGCTCCGGATGCAGGCCGCCTGCCCTCTGACCTGGCCGCAATCCAGTTGACCTAGCCGCAATCCAGTTACAGGGTTATTGACATGCCTTTGGCGTGTTCTGTCGAGCCACTTACAAGCGATAATTGGTTTGTGGCCAGCTCAGGGCATGCTTCCTGAAAAGGGGGTCTCCTGTCCGACATCGCCCAAACACACGAGGCTGCATGGTGCAAGGGGCGAGAGAGAGGGAGGGGGGGTGGCGGCGGCAGCAGTAGCCGTGAACAGTTTTCTCCCATGGCGCAGAGAAGTTAAGTCTTCATTTTGCAGCCAAGACCAGCGGCATCCCAACCTAGCTCCAAACGGCATTACAGGCAACCACGAAAAGATTTGTGTGACCCGTTTTCTCTCTCCCCCCGCCCCCTCAGCACTACAATGGCAACCCCTGGCGTCTTTCCTGGGCCTGGTGCCGATACACGGAGCCAAAACATCGCTGGAAGGATTGCAAGCCAAAACACTCAGTGGTACCGAAACGAACTAGAGTTTATTGAACTGAACACGCGCTCCCAGACGCCCACGGGAGGGTGTCGGGAAGAAGGAAAGGCTCTTCGGGCTTAAAGGCTGGTTCCAGATTTAGAAAAAAAAATGCCCAGATTAAAAACACAGAAGGAAAAACGGCCATGTTCCATAAGGCGCAAAAGGAAAGAGAGAAGTTTGGCATTGTGCAGCGGAAATCAGGCCAAATCTCCACAAGCTGTTCTGAGGACAGAGGATTGGCTCTGGCTCCTCAAAAGCAATTTCGTCTGGCTTTTGAAGCTCCACAAAATTATAATCGAGAATGTCAAAAAGTTTTGCCTGTTGGGTGTTAAGTGCCGTCAAGTCGCTCCTGACTTACGGCAATGCTGTAAAATGAACGTCCCCCACAATGTCCTACTGTTAACGGTTTTGCTCGGGTCTTAGAAACAGAAGGCCCGTGGCTTCCTTGACTGAGCCAATTCATCCCATGCTGGGTCTCTGTCTTTTCCTGTTGCCTCCAACTTTTCCCTAGTTTGGTGTAGTGGTTAAGAGCACGGACTCTAATGTGGGAGAACTGGGTTTGATTCCCCACTCCTCCACATGCAGCTGCTGGCGTGACCTTGGGTCAGTCACAAGGTCTTTCAGAGCTGTTCTCTCACGGGCAGTTCTCCAAAGAGCTCTCTCAGCCCCACCTACCTCCCAGGGTGTCTGTTGTGGGGAGGGGGAGGGAAAGGGATTGTAAGCTGCTCTGAGATTCCTTCGGGTAGTGAAGGGTGGGGTATAAATCCAATCTCTTCTTCGTCTTCTTCTAAGTGTAACTTTCTTTTTATTTATATCATGCTCTTCAACCTACTGGGTGAGTTGAGGATGACTCATTACAATGAAAAGGGCTATAGAAATTATTATTAATAATTGTCCTTTCCACTCCATTTTTTGTCATCATAAGGCTTAGTTCCCCACCAGCTCTCCACCCCCGAAGTCATTCCACCGCCAGTATAATATACAGTTAACAGTCATATTTAGGTCTTGCAAACAGGGGTGTGTGGCTTCCTTGACTGAGCCAGTCTATCCCATCTTGGGTCTCCCTCTCTTCCTGCCGCCTTCAACTTTTCCTAGCATTATTGTCTTTTCCAGTGACTCATCTTCTCATAATGTGACCAAAGTACGAAAGCCACAGTTGGGTCATCATTTTAGCTTCTAGGGAGAGTTCAGGCTTAGTTTCACCCGGAAACCACTGATTTTGCCTACAGACTAATTTATAAAAAAATTTACACTTGCACCTGCTGGATGACCTTGGGCAAGCCATAGCTCTGTACCAGCTGTTCTCTCAAGGACAGTTGTCTCAGAGCTCTCTCAGCCCCACTTACCTCACAGGTGGGGGGAGGGAAGGGGAAGGAGTTTGTAAGCCGCTCTGAGACTCCAAGTGAGTGAAGGGCAGGAAACAAATCCAATCTCTTCTCTTCTTCTTCTATCACGGGAGCCTACGAAGCTACCTTAGGCTAAGTTAGATTACCGGTAAGGCTGAGTATTGCTTCCCCCTGGCAGGCAGCAACTCTCCAATTTCTCAAGCCAAAAAGAAGGTTTTTGTCACCATCTGCTTTGTGAGATCCTTAAACTGCAGACTGTATCTGCGGCCTTCCAGTACATAGAAAGCATGTACTCTACCACTGAACCACAGGCCCTTCCATCATTACATCGTCGGATTTCGTACCCACCGTGCAACTGTTCGCGATTGGATGCCATGCCATGCCTGAGCTCTGTACATGCGAATGCTGAATGGTGCCGGCTCAGTCAAGGAGTCTGACTGTCGCCAGAGAGCCCATCCCGCATTCAGTCAGAGAATCTGGACTTGACACTTCCAACAGTTCCACCTGTACAAAATGTTTAGTAACAGAGTTCTCCTGGGTTTTTCTAATTAAAGGGTGATGAACAACCTTTGGAGGGGCTGTGATGGCTCAGAGGGTAAGACGCTGAACTGCAGACTGGAAGGTCAGCGGTTCAGCAGTTCGAGACTCAAGAGCCGCGTGACGGAGTGAGCTCCCGTCTCTTACATTCTGAGGGGCTGAGAGAGCTCTCTCGAGAACTGCTCGTGAGAGAACAGCTCTGAGAGAACTTGTGACTGACCCAAGGTCACACCAGCCGCTGCATGTGGAGGAGTGGGGAATCAAACCCGGTTCTCCCAGATTAGAGTCTGCACTCTAAAACACAACACCAAACTGGGTTTTGCTCCCATTTATAAGGCCCAGAGAGGGAGAAACCCTATTGCCAGGGGTACAGTGAGACATTAATCCAATTGCTATGGTGATGGTGCAGGGGGAAGATACAGCAGATCCCAGCCAATTCTAAACACGGGACACTGTGGCTCTTAGAATACTGATTGCCTTTGAGCACCTTCGGAATTCTGACACAGGGTGGTGGGCGCAATGGCCACCGTGGGAGGCAGAGCCAATCACAACCACAAAGGAAGCCCACATGTGGGGAACAATAGGACTAAATATTAAAGATATGCGGGGGAAGCCCTGACTTGGATAGCCCAGGCAAGCCCGATCTCGTCAGATCTTGGAAGCCAAGAAAGACTGACCCTCACAAGTACGTGGAAGGAATACCAGGGTGGGAACACAGAGGTAAGTAATATAAGCCACTTCTCTGAAATGTCCTAGCCCCACTAAGGCGTGCCAGAAGTCACCATGACTCCCAGGCTCACAAACAAACACACAAACGACTCACAAAATAAAAGAATAAAATTTGCTGGTAAAGAAGAGTCAGAGACAGAATAAAGCCAACACTGTAATGGCAAGGATCAACCATCAATGGATGTACAGCATACACAAGTATGCAAACCACCAAACAAAACTGTACAGAAGTATTCGACAACAAATAGTGTCCTTAAAATGAATTATTTTCTATGACAATCCTCTTTCACAGAAGTTACCGATCGCTCCCTCTTTGTTTCTAAACATGGTCGCAAAAGCAGCAGCTACGGATTGCCTAGGTTGCAGTCCGTTTCCTTCTGACTTCTTCAGGCCACCGTCTTGATGGCAGAGCTGTGAAACAGACAGCAACCTGGGCGATCTGTAGCTGTGACAAGCTGTGATTAGAGGCAAAGAGGGAATGATTGATAACTTTTGTGAAAAGGGACTGTAATAGAAAATAATAATTCATTTTAAGGACACTATTTGTTGTCTAACACTGTAATGGCAGCTGTCTGCACAGCCAATGAGATCTCCAATGGGCAATCAGAACAAGGAGGAGGAGGAGGAGAAGAAACTGGATTTATACCCCACCCTTCACAACCCAAAAGAGTCTCAGAACAGCTTACAAACTCCTTTCCCTTCCCCTCCCCACAACAGACACCCTGTGATGTAGGTAGGGCTGAGAGAGCTCTGACAGAAACTGCTCTTTTTCAAGAACACCTCTGACAGAACTATGGCTTGTCCAAGCAGGGCTGGCCCATTATTGTTAAATTTTAGACCATCGACTAGGGCGACGGCTCGACGAGAGCACCATTCTGGCTGCCCATTCTCCGGCGCCCGTCCCTGTCCCATCCCGCCCTGCATGGTGTGTGTGTGTGTGTGGGCCAGAATGCATCCTTGCCCAGTGGGTGGAGAAACCTGGGGCTGTCACTGTGCCCAAGGTCATCCAGCAGGTGCAAGTGGAGGACTGGGGAATCAAACCCGGTTCGCCCAGATTAGAGTCCGCGCACTTAGCCACCACACCAAGCTGGCTCTGCAGGGCAGGGCCCACCCGGCCCCACCCACTTTCTAAAAATACCTGGCTGGCACCAGGAAAGGTGCTGGCGGGCACCACAGTGCCCCAGGCACCATGCTGGGAATCCCTGATGTAGATGGTAGAATCACTGGAAAGAGGGAAAGTGAAGTAAAGCCCTGTCAAGAGGAATGACGTGGAATACGTGGAGGGGAATCAAGGAAGGAGCAGAGGGTATTGCCACGGTCAGAGAGAGATGGGGAAAAGTTTATAGAAAATAAGAGCAACCATGCTGCAATAGACCAGATCAAGACAGGTAGCTGTGTTAGTCTGTCTGTAGCAGCAGAAAAGCGTGAGAGTCCAGTAGCACCTAAAAAGACTAACAAAATTTGTGGCAGGGGATGAGCCAGTTTGGTGTAGCGGTTAGGAGAGTGGACTCTAATTTGGGAGAACCAGGTTTTGATTCCCCACTCCTCCACGTGCAGCTGCTGGTGTGACCCTGGGCCAGTCACAAGTTCTCTCGGAGCTATTCTCTCGAGGGCAGTTGTCTCAGAGCTCTCTCAGCCCCACCTACCTCACAGGGTGTGTCTGTTGCGGGGAAGGGAAGGGAAAGGAGGCTGTGAGCCGAAGGGTGGGGTATAAATCCAATCTTTTCTTCGTCTGAACTTGTGAAAGCTCCTCCCCTGAGACAAATCTTGTCAGTCTTTAAGGTGCTACTAGACTCTTGGCCTTTTCTACTGCAACAGACCAGCAGGCCAACTAGTTCAACACTTGCGTGTTTTAATTGAATATATAATTTCAAACGTTTTTAATTGCTCACATGTTTTTATGTTCACCACCTTGGGGCTCCTGACTGAGCAGACAGGAGGCATAAAGAGCATTTTAAATGAAAAAAATAATAAAACAAACATCCTGTTTCACATAACAGCCAACACCCACAATACCAGTAAGAAGGGCACGGAAACCAAAGCTTCCTGCTGTTATTGCCCCCATCTCATTGCAGGCATTCCAAGGTATACTACCTCAGAACACAGAAGTTCCGTTCCTTCACGGTGGCTTCTAGCCCCTGATGGATCTCATCTCCTTAATCTGTTTAATTCCCTTTTAAAGCCAGCTAAACTAGTGGATGTTGCTATGTCTGGTGGCAGTTAAGTCCGAGAAGTTATTTACTCAAAGTGAAAAAGTACTTCATTTTGTCTATTCTGTGCTTTAAATATTTATATATATATATACAGGGGTCCGTTGGGGCCGGAGCGAGGCGGAACAAAGCTCCGCCAGCTCAGGACTGGCCAGTAGGGCAGCCATGGGCTGAATCAGATTCTCTAATCTGATTCAGCTCGCCAAATTGCCACCAAAATTTGGCGGCAACTGTAAACGCCACTGGAGGGGAGGGGATTTGAGGGAGAGGCTCCAAACTTGCAGGGTAGCTGCTGGGGCCTCTCCTCGAAATACCCACCAAGTTTCAAGAAGTTTGGACCAGGGGGTCCAATTCTACAGGCCCCCAAACAGGTTGCCCCCATTCCCTCCATTGTTCTCTATGGGAGGAAAACACATTTTTCCCCACCATAGAGAACAATGGAGGGGATGAGACAATCTGTTTGGGGGCCCATAGAATTGGACCCCGTGGTCCAATCTTCTTGAAACTTGGTGGGTATTTCGAGGAGAGGCCCCAGCAGCTACCCCGCAAGTTTGGAGCCTCTCCCTCAAACCCCCTTTCCTCCAGCCCCTCATATACCCTATGAGTTTTTGCCATTGCTTTCAATGGCCCATAGGGTATAATGGGGCTGAAACTGACATTCCCTTTCTGACACACTTCTGGTGATGTCAGGGGGCGTGGCATATGCTAATGAGTTATGCTAATGAGCTCCTGCACTTCTTTTTCTACGAAAGGACCCCTGTATATATACATATATACATTCGGAGCTAAGGATCTTCCTCATGGGCAGGGAGAAAGATTAGGTATGAAAGGAGTACTTGCAGCAGTTGAAAGAGGGGCATTTCTGCTGGGGGACACTAAACTGTTGAGTTGTTCATAATTGTGGAAATCAGGGTCAGCAAGGAAGGCCCCATCACAACAGAGCAGAAGGAAGTATTGGGGTACGCTATTACCAATAAAGGCAGGAGACTCACTGCCCCCCCCCCCCAAGTGTGTGACCTAACCGGTAAAAACAAACACTTTTGTGATCACAGAAAGAGAGCGTGAGGGTTTCAACCCGCAGGGTCAAAAGCGGGACATGAACCCAGTGAGTGGCCGAGTTCAGACTGGCAGTTTCGCCCGATATAGGCCCGCTTTGCAAGCGGATTAAGAGAGCCCGTTCAAACAGCCACAGCTGTCTGGCGTTGTTGTGCCACACTCACCCCATCCTGAAGCGCTTTCATCCTGCGTTAAAAAGGTACCTGGTGAAACCGGTGTCAAGCCGTCTGGGTGTGCGTTCATCCCACTTCCTGGCAGTGTGGACGCAAATAAGCACATCAAGCGGCGCCGGCAATGTGAACCCGCTGATCCGGCTGCTGCGCCCATGCGCCTATGCGCAGGTCGGCAAAATGGACCAAAGCCGCGTGGCACCCTGGCACCGCCGCCAGGGGCTGCCCCACAGTGTGAACGCTCTGTTCCGCCTCCTCCCCAGTATGGTCCCGCATCAGTCTATGCCGTGTGAATGGAAAACCCCGCGACAACTCGGCCCGGGTCTTTTTGCCCCGCTTCCCTTGCGCTACATTTTGCCAGTCTGTCCTTAGCCAGTGTGTGTGTGTGTGGGGGGGGAACACTGCATCATTTTGAGTTGTTTATAAAGAGCTGGGGGACAAAATAGATCTGATATCTGCAACGGTCAGGATGGATACCATTGCTGGGTGGGGGACAAGTGAAGTTTTGTACTCACTGCTTTGGGGGGGAGGAAAGTCTGGTCTCGGGGGGGGGGGGAATTATGAAGGCTGCCAACCTCCAGGTGGTCTGTACCAAAATATACTGTTGTAACGGCTATTTAAATCACCGAAACAAGAAAATAAGAACTGACACAATAAAATTACAAAAAAGTATTTTGTGTATTTTAAAAAACATCTTCATACAAATTATTACATACCTCAAGTTACTAATTACCACATATATAAACGATGGGACATATTATACAGGCGATGGGGTGGAGATCCGAGACGACAACTCATCGCCAGGCCACCGAGATCAGTTTCCCCCTGAAACAAATGGCTGCTTTGCAGGGTGGATTCCACAGCAAGGCTCCCTCTAAGCGGTGGAGTCTCGCGAGCAAAAATTCTACTTTGTGAGCTGCTGGTATTAAAGTTGTGAGCGAGCGATTTGGCTGCTGCATAAATTAGTTAGCTCTGGAGCCATCCTTCCTGAGCTAAGACAAAAAGGTGTAGGCCGGAGGCTAAAATACGGTGAGCTAGCTCACACTAACTCAGTTTAGAGGGAAACACTGCCCACAAGGGCTGCCAACCTCCAGATGGGGCCTGGAGATCTCTCAGAAGCACAAATGCTCTCCAGACCACAGAGGGTCAGTTCCCCTGGAGGAAATGGCTCATCTGGAGGGTGGACTCTACCAGATTATACTGAGGGCTCTTAACTCCCCCAAATCAAATCTCCAGGGAGTTCCCAACCTGGAGTTGGCAACCGTTTACCCCACTGAGGTCTCTGCCTGTCCCCCCCAGGCTCTACCCCCCAAATCTCCAGGCCGCCCCCCCCCCCCCGAGTAACCCGACTCATTGCCTGGAGACCCGTGTTCCCTCCAAGCTGAGTTGAGTGTGAGCCAGCTCACTTTCTTTGTCTCCACTCAGGAAGGAGGCCTCCAGAGCAAACTAACTGGTGATGCAGCAGCCGAACTGCTCCCTCCCAACTTTAATGCCAGGCGCCCACACAGCAGAAAGTCTTGCTCACAAGGACTCCACAGCGTAGAGGGCGCCCTGGAACCATGCCCTCTCAAATCTCCAGGGAGTCCCCAACCTGGAGTTGGCAACCCTTTACCCCACTGAGGTCCCTGCCTGTCCACCCCAGACTCTACCCCCTCCCCCCCCCACCCCAAATCTCCAGGAAGGAATCTCCCCGCCCAGAGTAACCCGACTCATTGCCTGGAGACCTTTTCATTTTTTTTTTGGCCTCTAGCCATTGCAGGGAGGGAGGGGGGGGGGCAGAAGAGAAACAAGGGAAGTTTCGCACCCAGGGCCCCCAAGTCCACCCCCCCGAACGTGCAAGTCTTGCGGGGGGGGGGAGAGGAAGAAGGGGCTGCCCCCCTTTTGCCAAGCAGTGAAGGAGACTCTGGGGGTCCACTTTTCCAAATTGGGGGGCCTTCCCTGGACGCCTTCCCTTTCTGCAAAATGCAGCTTTGCTAATGGGGGGGGGGCAGAGAAAGGCCAAGGGAGAAGGTGGGGGGGGTTATTATGACGCGGAGGGGGTGGAGCCTGGAGGGGCGGGGCTTCCCCTTCAGAATTGACGGGGAGACTGGGGAAAAGGGGGGGGGGTCTCTCTCGGAGCGCGGGGGGGGGGGCTGAGAAGGGCAGCCGGGGGCCGCGGACCCTACCTGTCCTCCTCCTTCCTCTTCCTCCTCCCCTCCCCCGCCGCGCCCCACAGCTGTAAACACTCACCCAGCTGGAGAAACTCCCCCCCTCAGGGCAGCGCCACTGCGCACGCGCGGCGGAGGCCAAGCGCACGACGCGCAGGGAGAGGGGGGGGTGCGCGTGCGCACGAGGGGCGGGGGAGAGGGAGGAAGGTACCATTCTGGAAAAGAGGGGACGGAGACGACGGCGGAAGGTACCATTGAGTGTGGCGGGGGAAGGGAGGAAGGCAAGGCTGCTCCGAGCAAGGCTCCCTCTAAGCTGCGGAGTCCCGTGAGCCAAAATTCTACTCTGTGAGCTCCTGGCATTGAAGTTGTGAGCGAGCGATTGGGCTGCTGCATCAATTAGTTTGCTCTGGAGCCAGTCCTTCCTGAGCTGAGACAACAATCTGTGATTTGGAGGCTAAAAAACTGAGCTAGTTTGCACTAAATTCAGTTTGGTGTAGTGGTTGAGTGCGCGGACTCTAATCTGGGAGAACCGCGTTTGATTCCCCACTCCTCCACCTGCAGCTGCTGGTGTAACTTTGGGTCAATCGCAAGTTCTCTCAGAGCTGTTCGGGCTTGCCTGGGCTGTCCAGGTCAGGGCGAGACAGTTTAGTACTTTGACCTGTCTCCTCTTCTGTGTTTTGTTCCCGTTCTTAATTTTTGTACTTTCATCGCTGATTGCTTTATGTTTTTCTGCAGGTCGTTTCTTGCTGGTATAATAGGATTCCCCCCCCCCCCCAGTTGTATATTTTCCAGTAATAGGGATGTGAGCAAGATACGTTTCGATGTGTTAGAATTTTAAGTGATTGGATCAATACTCCCTCTAAGCTGTGGAGTCCCGTGAACAAAAATTCTACTTTGTGAGCTTCTGGCGTCAAAGTGCTGAGCGAGCCATTTGGCTGCTGCATCAATTAGTTGGCTCTGGAGCCCTCCGACCTGAGCTGCGACAAAAAGGGGTGAGCCGGAGGCTGAAAAACTGGGAGCTGGCTCACACTGACTCAGCTTAGAGGGGACACATAACCAAAAGAGTTCCTTACTCCCCCCCCCCTTTTTTTCTTTTGCTTTCTCCTCCCCCCCCCAACTAGTTTTGGAGATTTCGTTCCCGTGAGGTCTGAAGGAGAGTGTTTAGCACAGGGAGGCTTACTCTTTGCATAAACTTTGTTGGTCTCCAAGGTGCCGCTTGACTGCAAATTTTGTTCTTTTTTTTTCTCGTTGTTGTTATTCTATAAATAATAAAGTGAATTACTTGGTTGTAGGGTTGCCAGGTCTGGGTTGGAAAATACCTGGAGACTTTGGGGGTGGAGCCAGGAGAAGGCGGGGTTTGGGAGGGGAGGGGCCTCAGCATGGTACAAGGCCATTGAGTCCACCCTTCAAAGCAGCCATTTTCTCCAGGGGAGATGATCTCTGTCCGCTGGGGATCAGTTGTAAAAGCGGGAGATCCCCAGGCCCCATCAGGAGGCTGGCAACCCTACTTGGTTGTGGTTGTCGTTCATCGTAACTATTGCACCGTTCGCCTGGATGGCGATTTAGGCAGATTCGGGAGGGTGGGGGGGGGAGAGATATAACAGAGAGGTCTCTGCCCTCGAGGAGCTTACAGTCTCCATCCGGATTGCCAGCTCTGGGTTGGGAAATACCTGGAGATTTTGGGGGTGGAGCCTAGGGAGGGTGGGGTTTGGGAATTGGAGGGACCTCAGTGTGTTGGGGTGGGGGGACAATTAGGGTCCACCATATTTCGAAAAGCGATGCAAGAGGAATTCTTTCCCAGCTGACTACTTCAAACAAGTGAGCAGTGTGACCAATCTCATTTTAAATACTTTCTCTTATTTAAGCTGAAGCTTGCCCCCCCCCCCCCAAAGGGGGGGGATGACTGAAGGGCAACACTCGGCCTCCCATCCCAAGAAGAGAGGAGAGATTTGATTTATACTCTGTCCTTCACTCGGAGTCTCAGAGCCGCTCACAAGCTCCCTTCCCTTCCCACAACAGACACCCTGTGAGGTCGGTGGGGCTGAGAGAGCTCCCTCTCCAGAACTGTCCTTGAGAGAACAGCTCTGAGAGAACTTGTGACCGGTGTTCCCTCTAAGCTGAGTTAATGTGAGATAGCTCACAGTTTTTTAGCCTCTGGCTCACACATTTTTGTCTGAGCTCAGGGAGGAGGGCTCCAGAGCAAACTAATTGATGCAGCAGCCAGATCGCTCGCTCACAACTTTAATGCCAGGAGCTCACCAGGCAGAATTTTTGCTCACAGGACTCCACAGCTTAGAGGGAGCATTGCTTGTGACTGACCCAAGGTCACACCAGCAGCTTCATGTGGAGGACTGGGGAATCAAACCCGATCCATGCACTTAACCACTACACCAAACTGAAGAGGACATTTTCATCAGTTGTTTTTTAAAGACCCCCAAAGTGGACAGACACCAAAAAAAAGAGGTCCTCTAAAAAGTGAATATCTGGTAACCCTAGGCACAATAACATAGCGTTCATCCTCCAAACGGCCTTTTTCTTCAGGGAAACTGATCTCTGTTGCCTGCAGGGGTCCGTTGGAGCAGGAGCGCACAGGAGCGCAGCTCCGGGAGTGAGAAGCCCAGGGGGCGGGCACATGACCAAGCCCCGCCCCCTCCTCGGCTTCCCCAAGCAGTGCAGAGGCACAGCGCCCCGGGGAAAGCCCTGCTAGGGGCTTTATTGTTTTTAATGTTTTGTTTTAATATTGATAATTTTATCATTGTTCCTTTTATGACTGTGTGCTGCTTTTCCAGAGACTTGCTCAAGGTGGCATATACTTTTTCTAAGAATACCATTTGTTATCTGGGCACATGGCATATAAGTACTGGAGAAATTTCACCAACCCTTCAGCAGCTTCCACCCCATCAGTTTGGTGTAGGGGTCAGGAGTTGGACTCTAATCTGGGAGAACCGGGTTTGATTCCCCACTCCTCCACATGCAGCTGCTGGTGTGACCTTGGGCCAGTCACAAGTTCTCTCAGAGCTGTTCTCTCATGAGCAGTTCTCAAAAGACCTCTCTCAGCCCCACCTACCTCACAGGGTGTCTTGTTGTGGGGAGGGGAAGGGAAAGGGATAGGGCTGCCAAGTCCAACTTGGGAAATATCTGGGGACTTTGGGGGTGGAGCCAGGAGACTTTGGGGGTGGAGCCAGGAGAAAGGAAGTGACATCATTTGGTGATGTCACATCCTGTGATGTTGCTTCCACATGCTTCCACATGAACTCATGAAGTTTCCTAATACTGAATCAGGCCATTGGTCCATCAAGGTCAGTATTGACTACTCAGACTGGTAGTGGCTCTCCAGGGTCTCAGGCTGAGATCTTTAATGTCACCTATTACCTGATCCTTTTTTAGCTGAAGAGGCTGATACCTCCTGCATGTCAAGCAGATGCTCTATCACTGAGCAACAGCTCTACTGAATCCTTCCTCATCTTGGCAGAATATGAAGCACTAAGTGCTACACAAGTGCTAAATATGATTTTCATATCATAAGAACAGGAGAGAAGCCACAGTGGATCGGCCCATCCAGTACAACACTCTGTGTCACAACAGTGGCCAAAAATACCAGGTGCCCTCAGGAGGTCCAGCAGTGGGGCCAGAACTCCAGAAGCCCTCCCACTGTTGCCCCCCAAGCACCAAGAATGCAGAGCATCACTGCCCCAGACAAAGGGTTCCATTTAGACCATTTAGCCACTGATAGACCTCTGCTGGATGGGGACAGAGAGAGAGACAGACAGACAGAAAAAAGAAAGAGGGAGAGAGAGAAGGAAAAAAAACTGGCAGAGGCACTTACTTCCATTTAGACCTTGTGGCTACAATAGCCACTGATAGGCCTCTGCTGGATGGGGACACAGAGAGAGAGAGAGACAGACAGACAGACAGACAGAAAAAAGAAAGAGGGAGAGAGAGAAGGAAAAAAAACTGGCAGAGGCACTTACTTCCATTTAGACCTTGTGGCTATAATAGCCACTGATAGACCTCTGCTGGATGGGGACAGAGAGAGAGAGAGACAGACAGACAGACAGACAGACAGACAGAAAAAAGAAAGAGGGAGAGAGAATGAAAAGAGCTGGAAGAGAAACTTACCTTGCCAGCCACATGCAAAAGCAGCTCCTTCAGTCCCTCCTTAATCTCTGGGCGGACCTCTCTTGCTGTGGAAGCTCTCTTGCTGACTTCTTAAAGGGGAAATGTCTGGTGCCGCTTTTTACTGCAGGGCAGGCTCTCTGCAGACATTTTCCTTTTAAGGCAGCCATTTTGTCCCCCCGGTGGCCAACTTTGAAAAAGCGGTGGGAAGGACTAAAAATCGGTGTTTCCCCCGCCCTACCGGAGGACTTGGCAGCCCTAGAAGGGATGGGTGGTGCACATGTCCTGGGTATCTCAAGTCTACTTGAAACCTGGTGGTTTCGAGGGAGCAGGAAGAGAATGAGGGTGTGTTCTTCACGCTTATTTTTATTGCACAAAGTATTGGATGGGGAAGGGAATGGAGGAAGAGCAGGTCAGTTTCACTCACCTGTGGAGTGGAGCCTGAGGGGTGGGTGTTGCCTTCTGACACACTTCCGGTATGTTCTACGAAATGACCCCTGGTTGCCTGGAGTAAGAGCGGGGGATCTCCAGGTGCCACCTGGAGGCTGGGAACGCTACAAAAGCCCAGCGTTAGGACTGCGTCTTCCTGTTTCCTTGAGCACTTCTGCCTCCGGAACACGGTTGCCAACCTGCAGGGGGAGTTTGCTGATCTTCCAGAATTGCAGCTGATCTCCGGATCGTGCCAGAGGTCGGTTCCCCTGGAGAACACCAGCTGCTCTGAAGGGTGGACTTTACTGGCATCATACCATGCTGCAATCCCTCCCCTCTCCAGGCTTCACCACCGAATCTCCAGGAATTTCCTAAGCCAAAGTTGGAAACCCTAAAGCGCAGGCATATGTAGAGCAGGCATATGGGAGATTTTTCTTAATAGGATTCCCACCCCCACCCCCCGGTTGCCACCTTGCATTTATTTATCCGTTTGTATTTGCAGAGCTGCACCCAGGAAATGTGGTGGGTCACCCCCTGCCCCCCTCATCCGGTGACCGTCATTTCAAGCACACCTGTTGAACTTCTGCCTGTCACGCAGCTGCTGAGCACTGAGGCGCTGCCAAGATTTCTTTCTTTCTTTTTTAAAAACCGCAATCCACCCCACCCTTCCTGCGCTGCTCGCCTCATTTCATTTCTTGAAACCTTTCCAGATGCGCTCTTGCTCAGCACCTTCACCGATCGAAAGGCAACCGGTTACGTGGCCAAGGAACCGTTCCGTTTGCTGTTCCGGTGGAGGTCTGGCTTTGTTGGGCCACCAGGTGTCGCTCTTGCCCAGGTGACAGAGTTAAGAAGAACAAAAGTTGAAAAATCCAACGGCACCTTTTAAGACCAAGGGAGTTTTTATTCAAGCTATCGGCTTTCGTGTGCAAGCACACTTCTGCACACCAAAACGCAGGGATCCGTTGGAGCAGGAGCGCACAGGAGCGGAGCTCTGGGAGTGAGGAGCCCAGGGGGCGGGCACATAACCAAGCCCCGCCCCCTCCTCGGCTTCCCCGAGCAGTGCAGAGGCGCAGCGCCCCGGGGAAAGCCCTGCTAGGGTCTTTATTGATTTTAATGTTTCGTTTTAATATTGATAATTTTATCATTGTTCCTTTTATGACTGTGTGCTGCTTTTCCAGAGACTTGCTCAAGGTGGCATATAAATTTTCTAAGTATACCATTTTTTATCTGGGCACATGGCACATAAGTGCTGGAGAAATTTCACCAACCCTTCAGCAGCTTCCACCCCATCAGTTTGGTATAGTGGTCAGGAGTTGGACTCTAATCTGGGAGAACCGGGTTTGATTCCCCACTCCTCCACATGCAGCTGTTGGTGTGACCTTGGGTCAGTCACAAGTTCTCTCAGAGCTGTTCTCTCATGAGCAGTTCTCAAAAGACCTCTCTCAGTCCCGCCTACCTCACAGGGTGTCTTGTTGTGGGGAGGGGAAGGGAAAGGGATGGGTGGTGCACATGTCCTGGGTATCGCAAGTCTACTTGAAACCTGGTGGTTTCAAGGGAGTAGGAAGAGAATGAGGGTGTGTTCTTTACGCTTATTTTTATTGCACAAAGTATTGGATGGGGAAGGGAATGGAGGAAGAGCAGGTCAGTTTCACTCACCTATGGAGTGGAGCCTGAGGGGTGGGTGTTGCCTTCTGACACACTTTCGGTATGTTAGGGGGTGTGGCATATGCAAATGAGTTATGCTAATGAGCTCCTGCACCTCTTTTTCTACGAAATGACCGCTGCCAAAACGTATATCTTGAATAAAACTTGGTTGGTCTTAAAGGAGCCCCTGGAAGACAATCATGCTAGGGAAATTTGAAGGCGGCAGAAAAAGAGAAAGATGCAATATGAAAAAAAGGAGAAAAGCTGGATTTATACCCCACCCTTCACTTGGAGTCTCAGAGCGGCTTACAATCTCTTTTTGCTTCCCCTCCCCGCAACAGACACCCTTTGAGGTAAGTGGGCCTGAGAGAGCGCTGAGAGAACTGCTCTTGAGAGAACTGGCGCTGGCCCAAGGTCACCCAACTGGCTGCACTTGGAGGAGTGGGAATCAAACCCGGTTCTCCAGATTAGAGTCCACTGCTCTTAACCACTGCACCAAACTGGCTTCATGGTGACTGAGGGGAACCTCCACATTCAGAGGTACTGAACCTCTGAATCCCAGAGCCAGGAGGTAACATCAGGGGAAGGCCTCGGCCTGTCTGCCCTGTTGTTGGCCCTCCAGAGGAACTGTTTGGCTACTGTGTGAGGCAGGATGCTGGACTAGATGGACCCCTGGTCTGATCCAGCAGGGCTCTTCTGATGTTCTTATAAAGGCCTCGGCCTCTATGCCCTGTTGCTGGCCCTCCAGAGGAACTGGCTGGCCACTGTGTGAGACAGGAGGCTGGACTAGATGGACTATTGGTCTGATCCAGCAGGGCTCTTCTGATGTTCTTATGAAGGCCTCAGCTTCCATGCCCTGTTGTTGGCCCTCCAGAGGAACTGGCTGGCCACTGTGTGAGACAGGATGCTGGACTAGGTGGACCACTGGTCTGATCCAGCAGGGCTCTTCTGATGTTCTTATGAAGGCCTCGGCCCTTCCGCCCTATTGTTGGCCCTCCAGAGGAACAGCTTGGCCATTGTGTGAGACAGGATGCTGGACTAGGTGGACCACTGGTCTGATCCAGCAGGGCTCTTCTGATGTTCTTATGAAGGCCTCGGCCCTTCCGCCCTATTGTTGGCCCTCCAGAGGAACAGCTTGGCCATTGTGTGAGACAGGATGCTGGACTAGGTGGACCACTGGTCTGATCCAGCAGGGCTCTTCTGATGTTCTTATGAAGGCCTCGGCCCTTCCGCCCTGTTGTTGGCCCTCCAGGGAACTGCTTGGCCCCTGTATGAGACAGGAGGCTGGACTAGATGGACCACTGGTCTGATCCAGCAGGACTCTTCTTATGTTCTTATGAAGGCCTCTGCCTCTCTGCCCTGTTGTTGGCTCTCCAGAGGAACTGTTTGGCCACTGTGTGAGACAGGATGCTGAACTTGATAGACCACTGGTCTGATCCAGCAGGGCTCTTCTGATGTTCTCATGAGGGGAAAGTTCTTCATCCTTGAAAGATAGAAATGCTGTCTCTGGTTGTGTCTCCCCAGCCCAGTTTGAGAAAACACCCGGCACAATCCTGTAGAGGAGAAAATTCCGAGAACTTTATTAATAAAGGGGGACGCATAGGTACAACAGGGCTTTGGACCCTCGAATACCCACCGGCTATCCCGAAGTTACAATGGGGGACACAGGACTTTATACTCAGTATGGCACTTGCACAAAAATCATAATTATTGGTTCCATCAAACTTCGTCATAACTTTCTGACTGGGCTCAGACCTGAGGGTTGGGCTTTCTCAAGTAAATATGTTTCTTTTTTAGCTATACAATTCTTCCCAGACTATGAAGCTCTAAAAAGTATCTGTCATAGCTGATGTAGGTACAGGGTGCTGATGTCCTTCATTTAACTAGGCTAACTGACATCAGAAACAGGCGCGGTTGTAGCGGGCCAGAACAAGGCCACAAACCTTCAACAGAACAGCAGCCTATCAGCATTTAGCTATTTCCCAGAATGCATTTAAGCAATGAACCAAAGTGAATATCCTGAATATGTATTCATGATCGATTTCTGTTTCTGTGATTAGGATCATCAATGGCACTTAGCATATCTGTATGCAGGGATCCTTTCATAGAAAAAGAGGTGCAGGAGCTTATTAGCATAACTCATTAGCATACCTCATGAACATATGCCACATCCCCTGACATCACCAGAAGTGTGTCAGAAAGGGAATGTCAGTTTCAGCCCCATTATACCCTATGGGCCATTGAAATCAATGGCAAAAACTCATAGGGTATATGAGGGGCTGGAGGAAAGGGGGTTTGAGGGAAAAAATGTTAACTTTTTCCCTCCCATAGAGAACACTGGAGGGAATGGGGGCAACCTGTTTGGGGGCCCGTAGAACTGGACCCCCTGGTCCAATCTTTTTGAAACTTGGTGGGTATTTCGAGAAGAGGCCCCAGCACCTACCCTGCAAGTTTGGAGCCTCTACCTCAAACCCCCTCCCCTCCAGTCGCTTTTAAAGTTGCTGCCGAATTTCAGCGGCAATTCGGCAGCAGGCGGAATCAGATTAGAGAATCTGATTCAGCCCGTGGCTGCCCTAGTGGCCACTCTTGAGCTGGCGGAGCTTTGCTCCGCCTCGCTCTGGCCCCAACGGACCCCTGTCTGTATGTCTATGTATTTTAGAGATGTTAAGTGTGCTCACTAAGGTTGAGCTGCTAAGTCAGTGGCAAAGTACAGAGTGTATAACAGTGTTTCATAAACTCTGCATGCAACATCCTGCATCATTTGGGCTGCCGTCTCCGCGAGCAGTGATTCGTTTCAAATGAGAATGCCTGGTGTTTGTCTTAGCAATTATAGGTTTGTGTCGAGGGGAGGGGGCTCATGACGAATTTCACCACGGCGCGTTTTGAAGCTCAAGAGACTCCCTCTCAGCCCCGTTTCCCCTGAAAGGATATTGGAAGAAACCTCGCGGCTCTTCCGAGCGTACACTGTGCTATCTTAGACCCATTCAATTCCCTTCCCTGTGATAAAGGAAGCCTGTTTCACATAGACGGCGTTGTGAAATTATGACTCCCCGAACTGCTGTTTGACATACACAACCTAAGTGTTCAATTATTCACCACGTTCTGCCGGTTGGTTAAGGAAGGACAAGTTATGTCTTGCCTCTCCAGGGTTGGAGCTCAGTGCCGGAGACACCAGAAAATGGTATCCTGATTGGCGATGCAAAATCTCTTCTCAGGATGAATACAATTAAATTAGGGCTGTGCCCACACATGGGGAAAGGACTGAAATGTTTCCTTGGGGAGAGAACCCTTTCTTAAGCTTTTTGTAAAATACTGGGTTCTAGACGCCTTGCAGTGATCAGCTCTATTTTATTCAGTGATTTCAGCAAACTATAAGACTGGAAACCTGGCCTTGCTGCCCTGTTTATAACACAAGACCACACTGTGATGTTCTTGCTCTTGAGGGAAACGGTTTCACCTTTACACCTTCTCCGGGTATATAAACTTGGTAGTTTCTTGCTGCCACCAGGAATTTAAAATTCCAAATCTCTCTCTTTTGGTAACATGACCTAGGGTCTGGGCACTTCAGAGGACTATGTGGCCCTGAGGAAATACTGTACTGATTCCTTGGATAAGTTTAAACAAAAATTGATTTATTTAATAAAGAACAAAATAGGTTTCTGGTTATTTTGAACAGTTGCTGAAGAAGGGAACTGGAAATGCTTGGTTCTTCAAACAGTCTCTCCAACTCCAAACTCCAAACTCCACTCTGACAGGTTCTCTCTCTCTCATATAGCCACGCAGGCTAGTTGCTTTGTTTTATTCACACAGAAGAAACATTTGTCTAACCACGCAGTTTAGACACAACTTGGTCCTTTTCCATATACACTGTCTCACAAAACTCTTAAACCACAATGACTACCTTCAAAACTCCCATAGTTACACAGACTATGCAGTCTCTCCAAACACTTCACACAGAATTTTTTTAGACACACCTACACACACATTCTTCTCCGAACATCTTGCACACTCTCAGTCACCAACCAATCAAAATCACATTTGTCTCCCCCATCACCCCCCCATAATACTGCAGTCACACTAAACATTTAAAGGAACCCACACACCAAAACATGAAATCATTACACACACCCGAGCACACCCCACCACCAGCAATTGGCTATTTACATTACAACTACTAAACTATAGGTCCATTCCAGGATCCTGGCTAGCTATTCTTCTGGTGGAACAAGCTCACACAGTTTATACCCAACACACACCCACTCTCTGTGATAGGCTATTTACATTACACTGCTTAGCTATAGGTTAGTTCCTGGATCCAGGCAAGCTAAGAGAAGCAAGCTCAGCCTGTTCTAGTTACAGCTAGAGGAAGGACTTAGGCTCAATACACAACACTTTTCAAGGATCGAGGGGTCTTAGTGGACCATACACTGAACATGAGTCAGCAGTGTGATGCGGTAGCTAAAATGGCAAATGTGATTTTGGGCTGTATTGACAGAAATATAGTGTCCAGATCACGCAATATGATGATATCGCTTTACTCTGCTCTGGTTAGACCTCACCTAGAGTATTGCGCTCAGTTTTGGGCACCACAATTTAAGAAAGATATGGACAGGGGTCATTTCATAAAAAAAGAGATGCAGGAGCTCATTAGCATAACTCATTTGCATATGCCACACACCCTAACATACCGGAAGTGTGTCAGAAGGCAACACCCACCCCTCAGGCTCCACTCCACAGGTGAGTGAAACTGACCTGCTCTTCCTCCATTCCCTTCCCCAGCCAATACTTTGTGCAATAAAAATAAGCGTAAAGAACACACCCTCATTCTCTTCCTGCTCCCTTGAAACCACCAGGTTTCAAGTAGACTTGAGATACCCAGGACAGGTGCACCACCCATCCCTTTCCCTTCCCCTCCCCACAACAAGACACCCTGTGAGGTAGGTGGGGCTGAAAGAGGTCTTTTGAGAACTGCTCATGAGAGAACAGCTCTGAGAGAACTTGTGACTGGCCCAAGGTCACACCAGCAGCTCCATGTGGAGGAGCGGGGAATCAAACCTGGTTCTCCCAGATAAGAGTACAGCTCCTGACCTCTACACCAAACTGATGGGAGTGGAAGCTGCTGAAGGGTGGGTGAAATTTCTCCAGTACTTATGTGCCATGTGCCCAGATAAAAAATGGTATACTTAGAAAATTTATACACCACCTTGAGCAAGTCTCTGGAAAAGCAGCACACCGACATAAAAGGAACAATGATAAAATTATCAATATTAAAACAAAACATTAAAAACAATAAAGACCCTAGCAGGGCTTTCCCCGGGGCGCTGCACCTCTGCACTGCTCGGGGAAGCCGAGGAGGGGGCGGGGCTTGGTCATGTGCCCGCCCCCTGGGCTCCTCACTCCTGGAGCTGCGCTCCTGTGTGCTCCCGCTTCAACGGACCCCTGGGTATAGACAAACTGGAACATGTCCAGAGGAGGGCAATGAAGATGGTGAGGGGTCTGGAGACCAAGTCTTATGAGGAAAGGCTGACGGAGCTGGGTATGTGTAGCTTGGAGAGGAGACGACTGAGAGGTGATATGATCACCATCTTCAAGGACTTGAAGGGCTGTCATCTAGAGGATGGGGCGGAGTTGTTTTCTGTTGTCCCAGTAGGTCGAACCAGAACCAACGGATTGAAATTAAATCAAAAGAGTTTTTGGCTCTTCCTGACGGTTAGAGCGGTTCCTCATTGGAACAGGCTTCCTCAGGAGGTGGTGGGCTCTCCTTCTTTGGAGGTTTTCAGACAGAGGCTAGATGGCCATCTGACAGCAGTGCTGATTCTGTGAACTGAGGCAGATCACAAGAAGGGAGGCTAGGAAGGGTTGCCTCAGTGCTTAGTTCTCGTGGCCCTTTCTTACACGCCCAGGTAATTGCTGATCACCACTTTGGGGTCAGATAGCCATTTTCCTCCAGACCCGTTTGGCCAGGGATCCTGGAAGTTTTTTGCCCTCTTCTGGGCATGGAACAGGGGTCACTGGGGGTGTATTTTTGGGGAGGTATTTATGAATTTCTTGCCTTGTGCAGTGGGGTTTGACTAGATGACCCTGGAGGTCCCTTCGAACTCTGATTCCATGAAAAGGTGGCTTTTCCTTCCAGAAGGGACCCAAGCCAATCAAAGGGTTGCCAACCTCCTGTCGGAGCCTGAAGATCTCCTGCTGTTAACACCTGATTTCCAGAAGACTTGGAGAACATGACTGCTTGGGAGGGTGGACTCTGTGTCGTCGTGCCCTGCTGAGGTCCCTTCTCTCCCCAAACTCTGCCTTCTTCAGGTTCTCCCCCGCCCCCCCCCCAAAAAAAAATCCTCAGGAATTTTCCTATCCGGAGTTGGCAACCCTAGCCAGTCAGGGATCATACAGTGACCCTAGCCAATCAGGGATCCTATGCATCTCTTCGTTTAGTGCATTTACAGGCTTTCTTTCTGCCCAGGGCATCTGAGCTGTTTTACAGTTTGAAAGACGGACAGACAGGCAGGCCTAAGAGACACAAAGCTCACAACGATAGAACGACAAAGCAGCACAATTCTCCAGAGCCATTCGTGATTTCGTTGAGAGCAGACGGCATAGGCTCATAGGCCTGGATTTCTGTCTTATCTCCTCCTCAGGGGAACTGCTGGGAGTGTTTCCAAGCTCCAGGGTGTGCCCAGAGATATCCCGGAATTACCACTGATCTCCAGACCAGAGAGATCAGTTCCCCTGGAGAAAATGGCTGTTTTGGAGGGTGGACTCTATGGCACTATACCCTGCTGAGGCCCCTCCCCTCCCCAGACCCTCGCCTTCGGCCCCGGGTTCCACTCCCAAGTCTCCAGGAATGTCCCAGCCAATGCTCCCTCTAAGCTGTGGAGTCTTGTGAGCGAAAATTCTACTTTGTGAGCTACTGGTGTTAAAGTTGTGAGCGAGCGATTTGGCTACTGCATAGTTTAAGAGCCAGTTTGGTGTAGTGGTTAAGTGCGCGGACTCTAATCTGGGAGAGCCGGGTTTGATTCCCCACTCCTCCACTGGCACCTGCTGGATGACCTTGGGCAAGCCATAGCTCTGGCACAGCTGTTCTTGAAAAAGAGCAGTTTCTGCCAGAGCTCTCTCAGCCCCACCTCCCTCGCAGGGTGTCTGTTGTGAGGAGGGGAAGGGAAAAGAGATTGTAAGCCACTCTGAGACGCCTTCAGGTAGTGAAGGGCGGGGTATAAATCCAATCTCATTTTCTCGTCTTCTTCTACTTTGCTTTGGAGCCATCCTTCCTGAGCGAAGGCGAAAATGTGTGAGCCGGAGGCTAAAAAACTGTGAACTGGCTCACCCTAACTTAGCTTAGAGGGAACACTGTTCCCAGCATAATGTCGGCAGCCCTATCTGCTGATGATTTCTTCACAAACATCACTATGTGATCTGGGGGTGCCAGATTTGCCTCCCTGATATCTTTGAGGTCAAAGAAAACCCATTCTGCAGGCCCCGTTGTCATGGCAACCAGGTCTAGGCCGCCCCCCCCCCCCCTTTCTGAAGGCACCCCTAAAAATGGCCCAAAGAGATGCGTGGGGTCTTCCCGGCATCGAAATCACTCTCGAAAAGTTCCTGCCACTTTTGGCCCGGCCTTCAATTAGATGGCTCTTTAAATGAAATAATTAAAAACAAAGAAAAGGGACACAAAGCACCCCCATGGTCATAAATGTGTTCAGGCTTTTACTGATGCCCATAAAAACCAACAGGCCCCCCCCCCCCCCCCCAGTCTTAATTCCATCAAAATCTTTCGCCGACGCGCACTAAAGAGAGTCTCTCTCAGGAATTGCTGCCATGGAATAAATGGCTCCGCGCAGGCCCGATGTGGGGTTCGTCGAAGGGCTAAGGACATTTAAAAATCCTAACGAGCAAACCGTGCCAAGCTTTGGGGAACAATCGGCACTGTTTTATATTTGCGCAATGCGCTCGGTCAAAAGGGCTGTTTTCCTTGTGGGGTTTTTTTTGGTTTGTTTGAAAAAAGCTATTCAGTGCTTCGTACTTGACATTGCATGTTTTGATTCTCGGAACCCACAGATAAATATTCTAAAGAACTTGAGTGCTGAAAGGCTGGTTTTCGAGTCCAGGATGCTGCATTGATAGTCAACGGGGTCTCCGGGTAATGGAAGTCTTTGTTGGGCTGGATGGGCTGGAGATTCTTTTGAAAATATCTCCATCTCTCACTTGACTTCCACAAGATGTGGAGATAAGTGAAAAAGGGGGGAGGGAGCGAAGGGAGAGGGGAGAAACAGTCGCATTTCCCAGCAATCATTGAAGGCCATTGCCATGCAGGAGTATTCATGTGTTATTGGGGTACACTAAGGTTGCCAGCGTGGGCTTGAGTAATTCCTGGATATTTGGGAGCGGAGCCTAAAATGGGTGGGGTTGGGGAGGGACCTCAGCGGGGTAAAATGGCAAAGAGTTCGCCTTCTAAAGCAGCCATTTTCTCCGGAGGAACTGATCCCTGTGGTCTGGAAATCAGCTGTAACTCCAGGGGATCTCCAGGATCCACCTGGAGGTTGGCAACCCACAGGCCACCCATGCCAGGTGGTGGCTGGAGATGTCCTGGCGTTATAACCAGGGGTCATTTCGTAGAAAAAGAGGTGCAGGAGCTCATTAGCATAACTCATTTGCATATGCCACACCCCCTAACATACCGGAAGTGTGTCAGAAGGCAACACCCACCCCTCAGGCTCCACTCCACAAGTGAGTGAAAATGACCTGCTCTTCCTCCATTCCCTTCCCCATCCAATACTTTGTGCAATAAAAATAAGCATAAAGGACACACCCTCATTCTCTTCCTGCTCCCTTGAAACCATCAGGTTTCAAGTAAACTTGAGATACCCAGGACATGTGAACCACCCATCCCTTTCCCTTCCCCTCCCCACAACAAGACACCCTGTGCGGTAGGTGGGGCTGAGAGAGGTCTTTTGAGAACTGCTCATGAGAGAACAGCTCTAAGAGAACTTGTGACTGGCCCAAGGTCACATCAGCAACTGCATATGGAGGAATGGGGAATCAAACTCGGTTCTCCCAGGTTAGAGTCCAACTCCTGACCACTACACCAAACTGATGGGGTGGAAGCTGCTGAAGGGTTGGTGAAATTCCTCCAGTACTTATGTGCATGTGCCCAGATAAAAAATGGTATACTTAGAAAATTTATATGCCACCTTGAGCAAGTCTCTGGAAAAGCAGCACACAGTCATAAAAGGAACAATGATAAAATTATCAATATCAAAACAAAACATTAAAAACAATAAAGACCCTAGTAGGGCTTTCCCCGGGGCGCTGTGCCTCTGCACTGCTCGGGGAAGCCGAGGAGGGGGCGGGGCTTGGTCATGTGCCCGCCCCTTGGGCTTCTCACTCCCAGAGCTGCGCTCCTGTGTGCTCCCGCTCCAACGGACCCCTGGTTATAACTGATCTCCAGGTGACGGAGACCAGTTCACCTGGAGAAAATGGCTGCTTTTGAGGTTGGACTCTGGTATTATTTCAGGAACACATTCCCCTCTTTGGGAGATATCAAACTGCTTTTTATGAGAGACTTTGCCCTTGTGGTGCGAATCTTCCAGAATTGACCCAGCATATAACGCTTGAGTGTCAGCTTAATAACAATTTACGATGGGAATTGTTTTGGAAATTTACCCCAGGTAATTGATCTTAAGAATGCTGCGATCAATTGTTGGTTCTTATTGAATGACTCGGTAGCTGAAATTACTAGAGCGGTTGCAAAATTTCTGGGAAAAATTCTTAAAGCCAAATCTAATGCTATTATAAATTGATCCTTATATAATGGTGGCGGTCACACACATAAGATAAAGCGGGGGGGGGAGGGGAAGCGAGGCTATTTCCTCCGGCCTAAGTTGACTCGCAATTGCGCGATCACATGGACTTTTGTGGATGTGGGCCTTAGCCCGCCACTACGTGATCAGACGCAACCATGGGTGAGTCGGGTTGTTTTTTTAACCATTTGTTCCCGATGCGCTTACATGAAGAATCGATGAAGCGCACCTCCGCCCCAATTTCTCCCTATGGAATGTGCGGCAGTGTGCGCTAATGCGCATACTGCAACGGGTAACCCCCCCCCCCCCCAGCATGGAGTCGGGATAGCCTGATCAGACTATCCTGACACCATGGGAGCACGCTGGGGTGATCAGACGCAGGAAAGTCCGTCTGCGGCCCATTGCAACCCGTTTGCTACCAGACTTTCTCAGGTGTTTTTTAAAATCCGCTTGTGCGGCGGAGCAAAACGGGTTGCCGACGGCTGCGGGGCACTTCCCAGATGTTGGTGTCTGATTGTGCTCCTTTAATCAGCCCGACATTCACGCCCATGTCGGGGCGAATCGTGCATGTGATTGTGACCAATCTTATGTATGTATTTTTAAACTTACGTATGGATTTTAATTTTGTATGTTGATCCTAAATGTCATGTTAAATTTACTATGCCAATAGAGATATTGTACTTGGTATTATTCCCCACTGAAGCCCCCCCACCCAAACCCATCCTCAGGCTCCACCCCCAAAATCTCTGGGTTTCCCCCCAACATGGAGCTGGCAACCCTACTAGAAACTGAATATGCCCTGAAGAAGGCTGAAGGTGTCTGAGGAAAACATGTCTTGCCATGATGTCCGCATCTCTTCCTTATATCCTGCTGGGGTTCCCCCCCCTCCATCAAGTCACAGCCGAATTATGGGGCAATTCTGCACTGGCTTTTCCCTCCGTTGTTATACCAATCCCATGCTGGAACAGAAATCCCCCTCTCCATTGCATGCTGCTGTCGCTTTCTTTGATCATTGGATTTTATGGTACCCTCCACACTGCATGCCGCTTTCACTTTCTTTGATCATTGGGTTTTATGGTACCTTCTGCATAGATTTATGGCTGTTCAGGGGTGACTTTGCAGTCAATATGGCACTGCCCCTGAGGTATTTGAATGTGGTTTTGAGCTGCACCATTTCTGTTCCAGTGTGGGTTTGGTAAAACAATGGAGGGAATGCAGAATCAGCCATGGAGACCCTCTGGGGTTTTCAAGGCAAGAACAGGAGATGCACATTTCAGAAAAAAAGACCATGCTTATTGACAGCAGGGCCATCTGTCATTCCTTCCCCACAGGGTATCCTGGGAACTGTAGTTCAGGGAGAGTGGTAGTGATTTGTAATGGTGAATTCCCAGCAAAACCACTTAACTGTAACTCTCAGGGGCCTTTGGGAAAAAGCCAGGTCAGTTAAACTGGAACAAAACTCTATGCTTTGTCTTAGCCAAAAGTCCAAGAAGTTTTCTTGTTAAACTGTGCAGCAAGGACATAGTTTTTCTGTGGCCAGGATGTTTTTATGGCGAGGCATTAGATTAGTAGCAGAATAAGACTCCAAATATCCAGGCATGGATAGAGAAAATAAAGGAATTACGAGAGGCGGTGTAATGTAGTATGCTCTGTGTCGCAACCGGCCTGCCATGTGCTCCCAGGTAATGGCGCCCGCCGCATGGCCAGAGCACATGGTCAGGCAGAGAGGGGAGCTTGAATCTGGAGGAACAATAGGCGTCCGGATTCAAAGCCTCCACCAATGTGGGACCTAGGTTCTCCCTGGGGAGCCAATGCGGCCAAAGGCTCCTCCAGGGAACCTATGATAAACATGCGCATATGTAAAGCCCCTATCAGGTCTTTTGGGTGCGGCCGGAGGTGTGGCTCCGGCCAGCATAAAATGAGGGCCCTGGAGCCCTGGAAGCATGCTTGTTCTGACCATCTACTGGGCATGCTGAATCACTCAATAAAGGCTTCATGATTTCACCGTTCCTGGTCTCCCGAGTCCAGTACTCTTCAGGCGGGACCCGTGGTATTCATGGGGGGGGGGGGGGGAAGGAGCTTCATAGAGTGGAGCCGGCAGCCACAGGTGAGTCTTCTCCCCCACCCCACCCCGGCACCCGGGGTGCTGTTTGACTTTTATATGCACGGGTGCCTGACTTTCTGGTGAATGCATATACAGGGCAGTTGTCCTCAATATATAAATAAGTTACCTCAGACTCCAAAGAGACTACTTTCATAGAGAACTGGTCAGCCTTCAGGAAGCCGAACTGACCAGTCACTGCATAGAAAAATAAACTGAATCCAGTACAAATAGAGAAAATAGGCAGGAACGCCATGATTTGAGCAACACAACGGCCGGGGAGAAGTCGTTTGTGTTACAGGGTGCCTCAAATTGCAAGATGTCATAGCCGCTCTGAGAGAACTTGTGACTGACCCAAGGTCACGCCAGCAGCTGCAGGTGGAGGAGTAGGGAATCAAACCCGGTTCTCTCAGATTAGAGTCCGTGCTCCTAACCACTACACCACACTGAGATATAAATATGCCAAAGGCAGCCTATATCTGGACCATGCCTCCCAAGGAGAAGGCCTCTCTCACAACAGAAGAACATATATAGCTCATCATCTCCTTTTTTTTCCAGCGTGATTCTTTATTATTTAAATATGAACAGTATTCCTTCACAGAAACAAGTACTCAGTCATCACATAACTGACACACAGAACATGACAAAATAAATATACAACAAGAGCACAGATCAATTTTTTTATGTTTAATTTAAATATTAAATAAATAATAAATTACAGGTTTTAATTATTTTTTTTACCATTATCAGTGCCTGAAACAATAGGAACGCCAAGAAGACAAAAGGAAGGGAATAAAAACTGAAAAGCAACAAACAAACAAGGAAAAGGAAATCTCTCTCTCTCTCTCTCTCTCTTTCTGCATTATGTCCCCACCCGAAATAAAACCAAACCAAAACAAAAGACCTTTTTTTCTTAAAAAAGCGCTTCAGTTATAAAATATCTTTAAAAAAATCCCCACTGTTAAAAGAATAAATAACAAAAATATATAAAAAATAACTCGGTTGCATCAAAATTTCAAGCAAAAGTTAGACTTTTTTTTAAAATTCTTTTTTTTTTCTTATTTAGAGGGTATAATTGTTTTATGGATCAAAAAGTTGTCTTTCAGGGATTTTTCTCTCTCCTTTAAAAACTCCTTTTTTTCTGTTTCATGATGGGATGTCCAGCTTCAACGGAAGAATAAATTTTAATAAATTAAAAGATTAAATAAAGAGTCAAAAGTAAGCATAAGGTGTTGTGAGTCTAAATTACCTCTATCTCTCCCAAAGTCAGGTGCAAAAGCGGATTCACCGTGATTCTTCACTTCTGGCATCGGCCCCGGGCTACCCCAATTTTGCAACGCTTTCGACAGCTATACAAATTAGTGAATCAAATCTTAATTATCTGTCTTGCACCTTCCCACATGGTTCAGGTGGGCTTTTAAAAAAAGTTTTAAAACACTGCTTGCAAGTTTGTTCACTGCCCTTTTTAAAAAAGTTTCATTTTTTTAAAAAATGGACAAGATGCTCTGGGGAAAGAGGGTGGAATCGTGACGTCATAGTCTTCAGCCAATCAGCACTATGCCCAACTGGCTTCTGCTGACCACTGGAAGAACCAGTTTTCTCCTGAGCTCTGTCCTGGGGAGGAGAGTGTATAGATGAACAACAAGCATTTCTAAAGTGGTTCCACCACTCAAGGTATATATATTTGGATGCACCCTTAAATAATTTTACAGGATACGTCATCTAACTACTTTCTCTCCAATACTTCTCTTTTTTTTTTTCTTTTAAGGAAGTGCAATTTTCTCTACTCTTAAATACTAAATTAGTTGCAGTCATCACCAAATTGGACTCTATTTACACACTGTAAGCAATACTTCGGATCATTTTCCCCCTTTTCTTTTTGCACTTTCCATGGTTCGTATAAATAAGCCAAGTCAAAGAGCTCGATAGGGAGGTCATCTCTAGCACATGAGTCAGTTTACTCAGATGAGTAGCTACCACAGGGAACTACAACAAGGTTACGCATCCGAGTAAAGTCACTCATGCTGTCCCTCCTAACTCTTCAGTCTGCTCCATCAGTCAGGGGAACTTTCTTGGTGACTTCAGAGGGCTTTAGTCTGTAGCCTAAGCGTAGGCAGGATTTGGCTCTTTAAGGCAAATTCACTCATGAAACGGCAAGTGGTTCTTTCTTCTGTCAGATCGAATAATGCAAACAGAGAACTCCCTTTGGGCAGAATTCCCACCTGCATTACAAAGAACCCCCTTCCACCTTTTATTTCATTTTAAGATGATCATCATCATCATTTTTTTTTTGCTGTAACAACATTCAGATGTGCACAGAGAAAGTGTGAGAGGGAATCGGGTGTTTCGACAGGGGTGGGGAGGCCTCATCTATTCAAGTGCGTTCAGAAAACCCTACATTTCTGGCTGGGTTAAACCTTGGCTAGGATCAGGGTTGCCAACTCTGGGCTGGGAAATTCCTGGAGACTGGGAAGTTGAGCCTTGGAGAGGGTGGAGTTTGGGAACAGGAGGGACTTCAGTGGGCTGGAATGCCAGAGGGTCCACCGTCCACAGGAGCTGTTTCCTTCAAGAGAACTGACCTCCGTGGTCTGGAGATCAGTTGGGATTTCAGAAGAACTCCAGGTCCCACCTAGAGCTGCCAAGTCAGCCCGGGGGGCGGGGGATCCCCCACAATAGGGGTTCCCGATCTGCCGGCTGGCATTCGGCTGGTGGGGGGAACCCTGCCCCAGAAGTCGTCCGGTGAGGACGACTTCCCCCGTGTAATGACGTCACCTCCGGGTGACATCATTACGTTGCCGTGGTGCGCGCGCAAAGCGCACACACCAGAAGAGCTCCCGGGGGGAGAACAACTCCCCCCCGCCGGTAAGTCGCTGGTACTTGGCAGCCCTAGTCCCACCTGAAGGTTGGCAACCCATGCCACGATCTAGCAGGCCTGGCATACCATTTCAAACATACACAGCAAGCTTTTTCTCAGCAAAAGCACCTCTGGCCCATTCCGGGACACCCATCGGATGCTGTTTCCACAGAATCATTAAGTTCTGCCGTTCCGCTTCATTGAAGACAGGATTTCATTAAAACCAAAAAACAAGTGAAAAAGCCTAACCGGCGCCAACCCTGACTGGCTAGAAAACAGATTTAGAATCGATCCGGCATTCATCCGTGAAAAATTAAATTATTGCTGAGAGGAGGAGGGGTTTCAGCGCTGTCACAGAAAGCTTTCGGAAGAGCAAAAGGAGATATTTGATACTTTTAACAGGTTCAATTTATTCTAATGCATCTTCTGGCTTTGGGGGATGCTGGGACTGCAGTGAGTGAGGAGAAACTGTGGGAAGGGACGTGGGCGGTTGCCAGGAAGATGAGGCGGCCCTTGTGACCTCTCACGGTCATGTTTCCATGTGGTGTGGATTGGGCTGTGAGGTAAAATGCTGACTGTCCTGTTTAAAAGGGGGATTAGATAGATTCGAGGAGGATAAGTCTATCAATCGCTACTAGCTGCGTGGGGCTGAGGGGAACCTCCACATTCAGAGGCACGAAGCCTCTGAGTCCCAGAGCCAGGAGGCAATGTCAAGGGAAGGCTTCTATGCCCTGTTGGCCCTCCAGAAGAACTGGTTGGCCACTGAGTGAGACAGGATGCTGGACTAGATGGACCACTGGTCTGATCCAGCAGCACTCTTCTGATGTTCTTATGAGGGCCTCAGCATCTATGCCCTGTTGTTGGCCCTCTAGAGGAACTGGCTGGCCACTGTGTGAGACAGGATGCTGGACTAGATGGACCACTGGTCTGATCCAGCAGGGCTCTTCTGATGTTCTTATGAAGGCCTCGGCCTCTATGCCCTGTTGTTGGCCCTCCAGAGGAACTGGTTGGCCACTGTGTGAGAGGATGCTGGACTAGAGGGACCCCTGGTCTGATCCAGTAGGGCTCTTTTTATGTTCTTATGAAGGCCTTGGCCTGTATGCCCTGTTGTTGGCCCTCCAGAGGAACTGGTTGGCCACTGTGAGAGACAGGAGACTGGACTAGATGGACTACTGGTCTGATCCAGCAGGGCTCTTCTGATATTCTTATGAAGGCCTTGGCCTCTCTGCCCTGTTTTTGGCCCTCCAGAGGAACTGGTTGGCCACTACATGAGACAGGATGCTGCACTAAATGGACTAGATGGTCTGATCCGGCAGGGGTCTTTTTATGTTCTAATGTCCTAAGGCACCACCCTCTACCCTCTATTCCTTCACTCTGGCACAAGGCCACTGCGCCATGTATAGCCTCCATCTTGTGAAACTGGTTAAAAAAAAAACCCCTCACACATTAAATTATCTTAACTTAGGGGAGATTCCTTACAAGGATCCTGTATTAAGCCAATACTTACGACCTCCTGCGAACCCTTACCTCCTTTCAGCAAATCCAGCAAAATGGGAGAATGCGGTGCTGAAAGATTAGTTTTAGAAGAGACATTCGCTTTACTATAAGTGCACAGTGGACTACATGTTACCGACAGGGTAATCAAACCCAACCCAACCCCCCCCCCCAGTGGTTCTTTGGAAGATCTATACCCAACCGCTGCTTCTGTAGAATGACGATCCGCTTCATCTCGTTGAACTTATTACTTTTAAAAATGCAAAGGGGAAAAAGCTGAGAACCTAAGAAACGTTGCCATGTACGTATCAGTCAAAAGTCCATTGTAAAAAAAGTCATTCCCCTCCGTGGGCTCCCCTTAGTTCCCAATCGCCCCTTAAATATGTCTCCGGCATCGATGCCCGAAATGCTTGCGCTGCCACTCAACGATGACCACAACGACCAACAGAACCAAAACAGTCAGCAAAAAGGACTTTCCAAAAGACTTGCGTACACTGGACCATGATACACTGAAGAATTCTCCCGTATGAAATGTTCCGATATCGGTCTGTTCATTAATAGCTATTCTCGGTTTATTATTTTTCCCCCCCAAGACGGACAAAGGAATACTGTAGTTGCAAACTCCAAAAAAACTTCCCTGAGAACCTTTGTAGTTTTTGTTTTTTTTTCCATTGCGCTTTCCACTGGAGATCTAGAGCTGCTCTTTTGGAAAAACAAAAATAAAGAATAATGCTACTCTATAATACTTGGGGAGATGTCTCGTGTCCGGCAGCTGTCAGAATCCTCACAGGGCTAAGAATCCCAGCCTGGATTCAGATGGACGGAGTGCATGGCAGCACCAGCTTTTCATGAACATAATTCATGTGGGATCTGGGGGCCATGGCTGTCGGCGATGCCCGGTTTCCAAGCCCGTTGTGGCACAGATACGTTCTTTTAATGCTCTAAACCCTGGGCTATTACGGAGCCTTCTTTGTGAGCCAAGGGGCCGAGCAGCTTGTGAAGATTTTTTACCTCCACCTGCTACCGCGCCCATCTTTGACCCCCATCGCCGTGGGGGGTTAAAAAATAAACAACAACTGCTAAACCGTAACAGAGCTCTCATTGGGCGAACAAAAACGTTTGAAGTTCAGTCCCGCTTCTTGTGAATGGCCTCTCGGGTTACGTTTTGGTCCTTTTATTCATTCATTCAACAAGTTTCTCAACTTGTAAACCTGAATATGCAGAGTAAAGGTCCTCTATATTCTTCCAGTTACTTTTAACATATATTTTTTAATGTTTCTTTTTTTTTTTAAAAAGCGTTGTCCTATTGTCGTTAGACCTGAATTCCTTTAATGGCCTGTTTGATGCTTTCCAAGAGGTCCTTGTTCTCCGGATTCTGGTAGCACTCTTGATTGGTGTACATGTCAGTAAGGGTGTTGACGTACGCGTCAAAGTTCTGCTCACTGATTGGCTCCTGGATCCAGGGAGAAACAAAAACGAAGGGAAAGAATCAAGCACAACCGTACATCTTAAATGTTAAGCAGAGAGAAAATTCTAATGTCTCGTCAATGGGTCCCCAACCTTTGGGGGCTAATTTGGAATTCTGACACAGTGTGACGGAGGCACAAAATGGCTGCCGCAGTTAACCTTCACTGCCACAGGAGGTGGTGGCGGCTACAAGCAGGGACGGCTTCAAGAAGGAATTAGATAAACATCTGGAGCAGAGGTCCATCAGTGGCTATTAGCCGCAAGGTATAGATAGGAACTCTCAGGTCTGGGGCAAGTGATGCTCTGTATTCTTGGTGCCTGGGGGGGGGCAACAGTGCGAGGGCTTCTGGTGTCCTGGCCCCACTGGTGGACCTCCTGATGGCCCCTGGTATTTTTGGCCACTGTGTGAGAAGAGTGTTGGACTGGATGGGCCATTGGCCTGATCCAACATTGGCTTCTCTTATGTTTTTAACCTTCAGTCACACGGTGAAGACCCTTGTGCTTTGGTGGCAGCTGCTGGTGATGTCATCATGATGTGTGCAGTGCCAGAAGAACATACGGAACTCTTGGGAGTTCCCTTGCCCAGCAGCCAGGTAGGTCCTGGCAACCAAAGTGGAAGGGGAGGGGAATGTCCTAGTCAAGCCCTTAGCACCATGTATGAAAGCACTCTAACTTCAGGTTGGAAATTCCTGGACATTTTGGGAGTGGAGCCTGGAGAGGGTGGGGTTTGAGGGGAGACGACGGACCTCCGTGGGGTACAATGACATAGACTCGACCCTCCAGAGCAGTCAGTTTGTAATACGATAAGGACATCATATGAAGGGCTACCAGCTCCAGGTTGGGAAAGACCTGGAGATTTAAGGGGGGGGGGGGTGAAGCCTGGGGAGGGTGGGGTTTGGGGGGAGAGGACAGGGACCTCTGTGGGATGGAATGCCATAGGCGCCACCCTCCAAAGCAGCCATTTTCTCCAGGAGAACTGATATCTGTAGTCTGGAGATCAATTTTAATAGCAGGAGATCTCCAGGCCCTACCTAGAAGTTGACAACCCATGGCCAGGCTTCAGTCCTCTTCCTAAGCACACTTACCAGCAAGTAAGCCTCTTTGCAACTTACTTCTGTGCAAGCATGTTTGGGATTGAGCCATAAGGCGCCCCTGTCCTGCCCCTCTGTCACACAATACTCGTAACCAGAGTTAACCCATGTTAATGTGTCATGCGACACAATTAACTTCCTGGAAACAGAGAAGAAGAGGAGGAGGAGGAGGAGGAAGATTTATACCTCACCCTTCACTACCCAAGGGAGTCTCAGAGCGGCTTACGAACTCCTTTCCCTTCCCCTCCACACAAAAGACAACCTGTGAGGTAGGTGGGGCTGAGAGAGCTCTGAGACAACTGTCCTTGAGAGAACAGCTGGTCCAGAGCTGTGGCTTGCCCAAGGTCACCCAGCAGCTGCAAGTGGAGGAGAGGGGAATCAAACCCGGGTCTCCCAGATTAGAGTCCACGCAGTTAACCACTACACCAAACTGGCTCTCAAGAACAGAAGTGATTAGTACTTCCTTTCAGCTGTTCCACTTCACCTCAGCTGCTGCTATTATTATTATTATTACTACTACTATACTACTGTTATTTCACAGCAACACTGCAGCAACATGCTGGTTACTGTCAGACGTGTTACATTAAATAGAATATCCTCCCTTTATGGCTGTGATTGTTCAAGTGACGGCTATTCAGAATCAAATCGGAGCTACCTGCTTTTTAAAATGGGAATGCTTAGATCTTCCCGATGTTGAAATTCAACCGTGTCCTAATGCTGCCTTTGACTAAAAAGGCGCTTGTCCCCCTTGATAAAGCTTTTCTTTCTCCCCTGCTGGGGCTACGAGGTGTAATGAAAGACAAAAGGAAACGCCAAAGGAGAGATCAGTGGGAAAAGGCCGCACAAAATGAAAGAGAGAAACAAAACACAGAGAGAGAGAGAGACGAATGACAAGACTAGCTTCAGAGCTAGGCATGGTTGCTAGTCAGGATCCCAGGTCCCTCCACCCACCGGTGAGCGATGGTGGGGGGGGTAGGGTTGCCAGATTCAGGTCGGGAAACTCCTAGAGATTTGAAAATGGATCCTGGGGAGGGCAGGGACCTCAGGGGGGTACAATGCCATAAAGTCCACCCTGTAAAGCATCCCTTTTCTCCAGAGGAATTGTAGTCTGGAGATGAGCTACAATTCTGGGGGATCCCCAGGTCCCACATGGAGGCTGGCATCCAGGCCCATAGCCACAGGGGGCATTTGGGGGCAATGCCCACCACAAGATGAGATCTGCCCCCTCAGGAAAAAAACTTTTAAAATTCACAAAAACATGGCGCTCAGCCGAATAAGATTCACAGAATTTGACTGGCGATTCCCTCTGCTTTCTAAGAGCATTATCTGATGAATATACTGACGCTTACAATATATAACAGAGTGAAAACACTAGAATGCTATATTTCTTGTATTCTGTAAGACCTGAGGAAGGCAGCAGAAACGAGTGAACACTGGCTCTCATTGTCTTATTGATTTCCTGCAACTTTAATTTGTCTAGACTTTCATGTCAGTCTATAACCCTTTGGGGCAAACATTGTACTTTTGAAAAAAAATTCTTCCCAGTTCTTTGTTTACCCTGGGAAAATCAATCAAGGTATTATTTTAGGTACACACAAATCAGACTGCCTTAGGGTTAATTTTTCCTATAACTGGACACACTCTGCCCCAAGCGGAGTGTGGATGTTCTCAGCAGTAAACATTGCACCCCCACTCTCTGTGGGTTTCCTCCTTTTCTCTGGGAAACGCTGGCCATTTCTCTCACTGCCTTCCATGGACCTCACTTCTTCAGGACTTGGTAAATATCACCCTCCCTGAATCACTTTCTCTGCTACTCTTTTTTATTTCCCTTTCAATTAGTGTTCGTGTTTCCTCTGTGAGCTTTATATGTATGTTTTGCTTTTTCTTCTGTTATTATAAAACACCTTCCTGGTTATACTCCCACCTCGCTTCTTCCAAGAGTTCTCTAAGTGAATCATCCCCATAAACATTGGTGGAGATCCCCTAGTAACTACCCCCCTTGCTAGTCTCCAATTACGCTAACTCCCCCCCCAATTCATTTGGAGACCACCAATTAGGGTATCCTACTGAGGTCTTTCCTCTCCCCAGACCCTGCCCTCCCCAAGCTCCACCCCCAAAATCCAGGTATTTCTCTACTTACAGCTGGCAGCCCTATTATTTAATATTTATTTATTTTATTTGACTTATATCCAGGGGTCATTTTGTAGAAAAAGAGGTGCAGGAGCTCATTAGCACAACTCATTTGCATAACTCATTTGCATATGGCACACCTCCTAACATACCGGAAGTGTGTCAGAAGGCAACACCCACCCCTCAAACTCCACTGCACAGGTGAGGGAAAGTGACCTGCTCTTCCTCCATTCCCTTCCCCGTCCAATACTTTGTGCAATAAAAATAAGCGTAAAGAACACACCCTCATTCTCTTCCTGCTCCCTTGAAACCACCAGGTTTCAAGTAGACTTGAGATACCCAGGACATGTGCACCACCCATCCCTTCCCCTTCCCCTCCCCACAACAAGACATCCTGTGAGGCAGGTGGGGCTGAGAGAGGTCTTTTGAGAACTGCCCATGAGAGAACAGCTCTGAGAGAACCTGTGACTGGCCCAAGGTCACACCAGCAGTGGAGGAGTGGGGAATCAAACCCGGTTCTCCCAGATTAGAGTCCAACTCCTGACCACTACGCCAAATTGATGGGGTGGAAGCTGCTGAAGGGTTGGTGAAATTTCTCCAGTACTTATGTGCTATGTGCCCAGATAAAAAACGGTATACTTAGAAAATTTATATGCCACCTTGAGCAAGTCTCTGGAAAAGCAGCACACAGTCATAAAAGGAACAATGATAAAATTACCAATATTAAAACAAAACATTAAAAACAATAAAGACCCTAGCAGGGCTTTCCCCGGGGCGCTGCGCCTCTGCACTGCTCGGGGAAGCCGAGGAGGGGGTGGGGCTTGGTCATGTGCCCGCCCCCTGGGCTCCTCACTCCCGGAGCTGTGCTCCTGTGCGCTCCCGCTCCAACGGACCCCTGCTTATATCCCAGCCTCCCTGCATGGCAGGCTCTGGGCGGATTACATCAAATTTGATATAAATACAGTGTACCAAAATCAACACAATTAAAACACTAATAAAATACCACAATATCCTTCATCTGGTGCAGTTGTCATTAAAATTAAGACCTCACAGATGCCATCTCTGGTATGCAGTTCTGACCCTCTGAGGGGAGGCCCAGTAAAGAGGGAGGGATGTCTGTCGCCCTAGTTAAAAGCCTGGTGGAAGAGCTCCGTCTTGCAGACCCTGCATGTGTAACATACCAACTGTACCGGGGGGGGGGGGGAGTTATGCCCCTTTAATAGTGAGGTTAATGTGTAGAAATGGGCAGTTGGAAGTTTGTCACGGTCTGAAGGTAAATAACATCACCTGATCCTTACCGCAGATCAAATTGCTATTAAAAGGACACCTAGAGGGATCAAGTTAAAGGCTGGAACTTCAAGGTGGCCCCTGGAAATCGCCTGCTATCGCAGTTGATCTCCAGGCAACCAAGATCTGTTCCTCTGGAGAAAATGGCTGCTTTGGAGGGTGGACGCCGTGGCATCATACACTCATGAAGTCCCTTCTTCTGGGCGTGGAAAAGCGGTCACTGCGAATGTGGAGGGGGAGGTATTCGTGAACGTCCTGCATTGGGCAGGGGGTTGGACTAGATGACCCTGGAGGTCCCTTCCAACTCTATGATTCTCTGATTTCCTCCCCTGCCCAAACCTCGCTCTCCCCAGGCTCCACCCTCAAAATCTTCAGCTCCTTCCCAACCCAGAGCTGGTGGAACAGATCTTCAGAATCCAGCCCGGGATTCTTCTGCCCTTCCTCTTCTGTTTCCTTAGCTAGGTGCAAAACCTCTCAGGGATGTGAGTTCCTCACCATGTGTGGAAGGCGGATATTGGCGAGACTTTGGATCAGAGTCTGGCTCAGCCCTGAGAGCTCAAGGAAGAGGGCTTCGTTCTGCTCCTCTATCATCTTGTTCTCCTCCTCGATGTTCTTGAGGTTCTTCTCCATGCTTGAGATCTGTGGGGAAGCAGGACAGTGGATCAGAAAGGAGACGGTGGTTTAAATTAAGGGCAGGAAGGACAGCTGGATCGCGGGGAAGAACTTTTTTACAGTAAGAGTTGTTCATTCAGCAGTGGAATCAGCTGCCTAGGGAGGTGGTGAGCAGGTCCCCCTCACGGGCAGTCTTGAAGCACCAGCAAAACGACCAACAGAAACTGTACAACAAGGGCTAATTTATAATACAAGTGTATTGAACAACTTCCTTAAATCATCTAAAGGGTCATACAATGGTATACAATCTACAAAAAGATGAAGAGCATACAGTCCACAAGGGAGAGTTGGTTAACGAAGGTCTCCGAAATTGTACTTCGTTTCGTAAGAAACTTCATCTCAACCGGACTACATCTCAAGTAGTCTCCAATTTCATTATTTCTTTGCCTATGTACTATTTCTCTCTTCTTGAAGATGTTTTGAAATCAGCATAGGAGAATTGTCTCAACAGTTTGCTTTTACTTGAGAATCAAGAATATAAGATTGGAAGAAGCAGGAAATAAACACGATGTGCCTATGTCACCAGGAAGTGATGTAGGCCTGTTAGTGACATGGAGTGGGGACGCTCTGGTTTGGGGGCAAAACTCTATGGTTTGAAGCAAAACTACCATAGAGTTTTGCCCAAATACCAGAGCATCACCCCTGACATCACTGACATGCTTATGTCACTTCCTGATTATGTATGCACATCGTGTTCATTTCCTGCTTCTTGCCTGCTGGGTGGGGGATTCCTGCCACAGAGAGGAGCGCCCCATGGCCATCCCCCCCACTTTCTGATAACTCTGGAGCAGGGGGAGGGGCTCCAAACTGGTGGATTCCTCCACCCCCAACTGGGGATTGGCAACCCTATCCTTGAACCACTACACTGCTGTCTCATAGTAATGGGTCAACTCAATCACCTAAAAGGTCAGTTCTACCACCTGGCAGCACATACCTGCGACTGTAGCTTCACCATGGCCGCTTCCATCTCAGTGTTGGACTCGTTAAGCTCGCTAATTTCTTTGTTTAGCTGCTTAATTTCTTCGTCATTCTCTAGAACTGCAAGAAGAAAACCAAACAGCATTTCAGACACTTCCCTCCACCAATACACGGACAGAACCAGAATAAATGGAACTATACATCTGACTGGACCGAGCAGCCAGTTTTAATTGCTGCAGGCTTTCACATATCAACAGTGTCATGCACAGACAATTAAGATTAGAAAGAGGAAATTTTAAATGGGTCTTGCATCCAGGCTAGGACTGCCAACCTCCAGGTGGCACCTGGAGCTCTCCCGCTATTACAACTGATCTCCAGACAACCACAGATCAGTCCCCCTGGAGAAAATGGCTGCTTTGGAAGGTGAACTCTATGGCATGATACCCTGAAGATGTCCCTCCCCTCCCCAAATCCTGACCTCTTCATCCCTCAAATCTCCAGATGTTTCCCAGCCCAAAGCTGGCAACCCAAGTCCAAGCTGATGAATTTGCAAATGGATCACCTGTTATTGGAACAAGGTGTCATGCTCTTGGACAAAATTACTCTCAACAACACTCTCTGGCAGTGATTTGTTTATTGAGAATTAAAGATGTTCCAAGCTAAGACTCTTGCAGTGTCAGAACTGATATTCTGGCGCAAAACCCAAAAGTTACAGACAGTTCAAACAGGGGCCCCTCCAATCACACAACACATTCATTCCGGTGAAGAAGAAGAAGACAAAGAGAATGGATTTATACCCTGCTCTTCACTACCCAAGGGAGTCTCAGACCGCTTTACAAACTCCTTTCCCTTCCTCTGTTGACAACAGACACCCTGTGAGCAATGCTTCCTCTAAGCTGTGGAGTCTTGTGAGCAAAAATTCTACTTTGTGAGCTGCTGGCATTAAAGTGGTGAGTGAGCGATTTGGCTACTGCATAAATTAGTTTGCTCTGGAGCCGTCCTTCCTGAGAGAAGGCAAAAATGTGTGAGCCAGAGGCTAAAAAACTGTGAGCTAGCTCACACTAACTCAGCTTAGAGGGAACACTGCCTGTGAGGTAGGTGGGGCTGAGAGAGTTCTGACAGAAAGTGCTCTTTTTCAAGAACAGCTGTGCCACAACTATGGCTTGCCCGAGGCCATCCAGCAGGTGCAAGTGGAGGAGTGGGGAATTACTGTATTTTTTGCTCCATAAGACGCACTTTTCCTCCCCAAAAAAGTGGGGGGGAAGTGTGTGCGTCTTATGGAGCGAATATGGAGCTTTTCTTACCTGTAACAGGGCTCTTTCTTCAGCAGGAATGCAGGGGAACACCATTCAGGCTGGCATCCCAGCCTTCCCCGCCTCGCCCTGCTGGGCCTGAGCTGTTAAGACTTAAAAGGAAAACGGCAGGAAAAACCCCACCAGGTTAAGTACTCTTTCCCTTTAAGTGCTTTTCCCCTTTAAGACAGCCAGCAGCAGAAAGCCCACCCACAGATTAAGCTCCATGGCTACTTTGCACAGAAAGGCCTGGCTTTGCATGGCATGCCGACGTCTCTCTTCTTTCCTTTCTCTATCTTCCTTCCTTCCTTCCTTTCCTTTTTTCTGTCTGTCTGTCTTTTTGTCTCTCTCTGTCCCCACCTTTTTTTCTTCCTTTCTCTTTCTCTCTCTCTCTCTCTCTCCTCCTCCTTCCTTCCTTTATCTCTCTCTCTTTCTTTCTTTCTGTTTAATTTTTTCCTGTTTTCCTCCTCTAAAAACAAGGTGCGTCTTATGATCAGGTGCGTCTTATGGAGCGAAAAATACGGTAAACCTGGTTCTCCCAGATTAGAGTCTGCACACTTAACCACAGTTCACTTTCCTAACCCCACCTGTAAATCTCTGTTACATTATCTTTACAGCGTGGCAAGCGGAGATGTGGACCAAGTTCATCCCAGAGGGAGGCTGTTTTAGAAGAGTTACTTTTGCCACTACGATGAAGCCATTCGCACACTCAAGCACACACACACCCCCTCCTGCAGGAATTTCCCTCCCCTACGATTCCCCCCAGAATTCATGGCAAACTAGAGACTGGGATAGACAAAAGGGATGCTTGGAGAATGAGGGAGCTAATTGTATTGCAGAAAAATCAAGATCAAGCCCTTAGTTAAAAGCCTGGGTGAACAGAAACTTTTTGGCTTCTGAAAGAGCCTCAAGGGGAAGGGCATTTCACAAGGGAGGTGCCATGACTAAAAAGGCCCAGCTGCCACCCATTTTACGCTGAAGGCAAGAGCAAAGAGAACAGGGCTTCTGAGGCAGATGTTAACTGGCAGGCTCTTTTAAACCAGAATACGGTCTTGGTCCAATTATAATGTTAACAGTGTAGCTACACATGGTAATATGCATAGTGTGTTGTTCTGTTAGATTCGTTTAAAAGTTCAAAGCTACAAAATCATCCGAGCAACAAATCTGATTCTCTTACCATCGCTGGTCTTGAATTTAGTGTTCAGAATTTCATCCCCTGAGATTTTCCCCTTTTTCCCAGCAAAAGTAGCTCTTGGACACCCCGATAGGCTAAAAAAAAAATACACCAAGAAAGAGACGTTTCATTAGACCTTCTAGAATTAACTCAAACCAGGCAGTAATCAGGGCTGAACAGAAATGGCTCTCCATCGGCCAGAACTTCTTGAGTCAATGTTCACTTCTTCATTCACAGAGATTCTCTGTGAAAACGGTGGGCGATGAGTGAGGTAAATAAACAAAAGATCGTTTTGCCCGCCGGAGACATAATTACGTAGACAGATCTTGTTGGCTGAGTTGATCCACACACTGTTACTTTGTGAGAGGCCATCTTGTCAGACGTAGGATTGTGCGACACCATTATATTCACTACGTCCTTCCTGATTGGGTGGGATTTTCCACGTGACCAATTCAAGACGAGGCAGGAGGAGTGATAGCCCAGGATTAGGAATAAGAAGAAGAAATCAAACGAGATCAATGGGATGGCCAAACCTGATGGGATCGAGACCGCAGATTTCCATTCAGCTCCAAAAGGAAAATTACATGCATGCATGCTGGCGACCGAGATCAAATGAATTCATGCCACAGTATTCCCCATTACTGTGTATAGCTGTGAAAGTTGGACAACGAAGAAAGTGGATTCGTTTGAAACGTGGTGTCGTTTCGTTGAAAAAGAGGTGCAGGAGCTCTTTAGCATGACTCATTAGCATAACCTATTTGCATATGCCACACCACCTGACATCACCGAAAGTATGTCAGAAGGCAAGAAAGAAAGAAGGGGGGGGGGAAGGAAGGAAGGAAGGAAAGAAAGACAGACAGACAGAAAGAGAGAGAGAGAGGAAAGAAAGGAAGGAAGGAAGGAAAGAAAAAGAAAGAAAGAAAGAGAGAGAGAGAGAAGAAAGAAAGAAAGAAAGAAAGAAAGAAAGAAAGAAAGAAAGAAAGAAAGAAAGAAAGAAAGAAAGAAAGAAAGAGCTGGCAGAGAGGGGACAGCTACTAATCCAAGCCTCAGAAATACCACTATTCTGGGAGGATAGCTTCAGTGGTGGCTGAAGCCTTCAGAAGGCTGGTCAGAGGAACAAGGACCTTTCCAGGGGACGGGGCCGTTTCGCCATGACACAAGCAGGCATTCCCCCACGGGGGGCGGGGGCTGGCACCAATTCCCGGAGCTGAACTCCCCTGAGCTCCTGCTCGAAATGACCCCTGGTTGCAGGAGAGTTTTATGGATACTGTTGGCTGCCAAAAAGACAAATCCATGGGTTCTAGACGAAATCAAGCCCGAACTCTCCCTAGAAACTAAAATGATTCAACTGAGGCTATCGTACTTTGGTCACAGAAGAAGGAGGAGGAGGAGGAGGAGGAGATTGGATTGATACCCTGCCCTTCACTTGGAGTCTCAGAGCAGCTTACAATCTCCTTTCCCTTCCCCTCCCAACAACAGACACCCTGTGAGGTAGGTGGGGCTGAGAGAGCTCTGAGAGAACTGCTCTTGAGAGAACAGCTCTCAGAGAACTTTGACTGACCCATGGTCACCCAGCAGCTGCATGTGGAGGCGCGGAGAATCAAACCTGGTTCTCCAGATTAGAGTCCACCGCTCTTAACCACTGCACCAAACTGGCTCTCTTGGGAGTCACTGGGAAAGTCAATAATGCTAGGAAAAGCTGAAGGGCAACCTGAGATGGATTGACTCCACCAAGGAAACCAGGTCCCTCAGAGTGCAAGACCTGAGCAAGGCTGTTGAGAGAGGCTGTCCGGGAGGACATTAATTCGTAGGGTCGCCGTATGTCAGAAGCGACTTGATGGCACTTAACATACGTACACACACAGGCATCCTTTAAATCCCTAACCCTAACACAAATCGGGTGAGCACAGTTTTACTTTTCACAGTTTGACGGAGATCCATGGCCTTCCATCACATGCAAAGGAGAGCGACGAGGATGACTGGGGACCTGGAGACCAAGCCCTGCGAGGAAGGGCTGAGGGACTTGGGAATGTTCCGTCTGGAGAAGAGGAGGTGGAGGTAGGACAGGATGGCTCTCTGGAAGTATTTGAAGGGCTGTCGCTTAGAGGGAGGGCAGGGAGCGGTTCCTTTTTTTTTATTTTAATTTTCCAAATAGTCAGGGGTCATTTCGTAGAAAAAGAGGTACAAGAGCTCATTAGCAAAACTCATTTGCATATGCCATACCCCCTAACATACCGGAAGTGTGTCAGAAGGCAACACCCACCCCTCAGGCTCCACTCCACAGGTGAGTGAAACTGACCTGCTCTTCCTCCATTCCCTTCCCCATCCAAGACTTTGTGCAATAAAAATAAGCGTAAAGAACACGCCCTCATTCTCTTCCTGCTCCCTTGAAACCACCAGGTTTCAAGTAGACTCGAGATACCCAGGACATGTGCACCACCCATCCCTTCCCCTTCCCCTCCCCACAACAAGACACCCTGTGAGGTAGGTGGGGCTGAGAGAGGTCTTTTGAGAACTGCTCATGAGAGAACAGCTCTGAGAGAACTTGTGACTGGCCCAAGGTCACACCAGCAGCTGCATGTGGAGGAGTGGGGAATCAAACCCGGTTCTCCCAGATTAGAGTCCAGCTCCTGACCACTACACCAAACTGATGGGGTGGAAGCTGCTGAAGGGGTGGTGAAATTTCTCCAGTACTTATGTGCCATGTGCCCAGATAAAAAATGGTGTACTTAGAAAATGTATATGCCACCTTGAGCAAGTCTCTGGAAAAGCAGCACACAGTCATAAAAGGAACAATGATAAAATTATCAATATTAAAACAAAACATTAAAAACAATGAAGACCCTAGCAGGGCTTTCCCCGGGGCGCTGCGCCTCTGTACTGCTCGGGGAAGCCGAGGAGGGGGCGGGGCTTGGTCATGTGCCCACCCCCTGGGCTCCTCACTCCCGGAGCTGCGCTCCTGTGCGCTCCCGCTCCAACGGACCCCTGCAAATAATACAATTTTCAGATTCAATTTTCAGGAGCTGTTCCTGTGGGCAGCAGAGGAGGGGACTCCCAAGAATGGGTTTAAATTAAGGGCGGGAAGGGACCGGCTGGATCTCAGGGAAAACTTTTTGACAGTCAGAGTTGCTCAGCAGTGGAATCGGTTGCCTGGGGAGGTGGTGAGCTCCCCCTCCCTGGCAGTCTTCAAGCAGAGGCTGGACAAACCCTTGTCAGGGATGCTCTAAGCTGATCCTTCATCAAGCAGGGGGTGGGACTAGATGGCCCCTGTAGGACCCCTTCCAACCCTCGGAGATTCTATCTGTCTTTACCTGAAGTTTTTGTTCTGGACATCTGTATTGCCGAAGACACCCGTTTCAACTCAAACGATTACTCGTAGATATTTGGAGCAGTGCTCCCTCTAAGTTGTGGAGTCTTGTGAGCAAGAATTCAACTTTGTGAGCTCCTGGCATTAAAGTGGTGAGCAAACGATTTGGCTGCCACATAAATTAGTTTGCTCTGGAGCCCTCCTTCCTGAGCTAAGACAAAAACGTGTGAGCTGGAGGCTAAAAAACTACGAGCTAGCTCGTTCTTAGGGAAAACTGGTCTTAATAATGCAGACGTTTCAGGGAAATTTTCCATTCAGGTTCCCCCCCCCTCAAATTTTTTTTCATAGACCTTTCTCTTCCTCTTTATTTTTATTTATTTTATTTGATTTATATCCCGCCCTCTCTCATGAGCGGGCTCAGGGCGGTCTGAAAGCATTTGTGTTTTTGAAACGATGGCCCGACAGAGCTTCGGGAAATGTTTTCTTTGTCTGGGAGAAGAAAGAACTGTTTCTCTAACTTTTAATTTTATTTCCCCTTTCTTTTCCAGCGGGGGGAAATTACCCAAAGAAAACAGCTATTTTATTCCTGTCATAAACTCATTTCCCAGTGACAGTATTTCTCCCCCCCAAAGCCGACTCTGCACGCCGTATATTTTTATGCACCCATCAGGAATTCACCGTCATTTGGACAAGCTTGTGTTTGAATAGTTTTCTTTAATGACAGTTGTATATGAGAGAAGAAATTCCCTTGCAGGTTGCCCCATAAAAGATCCGGCGATAAAATGAGGATTTTAATCAAAGAGCAAATTTTATGTCCCATAAACCTGAAGAGATCTTGATCCCGAAACATGCGTTTCTGGCAAGATAACCCATGGTATTCTTCAGGACTGTATCAAACCATTGCCTGCGATTCTCCGTTCTCATTGTTCACCCCATCTTGGTGGACCTATCCTGTGGAGTTCAGTGCTTATTGTGGGTTTTATTTCCAGCTTGTGTGCAAGCATCAGCATGTCCAAATGGCAGTTTAAGGCAGGTGTTTGCAACCGATGGTGAGAAAGTAGTCTGATAAAGGGCCAATATTAAAAACCTAGTGTAAACTTATAATCAGTGTTCCCTCAAAGCTGAGTTCGTGAGCTGGCTCACAGTTTTTTAGCCTCCGGCTCCCACGTTTTCGTCTCAGCTCAGGAAGGAGGGCTCCAGAGCAAACTCGTTTATGCAGTAGCCAAATCGCTCGCTCGCAACTTTAATGCCAGGAGCTCACCAAGTAGGATTTTTGCTCGCGAGACCCCACGGCTTAGAGGGAGCCTTGCTGAGAATATACAAAAATACATGTATTTATTAGAAAGGTAGTTAAAAATAAATGAGGGCCAAATAAAAGCCTCGTGGAAGAGTTCAAGTGGCCTGAACACAAGGGCCTAAAGCGTTTCCGCCCTATTGGGGGCCTTCTTCAGAGGTCAAGCGGTTTGAGGTACCCATGTTACAATATTACATATTACAATAAGATAACCAGTAAGCTATGGACCAAAAAAGGAGAAGTCCTTCTTCACCCAAAGAGTGATTAACACCCGGAATTCACTGCCACAGGAGGTGGTGGTGGCTACAAGCACGGACAGCTTCAAGAGGGGATTGGATAAACATGGAGCAGAGGTCCATCAGTGGCTATTAGCCACAAAGTATAGATAAGAACTCTCAGTCTGGGGCAAGTGATGCTCTGTATTCTTGGTGTTTTTTGGGGGGGGGGGCAACAGTGGGAGGTCTTCTAGTGTCCTGGCCCCACTGCTGGACCTCCTGAGGGCACCTGGTGTTTTTGGTCACTGTGTGACAGAGTGTTGGACTGGATGGGCCACTGGCCTGATCCAACACTGGCTTCTCTTATGTTCTTATGAGAGTTAAGCAGCAAGATCAATAGACACAAGACAAGGATGTTTGTCAGGCCTCTAAAGATGAGTGCCATGTGTCTGGTGCCAAATGCACAGCTGCTGAATTAGAACATCTTCCAGTTCTGGTCCAGAAAGCACCTTTGTGACTATGGCCCTGTTCCGTGTAGCCCAGACCAGCCTGATCTCACCAGATCTTGGAGGCTAAGTAAGGTTGGCCCTGGCTAGTATTTGGATGGGCGACCTCCAAGGAATCCCAGGGTTATGACGCGGAGGCAGGCAATGGCAAACCACCTCTAAACATCTCTTGCCTTGAAAACCCCATGGGGTCGCCACAAATCAGCTGTGACTTGACAGCAAAACCCCCCCCCAACAATTTGCAACGGATGGTTTTTACAGCCAGGTGTGCATCAGTGCAGAACTAGATTCAGGTGAGCGGCCGTGTTGATCTGAAGCAGCAGAACAAAGTCTGAGTCCAGGGACACCTTTAAGAGCAAAAATTTAGTTCTGGGCAGGGCTCATTTTGTAGCAGGAGCTCCTCTGCATATTAGGCCACACACCCCTGATGTAGCCAATCCTCCAAGAGCTTACAGTAGCCCCTGTAAGAAGAGCTCTGTAAGCTCTTGGAGGATTGGCTACATTGGGGAGGGGGGGTGGCCTAATATGCAAAGGAGCTCCTGCTACGAAATGAGCCCTGGTCTGGGTATATGCTTTTGTGTGCACTATCTGAAGAAGTCTGCTCGCACACAAAAGCTTATACCTTGAATAAAACTTAGTTGGTCTTAAAGGTGCCACTGGACTCGAACTTCACAGTACAGAACTAATCAGGGGTCCGTTGGAGCGGGAGCGCACAGGAGCGCAGCTCCGGGAGTGAGGAGCCCAGGGGGCGGGCACATGACCAAGTCCCGCCCCCTCCTCAGCTTCCCCGAGCAGTGCAGAGGCGCAGCGCCCCGGGGAAAGCCCTGCTAGGGTCTTTATTGATTTTAATGTTTTGTTTTAATATTGCTAGTTTTATCATTGTTCCTTTTATGACTGTGTGCTGCTTTTCCAGAGACTTGCTCAAGGTGGCATATAAATTTTCTAAGTATACCATTTTTTATCTGGGCACATGGTGGCACATAAGTACTGGAGAAATTTCACCAACCCTTCAGCAGCTTCCACCCCATCAGTTTGGTGTAGTGGTCAGGAGTTGGACTCTAATCTGGGAGAACCGGGTTTGATTCCCCACGCCTCCAGATGCAGCTGCTGGTGTGACCTTGGGCCAGTCACAAGTCCTCTCAGAGCTGTTCTCTCATGAGCAGTTCTCAAAAGACCTCTCTCAGCCCCACCTACCTCCCAGGGTGTCTTGTTGTGGGGAGGGGAAGGGGAAGGGATGGGTGGTGCACATGTCCTGGGTCTCTCAAGTCTACTTGAAACCTGGTGGTTTCAAGGGAGCAGGAAGAGAATGAGGGTGTGTTCTTGACGCTTATTTTTATTGCACAAAGTATTGGATGGGGAAGGGAATGGAGGAAGAGCAGGTCATTTTCACTCACCTGTGGAGTGGAGCCTGAGGGGTGGGTGTTGCCTTCCGACACACTTCTGGTATGTTAGGGGTTGTGGCATATGTAAATCAGTTATGCTAATGAGTTATGCTAATAAGCTCCTGCACCTCTTTTTCTACGAAATGACCCCTGGGACTAATTATGGCTTGAAAAAATGGTTATCAGATCTTACGTTAAGGTATTGAAAGGTATACCAGAGGGGTAGGTGGGATGTTGGCCTCACTTGGGGGGCCCAAGACAGCCTGATCTCATCAGATCTCGGAAGCTAAGCAGGGTCATCCCTGGTTAGTACTTGGACGGGAGACCACCAGAGAAGTCCAGGGTTGCTACGCAGAGGCAGACAATGGCAAATCACCTCTGTTCATCCGCCCTGACCTGGATGGCCCAGGCTAGTCAGATCTCATCAGATCTCAGAAGCTAAGCTGGACCCTGGTTAGAACTTGGATGGGAGACCGCTAAGGAAGCCCAGGGTTGCTATGCAGAGGCAGGCAAAGGCAAAGTCACCTCTGTTTGCTCTGGAAACCCAACAGGGTCACTGTTCAGTCAGCTGCGATTTGGTGGCGCTTTCCATCCACCGCCTGTTGGGATACTAGAATAACCAATACCTGAAGAGAACGGCAGGGACAGATTTTATGGGAATGACAGTCTTCGCAGAAAGGGGAAGGACAGAGGCGAAGAGCTGCCGATAATCCACAGGCAGGGCACCCACAGGTTTAGGCCGGTGCTCAAAAAAACCCGAGCATGGTTCTCCTGCGTATATTCATGACTTCTTGTGAATCCTCAGTTGTGCTGCTTCCTAATAAAAGACTTGCAACATCCATTGTTTGCGCTGTGGAAACTTCATGGATAATTAATCAGGCCATCAATTATCAGTCACATTAAGCTGTATGGTTTCGGCCATGCAAACAGACTTTCTTATATCACTCCTGTGTTGATCTCTGACTTAGAATTTTGATGTCACATTGTCCCCGATAAGGCAATTTTACTTGCGCTCTTAGGACCTATATATTGGTACTGATATTATTTCCAGTATGGGGTCATTTTGAGCAGGAACGCGCAGGAACGCCGTTCCGGGAGTAACAAGCCCAGGAGCGAGCACATATGGCGATGCGCTGCGTAAAAAAGCAAAAGCAGACCGACTTAATCTGTATTTTCATGCTGATTGTAGGGCAGCTTCCCTGCAAGAGCAAAGGAAACCCGAAGTGTCTTTAGTCCAAGTCTCAAGCTGGCTCGCCAGCTCTGAGTTGGGAAAGACCTGGAGATTTTGGGGGTGGAGCCTGAGCGGTGGTTGTCGCCTTCTGACACACTTCTGGTGATGTCAGGGGGTGTGCCATATGGAAATAAGTTGTGCTAATGAGTTATGCTAATGAGCTCCTGCACCTCTTCATTTACGAAATGACCCCCGTAACTACTTCTGACACAAGGCCTGGAATATTTGTGGCCTCAAATAGGAATCTTTTGGTGTGTCATTCAATTCCAGATTGGAACATTCCATTTTTGGTCCGATCTCATTAATTGTTTATTGCTTTACATGTGTTACAGGGACTTTGTGGTTGGGTGTATTTTGTACTTTGTACTATTTGATCCAGGGGTCATTTCGTAGAAAAAGAGGTGCAGGAGCTCATTAGCATAACTCATTTGCATATACCACACCCCCTAACATACCGGAAGTGTGTCAGAAGGCGACACCCACCCCTCAGGCTCCACTCCACAGGTGAGTGAAACTGACCTGCTCTTCCCCCATTCCCTTCCCCATCCAATACTTTGTGCAATACAAATAAGCGTCAAGAACACACCCTCATTCTCTTCCTGCTCCCTTGAAACCACCAGGTTTCAAGTAGACTTGAGATACCCAGGACATGTGCCCCACCCATCCCTTCCCCTTCCCCTCCTCACAACAAGACACCCTGTGAGGTAGGTGGGGCTGAGAGAGGTCTTTTGAGAACTGCTCATGAGAGAACAGCTCTGAGATGACTTGTGACTGGCCCAAGGTCACACCAGCAGCTGCATGTGAAGGAGTGGGGAATCCAACCCGGTTCTCCCAGGTTAGAGTCCAACTCCTGACCACTAAACCAAACCGATGGGGTGGAAGCTGCTGAAGGGTTGGTGAAATTTCTCCAGTACTTATGTGCCATGTGCCCAGATAAAAAATGGTATACTTAGAAAATTTATATGCCACCGTGAGCAAGTCTCTGGAAAAGCAGCACACAGTCATAAAAGGAACAATGATAAAATTACCAATATTAAAACAAAACATTAAAAACAATAAAGACCCTAGCAGGGCTTTCCCCGGGGTGCTGCGCCTCTGCACTGCTCGGAGAAGCCGAGGAGGGGGTGGGGCTTGGTCATGTGCCCGCCCCCTGGGCTCCTCACTCCCGGAGCTGTGCTCCTGTGCGCTCCGGCTCCAACGGACCCCTGATTTGACCTCTGAAGAAGGCTCTTGTGAGCTGAAACACATCGAGTGATACACTGTTCTTTTCGGTGCATTTGTCAGTTTTAACATTTTATGAGGCTTTACTTGGACCCCTACAACGTTTCTGGATGCCTTTTAAATAAACACTCTTTGGTCCATACCAAAAGTTTTAAACTTTTGACCCTCAATACGTTTTCTAAACTTCCTTTGGAGGTCTTTGCTTGGTTGGTTTAGTCCCCCCCCCCTCCTTTTTTTGAATGTAGGAGTTGAAAACAGATCAGGTAATATCATAATGCCCCTGTATAAATCGATGGTGCGACCTCATTTGGAGTAATGTGTACAATTCTGGTCGCCACACCTCAGAAAAGATACTATAGTACTGGAAAAAGTACAGAAAATGATAAATGATAAAAGGGTTGGAACTCTTTCCCGGTGAAGAAAGGTTAAGGCACTCGGGGCTCTTTAGCTTGGAGAAACGACAGTTGAGGGGTGACATGATCGAGGTTTATTAGATTATGCATGGGATAGAGCAGGTAGAGAAAGAGGAACTTTTCTCCCTTTCTCACAATACAAGAACTCGGGGGCACTCCATGAAATTGCTGAGCAGTCAGGTTAGAACGGATAAAAGGAAGTACTTCTTCACCCAAAGGGAGATGAACACGTAGAATTCACTACCACAGGAAGTGGTGCTACAAGCATGGACGGCTTCAAGAGGGAGTTAGATAAACATATGGAGCTGAGTTCCATCAGTGGATATTAGCCACAAGGTATAGATAGGAGCTCTCAGTCTGGGGCAAGTGATGCTCTGTATTCTTGGTGCTTGGGGGAGGCAACAGTGGGAGGGCTTCTCGTGTCCCGGCCCCACTGCTGGACATCCTGAGGGCATCTGGTATTTTTTGGCCACTGTGTGACAGAGTGTTGGACTGCATGGGCCACTGGCCTGATCCGACACTGGGTTCTCTTATGTTCTTATGTTCTCTTAAGATTGACCACCTACCTTCTGTGAGTGAGGAAGCTTCCGTTCGCATGACCTGAGCCATCACAACCTGGGGTCGGACAGGTGGGCCCCTCATTCTTTAGCGACTTCCACGAAAAGGAAGAGCCATTGAGGGACCCTTCTTTCTGCCTCCGGGCCGCGAGGGGGCATCCCGAGGCACTGCGATGAGAGGCGTATTTCCCACTGATGTGTCCCAGCCCGACGCAACCGGGGACAGGGCACCTGGAGAGAAACCAAGAGGTGGTCAGGAACAAGAGAGTCCCCACGTTCTGAAAGTCCGGAACACGGTCCATGCTGGCACGCAACAAAATGGTTAACCTCAAACCTCACACGGCGTTTGTGGAGTAAGCCTTCATCCCCAGCCAAAAGGCAACCTGAAAATATACAATTGTGCTAATTCATCCAAGCGGGCTGCAGTGGCTCAAGTGGTTAAGACCCTGAACTGCAGACTGGAAAGTCAGCAGTTCGAGACCCGAGTGCCGCTTGACGGAGTGAGCTCCTGTCTCTGGCCCCAGCTCCTGCCAACCTAGCAGTTCGAAAGCTAGAAACTGCAAGTAGATAAATAGGTACCGCTTCGGTGGGGAGGTAACAGCATTCCGTGTGCCTTGGCGTCTAGTTCTGCTGGCCACATGACCACGGAGACATCTTCGGACAGCGCTGGCTCTTTGGCTTGGAAATGGAGATGAGCACCGCATCCCTAGAGTCGGATTCAACTGGCTTTCGAGCAAGGGAAACCTTTACGCTTTACCTAGATTGTAAGCATCTTGGAAAAGGGACCTGTCTTTCAGTTCTGCTCCTTCGGCAAACCGGTGGCACACCGATTATGCTATACGTAGGACAAGAATCCCAGCTTCTATTATGGAAGCCCGCCGAATGACCTTGGGCCAGTCTCTCAGTCTTGTCTGACTCACAAGGTTGTTGTTATGAGAGAACGGAGGAGGAAAGAACAATATTCTAAGCCGCTTTGAGCCCCAGCTGGGAAGAAAAGCGGGATGTAATGAAACAATTGTAAACGTAAAACAGAAAGAGGCCTCCGCACCCTCCGCAGCCAGTTTGGTGTAGTGGTTAGGAGCGCGGAGTCTACTCTGGGAGAACTGTGCTCGATTCCCTACTCCTCCACTTACAGTTGCTGGTGTGACCTTGGGTCAGTCACAAGTTCTTTCAGAGCTGTTCTCTTATGAGCAGTCCTCGAAAGAGCTCTCTCAGCCCCAACTACCTCACCGGGTGTCCGTTGTGGGGAGGGGAAGAGAAAGGAGATGGTAAGCCGCTCTGAGACGCCTTCAGGTAGTGAAGGGCGGGGTATAAATCCAATCTCTTCTCTTCCTCCTCCTCCTTCAATATAGGGCTCCCGAAACGAACCTGCATTATAGGTCTGCCCTTGGAAGCCACGTTTTGCCAGAGCAATCAATGTTTCCCCCCCCCACCGCCGTTTGCATTTGTTTGAACATACGTCAATTATAAATGTACACAGAAGTTTGTTACCAGTCATAGCTCAAAAGAAAGAGAGAGAGAATAGCTATTAAACAGCAGAACCAGCCTTTTATGAAAGGCAGCAATTAGGGACGTCAAACACAACTGGCAAATCACCCCCCGCCTGAAATCTGCATCCTACGCTTCATTGTTACCGTCGTTATTTTTATTTTACCCTGTAAAAGAAGAACAACAGAGGAGACGACAGCCGAGGGCCGCGCCGCCGTTCTGTTGTCTCCCCCCTCCGAGATAATTTGGAAAAAAACGCTGATTCCGTTTTTAATCATGTGCAAATGCGGCACAATTCACTTATTATTTCGCTGCCAGCGGGACGCTCGCTAAATTCATAACGGCGTCGCTGTTTATATGATCGCAAGCAAATTACGGAAACCTCGGGAGGAAAAAAGAGGGAGGCCGGGGGAGAGGCGGGAAGAAGGAACGGCAGCTATTAGTATGCAGCATTTACGGCCCAGCCGTTACATATTTTACACTGTTAATTTAACTTTCATTACACTTTTATTGTCAAAAATAAACCAGTGCCTTATTGTGGTGAACAGCTGGCTTGGGAGGTGTCATGGGCGCGTGTGTGTGTGTATGCAAGTATGTTTTCCCCCCTTAAATTTAGCTTTGCTATTTAATCGAAAGGGGAGCAACAGCCAGTCAATGGGAAAGTTGTCCTTCCGGACTGTGCTCTTTTTAAGAGGAAAGGTTGTGGAGCTACCCGGAAGGGAGCGATACTTTATTATCTCGATGAGGCTGCATGGCTGTAGCAGAAAGCGTGGCCCTCCAATGGAGACGGCGTGAGAAAAGAGCAACGAGACACCAGGGAGGAGATTAGTTTCTTCTCGGCGGTGGCGGCGTGCAGAACTCGGACTGCGGCCAAGTGGCTTTCTGGCACATGCAGATGGAGGAGCGGAATTGCTATCGAGCCTCTTCAAAGGAAACCTGCGGGGACCTTCTGGAGAGCATAGCTTGTTAGAGAAGACAAAATGGACTGGGGGAATCTGGCAACAGAAAGGGAAGTGGGCTTCCTGGTTGGTTCTTGCGTTGTCTGTGTCAGAGTTCTGGTGGCCAGGTCTGGGATGGGCAGATAACGGGAGATTTCAAGGGTGGAGCCTGGAGAGGGTGGGGTTTGGGAAGGGAGGGGCCTCAGCTGGATACGGTGCCATGGAGACCACCGGGGTCCATTGGAGCAGGAGCGCACAGGAGCACAGCTCCAGGAGTGAGGAGCCCAGGGGGCAGGCACATGACCAAGCCCCGCCCCCTCCTCAGCTTCCCCGAGCAGTGCAGAGGTGCAGCTAGGGTCTTTATTATTTTTAATGTTTTGTTTTAATATTGATAATTTTATCAATGTTCCTTTTATGACTATGTGCTGCTTTTCCAGAGACGTGCTCAAGGTGGCATATAAATTTTCTAAGTATACCATTTTTTATCTGGGCACATGGCACATAAGTATTGGAGAAATTTCACCAACCCTTCAGCAGCTTCCACCCCATCAGTTTGGTGTAGTGGTCAGGAGTTGGACTCCAATCTGAGAGAACCGGGTTTGATTCCCCACTCCTCCACATGGCAGCTGCTGGTGTGATCTTGGGCCAGTCACAAGTTCTCTCAGAGCTGTTCTCTCATGAGCAGTTCTCAAAAGACCTCTCTCAGCCCCACCTACCTCACAGGGTATCTTGTTGTGGGGAGGGAAAGGGGAAGGGATGGGTGGTGCACATGTCCTGGGTATCTCAAGTCTTCTTGAAACCTGGTAGTTTCAAGGGAGCAGGAAGAGAATGAGGGTGTGTTCTTGACGCTTCTTTCTATTGCACCAAGTATTGGATGGGGAAGGGAATGGAGGAAGAGCAGGTCAGTTTCACTCACCTGTGGAGTGGAGCCTGAGGGGTGGGTGTTGCCTTCTGACACACATCCGGTATGTGAGGGGGTGTGGCATATGCAAATGAGTTATGCTAATGAGCTCCTGCACCTCTTTTCCTACAAAATGACCCCTGGAGACCACCCTCCATTTCCTCCAGGGGAACCTGACTTCTGTAATCTGGGGATCAGTTGTAAAAGCAGGAGATCTACAGGTCCTACTTGCAGGTTGGCAGTGGGGTTTCCAGGTCCAACCCTCACACAACAAGGTAAAGGTAATCCTTTAGCCAAAAACAGAACGGGAGAAGACGGCCTCATAAGGCTATACTAGAGAGGGCCATCAAAACTGAAGCATAAATGTTAAATACAGGCGGGGTGTCTTTAAAGTTTAGAGCGCAGTCCTAAGGTCAGTCCGCAGGGTTGCCAGTTTTGGATCGAGAAATTCCTGGAGATTTGGAGGTGGAGGCTGGGGAGGATGGGATATTAGGGAGGGACTTCAGCAAGTAGAATACCATACAATACAGTTTGCCCTCCAGAGCAGCCATTTTCTCCAAGGTAGGAAGAAGAAGAAAAAGAAGAAGAGGAGGAGGAGGAGGAGGAGGAAAAGGAGATTGGATTTATATCCCGCCCTTCACTACCCAAGGGAGTCTCAGAGTGGCTTACCATCTCCTTTCCCTTCCCCTCTCTGCAGCAGGCACCCTGGGAGTCAGGTGGGGCTGAGAGAGCTCTTTCGAGGACTGCTCATGAGAGAACAGCTCTGAAAGAACTTGTAACTGACCCAAGGTCACACCAGCAGCTGCATGTGGAGGAGTGGGGAATCAAACCTGGTACTCCCAGATTAGAGTCCGCACTCTTAACCACAGCACCAAACTGGCTCTATGAAGAGGAAGAAGAGAAGAGATTGGATTTATACCCCGCCCTTCACTACCCGAAGGGGTCTCAGAGCGATTTACACTCTCCTTTCCCTTCCCCTCCCCACAACAGGCACCCTGTGAGGTAGGTAGGGCCGAGAGGGCTGTTTTGAGAACTGGCCTTGAAAGAACAGCTCTGAAAGCACTTGTAACTGACCCAAGGTCACGCCAGCAGCTGCATGTGAAGGAGTGGGGAATCGAACCCGGTTCTCCCAGATTAGAGTCCGCGCTCCTAACCACTACACCAAACTAGAGCTCAGTTGTAATTCCTGGAGTTTCCTGGAAATCCCACCTGGAGGCTGGCAACCCCACTAACTCTCCAGACTCCACCTTAGCTCCACACCGAGCCACCAGACACCCTCCTACCCCTTTCTCTGACCCACTAAGGCTCCCCTCCAGCTCCACCTTGAATCCAGCAAGTTCCACTTTGGCTCTGCTCCCTGTCTCACCCAGGATTTATTTTTTTTTTTTGGTCCACCAAAAACGAGCAACCCTACAAACGAGCGGGCACATCTGCGAGGGGCATCAATCTTGCCTTAATTCTCATGAAATGAAAGGCAGAGGACTCTCGATGCAGAGGAAAGAATGGGAGCAGCCCTGCCAGTCGCGCTAATGGGCCATAAACTGCACGACACGGCACTTAATGTTGGCAGCGTGACCGGTTTCCATTCCCACTTTGCTCTCAGCACCCCAGGACAGAGGCACGGTATTACGGACGGTGCCATCCAACCCTCCCCCCCTGCCCTGCCAAGCGACTGAGAACACTAAAGTACAAACTGGATATCTTTTCTTCCCACCCCCCCCCACCCCCCTGCAGATTTCTGATCTCTGGCTGCTCAATTTTTAATAAACTCTGCTTACTCTTGCTAATTGCGCTACGGCTCATTTAACACAAATGCTCTCCTTCCTGTGGATGGAAGACCAAAAAAAAAAAAAATATGGAGCAGATGGTTCCAAATGTCATCTGGTTCTTACGAAGACCTTTGGATCGCTTACGGCATTGCTGTTTACAGCAGACGCCTGGGTGTGCAGAATTTTTGCACCCTTGCCTGCTGGGGTTTTGTAGCTTGTAAGGCAGGGTTGCGAAAGCCGGGAAATCCAGGGAAAAGCAGGATGAGAGGAAAAAGAAGAAGAAGAAGAGGAGGAGGAGATTGGATTTATACCCTGCCCTTCACTACCTGAAGGCGTCTCAGAGCGGCTTGGATTTATACGCCACCCTTCGGCTCACAATCTCCTTTCCCTTCCCCTCCCCACAACAGACACCCTGTGAGGTAGGTGGGGCTGAGAGAGAACAGCTCTTGAGAGAACAGCGCTTGAGAGAACAGCTCTGAAAGAACTTGTGACAGACCCAAGGTCACCCCAGCTGCTGAATGTGGAGGCATGAGGAATCAAACCTGGTTCTTCCAGATTAGAGTCCTCACTCTTAACCACGACACCAAAGGGAGGAGGGGAAAATGATGAGCCAGAGTGAGAAGAACACAAACGCTAAGGAAAGGTTTCGTGTCCAGGGGTCATCTCGTCTGCACCCTTATAGCAGATCTGGCTCAAGGTTGGCTATAAGCAAACAAGGTACATACAGATAGATCAAGATGGACAACTACATTAGTCTGTCTGCAGCAGTAGAAAAGAGCACCTTAAAAACTAACAAAATTTGTGGAAGGGGATGAGCATTCGTGAGTCACTGCTCATTTCTTCAGATACAGCTAGAACGTGAGTCCATCTGTTCTTAAATCTTGGAGACTGGAGTGATTTCAGATGCCAAATGGCAACAGCAGGTGTGACTGGATTAAATGTGTTATGCAGAGGGGTAATAGGCGTAGAGAAATCAGCACTGGCAACGAGGCAGGAAACCTAGGTCTCAGTTCAGTCCAGGAGGATGTATTGTCTTGAGCTTCCTTATCAGTTGCAATTCAGCCGTCTTTCTTTCTAATCTGCCTTTGAAATTCCTTTGTAAGAGAACTGCTTCTCTTAGATCAGCAACTGAAGGTCCTGGAAGGTTAAAATGTTTCCCCCACTGTTTTTTGAATGTTGTGGTTTCTAATGTCAGACTTATGTCAGCACTGCCCTCTTGCTTTCCAAATATGGAAAGTAAGAAGCCAGTATGGGGTAGTCCTTAGTGTTGGGAGTGAGTAACTCAGCATGTCTGGACATTAGGGGGCGCTACATCACTCTAAGAGTTTATAGGTGTTCTCTCCTTGAATGGGATGCCTCTCTTTGTCTTCTTAACCTGGGAGTTGCCCCTTGACCCCTCCTCTCTCTCACTATGTCCTCTCACTTTTCCTCCATATGGCCTTTCATGGAGGCACACGTCTCAGCGGATATCTCCTGTAGAGACAATGCCCTCATACTCCCACACACAACAATGCCGGACAAGGTGGCCATTTGTGATAGGAAAAGTACTCTATGCCATGTTCTTGGCTGTCCAGAGGAACTGGTTGGCCAGTGTGTGAGACAGGATGCTGGACTAGTTGGGACAACTTGTCTGATCCAGCAGGGCTCTTCTTATGAAGGCTTCGGCCTCTACGCTCTGTTGCTGGCCCTCCAGAGGAACTGGATGGCCACCGTGTGAGACAGGATGCTGGACGAGATGGACCACTGGTCTGATCTAGCAGGGCTCTTCTGGTGTTCTTATGAAGGCCTCAGCCTCTTTGCCCTGTTGCTGGCCCTCCAGAGGAACTGGTTGGCCACTGTGTGAGACAGGATGCTAGGCTAGATGGACCACTGGTCTGATCCAGCCAGGCTCTTCTGATGTTCCTACAAAGGCCTCAGCCTCTCTGCCCTGTTGCTGGCCCTCCAGAGGAACTGGCTGGCCACTGTGCAAGACAAGATCCCGGACTAGATGCACAACTGGTGTGATCCAGCAGTAGGGTTGCCACGTGTCCCTTACTTACTGGCGGGGGGGAGTCCTCCATTGTCCGGGAGTTTCCCAAGCGTGCGCACGAAGCGTGCGCGTCCGGCGACGTCGCCCGGAAGTGACATCATCACGTTGGGGGCGTTGCCAGGGCGACGCTCTGGCAATCGCCCCAAAACTCTATGGTATCATAGAGTTTTGGGGCGATTGCCAGAGTGTCGCCCTGGCAATGCCCCCAACATGATGACGTCACCTCCGGGTGACGTCATTACGTTGGGGAAGGGGGGTGGGGTTCCCCCCGCCGGCTAAATGCTGACCGGTGGATCGGGAACCCCTGTAGCGGGGGATCCCCCGCCCCCCAGGCTGACTTGGCAGCCCTATCCGGCAGGTCTCCTCTTATTTTCTGAAAATGAAATAAATAATACATCCGGACTGCCTCATCATCTATTCCACGTTGTGCTGCCAGTTTAGAAATTCTCCATCTACTGACTGAGGGATGTCAAAAGAGGGGACCTGGGTGCTAGGGTTGCCAGGCTCCAGGTGGGGCCTGGGGATTTCCTGCCTTTACAACTGATCCTCAGCTGACAGAGATCAGCTCCCCTGGAGAAAATGGCTGCTTCGAAGGGTGGACTCTATGGCATTGTACCATGCTGAGGCCCCTCCCCTCCCCAAACCCCACCTTCTCCTGGCTCCGCCCCCAAAGTCCCCAGGTATTTTCCAACCCAGACTTGGCAACCCTACTGGGTGCTGTTCGGTAATACTCAGTTCTGGTCCGATACCGTGAGACGCTGTCAAAAGTTCAGCTCTTTCCTGCCAGGCCTCCAAGGAAGAGGGAAAACAAGAGCCCCAGCACTGTTAATATTTACCATAACGTATCCGTGGAAATTAAGGCTGTCAATCAAATAAAGATGTTTTAATCAATTTGCTGTCTGGCATTTAGCTGATTAATTAGTCAATTAAATTTGAACGTATCTGCATATCACAAAAGCTCAACAAAGGCGCCCCTTTGATGATCCTGAAGGAAGAAGAAGAGGAGAAGAAGAGATTGGATTTATATCCCGCCCTTCACTCACTTGGAGTCTCAGAGCGGCTTACAAACTCCTTTCCCTTCCCCTCCCCACAACAGACACCCTGTGAGGTCGGTGGGGCTGAGAGAGCTCTGAGACAACTGTCCTTGAGAGAACAGCTCTAACAGAAGTATGGCTTGCCCAAGGTCATCCAGCAGGTGCAAGTGGAGGAGTGGGGAATCAAACCCGGTTCTCCCAGATTAGAGTCCGCGCACTTAACCACGACGCCAAACTGGCAGTATCTGTTGAGTGCAAGGCCGTTTTAAATGAAACACACAAAAGGTAACAATAATTATTAAAGCTGTGACCTGGATAGCCCAGGCCAGCCTGAACTCATCAGATCTCAGAAGCTACGCAGGGTCGGCCCTGGTTAGTATTTGGATGGGAGACCACCAAGGAAATCCAGGGTTGCTACGCAGAGGCAGGAAAGAGCAAACCACATGCGTTCATCTCTTCCCTGGCCTGGATGGTCCATATTGTGCCACTGTAGACCGATATGACTACTCGCCTGGCACACCAGAAGCAATTATTTTAAACTGTCTCAAACGCTGAATCAAAGAAAGAGAAAACAATTGCAATCTTCTGTTAAGCTAGAATTTTAACCTGCTATCAACCTTCGCAGTAGCTATCCAATTCTGACACCCTGTTGTTGCATTTACTGGGGCCCCAAACACTGCAACAACTGCCAAAAGGAGTGATAGAAGCAGAAATGGATATTTCAGATATTTCCCTAGCCTTCGCTCCGACCTGAATGGCCCAGCCAAGATTGATCTTGTCAGATATGAGAAGCTAAGCAGGGTTGGCTCGGGTTAGTATTTGGATGGGAGATCTCCGAGGAAGTCCAGGGTTGCTACGCAGAGGCAGGGAATGGCAGCCTGTATGTGTTCATCTCTTCCCGGACGTGGATGGCCCAGCTTAACCCTATCTTATCAGATATCAGAAGCTAAGCCGGATTGGCCCTGGTTAGTATTTGGATGGGAGACCACCAAGGAAGTCCAGGGTTGCTACGCAGAGGGAGGCAATGGCCAACCAGCTCTATTAGTCTCTTGTTTTGATAACCCTGTGGAAGATCACCATAAATTGGTTGGCACTTGATAGCACTTCATGCACACAGGTGTTATTACAAGGGAAGTTAGCTTATTTTTTTTATTATTTTTCATCCGGTTTGGCAGGGGGAAGAGGAAGCCTGCATAGGTTTGCAGTCTGCATAAAAACAGCTCTTTAAAAACCCTACATATACCTGTGTGTCACGTGCCCTCAAGCTGCTTCCTACTCATGGACCGATTTCTCACCAGGCGCTGGTTCGCCGTCGGTCTTCCCTCTGTCCCGATTATGTGGTTTCCTCCACGGCTTCAGTGATCCTCAAAAAACAGGGTCACTGAAGCCACAGAGGAAATCGTGCGAAGCCGCAGGTCAAAATGCGCCCCGCGGCAAATAGTGAGAAATTGAAGCATGCAGTCGGGGCAAAGGGAAGAATGATGCCGGAGCAGCGCCTGGTGTGAAATCGGTCATGGATAGGGCTGCCAAGTCCCCCGGTAGAGCGGGGGAAACACCGATTTTTAAAGCTTTCCCCCGCTTTTCCAGAATTGGCCACCGGGGGGACAAAATGGCTGCCAGCAGGGGAACCTCGGAGCCTGCCCTGGCCTCTTGAACTTCTTAAAAGGGAAATTTCCCCTTTAAGAGTTGATCGAGCAAGAGAGCCCCGCCCAGAGATTAAGGAGGGACTAAGCTCTTTCTACTGAAGGGCTTGCGTGCAAGGTTGCTGCTGAGTAAACTGCTGGGGTAAGCTGCTGGGGTCTGCGAGCTCTTTTCCTTCTCTGTCTCTCCCCCTCTTTCTTTTTTCTGTCTGTCTGTCCACTGTGGTTTTGTCAAAGGAATAAACTGTCACTTCCAAAGAGGTAAACATCACAAGGAGAGGTTGCCTGTAGAAGGTCTGGGAGTGGGATTGTTTAAAATGTCTTGTCGTGGCTGTTTGGGTCCCCCCAATCCTCATTTCCCTTCTGCAAATAAAAGTTGGGATTCCTCATTTTTATGCCAATTTTCTGTTTCTTTCAACTGTGTCCCCCCCCCCCCCTCCGGCAGTAAAAATCTGCATTTTTAAAAGCATTTGTACATCAAGTAACCGGTATTTTAAGTTAGGGATGGATCCAACTAGCTTTTCTGCTGGCGAAAAGGGGAGGACAAAGGTCCTCTTTAGCCACCAAAAAGCCTATGCTGGGGGGGGGGGGAGAAGTTATGGGACTTACATGGACAACAGCTGGGTGAAACAAGGGCCAGAAATAAAGCCTGGGAATTGGGCAAGTGTAAGTGAAAAAGCTGTCTGTCTGTCTGTCTGTCTGTCTGTCTGTCTCTCTCTCTGTCCCCATCCAGCAGAGGTCTATCAGTGGCTATTATTAGCCACAAGGTCTAAATGGAACCCTTTGTCTGGGGCAGTGAGGCTCTGCATTCTTGGTGCTTGGGGGGCAACAGTGGGAGGGCTTCTGGAGTTCTGGCCCCGCTGCTGGACCTCCTGAGGGCACCTGGTATTTTTGGCCACTGTTGTGACACAGAGTGTTGTACTGGATGGGCTGTACTGGATGGGCCGATCCACTGTGGCTTCTCTCCTGTTCTTATAATATGAAAATCATATTCTGCCGAGATGAGGAAGGATTCAGTAGGGCCGTTGCTCAGTGATAGAGCATCTGCTTGACATGCAGGAGGTATCAGCCTCTTCAGCTAAAAAAGGATCAGGTAATAGGTGACATTAAAGATCTCAGCCTGAGACCCTGGAGAGCCACTACCAGTCTGAGTAGTCAATACTGACCTTGATGGACCAATGGCCTGATTCAGTATTAGGAAACTTCATGAGTTCATGTGTCAGCATGTGGAAGCAACATCACAGGATGTGACATCACAAAATGATGTCACTTCCTTTCTCCTGGCTCCACCCCCAAAGTCTCCTGGCTCCACCCCCAAAGTCCCCAGATATTTCCCAAGTTGGACATGGCAGCCCTAGTCATGGTGACGACCCGACGAACTGACGACCTCCAAACGTTCTATCGCTGGCAGCCTTGCTCGGGTCTTGCAAACAGAGGGTCTTGGCTTTTTTGACGGAGTCACTCCATCTCGTGAGGGATCTTCCTCTTTCCCTGCTGCCTGCAACTTTTCCTAGCGTTATTGTCTTTTTCCAGTGAGTCCAGTCTTCTCATAATGTGACCAAAGTACAATAGCCTCTGTCAGGGGTCCTTTGGGGCCGGAGCAAGGCGGAGCTCAGGAGTGGCCACTAGGGCAGCCACGGGCCGAATCAGATTCTCTGATCTGATTCGGCCCGCTGCCGAATTGCCGCTGAAATTCGGTGGCAACTTTAAAAGCAACTGGAGGGGAGGGGGTTTGAGGGAGAGGCTCCAAACTTGCAGGGTAGCTGCTGGGGCCTCTCCTCGAAATACCTACCAAGTTTTGAGAAGATTGGACCACGGGGTCCAAGTCTACGGGCCCCAAAACAGGTTGCCCCCATTCCCTCCATTGTTCTCTATGGCAGGAAAAAAGTAACACTTTTCCCCACCATAGAGAACAATGGAGGGGATGGGACAACCTGTTTGGGGGCCCATAGACTTGGACCCCGTGGTCCAATCTTCTTGAAACTTGGTGGGTATTTCGAGGAGAGGCCCCAGCAGCTACCCTGTAAGTTTGGAGCCTCTCCCACAAACCCCCTTTCCTCCAGCCCCTCATATACCCTATGAGTTTTTGCCATTGATTTCAATGGCCCATAGGGTATAATGGGGCTGAAACTGACATTCCCTTTCTGACACACTTCTGGTGATGTCAGGGGACATGACATATGCTAATGAGTTATGCTAATGAGTTATGCTAATGAGCTCCTGCACCTCTTTTTCTACAAAAGGACCCCTGGCCTCCATTTAGTCATTTTAGCTTGATCTTGGTCACTGGGGACACATCCTTACCCTTCAGGATCTTTTCTAATTGCTTCCTGGCTGCCCTTCCAAGCCTCTAAGCTGAGTTAGCGTGAGCTAGCTTGCAGCTTTTTAGCCTCTGGATTTCTGTCTTCACTCAGGAAGGAGGGTTTTCCAGAGCAAACTAACTGGTGCGGTGGCCAACCGGCCCGCTCGCCACTTTAATGCCAGCAGCTCACAAAGTAGAATTTTTGCTTACAACACAACACAGCTTAGGGTGTTCCTGTGTGTTCCTTCCTTCTGGTTTCTCGGATGATAATAGAGCCAAGGAACGGAAAATCTTGATGGCTCTATGATGACAAAACTGATCAATGGTCCAAAATATGGAAAGCAATAAAATATATGAAGGCAATACATTGTAAAGAAAATATATATAAGCTCCTCTATCGTTTGTACTTGGCACCTGATAGATAGAGCATCTGTTACTCAAATATCTCAAACCGTTGTTGGCTTTTGTGAAAGTAGTTTAGGATCCTTTTTTCACATGTGGTGGAGCTGTAAAGTAATGAGAAAGTTTTGGTATGCCATTAAGGTAATGATTAAGGAGACTTTGGATATGGAAATTGCCTTGACGCCGGAGGTATAATTGTTAAATATGACACCGGAAGGATTGCTACCATCTGATGTTAAACTGCTAGTATCAACATTAACTGCAGCTCGAATAACTAGAGCCAAATATTGGAAATCTTCTATTTTACCCGGAAGTGAGGAGATAATCGGTAGATTGTTGGAACTGGCTGAAATGGATAAACTGGCTTATTTGTTAAATACGGATAAGTGTCAAGATTCGTTAAGCATTTGGTCCGAGTTCTATGTTTGGTTGGAGGTTTATAGGGGCTCAAAATAATGTGTGGAAAGTTGGAACGTTTAGGTATTGTTGTTTTTCTTGTTATGTTTGTGTTTATGTTTTTGATGTTGATTTGAAAAGGGCATAATTAAAAAAAAAAGATTTCCATTTTTTCATTGCCATTCTTACATCCTGGAGACTTTCCTTGCTGTTACCCACACCGAGTAGACACATTAACACACACGAAACTGCCTTATACTGAATCAGACCTTCAGTCCCTCAAGGTCAGTATTGTCTACTCCAGGGGTGGCCAACCTGTGGCTCGGGAGCCACATGCGGCTCTTTCACACATATTGTGTGGCTCCTGGCAGGGCGGCTGGGGAAGCAAAGGGGAGGCATGCTTTTTCTCTCTTTCTCCCTTCCTTCCTTCCTTCCTTCCTCCCTCCCTCCCATCTATTTGCTTTCCTAGTTTCTCTCTCTCTCTTTCTTTCCACTTCTTTCATTCTTTCTTTCCATCTCTCTCTCTCTCAAGATCATTAGCAAACAAGTAATATCATTATCAATAACCGGTTTTCCTCGTTTATTTTTATTTTTGGCAGTCCCATTTAACGTTAATAAAAAGCAAATTTGCATATTTAAAAAAATAAAAACGTGTGTGTGATATTTGTTTCTGTCTTGCGGCTCTCAGACATCTGATGTTTATTCTATGTGGCTCTTACGTTAAGCAAGGTTGGCCACCCCTGGTCTACTCAGACTGGCAGTGGCTCTCCAGGGTCTCAGGCAGAGGTCTTTCCCAGCACCTCCTACCAGACCCTTTAACTGAAGATGCTGGGGATTGAACTTGGGACCTTCTGCGTGCCAAGCGGATGCTCTGCCACTGAGCCACAGCCCGTCCCTAATCAGGCATCATTTAAACAGGCATCTGCGGTTAAAGTCTTCACCAAATAAAGCCCACTGATGACAAGGAAAGGGCTGTAAGTGGCAACATCTGAGTTTGGTTGGAAATCGCTGGAGGGAACGAGGAGTATCATGAGGGTATCTGTTGACAGTCACACAGATTAACTGGAGGAAAGGCTATCAAGTCACAGCCGACTTGCAGCGCCCTCTTGGGTTTCCAAGGCAAGAGATGGCCGTCGTCTGCCTCTGCCCAGCAACCCTGGGCTTCCTTGGGGGTCTCCCATCCTAGTACTAACCAGGGCTGACCCTGCTTAGCTTCCGAGACCTGATGAGATCGGGCTAACCTGAGGCCCCACCTGAGGAGGTCAGGAAGGCCCCTGCTCTCCTGGCTTTCCACGAACTATGCAAAACTGAATTCTCCAAGAGGGCTTTAAGATGTAGGCAATAGAGTGGCACCGGATTAAGTGATTCACAAAGGGGCTTTCACGCATGCAAAATCACACACTTTCAATCCACTTTCAATGCACTTTGCAACTGGATTTTACTGCGGTCCTGTACCATCAATAAACTCATGAGCTGATTTCACTGCCACGCGTCTCTGGCCTTGGTACTTTATACTGGCGACGAAGTATAACGTACAAAGTATACTTTATGCTTCTTTGCCAGTATAAAATACTGAGTCCAGAGACGCGTTGCAGTGAAATCAGCTTATAAGTTTGGGCAAGGCCGGGGGTGTGGTTGAGACGGGTATTTAAGCAGACCCCCCGAGCCCTTGTCCAAAACTCCCTGATAGGATTACTCCCTGATAGGATTAACCTGATAAGGTTACGCCTAAACTCCCTAATAGGACTAATCATGAGTTACCTTAAACCATAGGTCCCCTGGTGGAACCTGGGTGGCCACTTGGTCTAATTTACAATCCGGTCGGGCTATTGTCTCCCGAAGTGAAGCTCCGGTAGCCAGCCTGGCCACGTGCGTTTCTCTGACCGCGTGCACGGTTGCCATTAGGACATAACAGGTCCTTTCCTCTGTTGCAGGCAGTGCAGGTCAGGAAGGCTGTGGACACCTTTTGCCACCCTGAGTCACTCCAACCTGCTTGGAACAGCAAAATGCCTTTAACTGATCCTCCTTCCTGACTTCTGTCTCTCTCTGTGTGTGTCATCCTCCCTAGTTATTCCAAGGAATGGCCAACCTGCAGTTTTGTCTGAAAAGCCCATTTTCCTCCAAGAAAGACAATGCCACAGTGGCACTGCCTGGGCCCCACTGAATCTTGGGCAAGCCCTCAGGTCAACTGTCCTCAGAACCCCTCGCCTATTACACTGATAGACCGCCAACTTCTCCCGTTCCTGCACCCTGGATCCTAGTTCCTCACGCCCCACCCAGAAATCTTTGGTTCTTTCCACATTTGTCTGCCACTCTGGATTTCCTCAGTGTTCGAGTCGGGGCAGTTTAAGTCCAAGGCAAAACAGCATCCAAATAACCCAGGGCAACAGCAGGCTGAAACCAGGCTGACCACTGAAGGGAGGGAACGAAATGCAGAATGGGGGAAAAAACCCTATTGTGTACCGGGTTCGAGGCATGGAAAGCCGGACTATGATGTAGTGATCAGCACTGGTTTATTGAGTATGCAGCAAGCATGCAATACTGGCCAAGAGGGCCAACTTTATACAGTCCCAAGGACACACTCCGAAGTCCTATTGGCGGGTTTGAATTTCCCACCAGAGTTCTTATTGGAGGGTTAGTGGTGGTCTAGGATCCTTGACTCCTATTATTTCCCGGAAGCTCAGGCTGTATGTCACTGGTGCCCTGTGGCAGTCAGCAGACATAACAAAGACAGAACAAAAAGAAGGTTGAACTCAATTTCAGTGCCGAACGGGGAAAAAAAACACACCTGGATTAAAAAGGTTTGAATTTGATTTGAGCCCAGAATTGCTTGGAGGACACCGCGGTGAACGTGGATGAAAAGGAGAGAGCAGAAAGGGCCTGTGTCAAATGGCAAAATCCGCTTGCAAATGGTCGCTGAAGTGGATTGGAATGGCATTATTTAGCATTAGATCTACCTTCCCGAGCAGCAGAAAACAAGATGCTTATCAAGCCCTCAAAGGTTGAAAAGAAAATGATAGTCAGGGGTCCGTTGGAGCGGGAGCGCACAGGAGTGCAGCTCCGGGAGTGAGGAGCCCAGGGGGTGGGCACATGACCAAGCCCCGCCCCCTCCTCGGCTTCCCCGAGCAGTGCAGAGGCGCAGCGCCCCGGGGAAAGCCCTGCTAGGGTCTTTATTGTTTTTAATGTTTTGTTTTAATATTGATAATTTTATCATTGTTCCTTTTATGACTGTGTGCTGCTTTTCCAGAGACTTGCTCAAGGTGGCATATAAATTCTCTAAGTATACCATTTTTTATCTGGGCACATGGCACATAAGTACTGGAGAAATTTCACCAACCCTTCAGCAGCACTTTGGTGTAGTGGTCAGGAGTTGGACTCTAATCTGGGAGAACCGGGTTTGATTCCCCACGCCTCCACATGCAGCTGCTGGTGTGACCTTGGGCCAGTCACAAGTTCTCTCAGAGCTGTTCTCTCGTGAGCAGTTCTCAAAAGACCTCTCTCAGCCCCACCTACCTCACAGGGTGTCTTGTTGTGGGGAGGGGAAGGGGAAGGGATGGGTGGTGCACATGTCCTGGGTCTCTCAAGTCTACTTGAAACCTGATGGTTTCAAGGGAGCAGGAAGAGAATGAGGGTGTGTCCTTGACGCTTATTTTTATTGCACAAAGTATTGGACGGGGAAGGGAATGGAGGAAGAGCAGGTCAGTTTCACTCACCTGTGGAGTGGAGCCTGAGGGGTGGGTGTGGCCTTCTGACACACTTCCGGTATGTTAGGGGGGGTGGCATATGCAAATGAGTTATGCTAATGAGCTCCTGCACCTCTTTTTCTACGAAATGACCCCTGATGATAGTTATATCTGAAAGCAGCTGGGATGTTTCCTCCTACTCCCGTTTTGTATTGAAAGCACGCCATGCATCAGTCAAGCCAAAGACGCCACGCATCAGTGGCCCATTCTGTGTCCAGCGTTCGCTCCGCTGTTTTACCAAACCTGCGTTGGAAGAGAAATCCCCCCCTGCATTGCAGGCCACTCTCACTTTCTTTGACTCTCGGATTCTATGGTAGCCTCCACACTGCAGGCCAGTTTCACTTCCTTCGATCTCTCAGTTTTATGGTACCGTCAGCATAGATTTATGGTCATTTTACAGCCCTTCAGGGGTGACTCTGCAGTCAGTACAGCCTCGGCCCGGGGTATTTGAATGTGGTTCTGAGCCGCATCTTTTTCTGTTCTGTTGTGGGTTTGGTACAACAACGGAGCGAATGCTCGATGCAGAAAGCGCCGGGGTTTATGGACCTCTGTGTCCTGACTCGAAGTGTCCCTTCTTTGTAACTCCCATCACACTTTCTTACCTGGATATAAGGGCTGGCGGATGTTCATCCCCTTTGTATCTGATGAAGTGGGCTTTGACTCAGGAAAGCTTATATTCTGGACATTATTTGTTGGTCTTTAAGGTAAGGTTGCCAGCCTCCAGGTGGGGCCTGGGGATCTCCCGCTTTTACAACTGGACCGATTTCCCACAAGGTGCTGCTCCGGCATCGTTCTTCCCTTTGCCCTGAGTGCGCGCTTGAATTTGCCACTATTGGCCCCGTGCTGCATTTTGACCCGCGGCTTCACCCGAATCCCCCCGCAGCTTGAGTGATCCTGTTTTTTGAGGGAAATCGGTCCTGATCTCCAGCTGACAGAGATCAGCTCCCCTGGAGAAAATGGCTGCTTTGGAGGGCGGACTCTATGGCATTGTACCATGCTGAGGCCCCTCCCCTCCCCAAACCCCACCCTCCCCTGGCTCCACCCCCAAAGTCTCCAGGTATTTTCCAACTCAGACCTGGCAACTATACTTTAAGATGCTCCCGGACTCAGACTTTCTTCGACAACCACAGCCGCAGCTTAAAAAGTATGCTGTACCTTTAGTTTAAAAGACCTGCTCAGATATATTCAGCCCACTTACTTCATCAGTTCTGGGTCCTCTTTGTCATCCTTTGTGGGGGTGATCTTGATCCCGCTTTTCTTGGCACGAGGGCAGCCTGACAAACTGTGTCCAAAAGAGAAAGAAGGAGGACAAAATGGGAATAATCTAATTCGCAGATCTAGCAGCATCGGACCTGCTTCGAAGTGACACCTCCCTTTCCTGTGATTTTGTTGCAACGGTTACCTTTTGACTCAAAAACATGGGGGTAGGAAAGAGTCTTGTAGGCATATATGATGGTGATGAAGAAGAAGACATTGGATTTATATCCCGCCCTTCGCTCATTGTTTCAGAGCGGCTTACAATCTCCTTCCCCTTTCCCTCCCCACAACGGACCCCCTGTGAGCAGTGTTCCCTCTAGGCTGAGTTAGGGTGAGCTAGTTCACAGTTTTTTAGCCTCCAGCTCACACATTTTTGTCTTTGCTCAGGAAGGATGGCTCCAGAGCAAACTCATTTATGCAGCTGCCAAATTGCTCACTCCCAACTTTAATTCCAATAGCTCATGGAGGAGAATTTTTGCTCACAAGACTCCACAGATTAGACGCAGCATTGCCTGTGAGGTAGGTGGGGCTGAGAGAGCTCTTTTGAGGACTACCCTTGAGAGAACAGCTCTGAGAGAACTTGTGAATGATCCAAGGTCACACCAGCAGCTGAATGTGGAGGAGTGGGGAATCAAACCCGGTTCTCCCAGATTAGAGTCCAGTGCCAGCCCCAACAGTTAGCACTGACAGGTTAGATGTGGATGCACTAAAGTCTCAGGCAGGAATACAGAACTTATAGCCTTTCTCTCCAAGACCTCTGAACAGCAGTATCAGGATGCAACATCAGGGGAAGTCCTCAGACTTCAAGTCCTGTTGTTGGACCTCCAGAGGAACTGGTTGGCCACTACATGAGATAGGATAGTTGACTAGATGAACGTCTGATCCAGCAGGGCTCTTCTGATGTTCTTATGGAGTCTCTGGCCTCTGTGCCCTGTTGTTGGCCCTCCAGAGGAACTGGTTGGCCACTATGTGAGACAGGATGCTGGACTAGATGGAGCACTACTCTGTTCCAGCGGGGCTCTCTTTATGTTCTTGTGAAGGCCTCAACCTCTAAGCCCTGTTGTTAGCCCTCCAAAGGAACTGGTTGGCCACTGTGTGAGACAGGATGCTGGACTAGATGGACCACTGGTCTGATACAGCAGGGCTCTTCTTATGTTCTTATGAAGGCCTCAGCCTCTGTGCCCTGTTGTTGGCCCTCTAGAGGAACTGGCTGGCCACTGTGTGAGACAGGATGCTGAACTAGATGGATCACTGATCTCATCCAGCAAGGCTCTTCCTATGTTCTTCTGAAGGCCTTGATCTCTACGCCCTGTTGTTGACCCTCCAAAAGAACTGGTTGGCCACTGTGTGAGACAGGATGCTGAACTAGATGGACCCCTGGTCTGATCCAACAGGGCTCTTCTGATGTTCTTATGAAGGTTTAGGCCTCTCTGCCCTGTTGTTGGCCCTCCAGAGGAACTGGCTGGCCACTGTGTGAGGTGGGATGCTGGACTAAATGGACCATTACTCTGATCCAGCAGGACTCTCCTTATGTTCTTGTTAGGGCCCCAACCTCTAAGCCCTGTTGTTAGCCCTCCAGAGGAACTGGTTGGCCACTGTGTGAGATAGGATGTGGGACTAGATGGACCACTGGTCTGATCCAGCAGGGCCCCTCTGATGTTCTTATGAAGGCCTCGGCCTCTGTGCCCTGTTGTTGGCCCTCCAGAGGAACTGGTTGGTCACTGTGTGAGACAGGATGCTGGACTAGATGGACCCCTGGTCTGATCCAGCCGGGCTCTTCTTATGTTCTTCGTCTTTCCCCTCTGACTTCTATCCACTCCTCTTTCACTCTCAGGTCCCTCAGCGTTTCTACAGCCACTTTCCTTGAGTATTCAGAGCGCTTTACATTAACAGTGATCTTGTGAGCTAGGCCCGTGTTATTATCCCCAGTTTATAGTTGCCATTGCGAGGGCTGAGATTTCCTTTTTAGGCTACCTCACGAGTCCACGTCTTCCCTCCTCACACCCTTTACAATGGCCCAGCATTGTTCCCCTCAGCTGAGCATCCCATTTCCCCCGACAGTTAAAAGGAGCAATTTTGCCCCTTGATTTCCCTTCCTGTATTTTGATTTTAATCATAATGTTCTTGTTAACAAAGGTGGAAAGTGGCGGAGAAAACTACGAAGAAGGAAAAAAAGGGGGGGGGGAAGCCAGTTCATTTTGAGAGGAAGATGGAGACCAATTAAGACTGGCGAGATAAGGAGATACTCGCGAGCAAACGGCGGCCGCTAATGGAGCTGTTCAAACGGGAGACCGCGAGTTCCCCATTAATGTTCGGCAAAGATAATAGGAGTCATAAACAGGTGATGTTATTAACAGGAACTTTGTGTCAGCTAAAAATCTGACCCTTTTTGTCTTTTATTCTGCTGAGGAAAGAGCTTCTAATCTGATTCTGGGAACTTTTTGAAAGGAAGAAATCAGATTAAAGAGATGAAAGGAGAGAGTATTTGTTGCCAGTGTTCCCGAACACTTAGCAATTTCTCCATTGTACCACAATGATGAAGTAGAAATCCCTGCGGAGTCTGGAATGAAATTAAATTACATCTTTGAGAAACTTGTCTGTTTCTCTGTATTTTAGCCAACAGCCTCTCCTAGCCTTGGAACCTAAGCAGTTGGAGAGCCCAGTATGGGGTAGTGGTTAAGTACGCGGACTTTAAGCTGGGAGAACCGGGTTTGATTCCCCACTCCTCCACACGCAGCTACCGGAGTGACTCTGGGTCAGTTACAAGTTTTTGGAGCTGTTCTCTCACGGGCAGTTCTCTCAGAGCTCTCTCAGCCCCACCTGCCTCACAGGGTGTCTGTTGTGGGGCGGGGAAGAGAAAGGAGATTGTAAACCGCTCTGAGACTCCTTTGGGTAGTGAAGGGCGGGGTATAAATCCAATCTCTTCTTCTCGCATTAGGATGGGAGACCACCAAGGAATTCCAGGGACATGATGTGGAGGCAGGCAATGGCAAACCTGTTCTGAACAACTCTTGCCTTGAAAACCCTCTTGCCTTGACTGTGATTGGACCTGACTTTACACACACATCCCAAGGGCCCAAGGTGGTCCATGTGGAGAAAAAATGGTAAAAATATTTGCTCATTTGGGGAATAGTCTGATTGGGTCAGAGAGGGAGCCTGGGAAATTTCCACTGCTAGGGTTCAAAACTGCTTATTATGTATACACAAGAGGTGGGGACCCGCGATACTCGCGCGGAGGGGAGGATTCCTAAAGGATGCAGCCCCGGGTAAGTCCTCTTCCTCCCCCGGAGATTCCCCCCCCCCACTCCCCGATTCCCACCTGGCTCCAAGGCCCGAGTAGCTGATGACCGCTCGGGCCAGCGATTTCCCCCCTGGGCCCAAGGCCCGAGTGCCTTTCAAATGGCGGCGGCGAGGCCCGAGGCCCTCTGATCCGTCTCCCCCTCCCCCTTTCAAGCATTGGTGGCAGCGAGGCCCATGGCCCGCTGAGTCATCTCTCAACCCCCCTCCCCAACAGCTGTTTTACTTTTGGGGGATTTAAATATCCCCCCAAAAAGTTTTTTTTTTGCTTTTCAGATTTTTCTGCACACGGGGGGAGTCCCCCAAGTGTGCAGGAAAATCTCCCTGCCCCTCAAGTGCCCCCCCCCCCCCCCCGCAGATTTAGATATCTGCTGGGGGGGTGGCCACTTGGCTATTAGAGATATAGACCAATGTTCCCTCTAAGCTGTGGAATCTTGTGAGCAGAAATCCTACTTTGTGAGCTACAGGCATTAAAGATGTGAGCAGGCTACTTGACCACTGCATAAATTAGTTTGCTCTGGAGCCATCGTTCCTGAGCAAAAACAAAAATGTGTGAGCCGGAGGCTTAAAAACTGTGAGCTAGCTCACACTAACTCAGCTTAGAGAGAACACTGTAGATGACCCTGCCTTTTACAGGCCATTAGTCCAGCCAAGTCAGTATTGTCTACTCTGGCTGGCAGCTGGTCTCCAGGGTCTCAGGTGGAGCTCTTCCACATCACAAGATTTGAAGAGCAGCGTAGGAGGGGACAGGAATACATCTGGGGTCTCCACCTGCCTGGATACCAGACCTTATGAGGAAAGGCTAAGGGATTTGGGAATGTTCAATCTGGAGAAGAGGAGGTCGAGGGGGGACAGGGGTGCTCTCTTGAAGTATTTGAAAGACTGTCACTTAGAGGAGGGCAGGGGGCTGTTCCTGTGGGCAGCAGAGGAGAGGACTCGGAAGAATGGGTTTAAATTATCGACTGAAAGATGCCAGCTGGATATTAGGATTTCCAGGGCTATTTTTGGGCAGGAACGCACAGGAACGGAGTTCCGGCTGGCTCCTGAGTTGGCCACACCCACCAGGAACTCATTAGCATAATAGGCCACACCCAACAGCAGAAACTCATTTGGATTGGCTACATTAGGGGTATGTGGCCTAACATGCAAATTAATTCCTGCTACCAAAAAAGCCCTGGGTTTTGACAACAAACAAGGTAAACAGAATAAGAAGCAAAAGGTGGGTGTGGCTGGATGACCACTCTTCTGGTAACATGGGGGTGTGGCCTAATGTGCTAATAAACTGTGCTATCAGTGGTGTGGCCTAATATGCTAATGAGCTTCTGCTGTTGGGTGTGGCCTATTATGCTAATGAGTTCCTGCTGGGCTTTTTCTACAAAAAAAGCCCTGAGGATTTCTTTTATTTACAGTAAGAGTTGTTCAGCAGTGGCATCAGCTGCCTAGGGGGGTGGTGAGCGCCCCCTCCCTGGCAGTCTTCAAGCAGCGGCTGGACAAACCCTTGTCAGGGATTGTCTAGGCTGATCCCGCATTGAACAGGGGGTTGGACTAGATGGCCTCTAGGGCCCCTTCCAAAGTCCCTCAGTCTGGCTCTCCTATTCATGAGGTGACGTCTGACGTATGCCAGCCTCCCTACCCTCATGGCTGCCGACCTGTTTTGCAGGCGACAGGCCACTGTGAGGCAGATCTGCGCAGTAGGCACTGCGACCAAGCACTGCTCCTGAGGATTCATGTTGCTCCCTGCGCGCAAGCGTCAGAAAAGAGCGGGGGGGGGAATGTTTTTATAGAGGAGTGAACTGCTCAGGTGGATCGACACAGTTATGTGCATGAAATCACAGCGCCCTGCGGAACTGTCAAACAAAAGCTGTGATTCGCCCTAGTGGTTCTGCGCATGCGCAAAGTAAAGTTTTTTTTTCATTCTACGGATGAGCGGTTATGCACATGTGCCAATGGAGGAAAAAACCCCAGCCCCGACACACGCTCCCGCACGTCGGTAGTGTAGATGCCGGGGGAGCGATGTTACTGTGCAGTGAGGCGGGATAAGGGGGGGTACATCTGATCGCGATTCTCCAGAGTAAAAATAATTGCGACGGAGCGGGGGCCATTTAAACCACTGCCAGCACGCCTTCTGAACGCACCCTGCGATTCTAATTTTAACCCTCACAGATGAAATTTCCCTCTCTGTCCCTAGAGGTCTTTCACATCACCTCCTACCTGATGCCAGGGATCAAACCTGGGGCTTTCTGCACGCCAAGCCTTCCACGTTCTCATTTCAGTTTCTCCCCCAGACAGCCTCTGTCTGCTTCCCCTTATTCCCCCCATCCACCTGCCCAACTTACCTCCTGTGTGATGCATAATTTCCTGTTATGTGGCCGGAGCCATCACAGCCGGGAGTTGGGCACCTGAGACAAAAGAAGACGGAGAAAAGGTTGTGAGGCCCAGGCTTATCCAAAAACAACTTTAATGTGTACACAAATCTGAATCAAGGGAGACCCAAACAACATCAATGTGACTTCGCTCATCTTCTGGTTTCAGATTCAATATTTCCCTCCTAGCGACATGAGGGCAAATCACACTGCAGAGAGCCAGTGTGGTGTAGTGGTTAAGGGCGGCAGACTCTAATTTGGAGAACCGGGTTTGATTCCCCACTCCTCCTCCACATGAAACCTGCTGGGGGACCTTGGGTCAGTCACAAGTTCTCTCGGAGCTGCTCTCTCAAGAGCAGTTCTCTCAGAGGTCTCTCAGCCCCACGTACCTCACAAGGTGCCTCTTATGGGGAGAGGAATAGTGGGGGGGGGGGCAGCGTGGTGTAGTAGTTAAGAGCAGCGGACTCTGGAGAACCGGGTTTGATTCCCCACTTCTCCCCATGAAGTCTGCTGGGTGACCTGGGACCAGTCACAGTTCTCTCAGAACTCTCTCGGCCCCACCTGCCTCACAAGGTGCCTCTTGTGGGGAGAGGAAGGGAAGGCGACTGTAAGCCGCTTTGAGACTTCTTAGGGTGGAGGACAATGGGGTATAAAAACCTATTCTTCTTCACCTTCTTCCTGATCATCATTTGCTTCACTGTAGGTCTTTGCGATTTGCCATGGAGGATATTTCAGCCCTCCCATGAATTTCCGGGCAATACCCTGTTATAATTAGCTAGTCAGGGTCGTAGAAGAAAAGAACAAGCCAGCTCAAAGCGGGGGAACATCACTATTGGTTTCTCCTGGGTGAGGTTACGTGACTAGAGTTGACGGCCCCTAGGTGGAGCCTAGAGATCTCTCAGAATTACAACTGATCTCTTGACAGCTGGGATCATTTCCCCCGGTAGAAAATGGACACTCCAGAAAGTGGACCCCATGGGTTTATACTCCACCAAGGTCCCTCCCCTCTCCTAAATCTGTCCTCCCAGGCAAAAAGCAGTTTCCCGTGGGAATTTGGACTGCCACAGTGAGTTACTGAAACTGGGCTGTCCTTCATAGGGAGCCGTCTTCACAGGTAGCGGCTTTCCACAGGGGGCAACCCAGTTTCAATGAGATGCCGTGGAAGTCCATCGTCCAACAGAAACATCTTTTTGCTTTAATGTGAGTCACATTTAAACCAGGCCCTGTTGAAGGGAAATGAGATAAGTGACTGGGGCTGCCAGATCCGGGTTGGGAAATATCTGGAGATTTCGGAAGGTAGACCCCGAGAAGGAGAAGAAGAAGAAGAGGAGGAGGAGATTGGATTTATACCCCGCCCTTCACTTGGAGTCTCAGAGCAGTTTACAAACTCCTTTCCCTTCCCCTCCCCACAACAGACACCCTGTGAGGTAGGTGGGGCTGAGAGAGCTCTGAGAGAACTGCCCTTTCAAGGACAGCTCTGAGAGAACTATGGCTTGCCCGAGGTCATCCAGCAGCTGCAAGTGAAGGAGTGGGGAATCAAACCTGGTTCTCCCAGATTAGAGTCCATGCACTTAACCGCTACACCAAACTGGCTCTCAAAGGGGGTGGGGCTTGGGGAGGGGAGGGACTTCAGTGGAGTATAATGCCATAGAGTCCACCTTCCGAAGCGGCCATTTTCTCCAGGGGAGCTGATCTCTGTTGCCCAGAGATTAACTGTAATCATGGGAAATCTCCAGCTACCACCTGGAGGTCGGCATCCCTAGAGATGATGAATGAACCTATGGGGCCAGAAGTGGGCACTGGAATGCAAAAGTCGACGGTTTCCTATAGTTGTAATGACTTGCAGCCTGAATGTAAGTGGACAGCTTCCACTGGATTGTACAAAAGGCACAAAGGAAATCGCAAAAGGATGCTTCCCTGCTCTTTTCGAGGATATGTAACCTGGCAACAACCAGAAGGGGACCCTCTGTTTAGCAAAGGTCACATTTTGAGATGAGAAATCTGAAATCTGTTTTCTTTCTGAGTGTCTTTCCCTTAGTCGGATGATTACCTTTGCCCATTCTCTGCTATAATACATATTTTTAAAGAAAAGTACACCCTGCCGTAAATGCTTAGTATATGTCTGTACTGCACAGATGCTAACATGGAGCCAATGTGAAGTAGTGGTTAAGAGTGCTGGACTAGTACCCAGGCCCGTAGCTATGGTGGGGCTTTTGGGGGCTCCGCCTGCTCTCTTAATGGCACAGCCCTGCAAAAATTTCTTTTGTAAATGCTTCTTTCAATCATTGAAAAACATTTTTTAAAAGGCGTGCACTTTTTTAAGCAGAGTGAGGTGCTGTAGTTGACTGATTCCTGCACTGAGCAAGGGGGTTGAAGTAGGTGACCTTTAGGATCCCTTCTAACTCTGTGTCAAGAAACTGGTCTCCTTTAAGAAAGTTTTTCTGCCTAAGCGTTAGCTTTCTTGACCTGCTGGCTTGTTCTCAGAACTGTTGCTTAGGCTGGCAAAAGTGATTAACTTGCAGCAGTTGCAAACTGTCACGTAAAGTGGCTGGCAGCTTGCAATGTAGAGATCTATCCTGGAAACAGTTTTCTATTGGTTAAATGGCTTTTCTTTCTACACTGAGCACTTCAGCCCCGCCAGAAAAAAAAAATTGCCCCACAAGCCACAAAATCCTGGCTACGGGCCTGCTAGTACCTGGAAGACCCAGATTCAAATCCCCACTTGTGCCATGGAAGCTTGCTGGGTGACCTCTGCCCCCCGCTTCTGCTGCCTCCTGGAGGGGAAGCATAAAACAACTGACTAGCTGTGGAAGCACGATGATGTCACTTCTGAGGGGAACCTGGAAGCCACAGCGGTAGCTCTAAAAATTTCTCGAAACCATAAAGTTTTACCATAGAGTTTCCCGCAATTCCTAGAGCTACCGCTGTCACCTCCAGGCTCAGCCTAGCAACGCAAACCCATCCAGTGGTCACCCTGTGGGTTACAGATCAGTCACTGGGTCCAGTTCAAGGTTCTGGGTATCACCTACAAAGGGTTTAGTGGCCACGGACCCTCCTACCTGCAGGGCTGTCTCTCCTACTGTGATCCGCTGTGACAGCTTTGCTCATCTGAGCAAATCCCTCTAAAGCTGCCACTCTGTAAAGGAGTAAGATTGACGTCTTGCTCATACATGTACACATTCTGAAAGAGGAGGAGGAGATTGGATTTATACCCCGCCCTTCACTACCCAAAGGAGTCTTAGGCTGAGGACAGACTGGCAAAATGAAGCGCAAGGGAAGCGGGGCAAAAAGATTCGGGCTGAGTTGTTCCGGGGCTTCCTGTTCGCACTGCCTAGACTGATGCGGGACTGTACCGGTGAGGAGGCGGAACGGAGGATTCACACTGCGGGGCGGCCCCTGGTGGCGTCACGGCTGTTTTGCTGAGTTGCGCATAGGTGCATGGGCGAAGCAGCTGGACCAGTGGGTTCACATTACCAGCGCATATTTGCATCCACACTGCCAGGAAGTGGGATGAATGTGCACCCAGATCGCTTGACACCGGTTTCACCAGGTACCTGTTTAATGCGGGATGAAAGCCCTTCAGGACGGGGTGAGTGTGGCACGGCAATGCTGGGCAGCTGCAGCTGTCTGAACGGGCTCTCTTCATCCGCTTGAAAAGCAGACCTATATTGGGCCAAAATGCTAGTCTGCCCTCAGCCAGTGAGAGGCTTACAATCTCATTTCCCTTCCCTTCTCCACAACAGACACCCTGTGAGGTAGGTGGGGCTGAGAGAGCTCTTTTGAGGCCTGCTCATGAGAGAACAGCTCTAAGAGAACTGTGACTGCCCCAAGGTCACCCCAGCAGCTGCATGTGGAGGAATGGGGAATCAAACCCGGTTCTCCCAGATTAGAGTCCGCACTTCAAACCGCTACACCAAACTGGCTCTCAGGTAGCTCCCACCTTGTGGGATGGCCTATCAGGGGAGGTCAGGACAGCTCCCCCACTCCAATCACTACACAGAATGTGAAAAACAGAAATATTTAGAAGGGATTTTTTGAAATAAAGGGAATAGAAAAGTATAATGGAACAAGCAGCCTGAACAGTCCAGACTAGCCAAGCTTGTTAGAGCTTGGAAGCTACGTAGGGTTGGCCCTGACTAATACTTGGATGAAAGACCATCAGGGAAGTCCAGGGTTTCTACGTGGCGGTAGGTCACAGCAAAGCCACTTCTGTTCATTTGCCCTGCCCTGGGTGGCCCAGGCTAGCCTGATCTGGTCAGATCTCAGAAACTAAGCAGGGCCACCAAGGAAGGATGGAAGACCACCAAGGAAGTCCGGGGTTGTGATGCAGAGGCAGGCGATGGCAAACCACCTGTGTTGATCTGCCCTGGCCCTGATGGCTCAAACTACTCTAATGGCGAAAGCTAAGGAGGGTCGGCCTGGATTAGTATTTGGATGGGTGACCACCAAGAAAGTCCAGGGTTGTGACTCCAGGCAGGCAGTGGTAAAACACCTCGGAATGCCTCTTGCCCTGAAGACCATACAGGATCGCTGTAAGTCAGTTGCACATTGACAGCGCCTCCTCCTCCTCCTCCTTATTATTATTATTATTATTATTATCTATATATCTAATTCCCAAGTGCCCCCCCCATGTGCGGATACTTAAATCCGCACCGGGGGGGGGGCACTTGGAGGGCAGAGGGGGGGTTCTGCAGGTGGGGGGTAACCCCCCCCCTCCGCTTGCAGAAAAATCCGAAATCTATCAAAAACTTTTGGGGGGATCTTTAAATCTCCTGAAAAGTAAAAGAGTGTCCCCTGTGCATGCGCGGGGAACGCTCTTGGAACGGCAGCAGCCCGGTGAGAGTCGCCAAGGCCAGCCGACAGCCCGCAGAGGAGGGGGAAGGGGGCGGGCCCGGCGAGAGGCGACGAGGCCCGCCGGGAGTCTCGGGGGGGGGAAGGGGGCGAGCGGCGGGCCCGGAGAGAGACGAAGAGGCCCGCTGGGAGTCTCTGGGGGGGGAGGGAGTGAGCGGCGGGCCTGGCGAGAGCCGCCGAGGCCCGCCAGGAGTCTCTGGGGGGGGGAGGGGGCAGAGGAAGGGGGGAAGGGGGCGGAGGAAGGAGGAGCAGCTGTCAGCTTCTCCCCCTCCGCGAATATCGCGGGCCCCCCCTTGTTATTATTATTACTATTACTATTATTATTATATTTGACTAGTAGATGGTGTTCTGCAATTCAAGATTTAGCCAGGTTTTTGGGAACTGCAGATGTATCTTCACAGTATTCTTGCTGTTACAAGCTACACTGTCTTCTGGAGCTGGTGTTATTTGCTTAATGCCCAGAATGTCCAGGTTTTTCTTGAGACTTCCACGCACTGCTCGAGGGCTCCAATGGTAACTGCCATCATAGGCGTAGAGTATGGGGGGGGGGCTCGAGGGCTTGAGCCACCCCCGGGAAAACGGAGCACCTGCCGCCGCACCTCCCCGGGTCCTTCCGAGGCCCGGCTGCCGCTGCTGGAGAGGGAGAGGGAAGGGGTGGCGGGGGGAGAGGCACCGGCAGCAGAGGCTGGCGGGCCTCGGAAGGGCCCGGGGAGGCAGGGTGGTTTCAGGGGGGGGGAGAACATCGTTCCTGCGAGCCCCCACCCCCCCGGGATTTTCAAAAGTCTAGGCCCCTGACTGCCATGATGGTCACCTTCTTCTCCCAGGGGCGCTCTAACTCTTTTCGTAGGTCTTGGTATTTCGTGGTCTTCTCCTGTTCTTTCTTTTCTATTCTGCTGTCTCCTGGGATGACAGCATCAATTATCCCAGATCCCATTCTATCATTTTTTTCTACAACTGTGAAACTAGGGTGCTATGCTCCCGATGCTTATCTGTTTGTAATTGGAAGCCCCAAAGAATCTTTGTTATTGTTATAGCTGTTATTAGTACTACATCCCAGGAGGCCAGTTTTACAAGGAAAGAGGATTGTAAGTCTATTGCAATGCTTATTGTATGTGTCACTTGTTTTTACAGCATTGCCCTCTACCCTCTGTAGCTCACTTTCTGCATTATGGCATGTCATAGCTTAGGCTTTTTGTTTGTTTGTATTATTTTCCACACTTTTATTATCATGGGAACAGGGCTGCAGCCTATGTCACCGTGTATGGCATATGTTACCTGTTTATTATATGTAATTATTTTGGGGGAGCATATTTGTATATACAGCATGCAGACAAAAGGCCTCATGGCCCGAAATATCTTCTTTTCTCTTCGCCCCTTTCATTTAGCATCTAGGCTGAGGAAGACTCCTGGAGACCTCACTATGACATTTTCCGTAGGGACGGTTCTCCCTGCACCAGCACTTGTATTCCTCCGCTGCTTCCCCCCGTTTCCGCAGGTGTTTTTGTAGTCCCAGGCGCAAAAATGCAGTTTGTCCCCTGTTGCTCTGCGGCATCAGACTTCCTTGCTTTCAGGGATTCCCATGCTGCCCCGCCAGAGGGGGCAAACGGGGAAGGAGAAATCGTCTGCGGAAACCAGGGAAAGCTGCAGATGAACAGAAGAGCGGCCAGGGGAGAACGTGACATGGCAGAAAACGTTATGTTTTGTGTTGAGTTTTTCTTTGGATCAACCAGGACTTTTTTTCCTGGGGGAAACACACTGGAACAGAGTTCCAGAACCTCTTGGACAAAATTCTTTTAAACGTGTTTAAAAGTTTGTGAGTTTTTAGTATACAAACTGAAAACTTCATTTCCCTCTTGAGAGTTCCGGCACCTCTTTTTCTTTTTCTTTTAAACAGCCCTGGGACCAACCATGCCTACCTGGAACCTCTATCCACTTGGAAAGACTTTCTTCCAAGAGACTGTGTTTAGAATTGGGGTTGCCAACTTCCTGGTGGTGCCTGGAGATCTCCCAGAATTATACCTGATCTCCAGACTACAAAGATCAGTTCCCCTGCAGAAAATGGCTGCTTTGGAAGGGTGGACTCTAGGGCACCGTACCATGTTGAGGCCCCTCCCCTCCCCAACACACCTTCTGCAGACTCCGCCCCCCCAATTACTAAGATCTTTTTAACCTGGAGTTGGCAGCCCTAATTAGGACGGAAGTCCTATGAAGATTTAGCACAGTCCTCCTTTCCTCTGCTTTGTAGAAAGGAAGTGCTCGTTCTCCCTGCGGTAAACGGGGAATACGCCTTCCTCTAGTTCTGGGATCCGATCCCCCTTAACCTCTGTGCTGACTCACAAAGCTACTTTTCAGACTGATCGTCTATCCTTTGGCTGACTAGTCCGCTGCCTGCTCTGCTATAAGCGCCGATGCTAATTTAGCATGCCTCAGTGAGGGCTTTATATGGGCTGTTTGTGAAGGCCCAATGGACGGTGAAGTAGACCTGCGAGAAGTAAAATAAAATAAAATTGGACGGCTGCTTCAGTCAAAAGACTGTGCAGGCCAGAATAACAACGACAACAACAACAACGACCACAAAAAGTCATCATGGATGGGAAAATAACCCCCTTGATAAGTCATGCCTCCCGCTGAGATGAAGAGTTGCGTTCTGACGTTCTGTTAAATGGAATCAATTGTTCATTTGAATGTGAAAATTGGACTGACAGAAGAGTGTAACCAAATTGCCGATTTTGCCGGCTTACTGAGTTACTTCAATTTGCGCTCGGACAAAGAATGTCTTCTCCCTCCTTTTTCTCAAATCCCCATTAAAATCTTCATTCTTCAAACTCTTGCCGCAACGGATAGCGTGTCAGTTGGATGCAGTTAGCTTGACGCAGTCGGACAGCAACTTGGCATAAGACGTAAAGGACAGGTTGAGGGTTCATTAATTTATCGTTAGCATGGCAAGGGGGTGGGGGTGGGGGATACAACGTAGACTGGACTTCTTTTTGATGGGAGAATCGGAGCAGCCTCGCGTGCCTCACAATGTTTGTTTATTATTTATTTAGGATAAATTTGTCAGACGAGAGGAGGAGGCGAGACCGCCTTCCTCGAGAATGAAACCAGTTCTCCATCCCAGAGTGCCCACGGCTGGCTGGTTGTCAACCCGTCGAACAAAAACAATGCTGTTTTTTAACGGAAGGAACAAAAACTATACTGGTAGTCTTGCAACCTGAAGTCCTGAAAATCACCAAGGGAGAAGTCAGAGGAGGGGGAGGGGAAGGATAGCACGGTTCTGTGACAGCCAATGAAAATCTGCCTGGGCTGAATGGAATCTATGAGGAAGCTCCAGGGCCGTTAAGAAGACGGCCATGTTGTTCCGCAGTAGAACGGCTCAGTTTGAGTCCATTAACACCTTAGGAACCAACGAGAAAAGGGAATTTTGTCTCTTGAAAGCTTATACCCACAAAAATTCATTGGTCTAGAAGGTTCTACCCAGGCTTGTAGCTATGATGGGGCTTTGGGGGGCTCTGCCCCCTTCCTTCCTCCCTTCCTTTTTCCCTCCCTCTCTCCCTCCCTCCCTCCCTCTTTCTTTCTTTCTTTCTTTCTTTCTTTCTTTCTTTCTTTCTTTCTTTCTTTCTTTCTTTCTTTCTTTCTTTCTTTTTCTTTCTTTCTTTCTTTCTTTCTTTCTTTCTTTCTAGGAACAGTCCCACAAGAATTTCTTCAGTAAATGCTTTTTTCAATCATTTTAAACATTTTTTAAAAGGTGTGCACTCCTTTAGGCAGAATGGGGGTGCTGTAGTTGACTAATTCCTGCACTGAGTAAGGAAGTTGGCATAGGTGACCTCTAGGATCCCTTCTAACTCAACTTGTGTCAACAAACTGGTCTCTTCTAAGAGAGTTTTTCTGCCTGTTAGCTTTCTCGACTTTAGAAGTCATCACCCCCATCTGCCGGCTTGTTCTCAGAACTGTTGCTTAGGCGGGCAGAAGTGATTAACTTGCAGCAGCTGAGAACTGTCACCTAGAGCGGTTGACAGCTTGCAATTTAGAGATCTCTCCTGGTAACAGCTTTCTATTGGCTCAATGGCTTTTCTTTCTGCACCGAGAACTTCAGCCCCACCAGGAAAAAAACAACAACTGCCCCACAAGTCACAAAATCCTTGCTACCAGACTCATACCTAGTTGCTCCACGTCAGTGGTTCCTACCGTCAATAAAATTCTTCTCAACCTTTTCCCCACTCTGAGATTACCCATTTGGCACACACCAGTTGGGCTGGGAATTGTCATCTGACCCGCAGGCAGGTTCCCCAAATGGCTTTTCGAAAAGGAAAAACAGGGCAGAAGGGGGGAAGGAAAGGGGGACTGAAGCGCGAGCAAGTAGCGAAAAGGAGAGGGGGAGAGAGAGAGAGAGTTAAGGAGGATTCGAGTACAGCGCAAACATACTTGAGGTCAGCAGAGTGGGCAGCCATGAGATTTCGGAGGCTCTTGTCAGCAAGAGGGCAACCAGAAAGGCTGAAAAAGAAGAGACGGAACACTTGGGTAAGCTAAAAAAAAGGAGAAAAATAAAAGAAAAGCTAAGGGCAGGACAAAGAAAGGGGAAGAGGGAAGAGAACCAAAGTATCCATACCAATTTTTTTTTTTAAAGAAAAAGGTTTTAAAGAGGTTGTCAGAGCCTGGAAGAGTAGGGTAGGTAAGGTGACTAACCTGCGATGAGAAGCATAGTTCCCAGTGATGTGTCCGCTGCCATCACAGCCTGGGGTAGGGCAACTGAACAAAAATAATTACGGGGAAAAAAAGGTGAGTGGCAAAAAAAATTAAAGAACCCAGTAAGATTCATGCATATGTGAAAATATTTTGGAAAATATATAAAAAAGGAGAGAATCCTTCTTCTGCAAAACTGGGGGGGGAAAAAATTTAACGAAGGAGCTCATCGGGATTTCGAGAAGCACTGCCAGGTTTGCTCATGTGGTCAGCGAGATCCCTGCCACAGAGGGGGACGGTTGCCCCAAGATTAGGCAGACAACTATACGTTTCATCTGTCTGCCCTGTCTGTCTGTCTGTCTCTGTCTGTCTGTCTGTCTAATCTGCCATCTTTATCTGTCATCCCTATCATCTATCTCTGTCTGTCTGTCTATCTCTCTCTCTCCATCCTATTTGTCTGTCTGTCTGTCTGTCTCTCTCTCTCTCTGCCTGCCTGCCTCTGTCTGTCTGTCTAATCTGTCATCTTTATCTGTCATCCCTATCATCTATCTCTGTCTATCTCTGTCTGTCTGTTTATCTATCTGTCATTATCTATCTATCTCTGTCATCACTGTCATCTATCTCTGTCTATCTGTCTGTCTGTCTGTCTGTCTGTCTGTCTGTCTGTCTGTCTGTCTGTCTGTCTATCTGTCTATCTATCTATCTATCTATCTATATCTGTCTGCCTGCCTGCCTGCCTGCCTGCCTGCCTCTGCCTGCCTCTGTCTGTCTGTCTAATTTGTCATCTTTATCTGTCATCCCTATCATCTATCTCTGTCTATCTCTGTCTGTCTGTTTATCTATCTGTCATTATCTATCTATCTCTCTGTCATCACTGTCATCTATCTCTGTCTATCTGTCTGTCTGTCTGTCTCTCCATCCTGTCTGTCTGTCTGTCTGTCTGTCTGTCTGTCTGTCTGTCTGTCTATCTATCTATCTATCTATCTATCTATCTATCTATCTATCTATCTATCTATCTATCTATCATCTATCTATCTATATCTGTCTGCCTGCCTGCCTGCCTGCCTGCCTCTGCCTGCCTCTGTCTGTCTGTCTAATTTGTCATCTTTATCTGTCATCCCTACCATCTATCTCTGTCTGTCTCTCTTTCTATCTCTCCATCCATCCATCCATCCATCCATCCATCCTGACCTGGATAGCCCAGGCTAGCCTGATCTCAGCAGATCTCAGAACCTAAGCATGGCCAGCCCTGGTTAGTACTTGGATGGGAGACCACCAAGGAAGTGCTGTGACCCGACAGCACTTCCCACCACCACCATCTATCTTCTGTCTATCTATCTTTCCATCTACCTACTCTGACTAGGATGGCCCCGGCTAGCCCGACCTCATCAGATCTCGGAACCTAAGCATGGCCAGCCCTGGTTAGTACTTGGATGGGAGACCACCAAGGAAGCGCTGTGACTTGATGGAGCTTCCCAGCACCACTGTCTGTCTGTCTGTCTGCACTTGCAGCTCTCAATACGGACTCAGTTCAGACAGAACACCAGACTTTTCTGCCTTGTTCAGACATTACAGTCCGCGTGTACTGGAAGCCTGGGAACTCCATGTACATCCTCCCACGATGTAAGGTGGCCCTATTGTCTGAAAGGGGTAACACGTGGATCTTCACGTCTGGTGCACACAAACAAGAACCCTGAAAAATCAGGGTTTCGTGCAGAATGTGCAGAGGTTGTCCACGTGTGCAGAAATCAGCACACTGCTCCTTTCAGACAACGTGGGAACTGCGTATATTGGTAGGACTGCACCTAGCACGCATTTCCAGAATGCACAGCTGGCAGGCTCATGCACGATCACTCCAATCTTGGTTTGCCTTCTCAAACGCAGGCTTCTCATTGCCTTTGCACTGGCCAGACGATTCTGGAGCAAGGCTGCGTCGCCAGATAACGCCGCAGGAGGAAGAGGGAACCAGGACGCTTGCATTTTTACATCACGTGAAACCACAGTCGAGACTAACTGGCTAATAACCCAACTTCGAGCCATTGCATCCAATCCTGGCTTCCTAGACCCTAACTGACCACGATTTGAGGAATGGCCCGAATTCAGACCATTGCGCTAACTATAGCTTAAGTCAACCAGGGTTTTGCAATTTCAGTTTGAACCAATGCATAGTTTCGTGGCTGGTTCCAGGTTTCAGGGGCCCCCTGGGCACACCTCCAGCACCAGGAGTGCCACACACGCTTCCTTCTAGCCCACCCACATCCCCACCTGCCTGCGTTTCCTTCTCCTTCGCTTACGTTTGTGACCCTTCCTGCTGACCGCATGCCTTCCCCCCGTGGCACTGGGTGGTGCGTGCAGATAAACAGATCACCAGTCTGTACACCAGGAGCATCACCAGTCCTTCCTTGGCAGCATGTGGTTAGAGGGGTTTTTGGTGGCAGTGGGCCCTGCCTGGGGCTGCCAACCTCCAGGTGGTGGCTGGAGATCTCCTGGGAATGCAACTGATCTCCAGGTGACAGAGATCAGTTCACGTGGAGAAAAGGGCTGCTTTGGGCTCTGTGGCATTGTACCCCACTGAAGCCCCTCCTCGCCCCAAACCCCACGCCCTCAGGCTCCACCCCCAAATCTCCAGGCATTTCCCAACCTGAAGCTGGCAACCCTAGCCCTGCCAGAAACCCTGGGCCCTGGAAGCTGCCCCATCTAGGGTTGCCAACTCCTGCTTGGGAAATACCAGGGGATTAGGGAGGCAGAGCCTGGGGAGGGCGGGGTTTGGGGAGGGGAGGGATGTCAGCAGGGTATAATGCCATAGAGTCTACCCTCCAGAGCAGCCATTTCCTCCAGGGGAACCGATCTCTGTTTTCTGGAGAGTGATTGTCATTCCAGGCAATCTCCAGCCCCCACCTGGAGGTTGGCAACCCTGGCCCCATCTCAGGGCATGCCGCCGCCGGCTCTGCATAGTGTAACAAAATGCTACCCAGAGGGCAAATAACAGTGATAATCAACTGATTCGCAACTTCTAGCCATGCGCCCCCAGTAAAATAACTGTACATTTATCTTACTTCTTTGTCTGAAGATGGAAGGCCGGACTTAAAGGGGCTCTCAGTTGCCAAAACCAGGAGGTGTATTTGGCAGGGTTGCCAGGTCCCCCCCGGCCACCAGCAGGGCATGTGGGGTTGGGTTGCCAGATCCAGGTTGGGAAACTCCTGAAGATTTGGGGACTGGATCCTGGGGAGGACAGGGACCTCAGTGAGGTACAATGCCCTAGAGTCCCCCCTCCAAAGCACCCATTTTCTCTGGGGGAACTGATCTCTTCTGTCTGGAGATGAGACGTAAAACCAGCAGATTCCCCAGGTCCCACCTGGAGGCTGGCATCCCTGAACCTCAGTGGGGTACAAGGCCACAGAGTCCCCCCTCCAAAGCACCCATTTTCTCCCGGGGAACTGATCTCTGTAGTCTGGAGATGAGATGTAAAACCAGCAGATCCCCAGGTCCCACCTGGAGGCTGGCATCCCTGGTGGTCTGCTGGACTGGAACCCTGCCAGCCCCTACAGAAAGTGCAGGAGTGTTGCTTGGATATTTGCAGGGCTGCATGATCGTGAATCGTGGACACGGCAGGTCCAAATGGCTGACTGGTTGCCAGTTGCCATTAAAAAAAAAAAGAATATACCATTGTTCTCCCGCTTTTTAAAGCTGGAGGCGGAGCTAAGAGGACAGACATGGTTTGTTGCGTTGGGTGAGGCGGTGGGTTAAAAACGGGGAGACAGAGATGGGTGAATGAGAAAAGGGGAGGGGGGATTTCTTCTTTTGAGGAGGACCAGAAGGGAAAACTGGAGTTTGAGGACACACGTTGCAAAGGAGGCAAAGCAGAAAGGAACATTAGTCGCTGGGAGGGAAATGCATTTTAGGGATGTGAAATAATCGGGGGGGGGGGGATCAGGGAGGGAAAGAGAAAATATTTCCAGCGGGCAGAGAAACAGGGACTGGTGCTTGGTGTGCAGTCAGATCTTGGTGTGGGATGGCCGACTCTGGCTTGAGAGATTCCTGGATATTTGGGGGCGGAGCCTAGAGAGGGTGGGGTCTGAGGGGGAGGGACTTCAGTAGGGTATAATGCCACACAGTCCAGGGGAACTAAGGTTGCCAACTCCAGGTTAGGACAATCCAAGAGATTCGAGGGTGGGGTCTGGAAACGGTGGGTTTGGGGAAAGGGACGGACCTTCTTAGGGCACATTAGTAAAAAGCCCAGTAGCACCTTTATGAGTAGCACAGCTCTCTTCATCAAGAGCATGGAGGGTATGAAGAAACAGGCCAGAGGTATATAGGTGGTGAGGGGAGGGGAGGGAGAGGATGCGGAAAGTGCTGTGTAAATTCAAAGCAGTTGCAAAAGTCATGACTTCCCCCTCCCTTTATCACCTATATATCTGTGGCGAGTTTCTTCATACCCTCCATCTGACGAAGAGAGCTGTTTCTCAAAAGCTTATGCCACCTTGAAGTTTGTTATTCTTAAAGGTGCTACTGGGCTTTTCGCAGCAACAGGCTAACACGGCTGATTCCTCTGGATTTATGATTAGGGTATAATGCCACCAAATCCACCTTCCCAAAGGACCATTTTTTCTCCAGAAGATCTGGCCTGTATCATCGGAGATCAGCTGTGATTCTAGATTCCCAGCCTCCATCTGGAGGCTACACCACAATGACAACAACGCAGCACACAGTAAAAAGTCGCCAAGAAGAACAGAAAAGAACGGTGAGCTGAATTTCCTGAAAAACATTCACAAAGGAGACTTTAGCAAAGTGAAATGCGTCTATTGTCTGGAATAAATCTATCCCTATAATCCACCATAGGAAAGTGCAGAAGCCAAAGAATAAATATACAAGATAAATATCCAAAAAAAGTCCAACACTTTTCCTAGGTAATTTCTCGAGTGTTTCAGACCTCTGGTCCTTCCTTAGGAACGAAGAACAACTACTTTTAAGATAATGTTTTTCTGTGACTTCAACACTGGGCAAGGGTCTCCTAAGCTCTAATCAGCACCTCTGAAGACGGCTTCAGTGTGACAGGACCAAAACATGCCTCCAGATGCTGCCAGATGGAAATCAAACTCAAGCCCTCCTCTGAACTTATGGTATGATAAGTTGCGGATGCAATTTATTGTGGGGAAAATCGCAAACAGAATAGGGAAACAACCAAATGAGGATTTTCAATCACCCTTTGTGTGTAAGTGGTTCCCAAAAATCCAGTTTCTTTCAGAAAAAGAAGTGGTTCCCTCTTTTACTAAGGATGAACACTGGCTGTGTTTCTAATTTAATGTTCCATAAATCTGTAAATCTACAACTGCTACCAAACTTCTTATAAGCCGATGTAAGCAATAAGGTATAGGGCATGCAAGAGCATTCCAATAACGCTCGTAGACGATATTAATATATCAAATCCAACTTTGTTTTGTTCGTTATAGTTCTATTATGTTCTTTGTTGTTATATGTTGTATGTTATATGCTGAAAATCAAATAAAATTTTAATTACAACCCCCCCCCCCAACCATTTGATAAAGTCTCCTTTGTGGACATTTTGTGGGAAATTCAGCTCACAGTTGTTTTCTGATCTTCTTGGCTCCATCTGGAGGCTGACAACCCTGAGGGGAACAAATCTTTGCAGTCTGGAAATCCGCTGTGATTGAGGGAGGTCTCCAGGCCCCACCTGGAAGCTGGCAACCCTAACTCAAGGGAAGTCTCAGTCACAAAGAGTGCAATGCAAAGAACCAAAAGAAACTGTACAAAAATGCTACATATTCAAACACAATTCTATAAATTGAATATTAAAGAGATAGTGCATAATTATTATTAGAAAAATGGTCCATAGAAACAATCAGTTGACTAAAGTCTCTGGAATGGATCTTTGTTTCGAAGGAAACTTCGTCTGAACAGGATGTATCAAATATTTTTAATCTCTTATGTAAAATTTCCATACAATTTCCATACAAGTTTGTGAGTACTTCACATATGCCCTTTTATATATTTTCACGAGGATCTTATGGTCTCCGTTCCGATAAAGTTTCCTTCGAAACAAAGAGCCATTCCGGAGACGTTCGTCGACTGATTGTTTCTATGGACCATTTTTCTAATAATAATTATGCACTCTCTCTTTAATATTCAAATTATAGAATTTTGTTTGAATACAGTGTTTTTTGTACAGTTTCTTTTGGTGCATTGCGTGGCAACCCTAACTCAGCGAGCGGCTTTTAGAAAGCCACTTGGCACCATCTGGCCCAACATCTGGTTTTCAACGGGGGCCATCCGAATTCCTCAGAAAATTCTGCCAGCCAACAAAACCCACTCAACAGTGAGGAAAGGGGAGGCAGTTGCCACAATTGCCGCCACCACACCTTTACCACCGCTCCTGCCCCCCCTTCTGCACGTCTTCAGCCTCTGGCACTCAGAAATACAGTGCCTCTGAATACGGAGGCTCTATTTAACTAGCAGGGCTGATAACAGGTATCGATGGGGCCAAGGAAGAGCAGAGGGGGGCGATGGGGTGAGAACGTAAGGTTGTCAGACCCCCTCCCGATGGAGGCGGGGGCCCCCCACTGACCGGCCCCACTGCCCAGGGGCCAATCAGCTGGCTGGCTGGTGTGGGCGGGGGAACTTACCCTGAAAATGAGGGAGGCTCTGCCACGGTGCAGCGATGTGCCCACACCACTGCCCACATGACCCAGAAGTGACATCACTGTGCCCGAGACAGCGGGGCGACACACTGGTATTTGGGGAAAAACTCTATGGTAGACACCAAATTTACCACAGAGTTGTTGCCCAAACACCAGAATACCAAATATCTGAGCCTGCCTTGGTGGGGAAGGTGGGGAATCAATCAAATCAATCAATAAACATCGTAAGAACAAAAGAGAAGCCAATGTCGGATCAGGCCAATGGGTGTCACACAGTGGCTAAAAACACCAGGTGCCCTCAGGAGGTCCAGCAGTGGGGCCAGGACACTAGAAGCCCTCCCACTGTTGCCTCCCCCCCCCCCCCCCCAAGCACCAAGAGTACAGAGCATCACTTGCCCCAGACCGAGAGTTCCTATCTATATCTTGTGGCTAATAGCCACTGATGGACCTCTGCTCCATCTGTTTATCCAATTCCTATCAGGCAGCTTCACAGGTTAAGAACATAAGAGAAGCCAATGTTGGGTCAGGCCAGTGGCCCATCCAGTCCAACACTCTGTGTCACACAGTGGCCAGAAACAGCTGCCCTCAGGAGGTCCAGCAGTGGGGCCAAAACACTGGAAGCCCTCCTACTCTTGCCCCCGCCAAGCACCAAGAATACAGAGCATCACTTGCCCCAGACCGAGAGTTCCTATCTATACCTTGATTGCTAATAGCCACTGATGGACCTCTGCTCGACATACTTGACATCGCCTCGACTGGACATAATGACATCACTTCTGGGTCACGTTGGCAATGACGTCAGCATAGCCTCCCTCCTGTTCCCAGTCCTGCCCCCCAGATCCTCTGTCAGTTGCCAGGAGGGAGCGGGAAACCCTATGGGAATGGGTGGGCAGGATGGGAGCTGTACTTCCTCCCCCACCTTTGGTAGCAATGCCTATTGCATCGTGCATGTGTGAGTGTATTCATGAGCGTGAATAATGTCATGAGCTAACCCAGGCATGTGGGCAAAATTGACTTTTGGGGTCCTCTAATGTAGGCTTGTGGGGCCGTGGTGGCTCAGAGGTTAAGATGCTGAGCTGCAGACTGGAAGGTTGGTAGCTCAGCAGTTCAAGACCCGAGTGCTGCGCGACGGAGTGAGCTCCCGTCTCTGGCCCCAGCTCCTGCCAATCTAGTAGTTCAAAAGCAAGAAACTGCAAGTAGATAAATAAATACCGCTTCGGTGGGAAGGTAACAGCGTTCGGCGTTTAGTCATGCTGGCCACATGAACACGGGAAGGTCTTCGGACAGTGCTGGCTCTTCAGCTTGGAAACTGAGATGAGCACCACCCCCTAGAGTCGGATTCGACTGGCTTTTGAGCAAGAGAAACCTTTACCTTTAATGTAGGCTTGCCAGGTTCCTGCTAACTACAAATTATGAGAGCTCACGGGGGAAGCTGATCGATCAGTACAAACAACGATGATATAATTACTAAGAACTTACTTTATGTAGATTTCGATGCAAATCTCTCACTTAGACCCTATAAATATCTTTAACAATGATAGATACCAAAGAATTGTACAGTACATGTCATTTTTCTATATTGAATAAAGTGCTTAGGTCGAATACCAGTCCATATAATTCAGTCTGAACTTCCAATAGTCAACTGCTTCATCCGTTCAGAGTTCTATGCAACAAACCCTCCTATTTGTGTTGTAAGCGTCAGCCAAAGACACATCCTTTCTCCTCTTCTATTACTAGCATATCCGCGGCTCCGTGCCAACAGGACAGCTCAAAGTCCGTTTCCACTCTTCTTCAGGGCAAATTCCGCAGCAGAAGGATCTCATAATGCTCCATTTGACAATTTAGTAAACTCCATTCTGCGAAGTCCTTCCTAAACAGGCGGCCTGTTAACGTGTGAGATTTCTGTGTCTTTTTAGACTCAACAAAAAGCCTGGCAGAACATCTCTGCCTTACAGGCCCTGTGGAATTGCATCACATCCCGCAGGGTCCTGATGTTATTTGGCAAAGAGTTCCACCAAGTCGGGGCCAGGACCGAAAAGACCCTGGCCCTACTCAAGGACCGCTGGAAATCCCTAGGGCTGGGGATCACCAGCAAGTTGTTAACAGCTGATCTCAGCGTTTTTCTGGAAACATACTGGAGGAGACTGGGAAACAGAAACTTCACCAATCATAGCTAACATCCGTAGCCGTTTCCCAAGCGCAATCCTCAGAACACTTTCCTGGGAAAAAGTTCCACTGAGTAGACCTGAGTGGGATTCTGAGTAGACCTGCTTAAGACTGCTCTCTAAGTGCCTTTAACGGTCTTATCATTTGTGTTTTCAAAAACTGCCAGCAATCTCCTTGAGAAGCGGAATATCTAACGGCATCCAGCCATACAGCAGGAATCCAAGATGGCGGACCAGCTGCATAATCGTACAAGGATACAGGTGGAACAACCACGGGGAAAGGGTTGCATTTTTCCGTCTGCTATTTGGCCTTCCAGGACTTCTGACTGACCATCATGGGAAACAGGATGCTGGACTAGATAGATCATTATCCTGATGTCATATATAGAGTTAGGAGCAAACAGGGGATGAAGAAAGGTGGGAGTTATAGGAGAGTGTAAAAAAAATGACATGTGACAGAAGAAGCCACACATTAGTGGAGCCACCTGTCTTTGAGCGGGTCAGATCACAACTTCCCCTCTCTAGTTTTTTTTTAAAAAAAGGAATAAAGTCAAGGCCAGAAGATTATAGGGTTGCCAACTCCTGGCTGAGAAACTCCTGGAGATTTGGGAGTAGAGCTTGGGGAGGGCAGAGTTTGGGAAGGGGAGGCACATCAGTGAGTTACGATGCCATACAGCCCACCCTCCGAAGCTTGCATTTTCACTAGGGGAACTGATCTTGGCCGTCTGGAGATAAAATGCGATTCCAGGAGATCTCCAAGCCCCACCTGGAGGATGGCAACTCTACAAAGAGTCAAAGAGCAATGAGAATAAGCAGGAGGCGAACAAGAAGAGCTAGAGGGAGACTGAGAAGCAAAGCTGACATGGGACCCGGGAAGCAAAGCAGACTCGAGGGAGGCCGTGGCTCGGAGGTAGAGCATCGGCTTAGTGTGCAGAAGGTCCCAGGTTCAATTCTGGGCATATCCAATTTAATGGAGGAGGTAGCAGGCGATGTGAAAGACCTTAGCGAGCGACCCTGGAGAACCACTCCCAGTCTGAGGAGACAATACTGACTTTGAGGGACCAAGAGTTTGGCTGGAGATCCTGGAGTTTTTTTGTCATCTTCTGGGCGTGGAACAGGGGTCACAACTGGGTGTGTGTGTCTGGGGGAGGAGTTTGTGAATTCCCTGCATTGTGCAGGGGGGGTTGGACTAGATGACCCTGGAAGTCCCTTCCAACTCTATGATTCTACAAGACTATAAGGCAGCTTCATGTGTTTTATGTGACCCAATCACAGATGCTGATGATTCATGCATAATTAAGCACTGCTGCTGATCTCTTTGGATTCGGTAAGGCCAGGATGCCCCTACGTCTGTTTAGGAAACCAGCCTGGCAATTGAGAGGGGCTCCCATGGGGCTAGCTGCATCTTCTATGGACTTTTGGGTACAGGATATTCATGAGCCCTTCTGTGGTCATTCCCCCTTCTCCCCCAGTACAATAATCTTCCCCAAATGGTGATTCACTTCCGTGCTTCTTCAGCTGTGGCTATGCTGGAGGGAGGAGAGTATGTTTCAACGCTTGGAGTTCAGGGAAGGTGTGCGACCACCCCTCTCCCTCCCCCCCTCCTTCCCTGCTGCCCCACAAAATTTCCCCATGCCCCACCAACCCAAGATTTCTGGCTACGGGACTGGGGGGAGGGGCGCTCCCCCTACCCTGATGCTCTAAACTGAAGAACCGCCAACTGTATTAGGTTTTCTAATTTTATATGTTTTAACGTTTTAAAATATTAATGTGTACTGTTACCTGTTGTTAGCCGCCCTGAGCCTGCCATATGGCGGGGAGGGCGGGATATAAATCTCAAAAATAAAAAAATAAAAAAATACCCTAATGCTGGGCCCCTACGTCCCTGGCAATTAAGTTCAGAACATGGAACTCCCAGAGACAACAAAGCCCACGGAGGGGGAATAAACATGGCTTCCACAAAGGGAAATCCTGCCTCGCCAACCTTTCGGAGTTCTTGGAGAAGGTTAACACACATGTGGCTAAGGGGGATTTGGTAGACGGCGTAGTGGTTAAGTGCGCGGACTCTCATCTGGGAGAACCGGGTTTGATTCCCCACTCCTCCACTTGCAGCTGCTGGATGGCCTTGGGCAAGCCATAGTTCTGGCACAGCTGTTCTTGAAAAAGAGCAGTTTCTGTCAGAGCTCTCTCAGCCCCACCTACCTCACAGGGTGTCTGTTGTGGGGAGGGGAAGGGAAAAGAGACTGTAAGCCACTCTGAGACTCCCTTGGGTAGTGAAGGGCGGGGTATAAATCCAATCTCTTCTTCTTCTTCTAGATATGATATACTCAGACTTCCACAGGGCTTCGATAAGGTGTCTCACCAAAGACTCCTGATTCAGGATGGTGAGAAACAAGTCTGCTTGTGAACAGCTCAGCACTACAGGACGTATCTCTTTCTGGATTTCACCACTCAAAATCATAATGAGGATAAAGGGGATTATTCTACAGGGTTTTTTTGGGGGTGGGTGTGTTTGTACCCCAAAACCCAAAAAACAACAGCAGAGGCGCCTTCATTTCAGTCCAGTTAGGCACGGGCATGAAACCCCATATTTGCGATTCAGTTTGTGGTTTGTGGCTGAACCACGAACCGATAGGCCGGTTCATGAACCAAATTGGTTTGTATCAGTTCGAGAGCCATTTAAAATCTAAACATCTGCTTTCTGCTCCCCACAAAAAGCGGTGGGGAGCAGAAAGCAGGGGTTTAAATGGTTCCGAGCCATTTCACTCCCAGATTTCTGCTCACCATGGCTTTTAGCAGCAAGCAAAAAGCAGGGGGTGAAATGGCTGCAAGGCATTTCTGCTCACCAGTATCAGGGGAAGGCCTCACCCTCTAGGCCCTGTTGTTGGTCCTCCAGAAGAACTGTTCGGTCACTGTGTGAGATATGATGCTGAACTAGATGGAGTACTAGTCTGATCCAGCAGGGTTCTTCTGATGTTCTTATGAAGGCCTCAGCCTCTCTGCCCTGTTGTTGGCCCTCCCGAGGAGTCAGCTGGCCACTGTGCAAGATGGGATGCTGGACTAGATGGACCACTGTTCTGATCCAGCAGGGCTATTCTGGTATTCTTACAAAGGCCTCTGCCGCTGTGCCCTTTTGTTGGTCCTCCAGAGGAACTGGTTGGCCACTGTGTGAGTCAGGATGCTGGTCCAGATGGATCACTTGTCTGATCCCAGCAGGGCTTTTCTGATGTTCTCATGAAGGCCCCAGCCTCTATGCCCTGTTGTTGGTTCTCCAGAGGAACTGGTTGGCCACTGTGTGAGAAAGGATGCTGGGCTAGATGGACCACTGGTCTGATCCAGCAGGGCTCTTCTGATGTTCTTATGAAGGCCTCAGCCTCTATGCCCTGTTGCTGGCCCTCCAGAAGAACCGGCTGGCCACTGTGCAAGATGGGATGCTGGACTAGAGGGACCACTGCTCTGATCCAGCAGGGTTCTTCTGGTGTTCTTATGAGGACTTTCGCCTCTGTGCCCTCTTGTTGGTTTTCCAGAGGAAGTGGTTGGTCACTGTGTGAGACAGGATGCTGGACTGGCTGGACCACTGGTCTGATCCAGCAGGGCTCTTCTGATGTTCCTATGAAGGCCTCAGCCCTTATGCCCCGTTGTTGGCCCTCCAGAGGAACTGGTTGGTCACTGTGTGAGACAGGACTCTGGACTAGGTGGACCACTACTCTGATCCCAGCAGGGCTCTTCTGATGTCCTTATAATGAATAGTAGCCATTATGAAATCAATATCACTAGCACTTTACTATATGGTTTTTAATTGTTTTAATCTAATAAATATATTTTATGCTTATTGTAAACTACGTGTTGCTCTGGTGTAAGCCGCCCTAAACTGGCCTTGGGTGGGAGGGCGGGGTGGAAATTTAATAAATAAATAGATAAATAAATAAAAATACTGTTGGTTTTTGGTACCATTTGTAGTCTCAGTTGAAGAGGGCATCAGACTCTCAGGTATTTTTCTGACCATTGGGTATAGGTCCTCCTAAGACTGGCTCAAAATGACCCCAGAACTATCTGAATAATTTGGACAGCCCCCTGTAGGAACACAGAGCTGGGGTTGTGGCTTACGAACACATGTGGGAGGAGCTAAAGTTTAGGGTACTCAAGGGGTGGGACTTGTGGATTTCATTAAGGGGCATCCTACTTTGGTCACTTTAATCTGAGAACTTTTCCATTGTATCATAGCATCAAATCTTGTATCAAAATTCTCCGATAAAGACCCTGTAGTAAGTTAGGAGACAGCTCATGGAGACGGACTCCAGGTTTTGAAATGTCATGTTGGATTTCAAGTCAAATGTTAGATTCTGAGCAACTCCAGCCGTTTGAGAATGTCTTGCGGATTACAGTGTGTGTCTGTGTGAGAGCGTGAGACAAAAAGGGCATGTGTGGGTGATCTCAGTTTTTCACATGGCATTTCATATTTTAATACCAAGTTTGACCAACCTCGTAAGAATCTAGGAGCATAAGAGAAGCCATGTTGGATCAGGCCAGTGGCCCATCCAATCTAACCTCTGCTCCAGATGTTTATCTAATTCCCTCTTGAAGCCATCCATGCTTGTAGCTGCCACCACTTCCTGCAGCAGTGAATTCCACATGATAATTACTCTTCGGGTGAAGAAGGACTTCCTTTTACTTGTTCTAAGCCCACTGCTCACTAATTTCATTGAGTGCCCACAAATATTGCTGGGTATCTTTATCTCCCCCCCCCCCCCCCCCGTCCCAAGCAGGTTAAATGAACATAAGAAAGCCATGTTGGATCAGGCCAATGGCCTATCCCATCCAGCACTCTGTGTCCCACAGTGGCCAAAACCCAGGTGCCACCAGGAGTTGACCAGTGGGGCCAGAACTCCAGAAGCCCTCCCAAGCACCAAGAAGACAGAACATCCCTGCCCCAGACAGAGTGTTCCCTATATCATTTATGGCTAATAGCCACTGAGGGACCTCCGCTCCATGTATTTATCCAATCCCCTCTTGAAGCTGTCTATGCTTGTAACCGCCACCACTTCCTGTGGCAGTGAATTCCACATGTTGATTACCTTCCCCCAACTTTAAAAATCCAAATCTCCAATTTCTGCATCATAAAGCAGCAAATGTTATCAGGAGATACACGTAGAAAGAGGGAATCTTCTTCTTTTTCAAGCATTCCAATATTCTGACTCTAGCAACAACGAATTTTGGAGATGAAAGGCAGATTCCATTTGAAGTCCTAGATCTTGGGATCTGCATGTGAAATTCTGAATTACTCCTGCATGCAAAAAGCCTCCCCCCCCCATTTATCCACCCTCCCTCCCCCCCAGCACACTGGGACAAAAGGGACATTGCTGGTTATAGGATGTTCTCTATAAAGTGGAGTATTTCAAAAGTACAGCTCAAAGAAAAACAGCAAGAGACATTGTAAGCAAGGAAGCAAGAACATTTGGTACAAAGTTCTCTCTTAGGGCTGCCAAGCCCCCTGGGAGGGCAGGGGAAACACCGATTTTTAATGCTTACCCTCACTTTTTCAAAATTGGTTACTGGGGGAGGCAATGGCTGCCAGCAGGAACTCAGGGGAACGTCGGAGCCTGCCCTGCCCTCTCCCTGCCAGGCCTGAACTCTTAAAAGGGAAATGTCTGCAGAGAGCCTGCCCTGCAGTAAAAAGCCTCACCAGACATTTCCCCTTTAAGAGCAGAGCCAGCAAGAGAGCCCCGCCCAGAGATTAAGGAGGGACTAGGCTCTTTGTACTGAAGGGCCTGCTTTTGCATGTGGCTTGCAAGGTTGCTGCGGTAAGTGCCTCTGCTATCTCTTTTCCTTCTCTCTCTCTCTCCTCCTCCCCCTTTCTTTCTTTCTTTCTTCTGTCTGTCTGTCTGTCTGTCTCTCTCTCTCTCTCTCTCTGTCCCCATCCAGCAGAAGTCTATCAGTGGCTATTATTAGCCACAAGGTCTAAATGGAACCCTTTGTCTGGGGCAGTGATGCTCTGCATTCTTGGTGCTTGGGGGGCAACAGTGGGAGGGCTTCTGGAGTTCTAGCCCCGCTGCTGGACCTCCTGAGGGCACCTGGTATTTTTGGCCACTGTGTGACACAGAGGGTTGGACTGGATGGGCTGTTGGCCCGATCCACTGTGGCTTCTCTCCTGTTCTTATGATATGAAAATCATATTTAGCACTTGTGTAGCACTTAGTGCTTCATATTCCGCCGAGATGAGGAAGGATTCAGTAGGGCCGTTGCTCAGTGATAGAGCATCTGCTTGACATGCAGGAGGTATCAGCCTCTTCAGCTAAAAAAGGATCAGGTAATAGGTGACATTAAAGCTCTCAGCCTGAGACCCTGGAGAGCCACTACCAGTCTGAGTAGTCAATACTGACCTTGATGGACCAATGGCCTGATTCAGTATTAGGAAACTTCATGAGTTCATGTGTCAGCATGTGGAAGCAACATCACAGGATGGGACATCACAAAATGATGTCACTTCCTTTCTCCTGGCTCCACCCCCAAAGTCCCCAGATATTTCCCAAGTTGGACTTGGCAGCCCTATTCTCTCTTTCAATACAGAATTGGAGAAGCGAGCCAGAGTTGAAAAGGAAATAAGTTGAAAGAAACTATGCTTCTTCTTTTAAAAAAAATGAATCCTAACATTCCGGGGAGAGCTGTTTTTCCCCACTCCACTTTCAATCATGGCCCATTTACGGGTGACTGTATGGAGCGGCACGTCGTCTCGACAATCAGGAACAACCGAACCATGAGGCTTCTCTTGAAAGCATTTGATTTCAAGTGTCTGGCTTCAATAAGAGCGTTTCCCAGTTGAACCATCAATGAACCAGGATTTCCCCTACCCCTAAGGAATTCCCCCTCCCACCTCCACCCATTTCCTCCCACCAAGGAATCCGCCCCACTTCCTGCCTCGTGCTACAGGAGTCTGCCCCACTTCCTGTTTCTCGCTACACGGTTTCCTCTCTCAGGTGGCAAGACTTACGTGAGCAGCTCTTTCTTGATCTCCTTGGAAAGAAACTTCAGCTTGAAGTTGGTTAAGGTGATCTCCCCAGGGTATTTCCTCTCTTCGAAGTTTTCTTCGGGTACTTCCTGGTCATCCACTTCGGAAGAAGCGAAGGATCGGACCGCAGGCTCCGACTGCAAGAAATCGGCAAGAAGTGTGTCGGAGTGACTCTCTCGTGGGTTCGGTTGGGCCCTGGCACTCTTCGAAGGGGTCACTGTTAAGGAGGGCTTCCTACCATACGCCAGCTCCCTATTATACACATCATAGGATTCCCATTTAACCAGGGGTCCGTTGGAGCAGGAGTGCACAGGAGCGCAGCTCCGGGAGTGAGGAGCCCAGGGGGCGGGCACATGACCAAGCCCCGCCCCCTCCTCGGCTTCCCCGAGCAGTGCAGAGGTGCAGCACCCTGAGGAAAGCCCTGCTAGGGTCTTTATTGTTTTTAATGTTTTGTTTTAATATTGATAATTTTATCATTGTTCCTTTTATGACTGTGTGCTGCTTTTCCAGAGACTTGCTCAAGGGGGCATATAAATTTTCTAAGTATACCATTTTTTATCTGGGCACATGGCACATAAGTACTGGAGAAATTTCACCAACCCTTCAGCAGCTTCCACCCCATCAGTTTGATGTAGTGGTCAGGAGTTAGACTCTAATCTGGGAGAACCGGGTTTGATTCCCCACTCCTTCACGTGCAGCTGCTGGTGTGACCTTGGGCCAGTCACAAGTTCTCTCAGAGCTGTTCTCTCATGAGCCATTCTCAAAAGACCTCTCTCAGCCCCACCTACCTCACAGGGTGTCTTGTTGTGGGGAGGGGAAGGGGAAGGGATGGGTGGTGCACATGTCCTGGGTATCTCAAGTCTACTTGAAACCTGGTGGTTTCAAGGGAGCAGGAAGAGAATGAGGGTGTGTTCTTTACGCTTATTTTTATTGCACAAAGTATTGGATGGGGAAGGGAATGGAGGAAGAGCAGGTCAGTTTCACTCCCCTGTGGAGTGGAGCCTGAGGGGTGGGTGTTGCCTTCTGACACACTTCCGGTATGTTAGGGGGTGTGGCATATGCAAATGAGTTATGCAAATGAGTTATGCTAGTAAGCTTCTGCACCTCTTTTTCTACGAAATGACCCCTGGGCATGACTAAATGTCGAGGCACTCGGAACGCTGTTTCCTCCCCACCGAAGTGGTACCTAATTATCTACTTGCAATTTCTTGCTTTCGAACTGCCAGGTTAGCAGGATCTGGGGCTAGAGATGGGAGCTCACTCCGTCACGCGGCACTCAGGTCTTGAACTGCTGAACTGCAGGCCTCCCGGTCTGCAGCTCAGTGTCTCAACCTCTAAGCCACCTCAGCTCCTTAGGGTGGGAGACTTCCAGCCAATTGTAACCCATGCCTGCTGACGCTCAGTTAATCAGTGGGTAGAAACTGGGGCGAAAGGTAGGGTGAGTGACGCAATCGTCCTGGGGAGAAAAATTAAAAAGAAAAATACTTACAGGAAGTTCTGACCATAGAGTTTTTGAAGATTCCTACGGCTACCAGAAAGTGACCAACGCCGCTCTAGCAATCACTAGAAACTCTACGGTAAGATTACTACACGGCCTCTAGCCACGGCTAGAGCTACTCTTGCCATTTCCACATAGCTCTAGGAACCGTCAGGGACTCTATGGCTGGAACTTCCTGTAAATAGCTGACGCTTTATTTTTCTTTTAAATTTTTCTCCTGGGATGCTGCCCCCCCCCCCCAACACTTCTGCTGTTTGCCAGGCAGTGCCTGGAAATCCTCAGGTACCACCGGTCTCTTAGTTGGAGGAGAGAACCGCATCTGAGAGACCCACAAGGCAACCCAGGACCTTCCTGCCCCAGGAAATCTGGTCGACTGTGAATGTCCAGAGGATGCTACATTGGTAAAAAAATTTAAAAAGCCACAAAATCACACCATTTTCCTGGAAAACCAGCAGCACTCCCTAAAGAAAGAACAAAAATCTTTTCTTGCTGTTGCCGCCGCTTTCAAGATGGCTGACTTCCTCAAACAGTAGTTCTTGTGGGTGTTTTTCATCGTATAGCGGTGAGGTGAATACTATATTACAGGGGTCCCCAACATGCCACTTGAAGGCACCATGGTGCTTGCCCCCCCCCCCTTCCTGGTGCCTGCCAAGTGTTTTCGGCCTGTGGGCAGGGCCAGGTGAGGCTTCCTCCCTCTAAGGTTTCTGATTGGTCCCTGGAGATTTGATTAGCTGGGCAGATTTTCGAGATGTTCCTTTGGCAGCATCTGCCACCAGGGCACAAGGATCTTCGCCATATGAATGAAGGAAAGCTGTGGCAGCCATTTTCTGGCTGGCTCCGCCTCCCGAAGCAGCCATTTTTTACCATGCTGTGTCGGCATTCCAGAGGTACTTGCAGGGTTAAAACGTTTGGGGAGCAACGCTCTGGAATTCTGACCTCAGGGATCACGTGTCATTCAGGCTTCTGCTCGTATGCGGTAAACATCGAGGGCTGAGCAATGCTCCCTCTAAGCTGTGGAGTCTTGTGGGCAAAAGTTCTCCTTTGCGAGCTGCTGGCATTAAAGTTGCGAGCGAGCCGTTTGGCTACTGCCTAAGATTAGTCAGCTCTGGAGCCCTCCTTCCTGAGCGGAGACAAAAATGCGTGAGCTGGAGGCTAAAAAACGGTGAGCTAGCTCACACTAGCGCAGCTTAGAGGGAACACTTCTGGGGACCCCGGCTGGACCATATGGTTTCCCTGCTGTGCTCCAGACCTCTGGGCGTCTGCGCATTTCTGTTCCGTTGGCCGAGAGAGCTCCTTTGGCTCTCCCACATTCAAAGTTATTTATTTATTTATTATATTTATATCCCGCCTTGCCAGCAGACCGGCAAAGTTCCCAAGGACCTCAAAAACTAGAATGAAAAGACCAGAGAACTGGTATTTGTATTTTAGCGGGGGGGGGGGTGTTTTGATTCTTGGGACTTTTGTTCAGTCTTGTCTACTTTACTACTGAGACTTGAACTGACTATGTAAGATATTTCTGTACCTTGCAAAAATTGAAATAAAAACGTGGTTTAAAAAAAAAAAAAAAGACCAGAGGATATTGTGCTCCATGGCCACTACGCCTAAAGCGCTACCATCTTGTCCTCTGGTGGAATGCCTTCCCAGATGCATCTACGGGATGACGCTATGACTGGAGTCGATGAAACTAGAGTTCCCTCTAAGCTGAGTGAATGTGAGCTAGCTCACAGCTTTCTAGCCTCCGGCTCACAGGTTTTTGTCTTAGCTCAGGAAGGAGGGCTCCAGACCAGTGTTCCCTCTAAGCTGAGGTAGCGTGAGCTAGCTTACAGGTTTTTTTAGCCTCTGGCTCACCCATCTTTGTCTTCGCCCAGGAAGGATGGTGCCAGAGCAGTGTTCCCTCTAAGCGAAGTTAGTGTGAGCTAGTGTTGGCCAGCAAGGCACTGCAACGTGCTCTTATGGATTTTAGTATTCATAAGTTTGAACTTGGGTTGGTGTGCTTTAAGGACTGCAGGCATTCTCCATTGCTGGGAGAAGCTCCAGTCCACTCCAGGAGGCTGGCAACCTCTATGGTTCACTAAGACAGAAGGAAAGACCCCCTTGCAATAAGGGTTCTTTCTGTTACATAGCGCTGGGCAACCCCTGCCCCCTCCAACATACCTGCACGGATTATGCTAAGTGAGGTTACCTGGCAACTAATCTTCCGCCCATCAAGTAGCCGGCTAGGGCCATTAAAGAGACAATAGAATGGCCCCGGTGAGTCATCAGACTTTGCCCAGGTGTCAGTTCCCGTTTAGCTCATAGTTTTGCAATACTGGCCACCCCTCTGCATCCCCTCCTCTTTTTACCTTGACCAATAATAGGGATTGAAGGGACGGACCACCTAGTGGGTGTGTTAGTGGGATGTGGTTGGCATTGTCCGCCCCCAAGACCACCTAATAAAAGACCTTGCACAGCAGGCAATTGGCCTCTTGAGCTTCCACAACCCCTATCTGTTTTTTTTTTTTATACCTCTCAGGTCCCACTTGCTATTTCAGTATCCTCCCTCCACCTTTAATCTCTGGTCTGCGCAGACAGAGAAAAAGTGTGTTTCGGCAGGTTCAGATCACGCTCCCCATTTTTCCTTTTCTGATCCCCCATCTCCTGTTGGAACAAGGATCCATCTCCAGGATAGGTAAAGTATCACCCATCAATGAAACTCCTGCTAACGCAACAGTGCTATTTTCTATCGAAGTTTCCTTAGACCTGTGTGTGTGTCTATGAGATTCTGTTTTGTGTATGCTTGAACAACATTTTATAGTAAACATCATTTAAAAGGACCCTTGCCTCAGTGCCTGTTTCCTGGGGAACTCCCGGGAGTGGTGGGACCCTGGCAGTGTTCCCTCTAAGCTGAGTCAGTGTGAGCTAGCTCACAGTTTTTTAGCCTCCGGCTCACACATTTTTGTCTCAGCTCAGGACGGGTGGCTCCAGAGCAAACTAATTTACTCAGCAGCCAAATCGGTCGCTCACAGCTTTAATGCCAGTAGCTCACAAAGTAGAATTTCTGCTCACAAGACTCCACAGCTTAGAGGGAGCATTGGACCCTGGTATAGTTGGCTGTGAACCGGTAATTTGCCAATTGCTCATCCTAAATTAAAGCAATTCGGCTAACACTAGCTCACCGTTTTTTGAGCCTCCAGCTCACCCATCTTTGTCTCAGCTCAGGAAAGATGGCTCCAGAGAGCAAAGCAATTTATGCGGCAGCCAAATCGCTCGCCCACAACTTTCATGCCAGTAGCTCACAAAGTAGATTTTTTGACCCCACAGCTGAGAGGGAGCATTGGATGAAACCCAACCTCAGGTTTGCACCAGTCGCCTTCCCCCCCCCCCCCCCCCCCCGTGACCCCTTACCTCTTCCGGCTCCTCTTCCCGCTGCCGATTTGGTTTGGTGTAGTCGATGGGGCCGTCCCATTCGTCCTGCCGGGACGTGTGGCTGGACTGGGGTGAGGTCATGGTGCTGCTTGTGGCACTGGTGCTGTTTTGGCGTTGGGAGACATCCGGGGATTTAATGCTGGGGCTGCTGCTGCAACTGCTGCTGCTGGGGAAGGCGCTCTCGCGTTTGCGGTGCTTGTTCATGCTTAAGTCCAAAGTCCCATTTTCATCCACCTCGATGTCCATGGACTGAAAGGAACGGAGCAACAGCTGTGATGGCTCGTCTAACATCGCTGCATTCAGTTCCCTGGCTGAATGTGGAATACTGCCAGAGGGTGTAGTGATGGTCGCAGGAATAAGCAGTTTAAAAGGGGATTAGAGAGTTTCATGGAAGGTAAGTATCAATGGCTACTAGCCATGGGGACTGAGGGGAACCTTCACATTCAGAGGCACAAAACTGCTGAATCCCAGAGCCAGGAGGCAACATCAAGGGAAGGCCTCGGCCTCTCTGTCCTGTTGTTGGCCCTCCAGAGGAACCGGTTGGCCACTGTGTGAGACAAGATGCTGGACTAGATGGACCTTTGGTCTGATCCAGCAGGGCTCGTCTGATGTTCTCAGGAAGGCCTCGGTCTCTCTGCCCCGTTGTTGGCCCTCCAGAGGAACTGGTTGGCCCCTGTGTGAGACAGGATGCTGGACTAGATGGACCACTGGTCTGATCCAGCAGGGCTCTTCTGATGTTCTTATGAAGGCCTCGGCCTCTCTGCCCTGTTGCTGGCCCTCCAAAGGAACTGGTTGGCCACCTTGTGAGACAGGGTGCTGGACTAGATGGACCACTGGTCTGATCCAGCAGGGCTCTTCTTAGGTTCTTATGTTAAATGTCCAGTTGTCCTGGGACCAGTGCTCCTGTCTCTCTCCTAGGGTTGCCAAGTCCGGGTTGGAAAATACCTGGGGACTTTGAGGGTGGAGCCAGGAGAAGGTGGGGTTTGGGGAGGGGAGGGGCCTCAGCATGGTACAATGCCATAGAGTCCACCCTTCAAAGCAGCCACTTTCTCCAGGGGAGCTGATCTCTGTCAGCTGGAGATCAGGTGTAAGAGCGGGAGATCCCCAGCCCCCACCTGGAGGCTGGCAACCCTACTCTCTCCCTGAGTGACATGCTGGATTGTGCAGGTTGCTTCCTTTTGTTTTATTTTTAATTTACTTCATTTGTGGTCTCCCTTTCTCACTAAAACCCAAGGCAGATTACAGAATATAAAAACTCAATTCAAACACACAGCGAAGATCTCCTTCTAGGGATGCCATGAAGAACATCTGAAGAGCCCTGCTGGATCAGACCAGTGGTCCCTCTAGTCCAGCATCCTGTCTCACACAGGGGCCAGCCAGTTCCTCTGGAGGGCCAACAACAGGGCAGAGAGGCCGAGGCCTTCACAAGAACATCAGAAGAGCCCTGCTGGATCAGACCAGTGGTCCATCCAGTTCAGCATCCTGTCTCACACAGGGGCCAAGCAGTTCCTCTGGAGGGCCAGCAACAGGGCAGAGAGGCTGAGGCCTTCATAAGAACATCAGAAGAGCCCTGCTGGATCAGACCATTGGTCCATCCAGTCCAGCACCCTGTCTCACACATTGGCCAACCAGTTCCTCTGGAGGGCCAACAACAGGGCAGAGAGGCTCACTTCTTCAGATACCAGATACTGACTCACGAAAGCTCATCCCCGGTCACAAATTTTGTTCATCTTTGCTACTGGATGTTCTCTCTTTTCTACTGCTACAGTCAGACTAACACGGCTACCCCCCCTTGATCGATCACAATTTATTTATTTATTTATTTTCCTTTATGATCTATCACAACAAACTTTATGATCTATCACAATAAACTTTATGATCTATCACCATACATTGACATTGCCGCCTGCGATTCAGAGGATTCGTGCCTCTGAATGTGGAGGTTCCCCTCAGCCACCATGGCTAGTAGAGAGACGGCTATTCTGTCCCTTATCCAAACAACCTCCTGATCTGTTGTTGGATGCTGGGACATAACGTTGTCTCCTTCACTGTGGTTGGAGACGGGACTCAGTCACCTTTTGGCCTCTTTCAACGTCATAGTCTAGTTTAGACGTTCACTGGAGCCCCCTGCAATCGCCCGCGTGAGTGCTCAAGACCAGTGGACGGCTCCCATACCCATGTAGGCCGAAAGAGAGCCGTTAACTAGTGCCACCATTAGGGACGTCTTCCAAAACTCATGCCAGCATTTGTACCATCAGGATGCAAATCATGACACTGCACCACCGCAGATCCTCCCAAGTTTCTTCCTGCTAGAACAAGGGTGGCCAACTTCAGCTTGGGAAGTTCCTGGAGATTTGGGGTCAGCGCCTGGGGAGGGCAGAGTTTGGGGATGGAGGGAGCTCAGCAGGGTGGTGATGCCATGTAGCCCACCCTCTAAAGCTGTCATGTCCTCCAGGGGGCCTGATCTCTGCAGGTTGGAAGTCAGTTGCAATTCCAAGAGAATTCAGGGCCCCATCTGGAGTCGATGGCTACTCTAGTTAGAAGTCTTTGGTTGGCAACTGCTTCGGCTCGTCCTTTCATGGCGGCGGCTCCCGGCCTTTCGAATGCTGTCCCCAAGGATATGGGGACAGCCTTCAGGTTGGCCTCTTTTTTTCTTTTTCTTTTTGCAAATGGCATAACAATTAGGGCTGCCAACCTCCTGGGGGGGCCTGGAGATCTCCTGGAATTACAACCGCTATCCAGATGACACGGATCAGTTCCTCTGGAGAAAATGAAAGTTCAGTGTAGTGGTTAGGAGGATGGACTCTAATCTGGGAGAACCGGGTTTGATTCTCCACTCCTCCACATGCAGCTGCTGGTGTGACCTTGGGTCAGTCACAAGTTCTCTCAGAGCTGTTCTCTCACGAGCAGTTCTCGAGAGAGCTCTCTCGGCCCCACCTACCTCAAAGGGTGTCTGTTGTGGGGAGGGAAAGGGGAAGGAGATTGTAAGCCACTCTGAGACTCCTTCGAGTAGTGAAGAGCAGGGTATAAATCCAATCTCCTCCTCCTCCTCCTCTTCCTCCTCCTTAGGGTAGCTCCTATGCTATCACACCCCTGCCAAGCTCATTCTCCTCCCCAAAATCCACCCCCCCCAGACTCTGCCCTCAAATCTCCATGAATTCCCCAACCTGGAGTTGGCAACCCTTGTAACATTATCATTATTTATTTGAATGGGCCTTGGGGGGGCAACTAAGGACCATGTGGGGTTTTATACCATAGAAGGCATTGGGGGAATATTTTTTTCATTTTCTCGCTGACTTCATTTGTAGTCTGGCTTTCCCGTTGAATCTCATGGCAGATTCAACTTGAAAACAATGCATTGTGAACGCCAATTATATGGAATGAAGCTATTGTTTGTGGAATTGGATGGCTTTGTTTTAATTGTGCTGTTTGCCAGTTTATCTGGCCCTTGCAAAGGGCTTTGAGGCGGCCAAGAATGGGAGGGGGGAAATGTGGGTTATATGACGATATGGTAATATATGATGATAGGATAAGATACAAAATGCAGCCGAAGTATCCTTCAAAAATTCCCCTTGGAGATACTCTATCTTCTAGCGGAGGCTTGAATATGTTAATCTCCTAATTGCCTCTCCATAAACATGATTTTATTTATAATTGCATAATATTATCAAAGTAGGTCTGTTTGACATAGAGTTGCCAACGCTGGGTTGGGAAATTCATGCAGATTTCTGGGGGTGGAGCTTGGGGATGGTAGCGTTTGGGGAGGGAGCCACCTCACCGGGGTGTCACGCCATAAATTTCACCCTCCAAAGCTGCCATCCAGTTGATCTTAAAGGTGTCACTGGACTCAAACTTAGTTCTCGCATCTGCTTGTTATTCTCACATCTGCTTTTATTATCTGTACTAGGAATAAGGCCCATTGTGCAAATAAATACAATGGGCTCTAGAAAGAGGATTAGACTGGGTGCCCCAGCCTTGGGCACTCAGTGTGTCCTCAGCAGGGTATAATGACACAGAGTCCAGCGTTTTCTCCATAGGAACTGATCTCTGCCATCTGAAGAGCCATTGTAATTCTGAGCCATTGTAATTCTGAGTGATCTCTAGCTCTCCCCTGGAGATTGGCAACAATGGGTCCACAGGAGGAAATGGCTGGTTTGGAGGGTGGAGTCTATGACATTGTACCTGTATGAGGTCCCACCCCTCCTCAAACCCCACCATGTACAGGCTCCACCCTGCAAATCTCCAGGAATTTCTCAACCTGGAGTTGGCAACCTTATCTCCATTACAGCCAACCATCTGCCCCTCTGACTTCAGCTTTCCATCTCTCCTTCCCCCCCACCTGCAACCTCTACCTAGGAAAGGTAGTCTTTCTCCACAGTGGGGACCCAAGCAGGAGGGAAGTGACCTCAGCAGGGTATAATGACACAGATTCCACTCTGCAAAGCAGCTGATTTCTCCAGGGGAATGGATCTCTGCCATCTGGAGAGCAGTTTTAATTCTGAGTGATCTCCAGCCCTCACCTGGAGATTGGCAGCAATGGTTGCCCAGGATAAAATAAGTGCTTTGGAGGGTGGAGTGTATGACACTGTATTTACCAGAGGCCTCTCCCATCCCCAAACTCTGGCTTCCGTAGACACCACCATAAAATTGCCAGGAATTTCCCAACCAGGAGCTGGTAGGCCTGAAAAGGGCCTCCTGTCTTTGCCTTTTACTGACAGAACCAAGCCTGGTTGCCTAGCAACAGCCACTGAGGGAAAAGTTAGCCCCACAGGAACCAAGGAGAACTGTCTTCGTCAGGAGAGACAGCCATTTTGGCAGTTTATTCTGTCAGGAACAGTGGCCAAGCTGACAGTGGGTGGGGGAGAGAAGCAGACCCAGCACCCAGCCAATGGCACACAAGTACTCTTGAGTAGCAGTTGATGGGCCAATGGCTGATGGAGCGCACAGCACAGCCAATGGGAGAGTTGAAAAGTGCCAACGCATTATATATATCAGACCTTACCAACTGTTTTAATCCAATCTTAGCTAGACTTATCACTCAGTTACATATGCATCTTGACCCCAATGAGCCCTTCCTGGCAACTAACCCCCCTCCCAACTATATGTAATGGTTGGCCAAGTCTGTTTCAATGTACCTGAAGAAGTGTGCATGCACACGAAAGCTTACCCCCAGAATTCAACTTTGTTGGTCTTAAAGGGGCTACTGAAGACCAATATGACTACCCACCTAGCGCATCACAAGCAAAGATTTTAAACTGTCTCGAACGCCGAATTAAAGAGAGAGAAATCAATCGCAACCTTTTATTAAGGCAGAATTTTAACCTATCATCCTTCAGAGTGGCTATCCAGCTCTGACATCCATCCCTGCTGTCGTTGCATCTACGGGGCCCCAAGCACTGCAACAACTGTCCAAAGGATTGATAGAAGCAGAAATTGATATTTCAGATATTTTCCTATCCTTTGCCCTGACCTGAATGACCCAGGCTAGCCTGATCGCGTTACATCTTAGAAGCTAAGTAGGGTCAGCTCAGGTTAGTACCTGGATGAGAGACCACCAAGGAAATACAGGGTCGCTAGGCAGAGGCAGGCAATGACAAACCACCTGTGTTTATCTCTTGTCTTGAAAACCCTACGGGGTTCCCTAAGCCGGCTGTGTGACTTGATGACACACATCTATTAGCCCTGACCTGGATGGTCCAGGGTGGCCAGATCTCATCAGACCTCAGAAGCTAAGCAGGCTTGGCCCCGGTTAGAACTTGGATGGGAGACCATCAGGGAAGTCCATGGTTGCTATGCAGAGGCAAGCAATGGCAAACCACCTCTTCTCATCTGCCCTGCCCTGGATGGTCCAGGGTGGCCCGATCTCATCAGACCTCAGAAACTAAGCAGGGTCGGCCCTGGTTAGGACTTGGATGGGAGACCATCAGGGAAGTCCATGGTTGCTATGCAGAGGCAAGCAATGGCAAACCACCTCTGCTCATCTGCCCTGCCCTGGATGGTCCAGGGTGGCCCGATCTCATCAGACCTCAGAAGCTAAGCAGGGTCGGCCCTGGTTAGAACTTGGATGGGAGACCATCAGGGAAGTCCAAGGTTGCTATGCAGAGGCAAGCAATGGCAAACCACCTCTGCTCATCTGCCCTGCCCTGGATGGTCCAGGGTCGCCAGATCTCATCAGACCTCAGAAGCTAAGCAGGGTCGGCCACGGTTAGAACTTGGATGGGAGACCATCAGGGAAGTCCAAGGTTGCTATGCAGAGGCAAGCAATGGCAAACCACCTCTGCTCATCTGCCCTGCCCTGGATGGTCCAGGGTGGCCAGATCTCATCAAAACCTCAGAAGCTAAGCAGGGTCAGCCCTGGTTAGGACTTGGATGGGAGACCATCAGGGAAGTCCAAGGTTTCTATGCAGAGGCAGGCAATGGCACCTCAAATCTTGCCTCGAAAATTCTCTGGGGTTGCCATATGTTTGCTGCGACTTGATGGCATTTTCCAGGCACCCCCTGTGATGTTTATTGACGAGCACCAACATTATCTCACACACACACCCCCCCCATCATTAATTCCCTTTGAACATCCATGTTCACGGAGCACAGAAATCATCCAACTGGTCAATCTCCCCTCCTCCAAAACCTCACGCAGGGCGAATCGGCGCCTCCTGACCTTGCCGGGGAGATCTTGCTGCTTGGTGCTGAGATTCTCAGGCATTTCCCAGCAACGGGTGGAGAGGTTCAAGATGGCGGTGGCCGCCATGTGCGCCGCCTCGGCATCGTGGGAGTAGTCGAAGCCTGTGGACGAAGACGAAGTGCTCTTCACGTAACTGCTCGAGGGACTGTGGCCGGGGGAAGAGGCCTTTGGAAAAGGTTTGGCTGCAGAAAGGGAGGAACACAGGGGGGATGGTGACGCACGGCGGCAGCAAAAGGACCCGTCTGCAAGTCAGTCAAGGCAGTGAATTCGGCTTCAGAGCCATGGACAACCTTTCAGATTTTGGTTTGAAACCAACACAGGAAGCGGCCTAATATTGACTCAGGCCCTCATTCCCCCAAGGTCAATATTGTCTACTCAGACAGGGGAGTCTCAAGTGGAGGTCTTTCACATCGCTGCCTTTCTCATCCTTAGAACTGGGGATACCAGGAGTCGAACCCGGATCCTTCTGAGTGCCAAGCAGATGCTCTTATCGCTGAGCCACAGCTGCTCCCCAAGTGGGGCGTGGGAGGGAAAGAGACACAGCAGACTCTGAAGCCCCATACTTGAACACATGCAAGGTCAAATGGTAAAGAAAAGCCATTGATTTCAGGAGAGATTCTTGTAAAATGGTACCCACACAGCACAAACATCCCACCTGCCCTGTTTTCCCTTTGAAGCAACAGGACGGATGCTTTCGGCAGACCTGGCTAATCCGTGGGCCCACTTGACTTGGAAACAAAGCAGACCTTACGTTTGGCCAATGTCGGATCAGGCATAGATATAGAGGAAGACCACCACATGTCTACTTCCTGAACCCGGCTGCCACTTAGAAGGCCGGAGGGGGAAAAGATGTTGGGGGAGGGGAATCACCATTGCTCACATCATAACATCATTTCTGGGGCAAACCCGGAAGTGATAACGTGGCGCTCCAGGAGTTAGAAGAGACTCTTTCGTAACGCCATAGAGTTCCCACTGAATCCTAGAGCAGCACGGTGGGACTTCTGGGTAACTCCTGGAAATAATGGTATGTTGTTGAGCAGCAGGGCTCCCCCATGCCCCTGCCCTCCCAGTCTCCCACCAGATGCCAGCAACGCTAGGCTGGGGAAGCTCTGACATTTGCGCAGCCAAGGGCGTAGACTTTCCAATTTCCTAAGGGGGCGGGGCAGCTGGGGCTGGGCCAGAGACATTACAGGCCATTGTCTCCAGGGGAGGCTCAGCATGTCCTGGAAAAGTTCGGTGGGGGGAGGGGGGGCTCCAGATCCCCAGCCCCCCTGAAGTCGACGCTTATGCGCGCAGCCAAATGTGACGTCGGGGAACTGAAGTTCCTGAGCATATCAGGACCCGATTCAGCTCGGGACGACAGTGAGGAGAGAGGAGACACTTCAGCCTTTCTCCCTGCACCGTTTTCGCAAGCCGAAACAGCCTCCGAGGTTCTGTTTGTCTAGCTGCACCACTCCATGTGCACTAAATACTCATGAACAAAAGTAACATCTAGTTTGGGCCAACAAATCACCAGGTCTGTAGAAACAGAGAACTAGTCAGAGTCTTAAATGCTCGTGTGCACTCATCACATGTGCTTTGAAACACAGCATGGGGGGAGTACCAAGGGGTACCAACCCACTGCCTTTCTTGGCCTCTCTAAACCAATGCTTCAGTTGAAAACATCAGCTTTGGGGAGGTGCAACGGACCAGGCCTGTAGCTTCGGTGGGGCTTTTGGGGGCTCTACCCCCTTCCTTAAAGGCAGAGCCCTACAAGAATTTCTTCTGTAAATGCTTTCTAAGATCATTTTAAAACATTGTTTAAAGGCATGCGCTCCCTTAAGCAGAGTGGGGTGCTGCAAGTTGACTCATTCCCACACTGAGCAAGGGGGTTGGAGTAGGTGACCTCTAGGATCCTGTCTAACTTTGTCTCAAGAAACTGGTCCCCTTTAAGAGACTTTTTTCTGCCTAAAGTGTTAGCTTTCTTGACTATTGACGTCATCACCCACACCTGCTGGGTTGTTCTCAGGATTGCTTCTTAGGCTGGCAGAAGCGATTAACTTGCAGCAGCTGAGAACTGTCATCTAACATGGCTGACAGCTCGCAATTTAGAGATCTATCCCGGTCACAGCTTCCAATAGGCTAAATGGCTTTTCTTTCTGCACTGAGAGCCTCAGCCCCACCAGAAGAAAATTTGCCCCACAAGCGACATAATCCTGGCTACAGGCCTGCAATGGACGAATGGTAAAACGTCTGCGTTTCCTGGAAGTGACATCTGGTAGCTGATTCTTAATTTTTTTTTCTCCCGTTGCTGTTCAGAGTATCAGTGGGAAACAAAATTGCCAACTTTGGGTTGGGAAATACCTGGAGATTTGGGGGTGGAGGGTGGAGTAGAGTTGCTAAATTACAGGTGGGAACTGGAGACCTCCCGCTATTACAATGCACCTCCAGATAATAGAAATCAGTTCCCCTAGAGAAAATGGCTGCTTGACTCTATGGCATTATGTCCTGCTGAGGTTCCTCCCCTTCCAAACCATGCCCTCCTAAGGCTCCACCCTCCACAGGCTCCGCCCTCAAAATCTCCAGCTATTTCCCTATCGAGAGATGGAAACCCTAGGGTGGTGCCTGGGGAGGGCGGGGTTTGGGGGGGGAGGGAGGGACCTCAGCAGGGTATAATGCCAGAGAGGCCAACTTCCAAAGCGGCCATTTCCTCCAGGGAACTGATCGCTGTTGTCTCGAGACCAGCTGTAATGCTGGGAGATCTCCAGCCACCACCTGGAGGCTGGCAACCCTTGGCAACAAATACTACTGGTAGAAGGCCTCCCGCCATAAGAAGAGACCTGGCAGCTCTGACGTTCATTTCGCAGGCTTTGCAAAAAGATTAGACCTGTTAACGGGAAATCATGGGGAACAATGGGAGAAGACTGAGCCCGTAGCCACGGTGGGGGCATTTGGGGGTGGAGCCCCACCACAGATGAGCCCTGCCCCACCCCGGGAGGATGCCATATCCCCCCAGGCCCCCCTGCCTCACTCCTTATCCCTGCCCCTCCATGGCCTCCCTAGCTCGTACCGGGAAGCCGCCCTGCCACTTCTGGTCAGTTTTGGCTTCCCTTTTCCTCCCCATCCTCTCCCGCCATGAGGGGGCAGGCTGGGGAAGGCAAGGGAAGCCACTATTGGTCAGTTTCTCTTACGTTCTTATGTCTGGGGCCGTGATGCTCTGTATTCTTGGTGCTTGGGGGGGGTACAATGTGGGGGGGATTCTGGAGTTCTGGCCCCGCTGGTGGACCTCCTGATGGCCCCTGGTGTTTTTGGCCACTGTGTGACACAGAGTGCTGGACTGGAGAGGCCACTGGTCTGATCCAACATGGCTTCTCTTATATTCTTATGTCTGGGGCAGTGATGCTCTGTCTTCTTGGTGCTTGGGGGGGTACAATGGGGGGGGACTTCTGGAGTTATGGCCCCACTGGTTGACCTCCTTAAAGCACCTGGTTTTGGGCCACTGTGTGATGCTGGAGTGTTGGACTGGAGGGGCCATAGGCCCAATCCAATATGGCTAGCCTACTCTTAGGTTCTTATGTTATGGTCTCCCCTCTAATCAGCTGTTAAACCTAAGAGCTGATCAGAGGGGAGGGAAACTGACCAGAAGCAGCAGGGCGGCTCTGAAAGGGAAGGCACCTAAATGACTCCCCCCCTCCCCCCCGCACACACATTTTTCTGGCTACGGGGCTGGAGAAGCCTCTTGCTCTTCTAGGGAACTTCCCAGAAACATTTGCCAGTTTAGGAAGTAGGTTTACCAGGTTCCCCCTGGCCACTGATGGGGAATACGAGGCAGGGTTGCAGATCCAGGCTGGGAAATTCCTGGAGATCTGGGGGCAGAGCCTGGCGAGGACAAGGACCTCAGCGGGGTACAATGCCACGCAGCCCACCCTCCAAAGCATCCATTTGCTTAAGGGGAATAGATCTCTGTATTCTGGAGACGAGCTGTAATTCAAGGGATCCTCCAGGTCCCACCTGGAGGCTGGCGTTCCTACCAGGAAGCTTGGCCGGTGGGACGGACCCAGCGGAGCAACCGCTGCACAACAGCACGAAGAACAAAAGAAGCAAAACACAACGCCAGGACATTCCAAAGCCCCATCCGCGACCAGCCCCAACTTACATTTAAAGGCTTTAGGTGAGGTTTCGCTAGTCTGAATCTTTGGGGCAAGCATGCGTTTGCCAAAAACCTGAGCATCAAAACTTGCATAATCGAAGGTGACCTTGGAGTACTTCTCCAGTTCCTTGGCCAAGTTGGCCCTTGGCGTGGTGGGAACCATGTTCGGCCTGTAGCTGCCATACTGAGGCACCTCCAGTTGCTTCACAAAGCACATAGGCCTAAGGGGGAGGAGGAGGAGGAGGAGGAGATAAAAAACAGATCAGCAACACATTCCTAAAATGTTTCCCGTTCCAAATAGGTTGTAACTCTGGGAGAGCTCCAGGCCCTAGCCTGAGGCTGGTAACTCTACTTGAATTGGGTCCCCCTAGGCCAGGGGTGGGCAAACTTGCTCAGCGTAAGAGCCACCTAGAACAGGGGTGGCCAAACTTGCTTAACGTAAGAGCCGCATAGAATAAACATCAGATGTTTGAGAGCCGCAAGACATGAACAAATATTACCTGCTTTTATTGAAAAAGAAGCAGATTTGCTTTTTATTAACGTTAAATGAGGCTGCTGAAAATAATAACAAAAGGGGTAAAAGCAGATATTGATAATGATATTAATTTGTCCAATGATATTTGTTTGCTAATGATACTTCGCTTCCCCAGCTGCCCTGCCGGGAGCCACATAATATATGTGAAAGAGCCGCATGCGGCTCCCGAGCCACAGTTTGCCCACCCCACCCCTGCCCTAGTCCTACTACTCTAACCATTATACCGCCCTGCACCCTCTCCTAGGACTCCCGGTTTTGGGGGCGTCCTCCCACCAACAGCCCACTTACCCCAACGGCTGCCAACCTCCAACCCGTTACAATCGATCTTCAGACGATCAAGATCAATTGGCCGCTTATTGCCGGTCCTACAAATTGCCGGTCATTTTCAAAGGCAAATCTTAGCTGCACATTGTGTCTTTTGTAGGTCCAGTAATAAGCATCAACTGAATACAGTTGGAAAAACTCTCCCTGCCTCCCTTTCGGGAAGACTTCATGCAAGTAGAAGCGGGCTTGGTATTCCGGAAATTCCCATTGGAGCTTGAGGGGCTTGAGTTTTTAAAATTGACGGGAAATCGACTGGTAGTCATCAGGGGTCATTTCGAGCCGGAACGCGCAGGAACGCCGTTCCGGGAGTAACAAGCCCAGGAGCGGGCACATATGGTGATGTGCTATGGAAAAAAAGCAAGCGCATGCTTGATCTGTGTTTTCATGCTTGTTGTAGGGGAGCTTCCCTGCAAGAGCAAAGGAAACCTGAAGGGTCTTTAGTAAAAGTGTAAAGCTGGCTCGCCAGCTCTGAGTTGGGAAAGACCTGGAGATTTTGGGGGTGGAGCCTGAGCGGTGGGTGTTGCCTTCTGACACTTCCAGTGATGTCAGGGTGTGTGGCATATACAAACAAGTTATGCTAATGAGTTATGCTAATGAGCTCCTGCACCCCTTTTTCTACGAAATGACCCCTGGTAGTTATTATATTGAATGAACTGAATATATATTTGATAAGGATGTAATACTAGCACATTACGTACTTCAAGGAATGTTAATTACAAACAGAACACGTTAATTTATATATTCTTACAGTATATGTTTGTTGTTACCAAGCTAAGCGGACGTCCCTCGGGCCAGGGATGGCCACCCATAAAGGATGTGTTAACTAGGGTTGCCAAGTCTGGGTTGGAAAATACCTGGAGACTTTGGGGGTGGAGCCAGGAGAGGGCGGGGTTTGGGGAGGAGAGGGGCCTCGGCAGGGTACAATGCCATACAACCCACCCTTCGAAGCAGCCATTTTCTCCAGGGGAGCTGATCTCTGTCAGCTGGAGATCAGTTGTAAAAGCGGGAGATCCCCAGGCCCCACCTGGAGGCTGGCAACCCTAGTGTTAACATTACAGGAAGTGAAGAGCTGGACGGCTGCCTTCCTGTCCCTTCCCCCCCGCCGGTAATGTTAATGCAATGGCTGTAATTCACTGGCTGTTTGCATTGCAGCGTAATCAGTATGGAAGCCGCCGACCGCGCTGTTAAAAAGCCCTTTGGCCTGCTGGCTCGGCATTAATTGGCGCTACAAAAGCCAGCCGTTGTCCTGCGTGACCTGCCTGAGAGCATCAATTAAATTCCAACCACCGGGAAAGACATTTGACAGAAAAGGAAGGCATCAGCAGGTACAAGAGACGCCAGAACGGGTGGCTGCCATGGCTAAATGCGCTCCTCCCAGAGATGTGAAGACTGTTATGGAGGGGGGAGAAGTGGGGGGAGAGAACCGTGCCACTGAAGATCTGTTTCATAAACTGTGGCGCCCAAAACTGAACACCATACTCTATTCTGCTCTGGTTAGACCTCACCTAGAGTACTGTGTTCAGTTTTGGGCACCACAGTTTAAGAAAGATATAGACAAGCTGGAACGTGTCCAGAGGAGGGCAACGAAGATGGGGGGGGGGGTCTGGAGACCTATGAGGAAAGGCTGAAGGAGCTCTGGGTCTGTTTAGCTTGGAGCGGAGATGACTGAGCGGTGATAGGATCACCATCTTCAGTTACTTGAAGGGCTGTCCTCTAGAGGATGGTGCGGGGTTGTTTCCTGTTGCCCCAGAAGGTCGACCAGAACCAAGGGGTTGAAATTAAATCAGAAAAGTTTTCGGCTAAACATGAGGAAGAATTTCCTGGCAGTTAGGGCGGTTCCTCAGTGGAACAGGCTTCCTTGGGAGGTGGTGGGCTCTCCATCTTTGGAGGTTTTCAAACAGTGGCTCGATGGCCATCTGACAGCAATGCTGATTGTGTGAACTTAGGCAGATCATGAGAGGGAGGGCACGGGGGCGTAGACCTTTGGAAATCCCGGGGGGGGCGGGGGCTCCTTAGCGCGCACGCTCACTGGAGCAATTCCCCCCCCGGAAACCGCCCCGCCTCCCCGGGCCCTTTTGAGGCCCACCAGCCACTGCTTCCGGTGCCTCTCCCCCCCCGCCACCCCTTCCCTCTCCCTCTCCAGCAGCAGCAGCCGGGCCTCGGAAGGACCCAGGGAGGCACAGTGGCAGGCGCTCCGTTTTCCCAGGGGTGGCTGAGCCCCCCCCCCCGGGAAATTTCGGGGGTGGCTCAAGCCCTCGAGCCCCCCCGGACTCTACGCCTATGGGAGGGCAGGAAGGGTTGCCTCAGTGCTTAGTTCTCATGGGCCTTTCTGACACGCCCAGGGAAATTCCAATCGCCACTTTGGGGTCAGGAAGCAGTTTTTCCCCAGGCCAGTTTGGCTGTACATCCTAGTGGTTTTTTGTTATCTTCTGGGCGTGTCACTGGGGGTGAGGAGGGGGAGGTACTTGTGAATTTCCTGCCTTGTGCAGGGGGTTGGAATAGATGACCCCGGAGGTCCCTTCCAACTCTATGATTCTAGATGGCCATCTGACAGCAATGCTGATTCTGAGAACTTGGGCAGATCACGAGAAGGGAGGGCAGGAAGGGTTGTCTCAGTGCTGAGTTCTCGTGGCCCTTTCTGACACACCCAGGGAAATGCCAGTCCCCACTTTGGGGTCAGGAAGCAACTTTTCTCCAGGCCAGTTTGGCCGGGGATCCTGGAGGTTTTTTGCCATCTTCTGAGCATGGAACAGGGGTCACTGGGGGTGTATGTGGGGGGAGGTGTTTGTGATTTTCCTGCATTGTGCAGGGGGTTGGAATAGATGACCCTGGAGGTCCCTTTCAACGCTATGATTCTACGATTCTATCAGAGGTCCATTACCTGAGTATCCGATCAGAATTGGAACTATTCTTTGACAGATCGCCGGTCGGCGGCGGCTGCTTCTCGTGAGATTTGGCTAGCTTCTCAGCAGCGGCGATGGGGCACCCTGATAAACTGTTGGAGGGTGGTCGCGGGAAACCGAGTGAGAGGAGAAGAACCGAAAGACCGAAAAATTAGCACAGTCATTACGAACATTGATATAACATTTCTGAGTGCTTAAAGTCCTGCGTATACATGAAGTCTGTTCAATGGGGCTTACTCCCGGGAAGGAGACTGCACTATTACTGTCCTTCTGTGGTGGGACCGGATGGTTCCCACTCGGTTTCTTGCTCTCTTCTGTTGCTCCTTTCCTGGGCTGTTGTGGGCTCAGACAGAACCCTCATTTCTGGTGGCAAGGTCAGGGGAATAAGCAACGGGATCTCGGAAGAAACTGGCCTGGAGAACTGAAGGTCAAAGCAATTCCTCGGGTCACATCTGGGAACTTCAGCCAGGTCAGCAAACCTCAGAGTACAGGTAGTTGGGCGACGTACGATCCACATTTCACGTTCTGCAGAACCAGTGGGGTACTGCAGAGTAGCTACTCTGCAGTACCCCACTGGCTCTGCAGAACGTGAAATGTGGATCGTACGTAGCTGAGAATCTATGTCAGGGGTCCTCAACCTTTCTGAGCCTGCAGGCACCTTTGAAATTCTGATAGAGCATGGTAGGCGCAGCCACAACATGGCTGCCACAGGAGGTGGCGCCAGCCACAAAATGGCTGTCGCAGGAGGTGGAGCCAGCCACAAAATGGCTGCTGCCGCTTCAGCCACACAGCGAAGATCCTTGAGCAGCTGTTGCCTAAACATTTTTTGTTTAAATCTGCACAACCTATCAAATTTCCAGTGGCCAATCAGAAGCCTTGCTGGGCAAACACACCACCTGGTCCCACCCATTTTCAAAGAAGAAGAAAAAGAGGAGGAGGAGGAGGAGGAGGAGGAGGAAGAGATTGGATTTATACTGCACCCTTCACTACCCAAAGGAGTCTCAGAGCGGCTTACCATCTCCTTTCCCTTCCCCTCCCCACAACAGACACCCTGTGAGGTAGGTGAGGCTCTCTTGGGAACTGGCCTTGAGAGAACAGCTGTGAGGAGAACTTGTGACTGACCCAAGGTCACACCAGCAGCTGCATGTGGAGGAGTGGGGAATCAAACCCGGTTCTCCCAGATCAGAGTTTGTGCTCCTAACCACTGCATGGTACCCATGGCTACCTTGTTGGGGAGACCTGAGGTAGGTTCTTGACACAATCCCAACACGGTGCTGGGTTTCTAGCCAGAAGCACATGCCAGGGAAGATCCGGTCTCCCCCACATTTCATCAGCACACCACAAGGAAACTCGAACCGCACTGGCGTGGCGAGCTGTGTGGTTGCTGACGCGGGTAAAGCCGACCGAACTGCACATCAGCTGTGGCGGGGAACTTAATTTTCTCTTCCCGTGGCTGGCTAGCTAGCATTTAAAGCCAAATTGGTCTCCTCAATTAACTGAGCAAATCTATCTGATTTTTCTTCCAGCTCCTAATCTGAGTCTATGAGGGAGGCCCGATCAATTTCTTCTCATGGCTTCGACACAAACAATGAATAAGAAATTAAGCAGATTTGCTAACCTTGCGCCTTGCCAAAGTATTAATAATGTTTATAGCTCTACCTAGTACGATCTAGTAAATTTACTTTGAAATCTGACTCTGATAGCCACAATACCCTTAAAAAAAAAGCCATTGATATTTCTGGGTTATCACAAATCATCGTTATTTTTATCATGTAAAAGGAAGCTGCTGTATATAAAATATGAGAAAATAGGGCCGGCTCCAACTGGTTTTTAGCCTGCCTAAAATATTCAGAACACCACATCAAATCACTACATCTTGGGGGCTTTTTGCGTTATACTTCAGGAACCAGCATGGCAAGCCAGAATTGTGGGTAGGCAAGGCTGTGAGTTGGGCAGTTTCCCAGTTCCATGACAAATTCGTTTTTCCCGCCCCTTCTGATCTATAAGGTTTTTTTTTTTCCCTTTCACATGCTGGAACAAGTAGGTGAAGAGCCACTTTCGATCCATTTAGTGCCTTTTAAGGCCAAGGAATTTGTTATGCTGTACCTTCAAGACCTTTGTAACATAAGGACTACAGCCAAGTTTAACTTTCATTCTCAAACCAGGCTTTTCTGTGGCTCAAAAGGAGCTTCTCTAAATACTGCAGCTGATTTGTGACTGCCCTTTCTGCTTCCCTTTTCCTCCTGAAATCTCCACCTCCTCAACAAGTCTGTGTGTGTGTGTGTGTGTGAGAGAGAGAGAGAGTAGGGTTGCCAGCAGTGTTCCCTCTAAGCTGAGTTACTGTGAGCTAGCTCACAGTTTTTTAGCCTCCGGCTCACAGATTTTTGTCTTAGCTCAGGAAGGATGGCCCCAGAGCAAACTAATGTAAGCAGGAGCCAAATCGCTCACTCACAACTTTAGTGCCAGTAGCTCACAAAGTGGTATTTTTGCTCACAAGACTCCACAGCTTAGAGGGAACATTGGTTGCCAGCCTCCAGGTGGGGCCTGGGGATTTCCCGCTTTTACAACTGATCCCCAGCTGACAGAGATCAGCTCCCCTGGAGAAAATGGCTGCTTTGGAGGGTGGACTCTATGGCATTATACTATGCTGAGGCCCCTCCCCTCCCCAAACCCCGCCCTCTCCTGGCTTCACCCCCAAAGTCTCCAGGTATTTTCCAACCCAGACTTGGCAACCCTATGTGTGTGTGTGTGTGTGTGTGTGAAAGAGAAATACATTATTGGCACCTTAGATGAATTAGAATTTTATGTTCTGCCCTGTGACTTCTTACTCTGCCCTGTGGCCACTCAGCTCTGTCCCTTGGGTCACGTGGGCTCCCCATCTTGGTTCCATTGGCCCCACCCCTGCGTAGGCGGACCCTGAGTCAGACTCCACCCCTTGCCGGATTTATACCTTCCAAGAGCTGGCAACTTCAGCGTTCGTTTTCTTGAAACACAAATGCTTGAGTATGTGCTCATCAAATATGATGATGACCTCCATGAAAATGCCTTCTGGGTAGTGTTCCCTCTAAGCTGAGTTAGCATGAGCTAGCTCACAGTGTCTTTAGCCTCCAGCGCACAGATTTTTGTCTTAGCTCAAAAAAGATGGCTCCAGAGCAAACTAATTTTATGCAGCAGCCCGATCGCTTCTCACAACTTTAATGCCAGTTGCTCACAAAGTACAGTTTTTGCTCACATGACTCCACAGCTTAGAGGGAGCATTCTGGGTAAAAAAATTGTATTTTTTCGTATGTGCCTCTGTGTGTGTGCGCACACCTGGAAGTCATGCCGGCCTCTGGTAACTGACCCCTCCTGGGGGCCTGGAAGATATTCAGAGAGGTGGCTGAATAAAGCCTGCCCCCGCCTCCCAACTGCTGGTATTCCTTGGAGGTCTCCCATCCAAGTACTTCCCTGAGTCGGCCCTGCTTCGCTTCTGAGATCTGACGAGTTCGGGCTTGCCTGGGCTATCTAGGTCAGGGCTGGGTAAGATTTTTTAAATGCCTGAAATGCTCATGAAACTTGTAAACTTTTTGTTAGCTGGGTGGAATGGATATCTGTCCCTGTGGATCTATTTATTTGGAACAAAGCAGATGGGGAGATTCTGGAAAAGGGCCCCCCCTCCCGAAGGAGGGAGAGAGGCTGGGCTAGTCCTTAGCTGCACTGTGTGAATGAGGCTGGTCCAGTCCCTTGCTGTGGATCACAAACAAACCTGGACCACTCCCTCTCTGGACTGTACAAATGAAGCTGGGCAGGATGCCTCCTCCTTAAGGTTGCCAGACACCCCCCCCCCCCGGTGGAGGTAGGGCCCCCCTGCTGATAAGCCCCACCTCCCCACCCCTGATCAGCTGGCTGGTGTGGGGGGGGAACTCACCCCTCCCCCCCAAGAGGGAGATCCATCCAACGTGCAGCAACGTATCTCCATCCCTGTCCACGTGACCCGGAAGTGACATCATCACATCTGGGAATATCAGGGCGACACTCTGGTATTTGGGCCTAGACTCTTTGGTGGGAGTTTTTGCCGAAATACCAGAGCATTGCCCCCAACAGCCCAGATGTGATGATGTACTTCTTCACCCAAAGAGTGATGAACACGTGGAATTCACTGCCACAGGAAGTGGTGGCGGCTACAAGCATGGACGGCTTCAAGGGGGAATTAGACAAACAGATGGAGCAGAGGTCCATCAGTGGCTGTTAGCCACAAGGTATAGATAAGAACTCTCGGCCTGGGGCAAGTGATGCTCTGTATTCTTGGTGCTTGAGGGGAGGGGGGGCAACAGTGGGAGGGCTTCTAGTGTCCTGGCCCCACTGCTGGACCTCCTGAGGGCACCTGGTGTGTTTGGCCACTGTGTGACAGAGTGTTGGACTGGCTGGGCCACTGGCCTGATCCAACACTGGCTTCTCTTATGTTCTTATGATGTCACTTCCAGGTCACGTGGACAGGGATGGAAACTCGTCAGATGGGCCTCCCTGCTGGTCCTGGCAAGTCCCCCCTCCCCTGCTGGTTGCCAGGAGGGACCTGGGAGCCCCGCTCCTCCATGTATTGTCCCTGGTGCCTGAACCTCGCTTGGAGTCAGGGTAGCTGAGGAGGAGGAGTGCCCTCCCACCTAAACAAGAAATGATATCCATAGCATCTTGGGCTAGAGCAGGGGTGGCCGAACTTGTGAAACGTAAGAGCCACACAGAATAAAGGCTAGATGTTTGAGAGCCACAAGACATGAGCAAATATTACAATTCTGATTGAAAAATATGCAGATGTGCTTTTTATGAACATTAAATGAGACTGCCGAAAATAAAAACAAAAGGGGGGGGAACCAGATATTGATAATGATATGTATTTGTCCAATGATGTTTCTTTGTTTGCTAATGATATTTATGTGTCTAAGAAAGAGAGAGAGAGAGGTGAGAAGAAAGAATGAAAGAGGTGGAAAGAAGGAGAGAGAGAGAGACAAAGAAAGCAAATAGATGGGGGAGGGAGGGGGAGGGATAAAGAGAGAGAGAGAGAGCAGTCAGATGGGGACCAATGCACCCTCTAAGCTGTGGAGACTTGCGAGCAGGGTCGTAGAGTTTTTAAATCTCCGGGGGGGGGGCGGGGGCTGCCTCGTGCGTGCGCGCAAAGCGCGCGTGCGTGCTCGGGACCATGTCCCTGCCGCTCCCCCCGAGGGAGCCGCCGCCGCTGCTTCCCTCCCCCGGGCCGTGCCCGCCCGGCCGCCCACCACGCTCCCTGCCCCCCTCCCTCCATCTCCCCGCTCATCTCGGGCGCCGGCGGCCGGCGCGTCGCCCTTGCGGGCCCCCGGCTCCCACTCCGCCTCGCGCTCGGGGGTGGCGCAGATGCCTCCCCCCCCCACCCTAGGGAGGCAGGAGGGCAGGCCGGGGGTGGGGGGGAAGGAGAGGCGGCGACGGCCGGCTGACTGGCCACCAGGCGCTCCATTTTCCTGGGGGTGGCTGAGCCTCCCCCGGGAAATTTCGGGGGGGGGGGCTCGAGCCCTCGAGCCCCCCCGTAGTTGACGCCCATGCTTGCGAGCAAAAATTCCACTTTGTGAGCCACCGGCATTAAAGTTGCGAGCAAGTGATTTGGCTGCTGCATAAATCAGTTTGCTCTGGAGCCCTCCTTCCTGAGCTAAGACAAAAATGTGCGAGCCGGCGGTTAAAAAACCGTGAGCTAGCTCACAGTAACTCGGCTTAGAGGGAACACTGATGGGGACCCTCCCAGGAGCCGCACAGTATGTGTGAAAGAGCCGCATGTGGCTCCCGAGCCAGTTTGGACACCCCTGGGCTAGAGCTTGGGCCAGTCCTGGATCCAGTCAACCAGCGAGTGCAAAGGCTCAAGGGTAAAAGACAAGAGTCCTTTGGTTCATACCCAAGGGTTCATGGCTCTGGTCATGGCCAGGTTTTAGACACAGAGGTAATAAGTAATAATTTAAACCTGGATAATAATAGAAGCTCCCAGTAGAGAAGCCCAAGAATTCAGTCCGTCCTCGTGTCCTGAACAGATTTTAAATTGCCCCCCCACCAAAAAAAACGTTGAGTCCTTGCAACACATGAATAGGACGAAAATCACATACCTTCGATGTGTATTGCGGTTGCTGTTCACGTGGCCCTGTCCAGTACATCCAGGTGTTGGGCATTTTAATACATTCTCGTGCATGGCCAAGACTTTAGGAAAGGAGAAGAATATGAAGGAGGATGGTGAGATTACTAAAAAAAAATTACTTGGTCCAAAGAATCATCATATGAAAATAGACAAGGTGGGGAGGCTTCGCCTGAGGAAGTCATGCAAATCGGATGGCAAGTCACCCATGGTTGCTGCCAGACCTGGCTCCAATGAGTATTCCCTCAAAGGCCAAAACAGCCCCGGAAAGGGACCTGCCTCCTCCACCGGCCTTGACTGACAGAAACCACGGCTTCCACTGGCAATACTGTTGTAGTTGCCTAGCAACGGCCACAGAGGGTATTTGTTTCTTAAAGCTACAGGTGCTGCTTTTATTTGTTTTTTTTTTTTTAAAGAAAAACACCCAGTGTATTTCCCCCCCCAGATTTCCATTTTTTCTACAATCCTGGAACTTTCTTCAAGCTAGTAGAAAGCTCTATTTTATCTGCTGGTGACTTTAATCTCCAGATTTAAGTATCCACAGATCTGGACACACTGAGAATTAGACATATTGATAGAATTTGATTTTTTTTTTAATAAAGAAAAGAGTACAAGCCAGGAATCTCCCACTTCAAATACTGACAAGTACAATCCTGAAGAAAAAGAAGAGGTCGGATTTATACTTCGTCCTTCACTACCCAAAGGAGTCTCAGAGTGGCTTAAATCTCCTTTCCCTTCCCCTCCCCACAACAGACACCCTGCGAGCAAAGTTACTCCCTTCTAAGCCCATTGGCTTCAGTGGACTTTGAACAGTGTAATACCACTTAGCTTGGCACCGTGTGATGAATTTCTGTACCCATAACTAGTTAAGGGGACAAGACAAACAGATAGTCCCCTTATACTAAATCAGGTGTCTAACTAGCTCCCTAATATTTTCTATTCCCACCTGCAGGAGCTCACCTCGTCAAAACCCATTGACTGGAGACGGCAGGATTTGAACTTGGGACCTTCAGCTTGGGAAGCATGTTCTGCCACGGAGCCACAGATCCGTTTGGCATGTTTAATGCCTAAAGCTCAGCAGATCTGTCTCTGAGCATTATTTGGATGGAGAAATATGTAAACCACTCAAAGCCCTTTGCAGGAAGAGAGCGATACAGAAGTTAATTAAAAAGAATGTCTTTTTTTCTCCTTTCCTGTCTCATTACCATACTGCTGCCTATCTCTTTCAGGTGCTTTTAAGTGACTGGAATTTTATTTGCTTTTATCCATAGTCTCTGATTTTATTTTCCTTTTTTTTATTTAAAAAAAAATGATATTAATCTTCTGGATTACCCCCTCCAGCAGTGATGACCTTATAAGCGCAGGAAATAATTTGTTTTCCTGTTCTTTGGAAATACATAGATTGCTTTTTTTAATTTTAATTTTTTTAAAAAAAAAAAAAATCATGCATGCAAGAAAGTAACTGATGTTCCCTTAATTCATTTCCCCCCTCCAGGTCTGTAACCTTTGAAATAACCGATAAGGTAGTTTTTCTTCCCCGATTATCATAAGCAGAAAGAGTGCTTCTTGTGTTGTAATGATAAAAGGAACCGTTGTATTTAAAGTGGCAGAAAAATAACAAATATTGACCCGTTGGGAAGGAAGGATGTGAATTTTTAAATTTCCTTTTATCCGTAATATTCTTGTTTTAAGTGTCCATGAAAGGAGGAAGAATTGGCCACTGATAACTCTTACTCCTTCGGGGGTTGGCTGTATCCCTCCCTCCCGACTCTTTGACTCCTAAAATGAACATCCCTCAATCTCTTTTCAACTAGATAGTTCATATTAGGGAAAAAAATAATTTTGTGGGAATTGTTAAGTGATGGATTTATCGCAGGGGTCAAACAATTGGCAAGCTAACCTAGAAGCAATGCTCCCTCTAAGCTGTGGAGTTCTTGCGAGCAAAAATTCTTCTTTGTGAGCTCCTGGCATTAAAGTTGTGAGCGAGCCATTTGCCACTGCATAAATCAGTTTGCTCTGGAGCCATCCTTCCTGAGCTAAGACAAAAATGTGTGATCCAGAGGCAAAAAAACTGTGGGCTGGCTCACACTAACTCAGCTTAGAGGGAACACTGCCAAGAAGTAATTTCTTTTGTGCCTTCTGCAAATAATAATAATAATAATAATAATAATAATAATCTATATATCTAATTCCCAAGTGGCCCCCCGCATGCAGATACCTAAATCCACGCCGGGGGGGGGCACTTGGGGGGCAGGGAGGTTGTTCTGCAGATGTGGGGCGGTCCCCACATCTGCAGAAAAATCCAAGAAGTTTTAAAAAATTTCGGGGGGATACTTAAATACCCCCAAAGTAAAAAACCCTGCGCATGCCCAGAGAATGGACTTACCTGACTGGCGGCGGGCTGCAGCTGCGCTGCCAGCTCAGAGTGGGGGGGAAGGGGGTGGGAGGGGGGAGGCAGTGTGGCGGTGCGGCAGGCCTCGGGCCTAGCCGCGCCGCCAGCTCTGAGAGCGGGGGAGGAGGCGCGCCGGGCCTTGGGCCTCGTCGGGCCACTGTCTGGTGAATGGAGGAGGGGGTGGAGGGCGGGGGGGGGAAGAAACGCTGGGCCTGAGTGGCTTAGCGCCACTCAGGCCCGAACAAGAACGGGCCGGGGGGGCGGGCGGGAGGGAAGTGGCGGGGGGGAAGCAACGCCAGGCCCGAGCGAGAGCGGGCCAGGGGCCAGGAGGGAGGGAGAAGCGCCGAGGGGCTTACAGCTTCTCCCCCTCCCCGTGAGTATCGGGGGTCCCCCCTTCTTGTAATAATAATAATAATAATAATAATAATAATAATAATAATAATAATAATAATAATAATAATAATAATAGATTGGATTTATACCACGCCCTTCACTTGGAGTCTCAGAGCGGCTTACAAACTCCTTCCCCTTCCCATTCCCACAACAGACACCCTGTAAGGAAGGTGGGACTGAGAGAGCTCTGAGAGAACTGCCCTTTCAAGGACAGTTCTGACAGAACTATGGCTCGCCCAAGGTCATCCAGCAGTTGCAAGTAGAGGAGTGGGGAATCAAACCGGCCTTGCTGGCTTGGCAGGGTATAAATCCAAATAAATAAAAAAATAAACAACCCGGCTCTCCCAAATTAGAGTCCACGCACTTAACCACTGCACCAAACTGACACCAAATTAAAAAGGAACCAGATGAGTTGATTAAAAAAAGGCTTTGGGAGCAAAGTCTAACGAAAGTTTATTATTCCGAGGTTTCACTAATTAAAATGGGAGGCAGTAAGGGCCAAACAAGATTTTAGGTTTTCTTTTTAATGAAACATAGGGCGATTCTGCACTGGCTTTTCCCTCCGTTGTTTTACGGAACCCACGTTGGAATAGAAATTCCTCTCTGCATTGCATGCCGCTTTCACTTTCTTTGATCATTGGATTTTATGGTACCCTCTACACTGCATGCCGTTTTCGCTTTCTTTGATCATCGGATTTTATGGTACACCCTACATTGCCTGCCACTTTCATTTTCTTTGGTCAGTGGTTTTTATGGTACCAACTAGATAGATTTATGGCTGTTCAAGGGTGACTTTGTGGCCAGTATTGCGTTGCCCTGAGGGTTCTGAAGGTGGCTTTGAGCTGCACCTTTTCCTCCATGTTGAGAAAACGTGGAGCAAATGTTAGATACGGAATTGTCCATGGAAGCATAGAGCTGGAAGGGACCTCCAGGGTCATCTAGTCCAACCCCCTGAACAGTGCAGGAAATTCATACCTAGCTCCCCTCCTGCTGATTCTTGCTCTATGCCCAGAGGAAGGCAAATAAGCCCAACGCTCCAGGATCCCTGGGTCAATCGGTCCTGGAGGAAAATTTCTTCCTGACCCCCAAGCAGTGATTGGCATTAAGAAAATGCCACGTAAGAAAGGGCCAAAGAGGCGAGCACTGACTCATCCCTTCATGCCCTCCCTCTCGCCATCCGCCTACATTCACAGAACCTGCATCTAGCCTCTGCTTAAAAACCTTGGAAGAAGGACAGCCTGCTCTCTGACACTATCCCTTTCAAGCAGAATGCTGTTCTTAGGGACGAGGCTTCCTTCATTCCGTCTCTCTCTCACACCCACACGCCCCCAAAAGGATCACACTTTCCATCTGTGGCACCATGGATGCAGGACATGCATGCTGCAACCTGCATCCATCCCGCTACTTAGATTAGATTCTAACCCTATCTCTCCCCTGGACTATCTTAGAATAGAGTTCCCTAGTAAAGGACTCCTGTTAGTTTGAAGCTGAGAATTGGCTCAGGGTAACGTTGTATCTTTCCTACCATACATCGTACCAGACTGCCTAGTGCACTCTGCTACATAAGAGAGAGATTCCTGGCTGTACCATACCAGTGAATTCTAACAGTTGTGAGGATCAAGCGGGGGCCGCACATGAACACGCGTGAAGCTGCCTTGCACTGAACCAGAGCTTTGGTCCATGGTCTTCTCAGACTGGCAGCTGCTCTCCAGGGTCCCAGATGGAGGTCTTTCATATCAGCTTCACCCAGAACCTCTAAGTTGGGGACTGAACCTGGGACCATTTGCACGCCACGCAAGATGTTCTCAGTTCTTTCACATCATCTACTACCTGAGTCTTCTAGCTGGAGCTGCTGGGGACAGAACCTGGAACCTTCTGCATGCAAAGCACCTGCTCTACCACTGAGCCACGCCCAGGCCCATAGCCAGGATTTTGTGGCTTGTGGGGCAAATTTTTTTTTCTGGTGGGGCTGCCGCTATTTTTATGTCAGCTCCAATCTGTCCCCAAGCCCGACTGCTGATGGCCACCCCTCTCCCTCCCCTCCTGCAAGATTTAAAGGGCCCTTCAGCTAGGGTTGCCAGCCTCCAGGTGGGGCCTGGGGATCTCCCGCTTTTACAACTGATCTCCAGCTGACAGAGATCAGCTCCCCTGGAGAAAATGGCTGCTTTGAAAGGTGGGCTCTATGGCATTGTACCATGCTGAGGCCCCTCCCCTCCCCAAACCCCACCCTCTCCCGGCTCCACCCCCAAAGTCTCCAGGTATTTTCCAACCCGGACTTGGCAACCCTACCTTCAGTTGATAGGAGGAAAAGACATGGCCCAGTCAGCTGGAGGGCCCTTTGAATCTTGCAGGAGGGAGGGGAAGGGGCGCGCACCCCCCCCCATTTCTTCTCAAAAGCATTTAAATGATCTTCTTCTCACAAATATCTTGTGGGGCAAAGCCCCCAATAGCCCCACTGTCACTACAGGCCAGACCACAGCCCCTCTCCCTGGGGAGAGAGAGAGAGTCATGCATGCTGCCCCAAGCTCCTTAGAGGAAAGTGGGGATAACAATGGCTGAGGACAGACTGGCAAAATGAAACCCAAGGGAAGCGGGGCAAAAAGACCCAGGCCGAGTTGTCGCGGGGCTTTTTGTTCACACTGCGTAGACTGATGCGGGGAGGAGGAGGAGGGGGAACAGAGTATTCACCCTGTGGGGCGGCCCCTGGCACCGCACGGCTTTGGTCCGTTTTGCCGACCTGCGCATAGGCGCATGGGTGCAGCAGCCGGATCAGCGGGTTCACATTACTGGCGCCGCTTGATGTGCGGCTTATTTGAGTCCACGCTGCCAGGAAGCGGCATGAACGCACACCCAGACGGCTTGACGCCGGTTTCACCGGGTACCTTTTTAACGCGGGGTGAAAGTGCTTCAGGACCGGGTGAGCGCGGCACGGCAACGCCAGACAGCTGTGGCTGTGTGAACGGGCTCTCTTAATCCGCTTGCAAAGTGGGCCGATATCGGGCCCAACTGCCAGTCTGAACTCGGCCAATGTATTAGGCAAGTCGGTTGGAGTAGAGCTGGCTTTCAAGCAAAGGAACTTCTAGCCATTCTTGAAAACTGTTTAACTGGAGATACCAGAGGCTGAACCCGGCAAGGCCTTGTACCCCCGAGCCTTCCTTTACGACATGCTTGGTCCTTCTTTGTTCAACCACTTTGGTCCCTTCGCCCGTTCCCTCCACTGCCATGCTGAAACCAAAGCACTAAACCCTGCACCTTCCCTGTATACCTGCCTCAGATCTGGGGACTGTTTAATTAATTATCGTACGGCATTGTGTGTAGAATAGCCAGGAGATCCTGTGATTGTCTGGCAGCCTCAAGTTCTAGCTCTTAGCCTTGTGCTAGTGGCGAGTCTGACTTGTTTTTAGGGGCTGAGGGAGCTTGGAAAGAACTGTAACTGGCCCAAGGTCACCCAGCTGGCTTCAAGTAGAGGAGTGGGGAACGGAACCCAGTTCTCCAGATTAGAGTCCGTCGCACTTAACAACCACACCGAACTGGCTCTTCAGATCTGGGAGACCATGTTACAACAGGCCAAACTACACGGCACATTGTTTGATGCGTCAGGTCTGGGGAGGATGAGTCCGGATCCAAGCTGGGATTGAATCAGGCTGGGTCTGACTCACTTTCCTTGCACTCATCCAGCAACTGCTGGGAAAGGCATTTTTAAAACCTGCAGGGGCCTGATTCAGTTCGGGATCCATTTTCAGTTCAGGATCATTTCCTCCCACCATTTCCATTTTTCTGAGCTGAAATGAAGACGGGCAGCAGTTAGGTCTCCCTTTTTAGAGCCACACATACACAAAATAGTGCACATGGAGCTCCAAAGTGAGATGAATAATCCCCCCCCAAGTCCTTTTCAGCTCAGGAAAATGTCACAGGGGTAGGCAGGAACCCCCCCCCCCCCCCCGCTCCACAGTCCTAAGCCGAATTGGGCCCCTGCAGGTTTTAAAAATGTCCAAGTCAACACAAAAAATATGAATTGTGTAGATTCGAGTCCAGTAGCACCTTAGAGACTGACAAGATTATGGCGGTATAAGCGTTTGAAAGTCAACGCTTCCTTTGAGCCTGTGAATGCGGGGGGGAGCGGCTAAGAAATCAAATCAAATCAAATAAATAAATAAATAAATATGAAGTTAGCTGACTAAGGGAGTTTGGATTCTCAAAAACTTATACCCCTAAAATCTTGTTTGTCTCTAAGGATGGGTTCAGGTGGGCAGCTAATCCCGCCATTGGCCCGGCTGTAATTTAAGCTAGATCTTTTTGATCCAGAGTTGCACGACCAGACGGATTGCCCGTGAAGCACTTTACTGCGCGTGACTTCCGCGGTGGATTGTCTAGATGGCATCCACCGGAAGGAGCTGTGCAGTTGGCTTTAAAAAAAAAAATCCTGTCTGTGCATGCGCATATGCGCCTCACCATATACTTGTTTATTCACGCATACACGGACTAAATTGGTAAAAGCCAACGGCACCTTCCTCTAGGTACCCTTTCAGTTTATAAAGTTAATAAAGTTCAGAGGACCATCAGAAACATTAAATTGTTCGGATCGCTTGAGTGGACCTCTGGGAATGTCACGTGTTTAAGTGGTTATGCGTGCATCACTAAGAGTTTTTTAAAATGGTGGCCATTCGGGATGGTCTGGAGACTATCCCTACAGGCTGATAGTGCACTGGAAATACGATCTGAGGGTGGAAAGTCCGGCACTGGCCTGTTGGCCAGCTTTAGACTGGACTTTCACCACTATCTTTTAAGTATGGATCCCCAATGGGGATCAACGGGCTACTCACGGAGGCGGCACAATTCCCAGATGTTGTGATCTGGATGTGCACTTTAAATCCACTCGTGCCTGGTGCAGCTCAAAAGAGCTGTATGAATGTGCACCCTAAGGTGCTACTGGACTCAAATCTAGCTGTTCTATGCAGGGGTCATTTCGTGGAAAAAGCGGTGCAGGAGCTCATTAGCATAACTCATTAGCAAAACTTATTTGCATATGGCACACCCCCTGATGTCACCAGAAGTGTGTCAGAAGGTGACACCCACCACTCAGGCTCCACCCCCAAAATCTCCAGGTATTTCCCAACTCAGATCTGGCGAGCCAGCTTGACACTTTGGCTAAAGATACTTTGGGTTTCCTTTGCTCTTGCAGGGAAGCGACCCTACAACAAGCATGAAAACACAGATCAAGTTAGTCTGCTTTTGCTTTTTTCCACAGCGCATCACCCTATGTGCCCGCTCCTGGGCTTGTTACCCCTGGAACGGCGTTCCTGTGTGCTCCGGCTCAAAATGACCCCCGGTTCTATGGCAAACCAACCCAGCTTTACACAGGAGACAGTAGCCAGAGCAGCATTTATAGGACCAGTTGTGGTGCGTTGCACGAGCAGCTCCATGGCACACTCACTCTCCGGAGGGATCCTGTCTTTGTGCGGGCAGCCAGACAGACTACGATGGTGAGGATACAGCCCTGTGACATGACCTGTGCCATCACAGCCGGGAGTGGGGCATTTGATCTCCCGCTTCTCGGGTCTTGAAGGATCTGCAAAATAGATGGAGGAAAAGGATGCAGGAGGCACATTACGAAAACGTTGCATGCAAAACCTCCCGGAGAAACATCACCCTTCTTTGTGCTTCTTTGGGGATTTCTTACACAATGTGTATTGCTGAAATTTAATCCCTGGGTTGTTCCACACAAATGTGGCACAATGTGCATTGTTTGTACACACAGAACGGCAGTTCCAGGCAGTATTGCCATCAGTCACTTGCTTGCTGTTCTTTTCTTGTTCCGGTCCCCCTTTTTCTCCCTAGGAATTGGCTTGTTGTGATTTTTCAATACTTTTGAAAGGAGAATAGATGTAATCCGCTATAGTATTCAACATGTTTTACTTGCACATGCTGTGTTATATTTTTGTATGCTTGGGGTTTTATGGATTCTGACAGAATCAGTTTGACTAATTAATTCGATCGCTGGCTTTTGCTGGGAATAAACTATGTATAAACCATACTTTGGTGCAGAATTGTTGTGCAGTCTCTGTGGACAGGCATGTGGACAGTTTTTGCAGTTATTACTCCACCATGTACTCCAGGTGATGTGTGTTTTGTTAAGCGCTGAGAGCATTGAACTGTTTGCTACGGCCGGACGATTCTTTAAATTTTTGAAAATTGGTGGTATTACACCATTATGAATAGGTACATTTCGGTTTGTATCATCAAGCGGTATTCCTGGTGTCATGGTATAATAGTGCTAATCAAATCCAACTGGGGAAAAGGTACAGTAGTATCTTTCTGCAGGTGTCAGTAAACAGGGAAAGAAGAAGATTCATGAACATTATACAACAACAAGAGGCAGGACCCGTGGTACTCAGGGCGGGCAGGGAGAGAAGGAGCTCCACATGGAGGAGGAGGAGGAGGAAGCAGCCACAGGTAAGCCTCCCCCCTGGGCAACGACGGCGAGGCCCAGCCCACCAATCTCCCCCCCCCCCAGTTCCAACGGCAAGGCCCGTGTGGCTCTCAGCTGCTGAGCCTGCTGATCTCCCCCCTAGTTTCGACGGTGAGGCCCGTGCGGCTCTCAGCCACTGGGCCTGCCAATCTCCTCCCTCTGCCCCTGGCACCAGTGGCAAAGCCTCAGAGGCTCCCAGCCACCAGCCCACCGCAGTTCCCAGAGTGTTCTCTGCACATGCGCAGGGAACACTCTTTTACTTTTGGGGGGATTTAAATATCCCCCGTATAGTTTTTTTAAACTTTTAAGATTTTTCTGCACACCTGAGGAGTCCCCCAAGTGTGCAGGAAAATCTCCCTCCTCCCCAAGTGCCCCCTCTGTGTGGATTTAGATATCCGCACGGAGGGGGCAACTTGGCTATTAGTATATAGATGCTCCCTCTAAGCTGTGGTGTCTTGTGAGCAAAAATTCTACTTTGTGAGCTGCTGGCATTAAATTTGTGTGCCAGCAATTTGGCTGCTGCATCAATTAGTTTGCTTTGGAGCCATCCTTCCTGAGCGAAGACAAAAAATGTGTGAGCTGGAGGCTGCCTCTGCGTAGCAACCCTGGACTTCCTTGGTTGTCTATCATCCAAGTACTAACCAGGGCTGACCTTGCTTAGCTTCTGAGATCTGGTGAGATTGGTCTAGCGTGGGCCATTCAGTTCAGGGCTGGCTGAGAGGTGAGTTGCCCTTATTCCAACACGTTATGGTTCTTACGGGTCTACTGGGACCACCCAGGCCCATGAGAAACCTACAACGGCCTAAGTAGAAAGCATCAAGCAAGAGGTGAGCCCAGAATCTCAACAGATCAGTAGGCCATCCCCATGATCAGTTGGGACAGCAATTAGACCCGAGCGGGTCCTCACCTTTGCTGTAGTAGCTTTTCCTGATGGAGTCCAGGGCCTTGCCTTGCTTCTCCTCCACCTGGAAATGTTTGACGTGTTCCCCCGTCAGCTGGCCGGGCTCCCGCACGACCTTCACTTGTTCCGCTTTCAGGGCGATGGCCTGCTCCAAGAGGCCCAGGTTCCCCCGGGTCATCATGTCATACATCTCCGACTCGTCCGTCACAGTGGATTTCTGGGAGTGGGAGTCATCGTCCTTGTCATCGTCAGACCTCACCTCCACGATGACCGAATACTCGGGCTTGGGACTGACCATCTGGCCTTCACAGTGGGGTTTGGGGGAGTCCTGAGATGTATGGCGAGCTTTTTCGCAGATCACTTCGGCCATCCTGTCCTCCTCCTCCTCTTCGTCGTCGTCGTCATCGTCCTCCTCCTCTTCTTCCTCCTCCTCCTCCTCTTCCTCCTCCTCTTCATTGTCCTCCTCCTCCTCCTCCTTCTCCAGTTTGCAGGATTCTTCGCCACTCACCTCGTCCTCCCGATGTTCCAGGCACAGGTCGCTGCTGCGTTCGCTGGTGACCTCAATGACCTCCTCTGCGTCCTCCGTCTGGATGATAATCTCCTTCTCACATTCTTCCTCCACCGCCTCCTCCTCCTCTTCTTCCTCCTCCTCCCCCTCCGCTGCTCCTTCGTGGGCTAAATGCCTGACATCCTCGCCAACTTGGGAGTCTCGGCCATCGCTTTCAGGCCCTCGGTCTGCCAGTGATCCTTCTGCTATTTGGCCTAGGTTTAAAAGAGAGTTGGCAATTATTTCTTGATAGCTGTTGTAGCTGGCCTTGAGCAGGCCGGGGGTAACAGAGACCATACTTTGCCCAGGATGTGGAGTTCGGGGGTTTTGCCCTGTAAAGGGGAAAGAGAGAGAGAGAAAAGGGAGGGGAAGGGAACATGACATAAACTTGCAAACAGCTGATTCCGAAAAGCCGCACTGAAACCCGTGTGTTGACCTTCCACTCCCGGTGTGGCCAAATTTATATGGCATTCGGCGGCGGCAGGTAAACAAGCCATTTCCCCGCCGTAAAACGGCTCCCTCTGATGAGATGAAGAGTCAGCGGCTGACACTTATTTCCCCCCAGATGCCGCCGGAAGTCATCAGCTCAACATTTGTGCGCTTTGTTTTGCGCCTCCCTGGACCAATATTTTGTGTAGAAAATCTCTCACAGAAGGTCGATGCCAGCAAAGGCATGCATCATGACCTGCATTTGCATAGGCACTGCGATGAGTCGGGGGTCCCTGAGCCGAGGACCTGCCTTTGGTTAGGCCACTGATGTCCCTAGGGTTGGATGAAATAGATGCCAGCCCCAGTTCTATAAGACCCGCGGGGAGGGGCCCATGGTTCAGTGGTCAAACACACAATTTGCATGCAGGCATGTTTTAGGTTCAAGACCTAGCGCCAGACGAAGCTGCCTTCTACCAAGTGATACCTTTGGTCTATGTACATACATACGTGCCGGCAAGTCGCAACCAACTTATGGGGACGCTGGCACGGTTCTTTCAAGGCAAGGGAGAAGCAGAGGAGGGTTGCCATCACCTTGCTCTGTAGGGTCTTCTTCGGTGGTCGCCCAACCAAGTACTGACCCTGCTTAGCTTCCAAGATCTGACAAGATCACTCTATATCATGCCTTCTAGAGTTGCCGGGAGGGGGGTAGGGTTGCCAGTTCCAGGTTGGAAAACTCCAAGAGATACGGCACTAGAGACTGAGGAGCAGAGGGACCTAGGGTTGCCCAATCTTATCTGTGTCTTAGCGGCGGGCTCCGGCCTGGCTCCTGGGGTCTTCTGGCATGCAAGTGAAGTGCATGCACTGCAATGACATCACCCGGAAGTGATGTCATCATGCTGGGCATGTCATTCAGGGGACACTCTAGCATTTGGGTAAAAAACTCTATGGTCACCGTGGAGTTTTTACCCAAATGCTAGAGTGTCCCCCGCACGAAGTGCCCGGCACGATGACATCACCCATTACCCATCCATCCATCCATCCATCCATCCATCCATCCACCTACCTACCTACCTATCCACCTAAACAGCAAGTTTGGTGTAGTGATTAAGTGCGCGGACTCTAATCTGGGAGAACCGGGTTTGATTCCCCACTCCTCCACTTGCACCTGCTGGATGACCTTGGGCAAGCTATAGTTCTGTCAGAGCTGTCCTTGAAAGAGCAGTTTCTGTCAGAGCTCTCTCAGCCTCACCTACCTCACAGGGCGTCTGTTGTGGGGAGGGGAAGGGAAAGGAGACTGTAAGCTGCTCTGAGACTCCAAGTGAAGGGTGGGGTATAAATCCAATCTTTTCTTCTTCTTCTTCTTTTATCATCTCTTTCTCTCTCAAAAAAAGCCCACTTCTTAGAGATCCTATCTGGATCAGGTCCACAGCGTGGGGTGTTATGCTTTCCACCAGCATGTTTTTTCTGACCGAAAACAACCCCAGTGGGCAGCTATTTTTCCCACTGTGGCAAACACATAGATAGCGTTGCCAGCTCCAGGTTGGGAAATACGTGGAGGCTTCAGGGGTGGAGCCTTAGAAAGGCAGGGTTTGGGGAGGGGAGAGAATCCAGTGGGGTATAATGCCATAGAGTCCCCTTCCAAAGTGGCCATTTTATCCAGGTGAACTGATCTCTGTCACCTGGAGTTCAGTTGTAACCTGAGGAGATCTCCAAACTGGAGGTTGCACCCCACCAATAATCGCTGTGCAAAAATGATACTAGTCCAATTACTGTCCACAAATATACTTCTTCTTCTTCTTTTGGTTCTTTATTTTACGCCATGCAGTGCTGCTGCTGCTTCCAAACAATCTGAATGAATGCTTTGTGTCTTCTCGGCATCTGAATGAGAGCCGGCAGTAAACACGAGAAAACACAAGATTCCTTCTGAGTAGGAGATGTTGAGCATCGGCTCCAAGTATAAAGCAACCTGACGAAGCTGAGAGGGAAACAGATTGTTTGCCCGGGAAATCTGTAGTCCCGCGGCCATTGTTTGGAAGCGGCAGCAGCACTGCGCGACGTAAAATAAAGAAACGAAAAGAAGAAGAAGATGTATATTCGGGGACTGTGACTGAACTAGAATCATTTTTGCACAGTGATTACTGGTGGGGTGCAACCTTTGGTTAGTCAGTGTGGTCCATCTGTGGCTTGAACCACCTGGAGGTTGGAAACCCTACGAGAGCACCGAGCTCTTCCTGACCACCAGTAACGCTCAGGCGCATCCGTCTTGTTTATTTATTTATTTATTATTTATTTATTAATTTCGATTTATATCCCGCCTTGCCAGCGAGCTGGCTCTTGTTCAAGAAAAGCTCTTTCCCCATACTTCTGTTGGACATAATCCGAAGGACCCGTCAAAACGTCATCTAAAGTTTCCCCAGTTCTAGGTGGGTGATGCTCCCTGCCTCATCCCCGCCTATAAAATAATTACTTGCTACTGGGAATGAAATAAAACACCTTCTGCCTGCGGAGGGCTGCCACAGCTTCCCTCCTGCTCTGCCGCCTCGGCCTCTTCTTCCTCTTCCTCTTCTTCTTCTTCTTCCAAAGTGCACTCCGAATCATCAGTCCCGGACTCCCCTTTCACCTCTGCCTCTTCGCTCCCATCGCTGTCCATGCTGTAGCCTTCATCGAGGGCTAGTTTCAGGGGGTGGGATTTCCGCTTGGAAGCCAGGTGTTCGGCCTCTGCATCTTGAAGTTTCCTCTTCTTCGCCAGCGGACAGCTTTGCAAACTAGAAGACAGGGGGTGGTGAAAGAGAGGGAAAACATCACTGACACGGGATGGGTACGGGCAGGGGTCATTTTGTAGAAAAAGAGGTGCAGGAGCTTATTAGCATAACTTATTTGCATATGGCACACCCTCTGACATCACCGGAAGTGTGTCAGAAGGCGACACCCACCGCTCAGGCTCCCCCCCCCAAAATCTCCAGGTCTTTCCCAATTCAGAGCTGGCGAGCCAGCTTGACACTTTGACAAAAGACACTTGAGGTTTCCTTTGCTCTTGCAGGGAAGCTGCCCTACAACAAGCATGAAAATACAGATCAAGTTGGTATGCTTTTGCTTTTTCCCCACAGCACATCACCATATGTGCCTGCTCCTGGGCTTGTTACTCCCGGAGCGGCATTCCTGTGCGTTCCTGCTCAAAATGACCCCTGGGTATGGGATAGGGTTGCCAGCTGCGAGCTGGAGATCTTAGGCAGGTATCACAAAAAGATACCTGGTTCATAAAAGTTCCTGCTGCAATGAATGCATTTCTCTTTGAGGAATCCGACGTTATTTGGGATGCAGCAACCTAACTCGACCCCCTCCCTGGATCTCCCTTGTGACCAATGCTCCCTCTAAGCTGTAGAGTCCTGTGAGCAAGAATTCTACTTTGTGAGTTACTGGCACTAAAGTTGTGAGTGAGCAGTTTGGCTACTGCAGGGGTGGCCAACCTTGCTTAACGTAAGAGCCACATAGAATAAACGTCAGATGTCTGAAAGCCGCAAGACAGGAACAAATATCACACACGTTTTTATTTTTTAAAATATGCAAATTTGCTTTTTATTAACGTTAAATGGGACTGCCAAAAATAAAAACAAACGAGGAAAACCAGTTATTGATAATGATATTACTTGTTTGCTAATGATATTGAGAGAGATGGAAAGAAAGAATTAAAGAAGTGGAAAGAAAGAGAGAGAGAGAAACTAGGAAAGCAAATAGATGGGAGGGAGGAGGGAAGGAAGGAAGGGAGAAAGAGAGAAAAAGCATGCCTCCCCTTTGCTTCCCCAGCCGCCCTGCCAGGAGCCGCACAATATATGTGAAAGAGCCGCATGTGGCTCCCGAGCCACAGGTTGGCCACCCCTGGGCTACTGCATAAATTCGTCTGCTCTGGAGCCATCCTTCCTGAGCTGAGACAAAAACGTGTGAGCCGGTAGGCTAAAACGCTGTGAGCTAGCCCACACTAACTCAGCTTAGAGGGAACACTGCTTGTGACTAGGGTTACCAACCTCCAGGTTTCATCTGAGATCGCCGGCTATTACGGATGATCCTCACATGACCAAGGTCAGTTCCCCTGGAGGAAATGGACTCTTCAGAGGGCGGACTCTATGGCATCATACCTTGCCCTCCCCTCCCCGCATCGCACCCTGCCCAGGCTCCACCCCCAAAATCTTCAGGTATTTCCCCACCCAGAGCTGGCAACCCTACTTGTGGGATCAACTAAATGTGATGCTACTGACTGGTCCAGGTGCTGCGGAAAGCGACCCAACTTACCTCCTGTGCCGTGCATATTTTCCCCGGATGTGTCCCGAACCGTTACATCCTGGAGTGGGACAGCTTAGGGGAGAAACGGCCAAGAAGTTAATCAGCAGCGTGGTTCCAAGAAGCGGAAGAGCTTCTTCCCAATAAAACTTTGCAGCAGTAAAAACAAGAAAACGAAACCAGCCGGGGTGCATTTGGAGCCGAAGCGACTATCGAGACGCCCCTTCCAAGGAAAGATAATTTCCCTTAAACAGTTCCTCTCGTCCTTTTGAATTCCAGCAGAGGAGGGCAGCGCAACGGCGCGGTGGTTTGCTAAAAATTAATGAAATGACTCACCCCATTTAATTAAATGAACAGTTCATTATAGTTTTATGAGTATGTTTAATTAAAGATTTGCATGTGTAAGAGCAAGCCTTTTAAAGCCAGCCGACTCCCGCACTCACCTCCGACTGATGGGGTTTTTATTTATTTATTACTGTGAACCCCCCCACCCCCCACAATTAAATGTGGATTTTTTCCCCCTCCATGAAACTCTATAGCGGCTTTTGGACCGAGCTGAATCCAAACGAATGTTCACGTATAACATCTAGCACTGATTTTCAGCTGCTCTGGATGGAATTCATAAGAACATAAGAACAGCCATGGTGGAACAGACAAATGGCCCATTCCAATCCAGCACTCTGCGTCGCACAGTGGCCAAAACCCAGGTGCCGTCAGGAGGTCCACCAGCAGGGCCAGAACTCCAGAAGCCCTCCCATTGTTGCCCCCTCAAGTACCAAAAGGACAGAGCATCACTGCCCCAGACATAAGAACATTAGAGACGCCATGTTGGATCAGGCCAGTGGCCCATCCAGTACAAAACTCTGGGTCACACAGTGGCCCCAAACCCACATGGCATCAGGAGGTCCACCAGCAAGGCCAGAACTCCTGAAGCCCTTTGGCTCCCCAAGCACCAAGAATACAGAGCATCACTGCCATCGACAGAGTGTTCCATCTATACCTTGTGGCTAATACCTGCTGATGGACCTCGTGATTCCATCGACACCTTTTATCACAACACGTCAGATCCTGGTTTCCTGAAAGTTCCATTAGTATCCGCCAGCATTCTTCCAAACATTTCTCGGCCACCATCAGGGACAGAACCCTGATCCCAGACTGAAAATGTGTGGCATATAGTAAGCCATCCTACAGCCACTTATTAATGATTTGCTCCCTTTGGGTGCAGACATGTTCGGTGTCTGCAGTGCTACAAGGGTAGGGCTGCCAAGCCACCAATGGGGGCAGATCCTGTTGCCTCCTGTTGCCACTATTGGGAGAAAAACAAAACAACATCCGGTTTTACCATAGAGTTTCCAAGGATCCCTAGAGTTACCCGTTGTCACTTCCAGGTAGCTCTAGGAGTTGCTTGGAACTCTATGGTAAGGACTTCCTGTAAGAAGACAAGACTTCCTTTTCCTTTTAATTTTTCTTTTGTGACACTCCCTTGCCCCCACAAGCCTCGAGAAGAGCCCAGCATCCTTTTACAAGATGATGGCATGGATCAGCGGTTATGCTGTGTGGATCAGGCCTCTATTTACAGAGTACATAAGAACATAAGAGAAGCCAATGTTGGATCAGGCCAGTGGCCCATCCAGTCCAACACTGTCACACAGTGGCCAAAAACACCAGGTGCTCTCAGGAAGTCCCGCAGTGGGGCCAGGACACTAGAAGCCCCTCCCACTGTTGCCCCCCCCCAAGCACCAAGAATACAGAGCATCACTTGCCCCAGACCGAGAGTTCCTATCTAGACCTTGTAGCTAATAGCCACTGATGGACCTCTGCTCCATATCTATATATCTAATAGCCAAGTGCCCCCCCCCCCCCCCCGTGTGTGGATACCTAATTCTGCGTGGGGGGGCACTTGGGGGGAGGGGTTTGTTAAAAAAATGTTAAAAAAAACTTTTGGGGGGATATTTAAATCCCTTCAAACATAAAAGCATTCTCTGCACAGGCACAGAGAACTCTTTGGCTGGGGGGAGGGCTCGGTGGGCGGTGGGCCTCGCCGCCGCTGTTTTCGGGGAGGGAGGGGGGAGGAGGCTCGGCACGCAGCCGCCGCTGCTGCCAATTTTTGGGAAGGGAGGGGGAGGGAGAAGGGAGGGAGGAGGCTCGGCGCGTGGCTGCCACCGATTTTTGGGGAGGGAGGAGAGGAGGCTTGGTGCGCAGCTGCTGCCGCCAATTTTTGGGAAGGCAGGGGGAAGGGAGGGGGGAGGAGGCTCGGCACACAGCCGCCGCTTTTTTCAGGGAGGGAGGAGGGAGGGAGGAGGGAGAGGCTCACCTGCCCCCCGCAAGTATCCTACTACTGGGAGCCCATGGCGGGGGGCAAGCGGCGGGCCCAGCAAGATGAAGGAAATGCCCCCTCCCTGCAAGTTTCTTGCGGGCCTCCCCTTGTGTTTATCTAATTCCCTCTTGAAGCCGTCCATGCTTGTAGCCGCCACCACCTCCTGTGGCAGTGAATTCCACGTGTTAATCACTCTTTGGGCGAAGAAGGACTTCCTTTGATCTGTTCTAACCCGACCGCTCAGCAAATAATCTTTTTACACATTGAAGTCGGTCCTTTTCCCTGCTTTATCCTTCCCATCCACTCAGGAAGGCCTCTGCAAAAGGCAGCGGTGGCTCACGGGACTGTTCCAAAGCATCTACAGAGGGAGTAGAAGCAAATGTGCTGGCCCTGCCCCTCATTTGTGATCACGCCACTGTCATGCCCGTAGTATTCCCCATGACTATGCATGGGCATAAAAGCTGGACAACGAAGAAAGCTGGCAGGAAGAAGGTTGATTCATTTGAAATGTGGCGTTGGAGGAGAGCTCTATAGATACTGTGGACTGCCAGAAGGACAAATCAGTGGGTTCTGCATCAAATCAAGCCTAGAACAGGGGTGGCCAAACTGCGGCTCGGGAGCCACATGCGGCTCTTTCATACATATTGTGTGGTTCCAGTTTGGTGTAGTGGTTAGGAGCGCGGACTCTAATCTGGGAGAACTGGGTTTGATTCCCCACTCCTCCACTTGCACCTCCTGGATGACCTTGGGCTAGCCATTGTTCTGGCACAGCTGTTCTTGGAAAAGAGCAGTTTCTGTCAGAGCTCTCTCAGCCCCACCTGCCTCACAGGGTGTCTGTGGTGGGGAGGGGAAGGGAAAGGAGATTGTAAGCTGCTCTGAGACTACAAGTGAAGGGCAGGGTATAAATCCAATCTCTTCTTCTTCTTCCTGCCAGGGTGGCTGGGGAGGCAAAGAAGAGGCATGCCTCCCCAAATGGTCTTCCCTTCCCCAGCCAGTATTCTCCTCCATGGGTAGGTGTGAGGGTGGGGGGAAGCAGAGAAAGAAAGCAACTTAACTTTAAATATGTTCTCAACCTCTCCCCCCCCCCCCGCCGACAGGCTTGGAGAAGGCATCTGACTCTTTAAATCCCTTCTCCAAGCCAAGCCACCTAGGGGTGGGGGGTGGGGTAGGGTTGCCAGGTCCCCCCAGTGGGGTGGGGAAACCCCCCTCAATGGGTACATTCCCCTGCCAGGGGGAACCCCACCCCCAAATTGCCGGAGGTGATGTCATTGTGTCGGGCACATTGCGAGGGGGGCATGCTCTATCATTCGAGGGGAAACTCAGTGGTTTCCCCTCAAATTATAGTGGTCCTGCCCCCAACACGCCCAACATGGTGATGTCACTTCTGGGTGATGTCACTGCAGTGTGCGCGCCTGCCAAAGAACTCCTAAACACAGCCTGGACTCCCCCTGCTGCAACGAAGGTAGGCCCTGGAAACCCTAGCAGGGGCCTTGGAGGACGGATGCTTAATTTCCCCCTCTCCCTCCCTCCCCCATCTATTTGCTTTCTTTGTTTCTCTCTCTCTCTCTCTTCCCCTCTTTCATTCTTTCTTTCCACCTCTCTCTCTCTTTCCCTCTTTCATTCTTTCTTTCCACCTCTCTCTCTCTCTCTCTCTGTGTCTTAAGACAAATAAATACCATTAGCAACCAAATAAATAGCGCTGGACAAATATATATCATTATCAATATCTGTTTTTACGCCTTCTGTTTTTATTTTTGGCAGTCTCATTTAATACTAATAAAAAAGCAAATTTGCATGTTTTCCGATGAAAATGTGCGTGTGGTATTTGTTTATGTCTTGTGGCTCTCAAACATCTGACACTTCTTCTATGTGGCTCTTACATTAAGCCAGTTTGGCCACCCCTGAGCTAGAAGAAGAAGAGGAGGAGGAGGGGGAGATTGGATTTACACCCTGAGAGATAGGTGAAGCTGAGAGAGCTCTCTCGAGATCTGCTCTCTCGAGAACAGCTCTGAAAGAACTTGTGACTGACCCAAGGTCACACCAGCAGCTGCATGCGGAGGAGCGGGGAAACAAACCCGGTTCTCCCAGATCAGAGTCTGCGCTCCACCAAACCAGCTCTCCCTAAATGACTAAACTCTCCCTAGAAGCTAAAAGGACTAAACTGAGGCTATCGTATTTTGGTTACGCGAGAAGACTAGAGTCACCAGAGAAGACAATCATGCGAGGGAAAGTTGAAGGCGCATGCTTCCTCTGAGCCCAGTCCCCCCACCCCCCGTCATAGCGATCACTGTCTATAGATGTCTTCAGTCTTTGAGCTTTGGCATGTGGGGACCTTTCCTGTCTTCACCCTTGATTGGGGTCATTCCAGAGGTTCTACTTGTCAGCAAATATTGCCACACCAAAGCCTTCCACATGTCAAAGATTCAGCATCGGGGGATGATCCACGAGCGGCCCTCAGCTCATAATATTTGCACAACTGGAAGCGATCGCTCTCGTCCCTTCCCGCCCCCATCTCCTCCCCTCTCTTTCCCGATGACCTCTGAGGCGATTTAATTTTAATTGCCTTCCATCAGGGCTGGCGATGGCCCCGTCACGAGCCCCCTCTCCCACAGACACTCTTCCAGGCCCCGCACCCGGAGATCGCGGCTCAGGCCAGCAGCGTTTATCAAAAGCTTGTTTTGCTTGAAACAAGGGCGGCCCCGAACGTCTCGGCATCTTTCAGCGCTGAGCTCAGTGAAATGATGTCCACGACAGATCTAAAGACCAGTTTGGAGGCGTGAACGGAAATATCCCCCCTCCTTTTTGGGAAAGAACCTATGTCCATACTCAATGGACTTACTATTGCATAGTCTTTTCCTACTTGCTGGTTAGCAAGTGATTACTGGGGTGTGCTTACTGGGAAAGCAGTAGGCACAGATAGTTCCGGGTTCAGTCTCTGACACTGCTAGCTGGGGGAAAAAAATCTCATGTAGCAAATACAGAAAAATCATTGTTTGTCAAAAGTGTGTGATAGACAGGCCAATGACTGGAGTAATTACAAGATAGTTTTCCATCCATCCATCCATCCATCCATCCATCCATCCATCCATTATAAGAACATGAGAACACTAGAAGAGCCCTATGGGATGAGACCAATGGTCCATCTAGTCCAGGATCCTGTCTCACACAGTGGCCAACCAGTTCCTCTGGAGGGCCAACAACAGGGCACAGAGGCCAAGGCCTTCATAAGAACATCAGAAGAGCCCTGCTGGATCAGACCAGTCATCCATCTAGTCCAGCATCCCTCTCTCACACAGTGGCCAACCAGTTCCCCTAGAGGGCCAAGGATAGGGCATAGAGGCCAAGGCCTTCATAAGAATGTCAGAAGAGCCCTGCTGGATCACACCACTAGTCCATCTAGTCCTGCATCCTATCCCACCCAATGGCCAACCAGTTCTCCTGCAGGACCAACAACAGGGTATAGAAGTCGAGGCCTTCATTAGAACATCGGAAGAGCCCTGCTGGATCAGACCAGTGGTCCATCTAGTCCAGCATCCTGTCTCACATAGTGGCAAACCAGTCCTTCTAGATGGCCAAAAACAGCCCATAGAGGCCGAGGCCTTCTCCTGAGGTTGCCTCCTGGCTCTGGGATTCAGAGAATTTGTGCCTCTGATTAGCATCCACTTTTATCCTGCCCTTCCTCCGAATAGCAGCAACCCCCCCAAAAAAACTCCCCAAACTAACAAAAAATAAAACCCAGATGATTTATAAAGTCTCTGGTGGCCTGATCCATGGATGATGGTAGGAGGTTCAGGGGTGGGGTCATGGTGGGGGCTGTGACAGGGTGTGCAGCACTATGTCACTTCTGGTGAAAACCAAGAAGTGATGCAGGGCAGCTCTAGGCATCGCTGGAAACACTGGTAACCATAGAGTTTCTGGTGATTCCTAGACCTACCCTATGTCACTCCTGGGTTTTCACCAGAAGGAAAGTAGCAGTGGACGTGATGTCACCATTAAAATAAATTCTCCCACTGCTGCTCTGAGCCACTTTGAGCAGTGGCGGGCAACGATGGCTGGGGGCAGGGGAACCCTCACCCCCATGAGGGGAGTGGTAGCCCTGGATAGTGGGCTGTGTTTGGGGTGATGAGGCTTGGCATAGCTGCTCCTGAGTAGCAGTGTGTATGAACAAGATCTTGGGGTATGGGTGGGTCGAAAGTTAAATATAAGCCGCCAATGTGATGCAGCGACAAAAAGGGCTAACGCAATCTTGGGGTATATCAACAGAGGCGTAACATCCAAATCACAAGATGTCATAGTCCCGCTGTACGTTGCATTGCTCAGGCTGCACCTGGAGTACTGTGTGCAGTTCTGGAGGCCTCACTTCAAAAAGGCTGTGGAGCGGATGGAGCGGGTGCAGAGGAGAGCGACGAGGATGATCGGGGGCCTGGAGACCAAGAAGCCCTGTAAGAGAAGGCTGAGGGACTTGGGAATGTTCAGTCTGGAGAAGAGGAGGTCGAGGGGGGACATGATGGCCCTCTTGGAGTATATGAAGGGCTGTCCCTTAGAGGAGGGCGGGGAGCTGTTCCTGTGGGCAGTAGAGGAGAGGACTCTCAAGAATGGGTTTCAACTAAGGGTGGGAAGGAACTGGCTGGATCTTAGGAATTTTTTTTTTAATAGTAAGTTCAACAGTGGAATCGGCTGCCTGGCGAGGTGGCGAGCACCCCTCCCTGGCAGTCTTCAAGCAGCGGCTGGACAAACCCTTGTCAGGGATGCTCTAGGCTGATCCTGCATTGAGCAGGGGGGTCAGACTAGATGGCCTGTCGGGCCCCTTCCAACTCAGCGATTCTGCGACCCCCAGACAGATAGAGCCCAGGAGCCCTATCTGCCCACCGTGCCCTCTTTTCACGCCCAGCACCTGCCTGACCCCCACCTTTCCTCCCGCTTACTAGCCCTCCTACCACCGATCCTTAGTTGACTGTACTACCTGTATGCAGGGGTCATTTCGTAGAAAAAGAGGTGCAGGAGCTCATTAGCACAACTCATTTGCATAACTCATTTGCATATGCCACACACCCCTAACATACCAGAAGTGTGTCAGAAGGCAACACCCACCCCTCAGGCTCCACTCCACAGGTGAGTGAAACTGACCTGCTCTTCCTCCAGTCCCTTCCCCATCCAAGACTTTGTGCAATAAAAATAAGCGTCAAGAACACACCCTCATTCTCTTCCTGCTCCCTTGAAACCACCAGGTTTCAAGTAGACTTGAGAGACCCAGGACATGTGCACCACCCATCCCTTTTCCTTCCTCTCCCCACAACAAGACACCCTGTGAGGTAGGTGGGGCTGAGAGAGGTCTTTTGAGAAATGCTCATGAGAGAACAGCTCTGAGAGAACTTGTGACTGGCCCAAGGTCACCCCAGCAGCTGCATGTGGAGGAGTGGGGAATCAAACCCGGTTCTGCCAGATTAGAGTCCAACTCCTGACCACTACACCAAACTGATGGGGTGGAAGCTGCTGAAGGGTTGGTGAAATTTCTCCAGTACTTATGTGCCATGTGCCCAGATAAAAAATTGTTGAGCAAGTCTCTGGAAGAGCAGCACACAGTCATAAAAGGAACAATGATAAAATTATCAATATTAAAACAAAACATTAAAAACAATAAAGACCCTGGCAGGGCTTTCCCCGGGGCGCTGCGCCTCTGCACTGCTCGGGGAAGCTGAGGAGGGGGCGGGGCTTGGTCATGTGCCCGCCCCCTGGGCTCCTCACTCCCGGAGCTGCGCTCCTGTGCGCTCCTGCTCCAATGGACCCCTGCCTGTATGCCCTTTCCCTGACAGCATCAGCCAGCCCATGCAGCTGGGAGCGCTGCTGATATTGCCACCATCGCACACCACCCACGTGCCCCTCCTCAACGACCTTTGGCAACTGGTAACACGAGTTGCACGGAAGGTGTGTGGTTAGGGTTCACCAGCAGCTGGCCCCACCAGAAGCCCCGGATCCCGACAGCTGCCCACTTCAACGGATGCTGACGCCGGCCCCTGAGCCCGGGTCATCGTCCCGTTTCCTCCTCGCCCTCGCCGCAGCTACGGTCCAGTTTGTTTTGTTCCCGGTTCCCTTTTCCCCACGGCCTCCATTCCCGTGCTGACGCAGCCCAGCCTCTAATTAGTCGATTAATCGCCCAGCTAATCAGGCAATTAGAGGACAGCTGCAGCGGATGGCGGAGTTCAGCCCTCTAAGCTGCCCCCCCCCGCAAGATGTCACCAGCCTCAATTACCACCTCCGCTCATGTGTTTAGCGATTTAAAAAAAACCCAGAGAGCAGCGGTACGCCTGCCGCTCTCTGAACCGGCATCTTGAGAGGAACAGCAGGCCGCGGGAGCAGAAGTACCCTGGGAAGCCGGGTCACATCGGGTCCAATTACTCTTTGAGGCAGGAGGCTTGCTAATCGAAGGGGAGAGGAGAGGCGGCCCCCGTCATCGGCACCGCACGGCGGAGCACTCCTCGCTGGAACCTTGGCGTGCGGCGGGCCTCTAATCAGTGCTCGCTGGCTCGGTAAGCCTATAATTTAGACGCTCTCGAGTTCAGCGCCGCGTTATGTCCTTCGAGGGTTTCCTCGATTTCTCTCCCGGTGCCCCTGCGGTGGGGGGATGCGTTAAAGAGTGCCGTACACTCCCCTAGGGTGATTAAGGGTTGAGGTCGTCAAAGGCCATGGGACTGAGAGGGATTGGTGGCTGACCTGCTTGCAAGCGGGCAGGGCTTGCAGCTTCCAGGTGGGGCCTGGAGATCATCCATGTTTAACAACTGATCTGCAGACGACAGGAGTCCAGGGCTCATTTCGTAGCAGGAGCTCCTCTGCATATTAGGCCACACCCCCCCGATATAGCCAATCCTCCAAGAGCTTACAGTAGCCCCTGTAAGAAGGGCTCTGTAAGCTCTTGGAGGATTGGCTACATTAGGGGTGTGTGGCCTGATATGCAAAGGAGCTCCTGCTACGAAATGAGCCCTGCAGGGGTCACTTCCCTGGGTGAACTCTGGTCGGTGGACTCCATGGTGTTGTGCCCCACTGAGGTAATTCCCCTCTGCCAAGCTCTTCTGTGGCTAGGTTCCATTCCCAGACCTCCAAATATTTCCCAAGCTGGCATTGGGAAAGCTGTAGAGGGGAAGTGCGCGCATAATGGTCTGGATCAGCCACTGCCTTTTGTGGTTCACCTTGTGCCTGTGCGGCGTTTTAAACGACAGCTCCAAGCATGGCTGGTTCCAGAGGTGTCCACCACCTTGCGCCATGGGCATGTTCCTTGGGCCTGAGGACAATGCCTCAACCACTGAAACAGACCCATGGGATTCAAGCTGTAGTCTTTTTTCTGGTCAGATCGAGAAATCGCATACATGCACTTTGAGCGGCTACAGCATCAGGCCAGAACCTGGACAACTCGGTTCAGAGCTCCGCTCATCTGCAAAATGCTCACTGGGTGATTCTGGGCCAGTCATCCACTCTTAACCTTCCAAACAAGGTTGTTGTGAAGGTAAAATGGTGAACATATACACTAGTTCGAGCTCCTTGAAGGAACGGTAGGATAAAAAAAATATGCATCAGAAAGAGGGCTTGATAGTTCTAACATCCAGAGCCAGTGTGACACAGTGGTTAGAGTGTAAGGCTAGGATCTATGGGTGTGTGTGGGTGTGTGTGTTGCTTCTGACTAGGGATGGGTACAAACTGAGCCATGAAGCAAAATCCATCACAAATTTTGCCCTGTTTGTGGTTCACAAACAGAAGTTCGTGACGGGTCTACTGCCACGAACTTCCACGAGTTTTTAAAGCAGTCCATCATGGTTCATGGATTGGGCAGAAAGCAGAGGTTTAAAGGGACTTCAAGGCCCTTTAAATCCCTGCTTTCTGTCCCCTGCGAAAGCTACAAAAACAGCTGCACGGTGCGCAGGTGCTCCCTGACAGCTGTTTCAGGCTGTCTTGTGGAGTCCCTTTAAACTTTAAAGGGACTGTAGAAGACAGCTTCAAAAGCAGCTGAGCAATGGGGAGCGCCTCCCCGCCATGCAGCTGTTTTTCGGGTTGTCTTCTGCAGTCCGTTTAAAGGGACTGCACAAGACAGACTGAAACAGCTGAGCGGCAGGAAGCAAGCCGCTCCCCATTGCTCAGCAGTTTTTCAGGCTTTCTGCAAATCATTGCAAGGGACTGTGGTCCCTTTCAATGGGTTTTGCGGGGCCAGAAACCACGAACTGGTTCAGTTCAGGAACAAACCTCCTGGTTTGGTTTGTGGTTCGGAATGTGGTTTGGCCACAAACCAAACTGAACTGCATTCCCCCAGTTCGTGCCCATCCCTACTTCTGACTTATGGCAACTTTATGAATTAACGTTCTCCAAAACGTTAACAGCTTTGCTCCGGTCTTGCAAACTGAGGGCCTTTATGGCTTCCTTGACTGAGTCAATCCACCTCCTCTTGGGTCTTCCTCTTTTCCTACCATCCTCAACTTTCCCTAGCATGACTGTCTTTCCCAGTGACCCTTGCCTTCTCATAATGGGACCAAAGTATGATAGCCTCAGTTTTGTCATTTTAGCTTCTAGGGAGAGTTCAGGCTTGATTTGATTGAGAGCCCACTTCTTCTGGGATCCAAGACTCAGGTTCAAATCCCGACATCAGCACGGAACCTTGCTGGGTGACTAGCACACTCTCTCAGCCTAACCTACCTCACAGGGTTTTGAGAGGATAAAATGGAAGAGAACATAAGAGAAGCCAGTGTTGGATCAGGCCAGTGGCCCATCCAGTCCAACACTCTGTCACACAGTGGCCAAAAACACCAGGTGCGCTCAGGAGGTCCAGCAGTGGGGCCAGGAAACTAGGAGCCCTCCCACTGTTGCCCCCCCCCCAAGCACCAAGAATACAGAGCATCACTTGCTCCAGACTGAGGGTTCCTATCTATACTTTGTGGCTAATAGCCACTGATGGACCTCTGCTCCATATAAGAACATAAGAGAAGCCAATGTTGGATCAGGCCAGTGGCCCATCCAGTCCAACACTCTGTGTCACACAGTGGCCAAAAACACCAGGTGCCCTCAGGAGGTCCAGCAGTGGGGGCAGGACACTAGAAGCCCTCCCACTGTTACCCCCCCATCAAGCACCAAGAATACAGAGCATCACTTGCCCCAGACTGAGAGTTCCTATCTATACCTTGTGGCTAAGAGCCACTGATGCACCTCTGCTCCAGATGTTTATCTAATTTCCTCTTGAAGCCGTCCATGCTTGTAGCCGCCACCACCTCCTCTGGCAGTGAATCCCACGTGTGAATCACTCTTTGGGTGAAGAAGTACTTCCTTTTATCTGTTCTAACCCGACTGCTCAGCAATTCCATCGAGTGCCCACGAGTTCGTGTCTTGTGAGAAAGGGAGAAAAGGACTTCTTTCTCTACCTGCTCTGTCCCATGCATAATCTTATAAACCTCGATCATGTCACCCCTCAGCCATCGTTTCTCCAAGCTAAAGAGCCCTAAAAGCTTCAACCTTTCTTCATAGGGAAAGTGTTCCAACCCTTTGATCATCCTCGTTGCCCTTTTCTGCACTTTTTCCAATGCTATAATATCTTTTTTGAGGTGTGGCAACCAGAACTGTACACAGTACTCCAAATGAGTAGAGAATGGCATCAGCCACCTTGGGTCTCCATTAGCAAAAACAAGTGGGGTATAAATAATGTAAATAAATAACATCTAGTGATGTTGTTGGGGATGATGTGTGAATGAGTGAACACTTTTCTTCAGACACAGTAATTCTAGATGGGAACTGTTCCCCTGTTCAGCTGAGATGTGTCGAGCGAAGAACACACAAGCTTGAATCAGCCTGGACGAGTTAAGAAAAAAGAAAAGTCCTTACCTCACCTCTTGGCCAATGAGTTCTGCAGGCACTGGAGGAATCCATGAAAGAGAAAACAGAAACGAGACAAGGCAATGAATAAAGCGAAATCTCTCCGTTCCCACTACTTCTCAGGAAGAAGCAGCGCATTATGTGAGACGCGGAGCTGCCAGTGAAAATGGCATCCCCACAACCAGTTCTTCCCTTCTCCCTCAGCATTGTTTGTTTCTTGCCTGTTGCGGGTAAGGGACCCAAAACAATGCAGGGGACAGGAGGAGGACTTGAGAGAAAGGATGCAGATCTGTGTGGCAGTCCCGAGTTACCTGCAACGTATCTATATGTCCTCAAACAAGGCTGAGCCAGCACTATGAAGAGAGGCAACCTGAAGTTGTTGCCTCAGGCCAGGCATCCTCCACCAGGGAAAACCCGGAAGTGATAGTAGGTAGCTCTAGGAATTGCTTGAAACTCTATGGTGGGGTATGTTCTCCAGATCCTGGGTGAGACCATCAGGAGTGAGTCATAAGGCGGTCACTATGGGCATTGTCTCAGAAATGCCTTGGGCTGCCAAAAACCCACCCCCACTTAAAATTTTAAAACCTGGCAGCATCGCTGGTGTGACGATGTCACTTCTGATGAAAACCTGGAAGCGACGACGGGTAGCTCTAGGAATTGCTAGAAACTTGGGGGTAGAAGCGTAGTACCTTTTTGCCATCATTTATTTATTTACTTAACTTGTTTATTTCATTTCTTCCCCTCTTCGCTTCGGCTAAGCGCCCTAAGCGGTTTACATCAATGAACAGTTACATCAGTTAAGCCAGGCACATCAATTGACACCAGTTAGGACAAAAACAAAAGTAATATAATAAGTATCCAACAATGTTCTGTAAAATCATATCAAATAATCTAATCCAATCCAATCGAATCCCATCCCTAAAATAGTAAGAACCACTGTGAGTCCCATAAAACATTACAATACCCACAGGCCAACTATACATCCCAATGTAGAGATACCATAGAGTTTCTAGCAATTCCTAGAGCTGCCAACTATTACTTCCGGGTTTTCCCTGGAAGTGGCATCCTCATAGCGGTAACACCTCCCCGCCTCAACGTATCCTCCTGCCAGTTGCCTGCCAACCGTAGCTGGCACTGGGTAAACAGTCCAGCCCTCAAGAAAGATCGTGAGTTCCGAGCTACCTTCCAGTTCCCGAGAACTGCGCAGGCAGGGTATTCTAGGACCAAAAGGTGCAATAATGGACTTGGAAACACAGATTGCCTGTGACAAGGCAAACACATTCCACATTACGAGATTTCCAAGTCTGCTGAGCGAGTCCATTTTTTCAGAGCTTTCCCCCTCCCCTGAAAGAGCAGAATTTTGGCGTTCTCTGTCTGTCGAGCGTAATTTCTCAAGCTGAACGAGCTAAAATCTCTGGGCACAATCCAGCTGGAGTCCAGCACGTTGAAATGCCCACTGATTTTGAAGGGAGGGAGATCTGGCCGTGTCTTTTAACTCCACTGCTGAAAGGAACCTGCTAACCTGGACAAGGCTACAACTCTATTCCCCATGGGTAATTTCCCCCCCTTTTTTATTCTTTGCAGGAAGGTGGTGCCTTTGGTTACTCCCCATAAATTGCATACCAAAAACGAACCGAAAACAAGTTCCCGAACAGAAGTAATTTCACAATGTAACGGGACGAGCCAGCAGTCTGCAAGCGGATCGCAACCGACGCTTGCGGCCTCAGTCTAAAACAGACAGCGTCAGAGACTATCGCTGGGGTTGCCAGCCTGCAGGTGGGGCCTGGAGATCTCCTGGCACTCAGACTGATCGCCATACAGGGATCACTCCCCCCGGAGGAAACGGCCGCTTCAGAGGGTAGACTCTATGACATCACATCCCCCAAGGGTTCCCTCTGGTCCCAGAACTCCACCCTTCCCAGGCTCTACCACCAAATCTGCAGGAATTTCCCAACCCGGAGTTGGCAACCCTGCAAACAGGAGGAAGGAACGTTTACAGAGGACGATCATGCAGGCTAGTAGCAACTGAGGGCCATCTAGAACAATTTCCCCTTACCCTTTCGGCAGAGGCAGGAAGCACAGCCCTGTCTTGGTCTTTGGTCTGGGTGGCAATCATAGCCTGGGACTAATGCTCCCTCTAAGCTGCGGAGTCCTGTGAGCAAAAATTCTACTTTGCGAGCTACTGGCCTTAAAGCTGTGAGCGAGCAATTTTGGCGACTGCGTCAATTAGTCTGCAGCCCTCCTTCCTGAGCCGAGACAAAAATGTGTGAGCCGGAAGCTAGGAAACTGTGAGCTAGCTCACACTGACTCAGCTTAGAGGGAACACTGCCTGGGACCAGTGAAAAATCATCTCACTAGAACTAGACAAGCCCAGATCTGTTCGTTTTGTAATAATGGGAACCTTTTTCTTTTGTAAGCTGTTTTGGAGATCCCTGGGGTAGGGTTGCCCGTTCTGGGTTGGGTAAGTGCTGGAGATTTGGGGCGGAGCATAGGAAGGGGGGGGGTTTAGAGTCAGCCCTTGGAAGCCTGCATGTTTTGCAGGGGAACTGGTTTCCGATGTCTGGAGATGAGCTGTAATTCCAAGAAATCTCAGAGTCCCACCCAGACGAAGGCAGCCCTACTCTGCGGAGCCAGGAGGACTAAAAATGCTGAAACAAATCTTGTTTCTATCACTTTAAATTATCCCTCCTAAGTCTGCTAAAATGATTATATACTATCATGGGAGGGGGGAGGCAGAGACGGAGCATGCCTGATTCCATTTGAATTCCTGAAACCCCCCAGATCAGCATAACATGAGGCTATTGATTTTGTAAATATTCTGTTGTCTTTACCAACCTGTTGCAAAGCAACGAGGCAGGTCATGAACTGTCTCCTCTCCGCCGACGTGCACTGAATTGTGTGCGGAGCAGAGGTTGCCGGGTCTCCCGCTGAAACGAGAGACCGACCGCTCCCCACTGCTGGTTCCTGCCACTGCTCAGCTGGGTGGCAGGAGAAAAATGGGGGGTGGAATGCGGCCACTGGCATTGATGGGGACTGTCACGGGTTTTGGCTCCGCCAAGGCCGACTACTCCTCAGATGAAGAAGAGGCATGGAGCAACCCAGACTCCTCCGGAGCCAGCCCAGAAGAAGAACCTTTGCCCGCACCTGAGGGAGAAGAGGCCCCAGCATCTGCGCAGGAGGGGCAGCAGGGTGAAGAGACTGAGGTGCAGCCGGAGGGAGAGACTGGTCCAGAGCCTGCCCAGCACCCCCAGCTGGAGACACCCCGAGGCCGGAGACCCCACCTAGCTCACCTGAGTGTCCCAGACGCAGGGCACGCCAGCGCCTGAATGTGCAAGACAGAAGGAGGAGTGCCAGACTTCAGCCATTGCAAAGGCAACATGAGGGGCTGTGAGTCTTTGCAGAGTGACTCCCAGGGAAGGGAGGACCTGGTCATAAACACCCCTGCTCACCTGCCCCGGCACTGAAGCAACTGTGCATTCTTGGACCTAATCCCAGTTGTCACCCTCCACTCCTCGCTCCCAGCTCCTGAAAACTCTGACTGATTTCCCAGCTTCCTGACCTTTGGCCCTGTTTCTCGGCTTGCTTTTGGACTTCGTATCCAGATTTCAGTGAAGAAAATCCATGGCGACTGGCTAGATCCAGTGCAGGGACATGGTGATATCATTTCTGGGATGAATGGAAGAGATGTCATCCCATCACCAGCGACACTCTAGCATTTGGCCAAAAACTCAATGGTTTAATCATAAGAGTTTTTTGGCTGAACGCTAGAGTGACTCTGGCGACACAATGACATCACTTCTGGTTGTCCCAGAAATGACATCATCAAGTTGCCAGTGATATCAATACGTCCCTGGCAACCCTCTGCCTCCCGACTGGGGGAGTCTCCTACTATTTGCCAGATTCATGCTGGCATCCTTCATGTCAAGAAATCCCCACAGAGCTTAATGGAGTTCTTGAACTCCCCCTCCTGGCCAGCCCATAGTCAGAAGCATGTGTCGTGATGAGCGCAGTCATTCCTGACAAATGGGAGTTCTGGCAGCACTCCCATCACGAGATTCAGCGGCCTCGCTCTTCCCCAGGGCTGGGAACAGAGGCTAATGATGTTCTCCGTATAAGAACCTCCTTCGCCAGGGCCCTGCGGTGAGCAGGCCTCCCATCGTAACTAATAGCCAGGTGCATCACAGTGGGGGCGGAGTTCGAAATAAACTTGTTCATTAGGCCCATGGGAAGTACCTCGCCCGCACATGACTCCGAGCATTCCTGATTGTGAACTTGGCAAGAGGAGGGGAATAGGAAATGCAACTTCTCCATTAGGCACATGGGAAGTCCCCTCTTATTCATACCACTTCACAGGCCCGTAGCCGGTGGGGGTGTGTGCTGTGGGTGGCACCCCCTACGGAATCTTCAGCACCCCCACCCCAATCTTCCCCCCTAAGTCCCCTTCTCGTCCAGTGGGGGAAGCTGCAAGAATCTTGTCTTTTCCTTCCCCCTTTCTGCAAAAGCTCCTTTCCGGGAGAGGGAGAAAGAGCGCACAGTCTCTTTTGCACTTTTCCAGGGGACTTCGCCTGCTTCCCTTGCAAAGGGCCACCCGCTCGGATCAGCTTGGGGGAGAAGGTCTTCTTTCGGAGCAGCCCAGCATCCTGGAGGCCGAGCTCCATGCTGAGGTGCGGCCGTGCCCTGCCTTCCACGCTTCCCCTTGCCCTATTTGCGGTGAGCTGGAAAGGGTTCACGCCGGACCAGTGGAGGGAAGGGAGAGATTGCCGCGCTGGCCCAAAGCTGGCTGGGGTAAGGAGTTACTCCTCCTTTACCTTCCCCCCACTCCTCCCTGCTCCTTAGTTTAATTTAAATGTAATTTAATTTTAATTTAATTAGCACCTCTAGCCAGTGTTCCCTCTAAGGTGAGTTAGTGTGAGCTAGCTCACAGTTTTTTAGCTTCCTGTCTTAGCTCACAGTTTTTTAGCTTCCTGTCTCAGCTCATAGTTTTTTAGCTTCCTGTCTTAGCTCAGGAAGGATGGCTCCAGGCCAGTGTTCCCTCTAAGGTGAGTTAGTGTGAGCTAGCTCACAGTTTCTTAGCCTCCAACTCACAGGTTTTTGTCTTAGCTCAGGAAGGATGGCTTCAGACCAGTGTTACCTCTAAGCTGAGTTAGTGTGAGCTAGCTCACAGTTTCTTAGCCTCCAGCTCACAGATTTTTGTCTTAGCTCAGGGAGGATGGCTCCAGGCCAGTGTTCCCTCTAAGCTGAGTTAGTGTGAGCTAGCTCAGTTTTCTAGCCTCCGGCTCATACATTTTTGTCTTAGGAAGGATGGCTCCAGAGCAAACTAATTAATGCAGCAGCCAAATCGCTCGCTCACAACTTTAATGCCAGTAGCTCACAAAGCAGAATTGTTGCTCACAAGACTCCATAGCTTAAAGGGAGCATTGCCCCAGCACCCCGGCACCCCCCCTAAAAAAATTCCTGGCTATGGGGCTGCCACTCCATGTGGATTATTATGAGCGTGGTAGTGGAGATGGAACATGCCAGATGTTGATCAGCATTGCCATTTTAAAAGGTTCTCCCACCTTTAGGAGTTTGATGCAAATGAGCAACCACCTCTTATTCTTTGATGAAAAGACAATTTCCAAAGGAATCTGAATTTCATCGAGTTTTTTAAAACTTGAAATTTGAATGTCATCCTCCTAGCGCCCTGAAATATTGCTGAGCTGGAGAGCCAATGAATTATATTGAGGAAATAGTAAAGGTGTCCCTTGCTCGAAAGCCAGTCGAATCCAACTCTAGGGGGCAGTGCTGATCTCCATTTCCAAGCCGAAGAGCCAGCGCTGTCCGAAGACATCTCCGTGGTCATGTGGCTGGCATGACTAGATGCCGAGGCGCACAAAACACTGCTACCTTCCCACCAAAGTGGTACCTATTTATCTACTTGCAGTTTCTTGCTTTCGAACTGCTAGGTTGGCAGGAGCTGGGGCCAGGGATGGGAGCTCACTCCATCACGTGGCCCTCGGGTCTCAAACTGCCGAACTGTCAACCTTCCAGTCTGCAGTCCAGCATCTTAACCACTAAGCATGCACCGATGCAAACACCCTTGTGCAGTCTCCAAATGCACACCCAACCACAAACATTTTACTCAGAACTGAAAAATCAGCTATCAACCTGACAATTTGGATTTCGCATTCTGAGATCGGGCAGGCAAGGTTTATACGCCAGGCTTCTTTCCTTTCTTCCAACAGGTGTAAGGCGTGCAGACATTTGGGCTTTCAAAGTTAAAATAAAATAGCAATCGGGCTTTGAATTAACAGCTCAGTTGTCCTGAAATCCCATCACAGTACCGTCTTGTTTGCTACAGCAACAAGCACAGTCCCCGTTTGACTCTCTCAGATGTTTGACTTCAAAGCCTGCGGCCCGAGCATACATGTTATAAATGATCTGAAGCCATCAAAATTTCTGTGAAGCTAAATGCACACGCCTGCTTTATAGAGGCAGAAAAATGGGGGAGGGGATCAGAATGCAGGTTCAAAATGTCTGCTGTGGGATTTGAATGTCCACGTGTGTCACTCTACCGAGATATCTCGTGGGATAAGCTGGGAGGGGGGACCGGTAGGGTTTCAAAAAGCCATCAACGATCAGGATTCTCGGCCACCCAGAGCGGCAGTGCTCACTCTGGCTGCCTGCGCGCACAATTCCACAGGGAGACGTAACGGAGTGCTCACCTCTGATTGCCTTTGATCGCGTGCGTGCTCGCTTGTCGTCATTTTCTAAACTCATCTGGAATCAGACAACAGCAGAATTAACATTTTATTTAATGAAAACAATTTGCAATCAAAGCTTAATGTGCCCCTGGAAACCGCGAGCGGGATGGCACAAAAGGAGGAAGCGGGGGGAAAGATCCGCCAGGCAAACTGCTGGAGAAATTAGGAAGACACTCGGCTTGTAAACAAGACCATTGTTTTGGTTTGCAGGCACAAATTCACCGGGCGAGTTAGACGCCAGGTTGTGGAAATAGGCCTTCCGTGACCGGCTCTGTGACACCATGAGATGGTAGCCACAGGTGGTAATTGTTTTTTTTTGGGGGGGGGGGGAAGGAACAACAGCCTCCACCATCATTTCACCTCATCTCTTTTCACCATCATCACCCTGAGAGCCAGTTTGGTGTAGTTTAAGTGCGCAGGCTCTAATCTGGGAGAACCGGGTTTGATTCCCCACTCCTCCACTTGCACCTGCTGGATGACCTTGGGCAAGCCATAGCTCTGTGCCAGCTGTTCTTTCAAGGACAGTTATCTCAGAGCTCTCTCAGCCCCACCTACCTCACAGGGTATCTGTTGTGGGGAGGGGAAGGGAAAGGAGTTTGTAAGCCACTCTGAGACTCCAAGTGAAGGGCGGGGTATAAATCCAATCTCTTCTTCTTCTTCTTCTCTTCAATTACCTACCCTCACCAAAAGCCACAACGATTTGGGAAGCTCTACTTGGCTTGTGTAACTTATTCGAGAAGCCCTATTGCACACGTGGGGCTTGTGAGAACTTAGGAAGCCCTGTAAGGCACGTGTCGTTTGCGAGAATTCGAGATGCCCTATCAGCACGTGTAACTTGCGAGGGTTCGAGAAGCCGTACTGCACATATGTGGCTTGCAAGAATTCGGGAAGCACTATTGGAAATGTGTGCCTCTCGAGAGTCCGGGAAATTCAGCTGCAGATGTGTGGCTTGAGAGAGTTCAGGAATCCCTACGGAGTATGTGTACCTTATGAGGGTTCAAGAAGCCCTATTGCACATGTTCGTCTTGCGCGAGTTTAACGAGCCCCCCTCTCTGGGCGCTGTAGTCCTGATACGAATCAGGTCTCCCATGCACTTGGGAATTAAGAACTCCCAGAGTACATCTCATAAACAGAACCTATCGCGGACACGGGTGGGAAAGGGATATGAGGACAATGCACTTGAGACATACAAAACCGTCATACAGAAGCTATGGCTCTATCTAGCTCAATATGGTCTACTCGAACTAGCAGGACCAAGTTCTGACAAAGGCCTTTCCCAAATGTGCTATGCAGGACTCACCCCTCTGCATGCAGACTGTGTGCTCTACCAGTAAGCTCTGCCCCCTCCGGCTTTGAAACTGACTTCACACAAAGTGAATTTTTACACAGAGCCATAAAAGCATTCGAACATCCCCTCTCATTTTTGGACATCAAACATGACGCTCAGCGAGAAACAGCATCATGAATAAATAATATTTGTAACTTCTAAGTGCTGGGAGTACATTTATTAATTGAGCTACAGCCTCACCAGGCAGTGCACCCAGCAGAAGGGAGTGACGGGGGCCTTGTCATAGAGCAGAGCACGGTAAGGTTGCCTAGTAACTGGTGGGAGTCAGGGGGTGGGGACACGGGGTGGCATCGTCAGTGACAGCGTGACACCACTTCCAGGAAGACCCGGAAGCGGCGTCACACCTCTCTAGGAATCGCTGGAAGTTTTATGGTAAAATCACAGAGTTTCCGGCAATTCCTAGAAAGGACTGAGGTCACTTCTAGGTTTCCCCTGGAAGTGATGTCACGCCACCACTGTCAGCTATTTTTGTACATTATTTTCCTGCCGCCCATAAGTGGCAGCAGGAAATGGGGCTATGGGGCAATGCAAGGACAACTCTCTTGGTAGCAGGAGATAGAGGTGGGGGCCGTGGGGTTATGTTAAGAGATAGGAAAGCTAGACTCATCAAACCCTTGGCTCTTAAGAGTTTGGGAAGGAGGACAAGGAGAACCCCCCCCCCCCCATGCTCCCATGTCTGCTGAAGCTACCGGGAAGGGGAAAGGGCACCAACTATAATGTGACCTCAGGTGAGAAGAGCCCACCTTCTGAAGCAACATGCAGATTGTGGGTGGCAACCTACAGTGCCTATTTCTTCTATAGGCCTCTGCAGGTGTTCTGAGGTCACTGCAAGGGTCATCAGTAAACCTCTGGATACCAGGAGGCAACATCAGGGGAAAGCCTCGGCATCTATGCCCTGGTGTGGGCCCTCCAGAGGAACTGGCTGGCCACTGTGTGAGACACAAGGCTGGACTAGATTGATCACCGGTCTGATCCACCAGGGGTCTTCTGATGTTCTGATGAAGGCCTCAGCCTCTCTGCCCTGTTGTTGGCCCTCCAGAGGAACTGGTTGGCCACTGTGTGAGACAGGATGCTGGACTAGATGGACCCTGGTCTGATCCAGCAGGGCTCTTCTGATGTTCTGATGAAGGCCTCAGCCTCTCTGCCCTGTTGTTGGCCCTCCAGAGGAACTGGTTGGCCACTGTGTGAGACAGGATGCTGGACTAGATGGACCCTGGTCTGATCCAGCAGGGCTCTTCTGATGTTCTGATGAAGGCCTCAGCCTCTCTGCCCTGTTGTTGGCCCTCCAGAGGAACTGGTTGGCCACTGTGTGAGACAGGATGCTGGACTAGATGGACCCTGGTCTGATCCAGCAGGGCTCTTCTGATGTTCTGATGAAGGCCTCAGCCTCTCTGCCCTGTTGTTGGCCCTCCAGAGGAACTGGTTGGCCACTGTGTGAGACAGGATGCTGGACTAGATGGACCCTGGTCTGATCCAGCAGGGCTCTTCTGATGTTCTGATGAAGGCCTCAGCCTCTCTGCCCTGTTGTTGGCCCTCCAGAGGAACTGGTTGGCCACTGTGTGAGACAGGATGCTGGACTAGATGGACCCTGGTCTGATCCAGCAGGGCTCTTCTGATGTTCTGATGAAGGCCTCAGCCTCTCTGCCCTGTTGTTGGCCCTCCAGAGGAACTGGTTGGCCACTGTGTGAGACAGGATGCTGGACTAGATGGACCCTGGTCTGATCCAGCAGGGCTCTTCTGATGTTCTGATGAAGGCCTCAGCCTCTCTGCCCTGTTGTTGGCCCTCCAGAGGAACTGGTTGGCCACTGTGTGAGACAGGATGCTGGACTAGAGGGGCCACTGGTCTGATCCAGCAGGGCTCTTCTGATGTTCTGATGAAGGCCTCAGCCTCTCTGCCCTGTTGTTGGCCCTCCAGAGGAACTGGTTGGCCACTGTGTGAGACAGGATGCTGGACTAGATGGACCCTGGTCTGATCCAGCAGGGCTCTTCTGATGTTCTGATGAAGGCCTCAGCCTCTCTGCCCTGTTGTTGGCCCTCCAGAGGAACTGGTTGGCCACTGTGTGAGACAGGATGCTGGACTAGATGGACCCTGGTCTGATCCAGCAGGGCTCTTCTGATGTTCTGATGAAGGCCTCAGCCTCTCTGCCCTGTTGTTGGCCCTCCAGAGGAACTGGTTGGCCACTGTGTGAGACAGGATGCTGGACTAGATGGACCCTGGTCTGATCCAGCAGGGCTCTTCTGATGTTCTGATGAAGGCCTCAGCCTCTCTGCCCTGTTGTTGGCCCTCCAGAGGAACTGGTTGGCCACTGTGTGAGACAGGATGCTGGACTAGATGGACCCTGGTCTGATCCAGCAGGGCTCTTCTGATGTTCTGATGAAGGCCTCAGCCTCTCTGCCCTGTTGTTGGCCCTCCAGAGGAACTGGTTGGCCACTGTGTGAGACAGGATGCTGGACTAGATGGACCCTGGTCTGATCCAGCAGGGCTCTTCTGATGTTCTGATGAAGGCCTCAGCCTCTCTGCCCTGTTGTTGGCCCTCCAGAGGAACTGGTTGGCCACTGTGTGAGACAGGATGCTGGACTAGAGGGGCCACTGGTCTGATCCAGCAGGGCTCTTCTGATGTTCTGATGAAGGCCTCAGCCTCTCTGCCCTGTTGTTGGCCCTCCAGAGGAACTGGTTGGCCACTGTGTGAGACAGGAGGCTGGACTAGATGGAGCCCAGTCTGATCCAGCAGAGATCTTCTGATGTTCTTGTGTTCATCAGCATTTCACAATTCTAGGGAGACCATATCTCCAGCTTTCTCCCATTCTCCCTCATTGTTGCCTTCCAGCCCAATGAGGGCTTGTAGGAGAAAACATTTTTTCTGCTGGGGGGGGGGAGGGAATGGCGCTGTGCTACTGTGCAGCATCACTCTCTACTTTTTTTTACTCAGGTAAAAGATTAGAGGAGAACCCAAGAGCAGGTGGGCAGCCGCCTTGGTCTGCAGTGGAAGCACGCAACTTGAGTCCAGCAGCATCTTAAAGACAAACAACAAGAGTCCAGCAGCATCTTAAAGACAAAAACTCCTTTCATCAGATACCAAGATGATAATTAGAACTCTGCCCAGTTATTATGTTTTTGGTGACACAACCGCATGCAAGGGGAGACCGTGCTACACACAATCCTCTTGATACATGCAGTCACCATTTTGTGTGAATAGGGCAACGTGAGTATTTCCGGTCCAGCTTCAGCACACATGATCCCAAACTCAGATTTTTTGAGGGTGCACATTTGCATGGTCCAAAACTGGAAAACGCATTAGTTGCCCTGATCATACAAAATGGGGAACCCACATATCGAGAGGACTCTGTAGCTAGTGTATTTTCCTCTTATGCAAACTGGAGCGCGAAACTGTAACCACTGAACAGGGTTTGGACAGGATGGAGCCAATCTTTAAAATAACTAGGCAGATCAGGCACATCCTGAATTTCATCACTATGTATCTGAACAGGGTAGACCATAAATATGGCTCCTGCCATCCCATCTGGGTGGTCCTTAGGAAACTTGGTCCCAGCTATTGGGAGCCGCCAATCCTTGACTCCAGTTTGGTGACTCTGCCATGAACCACTCTATGGCTACATTTCTGGCATATCAGTTGCCACATCTGGCGCCCGTGAAGAAGAAAGCCCCGTGAGATTTGCGACATCATCAGAGAGGCAGGAGGAATTCTCTCCGGCAACCCCCCTCGTCCAACCTTTCATGCAAAGCACCGACTGACGATCGTGAGCTGACAGCGTCCCTTGTGTGATGAGCTGGCGTGGAAGAGGATGGCGTGGAATTAAATAAAAGAGAAGGCGAGGAGGAGGAGGGGGGGGAGTTACGGGGCTGAAGGCAGCATCTGGAACATGAGCCGCGCGGCACGCGCAGCTTCCCCTCTCGGCCACTCCGCTGGCAAAGCCGCCTAATGAAAACAAAGTGTGCTGCCATCTCATTGGCATCGAGTCATGAGCGGGTGCCAGTTGCCAGTCACATGATCCATTCTTCTTCAGAGAAGGAGGGGAAAAGAAAGCCGTTCTATGCTCTGAAGTTAAACTAGTGGATTCTCTGTCCTCCAGGAATGCTGGCTTCCGCAAGTCTGCTAAAGGGGTGAGGTTGGGGCCCTCGTAAGAGTCTCTCAGGACCCTCGGCAAGCAACAATTGCTAGGAATCTTTGGAGGAAGCCATGACTGTTACACTGCCATAAAAGCCCCCTATAAGACTTTAGTGTAGGTCGGCCTCTTAGCCGGAATACTCACCCAGCTCCCGTCGAGTGCCCCCTTCCCCCCTTGCCCCCCCAGACTGCTTTGATCATCTTAAACATCACCGCCAGGGAAGACTGATCCATGCCAGGAGATTTCCCTTCGTTGTTATCTTTGTTTTCGACAATGCACCCCCAAGTGCTGTCCGTGAACCGAGTGTCTCAGATGGAATTTCTATGCATATTATTATTCCCCCCTTCCCAGCAACGCTGCCCTAACACACAATGATTTATACCGAGAGGTTTGTTGGTGGGGGCAATGGGTGTTGGGGGAGGGGAAGGAAATAATAAAAAAGAGGGGTAATTTATGCATCCTGTCAACCACCAGGCTCACCGCGCGTCCGCCTTACGAGCCCGGCGTTTATTGCAACCTTCCCAATAACCCAAGAAGACAATTACTATAATTTCTATTTTTAAAGCTTTGAGTCCCTCCGGACCAATGGCGCACGTTTTAAGTGCAGAGAGGAGCAGGTGTCAAAGGGACTTCATTACATTTACGAGCCTTTCAAATATGTCAGGCCTGGCGTTCGCCGGAGTTAATGCCTTCCGATGCACGCTTCACAATAGAATTAATATTTTTGATTGCAGGACGGCGGCGGCCCTGAGCTGCAAGGAAATCTCCCCCTGCCCCATCTCGCTTGATTTTGTCAGGTTTCCCGGGGAAATTGGCAAACGTTCTGCTGGTTTTCAAGCACGCTTTGGCAATCTGGATTTCATGCAGATAAATTATTTTTCTTTAAAAGGAGGAGGGGGGAGAGGAAAAAAACAAAAGACAACAGCGAAGGTTGGAAAAAAAATACATAAAGCGGCTCTACAAGGACTGCTACCTCCTCGAGACTGACTTCGGCAGCTGGGTCTTGCTTTTGTTTCGGTCCAGCGTTGCTTTTCTGAATTTGAAATTAAGCAACATTGGGGGAGGGGCGGTGCCTTAGTGGGAGAGACTCTGCTTGGCATGCAGAAGGTCCCCGGTTCAGTCCCCAGTGTCTCCAGTTAAAAAGGACTAGGCAGTAGGGGATGTCAGAGACTTCAACTTGGAGAACTGTTGCCAGTCTAAAGAGACAATACGGGACCAACAGCCTGATTCAGTATAAGGCAGCGTCATGCGTGCGTATTCAACACTGGAAAGAAATGGCCAATAAGAAAGCACATTTATTTTGGTCTAGGTGAATGGTATGTTAAGACATTACTCTCCGTTTATGTGTTAACGGGTGTTCCTCATTAAGCATACTGGAATAAGATTATGATATTTTGGAAAATATAAAAATTATAAATAAACTATTAAAAAAAATAAATAAGAAAGCACATTTTTACTTTGTCCTTGGGGGGCGAGGAGCCAAAGGATAAAAAGCTTAAGATTGGAAACTGAAGGAAGTTTGGCCAATAGTCACAATGATTTTGTAATGTTGTTGTTATGTATTGACCATGCGGTCACCATGTGCTCCAGTAATGGCGACCGCCATGTGGCCAGAGCACATGGCCAAGAAACTACCTGAGCTTCAGCCAGGTAGAACAAAGGCCAGGTGGATTCAAACCGGCCACCAATCCTGTACCTAGGTTTCTCCCAGGGAACCTATGAGATGTAAATAGACTGATAAGAGCCTATCAGGCCAGTTGGGCGAGGTCAGGGGATTATCCCTGACCAGCATAAAAGGAGGGCTTCGAGCCCTGGGTTGTATGCTTCATCCGGACCAGCAATAAAGATTAGGCTGTTTCACTGTTCCATGGACTTCCAACTCCAATACTTCTCAGTCGTAGAAGGCAGCCAGAACCTTCCGAGTCCATGAGTTAACTGAGGACCAAGAACTTGGACTGCTGGAGCTCCAGAACTGAAACTCCAGAAGAGCACTTTGAGCTTTCAGAGGAGGCTGTGGGGAGGAGGGGAAGATGTGGATTGGTGCACAGGGAAGCGCTGGAGTGGGCGACTCAGCATGCCTGGACGCTGGGGCAAAGGTAAAGGTAAAGGTTTCCCTTCCTTGAAAGCCAGTCAAATCCGATTCTAGGGATGCGGTGCTCATCTCCGTTTCCAAGCAGAAGAGCCAGCGCCATCCAAAGATGTTTCTGTGGTCATGTGGCTAGCATGACTAAATGCCGAGGCGCACGGAATGCTGTTACCTTCCCACTGAAGCGGTACCTATTTATCTACTTGCATGTAGATAGATGAAGTGGTTAAGAGCGGTGGATTCTAATCTGGAGAACCGAGTTTGTCTCCTCACTCCTTCACATGCAGCTGCTGGTGTGACCTTGGGTCAGTCGCAAGTTCTCTCAGAGCTGTTCTCTCAAGAGCAGTTCACTCAGAGCTTTCTTAGCCCCACCTTCCTCACAGGGGGTCTGTTGTGGGGAAGGCGATTGTAAGCCTCTCTGAAACTCCAAGTGAAGGGCAGGGTATAAATCCAATCTCTTCTTCCTCTACGGTGCATGTCTCCGAGCCTTTTCTGGAAGCTGATATGATGTCAACTTCCGGGTGATGCTCTAGGAATTTTTCCCAAAACTTGATATGATTATACTTCTTGGTGATCCACTGGGAATTTCCCCTAATCTCGATGGTAAAGGCCATAGAGACTAGAGAAAATTCTCAGAGGATCACCATCAATGCCATTCCCATTTTTTCCCCCTTCTCACTCCAGAAAGTATTGAGGGTGGGTGCGGAGGACTGCCTGCTACCGGTGGGTAAATGAAAAGTCTACAACCGCAGGAGTACACACACATTGTCCTGGGTGCTGCATCTCCAGCTGAAACAATTTCAGGGAAAGAGTTCGGCCCGAAATTTCAGTGAAGTGCTGCGAGACAGGGCAAGCCATGCTGGATTGCAAGACAGCCCCTAAGGGACGCTCATCAGCATTTCTTTTATGATGACTCACCGGAAGTCCGTCTGATGAGTGGGGGCAGAGCACATGCCTTGCATTGATGTGGTCTTGTGTGCAAGCTTTAAGGACAGGCACATCTTCTCACACCACGGACTCCCCCCTCCCCAGGGACATGACATGGCTCGAGATGATCCGCCGCTTGGCTTTTCTGTGAGCGGCACTCCTCTTCTATTATGAGAAATGTTTCAGGTTCGAGGAGGAGGAGGAGCCGCGATCTGACGCAACTCGTCTCCCCTGGAGCCACACAGCTCATGCAAATAGGCCAGTCATCTGAAGGGTGATTTGCACAAGTAGGTCAGCCAAGAGATCACCTGAGCTGGCTTCCTTGTCCTGGAGAACAGCAGACGTGGGCCGCATTTTGGCGCACACCCTGTTCCAACACAGAGAAGCAGGAGACTGATGTCCCCTGGTTGCTGGGTCCTTCTGTGCATATTAAACAGACGTTCAGCGAATAACACACCGGTACCTACTCCTGTTTGTAATCGATACAGCGTGCTTCTATCTCTTTCTCTCTCTCTCTCTGTGAAGTGCCATCAAGTTGCAGCTGACTTACAGTGATCCCAGCAAAGGGCTTTCAAGATAAGAATACAAGAGGTGCCCTGCTGGATCAGACCAGAGGTCCATCTAATCCAGCATCCTGTCTCACACAGGGGCCAAGCAGTTCCTTTGGAGGGCCAACAACAGGGCAGAGAGGCCGAGGCCTTCATAAGAATATCAGAAGAGCCCTGCTGGATCAGACCAGTGATTCATCCAGTCCAGCATCCTGTCTCACACAGTGGCCAAGCAGTTCCTCTGGAGGGCCAACAACAGGGCAGAGAGGCCGAGGCCTTCATAAGAACATCAGAAGAGCCCTGCTGGATCAGACCAGGGGTCCATCCAGTCCAGCATCCTGTCTCACACAGTGGCCAACCAGTTCCTCTGGAGGGCCAACAACAGGGCAGAGAGGCCAAGGCCTTCATAAGAACATCAGAAGAGCCCTGCTGGATCAGGCCAGTGGTCCATCTTGTCCAGCATCCTGTCTCACACAGTGACCGGCAAGTTCTTCTGGAGGGCTGACAGTAGGGCATGGAGGCTGAGGCCTTCATAAAAACATAAGAAGCAACCTGCTGCATCAGACCAGGGGTCGATTTAGTCCAGCATCCTCTCACACATAGTGGCCAGCCAGTTCCTCTGGTTGGAGGGAGGGAGGGAATTGCCCCTCCCTCCCACCCACCCCCCTTCCGTCCTGTCAAGTTGCAGCCAACTTCTGGCGACCCCGTTGGGTTTTCAAGGCAAGAGAAGTTCAGAGGGGGTCTGCTGTGGCCTGCCTCTGCGTAGCAACCCTTAACTTCCCTGGTGATCTCCCATCCCAGCCTACGGAACAAGCCTTTTGCCATTTTTTCAATCCCTTCCTCTCGGTTTTTGTCCAAAAGTCATCCCGTGTGGCAGGAACGTGGTATTCACTGGCCTTGTACCTTGAGGAAATTTCTCCTTGGCGCTTTTGTGATTTCGTACCGGGCACCGCTGCTCGTTCCTTCCCAAGCCTTGAAATTAGAAATTACTGCTGTGTAATAAACAGCCTAATGAAGCTGGAATGTCAGTTTTCATTTGCAGTAACGAAGGGCACAAATGAGACATTTAACTACGTGAGGCTGAGAGCGCTCCCCCCCCCCCGCAAGCGACGGAAGCCAGAAAGCCGGCATTGTGCATTCCAGCAGTCACTTCACCTCGATTGGCGGAGCTGGAATCAAAGCCTTCAGTCTGTCGCCTTAATAATATCCTATCGTTTGGTCTACGCACAGCTTCCGGACGTTATTTTGAGGATGGGACACACTGGTATAGGCCGGACTGTCAGCATTCCAGTGGCGACTGGAAATCTCCTAAGGTTACAATTGGTTTCCAAGCGACCGAGATCAGTCCGCTTGGAGAAAATGGCTACTTTGGACGGTGGACTTGATGGCATTATTCGTAAGCTGCAGCTGGTGCCGAACGCAGCGGCGAGGCTGTTGTTGTGTCTTCCCATGTGGGAACACATCCAGCCCGCCCTAAGAACTCTGCACTGGCTGCCGATAGCATACCGGATATGGTTCAAGGTGCTGGTTCTTACCTTTAAAGCCCTATATGGCCAGGGACCTATCTACTTACGGGACTGCCTTTCCTCGTATGTACCCCAGCGAGCACTAAGATCGGGTTCCCAAAATCGCCTGGTTCTTCCAGGGCCCAAAGAAGCCAGGTTGGCTATAACAAGGGCCAGGGCCTTTTCTGTGGTGGCCTCTCACTGGTGGAATGAGCTCCCGGATGACATCAGGGCCCTGCGGGACCTTTTACAGTCCCGCAGGGCCTGTAAAATGGAGCTCTTCCCCCAGGCTTTTAAGTAGGGTGCCACCTCGACTTTATGGCCCTGGCGCGGTCACCAACTGTACCAACCAGGACCAACAATGCCACCAACCGAGGCTTCATAGCTTTACAGCTAAGCGGGATCCTGTTAACACCACTCAAGTTGTTAGTTTCAAGAGGGAATTAGATAAACATCTGGAGCAGAAGATCACCGTCTTTTACTGTATTCTACTGTATTTTACTGTATATTATGTTTGCAGTATGATTTTATATTGAGCGATTTTAATGTATATTTATGATGTTGTTAGCTGCCCTGAGTCTGCCAAATGGCGGGGAGGACGGGATAGAAATGCAAATATAAATAAATAAATAAATATATCCCACTGACGTTCCTCTCTTCACCAACTCAGAGCAGCTTACAATCTCCTCTCCCTCCCCCCTCCCCACAACAGACACCCTGTGGGGTAGGTGGGGCTGAGAGAGCGCTGAAAGAAACTGCCCTTTTTCAAGAACAGCTCTGCCAGAACTATGGCTTGCCCAAGGTCATCCAGCAGCTGCAAGTGGAGGAGTGGGGAATCAAACCCGGTTCTCCTAGACCATTTACTATATCCTCTCACCCCCATGTCTTCCTCAGGTCCTACCAATCAACCGTGCTCTGGAAGTACTGCAGTCTGAATACAATTTCCAGGGGTAAAGGGGTAATTTGGGCTTTAAGCTGCCTGCACAGTACCATTTCCAATCCAATCTAATCACTGTTCCTTCAGCCACTGTCACGAACATATCCCGCCCTTCACTCAGAGTCTCCGAGCAGCTTACAATCTCCTTTCCCTCCCCCTCCCCACAACGGGTACCCTGGGAGGTAGGTGGGGCTGAGAGAGCTCTTTTAAGGACTACCCTTGAGAGAACAGCTCTGAATGAACTTGTGACTGACCCAAGATCACACCAGCAGCTGCACCTGGAGGAGTGGGGAATTAAACCCGCTTCTCCCAGATTAGAGTCCGCGCTCCTAACCACTTCACCAAACTGAATTTGGGGGGGGGGGGCAGCACCTGGGGCGCTGGTGTCCCATCTACAACCTTACATCCGTTCTGGTAAAAACTGGAAGTGACACAGGGGACACTCCAGCATCACTCCTCTTTAGGGTTGCCAGCCTCCAGGTGGGGGTAAACGTGGAAAAACACCTTGCTCAAACAAAACACGCCATTCTGATATGCTACTTTTGTTTGACTTACGCATTGTGAGCTTTGGTTCTAGGGGAAACAACCTGCCCGAAAGAAGAATTTCTCGAAACGCTTATCTTCGGCCTGGGAGGCGGGTTGCTTTGATGCTTGCCGCCTCTCTTTTTGGAAAGCAAAGCAGCCTACAATGCTGGCATTGACGACTGCTGCATCTCTCACCAGAAGGCAAGAGAGTGTATAGCATTGAATCCTGTCTGCATATTCCTCTTTGTAGCTGTGGACTTTTCTACAAGATATATATTGTTCTTTAGGTTTTTGTTATTAATGTACTATAATTAACAAGATACACTAGGGCAGGTGTGTCAAACATGTGGCCCGGGGGCCAGCCACATGTTTGACACACCTGCCCTAGTGTATCTTGTTAATTATAGTACATTAATAACAAAAACCTAAAGAACAAAAACCTAAAGAACAAAGAGGGGCTTCTATTGGGCCCGCACTGGAACTGGCCATCTCCTGCTTCCAGTTCTGTTGCTGCTGCTGCATCATCGCTTGCTTCGCCAGACTCTCTCAGTCGCTCAGCCATTTCACGTTTTCCCCTGGGTCCTAGACTCAGAACACTGAGCGTGAGATTTCTGCGGTGAATGTCAATAGATCAAAAGCAGGTTTGCAGCTTACAGAGACGCACCTGAACAGCACACTCAAGACTGCAACAGCACAGACCTTTGGATGCAACCATTCAGAGCAAGAGGCGTCCGTTATCAGAGACTGTTAAATAAACAAAATATTGCAAGAATGCTGTTTTAAGCATGCTTTTATTTTAAGTTAAAAAAAACCTTTGTGTTTGTGTCCTTTATAAAGTTTATATCTCCGCTACCTGGCATTACATTTTATGACACACATGGCCCAGCCCGACAAGGTCTCATTTATGTCAGGTCCGGCCCGCATAACAAGTGAGTTCGACACCCCTGCCCTAGGGTCTTTATTGTATATTTAAGTATATGATTTAAACCAAGATATGAAGCCATAGTTGCATATCAGAATTGTGTGTTTTGTTTGAGCACGGTGTTTACTCCACCTTGCCGTGTTTCCCGTGTGTCTGTTGCTAAGCCTCCAGGTGGGACCTGGAGATATCCCGCTTTTATAACTGATCTCCAGAGATCAGTTCCCCTGGAGAAAATGGCTGCTTTGAACGGTGGACTCTATGGTAATATACCCCACTGAAGCCCCTCCCCACTCCCAAACCCCACCCCCTCCTGGATCCACCCCCAAAGTAGGGCTGCCAAGTCCCCCTGGGGGGGTGGGGATTCCCCCGCTAAATGGGTCCCCAATCCGCCGGTCCGGATCCGGCCAGTGGAGGGAACCCCACCCCTGAAGTGGCCCGATCAGGCCGACGTGCCCGATGTGATGACGTCACCCGGAAGTGACGTCATCACACCGGGCACGTTGCCGGGGCAACGCTCTAGCAATCGCCCTGAAAACTCTATGGTACCATAGAGTTTTACGGCGATTACCAGTGCGTCGCCCCGGCAACGTGCCCAGCGTGATGACGTCATTTCCGGGTGATGTCATCACGGTGCGCACGTGCTTTGCATGCATGCGGGACTCCCAAAGATGGACCGGGACTCTCCGCTTTTTAAAAGGTAAGACTTGGCAACCCTACCCCAAAGTCTCCAGGTATTTTCCAACCCAGACCTGGGAACCCTACTCCGGTTGGAGAAAATGTACCCGTAATATTTTTTGGGGGGTGGGGGATAATGGTATTTATGCCTCTTGGGACAGGGTTCCTCTCCCCACAAGCAAATGGAAGGGGAAGAAAGCGGGAACTTTTCCTCTCTCCCCAAAGTTTCTCCCATTACCAGGCCATCCCCGAAGCTACATATTCAAAAAACAAGACTGTCATTCAAGTGGAACTGGGTGCTCAGTTTGCCAGGGTCAGAATCTGAGAGGCCACCTGCGCGGACAAGGAAACCCCGCCAGGTGCAGTTTCTCCCCTGAATGGAACCCTGGGAAGAGAAAAGCCGCACCTGGTCAAACCCTCCCTCCTCCTCCGCAACTTCTAAAAACACAGGAGACCTTTCAGGGTTCGGATCTGGCAAGCTGAACAGAAGTCCTGTTCGGGGACGGCTGCGAAACTGGCAGCCGGTTTTTCGGGCCGAGGCGGGCTCAGCTGCTTCACACTGGACCAGTTTTTCACCCTCACAAGATGAGGCCTTGTTACCCGGCAGGGGACACAGACGTCCGTGTTTCAGCCGGACAGAGATAAGGCCGGAAGGGTCCCTTCATAAAAAGCCAATCTCCTGGCAAGGGAACGGCGCTTGAACTTTGCACAGTTCCGCCTTTGCCTCCTTTCGCCTTTCAAAAAGTTGCAGCTGGGATCGCTAGGCCTTAAAGGCCCTCCTGTCTCAAGTCAACTACAACCGTGCCGCATTTTCTTTCTTTCAAACTTGCTTTCCTCTTGCAGAGACTCCTAATGAGGGCTGCCGGGCTAAGGGATGAATGAGTTGATTCAGTGAGCCTTTGGCTTTGAATTTCACCTGATCTGTCAGGATACTCTTCCGACAAGTTTGTGTCTTGGGGGGGGGGGGGGGGAGTTGGGTTGTGTCTTTTGTTAGCTCCCCATTCACAGTTTGTCTGCCTTGATATTTATTGGGCCTCTCTTTGCTGGGAAAGTCGCTTGGCTGGGAAGCAAAGGGGTTATGAACGGTGTTCCCTCTAAGCTGAGATAGTGTGAGCTGGCTCACGGGTTTTTTAGCTTCCGGCTCACACATTTTCCTCTTAGCCCAGGAAGGAGGGCTCCAGAGCAAACTAATGTATGCAGTGGCCAAATCGCTCACTCACCACTGTAATGCCAGTAGCTTGCAAAGTAGAATTTTTGCTCACAAGATGCCACAGCTTAGAGGGAGCATTGGATTGGGGGGGGGGGGCAACAGTGGGAGGGGCTTCTAGTGTCCTGGCCCCACTGCTGGACCTCCTGAGGGCACCTGGTGTTTTTGGCCACTGTGTGACAGAGCGCTGGACTGGGTTGCCAGCCTCCAGTTGGGACCTGGGGATCTCCCGCTTTTACAACTGATCTCCAGAGATCAGCTCCCCTGGAGAAAATGGCTGCTTTGAAGGGTGAACTCTATGGCACTGTACCATGCTGAGGCCCCTCCCCTCCCCAAACCCCACCTTCTCCTGGATTCACTCCCAAAGTCTCCAGATATTTTCCAACTTACACCTGGTAGCCGTAACTCTATGGTAATATACCCTGCTGAGGCCCCTCCCTTCCCCAACTCCCCCCTCAAGCTCCGCCCCCAAAATCTCCAGGTATTTCCCAAACCAGAGCTGGCAACCCTAGTTGGACTGGATGGGCCACTGGCCTGATCCAACATTGGCTTCTCTTATGTTCTCTTATGTTCTTATGTTATGAACCCAAGGGAGGCTCTGGGCAGTACGGGGGGAACTCAAAAAGAAGTCCAAAGGCCAAAGAGATCATTAGATGGGAGATGGGAGAATCTATGGTCGCTAACCTCCTGGTGGGACCTGGGGATTCTCCGGAATTACAGCTCTCCTCCAGACTAATATCAGTTGCCCTGGAGAAAATTGATGATTTGGGGATGGATCCTGGGGAGGGGTACAATGCCACAAAGTCCACCCTCCAAAGCAGGTGTGGCCAGACTTTCTTAACGCAAGAGCCACACAGGCTAAACATCAGATGTTTGAGAGCCACAAGACATGAGCGAATATGACCCACACATTTTTATTGAAAAATGTGCAAATTGGCTTTTTATGAACATTAAATGAGCCTGCCAAAAAAAATAAAAACAAAGGGGAAAAACAGATATTTACTTGTCCAGTGATATTCGTTTGCTAATAATATTTCTGGGTCTAAGAGAGACAGAGAGAGAGGTGGAAAGAAAGAATGAAAGAGGTGGAAAGAAAGAGAGAAAGGGAGAGAAACAAAGGAAGCAAGTAGATGGGGAGGGATGAAGGAAGAGAGACAGAAAGAACATGAGAGAGCAAATAGATGGGCAGCCTCCCAGGAGCCGCAAAGTATGTGTGAAAGAGCTGCATGTGGCTCCCGGGCCACAGTTTGGCCACCCTCGCTCCAAAGCATCCATTTTCTCCAGGTCAACTGATCTCTAGTCTGGAATTGAGCTATAATACCAGGGGATCTTCCTGTCCCGTTTGGAGGCTGGTATCCCTAATCATAAAACTGGAGGAAATGACAGCTTGGAAGAGCAGACTGTATGATGTACCATAGAGTCTAGGAGCAATGTAAGTCCTAGAGTGCCATCCCATTCCTGCTGAGCTCCTCTTTCCCCCTAAACTCCGCCCTCCCTAGGCACTGTGCCTCCCGTATCTTCAGGGATTTTCCAAGCCAGAGTTGGCAATGTTAACCCTTGTCCTAATGAAGGGGGGGGGGGTGCTTAGGCCCCGATCCTGGTTCTGAAAACGGGGGGGGGGGGTCACGTTGCACGTGGATAGGTACTTTTGCGAGACGAGGGCCCTGTCTTCTCACCTTGATGTGTCCGCCGTGGAGACCTTTTGCTGTTTCGCAACTGCTGATCTTTTCTCCCCGGGTCCACCTTTGGCTCAGAAGCTCCCCTCGGAACTCATTTTCTAAGGGTTGAAGAGAAACACGCGGGGTCAGGGAGCAAGACAGACTGTGATGGCAGGTGGCAAAAGCCAGCAATGTCCAGGCAAGGTGATACTTGTGGGGAGGAATTTGGGGGAGAGGAGAAAACAGGGGCTGGAGTCCTTATCTGAGCCTGTTCGGTGTCGTGGTTAGGAGCGTGGACTCTAGTCTGAGAGAACCGGGTTCGATGCCCCACTCCTCCACATGCAGCTGCTGGTGCGACCTTGGGTCAGTGACAAGTTCTCTCAGAGCTGTTCTCTCAAGGGCAGTCCTCGGAAGAGCTCTCTCGGCCCCGCCTACCTCACAGGCAATGCTCTCTCTAAGCTATGGAGTCCTGTGAGCAAAAATTCTACTTGGTGGGCTACCGGCATTAAAGTGGTGAGGGAGCGATTTGGCTGCGGCGTGAATCAGTTTGCTCTGGAGCCCTCCTTCCTGAGCGAAGACGAAAATGGGTGAGCCGGAGGCTAAAGAAATGGGGAGCTAGCTCACAGTAACTCAGCTTAGAGGGAACACTGCTCACAGGGTGCCTGTTGTGGGGAGGGGAAGGGAGAGGAGTTTGGAAGCTGCTCTGAGACTCCTTCGGGTAGTGAAGGGTGGGGTATAAATCCAATCTCTTCTCTTCTTCTTCTCTTACACTGGGAGGAGACAATCCCAGGCTGCCAAAGTAGGGTTCAAAGCTCTGGGTTTGGACATGCCTTAAGACTTTGGGGGTAGAGCCTGGAGAGGGTGGGGTTTGGGGGAGGGGAGGGACCTCAGCAGAGTATAGGGCTGCCAAGTCCCCCCAGGGGGCAGGGATTCCCCCACTAAATAGGTCCCCCAATCCGCCAGTCTGGATTCGGACAGCGGGGGGAACCCCACCCCCGAAATGGCCACATCAGGCCAACGTCCCCGGCGCGATGACGTTGCCCGGAAGTGATGTCATCATGCCGAGCACATCGCAGGGCGACGCTCCAGGAATAGCCCTGAAAGCTCTATGGTACCATAGAGTTTTTAGGGCAATTATCAGAGTGTCGCCCAATGATGTGCCTGGCATAACGATGTCACTTCCGGGCGACGTCATCGCACCGTGCGCATGCTTCATGTGCGCATGAGGGTCTTGGACCAGGACCGGGATCCCCCCGCTCGAACTCGTAAGTAACTTGGCAACCCTAGCAGGGTACATCGCCACAGAGTCCACGCTCCAGAGCAGCCATGTTCTCCAGGGGAACTGATCTCTGGAAAAAATAAAAGCGGGAGATCTCCAGGTAGGGTAGCCAGCTCTGGGTTGGGAAATACTTGGAGATTTTGAGGGTGGAGTCTGGGGAGGGCGGGGTTTGGGGAGGGGAGGGGCCTCCGTGGGGTATAATGCCAACTCTGGGTTAGGTGATTCCTAGAGATTTGGAGGTGGAACCTAGGGAGGACGGGGTTTAGGGAGCTGAGGGAGCTCAACAGCGATGTGAGGCCACAGAGTCCACCCTATGCAGCAGCCATCTTTTTCAGGGCAAACGAGCTCTGGAGATCTCCAGGCATTCTCCAGGCGCCACCTGGAGGCTGACAGCCCTTGGCACAAGTGGGACAGAAACTCGGGAGTAAAACAACTTTTATACATAGCATTTTGTTTAAAGTGTCTATAGCAAGTTATGTCAAACAACAAGGATTGTTCTTGAAATTCAGAGAATTTATAATGAACCAGGAAATAATCTAGAACGAGTAAGAATGGGAAATAAAGATATGGAAACAAGAGAAAAGTGGTAATCTCTCCCCATGCGATACAAATGCCATGGCTGTAACCAAGAGGAAAAGCATAGTGTTACTGACACTTGTAATTTCACTAAGCCTAACATTAAGAACCTCAGAAGAGCCCTGCTGGGTCAGACCAGTGGTCCATCTAGTCCAGCATCCCGTCTCATACAGTGGCCTCTGGAGGGCAAACAACAGGGCAGAGAGGCCGGGGCCTTCATAAGACAATCAGAAGAGCCCTGCTGGATCAGACCAGTGGTCCATCTAGTCCAGCATCCCGTCTCACCCAGTGGCCAGCCAGTTCCTCTGGAGGGCCAACAGCAGGGCATAGAGGCTGAGGCCTTCATAAGAACATCAGAAGAGCCCTGCTGGATCAGACCAGTGGTCCCTCTAGTCCAGCATCCTGTCTCACACAGGGGCCAGCCAGTTCCTCTGGAGGGCCAACAACAGGGCAGAGAGGCAGAGGCCTTCATAAGAATATCAGAAGAGCCCTGCTGGATCAGACCAGTGGTCTATCTAGTCCAGCATCCTGTCTCACACAGTGGCCAACCAGTTCCTCTGGAGGGCCAACAACAGGGCAGAGAGGCCGAGGCCTTCAGAAGAACATCAGAAGAGCGCTGCTGGATCAGACCAGTGGTCTATCTAGTCCAGCATCCTGTCTCACACAGTGGCCAACCAGTTCCTCTGGAGGGCCAACAACAGGGCATAGAGGCCGAGGCCTTCAGAAGAACATCAGAAGAGCCCTGCTGGATCAGACCAGGGGTCCATCTAGTCCAGCATCTTGTCCCACACAGCGGCCAGCCAGTTCCTCTGGAAGGCCAACAACAGGGCAGAGAGGCCGAGGCCTTCAGAAGAACATCAGAAGAGCCCTGCTGGATCAGACCAGGGGTCCCTCTAGTCCAGCCTCCTGTCTCACACAGAGGCCAACCAGTTCCTCTGGAGGGCCAACAACAGGGCATAGAGGCTGAGGCCTTCATAAGAACCTCAGAAGAGCCCTGCTGGATCATCAGACCAGTGGTCCATCTAATCCAGCATTCTGCCTCACACAGTGGCCAACTAGTTTTTGTGGATGGCCAACAACAGGACAAAGAGGCTGAGGCCTTCCTCTGATGTTGCCTCCTAGCTCTGGGATTCAGAGGCTTAGTGCTTCTGAATGTGGAGGTTCCCCTCAGTCACCAGGGCTGGTAGCCACCGATGGAGCGATCCTCCACGAATCTATCTAATCTCACATTAACATTATCTTCCTTAATGCAAAAGATCTTTCTATTGATCTGGGATTCTTGAGCCATTCAGAGTTTTTCTCCGTACCGAAAAGAAAAGAGGGAAAGCTACTGCAAAAGTCCCTCTTGAGTTTAATTTGCCTCTCATGAGTTTAATTTGCCTCTCATGACATGAGTTTAATTTGCCAAGTCACCTTTGCCAGGGCTAAAGTATCCCAAGTGTCCCAGAAACCAGGATATACCTACAGTACCCATGTATCTTAAGAAGTGAACGTCTTTGCAACCCATCCGGCTGGCAAGAACGTAGACAGAACGTCCCTGCTGGACTGCATATACAAAACCTACACATATGCACACTCTTTAGTTTGATGTGCCTGTACAAGCTCACTTTCTCCTGCATCAGACCCTTGGTCTACCGAGGAGGCGGCTGTCTGTTCTGACCAGCAGCAGCCATCAGGCAGAGAAATGTCAGTGTAGCGCAGCAGTAGAGCATCTGCTTGGCATGCAGAGATCTGATGAGATGCGGCTAGCCTGGGCCACCCCACCTGCACCTACTGAGTACAGATAAAGGAGCCAAAACAGCAGATATCAGGGAAGACACATGAACCCATGAACATGCCTTATACCAGGGGTGGCCAAACTGTGGCTCGGGAGCTGCATGTGGCTCTTTCACACATGTTGGCCAAGTTCAAACTGGCAGTTTGGCCTGATATAGGCCCGCTTTGCAAGCAGATTAAGAGAGCCCATTCACACAGCCACAGCTGCCTGGCGTCGCCATGCCGCACTCACCCCGTCCCGAAGCGCTTTCATCCCGCATTAAAAAGGTACCTGGTGAAACCGGCGTCAAGCCGTCTGGGTGCGCGTTCATCCCGCTTCCTGGCAGTGTGGACGCAAATCAGCCGCACATCAAGTGGCGCCGGTAATGTAAACCCACTGATCCAGCTGCTGCGCCCATGTGCCTATGCGCCTACGCACAGGTCGGCAACATGAACCAAAGCCACGCGCCACCGCAGCGGCTCCGCCAGGGGCCGCCCCACAGTGCGAACGCTCTGTTCCACCTCCTCCCCAGTATGGTCTCTCATCAGTCTCTGCAGTGTGAACGGAAAGCCCCGCGACAACTCAGCCCAGGCCTTTTTGTCCTGCTTCCCTCGTAGTTTATTTTGCAAGTCTGTCCTCAGCCACTGTGTGGCTCTTGGCAGGGTGGCTGAGGAAGTGAAGGGGAGGCATGCCTCCCAAATCATTTTTCCCTTCCCCAGCCAATGATCCCCTCCCTGGGTAGGCTTGTGCAGAGAAAGAAAACAACTTTAACTGTAAATGCGTTCTCAAAGGTATCCCCCCATCTTTCCACCTTTCTTTCTCTTTTTCTTTCTTTCTTTCTCCCTTCCTTTCTCTCTCTCTCTTCCTCCCTCCCACTCCTGCTCCCATCTATTCGCTTTCTTTGCTTCTCTCTTTCTCTTTCTTTCCACCTCTTTCATCCTTTCTTTCCACCCCCTCTTTCTCTTAGACACATACCATTAGCAAACAAAGAAATATCGTTGGACAAAGAAATATCGTTATCAATATCTGTTTTTACCCCTTTTGTTTTTATTTTTGGCACTTCATTTAATGTTAACAAAAAGCCAATTTGCATATTTTTTCAGTAAAAGTGTAATATTTATTTATGACCTGTGGCTCTCAAACATCTGATGTTTATTCTATGCAGGGGTCATTTCGTAGAAAAAGAGGTGCAAGAGCTCATTAGCATAACTCATTTGCATAACTCATTTGCATATACCCCCCCCCTAACATACCGGAAATGTGTCAGAAGGCAACACCCACCCCTCAGGCTCCACTCCACAGGTGAGTGAAACTGATCTGCTCTTCCTCCATTCCCTTCCCCATCCAATACTTATGCAATAAAAATAAGCGTAAAGAACACACCCTCATTCTCTTCCTGCTCCCTTGAAACCACCAGGTTTCAAGTAGACTTGAGATACCCAGGACATGTGCACCACCCATCCCTTCCCCTTCCCTTCCCCTCCCCTCAACAAGACACCCTGTGAGGTAGGTGGGGCTGAGAGAGGTCTTTTGAGAACTGCTCATGAGAGAACAGCTCTGAGAGAACTTGTGACTGGCCCAAGGTCACACCAGCAGCTGCATGTGGAGGAGTGGGGAATCAAACCCGGTTCTCCCAGATTAGAGTCCAACTCCTGACCACTACGCCAAACTGATGGGGTGGAAGCTGCTGAAGGGTTGGTGAAATTTCTCCAGTTCTTATGTGCCATGTGCCCAGATAAAAAATGGTATACTTAGAAAATGTATATGCCACCTTGAGCAAGTCTCTGGAAAAGCAGCACACAGTCATAAAAGGAGCAATGATAAAATTATCAATATTAAAACAAAACATTAAAAACAATAAAGACCCTAGCAGGGCTTTCCCCGGGGCGCTGCACCTCTGCACTGCTCGGGGAAGCCGAGGAGGGGGCGGGGCTTGGTCATGTGCCCACCCCCTGGGCTCCTCACTCCCAGAGCTGCGCTCCTGTGCGCTCCCGCTCCAACGGACCCCTGGTTCTATGTGGCTCTTACGTTAGGCAAGTTTGGCCACCCCTGCCTTATACTTAAATCAGAACTTTTAGGTCAATCCAAATCAGCCCAGTCCACTCTGACAGCCGCTCTCCAGGGTCTCAGGCTGAGGTCTTTCCCATCACCTCCTGCCTGGTCCTTTTAACTGGAGATGCCGTGGATTGAACCTGGGACCTTCTGCATGCCAAGCAAAGGCTCTTCCACTGAGCCACAGCCGCTCTTTACAGCTCTCCAGGGTCTCAGGCTGAGGTCTTTCACATCACCTCCTACCTGATCCTTTTAACTGGAGGTACCAGAGACTGAACCTGGGCCCTCTGGCATCCATCTCAGGGATGTACTGAGCAAAAATGTAATTTTTGGAGCAGGGAATTCTGCCCTTATTTCATCCTACGGCACAGATTTGTGTGTAGTGTGTTACAGAGGGTAAAAGTCTTGGACTAGAATCTGGGAGATCCAGGCTGGAATTCCCACTCATGCCATAGAAGCTCGCTGGGCGACCTTGGGCCAGTCACAGTCTCTTAGCCTGACCTACCTCACAGGGTTGTTGTGAGGATAAAATGGAAGAGTGGAGAACTATGGAAGCCATCTGGGCCCCCACTGAGTAGAAATTTAAGTAAACAAATATTGTTTAAATAGATGAATATTTAAATAAAAAAGGAGGAGGAGAAGATGAAGATGAAGAACAAGAGGAGGAGGAGGAGACGTTTCTGCCTTTCCCTCAAACTGAGAGCCAGTTTGGTGTAGTGGTTAAGTGCGCGGACTCTAATCTGGGAGAACCGGGTTTGATTCCCCACTCCTCCACTTGCACCTGGCTGGATGACCTTGGGCAAGCCATAGCTCTGTACCAGCTGTTCTCTCAAGGACAATTGTCTCAGAGCTCTCTCAGCCCCACCTACCTCACAGGGTGTCTGTTGTGGGGAGGGGAAGGGAAAGGAGTTTGTAAGCCGCTCTGAGACTCCCTTGGGGAGTGAAGGGCGGGATATAAATCCAATTTCTTCTCTTCTTCTTCTTCAAAGCCTGATAAGAAGAAGAGGAGAGAAGAAGAAATTGGATTTATACCCCACCCTTCACTCAGAGTCTCAGAACGGCTTACACTCTCCTTTCTCTTCCCCTCCCCACAACAGACACCCTGTGATGTAGGTGGGGCTGAGAGAGCTCTTTCCAGAACTGCCCTTGAGCGAACAGCTCTGACAGGACTATGGCTTGCCCAAGGTCATCCAGCGGCTGCAAGTGGAGGCGCGGGGAATCCAACCCGGCTCTCCCAGATTAGAGTCCGCGCACTTAACCCCTGCACCAAACTGGCTCTTGGTTGAAATAAATAATTTTTTTCCAGCTCCCCTGTTCAGATATGAGCACCTAAAGTGACAAAGGGCCTACAAAACAATTTTTTGGGGGGTGGGGGGGAAGCCTGAAGAAATTGGGTATAATTAGAAATGTGGGCATACGTGTGGAGGAAGATGACGACTCCTTAAAAATATCAAAAAAGGATCTAAAAAAAGAGAAAGAAGAAGAAGTGTGAATGTGGGAAGCGGGGATTATTTACCCTTATGAGTCAGGGTGTGAAGGACAGGGGTAACCAGCGCACACAGCATAGCCACGGCGAGTCCACATGGGCATAAGTTGTGTACTGTTTGAGCTGGAGTGGCTGCAAAGAGTTCACAAAGAGATCTTGCCATCGAAGCAGCAGATGGGGTCTCCTAGAGCATCCTTCTGCTCACCGTCAGCTGCGAGGAGGCGGAGCGGAACCTGGCAGGGAGACGATCCCATCCCATCCCGCAAAGCTGAGCGAGCAAAACAGATGCATGTCGAAGTTTGTTCATGTTGTGTCCGCTGACCGCCACCAGGCACCAGCGATTGTAGCCCGGAGCTTGGCTCCTAGAACAATAGGGGCCAAGGATCCTGGGTTTCCTTCAGTCCTCCGATAAGATCTAGGTGGGAAATTCAAACCTCCCTAATAGGACTGTAGGTGGGACCAGGGGTGTGTCCTGGGTGTGTATATGGTTGGCCGCTTCGGCCGGTGAAGCATGCTTGATTCAGGGGTCATTTTGCAGAAAATTTACATTTACATCTCAGCCCTGGCCCGATTTCCATCTGTCAGTGTCTGATCAGATATGATGGATACATCTGGGTGCTGCTTTGATACCCCGAACTGAAGATACGCCATCTATGTGTTTTTGATATGTTTTAATGTCCGCTTAATATGTTTTAAATTATTTCAAGAAGTGATATTGTTGCCATATTGTTGCCATGTTGTTAGCTGACCTGAGCCCGCCGTATAGCGAGGAGGGCGGGATGCAAATCTCAACGAATAAATAAATAAATAAAAAGAGGTGCAGGAGCTCATTAGCATACCTATTAGCAGAACTCGTTAGCATAACCAGCCGAATGTCAGTTTTAGCCCTATTATATCCTATGGGCCATTGAAGTCAATGGCAAAAACTCATAGGGTATATGAGGGGCTGGAGGAGAGGGGGTTACTTTTTCCCCCACCATAGAGAACAATGGAGGCAACCTGTTTGGGGGGCCCGTAGAATTGGACCCCCTGGTCCAATCTTCTTGAAACTTGGTAGGCATTTGGGGGAGAGGTCCCAGAAGCTACCCTGCGAGTTTGGAGCCCCTCCCTCAAACCCCCTCCCCTACACCTGCTTTTAAAGTCGCCGCCGAATTTCGGCGGCAATTCGGCAGCGGGCCAGATCAGATCAGAGAATCCGACAGCTGACAGAGATCAGAGAATCTGATTCGGCCTGTGGCTGCCCTACTGCCCACTCCTGAGCTGGCCTCGCTCCGGCCCCAAAGGACCCCTGCTTGATGTACCAATAAACTAAAGAGCAGATCACAACACTCTCTCACGCATCCATGGCACCTACAACTCAGTATCTTTCACTGGCGACGAGGGTGGGATCCCGATGGGCGGAGCCAACTCCGACTTCAGCACCGCATTGAGCTCCGATCCTCCGGCCGCCGCGCACTGCCGGGCTCCCGAGCCCCCAGGCACCGCCACCTGAGCCACAGGACAGTGCGCCTGAGTCACGGCTGCCGCTCCAGGAGACATCGAGGCATTTGACCCCGCTCACCCCGAGTTCTGGGAGGCCTGGATAGAGCAGCTGACCAACTTCTTCTGCTACGAAGAAGTTACGGACGAGGTTAAGAAAAGGGCGCTGCTGCTAAGCATGTTAGCCTTGGCAGCTCTAATCTATGCTTGCTTGTTTGTTTACTTCATTTGTACCCTGCTTTTGTCCCCAACAGGGACCCTAAAGCGGCTTACTTCCTTTTCCTCGCCTCCCTTTTATCCTCACAACAGTCCTGGGAGGAAGGTTCGGCTGAGAAAGTGTGACTGGCCCAAAGTCACCCAACAAGCTTCCATAGCACGAGTGGGGAGTTGAACCTGGGTCTATACCACCTTCCTCCCCAACGGAGTTGCCAGCCTCCAGGTGGGGCCTGGAGATCTCCCAGTTTTGTAACTGATCTCCAGCTGACAGAGATCAGCCCCCCTGGAGAAAATGGCTGCCTTGAAGGGTGGACTCTGCGGCACTGGACTATGCTGGGGCCCCTCCCCTCCCCAAACCCTGCCCTCTCTGGCTCCACCCCCAAAGTCTCCTGAGATTTTCCAACCCAGACCTGGAAACCCTACCCCCAGTGGAGACCCAAAATGGCTTACATCATTTCTTCTCCATTTTATCCTACCCTGTGAAGTAAGAACATAAGAGAAGCCCTGTTGGATCAGGCCAACGGCCCATCCAGTCCAACACTCTGGCATCACAGAGTGGCCCAAACATAGGGGCCATCAGGAGGTCCGCCAGCAGGGCCAGAACTCCAGGAGCCTTTCCTCTGTTGCCCCCCAAGCACCAAGAAGACAGAGCATCACTTGCCCCAGATTGAGAGTTCCATCTATACCTTGTGGCTAATAGCCACTGATGGAACTCTGCTCCATATATGAACATTAGAGAAGTCACGTTGGATCAGGCCAATGGCCCATCCAGTCCGACGTGCTGTGTCACACAGTGGCCAAAACCCAGGTATCATCAGGAGGTCCACCAGCAGGGCCAGAACTCCCGGAGCCTTTCCTCTGTTGCCCCAAGGCACCAAGAAGACAGAGCATCACTTGCCCCACACAGAGTGTTCCATCTATAAAGGTAAAAATTTCCCATGCTCAAAAGCCCATTGTATCTGACACTAGGAGGCGGGGCTCATCTCCATTTCCAAGCCAAAGAGCCAGGGCTGTCCAAAGACGTTTCCGTGGTCATGTGGCCGGCATGACTAGATGCCGAGGCGCACAGAACTATACCTTGTGGCTAATCTATGCGTTGTAGCTAAAAGCCACTGACGGATTTCTGTTCCGTAGGTAGGTTAGGCAGAGAAAATGGGACTCGCCCAAGGTCACCCGGCAAGCTCCCATGGATGAGTGGGGATTCGAATCTGGGTCTCAAAGATCCTAGTCCAACGCTTTCACCATTACACCAGATTGGTCAAACAATCAAATGTGAGCGCCAATCAAGTTAGAAAGTTCTTAAAGCCAGCTTTATTATTTGGATCCCTTCCTGCTATAATACTACAGAACGCAGCAGCTATATTAAGGCCCGTCATCTTTAGAAATGATGGCTTTCAGTCACTGGAGCCATTCCCCTCGGTCAGGGGACCTTGTATCCCACTGGTCTCAGACTAGCAGGCACCAGGTTCAGCTGTTCTTTCCCATCTGGGAGAGGGATTTCTCATTTCTGAAGCTTTTAAAAACCTTTCAAACATTTATATCTTACCTTTCCTCCCCTAAAGCCGTCAGTAGTACACCATAAAACACTTCCCAGTAAAATTAATCAGCCCCACCAAACATACTCCCGATTTCCGTTATATTTTGTTATATTTTTATCCTGCCCTTCCAATAAGGGAGCTTGGGGGGGGGGGGTTAATACGGTTCTCCCCTCCCCTGTTTTATCCTCACAACAACCCTGTAGGGTAGATTGGAGAGAGAGAGAAACTGGCTCAGGGTCATCAATTTGTTTCAGCACTGAGTGGCTATTTGAACCAGGTTCTTCCTGGTCCTAATAAGAAAGTCAGGAGAGCCCTGCTGGATCAGACCAATGGTCTGTCTAGTCCATAGGGCTGCCAAATCAGCCCGGGGGGCGGGGGATCCCCCGCTACAGGGGTTCCCAATCCGCCGGCCAGCATTCAGCCGGCGGGGGAAACCCCACTCCCGAGGTCGTCCAGCCTGGACGACCTCCCTCACGTAATGACGTCACCCGGAAGTGACGCCATCACGTTGGGGGCGTTGCCAGGGCGACACTCTGGCAATCGCCCCAAAACTCTATGATACCATAGAGTTTGGGGGCGATTGCCAGAGCGTTGCCCTGGCAACGCCCCCAACGTGCTGACGTCACTTCCAACCAGTTCCTCTGGAGGGCCAACAACAGGGCGTAAAGGCCGAGGCCTTTTCCTGATGTCGCTTCCTGGCACTGGGATTCAGAGGTGACTGTCTTGTACATAGAGGTTCCCCTCAGCTACCATGGATAGCTGCCAATGAATCCATGAATCTATCTAATTCCCTTTTGAAACTGTCTATTCCTGTGGCCATCGCTATATCCTCTGGCAGTGTATTCCACATTGTAATCTCTCTTTGTGTAAAGCAGTATTCCCTTTTGTCCGTCCTGAATCTACTGCCTACATGGGGCCGCCCTTGTCCCAGCTCCGGAAGCCGCAGCTAGTGCAGAATGCCGCGGCCAGGCTGTTGATGGGTCTCTCAGTGCGAGACCACGTCCAGCCTGTGCTGAGGACGCTGCACTGGCTGCCTATAGCGTACCGGATCCAGTTCAAGGTGCTGGTGTTAACCTTTAAAGCCCTATATGGTCAGGGGCCTGCCTATCTAAGGGACCGCCTTTCCCCGTACATACCCCTGCGAGTACTGAGGTCAGGCGCCCAACATCGCCAGGCTAGAGAGGCCAGGCTAACGACCACTAGGACCAGGGCCTTCTCAGTGGAGGCTCCTTACTGGTGGAACAAGCTCCCGGAGGACATCAGGGCCCTGTGGAACCTTTTGCAGTTCTGCAGGGCCTGCAAAGCGGAGCTCTTCCGCCAGGCCTTTGACTAGGAGCTGCCACTGGAAAAATCCTGGTGGGATCACCGGCCTGTGAAATCGGCTGATGGAAGCTTATTGGCCTGTAACCTTTAGGCTGCTGCTCTGCCAATTATGAGTTTTGTATCACCGCCATGTTTGTGAGTTTAGTTGCTAATTTATACTGACGTATGTTTTTAACTTATTTATGAATGCTGGTTTGAATGTTGTTAGCCGCCTTGAGTCGGTACATCCGACTAGGCGGGATATAAATCTCAATCAATCAATCAATCAATCAATATCAGTTTCATGGGAGAACCTTGAGTTGTAGTATTTGGGAGAGTGAGAAAAATGCCAGGAAGTGTGGCGTTAGCGGTTCAGAGTGTCTGATTAGTACCTGGGAGACTCAGGTTCGAATCCCCACTTGTGCCATGGGCGCTTGTCCCATATGACAGCAATGAAGAGAGGAATCAGACGCAGTCTCAAGAAGAGGATGTGGTAACAGAACAAGACCTTGAGCTAGTTAAGGAGAGAGAAACGGCCATCAGGCAATTAGAGGCACGTGAACCAGATATTTAAAGATTTGGCTATGATGATCCACAGTCTCTCAACCTAAACTATGGCTACAGTCTCTCATCCTAAACGACCACACAGGATTGTTGTGAGGATAAATGGAAGCTGCTTTGGGTCCCACCTGGGGAGATAGAGAGGGTACAAACAAACAAACATGTTTCACATAGGGTTTCTAGCTCTGCAGGCCCCTAGCCAGGATTTTGCGGCTTGTGGGGCAATTCCCCCCCCCTTTATTTATTTGTTTGTTTGTTTGTTTGTTTGTTTCGATTTATATCCCGCCTTACCAAAACTGGCTCTAGGCGGCTCACAACATAGTATAAATACAATTAAAACACATAAAATTCCACAATCACATTAAAATCACATTAAAAGCTAGGCAATCAATCACAGATGGTAGCAAGTATAAAACCCAATATCCAGTACCAGTGTCTACTTGATTTCCCACCAGGAGACTCCCACCTCAGATGTCCTAGCGGCGATACACCATGTCACCTACTAAGGGCCGTTCCCCCCGGCGGCGGCCCCAAACGCCTGGCGGAAGAGCTCCGCTTTGCAGGCCCTGCGGAACTGCAAAAGATCCCGCAGGGCCCTGGTGTTCTCCGGGAGCTCGTTCCACCAGTAGGGGGCCGCCACTGAGAAGGCCCTGCTCCTGGTAGCCGTCAACCTGGCCTCCCTCAGGCCCGGAAGGGTCAGGCGATTTTGACTGCCCGACCGCAGCACTCTCTGGGGTATATACGGGGAAAGGCGGTCCCTTAGGTAGGCAGGCCCCAGGCCTGGTGGTGCAGTTATTATTTTTCTCTTTGTCTCTAAACAACTGTACTTTTAAGCAGTGTTCCTTCTAAGCTGAGTTAGTGTGAGCTAGCTCAGTTTTTAAGCCTCTGGCTCACAGATTTTTGCCTTAGCTCAGGGAGGATGGCCCCAGAACCAGCCAATCAATGCAGTAGCCAAATCACCTGCTCATAACTTGAATGCCAGTAGCTCACAAAGTAGATTTTTTGCTCACAAGACTCCGCAGCTTAGAGGGAACATTGGTTTTAATAAAGACAACAACAACGACAAATTAAATTAAAGGCAGCACAAACACCCCCACCACAGCCGCTCAAGACATAAATGAAATGCAAAAACATTTCTCCTGCAAGCAATGAAATCCCTTGTCGTTTTCAGAAGGAAATCTTGTGGGGCTGGCCCACAAGGGGGCGGAGCCCACAGTAGCCCCACTGTAGCTATGGGCCAGAGGTCTGGGGTAGGAAATAACTGAAGATTTTGGGGTGGAGCCTGGGGAGAGGGTGGAATTTGGGGTGGGGAGGGACCTCAACAATAATTCTGTACAATCCACCCTCCGAAGCAGCCCTTTTCTCCAGGGGAAATGATCTCGGTCACCTGGAAATTAATAGTAATCGTGGGAGATTTCCAGGTCCCACCAGGAGGTTGGCGACCCCTACGCCAACAAAGCTATCTGTGCAAAAGCAGATGACGCCACTTTCAAAGGAAGCATCGCCAACAAGTTTCATTGCAAAGAACTCAACTGGCAAGTGAGTTCATAGAGCTCTTTCGGGACCGTAACGGCAGATGCCTGATCCGGTTACCATGAGCAAAGACAGACCATAGGATAACCTGCAAACCTCCTTTAGGCATTCCAGTCGGCACACACCAAAAATATGGTTTGGGTCCACAGAAAACGCCCCGTCCATCCTTATATGCCCACTGTTGTTGTTCAGTCGCACAGTCAAGTCTGACTCTTCATGACCCCATGGACCACATCACACCAGGCCCACCTGTCTTCCGTCATGCTCTGGCGTTTGCTCAATTTCATGTTCGCTGCATGGATAACACCGTCTAACCATCTCCTCCTTTGCCGTCCCCTTCTTCTTTTGCCTTCAGTCTTTCCCAGCATCGGGGTCTTCTCCAGGGAGTGCTCCCTTCTCATTGGGTGGCCAAAGTATTTGTGCTTCAGCTTCAGGATCTGGCCTTCCAGGGAACAGTCAGGGTTGATTTCCTTCAGGATTGACTGATTTGATCGCCTTGCAGTCCACGGGACTCCCAAGAGTCTTCTCTGCCACCATAATTCGAAAGCATCTGTTCTTCGGCACTCGGCCTTCCTTATGGTCCAACTCTCGCAGCCACACATCACTACTGGGAACACCATGGCTCTGACCATACGGACTTTTGTTGGCAGGGTGATGTCTCTACTTTTTGTTATGCTGTTTGGGTTTGCGCATACGTGTCACTTTATACATCTAGTGGCTCATTATTCACAGCCCAGTCACATGATCACCTTGCCCCACTGGAGCCACCTTTCTTAACACCTTCCAGGCATTCATTTGTCTTCCCAGTCTTTAGCCTTACAGCAAGATGTGTTCAATGTTAAGGAAGAGGTCAGAAACAAAGGAAAGCAAAGAGAAATCCTCCCTGCTGCCCTTCACTGCCAGATGCCCGGCAGGGGAGGATCGGAGCTTCCTGGAGGACACAAAGTCAGTAAAATTACCGTATTTTTCGCTCCATAAGACGCACCTGATCATAAGACGCACCTTGTTTTTCGAGGAGGAAAACAGGAAAAAATGAAACAGAAAGAAAGAGAGAGAGAGAGAGACATAAAAGAAGGAAGGAGGAGGAGAGAGAGAGAGAAAGAGAAAGGAAGAAAGAAAGGTGGGGACAGAGAGAGAGACAGAAAGACAGACAGACAGACAGAAAAAAGGAAAGGAAAGGAAGGAAGGAAGAAAGATAGAGAAAGGAAAGAAGAGAGACGTCGGCATGCCATGCAAAGCCAGGCCTTTCTGTGCAAAGTAGCCACGGAGCTTAATCTGTGGGCGGGGCTTTCTGCTGCTGGCTGTCTTAAAGGGGAAAAGCACTTAAAGGGAAAGAGTACTTAGCCTGGTGGGGTTTTTCCTGCCGTTTCCCTTTTAAGTCTTAACAGTTCAGGCCCAGCAGGGAGGGGTGGGGAAGGCTGGGATGCCAGCCTGAATGGCGTTCCCCTGCGTTCCTGCTGAAGAAAGAGCCCTGTTACAGGTAAGAAAAGCTCCATATTCGCTCCATAAGACACACACACTCCCCCCCCCACTTTTTTGGGGAGGAAAAGTGCGTCTTATGGAGCGAAAAATACGGTACCTGCGGAGTCAAAAAAGACGCCAGGCTTCTGCCTACAACTGCTGATCTACATGTGTGTCTGGACTGCTCAGATGCAACTTCAAATCCTCACTCCTTTGCAAAGTTTGATTGCTGACCTTGGGTCAGTCACTCTTTCACAATCTAAACCACCCTACAGAGTTGCTGTGAGGGAAGAAGAAGAAGAGGAGGAAGAAACTGGATCTATACCCCACCCTTCACTATCCAAAGGAGTCTCAGAGCGGCTTACAATCTCCTTTCCCTTCCCCTCCCCACATCAGACACCCTGGGAGGCTGGAGGGGCTGAGAGAGCTGACAACTGCTCTTGAGAGAGAGCAGCTCTGGGAAAACTTGTAACTGACCCAAGGTCACACCAGCAGCTGCACGTGGAGGAGTGGGGGAATCAAACCCAGTTCTCCCAGATTAGAGTCCGTGCTCCGAACTACAACACCGAACTGGCTCTCTGCTCTTCAGAGTCTGCCCTCTGAACCTCCCATTTTCTCCAGGGGAACTGATCCCTTGCCTGGAGATCAGTTCTAATTCCAGGAGAACACTAGCCTTCTGGAAAGTAGGTTTGTTGCCTCTGGACTTGCAAATTCCTGGAGATTTGGGGTGCGGAACCTGGAGAAGGTGAAGTTTGGGGAGGAAGTTCAGCAGGGATGTGATGTCATGGAGGCCTCTGCTGGAAGCTGCTATTTCCTTCAGGGGAACTGATCTCTGTACTCTGGCGATCAGGTTTAATTCCAGAAATCTCCCGTCCCCACTTGGAGGTTGGCAACCCTACCTGTTGTTGGCCCTTCTGAAGGACTAGTTAGCCATTGTGTGAGACAGGATGCTGGACTTGATGGACCACTAGTCTGATCCAGCAGGGCTCTTCTGATGTTCTTATAAAGGCCTCAGCCTCTGTGCCCTATTGTTGGCCCTCCAGAGGAACTGGTTGGCCATTGTGTGAGACAGGATGCTGGACTAGATGGACCACTGGTCTGATCCAGCAGGGCTCTTCTTATGTACTTATGAAGGCCTCGGCCTCTATGCCCTGTTGTGGGCCCTCCAGAGGAACTGGTTGGCCACTGTGTGAGACAGGATGCTGGACTAGATGGACCACTGGTCTGATCCAGCAGGGCTCTTCTGATGTTCTTATGAAGGCCTCGGCCTCTCTGCCCTGTTGTTGGTCCTCCAGAGGAACTGGTTGGCCACTGTGTGAGACTGGATGCTGGAACAGCTGGACGACTAGTGTGACTTATGTTACTATACAAAGTATTTTTCCAAAAAAAAATGTGAAGGGGAAGAAGAAGAGCGCAATAACAGAGAAGGAAGCATCAGTTTCACAGACGCCTTGCTTTAACTGCTTCTTCCTGGGCAAGAGTCGCGTAATTTTCCTTCCCTTACATTCTGAAGATGGGCTCCTCTACGCCTTTCAGATATTACATCATACTTGCTGACAGAGCGCGCCTCGTGTATCTCTATTACACAGCTGTTAAGCCTCAATTAATAGCTTTTAATGATTAGCCATTAGTGGTGCAGTATACAGTTTAACATTCTGTATTAGGGCTTAAATTAAACGCATGCTTCGAGAGCTAAATTTCCCAAGCATAGCTCATGGCTTCATTTAAGTAAATAATATTCGCATGGGATATAAACTGTAGATGGTGATCCTTTTTGCCGGGGCTGCTGTTCCTGAAGTAGAGGGGCAAAGAAAGGGCAATTTAGCCTCATAGCCTTTGGGGCCAGAAACATCACGGAAAGAACAACCCAAGATAGGGAAAAATGATCTCTCTCTCTCTTTCTCGGCGACACTGCATTGGCTTTTCCCTCTGTTCCCTTCCCCTCCCCACAACAGACACAGACACCCTGTGAGGTAGGTGGGGCTGAGAGAGCTCTGAGAGAACTGTCCTTGAGAGAACAGCTGGTACAGAGCTATGGCTTGCCCAAGGTCATCCAGCAGGTGCAAATGGAGGAGTGGGGCATCAAACCCGGTTCTCCCAGATTAGAGTCGGCGCACTTAACCACTACACCAAACTGTCTCCAAAGAAGAATAGGAGGAGGAGGAGGAGGAGATTGGGTTCATACCTTTCCCTTCACTACCCGAAGGAGTCTCAGAGCGGCTGACAATCCCCTTTCCCTTCCTCTCCCCACAACAGACACCCTGTGAGGTAGGTGGGGCTGAGAGAGCTCTGAGACAACTGTCCTTGAGAGAACAGCTCTGACAGAAGTATGGCTTGCCCAAGGTCATCCAGCAGCTGCAAGTGGAGGAGCGGGGAATCAAACCCGGTTCTTCCCAGGTTAGAATCTGTGCACTTAACCACTACACCAAACCACTACACCAAAAGAGGAGAGGAAAACAATGTCAGCTGCTTTGGGGGCCCACTGGGGGTATGGCAGGTGTATGAATGAAGTAGATGACAGACAGACAGACACCTAGATAGATAGACAGACAGACAGACAGACAGGAGCCAGTGTTCCCTCTAAGCTGAGTGAGTGTGAGCTAGTTCACAGTTTTTTAGCCTCCAGCTCACACATTTTTGCCTTCGCTCAGGAAGGGTGGCTCCAGAGCAAACTAATCTATGCAGTAGCCAAATCCCTCACTCAGCACTTTAATGCCAGTAGCTCACAAAGTAGAATTTTTGCTCACGAGACTCCACAGCTTAGAGGGAGCACTGGAGGACAGGAAGGAAAGAGAGAGAAAGAGAGAGAGGAAGGCAGGACAGGACAGGACAGGACAGACAAATAGAAACACAGATAAATATGTCGACAGAAATACGGTAGCTTGAGCGCGTGCTTCCGTCCGAGGGCCGCACCGTTTGCCCTGGCTCTCCGAGGCGACTAGGCCGGCATTTTTGGCAACACATTTCTCCTTCCTAAGCAGGAGAGAAGAGCTCGGGAAGCTGCTGAGTCAGGCGGGTGAGATCTTGTGCCGACAGGAGGACGGATGTTCCCGGCTCAGCAGAAACAAGCCTGCGAGGTGTTTTCCGCTGACAGCTGAGCATAATCTGGTTCAAATCTGCTGGCACCAGGGTGAGTGGGAGAGAGTGCGAATGTGGAAAGAAGACAAGCGCAAGGTCTTCTGTCAGGGCACATCAAGGGGAGAGAGAGGGAAAAAGGGGGGAAAGAACAGGCTTGTTGGTCCCGATGTCCGATGCTCTTTTCGCATCAGCAATGGCTTCCTGCCGGGACCAGGAACAGGCTGTCCCAGAAAACTAACCATAGGAATGTGTGAATTCAAGATTTTATGCCCCTCTGGAGACAGTAAGTTTTTTTCAACTCTACCTATATTTATCCTGCTTTCCTCCACAGAGCTCTGAGCAGAGTGTAAAAGAAGAAGAGGAGATTGGATTTATACCCCGCCCTTCACTATCCAAAGGAGTCTCAGAGCGGCTTACACTCTCCTTTCCCCTCCCCTCTCCACAACGGACACCCTGTGAGGTAGGTGGGGCTGAGAGAGCCCTTTCGAGGACTGCCCTTGAGAGAGCAGCTCTGAGAGAACTTGTGACTGACCCAAGGTCACCCAGCTGGCTGCATGTGGAGGAGTGGGGAATCGAACCCAGTTCTCCCAGATTAGAGTCCACACTCCTAACCACTACACCAAGCTGGCTCCAGGTTGGGTGACGCTGGGCCAGTCATGGCTTCTCAGCCTAACCTACCTCTTGGGATTGTTGTGAGGATAATAATAGAGGAGAGGCCGTCAATATAAGATGTGTTGGGTCCCTACTGGGATAATGGCCCAGGTATCAATGAAGTAGGTAGGTAGGTAGGTAGGTGATAAATGGATAGATAGATGATGGAGAGATGATAGCCACTGTGATGTAGTGACAAAAAAGGCTAATGAGATCTTGGGGGTGTAGCGACAGAGACGTCACATCCAAATCGCAAGATGTGATAGTCCCGCTGTACACTGCCTTGGTCAGGCTGCACCTGGAGTACTGCGTGCAGTTCTGGAGGCCTCGCTTCCAAAAGGGATGTGGACAGAATGGCCAGGGTCCAACATACCTTAGGGACCGCCTTTCTCCATACATACCCCAGAGAGCACTACGGTCGGGGTCAGAACATCGACTGTGTGTCCCGGGCCCCAAGGACGCCAAGCTTGCCAGAACAAGGACCAGGGCTTTCTCAGTGGCGGCTCCTGTCTGGTGGAACGAGCTCCCGGAGGAGATCAGGGCCCTGCGGGATCTGATGCAGTTCTGCAGGGCCTGTAAGACGGAGCTCTTCTGCCAGGCTTTCGAATAGGAGCTGCCACGGGTGATACCACCCATCACCTTAACACCTGTGATGACCCTGGTCCTGTACGGTCCTGGCGCGGAGGGGAGGGGGGCTGAGCCGGCCATCAAGTCGCCATCAGAAGTGGTATTTATGGAAGCTTTTATATGTATTAATTATATTTATTGTGAATGTTTTATTGATGTTATAGGTTTTAATGTTTTGACTAGGCCTTGGGCCCATGTAAGCCGCCTTGAGCCCGCTCGTGGGGAGGGCGGGATAGAAATCCCAAAAATAAATAAATAAATAAATAAGTGGAGCGCGTGCAGAGGAGAGCGACGAGGATGGTCGGGGGTGGGGGTGGGGCTAGAGACCATGCCCTAGGAGGACAGGCTGAGGGGCCTGGGAATGTTGAGTCTGGAGAAGAGGAGGCGGAGGGGGGGCATGATTGTTCTCTTGAAATATCGGAAGGGCTGTCACTGAGAGGAGGGCAGGGAGCTGTTCCTGTGGGCAGCAGAGGATAATTGGACTCGCAATCATGAGTTTAAATTCAGGGCGGGAAGGGACCCGCTGGATTTTAGGGAAAACTTTTCTACAGTCAGAGTTGCTCGGCAGTGGAATTGGCTGCCCGGGGAGGTGGTGAGCTCCCCCTCCCTGGCAGTCTTTCAGCAGCGGCTGGACAAACCCCTTTCAGGGATGCTCTAGGCTGATCCTGCATTGAGGGTTGGATTAGAGGGCCTGTAGGGCCCCTTCCAACTCTGCGGTTCTACGAGGGTAGATAGATGATAGATAGATAAATTAGATGGATAGATTAGATGGATAGATTAGATAGGTAGTGTTATGTATTGACCATGCGGTCGCCATGTGCTCCAGTAATGGTGACCGCCATGTGGCCAGAGCACATGGCCAAGAAACTACCTGCCTAGGAAGGTAGATAGAGAGATAGATAGAGAGATAGATGATATAGATAGATAGATGCAGGGGTGTAGAGTTTAAAAACTCGGGGGGGGGCTCTTCCGTGCGCACGCGCAAAGCGCGTGCACCCGCTGGGATTATGTCCCCGCTGCCACTGCCTCCCCCCACCTGACCGCTCCTGCTTCCATCCCCCCCTCTGTCCGTCCAGAGGCCAGCTGGGCATTTGCTTAGCTGGCCCCTGGACGGACGGACGGAGGGTCAGAGTGGCCAGGCTGGGGGGGGGGAGAGAGAGAGATGGCAGCGGCGGCCCTAGGAAGGGCCGAGGGAGGTGCGGTGGAGGGCGCACCGTTTTCCCGGGGGGGGGGGGGCTCAGTCCCCCCGGGAAATTTCAGGGGTAGCTCGAGCCCCCCCGTAGTTGACGCCTATGGATAGATGATAGAAGAGATAGACAGACAGACAGAGAAGCAGGCAGGCAGGCAAGCAGACAGATGATAGACAGGCAGGCAGGCAGGCAGATATAGATGATGGATGGATGGAAGGAAGGGAGGGAGGGAGGAAGGAAGGAGACAGGAGGGAGGGAGGGAGGATTTGGGAGACCCAGTTTCAAATCCACACTCAGCCAAGGAGCCCTGCTGGATGATCCTGGGGGCCGCTCTCAGCCTAACCTACCTCACAGGATTGTTGTGAAGATAAACCAGAGGAGAGGAGAACACTGTAAGCTGCTTTGGGTCCCCGTTGGGGAGAAAAGTGGGACATAAACGAAGTAAACCAATAAACATTGTGCAGCCACCCAATACGACAAGCGGCAAGGTGCCTCAGACGAAGGGCGCTGGTCGGACGCGGATTTCATTAAACAAATCAAGGCATACAAACCAAGGTGGCCATAATTCACAATGCCTGCAGGCATGTCCCAATGGCAGGCAGAGGGCATTTCCTACCGCCAAGACAGGACGCTCTGTCTCTGCCCCGGGGTGTTTCAGCTGCGCCGTACAACCTTCCAGTTGTCCTCCCCACCCTGGCGAGTCCAACCTGTTCCGTCTCACCTCCGCGGTGGCCGCAGCACCTAATTGGTCTGCTTTTTGAGTTTGGGATGGGAAAGTAATTACCACCACCGCGCAGTTTAAGGGTTGTTTTTCCAGTGCCGGCGAGGTTAAAAGAAATAATAATAGTAATAACGCCAAAAGAGCGCCTCAGCCGGAGTGACGGGCGTGCAACGTGCCATTTGCATTTTTAAGGAAATACTTCTTTGAGACAGCCCGGGTGAAAGGTCGGTATTTGCATATAAATGGAAAAGAAAGTGTGCGGGGCTGCAAGTTACGTCTATATCATTTTCTCAGCGGTGCACTGCTGTTTTGGAGATTAAGGGACACACTTTGCATCTTGGCTTCTTTATTGAAGAGACGGGGGGGGGGTGGAGGCAGGAGAGTCAAATTGGAACGAAATAACAAGGAGAGGGGGGGGGAAAGCCCTGTTTTTCCTTCCTCTCGCCCCCCGCCACCCCCACCACAAACATCAGTATATCCGAGGGCCAATTCACACTTGACTTCTTAAAAACTTGGAGACAAAACGAGGTCTTCAGCTTGAAGTGGCGAAAGACAGGTATGGCAGCCTCAATTGTGAACGGCGCATGCATGTTTTGTTGGCTCGCTTTCCCCGCGTTGAACACAGAGGCAGCAATTGAAAGATCAGTTCCCCCTCCTCCCTGTTCAAGATGTAAGAGAGGCCATGTTGGATCAGCCCAAATGGTCCCTCGAATCCAGCATCCTGTTCCATGCAGCAGCTGACCAGATGCCCTTGAAAGATCTACAAGCAGGTTAAGGTTGCCAACTCCAGATTGGAAAATTCTTGGAGATTTTGGGGGGAAGTCTGGGGAGGGACCTCTGTGGGGTACAAAGCCACAGAGTCCACCCTCCAAAGTAGCCATTTTCTCCAGAACTGATCTCTGTAGTCCGGAGACCAGTTGTAATTCTGGGAGATCTCTAGGCCCCACCTAGAAAGTTCATTGTAGGGTTGCCAGACCCCCAGTCGGGCAGGGATTCCCCCGATTTTGGGGGCTGACACCCCCTGAACCGCCCCACTATGCAGGACATCATTGGTGCGATGATATCATGCGGAAGGATGTCAAGACACTGGGGCATTGCACGGCAACACTCTAGCATTCTGACCAAAAAAACCCTCTATGGTAACCATAGAGTTTTGGCCAAAAGGCTAGCGTTCCACCATGCAATGTCCTGGTGTGATGATGTCACTTTTGCATGATGTTGTCATGTAGCCTGATGTCGCCCCCACCCTCCCCACTCCCAGATGGCTCCCTCCCATCCCCGCCAGCAGGGTAAGTACACCTTTCAACCCTAGTTCATTGGCATCAGGATCCAGTAAACACAGAAGTAACATGTAGCGTTGCCAGACTCCATGTGGGGCCTGGAGATCTCCTGGGATTACAACCAATTTCTCAATAACAGATATTTTGGGGGTGGAGCCTGAGGAGGGCATGGTTTGGGGAGGGGAGAGACTTCTTTTTTGGGGGGGGAGACTTCACTGGGGGTATAACGCCATACAGTCCACCTTCCAAAGTGGCCATTTTCTCCAGATGATCTGATCTCTTTTGCCTGGAGATCAGTTGTAATAGTGGGGGATCTCCAGCTACCACCTGGAAGCTGGCAACCCTTTATTTCAGGGATCTAACAGATGGCCCCTGGGAGCACCCAAGATCCTGCTTACATACATCAGAGCAACAATCAATCAAGAACTAAGTGCAATAGAAACAACCAGACGGCTATTGACGTCTCCGGCGACACGATCTACACTCCAATTAGCGTCTGACGGGATCGGGGAGATTTCTATTGACAAAAAAGGGCGCAAAATGGACCCGGCTAATTTCTGAATCCGTGATTCATTCGGGAGCCTTATTTGGGAGTCTCTAAATTCCAAATTACAGTGCTGGATGAAGCTGAGCTGATGCAGTGTGAGTGGACCGCCACGTCATAGGCCTTTGAATGATGCTTTCTGCCTGACAAAGCATGACTCAATCCATCTCTGAGCTTTCTTCAACTGCCCGCCCCCCTCACTGGGAAAACGAGGAACTAGAGCTTTCACTGTAGGCGGAAGGGGAATTATCGGAGGGCTGCAGTTCTGTCTGTTGTCCAGGGAGCCTGGAATTCAATTCCACCACCCCAGCCAGTGTTCCCTCTAAGCTGATTAGGGTTGCCAGCCTCCAGGTGGGGCCTGGGGATCTCCTGCTTTTACAACTGATCCCCAGCTGACAGAGATCAGCTCCCCTGGAGAAAATTGCTGCTTTGAAGGGTGGACTCTATGGCATTGTAGCATGCTGAGGCCCCTCCCCTCCCCAAACCCCACCTTCTCCTGGCTCCACCCCCAAAGTCCCCAGGTATTTTCCAACCCGGACTTGGCCACCCTAAAGCTGATTTAGTGTGAGCTAGCTCACCGGGTTTTTAGCCTCCGGCTCACACATTTTGTCTTAGCTCAGGAAGGAGTGCTCCAGAGCAAACCATTTTGTGCAGTAGTCGAATTGCTCGCTCGCAACTCTAACGCCAGTAGCTCACAAAGTAGAATTGTTGCTCACAAGACTCCACAGCTTAGAGGGAGCATTGGGACCCCAGCATCTTCGGAGTCAAGGCTAAAGGTAAAGCGTGCCGTCAAGATTTCCTGCGATTACAACTGATCTCCGGGCAGCAGAGCTCCGTTTGCCTGGAGAAGATGGCCGTTTTGGAAGGCAGAAGCTATGGCGTGATACTCCCCTGAAGCCCCTCCCCTCCCCTCCCCAAACCCTCCCCTTTTCATCCTGTGCTCCCCAAATCTCCAGGTATTTCCCAACTTGGAGCTGGCAATCCGGCTTATTTGTCACAACGTTTGCACACAGCAGCTAACCGGTTGGTTGCCTTGGGGGCCAAACAGGGCACAGAGGCGAAGGCTTTCCCCTGCTGCTGTCGTCCAACTCTGATGTTTGTTTGTTTGTTTGTTTATTTATTTATCTTTATTTTTATACCCCGCCCTCCCCGCAAGCGGGCTCAGGGCGGCTTACAAGGGCACAATGCCAGTTAAAACATCATAAAACAGATTAAAAATCAACAATAACAATAAATAACAATAAAAATTCCGAGGTTACAAATAGGTTACAATGAATTTCCAATAAAGGGCACACCAATTTCCAATAAAGTGCTTCCAATCATACTAATCAGATGGCGTCCTATCAGGTTAGGGACCTACCAACCATGACCATCAGGTCTGGACTGCGTTCAGGGCCGGCTCACACTATAGATGTTACTGCAGTGGATACTACTGCTGTTATTATTGGTGGCGGCTCCTAGTTAAAAGACTGGCGGAAGAGCTCCGTCTTGCAGGCCCTGCGGAACTGCATCAAGTCCCGCAGGGCCCTGATCTCCTCCGGGAGCTCATTCCACCAGGTTGGAGCCGCCACCGAAAAGGCCCTGTCCCTGGTCCCAGTAAGCTTGACCTCCCTCGGGCCTGGGACACGAAGTCGATGACACGACCCCGACCGAAGTGCTCGCTGGGGTATATGCGGGGAGAGGCGGTCCCTCAGGTATGTTGGACCCTGGCCATATAGGGCTTTAAAGGTGAGAACCAGCACCTTGAAGCGAACTCGGTATGCTATCGGCAGCCAGTGCAGCGCCGCTAGCACAGGCCGGATGTGGTCCCGTCTTGAGAGACCCATCACTAACCTGGCCGGGGCATTCTGCACTAGCTGCAGCTTCCGGGTTTGCATCAAGGGCAGCCCCATGTAGAGGGCGTTACAGTAGTCTAGTCTCGAGGTGACCATCGCATGAATCACCGTAGCTAGGTCATGTTGGGAGATTTACTGCCTCTATAGATGGAAGCTCCCTTCAGTCACCACGGCTAGTAGCCACAGACGGACCTCTCCTCCACGCATCTGTCTAACTTTCTTGTAAAGCAATCTACGGTCATAGTCACCACCTCCCCTGGCAGTGAATTCCACAGTTCAATTACTCATCGAGAGAAGAAATATTTCCTTTGGTCTGGCCTGAACCTATTTCCTGACGATTTCATTAGCTTTCTCCAAAAGTTCTTTCTCTCCATGAAGAGTACTGGACTCGGGAGACCAGGAACGGTGAAATCATGAAGCCTTTACTGAATGATTCAGCATGTCCCGTAGATAGTCAGATCAAGCATGCTTACAGGGCTCCGGGGCCCTCATTATATGCTGGCCGGAGCCACACCTCTGGCCGCACCCAAAAGACCTGATAGGGGCTTATGCGCATGTTTGTCATAGGTTCCCTAGAGGAGCCTTTGATTGCATCGGCTCCCCAGAGAGAACCTAGGTCCCACATTGGTGGAGGATTAGAATCCAGACGTGCAGGGGTCCGTTGGAGCAGGAGCGCAGCTCCGGGAGTGAGGAGCCCAGGGGGCGGGCACATGACCAAGCCCCACCCCTCGAGCAGTACAGAGGCGCAGCGCCCCGGGGAAAGCCCTGCTAGGGTCTTTATTGGTTTTAATGTTTTGTTTTAATATTGATAATTTTATCATTATTCCTTTTATGACTGTGTGCTGCTTTTCCAGAGACTTGCTCAAGGTGGCATATACATTTTCTAAGTATACCATTTTTTATTGGGGCACATGGCACATAAGTACTGGAGAAATTTCACCAACCCTTCAGCAACTTCCACCTTATCAGTTTGGTGTAGGGGTCAGGAGTTGGACTCTAATCAGGTGTAGGGGTCAGGAGTTGATTCCCCACTCCTCCACATGCAGCTGCTGGTGTGACCTTGGGCCATTCACAAGTTCTCTCAGAGCTGTTCTCTCATGAGCAGTTCTCAAAAGACCTCTCTCAGCCCCACCTACCTCACAGGGTGTCTTGTTGTGGGGAGGGGAAGGGGAAGGGATGGGTGGTGCACATGTCCTGGGTATCTCAAGTCTACTTGAAACCTGGTGGTTTCAAGGGAGCAGGAAGAGAATGAGGGTGTGTTCTTGACGCTTATTTTTATTGCACAAAGTATTGGATGGGGAAGGGAATGGAGGAAGAGCAGGTCAGTTTCACTCCCCTGTGGAGTGGAGCCTGAGGGATGGGTGTTGCCTTCTGACACACTTCCGGTATGTTAGGGGGTGTGGCATATGCAAAGGAGTTATGCAAATGAGTTATGCTAATGAGCTCCTGCACCTCTTTTTCTACGAAATGACCCCTGCAGACGCCTATTGTTCCTCCAGATTCAAGCTCCCCTCTCTGCCTGACCATGTGCTCTGGCCATGCGGCTGGCGCCATTCCCTGGGAGCACATGGCAGGCTGGTTGCTACACAGAACATACTACATTACACTCCACTTTTCCCATCCCATGCTTGAAACGTGTGGTGTTTCTTTCCCACTGAAGTTCTTTTTTTATCTTTTCGTTTCTGTCAGTTTCTTTTTGTTTTCTTGTTTTCTAGGTTCTTTGTAATGGCTTATAAACAATTCATCAAATGTTGACATCTTGAACTCTGGTCTCTAAATGTGTTATCCTCTTAGTTGTCGTTAGGACTATTTTTTTCCCTTGACTGAAATGTGTGGTGGGCGTTCCAAAGTCAGGGGGCCACTCTCAAGAAGGCCCTGCCTCTAAACAACCAACACCAATCCAGAAGGTACCATTTTTTAAATTTCTGTAGCTGAGCAGTTACCTCAGGCTGGTTGCTACACAGAACATACTACATTACACTCCACTTTTCCCATCCCATGCTTGAAACGTGTGGTGTTTCTTTCCCACTGAAGTTCTTTTTTTATCTTTTCGTTTCTGTCAGTTTCTTTTTGTTTTCTTGTTTTCTAGGTTCTTTGTAATGGCTTATAAACAATTCATCAAATGTTGACATCTTGAACTCTGGTCTCTAAATGTGTTATCCTCTTAGTTGTCGTTAGGACTATTTTTTTCCCTTGACTGAAATGTGTGGTGGGCGTTCCAAAGTCAGGGGGCCACTCTCAAGAAGGCCCTGCCTCTAAACAACCAACACCAATCCAGAAGGTACCATTTTTTAAATTTCTGTAGCTGAGCAGTTACCTCAGCTTTCTCACACTGCCTCCCCTCAGCTGACTCTAGACCTCACCGGGTTGCCAACTCCAGCTTCAGAAATTCCCGGAGAGTTGGGGGTGCTGCCTGGGGAACGGCAGACTTTGGGGAGAGGTGGGCATTCATCACGGACGTGATACCCTTGAGTCCCCTTTCCAAAGCAGTCAGCGTCTCCAGGGGAACTGATCTCTGCAGTGCGGAGATTGGTTGCAATTCTGAGAGAACGCCAGGTCCCTCCTGGAGCTTGGCAACCATGCTCACACAACACCTTGCATTCATTTTCCTAAGTTCACATAGTGACTGCCAAACGTTTAATTACAACATAAGCTCTGTCAGGCAGCGGAAGATGAAATGAATAAGAGGCCCTCTTTCTCTGCTGCCGGCTTGTCACCCCAAATATCCAGTCCCTTCCTCTTCTTGTCACACAACCCCTCCCCTCACAAACACCCTTGGCAGAGAATATGTGTCATGCCGAGTCAAAAAGACAGGCGCAATAAGGCATAGCGAGGAGGTGAGACCGCTGTGGAATCCTCAAGCCCCCTTGGGGTGGTTTAACACTTCCCAGAGTTCCCTGACAAGGTTTGATCCAGCCGCCTCTCTGTTGTGTCCTAATAGCAACCGCACACGTGATCAGGAAAACGCACGTGGCTGGCCGAGCTATCGGAGCTTCACCTCGGGAGACAACAGCCCGGCCGGAATGTAATTAGAACAATCGGCCACCCGGGATCTACCAGGGGACCTATGGTTTATGGTGACTCATGAGTAAACCTATCAGGCTGTTTGGGCGAGGCCGTGGGTGCGGTTTAGACGTGTATTTAAGCAGACCCCCCGAGCCCTGTTCAGCAGTCGGAAGTTGTACCATCAATAAACTTACGAGCTGATTTCACTAAAACGTGTCTCAGGTCCCAGTACTTTACACTGGCGACGAGGGTGGGATCCCGATGAGCGGCATCGACGCCGACTCCAGCGTCGCATCAAGCACCAATCTTCTGGCAACCAAGCAACGCTAGGCTCTAGCACCTCTCAGCACCACCGACCACCCCAGAGGACATCGCTCACCGCTTCGCTCCAGAGTCATGGCAGCCGCTCCAAGTCAGCTCACTGCTTTTGACCCCACTCGCCCCGCTTCACCTCGGGAGACAATAGCCCGGCTGGATTGTAAATTAGACCAATCGGCCACCCAGGATCCACCAGGGGACCTAGGGTTTATGGTGATATGAGTAACCCTATCAGGATGTTTGGGCAAGGCCGGGGGTGCGGTTTAGACGTGTATTTAAGCAGAGCCCCCGAGCCTTGTTCAGCAGTCGGAAGTTGTACCATCAATAAACTTATGAGCTGATTTCACTAAAACGCGTCTCTGGACCCAGTACTTTACACTCTCCTAACAGAGAGGGACTGTGGCTCAGTGGCAGAGTGTCTGCTTGGCATGCAGGAAGAAGAAGAAGAGGAGGAGGGGAAGAGAAGAAGAGATTGGATTTATACCCCGCCCTTCACTCACTTGGGAGTCTCAGAGCGGCTTACAAACTCCTTTCCCTTCCCCTCCCCACAACAGACACCCTGTGAGGTAGGTGGGGCTGAGAGAGCTCTGAGACAACTGTCCTTGAGAGAACAGCTGGTACAGAGCTATGGCTTGCCCAAGGACATCCAGCCAGGTGCAAGTGGAGGAGTGGGGAATCAGACCCAGTTCTCCCAGATTAGAGTCCGCACACTTAACCACTACACCAAACTGGCTCTCCAGCTGGAGTCGGCGTTGATGTCGCTCATCGGGATCCCACCCTCGTCGCCAGTGTATTTATGAGAGGAGGAGGAGGAGATTGGATTGCTACCCCGCCCTTCACTACCGGAAGGAGTCTCAGTGGCTTACACTCTCCTTTCCCTTCCCCTCCCCACAACACTTGTCATCCGAGGAAGTCTTCCTTGCAGGGAATCATTTCCCCTCTTCTCTGTCTGATGCCCTCCTATCTCGAGCTCCTCTCTCAGCAGAGGAGCCAAACAGTTCTAGCAGGTCTCGGAAGGGGGCTGCGGCCCAGTGGGCAGACCCTCTGCTTGGCATGCAGAAGGTTCCAGGTTCAAGAAGAAGAGATTGGATTTCTACCCTGACCTTCACTACCTGGAGTCTCAGCGTGGTTTACAATCTCCTTTCCCTTCCCCTCCCCACAACGCTCACCCTGGGAAGTAGGTGGGGCCGAGAGAGCGCTTTCAAGGACTGCTCTTTCCAGAACAGCTCCGAGAGAACTCGTGACTGACCCAAGGTCACACCAGCAGCTGCTTGTGGAGGAGTGGGGAATCAAACCCGGTCCTCCCAGATTAGAGTCCGTGCTCCAAACCTCACCACCAGACTGGCTCTCTAAGTCAGCTGTGACTCGATGGCCCTTTCCATCACCAGAAATCTACAAAAAGCAATATCCCCTGAAGTCATAAACAGAGGAGACACCACAAAGACATCAAAAATGCTGGTAATAACATAGAGATTAGGGGCTGCCAGCTCTGGGATGGGGAATTCCCAGAGATCTGGGAGCGGAGCCTGCGAAGGGATCTTTGCAGGGTATAATGCCACAGGGAACATCCTCCAAAGCAGCTGTTTTCTGCAGAGCAACTGAGCTCTGTAGTCTGGAGGTGAGTTATAATTTCAGGAGAACCCCAGGCCCCACCTTGAGGTTGTCAACCCTAATTAGAAAATTAAATAATAAGCTAACGACTGGATGTTTTCAGGAGCTGGCAGAGGAGGAGGAGGAGGAGATTGGATTTATACCCCACCCTTCACTCAAAGTCTCAGAGCGGCTTACAAACTTCCCCTCCCCACAACAGACACTCAGTGCAGTAGGTGGGGCTGAGAGAACTTTGAGAGAACTGCCCTTGAGAGAACAGCTCTGAGGGAACTTGTGACCGACCCAAGGTCACCCCAGCAGCTGCATGTAGAGGAGTGGGGAATCAAACCTGGTTCTCCCAGATTGGAGTCTGCACACTTTAACCACTACACCAAACTGGCAGATGCGCCAGTGCCAACTGAAGCCGCCGGAGGCATCCTGCTAACAAAGGTCCATTCTGCATCTGGCATTCGTTCCACATTTTATCAGCACTCGACCTGGTTCCCCCTTGCCTCGGAATATCTGTTTTCACTGCATTGCTTCGGATCCTGGTTTCTGCATTTGCTAGTGTCAGCTTGCCATCGGTTTCGTTTTCAATACTCGCTCTTGTGTTGGTATGCAGATTTTCCTGTGTCAGCACTTGCCGCAGCGGTCATTTAGCCGCATAGGAGGTGCTTTGGATGGTGGGCCGCACCTGACTGTGAGACTTCTGAATTGAATCAATAAGCCAGACCTTTGATGAAGCAAAGAGTTCTTTTATTCTTAATGATGGTTCAGGTACTTCATGTTTGTTAGCGATACTTGGTTACAGGCATTAAGGCTTAATATACCCTCCACAGTCAGGTAAGGGCAGGAATAGGGCCAATCAGAATAAACATAGAAAAAGCGCGAAAACCCCTGACCGTTTGGTTCCCACCGAAAAGGCGCTAAAGCACTAAAAGTTCCCCCCATGCCCCGTAGTGACCTCTACTTGCAATTCGCAGGCCAGGCACCTGGCTTAGAAAATAGTTCAACAGTTCTCCAAGGTTACAAAAACAGTTAAAACACTCGAGTCTCCGGAGAGAAACAGGGAGGTGACGAGAAGAGATAAACAGGCTGTTTATGTGACGCGATGGAATGCAGCAAGCCACCCTCCCGGGGAGAGAAAAGATACACTAAGCAGGACATGCAATAAAACCCAAGGCTAAACGTAATTAAGCGTAAATTACAGACACAGACAGCAGATACAATAATAAATGGCAGAGATAGGGACAGGCTCTGACATCCTGCCCTCTTCAAGAAAACTCCCCACCCGCCTTATCAGGAAACCGTTATGAGCCACATAATTCATGGCAAGGCGATAGATACAGAGGGGGAAGTAGGGGCGGGGGAATTGAAGGAGATCAGTGAAGCCCTGTCAAGTTGTCTGCTTCTTGTTCCCTTCAAATCAGAAGTGGAAGAAGGAAAAGGTGCCACTCACAACCACATGCAGATACCATGGGGCAACCTCGTACTAACTGCAAAGTCACCCCTGAATGGCCATAAATCTATGCAGAAGGTACCATAAAACCCGATAAACAAAGCGACATGCAGTGCAGAGGGAGATTTGACCTCCCAATGTGGCTGTGGAAAAACTGCGAGGAGGAAACAGGTGGGTGCAAAATCAGCTGTTGTTACAAAGCTCTCAGGATGCCTTTTGCAAGCCATAGTTCTGTCAAGAGCTGTTCTTGAAAGAGCAGTTCTCAAAAGAGCTCTCTCAGCCCCACCTACCTCACAGGGTGTCTGTTGTGGGAAGGGGAAGGGAAAGGAGATTGTAAGCCGCTCTGAGACTCCAAGTGAAGGGCATAAATCCAATCTCTTCTTCTCCTCTCTTGCTGCAGGGAACCTATCAGAAAGAGCTTGGCGCGTTCCATCTGGGGCTGAGACCAAAGAGTTCAAATGACAGACGGGCTTCGTATTTCAGGCAAACAAGCCAATCACAGAAGTCGCTTGTGTTTTGAAGCGCACACCCCCATTTTGGGCGAGACATTCAGAAAGGGACAAAAATGTTCACAAGTAGATTTTTGAATCTTTTTTTTTTTTTTTAAAACCAGGTGTTGATGTATATCAACACAGAGCAATGGACCTGATTTATTTTAACACACACCAGTGCATGCACTGATACCCAGCAAAAGGTCTTTAAAGGTCTTTTAAGTCAGCAATTTGTTTCCAAGGTCCGCATTTATAGACATCGATGCACAGCAAAGGATCTTTAAATTATTGCCCACTGGGTCACAACAAATGGGCAGGAAAGAGCAGGAATGGCCTTTCAGGAAATGGATGCTGTGATCAGCGGCTATCAGGGGAACAGGAAGAGATACAAAAAGCTGTGACGATGCGGAAGGGAAGGTTGGTCTTAAAGGTGTCACCGGACTCAAACTTTCTTCTGCTGCTTCAGACCAACACGGCGACCCCCCTGGATCTATAAGTAAAGGTAAAGGTTTCCCTTGCTTGAAAGCCAGTCGAACACGACTCTAGAGATGCGGTGCTCATCTCCGTTTCCAAGCCAAAGAGCCAGCGCTGTCCGAAGATTTTTCGATGGTCATGTGGCTGGCATGACTAGATGCCGAGGCGTACGGAACACTGTTACCTTCCCGCCAAAGCGGTACCTATTTATCTACTTGCGATTTCTTGCTTTCGAACTGCTAGGCTGGCAGGAGCTGGGGCCAGAGACGGGAGCTCATTCGGTCATGCGGCACTCGGGTCTCGAACTGCTGAACTACCAAGCTTCCGGTCTGCAGCTCAGTGTCTTAACCTCTGAGCCACCGCAGTCCTCAAACAGAGAAGTTTGCAGCAGCCCCCCTGAATCTATACACACACCCTGTTAGATTCCTTCTTGTCATGGAAGGACCGGAACAATGTTTCGGTGTTCCAGTTGTGGGTGGGGCACACATTTGGTATCATTACGAGAGCCAGTTTGGTGTAGTGGTTAAGTGCGCAGACTCTAATGTGAGAGAACTGGGTTTAATTCCCCACTCCTCCACTTGCACCTGCTGGATGACCTTGGGCAAGCCATAGTTCTGGCACAGCTATTCTTGAAAAAGAGCAATTTCTGTCAGAGCTCTCTCAGCCCCACCTACCTCCCAGGGTGTCTGTTGTGGGGAGGGGAAGGGAAAGGAGATTGTAAACCGCTCTGAGACTCCTTTGGGTAGTGAAGGCCGGGGTATAAATCCAATCTCCTCCTCCTCCTCCTCTTCTTCATTACAAACCTCATGATTTTATACTGAATTATTTTCCCTACTAGCTCAGAATATTGAGTTTGCCACACTGCGTTAGTTTGCAAAAGCCACGTAGGCAGTCCACGGGGGAGGGGACCCTTCCCAATATTGTGACAAGAAAATGAAGCCGGCTGCACGCGGGGAAATCGGAAGGCCTGGCAAAGGGAGTGTAGCTATTCAGTATCGAAAAATCTTGCTTTGGAGGGATTTTCTTTGCTTCCCCCTTTCTCCTGAAATCAAAAAACACCTCCTGGGCTCACCTGCAGGTTAAGCCAATGGTACTTTAGGATTTGTGCCGTACATAGGTAGCCACCTCCGGCGATCCCTCACATACTCAGTAATAACCCTCTCCATGGGAGTGCTGTAATGCTGCCTCGGAAATCTGTGGCTGCGGAACACACCTGACTTTCCCCTTAAGCCTGGAGAGGGCTCTTAAGAAAACGTGACTCCAGGCTACAGCGGAAGCAGATGATTCCCTCTCATCCCATCGTGCCGCTGGGCTCGGCCTCAAAGAGATCGGATGAAAGCCACGAGAAGAGAAGTGCTTTCGCCGAAGTATGATGAGCCATCTCCTATTCTGTTCTTCGCTGCCCGGGAGTAGAAAAAAGCAAGACTCCAGGAGCACCTGAAAGACTAACAAAGTCGGTGGCAGCTGTCCTGAGTCACCCCTCACTGGCTGAGCAGTCGGGTTAGAACGGATAAAAGGAAGTCCTTCTTCACCCAAAGAGTGATTAACACGTGGAATTCACTGCCACAGGAGGTGGCGGTGGCAACAAGCATGGACGGCTTCAAGAGGGGATTGGATCAACATACGGAGCAGAGGTCCATCAGTGGCTATTAGCCCACAAGATATAGGTAGGAACTCTCGGTCTGGGGCAAGTGATGCTCTGTATTCTTGGTGCTTGGGGGGGAGGAACAGTGGGAGGGCTTCTAGTGTCCTGGCCCCACTGCTGGACCTCCTGGTGGCGCCCGGTATTGTTGGCCACTGTGTGATAGTGACCGATTTCACACAAGCCGCTGCTCTGCCCCCACTCTTCCCTTTCCCGATTGGACGCATCAATTTCCCACTATGTGCTGTGGGGCCGCATTTTGACCTGCAGCTTCACCCGATCTCCTCTGCTTCTTCTAGATCCACAAAAAAACAGGATCGCAAAAACGCGGGGGAAATCGGGCGAAGCTGCGGGTCAAAATGCAACCGTGCAGCACATAGTGGGAAACTGACGCGGTCAGTTGGGGGAAAGGGAAGAGCGGGGGCCGAGCAGTGGCTTGTGTGAAATCGGTCAGAGTGTTGGACTGGATGGGCCACTGGCCTGATCCAACATTGGCTTCTCTTCTGTTCTTACGTTCTTATCTCCCAAATAAATAATTTGCTCACCATAATTTTAGAATAGAGCAGCAGGGGTCCCCAAGCCTTTTGGAGCCTGTGGGCAACTTTGGAATTCTAACACAATGGGGGTGGGGGGTGGGCACAACCACAGAATGGCTGCCACCGGAGGTGAAGCCCACCACATAGAGGAAGCCCAAGTGCATGGGAGAAAAGGGGTAATTTTAAAAAACATACTAGCAGAAGAAGAGAAGAGATTGGATTTATACCCCACCCTTCACTACCCAAAGGAGTCTCAGAGCGCCTTACAATCTCCTTTCCCTTTCCCTCCCTATAACAGACACCCCATGAGGTAGGTGGGGCTGGGAGAGCTTTGAGAGAACTGTCCTTGAGAGAACAGCTCTGACAGAACTAGGGCTTGCCCAAGGTCATAAGAACATAAGAACATAACAGAAGCCAGTGTTGGATCAGGCCAGTGGCCCATCCAGTCCAACACTCTGTGTCTCACAGTGGCCAAAAACACCAGGTGCCCTCAGGAGGTCCAGCAGCCTCCCCTTTGCTTCCCCAGCTGCCCTGCCGGGAGCCGCACACTATGTGTGAAAGAGCCGCATGTGGCTCCCGAGCCACAGTTTGGCCGCTCCTGCTTCAGACCATCAGCACTACCCACCTGAATCTACCAACACCACAATGACAGCAAAAACCATACAAGGACACAGCACAGAGATATCTACACCTGCCCCTGTGCTGCGCCAGCTGCACTGGCTTCCAGTGGAGCACCAAGGCCTTGAGCGGTCTGGGACCGATGTCTCTGCGGGACCGCCTCCTCCATTACACCCCCAGGAGAGCATTATGCTCATCACAGAAGAACCTGCTGGTGATCCCTGGCCCTAGATAGATCCGGCTGTCCTCGACCGGGACCAGAGCCTTTTCGGTCCTGGCCCCACCCTCTCTGCCGAATAACATCAGGGCCCTGCGGGATCTTATGCAATGCAGGGCTTGTGAGGCAGAGATGTTCCGCCAGGCTTTCGGTTGAGGACGGCAATTAACATCATGGCTGGCACCCCGTCTGGACCCTTATTCCTTACAGAACGTACACCCCCCTGAACGTGTGACGTACGCACATAGTGGATTTGGGAGAGAGCTACAGAATTTCGCCACTTGCTTTTAATTACTGCATGTTGTTGGACAGGGATTTTATGTTTTTATTCTTTTAGAATTTTGTACATCGCCTAGAGTGGCCGCGGTGGCTCAGTGGTTAAATCGCTGAACTGCAGACCGGAAGATCAGTAGTTCAGCACTTCAAGACCCGAGTGCCGCGTGACGGAGTGAGCTCCCATCTCCGGCCCCAGCTCCTGCCAACCTAGCAGTTCGAAAGCAAGAAAGAAGGCTTCATGATTTCACCGTTCCTGGTCTCCCGAGTCCAGTATTCTTCGAAACTGCAAGTAGATAAATAGGTACTGCTTCGGTGGGAAGGTAACAGCGTTCCGTGCGCCTCCGCGTCTAGGCATGCCAGCCATATGACCATGGAGAAGTCTTCGGACAGCGCTGCCTCTTTGGCTTGGAAACGGAGATAAGCACTGCCCCCTAGAGTCAGATTCGACTGGCTTTCGAGCAAGGGAAACCTTGACCTTTTTACATCGCCTAGAGCTCCACAATTGTGGGGACAGGCAGTTAACAAATGGAATGAAATAAGATAAAAAAATAAATGAAAAATAGCTATTGAATGCCTGAAATTCTTTAAAAGGTAAAACTAACGTCTTTTTTTTTTTTTTTTTACTTTGGAATGAAAACTCTACAAAGGTGTTCCATTCCAGCCCTTTCTTTCTCTTGGCCAGCGGAAAAATCCACCGTTGACCTGAGATCCCAGAGAGGTTTTTATCCCTCTGCAAGAAAGAGAGGAGGCGAGAGAGAGAGCGAAAGAAGATCCGGCACGCTTGGTGTTTTGCCAAAGCGCTGGCACCATCTGGCTAGCCCCCGCTGCTCTTCTTCCACGCCACAACTTCGTCCTTGGAGGCCGGCGTTAATATTTTACCCAGCACGCCTAAATAAGTGGCAAAGCCGTTTCTCCACAGCAACCTTGCCCCCCCCCCCCTCCTCGAATGATACAGCCTTCTTCGGAATGAACTATTGTTTGTCTTCCCACCCCGCAAAGAATATGTGGAGCACGTGCTCTCTTTCCTTGGGGGGGGGGGGGGGCTGAGCTGTGCTGGATAGCTCCGCTGTGTTATTATCCCCACAAAGCGAACATACAAATCAAGGTCGTTTTCAGTTCCCTCTTCTTTTTTGCTTGTCAACAGCTACGGTACAACCCTTCTGTTATGCATGGAGGGTGAGTCACAGCGACCGCCTGGGTCAAACAGAGACTAAATTACACGCACACACACATGGTTTGGTGTAGTGGTTAAGTGAGCGGACTCTAATCTGGGAGAACCCGGTTTGATTCCCCACTCCTCCACATTCAGCTGCTAGTGTGACCTTGGATCATTCACAAGTTCTCTCAGAGCTGTTCTCTCAAGGGCAGTCCTCAAAAGAGCTCTCTCAGCCCCACCTGCCTCACAGGGTGTCTGTTGTGGGGAGGGAAAGGGAAAGGAGATTGTAAGCTGTCAAATGAAGGGCAGGTTATCAATCCAATCTCCTCCTCCTCCTCCTCCTCTTAAGGTTGGTCTGTTCAGGACGGACCAGAGGAGATACTACTTTCCACCGAGACTGGTTCAGATGTGGAATTCGCTGTAGTGATGGCCACAGGAATAAACAGCTTTAAGAGGGGATTAGATAGATCCATGGAGGAGAAGTCTATCAGTGGCTACTAGCCCTGGTGACTGAGGGGAGCCTCCACATTCAGAGGCACGAAGCCTCTGAATCCCAGAGCCAGGAGGCAACATCAGGGGAAGGCCTCGGCCTTTATACCCTGTTGTTGGCCATCCAGAGGAATTGTTTGGCCACTCTGTGAGACAGGAAGCTAAATGGACTAGATGGACCACTGGTCTGATCCAGCAGGGCTCTTCTGATCTTCTTATGAAGGCCTCAGCCTCTGTGCCCTGTTGTTAGCCCTCCAGAAGAACTGGTTAGCTATTGTGTGAGATGGGTTGGTGTACTAGATGGAACACTGGTCAAATCCTTTTGATGTTCTTATGAAGGCCTTGGCCTCTCTGCCTTGTTGTTGGCCCTCCAGAGGAATGGGTTGGCTATGGTGTGAGATGGGATGCTGCACTAGATGGACCACTGCTCTGATCCAGCAGGGCTCTTGTTATATTCTTACATTCTTATGACAAGTTCCCAAACCTAGAGCCAGAGGCCAGGATGGACTCCAGGTGGGGGAAATAAAAGGAAACCAGAATTTTACAAATACAGAGCTCACATAAGATCTAATCTTTGAGAGCACAGTTGGCACAGAAAGAGAAGCTAAGCTAGATATAACAACACAGGGACATTGGGTAAACCCTAGGGAAGAGTCAAGGTTCGCACACCAAAGGTTCCAAAGTCAAACATACATTGTTGACTATGCCGGTTATCTGAACTATGCAGATCAGACTTTAGGCCTGTTTGTGGTTTGGGGCATCTGGTCTCCAGCTCTGGCTTGGGAACCTGGAGATTTTGGGGGCGGAGCCTGGGGAGGGCTGGGTTTATAAGGGGAGGGACCTCTGCAGGGTGTAATGCCACAGAGTCCACCCTCCAAAGCAGCCATGTTCTCCAAGGGAACCGATCTCTATTGTTTGGTGATCAGTTGTAATAGCAGGAGATCCCCAGGCCCTGTTAGAGATCTCCTGCTATTACAGCTTAAGAACATCACAGAAGCCAGTGTTGGATCAGGCCAATGGCCCATCCAGTCCAACACTCTGTATCACACAGTGACCAAAAACACCAGGTGCCCTCAGAAGGTCCAACTTGGAGGGTGGCACCCCAAGGTTTGCTGCCTAAAATGGAAATTCATATGATTCCCTTTGTGATATATTCACTATTCCAAATAACCAGTGTTCCATTATCTACTTCCAACAATACAGTTGCCAACCTCCAGGTGCAAACTGGAGATCTCATAAGAACATAAGAGAAGCCAATGTAGGGTCAGGCCAATGGCTCATCCAGTCCAACACTCTGTGTCACACAGTGGCCAAAAATACCAGGTGCCATCAGGAGGTCCATAAGTGAGGCCAGGAAGCGAGGCCAGGAAGTGAGGCAACTGAAGCCCTCCCACTGTTGCTCCCCCCAAGCCCCAAGAATACAGAACATCCCTTGCCCCAGACATAAGAATATAAGAGAAGCCAATGTTGGATCAGGCCAGTGGCCCATCCAGTCCAACACTCTGTCACACAGTGGCCAAAAACACCAGGTGCCCTCCGGAGGTCCAGCAGTGGGGCCAGGACACTAGAAGCTCTCCCACTGTTGCCCCCTCCCCACAAGCACTAATCTCCCGGGTTTACAATTGATCTCCAGACTAGAGATGTCAGTTCTGGAGGAAATGGCTGCTTTGGAAGGTGGATTCTAGGGCGTCTCACCTGGCTGAAGTCCCTTCCCCAGTCTCCACCCACAAAATCTCCAAGGATTTCTTGACCTGGAGTTGGCAACTGTGTCCAGCAGATTCAAGACATTCCAGAAAAGAACTTTTTAAAGTTATTTTTTTTCCATGTCAGATGTATTGGGGGGACAGGGAGAAGGGAAAGTAACCTGACAACATGCATGGCGAAGTATTTTGCCCTCAGACCCTTTTATATACTTTCTGATTTGGATGGCCCAGGCTAGCCTGCACTCATCAGATCTCAGAAGCTAAGCAGGGCCGGCCCTGGTTACTGTTTGGATGGGAGACCACCAATGCTCCTTCTACGCTGTGGAGTCTTGCGAGCAAAAATCCTACTTTGTGGGCAACTGGCATTAAAGTTGTGAGCGAGCAATTTGGCTATGGCATAAATTAGCTTGCTCTGGAGACATCCTCCCTGAGCTAAGACAAAAAGGTGTGAGCCGGAGGCGGAAAAACTGTGAGCTAGCTCACACTAACTTCGCTCAGAGGGAACACTGGAGACCACTGATGGACCTCTGCTCCATATGCTTATTCTAGCCCTTCTTGAAGCTGTCTAGGCTTGTAGCCCCCACCACTTCCTGTGTCAGTGTATTCCACATGTTAATTACTGTTTCGGGGAAGAAAGACTTCCTTTTAATTTATAAGAACAGCTGCTGTACAAAAACCCTGAGGTGAGCTTGTTCTTCTACAAGATGTGCTGGAAAACAGTGTTTCTACAAATAATCTCAGCGGTGTGGAACGAGGCAACCCGCGCACTGGAAGGACATCCATGTCGATGCATTCTCATGAACAAGATGCCTCCATTCCTGACTCAGATCTCTGACTCTGGGAGCCGAACCCGTCTAGCAACGCGCACTAAAATATTAACTGTTTATGAAATATTAATAAAGCGGCAGGTGTCTTTTCCATGTTAACACCGGTGTGAAAGGAGATGCGCATCTACAAATACTTGACGGGGGAGGTGGAGAATGGGCCACATGCTCGGAAACTGTGGATAGCTATAGGTACATCCACTGGAAATACTAGTGTAAATGTGTCGAATGCATGCCCTTTGCCATAAAGCATGAATCGTGGATCTTAAGATTCGGAACTCACTACCTTCCACTCAAGGATCGGAAGCAGGACAAAAATTTGTTGATGCATTTCTTTCAACAGAGGTTGGGATGAAAAAGAGATCATTCCCGATAAATAACATTCAAACAGCACCAACAATGTGTTCTTGCAATCTAGAACACAAGCCACTCCCCCCCCCCCCCCCAAAAATTCACAGCCTTTAATATTGTCTTTTTCACAACAGTTATTTCGTGTAATGGTTAGGAGCATGGACTCTAATTTGGAAGAACCGGGTTTGATTCCCCACTCCTCTACATGGAGCTGCTGGGTGACCTTGGGCAAGCCACAGTTCTTTCAGAGCTGTCCACTTAAGAGCAGTTCTCAAAGAGCTCTCTCAGCCCCACCTCCCTCACAGGGTGTCTGTGGTGGGGAGGGGAAGGCAAAGGAGATTGTAAGCCGCCTTGAGACTCCAAGTGAAGGGCGGGGTATAAATCCAATCTTTTCTTCCCCTTCCTCTTACTTCATTTATCAACCTGCTGCCTTCGTCGCCAAATATCGTTAGCATTTCTTTTGCCAGGTCAATTGTACTTGCGCTTTACATCATCTGGATGGTTATAGAGGGTTTTATGATTGTTTTAATGGTTATTTATGTGTTTCAATGTTATGTAAGCTGCCCTGAGCCTGCTCCGGTGGGGAGGGAGGGGTATAAATTCGACAAATAAATAAATGAAACATCTCACCTTTCCCCCCCAACGGCAACCCAAAACGGCTTACGTGATTTTGTCTCCTCCGTTTTATCTTCACAACAGCCCTGTGAAGTAGGTCAGGCGGAGAGACTAACGCCTGGCCCAATGTCACCCAGTAAGCAGAGTGCAGATTGGAACCCGGGTCTCCCAGCCCCTGTCTGTTTATTTACTTCATTTATATCTCTCACCTTTGTCCCCAGCGGAGACCCAAAGCGGCTCATGCCCTCCTCCTCGCCTCCATTTTATCTTCCCAACATCGTCGTTAGGCTGAGAAGGTGCGGCTGCCAGCTGGCCCAAGGTCACCCAGCAAGTTTCCATGGCAGAGTGGGGATTCGAACGAGGTTCTCACACCCCCTAGTCCGAGACGCTAACCAGCTGCTACGATAATAATGAAGCGCTGTCAAGTCACAACCTTTGTCGCTGTTTTTGCCATCAAGTCATAGCTAACTTGTGACGGCCACCCAGGGTTTTCAAGGCAAGAGATGTTCCAGAGGTGGTTTGCCATTGCCTGCCTCTGCATCATGACCCTGGTATTCCTTGGAGGTCTCCCTTCCAAATACTAGCAAGAGCTGACTGTGCTTAGCTTCTGAGATCTTTTTTTTTAATAACCATTTTTATTAAGGATTTCATAACTTATAACACGATCCGGAAACAGGTAAGTGAAATAACGTATTACGTAGGGCAAGCTGAATTAAAACACAACCGGATTCTTACAGTCAAACTAAAACAATAGGTTATAACTTGTCAAACAACACATGACGACGATTATATTTACCAAAGCTGTACTGTAACTATAATTTGGGGTATTTCTTCCTGTTGCATCAAATATTGTAAAATAGGCAACCATAAGCTTCTGAGAGCTAAAGAGACAGCTGGGCTATCCAGGTCTGGTCAGCATAAGAACAGAAGAGAAGCCAATGTTGGATCAGGCCAGTGGCCCATCCAGTCTAAAACTCTGTCACACAGTGGCCAAAAACACCAGGTGCCCTCAGGAGGTCCAGCAGTGGGGCCAGGACACTAGAAGCCCTCCCACTGTTGCCCCCCCAAGAACCAAGAATACAGAGCATCACTTGCCCAAGACTGAGAGTTCCTATCTATACCTTGTGGGTAATAGCCACTGATGGACCTCTGCTCCATATAGTGATCTCTTGAAGCCGTCCATGCTTGTAGCCGCCACCACCTCCTGTGGCAGTGAATTCCACATGTTAATCACTCTTTGGGTGAAGAAGGACTTCCTTTTATCCGTTCTAACCCGACTGCTCAGCAATTTCATGGAGTGCCCACGAGTTCTTGTATGGTGAGAAAGGGAGAAAAGGACTTCTTTCTCCACCTGCTCTATCCCATGCATGATCTTATAAACCTCGATCATGTCACCCCTCAGCCGTCGTTTCTCCAAGCGAAAGACCCCCAAGCGCTTCAACCTTTCTTCACAGGGAAAGTGTTCCAACCCTTTTACCATTTTAGTTGCCCTTTTCTGCACTTTTTCCAATGCTATAATATCTTTCTTGAGGTGCGGCGACCAGAACTGTACACAGTACTCCAAATGAGGTCGCACCATCGATTTATACAGGGGCATTATGATACTGGTGAGCCAGTTTGGTGTAGTGGTCAGGAGCGCGGAATCTAATCTGGGAGAACCAGGTTTGATTCCCCACTCCTCCACATGCAGCTGCTGGTGTGACTCTGGGTCAGTCACAAGTTCTCTCAGAGCTGTTCTCTCAAGAGCAGTCCTCGAAAGGGCTCTCTCAGCCCCCCTGCCTCGCAGGGTGTCTGTTGTGGGGATGGAGGGGAGTGGAAAGGAGATTGTGAGCCACTCTGAGACTCCGAGTGAAGGGCGGGGTGTAAATCCAGTCTCTTCTTCATCTTCTACACTATGGCAAATATACCTCTGTATTGCCCACTGTAAGCAGGAATACAGTAAGCCCAGAATAGTGCAAGAAGCCAGGTGAAAATGGGAGGAGCCCCGAACACGAGGCCTTGCTCCCGATTTACACGAGACACCCTCTTTCCGACGCAAGGTTTCCATAAACCTGCCTTCTCCTCTCCACAAGGGAGCCTCGTTAACGTCTCCGTGGCATGTACAGAAACGAAATAAAAACAAGACAAATGGCAATAACACACAAACGTTCCAAGCATCCGTTAACTGAGTAATAAACATTAACGAAACAGATGTTGTGTGAGAGGAGCACCACCGGGTTCAGCTGCGGCTCACGCCGACAACATCTCCGCCTTCAGCGACTCAAGGCGAACCCAAAAAGTTAAGGCCTGCTGGGGATTTAGGCATTGGATGACTGTGATGCACGCATGCATATCCCTTGAAGTGAGCCCTCAATGCCTAGTTCCTATTTCCCCCCCCCCCCTCAAGGTTTGCACTGGAGGGACCTCATTTAAGTCTTGTGCCTTGCTGTTGAAGCAGTAGTCTCTCAACAGAGCAGAGGTCCATGAGTGGCTAAATGGAACACTCTGTCTGGGGCAGTGATGCTCTGTTTTCTTGGTCCTTGGGGGGCAACTGTGGGAGGGCTTCTGGAGTTCTGGCCCTACTGGTGGACCTCCTGATGGCACTTGGGTTTTGGCCACTGTGTGACATAGAGTGTTGGACTGGATGGGCCACTGGCCTGATCAAGCATGACTTCTCTTATTTTCTAATGTCTGGGGCAGTGATGCGCTGTCTTCTTGGTGCTTGGGGGGGCAAGAGTGGGAGGGCTTCTGGAGTTCTGGTCCTGCTGGTGGACCTCCTGAGGGCTCCTGGGCTTAGGCCACTGTGTGACACAGAGTGTTGGACTGGATGGGCCACTGGCCTGATCCAACATCACTTTGCTTTTGTTCTTATGATGTAAACAATGTCCAACAGGAGAATTTGACTCTGGAAAACTAGGAATGCCATCCTCTAGGTGGGATCTGCGAATCCCCTGGAATTACAGCTCACCTCTAGACTACAGATAGCAATTCCCCGAGAGAAAACGGATCCTTTGGAGGGTGGAGTCTATGGCATTATTGTCCCTCCCCTTCCTAAGCTTCCCAGGCTCCATTTCCAAATCCAGTTTCCAAACCTGGATCTGGCCACCCTACCCCCGCATCCCCCATTGGTGCCCATGTGAGACATGGCCACCCTTGGTCGGGGATGTCGCATGGCCATACTCTGGATTTTGAGCAAAACTCTGTGGTACGAGGGCCATTTGACCACACAGCTTTGCTGTCAAAGCAAAGAGTCGCCCTGCGACGTCACTGTTTAGAGGCGGAGCCTTGCCCCAATCCCAGAACGCTTTCTCCCACCCCCCTGCCGGTGCATCGTGAAGACATGGTACACCCAATGCTCCCTCTAAGCTGTGGAGTCTTGTGAGCAAGAATTCTACTTGGAGAGCTCCTGGCATTAAAGTTGTGAGCGAGTAATTTGGCTAGGGCATAAATTGGTTTGCTCTGGAGCCCTCCTCCCTGAGCTAAGACAAAAATGAGTGAGCCGGGGGGGAAAAAAACTGAGCTAGCTCATACTAATTCAGCTTAGAGGCAATGCTCCCTCTAAACCGTGGAGTCTTGTGAGCAAAAATTCTACTTTGTGAGCTCCTGGCATTAAAGTTGTGAGCGAGCAACTTGGCTACTGCATACATTAGTTTGCTCTGGAGCCCTCCTTCCTGAGCTAAGACAATATTGTGTGAGCCAGTCACTACTGCAAGAATATTATCTGCCAAATATTGGAGAAGAAATTAGGTGCCTTCAAAAGAAGAAATTATAAATAAATGCCTTGAAACTGCGGAGAACATTCTTTTTGAGAGGTCAAAATGAGGACAAATTTGAAAATACATGGTCAAGATTTTATAAATGGATGGGGGAATACAATAAATAAACTCTATATGGACATACAGCCGAAACAGAAGAAAAATTTGATCTATACCTTTAATCCTAACCAGAAGATTTACATAAAAATAGACAGTGGGGGAAAAATGTGAATATAATTAGACAATGTATGAGGTAACTAAACAGACAAAATAACAATGTTAATGACTTTCCCCAAATTTTGTTTGCATGTTTGTTGGGTTTTTTGTTTGTCTTTGGTAAAATAAAAAATTGTTTATAAAAGAAATGTGTGAGCCAGAGGCTAAAAAACGGTGAGCTAGCTCACACTAAGTCAGCTTAGAGGGAACACTGGGCCCAGCCCTGTTAAACTCTAAGGTGCTACCAGATTCAAATCTAGTTCTTCTACTGGAGACTGACAGGGTCGCCCTCCTGAACCTACATTCTCATTTTGTGAATGTTCTCACTCAGCTGGAAGCATTCAAGAGACCCAGTGCTGAAGCTAATATTATCGCCTGTGTCTTGGCTATGGAGCGGAACTGAAGGATGAACAGGAAAGCAGGACTGGTGTTTCTTTTTATTTATCTGCTTCATTTATACCCCCACCCTTCTTCACGACAGTAGCCTGAATAGACTGGACTAGCTGAACCTCATCAAAACTTGGGAACTCACCATTAAGCCATGGTTTTGGGTGGGGCCATTTTGTAGAAAAAGAGGTGCAGGAGGTCATTAGCATAACTCATTAAGAGCATAAGAACATAAGAGAAGCCAGTGGGGGTTCTCATTAAGAGCATAAGAGCATAAGAACATAAGAGAAGCCCCGGACTGAGGGTTCCTATCTATACCTTGTTGCTAATAAGCATAACTCATTAGCATATGCCACACCCCCTGGCGTCACCGGAAGTGTGTCAGAAGGCAACACCCACCGCTCAGGCTCCACCCCCAAAATCTCCAGGTCTTTCCCAACTCAGAGCTGGAGAGCCAGCTTTACACTTGGACTAAAGACACTTGAGGTTTCCTTTGCTCTTGCAGGGAAGCTGCCCTACAACCAGCATGAAAAGACAGATCAAGTGAGTCTGCTTTTGCTTTTTTCCACAGCGCATCACCATATGGGCCCGCTCCTGGGCTTGTTACTCCCGGAACGGCGTTCAGGCACGTTCCAGCTCGAAATGACCCCTGTGGTAGGTCAAGTCGCAGCCAACGTATCGCAACCGCACAAGGTTCTCAAGGCAAGAGAAGTTCAGAGGCGGTTGCCTTCCTCTGCATACTGACCCTGGAATCCCTCGGTGGTCTCCCACCCAGATACTAACAGGGGCCAACCCTGATTAGCTTCCAGAGCTTCCAGCTCTGCATGCCTCTTGCCTCGAACACTTCACAGGGTCTCCAGAAGTCAGCCGCAACTCGATGGCAGTTTCCACCACACCGCAGTAATCTATTTATTTATTATTTGGATTCATATCCCGCCTAGCCAGCCGTAGCCGGCTCAGTGATAAAAGCCAATGTTGGATCATCTAGGGATGCCAGCCTCCAGGTGGGACCTGGGGATCCCCCATAATGACAGCTCATCTCCAAACTACAAATATCAGCTCTCCTGGCGAAAATGGATGCTTTGGACGGTAGACTCTAGGGCACTGTACCCCCCACTGAGGTCTCTGTCCTCCCCAGGTTCCACCCCCAATTCTCCAGGAATTTCCCAGTCTGGAGTTGGCAACCCTACCCCCCACCCCAGACTTCAATACATCCCATAGGCAGTTCTCAAATCTCACTTACAGGATTTGGTTGTCGTTTCCAATATCGATAAGGATAATATTCGTCAAACAACAGACCAAACAGAGCCAACAGATGTCTTGGGCCTTTCTGCTTTTATTAATAAGAATACCATTTGGGATGGAAACGAGGTCACAAACGCTCAATACTTTGTTTCAAAAGTCTTCCCTTCCTTAAAAGAGTTCCGCTAATCCCCGACATGACAGATGCGAGAGGCCATTTTGTGGGGGGGGGGGGGGAAGTGAGATTAAAATCCCTTGTTTCTGATTTGCTCTTTCATTCCGCCTGATTAAAATAACATTACATTTCTCCCTCTCTCGCGCTCTCTCTCTTTTATCATCTGCTTACTTCAAAATTCACAGAAACAAAGGAACGGAGGAACTTTTTTTACAACGTGGCCAGGAAAGGCTGGGACGATCACAATCAAGGCAAAAACCAATTTTCCAGCGACATAAAAAGGGAAGACAAAAGGGGGGGGGGAGAGAGCGGGTATACAGGTTAGCAACAAAGGCAGCTGCTTAAAAAGATTTTAAAAAAAATGAAGGGCCCCTTTTCCCTCTCAACAATATTTTTTTCCCCATTTGAAAGTGTTTATTAATCTATTCTCTCTGAAGGTGGGGTGGGGGAGGGAAAGTTCAATGAAACGCAAAGATCAAAGATACTTTAATTCAGGTGAAAATGATGATATATATTTTTCTGCTTCGCCTGAGTTTGATTTCGAGAGAGAGAAAAGATAAAGCGGCAAAAAAAAAAAAAAAGAGCGCCCGCATTTCATTTTTTCTCTTTTAAAAAGGGATCTGTCAGCTGCTACAAATAGTCTGACCGGGCGGGCGGCTGTGCAAATTCTGTGCAAATAAACGTAGCATTTATTAATGGTTAAAAACAAAAAAACATAGGAGAGGCCGAGACAATAGTTTGACTTTCGGTTAATTTTGTGCCACTCACATTAATTTCATCGTATGGGTGGCATTCTATTTCCAAGTTGTCACTGTGTACCCACAAGCAAAGCCAGCCTAGGGATTCACCTGCTTTTTTTGGGGGGGGGGTTCAACTCACCACCGGCCAGCTGGCTGGCAGGGGAAGCCCCGCCCCCAAACCCCCACACCCCCCCTCCTCTCTTGAGAGAAAGGAGGAAGAAGAAGAGATTGGATTTATACCCCACCCTTCACTTCCCAAAGGAGTCTCAGAGCAGCTTACAATCTCCTTTCCCCTCCCCACAACAGACAACCTGTGAGGTAGGTGGGGCTGAGAGAGCCGGGGCCGGCTCTATCACTAGGCAAACTAGGCGGCCGCCTGGGGCGCCAGCTGGCAAACGGGGCAGCGGAGAGACCGAGAGAGACTCAAACCCGGAGATAGTGTGCTTTATGCAAACCATGATTTAGCATTATGTCCGAATGCAGCTTTCCATTCAGGCTAAGAACCAACTTAGCCTTGGGCCAATGCAGATAGACTTGTTGGCGCTGCAGCCAGCTGGTGCAGGTGGCTGCTGGCGGGGCTGGAGAGCTCATGAGCCCGGGCAGATGGGCGGGCACTGGGTCAGGGGGGGTGTCCCTTGCGGGTGGGTCTCTGGCAGTGGAAAGGGCGGCTCTGTGGTGAGGGGGCCTACGGCAGCCTCACCTGGGGGGCGCCACAAGGCAGCCTTGCCTAGTGCGCAAAAAACCCTGGGGCCTGCCCTGGAGAGAGCTCTGACAGAAACTGCTCTTTTTCAAGAACAGCTCTGACTTTTTCATGAACTTCAGGTGCTAAATTCAGACTATTTGAGAGAAAGAGGACTGTACGCGTTACAGGATATAGTAGCCAGGCAGAACGTCCACAACCTCTGAACCCAACAGCGTGGACAAGATCCAATTCAAAACTCACGCTCAGCGACAGCCTTGCTACCACTGAGGATGAGCCGTTAGAGAAGAACTTTGGCCCGGGAGGACCTGCAATGAATTAACCTGATGCTGTATTCTCTTTAATGTTGATCAGAATACTGTTTACTGTTTTATGGTTGTTTGTTTTTATGTAAATGACAGAACCAGCACAGAGCACGGTTATGCAGCCCTCATCAGTGGGGTTCCTGAAGGCTGGACCCCATGGTTTGGTCTGATGGGGGGGCGGGGTGTCATGATCTGTGCCTGCTTCCTGGAGATAGGCATAGTGCAGCCTAAGCCCAGGAGTAGGGTTGCCAGCCTCCAGGTGGGGCCTGGGGATCTCCCACTTTTACAACTGATCCCCAGCTGACAGAGATCAGCTCCCCCGGAGAAGAAGAAAAAGAAGAGATTGGATTTATACCCCGCCCTTCACTCCCCAAGGGAGTCTCAGAGCGGCTGACAAACTCCTTTCCCTTTCCCTTCCCCTCCCCTCAACAGACACCCTGTAAGGTAGGTGGGGCTGAGAGAGCTCCGAGACAACTGTCCTTAAGAGAACGGTTGGTACAGAGCTATGGCTTGCCCAAGGTCATCCCAGCAGGTGCAAGTGGAGAAGTGGGGAATCAAACCCGGTTCTCCCAGATTAGAGTCCGCGCACTTCACCGCTACACCAGACTGGCTCTCAAAATGGCTGCTTTGAAGGGTGGACTCTATGGCATTGTACCATGCCGAGGCTCCTCCCCTCCCCAAACCCCGCCCTCTCCCGACTCCAACCCCAAAGTCTCCAGGTATTTTCCAACCCAGACTTGGCAACCCTACCCAGGAGAGACCTGAGTAGGGGTAGAAGGCTGACAGCCTACAACTCCCATGATTAGAGCTGCCAGCCCCCAGGTGGGGCCTGGGGATCTCCCGCTTTTACAACTGATCTCCAGCTGACAGAGATCAGCTCCCCTGGAGAAAATGGCTGCTTTGAAGGGTGGACTCTATGGCATTGTACACTGCTGAGGCCCCTTCCCTCCCCAAACCCCGCCCTCTCCTGGCTCCACCCCCAAAGTCTCCAAGTATTTTCCAACCCAGACTTGGCAACCTTACCCATGATGCTTGGGACTGGTGTTAGCCAATGGGAGCTCAGGGAATGCGTGAGGGGACGGAACTTTAGCTGTGTAACTGACAAATGGTTCTCTCTACTGCGGCCTTTTCCTCAGACAGGGAGTCAAGCTGAGGGGAAAGTCTGGGCTGGGAGAGAAGTCCCTCAGTGGGATGGAGTGAGAACAGGCAAGAGGCCTGGTATAAGAGGCTGCAGGCCTCAAGTAGTACCAGTTAAGGAAAAACAGTTAGTCGCATTGGATTCATTTTAAGTTTACCTTTAAATCAGTGTTATTGAAAAACACCCGCGGGGGGAACCCCGCTCCCAAATGGCCGGGCTGCAGTGACGTGCCCGGCACAATGACGTCACCTGGAAGTGATGTCATCGCGCCGGCACGTTTTTTGGGGGGGACGCTCTGTAATTCGAGGGAAAACTCCATGGTTTTCCCTCGAATTACAGAAGTCCCGCCCCCAATGAGCCCAACGCGATGACGTCACTTCCAGGTGGCGGCGGCAGAAGGTGGCAGCCCGCAAGGGGTCACGACACGCACGCAAACCAGATTTTCCGGATTCAACCTGGGACCTTCTGCATGCGTAACTGGAGACACCAGGGAAAAAACCTGGGACCTTCTGCGTGCCAAGCAGATGCTTCGCAACTGAGCTGCCGCCCCGTTTTGCCCCCTCTGGCTGAGATACTCGATGGTGGATAGGTTTGTTCAGCAGCAAGTGGTCTAGTGGGCTGGACTTCAACTGAGGTTTGATCTTAGGGTTTCGACAGGCAAGCATTTAGCATCCTTGATTTTTTTTTTTCAGGAGAAGGAGCTCTGGGTTTTCCTTTTTCTAACAATTTCTCCGGTTTAGACCCAGATGGAATGCGAAGGTGTGTGAAGGAAGTGGGGAGAGACGAGCAGCTAATATAGAGCCGCTAACTGCGTAGGGAACGAAAATGTCCTTTCCCCTCGAACAAAAGCTTAATGGAGTGGTATTTCGTGGGCGAGGCTATTGATCTCCATGCCACGAAAAGTGTCGGCTGCACATTTCCACGCATTAAGCCTCTTTAGAAAGGAAGGGACATCTCTCTCCATGCAGGGCTGCCAGTCTCCAGGTGGGGCCAGAAGATCTCTTACAGCTACAACTGATCTCCAGACAATGGAGATCAACTCCCCTGGAGTGAACAGCTGCTTCAGAGGATCAACTTTATGGCCTTATACCCCACTGCGGTCCCTCTCCAGGCTCCTCCCCCAAATCTCCAGGAATTTCCCAGTCCAGAGCTGGCAACTCTATATTCAAGCCTGTGGGCAACCCTATGGCTGGAGTAATATAATAACATCTGAAGAGCCCTGCTGGATCTGACCAGTGGTTCATCTAGTCCAGCCTCCTCCCACAGAGTGGCCAACCGGTTCCTCTGGAGGGCCAACAACAGGGCATGGTGACCACAGCCTTCCTAAGCACATAAGATCAGACCAGTGGTCTATCTAGCCCAGCATCCTGTCTCACACAGTGGCCAACTAGTTCCCCTGGAGAGCCAACAACAAATCAGAGAAACTGAGGCTTCATAAGAACATCAGAAGAGTCCTGCTGGATCAGGCCAGTGGTCCATCTAGTCCAGCATCCTGTCTCACACACTGGCCAACCAGTTCCTCTGGAGGGCCAACAACAGGGAAGAGAGGCTGAGGCCCTCATAAGAACATAAGAAGAGCCCTGCTGGATCAGGCCAGTGGTCCATCTAGTCCAGTATCCTGCCTCACACAGTGGCCAACCAACTCTTCCGAAGTGCCAGCAACAGGGCATAGAGACCAAAACCTTCCCCTGATGTGGTCTCATGGCTTTGGGATTCAGAGGTTGACTGCTTCTGAATGCGGAGGTTCTCTTTAGTCGCCTGAATCTACTGCCTTTAGCCTCATTGGATGCCCTCTAGCCGAGTTTTAATATTTGGGAAAGGGAGGAAAAGTTGTCTCTGTCAACTCTCCCCACCCCAGGCATAATTTTATAAACCTTCTTTGTCTCTTTTCTCAACTGAAAAGTCTCAAATGCTTCAGCCTTTCCTTATGGAGAAGGTGCTCCAACCCCCTGACCATCGTGGTCACCCTCTTTTATGCTTTTTCCAGCTCTGCAATGTCAAGATCAGTAATATTTGCAAGATTGCTTTCACTACCCTGTCATTCATATGTGAGATGAAATGAGATGAGAGAATCTCTCCCAAGGAACATCCCAAGGGGATCAAAGTAAGGGCTGACTGATGGAACGAGGGAAACAATGCTTCCTAGCTTTCTGTTTCTTCCAAACAAATTTCCAGAGTATCGGATTTGTCAACGGCCTTGCGGAAGCTGAAAGAAGGCACATCTCCACTGAGGAAGTGGAAGGAAGGGTGAAATTGCAGCTACAGCCAAGGGAATTATCTAGTCAAAACAGGAAGTGTTCATTCTTTAACAGAGCTGAGTCCAGGGAACTAAGTAGAGCTTCTAGCCTCCAGACGGGTGCTGAAATCAACAAGAAGAAACTCTGAAAAGGGGCTGCCTATCCAAGACTCCCACTGAATATATAGATTTATAACCCTAAATAACATGAGCAATCATATCATGACCATCATGCAATAATAATCACTTGTCATAATGTAGCACAACACAGATAAAATGCCAATTGTCAAAAGACCAAGAAGTACACACCAACAAAGTGATCATGATAAAGAACAATGATTATAACGGTGTGTGAGAGCCCTAAAGAGTCAGTCACCAACAAGTGTCCTTAAACAGGAATGCTTTATTGAGAAAGGTCTGCTATGGGCATCTGCACTTCTTGTGTTAGTAATGGCTGACACAGCCCCAAGCAGGACAATTATACAGAATTCAAAAAGGGGTCTGGTAATGCATTGCAACTAATCACCATGTCAGCGAAAAGGTGCTTAGAATACTGGTTTGAAGCTCCCAGGGGAAAAGCGGGAAGAATTAGAGTCAGACAGGAGAAGAGATACATGGGCAGGCACCAACAGTCTCCCAAAGTCAGAGCTGCTCGAAGAGCAATAAGCATGCCATGAGAAATATAACATAACATTGAAGAGCGATAAGCATGCCATGAGAAATATAACATAACATTGAAGAGCGATAAGCATGCCATGAGAAGTATAACATAACACTGAAGAGCGATAAGCATGCCATGAGAAATATAACATAACATTCCACAGACCTGATGTCAGGGGTTCACTCATCCCACCTCCCGGGCAGGAGATGGCAGCATTAGCTGACACGGTGTGGAACCAAAATGCATAGCAGTCAGGAACAGCAATAATAGCCCAAAAGTAAAACAGGTGGGGCCTAAAGCTCTCCCGCTTTTACAACTGGTCTCCAGCTGACAGAGATCAGTTCCCCTGGAGAAAATGGCTTTGAAGGGTGGACTCAGTGGCATTGTACCATGCTGAGGCCCCTCCCCTCCCCAAACCCCGCCCTCTCCTGGTTCTACCCCCAAAGTCTCCAGGTATTTCCCAACCCTAAAGCTAAGTTTAATGGCATTTATATTCAGTGCACTGAGAGCATTCAAAACAAGCCACAGACGCGATCCTACTTAGAAGTGTTGGTAGGGTTGCCAGTTGAAAATTCCTGGGGATTTCAGGGGTGGAGCCTGAGGATAGCAAAATTTGGAAAGGGGAGGGACCTCAGCATGGCAGAATGCACCAGAGTCCACCCTCCAAAGCAGCCATTTTCTCCAGGGACATTGACCTTGGTCCGCTGGAAATCAGCTGTAATTCCAAGAGATCTCCAGCCACAACCTGGAGGATAGCAACCCTACGTGTTGGCAATATGTCACTTTTAAAGGAAAACAAAAGACATGCTCTGTAGAAGAGTCACTACACAAGTGGAAAGAGAGGGTTTTTTAAAAAAAATAAATAAATTAAGCAACATTTAAAGAGTGTTCCCTCTAAGCTGTGGCGTCTTGTGAGCAAAAATTCTACTTTGTGAGCTACTGGCACGAAAGCGGTGAGCGAGCGATTTGGCTGCTGCATCCATTCGTTTGCTCTGGGGCCGTCCTTCCTGAGCGGAGACAAAAATGTGTGAGCCGGCGGCTAAAAAACTGTGAGCTGACTCACGCTAACTCAGCTTAGAGGGAATACTGGTTGCCACCTGCCTGGAGAAAAGAGCGCATCCTGTCCCTTTAAGAGAGTCTCACTGTGATTTCCTAGGTGATGGCATCAACCCGCCTGTCTGGAAAAGCTCTGTCTGCCCCATTTCCGTACACTGAGCCATTGTTAAAGGGACAAGGCATTTTTCTTTCCATCTGTGGGCAATCCCACTTTTATGTGAAGCCTCGGGCACGGTCCACCTCTTCACTTAAACAAAGCCTAAATAAATGTATTTAATAGTTTACATTATTTATAGCCTGCCTTCCTCAAATGGACTCAGCGTGGATTACACAGAGTCAATACAATACAATAAACAATGAATTGTATTACCAGCCAGAAGTCTAAAAGAAAGAACTGAAGCAAAGCATAAATGTTCGCATGATGCATTAAAGGATGCAAAATTACATAATAGGACCCAGCTTATTGCAAACTGTTCACAGTAGTATAAGAAGATATTGGATTTATACTCCACCCTTCACAACCCAAAGGAGTCTCAGAGCGGCTTACAATCCCTTCCCCTCCCCACAACAGACACCCTGGGAGGTGGGTGGGGCTGAGAGAGCTCTCCCAAGAACTGCCCTTGAGAGAACAGCTCTGAGAAAACTTGTAACTGACCCAAGGTCACACCAGCAGCTGCATGTGGAGGCGTGGGGACTCAAACCCAGTTCTCCCAAATTAGAGTCCATGCTCCTAACCACTACACTAAACTACACAGTCCCTAATAATTTATCCAAGTAACTTTGTGAAGTATTTTCTACAGTGCTACCTGACTGTCTATGTAGAAAAGCCCTCTTGAATATTGACTTCGTATTCTTTCAGCCTGTATCACTGATTTAATAATAAAGTTGTAGAGCTGTTCCATCATACGAACGTAAGAGAAGGCAATGCTGGATCAGGCCAATGGCCCAGCCAGTCCAACACTCTGTCACACAGTGGCCACAAACACCAAATGCCATCACAAGGATATTATAGCATTGGAAAAAATGCAGAAAAGGGCAACTAGAATGATATAAAAGGGTTGGAACCCTTTCCCTATGAAGAAAGGTTAAAGCGCTTGGGGTTCTTTAGCTTGGCGAAACGGCGGCTGAGGGGTGACATGATCGAGGTTTATAAGATTATGCATGGGATAGAGCAGATAGAGAAAGAAGTCCTTTTCTCCCTTTCTCACAATCCAAGAACTCGAGGGCACCCCATGAAATAGAACAGATAAAAGGAAGGTCTTCTCACAAAGAGTGATTAACACATGGAATTCGCTGCCACAGGAGGTGGCGGCGGCGACAAGCATGGACGGCTTCAAGAGGGGATTGGATAAACATCTGGAGCAGAGGTCCATCAATTGCTGTTCGCCACAAGGAACTCTTGGTCTGGGGCCAGTGATGCTCTGTATTCTTAGTGCTTGGGGGAGGGCGGCAGTGGGAGGGTTTCAGAGTTCTGGCCCCACTGCTGGACCTCTTGATGGCACCTGGTATTTGTGGCCACTATGTGGCCGAGTGTTGGACTGGATGGGCCACTGGCCTGATTCAACATTGGCTTCTCTTATGTTCTCTTATGTTCTTCGGAGGTCCAGCAGTGGGGCCAGGACACTAGAAGCCCTCCCACTGTTGCGCCCCCCCCCCCCAAGCACCAAGAATACAGAGCATCACTTGCCCCAGACCGAGAGATCCTATCTATACCTTGTGGCTAAGAGCCACTGAGGCGATGGCTAACCACCTCTGATCACCTCTTGCTGGGAAATTCCCATGAAAAATTGCCACAAGCAGGGCGTCTTTCTTTCTTTCTTTCTTTTTGAAGAAGAGGTGCCAGAACTCTCAAGAGGGAAAGGAAGTTTTCAATCGGTACACTGAAGATACATGAACGTTTAAACATTTAAAGTTTTGTTGAAGAGGTTCTGGAGCTCCATTCTGGCACATTCCCCCAGGGAAAAAGCCCTGGCCATAAGTCTGTTGCATTTGGAAGGCATTTAATTAATTAGTTTGTTCTCTCTCTCTCTCTCAGGGATGGGGCGTAGGTGTCTTTCTTTGTAAGTTCACTAAACTACAGCTCCCAGAGTGCTTTGGGAGGCAGCCATGATGGCTAAACTGTCGTAAAGCTCACACAGATTTACAAGTCTTCCATAACAGCATAGACTCCATATTCAAGAAAACAAATATAAACTCAAAATAGGAACAGTCTGGCCCTAGTTATATCTCCATCAGACTCAAGTGGTAAAGTGTTTCCTGAACTATGCAGCTTGGAGTGGCGTACGGTTTGTGGATTTTTCCATTTTCCCTCCATGCTGCATAATTCCTTTCATGCAGAAAACTAGAGTCTCAGGGAGAAAGGGGTAGCATAGATTATGCATGGGATAGAGCAGGTAGAGAAAGCAGTCCTTTTCTCCCTTTCTCACAGTGCAAGAACTCGTGGGCACTCCTTGAATTTGCTGAGCAGTCGGGTTAGAACAGATAAAAGGAAGTCCTTCTTCACCCAAAGAGTGATGAACACGTGGAATTCACTGCCACAGGAGGTGGTGGCGGCTACAAGCATGGACGGCTTCAAGAGGGAATTAGATAAACATATGGAGCAGAGGTCCATCAGTGGCTATTAGCCACAAGGTACAGATAGGAACTCTCCGTCTGGGGCAAGTGATGCTCTGTATTCTTGGTGCTTGGGGGGAGGGGGGGCAACAGTGGGAGGGCTTCTGGTGTCCTGGCCCCACTGCTGGACCTCCAGAGGGCACCTGGTGTGTGTTACTTCCCTGTAACTTAAATGCTCACTCTACCTCTGGTCCAGCCTCCCCCCTCCCTCCCTGAAAGTCTCCTTATACAACCCTCAGTAACAGGAACCCGTTTTCTCCTGTGCTGATTTCACAGTTTCTGGGAAACGGTTCTGTAGATTTGGATGAGTTCATCTCTTCCCCATATTGACAAGGCTGCAGAGGGCTTTATTATTTTTTCTTTCTTTCTTTTGTTGGTTACTGTAATTTGCCAGTGGAAAATGCCAGTCAATCTTCCCGCTGGTTTACGATTTTGGATCACCGTGACCCAAGAGAGAGTTACGGCGACCAGCAGCTGGGTAAAGATGTCTTGAGAGGGGTTGGAATGAAGTCACCTCCCTTCCCTTTAGCAGCGTTCCTCTTCTAGCCAGTTCAGCAGAACTCCTTCTTTAAGGTATATTATTTACCAGCAAAACACTTCTGATTCAGTTCAGGGGTGGGTGTGCTTGGAGGGGAGGGGGATTTGTACATTGCCAGAAGCCCAAATAGAGCCAGCATGGGATAGTGGTGAAGAGCAGAGTACTCTATTCTGAAGAAGCAGGTTTGATTCTCCACTCCTCCCCAAGCAGCCAGCAGATTGTAATGGTTACAGTGTCGGTCCAGGATCTGGGAGACTCAGGTTTGAATTCCCATTCACGCCATAGATGTCTGCTGGGAGATCTTGGGCCAGTGACACACACTAGGCATAACCTACCTCACAGGGTCATGGGGAGGATAAAATGGAGGAGAATTATGCAAGCCGTCTAGAGTCCCCACTGGGATGAAAAGTGGGATATAAATAAGAACACAAGAAGAGCCCTGCTGGATCAGACCAGCGGTCCATCTAGTCCAGCACCCTGTCTCACAAGGTGGCCAATCAGTTCCTCTGGACAGCCAACAACAGGGCATAGAGGCCGAGGCCTTCATGAGAACATCAGAAGAGCCCAGCTGGATCAGACCAGTGGTCCATCAAGTCCAGCATCCTGTCTCACACAGTGGCCAACCAGTTCCTCTGGAGGGCGAACAACAGGGCACAGAGGTCGAGGCCTTCATAAGAACATAAGAAGAGCCCTGTTGGATCAGAACCACAGTCCATCCAGTCCAGCATCCTGTCTCACACAGTGGCCAGCCAGTTCCTCTGGAGGGCCAACAACAGGGCATAGAGGCCAAGGCCTTAATAAGAACATCAGAAGAGCCCTGCTGGATCAGACCAGTAGTCCATCTAGTTCAGCATCCTGTCTCACACAGTGGCCAGCCGGTTCCTCTGAAGGGTCAACAACAGGGCAGAGAGGCCGAGGCCTTTACCTGATGTTGCCTCCTGGCTCTGGGACTCAGAGATTTAGTGCCTCTGAATGCGGAGGTTCCCCTCAGTCCCCATGGCTAGTAGCCACCGATAGACCTATCCTCCACGAATCTATCTTACCCCCCTTTTAAAGCTGTCTCTTTCTGTGACCATCACTGCACCCTCTGGCAGCGAATTCCACATTTCAATCACTCTCCTTCTAATAGATCAAGATGGACAGCCGTGTTAGTTTGTCTGTAGTGGCAGAAAAGAGCAGTAGCAACTTACTAACAAAACTGAAGGCTGGGGAATCAACTTTCCAAAGGCAGAGGAAGTGAGCTTTTGTGAGCTTTCAGAAGAAGTGAGTGGTAATTCACGAAAGCTCACCCCCTGACTCATAATTTGTTAGTCTTTAAGGTGCCACTGGACTCTTGCACTTTTCTTGTCCTTCTAATAGAGCCTCAGCATGGTGGAAACGGGCAACTGAAGGTTCGCAAGAACTGGAGATCAATAATGTTACCTGGTAAATCATACTTCCTCAAGCCGCTATTAAGACAGCAGGATTCCCCCCCCCCTCCCTCGCCGGCAGTTAGGAACTCGGACTGCCAAATGCCAGCTTCCAAGCAGGGCTGAAGATCTCCTGGAATTACAGCTGACGTCCACACTACTTAGATCACTATTTATGTACTTATTACATTTATTCCACTTCTGGAGAAAATGGCTGCTCTAGATGGTGGACAGCATGGCATTTTACCCTATCGAGGTCCCTCCTCCTTCCTAAACCCTAACCCCCCCCCCCCCCCCCAGGCTCCATCCTGAAATCTCCAGGTATTTCCAAACACAGAGTTGGCAACTGTTTAGTATCCTACCCATCTAGGAGAGCCAGTTTGGTGTGGTGGTTAAGTGTGCAGACTGTAATCTGGGAGAACCGGGTTTGATTCCCCACTCCTCCACTTGCACCTGGCTGGATGACCTTGGGCAAGCCATAGCTCTGTACCAGCTGTTCCCTCAAGGACAGCTCTGGAAAGAGTTCTCTCATCCCCACCTCCCTCACAGGGTGTCTGTTGTGGGAAGGGGAAGGGAGTTTGTAAGCCGCTCTGAGACTCCAAGTGAGTGAAGGGCGGGATATAAATCCAATCTCTCTCTCTCTCTCTGTCCCTTCCACCACTTCCTTCTCACAAAATCTGATTCTCGGTGCCTGTCTGTGACCGTCCCTTTAACAGAAACTAAATGGGATGCTTTTTGGTGTAGTGGTTAGGAGCACGGACTCTAATCTGGGAGGCCCAGGTTTGATCCCCCACTCCTCCACTTGCAGCTGCTGGATGATCTTGGGCAAGCCACAAGTTCTCTCAGAGCTGTTCTCTCAAGGGCAGTTCTCGGTCAGAGCTCTCTCAGCTCTGCCTACATCACAGGGTGTCTGTTGTGGGGCGGGGAAGGGAAAGGGATTGAAAACTGCTCTGAGACTCCAAGTGAAGGGCGGGGTATAAATCCAATCTCTTCTTCTTTACTTCCAGGCCATGAAAACCATCAGCATTTCCACAAAGCAAGCCTCTATTAAAGGGACAGTAAAAAGCCCTGTAGGACCTTTAAGACTAACAAACTTTATCGCAGCATAAGCTTTTGAGAAGCACAGCTCCCTTCGTCAGATGCCTCTGATGAAGAGACTTGTGTTTCACGAAAACTTACGCTACAATAAAGTTTGTTGGTCTGAAAGGTCCTTCTGGGCTTTTTACTATTTTGCAGCGACAGTTAGCAACAAGGCTGACTTCTCTGGATTAAAGGGACAGAACATTTTCCTCCACGTCTTGTTGGCAGCTTTATTGACTTGCTACCCTTTCTGGTAAGGGAAGGAAACCTGGGGGCCTTTGGGTTCTTTAAAATAAGGATGCCAACCTCCACATGGGGCCTGGAGATCTCCCTGAATCACAACGGATCTCCAGGGGACACAGGTCAGCTCTCCTGGAGAAAATGATGGCTTTGGAGGGTGGACTCGGTGGCATTATAGCATGCCAAGGTCCCTCCCTCAAACCCTGCCCCTGACAGGGTTGCCAACCTCCAGGTAGCACCTGGAGGAGAGCTCCCACTATTCCACTTGATCTCCAGACAACCAAGATCAGTTCAGCTGCAGAGAACGGCTGCTTTGGAGAATGGACACTATACCCTGTTGAAGTCCCATGCCACCCCAAACCCCGCCCTCCCCAGCACCCCCCCAAAAAATGTCCAGGTATTTCCCAACCCAGAGCCTGCAACTGGGTTAGGAAATACCTGGAGATTTTTTGGTGGGGGGAGGGGTGTGGAGCCAGAGGAAGGGTAGGGTTGCCAGGTCTGGGTTGGAAAATACCTGGAGACTTTGGGGGTGGAGCCAGGAGAGGGCGGGGTCTGGGGAGGGGAGGGGCCTCAGCATGGTACAATGCCAGAGTCCCCCCTTCAAAGCAGCCATTTTCTCCAGGGGAGCTGATCTCTGTCAGCTGGGGATCAGTTGTAAATAGGGTTGCCAGCCTCCAGATGGGGCCTTGAGATCTCCCGCTTTTGCAACTGATCTCCACCTGACAGAGATCAGCTTCCCTGGAGAAAATGGCTGCTTTGGAGAGTGGACTCTACGGCCATGCTGTGGCCCCTCCCCTCTCCAAACCCCACCCTCTCCTGGATCCACCCCAAAAGTCTCCAGGTATTTTCCAAACCAGGCCTGACAACCCTAGTTGTAAAAGCAGGAGATCTCCGTACCCCGCCTGAAAGCTCGCAACCCTAGGAAGGGGCAGTTCCGGAAGGGGAGGGGCTTCAGTGGGGTATAATACTATAGAGTCCACCTTCCAATGCAGCCATTTTTCTCCAGGGGAGCCGATCTCTGCCAGCTGGAGATCAGTTGCAAACCCAGGAGAGGTCCAGCCACCACCTGGAGGTTGACAACCCAACTGGCAACCCTTCCCTCCCCAGGCTCCACCCAAAAAATTCTCCAGGAATTTCCCAAGCCGCCGTTGGGAACTGGAGGCAGGCGAAAGGGAGTCTGGAGGGACTCAATTATGCAAAGGACGGCAGCAGCAGAAGCCATCCCCCCACCCCACCCACCTTTCACATTTTCTTAATTAATGAGACCGGGAAAAGAGGGTGAAGCTTCCAAGGGGCGTGGTCTCCGTGGCGCGTCATGGATGACCGCGGGCTAATTGGCGGCCGGCTGCTTTTTAACCCCTTCCCTGCCGTTCAAGGCCCGGGCCGCGCGTGCGCGCGCGCCTGGCCGGCTCCAGATCAAAGAGTTTAGCAAGGCGTTGCAAAACGACGGCGCTAAAATGGCAGCGGCGGGGAGACGGCCGCAGCCTCCGCTTGGCCAGGAGTCACGGAACTGCCCGCTTAGCCGCCCTCCCTTTTCGTCTCCGCGCACGTGTGAATGCCGCCTCCGTCGCCTCCCCCCGGGTCTTTGCCGAGAGAGTTTACTTCTGAATCTAGCGACTTTAAGAACAAAACCCCGGCCAGTCTCTTGTTGGTTCAACTTTTGCAGCTGTGCAAAACAGAGGAGCCGAAGCCGCGCTCTTGAATTCGCTTTCAGCAGTGCGGAAACCAAATTTGTGACGGGGCAACGGTTTTCGGACCGGGATCCTCACGAAACTGCTGAGAGGCGGTTCAACAAAGACGACGGGGCCCGGGGATGGGGATGGGGGAGGACGAGATGGGAAGAAACTTGCAAAGGGAATCGAGCGGGGAGTGCCCCGGAGTCGAACTAGGAGCGCTCTAGCCAGTTCTAACGCTCTCCTTTCCACGCCGGGGGGGGGGGGGGGGAGGGTTGGGGGGGTAGGAAGTGCTCCCTCTAAGCTGTGGAGTCCTGTGAGCAAAACTTCCACTTTGTGAGCTGGCATTCAAGCTGTGAGCGAGCAGTTCGGCTGCTGCGTACATTAATGTGCTCTGGAGCCGTCCTGTCTGAGCGGAGACAAAAATCTGTGAGCCGGAGGCTAAAAAACGGTGAACTAGCTCAGCTTAGAGGGAACACTGGGGCAATACAACGCCTCCGGGCAGGCGGAGTAGCGTCCATGCAGAGGCAGCAGGGCTTGTGGTTGGAGCGAGCCGTTTAGGGAGAAACGGAGTCCTTTTGGTCTTACTTTACATCCCGCGCTAACCTGTTGGGTCGAAATGGCTTTAATTCGTTTACACCCTGCTCCCCCCCCCCCCCAAATGGGGACCCCCAAGCAGCTTACAGTGTTCTCCTCGCCTCCCTTTTATCCTCACAAGGCCACCCAACAAACTTCCAGTGGCCCCAGTGTTTTCTAAGTTTATGTAATTCATTTGTTCCCCGCCAATGGGGGCCCAAAGCATCTCACTCCGTTCTCCTCTCCCCTCTGTTTCAGCCTCACAACGACCCTGCCAGGTAGGCTGGGCCAAGTGCGCGTGACGGGCGCAAAGTCACCCAGCAAACTTCCTCTGTACCAGTGGGGATTCGAACCAGGGCCTCCCCGAGGCCAGTTTGCCACTTGAACCACTTTGACACCATGCCAGGTTGACCCCCGAACTCTGCGCTCCAGCTCAGCAGAGGATCCTGGGCCAGCCTCCCTGGACGGAGGTCGAACCGTGTATCCTGCTCAGGGAAGGAAGGAAGGGCGGACGGACGGTTATGGGAATAGCCCTGCGTTAAAAATAATATTTGGTAGCAAAAACCCCAGTAGCACCTTTTAAGACTAACAAACTCTATTGTAGCATAAGCTTTTGAGAAACACAGCTCTCTTCATCTGAGGCATGGAGGGTATCAAGAAACTGGCCAGAGATATATAGGGGGTGGGGGGGGTGCATGACTTTTGCAACTGCGTTGCATTCACAGGGCACTTTCTGCATCCACCCTCCCCCCCCCCTTACCACCTATATATCTCTGGCCACTGTCTTCATACCCTCCATGCATCTGACGAAGAGAGCCGTGTTTCTCCATAGCATATGCTACCGCAAAGCTTGTTAGGCTTAAAGGGGCAGCTGGGCTTTTGCCTGTTTTGCAGCAAGAGTCTAACGCAGCCGACTCTTCTAGAATATATATGGGAAGGCATCCATTAGTGCAGATCAGACCGGGCAGGGCAGAGGACAACCCCCGTTTTCCTCTGAGCGCCAAGGACCTCCCTTGCTGCTGGCGGAAGCCGGATTGAGACGCCTCTTGCGTCTCCGTCTGCTGTTTGTGGGCGGGGGAGGAAAGGTCAGGCAGAGGGAAGTCCCGGGAGACGGAGGCGGAGCTTCTTTCTCTCTCTCTCCACCTCGGGATTGCTTTTCCCCCCAGGGAGGGTCCGGGAGAGTCCCTTGAGCCGCGAGCGTCGCTTCCGAGCTTTGCAAAGTATTTGCCCCTGCCTGCCCCGTGGAAAAGAAGGGGCGCCGCTAGGCTTGCCAAGTCCGGGTTGGAAAATACCTGGGGACTTTGGGGGTGGAGCCAGGAGAGGGCGGGGTTTGGAGAGGGGCGGGGCCTCAGCATGGTGCAATGCCATAGGAGTCCACCCTTCAAAGCAGCCGTTTTCTCCAGGGGAGCTGATCTCTGTCAGCTGGGGATCAGTTGTAAAAGCGGAAGATCCCCAGGCCCCACCTGGAGGCTGGCAACCCTACTCAAACACCCCGGCCTCACTTCCAGCCATCTAGATGTAGAGAAAATGCCACAAGGCCCTGCTGAGGAGGAGGAGGAGGAGATTGGATTGACACCCCACCCTTCACTCGGAGTCTCGGAGCGCCTTACAATCTCCTTTCCCTTCCCCTCCCCTCCCCACAACAGACACCCCGTGAGGTCGGTGGGGCTGAGAGACTTCTTTTCAGAACTGTCCGTGAGAGAACAGCTCGGACAGAACTACGGCTTGCCAGAGGTCATCCAGCAGCTGCAAGTGGAAGGGTGGGGAATCAAACCCGGTTCTCCCCAATCAGAATCTGCACACTTAACCAGTACACCAAACTGGAATGGTTGGCCTCCTGGAGAGAGCCACAACCCGCAGCTTGTTGGAAGGGGGTTCTCTGTGGTGCCCATTTCCTGTGTCCTGGCTCCAGGCATCTTTATGGAGATGCACGACAGCTAACAGAAAAAAGTAGGTCCCAGAGTCCATAGAAAGCTGCTTCATGCCACAATTAGGTCTTGCTTGGTCCCATCTGCTCTGTCCAGCCACCGTTCTTGAAGAGCTCAGACGGGAAAAGGGCCTTTCATTCACCGGCTAAGTCAGATCCTTTAAGCGGCAGAAGCTGAGAGCTGAATTTAGGGTCTTCTGCTTTCAGAACACGGGATCTTCCTGTAACATGCAGACACTTTCCTTGATAATCTATCCATCCCCTGCTAAGTTAGCCCTGGTCTGGATGGCTCGGGTTAGCCTGATCGCGTCAGATCTTGGAGGCTAAGCAGGTCATAAGAACATAAGAACGTAAGAGAAGCCAGTGTTGGATCAGGCCAATGGCCCATCCAGTCCAACACTCTGTGTCACACAGTGGCCAAAACCCAGGTGCCATCAGGAGGTCCACCATCAGGGCCAGAATTCCAGAAGCCCTCGCACTGTTGCCCCCCAGACACCACGAATATAGAGCATCACTGCCCCAGACAGAGCGTTCCATCTATGCCTTCTGGCTAATAGCCACTGATAGACCTCTCCTCCATATAAGACCTCCCTTCCATATAAGAACATAACAGAAGCCATGTTGGATCAGGCCAATGGCCTATCAAGTCCAACACTCTGTGTCATGCAATGGCCAAAACCCAGGGGCCATCAGGAGGTCCACCAGCAGGGCCAGAATTCCAGAAGCCCTTCCACTCTTACCCCCCAAGCACCAAGAACACCGAGCATCACTGCCCCAGATATAAGAACGTAAGCGAAGCCATGTTGGATCAGGCCAGTGGCCCATTCAGTCCAACACTCTGTCACACAGTGGCCAAAACCCAGGGGCCGTCAGGAGGCCCACCAGCGGGGCCAGAACTCCAGAAGCCCTCCCACTGTTACCCCCCCCCCCCAAGCCCCAAGAATATGGAACATCACTTGCCCCAGACAGAGTGTTCCATCTCTCCCTTGTGGCTAATAGCCACTGATGGACCTCTGCGCCATACATTTATCCAATCCTGTCTATGCTTGTATCTGCCGCCACTTCCTACAGCAGTTAGTACTTGGACGGGAGACCACGAAGGAAGCCCAAGGTTTCTACACAGGGTCAGGGAATGGCAAGCCACCTTTGTTTTTCGCCTCGAAAACCCTATGGATTTGCCACAAGTCCACTGCAACTCGACAGCACTTCCCACCACCCCATGCTAAGTTGACTTTCCGCACTATGCTTCTGTGGTCTATCACATTATTTATGTATTTGCATTATTTAGAGTCCACGTTTCTCACAGGGTTCTCTCGATGTGGAGCACACAGAGTGAGTCCATACAGTCAACCAAACGGGACATTCAGTCCCCTATGCATTAGGAGGGCAGAAGTCTGGAACCACCACAAAGAGCTGAAGGACTGCATAAAGTATGAACATTATATACATTAAGTCAGGGGTCATTTCGTAGAAAAAGAGGTGCAGGAGCTCATAAGCACAACTCATTTGCATAACTCATTTGCATATGCCACACCCCCTAACATATCGGAAGTGTGTCAGAAGGCAACACCCACCCCTCAGGCTCCACTCCACAGGTGAGTGAGTGAAACTGACCTGCTCTTCCTCCATTCCCTTCCCCAGCCAATACTTGGTGCAATAAAAATAAGCGTAAAGAACAAACCCTCATTCTCTTCCTGCTCCCTTGAAACCACCAGATTTCAAGCAGACTTGAGATACCCAGGACATGTGCACCACCCATCCCTTCCCCTCCCCACAACAAGACACCCTGTGAGGTAGGTGGGGCTGAGAGAGGTCTTTGGAGAACGGCTCATGAGAGAACAGCTCTGAGAGAACTTGTGGCTGGCCCAAGGTCACACCAGCAGCTGCATGTGGAGGAGTGAGGAATCAAACCCGGTTCTCCCAGATGAGAGTCCAACTCCTGACCATGACACCAAACTGATAAGGTGGAAGCTGCTGAAGGGTTGGTGAAATTTCTCCAGTACTTATGTGCCATGTGCCCAGATAAAAAATGGTATATTTAGAAAATTTGTATGCCAGCTTGAGCAAGTCTCTGGAAAAGCAGCACACAGTCATAAAAGGAACAATGAAATATTAAATGTTATTTAATATTAAAACAAAACATTAAAATCAATAAAGACGCTAGCAGGGCTTTCCCCGGGGCGCTGCGCCTCTGCACTGCTCGGGAAAGCAGAGGAGGGGGCGGGGCTTGGTCATGTGCCCGCCCCCTGGGCTTCTCACTCCCGGAGCTGCACTCCTGTGCGCTCCCACTCCAAAGGACCCCTGCATTAAGTGGTGCAAAAAATTACACAATAGGATTCTCCTTACACTGATCTACACACAGCAGTATGGACCACAGTCCCTAATAGTTCGTCCGAGTAAGTTTGTGAGCCATTTTGTACAGTGCAACCCTATTAACTGTGTGGAAAAGCCGTCTTGAATTCAGTTCAGTTTTGCAAAGTTTGTGGAAAACCAGGAGACTGGGAGTCTTCACCTTGGACAGGCCATTCTATGAGGAGGAAGAGGAGGAGGAGGAAAGAAGAGATTGGATTTACGCCCAGCCCTTCACTACCCAAGACAGCATGATAAAAAGTAGAGACATCACCCTGCCAACAAAAGTGCGTATGGTCGAAGCGATGGTATTCCCAGTAGTGATGTATGGCTGCGAGAGTTGGACCATAAGGAAGACCGAGCGCCAAACAATAGATGCTTTCGAATTATGGGGCTGGAGAAGACTCTTGAGAGACCCTTGGACTGCAAGGAGATCAGTCAGTCCTAAAAGAAATCAACTCTGACTGTTACCTGGAAGGCCAGATCCTGAAGCTGAAGCTCAAATACTTTGGCCACCCAATGAGAAGGGAGCACTCACTGGAGAAGACCCCGATGCTGGGAAAGACTGAAGGTCAAAGAAGAAGGGGACGGCAAAGGATGAGAGGGTTAGACAGTGTTATTGATGCAGCGAACATGGAATTAAGCAAACTCCGGAGCACGACAGAAGACAGGAGGGCCTGGGTGATGTGGTCCACGGGGTCGTGAAGAGTCGGACTCGACTATACGACTGAACAACAACCAATACCTAAAGGAATCTCAGAGTGGCTTACAGTCCCTCTCCCTTCCCTTCACCAAGACAGACACCCTGTGAGGTAGGAGGGGCTGAGAAAGCTCTCTCAAGAACTGCCCTTGAGAGAATAGCTCTGAAAAAACTTGTAACTGACCCAAGGTCACACCAGCAGCTGCATGTGGAAGAGCGGGGAATCAAACCTGGATCTCCCAGATTAGAGTTCGTGCTCTTAACCACTGCACCAAAGAAGGAGAAGCAGCAGCAGCAGTGGTGGCGTTGGTTTTTATGCTCCGCGTTTCATTACCCGAAGGAGTCTCAGAGTGGCTTACAATCTCCTTCTCTTCCTCTTCTCACAACAGACACCTTGTGAGGTAGGTGGGGCTGAGAGAGCTCTGAGAGAACTGTGGCTGACCCAAGGTCCCCCAGCTGGCTTCATGGGGAGGAGGAGGAGTGGGGAATCAAACCCGGTTCTCCAGATCAGAGTCTGCCACTCTTAACCGCTGTGCCACATGTTTGGACAGGTTGGTGGTTTTGCTCACCTTACATATATGTGCCACTATGAGGGGGCCCCCCCCTAGACTTTGAGACTTGTAAACATCAAGTCCGTGCGTCTGAGATTCTCCTTCCTCCCACAAAAACCATGCAAAAGTCCTAGGGTTATTAACTCTGGGTTTGGAAATTCCTGGAGATTTGGAGTCGAAACCTAGGGAGAGAGGTCAGCAGGAATCAGATACCATAAAGTCCACCTTTCAAAACTGCTATTTCCTTAAGGGAACTTATCTCTGTCGTCTGGAGATCAGTTGCAATTCTGGGAGATCTCCAGGCCCTACCTGGAGGCTGGCAACACTAAAAGGGTCTTACATTGCAAGCACTAAATGAGCCACACAAGATGTCCATCAGCTACCTCATTCTGTACCTTACAGCTCAGTGTTCCCTCTAAGAAGAAGAGGAGATTGGATTTATACCCCACCCTTCACTGGGAGTCTTAGAGTGGCTTACAAACTCCTTTCCCTTCCCCTCCCCACAACAGACACCCTGTGAAGTAGGCAGGGCTAAGAGAGCTCTGAGAGAGCTGCTCTGTCAAGAACAGCTGGGACAGAGCCTTGGCTTGCCCAAGGTCATCCGGCAGCTGCAAGTGGAGGAGTGGGGAATCAAACCCGGTTCTCCCAGATTGGAGTCCGCGCACTCAACCACTACGCCAAACTGAGTCAGTGTGAGCTAGCTCAGTTTTTTAGCCTCCAGCTCACAGATTGTTGTCTCAGCTCAGGAAGGATGGCTCCAGAGCAAACTCATTTATGCAGCAGCCAAATCGCTCGCTCACAACTTTCATGCCAGTAGCTCACAAAGCAGAATTCTTGCTCACAAGACACCACAGCTTAGAGGGAGCATTGACCTTTACTTGGGTCAAGTACCTTAAGCTCCTTGCAAACTTTCAGAAAATAATACACACACACACACAACAACAACAACATAAGAGAACATATATAGAAGCCAATGATGGATCAGGCCAATGGCCCATCCAGTCCAACACTCTGTGTCACACAGTGGCCAAAAATACCAGGTGCCCTCAGGAGGTCCAGCAGTGGGGCCAGGACACTAGAAGCCCTCCCACTGTAGCCCCCCCCCCAAGCTCCAAGAATACAGGGCATCACTTGCCCCAGACCAAGAGTTGCCAACTATACTTTGTGGCTAATAGCCGCTGATGGACCTCTGCTCCACATGTTTATCCAATTCCCTCTTGAAGCCATCCAAGCTTGTAGCCGCAGGGCTCATTTCATAGCAGGAGCTCCTTTGCATATTAGGCCACACCCCCCTGATGTAGCCAATCCTCCAAGAGCTCACAGTAGCCCCTGTAAGAAGAGCTCTGTAAGCTCTTGGAGGATTGGCTACATCAGGGGTGTGTGGCCTAATATGCAGAGGAGCTCCTGCTACGAAATGAGCCCTGGCCGCCGCCACCACCTCCTGTGGCAGTGAATCCCATGTATTAATCACTCTTTGGGTGAAGAAGTCCTTCCTCTTATCCATTCTAACCCGACTGCTCAGCAATTTCATGGAGTGCCCACGAGTTCTAGTATTGTGAGAAAGGGAGAAAAGGACTTCTTTCCCTACCTACTCCATCCCATGCATCATCTTGTAAACAAGACACAATGAAGGGCCCTCCGCTTGCAAGACCTGAGCCAGGCTCTTAAAGATAGGATGTTCTGGAGGACATTAACTCTTAGGGTTGCCATAAGTCAGAAGCGATTTCATGGCACTCAGACACACACCCACACCCGCACCATGTTTGTGCTATCGCCATGGGTCATGCATTCTAAAACAGCTCTGTGGGGGTTTCCTTTGCGCAAGGGCACACGGCAGCCATCCAAGAAAACATACTCCTGCAACGATAAAGGTTTTTTGACTAGTCCAAGTGGACTGCAGGATATACATCACTCTCTACGGCCGCTCCCCATGTAAAATTCTCACGCGAGCCATCTGCATCAGAACTTCAGCATTTCTGGAGAGGCAAAGAAAGACAATTTCTGCACAGGGAAGGATTTACTGGCTGGGGATAAATAAGTCTTTATTACGGCAGCAGGTTCCTCAAATGTGCGCTCATATATTTTAAATGTATTGTTTCATGCTTTTCTATTTTTATGCGGCAATCTAGTTTTTATAAGGCTGCTTATCCAACCGGGCTTTATGTGGCTAACGTGAATGATCAATGCAATGAATGAAGATAAATCCGGGGAGGCGGGGTTGATTTCTCCCGCCGGTGGAGTGTCACAGTTCTGCAAACTCACCCGGGGTCAAACAAAGTTGGGAGTCCAGTGGCACCTTTAAGACCAACACAGTTTTATTCTGGCTGGTGGGCGTGCGCACGAAAGCCGATACCCAGAATTAAGCTGCGTTGGTCTTAAAGGTGCCGCTGGACTCCAACTTGGTTCTGCTGCTTCGGACCAATGTGGCTAGTGGTTATCCACCTGAAGTTCCCTGGGGTAGTAAAAAAAGACACTTGTGCCCATTTCCAACAAGCAGTGGCTGCCAAAGCTCCCTCTAAGCTGTGGAGTCTTGTGAGCAAAAATTCTACTTTGTGAGCTACTGGCATTAAAGTACCGAGCAAGCAAAAGTCGTGACATTTTGCAAAAAATGTTGAAAGTTGATATACCTTTTTCAGGGGTCATTTCAAGCAGGAGCTCGGGGGAGCGCAGCTCCGGGAGTTGATGCCAGTCCCCCCCCCCCGGCGGGGGAATGCCTGCTTGTGTCATGGCTGCAGCAAAATGGAAAGGTCCTTGTTCCTCCAACCAGCCTTCTGAAGGCTTCAGCCACCACTGAAGCTATCCTCCCAGAATAGTGGTATTTCTGAGGCTTGGATTAGTAGCTCTCCCCTCTCTGCCAGCTCTTTTTCTTTTTTCTTCTCTCTCCCCCCCCCTTTCTTTCTTTCTTTCTTGCCTTCTGACATACTTCCGGTGATGTCAGGGGGTGTGGCATATGCAAATAAGTTATGCTAATTAGTTATGCTAATGAGCTCCTGCACCTCTTTTTCTACGAAATGACCCCTGTACCTTTTACTCCTGCGTTATTTTTACTGAATATAAGACCAGAAAACTGTAGAAATGAAGATTTTTATTTGATGATTCATGTATTAACCTCCGCCACAATACTATATGCAAAATACTGGAGAAAAGATGACGTACCCCCCCAAAGAAGAAATTATTAAATAAAACACTAGAAACTGCGGAAATGGACAAACTGACTTTACTTCTAAAAGGACTGCAGGAAGAGAAATTTTAGAACACATGGTCTAGATTTTATACATGGCTAGAAGACGGGCTAGATACCCTCTAGATACGTTGCTCAGTCACTTTGAAATAACTACAGATTACATGGATAGTCTACCTTATTAGGTCACTGTATTTACTTAATATAGAAATGTCAATATAAGAAATAAGTTTGGAAATAATGCAGACTATACCACCCTCTGCTGATTTCATGTATATTTGTTTATGTCTTTTATATGTGTTTGTGTTTTGTGTGTGTTTGAAAATAAAAAAAAACTTATTATATAAAAAAAGTTGTGAGCGAGCCATTTGGCCACTGCAGAGATTAGTTTGCTCTGGAGCCGTCCTTCCTGAGCTAGGACAAAAATCTGTGAGCTGGAGGCTAAGAATCTGTGAGCTAGCTCACACTCAGCTGAGAGGGAACACTGGCCTGGAGCCGTCCTTCCTGAGCTAGGACAAAAATCTGTGAGCTGGAGGCTAAGAATCTGTGAGCTAGCTCACACTCAGCTGAGAGGGAACACTGGCCTGGAGCCCTCCTTCCTGAGCTAGGACAAAAATCTGTGAGCTGGAGGCTAAGAATCTGTGAGCTAGCTCACACTCAGCTGAGAGGGAACACTGGCCTGGAGCCCTCCTTCCTGAGCTAGGACAAAAACCTGTGAGCTGGAGGCTAAGAATCTGTGAGCTAGCTCACACTCAGCTGAGAGGGAACACTGGCCTGGAGCCCTCCTTCCTGAGCTAGGACAAAAATCTGTGAGCTGGAGGCTAAGAATCTGTGAGCTAGCTCACACTCAGCTGAGAGGGAACACTGGCCTGGAGCCCTCCTTCCTGAGCTAAGACAAAAACCTGTGAGCTGGAGGCTAAGAATCTGTGAGCTAGCTCACACTCATTCAGCTGAGAGGGAACATTGGCTGGCTGCCCATTGTAATTCCCCAGTTTTATTCAGCACATTTGTATGTGGCTTTTATCGTGAATCACAGGATGCAAAGTGGCTTGTATCTAAAGCACAGAAAACCTTTGATGAGTTTTGTTTTGCTCTTTTGTCGCCGCCAGATTACGGTGACCCCGTTGGTTTTTCAAAGCAAGAGATGTTCACAGGTGGTTTGCCATCATTAACTCCGTGGCCGTGGCTCAGTGGAAGAACCTTTGCTTTGCATGCAGAAGGTCACAGGTTCGATCCTCAGCAGCTCCAGTTAAAAGGATCCGGTAGTAGGTGATGTGGAAGACCTCTGCCTGAGACCCTGGGGAGTGGCTGCCGGACTGAGTAGGCCACTTTGATATTGGTCTTATTCAGTAGAAGCTAGCCTCATGTGTGTTTATGTGTTCCACAGTCTGAAAACCAGGAGTTCCTTGGCGGTCTCCCATCCAAAGACCTAACCAGGGCCGACTTGGCTTCGCTTCCGAGATCTGATGAGATCAGGCTAGCCTGGGCTACCCAGGTCAAGAAAGATGAGTCCAATCAGGGGTCATTTCGTAGAAAAAGAGGTGGAGGAGCTCATTAGCATCACTCATTTGCATATGCCACACCCCCTCACATACCGGAAGTGTGTCAGAAGGCAACACCCACCCCTCAGGCTCCACTCCACAGGTGAGTGAAACTGACCTGCTCTTCCTCCATTCCCTTCCCCAGCCAATACTTTGTGCAATAAAAATAAGCATAAAGAACACACCCTCATTCTCTTCCTGCTCCCTTGAAACCACCAGGTTTCAAGTAGACTTGAGATACCCAGGACAGGTGCACCACCAATCCCTTCCCCTTCCCCTCCCCACAACAAGACACCCTGTGAGGTAGGTGGGGCTGAGAGAGGTCTTTGGAGAACGGCTCATGAGAGAACAGCTCTGAGAGAACTTGTGACTGGCCCAAGGTCACACCAGCAGCTGCATGTGGAGGAGTGGGGAATCAAACCCGGTTCTCCCAGATTAGAGTCCAACTCCTGACCACTACACCAAACTGATGGGGTGGAAGCTGCTGAAGGGTTGGTGAAATTTCTCCAGTACTTATGTGCCATGTGCCCAGATAAAAAATTGTATACTTAGAAAATTTATATGCCACCTTGAGCAAGTCTCTGGAAAAGCAGCACACAGTCATAAAAGGAACAATGATAAAATTATCAATATTAAAACAAAACATTAAAACCAATAAAGACCCTAGCAGGGCTTTCCCCGGGGCGCTGCGCCTCTGCACTGCTTGGGGAAGCCGAGGAGGGGGCGGGGCTTGGTCATGTGCCCGCCCCCTGGGATCCTCACTCCCAGAGCTGCGCTCCTGTGCGCTCCCACTCCAACGGACCCCTGAGTCCAATCCAGCGTTTCCTCTATGCTGAGTGAGTGTGAGCTAGCTCACAGTTTTCTAGCCTCCAGCTCACACATTTTTGTCTTCGCTCAGGAAGGAAGGGTCTAGAGCAAACTAATTTATACAGCAGCCAAAGCGCTCGCTCACAACTTGAATGCCAGGAGCTCACAAAGCAGAATTTTTGCTCACCAGACTCCAGAGCTTAGAGGCAGCACTGGTCCAATCACTTAAAATTCTAACACATCGAAACGTATCTTGCTCACATCCCTATTACTACAAAATATACAACACTGGGGTGGGGGGAATACTATTATACCAGCAAGAAACGACCTGCAGAAAAACATAAACCAATCAGCAATGAAAGTACAAAAATTAAGAACAAGGCAACAAAACATGGAAGAGGAGACAGGTCAAAGAACTAAACAGTCTCGCCCTGACCTGGACAGCCCAGGCAAGCCTGATCTTGTCAGATCTCGGAAGCTACACAGGGTCGACTCTGGCAAGTACTTGGATGGGAGACCTCCTTGGAATACCAGAGGTGGGAGGTGGGGGCAGGCTTTATTCAGCCACCTCTCTGAATATCCTCCAGGCCCCCAGTAGGGATCAGTCACCAGAGATCACCATGACTTCCAGGGGTGTGTGTGTGCGTGCGCGTGCACACACACACACATACACACATGAAAAATACAAAAAAAGAAGAAGTAATAAGCAGTCTGTCTCTTCCCCAGTCCCAAGTCTTTATATCCTCTCTAAGTAGGGGCATTGTTGGGAACTTGTATGGGGCAAATTGGGATGCCTGCATGCTACAAGCATCTGCGTACATATTTCAGTTCTAGTCACACTTTTAAGTGCACACCGAAAACGTTTTAGGTGTGCCCAGGGGTCATTTCGTAGAAAAAGAGGTGCAGGAGCTCATTAGTATAACTCATTAGCATAACTCATTTGCATATACCACCCCCCCTCAACATACCGGAAGTGTGTCAGAAGGCAACACCCACCCCTCAGGCTCCACTCCACAGGTGAGTGAAACTGACATGCTCTTCCTCCATTCCCTTCCCCATCCAAGACTTTGTGCAATAAAAATAAGCGTCAAGAACACACCCTCATTCTCTTCCTGCTCCCTTGAAACCACCATGTTTCAAGTAGACTTGAGATACCCAGGACATGTGCACCACCCATCCCCTCCCCTTCCCTTCCCCTCCCCACAACAAGACACCCTGTGAGGTAGGTGGGGCTGAGAGAGGTCTTTTGAGAACTGCTCATGAGAGAACAGCTCTGAGAGAACTTGTGACTGACCCAAGGTCACACCAGCAGCTGCATGTGGAGGAGTGGGGAATCAAACCCGGTTCTCCCAGATTAGAGTCCAACTCCTGACCACTACACCAAACGGATGGGATGGAAGCTGCTGAAAGGTTGGTGAAATTTCTCCAGTACTTATGTGCCATGTGCCCAGATAAAAAATTGTATACTTAGAAAATTTATATGCCACCTTGAGCAAGTCTCTGGAAAAGCAGCACACAGTCATAAAAGGAACAATGATAAAATTATCAATATTAAAACAAAACATTAAAACCAATAAAGACCCTAGCAGGGCTTTCCCCGGGGCGCTGCACCTCTGCACTGCTCAGGGAAGCCAAGGAAGGGGCGGGGCTTGGTCATGTGCCCGCCCCCTGGGCTTCTCACTCCCTGAGCTGCGCTCCTGTGCGCTCCCGCTCCAACGGACCCCTGGGTGTGCCTAGTAATCAGCAAAGTGGCCTGACCATCCGGCTTCCAGCCCGCGCAAGGTGGAAGGGTCCATTCTGCAAGATTACAATTGGCTGTGTGAGCAGAACTGTCCCTAGCTGACTCCCAAATGGGAGCACGAAACATGCGAGTGCACATGGAATGGCTTCCGGTGTCACGCTAAGATATCTGTGCAGCTCCGGATGAATGGAGGCGAGATCCGGGGGGTAGGTGTTTGATCTTAGCACTCTGGAGCCCCCCATCAGCCTCTGGGTGGAATAAGGTTTGTCTCTTGTTCATTCGTTTGGGTGGAATAAAAGCTGAAATGAATTCTTGTGTGTGTGGGGGGAATCAACTCCAAGGAGTTTCTCCAGGCACAGGGCTGTAATGCACATACTGTGTTTTGTGGCTGCCCGGCTGTGATTTTTGAACTGTACGCTCGCCCATGTACAAGGCACAAAACAGAATAGAATAAAACAAAATGCATGTTGTTTTAGGACAGCTAGACTCAAGTCTGACTGCAGAATCCCGCTCGACTGTAGGCCGATGTGGCTATCGTCAAAAACAATGCTCCCTCTAAGCTGTGGAGTCTTGTGAGCAAAAATTCCACTTTGTGGATAAATTCTATTCTATTCTACTTTGGGAGCTACTGGCATTAAAGTTGTGAGTGATTGATTTGGCTGCGGCATAATATAGTTTTCTCTGGAGCCGTCCTTCCTGAACTAAGACAAAAAAAATGTGTGAGCTGGAGGCTAAAAAACTGTGAGCTAGTTCACACTAACTCAGCTTAGAGGGAACACTGCTCTGAAACGGCATTTGATGGAAGCTCTTCTCCTGTGCCTTTAATAACAGACATTAGCAGGCAGGCAGGTTCATCTCTACACCGTGAAAAGCTTTACCTGGTGGTCTCTGCAGACGAAGCTGCTATTAAAAGCACGGGTGCTAGGCGAGCCATTTGCAAAATCCAGTTCCAAAGAAACCTGTCTTTCAGCACCACTGGGGGCGGATAGCTCCCTTCATTTCCCTGGACAGTTCCTGGTGTCTGTTTCTGGAGGGGACTCTTCCCAATATCCCGAACTTTGTAGGAACTACCTCTATTGTTTCAACCCATCTTCAGAACTCAAGTCAGGTTGGGCTAGCGCCCCCCCCCCCCCCCCCCCGCCTTATAAATTTTTTTGTGGGAAGAAAAACCAACAGAGAAAGTTTTCAAAACTTAAGACGGCGTCGCTGGCTTTTCAGTGTGTGCGAAATGCTATCTTCCGAGTTCGTTCAGCTGAATGGCGCCGATGGTGAAACGAGATCGGGGCAATTACTTTGGTGTTTTGACATTTCCCCGTGCGTGAGCTACGAGGCAGTCAGTGGCAATCATGCGACTTTCGCAGAGCTTCAAAGCGGCGGGCGACGCTGTGGCAGAACACTCCAGCGAGCGGCGTGCGCACGTTCCCTAGAGCATCCCCAGGTAGCTGCTATTCACCTGAACTAATGAAAGGGAAGCGGGTGTTTTATCATAACAAAGAGCCGACTGGCATCATAAAGAGGAACAAATTTACTGTGGCACTCTCGAGAGCCTCCTGCGCTGACGCCGCGCTCACAGAAGCGGATGCCATGATAAATTTGCCAATCTTGAAGGTGCTACAAGTCTCTCTGGGCCTGTTGATGGAAGCAGCCTGGGTACTTCAGCAGGACAGCTGATCTTTCCATCCTTCCTCTACTACAGCAATTAGACTGGCGACCGACTGACTCCCGAGTTTAATTCAAGATGTTGGTTTTGTCCTTTAAAGCTCTAAAGCTTTAAAGCCAGTTCAGCGTCGTGGTTAAGCGCGCGGACTCTAATCTGGGAGAACCGGGTTTGATTCCCCACTCCTCTGCTTACAGCTGCTGGATGATCTTGAGCAAGCCATAGTGCTGTCAGAGCTGTCCTTGAAAAGGGCAGTTTCTGTCAGAGCTCTCTCAGCCCCACCCACCTCACGGGGTGTCTTTTGTGGGGAGGGGAAGGGAAGGGAGTTTGTAAGCCGCTCTGAGACTTCGAGTGAAGGGTGGGGTATAAATCCAATCTCTTCTTCTTCTTGATTTGAGACTGGGCTATCTGAAAGACCATCTTCTCCCATGCATTCCTTTTTGGGAACTAAGATCACAGGGAGATGGTCTCCTGACTGTCCCACCAGTCAACGAAGTTCATCTGGGGAGCACACGAGAGAGGGCCTTTCCAGTGGCCGCCCCGCAATGACGGAACAGTCCCCACCCAAGGAGGTGCACCTGGCTCCCTCCCTTTTGATCTTCAGGAGGCAGCTAAAGACAGTTCAATTTGGATCTGCATTGGACTGACTTAGTTTTTATGTATTGGCTGTCCTAGCGGAGATTTCAAATGGCCATGTCTTTTGTGTTCGATCACCGTTGTTTGATTTATATTGTCAGCCGCTTTGAGTGATGCAAGGTAGAAAGGTGGCTAATCAACGTTTCCAATACATAACTTGGTGTCGGTGTTCCCTCTAAGCTGAGTTAGTGTGAGCTAGCTCACAGTTTCTTAGCCTCCGGCTCACACATTTTTGTCTTCCCTCGGGAAGGATGGCTCCGGAGCAAACTAATTGATGCAGGAGCCAAGCGGCTCGCTCACACCTTTAATGCCAGTAGCTCACCAAGTAGAATTTCTGCTTGCAAGATTCAGCTTAGAGGGTGTTCCGCTTGGGGTAGCACACCTGCTTCTCCCCTCCTCTGCTTTAACCTCACCACAACCGTGCAAGGTAGGCTTGGTTTCATGGCTAAGTGAAGGTCTGAAGCCAGGTGGTTCCAGTGAACTGAATGCACTAACCACCACAACACCCTGACTCATAATACAGCTCTTTCCTATGCTGTTGGAGGAAAGATCGGAAGTTCTGGGCCTTGCGGAAATGCCAGCATTGTTCCAATAACAGGAGAGAGGGTGCCGGCATGTGTAGAAGCCTCATAGTGGGTGGCTCCCATCTGCTTTGGGGCTTCTGATGATACCAGCAATATAAGAATGAGTCACAGAGCAGTTCAAGTCACGTCTCTGTGTGTCCGGTTTTGATTCCACTGCAGTAGACTTAACACAACCGCCCTTCTAGGTTTGGTGCTTGGGGGTGGGGGCAACAGTGGGAGGTCTTCTGGAGTTCTGGGCCAGCTGGTGGACCTCCTGATGGCACCTGGGTTTTGGTCACTGTGTGTGACACAGTGTTGGACTGGATGGGCCACTGGTCTGATCCAACATGGCTTCTCTTATTTTTTTTATACCACAGTAGCTAGTAATGGGTGTGTCACAAGAACATAAGAAAAGCTCTACTGGATCAGGCCAACGGGCCATCTAATCCAGCATCCAGTGTTCCCTCTAAGCTGAGTTAGAGTGAGCTGGCTCAAAGGTTTTTAGCCTCCGGCTCACACATGTTTGTCTTAGCTCAGGAAGGATGGGTCCAGAGCAAACTAATTTATGCCGTAGCCAAATCACTCACTCACAACTTTAACGCCAGTAGCTCACAAAGTAGAATTTTTGCTCACAAGACTCCACAGCTTAGAGGGAGCATTGCCAGCATCCTGTCTCAGTAGCCAACCAGTTCCTCTGGAGGGCCAACAACAAGACATAGAGGCCGAGGTCTTCCCCTGTTGTTTCCTCCTGGCACTGGGATTCAGAGACTTAGTGCCTCTGAACATGGAGGTTCCCCTCAGTCACCATAGCTATCAGTCACTGAGAGACCTCCGTGACTCAATCTAACCACCCCTTAAAGCTGTCTGTTCCTGTGGCCATCACTCCATCCCCTGACAGCGAATTCCACATTTCAGTCACGCTCTGTGTAAAGAAGTATTTCCTTTCGTCTGTCCTGAATCTACTACCCATCAGCTCCATTGGATGCCTTCAAGTTCTAGATAGACTTTTTTTATCTTTGCTAGCTCTCTCCATCCTATGCATAATTTTGTAAACCTTTATCACATCCCCGTTTAGATGTCCCTTTTCTAAACGGGAAGTCCTAGACTCTTCAGCTTTTCCTCAAAGAGAATGAGGAATTCTCACTCACAGACGAGGGATTCTCTCTCATAGACACAGTTCCTCATCTCAGAAGACCCATTTCTTGATTTATACAGTTTCTGCTGTGCCCTACGCTTCAGGTGGGCCTTCAAGAGGGCTTACAACTGAACACACCGAAAAGACTCCAATGAAGCTGTCTCACACTGAACCAGACCATCGGTCCATCAAAACCAGTATTGCCTACTCAGACTGGCAGCAGCTGTCCAGCGTCTTGGATGGAGATCTTTCACATCACCTCCTGCCTGGTCCTTTAGAACTGGAGATCCCAGGTACGGAACCTGGGACCTTCTGCACGCAAAGCAGAGACTCTTCCACTGAGCCACAGCCTCTCCCCAAATTAATTTTCAACAACACACAAAGGGCATCTCCAAGTAGCTGAGAACTACTTGGTTCCAGTCTAAAATCCAAAATACACAGTTCAGATAGAAGGCAAGTCCACGTTATTTGGCATCAAATGCTTAGCAGGATAGGGCAATTTGAGCTGGGTGCCAGGTGAAGGGGCTTGCAAAGGTTGTTTCATAACTGGGGGGCTACTACAGAAAAGTCCCTGCATTTTTGTAACCACTTATCTACATTCCAAAAATGGGTGTGTGAGGGGGTACTTGAAGAAAAGCCTCTGATGATCTGAGCCTACATGGTGCAGTGGTTAGAGTGCTGGATTAATTGGACCACGAAGACCTGCGTTCAAGTCCCACTTTGCTAAGGAACTTACTGAGCGACTTTTGGTCACGGATTTTCTCTTACCAAAACCTGTCCCACAGCAATTTTCAGGGATGAAATGCAGGAGGGGAGAAGCAAATGCAGTGTCCAGGGCTCCTTGAAAGAAAGGAGGGATAACAATGCTCTAAATAGATGAGTGATCACAACAGATGGACCACCTTGTATGACTCATGTCACAGTCTCACTGTGGACTGCATTGATCCGGCCGCACCTGGCAGTGTTCCCTCTAAGCTGAGTTAGCGTGAGCTAGCTCACCATTTTTTAGCCTCCAACTCACAGATTTTTGCCTTCGCTCAGGAAGGAGGGCTCCAGAGCAAACTCATTTATGCAGCAGCCAAACCACTGGCTCACAACTTGAATGCCAGGGACTCACAAAGTAGAATTTTTGCTCACAAGACTCCACAGCTTAGAGGGAGCTTTGGCAGCCACTACTTGTTGGAAATGGGCACAAGTTTCTTTTTTTACTATCCCCCAAAAGTTCTGGAGGCCTCACTTCCAAAAGGGATGTGGACAGAATGGAGCAGGTGCAGAGGAGAGTGATGAGGATGATAGGGAGGCCTGGAGACCAAGAAGCCCTACGGGGAAAGGCTGAGGGACCTGGGAATGTTCAGTCTGAACATAAGAAAATAAGAACATAAGGGAAGCCAATGTTGGATCAGGCCAGTGGCCCATCCAGTCCAACACTCTGTGTCACACAGTGGCCAAAAACACCAGGTGCCCTCAGGAGGTCCAGCAGTGGGGTCAGGACACTAGAAGCCCCCCCCACTATTGCCCTGCCCCCCAAGCGCCAAGAATACAGAGCATCACTTGCCCCCAGACTGAGAGTTCCTATCTATACCTTGTGGCTAACAGCCACTGATAGACCTCTGCTCCTTATGTTTATCCAATTCCCTCTTGAAGCTGTCCATGATTGGTTCTGGGTTCTGGAGTCTGGAGAAGAGGAGGTGGAGGGGGGGATGTGATTGCTCTCTTGAAGGATCTAAAGGAGTTGGCATAAGTTGGCTGTAACTGAGCCTGCTCATGGGGAGGGCGGGGTCTAAATTAAATAAATAAATAACCCCCCCCCCAATCTGTATCACACCTTTGGTGTTCATGGCACTTCACATATATTATCGCAATAATCCTGACACTCATCTTGTAAGGTAGGCCACCTTTAGTATCTCCACATTGCAGAAGGACAGGGCTGAGGTCAGAAAGAAGGGCTTGCTTGAGGCCTGCTAGACTGCTCGCGGCACAAGCAAGATTTCAACTGAGGACCTCATGAACTACAGCTCCCTCACTTCAGCACTGCATCACTGTGACGCCAACAGAGTGCCAGTTAAGAAAGACATGGGCTCAAATGCCAGGGTCAGAATTTGAGCCTCTGAGACAGACCTCAGAAGGAAAGGAAATTTCAAGAAGGGGGGGAGAGGAAAGAGAGGAGAGAGAGAAGGGCAAGAGAGAGAGAAGAGAGAGGAGAGAGAGGAGAGAGAGAGAGGAGCAAAGAGAAGAGAGAGAGAGAGAAGAAAAAGAGAGAGAGGAGAGAGAGAAGAGAGAGGGGAAAGAGAGAGAGAAGAGAGAGGAGCAAAGAGAAGAGAGAGGGGAAAGAGAGAGAGAAGAGAGAGGAGCAAAGAGAAGAGAGAGAGAGAGAAGAAAAAGAGAGAGAGGAGAGAGAGAAGAGAGAGGAGAAAGAGAGAGAGAGAAGAGATAGGAGCAAAGAGAAGAGAGAGAGAGAAGAAAAAGAGAGAGGAGAGAGAGAAGAGAGAGGAGAAAGAGAGAGAGAAGAGAGGAGCAAAGAAAAGAGAGAGAGAGAAGAAAAAGAGAGAGAGGAGAGAGAGAAGAGAGAGGGGAAAGAGAGAGAGAAGAGAGAGCAGCAAAGAAAAGAGAGAGAGAGAAGAAAAAGAGAGGAGAGAGAGAGAAGAGAGAGGAGAAAGAGAGAGAAGAGAGAGGAGCAAAGAGAAGAGAGAGAGAGAAGAAAAAGAGAGAGAGGAGAGAGAGAAGAGAGAGGAGAAAGAGAGAGAGAAGAGAGAAAAGCAAAGAGAAGAGAGAGAGAGAAGAAAAAGAGAGAGGAGAGAGAGAGAAGAGAGAGGAGAAAGAGAGAGAGAAGAGAGAGGAACAAAGAGAAGAGAGAGAGAGAAGAAAAAGAGAGAGGAGAGAGAGAGAAGAGAGAAAAGGAGAAGAGAATAGAAATACTCTAAGAGAAATACTCAAACTATTTCTGGGTCCTGCTCTGCGAGTAAAGGGGGGGGAGGAGAGATAAAAAGCAGCCGCTTCCCAGGGGAATAAAAGATATTTCTTCCGCCTGGCAGGAATTCACATGAGTGCTGCGCTGGCAATAGCTGCCTTTGTGATTACACTACAGAATGTTTTGGTCCGGTTCCCCCCCCCCCCCCCGGAAGGGCTGCTGAACAGATAAAAGGTGACTAGAGAACCTTCACGGGAGATTAGATGATGGTTTAACAGCGACAGAAATTGTCAAACGGACCTGGCTGCATGGCTGCTCTGGGAATAGCGTGTGCTCGTGGACGTGGGCCTTTGGAAACCAGTAAATAGTCGTTTTGAAGAGCACCCAAAGAGCCGCTCGGAAGAGGAAGCGAGCTTCCCGGCCGCATCCCTGACCCAGTTAAGCGGAAGTCTTCCCGCTGAAGCTGACCTCATCTCTCTTCTATCACATCATGTGCTGTTATTCGCAATTAATCATGCCGAGGGCCGAGGTAAAGAGGCGTGAGCATCACTGGCTTTCTCCACTCTTGTTTGCCGGCCACTCCGCTCACACAGAGACAGGCGCACGCTTAACGAAGGGCCGTCTGCACGTGGAAATGGCCCATCACGAATCAAACACTGCATATGGGACTTCTGGGTCAACAGAACTTACAGGAGAGAACATCTTGCAGTCCCCCCCCCCCCTTTGCAGCACGCACATGGGAGAATCAGGAAGCTGATCCCACGTTTTCTGTTGGGTTCCCATTTTCAGCTTGAAGTAAGAAGAGAAGAGATTGGATTTGTGCCCCGCCCTTCACTACCCAAAGGAGTCTCAGAGTGGCTTACAATCCCTTGCCCTTCCCCTCCCCACAGCAGATGCCCTGCAAGGGAGGTGGGGCGGAGAGAGCAATTTCGAGGACGGCTCTTGAGAGAACACCTCTGAAAAAACTTATGACTGACCCAAGGTCACCCAGCTGGCTGCAGGTGGAATCCAACCCGGTTCTCTGCACTCTTGACCGCTACATCAAACTGGGTTGCCAGCTTTGGGTTGGGAAATACTTGAGATTTTTTTTGGGGGGGGGGGTTAGAGCTTGAAGAAGGCAGGATTTGGGGAGGGGAGGGACTTCAATGGGGTATAATCCCATAGATTCCACCTTCCAAAGTGGCTGTTTTCTCCAGGTGAACAGATCTATGTCGCCTGGAGATCAGTTGCAATCCCAGGAGATCTCCAGCCACCTTGCCTGAAGGGCTCTCTCCCTGAGAATGAGGCCAGCCTGGACCCACAGATCTTGTCTTAACCTAGCAGGGGATCCAGTGCTTTGAAGGTTTCTGGCACTCCCATCCCTCAATAATAACTCCAGCTTAAAGGAGTCTTCCATTAGGAGGTGAAATCGGCTTACATTTGTGTGCTATGGCTTAAACTGGGCTTGAGAGATCAGGACGTCCTCTCCAGCACTCATATTTATGAATAAGAAGCTATCATGCTCAACAGGCAAGAGGGAAGGAAGAGGGGGCAACCCTTTCCTCAGTCCATTTCATTCTTTTCTTCCCCCCCATTCCACACCATCTCATCCAGAAATAGGACCAGATTTTCCAAACCTGGACTGTCCTCCCCAACAGCAAACACAGCCCACAGGCCTTAGAAAGGAGGTAAGAAAAACTTCTAGATCCGAACCCAGGAAGGAGAGTCCCTCCCTCCCTCCCTCCCTCCCTCCCTCCCTCCCTCCCTTCCTTCCTTCCTTCCTTCCTTCCTTCCAGAGAGAACTGGATTTGATTCCTCACTCCTCATGCAGCCAGCTGGTGAGTCAATCACAGTTTTCTCAGAGCTGTTCTCTTAAGAGCAGTCCTCTAAAGAGCTCTCTCAGCCTCACCTATCTCACAAGGTGTCAGATGTGGGGAGGGAAAGGGAAGGAGATTGCAAGCTGCTCTGAGACTCCGAGTGAAGGGCGGGATACAAATTCATCCTCCCTCCCTCCCTCCCTCCCTCCTTCCCTCCTTCCTTCCTTCCTTCCCTCCTTCCCTCCTTCCTTCCTGGGGAGGAACTGGGGAGCCAGTTTGGTGTAGTGGTTAAGTGCACGGACTCTAATCTGGGAGAACCGGGTTTGATTCCCCAATCCTCCACTGGCACCTGGCTGGAGGACCTTGGGCAAGCCATAGCTCTGTACCAGCTGTTCTCTCAAGGACAGCTTGGGAAAGAGCTCTCTCAGCCCCACCTACCTCACAGGGCATCTGTTGTGGGGAGGGGAGGGGAAGGGAAAAAGGAGATTGTAAGCCGCTCTGAGACTCCAAGTGAGTGAAGGGAGGGGTATAAATCCAATCTCTTCTCTCTTCTTCTTCTTCCTCCTCTTCTTCTTCCTTCTTTCCTCCCTCCCTCCCTCCACGGATGGTGTCAGTAACATATCAACAATTCCCTCCATTCCTTGAGCTTTTCTATTCTCTCTGTGGGTCTCCATGGGTGACAGCAAAGCTACTGACATGTATGGAAGACCAAAGACCTTGAGTTGAATTTATACCCCTCCCCCTCACTTGGAGTCTCAGAGCGACTTACAGCCTCCTTCCCTTCCTCTCCCCACAAGAGACACCCTGTGAGAGGTAGGTGGGCCCGAAAGAGCTCTTTTAGCAACAGTTCTGAGAGAACTGTGACTGGCCCAAGGCCACCCAGCTGGCTGCATGTGGAGGAGTGGGGAATCAAACTTGGTTTGTAGATAAACAGGTACTGCTTTGGTGGGAAGGTAACAGCGTTCCGTGCACCTCGCTGTCTAGTCATGCTGGGCACATGACCGCGGAGAAGTCTTCGGACAATGCTGGCTCTTCCGCTTTGAAACAGAGATGAGCACCGCCCCCTACAGTCGGATTCAGCTGGCTTTCAAGCAAGGAAAACCTTTACCTTTACTGTTGTTTATAGAGACAGATAGAACCCCACTAGAAAAAAAAATTGCCCCACAAGGCACAAAATCTTGGCTATGGGCCTGCCCTGCCCTGCATCTATCACCCATCAATATTCTCAGTCTTCTGGGCTCTGCTTTTCAAGCCTCTTCAACAGTCAAGACAAAAGTCCCGGTACTCAACTTCTCCTTAAGTTTTCCTACAAGTTGAATTTTATTCCACTGCGTGAGGGGAGGGGAAAGAGGCAGAGGAATTCTGCCTCGGAACTCAGCATCAGACGTTAATCAGACAGCAAAGGAAAGGAAAGGAAGCAACCAACTCTTCTCGGTTTCTCCCGAGGTGATGCAGTCAGCCTCCTTATGTAGTGCGCTATTTATACCGGTCTAAATATAGGTCTAGAGTTGATTAGCGAATCTTCGGCGAAAATATAAAAAGCTTCCTAGGGTTCGTCTGGGGTGAACAAGCTGGCCTGCTCTCAGAACTTGACTCTTTTCTGTTCCGGCCAGGGCATCTTTTCAAATATTTATTTTTTCTCACTCTCCCTGGCCCTCCAGCACACACATCACGTTCTCCATATTCCTAGTAAGTCACCAGCAGCCAAGAAAGCCGACAGAACCTATCAAAGGGAATGAAGGAGGTCCGTCAGATGGCCGGGAGGTGAAGGGGCTACTTTGCTAGCTGGATCGGGATCCTTGGAGCATGTGTACGTATGTACATATTCAGGAGAGCTTGAACTATATGCCACTGTCTTGTTTTCGCTCGCAAAAACCCAGATTAACAAAGCCGCCTCGACGAACCATCTATCCAGCAGCTGGGCAATTTGTACATTATTAACCCCCCCCCCCCAACAAATGCATGCAGAGAGGACCCCATAAAACAAGCAAACTCCCCACAATCTTTGCCCTTAGTTTCTCCAACTCCCACCACAGCTCAAGCAGGTCTGAAACTTTAATTCCAACAACGTACCCCCTTTCTCTCTCTCTCTCTCTCCCCTTCTTCTTTTGTCTGTCATTAATTAAAGTGGACATATGGAAGCGGCTGATAATGAGAACAGATGAGCCGGTGAGTGCAGTTTGGGGAGAGGAGAACTTCCCCCTAACTGGGTCTCTAAGAAGTCCCAAGCACATGGGGGGGAGGATGTGATACTACACAATTAAGGGCGCCGTGTTGACGGGATTGAGTCATGAAGCTGCCCCCTCCTTCTCTTCCCCCTTCCAAAGTGGGAAATGGCTGTCCTAGAAAATGAGGTGCTTGGTTCTAACTGGCTGTTCCACCCTCCAGGCCAAATGATACAAACTGGACCAAATATCTACATACACACTCGCAAACCAGCTATCCTTCGCCGTTCAGCCATAGAGCTTCCCTAGGCAAACCAACCAATGGCTTTGAAGTCAAACAAAGGCCTCCCTTGCTAGTTTTAGCGGAGCAATCTCCCCTTTTGTTTGTCAATAGAAATCCAGAACTCAGTCTTCCCCCCCGCAAAGGCTTTGGTGAAATCCCAGCGTCCCTCAAACTCTTTGAGACTGAGATAGACACGTGTTAAGCAAAGTCACCGAGAAGATAAAAGCGAGAGAGAAGCGCTATGAAACACTTTCCTCCAATTCAGATCAGGAAGGAAGGAAGGAAGGAAGGAAGGAAGGAAGGAAGGAAGGAAGGAAGGAAGGAAGGAGGGAAGGAGGGAAGGAAGGAGGGAAGGAAGGAAGGAAGGAAGGAAGGAAGGAAGGAAGGAAAAACACTGTCTGCTCAAACAATCCCATGCCCTCAAAACAATAAAACAGTTTTTTTAAAAAATGGGGGAAAGGAGAGAAGTGCAGCCTCCCTTTTGTTCCTCGCCTTTAAATATGTTGGAAAGAACCCAACTTTATGTGTGAAATAAACCAAAGTTAGCAAAACCCACAAGCGCGTGTCTAAGGCGTCTTTAAAAAAAAAAATTAAAAGCAACTGATTTCTAAAATGCTAGACACTTTTCAGATACTTTTCAAATGCTAGATACTTTGACGCATAAAAGCTTCCGCTCCCGCACTAACTTTGCTGGTATTTATATTTACGTGGATGGAATAATGCCTCTATGTAAGAAAAGTGAATCCTACAATTGATGCTTTGGGGGGGGGAGAGAGAAAAGGAAGGAAGGAGTGAGAAATAATGCCTCTTTGAATTCAGTTTCTTATCCTGGCTGGTGTTTCCTTTGGATCCCCACAAATAGGTCAGGGGGAAAAAAATAATAAAGCCGAAAGAAGGGCTTCGTTTCGCCGGCAAGCTCCTGCCCCAGTTTCAGTACCCTGGACAGCGACCTCCCAGCCCGAGCAAGTCCAAGGGCCGCGGGAACTAGACGCTCTGGGCTGTTGACTACCCCCAACTCTCTTTTCTCCCTTTAGAAAAAACCTCAGACTGCGCGGGGATCCAGCTCCGGATATCTGAACGGGCTGAGGATAATTTTTTAAGGGGGGGAAAAAAAGGCCGAGAAACTTTCTCAGTGGGATCCGGCTATCGGAACCCCCCCCCCCCTAAAAGTCCTGCTATCCCCTCCCCCTTTCTCTCCCTGTCCTCTTTCTACTCTTCCAGCCCGAAGCCTCGCTAGGAAAAAAATAAAGCGGCCATCGAGGCGACCCCGGAGCAAAACCGACCATAAATAAGTAAATACATAACCAAATAAAGCCCCCACCCCCACCCTCCAAACGCACGCAATTTCTCCGGCTGCACGCCAGCGCTGGCAAACATAAAGACCCCGACGGAGACGCAGATCCTATATTTTTCCCCCCTTTCTCTAAACACTCTCTTTCCCACCTTTCCGGAGGAACCCAACGCATGCACTTGTTCCAATGGTGATGATGATGATAATAATAATAATACTATTTTTTTTAAAAAAAAATGCAATTCGCCCCCCCCTTCTGCCAGCAAAATAATAATAACGACCCTCCTCGCTAATCATCCCCCGAATAAAATAAAACCCAACGGAACGTTCGACTTACCTTTTGCCCGGAGCCTATTGTCTGTCCCTTTTCAAAATGACATCACGGAACGCGAGCATGAAATTTACATGGGGGGGGGGGAGAGGGAGAGGGAGGGAGAGAGAGAGAGAGAGAGAGAGAGAGGTTGAGTTGGAAGGTGGAGAGGAGAGGTTGGAAAGGGACGGGGGGGGGGGAGAGAGAAGAGAAAGCACTTGCTGAGAGCACCCCCCCCCCTCGCGCCTCCTTACCCCTGGAACATGCGTGGAAGAAGGTTGTAGCTTTCAATTAAATCGCGAAGTCTTTTTTAAATCGTGAACTCTCTCTCTCTCTCTCTCTTTTGCAGCTGGCGAAAGCGGCGTCTCACTTAATGATCGCTCTCATTAATGGGAATGGCTGGGGGGGAGAGGAGGGGGCGGAGGCGGAGGCGGGGGGGGGCTCGTTGGCTTCTCCCCCCCTCTTTGTAAATACCCTACCCATCAACCCTTTGGGCTTGCAATATATCTGTTTACTCTCCGAGGTGAAATAAATCTACAGTACGGGAGGGGGGGGGGGAGAGACCGTGGAGGTGCGGACTTTTCTTTTGGAGGGGGGGATGTTTACAGGACGGATCCTCCCCCAGACCTTTCCCTTTCCTCTATCCCTCCCTCCCTAAGGGACGGTGAAGGACACCCCCCAAAAAACACCCCAACCTGATTCATAATTAATATGCAGGATAGGTCGAGGGCTCTTTGATGCAGAGGAGACAAAAGGACCCGGGCAAGGTTACTGCTTAATCCCCCCTCCGCATTTCCTGCCTATGGTACAGTCCCATAATTTCTAATAGCAACAAGCAAGCGAGTGACAGATGCCCTGGCTTAGCCGAGCTGAGACGAAAGTACTTTACAATGTTCATGGGTGGTTAAGAAAGATGACCCATCTTCAAGAGCAAGGTGTGTGTGTGGGGGGGGGGGACGCATTACCAAGCAGAAAAGCTGGGAAGAGGGCAGACCATCCCCTTCCCCAGATCTAAATATTCAAAGATCAAACACTGGAGCAGGAGATATGATTGCACACACTTGCCTGGGCAAAGACCACAAAAAAAACACACACACACAGAGGGCAGATCTCCCACGAAACACGGCAGCCAAAGCAAGCCCACCACGCCTTCAGAGTCTTCTGCAAACTTTTCTCAAAGTTGGAGAAGAAAGTCAGCTCCTGCCTTTCCCAGAAACAGAAACCATCTGGGCCTGCTTCTGAGAAAGGGAGATTGGACTCTGGAACCTTATATCCTGAAAACCTTGGAGGTCCCTTAAGGTGTTGGTGGTAAAGTTGCGGGAAACTTATGGCGACCTGGTAGGGTTTTCAAGGGAAGAGATGAACAGAGGTATTTTTGGCCACTGTGTGACAGAGTGTTGGACTGGATGGGCCATTGGCCTGATCCAACATGGCTTTTCTTATGTTCTTATATGGAGCAGCGGTCCATCAGTGGCTATTAGCCACAAGGTATAGATGGAACACTCTGTCTGGGGCAGTGATGCTCTATATTCTTGGTGCTTGGGGGGGGGGGGCAACAGTGGGAGGGCTTCTGGAGTTCTGGCCCCGCTGCTGGACCTCCTGAGGGCACCTGGTATTTTTGGCCACTGTTGTGACACAGAGTGTTGTACTGGATGGGCCATTGGCCTGATCCAACATGGTTTGCCATCGCCTGCCTTCAGTTAGCAACCCTGGACTTCCTTGGGGGTCTCCCAACCAAACGCTAACTTGGGCGAACCCTGCTTAGCTTCTGAGATCTGATGAGATTGGGCTAGCCTGGCTTGAATCAGGGCTATCAGGCTTGAATCCTAGTTCATCTTTCCCTAAGAATTCCCCCTCCCCTGGCAACAGGAACAAATAGCTTCAGGATGAGTCGAAGTGGATTTGGGCTTGCCATTTGAGATGGTTGTGCAAGGGGCACAATCCGTGGGGCTATCCTCTTCTGCATGCCCTATGAAACCGGGGCATGAGCCGGAGAACATGTTAAGAACCATAGGTCATGTTCATTTGCATGACTCAGTGTGTGACTGTAGTAAAAAGGGCCAGCACTGTGCTGGGGGTTATTAGGAAGGGGATTGAAAACAAATCAGCCAGTATCATAATGCCCCTGTAGAAATCGATGGTGCAACTTCATTTGGAGTACTGTGTACAGTTCTGGTTGCCACGCCTCAAAAAAGGTATTACAGCAGTGGAAAGGGGGCAGAAAAGGGCAACTAGAATGATAAAAGGGTTGGAACACTTTCCCTATGAAGGAAGTATAAAGAGGTTAGGGCTCTTTAGCTTGGAGAAACAATCATTGATCGCGGAGGAGTGACGGGGGCTGTGGCTTAGTGGCAGAGCATCTGCTCGGTATGTAGAAGGTCCCGGGTTCAATCCCAGGCGACTCCAGTTAAGGACCAGGCAGTAGGCGATGTGAAACTAAGGACCTTTATCTGGGAAACTGGAGAGCTGCTGCCCACCTGAGTAGGCAATACCGACCTTGATGGCCCAAGGTTCTGATTCAGTATCAGGCAGCTTCATGTATTCATGTGGCATGATAGAGGTTTACAAAATTATGCCCGGAACTCTCGAGGCAGGCTCGAGGCAAGCCAGTGTCCTTCAGCTCCAAATCAGCAGTGGGGAGATGTGAGTATTGCTTCGACATTACCAAGCTGGAGCTGCAGAGTTGATTATTCAAAAGTATTGTGAGAAAGTATGATAAACATGTTGGCCCCTCTTTCAGTGATTTCAATGTAATGCCCAAGAGACAAGAGGGGAAGGCCTAAGTCCCTCTGGCCTGTTGTTGGCCCTCTATAGTAACTGGGTAGGCACTGCGTGAGACAGGATGCTGAACTAGATGGACCACTGGTCTGATCCAGCAGGGCTCTCCTGATGTTCTTATGAAGGCCTCAGCCTCTGTGCCCTGTTGTCGGACCTCCAGAGGAACTGGTTGGCCACTGTGTGAGACAGGATGCTGGATTAGATGGACCACTGGTCCGATCCAGCAGGGCTCTTCTGATGTTCTTATGAAGGCCTCGGCCTCTCTGCCCTGTTGTTGGCTCGTCAGAGGAACTGGTTGGCCACTGTGTGAGACAGGATGCTGGACTAGATGGACCACTGGTCTGATCCAGCAGGGCTCTTCTGATGTTCTTATGAAGGCCTCGGCCTCTCTGCCCTGTTGTTGGCCCTCCAGAGGAACTGGTTGGCCACTGTGTGAGACAGGATGCTGGACTAGATGGACCCCTGGTCTGATGCAGCAGGGCTCTTCTGATGTTCTAATGAAGGCCTCGGCCTCTGTGCCCTGTTGTTGGCTCGTCAGAGGAACTGGTTGGCCACTGTGTGAGACAGGATGCTGGACTAGATGGACCACTGGTCTGATCCAGCAGGGCTCTTCTGATGTTCTTATGAAGGCCTCGGCCTCTCTGCCCTGTTGTCGGACCTCCAGAGGAACTGGTTGGCCACTGTGTGAGACAGGATGCTGGACTAGATGGACCCCTGGTCTGATGCAGCAGGGCTCTTCTGATGTTCTAATGAAGGCCTCGGCCTCTGTGCCCTGTTGTTGGCTCGTCAGAGGAACTGGTTGGCCACTGTGTGAGACAGGATGCTGAACTAGATGGACCACTGGTCTGATCCAGCAGGGCTCTCCTGATGTTCTTATGAAGGCCTCAGCCTCTGTGCCCTGTTGTCGGACCTCCAGAGGAACTGGTTGGCCACTGTGTGAGACAGGATGCTGGATTAGATGGACCACTGGTCCGATCCAGCAGGGCTCTTCTGATGTTCTTATGAAGGCCTCGGCCTCTCTGCCCTGTTGTTGGCTCGTCAGAGGAACTGGTTGGCCACTGTGTGAGACAGGATGCTGGACTAGATGGACCACTGGTCCGATCCAGCAGGGCTCTTCTGATGTTCTAATGAAGGCCTCGGCCTCTGTGCCCTGTTGTTGGCTCGTCAGAGGAACTGGTTGGCCACTGTGTGAGACAGGATGCTGGACTAGATGGACCACTGGTCTGATCCAGCAGGGCTCTTCTGATGTTCTTATGAAGGCCTCGGCCTCTCTGCCCTGTTGTTGGCCCTCCAGAGGAACTGGTTGGCCACTGTGTGAGACAGGATGCTGGACTAGATGGACCCCTGGTCTGATGCAGCAGGGCTCTTCTGATGTTGTATGGAAGCATCACACGGCTCAGGGGTAAAGCCTCTGCTTGGCATGCAGAAGGTCCCAGGTTCAATCCCCAGCAACTTCATTTAAAGGGATCAGGTAGTGTGTGTGTGTGTGTGTGTGTGTGTGTGTTAAGTACCCTCAAGCTGCTTCTGACTTATGAATTAGGGTGTGGTCACACAGTCGTTTCGATCAGGTTTTGCCACTGTCCCCTCTCGCATTTAAATCTGCTGATCAGATGGGCCAATCCGCCTCCCGCACCGAAGTGGGCTTACTCACGCAATGCTCCCAGTTCCCTAGCGCGTTTTCCGACACCGGGAAAATCCAGTACTTTCCTCGTATTTGCGCTTTAAATCCGCATTTTCGCTGATCTGGACAGACATCTCTCGCATGGATTGCGAATCGGGTCATCTGATCATTCTTCAAGCAACATTTTTTTTTCTGAGCTTCCTCCTTTGAGCACATGAGCAATCGTGTGCTGAACAAATTCAACATTTAAATGTGCAAGCGCATATATAGCTGTGGTGTTAGGAGGGAGGGAGGCAGCCCCTGGCACCAGGGAGAGGTTGGGTTGGCAGAGGAACTGTTGTGCTCCAGGCAGCCACCACCTTCCCTGGTTTCCAGGCGGCCCTCAGTTAAGATGAGACCGGGGAGGGTCCCGTTGTCTGGAGACAGGCAGCAGGAGATGGCAGGGAAAGTTGCTGGAGGGGCAGGTGGGCGGGCAGGGAAGGAAGGGTCGGGTTAGTCCAGCGGGGGCGGTGATTCGGCCATGCGCATGTGTGCATGCACAAAGCAATTTTTTAAAAATCTCACGCCATGCCACCCAAATGGTGGCATGGCTATCTAGACGCTGCTCAGAGCCTCATCGCGCAATGCTTGTGGTTCAGGGAGGGATGTGTGATCATCCCAACCCGGGGGGAAAAAAATCCCTATTGTATTTATAGCAGGACCAAAATCGCAGTTACGTTACCGTGTGTCCACAGCCTTAATGTCCTCCAAAACATCCTACTGTTAACTGCCTTGCTCGGGTCTTGCAGAACAAGGGCCAGTGGGTTTCCTTGATGGAATCGTTCCATCTCACGCTGGGTCTCTTTGACTCCTCCCAGCATAATTGTCTTTTCCAGGGACTCTTATTTTCTCGCAATGTGGCCAAAGTAGGGTTGCCAGCCCTGGCCTGGAAAATACCTGGAGACTTTGGGGGTGGAGCCAGGAGAGCGTGGGGTTTGGGGAAGGGAGGGGCCTCAACAGGGTACAATGCCATAGAGAGTCCACCCTTCAAAGCTGCCATTTTCTCCAGGGAGCTGATCTCTGTCGGCTGGAGATCAGCTGTAAAAGTGGGAGATCTCCACCGGGAGATCTCACCTGGAGGCTGGCAACCCGAGGCTGAAGAACGGGTAGTAAGTAATGTGAAAAATTCTGGGAAGCTGCTGCCAGTATGACAAGACTGATCTTTTGGGGAGTATTTTTTTCATGTGTGTGTACACCTGGAAGTCATGGTGACCTCTGGTGTCTGACCCCCTACTGGGGGCCTGGAGGATATTCAGAGAGGTGGTTGAATAAAGCCTGCCCCTGTCCTCCCAACTGCTGGTATTTCAAGGTGGTCTTAAACATATGGAGATAAGCATCTGGAGCAGAGGTCCATCAGTGGCTATTCGCCACAAGGTATAGATAGGAACTCTCAGTCTGGGGAAAGTGATGCTCTGTATTCTTGGTGCTTGATGGGGGCGGCAACAGTGGGAGGGCTTCTGGAGTTCTGGCCCCACTGCTGGACCTCCTGAGGGCACCTGGTGTTTTTGGCCACTGTGTGACACAGAGTGTTGGACTGGAGGGGCCACTGGCCTGATCCAACATTGGCTACTCTTATGTTCTTATGTTCATCCAACTACCTGCCAGAGTTGACCCTGCTTAGCTTCTGAGCCAGTTTGGTGTCGTGGTTAAGTGCGTGGACTCTAATCTGGGAGAACCGGGTTTGATTCCCCACTCCTCCACTTGCACCTGCTGGATGGCCTTGGGCAAGCCATAACTCTGTGCCAGCTGTTCTCTCAAGGACAGTTGTCTCAGAGCTCTCTCAGCCCCACCTACCTGACAGGGTGTCTGTTGTGGGGAGGGGAAGGGAAAGGGGTTTGTAAGCCGCTCTGAGACTCCAAGTGAGTGAAGGGTGGGATATAAATCCAATCTCTTCTCTTCTTCTTCTGGGATCGGGCTTGCCTGGGCTATCCAGGTCAGGATGACAGTACTAATCTTGATGGACCAATGGTCTGATTCAGTATAAGCTTCATGTGTTAACGTACAGCACCCTAGCACATCTTGACCCTCCTTGTTCATTGTCTTCCCTCACCTCCAAATCACCATTCCTTGCCAAAGTTACATTAGGAAGACAGAAAATGCCTTTCACTGCACCAAGAAGTCTGCTCTTGTGTCCGGTTCATGCGTGCGTATACTTCCTCTGACTAGTTAACAGCATCGGGTGGCCTTTCAGCGTGAACCTTTTTCACTGAAGAGTACCTGGACTGAGATATGCAAGTTATTTAGGGAGTGCGTAAAGTGCAATAGCTCATCAGCACATGGAAGGCATTGCTTGAGACTACAGTCATCTGCGCACACGTCTCTCCAGGGAAGACCTAGACAGTACGCTTCTACAACTGGACATGCCCGAACTGGCTAATGTTTGCCTATTGTCAGTAGGAAGCTCCACCGTGACCAGACCAAGTGACCAACTCGGGAGAGTATCACAATACAGTTCCACATCTTTCTATAGAAAGGGCACAAAACATGAGCTCTCCCGGGAGAGGGCGATCTAAAAATTGAAACATCATCATCATAATCATGGCTTTACTTGTAGAAAAAGCCCAACAGGAACTCTTTACCGTAATAGGCCACACCCAACATCAGAAACTCGTTAGCGGATTAGGCCACACCCCTGACAGCACAGCTCATTAGCATGTTAGGTGGGGGGGGGGCTGGGACAGCACAGGGCAGGCATGGAAGCCTGCCTCTTCCTCCCCCCCCCCCCGAGCGTCTCCACCCTACTTCAGCTTTGACTTCCTAGTCTACCCTGCCTCCCTCTGAACCAGATGGCTGGGGAAAGGTGCTGCTGAAGTGCCTGGGATCTGAAAGATCCTGGCACTTCAACATCGCCTTTCTAATCTCCAACCACTACCACCCCACCCAGACAGCTGGGGAAAGGCTACTGCGGAGAGACTCAGGGAAGTGCAGGGGGCATGGTTAAATGCCTTTCTCTCCCTCCCCCAGATCAGGGACGTTAAGAAAGCCATTTTCAACATGCCTGGGTTCCCTGCTTCCCTTTTCCAGCTGCAACCTGTCTGCTAGAGAAGGGAAGGCAGAGAGAGGCTTTTCCTTGTGAATTTCACTCTCAGCTGACTGGCAAGAGTGAAATTGACAAGGGAGTGAAATTGACAAGGGAATCCGGAGGGGCTCCCCAGAGGGAAGGAGGGTATTTTAACATGCCACCTTTCCCACTAGTGTGTAATGTGGGGAGGGTAGCATGCTCTGTAGCCACGCATGCCAGAGGTTTTGGTTGTAGGTGTGGCCAACTCGGGAGCCAGCAGAAACTCCGTTCCTGTGTCTTCCTGCCCAAAACTAGCCCTGAATCATCATCCAACTAACAATATCACCCAACAAATTTTGTTTCCATGTGCAGCCCAAAATGGAGGTCTTGGTTATTGTTCCTTTGGTTATTCAAGCCACACACAATCAAGACAACCTGACTGCTTACGAGTTGGTTACCCACCTTGACACTTCTTCACCCAAAGAGTGACTAACTGGTGGAACTCACTGCCACAGGAGGTGGTGGCGGCTACAAGCATGGACGGCTTCAAGAGGGAACTGGATAAACATATGGAGCAGAACTCCATCAGGGGCTATCAGCCACAAGGTATAGAGAGGAACTCTCAGTCTGGGGCGAGTGATGCTCTGTAATCATGGTGCTTCGGGGGGGGGGCAACAGTGGGAGGGCTTCTAGTGTCCTGGCCCCACTGCTGGACCTCCTGAGGGCACCTGGTGTTTTTGGCCACTGTGTGACAGAGTGTTGGACTGGATGGGCCACTGGCCTGACCCAACATTGGCTTCTCTTATGTTCTTACGACACAATGCCACCTAGCTACTATCACTGAACATAAAACATATCCCTGTGCATGGTCAATGCCTGTAGAGAAGGACAAGGAGTGAACACACTGGTCTTTCACTGCTTAGCACTTTGTGCATTCACCCACACGTGGGTACAACACTCTAGGCACCATCCATGCAACTGAGAACTCTGGTTCCCGATCATTAACCTACCACGACAATAGGTGAACCATTTTACAGACAGAGAAACAACGCTGCGAGCTGATGGCTTTGTCCAGGTCATTCAATGTATCCACATTTGAATAGTGGTTGGAACCTATGTAGGCAGGGCTATTTTGGGGCAGGAATGCACAGGAACGGAGTTGCAGCTGGCTTCCGAGTTGGCCACACCTACAGCCTGCCCCCCGCTCGGGTTCCCCAGGCGCCTCACAAGCCGCGGGGCACCTGGGGAAGCCAAGCTGATCCAGGGAGGGAAGGCAGTTTAAACTGCATCCCTTCCTCGGGTTCCCCAGGCACCCCACAAGCCGAGGGGCACCTGAGGAAGCTGATCCTGGAAGGGAGCTGCACTGTCAGGGGTGTGGCCTAATATGCTAATGATTTTCTGCTGTTGGGTGTGGCCCATTATGCTAATGAGTTCCTGCTGGGCTTTTTCTACAGAAAAAAGCCCTGTATGTAGGTATTTGAGGGCCTTCAAGTCGCGATAGACTCATGGCAGGGGGCTTCCAAGGCAAGTGAGAAGCCGAGGTGGTTGGCCATTGCCTTCCTCTGAAGAGCCTTCCTTGGTGGTCTCCCTTCCAAGTACCGACCCCGGCTTAGCTTCTGACTCATGGTGACCCCAGCAGGGACTTTCAAGGCAAGCGAGAAGCAGAGGTGGTTGGCCACTGCCTTCCTCTGCAGAACCTTCCTTGGTGGTCTCCCTTCCAAGTATCCTGCTTAGCTTCTGACTTCTGGTGACCCCAGCAAGGGGCTTTCAAGGCAAGCGAGAAGCAGAGGTGGTTGGCCACTGCCTTCCTCTGCAGAACCTTCCTTGGTGGTCTCCCTTCCAAATATCCTGCTTAGCTTCTGACTTATGGTGACCCCAGCAAAGGGCTTTCAAGGCCAGTGAGAAGCCGAGTTGGTTGGCCATTGCCTTCCTCTGCAGAGTCTTCCTTTGTGGTCTCCCTTCCAAGTACCGACCCTCCTTAGTTTCTGACTTCTGGTGACCCCAGCAAGGGGCTTCCAAGGCAAGTGAGAAGCCAAGGTGGTTGGCCATTGCCTTCCTCTGCAGAGTCTTCCTTGGTGGTCTCCCTTCCAAGAACCCACCCTGCTTAGCTTCTGACTTCTGGTGACCCCAGCAAGGGGCTTTCAAGGCAAGCGAGAAGCAGAGGTGGTTGGCCACTGCCTTCCTCTGCAGAACCTTCCTTGGTGGTCTCCCTTCCAAATATCCTGCTTAGCTTCTGACTTATGGTGACCCCAGCAAAGGGCTTCCAAGGCAAGTGAGAAGCCGAGTTGGTTGGCCATTGCCTTCCTCTGCAGAGTCTTCCTTTGTGGTCTCCCTTCCAAGTACCGACCCTCCTTAGTTTCTGACTTCTGGTGACCCCAGCAAGGGGCTTCCAAGGCAAGTGAGAAGCCAAGGTGGTTGGCCATTGCCTTCCTCTGCAGAGTCTTCCTTGGTGGTCTCCCTTCCAAGAACCCACCCTGCTTAGCTTCTGACTTCTGGTGACCCCAGCAAGGGGCTTTCAAGGCAAGCGAGAAGCAGAGGTGGTTGGCCACTGCCTTCCTCTGCAGAACCTTCCTTGGTGGTCTCCCTTCCAAATATCCTGCTTAGCTTCTGACTTATGGTGACCCCAGCAAAGGGCTTCCAAGGCAAGTGAGAAGCCGAGTTGGTTGGCCATTGCCTTCCTCTGCAGAGTCTTCCTTTGTGGTCTCCCTTCCAAGTACCGACCCTCCTTAGTTTCTGACTTCTGGTGACCCCAGCAAGGGGCTTCCAAGGCAAGTGAGAAGCCAAGGTGGTTGGCCATTGCCTTCCTCTGCAGAGTCTTCCTTGGTGGTCTCCCTTCCAAGAACCCACCCTGCTTAGCTTCTGACTTCTGGTGACCCCAGCAAGGGGCTTTCAAGGCAAGCGAGAAGCAGAGGTGGTTGGCCACTGCCTTCCTCTGCAGAACCTTCCTTGGTGGTCTCCCTTCCAAATATCCTGCTTAGCTTCTGACTTATGGTGACCCCAGCAAGGGGCTTCCAAGGCAAGTGAGAAGCCGAGTTGGTTGGCCATTGCCTTCCTCTGCAGAGTCTTCCTTGGTGGTCTCCCTTCCAAGTACCGACCCTCCTTAGTTTCTGACTTCTGGTGACCCCAGCAAGGGGCTTTCCAGGCAAGTGAGAAGCTGAGGTGGCTGGCCATTGCCTTCCTCTGCAGAGTCTTCCTCCGTGGTCTCCCACCCAAGCACTGACCCTACTTAGCTTCTGACTTATGATGACCACCAAAAGGGACTTTCAAGGCAAGTGAGAAGTAGAGGCAGTTGGCCAATGCCTTCCCCGGCAGAATCTTCCTTGACGGTCTCCCACTGAAGTGCTGACCCTGCTTAGCTTCCCAGATCTGATGAGAACAAGCTAGCCTGAACCATCCAAGTCAGGACTCCAAATCACTGTACTTCAGCAAGTCGCAACCAACTCATGGTGATCCCAGGGACATGGGGTTATCAAAGCAAGAGATGAACAGGGGTAGTTGGCCATTGCCTTCCTCTGCAGAGTCTTCCTTGGTGGTCTCTCACCTAACTGCCGATCCAGTTTAGCTCCCAAGATCTGACGAGATTGGGGTACGCCATGCTGCCTTCCCTTCCCAGTAACAAGACTACGTACGTTAAGTGCTATCAAGTTGCAACTGACATGGCAAGTCCGGCAAGGGGCTTTCAAGGCAAGTGAGAAGCAAACCGCTGCCTTCTGCTAGAGATCTGATGAGATAGGGCTATGCCATGCCACCTACCCTCTCAGTCTGAATCAAAGCCGGGGGCTAATTTGGATATGTTTATACTGCGGTGCTAATCGTATCAGCAGAAAGTCCATAAAAGTCCACCAGGTGTCAATGGAGCTTACAAGTGAGCATCAAGGTTCAAAGTCTTAAAAGAACATGTTGCCATCTAGTCCATAAGAATTCCATCAGAGATACAGGGACCAGAACTACACACAGTGTTCCGTAAGAACATCAGAAGAGCCCTGCTGGATCAGACCAGAGGTCCATCTAGTCCAGCATCCTGTCTCACACAGGGGCCAAACAGTTCCTCTGGAGGGCCCACAACAGGGCAGAGAGGCTGAGGCCTTCATAAGAACATCGGAAGAGCCCTGCTGGATCAGACCAGGGGTCCATCTAGTCCAGCATCCTGTCTCACACAGGGGCCAACCAGTTCCCCTGGAAGGCCATCAACAGGGCAGAGAGGCTGAGGCCTTCTAGAACATCAGAAGAGCCCTGCTGGATCAGACCAGTGGTCCATCCAGTCCAGCATCGTGTCTCACACAGTGGCCAACCAGTTCCTCTAGAGGGCCAATAACAGGGCAGAGAGGCCGAGGCCTTCATAAGAACATCAGAAGAGCCCTGCTGGATCAGACCAGAGGTCCATCCAGTCCAGCATCCTGTCTCGCACGAGGCCTTCATCAATACATCAGAAGAGCCCTGCTGGATCAGACCAGTGGTCCCTCTAGTCTGGCATCCTGTCTCACACAGTCATCAAGCAGCTCCTCTGGAGGGCCAACAACAGGGCAGAGAGGCTGAGGCCTTCATAAGAACATCAGAAGAGCCCTGCTGGATCAGGCCAGTGGTCCATCTAGTCCAGCCTCCTGTCTCACACAGCAGCTAATCAGTTCCTCTGGAGGGCCAACAAGAGGGCAGAGAGTCCCAGGCCTTCCCCTGATGTTGCCTCCTGGCTCTGGGATTCAGAGGCTTCGTGCTTCTGAATGTGGAGGTTCCCCTTAGTCATCACAGCTCGTAGCTACTGACAGATTTGTTCTCCATATCTAAACCACCTTTAAAGCTGTTTCTTCCTGTGGCCATCCCTACATCGTCACAGCTCCACGGACCAAAACGAGGCCCTGAGATGCCACTCCACCCACTCTCTTTACAAGGAGTGACATCAATATACCCCAACCATCTCTATTAGCATCTCACACCACCTCTATAGGACAAGTCGCATTGCAAGAAGAATCAAGTTGTCTGCCATCGAGTCATGACTCATGGCGACCCCAGAACCATGGGCCTTTCGAGGCAAGAGGCGAGCAGAGGTGGTTTGCCATTGCCTTCCTCTGCATTGCAACCCTGGACCAACTTGGTAGTCTCCCATCCAAGTAGTAGAAGACCAAGAAGAGATTGGATTTATACCTCATCCTTCACTACCCAAAGGAGCCTCAGAGTAGCTTACCATCTCCCTTCCCCTCCCCACAACAGACCCCCTGTGAGGTAGGTGGGGCTGAGAGAGCTCTCTCAAGGACTGCTGGTGAGAGGACAGCTTTGAGAGAACTGTGACTGACTCAAAGTCACCCAGCTGGCGGCATGAGGAGTGGGGAATCAAATCCAGTTCTCCCAGATAAGGAAGGAAGGAAGGAAGGAAGGAAGGAAGAGAAACTTAAATGTTTCAAGATTTTCTATTTCTTAGCTCCAAGAAGAAGAGGAGGAAGAGGAGGCCACTACACCAAACTGGATTTATATCCCACCTTTCACTCAGAGTCTCAGAGCGGTTTACCATCTCCTCTCCCTTCCCCTCCCCGCAACAGACATCCTGTGAGGTAGGTGGGACTGAGAGAGCTCTTTCGAGAACTGCTCTTGAGAGGACAGCTCTGAAGGAACTTGTGACTGACCCAAGGTTACACCAGCAGCTGGATGTGGAGGAGTGGGGAATCAAGCCTGGTTCTCCCAGATCAGAGTCCGTGCTCCTAACCACTACACCACAACCGGCCCACCCTGCTTAGCTTCCGCGCGCTGACAAGGCAAGCCAATGCTATTCCGGCTGCTAGCATTGCAGCATTGAGCTAATTAATCTGTTGCGTTAATAGTCTAAAGACCTTAGGGCCAGGGAAAACAGATGCCCCTGATTAATTTCTTGAGGACCAGAGCAGTGTGGTGGTTAGAGTGCTGAGCTAGGACCCGGGAGACCCAGGGTTAAACGTCCACTCTGTTGCGGACATCGCTGGGTGACCTTGGCCCAATCACAGGGTCTCTTTCCGGCTCACCTCCCTCACAGGGTTGTTGTGAGGGTAAAAAGAGGAAGGGAGACCTTTGTATGCGGCCCAGGGGTCCTTGGGGGTAAAGATGGGATTCAAATGTATGAGACAGATTAAGACACACAATCTGTTAACTATTTTTAATACACATACATAACAAAACTGGCAGATGGCAGGGGCCATCTCAGAAGAGGAAATCCTTCCCCGCCTTGTCTCAAAGAAGATGCCTGCTGCAAAACACATATCTGTAGTCTTAAGCAGAGTGATTTCCCCCTTTTTGTTCATATGCAATTTTTTAAAACTGCTATACCAGTCGAGAAATCGATGAAAATTCATAAGGGTAACCAGCGGAGATGTTTATAACTGGGCGTGCCCGAGTTATAAGCTTTCTCAAAGGGGGACTCCAAGTTAAGACCTTTCACGGCACAAGAATCTTTTATTGTACGAGAATATGTGCACTGGCGATTGGTCCAATGAGGGGCCACGGTGGCTCAGAGGTTAAGACGCTGACCTGCAGACCAGAAGATCGGTAGTTCGGCAGTTCGAGACCCGAGTGCCACGTGACAAAGTGAGCTCCCGTCTCTGGTCCCAGCTCCTGCCAACCTGGCAGTTCGAAAGCAAGAAATTCCAAGTAGATAAATAGATACTGCTTTGGTGGGAAGGTAACAGCATTCCATGCACCTCGGCGTTTGGTCACGCCGGCCACGTGACCGCGGAGAAGTCTTCGGACAGCGCTGGCTCTTTGGCTTGGAAACGGAGATGAGAACTGCCCCCTAGAGTCAGATTCGAGATGAGCACTGCCCCCTAGAGTCAGCCAGTTTGGTGTAGTGGTTAAGTGTGCGGACTCTAATCTGGGAGAACCGGGTTTGATTCCCCACTCCTCCACTTGCACCTGGCTGGATGACCTTGGGCAAGCCATAGCTCTGTACCAGCTGTTCCCTCAAGGACAGCTTGGGAAAGAGTTCTCTCAGCCCCACCTACCTCCCAGGGTGTCTGTTGTGGGGAGGGGAAGGGAAAGGAGTTTGTAAGCCGCTCCAAGACTCCAAGTGAGTAAAGGGCGGGGTATAAATCCAATCTCTTCTTCTAGCTTTCGAGCAAGGGAAACCTCTACCTTTAGTTGTTGGACTGATAAGCACCATCCATCACACTAGATTTTAACCAGTGGCTTGTCAGATTACTTGGGAGTAAATATGAGCCATCTCCTGGGAAGCAAGAGAGTTTGGTTTTCCAAATCATAAGGGGCCTAGTTGGGCTTGTCTTCCATCTCGTTTGTTGACGCAGAAAGGAATTTCATCTTCATTTCATTCCATTTATACCCCACCTGTCTCCCCAATGGAGACCAAAGCGGCTCCTACATTGTGCTCGATTCTATCCCCACAACAAACCTGGTAAGTACAAGTGTGTGACTAGCCCAAGGTCACCCAACAAGCTTCCATGGCAGAGCGTGGGTTCCGACCTTGGGTCTCCCAAATCCTAGCTCCAACACTCCAACGACTACACCGCTCCGATTCCTAAGCAGATAATTTGGCCACATCTTAAGAAACTGGAAAAGACTGGTCTTGACCTTTAAAGCCCTATATGGTCTGGGGCCTGTCTGCTTGAGGGACCGCCTTTCCCTGCATGTCCCCCAGAGGGCACTGAAGTCGGGGTCTCAAAACCGCTTGACCCTCCCTGGACTGAAAGACGCCAGACTGACCTCTACCAGGGCCTTCTCGGTAGCAGCTCCACTCTGGTGGAATGAGCTCCCGGAAGACATCAGGGCCCTGCAGGACCTTCTACAGTTCTGCAAGGCCTGCAAGACGGAGCTCTTCCGCCAGGCTTTTGATGAGGAGCCGCTTCCATCAACACTGAACTGGGATGAGGCCCGCTATGTCAACAGCTACTGCCTGCGATGTCAGCAGCAATAGCCTCTAATTACCAGCACTAGCACTTTAACCATGTTTATTTGTGAATTGTTATCTGTAACATATATGAGTTTAAAGATAGGTTTTCTGTGTAATGAACGGTGTTTTGATGTATTTTCACTTTTTAGGGGAGCCGCCCTGAACCTGCTTTGGCGGGGAAGACGGGATAAAAATGGAAATACATAAATAAACAAAATAATAGGAACAGCTGAGAAGAGTAGGAAAAGAGAGAGACTCAGCATAAGATGTGTTGATTCAATGAAACATGTGGTTTGCAAGACTTGAACACGACTGTTGATGATCGGGCACCTCGGAGGTCATTCAGTCATAGGGTCGCCATAAGTTGGAAGTGACTTCACGGCACATCACACACACACACACACACACACACACACACAGGCTAGTAAAACAATCTGAGGGCTAGTAAGGAGTGAGCTCACATCTCTGGCCCCAGCTCCCGCCAGCCTAGCAGTTCGAAAGCAAGAAATTGCAAGTAGATAAATAGGTACTGCCTCGGTGGAAAGGTAACAGTGTTCCGTGCGCCTCCGTGTTTAGTCATGCCAGCCAGATGACCATGGAAAAAGTCTTCGGACAGCGCTGGCTCTTCGGCTTGGGAACGATGAGCACCACCCCCTAGAGTTAGATTGGGCTGGCTTTCAAACGAGGGAAACTTTTACCTTTAAGGTTCGAAGGCTTATTTGCAAGCCTTCCTGAGTTGCTTCCTTTCTTTGAGGGTGATGGGAAGGGACTGCTCCCGATCCCGTTTTCATTGTTTCAAGACGGCTTCAGGCTTTGCATCTAATGAAAGCGTTCCGAGGGGCCCGGGCTCGCTTCGGGAAAGTCGCCTGGCCACCGGTTCCAATAACGGCACCCCCTTTTCTTGCAAGCTCAGCTATTAACATAAAAAGGATGTATTCGGCTGAGAGCACTCCTTAAAAAAAACAAAACACCTATCTCCCTTGACCATGCTTCGAAGAGAGGGATATTTTACATCCTAAACCTCTGGCATTCAGAAATTCTATTAAAGCCTTATCGCCCGGCACCAGGCTCTGTGCTTTAACTGCATGCCATTGTTCTACATTCAAGATAGAATCAAAAGGAGGGGAAGAAGCAGGATCAACTTTATCCCGGGAACAATGCCGGATGGTCCCCGCGCCCGCTATTTAATTCAGATCCGTAATGCCCCGAGTCGCAAAACAAAAGCAAAATATTGTGGGAAATAAGAGGGGGGGGGGAAGAGTGTGCATGCTAATTTAAGCACCTCGGAGTTAACAGAAACACACTGCTTTGCCACACCGTATACACGCTCACGTTGTCGTCTCAAGGCCTACGTTCCTGTTCTACTATTGTCCCCTCCGGCTGTATTCGGCAGGCGATTCGGTACGGCGAAGCAAGAGCTGAATGCCAGCGAACGCGTGACGCTGAACTTCTCGGGACTTTCCCGACAACACCCCTCGTGCCAAGAGTGCATGCTTTCTCGGAGCCCGGTTGCAAAACAGATCTCCCCCCTCCCAGCATTATTCCGCAGTTCTTCATAGCAAATGATGGGTGGGTGTTACTTTGGAGAAAAACGCACTTCTGATCAACTAGAGCGGCCGGAAGTATGCTAGAGCTACACACGGGCAGCTTCGGTTTTAAAAAATGGGTACAGTCCAGCCAAAGTTAAGCACATGCTTGAAGCGCTTCCGTTAAAATCAATAGGATTTAAAATCACTTTGCTGGAAACTAGCCTATGCTGTGCTCGACCATGTCTGATGAAGGGGGCTTTCACTCTTGAGATTCTGTGGGTGATTCCACGCTAGACCTTAAATCCTGGTTCAACCCTTCCCCGAATTTACGTTCACCACTACACTCGAGTTCACCCCTGTAATTATCGTGGGCAAGGCTCATTTTGTAGCAGGAGCTCCTTTGCATTTTGCACCCCTGATGTAGCCAATCCTCCAAGAGCTTACAGTAGCCCCTGTAAGAAAAGCTCTGTAAGCTCTTGGAGGATTAGCTACATTAGGGGTGTGTGGCCTAATATGCAAAGGAGCTCCTGCTACGAAATGAGCCCTGATCTTGGGGTACTTTTTGTTTCCACATTACAATGAGGTCACCCTGGTTTCGCTCCACACCTGTCCCGGGATAAAGAGATGCTGATAACCAGGGATAAATGTAAAGTCTTTGTGTCGTGAGCAGTGTTCCCTCTAAGCTGAGTTAGTGTGAGCTAGCTCACAGTTTTTTAGCCTCTGGCTCACACATGCTTGTCTTAGCTCAGGAAGGATGGCTCCAGAGCAAACTAATTTATGCAGCAGCCAAATCCCTGGCTCAGAACTTTAACGCCAGTAGCTCACAAAGTAGAATCTTTGCTCACAAGCCATAGCTTAGAGGGAACATTGGTCGTGAGTTGAACTCTGATAAAACCAGGGATGAGATTCAACTGCGGAGAGGACAGAGTCAAATACCCTCTTGAATCTCTTGTTGGTCTCCAAAGTACTTCTGGATTCGAATCTAGCTGTTCTACTGCAGACCAACACGGCTGCCCTTTGAAACTGGGGTATAAAGACTCTGGTGTGACCAAAGTCCCGTAGCCAGGAAATTTTCAGTGTTGGGGGGGGAGGGTCCCAGGCAATGCTCTCTCTAAGCTGTGGAGTCTTGTGAGCAAACATTCAACTTTGTGAGCTAGTGGCATTAAAGTTGTGAGCGAGTGGTTTGGCTGCTGCATAAAAGAGTTTGCTCGGGAGCCATCCTTCCTGAACTAAGACAAAAATGGGTGAGCCAGAGGCTAAAAAACTGTGAGCTGGCTCACACTAACTCAGCTTAGAGGGAACACTGGTCCCTGGGGAAACTGGTGGGGCATGATGTCACAAACTTAAAAATACAGAAGGGAATAAAATTTAAAAGCCCCAGACAGGTCCCTGCTCTGGAGATCAAATGCACACACCTGTCTTTCAAGTGGAAGATGGACTCCGGCCCGGGAGCCCCGGGGGGGGGGGGGCTCCCCAGATGCTTCAGAGCCGGCCGATCAGCCCAGCACATCTGCCCCAGCCAGCCTGGCCAAGGGGCACGGAACTCCTTCCTCCGACACAAGAGTGGGACTCACCACCATCAGCTCCTTGCCAGCTACCTTGCAGACGATTTTCATCTGTCGGACCTTCTGGGGGTCCCAGCCAAGGTGGGGACTGGCTGTGGAGCCCCCAGGGCTCCAGATCATTCCCAGGAGAGCCCTTTCCCGGGGTCAGCACTGGAGTCCCCTTCTCAGGGAGGAGGTAAGGAGAACCAGAGAGCTCCCCACAGTGGCAGGTTCGACAGGGCACTGCAGCAAAGCCAGGGCAGAGGCGGGAGCTGCAAGGATTGGGCTCCCCTTACCTTCCATCGAGGCCAACCTGATTTAGGAGAAGATGGGTGCACTGGCCGGCTGGAGAAGGCAGTACCAGACAGGCACACTGGAGGAGGGGTGAGGCACAGGCAGTACTCAGCGCAGCTAAATTTAGACTTAAATAAAATTATTTTAACTTGGAGAGAGTGTTTTTTTGGGGGGGCTGTTAATTAAGAAGAAGAAGAAGAAGAAGAGATTGGATTTATACCCCGCCCTTCACTCACTTGGAGTCAGAGTGGCTTCCAAACTCCTTTCCCTTCCCCTCCCCACAACAGACACCCTGGGAGGTAGGTGGGGCTGAGGGAGCTCTTTCCTAAGCTGTCCTTGAGAGAACAGCTGGTACAGAGCTATGGCTTGCCCAATGTCATCCAGCCAGGTGCAAGTGGAGGAGTGGGGAATCAAACCCGGTTCTCCCAGATTAGAGTCCGCGCACTTAACCCACTACACCAAACTGGCTCTCTTAAGGGGATGGAGCCCTGAGTTGCCCCACCATGGCTACGGGCTCTTGTGTCCATAATATCCGTTTGCATCCAGTGGCACCTTTAAGACCAACAAAGTATAATTCTGAAGAAGGCTGCAGGCATGGGAAAGCTTATACCCAGAATTAAACTTCATTCGTCTTAAAGATGCCCCTGGACTCGAACTCTGTTCTGCTGCTTCAGACCAACAGGCTACCCCACCCGAATCCACATTTATTTTAGTAATTCACAACCTTTGTGGCTTTGTCGGATGGTCAGCGGTTTTATCAGTAAGGATACTGCAGTTCAAATGAGAGTCTTGACTATTATTCATTGATTTTCATTTTTAGATCAAAACGAATGCTGTGGAGGGAAAGGCCTGTTTCCTGAAAACCAAATTACTGGTGCAAATACTCAGTCCTTTTGACCATCTTTGTTTGTCCCAGTTGCTATTTAGGGCTTGTCCTTTCATTCCTGTTTTTACGTCCCTTCTAGGTTAGGCACATGGCTAACCCCACCCAGTCCAGGGTCAAACAATGAATAAGACGGCCTCCTAACACTATGCAACCAATTAATCTTTGTTCACAATGACTGAGATGAACTGAGAGTAAGGGTGATGAAACACATCCCACCATAAACATAAGAACATCAGAAGAGCCTTGCTGGATCAGACCGGTGGTCCATCTAGTGCAGCATCCTGTCTCACACAGTGGCCAGCCAGTTCCTCTGGAGGGCCAACAACAGGGCACAGAATCTGAGGCCTTCATAAGAACATCAAAAGAGCCTTCCTAGATCAGACCAGTGATTCATCTATTCCAGTATCTTGTCTCACACAGTGGCCAACCAGTTCCTCTGGAGCCCCAGCAACAGGGCATAGAGGCCTTGGCCTTCCTGTGATGTCACCTCCTGGCTTTGGGATCCAAAGGCTGACTGTATCTGAACATGGAAGTCCCCATGTGGAAATTTATACTTTTCATGAAAAAAGTGGTAAATACGCAATGCAACAATACAAAAAAAAATGATATTCATCCTTCGTTAAATGAAAGAAAAAACTCTTTATGGGCAGGCAAAAATGAAGCATTTGAAGGACCGCTTATTTCAGTGGGGGATAGTTAAGTCTGTGCTGGATTCACCAAGTGAAATCAGGGGGACTTTTAGCATACTACCCTTTGTCTGGATCTTGTTGAATAAGGAGGCTGCAGAAGGTTATCAAGGTGTTGGTGGTGAAAACTGATCAACAGGACAGCAAGGTGATGTTCTCTTTTGGGTCAATGCCCACCCCATGGCGATTATTTCAAAACTGTTGTTATGATAAGCCATTCATGGTTTGTGGCTCAACAACCAGACCAGGTGATTTCCTTCTCAACACTGTTGACTATTTGGAATCAAGAAACTGGCTGGTCAGTTAAGGCCACCAGTCTTACTGGCAGCCAGTGACTAAAGGGAATTTCTGCATTCAGAGGTAGTAAACCAGACGGAAACTTCAGGGGAAGGCCTCATCCTCTATGCCCTGCTGATGGCCCTCCAGAAGAACTGGTTAGCCACTTTGTGAGGCAGGATGCTGGACTAGATAAACCACTGGTCTGATCCAGCAGGGCTCTTCTGATGTTCTTATGAAGGCCTCAGCCTCTATGCCCTAATGTTGGTCCTCCAGAAGAACTGGTTGGCCACCATGTGAGACAGGATGCTGGACCAGATGGACCACTAGGATGATCCAGGAAGGCTCTTCTGATGTTCTTATGAAGGCCTCAGTCTCTATGCGCTGATGTTGGCCCTCCAGAGGAACTGGTTGGCCACTGTGTGAGACAGGAGGCTGGACAAGATGGACTGCTGGGCTGATCCAGCAGGGGTCTTCTGATGTTCTTAAGAAGGCCTCGGCCTCTATGCCAGGATTTCAGCCCTCCAGAGGAACTGGTTGGCCACTGTGTGAGACAGGAGGCTGGACGAGATGGACCATTGGTCTGGTCCATCAGGGTCTTATGCTGGAAGCCTTAAGGAAGAATGACTAGTTCAGCACTGGAGGGTGGACAGCTCCTTCTGAACCACGTGGAAGTTTCCACAACAGGATTCCCAAAAATTAAATGGAAAACGAGCAACAAACAAAAAGATACCGATAGCAGGAAACTGACATCAGAGCAGTTGAATATAAGTCTTGATGGGCCTAGTAGGCTCAAATTTTCTTTGTCAGCGTTAAAAGTTTCTATTCAAAGATTTTAGAAAGCAGCGACACTCTATTAAAAGATGGGAAGAGAAACGTTTTTTAAAAACCACATATTTCTCGGGGGCGGGGGTGTTGATGCGATAATTATCCTGTGGTTTGTCTTTTGACTATGACATTTATTAAGAAAGGGGACGCAGAAGGTCTCGTGTGCCCGCGTGTGCATTTGCAGGGACTGAAAATAAAGCCCAAACTCTGACGTGAATCTTTTTTTAAAAAAATAATTAGAAATTTCACAACTAGGCCTGAAATAAGAACAAAGGCACAGAAGTGTCATCTGGACACAAAAACCCACCCTGAAATAAATGTTTTGGACTTTGCCAAGATCCCTGTAATTAAAAGAACAATTTGCGTCCTGACAAAAAAGCCAGACGTACAACTGCGAAGTCCGTTGCGACGCTGTTTCGAGAAACCCCCTTTGTCATTGTAGGCCTCAGACTTAATGCATTGGAAATTGGGTACCAACTTCTTTGGTTACCAGCTGGAAGAGAGGTGAAGGAGGGGGCGGGGGCGGGTTGGAAAGGGGGGGAAAGGTTGGAGGGGGAGGGGGGGAGAGAGAAAGATTGTCCTTATTTCTTTGTGGAAAAGAAAACCACTCTGGGCAGATGGGGAGACTTTGCCTTAATACCTCCGACGACAATTAGGGATGCCAGACCTAGAGGAAATCACCCCACATTAATATTGTATATGGAACAGCTGAACGGCTGAAGTGTATTCTAACCCAAGTGCAGGCCCCCTAGCAGATGGGATAAGAGGAGAGAAGGGAGGGAAGGAGGGGAGGGGAGGGGGGAAAACCCATTTAATAACTCTCCTTTCTCTCTGAGATTTATCCAATCAGACCCTTAGGAGTTGTTTTTTTTTAAAAAAAGCTCTTTGTCCCCAAGAAATTTACAGTTGGAAGTTGATCTTTGTAATGTTGACGATTTAAAAAAAAAAAGTGCTTTCTTTTCAAATTAGCCGCCCGTCCCCTCCCAGCTTCCACGGTGCCGTCCCTGACTCCCACAACCCCTCCCCATCTCCCACGAGAAACTCTATTTAATAAATGTAAATAGATTTTTAAAAGTCTCTTCTGAACTTTCATCAGCTTTATACTGCAGGATCCGATGCCCATGCAAGCACCAATTCTTAAAGGTAGACTCAATGTTTCCACAAAGCTGCTAACCACAGGCCTACAAGACAGCACACTTCCCCTAGATGGAAAGAAAGAGAGAGAAAGACAGAAAGAAAGACTAAGAATTAGTATCTCCCCCCCCCCTTTGGTTTGACAGAAATAATATTTGCAAAGAGAATGTGAACCAAAGTGAGTGTACCGTTTCGGTAACTGGAAACTAATGAGAGAAACACATTTAGCTGCCTATTCCTAGTTCCTTTCCTTAAAAAAAACCCCTTCACAGTTTAACCATCCTAATCTTACGCGTAACAGTCATTATGTCAAAACAATCACACACACACACACACACACACACACACACCCTTTCCGACCAGACATAAAGATTGACAGGCGAAGCTTTGACTTTTTTTCTTAGACAATATTTTGAAACCGCTGCTCTTGTCATGTCATCCCCAGAACAATTATCATCCCACACCGGCGTTTCCTCTAAGCTGAGTTAGTGTGAACTAGCTAGCTAGTGAGTTTTTTTTTAGCCTCCGGCTCACACATTTCTGTCTCTTCGCTCAGGAAGGATGGCTTCAGGGCTTCAGAGCCAGCTAATCCATGCAGTAGCCCAATAGCTCACTCACAACTTTGACGCCAGTAGCTGACAAAGTCGATTTTTTTGCTCACACGACTCACACACAGCTTAGAGGAAGCACTGTTCGACGTCCCCCCCAAACCCCCTCCCCCAACACATAGGATCTGCCATTTCCGTTGGGTCTCCCGGACTGACATCTTGTTGATCCATATTTACAAACAGATTAATTCACCCCCCTCCCCCAATGCATGATTCAGACCCACCGAGCTAGCAAATGATTCTCGCATGAATGATTCTCCCCCCAATGCATGATTCAATGATTCACACCCCCCCCCCCCCCCTTTTGCAGCAACGGCTCCAACCAGCGACTGGCAGCAAAACTTAAAGAAGCCAAGGAGGGGAAAAAAAGTGATAAGCCTTTTTTGTGTTCTCTTTTGCACGCACCTAAGAAGGTCCCACACAGCTTCATGCTTGCTCTGGGTTTCTCCCCTCGACTTCTGGCTCCTTTGGAGGAAATCAGGCGCAACAGTTCAAGAGACGCACTTTGAAACGCACGTTACTTCGTGCCAAGGAAAAAGTTCCAGGCCGGCGCAAAAACTTATGCGTCCCGGAGGCCCCGGTGGAAGGCGGCCCAGCCAATGGGAGCTCGGCGAGCTGCTAATTGCAAATCAAGGCAGATGGCAAAGCAGCCAATCGGGGGGCGGGCACTCCGCCCGACTGAGGGAGGGGAGAAGACAATAGGGCCGCGCTGAATGGGACTGGAGGAGAGACAGGAGCTGGCCTTCTGGTCGCCCGGCTTCAGGGCAAAGTTCCCCCAGGGTGTCGCGTTGCCATCCTCCCGGTGGAGCCTGGAGATCTCCCGGGATTACAACGGAGCTTTAGGCGACCACAATCCGTCCCCCTGGACGACTCTGTGGCATTAATGGTCTTATCTGGGAGCCAGTTTGGTGTAGTGGTTAACTGCGCAAACTCTAATCTGGGAGACCCGGGTTTGATTCCCCACTCCTCCACTTGCACCTGGCTGGATGACCTTGGGCAAGCCATAGCTCTGTACCAGCTGTTCCCTCAAGGAGAGCTTGGGAAAGAGCTCTCTCAGGCCCACCTACCTCCCAGGGTGTCTGTTGTGGGGAGGGGAAGGGAAAAGGAGTTTGTAAGCCGCTCTGAGACTCCAAGTGAGTGAAGGGCGGGGTATAAATCTAATCTAATCTCTTCTTCTTCTTCTTATTTATTTATTTATTTAATTGGGTTTCTAGCCCGCCCTCGGGAGCTGCAGTGGCTCACGTGGTCACAACGCCGTACTGCCCTCTGGAAGGTCGGTGGTTCGGCCGTTCGAGCCCCGAGCGCTGCAGGACGGAGTGAGCTCCCGTCTCCCGCCAACCGAGCCGTTCGAAAACAAGAAATGGCAAGTAGAGAAGCAGGTACCGCTTTGGTGGGAAGATACACAGCGTTCCGTGCGCCTCGGCGCCTCGGCGTCTTGGCCACATGACCACGGAAACGTCTTCGGACAGCGCTGGCTCTTCGGCTTGGGAACGGAGATGAGCACTGCATCCCTAGAGTCGTACTCGACTGGCTTTCGAGCAAGGGAAACCTTCATCGTTACTTATGGTCTTACCAACTGCCTGAACCCACTCTTAGCTATACTTATTGCTTAGTTACGTATGCACCTTGGCTCCCCCCCCCCCCCCATATGTCAGGTTTGAGGAATTCTGTTTCAATGTATCTGAAGAGGTGTGCATGCAGACAAAAGCACATACCCAGAATTAAATTTTTGTTGGCCTTCAAGGTGCCACAGACTGTGTTCTGCTGCTCCAGACCAACACGGCTACCCACCTGAATCGATCTTTCCTTCTGTGTATTGAACTTTATAAGTTAGTTTCTGACTTCTGGTGACCCCAGCTAGGGGCTTTCAAGGCAAGCGAGAAGCAGAGGTGGTTAGCCATTGCCTTCCTCTGCAGAGCCTTCCTTGGTGGTCTCCGTTCCAAGAGCTATGGAGACCCAGCAAGGGGCTTTCCAGGCAAGCGAGAAGCAGAAGTGGTTTGCCATTGCGTTCCTCTGCAGAGCCTTCCTTGGAGCTATGGCGACCCAGCTAGGGGCTTCCAAGGCAAGTGAGAAGCAGAGGTGGTTGGCCATTGCCTTCCTCTGCAGAGCCTTCCTTGGTGGTCTCCCCTCCAAGCACCAACCCTGCTTAGCTTCTGAGATCTGACAAGACTGGGTCATACCATGCCTCCTTCCCTACCCTAAGCTTCAGTTGCTAGTATCTTTATAAACAGAACCCTGGGAGAGAAAGAAAAAATATTGTTCTTCTCTGATTTTTTTTTCTAAAGTAGACTGAGGGCAAGGGAAGGATTAGAACAGATCATTCTTGTAAGAGTGATTTATAGCAAAGGCTTGACCTTAACTTTCAGATTGCAAGAAATAGCAGTACACTTGTGGTTCTTTCTTTCTTTTCTTTCTTTCTTTCTTTTCTTTCTTTCTTTCTTTCTTTCTTTCTTTCTTTCTTTCTTTCTTTCTTTCTTTCTTCATTTTTTCTTTCTTTCTTTCTTTCTTTCATTCTTTCTTTCTTTCTTTCATTCTTTCTTTCTTTCTTTCTTTCTTTCTTTCTTTCTTTCTTTCTTTCTTTCTTTCTTTCTTTCTTTCTCTCTCCATTCCTCTGACCTATAGGTCTTGAGTAGCATTTCTTAAACATAACTGGGAATATGAGGAAGAAAGGAAGAATTCAGACCAGACAGGGCTAGTTTGTAAGCTACAAAGAAAAAGAAGAAAAGAGATTTGAGTTATACCCCGCCCTTCACTCGGAGTCCCAAAGCAGCTTGCAATCTCCTTTCCTTTCCCCTCCCCACAACAGACCCCCTGTGATGCTGGTGGGGCTGAGAGAGCTCTTTCTAGAACTGCTCTTTCACGAACAGCTCTGAGAGAACTTGTGACTGACCCAAGGCCACACCAGCAGCTGCATGTGGAGGAGTGGGGACTCAAACCCGGTTCTCCCAGGTTAGAACCCATGCTCCTAACTACTACACCAAACTGGCTCCAACTGTCCTCTTGTAAGTTGTCCAAAATCTCATGGCCCGAACTAAAAAATTAGCTAAAATGAGTATATTTTCTACTTTTGAATCTGCGAGTAATTTAGAAACAGGGATATCTGCTGAGGACTCGGTCGACTGTCGTGTCAAAGGTTTAATCCATTGCTGTCTCACCTTATTATGCCAGGAACATTCAAATAGAACATGTCTTACCGATTGATTCAGTAGCTGTTAAATCACAGCTATCATATCTATTTGAGAATGGCACCTGAAGTACTGTGTTGGGCTGTGAGGTTTCTGGCCCTAGTCGGCTGAAGTGATTGATGGCTCATTTCAGGTTCTCAAGGAACAAAGCAGTTTGCAGTCCAGCTTCAGCGAGGGAAGGGAAGGTGGTCTCGCACAGAGAATGACCAGAAACTGGGGAGAACTTTGGTGTATAATCCTGCCAACCTAGCAGTTTGAAAGCAAGAACTGACCTTCGGTCAGAAGGTAACAGCTTTCCTTGCACCTCGGCATCTAGTCATATGCCGGCCACATGACCACAGGAGAAGTCTTCGGACAGTGCTGGCTCTTTGGCTTGGAAACGGAGATGAGCACCGCCCCCTAGAGTCAGATTTGACTGGCTTTCGAGCAAGGGAAACCTTTACCTTTACCTTGGGCTATATATATATAATGGTGGGTGGGGACGTTTGATTAAATATAAAGTAATCAATGATTATATATTTGGAATATGCTGTTCTTCTCTCTCCCCCTTCCCCAGTTTGTCTCAAAAACCTGCTTCATCCTAATATATGTGAAGCGAAGCGCCTGAATATGCAAGAGGACCGAATAAGCCCTCGGAGGTGTTTTGCCTCCTCCCACCCTCCATAGCAGGGAGATCAGAAACTTCCCTTCGGAAGAATCATAGAATCAGAGCGTTGGAAGGGACCTCCAGGGCGCATACCCAGCATTAAACTTTGTTGTGCCTGCGCACAAAAACACATGCCCAGAATTGAACTTTGTTGGTCTTCAGGATGCCCCTGGACTCAAACTTTGTTCTGCTTGGGGGTGGTCGGCGGTGCGGGGAGGTGTTGGAGCCTTGCGGTGCCTGTTGCCGTCGGATCGGAGTTCAGTGCTGCCCTGGAATTGGCGCTGGTGTCGCTCAGCGGGATCCCACCTTCGTCACCAGCAGGGGTCATTTCGTAGAAAAAGAGGTGCCGGAGCTCATTAGCATAACTCATTTGCATATGCCACACCCCCTAACATACCGGAAGTGTGTCAGAAGTCAACACCCACCCCTCAGGCTCCACTCCACAGGTGAGTGAAACTGACCTACTCTTCCTCCATTCCCTTCCCCATCCAATACTTTGTGCAATAAAAATAAGCGTAAAGAACACACCCTCATTCTCTTCCTGCTCCCTTGAAACCACCAGGTTTCAAGTAGACTTGAGATACCCAGGACATGTGCACCATCCATCCCTTCCCCTCCCCACAAGACACCCTGTGAGGTAGGTGGGGCTGAGAGAGGTCTTTTGAGAACTGCTCATGAGAGAACAGCTCTGAGAGAACTTGTGACTGGCCCAAGGTCACACCAGCAGCGGCATGTGGAGGAGTGGGGAATCAAACTGGGTTCTCCCAGATTAGAGTCCAACTCCTGACCACTACACCAAACTGATGGGGTGGAAGCTGCTGAAGGGTTGGTGAAATTTCTCCAGTACTTATGTGCCATGTGCCCAGATAAGAAATGGTCTACTTAGAAAATTTATATGCCACCTTGAGCAATTCTCTGGAAAAGCAGCACACAGTCATAAAAGGAACAATGATAAAATTATCAATATTAAAACAAAACATTAAAAACAATAAAGACCCTAGCAGGGCTTTCCCCGGGGCGCTGCGCCTCTGCACTGCTCGGGGAAGCCGAGGAGGGGGCGGGGCTTGGTCATGTGCCCGCCCCCTGGGCTCCTCACTCCCGGAGCGGCGCTCCTGTGCGCTCCCCCTCCAACAGACCCCTGGTCACCAGTATAAAGTACTCAGTCCAGAGACGCGTTCAAGTAAAATCAGCTCATGGTTTATTAGGAGGTTCAGGAACACACATGTCTGAGCTGGGCTCGGGGGTCTGCTTACATGCGCACCTAAACCGCGCCCCTGGCCTCGCCCACACACTCTGATAGGATTACAATTAATACAATGAAGTTTCCCCAGGTCATTGGCCCCAGTTTGCATCCTGGCTGACTGATAGGTCTAAATTACAATCCGGCCAGTCTATTGTGTTCTGGAGCGAAGCTCTTGACTGCGCCTGGCTATGTGCTTGCCCCGGACCGCATGGCCGGACCGCACGGCAGTTGCCATTAGAACACAACAGCTAACCTCCTGGATCTATCTTTCCTTCTGTGTACAGGACTTCATTAAGGGTGGACACTTCCCTTGCACTGCTGGATGATCTCATTCCCAGTTGAATAACATGTGGTTGTCGTTGCTGTCGGAATGTGCCGTCAAGGTGCAGCCAACTTATGGCGGCCCCATAGGGTTTTCAAGGCAAGAAACTAATGGAGGTGGTTTGCCATCACCTGCTTCTGCAACTGTGGACTTCCTTGGTGGCCTGTTTTCCACATCCTCGCCAGGGCTTCGCTTCTGACACCTGCTGAGATCAGGCTAGCCCAGCCTATCCAGAGCAGGGCAGATGAACGGAGGTGGTCTGCCATTGCCTGCCTCTGAGGGTGCGTTCAGACAGCGTGCTGGAGCCGGCTGGAGCCGGCTCAAAACGCCCCACTCCGGACCGGCGCGATCACACTCACCCCCAGTTCAAAGCACACACAAGCGGCTCCCCAGCATCTACACGGGAGCTTGCATCGGGCTTTTTTTTTTTAAAAAAAATTTCACCACATGCACATAAGCAATCACCCGAAAATACAATCTAGAGCAGGGGTGGGCAATCGTTTTGGCTCGGGGGCCACTTTGTGGGAGCGGAGGTTAGCGGAGGGCCGCACCTTTTAAAATGCTTGCATTCATTAGTTAACTTTGCATTTCAGAAAAGGTATAAATTGTATCATAAAGATCAATAAATATAAATTCAATAAAATAGTGGTAGTTTTATTCAATTTATTTATTGTGCTGATTTCAATCATCTATAGCTGCAAGCACATTTAGTTTTAGAATCAGTTTAATGAGACAAATGTACCCTATCACGCTTTTCTACAATTCTACAGAGACCGACTCAGACTGTCTTGGCGGGCCGCAAAAAACTCCGAGGGGGGCCGCATGTGGCCCGCGGGCCGCAATTTGCCCACCCCTGATCTAGCGCATGCGCAAAAGCAGGAGAGCAAAGCCCCTAGTCACCCAAGCTCTGTGACTTCCTTGCCCTGAGACAACACATCCCTTTAAACTTTTACCCCGAAACTGGTCTCCGTGGCATCTGGAACAAAGAATTAGTGTCCATTAAAAAAAAATTTTTTTTTAGAAAGGCGTAGAAGCGCTCATGCGCATATCGCTGACGGTAAAAAAAAATTGGCGGTCAAAAAGCGGAAGCCAGAGGCTTCTGCGGTTTTTTTTGTTAAAGATTCGGAAGTGTCTCGGTGACGGCTCCGTGATCAGACAGGGAAAAGGTGGCTTGAGCTGGAAGAGGACAGGACAAACCACCTTGGGACCTGGTCTCCAAATTACGATGCTTCGAGCCGGTATTTGGTGCGGTAAGGGACGGCTGGTGATGGGAGGCAGCTGCGGCTGTCTGAACGCCCACATTTGAGCCGGCTCGAAGCGTTTCGAAACGGCCCAGACGTGCGCATCTGAACGCACCCTGAGTAGCAGTCCTGGTCTTCCTTGGTCTCCCACTCAAGTACTATCCAGAGTTGACCTTGCGTATCTAATGAGATCTGATGAGATCAGGCTAGCCTGGCCCATCCAGGACATGGCAAATGTGGTTGTCAGAAAGGTTTTATTCCTCTCCTGAACCCCAGGCCCTGATCAAACATTCCCCCTTTTCCTTCTCTCGCCAAAGGCATTCCCTGCAAATTCCACAGGTGTGTTGAAAATGTCGAGGCAGTGTGCGACTGCAGTGAAAAAGGCCAACGCCATGCTGGGGGTTATCAGGAAGGGAAATGAAAACAAATCAGCCAGTATCCTAAGGCCCCTGTAGAAATCGATGGGGCGACCTCATTTGGAGTACTGTGTGCAGTTCTGGTCGCCACACCTCAGAAAGGATATTATAGCACTGGAGGAAGTGCAGAAAAGGGCAATTAGAATGATCAAAGGGTTGGAACACTTTCCTTATGAAGCAAGGTTGAAGCGCTTGGGGCTCTTTAGCTTGGAGAAACGACGGCTGAGAGGTGACAAGATCGAGGTTTATTATGCATGGGATAGAGCAGGTAGAGAAAGAAGTCCTTTTCTCCCTTTCTCACAATATGAGAACTCGTGGGCACTCCATGAAATTGCTGAGCAGTCGGGTTAGAACGGATAAAAGGAAGTCCTTCTTCACCCAAAGAGGGATTAACACATGGAATTCACTGCCACAGGAGGTGGTGGCAGCTACAAGCATGGATGGCTTCAAGAAAGAGTTAGATAAACACAAGAAGGGACCCGCGATACTCGCGGGGGGAGTGTTCCCCACAGCTCCCGGCCTGCAGAAGCAGGAGAAGCTCCACAGAAATAGGAAGCAGCACCAGGTAAGCCTTCTCCCCCCCACCGCCCAGCGAGCCTTCTTCCCTCCCTCTATCTTCCCTCCTGGACAACAGTGGCGGCGGTGGGGCCTGCCGTGCGCCGAGCCTTCTCCCCTCCCCTCTGTGATAGCGGCGGCGGCGGCAAGGCCCGCTGAGTCCTCCCAATGGTCAAAGCGTTCTCTGCGCTTGCGTAGGGAATGCTTTTACTTTTCGGGGGATTTAAATATCCCCCCCCCAATTTTTTTTTAACTTTTAGGATTTTTCTGCACACATGGCGACTTCGCCACATGTGTAGGAAAATCTCCTTGCCTCCCAAGTGCCCCACATGTGGATTTAGATATCCGCATGGAGGGGGCCACTTTGGAATTAGACATATAGATATGGAGCAGAGATCCATCAGTGGCTATTAGCCACAAGGTATAGATAGGAACTCTCGGTCTGGGGCAAGTGATGCTCTGTATTCTTGGTGCTTGGGGGGGCAACAATGGGAGGGCTTCCTGCCCCCACTGGTGGACCTCCTGAGGGCACCTGGTGTTTTTGGCCACTGTGTGACAGTGTTGGACTGGATGGGCCACTGGCCTGATCCATCATTGGCTTCTCTTATGTTCGTATGTTATAGCGGTATGCATGATATCGCCACACACCACTGAGCAGTTCCAGTTTCAAGAAGCCTTGCCTTAAGACCTGCAGCCGAGTATCAGTCGACACATGACACAGGAAGCACTACAAAAATGACACAACAGGGGCCATGGCTTGGTGGTGGAACATCTGCTTGGCATGCGGAAGGTCCTGAGTTCAATCCCTGGCATCTCCAGTTAAAAGAACCAGGTAGTAGGTTATGTGGAAGACCTCAGCCTGAGACCCGGGAGAGCTGCTGTGAGACTGAGTGGACAATACTGACCTGGATGGACCAAGAGTCTGATTTAGTATAAGGTCGCTTCATATGTGTTATTTATAATAAGCTATACATCGTCACCTCAAGACTGGACTACTGCAATGCTCTCTACATGGGGCTGCCCTTGACCCAAATCTAGAAGCTGCAGCTAGTGCAGAATGCAGCAGCCGGGCTGTTGATGGGTCTCTCTGTACGAGAGCACATCCGGCCTGCGCTGAAGGCATCGCACTGGCTACCAATAGTATACCAAATTCGCTTCAAGGTGCTGGTTCTGACCTTTAAAGCCCTATATGGTCGGGGGCCCGCCTGCTTGAGGGACCGCCTTTCCCCATATCTCCCCCAGAGAGCACTGAAGTTAGGGGCACAAAATCGTCTGACTCTTCCCGGTCCGAAAGACGCCAGATTGGCCGTTACCAGAACCAGGGCCTTTTCGGTGGTGGCTCCACACTGGTGGAATGAGCTCCCGGAAGACACTAGGGCCCTGCGGGACCTTTTACAGTTCCGCAGGGCCTGTAAAATGGAATTCTTCCACCAGGCTTTCTGTCAGGAGTCACCACTGCCTATTGCCTGCCGATGGTGAATGAGCTATTCAAACTGAATCCTTATGGTCCTCATCAAGGGCGTAGACCTTCCAATTTCCGAAGGGGGGGGGCTAGGGCTGGGCCAGAGACATTACAGGGGGAGGCTCAGCACGTCCTGGAAAAGTTCGGGGGGGGGGGTTCAAACTCCCCAGCCCCCTTGAAGTTGACACCTATGGTCCTCATGGCATTTGGAACATCTTTGGATGTGGCATGCTATGGATTATTAATCGCCATCTGTACTAACTTGTTCATTGTATTGAATGTCTACTGTACGAATTTTATTGGATTTTCGTGTATTTGCTGTATTTTTAATTTGTTATGCGCCGCCTTGAGCCTGCTTGTGCAGGCAAGGCAGGATACAAATCGAAAATGAATGAATGAATAGGGTAGACCACAGTCTCTAAACATTTATCCGAGCAAGTCTGTTAATGGGTTAGTCCAGTGCAACTCTGTGGCCTGCGTAGAAAAGCCCTTTCGAACCATTCAGTTTTGCATAGTTTGTGACAAACCAGGAGAGCTGGAACCGTCCTGGCCTCCTCCTGACCTCCTCGAGAGCCAGTTTGGTGTAGTGGTTAAGTGCGGGGACTCTAATCTGGGAGAACCGGGTTTGGTTCCCCACTCCTCCACATGCACCTGCTGGTGTGACCTTGGGTCAGTTACAAGTTCTCTCGGAGCTGTTCTCTCAAGGGCAGTCCTCAGAAGAGCTCTCTCAGCCCCACCTACCTCACAGGGTGTCTGTTGTGGGGAAGGGAAAGGGAGAGGAGATTGTCAGCCCCTCTGAAACTCCTTTGGGTATTGAAGGGCGGGGTATAAATCCAATCTCCTCCCCCCTCCCTCCCTAGTTAGGAGCAGGGTAGCCAGTCCCCGTGTTCCTTTCCCCATCTGCCCCACCTACCTCCCAGGGTGTCTGTTCTGGGGAAGGGAAGGGAAAGGAGTTTATGAGCCGCTCTGAGACTCCTTCAGGTATTGAAGGGCGGGGTATAAATCCAATCTCCTCCTCCTCCTCCTCCTCCTCCTCCTCTAGGGTTGCCAGCCTCCAGGTGGGGCCTGGGGATCCCCTGCTTTTACAACTGATCCCCATCTGACAGAGATCAGCTCCCCTGGAGAAAATGGCTGCTTTGAAGGGTGGACTCTATGGCATTGTACCATGCTGAGGCTCCTCCCTTCCCCAAACCCCGCCCTCTCCTGGCTCCACCCCCAAAGTCTCCAGGTATTTTCCAACCCAGACTTGGCAACCCTATCCTCCTCTACTACTACTACTACTACTAGTAGAGGCTGCCTATAGCATACCGGATAAGGTTCAAGGTGCTGGTGCTTACCTATAAAGCCCTATATGGCTTGGGACCTATCTACTTGAAGGACCGCCTCTCCCCATATGTTCCCCAGCGAGCACTACGGTCTGGTTCCCAAAATCGCCTGACCCTCCCAGGGCCAAAGGAGGCCCGGCTGGCGGGTACAAGGTCCAGGGCCTTCTCTGTGGCGGCCCCGTACTGGTGGAATGAGCTCCCGGATGACATCAGGGCCCTGCGGGACTATTTACAATTCCACAGGGCCTGCAAGACGGAGCTCTTCCACCAGGCTTTCGGGTAGAGGCCGCCCAGTATTGAGATCTACATCTGACCCTGGACCGATTTCACCCGCCAGTTTGTAGCTGTTTTAAGGTGGGATTCGGGTGCTGCGCTGAATTTGATGATACGCCATCTGTATGATATTATGTTGGTTTATATGTTTTAATGTTTTAAACGTTTTAAATTATGTATGTATGGATATGTTGTTAGCCGCCCTGAGCCCGCCTTATGGTGGGGAGGGCGGGATATAAATCACATGAAATAAATAAATAAATAAATAAATACTACTACTTCTACTATTTCTACTTCTACTTCTGACGGGCCGTTCCACAAGGCAGGGAGAGAGCACGCGTGCCGGCAGTTATTGATTTTGCCCATTCACAAGTTGGCAGCTGCAGAAATGCCTGCTGACAGTAATGGTGAGTCCCATTCCCCCCCCCCCACTTGCCAGGAAGGATCTGGCAGTCTCAGGCTGTCCACATATTTATTTATGCCTCTCCTTTGCCCCCAACGGGGACCCAAAGCAGCTCACATCATTCTCCTCGCCTCAGTTTTATCTTCACAACAACCATGTGAGGGAGGTTAGGTCGAGAGCATGTGACTGGTCCAAGGTCAGCCAGCGAGTTTCCACAGCACAGTGGGAATTCGAAGCTGGGGTTTCCAGGCCCTGATCTAACACAGCCACCACTGCGCCACACTGGCTTCCGCACATGACGGGGGCCTTTTAGTGGCGGCACTGAGGTTAGATAAGAAACCTCCCTTATAAAGTATTGTGTGGCTTTCAAGACAGCTGAAAAAAACCCCAACCTGTTCCAGCTAATTTGGGGCCGATCCTGTCTTTTTGATCCCCAATTGCTGAGCTGTTGGGTTGCCTTTCGCTGGTATGTTCGATTGGAGTTTGTATTGATTATTTCTTAAAATGTTTTGAAGGCTGCCTTGGGGGTATTTGATGTGAAAAAGGTAGCAACGTTTGAATGAAGGAATGAAGGAATGAATCCACTATAACATACGTAATGCATGGAAGCCCAATTTCATGTTTTCTGACCAAGCATTGAGCTATAAATCATGATTTATGTATGCTAGGTTGTGCTGATAGGCATGATCTCTCAGCAGCCGCTTCCTTCTCCAGCAGGGCTGCCAACTCTGGGTTGGAAATTCCTGGAGATATTGGGGGTGGATCCTGGGGTAGGGGGAGGACAGGAGGGACCTCTTCAGGGTACCGTGCCATGGAGTCCACCCTCCAAAGCAGACATTTTCTCTGGGGGAACTGATCTTGGTCCTCTGGAGATCAATTGTAATGGTGGGTGATCTCCAGGCCCACTTTGCAAGTGGATTAAGAGAGCCCGTTCACACAGCCACAGCTGCCTGATGTTGCCGTGTCGCACTCGCCCTGTCCTGAAGCGCTTTCATCCCGCGTTAAAAAGGTACCTGGTGAAACAGGTGTCAAGCCGTCTGGGTGCCTGTTCATCCTGCTTCCTGGCAGTGCGGACGCAAATAAGCCGCACATCAAGCAGCACCGGTAATGTGAACCCGCTGATCTGGCTGCTGCGCCCATGCGCCTATGCGCCTATGCACAGGTCGGGAAAAATGGACCCGTATACACCCCAGAGAGCCCTGCGATCAGGCACTCAACATCGCCTGACCCTCCCCGGCCTTAGAGAGGCTAGGCTGACGACCACTAGGACCAGGGCCTTCTCAGTGGCGGCTCCTTACTGGTGGAACAAGCTCCCGGATGACATCAGGGCCCTGGGGGACCTTATGCAGTTCCGCAGGGCCTGCAAAGCGGAGCTCTTCTGCCAGGCTTTTAATTAGGAGCTGCCACTGGGGGGGGAGGGGGGTCCCTGGATAGTGCCGAAATACATCTATTGGCGCAAGCTTATGTGGCAGTGGGCCTGGAATTCTGCTGTGCTTGCTTTGGAAGTAATGATGGCCACCAAAAGTGGTGGAATCTTCTGATTCTGCTGTTCTATATTTTAGTCGTGATTTTATATGTATATTTATATGTATATGTTGTGAGCCGCCTAGAGCCGGCTAACGCTGGCTAGGCAGGATATAAATCCCAATAAATAAAATAAAATAAAAAATAATAAACAAAGCCGCACCCCCACCCCACCCCGCACCACCATCGTCAGGGGCCACCCCGCAGTGTGAACGCTCCGTTCCGCCTGCTCCCCGGTATGGTCCCGCACAGGGGTCCTTTGGGGCCGGAGCAAGGCAGAGCGCCGCTCCGCCAGCTCAGGAGGGGCAGTAGGGCAGCCACGGGCCGAATCAGATTCTCTGATCTGATTTGGCTCGCTGCCGTATTGCCACCGAAATTTGATGGCAACTTTAAAAGCAGCTGTAGGGGAGGGGGTTTGAGGGAGAGGCTCCAAACTTGCAGGGTAGCTTCTGGGACCTCTCCCCGAAATGCCCACCAAGTTTCAAGAAGATTGGACCAGGGGATCCAATTCTACGGGCCTCCAAACAGGTTGCCCCCATTCCCTCCATTGTTCTCTATGGTGGGAAAAAGATAATGTTTTTCCCACCATAGAGAACAATGGAGGGGATGGGGCAACCTGTTTGGGGGCCCATAGAATTGGACCCCATGGTCCAATCTTCTTGAAACTTGGTGGCTATTTCAAGGAGAGGCCCCAGCAGCTACCCTGCAAGTTTGGAGCCTCTCCCTCAAACCCCCTTTCCTCCAGCCCCTCATATACCCTATGAGTTTTTGCCATTGATTTCAATGGCCCATAGGGTATAATGGGGCTGAAACTGACATTCCCTTTCTGACACACTTCCGGTGATGTCAGGGGATGTGGCATATGCTAATGAGTTATGCTAATGAGCTCCTGCACCTATTTTTCTACTAAAGGACCCCAGGTCCCGCATCAGTCTATGCAGTGCGAACGGAAAGCCCCGCAACAACTCGACCCAGGTCTTTCCACCCCGCTTCCCTTGCACTTCATTTTGCCAGTCTGTCCTCAGCCCTTGACCCTTCAGGAAACTCAAATTCCCAGCAGAGGTCCAAAAGCCATGAAAATGATGTAGGGATGCTGGCTTCCAGGAGGGGCTTGGGGATCTCCCGGAATTACAGCTCATCTCCAGACTACAGTTCCCTTGGAGAAAATGGACACTTTGGAGGTTGGCCTCTAGGGCATTGCAACCCCACTGAGGTCCTTGTCCCCCCAGGCTCCATCCCTGAATCTCCAGGAATTTCCCAACCTGGAGCTGGCAACCCTACCTCTCACCCCAGAAGTCGGGGGCGGTGGGGGGGGACCTGGCAATCCTACATCCCAGGATGGATACCATCGTGACCTGAAAGAAAGCAGGCTTGCACTTTCCCTGGGAAGTCACTTTGGAAGGAATGTTTTGGACAGGGCAATGGTTCAGCCCCGAGCGGTCCCTGGCTTTGTGAGCAGCGGAAGGGGCACCTATTGTGGTCTGGAATCCGAACAGCGAAGGGCGACTCCCTGTCCCGAAAGACAGATGGCAACACTCAACTCCAGCTGGGGGAAGAGAGATCTGGCTGAGGGCCAGCGACTGGCTGGCTTGTCTCTGGGAGGGAAGCGGCAACAGACTTCAATGAGATAACTTCTTTAGGCGGAGCGAGGGTCACCTCTGCAGCCGGGCGGGTGGATTGTGGGCGCTGGGTGCCTTGGAGGGTCATTTTGACAGCAGAACAAAGTTGCTCCTCCCGGTGGCACCTTTCAGACCAACAGGGTTTAATTATAACCTTCCACCGGCATGCATCTTCCAGCAGTGAGATGAAAACCCTTGCCAAAGAGAGATTTCCACTTCCTTTGGCTCTGCTTGTCTCGGGAGAGGGGATCCAGTTACACAAAGCCCAGTGGTAGGCTCTGGAAAACCGACCCTTTTGGGAGAGTCAGTGAATTTTCTCAGATGGGGGCAGAGGGGAGGAAAGTGGGGCGTCTTCCCCCCCCCCCCAGGGTAATTTGGGAGTGGGGCGGGTGCGAAATCAGCAGACAAATATCTGCAATTTGTGGGACAGGTGGCATGCGTAATGACCGCCAGACAGAAAGCTGATATTAACTAAAGGGGAGTTTAGAGCAATTTCTCCCAGCAGGCCTTGGCCGCGCTCTTTCTTTGGCTGGGGTCTGAAAGAAAGGTCAGGGGGGAGAAAAGAAAGGAAGGGGAAAAAGGCCAATTCACTCTTTTTGTGCCGAGAGATCTGTATCGGGGTTCTTTGTCTAAAGTGTCCCCCAGGGTCTGAATTCAGATGTCTTTGGAAGAAGAAAGACTCAGGTGGGGGAGCCGTGTTGGTCTGAAGCAATAGCACAAAGTTTGAGTCCGGTGGCACCTTTAAGACCAGCAAAGTTTAATTCTGGGTATCAGCTTTCGTGTGCACGCACCCTTCTTCAGATAGAGCTTCGGATACCTCTTATTCAGGGATCTGAAGACGAGTGCGTGCGCACAAAAGGTTATACCCAGCAGGGGTCCGTTGGAGGGGGAGCGCACAGGAGCGCAGCTCCGGGAGTGAGGAGCCCAGGGGGCGGGCACATGACCAAGCCCCGCCCCCTCCTTGGCTTCCCCGAGCAGTGCAGAGGCTCTGTTCCTTTTATGACTGTGTGCTGCTTTTCCAGAGACTTGCTCAAGGGGGCATATAAATTTTCTAAGTATACCATTTTTTATCTGGGCACATGGCACATAAGTACTGGAGAAATTTCACCAAGCCTTCAGCAGCTTCCACCCCATCAGTTTGGTGTAGTGGTCAGGAGTTGGACTCTAATCTGGGAGAACCGGGTTTGATTCCCCACTCCTCCATATGCAGCTGCTGGTGTGACCTTGGGCCAGTCACAAGTTCTCTCAGAGCTGTTCTCTCATGAGCAGTTCTCAAAAGACCTCTCTCAGCAGTCCCACCTACCTCACAGGGTGTCTTGTTGTGGGGAGGGGAAGGGAAGGGGAAGGGATGGGTGGTGCACATGTCCTGGGTATCTCAAGTCTACTGGAAACCTGGTGGTTTCAAGGGAGCAGGAAGAGAATGAGGGTGTGTTCTTGACGCTTATTTTTATTTCACAAAGTATTGGCTGGGGAAGGGAATGGAGGAAGAGCAGGTCCGTTTCACTCACCTGTGGAGTGGAGCCTGAGGGGTGGGTGTTGCCTTCTGACACACTTCCGGTATGTTAGGGGGGGTGGCATATGCAAATGAGTTATGCTAATGAGCTCCTGCACCTCTTTTTCTACAAATGACCCCTGATACCCAGAATTCAACTTTGTTGGTCTTAGAGGTGCCAACTGGACTCAAACTTTGGAGGAAGTTTTATGACTCCGACCATGTTGTTGGTTTCAATCTTGAAGCCAGAATTTTATTATTTTTTTTTAAAAAAGGTTTCTGCAGATAGTTTGTGATTCTCCGTTCGCAGAGATAAAGAAAGAGAAGAAGAGCTGGGTTTTATTATTGATTTGTTTGTTTATCGGATTTGTATCCCGCCCTCCCTGCAAAGCAGGCTCAGGGAGACTCACAATAATTGATGCGTAAATAGCAGTAAAATCCACCTAAAATCAATCCAGTTATACATAAAAGATCGTAAGGGGCTGGCGACATTTCCTGAATGACTTCAGAAGGTGTACAAATGAGAGCGAACAATGGTCTACAATCATTCTGCGCACTGATCTTCCAAAGTTCAAGCGGCGACGCAGGCCGGATGTCGAAGCCAAGGGCAAAACTCTGTAATAGAGATCATTGATGATAGTGGTAGTGGCGGCTCCTTAGCTGAAAGCCTGATGGAAGAGCTCCGTCTTGCAGGCCCTGTGGAGCTGTAGAAGATTCCACAGGGCCCTGATGTCTTCCGGGAGCTCATTCCACCGATATGGAGCCACCACTGAGAAGGCCCTGGCCCTGGTGGTAGAAAGCCTGGCATCCTGGGGAACCGGGAGTGTCAGACGGTTCTGAGACCCCGACCTCAGTGCTCTCTGGGGTATATGTGGGGAAAGGCGGTCCCTCAGGTAAGTCGGGCCCTGTCCATGTAGGGCTTTAAAGGTGAGTACCAGCACCTTGAAGCGAATTTGGTATGCTATTGGCAGCCAGTGTAGTGTCTTCAGCACAGGCTGGATGTGCTCCCATCTGGGGAGGCCCAGCAAAAGCCTGGCTGCGGCATTCTGCACTAGCTGCAGCTTCCGGATTTGCGGCAAGGGCAGCCCCAAGTAGAGAGCGTTACAGTAGTCTAATCTCGAGGTGACCATTGCATGGATCACTGGTCCAGGTCATTTATACCCTGCTTTTTTCTACCATGAGGAATCCCAAAGCCAGTGCAGTGTTCCCTCTAAGCTGAGTTAGTGTGAGCTAGCTCACGGTTTTTTAGCCTCCGGCTCACACCTTTTTGTCTTAGCTCAGGAAGGCTGGCTCCAGAGCAAACTAATCTATGCAGCAGCCAGATCGCTCACTCACTACTTTAATGCCAGTAGTTCACAAAGTAGAATTTTTGCTCACAAGACTCCACAGCTTAGAGGGAACATTGCTCAGAGTGGCTTATCATTGCCTTCCTTTCCTCTCTCCACAACAGACACCCTGTGAGGTAGGTGGGGCTGAGAGAGCTCTTTCCAGAACTGCTCCTGAGAGAACAGCTCTGAGAGAACTTGTGACTGACCCAAGGTCACACCAGCAGCTGCATGTGGAAAAGTGGGAGAATCAAACCCAGTTCCCAAGATTGGAGTCCACCACTCTTAACCACTGCTCTCAATGACTCTCCGCTCTCCTCTCCCTAAAACAGGTAACTTCTGAGGCAGGTGGGGCTGACAGAGTTCTGAGAGAACTGGGACTGGCCCAAGGTCACCCAGCTGGCTGCATGTGGAGGAGTGGGGAATCAAATCCAGTTCTTTAGATCAGAGTCTGCCGCTCTTAACCACTACATCATGCTGGCTTTCCAGCATGGCCAGTACTACTGTGGCCAAAAAACACCTGTGGAATACGAGCATCATTTAGCACTCTTCTACAGATGGGGGCTCCGGAGGTCATTATCTCATCGGGTCACCGTAACTTGGAAGCGACTTGACGACACTTAACACACACACACACACCTGCACAGAGAGGCCTGCACAAACAACAGTGTAAGATTCTATGCAACTGTTCGTGCAGAGACAGTGGTTCAACAAATTGCATTGGTAAAGGGATGAGACCCAGTCTCGTCAAATCTAGGATGCTAAGCAGGGTCGGCCCTGGCTGGTACTTGGGTGGGAAACCACCAAGGAATTCTGGGGTTGCTGTGCAGAGGCAGGCAATGGCAAACTCCCTGGAAATGTCTCTTGCCTTGAAAATCCCACTGGGTCACCATAAGGCAGCTGTGGTGCTGGAAACTGACTTATGGTAACCATGTAGTAACTTATGGTATCTTCCTCCTCCTTCTTTTCTTCTTCCTCCCCCTCCTCTCTTCCTCCTCTTCTTCCTCCTCTTCCTCTTCTTCTTCCTCTTTCTTCTCTTCCTCCTCCTCCTCTTCTTCCTCCTCTTCTCCTTCCTCTTTCTTTTTTTCCTCCCCCTCTCTTCCTCCTCCTCTTCCTCCTCCTCTTCTCCTTCCTCTTTCTTCTCTTCCTCCTCCTCTTCCTCTTCTTCTTCCTCTTTCTTCTCTTCCTCCTCCTCCTCTTCCTCCTCCTCTTCTGCTTCCTCTTTCTTCTCTTCCTCCTCCTCTTCTTTCTCCTCTTCTTCCTAGTCCTTCTTTCTCTTCTTCCTCCTTTTTCTCTCCTTCCTCCTCCTTCTTCCTCCTCCTTTCCTTCCTCCTCTTCCTCCTCTTCTTTTTCTTCTTCCTCCTTTTTCTCTTCTTTCTTTTCTCTCTTCGTCTTCCTTTTCCTCTCCTTCCTCCTCTTTCTCTTCCTCTCCTCCTCCTCCTCGGCTAGCCCATGTCTCTAATGCCAGCGGACCCTGCTTTGTGAAACGTGTATTGTACTCTTCTTCTGCATATGACATTGGGTAAGGCACCATGCTTGGAAAACAATTTGAACAATTATATTGCGGGCAATCAGGAAGTTCTGTTCATCTGTTGTCTGGGGCCTCCTGGGGCTTTAATGGAAGGCAGCTAAGTACCTCTCCTCTCCTCCTTCCTGCTGCCTCCGCGGTGGCCAACTGCTCCACAAGGTCACTTAGCAGCACCATTTAGTACATGCCTTTCATGCATGGGGGAGATTTCCAATCGATGGGCGTCAGGAGAAATGCAGAGGGCTGAGTCTGCTTTTATTCAAAGTCCCTTGAGGAAAGGGGGAGGGGGATGAATACCTGAATAGCAGAAGCAGTGGGGGCTTTGGTCTTCCTTGGATGGAAATTCAAGAGGCAAAAAGAAACCGGTGGGCTTCAGATGACATAACCATGGGCCGCCAGGGAGATGGACTGGGGGACCACTGTGATGGAAGAGAAAGTGTTGGGTTTGGACCTGGGGTACACATAAGAACACAAGAAGAACTCTGCTGGATCAGACCAGAGGTCCATCTAGACCACCATCCTGTCTCACACAGGGGCCAAACAGTTCCTCTGGAGGGCCGACAACAGGGCAGAGCAGCTGAGGCCTTCATAAGAACATCAGAAGAGCCCTGCTGGATCAGACCAGTGGTCCATCTAGTCCAGCATCCTATCTCACACAGGGGCCAAACAGTTCCTCTGGAGGGCCGACAACAGGGCAGAGCGGCTGAGGCCTTCATAAGAACATCAGAAGAGCCCTGCTGGATCAGACCAGTGGTCCATCTAGTCCAGCATCCTGTCTCACACAGTGGCCAGTCAGTTCCTCTGGACAGCCAACAAAAGGGCATAAAGGCCGAGGCCTTCCCCTGATGTGGCCTCCTTGCTCTGGAATTCAGAGGCTGAGTGCCTGTGAATGTGGAGTTTCTCCTCAGTCACCGTGGCTAGTAGCCGTTGATAGACTTGGGGGGATGAGATTTCATGAGTCAGAAGAAGTGACCAAGACGGTGATTTGACTTGGTGGACCAGTGATTTGGCTTGATGTTTGGCAGCTTGACAACGGATGAGTGGGTGTATAAGGCGTGAAGATTCCTAGCAAACAGGAAAACTGAGAGCACATTTTAAAAAATCTACTTTAAAGTCTCTAGCTCTGAATGATCCTTGTGTTTGCTAAGTGCTGTGAAGTCCCTTCTGATTTAGGGCTGCCAAGTTCCCCGGTAGGGCGGGGGAAACACCGATTTTTAGTGCTTACCTCCCGCTTTTCCAAAGTTGGCCACCGGGGGGACAAAATGGCTGCCTTAAAAGGGAAATGTCTGCAGAGAGCCTGCCCTGCAGTAAAAAGCCTCACCAGACATTTCCCCTTTAAGAAGTCAGCAAGAGAGCTTCCACAGCAAGAGAGGTCCGCCCAGAGATTAAGGAGGGACTGAAGGAGCTGCTTTTGCATGTGGCTGGCAAGGTGAGTTTCTCTTCCAGCTCTTTTCATTCCCTCTCCCTCTTTCTTTTTTCTGTCTGTCTGTCTGTCTGTCTGTCTGTCTCTCTCTCTGTCCCCATCCAGCAGAGGTCTATCAGTGGCTATTATTAGCCACAAAGTCTAAATGGAACCCTTTGTCTGGGGCAGTGATGCTCTGCATTCTTGGTGCTTGGGGGGCAACAGTGGGAGGGCTTCTGGAGTTCTGGCCCCGCTGCTGGACCTCCTGAGGGCACCTGGTATTTTTGGCCACTGTTGTGACACAGAGTGTTGTACTGGATGGGCTGTACTGGATGGGCCGATCCACTGAGGCTTCTCTCCTGTTCTTATGATATGAAAATCATATTAAGCACTTGTGTAGCACTTAGTGCTTCATATTCTGCCGAGATGAGGAAGGATTCAGTAGGGCTGTTGCTCAGTGATAGAGCATCTGCTTGACATGCAGGAGGTATCAGCCTCTTCAGCTAAAAAAGGATCAGGTAATAGGTGACATTAAAGATCTCAGCCTGAGACTCTGGAGAGCCACTACCAGTCTGAGTAGTCAATACTGACCTTGATGGACCAATGGCCTGATTCAGTATTAGGAAACTTCATGAGTTCATGTGTCAGCATGTGGAAGCAACATCACAGGATGTGACATCACAAAATGATGTCACTTCCTTTCTCCTGGCTCCACCCCCAAAGTCTCCTGGCTCCACCCCCAAAGTCCCCAGATATTTCCCAAGTTGGACTTGGCAGCCCTATTCTGATTTATGGTGACCCGATGAATGTAGGATTGCCAAGTCCAGGTTGGAAAATACCTGGAGACTTTGGGGGGTGAAGCCAGGAGAAGGTGGGGTTTGGGGAGGGGAGGGGCCTCAGCATGGTACAATGCCACAGAGTCCACCCTTCAACGCAGCCATTTTCTCCAGGGGAGCTGATCTCTGTCAGCTGGGGATCAATTGTAAAAGCGGGAGATCCCCAGGCCCCACCTGGAGGATGGGAATCCTAGATGAACAAATGTCCTCCAGAAGGTTCTATCCTTAGCAGCCTTGCTCAGGTCTTGCAAACTGAGGGTTGTGGCTTCCTTGGCTGAGTCGACCCATCTCCTGTTAAGTCGTCTTCTTTTCCTGCTGCCTTCCACTTTTCCTAGCGCTGTTTGTCTTTACCCGTGAGTTTTCTCATCATTTGGCCAAAGTATGATAACTTCATAGAATCGCAGAGATGGAAGGGGCCCTGCAGGCCATCTAGTCCAACCCCCTGCTCAAGGCAGGATCAGCCTAGAGCATCCCTGACAAGGGTTTGTCCAGCCGCTGCTTGAAGACTGCCGGGGAAGGGGAGCTCACCGCCTCCCCAGGCAGCTGATTCCACTGTTGTACGACTCTTATTGTAAAAAAGTTTTTCCTAATATCCAGACAGTATGTTCCTGTCCTTAATTCAAACCCATTCTTGCGGGTCCTCTCCTCTGCTGCCAACAGGAACAGCTCCCTGCCCTCCTCTAAGAGACAGCCCCTTCAGATACTTCAAGAGAGCAATCCTGTCCCACCTCAACCTCCTTTTCTCCAGACTGAGCATTCCCCTCAGCCTCTCCTCATAGGGCTTCTTGGTCTCCAGGCCCCCGATCGTCCTCGTCGCTCTCTTTTCTACCTGCTCCATCCTGTCCACATCCTTTTTGAAGTGAGGCCTCCAGAACTGCACACGATACTCCAGGTGCCGCCTGGCCAATGCGGTGTACAGTTTAGTCATTTTAGCTTCTTGAGAGAGTTCAGGCTTGATTCGATTTAGAACCCACTGATCTGTTTTTTCCAGAGGCCCACGTTCTCCATAAAACTCTCCTCCCACCCCACATTTCAAACGAGTCCGCTTTCTTCACTGTCCAACTTTCAAACCCTCTCCATACTCATGGGAAATACCGTGGTGTGGCGTTTCTTGATCTTGGTCGCCAGCGACACATCCTTCGCCCGGAGAATCTTTTCCAGCTCCTTCATGGCTGCCCTTCCCGGTCTCAACCTCCTTCTGATTTCTTGGGGGCAGTCTCCCTTTTGAGAGCCAGTTTGGTGTGGTGGTGTGGCAGTTAAGAGTGAGGACTCTGATCTGGGAGAACCGGATTTGATTCCCCACTCCTCCATATGAATCCTGCTGGGTGGCCTTGGGTCAGTCACAAGTTCCTTCAGCGCTGTCATCTCAAGAGCAGTCCTCGAAAGAGCTCTCTCAGCCCCACCTACCTCACAGGGTGTCTGTTTGGGGGACAGGAAGGGAAAGGAGATTGTAAGCTGCTCGGAGACTCCAAGTGAAGGGCGGGGTATAAATCCAATCTCCTCCTCCTCCGCCTCTTCTTCTTTGAGCTAAGAAATAGAAAATCTTGAAACATTTAAGTTTCTCTGTCATCCACCTTAATTTCCCTGTAGCCATTGCTTTTGTCTTCTTGGTGTTCAGTTGCGATCCTCCTCTGTTTCTTTCTGCTTTAACTTCATCAGTAGTCATTCCAGGCCTTCGCCGTTTTCTGCCAGTAACGTGGTTTCATCTGCATATCTCCAACTGTTAATGTCCCTCCCACCAATTTTCACTCCAGCTCCGTCTAAGCCGGCTTTCCTTATGACATGCTCCCGAGTTTTAGTAAACGTAATGAATTATGTCTTGTGTATCGACATTAACTTGGCATAGATAGATTTGGTCTCAGAATTCTATACGCATGAGCTATGGGGAAAGTATGAGTGGTGTGGGTAACCTTTGAACTTTGCCAGCCGATATTTAAATATTTATGTACTCTTTCCCTTCTGAATGGATAGAACGGTTTTTTTTTTTGGTGAAACGGAATCCCGTTGTTTAAAACAACAGTTCGGCTGTTCGTAAGACTTGTGCTATTCCCCCCCTAAAGATATATTTCAAAACTTCTTTCTTTTTAATTTTGTCTTTTTAAAAGAATGGTTTGCATGACAAGGGGAAATACAATTACAAAATTCAAAATCTGTATTTTAACTGACAATTCTTGAGATAAACATGTCATATCCTTACTTATCCTTGCAATTTAAGTTCACCTAGCTCTTTAACTGTATGATGCTTATAATTTTATGTTTTGTGTAAAGTCAACTGAACTGAACTGTTTAAGCTTAATTATCTCCATGCTTGTTGTTTATGTCTTTGAGGTCTGTTGGTAATATTTTGATCTACAGAAGCTGCTCATATTTCTTTAAATTACTCCCAAGAATAGAAAACTTCTGATTTTTTAAAAAATGACAGGCATTTGAGAGCTTTCCCTTGCCTTTGTGACTGTCTCTGAGAGCAAGGAAAACATGTGAGCCAACACCGTACAGAATAAGTTTTCTAAGGATTAGGGACGGAACGAGAAATTTAAAAAGACCTAAGGAGAGACCCGTATGCAAGTACAAAGTCATCGAGTCCAGATTTCTGTTCCCACAACTGGCCAGAAAGATGCCCTGAGGTAGACAAAAACAGTGCGTAAGAACATAAGACTCATTTTTTAAAATGAATAAACTGAGGCAATCATATTTTCATCACACTATAGGAACATAAGAACAGGGGTCCCTCTAGTCCAGCATCCTGTCTCAAACAGTTGCAAACAAGTTCCTCTGGAGGTCCGAGAATAGGACACAGAGGCCAAGATCTTCATGAGAACATAAGAAAAGCCCTGATGGATCAGACCAGTGGACCATCTAGTCCAGCATCCTGTCTCACACAGTTGCAAAAAAGTTCCTCTGGAGGGCCAACAAGATGGCACAGAAGTCAGGCTCTTCATAAGAACATAAGGGATCAAACCAGTGGTCCATCTAGTTCAGTCTCTCGTCTCTCATACAGTGACCAACCAGTTCTTCTGGGCACACGGGCTAAGGTCTTCATAAGAACATAAGAAGAGCCCAGTGGTCCATCTAGTCTAGCATCCTCTCACACAGTGGCCAACCGGTTCCTGAGGGAGTGAGGAACATGAGAAGACAAGAATCATTGGAAAAGCTGGAGGCTATAGAAAAAAGAAAGACTCAGCATGAGCTGGATTGACTCAGTAAAGGAAGGCGTGGACTTTAGTTTGGAAGAGCTGAGCAAGGCCTGTTAACAACAGGATATTTTGGAGTTTGCTCTGGAGCCATCCTTCCTGAGCTAAGACAAAAATGTGTGAGCCGGAGGCTAAAAAACTGAGCTGGCTCACACTGACTCAGCTTAGAGGGAACACTGGTCCTTAGATCCTTCCCCCTCATACCACAGCCAAGCCATGTCTCTGGGGATTCTTATTTTTGTCAGTGTAATCCACCATTCTGCCAAGGAATCGCAGGCAGAATTCATGAGATATCCCCCAATGTGATCCTCTTAATGCCTTGATCTCAGGGCGGGCCCCAGGGTTTTTTGCACACTAGACAAGGCTACCTTGTGGCGCCCCCCACCCCTGCAAGAGCCATCCTCTCCACCGCCAGAGACCCACCCCAGCACCCACCTGCCTGCCCGGGCTCATGAGTTCTCCAGCCCCGCCGGCAGCCATCTGCATTGGCTGGCCGCAGCACCTACAAGTCTATCTGCATTGGCTCAAGGCTAAGTTTGGTTCTTAGCCTAAATGGAAAGCTGCATTCAGACATAATGGTAAATCATGGTTTGCATAAGGCACACTATCTCCTGGTTTGAGTCTCTCTCAGTCTCTCCACTGCCCTGTTTGCCAGCTGTGCCCCTAGGGGCCGCCTAGTTGGCCTAGTGATAGAGCCGGCCCTGCTTGACCTGGATGGTTGACGCTAGCCCGATCTTGTCAGATTTCAGAAGCTAAGCAGGGTTGACCCTGGTTAGTAGTTGGATGGGAGACCACCAAAGAAGTCCAGGGTCTCTATGCAGAGGCAGGCAATGGCTGTCCAGAGTCTCTAAGAAGAAGAAGTGATTGGATTTATACCTACCCTTCACTACCTGAAGGAGTCTCAGACTGGCTTACAATCTCCTTTCCCTTCCCCTCCCCACAACAGACACCCTGTGAGGTAGGTGGGGCTGAGAGAGCTCTGACAGAAGCTGCTCTTTTTCAAGAACAGCTGTGCCAGAGCTATGGCTTGCCCAAGGTAATCCAGCCAGGTGCAAGTGGAGGAGTGGGGAATCAAACCCGGTTCTCCCAGATGAGAGTCCGCGCACTTAACCACTACACCAAACTGGCTCTACAACAAGGCAGGCACTGGCAAATCATGTCTGTTGGTCTCTTGCCTTGAGAACCCTACAGGGTTGCCGTAAGTCAGCTGTGACTTGATGTCCCTTTCCACCACCACCTTCCCAGGGGTCATGGCCCAGTTTGAATAAGTGCAGGAGCACCTCTGAGCAGATGGCACGTTAAGGAATGCCTATATAGATCAGACCTGGAGAACTGCAGATCGTGGGAGCAACTCGTCACGACCCTGTGAACTTTGGGACCACAGCTCCAGACTCTGCCTGCTTCCTGTGACCTTTGGACTGAGCCTCAACTCTGCTTTTTGGTCCCTGTCTGAAGCTTGCTGATCAGTGATCTCAGACTGCCTTGACTCGGCTTTCCTGAACAACCCATGAACTCTGACTGCTGCTAAACTGGTATTTGATCTCTGGACTGGACTCTGGGCTGTGGCCAAGCTCTGTTGCCTTACTCTGCCTGTATTCCAGGACACCAGGGCATAGGTGTAGACTACGAGGGGGAGGGGCTTGAGCCATCCCTGAAATTTCCTGGGGGTGGGGGCTCAGTTACCCCCAGCAAAATGGAGCGCCTGCCGCCGCGCCACCCCGGGCCCTTCCGAGGCCCGGCCACCGCTGCTGCCAGTGCCTCTCCCCCCCACCGCATGGCCGTTCCTCCATCCTTCCCTCTCCCTCCCTCTTTTCCGGGTGAAATGCCCGGCGTGGTGGCGTCACCCGGAAGTGACACCATCACACTCGGCACGTTGCTAGGCGACGCTCTAGCAATCACCCTGAAACTCTATGGCACCATAGAGTTTCAGGGCGATTGCCAGAGCGTCACCCTGGCAACGTGCCCAGCGTGATGGCATCACTTCCGGGTGACGTCACCACGCTGGGCATTTCACCCAGAAAAGAGGGAGGGAGAGGGAAGGAGTGGCCGGGGGGGGGGGGGAGAGAGAGCGGCACCAGCAGCAGTGACTGGCGGGCCTCAGAAGGGCCCGGGAAGGCGCAGCAGAAGAACATCGCCTCAGCGAAGAACATCGGCTGAAGGAAGAACACGCTGCAGCAAGCATGTGCGCTTTGCGCGTGCGCTGAAGAGCCCCCCCCCCTGGAATTTACAAAACTCTACGCCCCTGCACCAGGGACCATTCACATCACTGGAAATTTTGGCTGCCTATCTGAAACCAGCAGTCTGATCTCCTAGTCTTGCCCCTCAGGACTGGGATGTCCCTTTGGTGTCTGGTCAGTTCCCTTAGAGTGTCCCTAAACAGGAAAATGGTTCACATCAGTGTCCTCCTAACATGTTTCGAGAACTCAACCAATGGCTGCTGCCTCTAGGGCCGCCAGACTCCAGGTAACAAGCCTCGGTCTGAAGCTCTCCAGACGGCAGAGATGAGTTCCGCTGGAGAACCTCTGACTCTTGAAAACTTATACATGGGAAATCTTGTTGTTCTCTTAAGGTGTTACTGGACTCAAATCTACCTGGAGAAAATGACTCCTTTGAAGGGTAGACTCTACGGCATTCTACTCCACTGAGCTCCGTCCCCTCCCCAACTCCCACACTCCCCAGGCTCCACCCAAAAATCTCCAGCAATTTTCCAACCCAGAATTGGCAACTATAGGCTTAGCCTCCAATGGCAAAATTCTTCTTCCTCTTCTTCCTCCTCCTCTTCCTCTTCTTCTTCCTCCTCCTCTTCTTCTTCCTCCTCCTCCTCCTCTTCCTCCTCCTCCTCCTTTTCTTCCTCCTCCTCCTCTTCTTCTTCTTCTTTCTCCTCCTTCTCTTCTTCTTCTTCTTCCCTTCTCTGTCTGTCTGTCTCTTTCTCTCTCTCTCTCTCGTGGCCGACTATTAGCGCCTCCACTTAGTTGCTTCCCCTTTTCACATCCTCCCCCCATTATTTTACACTCAAAATACAGAGCCGTAACAAGTCCAGGCTGCTGAGTTCAACCCGATAGGCGCTGTCAAATCTGTCCGAGGGTGGCGACAGTAAACATTTCAGCTGCCTATCAATTTTGCTGCGATAAAAATAAAAGTCCTCACCCTGAAGAAATCAAGTTCTGCCGTAATGAGTGCTTTGTCTCCAAATATTTGCATTTGAGCAGACAAGGTTCACTTTTCAGGGTATTTCTTTAAAAAACACACACACAAAACACATATAGTCATAAACAATCTGACGGCTAAGAACTCCCAGGAAGAAGAAGCTTTTCACAGCCGCATCTCATCCCATTCTGAAATCTGGGAGAGCAGAAACCTTGGGGGACATTTTTTTGTTGCATTATACAGTTTGCTGAGAGGCAGTCTGGTGTAGTGGTTAAGTGTGGGGACTCTAATCTGGGGGAACCAGGTTTGATTCCCCACTCCTCCACTTGCACCTGCTGGATGACCCTGGGCAAGCCATAGTTCTGTCAGAGCTGTTCTCTCAAGGACAGTTGTCTCAGAGCTCTCTCAGCCCCACCTACCTCACAGGGTGTCTGTTGTGGGGAGGGGAAGGGAAAGGAGTTTGTAAGCTGCTCTGAGACTACAAGTGAGTGAAGGGCGGGATATAAATCCAATCTCCTCCTCCTCCTCCTCCTCTTCTTCTTCTTTCTAACAGATATAGCATAGGGTTGCCAGCTCTGTGTTGGGAAATTCCTGGAGATTCTGAGAGGGGGTGGAGCCTAGGAAGGCTGGGATTTGAAGAGGGGTAGGATCTCAATGGGGTATAATGCCATACAGTCCACCTTTTGAAGCTTCCATTTCCAGCACGGAAACCATTCTCTGTATCCTGGAAACCAGATAGAATTCCGGGAGCTCTCCAGCTAACCACCCGGAAGTTGGCAACCCTATTTACCCCTCCACCCAAGCAACGTTGCTTTGTTGTAGTGAGGGATCCCCACGGACATGCTTCTATGTCCTACTTGCATATTGTGGGAAACTCCCTGCTATTAGAAAGGTAGCACAGCAGGGAGAAAATGTCTCCCCACTTAGCTTGTATTGCTGCTTTTCTGATTGCAGGGAGCACTCTTTTTTTTTTTTTTTAAACAGAGGTCCAATTCCTTGTGTGGGCAGTGTCCGGGCATCAAGGTACCTGTGGATGAGGTGGAATTGAGTCAGTTGGAGACACAGTTTCAGAGAGCAGGTGGAAGACTCAAAGGACCTCCTACCAGTTTGGTGTAGTGGTTAAGTGCGCGGACTCTAATCTGGGAGAACCGGGTTTGATTCCCCACTCCTCCACTTGCACCTGGCTGGATGACCTTGGGCAAGCCATAGCTCTGTACCAGCTGTTCTCTCAAGGACAATTGTCTCAGAGCTCTCTCAGCCCCACCTACCTCACAGGGTGTCTGTTGTGGGGAGGGGAAGGGAAAAGGAGCTTGTAAGCCGCTCTGAGACTCCCTTGGGGAGTGGAGGGCGGGGTATAAATCCAATCTCTTCTTCTTCTTCTTCTTCTTCTTCTACTCCCATATTCTCCAGGCTTTCAGTTAAGATCTGCCTCACAAGCCCTGCTCTCTTTCCTCCCGCCTCCAGAGGTCAGGTGCGTGGCCACCAGAGACAGGGCCTTTTCAGTTGTGGCCCCTCGCTTGTGGTATGTCCTGCCCCCGGAGGCTCGCCTGGCACCTACATTGCTTTTTTTTAGGCGCCAGGCCAAGTCGTTTCTGTTCAGCCAGGCTTTTCATTAAGAGATGAAAGACGCAAGGGCAGACCCTCGGAAAATTCACACATTTCACCAGTTACCAGTAGACATAAGTCTACTGCAACATAATTACAGGAAACCAATGAATTGGGTAGAATTGGCGGTCACAGTTCCAAAACACGAACAACCATTAGAAGAATACAGTGCAGATTTGACAAGAAAAGGGATGTCAATTCAATGTCCCAAAGAAAAATTCTCTGCCTTTTCTTGTGGACTTTGAGGTCTTTTGGACACTGTTATACTGAGAATAGAGGAGTCTCCAGTGTTCCCGCTAAGCTGACTTAGTGTGCACTAGCTCACCATTTTCTAGCCTCCAGCTCACACATTTCTGTCTCCGCTCAGGAAGGATGGCTCCAGAGAAAACTAATTTGTGCAGTAGCCAGATCGCTGGCTCACAACTTTAATCCCACTAGCTCACAGAGTCGAGTTTTTGCTCACCGCACAGCTTAGAGGGAGCGCGGCTCCTGTTGTATTCTTTGTTCACCATTGAATTGTCATACCTTTTCTTGTCAACTTTACATTCTGTTCTTTAAATTGTTATTAGTGTTTTGGAACTGTGACCACCAATTCTACTCTGTTCCTTGGTTTACTGTAATTACGTTGCAATAGATTTATGTCTACAGGTAACTTGTGAAATTTGTGATTTTTTTGATGGTCTACCCTTGCGTCTTTCATCTCTGTACGTTACATACACCTGGGGTCCCTATTGTTAGCCTTTTCATTAAGGGCTTGATCTCTTACCATGGAAGAAGAAGAGGAGGAGGAGGAGGAGGAGAAGGAGGAGAAGGAGGAGAAGGAGGAGAAGGAGATAGGTTTTATACCCCGCCCTTCACTACCTGAAGGTGTCTCAGAGCGGCTTACAAACTTCTTTTTCCTTCCCCTCCCCACAACAGGTGGCCTGTGAGATAGGTGGGGCTGAGAGAGCTCTCTCAAGGACTGCTCTTGAGAGAACAGCTCTGAGAGAACTGTGACTGACCCAAGGTCACACCAGCCGCTGCATATGGAGGAGTGGGGAATCAAATCTGGTTCTCCAGATTAGAGTCCACTGCTCTTAACCACGACAGCACGTTGGCTTTGGAAACTGTTATTTTAAGTTGTCAATCATGTCTTTTGATGGCCTGTGTTTTCAGGGTGCGCCGGGTTTTTAATGCAGGATTTTAATCAACATTTTCTGTTGCTTTGTTTATATTATATGCGTTTTGTAAACTGTCAGGGGCAGGTTCCTGGAGAGGCGGCATAAAAAGGTTCAAAATAATTAATATAAATAAAAATTGGGGGGGGGGGGAATCATATCCTGTCACGTTCACCTCTGTAGAAAGCTCCCTGCTAATAGAAACCAGCACGGGAGGCAAAGAGAAAGAGCAGAGCTTTTCTACCTACCATGAAACTTTTCTTCCTACAGGGAGTTACTTTTTTCTGGAACCCTGAAGGAGCACTCAGAACTGAGACCCACCACTGGCACTCTTCAGTCCATTCCACCACCTTAGCTTTACACCACCTCATTCTCTGACATCTGTAAGCCCAGTATTGCCCTACTGTCCTCTGTGGCAAGGGAGAGCATAAGAGCTTAAGGACTTTAGAAGAGCGCTGCTGAATCAGACCAGTGGTCCATCTAGTCCAGCATCCTGTCTCACACAGTGGCCAACCAGTTCCTACGGAGGGCCAACAACAGGGCACAGAGGCTGAGGCCTTCATAAAAATATAAGAAGAGCCCTGCTGGATCAGGCTGGTGGTCCATCTAGTCCAGCATCCTATCTCACACAGGGGCCAACCAGTTCCTCTGGAGGACCAACAACAGGGCACAGAGGCCGAGGCCTTCATAAGAACATCAGAAGAGCCCTGCTGGATCAGACCAGCGGTCCATCTAGTCTAGCATCCTCTCTCACACAGGAGCTAACCAATTCCTTTGGAGGGCCGGCAACAGGGCAGAGAGGCTGAGGCCTTCACAAGAACATAAGAAGTGCCTTACTGGATCAGACTAGTGGTTTATCGAGTCCAGCATCCCATCTCACACAGTGGCCAACCAGTTCCTCTGGAGGCAAGCAACGGCAAACCACCTCTGAACATCTCTTCCTTGAAAACCCCACAGGTTAACCATGTCACCTGTCACTTGATGGGAAGAAAATAGGTTTGCCAGCCTCCAGGTGGGGCCTGGGGATCTCCTGCTTTTACAACTGATCTCCAGTGGACAGAAATCAGTTCCCCTGGAGGAAATGGCTGCTTTGAAGGATGGACTCTGTGGCATTGTACCAGGTTGAGGCCCCTCCCCAAACCCCACCCTGTTCTGGATCCACCCCCAAAGTCTCCAGGTATTTTCCAACCCAAACCTGGCAACCCTAGAAGAAAAGGAAATGGAGGCCAAGGCCTTCCCCTGAGGTTGCCTCCTGGCGCTGGCATTTAGAGCTTCACAGCCTCCAGGTGTGAAGGTTCCCTTTAGTCGCCATTCCTAGCAGCCACTGATAGCCCTATCCTCCATTAATCTTACGGTTGCCAGGTATGGGTTGGAAAATACCTGGAGACTTTGGGGGTGGAGCCGGGGGAGGGTGGGGTTTGGGGAGGGGAGAGACCTCAGCATGGTACAATGCCATGGAGTCCGCCCATCAAAGCAGCCATTTTCTCCAGGGGAGCTGATCTCTGTCAGCTGGAGATCAGTTGTAAAAGCGGGGGATCCCCAGGCCCAACCTGGAGGCTGGCAGCCCTAATTAATCTATCTAATCTCCTTTTAAAATGCCTGTAGGTAAAGTCTAGCTCTGGGATGTCAAACATGTGGCCCAGGCTCATCCATTGCACTCCAGGTGTGCTGACCCCTGCGATTTCCCCAAATGCAGGAAACTCGACTGCATAATTTGTTATTATCTCAGGGGAGGCCTTAGCCTTCATTTCCTTTTCTTCTAGGGTTGCGAGGTCTGGGTTGGAAAATACCTGGAGACTTTGGGGGTGGATCCAGGACAGGGTGGGGTTTGGGGAGGGGAGGGGCCTCAGCAGGGTACAATGCCACAGAGTCCATCCTTCAAAGCATATCAGACCCGCACTGGAACTGGCCATCTCCTGCTTCCAGTTCTGTTGCTGCTGCTGCATCATCGCTTGCTTCGCCAGACTCTCTCAGTCGCTCAGCCATTTCATGCTTCCCCCTGGGTCCTAGACTCTGAGCGTGAGACTTCTGCTGTGAATGTCAATAAATCAAAAGCAGCTTTGCTGCTTACAGAGACACACCTGAACAGCACACTCAAGATTGCAACAGCACCGACATCTTGATGCACTCATTCAGAGCAAGAGGTGTCCGTTATCAGAGACTGTTAAATAAGCAAAATCTTGCAAGAGTGCTTATATTTTAAGCATGTTTCTATTTTAAGTTAAAAAGAAAATCTTTGTGTTTGTGTCCTTTATAAAGTTTATACCTCCGCTACCTGGCATTACATTTTATGACACGCATGGCCCAACAAGGTCTCATTTATATCAGATCCGGCCCTCCCAACAAATGAGTTCGACACCCCTGGTATAGATGGTAAAATATAGATGGCTGAAAGGAGGGGTTTCTGCCTTGACCAGCTCTGATCACAACTCGCGTTCCTGGCCCAAGTGCCCGACTCTACCGCCCATCCGCTCCTTTGTTCGAGCAAAGCCCGCTTTTTGGCTTGAGCCAACAGGCATGAATACAGAATCTCATTACTGGAAAAACCTGAAGGGGGACAGGCAGGGAACCATATTTGCCGAAGCGGGTTTTTAATCACACTTTTCACAGTTTCTGTCCCCTTCTTCTGTTCCCTCCCACAAAGGGCAGCCTTGACGGCAGGGAAATTGTCATTCTGCCTAGAAGAAGCTCACAGCGTTGGCCGGTGGGTGGATTTCACAGTTTTCTCTCCGAAAGCTGTGCTTGCTGGCAGGACTGGGTAATAACAACAATAATAATAAAAAAATCCCTCCTTGGCCGGCGTCCACAAATACTTGGGAAAATATCATGCTCTGTTCGGGTGCCAGAAGAGGATGTTGTGATTGGCGTCACCAAGATTTGCCTGCTCGCTCCTGTTTGAGTTAGGATTGAAAGGTAATCGAAATCGCTGGGGGGAGGGCAGCCGAACCCAGCCAGGGAAGCCAGGGAGAATGGTCATCAAACGTAGAGCTGGAAGGGACCCCAGGGGTCATCTAGTCCAACCCCCTGTACAATGCAAGGAATTCACAGCCAATCCCTCCCCCACTTGCCCAGTGACTCCTGCTCTATGTCCAGAGAAAGGCCAAAAAAAAACAACAACAATCCAGGATCCCTGGACCTATCTGGCCTGGAGGAAAATTTCTTCTGGACCCCAAAGCAGCAATTGGCATGACGCTGGGTATATTTTAAAGAGCCGTGAGCCCTGGCTCAGCCGGTTTGGTGCAGTGGTTAGGAGCACAGACTCTAATCTGGGAGAATTTGGGGGTTTGATTCCCCACTCCTCCGCATGCAGCTGCTGGTGTGACCTTGGGTCAGTCACAAGTTCTCTCAGAGCTGTTCTCTCAGGAGCAGTTCTCGAGAGAGCTCTCTCAGCCCCACCTACCTCACAGGGTGTCTGTTGTGGGGAGGGGAAGGGAAAGGAGATTGTGAGCCAGACTCCTTCAGGTAGTGAAGGGCAGGGTATAAATCCATTGTCTTCTCTCTTCTTGCCCTCCCTCTCACAATCTCCCTAAATTCACAGAATCAGCATTGCTTTCATGAACACATGAAACTGCCTTATACTGAGTCAGACCCATGTTCCATCAGCATTGCCTACTCAGACTGGCAGCAGCTCTCCAGGGTCACGGGCTGAGGTCTTTCCCATCACCTCCTGCCTGGTCCTTTCTAACTGGAGATGTTGGGGATTGAACCTGGGACCTTCCGCCTGCCAAGCAGATGCTCTACCACTGAGCCACACCTCAGATGGCCATCTAGCCTCTGCTTAAAAACCTCCCAAGAAGGAGAGCCCACCACCTCCCGAGGAAGCCTGTTCCACTGAGGAACCGCTCTAACTGTCAGGAAGTTCTTCCTCATGTTGAGCTGAAAACTCTTTTAATTTAATTTCAGTCTGTTGGTTCTGGTCCGACCTTCGGGGGCCATGTCACACCGGCTTGGTGCTCATCGTCCATCGAGAAATCCAGATGACTGTCTTCCCTTGCTCATGCATGGTGGAGGTCTTTCAGATCTGTTAGCCGAATGGCTTTAATTTAGGATCAGCAATTGGCAGGATACCGGGTTCTTGCCAACTATACCAAGGTCCCGCCCCTTCCAGGAGTTCCAGGAAATAGGCAATGAGGCTGAGTGGTTTCTTTGAATGATGTTTACTATAAATGTTGTTCAAGCATACAAAAACGGAATCACACAGACATACACACAAGATCTAGGAAAATTAGACAGAAAATAGCACTGTTGCATTAGCAGGAGTTTTGTTGAGGGGTGATATATTACTTGTCCTGGAGATAGGTGGTCCACTTCCACAAGAAGATTGAGGGGAGGCAAAAAGGAAAAAGGGGGGGACGCGATCTGAACCTGCAGATACACGCCTCGTCCTGGCTGCGCAAACGAGGGATTAAAGATGGAGGCAGGGTGTTGGGGATAGAAAGCTGGACGTAAGAGGTTGGTAAGAAGATAGGGGTCGAAGAAGGCTAGCAATGGGTTTCTGTTGTGCAAGATCTTTTATCAAGTAGCATTGGGGCGGGCTGCGCTGGCCACATCCCATTGACACACCTACTAGTTGGTCCATCCCCACTAGTCCTATCATTGGTCAGTATAATGAGGAGGAGGAGGTATGAAGGAGGGGTCAATATTGCAAATCTGGGTGCTAAGCAGGAACTGACACCTGGGCCAGCTGGTAGGATTCTTGGCGCCAATCCTTTGTCTCGTGATGGCTTTGGCCAGGTCACTCGATGGTCGACGATTTGTTGCTAAGTAACATCACTTAACATAATCTCGTACAGGAACTTTGGGGGAAGGTGTGAATTGACCAGCCTGAAGGAGACAGAAGGACTCTTGGAAATGGAGCCCTGGTCTCCATGTTAGTGTGAACTCTGGAGGAAGTCTCCCGCTGTGGGCTGGAGCCTCTCACTGCAATAGAGAGGGCATTTCGCCTTTTGCAAGATAACAACCCAAAATTCAAACTTATGATTTTAACAGTTCATAAGAACATGTAATATGCCTTGCTGGCTTACAGATCCACTCTTGTGGATCCACTTCCTTGTGCTGCATGAATAGTGTGAGGAGCCCTGGGCCGGATGGTAGGAACCCACATTCCAGGTCCTCTCCATGGCAGTGCTACCTGAGTTAATCGGAGAAATAGTGCAAGAGGGAAGGGAGGAGAGGAACAATTGGCCCAGGTCATAGCCATAGAGTCTGAAAGGGGCTTGCAAGACATAGAATCAGAGAATCATGGCGTTGGAAGGAGCCTCCAGGGTCATCTAGCCCAACCCCCTGCACAAGGCAGGAAATTCACAAATACCTCCCCACCCCCAGTGACCCCTGCTCCATGCTCAGAAGATGACAAAAAACCTCCTGGATCCCCTGCCAAACTGGCCTACAGAACAATTGCTTCCTGACCCCAAAGTGGTGATCAGAATTTCCCTGGGTGTGTAAGAAAGGGTCGCGAGAACTAAGCACGGAGGCAACCCTTCCTGCCCTCCCTCTCACGATCTGCCTAAGTACGTTGCTGTCAGATGGCCATCTAGCCTCTGTTGGAAAACCTCCAAAGAAGGGGAGCCCTCCACCTCCCGAGGAAGCCTGGTCCACTGAGGAACCGCTCTAACTGTCATGTCTTCTTTTTACTGCTTAGTCGAAAACTCTCTTGATTTAATTGCAACCCATTGATTCTGGTCTGATCTTCTAGGGTGACAGAAACCAGCTCCACCCCATCCTGTATATAAGAGCCATTCAAGTACATGAAGATGGTGATCGTTTCACCATTCAGTTGTCTCCTCTCCAGGCTGAACAGACCCAGCTCCTTCTGCCTTTCTTCACAGGACTTGGTCTCCAGACCCCTCACCATCTTCGTTGCCCTCCTCCGGACACATTCCAGCTTGTCAATATCCATCTTATATTGTGGTGGCCAAAACTGAACATGTAGGCCAAACCCAAATTTAGAGCATCTCCAAGAGATGGCTGTCCAGCCTCCACTTGAAGACATCCAGTGAGGGAGAGGCTCCCCTGCAGAGGGGCTGTGGCTCAGTGGTGGAACATCTGCTTGGCACCCAGAAGGCCCCAGGTTCAATCCCCGGCATCTTCAGTTAAAAGGACCAGGTGGTAGGTGATGGGAAAGACCGCCGCCTGAGACCCTGGAGAGCTGTAAAGAGGGGCTGTGGCTCAGTGGAAGAGCCTCCGCTTGGCATGCAGAAGGCCCCAGGTTCAATCCCCGGCAGCTCCAGTTAAAAGTACCAGGCAGTGGGTGATGTGAAAGACTTCCACTTGAGACCCTGGAGAGCCGATGCCAGTCTGAATAGATAGCACGAATCATAGGCCTGATTCATTAGAAGCCTGCTTCATGTCTTCACAATCTATATATCTAATAGAGATGTGTAAGGTTACCAGGTCTATCGGATGAGCAGGAGGAGGTTGGGGTGTACTTGCCCGCAGGAGTCATTTCGTAGGAAAAGAGGTGCAGGAGCTCATTAGCATAATTCATTTGCATAACTCATCTGCATATGCCAGACCCCCTAACATACCGGAAGGGTGTCAGAAGGCAACACCCACCCCTCAGGCTCCACTCCACTGACCTGCTCTTCCTCCATTCCCTTCCCCATCCAATACTTTGTGCAATAAAAATAAGCGTAAAGAACACACCCTCATTCTCTTCCTGCTCCCTTGAAACCACCAAGTTTCAAGTAGACTTGAGATACCCAGGACATGTGCACCACTCATCCCTTCCCCTTCCCTTCCCCTCCCCACAACAAGACACCCTGTGAGGTAGGTGGGGCTGAGAGAGGTCTTTTGAGAACTGCTCATGAGAGAACGGCTCTGAGAGAACTTGTGACTCGCCCAAGGTCACACCAGCAGCTGCATCTGGAGGAGTGGGGAATCAAACCCGGTTCTCCCAGATTAGAGTCCTACGCCTGACCACTACACCAAACTGATGGGGTGGAAGCTGCTGAAGGGTTGGTGAAATGTCTCCAGTACTTATGTGCCATGTGCCCAGATAAAAAATGGTATACTTAGAAAATTTATATGCCACCTTGAGCAAGTCTCTGGAAAAGCAGCACACAGTCATAAAAGGAACAATGATAAAATTATCAATCTTAAAACAAAACATTAAAAACAATAAAGACCTTAGCAGGGCTTTCCCCGGGGCGCTGCGCCTCTGCACTGCTCGGGAAAGCCAAAGAGGGGGCGGGGCTTGGTCATGTGCCCGCCCCCTGGGCTTCTCACTCCCGGAACTGCACTCCTGTGTGCTCCCGCTCCAACGGACCCCTGCTTGCCGGGAGTGGGGAGGGAAGAAGCCGGAAATAAATGTGACGATGTAGGCATGTCGGGGGCGACATGCCTATGCCACTCAGAAGTGACATAGGCACATTGGGATGTTAGGAGTGATGCTTTGGTTTTTGCGCAAAATACTCTTTGGCTGCGGTCACACGCGCCAGTTGAAGCAGAGGAGAAGAGAGGCTATTTCCTCTGGAGGAATTTGACACTCTCTTGCAAGATCACACATCCCTTTGAAGCTGTGGGCTCAGGCCATCAGTGTGTGATCAGACACAACTGTGGGTGAGTCGGGTTTTTTGCCATTTGTTACTCTTGCACATGAACAAGGAATCACACTTCCACACTGAGGGCCCCCTATGGAATATGTGATGATGCACATACTGCAAAGGGGGGGGGGACACACGGCACCGAGTCGAGATGGCATGATCAGACCATCCCGATGGCATGAGAGCGTGCTTGAGTGATCAGACAGGAGAAAGTCTGTCTGTGGCCCATCGGCAAGCATTAGGACCAGACTTTCCCCGGCGTCTTTTAACTCCGCTTCCGTGGCGGAGCAGCACGGGTTGCCGACAGCTGTGGGATGCTTCCAGATGTTGCTGTCTGATCGGTCCCTTTAGATCTGTCAGGCAGTAACACCTATGTTGGATCTAAAGGAGTGTGCGATCACAGCCTATGGTAGAGTTAGCTTAGAGTCTTACCATAGAGTTTCGCCTAAAAACTAGAGCGTTCCCCCCCCCCCCCAACGTCACCAGTGTTTATTTTGGGTTTCTTGCTTGTTTTTTGGAGAGTAATTTCCCCTGGTTCCTAATAGCCCTGAAGTGGGGGAGGAGCTCCAAACCAGGGTATTTCCCATCCCCAACTGGATGTTTGGCCCCTATCTGCGGATATCTAAATCTGTGGATCAGGGACACACTGACAGATTTTGAACAGATTTTCCTGCAAACTTGGGGGAACCTCCCAGGTTTGTGGGGGTGGGGGGTGGGGAGTCGATTCTTTACAAATACATTTAATTTCCCTTAAAATAAAAGAGCGTTCTGGGTGCAAGCTCAAAGAATGCACCTACCTCCAGCATAGTCAGTGGTGACTGTGACTGAGACTGGGAGCCATGGCAAGACCGGTGGTAGCTTCGACAGAACCTAGGAGAAGTGGAAGGCCTGTCAGGGGCTGTGATGGAGCCTGGAGCTACGGCAGGCCAAGCCATGGGGTGGCAGAGCCCAGGAGTCACAGCAGGCCTGGTGAGCATGCAAGATGGGGAGATGGGGTTCCCCTTCCTGGTGAGTCTTACGGGCCCAGGCTTGTCAATCCTATTGTCAAACTGCTGTCACAATTCAGAAGGCTTCTCCGAATGTTCCATCGCAAACTGAGAGCCAATTTGGTGCAGTGGTTAAGGGCGTGGACTCTAATCTGGGAGAGCCGGGTTTGATTCCCCACTTCTCCACTTGCAGCCAGCTGGTGTGACCTTGGGTCAGTCACAAGTTCTCTCAGAGCTGTTGTAAGAGCAGTTCTCAGAAGACCTCTCTCAGCCCCACCTAACTCGCAGGGTGTCTGTTGCGGGGAGGGGAAGGGGAAGGCTTTGAGACTCCTTTGGGTAGTGAAGGGCGGGGTATAAATCCAATCTCCTCCTCCTCCTCCTCTTCTTCTTCTTGGAGCCAGTTTGGTGTGGTGGTTAGGAGTGGGAGAACCGGGTTTGATTCCCCATGTCTCCATGTGCAGCCGCTGGGTGACCTTGGGTCAGTTACAAGTTCTCTCGGAGCTGTTCTCTCACGAGCAGTCCTCGAAAGAGCTCTCTCAGTCCCACCTACCTCATAAGGGGTCTGTTGTGTGGAGGGGGGAGGGAAAGGAGATTGTAAGCCACTCTGAGACTCCTTCTGGTAGCGAAGGGCAGGGTATAAATCCAATCTCCTCCCCCTCCCCTTCTTCTTCTTCTTCTTCTTCTTCTTCCCCCCTCCTGAACTTCAAAGAAAGCCAACAATTGGATTTCCCAGTCCATTCCCTGCTCCCCCTTCCCTGACACTGCTGTCTCCTTCATAAATTAGGGGACGCATTCATTACTTGAGGGCTTTCCCATCCCTTCTGTCACTTGCCTGGCATCCCCCGACATGCTAGAGGCACTTCTTATCAAGGCATTAATTATCTGCTTGCCCTCCCGAGACTGGTAATTATCTCTCCCTAGTTCTTTTTGGGTTTCCCTGCAGGGTTCGTCGTGCTTCCCAGCGTGGCTTAGATGATGTCCCGAGGAAACATTGATTGTCGTTGCTGTTCTTTTGGGAACTGGAGGGATTGCCCCGTTCCATCGAGCTGCGCTAGAGAGGAAGGGCTCTTTGGAAGAAAAGACTAAAGACTGCAGGCCCTCATTTGCCCTGGATGTGACTGAAACCAGCTCGGCTGCTTGGCTCCGACCACAGGGCTGGTTGCCGAGGCCCCCAGCAATCATTCTCAACAACGTTCCTTCAGAAGGATCGAGTTTATCGAGTACAGGAAAGGCCGGTCATCTGTGCACACAATCTGTGTTAGAACTGACTCTAGAGGCGGGAGAGGGGGAGATATAGAGGATTCAAAGTGGGACGGTCCCCTGATGGACCTGAGCCAATCAGAGGGTGCCCTGGAGCGTGCCTAAACTAACTGGTTCGCATTCCCAGGGAGGTAAGCTGAGCTGGTACCAAGGTGAGAAGCTCAGGCTAGAAGATGAGACACAGTGAAAGAAACAAAACTTAACATCCCAGCACATTAAGGGCTCCACCCAGCAGCCACCTGCCTCCCTCCACCAACTATGACACTGGTTCAGTCTTGTGTTCAGATCCTGCCTTTGAGAATCAGCATCCCAAATGTTCTGCTGTCGACTTGTTTTCAAGAACAGCTGTGCCAGAACTATGGCTTGCCCAAGGTCATCCAGCAGCTGCATGTAGAGGAGGAGTGGGGAATCAAACCCGGTTCTCCCAGATTAGTGTCCGTGCACTTAACCACTACACCAAACTGGCTCTCAAGAGTGCATTTCTAGAGGCTGTCTAGAGTGCACGTAGGGCTCCCATATCCCCACTGGAGCATGAGATGTCCCATATCTAGTGACTGTTGCCTGCCAGCAACACTTCTAGAACACTTCACATGAATTCACAATAATCTTTACAAAGGGCCCAGCCATTACCAAAAGCGTGACATCACTTCCAGAAAAAAAGTGGATCAGTCCTCTCTATGAATTGCTGGGAATACTGTTGTTTTACCATAGAGTTTCTGGTGATTCCTAGAGAGTCCTAGAGGTTTTTCCCGGAAGTGATGTCATGCTGTTGACCCAGCTGCCTTTGATATTTTTTTTTCTTCTGCTTCAAGCAGGAGTGGAAAATGAGAGGCAGGAGGGGGGATTTCCTGCCAACCCTGGGCAACATGTTAGCCAGCAAGGCACTGCTAGTGCTCTTATGAATTGTGATATTCATGAACCTGAACTTTGGGCTGCCTTAAATGGAAGGGCCATGTGCTTTCTTCATAATAGGAGCCAGCTCCAGCCCACGCCAGGAGGCTGACACCCTACATGAGTTCACCAAAGATAAAGGACTCCTCTTGCCATGAGGTTTCTTTATGTTTCAGCGATCGCTGGTCAAACCCCTGCCCCCTCTCCTACACATCTGGATAGTTATGCTAACTAAGTTACTTAGCAACTAATGTGCCAGACATTAACCAACAGACCAAAGTCATTGATTAACAATGGACTTGGCCAGGTGAGTCATCGGACCCCAGACTCAGTGTCCGTTTCCTGATGAGATCATGCTCTTGCAACACTGACCATCCCCTGGACCTCCTCCCTTTGTTCACCTTTAACCTATGGAAAGGTCCAAGAAGGACGGACCGCCTAGTAGGTGTGTTAGTGGGATGTGGTCTGCAAAGCCCGCCCCAAGACCCCCAATAGAAGTCCAAACCCAGAGACCCTCGGCCTCTTGAGCCGTCGCCCTCTGTCTATTCTATTGACCCTTCAGTCCAGCTTGCTGTCCCCAACCCTTGCCTCCATCTTTGAACCCCATTTTCTCTCTCTGGAATCGCGATCCAGGAGAAACACGTGGTCTTGCTGGTTCAAGCCTCGTGTCCCCATAGTCTTTCTAGTTCTCTCCCCATCCAACTCATCTTGACATCAGACAACGCATCTAAGGTACTGTGCTTTTCCCATCAACGATAACCTGCTCATGCGAATGTGCTATTTTCTCTCTTTATTTCATTAGGCCTGTACGATTGTGTGTGTGATTACGTTTTTGGTATGCTTGACAACATTATCCAGTAAACAACATTGAACTTGATACCTGCCTCACGTGCCTCTTTCCTTGAGAACTCCCGGGAGGGGTGGGACCCTGGTATAGTTGGCAAGAACCTGTGTATTTTGCTGATTGCTAAACGTAAATTAAAGCAATTCGGCTAACAAACTGGCAACTTTATCCTGACAACGTCCCTGTAAGGTAGGTCACTATTGTTATTCCTGTATTCCAGATGGGCGGATTAAAGCTGAGAGAGGAGGAGGCTTGTGTCGAGGCCACCTAATAAAACCAAGGCAGATTGAGACCTGAACCCATGACCTTCCAGGATCACAGCTCATTCCCTGAGCGGGGACTGAAAGTTATGAGCACGGCTCTTTCATTGTTTTTGGAAGCCATCGCGGTTAATATAGTAATGCTCTTTCTTATTTCAGAAGCCCGTTCAGAAGGCACTGGGCCATAGGAGAAAAGAAACCCCCATAACGTTAGAAAGAACATCAAATGAAAATAAAAATAGACTCTTGCCCTCCAGCTTGCAACCGAAATAAACAAACGCAGGAGGGGACGAGCAGTCAAAAGCGGGACGGGAAAGCCAGTAGAGAAAGGGGTCTGCGTTACAGCAGCAGGAAATGAAAACAGAAAATATTAAAGATGACCTTTCCTTTGGAGAATGTGGGGTCCCTTTTGCTTATTTCATTGAAACGTGTTTGGGGCTGGAGCCAGGGACACTGTCATTCTCACCCCCTTGATTTCAAATGTGGCATGAGGCACGATTGGCTGGCCTGGCTGGAGTCCAGCCAATGGGAGGGTGAGGGGGAGAAGCTGGCATTCGCTATGTGCTGCTGAGAGCCGGCACAGTCGAGCGGTTAAGAGCGGCGGGCTCCAGTCCGGAGAACCGGGTTCGATTCCCCACTCCTCCACCACCTGAAGCCTGCTGGGTGACCTTGGGCCGGTCCCAGTTCTCTCCGAACTCCCTCAGCTCCACCTGCCTTGCAAGCAGAGTTCCCTCTAAGCTGAGGCACTGTGAGCTGGCTCACAGTTTTTTAGCCTCTGGCTCACACACATTTTTGCCTTCGCTCAGGAAGGAGGGCTCCAGAGCAAACGAATTTATAGCAGCAGCCCAGTCGCTCACTTGCAACTTGAATGCCAGGAGCTCACAAAGTAGAAATTGGGCTCACAAGACTCCCCAGCTTGGAGGGAGCATTGCCCACAAGGTGCCTGTTGTGGGGAGAGGAAGGAAGCTGCTTCGAGACTCCTTAAGATAGAGGAAAGTGGGGTATAGAAATCTGGGGAGAGCAGGATTTGGGGAGAGGAGGGACCTCGACAGGGTATAAGGCCACAGAGTCTACCCTCCAGAGGATCTCTGTTGTCCGGAGGTTCGGTGTAATTCCAGGAGATGTCCAGGGCCCATCTGGAGGTTGGCAACCCCAGCTCAACTTGATTCCTCCCCTTTTCAGAGCAGTTCCAGCTGGAGACACTGAATGGAGCCCATTAGTGATATATGAGTGTGAGTTGGGTTTTCAGCGAAATCGTAAATGCAGTTGGACCTTTCAAAGCCCCATGACTTCAATGGATTGAGAAGGCAGGAAGTGGATTTTGGATTACAGTTTTAGTCTCTCCCGTTTAGTGTAGTGGTTGGGAGCACGGACTCTAAACTGGGAGAACCGGGCTTTATTCCCCGTTTCTCCACATGCAGCTGCTGGTGTGACATTGGGTCAGTCACAAGTTCTCTCAGAGCTGTTCTATCAAGGGCAGTTCTCTCAGAGCTCTCTCAGCCCCACCTGCCTCACAGGGTGTCTGTTGTGGGGAACGGAAGGGAAAGGAGGTTGTAGGCCACTCTGAGACTCCGAGTGAAGGGCAGGGTATAAATCCATTCTCCTCCTCCTCCTCATCCATCTTCTTCCCCACCTTGGAAGCAAGCTGGGTTTATCACGCTGTCTTAAGAGGCCAAGAAGGCATTTCTTTGGGTCTCCATCCAACTGGCTCTGAAACATGGATGCTCCAATGTCTGCTGGTTCAGCTCATGTTCTCTCTGCCAGCTGTAAGTGAGGAGATGATTTGTCACCCATCAGGTTGCAGCCAGGGTGGAATTGCTCGACAATGCTGGACGCCATTTTGGCAGCCTGTATTTCACAACCCATGCTAAAAAGTTAGGACAGCATTCTTCAGTGACGCAGACAAGGCCTTGATTAAACCAAGCTTCTTCTGTACATTCTGGTGTCTTCTGTCTCCATTTGGGAGCACAAGATCATTTCACACTTTCTAATAATTGCGCGCTGTCAAAGTCGCAACCAGCTCATGGCCAGCCCTCATGGGATTTTCAGGATGGACAAAACAAAGTACTTCTTTACACAGTGTTTAAAATTTGCTTCCAGAGGATGTAGTGATGGCCACAGGCATCACCATTAAAAGAGGATTAGACAGACTCATGGAAGAGAGGTCTATCAGTGGCTCCTAGCTCTGGTGATGAAAGAGAACCTCCATGTTCAGAGGTAGTCGACTTCAGACTCCCAGGATCAGGAAGAAACATCAGGGGAAGGCCTGTTGTTGGTCCTCCAGAAGAACTGGTTGATGACAAGTGTGTGAGACAGGATGCTGGAGTACATGGACTACTTGGGGTAGGATTGCCAAGTCGAGTCTACTTACCGGCGGGGGGGCGACGCTCTGGCAACGCCCCCAACGTGGTGACGTCACTTCCGGGTGACGTCATTACGTTGGGGAAGTCGTCCTGGCTGGACGACTTTGGGGGTGGGGTTTCCCCCGCCGGCCGAATGCTGGACGGCGGATCGGGAACCCCTGTAGCGGGGGATCCCCCGCCCCCCAGGCTGACTTGGCAGCCCTAACTTGGGGGCAACAGTGGGTGGGCTTCTGGAGTTCTGGCCCCGCTGTGTGACACAGAGTGTTGGACTGGATGGGACCTTGGCCTGATTTAAAATGGCTTCTCTTATGTTCTTATGTTCACTGGTCTGATCCAGCAGGACTCTTCTTATGTTTTCAAGGCAAGAGATAAGCTAGAGCTACCAGGTTCCCCGGGGGGGGGGGGGCAGGGATTTTCCCACTGAAACAGACCCCAATCTGCCAGTCCAGATCAGGCTGGTGGGGGAAGCCCCGGGGCCTTCAAAGTGCCTGGAGGTGATATCATCATGCCGGGCATGTTGCTGGCCGACGCTCTAGCAATCAGCTTGAAAACTCTATGGTACCATGGTCGGCTGGGAACGTACCCAATGTGATGATGACCCGGGCCGGGACCAACTCTCCCCCGTTGCGCCAAGTAAGTGACTTGGCATCCCTATGTTCAGCAGAGGTGGTTTGTCATTGCTTTCCTCTGCAGGGTCTTCCTCGATGGTCTCCCTTCTGAGAACTTCTGAGATGTGGTGAGATCAGGTGACATCAAGTTGCCATCCCTCCCAAGAGGTGGAAAAAGAGAGACCCAAATTCTAAGTTTTCTGGTCACCTTGGGAGTGACCCACGGATGTGGGCAAGACGTGGTCTATTTTCAGAGGATGTCTGAGGTATGTCAGGAGGGCAGAGGAGACATCTGTGAAGGGGCCTGTGGTGGCTCTCAGCAGCCAGAAGGCCCAGGCCCATAACATTTACAATAGGCCCGACCAATCAGAAGGCCTCATACTGCTGTAGGGCTGCCAAGTCAGCCCGGGGGGCGGGGAATCCCCCGCTACAGGGGTTCCCGATCTGCCGGCCAGCATTCAGCCGGCGGGGGGAACCCCATCCCCCTTCCCCAACGTAATGACGTCACCCGGAAGTGACGTCATCACATTGGGGGCGTTGCCAGGGCGACGCTCTGGCAACGCCCCAACGTGCTGACGTCACTTCTGGGCGACGTCACCAAGTGCGCGCGCTTTGCATGCGCGCCTGGGAAACTCCCGGACAACAGAGGACTCCCCCCCCCCCGCTGGTAAGTTAAGAACACTTGTCAACCCTATACTGCTGGTCTATCACCGTAGATGATGTTATACGTTAGGGTTGCCAGCTCTGGCTTGGGAAATACCTGGAGATTTTGGGAGTGGAGCCTGAGGAGGGCGGGGTTTGGAGAGGGGAGGAGCTTCACTGAGGCCATAGAGTCCACTTTCCAGAGCAGCCATTTTCTCCAAGTAGGGTTGCCAGGTTCTCCCTGGCCACCAGTAGGGGATGTGAGGTAACGTTGCCAGATCCAGGTCAGGAAACTCCTGGAGATTTGGGGATGGAGCCTGGGGAGGACAGGGACCTCAGTGGGGTACAATGCTACAGCTAGGCTTACCATTCCCCTGGGGAGGTGGGGTTTTGCTCACTTTTAGGGCCCCTGATCCGCTGGCCCAGATGCGACCAGCGGAGGGAACCCCACCCCCAAAGTGCCGGGATCGCGCCAACATGCCCCGTGTAATGACGTCACCCAGAGGTGATGCCAACACACCAGGCATGTCGCGCGCTGGGGGGACGCTCTAGCACTCAGCCAAAAAACTCTAGTGCGGTGATATCATTTCTGGGTGACGTCATTGCACCGTGTGCGCATAGCGAGTGCGCCAGGAAATCTCGTCCCCCTGCCAGGGAAAGACCTGGCAGCCTTAGCCACACGGCCCACCCTCCAAAGCACCCCTTTTCTCCAGGGGGGACTGATTTCTGTAGTCTGGAGATGAACTGTAATTCCGGGGGATCCCCAGGTCCCATCTGGAGGCTGGCATCCCTATCTCCAAGGGAATGGATACCTGTCACCTGAAGATCAGTTGTAATAGTAGAAGATCTCCAGCCTTTGCCTTGGCAGCCCTATTCTTACATGTCCCGACCCTCATCTGGCTTCCCGGAAGGCCCAGGAACAAGCTCAGGTGACCCGCCAGGGAAAGCTCTGTCTTGTCTCAAGCCTGCGACCCAGGGCTGTAGCCAGGATTTTTTGGTTCGTGGGGCAATGTTTGTCCTTGTGGGGCACCCGTTATGCAGACATTGGGATTCTTAAACTGTAATTCTTAAACCTGGGCTGTGTGGGAAGTCAGGGGGTCTTGGTGGTAAGTCAGGGGGGAGCAGTCCCAAGAGGCCCCACTGTAGCTACAGGTTTGCTGATACCACCTCTCATAAGAAAATAAGAGAAGCCAACGTGGGATCAGGCCAGTGGCACATCCAGTCTAACGCTCTGTCACACAGTGGCCAAAAACACCAGGTGCCATCAGGAGGTCCAGCAGTGGGGCCAGGACACTAGAAACCCTCTCACTGTTGCCCCTCAGGCACCAAGAAGACTGCCCCACACATAGGAACATAAGATAAACCATGTTGGATCAGTCCAGTGGCCCATCCATTGAGTCAGATTGAGGTGACGAGAGAGGAGGTCCTACGACTGACAGACAACTTAAAAACAAATAAATCACGGGGCCCGGATGGCATACATCCGAGAGTTCTGAGAGAACTCAAATGTGAACTTGTGGCTCTCCTGACAAAAATATGTAATCTTTCCTTAAAATCTGCCTCCATTCCTGAGAACTGGAAGGTAGCGAATGTCACTCCCATCTTTAAAAAGGGTTCCAGAGGAGATCTGGGAAATTACAGGCCAGTCAGTCTGATGTCGATACCGGATAACTTGGTGGAAACTGTTATTAAGGAAAAAACTAATAGGCACATTGATGAACAAAATCTATTGAGGAAGACTCAGTATGGGTTCTATAAGGGAAGATCTTGTCTCACTAACCTGTTAGTGTTCTTTGAGGGAGTAAACAAACATGTGGACAAGGGGGACCCAATAGATGTTGTTTACCTGGACTTCCAGAAAGCTTTTGATAAAGTTCCTCATCAAAGGCTCCTAAGTAAGCTCAATAGTCATGGGATAAAAGGACAAGTCCTCTTGTGGATCAAAAAGTGGCTAATTAAAAGGAAACAGAGAGTGAGTATAAATGGGCACTTTTCTCAGTGGAAGGAGGTAAGCAGTGGGGCACCGCAGGAATCAGTACTTGGTCCAATGCTTTTTAATGTGTTTATTAATGATTTGGAGTTGGAAGTAAGCAGTGAAGTGGCTAAATTGGCAGATGACATGAAGTTGTTCAGGGTGGTGAGAACTAGGGAGGATTGTGAGGCACTCCAAAGGGATCTGTCGAGGATGGGCGAGTGGGCATCAGTGTGGCAAATGGGGTTCAATGTGGCCAAGTGCATAGTGATACACATTGGAGCCAAAAATCCTAACTATAAATACACGTCGATGGGGTCTGAACTGGCAGAGACTGACCAAGACAGAGATTTTGGAATTGTAGTAGATTACTCAATGAAAATGTCAAGAAAGTGTGTGACTGCAATGAAAAAGGCCAACACTAAGCTGGGGGTTATTAGGAAGGGAACTGAAAACAAATCAGCCAGTATCATAATGCCCCTGTATAAATCAATGGTGCGACCCCATTTGGAGTACTGTGTACAGTTCTGGTCGCCATACCTCAAAAAAGATATTATAGCATTGGAAAAAGTGTAGAAAAGGGCAACTAGAATGATAAAGGGGCTGGAACACTTTCCCTATGAAGAAAGGGTTGGAACCCTTTCCCGACTGCTCAGCAATTTCATTGAGTGCCCACAAGTTCGGAAAGAGGCTTCTGGGAAGAGGGCAGATTATTAGGGAAGGCTGAGAAGTGGGGCCAGCTTCCTCTGCTGTCACTTTTTGCCAGGTTTTGCATTTACAGTCAAACAATAAGCAGAACAACAGCTATATGATAGAACAAGAGCAAAAGAAACTATAGCTGAAAAACACACTGAAACCAATAAACCATGTAACAGAATAACGCAAGAATATCAATTTAATACAACAAACAGGGGTCCAAGAATCAACAAAACATCCGGTAGGTATATTCGTTTCTGGCAGTCTTCATCAGGCATGGACCATCATATGACTTCGTGAATGACAAAATGAGCTAGCTATGTATAACTTTGCATGAATACTCCATGTATGATCCCAGAATGAATAATGGACTGAATTGACTGTGTTGGACTAGTCTGATTTTAAGGATTTTGTTGCTCATTTTGTCATTCGTGAAGTTATATGATGGTCCATTCCTGATGAAGACTGCCAGAAACGAATATACCTACCGGATGTTTAGTTGATTCTTGGACCCCTGTATGTTGTATTCAATTGATATTCTTGCATTATTCTGTTATGTGGTTTATTGGTTTCAGTGTGTTTTTCAGCTATAGTTTCTTTTGCTCAGGTTTTGCATTTACGGCTTGTCTCCCCCTCTGCAATATGCCTTTGCCGCTGCTATCTGAGGCAAAGTGATTTGTATTTTTTCCTGTTTCCTTCTTTCCCCCTTCCCTTCCCTCACAGCACCTGCTGGGTCTCCTGATGGTAATTTGACACTTTTGTTGGGCTGCTTCCGCACTGGACTCTGATCCTGTCAATGTGTTCCTGCCAGAGTGACAGAAAATCTCTCCGGCTTCCCTGTTGTTCACCTTCATATTAAAAAAAAAATTGCTCACCAAAAGTGGCTCTGTTTCCCAATCTGCCTTTCTGAAGACAAAACAAAACAAAACAGAAAATCTCTATTGAAAAAACATTGATTGTCCTCCTGTCAGCAGCCAAATTAGCTATAGCCTCAAAGGGGAAAGATCCAGGGATTCCAAAATTAACACAATGGCATAATAAGTTCTCGACACACTTTATTATGGCCAAGATCTCAGCTGATTTGGAGTGTGAATCTGATGGTAAAAGAAGTTCTACTTTTATAGCCGTCTGGAATCCTATTCTAGAATATTTAAGTGTTCAAGGAGAAATTCCAGAAATTGCAAAGATAATGCATTTGATATGATGCTTCTATTGTTTGTAATAGTGCAAAACGATCTTTGTTATCCCTCTTGACCTTTTGTTAATTATTTTACCTGAGAACTACCATAATTTTAATTGTGGTTGTATTCAATTAATAAAACATTAAAAAAGAAAAGAAAATCTCTATTGTTTCACAAACAACATAATTTCTAACTGGCAGGGCCACACTCCTTGGGGGAAATGCCCAGGGAAGTGAGCGAAAATGCTGTTTTTTGCGAAGGCGGTGCCGGAAGTTTCCTTGTAACTTCCTTACAGAAAGGGGATCTCATTTTGTTTAGGCTGATCAGCCCGCTTATTTGGCAGCCCTTTGAGCATGGTAGAAAAATGCCCCATCTTTTACTATCTTTCACTAATGGGTCGGTCTCAGCAGAACAATGACAGTTGCCAGCTCTGGATTGGGAAATTCTTTGAGATTTTGGGGTGGAGCCTATGGATGCTAGAGTTTGTGGAGGGATGAGACCTCAGAGGGATAAAGCCCTGCAAATCCAACCCAATGTCTGCAAAAAGAAAGAAAGAAAGAAAGGAAGGAAGGAAGGAAGGAAGGAAGGAAGGAAGGAAGGAAGGAAGGAATTGCCAATTAATTTAGGATTCCCTCTTTTGCCCTCTTTCTACATTGATATTATTGCAAAACAAAATCTAATTGGCTCTGTGAAGAAATGCACTTTTGGGGGCAGAGGCCTGAGCTGAGTAAAACCTTTATGAGGAGGTTTTCAAAGTTTTTTCTCTCTGAGAAGAGAACAGGCAGAAAGGGGGAAGTCAGTCAATGACTTTCTAGCCTCAACTCAGCTACCTCTTAAGAAATGCTAATAGGTCCAGTCTCTCCCCCCCTCCAAGCAGGGAACAGAAATTTGGAGGAGCTTAGACTAGAAAGGAAAAGCTTCTTTGACCTAACCTGACCTGGTTAGTAGGCAGGGAACAGAAATAAGATAAAACTCCCGGAAGCAAGGAGGATGCTCTCTTTTCTGCTGAGTCCATCAGAGCAGACAGAATTCTTGACTGAAGTCTGGAGGAGGGGGCCATTGCCATGTGCTGGCCTGGACAACGGAAAGAAGCTGCAAGGTAATGGAAAGTCTGTAAAGATCTATAACATTCTAAGCTAAGGAACCTGTCCTTTATTTTAACATCTGAGAGGGCATGTATAGAGAGAGGAATTGGACTTTACCCGTTTCTTTTGACTCCCTTGCTCAGTCTGGTGCTGTGTGAAAAGTATGCTTAACATTTTCTTTTTAATAGATACTTCATAATGTTTGATGCTGGTGGTGGTTCTCTGTACCACATAGACCTCCACTGTCTCAGACACACTATTTTAAAAGGAGCACCAGGGGGGAGGCAGGCAGTTGGCACGTGGCTATTCCTCCAACGTCACACAAGGCAGTAATGGTCCCTGTGGTGACCAGGTGCTGGGCAGTAGGAGACCCAGAGGCAAGGCCTGCAGAGGCCTACAGAGGTCAGGTGTTGGTAGCAAGTTACCAGAGAGAGAGAAGCCTCTCTAGGTGTGGGGGAAACCTTGGGGCCAGGGTGGAACAGGACCTACAGGCCGGAGCAGGATTGTTCTGCCACAGGCTCCATAGAGGAGAGTAATAACCCCATTTTCAGTATGATCCCTGATTGGTTGAGATCATCTGAGTGACTCATCCAGGGTGCATGCTCTTAGTTCTTTGTTTTCTCTCAGCGGCCTCACTGCATCATCATCCTACATAAGAACATAAGAGAAGCCAATGCTGGATCAGACCAATGGCCCACCCAGTCAACACTCTGTGTCACACAGTGGCCAGAAATACCAGGTGCCCTCAGGAGGTCCACCAGTGGGACCAGGACACCAGAAGCCCTCCCACTGTTACCCCCCCCCCCAGCACCAAGAATACAGAGCATCACTTGCCCCAGACTGAGAGTTCCTATCTATACTTTGTGGCTAATCTTGTTCACTATGTAGTCCCTGACTGGCTTGAATAATCCATGTTACTAATCCAGGATCTGGAAAGAAGCATAACCATTAGGGATGAAAATGGCAACAAAGCAACGATAATTAGAGGAAACAAAGGCAGGGATGAGAAACAGTTAATATTTGTATTTCAGAGTAAATATTCATAAGTATTCATACATTCAACATAGTTTTCCAGGAACTACTATGGGATCCCTGACTGGCTTGAACAGTCTGAGTTATTAATCCAGGGGCTGGAGAGTAGCATAAACATGAGTAACAAAAGGTAATCTAGCAACTAGAGGAAATGGAGGCAACAAGCAGAAATGACAAAAGTGAAATATTTATGCATTCAAAGCAGCTTTCTAGGAACCACTATGCGATCCCTGACTGGCTTGAATCATCTGAGTTAATAACCCTCGAGCCGGAAAGAAGCCTAACCATGAGGAACAAAAGGAACCAAAGCAACAATAACTAGAGGAAAAGGAGGCAGCTAACAGAAATCTTAAAAGGGGAATCTTCATGCATTCAAAGTAGTTTCCCAGGAAACACTCTATGATCCCTGACTGGCTTGAATAGTCTGAGTTACTAACTCAGGAACAAGAAAGAAGGCTAACCATGAGGAACAAATGGTACCAAAGCAACAATATCTAGTGGAATTAAAAAAAGGGAAATCTTGGTACATTCAAAGTAGTTTTTTCAGGAAATACCATGGGATCCCTGACTGGCTTGAATAGTCTGAGTTACTAACTCAGGAACCAGAAAGAAGGCTAACCATGAGGAACAAATGGTACCAAAGCAACAATATCTAGTGGAATTAAAAAAAGGGAAATCTTGGTACATTCAAAGTAGTTTTTTCAGGAAATACCATGGGATCCCTGACTGGCTTGAATAGTCTGAGTTACTAACTCAGGAACCAGAAAGAAGGCTAACCATGAGGAACAAATGGTACCAAAGCAACAATATCTAGTGGAATTAAAAAAAGGGAAATCTTGGTACATTCAAAGTAGTTTTTTCAGAAAATACCATGGGATCCCTGACTGGCTTGAATAGTCTGAGTTACTAACTCAGGAACAAGAAAGAAGGCTAACCACGAGGAACAAAAGATACTAAAGGAACAATAACTCGGGAGCAACGAGCATGAACAAAAACAAAGCAAATATTTGTGCATTCAGAGTAGATTTCCAGGAAACATTTCTATGCTCCCTAAAGCTCCTTGGAATGGTGAAATTAGAAAGGAAGAGAACTTGGTGAGCCCTGTTTTTTTAAAACTGTTTGACAAAGCTTAAGTTAGTCACTGGAGCTAAAGCTAACAGTTCTCAGGTAGGGGCTGAAAGCAGTTTTCCTGAAACCACTGTAATACGAACGTAAGACCCGTGCTAGTCGAAAAGGTGGATCCAGCTTCTCTTCAGTATTCTATCCACTATTAACAACATTTATACTTGGCACGAACAGTGGGCAGGAAGCTTATGGGCGGTTTGTTAATACCTTTGGTAAATAATGGTATATTTACCTCAATCAAAATGTATTAACACCCTCACATTCAAAATCACCAGTTACAATTGTGAGTGCCTCCCAGATCCAAAATTCATAGGTATCCTCTTCTGTGAGTGTACAGGTAAAGGTAAAGGTTTCCCTTGCTCGAAAGCCAGCCGAATCCAACTCTAGGGGGCGGTGCCCATCTCCGTTTCCAAGCCGAAGAGCCAGCGCTGTCCGAAGACTTTTCCGTGGTCATGTGGCCAGCATGATTAGATGCCAAGGCGCATGGAATGCTGTTAACTTCCCACTGAAGCAGTACCTATTTGTCTACTTGCAGTTTCTTGCTTTCGAACTGCTCGGTTGGCAGGAGCTGGGGCCAGAGACGGGAGCTCACTCCGTCATGCGGCACTTGCGTCATGCGTCTCGAACTGCCAAACTACCAATTTTCTGGTCTTCAGTTCAGCATCTTAACCACTGAGCCATCGCGGTAACCTCCTAGCTAATAATGGATTGAGCCAGTGGCTCTCAGGAAAGCCCAGGAGAGCAGTTTAAAATGGCAGTTACTGGAGATAAACACACTGAGAGGCTGCAGCCTTTGACTAAAACAGACTTTTTGGAGCATATTCACCAGCTCGATGCCAAACGAACAGATAGACTCTCGACTCTAACAGAATTTGTCGCAGGTCAATTTAAAGAAATCAACCGTTCCCTTGCTGAAACTCAGAAGACAGCGATAACAGCAATGGAACTTGGTCGGACGCTACAAACAGAGGTGAGATGGCTGCAGGGAAACGAAGCTCGCGTAGCGGACAAAATAATTTACCTAGGAAAGGTACAGAAGCAGAGAAACCTTCACTTCCGAGGACTTCTTGAGAGTGCAGAAGAACAATGCGACCTGATCACTTTCATTTCTTTGTGGCTAGCTTTCGTAATGCAGTTCGAGGATGGAACAGCACTTCTTTTGGAAAGTGCCCATAGAGACGGTCCATGTACCAGTTAAGCTATATTTCTGATGTTATGTGTACTTGCTTGTATTAAATAAAGATTAAAAGTAAAAAAAAAAAAAAGGAGGGTGGTGGAAGTGTGCAGAATGTGTGGAAAGCAGAGGACGAAGGCCAGACTGCCCAGCTGGGGAACTTGAACCTGAATCATAGGCTCCAAACGCCTTGTTGGAGGGCTGGGTTATCTGATGTGGAGTTCATTTGGATTCCTCATTTTGGAAGCTGCCTGGTGCACAGAGGGTTCATAAGAACATAACAGAACATAAGAGAAGCCAGTGTTGGATCAGGCCAATGACCCATCCAGTCCAACACTCTGTGTCACACCATGGCCAAAAACACCAGGTGCCCTCAGGAGATCCAGCAGTGGGGCCAGGACACTAGAAGCCCTCCCACTGTTGCTTCCCCCCAAGCACCAAGAATACAGAGCATCACTTGCCCCAGACCGAGAGTTCCTATCTATACTTTATGGTTAATAGCCACTGATGGACCTCTGCTCCAGATGTTTATCCAGTTCCCTCTTGAAGCCGTCTATGCTTGTAGCCGCCACCACCTCCTGTGGTAGTGAATTCCACGTGTTAATCACTCTTTGGGTGAAGAAGTACTTCCTTTTATCCATTCTAACCCAGCTGCTCAGCAATTTCAGGGAGTGCCCACGAGTTCTTGTATTGTGAGAAAGGGAGAAAAGGACTTCTTTCTCTACCTGCCCTATCCCATGCATAATCTTTTCAACCTTGATCATGTCAACCCTCAGCTGTCGTTTCTCCAAGCTAAAGAGCCCCAAGCGCTTCAATCTTTCTTCATAGGGAAAGTGTTCCAACCCTTTGATCATTCTAGTTGCCCTTTTCTGCACTTTTCCCAATGCTATAATATCTTTTTTGAGGTGTGGCGACCAGAACTGTACACAGTACTCCAAATGAGGTTGCACCATCGATTTATACAGGGGCATTATGATACTAGCTGATTTGTTTTCAATTCCCTTCCTAATTCCCAGCATAGCGTTGGCCTTTTTCATTGCAGTAGCATCCTGTCTCGACATTTTCATCGAGTTATCTACTACGACTCCAAGATCTCTCTCTTGGTCAGTCTCCACCAGTTCGGACCCCATCAACTTGTATCAACTTGTTCAACTGGAGACTTCTTGGGCCACTAAAAAGAGGAAAGAGATCGACTTTGGGGGTGGCAAGCCATGAAGGAAGGACAAGTTAGTTGCTTGAACTTTAAAAGACGGCTGTTTGGTTGCGTAACTACGATCTATGTTTTTGCAACATGATACAATGTCAAGTGATGAGAAGTATTGGAGTCGGGAGTCCACGGAACAGTGAAACAGCTAGATCTTTATTGCTGGTCCGGATGAAGCATACAACCCAGGGCTCCGAGCCCTCCTTTTATGCTGGTCAGGGATAATCCCCTGACCTCGCCCAACTGGCCTGATAAACTATTATCAGTCTATTTACATCTCATAGGTTCCCTGGGAGAAACCTAGGTACAGGATTGGTGGCCGGTTAGAATCCACCTGGCCTTTGTTCTACCTGGCTGAAGCTCAGGTAGTTTCTTGGCCATGTGCTCTGGCCATTACTGGAGCACCTGGCGACCGCATGGTCAATACATAACAAGTGAAAAGAAAAAAAAATGTTTTATTCTCTTTGAATTACTACAAGATGAATTCCAAGTTCTGCCCCACAGAATCCACAAGCGAAGTTGACATGAACATAAAATCTTTTATGAGACAACTTAGGTCCTGAATACATACGAAGACGTGAAGCTGCCTTAGACTGAAAAAGTCCATCTACTCTGAAAGGCGATGTTCATGCCTTTCAAGTGAGGTTGAATCGGAAGAGCCTATGTTTTTCAGTTGTCCATTTTACAGAGGGGCTTGTCTTAAAATTATTACCCCATTAGTTGCTGGGATACCTGGTCAGATTCATACAAACAAAGCAAGGCTTCCCTGGCTCCTATCAGGTAAGAATGCAGAGATGACGCTTTCCGTTGCTGCATTCTGTGCATCGATCCTTAGACTGCAGGAGTCGCATTTCAAAAGTTTTTACATTCAGATTTTATTTTGTATATTAGCGTGAGGGCTGCCAGCCTCCAGGTGGGGCCTGGGGATCTCCTGCTTTTACAACTGATCTCCAGCTGACAGAGATCAGCTCCCCTGGAGAAAATGGCTGCTTTGAAGGGTGGACTCTATGGCATTGTACCATGCTGAGGCCCCTCCCCTCCCCAAACCCCACCTTCTCCTGGCTCCACCCCCAAAGTCCCCAGGTATTTTCCAACCCAGACTTGGCAGCCCTAATTAGCGCTGTTTTTCTCTCTCTTTCTCGTATTATGTTTATATTGTATGCTGGTCTTTGTTGATGTTGTTCAGTTGCACAGTCGAGTCCGACTCGTCGCGACCCCATGGCCCACATCACGCCAGGCCCTCCTGTCTTCCGTCGTGTTCCGGAGTTTGCTTAATTTTGTTGCGTCGATGACACTGTCTAACCATCTCATCCCCTTCTTCTTTGACCTTCAATCTTTCCCAGCATCAGAGTCTTCTCCAGGGAGTGCTCCCTTCTCTTTGGGTGGCCAAAGTATTTGAGCTTCGGCTTCAGGATCTGGCCTTCCAGGGAACAGTCAGGATTGATTTCCTTCGGGATTGACAGATTTGATCTCCTCGCAGTCCAAGGGTCTCTCAAGAGTCTTCTCCAGCACCATAATTCAAAAGAATCTATTCTTCGGTGCTCGGCCTTCCTTATAGTCCAACTCTCGCAGCCATACATCACTACTGGGAATACCATGGCTTTGACCATATGGATGATGTCACTACTTTTTATTATGCTTTCAAGGTTTGCCATTGCTTTCCTCCCAAGAAACAGGCGTCTTTTAATTCCATGGCTGCAGTCACCGTCTGCAGTGATCTTGGATCCCAGGAACGTGAAGTCTGACACTGTTTCCATGACTTTCCCTCCTATTTGCCAAGGACTGATGGGGCCGGATGCCATGATCTTAGCTTCTTTGATGTTGAGTTTCAAGCCAACTTTTGCGATCTCCTCTCTCATCCTTAGCAAGAGGCTCTTGAGGTCCTCTTCACTTTCTGCCATTAGAGTGGTATCGTCTGCGTCTCTGAGGTTGTTGATGTTTTCCCCAGCGATCTTAATTCTGGCTTGCGATTCATCCAGGCCGGCGTTTCGCATGATGTACTCTGCGTATAAATCAAATAAGCAAGGTGATAATGTACATCCTAGCCGTAGAATGGCGTCTTGTGGTAGAGGCTATGCAGGACTTGGCAGAACTGTTGCCTTGGTGTGGGGCAAAAAAAAGTATCTGATTCTACTGGTGTAGTGGGTAGGAGTAGTGGGTAGGAGCGCAGACGCTGATCTAGGAGAACCGGGTTTGATTCCCCATTCCTCCACGTGCAGACAGCTGGGTGAGCTTGGATCAATCACAAGTTCTGTCAGAGCTGTTCTCTCAAGGACAGTTGTCTCAGAGCTCTCTCAGCCCCACCTACCTCACAGGGTGTCCGTTGTGGGGAGGGGAAAGGAAAGGAGTTTGTAAGCCGCTCTGAGACTCCAAGAGAAGATGTGGTATAAATCCAATGTTGTCCTCCTCCTCCTCCTCCTCCTCCTCTTGCTCTTCCTCTTCTTCTACCATCAAATCTGCAGAAAGAGCAGCAATATGAGAGTCTGAAGGGGATTTTTCCTTCAAGAACCTCTGGCTGCAATAAAAAAAACCCACTGAAAGCTAGAGTTTAATTCCCTAAATACATAGAGAGTGTACCTTGATCTGGGTGGCCTGGGCTAGCCTGATCGCATCGACCGTGGTCAGTATTCGGATGGGAGACAATCAAGGAAGTCCAAGGTTGATATGCAGAGGAAGGCAATGGCCAACCACCACTGCTTCTTGCTTGCCTTGGAAGCCCCTTGCTTGGGACACCATAAGTCAGAAGCTAAGCAGGGTCAGTACTCGGATGGGAGACCTCCACGGAAGACTTTGCAGAGGAAGGCAATGGCCAACCACCTCTGCTTCTCGCTTGCCTTGGAAGCCCCTTGCTGGGGTCACCAGAAGCCAGAAGCTAAGCAGGGTCAATACTCGGATGGGAGATGGCCAAAGAAGACTCTGCAGAGGAAGGCAATGGCCAACCACCTCTGCTTCTCACATGTTTTGAAAGCCCCTTCCTGGGGTCTCCATAACTCTTGGAAGGGAGATTACCAAGGAAGGCTCTGCAGAGGAAGGCAATGGCACACCACCTCTGCTTTTCACTTCCCTTGGAAGCCCCTTCCTGGGGTTTCCATAGCTCTTAGAATAGAGACCACCAAGGAAGGCTCTGCAGAGGAAGGCAACGGCCAACCACTTCTGCTTCTCGCTTGCCTTGGAAGCCCCTTGCTGGGGTCGCCATAAGTCAGAAGCGAAGCAGGGTCAGTACTCAGATGGGAGACCTCCAAGGACGACTCTGCAGAGGAAGGCAATGGCCAACCACCTCTGCTTCTTGCTTGCCTTGAAAGCCCCTTTCCAGGGCGAGGACAAGGGTTTTTTTGCACACTAGGCGAGGCTACCTTCTGGCACCCTCCCCCCCACGTACCGACCAATTTCCAAACATAAATGCATTTTAGAAAGACCGAAAACCACAAAATTTGAAATTGCTGGTGCTGGGCCTGGCAGCGGATCGCCTACACAGTAACGCAGACTGTCAGTTCTGCGCCCCTCTGAGGTCTCCACCCCAGGCAGCCGCCTAGTTTGGCCTAATGGTAGCACTGGCCCTGCCCCTTGCTGGGGTCCCCATAAGTCAGCAGCTACTTGATGGCGCTTTACACACGCATGTTGGGAGGCTGGAGCCAAACAGGAAGACAGCAGCTCAAATGGGCTTTGGAGTGTTATGATTAGAGTGTCAGACTAGGACCTGCGAGGCCCAGGTTCGAACCCCTGCTCTGCCCTGGACGACCTTGGGCCGGTCACACACTCTGAGCCTCATTTTCTGCCCTCCCAGCGTTGTTGCTGTCTGGATAAAAGAGAGAAGAGGTGGAGGAGGAGGAAGAGGAGGAGGAAGAGGAAGAGGAGGAAAAAGAGGAAGCGGAGGAAGAAGAGGAGGAGGAGGAAGAAGAAGGAGAAAGAAGAGGAAGAAAAAGAGGAAAAGGAAGAGGATGAAGAAGAGGAAGAGGAAGATGATGAAGAAGAGGAAGAAGAAGAAGAGGTTTGATTTACCGTATTTTTCGCTCCATAAGACGCACTTTTCCTCCCCAAAAAAGTGGGGGGGGGGAAAGTATGTGTGTCTTATGGAGCGAATATGGAGCTTTTCTTACCTGTAACAGGGCTCTTTCTTCGGCAGGAACGCAGGGGAACGCCATTCAGGCTGGCATCCCAGCCTTCCCCGCCCCTCCCTGCTGGGCCTGAGCTGTTAAGACTTAAAAGGGAAACGGCAGGAAAAACCCCACCAGGCTAAGTACTCTTTCCCTTTAAGTGCTTTTCCCCTTTAAGACAGCCAGCAGCAGAAAGCCCCGCCCACAGATTAAGCTCCGTGGCTACTTTGCACAGAAAGGCCTGGCTTTGCATGGCATGCCAACGACGGCTCTCTTCTTTCCTTTCTCTATCTTGCTTCCTTCCTTCCTTTCCTTTCCTTTTTTCTGTCTGTCTGTCTGTCTTTCTGTCTCTCTCTCTGTCCCCACCTTTCTTTCTTCCTTTCTCTTTCTCTCTCTCTCTCCTCCTCCTTCCTTCCTTTATCTTTCTCTCTCTCTTTCTTTCTTTCTGTTTCATTTTTTCCTGTTTTCCTCCTCTAAAAACAAGGTGCGTCTTATGATCAGGTGCGTCTTATGGAGCGAAAAATACGGTATACCTTGCCCTTCACTTGGAGTCTCAGAGCAGCTTACAATCTCCTCCCCCCCCCCAAGAGACATCTTTCAAGAACAGCTTTTAGTGAACTTTGAGTGACCCAAGATCACACCGGCAGCTGCACGTGGAGGAGTGGGGAACCAAACCCGGTTCTCCCAGATTAGGATCCACTGCTTTTAACCACCGCTCTAAACTGGCATGAAGAAGCAAAGGGCGTGAGCGTCTGAACAAATGCAATAAAATAGAGACACATAGGCGCATGAGCTGTATTCGAAGGAAGGACAGAGCTGAGGAGTGATTTTTGACAAGTGGCAGAGCTGGCTGGGTAGAGCCCTTCATTTCGGGACATGTGTTGGCATTTACCAGTAATTCTTCAGCGGCTCAGTGGGAAATGTCAGAGATGTTTGTATCATGAAGCATGCTTTTTTTTTTTGACATTTGCACCAATAAATGGTGAACATGACGATGGCGCTGGAAGGCGTCTGCATCCTAAGCACTGTGACACCTTTCCAAGTCCATTGAAGTCCCGGGTGACACATTGCTGAGACCGGGTGACATGTTAAAGCCATCTTGGCACAGCTTTATCCACCCCTGTATATTGAAGAGCCCGTGTAATTCAGCTTTCCCCGTGTCCAGAAGTAACTGATGTTATCTCCCTGCTACCTAGGGTTTGCCAGCTCCAAGCTGGGAATATTGGGGTGTTTGGTTAATAGAGAAGAGTTTTGCCCAGTCACGGAAACGGGACACCGAATGCAGCAAATAAACCTCCCAAGAAGTATATTGCAAAAAACCCCGTACTCTGACATTTATTCAAGTAGATTCAGTTCACGTTCAGGTGGCAGTTGAAAGGAGAGATAGGGGGGCCCAGGGGTCCATTGGAGCGGGAGCGCACAGGAGCGCAGCTTCGGGAGTGAGGAGCCCAGGGGGCCGGCACATGCCCAAGCCCCGCCCCCCCTCGGCTTCCCCAAGCAGTGCAGAGGCGCAGCGCCCCGGGGAAAGCCCTGCTAGGGTCTTTATTGTTTTTAATGTTTTGTTTTAATATTGATAATTTTATCATTGTTCCTTTTATGACTGTGTGCTGCTTTTCTAGAGACTTGCTCAAGGTGGCATATAAATTTTCTAAGTATACCATTTTTTATCTGGGCACATGGCACATAAGTACTGGAGAAATTTCACCAACCCTTCAGCAGCTTCCACCCCATCAGTTTGGTGTAGTGGTCAGGAGTTGGACTCTAATCTGGGAGAACCGGGTTTGATTCCCCAGTCCTCCACATGCAGCTGCTGGTGTGACCTTGGGCCAGTCACAAGGTCTCTCAGAGCTGTTCTCTCATGAGCAGTTCTCAAAAGACCTCTCTCAGCCCCACCTGCCTCACAGGGTGTCTTGTTGTGGGGAGGGGAAGGGAAAGGGATGGGTGGTGCACATGTCCTGGGTATATCTCAAGTCTACTTGAAACCTGGTGGTTTCAAGGGAGCAGGAAGAGAATGAGGGGGTGTTCTTTACGCTTATTTTTATTGCACAAAGTATTGGATGGGGAAGGGAATGGAGGAAGAGCAGGTCAGTTTCACTCACCTGTGGAGTGGAGCCTGAGGGGTGGGTGTTGCCTTCTGACATAATTTTGGTATGTTAGGGGGTGTGGGATACGCAAATGAGTTATGCAAATGAGTTATGCTAATGAGTTCCTGCACCTCTTTTTCTGCAAAATGACCCCTGGGGGGGCCTTGACCTGGGTACCCCAGGCAAGCCTGATCTTGTCAGATCTCAGAAGCCAAGCAGTGTTCCCTCTAAGCTAAGTTAGTGTGTGCTAGCTCACCATTTTCTAGCCTCCGGCTCACACATTTTTTTGTCTTAGCTCAGGAAGGTTGGCTCCCGAGCAAACGGATGTATGCGGCAGCCCAGTCGCTCGCTCGCAACTTTAACGCTGGTCGCTCACAAAGTGGAATTTTTGCTCACAAGACTCCACAGCTTAGAGGGAGCATTGCCAGCAAGTACTTGGATGGGAGACCTCCTTGGAATACCAGCAGCCAGGAGGTGGGGGCAGGCTTTATTCAACCGCCTCTCTGAATATTCTCCAGGCCCCCAGTAGGGGTCAGTCACCAGAGGTCACCATGACTTCCAGGTGCATACACACACACACTCACTCGTACACATACACACACACACACACACACACAAATTACAAAAAAATACCCCCCCCCCAAAATAGAAAGGAGCTAAAGAAGACTAATCTAAAGAGAACTTTCCTTATCGCAAATGGTCAGCTTGTCCGGCAACATGTGTGTGGGTGTTTGAAGGCATTGTCTCTACAGGAGAGACCCGCAGAGACATGTGTCTCCATGGAAGGCCATGTGAAGAAAGGGAGAGGACAAAGCAAGAAAGGGAGGAGTGGTCAGAGGGGAGCTCCCGGGTTAAGGGCAAAGAGAGGCTTCCCATTCAAGGAGATAACACCAGTTTGGTGTAGTGGTTAAGTGCATGCGTGGACTCTAATCTGGTTTGGGTTTGATTCCCCACTCCTCCACTTGCTCCTGCTGGATGACCTTGAGCAAGCCATAGTTCTGGCACAGCTGTCCTTGAAAAAGAGCAGTTTCTGTCAGAGCTCTCTCAGCCCCACCTCCCTCACAGGGTGTCTGTTATGGGGAGGGAAAGGAGATTGTAAGCCGCTCTGAGACTCCTTTGGGTAGTGAAGGGTGGGGTATAAATCCAATCTCTTCTTCTCTTCTTGGTACGTCCCCCAAAGAGCATTACACTCAGCCAATGACAACAGGCTGGTGATCCGTGGCCTGAAAACGACCCGGCTATCCTGGGACAGGGCCTTCTCAGCCGTAGCCCCAACATGGTGGGACTCTGTCTAGTAAGACAGTGCCCTGAAACAATTCCACAGGGCCTGCAGGACAGAAACGTTCCACCAGGCATGCAGTCAGGGATTGCAATGGTACCATGCTGAGGCCCCTCCCCTCCCCCAAACCTGCCCTCTCCTGGATCCACCCCCAAAGTCTCCAGGTATTTTCCAACCCAGACCTGGCAATCCTATAACCCACCCTGAACCCTGAAATGCAAGGAAGGGCAGAATATAAATTGAAAGTATGACCAACTAACTAACTAACTAACTAAACAAACAAACAAACAAACAAACAAACAAAATCTGACAATATAACACAACCATAAAAGCAGATTCTATGGCATGTGAAGTACTGGTAAAGAAGAAGAAGAAGAGATTGGATTTATACTTTACCCTTCACTACCCAAGGGAGTCTCATAGCGGCTTACAAAGTCTTTTTCCTTCCCCTCCCCACAACAGGCACCCTGTGAGGTAGGTGGGGCTGAGAGAGCTCTCTTGAGAACTGCTCTTGAGAGAACAGCTCTGACAGAGCTATGGCTTGCCCAAGGTCATCCAGCAGGTGCAAGTGGAGGAGTGGGGTATCAAACCCAGTTCTCCCAGATCAGATTCCATGCACTTAACCACTACAGAGTGTTGATCTTGGCAGGGGTCCCCAGCCTTTTAGTGCTTGTGGGCCCCTTTGGAAGTCTGATAAAAGGTAGTGGACAGAATCTTCAAATGGTGGCCACCGGAGGCGGAGCCAGTCTCAAAATGGCTGCCAGAGTTGTTGGGGCTAACAGCCGAATGTCAAGGATTGAGGTTCTATACAACTCTAAGAGTTATTCTTCAGCCTTTCCGGCAGAACCTCCACTTCGCAGGATTCCTTTTAGTCTGCACAGCCAATCAGAAGCCTTGCTGAGAAAAAGCCCCGCCTAGCCCCAGCCACTTTCTAAAAGCAGTCTCAGTAGGTGCCACGTTGGGGACCCTGGACTAGGATCCGGAAGACCCAGGGGCAGAGGTCCACTCCACTGTGGAAACTCACTGGGTGACCCGGCGCCAGTCCCTCTAGCTGAATCTTGCTGAGAGCCAGTTTGGTGTAGTGGTTAAGTGCGCAGACTCTAATCTGGGAGAACCGGGTTTGATTCCCCACTCCTCCACTTGCACCTGCTGGGTGACCTTGGGCAAGCCATAGCTCTGTGCCAGCTGTTCTCTCAGGGACAGTTCTCTCAGAGCTCTCTCAGCCCCATCTACCTCACAGGGTGTCTGTTATGGGGAGGGGAAGGGAAAGGAGTTTGTAAGACTCTGCTCTGAGACTCCAAGTGAGTGAAGGGCGGGATATAAATCCAATCTCTTCTTCTTCTTGCTGTTTTGAAGCGACAACGGTAGAGGGGAGAGCAATGTCACAAGCTGTTTGGGGTTTCTTTTGTGAAGAAACGTGCAGGATAAATATGCCGATAAATAGAAACAGATGCCCCAAAAGGAACTCGGGGGGGGGGAGGGGTTGGTTGGTTGGTTGTGAGAATCAGTTTGAACGGACAGAGTGAGAATGGAAACACACTGCACGATTCAGACCTCTCAAGGTGTTCTGTGCTTGAACAAAAACGACGGCCCCAACATTGGCACCCGACCATAGCAACCCTGATAAGAGCGTAAAAACAACAGCTGTTAGAGAGATGAAATGTTAGGGGTGGGGGGGAACCCATCCTTTTAAAAATGCACTTGCAAGTCCTCCCGTTTCAGTATTCTCTACAAACGTACTCCACCGAGGATAGGACGCTGCAAGAGGACAGGGTGCTTGTAAATGTTGAGAATCACAGCGACGCGGTGGGGAAAAGGAATGGCAGCGCTGCCCTCAAATCGAAATGCTAGAAAACGAAGGAGAGAGAAGCTTTCTGGAGGCAGAACGGAACAGTTGTATGGCTGCAATGTGTGTGTGTGTGTGTGTGTGTGTGTGTATGTATATATATATATATATAGTTCTGTGGCATAGTCGAGTCTGACTCTTGGCGACCCCATGGACCACCTCACGCCTGACCCTCCTGCCTTCCGTCGTGTTCCGGAGTTTGCTTAATTTCACGTTCGTTGCATCGATGACACTGTCCAACTCATCTCCTCCTTTGCCATCCCCTTCTTCTTTGACCTTCAGTCTCTCCCAGCATCAGGGTCTTCTCCAGGGAGTGCTCCCTTCTCATTGGGTGGCCAAAGTATTGGAGCTTCAGCTTCAGGATCTGGCCTTCCAGGAAGCAGTCAGGGTTGATTTCTTTTAGGATTGACTGATTGGATCTCCTTGCAGTCCAAGGGACTCTCAAGAGCAGGGGTCCTCAAACTTTTGAAACAGGGGGCCAGTTCACTGTCCCTCAGACCGTTGGAGGGCCGGACTATAATTTTTTTAAAAACCTATGAACAAATTCCTATGCATACTGCACATATCTTATTTTGAAGTAAAAAAACCAAAATGGGAACAAATACAATATTTATAATGAAGAACAAGTCAAGTTAAATCAACAAACTTACCAGTATTTCAATGGGAACTATGGGCCTGCTTTTGGCTAATGAGATGGTCAATGGCCGGTTCCATATTTGTCACTGCTAGTCGTAACAAGTGACGCAAGTGTGCATCAGTTAGTCTGGATCTGGTTGGAGATTTCAGATGTTATTTTGCGGGTAGGAAAGGCGCGGGGCGGGGGGGGGGAGTGCGCGTGCGCAAGCAAGGCACCCTTGACAGGGCTGTTTTCTTTCCCTCTCCGAAGAAACAAAGAACTCGGCACCCTCACAAACTTTTTAAGGCAGCAAGCCCCCAGCTGCTTCTCCCTGAAACTCCACTACTGCAGGCATCATGAGGGGAAAGAGAAACCCCTCTCTCTCTCCCCCCCCCTCCGATTCCCAGCAGCACAAAAAGCCTCGAAAAAGACCCCCGCCCGGCTCTTGGGACTGGCGCAGGTCTCCTAGCCGGCTGAGAGGCCTCTCAGCCGGCTAGGAGACTTGGGGCCAGCCGGAGCGCCTGCCACCCCACACTTACCCTCTTCCAGTCTTCCTTTTGCCGCCTCCTGGCTGACTGGAAGCAGGGGGGCGGGGCTTTGTCATGTGGCCCGGGACGAGTCGGCTGCAATTTTTCCGCTGCTTTGTGTGCTGCTGGGAATTGGAGGACAGGCAGCGGCACACCCGGCGGGCCAGAAAAATGCCCTCGGCGGGCCGCATGTGGCCCCCGGGCCGTAGTTTGAGGACCCCTGCTCAAGAGTCTTCTCCAGCACAATAATTCAAAAGAATCTATTCTTCGGCGCTTGGCCTTCCTTGTAGTCCAACTCTCGCAGCCATACATTACTACTGGGAATACCATGGCTTTGACCATACGGACTTTTGTTGGCAGGGTGACGTCTCTGCTTTTTATTATGCTGTCTCGGTTTGCCATCACTTTCCTCCCAAGGAACAGGCTTCAGTCACCGTCTGCAGTGATCTTGGATCTCAGGAGGGGGAAGTCTGTCACCATTTCCACAACTTCCCCTCCTATTTGCCAAGGGGTGATGGGGCCGGATGCCACGATCTTAGTTTTTTTTGATGTTGAGTTTCAAGCCAACTTTTGCACTCTCCTTTTTCACCCTTAGCAAGAGGCTCTTGAGGTTATATATATATGTATATGTATATATATAATTCCTGGCTTCCTCTAAGAACTGTACAGAGGGGTCCATGGTCCCGTCTCTCCCATTTCTCCACACGTAAACCCTGCTTGGTAGACTAGGCTGAGAGACAGCAAAGTTATCCAATATCTTTGGTAGCTGAGGATGGATTCGAACTCTGATCTCCCGTGCCCAGGACCACGTGCTCGCACACATACCACGCTGGCTCTGTAGATGCTGCCAGACATGGCACAAGTGCAGTTGCGCTCCTGCAAACAACTGCTCTGAAGCGCTTCCTCCTCTCTGCCCCAGTACATCTGGCAAGACACGACTTACAAGGAGACCACATCATGATCTGGCCTTTCCCACCCAGGTTAAATGGCTGCTTCCGTTCTTCCACAACATCACATGACACATTTTGGAATATCTCCATGTAATCATTTCCCCAAGGAAATAATAATCCTCTATTGAAACAGAAGAAGAGGAGGAGGAGATTGGATTTATACCCTGCCCTTCGCTACCTGAAGGAGTCTCAGAGTGGCTTACAAACTCCTTCCCCCTCCCCTCCCCACAACAGACAACCTGTGAGGTAGGTGGGGCTGAGAGAGCTCTTTCCAGAACTGTCCTCGAGAGAACAGCTCTGAGAGAACTTGTGACTGACCCAAAATCACACCAGCAGCTGCACGTGGAGGAGTGGGGAATCGAACCCGGTTCTCCCAGATTAGAATCCGGGCTCCTTACCGCTACAGCAAACTGGCTCTTTATACCTCCCTTTTCTCCCTAGCTGGCACTCAAAGTGGCTCAGTGCATTGATCTCCCTGCTTTCATTCTCTCAAAACAGCCCTGAGATGTAGGTCAGGCTGAGGGATTGTGACGGGCCCAAGGTCACGCAGCAAGTTTCTGTGGTACGAGTGTGAATTTGAACTCGGATCTCACAGGATCCTAGTCCAGCACTCTGTCTAGTATGCCTCAGGGGCTCCTGTCGCATTACACATTTTGGACTATCCCCACATAATTATTTCCCCGAGTAAATGTGTTCAGCACTTAGGGGTGCGCCCAAAAATAATTCAGTATTTTTCGGGTTCGGATATGCCAGACCTGAAAAATATCAGTATTTGCCGATATTCCCGAATCCCAGTATCGGTAAAATACTGGGGTTGAGGAATTTTTGGTATTGCCGAATTTATTTGGCTCAATTATACTCTATAGGGATCGTCCCCATAGGGTATAATTGCCAGCTTTGGGTGGGGAAATACCTGGAGATTTGAGGAGTGGAGCCTGAGGAGGATGGGGTTTGAGGAGGGGCGGGACTTCAATCCCTTAGACTCCGCCTTCCACAGTGGCCATTTTCTCCAGGTGAACTGATCTCTGTCACCTGGAGATCAGTTGTAATTCGCTGGAGAGCTCCACCTGGAGTCCGGCAACCCAATCAGCAAGGCTTTGCTCGTTTCCAACCACCACCTCTGCCAGGTGTCCCAGCCAAAGTGGCTCCCGTCTAGGGTTGCCAGCTTCCAGGTGGGGCCTGGAGATCTCCTGTTTTTACAACTGATCTCCAGCTGACAGAGATCGGCTCCCCTGGGAAAAATGTCTGCTTTGAAGGGTGGGCTCTGTGGCGTTGTACCATGCTGAGGCCCCTCCCCTCCCCAAACCCCACCCTCTCCCAGATCCACTCCCAAAGTCTCCGGGTATTTTCCAACCCAGAGCTGGCAGCATTCCTTTCATCCATAGGTGTCAACTATGGGGGGGCTCGAGCCACCCCCGAAATTTCCTGGGGGGGGACTGAGCCCCCCCAGGAAAACGGAGCACCCTCCGCCATGCCTCCCCGGGCCCTTCCTAGCGCCACCGCCGCCGTCTCTCCCCCCCTGGCCTGGTCACTCCGTCCCTCTCTCTGTCTATCCAGGGGCCAGCTAAACAAATGCCCTGGACGGACAGAGGAAGGGACGGAAGCAGGAGTGCTCAGGCCGGGGGGGGAGAGGCGGCGGCGGGGACATGGTCCCGGCGGGCGCATGCACTTTGCGTGCGTGCACAGAAGCGCCCCCGCCCCCCCGGGATTTTTAAAACTCGACGCCCCGCCATATAAGTCACGGTACGGGGAAAGAAAGACATGAGTGAATCTTGTCTTCTTTGCTGCCTAATTGTTCCAATAAGGCTTCGTTGCAGCAAGGTAATGCTGATGAATCACTCACTGTTTATGAGACAGCCCTTTCAGAAACGTGTTGTTTGGAGATTGCTTTTGTATCATTTATAGTAACCAGAGTGGTGGGGCGTGTAAATGATGCAGACTGAGCTAATCTGTATCATTGGGGTTTTTTTTTTTAAAAAAAAAACTTTGCATAATTTATTCAGCTGCTTGGTTTGTTTGCATAATTTATTCCACCGTGAAGAGGCACGGGGCGGAGCTAATCTGCAATGTGTTTCGACTGCCTCTCTAGCTCGGAAGCTTTTATGAGAAGAAACTTCTAAACATGTATTTGTTATCACCGGGGCTAGAAACTTGGTTTTCTTTTTAAAAAAAATGAAGATGGAGAGTTCCTTCCCCCCTTTTGTGAATTAACACTGAGGCTGCAAAGAAACTGTATTCTTTGCCTAATAACGTTTTTGGTATTTCCCACAATCCTGTGAAATCATAGCAGACTTTATGATAACTTTGAAGTTACCATAATATGCCTAATGATTGTTTTATACAGGATGCAGCAAGAAACCTGCACATGCTACTAAGCTCAGTTGAGAGCTACAACCGGTTCCGGTACTTTGAAACACCTGTTCACACTCTACCTACAAGGATTTGAACCGGGGTCTCCCAGATCCTAGTTCAGTACTCTAAAGAGAGTTTGAGCACTCTGCGAGCCTGTGTGACATCGTGGTTACGAGCAGCGGACCCTAATCTGGGAGAACCGGGTTTGATCCCCCACTCCTTCACGTGCAGCTGCTGGTGTGACCTTGGGTCAGTCGCAAGTTCTTTCAGAGCTGATCCCTCAAGGGCAGTCCTTGAGAGGGCTTTCTCAATTCCATCTACTTCACAAGGCGTCTGTTGTGGGGAGGGGAAGGGATTGGGATTGGGATTGTAAACCGCTCTGAGGCTCCTTCAGGTTGTGAAGGGCGGGGTAGAAATCTAATCTCCTCCTCCTCCATCACTACCACCTTCTCCTCCTCCTCCTCCTCTTCTTTTTCTTCTTTCACATGCAGCCAGCTGGGTGATCTTGGGTCCGTCACAGTTCTTTCAGAGACGTTCTCCCAAGAACAGTTATTTCAGGGCTCTCTCAGCCCCACCTACCTCCCAGGGTGTCTGCTGTGGGGAGGGGAAGGGAAAGTAGATTGTAAACCAGTCTGGTGTAGTGGTTAAGTGCGCGGACTCTAATCTGGGAGAACCGGGTTTGATTCCCCACTCCTCCACATGCACCTGGCTGGATGACCTTGGGCTTGCCATAGCTCTGTACCAGCTGTTCCCTCAAGGACAGCTTGGGAAAGAGCTCTCTCAGCCCCACCTCCCTCACAGGGTGTCTGTTGTGGGGAGGGGAAGGGAAAGGAGTTTGTAAAACACTCTGAGACTCCAAGTGAGTGAAGGGCGGGGTATAAATCTAATCTCTTCTTCTCTTCTTCTTCTTCTTCTTCTTCTTCTTCTTCTAAGCCACTTGCACCTGCTGGATGACCTCGGGCAAGCCATAGTTCTGGCACAGCTGTCCTTGAAAAAGAGCCGTTTCTCTCAGAGCTCTCTCAGCCCCACCCACCTCACAGGGTGTCTGTTGTGGGGAGGGGAAGGGAATGGAGTTTGTAAACCGCTCTGAAACTCCAAGTGAAAGGCGGGGTATAAATCCAATCTCCTCCTCCTCCTCCTCTTCTTCTACACCACCCTGGGTCTCAACTTATGCTATGTAATTCGCCTTGCATCTCAGAGAGAAAAGCAGGATGATGATGATGATGATAATAATAATAATAATAATAATAATAATAGGCTAAAGACACTTGAAAGAAGAGCTGCTATCCCTATTGCAAGGGGGGGGAAAACACATTTTAATTGTCACCTTCTCTTCCTTCCCTTTCTTCTACAATCTCATTTCCTCCTCTCCCTCGAAGTATAAGTCATGACATATAAATTATGTGCGTGTGCGTGAGCGCCGTGGACCGGCATCCTCGCGTCGAGCGATCGTCATATTTCAGGCCAGCTCTATTTAAATGAGTCTGGAATTGTATTTCTCCGCAGCAGATGGCTCTGGAAATAATGAAGGCGAAGCAACGCGAGCCTCCCCTCCGCCCGCCCCGCCCGCTCCATGCATCATCTCCCCCCCCCCTCCCCAAAGCAGTGTGCTCTGTTGCCATGGAAGAACATGAGGCTGAAATGGATTCTGCTTATTAAATTTGCGGGCTCTTGTGTACTGGGAATGAATGGTGCTCGGTCATAAAGAAGGCCAGGCTTCCTCGCGATGCTAGGTTAGGGTTTTTTTTAAAAAAAAAAATCTTACACCGCCAGGCCCTTCCACAAAAGCAGACAGCGGTCTCATTAACCTATTAACTGGGCCCTTGGAGAGTTCAACCACGGGGGCCTTTCAGCGCAGAGAGCAAGGTGTTTTCCAGGAACGCTATTTTTATTTTTTTTAAGTTCCTGATCAGGGTGACAAATAAATGGTTGGTTTATTGGCTCATGGGAGGATAAACACCATCACAGTGCTGGGAAGTGTATAAACATTTTCGCTTAAACGTTTTTGCGTAAGGGAATACGTGCGGCTTGTGCGTGCGTAGTTGGGTGTATGCCCTGAGAAAAACAGGGGCCGGGGTGGCTCGGAGGTTAAGACACTGAGGTGCAGACTGGAAGGTTGGTAGCGCGGCAGTTTGAGACCCAAATGCCGCATGATGGGCGTGGGGGGGGGGGCGCCAGAAGGTAGCCTCGCCTAGTGTGCAGGGATGCAGCTGCCGCCCGGGTGGAGGAGCAGGAGAAGGGAAGCAGAGGTGCATGTGCGGGGGGGACGGCTTTGGGGCTGGCTCTGCTGGGATCGGGTGGGCAGCAGTGGCAGGGGCCTCGCTGCACCCCTAGGACATCTGCGCCCTAAGCCATCGCCAAGGTTGGCCTAATGGCAGAGCCGGCCCTGAATCTGCACAACCCACCCTGTGTGTTTTGAATGTGTCAGACCCTGGAAAATTCAAATGGAAACTAATCCGGGGGCACTCCAGTGGCGTGTTGATGGTAAGGTTGCCAGCCTCCAGGTGGGGCCTGGAGTCTACAGAGATCAGGAGAAAATGGCTGCTCTGGAGGGTGTACTCTGTTGCTTTATATCCCATGAAATCCCCTCCTCACCCCGAACTCTCCAGGAAACTCCCTCCCCCTCAGATCTAGGAATTTCCCAGCCTGGAGTTGGTGACTGGAAGCAAAATTCTTTAAGGAAATACTGGGGACAGACTTTGCGATCTGACCCCTCCTGTCTAAATGGTCCTCCGGACTCTTCGTATTTATATCTCATCTATCTTGCAAGCAGTTCCGGGGGAGCATACCTGAATGGGATTATACTGATTTTTCTCTCACAACAACCCTGTGGCTATGCTTAGAGAATGTGACTCTCTAGGGTTGCCAAGTCTGGGTGGGAAAATACCGGGAGACTTTGGGGGTGGAGCCAGGAGAGGGTGGGGTTTTGGGGAAGGGAGGGGCCTCTGCATGGTAGAATGCCATAGAGTCCACCCTCCAAAGCAGCCATTTTCTCCAGGGGAGCTGATCTCTGTCAGCTGGAGATCAGTTGTAAATAGGGTTGCCAAGTCTTATGGACTCACCGGCGGGGGGGAGTCCTCCTGTGGCCGGGAGTTTCTTCTGGCGTGCACACAAAGCGCGCGCACCCAGCGGCGTCACTGGAAGTGACGTCGGCACGTTGGGGGCGTTGCCAGGGCGACGCTCTGGCAATCACCTCAAAACTCTATGGTATCATAGAGTTTTGGGGCGATTGCCAGAGCGTCGCCCTGGCAACGCCCCCAACGTGCCGACGTCACTTCCGGTGACGTCATTACATTGTCCTCGCCAGACGACTTCAGGGGTGGGGTTCCCCCCACCGACCGAATGCTGGCCGGCGGATCGGGAACCCCTTTAGTGGGGGATCCCACCCCCCCGGGGCTGACTTGGCAGCCCTAGCTGTAAAAGCGGGAGATCCCCAGGCCCCACCTGGCAAACCTATGACTCTCAGATGAGTTGCCTGAGCAGAATTCAAACCCAGATCTCCCCCAGATTGAGTCAGACACTCTGGCTGCTGTTTTCATTACCCAGGGAGGCAAAGAACTCCATAGCATCTGTTAACCCGGGAGATTTAGTATTCTGGGCTCATTCACACAACCATTTCATCCTTCTGTAGTCATGTTCTTTCAGTCAGCTGACATCCGGCAGCACTCCAAGTATCATGTGACTCCAAGTGTCATGTGATTAGGGAGGGGCCATGGCTCAGTGGTAGAGCCTCTGTTTGGCACACAGAAGGTCCTAGGTTCCCTTCCTGGTATCTCCAGTGAAAAGATCTAGCAGATGGTGATGTGAAAGACCTCTGGCTGAGACCTCGAAGTAGGCAGTACTGACTTTGATGGACCAAGGGTCTGATTCAGTATAAGACAAATTCATGCATTGAAAGCTGGACCCAGTTTGGCTTTCAGGGTTGGACTCTTCACTGGAAGAGGAAGCTTTGGTGCAGTAGTTAAGTGCACGGACTCTAATCTGGGAGAACCGGGTTTGATTCCCCACTCCTCCACTTGCACCTGCTGGATGACCTTGGGCAAGCCGTAGTTCTGTCAGAGCTGTTCTTGAAAAAGAGCAGCTTCTGCCAGAGCTCTCTCAGCCCCACCGACCTCACAGGATGTCTGTTGTGGGGAGGGGAAGGGGCTTGTAAGCCGCTCTGAGATTCCTTTGGGTAGTGAAGGTCGGGGTATAAATCCAGTCTCTTCTCTTCTTCTTCTACCTGAAGGAGTCTCAGAGTGGTTTACAATCTCCTTTCCCTTCCCCTCCCCACCACAGACACCCTGTCAGTTGCTCTAAGACTTCCTTGGGTAGTGGAGGGCGGGGTATAAATCCAATCTCCTCCTCTTCCTCTTCCTCTTCCTCCTCCTCCTCCTCCTCTTCTTCTTCTTCTTCTTCTCCTCCTCCTCTTCATTTACTTAGTTTAAACCTCACCTTTCTCCCCAATGGAGACCCAAAGCTACATCAGTTTCCTCTCCTCCATTTTAGCCTCACAGCAACCCTCTGAGGTAGGTTAGACCGAAAGAAGACATAAAAAGAGAAAGAAGAGATTGGATGTGTACCCCACCCTTCAGGCCGAGTCGAGCGGCTTACAATCTCCTTTCCCTTCCATTCCCCACAACAGACACCCTGGGGCTGAGAGAGCTCTCCCGAGGACTGCTCTTGAGAGGACAGCTCTGACAGAACTTGTGACTGACCCAAGGTCACTCCAGCAGCTGCATGTGGAGGTTTGGGGAATCAAACCCTGGGTTCTCCCAGATTAGAGTCCGCGCTTCTAACTGCTACACCAAACTGGCATGAGACTAGCCCAAGGTTACCCAGTGAGCTTCCACGGCAGAGGCTCGAACCTGGCTCTCCCAGATCTTCCTAGCCTGACCCTCTATTCGTGACACGACGCTGGGTCTCAGTTTCCTGGGGAAATGAAAGACAATAAGGCTGCTGTCCTAAGAATGCTTTTCTCAGAGTAAGGGGAATAAAATGGGAGTTACTTCTGAGTAGGGCCATTTAGGTTGCTCCCTAAATTTAACTTTTTAAAAATCCTTAAAAGAGACCACAGGATGGAGACGGCAAGGTGTGATCTTAGTAAGAAACTGCTTGGGATACTTTTTTTTAGAGAGAGCTGCACATACAGGTACTCATTTAATTCCTGACTTCATTTAAACTTTTCTCCCCAACGGGGGACCTGAAGTAACCTGCAGCCTTCTCCGCCACCATGTTATCTTCACAACAACCCTGCGAGGCAGATTGGGCTAAGGGCGTGTGTTGTGACTGGCCCAGGGTTGCCCAGGGAGCTTCCGTGGCAGAGCCGGGATTCAAACCCGACCCTCCCAGATCTTAGCCCAGCACTCTAACCATAAGAGAACAGAAGAGAAACCAATGTTGGATAAGGTCAGTGGCCCATCCAGTCCAACACTCTGTCTCACACAGTGGCCATAAATACCAGGTGCCATCAGGAGGTCCAGCAGTGGGGCCAGGATGCTAGAAACCCTCCCACTGTTGCCCCTCCATCAAGCACCAAGAATACAGAGCATCACTTGCCCCAGACCGAGAGTTCCTATCTGTACTTCGTGGCCAATAGCCACTGATGGACCCCTGCTCCATATATTTATCTAATTCCCTCTTGAAGCTGTCCATGCTTGTAGCCACCACCACCTCCTGTGGCAGTGAGTTCCATGTGTGAATCACTCTTTGGGTGAAGAAGTACTTCCTCTTATCTGTTCTAACCCGACTGTTCCTTTTATCCATTCTAACCCATTTTGGAAGCTGCCTAGTGCACGGGAGGGTTCATAAGAACGTAACAGAACATAAGAGAAGCCAGTGTTGGATCAGGCCAATAGCCCATCCAGTCCAACACTCTGTGTCACACAGTGGCCAAAAACACCAGGTGCCACCAGGAGGTCCACCAGGGGGGCCAGGACACTAGAAGCCCTCCCACTGTTGCTTCCCCCCAAGCACCAAGAATACAGAGCATCACTTGCCCCAGACCGAGAGTTCCTATCTATACCTTGTGGCTAATAGCCACTGATGGACCTCTGCTCCATATGTTTATCCAACTTCCTCTTGAAGCCGTCTATGCTTGTAGCTGCTACCACCTCCTGTGGTAGTGAATTCCACGTGTTAATCACTCTTTGGGTGAAGAAGTACTTCCTTTTATCCATTCTAACCCAGCTGCTCAGCAATTTCATGGAGTGCCCACAAGTTCATGTACTGTGAGAAAGGGAGAAAAGGATTTCTTTCTCTACCTGCTCTATCCCATGCATAATCTTATAAACCTCAATCATGTCACCCCTCAGCCGTCGTTTCTCCAAGCTAAAGAGCCCCAAGCACCTCAGCCTTTCTTCATAGGGAAAGTGTTCCAACCCTTTTATCATTCTAGTTGCCCTTTTCTGCACTTTTCCCAGTGCTATAATATCTTCTTTGAGGTGTGGCGACCCGAACTGTACACAGTACTCCAAATGAGGTCGCACCATCGATTTATACAGGGGCATTATGATACTGGCTGATTTGTTTTCAATTCCCTTCCTAAAATACCCCAGCATAGTGCTGGCCTTTTTCATTGCAGTCGCACACTGTCTCGACATTTTCAGTGAGTTATCTACTACAACTCCAAGATTTATTTTTTATTTATTTATTGTTCGCATTTTTATCCCGCCTTTCCAGACAGCTGGCTCAAAGCGGCTTCCAGCAATAAAATACCATTGAAGTGGTTTACAACAGGGTGATGTTATCCTTAATTCCCTTGATGGCAGCTCCTAATCGAAAGCCTGGCGGAAGAGCTCCGTCTTGCAGGCCCTGCGGAACTGTAATAGGTCCTGCAGGGCCCTGATGTCATCCGGGAGCTCATTCCACCAGTATGAAGCCGCCACCGAGAAAGCCCTGGTCCTAGTGTTGGCCAGCTGAATGTCTTTCAGACTGGAGAGTCAAACGATGTTGTGAGCTTGCCCTCAGTGCCCTCTGCGGCACACATGGGGAAATGCGGTCCCTTAAGTAGGCAGGCCCCAGACCATATAGGGCTTTAAAGGTCAATACCAGCACCTTGAACTGGATCCAGTATGCTATAGGCAGCTAGTGCAGCGACCTTAGCACAGGCCGGATGTGGTCCCACATAGAGAGACCCATCAGCAGCCTGGCTGCGGAATAGTACACCAGCTGTAACTTCCGGATCTGAGACAAGGGCAGCCCCATGTAGAGAGCATTACTATGATCTAGTCTAGAGGTGACATAGCACTCTTGGACAGTCTCTGCCAGTTCAGACCCCATTAAAGTGTATTTATAGATAGGATTTTTGGCTCCAATGTGCATCACTTTGCACTTGGCCACATTGAACCCCATTTGCCACATTAATGCCCACTCGCCCATCCTCGACAGATCCCTTTGGAGTGCCTCACAATCCTCCCTGGTTCTCACCACCCTGAACAACTTTGTGTCATCTCCCAATTTAGCCACTTCACTGCTTACTTCCAGCTCCAAATCATTAATAAACAAGTTAAAAAGCATTGGACCGAGTACTGATCCTTGTGGTATCCCACTGCTGACCTCCCTCCACTGAGAAAATTGCCCATTTATACTCCCTCTTTGTTTCCTTTTAATTAGCCAGTTTTTTATTTATTTTTATTTATTTATTTTTCAGTTTTATATCCCGCCCTTCTCGCGAACAGGCTCAGGGCGGCTCACAAGGGCACATGTGCCATATTCAATACAATAACATTTAAAATCTAGTTTAAAACCCCATAAATTAGATCCATTAACAACAATAAAATTTCAGTTAAAGTGCTTCCAATTGTAATTATAAAATTCAGATGGCTTCAGGGTCAGAGTACGACCATTCCATGGCTGTCGGGCCTGGGCTGCGTCCAGGGTGGCCCACGTCGTCAGCGGACAATCACGGTGTGGTACCAGCAGTACCAGCGGTGGCGGCTCCTATTTAAAGGCTTGGCGGAAGAGCTCCGTCTTGCAGGCCCTGCGGAACTGCATAAGGTCCCGCAGGGCCCTGATCTCCTCTGGGAGCTCATTCCACCAGACAGGAGCCGCCACCGAGAAAGCCCTAGCCCTGGTTCCAGCAAGCCTGGCCTCCCTGGGGCTGGTACACAGAGTAGATTTTGGGCCCCCGATCGAAGTGCCTGCTGGGATACATATGGGGATAGGCGGTCCCTCAGGTATGTTGGACCCTAGCCATATAGGGCTTTAAAGGTAAGTACCATCACCCTGAAGCAAACCCGGTATGCTATAGGCATTTTTTGTTCCACAAAAGGACTTGTCCTTTTATCCCCTGACTATTGGGCTTACTTAGGAGCCTTACTTGCTGGCTCTCTAAATAAACACATGAACAGTATAATCCTCAGAACACTTTTCTGGGAGTAAGCCCCATTGAACAGACCAGAGTAGGTGTGAGGCTTCTGAGTCGAATCAAATAAGCCAGGCCCTTTGTTGAAGCAAAAGTCCTTTTATTTCTTAATGATGGCTCAGGCACTCAATGTTTGTTAGAGATACTTGGTTACAGGCAACAAGGATTAATATACCCCACAGGGTAAGGTAAGAATAGGCAAAGAGCCAATCAGAGTAAATACAAAAAAGCACGAAAACCCCCAACCGTTGGTTCTCACAGAAAAGGCGCAAAAGCACTAAAAATTCCCCCCCACTCCTTAGTGACCTCTACTTGCAATTCACAGGCTAGGCACCTGGCTAGAAACAGTTCAACAGTTCTCCAAGGTTACAAAAGCAAGATAAAACATTCGAGTCTCCGGAGAGAAAGAGGGAGGAGACGAGGGAAGATAGCCAGGCTGTTTATGTGATGCGGTGGAATGCGGCAAGCCATCCTCCCGGGGAAGAAAAAGACACATTAAACAGGACGGGCTATAAACCTCAAGGCTAGCTGTAAATTTACTGATAGAGACCCCGAGTCTGAACAATTAATGGCAGAGGATCTGACAGTAGGATCTTGAGTGTTTCCTTCCTCTGCACTATAAAGATAGGAAGTTTGTTATTTCTCAAGAAGGAGGAGGAAAAGGAGACTGGATTTATACCCCGCCCTTCACTACCCAAGGGAGTCTCATGGTGGCTTACAATCTCCTTTCTCTTCCCCGCCCAACAACAGACACCCTGTGAAGAGTGCTCCCTCTAAGCTGTGGAGTCCTGTGCGCAAAAAAAATTCTACTTTGTGAGCTCCTGGCATTAAAGTTGTGCACGAACGATTTAGCTGCTGCATCAGTCAGTTTGCTCTGGAGCCATCCTTCCTGAGCGAAGACAAAAAGGTGTGAGCCGGAGGCTAAAAAGCTGTGAGCTAGCTCACACTCCCTCAGCTTAGAGGGAGCCCTACCTTGTGAGGCAGGTGGGGCTGAGAGAGTTCTGACGAGAACTGCTCGTGAGAGAACAGCTCTGAGAGAACTTGTGACTGACCCAAGGTCACCCCAGCAGCTGCATGTGGAGGAGTGGGGAATCAAACCCGGTTCTCCCAGATTACAGTCTGTGCTCCTAACCACTACACAAAACTGGCTCTCATAAGCTAACATTTAGAGATTGTTACTGCTTTGGTATTAGGTTTACTTTTTTATTTTGTTTTGCCCCTGGGATCCTCAGCAGGGTATAATGCCATAGAGTCCACCCTTCAAAGCAGCCATTTTCTTCAGGAGAATGGATCTTGGATGTCCATAAACCGACTGTAATTGTGGGGAGTCTCCAGGTGCCATCTGGGGGTTGGCAACCCTAGCCTAGGTGCTCAAGTTTTGCAAAGTTTATCTTCATTTGCAAAAAAAATACGCCTTGCCTGCTTGTCCGATCTGGGCCATCTAGAAAGTCAGGATAAAGAAGAATAATTATAATTGACTTGAAATCAGCTGAGGTCTTGTATTTAAGGCGACCGGACGATTCAGCAACTCTGTGCCGGAAAGTGTGCTTTTTCTTTCTTTTTTTAATTGGATTGCAGAGAAATGGAGTTGCCTTCCAAAGTACTTCGTCTGGAACGAGCAAATTCAGCTCATTTTCCAAATGTTACTTAGGGCCCGTCAAAGAAGGTGAAATTGCCTAAACCAAGACAGCAGGAGGTGTTTGGATTTCAAAGCAGGAAAATCATAGAGAGTAAGAGATGGAAGGGATCATGGAGGCCATCTACTCAGTGCAGGACTATACCACTGTTCCCCAGACAGTGTAGGACTATGCCACTATTCTCCCTGAGGCCACCCAGCTTCAGTTTAAAGACCTCCAGTGTAGGAGAATCCACTGCTTTCTGAGCCAGCCTATTTCACTGAGGAACAGCTCTTACCATCTGGAAACTTCTTCTAATATTTAGATGAAATCTACATGTTAATTTCAACCCATTTGTTCTAGTCCTGACTTTGGGAGCGAAATAAACAAGTCTACTTTAATGAAGAGAGCTGTGTTTCTCGAAAACTTATGTGACAATAAAGTTTGTTAGTCTTAAAGTGGCTACCGGGCTTTTCACTAAGTCGGCTGTGCTTCTCCATGAGCGATATTTGAAGACAGTAATTGTGCCTCTCCTATAAGAACATAAGAAAAGCCCTGCTGGATCAGTGGTCCATCTAGCCCAGCATCCTGTCTCACACAGAGGCCAACCAGTTCCTCTGTATGGTCAACAACAGAGCAGAGAGGATGAGGCCTTCATAAGAACATAAGAAGAGCCCTGCTGGATCAGACCAGTGGCCCATCTAGCCCAGCATCCTGTTTCACACAGGGGCCAAGCAGTTCCTCTGTATGGTCAACAAGAGAGCAGAGAGGCTGAGGCCTTCATAAGAACATCAGAAGAGCCCTGCTGGATCAGACCAGTGGCCCATCTAGTCCAGCATCCTGTCTCACACAGGGGCCAACCAGTTCCTCTGTATGGCCAACAACAGGGCAGAGAGGCCGAGGCCTTCATAATAACACAAGAAGAGCCCTGCTGGATCTGATCAGTGGTCCATCTTGTCCAGCATCCTGTCTCACATAGGGGCCAACCAGTTCCTCTGTATGGTCAACAAGAGAGCAGAGAGGCTGAGGCCTTCATAAGAACATAAGAAGAGCCCTGCTGGATCAGACCAGTGGCCCATCTAGTCCAGCATCCTGTCTCACATAGGGGCCAACCAGTTCCTCTGTATGGTCAACAACAGAGCAGAGAGGCTGAGGCCTTCATAAGAACATCAGAAGAGCCCTGCTGGATCAGACCAGTGGCCCATCTAGTCCAGCATCCTGTCTCACACAGGGGCCAACCAGTTCCTCTGTATGGCCAACAACAGGGCAGAGAGGCCGAGGCCTTCATAATAACACAAGAAGAGCCCTGTTGGATCTGATCAGTGGTCCATCTAGTCCAGCATCCTGTCTCACACAGGGGCCAACCAGTTCCTCTGTATGGTCAACAACAGAGCAGAGAGGCTGAGGCCTTCATAAGAACATAAGAAGAGCCCTGCTGGATCAGACCAGTGGCCCATCTAGTCCAGCATCCTGTCTCACACAGTGGCCAACCAGTTCCTCTGTATGGCCAACAACAGGGCAGAGAGGCCGAGGCCTTCATAATAACACAAGAAGAGCCCTGCTGGATCTGATCAGTGGTCCATCTAGTCCAGCATCCTGTCTCACACAGGGGCCAGCCAGTTCCTCTGTATGGTCAACAAGAGAGCAGAGAGGATGAGGCCTTCATAAGAACATCAGAAGAGCCCTGCTGGATCAGACCAGTGGCCCATCTAGTCCAGCATCCTGTCTCACACAGGGGCCAGCCAGTTTCTTTGGACAGCCAACAACAGGGCATAGAGGCCGAGGCCTTCACAAGGACCTAAGAAGAGCTCTGCTAGATCAGACCAATAATCCATCTAGGCCAGCATCCTGTCTCACTGTCACGGGCTGGGGAGGGGAGGTGCTGGCAGAGTGAGAGGGAGCGAAAGTCCACATCCAGTCCGAGGTCAAAACCAATAGGTAGCAAGCGGGAGCTTAAGCAACAGAGTCTGAGGTACACACCGAGAGCATAGTCATTGGAAGCCGAGGTCCAGGTGCCAAGAGTTCAGGACATGGGTCAGGAGCACAGGTGAGCAGAGGTGCAGAGCGTCGTCAAGCTGACTAGTTGCTGGCATGCGGAACTAGCGTCAGGGGATAGCTAAATACCCCGCAGGTGCTGTTGTCAATTAGTGCTCTGTGTGTGCATTCAGGTGTCTGTTAGAACTCAGGGCTGAGGGACCGCCTGCTGTTCAGGCGCGCCTCCTTTTGCCAGGATGCTAAGCCTTGATGAAGCTGGTTCTGGAGGCATACCAACTGTGTAGGTGAGTTGGGGGGGGGGTTTGATTGTTAGGTGTTGCTCCTTCCCCGCCATTGTGGGGATGAGCTGCAGGGGTACCTTGGTGGGCTCTTAGGTTTCAACGGAGTCAGGTGCGGGCTCTGCTGGAGCTGGGAGTGTATCCTCAGCAGCACTCATGACCAGGGGTCCGTTGGAGTGGGAGTGCACAGGAGCGCAGCTCCGGGAGTGAGGAGCCCAGGGGGTGGGCACATGACCAAGCCCCGCCCCCTCCTCGGCTTCCCCGAGCAGTGCAGAGGCGCAGCGCCCCGGGGAAAGCCCTGCTAGGGTCTTTATTGTTTTTAATGTTTTGTTTTAATATTGATAATTTTATCATTGTTCCTTTTATGACTGTGTGCTGCTTTTCCAGAGACTTGCTCAAGGTGGCATATAAATGTTCTAAGTATACCATTTTTTATCTGGGCACATGGCACATAAGTACTGGAGAAATGTCACCAACCCTTCAGCAGCTTCCACCCCATCAGTTTGGTGTAGTGGTCAGGAGTCGGACTCTAATCTGGGAGAACCGGGTTTGATTCCCCACTCCTCCACATGCAGCTGCTGGGGTGTCCTTGGGCCAGTCACAAGTCCTCTCAGAGCTGTTCTCTCATGAGCAGTTCTCAAAAGACCTCTCTCAGCCCCACCTACCTCACAGGGTGTCTTGTTGTGGGGAGGGGAAGGGAAAGGGATGGGTGGTGCACATGTCCTGGGTCTCTCAAGTCTACTTGAAACCTGGTGGTTTCAAGGGAGCAGGAAGAGAATGAGGGTGTGTTCTTGACGCTTATTTTTATTGCACAAAGTATTGGATGGGGAAGGGGGTGTGGCATATGCAAATGAGTTATGCTTATGAGTTATGCAAATGAGCTCCTGCACCTCTTTTTCTACGGAATGACCCCTGCTCATGACACTCACACAGTGGTCAGCTCTTGGTGGTGGAAAGGGCTGTTAAACTGCAGCTGCCTTCTGGTGACCCTGTAGGGTTATCAAGGCAAGAGATGACCAAAGGTGGGTTGCCATTGCTTGACTCTAACCGGAACCAAACCTGGCTTAACATTCAAGGTCTGATGAAACCAGGCTAGCCTGGGCCATCGAGGTCAGGGACATTTGGTGGTGGAAAGTGCTGTCAAGTCATAGCTGAATGAGGATGACTTCATAGGGTTTTCAAGTCAAGAAACGTTCAGAGGTAGTTTGCCATTGCCTGCCTCTGTGGAGGGACCCTGATCTTCCTTGGTGATCTCCCATCCAAGTACTAACCATGGCAGACCCTGCTTTGCTTCCAAGATCAGATGAGATCAGGCTAGCCTGGGCAACCCAAATCAGGGTGACGTTTCTGTTAGAATCTCTCAAAAGCAGAGAGATAGTTCCACACAAAAAACAAGAGTACCAGTTTCTTAAAACCAGGATGAGATTCAGGACCAAGGAGAGCTCAGAGGAATTCAGGCGTACAACAACAAGGCATAGAGCAGGGGTGGCCAACCTGTGGCTCGGGAGCCACATGCGGCTCTTTCACACATATTTTGCGGCTCCTGGCAGGGCGGCTGGGGAAGCAAAGGGGAGGCATGCTTTTTCTCTCTTTCTCCCTTCCTTCCTTCCTTCCTTCCCTCCTCCCTCCCATCTATTTGCTTTCCTAGTTTTTCTCTCTCTCTTTCTTATAACTGGTTTTCCTCGTTTGTTTTTATTTTTGGCAGTCCCATTTAACGTTAATAAAAAGCAAATTTGCATATTTTTAAAAATAAAAACGTGTGTGTGATATTTGTTCCTGTTTTGCGGCTCTCAGACATCTCTATGTGGCTCTTACGTTTATTCTATGTGGCTCTTACGTTAAGCAAGGTTGGCCACCCCTGGCATAGAGGCTGAGGCCTTCAACAGAACATCAGAAGAGGCCTGCTGGATCAGATCAGTGGTCCATCTAGTCCAACATCCTGTCTCACACAGCGGCCAACCAGTTCCTCAGGAGGGCCAACAACAGGGCAGAGAGGCTGAGGCCTTCATAAGAACATCAGAAGAGCCCTGCGGGATCAGATCAGTGGTCCATCTAGTCCAGCATCCTGTCTCACACAGCGGCCAACCAGTTCCTCAGGAGGGCCAACAACAAGGCATAGAGGCTGAGGCCTTCAATAGAACATCAGAAGAGTCCTGCTGGATCAGACCAGTGGTCCATCTGGTCCCGCATCCTATCTCACACAGTGGCCAACCAGTTCCTATGGAGGGCCAACAACAAGGCATAGAGGCCACGGCCTTTCCTTGAGGTTGCCTCCTGACTCTCGGATTCAGAGGTTTAGTGCCTTTGCATGTGACCTTCTCCATATCTGCTGGGTGGGGACCATGAATACAAACTGCTATGGATGGTTGCTGACCTGATTTGGATTCTGAGATACTCCATCCAGGTTTGGAGTCTGGTGGCTCATCTTTTCCCTCAGAGATCCTTTCAGGATCTGCACTTCAGATTTCAGTAGAACAGTAGTTTTAAGTCTAGTACAACCCTAGAGACCAATAACATTTTCAGGGTGTAAGACTAGAACATTAGAGAAGCCATGTTGGATCAGGCCAATGACCCATCCAGTCCAACACTCTGTGTCACACAGTGGCCAAAAACACCAGGTGCCCTCAGGAGGTCCACCAGCAGGGCCTGAGCTCCAGAAGCCCTCCCACAGTTGCCCCCCAAGCACCAAGAATACAGAGCATCACTGCCCTAGACATAAGAATATAAGAGAAGCCATGCTGGATCAGGCCAATGGCCCATCCAGTCCAACACTCTGGGTCACACAGTAGCCAAAACTCAGGCGCTGAATCTCAGCTGAAACAGATTGTAGCTCTCTTCCCTGACACAGATTCCGCTGTCTTGAATGGGGTGATACTCCCCTTGAAAAGCCAGGCTCGCAGCTTGGGGGTGCTACTGGACATAGCAGTCCCCTGAGAAAACCCGGTGGCTGCGGTGCTTCAGAGTCCTTTTGCAAAGCTTCAGCTGGTGTGTCAGCTGTGTCCATTCCTAGGACAGTCAGGTCTCACCACCATGACCCATGCTCAGGCTGGACTACTGCAATGTGCTCTATGGTCTGCTTGGGGCTGCCCTTGAAGAGTGTTCCGAAGCTGAAGCTAGTGCAGAACTCTGCCATTAGAATGCTGGTCAGGGCCAGCTATCGGGAGCATATATATTATGTGTTCACAGGGGTCATTTCATAGAAAAAGAGGTGCAGGAGCTCATTAGCACAACTCATTAGCATAACTCATTTGCATATGCCACACCCCCTAACATACCGGAAGCGTGTCAGAAGGCAACACCTACCCCTCAGGCTTCACTCCACACGTGAGTGAAACTGACCTGCTCTTCCTCCGTTCCCTTCCCCATCCAATACTTTGTGCAATAAAAATAAATGTAAAGAACACACCCTCATTCTCTTCCTGCTCCCCTGAAACCACCAGGTTTCATGAGATACCCAGGACATGTGCACCACCCATCCCTTCCCCTTCCCCTCCCCACAACAAGACACCCTGTGAGGTAGGTGGGGCTGAGAGAGGTCTTTTGAGAACTGCTCATAAGAGAACAGCTCTGAGAGAACTTGTGACTGGCCCAAGGTCACACCAGCAGCTGCATGTGGAGGAGGAGTGGGGAATCAAACCCGGTTCTCCCAGATTAGAGTCCAACTCCTGACCACTACACCAAACTGATGGGGGGGAAGCTGCTGAAGGGTTGGTGAAATTTCTCCAGTACTTATGTGCCATGTGCCCAGATAAGAAATGGTATACTTAGAACATTTATATGCCACCTTGAGCAAGTCTCTGGAAAAGCAGCACACAGTCATAAAAGGAACAATGATAAAATTATCAATATTGAAACAAAACATTAAAAACAATAAAGACCCTAGCAGGGCTTTCCCCAGGGCGCTGCGCCTCTGCACTGCTCGGGGAAGCTGAGGTGGGGGCAGGGCTTGGTCATGTGCCTGCCCCCTGGGCTCCTCACTCCTGGAGCTGTGCTCCTGTGCGCTCCCGCTCCAACAGACCCCTGAGTGTTCGGTTTTGAGTCACAGCCAACTGATGGCAACTCTTGCAGGGTTTTCAAGGCAAGAGATGTTCAGAGATTATTTGATGTTGCCTGCCTCTGCATAGCAGCCCTGGTTTTCTTTGATGGTCTCCCATCCAAGTACTGACCAGGGCTGACCTTACTTAGCGTCTGAGTTCTGTTTAGGCCTGAGTAGCCTGGGCCATCTTGGTCAGGACAGACTAACAAAGGTAGCTTGCCATTGCCTGCCTCTGCATCTCAGCCCTGGTATTCCTTGGAGATCTCCCTTCCAATTACTTGCCAGAGTCGGCCCTGCTTCGCTTCCAAGATTTTCATTTTTTATTTTTTATTTTAGATTTTTATCCCGCCCTCCCCACCTTATGGCAGGATCAGGGCAGCTACCAACCTATTCCATACACAATAAAATCCTATAAAACTGCAGTGTCGAAACATACAATATCCATTATACAATTTCAGTACAAGATGGCACTTCGTCACCCCCATCTGAGCGGCGTGAACAGGCACTCTACCGAGTTTTCACTTGGTGCTGATGGTCTGGGCGGCGATCTTCAGTACTCGGGCCAGGGCTATTAAATCGTGGCGGCCCCTACTTGTAAGCCTGGTGGAAGAGCTCCGTCTTGCAGGCCCTGCGGAACTGTAAGCGGTCTCGCAGGGCCCTGATGTTTTCCAGGAGCTCATTCCACCAGCACGGGGCTGCCACTGAAAAGGCCCTGGCCCTCGTTGCTGCCAGTCGGGCCTCCCTGGGCCCTGGAAGAACCAGGCGGTTCTGGGAACCAGATCGAAGTGCTCACTGCGGGGAGAGGCAGTCCCTCAGGTAACCTGGGCTTGCCTGGGCTATCCAGGTCAGGGGGCAACCCAGGACTTCCTTAGTGGTCTCTCATCCCAGTACTAAGCAGGGCTCACCCTGCTTCGCTTCTGAGATCTGTTTAGGCCTGACTAGCCTGGGTCATCCAGGTCAGGTCAGACTAACAGGTAGCTTGCCATTGTCTGGCTCTGTGTAGGGTCTCTGGACTTCCTTAGTGGTCTCTCATCCAAGTGCGAGCCCGGCCAGACCCTATTAAGTTTCTGAGATCTCACCATATCAAGCCTGGCTGGGACAAGATAGATTACAAGCACGATGGAAAGAAACGTTTCAGTCCATCCGTCAGTGGATTATTGATGCCATTTATTATTCTTCCAGGGCTGCAGAGTAAACTGAAAGCATTCGTTAAACAATTCTTCAAATTCCCCTGCCTCATTTATATCCCACTCCTCTTCCAAGGAACTCGATATGATAGGCATAGATGGAATTATCCCCCTTCTTTAATCCCATTCACAGTAATCGTGGATGGAGGGTTTAGGCTGAGAGCGATTGTCCTAAATTTACTCAAGGAGACTTAGGACCGAGGGACGGTTCGAACCTAAACCTTCCCAAACCACTTCCAAAGACTCTAACCTCTACACCACCTTGCTTATCATGAAAAAGGTCCAGCGGCACCTTTAAGACCAACAAAGGTTTATTCAAGGCAGGAGCTTCGGTGCGCATGGCACACTTTGTCAAATACATTGAAAAGGAAGCTAGATTTCAAACTTATAGATACAGGCTTATAGATAGAGTTTGAACCTTACCTTCCGTTCCAGTGTATTGGAAAAAGTGTGCAGCGCACATGAAAGCTCATACCTCTTTCCCTATGAAGAAAAGTTGAAGCACTTGGGGCTCTTTAGCTTGGAGAAACGACGGCTGAGGGGTGACATGATCGAGGTTTATAAGGTTATGCATGGGATAGAGCAGATAGAGAAAGAGGTACTTTTCTCCCTTTCTCACAGTACAAGAACTCGAGGGCACTCCATGAAATTGCTGAGCAGTCGGGTTAGAATGGATAAAAGGAAGTCCTTCTTCACCCAAAGAGCGATTAACACGTGGAATTCACTGCCACAGGAGGTGGTAGCAGCTACAAGCATGGACGGCTTCAAGAGGGAATTGGATAAACATCTGGAGCAGAGGTCCATCAGTGGCTATTAGCCACAAGGTATAGGAACTCTCGGTCTGGGGCAAGTGATGCTCTGTATTCTTGGTGCTTGGTGGGGGGGGGCAACAGTGGGAGGGCTTCTAGTGTCCTGGCCCCACTGCTGGACCTCCTGAGGGCACCTGGTGTTTTTGGCCACTGTGTGACAGAGTGTTGGACTGGATGGGCCACTGGCCTGATCCAGCATTGGCTTCTCTTATGTTCTTATGTTAAAAGTTCAGATTTAGAGTCCAGCGGCACCTTTAAGACCAACGAAGGTTTATTCAAGGTATGAGCTTTCGTGTGCACAGCACACTTTGTCAAATACATCGAAAAGAAAGCTAGCTTTCAAACTTATAGATACAGGCTTATAGCTATAGTTTGAACCATACCTTCCGGTCGAATGTATCGGACAAAGTGGGCCTTGCAGACGAAAGCTCATTCCCCGAATAAGCCTTTGTTGGTCTGAAAGGTGCCCCTGGACTCTAAATTTGTTCTACTGCTCCAGACCAACTCTGCTGACCACTTGGAATGATCCCCGTGAAAACTTCAGTTCATCGAATTGACTTTTTTTTTCAGGAGGAGAGGGGTTCCAATCTCTCGGTTCCAATCCGTGCGCCGGGATTCAACTTGAGAGTACATTGTTCCAATCATCCCCCAGAACAACCTCACAGAACAGCCTGGCTCCTTCTCCCATTCCCCCCCCCCCCTTTCTCCGCTCACCATTTGCGCAGGAGGCCTCGGGGAAGAGGAGGAGGACGCCACGGGCCCGCTCCAAGCCGACAGACGTCCAAAGAATGACTCACTTGGGGACATTCCCAAAAACTCCCACCCTCTCTTGGCGCCTTTATGGGGCTCGAAGAAATTTATGCACACCAAGGGATGGCTTCTCCAACGTTTGCGGGCGCCCTCCTTCTCTTCCCCCCCACCACCCCCCGCCTCTCCCCCTCTTCAACTCCTCTTATTTGGATTTGTACCCCCATACAATTAGCCTTGTGGATTCATTTCCCTTTGTTTCACGTTAATTACTCGCCACTTGGCACAAACCGACTCCGCCCCCTCCTTTTGAAATACATTTCTTAAAAAGAAGGCGAGAGAGAGAGAGAGAAAGTAGAATCCTTGAGGCCTCCGGAGGCCTCCGGAGGCCCCCTCTTTATATATTTATTTTTAACACTCCCTTCCATGACAGCTGGACTTAGAAAAGCTCAGCTCTGGAGTGTCTAAAGCCCATTAGCTGTGCCCACTAATTTAATAAGGCCCAGGGCCTCAGGAAGGGGTGGAGGGTCTCTCCTCCCAGAAGTGTGGCAGGGGCCCTTTTGTTATTCTAATCCACTTTGGCGTTTATGGAACGGTTCCAGGCCCGACAGCTAAGACCCCGCTTTTGAGGCAGAGGACAAAAGCGGAACTGTCTCGGTGCCAAGGCAGGAGATGGGGGGGGGGGGGGGGGAGAAGATATCTCCGCGACTGGCAGCCGCGCGGACATACCGGCATGCCGCAGATTTGCATAAGGCATTGGGTGCTGTGAACCCACAAGATTGGCAGGTGCCCGGGGCAAAACCACCGGTTGCCGAGACCACATGGCAGTAGCCTCCCCCTCCCCCCCCCACACATAGACACACACCGCCAACTACCCCTCCAGCAGCAAGAGACACATGGTGCCGGGGATGGGGGAAGGAGGTGGTGATAGCCACAACATTCAATAGACGCTATGACACCTCCCCTTCACATCCGACTCACAGATCACATTTAGGGTGTCCTCCAGATCTGGTCCAGAGCCATGCCCGTCTGTCCAGGAAGTCTCTCCAGAAACTAGGTTTGAGGCCAGTAGCACCTTAGAGAGAAACAACATTTTCGGGGTATACGCTTTTGAAAGTCAACGCTCCCTTTGACACGCACAAAGGAGAATAAAGAACTACCAGCCTTTACGTCTAGCTCAGGGTGCGAAACACGCAGCCCGGGGGCCGGATCAGGCCCCCGGAGGGCTTCTATCAGGCCCGCACTGGAACTGGCCATCTCCTGCTTCCAGTTCTGTTGCTGCTGCTGCATCATAGCTCGCTTCGCCAGACTCTCTCAGTCGCTCAGCCATTTTGTTTTTCCCCTGGGTCTTAAGACTCAGAACTCTGAGCGTGAGATTTCTGTGGTGAATGTCAGTAAATCAAAAGTAGGGTTGCAGCCAATGTTCCCTCTAAGCTGTGGAGTCTTGTGAACAAAAATTCTACTTTGTGAGCTACTGGCATTAAAGTTGCGAGCGAGCCATTTGGCTACTGCATCAATTAGTCTGCTCTGGAACCATCTTTCCTGAGCTGAAACAAAAATGTGTGAGCTGGAGGATAAAAAACTGTGAACTAGCTCACACTAACTCAGCTTAGAGGGAACAGTGGTCGCAGCTTATAGATACACACTTGAACAGCATACCCAAGATTGCAACAGCACAGACATTTTAATGCAATAATTCAGAGCAAAAGGAGTCAGTTATCAAACTATCAAGAGTGCTAATCTTTTAAGCATGTTTTTATTTTGAGTAAAAAAAAGATCTTTTGTGTTTGTGTCCTTTATAAAGTTTATATCTTCACTACCTGGCATTACATTTTATGACACGCATGGTCCAGGGACGTAGAGTTTTGTAAATTCCGGGGGGGGGGGGGCTCTTTAGCGCATGTGTGAAGTGCGCACGCTCGCTGGGGTGATGCCCCCCCCCCCCCGCCGGGAAACCTCCACACCTCCCCGGGCCCTTCCGAGGCCCACCAGCCGCTGCTGCCGGGGCCTCTCTCCCCCCCCACTCCTTCCCTCTCCCTTCGCCGGGATAAGAGGGAGGGAGAGGGAAGGATGGAAGAGTGGCCAGGCCGGGGGGGGGGAGGAAGGAGAGGCACCGGCAGCAGCAGCTGCCGGCCTCAGAAGAGCCCCAGGAGGCACGGCAGCAGGCACTATGTTTTCCCGGGGGGGAGGCTCAGTCCCCCCCGGGAAATTTCGGGGGAGGCTCGAGCCCCCCCGTAGTCTACGCCTATGGCATGGTCCAGCCCAACGAGGTCTCATTTCTGTCAGATCCGGCCCTCATAACAGATGAGTTTGACACCCCTGTGAAGGACCTCTGCCTGAGACCCTGGGGAGCTGTAAAGAGGGGCTGTGGCTCAGTGGTGCAGCGTCAGTTTGTCATGCAGAAGGTCCCAGGTTCAATCCCAGGCATCTCCAGCTGAAAGGACCAGGCAGGAGGTGATGTGAAGGACCTCTTCCTGAGACCCTGGAGAGCTGCTGCCCATATGAGTAGACAAGACGGATCTCGATGGACCAAAGGTTTCATTCTGTAGAAGGCAGCTTCATGTGTTTCATAGAGTCTGCCTTCCAAAGCAGCCATTTCCTCTGGGGGACCTGAACACCGTAGCCTGGAGGACCAGAAGTCCAATCCCAGGAGAACGCCGAGCCCCACCCATTTCACTCTATTCCACTCCCGTTGCCAAAGCATCACTTTCCCATCCTCATCTTTTGCCCAGAACTCTGCTTCCTGCCCCCCTTCCCAACTTGGATGGAGCTGGAGGGGGTGGGGAGCTTCAGAAACTCTGATATTCCTAATTGGATTCCTCGACTTTGAGGTGCCTCGGAAACATCAAGGATACGTTATGCCTTGGAGTGGATCTCCACTTGGGGGGGGGAGGGGGAGATGAAAGCACATAAGTATCTGCTTGAGATGCTTCTTCTCAGAGGCAAGGAGCGCCGTGCTTGCAAAGGGGACCTCGGTAAACATCTCTGGAAGTGGGTCATCTTATTGGTTCAACGATCGTATGCCAAGGCTGCGTGTAGGCCCAGCGCTTTTTTTACAGCATCCCAGTGACAAAAGAGACGCAGCCGCCCATTTCCCCAAGGCTATCCTTTTGAGAAGGATGCAGAACATCTGAAAAACAGCTAGGAGGGGGAAACGCACCCACAGGTCCATTGTCTTTTCCCCAAGCAAAGGAAAGAGGGAGGAACTATCCGTTCCCCATTAAACAGACATTTCTCTGACTCCTTGCTCCGTTGTGCTTTCGTGCCACGTTCGACAAAAATGATCCCATTTATTATTGACTTCATTTATACTCATGTTTCTCCCCAGTGTGTGTGTGGGGTATCTAAAGCAACTAATGCCATTCTCCTTTCCTCCATTTGACCTTCCCAACGACCCTGTGAGGCTGAGAGTGTTACCCAAGGCCACCCAGAGAGCTTTCATGGAAGTGTGCGGATTCGAATCTGTCTCCCCCTGACCCAAGTCTGACACTTGAACCATTATACCGCAGAGCAGTTGCATGCCTAGAAGGGACAGAACGTGCACACGTCAAGAGATATTTGTAGATTTCCTGCATTGTGCAGGGGGTTGGACTAGATGACCCTGGAGATCCCTTCCAACTCTATGATTCTAAGGGTTGCTGCGCTCCCTGCCCCCCAATCAAAACAACATATGCAAAGGGGAATCTGAGCATTAGGGGTATAATCCTGCTCTCCCCAGTGTATGTGCATGCAATCTGGCAGGCCACTGCTCCTAGGGTCCTGGCCAATGCTCCCTCTAAGCCAGTGTTTTGCAACCTTTTTCGAGCTAAGGCACATTTCTTTCATTGAAAAAATCCCGCGGCACACCTGACAATATCTCACGGCACAGTGGTTGAAAAACACTGAAATACCAGATAAATGGGTCATTAGTTGCCTCAGCTCAAGTCTTAACTATGACAGTATTACAAATCCACGTACTAGCCACTCAACTTGAAATCGTAAGTTACAGATCCAAAGTGTAATGGCTCCTTCCCATAACCTTGACCTGAGTTTCAGAAGAAATATAATGTGGATGTATTTTAATACTGCGATTCTGCTAAAGTTTTTCAAATAGAGAGTTTAAACTCTTACTCTTATGTGAACGGCATTCCGCTGACCATAAGTGATTTGAAGAGAAGCACAGTACACCCATTCTTCGCTGAGGGACAGTTACTGATTTGAACCCCACCCTGACAGAAACAGCTAGCTGTTACCATCAAACATATTCATGTTTACTGGAATGTCTTGGTGCAAATCACCCTACCTCAGGCCAGCCACAGACCGTGCGAGCGGAATCAGCGAGACCATGCCACTGTTCTTTCTCGCATGGGCAAACGCGTCCCGGAAGGTCAGCCCGGAAGGCACATTTCTTTCATTGAAAAAATCCAGCGGCACACCTGACAGTATCTCGCGGCACACCAGTGTGCCACGGCACAGTGGTTGAAAAACACTGCTCTAAGTTGTGGAGTCTTGTGTGCAAAAATTCTGCTTTGTGAGCTACTGACATTAAAGTTGTGAGTGAGCAATTTGGCTACTGCATAAATCATTATACTGCATGGATTAGTTTGCTCTGGAGCCATCGTTCCTGAGCTAAGGCAAAACTGTGTGAGCCAGAGGCTAAAAAACTGTGAGCTAGCTCACACTAACTAAGCTTAGAGGGAACACTGGTCCTGGCCACTTTCTGAGAGACCACATGAAAATGGATAGCCCTTCCCCACACTATGCTTTGAAGGGTGGAGAACATCAAAAAAATGACTCAGTGGGATGTGCTGGGGTTGACAGTATGTACAAGGGAAAAGGAGTTTAGGACTGAACATGAGCCAGCAGCGTGATGCAGCTGCAAAAGAGGCTAATGTGATTTCAGACTGCATTCATAGCAGCCTAGAATCCCAATCACAAGAGGATAGTTCTCCTTTACTTGGTGCTCGCCAGGCCTCATCTGGAGTCCTGTGTCCGTTTCTGAACACCGCTTTAAGAAAGAGGTAGAAAAAGTCAGATAGCTTCAGAGAACAGCTATGAAGATGGTCTTTGGATTTCCTGGGCTGAGCAGGAGGTTGGACTGGATACCCTACAAGGCTCTTAAGGGTTGAAATGGGGAATTAAGCTTCCTGGACAGATGGTGAGGTCATAGGAGAAAGCTGCCTGAATTCTTTTGTGGTAGAACAGGCCCATCCAGTGCTAGGAGTCATTAGAACAGAGGTTTTCAAAAGCAAATATCAGAGTGCTTTATATAAAGCTGTGGCATGGTGTCCGAGTCCCACAGCAATCAACAACGGTCCTTAACCAGGATTCAGTTTATTGAAATCAGGAAAGGCAGGTCATCTGTACACACTTTGTGTCAGGAATGGCTCTCCAGGCGGGAGTTGGGAAGTTATACAGAATTCAAAGGACATCCCTGGATGGAATAGAGCCCATCGCAGCAACCAAGCAAGCGTGCCTAAACTAATGCATACAGGTTCCCAGGGGAATAGAAGCAACCAGACACCAAGGCCAGACCCAGGTAGAGAGATAAGACAGTCTTTGGGGTCCGAACTGGTGGGTCTTTGGGGTCCGAACTGGTGGAGACTAACCAAGAGAGAGATCTTGGAGTCATAGTAGATAACTCAATGCAAATGTCGAGACAGTGTGCGACTGCAATGAAAAAGGCCAATGCTATGCTGGGGGTTATTAGGAAGGGAATTCAAAACAAATCAGCCAGTATCATAATGCCCCTGTATAAATCGATGGGGCGACCTCATTTGGAGCACTGTGTACAGTTCTGGTCGCCACACCTCAAAAAGGATATTATAGCACTGGAAAAAGTGTACAAAAGGGCAACTAGAATGATAAAAGGGTTGGAACCCTTTCCCTGCGAAGAAAGGTTAAAGTGCCTGGGGTTCTTTAGCTTGGAGAAATGACGGCTGAGGGGTGACATGATCGAGGTTTATAAGACGGGATAGAGCAGGTAGAGAAAGAAGTCCTTTTCTCCCTTTCTCACAATATAAGAACTCGTGGGCACTCCGCGAAATTGCTGAGAGGTCCATCAGTGACTATTAGCCTCAAAGTATAGATAGGAACTCTCAGTCTGGGGCAAGTGATGCTCTGTCTTCTTGGTGCTTGACTTGGGGGGGGGGGGGCAGCAACAGTGGGAAGGCTTCTAGTGTCCTGGCCCCACTGCTCGACCTCCCGATGTCACCTGCTATTTTTGGCCACTGTATGGCAGAGTGTTGGACTGGATGGCCACTGGCTGGATCCAACACTGGCTTCTCTTCTGTTCTTATGATCTTAGAGCAAGAAATGAACGTTGAAATACCAAGAAACGTATGTTTTCTATATGGGCTTCACCCAACCTCCATCACCCAACCCCCACTCACTATGGCAGCATAGCTGACACATGGTCACATTTAAAGCTCTGGCTTCAGAGAGCCAGTTTGGTGTCGTGGTTAAGTGCGCGGACTCTAATCTGGGAGAAGTGGGTTTGATTCCCCACTCCTCCACTTGCACCTGGCTGGATGACCTTGGGCAAGCCGTAGCTCTGTGCCAGCTGTTCCCTCAAGGACAGCTTGGGAAAGAGCTCTCTCAGCCCCACCTACCTCCCAGGGTGTCTGTTGTGGGGAGGGGAAGGGAAAGGAGTTTGTAAGCTGCTCTGAGACTCCCTTGGGGAGTGGAGGGCAGGGTATAAATCCAATCTCTTCTTATTCTTATTCTTCTTTTTCTGCCCATTTTTTTTAAAAAATGATTTCGTGCAACCAGATCTGGCATTCTAGGCAAGAGATGTCTTGGGTGTTCTCTGTCTCTGTTCCATTTTGAATATCTTTCCAAAAGATCACCTGCGCAGCCTCGATAAGATGATTTGCACGCATGATTTGTCCCTTGCATAGGATGGTGAACAAAAACAAATCAAAACATAAAACAACATGCGAGTTTCGGGGATGTGGGCTTGGCACATGGTTACTCCTAATCTACGAACGCGTTATTTACAAATCTCACAAATGCTCAGTCACTTTTCCGGGTGGCAAGCTCTGGGCTGGGGAATACCAATTTGGTGTACTGGTTAGGAGAGCGGACTCTAATCTCGTAGGACCGAGTCTGAGTCCCCACTCCTCCACATGCAACTGCTGGTGCCACTGTGGGTCAGTCACAAGTTCTCTCAGAGCTGTTCTCTCAAGGGCAGTTCTCGAGAGGGCTCTCTCAGCTCCACCGACCTCGCAGTGTGTCTGTTGTGGGGAGGGGAAGGGAAAGGGATTGTACACTGCTCTGAGACTCCTTCGGGTGTGAAGGGTAGGGTAGAAATCCAATCTCTCCTTTTTCTTCTACCTGGAGATTTGGGGGGTGGAGCCTGTGGAAGGCAGGGTTTGGGGAGGGGAGGGAGTTCAGTGGGATATAAAGTCATAAAGTCCACCTTCCAAAGCAGCCCGTTTTCTCCAGGAGAACTGATCTCTGTCACCTGGAGTCCAGCTGTAATCCCAGGAGATCTCCAGCTGCCACCTGGAGGTTGGCAACCCCAGGCACCAGTGACATACCGATCGTGTACAGGTTGCCTGTTGAATAAGCATTGATGTCCCACAGTTTCCTGAGAACGAAAGACGAAGTGTGTTATTGCCAAGCCGGGAGTGCGTGAAGACGACATTTTGAGTCGCTTTACTTCAGCAATTTCGTGACAGGTGCTCCTTGAACCGATCCTCCCCTTCTGATTTTCTCCAAGAGGTGCAGCGTGATTTACAGAGCCCTTTCCCCCTTTCCCTTTTGATTCTCGCAACAGCCCTGTGAGGTAGGTCCGGTAGACAGAGTGCGTCTTGTCCAAGGTCACCCGCAGACCTCGTGGGGGCAGATCTGAGAATGGAACTTGAGTCTTTGCGACGAAAGTTCAGCACACTGTCAGACTAAATCCCCTCTGGGGATGCCATGAGAAGCGAAGCAGGGTTGGCATTGGTTAATACTTGGATGGGAGACCACCAACGAAGTCCAGAGCTGCTACGCAGAAGTAGGCAATGGCCAACCGCCTCCGTCCGTCTCTTGCCTCGAAAACCCTCTGAGGTCACCGTAAGCTTATGCCTTGACAGCACTTTCCACCATTACAGGCGCTGGGGTGACCGCGAACAGTTTTACAGGGCAGAAAATTGGAACCAGCGGCATTTGTGCTCAGGCTCATTGGCATTTGCATCGAGGGCCTCTGGCATGCCGACACAGCATGATGGATTTTAGCAAGGGTTTGGGGGCGGGGGGGGGGGGAAGGCCTTTGGCCCCTCCCCGTCCTAATGACCCCAGAGAGCTTGCCGCTTGTTCCTCTCGAGAAGCAAAAGCTCCATTTCTGCTGCAATAGTGTCTCTGCTGCACGGATTGTGTTTCCTGCCCTGTTCTTGCAACAGTGCACATTTCCCCATGCTGACATTAATTTGTGCCTACTGCTTTGCCGGTACGGGGAGGTGGGTGGAGGGAGTCGGAAGGCCAATGACACGGGGGTTCCCGAGAGCAGTGGCCATTGCTTGGAAGAGGAGGACCTTGCGGCGGACTCCCCAGTTCCGAAGCTGACCTTGCTGCTCAGAGGAAAAGGCATACGTTTGCGAAGAAGAGGGACGGGGGGGGGGGGGGGGAAGGGACTGGGGGCTAGCCGGCATGAGACCCAGGCGCGTGCTTTCAAGGACGGCAGCATGAATGGCACACAGTGTGCTCCTCCGAGAGCTTTGGCAATGGCCTTCCAAGTGCAGGGGACGACGCACAGCTCAGGGGGACTATAATAGCCCTTCTGAATAATCATTGTCTGGCCACCTGGACTCGGGGACCCAGCAGATTTTTCTCTCAGCAGACGCCGGAGCTCACTAGGCTCCCTTTTCTCCTCCCCCTAGGCCTATTTTTTCCCCGGGGGGGGGCAGTGAGGGTGGTAGTGGTGGTAAGGAATCTGCATTAGCATCTGTATGCAAATCGCACGTTGTCTGGGTGAAAGGGAGAGGTTATGAATGGCGCAAGACTTTGTTTGGGCCTGGAAGTCTCCGGGAATTTGGACCGATCTCTCGATGACAGGGTTAACAGTCCACCTGGGGAAAACGGCCGCTTTGGAGGGCGGACTCGATGGCATTAGACACCAGTTTGGTATAATAGTTAAGAGCAGGGACTCTGTTCTGGGAGAACGGCGTTTGATTCCCCGCTCCTCCACCTCCAGCTGCTGGGGTGACCTTTGGTCAGTCACAAGTTCTCTCAGAGCTGTTCTCTCAAGGGCAGTCCTGGAAAGAGCTCTCTCAGCCCCACCTACCTTACAGGGTATCTGTCGTGGGGAGGGGAAGGGAAAGGAGATCGTAAGCCTCTCTGAGACTCCAAGTGAAGGGCAGGGTATGACTCCAATCTCGTCTTCTTCACTGAGGTCTTTCCCTTCCCTAGGGTTGCCAGCTCTGAGTCGGGAAATTCCTGGAGACTTTGGGGGTGGAGTCTGGAGAAAGAAGGATTGGGGGTGGGGACGGTGCAGGATATAATGCCATATCCTCCAAAGCAGCTATTTTCTCCAGGGGAACTGATCTCCATCACCTGGAGATCAGCTGTAATAGAAGGAGAATAATTAACACATGGAATTCACTGTCACAAGAAATGGTGGCAACTACAAGCACAGGCAGCTTCAAGTGGGGACTGGATAAACCTATAGAGCAGAGATCCATCAGTGGCTGTTAGCCACAAGGTACAGATGGAGCACTCTGTCTGGGGCAGTGATGCTCTGTCTTCTTGGTGCTGCGGGGGGCAACAGTGGAAGAACTTCTGGAGTTCTGGTCCCACTGGTGGACCTCCTGAGGGCACCTGGTCTTTGGCCATGGTGTGACACAGAGGGTTGTGATTCTGGGAGGTCTCCAGGCTGTACCTGGAAGGGGACAACCTTAGCACTGACACAAGTCCTTGGCCCTGTGAAATTTGCCAGTGATCCCAGTAGGGTTTCCAGCTCTGGGTTGGAAAGTTTCTGGAGGTTTGAGGGTGGAGTCTGGAAGCCCTCCCACTGTTGCCCCTTCAAGCACCGAGAATACAGAGCATCCCTTGCCCCAGACTGAGAGTTCCTATCTATACTTTGTGGCTAATAGCCACTGATGGACCTCTGCTCCATAGGTTTATCCAATCCCCTCTTGAAGCCGTCCATGCTTGTAGCCGCCACCCCCTCCTGTGGCAGTGAATTCCACGTGTGAATCACTCTTTGGGTGAAGAAGGACTTCCTTTTATCCGTTCTAACCCGACTGCTCAGCAATTTCATGGAGTGCCCATGAGTTCTTGTAGTGTGAGAAAGGGAGGAAAGTACTTCTTTCTCTACCTGTTCTATCCCATGCATAATCTTATAAACCTCAGTCATGACGGATGCTGTTGTGTGTGTCCTGCCGGCTCATCTCTTGAAGAGGGGTGGGGAAGGGAAAGGGGGGTTTCGAATGGTGACAGGAACTGAATTGCGGTTCTGAAGGGCTTTTAGAGCCCATCCCCTCCTAGCTCATTATTAGCGGTAATTGTTTCGGGGGGGGGCACCAAGTGTCCACTCTTTAGAAAAACACAGGCCCAGATGTTGCTAATAGTGAGGGCTTTCTGATTGCAGCAATTTCCCGCCCACTCTCCAGCAGTTATCATGCGCGTTTTAAGAGAGAGCGGGGGAGCCGGAGGGGAAAGAGCAAGGCATCAACATGCACGGCCATTACAGGGAAATAACAACTCCGCTCCTGAAAGTCCATTAGGGAGGCCTATCCGAATACACGCATTTGGTATTCCGCAAGCCCCTCCCCCCTGTTGATTTGACTCATGCACACCCGGTGAGCTTACTTTCTGTTAAGCGCCAGGCAACAGAGAAGTTAAGAGCACAGGCGCTTGGGCCGATTTAAACAATCCTTAAGCTGAACGTGCAAAGTGCATCCTGAACGGTGACTGGTCGTGGGGCTGCACGCGCTGTGATTCCACAGATGCCTGGAAACTTTGCAGAAACTACTGTTGTGGGCCAAAGTCCGAAGGATCCCAGCTATAGTAAGAGCAAGTGGAGGAGCCTTACGATTGGCATAAACTAGGGATGCCAACCTCCTGGAGACCAGGCCCTATGAGGAAAGGCTGAGGGACTTGGGAATGTTCAGTCTGGAGAAGAGGAGGTGGAGGGGGGACAGGATAGCTCTCTTGAAGTATTTGAAGGGCTGTCGCTTAGAGGAGGGCAGGGAGCTGCTCCTGGGGGCAGCAGAGGAGAGGACTCGCAAGAATGGGTTGAAATTCAGGGTGGGAAGGCACCAGCTGGATCTTAGGAAAAACCAGGGGTCCGATGGAGCGGGAGTGCACAGGAGCGCAGCTCCGGGAGTGAGGAGCCCAGGGGGCGGGCACATGACCAAGCCCCGCCCCCTGCTCAGCTTCCCCGAGCAGTGCAGAGGCGCAGCGCCCCAGGGAAAGCCCTGCTAGGGTCTTTATTGTTTTTAATGTTTTGTTTTAATATTGATAATTTTATCATTGTTCCTTTTATGACTGTGTGCTGCTTTTCCAGAGACTTGCTCAAGGTGGCATATAAATTTTCCAAGTATACCATTTTTAATCTGGGCACATGGCACATAAGTACTGGAGAAATTTCAGCAACCCTTCAGCAGCTTCCACCCCATCAGTTTGGTGCAGTGGTCAGGAGTTGGACTCTAATCTGGGAGAGCCGGGTTTGATTCCCCACTCCTCCACATGCAGCTGCTGGTGTGACCTTGGGCCAGTCACAAGTTCTCTCAGAGCTGTTCTCTCATGAGCAGTTCTCAAAAGATCTCTCTCAGCCCCACCTACCTCACAGGGTGTCTTGTTGTGGGGAGGGGAAGGGAAAGGGATGGGTGGTGCACATGTCCTGGGTATCTCAAGTCTCCTTGAAACCTGGTGGTTTGAAGGGAGCAGGAAGAGAATGAGGGTGTGTTCTTGACGCTTATTTTTATTGCACCAAGTATTGGCTGGGGAAGGGAACGGAGGAAGAGCAGGTCAGTTTCACTCACCTGTGGAGTGGAGCCTGAGGGGTGGGTGTTGCCTCCTGACACACTTCCGGTATGGTAGGGGGTGTGGCATATGTAAATATGTTATGCTAATGAGCTCCTGCACCTCTTTTTCTACGAAATGACCCCTGGGAAAAACTTATTTACAGTGAGAGTTGTGCAACAGTGGAATCAGCTGCCTGGGAGGTGGTGAGCTCCCCCTCCCTGGCAGTCTTCAAGCAGCGGCTGGACCAACACTTGTCAGGGATGCTCTAGGCTGATCCTGCATTGAGCCGGGGGTTGCCCTATGTGGCCCCTGTGTGGCCCCTTCCCACCCTGTGATTCTATGATTCTATATAAGGCCTGGAGATCTCCCAGAATTGCAACTGATTTCCAGGTGACAGAGACTGGATCCTGTAGAACAGAATCATAGAATCATAGAGTTGGAAGGGCCCTCCAGGCTCATCTAGTCTAACCCCCCAAGCATAATGCAGGAAATTCACAAATACCTCCCCCCGCACACCCTCAGCAACCACTGTTCCATGCCCAAAAGATAACAAGAAACCTGCAGGATTTCCAGCCAAAGTGGCCTGAAGAAAAATTGCTTCCTGATCCCAAAGTGGCGATCGGCATTTCCCTGGGTGTATAAGAAAGGTCCACAAGAACTCAGCATTGAGGCAACCCTTCCTGCCCTCCCTTCTCGTGATCTGCCTAACTTCACAGAATCAGCATTGCTGTCAGATGGCCATCTAGCCTCTGCTTGAAAACCTCCCAAGAAGGAGAGCCCACCACCGCCCGAGGAAGCCTGTTCCACTGTCCCTGGACAAAATGGCTGCTTTGGAGGGTGGCCTCTATGGTGTTATAGCCCACAGAGGCTCTTCCACAAACATCTCCCTTCCCAAGCTTCACCCCCTAAAATCTCCAGGTATTTCCCAACTCCGGGTCACCATGTTGGTCAGCAGCAGAAGAGCAAAATTTGAGTCCAGTTGTACCTTGGAGGCCCACAAGATACTTGACAAAGGGAATTTTGACCCTGGAAAATCTAGTTGGTATCTAAGTTGGGTTGCCAGCCTCCAGGTGGGAGAACCAGAGAGGACCATGGAAGAAAATTACACAATAAACAAAAATACAGTGCAGAATAATGGAAACAATTAGAATAATGAAAACACCTCCTTCCTCGGGAGGTGGCGGGTTCTCCTTCTTGGGAGGTTTTCAAGCAGAGGCTAGAGGGCCATCTGACGGCGATGCTGACGGCGATCAGGCGAAACCTGGTTCTCCCAGATTAGAGTCCGTGCACTTAACCACTACATCAAACTGGAGAAGGGCAATAAACAATGGCACAGAGTCGGGATAGCCTGATCAGACCGTCCTGACGCCATGAGAGCGCTCTGGAGCGTTCAGATGTGGGAAAGTCCTTCTGTGGCCTGTAGCAACCCCTTTTTTTGCTACCAGACTTTCCGAGGTGTCTTTTAAATCCACTTGTGCGGCGGAGCAAAACAGGTTGCCAACAGCTGCGGGGTGCTTCCCAGATGTTGTTGTCTGATCGCACTCCTTTAATCCACCCGGCATTCGCACCTATGTAGAGGCTAATGGCGCGTGTGATCTCAACCTGAGACTTCTTTGGGTAGTGAAGGGTGGGGTGTAAATCCAACCTCCTCCTCCTCCTCCTCTTCTGCTATTCTCCACAGTATTTTTGCTTGTTGGGTAACTTCCAGATGGTGACTGGAGATCTCCTGCTATTGGAACTGATCTTCAGGCAACAGAGATCAGTTCCCTTGGAGAAAACGGCCACTTCGGAAGGTGAACTCTGGCATGATAACCCCACTGAAGTCCCGCCCCTCTCCAAACCCCGCCCTCCTCAGGCTCCACCTCCAGAATCTCCAGGTATTTCCCAACCCAGAGCTGGCAACTATATATCCAAGGTGCCACCGGACTCAGGTCTGTACATGAAATAACTGGACACTAAAACGATTCACTCGGTAGATACCTACAAATCCAGTCGCAGAATTCAAAGCATTTTGACGTTAGCCGCAAGCTTTGAATGCCAGGTCCAAATAGGTTCTATCTCGCCGGATTTGCAGCAGTGACTTTAAAAATTTAAACAGTGGCTCCCGGATATTTTTTTTTCCAGCTATGGCCATTTTTCAACTATCGAAAAGTGGGGAAAAAAAGGGGGGGGACTCAACCCAAAAAATTAGCTGCGAACCAAAAGGGTCATGCTAACAAAAGAATTATTATAAGAAATATCAACATTTATTCAGGCGTACACATAAATAAAACATAATAAAATTAAAAGAGAGAGTCTAAATATCAGACAATTAAAACTTGGTTCATTAGGAACGGAGTACAGTACACATCAAACTGATGGATAAAACTTTTGACCTAAGGACCATACGCGTTTCGGCCCCTGTGGGCCTTCCTCAGCGGTCAATATTCCTTATTATACAATGACACGCCTCCAAAAATACATGCATTCAGAATTTTGTATATACATATATATAAATGTGATCAGGTGTTGCTTTCTTAAATGCTATGTATTTTCTACAACTTGTAAAATGATACTGGGTAGCTGTGCAAATTCTCCAAATTAATTTGTTATCAAATGTCCCATTCGTCGGGATGTGTGTCACTTCCATCAAGTGAAATAGTCAAGCTGACTTTTGGATGTGTGTCAGTGTACAATAAGGAATATTGACCGCTGAGGAAGGCCCATAGGGGCCGAAACGTGTATGGCCCTTAGGTCAAAAGTTTTATCCATCAGTTTGATGTGTACTGTACTCAGTTCCTAACGAACCAAGTTTTAATGGTCTGATATTTAGACTCTCTCTTTTAATTTTATTGTTTTATTTATGTGTACGCCTGAATAAATGTTGATATTTCTTATAATAATTCTTTTGTTAGCTTGAGCCTTTTATTTTTCAACTGTCACTTGAGCTTTTTTAAAAAAAAATTCTCTAATCGGAAAAAAGGGCAGTTCTTTAGTTCTCTTAAACGCTATCAGAAAGTTTGATTTAAAAAAAAAAAAAGACGGAGTGTGAAAGCCACAGCCTCTGTGACTGGCAGATGTTCCATACTGTAAACCTTTGTCACATGAAGGTCCCCATTCATTAATGCTCTTCTTTTGAAAGGGGTCTTTTTAAAGGATGCCAGATCATGAAGCGGTGGGCACAAAGGTCAACGGAGAAAGAGACGGAGCGGAGAAAGAGATGGAGAGGAAACTGGGGTAGAAACTGCCATGAATGAAGAGTTGGCCTTTCACCTCTGGCTGTGAAACTAGAGCCCATTTGCTGCCTCTGAACCAGAGACCAATTGAGGCACACGTTCCCTCGGAGTTCAGATCAAAACGGTGACTTCTGACAATGACAACAAAACCCGCCTTCCCTCCCGTTTATGGCCGGCTGTTCTTCAAAGGAGGAAGAGGAGGTTTCTCAAGATGGGTGGCCGGTCTCTTTCTGGGAGAAGATCTGCCAAGGTCATAAGGGGAGGTCACCAACATAGCCAAACAAGACATCATTGTAGACCTAAGAGTCTCCAGGGGACTTTAAAAAACAATCGGGTTGGAAATCTAGTTGGGAATGAAGCTTCCGTGTCACCATCTGGGACTGGGTTTGAAGTCTGCAACTCTGATTTAAGAGGAGACACATGAAATGCACGGTCATTTTACACTTTGCTCCTTGATCATGGGGGCAGTGTGGCGTGGTGGTTAAGAGTGTCCGACTAGGGAAGCCTAGGGTCAGATCACTTCTTGCTGTGAAAATTACTGGGAGACTTTTAGGTCAGTTGTCCTCTTTCAGTCGAGTGTAACTCATACAGCTGTTGTGGGGACAAAGTGAACACGGTAAGGAGAGCCCTGCTGGATCAGACCTGCAAGTCAATCTAGTCCAGCAACTGTCTCACACAGTGGCCAATCAGTTCCTCTGGAGGGTCAACAACAGGGCATAGTGGTCAAGGTCTTCATAAGGACATAAGAAGAGCCTTGCGGGATCAGACCAGGGGTCCATCTAGTCCAGCATCCTGTCTCACATAGTGGTCAGTTACTCTGGAGGTTCAATGATAAGAGGCTGAGGCCTTCATCAGAACATGAGAAGAGCCCTGCTGGATCAGACCAGTGGTCCACCTTGTCCAGCATCCCGTCTCACACAGTGGCCAACCAGTTCCTCTGGACTGCCAACAACAAGACACAGAGGCCGAGGCCTTCACAAGAACATCAGGAGAGCCCTGCTGGATCAGACCAGTGGTCCATCTAGTCCAGCATCCTGTCTCACACAGGGGCCAGCCAGTTCCTCTGGAGGGCCAACAACAGGGCATAGAGGCCAAAGCCCTCATAAGAACATCAGAAGAGCCCTGCTGGATCAGACCAGTGGTCCATCTAGTCCAGCATCCTGTCTCTCACAGTGCCCAACCAGTTCTTCTGGAGGGCCAACAATAGGGCATAGTAGTCAAGGTCTTCATAAGGACATAAGAAGAGCCCCGCTGGATCAGACCAGTGGTCCATCTATTCCATGATCCCGTCTCACACAGTAGCCAGCCAGTTCCTCTGGAGGGCCAAAAACCTTCCCCTGATGTTGCCTCCTGGCTCTGGGATACAGAGGATTAGTGCCTCTGAACGCTGAGGTTCCCCCCTCAGTCACCACGGCTAGTAGCCACTGATAGACTGACCCTCCATGAATCTATCTAATCCCCTTTTCAAGCTGTCTATGCCTACATCCTCTGGCAGTGAATTCACATTTTAATCACTTGCTATGTAAAGAAGTATATCAGCAAGAAACCATACATTGGCCCAGGGTGCGGAAAAAGCTCTTCTCTCGAGTTCTAGTATTTTGGAAGAGAGAGAAAATGTTCTTTGTCAACTCAGATGAACCATTGGTCTGATCCAGCAGGGCTCTTCTTATGTTCTTATGAAAAGGAAAAACAGAGTGCAGTTTAAGTACCACTTATGAAAATGGCCTTGGTTGTATATGCAACCCACTTTCTCCCCTGTATAAATGTGTGCATGTGCATGTGTGTGTGTGTATGAAAGAGGAACAGTGTGGCATAGTGATTGGAGGAGGAGGAGGAGGAAGAGAAGAAAAAGAATTAGTTTTATACCCCATCTTTCACTACCCAAAGACATCTCAGAGCAGATTAGAATCTCCTTTCCCTTCCCCTCCCACAACAGATACCCTGTGAGGTAGGTGGAGCTGAGAGAGCTCTCTCGAGAACTGCTCCTGAGAGAACAGCTCTCAGAGAACTTGTGACTGACTCAAGGTCACACCAGCAGCTACATGTGGAGGAGTGGGGAATCAAACCCGGTTCTCCCAGATTAGAGTCCGCACGCCTAACCACTACAACAAACTGGCTCTCCGTGTAAGTTTGTTCTGTGTAAGGGTGGTTCTCATTCAACTCATCTGTGGACTTTGAAACCCTACCGACACTTTTCCACTGAGGACTTAACACTGCCTGTGGTCACACATATTAAATAATCCACTTTCAACCCACTTTCAGGGCACATTCCAACTGGATTTCACTGTGTGAACTGGAAATCTCATTGAAAGTGGATTGCAAGTGGATTATTTAGTGTGTGTGACTGCAGCCACTGTCATAACATTTCTCTCTCTCGGCTTTGATGCTGCTCCACTTCTTGTCGGCTCGGCTTGGTTTGAGGGTTGAGTCTTTACTTGAGTGAGATTGTGGTGAGAAGATGATGCTCAGTGTGTTTCATCATGGTCGGTTGATATTGCTTTGCTTTTCTATCCATCAATGTACTTTAATTTATCTTTGGAAGTTTTGTACGCACTTTTCCAGAACCAACAAATCACTGAATACATTAAGAAGGAGAACCCTCTTACTTATTGAAAGGGTCCGCAAACTTTTGGAGCCTGCCGGCACCTTTTGATTTCTGACACAGAGTGGTGGGGGTGGCAACAAAATGGCTGCCAGAAGAGGCAAAGCCACCCACAAAATGGCTGTCACAGGAGCTGGCGCCAGGCACAAAAATGACAGGGAATGAGATTGTGCATAACTCGAATAATAACTCTACGACATTTCTAAAGACACAGAGTGGGTGTGGGGAATTTGTCGGTGGGCTCCACAGCACCGAAGGGGACGACGTTGGGGATGCCTGCCATATGGACTTTAAGACTACATAACCCAGGATGCATTTGGTTGTGTGTGTGTGTCCGGGGGGGGGGGGGGGCTGCATGCACAAAAGCTACTGGTTTTGCAAACTTAAGGTGGCAAAGCTGATATGTGGATGATAGATGCCTGAAAATACCTGGGGATTGCTACCTAAATGAGTAATCATTAATTAGCATCCCTACTAGGGCTGCCAGCCTCCAGGTGGGACCTGGGGATCTCCTGCTTTTACAACTGATCTCTAGCTGACAGAGATCAGCTCCCCTGGAGAAAATGGCTGCTTTGAAGGGTGGACTCTATGGCATTGTACCATGCTGAGGCCCCTCCCCTCCACAAACTCCGCCCTCTCCTGGCTCCACCCCCAAAGTCTCCAGGTATTTTCCAACTCGGACTTGGCAACCCTAATCCCTACTGAGAAAACTGAAGGCCTGAAAGATTAGCCACAGAAATCCATCTCAGAAAGCCAAGATTACAATTAAATCCTTCCCGAGGCCTTCACACACCCTTAGAATTGCAGACGGCTCATCGGCCTTTCTTTTCCAAAGGCCCGGTTTGCACGGTGCTCATTTTGTATACTGTCTCCTGAGCGGACAAACTGCTCGCCCGAGTTTCTGATCTCTTAATTAGGGAAAGAAGACGAACCTATTGTAGCAGGTGGAACCAATAGCACACAGAAATGCCAGCTGCTTTCAGAAGACAAAGTGTTTATTAGACGTCTGACCAGCCTGTGTAATCTGAGGTCCGAAGACACAGTTACATTCAAATCAAAATTGGCTGGCCCCTATTTCTTTGTTCTTCCCCTTTTTATACAGTATGAAAAAACATAATTCTACATTACGTGAACAGCGTCAGAAGTAGCTCTCTTCAAGGTGATTGGACAGCATCACACATATAGCATAAGATGTAAAGTTTAGGATTACAAACACTCATCTAGAGACTCCTTATCTGGTTGCCCTAGCAACTCCTAGCAACTCCTAAGTCACAGAGAGTTCAACTTTACTGGGCCCCATCAGTGTCTCTCTGTACCAGGAGATCTTCCCCACCTCAGCGCTACCTGTCAAACCTCTGGCCAGAACAATTTATGATTTGGAATTCCTATGCAAAGTTTAAGGCACTTGTGGGGGGGGGAGAGAGAGAGAGCTTCTTGGTTATATCACATACACAGAGAGAGAATTGATTATATGAATAGAAAAGTAATGATAGTCTATCAATATAAGGATAATATTTTGTTTCATTCTACATTTCCCCCCTTTGGACACTGTCCGTCAAACAAGGACAATTGTCCACCTTTTTGGCCCTATGGTAACTGCATCTGAGGAGAGGCCGCTCTGCAACATCGTTGTGCAGCCTCCAGATAGAGGAGTTTGGCTGTATCAACACTGTCTCCAAGAGCAGCGTTCACAGATTTGTGAACAGCGCTACGGATAAGTGGGATCAGGCAGGGCAAAAGCACCAAACCTGCGAGAGCAATTCCAATCAGGAAAATAACCTTTTTCCAGTCAGTGAAAAGGCCCCCAAACCACCCTTCGGTAGAAAGGACGCCCGTCCAAGTTTGGACTGGCACATGTGCAAGGTTTCTCATGCGATCAGTAATCTGCTCAATGGTTTTCCCCGTGTCATCAATCTGGAGACAACAGTTAGTAAGACTGAACTTACCACAGACACCTCCTTCTACAGCCAGGAGAAAGTCAAGGGCTAGACGGTTTTGGTAGACCGCAGTGCGCAGCTGTCTATTAGTGGAAGCGAGAATATTGAGGGCCAAGGAAGTTTCGTTAGTTATAATCTCAAGCACAGCTTGTAAACGAATTATCCTATTTAGCATATAGATGGGGGTTCTGTACCCATATGTGCCGTCAGCGGCCCAAGTTGCTGGGCCATAGACCTGAATTATGCGTTCAGGTGGCCATTCATTACCTTGCCAGACATTAATGCGTATGTCACGTTTGGGCCTGCCTAAGGTATCATACACTGGGACACCTAAGCGTTCCCCTGTGGCAATGGGGAGCAGACAGAAACTGGGCCGAATAGAACCAAGTACACAGGCACCGCTCCAGCTACGGGGCAAAGTTGTATAGGCAGCTGTCCCACAAATCCAGTATAGGTGGTCAGGTGCTCTCCATGGGGCGGTAATAGCACATGGGGACCGAAAGTAAACAGCTAGCCGTGGGGCAGCAGTGAGATTAGGTGCAGAAGCACCAATACCATTAGAAATAGTGAAACCTATGAAAGACGCAGACTGAGACTGGTTACATACCCAGGCAGTTTCACAGTCCAAAGTTCCCACTGAAACATTGAAAAGAGGACCCTGGCGTATGATGCAGTGGTGGCCCACCAGAGAGTGTTGAAGAATCCACCGGGTTGGGCGGTTTTGATCCTGCCAGGTCAGGTTAGCCGCAGTCAAATTCACCAGCGCCAACTCCCGCGCTTCCCAGGGCCACTCTTCACCCATGTGGGTTCCCCCACATACATAGCACTTCTTAACAGGGAGTTCAGCTGCAAATACGTTCTGCAAGATCTATAAACCGATTCTTAGTGACAGAGGGGATTTCGATCTGCCTTCCCATTTCAGCCCGGAAAGTTGTGTCTACCCGCTGCTCCTCGGGGCGAGAGGGGTAGCCCGTCAGTTCTAGGATGATTTGACCATAAGGATCTGCTCCTTTACCATCCACTCCAATACCATATAGAGTTCGGTCGGTGATGCTAGTAGTGGGAGAGGGAGCAATTATACAAAGAGGAGTACAGCGTCCTATAATGCAAGGACTAGAGACCTGTCCTAATGACAGAGTAAGGCCAGCAGGGCCACTTGCAGTGGCACCATAAGAGGCATAATAATATGTATATACAGTGGGGCGTGTTTGACGCCCAATAATTCATTCTGGGCCCAGTTTAGTATACAGGTACCTACGTTCTTGTGCGTAAGATGCTTGCCACCCATAATTCCCACAACTGCGGTGATCAGACTGTGGTGGTTGCTTGGAAATAGCAGCGCAAACATCAAAGCAGACTGACAAGGAGTCTCTGGGCCTAGTGGTTACATTACTGGCAAGGAGACTCCCAAGAACCAAGGTATTACCACTACCAGACTTATAGGCATAAATGTTAATTCTAGCCCGCACAGAGTATGCCTGGGGTTTAAAACGAACAGATTTAGGGGCTACATGACACATATGATATGTTGTGTTTTGATAATGACACTGGGTTATGTTAGCAACGGTGCAGTCGTAATCTGAGTGATACACAAGGGTCTGTGACACCTGGGAGTCCCTATATGTTGTGGTTATGCATGGAGTGCAGGGACTGAGTGCATGTGCATGTAGAATAACAACCAATATAAGAAACCCAGTGTTAGTGTTAACGCAAGACATTTCAGCAGCTGATAAGTGAATTATTAGCTTCCTTTCCAGCAACGAGTAGTCAGACTGGGGTGCGGTGTCAAATCTTCCCCTGTGCGTAGAGTGACCGTTCCGGTAGGCCACAGCAGAGGGCAGGAACTAGGGTGCGTTGTCTTCTCAGGCCTCCCCAGCCGGACAGGGAGAAGCAGGGCGATGAGGCTGCCTCCGGATGGTCACAGAGGTTGGAGTGGGTCCTGGAGCAGCTTCCCAACGATCATGGGCCACTTTCAGGTTCGACCAATGGATCCAGGGCTTGCGCTCTGCCACTTTAACAGCTGTAGGAGAACTAAGCGGAACGGTGAAAGGTCCCTCCCACCGGGGCCCAAGGGGCTCAGGACGCCAGTTTTTAACCCACACTGAATCCCTGGGGCTGATGTGGCACCCAGAGTCAAAAACAGGAAGGGGCAAACAGGCAGAATAGTGGGCCTGCAGTTCTTTCACCTGGCGACCAAGTGCTTGGAGTTCTACTGCAGTGATGAGCTGGCCGGTCTGATAAGCCTCAGTCTGGATGCCAAGAGTCAGTGGGGGTGGCCGGGCATACATGGCCTCGCAGGGAGACACAGAGGTGTGTTTGGAGGGCAGGCAGTGGAGCCGAAACAAAACTAGTGGCAGGATCTTAGTCCAAGGCAGCTGAGTCTCTTGAGAAAATTTGCGAAGGGCAGCTTTTAGAGTCCTGTTGGCACGCTCAACCAATCCTGAACTTTGCGGGTGATAGGCACAATGAAGCTTCCAGGTGATGCCTAGTGCCTTGGCTACCTGTTGTGTAGTGTCAGAGATGAACGACCTCCCGTTGTCAGACGAAATGACCTGGGCCAAACCAAAGCGTGGTAGGAGATCACGCAACAGAGCCCTGCTGACTTCTGAGGCCTTTTCAGTAGCAGTTGGGAATGCTTCTATCCATCCAGTAAAAGTACAGACAAACACTAGCAGGTACTTGTGACGCCCAACTCTAGGCATTTCAGTAAAGTCCACTACTAGGTGTGTCATTGGAGCTGGACCTGGGGGTTTGTGTCCTGGGGGTCGTCTGAGGCCTTCTCTAGGGTTGTTCTTGGCACAGGTGACACACTGCTTGCAAACAATGGCTGCGTTCAGACAGCAGCGTTAATGAGGAAGCAGCCCGGGTTTTTTTAGTGCGAAGGAATTCATCCCGAAGTAATCACATCCAGACGGCAAACGAATCACCTACCTCAGCGCGCAGTTCTTCCGTCGCTGATCTCCAGACCTTACCGCGCTGTAAACACGAAGCCCGCGGCTTTTTTTTTTAAAAAAAAATTCACGGATGCGCATGTGCAAACGAGTGGACCAGCAAACCATTACGGAAACACACATGCGCACTAGAGGTTTTGTTTTTTAAAAAGATGGCAGCCGCGGTCTTGGCACGCAAGATCCCGATCAGACCACTGCGCGCCAAGACTGCACCCTCACCTACACCGGACTTTCTCCAGTATCAAAAAGGTACGGAGTAAAGTGGGGGGGGGGGACGGGACAAAGACGACTGGGGCACGAAAGACAGCTGTTGCTGTCTGATCGTGCCCTTTAAATCCGTCAGGGAAGCAGAGGGGCCGCGGATCAAACTGAGCGCCTGAACGCAGCCTAAGTCTGCCAGGGCAGTTTTGCGATCCAAGTGGGCCCAACGGTCTAGAGACTTTAAGAGGGCAGTAGTGCCGAAGTGGGTGTTGGCATGCAGGGCCTTTACAACTTCATATCCTAATGCAGCGGGGATCCAAATTTTGTCTTCAGGGAGAATCCACCATCCCTCACTATTCTTGGTAGCGCCTTGAAGCTTTAGCCAGCTTTCTTCCTCTGGGGTATACCGTGGTGTCCATTGGGACACAGGGGTGGGATAGACAGGACAGGCAAGTACAGCTAGCTCCGATGTTTTGCCGGTCAGGGCAGCTTGTTTTGCAGCTGCAGCTCCTCTAGCATTGCCACGGGCAACAGGATCCAGCCTTTCTGGTGTCCCCTGCAATGTGTTATGGCAACTTGTGCTGGGAGATTTACTGCTTCCATGAGGAGGCGCAAGTTGGGGCCGTATTTGATCTCTTTCCCCCCTGCATTAATAAAGCCCCGGTTTTGCCAGAGCACACCATGGGCGTGGGCAGATTTGAATGCAAACATTGAATCAGTGTAGATATTCACTCGCTGGGCACGGCTAATAGTGAGAGCATCAGTAAGTGCAATGAGTTCTGCCAGCTGCGCTGAGGTGCCTGGGGGCAGAGCCTTGGCAGTCACCGTGCGGTGGTCATCCACTACAGCATATCCAGCACGGCGTGGACCTTGAGCATCCAAAAAACTGCTGCCATCACAATAAAGGGTCAGGTCTGGGTTCTGAAGTGGCTGATCATGGCGATCAAGGCGTGAGGCATGGATTTCATCAGTAGTAACTAAACAGTCATGCTCCGGGTCTTCCTCTGGAATTGGCAGGAGTGTTGCTGGGTTGACAGTAGTGATGGGGGCTAACTTGACTCTAGGGTTTTCAAGCAGCACTGCCTGATATCTGGCCATTCTGGAAACAGTTAAGTACTTGTGGCCTCTGGCTTCTAAAATGGTCTTCACCCCATGCGAGGCAAACACTGTGAGATCTCCGCCCCAGGTAAATTTAGCAGCTGCTTCAATTAGTCGGCAACATGCAGCCACAGCCCGAAGGCAAGGGGGAAGGCCTCGTTCAACTGTATCTAGATTCTGGCTCAGATATGCTACAGGGCGTTTGTGTGGACCTAAAGTCTGAAGCAGGACCCCTTGCGCTACTCCCTGTCTTTCATCTACGCAAAGAAAAAATGGCTTGTCTGGATTTGGGAGTCCTAGAGCAGGTGCCTGAATAAGCTTCTGCTTTAAGGTGATGAATGCCTGTTGTTGCTCTACAGTCCACTGAAAGGGATCATTGGACCCCCCTTTCGTTCCTTCATACAGGGGCTTAGCCACTAGAGCGAATCCCGGAGTCCATAGACGGCAAAAGCCGGTGGCCCCAAGGAAGGCACGGAGTTCTTTACGGGACCGGGGTTCAGGAATGCGGCAGACTACCTCTTTTTGGGCAGGGCCTAGGGATCTCTGCCCCTGGGAAATGTCAAAACCTAAGAAATGCGCTGTTTGTAGGCAGAACTGTGCTTTCTTCCATGAAACTTTATAGCCACAACTATTAAGGAGACGTAACAGGTGGACAGTGCCGGCTGCACAGCTCTTCAAATCAGGGGCGCACAAAAGCAAATCGTCCACATACTGAAGCACCGTTAACTGCCCCTCAAGGCTGTCAAAGTTTTCAAGATCTTTGGCTAAGGCTTGGCCAAACAGGGATGGAGAGTTCTTAAAACCCTGAGGCAAGCGAGTCCATGTGTACTGAACAGGATTAGTGGCTCCTGGTTCTCTCCACTCAAAAGCAAAAATCTCTTGGGACTGGGGATGCAGAGGCACAGCAAAGAACGCATCTTTCAAGTCCAAAACAGTGAACCAGGTGGCCTCAGGTGGGATCAAAGTTAGGATGGTGTAGGGGTTTGGGACCAGGGGGTGAATTCTCTGCACTCTGGCATTCACAGCTCTCAGATCCTGGACCGGCCTAAAGTCAGGGTCCCCATCTGGGGTTTTCTTGGAGACTGTCAGGATGGGGGTGTTCCATACAGACTCACAGGGCACTAGAATCCCTGCCTTCAGCAACCGCTGGAAGTGGGCAGTGAGGATTCTTCGTGCTTCTTCTCGGATTGGATATTGCCTCACTCTTACAGGGCAAGCAGATGGCTTTAACTTGACTATGACAGGGGGCTGATGTGCAGCAAAGCCGGGGGGGGGGGGTTGGTTTCTGCCCAGACAGTTGGCACGGATAGGCGGAAATATTCTTTATCTGTGGTGGACTCCCCGGACCATCCCTTGGCAGGGCCCACTACTTCCTTTGTCCCATACCGTCGCCACTCCTCTTCTGCATCGACCAAGAGACTGCAGCAAACTGCAGGTTCTGGCAGAGCGAGGGTCATATTGGCTGTCTCTGGATTAAACTGTAAAGTTGCTCTCAGTTTAAAGAGCAGGTCCCGTCCCAAAAGGTTCACAGGACAGTCAGGATTCAGTAAGAACTGGTGACTGATTTGGTGGCCACCTAGTTCACAGGTTCGGGTCTGGAGGAAAGGAAGGAGCAGGCGTTTACCCGCCATGCCAACTACTGGCTGAACATCTCTGGTGACAGGGGCAAGAGGGGTGGTTACTATGGATAATTCGGCCCCTGTGTCAATCATGAAACTCACTGGGGTTCCATTGACATGTAATTGGACCGTGGGCTCCCTGGGGCCACAATTGAGAAAGCCCGGTCTATCCTAATCTTCTTCAAAGTCAGTGCCAGCAAGGCCAATCAGTCCCTGGGTGTCATCTGTGTTCTGTGGGCGTCGAGGGTACCGGGCATCCTGGACCCAGCCCCCCCGGCCTCCTCCCCGGCCACCACGACCGCGGGGTCTACCTCTACCCCTGGAGGGGTCTTGGGTTCGATTTAGGCGGGCCAAACATTCGTCCTTCCAATGCCCCTCCCCCTTACAGTAAGCACATTGATTAGGTTTTGGGGGGGGGTGTGTGTGTGGAAAATTCCAGGGGGGGGCGGTGGGTGGTGGCCCCCGCCCATGAATTGCTGCAGCTAAGATTGCAGCTTTTCTTTTCTGTTTTGCCTCCTCTTCCTTTTTTACTTCCTTATCCCGGTTAACAAACACCTTCTGGGCCACTTCAATAAGCTGGGACATATTCATCCCAGAAAAGCCTTCTAATTTCTGCAGTTTTCTGCGGATGTCGGGGGCTGCCTGGCTAACAAATGAGGCGTTCACCATGACCCGGTTACCTTCTTCCTCAGGACTGAAAGGGGTATACAAGTGATAGGCCTTGTAGAGCCGCTCCAGAAATTCATATGCAGCCTCTGTGGGACCTTGAATAACTTCCCTCAGCTTGGCCATATTCATGGGTTTCTTCCCTGCCTCTGCAAGACCAGTCAGGAGGTATCCCCGGTATGCTTGCAACAGGGTCTGATGGGCATCATTATTTGGATCCCAGTTTGGGTCCACTTCAGGAAAATGTGTAGTCATATATTGGACCCTGTCTACCTGCGCAACAGGGATCCCCCTTTCAGCGATCTGCTTGGCAGCTACCATTACCCTTCTGCATTCCTCTACAGTGAGCAAGGCTGCAAGCAATTGCCCACAGTCTCGCCAAGTGGGAGAGTGAGTGGTCATAATGGTGGTAACTAGCTCTGTCATGGGTCTAGGGTCTTCACTGTAAGGGGTAGTTTGTGTTTCCCAATTACATAAGTCCACTGTACTAAAAGGTGCATAAACATATGTCAGAATTCCCTCCCCACCGGCTGGAACGCGGCGGAGGGGGCAGATGGCAACAGATGGTTTAGTTTCATCTGTCAGGGAACTCTCCTTCAGGTGGAGGGGGGGGCTGTGCCGATGAGTCTATCGGTTCCCTAGCAGGGGGAGGTTCAGTAGCTGCCTTCTCTTTGGCCTCCCTTTCCCTGATCTCCTCTTCTCTGGCTGCTCTCTCTCTGTCCCTGGCCTCCTCTTCTAACCTGCGGGTTTGTGCACGTGCAACTGCTGGCCTTGGGGGTGATCCGTCTCTCTGGGGTGCAGTTGGGACCGAACCTTCGCTATAAGCTGGGGGCCAATCCTCTTCTTGAATAATCAATTGAGGCTGGCGTTGTTGAAGTGGCTTCTCAAGAACCTTAGGCAGAACAGGGCATATAGCCGAAGGGACACCTAGGGTTGGTCTGATTACAGGCTGTCCCGCAGCAGTTTTCGGCTGCTTTGTAAATGTATGAACCAGCTTTGGATTTTTCCTGGCAAACTCGTACCAAGTGTCAATGTAAGGGAATTGTTGGGGTTGTTCTGCCCGATGATCAGTCACGGATGTGTAAATTCTTCTGAGCAAAGCGAGATCCATGGAGCCCTCTACAGGCCAGCCTATATTCAATAATGGCCAATGTATCTCACAGCATTCTTGCAATTCGATTGGTAACAACTGAATAGCTTCTCCATAATCTGCCTTGCCAAAAATTGTCTCAAAATTCTTGAGCATATACTCTAAGGGAGTTGTGGGCCTGGACTGACACCCACCCATGGTACACAGTACAAAGACAGACAACTAAGAAGACGCAGAGGGAGGGGAACAAGGAAAGCGGTGAAGGGGGTCCGCGTTTCCTGAGACACTGAGGGAACTGAGCTCCTACTCAAACGCTTCTGCCTGTACCCGACTCAGACGAGGTCGCCCTGCTGAGAACTGCGGGCGTGAGACATCCGCTCTCAAGTTAGCTTTCCTCCTTTTTAGGGGAGGTCCGCTTTTCAGCACTCACACACCACTCACACAAACAAACAGATTCCCACCCGATCTGATGAGGACCAATACAGGTCCCCAAGCCTACCTGACAAAAACAATCCTGACCCGAAGGGAGGGTGATCAGGCCCCCCTCTTCTTTCCAACTGGAAAGGACCGAAACCGAGTTATACTGACCTGACCTGAGTCACCCTGATGTCAGTTTGTCCTTCTGGCTGGGCTCTCTGGAACGAGCAGCACTGGGCAGCGTCACCAGGAATCGGCCGGAGAGCTGACCTTCCAAAACTGGGAAGTGCGCGCTGTCTGCTTGTCAAGCCGAGACCAAAGTGGCCTCTGCCCTGTGGTGTCGTTAGGAGGACCTCAAAAGTCCAATTTCTGTTGGTATTTGTCCCCCTGCAGCCCCACGTTGGGCGCCAAAAATGTAGCAGGTGGAACCAATAGCACACAGAAATGCCAGCTGCTTTCAGAAGACAAAGTGTTTATTAGACGTCTGACCAGCCCGTGTAATCTGAGGTCCGAAGACACAGTTACATTCAAATCAAAATTGGCTGGCCCCTATTTCTTTGTTCTTCCCCTTTTTATACAGTATGAAAAACATAATTCTACATTACGTGAACAGCGTCAGAAGTAGCTCTCTTCAAGGTGATTGGACAGCATCACACATATAGCATAAGATGTAAAGTTTAGGATTACAAACACTCATCTAGAGACTCCTTATCTGGTTGCCCTAGCAACTCCTAGCAACTCCTAAGTCACAGAGAGCTCAACTTTACTGGGCCCCATCAGTGTCTCTCTGTACCAGGAGATCTTCCCCACCTCAGCGCTACCTGTCAAACCTCTGGCCAGAACAATTTATGATTTGGAATTCCTATGCAAAGTTTAAGGCACTTGGGGGGGGGGGGGGAGAGAGCTTCTTGATTATATCACATACACAGAGAGAGAATTGATTATATGAATAGAAAAGTAATGATAGTCTATCAATATAAGGATAATATTTTGTTTCATTCTACACTATCTCAAGCAACAGAGCTCTTCATATTATTTCAGGCTGGCCAGTACGAAAGTTCCTCTTGGCATAATTAAACGTGGCACGAAGAAGTCAAGCATTAAACACAGATTCATTAAGGGAAAAAAAGGGGGGGGGGGAAACCTTGACGATCCGTGAGGAAAGGAGCTTGTATCTGTAGTGCTAAGTGGAGTGGAGGAAGCGTTTCGGGTGGCAGAGGTCAAGAAGTTAGCTTAAAAAAAAATGAAACGATCCAGAAAGCAACTATGTGGATGTAAAGAGGATCTGCGTGTCCTGTTGTGAGAAAACACAATTCTTCTGTGCTAAATTGTTACTTTGGGGTGGGTATTTGGAGGTGCACACCACATCACGAGCACCACGATCTCACTTCTGGGGAAACCCGGAAGTGATGTCAGGTAGCTCTAGGAATCACCAGAAACAATATGGTTTTACCATAGAGTTTCTGGTGATTCCTAGAGCTACTCAGTGTCCCTTCTGCATTTCCCCCGGAAGAGAGCGCACAAACACATGAAGCTGCCCTATACTAAATCAGACCCTCAGTCCACTGAAGTCGGTATTGTCTACTCAGACTGTGAGAGGCTGTCCAAGATCTCAGGGGGAAGTCTTTCACATCATCTGCTGACTGTTCCTTTCAACAGGAGATGCCAGGGATTGAGTCTGGAATCTCCTGCCACAGTCCCTTCCTCCGAGTGATCTAACAGCACATGTAACACTGATACTAATTAATTAAAATTGGCAAAACCATAGACTTCCAGGTGATTTTTAGAACTACCTGATCTCTTCTGGATTTCTCCCAGAAATGATGTTACAGTGCTATTAATTATAGCTGGACTATTGTAATCAGCCTATTAGTTCTGTCAGAGCTGTACTTGAAAAGAGCAGTTTCTGTCAGAACTCTCTCAGCCCCACCTACCTCACAGGGTGTCTGTTGTGGGGAGGGGAAGGGGGGATTTGTAAGCCACTCTGAGACTCCAAGTGAAGGGTAGGGTATAAATCCAATCTCCTCCTCCTCCTCCTCCTCCTCTTCTTTCTCTGTTATTTAGCTTTGAGATTTTCTTGTATGTAAAAGTGCTTTGTGTATCAGTGTTGGCTGGTCTGTGATCGCAACAAACAAAGTTATGATGTCCTGATGCATACAACTCTGGATGTTTTAAAAAAAGAAATAATGCTATATTCAAGACCTTAAGAACAGTTTTTGACGTATACATGAAACTGGTTTATTGTTATCCTTCTTATTTTTAGAAATGCTCTTAAAATGTATTTTTTTTAATTATACCGTGATTACGACAACCGTGGTGGTATTAAGATATAATGGGACATATAATGTAATAATCTAACAATTAACATTAATAGTAACTAATGGTAATAAATGCTAAGCTTTAATAATATAGAATGTGCAAAAGCCTTCCGAATGCTATGTATTTTAAACGTTTATGTTAAAGGCTTTATATTCACCTTGAGGCTGATTGTCCTTGTTATGAATAAGTTATAGAATATTATAATATTGATATCGCCTTCCCCCTTATTTTTCTTTAACCCCTATTTTCATTTAAAATAACAACAATAATAAAAAGTTATTGCAAAAAAAGAATCGTCCCTAACTTGGATCTCCAGGTCAGAGTCTCCTGCTCTTAACCTCTACACCAAGCTCGGAAGCAGCGGCCTGTAACACAGACAGAATCATAGAATTTATTTATTTATTTTTATGAATTCGATTTATACCCCGCCCTCCCCGCGAACAAGCTCAGGGCAGCTGATGGAAGGGATCTCCAGGGTCATCTAGTCCAACCCCCTGCACAGTGCAGGAAATTCACAAATACCCAGGGGTCCATTGGAGCAGGAGCGCACAGGAGCGGAGGCGCAGCGCCCCGAAGAAAGCCCTGCTCGGGTCTTTATCGTTTTTAATGTTTTGTTTTAATATTGATAATTTTATCATTGTTCCTTTTATGACTGTGTGCTGCTTTTCCAGAGACTTGCTCAAGGTGGCATATAAATTTTCTAAGTATACCATTTTTTATCTGGGCACATGGCACATAAGTACTGGAGAAATATCACCAACCCTTCAGCAGCTTCCACCCCATCAGTTTGGTGTAGTGGTCAGGAGTTGTACCAGGTTTGATTCCCCAGTCCTCCACATGCAGCTGCTGGTGTGACCTTGGGCCAGTCACAAGTTCTCTCAGAGCTGATCTCTCAAGAGCAGTTCTCAAAAGACCTCTCTCAGCCCCACCTACCTCACAGGGTGTCTTGTTGTGGGGAGGGGAAGGGAAAGGGATGGGTGGTGCACATGTCCTAGGTATCTCAAGTCTACTTGAAACCTGGTGGTTTCAAGGGAGCAGGAAGAGAATGAGGGTGTGTTCTTAACGCTTATTTTTATTGCACGAAGTATTGGATGGGGAAGGGAATGGAGGAAGAGCAGGTCAGTTTCACTCACCTGTGGAGTGGAGCCTGAGGGGTGGGTGTTGCCTTCTGACACACTTTTGGTATGTTAGGGGGAGTGGCATATGCAAATGAGTTATGCAAATGAGTTATGCTAATGAGCTCCTACATCTCTTTTTCTACGGAAATGACCCCTGCAAATACCTCCCCCCCCCAGTGACCCATACACAGAGGATGACAAAAAAAACCTCCGGGATCTCCAGCCAAATTGGCCTGGAGAGAAATTGCTTCCTGATGCAACCCTTCCTGCCCTCCCTTCTCGTGATCTGCCTCAGTTCACAGAATCGGCATTGCTGTCAGAGGGCCATCTAGCCTCTGCTTGAAAACCCTCCCAAGAAGGAGAGCCCACCTCCTCTTGAGGAAGCCGGTTCCACTGAGGAACCGCTCTAACCGTCAGGAAGTCCTTCCTAATGTTTAGCCGAAAACTCTTCTGATTTAATTTCAACCCCTTGGTTCTGGTCCGACCTTCTGGAGTTACAAAGGCTATACAGGAGGTGTCCCAACCAAATACTAACCAGGGCTGACGCTGCTCAGTTTCTGAGATCTCACGAGATCAGGATAACCTGGGCCACCCAGGTTGGGTTCAACTTGTACTTAGCAACTGGGATCCAGAAGTTTCTGTAGATTATGAAGGAACCTTATCCAGAGTCCACTGAAACATGGTGCTGGCCCTAAACCTATATTTGTTTGTGGCCCACATCACTCTGGAAGAAGTTCAGAAGAGCACTCAGTCATCTAATACTGACGATCTTCAGTAATACCAGTGGTGTGGCTCTGTGTCAAATGCCCTTCTGGAGAGAATGGCAGCTTTGGAGGGTGGACTCTGTGGCATTATACCCTGCTGAGGCCCTTCCCTTCCCCAAGCCCTGCCCTCCCCGGACAGCACCCCTCAAATCTCCAGGAATTTCCCAACCTGGAGTTGGCAGGCCCAGCAGCCACAGCAAAACAATATTCATTCTCCTTCAACCCTACCTCAAGCCTTTTCAGTTGCAGTTCCAGCTTTGGTGTGGTGGTCAGGAGCGCGGACTCTGATCTGGGAGAGCTGAGTTTGATTCCCCGCTCCTCCACATGCAGCTGCTGGTGCGACCTTGGGTCAGTTGGGTCAGAGCTGTTCTCTCAGGAGCAGTTCTCGAAAGGGCTCTCTCAGCCCCACCTACCTCGCAGGGTGTCTGTTGTGGGGAGGGGAAGGGAAAGGAGATGGTAAGTTGTTCGGAGACTCCTTCAGGTAGTGAAGGGCGGGGTATAAATCCAATCTCCTCCTCCTCCTTCTTTTTCCCACTCTTCCTCTCCTCCTCCTCTTCCTCTTCTTCTTCCTCCTCCTCCTCCTCTTCTTCTTCATCATCAGTCAGGGCTACCTGTGAGGTAGGTGGGGCTGAGAGAGCTCTGAGACATCTGTCCTTGAGGGAACAGCTGATACAGAGCTATGGCTTGCCCAAGGTCATCCAGCCAGGTGCAAGTGGAGGAGTGGGGAATCAAACCCGGTTCTCCCAGATTAGAGTCCGCGCACTTAACCACTACACCAAACTGGCTCTCAGAGAAGCCAATGCTGGATCAGGCCAATGGCCCATCCAGTCCAACACTCTGTCTCACACAGTGGCCAAAGATACCAGGTGCCATCAGGAGGTCCAGCAGTGGGACCACTACCTGGAGGTTGGCAATCTTAGGTGTCTGCCACTCTGTGGGAATCCTTTTACACATTCTCTACCTCCACCACTGCAGTCACACACACTAAATAATCCACTTTCAATCCACTTTCAATGCACTTTCCCACTGGATTTTGCCAGTTCACACAGGGTGTGTTCAGACGGCCAGCTAATCCCGCCATTGGCCTGGCTGTAATTTGATCCAGATCTTTTTGATCCAGCGTTGCACGACCAGACAGCTCACCTGTGAAGCGCTTTACTGTGCGTGACTCCGATGGTAGATTGTCTAGATGGCATCCACCATAAGGAGCCATGCGGTCGGCTTTTTAAAAAAAAATCCTGTCTGCGCATGCACATATGTGCCTCGCCATATACTTGTTTTTCCACGTACGCGTGGACCAAAATGGTAAAAACACCACCAGTGGTACCTTCCTCTAGATACTATTTCAGTTTATAAAGTTGATAAAGTTCAGGGGACCATCAGAAACATAAAATTGTTTTGATCACTTGAACAGAGCTCTGGGGACGTTGTGTGTTTAAGCAGTTATGTGTGCATCGCTAAGAGCTTTTTTAAAATGGCGGCCATCTGGGATGGTCCGGAGACCATCCCTACAGGCTGATTGCGCACTGGAGGTACAACCTGATGGTGGAAAGTCCAGCATTGGCCTGTCGGCCAGCTTTAGACCGGACTTTCACCACTATCTTTTAAGTACGGGTCCCCGTTGGGGATTGACAGGCTACTCATGGAAGCGACACGATTCCTCGATGTTGTGATCTGGATGTACACGTTAAATTCACCAGGCACTCATGCATGGCGCAGCTCAAAAGAGCTTCATGAATGCACCCACAGTAAAATCCACCAGGAAAGCGCGCTGGCAGTGAATCAAAAGTGAATCATTTACGGTGTGTGACCACAGTCTGTATTTGCAAATCAAACAAATGCGGCTATTAGGATTGCCAGCTCTGGGTTGGGAAATACCTGGAAATTTTGGTGGATCCTGGGAAGGATGGGCTTGGGGAAGGGGAGGGACCTCCGCGGGGTATATGCCATGCAGCCCACCTTCCGAAGCAGCCGTGTTCTGCCAGAGAATTGATCTCTGTTCTGGAGAGCGGGTGTAATCCCGGGAGATCTCCAGCCACCACCTGAAGGCTGGCAACTCGAACTGCTACCTAAATGCTGTTGACGGGTTACCTGCTGTGGTTAGTCCAGTTCCCACTAGTTAGCAGCGTGCTTAAATAAAGCTACAAATGCAGCAGCATCACTTTACCAGGTTACTCGGCTTACAAAGCTACACAGAGCCACTCTGCAAGTTCAACTGAGAAATCCTCCACTCTTTATCTGAAAGGCACACTGTTGGACAGGAAAGAGTCGAGACAGGATAAGAGTACGAATTTACTAGCTAAAGGATGGAAGAAGATGTCGAGAGGGTCATCTGTCTCACTGGTTCCAAGAGAGGGCAGCATGTCTCTCTCTCTTGGTGCGTGCCGGGAGAGAGTTCGTATCCAGCTGAGGGCGATTCTGCATCTAGCGTTTGCTCCACATTTTCTCAAATGGGAGGAAAAACTGCAGCTCAAAACCACATTCAGATACCTTGTGGCAACGCCGTACTGACTGCAAAGTCACCCCTGAATGGCCATAGAATGGCCATAAATCCATGCAGAAGGTACCATAAAATCCAATGATCAAAGAAAGCAAAAGTGGCATGGAGTCTGGAGGCTACCATAAAATCCGAGGATCAGAGGGAGAAGAAGAAGAGAAGAGATTGGATTTATACCCCGCCCTTCACTACCCACGGGAGTCTGTGGGCGATTCCGCACCGGCTGGTTGCTGCCCTGTATTCCCGGATTTTGCTGTCCCGGAATAATTATTTCGTTTCTGCATGATAAAGTTTTGAGCCTTGATAAGTCCGGGTCTGCGTTTCCACAAGTAATGTACTCCGAACTTAGTCTTCGGGGAAAAAAATTTTTCTCTCTAATGGGCGGGGTTGCGTTGCAACGTAGCTCCGCCCACGGACCCCCCCCCCAAGTAGCACGCATGCACATTTTTTTTTACAATAAACTAAGGTGCGTTGCAACGCATCCGCCCACCCAAATAAAATAATGCATTAAATGTTAAAAAAATGGCAGGAGCATTGCTGAAAGCAATGTCCACGTCACAACGCAGTAGCATTCCATAGACGGTGCGTTGCAACGTTGCACGGTGTTAGAAATAAAAAAAAATCTTTGGTAGGACATGATGGAGTCTTGAAAGGGAAAAGATAAAACAAAATGGAGGGATCCACGTGCGAGTAGAGGTTGGTGGGCGGCGGAGAGAGGGGCGGCCTTACAAAGAGGGGAGGAGTAAGGACAATCCCCTGGCTTGTGTTCCGCACAGGAACGATCCGCGCTCCAAATCGCAGCAGAGAAAAAAAACCTAAAAATCAAGGATCAGGAAAATGCGGGGAATTTCCACAGAAAAATTGGGTTTTAACTAATTCCGATGCAAACTATGCGGAAACGCTTGCTTGCGCCGAAATATATTGAGTGGTAACATCGGAGAAGGCGCTGGTGCGGAATCACCCTCAGAATGGCTTACAAACTCCTTCCCCTCCCCCTCCCCACAACAGACACCCTGTGAGGTAGGTGGGGCTGAGAGAGCTCTGAGACAACTGTCCTTGAGAGAACAGCTGTGCCAAAGCTATGGCTTGCCCAAGGTCATCCAGCAGGTGCATGTGGAGGAGTGGGGAATCAAGCCCGACTCTCCCAGATTAGAGTCCGCACGCATAACCACTACACCAAAAGTGAACGTGGCATGCAGTGCAGAGGGGACTTTCTCTTCCAACGTGGGTTTCGTAAAACAGCGAAGGGAAAAGCCAATGCAGAATCAGCCAGAGAGAGAGCAGAAGAAAGGAAATTGTCCCTGAGAACACAGTCTACGTTTCAAAGGGCCAGAAGAGTAGACACAGTTGGGTTGCCAGCTCTGGGTTGGGAAATACCTGGAGATTTTGAGAGTGGAGACTGAAGAGGGTGGGGTTTTGGAATAATGCCATAGAATCCAACTTCCAAAGAGGCCATTTTCTCCAGGTGAAGTCATCTCTGTCATCTGGAGATCCCCAGCCACCACCTGGAGGATGGCAACCCCAGGGGTCATTTAGTAGAAAAAGAGGTGTAGGAGCTCATTAGCATAACTCATTTGCATGACTCATTTGCATATGCCACACCCCCTAACATACCGGAAGTGTGTCAGAAGGCAACACCCACCCCTCAGGCTCCACTCCACAGGTGAGTGAAACTGACCTGCTCTTCCTCCATTCCCTTCCCCATCCAACACTTGGTGCAATAAACATAAGCGTCAAGAACACACCCTCATTCTCTTCCTGCTCCCTCGAAACCACCAGGTTTCAAGTAGACTTGAGATACCCAGGACATGTGCACCACCCATCCCTTCCCCTTCCCCTCCCCACAACAAGACACCCTGTGAGGTAGGTGGGGCTGAGAGAGGTCTTTGGAGAACTGCTCATGAGAGAACAGCTCTGAGAGGACTTGTGACTGGCCCAAGGTCACACCAGCAGCTGCATGTGGAGGAGTGGGGAATCAAACCTGGTTCTCCCAGATAAGAGTACAACCCCTGACCACTATGGGGTGGTGATGGGGTGGAAGCTGCTGAAGGGTTGGTGAAATTTCTCCAGTACTTATGTGCCATGTGCCCAGATAAAAAATGGTCTACTTAGAACATTTATATGCCACCTTGAGCAAGTCTCTGGAAAAGCAGCACACAGTCATAAAAGGATCAGTGATAAAATTATCAATATTAAAACAAAACATTAAAAACAATAAAGACCCTAGCAGGGCTTTCCCCGGGGCGCTGCGCCTCTGCACTGCTCGGGGAAGCCCAGGAGGGGGCGGGGCTTGGTCATGTGCCCACCCCCTGGGCTCCTCACTCCCGGAGCTGCGCTCCTGTGCGCTCCCGCTCCAACGGACCCCTGGGCAACCCTATGACACAGGAAGAAAGGTGGGTGTGTCCATCTAGCTATCTAGTCTCTCTTTCCACGCAGTCTGGAGGCTGAGGCAGGGACATCGCACCTGGAGCCTCCAACAAATGCCACACATCACTCCTCCATAGCGAACTATTCCAGGTAAGCACTGCCGTCGTGCTTCGTAGAAACAATGGGTGTGGAACACCCAAGAATGAATCCACATGTGCCAGCGCTTTTAGTGTTGATGCATTTCTGGGCTATTGAAAGCAAAGAGTTTCAGGGACTAACAGGGAACGCCCAGCAAGGCCACGCTTGACCCCGAAGTGTGCCAGCTTGCAGCTGAGGCGTCCTGTTTCTTTTCTTCCACCCGATTGCTGGACGTACAATAAAGGCAGCTGTTTGGAACCGGGCCGTCTGCTGCAGAAAAAGGGCAAGAGGGCAGAGTATAATTTATTTACTCACCCACAATGCACAGACTTCTCAACCAAACGAGGACAGAAGCTCTTTTCGGGCCAGGGGATGTTAGGGAGAGAAGAATGGGGCAGGGCGGGGGGGCGGGGAGTCGGTAAACGAATTAGGAATGCACCCTGCCACAATCTGGTGTTTAATTGATGTGTAGAAGGAGAAAAGAAATGGGCAGCAAAAATGTCTAATGACATTAAGAGCGGGCTGATTAAATTGATTAAAAACTTTTCGTTCGTTCGTTCGTTCGTTCGTTTGTTCTTTCATTCTTTGGTTCTTTTTTTGTAAACTGCTATGAGATTCTTTAAACTAGAGGAAAGCTGGGTATAAAAAAACAACTCCTTCCTTCCTTTCCTTGCTTCCTTCCTTCCTGTAGAGAAAAGCGGGATATAAAAACCAACTTCTTCCTTCCCTCCCTCCCTCCCTAAGCTGCTTTGAGACTCAAGGTAGAGAAAAGCGAGGTATGAAAACCAACTCCTTCCCTTCCTTTCCCTTCCCTTCCCTCCCTCCCTCCCTCCCTTCCTCCCTTCCTTCCTTCCTTCCTGTAGAGAAAAGCGGGATATAAAAACCAACTTCTTCCTTCCCTCCCTCCCTCCCTAAGCTGCTTTGAGACTCAAGGTAGAGAAAAGCGGGGTATGAAAACCAACTCCTTCCCTTCCCTTCCCTTCCCTTCCCTTCCCTTCCCTCCCTCCCTCCCTCCCTTCCTCCCTCCCTCCCTTCCTTCCTTCCTTCCTTCCTGTAGAGAAAAGCAGGATATAAAAACCAACTTCTTCCTTCCCTCCCTCCCTCCCTCCCTCCCTCCCTCCCTCCCTAAGCTGCTTTGAGACTTAAGGTAGAGAAAAGCGGGGTATGAAAACCAACTCCTTCCCTTCCCTTCCCTTCCCTTCCCTCCCTCCCTCCATTCCCTTCCCTCCCTCCCTTCCTTCCTTCCTTCCTTCCTTTTTTCCTCCCGAAAAGAAAACAGCCACCAGATGTACAATTTATTTGAAATGGGAAAGTTTGGTAAGTGGATGGACATTTCATTTCAGTGCACGATATGGCCCATTTTGCTCCATCGTGGCCATACCACTTATCTTTTCCTGCCTGTTCTTGTACAGCGTCCCTCTGGAAGGCTTCATTGTGAATGCACAAATATCCTGACCGTGCTTTTGAATTACGAGACTGCGCGAGGGAAAAAGCAAATACGGGCCTGTGACTCAGAAAGAATGCTAACAAGGCTGTTTTTCTCCCCTTTTTAATTCCCTTCCTAAATGGCCACTTTCTCCTTAGCATGACACCGCTGGCTGAAGGGCAAACTTCCAGTTCCAAGAGAGATGCCATGATGACTTTTGATACTTCCATTAGCGACAGGCGCAGCAATCAACCGAGCTGGCGTTGCATCGTGGCGCCTTCTGAAAGATGAGAATCTTTTGCATGGGGGGAAACTAATGCCTCGGCAGGGCCTTCTTTAATATTTGCTTGTAATTATATTACAGAGAATGGATAGGGCCATATTATTTACTGATCTCATAATACAAGGACTCAAAGGCACCCGGAATACTTCAGAAAGGTCACTTCATGAGATTTGGGGCTCGGTCAGATTGCCTAGTGCCAATGGCATTTTTTGTGTCCTTCTCCCCCTAGAAAATGTGACTTGGCTAGCTTACTTGAGCCAGCTGAAACGACCTGAAATCTCTGGCTTCCTTTCTTTCTTGGGGCTCTTTAGCTTGGAGAAATGACGGCCGAGGGGTGACATGACTAAGGTTTATACGATTAGGCATGGGATAGAGCAGGTAGAGAAAGAGGTACTTTTCTCCCTTTCTCACAAGACAGGAACTTGTGGGCATGACATGAAATTGCTGAGCAGTCGGGATAGAACAGATAAAAGGAAGTACTCCTTCACCCCAAGAGCGATTAACACGTGGAATTCACTGCCACAGGAGGTGGTGGCGGCTACAAGCATGGATGGCTTCAAAAGGGAATTGGATAAACATCTGGAACAGAAGTCCATCAGTGGCTATTAGCCACAAGGTATAGATAGGATCTCTCAGTCTGGGGCAAGTGATGCACTGTATTCTTGGTGACAGCGGGGCAACAATCGGAGAGCTTCTAGTGTCCTGGCCCCACTGCTGGACCTCCTGAGGGCACCTGGTGTTTTTGGCCACTGTGTGAGACAGAGCGTTGGACTGGATGGGCCACTGGCCTGCTCCAACATTGGCTTCTCTTATGTTCTTATGGGTTGGCTTAATCTGTGGGCAAAAGGAGTTGATGGAAGGGGCAAAGGGGCTTCCCCAAATTCCCCCAATCTTCTGATCCCATGATTCCAATTGAGAAATACCAGAAGTGCATCCATTGCTATTCTATCTGACAGCCAGGTTGTTGCATTTGTGCAAAGTGAAGAGACGGCTCATTGTGAACATTTCATTTTCAGCGGAAATGTTGCTTCCAGCATATGGCGACCCTATGAATTCATGTCCTCCAGAACGTCCATTCGTTAACAGCAGGGGTCATTTCATAGAAAAAGAGGTGCAGGAGCTCATTAGCAGAACTCATTAGCAGAACTCATTTGCATATGCCACACCCACTAACATATCGCAAGTGTGTCAGAAGGCAACACCCACCCCTCAGGCTCCACTCCACAGGTGAGTGAAACTGACCTGCTCTTCCTCCATTCCCTTCCCCATCCAATACTTTGTGCAATAAAAATAAGCGTAAAGAACACACCCTCATTCTCTCCCTGCTCCCTTGAAACCACCAGGTTTCAAGTAGACTTGAGATATACCCAGGACATGTGCACCACCCATTCCTTCCCCACAACAAGACACCCTGTGAGGTAGGTGGGGCTGAGAGAGGTCTTTTGAGAACTGCTCATGAGAGAACAGCTCTGAGAGAACTTGTGACTGGCCCAAGGTCCCACCAGCAGGTGCATGTAGAGGAGTGGGGAATCAAACCCGGTTCTCCCAGATTAGAGTCCAGCTCCTGACCACTACACCAAACTGATAAGGTGAAAGCTGCTGAAGGGTTGGTGAAATTTCTCCAGTACTTATGTGCCATGTGCCCAGATAAAAAATGGTCTACTTAGAACATTTATATGCCACCTTGAGCAAGTCTGTGGAAAAGCAGCACACAGTCATAAAAGGAACAATGATAAAATTATCAATATTAAAACAAAATATTAAAAACAATAAAGACCCTAGCAGGGCTTTCCCCGGGGCGCTGCGCCTCTGCACTGCTGGGGGAAGCCGAGGAGGGGGCGGGGCTTGGTCATGTGCCCGCCCCCTGGGCTCCTCACTCCCGGAGCTGCGCTCCTGTGCACTCCCGCTCCAACGGACCCCTGGTTAACAGCCTTGCTCGGGTCTTGCCAGCTGAGAGCCTCAGCTTCCTTGATGGAGGCCACCCATCTCCTGTTGGTTTGGGGACTCCTCTTCAGCTGCTGCCTTCCACTTTTCCTAGTGTGGTTGTCTTTTCCAGTGACGTTTGTCTTCTCGTGATATGACTAGAGCACGATAGCCTCAGCTGAGTCATTTTGGCTTCTAGGGCAAGCTCAGGCTTGATATGATCTGGAGCCCACTGATCTGATATGATCTGGAACCCACCTTTCTCCCCATGCCACATTTCAAAGGATTCAACTTCCTTCCTGTCAGCTTTCTTCACTGTCCGACTTTCAAACCCCTGCATGGAATCACAGATTCACAGAGTCGGAAGGGGCCCTAGAGGCCACCTAGTCCAACCCCCTGCTCAACGCAGGATCGGCCTAGAGCATCCCTGACAAGGGTTTGTCCAGCTGCTGCTTGGAGACTGCCAGGGAGGGGGAGCTCACCACCTCCCTAGGCAGCTGATTCCACTGTTGCACAACTCTTCCTGTAAAAAGTTTCTCCTAAGATCCAGCTGGTACCTTCCCCCACTTCATTTAAAGTTTTAAACCCATTCTTGCAAGTCCTCTCCTCTGCTGCCAACAGGAACAGCTCCCTGCCCTCCTCTAAGTGACAGCCCTTCAGATACTTCAAGAGAGCAATCATGTTCCCCCTCCTAGTAATGGGGAATAAGGTAAAGGTTTCCCTTGCTCGAAAGCCAGTTGAATTTGACTCTAGGGATGCGGTGCTCATCTCCGTTTCCAAGCTGAAGAGCCAGCGCTGTCTGAAGAGGTTTCCGTGGTCATCTTGCCGGCATGACTAAACGCCGAGGCACATGGAATGCTGTTCCCTTCCCACTGAAGCGGTACTTATTCACCTACTTGCAATTTCTTGCTTTCAAACTGCTTGGTTGGCAGGAGCTGGGACCAGAGACGGGAGCTCACTCCGTCACGTGGCACTCGAGTCTCGAACTGCCGAACTACAGACCTTTCAGTCTGCAGTTCAGCGTCTTAACCACTGAGCCACCACAGCCTGTAATGGGGAATACTGTAGTATAAATTATCTTGATCTTAGTTACTGGTAACATATCCTTACACTTAAGAATCTTTTCTAGCGCCTTCATGGCTGCCCCTCCCAGCCTCAACCTCCTTCTGATTTCTTGGTTGCCATCTCCATACTGATTGACGATGGAGCCAAAATTAGGCACAACACCTGATTTTTTACCTCTGAGCTTCCTGCTGTCCGTGCTTCTTCTCTTTTCGGGAACTGACCTTTCCCTCCACCCCTGTCTCTGTGCATTAACGCTTCTCTGGAAAGCTTTATTTTTAAGTGCACAGCTAGCCTGAATGGCTTTGAAAAGGACTGGATTGTGTGCATAAAGGTTATGTCCCCTGATCTCCCACTCCATCAATAACCCCGCACTTGATGAGTCTCATAGAACACGGCGACTGTCTCGACCTGGCCCTTTCGCCCGGGCAAAAGACCGCCGTTTCAATCCACTTCAGCAACCTTTTGCAAGTGGCTTTTGCCGTTTCGTACAGCAGAATCCAGCTGCAAAGTTATACACAAGATGAAGAAGAAGAAGAAGAAGAAGATATTGGATTTATACCCCGCCCTTCACTCACTTGGAGTCTCAGAGCGGCTTACAAACTCCTTTTCCCTTCCCCTCCCCACAACAGACACCCTGTGAGGTAGGTGGGGCTGAGAGAGCTCTGAGACAACTGTCCTTGAGAGAACAGCTGGTACAGAGCTATGGCTTGCCCAAGGTCATCCAGCCAGGTGCAAGTGGAGGAGTGGGGAATCAAACCCGGTTCTCCCAGATTAGAGTCCGTGCACTTAACCACTACACCAAACTGGCTCCCAAGATGGCTCCCAAGATGGTACCTCTCTCCAAAAAGACTAAAACATATGCACTCAAATTACAAAATAAACTGCTGGAAAGGCTGTGGAGAACCAAGCGATTTCATACACTGCTGGTGGTCATGCGCAAGAATACAAGAATTTTGGAAAAAAGTCATAGACGAAATAAAACAAATCACAAAGCAGAACCTTCCACTAAACCCAGAAGTCCTACTTTTAAATTTGGAGGAAGGAATAGAGCCGGAGATAGAAATATCTAAATTGACATCCACACTACTAGCAACAGCAAGAATTACAATAGCGACAGCATGGAAATCAGATAACCCCCCAAGCATCCAAGCGTGGAGAAATAAAAGTTGGGAACATTACATAATGGACAAAATAGCGGACAACATAGAAGGGAGGGCAACAAACTCCTTAAAATCACACATATCTTTCAGAAACAAATGGGCCACCTTCATAGAATACATGTCAGAACACAACAACCGACCTTCTAACACAAACTACTTAAAATGGCTTCAGTACTAAAAGATAAAAAATCACTTACGGTATTACATGTGCACACTTAGGCTGAGGACAGATTGGCCGTCTCGGCTGCTCTGCCTCCGCTTCTGAGAGCCAGTTTGGTGTAGTGGTTAAGTGCGCGGACTCTAATCTGGGAGAACCGGGTTTGATTCCCCGCTCCTCCACTTGCACCTGGCTGGATGACCTTGGGCAAGCCATAGCTCTGTACCAGCTGTTCCCTCAAGGACAGTTGTCTCAGAGCTCTCTCAGCTCCACCTACCTCACAGGGTGTCTGTTGTGGGGAGGGGAAGGGAAAAGGAGTTTGTAAGCCGCTCTGAGACTCTTAAGTGAGTGAAGGGCGGGATATAAATCCAATCTCTTCTTCTTCTTCTCTTCTTCAGAAGCGGAGGCAGAGCTGCCGTTCAGATGGCCGCATCTGCCCCCAGGAGGCGGCCCGGACGTGTCGCATCCAGCGCCGTGCATCCAGTGGTGCTCAGCTGGTGCGGTGCGCCCCGCGCGCGCGTTCCACCTGCCGAAGCGGGTGTGAATGCACGCGGGCAGGGGCGGCCGCTCAGCATTTCCCCGCCGCTCCAGGAAGCCGCCCGCAGTCTGAATGCTGCGGGAGGCTTCCTTCTGGTGGCGTGGGAACGCCGCGTGGCGGGGGAAATTCCCCCACCCCATTCTGCCGTAAGAAACATTTTTTAAAAAATAAAATAAATTTTTTTACTGAAAGTGGATTGAAAGCGCGGTATTAGTGTGTGCGAAAGCACATAAGCGGTGTGATACACGATCATGTGTGAACAAGCCAATCATGATGAGCCATGAGGAACACCCATCTCATGTGAATTGGTGCTTCAGCCCTTTCCTCTTGCAGGTCAGGAGCTTGCAGAGTTGGAGAGGGTGTCCTTGCTTTGATACGCGGGAGAAGGTGCCTTCAACTGGATCAGAGCATCAGTTCGTCATAGAGCATTTGTCTACCTGAAAAGTATTGGAGTCGGGAGGCGAGTGGTAGTGATTTCATAGTAAAGCTCTTTATTGAGGGTCAGATGGAACATGAGAAACCCCGGGCTCAGAGCCCTCTTTTATGCCGGCCGGAGACAATGCCCCGACCTCGCCCCCAAGTCCTGATAGGACCTGAAGTCCGTGGTTGTAGTTCATAGGTCCCCCCAGCGGGAGACCTAGGCACGTAATTGGTGGTCGCTCAGGATCCAACTGGCTATTGTTCTACCTGGCTGAAGCTCAGGTAGATTCTGACCTTGTGTGCTGACCATGTGGCGGTCGCCATTGCGAGAGGCCAGGCAACCGCGGTCTTAGTACACAACACTACCCTAAGGAGTTTCAAAGTGGCTTACAATTGCCTTCCCTTCCTTTCCCCACTACAGGCCCTTCTGAGGTGGGTGGAGCTGAGAGAGTTCTGAAAGAACCGTGACTGTTTCAAGGTCACCCAGCTGGCTTCATGTGGAGGAGGAGTGAGGAATCAAACCCGGTTCTCCAGATCAGAAGCCATCGCTTGGAACTGCTGCACCATGCTGGCTCTCTCTCAAGATGCGTATGGTCTTCCCTGACTGGCAATGGTCTTCCAGGGTCTCAGGCAGGGGTCTTTCACATCACCTACTGCCTGGTCTTTTAAACTGGAGGTGCCAGGGATTGAACCTGTGACCTTCTGCCTGCCAACCAGAGGCTCTTCCGCTGAGCCACAGCCCCTCCCTTAAATACCAGTCTCCTCTTGATGGTATCACTGTAAGTCCCACTTGCTGTACCAGTGCAAAGAATTTCAGGGATCCAACTACAACCATGGGAATCGAAAGTCTGAGTCCAGGGGCACCTTTAAGACCAACTGAGTTTCATTCTGGTTATAAGCGTTCGTGTGCATGTATCGGAAGCAGTGTGCATGCACATGAAAGCTTATACCCAGAATAAATCCGTAGTCGGTCTGAGGCCCTTTCTGTACCCGTATTTTGCCTTGGTCTCTGAGCGCATCCTATTCTTCTGTTCTGCATCCCCTCCCGCTGTCACTTTCACTTTGCTTCGGGGCTTTCTCTTGTTTTTGCTCTTGTTTTGCAGGGATCTGCATTTGTTTTACAGGAGTCTGCATTCAGACCGCTTCCAGCACACTGTGGCCCCGCAGCTACCAAAACTCCTTTTGTAGCGATTCTTCGTTCTCATCTTTGTTCTCATAGAATTGTTTCTGCAGGTATTTAAGTGCTGCCCACTGCCCTCCCCTGTTTCCGCCTCTCTCTCTTTAGGTTGACGCTCCCCACCCCCGTTCTGTTTTCTTTCCCTCCTTCTCCAAAGACAAAAGAGGACGTGTCCTCCCGCTCAGGCAAACTTTTAAAAAACCAGAGAGAGCATGAGAAGGAATCGGTAAATATAAAGGACTGGGGGATTCCCTGATCCCAAATGTGTCAGTCTTGCATGTGCGGGCCTGGATTCCCCCCTCTGGTCCCTTTTCTTTCTGCCGAATCAGGGAGGGAGGGAATGAGGGAGGGAGGGATGGGTTGGCAGCCAGTTAGCTCAAAAAATGCAGGTTTTGCTTGTAGATGAAGAATGCATACAGAATGCACAAATAAACAAATCAGAGGGGGGGGGGACCAGTACAGTGGGAATGTGTGCAACTGCAAAGTCACCCCTTAAGGCTCAACTCCTCAAATTCTCCAGAGCAAGCTGTCAGTGCAGAAAGGGCCTAAAAGGTGCCACTGAGCTCAACTTTGTTTTGCTGCTTCAGAGCAGCACGCCCCCCCCCCCCAAACCATGGAATTGTTAACTTGAGCTGCCTTGTGAGCAGCACAGGGGAAGCTGCCTTGTGAGCAGCACAGGGGAAGCTGCCTTGTGAGAAGGTCCACGTGAATCTTGTTCCTTTAGTAAAAGAAAGGATATTCGTCAATGATAAAGAAATCCATACTAAGGTAGGACTCCCATCGGTTCAGCCTTTCTTTGCTGGAGGATGACTTCCTCCTGTGAGGAAACTTATCCAGTCCAGTAGGACCTTAGAGACCAACGACATTTTGGTGGTAGGAGCTTCTGAGATAGATGAAGGGAGCTTTGACTCTCGAACACTCGTATCCTGAAAACCTGGTTGGACCTCTAAGGTGTGAGGGAAGGGACCCTGGCTTAGTGGTAGAGCATCTGCTTGGCGTGCAAAAGGTCCCTGGATAAGAGGGCACGGACTTGCATGGGCATAACCAGGGGTCCGTTGGAGCGGGAGCGCACAGGAGCGCAGCTCCGGGAGTGAGGAGCCCAGGGGGCGGGCACATGACCAAGCCCCACCCCCTCCTCGGCTTCCCCGAGCAGTGCAGAGGCGCAGCGCCCCAGGGAAAGCCCTGCTAGGGTCTATATTGTTTTTAATGTTTTGTTTTAATATTGATAATTTTAGCATTGTTCCTTTTATGACTGTGTGCTGCTTTTCCAGAGACTTGCTCAAGGTGGCATATAAATTTTCTGAGTCTACCATTTTTTATCTGGGCACATGGCACATAAGTACTGGAGAAATTTCACCAACCCTTCAGCAGCTTTCACCTTATCAGTTTGGTGTAGTGGTCAGGAGTTGAACTCTAATCTGGGAGAACCGGGTTTGGTTCCCCACTCCTCCACATGCAGCTGCTGGTGTGACCTTGGGCCAGTCACAAGTTCTCTCAGAGCTGTTCTCTCATGAGCAGTTCTCAAAAGACCTCTCTCAGCCCCACTTACCTCACAGGGTGTCTTGTTGTGGGGAGGGGAAGGGGAAGGGATGGGTGGTGCACATGTCCTGGGTATCTCAAGTCTACTTGAAACCTGGTGGTTTCAAGGGAGCAGGAAGAGAATGCGGGTGTGTTCTTGACGCTTATTTTTATTGCACAAAGTCTTGGATGGGGAAGGGAATGGAGGAAGAGCAGGTCAGTTTCACTCACCTGTGGAGTGGAGCCTGAGCGGTGGGTGTTGCCTTCTGACACACTTCCGGTATGTGAGGGGGTGTGGCATATGCAAACGAGTTATGCAAATGAGTTCTGCTAATGAGCTCCTGCTCCTCTTTTTCTACGAAATGACCCCTGATAAACGTTATATGTTTGTGAGCTGCAAGACATGAACAAACATTACACATGGGTTTTTTTACTGGAAAATATGCAAATTTGCTTTTTTATTACCATTAAACGAGAGTGCCAAATGTAAAAACAAAAGGGGTAAAAACAGCTATTGAGAATGATATTTATTTATCCAATGATATTTGTAGGCTGGGGGTGGAGGGGAAGTTTGAGAACGCATTTGAAGTTACAGTGGCTGTCTTTCTCTACCTCCCCACCACCACCTCAAGCCTACCCAGAGAGGGGAACGCTCGCTGGGAGCCGCACAATATGTGTGAAAGAGCTGCATGTGGCTCCCGAGCCACAGTTTGGTCATCCCTGGACTAGATGGCCTGTATGGCCCCTGTCAACCCTGTGATTCCCGGATTCTAGGAGCAAGGGGGGAAAGCAGAGGCAGCCGCCATTCCCGGATCAGGCTGCCTGCATCCTTCCCTACCCCACAGACGAGAGAGTTCCTTTCTCCCATCTACATCCTTCCCCCAAAGCACACAGGGCTGACTTCCTGATAGAGAATCTTGCTTAATGTTGCCGGGTGCTGCCAAGCAGATGGCACATCCTTCCCCAAAGGGAGCCAAAGGATGTTACACGGCAAATTGATAAAGCTCATGGAGTGATTTCAGTTCCCTGTGGGAGGCCGACGCGGGGCCTTCGAAAGGACAGGCGTTCCGCAACAGATTAGCAAGGGAAACGGAAACAGTCTGCCAGGGATCCGCGGGGTTACGGATCCGCGTGCTCGAGCGCCGTGCCAAAAACGAATCCTGGCAGTGGCATTTTTGTTGCAAGACCGACTAATAATGCAAATGCATTGCATTTGCATAATACAGCAAGATCGCTGCCACTCACAGAACGGGGGGGGGGGGGGTGGTTTGAGAAACTAGGAGACGTGCACGGCACCTTCCTCAAGCGTCTTTGGGGGGACGGAAACGTACTTTGCAATGAAATTCCTCAGGGCTGGGAGGAACGTTTCCAGCCATGCTGGAGAAATCAAACCTTGATATTGATAGCAAAAGGCCTTGGGAACGGCAACAGAGCTATTTGGCCAGAAGTAGAGGGAAGCAGAGAATGATAGCCAGGGTGGCTGGAAAGTATTGGAGTCGGGAGGCGAGTGGTAGTGATTTCATAGTAAAGCTCTTTATTGAGCGTCAGATGGAACATGGGGAACCCCGGGCTCAGAGCCCTCTTTTATGCCGCCCGGAGACAATGCCCCGATCTCGCCCCCAGGTCCTGATAGGACCTGAAGTCCGTGGTTGCAGTTCATAGGTCCCCCAGCGGGAGACCCAGGCTCGTAATTGGTGGTCGCTCAGGATCCAACTGGCTATTGTTCTACCTGGCCGAAGCTCAGGTAGATTCTGACCTTGTGCGCTGATCACGTGGCGGTCGCCATTACGGGAGACCATGCATTCGTGACTCTAGTACATAACAGTGGCTCAGAGGTTAAGAATGTTGAACTGCAGACTGGAAGATCAGTAGTTCGGCAGCTTGAGACCCAGGTGCCACGTGACGGAGTGAGCTCCCATCTCTGGTCCCAGCTCCTGCCAACCTAGAAGAAGAGATTGGATTTATGCCCCACCCTTCGCTACCCGAAGGAGTCTCAGAGCAGTTTACAATCCCCTTTCCCTTCCCCTCCCCACAACAGACACCCTGGGAGGCAGGTGGGGCTGAGAGAGCTCTGACAGAAACGGCTCTTTCTCAAGAACAGCTCCAAGAGAGCTATGGCTTGCCCAAGGTCATCCAGCAGGTGGAAGTGGAGGCGTGGGGAATCAAACCTGGTTCTCCCAGATTAGAGTCTGCGCACTTAACCACTCCACCACGCTGGCTCCCAGCCACTACATCAAACTGGTATAATGCCAGAGAGTTCTCCCTTCCAGAGCAGCCAGTTTCCCCTGGAGAAGAGGTCATTGTAGTCTGGAGATAAGCTGCAGTTTGGGTTGCCAGCTCTGGGTTGGGAAATACCTGGAGACATTAGGGGCTGAGTCTGAGGAGGGCAAGGTTTGGGGAGGGGCAAGACTTTATTGGGGTATAAGAAGAAGAAGAGAAGAGATTGGATTTATACACCACCCTTCACTACCTAAAGGGGTCTCAGAGTGGCTTACAATCTCCTTTCCCCTCCCCTCCCCACAACAGACACCCTGGGAGGTAGGTGGGGCTGAGAGAGCTCTGACAGAAACTGCTGTTTCTCAAGAACAGCTGTGCCAGAACTATGGCTCACCCAAGGTCATCCAGCAGGTGCAAGTGGAGGACTGGGGAATCAAACCCGGTTCTCCTGCATTAGAGTCTGCACACTTAACCACTGCGCCATAGAGTCCACCCTCCAAAGCACCCATTTTCCCCAGGTGACCTGAGTTCTGTCACCTGGGTCAGCTGTAACCCTGGGAGCTCTCCAGCCACCACCTGGAGGTTGGCACCCCTAGCTGTAATTCCGGAAGATCTCCAGTCCTCACCTGGAAGTTGACAGCCCTGGAGACTGCTCTTGTGCTCCTCAACTTCTACAAATACAGCAAGCACGCCCCAGATAGAGAGCCATTCCAACTATGATTGCTAAATGGAGCTTCCACATTTAGGAATACGAGCTGCTCGTGGGGAACGAATGTGGGTATTCTGGGTTGCCGGGTCCCCCCTGGCCATTGGTGGGGGATGTGGGGGGGTAGAGTTGCCAGATCCAGGTTGGGAAACTCCTGGAGATATGGGGATGGAGCCTGGGCAGACAAGGACCTCAGTGGGGCACAGTGCCGTCAAAGCCATCCTCCAAAGCAGCCATTTTCTCCAGGGGAACTGATCTCTGTAGAAGCAGCAGCAGCAGCAGAAGAGTTGGTTTTATACCCCTCTCTTCACTACCCGAAGGAGTCTCGGAGCAGCTTACAATCTCCTTCCTTCCTCTCCCCTCATTAGTCATCTTGTGAGGTAGGTGGGGAGGAGAGAGCTCTGAGAGAATGGTGACTGACTCAAGGTCACCCAACTGGCTTCATGTGGAGGAGGAGTGGGGAATCAAACTTGGTTCTCCCAGATTAGAGTCCGCAGCTCTTAACCACTACACCATGGTGGCTCTCAGTGTAGTCTGGACATGAGCTGTAATCAGGGGTCATTTCGTAGAAAAAGAGGTGCAGGAGCTCATTAGCATAACTCATTTGCATATGCCACACCCCCTAACATACCGGAAGTGTGTCAGAAGGCAACACCCACCCCTCAGGCTCCACTCCACAGGTGAGTGAAACTGACCTGCTCTTCCTCCATTCCCTTCCCCATCCAATACTTTGTGCAATAAAAATAAGCGTAAAGAACACACCCTCATTCTCTTCCTGCTCCCTTGAAACCACCAGGTTTCAAGTAGACTTGAGATACCCAGGACATGTGCACCACCCATCCCTTCCCCTTCCCCTCCCCACAACAAGACACCCTGTGAGGTAGGTGGGGCTGAGAGAGGTCTTTTGAGAACTGCTCATGAGAGAACAGCTCTGAGAGAACTTGTGACTGGCCCAAGGTCACCCCAGCAGCTGCATGTGGAGGAGTGGGGAATCAAACCCGGTTCTCCCAGATTAGAGTCCAACTCCTGACCACTACACCAAACTGATGGGGTGGAAGCTGCTGAAGGGTTGGTGAAATTTCTCCAGTACTCATGTGCCATGTGCCCAGATAAAAAATGGTGTACTTAGAAAATTTATATGCCCCCTTGAGCAAGTCTCTGGAAAAGCAGCACACAGTCATAAAAGGAACAATGATAAAATTATCAATATTAAAACAAAGCATTAAAAACAATAAAGACCCTAGCAGGGCTTTCCCCGGGGCGCTGCGCCTCTGCACTGCTCAGGGAAGCCGAGGAGGGGGCGGGGCTTGGTCATGTGCCCGCCCCCTGGGCTCCTCACTCCCAGAGCTGCGCTCCTGTGCGCTCCCGGTCCAACGGACCCCTGGCTGTAATTCTGCGGGGGGGGGGGAGGGGGAGAGTCTCAAGTCCCACCTGGATGTTGGCTTCCCTACTATCCCCTCCAAAACTGCCACCCTCTCCAGGGGAATTGATCTCTGTAATCCGGAGATGAGCTATAATTCTGGGGGATCCCCGGGTCCTCACGTGGAGGCTGGCATTCCTATTATTAGCAATAGCAATAAATAAAACAGATAGTCCCAGTAAATGAAACCTATCTTCTGATCTGGAAGCTTTTAAGTGGGATAGAAACGTTTTCAATTACATGGCCGTTGCTTGAGAACAACCAGAGTACGATCTCAATTGTGTTATGAAATCGTTTTAAAAATGCACACAACGTCCGCTGTTTCAGCACGCTGCTTTGTTTCGAAAGGGCGAAGCTTCAGTTCAAAGGCCTCATGCATACTGATCCCCCTGTCTAGCTGGGGGGGGGGATAACCTTCATCCTGTCATGTGACTAGAGTGGGTTGGGTAATACCTGGAGATTTGGGGGGGGGGTGGAGCCTGGGGAGAGCAGGATTTGAGGGACAGGAGGGACCTCAACAGGCCCGGAGCCAGGATTTTGTGGCTTGTGGGGCAAACTTTTCCCCTGGTGGGGCAGAAAGAAAAGCCATTTCGCCAATCGAAAGCCGCTACCAGGATAGATCTCTAAACTGCAAGCTGTCAACCACTTTAGATGACTGTCCTCAGCTGCTGCAAGTTGATCGCTTCTGCCCGCCTAAGCAACAATTCTGGTGAAAAGCCGCCAGGTTGGGGTGATGATGACTGTAGTCAAGAAAGCTGACACTCAGGTAGAAAAACTTTCTTAAAGGAGACCAGTTTCTTGACACCGAGTTAGAAGGGATCCTAGAGGTCACCTACTCCAACCCCCTTGCTCAGTGCGGGAATTAGTCCGCCACAGCACCCCACTCTGCTTAAAGGAGCGCATGCCTTTAAAAACTGTTTAAAAATGATTGCAAAAAAGCATTTACAGGAGAGGTTCTTGTAGGGCTGTGTGAAGCCCCCCCCCAAACCCCACCGTAGCTATGGGCCTGGACCTCAACAGGGTATAATGCCACAGAATCTACCCTACAGAGGAGCCAGTTTCTCCAGGGGGGCTGATCTTTGTTGTCTGAAGGTTGGGTGTGATTCTAAGAGATCTCCAGGCCTTGCCTGGAGGTTGGCAACCCCATCTCAACTTAATTCCTCCCCTTTTCAGAACAGTTCCAGTTGGAGACACTGAATGGAGCCTGTTAAGTGATATGTGAGTGCGCGCTGGGTTTACAGTGAAATTGTAAGCGGTGTCGGACTCGTCAATGGATTTAGAAGGAAGGAAGTGGATTTTGGATTGCAGTTTTAGTCTCTCCCATTTCCATCCCAGCAAAGCATATGGTGAATGAACATGTGTTTCTTCCAGGCATAATAATAATAATAATTCAGGTTGCTGCTAGGGTTGCCATCCTCCAGGTGGGGCCTGGGCTCCTACAGGAATTACAACTGATCTCTGTACGACAGAGATTATGGTGGACCTTATCTTTTGCTCCGCCCCCTCCCCAAATGCCACCCTTTTCAGGCTCCACCCAAATCTCCTGGAATTTCCCAAGCCACAGCTGGCAACCATAGCTGCCACCCTCTGGTGGTGAGCTGGAGATCTCCTGGAATCACAACAGATCTCCACTTCCCTTGAAGAAGATGACTGCTTTGGAGGATGTAGTGATGGTCACAGGAATAGACGGCTTTCAAAAGGGATGAGATAGATTCATGGTGGATAAGTCTATCAGTGGCTACTAGCCCTGGTGACTGAGGGGAACCTCCACATTCAGAGGCAGTCAGCCTCTGAATCCCAGATTATTTTATTCATCATATGGCACACAGGAAGCATGTGATAGTATATTATACTAGCCTGATACCCATGCTTCGCTACAATACTTAAGTTTCGTAAATCCAGTTATAATACTGATGATGTGACATTTGAAATGTGACATCTGCTGTAGGAATTCTAAGGGAGACGATTGTGGTGTAAGAAATGAAGTGAGACATACACACTTTTCTCTCTCTCTGCTGAAGGACCTCTCTGTAGACCACAGTGGTGGTTCTGCCCTCAGGTGCTAGGACCACCAGGCTGCTTGGTGAGCTCACGCTGGAGCAGGCCACATAGAACTGTCAATTTAAGAAGCAGTCGTCTGTTAAGTCAGCTCCTGCCAACTTCCACGAAAGTGATGGCCTCCCTACTTGTGTTCCTGGATTGTTTTACTGTAAGCATCCCACCTCCTCTCCTACAGCTGGCAGGTAGCTGCCTGTCCAGTGTAGGAGGGGGAGGGGAGGAGTATTAGAAGCCACTGTGCAGGCAGGGCCGGCATGATCACTAAGGTCTTACTGCTGGGGTGGGCTCCCTCATGGCTTTAAGTACCCTGCAATCGATGCTGCACCTGACAGACATCCATTTATTAGGTGTAGAAGTTGGGGGGTGTTGGAAGCCATCAGAGAGGCTGGGCCACCAGCATCGCTAAGGTGATCCTGCTGGGACAGTGTCCCTGATGGATTAAAGTACCCTGGCCCTGCTCCTACACCTGACAGACACCGGACTGTCTGGTGTTGGGGGGGATTGTATTTAAAGGCATCGGGAAGGCTGGTCCAGCAGCAGGGGTAAGGCAGTCCTGCTGAGCAAACCTCCCGGGTAGCTGTAAGCATCCCACTTCCTCTCCTACACCTGAGAGGCAGCTGCCCATCCAGTGTAGGAGGGGGAGGGGGAGGAGTATTAGAATCCACTGTGGAGGCAGGGCCAGCAGGATCACTAAGGCGTTACTGCTGGGGCGGGCTCCCTCATGGCTTTAAGCACCCTGCAACTACTGCTGCACCTGACAGACAACCGCCTGTCAGGTGTACGAGGTGAGGGGGAGTGTGTTGGAAGCCATCAGAGAGGCTGGGCCAGCAGTATCACTGCACCTCACAGGTGGTTGTTGGCCATTCCTGATCTCCTCAACTGTCAGCTCTGTGCAATCTCCTGTAATTGTTTTTTTCCCCCTCAGAATGCTGAGCTCTGCAGCTGACCAATCAGAGAGTGGGGGTTGCAAGTAGGCAGCAGCGTGGCAGGAGAGCACATTTACCCCCTTTTGACCCCCTTAGGGTCAAATTTCTAAAAATCCCTTCTTAGTGAGCACCTACACCATGGTAGGAGAATTCTCCCCCAATTTGGTGTTTCTAGGTCCAGCTGTCTGGCCTGGGCGTTGATTTTACAGTGATAGGACTTACTTTTATATATATATAGATGCTTATTATTATCTGAATATATCATTATCTGAATCCCAGAGCCAGGAGGCAATATCAGGGGAAGGCCTCGGCCTCTCTGCCCTGTTGTCCCTCCAGAGGAACTGGTTGACCACTGTGTGAGACAGGATGCTGGACTAGATGGACCACTGGTCTGATCCAGCAGGGCTCTTCTGATGTTCTTATGAAGGCCTCGACCTCCATGCCCTGTTGTTGGCCCTCCAGGGGAACTGGTTGGCCACTGTGTGAGACAGGATGCTGGACTAGATGGACCAGTGGTCTGATCCAGCAGGGCTCTTCTGATGTTCTTATGAAGGCCTCGACCTCCATGCCCTGTTGTTGGCCCTCCAGGGGAACTGGTTGGCCACTGTGTGAGACAGGATGCTGGACTAGATGGACCACTGGTCTGATCCAGCAGGGCTCTTCTGATGTTCTTATGAAGGCCTCGACCTCCATGCCCTGTTGTTGGCCCTCCAGGGGAACTGGTTGGCCACTGTGTGAGACAGGATGCTGGACTAGATGGACCACTGGTCTGATCCAGCAGGGCTCTTCTGACGTTCTTATGAAGGCCTCGGCCTCTCTGCCCTGTTGTTGGCCCTCCAGAGGAACTGGTTGGCCACTGTGTGAGACAGGGTGCTGGACTAGATGGGCCACTGGTCTGATCCAGCAGGGCTCTTCTGGTGTTCTTATGGTATTTTACTCCACTGAGGTCCCTCTCCTTTCAAACTTCCCTCTCCTCAGCTTCCATTCACAAATCCCCTGGAATTTTCTGACCCAGAGTTGGCAAACCTATACATACGGAAACCCAGCAGTTGCCTACATAAATCTGGATCAAGCCCAGATACTGTGGAAGACAGAAAAAAATACTGCACCACATTGGTAGGAATTGCATCTCCTGCTTTCAACAACATAAACAGTTTTGTTTTCTTGCTTTAGTTTATGAGGCATCTGTGAAGTCTCCTGTAGAATTTTTTTTTCCTGCTTCCTGCCCCTGTTCAGCAGATTTCCTCAAACATCCCAGCTGCTAATTCCACTCTCAGTAGAGGATTTTTTTAAAAATGTTGTGTATCTTGCTCGCAATTGCATGGCATCACTGGTTAGGATAGTCTCCGGACTATGCATCTGGACAGACATGCTCAGGAGCACTGATTCCCCCCCCCCCCACTGCATCATAGGCTTCGTAGTCTCCATGGGGCAGGGACACAGTGTTCTCCTTTGCTCCGGATCCGTCATTTTTAAACAGCTTTCGGTGGAAAGGTAATACTGGGATTCAGCAAGATTAAGAGGTGATTTGTCGCGAAAGAGCATGACAATAAAGATAGTGAGGGGATACAGAAATGTTGGTTGCCATGGCGCTGAAAACACTAAAGCACTTCCTGAATGAAGCGGATTCTGTGAAAACACTGCAGACTTTAGCGAGTCATCCTGCCATTCTGGAATGTTATTTGGCTTTGCTGAAAAGGGCCAAGGACACACAAAAGCGTGAGATGAAAAGGAGGGAAGGGGAATATCTGTTTTGTAACCCGGCCTATGGCTAACAGTGGGGCCTCTTGGGGGCCTGCCCCCTTAACTTACAGCCATGCCCCACAAGAAGCGTGGGTGGGGATTGGGATGGGGAAGGAAACAGGTGGCTTGGTTGCTTGGAGGATAGGGAGAATTCATAGGGTTTTGATTCTTAAGCAATAGACTAGTGCAGGGGTGGCCAACCTTGCTTAACGTAAGAGCCACATAGAATAAACATCAGATGTCTGAGAGCCGCAAGACAGGAACAAATATCACACACCCGTTTTTATTTTTAAAAATACGCAAATTTGCTTTTTATTAACGTTAAATGGGACTGCCAAAAATAAAAACAAACGAGGAAAACCGGTTATTGATAATGATATTACTTGTTTGCTAATGATATTGAGAGAGAGAGAGAGAAAGAGAGAGATGGAAAGAAAGAATGAAAGAAGTGGAAAGAAAGAGAGAGAGAGAAACTAGGAAAGCAAATAGATGGGAGGGAGGAGGGAAGGAAGGAAGGAAGGAAGGAAGGAAGGAGGGAGGGAGGAAGGAAGGAAGGAAGGAAGGAAGGAAGGAAGGAAGGAAGGAAGGGAGAAAGAGAGAAAAAGCATGCCTCCCCTTTGCTTCCCCAGCCGCCCTGCCAGGAGCCGCACCATATGTGTGAAAGAGCCGCATGTGGCTCCCGAGCCACAGGTTGGCCACCCCTGGACTAGTGAATCAACCTCAGGAAGGGCTGGGAGGGGGACAGGGGTGCCAAGCTGGGTGGCTATGAAGAGGGGGGGGGGGACCACAAAACAGACATTTAGAGTTCTTCTGAACTGCCAACATACAGCCTTGCCTGCTTCAGCAAACCTGCATGTAATTTCTGTATAACTCAGCTACTTCCAGCAGATTGATCACAGGTAGCCTTAGTAGGTGTCCATATATTGATAGATATAATATATTATTTTTGCAAAACCCTTCACTCCCTCATAGTGGTTGCCCCACCAGAAAAAAATATGCCCCACAAAACAAAAAAAACCCTGGCCACAGGCCTGTTTGTAACCCCAGTTTTAGGAAACCACAAAAATCCCCATCCACATTAGTGATGAATTTGAAATTCTTACTCTACGGAGGCTGAGTTCAGACTGGTAGTTTGGCCCGATATAGCTACCTTTCACTAGCGCAGGGGTGGCCAACCTGTGGCTCGGGAGCCACATGCGGCTCTTTCACACATATTGTGCGGCTCCTGGCAGGGCGGCTGGGGAAGCAAAGGGGAGGCATGCTTTTTCTCTCTTTCTCCCTTCCTTCCTTCCCTCCCTCCCTCCTCCCTCCCATCTATTTGCTTTCCTAGTTTCTCTCTCTCTCTTTCTTTCCACTTCTTTCATTCTTTCTTTCCATCTCTCTCTTTTTCTCTCTCTCAATATCATTAGCAAACAAGTAATATCATTATCAATGACCGGTTTTCCTCGGTTGTTTTTATTTTTGGCAGTCCCATTTAACGTTAATAGAAAGCAAATTTGCGTATTTAAAAAAATAAAAACGCGTGTGTGAGATTTGTTCCTGTCTTGCGGCTCTCAGACATCTGATGTTTATTCTATGTGGCTCTTACGTTAAGCAAGGTTGGCCACCCCTGCACTAGCGGATTAAGTGTGGCCGTTCATACAGCCACAGCTGCCTTCCGTTCCCCTCCTACAATCACCCCATCCTGTGCCACTTTGGCTGAGGTCAGACTGGCAGTTTGGCCCGATGTAGGTCCGCTGTTCAAGCGGATTAAGAGAGCTCATTCAGGCAGCTGGAGCTGCCCTGCGCTGCGCTGCCGCACTCACCCGGTCCTGAAGCGCTTTCATTGCGCTTCAAAAAGGTACCTGGTGAAACAGGTGTCAAGCCATCTGGGTGTGTGTTCATCCTGCTTCCTGTGGGGGCGCAAATAAGCCGCGCATCAAGCAGCACCGGTAATGTGACCCTGCTGATCCGGATGCTGTGCCCATGCACCTATATGCCCATGCGCTGATGCGCAGCTTGGCAAAACAGACCAAAGCCACGCGCCACCACGGCGCCACTGCCAGGGGCCACCCCGCAGTGTGAATGCTTTGTTCTGCCTCCTCCCCAGTATGGTCCTGCATCAGTCTACGCAGTGCAAACGGAAAGCTCCGCAACAACTCGGCTGGGGTCTTTTTGCCCCGCTTCCCTTGCACTTCGTTTTGCCAGTCTGTCCTCGGCCTTTGATTCCGCATTTAAAAAGTGCCTGGTGAAAGCTGGGGCAAGCCATGGAGGGCGCGTTGAAGTGTGGACATGTGCAAAGCTGCAATAAAGCAGCAGCGGCAATGTGAACCCGCTGAACCAGCAGGGATGTGCATAACTGCCCAGGCGGACTGTGCGCTTGAGCACACAACCGCCCACAGGGACGCTTCTGGCTTGCGAAGTTAAAGCTCCCACCCACGGGCTCCTGCCGCAATTGCTGCTGCGCCTATGCACCCATGCACCTACGCACAGGTCAGTGAAACGGACCAAAGCTGTGCGCAACCACGCTGCCGCCGCCAGGGGCCACCCCACAGTGCAAACGCTCTATTCCACCTGCTTCCCGGTATGGTCCCACATTAGTCTATGCCAGGGATGGGCAAATTGCGGCCCGGGGGCCACATGCGGCCCGCCACAGAGTTTTTTGCGACCCGCCAAGACAGTCGGCCACGTGGTTTCTCAACAAGCAATCTCCTGATTTCAAAACAACTGTAGAAAAGTGTGATAGGGCACATTTCTCTCATTAAACTGATTCTAAAATTAAATGTGTTTGCAGCTATAGACGGTATGAAATTAGCACAATAAATAAATTGAATAAAACTACCACAGTTTTATTTCATTTATATTTATTGATTTTGATGATACGATTGATACCTTTTCTGAAAGGCAAAGTTAACTAATGAATGCAATCCTTTTAAAAGGTGCGGCCCTCCGCTAACCTCCGCTCCCACAAAGTGGCCCCCGAGCCAAAACAATGGCCCACCCCTGCTCTATGCAGTGCAACCGGAAAGCCTCACAACTTGGCCCAGGTTTTTTTGCCCCACTTCCCTTGCGCTTCCCTTGTGCTTCATTCTGCCAGTCTGTCCTCATATATATACATATATATGCATGCATGTATGTATGTATGTATGTATGTACGTATGTTTTGATTTTCCTCTTGCTTGTGCAAACTGAAATGCCATTCATGATCTTTGTGCAGTTTTCTCATTTCTTACACCAATAGGGTTGCCAACTCCACTTTGGGAACTTCCTGGAGATTTGGTGGTAGAGCATGGGAGGGGCAGGGTTTGGGTGGGGGGAGAACTCAACTGGGATGCGATGGAATTTGCCCTCCAAAGCAGCCATTTCTTTCAGGGGGAACTCAGCTCCGTAGTCCGGAGATCTGCTGTAGTTCCAGGAAATCTCCAGAACTCACCTGGAGGTTAGCATCCCCACAAGCCCTGAAGGAGAACCAGTCTGGGGTAGTGGTTAGGAGTGGCAGACTCTAATCTAGGAGAACCGGGTTTGATTCCCCACTCCTCCCCATGCAACTGCCGGGGTGACCTTGGGTCAGTCACAAGTTCTCTCGGAGCTGTTCTCTCACGAGCAGTTCTCGAAAGAGCTCTCTCAGCCCCATTTACCTTACAGGGTGCCTGTCGAGGGGAGGGAAAGGGAAAGGAGATGGTAAGCTGCTCTGAGACTCCTTTGGGTGGTGAAGGGCAGGGTATAAATCCAATCTCCTCCTCTTCCTCCTCCTCTTCTTCACCAGTCAATCAACTTTATACGTATACCATACATATAAATGATGCAAAGCGTACATAAAGGGAGCTTCCCCCCCTCCCATACTACTAGAACTTGAGGGCATCCAGTAGAGCTCATGAGCAGTAGATTCAGGATCGACAACAGGAAATACTTCTTTACTCAACAAGGGATTAAACTGTGGAATTCACCACCAGGGGATGGCCTGATGTCCACAAGTATAGATGGCTTCAGAAGGGGCTATGCCCCATCAATAGCTATTAGCCATTGCTGGACCTCCAGGTTCAGAAGCAGCAAACCACTGTAACCCAGTGCCGGGAGACAGCTCCAGGGGAAGGCCTTCTTCAGCCTCTATGCCCTGTTCGTTGGCTCTCCAGGGCAACTGGGTGGCCACTGTCAGTCAGTCAGTCAACAAAGTCTGAGTCCAGCGTCACCTTTAAGACCAACTTTTTTTTATTCTAGGGGTAAGCTTTCGTGTGCATGCAGACTTCTCCGGATACTTTGAAACAGACGTCTTCCGTTTGGCTTCTGTTTCAATGTATCTGAAGAGGTGTGCGTGCCCACGAAAGCTTATCTCCTGAATAAAACTTCGTTGGTTTCAAAGGTGCCGCCGGACTCAAACGTTGTTCTGCTGCTTCAGACCAACACGGATACCCCGCTGAGTCAATCAGTCTTTATTATGACCCACAAGGTGTACAAAAGCAAAACAGAAAACAATAATTTATTAATCAAACCTAAAATCATATATCGACATATATCATCCATCCTGGTACATTGGACGATGAAAAAGGTGTCTGCCTTGTTGTTGGACCTGGACCACCAGAAGAACTGGTTGGCCACTGTGTGAGACAGGATGCTGGACTAGATGGACCCTCACTGGTCTGATCCAGCAGGGCTCTTCTGATGTTCTTATGAAGGCCTTGGTCTCTGTGCCCTGTTGTTGGCCCTCCAGAGGAACTGGTTGGCCACTGTGTGAGACAGGTTGCTGGACTAGATGGACCACTGGTCTGATCCAGCAGGGCTCTTCTGATGTTCCTATGAAGGCCTTGGCTGTGTCCTGTTGTCAGCCCTCCAGAGGAACTGATTGGCCACTGTGTGAGACAGGATGCTGGACTAGATGGACCACAGGTCTGATCCAGCAGGGTTCTTCTGATGTTCTTCTGAAGGTCTCGGCCTCTGTGCCCTGTTGTTGGCCCTCTAGGGGAATTGGTTGCCCACTGTGTTGGACAGGATGCTGGACTAGAGGGACCACTGGTCTGATCCAGCAGGGCTCTTCTTATGTTCTTATGAAGGCCTCAGCCTCTATTCCCTGTTGTTGGCCCTCCAGAGGAACTGGCTGGTTGCTTTGTAAGACAGGTGTGCTGGACTAGATGGACCATTGGTCTGATCCAGCAGAGCTCTTCTGATGGCCTTATGATATTACCTTCAAGATTGGGGGAATTCCCAAAACATCATAATAAATGCTTTCCCACTCTCTAAAACTTCTGGGAGGGGGTGTTGAGGGCACAGGGCCCCTAGCTCCTAATACCACCCCCCTATCCCTGGAAGAATGGTGGTGGTGGGGGAAATGTGGTGGAAGCTGACAAAAATCCAGATTATGTAGAAACAGAGATTTTATTCCCAATTGTTTAAGATTCTGGTATTTAGAAGAAGAAGAAGAGATTGGATTTATACCCCGCCCTTCACTTACTTGAAGTCTCAGAGTGACTTACAAACTCCTTTCCCTTCCCCTCCTCACAATAGACACCCTGTGAGGTAGGTGGGGCGGAGAGAGCTCTGACAGAAACTGCTCTTTTTCAAGGACAGCTCTGGCAGAACTATGGCTTGCCCAAGGTCACCCAGCAGGTGCAAGTGGAGGAGTGGGGAATCAAACCCGGTTCTCCCAGACTAGAGTCCGCGCACTTAACCACTACACCAAACAGAGAGAGAATTATACAGTGGCCTTATGAGGGCCACTTAGGCGGCTTACAGTTTAAAACGTACATGATAAAAGCATATTTTACATCCCAAATTCTCCCTCCTTCAAAAGGTCATCAGGACCATGAACGACAGAGTTAAAAAATGGACTCAAAACATAAAAGACAGTCATTAAAACACTGGTTAGGAAAGAGGAATCATTGAGGACATCCTAGGTTACCTAACTAAGGAAACTCTTCCCTTGAACAGGAAACGGGGGACCCTTTATTTAAAGAGGAGATTTGGAAATGTGCAGCCTCGTTAATATCAGTTCTAATTACTCGCTCAGCCCCTCTCAAGCCTTTCCCCGCTCTCTTCCATCCATGCCCCGATACCGTCTCCTTCCCTCTGGAGTATAGTTAAGCTCCCTGTGTCTGTCATTAATTCGAACACAGCGCTGGATGAGACCAAGGCTCGCCTCTCCCTAAGCGGATCTAATTAACAGAGCCATCCTCCTCCCAGAGTGGCTCTGCTGATTATCAGCCCGCCATATGGCCCGGGAGACAGGCCGGAGGGTCAGGGGTCGGCGGGCTGTGCGGAAGGCTCCAAACTTTTGTCTGCCTTCGGCTTTTACCCAAGGAGGCCGCTAATCTTGTTCTTCGCCAGGGAGTCCCGCAAAAGGCCATGAATAAACTTTCCTCCGCGACCCTCTTGAAGGGGAAAGGGTCACGGGGAACTCTGCCTACTCCTTCTCCCCCCCTCCCCAACCCACTTTGGGGATGTTTAACCGGCTCGCGAGAGAGTCTCCGCCATCTGCAGCGGGATCCTTACAAGTGATCTTGAATGTGCTTAACGGCTTAACGCGGGCAACACTTTAATTTCATTAACATTTTAATTAGTTGGCATATTCAGAGTGGAATGGGGGGGGAGCGAAAGGAGGGACTAAGCGGCCTGCACGTGTGTGTGTGTGTTTGCGGAATAACGCAAAGGGATTGTGGGTTTGGGTTTCACTGGGAAACAGTGGGGTAGCTTGTGTTTTGTACAAAGGGAAACCCTTTGTGTGTGTGTGTCGGGGTTTCCCACTGCACATGAGGGAGATGGGTTCCAGTCCAGCAAGACCTTAGAGACCAACATGATTTTGAGGGTATGAGCTTTCAGGAATCAAAGTTTCCTGTGTCAGATTACAAGTAGGAATGGAGCACTGCCAGCGTTACTGAGCACTGCAAAGGTTCACAACCCAATTAAAGTGCAGAGGAAGTTCACAGGTTTCTAGCTATGTCACTAGCTGAGAGAGGGAGAGTTGTGAGTTGTGGAACCTCTGAGAGAGAGAAAGAGAGCCAGTTTGGTGCAGTGGTTAAGAGTGAGGACTCTAACCTGGGAGAACTGGTGATTCCCCACTCCTCCTCCACATGCAGCTACTGGAGTGACCTTGGGTCAGTTACAAGTTCTTTCGGAGCTGTTCTCTCAAGGGCAGTTCTTGAAAGAGCTCTCTCAGCCCCACCTACCTCACAGGGTGTCTGTTGTGGGGCAAGGACGGGAAGGAGATTGTAAGCTACCCTGAGACTCCTTCAGGTAGTGAGGGGCAGGGTATAAATCCAATCTCCTCCTCCTCCTCCTCCTCATAGAGTTGTAGGGATGTCCAGGGCCATCTAGTTCAACCCCCTTGCACAATGCAGGAAATTCACAAATACCTCCCCCTCACATCCCCAGCGACCGCTCCTCCTCCTCTTCCTCCTCGCATTGTCTGTCACAGCTTGGACAGGCAGTGGGAGAAAAATAACGACTACCCTGCAGCGTAGAGTGCAGTCCTGTGTCACTTCTGGTTTTTAAAAATGAGATATCATAGGGTAGCTCTAGGAACCACTAAGGATTTTATGGTAAAACCACAGAGTTCCCAGTAATTCCTAGAGCTACTGATGTCACTTCCAGTTGTTTTTACTGGATGTTCTGTGGCACCACAGTCCCTGCTGCAACCCCTCATATCCCCACCCGAAACCCTGCTGCTGGTTTCCATGTTACGGAGAACAGAAAGCACAACACAACCATTTCCGATGGAACATACTTTCCAGCTGTGCGTGAGCCCAGGAGTGTGCACGATCATTGCCTTAAATAAAGTTTTACATAGCATGAATAGCTATTTCAAGGTATGAGAACATTTTTAATTTCCCAAACGGGACACGTAACATAAACTAAACCCATTTATAGAGTTTGTTAGTCTTTTGGATAAATGGTTCTGCTTCTATGGGACATGGGAAAGGCACAGAACCAGGAAGGGCATTCATTGCCGAGCTTGAATTTTGCAGTGAGAAAGCCCTAGGGTGCAGCATGACTTAAAAGATTCTGCGTGATTGAAGTGGCCTGGAAAAGATGAAGCCCTTGGAGAGCCGCAGCCGGTCAGAATTGTCAAAGTGTTTTTAGAAAGTGGGCCCAGCAGGGCTTCTGATTGGCCACTGGAGATTTGATTGATTAGGCAGATTTTGGAAACAGGTAGCTTTCGGCAGCAGCCGCTGCCCCCACAGGACAAAGATCTTCACTGCAGGAGATAGACGGTGTGTATGCAAGGCACTACTTTCAAAACCATACGGTCATTTTAAAAGGCATCCTCTTACAGTGTCTTTCTGAAATGCTGAAGAGTTAATATTAGAGCTACGCATGCCACCACCCTCTGACATTTTGCAGTTGGCCCCGCCTCCTGCAGCAGCCATTTTGGAGTTGGCCCCGCCTCCCGCAGCAGCCATTTTGTGGTTGTGCCCACCACCCTGTGTCATCATTCCAAAAGTCCCCACAGGCTCAAAAAGGACTCTATGGCATTGTACCCTGCTGAGGCCTTTCCCCAAACCCTGCCCTCTCCTGGATCCACCCCCAAAGTCTCCGTGTATTTTCCAACCCATGTCTGGCAACCTTAGGAGCTGGGTATGTTTAGCCTGGAGAGGAGATGACTGAGAGGTGATACGATGACCATCTTCAAGTGCTTGAAGGGCTGTCCTATAGAGGATGGTGTGGAGTTGTTTTGTTGCCCCCGAAGGTTGGACCAGAACCAACAGGATGCAATTAAATCAGAAGAGTTTTAGGCTAAACATGAGGAAGAACTTCCTGACAGACTGGTTCCTCAGTGGAACAGGCTTCCTCGGGAGGTGGCGGACTCTCCTTCTCTGGAAGTTTCCAAAGAGAGGCTAGACGGCCATCTGACAGCCATGCTGATTCTGTGAACTGAGGCAGATCATGAGAGGGAGGGCAGGAAGGGTTGCCTCAGTGCTTAGTTCTCATGGCCCTTTCTGACATGCCCAGGGAAATGGCGGTCACCACTTTGGGGTCTGGAAGCAATTTTTCTCCAGGCCAGTGATCCTGGACGTTTCTTGTTATCTTCTGGGCATGGAGCAGGGGTGTAGGGGGGGGGGAGGTATTTGTGAGTGTGTGTAGGGGGGGTGAGTGTGTGTAGGGGGGAGGTATTTGTGAATTTCCTGCATTGTGCCGGGGGTTAGATTAGATGACCCTAGAGGTCTCTTCCAACTCTGTGATTCTATGATCTGTCTTTTTGGTGGTCCGCACAATCTCCTCCAAAACCACATTTCAAAACAGTTAACTTTACTCCTGCACAGGTCACAGGCGATGAAAAGGTCTCCACTGGAATACTGTAGCCAGTCAGAGTAGACATTTGTGAGTTAGATAGACCACTGGTTTGACTCAAGGTATGGCAGCTCCATCCACCCCAATCCATTTGGGATTCATATGCAAATGCTGACATTCCCCAGAGGCCGAGTCAGACTGGCAGTTTGGCCCGATATAGGCCTGCTTTGCAAGTGGATTAAGAGAGCCCGTTCACACAGCCACAGCTGTCTGGCGTCGTTGTGCCGCACCCACCCCGTCCTGAAGCGCTTTCATCCCACGTTAAACAGTCGGGTTGCCAAGTCTTCTTCACTTACCGGCGGGGGGGAGTCCTCCATCGTCCGGGAGCTTCCCCGGCGCGTGTGCTTTGCACACGCGCCCGCTGACATCACCCGGAAGTGACATCAGCATGTTGGGGGCGTTGCCAGGGCGACGCTCTGGCAATCGCCCCAAAACTCTATGGTATCATAGAGTCTTGGGGCGATTGCCAGAGCGTTGCCCTGGCAACGCCCACAACGTGATGACGTCACTTCTGGGTGACGTCATTACGTTGGGAAAGTCGTCCTGGTTGGACGACTTCGGGGGTGGGGTTCCCCCCGCCGGCCGAATGCTGGCCGGCGGATCAGGAACCCCTGTAGCGGGGGATGCCCCGCCCCCCAGGCTGACTTGGCAGCCCTATTAAAAAGGTACCTGGTGAAACTGGTGTCAAGCCGTCTGGGTGCACTGCAAATGGAAAGCCCCGCGACAACCCAGCCCGAGTCTTTTTGCCCCGCTTCCCTTGTGCCTCATTTTGCCAGTCTGTCCTCAGCCAGAGCTTGAACATTCTTTGTAACATGTAGATCGGAAGCCTTGAACTCCCAAGAATTGAAAATAACGGAACGAAGGCTACCATACTTCGATCACATTGTGAGAAAACAAGAGTCACTGGAAAAGATAATTATACTAGAAGAAAAAGAAGAGATTGGATTTATACCCCGCCCTTCACTCACTCGGAGTCTCAGAGCAGCTTACAAACTCCTTTTCCCTTCCCCTCCCCACCACAGACACCCTGGGAGGTAGGTGGGGCTGAGAGAGCTCTTTCCCAAGCTGTCCTTGAGGGAACAGCTGGCACAGAGCTATGGCTTGCCCAAGGTCATCCAGCAGGTGCAAGTGGAGGAGTGGGGAATCAAACCCGGCTCTCCCAGATTAGAGTCCACGCACTTAACCACTACACCAAACTGGCTCTCAGGAAAAGCTGCAGGAAAAGAAGAAGACTCAACAGGAGATGGACTGGCTCCATCCAAGAAGCCACAAAGGCCCTCAGTTTGCAAGACCTGAGCAAGGCTGTCAAAGGTGGGATGTTCTGGAGGACATTAATTCATAGGGTCACCGTAAATCAGAAGCCTCTTGATGGCACTTAACACGCACACGCACACACACACACACAAAACCCACAAATAATCAGGGCTTTTTTTTTTTTTTTTTAAAAGAGCCAGAATTCTCAAGAGGGAAATAAAGTTTTCAATCTATATCCTGAAAAACTCATGAACTTGTTAGGGATGCATTAAGAACATAAGAGAAGCCAATGTTGGATCAGGCCAGTGGCCCATCCAGTCCAACACTCTGTCACACAGTGGCCAAAAACACCAGGTGCCCTCAGGAGGTCCAGCAGTGGGGCCAGGACACTCGAAGCCCTTCCACTTTCCCCCCCTCCAAGCACCAAGAATACAGAGCATCACCTGCCCCAGACTGAGAGTTCCTATCTATACTTTGTGGCTCATAGCCACTGATGGACCTCTGCTCCATATCTATATACTAATTCCCTCTTGAAGCCGTCCATGCTTATAGCCACCACCACCACCTCCTGCGGCAGTGAATTAGAGACCCTAACTCCTAATAAATAATCAGAGGCAAAGCCAAAGAGTGGAGATTTTCAAAACTTCATATAATACCTGAAGGTAGGAATCCATCCATGGAGAGATTCCCCAATCAGTTGTTTTTCAAGAGTTTATATAGGAATACTGTTTCACCATATTCAAAGCCCCCGCCCTAAAACCTGACCGCACAGGGCCTCTCTCGTCCCCATAGGCTGAGGTGTCGGAAAGTTACAATCTTATTCAGATACGCCTATTTCATATCTGCTTGATATGTTCGCCCTCCCTGTTGTCTACGTCCCCATGTTCATGGTGATGAAGCATTAGCTATGCAGAGGTGTGTCGGTTATTATGTATTAGCAGGGGTCATTTCGTAGAAAAAAAGGTGCAGGAGCTCATTAGCAGAACTCATTTGCATAACTCATTTGCATATGCCACCCCCCCTAACATACCGGAAGTGTGTCAGAAGGCAACACCCACCCCTCAGGCTCCACTCCACAGGTGAGTGAAACTGACCTGCTCTTCCTCCATTCCCTTCCCCAGCCAATACTTGGTGCAATAAAAATAAGCGTCAAGAACACACCCTCATTCTCTTCCTGCTCCCTTGAAAACACCAGGTTTCAAGTAGACTTGAGAGACCCAGGACATGTGCACCACCCATCCCTTTCCCTTCCCCTCCCCACAACAAGACACCCTGTGAGGTAGGTGGGGCTGAGAAAGGTCTTTTGAGAACTGCTCATGAGAGAACAGCTCTGAGAGAACTTGTGACTGGCCCAAGGTCACACCAGCAGCTGCATGTGGAGGAGTGGGGAATCAAACCCGGTTCTCCCAGATTAGAGTCCAACTCCTGACCACTACACCAGACTGATAAGGTGGAAGCTGCTGAAGGGTTGGTGAAATTTCTCCAATACTTATGTGCCATGTGCCCAGATAAAAAATGGTATACTTAGAAAATGTATATGCCACCTTGAGCAAGTCTCTGGAAAAGCAGCACACAGTCATAAAAGGAACAATGATAAAATTATCAATATTAAAACAAAACATTAAAAACAATAAAGACCCTAGCAGGGCTTTCCCCGGGGCGCTGCGCCTCTGCACTGCTCGGGGAAGCCGAGGAGGGGGCGGGGCTTGGTCATGTGCCCGCCCCCTGGGCTCCTCATTCCCGGAGCTGCGCTCCTGTGTGCTCCGGCTCCAGCGGACCCCTGTTTATTAGCTGATTATGCATGTGTGGTCCTGAAAATGCCTTGACCTTTCCCTCACGAAACTTGAGACGTCCCAAGTCTGACCGCCCTTGTTGCTGTAGTCGGAATTTCCCTTTTTTGACCATCTGGTTTTGAAAGAGAGTTGCTCTTTTCTAATATTTTATTGCTGACCCTACAAGTCTAGTTTCAAACTGACTACAAGGTCATGTCTAGTTTAACAACCAAAAATGGGTTTTCTCCTGGCAGACAAAAGATTTCTGAGATTAGGGTTCACCAAGATCTCCCCATAATAAGTTTTCCAGGATGACTTTCCCCCCAAAAGTCACTTTTCCCTCCCCTACAAACTCTTAAACATTTCAAAAAGAATTTTGTCAAAAAGGTTCCGGGACTCCATTCCGGTGTGTTCCCCCGGGGGGGAAACCCCCCGTGAATGATCTAACTGAAGTGTTTGGGTTGTAACAATTTATTTATTTATTTATTTATTTATTTATTTATTCATTCATTCATTCATTCATTCATTCATTCTATTTGTATCCCGCCTAGCCAGCGAACTGGCTCAAGGTGGCTAACAGAACACAATACCATAAAGGTTTACAATACAAATTACAATTTTCAGGTGTCCGTGTGGAATAACGGACTACTCTGTGCGTTTCTTCCCTTCATGTAGAAAACGAGCAAGTCGGGTGGAAGGCTGGAACCTTGAGATCTCATTTTCTGTCCAAAGGATTACTTAAGAAATATGGACGATCGTTCCAACATAAGAGGTCCCACCTCAAATCTGAAAATGGTACAGCTCCGGAACAAGTTTATCAGCTGTGTGAGAACTAGGGCGCAGAAAGTATTCTCCTTACAGATGGCCAGTTTTCCAAGAACAATTTCACAACAAACTCTTAAGTCAGAAAAAGAAGAGGATTTATATCCCGCCCTTCATGCAGAGTCTCAGAGCATCTTACAATCGCCTTTCCCTTCCCCTCCCCACAACCTCCCCTGTGAGGTAGGAGGGGCTGAGAGAGCTCTTTGGAGAACTGCCCTTGAGAGAACAGCTCTGAAAGAACTTATGACAGACCCAAGGTCATACCAGCAGCTGCATAGTGGAAGAGTGGGAAATCAAACCTGATTCTCCCAGATTAGAGTCTGCACTCTTAACCACTACTTGAATGTAGATTCAGGTGAGTAGCTATGTTGATCTGAAGCAACAGAACAAAGTCTGTCCAGTGGCACCTCTAGGAGCAACGTTTTATTCTGGGTCTAAGCTTTCATGTGCATGCCCACTTCTTCAGATAACTGTGCCACTGGACTCAAACTTGACTCAAAGTTCCGTGGAGCGTCAGAATCACCTCAAAGACATATTTTTGGAAGAGGAACCGGACTCGACCCAACTCAACAATCAGCCACCAACCTCCGCCCAGTGTGCCCAGTTTGGAAAACCAATGGGAAACCCAAACCTTGGTACGTCTGCTCTTTAATTTCCATTCAGTCGAAGTCACACGGCTGACAAAAAAAACAACGTTTTAATTTAAATCCAATTTCTGATCTCGCATTCATTCCCCGGCACAGCCGCAGAGAGGGGATTTCATTAAAAGGGTTTAATAGATTTTATAAGAGTTGTCAGATCCAAAAAGGTTACGGAGCAAATGCATTCTCTCTGCTTCTGGAATTTCAATAGGAGTCCAGTAAACAAATTTACTGTGAAAATAGAAAAGGGGGAGGGGAGGCTCCCCGTGTGAATCTGAGACCTGACTTGGAGAAACAGACATTATCTGAATGACTTAAAGACATCAGGACCAAGCGTTAAGTCCCTTTGCTTTGTAACTGTGAGATCCTACAGATGAATTTGGGGTGGGGGGCAGAAACAAATTAAGATACAAAAAACAAATAGAGGAAGATTCCCCCCCCTTCCCGGCTGCCTAAATCCCAGATCCCCTTTTTGGTTATCCCCCAATGATGAAAGATTCCAAATTAGAGTGATGCATTTGCCTAGCCACCTGCTGTACTGTTCGGTTAAAGCCGGTTAACACGGTGCCCAAGACAGGAAGGCTATTGGTGTTGCAAGAACATAAGAACATAAGAGAAGCCATGTTGGATCAGGCCAGTGGCCCCTCCAATCCAACTCTTATGTCACATGGTGGCCAAAACCCAGATACCACCGGGAGGTCCACCAGTGGGGCCCCAACTCCAGAAGTCCTCCCACAGTGACCCCCCCAAGTACCAAGAAGACCAAGCATCACTGCCCCAGACAGGGTATTCCACCTATAGGGTATTCCACCTTTCCCTCGCTCGAAAGCCAGTCGAATACGACTCTAGGGATGCAGTGCTCATCTCCATTTCCAAGCCAAAGAGCCAGCACTGTCCGAAGACGTTTCCGTGGTTCTGTGGCTGGCATGACTAAATGCCGAGACGCATGGAACGCTGTTACCTTCCCACTGAAGTGGTACCTATTTATCTACTTGCAGTTTCTTGCTTTCAAACTGCTAGGTCGGCAGGAGCTGGGACCAGAGATGGGAGCTCACTCCGCCGTGTGGCACTCGGGTCTCGAACTGCCGAACTACTGACCTTCCGGTCTGCAGCTCGGCGTCTTAACCACTTGAGCCACTGCAGCCCCTCTATTCCACCTATATCTTGTGGCTATTAGCCACTGATGGACTTCTGCTCCATATGTTCATCCAGTCCCCTCTTGAAGCTGTCTATGCTTGAAGCTGCCACCATTTCCTGCGGAAGTGGATTCCACATGTTAATTACTCTTAAGGAGGAGGGGGGGTTGGATTTATATCCCACCCTTCACTCTCAGAGTTGCTTGCAATTTCCTTTCCCTTCCCTTCCCCTCTCCACAACAGACAACCTGTGAGGTAGGTGGGGCTGAGAGAGCTCTTTGAGAACTGCTCTTGAGAGAACAGCTCTGAGAGAACTTGTGACTAACCCAAGGCATGTGGAAGAGTGGGGAATCAAACCCTGTTCTCCCAGATTAGAGTCTGTGTTCCTAACCACTACACCAAACTGGCTCTCCATTTATCTGTTGTAAGGACTTCTTTTTATATGTTGCAACCCGACTGCTCATTAATTTCATGGAGTGCCCACGAGTTCTTGTACTGTGAGAAAGGGAGAGAAGTACCTCTCTCCTTTCTCTATCTCATGCATAATTTTGTAAACCTCTATCATGTCACCCCTGTAAATCACTTTGCCCTGCTCCTTTTCAGTGGTTAAGTGCTGACTGGGACAGAAAGACTCTATGCAGCCCCTGGAGAAAATGGCTACTTGGAGGGTGGACTCTATGGCATTGTACCATGCTGAGGTCCCTCCTCTTCCCAGTTTGGTGTCGTGGTTAAGTGCGCGGACTCTAATCTGGGAGAACCGAGTTTGATTCCCCACTCCTCCACTTGCACCTGGCTGGATGACCTTGGGCAAGCCATAGCTCTGTACCAGCTGTTCCCTCAAGGACAGCTTGGGAAAGAGCTCTCTCAGCCCCACCCACCTCACAGGGTGTCTGTTGTGGGGAGGGGAAGGGAAAAGGAGTTTGTAAGCCGCTCTGAGACTCCAAGTGAGTGAAGGGCGGGGTATAAACCCAATCTCTTCTTCTTCTTCTTCTTCTTCCCCAAACCCCACCCTCTCCCAGATCCACCCCCAAAGTCTCCAGGTATTTTCCAGCCCAGACCTGGCAACCCTTCACCCGGAGGAGGAATTTCCAAATTTGTTGCTGTCCACTTGTAGGGTGGCCAGTTCCAGGTTGGGGAAGTTCCTGGAGATGTGGGAGTACATCCTGGGGAGGGTGGGGTTTAGAGAGGAGAGGACCTCAGCTGGGCCATAGAGTCCACCTGCCAGAGCAGCCATTTTCTCCTGGAACTGACCTCTGTGGTCAGGAGATCAGTGGAAAAGAGCAAGAAAGAAGAAGAAAGGTTGAAGCGCTTGGGGCTCTTTAGCTTGGAGAAACAACGGCTGAGGGGTGACATGGTTGAGGTTTGTAAGATTATGCATGGGACAGAGCAGGTGGAGAAAAAGGTCCTTTTCTCCCTTTCTCACAAGACAGGAACTCGTGGGCACTCCATGAAATTGCTGAGCAGTCGGGTTAGAACAGATAAAAGGAAGTCCTTCTTCACCCAAAGTACTTCTTCAGCTCTTCGGCCTTTGGGGAGCCTCCCCGTCTCTTCAGCTCTTTGCCCTTCGGCTCTTCTGCCCTCGGTTGTCGCCTCTTCGGCTTGTCAACTCTTCGCCCTTCAGCTCTTCAGCCCTTGGTCTGTCAGCTTGTTGGCTCCTTGGCCTCGGCTCCTCGGTGTGGCGATCTCCTGGCTTCGGTTGGCTGGCTCTTCAGCTGCTCAGCAATTTGGTTGGCCTGGTTGTTGCTCCGGCCCACTAGGCCTTCTTTGCATGCAGGCTTACAGGCCTGCTGGCCCCAGGGGCGTCGAGTTTGGAAAATCTGGGGGGGGGGGCGGGGGCTCTTCCGGACCATGTCCCTGCCGCCACTGCCTCCCCCCCCACTCCTGCTTCCGTCCCTCCCTCTGTCTGCCAGGGTGGGCCCTGGATGGAGGGAGGACAGAGTGGCCAGGGGGGGGAGGAGGGGGCGAGAGAGAGACGGCAGCAGCGGCCCTAGGTAGGGCCCGGGGAGGTGCGGTGGAGGGTGCTCCGTTTCCCTGAGGGGGGGGCTCAGTCCCCCCGGGAAATTTCGGGGGTGGCTCGATCCCTTGAGCCCCCCCCCCGTAGTTGACGCCTATGGCTGGCCCCCTGGTGAGATCTGACGCTGTTTGACTTGGCTTGGCCTGGCTGATTTTACCAGCCCTCCGGAGGCCTAGCGGCATCCAGACCCATAGCCCGCATCGGCTGCCCCGCCACCTTTTGGCTTGTAGGGGCCATTGGCAGTGGGAGTGGTAACAGGGGCGGTAAGTGGTGTCTTAGGACGCAGGGGGGATGATCTAGCAGTATGCGGCTGGTACATCTCTGGCTGGGGACGGCCCCTGGAACCATCAACGAAGAGGGACCCCTGACACAATTGTACAACTCCGGCGAGCTTGGATTTCTTTTCTGCTCCTGGGAACTGCTCAACTGTACTGCCAGGGGCAGTAGAGAATAATGTTAGACCGGCTGGGGGGGGGGGGGCGGCGGAGACCGGGGGGCAGGAGTGGGAGGTTTTTAGCTGGGAAGGATTAGTTAAATTAGGTTAGTAGTGGTAGGTGTAGAGTAGGGATGTACTGTGCAATTGTACCTGTAGTTGTATTTGAAATTGTTTTCCACCCTTTATTCAATTTAAATTAGAGTTAGTTTGTCTAGACTTGTGGGGAGGGAGGGTGTAGCAGGATAAGAGGTTAGGGTAGGTTAGTTTGATTATTAGGACAAGTGTAGCTGAGGATGTATGTGGACTACCGCTGCTTGGAAAGGCAGAACATCCTACGGAAGTGGTACGGTTGCAGTGGGTAGGAGGGAGTTAGGACCCTCCCTGCCAGGAGAATGGTTACCACGATAGTCCCCAATGATCTGAGGCTCGCGCGAAGATCAAGAGGGAGTGATGCTTGGCCAGCAGATTCCAGTGCTCCTGGGGAGGGGGAAGTACAGCGGTGGGTCCAGGCAGGAGAAGGGAAGGGTGTGGAGAAATAAACTAGCTCGGCACCCTTCCAGCCTAAGACCCATCCCAGGGGTGGTCGGCAGCGGGGCGAGGATGGAGAACCCTCCTCCAGCATTGGTGCTGTGCAATGCCAGATCCATAAACAACAAGGCCACCATCCTGCGGGACTTCGTGGCAGAATAACAGGTTGATCTGGCTTGCGTGACCGAGACCTGGGTGCGGGAGGGGGAAACAGTAGCGCTTTCCCAACTCACCCCACCAGGGTTTGCGGTCCTGCACCAATCACGGACTAGGGGGGCAGGGGGGAGGGGTGGCAATGCTCATCCGAGAGGCTTACTCCTTCAGGGCGCTCCCGCAGTGGAAGATTGCGGGCTTAGAGTGTGTTGGCCTGGTGTGGGAGGCCAGGGAGAGTGTGGCGATCTGGCTGGTGTACCGACCACCTAACGCACCGGCCAAGAGCCTACCGGCCCTGATGGAGGCCATAACAGGCTGGGCGCTGGAACACCCAAGGCTGATAGTCCTGGGTGATTTCAACATCCATGCTGATGACGCGGCTTCTGTTCAGGTGGTGGACCTGACGTCGTCCATGGCGGCGATGGGACTCTCCCAGTTTATAACGACCCCCACTCACCAGGCTGGACACACGCTCGATCTGATCTTTGCAGTGGGGGTAACAGTGGACCGGATTACTGCTTCGGCAATACCATGGTCGGACCACTGTGCTCTGAGGGCTCGTCTGAGCATTCCACTCCAACCCTGTTTAGGCAGCGAGCATATTTTAGCTCGCCCCTGGAGCCTGATGGACCCTGGGTGGCTCCTGTCGGCTCTGGGGGATCCGAGGCCCCCTGGTGGCTCTCTGGATGTGCTGGTGGAGGATTGGCACAGTTGACTCTCCACAGCCATCGACGAGAGCGCTCCCAGGTGCCCTCTGCACCCCATACTAGGCTTGCCCCCTGGTATACCCAGGGGTTACGGCTCATGAAACAGGAGCTCAGATGGTTAGAGAGATGGTGGCGTTATGCTCGCGCTGAAGCTTCAAGAGCATCTTATAGGACGCTTATGAAAGCCTATGAGATGGCAGTCAAAGCCACTAAGAAGGATTATTATGCAGCCGAGATCGCGTCCGCTAGCTCACACCTGGCACAATTATTTAGGACAATTCGGTCTATAACAGCATTGCCACAGGGCAAGCCAAATAGTAGGGAATTAGAGATTGGCTGTGAGGCTTTTGCGAGCTACTTTGCAGATAAAGTCTTGGTGCTCCGCTGCGACCTCCCCACCACGGTTGATACAGTAAGTGAACTTGAGGCCCCTTGCACGTCGGCGATGCCGGGTTTGGATTCCTTCGGCCTGCTCAGCCTTGAAGAAGTTGACAGGTTGCTTGTGACCGTGCGCCCAACCACATGGAGCCTTGATCCGTTCCCTTCCTGGCTTATTAAAACTGGCCACGAGGGGATTCGAGGTGCACTGAGGGAGATTATCAATCTATCCCTCTTGGAGGGGCAATTCCCAAGTGCATTCAAGGAAGCCATGGTCTGCCCCCTCTTGAAAAAACCATCCTTGAATCTGGCTGAATTGGCCAACCATCGGCCAGTTTCCAATTTGCTTTATCTGGGCAAATTAATAGGGAGAGCAGTGGCGATACGGTTGCAGAGCTTCCTGGATGACGCTTCAGTGTCAGATCCCTTCCAGTCAGGCTTTTGCCCAGGGTTCGGAACCGAGACGGCTCTGGTGGCCCTTACTGACAACGTCTGGAGACATTTGGAATCGGGGTGGCGTGGCAGTATTGCTGCTGCTTGACCTGTTGGCAGCTTCCGACATGGTCGATCACCGGCTGCTGACCCGCCGCCTCGCCGACGTGGGGATGCAGGGGCTTGCCTTACAGTGGCTTGCTTCCTTTCTCCAGGGTCGGGGACAAAGGGTGGTGCTAGGGGAGCAGCAGTCCTGGAGGTGCCTGCTTGAGTGCGGAGTGCCTCAGGGGGCTGTTCTGTCCCCAATGCTTTTTAACATCTATATGCGCCCCCTTGCCCAGATTGTCTGGAAGGCGGGGCTTGGCTGTCATCAGTACACTGATGACAACCAGCTCTATCTGATGTCGGGTGGCCGGTCTGCCTCTGGACCGGACGATCTAGACCGGGCATCGCACGCCGTGGCTGGATGGCTCAGGCTGAGTAGGCTGAAGCAGAACCCGGCGAAGACGGAGGTCCTGTGCCCGGGTGGCCCATGGTCGGGGCTCCCTCTCCCAGCCTTCGATGGGGTGCCATTGGTGCCTGCACCAGTGGTGAGGAGTTTGGGGGTGCTCCTGGATCCCTCCCTGACTATGGAGGCCCAGGTAGCAGCAGCTGCCAAGTCGGCCTTTTACCATCTGAGGCTAACGCGGCAGTTGGTTCCCTTCCTGGACCGCGCTGACCTGGCCACGGTGATCCATGCAACGGTCACCTCGAGGCTAGACTATTGTAATGCTCTCTACATGGGGCTGCCCTTGTCGCAAATCCGGAGGCTGCAGCTGGTGCAGAATGCCGCGGCGAGGCTGTTGATGTGCCTCCCTAGATGGGAGCACATCCAACCAGCGCTGGTGGCACTGCACTGGCTGCCTATAGTGTACCAAATTCGCTTCAAGATGCTGTTGCTAGCCTTTAAAGCCCTAAATGCCCTGGGTCCAACCTACCTGAGGGACCGCCTTTCCCCATATATACCCCAGGGAGCACCATGGTCTGGGGCCCAACACAGCCTGGCTATGCTCACAGGCTCACAGCCACTAAGGGGAGAGCCTTTTCGGTGGCGGCCCCTTACTGGTGGAATGAGCTCCCGGAGGAGATCAGGGCCCTGCGGGACCTGATGCAGTTCCGCAGGGCCTATAAGACGGAGCTCTTCCGCCAGGCTTATGAATAGGGGCGCCGCCTCTTCTTCTCCCCCCTTCTTTGACCTTCAAGGAGCAGCCAGAAATTACCATCCGGCTCCAGTGCTACAGACACTGGGGCCTGAAAATGTTGGGGGTATACGGTACGCCATCTGTTATACTGAGCACTTTATGAATGTTTTAAGGTTTTTAAATTGATTTCATTGTTAATGTATTTATGTATCTTGGCTCGCCAAGCCTGTAAGCCGCTCTGGGCCTGCAAATAGCGGGGAGAGCGGCCTATAAATCGAACAAATAAATAAATAAATAAAAATAAAGAGTGATTAACATGTGGAATTCAGGAGGTGGTGGCAGCTACAAGCATGGATGGCTTCAAGAGGGAATTAGATAAACATCTGGAGCAGAGGTCCATCAGTGGCTATCAGCCACAAGGTATAGATAGGAACTCTCGGTCTGGGGCAAGTGATGCTCTGTCTTCTTGGTGCTTGGGGGGGAGGGCTTCTAGTGGGAGGGCTTCTAGTGTCCTGCCCCCACTGGTGGACCTCCTGAGGGCACCTGGTGTTTTTGGCCACTGTGTGACAGAGTGTTGGACTGGATGGGCCACTGGCTTGATCCAACATTGGCTTCTCCTATGTTCTTACGAGTCCACTAGCACCCTGAAGAGGCAGGGTATGAGCAGAAGTGAACAGCAGAAGTATCTGAAGAAGTGAATAGTGACTCCTGAAAGCTCATAACCTGCCACAAATGTTGTTAGTCTTCTTTTGGTGAGTATTTGTGTGTGTGTGCATGCCTGGAAGCCATGGACGTCTGGCAATCCCTAGTGGGACCTGGACATTTCAGAGAAGTGGCTTGCTATTGCCTGCCTCTGCCTCCTGGCCGTGGCATTCCTTGGAGGTCTCCCATCCAAGTACTTGCCAGGGTTGGCCCTGCTTAGCTTCCAAGATCTGACGAGATCGGGCTTGCCCGGGCTATACAGGCCAGGGCAAATCTTTGTTCATCTTTAAGGTGCTACTGGACGCTTGCTCTTTTCTGCTGCTACAGAGAGACTAACCGTCTTGATAAGTCTATCAGTGGCTACTAGTCATGGTGACTGAGGGGAACCTCCACATTCAGAGGCACTAATCCTCTTAATCCCAGAGACAGGAGGAAACATCAGGGGAAGACCTCTATGCCCTCTTGCTGGCCATCCGGAAGCACTGATTGACCACTGTGGGAGACAGGATAGTGGACTAGATGGACCATTGGTCTGATCCAGCAGGGCTCTTCTGATGTTCTTAATGATCTCTCTCCATGAAAATCAGTTGTTATTCCAGATCTCCAGGCCCCACCTGGAGGTTGGTAACGCTAACTGTTGTTCAGAACACTTATTGCCCAGTTCTAGTTGGTATAGAGGCACCAAACAGCCAATGATAATGAAGGCGCCATCTTCGGCTCAGGCCTAAATAGATTTTATTTTCTCTACTGCCACCTACTGTTCGTAATAAGCAAAGGCCACTAAAGAAGACAAGCATTTTCTCATCGTAGCATCTGTGGAAGGCGGAATTGACTCATGAAATCTCATGCTGGAATAAATGTTGTTTGTCTTTAAGGTGCCTCACTGGACTTCGGGTTTCTTTTGCTGAACAAGAAGCCGATGGATTTGCTGTCTTCTCAATGAAGATGATTTGGACAGATGTCCATCCAAATGGGAAACAAAGCACATGCAATACCCCCCCTCGGGTCAAAGTGTTTCAGAATGCATGTGGGTGTGCCCAAATTTACTATTCAGCTGACTGCTGCTGTCACAAATGTTAATGGCCACATATCCTACCAGTGAGACTACTGAATTGCAACTGACCGACTGCCGAATTGCAACAGAGAGCAGAGCTCAAGACAATGCATCCTCCTGGACTGAATCGAGACCTAGGTTTCCTGTCCCGTTACCCATGCTGCTTTCTCCAGACCTACTACCCCTCTGCATATTTATTTATTATTTCGTCTTATATTTCACCCTTTCTGCGAATGGATAACATCAGTAAAGTTAAAAATGTTCCACAGTAGAAGTTGGAACATAACATAAGAAATCATTCACACAATAAAGTTTTCCCAACCCAGAACTGGCAACCCTAGTTTAATCACTAAAAAAGAAAAAAAAAGAAATACTCCAGTGTTGTTGCCTCCAGTTTGGTGTAGTGGTTTAGAGCGCGGACTCTAATCTGGGAGAACCGGTTTTGATACCCCACTCCTCCACTTGCGGCTGCTGGTGTGACCTTAGGTCAGTCATAAGTTCTTTCAGAGCTGTTCTCTCAGAGCTCTCTCAGCCCCTCCTACCTCACAGGGTGTCTGTTGTGGGGAGGGGAAGGGAAAGGAGTTTGTAAGCCGCTCTGAGACTCCTTCAGGTAGTGAAGGGCGGGGCAGGCCTCTTTTTCTAGCAAGAACTCCTTTGCATATTAGGCGACACGCCCCTGATATAGCCAATCCTCCAAGAGCTTACAGAGCTCTTCTTACAGGGGCTACTGTAAACTCTTGGAGGATTGGCTACATCAGGGGGTGTGGCCTAATATGCAAAGGAGTTCCGTTCCTGCTAGAAAAAGAGCCATGGGGCGGGGTATAAATCCAACCTCCTCCTCCTCTTCTCCTCCCCCTCTTCTTCTTCTTCTTCTTCTTCTTCCCTGGTCGGCTCCGCTGTAGAAACAGTTCCATTAACTGTCCAGAGATGGACAACTGCGCAGCTGCCATGGTGGACATGCGTGGTTGTGTTTTATTGCACAGCAAAAGTCACGGCCACGCCTTCGAGACCCTGAGAGCCACGCAGCTCCGGCAGGTCCCCAAATACCACTCCGCTGTCCCCGAAATGCACCCGCAAAAATACTCCAGGCCGAACCACCGGGCCGCCACAATGAGGACTTTGTCGCCCCGCCAGCTGCCCTGGAAGTCTGGCGTCGTACCCTCTCCCCTTTGCCTCATCCTGTCACAAGCCTGGATCTGTGGCGGGAGACAAAGAGGCGATTCAGCATCTCGCTCCGGATGCAGGACCCTTCCCAAGCCCTCCTGATTCCCTCCACTGTCTCGGTCTCCCGCCGGCCCCCCTTCCAGCCCATCGCCATGGTGCTCACAGGGCGCCCTTTCTGTCCTTGGCGTTTCTGGCGCTCGTAGCTGAAACGAGAATGACACGCGCTGCAAACCAGCTCAAGGCAGGGTTGCCAGTTTCCAGGTGTTATCAGTACAAGAGAGAGCGGTGAGAGCTGGGAACAAATAAGTATCATAAATAACGAACTGTAAAATGGACTATAAATTAATTGAAATATAGCAATACGCGAGTCTGTTATTACCCAATTACATACAAATGTATTGCACACAGCACACTTTCTTGTAAAGAAGAAGAAGTGGAAGAGGAAGAGGTGGAGGAGGAGGAGGAGGAGGAGGAGGAGGAGGAGACTGGATCTATACCCCGCCCTTCACTACCCAAGGGAGTCCGGCTTACAAACTCCTTTCCCTTCCCGTCCAAAAGACACCCTGTGAGGTGGGTGGGGCTGAGAGAGCTCTGAGACAAGTGTCCTTGAGAGAACAGCTGGTACAGAGCTATGGCTTGCCCAAGGTCATCCAGCAGGTGCAAGCGGAGGAGTGGGGAATCCAACCCGGTTCTCCCAGATTAGAGTCCGCGCACTGAACCACTACATGCGGCTCTTGCTCCAGTGCACACCCTCCAAAAACAGGAACTTAAATCATCTAACCAAACCAAGGCTTTCCTTGCCTTGTGGGATCTTAACCTGATTCAAGCACTGTGTTTGCCCGGTGCGTTTGTGTAGTTTTTTTTCCAGGCATAAAGACTTGGTTCTCCCAGAGGGGGTCAACCCGTGCTTGGACGGTACTCCTTTACAATGCAGGGTGGGTTCTGGAGTACCAAACACCCCTCTGGTAAAAAGAAGAGTTGGCATCTCCCCCTGGCATCCGGTTTATTTTATACCAGGGTAGGCCATCTTTTTGGACCTACTGCAAAACAGCCCTGCGATGTCTTCCTGTGAAGAGGCTGGTGCGATGGCAAATAAAAGGGGTGCAGGGAGAGAGAAGGGTCACAGCTGGAAGCAAACTGAAGCCTTTCCTTGGTCCCTTGTCTGGAGAACTGGCCCCCTGTGCTGAGACAAACGCTCTGTTTGCATGCACGTCTGCCCCTGTTTTGTACAAAAAAGGATGATTTTTTAAAATTGGATTTATACCCCGCCCTTCACTTGTAGTCTCAGAGCGGCTTACAAACTCCTTTCCCTTCCCTTCCCCACAACAGACACCCTGTGAGGTAGGTGGGGCTGAGAGAGCTCGGACAGAAACTGCTCTTTTTCAAGAACAGCTCTGACAGAACGACGGCTTGCCCAAGGTCACCCAGCAGGTGCAAGTGGAGGAGTGGGGAATCAAACCTGGTTTTCCCAGATTAGAGTCCATGCACTTAACCAGTACACCAGACTGGCCCGTGATCCCAGTGGTTGTTCAACTTCCAGGTGGTGGTGGAGAGCTCCTGAGATTACAACTGATCTCCAGGCAATACATAGAATCCTAGAATCACAGAGTGGGAAGGGACCTCCAGGGTCATCTAGTCCAACCCCCGTACAATGCAGGAAATTCACAAATACCCCCCCCCAGTGACCTCCTGCTCCATGCCCAGAAGAAGGGGGGGACCCTCCAGGATCCCCAGCCAAACTGGCCTGGGGAACAATTGCTCCCTGAACCCAAAGTATAAGAAATGGCCACAAAAATTAAGCACTGATGCAACCCTTCCTCCCTTTCCTTCTCGTGATCTGCCTAAGTACACAGAATCAGCATTGCTGTCAGATCAGTTAAACTGGAGAAAATGACTGCTTTGGAAGCTAGACTTTGTGGCATTTGTACCCCACTGAAGTCCCTCCCCTCCCAAAACTGCTTTATACAGAGGGTAATTAAAATGTGGAATCCGCTGCCAGAGGATGTAGGGATGGTCACAGGAACAGGCTGTTTGAAAGGGGGATTGGAGAGATTTGTGGAGATCGATCAGTGAGCCTGCTTTGGTAAGGAGGGTGGGATATTAAATAAGTAAATAAATAAATTCATGGTGACAGAGGGAAACCTCCACATTCAGAAGCAATCAGCTTCTGAATCCCAGAGCCAAGAAGCAACTTCAGGGAAAGGCCTTGGTCTCTATGCCCTGTTGTTGGTCATCCGGAGGAACTGGTTGGTCACTGTGTGAGACAGGATGCTGGACTAGACGGACCACTGGTCTGTTCCAGCAGGGCTCTTCTGATGTTCTTATGAAGGCCTCGGTCTCTCTCCCTGTTGTTGGCCCTCCGGAGGAACTGGTTGGCCACTGTGTGAGACAGGATGCTGGACTAGATGGACCCCTGGTCTGATCCAGCAGGGCTCTTCCGATGTTCTTATGAAGGCCTCGGTCTCTCTCCCTGTTGTTGGCCCTCCGGAGGAACTGGTTGGTCACTGCGTGAGACAGGATGCTGGACTAGATGGACCTCTGGTCTGACCCAGCAGGGCTCTTCTGATGTTCTTATGAAGGCCTTGGCCTCTCTGCCCTGTTGTTGGCCCTCCAGGGGAACTGGTTAGCCACTGTGTGAGTGAGCCAGGATGCTGGACTAGATGGACCTCTGGTAGGGCTGCCAAGTCAGCCCGGGGGGCAGGGGATCCCCCGCTGAAGGGGTTCCTGATCCGCCAGCCAGCATTCGGCCGGCAGCGGGAACCCCACCCCCGACGTCATCCAGTGAGGACAACGTGATGACGTCACCGGAAGTGACGCAGCATGTTGGGGGGCGTTGCCAGGGCGATGCTCTGGCAATCTCCCCAGAACTCTATGATACCATAGAGTTTTTGGGCGATTGCCAGAGCGTCGCCCTGGCAACGCCCCCAATGTGCTGTGTCACTTCCGGTGATGTTGATGGGTGTGCGCGCGAAGTGCGTGAGTCAGAAGAAACTCCCGGAGAGAGGAGGACTCCCCCCTGCCGGTGAGTTTTCAACACTTGGCAGCCCTAACCTCTGGTCTGATCCAGCAGGGCTCTTCTGATGTTCTCAGGAAGGCCTCGGCCTCTATGCCCTGTTGTCGGCCCTCCAGAGGAACTGGTTGGCCACTGTGTGAGACGGGATGCTGGGCTAGATAGACTACTGGTCTGATCCAGTAGGGCTCTTCTGATGTTCTTATGAAGGCCTCGGCCTCTATGCCCTGTTGTTGGCCCTCCAGAGGAACTGGTTGGCCACTGTGTGTGATGGGATGCTGGGCTAGACGGACCACTGGTCTGATCCAGTGCTTACATTATTCAGGATCTGCCCTTCAGATCTTCAGGTATTTCCTAACCTGGAACTGACAATCCTATCACGGGGGGCGGAATCAAGGGTAGGGATGGGCATGAACAGATTTGTGCGGTTCCTTTTGGTTCGTGGTTCATGGCCAAACCACAAACTGAATCACAAACCGATACAAATCAGGAGGCTGGTTTGTGAACGAAACCGGTTTGTATCAGTTCGTAACCCCTGCTTTCTTCTCCCAATGCTTTTGGTGGGGAGCAGAAAGCAGGGATTAATTGGCTTGGAGCCCATACTTAGACCTCTTGCTGCAATGTCGACTGGGCCTTACTCTTTTTCCAGGTAATTCCTCCCCCCCCCCCGCTTGCCAGCTGATTAGCAGTGAGGGACCCACACATCCACTGGGGGGGAGGTGTCTGGCTGCCCTAGCTATAACAGACTAACATCCTTCTGGGAGGTTTCCTTCCAGTGCTGGATTGTTTTAATTGCCATTTGGGGGATTGGAGTCTTTACTGATATATCTTGCTTTTTTGGTAGTGCAGTTATTTTTATTATGATGGAAATCCATTCAGGGGGATTTATGTCAAAAATGTAGATAGAAATATTTTTAACAATGAGATTTATAGCTGTTGATGGCACGGTTCTCTCTGTATTTGGGCCAGCCCTTTTGAAGAAGCAACGTAAGCCGGTGTCCTCTAATTTGTCTTGTTAATTACACAAAGAAGTTATTCATTCATATTATTATTATTAATATTATAGGCTCACGGTGGCATACATAAAAAGATAAAATACATAAAAGAGCATGTTATTCAGTAAAACTTTTGACATAAACCATTCACAATCACAGTGAAAATGCGAAGAAAGTGCTAGTGGCGAAAATTTCCTACTAGACCATGATGGTGTAATAATAAAGTACGGCCACAGTTGATGTCCAAGATGTCACAGGCCGTGATGTTAATAGGGTCCTTGGTTACTGTTGGTGTTGCTGGTGTTATTGGTGACGGCTCCTAATCGAAGGCCTGGTGGAAGAGCTCCATTTTACAGGCCCTGCGGAGCCACCACTGAGAAGGCCCCGACCCTGGTAGAGGCCAGTCTGGCATCTTTCAGTCCAGGGAGGGCCAGACGATTCTGTGACCTCAGTGCTCTCTGGGGAACATGTGGGGAAAGGCGGTCCCTCAGGTAGGCAGGGCCCAGGCTATATAGGGCTTTAAAGGTCAAAAACAGCACCTTGAAGCGAATCCGGTATGCTATTGGCAGCCAATGGGGAGACCCATCAACCACCTGGTTGTACTTTCCTGGAAGTAAGCACTATTAATGCTGTGACCTGGATGGCCCAGGCTAGCCTGATGTCAAACTAGGGTTGCCAAGTCCTTGTGACTTACCGGCAGGGGGGAGTCCTCCTGGGTCCGGGAGCTTCCCCGGCGTGCGCGCCACGATGATGTCACCCGGAAGTGACATCATCACGTTGGGAGTGTTGCCAGGGCGATGCTCTGGCAATCGCCCAAAAACTCTATGGTACCACAGAGTTTTGGGATGATTGCTAGAGCGTCGTCCCGGCAACATCCCCAACGTGATGACATCACTTCCGGGAGACGTCATTACGCTGGGGAAGTCATCCTGACTGGATGACTTCGGGGGTGGGGTTCCCCCTGCCAGCCGAACACTGGCCGGCGGATCAGGAACCCCTGTAGCGGGGGATCCCCTGCCCCCCGGGCTGACTTGGCAGCCCTATGTCAAACCTGGGTTGGCCCGGGTTAGTACTTGGATGGGAGACTATCAGGGAAGTCTAGGGCTGCTATGTTAAGATAGGCAATGGCACAGCACCTCTTAATGTCGGTTCTGTGAAAAAAGCCCACAGGGGAAAAGCCTACAAGGAAAACCCCATGGACATAAATGCTCACAGGAAAAAAAGCCCACATGGAAAAATGCCCACATGGAAAACTCCACGTATGGAAATAAGTCCCCAGTCCACAGGAAAACAGCCAACATGGGGAAAAGCGCATACATGAAAAAGCCCACATGGAAAAAAGCCCACACAGAAAGAAGCCCACATGAAAAAATAACCATGTAAAGTGCCATAGATATATATAATTGTGAAGAAGAAGAGGAGATTGGATTTATACCACACTCTTCACTACCCAAAGGAGTCTCAGAGCGGCTTACAAACTCCTTTCCCTTCCCCTCCCCACAACAGACACCCTGTGAGGTAGGTGGGGCTGGGAGAGCTCTGACAGAAACTGCTCTTTTTCAAGAACAGCTGTGCCAGAACTATGGCTTGCCCAAGGTCATCCGGCAGGTGCAAGTGGAGGGGTGGGGAATCAAACCTGGTTCTCCCAGATTAGAGTCCACGCACTTAACCACTACACCAAACTGGTGGATAACCATTCGTCTCCATTTATGAGAATGAACTGGTGTTACCTATAATTTATAGTTATTTTAAGGATTAAAACATGCCATATTCATATGCAACAATTTATGTTGTGATCTTATCAAGTATAATTAAAGAATAATTTTGCTATGTTATTAGTCAATGCAGGGGTCATTTCGAGCAGGAGCTTGGGGGAGCGCAGCTCCGGGAGTTGGTGCCAGCCCCCCGCCCTGCAGGGGAATGCCTGCTTGTGTCCTGGCTGCAGCAAAATGACCCCGACCCCTGGAAAGGTCCTTGTTCCTCCGACCAGCCTTTTGAAGGCTTCAAGCCACCACTGAAGCTATCCTCCCAGAATAGTGGTATTTCTGAGGCTTGGATTAGTAGTTCTCCCCTCTCTGCCAGCTCTTTCTTTCTTTCTTTCTTTCTTTCTTTCTTTCTTTCTTTCTTTCTTTCTTTCTTTCTTTCTTTCTTTCTTTCTTTCTTTCTTTCTTTCTTTCTTTCTTTTTTTCTTCCCTCCCTCCCTCCCTCCCTCCCTCCCTCCCTCCCTCCCTCCCTCCCTCCCTCCCTCCCTTCTGACATACTTCCGGTGATGTCAGGTGGTGTAGCATATGCAAATAAGTTATACTAATGAGCTCCTTTGGCAGAGTGCAACGGTTGCCGATGGGTGTGGGACGCTTGCCAAATGTTCTTGTGTGATCGTGCCATTAAAATCCGTCCGGCATTCGGGCCTATCGTGTGGCTAATGCTCTGTGTGACTGCACCCTATAGACTGTCTAGTATGCACAGCTTTTGAACAACTCTATGGGTTAAAATTCTTCAAATAATTAATATTATTTACTTATTTTGGTATTAAAAATTAGAACCATAAGATAACAAAACCATAACATTAAAATAAGTCAATTTCCTAGCTCGATTTGCCTTTACTTGTATTTTTAACTGGAGAGCCAGTTTGGTGTAGTGGTTAAGTGCACAGACTCTAATCTGGGAGAACTGGGTTTGATATCAGAAGGATGGGGGGGTGTTGGAGGTGGGGTGGCTCTGTATGCCAGAGAGGGCAGGGGTCATTTGGGGCCGGAGCGAGGTGGAGCAGTGCTCCGCCAGCCCAAGAATGGACACTAGGGAAGCCATGGGCCAAATCAGATTCTCTGATCTGATTCAGCCCACTGCCGAATTGTTGCTGAAATTTGGCAGTGGTTTAAAAAGCAGCTGGAGGGGAGGTGGTTTGAGGGAGAGGCTCCAAACTTACAGGATAGCTGCTGGAGCCTCTCCCCCAAATACCCACCATGTTTCAAGAAGATTGGACCAGGGGGTCAAATTCTATGGGCCCCCAAACTGGTTGCCCCCATTCCCTCCATTGTTCTTCATGGTGGGAAAAAGGTAACGCTTTTTTAAAAAATCCTGTTTGCTCATGCGCATATGTGCCTAACCATGTACTTGTTTTTTCCATGCATGCATGGACTTAAATGGTAAAAGCACTGCCAGCGGTACCTTCCTCTAGGTACCATTTCAGTTTTAAAAAGTGAATAAATATCACAGGACCTTCAGAAACATTAAATTGTTCGGACTGTTTGAGCGGCGCTCTGTGGACATCACATGTTTAAGCGCTTATGCGTGCCTTGCTAAGACGTTGTTAAAATGGCGGCCATTTTTTAGACAATCCACCGCGGAGTCATGCGCAGTAAAGCGATTCACGGGGGAGCTGTCTGGTTGTGCAACGCTGGATCAAAAAGATCTACATCAAATTAGAGCCGGGCCAATGGCAGGATTAGCTGCCCATCTGAACACACCCTATGATTCTATAAGACCTCCAGGCCACACCTAGGGGTTGGCAATCTCATCTGACATCCCGAACTACAAGAGGAATCTATTAGCGGAAAGCTTTCTCGTTGACACTTAGCAAAGACAGAGTCGATGATCTGTGGCCTTCTGTCCCGCTCTGCTAGCCCAAGCATGGGAGAGAGGTGGAAACATTCATTTCTCTTAAGGGTGCGTTGAAGGCTGTGATGATTAAGAGCCCCCTGCATCTGCTGGCCTGCTGGCCTTGCAGCGGAGCAACCCGGCCTCCATAAATAAAAGCTGCAAATCAGTCCCGGCGAAGCTGAGTAAAGAACCCTTCCACCCCTTCACAGTTCAATTACGCCATTTCCCCAAAGAGCTGTTTAGGCAGTCCCCGAACACACGGTCAAGAAAATTAACTGCTCGTTAATTAGTATCAACAACCGTCCCTGCCTCCTTGTCTAATTTTTCAAATGTTGAGCGGAGTGGAGATTTGGTTTTCTGAACAAAAATTTGGAAAACCCTCTCCTCTTAGCTCAGTGCCATGACCTTGAGAAATCAACGAGAAGAGAAGAGATTGGATTTATACCCCACCCTTCACTACCTGAAGGAGTCTCAGAGCAGCTTACAATCAGTGTTCCCTCTAAGCTGAGTTAGTTCCCTCTAAGCTGGTGGCGCTGCACTGGCTGCCTATAGTATACCGAGTTCGCTTCAAGGTGCTGGTTCTTACCTATAAAGCCCTATATGGCCAGGGTCCAACATACCTGAGGGACCGCCTTTCTCCATATATACCCCAGCGGGCACTGAGGTCGGGGTCAACCCACTGACTAGAGATTCTGGGCCTTAGGGCTGCCAGGCTCACCAGAACAAGGGCCAGGGCTTTTTCGGTGGCGGCTCCTGTCTGGTGGAATGACCTCCCAGAAGAGAGCAGGGCCCTGTGCAGTTCCGCAGGGCCTGCAAGACGGAGCTCTTCTGCCAGGCCTTTGGATAGGAGCCACCACCGAGGATTCCACCCATCAGGCATACCATCTATGATGTAACCGGCCTGAAATGGCCCTGGCTGGTGGCAGGGGGGATATGGAGACCTACCACTGGGTCGCCACTTTGATAATATGTTACAGGAAGCTGTTAGCAATGTTCTAGTCAGAGGAATTTTTTAACCGTTTTAGCTATCTTAATGTATTATTTCTGGCTTGTGTGCCCATGTAAGCCGCCCTGAGCCCGTTCGCGGGGAGGGCGGGGTATAAATCGAATCAATCAATCAATCAATCAATCAATAAAATAGCTCACCATTTTTTAGCCTCCGGCTCACACATTTTTGTCTTAACTCAGGAAGGAGGGCTCCGGAGCAAACTAATTTATGCAGCAGCCAAATGGCTCCCTCACAACTTTAATGTCAGTAGCCCACAAAGCAGAATTTTTGCTCACAAGACTCCACAGCTAAGAGGGAGCTTGGCTTACAATCTCCTTTCTCTTCCCCGCCCTACAACAGACACCCTGTGAGGTGAGGTGGGGCTGAGAGAGCTCTGAAAGAACCGCTCTTGAGAGAACAGCTCAGAGAGAACTTGTGACGGACCCAAAATCACACCAGCAGCTGCATGTGGAGGAGTGGGGAATCGAACCCGGTTGTCCCGGATCAGAGTCCACGCTCTTAACCACTACACCAAACCGGCTCTCAGTAGGGAATCCACAAAGTAGGGAATCCACAAAGTAGGGAATCCACAAAGTAGGGAATCCATAAAGCAGTTACGCCAGAGCAGGGGTGAAGTTGCCAGTTCTGGGTTGGGAAATACCTGGATATTTTGGGGGTGGAGCCTGGGGAAGGGCGGGGTTTGGGGATGGGAGGGACCTCAGCAGGATATAATGCCATAGAATCTATCCTCCAAAGCAACCGTTTTCTCCCAGGGAACTGATCTCGGTCATTTGGAGATCAGTTCTCATTCAGGGCGATCTACAAGCCACACCTGTGGATTTGTAGCCCAGAAGCGCTGCCTTACTTGTGGCCCACAGTGTTCCCTCTAAGCTGAGTTAGTGTGAGCTAGCTCACAGTTTTTTAGCCTCCGGCTCACGCTTTTTCATCTTAGCTCAGGAAGGATGGCTCCAGAGCAAACTAATTTATGCAGCAGCCAAATTGCTCGCTCACGACTAGGGGTGCCAAGTCACTTACATGTCTGAGTGGGGGAGTCCTGCTCCCAGTCCGGGATCTTTGTGCGCAGCCCGATGATGTTGCCTGGAAGTGATGTTATCATGAGGGGCATGTCACGGGGTGACACTCTGGTAATCGCCCTAAAAACTCTATAGTACCATAGAGTTTTCAGGGCGATTGCTAGAGGGTTGCCCTGCGATGTGCCCAACGTGATGACATCACTTCCGGGCAACGTCATTGTTCCGGGCACGTCAGCCTGATGTGGCCATTTTGGGGTGGGGTTCCCCCTGCTGGCCAAATCTGGACCTGTGGATTGGGGACCCATTTAGCAGGGGAATCCCCGCCCCCCAGGGGAATTTGGCAGCCCTGTTCCCCACTTTAATGCCAGTAGCTCACAAAGTAGAAATTTTGCTCACAAGACTCCACGGCTTAGAGGGAGCATTGCTCGTGGGTAGCCGAAATAGTGGGGCAGCCCACTTCTGATCTGAACCAGAGACCCACAAACTCAAGCCAAGGAAGACACTTCTGGTTCTGAAACGCAGAGCTAGCTACAGCTCTGGGAATAGGGTTTCAGTTCCAGATTGCACACGGCAGCCCTCTAAGACAATCGCCAATCTCCCCCTCCACCCAGCAGAGGTATGCATCTGGAAGAACCAGGGGTTCCGCCAAGTACAGTATCTACATTTTTAATGCCATTTAGTGGCCACCTGGCAAATAGCCCTTCGGTCTCCAAACTTGCACGTAGCCCCTTTTGTTTGTCTCCTATACCTATGTGAAAACTCTTTTGTCTAAAAACTGTCCTTCCTGCCCCATCTCTTGGGATACCGAGGTAAAACCAATCAAACATTCAAATTATTAATGATCCTTCCTGACGCCAATCAGGGACCCATTTCCCACCTGTTGTCTAAGCCGGGGAACCAATTCAACCTGCCTTGGCAGGACCATCAAGTGGTCATCAAACCCATTCAGCCAGCTCCAGTAGAGACATCCAGCGCCTGGCTAATCTCATCAACCCTATTGTGAATCCAGACTCTGCCGCTCTAAGACCTCACTGGTTACACCTAGGTCTTGCCCCTCCTGGTGTCACCCCCCCCCCCAAGAACCCTTTCTTGGTCGAGGTAATCTTTTGTCTTCACCTGAGACAAGCCGCTCAAGGCATCCCATTGGTCCGCACTATTTTCCCATGTCTATATCCACATGGCCTTGACTGTGTGTCTGCTGGATGCTGGCAGTTCACCCCCAAACTTTGTTTGGGCCATAATATCTTCTCTATGGACCACTGCACATCTGGACAGGTCGTAGAGCCCTGTGTAGTGTGAGAGTTCTGCTCAGAGTAGTCAAGGATCAGATCTTGGTTGGTTAACCACAGTTCTTTATTTCCAATCTCTACATTAGTGCAGCATCTCGGATTATTGTCAGAGATGAGACAAATTATACAAGCGGGTCTATTATACCATTCCAAGGAGTTTGAATTACCCATAGGTAGCCAATCCCCTTAAGGGAAAATTGGCGGGCAAAAAGGTGTCCTGACCGTTTGGTTCTCACAGGAAAAGAGTGAGGTGTTAAGCAGTAAATTTCCTCTCCCAAACCAGACCCCTCAGATGTTACCAGTTCACATAACAATCAATGGCTTCAAGGTTTTTGCATGTGATAAGAGATGAGAGGCATCCTCCCTTGAAGTTCCTGCCGGAGCAGCTGGAATGCGGAGGCAGGGATGTGAGGCCTCCTTGTTCTCGCAAATCATTGTTGTCACCCTCCCGGTCTGGACAAGCACTATTACATTACGGTTACATATAATCCCAATACATGACAGATACATAGGACAGTTAAAGGCATGCATGCAAACTAAGAATACTAGAAGAAGGAGGCCTGACTAATATATTGTCTGAATTAGCAGATTCTGACACCCTGCCCTCTTCATAATTAACTTCACCTAGCTTTATCAGGAAACATTTTGTGAAACAATTTCACCAGTTTGGGGGCGTGAACATGTTCTGAGCGAATCCATTCATTGTGTTCTGGGCCGAAATCAAGCCATCTAACTAAGTAATATAATCGGCCTCTCCGCATCTTGGAATCAAGGATTTCAGTTATCTCGAAGTGAGGGGCCCCCTCCTTCATCAGTGGAGGAGGAACTGGAGGAACTGGATGCCAGGCATTCGGCCCAGGATCTTTCTTCAGTAGGCTGAAATGAAAAACAGGGTGCACAGAACTCAGTGATTTAGGCAGTTCCAGTTCAAAAGACACATCCGATATTTTACGTAACACTTTATAGGGTCCAACATATTTCCATCCCAGTTTCCTGCTGGGCTGCAACCCATGAATATTTTTCGTGGAGAGGTAGACAGAATCCCCGGGTTGGAGATCCCAGCCTGCCGCTCGTCCTCGGTCAGCATATTTTTTATAATCCTCTTTAGCCTGGTCCAGTGCTTTGGCTATTAATGGCCAGGAGTTTTGTAAGGCAGTCCACCAACTTTTAAAATCCGACGGGGAAGCATTGGGAGCATTCTCAATGGTAGGCAATGGTTTTCCTTCAAAACCCCCTACCGCCATGAAGGGAGAGACTCCCGTGGAAGAATGCACAGCGTTGTTGTAGCTATATTCTGCAAATGGCAATAACTCCACCCAATTGTCTTGATGATAATTGGTGTAACATCTTAAAAACTGTTCCAAAATTTGATTAGTTCGTTCGGATTGGCCGTCGGTTTCTGGGTGGTAACCCGAACTCAGGGCTGGTTCTATGTCCATCATTTTCAGGAGCTCCCGCCAGAAGCTGGCAACGAATTGACTGCCCCTGTCGGATACCACTCTCTTCGGAAAAGCGTGTAATTTTATCACGTGATTAAAGAAAGCTTTGGCCATTCCCTTGGCGGTGGGCAATTGCTTGAAGGGGGTGAAATGAGCTTGTTTTGAAAACGTGTCTACCACCACCCAAATAACCGTCTTCCCTTTAGAGGGGGGTAAATTGGTGATAAAGTCCATGGCTATGGCCTCCCAGGGGCGAGAAGGGGTGGGTAGAGGGTGCAACAGTCCAGGAACCTTTCCCCCCCGTTTTTTGCACATTAAGCAAGTTTGGCAAGCCGAGACGAAATCGGAGACGTCTCGGCGCATGCGCGGCCACCAGAATTGACGCTGGATTAAATTAAGCGTTTTTAGGAATCCAAAATGCCCTGCTAGTTTAGAAGAGTGGCAGGTCAACAATATATCTTTACGTTTGGCCCTTGGCACCACTAGTTTATCTCCATGGAGCCAACACTGATCTTCTCTTTTTGAGCATTCCCCCAAAGCCTCTAATTCTTCCACTTCCTCGGGAGAATAATCCCCCCCCCCAATCACAAGTCCCGATATCCAATTGCGTTTTCTTGATTTGGCTCCGAGTGACTACTGCCCCACCCAATTGCTGGGGGGAGAACATGGAATCGAACACTTCTTCCTTTACACTTTCATGTTGGGGCAATCTGGATAGTGCGTCTGCCAAGGAGTTGGCTTTCCCAGGGAAATGCTTAAGCACAAAATTAAACTTGGAGAAAAAATCTGCCCACCGCAGTTGTTTGGCATTGAGGGATCTCTGTGTGCGCAACGCCTCCAGATTTTTATGATCAGTCCAAATCTCGAAGGGGGCTTGTGCGCCCTCCAGCCAATGCCGCCACGTAGTGAGCGCCAATCTAATAGCCGCCGCTTCCTTGTCCCAAACCGACCAATTTCTCTCCGTGTCATTAAACTTTTTCGAGATGTAAGCCAGGGGGTGTAATTTTCCATCCAGCCCGCTTTGTAATATGGCCCCCCCCATGGCTACATCCGACGCGTCTACGTGGATTATGAACTCTTTGGTCTCATCGGGGTGGGCTAAGATGGGCTCGGAAGTAAAGAGAGTTTTTAAGGTTTCGAACGCCCTCTGGCACTCCCCGTTCCAGGCAATCCTTTCTCCTGGCTTTCCCGCCTCGGGCCCCCTCCCCTTCGTTTTCAGTAAGTCCGTTAGGGGGAGAGTGACCGTTGCAAAATCTTTTATGAAGGTTCGATAGAAGTTACAAAATCCTAACAGGCTCTGCAATTGTTTTCTCGTTCGCGGAGCCTCCCATTGCACCACCGCCTCCACTTTGGCTGGGTCCATTTCCAGTCCCCTCTGAGAGATGCGATAGCCTAGGAAGTCCACTGACTCACGATGGAACTCACACTTTGATAACTTAACATAGAGCTGGTTTTGCAGCAAGGTAGAAAGGACTTCCCGGACTAGTTTCACATGCTCTTTCTTATCAGTAGAATAGATCAAGATATCATCTATGTAACATAACACTCCTTTAAACAAGTGCTTGTGCAATACTTCATTGATCAAACTCATAAAGACCCCGGGCGCGCCACTTAAGCCGAACGGCATCACTAGGTACTCAAATTGGCCCAGGGGGGTGTTAAAGGCAGTCTTGGATTCATCCCCCTCCCTGATGCGCACCCTGAAGTAGGCATCATGCAGATCCAGTTTGGTAAACACCTTCCCTTTAGCTGCTTCCGCCAATAAGTCCTTTATTAAAGGGAGGGGGTAGGCGTTAGTAGTGGAGACAGCATTCAGTCCCCTATAGTCTGTGCACAGTCGTAAACCCCCGTCTTTCTTCTTCCTGAATAACACAGGGGCGGCAAAAGGGGACTTGGCTGGACGGATGAAGCCGCGCGCTAAGTTTTTGTCCAGGAACTTTCGCAGCTCTTCTCGCTCTAAAGGGCTCATGGAATACAGTTTCCCTTTAGGGAGTTTCTCCCCCGGGAGTAGCTCGATGGCACAGTCCGACAATCGATGGGGGGGTAACTCATCCGCCTCGGTCTCGCTGAATACCTCCAACAAGTCTCTATACTCCTTGGGCACCAGGGTGGGGGTAAGAGCGAGCGCAGTGGGTGGGGGAGGAGGGGTCGGTGGTCCTGGACCCCACTCCAAGTCCCATCTATGCGCGAGGCAGCGTTCGTCTACCCAAGAGATCTTCCCTTCACTCCATTTAATGTATGGGTCGTGCGAACTGAGCCAGGGGCTTCCCAACACCATGGGGAACTGGGCATTTGGGGTAATGACGAAAGCTCGCTTCTCCCAATGTTCCCCCGTCCCCAAGATCAGGCTCTCGGTTTCCGCTATGCACTCTTCCTTCATCTCCGACCCATCCATCTGAGTAAACTTTAGAGGTTCCGCCAGCGGGGTAACCTTGGGTCCCAACCCCTCCACTACCAAAGGGCTAATTAAGTCCTGTGCACACCCAGAGTCAATTAAAGCGCGGACCCTCATGTGGGTGCCCGATCCTGGGGTCACCACAGTCACTACCATATATAATAGGGGGCCAGGGATGCTCACCGGAGATGGCGCTTCTTGGCGGGGGACCTGCAGTTCTGCGCCGCTCACTGCAGGCCGTTGGAGTTTCCCGACATCTGCGTTTCCATCAGCTCCAGCTCCCCTTGTTCGTTTGTAGCTCCCTCCAGCTGCAACGCCCGGGGTTTGATCGGTGTCTTCCCATGGCTAGGGGTGCTCCCCGCCACCGGTGTCGAGGTCTTCGGGCCTTTCCCTCCTCCTCTTGGGCACGCTGAGGCAAAGTGGCCACTCTCCCCACATTTCATGCACAGCCCTTGCCGAAACCGGGCATCTCGGAGGTCTTGCACGCTGGGCCGTGGTTTTGCTCTCGGCGCTGCTTTGCTAGCCGCCGTGGCCGAGGATCCCATCTTGATCAGGGTAAATCTCTCTTCCATGTCGGTCGCGGCCCTCATCCAGGTGGCCAACGTGCCCGGGTGGCCTCCCAGCAACACCGTCTCGTAGATCTCCGGGTTAAGGCCCTCCCAGTACTTCTCCATGAAGAGTTCCTCTGGCCAACCGTGGATTTTGGCCGCGATGCGCCGGAACTTGTCGGTGTAATCCCTCACCGTAGATCTCCCTTGGAACAGTTTCCGCAGTTGATTCCGAGCCTTTTCCTCTCCCAGAGGGTCCTCAAATTGATGACGAAGTGCCCACATGAAGTTGTTCAACGAACGCAGCTCAGGTCTGGGGGCATCGTGCAGGCTCACATACCAATCGCTGGCGGTGTCTTTCAGCTTGGACCCAATGTAGCCAATCCGTTCTCTCTCGGTGGGATAGAGATGGCCCCAGCTGTCCAGGAACCTCTCTATCTCCAACATGAAAAAACGCAGCTTCTCTGGGTCCCCATCGAAAGTAGTCGTCAGAGGGTCGGAGGGGGCTGGGCGGGCGGCCGGGGCGGCCGGAGCCGGGGCCGGTGCTGGGGCGGGACCTGGCACCGGAGGCGGAACGACCGGCGGGGCTGGCTGCACCGGTGGGGCGGGCACCTGAGGCTGAATCGGGGCCCCTCCAGGCGCTGCTGGCGGTTGCTGAACCCCTATCCCCTGACCGGGGAGGGCTCCTTGCACGACCCTCATAGCGTCGCGAAATTGGTGCTGGAGATCGAGGGCCAATTCTCGTAGTTCCACGGTGAGTTGGAGCCGTAGCTCTCCCATCATCTGGTCCAGTTGGGGCATCTGGTCCCCTCGGTATGGATCGGGCCCATACGGACCTGTCCTCTCTCCTTCTAAGGGCGGGCGACTCGGCTCTCCTCGGTAGATCGGCTCGCAGTCGTCTCCCAGGTAGCTCGGTCTCCCGCGATCGAGCGGGTCGCCAGGGAACGAAACCCGTGTCCCTTTCCGGTCGTGCACCCACGAATCCACGGTCCGATGACCGAAATGGCTCCAAGCGTACTTGGGGGTCACGCTCTGACGAGGAGGTAGGCGCGGGAGGTAGTGAGCCCCCTGACTCGTAGTCACCGGCACTTCGGGGGCCCCTCCGCCGCCTCCACCACCGTTCCTCGGGTCCGTCGGGGTAACGGGGACATCTTCGGGTGTAGGGATGGGGACCGTGTCGTCGTCTGACATGGTCAGGAACGGCTAAGCCCCAGTCACAGATCTCTGACAATCTGTGAGAGTTCTGCTCAGAGTAGTCAAGGATCAGATCTTGGTTGGTTAACCACAGTTCTTTATTTCCAATCTCTACATTAGTGCAGCATCTCGGATTATTGTCAGAGATGAGACAAATTATACAGGCGGGTCTATTATACCATTCCAAGGAGTTTGAATTACCCATAGGTAGCCAATCCCCTTAAGGGAAAATTGGCGGGCAAAAAGGTGTCCTGACCGTTTGGTTCTCACAGGAAAAGAGTGAGGTGTTAAGCAGTAAATTTCCTCTCCCAAACCAGACCCCTCAGATGTTACCAGTTCACATAACAATCAATGGCTTCAAGGTTTTTGCATGTGATAAGAGATGAGAGGCATCCTCCCTTGAAGTTCCTGCCGGAGCAGCTGGAATGCGGAGGCAGGGATGTGAGGCCTCCTTGTTCTCGCAAATCATTGTTGTCACCCTCCCGGTCTGGACAAGCACTATTACATTACGGTTACATATAATCCCAATACATGACAGATACATAGGACAGTTAAAGGCATGCATGCAAACTAAGAATACTAGAAGAAGGAGGCCTGACTAATATATTGTCTGAATTAGCAGATTCTGACATGTAGCTGACCCTACTGTTCAGTATCATCACCTCTGTTTCCTTAGCTCTGAATTGTGTGCTCTTTTCTGAATGCTTAGAGGGCTTGTAATTAGGGAAATTCTTCAATTAAAAAACCATTTGATTTACTCTTCAATTTGGGGTCTTCCATGGTCAGAGATCCAGCTGTTGGAAACTCTATGGTAAAACCATAGTGATTCTGGTGATTCCTAGAGCTACCATCTGTCACTTCCTGTAAGAACTTCCTATCAGTACATAAGGCTGTGTTTTGTGGCTAAATTTTCTCCTGCCACTGTTGGAGCAGTGGTGGGCAACAGCGCCAGGGATGGGGGGTTTGGCAGCCTTCCTGCAAACCTTCCCCAAATCAATTAATTTATTCGCGGTTTTTAATGTTTTAATTTTTTTTAAATGGGTTGAGTATCGGCTTAATTGGCCATGAGCCAGACTGCATGGACAGCATTATTTATTTATTTATTTATTTATTTTGATTTATATCCCGCCTTGCCAGCAAGCCGGCTCTAGGCGGCTAACAACATAGTTATAAATATACAAAGTTAGAACACATAAAATTTCATTAAATCACATTAAAATACAACTAAGCAATCAGATCACAGATGGCAGCAGATACTAGACCAACATCAGATACCAGTAGCTTACTTTCTTTCCCGCCAGGAAACTCCCACCCTAGATGTTCTAGCGGTGATTCACCATGCCGCCTACTAAGGGCCATTCCCTCCGGTGGCGGCCCCAAAAGCCTGGCGGAAGAGCTCCGCTTTGCAGGCTCTGCGGAACTGCAAAAGATCCCGCAGGGCCCTGATGTTCTCCGGGAGCTCATTCCACCAGTAGGGGCCGCCACTGAGAAGGCCCTGCTCCTGGTAGTTGCAGAGGCAGGACGACAAAGCAGAGGCAGGATGACAAAGAGACTGCAACAGGTGGCATATTTTAATGTAAGAGTGTGTTTGTAGGAGAGATGTTGAACACTGAAGAACAACTGTGATGCCAGCAGCAAGATAAGTTTCCCCACATATGCTGTGTTCATTGAGCAACTGTGTTCATTCAGCAGAAAGCAGCCAGAATCCAGTAGCACCTTAAAGACTAACAAAATTTGTGGCAGAGCATAAGCTTTCAGGAGTCACCGCTTAGCTTCTGACTTATGGCGACCCCAGCAAGAGGCTTCTAAGACAAGTGAGAAGCAGAGGTGGTTGGCCATTGCCTTACTCTGCAAAGCCTTCTTGGTGGTCTCTCTTCCAAGCACTGACCCTGCTTAGCTTCTGACTTCTGGTAACCCCAGCAAGGGGCTTTCAAGGCCAGTGAGAAGCAGAGCTGGTTGGCCATTGCCTTCATCTGCAGAGCCTGCCTTGGTGGTCTCCCTTTCAAGATTTAAGGAAACCCCAGGAAGGGGCTTCCAAGGAAAGTGAGAAGCAGAGGTGGTGTGCCTTTGCCTTCCTCTGCAGAGCCTTCCTTGGTGGTCTCCCTTCCAAGTGCTATGGAGACCCAGCAAGGGGCTTTCAAGGCAAGTGAGAAGCAGAGGTGGTTGGCTGTTGCCTTCCTCTGCAGAGCCTTTCTTGGTGGTCTCCCTTCCAAGTGCTATGGAGACCCAGTAAGGGGCTTTCAAGGCAAGTGAGAAGCAAAGGTGGTTGGCCGTTGCCTTCATCTGCAGAGCCTGCCTTGGTGGTATCCCTTTCAAGAGTTAAGGAAACCCCAGGAAGGAGCTTCCAAGGCAAGTGAGAAGCAGAGGTGGTTGGCCGTTGCCTTCCTCTGCAGAGCCTTTCTTGGTGGTCTCCCTTTCAAGAGTTATGGAGACCCCAGGAAGGGGCTTCCAAGGCAAGTGAGAAGCAGAGGTGGTGTGCCTTTGCCTTCCTCTGCAGAGCCTTTCTTGGTGGTCTCCCTTCCAAGTGCTATGGAGACCCAGCAAGGGGCTTTCAAGGCAAGTGAGAAGCAGAGCTGGTTGGCCGTTGCCTTCATCTGCAGAGCCTGCCTTGGTGGTCTCCCTTTCAAGAGTTACGGAGACCCCAGCAAGGGGCTTTCAAGGCAAATGAGAAGCAGAGGTGGATGGCCATCGCCTTCCTCTGCAGAGCCTTCCTTGGTGGTCTCCCTTCCAAGTACCGACCCCGCTGAGCTTCCAAAACTGACGAGATCAGGCAGAAGTATGTTACCTTCCCTCCCAAAGTGTGGTAGACATCCAGGGTGGGGAGAAATCCCTAGCTTGCTAGTGCAAGTTGCGCATCAGCCCCAATAAATATGTGTATGCCATGAGACAAAAAAAAGGAAGAAGAAGAAGAAGAAGAAGAAGAAGAAGAAGAGATTAGATTTATACCCCGCCCTTCACTCACTTGGAGTCTCAGAGCGGCTTACAAACTCCTTTTCCCTTCCCCTCCCCACAACAGGCACCCTGTGAGGTAGGTGGGGCTGAGAGAGCTCTTTCCCAAGCTGTCCTTGAGAGAACAGCTGGTACAGAGCTATGGCTTGCCCAAGGTCCTCCAGCCAGGTGCAAGTGGAGGAGTGGGGAATCAAACCCGGTTCTCCCAGATTAGAGTCCGCGCACTTAACCACTACACCAAACTGGCTCGTTGCCAGGAGAGCCTTCACTTCTCTGAAAATCTATAACCTTACGAGCTTCTAAAATAGGTTCAGTTGGATATCTGAAGAAGTGTACGTGCACCTGAAAACCTACCCTGGGAATAAAACTTTGTTAGTCTTAAATGGGCCACCGGACACAAAGTTTGTTTCGAAGCTTCCAAATTGCCACTGACTTCCGTGTTGTTATGCCGAAGAGCCACAAGGTGGCAGAGAAGTCCCGTGGAAGTTGAACAGCTAAGTTTTGTATACTCCTAGAATCATAGAATCACAGAGTTGGAAGGGACCCTACAGGTCCTCTAGTCCAACCCCCTGCTCAGTGCAGGATCAGCTTAGAGAGCATCCCTGACAGGGGTTTGTCCAGCCGCTCCTTAAAGACTGCCGGGGGGTGGGTGGGGGTGGGAGGTCACCACCTCCCTAGGCAGCCCATTCCACTGTTGCACAACTCTGACTGTCAAAAAGGTTTTCCCTAAGCTCCAGCTGGTACCTTCCGGCCCTTAATTGAAACCCATTCTTGCCTTTTCTATCCTCTGCTGCCAATGGGAACAGCTCCCTGCCCTCCTCTAAGTGACAGCCCTTCAAAGACTTCAAGAGGGCAATCGTGTCCCCCCCTCAACCTCCTCTTCTCCAGACTGAAGCTTCCCAAGTCCCTCAGCCTTTCCCCATAGGGCTTCTTGGTCTCCAGGCCCTCAGGCATCTTTGTCGCTCTACTCTTCATCCGCTCCATTCTGTCTACATCCCTTTTGAAGTGACATTGGATGACATAAGAACATAAGCCCTGCTGGATCAGACCAGTGGTCCATCTAGTCCAGCATCCTGCCTCACACAGTGGCCAACCAGTTCCTCTGGAGGGCCAACAACAGAGCAGAGAGGCTGAGGCCTTCGTAAGAACATCAGAAGAGCCCTGCTGGATCAGAGCAGTGGTCCATCTAGTACAGCATCCTGCCTCACACAGTGGCCAGCCAGTTCCTCTGGAGGGCCAGCAAGGGCACACAGGCCAAGGCCTTCATAAGAACATCAGAAGAGCCCTGCTGGATCAGACCAGTGGTCCATCTAGTACAGCATCCTGCCTCACACAGTGGCCAGCCAGTTCCTCTGGAGGGCCAGCAAGGGCACACAGGCCATGGCCTTCATAAGAACATCAGGAGAGCCCTGCTGGATCAGACCAGTGGTCTCTCTAGTCCAGCATCCTGTCTCACACAGTGGCCAGCCAGTTCCTCTGGAGGGCCAGCAACAGGGCACAGAGCCCTTCCCATAGGGTTGTCTCCTTGCTGTGGGATTCAGAGGCTTAGTGCCTCTGAATCTGGAGGTGGTTAGATAAGGAGATTGCCAGCCACCACCTGGAGGTTGGAAACCCTAACTCGCCACAGTCTGTGCATCCCACTGCAGAGTTTTATCCAAGAGCGTGCCCCAGTAGCTCCATCTCCAAATCTCCAGGAGTTTCCCAATCTAAAACTGGCAACCCTACCTCCCACCACCCCGCCAGCAACCAAGGGGAGGGAGGACCTGGCAACCCTACCAGCTGTTCGACCTGAGTATGAGACACGAGGGACCCAGGGAGAGTGACTGGAGAAGGCTAATTTGCCAACCAAACACTGTAGCAATCGACTAAAGAAGAAAACAGGTATGAAAATGGAGAAGAATTGAAACAGCATGCGTGACAAAACTCCCATGAAAAGAAGCCGGCTAGAAACTAATAACGTCCCCTCACATGGCTGTCTTACTGAACTAGGGTTCTCAACTCCAGGTTGAGAATACCTGGAAATTTTGGTGGTGGAGCTTGTGGAGGGGATTTCAATGGAGTACAATGCCATACAGTCCACTTTCCAAAGCAGCCATTTTCTCCCAGGGAAGAGACAAATAGAGATCAGATTTATACCCCACCCTTCACTCGGAGTCTCAGAGCGGCTTACAATCTCCCTTCCCTTCCCCTCCCCACAACAGACACCCTGTGAGGTAGGTGGGGCTGAGAGAGCTCTCTCGAGGACTGCTCGTGAGAGAACAGCTCTGAAAGAACTTGTGACTGACCCAAGGTCACACCAGCAGCTGCATGTGGCAGAGTGGGGAATCAGACCCAGTACTCCCAGATCAGAGTCCGCGCTCCTAACCACTACACCAAACTGGCTCTCTGATATCTATTTCCTGGAGATCCACTTGTAATTCCAGGAGAATTCCAGGTCTTCCCAACCCCACCCATTCTAAGCCCATTGGTTGTACAGCTGTGATCTCTTTACGTTGGGTTTAACAGGACTTCTGTAGAGACAATTGTTGGCCAGCAAGGCACTGCTAGTGCTCTTATGGATTTTAAGATTCATAAGCTTGAACTTGGGTTGCTAGTGTTGGAAGGACTAAATGCATTCTCCTTTGCTGGGGGAAGCTCCAGTCCATGCCAGGAGGCTGGCACCCTCGATAGTTCACAAAGACAGAGACAAAGACTCCTTCTGCCATGAGGTCTCTTTCTGTCACACTACACTGGTCAACCCCTGCCCCCTCCAACATCCCTGAACAGATTATGCTAACGTGGTTACCTGGCAACTAATGGTTGGGCCATCAGCCAGCAGGCTAGAGCCATTAAAAGACAATGCAGTGGCCCCGGTGAGTCATCGGACTTTGCCCAGGTGTCAAGTTCCTGTTTAGTTTCAGTTTCACAATATTGTCCACTCCCAGGCCCTCCTCCTTTTGTTTACCTTTAACCTATGGTAGGGTCAGAAAGGGACGGACCGCCTAGTAGGTGTGTTAGTGGGATGTGGTCTGCGCAGCCTGCCCCCAAGACCACCTAATAAAAGACCCTGCACAGAGGCAATCGGTCTCTTGAGCCATTGTCCCCTATCTGCTTTGCTATCCCTTATGCCCAGCTTTCTATACCAATACCCTTGCCTCCATCTTTAAATCTCTAAATTCCGGAACAGAGAGAACCACGTGGTCTTGCCGGTATGAGTCGCGTGCCCCATTTTTCTATTTTTCTCCCCCATCCAATTCTTCCTTTGAGCGGACAACTCCTCTTCAGGACAGGTAAAGTATCACCCATCAATGAAAACCCTGCTAATGCAACAGTGCTATTTTCTATCTTTATTTCCTTAGGCCTGTGTGTTTGTGTGTGTGAATCTGTTTTTGTGTGCCTGAGCAACATTATCCAGTAAACGGCATTGAACTTGCTATCTGCCTCACGTGCCTCTTTCCTTGAGAACTCCCAGGAGGGGTGGGACCCTGGTATAGTTGGCAAAGAACCCGGTATTTCGCCAACTGCTAACTTTAAATTAAAGCAATTCGGCTAACACAATGAAGTCACTTTGCCCGAGAGTTGCCAACCTTCAGGTAAGGCCTGGAGACCTCCTGGAATTACAACCAATCTGCAGAGATCAGTTCCCTTGGAGAAAATGGCTGCTTTGGAAGGCGGCGTCCATGACATCGTACCCCACTGAAGTCCCATCCCTCCCTAAACCCCACTTTCCCTTGGCTGCCCTTCCCAAATTTCCAGGAATTTAACAATTTGGAGCTTGCAACCCTATGTTCTGATCAGTCCTGAATTGTTGTATTCATTATGTTAGCAGCTCCGACATGTGCCGGAATGCTGCTCAGATCATCCATCCAGGCGAGGCTAATTAATTAGGCCTTCTCCGAAATTGACGGGCCCAAGGAAAAAAGTCAGAGGGAAGAAATGTATTGAGGCTCCTGTCTCCTTTCCTCTGTTCTTCAAAGTAGACAACAAAGCAGAGAAGAAAACAAGAAGGCCTTGTTGCCCTGAGTTATCAGCGCGAGAACCCGAGGAAACAATGCCAAGGCGGCAAATGAGTTTTGTTTCTGACAGGCAGTTGCAGTTCCTGAATCACAGCGACAAAGCCTTTGGGCAGAGGACTCGATATCGCCAAGGAACGAAGGCTGGGGGGGGGGAGATAAAAGGGGTTTCGGCATCAAACTGAGCAGCGCGCCCCCCTTTCATCTTGCCGACAAGACGGGGCCCACTATGACGTGGCTCCTTTCTGCCTTGCTAGAGTAACGTGAGGATTTATGCCAAGAGATGAAGGATAGAGACCCAGGTGTACGGGGTCGCTAAACTCCAAGTGGGGCCTGGACATCGCCTTTCTAGTGTCAACCTCGGATCCTCGTTTGCCATGACATTTGTATATTCTGTTTGCGCTGCCTGTAATCATCCTGTTTGCATTTTGAAGGGGAGACGGGGGGGGGGGGGCTGGTGAGTGTGTGTGTGTGTGTGTGAGAGAGAGAGAAAAAATGCTTAGCCACTTTGCAACGGTCCCCATAAGGGGAACAGTACCTGTTCAGACCCTCGCGATGTGGCCCGAGCACCCACAGCTCCTGCAGATCGCCTCCCGAAACTTGCAAGACTTGCGGTCGTGTAGCTCCCCGCAGCTGGTGCACTCCCGTCGAGCCAACTCCGTCTTGGACGCCAACCTGAGAGTTAAATCTGCATCTAGCATTTGCTCCGTTGTTTTGCCAAACCCAGACTGGAACAGAAAAAGCTGTGGCTCAAAGCCACAGTCAAATAAGAACATAAGAGACGCCAATGTTGGATCAGGCCACTGGCCCATCCAGTCCAACACTCTGTCACACAGTGGCCAAAAACACCAGGTGCCCTCAGGAGGTCCACCAGTGGGGCCAGGACACTAGAAGCCCTCCCACTGTTGCCCCCCCCAGTCAAGCATCAAGAATACAGAGCATCACTTGCCCCAGACGGAGAGTTCCTATCTATAACTTGTGTCTAATAGCCACTGATGGACTTCTGCTCCATATGTTTATCTAATTCCTCCTTGAAGCCATCCATGCTTGTAGCCGCCGCCACCTCCTGTGGCAGTGAATTCCATGTGTTTATCACTCTTTGGGTGAAGAAGGACTTCCTTTTATCTGTTCTAACCCGACCGCTCAGCAATTTCATGGAGTGCCCCCTAGTTCTTGTATTGCGAGAAAGGGAGAAAAGGATTTCTTTCTCGACCTGCTCTATCCCATGCATGATCTTATAAACCTCAACCATGTCACCCCTCAGCCATTGTTTCTCCAAGCTAAAGAGCCCCGAGCGCTTCGACCTTTCTTCATGGGGAAAGGGTTCCAACCCTTTTATCATCCTAGTTGCCCTTTTCGGCACTTTTCCCAATGCTACAATATCTTTTTTGAGGTCTGGTGACCAGAACTGTACACAGTACTCCAAGTGAGGTCGCACCATCGATTTATACAGGGACATTACCCCAGGCCAACACCATACTGACTGCAGAGTCACCCCTGAATGGCCATGAAACAGCCATAAATCTATGCAGACAGCCACCATAAATCCCAGAGATCCAATGAAGTGAAAGCGGCATGCAGTCTGGGCACTGCCATAAAATCCGAGACTCAGTCAACATGAAAGTGGCATGCAATGCAGAGGGGAATTTAAGACAGCGGAGCAAACACTAGAGGCAGATTGGGCCCCAAAAAGAGCTCCAGTCCACCAATCGCCCTCCCTGCTTGTCCTTGCCTGAATCATCTCCGGGCCTCCAATTAACAGAAAATTTCACCGCAAAGGCCAAACCTATGACAAAGAGGCATGCGACTCAAGATAGCTGGACAATTATCTCGAAGGTCTGTGCACCAGAGGTTGAGTCTGTTTTTGTTTGCAATTAAGCCAAAAGTCAAACATTAAAACCGTCTTTATTTTGGGATGCTCGGAGAGGGGTGGGGGTGGGGAAACGCAGGCAAGGTGGGACTGTAACTCGGAGGATAATGGCTCTTTAATGCACCCACCAATTTTCTCAAGGCAAACAAAACTCCCATTGTACAGGAGACGGGAGACTTCCCAACAACCGGGGAGGGGGAAAGAGGCCGCTGTTGCCGTAGCAACCTGGAAGATGAAAGTCGGAGGCAGCAACCTGCTTCCTGGAACAATCAGTCCCTCCCCTGGCCGTGGCTAAGAGCACCTCTGTCCTGTTGATGTAAAAAGACGCCTCACCTTTCTGTTTCTTGCATCAGCAAAGTGTGCATGATTAGAAAAAAAGCACACCCCCAAATTGCACAAGGAACATAGGAAATGGAGGATCTTTCTCCAGCGAAAAGGGGGAAAAAAATAAGTTCCGGACTGGAGGATTATGGTAACCAGTTTCAGGGGGACCGTTTGCCGGCCGGCTGTTTGTGGAACTAGAGAGAGATCATCTTAGTCATTAAGGGATTCAGGATTGTGTTTCTGATGCTTTAATTGTGTTTATTTAAAACATGTCTCTCCTGCGTTCCCACCAGCGTGGGAGAGCCAGCGTGGTGTGGCGATTAAGAACAATGGACTCTAATCTCGAGAACTGGCTTCGGTTTACTGCTCCTCCGCATGTAGTCTGATGGGTGACCTTGGGCCAGTCATTGTTCTTTCCGAACTCTCTCAGCCCCATCGACCTCATAAGGTGCCTGTTGTGGAGAGAGGGAGGGAAAAGTGATTGTAAGCCTCTTTGAGACACGAGACTTGCTAGTTTGGTGTAGTGGTTAAGTGCGCGGACTCTAATCTGGGCGAACCGGGTTTGATTCCCCACTCCCCCGTTTGCACCTGCTGGATGACCATGGGCAAGCCATAGCTCTGTCCCAGCTATTCTTGAAAAAGAGCCCTTTCTGTCAGAGCTCTCTCAGCCCCACCTACCTTACAGGGCCCCTGTGAGGTAGGTGGGGCGCACCTTGAAATGGTTATACACTATCAAATTCTAAATAGATAAGAGCATTTGAAGCCAGCATCGTGGGACTCTCTTAGGCTGATTTTACATCTGACTTTCCCGCTGGAATCATTCTAGTTCCAAAAAAACCTGCCCATACCTCTGTGCGGTGTGAAACCGTGCTGCCACTGAAATGTCCGTATCTACTAATTGCCCTCCTGTGGTCAAGCTAGTATTATACCGCTTTATTCTGCTTTAAACAATTGTGGTTTCTTAGTGCACTTAGACCCCCTGGAGTGAAATTTCACACCACTGTGAAATCAGCACAGGAAAAGACAGCAGTCAAACTACTTTAGAGGGGAGGTGTAAAATCAGCCTTAGTCAGCCTTGACTCTCTGAGAACCTAGCTTAACCCAGCTTTCCTTGACCTTCTTGACCCCAGAGATAGAAAGAAAGGGGTGACTTTGTTGTATATGTCAGAGATGTATGGCAAATGCTCATGACAGACTTGACCGAGAGTTACATTAGCCCCTCTTTCTGGAAACGGGTACTTAATGTCTGGGTTTAGTTTTGTTCCTGGTTGTTCTGGCCAACCACCCTTCCATTATGGGTCTTGACTGAGCAACTAAGGATATCCTTCATAAAGTGCACTCTATAGGTATTGGGGTTGCGTTGAAATATTCTGTGCTGAATATCAAAAGGCTACAAAAGTCTTTTCTGACTTCAAAGTGTGTAACAGTATAAACTGAGTCTTTGTTCAGACCGTCTCTCTCTCTCTCTCCACAATGGGGAAGCCAGCTTTTCTCCATCCCCAAAATGAACACAGTGGGGATGGGAGGGCCTGAAAAGGTTCCTGCATCCCTCATTTCCCCAACCAACAGATGAAACTGCCTCCTACGGAATCAGACCCTTGGTCCAGCGAGGTCAGTATTATCTACCCAGACTGGCAGCGGCTCTACAGAGTCTCAAGGCAGAAGTCTTTCCCATCACCTCCTGCCTGGTCCTTTCAACTGGAGATGCTGGGGATTGAACCTGGGACCTTCTGCATGCCAAGCAGAGACTCTTCCACTGAGCCACAGCCCCTCTTAACAGCTCTCCAGGGTCTCAGGCAGAGGTCTTTCCCATCACCTCCTACCTGCCCCTCTTAACTGGAGATGCCAGGGATTGAACCTGGGACCTTTTGCATGCCAAGCAGATTCTCTTCCACTGAGCCACAGCCCCTGTTTACAGCTCTCCAGGGTCTCAGGCTGAGGTCTTTCCCATCACCTACTGCCTGGTCCTTTCAACTGGAGATGCTGGGGATAGAACCTGGGGCCTTCTGCATGCCAAGCAGAGGCTCTGCCACAGCCCCTCTTTACAACTCTCCGGGATCTCAGGTGGAGGTCTTTCCCATCCCCTGGTGCTTTTAGCTGGAGATGCCGGGGATAGAACCTGGGACCATCAGCATGCCAAACAGATTCTCTGCCACTGAGCCACAGCCCACATCCGGTTGTAACCTAAGTCCAGGCAGGCAACAGATTTTCAGAGCCCCATGAATCCATTAAAGGAGCAGTCCCCCCCCCCCCCACACTTCATTCCATATTCCTGCAACCAGGACTGAATAATTCTAAATTACAGAAAGCTGGCCCTCAGAAGTGAATATGGGCACTCCCCCCACTACTGTTTAATGATCAAGTTATACCTGACTTAGTTGTCTTGGAAGCTCTTGGAATAGTTTACATCGGGCCCCCAGATGGTCTCCCACCCAATAAACCCACAGGGCTGATCGGCTTAGTTTTCAGATTAGAACTATGTTATGTGCCATCCGCCTAATTTGTGTACTGTCAAAACTGATGAACAGCAGCACTGAATGCTAAACAAATCCACGCAACCAGCTAATGAGTTCTCGAATCTTACACCCCCCCCCCCCCCAATTAATCTGTCAAACCTGAATCTCTAGCTGAACCAGAGATCTAACATATTTTACTGCGGCGGCAGGAATTGGGTGCCTTTCTAGGCAGGCACAAATGTGTTTGGTTTGCATTTCAAATGCTTCATTTGTTTGAATTATTGAAGAAGAAGAAGAGGAGGAGGAGGAGGAGATTGGATTTATACCCCGCCCTTCACTCACTTGGAGTCTCAGAGCAGCTTACAAACTCCTTTCCCTTCCCCTCCCCACAACAGACACCCTGTAAAGTAGGTGGGGCCGAGAGCACTCTTTCAAGGACTGCTCGTGAGAGAAAACAGCTCCGAGAGAACTCGTGACTGACCCAAGGTCACACCAGCTGGCTGCATGTGGAGGAGTGGGGAATCAAACCCAGTTCTCCCAGATTAGAGTCTGCGCTCCTAACCGCTACACCAAACTGTTACTATTGACTTTTGTTCATTTTCATTTCCTCTGGTTTCAAAGGGAGACCTTCTAGTGAGGGTTGCCAGGCTGAGGCTGGCGCTCGGCAGGGGGTTGGCAGGGGGTGAGGACATAGTGTGGGGCGGTAGCATCACAAGCTCGATGACTTCACTTCCAAGTACAAACCAGAAGTGGCAATGGGTAGCTCTAGGAATCATCAGAAACTCTATAGTAACCTGACAACACTGACCTAGGTGGACCGATGCTCTGATTCTGTCAAAGGCAGCTTCATATATCCATAAACTATAGAGTTTCTAGCAATTCCTAGAGCTATCCATTGTCACTTCCAGTTCGTGCCCAGAATTAAAACCCTGATGACTTGCAGTGGGAGCTCAGGGACCGTGGCTCTGCCTTCTAAGTCTCCACACTTCCTCGCCGACCTCATCTGTTGTACCATCTGTTGACTTTGCTAATTGCAAAGCTTGCTCTGACCTGGAAGGGCCAGGCTGGTCTCATCTCCTTAGTTCTCAGAAGCTAAACAGGGCCAGTCCTGGTTAACTCTTGAATGGGAGACCACCAAGAAGTACAGAGCTGCTCAGCGAAGGCAGGCAATGGCCAACCACCTGTGTGGGATGCTTGTCTTGAAAACCCTCTGAAGTTCTCTTGCCTTGAAAACCTTATGGTCACAAGGTTGCCATGGGTTCACCCAGGGGTCATTTCGTAGAAAAAGAGGTGCAGGAGCTCATTAGCATAACTCATTTGCATAACTCATTTGCATATGCCACACCCCCTAACATACCGGAAGTGTGTCAGAAGGCAACACCCACCCCTCGGGCTCCACTCCACAGGTGAGTGAAACTGACCTGCTCTTCCTCCATTCCCTCCCCATCCAATACTTTGTGCAATAAAAATAAGCGTCAAGAACACACCCTCATTCTCTTCCTGCTCCCTTGAAACCACCAGGTTTCAAGTAGACTTGAGAGACCCAGGACATGTGCACCACCCATCCCTTCCCTTCCCCTCCCCACAACAAGACACCCTGTGAGGTAGGTGGGGCTGAGAGAGGTCTTTTGAGAACGCTCATGAGAGAACAGGTCTGAGAGAACTTGTGACTGGCCCAAGGTCACCCCAGCAGCTGCATGTGGAGGCATGGGGAATCAAACCCGGTTCTCCCAGGTTAGAGTCCAACTCCTGACCACTACACCAAACTGATGGGGTGGAAGCTGCTGAAGGGTTGGTGAAATTTCTCCAGTACTTATGTGCCACGTGCCCAGATAAAAAATGGTCTACTTAGAAAATTCATATGCCACCTTGAGCAAGTCTCTGGAAAAGCAGCACACATTCATAAAAGGAACAATGATAAAATTATCAATATTAAAACAAAACATTAAAATCAATAAAGACCCTAGCAGGGTTTTCCCCGGGGCGCTGTGCCTCTGCACTGCTCGGGGAAGCTGAGGAGGGGGCGGGGCTTGGTCATGTGCCCGCCCCCTGGGCTCCTCATTCCCGGAGCGGCGCTCCTGTGCGCTCCGACTCCAACGGACCCCTGAGTCCACCACCACCACCACCAAGTGTAAAGCTTAGATACAAGTTTCTTGTCTCCTGCTCTTTCTCCTGACTCTCTGGCCCTCGCTTTGCTTTCCTCCAGCCAGACCACCGTGGAAATGGCCAAGTGAAATATCCATCCATTTGTGTCTCACTAATGAGTGGATTGGGAGGGGTTCCTTTTTCTTTTTTTTTCATGCGTTCACTGTTAAAAGAGAAAGCTGAGGATTTGTTCACTGGGGTATTTCAGTGCGGCTTTGCAGATCGCCAGAAGGTGTCACTGTAGCTATGGATTCATGAATGTCACAAGGGGTCCAGCAAGGTCTCTCTGAGTCTTGTAAAGCTTCTGACTGTGTCCTGGTCTTGGACATATGGATATATGAAGCTGCCTTCTACTGAATCAGAGCAGCAGTCCATCTGGTCAGGGGTGGCCAAACTTGTTTAACGTGAGAGCCACACAGACTAAATGTCAGATGTTTGAGGGCCGCAAGACAGGGACAAAGATAACACACACGTTTTTATTGGGAAATATGCAAATTTGCTTTTTATTAACATTAAATGAGAGCGCCAAAAACAAAAGGGGTGAAACAGATATTGATAATGATACTTATTTGTTTGCTAATTTGAGAGCCAGTTTGGTGTCGTGGTTAAGTGCGCGGACTCTAATCTGGGAGAACCGGGTTTGATTCCCCACTCCTCCACTTGCACCTGCTGGATGACCTTGGGCAAGCCGTAGCTCTGTACCAGCTGTTCCCTCAAGGACCGTTGTCTTGGAGCTCTCTCAGCCACATCTACCTCACAGGGTGTTTGTTGTGGGGAGGGAAAGGGAAAGGGGTTTGTAAGCTGCTCTGAGACAACAAGTGAAGGACGGGGTATAAATCCAATCTCTTCTTTTCTTTTCTTCTCTTCTAATTATGTTTGTTTGTCTAGGAGAGAGAGAAAGAGAGAGGTGGAAAGAAAGAATGAAAGCTGGAAAGAGGGAAAGAGAGAGAGAAATAAAGAAAGCAAATAGGTGTGGGGAGGGAGGGAGGGAGAGGTAGAAAGAAAGCAATTTGGACTTTAAATGCATCCTCCAAGCCCCACCCACACACTGGCTGGCTTGGTGAAGGAATTTAAAAAGACCAATGTCTTCTCTAAGCTGGCCGGGGGGGGGGGGGGAATGCATTTAAAGTTGCTTTCTTTCTCCGCTCTCCCCCCCTCAAGCCTACCCGGGGGGGGCACTGGCTGAGGAAGGGAAGACCAATCGGGGAGGCATTCCTCCCTTTCGCTTCCCCAGGAGCCACACAATGCCGGGAGCCACACAATGTGCGTGAAAGAGCCGTGTGTGGCTCCCGAGCCACAATTTGGCCACCCCTGATCTAAGTCAATGTTGTCGACTTAGACTGGTAGCCGCTCTCCAGGGTGTCAGATCTTTGACTTTTGCATCACTTACTAATTGATACTTTTAACTGGAGATGCCGGGGATTGAACCTGGGACTTCTGCTTGCTAAGCAGATGCTCTTCCATTTGGAATCATGCTGCTATGGTTCAGAGTTTAAGTGTCTCTCTGTTCACTCACTTTACTTGTCTGCCCACTTTCATGTGTGGCTACTGTCAGCTAATGCTGCCATCTCCCGCCCGGGAGGTGGGATGAGTGAACCCTTGACATCAGCACTGTGGAATGTTATGTTATATTTCTCATGGCATGCTTATCGCTCTCTGAGCTGCTCTGATCTTGAGAAACTGTTAGTGCCAGCCCATGTATCTATTTTCCTGTCTGACTTTTATTCTTCCTGCTTTTTCCCTGAGAACAGTGAACCAGTATTTTAAGCGCCTTTTCTCTGACATGATGATTGGTTGCCATGTTTTACCAGACCCCTGTTTGAATTATGTATAATTGTCCTGACTAAGGCAGTACCCACCATTACTAACACAAGATGTGCAGATGACCATAGCAGACCTTTCTCAATAAAGCATTCCTGGTTAAGGACACTTGTTGGGGACTGACTCTGTAGGACTCTCACAGCTATCTGCCCAGTTTTCACCATAACTGTCCCATCAAGAATGATTTCTGCAATAGCTCAGTGGGAAAATTGTCAAGTGTGTGTGTAAGGGGGAAAGTGATATGGAGTTCAAATTTCTCAACGGGGAAGTGTAGAACTGAGTAAATTTTCCTTGCCAGAGGTCCCCGGTGCTAATCTCGGCATCATTAGTTCCAAGATTTTGGATGGCAAGTGGTGAATCTCTTTGAGACTATGGAAAGCCAGTGCTTGCCAGGATGGAAGAAGAAGAAGAGACTGGATTTATACCCCATCCTTCACTACCCAAAGGAGTCTCAGAGTGGCTTAGAATCTCCTTTCTCTTCCCCTTCCCACAACAGACACCCTGTGCAGTAGGTGCGGCTGAGAGAGTTCTTTCGAGGACTGCTCCTGAGAGAACAGCTCTGAGAGAACTTGTGATGGACCCAAGGTCACACCAGCAGCTGCCTGTGGAGGAGTGTCCATGCTCCTAGCCACTCCACCACAACTGGACCCAATCAAACTTTGGGCAAGGTCACTTTGTAGGATCAAGAAACTGTTCAAATACTTTCTAGTAGGTAGCCAAATCGGCCTGAAGTAGGAGGGCAAGATTTGAGCTGAGTAGCACCTTAAAGACCGACAAGATTTCCAGGGTACTGCCCCGACCTGAATAGCCTAGGCTAGCTTGATCCCACCAGATCTCAGAAGCTAAGCAGGGTCAGCCTTGGCTAGTATTTGGAAGGGAGACCTCCAAGGAATACCAGGGTCATGATGCAGAGGCAGGCAATGGCAAACCACCTCTGAAATGTCTCTTGCCTTAAACAAAGTCTTACTCGCCAACTAGTGGTGCATAATTCTAAAAGAGCTAGAACTTCTGGCTGCCAGACAATCTTAGGATTTCCTGGCTATACTACACACAATGCCAAATCATCATCTTCGTCTTCATCATCATCATCCAGGGTATGAGTCAAAGCTTTCTTCATTAGATACAAATGAAAAAGACCATCCATCCGCTCTTACGATTTGGATACAAAGGCTGATGGATCATCATTCTCCTCTGTATCTGATGAAGGGAGCTTTGACTCTCACAAGCTTCTGGAAAATCATAGAATCATAGAGTTGGAAGGGATCTCCAGGGTCATCTAGTCCAACCGCCTGCACAATGCAGGGAATTCACAAATACCTCCCCCCCATACCCCCAGTGACCCCTGCTCCATGCCCAGAAGATGACAAAAAAAACCTTCCAGGATCTCCAGCCAAACTGGCCTGGAGAAAGATTGCTTCCTGACCCCAAAGTGGCAATCCGCATTTTCCTGGGTGGATAAGAAAGGGCCACGAGGACTAAGCGCTGAGGCAACCCTTCCTGCCCTCCCTTCTCGTGATCTGCCTAAATTCACAGAAACAGCATGGCTGTCCGATGGCCATCTAGCCTCTGTCGGAAAACCACCCAAGACAGAGAGCCCACCCCCTCCCGAGGAAGCCTGTTCCACTGAGGAACCGCTCTAACTGTCAGGAACTTCTTCCTAACGTTTAGCCGAAAACTCTGCTGGTTTAATCTCAACCCACTGGTTCTGGTCTGACCTTCTGGGGCAACAGAAAACAACTCCGCCCCATCCTTGTTGGCAGGGGTCCCTTGGAGCAGGAGCGCACAGAAGCGCAGCTCCGGGAGTGAGGAGCCCAGGGGGCGGGCATATGACCAAGCCCCCCCCCTCGGCTTCCCCAAGCAGTGCAGAGGTGCAGCGCCCCGGGGAAAGCCCTGCTAGGGTCTTTATTGATTTTAATGTTTTGTTTTAATAGTGATAATTTTATCATTGTTCCTTTTATGACTGTGAGTTGCTCTTCTAGAGACTTGCTCAAGGTGGCATATAAATTTTCTGAGTATACCCTTTTTTATCTGGGCACATGGCACATAAGTACTGGAGAAATTTCACCAACCCTTCAGCAGCTTCTACCCCATCCGTTTGGTGTAGTGGTCAGGAGTTGGACTCTAATCTGGGAGAACTGGGCTTGATTCCCACGCCTCCACATGCAGCTGCTGGTGTGACCTTGGGCCAGTCACAAGTTCTCTCAGAGCTGTTCTCTCATGAGCAGTTCTCAAAAGACCTCTCTCAGCCCCACCTACCTCACAGGGTGTCTTGTTGTGGGGAGGGGAAGGGAAGGGAAGGGAAAGGGATGGGTGGTGCACATGCCCTGGGTATCTCAAGTCTACTTGAAACCTGGTGGTTTCAAGGGAGCAGGAAGAGAATGAGGGTGCGTTCTTTACGCTTATTTTTATTGCACAAAATATTGGATGGGGCAGGGAATGGAGGAAGAGCAGGTCAGTTTCACTCACCTGTGGAGTGGAGCCTGAGGGGTGGGTGTTGCCTTCTGACACACTTCCGGTATGTTAGGGGGTGTGGCATATGCAAATGAGTTATGCAAATGAGTTATGCTAATGAGTTCCTGCCCCTCTTTTTCTACGAAATGACCCCTGCTTGTTGGTCTTTAAGGGGCTACTGGACTCAAACCTTGCTGCTCAAATATTGGACATGTTAGTCCTCCCCAAAAACCAGAATCAAGGAGGGACCCAACAAAAAATGGACCATCTATATTTTACGACTGGGTTTTTAAAAAAGCTTATTTTATTTTATTTTTTATTTTATTTTCTACACACTACAAAAACAGACGAGTAAAAACGCTAAACTACCCCTAAGTATACCGGGACCAAGTTGTTACCATAGGGACAATAATATTCCTTCATTTGTTTTCAAGAAAATAGTTAATATATCAAGGCATCACTAGCTTCCTCCTAGCTACAAACCCTAAAAGTTTAGATTAAGTAATTGCCGCCCCAGCATGAAATAACGAGACAGACAACAGTTTGGAATCAAACAAGGGCCACTTTATTAACTATTTAAACAGGACATGCAGCAACGGGCAACTAAACAAGCTCAGGAACAGGCAAGGCAGGCGTCATTCCCAGACCCGGCCTCCTTGCCCTTGTAATGGGCAGGTAACCTAGCCCCAGTATTGACCCAGTCAGATTCTGGCTCGTAACCGGCGGCCCAGCATACTGGCGTCCCCTCCCAGGGGCGCCTACCCCTGAGGCTGCACAGACCTTCAGGGAGGAGCCTAGTCTGAGAGGTTCCCAGAGGCGATCACCATTCCCCTCCCCAGACCGCAAGGCCCTAGGGTGGTTCGTGGTGACCTCCTGTTCCCAACAGGGATATGCCGTAAGGTACCCACCAGTTCCATTTTCTTGCTTGCATAAACCTACCAAGTGACCAGCCTAATTATACCCGACCACCCTCTATGCCCTTAACCACCAGCCGCAGTGTAAGGTAGGCGAAAAAACACCGTCTCCAGGAGCCAAATAGAAGACAGTGTAAAAAATTCCTACCTGGCCCCCCAACGGCAACCAGCATCAGCCTACACTGCCAACGGGGCGGGCGGGTGGGCGAGCTCTCAGGCGACTGCGCGGACGGGGAGCGGGGCAACGGCTCTTATTGAGCAAGCCCCGCCCCCCCCAGCAAGCCAGCGCGCGCCGGCGCGCTCTGTTGCTGCCTCGCGTCCTGCGAGGCGGCAAAACTGCTTCCCCCCGCCACGGCAAAGCCGGGCGGCGGGGAGCCCATTGCCGCCCCAGCATGAAATAACGAGACAGACAACAGTTTGGAATCAAACAAGGGCCACTTTATTAACTATTTAAACAGGACATGCAGCAACGGGCAACTAAACAAGCTCAGGAACAGGCAAGGCAGGCGTCATTCCCAGACCCGGCCTCCTTGCCCTTGTAATGGGCAGGTAACCTAGCCCCAGTATTGACCCAGTCAGATTCTGGCTCGTAACCAGCAGCCCAGCATACTGGCGTCCCCTCCCAGGGGCGCCTACCCCTGAGGCTGCACAGACCTTCAGGGAGGAGCCTAGTCTGAGAGGTTCCCAGAGGCGATCACCATTCCCCTCCCCAGACCGCAAGGCCCTAGGGTGGTTCGTGGTGACCTCCTGTTCCCAACAGGGATATGCCGTAAGGTACCCACCAGTTCCATTTTCTTGCTTGCATAAACCTACCACATGCAAATCCAAGCCTCTGCTTTGGCCTTTGCTTACCCCACACGGCAACCGAGAGCCATCCGAATCCCGTGCTGCAAGTCCTCAATAAATACCTCATTGCCCTTGTTTGACAGGTGCACCCCGTCAGGGCGATACAGGTCCGGGAACTTGACCTGTATGTTAGGGTGCGGCAAAAAGAGACCCAACCCGGATTCCATGGCCGTGCGAAGTTGGCTGTTAGCGTTCCGCCTCGCCTTGTCCATACACCTGGGATCACCGGCGTGCCTCCAAACCAGACGGGGGAGCATGGCAGACCATACTATCTGCACACCAGGCCACCGTGCCTTGATCAGTGCCAAATCAGCCCTGGCCTGCATCACGAGGGCCACCCCCTTGACCAAACCCAAATCGTTGCCCCCCAGGTGTATGACTAGCACCTGAGGGGGGGGGCCCTGCTTCTCCTCAAACAACAACGGGAGGAGCGCCGGCCATCTCATGCCCCTCCTCCCCAACCACTCCACCGTCGCCACTTCGCTGAGGCCAAGCTGGGAGCCGAAAGAGGTTCTCCTCGCCTGATGAGCTGCCCAAAAGACCATGCTGTGGCCGCAGACCATGACTCTTCGTCTCGTCTCCCGGCCTGCCGCACCTGTAACCAGAACTTTATTAACAAACTCTGAAAGAAATTGCCACGCACCTACAAGGTACAACGCCTCACGTACCTCTTATAACATCCCGATTTCCAACGCCCGATCCTCTGTATTGTCCTATCCGGGTACCCCATTGCGGCCGCAGTTGATGCAGCCCCAATTCGAAAAGAATGGGAGCAAAAACGAACCCCGCCCAGACCCAACCGGATCAATGCCTTCCGGGTCACGGTCCAGAACTGGAACTTCGTAAGAGGGGTGCTGTCGCTATGCCGAAACAAATAGCCCGGGCCATCCCCCCGGAGTGCCAAGTACCGCCGCATGGCGGCGACTGGGCACAGTGCTGCCTCCGAACCAGACCCTAGCTCCAGCACCCTCCCCTTCCCCTTCTGATCTGTTTTGGATCTACGCAACCTGATCCGTAGCTGAAACTCATTGATCGATACATCCCTAAGCTCCAAGGCTGCCCCCGAAGCGTCAGTCCGAGAGCCTGCCACTAGTTCGCTAATCCTGAGTGCCCCAAAAAAGGCGGTCAGCGAAGCGGCATGGAACAGGCCCACCTCATAGCTGTCACTACAACAAGAGGGCCACTGGCCCTCCAGCCCTCTCAGGACTGTGGGTGTCAAAGGTTCCCTGCTGTCTACTGCCCTAGGTGATTCCCGCGACCACCCCTCCAGCATCTTCCGTAGCCGGAAGTCGCCCGTGGTGTCCTTGTGACCCGCCGCCTTACTGGCAAAAGCCAGTGCCGACAGCTTGCCTCTGATTGTGTGAGCTGAGAGGCCGCCGCTCCGTAGTGACACACAAAATTGCATCAGGTGTGACACAGGAATAGGCCAGACCTGCTGCAAACCCACTCCCGCCCTGAAGGACAGAAACTGCTTACCGGCCTTCAGGTAAGCTCTCCTGGTGGAAGGGGCAATTGCAAGGCTCATTGCCCTGTCAGCCTCAGCCCTCCAATCCCCCAAACCTCTGGGGGCATCCTTGCCGGGAGCGGGTCGGCCTCTGGAGCCAGCTGACGAAACCTCTCCATCTGTTTGCGAGAGAGAGCGTCAGCGATCCCATTAGCGACCCCCGGGACGTGTCTGGCCCTAAACAGGATGTTAAATTTGAGGCACTGTAACGTAAAGGCCCTAACCAATGCCATGACCCGCGTGGATTTGGATGTAAGGGAATTGATGACATGAACCGTGGACTGGTTGTCGCACCAAAAGTGGACGGTCCTATTAGCCAAATCGTCAGGCCAGATCCATACTGCTGCGACAATTGGAAAAAACTCCAGGAAGGTGAGGTCCTTGACCCAGCCTGCCCGACACCACTTTTTAGGCCAGTCCCCGGCACACCAATGTCCCCTAAAATAAACTCCGTAACCGGATGAGCCGGCCGCATCAGATGAAATCTGAAGCTCAGCCTCTAACAAGAGCTCCTCCCGCCACATAGAGACCCCGTTGAACGATTCCAGAAACTGTTCCCAAACCAAGAGATCCTCCCTCATTCCCTTGGAGACTTTGGTCCTATGGTGCGGGAGACGGAGGCCTCTCATTAAGTCACATAACCTCCTCACAAATGCCCTACCCGGTGCCACCACCTTGCATGCAAAGTTGAGGTGACCTACCAACTGCTGCAGCTCCAAAAGAGTGACCCTACTATGGGACCGAACCGAGATGACCCGCGTCCTTAACGCGTCCAATTTTTCTCGGGGTAACCTGCAGCACATACTAACCGTATCGATCTCGATACCTAGGAATGTTAATGTGGATGTCGGGCCCTCAGTTTTTTCCTGAGCCAGGGGGACCCCCAGCTCGTCAGCCATGTAAACAAAACTGTCGAGCAGGAAGCGACACTGGCCAGAGCCCCCCCTGCCCACGAAAAGAAAATCGTCCAAATAATGGGCAGTACTACAGAGACCAGTCCTGGTCCTCACGGCCCACTCCAAAAACGAGCTGAACTTCTCAAAAGCGGAACAGGACACCGAGCAGCCCATGGGTAGGGCCCTATCCATGTAAAACTTCCCGTCAAAGGCAAATCCGAGTAGCTCGAAATCCTCAGGGTGCACCGGGAGGAGCCGAAAGGCTGATTTAATATCACATTTAGCCAATTCGGCCCCCACACCGCAGAGGCGGACCACCCGCATGGCCTGATCAAAGGAAGTATATTTTACAGAGCATAATTCCCCCGGTATGGCGTCATTCACCGACCCTCCCCGAGGGTAGGACAGGTGATGAATGAGGCGAAACTCCCCAGGTGCCTTTTTTGGAACCACACCTAAAGGGGAGACTCTTAAATTGGCCACTGGTGGACTGCCAAACGGGCCCAAAACCCTGCCTTCCCTGCATTCCTTGTCAATCTTGGCCTTAACTATGTCCTCCCTGCCCAAAACCGACTTCAAATTCCTAGCCAAATAGGGCACCCTCTCCCCCTGAAACGGTATGCGAAAACCCACCGTGAACCCCTCCAAGATGTAGGCCCTATCACCACTCCTTGTGTAACTTCGCAACCAGCGTCTCAAAACTCCCAGTTTAATCGGGCTAGGACCCTTTGTCAGGATGTGGGTGGTGTGGCTTCCCCCCCCCTGGGTATTTGCCTCCTTTGCCTCCCCCACGGCCCCTGGGCCGCGGACAACTGGATAAGGGATGAGGTCCCGCGCACAAAGGGCACTCATGCCTAAAGGCGCATGATTTACGACCGCAGGTTCCCTGGGAGGAAAACTCCCAGCAAAGCTGGCGTCGTTGAACCGCCTGCCCCGCCATCGGGCGGGAACCTGCTTGCACCATCGCCCTCTTGACTGAGTGGCCGCTATGCGATCGCTCGCCCCCCCCAGACCTAGCAGGAGACATGATCTGCAACCATAAATTGGCGCAGATCCTGTCCCACCGCATGGCTGGGTTAATGGCTGCCTTCATCCTAAACTCCTCGTCATATTGCGACCATGCCGGGCTTGGGAAATCCGTGAATGCCTTGTATATGATGTCCAGATACTGGAGCATCGACAAAGCCCTCCATGGCTGGTGTTGCACTATGACGGCTGCGTAGATTATGAAACCTGGCAGCCAATTGGCCCATGTCCTATCTACCACCCGGCGCTTCAAGCGCTCCTTCTCCCGGTCATCTAAATTATCCCTGTCCTTTTTCTCTACCTCCCGATAGAGCAAACCAAACACATCCACATACTCCCCTTTTAAAATCCTCTCTTTAGTGGCCATTGAAAGGTGGTCACCTAACGGCATGTCTGTATCGCCACTCGGAATGGCCCCCGCAGCCACCCCATCATAAGATGGCCCGCCCCCGTAAGGATAGCCCCCGCCAGGCTGTGATGAACCGCCCGCCGGCCAAGCTCCTTGGCCAGCCGAAGCAGGGCCGGCATAAGGCAATGTTGGCCAATTAAACTTCGGTAAATGGGAAGTGGCGGCACCTTGCTCGTCGGCCTGACCCGTAGGCTGGCTAACGGGTAGCATAGGCGCCGCAGTAGCATTCTGGCCACCTGGCCCCCAAGGCCACGATGCTCCAAGCCTACTCAGTGCCCGCTCCTTACCTCCTGCCACTTGATACGGCGAATAAAGAGCCACCTGTTGCTCCCCCGCACCTGGAACCTGCTGGCCAAACCCAGTTCCTGCCGGACCTGAAGCCGCCGCATCCTGCCTGTCCTCAAGGAAGGCCAACCGCGCCAGCACCTGCGCTTGAAAAGACACATTGGCATTATTGACGCCTGGTAACCCACCTACTGTCATACCCCGCTCTTTCTCCAGTGCCTCTAGCCGCTGAAGTATGGCCGCGTTTATCACGTCCTCCTCCTCATCACTGGAAGGCACCACCGGATCAGGCTGCGCAGGAGGCCTCTTTGGAGGTCTCTTTGGTGCTGGGTTCTTGCCCTTGCCCTTGCCCTTACCTTTTCCCGGTGCCATTCCTCCGAACTCTAATAGTAAACACGGGTACAATTGTTAATACCGAATATCTTACAATGGTTACTGGAGCCTAAAAGTAAACCCAATTTTTTTTTTTTTTTTTTTTATTCAAGATGGCCCCCGAGCATGCGGCTTGCTGGCCCCCCCAAGATGGCCACCGTACCTGTGAACCCCAGCCCCAATTGGCCGTCTATAGGCCTTCAACCCCCAGTAACTCCAACAGAATTTGGCCTTCTATAGGCCTTCCCAAACTAGGCCACTCCCGGCCGCTTCGCTGGGGGGGGGGGGGTTGAACTGGTGCTGCCGCTGGGGGGGGGGGCAAGCGCCGACCAAAGAAGCCGCAGGCTACAATTGCCCCCCTGCCGCTGCTCCTGCGAGGGGCGGCTGTGCGGCTGTACCCGGCCAACAACAGAAGGGGGGGGGAGGCCGCTAAGGGCACCGGTGTGGGGGGGGATACTTTAATCCCTGCCGCCTCTGCGCCGGGGGGGGGTTCCTCCAACACCCCACCCGGCCGGAACTCCAGACGGGGAGCAGAAGGGGGGGGGGAGGCCGCTAAGGGCACCGGTGGGGGGGGGGATACTTTAATCCCTGCCGCCTCTGCGCCGGGGGGGGGGGGTTCCTCCAAAACCCCACCCGGACGGAACTCCAGACGGGGAGCGCGCCGCCGCCGCCGCCGCTCCCCTTCCAATCCCTTGCTATGCGCCGCCCGCTCCCGGGGACCCTAAAGCGACCGCCGCCGCCGACGTCGCAACGCCGCGGCCGCCGCCGCAAACCAGCAGCCGCCCCGCCGCCGCCGCCTTCACTCCGACGCCGTCGTCCCCGTCCGCTGCCCGCTCCCGGGGACCCAAAGCGACCGCCGCCGCCGCCGTCGAGAAGCCGCCGACTTAAAATCCTCCTCCGCCGCCGCCGTCGACCCACGCCGAACCAGGCCTCGTCGAGAGCACGCGCCTCGTGCTCCTGCTTCTTCCGAGCTCTCAGGCGACTGCGCGGACGGGGAGCGGGGCAACGGCTCTTATTGAGCAAGCCCCGCCCCCCCCAGCAAGCCAGCGCGCGCCGGCGCGCTCTGTTGCTGCCTCGCGTCCTGCGAGGCGGCAAAACTGCTTCCCCCCGCCACGGCAAAGCCGGGCGGCGGGGAGCCCAATAACTGCATTTAAGACAAGGGAATACATAGACAAAAATCAAACTTTCAGCGTAACAGTGATTCTTCTTTCTTCTTTCTTTTCGCTTCTTTTAGCAAAGTCTTATTTGGCTTTCCGGGGTAGGACTGGATCTTCATAAGATGGGGGGCAGATTTTGTTCCTGCTCCAGATCTTGGGAAGAGCACTGAATCATCCCACTCCCATTCCACCCATTGCACAACATCCTGCGGGGCTGCTCTGTTCGGCGCTTCTGAGGATTTGCTGACAAAAGGACATCATAAGCCCTTTGAGTCTCTGTTCCAAAGTGAGCTAACAAAGCTGATTAATATTTCCCTTTATTATAATTAATTGCCTCGAAGTGCAGTGGCATGGCGTCAGCCTTTGTTATGCGCCGTCACTTAGGCGTTGCCATCATTACGTGCGGCTGTCGCTTGTTTGCGCCGAGGAGGTCTGCGGCGGTTGTTTTGTGAACAACAAAATATTTTGATGGGGCATCGGAGGGATGGCTTGTTTATCTCTCTCCCGCTTCCCTAAACAATCGGGGGAGACGCACCGCAATCATTGGTCGGGACAGTGGCGCCTGATCAATTGTACTGTTTGTTCCCTCCGAGTTGCTTAATGCTTATTTTCCCCGCAGCACCCAGCGCTGAAATATAACTTTCCTGGAAATGAAACGAACATGTTCATTTGATATATCAAGAGGAGTTCTGTTGCCACGGCGGTCAAGAACACTGGGAAGCTGTCTGAAAGGGTGTGCGATTGGTCTGAAGCGCAGGACTTAAAGAAGGGCCTCTGCTTCTGCGCCCTTTCAGATTTCTGCCATGCGAGGAGGAGTTTTCCATAGAAAAGCACAAGACCATGGTGCTAAACGCCAAGGGGACAGGCTCGGTGTGGTGGTTAAGTGCGCGGACTCTAATCTGGGAGAACCGGGTTTGATTCCCCACTCCTCTACTCGCACCTGCTGGATGACCTTGGGCAAGCTGTAGTTCTGGCACAGCTGTTCTTGAAAAAGAGCAGTTTCTGTCAGAGCTCTCTCAGCCCCACCTACCTCACAGGGTGTCCGTTGTGGGGAGGGGAAGGGAAAGGAGTTTGTAAGCCGCTCTGAGACTCCTTGGGTAGTGAAGGGCGGGGTATAAATCCAATCTCTTCTTCTTCTTTTACAGCTCAGTAGGAGAATGTCCGTTTTGCAAGCAAATTAACATGCAACACGATGAAGATGTTTTAAGCTTAATTTGCTGTTCAGCCCATCTGTAAGTCTGAACCTTACATCCCATTCCACTGTATTTGAAAAAGTGTGCTTTGCAGAAGAAAGCTCATAGCTTGAATAAACTTGTGTTGCCCTTAAAGGCCCCACTGGACTCTTAAATTTGTTCTACTGCTTCGGACCAACGCGGCTGACCCCCTGGATCTGTTTTGCAAGCAGACAAGTCCTAGTTTCAGTCTCCGGCATTTCCAGCTGCAATGATTAGAAGAAAAGGGCAAGAGCCCAGAAGCGCCTGAAAGACTAACAAAATTTGTGGCAGGGTGTGAGCTTTTGTGAGTCACTGCTCCCTTTGTCAGAAGAGGTGACTCAAGAAAGCTCATCCTCTGCCACATATTTTGTTAGTCTGGAAGGTGCTCCTGGGCTCTTGCTCTTTTCCACTGTGACAGACAGATTAACATGGCTACCTAACTTGATCTGTAAAGATCAGAGGTAGTTGGGGGGAAATCCTTTCTCTGCCAGAGACCCTGCAGAGCCACTGCCTGCCAGAGGAGATACTGCTGACAAGGTGTCCGTTGGAGCGGGAGCGCACAGGAGCGCAGCTCCGGGAGTGAGGAGCCCAGGGGGCGGGCACATGATCAAGCCCCGCCCCCTCCTTGGCTTCCCCGAGCAGTGCAGAGGCGCAGCGCCCCGGGGAAAGCCCTGCTAGGGTCTTTATTGTTTTTAATGTTTTGTTTGAATATTGATAATTTTATCATTGTTCCTTTTATGACTGTGTGCTGCTTTTCCAGAGACTTGCTCAAGGTGGCATATAAATTTTCTAAAAGTATACCATTTTTTATCTGGGCACATGGCACATTAAGTACTGGAGAAATTTCACCAACCCTTCAGCAGCTTCCACCCCATCAGTTTGGTGTAGTGGTCAGGAGTTGGACTCTAATCTGGGAGAACCGGGTTTGATTCCCCACTCCTCCACATGCCGCTGCTGGTGTGACCTTGGGCCAGTCACAAGTTCTCTCAGAGCTGTTCTCTCATGAGCAGTTCTCAAAAGACCTCTCTCAGCCCCACCTACCTCACAGGTGTCTTGTTATGGGGAGGGGAAGGGAAGGGAAAGGGATGGGTGGTGCACATGTCCTGGGTATCTCAAGTCTACTTGAAACCTGGTGGTTTCAAGGGAGCAGGAAGAGAATGAGGGTGTGTTCTTGACGCTTATTTTTATTGCACCAAGTATTGGCTGGGGAAGGGACTGGAGGAAGAGCAGGTCAGTTTCACTCACCTGTGGCGTGGAGCCTGAGGGGTGGGTGTTGCCTTCTGACACACTTCCGGTATGTTAGGGGGTGTGGCATATGCAAATGAGTTATGCAAATGAGTTATGCTAATGAGTTCCTGCCCCTCTTTTTCTACGAAAGGACCCCTGCTGCTGACTGAGCTCAGTGGACCAATGGTCTGACTTGGGTTCCCAAGCAATGTCTGGTGGGGGGTTTGGGAGCGGGGCAGTGGGGCAGAGGGTGGACCACTATGTTACTTCCAGGGGAAATCCAGAAGTGACATACGGTATTTTAAGTACTGAATGGGAGGCGATGAATTCAAACAACAGGCTTTTATTCAGTGATATTGCTCAGCTCCAAAGACAGCTCTGTGAGAGCGGCACCTTAATTTATACTGCTCCAACACATAACTTTCGACAAAGTAACTATATGCAAGCAATACTATTGGACCCAAGCAGGGCTCAGCGGCTGGATATCTAGATTGGCTTTAGGACCAATGGGAGTCTTTATTCATCAGCCAATAGGACGTGGAGCTTTAGGATACCAAAGCCCTTTCAAGCTACTGCTGCTTCCATGATCCAAAACACAAATGCAACAGGGTAGTTTTAGGAATCAACAGAATCTCTATGGTAAGCCGTAGAGTTTCTGGAGATTCCCGGAGCTACCCTATGTCACTTCTGGGTTCCCCCCAGGAGTGATGTAGTGGATCATTCAGGGTTGAGTTCTTTAATAAAAAATTCTTCTACTGCCACTTGGAGTGGTGGAGTGCTGAGACACCTGTTGGCAGGAGGTCTCCTGTCAGAGCAGCAGGTCTAACCTAGGTCCAACCTGGTGTAGAAAGTAGCTTCATATGCAGACCTAGTTCAGTGTGCTCATGCGGAGTTAGACCTTTCTGTTTTCTGTCGACACTGATGGAAAGTTGACCTATCATGGTCCAAGTTGATGGAAGGCTTACAGGTCCCAAGTAAACCGCTTTTCCTCACACCGGGGAGTTCAAAAGGCCTCAGTCTGTCACTTTATTGAATACCTGTCTGACACCTCCCAAGCTTTTCAGCGAGTGCTTCTTCATAAGCCTCGTGACAAGTCAACTTTGGAACTGGGCTGTCCGTGACCGAGCACATCCAGGGGGTGTTTTCCCGCCTTCACCAACAAATGCTGCGGAGAGGCTGGCAGCTTGCTGTGATATAGTGCCGCCTCCAATTTTACCCAGTTTAAAATGCTGTGGGACATATCAGCCACACAGCACACCCTACTGTGGGTTACCCACGGAGACATCCCGTGGGACAGCATCCACATTATTGTAGCGCATCAGCCATGGAGCGCACGGCAAAAACGACCAAAATTCATGCGCATGAATTCCCTAGCGGCAGAATGGATCTGCAGGTTCAGACTGCCAAATCTGTTCTGGGCGCGCTCCCCCGTGTTCAGACAGCCGGCCATGTGCGATGAATGCACGAGGAAACAAAGACTCCACTTTGGAGGCGGTGGCTTTTTAACCTGGCTCCAAGTCGTCCTCTGACGGGGTGAGAATGCCTGACAGCTGTGGCTGTGTGTACAGGCCCATTTAATCCTTTTGTGGAAGGTGCCTATATCGAGCCAAACTGCCAGTCTGAACACAGCCAAAATCTCACATTTATTTAGTTCTGATTCCCCTACCCCAAAAGAAATGATTAAAGTGCAACCAAACCTGTGTACAAGTAATTCCAAATCCATGTTAGCCAAATTGCCTTATTTCTTTATTGAAATGGGGGAAATACTGTTATTAAAAGGCAATAGGCATATAAGGGAACATTAACCGATGTATACAGGAGTCCCGCTTATTCCAGTATCACAGAAATAGACGCAGAGACCAGATCTTAGTGATATTGTTTCTTTACTAGGGAATTTGCACACATGCAATAATATTCAATCACACACTCAACAACACAGAGCTAGGAAAATTAGGCAAGAAAGGTATAGAGACATTTGCATTAGCAGGTATTTCGTTGGTTGGGTGATACTGACCTGTCCGACGAGGTGAAGTGATCCTGCAGCGAAAAGGAAGGGGAAAAAGCAACAATTTCTCAGCAAGGAGAAAGTCTTACGCAACAAGCTCTCTCCAAATGCTCTTTACTTCCTCTGGTGCAAAAATGGAATACAGACATCTCAAAGTGCAATTCTATTTGAAGTGTTATCACCTGTCATATATAGACAGATTTAAATAGTGTTTTCAAAGCCTGCTCTCGGTCTGGCCAGAGACGACAATCGGATGAGAGAAGTGTGTTTTTGTTTGCGAGAAGATAAAAGCTGGCGGCTGTTGAAAGCTGTCTTTTGGCCATTTCATTTCCTAGCCTTTTCAAATGGAGGCAGATGAAAAAGTTGGAGAGATAAGGGAATAGTCACGAGTCCATCCCTGGATGGGGATCCTCTCTCCCATCAACACCAACAGGATTGAAATTCTGCAGCATAAAAATATGTATCACATGCTTTGCACATATTATGCTCATGAAGCATGCTTGCATGCCGTTAGTCATTCCGCATACTTTATCCCTCTTCTGTTACAGAGGGACAGGGGCGTTGCAGGTAATTGGAGCCAGGGATGCTCAGACACCTGTTGCTTGGCTTTGTGCTCTGTTTGCCAGCAGCAAACTGGAAGCAGGGTTTTTTTATGTGGTCGATCAGTTTGATAGTTTATCCACAGTTCGAGCCTGTTTGGCCAGTCACCTTTTGTGTATTCAAATAGTACAATAAGAGCACAAGGCATTTCAGCAATGGTTCATTTTTTTTTTTTTTAAATTAAACTGTTTATTGAAGATGGAAATAAAATAGAAGAAGAGGTTGGATTTATACCCCGCCTCAGAGCTCTCTCAGCCCCACCTACCTCACAGGTTGTCTGTTGTGGGGAGGGGAAGGGAAAGGAGTTTGTAAGCCGCTCTGAGACTTCAAGTGAGTGAAAGGCGAGATATAAATCCAATCTCTTCTTCTTCTTCTTCTTCTTCTTCTTCTCAGAACTGCAGCTGTTGTGTCTAGAGTTGTCACCCTCCAGGTGGTGGCTGGAGATTTCCTGGGATTACAACTGATCTCCAGGTGACAGAGATCAGTTCCCCTGGAGGAAATGGCTGTTTTGGACGGTGGACCATGTGGCACCGCATCCTTTCTGAGGTCCCTCCCCTCCCCAAACCAAAGCCCTCCCCAGGCTCCACCGCTAATTTTCCAGGAATTCCCTAAACCAGCATGGTGTAGTAGTTCAGAGTGGCTGACTCTAACCTGGAGAACTGGGTTTGATTACCCACTCTTCCACCACATGAAGCCTGCTGGGTGACCTTGGGCCAATCACAAGTTCTCTCAGACCTCTCTCAGTGCCCCCCCTCCCCGGTGCCTGTTGTGGGTAATGGAAGGGGATTGTAAGCCACTTTGAGACTCCTTAAGGTAGAGAAGAGTGGGATATAAAAACCAACTCTTCTTCTTCTTCTACTCTACTTCTAAACTAGAGTTGGCAACTCAGGTTGTGTCTCACCACACTGTAGCAGTGCCTGCACACTCCTATCCCACGTTCACTGCCACAGGAGAGCTTGGATAAACATATGGAGCAGGGGTCCATCGGTAGCTTTTAGCCACAAGGTATAGATGGAACTCTCAGTCTGGGGCAAGTGATGCTCTGTATTCTTGGTGCTTGGGGGGGGGTGCAACAGTGGGAGGGCTTCTAGTGTCCTGCCCCCACTGCTGGACCTCCTGAGGGCACCTGGTATTTTTGGCCACTGTGTGACACCAGAGTGTTGGACTGGAGGGGCCACTGGCCTGATCCAATATTGGCTTCTCTTATGTTATGGGGCAGAGGTCCATCAGTGGCTATTAGCCACAAGGTATAGAGGAAACTCTATGGCCCTTTCTGCACTAGACCAGGGGTGGGCAAACTTGCTCAGCGTCAGAGCCACCTAGAACAGGGGTGGCCAAACTTGCTTAACGTAAGAGCTGCATAGAATAAACAACAGAGGTTTGAGAGCCACAAGACATGAACAAATATTACCTGCTTTCATTGGAAAATAAGCAAATTTGCTTTTTGTTAACATTAAATGAGACTGCCAAAAATAATAACAAAAGGGGTAAAAGCAGATATTGATAATGATATTAATTTGTCCAATGATATTTGTTTGCTAATGATATTTAGCTTCCCCAGCCGCCCTGCCGGGAGCCACATAATATATGTGAAAGAGCCGCAGGCGGCTCCCGAGCCACAGTTTGCCCACCCCTGTTCTAGACCTTTAATCCTGGTTCACCACTGTCTCCTACTAGCTATTCTGTACTCCGTTTGAGTTCACCCCTCTTTTTATCCCGGTTTTTTTTTGTCAGTTCTGCATTACATTGTAGTCACCCTGGGTTTGGATGGCCTTTGCCCCAGGTCTACGGCTCCTGTTTTGCCCCAGGCTTTCCCTCAATCCAAAATGGCCCTGGTGCAGATTTCAGTGTAGAATTTTTAACTCAGTTTTGATCCTCCCTTCCCCTTTTGTGCCATTCCTAGGACAAACATACCTGTTCACAATGCAGAATTTATAACCTGGGGCAAGCAAGCAAATTGGAGTGAGACAAAGTTAGCGCAGAAAACAAGAAATAAACAGCGATAACTGCAAGGTAATGGCCACGAGTCGAACACAGAGAAAACCCAGGGTGAGGTCCAAGTGCAGAAAGGGTTTCTGTCTGGGGCAGTGATGCTTCATATTCATGGTGCTGGGGGGGGGGGTGGCAACAGTGGGAGGGCTTCTAGTGTCCTGGCCCCACTGGTGGACCTCCTGAGGGCACCTGGTGTTTTTGGCCACCGTGTGACACAGAGTGTTGGACTCCATGGGCCACTGGCCTGATCCAACATTGGCTTCCCTTATATTCTTATTTCTGGGGCAGTGGTGCTCTGTATTCTTGGTGCTTGGGAGATAAAAGTGGGAGGAGCTTCTGGAGTTCTGGCCCCACTGGTGGACCTCCTGGTGATACCTGGGTTTTGGCCACTGTGTGACACAGAGTGTTGGACTCCATGGGCCATTGGCCTGATCCAACATGACTTCTCTTATATTCTTACACTCCCAACCTTCTGTGTCTGCAAGCCACCGAAGTTCATCACAAACTTATTTTGCAGTATAGAAGCCAAGGGTGGATTTGGGATTATGGACTAATGAAGCCAGTTTGGTGCCAGTTTGGTGTAGTGGTTAAATGTGCGGACTCTAATCTGGGAGAACCGGGTTTGATTCCCCACTCCTCCACTTGCACCTGGCTGGATGGCCTTGGGCAAGCCATAGCTCTGTACCAGCTGTTCTCTCAAGGACAGTTGTCTCAGAGCTCTCTCAGCCCCACCTACCTCACAGGGTGTCTGTTGTGGGGAAGGGAAAGGAGTTTGTAAGCCACTCTGAGACTCCAAGTGAGTGAAGGGTGGGGTATAAATCTAATCTCTTCTTCTTCTTCTGAATGTTAAGGGATGGACATCGATTTCACTGCAGGCAATTAGGGGAAAAGTTGACTGTCAGATCGGTATTCATTATGCCTTTCCTTGTTCCTCTCCGGGCTCAGAGTGTGCCGTTTCTTCTCACAGCTGGGCACACCGCCACGGAGATGTGCCGGCTCTACCGACCTGCAAAGGGGCTTCTTCCAGTGCAATAATTGGGCAGATGCAATCGTAAAGCGGGCTGCCTCTCTTTTTGCATGAAAGCTCTGCAGGAGCTTGACGGAATGAGACAAACAATTATCTGCTCTCCGATAACTTGAAGTTCAGTGAGGATAATTCTCATTTCAGCATCAGGAAATGGTGGCGCCTCTGGTTGGCTGTGGCTCAGTGAGAGCCGGCCTACCACAGGCCTCTTCTTTCTTTCTTTTTCTGCGCACCTGATTCCTTTGTCATAAGTCCTTTGAGGACCATTTCAACTCGCCTCCAAAGCGCTTGGATTTGGGTGCAAAAGGAGCTTGGATTTTGGCCGTGGAAAAAAAGGCTTTGCAGAAAGCGAGATCAAAGCCTTAGTGAGACCTCCACTTCTCTGCACATTCATTTCGGTACTTTAGTTCAGCTGTCGGGGAGTGGCAAGCAGACCTTGCAGAGAAGGGCCTAATTCGAAATTTACAGAGATGAGGGCTTAATTGCATCGCTCCATCTTCATGCTTGGCAAGAGGAGGAAATGTTTTTGGATTCAGAATGCAATAGGAGGAGGAGGAGAAGGAGGAGAAAGAGAAGGAGGAGAAGAAGGAAGAGAAGGAGGAGGAGGAGGAGGAGGGAAAGAAAAGTAGAAAGAAAGTTAGGTAGAAAGTTAGGTAGAAAGTTAGGTAGGAAGGTAGGAAGGTAGGAAGGTAGGAAGGAAGGAAGGAAGGGAGAGAGAAAGAGAGAGAGAAAGAGAGAAAGAAAGAAAGAAAGAAAGAAAGAAAGAAAGAAAGAAAGAAAGAAAGAAAGAAAGAAAGAAAGAAAGAAAGAAAGAAAGATTTGACTGACGTTTGAGCAAGGGAAACCTTAACCTTGAAGCGTAACCACAATTGGGCGGTTTTAATAGTGGTAATGGTGACAGCCATGTATTTTAATATTTTAATGTTTTAGTGTTAATATTTTGTATTTGTTACTTGAAGAAGAAAAAGGAGAGATTGGATATATTATACCCCCCCTTCACTACCTGAAGGAGTCTCAGAGCAGCTTGCAATCCCTTTCCCTTCCCCTCTCCACAACAGACACCCTCTGAGGTAGGTGGGGCTGAGAGAGCTCTTTCGAAGACTGCTCTTGAGAGAACGGCTCTGAAAGAACTTATGACTGAGCCAAGGTCATGCCAATGGATGCATGTGGAGGAGTGGGGAATCAAACCCGGTTCTCCCAGATTAGAGTCCGCGCACTTAACCCTACCCCAAACTGGTTCTTTTTTATGGCTCTGTTTTTATGTTGCTTTTACCTTATTGGTTTTAACCCAACACTCTGTGTCACACACTGGCCAAAAGCCAGGGGCCATCAGGAGGTCCACCAGTGGAACCAGAAGACCAGAAGCCCTCCCACTGTTGCTCCCAAGCACCAAGAACACAGAGCATCACTGCTCCAAACATAAGAGGAGGAGGAGGAGGAGGAGGAAAAGGAGGAGGAGAAGAAGGAGAAGAGGAGGAGGAGGGGGAGGGGGAGGAGATGGCTGGATTTATACCCCGCCCTTCACTTGGAGTCTCAGAGCCGCTTACAAACTCCTTCCCCCTCCCCTCCCCACAACAGGCACCCTGTGAGGTAGGTGGGGCTGAGAGAGCTCTTTCCAGATCTGTCCTTGAGAGAACACCTGGTACAGAGCCCAAGGTCATCCAGCAGGTACAAGCGGAGGAGTGGGGAATCAAACCCGGGTCTCCCAGATTAGAGTCCGCACACTTAACATCTACACCAAACCGGCTCTCTTTAAAACAGAGAGAAGCCATGTTGGATCAGGCCTATGCCTTTCCAGTCCAACATTCTGTGTCACACAGTGGCCAAAAGCCAGGGGCCCTCAGGAGGTCCAGCAGTGGGGCCAGGACACTAGAAGCCCTCCCACTGTTCCCCTCCAAGCACCAAGAATACAATGCATCACTCGCCCCAGACATAAGAACATCAGAGAAGCCATGTTGGATCAGGCCAGTGGCCCATCCGGTCCAACACTCTATGTCACACAGTGGCCAAAACCCAGGTGCCATCAGGAGGTCCACCAGCGGGGCCAGAACTCCAGAAGCCCTCTCACTCTTGCCCCCCAAGCACCAAGAAGTGAGAGCCACACTGCCCCAGACAGAGTGTTCCAGCTATCCACGTGTTCATTACTCTTTAGATGAAGAAGTGCTTCCTTTTAAGTAGTAGATCTTCACCAAAATTGCAGTGGAAATTAGGCAGCCGCTATCAAAGCTAACTTTGCCTGGCTTGGCAGGAACCTCTCTTGATTACCTTCATTAATGAAGCGAGGGAATTTGTCTGCCACTCACTTTGGCTGATTTTACACCTGACTTTCCCGCTGGAATCATTCTAGTTCCAAAAAAACCTGCCCATACCTCTGTGCGGTGTGAAACTGTGCTGCCACTGAAATGTCCATATCTACTAATTGCCCTCCTGTGGTCAAGCTAGTATTAAACCGCTTTATTCTGCTTTAAACAATTGTGGTTTCTTAGTGCACTTTGGCTGATTTTACATGTGCATTTTTGTAACAGCTTCATTCCAGCGCTCCCTGCACTGGTGTCAAAGCTGTTGTAGGGGAATGCCCACATCTGATTGAACTGGAGTGAAAGGGGTCATTCTTTTGAAGTGCTGTTAAGAACAGGATTTGTTTACAGAGGTGTGAAGCCAGCTTGAGAGCTAGAGGGCAATTAGCAGATATGGACAGTTGAGAAGGAATGCAGATTCACACTTGAAAGAGATGTGGGTGAGTTTTTTTGGAAGTAGAATGATTCCAGCAGGAAAGGCAGATGTAAAACCAGCCTTAAACCCCCTGGAGTTTCACACCACTGTGAAATCAGCACAGGAAAAGACAGCAGTCAAACTGCTTTAGAGGGGTGGTGTAAAATCAGCCTACGTCTCTTGCCTCCCTCACCCCCAGCTTCAGATCTCAGAAGGGCTCTGTCAATATTGTTCAGGTATGATTCAAATACCAGTCTGACAGTCCTCGGTGCCAATTCTGGATGCTCCGATCCGCAGCTATAATAAAAAGATCGCCTCAGTCCTTCAGTCACGAAGGCTGCGGGAATGATGAGCGTGATGTTCTTTGCCATTTCTCCATCAACTCTTTTTGAAAATTTAATATCTGCTAAGGTGATTATCTGTGTGATTTCCTGACAAACACATACCCCAAATACGATTGAGGACAAGGCAATGAGTGTAAACTTCATTGCAAGAGACAGACATGGCATACAGCAGGGGGGAAAAGAATAACTTTCCCTAACTCAATCATTTCCAAGGGAGTTTCTTGTTGGATGTTGTGACTCTGCATGCAAGAGGATCTGGGAGGGAAAGGGTTAAGGGAATTCTCTCACTGGGGTACACTTGACACCTTCTCATTGGTTAGATATTGAGCTTCTTTGGCCCTCGCTTGTCTTCTGTGTTTCATCTCATATAGGACCTCACTTCTCTCTCTTCTCTGGGCTTGGAGCCATAGCAACAGCAGTGTTCCCTCTAAGCTGAGTTCATGTGAGCTATCTCACAGTTTTTTAGCCTCCGGCTCACACCTTTTTGTCTTCGCTCAGGAAGGATGGTTCCAGAGCAAACTAGTTTATGCAGTCGCCAAATCGCTCGCTCACACCTTTAATGCCAGTGGCTCACAAAGTAGACTTTTTGCTTACAAGACTCCGCAGCTGAGAGGGAACATTGGTAGCAAGTTAACCTATTTGAAATTGATCTGTTCACAATAAGTTAAATGTACCTACATGAGTATGTCATGTAAGATGGGCTTCTATTTTTGTAAATAAAGTTCCTTTCTCTTGTTACCTGCGGAGTCCGATCATCTTTGTCATTTGTTTGAACAGCATTTTCTCTTTAACCAGGAAACGTGGAGGTTTTGAGATACTATGTAAAGCTTCTGCATTTCCAAGGCAAATTATTTTAGATAGATAGATAGATAGATAGATAGATAGATAGATGATTGATAGATGGATGATAGATAGATGACAGACAGACTACACACACACACACACACACAGAGATAGATAGATAGACAGACAGACAACAGAGAGAGAGAGATGATAGACAGACAGATGACAGAGAAAGAAAGAGAGAGATGATAGAGTCAAGAAGGAATTTTTCTCCAAACCAGTTTGGCCAGGGATCCTGGAGGTTTTGGGCCATCTTCTGGGCATGGAACAGGGGTCACTGGGGGTGTATGTGGGGGGGGAGGTATTTGTGAATTTCCTGCATTGTGCAGGGGGGTTGAACTAGATCAGGGGTGGGCAATTGTTTTGGCTCGGGGGCCACTTTGTGGGAGCGGAGGTAAGCGGAGGGCCACACCTTTTAAAATGATTGCATTCATTAGTTAACTTTGCATTTCAGAAAAGGTATAAATTGTATCATAAAAATCAATAAATATAAATTAAATAAAATAGTGGTGGTTTTATTCAATTTATTTATTGTGCTAATTTCATATCATCTATAGCTGCAAGCACATTTAATTTTAGAACCAGTTTAATGAGACAAATGTACCCTATCACACTTTTCTACAATTTTTTTGAAATCAGGAATCAGATTGCTTGTTGAAATTCTCATCACAGCCTGCAAGTTAATGTCTGTCAAAGAGCATCTATATTTACTCTTGTTGATCTTCATGCAAGAAAAACTTTGCTCACAGATATATGTAGACCCAAATATAGAGAACATTTTCCCAGCAAATTTCTTGTAAAAGTCAACTAATGTCACAGCATTAAACATTTCTTTCACAGTGTGATCTGACTGCATGTCAACAAGTTCAAGCTGCAGCTCCTCAGGGGCTGCATCAATATCAGCAGTGATGGGATAAGAGAGCAAAGTGAATTAAGGCTCAATTTTCTTGAAGTCCTGAAATCTTCTTGGCGGGCCGCAAAAAACTCTGTGGCGGGCCGCATGTGGCCCCCGGCCTGCCATTTGCCCACCCCTGCTCTAGATGACCCCAGAGGTCCCTTCCAACTCTATCGTTCTATGACCTACCACCATGGTACCTCCTCCAACCTGCTTTTCTTCATTAAAAGAATGGCAGAATTAAACCTTGTATCACACACCAGCGCTGTGCTTTGATCATTTCAAACCTGATTCCATATCTGATTTTCTATGATAATTTTGGTCCAATTTAAAGACAGCCAGGAGGCAGGAGGCAACTCAGGGGAAGATCTTAGGCTCTGTGCCCTGCTGTTGACCCTCCAGAGGAACTGGCTGGCCCCTGTGTGATGCAGGATGCTGGACTAGATGAACCACTGATCTGATCCAGCAGGGCTCTTCAGATGTTCTTATGAAGGCCGCGGCCTCTCTGCCCTGTCTTTGGCCCTCCAGAGGAACTGGCTGGCCGCTGTGTGAGACAGGATGCTGAACTAGATGGACCACTGGTCTGATCCAGCAGGGCTCTTCTGATGTTCTTATGAAGGCCTCGGCATCTATGCCCTGTTGTTGGCCTTCCAGAGGAACTGGCTGGCCACTGTGTGAGACAGGATGTTGGACAAGATGGACCACAGGTCTGATCCAGCAGAGCTCTTCTTCTTCTTCTTTAAAATCAATTTTATTGAAAAATTCAACTAGAACAATACAAGGCAAATATGATAATTGTATTGACTCAAAAGCTATGTAAATAAGCAAAACCTCAAGGTGCTTCTAGTAAATAAATAAAGCATGAACTTCTTACTGCAGCAGAGCTCTTCTGATGTTCCTCTGAAGGCCTTGGCCTGTATGCCCTATTGTTGGCCCTCCAGAGGAACTGGTTGGCCACTGTTGTGAGACGGGATCCTGGACTAGATGACCCACTGGTCTGATCCAGCAGGGCTCTTCTGATGTTCTTATGAAGGCCTTGGCCTCTCTGCCCTGTTGTTGACCCTCCAGAGGAACTGGTTGGCCACTGTGTGAGACAGGATGCTGGACTAGCTGGACCACTGGTCTGATCCAGCAAGCCTCTTCTTATGTTCATATGTCCACAGTCTGTATTTTGCTGAACAAGGCTGTCACATACCATGGAAACTTTTAAGTCCTCAAAAAAGAATAATCAGGACATAGTGGTTGTTCTAAGGCATCATACTGTGGCCAACCATGACACGGGATCAAACCTGGGGACTTTTGCATGCAGCTCAGATGCCACACCACTGAGTCAAATACTCTCCCCAGTCAGTGGATATCAACTTATCATTAGTCACACAGTGGTATATCATTAGTCACATGATTGTTATGAGGTTTGATTGTTATGATGGATTTTATGATGGAGTTTAATTGTATTTTTATGCATTTTGTGTAAGTTGCCCTGAGCCTGCCTTGGTAGGGAGGGTGGGGTATAAATCAAATCAACCAATCAATTAATCAATCAATAGTATAGGTATTTCTACAGTGTAGCCTGGCTTCAAGAAGGAAACAAATAATAGCTGGCCAAAGTTGTCTGGATGAAATTCCAGGTTACCAGAAATGGTGGCTGATAAGACAAATCTTATCTCCAGCATCGCCAAGGGGCTGAGAGAACCAGCTGTGGAGGTCCAGACTTTGCTACCAAGATATAAGACCCCATCAGGGAGTCACTGAGTTTAGACCTCTGCAGTGAGAACCACGGGAGATGGTCCACACTGGATCAGGACGCCTTGAGGAGATAGCTCCTGCTTCCCCCAGGACCTCCTGATCCCCAAGACCTGCTTGCCTAACTCATTTAGCATGACCTGTTGGAAAGACAACGGAGCCCCAAATTGTCATCTGGGGACCAATCCTATTAGATCCATCACGCCACAGCAAGGGACCTTTGGAATTCTGACACAACACGGTGGTTTAGTTTATCTCACATGAAACTGCCACTGAATCAGACCCTTGGTCCATCAAAGTCAGCATTGCCTACTCAGACTGGCAGCGGCTTTATAGGGTCTCAGGCAGAGGTCTTTCCCATCACCTACTGCCTGGTCCTTTCAACTGGAGACGCTGGGGATTGAACCCTGGTGGGTGCAAGGAAAGGCGCTGGCAGGTGTCCTGGCACCCATGGGCACTGCGTTGGATGCACGGCACGAACTATTAGGCATGGTAGAGCGAAAGAACGTTGGAACAAAGCATCTACTCCCTGTGACCTCTCCATGGTGCTGAATCCCGAATCCCAACTTCTTTTGCTCTTGCGAGCGGGCTGGTTATTACACCTGGCTACAGCCAGCTGGGCCTGACCTGCGCTGCCCAGGCTAGCTTGATCTCATCAGACCTGGGAAGCTATGCTGGGTCAGCCCTGCTTAGTACTTGAATGGGAGCCCACCAAGGAAGTCCAGCATGGCTCCACAGAGACAGACACTGGCAAGCTGCCTCTGTTGGTCTCTTGCCTTGAAAAGTCTACAGGGTCACAAGAAGTCAGCTTTGTCCTGGAATACAGGAAGAGTAAGGCAACAGAGCTTGGCCACAGAGCTAGATCACAGTCCAGAGTCCAGTCCAGAGATCAAATGCCAGTTTCACAGCCGTCAGAGTTCATGGGTTATTCAGAAAAGCAGGGTCAAGGCAGCCTGAGGTCGTCGAGCAGCGAGGTTCAGACAGGTCTGACAAGCAGAGTTGAGGGTCAGTCCAAAGATCGCAGGAGACAGGCTAAGTCCAGAGTTGCGGTCGCGAAGTTCACAGGGTTTCGACCAGTTGCTTCTACAATCTGCAGTTCTCCAGCTCTGATTTATACGGGCGTTCCATAACAAGCCTGATTTACAGCCATCTGCTTGGAGGTGCTAAACAGCTGTTAAGCAGCTGGTGCTGAGCTAAGAGGTGAGCACCCTATCTGTGTGTCCTTAAGTCTTGCCGGAGCTTGTCCCTTTCGCTGTTCAGTTAACAAAGGGGAACCTGGTGGGCTACTTTCCTGCTACTATGCTTCCTCAGCTACTTCAGAACTGTGTATGGCTGAGTCAAGGTCAGCAGCCGGCAATGAATCTTGATACTCCTGTATATCTAATTCACTGACTTTAGCTACTTCAGAGCTGGCTGCATGTGGCTCCTCGACTCCCGAGGAGTCTTCAGCCACACTGGACTCAGACTGGTCAAGCTGGCCCCACGACAAGCTGTGACTTGATGGCACTTTCCACCACAACCACCATTTCGTCTCCTGTCCAAAGCCCAGGTGCATTGCTGGACCTTCATTGGTTCAGCTCTCCTTGTGGATTTCACTGTGCCGTTTGGCTGTACAGCAAAGCCAAGATTCCACTGTCATTGGGTTTGCCAAGTAAAATGTTGAGCATCAGTTGCACAAAAAGATTTCGCAAGGGCATCGCAGGTGATGTTATGGTACTCCTGTCTGCCGTTCTGCGATCACATATCACATTAAAGTAACAGGAAATTCCGTAAAGCGGATCTGTCCTCCAGGACCACATGGAAAGACATTTGTAAAATTAAAATGCTGATTTATGCTCACTCCTTTCTATAAAACAGCTGCAACAGTTCTGGAGACATTATCCTTATTGATACTCAAGGGCTGCCTTGGTATATCATTCACTCGAGCGCTGTGAAGGCAGCTGAAATTATACAAGAGATTACTCATCGCAAAGCACCCCTCCCCAGTTCGATCTGAATTGTAAAGTGTATCTCTCTTGTCAGAGGGCCTGCAGGGGAGGGTTTCGTCTGCATCTGTCAGCTTATCCCAAAAAAGAGATTTGGATTAGGTACATGGCTCCCAGAGGGTGAAGCTGAGGCTTTGTCCCTAGCGATTCATTCTAACTTGCACATGAGAGTGCCACCCATGCTGTTTGATGCAATGGAAGTTCTGATCAACTGCTAGCTGCACAGGGTGACGGAACACATGCTGGTGAGCCAGTTCCCCACTCCTTCGATCCATATTACTAGTTTCCATTCCAAAGGAATCGGGGTGGCTGACAGGCTGTGCCTACAAACCTACAAACAAACCTACAAACAAATAAATCTCTCCTTATATATAATTGAGTAGTGGGGTGGCACTTTCTGAACATTCCACATGCTCCTAAATCAGTTGGCTCCATGATGTGTCACTCTGAAACTGTCCCTATCCACTGGCTGCATTGCCTGAGTCCCACCTCCAACATTCTAAACAGTTTGCTGTTCCTCCCCCCGCCCAGCCAGTCAGAACACAGAGGTCGTTTGCATATGTGGTCTGATTGGCCCTCGCCTCTAACATTCTAAATAGTTTGTTGTTGTTGGGAGTCATTGAATGGATCCTGAGGTAAAATACATCTCCCAGTCTTCCCTTCAGTGGTCACTGGAGTTGCCAGTCTGCAGCCACAGCACATCATTTCCCCTACAGAAAATGTTCCAAGTTTAAACAACTGATTTCCAGATGACCAAGATCAGTTCTCCTGGAGACAATGGCTGCTTTGGGCAGTGGGCTCTATGGAATTATACCCTGCTGAAGTCCCTCCGCACCCCAAACCCTGCCCTCCCCAGGTTCTACCCCTCAAATCTATGGGTATTTCCCAACCCAGAGTTGGCAACCCTGTAACTGGCTATGGAACCGCTTTCCAGACCCTTGGAACCCAGAAGACATGGCAAAGGAGGAGCTACTTTTCTACCTTAGCTGCCACAGCATAACCCCAAATCAACATAAGTCAGGGGTGCCGGGAACTGTACCTGTTACCATGAGGCTGTCCTCCCATACTATCCACTTGGGGCAGCAAACTGACTTGAGACAGCCCTGCCTTATAGTTAAACAGAAGGAAATAAACACGGCCTGCCTCCCTCTATTTTCCCCTTCCCTCTGCCGCCCCACCAGCCACAGCCAGGACACTCACCTGGAGCTTCCTTCTAGAGCCCGTTGTATTTCTTCCCACAATGGGCTTTGCTTCTAGTAAATAAATAAAACAGATGCTGGGAAGATCCATTCATGGTCTCCTAAGCATCTTGTCTAACTTGGCCCTTGCATAGCTATCACAGAAACCAGAGAGACCAAAAACATCTTTGCCTGGGGCCTAAAACTCAGAAGGGGGAGGGAAGGCCACACAGTGTAGTCTGATTCCATCAGGTCTCAGAAGCAAAGTATTTAGAAGGAAGAGTCTTCAGAGGAACACATGAAGCTGCCTTTTACTGAGTCAGACCCTTGGTCCACCAAAATCAGTATTGTCTACTCAGTAGTGTTTACTCAGACTGGTGGTGGCTTTCCAGGGTCTCAGGCAGAGGTTTTTCACATCACCTCCTGCTAGATCTTTTTTTTTTTTAACTGGAGATGCCAGGGATTGAACCTGGGACCTTCTGTATGCCAAGCAGAGGCTCTACCACTGAGCCACAGAAACAGCAAACCTGGCCCCTCTGGTGGACCTCCTGATGGCACCTGGCCCCACTGGTGGACCTCCTGAGAGCACCTGGCCCCACTGGTGGACCTCCTGAGAGCACCTGGTATTTTTGGTCACTGTGTGACACAGAGCATTGGACTGGATGGGCCATTAGCCTGATCCAACATGGCTTCTCTGATGTTCATATGTCTGCGGCAGTGATGCTCTGTATTCTTGGTGCTTGGAGGGGCACAGTGGGAGGGCTTCTGGAGTTCTGGCCCCACTGGTGGACCTCCTGATGGCACCTGGGTTTTGGCCACTGTGTGACAAAGAGTGTTGGACTGGATAGGCATAGGCCTGATCCAACATGGCTTCTCTCTGCTTTATAGAGAGCCAGTTTGATGTAGCGGTTAAGTGTGCAGACTCTAACCTGGGAAAATCGGGTTTGATTCCCCACTCCTCCCCTTGCAGCTACTGGATGACTTTGGGTAAGCCCTAGTTCTGTCAGAGCTGCTCTCTCAAGGACAGTTCTGGAAAGAGCTCTCTCAGCTCAGTGGGAGGGCTTCTGGAGTTCTGTCCCCACTGGTGGACCTCCTGATGGCTCCTGGGCTTTGGCCACTGTGTGACACAGAGTGTTGGACTGTATGGGCCATTGGCCTGATCCAACATGGCTTCTCTTATGTTCTTATATCTCAGGGCAGTGACGCTCTGTATTCTTGGTGCTGGGAAGGCTTCTGGAGTTCTGGCCCTGCTGGTGGACCTCCTGAGGGCACCTGGTATTTTTGGCCACTGTGTGACTGAGTGTTGGACTGGATGGGCCACTGGCCTGATCCAGCATTGGCTTCTCTTATGTTCTTCTGTTCTCTGACTTCCTGTGCTTCCTACATGCCTTGAAAACCCCTTGCTGGGTTTGCCATAAGTCCGCTGTAGCTTGATGGCATTGGACAACAGCACACCCAAAACTCAGAAAGGAAGGGGGTTGCACAGCTGAGGCACCACAACGGAACAACCCAGCCTCTAATAGCCCCTTCATATTGCGTCAAAAGATGGGGGCACAAAATCTCTAAAATGTACAAGATTTTGTTGAAATGGTATAATGCTGACGAGCTTGTTAAAGAACAAATGGTAAAATGGGCAATTAATATGAATAAGGATATTGCCATGTCCTCTTGGGAATTTTAATGGAAAAATGCTATGAGTATTTCTACATGTTATAATCTTAAAGAAAACTGTTTTAAAATGATGTATAGATGGTATATGACCCTGAAAAACATAGCAAATATTGGCCAAAATATGTCTAACAAATGTTGGAAGTGTAAAGAAAAAGAAGGATCGTTTTACCATATGTGGTGGACTTGTGATAAAGCGAAATCTTTTTGGTGTATGATTCATGCTGAAATGGAAAAAAATTTGAAATGTAAATTTTAAAAACTACCGTAAATGTTATTGCTTGGTCTTAGGCTAGAGGACATAAGTATTAGTAAAAGAACAATGATATGGTATATGGTAACTACTGCAAGAATGGTCTATGTGCAAAATTGGAAATGTGAAAAAACCCCGGAACTATGGGAATGGTTGAGAAAACTTCTATTTATGGCAGAAATGGACAAATGGACAAGAAAATTAAACGATCATGACTCAGCAAACTTTTTAGAGGAGTGGAAAGATTTGAAAGATTATATGGAGCAGAATTGGGATATGAAAAATAATATTTTTTACATTTTCTAACTACTGAAAAGTTAAAAGATGTCTGTATTTTAAAGTTAAATGATGATTAAAGTTATTTAGACTATATATTGTAAGATGTAAGAGTAAAAGGTTAGAATTTAAACTGTTCCAAACTGATCTAATTGATATAAGTTTTCTTTAAAAGGTATAATGGTGTTAGTAGGCAAAATAATGTTACCCTAGGATAAGAATATTTTTAAAGATATGTTTATCGATTGATATATGAGATGGTGCAGGGGGAGTGGGAAACCACTTAATATCTGATATTTTTCCTTTTTTTTATAACCAAACAAGTAATTCAATAGAGTTGGATATGTCTATAAAAGTTAAATGTATGTTAACAATGGGAAAATAAAATAAAATAAAATAATTAAAAAAAAAAAGATGGGGGCACAGAATACGAAGTCACTGTTTATATGGAAGTCGATAGTCCTCTTTCAGATGATTGGGAGAAAGAAAAACTTTTTAAGCCTGGTTTTTTTTTTTAAACCCCCAGTTTGACTTTGCTCTCTGCAGCTTGCCGGCGATTCTTACTTCTCCCAAGAGAGGGAGATGGAACAAATTAAATCTCCATCTTTCAGCCATCCGACACAACCACCATTTACTTCCTGAGTGGCTCCAAGTGGTTATTAGCTGCCTCCCTTTAGTATCCATGGTAGCCTTAATTTCAAGAGGGAGAAGGGGAGGGAGAAAGAACAGGTGGCAATGAGCAAAGCGATCGCTCTGGCTGCTGAGAGAATCTAGGAGGGCTTTTTTTGGTTGCGGTTGTGGGGTTGCATGTGTGTGGGGGGGGTTGTTTTTTTAAAAAAAGCTCTCTATAAATTGGACCCAAATTATCATAGAAAATCAGATACAGAATTGGGTTTGAAATGATCAAAGCGCCATGCTGGCATACGATGCAGGGTTTAATTATGTCGTTCTTTTAATGGAGAAAGGCAGGATGGAGGCGGTGTCACGGTGGTTGGTCATAGAATCATGGACTTGGAAGGGACCTCCAGGGTCATCTAGTCCAACCCCCTGCACAGTGCAGGGAATTCACAAATGCCCGCTCACACCCCCAGTGACCCCTGTTCCACACCCAGAAGATGAAAAAAACCCTCCAGGATCTCCAGCCAAACTGGTCTGGAGGAAAATTGCTTCCTAACCCTAAAGTAGCAATCAGCATTTCCCTGGGCATGTAAGAAAGGGCCACGAGAACTAGTTTGAGAGACGGTTTGGTGTAGTGGTTAGGAGCGTGGGCTCTAATCTGAGACAATCGTCTTTGAAGAGTGGGGAAGGTGAGGTTTAGGAAGGGACCTCAGCAGGGTACAAGGCCATAGAGTCTACCTTCCAGAGCAGCCATTTTCTTCAGTTTGGTGTAGTGGCTAGGAGCACCAGTTTGGTGTAGAGATCCCATTTGGAATAGTGGTTAGGAGCATGGACTCTGATCAGGGAGGACTGGGTTTGATTCCCCACTTCTCCACATGCAGCTGCTGGTATGAACTTGGGTAAGCCACAGTTCTCTCAGAGCTCTTCTCTCATGAGCAGTCCTCGAGAAAGATCACAGGGTGTCTGCTGTGGGGAGAGGAAGGGAGGGAAATTGTAAACTGCTCTGAGACTCCAAGTGAAGGCTGGGGTATAATCCAATCTCCTCCCCCTCCTCCTCCTTTGGTGTAGCGGTTAAGTGTGTGGACTCTAATCTTGGAGAACCGGGTTTGATTCTCCACTCCTCCACTTACACCTGCTGGATGACCTTGGGCAAGCCATAGCTCTGTACCAGCTGTTCTCTCAAGGACAGTTGTCTCAGAGCTCTCTCAGCCCCACCTACCTTACAGGGTGTCTGTTGTGGGGCGGGGAAAGGAATAGGGCTACCAAGTCAGCCCGGTGGGCGGGGGATCCCCCGCTACAGGGGTTCCCGATCCACCGGCCAGCATTTGGTCAGCGGGGGGAACCCCCCCCCAAAGTTGTCCAGCCAGGACAACTTCCCCAACATAATGACATCACCCGGAAATGACGTCATCACGTTGGGGGTGTTGCCAGGGCGACACTCTGGCAATCAGAGTGTCGCCCGCTTGCGGGGAGAGCGGGGTATAAATACAATAAATAAATAAATAAATAAATAAATAAATAAATAAATCACCCCAAAACTCTATGATACCATAGAGTTTTGGGGCGATTGCCAGAGCGTCGCCCTGGCAACGCCCCCAACATGCTGACGTCACTTCCGGGTGACGTCACTGGGAGTGCGCGCTTCTCACGTGTGCTGGGGAAGCTCCCGGACGATGGAGGACTCCCCCACACCGGTAAGTAAGGAAGACTTGGCAAACCTAGAAGGGAAAGGAGTTTGTAAGCTGCTCTGAGACTTGCTTGGGTAGTGAAGGGAGGGGGAAAAAATCCAGTCTCCTCCTCCTCCTCCTCTTCTTCCTGTTTGTTCAGGTTTTTTTTTGTTCTGTTCCACCCGTTTTGCTCCCTCCAGTGGTCAATTCAATTTTATACTCGTTTACACCCAGCATCTCTTCCTGCAGATTTAAACAGCTGGTTTTTACGCTGGACATAAACCAATGTAATATCGTATTGACCACTAGAGAGAGAAAAAGCATGCGCAACAAGAACCTCCCCTTCTCAAAGAAACACGCAAGGAAGATGAGAATGGGAGGAAAAGCCCATAGTCAAGTAGTAAGGAATGGCCTGAAGTCCTCCCATCTTCTGCTCTTCCATTCGAGACCCTTGGGATCTTATTCTCGGTATTCAAGTTGGTTCCAGGAAATGCATCAGATGAGTGCCACAGTTCCCATGGGGGGAGCACTACTCTAAAAGAGTCTCTTATACTTTTGAGAATAATCGTTTTGGAATGAAGGAGTGCTACCTGATTGCATAAACACAGTCCTTTCAAGTAGATTTGCCATCTATGTTTGCTTGTGGCGAGGGGTCATTTCGTAGAAAAAGAGGTGCAGGAGCTCATTAGCATAACTCATTAGCATAACTTATTTGCATATGCTACACCACCTGACATCACCGGAAGTATGTCAGAAGGAAGGAAGGAAGGAAGGAAGGAAGGAAGGACAGACAGACAGACAGACAGACAGACAGACAGACAGACAGACAGAAAGAAAGAAAGAAAGAAAGAAAGAAAGAAAGAAAGAAAGAAAGAAAGAAAGAAAGAGCTGGCAGAGAGGGGAAAGCTACTAATCCAAGCCTCAGAAATACCACTATTCTGGGAGGATAGCTTCATTGGTGGCTGAAGCCTTCAGAAGGCTGGTCGGAGGAACAAGGACCTTTCCAGGGGACGGGGCCATTTTGCTGCAGCCATGACACAAGCAGGCATTCCCCCGTGATGGTGGTGGGGCTGGCACCAACTCCTGGAGCTGCGCTCCCCCGAGCTCCTGCTCGAAATGACCCCTGCTTGCGGCAACGTTGTAGTAAGAGCTTGTGACATTTCATACATGCGTGGGGTGTCACTGGTGCACAGGGTGTCAGAGAGTGACATTTCTTTTCTTTTCTTACAGTTTTTGAGAACTTTACAACATAATACTAATTACATCAGATTAGACTACAATGAATAACACAGCAAAAGTTTCACATCAACGTCCAAAACTTTACATCTATTAAAAACAGCTCGGTATATATCAGCCCCCAAACTAGCCCATGCTCGTTGAGAGAACCTTAAACTGAAATTGAAGCTTTCAGGTTTTTCAGAACAACTCCCATTTTTGCCAAGTAGTCTAGTATGATGCCCCACACCTCCACAAAATGAGAGCTAAAAGCATGTGATTCATATTTGTCACTTCATAGGTGAATTTTTTTTTGCATCATATCTCTATATCCCAAAGCTTATGATGCCACAGTTCAATCTCATGCGAGGGGCATCACATGTCCACAAAACGTCAGAAGAGTTCTGCCTAAAGTGAAATTCTGAGTTGAATTTGGCATTCCATGCTCTAGATAAAGAAGAAGAAGAAGAAGAAGAAGAAGAGATTGGATTTATATCCCGCCCTTCACTCACTTGGAGTCTCAGAGCGGTTTACAAACTCCTTTCCCTTCCCCTCCCCACAACAGACACCCTGTGAGGTAGGTGGGGCTGAGAGAGCTCTGAGGCAACTGTCCTTGAGGGAACAGCTGGTACAGAGCTATGGCTTGCCCAAGGTCATCCAGCCAGGTGCAAGTGGAGGAGTGGGGAATCAAACCCGGTTCTCCAAGATTAGAGTCTGCACACTTAACCACTACACCAAACACAGAAAGAATTTGAAAGGAAAGGTTTTTTTGGTTGCGGTCACACATGCGAGATAAAGTGGGGGGAAGAGAGGCTATTTCCTCTGGCGGAAGTTGACCCACATTTGTGCGATCACACAGACTTTTGAAGCTGCAGGCACAGCCTGCCACTGTGTGATCAGACGCAACTGCAGGTGAGTCAGGTTTTTTTTTTTTTACTGTTTGATTCCGATGTGCTTAAATGAGGGGTCGATGATTTGCACTTCAGCCCTGAGGGCTCCCTATGGAGTGTATGATGATGCACATACTGAGAAGGGGGAAACAACGGCACGGATTCGGGATGGCCTGATCAGACCATCCCGATGCCATGAGAGCATGCGGGAGTGATCAGACAGCAGAAAGTCCGCCCGTTGTCTGTGGCAACCTTTTTGCTACCCGACTTTCCCCAGTGCCTGTTTACTCTGTTTCTGTGGTGGAACAACATAGGTTGCTGCCAGCCGTGGGACGCTTCCCAGATGTTTGAGTCTAAATGCACACGTTAAATCTGCCTGGCATTTGCGCCTATGTCGGGGCTAATTGTGTGTATGATCACAGCCTGTAACATCCTTTTTAATATCCCTTAACAACTGGAGATGTAGATTGTCTTGCGCAAGAATCATATGTGGTGGATGCTCACTGATATACTGGAACAGGAACATAAGAACATAAGGCATAAGGTTGCCTAGCTCCCACTATTATAATTGATCTCCAGATGACCAAGATCAGTTCTCCTGGGGAACTGGGTCACAGGGCCCTGCGGGACCTAATGCAGTTCCGCAGGGCCTGCAAGACGGAGCTCTTCCGCCAGGCTTTTGGTTAGGAGCCGCCACTGACACTGTAACATTGTAAGAACACCTGCATGGAAACTGGCCCGAAGGCAGTCCAGGCCGATAGTGCTGGTTGGAAGTTCCCCCTATTTGATAGGATGCCATCTTGATGAGATCAGAAGCACTTAATTGGGATGATAGTTTAGATATGTTGTTGAACAACGGCGTTTTATTGTTGTTATTGTTCTTAACTTGTTTTAAACTGTTTTATGATATGTATGGCTCCTTAGCCCTTGTCAGCCGCTCTGAGCCCGCGTGCGGGGAGGGCGGGGTATAAATACAAAAATAAATAAATAAATAAATAAATAAATAAATGGCTGCTTTGGAGGGTGGACTCTGTGACATTGTACCCCAACGGTGTCCCTCCCCTCCCCAAACCCCGCCCTCCCTAGGCTCCACCCCCCAGAATCACCAAATCACCAGGTGTTTCCCACACCAGAGCTGGACAACCTACATATGCCTCAAAGAGCACTGAAACTAGAGAGGCCGAGGGGCTGATCCTCAGTTCTTCTCAGAGGTCCATACCAAATGCCATCCTTCCTACCTACATATGTTATCCTAGCATTGCTAACCTCCAGGCAGAGCCTGGGGAACTCTCAGAATTACAGCTGATTTCCAGACAGCAAAAGTCAGTTCCCCAGGAAGGAGAAGTAGAAGAAGTAGAAGAGGAGGAGGAGGAGGAGGAGGAGGAGATTGGATTTATACCCTGCCCTTCTCTACCTGAAGGAGTCTCAGAGCGGCTTCCAAAGTCCTTTCCCTTCCCCTCCCCACAACAGACACCCTGTGAGGTAGGTGGGGCCGAGAGAGCTCTTTTGAGGACTGCTCATGAGAGAACAGCTCTGAAAGAACTTGTAACTGACCCAAGGTCACACCAGCAGCTGCATATGGAGGAGTGTGGAATCAAACCCGGTCCTTCCAGGTTAGAGTCCGTGCTCCTAAACCACTACGTCAAACTGGTGCACCTAGCCACTACATCAAACTGGCTGCTTCGGAAGGTAGACTTTATGGCAGGGATGGCCAGACTTGCTCAATGTAAGAGCCACATAGAATAAAGGTCAGATATTTGAGAGCCGCAAGACAGGAACAAATATCACACACACATTTTTATTTTTTAAAAATAGGCAGATTTGCTTTTTATTAACATTAAATGAGACCCCCCCAAAAATGAAAACAAAAGGGGTAAAATCAGACGTTGATAATGATATTTATTTGTTTGCTAATTATATTGATTTGTCAGAGAGAGAAAAAGAGAGAGAGATGGAAAGAAAGAATGAAAGAGGTGGAAAGAAAGAGAGAGAGAGAAACAATGAAAGCAAATAGAAGGGAGGGAGGGAGGGAGGAGAAAATGTATGCCTCCCCTTCACTTCCCAGTCCGGTGTAGTGGTTAAGTGCGCGGACTCTAATCTGGGAGAACCGGGTTTGATTCCCCACTCCTCCACTTGCACCTGGCTGGATGACCTTGGGCAAGCCGTAGCTCTGTACCAGCTGTTTCCTCAAGGGCAGCTTGGGAAAGAGTTCTCTCAGCCCCACCTACTTCACAGGTTGTCTGTTGTGGGGAGGGGAGGGGAAGGGAAAAGGAGTTTGTAAGCCGCTCTGAGACTCTTAAGTGAGTGAAGGGCGGGATATAAATCTAATCTCTTCTTCTTCTTCTTCTTCCCCAGCTGCCCTGCCAGGAGCCGCATAATACGTGTGAAAGAGCTGTGTGCGGCTCCCGAGCCACAGTTTGGCCACCCCTGTTCTGTGGCCTTATACCCCGCTGAGGTCCCTTCCGAAACTTCACCTTCCCCACGCTTCACCCCCCCAATCTCCAGGAATGTCCCAACCCAGATTTAGCAGCCCTATGTTTGCCCTTACAGCTGCTTTTCCCCATTCAAGTATTTCCTGCTCATCTTTCCTGACCCCCATTGCTGAAATCAGCCGGGCACAAAATCCAGATGGCCAGATCCTTTGTAATAGTATAGCTCTAAAGTAATGCACAATCAACAAATGTTCAGTTCAGGAATAAATTGGATGAAAGCCAGTGGCTTTTCATACAGGAAAAAAACCCCCCAAATATATATTTCATATGGCTGTTATAGAATGGTACACCCCCCCTCCCTCGTCCTGCAGGCTGGACTCAATTTCTAGCATTCCTACGAGAGTTGTTAATCAACTTTTGGCAAGATGTCAGGTTCTGTTATTTAATTTTATCCAGCCAGAAATTAATAAAGCTTGTCTAAACTATGAATTTCAAGTGGCGTTATTGGTTGCGAAACATTATGTGCCCCGGCCTTGGCGGACAAGGGATGCAAGTGGTGCTGTTGTTTAATTCAAACCTTATTTATTTATGTCTTTATTTGCTTCGATTTGTATCCTACCCCCCCCCTGCTGATCTGAATGCTTTGTTTCCTCAACAAAAAAAAAGCACCCCTCCAAAACTGAAGTAAACGAACAGATTTTGTCATTAAAGACCTGGAGAGAGAGAGACAGAGAGACACAGAGAGAGAGAAAGATGATTCTAACTCATTTTCTCCAGTGGAACTGATCTCTGATCTCTAGAGATCCATTGGAATTGCTTGCAACTTTTGGCCGGGAGCCAAAAGCAGGGGTTTTAAATGGCTCGGAGCCATTTAAGCCCCTGCTTTCTGCTCTTCACGAAACCACACAAACTGCCTGAAAATTCATGGACATTCGTGGTGGCTCTTCAGCTCACGAAAGTGGGTTCGCGAACCATGGACCATCCAGAATTCATCATGAACTTACGCTCGTAAGCCGGTTCGTGCCCATCCCAAGGCACATCCTGCCCTCGTGGTGCCAAGTTGGAGAAGAGCGTAAGCGAGAAGGAAGGGTTCATTGATGGCAGCAATCCTCACACCAAAGAGACAGCATCAGGGCAGTAAAAAGGAAGGGTGTGCAGGGTCTCTCTGACTCTTTAAAGACCCCCTCTGAAAGCTGAGGCTAAGAGGCAGTGCAAAGTCCTTCACTTCCAACATCAAGATCCTACATGGAGCCAGTCAAATGCCCACGTTTCAAATAGTACACCCTCACTTCACAATGCAGCTGTGGCCTCTATCCACCTGTGGCCCACTGAATCCATATTCGGCCACATCTGCCCCCTGGAAGAGGGTGTGTCTTGGCAGCTTCTGTCCCAGGCTTGTCTCAGATTCTGCTCCTGTCGGGGGCTGCCTTCAACCCCGATGGTCCCGGGGAGGCAGCACCACTGTCCTTGTGGGCTGTCTCCCACTCCAGTGGGTCCTGTCTTTTCCTTACTGTGTCCTTTCCCTATGAAGAAAATTTGAAGCACTTGGGGCTCTTTAGCTTGGAGAAATGATGGCTCAAGGGTGACATGATCGAGGTTTATAAGACAGAACAGGTGGAGAAAGAAGTCCTTTTCTCCCTTTCTCACAATACAAGAACTCGTGGGCACTCAACGGAATTGCTGAGCTGTCGGGTTAGAACAGATAAAAGGAAGTCCTTCACCCAAAGAGTGATTAACACATGGAATTCACTGCCACAGGAGGTGGTGGCGGCTACAAGCATGGACGGCTTCAAGAGGGAATTACATAAACTAGATATGGAGCAGAGGTCCATCAGTGGCTGTTAGCCCACAAGGTATAGATAGGAACTCTCAGTCTGGGGCAAGGGATGCTCTGTATTCTTGGTGCTTGATGGGGGGGGGGCAACAGTGGGAGGGGCTTCTAGTATCCTGACCCCACTGGTGGACCTCCTGAGGTCACCTGGTGTTTTGGGCCACTGTGTGACACAGAGTGTTGGACTGGATGGGCCACTGGCCTGATCCATCATTGGCTTCTCTTATGTTCTTATGTCCCTTTGCCACAACATAAAAATACACTGTGTTGCAATGGTGAGAAGAATGTCACAAATGTTAGACTATACAAGGTCTAGAGTGCAGCCTTATGAAGGAGATCTGAAGATCACGCTGCAGGGGAACAGCGGAAGGATTGCTAGTTGGCATATCTAGGTTAGGGACTGTCCCAGCCCCCACCGGGCCGCTCGGCGAGGTGACCCAGTGCTGGAGCCCAGCATGCTGCAACCCCCCTCTCCGGCAAACCCACCTGGCGAGCCACTTACTGGGAGCCAGAGGAGCGCAGCAAGCGATGGAGGGACAGCGACAAGACGGCCAGTGGAAGTGGTGCTGGCAGAAGGGGGATGGCCCAACCTGGGAGAACCACCTCCGCTGCAATGACAGGAGGGCGGCGGCTGGGGGATGTGCCGGGGTCCGGCTGCAGTCCAGGCTGTGGAGGCATGGGGAGGGGCAGGGGCTGGAGGATGCAGAAAGAAAGAAATCGAGGTGGGCCTGCGAGCGAGTGGGGAAGACACTGAGGGGCACGGGGGGCTGTCCCCACAGCAAGACAAAAGGCCACACAGGAAAGGGCGGGACCAAAGAAGGCTGGGCCCGCGTCCTTTCTTTTGAAGGGAGGCGGAGCCATGGAGGGGGGTGGTTCAGGAAGAGGGGAGGAAGATATAAGCGGAGCAGGAAGGGCCGAGGAGGAGGCCGGCTGCAGGGTTTGAATAAAGAGAGAGCCACGAGAACTAAGCACCGATGCAACCCTTCCTGCCCTCCCTCTCATAGTATCTGCCTCAGTTCACAGAATCAACACGGCTTGTCTCATTTCAGCTTTCATTTTCAGTTACCCGCGTTCAATCCGCGGCATTTTGAAACTCCGTGAAAGGCCTGGAGGACCGGAGTAAAAAAAAAAAGTAGGATACAAATCTAATGCATAAATAATAAAATTTCTCTGCGTTGGTCAGGGGCCTATCGCTAGTGCTGGAAAAAAAAATACTGGTTTGGTTTTGCTTTTCCCCCAGTACTGCATGCCTTTGAGAGTTTTAACTTCTTTATTTTCCCTGAAGATTTTCTTTTTTCATTCTATTTGGGTTTGGGTTTTTTTAATAGAAGGAAAGAGAAAGAACAATCTTTCTGAGGGTAACTGAGACAGCCTTAGGTTAGAACATATTAGGTTTGGACAGAGGGTTTTAGAAGTTGGGGGTTTTATTTATATATTTGCCGTGCTGCTTTCTGCAAACTTGAAAACGCCAGGAATTCTTCTCTCCTCTTCCTTCTCCTCCTCTTCTCCCTCCCTCCCTTCCTGCTCTCTCCCCGTCTCTCTGTGGATATCCAAAGAACACACAGCTAACATGTTCAGCTGGGAAACATTGAATGGATGGATAAAGAAGCCCACTGGAGGAAAATTCCTTAGGCCTCAAGAAAGCCTCCAGATTTTGCTGATTAGGGTGGCAGGATATCGGCTGGAGTAATTTGGATTGTGTATCCTCAAAAATATCAGATCAATATATTTTTGTGTAAAGAGCATAAGAACATCGGAAGAGCCCTGCTGGTCAGACAAGGGGTCCATCGAGTCCAGCATCCTGTATCAAACAGTGGTCAACCAGTTCCTCTGGAGGGCCAATGACAGGGCAGAGAGGCTGAGGCCTTCGTAAGAACATCAGAAGAGCCCTGCTGGATCAGGCCAGTGGTCCATCTAGTCCAGCCTCCTGTCTCACACAGCGCCCAATCAGTTCCTCTAGAGAGCCAACAACAGGGCAGAGAGGACGAGGCCTTCATAAGAACATCGGAAGAACCCGGCTGGATCAGACCAGTGGTCCATCTAGTCCAGAATCCTGTCTCACACAGGGGCCAACCAGTTCCTCTGGAGGGCCAGCAACAGGGCATAGAGGCCGAGGCCTTCGTAAGAACATCAGAAAAGCCCTGCTGGATCAGGCCAGTGGTCCATCTAGTCCAGCCTCCTGTCTCACACAGCGGCCAATCAATTCCTCTGGAGAGCCAACAACAGGGCATAGAGGCCGAGGCCTTCATAAGAACACCAGAAGAGCCCTGCTGGATCAGACCAGTGGTCCATCGGGTCCAGCATCCTGCCTCACACAGTGGCCAACCAGTTCCTCTGAAGGGCCAACAACAGGGCACAGAGGCCAAGACCTTCTCCTAATGTTGCCTTCTGGCTCTGGGATTCAGAGGATTAGTGCCTCTGAACGTGGAGGTTCCATTCAGTCACCATGGCCAGTAGCCACTGATAGACCTCTCCTCCATGAATCGATCTAACTCCCTTTTAAAACTATTTATTCCTGTGGCCATCACTATACCCTCTGTCGGCAAACTCTTCCCTGTAATCCCTCTCTCTGTAAAGAAGGATTTCCTTTTGCCCTTCCTGAACCTACTGGCCATCAGCTTCATTGGATGGCCTTGAGTTCTAGTATTTTGGGAAAGGGAGAAAAAGATCTGTTTGTCAACTCTCTCCACCGCATGCATTATTTACTTTCCACCTCACCCCCCCCCCCCACAGAGCAACAACCCAGACCTGATTTGATTGTCATTTGCTTTCAACAGAAATGGCTGTGATCTCTTTGTAACCATCCCTCCAGTGTTTCCCAATCCAGCAAGCTAGCTGAGTATTCTTTGGAAGCCCATGAGATGAAACAGTGGAGATGAGGAGGTTTCAAATGCTGGCAAAATTCTAATGTGCTCGGCCCCAGGTTTTTGTTCCTCTAGAAGGCTATTGTTAATAGCTACGGCATTGTACTGCTGTTTTCTTCCGGCATTGTCTGTCCATGAAAGACAGCAACTGAGCGCATGAGATTATCGGCTGTTATTGTTCATTAAGTGTGGCGACGCAGTCCGCTTTGCAAACCCCTGGAATGCGGATAAGTTTGTAGGTAGGGTGACAGAGCCGGCTGAGACCGAATCCATATAAGATGGGGTTTCTGTGGCTTGGGAGGGGCGATTCAGGACTGGGGTACCAGCTCTTGCCTAGGGTTCTCAGCCTCCAGGTGGGGCCTGGAGATCTCCGGCTTTTACAACTGATCTCCAGCTGACAGAGATCAGCTCCCCTGGAGAAAATGGCTGCTTTGACGGGTGGACTCTCTGGCAATGTACCATGCTGAGGCCCCTCCCCTCCCCAAACCCCGCCCTCTCCCAGATCCACCCCCAAAGTCTCCAGGGATTTCTAACCCCAGGTCTCCAGGTATTTCTAACCCAGACCTGGCAACCCTAGATGTGCCTCTAACCCCAGTACCAACTGTCAAGATCCTGGGTGTGTTTATGGATGCCTCCTTATTGGTGGAGGCCTGGATCACAACTGTTGCTGGACTGACATTTTTTAATATCTGGGGCTGTGATGCTCTTTATTCTGGGTGCTTGGGGGGACAACAGTGGGAGGGCTTCTGGAGTTCTGGCCCCGCTGATGAACCTCCTGATGGCACCTGGGTTTTGGCCACTGTGTGACACATTGTCTTTGGACTGGGTGGGCCATCGACCTGAACCAGTATGGCTTCTCTTATGTTCTTATGTCTGGGGCAGCAATGCTGTGTATTACTGGTGCTTGGGCGCAACAGTGGGAGGGCTTCTGGAGTTCTAGCATCACTGGTGGACCTCCTGATGACACCTGGGTTTTGGGCACTGTTTGACACACACAGTCTTTGGACTAGGCGGGCCATTGGCCTAATCCAACATGGCTTCTCTTACATTCTTGGGTCTGGAGCAGTGATGCTCTATATTCTTGGTGCATGGGGGGCAATAGTGGGAGGGCTTCTGGAGCTCTGGCCCTGTTGGTGGACCTTCTGTTGGCACCTGGGTTTTGGCCACTGTTTGATATAGAGTCTTTGGACTGGATGGGCCACTGGCCTGATCCAACATGGCTTCTGTGATGTTCTTAACTCCTGCTAGAGGCAGGGCCAACCACAAAATCTCAGAAAGTGAGGTTATGCATATTATGTAGATCAGAGTAACTCTTCAACAATTCAGGAAGAAGCTCTGTTTAAGAGGATGCCTTTTAATCCTCACAGCCAATCAGAAGCTTTGCTGGGCACAAGCCCCATCTGGCACTACTCACTTCTAAAAGCACTTGGAGGATGCGAGAAAGGACATTGGCTGGTGCCATGATGCCCAGGGCCCATTTTGTAGCAGGAGCTCCTCTGCATATTAGGCCACACATCCCTGATATAGCCAATCCTCTGAGAGCTTACAGTAGCCCCTGTAAGAAGTGCTCTATAAGCTTTTGGAGGATTGGCTACATTAGGGGTGTGTGGCCTAATATGCAGAGGAGCTCCTGCTACGAAATGAGCCCTGATGATGCCTATGGGTACCAGGTTGGGCTCTATGTACTATGAAATGCACAACCAATTTTATGGTGTATCATTATGCCTGTGTTTAAGGCTTAACAATGCCCACGAGATGAGACGGCTTTTAAAAGGGGGGGGGGGATTTGGCAAATTTCTAAGGAGAAGAAGGCCTAGCAAAGGTTTTCTACCATGATGACTAGACAAAACCTCCATGTCCAGGTGGAGTACACCTAGGGTTGCCAAGTCACTTTCCTCCAGGAGTGGGGGAGTTCTGCTCCTGTTTCGGGAGCCTCGCAAATGCGCTTTGCACGCACGCAGAAGTGACATCCTCACGCTGGGCCCGTTGCCGGGGCGACGCTCTGGCAATCGCCCTAAAACTCTATGGCACCATAGAGTTTTTAGGGCGATTGCTAGAGCGTCGCCTCAGCAACGTGCCCAGTGTGATGACGTCACCTCCGGGTGACATCATCACTCAGGGAAGTCGGCCAGATCGGGCCGCTTTGCGGTGTGGGGTTCCCCCCACCAGCCAAATCCAGAGCGGTGGATTGGGGACCCCTATAGTGGGTGATTCCCCGCCCTTTGGGGGGACTTGGTAGCCCTAAGTATACCTCAGAATAGCATGTGATGGGAAAGAATAGCGGGCAGGAGAGGCCTATCCCCCCCCCCACCCCATTAGCTCTCATGGGTGAAAGCCAGTTTGGTGTCGTAACCTCCCCCCCCCCCCTTTTTGAGGATTACACCAGCCACCCCCGGAACTCTCTATTTTACTTTCTACATTACAAATCACACACCGGCAAGGCAGCGATCAGCCACGGGAAGGCGAGGAACATCAATATCAAGTTTTTTTTCGTGTGGCAAGAAAAGACTCCAGCTGTTCAGAAAGGGCTCCATGTTGCACCCCGAGTGCGCCGCACACAAAGCATAGTCATGAAGCTTTAACTTGAGGCAGGATCTGAGGATAATTAGAAGCGTATAATCCCCACTCGAGAAAAAAAAGAGGGAAGGATTGGGAGGTGGTCAGAGGAGCAAACTCGGTGGGAGAGCAGATGGTGAAGGAAGCTGACTCAAACCCATACTCAGACTGGACCTAAGAATATGCATTGCATTTTTGTATGTTTGTTTGTTATGTCTTGCTTTTTCTCTCCAGTTGGGGTCAATCCAGGTCAGGAGTGAATGGGGGAGACTCCCAGCAAAATGTCTTTAGGACTGCATTGTAAGCAACTGCCTTTACCCAAGTCCCAAACAAGGAATTGAACTGAAGTGTTCAGTTCAATTCAGCAGATTTCAAATAATTGAATCACGGAGAAAAAGAAGAAGAAGAAGAGAAGAGATTAGATTTATACCCCGCCCTTCACTACCCAAAGGAGTCTCAGAGCGGCTTACAAACTCCTTTCCCTTCCCCTCCCCACAACAGACACCCTGGGAGGTAGGTGAGGCTGAGAGAGCTCTGCCAGAAACTGCTCTTTTTCAAGAACAGCTCTGACAGAACTACGGCTTGCCCAAGGTCATCCAGCAGGTGCAAGTGGAGGAGTGGGGAATCCAACCCAGTTCTCCCTAGAGTCTACGCACTTAACCACTACACCAAACTGGCACCCCAGAACTGGAATGGGCCCTACAGGCCATCTAGTCCAACCTCCAGCTCAGTGCAGGATCAACCTCGAGCATCCCTGACAAGGGTTTGTCCAGCCGCTGCTTGAAGACTGCCAGGGAGGGGGCGCTCACCACCCCCCTAGGGCAGCTGATTCCACCGTCACAGAACTCTGACTGTAAAAAAGTTTTTCCTTTTATCCAGACGGTACGTCCCTGTCCTTAATTTAAACCCATTCTTGCGCGTCCTCGCCTCTGCGGCCCACGGGAACGGCTCCCTGCTTGGAAGAAAGCAGAGATACTTTTGAAACTTTTGAAACAGCAGGAATGAAAGTGTACAAAATGTGCGAGACAATCGGACACTGTTTTCTGACTGGCTGGAAAGACATTTTCAAAGACCAAGAGCGATGCATATACATAATACAAGTTTGGAGAGCCTCCGAGCTGAACTATATAGAACCTGACTCCTGTCAGGGATCTAAATGGAGGACTCTAGCGCTTGGACGAAGCGACACTACAAAGAAAGAGAACTGGGAACAAAGAATTAAGACCAAAAATGTGGAGCAGCCAGGGGTCCTTTCGTAGAAAAAGAGGTGCAGGAGCTCATTAGCATACCTGTTAGCATAACTCATTAGCATAACTGGCCCTATTATACCCTATGGGCCATTGAAGTCAATGGCAAAACCTCATAAGGTATATGAGGGGATGGAGGAGAGGTGGTTTGAGGGAGAGGCTCCAAACTTGAAGGGTTTCTTCTGGGACCTCTCCCCAAAATACCCACCAAGTTTCAAGAAGATTGGACCACGGGGTCCAATTCTACAGGGCCTCAAACAGGTTGCCCCATCCCCTCCATTGTTCTCTATGGTGGGGAAAAAGTTGTTTCCCACCATAGAGAACAATGGAGGGAATGGGGGCAACTGAGCCACGGGGAGTTGGGGGTTGGAGTTGGTGTTCTCCCAGAATTACAACTGATTGCCAGATGGCGGCAATCAGTTCCCTTGGAGGAAATGGCAGCTTCAGAGATTGGACTCCATGACATCACATGCCTGAGGAGCTTCCTCCCTTTCCCAAACTCTCCCCTCCCTGGGTACTGACCCGAAATCTCCAGGAATTCCCCAAGCTGGAGGTGGCAAGCCTGGATCCAGCAAGGAGCTTGACTTTCAAGTAAATGGACAGTTCAAGCCCCCTAAGTCTGACTGTTGATTGTTTTTGTGTCAAATTCTCAGTTTGGTGTTGTGGTGAGGAGCACAGACTCTGATCTTGAAAAAGTTGGTTTGATTCCCCACTCGTCAACATGCAGCTGCTGGTGTGACCTTGGGTCAGTCAAAGTTCTGTCACAGCTGTTCTCTCATGAGCCATTCTCGAGAGAGCTCCCTCAGCCCCACCTACCTCACCAGGTGTCTGTTGTGGAGAGGGGAAGGGAAAGGAGATTGTAAACTGCTCACTCTGAGACTCCTTTGGGTAGTGAAGGGGGGGTATAAATCCAATCTCCTCCTCCTCCTTCTCCTTCTCCTCGACTTCCACTACTATCTTCTTCTTTCTTTTTCTTTTTCTGTTTTCTCAGTGCAATCCCAGAAAGATTAGAGGGGAAGAAAAGAAGCAATTGGTCAGAATGCCCTGTCTGATGGTTTATGATCCAAGTTTTAAGATTATCTTTTAGAACTTGTGCTAGTTAAATAGCAATTGAGGAGTGGGGTGGAGAAACTGCAGAGCTATAAAGGGATGGGATGGGAGAAATCAAGCTCATCCCCCGGGCACGTAATAGCAAAGAGCATTTTTAAAAAAGGATATTTCAATTTAAGAATAATTTGTCGACGCAGCCGACTCAGATCACTTAACGAGACGGCGCAAATGGCCAAGAGATGGTATAATACAGCCATCTGTGATATGTTACTTGTCTGTGTTAATTTCCTTTCGTATTCTGTAACTGCTAACCTGGTGGCGACGGGAATTGTAAATCGTCAATCCTTGCTGGGCAAAAAAAAAAAAAATCTAATCAAAAGATAAAACAAAACAATCAAATCTTCTTTCTCTGAACATTCTGCCATTCCAGATCTCTTGTCTTTGCTTCTCATGGGGAAATGTGGCTATCGGTGGGTTTTCCCAAGGTCATAATGCTCCCATTTGGTCTCGAGAATCAGAATGTGAACCTGTGGCTTTCTTTTTTTTAAAAGGCAATAACAACAATAGGGGTGTTCAGGTACACTAAACATCTTCCAAAGCAATTATCCCGAGGATTTCATTTGGGAGGATTAGAGCCGGGGGTGTGTAATCAGATGTGCTAGCGCCAATTTGTGAGCCTCCAATCTGCTGTGGTATTGCTTCCACAGGGCCTGCAAGACGGAGCTCTTCCACCAGGCTTTTAAGTAGGGGCCGCCTAATATTTACATCTTTTGCCCTGGCCCAATTTTATCCGCCAGTCTGTGTGACTGCATACAATGGTTACATCTGGGCGCTGCTCTGACATACCAAACTGAAGATACGCCATCTGCACGATGCTTATGTTGTTTTAGATGTTTTAATGTTTTCAAGATATTGTATTTGCTACTCTTTGGCTTTGTTGTTCACCGCCCTGAACCCGCTGTATGGCGGGGAGGGTGGGATATAAATCTCAAGAAATAAAATCTCATTCCTGGACACAACCCATGTTTAAGAGAGTTGAATCAACAACTTTAAGAGAGCAGCTAAGGTTGGTGGGAGCATGGGCTTTGGCTGAGAGGCTTGAAATATGTGGCTTTGACTGGTTCATTTGGAGCATTATTTCTGTTATCCACTCTGATTTCAAGGAGACAACAAGGCTCATAAGCTCTGGGCATCTGTCCGTGGCCTCATCTCGACCTGCGTTTTTTCTGGCGGGCGGAGGGCAGGTTTTATGACTCCACGTACCAAATATTCACATTGTCTTTCAGTGCCGGTTTTCAATACGATTTACAGCTTGAAAACAAGATGAGCTGTGATCCGTAAAAGGGAATGTGAAAATCAATGACCGGAGAAAACCAAAGACAGCACAGAATCATAGAGTTGGAAGGGACCTCCGGGGTTGTCTAGTCCATAGGCGTCAACTACGGGGGGGGCTCGAGCCACCCCCAAAATTTCCCAGGGGGGGCTCAGCCGCCCCTGGCAAAATGGAGCGCCCACCGGGCCCTTCCTAGGCTCGCCCGCCAGCTGGCTGGCTAACACCACTGCCTCTCCCCCCTGGGCCTGGCACTCCTGCCTCCGTCCCTGCCTCTGTCTGTCCAGGGGCCAGCTGGTCAAATGCCCAGCGTGCTGGCATCACCCGGAAGTGATGCCATCACGCTGGGCACATTGCCGGGGCGACGCTCTAGCAATCACCCCGAAACTCTATGGCACCATAGAGTTTCAGGGCGATTGCCAGAGCGTCGCCCCGGCAACGTGCCCAGCATGATGGTGTCACTTCCGGGTGACGCCAGCACCCTGGTCATTTGCCCAGCTGGCCCCTGGACAGACGGAGGCAGGAGTGGCCAGGCCCGGGGGGGGGGGAGAGAGAGGCAGCGGGGACATGGTCCCGGCCTGCGAGTGTGTGAAGCACATGTGCACGCAAGAGCCCCCACCCCCCCAGGCATTTTAAAACTCGACGCCCCTGATCTAGTCCAACCCCCTGCACAATGCAGGGAATTCACAAATGCCTCCCCCTCCACACATCCCAGTGACCCCTGCTCCATGCACAGAAGATGACACTCAGAATGCAATGAGTCTAAGAGTCTAAAAAGTCTGGTGGAACAAAAACGTTGTAGTCAGTCGCCGCAAAGAGGCAAATGGAGGGGGCCAAGTTTGGGTTGCCAGCTCCAGCTTGGGAAATTCCTGGAGATTTGGGGGTGGAGCCTGGGGTAGCTAGAGTCTGGGGAGGGGAAAGGTCTCAGCAAGGAGATGATTCCATAGAGCAGAGGTCTACGGCCTTTTTGAGCCTGTGGGCACCTTTCAAATTCTGACACAGGCTGGTGTGCACGGCAACAAAATGGCTTCCGCATGTGGCAGAGGCAACTGCAAAATGCCAGGGATAAAGGTTATGCATGACTGCCATAGGAACTCTTCAGTATTTAAGGCATAAGTTCTGTTTAGCAGGATGCCTCTTAATGAGCACAGCCAGTCAGAAGACCTGCTGGGCAAAAGCCCCACACAGCCATTCCTGCTTACTGAAAACACACAGAGGGTGCAAGGAAAAGTGTTGGGCAGGCACCATGCACCCCTGGGCACTGTGTTGGGGACCGCACCATAGCATGTGCACTCCCAGGCTGCCATTTCATCCAGGGGAACTGCTCAGCTACTGTGGAATGTAGATTGCTACATTGCAAGTTGTCAGTCACTTGAAGTGACAGTTCTCAGCTGCTGCAAGTTAATCACTTCTTCCAGCCTAAGCAACAATTCTGGGAACAGGTCAGCAGGTGGGGGATGACTCCTGTAGTCAAGAAAGCTAACACTTAGGCAGAAAAAACTCTCTTCAGGGAGACCAGTTTCTTGACACAGAATTAGAAGGGATCCTAGAGGTCACCTACTCCACCCCCCTTGCTCAGTGCGAGAATTAGTCAACTAGAGCTCCCCACTCGGCTTAAAGGAGTGCACACCTTTAAAAATGTTTTAGAATGATTGGGGGGGAAAGCATTTACAGGAGAAATTCTTGTGGGGCTTTGCCTTTGAGAAAGAGGGTAGAGCCCCCAAAAGCCCCACTGTGGCTATGGGCCTGATCCCTAGTCCTATGGACAGCAAGCGTTTCTTCAGCCAGCCAGTCTGCCAAGAGTTATCTCATCTGAATTATCTCATCTGAGTAAATGGATCCACCCGTATCAGGTCCAGTAGAACTCCAGGCAATCATCCAAGGACCTCAGCACCTTGCCCAGATCTGATGCAACAGAGCTGAGCATCACTAGAAAGCAACTGGATTGCTTTCCTTCCCTCTGGATTGACCGAGTTCCAAGTTTGGAGGCAGAAAATTTGCAAACTATATTATAAAGATATACTTACTTCGAAGAGGCCCACACTATGCAATCTTTTTTTGATGAGTCAGGGCCCAATTCAGCCAGCCCCTGCAGTCCAAGGAAAGCTGCAAAGCATTGGGAGCAGTGGGAGGGCTTCTAGTGTCCTGGCCCTGCTGCTGGACCTCCTGACGGCACCTGGTATTTTTGGCCACTGTGTGACACAGGCCATTGGCCTGATCCAGCGTTGGCTTCTCTTTATGTTCTTTAGGTACATGGCCATCTCCTGTGGTGAGTGGATCCAGACTGCAGGCCCATGGATCTGGACTGATATCATTTTGTTATGTCTCATTGATGTTAGAAGCCTGACGTGGGTTTGCTGCCTTGAAGCTACTGTAGTGGATTGCTAGTTAGAAAGTGCTGTATGCTCCAGGCCACTGCAATCTTGTTCAAAACAAACACAGTCATTGCCAACTGGAGGTTGTTTGCCAGAAAGGTTTCTTTGAGCTAGTGTGGAGAATGCTTTCAGCCGTCCTGCCGAGAAAGCTTTTTATATGGTTTCCTGTACTCGGCAAGAAAGGGCTCGCTAATGGATGTCGGAATAGGGTTAAACATCGGCTCCTGTTTAGACACATCCAAACATTTTCAAAATATGCCGTATACGGTGGTTGTATCGATGGATAACTCTGCTCTGAGAAGTCTGGTCTTCGTGACCTTGGAACAGGACCTTGAGCCTGGTTTGGGGGAAAAGGGGACATTGCTGTAGTTCAAGGATGTTCCAAAATCAAGTCTGAATTATTTCAAAATATGCTTTTCTTCCAGTGGTAGCTTGTCCAGGCCCTGACCTGGATGGCTCAGGCTAGCCTGATCTTGCTAGATCTCAGAAGCTGAGTAGGATCAGCCCTGGTTAGAACCAACGTTCCCTCTAAGCCAGGGGTGGCCAAACTGTGGCTCGGGAGCCACATGCGGCTCTTTCACACATATTGTGTGGCTCCCAACAGGGCAGCTGGAGAAGCGAAGGGGAGGCAAACTTCCCCCCCTCCCTCTCTTCCTTATTTTGCCCTCCCTCCCTCCCTCCCTCCCTCCCATCCATCTATTTGCTTTCTTTGTTTCTCTCTCTCTCTTTCCACCTCTTTCATTCTTTCTTTCCAACTCTCTCTCTTAGACAAATAAATATCATTAGCAAACAAATAAACATCAGTGGACAAATAAATATTACTATCAATACCTTTTTTTTACCCCTCTTTGTTTTTATTTTTGGCAACCTCATTTAATGTTTATAAAAAGCAAATTTACATTTATTTATTTTTTAAAAAACGTGTGTGTTATATTTGTTCATGTCTTGTGGCTCTCAGACATCTGATGTTTATTCTGTGTGGCTCTTACGTTGAGCGAGTTTGGCCACCCCTGCTCTAAGCTGTGGGATCTAAGCTGTGTGAGCAAAAATTCTACATTGTGAGCTACTGGTACTAAGCTGTGAGTGAGCAATTTGGCAACTGCATAAATTAGTTTGCTCGGGAGCCGTCCTTCCTAAGCTAAGACGAAGATGTGTGAGCTAAAGAACTGTGAGCTAGCTCACACTATCTCAGCTTAGAGGGACCACTGGTTAGAATTTGGAAGGGCGACCACCAAGGGAATTGAGGGTGGCCACACAGAGGCAGGCAATGGAAAACCACTTCTATTCATCTGCCCCAACCATGGATGGCCCAAGCCAGCCTGATCTCGTCAGATCTTGGAAGCTAAGCAGGGTCGGCCTTGGTTAGCCCTTGGATGGGAGGCCACTGAGAGAACCCATGGTTGCTACACAGAAGTAGGCAATGGCAAACTACTTCTGTATGTCTTTTGCCCTGACCTGGATGGGGCAGGCTAGCCTGATCTCATCAAATCTCAGAAGCTAAGCAGAGTCAGTCCGATTTCCCACAAGCGCAGCCCCGGCATCATTCCTCCATTTGCCCCGATTGCCTGCTTAAATTTCCCACTATTTGCCGCGGGGCGCATTTTGACCTGGGGCTTTGTGCAATTTCCTCCGATTTCCTCTGCGGCTTCAGTGATCCTCAAAAAAAAGGATCACTGAAGCTGCAGGGGAAATTGCACGAAGCCCCAGGTCAAAATGTACTCCACGGCAAATAGTGGGAAATTCAAGCAGGCAATTGGGGCAAACGGAGGAATGATGCCGGGGCAGCGCTTGTGGGGAATCGGTCTCAGTCTTGGTTAGTACTTGGATGGGAGACCACCAAGGACGTCCAGGATTGCTACACAGAGGCAGGCAATGGCAAACCACCTCTGATCATTTCTTGCAAACCTTATGGGGTTGCTCTAAGTTGTCTGGGACTTGAGGGCATGTTCCAAATTCACCAGCTTGTACAGAAACAATTCCCCCTTATGGACTCCACCAGTCTAGCTATACTGATTTATTCTATATTCTAATTCGAGAGGGGTTTTTTTCTGTGTGGATGCTTATATCTACCAAAAGAGAGCTCATTCTCCCCCAAGAGCTTTTCCTACATAGTCAGGCTCCTTCCTCAGTCTGCAGAAAAATCCGAAAAGTTAAAAAAAAACTTCAGGGACCATTGAATTCCCCCAAATACCTTTTGAAATGGCATCAGCTCCAGGTGTCAACTGTGAGGAGATTAGAATGTTCGGGGGGGGGGGGGAGGTTCTAACTGTTTCTGTCAGTAAAAGGCAGGGTTTTTACTGGAAGCAGTCTAGGGTTGCCAAGTACCCCCTCTGGCCACCAGCAGCAGATCTAGATCCAGGGTGGGAAACTCCTGGAGATTTGGGGGTGAAACCTGGGGAGGACAGGGACCTCAGTGAGGTACAATGCCATAAACTCCACCCTCCAAAGCATCCATTTTCTCCATGGAAAGTTATCCCTGTAGTCTGGAGATGAGCAGTGACTCCAGGGGATCCCCAGGTCCCACCTGGAGGCTGGCATCTCTAGGCAGCACCTTCTGTGTGACTTGATACCACTTGATTTGCATGACTTAATTAGGTCCAGCTGCTTTGCTACTGTTCATCAGCAGCCACCCTATGAAAGCCATTGTGATGTAACAGTTAGAACTTCAGACTGGGATCTGCAAGACCCAGGTTCAGATCCCCATCTTGCGGTGGAAGCTGACTGGGAGATTTTGGACCATTCATATACTTTCAGCCTAACCAGCCTCACAGGGTTGTTGTCCAGACAACAAGGAGGAAATAATAATGTAAGCTGCTTTAGTCTCCACTGTGGAGAAAGACTGTAATTTTCCTAGGTAGAGGCTGTGGGGGAGGGGGTGGAAGTGGAAAGCTGAAGACAGATAAAGGTAGGTTGGCTGTTGGGTGGAAAGGAAATAGGGTTGCCAACTCAAGGTTGGGAAATTCCTGGACATCTGAGAGGTGGAGCTTGGGGAGGGTGGGATTTGAGGTGGGAGGCAGAAAGAGAGAGAAAGAGTGATGAGGTGGGGAGGCAGAAAAACAAAGAAGAAGAAGAAGAAGAAGAAGAAGAGATTAGATTTATACCCTGCCCTTCACTCACTTGGAGTCTCAGAGCGGCTTACAAACTCCTTTCCCTTCCCTTCCCCACAACAGACACCCTGTGAGGCAGGTGAGGCTGAGAGAGCTCTGAGACAACTATCCTTGAGAGAACAGCTGGTACAGAGCTATGGCTTACCCAAGGTCATCCAGCCAGGTGCAAGTGGAGGAGTGGGGAATCAAACCCGGTTCTCCCAGATTAGAGTCCGCGCACTTAACCACTACACCAAACTGGAGAATGAAGATGGGACAGAAAGAGAGAGGAAGTAACATACATGGAGGAGACAGAGAGAGTAAGAAAGGGGGGCAGAAGGGAGGAAGAGTGTGAGAGAGGTAGGGGGAGAAGGGAGGAAGCAAAGGTGTGAGGAATGGGATAACCATCCTGCAAGTTTCTTGCGGGTCTCCACTTGTGCTTCTATAACCTCGAGGCAGATTTACCGCAGTCTGCTCCATGTGCTGCCGCCCTTGAGGACAACCTGGACACTTCCATCGCTACACAGAAGAGAAGTGTTTATCTGCAGCTAGATTGTGTCGGTCTTATTTAACGATATTGCTGATGGCCTCTATTTGTTTCCCAATTCATTTCGAAGTGCTGGTTCATATCAGTAAAGCTGTTTGTGTCCTGGGAACCACATATGTCAAGGACTGTCTCTCCCAGCATGAACGTTTGCACCAAGCTGCCTGTTCCACCACCCTCGGTAATTAGATCTGCCTCGTCCTGAGTGGTGCTCTCCCTGTGGAAGAGACTGTTTAGTCTGGAGAAGGGTGGGGGGGGGGACATGATGGCTCTCTTGAAGGATTTGAAGGGCTGTCAGAACATAAGAGAAGCCAATGCTGGATCAGGCCAACGGCCCATCCAGTCCAACACTCTGTGTCACACAGTGGCCAAAAACAGCAGGTGCCCTCAGGAGGTCCAGCAGTGGGGCCAGGACACTTGAAGCCCTCCCACTGTTGCCCCCCTCCCAAGCACCAAGAATACGGAGCATCACTTGCCCCAGACCGAGAGTTCCTATATATACCTTGTGGCTAATAGCGACTGATGGACCTCTGGAGGGCAGGGAGCTGTTCCTGTTGGCAGCAGAGGAGAGGACTCGCAAGAATGGGCTTAAATTAAGGGCGGGGAGGTACCGTCTGGATTTTAGGAAAAACTTTGTGACAGTGAGAGTTGCTCAGCAGTGGAATCGCTGCCCAGGGAAATGGTGGTGAGCTCCCCCTCCCTGGCAGTCTTCAAGCAGCAGCTGGACCAACACTTGTCAGCAGGGGTCCGTTGGAGCTGGAGCGCACAGGAGCGCAGCTCTGGGAGTGAGGAGCCCAGGGGGCGGGCACATGACCAAGCCCCGCCCCCTCCTTGGCTTCCCCGAGCAGTGCAGAAGCGCAGCTCCCCGGGGAAAGCCCTGCTAGGGTCTTTATTAATTTTAATGTTTTGTTTTAATATTGATAATTTTATCAGTGTTCCTTTTATGACTGTGTGCTGCTTTTCCAGAGACTTGCTTAGCAGCTTCCACCTTATCAGTTTGGTGTAGTGGTCAGGATTTGGACTCTAATCTGGGAGAACCAGATTTGATTCCCCACTCCACCACATGCAGCTGCTGGGGTGACCTTGGGCCAGTCACAAGTTCTCTCAGAGCTGTTCTCTCATGAGCAGTTCTCAAAAGACCTCTCTCAGCCCCACCTACCTCACAGGGTGTCTTGTTGTGGGGAGGGGAAGGGAAAGGGATAGGTGGTGGTGCACATGTCCTGGGTATCTCAAGTCTACTTGAAACCTGGTGGTTTCAAGGGAGCAGGAAGAGAATGAGGGTGTGTTCTTTACGCTTATTTTTATTGCACAAAGTATTGGATGGGGAAGGGAATGGAGGAAGAGCAGGTCAGTTTCACTCACCTGTGGAGGGGAGCCTGAGGGGTGGGTGTTGCCTTCTGACACACTTCCGGTATGTTAGGGGGTGTGGCTTATGCAAATGAAAGTTATGCAAATGAGTTATGCTAATGAGCTCCTGCACCTCTTTTTCTACAAAATGACCCCTGCTTGTCAGGGATGCTCTAGGTTGATCCTGCACTGAGCCGGGGGTTGGACTAGATGGCCTGTAGGGCCCCTTCCAACTCTTGTGATTCCATGATTCTATAACTGCAGAAAATGGGTTGCCAGCTCTGGGCTGAAAAATTCCTGGAGATTTGGAGGGTGGAACTGAGTGAGCATGGCGTTTGGCGAGGGACCTCGGTGGGGTATAATGCCACAGAATTCACTCTCCAACACTGCCGTTTCCTCCAGGGGAACTGATCAGTGTGATCCGGAGACCAGTTGTTATTCCAAGAGATCTCCAGGCCCTGCCTGGAGGTTTGCAGCCCTAAGAAGGAGGCAGAAAGGCTCCATCACTGACAATTTTCAGGAAGCCTTGATAATTGGTGCTTCTTATGGTTGTCTTTCCAGGTGTTACAAGCAATTGCACTTGTGATGTTTTTTTTCCCATCTTTAATTGTGTTATGCTCTGTGCCTATTTTTGGAGCATGTTTGTTCTATAAGGTGCCCTGAGGCCCTCTTATTCATAGGGTTGCCAGTTTTTTTTTTTTAAACCACTGAGACTTTGTGCTACTTCTTCCCAGCAGCTGCTGCTTAAATGGGCCTTGGCACTGCCACCTCGAAGCCCGAACAGCACATATGAGCTTGGGCTGCCAGTTTTCCTGGACAGTCAAGTATTTTCATTGACTGTGCAGGGAAAACATGGGCATTTAAGTATCTGGCTTTCCCCCCACAGTTTTTGCCTGGATGTTCAGTGAAAATACCAGACTGCCCAGGTCAATATCAGACACCAGGCAATAATAAGAACATCAGAAGAGCCCTGCTGGATCAGACCAGTGGTTTCTCTAGTCCAGCATCCTGTCTCACACAGTGGCCAACCAGTTCCTCTGGAGGGCCAACAACAGGGCACAGAGGCTGAGGCCTTCATAAGAACATCAGAAGAGCCCTGCTGGATCAGACCAGGGGTCCGGCTAGTCCAGCATCCTGTCTCACACAGGGGCCAAACAGTTCCTCTGGAGGACCAACAACAGGGCAGAGAGGCTGAGACCTTCATAAGAACATCAGAAGAGCCCTGCTGGATCAGACCAGTGGTTTCTCTAGTCCAGCATCCTGTCTCACACAGTGCCCAACCAGTTCCTCTGGAGGGCCAACACCAGGGCATAGAGGCTGAGGCCTTCATAAGAACATCAGAAGAGCCCTGCTGGATCAGACCAGTGGTCCGTCTAGTCCAGCCTCCTGTCTCACACAGTGGCCAGACAGTTCCTCTGGAGGGCCAACACCAGGGCATAGAGGCTGAGACCTTCATAAGAACATCAGAAGAGCCCTGCTGGATCAGACCAGTGGTCCATCTAGTCCAGCATCCTGTCTCACACAGTAACCAACCAGTTCCTCTGGAGGGCCAACACCAGGGCATAGAGGCTGAGACCTTCATAAGAACATCAGAAGAGTCCTGCTGGATCAGACCAGTGGTCCATCTAGTCCAGCATCCTGCCTCACACAGTGGCCAGCCAGTTCCTCTGGAGCACTCAACAACAGGGCATAGAGGCCGAGGCCTTCGAAAGAACATCAGAAGAGCCCTGCTGGATCAGACTAGTTGTCCGTCTAGCTCAGAGACCTTCCTCTGATATTGCCTCCTAACACTGGGATTTAGAGGCTGACTGCCACTGTATGTGGAGGTTCTCTTTTGTCACCATGGCTAGTAACCACTGATCGATTCATTCTATCTAATCCCCTTTTAAAACTGTATTCCTGTGGCCATCCTGTGGCTATCCTGTGGCCACCTTCCATCAGCGAACTCCACATTTTAATCACTCTCTGTTCTCCATTGTATCCTCACAATAACCATGTGAAGTAGGTCAGTACGAGAGAGTGTGACTGGCCCGAGGTCACCCAACAAGCTTCCACAGAATCAGTGAGGATTTGAACCTGGGTCTCCTAGATCCTTGTCTGACCCTCTTAGCCATTACACCACGCTGGCTTGCAAAGCCCAGCCCGACAGGGCAGCCCTGCTTTCCTCCTCCCTTGCCCCCAGGTGCTTATTGGAAGGAAAGGTAAAAATCAGTTTCTCCAGTGTGGAAATTAGTGACTCCTGGAGTATTTTCGTGTACAGGGTGAAGGCTTAAGTCCTCTCTCCCTGCGCACCACAGATCTAGTCAGGAGATAACTCAGGATGTCCTCAGATGGGAAGCTTATCACAATTTGTTCTTGTTGTATATTTGATTGGAGAGGGTATCACAGGCAAATGCTAAAGTCCCAATATTACAGGCTCTTCATTGAACAAATGAGCTCTGTTTAGGAGAGGGGGAAGGGCACAAGTCTCTACTGGCCAAAAACTTCTTCAGACTCCCAGCTCAGAAAACCTCCAGTTTATTAAGACGATAAAACAAATAGGGAGAGTTTGAAATAAAACAGACAATAGACAAAACCCTAACGAATCTAGCTAACTACAGACATACAGTGAGAGGTTCTTGCCTGGAAATGCAATTCCCTCTTGCCTGGTGTTTAGCTTTGGGCTTGGTTTACAACTTGGACCATGCCTCCCAAAGCTTGTTGCCACCAGCCTGGTTCCAACCGTCCAACGGTCCTTCTGCGCAGCCCAGACTTACTTGCTTGCAGATACTTGCTATAATGCGAGCAGTCCCTGCACCCGGACAATACCTCACAGTGAGCAGTTCAGGAAGATTCTTGCCACAACCTCTGGCTCCCTCACGGCCTCGTGCAGCCTTCCTGGCATTCGTCAAGCTGTCAGAAGCGCTGGTTTCCTTGCTCCTTCAAACACGTAGACATGTGCACATTCAGCTAAGTTCATGAATGAATGGAAAGATTTCTTCTGCCTCTAGGACTGGATTCTTATTCTTAGCTTCCCCAATCCCCGTCCTAGGCTAATTAAGGATTGCTGCCTTGACCCAGCTGTTTCCCATACTTAGGTTACAGAACATCTCGATTCTGACTACACTTACAGGCTCTTATCGGGAATGATTCTGTAAGTCAGTATCTCTAGCATGACAAAGGTTTTTTTTTTTTTTTTGTGGGTTGGGATGCTCACACCTCCCTCCCCGAACCGCTTGCATTGTGTGACAAGGCTCCAGGCACTGTCCAGATAGCCACGCTGCCCAAGCAGCAAGTGCAGTGTGATTTTTTTTTACATTTTTCTTTGCGCATGAGCGTACGCACATGACCAAATCACCGCTCCCACTTGGACGCGTTATACTCCCTTGTTTTTGCAGCCCCCACCCCCGAACAGTGAACAAAATGAACCACCAACATATAACTGAGTGCTGGAGTCTATATATATATGCGCTTGAATGTTTATACATCATATATATATTCAGGGCAGGATTGCTCATGCGTACAACAGCAAAAGCTAAGGGGAGGGGGAATTCAGCATGAGGAGGACGTTCGGATGACCTGATCGCATTCATGGCGAGAGATGGCTGTACAGACTGGCGAAATTGTGGATTCACAACACAAGGTACTTGGTTTCCCCAGTGCCAGAAAAATCGCTGGGAAACCGGGAGGCTTATGGGGGTGAGTCCCCTTCGATACAGTAGACCAGGGGTGGCCAACCTGTGGCTCGGGAGCCACATGCGGCTCTTTCACATATATTGTGCGGCTCCTGGCAGGGCGGCTGGGGAAGCAAAGGGGAGGCATGCTTTTTCTCTCTTTCTCCCTTCCTTCCTTCCTTCCTTCCTTCCCTCCTCCCTCCCATCTATTTGCTTTCCTAGTTTCTCTCTCTCTCTTTCTTTCCACTTCTTTAATTCTTTCTTTCCATCTCTCTCAATATCATTAGCAAACAAATAATATCATTATCAATAACTGGTTTTCCTTGTTTGTTTTTATTTTTGGCAGTCCTATTTAACGTTAATAAAAAGCAAATTTGCATATTTTAAAAAATAAAAATGTGTGTGTGACATTTGTTCCTGTCTTGTGGCTCTCAGACATCTGACGTTTATTCTATGTGGCTCTTACGTTAAGCAAGGTTGGCCACCCCTGCAGTAGACAGATGCAGCCATCTGATCAGCCCTTTTAAATGCGACAGGGAACAGTGGCGAAACCCAATCAAAATGACTGTGTGACCACAACCTCAGTCTTCTCAAGGCCCGGAGACGTCAGAGAATCCAGACGGAAAAGATTTGCCTCCAAATGTCTCCCCCCTTGATTTCTAGTGCCCGCACTAACTGGTTTCTATTTTCCCCAACCATTTGGGTTCTCTGTTTTGGGGTGTTGTTTTTATAGATTTATTTGCATTTTCTGTGCATACTTCACAGGTTTTACGTGCAATATGGTATGTATTCATGCACTGTTAGAAACACGTATAAATAATAGCCTTGTTGGCTGGATCCAGACAAAGTGTTCTCCTATCACAAGGCACTTCTCTTTAGGGATGGGCACAAACTGCATTTTTGCAGTTCAGTTCGGTTGTGGCTGGACCATGAACTGAACCACAAACCAGAAGGTTGGTTTGCGAACTGACCCAGTTTGTGTGTGTCTGTGAGCTATTTAAAGTTTAAAACCAGGGGTCCATTGGAGCGGGAGCGCACAGGAGCGCAGCTCCGGGAGGGAGGAGCCCAGGGGGCGGGCACATGACCAAGCCCCGCCCCCTCCTTGGCTTCCCCGAGCAGTGCAGAGGCGCAGCGACCCGGGGAAAGCCCTGCTAGGGTCTTTATTGTTTTTAATGTTTTGTTTTAATATTGATAATTTTATCATTGTTCCTTTTATGACTGTGTGCTGCTCTTCCAGAGACTTGCTCAAGGTGGCATATAAATCTTCTAAGTATACCATTTTTTATCTGGGCATATGGCACATAAGTACTGGAGAAATTTCACCAACCCTTCAGCAGCTTCCACCCCATCAGTTTGGTGTAGTGGTCAGGAGTTGGACTCTAATCTGGGAGAACCGGGTTTGATTCCCCACGCCTCCACATGCAGCTGCTGGTGTGACCTTGGGCCAGTCACAAGTTCTCTCAGAGCTGTTCTCTCATGAGCAGTTCTCAAAAGACCTCTCTCAGCCCCACCTACCTCCCAGGGTGTCTTGTTGTGGGGAGGGGAAGGGGAAGGGATGGGTGGTGCACATGTCCTGGGTATCTCAAGTCTACTTGAAACCTGGTGGTTTCAAGGGAGCAGGAAGAGAATGAGGGTGTGTTCTTTACGCTTATTTTTATTGCACCAAGTATTGGATGGGGAAGGGAATGGAAGAAGAGCAGGTCAGTTTCACTCACCTGTGGAGTGGAGCCTGAGGGGTGGGTGTTGCCTTCTGACACACTTCCGGTATGTTAGGGGGTGTGGCATATGCAAATGAGTTGTGCTAATGAGCTCCTGCACCTCTTTTTCTACGAAATGACCCCTGTTTAAAACCCTGCTTTCTACTCACCGCAGCATTTCACGGGAAGCAGAAAGCAGGGGCTTAAACCAAACAGCTGAGCTGAGCTGGTTTTCATGAAGAGCAGCAAGCAGAGGTTGGAATCCCTGATTTCTGCTCTTCACAAAATGCCACGAATCACCATGAACGGTGTCAAAATTTGTGGAAGTTCACGGTGGTTCTTTAGTTTGCAAGCATTGCTTTGTGAGCCATGAACCAGCTAAAATTCGTGATGAACTTTAGTTTGTCAGCTGGTTTGTGCCCATCCCTACTTACTTCAGAGAAACTGAACTTTGTGGCCTCCTCATCTCCTGCCATAGCCCACTTATCTCCTGGAAATGCTGACTGGGGGAGGGGCATCTGGTGATCTCCTGGGTTTATAACTGATCTCCAGACAACAGAGGTCAGTCCCCCTGGAAAAAAATGGCTGTTTTGGAAGGTGAACTCTATGGAATTACTCTGTTGACGTCCCTCCCCTTCCTAAACCCCACTCTCCCCAGGCTCCACCCCCAAAATTTCCAGGTATTTCTCAACCCAGAGCTGGCAACCCTACAGGGGACCCCCAGAAATGGCATAGGAGCAGAAGGAAGGGGGGAATTGGTGCAGACAACTCCTTCCCTTTAGTTGGTGGATCATTTAATCTGGATCCGAGCCATAACATATAATGCCGATTTATTGATGCCAAAATAAAGACTGTATCTGTCACAAGGGAAATGTTTGATTCAAGGAAACGGAAAATGGCATGAAAATAAAGCATCAGGGGGTTTGGATCGGCACAGAAAACAACCACAATTAAACTGGGGATTTGGGGGTTTGAAATCATCCCTGCTAGAAAAGCTGGGCTTTGAAGAGGGATTGCAAGGATGAGAAAGAGGATGAACGAGAGAGAAGCGTCTAGCAGCTTGGGATTAATACGTCACTTCTGCATCTCTTATGCAGGAAGTCGATGCAGTTTTCCTCTGGCGCGTTAGGAAAGCAAAACAAGTTGAGCAAGTGTTTTTAATCTAATTTCCCGGAATAAGGATGTATCAGCCAAGCATGTCACAGCCGCAAAGCAAATTGGCTCGTAATTATCACTACATCCACTGATGTGTTGATAATGATAATAATAATCAGCCACTCGACTTGGAAAGAGCGATAGAGAAATGGCAGGCTCTGGCGCCTTGGCTGCAGAGGAGAGAGGCGGAAGCCGGGAAAGAAACCAGGCAGGAATTGAATTGCTGGAGCAAGTCAGATATCAATTATCAGAGCACAACAGAATTCATAGGTAAGCTGGGGGAGAACCTCACATTTCAGGAAACGCCCACAGGGGCTCCAGGTGAAGTCGAATAATAGAATCACAGAGTTAGAAGGGAAGCCCTACAGGCCATCTAGTCCAACCCCCTGCTCAATGCAGGATCAGCCTAGAGCTTCCCTGACAAGGGTTTGTCCAGCTGCTGCTTGAAGACTGCCAGGGAGGGGGAGCTCACCAACTCTCCAGGCAGCCGATTCCACTGTCGCACAAGTCTTGAATGTCAAAAAGTTTTTTCCTAATATCCAGGGGTCATTTCGTAGAAAAAGAGGTGCAGGAGCTCTTTAGCATAATTCATTTGCATATGCCACCCCCCCAACATACCGGAAGTGTGTCAGAAGGCAACACCCACCCCACAGGCTCCATTCCACAGGTGAGTGAAAATGACCTGCTCTTCCTCCATTCTCTTCCCCAACCAATAATTTGTGCAATAAAAATAAGTGTAAAGAACACACCCTCATTCTCCTCCTGCTCTCTTCAAACCACCAGGTTTCAAGTAGACTTGAGATACCCAGGACATGGGCACCACCCATCCCTTTCCCTTCTCCTCCCCACAACAAGACACCCTGTGAGGTAGGGGGGGCTGAGAGAGGTCTTTTGAGAACTGCTCATGAGAGAACAGCTCTGAGAGAACTTGTGACTGGCCCAAGGTCACCCCAACAGCTGCATGTGGAGGAGTGGGGAATCAAACTCGGTTCTCCCAGATTAGAGTCCAACTCCTGACCACTACACCAAACTGATGGGGTGGAAGCTGCTGAAGGGTTGGTGAAATTTCTCCAGTACTTCTGTGCCATGTGCCCAGATAAAAAAATGTTATACTTAGAAAATGTATATGCCACCTTGAGCAAGTCTCTGGAAAAGCAGCACACAGTCATAAAAGGACCAATGATAAAATTATCAATATTAAAACAAAACATTAAAATCAACAAAGACCCTAGCAGGGCTTTCCCCGGGGCGCTGCGCCTCTGCACTGCTCGGGGAAGCCGAGGAGGGGGCGGGGCTTGGTCATGTGCCCGCCCCCTGGGCTCCTCACTCCCGGAGCTGCGCTCCTGTGCGCTCCCGCTCCAACGGACCCCTGCTAATATCCAGCCGGTACCTTCCCACCCTTAATGTAAACCAATTCTTGCGAGTCCTCTCCGCAGCCACCAACAGGAACAGCTCCCTGCCCTCCTCTAAGTGAGAGCCCTTCAGATACTTTAAGAGAGCCATCCTGTCCCCCCTCAGCCTCCTCTTCTCCAGACTGAACCTTCTCAAGTCCCTCAGCCTTTCCTCGCAGGGCTTCTTGGTCTCCAGGCCCCCGATCATCCTCGTCGCTCTCCTCTGCACCCGCTCCGTTCTGTCCACAACCTTTTTCAAGCGAGGCCTCCAGAACTGCACACAGTACTCCAGGTGCGGCCTGACCAAGGCAGTGTACAGTAGGCTTATGACATCTTGCAGTTTGGATGTTACTACTGGCACTTCCAGTGAATGAGCTTCTGCAGGCATCCAGAAGCCTCAGGGTAACAGAAACACACAACCGGTGGGCAGCATGAAGCCTCCGGATTGCCAAACCCTATTAGGAATACAAGGGACCTGGCCTTCGGTCCTTGTGTATTCTGTCTAAGACCTGCAATTTCACCAGTGAACAGCTTGGGGGGAAAGTATCAGATTACAATTTGGCTATGTCTCACCCTGACCTGGATGGCCCAGGTTAGCCTGATCTCATCAGATCTCAGAAGCGAAGCAGGCTTAGTCTATAGCTTAGTATATGGCTGGGACACCACCAAGGAAGTTTGGGGAGGGGAGGGACCTCAGAGTCTACCCCTTGCCATAGAGTCTACCCCTTGAAGCAGTCAATTTCTGCAGGGAAGCTGTGCCGCCAGAGAGTTCACCCTTCAAAGCATCCATTTTCTGCCGCAGAATGGATCCTTGGAGACCCGTTGTGTTTCCTGGAGAACTCCAGCCCCCATCTGGAAGTTGACAACCCTAAGTTGTCATAAGAACATCAGAAGAGCCCTGCTGGATTAGACCAGTGGTCCATCTAGTCCAGCCTCCTGTCTCACACGGTGGCCAATCAGTTCCTCTGGAGGGCCAACAACAGGGCAGAGAGGCCGAGGCCTTCATAAGAACATCAGAAGAGCCCTGCTGGATCAGACCAGTGGTCCATCTAGTCCAGCCTCCTGTCTCACACGGTGGCCGATCAGTTCCTCTGGAGGGCCAACAACAGGGCAGAGAGGCCAAGGCCTTCATAAGAACATCAGAAGAGCCCTGCTTGATCAGACCAGTGGTCCATCTAGTCCAGCATCCTGTCTCACTCAGTGGCCAACCAGTTCCTCTGGAGGGCCAACAATAGGGCGGAAGGGCCGAGGCCTTCATAAGAACACCAGAAGAGCCCTGCTGGATCAGACCAGTGGTCCATCTAGTCCAGCATCCTGTCTCACTCAGTGGCCAATCAGTTCCTCTGGAGGGCCAACAACAGGGCAGAGAGGCCAAGGTCTTCATAAGAACACCAGAAGAGCCCTGCTGGATCAGACCAGTGGTCCATCTAGTCCAGCATCCTGCCTCACACAGTGGCCAACCAGTTCCTCTGGAGGGCCAACAATAGGGCGGAAGGGCCGAGGCCTTCATAAGAACATCAGAAGAGCCCTGCCGGATAACACCAGTGGTCCATCTCGTCCAGCATCCTGTCTCACACAGTGGCCAACCAGATCCTCTGGAGGGCAAACAACAGGGCATAGAGAGGCCAAGGCCTTCCCCTGATGTTGCCTCTTGGCTCTGGGATTCAGAGTATAGAGAAAGCTTAGATGTTCAAATGATAATCTATTTTTTTAAACTTTATTTTGCATTATGTAAATACATAACCAAACAAACAAACTGTTTCTCATTGATTATTGCTGGGATTCCAGAGGTCCTTTGGTAAAGGACTTTGGGATTTCCAGGAACAGATTGGTAACCACTAAGCAGAATGGTAGAAACAGGTGTTTTATATCTAATTTAATGGTCAGAGAAAGGAGTCTCCTAATGAACAGGTGTTCCAGCCCTCCAAACATCAGTAAACTTTTTAATGAAGATGGTACCGCTCACCACAATAACGAGCTGTCATGGTGAAGATCTGTGTTCAAGCTCTGTACTTCAAAGAAGTGAGTTCAGAAGTTCGTAATGGTTTAATTTTAAATGAGGAAAAATCAAACTAAACTTCTTCAATGCTTTAACATAAATATTGAGTTATTGAAATCTATAAGCAATATACCTGCCTTTTAGCAGCTTATTATTTTAAGGCAAAAGGACTGTTTATTTGCATAGAGAAATAGCCATAGATTTAATGAACTGAGCTGGCAAGAAATGCCCAGGGGGGGGGCGTGGCAGCTGACCATCTGGCTGGCTGCATCCCTTCCAGCTCCTGCTACCCCCGTGAGAAATTAGAGCTCTGCTTACTGAAAACGCAGCCTTGAGTGGAATAAATATCAATGCCAGGTACGGGAAGAACTAGGGCAAGGAAAAGTGCCAAAAACCCTCCTTACAGACCTCCTTAAAAGAGCAATATTGATATTGAATTCTCGGATGACTCGGATTTGGAGGCTTCTCTGTTACAGGAAATGGCGACAGAAGGGAGTATCCCTGACCAAAGCGAACAGACTGTGATATCGCATGCCCTAACAGAGATCAGGAATGCCATTAAGACTGATAGGAAGCTACTGAGTGGAGAGGTTGGTCAATTAAAGAAGGAATTTGAATTACTTACTTACTTAAACAGACATTACTTAAACAGACATTGAAGCCAATAAATAAGAAATTAGACGAGCTTACCGCAGCTTTGAAAACGACAGAGAGAAAAGCTGAATCAGCGTAGCACTTGGCAAAAAGAATGCAGAAGACGTCAAAGAATTTATGGATTTTGAAATATGGGCTAAGAATAAGATTATACTCCAGGAAACAAAATTGAGAGAAAAGAAAGCCAAAATATGTGGAGTATCAGTAAACTTTGGTGAAAAAGAAAATCTCGCTGCAGCTTTAAATAAATGGCCGACCCAAATCCTTCTTGCAGCAGGAGAAGCAGTGACTCCTGAAGGGATCATCAGTGCTGCTTTTCGGCTAAACGTCTCCAAAAATGCTCCTGAGAATGCCTCACCAGACATTATAACAGATGATAAATAAACGTTTTGCAATTGTGAGAGACAAGCAAGGACTGAGTTTGGAGGACATGATTGTATATCTGTTTCCTGACATTCCAATGGAGGTAATAAACACAAAAAGACGTCTCAGGGAAACAGCGAAAATATAAAATTAACAAAAATGCTCTGATGGATTAAAATGAAGAATAATAGGTGGATTCAAGAGTTCTACAGAAGCTTTATGCCATAGGCTATTTTGTACGATTAGAAAGCGCATATAAAAGGTTTAATTTTTAAAACATTACTATAATTTTGTATTTTTATATATATGCTTCATATACGCTGAATTTTTGGCTTTATAGTGTCCCTTATTTGTTAATTGTTAATGTTAACAATGTTAAAACATTTTCTACCTTTTACTGTGTGGTTTATTGGCTAGCCACAAAAGTCAAAGAACCTTAGTGCCCTCAGGGCATTGCCTTAAAGAGGATTAGTGCCTCTGAATGGGGAGTTTCCCCTCAGTCACCATGGCTAGTAGTCATCAATAAACTTATCCATCCTTCATTTTAAACTATGCTTGTTTTGATTTACATGATAAGAACATAAGAACATAAGAGAAGCCAATGTTGGATCAGGCCAATGGCCCATCCAGTCCAACACTCTGTCTCACACAGTGGCCAAAAATACCAGGTGCCCTCAGGAGGTCCAGCAGTGGGGCCAGGACACTAGAAGCCCTCCCACTGTTGCCCCCCCCAACACCAAGATTACAGAGCATCACTTGCCCCAGACTGAGAGTTCCTATCTATTTATGATGTTTTCCTTCATCCAAGCTCTAAAGCTTCATACCTCATCTCAGACCTGTGGTGTAAGTCAAGGAAACATCTGGGTCCATACTTGGCCACCAAGGAATACCAGGGTTGCGACACAGAGGCAGGCAATCACAAACCACCTCTGAATGTCTCTGGCCTTGAAAAACCTACAGGGTCGCCATGTTGGCTGTGATTTGAAGGCACTTACACACACATCCACACACACAGAGGATACATGACATAAGAGAGAGAGAGAGAGAGGAGAAGAAGAGATTGGATTTATACCCCACCCTTTGCTTGGAGTCTGAGTGGCTTACAATCTCCTTCCCTTCCTCTCCCCACAACAGACACCCTGTGAGGTAAGTGGGGCTGAGGGAGCTTTTTCAAGAACTGTTCAAGAGAAAACAGCTCTGAGAGAACTTGTGACTGACCCGAAGTCACACCAACAGCTGCATGTGGAGGAGTGAGGAACCAAACCTGGTTCTCCCACATTAGAGTCTGTGCTCCTAACCACTACAGCAAACTGTATATATCAATTGCATATTGAGTACAAAATACAAATGGACCTACCAGGCCAACAGCGAAAAGCTGAGAACTGAAATTGTTGGCAAAAGTTAGAAACAAATACAACAAGAAATGGAATAAGGATTACAGGCTTATTGCTTTGGGAGCCAGCAGGGGATGGGCTTACTGGGAGCAGGAAGTTTTATCTGATGGTTCAGTTACGTGCCCACGTGACTTCCAACGTGACCTGGAAGTGACATAGATATGTTGGGGACTTTGGGCTGACACTCTGGTTTTTGGACAAAAAACTCTATGGTAGAATTAACTTTGGCTGTTCCTCCTCTTTTTGCAGTAAGTTCCCCTCGCTGGCCAGCTGATTGGCTGCGGAGAGATGGTGTCTGGAAGCGGGGGACCCCTGCCCCCACTGGGGGGGCGTCTGGCATCCCTACTCACAGGTTATTAACCTGTTGTAAACTGCCCCACGCAAGCAGGGGAGGGCAATCAAGGAATATAAATAAATAAATAAAAATAACTGAATATGAGCTATATCTGAGGAAGTGAGCAGTGACTCATGAAAGCCCCTACCCTGCCACAAACTTGGTTAGTCTTTAAGGGGCTCCTGGACTCTGACTCTTTTCTACTGCTACAGACAGACTAACACGGCTGCCCATCTTGATCTACCTCACAGGGTTGTTATCAGGGGTCCGTTGGGGCCGGAGCGAGGCGGAGCGAGGCGGAGCGAAGCTCCACCAGCTCAGGAGTGGCCATTAGGGCAGCCACGGGCCGAATCAGATTCTCTGATCTGATTCAGCCTGCTGCCGAATTGCCACCGAAATTTGGCAGCAAATTTAAAAGCCACTGGAGGAAAAGGGGTTTGAGGGAGAGGCTCCAAACTTGCAGGGTAGCTGCCGGGACCTCTCCCCCAAATACCCACCAAGTTTCAAGAAGATTGGACCAGGGGGTCCAATTCTATGGGCCCCCAAACAGGTTGCCCCCATCCCCTCCATTGTTCTCTATGGTAGAAAAAAAGGTAACATTTTTTCCCACCATAGAGAACAATGGAGGGGATGGGACAACCTGTTTGGGGGCCCATAGAATTGGACCCCCTGGTCCAATCTTCTTGAAACTTGGTGGGTATTTCGAGGAGAGGCCCCAGCAGCTACCCTGCAAGTTTGGAGCCTCTCCCTCAAATCCCCTTTCCTCCAGCCCCTCATATACCCTATGAGTTTTTGCCATTGATTTCAATGGCCCTTAGGGTATAATGGGGCTGAAACTGACATTCCCTTTCTGACACACTTCCGGTGATGTCAGGGGACGTGGCATATGCTAATGAGGTATGCTAATGAGTTATGCTAATGAGCTCCTGCAGCTCTTTTTCTACGAAAGGACCCCTGGTTGTTATAATGACAAAATGGAGGCGGTGAGAACGATTTAAGCCACTTTTGGTCCCCGTTGGGAATGAATGAATGAATGGTGTTTGGACTCTAACCAGGGCACAAGCGGTTTGACTGCTTGCAGTTTAAACAGCTTCCTGGCACAGACTCATCGTCTTGGCTGGGCTGGATTTTGTATGGAGCCATGGCTAATAGAGAGGGTTGCCAACCTCTAGGTGGCACCTGGAGACCCCCGACCATTACAATTGATCCCCAGACTATAGAAATACATTCCCCTGGAGAAAAATGGCTGCTTTGGGGGGTGAAGTTTATGACCTTGAATCCTGCTGAGCTCCGTCCCTTCCCCAAACCCCTTCCTCTTCAGGGCCCATCCTGCAAATCTCAAGGTATTTCCCAACTCAGAGCTGGCAGCCCGACTGTCAGATCCTCTGCCATTAATTGTTCAGGCCCGGGGTCAGTAATTTACGGCTAGCCTTGAGGTTTATCGCGTGTCCTGCTTAATGTGTCTTTTTCTTCCCCGGGAGGATGGCTTGCCGCATTCCACTGCGTCACATAAACAGTCTGGCTATCTTCCCTCACCTCCTCCCTCTTTCTCTCTGGAGTCTCGAATGTTTTATCTTGCTTTTGTAACCTTGGAGAACTGTTGAACTGTTTTCTAGCCAGGTGCCCGGCCTGTGAATTGCAAGTAGAGGTCACTAAGGGCCATGGGGGGAATTTTTAGTGCTTTTGCGCCTTTTCTGTGAGAACCAACGGTTGGGGGTTTTCGCGCTTTTTTGTATTTGCTCTGATTGGCTCTTTGCCTGCTCTTACCTTACTGTGTAGGGTATATTAATCCCTGTTGCTTGTAACCAGTTATCTCTAACAAACATTGAGTACCTGAACCATCATTAAGAAGAAGAAGAAGAAGAGAAGAAGAGATTGGATTTATATCCTGCCCTTCACTCACTTAAGAGTCTCAGAGCGGCTTACAAACTCCTTTACCCTCCCCTCCCCACAACAGACACCCTGTGAGGTAGGTGGGGCTGAGAGAACTCTTTCCCAAGCTGTCCTTGAGGGAACAGCTGGTACAGAGCTATGGCTTGCCCAAGGTCATCCAGCCAGGTGCAAGTGGAGGAGTGGGGAATCAAACCCGGTTCTCCCAGATTAGAGTCCGCGCACTTAACCACTACACCAGACTGGCTCTCTTTTGCTTTTATCAAAGGCCTGGCTTATCTGATTCGACTCAGAAGCCTCACACCGACACATAGAACTTCTGCAGCCCGAGCATGGAAATATAACCAAGGTTAGTTTGGGAGCTTGTGGTTTTTAAAATGTCAGCATTTTCCAGCAGGATTTTACCCATAATGCCAGAGAGGGAAATGAGCAATAAGCAATCTCTGGTGCTCAGAAAGCATGAACCGAGGCCTCCAAATCGAATTGAGGGCGGCCCAGCCAGGCTTGGTTAATGTTCTCTCCAGACAACTTATTCAAAGGTTCAAAGCGTTCCACTTTTGGTGCTTTTAAAGCGACACTTTAAAAGCTCCTCCGAGATGGTACTGGAGCAAAGTGGTAGTCAGGGACTTGCCTCAGAGACTTAAACAATCTCCTCCTGACTTTCACGGCGGGGGATTTTGAACCTGTGAGCTTTGGCACCTGAAGCAGATGATCTAATAAGTTGGCTCCTGCTTTCAATTGCCCTGTAAGCAGCAGGAAACCTGAACACAGGTCCCCAGTGATTTCTGCTTCTTTCCCCCCTCCCAGGGTGCACCAAAGGATTATCGAAATTAAATTTGCCTTGGTTGGTCCTTGGAAGCGGCTTTGAAAAAAAAAACACACAATAACAATCCTAGTTGTCTTTCTGTTTTGCAGGCTTCCCTTCTTTAATTCTAGTCTGCCGGCTGCAAACGGTATTAAGCAAGAGCCAGGAGATCAAGGAAGCATTGTTTATGGAGCCATGTCTGGGCCTCTTAGATAAGATAAAATGGGCAAGAAAAAGGCGGGCTTGAAGGCTGGAATATGATGAATGCAAAACTGGGCCATAAATCAAAGGAGGAAATGAAGTCACGGGGAGGGTGTGGGGGTCCGATTAAGCAAAACTGGAAGAAAATACTATTGCATGACTTGCATGAGCCAGTTTGGTGTAGTGGTTAAGTGTGCGGTCCCTAATCTGGGAGAACCGGGTTTGATTCCACACACCTTCACATGCAGCGGCTGGTGTGACTTCGGGTCGGAGATTCTTGTTGGAATTATACCAATATATCTTCAATAGAGTACTCTGCAGGGGTCCGTTGGAGCGGGAGCGCACAGGAGCGCAGCTCCGGGAGTGAGGAGCCCAAGGGGCGGGCACATGACCAAGCCCCACCCCCTCCTCGGCTTCCCCGAGCAGTGCAGAGGCGCAGCACCCCGGGGAAAGCCCTGCTAGGGTCTTTATTGATTTTAATGTTTCGTTTTAATATTGATAATTTTATCATTGTTCCTTTTATGACTGTGCTGCTTTTCCAGAGACTTGCTCAAGGTGGCCTATAAATTTTCTAAGTATACCATTTTTTATCTGGGCACATGGCACATAAGTACTGGAGAAATTTCACCAACCCTTCAGCAGCTTCCCCTCCATCAGTTTGGTGTAGTGGTCAGGAGTTGGACTCTAATCTGGGAGAACCGGGTTTGATTCCCCACTCCTCCACATGCAGCTGCTGGTGTGACCTTGGGCCAGTCACAAGTTCTCTCAGAGCTGTTCTCTCATGAGCAGTTCTCAAAAGACCTCTCTCAGCCCCACCTACCTCACAGGGTGTCTTGTTGTGGGGAGGGGAAGGGATGGGTGGTGCACATGTCCTGGGTCTCTCAAGTCTACTTGAAACTTGGTGGTTTCAAAGGAGCAGGAAGAGAATGAGGGTGTGTTCTTGACGCTTATTTTTATTGCACCAAGTGTTGGATGGGGAAGGGAATGGAGGAAGAGCAGGTCAGTTTCACTCACCTGTGGAGGGGAGCCTGAGGGGTGGGTGTTGCCTTCTGACACACTTCCGGTATGTCAGGGGGTGTGGCATATGCAAATGAGTTATGGTAATGAACTCCTGCACCTCTTTTTCTATGAAATGACCCCTGGTACTCTGTATAGGCTTATAATTATTGTACTTTAATAGTGGTGTTAGTTTTCATAAGGTTTTTTGTATAAAATTTGTAGCAGCTCATACACTGTGATTCTCTAATTGTAAGCCCTAGTTGTCAGTTCTGCTGGGTGCAAACAGTCACTAAACGACATTACATTTGAATGACATGTCCTCGCCATTTATTAGTCATGAAACAAACAAAGACCTACAACAAATTTAGATTTACAGCAAATTGGCATTTTAATTTGGAGGACCATTAGTGTTCATTCTTGCCTGGTTGTTTGTTCCATCTGGGATTGGGTAGATTTCTTATCATTGTACGCTGGACGATGTTTCGTGTTATTGTCAGCAGCACAGAGAATGGTACAAATGAATGCTCTGTACATGTAATCAGTCTATCTGTGCTCATTCAATAGGGGTAAGACTGCCATCCTAAGCTAGGGTTTCCTGGGTCCCCCCCCCGGCCACTGCTGGGGGATAGGGTTGCCAGCCTCCAGGAGGAGCCTGGAGGTCTCCCCCCTTTACAACTGATCTCCAGCTGACAGAGATCAGCTCCCCTGGAGAAAATGGCTGCTTTGGAGGGTGGACTCTATGGCATTGTACCCTGCTGAGGCCCCTCCCCTCCCCAAACCCCGCCCTCTCCTGGATCCACCCCCAAACTCTCCAAGTATTTTCCAACCCAGACCTGGCATGCCTCTCCAGTATTTTCCAACCCTGCTAGGCTGGCATGCCTCTCCTAAACTCACATCCTAGGAAAGAAATCCCACTGAATTCAGAGAGAGGGACTTCCTCCTTTTAGGATCACTCCGCATCAGCCAGCCTGGCACTGGAGATTTCTGGAGCCCCTCTGGACCGTCTCACATTCTTTCCCAAAGACAACTGAATCCTATAAGAGCTCCCCAAAACACCACAACTCTCAGGGAAGGCTTAGCAATAGCACAGATTACTTCTTGGAAAAGTCTGTAATACTAACTCAGCTTTGTGGCCCTCGATGTCTGTAATTCTGTGTATTCCCTAAATAAGGCTAAATGATTTGTGGTAATGAAGTGTGTCAGGGTGGCACTTATCGGGGTTTGTATATATCGTAAATACGCCCACGTCTGGTTTTGTTCAAGTAAAGAGTGGGTACTTGCCCTTAAAATATAATGTACTCCTCTCAAATGTCAGGTATAATGAGGGGTGATATTAGCCCCCACAATGGAAGAAACGCACCTCTTGATGTTATGATGCTCAAGATTAAAAAATATAGATTGGGTGTTGGGGTTTTGCTATGATCCCTCTCCTAAAAGGCAACCTGGAAACCGAAAATGCCATAATAACACAGTGCACTTAGGTGAATCATCCTATTAATATCCAGCGTTCCCAAGGCGCACGCTATCAGAGCCGAGCATCTTTAAATGAAGCCTATGAAACCCGATGCACAGAGAAAACAAGTGGATGGAGGACTGAAGAAGAATGGAATGGAGGGGTTGGTGGGAAATGAAACTCTCATCGAAACGGTTCTAGGTTGGGTCACCAGATGAGGCTGGCAAGATAGCGGGGGACTTTCCAGGAGCCTCTGGGAGAGGGGAGGGAAGAAGCGCAACCGAAGGTAGTTCTGGCTATCACATTTAAAGAGACTGCATTCTTTTTCAATGCCTTCCCTCCATTGGAAAAAATGGAGGATGGGGGCACCTTTTGGGGGGGCTGATAGAATTGGACCTCCTGGTCCAATCTTTTTGAAACTTGGGGAGGGATATGCTGAAAATTTGGTGCTTCTCCCTCAAAAAACAGCAACCTGAGGCCCTAGATATGCATGGCTCAATTCTCCATTATATCTAGAGCAGGCAGGTCTTTGATCACAGGCCATCTCAAAGGTGTTGCCCCAGGTATGGAATTCCTTTCCCGGGGAAATTTGTCTGATGCTGCTGTCATCAATATAGTTCCGGATCCTGGCAAAGTTTTACTGGCGGTTAAAAAAAAACGATACTAACTGGCTCCCATTGTTTTATGTCACACCTAAAGACGATGGGTAGTGGCTCAGGCGGGGTGGGAGAAGCAAAGGCTGAACCATGGATCAGGTTGCCTGAGGGACAGATTCAGGCAAGAAGGGTCAGGCCTGGAGTCAGCCATCCACAAGGGAGTGACGTGGGAAACCTGCAACCAGGCAAGCATCAGGAACCCAGACCTTAAGGAAGGTAGTTGGGTGTAGTGTTTAAGAGTGGTGGGCTCTCATCTGAGAGAACCGGGTTTGATTCCTCACTCCTCTACATGCAGTCAGCTTGGTGACCTTTGGTCAGTCACAAGTTCTCTGCCAGTTGTTCTCTCAAGAGCAGTCCTCGAAAGAGCGCTCTCAGCCCCACCTACCTCACAGGGTGTCTGTTGTGGGGAGGGGAAGGGAAAGGAGATCAGGGGTTCGTTGGAGCAGGAGCGCACAGGAGCACAGCTCCGGGAGTGAGGAGCCCAGAGGGCGGGCACATGACCAAGCCCCGCCCTCTCCTCAGCTTCCCCGAGCAGTGCAGAGGCGCAGCGCCCCGGGGAAAGCCCTGCTAGGGTCTTTATTGTTTTTAATGTTTTGTTTTAATATTGATAATTTTATCATTGTCCCTTTTATGACTGTGTGCTGCTTTCCCAGAGACTTGTTCAAGGTGGCATATAAATTTTCTAAGTATACCATTTCTTATCTGGGCACATGGCACAGAAGTACTGGAGAAATTTCACCAACGCTTCAGCAGCTTCCACCCCATCAGTTTGGTGTAGTGGTCAGGAGTTGGACTCTAATCTGGGAGAACTGGGTTTGATTCCCCACTCCTCCACATGCAGCTGCTGGGGTGACCTTGGGCCAGTCACAAGTTCTCTCAGAGCTGTTCTCTCATGAGCAGTTCTCAAAAGACCTCTCTCAGCCCCACCTACCTCCCAGGGTGTCTTGTTGTGGGGAGGGGAAGGGATGGGTGGTGCACATGTCCTGGGTATCTCAAGTCTACTTGAAATCTGGTGGTTTCAAGGGAGCAGGAAGAGAATGAGGGTGTGTTCTTGACGCTTATTTTTATTGCACAAAGTATTGAATGGGGAAGGGAATGGAGGAAGAGCAGGTCAGTTTCACTCCCCTGTGGAGTGGAGCCTGAGGGGTGGGTGTTGCCTTCTGACACACTTCCGGTATGTTAGGCGGTGTGGCATATGCAAATGAGTTATGCAAATGAGCTCCTGCACCTCTTTTTCTATGAAATGACCCCTGAAGGAGATTATAAGTCACTCTGAGACTCCAAGGGAAGGGCAGATATAAATCCAGTTCTCCTTCACTACTACTTCTGCTGCTGCTGCTTCTCCTCCTCCTCCTCCTCTTATGACTTGCACAGTAAAATGACACGTTCCTTAAAATGAGCATCCAGAAAGCCAGCCTGATTTCCCTTTGCTTTCCTGGCGCTCTTTCAATGCCAATCCATTCCACTTTCACTTTCAATCCCTTCCTCACCATGAAAACCATTGCTCCTCATCCCCCAGCGTATCAGCAATTTTCCGGCGGCAATATGCTTTGGTCCCCGTTTCGAGTGCTGCCGCCAAAGTCCCCGAGACAATATTTGATGGCGCAATGCATTTTGCCCTCTCGAGCCTTGGTTTTCTGTTGCATTCCATCCCCCCCACACACCACGAAAGGTTTCATAACTGCGGCGGCTTGAACAACAAAAATGTTCGGTGCCGAGGAGTTTTTTATAACCCCGTGGAGCAATAAAACCGCATTGATTTCCTGTCCTGCTGTCCTTTGGGACTCCCCCTAACCGATTTGAGGATGATTTCTTCAACGTACGCAGTTCCAGTAGCCTCTGACCCAAAAGGAACCTTTATTGAACAACAGCAGTCTGCCACGCAGTATCATGACTGCATTTATGTTCAGGGACATTATGTGAGGCTCATGGGACTGACATATATGGAATGATAGCTTTGGTCCTTCATGGTCAGTATTGTCTACTCAGACTGGCAGCCGCTCTCCAGGGTCCCAGTGGAAGATTTTCATATCATCAGCTGCTTTATTCTTTTCTTTGGTCCTTTCTGCACTAGACCTTAAATCCTGGCTCAACCCTGTCCCTGAACTTACATTCTACACTACACACAAGTTCACCCCTGTAATTATCTCGGGCAGGGCTCATTTCATAGCAGGAGCTCCTTTGCATATTAGGCCACACACCCCTGATGTAGCCAATCCTCCAAGAGCTTACAGTAGCCCCCTGTAAGAAGAGCTCTGTAAGCTCTTGGAGGATTGGCTACATTAGGGGCGTGGGGCCTAATATGCAAAGGAGCTCCTGCTACGAAATTAGGGTTGCCAAGTCCTTGTGATTTACCGGCGGGGGGGTCCTCCTGGGTCCGGGAGCTTCCCCAGCGAGCGCGCGCCACGATGATGATACCCGGAAGTGACATTATCACGTTGGAGGTGTTGCCAGGGCGACACTCTGGCAATTGCCCAAAAACTCTATGGTACCATAGAGTTTTGGGGTGATTGCTAGAGCGTCGTCCCGGCAACGTCCCCAACGTGATGATGTCATTTCCGGGTGACGTCATTACGCTGGGGAAGTCATCCTGACTGGACGACTTTGGGGGTGGGGTTCTCCCCGCCATCCGAATGCTGGCCGGCAGATCGGGAACCACTGTAGCGGGGGATCCCCCGCCCCCCAGGCTGACTTGGCAGCCCTATACGAAATGAACCTTGATCTCAGGGTATTTTTTGTTTCCGCATTACGTGGAAGTCACCCCGGTTTCACACCACACTTGTCCCGGGATCAACAGATGCTGTTATAACTGGGGATAAATGCAAGGTGTCACAAGTTGAACTCTGATAAAACGAAGGATGAGATCCAAGTGTGGAAAGGAGCACAGAGATCCTGTGGGTTGAACTCGGGGCCTTCGGCACGCAGAGCAGATGCTCTTCCCAGTGGTCTCTGAGCTTCTGTCGTGCTACTGCTTGGGGGTGGCCTCCTGGAAACAGAGTTGCACAGGGCTCATTTCATAGCAGGAGCTCCTTTGCATATGAGGCCACACACCCCTAATTTAGCCAATCCTACAAAAGCTTACAGAGCTCGTCTTACAGGGGCTACTGTAAGCTCTTGGAGGATTGGCTACATCAGGGGTGTGTGGCCTAATATGCAAAGCAGCTCCTGCTACGAAACGAGCCCTGGAGTTGCAACACAAGTTTGGCAGCTGGTAGGAAATTGACCAAAAGAAGAAGAGGATATTGGATTTATACCCCACCCTTCACTACCAGAAGGAGTCTCAGAGTGGCTTACAAACTCCTTTCCCTTCCCCTCCCCTCCCCACAACGGACACCCTGTGAGGTAGGTGGGGCTGAGAGAACTCTTTCAAGAACTGCTCGTGAGACAAAAACTCTGAAAGAACTTGTAACTGACCCACCAGCAGCTGCATGTGGAGTGATGGGGAATCGAACCCGCTTCTCCAAGATTAGAGTCCATGCTCCTAACCGCTACACCAAACTGTATGAAGCTGTATGAAGCTGTCTCCTACTGTCCTAGACCAGGGGTCCTTTCATAGAAAAAGAGGTGCAGGAGCTCATTAGCATACCTATTAGTGTAACTCATTAGCATAACTGGCCGAATGTCAGTTTCAGCCCTGTTATACCCTATGGGCCATTGAAGTCAATGGCAAAAACTCATAGGGTATATGAAGGGCTGGAGGAGAGGGGGTTTGGGGGAGAGGCTCCAAACTTACAGGGTAGCTGCTGGGGCCTTTCCTCGAAATACCCACCAAGTTTCAAGAAGATTGGACCAGGGGGTCCAATTCTATGGGCCCCCAAACAGGTTGCCCCATCCCCTCCATTGTTCTCTATGGTGGGAGAAATGTTACTATTTTCCTACCATAGAGAACAATGGAGGGAATGGGGGCAACCTGTTTGGGGGCCCGTAGAATTGGACCCCCTGGTCCAATCTTCTTGAAACTTGGTGGGCATTTTGAGGAGAGGTCCCAGAAGCTACCCTGCAAGTCTGGAGCCTCTCCCTCAAACCCCCTCCCCTCCAGCAGCTTTTAAAGCTGCCGCCAAATTTCAGTGGCAATTCAGCAGCGGGCTGAATCAGATCAGAGAATCTGATTCGGCCCGTGGCTGCCCTAGTGCCCACTTCTGGTCTGGCAGAGCGGCGCTCCGCCTCACTCTGGTCCCAAAGGACCCCAGTCCTAGACCATTATCCTATCTACTGGCCTAGGACTTATGGGATGCTGCCGTCATTGTTGGGCGCGACTGGAATTGCCGCCATCTGTTGCCTGTTTTACTCTGTAGTCTTATGTGTAATTTACATTGTTTTAATCTGAATACCATTGTTTTATGATTTTAGCTGCTGTTAGCCGCCTTGAGCCAGCTTGCCTGGCTAGGCAGGATATAAATATAAAGAATACATACATAAATACATAAATAAAATACTACAGAGTTATCACTGTTGCCCGATGGCAAAGGACAACCCAACGATTACTTCAGGAGACTCTTTGGCAATGCCAGGGATTGAACCTAAGACCTTTTATACATACTCTATCACTGAGCTGTGGCATTTCCCGTTAAACTGTTAAGTGGAATTTTGGGGAACGTCTGAAACTACAGTCATATTGCAAGCCCCTGAACCATTGGCTGTGAAATCTTGGGAATGTGCTGTCAAGTCACAGCTGACTTTGGATGACCTTGTAGGGGTTTCAAGGCACGAAACCAACAGAGGTGGTTGGCCCTTGCCTGCCTCTGCGTAGCAACCCTGGACTTCCTTGGTGGTCTCCCATCCAAGCACTAACCAGGGCTGACCCTGCTTACCTTCCGAGATCTGATGGGACTGGGCTAGCCTGGGCCATCCAGATCAGGGCAGAGACAAAAAGAGGTGGTTTGCCATTGCCTACCTCTGCATAGCAACCCTGAGCTTCCTTGGTGGTCTCCCATCCTAGTACTAATGAGGGCCAACCCTGCTTAGCTTCCGAGATCGGATGAGATCAGGTAAGCCTGGGCCATCCAGATCAGAATGGTTGTAGAAGACAGCCCAACAATTATTCCATGAGATTCTTTGGTGATATCAGGGACTGAATTTAGGACCTTCTATGTCCAATGTGCGCACTCTGACATCAAACCATGATCTTTCCCATTGCAGTGTTGAGCAGAATTTGGGGGCATGTCTATTACTGTAGCCAACTGGTAAGAGGGTAGATCTGTGCATTGGGAAGATCCATCAGAGAAGTGCAACAGTTTTGAGCCCATGAACCACTTGCCGTGAAACCTTTAATTAATATGTTAATGTTATGGTGGAAAGTGCTGTCAAGTTGCAGCTGACTTAGGACAACACCATATGGTTTTCGAGGCAAGAGGTGCAGAGGTGTGCTTTCCCAATGCTTGCCTTTGCATAGCAACCCAGGACTTCCTTGGTGGTTTCCCAACTAAGTTCTAACCAGTGCTGACCCTGCTTAGCTTCTGAGATCTGATGGTATCAGGTTAGTCTAGGCCATCCAGGCCTGGACAAATGAACAGAGGTGATTATCCATTGCCTGCCTCTGCATAGCAACCCTGGTCTTCCTTGGTGGTCTCCCATCCAAGTACTAACCAGAGGCAACCCTGTTTCGCTTCTGAGATCTGATGAGATTGGGCTAGCCTGGGCCATCCAGGGCAGGGCAGGGACAAAAAGAGGTGGTTTCCCATTGGCTGCCTCTGCATAGCAACCCTGGACTTCCTTGGTGGTCTCCCATCCAAGTCCTAACTAGTGCTGTCCCTGCTTAGCTTCTGAGATCTGATGGTATCAGGTTAGTCTGGGCTATCCAGGTCTGAGCAGATGAACAGAAGTGGTTCTCCATTGCTTACCTCTGCATAGCAACCCTGAACTTCCTTGGTGGTCTCCCATCCAAGCACTAACCCGGGATGACCTGGCTTAGCTTCTGAGATCTGATGAGATCAGGTTAGCCTGGGCCATCCAGGTCTGGACAAATGAACAGAGGTGATTATCCATTGCCTGCCTCTGTGTAGCAACCCTGGACTTCCTTGGTGGTCTCCCATCCAAGTACTAACCGGGGCTGATCCGGCTTAGCTTCTGAGATCTGATGAGATCAGGATAGGCTGGGCCATCCAGATCTGGGCAGATGAACAGAGGTGGTTTCCCATTGCCTGCCTCTGCATGGCAACCCTGGACTTCCTTGGGGGGTCTCCCAACCAAGTATTAACCAGAGGCAACCCTGTTTCGCTTCTGAGATCTGATGAGATTGGGCTAGCCTGGGCCATCCAGGGCAGGGCAGGGACAAAAAGAGGTGGTTTCCGATTGCCTGCCTCTGCATAGCAACCCTGGACTTCCTTGGTGGTCTCCCATCCAAGTCCTAACTAGTGCTGTCCCTGCTTAGCTTCTGAGATCTGATGAGAGCAGGCTAGGCTGGGCCATCGAGGTCTGGACAGATGAACAGAGGTGGTTTTCCATTGCCTGCCTCTGCATAGGAACCCTGGACTTCCTTGGTGGTCTCCCATCCAAGTCCTAACCAGTGCTGACCCGGCTTAGCTTCTGAGATCTGATGAGATCAGGCTAGCCTGAGCCATCCAGGTCCGAACGTGTGTCCAACACCGCATCATAAAGACAGAAATGAGTTACGGCAACAAGTTCCTGATCTGTCTTCTAGATAAAAGGGGAGGGAGGAAAACGGGGTGAATGCATATCTGTAAAAATAACTCCGAATCGCACAAGTCCACGTGCCCGTCCCATGAACCAACACACACATTGCCACTAATTTCTCAGCCATATTGTCATACCGATGAGCTGGTGTTCCATCTGCAGCATACAAATGATGTCGCTTTTAGCAACATCTCCGGGGAAATTTGAACCACACTGGGTAACGTGCTCTGACAAACGGCTGCTATCTATGCCAGAAACGATTTACAGTTAGTTTGCAGGGGCTCCGCTTGCCTCCACTTTCTGCTGTGAGAATCAACTGTGAGAAAACAGAGCGGGAGAGAGAGAACAGGAGCCCTAGCAGTGGGGAGCCCACAGCTCCGAGACTCGTTTCCAGGAAGAGCTGGAAGAAAAGTACGCTGAGAAGTTCTTCTTCGTGCATATGGATGGCGAATGTTCTCCGGGAGCTTATTCTCGGCTTATTCTCTGAAAATTCTCAGAAGCTCAGCGTAAGCGTTTGACGTTGCCCGAGTATATAGTTGTCATCAACATTGGAACCCTGACCTAGATAGCCCGGGGTACCACAGTCTTGTCAGATCTTGGAAGCTAAGCAGGGTCGGCCCTGGTTAGTATTTGGATGGGAGACCACCAAGAGAGTCCAGGGTTGCTATGCAGAGGCAGGCAAAGGCAAACCATATGTGTTCATCTCTTCCCTGACCTGGATGGTCCAGGCTAACCCAATCTTGTCAGATCTCAGAAGCTAAGCAGGGTCGGCCCTGGTTAGTATTTGGATGGGAGACCACCAAGAAGTCCAGGGTTGCTATGCAGAGGCAGGCAATGGCAAACCATATGTGTTCGTCTCCTCATTAACTTGGATGGTCCAGGTTAGGCAGAAGAGGACAAGTTTTCAACTGTGCAGAGTGTGTATTGTGTGGCACAGGATTTCCTCACTGGTGTCATTGAGCAATGGTGTATGATGCCTGCAAGTTAGTGAAACACACCCCTCCTCCCATCATACATACCGGAAAGGGCACCATGCCGTGGTGAAGTAGCGCCATTTAGTAGGAAGGATATTGCACAGTGTTCTGGTTGTTATATATTTTTCAACTGTATTTTATGGTTTTTTATTGTTTATGGTACATGTTGTTAGCCACCCTGAGCCTGCCGAGAGGCGGGGATGGTGGCATATAAATCTAATAAATAAATAAATAAATAAATACATACATACATAAATAAATAAATAATCCAACCTTGTCAGATATCGGAAGCTAAGCAGGGTCGGCCCTGGTTAGTATTTGGATAGGAGACCACCAAGAAGTCCAGGGTTGCTATGCAGAGGCAGGCAATGGCAAACCATATGTGTTCGTCTCCTCATTAACTTGGATGGTCCAGGTTAATCCAACCTTGTCAGATATCAGAAGCTAAGCCGGGTCAGCCCTGCTTAGTATTTGGATGGGAGACCACCAAGGAAGTCCAGAGTTCCTACAAAAAGCAGGTAATGGCAAACCACTTCTGAACATCTCTTGCCTTGAAAGCCCCATAAGTCGACTGCAACTTGATAACACTTTCCACCAGCAATCAGCTTTGGAATGAGTCTTACAGCTGGCGTGCCGTGCCGATCAATGGTCCCCAATCATCCACGGTGTATGATGCCTCTTGATTCTTGACCCACCATTGGTTTTGTCCAGGAACGCTCTCAGAGACCATTCTTGCCAAAGACACGGGGATTCTCATATGGGAGCTGACAGTCTCCGTATTAGGTAGAAGACCTTAAGTGACAACAGGATATGACTGTGTGACGATGTATTAACTTGGCTTGTGTAAAAACTGTTTCTCAGACAAAGCAAGCATCAAAGAAGATTGTGAACAGAAGGATGTACCAGATGGCTGGAATGGGAGCATATTTTCTGCGTTCTATCGGTGTTGCTCCCCTAGCTAAGGGTGGGTTTCCATACAAATGAGATGCATGGTCGCCGACTGACTGGAATTCAAACTGAAAATGCTTTGTTCGTCAGTTGGGATATTGGGTGAAAACTTAACAAGTTGGTAATATTCAGAAAGCTCTAGACCTGGACAATATTCCAGGGCCTGCCTGTCTGGCTTAGAGTTCAAGGAGGGCAGAGAGAGGGAGGAGAGAAAGGAGAAAGTGAATTCTTGCTACCCAAGAAGACAGCTCATCAATCAAAAGGGAGACAGCAACCAAGACATCAGAAGGAGACTGAGATTGGGAGGGGCAAAGGAGGAGGAGGAAGAGGAGATTGGATTTATACCCCACCCTTCACTATCTAAGGAGTCTCAGAGCAGCTTACAATCTTCTTTCCCTTCCCCTCTATAAAATACTGAGTTCTAGGCAGGGGTCATTTCGTAGAAAAAGAGGTGCAGGAGCTCATTAGCATAACTCATTTGCATAACTCATTTGCATATGCCACACCCCCTAACATACCGGAAGTGTGTCAGAAGGCAACACCCACTCCACGGGTGAGTGAAACTGACCTGCTCTTCCTCCATTCCCTTCCCCATCCAATACTTTGTGCAATAAAAATAAGCATAAAGAACACACCCTCATTCTCTTCCTGCTCCCTTGAAACCACCAGGTTTCAAGTAGACTTGAGATACCCAGGACATGTGCACCACCCATCCCTTCCCCTTCCCCTCCCCACAACAAGACACCCTGTGAGGTAGGTGGGGCTGAGAGAGGTCTTTTGAGAACTGCTCATGAGAGAACAGCTCTGAGAGAACTTGTGACTGGCCCAAGGTCACACCAGCAGCTGCATGTGGAGGAGTGGGGAATCAAACCCGGTTCTCCCAGATTAGAGTCCAACTCCTGACCACTACACCAAACTGATGGGGTGGAAGCTGCTGAAGGGTTGGTGAAATTTCTCCAGTACTTATGTGCCATGTGCCCAGATAAAAAATGGTAGACTTAGAAAATTGATATGCCACCTTGAACAAGTCTCTGGAAAAGCAGCACACAGTTATAAAAGGAACAATGATAAAATTATCAATATTAAAACAAAACATTAAAATCAATAAAGACCCTAGCAGGGCTTTCCCCGGGGCACTGCGCCTCTGCACTGCTCGGGGAAGCCGAGGAGGGGGCGGGGCTTGGTCATGTGCCCGCCCTCTGGGCTTCTCACTTGTGGAGCTGCCCTGCTGTGCGCTCCCGCTCCAACGGACCCCTGGTTCTAGGCATAATGATTCAGCTCAGATCTTTATTAGTATCACATCAGAAATGAAGATACAAATCAGGCCAAAAGGGGCCAACTATATACAACTCCTGAACTCCACCTCCCGGTCCCATTGGCCAGTTTAAACTCCTCACCAAAGTTCCTATTGGTGCCCTGTCGTAACTTCAGGATCCTTGGCCCCTATTGTTCTCCGGAGCCAAGGTCGGGTTGAATCTTGGTGCCTGCGGTGGTCAGTGGACATAACACCCTCCCCACAACAGACACCCAGTGAGGTAGGTGGGGCTGAGAGAGCTCTGACTGAGAACCGCTCCTGAGAGAACAGGTCTGAGAGAACTTGTGACTGACCCAAGGTCACGCCAGCAGCTGCAAGTGGAGGAGTGGGGAATCAAGCCTGGTTCTCCCAGATTAGAATCTGCACTCCTAACCACTACACCAAACTGGCTCTCTTTGTCTGTCTATATAGATATGTTCATCAACATGAAGGTGCTAGAAAAGATTCTTAAGCGTAAGGCTGTGTCTCTGGTGACCAAGATCAAGTTTTTTCATGCCTATAGTATCCCCCGTTCCTATGAATGGGTGTGAAAGTGGGACAGTGAGGAAAGCCGACCGGAAGAAAGTGGATTCCTTTGAAATGTGGCGTGGGAGGTGAGTTTTATGGATACTGCGGACCGCCAAAGAGACAAATCAGGGGGTTCTAGATCAAAGCAAGCCTGAACTCTCCCTAGAAGCTAAAACGACTCAACTGAAACTATCGTGCTTTGGTCACTTTACAAGAAGACAAAGAGTCACTGGAAAAGATGATAATCCTAGGAAATAGGGTTGCCAGGTCCATCTTTGTCCCCAGTGGGGGACTTTGTGGGGCGTTCCCGGAGGGCGTGGGGCATCCCCAATGTGATGACATCATGTTGGGGATCTCCCAGCTCCAAGCCCTGCCCTGGCGGGGATGGTCCCACTGGCTGCAACCCACAGCCAGAAGGCCCTGCCTGCCCGGTCTCCAAGCTGCATTGCTGCTCGGTGATAGGGTACACACGGCCCTTTCCTGCCAACTGCCTGCACTTGAAGGGATCCCTTTAAGTGCACGCAGCTGGAGGCCCCCGCCCACCCAATCTCTGAGTGGCACGTGGCCAAGAGAGAAGGGAGAGGGGTGGCTGCAGGTGTTGGGGCTTAGGGGCGGGGCTTCCCCTACTGGCCAGCTGGCTGGTAGTGAGTTGAACCTTCAAAAAAACAGGTAACTCCCACCAAACCAGGGGTCTGACAACCCTATTAGGCAAAGTGGAAGGCAGCAGGAAGAGAGGAAGACCCAACATGGTTCATGAAGGGATACAGGTCAATTGCCACGAACTTTCCATGAACTTTCAAGCTGTTCGTGGCAGTTCATGCAGGTTCATGAAGGTATACATTTCCAGACAGACTGTCTCCACTCAATCTAAACATTTACCGAACTTCAAAGCAACAAGCGTGGTTAAACCTGGAGGGCATGCAGAGGAGCATCTGGGGGAGGTCTCCTGAGACTTCGATGTCTCTAGAGGATCCATTCTATAAACTCCTGAACCTCCTGAACCTGCACCTGTCAAACTGACAGTCTGTCATTTCTCTGGGAAGCAGTTTCCTGGGGACCCCTTCTTTGGTGGACCATAACTTGGATCCCGTAAATCCAATCCTCACCAAACTCGAAGGACAGGTAGAGAAGAGTCAGCCGTTCTACCACATCATGAACCTCATGAACTGAACCAGTTCATTCGGCAGCTAAAAGTTCCTGACAATTTCTGGTTTGCGAACCAGGCATACCACAAACCATGAACCGAACTTCATTTTCCCGGTCTGTGCCCATCCCTAGGTCTGAGTCATTACAAGGCAGCTTCATTTGTGTTCATGCACAGGCAGGGCATCTGCAAGGCAGAAGGAAATGATGCTCGCTCATCACAGCTTCTGCACTGTTGCGAAGATATTTGGCAGCTGCAGAGCTGCAAAGTGAGTGAGATCCATGGCTCAGCTCCTGATTGCCACTGTGAAAAACGATAAATTCATCTGCTGAATGCATTCGCCATGAACTTCACCGCATCTCTAGTTGGATTCTGGATATTTTTGCTTGTCTCTCTTCAGTCACACTCATGATGTGCCTGGTAGTTGTGTCACACAAGGACCAAAGAGACTCCATTTTGAGTTTCAGGATGAAGATGAGAAACAACAATAGGGAAATTTGCACTGTCTGCCTATAAAACTGCAAGAAGCAGGGAAATCCCACTATACCAGGTGCTGTGAGATGAGTCACAAGGTTGCAATAACTCAAAAGAGTTACTTAATGGATTACGATAGCATTCCATCCTCCCATCCCTGGCATTCCATCATCCCTTGTCAATTAGAGCAAGGTTATGGTGGTACCAAGAGCTCTACAGATTACGAATAATGGGAATATAGATAAACAGTTGAAGTAAATGCAATGGCTGAAGAATGTAAGAGATAAACCAGAGACAGATGTGTGACATTATGAAAAGGTATGGGCGTCTGCACATGTACAAAAGTTGTTTGTACATAGTTATAACACGCTTGTAACCAGGGGTCCGTTGGAGCGGGAGTGCACAGGAGCGCAGCTCCGGGAGGGAGAAGCCCAGGGTGCAGGCACATGACCAAGCCCTGCCCCCTTCTCGGCTTCCCCGAGCAGTGCAGAGGCGCAGCGCCCCGGGGAAAGCCCTGCTAGGGTTTTTATTGTTTTTAATGTCTTGTTTTAATATTGATAATTCTATCATTGTTCCTTTTATGACTGTGTGCTGCTTTTCCAGAGACTTGCTCAAGGTGGCATATCAATTTTCTAAGTATACCATTTTTTATCTGGGCACATGGCACATAAGTACTGGAGAAATTTCACCAACCCTTCAGCAGCTTCCACCCCATCAGTTTGGTGTAGTGGTCAGGAGTTGGACTCTAATCTGGGAGAACCGGGTTTGATTCCCCACTCCTCCACAGGCAGCTGCTGGTGTGACCTTGGGCCAGTCACAAGTTCTCTCAGAGCTGTTCTCTCATGAGCAGTTCTCAAAAGACCTCTCTCAGCCCCACCTACCTCACAGGGTGTCTTGTTGTGGGGAGGGGAAGGGGAAGGGATAGGGGGTGCACATGTCCTGGGTCTCTCAAGTCTACTTGAAACCTGGTGGTTTCAAGGGAGCAGGAAGCGAATGAGGGTGTGTTCTTGACGCTTATTTTTATTGCACCAAGTATTGGCTGGGGAAGGGAATGGAGGAAGAGCAGGTCAGTTTCACTCCCCTGTGGAGTGGAGCCTGAGGGGTGGGTGTTGCCTTCTGACACACTTCCGGCAGGTTAGGGGGTGTGGCGCATGCAAATGAGCTATGCAAATGAGTTATGCTAATGAGCTCCTGCACTCTTTTTCTACGAAAGGACCCCTGCTTGTAACTTTACTTAGTCCTTGCAGTTCAGGCTTTTGATGTGTGGGCTCACCTTTGTTCGAATAAAGTTTTCCTGTTTTCCCTCACTGGTTGTGTTTCTGATTTTGGAGAAACACGAGAGGCAACGGCCCATTTGGCTGACAGTTGACAGTGGCCACATGCACGCTAGATCTGCAGCCCACTTTCTGCACACGCCACAGCTTAAGAAGAGGTCAATAGCAGCCTGGGTAATGCTAAAATCAGGCCAACTTGAAGAGTTATTAACTGAACAAGGCTATACCACGCAAAAAGATGTGATAAATAAACTCATATGATTACAAAGGGTCTAAGGTTGTGGTCACACACACATCAGATAAAACGGGGGAAGCGAGGCTGTTCCCTCTGGAGGAATTTGACCTGCAGTTGCACGATCACAGTCTTCTGAAGCTGCGGGCACAGCCCACCACTGCATAATCCGACCCAACCACGGGTGAGTTTGGTTTTTCTTTTTTCGCCGTTTGTTTCCGATGCACTTAAATGAGGGATCAATGATTTCCACCTGTTAGCCGAATTGCTTTAATTTACGTTTAGCAATCAGCAAAATACACGGGTTCTTGCCAACTATACCAGGGTCCCACCCCTCCTGGGAGATCTCAAGGAAGGAGGCACGTGAGGCGAGTTCCAAGTTCAATGTTGTTTACTGGATCATGTAATCAAGCATACAACAATCGTAATCACACACACAATCTTACAGGTCTAATAAAATAAAGAGAGAAAATAGCACTTTTGCATGAGCAGGTTTCGTTGGTGGGGAAAGCACGTTACCTTAGATGCGTTGTCCGATGTCAGGATGAATTGGATTTGGGAAGAAAGGTATAAAAGCTATGGGGCCACGAGGCTTGAACCGGCAAGACCACGTGGTTCTCCTGGATCGCGAGTCCAGAGAGAGAAAAAGGGTTTAAAGATGGAGGCAAGGGTTGGGGATAGAAAGCTGGACTGAAGGGTCAATAGGTAAGATAGAGGGCGATGGCTCAAGAGGCCGAGTGACTCTCGGTTTGGACTTTTATTGGGGGTCTTGGGGCGGGCTTTGCAGACCACAACCCACTAACACTCCTACTAGGCGGTCCGTCCCTTTTGGACCTTGCTATAGGTTAAAGGTGAACAAAGGGAGGAGGTCCAGGGGTTTGGTCAGTGTTGCAAAAGTATGACTTCACCAGGAAACAGACACTGAGTCTGGGGTCCGATGACTCACCTGGCCATACCCATTGTCAGTTGATGGTTTTAGCCAGGTATCTGATGGCTGGCACATTAGTTGCTAGGCAGTCTCGTTAGCATGACTATTCAGATGGGTAGTGGGGGAGTGGGGGTCAGCCAGCGGATGTCTGACAGAAGGAGGCCTCATGGCAAGAGGAATCCTTTGTCTTTGCCTTGGGTGAACTGCTTGGGGTGTCAGCCTCCTGGCTTGGGCTGGAGCTGGCTCCTATGGGAAGAAGAAAGCGCAAGTCCCTACCACTGCTGGCGACACAGAGTTCAAACTTATGGATAAAAATCCATAAGAGCACAGAAAAGTGCCTTGCTGGCTAACACACCTTCGCACTGAGGGCTCCCTACGGAGTGTGTAATGATGTGCGTACTGAGAAGGGGGGGGGGGGAAACAATGGCACAGAGTTGGGATGGCCGGATCAGACCATCCCAATGCCATGAGAGCATACCGGAGTGATCAGACAGGGGAAAGTCCATCCATGGCCCGTCACAACCCATTTGCTACTGGATTTTCCCCAGTGCCACTGCCCTCCTCCTCCTCCTCCTCCTCCTCTTGGACCAGGACCATTGGTCCATGTCCTAGACAAACCTCTGTGGCTCTGCTTGAGCTCTGGAGCTTGGCTTGGATGGTGGACCCACAACTGGCAGCATTTGTTACTGGCTGCCTGGCAATGGCAGAAAACCTGGAGCCACCCCTGAATCCACCACATGGTATCGAAGTGTTTTAAATGAAAGGCACATTCAAAAAGTTGCAAGAGAAGTTAGGTTGCAACCATATGGTGGTAGAAAGTGCTGCCAAGTCACAGCTGACTTGTGGGTCCATTTTGCATCTGGCATTCACTCCACATTTTCTCAGCACTTGACCTGGTTCCCCCTTGCGTCGGAATATCTGTTTCAATTGCATTGCCTCAGATCCTGGTTTCTGCATTGGCTAGTGTCAGCTTGCCATCTGTTTTGTTTTCAACACTCGCTCCTGCATTGGTACGCAGATTTTTCTGTGTCAGCACTTGCCGCAGTGGTCATTAGCTGCCAGAGCCAAGTAATTCACGGCAAGGTGATAAACACAGCGGGGGAAATAGAGGCGGGGAAACTGACGGAGATCAATGACGCCACGTCAAGTTGTCTGCTTATTGCTCCCTTCGAATCAGAAGCGGAGGGAGGAAAAGGTGGTGCTCGAAACCACATTCAGATACCTCGGGGCATCGATACAGACTGCAAAGTCACCCCTGAACGACCATAAATCTATGCTGAAGGTACCATAAAACCTGATGAACAAAGAAAGTGAAAGCAGCATGCAGTGTAGAGGGAGATTAACCTCCCGGCGTGGCTGTGGAAAAATTAGGAGGAAACAGATGGGTGCAGAATCAGCCATGGTGACCCCATAGGGTTTTCAAGGCAAAAGACATTCAGAGCTGATCATCTCTGCAACATGATTCTGGATTTCCTTGGTGGTCACCAGGGGTCCATTGGAGCAGGAGCACACAGGAGTGCAGCTCCGGGAGTGAGAAGCCCAGGGTGCAGGCACATGACCAAGCCCCACCCCCTCCTCAGCTTCCCCGAGCAGTGCAGAGGTGCAGCGCCCCGGGGAAAGCCCTGCTAGGGTCTTTATTGATTTTAATGTTTTGTTTTAATATTGATAATTTTATCATTGTTCCTTTTATGACTGTGTGCTGCTTTTCCAGAGACTTGCTCAAGGTGGCATATCAATTTTCTAAGTATACCATTTTTTATCTGGGCACATGGCACATAAGTACTGGAGAAATTTCACCAACCCTTCAGCAGCTTCCACCCCATCAGTTTGGTGTCGTGGTCAGGAGTTGGACTCTAATCTGGGAGAACCGGGTTTGATTCCCCACTCCTCCACAGGCAGCTGCTGGTGTGACCTTGGGCCAGTCATAAGTTCTCTCAGAGCTGTTCTCTCATGAGCAGTTCTCAAAAGACCTCTCTCAGCCCCACCTACCTCACAGGGTGTCTTGTTGTGGGGAGGGGCAGGGATGGGTGGTGCACATGTCCTGGGTCTCTCAAGTCTACTTGAAATCTGGTGGTTTCAAGGGAGCAGGAAGAGAATGAGGGTGTGTTCTTGACGCTTATTTTTATTGCACCAAGTATTGGATGGGGAAGGGGATGGAGGAAGAGCAGGTCAGTTTCACTCACCTGTGGAGTGGCGCCTGAGGGGTGGGTGTGGCCTTCTGACACACTTCCGGTATGTTAAGGGGTGTGGCATAGGCAAATGAGTTATGCTAATGAGCTCCTGCACCTCTTTTTCTACGAAATGACCCCTGGTGGTCACCAATCCAAATACTAATCAGGGCCAATCCTGCTCAGCTTCTGAGATCTGATGAGATCTGGCTATCCTTGGTCATCCAGGACAGGACTGATTTCAACCATACTTTGGATTATTTTTCTCTTTCAGGAAAATTGGGTTATGAAGCCTAAAATGATTAACTATGCCGGGGATTTGTGATGAATTACGGCGTCTTCAGTCAAACATGGAAGCGTCACCAGACAGAGAAAACAGAACCGATGGGCACATCTGTTATTTTCAGTTACGCACTGACATGCTGGAGACTGCACTGGTTTTACCAGCATGAAATTAATTAGATGTCAAAAAGTATGTATCATTACCACTGGTAAGTCGAAACATGAAAGATGAGGGGAGGTAGAAGATTTGCATTAAAAAGTCTCATAGATCACAGCTGAAATAATCTTTCTAGGAAGCAGTGGAAAGGTAAAGTAAGGTCAAGGTTTCCCCTGCTCGAAAGCCAGTCGAATCTGACTCTAGGGGGCGGTGCTCATCTCCGTTTCCAAGCTGAAGAGTCAACGCTGTCCGAAGACTTTTCCGTGGTCATGTGGCCGGCACAACTAAACATCGAGGCACACGGAACGCTGTTCCCTTCCCACCGAAGCGGTACCTATTCATCTACTTGCAGTTTCTTGCTTTCAAACTGCTAGGTTGACAGGAGCTGGGGCCAGAGAGGGGAGCTCGCTTCGTCACACGACACTAGGGTCTCAAACTGCTGAGCTGCTGATCTTCTGGTCTGTGTTAGTTATTGCTGTGATGGAACTGGCCCACTTTGACTTATAGCCCCCCCCCCAGGTTGTGCCAATTCCTGGAGGGTGCTACTGTTAGCCTGACTGCTCTTTTATGTTATCAATATATTGGGGAATATTAGCTCTTATCAATATGCAGCAGGCTTGCGGGATCTTAACCGATGTATACAGAGGCGGCGCTAACCGATACTTCCGAGGAACTGACACAGAGTCAATTTAAAAGGTGAAAGATTGTTTGTTTACTAAAACATAATAAAAAGTTGTACAAGACAATGCTGTTCTGTCATTCATACATACATATAGTACTAGGAAATTAGATCGAAGTTGCAGAGACGTGTACATGAGCAGGTAATTGATGGTTTCCGTCAAGGGTGATATTTACCTCTATAGAAGTGGTAGAATCCGGCTGGAAAAATGAGGATAAGAAGTCCTTAGGAATAAGATAAGGGATCATGGCTCTGAACCAGCAGAAGACCACGTGGCGGACCCCAGTGGTGCACCCAGGGATCCGTGAGGGAGGGAAGGAACCAAAACAGGAACTCTAACTAGATAGAGAGTGAGCGTATAACTCTTGGGGAGCAACTTTTATTGGGAGGTGGTACCTGGGAGGATGGCATGATATGATGCCATCCCTAGAAAAACCTATAGAAGGTCTGTTTGTTATCTCTAGCCACTAAGGGGGTGCTAAAGGAGTGGTCAATATTCAAATCTATCTGATGGTCAGGGCAGGATGTCGCTGCCAGCGGGATCTGGCGCCGATCTTCTGGATCATAGGAATGCCGGCCATGGGAACCGATCTTCAGGAAGTATCCTGGTGTCTTCGCACCCAGGTGTGAAGTCCTTTGATGTAACAAATGGAGAGGAAGGCTGGCAGGAGGGGTCTCCAAGCAGGCATATGTACATGGAGTGTATGTCTGTGTGGAGCTGCAGATGTAAGTCTGTAACCTTATGGCTTTGTGTGAGAGAGTGTCTTTGTTCTCTGTGTCAATCCTCCCGCCTGGAGGTGGTAACCTCAGAAAATGGGATTTGCCATGTGGTCTTCTGCCGGTACAGAGCCACAATCCTTTATCGTCTTCCTAAGGACTCCTCATCCCCATTTTTCCAGCTGGAATCCTTCGCATCTATATAGGTAAATATCACCCTCGACGGAAACCATCAATTACCTGCTCATGCACAAGTCCCTGTAACTTCTATCTAAGTTCCTAGTACTGTATGTATGTGTGAATGACAGAACAGCATTGTCTTGTATAACCTTTTATTATAACTCAGTAAACAGACTATTTTACATCATTAATCGAGTCCGTGTTAGTTCCTCAGAAGTATCGGTTAGCGCATCCTCTGTATATATTGGTGAAAAGTCCCGTACGCCTGCTGCATATCGATAACAACTTATATTCCCCAAATATTAATAACATAAAAGAGCAGTTAGGCTAACATGAGAGAACAGCTCTGAGAGAACTTGTGACTGACCAAAGGTCACACCAGCAGCTGCATGTGGAGGAGTGGGGGATCAAACCCAATTCTCCCAGATTAGAGTCCACGCTCTTAACCACTCTACCAAGTCCCAGGTTCAATCCCTGACTTCTCCAGTTAAAAGGATCAGGTAGGAGCCGATGTGAAAGACCTTAGCCTGAGACCCTGGAGAGCTGCTGCCAGTCTGAGTAGGCAATGTTGACCTTGATGGACCAATGGCCTGATTCATATGTTCATATAAAGTGAGACCGAGACAGAGGCCTGCTCAGTATTCAGGAGCCTCCCCCCCCCCCCCCCCCCCCGTTTGTCTTGTATTCTGTATTGTAAGATGCTTTGGATCCCAACTGGAAAGAAAAGCAGGATGTGAATATTAAAATCCAAATTTTAATTCAGGAAATGGCTGCCTGTTTGCTTGTTTTCTGGGCACCATTTCAAGGCTTGGTGCTCGCCCTTTAAAGCCTGGAGCGGTCTGAAACGGGGAGCTCTCAAGGTTTGCCAGCTCCCCAAGGAAACTATCCCCCCAATGGACAGGGTTGCCAGCTCCTGGAGAATTGGGGGTGGAGCCTGGAGAAGGTGGTTCTTGGGCATGGGGAAGAACTCAGCAGAGAAGTGATGTGGTGGTGTCCACTCTCTGGAAATACCACTTTCTCCAGGGAAACTGATTTCTCTCTAGTATGGAGATCAATTGTCATTCTGGGGTACCTCCAGGGCCCACCTGCATTTTGGCAACCCTAACAGTGGAGCCTCTTGGGAAAGCTTGTTTTGACTGCCTCACCTTTATAGCTGAGGCAGGGGGCCACTGGAGGTGGAGCCTCTTGTATTGAAGAAGAAGAAGAAGAAGAAGAGATTGGATTTATATCCCACCCTTCACTCACTTGGAGTCTCAGGGCGGCTTACAAACTCCTTTCCCTTCCCCTCCCCACAACAGACACCCTGTGAGGTAGGTGGGGCTGAGAGAGCTCTTTCCCAAGCTGTCCTTGAGAGAACAGCTGGTACAGAGCTATGGCTTGCCCAAGGTCATCCAGCCAGGTGCAAGTGGAGGAGTGGGGAATCAAACCTGGTTCTCCCAGATTAGAGTCTGCACACTTAACCACTACACCAAACTGGCTATTGGAGAGTATCACTTCTGGAACGGCCTCACGGTTGCTGTTTTCCTGGTGCCACACTGGGAGGGGCTGTGGCTCAGGGGAAGAGCCTCCGCTTTGCCCACAGAAGGTCCCAGGTTCAGTCCCCAGCATCTCCAGTGAAAAAGGACTAAGCAGTAGGTGGTGGGAAAGACCTCCGCCTGAGACTCTGGAGAGCTGTAAAGAGCGGCTGTGTCTCAGTGGCAGAGCCTCTGCTTGGTGTGCAGAAGGTCCCAGTTTCAATCCCCAGCATCTCCAATTAAAAGGACCAGGCAGTAGGTGAAGCGAAAGACCTCCACCTGAGACCCTGGAGAGCTGTAAAGAGGGGCTGTGGCTCAGGGGAAGAGCCTCTGCTTGGCATGCAGAAGGTCCCAGGTTCAATCCCCAGCATCTCCAGTTAAAAGGACCAGGCAGTAGGTGAGGTGAAAGACCTCCCCCTGAGATCCTGGAGAGCTGTAAAGATTGGCTGTGGCTCAGTGGAAGAGCCTCTGCTTGGCATGCAGAAGGTCCCAGGTTCAATCCCCAGCATCACCAGTTAAAAGGACCAGGCAGTGGGTGATGGGAAAGACCTTGAGGTGAGACCCTGGACAACCACAGCCACTCTGAGTAGACAATACTGGCCTTGATGGACCAAGGATCTGATTCAGTAGAAGGCAGCAGCTTCATGTGTTCATGAGTGTTCATCTGCGTTTCTCAGAAGTCTTGCTAAGACCTCCCAGCCACCAATGAGGCTGCCAATCATCATGATGAAGCATTAAAACATTAAATGGCCTCACAAGTCTGTTGTCAGGTATGGAACAAACATAATCTTCAGGCAAGCTTACCTGGTTCAAACTCCTTCAGTTACACAGGTGGGGAGCACCTGATCAACTCACCTGAGTTCCCCTAGTGAAGATCATCTTGAGCCCATTGAAGAGTCAAGCAGCTTTGAGCCCGCATTTGGCTGCTTCAACTTGTGAGTGCCTTTGCTCAATCCAAGAACTAGATCTCATTTATTGGCTCCATGGGCAGTCACCAAAGGAACACTGAAAGTCTAAGTAGTAAGTTTCAATGAAAAAATGCCAAAAAGATTCCCCCCCTTTTTTTTTTTACTGTGGGCTTTTGGAAATTAGAAGCAGAGACATATGTGAGTGTGTATTGCTGGTGGTGCTACTGTGAGAAAGCAGTCTCACTGTGTGAGAGAACTGTGTTGATGTGCAAATTGGACACATCCAAAATCAGCTGCTGAATGATCAGCTCCTTACTTATGATTGATGCACAAGGTGTGAGCCAAACCAGCAGGTGGTTGGACATAACTATTTACTGTTAGAAAAAGATGAAGAACCATGTATGCTGCCCCAAGCTCTTTGGAGGAAAAGTGGGATAAAAACGTCCGCGTGAAAAAGGTAGGGGACCAGTCCAGACCAGTGTTCCCTTTAAACTGAATTAGTGTGAGCCAGCTCACAGTTTTTTTAGCCTCCGACTCACACATTTTTGTCTTAGCTCAGGAAGGAGGGCTCCAGAGCAAACTAATTGATGCAGAAGCCAAATGGCTCGCTCACAACTTTAATGGCAGTACCTCACAAAAATAGAATTTTTTGCTCCCAAGACTCCACAGCTTAGAGGAGGCATTGGTCCAGACTAGAACATTTAATTAACAGTGGGGCAGATTTACTAATCTCAGGTCTCAGCATGGTTGGACTGTGCTTTCCTGTGGCTTCAACGTGGTCGGTACTGAATCGCTTCTTGGTTGTCAAGGCTGAATCACTTTTTGGCGGTTGGAACGTGAGTGACACGAGACAAGAGCTCCCAACCTCAACTTTGCTGCCTTTTTGAGACTGTGAGGGAGCTGTGAGGTAACTGATGATTTCAAAATAAATAAATAAAAGGAAGAAACAGTGCTAGCAAAAAGTCTGTCTTTAATACTTTCCCCAGTTCTTTCTGCAGTAACACACAACTGGCTTCGGAAACAAACAAGGAAGATTTCAGTCCTGCTGACTAATATAGGCCCCATCCCTAACTAGAAGAAGAAGAGGAGGAGGAGGAGGATTGGATTTATACCCCCCTTCACTACCTGAAGGAGTCTCAGGGCGGTTTACAAACTCCTTTCCTTTCCCCTCTCCACAACAGACACCCGGTGAGGTAGGCGGGGCGGAGAGAGCTCTTTCCAGAACTGTCCTTGAGAGAACAGCTCTGACAAAACTATGGCTTGCCCAAGGTCATCCAGCAGCAGCAAGTGGAGGAGCGGGGAGAACAAATCCGGTTCTCCCAGATTAGAGCCTGCGCACTTAACCACTGCACCAAACTGGCTCTATTTAAGAACTGGCAAGCAGGCCCTATCACATCCGCTAGACGCCTCTTAGCTCTAGAAACCGCACTTCTTAACATGGGGGCAAACTACACAGGATGTTGAACTTCTGTGACTAGAACGCTCGAGATTTTGAGGGGCGGGGAGCTAAAAAGAAGGCGTGGGGGTGAGGGGTCAGAGTTCCCTGGAAGAAGTGTGCATGCACTCAAATTAGGGCTGCCAAGTCAGCCCGGGGGGCGGGGGATCCCCCGCTACAGGGGTTCCCGATCCGCCGGCCAGCATTCGGCCGGTGGGGGAAACCCCGCCCCCGAAGTCGTCCAGCCTGGACGACTTCCCCCACATAAAGACGTCACCCGGAAGTGATGCCATCACGTTGGGGGCGTTGCCAGGGCGACGCTCTGGCAATCGCCCCAAAACTCTATGATACCATAGAGTTTTGGGGCGATTGCCAGAGCGTCGCGCTGGCAATGCCCCCAACGTGCTGACGTCACTTCCGGTGACATCAGCCGGCGCGCGCGCAAAGCGCACATGCCAGTGAAGCTCCCGGCCGGCGGAGGACTGCCCCCCGCCAGTAAGTTCAACAGACTTGGCAACCCTAACACAAATGCTTATGCCCCAAATTAAACTTTGTTGGTCTTAAAGGTGCCCCTGGACTCAAACTTTGTTCTCTTGCTATAGACTGGCATGGCTACCCACCTGGATAATCTAACACAATATTTTCAAGAACTCAGCCTGGAACACAGATGGGATGTGTCAAGTCTATGGCTGTTCAAAGGCCTTCAGTCTTGTATTTCTGCCGCAGGGCCTTCTGCACATTTTGGATCTTCTCAGTGATGACGGTGTCACTCAGGTGGTCCCCGAACTTCTGTTTCAGCAGCACCCGAATGATTTTAATGCACCTCTCGTCCATCATGGGCTTCGCTTCCCGGAACGTGTTCCCTCGTCTCCCCGTGATGGAGTGGCTTTGGATGTAGTCGGACGTGAAGAGTTTGTTCAGGAGCGTCTTGCAAGCGGTGCTGATTTTCTGGTCAAACCGAATGGCTTCTCTGAGCTGCTCCCGGGTGTGGCCGTTGAAGAGCTCATCTACCTCACAGGAGTGGTGCGGAGGCTCTTGTTCCTTCGACGAGGAGGACTCCAGCAGCTGCACTTTCTGCTTCAAGGAGAAGACTTCTTGCTGGAGGCTGAAGACCATCCTTTCCAGTTGTTCAATCTTCTCCTCCCTGAATGGACCATGCAATTTATTTTATTTACTTATTAGATTTTTAGAAGAAGCAGAAGCAGCGGAAGCAGAAGAAGCAGAAGCGGAAGCAGAAGCAGAGGAAGCAGAAGCAGCAGAAGCAGAAGAAGCAGATGCGGAAGAAGAAGAAGCAGAAACAGAAGAAGCGGAAGCAGAAGAAGCAGAAGCAGAAGAAGCAGATGCGGAAGAAGAAGCAGAAGCAGAAGCAGAAGAAGCAGAAGAAGCAGAAGCGGAAGCAGAGGAAGCAGAAGCGGAAGAAGCAGAAGCGGAAGAAGCAGAAGTAGAAGCAGAAGAAGAAGAAGCAGAAACGGAAGAAGCAGAAGCAGAAGAAGAAGAAGAGGCAGATGCGGAAGAAGAAGAAGCAGATGCAGAAGAAGCAGAAGCAGAAGAAGCAGAAGTAGAAGCAGAAGAAGCAGAAGCAGAAGCAGAAGCGGAAGAAGCGGGAGTGGAAGCAGAGGAAGCAGAAGAAGTGGAAGCAGAAGAAGCGGAAGAAGCAGAAGAAAGGAAAGCAGAAGAAGCAGAAGCAGCAGAAGATTTGGGTTTTATACCCCGCCCTTCACTACCCAATGAAGTCTCAGAATGGCCTATAATCCCTTCCCCTTCCCCTCCCCACATCAGACACCCTGTGAGGCAGGTGGGGCTGAGAGAGCTCTGAGAGAATGACATTATGCCCTTGTAAGCCGCCCTGAGCCTGCTCGCGGGGAGGGCGGAGTATAAAATCGAATAAATAAATAAATAAATAACATCGGGGAGAGCACCGCTTCTTGAGGCACTGCACAAATTAGGCAGGGCTATTTTGGGGCAGGAACGCACAGGAACGGAGTTGGCTCCCGAGTTGGCCACACCCAACAGCAGAAACTCAGAGTTTTTGCTGTTGGGCATGGCCTATTATGCTAATGAGTTCCTGCTGGGCTTTTTCTACCAAAAAAGCCCTGAAATTAGGCATCCTCAGGACTGAGCTGAAGGATGGTTCTGCTTTGTCAGTCAACTTTATTAGAGGTCTTCGGAAGCTCTGCTCTGTTCCGTGACGCTTACTCCTAGGTAGGTCTGCGTCGCTTCACAGGCTGCAAACCTATGCCTGCATTCTGTAGAGTGAGCCGGCCTGAAATTAGCGGGGCTTTCCTCTGAGCATGCACCCAGGGGACTGAGCTGTTGGCGGGGTCATGCAACGCATCCCTTAAGCGTCGACCCAGAGTGCTGCAGCAGCGAAAAAGGCAAACTCTGTGTTAGAGATGATTCGAAAAGGGACTGAGAATACATTAGAAAAGGGACTGAGATATTGTAACGCCCCGGTGTAGATCTTTTGAGGTGTGGCCTCGTTTGGAACGTGTACAGTTCTGGTCTCCGAGTCTCCAAAAGGACATTGCAGAGGTGGAAAACGTAGAGGAGGGCAACCAAGAAACATTAGGGGGTTGGAGCACCTTCCCCGTGAGGAAAGGCTCGAGAGTCTGGGACTTCTCAGTTTAGAAATGAGACGAGCCAGGGGGATATGGGATAGGTGTTTATACAATTCTGCATGGGGTGGAGAGAGTGGACAAAGAGAACATTTTCCTCCCTCTCCCAAAAGACTAGCTCTCAAGAGTATCCAGTAAGGCTGATGAGCAGTAGGTTCAGGACGGGCCACAGGAAATACTGCTTTACCCAGCAAGTGAAAGCTTCTACCTTAAACAAAACTTCGTTGGCCTTCAAGCTCCCACTGCTCTTGAACTTTGTTCCGCTGCTTCAGACCAACACAGCTACCCACCTGAATCTACTCCCGCCTAAAGGCACTTAAAAAAAAGAAAAGAAATCATGCTTTATTTTTGTACAAGTTGTCCTTCGGTAGTGAATGTTACCTTTTCAGAGAGATGTGTTTCTCACTGAGGACTAGAAGACCATCGGATTTCCTCCTTGATCCTAATGGGGTGTGATCTAAAGACACAATGGGGAAAAGGTCATGTGAGGTCAGCAAAGGTCATTCCGTAGAAAAAGAGGTGCAGGAGCTCATTAGCACAACTCATTTGCATAAGCCACACCCCCTAACATACCGGAAGTGTGTCAGAAGTCAACACCCACCCCTCAGGCTCCACTTCACAGGTGAGTGAAACGGACCTGCTCTTCCTCCATTCCCTTCCCCATCCAATACTTTGTGCAATAAAAATAAGTGTCAAGAACACACCCTCCTTCTCTTCCTGCTCCCTTGAAACCACCCGGTTTCAAGTAGACTTGAGATACCCAGGACATGGGCACCACCCATCCCTTCCCCTCCCCACAACAAGACACCCTTTGAGGTAGGTGGGGCTGAGAGAGGTCATGAGAGAACAACTCTGAGAGAACTTGAGAATGGCCCAAGGTCACACCAGCAGCTGCATGTGGAGGAGTGGGGAATCAAACCCGGTTCTCCCAGATTAGAGTCTAACTCCTGACCACGACACCAAACTGATGGGGTGGAAGCTGCTGAAGGGTTGGTGAAATTTCTCCAGTACTTAGGTGCCATGTGCCCAGATAAAAAATGGTATACTTAGAAAATTTATATGCCACCTTGAGCAAGTCTCTGGAAAAGCAGCACACAGTCATAAAAGGAACAATGATAAAATTATCAATATTAAAACAAAACATTAAAAACAATGAAGACCCTAGCAGGGCTTTCCCCGGGGCGCTGCGCCTCTGCACTGCTCGGGGAAGCCGAGGAGGGGGCGGGGCTTGGTCATGTGCCCACCCCCTGGGCTCCTCACTTGTGGAGCTGCCCTGCTGTGCGCTCCCGCTCCAACGGACCCCTGGAGGTCAGGCACGCCAAAGAAGTTAAAGAGGTTATGGCTGTTTAGCTTGGAGAAATGACTGAGGGGTGACATGACAGAGGATTACAAAATTATGCAAGGACTAGAGAAGGCAGAGAAAGAAGTAAATTTCTCCCTTTCTCACAATACAAAAACTTGTGAGCACTCAATGGAATTAATGAACAGGAGGCTTAGAACTGATATAAGAAAGTACTTTTTCACCCAAAACAAGTGGAATTCACTGCCACAGGAGGCGGTGGTGGCTACAAGCATAGATGGCTTCAAGAGGGGATTGGATCAACATCTGGAGCAGGGGCTATTAGCCACAAGGTATGGCTAGGAACTCTAAGGCAAGTGATGCTCTGTATTCTTGGTGCTTGATGGGGGGGGCAACAGTGGGAGGGCTTCTAGTATCCTGGCCCCACTGCTGGACCTCCTGATGGCCCCTGGGTTTTAGCCTCTGTGTGACACAGAGTATTGGACTGGATGGGCCGTTGGCCTGATCCAACGGGGCTCCTCTTATGTTCTTATGTCTGGGGCAAGTGATGCTCTGCATTTTTGGTGCTTGGGAGCAAGAGAGGGAGGGCTTCTAGTGTCCTGGCCCCACTGCTGGACCTCCTGAGGGCACCTGGTGTTTTTGGCCACTGTGTGACACAGAGTGCTGAACTGAATGGGTCACTGGCCTGATCCAACACGGCTTCTCGTGTGTTCTTAAGCCTAGCGGAAACACTGCACTGTATTTACTGCTTCATGGTGCTGAAGCAATAATCACCCAAAAGATATTTAGCAACATTCAGACACACCGTTCCATGTGTGATGTAACTCACCCACCAATGTGGCGCCCGTGAGCACCCTGATACCTGCCAGCACCTTTCCTGGCACCAGGGGTCCTTTCGAGCAGGAGCTCGGGGGAGCGCAGCTCCAGGAGTTGGTGCCAGCCCCCCACCACCACCACGGGGGAATGCCTGCATGTGTCATGGCTGCAGCAAAATGACCCCGTCCCCGGGAAAGGTCCTTGTTCCTCCGACCAGCCTTCTGAAGGCTTCAGCCACCACTGAAGCTATCCTCCCAGAATAGTGGTATTTCTGAGGCTTGGATTAGTAGCTGTCCTGTCCCCTCTCTGCCAGGTCTTTTCTTTCTTTCTTTCTTTCTTTCTTTCTTTCTTTCTTTCTTTCTTTCTTTCTTTCTTTCTTTCTTTCTTTCTTTCTTTCTTTCTTTCTTTCTTTCTTTCTTTCTTTCTGGAGAGCCAGTTTGGTGTAGTGGTTAAGTGCGCGGACTCTAATCTGGGAGAACCGGGTTTGATTCCCCACTCCTCCACTTGCACCTGGCTGGATGACCTTGGGCAAGCCATAGCTCTGTACCAGCTGTTCTCTCAAGGACAGCTTGGGAAAGAGTTCTCTCAGCCCCACCCACCTCCCAGGGTGTCTGTTGTGGGGAGGGGGAGGGAAAGGAGTTTGTAAGCCGCTCTGAGACTCTTAAGTGAGTATAAATCCAATCTCTTCTTCTCTTCTTTCTTTCTTTCTTTCTCTTTCTCTCTTTCTTTCTTTCTTTCTTTCTTTCTTTCTTTCTTTCTTTCTTTCTCTCTCTCTCTCTCTTTCTTTCTTTCTCTCTCTCTCTCTCTCTCTCTCGCTCTCTCTCTCTCTCTCTCTTGCCTTCTGACATACTTCCGGTGATGGCAGGTGGTTTAGCATATGCAAATAAGTTATGCTAATGAGTTATGCTAATGAGCTCCTGCACCTCTTTTTCTACTAAATGACCCCCGGGTGTCTCACCGGTGACCATTCTGCCTTGAGTGAGTCTGCTAGGAACTGACAATGATTAGTAACTGTCCTTCCTTCCTTCCTTCCTTCCTTCCTTCCTTCCTTCCTTCCTTCCTTCCTTCCTTCCTTCCTTCCGTCCTCTCTATCTCTCTCTCTCCCTCTCCCTCTCTCGCCTTCTGACATACTTCTGGTGCTGTCAGGGGGTGTGGCACATGCAAATAAGTTATGCTAATAAGTTATGCTAGTGAGTTCCTGCACCTCTTTTTCTACAAAATGACCCCTGGCTGGCACCCCAAATTGTTTTCAGAAAGTGGCCATGGTCAGATTGGGTTTTGCCCAGAAAACCTTCTGGTTGGCTACTGGAGTTTTGATTGGCTGTGCAGATTTTTGAAAACATTGCTTTGGCAGCCGCTACCACCACTGCACACAGATTTTCGCTGTGCGACTGAAGGGAAGTTGTGGCAGTTTTTTTGTGGCTGTGCCGACCTTGCTATATCAGAATTCCAGAAGTGCCCAGAAGCTCACAAATGTTGGGGAACCCCTGCTCTGAGGGTTTAACTAGGTGTGTCTGTTGACCCTGGGAACAATCTTCCCCAGGGTTGGGGGGGGGGGAATTGATAGTGTAAGGGGCGTGCACAGGAGTTCTGTGATGTTTGCACCAAGGGATCTCTGGATCCAACCTCTCTTTTCCAGTAGAAAAGTCTTGAAGGAAAATAGTAAAATCTAGGTAAAGGTAAAGGTTTCCCTTGCTCGAAAGCCAAATATGACTTTAGGGATGCGATGCTCATCTCTGTTTCCTTTCCCTTCCCCTCCCCACAACAGACACCCTGTGAGGTAAGTGAGGCTGAGAGAGCTCTCTCGAGAACTGCTCTCTCGAGAACAGCTCTGACAAAACTATGGCTTGCCCAAGGTCATCCAGCAGCTGCAAGTGGAGCTGGGTCCACTCCTATTCCTCTGGCTCCATCCCCCCCAATTTTCCAACCCAGGTATTTCCCAACCCAGAGTGGCTAATCCGTCTGTTAAAGGCCTCCTTGTTTCCCCCCATCACTGCATTAATGCCCAGTGAATGCCGTAACTTCTAGTACAATCCTATGCAAAGTTACTCTAGGTAAAGGTTTCTCTTGCTTGAAAGCCAGTTGAATATGATTCTAGGGATACAGTGCTCATCTCCATTTCCAAGCTGAAGTGCCAGCACTATCCAAAGATGTCTCCGTGGTCATGTGGCAGGCATGACTAGATGGCGAGGCACATGGAATGCTGTTCCCTTCCCACCGAAGTGGTTCCTATTTATCTACTTGCAATTTCTTGCTTTCGAACTGCTAGGTTGGCAGGAGCTGGGGCCAGAGACGAGAGCTCACTCCGTCATGCAGCACTCGGGTCTCGAACTGGTGAACTACCTTCTGATCTGCAGTTCAACATCTTAACCACTTGAACCACTGCAGTCTTGCAGTGAAATCTACACAATCCTAAAACCCAAGAACAGATGCTGGTAAAACTCAATCAGAATTAACCCAAAAAGTGATGTCCTGACATTTTAGGATTCAGCAAACACTCTATTGCAAAACTTACTATGGTAAAAGTTACTGTGATAAATTATTAGGAACTGTATCCTATTTCGATTTTATTCTTAAATCGTAGCCCAAAGTATGTGTCGTGGATGTGTCATGGTGGGGCCGAACAGCCTAATGATAAGAATATGCAATTTTTAAGCTGTTTGAGGAAAGGCTGAAGTAATGAATGTAAGAAAATCAGAAGAGCCCTGCTGGATCAAACCAGTGGTCCATCTAGTCCAGCATCCTGTCTAACCCAGTGGCCAACAAGTTCCTCTGGAGGGCCAACAACAGGGCATAGAAGAAGAGGAAGAAGAAGAAGAGATTGGATTTATATCCCGCCCTTCACTCACTTGGAGCTGCAGAGTGGCTTACAAACTCCTTTCCCTTCCCCTCCCCACAGCAAACACCCTGTGAGGTAGGTGGGGCTGAGAGAGCTCTGAGACAACTGTCCTTGAGAGAACAGCTGGTACAGAGCTATGGCTTGCCCAAGGTCATCCAGCAGGTGCATGGGGAGGAGTGGGGAATCAAATCTGGTTCTCCCAGATTAGAGTCCACACACTTAACCACTACACCAAACTGGCTTATGAAGGCCTCGGCCTTCATAAGAACATCAGAAGAGCCCTGCTGGGTCAGACCAGTAGTCCCTCTAGTCCAGCATCCTGTCTCACCCAGTGGCCATCAAGTTTCTCTGGATGGCCAACAACAGGGCATAGAGGCCGAGGCCTTCATAAGAACATCAGAAGAGCCCTGCTGGATCAGACCAGTGGTCCATCTAGTCCAGCATCCTGTCTCACCCAGTGGCCATCAAGTTTCTCTGGATGGCCAACAACAGGGCATAGAGGCCGAGGCCTTCATAAGAACATCAGAAGAGCCCTGCTGGGTCAGACCAGTGGTCCCTCTAGTCCAGCATCCTGTCTCACCCAGTGGCCATCAAGTTTCTCTGGAGGGCCAACAACAGGGCATGGAGGCTGAGGCCTTCATAAGAATATCAGCTGAGCCCTGCTGGCTCAGACCAGTGGTCCATCTAGTCCAGTATCGTGCCTCACACTGCGGCCAGCCAGTTCCTCTGGAGGGCCAACAACAGGGCACAGAGGCCAAGGCGTTTCCTCATGTTGCCTTCTGGCTCTGGGATTCAGATATTTAGTGCCTCTGTAAGTGGAGGTTGAAACTGGCACCCATAGTACATACGCTTTTGTTTCTATTCAGTGGCTACTAGCCTTGGTGACTAAGGGGAAATGCTACATACAGAGGCACTAATCCTCTGAATCCCTGAGCCAGGTGGCAACTTCAAGGGAAGACCTCAGCCTCTATATCTTGATGTTGGTTCTCCAGAGAACCTGGTTGGCCACTCTGTGAGACAGGATGATGGAGTAAATGGATCACTGGTTTGACCTAGCAGGGCTCTTTTTCTGTTCTTATGAAGGCCTTGGCCTCTGTGCCCTGTTGTTGGTCTTCCAGAGGAACTAGTTGGCCACTGTGTGAGACAGGATGCTGGACTGGATGGACTGTGGTTCTGATCCAACAGGGCTCTTTTTCTGTTCTTATGAAGGCCTTGGCCTCTGTGCCCTGTTGTTGGCCCTCCAGAGGAGCTGGCTGGCCAATGTCTGAGACAGGATGCTGGATTAGAAAGACCACTGGTCTGACCCAGCAGGGCTCTTCTGATGTTCTTACACATGTCCTCATAAAGTTGCCAGGTCCAACTTAGGAAATATCTGGGGACTGGGGGTGGAGCCAGGACAAGAATGTGATATCATGATTGACCTCCAAAGGTAGTTCTGGCCCTCACATTTAGAGAGACCTTATTCCTTTTAAATTCCTTTTATCCTCCATTGGAAATAATGGGGGCATCTTCTTTTGGGGCTCATAGAATTGGACCCCCTCTTCCAGACTTTTTGAAACTTGGAGGTGTTTTTTGGGGAGAGGCACCAGACGCTATGCTGAACATTTGGTGCCTCTACCTCAACAAACAAACCAACCCACAGACATCTACCCCAGAGCCCCAGGTACCCATAGACTGGTCTCCGTAGGGTATAATGGAGTGCCCAGCAGATAACCCCTCCTTTCTGATCTTTCTGAAGAGGGGGAGGGCCTCCAAACCAAAGGATCCCCTGCCCCCAACTGGGAATTGGCAACCCTATGTCATTATGACTTATGAGCAAACAGGAAACATGACAATAATGAGGGAAATATTAGGAAGTTTCTTTTCATTTACCTCTGTTTGTAGGGCTCGACCTTGCTGTGGCTTTTTGGTACGTTCCCGAAGCAGATATTGTCAGAAAGGGAGGTGTTGTGTGAAAAAGACTAGAAGAGCAAGGCGTCATCGGCTCAGATGGGTGGGATCTCATCGTCACGATCCTGAGGGTTCGTTCCTCGCCTGGCCTGGAAGACGTCGCCGGATCTTGCTGGGGACCAGCCTCTCCATCTCCCACGAAGCTCTTGAAGGTCCTGTTGTGAGACTTCCTCTCGCTGTTTCCAGGGTTCCATTTGGGAAAGGATTTCCTCAACCGCTTTGAGGGTGGCGGGCGTCCCAAATTCTGCTCCGTCAGCTGCTGTTCTGCAGTCGGAGAAGCGTGTAGAGTTTCTGTTGCAAAATAATGACGCACAGTATTTCTAAAGCCCTTACAGAGTGTTCATTGATCATTAGGAATGTGAGCTTGCATTACTTACAAGGGCCCTGTAGAGACACATGAACATACATGAAATGGCTTTCTACAGAATCATATCCTTTGGTCCATGGAGGCCAATAGTGGTCCTTTCCACACTCTTTTTGTAATCCATGCTCACCGCAGTGTCCTCCAAGCAATTCTGCACTCAGTTCGAATCCAACCTTCTTTTTAATTCAGCTCCCCCCCCCATTCTGCATGAAAATCGAGTTCAAACTTCTTTTTAATCTGTTACCTCCCTTCCTGTTCTGTATTACATTTCCTCTCCTGACCTTTGATGAAGAGGAGGAGATTGGGTTTATATCCTGCCCTTCACTACCCGAAAGAATCTCCTTTCCCTTCCCCTTCCCCTCCCCACAACAGCCACCCTGTGAGGTAGGCGGGGCTGAGAGAGCTCTTTCAAGAGCTGCTCTTTCAAGACCAGCTCTGAGAGAGCTATGGCTTGCCCAAGGTCATCCAGCAGCTGCATGTGGAGACGTGGGGAGTCAAACACGGTTCTCCCAGATTAGAGTCCGCGCACTTCACCACTACACCAAACTGGCTCTCACCACAGTCCTGAGACTCCATCTTCAAATCTTCAAGAGCCTGGGAGAACCGGGTTTGATTCCCCACTCCTCCTCTTGCACCTGCTGCATGACCTTGGGCAAGCCGTAGTTCTGTCAGAGCTGTTCTTGAAAAAGAGCAGTCTCTGTCACTCAGCCCCACCTGCCTCACACGGTGTCTGTTGTGGGGAGGGGGAGGGAAAGGAGATTGTAAGCCGCTCTGAGACTCCTTTGGGTAGTGAAGGGCAAGGTAGAAATCCAATCCCCTCCTTCACCACCTCTCCCTCTTCTTCTTCTTCCCAACCTGGATCTGGAAATCCTACCCCCACATCCCCTGCCATTGGCCAGGAGGGACCTGGCAACCCAACCTGGGAGCCATTTGAACCCAAATTACCATTCGCCTATACCAAACGGAATTTGTAGCCAGCACTAATCTGGTCTTCCATTTGCTATGGTTGCCAACTTCCAGGTGGCACCTGGAGTTCTCCTGCTATTACTCCCAACATCTGATCCCCGGGGGGGGGGGGGGATGGCTGCTTTGGAGGGTGGACTGTATGGCCATGATATGCCTCTGAGGTCGTCCCCTCCCTAAACCCCGCCCTCCTCAGGCTCCACCCCCAAATCTCCAGGTATCTCCCAAGACCAGAGCTGGCAACCTGAACCTTTGCCCCCCCCCCCCCTGCAGCCAACTTTCCACTTACCCAACATTTCCAAGAGTTCTTTGCCTCTTGGTGGCGTTTTCTCCAGGTCCGAATTTATTCCCTGCTGGAAGAAACACATTCATGTTCACTGGTTGGAAGCCACCCAAGCATTTCTGCTGGATGGGAAGGGTTTCTCCGAAGGAGCTTGCCTGTGTCTCATCTCCCCCTCCCAATGAAGCCTCCAGAGCGGCGGCGGGGGGGCGGGGAGGAATTTAGGCTGCAGCAAGAGAGGGAAGACAGAAATGCTTGGCTGGATCCAAGCCATTTGCTGTGAGTCTGTAGATTATGCAAGTCCGTAGTGTATAGTAGAACCACTAGCAATTTACTCTGAAATGAAAGCCAGGATGAAAAAAAATGTTCTCTATTTATTTTAATTTTAATTTTTTTTAAAAAAAGATATGTTTCTTGAATTTTCTGTCAATGGTTTCAGCCACGGCTTTTTTTGGGAGAAAAGGCCCAGCAGGACCTCATTAGCACAATAGGCCACACCCAACAGCAGAAACACATTAGCCTATTAGGCCACACCCCTGACAGCGCAGCTCATTAGCCTATTCGGCGGGGGGCTGGGAAAGCGCAGGGCAGGCATGGAAGCTTGCTTCTCCCCCCCCCCCAGCTTCTCCAGCCCACTTCAGCATTGCCTCTCTAGTCTACCCCTCCTACCCCCGAGCCAGATGGCTGGGGAAAGGCGCTGTTGAAGTGCCTGGGATCTGAAAGATCCCTCACACTTCAGCATTGCTTTTCTAGTCTCCTGCCATCCCCCCCCCCGAAAGATCAGGAAGGGAAGCAGGTATGTTTGCTTGGCTGCTCTCAGTCTCCCCAGCCAGCCCGCCAAGGTGCGCAGGCTGGGGAGACGGAGAGCAGGCAGGCAAACATGCCCCGTTCCTTCCCTGAGAGGGCATTTTAACCTGCGGCCTTTCCCTTTTGTGTGTCACATGGGGAGGGAAGTGTGCTCTGTAGCCAGGCATGCCAGAGGTTTTGGTTGCAGGCGCAGCCAACTCAGGAGCCAGCCAGAACTCCGTTCCTGTGCGTTCCTGCCCCAAAATAGCCCTGGTCAGCTCGTTGTCTTCACTGCTCTTTTTGTCGATTGGTTTGCATCAAGCACCTCATCCTGTTTTTGCCACATCATCTCTACTTTACTCATGTAAGGCTAAAGCGTTTCATTTTAATTTAACTGGAGCTGCCTGTGGAGTTTTAAGGCAGCATTACTGACCGCTTATTCCTTCCAGAATCATTGGTACAAACCAGGGGTCCGTTGGGGCCGGAGCGAGGGGGAGCGAAGCTCCGCCAGCTCAGGAGTGGCCACTAGGGCAGCCATGGGCTGAATCAGATTCTCTGATCTGATTCAGCCTGCTGCCGAATTGCTGCCGAAATTCAGCAGCAACTTTAAAAGCAACTGGAGGGGAGGTGGTTTGAGGAAGAGGCTCCAAACTTGCAGGGTAGCTGCTGGGGCCTCTCCTCGAAATACCCACCAAGTTTCAAGAAGACTGGACCAGGGGGTCCAATTCTATGGGCCCCCAAACAGGTTGCCCCCATTCCCTCCATTGTCTCTATGGTAGAAAAAAAGGTAACATTTTTTCCCACCATAGAGAACAACGGAGGGGATGGGACAACCTGTTTGGGGGCCCGTAGAATTGGACCCCCTGGTCTAATCTTCTTGAAACTTGGTGGGTATTTCGAGGAGAGGCCCCAGCAGCTACCCTGCAAGTTTGGAGCCTCTCCCTCAAACCCCCTTTCCTCCAGCCCCTCATATACCCATGAGTTTTTGCCATTGATTTCAATGGCCCATAGGGTATAATGGGGCTGAAACTGACATTCCCTTTCTGACACACTTCCGGTGATGTCAGGGGACGTGGCATATGCTAATGAGTTATGCTAATGAGTTATGCTAAGGAGCTCCTGCACCTCTTTTTCTACGAAAGGACCCGTGGTACAAACCACTGATACCAGAACACCACAAGGCCAACACCTGGTCATCGATGGCACACAGGTGAAAAAGGCTTCTATCGTTCCTGGCAGTGTTCCCTCTAAGCTGAATTAGTGTGAGCTAGCTCGCAATTTCTTTAGCCTCCGGCTCACACATTTTTGTCTTGGCTTTTATCTGGTCAGCTGAGGAGGACAAAGCTTTGCAGCCACCGACAGTAACATTTAGGGTAACAAGGATGAGGAAGGAAAAAGAAGGACAAATCATAACTGTATCCCTTTTGCAAGAAAGTAAAGAGAACAACGTACTTATCTGGCTTTTGTGCACCCGAGGAACTCAGTTGGCAGTCACATGCCCCTGCTGTTAGGGCTGCTGTGTTGGCTACTTGGATGGGAATATCATAGAATCAGAGAATCACAGAGTCGGAAGGGGCCCTACAGGCCACCTAGTTCAACCCCCTGCTCAATGCAGGATCAGCCTAGAGCAGTGGTGGGCAAACTGTGGCTCGGGAGCCACATGCGACTCTTTCACATATATTATGTGGCTCCCGGCAGGGCGGCTGGGGAAGCTAAAGATCATTAGCAAACAAATATCATTGGACAAATTAATATTGTTATCAATATCTGCTTTTACCCCTTTTGTTATTATTTTTGGCAGTCTCATTTAATGTTAATAAAAAGCAAATTTGCTTCTTTTCCAATAAAATCAGGTAATATTTGTTCATGTCTTGTGGCTCTCAAACATCTGATGTTTACTCTATGCGGCTCTTACGCTGAGCAAGTTTGCCCACCCCTGGCCTAGAGCATCCCTGACAAGGGTTTGTCCAGATGTTGCTTAAAGACTGCCAGGGAGGGGGAGCTCACCACCTCCCTGGGCAGCTGATTCCACTGTTGCACAACTCTTCTTGTAAAAAAGTGTTGCCTAATATCCAGCCGGTACCTTCCCGCCCTTAATTTCAACCCATTATTTTGAGTCCTCTACGGCCAACAGGGACAGCAGTTTGGTGTAGTGGTTAAGTGCGCGGACTCTAATCTGGGAGAACCGGGTTTGATTCCCCACTCCTCCACTTGCACCTGCTGGATGACCCTGGGCAAGCCGTAGTTCTGTCCGAGCTGTTCTTGAAAAAGTTCAGCTTCTGCCAGAGCTCTCTCAGCCCCTCCGACCTCACAGAGTGTCTGTTGTGGGGGGAGGGGAAAGGAAAGGAGTTTGTAAGCTGCTCTGAGACTCCCTTGGGTAATGAATGCCGGGGTATAAATCCAATCTCTTCTTCTTCTTCTTCCCCGCCCTCCTCTAAAGAGTGACAGCCCCTCAAATACTTCAAGAGAGCCATCCTGTCCCCCCCCCCAACCTCCTCTTCTCCAGAATGAACATTCCCAAGTCCCTCAGCCTTTCCTCTCAGGGCTTCTTGGTCTCCAGGGCCCCGATCTTCCTCCTCGCTCTCCTCTGCACCCGCTCCATTCTGTCCACATCCCTTTTGAAGTGACGCCTCCAGAATGGCACACAATCCTCCATGTTCATTCTGAGCCATGCAGTGTACAGTGTACAGACCTCTTGCAAACATAAGAGCTGCCCTGCTGGATCAGACCTGTGGTCCATCTAGCCCAGCATCCTGTCTCACACACCGGCCATCCACTTCCCCTGGAGGTCCGACAACTGGGAACAGAGGCTGAGGCCTTCCCCTGATGTTGCCTCCTGGCAGTGACAGTCAGATGTTTAGTGCCTCTGAACATGGAGGTTCCCTCTAGTCCAGTGGTTCTCAACCTTGTTGGAGGTACCAAACCCCACCAGTTTCATATGCGCATTCACCGAACCCTTCTTTAGTGAAAAATAATTCTTAGTACTTAGTAATAGTACTAAGTTGGAGGCCCCACCGAACCCGAGACTGATCGAACCCAGGTTAAGAACCACTGCTCTAGTCACCATGGCTAGTAGCCATTGATAGACCTCTCTGCCGTGAAACTGTTTAATCCCACTTTAAAGCCATCTGTCCTCGTGGCCGTCATGATGAACACCATGGAGTGCCATCTACCATTTAATTACTTGTTGAGTGAATAAGTCCTTGTTCTGTCTCGAACCTGTTCCCCATTGGGTCCACTGGTTCCTAGTGTTATGGGAGTGGGAGAAAAGGTGCTCTCGATCCAATCTCTACACCCCGTGCATCCTTTTATAAACCTCTGTCATGCCCCCCGGCATGGCTTGCAATTGTTGGAATGAGGGGTCTGCGACTGCTGAACCGGAACTGATGTTTGCAGGCAGGGCATTCTGTTTCTCAGCCCTGCCCATTCACATTCTAAAGGGCCAATGGTAATGGGTTTCCAGCACTGCCTTGGCTAATTCCAGGAGGTTTTGAAGGCAGTGTCTGGGACATTGTAAATCGATGGTGTGACCACATTTGGAGTACTGGGTACAGTTCTGGTCGCCACACCTCAAGAAAGATATTACAGCATTGGTGGAAAGTACTGGAGTCGGGAGGCGAGTTGTGTGATGATCATAGCAAAGACTTTATTAGTGAATCAGCATGTTCAGGAGATGGTCAGATCAAGCATGCAGCCAGGGCTCCAGGGCCCTGCTTATATGCCGGCCGCAGCCACACCTCTGGCCGCACCCAAAATACCTGATAGGGGCTTAGCATATGCGCATAGTTCTGATAGGGCCTTAGGTCTTAAGTTGTAGTTCATAGGTCCCCCGCGGAAGACCTAGGCTGGCTATTGGTGGTCGTTTTGGATCCGACTGTCTATTGTTCTACCTGGCTGAAGCTCAGGTAGAATCGGGCCATGTGCTCTGACCGCATGGCGGTCGCCATTTCGTGACTAGTACACAACAATTGGGAAAAGTGCAGAAATGGGCAACTAGAATGATAAAAGGGTGGGAACCCTTTCCCTATGAAGAAAGGCTGAAGCGCTTGGGGCTCTTTAGCTTGGAGGAACGACGGCTGAGGGGTGACATGATCGAGGTTTACAAGATTATGCATGGGACAGAGCAGAGAGAAAGAAGTCCTTTTCTCCCTTTCTCACCGTACAAGAACTCGTGGGCACTCCCTGAAATTGCTGAGCAGTCGGGTTAGAACAGATAAAAGGAAGTACTCCTTCACCCAAAGAGTGATTCACACGTGGAATTCATTTCCACAGAAGGTGGCGGTGGCTACAAGGATGGACAGCTTCAAGGGGGAACTGGATAAACATATGGAGCAGAGGTCCATCAGTGGCTGTTAGCCACAAGGTATAGATAGGAACTCTGAGTCTGGGGCAAGTGATGCTCTGTATTCTTGGTGCTTGGGGGGGGGGGGGGACAGTGGGAGGGCTTCTAGTGTCCTGGCCCCACTGCTGGACCTCCTGAGGGCACCTGGTGTTTTTGGCCACTGTGTGACAGAGTGTTGGACTGGATGGGCCATTGGCCTGATCCAACACTGGCTTCTCTGATGTTCTCATGTTCTTAATGTTCCCTCTAAGCTGGGTTAGTGTGAGCTAGCGCACAGTATTTTTGTCCTAGCTCAGGAAGGAGGGCTCCAGAGCAAACTAATGCATGCAGCAGCCAAATCGCTCGCTCACAACTTTAATGCCAGTCGCTCACTAAGCAGAATGTTTGCTCACAAGACTCCACAGCTTGGAGGGAGCATTGGTCTGGGGAGGGTGGAGTGGGGGAAGGGAGAGGAGATTGTAAGCCGCTCTGAGACTCTTCTTCTTTTCCCTCCTCCTCTTCTTTGTCTTCTTCTTCCTCCTCTTCCTCTTCTTCTTCTTCTTCCTCCCCCTCCCCTGTCCAATTAAAGCATCGCTCATTTCCCACTTCATCTTTTAGTCCTTTTGTGTCACACCGTTACTTTTGTGGAGGGTAGGGTTGCCAGCCTGCAGGTGGTAGCTGGAGATCTGGGATCACATCGCTGATCTCTGGAGAACAGAGATCTGACCCCCCCTGGAGAAAATGGATGCTTTGGAAGATGGACTCTTCTTCCCCTCCCCAAACCATACCGTTCTCAGGCTTCACCCCCCACCCCCCAATTTCCAGGAATGTCCAGACCTGAAGCTGGGTTAGAATGGAGGGTCTACAGCTGTGGAGATATCCAGTTTTGCATCTTTTCTGCTCTCTCCGCGTCTCCTCTTGGATCTCGCCGGGACAGTCTGCAATAAATCTTTCTGCTCTTTAACCGGGGAGATGACAAGGAGCGGCCACCGGTGGGACGGTACCCTGCAAACAAATCGCTCTTCACTAGACTCACGCACAAGCGCATCGGCTAATCTGCAGAAAGGGCCCGCGACAAACAAAGACAAAACTGCGGAGACAAAAATTTGACAGTATAGATTTATATCTTCTAAATATGCTTAAGTGAGATTTACACACGGCTCCAGTCTGTAGCTTTTTAAATCCACCTACCCGGTACATTCCCCCCCCCCCATTCTTTGGTCTAAACAGCTCAGGGCACTGGTTTTCCTTTTTCCTCTTTCATGCAGCTCTGTGATATTGTTTGGCCTGACCTGGATGCCCCAGGATAGCCTGATCGCATCGGATCTCAGAAGCCAAGCAGGGTCAGACCGAATGACTACTCGGATAGGAGACCAACAAGGAAAGCATGGGGTTGCTATGCAGAGGTAGGCAATGGCAAATCTGTTTGTTAAGAACATAAGAGAAGATAACTTGGATCAGGCCAGTGGCCCATCCAGTCGAACACTCTGTCACACAGTGGCCAAAAACACCAGGTGCCCTCGGGAGGTCCACCAGTGGGGGCAGGACACTAGAAGCCCTCCCACTGTTGCACCCCCCCCCCAAGCACCAAGAATACAGAGCATCACTTGCCCCAGACTGAGAGTTCCTATCTAGACCTTGTGGCTAATAGCCACTGATGGACCTCTGCTACATATCTATATACTAATTCCGAAGTGCCCACCCCCGTGCGGATATCTAAATCCGTGCGGGGGGCACTTAGGGGGGAGATTTTCCTACACGCTTGGGGGACTCCCCAGGTGTGTAGAAAAATCCTAAATGTTAAAAAAAATTGGGGGGGATATTTAAATCCCCTCAAAAGTAAAAGCGTTCTCTGCGCAGGCGCAGAGAACGCTTTGGCTGGGGGGAAGGCTTGGCGGGTGGCGGGCCTTGCCACTGTTTTCGGGGAGGGCAGGGGGAGAGGCTTGGTGAGCAGTGGGTCTTGCTGCTGCCGATTTTTGGGGAGGGCAGGGGGATGGGGGGAGGGAGGGGAAGAGGCTCACCTGCCCCCCGCGAGTATCGCAGGTCCTCGTGCTTGTGTTAATCACTCTTTGGGTGAAGAAGTACTTCCTTTTATCTGTTCTAACCCGACTGCTCAGCAATTTCATGGAGTGCCCACGAGTTCTTGTACTGTGAGAAAGGGAGAAAAGGACTTCTTTCTCTGCCTGCTCTATCCCATGCGTAATCTTATAAACCTCGATCATGTCACCCCTCAGCTGTCGTTTCTTGCCTTGAAAACCCTATGGGGTCACCACACATCAACTGCAGCTTGGTGGCACTTGAATATTATCGTGCCTTGGGTGGACCAGCCTAGCCTGATCTCATCAGATCTCAGAAACTAAGCAAGGTCAGCCCTGATCAGAAACCACCAAGGAAGACTAGAGTTGCTACACAGAGGATGGCAAGCCACCTCTTGCCCTGACCTGGATGGTCCGGGCTAGCCCAGTCTCATCAGATCTCAGAAGCTAAGCAGGGTCAGCCCTGGTTGATACTTGGATGGGGGACCACCACCAAGCTGTCTGGGGTCCTATGCAGAGGGAGGAAGTGGCAAACCAGCTCTGTTCGTCTCTGCCCTGACCTGGATGCGCCAGGCTAACCCAGTCTCATAAGAACATAAGAGAAGCCAATGTTGGATCAGGCCAGTGGCCCATCCAGTCCAACACTCTGTCACACAGTGGCCAAAAACACCAGGTGCCACCAGGAGGTCCAGCAGTGGGGCCAGGACACTAGAAGTCCTCCCACTGTTGCCCCCCTCAAGCACCAAGAATACAGAGCATCACTTGCCCCAGACTGAGAGTTCCTATCTGTACCTTGTGGCTAAGAGCCACTGATGGACCGCTGCTCCAGTGTTTTTCAACCTTTTTCGAGCTAAGGCACATTTCTTACATTGAAAAAATCCCGCGGCACACCTGAGAATATCTCACGGCACAGTGGTTGAAAAACACTGAAATACAAGATAAATGGGTCATTAGTTGCCTCAGCTCAAGTCTTAACTATGACAGTATTACAAATACACGTAATAGCCACTCAACTTGAAATCGTAAGTTACAGATCCAAAGTGTAATGGCTCCTTCCCATAACCTTGACCTGAGTTTCAGAAGAAATATAATGTGGATGTATTTTAATACTGCGATTCTGCTAAAGTTTTTCAAATAGAGAGTTTAAACTCTTACTCTTATGTGAACGGCATTCCGCTGACCAGAAGTGATTTGAAGAGAAGCACAGCACACCCATTCTTCGCTGAGGGACAGTTACTGATTTGAACCCCACCCTGACAGAAACAGCTAGCTGTTACCATCAAACATATTCATGTTTACTGGAATGTCTTGGTGCAAATCACCCTACCTCAGGCCGGCCACAGAGCGTGCGAGCGGAATCAGCGAGACTGCGCCACTGTTCTTTCTCGCATGCGCAAACGCGTCCCGGAAGGTCAGCCCGGAAGGCACATTTCTTTCATTGAAAAAATCCAGCGGCACACCTGACAATATCTCGCGGCACACCAGTGTGCCACGGCACAGTGGTTGAAAAACACTGCTCTACTCTATGTTTCTCCAATCCCCTCTTGAAGCCATCCGTGCTTGTAGCCGCCACCACCTCCTTTGGCAGATCTTGGAAGCTAAGCAGGGTCAGTCCTGGTTATTACTTGGATGGAGACCACCAGGGAAGTCCCTGGGTGCTACACAGAAGCAGAGAATGTGAAACCACTGTTTGTCTCTTGTCTTGAAAACCCTAAGGAGTTACTGTGAAGTCAAATGCAACATGATGGCACTTGAATATTGCCCTGCCTTGGGTCCCATATCTCAGACGCTAAGCAGGGTTGGCCTTGGTTAGTACTTGGATGGGAGACCACCAAGGAATAAGAGGGTGGCTATGCAGAGGCAGGCAATGGCAAACCACCTCTATTAGTTTCTTGCCTTTTTTTAAAAAAAAAAAGATTTTTATTGATTTTATCTATTTCTACTACTACATCGCTACTTTTCTAAGCTATATTTACCTTACACAGAGTGTGCTTTAACATTTGCTTAATATTACCTTACCATTAATACATATGAAGCATTTTAAACCTTGGTTAATATTCAATTAAGATTGTTACTGATGATATATGAAAAATAAAAAAGCTGTTTGACAGACATGTTCTTTTAAAGGAATGCTTAATTATACAAATTATATATAATATATAAGTGCTATTTCAAAAAACATTTCAGCCCTTATTTCTTCTTTCGTCCTCTTCTTGTCTTAACAGTCTCTTCTTGTACCTTTGGAGCTACTGCTCCTTTTTCCGAGTCAGAAATTTCTTCTTCGCTCTTTGAGCTATCAAATCCATACATACTTTCTTGCGATGCCAGCGAACCATCTGAGTCTCTCTCTTTTCTCTTTTCTTTGCTTTTTTCCAAAAAACTTTTTGCCTGTTGAACAGAGTCAATCTTGTATTTTTTGTCTTTGATGCTGAAGCTCAGTCCTTCCGGAACATTCCACCTGTAGATAATAGATTCAGACTGTAGCCAAGATGTCAGTTTTCCATAGGCTTTCCTTCTTTTCCTTATTTCAAATGGAATATCTTTCATCACTTTAACTTCTTTTCCTTTGATCTTCAGAACCGCTTTATTTGTGGTCCTAAGCACCACATCTCTTGTTGACTTTTTGGAGAACCTTATCTGAATCTCACCAGGCAGGCTTTTCTTTTTGGTATAGTCTGGATAGGTTCTGTAAACCATATCCATATCGCTTTTTATTTCTGCTGCTTTTAAGCCCGTCACTGGTTCAAGCGCTTCACTTAACAGATTTTTAAGGTCTTCTCCTTTATCCTCTGGTACATTCTGAAGTCTTAGGAAAAAATTCGATCTTTCCATCTGTAGTTTCAAAAGCTGATCAGAGTGGAAGGCCTTTTCTTTCTCCGCTTTTTGTAGCCTTGAATCATGATTTTTTACTGAAGTCTTAACTTCCAGAAGTTCTCGCTGCAGCTTCTCTGTAGTTTTATTCGACTCCTTCATGTCCAGCTGCATCTTGTCCATCTTGACGTTGAGAGCTGTCATTTGGTCCACTAGAGGTCACAATAACGAGGAGAACACAGTGCTCATCTCTGTGGTATCAACCTTTGAACTCGGAGCTGTACTTCCTAGTTTGGGGGAAGGTTTCGGTTTCCCCGCCATTGTTGAGGCTGCGCTTCTTTGTTGATAGTTAGATAAGATGGACGAAAGAAGCAAATTCTACGACTGCGCTTATATCTTTTTAAAGTTCATATCCTCTAAAGAGTGATGCCGCCATCTAGCAAGCCGAACGTACATTTTTTCATGCAGTAACGCCACGTAAAGAGTCCCGTAAATACGCCAGTCTCGGGGGGGGGGGTTGCTCCACCCGCCTTTCCCGCTGTGTTCTGTTTATTTTTACTTCAGACTCACATTTTCTCCGTGCGTAACTATAAGTTCCAGCTTCAAAGCTTCGCACTCTCTGCTGCTTCTCGGTTTTGCACTTTTAGCCATATGGCTCCCACGGATGGGGGAACCTATGGGGGTGATGAAAGGGGACCTCGATCCCTCGATCGCCACCGTAGGGAGAGATCCCCTTCGTGCCACCCCAGGCAGAGCCCCTTCACTAGGGTCTCTGGGGGCTCGGCACCAGTCCGAAGCCCCTTCTTCCCGCCGGGTACGGATCGCGCTCCCCGCAGATGCGGAGGAGCGCGTCCGCCATGGTCGCAAGTCTTGCCAGAAGTCTATCAGTTTCTTGCCTTGATAACCCTATGGCATCACCATAACTCAGCTGCAACTTGACAACACTCTACACACACATGATGTCGTTTAGGTAGAGGGAGAGACAGACCCAATGCACTCATTGAGTTCCACGTCGGCATTTGAATCTGCATCATCCAGCTCCTAGTCCGGTTTTCTTATACTTTACCACCCTGGCTCTTAAGGTTTCCACTGGAGAGGAAACCAGGGTATTAATATCTAAATCAATCAATAAATAAATAGACAAGAACAAACGAACATCAGAAGAGCCCTGCTGGATCAGATCAATAGTCCATCTAGTCCAGCATCCTGTCTTCCACAGTGGCCGATCAGTTCCTCTGCAGGGCCAACAACAGGTCATGGAGGCCGAGGCCTTCCCCTCATAAGAACATCAGAAGAGCCCTGCTGGATCAGACCAGTGGTCCATCTAGTCCAGCATCCTGTCTCCCACAGTGGCTGATCAGTACCTCTGGAGGGCCAACAACAGGGCATGGAGGCCGAGGCCTTCATAAGAACATAAGAAGAGCCCTGCTGGATTAGACCAGTGGTCCATCTAGTCCAGCATCCTGTCTCACACAGTGGCCAGCCAGTTCCTCTGGAGGACCAACAACAGGGCAGAGAGGCCGAGGCCTTCCCCTCATAAGAACATCAGAAGAGCCCTGCTGGATCAGACCAGTGGTCCATCTAGTCCAGCATCCTGTCTCCCACAGTGGCCGATCAGTACCTCTGGAGGGCCAACAACAGGGCATGGAGGCCGAGGCCTTCATAAGAACATCAGAAGACCCTGGCTGGATCAGACTAGTGGTCCATCTAGTCCAGCATCCTGTCTGACACAGGGGCCAACCAGTTTCAGGGTAGAGACTGGGAAAGTGAGTGTAGTAAGTCAGTCTGTGCTCAGTGACAGCACAGACTCCTCAGAGGAAGAGCTACCTGCAGTTGGCCCTCAGCCAGTAACTGAACAACCTGCTGCAGTTGGCTCTGAGCCAGAAGAGCAACAGGAGGTCAGCTTAGCAGCTGATCAGGAGTCACATCCTACAGCCAATGCCTTATAGCTTTGAAGCAGTAAACTAGGCTTCAGAAGCCACTCCCAGCACACCTAGCTCACCCACACCCCTGCAGTACTGTCACTGTCAGAGGCAAGCTGAGTTGCAGGAAAGGAGGAGGAATGTGAGACTCATGGCCTGTTGTCAGCTGTCAATCGATGAGATGGATAAGTAGTTTCAGGATGACTGACAAGGAATTGGCTGGGAGTGTAGCTGGTTAAGACTTGGCTTTAAAGTCAGCCAGGAGAAATAGCAGTTTGTGGATGCAATAAGTATATTGGGTTACTGAGCCATCAATCTTGAACTGGCATTTCTGGAAACCCTAGACTGGACTTGCTACCTGGAACTCCTTGACCCTAGAATGGACTTTGTTAAACCTGCTCACTGGAAACTCTGACTTTGGACTGGATTCTGTTTACTGTCTCTCTCTGTTATCCATGCGGTGACACCTACTCCCTGGGAGGGCTGGGCCAGTGCGTTGAGGTTTGAGGAGAGGAAGTTATCATGTCATAGAGTCCATTCTCTAAAGCATCCATTTTCTCTGGAGGAATCGATCTCTGTAGCCTGAAAATGCTTTGTCATTCTGAGATCTCCAGGCCCCACTTGGAGGTGGGCAGTCCTTGATGAGCACTGGTAGCAGTGACAGGGCCTTTTCCGCTATGGCACCCAAATTATATTATCTCCCTTCTTGGGAGATCTACATGGCTAACAGTCCTGCATACTTTTGGTGCCACATAAAGACATATCTAGCTTCTCAGGCAATGTCCTGCTTTGGATTTTTCAAGGCCTCTTTATTGGTTTTCAAAAACTCATTTGTGTTCATACACTAGGATTGCCAACCTCCAGGTGGCCCCTGGAGATCATCTGTGATTACAATTGAGCTCCAGCCATCCAAGATCAATTCCCCTGGAGAAAAGGGCTGCTTTGGAGGGTGGACTCTATGGGGTTATACCCTGCTGACATCCCTTCCCTCCCTAAATCCTGTTGTCCCATTGGCTACGCCTCCCAACTCTCCAAGGATTTCCCACCCCAGAGATGGCAACCCTGCTGTACACCTACCTCTTTCAATAATTTAGGGGTTTTTTTATTGTTCATGCTGCTCTATTTTATTAGCATTTAAGAAATTGATCTAGTCGTTTTAAGATACTGCTTTTGCTGCTTGGTTTACGGTCTTTCCGCTGATGTTACGATCCACTTGGCTGCCATTTCCATTTGGTTCCAAATTGCCGGGTTTTGAGTGTTTCTATGATGTTTCTGTTAATGCTGTGTTTATGGGTTATATTTCATTTGCAACGATTAGCCACGTCAAGAACTGAGAATTTGCAAAAAATCAATAAACAGAGCCACCAGTTCTATTATTTTCATACTGCGTATGTCAATAAATATACTCTTCATGTATTATATTAATGCTGGAAAACTTTTTTTATGAGAAGAGTTGTGCAACAGTGGAATCAGCTGCCCAGGGAGGTTGTGAGTTCCCCCTCCCTGGCAGTCTTCAAGCAGTGGCTGGACAAACCCTTGTCGGGGATGCTCTAGGCTGATCCTGCACTGAGCAGGGGGTTAGACTAGATGGCCTATAGGGCCCCTTCCAACTTTGTGAGTCTATGATTCTATGATATAATGGGTAGAGTTGAACTGACACTTTGGAATAAAAGGAGATGATCTGGAGTGGCATCAGCTTTGATTGTGTCTCTTGGGTTCCACTCCCTGGATCATACGGATTGGCTCACGCACTTGAGCCACCTGAATTCTTTCACTAGAACAGGGGTGGGCAAATTGTGGCCCACGGGACACATGCGGCCTGCCACAGAGTTTTTTGCTTCCTGCCAAGACAGTCGGCCACATGGTTTCAGTCAGGCCTCCATTGGGCCCGGAGCACCGAGAAGCGGCGCTCTGGGAGTGAAGTGTCCAGGAAGTGGGCACATTACCAAGCCCCACCCCCTGCTCTCAGCAGCCCAGTTGGGCGATGAGGAGGCAGAAGAAGGAAGGTAAGTTACCTTCTCTCCCCCATCCTTCTCTTCCCGGGGTCGCAGCGCTCTGGGGAAGCCCTGCCCGCCCCCACCCTCACCTTCCCCGGGCTGTGCCAAATGAATGCAATCATTTTAAAAGGTGTGGCTCTCCACTAACCTCCACTCCCACAAAGGGGCCCCGGAGCCAAAACAATTGTCCACCCCTGCACTAGAAGAAGAGGAAGAGATTGGGTTTATACCCCACCCTTCACTACCCGAAAGAGTCTCAGAGTGGCTTACAATCTCCTTTCCCTTCCCCTCCCCTCAACAGAGGTCGGTGAGGTGAAAAGAGAGCTCTGAAAGAACTGCTCTTTTCAGAACAGCTCTGAGAGAACTGGCTGACCTAAGGTCGCACCAGCAGCTGCATGCAGAGGAGTGGGGAATCAAACCCGGTTCTCCCAGATTAGAGTCCACACTCCTAACCACTATGCCAAACAGGTTCTCTGTTTCCCTTGAGGCTTCTGATACAGTTTCTGCCAAATCCAACTGGTGAAACGTTCCATCACATGGCTGGGAGAAACTTTCTATCACACACTCCCTAGAAAAGCTAGATTCAAGTCCTGTAGCACTTTAGTAGTCTGGGGAGCAGTTGTAATTCTTGAAGAACTCCAGTCTCTGCCTGGAGATTGGCAAGCCCATGTTTTGGGTCCCCATTGGGAAGACAAGTGGAATATATTAAATAAGTAAAAGGAGGAGGAGGGATTGGAACACATATCCTATGAGGGAAGGCTATAAAAATCTATGGGCTTTCAGTTTAGAAAAAGGACAACAGGATTGCTAGAGGTTTATAAAATTCTGCATCTCGTAGAGACAGTGGACAGAGAACATTTCCTTCCCCCTCCCATAATACTACAAGGCCCTTAATGAAGATGATAACGCAATAGCCTCAGGACAGACAGAAAGATGTCCTTCTGTATTTAACGAGTACTTAAGAGAACCTCCAGCTGACCCAGAATGTGGCAGCGCGAGTCCTGGGAATGTCATGAATGGCACATCGAATCCAGTGCTGTGCCAGCTGCCCGGGCTTCCAGGGGCATACCGAATCATGTTCAAGGTTCTGGTTTTGACCCACAAGGCCTTGAGTGGTCAGGGACCAACATATTTACAGGACCGCCTCCTCCGTTATGTCCTCAGAAGAGAAGAAGAGATTGGATTTATATCCCGCCCTTCACTCACTCGAAGTCTCAGAGCGGCTTACAAACTCTTTTTTCCTTCCCCTCCCCACAACAGACACCCTGTGAGGTAGGTGGGGCTGAGAGAGCTCTTTCCCAAGCTGTCCTTGAGAGAACAGCTGGTACAGAGCTATGGCTCGCCCAAGGTCATCCAGCCAGGTGCAAGTGGAGGAGTGGGGAATCAAACCCAGCTCTCCCAGATTAGAGTCCGCGCACTTAAGCACTACACCAGACTGGCACCAGAATGACGCTGTTATCTTTGCTGGTGGTCCCCGGCCCTAAGGATAGGGTTGCCAACCTCCAGGTGGGGCCTAGGGATCTCCCACTTTTACAACTGATCTCCAGCCATCAGAGATCAGCTCCCCTGGAGAAAATGGGTGCTTTGAAGGGTGGACTTGATGACACTCTACCATGCCGAGGCTCTTCCCCTCCTCAATCGTCGCCCTCTCCTGGATCCTTCCCCAAAGTCTCCAGGTGTTTTTCAACCCAGACCTGGCAAGCCAACCTAAGGATATCTAACTGTCCCTGACCAGGGCCTTTTCAGCTGCGAACCGAGAGGGCCAAGCTAACAAAAAGAATTATTATGAAAAATATAGACATTTATTAGGGTGTCATAATAAAATTAAAAGAGACAGTCCAAGTATCAGACATTTAAAACTTGGTTCATTAGGAACTAATAGCAGTACATATCAAAAAGGTGGATAAAACCTTTGACCTAAGGACCATACGCGTTTCAGCCCCTATGGGCCTTCCTCAGTGGTCAATATTCCTTATTTCACAATGTCACACGTCCAGAATTACGTGCACCAAGAATTTTGTATATACATATATATAAATGAGACCAGGTGCTGCTGTCTTGAATGCGATATATTTGCTACAACTGGTAAAATGAGCCTGGGGTAGCTGTGCAAATTCTCCAAATTAGTCTGGTATCAAATGCCCCATCCATCAGGATGATGGAAGTGACACACAAGGTCATAAGAACATAAGAACATAAGAGAAGCCAATGTTGGATCAGGCCAGTGTCCCATCCAGTCCAACACTGTCACATAGTGGCCAAAAATACCAGGTGCCATCAGGAGGTCCAGCAGTGGGGCCAGGACACTAGAAGCCCTCCCACTGTTGCCCCTCCCCCAACCCAGAGGTAGCAACCTTAGGCCGGGGATCCTAGATATTTGGGGCTTGAGCCTGAAGAAGACAGGGACCTCAGTGGGGCACAATGCCACAGAGCCCCCCCTCCAAAGCATCCATGTCCCCAGGTGAACCGATCTCTGTCTTCTGAAGATGAGCTGTAATTCTGGGATGCTGGCATCCCTAGCAACCCTATTTTCACCCCCCCCACTGTTGGTCTCGGATTTACCAGGGCCCAACCCGACCCGTCACACACGTAACACAGGAAAGGATGGGGAGAGGCAGAAGGAGACAAAAGTCACCCTGCCGTCGACAGCAAAAAAAGAAAAAGTAAGAGGTACTCAGCTCTTGCCTGCTTTGCTTTAGAGTCTTCTTGCCAAGGGTCTTTTCTCAGCTCAGAATTCGGCTGCTGGCTGTAGAGCCGTGGGGTCCCTTGTAAGTCCTGTGCCGGCTGGATGGTCTTCCTTTTGTGTGCAAAGACCTTCCTTCAACACAATCACACACAACGAGGCTTCTCAGATGCCCGGCCAATAACCCCTTTGGCTTTTCTCTCTTTCTCTCGCTCGCTCACTCTTTTTGGTAATCTTGGGTCCAAGTCACTTCTGGATTAGGACGGGCCCACAGGAAAAGGAGACGGGGCTCTCGCCCCTTTCCCAACAAAACCTTGGGGAAAGGAGGAGAAGGGGGGTGGGGGTGGGATCCCTTTCCTCTTCCCCCCCCCCAAGCATGAACAAACCTTGCATCTCCATGAGTTATTCATGAATAATTCATGGCGGGGAAGCGCATGATTAATTCAGCCTCATGCATTATTCAGGCATAATTCTCGAACATTCCTGGTTAATTCATGTTTGCCGGGGGAGTGGGTGAGTCAGATTTTGCAGGGCGCTTTTCTTTCCCCTAGAAGGAGGAAGGGATGCGGGCACGCCCAGTCTTGCGGGCTGATAGAGCTTGGTTAAGTGTCATCCTGGAAGCTTTCTCGAAAAACAAATAAGTGTTGGAGGAGGAATCGAAAAGCACAGGTAATTGGTGTAGTGGTTCAGAGTGCAGACTCTAATCTGGGAGAACCAGGTTTGATTCCCCATTCCTCCACATGCAGCTGCTGGTATGACCATGGGTCAGGCACAAGTTCTCTCAGAGCTGTTCTCTTTCAAAAGCAGTCTCTGTCAGAGCTCTCTCAGCCCCACTGACCTCACAGGGTGTCCATTGTGGGGAGGGTAAGGGAAAGGAGATTGTAAGGCGCTCTGAGACTCCTTCGGGTTGCGAAGGGCAGGGTATAAATCCAATATCCTCCTCCTCCTGTTAGGGGAAAAAATATATCCAAAGCCACAGTATGGTTATACTTTGGGATTAGGGTGGCCAAATCCAAGTTGGGAAATTCCGGGAGGTTTGAGGGTGGAGCCTGGAGAGGGTGGGCTTTGGGAAGGGGAGGGACTTCAGCGAGGTCGATTCCAAAGCAGCCATTCAGGTATTTGCACAAGCAAAATGTTCTCCAGAAATATTTGTACCCCAGTGATCCCAGCAATCAAAACAATAGTACATGTGGCAGAGCCCAAAGCATAAAGGTGGCACAGCTCAGAAGATAAGCGTCTGCTCGGCATGCAGATAGTCCCAGGTTCAATTCCCGGCATCTCCATTTAAAACAGTGGTTCTCAACCTTTCTAATGCCGCGACCCTTTAATACAGTTCCTCATGTTGTGGTGACCCCCAACCATAAAATTCTGCCAAGACACACAACAATGAAGCTACTTCTTCAGATGTTTTCTCTTGTATGGCAGTTAGCACCAAACAACTTTAATACAGACTTTAGACACACATATATTTGCAAGCTATTCCCAACAAGACGCAACAAACACTCAGGCTTCAGACTTATTTTTCTTCAACAGAAGATGCCATGAGAAAACGAAGGTAGGTGAGGGGGAGAGGCTGTTGCAGGTGGGGGAGAGAGAGAGAAAGAAAGAAAGAAAGAAAGAAAGGTAGGGGGAGAGAGAGAGAAAGGGGGAAGAGAGAGGGGGGAAGGAAGGTAGGTAGGTGGGGGGGGCAGCTTTTGCCACTTTTCCTGGGCTCTGTGCCTCAGCGTCTTCCTCCTCCTGGCTCCTGCTGGAAGGGCTGCTGGAAGCAGGGGGTAAGGCTCTGGCCCCAACCATCCCCTGCTCTTTGCCCTTAAAGGAAAAGCTCCCTTTGAGGGCAAAGAGCTGGGAGGCCAGACCTCGCACTCGATCGAGCGCAGGGCCCTTTCCTGCCGGCGGGGAGGGGCGGGGAGGGCTCCGTCGCCAGCCGGCGACCCCTCTGAAATGGCTGTTCGACCCCAAAAGGGGTCGCGACCCACAGGTTGAGAACCACCGATTTAAAAGGACCAGGCAGTAGGTGATGTGAAAGACCTCTGCCTGAGACTAGGGTTGCGCAAAAAAAAAAGAAAAGTGATTCAGCCAGCTGAATGACGCCCGAATGCTGCTTTCGGCAATACAAGCTGATTGGGATAGCATTTGGCTGGCCAAATCACATTCCCCCCCCCCCCCACTCTTCCTGGCCCACTCGCCAAGGCGGGTGAGCCAGGAAAGGCCCAAGAGGGTGTGGGGAAGATTTTAAATGCTGCCCTATGCGTTCCCTGGCCCGCCTGTCCAAGCGGGCAAGCCGGAGAATCCCAGCAGAGGCCCCCTTGCTTTTCCTGGCCTGCCCGCCAAGGCAGGCGAGCCAGGAAAGGCCCTGGAAGGAGCGGGGAGGCATTTAAATGCCTCCCGCTGCCTTCCCCTTGCCCAGCAAAGGGATTCCCCGAATGGATGCCAAACATACAGCATCCATTCGGGGAATCCCTGTTCAGCCAGCCCAATCAGATTAGAGAATCTGATTCATATTTCAGCTGGTCAAATAATTATTCGGGTTTTTTTTTCAGTTCGTCCAAACTGAATGCATGTCCCTACCTGAGACCCTGGGAAGCTGTAAAGAGGGACTATGGCTCAGTGGCCGAGCATCTGCTTGGCATGCAGACGGTCCCAGGTTCAGTTCCCGGTGCCTCCAGTTAAAAGGATCTGGTGGTAGATGAGGTGAAAACTTCCAGCCTGAGACCCTGGAGAGCTGCTGCCAGTCTGAGTAGACAATACCAATCGTGATAGTCCGATGGCCTGATCTAAAGCAGCTTCATTGGAGAGGGCCTGTGGCTCAGTAATAGAGTATCTGTGTGGCAAGCAGAAGGTCCCAGGTTCAATCCCTCACATCTCCAGTTCAAAGGACCAAGCAGTAGGCGATGGGAAAGAGCTTTATCAGAGGGCAGCTGCCAGTCAGCATAGACAATACTGACTTGAATAGGCCAAAAGTCTGACTCGGTGCAAAGCAGCTTCATGTCTTCATCCATGGGTGTATTGGTCCTTTCAAGCCATCTTTAGAAAGGTGGCCACCACCACCACACACGTTACTTCAATAGCAAATCTGTGCCTGGATGTCAGAATCTGACAATAGCCTGCTTGTGCTCTGGTTGTTCTAATGTTACTTTCTGTTTCTTTGTGCCTCACTATCACCAAATGTTTTATTGCTTGCCTTGAAGTAGAAATAACTGTCCTGCTTAGTGTTACTTTCTTCCCGGGAGGATGGCCTGCAGCATTCCTAGTCGTCACATAAACAACTAAAGCGATCTCATCCTGTTCACTCCCCCTCCCGTCTGAGGCTCGAAGTATGTTATCAAAGTTGTTTCAACCTTGGAGGCTATTTTATTGTCGCTGGCCAAATGTTTTGCCTAGAGTTCGCACATCTGGGTCACTCAGGGCAAGAGGGGATTTTTTATAACCTTCCCACCTTTGGTGGGAACAAACGGTTGCCATTTTCTTCCCGCTTTTTTTTGTATGTACTCTGATTGGACGGTTATGTTCAAGCACCTATGCCTGAAGGTATATTAACCCATGTTATCTCTTTTCATGTGTCTCTAACAAACATCGAGTACCTGTGCCAGTATTAGAAATAAAGAGCTTTGATTTCACCCAAAGGTCTGATCTATAAGTGTTAGTGCAGAAGTCTCACACTGAACTGTCTTCTCTGAAAGAAAACAAAAGGACAAATGAGATGCCACCAAAGGAAAGAGCCAAAAGAAACCGTAAACAGTGCGCTTCTATTATATCATAGTGAACAATATCAAGCGATATACACAATTAACAATAAAGAATCCAACTGTCTCCTTCCACCTCTCCTGTATTATTTCCAATAGCAGCGTTGTTTCCAATAGCAGCAACGATTCTTTCTGGAATAAAATGTCATTTCGATGAGGTATCTTCTCCTGTGACTGCATTCCATCTAAGCAACACCAAAGGAAAGAGGACTGGCTTCATCATGAGGCCGTTTCCTTAGCCTGCGTGCTTGCAGAAATTAGACCGGGAGATCCCCTGGAATGACAGCTCATCACCAGACTACAGGGATCAGTGCCCTCTGAAAATGGATGCTTTGGAGGGTGGACTGTAGGGCACTGTACCCCACTGAGGTCCCTGTCCTCCCCAGGCTCCATCCCCAAATCTCCAGGAGTTTCCCAACCTGATCTGGCAACCCTACCACCACCACCCCCCACCAGCGGCCAGGGGGACCTGGCAACCCTAGCAGAGATCGATGCAGAATTTGGCAGAACCAAACTGTGCCTATCCACATTTGAGTATCTGCTTGCTTGTTTGTTTATGTTGCTTATAGTCCACCAGACCTCTATGGTTTTTACCATGGTGGTCACAGAATTCCTAGAACGCCACTAAGTCACCTTGTGATGTCACATCATGTCCCTCTGCCCCTCCTTTTTTGTTCCTGCTGGATCAAAGTGTTCAGCTGGTAACCTTAGTCCTGGCTACTGGAGCTCTGAGCAGAGATTCGAATCCAGGACTCTCACATTCTAGCCTGAAGCTCTAACCATCAGGGCTTTTTATTTGAGGCAATGTGCTGGAATGGCGTTCCGGAACCTCTTCGACACAGTTCTTTTAAAAAATATTTAAAAGTTCATGACTTTTCAGTATACAGATTGAAAACTTCATTTCCCGCTTGAGAGTTCTGACACCTTTTTTTTTTTTTAAAGCCCAGTTTTTTAGCCTCCAGCTCACTTCTTTTTGTCTTCGCTTGGGAAGGATGGCTCCAGAGCAAACTAATTTAGGCAGGAGCCAAACTGCTCACTCACAACTTTAACGCCAGTAGCTCACAAAGTAGAATTTTGGCTCACAGGACTCCACAGCTTAGAAAGGGGCATTGCTTGCTAACCATTCTACCGCACTAGCTTGGGTTTCATTCCTTGCTGTTCCGATATCTTTAGAAGACAGCAGTTCTTTGTATTCAGGCATTCAGAATGCCGCCCAGAGGATTTAACTCTATAAATCTTCCTTGAAGCGAGTGTTATCCCTACAGGCCGCGAAAGTCACGCCAGTGGTAAGGAAGGACAAAACAAACATGGAACAAAAATCTTCCTCCCAAAACCCGAAGCTCAGAGACATTACAAAAAGGAAGGAGATATTAAAGGTCACAACAAGTGGAGCGCTGCATATTTCGCCAGCAAAGCTGCATTTGCCCCCAGCTGCCAGTCTGTGACGCCCACACAGAGAAAACACAGTTAGGAAGCCAATTTAGCCCCAAACAACTCAGGTCTGTGGAGGCTTCAGTACAACCGAGCAGCCACACGGCAATTGATTTCATCCACAGACCTGGCCTTTCCCAAGTCAAGGGGACCAACTGGGGCTCCAATCCTGAAGTTTAGAAGGACACCAGGTCACCACAGGCCTCCATGAAACTCGATACCATAATCCCCCTGGATCTGCCGGTCGTCCTTCCACAGTTCATGAAATTCATATGGAAGTGTCGTAAACATAGCTGGAATCTCAAAATGAAGAGAAGAAGAAGAGAAGTGATTGGATTTATACCCCACCCTTCACTCGGAGTCTCAGAGCGGCTTACACTCTTCTGCACCTGATCAAACTTTGCTGTAAGGTACAATGTAGTAACACAGGCACACACATACCAAGATGATGATATTGGATATATACCCCACCTTCCTCTTGGAGTCTCAGAGCGGCTTACAAACTCCTTTCCCAACTGCTAGGATTGCCAACTAAAGGTAAAGGTAAATTTTTCCGTCGCTCAAAAGCCACTCGAATCCGACTCTAGGGGGCGGTGCTCATCTCCATTTCCACGCTGAAGAGCCATTGCTGTTCGAAGACATTTCCTGTGGTCATGTGTCCGGCATGACTAAACGCCAAGGCGCACGGAATGCTGTTACCTTACCACCAAAGCGGTACCTATTTATCTACTTGCAATTTCTAGCAGCTTGACAGGAGCTGGGCCAGAGACGGGAGCTCATTCGGTCATGCGGCACTCGGGTCTCAAACTGTCGAACTACTGACCTTCTGGTCTGCAGCTCAGCACATAGGTGTCAACTACAGGGGGGCTTGAGCCACCCCTGAAATTTCCCGGGGGGGACTGAGCCCCCCCCCCCGGGAAAACGGTGCACCCTCCACCACGCCTCCCTCGGCCCTTCCTAGGGCTGCCACCGCCTCTCTCCCCCCCCAGCCTGGCCACTCCGACCCTCCCTCCCTCCGTCCAGGGGCCAGCTAAGCAAATGCCCAGCTGGCCCCTGGACGGACGGAGGGAGGGATGGAAGCAGGAGCGGTCAGGCGGGGGGGAAGGCGGCGGCGGTGGTGGTGGCGGTGGGGACATGGTCCTGGTGGCTGCGCGCGCAAAGCGCACACGCTTGGTAAAGCCCCCCCCCCCCCCGGGAGTTTTTAAACTCTACGCCCCTGGCTCAGCAGCTTAACCTCTGCAGACTGGGAAATTACTGGAAGTTTTGGGGGTGGAGCCTGAGGAGTGACGGAACCTTAGTGGGGTAAAACGCCAGAGTCTACCCTCCAAAGAAGCCATTTTATCTCGGGAAATTAATCTCTGTAGCCTGTAGAGCCACTGTAATTCTGCGAAATCTCCAGCCTCCACCTGGAGGTTGGCAGCTCTACCCACTGCCCAGTCATCTGCCCTTTCCCCTGGGCCCTCACTAGAGGGAGAGGTGGGATGACAGGTGGAAGCTCTTTTTTTTGTCTGTCTATCTACCTATCTGTCTACAAAATTTGTACCCCACCTTTCTGCCCATTTAAACATTTTATTATTTGAAACTATGTACAGACGAAGCACACACATCAGGAAGCCACTGTAAGAACACCGTACGGAGATACTGATTGGCTCAAGATAGAGAAAGGAGTACAATAAAGTTGCATTACTTCGCCTTTCCCGTTCAACATGTCTGCCGAAACACTCATGACTCGCAATGCTCCCTCTAAGCTGTGTAGTCTTGTGAGCAAAAATTCTACTTTGTGAGCTACTGGCATTAAAGTTGTGAGTGAGCGATTTGGCTGCTGCATACATTAGTTTGCTCTGGAGCCATCCTTCCTGAGCGAAGACAAAAATGTGTGAGCCGGAGGCTAAAAAGCTGTGAGCTAGCTCACACTAATGCAGCTTAGAGGGAACACTGCTCAGAAGGAAGATAGAGCTGGAAGGGTCAGAAATCGGGGTAACTATTGGAGGAAGGAATATCAACAGTCTTTGATTTGCTGATGACACGACCCTCCTCGTGGAAACTAAAGAAGGCCTGGAATCAGGGTTCATTTTGTAGCAGGAGCTCCTTTGCATATTAGGCCACACACCCCTGATGTAGCCAATCCTCCAAGAGCTTACAGTAGCCCCTGTAAGAAGAGCTCTGTAAGCTCTTGGAGGATTGGCTACATTAGGGGTGTGTGGCCTAATATGCAAAGGAGCTCCTGCTACAAAATGAGCCCTGCCCACAACTCAAGCTGTTTTGAGAGCTAAAGGCCAAACTGGGGTTGCCAATTCCAGACTGGTATATTCCTGGAGATTTGGGGGGGTAGAGCCTTGGGAAGGGTGGGGTTTGGGGAGGGGAGGGTGTCAACAGGGTGCCATGCCATAGAGTCCACCCTCCAAAGCAGTCACTTTCTTCAGGGGAACAGAGTTCCGTAGTCGGGAGATCAGTTGTAATTCCTGGAGATCCCCACCCATAATAACAGCCAAGGCTCATTTCGTAGCAGGAGCTCCTTTGCATATTAGGCCACACACCCCTAACGTAGCCAATCCTCCAAGAGCTTACAGAGCTCTTCTTACAGGGGCTACTGTAAGCTCTTGGAGGATTGGCTACATCAGGGGTGTGTGGCCCATAGGCGTCAACTACGAGGGGGCTCGAGGGCTCAAGCCACCCCCGAAATTTCCCGGGTGGGGCTCAGCCACCCCCGGGAAAATGGAGCGCCCAGGCCGGCCGGCTGGCTGGCTGCCGCCGCCACCGCCTCTCCCCCTGCTCCGTTCCTCCCTCCTCCAGGAACCAGCTGGGCTAAGGAATGGAGGCAGGAGCAGGCGGGGGGGGGGAGGCGGCGGGGCAGGCGGCAAGAACCAGGAGCCTGACTTCGACTTTGCCGGCCCCCGCTGGGGGCGGGCGAGCAGGGTCGGCGCGGCGGGGTTTGAGAGCGCCTCGCGCCCCAGGAAGGGGGGTCGGACTCATCCCTGACCACCTCCGCAGGCGCCCCGGCCGCCTTCACTTTCCCGCCCCTCCCGCGGGGTTCCAGCCGCCAGGCTCCCTCCCCCCGCACGCGCGCGCACGCCCTGGAAGTGGCGCGCCTGGGGCTCCTAGTTCTTGCCGCCGCCGCCAGCCCGAGAGCAGACCAACCACCCACCACGCCACGGACTAAGCGGCCGGTGGGACCCTCCAGCCAGCGGCCCCCAGAGCGGCAGCCGAGAGGCGGAGGAGGGACCGGCACTGTCGCTGCCGCCCCTCGGGACTGAGCCCTGCGGCCGCTGCCCGGGAGGGAGGCGGCGGGGCAGGCGTGGGCTGCCGTCTCGTTTGCCCGCCCTCCGGCTGCTGCTGCCGCCTCCCCCCCCCCCGGGCCTGACCTGGCATGGGCCTGACCTGGCCCCATGGAGGCAGGAGTGGCCAGGCTAGGCCAGTCCGGGGGGGGGGGGACATGGTCCCAGTGCATGCGCGTGAAGCGCGCGCGCACAAGAGCCCCCGCCCCTCCCCCGGGGATTTTAAAAGTCGACGCCTCTGGTGTGGCCTAATATGCAAAGGAGCTCCTGCTACGAAATGAGCCCTGCCTGGAATACCTGACGAAAAAAATCGAAGAAGGAAGTGAGAAGTTCGGCCTCTTCCTAAACATTAAAAGGCCAAGTTCATGCCCACCGAGAAGAATAGAAATGTCAAAATAACAGTTGACGATGAAGGGACTGAATGTGGGGAGGAATTCACTTTCTTAGGACCACAGATCAACCAAAATGGCGAATGCACTCCAGAAACACGACGTCGAATTCACGCTGCACATGAATCGAATATGGAAGAGCAAGGACATCAGCCTAGCAACCAAATGCAGATTAGCCTGAACTACTGTGTTCTCCATAGCAACCTATGGCTGCGAAAGTTAAACCAGGAAGACACAAGACAGGAGGAAAATCGACTCATTTGAGCTGGGGTGCTGGAGAATGCTCCTGTGCATTCCTTGGACAGCAAAGGTGACCAACGAGCAAGTATCGGAGCGCAAAAAACCAGACATGCCATTGGAAGGAAAAATCACAAAACTGTGATTGACTTAATTTTGGCCACGTCGTGCAGAAGAGCTCACTAGAAAAGGCAATTATGCTTGGATTGGAGAGCGGCAAAAGGAAACCGGGCCGCCAAAGGGCACGGGGGCTAGATACCATAAAAGTCAACACCAACCTGAGCAGGGAACGATTACACGTTGATGGAGTCCGAACTGGCGGAGACTGGCCAAGAGAGAGATCTTGGAGTCGTAGTAGATAACTCAATGAAAATGTCGAGACAGTGTGCGATGGCAATGAAAAAGGCCAACGCTATGCTGGGGGTTATTAGGAAGGGAATTGAAAAGAAATCAGCCAGTATCTTAATGCCCCTGTATAAATCGATGGTGCGACCCCATTTGGAGTACTGTGTACAGTTCTGGTCGCCACACCTCAAAGAAGATATTATGGCATTGGGAAAAGTGCAGAAAAGGGCAACTAAAATGATAAAAGGGTTTGAACACTTTCCCTGTGAAGAAAGGTTGAAGCGCTTGGAGCCCTTTAAGCTTGGAGAAACGACAGCTGAGGGGTGACATGATCGAGGTTTATAAAATAGAGCAGGTTTAAAAGATTATGCAGGGGATAGAGCAGGTAGAGAAAGAAGTCCTTTTCTCCCTTTCTCACAAGACAAGAACTCATGGGCACTCCATGAAATGGCTGAGCATTCGGGTTAGAACAGATAAAAGGACGTCCTTCTTCACCCAAAGAGTGATTAACACAAGGAATACACTGCCACAGGAGGTGGTGGCGGCTACAACCACGGACAGCTTTTTTTAAAGAATATTTTTTAAAATTATTTGTTTAGTCTGTTACATCGAGTATTTAAGGTTATTTACAATTTCACCCCTTCCTACCCTCCCTCCCACCCTCTCTTTTAATAGTCTTTTCACCCCATCCCTAGTCTTTTCACCCCAGCCATGAGATCAAAATCTTCCACTGAATATCTTTCCTTCTTTCTTTCAGTATCCAGTCTAGGTAGGTCTTCCATCTGGTCTTGATTTCCGTGGATTTTTCTTCCCGTGATATTCCCTTGTTGATGGACGCCACAATATCTGACTGTATAAAGTCAAACAAATAGTTGTGCCAGATTTCTATTGTCCATTTACTTTTGCCTTTCCAACCCTGAGTGATAACCGCCTTTCCCGCCAGTATCATGGCCTTAACTAGATTTTGAATAGTCCTATCCGATAACGGGCTTCGTATTGTACTTAACAACATTAGATTAAAGTCTATAGTTAATGTTATATTGCATACTTGTCTAATAATTTCAATAGTTTCCCCCTGAAAGGTCTTTACTTTTACACATTCCCACCACATGTGTGCATACCAACCCTTGGAATGGTTACAGTGCCAGCACAGGGAACTCAATTCTGGCATCATATTAGCTAGCTGTGCTGGTGTCTTGTACCATTTTGTGAGGAATTTGTATTCAAGTTCTTTAAATCTGGTTACTGTACTTTAATCTCTTCTATTCCTTTCATAATTTTATTAGCCATCCTCTCTGTTATCGGACCTTCATGGCACCATCTCTTATGTAAATAGTCCATTGTTTTATTTCTATTTGTTATCATCTTTCTATATATTTTCCCTATCAGTCCCTTTTTTTGCTTAGCCGTTTCTTTGTATATTTCTTCCATTGGTGCGTCTGTCCAGAGGTCTTCCTTTTCGCTGATCTTTTTAACTGACTTATATAGCCCTGCTATTTTTAACCAGTAATGTTTGCCTATCTCTTCTGTTATTTCCTGTAAGGGTTTTAAATTTCCACCACTAAACATATCGCCCACTCTATAAAAGCCTTTATTTTTTAGCATTTCCCACCATTTAATTTCTTGCACATCCTTGTGGATAATTTCGAGAGGTGCCCATCTTGAGACTTTCCCTAACCAGTAGGGTTGCCATTTCTTCCAAATTTCTTAGCCGTTTCTTTGTATATTTCTTCCATTGGTGCGTCTGTCCAGAGGTCTTCCTTTTCGCTGATCTTTTTAACTGACTTATATAGCCCTGCTATTTTTAACCAGTAATGTTTGCCTATCTCTTCTGTTATTTCCTGTAAGGGTTTTAAATTTCCACCACTAAACATATCGCCCACTCTATAAAAGCCTTTATTTTTTAGCATTTCCCACCATTTAATTTCTTGCACATCCTTGTGGATAGTTTCGAGAGGTGCCCATCTTGAGACTTTCCCTAACCAGTAGGGTTGCCATTTCTTCCAAATTTCTAATGATGCTCTTCTAGGGCCCCATGGACGGCTTTAAGAGGGAAGTAGATAATCATATGGAGCAGAGGTCCGTCAGTGGCTGTTAGCCACAAAATATAGATAGGAACTCTCAGTCTGGGGCAAGTGATGCTCTGTATTCTTGGTGCTGGGGGGGGGCAACAGTGGGAGGGCTTCTGGAGTTCTGGCCCCACTGCTGGACCTCCTGAGGGCACCTGGTGTTTTTGGCCACTGTGTGACACAGAGTGTTGGACTGGATGGGCCACTGGCATGATCCAGCATGGGCTTTCCTTACGTTCTTATTCAAAGACACAGTACAAGATCAGAAAGTGTGAAGAGAGCTGGCCCATAGAATTGCCAAGAGTCGAACACGACTGAATGGCTAACAAGAAACCGGTCAGCTAGACTGCTTAATCTCATCTATTTTGGCTGGCAGCAGCTAACCAGAATCTCAGGATGAGGTCTTCCACATAGGCGTCAACTACGGGGGGGCTCAAGGGCTTGAGCCTCCCCCGAAATTTCCCGGGGGGGGCTCAGCCACCCCCGGGAAAATGGAGCGCCTGCCGGTGGGGGAGGCGGGGACGGCCACCGGGAGCCCGGGGGGTGCCGGGCATGGCAAAAGGCAGCCGCCAAGGAGAGGGGGTGGAGGGAGGGCAAGATCCAGCGATGGGCGGGCACAGGGACTCCGCTGAAAGACGAAACTCTTCCCAGAACTGTGGCTGAATCAGTCCGGGAGAGAGAGAGAGAGAGAGACGGCGTGGAGTCGCCGCCCACGCGACCTCCCAGGCCCCTTTCCTGGGAAGGCGGACGAAACCCCACATGCTGCAGCGCAACAGCCTGCATACTTTGGCCTCCTCCGCCTCCCGTCCCAAGAGACCCGCGAAGGAAGGAGCAGCCAGAGCCTTTCCCCTTCCTTCCCCCGGAGCCCTCTGCCGTCCCGCCCCGCGCTCATTACCTTCCCCTCCTTTCTACTTGGGAAAAAGCGTCAATCCTTCCCGAGGGTGGGGAAGGCAAAAGGAGCCCTGGCGGCGGGTGGGGCGGGGAGCCTCGCTCCTCAAAGAGCGGCCTGCCCCCTGTCTTCTAGAGCTGGCTTGCTCCACGACCGCCCCAAGCAGGCGGTAAGAAACCGGGTCTGCCGGCCGGGGGGTGGGGGAAAAGCGGCGGGGACATGGTCCCGTGCGTGCGTGCGCTTTGTGCGCGCACACGAAAGAGCCCCCGCCCCCCCGGGGATTTAAAAAGTCTACACCCCTGGTCTTCCACATCACCTACCATTTGGTCCTTTTAACTGGAGATGCTGGGGATTGAATCTGGAACCTTTGGCATGCCAAGCAGACGCTCTTCCATTGAGTCAGGGATCCTCCCCGGCTCCTAATTGCTGCTTCCAAAGAATATAGTATAGGATAAAACAACCACTTTGGGATTTTTGAGTTGAGACTTACAATTTAGGTGTCTCTGAGTACATTTGGTGTCTGCCTGTAAATCCTTCTAATTCTTTTTTTTTTTTTTTTTGTAATCGTATCTCAAATAGTTGTGGCTGACTTTGCTGGTCCCACAAAATAGCCAATGCAGTCTATCCAACGTGGGCAACTTAAAGGCTGCTGTCTCAAAGAGGGGATGAACTGTAAGAATTACAGCTGATCTCCAGACTGCAGAGATCAGTTGCCCTGGTGAAAGTGCCTGCTTTGGAGGGGGGACCCTTTGGCACTGTACCCCGCTGAGGTCTCTGTCCTCCCCAGGCTCCATGAAAGTCCTCTACCAGAGACCTTGGAGACCCAGTTTGGTGTAGTGGTTAGGAGTGCAAACTGTCATCTGGGAGAACCAGGTTCGATTCCCGACTACTCCACATGCAGCTGCTGGATGACCTTGGGCAAGCCATAGTTCTCTCAGAGCTGTTCTCTCAAGAGCAGTCCTCAAAAGAGCTCTCTCAGCCCCACCAACCTCACAGGGTGTCAGTTGTGGGGAGGGGAAGGGGAAGGGGTAATGTTTATGCCTTTCACACCTACGGTGGGAACAAATGGGCCCTTTTGTCTTCCCGCACTTTTCCTTGTATGCTGATTGGTGGTATATGTTTAAACCTGCATGCTGGCAGGTATATTAACCCCCCACCCTCTGTAGTTGGCATCTCTAACAAACATCGAGACCTGTTCCAGTATCTGAATAAAGGACTATGTTTTAATCAACAAAGGCCTGATCATTTGCTGATAGTACAGAAGCCTCACAGTAAGCCGCTCTGAGACTCCCTTGGGGATTGAAGGGCGGGGTATAAATCCAATCTCCTCCTCCTCCTCCTCTTCTTCTTCCTCTTCACCCTTCTCCTCTTCCTCCTCTTTCTCCTTTTCCCCTTCCTCTTCTCACTCCTCCTCCTTCTCATCCTCTTCCTCTGCTGCTGCTAGTCAGAGAAGAAAATGCTGACCTTGAAGACCAGATTCAATATGAGGCAACTTCATGTGTTCACATGTGTTCAGTATCTGAAGAGTGATGAGGAGGGGGATCGCTCCTGCAGGAAGGGAAGACCATCTAGTCATCTGAGAAAGAAATGCAGTTGTGTGGACGGACCAATGCTCCCTCTAAGCTGTGGAGTCTTGAGAGCAAAAATTCTCCTTTGTGAGCTACTGGTATTAAAGTTGTGAGCGAGCGATTTGGCTGCTGCATTAATTAGTTTGCTCTGGAGCCCTCCGTCCTGAGCTAAGACAAAAATCTGTGAGCCGGAGGCTAAAAAACTGTGAGCTAGCTCACACTAACTCAGCTCAGAGGAAGCACTGAAACAGACATATCTAAATTCATTGGGATGCATCCAGACTGCTTGCTAAACTGTCCCTTGGCAGTGATGGGCAAATAGAAGAGAGAAGGAGGAGGATTGGATTTATACCCTGCCTTTCACTCAGAGTCTCAGAGCGGCTTACAAACTCCTTTTCCCTTCCCCTCCCCACAACAGACACCCTGCGAGGTAGGCGGGGCTGAGAGAGCTCTTTCAAGGACTACCCTTGCAAGAGAGAACTCTGAGAGAACTATGGCTTGCCAAAGGTCACCCAGCCACTGCAAGTGGAGGAGTGGGGAATCAAACCCAGTTCTCCCAGATTAGAGTCCACGCCCTTAACCACTACACCAAACTAGGACACGAAATGAACCTGTGTTATGCTTGAGCATAATTAGCTGGAACTCTTTGCCACACAGTAGCATAATGGCCTTGAACGTCTGGTTTTCAGTGATGGAAATAATTTCCAAAGCTGTTTCTAGTAGCTGTTGTTTCCGCGGTGCCCTATGCACTACGCCGCTGAAGCGTTTGTCTCTTGACTTCCAGCGATAGTGGCAGCCTGTCGGTTTCAAAGAGTGGTCCCAGATGCTCAGAAATTAACCTCTTGTCAATAGCAGCCGTGCGCAGGTGGACACTTCACAGAAAACTGTGGTGGTAAGAAAAAAAAAAAGGAAGGCCGCAACACAAAGAATGTTTTTAGGTGATTTAGGCCTCGCCTGTTGTTGTGCAATGTTAAAACTAAAACAAAGTTTGAGTCCGGTGGCACCTTTAAAAAGAAGAAGAAGAGATTGGATTTATGCTCCACCCTTCACTACCCGAAGGAGTCTCAGAGCGGCTTACAATCTCCTTTCCCTCCCCCTCCCCACAACAGACTCCCTGTGAGGTGGGTGGGGCTGAGAGAGCTCTTTTGAGGACTGCTCGTGAGAGAACAGCTCGGAGAGAACTTGTGACTGAATCAAATACCAGCAGCTGCATGTGGAGGAGTGGCACATGAAGTCTGCTGGGTGTCCTTGGAACTGTCACAGTTCTCTCTGAGCTCTCTCAGCCCCACCTACTTTACAGGGTGTCTGTTGTGGGGAGGGGAGGGGAAAAGGGGTTTGTAAGCCGCTCTGAGACTCCCTTGGGGAGTGGAGGGTGGGGTATAAATCCAATCTCTTCTTCTTCTTCTTCTTCTCCTCCTCCTCCTCCATCTCCGTCTCCTCCTTTCTTCATTCTTCTTCTCTTCCTTCTTTTCCTTCTCCTTTATCCTCTTCCTCCTCCTTCTCCTTCTTCAGTGGAGCCTGGGGAGGGCAGGGTTTGGGGAGGGGAGGGGAGGGGCCTCAGCATGGTACGATGCCATAGAGTCCACCCTTCAAAGCAGCCATTTTCTCTAGGGGATCTGCTCTCTGTCATCAGGAATTTGGGAGGGGCCATGGCTCAGTGGTAGATCATCTGCTTAGCACACAGAAGGTCCCTGGTTCAATCCCCAACATCTCTAGTTAAAAAGGATCAGGCATTAGGAGATGTGAAAGACCTCTTCTTGAGTCCCTGGAGAGCAGCTGCCAGTCTGGTGAACAATACTGACTTAGAGGGACCGAGGGTCTGATTTGGTAGAAGGCAGATTCAGGTGAGCCTGGAGATCAGTTTGTAGAAGTGGGAGATCTCCAGGTGCTGCCAGGGGTTTGGCAACCCTATGCCCTTCCCACTGGAATGGCCACATCACTCTCTGGACACAACACAGCAATCCCGTTCACACGTTACAGCGAATGTTGGTGCCTTTTGCATGAACACATGCGCATCTGTGTATAAGAAAGAGCCAATGCACATTCACAAATGAAACTCTGGAGACCTCTACCTGGAGCCGGTTTGGTGTAGTGGCTAGGAGCGCGGACTCTAATCTGGATGAACCGGGTTTGATTTCCCACTCCTCCACGTGCAGCTGCTGGTGTGACCTTGGGTCAGTCACAAGTTCTCCCAGAGCTGTGCTCTCATGAGCAATCCTTGAGAGAGCTCTCTTAGTCCCACCTACCCCACAGGGCATCTGTTGTGGGGAGAGGAAGGGAAAGAAGAAGAAGAAGAAGAAGAAGAAGAAGAGATTGGATTTATATCCCACCCTTCACTCACTTGGAGTCTCAGAGCGGCTTACAAACTCCTGTCCCTTCCCCTCCCCACAACAGACACCCTGTGAGGTAGGTGGGGCTGAGAGAGCTCTGAGACCAACTGTCCTTGAGAGAACAGCTGGTACAGAGCTATGGCTTGCCCAAGGTCATCCAACAGGTACAAGTGGGGGAGTGGGGAATCAAAGGAGATTGTCAGCCACTCTGAGACTCCGAGTGAAGGACAGGTATAAATCCAATCTCTTCTTCTAAGTCCGTTCTGGGGGAGGACAAAATTGGGAAGATAACAGGATGTTTAATGCCGGGGGGGGGGGGGGGGGTCCCAAATTCTTTCCCCAATGTGTTTCTGTTCATGCAGGAAAGCCGGGGGGGGGGGGGAGAGAGAACCAGATTTCATCTTCAAGCAGTGACTTCAGTATCAACCTGTCTGATTGCTATGGAAAGAATTCCAGGTTCGGAAAATGCATTTTTTTGCTGCCTGGAAGGGAGTGAAAGCTGTATGTGCATTTAGTGACATTAAAAAGAAAATGCTATTAAACATAAAGTTGGGGGGGGGGGGGGAGGAAGGAAGCAATTCCCAGAGGTTCGCTGTACTGATATATTAAATAAAATGTCACTCACAGCAAAAAAAAAAATTAATAGACTTCCTTTCGAAGGGGTTTTTCCCCCCTTCCCTCTGAAAGTACGTGAGTATTAAAGGGATCTGGGTTTGATGGCACTGTAAACAAAGGCGTACAGTACAAATGCCCAAGAGATATGTAACACGATTCTGATTGATTCCCCATTCTGCCTCAGCAATTCTTATCTGAATACATGAACACCTTTCAGTGAATAGTTTGCAACCTTCTGCTTGGAATTCAACAACGTTGGGAGCCGAAACTGCGGAATGTTTTGCCGCAAAAATAATACAGCCGTTGGAATGGGAAAAAACCCATATGGCTTAAATATTATATGAGAGCCAGTTTGGCGTCGTGGTTAAGTGCACGGACTCTAATCTGGGAGAGCCGGGTTTGATTCCCCCACTCCTCCGCTTGCAGCTGGCTGGATGACCTTGGGCAAGCCATAGCTCTGGCACAGCTGTTCTGGAAAAAGAGCGGTTTCTGTCAGAGCTCTCTCAGCCCCACCTACCTCCCAGGGTGTCTGTTGTAGGGAGGGGAAGGGAAAGGAGTTTGTAAGCTGCTCTGAGACTCCGAGTGAAGGGTGGGGTATAAATCTAATCCTTCTTCTATATTCCACAAGCATAGTCATGTTGATCTATAGCCAGGGGTCCGTTGGAGCGGGAGCGCACAGGAGCGCAGCTCCAGGAGTGAGGAGCCCAGGGGGTGGGCACATGACCAAGCCGTGCCCCCTCCTCGGCTTCCCCGAGCAGTGCAGAGGCACAGCAGCCTGGGGAAAGCCCTGCTAGGGTCTTTATTGTTTTTAATATTTTGTTTTAATATTGATAATTTTGTCATTGTTCCTTTTATGACTGTGTGCTGCTTTTCCAGAGACTTGCTCAAGGTGGCATATCAATTTTCTAAGTATACCATTTTTTATCTGGGCACATGGCACATAAGTACTGGAGAAATTTCACCAACCCTTCAGCAGCTTCCACCCCATCAGTTTGGTGTAGTGGTCAGGAGTTGGACTCTAATCTGGGAGAACTGGGTTTGATTCCCCACTCCTCCACATGCAGCTGCTGGTGTGACCTTGGGCCAGTCACAAGTTCTCTCAGAGCTGTTCTCTCATGAGCAGTTCTCAAAAGACCTCTCTCAGCCCCACCTACCTCACAGGGTGTCTTGTTGTGGGGAGGGGAAGGGGAAGGGGAAGGGATGGGTGGTGCACATGTCCTGGGTCTCTCAAGTCTGCTTGAAACCTGGTGGTTTCAAGGGAGCAGGAAGAGAATGAGGGTGTGTTCTTGACGCTTATTTTCATTGCACAAAGTATTGGATGGGGAAGGGAAGGGAGGAAGAGGAGGTCAGTTTCACTCACCTGTGGAGTGGAGCCTGAGGGGTAGGCGTTGCCTTCTGACACACGTCCGGTATGTTAGGGGGTGTGGCATATGCAAATGAGTTATGCTAATGAGCTCCTGCACCTCTTTTTCTACGAAATGACCCCTGTCTATAGCATCACAAGCTGTGGAGAAGTAAAGGCAAGGTCTCTACAGAACTTAGGATCCTCTTTATTTATTTGAACGGCTTTTATCCTGGCTACCTTCCACAGGGACTGCAAGAGGACCTAAAGCTCAAGGAACTTATCAGATACAAGTGGCAGATTTCAGGTTTGCAGCATCAACAAAGATTAGGAAATCAGGGTGTAACTAGGATTCCCAACTCTGGGTTGGGAAATACCTGGAGATTATGGGGGGTGGAACCTGGGGAGGGTGTGGTTTGGGGAGGGGAGGGACCTCCGTGGAGTCCACCCTCCAAAGCAGCCATTTTCTCCAGGGGAACTGATCTCTGTCCTCTGGAGATCAATTGTAATGCCAGCAAGTCTCCAGGCCTCTCCTGAAGGTTGGCAACCCTAGGTGTAATTCTGTTTATTTTATATATATATATATATATATATATATATATATATATATAATTACCATTGAAAGGGATACAAAATGAAAAGGGGCAAAGGGAAAAGTGAGGATCATAAAACTTAATGTAGGTGTAACTCTGTTTAGGACTGTCCTGTTAGCTTTCTGTATCAACCTGCAAGCTCTTAAAGATCCCTTTTTGAGGGTCAAATTAGATGAGACAAGCAGAGGGACCCACGATACTCACAGAAGGAGGGGGAGGACCTCATGGCTGAGGTGGAAGCAGCCACAGGTAAGCTTCCACCCTCCCGGGCTCTGGCAGGGAATGTTTTTTACTTTGGGGGGAGATTTAAGTATCCCCCGAATATTTTTTTTTTAACTTTTCAGATTTTTCTGCACACCTGGGGAGCCCCCCAAGTGTGCAGGGAAATCTCTCTGCCCCCTATCCGCACACAGGGGGTGCCTTGGCTATTAGATATATAGATAATGTGGGGGTTTTTTTACCCAGAAGTAATGTCAGTGTGAGGCTTCTGAGTCGAATCAAATAAGCCAGGCCCTTTGTTGAAGCAAAAGTCCTTTTATTTCATAATGATGGTTCAGGCACTCAGTGTTTGTTAGAGATACTTGGTTACAGGCAACAAGGATTAATATACCCTACAGGGTAAGGTAAGAACAGGCAAAGAGCCAATCAGAGTAAGTACAAAAAAGCGCGAAAACCCCCAACCGTTGGTTCTCACAGAAAAGGCGCAAAAGCATTAAAAATTCCCCCTCTGCCCCTTAGTGACCTCTACTTGCAATTCACAGGCTAGGCACCTGGCTAGAAACAGTTCTCCAAGGTTACAAAAGCAAGATAAAACATTTGAGTCTCCGGAGAGAAAGAGGGAGGAGACGAGGGAAGATAGCCAGGCTGTTTATGTGACGCGGTGGAATGCGGCAAGCCATCCTCCCGGGGAAGAAAAAGACACATTAAGCAGGACAGGCAATAAACCTCAAGGCTAGCTGTAAATTTACTGATAGAGACCCCGAGCCTGAACAATTAATGGCAGAGGATCTGACAGTCAGCCAGCAAGAGGGTTGTGGACTGGGACTGCGGGGGGTGGGATGACACCAGCTGCCTCACTGCATCACTTCTGATACAAATCCCACAGTGGCACTGGGTAGCTCTAGGAATTGCTGGAAAGTCTATGGTAAAACCAGAGAGTTTCAGGGAATTCCTAGAGCTACCCTATGACACTTCCGGGTTTTTACCAGAAGTGATGTAGCGTTGCATGGAAGACGGAACACTGATTTTTATTTTTCTCCTGATGCTGATCGAGGCAGTGGTGGGCAGCAGGAACTGAGGGTAGGGATCCCCTCCCCCCACCAGGGCCTTGGCTCTGGCACTCCTGCCTCAGAGATTAGTAGCATCTGGCTGTAAACAGGGCCTTTCCTGTGCAGGCACCTGGAGCCTCCACCATCGAGTTCCTGTGAGAAAAAACAAAAGCGTTTGAGGCTTTTTAATTTAGGGGGAAAGCACAACTAAGAAGAGAAGTGATGCTGGTTTGTAAAATTATGCCTGGTATAGAGGAAGGAAAGGATGTTTTTTCCCCTCCCTGTCTACTAATGCTAAACCATGAAGTGGTTTAACTGAATTGATCAGCAGTGGATCCAGGATGACTAAAAGACAGGAGTTTTCCGAACAATGGGTGATGGATTTGTGAAATTCATTGCCGCGAGACAGGGCGACGGCCACTGCTTTGTGTAGCTTTCAGTTCCGATTAGGCTAATGTCATCACAGGGAATCATAGAATCATAGAGTTGGAAGGGACCTCCAGGGCCATCTAGTCCAACCCCCTGCACAATGCAGGAAATCCACAAATACCTCCCTCCCCCACATGAGCTTGCCATTCCCCTGCGGGGAGTGGGGGGCTGCCCACTTTTAGGGCCCCAAATCTGCTGGCCTGGATCCGGACGTCGGGGGAACCCTTCCCCCAAAGGGCTGCATTTGGGCCAACATGTCCAGCACGATGATGTCATCCGGAGGTGACATCATCGTGCAGGGCATGTTATGGGAGGACGCTTGATCATTCAAGGGAAGACTTTATGGTTTTTCCTAGAATGATAGCGCCCCCGCACACAACATGCCCTGTGTGGTGACATCACTTTGTGTGCATGTGAAAGAGCTAGGGTCGCCAAGTGACTTACTTTCCACAGCAGGGGAGAGTTGGTCCCATTCCGGGACATTCACGCACGGCAGAAGTGACATCATCACGTTGGGCTATGGTACCATAGCATTTTCAGGCTGGTTGCTAGAGCGTCGGCCGGTGGCGTGCCTGGCGCTATGACGTCACTTCTGGGTGACGTCATCGCACTGGGCACATCAGCCCGAACCGGGCACTTTGGGGGCAGGCTTCCCCCTGCCGGCCTGATCTGGACCAGCGTATTGGGGGCTGTTTCGACAGGAAACCCCCCTCCCCAGGGGACCTGGCAGCCCTACAAAGAACTCCCGCACATGAAGAAAGAGCCCCTTACCAACCACCAAGTAAGCTCTGGCAAACCTACCCCCCCCCAGTGACCCCTGTTCCATGCCCAGAAGATGACAAAAAACCCTCCAGGATCCCCGGCCAACTGGCCTGGAGAAAAATTGCTTCCTGACCCCAAAGTGGCGATCGCCCGTTTCCCTGGGCGTGTCAGAAAGGGCCACGAGAACTAAGCACTGAGGTAACCCTTCCTGCCCTCCCTTCTCATGACCTACCCAAGTTTTTTTTTAATTCACAATTTACTGATTTTTATAGCACACGGTAATACAAAGCATTGAACTTGTTTCCCAACAATCCTACCCTTATTTGTTAATAGAAAAATATTCTCATATTAATCCCATTACTTCGATAATACTCGAATGCCATCCGAGAATTACTTCCTATTCTAAGTCTTGATATCTTATACCACCCACTAAGTATGCTTCCATTCAGTTCACAGAATCAGCATTGGTGTCAGATGTCCTTCTAGCCTCTGCTTGAAAACCTCCCAAGAAGGAGAGCCCACCACCTCCCGAGGAAGCCTGTTCCACTGAGGAACACGATGGCTTTGATTTGGTGTCGTAGCTAGAATGTCGGACAAGGGTCTGGAAGGCCTGATTTGGAATTCTCACTCTGCCATTGGAAGCTTGCTGGGTGATAGGGATAGGGAAATGGCTGAGAAGCTGAATGCCTTTTTTGGCCTCTGTCTTCACTGTGGAAGATGAGAAGTGCTTGCCCACTCCAGAACCGCTGATTTCGGGAGGGGGGTTGAAGACCTGAGTCAGATTGTGGTGACGAGAGAGGAGGTCCTACGACTGACAGACAAGTTAAAAACAAATAAATCACCAGGCCCAGATGGCATACATCCGAAAGTTCTGAAAGAACTCAAATGTGAACTTGTGGATCTCCTGACAAAAATATGCAATCTTTCCTTAAATTCTGCCTCCATTCCTGAGGACTAGAAGGTAGCGAATGTCACTCCCATCTTTAAAAAGTGTTCCAGAGGAGATCCGGGAAATTACAGGCCAGTCAGTCTGACGTCGATACTGGGTAAGTTGGTGGAAACTGTTATTAAGGAGAGAATTAGTAGGCACATTGATGAACAAAATCTCTTGAGGCAGACTCAGCATGTGTCCTGGCTCCACTGCTGGACCTCCTGGTGGCATCTGGTATTTTTGGCCACTGTGTGACAGAGTGTTGGACTGGATGGGCCACTGGCCTGATCCAACATTGGCTTCTCTTATGTTCTTCTGACCCTGGGCCTGTTATTCTCAGCTTCGCCTACCTTGCAGGGTTGTTATGAGGATCAAATGGAGGAGAGGAGAATGACAGAAGCCACTTTGAGTCCCCATAGGGGAGAAAGTTGGGGTATAAATGAAGTGAACCAGTTAGTTACGACTCGAGTAACCCCCAAGTTCAGATACCCTCTACCACTGCATACAGGAGCTGAGGAGGAAGACACTTCCACAGTTCTGCCCTGCATGTTGGTTTCCTGTATGCATCTGAGTCACAGAATCAGAGGGGGTCCTACCCCCTGCTCGGTCCAGGATCAGCCTAGAGCAGGGGTGGCCAAACTTGCTTAACGTAAGAGCCACACCGAATAGACGCCAGATGTCCGAGAGCCGCAAGACACGAGCGAATATGACCCACACGTTTTTGTATTGGAAAACATGCAGATTCCCTTTTTATTAACGTTAAATGAGACTGCCAAAAATAAAAAAAACAAAAGGGGTAAAAATAGATAATGATATTTATTTGTCCAGTTATATTTGTAGGCTCGGGGGGTGGGGGGTGGGTGGTTTGAGAACGCATTTAAAATTAAAGTTGCTTTCTTCCTCTGCTCTCCCCCTGCCTCAAGCCTTCCCAGGAAGGAGAACACTGGCTGGGGAAGGGAAGGCCAGTGAGGGAGGCATGCCTGCCCTTCGCTTCCCCAGCCGCCCTGCTGGGAGCCGCACAATATGTGTGAAAGAGCCGCATGTGGCTCCTGAGCCACAGTTTGGTCACCACTGGCTTAGAGCAGGGGTGGCCAAACTGCAGCTCGGGAGCCAAATGTGGCTCTTTCACACATATTGTGCGGCTCCCAGCAGGGCAGCTGGGGAAGGGAAGGGGAGGCGTACTTTTTCTCTCTCCCGCTCTCTTGTCTATTTGCTTTGTTTCTCTCTCTCTCTCTCTCTCTCTCTCTCTCTCACTTTCTACCTCTTTCATTCTTTCTTTCCACCTTTCTCTTTCTCTCTCTCTCTTAGACATATAAATATAATTAGCAAACAAATAAATATTATTATCAATATCTGTTTTTGCCGCTTTTGTTTTTATTTTTGGCCGTCTCACTTAACGTTTAAGGTCCTGGCCCCACTGCTGGACCTCCTGAGGGCACCTGGTGTTTTTGGCCACTGTGTGACAGAGTGTTGGACTGGAGGGGCCACTGGCCTGATCCAACATTGGCTTCTCTTGTGTTCTTATGTTAATAAAAAAAGCAAATTTGCATATTTTAAAATAAAAATATGGCTATAATATTTGTTTATGTTTTGCAGTTCTCAAACATCTGACGTTTATTCTGTGTGGCTCTTATGCTGAGCAAGTTTGGTCACCGCTGGCCTAGAGCATCCCTGACAAGGGTCTGTCCAGCCGCTGCTTAAAGACTGCCGGGAAGGGGGAGCTCACCACCATTCCAGGCAGCCAATTCCACTACTGAACTACTCTTAATGAGGTTTTTTTTTTTTAATCCTAATATCCAGCTGGTATCTTTCCACCTGTAATTCAAACCCATTCTTGCAAGTCCTCTCTTCTGCTGCCAACAGGAACAGCTCCCTGCCCTCCTCTAAGTGACAGCCCAGAGCGCAATCATACCTCAGGTCTTCCCTGGCTGCTGGTGTGTGTGGGGGTCCTTCTTCTTGTGCATGAATTCTTTGGCACATGTGCAGAGCGCGCACGCCATTATGACATCCCCCAGAAGTGACATCATCATGCAGGGCACGTTGTGGGCGAGGCCTCTATCATTCGAGTGGTTAAGTGCGCGGACTCTGATCTGGGAGAACTGGGTTTCATTCCCCACTTCTCCATTTGCAGCCGCTGGATGGCCTTGGGCAAGCTACAGTTCTGTCAGAGCTGTTCCTGAAAGAGCAGTTCTCTCAGAGCTCTCTCAGCCCCACCTGCCTCACAGGGTGTCTGTTGAAGAAGAAGAAGAAGAGATTAGATTTATACCCCGCCCTTCAGTCACTTGGAGTCTCAGAGCGGCTTACAAACTCCTCTTCCTTCCCCTCCCCACAACAGACACCCTGTCAGGTAGGGGGGGCTGAGAGAGCTTTTTCCCAAGCTGTCCTTGAGAGAACAGCTGTGACAGAGCTATGGCTTGCCCAAGGCCATCCAGCCAGGTGCAAGTGGAGGAGTGGGGAATCCAACCCGGTTCTCCCAGATTAGAGTCCGCGCACTTAACCACTACACCAAACTGGCTCCCCACTGTTGTGGGGAGGGGAAGGGAAAGGATTTTGTAAGCCGCTCTGAGACTTTGAGTGAAGGGTAAGATATAAATCCAATCTCCCCTCCCTCTCCCCCTCCCCTTCTTCTTCTTCTTCTTCTGACTGAACCTTCCCAAGTCCCTCAGCCTTTCCACACAGGGCTTCTTGGTCTCCAGGCCCCCAATCATCCTCATCGCTCTCCTCTGCACCCGCTCCATTCTGTCCACATCCCTTTTGGCAGTGAGGCGTCCAGAACTTTGCACATGACTCCAGATGCGACCCAACCAATGCAGTTTACAGCAGGACTATGGCATCTTGCGATTTAGATGTTCTGCCTCTGCTGACACATCCCCAGACTGCATTCGCCTTTTTTGCCGCTGCATCACACTGACTGCTCATCTTTACCTTATAGTCCACTCATACCCACCACCGTCTGGTTGGCTACTGGCTGAAAACAAGATACCTGAACCAGGTAGACTTTGGTCCTGATCTGAGAGGGCTCTGTCCTGATGCCCTTATGTTCGTTAGGGCATTCAGGCAACAGCCTACACAATCGGCTTCCGATCGCCACTGCCTCACAAGGATGTGCTCTTAATTAGCAGGAGCGGCCTGAACTTGTGTGGGCAGACGCTGACAAATTCATCTGCAAGGGAGATGGCCACTGACTCATAAGCAGACGCTGTTCGCAAAGGCGACCACCTGCAGGCACCCTCCCATTTAAATAAAAGCACAGAGAGTGCCCGTTTAAGTCCCCACTATCAGAAACCTGGAATAAATACCCTGAACAAAACTTTGTTGGCCTAAAAGGTGCCACTGGATTCAAGCTTTGTTCTGCTGCTTCAGACCAATACGACGACCCCACCTGTGTCAGGAACACGGCAAGACATTACTTGGAATCAAGGCGCTGTGAAAACTTTTAAGTAAACACAATTAGTCGGAGACTGTTAATTACCTGCCAGTTGGCTGGCTGTCAGGATAACTGCCGGCAAGAGCCAGTCTTGGAAGAACTGGACATAAAATCTCTCTCACCCCCCCCCCCCCGCAAATAGTGCCACTATTCAAAGAGCCAGTTTGGTGTAGTGGTTAAATGCGTGGATTCTAATCTGGGAGAACCAGGTTTGATTCCCTAATTCTCCACATGCAGCTGCTGGTGTGACCTTGGGTCAGTCGCAAGCTCTCTCCGAGATGTTCTCTCAGGAGCAGTCCTCGAGAGAGCTCTCTCACCCCCACTGACCTCACAGGCCATGTTCCCTCTAAGCTGCGGAGTCTTGTGAGCAAAAATTCTACTTTGTGAGCTACTGGCATTAAAGTTGTGGGTGAGCGATTTCGCTACTGCATAAATTAGCTTGCTCTGGAGCCATCCTAGAACATAAGAACGTAAGAGAACATAAGAGAAGCCAATTTTGGATCAGGCCAGTGGCACATCCAGTCCAACACTCTGTGTCACACAGTGGCCAAAAAACACCAGGTGCCCTCAGGAGGTCCAGCAGTGGGGCCAGAGGCTAAAAAACTGTGAGCTTCCTTCCTGAGCTAAGACAAAAATGTGTGAGCCAGAGGCTAAAAAACTGTGAGCTAGCTCACACTTACTCAACTTAAAGGGAACACTGCTCACAGGGTGTCTGTTGTGAGGAAGGGAAGGGAATGGCGATTATAAGCCTCTCTGAGGCTCCTTCGGGTAGTGAAGGGTGGGGTATAAATCCATCTTCGTCTTCTTCTCCTCCCCCTCTTCTTCAAAGGAAATCAGTGTGTGGTAGGGAAAACAATTATATCTAGAATAGAGTGATGCATTGCAACAACATCTAATGTTCCATGTAATTACCACTAGGATCAGGGGTCCGTTGGAGCGGGAACGCACAGGAGCGCAGCTCCGGGAGTGAGGAGCCCAGGGGGCGGGCACATGACCAAGCCCCCCCCCCCCTCAGCTTCCCCAAGCAGTGCAGAGGCGTAGTGCCCCAGGGAAAGCCCTGCTAGGGTCTTTATTGTTTTTAATGTTTTGTTTTAATATTGATAATTTTATCATTGTTCCTTTTATGACTGTGTGCTGCTTTTCCAGAGACTTGCTCAAGGTGGCAAATAAATTTTCTAAGTATACCATTTTTTATCTGGGCACATGGCACATAAGTACTGGAGAAATTTCACCAACCCTTCAGCAGCTTCCACCCCATCAGTTTGGTGTAGTGGTCAGGAGTTGGACTCAAATCTGGGAGAACCGGGTTTGATTCCCCACTCCTCCACATGCAGCTGCTGGTGTGACCTTGGGCCAGTCACAAGTTCTCTCAGAGCTGTTCTCTCATGAGCAGTTCTCAAAAGACCTCTCTCAGCCCCACCTACCTCACAGGGTGTCTTGTTGTGGGGAGGGGAAGGGGAAGGGATGGGTGGTGCACATGTCCTGGGTCTCTCAAGTCTACTTGAAACCTGGTGGTTTCAAGGGAGCAGGAAGAGAATGAGGGTGTGTTCTTGACGCTTATTTTTATTGCACAAAGTATTGGATGGGGAAGGGAAGGGAGGAAGAGGAGGTCAGTTTCACTCCCCTGTGGAGTGGAGCCTGAGGGGTGGGTGTGGCCTTCTGAAACACTTCCGGTATGTTAGGGGGTGTGGCATATGCAAATGAGTTATGCTAATGAGCTCCTGCACCTCTTTTTCTACGAAATGACCCCTGACTGGGATAACAAAAGTTCTAGGGGAAGGGGTAGAGCCTCTGCTTGGCATGCAGAAGGTCCCAGGTTCAATCCCCGGTACCTCCAGTTAAAAGGAGTAGGCAGTAGTTGATGTGAAAAACCTCTGCCTGGGACCCCGGAGAGCTGCTGTCAGTCTGAGTAGATAAGACTGACTTTGATGGACTAAACGTCTGATTCAGTGTAAGGCAGTTTTATGTGATCACGTATTGATATTCCACCACTACCTTTAAGGCCAACAAACAGCCAGTTTGGGGTAGTGATTAAGTGCTTTGGACTCTAATCTGGAGAACTGGGTTTGATTCCCCATTCCTCCACAGGCAGCGGCTGGTGTGACTTTGGGTCAGTCAGAAGTTCTTTCAGAGCTTTCAGAAAGAGCTCTCTCAGCCCCACCTACCCCACAGGGTGTCTGTTGTGGGGAGGGGAAGAGAAAGGAGACGCCGAATGAAGGATGTGGTATAAATCCAATCTCTTCTTCTTCTGCTATTATGACAAATGAGTCTGACTCTGGAATGGGTGGCCTGAGGCCTGAGGCAGCAATCTCCTGCCCCATCTGCTTGAACATTGCCAGCCTCCCATCACCGGCCATCCTTCTGGCTGCCACCACATCCATTTAGGGTCGCTGTCTGCATAGTGGCAGCGGGCATCCTCCAGCCCTCAGACCACCACCTTCCCTAATGTTCTTGTCGGTGGAAAATGGGGAGAGTGATGATGCTTTACGCATTTCCTCCAATCTCTGTGGTAAAGATCACAGAGATAGAAAAGGAATTCCTAGAGTGTCACCTGGAAGTGACACCGTAGATATACTATAGAGAATGAGCAGGGGTCATTTCGTAGAAAAAGAGGTGCAGGAGCTCATTACCATAACTCATTTGCAGAACTCATTTGCATATGCCACCCCCCCCCCAACATACCGGAAGTGTGTCAGAAGGCGACACCCACCCCTCAGGCTCCACTCCACAGGTGAGTCAAACTGACCTGCTCTTCCTCCATTCCCTTCCCCACCCAATACTTTGTGCAATAAAAATAAGCGTCAAGGACACACCCTCATTCTCTTCCTGCTCCCTTGAAGCCACCCGGTTTCAAGTAGACTTGAGATACCCAGGACATGTGCACCGCCCGTCCCTTCCCCCTCCCCTCCCCACAACAAGGCACCCTGTGAGGTAGGTGGGGCTGCTGAGAGAGGTCTTTTGAGAACTGCTCATGAGAGAACAGCTCTGAGAGAACTTGTGACTGGCCCAAGGTCACACCAGCAGCTGCATGTGGAGGAGTGGGGAATCAAACCCGATTCTCCCAGATTAGAGTCCAACTCCTGACCACTACACCAAACTGATGGGGTGGAAGCTGCTGAAGGGTTGGTGAAATTTCTCCAGTACTTATGTGCCATGTGCCCAGATAAAAAATGGTATACTTAGAAAATTTATTTGCCACCTTGAGCAAGTCTCTGGAAAAGCAGCGCACAGTCATAAAAGGAACAATGATAAAATTATCAATATTAAAACAAAACATTAAAACCAATAAAGACCCTAGCAGGGCTTTCCCCGGGGCGCTGCGCCTCTGCACTGCTCGGGGAAGCCGAGGAGGGGGCGGGGCTTGGTCATGTGCCCGCCCCCTGGGCTCCTCACTCCCGGAGCTGCGCTCCTGTGCGCTCCCGCTCCAATGGACCCCTGAGAATGAGTATACCACAGAGGTTGGGGAAATGCCTTAAAAGGGGGCAGAGAGTATCCCATATATGCAAGCTCCACTTGGGAGCGAGGGCAGTCATTCCACTTTGTTCAGTTACTCTTTGTTATGTCCGCTGACCGCCATGGGGCATCAGCGACATATAGCCAGAGCTTGATTCCTGGAGACAATAGGAGTTAAGGATCCGAGACCGCCACGAGCCCTCCAATAAGAACTCTGGCGGGAAATTCAAACCCACCAATAGGACTCGTGGGTGTGTCCTAGGGATTGTATATAGTTGGCCATCTCGACCGGTACTGCGTGCTACTTGTGTACTCAATAAACCAATGCTTATAACTACATCGTAGTCCAGGCTTCCATGCATCGAACCCAGTACACAATAGTCTTCCAGGTCTCTTCAACATAGGATTGCCAGCTCTGGGATGGAAAATATCTGGAGATTTTGGGGGTGGAGCCTAAGGAGGGCAGTGTTTAGGGAGAGGAGAGACTCCAGTGGGGTATAGTGCCATAGATTCCACCTTCCAAAGTGGTCATTTTCTCCAGGGGAATTAGTTTCTGTCACCCGGAGATCAGTTGTTATAGAGGAAAAGAGACTGGATTTATACCCCACCCTTCACTACCCGAAGGAGTCTCAGAGTGGCTTACAATTCCTTCCCCTCTCCACAACAGACACCCTGTGAGGTAGGCGGGGCGGAGAGAGCTCTCTCGAGGACTGCCCTTGAGAGAACAGCTCTGAGAGAACTTGTGACTGACCCAAGGTCACACCAGCAGCTGCAAGTGGAGGCGTGGGGAATCAAACCCCGTTCTCCCAGATTAGAGTCCGCACTCCTAACTGCTACACCAAACTGGTGTATAGAACGGCAGGATGGCAACCCTAAACCCTGCATATCCACTTTATGGTTTTTTGAGGGCCTGATATAATTTTTCTCGCTTATTTCACTGTCTGTTGATCTGAAACAGCACAGCAATTTGCGGGGTTTGGGTTTGTTTGTTTTTTTTAAAAAAAACCCCATGTATTTAATATGCCATCAGTGTTAAAATGCCATTTCTCAATCTAAATTTACACACACACGGAACCAGATAGAAACCATTCTATTTACCCCAGCAGCAACAGCCGCTCATACAAATATTCTATCATTCCAATTCTCTGTGCTCCTGCAGGAATGTTAGCACCAAATCTCTGGCTTCCAGTAAAGTGCCAGCAAGTTTTATATCCTAACCCTTCATTGCTTTCTGTAGCTGTGGGTGTTGTATAAGTCTCTATTACCCCATCCAGGGAACTGCTCATCTCTATTGCTTGGATTCCCACCCACTAGCTCTGTTTTGGTTTTCCTTCTGCTAATCAAACCCACAAGTTATTGTTTTTGCAGTATCCTCTGTTTCCCCAGACCAAATTTCCTCTGAACACACAAGCTTTTTTTTTCAGTCATTTGTGCAAAACTCCATCTAAGGTGTGCCGTCTTGTGAGCAAAAATTCTACTTTGTGAGCTACTGGCAATAACACTGTGCATGAGCGATTTGGCTCCTGCGTAAATTAGTTTGCTCTGGAGCCATCCTTCCTGAGCAAAGACAAAAATGTGTAAGAGCCAAAGGCTAAAAAACTGTGAGCTAGCTCACACTAACTCAGCTTAGAAGGAACACTGCGGGCCACAAGTAAGGCAACGCTTCTGGGCTACAAATTACAACTGATCTCCAGACAAGAAGAAGAGGAGGAGGAGGAGGAGATTGGATTTATACCCTGCCCTTCACTATGCAAGGGTGTCTTAGAGTGCCTTACAAACGCCTTTCCCTTCCCCGCCCCACAACAGACACCCTGTGATGCATGTGGGGCTGAGAGACAGAAACTGCTCTTTTTCAAGAACTGCTGTGCCAGAACTATGGCTTGCCCAAGGTCATCCAGCAGGTGCAAGTGGAGGCGTGGGGAATCAAACCCGGTTCTCCCAGATTAGAGTCCGCACACTTAACCACTACACCAAACTAAAGGGAGCTCTGGCACCAATAAATCAGTATTACACAATACACATGCATTGTCCACCTCTACTGCATACATTCGATGTATATATCCTATGTGTGCACGTTAAGTTCCGTCAAGTCACTTCTGACTTGTGGTGACTGTATGACTAATAACGACCTCCAAAACGTCCTCTCATTAGGAGCCTTGCTCAGGTCTTGCAAACTAAGGGCCGTGGCTTCCTTGACTGAGCCAATCCATCTCACGTTGGGTCTTCTCCTCCTCCTCCTGTCTTCAACTTATCCTAGCATGATTGTCTTTTCCAGTGACTCTTGTCCTCTCATGATGGGACCAAAGTACGACAGTCTCCATGGGTTAGACATATATGCTGGAGAAATATATACTGGAGATAAAACGTGCAAGGTGAAAACATAGAGTTGCAAGGGACCTCCAGGGTCATGAGAGCATCAGAGAAGCCAATGTTGGATCAGGCCAGTGGCCCATCCAGTCCAACACTCTGTCACACAGTGGCCAAAAACACCAGGTGCCCTCAGGAGGTCCACCAGTGGGGCCAGGATCATCTAGTCCAACCCCCTACACAATGCAGGAAATTCACAAATACCTCCCCCACCCCCAGTGACCCCGGCTCTGTGCCCAGAAGATGACCAACACGCCCCCCCCCCCCTCGATCTTCAGCCAAATGGCCTGAGGAAAAAATGATTCTATGATTTTATATTTTTGTCCTCCATTTCATGAGGTTTACTTTTCCATACAAAAGTTGCCATTGGGGGGAGAACAAAGTTCACAAACAATACCCTCCTTCCCATTATTCTGCACATTTTCTTCAAAAACACATTAGCCAAATTGCCTTAATTTATTATTAACTGTGGGGAATAAGAATATTAAATGGCAATAGGCTTAATGATGGGACCAATAATCTATGTATACGGGAGTCCAACTTATCCAAATCCCCAGAAATAGATTCTGAGACTAGATCTTAAAAGATAGTGATTTCTTTACTAGTAATTCACACATACTTACAATAGAAGAAGAAGAAGAAGAGATTGGATTTATACCCTGCCCTTCACTACCCAAAGGAGTCTCAGAGTGGCTTACAAACTTCTTTCCCTTCCCTTCCCCACAACAGACACCCTGTGATGCAGGTGGGGCTGAGAGACAGAAACTGCTCTTTTTCAAGAACAGCTGTGCCAGAACTATGGCTTGCCCAAGGTCATCCAGCAGGTGCAAGTGGAGGAGTGGGGAATCAAACCCGGTTCTCCCAGATTAAAGTCCATGCACTTAACCACTACATCAAACTGGCTCTCAACCAATCACACATTCAATCAATACAGAGCTAAGAATCTTAGACAGAAAGGGACAGCGACAGTAGCAGGAAATATCATTGGTGGGTGATACTTTACCTGTCCGATGCTGTGAGACGACTCTGCAGCAAAAGAGGGAGTGATGCTAAGGGAAGGGATTGTGTGTTGACCAGCAACGCACGTGGAAGGCTCCAAACAGTGCCCGAATGGAACCAGCAAGGTAGGGTGGGGTCAGGAGGATGAGAAGAGAGAGAGAGAAAGAGAGAGAGCGTGCAATGGGGAGATGCTCTCTTTTTAATATCCTAAAATGATTGGAAGGGGATGCTCCACCAGTCATGTAGTCCCCAGGAAATCTAGAAAAATCCAGTTACTAATGGTCAGGCGGATAGGTTTAATGGTTGGGCAACTGCAATGATATTAAACTAATGGTGACACCTTTAGAGAGACAAAAGGAAAAAAGAGTAGAGAGACAAAAGGAAGAAAAGAGTAGTAATATCCCAGCTCCATAGATGGGTCATTAGTCTTAATGGCCCAACGATCAACAGCTGCGTTATCAGGATGGGTGGCTGGCGGAAATGACAGCTGCTTAACCCTCTCATTGAGGAAGTCCTTTTGTTTAAGATAAAGAGTACGTGCAACCTTGGCACAGGTGGGGGGGAGGTGCCTGCATGATGAAGAGGAAGTCTTTCCATGGAGTCCTTGCAAAAACGTTCAGGCTTCCTTTGCAGAGCATGGCTCCTTCTAAGCAAACTGCTGCTGGTTTCTGTGTACTTGTGGGGTCAGGGAGGTTGGTTTGCCTCTTGCAGGGATGCAGAGGTGAGAGTAAAAATGTGAAAGTCCGGGGAAAAAATGGAAAAATTCGGGGGGGAAACGTTTTCCCCGTTTTTTTCCCTGAAGCCTTTTTTGTTTTTTTCCCCCAAAAATTGGAAAAATTGAAAAAAGAAAAGAAATTGATTATGGAACATTTTATTTTAACATGATGAATAAAATATTTTAAGACAAGGTGTTCAAATATTTTCCAAATCATTTCTAAAAAATATGTATGGTATCAGATTAATCTATTTTCTGTGCACTGATGACAGGCAAGTCCTAGGCAAACCTTCAGTTTTTAGAGGTCCATAATAACTGTGATAATGACAGACAGAACAGAGTAGCTGCAGAAGCCGAGACTGAAACTGATAATTACCGCTCAGAAAATGATTCTGATTAAATTTCACGTCCATTCATTGAAACTTAGTCCCACACTCCCTTCTATACACTTCCCCCCTCTTCAGTTCTTTTTATTAGAATGGATTTTTTTTTTATTTAATACTGTGGAGAGGAAATATGAATAATTGTTACTTCTGGATTTTTAAAAATTGTTTTGTGGAGAGGTTTTTGTTTTTTTGTCTGTTCCACATGTTCCTAAAGTAACAGAATGACTTTCAATCCGGAAAAGAAAAAAGAAGGGCTAATGTAGCATTTTTTTTCAATTTTTCCGAGCTTCAAAATTTTTGGAAATTTTACGTTTCTAGGTGAGAGGCCTAGGGTATTCCATGGATCCACATCTGGTTTGGCCCACTGCTTCAGGGTGAGGTTACCCTTGGCTGGGCATGTGCCTGCAGTCGAGGAGGTTGGCAACATCTTCTGGCTACCCTGGTACACTTATTGTACAGTCCAGCTT